>BSBN01000140.1:16577500-26577500 GCA_027924645.1 Cunninghamia lanceolata
TCTCCTCCCCTACCCCAAACTTGATGAGCATTTCTCCCAAGTGGGAGAAGCTCTGTCAAACAACCCGACAACAAACCCCACAGAAAACAAATCTAAACACAAATTCACACACTTTACATATTCAGCTATAGGAAACAAAGGTAGAATTCAAACCAACCTTACAAAGCCTTCCTGGAATGAAGCTGTTGCTAAGCCCACAAAGTTCTCTTCCCACCTTAGCCACCAACTCCTTCTCCCTTCTCCCTCCTACAAACTAACTTTTCTATTTTTTTTGGTAAGGCAAAATGAAAGTTTCCCCAAAATTCAACTAACTCCCTCTCATGCCAAAAATTGGAAACAAATAACCAAATTCTTTTCAGTTTTGAGGAATGGGGAGGTGACACTTGTTACCTTCTCACTCTCCCCCAAAACCACTATTCTGCCCTGGTGGCTTATGTCACTCACCCTTCCCAAGAGTACTCCTTATTCCTCTCCTCATGTGATTCCTCTTACGCATGGGAGAAATAAAAGGAGTTAATGGGGAAGAAGACAGGTGACCCATGCCCCTTCTTCCTTTCTTCACATGGGTGTCCCCACAGCACATGGGGGAATCTCACTATGGAAGGGGTGACTTTAAGTCATTCCTTCAATAATGGATGGCATCTCTTACCTTGGGGAAAGTAGAGGGGATGGGTTGGGTGTTGGTACAACCCATCATGTCCCCTCCTACCTCCAATTTTCGCCACTTAACTTCAGGGGGAAGTTAAGATGACTAGATGGAGGTTATTCAAGGGTTACCCATGCCAAATGGGCCCCTGGACCCATGGGGTATAACCCAGGGTCAACTTTAACCCATACAAGACACCCCTGGTCAAGGTAAAGCACAAGAAAAGGCCTCATAAATTTAAATTAAATAAGGAAATTCAATTTCAATCCTTTTTACAACACAAATTATAAAATAATGTTACATGAGGGTAACTTAACCCACTCGACCATACGAAAGACCACATTACATCATTACATCAAACACAAAGAGATCTTGGTTCCTCGTGGAACCAGATCGGCTTAACAGGGAATAACAAATAACAAGGTGCGGAATGATCTCCGAATTCTGTGGTTCGATTAGTAATTCCTGCACACTAAATTACAAGATCAGTAACCACATAAAATCATCATAGCCGAAGCAACTTGAAAACATGCACTATCATGACATAGTACTAATTAACATAAATGAAATCATATTACAATTTTCCATCATCACCTAATTAATGTTTTTCTGAAATGTAAACTTATCCAAACATCACCCAATTAGTTTTTCCGAAATCATAATAAAGTTTAATAGTTTGACAATTCCAGGAACTGCTATCCCACAAATATAAAAAGTAACAATAACAGTAATGCAAATAGTCATAACAACAGAAGTAAAAAGGGCGGTCCTCACATAAGTGTTCAAAAACTTAACTGTGGCTTCCTCTAGAATCTTTTTATCTGCTTCATTATATGCATCATAGAATTCTATTAAGGGTTGCAGGTTCCCATCCATAGTGACTGCTTTCACTACAATATCTAAGGATAGAGTGGGTTTTTCAACAAATTCTTCTTCCTTCTCTTCTTCTCCTTGACCGGTACAGTGTTCACCGAATGATTTCGTCTTCTTCTTGAGTTTCTTTATCTCCTCATCTGATTCAGTTTCTTCATCATCCTTTAGGCTAACATAGGACCTTGTTGCCTTTTTCTTTTTTCTCTTTTCTCCTTTTCCGAATGCCTAGACTTCCAGTTTTGATGTTCTTGAGCTTTTGGCTGTGACAGGGGCTGATCTCTTTGATGATCTTGTCTGGGTGGAAGATTCTACTGGAGCACTTTCCTTACTTCCCTTTTCTGCATCTTTCTCCTCTTTCTCTGCCCTTTCCATCTTTTCTCTATTGGAATCAAGAGCCTCCTTTGAGATGCCTAAGCCTTTGGCAATTTCTTCAACTTCTTTTCCCACTTTCCTCTTTATTTCTAGTTGTCTGAGTTCCACATGAAGTTTTACACTTAGCTCTTCAAAGATTCCAAACCTTTTTGCTTTTGGATCCTTTAGCCGACTTAGCATGTGTTGAACATGCAGTTCCACAATTTGTTCATCAACTTCATACCCCATAGACATGATCCATACAGTTCTTGGTTCTACTGCCTCCATTAGGCACTAATTAGTCTCTACCATAAAACATACTGTGTCTTTGTATTTCTCAACAAGAGACTAGGGAATTCTCTCTCTTGCTTGCATATGTTCTGAAAATTCTTGAAATATCCCCACAGGGCTGTATTTCTTGCTTTAGCATCCCCAAGCCCATGCAAATAGTCTCTGATTTGGATGGCAACCGGTTTGTCATTCTGCCATACCCAGCCATTGGATCCAGGAAGTTCATTCATGTAATAAAAGAATAGGCAGAGTATCAAGCCACCATACTTGAAGGAGTTCTTCTTATCCTTCTTAATCTTTTGCAGATTTTCCAAAAATTGGCTTAGAAGAAGTTCACATAGATCATAGTCAGCATTTTCTTTTAGCATTTGATAGGTCGTGTAAACTACAGTTCCCGGTACTGAATTTTCCCTGCTGGAGTGATAAATCTTGTAACCAATTATCATGGATGCAAATTTGACATCCGGTTTAGTGGTGTCTTCAATAGTCATAACTCTCTTGTCAAATTTTGATCCGGTTGCATCACTTACTGTCTGATTCTTGACAGATTTGAGAATAGGTATTCCACCAAATAAGTGTAGACCGGTTACTGCCCTAATTGCATCTTTGGTAATCTTAAATGGTTTATTCAACCATAAGAAATTGTCATGCACTCTACTCAACACATACCAAACCCATTCATCTTCTTCAAAATAGGGGAAATGAATGCACCGTGTAAAATGCTTATCCCAGATGGCTTTATACTAAGGTTTAATCTCAAAAGAATCATCTATTAACTGTTTGTGATAGATATCCACTAACTTTGATTCCCCAAATTCTTCAATATTAGCATGTATGTAAACCCTAATGTCTTCTGTATGCAACACACCATGCGAAACACTAGAAAATGCTCCTAGGGGATCTACTTCCAAGGATTTGTATGGATGTTTCTTGAATTTGGGGTGAGGCCTATAAGAAATTTTTACAATATTTGGAGTACCCATCATTCAAGGATTTATAGAGAGATATTTGATAATGGAGAATACCTTTTGCGCCTTTCAGTTTCACGGAGTTAGCCAGATCGATTTCTAGATGAATTGACTTCTACAAATGATCTTTGATGAGCTTGAGGAATTTTGTTGCAGAGCTTCACTTTTCGTTTCTTCTTGAATGCAGAATGAACAAATACTTAATGAGAAAACCCTTATATTGCTCCACAAACCCTAATGTCAGGTTGCAATAAATGCTCGACCTAAGTTATTCTGGTTTGCCTTTTTCGGATGACTTGAAGAACCGGATCAATCTTTATCTTTAAACATCTTGCAGATCTTCCAAATCTTAACCATAGTTTATTTGGATGTTTCCCCTATGAATCCTTTAATCCGCAACTCTTCTTGAGCCAGTTCTGGCACCAATTGATTGGCTAGGGAAACAAGGTTTTCTTTGTGTCTCCCCTTGAGCCAAAGCTCACTTTTTAGTTTTTGGAAGGAATATCAGCACCAAAGTCTGGTGCGGACCCATCCCCTACATTCTCTGTACTTTTCTTCACCTAAATCTTGTTCATCTCATTTTGAACTTCATCTACATTCACTTTTCATTTTCCCTTATCTTGATTTTGATTATGATGTACCGGACCTCTTTTGTCCTGATTCTTGCTTCTATAGAATTTTTCAATATGACCGGATCTATTGCAAATTTGGCAAACAACATTTCTTTTCATATTTGATTGATATCCTCTTGATCTACATTGATTAGCCATATGACCTATTCTGTTGCATGCAAAGCATCTACCATTGAATGATTTGTTCATTTGCATATTTTTGCATTCATGAGATTTGTGACCATACCTTTTGCAGTTGAAACACTGTCCAGAGAAAGATGAATTAGTCTGACTCATTCTCTTTCTGCATTGATTAGATTTATGACCAAAGTTATTGCAGTTGTGGTAGTATCCATTGAAGGATGGATATCTTTGAGCATTAGGCTGCCTTACCGGAGGTCTTCTAGGCCTGTTCCTTGGATTTTCTGATCCAAAATTCTTCTAACCGGATCTGAAGCTTTCTCCTTTCTCATATCCCAAACCACACTTGTCATCTACCCTCTTTTAGCTTTCAAGAAGAACTTCAAGTTGAGCAGAACTTATCTTGAATTTCTCTTTATATTCATTTGTTGTTTGAAGATCACTTTTGAGAGAGACAATTTGATCCTCAAGTTTTTCTTCATTATCTTTAGCATCTTCAAGATCAGATTCAAGATGTCTAATAATTCTATCCATCTTGTGGCAATCTTCTGATTTCTCCTTGAGAGATTGTCTTAGATTATCTTCAGTTTTTATTTTCTCTTCAATCTATTGGGTAAACTTTATAACTCATGATTCCATTTCATGTCTTACCATAATGATTTCTTTTGATAACTTTTCACATAACATAGTTTTCTCCTTCAGATCTTCATTTGTATCATTGGCTTAACTTTGACTTGCCAATTGCTGAAGTAGCTCCTTTCTCTTTTTCATAGAGAGACTTAATTTGTCTTTTAGTTCTCTCATGAAATCATTAGCCTGTTTTAGTCTTTCCTTTAACTCATTGACTTCAGAGTTTGACTATTCAAGATCATCAAGGGCAGTCTTGAGTTGCTCCCTTAAACTATATGCATCGATTTAAATTCCTAGATCTTCCTCAAGCTGTTAGACTCTATTAGGAGGAACTTGGCTCTGATACCAATTGTTGATAACTGAGAGGGGGGGTGAATCAGTTATCCTAATTATTTCTGCTTTCTGAACTTTCTTAATAATCAATGTAACATTAATTCAAATAAGCAAGTTACATAACCATGAAATGGAAATACACATGACACAATATTTTTGACGTGGAAACCATATTAAGGGAAAAAACTACGGGGTGATTAACCCAAGATTGTATTCTTTGTTAGAAGAATGGAAATAAAAAATGGCACTTGCCAATTAGGGCTCACTGCCCGAGCACACTACTCACAAGAAGCACACTGCCTACAAGAGACACACTGTCTACAATTTATAAAGAGTGTAATACAATACTTGAACTGATAAGGAGCATCAACATATGCTAGAGTTCAGTTCTGGTTAGGCTCTATATACTAATCTGCTGCACTTCATCTTTTCTATTCTTTTGTGCTACTCTCCTTTCACATACTGGACCTTCCTTTCTGCTTTTATTCGGCTCTACTGCTTTTCTTCACACATCACCAACAACTTCGACACCTCTCATAACTAAATCCATCTTGTATATATATCCGCACAAGTGATTTCATCACCTTTCTAGTCGGCACCCAGAATAGTCAATATTTTCCACAAACTCTGATCTGTCAGCTGAATCCTTGCTTACCAAGTAATGCGGATCAAGAATATACTTGTAGAAATCATCAATCATGTCGGCCATCATAATTTATGCCTTCATAACCTTTACCAACATAAGTAACACATCCAGAATAATGTCTGATGTTCTGCCAGTCAGTTCTTTCTCTGTCCACACTGCCAATCAGGAACCTGATACTCAAGTATTCATATTTTTTTCTTCATCTATCATTAGAGGCTAAATCCTTGGAATCTATCACTCAAGGTATTCCTCTTGACTTCCCCAAGTCTGTTCTTCACCAAGATACTACCTCTGAGAGATCTAGACCTGACTGTCGAACCTCACCACATGCTCTGTTCTTGTTTACAGGAACACAACATTCTTCACTCTGACTTCTAGTATAGACACACCATGTCCTGCAGATGTGTGGGATGAACTTTGTTTCCATCAATGACAACAATCATGAATCCATATAGTGTCTCTTGCCAACAATTTGCCCCTACCCATTCGATTACACATTGTACATGCCCCCTTTACCCAAGAACTTTGAGACACCTAAATTTGACAAATACAAGGGAAAGGGAGACCCTAGGGACCACGTTAGGGAGTTCTACATAGCTTGCTTAGAAGTCTCTAATAACGACACCTACCTAATGAGATTGTTCCTAAGAAGCCTCGACGGTCAAGCTGCAGAATGGTTCGCACACCTTCCCCCAGGTATTAGGACTTTCCCTAAGCTTGCAGAGAAATTTGTGAACCACTTCTCCTACAATTTTGAGCATGAAATGTCCATGACAGACCTTTGCAACACCAAATAAAAGAATGGAGAAGCCTTTGCTTCCTTCTTGCAAAGGTGGAGAGGCTTAGTAAGTAAACTCCCATGGCCCATTCCTAAGAAACAACTCATCACCATGTTCATGGCCAACACAATCAGGAATTAGGGTTTCATCTACAAATACTTTGTGCATCTACCTTTGAAGAGGTCATTAACAAAGGTACCACTATCGAATGAGCCCTCATTGCCAAGGGCTCCATCAAGCTATACGACCCCAAATCAAACAACAACAACTACTACTACTACAAATCTAATAACAACACCCCCAATACCAACAATAATGCCAACACACAATCAAATGATAAATCATGTTATTAGGGGAAGAACAAGAACAATCTGAATGATAGTGTCACAGATGTGAAAGCCGTCCAATATATACAAAACCAAACACCTGCGCATACATATGCAACAAATGTAAATCACTAGAGAGGCCCAACTAAACCACGCAAACCATGCAGACAATTCACACCCTTAGGGGAACCTGTCAAAGACATCCTTGATAGATGTCTCAAGAAAAATTTGATCACGCTTCCACCCGTTAGACCATGTCAAGAGAATGAACTAAAAGCCACGTGGTACAATGAGAATGACTACTGTGAATACCACTGCATTGCGGGTCATAAAACAACCAACTGCATGCAACTCAAACATTGCATCCAAGACCTTATCGAACAAAATCTAGTCAGTCTCGATCACAGTGCCCAACCATCACCAAATGCCAACCTAGGAGCTTACAAGGATCCCCTACCTAATCATAATAAAGCCTCCTCATCCAACCAAACATACAATGTCACCCCACCACCCGTGTCTTATGACTCTATCATAGGATGTATAGAAGCATCATCCCATCATGTCAACATAGTCACCATTTGGGCAGAAGCACCCAATTACGCTGTTACAACTCACCGTGGCCGTGTATCTATCCATACAGCCCCTCCCACCAAACAAACACCTGCATCCACATCCGATCCCCTACCTCCTCATCCAACCACATGTCCATCACCTACCCATCAGTATAACCTCCTAGAACACCTAGGAAAGACACCCACACAAATCTCCATCCTCGAGTTGCTTTGCACATCCCCCCTTCATAAAGATGTCCTCGATAAAGCACTCTTGCAAACACAAGTCCCTACCAACTTGAATGTAACTTAATTCCAAGCCATGGTAGGACACATCGCCACACCCCATCATCTCACCTTCTTAGAAAAGGACCTACCCACCTCTGATCACATACATAACGATACCCTACACATTGAAGTCTGCATCCACAAGCACACCATTAAAAGAGTCTTAATAGATGGTGGTTCCATCCTCAACATATGCCCTCTAAAACTGTTAAAACACTTGGGGTACTCCGATGTGGTTGTCGACACCAGCGATTGCATTACGATCAAAGGCTATGATGACACTGAATGGCTCTCTTAAGGCACTATCAAGCTTCCCATACAAGTGGGACAGAAAATATTGGAAACTAAATGTCAGGTTCTCGATCTCCACCTCCCCTACAACATCCTTCTTGGTAGACCATGGATTCATGCCATGCAAGCCCTCCCATCCACCTTCCATCAATGCATCAAATTCCCCCACAACGGCACAGAAGTCATAGTATATGCCGACCCTCACCCCTTCCAATACTATAGTTTTCTAGAAGGCCACAACCAAACATTCTGCCCATATAATAAAGCCACCACTAAAGCCAATCCACCAACATCACACTCATATGTCGACCCCGCAAGCATTGCTTCCATTTCATCCCAAGCAACTCCACCACCTGAGGTCTAGATTAAGCTATCTGACATGGGATGTGGGGAATATGACCTACACAACACTTTTTGTGTGCGCACATTACCCAATCCTAAGATATTCGACATCCCAACAACAGAGACAGCCAATACAGTCATTGTCAAGTGCAAACCCTCGCCCATCTTCGAGAAGAGGCATCTCCTGGATTAGGATGTACTCGAAGACATTTCATCTTGGCATTACAAAGATGAAGAGCCTGAGCAAGAAGCCCCCACAATCCCCACAAAAATCTACAGCAAAGGTTCTGAAATTGTCAAAAGCATGGGCTATAAAGGACAAGGAGGTATAGGCCTTCATGAATAGGGAATCGTAGAACCACTGCAAGCAACAAAGAATCCCTATACTCAAGGATTAGGGTATGGTCAACCACAATGCTTTCTCACTACCAGCGAATGTATCTTAGCCGAGGTCACTACGGTCTCCTTAAACGTCGACAATGTTAACAAAATGGGCCTTCGTGACTCCTTTAGCCATTTCACCGACTTCTTCAACTCATCCATTTTTACCATCTACTCTGTCACCACTCTCCCTTCACCCTCTAATGACTTGCCACTAGTTTACCCTAACCTCATTGATTGGCACCAACGGGGACCTCTTGTCTTCGACATCACACCTAACAATGAGGCCATCACTGAAATGATGGGGATACAGGATCACTTCCCTTTGGGAGATATCAAGCAGGGTACATAATGGAACTCCATCTAGATGCCTATTTCAGGGAGACAACCCCTACTTCCAGTCACAAAAATACAAAAAGAAAAAATGGATCTGATGGTGAAAACCATTCCACGGCAGTATCAGATCCCAAAATAGTAAAAATAAAAGACGTATCTCCTGGTGAAAACCTCCATGAGGCGCTAGGAGATGGAAGCATGGGTCTCCCGGAGATAGACAAAGTCTATCCCAACAGATCACCCATCTTGGTTGAACCAACTCAGGAAATGAACCTTGGCACAGAGGAAGAGCCAAAAATCACATACAGAGTAGAATCCCTTAGCATACATGAATAGGGGAATTTCTTGTCCTTTTTCACAAGTAGAAATCACAACTTTGCGTGGATCTACACAACATGCTAGGGCTAGATCCCGCGTTGGTGGTTCATCACCTTGCAGTACGCCCGGATGCAAAACCAGTCAAACATAAGCTCTGAAAAATGAATCCTCAAGTGGCTCTCCTTGTTAAAGCAAAGCTCAAGAAATTACTAGATGTTGGGTTCATTTGCCCAATTGATTATCTTGAATGGGTTTCAAACCTTGTACCATTTGCTAAACCGGATGGCCGAATCTGCTGTTGTACTGATTTCAGGGATCTTAACAAGGCTTGCCCGAAAGATGACTTCCCACTACCAAACATCGACATGATAGTGGATCTCACAGTAGGATATGAAATGTTATCCCTCATGGATGGTTTCTCAGGATACAACTAGATAAAAATTGCCAAATAGGATCAGCACAAAATGACCTTTATATATGCATGGGGAACATACTACTGGGTGGTAATGCCATTCAGCCTGAAGAATGCAGGGGCCACCTATCAAAGAGTTATGACTGTCATCTTCCATGACCTTTTCCACCACATCATGGAAGACTATGTGGATGATTTGCTAGGGAAATCTAAGACCAGAGAAGAATACTTAGACATACTAGCCAAGATCTTTGATAGGTTGGAGCAATACAATGTCTGTTTGAATCCAAAGAAATGCATCTTCGGCGTCACCTCAGGCAAACTTCTGGGATACATAGTCTCGAGAAGAGGAAATGAAGTGGATCCTGCAAATAGCTCCACTTCCAAAAATACTGAAACAGCTGCGAAGCCTGCAAGGAAAACTCCAGTCTATTTTTCAATTCATTGCCCAACTTGCAGATAAGTGCCAACCCTTCCAGCATCTACTCCGAAAAGATAGCTTTCATCTGGAACACTCAGTGTCCGAGTGCCTTCGACCAACTAAAAGAATACCTGGCTAATCCTCCTATCCTAACTCAGCCAAGGCAAGGCAAACCCCTCCTGCTTTACATCTTCACAATAGAGACAGCCATCAGAGCCTTGCTAGCACAACTTGATGAGCAGGGGAAAGAAAGAGCCATTTACTATATCAGTTGTACCTTGATCTCGTATGAGCTCAATTATACACAAATTGAATGAGCATGTTTAGCCCTTGTCTTTACGTCCCAAAAGTTGAGACACTACATGCTCAATCACAAGACCAAGCTCATTGCTAAGATTGACCCAGTGAAGTACCTCCTAAACAGAGCTACTCTTACTAGTAGAATGGCTAAATGGGTCATGATTCTCACAGATTTTGATATAGAATACACTGAGAGAAAGGCCATCAAAGGGCAAGTTATAGCAGATCAGCTGGCTGAAGCGCCTATCCCCACAGAAAATCCTACAATTATAGACTTTCCAGACGAGGCCATCTTGACAATCACACCAACCATAGACACATGGAAGATGTATTTTGATGGATCATACACTCACAGAGGCTTGGGGGCAGGCATCCTGTTTGTTACCCCTCAAGGCGACACAATCCCTAAATCCTTCAAGATCACATTTCCAAGCACCAACAATGTAGCAGAGTGTGAGGCCCTCATCACAAGTCTCTACATGGCCATCCAACAGAAAATTGAAAAGCTACTGGTGTACGGCGACTCTCAACTGGTCATCAGGTAGGTCAATAATGAATACAAAACCAAGGATGACAAGCTCCTTCCCTATAAGAAGATGGTCGATGATTTCAAAGACTACTTCACAGACATCCATTTCGAGCAAATCCCAAGACTCAATAACAAACAGCAAATGCCATGGCAACTATCGGATCTCTGGTAGACATGAAGAAGGATAGCAAGAAATGTGAGTTCCTGATCGAAGAACTCCCTATCCCAGCATACGATGTCCCTCAATCTGAACTAGTGTGCAAAATCATTGGTCCCTTGTCCCCATGGTACCAAGAAACATACTTATACCTCCATGACAACATCCTCCCCCCTAATCTATCCACCTCACAAAGAAAATCATTCATCCGTCGAGCCTCCCGTTTCATCCTTGTAGGCGATACATTATACCAAAGGAGTCTTGATGGTACGCTTCTATGATGTTTAGACTCTAGGGAAGCTGAAGTAGCCTTGGAAGAGGTACACGCAGGCATCTGTGGGGTGCATTCAAGTGGACCCACTCTTTCTAAAAAGATCCTCATGACCAGATATTATTGGCCCACAATGGAATAAGATTCCCATAGGTTTATCAAGAAATGCCTCCCATGCCAATAGCATGGCGATCTCATCCATGCACCAGCACAGGAACTGGAACTGATCACAACGCCATGGCCTTTCTCATAGTGGGGACTCGACCTCGTAGGGAAAATACATCCTCCATCCTCCAAAGGCCATAAGTTCATTCTCACTGCTACTGAATACTTCACAAAGTGGGTGGAAGCAATACCACTCACCTTCACCACAGGCATCCAAATCTCAAAATTCATCCTCTACTATATCATCTGCCGATATGGTATTCCCCATTCCATCATCACTGACAATGGAAAGCCCTTCAAAAACCAAGAAGTTTGCACCTTGTGCGAAAAATTTGACATCAAACACCACTTCTCCACACCATATTACCCTCAAAGAAACGGTCAAGCAGAGGCTTCTAACAAAACCATCCTCCGCATTCTCAAGAAGACAATCAATGAAGCTAGCCATGACTGGCACCTCCAACTCAACCCCGCCCTATGACCCTACCGCACAAGCATCCACACTCCTATAGGAGCCACCCCATTCTCATTAGTATTTGGATCTGAAGCCATTTTACCTATAGAGGTCGAGCTCCCATCTCTCCGAGTGTCCTTGCATCAACTGGAACTACTAGATGAGAAACACCTGAATGCATTGAATCATCTACAGGCATACCAAAACTACCTCAGAAGAAGCTACAACAAAAAGATCAGAACCAGAAAATTTGAGGTAGGTGACCTTGTCCTAATGGAAAATCAGAAGAAACTGCACGAGCGTCTGAAGCAAGGAAAGTTTCAACCCAATTGGCTCGGACCTTATGTCGTCATGACCGATTATGGGTTAGGAGCTTATCAGGTTGCAACACCTGAGGGGTAGCCTCTTGATGAGCCGATGAACATCTTGCATCTCAAGAAATTCTATGCATAACACATCTAGTACCCCAAGTCAAAAAGTCAAAAAGTCAAAAAAATAAAAAAAATCAAAAAATCATAAACACCAAAAAAAATTAGAAAATCAAGAAAAATCAGAGTGCAATAAAAACTTCCAATGGTGAAAATCACTTCAGTGACGCCTTGGATAAGTACCATGGTGAAAACCTGTTTCAGGCACCATGTGTAGTGGCTAGTTCTACCATCTAATAAGCCCTCTTTCCGTCACATCACTCCACATCTCATGCCTCCCATGGCTTGGAATTCTGAAACATCAAGTCCTATTGCCCAACCCATCCTATCCCATCCCAAGGCCAACCCATGGAATGAGGATCTTTGTAAGCTCCCTTTGTACATACAGAATCAAAAAATCCAAAAACATCGCAAAATCATAAAATACAAAAACAATAGAAAATACAGAAAACCCAAAAAATAACACATCTCATCACAATCATCAAACACACATCAATCTTCATCACATCACACCCATCCCGAACCATTCCCACATCATCAAGTCTTGCCAGAACTAAATATTCATTTCGCCCGCATCTTAAAAGTACCTTGATCTCATGGACACAGGGTATGTAGGCAGTCTGGAATACAAAGGATGTTTCCAGTACTTAGGTACCTAGGATGCACCCATCCACCCCGCTGGATGGTCCCCCATTTACTAAGCTTTCTGGATCTCATAAATGATACACAAGCTACGTATACACTCCAAACAGGTCCCCCAATGCAAAAATCATCAATCAACATACCAACCATAATCCTACACATGGCTAGACTATTCTTTTGCCCATCTTCCAAAAATTCTCTAATCAACACAAATAGATCTGCATCCTAGGATATATCTTTCCTACAATGGACAAAAAATCTATCATTCTACCATCACCTCTCTTGGCAAGAGCACACAAAGGCTATTTGTATCTTTTCGTTGTTCTTTTTGCTTATTGATTTTTATCTTTTTGTCTCGCTCTAAGTCATCTCCAAAGCTACCTTGATCTCATTATATCATGGTAAGTAGCGGATAGCACCTGAAGTAGACATCGTCATTGTTTCTACATGCTGTGCTTGTGGGTTGGTTTCATTACTCCAAGAATAGTATTCATATCTTGAAGTCTAAGTCAGTTCTAGCATGATGTGTCCTATTTGCATATACAAGCATCAAAACCTTTTATGCATTATTCGCACTCATCGCTATGAGTCCCCTTCCTTGACTAGACAAGATTATACTACCTTGGGCATGCATGAAATCAACCTATTGTTTGTGGGTCTAGTCCATGCAATCGCAGGGTATACATCATCACCTAGGTCATTTCATACCTTTGTGAGCTGTATCCTACATAGCTACATTAAACTAAGAAATGCTTTCAATTAATCTTGTGCAACTACTGTTACTAGCTCAAAATCATCATCCTAATCACTCAGTCAACTATCCCATCTTGGCCTAGATTTAATAATCATTTTCCCCCATCCCCCACCAACCAACCCCTCACTAATGCCATTCCCCCACCGCATTTTCACTCAACACATCCTAAAGTGAAATAAATCTCCCTTCAAATGACGTGGTGTCTTATGACCTAACAACCCTCTCATCTCCCCCCAGTCTCTAGAGACTCCCAATCCTACCCATACCCATCCATACACCCCTATCCTCTCCCCACCTAATCCCCTTTCCCACAGCCTCACCACTTAGGGTCAACACAAAGAACATCATGTGTATCAAGACTAGACCACCTCACCTATCACCTAGTTTGCATACCATCTATCACCTAAACTGTATCTAAGCATATCATTTAGCTACATGTCATTATCATTTAATTGCATATTATTTTAGGCGCATGTAGTCCATCATTGCATGTCATTTTAAGATTCACTTTAATCCATTTTGCATATCACATTAATCCATTTTGCATGTCATTTAAGATTCATTTTAATCCATTTGCATGTCATTTTAGATTCATTTTAATCCATTTAGGTGCATTTTAATCCATCCAATTTGCATGTCATTTTAGATTCATTTTAATCCATTTTGCATATCACATTCATCTAATTTGCATATCATATTAAGATTCATTTTAAACCATTTTGCATGTAATTTTAGCTTCATTTTAATCCATTTTGCATATCACATTAATCCAATTTGCATGTCATTTTAGATTCATTTTAATCCATTTAGGTGCATTTTAATCCATCCAATTTGCATGTCATTTTAGATTCATTTTAATCCATTTTGCATATCACATTAATCCAATTTGCATGTCATTTTAGATTCAGTTTAATCCATTTAGGTGCATTTTAATCCATCCAATTTGCATGTCATTTTAGCTTCATTTTAATATCATTTAAGTGCATTTTAAACCATCTAAAATAACATGTCATTTAGATTTATTGCATATCAAATAGATTCATTTAAAATATCTCAAATTACATGTCACTTAGGTCCATTTTAATCCATTTAAGTTTGCATAATAATTAGGTTCATTCTAGAATCATTTAGTTGCACATTATACATCACATCTCATATCATCTCACTAACCACTTAGTCACATTACAATGCATTTAATAAACATCTAAGTTGCATATGCATATTTTAATACATAAACATACATTTCCATCCTAAATGCATCCATAAAATCAAAAACATCATCGGATAAACATAACTGCATCCATCACATCGACATCATCATAATAGAACATCATATCCATAGCATCATAAACTACCAGAATGCATCATATCACATAAAATCACCGCACAAAGTGTACATTGCTCATATACACATCAAAAAATAAAGTGTCTTGATACAAAATGCCTCCAAGGTCTATCATGATTGATGCAGAGAAAAAACCAGATAACATACAAAATAGGTGAAGATCCCTTGAAAGTCCACAAAATAGCCATTGTAGAGTCTATCGGCAAGATACCTCAAGGGTCACATCGAAATATACACATATGCCTGCCTATCGGCCAGACACTACACTGTCGGTCAAGCTCACATCTCCTTCGCCGATACATATCTCTCACACCGATAAGCCTTCTATCGGTAAGACCTTTCATTCTCCTGCTGATATGCAAAAGACTTCCCCATCGATGAGACTCCTTCCATCGGCAACTCCTTCCATTCTCCTGTTGATACATGCGGTCACTCCGATATGCTGAATGCCAACTCCACCGTCGCCAAGACCTCCTACTGTCGGCATAACATTTGATCCTTCGACCGATAATGCTTCTTACACCGATACACCTTCGACTTAACATGTACAGGATTTGACGTGCTATCTCCAGTCTTCATTACCGATGCAACCGGTCTACCATTGTATCACTCGAATGTATATTACCAAATACAGTCTTCTGACATTCAACAATAGGATACATACAAAATGTCTGTGACATCACATGCGAGAATATTCACAAAATACATCAATGTAAACCTTATACCGATAATCTCCTCTGTAACAATCTTGCAACCGAACGAACAACACACAAAAAACTATAGAAAGCTATAGAACAGAAATAAATCTAACTACATGGAGGTCATTCCACTGATTTCAAAGAAATCCACCAGTGGAATGACTCCAAACGATATCTCTGTAGTTTGACCAGAAAACACAGAATTTCTTTATTCCTTCTGCTTCAGAATAAAATACAATTTCTCTCGACTCTGTTCTATATCTATCTCTCCTTCTGTCTGCACGAACAGAGACCAACTATATAAAGACTCTTATCTTGATAGTTACACACAGTGGAAGGTGGATCACCTATAACCACCCTGCCAATCGGTTACAAACCTTTCATACATTCAGTTCGGTTACAAATGGTAATGACACGTATACAATCTTTCGATATGGCTCAAAGGCTTACAACATAACATTTGGACACAATAGAAAATACGAGGGATCCTCTAGATCCTCAATGTCTCGAGGTGCTTTTGCACCATACTCCCAGACTTGAAAATTTTCCATGTCCCATGGAAATGCTCAGTGAAAAGCCTGCAATATCTGTTGACTTTCTCGATGTCTGCAATGCTAACTGGATGCCTCTGCTGCTTCCTCTTTACCTTCTAACTGTGACTCCTATTAATGGAGTTTGACTGGCTGCTCCTCCAGATGCTGCTCCAAACATAAGTCCACCCTCAATGCTGCACCAACACTTTTGTCCCTCACCTGGGAGTCCTTTCTTGCCTCCCTCCCCAGGACTTTTGGCGACACCAACTGGACCTCCTTCTCAGGCCCATGACAGATCTCCTATCTGCCTACCTGCAGCTTGTGGACATACATCTGCAACTACAAATATTAGCAAACCAAAACACCAATTTCTCACTTAGCCCCATCTTAGATATAATCCAACACAAAACTTCCCAGAGCTTTCGCTAGCTCTGATACCAATTTGATGCAGAGAAAAAACTAGATAACATACAAAATAGGTGAAGATCCCTTGAAAGTCCACAAAATAGCCATTGTACAGTCTATCGGCAAGATACCTCAAGGGTCACATCAAAATATACACATATGCCTGCCTATCGGCTAGACACTACACTGTCAGTCAAGCTCACATCTCCTTCTCTGATACATATCTCTCACACCGATAAGCCTTCTATCGGTAAGACCTTTCGTTCTCCTGCCGATATGCAAAAGACTTCCCCATCGATGAGACTCCTTCCATCGGCAACTCCTTCCATTCTCCTGTCGATACATGCGGTCACTCCGATATGCTGAATGCCAACTCCACCGTCACCAAGACCTCCTACTGTCAGCATAACATTTGATCCTTCGACCGATAATGCTTCTTACACCGATACACCTTTGACTTAACATGTACAGGATTTGACGTGCTATCTCCGGTCTTCATTACCGATGCAACCGGTCTACCATTGTATCACTCGAATGTATATTACTAGATACAGTCTTCTGACATTCAACAATAGGATACATACAAAACGTCTGTGACGTCACATGCGAGAATATTCACAAAATGCATCAATGTAAACCTTATACCGATAATCTCCTCTGTAACAATCTTGCAACCGAACGAACAACACACAGAAAACTATAGAAAGCTATAGAACAGAAATAAATCTAACTACATGGAGGTCATTCCACTGATTTCAAAGAAATCCACCAGTGGAATGACTCCAAACGATATCTCTGTAGTTTGACCAGAAAACATAGAATTTCTTTATTCCTTCTGCTTCAGAATAAAATACAATTTCTCTCGACTCTGTTCTATATCTATCTCTCCTTCTGTCTGCACGAACAGAGACCAACTATATAAAGACTCTTATCTTGACAGTTACACATGGTGGAAGGTGGATCACCTATAACCGCCCTGCCAATCGGTTACAAACCTTTCATACATTCAGTTCGGTTACAAATGGTAATGACACGTATACAATCTTTTGATATGGCTCAGAGGCTTACAACATAACATTTGGACACAATAGAAAATACGAGGGATCCTCTAGATCCTCAATGTCTCGAGGTGCTTCTGCACCAATGATATACCTCTAACATAGAGGACCCCCTCTCTGATGGAGTGGGAGACTCTGATCTTGGTCAAACCTGTGATCCTGTCGGCGGCTGTGGTTGTGGCGGTGGCTATGCCTACACCTAAGGACCCTGCTTAGGCACATGTGAGGGAGGAGGCATAGTCTGTTGAGTGGACTGAATAGATCTCAATCTATGAGATCTAGATGCCCCCGATCTACTAACCTGGCTGTAACTCGGTGCCCGCTACACTGCTGGCATGATCGCATAATACAGGCCCCTATAGTACTTCATCTGCATTCTACTCTCTGTCAACTCCCCCTATACCTGGCTCAACTATCCCTGTAGCTGTTAACACTGCAACTGAGCCTGCGACAATTGTGTCTGCATCACTGCCAAAACTAGTGCAAGACCACCACCTAATGCCTGTAGACACTCAATGAATTCTCTACCTACTGTGCCCTAGTGAGTGCTACATCTCGCTCCCCTGTCAGGGTGACTATGTCACCCCAAACCTGTGCTAGCTTTGCCTCACGGCCCTCCAAGGCCTCCTGCAAGCTGGCCACCTGCGCCTGTAGGGTCTCCATCTCCTCCTCATCCCGTCATTGACGATGGGGTGTCAACCTCTCAGCCTCTGCCCCCAAAGCTGTCCTTGAGGTCCCTGCCTCTGCATCATGCTTGCCAACTTGCCACGACCCCACCTATGGTGGAGGTAAGTCACCCTCATCTGCCCTCAGCTATCCCCTATGCCACCCAGGTCCTCTAGGCTGTCGAGATGCTCCAACCTATACCTATTGTGTAGGAGCCTGTTGAGCAGGTACCTGGTGTGCAGGAACCTGCTGAGCAGGAACATGCTGCACAGGAACCTACTGCCCCACCTGTCCCTGTCCTGCTACCACTGCTGCCAACACCTCCATCGGTTGGCCATCCCTCCCAACCAATCTCTGCTCTCCATCATCTCCCACCTCCACAAGGTAGTCCTTAATAACCTCATCTCCATCCCCATCAGGGTCGTCTCCATCTCCACCTGAATCCCCCCTCTGCCCCTGCTACCTCCTCTACTAGATCTGTCAACTAAGTGGGCTGATGCATATGCCACCATATATTGTATCCAGCCATAGTCCCTAGATCTCTAACCGTGCTCCTCCAATCCCACTGTACTGGCTGAAGCACTGTAAAGTCACTCAGAGAAACCTATGGCTACAGGGCTGTAGGCTAGTAGGGTCCATCTCGCGGGGTCCACGTGTATATCGCCATCTGCTGAGGGGTGTCCTGTACCACACCAAACTGCCGCATAAGCCGCGAGGGTAGGTACATCTCTATGCAATAGTCTCCTCGACCCATAAGGTATCTCTACTAAAAGGTAAATAGAAGATGAATAACATCATCTGGCCACTCCTCTACACTAATGTATGGCTGCCAAACCATGCTAATCATGTCATCCAGTATCCTCCACCAATATCGCACCCAACCAGTATTTGTCTACTCTGCATCCCGATATAAAAACACAAAGGCCTCAAACTGCCGTCGATAGTACCCACATGTCGGCCGAGTGACAGGGATGTACTCCCAAATCCATACATGTAGCAGAGTAACTCAAATGGACAAAGCTCTATCATGTAGATAGGTGACTGTGTGCATCTCATGGTACAACTGCGCTAGCATCACTGGCCCCCAGGCATAGACAATCTCATGCATCACCATCCCCTCTATCACCCCTCCCCAGCCAACCGGAAAACCCCTGCCTCACCTATCAGGCATCACCATGCCTCTAATCAATGTGCAAAGGAACAAGGGAAATGGATCTGCACCCACAGCTAATGTCCCCTCATAGTCCATCTCCCTCTCATTCAAAGAGAGAACAAGATGATCCACACCAAACACTCTGACTAGTGCACTTTGCCCTCTCTTCGTGTCATATCTAACACGTCGGCCTCGAATAGGTAGCTTGCAGATGCGATAAACATCCTCAAGTGTGATGGTAATCTCTCCTGTTGGTGACAGAAAATTGCAAGTCTTAGTGTGGTATCGCTCCACCATGGCTGTCATCAGAGCTCTATGAGCTCATAGAATAGGCATAGAAGACACCGTTAGAAGCCCCAATCTCACCAACTGCGCCTTCGTAGCATCATCAAAATTATCAAATAGTGCCATCACAACAGGAACTCGTCGCTCTCGCGACTGCAATATGAACCGCTCTGTATCCTACATATAGAACATTATGGTTAGATGTCAACCTATCTATGTCTAAACCAATCATTTTCTTCTAAGTGTCTAAACCAACCTTTTTCTTCTAGGTATCTAACATGCCAGCATTAGGTGGCATGAAAATAGACAAACCCTTGTACCATTTTTAGAATGGTGCTAAACTTTCCTCTCAATGGTGCTAATATAGAATATAGCGCCACTGCGCATACCTCTTTGCGCCAATCCTAAAATTAGTGCTATTGCGTGCTATCTATTGCACTATTTATCCAAATGGTGTCACTATTCATTTTTGCATTAATCCTTGAAATGGCACCAATTTCCCCAATGGCGCTAATCCAGACAATCGCGCTGATCCCGCAAATAGCACTAAAAGTAAAAATAGCACTATTACCAAGGATGGTGCTATTCTAGATAATAGTGCCACTATAACCCCCATTTGGCATTAAGACACCAAAATTCTATTCTTCCATGTATGGCGCTAATCCGGAAGATAGCACTAAAACACCCACCTAATGGCAAAAAACTGCCCTAACCCTACCTAGGCGGATAGCACCAATCCAGAGGATGGCACCAATCTGCCTTGCCATTAGCACTACACACTCCAATCATGAACCCTAAAACCCTAAAAAGTATACGAAAAATGAAAAAATTACAAAGACAGGTTTAGGCCCTACCAGAGGTCCAGCGCCTGGTGCCCAACCAAACTCTCAGAACTGCTCGGAGATGTGTCGAAGTTGTGGGAACTGGTGGTTGCGGTCGGCCATCTCTCCTTCATCCTTTCTTCTCCAAAGTCAAAGTGTGCAAATGTGGCACTCTAAGGGCCCACTTTGCCTAATATAGTGGGCCATGTCATTCTACCACCCCCTCATTTTCCCTCCAGGGTGTAGATCTCATCCTTTTTTCTCTGTTTTTCTTCCTATCATCCTCTTTTCCCATCCCCTATCCAACTTTCATTCTCATCACATCCTTTTCGAGAACTCATTTGGAAAATTCTTATTTTCCCACTGACCTCTCGAGGGGGCATCCCTTATCCATCTTATTCCTTCCCAGCAGATGGGGCATATCTTTCTTCAACCTAACGCCACTTCCCTCCTAGGTCCAGACGCCACGTCAAAGAGGGGCAAATGTAGACACCTAAAAATGTCTTCTACCATCAAACCGACTCCTGACATCCCTAAACATATCAATTTCCATTCTAATCAATTAATTAAAATTTTATTTAATTAATTACCCCCTTCATTTTCCAAATTCACACCATTTTATCCCCAAAATTGAATTAATTTCATTTAATCCAATAGTCCAAACCTTAGCCAATAGATTTAATAAATATGCAGTATTTATTAAATCAATTTCCCCTTTTCCACTAAATCTAATTAATTAGTTAAAACCATAATTAACTAATTAATTCAGCCTATAATTGACCTATCCCTACCCTAAACAATTAAATAGCTATTATTTAATTACCTACCCTAGCCTACCTCATCCTAGCCCTAGGATTAATTAAATGAAACCTATGTTTAATTAATCCTAACCCCTTCATTTGGGTGGTCAAACCTTGTTTAACACCCTTTTCCACATCATCCAAATAAAAAATTGAATTAAATCCACATAAGTCAATTTTTTATTTAAAAACATCCCACATCACATTTATTTCTCCTTACAAGCCCCATACTCATTTATTTCCTCTCTTCCCCAAATGAATTTTTAATTCATATACATTCCCCCATATGAATCTTTTATTCCAAAATAATCCTTCACCCCCATGCTCATTAGATAACCCCTTTTCCCAAAATGAATAAAAGAATCACTTTTATTCCTAGCCCTCCATTCATTCAAGATTAAATCTAGGCCCTCCACATCACTTTTATCCTCCACCATTGATCTCTCAAATCAATCTCCACCCTTGGATCAAAATCCTCTCCAAAAATCTATAAATAAAACCTCTCCCAAGCCATTATCATCATCCAAGTTTATGTAAAGTCATAATGCCAAAATCACTCTTGAGCTAGGATAGTGAGTTGCACAATTTGAATAGCATTTCACATGTAAATCCATTGTCTAGGGTAATCTTTGTCAAGGAGCTTGTTTTGGGTGCAAAAGGCTCTTTCCTCCCTTGATGGGATTAGATTTGTATGTGAGGTATACTATTACGTTTATTGCATTTGGTTTAGTATTTCAACCTTTTTTGCATTTCTAATCTACACTAACCAATCAAAACATGAGGAAATGATAACAATTCTGTACCTTCATGCAATACGGCCTGTAGTAGCATTTTTCTCAAGAAAGTAGAGTTTCCACAATGAGCAGTTCTAGTAATATGGTCACAAAAATCTTCTCACTTAACATTAAAGCACCAAAGTGGACTTGTTTGAAAGTTAATCCATCCCTCTTTTCATCCCACATAGCTGGGACTCTTGATAGTTCCATATAGATGAGAAGTATGGACTGTTCTATAGAAAATACAGAAAAACAACAAAAAATGAGATAATTGGTTTGTTATTGCTTTGAAAACTTCTTACACTTCTTCAAGTTCATCTCCCCCACTTCAAGGATCTATCTCCAAGGCTTTTTAAGCCTGCACAACCTTTGACAACTACTTGGAGGTAGTTTTTGGATTGATGGGGAAGTTTCAACAACTGTCTTTTCACCATCGCTGCCCATTAGTTATTTGTTATTGTGATTACAAAGTGTTATCTTTGTTTAAGAAGTGTATACTATTCTTTCCAGAATAATTAGCCTTTGACAAGGCATAGAACTCAATGACAACCTCCTACTTGCCTTGGAAAGGCTTACAAATGTGAGGAAAACATAGGACTGCCCCTATGACTTCATGACTGCTTCCTATAGAAGACAACAATATGTAGATATTTGGACATAGTCCTTATTACATGAATGGTCTTCTAGGACCTTATTGGAACAAGACAACATGAAACATGAAGACAAGTATGAAAACAAAACATAGATGATCTCCTTGGTGCTCCTGCACCATACTCCCTGGGTGGAAAGATAACTCAAGTCTCTTGAGGAAGTAGATCAGCAATTGTGACACCATGCTTCAAGATGTCTTCTTCACTCATCCAAGTGGCATCTTCAATGGGTAAGCCACTCTATTTGACAAGGAACTATTTGTATGTCTTCTTTCTAGTCTTCTTCAAGACTTTGGTGTCAAGAATGCATTCCAACTTCAATGGTTGATTGGGTGGAAGAGCCTTGACCTAATCTTCATCTCCTCCTGCTGTCATATCTACCTCTGAATTTGCATTAGGATCACCTTTGAAAGGAAACAAGTCTGAAACATTAAAGATAGGAGACATAACCAAGCCTTGAGGAAGTTCAATCTCATAGGCATTTGACCCAAACTTGTGCACAATCTGGCATGGTCCTATCTTCTTCATGAGGAGTTTGGTTGGCTGCCCCTTATGCAGTTTTTCCTTCTTCAAATGTGCCATGACCAAACCCCCAACCTTGTATTGTACATCTCTCCTTCTCTCATTGGATTTCTCCTTGTACTTGTCATTGTTCTTTTGAAAAGTTTCTTTGACATTATCATGGATGTCCTTCATGGCCAATGCAAAGTCTTCACCTTGAGCACTTTTCCTTTCCAATCCATGTAGATCTCTCAATTCAAGAATACCTCTTAGATGAACACAATAAACAATCTCAAATGGACTCCTTCATATGCTCCTATTAGTGGAATCATTATAAGTAAACTCTGATTGAGGGATGATCATATCCCATGCCTCTCCATGTTGTTTGGGAAGACACCTAAGAAGATTTCCCAAGGACCTATTCACCACCTCAGTTTGGCCATTAGTCTGAGGGTGATAGGCTGAAGTAAATGGCAATTGAGTACCCAACTTCTTCCACAAAGTGCACCAAAAATGGCCAATAAACTTTGGATCCCTATTAGTCACAATGTTAAGAGGCAAACCATGGATTGTAACAATTTCTTTGAAGAACAAACTAGCAATGTGAGAAGCATAATTAGTGCATTTACATGGCAAGAAATGAGCCATCTTACTGAATCTATCCACCACAAAAAATATATTATCAAAGCCTCTTTGAGTCCTAGGAAGACCCAATACAAAATCCATGCTAATACTTTCCCATGGCCTATTAGGAATAGGAAGTGGCTGATATAGACCAGCATTAGATGAAGTACCTTTTGCCCTTTGACAATTACTACAACATTCAACAAATTTTCTGATATCTGATTGCATTTTAGGCCAAAAATAAAATCTCTTCACCTGATCTAATGTTTTATCCAACCCAAAGTGACCTCCTAGTTCACCATAATGTTTTTCCTTTATGATGTTCTCCCTCATGGAACACCTAGGAACACATAGATGGCTGCCTTTGAACAACAACCCTTGCTGCAACAAAAACTCAGAAAAATCAGAATGAGAAGAGTCTAAAAATTGTGAACAAACTTCATATACCTCCTTGAAATCTTCATCATCTTGATACATATGTTTGAGAGCATCAAACCCTACACTTTGTAACTAAATTACTTGAACCATACACACCCTTCTACTCAATGCATCTGCCACTTTGTTAACTTGCCCATTCTTGTGTTTGATTGAAAAAGTATATGCTTGGAGTTGTTCAACCCATTTCATATGCCTATGATTGAGCTTCTCCTATTAATTTAGAAAACTAATTGCATGGTTGTCAGTATAAACAATAAATTCTTTAGGCAAAAGATAGTGCCTCCATTTTTTCAAAGCTTGTACCATTACATACAATTCCAAGACATAAGTAGAGTACTTTCTCTTAGCATCATTCATTTTGTCACTAAAGAAAGCAACAGGCTTGCCTTCTTGACTTAGGACAGCCCCTATAGCAAGGTTACTAGCATCACATTCCACCACAAACAACTTGTTAAAGTCAGGTAAAACAAGAATGAGCTATTGTGCTACCTTTTGTTTCAGAATTTCAAAAGAATCATTGGCTGCCTTTGTCCAAAAAAACTTATATTTCTGCCCCCCTTTGATGGTATCCAAAATTGGTGCACAAATATGACTAAAACCCCTTATAAATTTCCTATAAAATGTTGCCAAACCATGAAAAATTTTCACATCACCTGCTATTTTTGGAGTTGGCCATGACAAAATGGCTTCTACCTTTGTTGGATCCGTCTTCAAACTACCTTGTGAAATCACAAAACCAAGATAGGTGAGTTCTTCCTTCATGAAGACACTCTTTTCCATGTTTATCATCAATTGTTCATCATGTAACTTCTTCAAAATCTGATCCAAATGTTACAAATGCTCTTCCTTAGTCCTACTGAAAACAAGAATGTCATCCAAGTATACCACAACAAATTTTCCAATGAAATCCTTCAACACTTCATTTATGAGATGCATAAAAGTACTTGGGGCATTAGATAGACCAAATGGCATCACCAACCACTCATAAAGACCCTCATTTGTTTTGAATGTTGTCTTCCATTCATCCCCTTGCTTCATCCTAATTTGATGATATGCACTCTTAATGCCAATCTTAGAAAAGTATCTAGCCCCTCCCAAACAGTCCATTAGCTCCTCAATCCTTGGCATAGGGAACCTATATCTTATGGTAATCTTGTTAATGGCTCTAGAATCTGTACACAACCTCCATTTACCATCATTTTTAGGGGCTAGGACTGTTGGGACAGCACATGGGCTAAGACTCTTTCTTACCAATCCCTTATCCAACAATTCTTGCACTTGCTTGGCAATCTCTTCATTTTGAGAAGGTGTCATCTTGTAGGCTGCTTTGTTTGGTAAAGTAGATCCTGGTATGAAGTCAATTTGATGGCTTATGTCCCTAATAGGTGGAAACTCATTAGGTATTTCTTCTACCATAATCCCCTTACACTTCTCTAGCAATTGATGCACCTCATTAGGAACCTCTTCCTTACTAGGATCATGCAAACTAGGACTATTTTTAGGCTTAAAAATAAGAGCATACCCTTGGGTTCCTTCCTCCTTAAGGGCATATAAAAACTCTTTACCACTCACAATCATGACACTTGACCCAACATTCTTCTCTACATTCTCATCAGGCAAAGGATCCATTCTATATTTTCTACCATTCTTGGTTATGATGAAAGAATTAGTTTTACCATCATGTTGTGATTGAACATCATATTGCCATGGGCATCCTAACAGCAAATGACAAGCATCCGTGGAAATTATATCACACAAAATCTTGTCCTTGTATTCTCCTATCTCAAATTCTACCCATGATTGTTCATCTACCAAAACTTGTTGTCCCTTATTCAACCATGATACTTTATAAGGATTAACATGAGGAAGTCTTTTCAATTTCAACTTGTCTACCATTTCAATGGAAACCAAATTTTTAGTTGAGCCTGAATCAACAATTACCTTGCAAATCTTACCATAGGCCTTGCATGTTGTCCTAAACAATGTCTTCCTTTGAGGGGGTTCTTGTGTTTGAGGCACCTTCAACATGGTTCTTCCCATCATCAAAGTTTCTCCTTCATGGACTGGGTCTGCACTTCCAATTGGAGTGTTGACACTTTGGCAATCTTCCTCTTAGATCAATTGGTTCCTTCTTTCTCCTCCATGAGAGCTTGAGGCTTGCTTTTCAGGACACTTGAAGGCTGGATGTCCCACTTGGTTACAATTGTAGCACCTTCCTGTGAAGACATTAGGACCTCTCCCTGGTCCACCAAATCTACCTCTTCCATTAGGCCTTCTTCCTCTAAAAGCCTCCTCTAGAACCTAATTCTCCACTTTGCTCTTGGGAACTAGATTCTCCTTGGCTTCTTTGGGATTGATTTTTGCCTCCAAAACTACCCCTACCTCTAAAATTTCTGCCACCTCTTTCTCTATTTTGCTGCTCACCTTTCCTCTTTAGCTTCTCTTTAGCCCTCAATGCTACCTGAAAGCATTTTTCCATAGTTTCAGGGGTTAATAAATTGATATCATCTTGATTATTAAACATAAAACCCTTTAGATACCTTGTCACTTTAGCTTTTTCATCCTCCATGTACCCACAACAAAGAGTGTATTTGTGAAACTCCTCGGTGTAAGTGGCCACATCCAAATCTCTTTGCTTGAGATTTTGTATCTTCTTGTAGATCTGCACCTCATAGTCTAATGGAAGGAATTGGGACTTAATCCTCTCCAAAATTCTGCTCCATGAAGAGATCATACTCTTCCCATTCTTTACCCTCTCACCTTGGGTGTAATTCCACCATGTAAGGGCAGCACCTTTGAGTTTAGTTTTTGTAAACTTCACCCTCTTATTTTTAGGAACTTCTTTGTATTCAAAGTAGTTATTTAGAGCCTCAATCCACTCCATGACTTCATCAGCATTCATCTTCCCACTAAACACGGGAATCTCCATCCGAGCCTCTGAGGAATCCTTGCCAATTGCCTTGATGGCTTCAAGGAAATGCCTTTGATCAGCCAATACCTCTACCTCTTCTTTCTCTTCTTCTTCCTCCTCTTTTTCATCCTCTTCATCAGAACCTTCATCTATCCTCTTCCATATCCTCAATGCCTTCAACTCTGCTTGGAGTGCTTCCTTGACTCCACTTTTGATCTTCTCTTCCATCTCCTTGAACTTCTTGACCACTTCAGTGGTCATCCCCTTTGGAGGCATATTGCTAGCCTCTCCTTCACTCTCTTCTACTAACATATACCAGGCCAACAACAGAACCTTTTATGGCTTTGATACCACTATGATGTAGAGGCACTTTGATAGTAGAAGGATAGCAAACTAGACAAGGTTCTTACTACACCCAAAAGCCCAAATTTGAGGTTCGTCATACAAAAGTGGGAACAACAGTTAGGGGCTCAAAATTCTTCATGAAAAAGGTGTTTAGACATGCATTGGAACTCATCCCATCCATTGGCAATGGTAGGTCAAACTTCAAACTAGTACTTCCTTCACAAACCCAAGAAATGACTTGTAGCCCTAAAAAAGAGAATAGTCCTAATAACTTTTGATACAGGACTTCAAATGCAAATCTTAGACAATTAGAAGATACCCATTAGGATTCCCTCTCACATATCCAGAACTAGGTATGGGTTGTTTTGAATGGAATACCCCAACCTATAACTCCTCTCAATGACCTAGAGCCCCAATTAGGCCTAAAATACAAAGAGACTACCATAAAATGCAAGCACAAAACTCAACCAATGATTTGAACACTTAGAATACATTCCAAAACTATGAATTTTATGGGTTTTGTACTCCTACAAACTATTGTTCCTAGAAATGCCTATATGGTTCCTCCAATAGGCTTAATACTTGTCATATTAAGCCTTTTCTAACAAAACTTCCAACCACCAACTCTCCCTTTCCTGCAAGCATCCAAAAAACTTAACATACAAATAAATACATCCATCCCATTGGTCTTATGGCCTTGAAAGATAGTGGCATGGTCAATACCCCATCGTTGGAAGCAAAACCCTTGTTTAGGTTTTAATGGGACTATTTTTGAAAAAAACCTTATACCTTCCCTATAACGCAACTTCAAGACACCAAACTACTTTTAAATGATAGACAAATCAATATGCTAACCAATCAAAACATGATGAAATGATAACAATTTTGTACCTTCCTGCAGTACGGCCTGTAGCAACATTTTCCTCAAGAAAGCAGAGTTTCCACAATGAGCAGTTCTAGTAATATGGTCACAAAACTCTTCTCACTTAACATCAAAGCACCAAACAGGACTTGTTTGAAACTTAATCCATCCCTCTTTTTATCCCACACATTTGGGACTCTTGACAGTTCTGTATAGATGAGAAGTATAGACTGTTCTATAGAAAATATAGAAAAACAATAGAAAATGCAGAGAATTGGTTTGTTATTGCTTTGAAAACTTCTTACACTTCTTCAAGTTCATTTCCCCCACTTCAAGGATCACTCTCCAAGGCTTTTTAAGCCTACACAACCTTTGACAACTACTTGGAGGTAGTTTTTAGACCGATGGGGAAGTTTCAACAGCTATCTTTTCACCATCACTGCCCATTAGTTATTTGTTATTGTGATTACAAAGTGTTATCTATGTTTAAGAAGTGTATACTGTTCTTTCCAGAATAACTAGCCTTTGACAAGGCATAGAACTCAATGACAATCTCCTACTTGCCTTGGAAAGGTTTACAAATGTGAGGAAAACATAGGACTACTCCTATGACTTCATGACTGCTTCCTATACATGACAACAATATGTAGATATTTGGACATAGTCCTTATTACATGAATGGTCTTCTAGGACCTTACTGGAACAAGACAACATGAAACATGAAGACAGGTATGAAAACAAAATATAGATTATCTCCTTGGTGCTCCTGCACCAATCTGGGCTACTCTTAACCATCAAGTTCCCCATGACCCTTCTATTATCAAGGAAGTCTACTGCTGAATTTGCTTCTCTATATATGTACTAGATGGAAAAATCAAGCTCCTAAAGTACCTTCTAAATTCTCCTCACCCCTTTATCTAAAATCTAATTAACCATTTCTCTTTTCTTGATGGCATTGATAGTAATCAATGAATCACCCTCAATATCTATTTTCTTCTAACCCTTGGCCTTACATTCAAAAACTCCTCAAGCTAACGCTTCTAGTTCAGCAACATTGTTTGTAGAAATACCTAATGACCTAGAAGGTACCCACACAAGATTCCCCTCTTCATCTCTGATTATGTAGCCATAGTACGCCATCCCTAGGTTTCCTTTGGTCGTTCTGTCAAAATTGAGTTTGAGTCTTCCACTTGGAGGGGCCATCCATCTAGTTTGTTCACTCTTCTTCTTCCTTTCTCCCATTCTACTTGGAACCTTCATGCCTAGCCAAAGCTTCATAACATGATCATCCCATGCTATGAATTTAACTCCTCCTCTTGAGGATGCTCTAGAATTAAGAATCTCGACTGCTCCATTCTCTATCTTCCTGATCACCATCTCAATATTATTCTCTCTCCCTTTAAAGATTCTTAGGTTCCTCTCCCTCCAAATGTGCCACATGACCATCGAAGGGAGCATTATCCAAATTCCCCCCAAAAGTCTTTCTTAGACAATATCAACTACCTTTTGAGAAAATTAACTCTGGTGCTATTCCTCACTCATTTCAAACCCAATTGGTTCAGGAAGTAATTCCAACACTTCTTTGCAACTTGACACTTCAGCAACAAATGTTTAAGGCTCTCTTCATTCTATTTGTAGAGAACACATCTACTTGGGCCACTTATACCTAAGCAGTACAACTTCTCACCCATCAGTATACTCTTGTGGAGGATAGTCCATGTAAATGCCCTTACCTTGGGCAAAACATGTTTGTCCCAGCATAAAACTTTTGGCCAATATTTTTTCAAGTTTCCACTTCTTTCCATTTTCAGGATATGATAGCTAATCTTTACCAAATAATAGTCAGATTTGGTCTTGCACCACTATACTTCATCCAGTTCATTATTGATGTAGACTCTTCTCTCCCTCAAGATCTCTCTAAATTTCATCTTGACTTCTACTTGAACATCAAAATCCTCCATGTCCACCAATTCTACTTTCCCCTGAGCATTGAAATGGGCAACATAATCTGCCACCTTTTCTCCTTTGGCTTGAACGATTTGTTCTTTGAGTCCCTTGAGTTCTTGTATACTCTAGAGGTTTGAAACCTTCCCATGAGTCCATCCAAAAGTTAGCTTTTTTCCATCATTAATGCTCCTTGTTAGATGATCCAAGATCAGTGTTCTGCAATCTTTCATAAATTGCCATACAACTGATCCATCCCCAAGATTGGCTAGGGTTAGGATTTTGTTGGGGTCTGGGTCATCCAAATATTTATTTTGCATTATTCTGTACCAATGTTTTTGAGGGTGCTTGACCATCTTCCAAATCATCTTTGCCCCTAATGCTTTATTTTGAAGCTTTAGTTCCCTCATACCCATTCCTCCTCTTTCATGCAGACAAGTGACTTTGCCCCAACTTATCAAAGGTATTCTCCTAACATCCTTTGCCCCTTTCCACAAGAACATTTTCCAAGCTCCTTTTAAATGTGCCTTATACGTGTTTGGGACTGGTAGACATGACATTAAATGAATAGGTACTACCCCCAAAACTACTTTGAGCATTATGATCCTCCCGGCTAACGTCAAGCATCTCCCTTTCCAGGCTTCCACTTTACTTTTGGAATGAGAAATCACCTCTTCCCATAGATTTAATTTAACTGTACCATTGAACAAGGGAGCTCCTAGATATTTGGTCAAAATTTTATCAACCTGGCACCCCAATATGGCAGCAATTTGCTTCTACCATCTTCTCGAGACATTAAAAAGAAAATCCTTGACTTCTCCTTATTTATAATCTTCCCAGATAAATTACTGTAGCAGTTCAATATTCCTTTAATTGATTCCACTTCAATGATGATGGCTTCCCTGAATATCATGGTATCATCTGCAATTTATGCATGGGTGATTAGATCTATATCTCTACCTACACGCACACCTTTCCATCCTCCAACTCTTTGGTAATTTCTAATCATCCCTCCTAGGGCCTCAGCCATCAGGACAAATAGACATGGGGATAGAGGGTACCCCTGCATCATTTTGAAGAAGCCACAAAGAGAACTATTTGCTGCAATCGATACCCTTGCCATGGAGATGCATTGAAAGATACTTTCTAACCACGACTGCCTGAATCCCATTCTCTTTAACACTCAACAAAAAGCTCCATCTGACTCTGTCATACACCTTACTCACATCTAATTTAATCAACATGCTTCTCTACTTTGATGGATAGATATAATGTATCGTCTCATTCAATAGTATAATGCTATCCACTATTTCCCTTCCTAGTGTGAAACCATTTTGATTCTCCAAAATGATCCTTCTTAGGACTGGCTTTAGTATGTTTGCAATTGTCTTAGAAATGACTTTGTACACCATATTACAAAGTGAGATTGGCCTAAAGTCTATTACCGCCTTGCTTTCTACTTTCTTAGGGATTAGCGTAATCACTGTATTATTGATTTCTCTTACAATTTCTTTTTCTTTATAAATTCTTTTGCTATCCTCCACACTTCTTTTCACACAATTGACGAACACTTCTGGTAAAACAGTGCTGGGAAGCCATCAGGACCTGGTGCCTTATCAAGATGTAGCTGGAAAGTGGTCATTTTCACCTCCTCCTCTGTGAAAGCATCATTTAGCCTATCATCTTCCCTAATTATTGGCTCGATACATCTCATAATTTGATCAATGTTTATCCAAACAAAGCCTTCTTTTGGTACCAAATTTTTTTGGAAGTATTCCACTATCTCTTTCTCGATTTCTTCCAGTTCATTTAGGGTTTCCCCATCTTTGTTGGTGAGCTCTAAATTTTTTTTTACCATTCTCCTTACTTTGACTGAATTATGAAAAAAAATTATATTTATGTCTCCTTCTTCCATCCACCCTTCTCTTGCCTTAGCTTTCCAAAATTCTTCCTCCCTTGCTAGAAGTTCTTCCCATTCAACCATTAGTTCCTTTTCTTTTAAGAAATCTGCATGGTACATCCCATCTTTGATGATCTTCTCATTTAATGCTTCTAACTCTCCCTCTACTCTTTCTTTCTCTTTGAAGATGTCCTTGAATATTTCCTTGTTCCACTCCTTTAATCTTTCCTTGACATGTGCCAATCTTTTGTAGAAAACATAACTAACAGATCCTCCATTTCTTGGAACCTCCTCCCACCATTGCCCAATAAGATTAATCAACTTTTCATTTCTCTATCACATCCTCTCAAACTTGATGTAGGAATTCTTGGGTTTGACCAGAGTACTAATCTCCAGCTTGATCAAATAATGATCGGACAAGGAAGAAGGTAGAATACTTGATTCTAGCCCCAAATCCATCTCCAACCAATCTGTAGTGCACAAGAACTTGTCCAAGCATACTACAATATTGGTAAAACCTTGTCTTCTATTTGTCCAGGTGAATCTCCCTTCCTTAGGTGGGATGTCTAGAAAATTCCCTTCATGTACAAATTCTCTGAAATCTTTCAAGGAACTGCTCTCTACTCTCATACATCCTCTTTTATCTTCCAACCCCAGAACCACATTAAAATCCCCACCTAACACAACTCTTTTATCCCCAATCAAATGGCATTTGTTTAATATGCTTCTCCATACTTCCCTCTTGTCTTTTGATTTAGTTGGTCCTATTGTGGTTCTCACAACACGCCCCATTTTACTTCTTAGCAAAATGAGTACCCCTACAGTGGCTGTGGCTTTTTGTTTTGGGTGTGGGTTTGTTTGGTGCTAAAAGGGAAAATGAAGTGAAAGTTACAAACCTTGTTGAAAATAAAGAAAAATAACATTAATTACCAAAGCAGAGTATGGGTGAATTCCTTGTTAAAAATGAGTAGGGGTTGTTTTTTGAACTATTCCGAAATTCCTAATATTCTACCAGATATGAGTGTTTTGGGTAAAATGCACTATGGGAAGGTTTGTATGTTGCATATACAATGTTGTTTGTATGTGGAGTCATTGTACTAGTTGTATAAGAGTGGTCGGGTTTATTATATCTCAGTATTTGTATGCATATTGCTAACGTTTTATCATTTACATACAAATCAGACCCGACGGGATTCAAGGATAAAATGGATAATTGGTTAAATCTGAGGGTTGTATCTCAAGTTTGTATGTTTGGCAAAAGGAAATATACAAGGTAATATACAACATGATATACATAGCTCAGACCCGAGGAGAATATTAACTTTGGTTTTATCGTGGTATGTTTCGTGGTTTGTATGTTGTATGCCTCGGGTTATACCTTTCCATATACATACAACACGGAATTCAAAGAAGATTAAAATTTGATAAAAGGAATGCATCATATCTTAATGCATATTGAAAGATACATTATACTTTATATACATGTATGGAACTGAAGAGTTATGTACTGTGGTTCATAAAAAGCAAAAAGTCTGAAGGAAAGATACAAAAGAGTTTGCATGTATCGGGGCATGTATCTAAGAGTAGATACAAGTATTGTTGTATTGTTGAAATACAAGTAGAAAGTCAACTAGGTCCCAAAGATTGTATCTCGGGCTTGTATGTTAACAATGTATATCTCTGATAAACAAGCTGATATACAAGAAAAGATACAAACAAATATGCAAGACGGATTCGAAAAAGAAGTTAAATAAAGAAAAGATTTGTATGTTTGGGAATTGTATGTTAATGATATGCATCTTCAAGATACAAAGGAATAAAGGACATCGCTGGAGATAAAGGTAAAAAGGAGGTTTGTATGGGTCATTTGTATATGTGCTTATACAAGGCAACTTACAAAGAGTGATATACGAAACGAGAGATACAAGTACGGATAAAAAGGAAAAGGGAAATAACATTAGTTATGGTTTCTTGCATATATGTTTGTATGTTGAAAAGATACAATGGGAACATACAAAGAATAACATACAAGGAAAGATACAAGGAAAACATGATGTATGCGAAAAATAATCTAACAGATAAAAAAGTTCAAAACCAAAATGCTGAAATAGAAAGCCAAAGCCTTAGGTGCATTAATTGTTGTAATTAATGCTAAGCTAACACTCAAAAAGAGTAAAATTCAAAGGGAGCTAGGGTAAATTTAACGTTATTTTTCTTTCAGATGTACATTGTCAAGAATTAAAACTACAGAAAGAAGAACTTTTATAGAAAATTGAATAGAATTCATCAAAGCGACGGAATTACAGAAGCTGGATGAAGTAAGAGATGGTAAAGTAAGTCAATGATGTAAAGTTGAATTGTCAAGAAATATAGGTATTTATCTTAAAACACCGTTACAATTCATTTGGTAAAAATGCAAAGTAGATTTCAGTGATTTCATTTTGAAATGTAAGCATCCATTAAATTATTGGTTTAACTGTTAATTAGCTGGGTAGAGTTAAACAAATGTGAAAGTCAAAATGGAAAAGACAAATGAGGGTTAGGGTAAAATGGTAAAAAATAGAAAAATTATTGGTAAAACCCTAGGTAATGTTGATAACTGAGAGGGGGGGGGTGAATCAGTTATCCTAATTATTTCCCTTATTGAACTTTCCTTTTAATTGATGCAGCATAAAATCAAACATAAACATTAACCATAAAACAGGAAACACATGACACAGTATTTTTGACGTGGAAACCCTGTTAAGGGAGAAAACCACGGGGTGATTAACCCAAAATTATTCTCTGTTAGAAGAATAGGAAATTACAAAGATGGCACTTGCCAATTAGGGCTCACTGCCCGAGCACACTGTTCACAAGAGGCCCACTGCCTACAAGAAGACACACTGTCTACAAAGTGATGAGAATCACAGTCTTGAACTGATTGGAAGCATCTGCATATGCTGGAGTTCAGTTCCGGTTAGGCTCAGTACACTGATCTGCTGCACTTCATCTTTCCTCTGTTCTTTATTCTGCTATCTTCCACATACCGGATCCTTTTTGCTACCTCTGCTCTTTCTTTGGACTTCTTCGCATATCTCTCCACATCACAACACCCTTCACAACTAAATCCATCCTCTATATATATCCGCACAAGTAATTTCATCACCTTTCTAGTCGGCATCCGGAACAGTCTAGTTTCTTATAAACTCTCATTCTGTCGGCTGAATCCTTCCTCACCAAGCAATGCGGATCAAGCATATACTTGTAGATATCATTAATCATGTCGGCCAAACATGATTCATGCCTTCACAACCTCTGTCATCAACAGTAACCCATCCGGAAAGCAGTCTGATACTCTGCCAGTCAGTTCTTCCTCTGTTTTCACTGTCTCTCAGGAATCCGGTACTCAACCATTCATATCTTTTTCCTTGTCCATCACCGGAGGCTAAATCCTTGGAATATACCACTCAAGGTAGTCCTCTTGACTTCCCCAAATCCGCACTGCACCAAGACACTTCCACTGAGAGGTCCGGACCAATCTGTCGGACCTTGCCACATGCTCTGTTCTTCTTCACCGGACCACAACATTCTTTATTCTGACTTCCGGTAGAGACACATCATGACTTGCGGATATGTGGGATGACCTTTGTTGCCATCAATGACAACAACCATGAATCCATATAGTGTCTCTTGCCAACAATCTCCCCCTTTGGCATTGATGGCAACACTTAGTGAAAAATGACTAAGTGTTTTCACTATGCTCCCCCTTTGCTGATGCTCTGTCTTTATATACAATTTCCGGAACTCCCCCTTAGTTGGATCCCTCATTTTTCACTGCTCCTCACTCCCCCTTTGACATCAATGGCAAAGGGTAGGGTCCGCATATCAAAATTTTCAAAAATTTCTTATACTTAGCCGCATATTTACATACTCACATATATTGAAGAATGTCTGCAAAGGATGTCTGTAATTGAATCATTTCGGTAGCCCAACTTTGCTTCATTCTGTCCAAAATTGAAATGTGACCACTTAACAAAAATGCAAACGCTTCTGCCCGCTTGAGATCTATCGGATCTTTTGTTTGGGTGGTGGTCCTAGCATCACTGATGGCCTCATGCATGGTTTCCAACTTAGGGATTATAATCCTTCTAAGTTCTCCCATCCTGTTGGTGATGTTCTTCCTTTCCTTCTCAAGATTCTTTATTTCGTTCAAGACTGCAATAGTCTGACATTCTTGATTTATTATAGAGGAAGAGAGAGGATCAAAACTTTGAGATAAGCTTTGTAGCTTGTCCTGTTCCTCTTTTATTTTCTTGTCAAATGCTGCTGTTGCCTTTGACCAGGATATACAAAATTTATAGATATCACCGCCATCCTTAAGAGCATTCTCTAAGCTCTTTATTCCAATGCTTACAATCTTCCTATCTTTAGAAATTAATTCTAATATCTCTGAAAATCTCTTATCCAAAAATTCCTTCCGGACCTTTTCTTCAGCTGATTTTTCTAGAGAATCAAAATGTGTATCAACACTGCTGACTAAGGTTTTTAGATTACCGGAAGTGGAGGCTGTTGGATCTATTTGGATTGATGGCATGATCTTCACAAGTACTCCGGAAGCAGCCTCTATCAACTCACAGTCTTCCATATGAGACTTCAGGAGCTTTTCATTTGCCTTGGCATTTGCAAATGAAGCTATCTTCATTGTTTGTACCGGAGAGAGAGAGTCAGAATCAAATGGGCCTTTTAGAAGCTCCGGTTCATCAATCTCTAAAGTTTCTTTACTCAAAAATTGTTGAACAGTTTGTGCAGTGTCTCTTGCCGGAGACAGATGTTTCTTTTCTTCTGCAGTCTTAGAACTGTCAACCTCTTTGTCTTTCACCACTGCTTCCTTCTCCTGTAATTGCTCTTCTTCTTTGGATCCGGAGACTGTAGGGGAAACCGGAGGAGAGATGCTAATTTGTTCATGGGCCCCTTCTTCTGGAGCAGAGGGTCCCAAGTCCTCACTTGTCTGTTCAGGGCTCACTTCTTCCGGAACAGAAGATTCCAAATCAGCAGCTGTTTCTGCACCTAAGTCCTCTACAACAGGAAGATTGAACCTTTTGAAGGCCTTCCGGAGGATCTCTTCTGTTTCTTGGGCCACTTTGTCAGTCTCACCAAGCATGAGTTGATTCATCCTGGCTTTGCTTCTGAGCTCATCTTTGCAGTCCTTGAAGATAATGTTCATTGTCTTGGGATCAATTTGAGGATATAGCTGAATAGCTATCTGCTCCCGGATCTCAAGATCTTTGGCATGAGCATTATTCTTTCTTACTTCCATTTCCTTCTCTAAGCTTTTAGGAATGAGAGATATGATCTCAATGAAAGCCTTATTGTATATGTTCAGATATTTAACTGTGGCTTCCTGCAGAGTCTTTTGGTCTGCCTCACTGAAGTCATCATAGGATTCAGTCATTGGTTGAAGGTTTCCATCCACCGTGACCGACTTGATTATGCTCTCTAGTGACAGAGTGGGCTTTTCAACAGTTACCTCTGCCATTTCATCCTTGTCTTGGCCTGTGGAGGGCTTACCGGATCCTTTCTTCTTCTGTTTCTTTACTTCTCTTACTCCCTCATCTGATTCTGTTTCCTCTTCATCCTTTTGGCTTCCATAAGCCCTTGTGGCTTTTGTCTTGGATCTCTTACCAGATGCCTGGACTTCCGGTTTTGAACTTTTGGTTGAGGGAGGTGCAGATCTCTTTGTTGATCTGGTCCGGGTGGGAGCTCCAACCGGAGCACTTTCTTTGCTTTTCTCTTCTTCCTCGGCCTTCCTCCTCTTTTCCCGGCTGGCATCAAGTGCCTCCTTTGAGATACCTAGGCCTTGAGCAATGTGCTCTACTTCTTTTCTTACCTTTCTTTTAATCTCAGGTTCCCTGAGCTCTACATGTATTTTTACACTCAGCTCCTCAAAGGTTCCAAACCTTTCTGCCTTAGGATCTTTGGGCTGACTTAGCATGTGTTGAACATGCAGCTCCACTATCTGTTCATCAACTTCATACCCCATGGGCATGATCCAGACAGTCCTTGGCTCCACTGCCTCCATTAGGCACTGATCAGTGTCAACCATAAAGCACACTGAGTCCTTGTATTTCTCAATGAGAGACTGAGGAATTCTCTCTCTTGCTTGCATCATGCTCTGAAAGTTTTTGAAGTATCCCCATAGAGCTGAATTTCTCGCTTTTACATCCCCAAGTCCATGCAAGTAGTCTCTTATCTGGACTGCAACAGGTTTGTCATTCTGCCATACCCATCCACTTGTTCCGGGTAGCTCATTCATGAAGTAGAAGAATAGACATACAATCAGAGTACCATACTTAAAGGAATTCTTCTTATCCTTCTTGATTTTCTATATATTTTCCATTAATTGGCTTAGCAGTAGTTCGCAGAGATCATACTCTGCATTCTTTCTTAGCATCTCATAGGCAGTGTATACTGCAGTTCCGGATACAGAATTCTCCCTGCTGGAGTGGTAGATCTTGTATCCTATTATCATTGATGCATATTTGATATCCGGATCGGAGATGTCTTCAATGGTCATTGCCCTTTTGTCAAATTTTGATCCGGTGGCCTCAGTTACAATGTTGTTCTTGACAGATTTGAGGATAGGTACTCCTCCAGAAGAGTATAGGCCAGTTACTGCTCTAATTGCCTCTTTTGTGATCTTGCAGGGTCTATCTAGCCATAGAAAGTTGTCATGTATTCTGCTCAGTACATACCGGACCCATTCATCCTCTTCAAAACAGGGGAAATGAATAAATTGCTCAAATTGTTTCTTCTGAATATCCTTATACTCTGGTTTAAGCTCAAAAGCATTGTCAATCAGCTGCTTGTGATAGAGGTCTCTTAATTTGAATTCCCCAAATTCCTCAATGTTTGCATGTATGTAAACCCTAATGTCTTCGGTGTGTAAAACTCCGTGAGGAACACTAGAGAAGGCTCCTAGTGGGTCTACCTCCAATGATTTGTAGGGATGTTTCTTGAATGAGGGGCGAGGTCTATCGGAGATCTTAACTATGTTTGGAGTAGCCATTCTTCAAAGATTTGCAGTGAGGTAATGAAAAACGGAGAATACCTTATGCGCCTTCGGTTTGCACGGAGTGGTTGGATTGATTTCTTTATCCAATAGCTTCGGCAGGAGATCCTTGGTGTGCTTGAAGAACCTTGTTGCAGAGCTCCACTTTTCGCTTCTTCTCGAGTGCAGAATGAGCAAATGACCTTTGAGAAGTCCCTTAAATTGCTCCGCGAACCCTAATACATGTCTACAATAAATGCTTCACCTACATCATTCCGGTTTGCCTTGTCTGGATAGCTTGGAGTATCCTGGATTAGTCCTGATCTGTGGATATCATCCGGATCTTTCAATCATGAATAAATCGAGGTAGCATATTACAAGATCATCTCAAACACTCTGTCCAATCCGCAGAACAAGATAGTGCATTTCCGGATCTTTCCGGACCTTTTTGTAATCCTTTATCATACCGGAGCATCTCCCTGAACAGGTCTTATTTGATCGATCACAGCTTCTTCATAACTTCATGCGGACCTCTGAAAACTTGACTGAAGTATCTCAAGACTCATATCTACAAACCCTTTGATCCGCATCTTGTGCCACATCCGGTACCACTTGTTTGGCTGGGGGAACAAGATTTTCTTTGAGTCTCCCCCTGAGCCTGAGCTCACTTTTTAATTTTCGGAAGAAATATCAGCACCAGAGTCTGGTGCGGATCCAACCTCTACATTTTCTGAACTTTTCTTCACCCATATCTTGCTCATCTGATTCCTAACCTCATCCGCATTCATCTTTTGTTTACCCTTGTCTTGATTCTGATTATACACCGGACCTCTTTTGTCCTGATTCTTGTTTCTGCAGACTTTAGCATTATGACCGGACCTATTGCAGATTTGGCAAATAACATTTCTTTGCATATTTGACTGATATCCTCTTGATCTACATTGATTTGCCATATGACCTATTCTATTGCATGTGAAGCATCTACCTTTGAATGATTTGTTTACTTGCATAATTCTGCATTCATGGGATTTGTGTCCATACCTTTTGCAGTTGAAGCACTGTCCGGAGAAGGATGAATTATTCTGATTCATTCTCATTCTGCACTGATTAGCTTTGTGACCAAAGTGGTTGCAGTTGTGGCAGTATCCATTGAAGGATGGATATCTTTGAGCATTTGGCTGTCTTACCAGAGGTCTTCTAGGCCCGCTCCTTGGATTTTCTGATCCAAGATTCTTCTGACCGGATCCGGAGCTTTCTCCTTTCTCATATCCCAAGCCATACTTGTCATCTGTCCTCTTTTGACTTCCAAGAAGAACTTCAAGTTGAGCAGAACTTATCTTGAATTTCTCTTTATATTCATTTGCTGTTTGAAGGTCTCTTTTGAGAGAGGCAATTTGATCCTCAAGTTTTCCTTCATTATCTTTGGCATCTTCAAGATCAGATTCAAGGTGTCTGATAATCCTGTCCATCTGGTGGCATTCTTCTGATTTTTCTTTAAGAGATTGTCTTAGATTGTCTTCAGCCTTTCTTTTTTCTTCAATCTCTTGAGTAAACTTTATAGTTCTTGATTCCATTTCATGTCTTAACATAATGACTTCTTTTGATAACTTTTCACATAACTTGGTTTGCTCAGTCAATTCCTCATTTGTATTGCTTTCTTCACTTTGTCTTGCCAACTGTTGAAGCAGCTCCTTTCTCTTTTTCATAGAGAGACTTAATTTGTCTTTTAATTCTCTCATGAATTCATCAGCCTGTTTGAGTCTTTCCTTTAATTCACTGACTTCAGAATTTGACTGTTCAAGATCCTCAAGGGCAGTCTTGAGTTGCTCCCTTAAACCATATGCATCCATTTGAAATCCCAGATCTTCCTCAAGCTGTTAGGCTCTATTAGGAGGAACTTAGCTCTGATACCAATTGTTGATAACTGAGAGGGGGGGGGTGAATTAGTTATCCTAATTATTTCCCTTATTGAACTTTCCTTTTAATTGATGCAGCATAAAATCAAACATAAACATTAACCATAAAACAGGAAACACATGACACAGTATTTTTGACGTGGAAACCCTGTTAAGGGAGAAAACCACGGGGTGATTAACCCAAAATTATTCTCTGTTAGAAGAATAGGAAATTACAAAGATGGCACTTGCCAATTAGGGCTCACTGCCCGAGCACACTGCTCACAAGAGGCCCACTGCCTACAAGAAGACACACTGTCTACAAAGTGATGAGAATCACAGTCTTGAACTGATTGGAAGCATCTGCATATGCTGGAGTTCAGTTCCGGTTAGGCTCAGTACACTGATCTGCTGCACTTCATCTTTCCTCTGTTCTTTATTCTGCTATCTTCCACATACCGGATCCTTTTTGCTACCTCTGCTGTTTCTTTGGACTTCTTCGCATATCTCTCCACATCACAACACCCTTCACAACTAAATCCATCCTCTATATATATCCGCACAAGTAATTTCATCACCTTTCTAGTCGGCATCTGGAACAGTCTAGTTTCTTATAAACTCTCATTCTGTCGGCTGAATCCTTCCTCACCAAGCAATGCGGATCAAGCATATACTTGTAGATATCATTAATCATGTCGGCCAAACATGATTCATGCCTTCACAACCTCTGTCATCAACAGTAACCCATCCGGAAAGCAGTCTGATACTCTGCCAGTCGGTTCTTCCTCTGTTTTCACTGTCTCTCAGGAATCCGGTACTCAACCATTCATATCTTTTTCCTTGTCCATCACCGGAGGCTAAATCCTTGGAATATACCACTCAAGGTAGTCCTCTTGACTTCCCCAAATCCGCACTGCACCAAGACACTTCCACTGAGAGGTCCGGACCAATCTGTCAGACCTTGCCACATGCTCTGTTCTTCTTCACCGGACCACAACATTCTTTATTCTGACTTCCGGTAGAGACACATCATGACTTGCGGATATGTGGGATGACCTTTGTTGCCATCAATGACAACAACCATGAATCCATATAGTGTCTCTTGCCAACAGGTAAAAGGTAAAATGAAAATTAAAAGAATGCATTATTTTTACAGAATGGTCCCAAAGCAGAAAAAGGTATATACAGGCGGTGAAGTTAAAAAGGAGAGGAAGCCGCGCAAAGAAATAGAGGAGGAGGAGGAGTTACCATTACATAGAGGGTACTCGTCATTAATCAGTTACACTGGAGTAGGGACAAACACTAATATCGGGAATTATGATGCAAATGATGTCTCACAAAAGATCACAGCTGCTGATGCTACACTAGACATGAGGTGTATATGGGATAGTGGATTGTCCAAAGCTGCAGGTTTTTCGTTGGCTATGGAAGCCAGGGATTTGTGTCTGGATTGTTTAATTTTGTATGACCCATCAACTAGGAAAGTAATGTTTCATCACAGACTCATTGTAGATTTATCCACAGAAGGTATAGCAAGGACATTCGGTTTGGAAATCAATGAGAAAATGGTGGATATTGACATAGATCAATACAATGTAGATTTTCATAATAATCAGAGGGATTGCAGGGGCAAGATATTCTATAGTTGGTACAGCCCAGAAAACAAACCCAAGGCTGTGGCAAGAGTGTACAAAAATCTATTGAGAATATACTTCAAAGAGGAAATATACCTAATGATTACAAAATTAAGCAGATTGGTGGGATTGAGAGATGGCACTAAGTGTGAACCTTGGATGTTTACTGTCATTGAGTTCATGAGAGAAGCAGGACAAGAGCAAGGACAAATTCACTAGGTAAAAGCCATAAGCATAGCCATATGGAAATAGGCCATGCTAAGGAAGCAAAAGTTGTTTCCTTTCTACTTGTCTTCATACTTATTGTATTCACGTGCAGCAGAGGTTAGACCATTCATGCATGGAATAGATAGGGTTGGAACCTTAGGCAATGGTCCAGATCAAAAGCTAGTATATGAGCACTATCCTGATTTGCAGGAAGATAATGCATTGAATAAATATACTTTAGTTAATGATGTGTTCTATACATACATGGTGAGAATTTTAAGGGAAAAACTTAATAAGAGGATATCTAGAGATGCAGAGGATACAATTGGATTGCATAGCTATTGGTATATTCAATTGAACATTTTACTTACATCAGAACTGAAGGATTTGAGGGGAAACCATTCATGCTACCTAGGTATCTTTCCAATAAATTAATTGTTCTAGAGTTTTCAAGGCAGAATCTGAACACCTTTAGAATGTACAAGAAGAAGTTTAGCAGAGGACATCTTAAACTACCTTGGTCAATTGGTAGAAATTCATGCTATAGTGAGGAGGTTGCTAGTCATTCAGAATAGGAATTGAGATATTATGGATTTGAGGAATTTGATTTAGCCAGAAGGTTTGACTCCTTTCATAGAATTCAAAATAGAATTGACAAAAGTTTAAACATCAAATACATATTTAATATTTTTCGTTAGATTGTGAGAATGATAGAGAGGTAAGAAAGAGGGCTCAGAAAAGGCTAACAATTGATCAAATGAGATCTATGGGAGATATATATGTTCCTCCAGAGATTAAGGAAGATGATAAACTGCTACATCATAGTTATGAGAGTGCTAGGCTTGCTCCTATTAGAGATCCTAATTGGTCACAACCGTGGAATGCATCTTTGGACATATTGTCCAAACCGGTCATCTTGTTTTCAAAGACATGGTTAAAGGACATGATTGAAGAGCTTAAATCTGAAGGGAGGGAAATCACATATCTAAAGAAAGGGAAAAAGAGAGTAAAAGAGCCTAGTGATGATCTCCAATGTTTCTATGAGAAGAAAAGAAAGATTGTAGAAAATAAAATTGTAGAGAAGGATAAGAATGCTACTCTGATGGATCTTTATGCATTAGGAGTGATAGTAGCAGTGTCCACTGGCACATTTGTGGAAGTGAAATCAGTAAGTCATGATGTTAGTATAGAAGAAGCACATGCCTCGAAAGAAGCAATAGGATAGAAGGTTAGAAAAGAAATGCCAATAAGCATATCAAAAGGGGAAACTTTGAAAACAAGTGAAGTCATAGGAGCACAATAGGTAGATGCAAAGTTGAGTGATATACCTAGTGCATCCACCCCAATAGAAAAAAGACAAGCATATGTTTAGGTGAAGACAAAATTGGTTGGGGAAATGCTGCAAGGGTCAAAAGCACATGAAGCCAAACAAACAACTGAGACTGTCCACATTGAGAGTGATAGCAGTGAAAGTGAGGAAAGAGAAATGTATTCAAGAAATGAAATTGAGAGAGAGGAAGAATCCAGTGAATTCTTAAGCAAAGAAGAGGAGCAAGACACTCAGGTAGAGATGGAAATTGAACAAGGATCAATGTCTGAAAGGGTACAAGAAGAATTAGGAACAGTAGATCCATTTGGTACCTTGGTGTCTCCTGAAATAATCAAAGATGTGCAAGAGGAAGCACATAAAATTGAGGAGTCTGAAAAGGAGGCTGCATATGAGGAGACACAAAAGAAAAGACTACTCAAGCAAAAGAAGAAATAGAAACGAACACCTCAGGTGTAGATGTACTAAATATTCTTAATATGTATGGTTAGCAGAGTGAAGAAGAAAAGAACATAGAAAGTAGGGAGGAACAGGAAAAGGAAGCAAAAGAGGATGATACAATGGTAAGATCACCTGTACATACAAAGCAAATTAGTAGGTCTAAAAAAGAACAAAAGAAAGGTGAAAATATAGAGGATGCAACCAAAAAGCGTGAGGATGAAGAACATACAGAGAACATTGATGAAGGAAAAATTGAAGAACAAACAGAAGATATGGACAAGACAAATGTAGAGCAAGCACATAAGGAAGAGGACCAAGAAGAGGAATCATCAAAGGGAGAGGGTCTTGAGGAAGAAGATGAAGCTAGAGGGAACACAGAATTAAAGAAGAAGAAAATGAAGGTGAGTCCAAACAATAGAATGATCCCATGGTACAAGAGCTAGCCCTTCAATAGCAGCCTCCTCTATAACAGCAACAAGAATAGCAACAGGAACCATAACAGCAATCACATGAACAGGGAGAAGTGGAGAAGCCTCAAGAAGAGGTAATCAATGAAGAAAAAACTACTGAAGGCACAAAAGATGTTCCTGCCTAGTTAGGGGCAGAGATAAGGCAAGAAAAGAAGGAGGTACAATTGGTACCTATTGATATCAAAAGTTTAATGGGTGATACCAGGCCAAGGAAGGAAAAGAGAAAGGCCAGAACCATGTCAGCCATTCAAATGAAAGGAAGCTAGTTGTGTGGAAATCATTTCCTACACTAATCTAATGAGGAGAGGGCTATGCAAATTCAACTTTATCCTACCTATTACATCAATGTTAAACCATTAACATGAGATATTGCAGCAAAAGACAAGAACCAGAAAGTAGATAGAAGAAGAGAGATAGATTTATGGTGGGGAAAACCCTTATCGGGTAAAAAACCCCACACTCAAAAACCTGCACAATGTATTAACAAATCTGAAAGAATGTTTACAATACACTTGCAATGCAAGCTTCAATGGTCTCTAACACTCGTGTCTAGAGTCAATCCGGAAGCATAACAGTACCTGTAAACCTGTGATACAAACTCCATCTCCAAGCACCTATATATAAAGAGAAGTAGTATGAATGGAGGTAGCTTCTAGAGGAAGTCACACGAGGAACTCGTCCAAATCCATGTGGCCCAATTTTCAAGGCCATAAAACATGCGTATGACACATGTAAGTGATTCTCTTTCATCCCTTACAACCCCCCAACTTGGCCTCCCCAAATTTAACCAATTAAGGTATGACAGATGCTCTTAGAATGTCATAAAATCCATCATATATGACAACTCTTACATTTGTAAGAGAATCTGTCATAACTGTCTATTAATAGCAAATTCTCTTACAACTTTGTCATAGTCAAACTTGGGTGCCTACTTCGCCATGCAAGATGCTTTCAAACACTTGTCTTCACCTGTCATATAATCTTCCATTTTTGGTCCTTACATGTCATAGATTCTATCATAGGAATCTGTCATAACTCTTATGTGTCATAAACCTCTTACAACACCCAAAAGATGCCGACACATGGAAAAACTTTTCTACCACAAGGTGGAATGCCTATATCCTCATATGAGGATAAAAATACATGTGGTCACCTTCCATGTAGGATGACACATCACCGTGGCAACTCCCACAAAGTGACAAAATAGGATTTGCATCCAAATGACAATAATAGGCAAAATAATAAATACAATTAAATAATAAATGCTAGAAACTTGCAAAGGTTGAGACACCTTAATTCCTAACATTCTCCCACTTGTTGAACACCTTGTAAGAGCCAATAGAAAAATAGGATTTAACTGCTATAGGATGAGAGGCCCATAGACTTCGAACACCATCTGAACTTCTCTATGCTCACTTGTTTCATCTATGCATCTACAACATTCTTCAAAATATCTACCTTCTCCAAATTTACCTTTCCATCCTCAACCATGTCTCTCAAGAAGTGAAACTAAACATCAATGTGCTTGGTTCTAGCATGGAAAGTTGGATATTTTGCAAGGCAAATTGCACTCTGACTGTCACAACTGATCGTGAACTGACCTGCATCAACACCAATATCTAAACACAATCTCTTAAGCCAAATGGCTTCCTTACAAGAATGAGTTGCTGCCATATACTCAGCTTCTATTATGGACAAAGTAACAACAGGTTGTCGCTTACTTATCCAACTAATAGTATCACCAAAGAATGTAAACACATAAGCACTGGTGGATCTCCTGCTATCAATGTCACATGTCCAATCTGAATCCACAAATCCATGAATATCAACAGAATGTGGAGGTCCTAAAACATTGCCATGATAGCAAATGGAATACTCAGAAGTACCCCTCAAATATCTGAACACTCGCTTAACTGCATCCCAATGAACCCGTCCAGGATTAGCCATAAATCGACTAAGGATTCCCACTACTTGGGCAATGTCTAGTCTTGTGTAGACCATAGCATACATCAAACTGCCAACAACACTAGCATAAGGTACTCTTCTCATGTCCTCCACCTCACTAGGAGATTTTGGACAATCCTCAATAGACAACTTTATCCCTAAAGAAACAGGAACACACAATGGTCTACAATCTGTCATGCTAAATCTGTCTAACACAGTCTTCACATACTTACTCTGGCTTAACCAAAGTTTTTTGTTGGTTCTGTCTCTTCTGATTTCCATTCCTAGAATGTACTTGGCTGCCCCTAAATCTTTCATTTCAAACTATGCTGACAACTAAACTTTAAAATTAGAAATCATATTCTTACCCTTCCCAATGCGAAACATATCATCAACATACAGTGCAACAATGAGAATATGATCACCATCAAATTTATAATACACACAGTGATATGATTTTGATCTCACAAATCCAATTGATAACACAAAGGCATCAAACTTCAAGTACCATCTCCTAGGGGATTGCTTCAAATAATACAAAGACTTCTTATGTTTGTAAACCAAATTTTCTTTACCTTTCACCATGTAATGCTCTGGCTGTGACATGTAGATTTCTTCCTCCAAGTCACCATAAAGGAAAGCTATCTTCACATCCATCTGTTCTACCTCGAAGTCATAAGCTACTGCGAGAGACAACAGGAATCAAATGGATGTCAGCTTTGCAATGGGAGAGAAGACCTCACCATAATCTATACCCTCCACTTGTGAATACCCCTTCGTAACCAATCTGGCCTCATACTTCTCAACACTGCCATCTGCACCAATTTTCTTCTTGAACACCCATTTGCATCCAATGAGTTTCCATCCAGGAGGCAAAGGCACCAAGTCCCAAGTTTGATTCTTTTCCAAAGAAGCCATTTCTTCCTCCATGGCCTCCTTTTAGGAACCTACATCCTTCATATCCAAAGCCTCTGATACAGTTTTAGGTTCATCACTGTTAGTAATCAAAGCATAAGCACAACTAGAATCAAGCAATGTAAAACCAAACCTTTCAGGTTGCTTTCTTATCCGTGTAGACCTCCTCAAGAGCTAAGGTTGAGGTTCAACTTCTTCATCTGAGCTCTCCTCATCACCAGGTCCGACATTGTCTTTCTGTTCAGTCTTCTCAGGGGTGAGAGGAAACTGAACAACATCCTCTTTCTTTTCTTTTTCTTCTGGCTACAAAATAGTGGAAGAAGGTGTAAGCTCTTTGAAGATGACACTTTTGCTATACAACACTTTTTCATCCACGAGGTCCCAAAGCTTGTATCCTTTCACACAAACTCCATAGCTAATGAAGATACACTTAACAGCTTTATTCTCCAAATTTGACTGCTTCTCCCTAGGCACATGTACATATGCCTCACAACCAAAAACATGAAGATGCCTTACTGAAGGCTTTCTACTAGACCACACCTTCATGGGTGTCTTTCCATCAAGAGCTGATGTGGGAGATCTATTTACCAGATAGCAAGTAGTGGCAACAGCTTCAGCCCAAAACTTTTGTTCTAGACTAGCTCCATTAAGCATACTCCTAGCCTTCTCCATCAGTGTCTTGTTCATCCTCTCTGCAACTCCATTTTCCTGCGGGGTGTATGGAGTTGTCTTGTGCCTTTCAATCCCAAATTCCTTGCAATACTTATTGAATTCTGTAGAACATAACTCACCACTATTGTCAGTTCTCAAACATTTAATCTTTTTACCAGTCTGATTTTCAGCAAAGGCTTTAAACTCCTTAAACTTGCTATAAACTTCAGATTTGCTTCTGAGAAAATAAATCCATGTCTTTCTACTATAATTATCTATAAAAGATACAAACTTTACAGATTTTGATAACGAAGGAACATTAATAGGACCAAACACATCAAAATGAATAAGGTCCAACACACCAGAAGACTTACGAGAACTTGAGTAAAATTGAACAGGGTTTTGTTTTCCATAAATGCAATGTTCGTAAAAGTCAAACTCAAGATTACAATCATCTAACCCCTCAACGAAGTTCTTATTTTTTAGGGTACACAGACCCTTCTCACCAATGTGGGCAAATCTCTTATGCCATAACATTGTCTTTTCTACTAGAAGTTGAACTTCCAAAGCATGATTACAACCATCAAGACTAGAAAAAATAGATTTTTTCACTGGTCATTCAGATGGTGGGGATGAAGTGACTACTGCCCTCTTCCTTGAGTCAGAAGAACTATTGCATTGTACAATGCATGCTTCCATCTGAAATAGAGTACCTCTCCTAGTACCCTTAATACGCACCATAGCTCCTCTAGTCATGTTGCATCTGTCTTTCAAAAAGACAACCTACACACCTGCATCATTCAACATACTTACAAAAAGTAGGTTCCATGCTAAGCCTGGGATGTGTAGAACCCCAGAGATCCCCTTCACTTGACCATCAGGGAATTGGATAGAGACTCTTCCATGACCAAGGATCTTCAGATGAGAGTCGTCACCTAGATACACCTTTCCACCATCAAACTCCTCATACTTAGTGAACCAATCTCGATGTGAGGTCATGTGGAATGATGCACCAGAGTTGATTAGCCACACATCATCAGATGCATGGGTTGCCAAGGCTGTGATGAAAGAATCACCATCATCTTGTGATTTGTCAGAATCTGAATTAGGAGCTTTCTTCTTGTTCTTCTTCTCCTCTTTGCATTCCTTTCAGAAATGCACTGTCTTATCACAGTTCCAACAAAGATCCTTGGACTTTCCATGAGATTTGGATCTACCCTTCTCAGCTTTCTTGTCCTTCTTCTTCCCTTTCTCCTTGGGTCTTCCATGAACTGCAAGGGCCTCTTTGGCTACCTCAGAAGACTTTCTCTACATCTCTTTAGACAACAGTGAAGAAACCACTTCTTCCATTTTGAATGTGGATGTGGTGCTTCCGATTGGCATTTCAAGATGATCCCATGAGTCCGGTAGAGAATAAAGCAAGGTCATACACCAATCCTCCTCCTCCATCTTTACACCAATAGATGTCAATTGTGCAACTAGCATGTTGAAAATAGTCATATGTTTAGCAACGGACCCTCCATCCTCCATTTGAAGAGAATACAACTTCTTTCTCAGATAAAATTTTATTAACTAGGGATTTGGTTTGATACACATCCCCCAACTTCTTCCAAAGGAGTTTTGCAGTAGTCTCCTCATGGACATTTAACAACACAGAATCAGTAAGACTAAGTCTTATGAGACCCTTAGCCTTCCAATCCTTGAGATCCCAATCAACTTGTGACATTGCAGCTGGTTTAGTTCCATTCATACTATCCCAAAGGTCTCGGTCAACTAGCATGTCTTCCATCTTGAGCTTCCACAACTCGAAATTACTGCCATTGAACTTCTCTACTTCAAACCTTCCTGATGTGCCTGCCATCTCCTTACTGTAATAAGATATAGAATGCTCTACACAAACTCCCACTCAAGCTAAGATTAGCTCAAAAAACCCCTACCCAACAACTAGGACCAAAGGTGATCAAGCTCTGATATCAACTGAAAGGAAGCTAGGTGTGAGGAAAACGCTTCCTACACTAATCTAATGAGGAGAGGGCTATGCAAATTCAACTTTATCCTAACTATTAAAGCAATGTTAAACCATTAACATGAGATATTGCAGAAAAACACAAGAAGTAGAAAGTAGACAGAAAAAGAGAAACAAAGATTTATGGTGGGGAAAACCCTTATCGGGTAAAAAACCCCATACTTAGAAACCTGCATAATGTATTAACAAATCTGAAAGAATGTTTACAATACACTTGCAATGCAAGCTTCAATGGTCTTCGACACTCGTGTCTGGAGTCAATCCAACAGCTTAACAGTACCTGTAAACCTGTGATACAAACTCCATCTCCAAGCACATGTATATAAAGAGAAGTAGTACGAATGGAGGTAGCTTCTAGAGCAAGTCACACAAGGAACTCGTCCAAATCCATGTGGCCCAATTTCCAAGGCCATAAAACATGAGTATAAAACATGTAAGTGATTCTCTTTTATCCTTTACAACCCCCCAACTTGGGCACACCAAATTTACCCAATTAAGGTATGACAGATGCTCTTACAATGTCATAAAATCCATCATATATGACAACTCTTACAGTTGTAAGAGAATCTATCATAACTATCTATTAATAGAAAATTCTCTTACAACCTTGTCATAATCAAACTTGGGTGCCTAATTCCCCATGCAAGATGCTTTCAAACACTTGTCTTCACCTGTCATATAATCTTCCATTTCTGGCCCTTACATGTCATAGATTCTGTATAGGAATTTGTCATAACTCTTACACGTTATAAACCTCTTACAATGCTCAAAAGATGTTGACACATGGAAAAACTCTTCTACCACAAGTTGAAACACCTATCTCCTCATATGAGGACAAAAATACATGTGGTCACCTTCCATGTAGGATGACACATCACCGTGCCAGCTCCCACAAAATGACGAAATAGGATTTGCATCCAAGTTACAATAATAGGCAAAATAATAAAAATAATTAAATAATAAATGCTAGAAACTTGCAAAGGTTGAGACACCTTAATTCCTAACATCAAAGAGGTACAGATGAATCTAGGACGTTGAACTTGGCCATACCCCAAAAGGAGAAGGCAAAAGGAGAAATAACTATAGATGAGTATAAAATACTTAATTTTGACCTAGGGCATTCAACAAGGGAACAACACAACTGAGTGGGAAGACATGCACCAGGTAACGATAGAAATGTTAAAGAAGGATAAAGATAAATAAAAGTATATGAAGGGACACATTGTTCAATTGCAACAATTCATTAAAGGGATATTTGATCCCAATATAACAGTGCCAAAATTGCCTAGTGAGATAGTAGTTGTATCCAATGATGAAATAAAATAGATGGAAAATAAAAGGTTTAAGGCCAGTATGTTTGAAGAATGGTTCAAATATTTCATGCAAGAAGGAGAATAGGTAATAAAACAAGTAGTAAAAAGGTGGGAATTAGCTGCAAAAGAAAAGAATAAATGCAACATGCTTGTATATCATTGCCAATTTAGAAGGGAAGAATGTAAATATGAATTAGAATAGTTAACAAAAATTGAGGAAAGAATAGAAGAATTAATAAATGAAGGAGTAATTACCCCTTCAATGGCAAATCAAGTGCCACACGTGAGGTTAGAACTAAAATTTGAAGAAGATAATCTCAGAAAGTGCATAACAGTTGCTTAGGACTTAGAAGAAAAGGTAGATGACATGATCAGAATGCATAAAAGGATAGTGGAAAAGTTATTAGATCATGAATGCATGGATACACCGGCATATGAACTAGAGAGGGCTTTGACAGAATTTAATTCTATTTTTACACCATGCACGGAAATTCTTGAAGCATATCTCAGTAAACAGATGATTGATTCATTGATGGAAGAAAGTGCCAAAATGAAGAAATCCAAGAAAAGGAGTGAAGGTTCAAAGAACAGAGAAAAGAAACTAAAAAAGGGGGTTATAATGCAAGAGTATGTATGGATAAAGAGTCTTGGAGGAGACCGCACCTTTATAGAAGGTATAATTAATAATTTAAATCATATTTGAAGGAATAGAAATTGTAAAGGAAGCAGCGGTTTTGGAAAAAGTCAAGTAAAGAGTATCTGTGGGCAGAAGTCAAAGAAAAGGGGGAATCTTATTTTGAAAAGATTCCAATGGGATCCTTTGAAGAGGAAAAGATACCATTCAGATATTTTGAGAAACGATTAAAGATGAATATGCACCCTTGATCAATAATAGATAGATCTTGACCATGGATTAATTTTTTTAGCCGTAGCAGTAGGAAGCTTCAAATTCAATATAAGAAGCTCTGGTACTTGTACATTATTGACACAGGGATTTTGAAGGATAGCTTGCAATTGTAGTTTGTTTGAACACTTTGATTAGAAAGAGTATTTTAGTTTAGAAGAGGAGGTCATTTGTGTCTGCACTAAGGAATGTGTGGAGTATCTAGCTTCCTTATTGTATCTGTAAGACGTTTGTAAGTTTTTTGTTAAGTTGATTAATGAAGCAAAGAGTCATTCATACATTGTAAATCATTTATGACTGTGTATTTTGAATACAAATAAATTTGGAATTCTGTATCTATTTTTAGAGTGTTTTCTGGCTCTTGTATTTGAAATAATACATCTTTAAAAGCTTGCAATCATAGATGTGTGTTCATGAAAATACTTAGGGCTTCACATTTAATGATTTAGTCTGTTGATTTGATCAAGTGATATATTTTGTACAACTTGAATAGCAGACCATTTAGATCCTACAATAGAATGATGTTCAATTTGAATTTATCTAACTTTTCCCCAAATATTTGAAATAATTAGCTTAAACGCAGAGATTTAAAGGAAATTGTCTAACATTTGAAGGAAGCATGAACAATTGTGTTAATATTTGACAATTTTCATATTAATTGGAAGAGAAAGGCTTGTTTCATTATAAATCATACAAAGCTTTTGTGATATAATAGTAAATTTATGCAAAGAGATGGATAACTTGTTGATATTTGCAACAACTTACATAATTCAAGTCCAGTGAGTCATAGATCACCTTAAATCAAGTAAGCCCCCTTGCATATTATAGTTTCACATTAACCTACTAAGCTGTCCATAAGGTTAAGACCTGACCATACATAAACTTGGGATTAAGAACTCTTAACTGACTTCTTCATATCTTTTAAGACAGTTTAGGTTCATTTTGTGAATTTTAACTTTTGTTATGAATGTGTAAAAATAATCATCAACAGTTTTTAGCACTAGAAGGAGGGCTTGATTGGAGTTAAGGTAGGATTTGAGTAAAGCTGGCTCATAATAGTGGTAGAGTGACCATGTCTAGATCTATTTCAGAAGATATATTTGTGCAATTACCAGATAAAAGGCAAAGTAAAGGTCCTTTGATTTGGAATCCTAGAATATCACACGTAGGAAGTTCATCTAGAATGCCTCCTGGATCACCTTTTAATATCCATAACATAGTGAGTCCTGATAGTTCTTCATTTAGATCGTTGAATCTTGGTTTAAGTCCTCCTAGAGGTGCAAGTCCTCCTAGAGGTCCTAGTCCACCTAGAAATCCAAGTATTCCTAGAGGTCCAGGCCAGACACAAGGACCTGCAATGGCTTATTTTAATGTCAACTCTCCTATAACATTCACTGATTATCATGAGATGCCAAAAAATCTTGAAAAGATGTGCTAAGTATCAATTACATCAAGATCCAGAGGATCACATTAGGATATTCAAGGAGGCATGCTTTAGAGCCAGATTAGAGTATGAAGATGTTGTGTGTAGGTTATTTCCTTACACCTTTAATGATCAGACTTCTAACTAGTATGTTAACTTTCCTACTGGTTATATTTCTTCTTGGGCACTTATGGAGGAGGCATTTCTATCTAGGTTTAGAGGACCAGTTGATCCGTCCACCTTATATCATAAATTGGTTGCAATTAAGAGAGGTGAAGGAGAGCTGATTGATAAATTTAATGATATGTTTCAAAAAGTTTATTCCATGCTAGTGGCTCCTTACACAGTAACTATAGATGCATTATTAGTCATCTATTATGTTTCCCTAGATCCATTAACTGCCATGTTTGTCAAAAGAAAGGTTGATATAGATACAATATGCAAAGATTATAAAGAAGTAGCCTCAGTAAACCAAGAAATGAGACAAACAACTTATAATCCATTTCTTAATGGAGGAAACCCTGGGATGCAAGGTTAAGCACAACCTTGGAATGGAGCCCCTTTACATAATACTCCATTATTGAACCCAATTCCTACATACACACCTGCGTATAATCCTTCCTCAATCTAGGCTATAGTCCCTTATACTGGTAACACTACCAATAACAACCATAGTAATGGTTAGTCTTTCTTCCAACCTCCTCAGGATACATTTGTGCCAAAGGCACAAGAGGATAGAGAAGAGATCAATGAAATTATTGCACACTTGAGAAGATTGACTATTGAAATAACACAACTGAGAAATGAAAACTTCTATGGTAGAAATAATCAAGGATACAGTTAGAACAATAACCAGAATCATAATCAGAATTATAATCAAGGTCAGGGTTATAATCAGGGTCAGAATTATAGTCAGAGCTAAAATCATAATCAGGGACAAGCAATGCAAAATAGAGGACCTACTGTAGATAATAAAACCTAGGGTAATAACAATAGAAATTAGAATTAGCCAAGGCCACCTAGGACATGGAACATAGGGCCAAATAATGGCACCCTAGCTTCTCCATTTGAGAGTTTGGATAATTAGGAGACAAAACAAATAGCTAGAATTCAAATGGCTAACGTAGCATTCAAGAATTGGTGTAGGATTCATAATACCAGTGCCCGTGTTGAACTAGATTGCCCTCAGTTTCATCTGGTAGCAAGTATTTTCAATGTGGATGTATAGGCTCCCACATCTAAGTTCCTCATTCCCAAAGGTAATGAAATAGTGCCCTTAGGATTTGAGACCGCTTTAGTCTTAGAGACTTTTACCTTTGCAACTAGGGAGGAAGAGGATCAGTTGTTAGAGGATGAACCTTACTTTTGTGAGAACCTATACCTTGAATTAGCTTTACTATTGAATGCTTTTTAGTTCCCCTTTGAAGCTGAAAATGAAGTGTTATATGAAACAGAGGAGGTACATGATTTTCAATAGTCTAACAAAAATCATACATACAATTTGAGAAATAACACTAGGCTAGGAGGTCCTTTCACTACTTCCACTCCTCCTAACAATTTTAATACTTCCCTAGATCAAAACACTAGTAATAATCTTGCTATACTAAAGGCCAATCATCATGTGAATAGTGGAACAATAGCACAAAAGGTTGAAATAGGGAAAATAGAAATAATGGAAACAATGAGGTTAATGAGTTACTTGTCTGAAGAGATAAAGAAAATCAAGGTCAGTATACCTTTATGTGAATTATTGAAAAGTCCAGGGGTCAAAAATGATTTCATAAAATCCTTGGATACATCTGTGATAAGTGAAGTCTCTGCTAATATGAATGGTCCTAGTAAGGATTCAAAGCCCAAAGAAAAGAGTAAGAAAACTGAGCAGCCTTCCAACATTAATGTGGTCATGTATACAGATAAGAGGGAAGCCCCTCCTTTCTTGTTAACCATTAGGATGTTTGGAAATAACACACATAATTGCATGGTAGATTCTGGTGCATTAACTAATGTAATGCCTTTAGGGATATGTAAAACTTTAGGGATGACCCCTACTAAATCTGCTAAGGTTGTTATGCAATTAGATAAAACTGAGGTCAATGTGATAGGAGAATTAATGCATATTCAAATGCAGTTGGGCTTAGATCCTAGGGTGAGTCAGTTTATTGACATTCAGGTAGTAGATATACCTGTGAATTACGAGATGTTGTTGAGTAGAGACTAGTCCAAAACATTACATGGATATATGGCCACTGATTTTTCACACATGTGGTTACCTTGGAGAGGTGTTCCAAATCAAATCAGGATAGAAGCTGAACCCAGAATGAAACACATGATTACAAAATACAACAAGACTAATGAGATATTGTATGCTTCTATTGAACCTGGGGTTTATAGGGTCACTAATAAGGGAGTGCAAATTGAAGAAATCCTGATGCTAAATTTTAAAGAAAAACCTGTCAGTATAGAAATAGTAGTGTTCATTGAGTCTGATGAAAATTCTTTTGATGAAGAAGACAATGCAATAAATAGTTTTGGTCAAATCATTAGGCATGAAATAGGAAAGTGCATTGAACAAAATATCCCAGTTTAATGCAAGTTGTACAAAAACATGTGTAGAGTCCACAATACCCCTCATTCTGAAGAGAATTATGGAATGTGCAGAGACATTATAGAATATCAATACATAAAGTGCACAAAGGGGATGGAACTGTAGGAAGGAAAGGTTAAGCCTAATCAACTAGAGACATACTTTCAAGACAATATGGATGTCTTAATTCCATATTTAAAGAAGGAAACAAAAGACAAGATCATCTGTCATTTTGATTTACAAACTGAAAGTATGAATATGCAAGTAGGTCAAAGTGAATTGCCCATGAATAAACAGGATAGTACCTCTCATGTAATAGAAAAGGTAAAACATGCCAAAATAAAAGGTCAAAAGAATAAATAGGGCATGTGGACACTAAAATGTGATGGATCTAAATCTCAACAAGGTGCAGGTGCAGGTGTGGAACTTATAGATCCTAATGCTAAGTCATTTTTAGCAGCATATAGGCTACAATTTCCTTGTACTAATAATGTAGCAGAATATGAAGCTTTGATTTATGGACTTGTTATGGATATCAAGAAAAGGGTGAAAATGATCAGGGTGTTCTTAGATTCTAAGTTAGTGGTTAAACAAGTAAGAAGGTTGTATGCATGCAATTATAAGAAAATGGTATGTTATAGGCATAGGGTGTGGGATTTGATAGATTCATTTGATACCTTTAACATAGAACATATCCCTAGGGAATTGAATCATAGACCAGATGCATTAGAAGTTGTTGCTAGCACTTTGGAACCCTTAACATTATCAGGTTTTAAATGATTTATTGTTGAATTAGTAAATGGTCTGAGCATACCAGATAATGTTACTCATTTTCAGGTATTTGAAGGAGATCAACAAATTGTTGATTTTCTCACTTGTAATGAGGTGTTTGAAGCTCAAATCATCAATGAACAGGAAAGGCCTGATGTGTCTTGGGATCAAGAGGACATAATAAATTTGAAGAGTAATCTCTTACCTAAGGGAGTAATTGAGTTAGAAAAGATTTTTGACTTTGATGGGGTAGTAAGACAGAAAGATTTGCCTGAAACTGAGGGAGGTAAATGTGATCCATATAACTTGGGAACAGAACAAAGTCCACATAATGTATTGATTGGAAAGGCTTGGTCTGAGGAGTTAAGGAAAGAAATTGTGGAAGTTCTAAAAGAATACAAACATGTCATAGCATGGACATATGAAGATTTGAAGATATATGTTACATCCATCATAACTCATGTAATACCCTTGAAATCAGATGTTAAACCATTTAGACAGAAACTAAGGCCTGTGAATGCTATTTTAGAGCCTATAATCTTTGAAGAAGTGAAAAAATTGTTGTTTGCCAGGATAATCTTCCTAGTAAGTTGTTCAACCTAGGTAGCTAATTTAGTACCTATGAGAAAGAAAAGTGGAGACATTAGGTCATGTGTAGACTTTAGAAATTTTAACAAAGCCTCTGAAAAAGATAATTATCCCCTGCCTCCATAGATGAAGTGCTATAAGCAGTAAATTGGGCTAAGATGATGTCTTTCTTGGATGGATTTTTAGGATATAACCAAGTCTTAGTTGATAAAGAAGATAGGTTGAAGACTACTTTTACTTGCAAGTGGGGTAATTATGCATATAGGAGAATGCCTTTTGGTTTAATAAATGCAAGTGCCACTTTTTAGTGAGCCATGGAAATTGCATTTCATGGATTATCAAGTAAATGCATTGTTATTTATATGGATGATTTAATTGTGTACTCCAAAGATGCATCCACTCATGTTGAATACTTGAGACGAGTACTTAAAAGATGTGAAAGGTATGGGATTTCTCTCAACCCAAAGAAATGTTCATTTGGTGTAAATGAAGGAAAATTGTTAGGACATGTCATTTCTGAAAATGGGATATCCATTGATCCTGACAGAGCAGAAGGAATAAAGAAATTGAAATTACCTAATAGAAAGAAGGAACTAAAGTCCTTTTTTGGTAAGATTAACTTTGTCAAGAAGTTTATTACAAGATTTGCAGAAATTGTACAACCATTAAACACCATGCTTAAGAAAGATGCAAAGATAGAATGGACACTACTAGCCAAAGCTGCATTCGAGGATATTAAGGAGCCCATTTTTTATGCTCCTATGTTAGCAAGTCTAAATTATACAAAGCCATTTTACATATATTCATTTGCATCTACACATTCAGTTGCAACTATCTTGACACAAAAAGGAGAAGATAATGAAGAAAAACCCATAGATTTTATGAGTGCACCTCTAAAAGATGCACAACTAAAGTATCTTGATAAAGAAAGATAGGCATTTGCATTAGTAAGGGCAGTTAAGAAATTTAGACATTACATCTTACAGAGTCAAATTAAGGCCATAGAACCAGATGCAGCAGTAAAAATGTTGCTAATGCAGAATGAGCCTGGAGAGAAAAGGGCCAAATGGATTACAATATTGTAAGAGTTTGATATGGAGATTATTCCAATGAAGTTGGTCAGAGGACAGGTATTAGTGCATACCATAGCAAACATAGATCCAAATTTGGTATAGTAGCAGTATGTATTAAATTCTAATGATGCATCAGGCTGGTATGATGATTTGAATACCTTTCTGATATCAGGTAAATATCCAAGTAAGATGAAGTCTTTTCAAAGGAGAGTTTTAAAGATTAAAGCATAGAGGTACATGGTAGAAGGAGGTCTTCTAATCAAGAACCATGAAGGTATATATTTAAGGTGTTTAAACAGAGCTGAAGCAGATAAGGTGTTGTTAGAGTTGCACGATAAGTATGGAACTACTCATGGTTCTCATTTAGCTACTAGGCATAAGATACTAAGAGTGGGATACTATTGGCCTACAATGTTTAAAGATACAGAGAGTCATATTTGAAGTTGTCACACTTGTCAAACTATAGCCAACAAAGGAAGGAATCGAGCTAATCCATTACAGCCAGTCATTGAGTCTAGGCCATTTGCATATTGGGGTTTGGATTTCATTGGAGTTATAAATCCTCCATCATCTGCAAGACATAAGTTTATATTGATAGTAATTGACTACTGTACAAGGTGGACTGAAGCCACATGTTGTAAGTTTTCTACTACTGAGGTGGTTATTAAATTTCTTGAAGAAAACATCATAACAAGGTTTGGAGCTCCATATTCGCTGGTATGTGATAATGGCCCTACATTTTCTTCTATAAAATTTTCTAAATGGGCATTTGAATATGGGATAGTTTTAAAATTTTCTTCAAATTATTATCCTCAGGGGAATGGTTTAGCTGAGTCCACAAACAAGATTTTATTAGATACAATCAAGGAGCTAATTGTAAAGAATCCTAGAGAATGGAATACATTGTTAAAATATGCACTGTGGGTAGATAGGACTAAGGTTAAGTTAGCCTTGGGTAATGCACCTTATCACCTAGTTTATGGGACTGATCCCATACTTCCAATGAATTTAAGAATACCTATTGGAAGTTTACTAATGAATATTTAGGATTTGATGATCACAGAGAAGCTAGGATAATCCAAATGGTACAATTAGATGAGAAGAAAGATCAAGCCATTAAAAAGTTTGCCAAGCATCAAGCAGTAGTCAAAAGATGGTTTGACAAAAGAGCAAGAGTTAAAACATTCAGAATATCATACTTAGTATTGTGTTGGGATAAAGCACATGAAAAGAAAGGAAATCATGGAAAGTTTGACAAATTATGGTTAGGTCCATTACAGGTCGCAGAGATAATAGGAGACAATACTTTCAGGTTGAAGACCTTGATTGGGGAATATGTGCCATTACCAATTAATGGCCAACATTTGAAACATTACTTTCAAGCTTGAGGTGAGGGTAGTTGGTATGTTCTGTATCATAGTGTAAATAATGTATAGTTTTGTTGGGTGTTGTCTTGTTTTATTTTTGTTTTTTTGTTGTTTTGTTTTGTTGTGTTGGGTTGTGTGTTGTGTTGCTTTGGCAGGGATGTTTGTTTTGTTTTGAAATATACAGAAGCAGACTAACAACCACTGAAAACAATCGAAAATTTAGAACATTCAGGTTAATTATTTGAAATTTATGCATAATTTGTTGTAACTGTCATGAATGTAGAAAATGGTTTGACTTGCGAAATTTTGTATTCAATAACTATGGGTTGAGTATTCAAGGGAAGTTTCTCATAATGACACACCTAAAATCCTTAGGTTTGTTGAACATACTAGTGTAGATATTAGGTGAAAAATTAGAGGTCACCCTTGCTACCATTACAATTATCATCTTAATTTCAGCAAGTGATCACACATTGTAGGATGAAGTTACAAATGTAATATCTTATAAAGTTTCTATCTTACACAATATAAAATAAATAAATAAATAAAATGGATTTTACTGAAAATCCAGATTAAGCCATCTAAGTAACTCTGCTGGGGCTATAGACACTTGCTGGCAGTGGGACTCTACTTGGAGAATTGTAACGATAACCTTGTTGGGGCTATAGACACTTGCTGGAAGAAAGGCTCTATCCGGTTGGCTATGAGGGAATGAATTCAACTATGTAGTTTAATATTAGTCACTGGTTTGTTCAACATATTTTCAAGATGAGGATTATTAATCACATGCACCCACTTAAACTGAATGGGAAAATTCATGCACCTTATTGAATACATTAGGTCTCAAGTTAAATAATGATTTGTAGAAAAGAGAGTTCGACGTTATGAATTTATTTCATTTAGTTTTATTTAATGGTTTTAATTTAATTGTTTTGTTTGGTTTCTAGTTTTTGTGGTGCTCACAACACACCCCATTTTACTTCTTAGAAAAATGAGGACCCCTACAATGGTTGTGGCTTTTTGCTTTGGGTGTGGGTCTGTTTGGTGGTAAAAGGGAAAAGGAAGTGAAAGTTACAAACCTTGTTGAAAATAAAGAAAAATAGCATTAAGTACCAGAGTAGAGTATGGGTGAATTCCTTGTTAAAAATGAGTAGGGGTTGTTTTTTAAACTATTCCAAAATTCCTAATATTCTGCAAGATATGAGTGTTTTGGGTAAAATGCACTATGGGAAGGTTTGTATGTTGCATATACAATGTCGTTTGTATGTGGAGTCATTGTACTAGTCATATAAGAGTGGTCATGTTTATTATATCTCTATATTTGAATGCATATTGCTAACATTTCATCCTTTACATACAAATCAGACCCGACGGGATTCAAGGATAAAATGGATAATTGGTTAAATCTGAGGGTTGTATCTCAAGTTTGTATGTTTAGGAAAAGGAAACATACAAGGTAATATACAACATCATATACATAGCCCAGACCCGAGGAGAATATTAACTTTGGTTTTATCGTGGTATGTTTCACGGTTTGTATGTTGTATGCTTCGGGTTATACCTTTCCATATACATATAGGACGGAATTCAAAGAAGATTAAAATTTGATAAAAGGAATGCATCACATCTTAATGTATATTGAAAGATAAATTGTACTTTATATACATGTATGGAACTAAAGAGTTATGTACTGTGGTTTATAAAAGCAAAAAAGTCTGAAGGAAAGATACAAAAGAGTTTGCATGTATCAGGGCATGTGTCTAAGAGTAGATACAAGTATTGTTGGATCGTTGAAATACAAGTGGAAAGTTAAGTGGGTCTCGCAGATTGTATCTTGGGCTTGTATGTTAAAAATGTATATATCTATTATACAAGCCAATATAAAAGAAAAGATACAAATGAAAATGCAAGATGGATTCGAAAAAGAAGTTAAATAAAGAAAAGATTTGTATGTTTGGGAATTTTACATTAATGATATGCATCTTCGAGATACAAAGGAATAAAGGACATCGCAGGAGATAAAGGTAAAAAGGAGGTTTGTATGGGTCATTTGTATATGCACTTATACAAGACAACATATAAAGAGCGATATACAAAATGGGAGATACAAGTACGGATAAAAAAGAAAAGGGAAATAACATTAGTTATGGTTTCTTGCATATATGTTTATATGTTGAAAAGATATAATTAGAACATACAAAGAATAACATACAAAGAATAACATAGAAGGAAAGATACAAGGAAAACATGATTTATGCAAAAAATAAACTAATGGATAAAAAAGTTCAAAACCAAAATGCTGAAATAGAAAGATGAAGCCTTAGGTGCATTAATTGTTGTAATTAATGCCAAGATAACACTCAAAAAGAGTAAAATTCAAAGGGAACTAGGGTAAATTTAAAGTTATTTTGCTTTCAGATGTACATTGTCAAGAATTAAAATTGCAGAAAGAAGAACTATTACAGAAAATTAAACAAAATTCATCAAAGCAACAGAATTACAAAAGCTGGACGGAGTAAGAGATGGTAAAGTAAGTCAATGACGTAAAGTTGAATTGTTAAGAAATATAGGTATTTATCTTAAAACATTGTTACAATTCATTTGGTAAAAATGCAAACTAGATTTCAGTGATTTCATTTTGAAATGTAAGCATGCTTCTCCACCTTCGATAGATTGCAGCACCACATCCGGTGAAGGAACATCCTAGCCCTCTTGATCCTCTCCACTTACCAAATCCTATGATCCCTCTAGTTGGCTAATTTATTCCCTTTCTACCACTCTTCCCTCAGTCTCTTGTTTGCCACTTTCAAGTTTACGATTTTCGTTCATTTGTAATTCTTTTCCTAACAAAAATTCATTCTTCGTAGCATTTTCCATCTTTTGAGCCCCTACTACAGATTCTTTTGAAGCTTCCTTCATCCTTTCTACTGAGGGGAGGTTCTTGAAGTCCTCTAGAATTTCCTTATGTTTTGACTCATTCCTATCTGTCGCCCTGACCTCCACCATCTTCACGCTTCCTGCATCCTATTGTTTAGTCACAACCTCTTTTCTCACAGGTTGACTATCCTCCACCTCCTCCTTCGGCTTTCCAGGGAACTATGATTCCATATGGCTCATGTTGTTACAATGAAGACAAAATAACTTCTCCTCTATCTCAATCTCTTGAATTCATGAACCTGGCGATGTGATCAGATTGATTGGCTTCGGCATTTTCCTTACTGCTATCAATTTTATCCTTGCATAATACATCGAATCGTTGTTTCCCATATCTAAGTCCACCATATTCCCCAAGTTGTCACCTATCTGATATAGGTAATTTCTCGACCAATATTCAAATGGGAGATTATACAACCTAATCCAAATTGGTTCATTGTATGGGTCAAAAATTTTGGGATTAAAGTTTGGTCTGTATTTCTGAGTGTAAGCATAATTTGGGCCAAACTTCCATGGTAACTTCTATAGAATCTTATCCCTCTGGGCTTGTCCTTTAAAATATACAACAAAGATTTTCTTCAGAAGGAAATGGATGATTTCTGCTACATCCCAATTCTCACTGATCCATTTCTTGATTTGCTCCTTCGTCCTGGTTCTTCCGATCACTTTGCCAATTAGTACGGATCAACTTATGGCTTCAACATCCTTATGAACCACCTTTGCCACATCTCTTTCCACCACATCCTCATGGACTAGCTCCTCTAAAATTCACAGGATGTCTGCAAAAGTTCTCTTGGATTCCTTTAGTGGAATTGCGTTAACTCCTATTGTTTCATAAGGAATTCTTCCATTGATAGTCCGCCTACTATATATATATGTATACATATATATGTATACATAGATGTATATATGTATACATATATGTATGTATATATGTATACATATATGTATATATATATGTTATGTATGTATATATATATATATGTATGTATATATATATGTATGTATATATATATATATATATAAAATTTGTGTTTCAACTAAATTAAAATTGACTACTTTGATTCTAAAAATATTCAAAGAGTACTACAAAAGAAGCTATCATAACACTTACTATCTTAAGACACTATTCAATATTTCCTTCTTCATACACAACTTTTCAAAAGGAAACAAGTTTACATATACATCAAGTTACCTCGAACACCTATGTAAGTGATATAAAAAATGTATCTATCTGAAAAAGAAATCATACCATTATTGAAAACTAGACACATGAAGAAGAGCTAGAAGCTCCAACAGACCAATTAATCATTCATCTTTCACACTTGAAGATTACATTACATTGGATTTATAAATCATTCCAACTTACTAACTACCCAAGGCACTTGAGAACTAACTAATTACTAATGACTAACACATATATAATAAATCTAACATTAACATGTGAATTTATTATTTGTTACATCACACATATACCATGCACTAATAAATTGAAGTAACAACTCCCTTTAGTGTTGACATAGAAACTTTATTGTGGCATTGCATTAATAGTTGGATTTGGTCATCCATCACCTCCATATTTGAAGTTGCCACTAAAATCCACCTATTTCATATTCCCCTCCCCAATTACAAAAAATATTTGGATGTTGGTTTTCACTGATAATGCATCCAAATACAGTGTGATAAAAAAAAATTTATACAAAACACTCTTATAATTTCTATTAGACCATTATTTCTCCAAAACCTTTATTTGTCCATTTACAAACAAATTCATAAATTTTTGTATGGAAATCCCTTTATACTTGATTTTGCATATTACATGCCCCATGCATATCCTTCATGCATTTTTCATGTGATTGACCTGTTAGAATAACCCTACTCTTTTATGTCAAAAAATCACATTATTTTGATGTATATTCTTTAATATTTTAGTTCATTCCACAAAAGTGATGAATATATGAATAACCATACTTGAGTAGTGAAGGTGGCACATGGTTATTGACAAGTACATCGGTAACCATAAATGACCAAACTAGATTGTCCAATATCTTTTTGACTATAATAGGAAATTACAAGTAATTATAGACAATGCATGGTGTATTTGCATGCCACAGTTGATGGCATGAGCGTACACCTTACATATGTAGAGATGATCAAGTTTGGTAAGAATGAGATGTCTATGTTTTCCTTCATTTTCATCATCATTGGTATTAGTTGTAGAGAGGGTGATGCACCTACACCAGTTTAGTGGTACAAAGAAGGTATAAGATATACTCAAATCCACCCACACAACCATTTGATCTATTTTTCTATACTAATCTACCCTACATGTGCTTACCCAATCCATATCCTAAATTATTTGCTATACATCTCTCTCTATTTTGTAATGGCTTTTGGTTCTTTCTTTGTAAGGGGGAAATGTAATGTTGGATTCTAGTTTTCTGATGTGTAAAATATAGGATCTCATAACTTAATTCTCCAAGATGGGGTCAATGGTATCTACAAAGATTTGTAAAACACCTTTACATGCATGTCCTTTCTATAAATCTTTTAAAAATAAATCTTCAAACCCTTATGCACTATAAAAACAAAAAATTATGTAAAGATCTACAAAGGATTTATGCACCTCAAAGTGCCTCTAAAAATTACTAGTAGATTTTAATGATTTAGGGTAAGAAAATAGAAACTCAAACCCTTTATTTTAATTTTATTTATTTTTTAGGTATGAAAAACAATGTAGAAAATGTAGTGAAAAGATTATCATAGAGTGAAGAAGATGCAAAGAGAACAAAAATGCATGCGAATAATGAATGTTGTAGATTTGCACATGGTTTGCACTATACACTATTGATAAAATGTAAGAATGGTGAATGGGTAAAACAATGTTTGTTGTACATAGTTTTCATTACATCACTATTGTGTGTATAACTTTGCAACAAACACAATTGAATGGAAGGTGACTAGAAAAGTCCAAGACAACTGTTTTAATACCATATCAAAAAATAGGCACATGAAAAAGAACCAAAGCCTCTAGCACAACAATTAATCATTCATCTTTGACACTTGAAGACATTATGTACAATGGTTTTATAAAGACTTCCAACTTACTAACTACCCAAACCACCTAACAACTAACTAAGAACTAATTGCTAACACTTATCTAATAAATTAACATTAACATGTTAATTTGTTATTTATTACATCACACATATGTCATGAAGTTATAAATTCTTAATAGAAACAAGTCTAACTACTATAATTGTACATAAATTAAAGGAATGTTGATAAAATTTTTAATTTAAACTATCTATAAAATGTCACATAAAACTTCAATGAACGCTAACATATTAAATATCCATATTAAAGATGGGACATTATTATTCCAATTTAGCAAGTGATTGGATAAGCTTCAAAAAGGAAAGCATCCCAAAAATCAACTAGGAAATCTAGTAACTTATATTGAAATATAAAAATAGTTATACAAACTAGAAGACATAAATATATGATAAGATAAAAAGTACTATGAATCTAAGTTAAATAAAATTCTCTAGTAATTCACATACAATATGCCATTAAAATTATATAAAAAAATAATAGTCTTATTTCTCCTCCAACTTCTTGGAATTTCCTTCAACTTTTATACTTTTGCTAACCACTACCTTTTTGGCACATGGTAATGTCTTGTTATATCTACAATGAATTGATTATCAATGACTTCTCCAACTACATCTAAGTCCCTTACAACTCTTATCATATTCCCTTAACGTGTCATTGCATGCACACTTAAACTATGACATTTTTTTGATTCTAACCCTTGTTAAACTATAGTCTAAGGCTTGGTCAACCCTTTCTATTTCCATGTCACTAACTTGAAATGTAAAAGAGACCAATAAAATTATTGATTAATATATTAAACTCAATGATGGACACTATCTTTATTTCTTTCTCATGAGAATAAAAATTTCATACAACTTATTCTTTACACTTGGAAATTATAAGTTATGGTTCCACTAATCCTTTGTAGTGAATGAACATGATCATTGAGTGCAATATTATAACTCTAGATTACATTCTAAGACATGTTATACTCATACTTACTAATAATTTCAAGTCAGATGCAGAGGATCGCATGCCACTAGCCAAGGTTATAGTTACTTTTTCTTATAACATGACCAACTCCTCTTGCTAGACAACTATAATGTTATATATTTATTTCACATTATCATTATGATGTAAGAGCATCTTAGGTGTGTGACCAATCTTGGATCACCTAAAAAATAATATATTTCATGTTCATTTATTTGTTTTTAGGTTTACAACAATGTTCCAGTCATTGTTGATCATTGCAACTTGTGATTATCACTACAAAGGCATAAACTCAAATCTAGACTTATTACCAAACATATTAGAGTTTAATGCAAGTCATTTTTTGAATTATGAAAAGACCATAGAATATTTTAGGATTTATACTTGGTTACACTTCTAATCTTACTTGTTGTAGGGAGGTTCATAATATGAATCACATCAAGCTCTATTACATGATTATCACCATATTCGTTCAAGAATGTTTCCTTGTACATATTTCAAGGTTGGATGTTTCATCTGACATTGAGTTTTATACCTCCTTTTAACTAACACATATTATACCTAGGGTTAAAGGATAACTATATAAGCATTATCGATAGTAAAATTAAATCCTAAGGTTTGTACTACTTATGTTAGATAAGTTAACCATAAGGTGATGTATTAAGAAGGAAATCAAAAGATTTTGGTAAGTAATATATTCATAACATAAATATTTCAATCATTTTACACATTCATTGACACCATATGATAGGTCTACTTATATATTCATACCATATGTCCTTTATGCAATGTGAGTCCTTAACTACAAGAATAGATATATAGACATCACATATGCTTGGGTAGCTTCTTGTAACTCCTTATCTTTCTATATATCTCTCTATTTATATTTTCTTCCCTAACTCATACATGTACTTATCGATGTATTTTCCCCTCTTCTCCCTCACTTTCTCTTCTTAAATAGTATCTTTATTCTTCTTCATCTTTCCTTTTCCTTATAACCTTTTATAAATACTCTTATTTTTCTTCTTCCAAACAACCTCCTATATTCCTCTACTCAGTGACTAATGCCCATATATGGTACCATAGGGTCCTTACTGTATTGTGTGATATCACATAATCTTATTTTTACTCCTTAACTTTCTTTGTCTGGTACTACAAATCTTTTGTGATATAGGATAATGTCGTATAAGGTAGTATTATATTATGTGTGGTATCACTAGTACTTGCGAACATCCTCTCTTGCCTCAAATAGTCTCATCCTTGAGACAACCTCATGAAATTATTTGTCATTAGTTCTATTCAAACTATTGTTGATTTGTCTTCTATTGTTTACTTTCAAATTTTGATTTTTATGGTCTTCTTCATCATGTTCAAGGTCTCTACCTTCGTTTCTCACCTAAAACATTTCTCTTTTGGATATTGTGCCCATTGTATCTATTGATTCCATCATTTTCAATATACCTTATGCTTCCTATTATGGAATATATGAGACAAAGAGAAGTGTGAGATGTTCTAGCATAGAATTCAATCAATCATTCATCTTCAACACTCAAATGATTACATTCTGTGGATTTATAAATCAATTCAACTTACTAACTTCCCAAATCACTAAGTACCAACTAACACATAACTAAAAACTAACATCAAATAAATTAACATGTTATTGTTCATTTATTATTTATTACATTATTCTGTCATGCAATAAATAATTCCTACCACCCTCCTTTAGTTTTGACATAGGAACTTTTACCCTAGTGTTGCATTGATGGTTGGCTTTGGTTGATTGTCACCTCTATCCTTTTCATCTATTATAGGTTTCCCCCCTTTCAACATAAAATTTTCTTTCAATGTTGGTTTCCACTAATAATGCATCTATATAGAATGTGATCGATAAATTTGTATACAAAATTTGTTGTTACACAATTATTGCTCCAAAATCATGCAACTATCTTCCACATCAAATTACTCATGAAATATTCCAAATATTCTCAAATTATTTTTGGGTTTCATCCTCTTTTTCATTATCTTCCAAAAACATATTAAATTTGTAAAATTAATTATAAAATGAGAAGCATATAATACTTTTAGTGAGACTAATATAAAAAAATTCTACAACACCAAGAATTTTTGTAAGTCTAAGTATAGATTTGAATGTATGATAATTTTTTTAGTTATCTAATTATTTGATATGAAAAAAAAAAATTCAAGGGAAAATAGTGAAATGAGTGAACAAAATGGAAAGAGAAGAGAAACCAAATGCATATGGATGATGAATGTCACAAATTTGCACATGGTCTGCATTGTACACCTATTGACAAAATGAAAGAAAACAAATGGATAACAATAATTTTGCATGTAGTCTTCATTACATCATCATTATGAGCACCACTTTGGAATAGAGACACTCAAATGGAGGTTAGTCAAATATAGGTCCAAGACACCTACTCTAAGACCATATTGAAAATGAAACTAAAGAGATGAGCCAGAAGATCCAACACAACAATCTCTCAATCAATCATTCATCCTCAACACTCAAATGATTACATTCTATGGTTTTATAAAGTAATTCAACTTACTAATTATCCAAACTAGTAACTACCAACTAACACATGTAACTAATAATTAACTTAAAACTAATTTATTATTTATTACATTATTCTATGTCATGTACTAATTAATTCCTAACACATTATGTATGCAGAAATATGTAATCAACTAAGGAATAATGCATCAATCAAAGTACTTATTCCATGCTCAACATCACCCTTGATTGAGATAAGGACAAAATAAATCAAATGAAACAATAATAAAAATTGTTACCACAATAGCCCTTTTGCACCATGACAATGGTGGATATGCTCCAATGATGTTTTGATGAAGATTTTGATATGTTGGTTTCTCACTTTGACAACATAACATTGTCTTCAAGTCTCTTGATGAAAATAGCTTAATTGTTTGATTTATAGATTTTTGGATGACATGATGGAAGGCTAAGATTAAGAGGTGGAAATGGATGATTAAGATTAAGAGGTGAGAATGGATGGCAAAGATTAAGAGGTACAATATAAAATAGATGGTGGCGATTAAGAGGTGAAAGACAGAAGATTCTAGGGCATTCTTATGTGAATGGCTAAAATTGGGAGATGTAGTATGAAATGAGTGGGCGAGATGAAAAGTTAGTTTGACTTTTGTGGGAGTGTCTAAGTTCAATGAATCTAGACAATCTCTTAGCTAGTCATGTGACTTTCAATAATTAATCAAATAATTAAATTATTTAATTGATTATTATCTACAAGGGTGATAATGTAGGAAAGATTAAATTAGTTAAATAAATATAATTTATTTAATTAATTTAGGAATTAGGATTTTTTTTATTCATGGGTAAACACTTTTGACCGGAGCTATGAACCGGTTACAATTATCAGGTGGGCAGGGGGGAGACTAGACCTCATGACCATCTTTACCGCAACGGAATTACTTAGCCAATCGAGCCAGGGCCCCTGCCCATTTGGGAATTAGGATAATCATGATTAATTAAATTAATTAGTTCATGGAAGCGGGGATGCTAAAGGAAGTCCTAGTATGAATGTGTCACAAAGTGACACAAGGTGATGTCTACAAGGGGATGTCTAGGTGATATTAGGACGTGGTCAATTTTGGGTATCTACACAGATATATTAATTTTCTCTTTATTTGTTGTACTCTTTTTTATCTCTATATTTGCCACAAACATCTTTCTAATATCTGTCACTACTTGTTTCTAAATCCTAACACCCACTGTTCCTGTACTTCTGCTCTGTGGTGCGTACTCTTCATTATTTTTTATCTTTGTACATATCACAACCATATTTCTAGTATCTTCCATTTTTTCTTTCAATCTTATTTTTACTTATTACTTTCTACTTTTTTTAGTGTCTTCTCTTCATATGTGCTAGGTTTTCCTCCTCTATGGAGTGCTTTGGCACTCTTCTAGGTATCCTCCTCATACTTGGGACTTTTATTATGCTTCACTCCAACTCATATAAATTCTAATATTCTAGCACACCATTAGTTTTAGCGGATGACTCATCACTTTCTATAATTATTTCTACTTCTAATGTGGGTTCATCATCCAATTTATTCAATGGGATTTCACCAATTGTATATAGTCTTTTATCTTTATCATCTTTGATGCAGAGCCATACAAGGAAAGCCTTCAATTCAACGATGAAATTCCCATTATTCACATTCTTGATTTACATACAATGTCTACTCATTATCACCAATTTTATATAGTGCCTTATACCCTGGTTTACCCCGATAGCCAGTTACAAATTGTATCGGGTGCTTGTATGTACTTAATGTATATTCACAATATACATCTTCAATGTGCATTTAGGATATACATTCAGGATATGTATTTGGTGGAACCCTTGGTCTTTACTTCCCCGTTGTATGTCTCATCACATACAAACTTAATATGTAATACAAACAAAGCTCATATGCAAAACTTGACCAGCTTTCCTGGTGGGTTTAGGTGTTCTTACCTACTACTACTAGTTGATACTGTATCTACAGAAAAGTATCCTTCTAACATGCATTCTGGTCACCACTCCGACATGTCACCTTTTTTATCTTGTGACATGTATGTTTTCAATGTATATTATGACATACATTCTTCAACATTCATTTATTAACTTACTAGGCCGGTTCTCTCTCAAGGTTCTACCAGTTACTCCTTGTATCTAATTTCTTGCATCATTCGAATGTACATTCAAAACATGCCTTTTCAACATACAAACCCGATGTGCGATTGTCGGATATACATGAAAGGTACTCATATGTGATTGCGATATACACAAGAAATGTGCCTTCATACATTTGTGATATATACATAAGTTGTATATTCAGTGAACAACATGAACTCAACCTGAATAAACTCTTGTAAATGCATTTCCTCACAGGATATACACAGAGTGATACTTGCATACAAATGTGATATATTCAGAAACTATTCCTGGCATACAATTGATGGATATACAAAAAATGTATATTTGATTCTCCCACTGATAACTTCCTCTGTAACAAATCTTGCAGCCTTTATTCGTTGAACCCTAGCACCACAAAATGCTAGGCCCTCTACTGCAACTTTCCTTCCACAGATCAGATCCGCTGTTCCATTCCATCAAAGACACGAACAAACAAAAAAGAAAACAAAAAACTATATACAAAATCCATTCCACTGATTTCAAAGAAATCCACCAGTGGAATGGCCTTAACCTTGCATCTTGACAATAGAGAACTAGATTATGCACAGAATTATTCGATGTAGAGAACATACATAGAACACTTCGAGGCACAAAGAATTTACACAGAACGCATGACTTGTAAAACAAACTGACAGAATTTCTATTTTCTTCAATCAAACTTCTTCTCTCCTCTATCTTCTCTTCAAAAAATGTGGTTATATCCTCTTCTCCTTTAGTTCCAACTGGAATACCAAAAGGTTGGAAGCATTACAACTTCCCTCTTTTAGATTTTGCTTAATCAAGATTATTAGCCAAAACACTAACTAAATACACGACACATGTTTAGCACACAACAAGATTTAAACACATCAACAAGATACTTCAAATAGATCATCCACACACCCCAATTGTGCAAGATATCCAAATTGGCTTATAAGGATGCCAAATTTGTGACACTGGTTCACATGGTGGGGTTTTTATTACAAACATGAAATCACAACAACAAACAAAGAAATTCAATTAAAACATAACAACATAACAATACCTTAGTCTTCTCCCTCAGATGTATAATTAGCTTGCTAAAGGGGTGCTCCTTCACCATACTCCCCGGGAGAAGAAATCTCAAGCCCACTTAAGATGAGAGTTTGAAGGTCTACACATGGTTTGTGATCTGATCTTCAGTCATCCAAACTCCCTCTGAATCAGATTTCCCCTGCCAAGCCACCAAATACTGCATGTACTCTTTGTTCCTTGTCTTCTTTGTCAATCTTGAGTGTAAGATCATTTCCAATTTTGGTGGATCATGCTTAGGGCTATCATCATCTGCTGTACCCTGCAATGGTTCCTGTTCTACATCTGGATTATGCTTGTATGGAATTAAATCACATACATTGAATATGGGTGACAATCTAAGGTCAGGATGAAGTTGGATCTCATAAGCATTCTGCCCATACTTCTTCAAAATCTGAAATGGTCCAATCTTCCTCTGCATTAACTTGGTATGTTTACCTTTTGGGAGCCTCTCCTTCTTCAGATTAACCCACACCAAATCTTCAACATCAAATTGTACATCCCTCTTCTTCTTGTTAGCATATGCTTTATACTTCAATGTAGTCTGTTGGAGTTGGTTCTTGACTTGATCATGCACTTCTTTGATGGCTGATGCAAAAGCTTCTCCATCTGCACTAATAGACTCTCCTATAGGCAGATCTCTCAACTCCAAAATACCCCTTGGATGAATACCATATACCACTTGGAAAGGTGATTTCCCTATACTCTTATTCATGGTGTCATTATAAGAAAATTCAGCTTGTGGTAGGATGTTATCCCACTTCTCTCCATGCTACCTTGTCAAACACCTTATCAGATTTCCCAATGAATGGTTAACCACTTCAGTCTATCCATCTGTTTGAGGATGGTAGGCTGATGAGAAGGACAAGTTGGTGCCAAGCTTCTTCTAAAGAGTCCTCCAAAAGTGGCCAATAAATTTTACATCTTTATTTGACACTATGCTCAATGGAAAACCATGTATCCTCACCATCTCTTTGCAAAATAGATCTACAACATATGAAGGATCACTAGTGGTTTTGCATGGCAAAAAGTTTGCCATTTTACTGAATCTGTCTATTACAACAAAAACACTATCATATCCTTTCCTTGTCCTAGGCAAACCTAATACAAAGTCCACGCTTATGCTCTCCCACGGCCTAGAAGGAATGGGTAATGGCTGATACAAACCTGCATTAGTGGATCTCCCTTTTTCTTTCTGACATATCACACATGCTTCTACAAATCTCCTTACATCTGATTGCAACTTGGGCCAATAGTAATGCCTCTTCACAAGATCAAGAGTCTTATCTAGACCAAAATGTCCTGCCATTGCCCAACAATGTTTCTCCCTAATGATATTCAATCTCATAGAACACCGTGGAATGCACAATTATGCACCCTTGAAAAGTAATCCATCTTGGACCAGAAATTCAGAGAACTCAACGTGATATTTGTCACCGAAGGAAGTACAAACCTTATAGATTTTTTCAATGTCTTCATTAGTATCATACATGGCCTTCAAGGAATCAATGCCAACACTTTCCAATTGAATCTGATTGATGGTCAGAACCCTCCTGCTCAAAGCATCTTCCACCTTGTTCTTGACCCCTTTCTTGTGCTTGAGTGTGAAGATGAAAGCTTGCAAAGTCTCCACCCACTTCATGTGCCTATGGTTCAGTTTCTCTTGACTTTTTATGAAACTAAGGGCCTGATTATCTATAAACACTATGAATTCTTTTGGCATCAAGTAATTCCTCCACTTTTTGAGTGACTGTACTAGAGCATACATCTCCAAATCATAGGATGAATATCTCTTCTTTGCATCATTTATTTTTTCACTGAAAAATGCAATAGGCCTACCTTCTTGACTAAATACTACTCCAATTGTCATGTGGCTTGCATCACATTCTACCTAGAAAATCTTGTTGAAGTTAGGAAGTGCAAGGACTGGCTACTCTACCACTTTCTTCTTCAATGTTTCAAATGAATCATTTGCCTCCTTTGTCCAAGTGAATCTGCACTTCTATCCTCCTTTTATGGTGTCAAGCATGGGTGCACAAACATGACTAAACCCCTTTATAAAATTCCTATAGAAGGTTGCTAACCCATGGAAGCTTCTAACATCATTCATGGTTCTAGGAGTTGGCGAAGACAATATGACACTTACCTTCTCTTGATCCATTTTTAGTTTGCTATGTGAGATAACAAAACCTAAGTAGATGAGCTCTTCCTATATGAACAAACACTTCTCCAAGTTGATCATTAGCTTCTCTTCATGTAACCTTTTGAGAACCAAGTCTATATGTTGAGGTTCTCTTCCCTTGTATTACTGAAAATTAGGATATCATCTAGATATACTATGACAAATTTACCTATGAATTCCCTCAAGACCTCATTCATCAACCTCATAAAGGTACTAGGAGCGTTGGACAAACCAAAAGGCATGACCTTACACTCATATAACCCCTCATTGGTCTTAAATGCAGTTTTGCACTAATCTCCTGGCCTAATCCTAATCTGATGATAGCCACTCTTTAAATCTATTTTTGTGAAATATTTAGCACCCCCCAAGCAATCAAGTAAATCTTCTATCCTAGGGATTGGGAACCTATACCTGATTGTTATCTTATTGATAGCCCTTGAATTAGTACAAAGTCTCCAAGTGCCTTCCTTCTTTGGTGCTAGTACAGCCGGTACTACACATGGGCTTAAACTTTTGCCAATTAGGCCTATCTCCAACTACTCCTCAATCTATCTTGTTACTTCCGCATTTTGCTCTAGGGTAAGCTTGTATGCTACCTTGTTTGGAAGTGTAGATCTTGGGATCAGATCTATGTAATGGCTGATGTCCCTTATAGGTGGTAGGGACCTTGGCATTCCATCAGAGATGATACCTTTGTATTTGTCTAATAGTTCTTGGACAACCAGATCTATGGATCTTTGCCTTTTCTCTCCTTTGACTTCTTGTTGTTGCTCCTTGTTCACCTTTAGGCATGGAATTAGAGCATATGCAACTGCACCCTCTTCTACTATCTTTTTCATGAATTGTTTGCCTTCTACCATCATCACCTTTACTTCTTTCCCTTTTGATTCTACCTCATCCTCCATCAATGGTAGCAACTCTATCACCTTACCATCCCTGGTGATTGAATATGTGTTTCTAACTCCATCATGGTGTGATTTCAAGTCATATTGCCATGGTCTTCCAAATAAGAGATGGCAAGCATCCATCTTGGCAGTGTCAAACAATAATCTGTCCTTATATGTTCCAATTTGAAACTCCACCCAAGCCTATTCTTCCACAACTATTTACTAACCTTGGGTGAGCCATGAGACCTTATATGGACAAGGATGTGGTAGTCTTCTACTCTTAAGCTTTTCTACCATCTCAATGGACACAAAATTTTTAGTGGATCCGGAGTCAATCAAAACTTTATGTACCTTTCCTCCTGCTTTGCAAGTAGTTCTGAAAAGAGACTTCCTTTGTGGGGGTTCTTTGTCAGGCACCTTCATGGTGGTCATTGCTCTCCTAATCATCAAAGCTTCTCCTCTCTTAGGATATCCATAACTGTCAGGAGCATTCACACTTTGATAAGTGTTTGAGCTTGTCACACTTTGACAATCAGACTCTTGTATCAGGTTTATCCTCCTTTCTCCCATTGAACTTGTTGCCTTTTCTGGACATCTACTAGCTATGTGGCCTTCCTGATTGCAATTGTAACATCTGATAGGTCCTCTGGCCTGTGATCTCCCTCTAAATGGTGGTCTTCTGCCCCCAAAATTTCCTCTTTGATTGTAACTTCCTCCTTGAGTTTGATTGATGTCTCCTTTGCTGTTCTCTTGATTGGATTCACCTTGGTGTCCAAATCCATTTCTTTTGCCTTTGAAAGGACTTCTTCCCCCTCTTTACTATCTCCCTCTTCCTCTATTGTTATGCTCTTGTCTTCTCTTTAATTTCTCTTCCACTTTGAGTGCTAACTGGTAGCACTTTTGGACTGTCTCTAGATTATGTAGACTTATATCTTCTTGGATGTTAAACCTCAATCGATTGAGGTACCTTGCCACCTTCTCTTCCTCACCCTCCTTTATCTTTGTCTTGACACATAGTTTCATGAACTCTTCAGTGTATGAATTGACATCTAATTCCTTTTGTTTCAATTTTTGTCTCCTCTTATGTAGTTGAATGTTGTAATCCAACAGAACATAGGCTTCCTTCACTAAAGCCATCATCTTCTTCCACGTAGCAACTCTGTTCTTTCCTTCTTTCACCCTATCATCTTGGATGAAATTCCACCAATTTGGTGCAGCCCCTTTCATTTTGGATTGGGCCATTCTCACCCTTTGGTGTTTTGGTATTTCCTCAGTCTCAAAGAAGTTATTCAAGGAGTCTATCCACTCCATCAATGAATCAGGTTCCATTTTGCCTACAAACATGGGCATGTCTATTTTCATATCCATGGTCCTCCTCTCCATGGATTTGAGGACATTGAATAAGGGTCTCTGGTCTACAGGAACCTCTATCTCTTCCTGCCTTGGGATCTCCTCTTCATCCCAATCTTCTCGTTCACTAGAATCTTCATCTCCCTTGTCTACCTTGTCCTTCAACTTCTCTAACTCATCTTTCAAGGCCTGATTCTGAGCTCTAAATACTTTGCTCTCTGGTAATTGTTTCTTCACTAAGACCACCAACTCAGCGTTGGTCATCTTTGCTAGGTACTCTTCTCACCCCTCTCTTTCTGACATCTTGTCTTCCTCTTCTACCCAAAGATACTCCTTCACTCTGATACCACTTGATATAGAGCTGTACAACAAAAGCCTTCAATTCAATGGTGAAATTCCCATAATTCGCATTCTTGATTTACATACAATGTCTACTCATTATCACCGATTTACCTTGAGAGCCAGTTACAAATTGTATCAGGTTCTTGTATGTACTTAATGTATATTCACAATATACATCTTCAATGTGCATTTAGGATATACATTCAAGATATGTATTTGGTGGAACCCTCGGTCTTTACTTCCCCATTGTATGTCTCACCACATACAAACTTAATATGTAATACAAACAAAGCTCATATGCAAAACTTGACTAGCTGTCCTAGTGGGTTTAGGTGTTCTTACCTACTACTGCTGGTCAATACTGTATTTGCAGAAAAGTATCCTTCTAACATGCATTCTGGTCACCACTCCGACAGGTCACCTTTTGTATCTTGTGACATGTATGTTTTCAATGTATATTCTGACATACATTCTTCGACGTTCATTTGTTAACTTATTGGGCCGTTTCTCTCTCACGGTTCTACTGGTTAGTCCTTGTATCTAATTTCTTGCATCATTCAAATGTACATTCAAAACATGCCTTTGTAACATACAAACCCGATGTGCAATTGCCAGATATACATGAAAAGTACTCAGATGTGATTGTGATATACACAAGAAATGTGCCTTCATACATTTGTGATATATACATAAGTTGTATATTCAGTGAACAACATGAACACAACCTGAATCAACTCTTGTACATGTATTTCCTTGTAGGATATACACAGAGCGATACTTGCATACAAATGTGATATATTCACAAATTGTTCCTGGCATACAATTGACGGATATACATAAAATTTATATTCGATTCTCCCATCGATAAATTCCTCTATAACAAATCTCGCAGCCTTTATCCGTTGAACCCTAGCACCACAAAATGCTAGGCCCTCTACTACGACTTTCCTTCCATAGGTCGGATTTGCTGTTCCATTCTGTCAAAGCCATGAACAAAAAGAAAATAAAATAGAAAACTATATACAAAATCCATTCCACTGATTTCAAAGAAATCCACCAGTGGAATGGCCTTAACATTGCATCTCGACACTAGAGAACTAGATTGTGCATAGAATTATTCGATGCAGAGAATGTACATAGAACACTTCAAGGCACAGAGAATTTACACAGAATGCAGGACTTGTAAAACAAATTGACAGAATTTCTATTTTCTTCAATCAAACTTATTCTCTCCTCTATCCTCTCTTCCAAAAATGTGGTTATATCCTCTTCTCCTTCGGTTCCAACTAGAATACCAAAAGGTTGGAGGCGTTACAACTTCCCTCTTTTAGATTTTTCTTAATTAAGATTATCAGCCAAAACACTAACTAAACACATGACACATGTTTAGCACACAACAAGATTTAAACACATCAACAAGATACTTCAAACAAATCATCCACACACACCAATTGTCCAAGATATCCAAATTGGCTTATAAGGATGTCAAATTTGTGACACTGGTTCACATGGTGGGGTTTTTATTACAGACATGAAATCACAACAACAAATAGAGAAATTCAAATAAAACATAACAACATAACAATACCTTAGTCTTCTCCCTCAAATGTATAATTAGCTTGCTGAAGGGGTGCTCCTGCACCAATCTTCTTCCTCATCTTCACCTTGAGTATGTATTTCTTCTTTTTACACTCCTTTCATCCCTACATCAAATGGTATACAAAATACTCCTGTACTCCCTTGTATTATCAACTCTTCTTTTGTATAATTGAATATAAGATCATTATCCATGAACCATTCCAAATCTAGAATGATGTTAAATGAGTTAGGGGTTCCCTCAATGCATTTAAATAACATCAAAATCTATGTGTATTTTAATCTCCATAAATTTTACTTACAGATCTCTCCATGTTCCTAAGGGACATTTGGGATTTACATTGACTAGATAAATATCATAGAGTGTCTGGATATTAATGTTGGCTTCCAAATCTAGTAATGGATTTCTTACTACTCTTCCATTAATTTTAACATCCATTTATAGTAGGTTCTTCCATTTATTTGGTGTTCTTAATGCATTTTAAGGTTGGGGTCTTGTTCTTTGCTCCATACTCTGTTTGTTGTAGTTTTTATATATTTGTTTAAGTTTCCCTAATAATTCTTCTTGTTCCACCAAATTTACCACTTTTTTTAGTCTTTGAACCTCTTTTTCTACAAATCATTCCTTCCTATTTTATTTTTTCTTTTAAACTCTCTAGATTAGTTCTCTATTTTTCCTTAGCAATAAATCATGTTCTACTTTATTTATAAACTTTCCTTCATCTTCATCTTTGTCTCTTGATTCTTCTTATAGTTGTTTGTTTCTACTAGTGTCAATTTGCCCTTGGATTATAATCATTGCTTTAGTTTTCTTTTTCTTTAGCTCTTCAAAAACCTTCCTTGTAAGTTTATCTTTATTTTATTTATATTCCTCTTCTAAATATTCTTCTTTAGTCATCAAGGTTTCTCATGTCTCCCATATACTCTCCGTCTCTATTTTTCTTACACCACCCCAAATTTTTTTCCTCTTTTGGTATTTTCATTATGACTTTAACATTGTGTTGTGCATTAGGACTTTATAATTTATCACTTCTAGTCCTTTATGCTAGTCCACCCTTACAAAAAGATATGGCCTTAGGGAAACTAAATAGATTGTGTAAATCTTCAATGCCAGATGTACAACCTAAATTTTCTTCTCTTTTATTTCTTTTGCATGCATTTGTGTATTGAACTAGCCTATTTGAATAGTAGAAATTTGGCTTCTATCCTCTTCCTTTACCTCAACCACTAATTTAATTATGGTTGTAGTAGTCACTTCTAACATATCCTTGTGAGTAGTAAGTCATTTTACTTGTAGAATCTTCCCCATTTTGTATTTAGGAAACCACATGATTTACATTATTAATTTGTAATTGATTTGTTCTCCATGTTGGTTCCTAGTAGGAATGAGTAGTGTAACAATTTAGTGTTGTTACAACTAATAATTTTACTCTAGCCATGCCTCTATCCACTTGGTATTTTTCCCGATTCATTCCTCTAGCTAATGGCTAATATTTTTCTTCGAATAACATAGGGCAATCAAAAATTATATGTTTATCCCATTATTTTAATATACCATAATAGAAACCTATTAATTTTAGGAGTTTTTAAAACAAACCCTAAATGTAGTTGCTCTTTTTGTACATTCTAACATGCGGAATTCATTTCTTAGTTGTCCTCTACTAAAATAAGTATATTAGATACTATTACTTCTTCATGAGGGGGGAGTATCTTTACTCTAACCATTTACTATATTCTCTTACTACATTTTTGTTATGGATTAAAAAGTATCCCTATGCCTTTTTACCTCCTAGTTTAGCTCCTAGGCCCCCTCATCTACATTATTCAAGTTTAATACTCATCCCAGAAAAATTTCCCTAAAAACCCATGTCAAATGGGACCTAGGGGCCCATTTTAAATGTTTAAACGAGACCTAAACTGGCCTTGGGACTTTGGCACCCATGCCCAAGTTTGACCTAATTTTTTGAGGTCAAAACAATTGCATGTTGGCTTGGGCCCTCTCAAAAGGTTTCTCTCTATCAACCTATTCAATTTAAATGATGAATGTTAGTGGGAAAGTATATATAAGTGAGTTTGTGACTTCATTTTACACCTAGATGGATAATGTGAACTTGTGATATTGAGCTAAGAGATTTCAAGGCATTCATTGTGTTGCGGAGTAGAATTGTTTTGTTATTGTGTTTGTTTGTTATAGATTTGGCTTCATCAATCCATCTCCTCATGATTTAAAGGATCTTCATCTTCGTGATGGCTTCACCTCTAAGGTGACATCTATTTTATGTTTCAATGATTTTATTTCATCATTAGATTCAGCCTCTACCCTCCTTGGGCACACACTCTATCTAACAATGGTGTTGGCAGACTTGAATGTCATTCTAGGGCTTGACCGAGGAAGGCTCCTAAATACCACAACCCCCAAACCTCTTTGTTTATGATTATAGGTTACAATTGTGGGACTTAGAAACTTGTAGATGTAGAGAAACAATTCAGAGGATAAAGATTCATGATTTGGAAGAAAGTTACTAATATTCACACCTACTAGAGGAGGGCACCTTCCCCATAGTCCTCCCAACATGATTTTCTCTAAACTTAGGAACAAGTTACCGTCTAACACTGCTCACTACTTTGGATCTGTAGAAAAACTTCCCTATCAGACTTGGGTGCCTGCCCTGTATTCCTCAAAGTCCTCAATTCAAGAAATCTAAATTCTAGTATGTTTTTTATCCCTCTTGAGTACCTTCTTGTCTGGATTTCTATAGCATTTTGCTTGTATGTACCCAATTTCATTATAATGAGGGCTTGAGGCTTATTCGATCTAGGGTTTGTCAAATATCTCAATCTAATCAATCTTTCCATATCATTCCTAGTACATAAATCTATAGTTGAGTCCTCATTCATCTATAGTGACTTGTCTCAGTTGTTGTCCTTGACTATTATTGTGAAAGGAGGGTTTGATTTGATAGATCTTAATACTATCCACCATCTTCCCACTTTTCATCATTAACATTTTTGTGAACCCATGTTTTTATTGAGATTGTATCTAGTTAAGTGTTGTAATCAATATTTTCATTCATTCATGTCATATTTATCATCTTGCATTGGAAAATTTTGCATACATTTTTAAAAAATTGAAAAAATAAACCTTTTAGACTTGCATTAAGGCATAGTTTTGTACATTTTGTATTGCATGGCATAGAGAGATTTAATTTTAAGATATTTGTATCAGATCTGATCTTTATTATAGTAACTCATTATTGCTTCATATCAAATTTTGCATTTACTAGTTTCATTTGATAGTATGTTGCTTAAAAAGTTGCATTTTTAATATAACCTAGTAATTCCAAAAGCTAGGGTTTGTAGTCAAAATCTTACTTTGGATTTTTCTGCCTTCATTAACATCTTTCATTTCAGATCTAGCAATGATTTATAGCATATGTTCATTGTTCATTTGACATTTGTGCATCATTTCATAATCTACTTAATCAACAGAAGCAATTTAACCTCTCTCTAACACTTCTTTGCAAGAAATCTTAAAAGTGGTCTATACTACCTTTTGTGTAGCACCTTTAAGATTTTAATCACTCCATTTGTAAGGACACTAATGTGTTTTTTTTCTTGGTAACAAGCTTTAAAAAACCTTTTTCCTCAAACTAGTGTTGTGTTGTATAAAAGTCTCTCATATTGATTGTATTTGATAAATGAAAAGATCGTATTGTGTATTTCTATTCCAAGAAATTTCATTATGGCATCTTCATCTCATTTCTCTTTGGTATCTTTACATGTACATATCAAAAACTTTGAGAATATCTACAAATTCCTTAATATGAATCCTCATGTTCTCACTCATATACAATCCATGTATCATAAGGATATATTTAAATGATCTTCATTTGAAATCCTTTATTATGTATCTAATTTTGATAACTTCATAGCTCTCATGAATACATACTCTTTAGTATTAGAATACCTAACCGAATACATCTCCATGAATACTCATGAGACAGATGAGTGTGAAAGTTCTTCTTCTCTTAATGCTTTGGAACTAATATCTAAAATATATGATGATGATGATGATGATGATGATGATGATGATGAATTCATGAGTTATAATATTCCTCCTTTAGTTGAATGTTCCAGAACCTTGGATATCACTAAGGATATGAAGACATTGGGTAGCTCTTCTTTGGTTCTATGTTAAACTACTGTCGACATCACTAAAGATAAAACCATCAACAATTCCTTTAACAATACTTTCCGTTCCCTTCGTTCCAATGCTCTCCCTTTAGAAGATGAAGCATTGGTAGATGAAGAAAGGTACCTCACATTAAATTCTTTAGGGATGAATGTCAAGCTTAATGAAAATCATAGTAATGTTAATTCAATTATCTTCAATATATTTCTCCAACTCACTAAGGGAATAGTAGAAAAGTGTATTAATATTCCTAAAATGATCATACAAGGGGCACCTACTATACCTTATTGCTTAAAACCATTGGTTATGGTTCAAGGTGATTCAAAACCACCTCAACACCTGGGTTACATTCTAGATTATGCAAAACAAATCACTCAAAGATATCAAGTTGTTTAAAATGTTTTGCAACATTACATGATTGCTCACACATACAACACCCATAATAACAAGAAAAGTAAGCAAGCACCACATGTGCCTATCTCTCTTCCACCATCTCAACCTATGCTTCCTCAACCCCCTCACCTTATTCATAAAGGTGGTAAAGAATATGATCTTGTTGAACATCTTCGCACTACTCTGACTAAGATCTCTCTTTGGGATTTAATAAAAACATCACCTACATACCATGGAATGCTCCAAGAATCTTTACAAAAGGTGATTGTACCACCTATTGTTAAGCCCAATGATGTAACAACTCTGTTAGATTGTATGCATGTGACAAAAATGGATATTCTATTTCAACAACATGATGTACCATCAACTGAAGTTCAAAACAAAAATGATCCTCTTATAATATTTGTCACAATAGATAAAGAGTTGATAAAGAAAATTATTATTGACAATGGATCAACTAATAATGTTTGTAGCATTGACTTGCTACACAAAATCAAGATTGACACATCTTTAATTAAAACAGATAGAATTAACATCTATGACCAGTATTGATAATGTTGGTACAATCCTTGGGTACCATAACTTTACCCATAAAGGTTGGATATGTAACATTATCTAGCCTTTTTCATATCATGCCTAGTTCGCATCAATATAATATGATTCTCAATAGGCCATGGATGCAAGCCATGGGGGCAATTCTATCTACCCTTCATCGATCAATAAAGTGTATTTGTGAAAACAATTTCTCCATACCATTGAAGCTAATCCTGAGCCAAATAATTCTTTATATATTGAAATGCAAAAACAAGTTAACACTCATACAAGTCTAAACAACTTAAGAGTTGATTCATCAATACCTCTTTCCATAGATAATGTTGAGCAAGACTCTAGACCATCGAATGCACTTTTTGGTAACAATTGAGGTTCATTAGATTTTGCTCATTCCTTTGTAGGGGAATATAAACTTAATAACTCTAATCCTGACACATCAAAGTCGCATCAATGTCAACCAACCAATCTTTGGAAAGACCTAAGAAACCCAAACTCTCCTATTTTTACAAAGACAATACTCTTACTTATATTATAGATTATGAGACATATGAGGCAACACCATCTTCTAAAGAGATAACATCCCTCTATGGTCAAGGATTTAAAATCCTTTATAAAAATTGTGACTATGTAGGTTATGGTTGTGGTGTAAATCAGCAAGGAATTAGAGTACCTTTAAAGTTGCTGGAATTAACTACACAGTTGGTATTGGATATCATTATTTGAAGCCCACCAAATCCTATCATTATCCTAAACTTAATGTTAATACAATATCAAATAATATCCCTTCTCTAATTTCTGAGGAAGATAATGCTGATATTTTAAATCCTATATATAAAAAAAAATATTTTCTCTTGATTATTTTCCTATCACGAATCCTCTCTCCTATCATTTTTATATTGTGGATGAAGTCTTAATTTTCCTATCATTTTATTTGTATATTTTGAACAAAGTCTTTATATTTCCTATCATTGTAATGTTAGAAGATTGGTAGAAGCCTTTTACTAAGTCTGAGACTTGATTCTAACTCAAGGGTTGAATTGGGTATTGTGCATGTTGTGAGCGAGTGTGCTATTAGGTAATGATGAGCTCCTCCTATGCTTTGGTATTTGTATGGCATGTTTGTTCTCAAATATAGTTTCAAGACTGGTGGCGATGAGCTCCTCCTGCATTTGGGTTGTGTGTTAGTTTCCTTGTACTTGCATTTGTATATATATATGAGAAAGTGAAAAAGAAATGATCACTACATTCACTATGTTTTGCATGTCTTCAATGTTGTCTTCTTCATGTTTTGCATGACTATAACTATCCTCTCCATGTTTTATGTGTCTTCTACTATCTTTAATGTGTTTGGCATGTCTTCACCATGCTTGGTGTGTTTGCTGTGTTTGTTGACCGTACTTTAATGTATGTATTGGCCTTGCATTTATACATACATTAATGTGGGGGCTAAATGTTATGTTGGAAAATGTTCCCTTGGGGGCTTTTCCCTCTTAAGGTTTAGTTGGACTAGGTCCTTAGAATGCGTTTAGAGCAAATTGGATGATAATTGTGAATCCCAATGAGAAAACACTAAATTCTTATGGAAAATAGGACCTAGGGGGTGCTATTTTGATGTCCCATTAACAAAAATGGGATGGTGGACTTGGTTGCTAGTGCCCTAGTCCTGCCCTATTTTAGGTTTGCCCTAAATATAAATGTTAGTTTTATGATCGTTATTTAGGTCCTATGCTGACATCTCAAGTTTTAATTACGTAATTCTGAGTGGGAATGTTTGTAGTTGCATATATAACCATGTTTAGATCTTCATTTGTAAACTAGAAGATGATTACAAACTTTAGGCATATTTATGATTTCAAGATATTGATTATTGCAGAGCAAAGCATTGTTATTCTATTTGTGATTGTAGATTTGACTTGATCTTCTCATGTGATTGAAGAGCCTTCATTTATTTGAGATCTACACTTCAAGGTGACATCTATTGTGTTTTTGATCATTTATCATTTGGATTTTACCTCTATCCCGTAGGGATACACACTTTCATCTAACAACAGTGTTTAGAAGACTTGAATGTCTCTTTGGGGCTTTACTGAGGCAAGCCCCTTAACACCACATATCCAACCACACTCCATTGTGATTGCATGTTATAGATATCAAGTTTCGTAGAGTGGAGTTGCAGAAGGAGGTTGTAGACAACAAGGATTTAGGATCAGAAAGAAAGACGACAAAGTTCAACATTTCAAGACATGGGCACTAGTGGGAGTGTCCTCTGGAATTTTAGACATAGAAAAAAACTAAATAGTGGTAATCAGCATCTAAAGAGCATTTGACATCCCAAAAACATCTAGCATTAGACTAGGGTGCTAGTGGTAGTGTCCTCCACCTTTTCCAGGGTAGAAATGAAAGATATAGTGCATATCAATGTCAGAAAGAGATCTAGGTTCCATACAGAAAATAGTACCTTGGACAAGGGTTTTAGTGGAGGTGTCCCAATTGTTTCATCTTCAAAACTTTGAAAAACACTAAGTTAACAATCTCTGTCCTTCACCTTAATCTGAGAGGATTTGTTGTAATTCATCAATTTTCTTACTATTTTACATACATAGGGTTTTTAGAGTACTTAAGCATTAATTTGGCACATTGATTTATAACATTTGAGCTTTTGCCTCATTCCAAGTGAAAACCTAACCTGTTAGGTGAATGCTATAACTTAGTAGAGATTCAACTCAGTTGATATGTCCTTGAATGTTTGATGAGAAGGGAGGATCTAAACCAAATCAACCACATTCACAATCAACCCACCTCCCTTTTTCCTTAAAAAAAAAATATTAAGAGTAGGATGACGGTATGCATTGGTGGGATCCAAAGAACAGTATACAATACCAATAGAAGAGTTATGTGTAATAGATTCTAAGGGGACCTTGATTCCTTGTTGGTTTACAGTACAACCATTACCTACATAGTTGCAATTTTTTTAAAGGATTTGAAATCCACGACCAAAGAGAGACTCCATCTATTTAGAGGAAGGTGGGGCCTCACAAGTCTCATAGTCCATAGTGTAAGTGAAAGTATTGTCTTTGTTTTCTACAAGAGAAACTTTAGGTTTTTTAGGTAGTTCCAAAGATTGCTTAGATGAGATCGATGCAACTTTTGATGTTTCAATGCTATTGAGTTGATACTCCCCTATAAAGGTAGGTGTAAAGTCTAATGAACACCAATTATCACCAAAAAGTGCATTCGATGTTGAATCTTGCATAGCATTATCTGTGGTAAGAGGTATTCATGATTTGACTTTTAAGTTATTGAGAATCTTGTGATTGACAACTTATTTTTGTGTTTCAATGTGTAAGTAACTTTTTGGCTCAAGATCAACTTCAATGGTGTAAAGTTTATTTTTGTGAATAAACTTGACTGATCAATGAAGGGTAGATGAAACTGCCCCCATGGCATGAATCCATAGTCTACCCAGAATGATGTTATATGAAAGAGCATTAAGCATGAGCTAGAAAAGGGTAGATACTAGCACGAGTTTGACCTTTATAGGTAAAGTTATGGTACCCACTGATTGTATACCAACATTATCAAAGCCACAAATGTTAATTTTATCTAGTTTGATTAAAGATGTATCAACCTTAATTTTGTGTAACAAATCAGTACCACAAACATTAAGAGATGATCCACTTGTCAATCATAACTCACTTTATCAACTTTTTGTTTATTGTGACAAAGATTAGAAGAGGATGGTGTTAATTTTGAACTTTAATTGATGGTAATTAATGTTGTTGAAATAGAATATCTATTTTTGTTGTATTCATACAATATAACAGAGCTGCTACATCATTAGGCTTAACAATAGGTGGTACAATCAACCTTTCGTAAAGCTTCTTGGAGCATTTTGTGGTATGCAGGTGATGTTTCTATGAGTTCCCAAAGAGAGATCTTAGCCGGAGTAGCACGAAGCTACTCAACAAGATCATAATCTTGACCACCTTTATGAGTAAGATGAGGTGGTTGAGGAAGTATAGGTTGAGAAGTTGGTAAAGTGATCAGAATGTTCAATTGTTGTTTACTTTGTTTATTATTTCACTTATTGTATGTATTAACAACCACATTATGGTAGGGTTGTTGTTACACATTTTAATATACTTGATTTCCTTGAGTAATTTGTTTTACAAAATTGAGGATGTAACTTGGGGGTCTAGGTGGCATTGGAGCACCTTGAACCGTAGTCACCAATTTGAAGCAAGGAGGCACATTAGGTGCCCCATGTATAAATATTTTAGGAACATTAATACAATTATCCACTGTCCCTTTAGAGGGTGGAATGAGTCTATTAGTGATGATTGAGTTAACATTATTTGTAAATTGATTAAGCTCGGCATCCATCCTTAAAGGATTTAATGTGAGAGACCTTACCTCATCAATTAATGCTTCATCTTTTGGAAGAGGAGCATTGGAATCAAGGAAATCTAAACTATTATTAGAAGAAGTGTTGATGATTGTATCTTTACTGATGTCCAAGGGGTTTGAACATGTAACCAAAGGAGAACTATTCATTGTTTTCACATCCTTAGAGATGTCCAAAGTACTTGAACATTTAGCCCAAGGAGGAAGATTGAGGGTCTTCATTTCCTTAGTGATATCCAAGGTGTTTGAACATTCAACTAAAGATGAAATAGGATGAATCATAGAATCATCATCATTATATACTTTAGATAGTAGATCCAAGGCATTTTCATGATTTATTGTAGTAATAGAAGAAGAAGAACTTTCATAATCATTTTTCTCATGAGTCTTCATGGATATGAATTCGGTTAGGTTTTCTAATATAGAAGGATGCTCACTTGTGAGGGTTATGAATCTATGAAAATCAAGATCTTTGATATATGCATGCAAAGATACCAAAGAGAAATGACATGAGGATGCCATAATGAATTGTCTTCGAACAACAATATACAATAAGATCTATTCATTTATCAAATACAATCAAAATGAGAGATTTTTGTACACCACAACATTAGTTTGAGGGAACCAATTTTTTGAATCTTTTTCCAAAGAACAAAAACACACTAGTGTCACTACAAATGGAGCAATCAAGAAGTTAAATGTCCCATAAAAAAGGTAATATAGACAATTTTAAAAATCCTTGCAAAGAAAATGTTAAAAGAGATGTTGGTGCAGTCACGGTTGGAGGGTTCACAGAATGAATTATCCAAACTGTGCAGCTAGAGTAAACACAATGGAAACAACACAAATATAGAATGGAATGGAAGATTCAAAATGTTCAATATATCATATATTCAAAATTCTTATATGTCAGCAACATCTGGGCTACAATCTAGGGCTCACACGCCTGATTCCCAAATAACAACTAATATGCAAGATATGAAGTTTAAGCACCTCTTCAAAAAGAATCTAACTATCTATCTTATAAAATCAGCTAATTGTCTTCCTGATATATCTAAGAGATCTATTAATATCATCTACAAGCTCAAGAGATCCTCTACGTTGGCCAAGAAAGGTTACAAACTCCAATGAAGGAATGTAATGTGTAGAAACACATAGGTCAGGCTTAATCATCTGGTAATGCTTCACAAATGCATGAATTAAAGTACAGACCTCATGGAAGGTCTATATAATCCTTGCATGCCTTGTGATATGTTTCATTTAGCTCTGCAAGTCATGGAAGTGCTCTGTAAACCTTCTCCTTCAACTGACTGCCCGAATGCTTTGCTCTGTGAGAACTAATAATCTTCTGATAGCGATAAATTTTAGAAGACAAGTCCAAATGACCTTAAATTTTGATATGATGTAGATGATGATATATAGATGCTAAGTTGTGCTCCATGATCTCTAATATGAAGATGCAACAAAATGTGGTACAAAATGTTGAAATTGAAACTGATTGAACTAAACCAAAAATGAAAGAAAAGAAAGAATGCAAAATTTTTTTGGTTGATGCAAGATTACTCTGTAACGTGGGATGATCCTGCATCAGACACCCAGGGTTGTTGAAAAAGTGAGTCCCTCACTTTGTTGTGGCTAGAAGAAAACCAAGGAAATCCACCTTAGCCTTATAAATGCATGATGAATCTTCTTCCAGTCTACCTTTCGACTTTATCAAATATTCTTTATATTTATTGCCTCTGATATTACATCCAACTCTATTGTCCAAGATGTCCTCTATCTACTCTGATTGTTTCTATGGTAAATGATCCTTCAAAATTTCTTCAATGTGGTAACATGATTCTCCTTCAGGATATTGATATAAGTCTGCAATGTTGAATATAGGTGATATATCAAATGTCTCTGGTAGCTCCACTTCATATGCATTGCCTTAATCAAATTTCCTGAGTATCTTAGATTGTACAAAATTCTTCATCTTCAACTTGTTGTATGTCCCTACTAGAAATCTCTCTTTTCTTAGATATACCATTACTTCATCACCAACTAAAATTTTTTTGTGTCTTCTCTTCTCATCTACTTTCTCCTTATACATACTATTCATCTCCTCTAAATGCTTCTTGACTTGATTATGCACTGTCTCCATGTATCCTGTAAATTTTTCTACCTCTGTACTTCTCTTATTGTTCATACTGATGTCTCTTAATTTTTCTACTCCTCTAAGGTTAGTTCCAGTCACAATCTCAAATGGTGTCTTCCTATACTCTTATTCACTCAATTATTGTATGCAAACTTTTCTTGCAGTAGAATTAGATCCCAATTTCTTACCTTATCTTGTACCAAACATCTCAACAATTTTCCCAAACTCCTATTTACCACTTATGTTTGTCCATCTGTCTGTGAATGAAATGTTGAACTAAACTTTAGGTTTGTCTTCATCTTCTTTGATGTAGGAGCATCCCTTCAAGAGCAATCTTGCATCAACCAAAAACATTTGCATTTTAGTTTGTTTGCATTTAAATTCTTTCATTTTCCAGTTCAGTTTAGGTGGTTTAGTCAGAAGCAGTTTTTAGTTTGTGGTCCGGTTTTGACATTTCACACCTTACAGATCTAGACTTAGCATCTACATTCATTTATCTACAACATATCAAGAATTCAGAGCATTTGGATCAGTTACTAGAAAGATATCACTATTAGAAGATCAATTGTTTTCTCATAGCAAAGTATCCTAATAGTCTTAGACAAATCAACTATAGGAGAAGGCTTGAAGATCATTCCTTAACTTGTGGATCCTAATGACACATCATTCAATGATCCTTGGTTTGTGGCCAACCTTCCCTAGAGGTTCGTACATTATTCTATTCATTTGTAGGTGTGTTCTATGCATTTAGGTCCAACCTATCTATGAACACATTACAACTCTTCATTGTAGTTTTTGATCTTCCTTAGCCGATGTGGAGGAATCTATTGGTCTAGAAATTATATATATAGATGTAATAGATCCCTAGGAAAGTAGTTCATGTCATAGTCATAGTTGATAGTTTGGATTTTATGCAAAGGAGATTTAAAGCTTTATCTTGCGCATGTATGTAATCAGGCTTGTGAACCCTAATTGTAAGCTCACGTGTTTCTGGTCAGATTGTATTTGAATTCTATGATATATTGAATGACTGAATTTGCATTTGTTCTATTTCTTTGAGTTGTTTCTATTGTGTTTACTCTTGCTGCACAGTTCGGACAGTTCATTTTGTGAACCCTCCTACTGTAACTGCACCAAGTGGTATCAGAGCGAAAGTTCAATTTTTTGGAGTGAATTAGCAAAGTGGATTCTATAAGACCTTGTTGTCAGCAGATCATCGATCTGAGGCAAGTTAGTTGTGCACAACCGATTGTCAATTGAGAGGTAGTTGTTGCTTGTAGCTTGATTGCTGAATTTGAGGTAGTTTACACTTGATCCTAGGAAGAAGCCGCCGTGAACAGACCCTCCCATTGGTATAATGGCTAATAGAATAGATGAGATGATGGAATTGATGAGAACAATGCAAATTCGTTTGGATGTTGGTGAAGAGGATTGATACCTAGACCTAATTTTGAAATTGATGATGAAGAAGAATTTCAATATATTGAACAAACTGGTGAAACCCTAGAAGGTCATGAAGAAGAAGAATCATATCAGGTAAAGATGTTGTGAGCTATTTAAAAGATTGGAAAGAGACCTAGATTTGATGTGCTGAATTATACTATTAATTTGAAACCTGAAGAAATGATTGACTGGATAAATGCCATGGAAGAATATTTTGATTATGAAGAAATTGAAGATTTGGAGAAGGTGAAATTTGCAAAGATAAAGTTGAAAGGACATGTTGCTATATGGTGGAAAAAAGTTTAGTTGGAAATAAATAGAAGAGAGAAAGAAAAGATTACCGAGTGGGACTGGATGGTGACAAAGTTGAAGAATCAGTTTATACTTGCTAACTATGAATTGGAGTTGTTGAAAAGATTGCAAAACCTAAGACAAAAGGAGAAATCTGTGAAGGAGAATACTGAAGAATTTTATAAGATGATCATAAGAATAGGACATAGTGAAGCAAACAAGGATCAAGTGGCTAGATAAATCAATGGACTGAGATTGAACATTCACGAAGAGCTAAGCCTGGTAATAATGACATCTTTAGAAGAAGCATATCAATTTACCTTGAAAGTTGAAGAGAAGCTAAATAAGAGGCATGATCAGAGACAGAGAGGTAGAGGAGATAAATTTAAGAGAAGTAGAACTTACTCTAGAGGAGATAGATCATTTGTGGAGTAGAACAAGTTTGACAGCACCTTTAAGAAGGATGACAGAGATAACAATGCTTACTAGAGGAGTGACATAAATTTTCATCCTGGAGGCAACTATAATTCATACTAAAATGAAGGATATATGAGAGAAGGAAGGGGATTTGACAATAGAGCATTCAGAGGTACTTGTTTCAAATATGGAGGTGAAGGACATAGAGCATTTGAACGTAATCAGGGTAGTACAAGTAAGAAGACAGAGAATAGTGGAGGAGCAGCCTATGTTGAAGAAAAACCTATTGGATCACCTTGTTCAGTTGGCAAGTCAGAGAAAGGAGAATCATTGGTGATTGAGGAGAGTACTATTTCAAACAAAGACAAATGAGGAACCATCACACAGGAAAAACTTGTTTAGAACTAGATGCAAATTAGTAGGTAAGTGTTGTAAAGTTGTGTCTAATAGTGGTAGTTTAGATAACCTAGTTTTAGAGGAGATGGTGACTAAGCTGAAGTTGGAAAGATTGAAACACCCTAAGCCTTATCAAATAGCATGGATTCAAGATGATCATAAGGTACTAGTGAGTGAACAATGTTTGGTGAAATTTCATATTAGATCTTATCATGATGAAGTCTTGTGTGATATTATTACTATGGATGTTTATCATATCTTGTTGGGTAGACCTTGGTAGTATGATAGAAAAGATATACATGATGGGAGAAAGAATACACATACTATAACAACAAATGGAAAGAGAATTACCTTGATTCCTTTGGAGGATGATCCTAAGAGTGAAGTATGTGGGAATGCTAGAATTTGTTTGGTAGATGGAAGAAAATTTATGGATTCCTAAGAAGCTTAAAACATTGAAGAAAGGAGTTGAAGAATCACAGTTGGAGGAGATAAAGGAGTTTTTGAAAGAGTATGAAGACATCATATTAGATAATGTCCTTGAAGGATTACCACCTATAAGGATTATTAGTCATCACATGGATCGTATACCGGGAGCAAATTTGCCTAACAAAGTAGCACATAGAATGACACCGGCAGAGAATGAAGAGTTGAATAGACATATACAAGATTTGTTGAGGAAAGGTATACTCATAGAATGTTTGAGTCCTTGTACAGTACCTGCAGTGTTAGTACCTAAGAAAGATGGAAAATGGAGAATGTGTACTGAATCTAGAGTAATAAACAAGATCATAGTTATGTATAGATTTCCTTTACCTAGGATGGATGCTATCATGGATTGTTTGAGTGGAGAAAGATATTTCACAAAGATAGATTTGTAGAGTGGATACCATCAAATCAAAATCAAAGCAGTTGATGAATGGAAGACTGCTTTTAAGACAAATGAAGGATTGTATGAGTGGTTAGTGATGCCCTTTCGATTGACAAATGCACCGAGTACTTTCATCAAGTTGATGAATGAAGTCTTGAAGAAATTCTTGGGTAAGCTTGTGATTATGTACTTGGATGATATTTTGATTTTCAATAAGACAAAAGAAGAACATTTGTGGCATATTAGACAAGTTTTGCAGAGGTTGAGAAAAGAAAAGTTGTTGATAAACATAAAGAAGTGTAGTTTCATGAAGGAAGAGTTGGTATATTTGGGATTTGTGATTTTTGAGGAAGAATTGAAGATGGACCCTAAGAAAGTGAAAGCAATTGGTGAATGGCCTACACTGGAGAGTACTGGAGAGGTTAGATCATTTCATGGATTGGCTTGTTTGTACCAGAAGTTCATCAGAAATTTTAGTTCAGTTTGTAACCCTATGACAGAGACAATGAGAGGTGATAGAAAAGATTTCAAGTGGACATTAGGAGAGGATAAAACTTTTGAGTTGTTGAAGTAGAAAGTGACAAAGAAACCTATTTTGGCATTACCATTTTTTAATAAGGTATTTCAAGTGGATTATGATGCAAGTGGAAATGCAATTGGAGTAGTGTTAAGTCAAGAAGGTAGACCTGTAGCATATTTTATTGAAAAGTTGAATGACGCAAGGAGAAGATATTCAGTTTATGATCAAGAGTTCTATACCATAATTCAAGCCTTGAAGAAGTGGATACATTACTTGTTTCCTAAGGAGTTTGTGTTGTATGCAGATCATCAATCTTTACATTATTTGAATAGTCAAGGTAAGTTGAATTAGAGACATATGAGATGGGTAGTGTTCATGCAGAGTTATACTTTTGTGCTAAAGAATGGGAGTGGTAAATCAAACAAAGTTGTTGATGCATTGAGTAGGAGAAGAAACTTGTTGACAGAGATGAGAGTTGAAGTGTTGGGTTTTGATGAATTGAAGAACATGTATGAGGGAGACACTGATTTTGCAGAACCTTGGAAAGCATGTAAGGAACCTATTGTGATAGATAGGAGTAAGTGGTTAGACTATTTCATTCAAGAAGATATGTTGTTCAAAGGAAGTTAGTTGTGCATACCTAGAAGTTCAATGAGAGATAATTTGATCAAGGAGAAACATAGTGGTGGATTGGTAGGACATTTTGGCATTGATAAGATAGTGGCCTTGGGGAGTGAGAACTACTGTTGGCCTCAGATACATAAGGATGGTCAGAGATTTGTGTAGAATTATAGAGTTTGTCAAGTTGCAAAAGGGAGTAGTCAAAACACTAGATTGTATAAACCTTTGATAGTACCAGAGAGACCTTGGGAAGACATAAGAATGGATTTTGTGATGGGATTACTTAGGACACAGAGAGGACATGATTCAATATTTGTAGTGGTTGACAGATTTTCAAAGATGGCTCATTTCATACCTTGTAAGTGTTAGATTTAGGGCAGACAACTAAGAAGGGGGGTGAATTAGTTGTCAAAACTTTCTTGCAATTTAATCACTTAAATCCTTTTCTTAATTCAACAGCATAATAATAAATCATTCATAGAAACATAATGCAACAATTCAAGAGTAGAAACACATTAACACATATGACAGCAAGATTTTGACGTGGAAAACCTGGTTAAGGGAAAATGATGGGGTGATTAACCCAAGATTGTATTCTTTGTTAGAAGAATAGAAAGAACAAAATGGCACATGCCAATTATGGCTCACTGCACGAGTACACTACTCACAAGAGGCTCACTGCCTATAAGAGACACACTATCTACAGAATAATAAGTATCACAAACTTGAACTGAAGAATAGCATCTTTACCATGCTTGAGTCAGTTCCATTTAGGTTCAATACTTTGGCTTTGCCTTTCTCTCTACTCCTCTCTACCACACTCTCATCACCACAACTTCACCCTTGAAAAGACTTTGCAACTCCTTATTTATACAAGACATCGACTTAGGAATAACCATCCAAGTCGGCATACATTACAGAGAAAATATATAAATGCAACATGACTAATTACAAAAGGACTTCACACGGATCAACACACTGTCGGCCACACAGAACTGAGACTCCAATATTCCTTTAGAAACACACCATTCTTCATAGAACATCTTCAAGATCATCCACAGGATGTGTAACTCATCTGGTCAGCCAAACTTAGGAAGAACATCATCATCCAGAAGTAATTCTTCAATTATGATCTCAATCTTTAATGCGGACCACCAACATGAACTGGACACAATCCAAAGATCTCCACAAGCTTTCTTGAATCACCAACAACATCCACACTACTTCTACTTACTGAAATCATTCTCTCCTTCATCTAGAACTTCAAGAACACAGTCTGTCATCACTGTCATATTGGAATGGATGCTTGCAGACCTCCAGACCATGAACCAATTGAGTTGACACTTCACGTTTACTTCCTAAACATTCCACCAAATCTACAGAACATGATATTACATTTCTGGAACTCACCAGACCTATCTGTATCACTCTGTCACCTTTGAACATTTGCCAGAACTAGTTTTATTTAAGTGGCCATAACTTCTTCAAATCTTCATGTGGACATCTAAAATCTCTACTGGTTCATCTTAAGACACATATCTACAAACCCTTTGAAGTGTATCCTCTAATCTTCATCTTAGCTGGGATCTTTACCTCACTATCTTCACTATTCTTCTCAGTTCCTGATTAGGACTAATTTTCTTAATATCCCCAGCACATAGCTCATGCAATCCTTATCATTAATGAAACAGGAGTATGTTGACATCAATGGCAACACTAATTAGGCCCATAGTTGCAACAATCTCCCCCTTTGTCATTGATGGCAACATATGATGTGAAAAATTGTTTTAACCATCAAAATAAGAACTTCTCCTTACTGTCATAACTTCCCTTATCAGCAACAACCATTCACATGTCTTCTCTTCCTTTCCTGCTCCCCCTTTGATTAGCAACCACTTGTTTTTCACATGTCTTCTCTCCCCCTTTCACATCAATGGCAAAGGGCACATACTTGCATTATTTCAGAATCATGCCAGCTGCTCCCCCTAAGTGACATGTTCCCAAATATCAATCTGGATCACAAGATATGACTGTGAGATCCACCAGACTGATACACATTAGTGCACCTTAATTCAGAACCAGAGGGGTAATGACCCCTAACTTCTCCCTGAGATACTCAAAAGAGTCCTTAGGTAGAGGTTTAGTAAAAATATCTACAATCTGATTCTTGGAAGGTACAAACTCCAACCTAACTTTGTTCTTGTTCACTTGCTCTCTCAAAAAATGAAACTTGATGGATATATGTTTAGTCTTTGAATGCAACACTGGATTCTTAGATATATTTATTACACTTGAATTATCACAGAAGATTGTGATAGGGTCCTCATACTCCACTCTAATGTCTCTCAGCATTTGCTTCATCCACAAGACTTGAGTGCAACTACCTACTGCTGCAATATATTCTGCTTCAGCTATGGACAGACATATTGCCTCTTGTTTCTTACTTAGCCAAGAAACCAATCTCTTCCCCAAAAAGAATGCTCCACCACTGGTACTTTTCTGGTCATCCACATCTCCTGCCCAATCCGTATCTGTATATGCATGAAGAGAGAAATCATGATCTCTAGGATACCATAAACCATACTTAACTATCCCTTTTAGATATCTAAAAATCCTCTTGATTGCCATGACATGAGATTCTCTAGGATCAGCTTGGAATCTAGCAACAAGACCAACAACATTCATAATATTAAGTCTAGATTGAGTGAGATATAATAGTCCTCCAATCATTGACCTATACTTTTTCTGATTAGCCTTAGGAGAATCATCATCTTTGCTTAATTTACATTCCAGTTGCCATGGGTGTATTCATTGGTTTTGAGTCTTCTATTCCAAATTTCTTCAACAATTCTTTCACATATTTGGTTTGAGAAATGAAGATTCCTTTCTTTGTTTGTGTGATTTGCAGACCCAAGAAGAAATTCATTTCCCCAAACATGGACATCTCAAATTCACTTTTCATTTGATTTGCAAAAACCTTGCACATACTCTCACTTCCTCCAAAGATGATATCATCAACAAACACTTCAACAATCAAGATATTTTCAAGATAAATTTTGAAATACAAATTACTATCAGCAGTACCTTTGTTGAAACCAATCTTCAAAAGATGATTATCCAATCTTTCATACCAGGCTCTTGAGGCTTACTTCAGTCCATATAGTGCTTTCTTCAACTTGTAGACCATATCACCATGTTCAAACAATTGAAATCCATCCGGTTGCTCAATGTATACTTCTTCCAACTCACCATTTAGGAAGGTAGATTTCACGTCCATCTACTATACTTTGAAATCCTTGAAGGCAGCAAAAGCCAGAAATAATCTGACTCCTTCAATTCTTGCCACCAGAGAAAAATTTTCTTCAAAATCAATTCCTTCTACTTGAGAGTAACCCTTGCAGACCAATTTGGCTTTGTTTCTAAATACTTTACCATCTTCATTTAGTTTATCCCATAAGACCCATTTGGTTCCAATCACATTCTTGTTTTTAGGTCTGGGAACAATATCCCAAGTGTGATTTTTCTCAATTTGTATCAGCTCTTCCTTCATTCCTTTAGTCAAATTTTCATCATTGCAAGCTTCATTCACTATCTTAGGTTCAATTTTTGAAATCAGACAATACTCTTCTGAATCTTGAGCAATACTTCTTCTTGTTTGTACACCTTTGCTTTTATCACCTATGATCTGATCTTCAGAGTGATTCAGTCTTACATACCTGGGAACTTTGGGAGTTTCTTACACTTTTGATTCTTGAGTAGGTTCATTCAAACTTATCTCTTCTTCCTGATTCATTGGATTAGTCTAAATCTGAGTTTCAGAAGGGGCTAGAACTTCTTGAACAAAAACATCATTCTGATCATCTTCATCATATTCATAAAACCTTGAGGGTTTTTTAATACCTTCATCAACCTTCACATTTGTACTCTCAACAATCTTCCTCAATCTCTTGTTATAACACCGGTATGTTGTACTTTGAGTAGAATAACCCAAGAATATTCCTTCATCAATTCTAGCATCAAATTTTCCTAGATCTTCATCTCTTTTAATGTAACATTTGCTACCAAAGACTCTAAAATACCTCACAGTAGGAGTGATGCCAAACCTGTTACCGCCTGCATAAACAGTCAAATTTCAAGCAATTAATTCTGCAGGCACCCTCCCAAAAGAGTCTAAAAAGTTTTAAATCTTTGGGCCTCCTCATCATATTTCAAATATAACCAAATATTCCGAAGGATGGGGTCATCACAATGTTTCATGTATCGGGTGATCCTAGTGAGGATCATGCCGATGCTATTTTATCGCCTCATGTTCGCTTCATCACCTCGAAGTGCGGATGTCAATTTTATGCGGGGGGTGATATCTGCCTATCTGACGACTAGATATTTTGAAGGAGGGGGTGATATTTCAATATCAGGAGATATTTTGAATATCACCCTTGCTGCCGAGGATCACCCCGATATTGCAATATGACAATGACGTCATCAGGATCGGTAGGGTACATCATGTGGTCATTGTTAAGACATATGGTATCGACAAAGCAAGAGGATCTTCCTCTGATGCATCAGGTTGTGCCGATAAGGGTGATGTTTCCAATAAGGGTGATATTTCACATCAGGGTGATGTGGAATATCGGGGTGATTTTTCAAGGGAGGATTATCATGCAGGTGGTTCGCTGACATCAAGGTGATATTGAACCTCGGAGCATCATGCGGGGGGATCATGATGAGGTTTATATTGGTGTCGTCAGGAGAAAAATTGCCGACTATCATCTTCCGGTTTGGTCATGCATATAAGTGTTCAGGAGGTCACCGCGGGGTGAATATGGGATAATTTGTTCCCACATGATTTAAAATATCAGGGTCATATTTCTTGGTGGGAAACATTCTATGGCACACAGTCCACTGCATTCCTAAGGCCGTGGGTTGGTATGCCATTAATGGCAGATGTTACAGGGTATGGGTGAAGCCATGGATGGATCAACCACCCAATTGAAGATGTGAATCCCCAGGTGATGGCACAGGGCTCGAGACCTTCCTATCTCCCCTTCTACCTGCTCCATTCAATTTTTTAGCGCCATTTTCTTATGATGAACAGTATCTGGCAGATTTTTTGAATTTTGCTGTGTAATTAATGCTGAGTGTACTCCCCTACTATATATAGCAGACTATGTTGCTCATTTGTTGTGTCAAAAACTAGACAAATTTTGGTGTTGTGACACAATACAACTTCATTGGTGGCCCTATTCTTGATGTCTTGTGAGTTTATGAGTCTCATGTTGTATGTTTCATGCATGAATTCACTGGTTTCATGTTGTTTTATATGAGAAATGCTCTGTGCATGTGTTTAAGCATTTGTCTCCAAGCTATGGGCATATTTTCTTTTGAATCAAGATAACTAAGGGTTGTTAAGGTTCAGGAATATAGCTTTTCTATATTGAATGTTTAATCTCCTACTTTTGTTCAAGGAACAAATTAAATGTTTCAAGTTAATCATTGAGAAAATGTGTTGCAGCAGGGATACCATTAAGAATGAGTGACTAAACACCTAGTTTTTGGGAAGTATCTGTAAGGCAGGTGCTAAACAAGTCCCCTTGAAATCTAGTCATTAATATATGTTTATGCTGACCATTCACATGTGAATGTCTACTGACTCCAACCCCTGGATAGGCATCAATCTAGTCTTGTATTGAGGTTACACCCAAGGTCCTAGTTTTGCATCCAAATACAAAATCAAACTTTAAACTTCAAATCCCAACCATTAGGAATTTAGAAGTAGTTTAGGACCAAAATCCTCTAATTCACAACTAAGCATAGGCCCAAAGCTAGCCCCTTTGCACTTATTCCACAGTTTTGGTCTACATGAAGGAGTATTTATCTGCTTTGTATCAACATCCCAGTCAGTCCATAAGCATATTTCATGGATGTTCAATAGGGAATACCCCCCTTAGTTCTGCAGAGCCTAAAGCAGAAGAGATATTATAGAGTCTATCTCTTGTATTGTTGGTCCCTGGCCCAGAAATCATGTTGATCAATGATGGCTACCTTGTAGGGATGACTGGGAAACATCCAGTCAGATTGAGAAGCAACAGATCTAGTGACTCCACTGTGGAGCTCTATGTAAGAATCTCTAGTTCAAAAGAAAATAATTCCTAGTTCTAGGTGGCGACTCCAAATAATCTCCTAACTAGTAAAGTAAAATTTGTATGCAAGGGAGAAGATCCCTGCATAATCCTATGTTTGAAGAGTTATCCATAAAAATGATGTACTGGAGAAAAGGGACTATTCAAGCTAGTCAAGAGGGTTCTCCCAGAAGTAATGATAATATTTAGGACAATCCAGGATCTTCAGAGTGGTCAATACCTTATTTTTCAAACATTGCGGCTGAAATCCAGAATGTATATGAAAGACAATAGGGTAGTGGATTGAGAATGAGGTCGGAAGTGTTTCAAGAACACCCTTTCCTTGATTCCCCTGATAGATTTGAAGAAGTTGAATCCCCAAGGGATGATAATGATGATCATAATGTAATGAAACCATCCTCTTCTATGGCTAGAGAGGAGGAATTAGCCGAAGAAATCAAAAGTCTAAGGGTAGAATTAGAATATTTGCAAGTAGTAAAAATTAGAGATGACATGAGATAGAAAGTGTAGGCTCTTAGAAATGCTTAGAATGATTCAGTTCCCACCCTTGAGAATATAAATGTGCTGAGGAACCAGCACGGATATGAAGTGCAGGATCAGCATAATGATCAGAGACAGAATATAAATAATGCTAGAGTACCATTAAATAATGTAAGAAATCATAATGCAAATAGAAATGCCAATGTTATTCAGCCTGGTAGACAACCTATGCAGCTAGACAGATTCAGACAACTAGTTTTTGATGGCATTCCTGGTTACCCAAATCCTATTGACAAACATGTGAGGCCATAAGTGCAAAAGTTTTTAGGAAACAATACTGTGTTAGCAGAAGACCATTTAAAAGCTTTTCAGGATATCATGGACAACTTTGAGGTTGAGCATGAGGATGTTTATATGAAATTATTTATGCAATCCTCAGTTGATGAGGCTAGAGAATGGTACAAGGGTTTGCCTGACAGGAGTGTTTCATCATGGGAGGACTTTAGAAGAATTTTCAAAGAACAATATGGTGATAAAACTAATCCAAGTTTTTTTATTAATGAATTCACTAGCATTACCAAAGGATCAAATGAATAGGTTACTGATTTCAATGCTAGATTCACTAAGGTGTTGAACAAATTGCCACATCACCTGAGGCCTAATGAACCTATGTGCATAGTGTTATACATAAATGCTTTTGATGCTAAAACAACTTATGGATTAAGAGATAAGGGTCCTCATAGCCTCAGAGATGTTTCGAAAATAGCAACAAATATTGAAAATAACAAAAAAGCGTTTGGTAAGACAAATAGAAGAGATGATGTAAAATTTTTGCAAAATCCAAATACTAAATCTCAAAGCGTTCAAGGCAATGCATCTACTTCTGAGGATAAATTAGATAAATTAACAACTATTGTCAAGGACCTGAGTTGTAGAATGACTAAAAATGAAAAGGGGATAGGTCCTGATAGGTAGGTTTACTAGAGGCAAGAAAAAAGACCATCATTACATGATATGCCATATAATACCAATTGGCATAATGGTAAACCCATTCTCCCAAACAGTAACCCAAGTCAAAGCACTCAAAATGTCAGAGAAACACTTGATCCTTCGAAGAAGGCTATTAATATTGTTGATGACACCCCATGGTACATAATCTATTAAATGCCTCACTCATAGTCATAATGTATGATTTGCTCAGTCTCTATATAACAATATCATGGCTTGTGATGAGTGCAATGAGCCACATTGTATGGAAGATGACAATATCAATATGTTGTCTACAAACAGGGAGTATCCTTCTCATGATGTTGATGCAAGCACAAATAATGAGATTTAGGTTTGCCAACAGTTTCCCTGTGATGAAGATAATTATGCTTATGCTCAGGACTCACAATTTTTTGAACAACTTGAGGAGACCATCTAATGAAGAGATAAGAGCCTTCACAGCTGCAACAATGGCTCAAGTCAAAAGCAATTACAATCTCAGGGGTAAAGCTCAGGTAAGTAACTCACACCAACCAAATAGAGGGATTGAACCACAAAAGAAACAATGGAGCAATAATAAGCAAAATTTTAAGCAAAAAACATGTCATGATTCTCAAGGATCAGAAAATAGAATTCCCCAGGTTGAGGATCAAAACAAAAATTCCCAGATAAAAAATGATAGTAAGTGGGCTGTAAAGATTAAAGCTGGATCATCTCAAGATAAAAACAAAACTATGGATTAGGCATCAACTGTTATACAAAATTATACTATATTTGACATGACTCAAGTTCTGTCCTAGATAAAGGACTATGTTCCATTGATGGAGCTGATGAAAGTTGAAGAGTTCAGAGATAAAGCATTGTCCCTGATTTCAGGAGTGCCTTGCCAAACCAAGCCAAATGATGAACCTCAAGGTAAGAAACAAGCCTTATGTATTGATGAAGATGAAGTTCCGGAAGTATACTTGGGGATGACCATGACAAAGTGGCCTTCACAGGTTGAGCCATTCTATGTCTCCCTTATCATTAATGGAAAAACAATCAGGAATTGTATGCTTGATTCTGGAGCATCAACAAATATCATGCCTTTAGCTATTGTGCAACAAGATCGATTAAAAATAGACAAGGCATGTGGGAAATGCTATGCCATGGATGCTAGAGAGGTACCAGTCATTGGAAATATGAAGGATGTCGATTTTAGGTTAGCAGCATATCCTGAAAAAACCTACAAAATGAACATAATAGTGGTTGATATAAAGCCACAATATGATATGCTATTGTCAAGAAGATGGGCAACATTGATTGGTGGCAGTATGCAATTAGACCTATCATATGCCATGATCCCAATGAATGGCAAAGATGTCAAACTGGTCAGAGAAGATAGGTCATCAGAAACAGTTGAGGGTCAAGATTCAAAAGAGCACATCTGTTTTGTAGATACTGATTGTGAAAATTTTAGAGTTGTCTCAAGTGATCAAGAAGGTGAAAAGAAAGATACTTGCATTCAAGAGGTCGACCTACAGGGTCTATGGACCATGTATTTTGATGGAGCTTGTGCAAAAGAAGGCTCTGGTGCTGGAGTTGTGTTTTTGTCTCCAGCTGGTAAGCTTCTAAAATTCTCTTTCTTGTCAAAGTTTGCATGCACAAATAATATTGCAGAGTATGAAGCTTTGTTACTAGGATTGAGTGTAGCTCTGAAGCATGGGATTAATATGTTGAGAGTGTTTGGAGACTCAGAGTTAATTGTTTCCTAGGTTAGAGATAAGTATGCTTCAAAAAATAAGAGATTAAAACAATATAAACATGTTGTCTGGGATACAATTGAATTGTTCGATGTATTTTCAATAAGTTGGATTGAAAGATCAAAGAATGTTAGGGCAGATTTTTTTAGCTAATGTGGCCATAAGGCCAGATGACATAACTCTATCTGATGTTACAAATGTTGAGGTTAAAATCAGACCTGCAGTACCAGAAAACATATGCAGTTGACAAGTGTTTGATGATGACAAGGATTTGCTGAGATTTTTATATTGCATAGATGAGTATGAGAGCCAAGAAATTGATTTTCAAAACTTTGTGGAAGTTGTAGATGGAAAAGAGACTCTTTTGGGGAAGTAGGTAATTCAACTCAAAACAAATAAAATCCCCAGAGGGTTAGTTTCTTTAGAAAGAGCTTTTGACAATAGAGATCAGTTTATTAAGAGGGCATCTCCTACAAACAAGGATGACTTGGAGGAGATAAACTTGGGGACATCTCATGCCCCCAAAAGGGTATATATTGGCAAATAGCTCAAGCCACACATCAAGAGTATGCTGATTGCACTACTGAGAAAGTATAAGCATGTTTTTGCTTGGTCATATGAGGACCTGAAAGCTTATAGAGAGGATTTATTCCAGCATGAAATCCCTTTGAAGCCTGGAGCTAAGCTATTCAAGCAAAAATAGAGGCCAATTAACCCAACCTTAGCTCCAAAAATGCAGCAAGAGCTTGTAAAGGTTAGGGAGGCTAGAATAATTGTGCCAATCAGACATTCAACTTGGGTGTCTAATCTTGTCCTAGTTAGAAAAAAGAATGGTGACATCAGATTTTATGTTGATTTTAGGAATCTGAATGTATCCTCTTTGAAGGATAATTATCCACTACCCAACATGCAGGCTATGCTATAGAAAGTGACTAGCTGTGAACTTTTATCCATGATGGATGGAATTTTAGGGTACAATCAAGTGAAGGTAAAAGAATCTGAACAATACAAGACTGCCTTCACCACTCCATGGGGAACTTATGTTTATCTGAGAATGCCATTTGGACTGACAAATGCAAGTGCTACATTTCAAAGAGCTATGGATGTTGCTTTTGTAGGATTGATTGGTTCAATCTTGGCTATATATCAGGATGATTTAACTGCCTATTCAAAAAGGGAGGAGCAACATTGCATGCACCTAGAATAGATTTTTATTAGAGCACTAGAATATGGCATTTCACTTAACCCAAAGAAATGTGGTTTTGGGGTAGTGGAAGGAAAATTGCTTGGTCATATTGTTTCCAAGGATGGAGTTAGGATTGATCCTGAAAGGGTGGCTGTAATTGACAAAATTCAGATCCCTAAAATAGTAAAAGGCATACAATCCTTCTTTGGACAATTTAATTTTGTTAGAAGATTTGTTCCTAACTTTGCAGAGACTACAAGGAACATCTCTAAGATGCTGAAGAAGGGTGAGATTATCAAGTGAGAAGGTAAAGCAATTGAATCATTTTAGAATATCAAAGAAGCTATAAATATGGCTCCTGTATTGAAATCTCCTAATTTTTCTAAGCCATTTCAGTTGTTTTCATTTGCTTCTTTCCATACTATTGCTAGATGTTTACTACAAAAAAATAAAGATGGTTTTGAACAACCTATTGCCTTCTTCAGCATGTCATTGCAGGTAGCTAAATTGAAGTATGATATCATGGAGAAACAGGCATATGCATTAGTTAGAGCAGTTAAGAGCTTCAAGCCATATTTAGTAGGCTCTCAGATAGTTGTATATGTGCCCCATGTAGCAATTAAAGATATTTTTGCTCAGCGAGAGGTAACTGGAAGAAGGTGCAGATGGATAAATAAACTACAAGAATTCAACATAGAGATACAAATCACAAAGCTGGTAAGGGGACAAGGTTTGGCAAAGATAATGACAGAATCAAATCTATAAGCATGCCAAGTGAATGTAGTTCAGAATGAAATTGTTAATGTGTCAAAATCTGAATGGTATAAGGACATTGTATATTACTTGCAGAATTTAATTGTCCTTCCCACTTTACTGATAGTCAGAAAAGGACCTTGAAGTTACATGAGATCAAATATATAATTATTCAAGGACAGCTATATTGGAAGAATCCTGAAGGTGTCCTACTAAGGTGTGTGGATAAAAATCAAGCTGAAGATGTTCTAAATGACATTCACAAAGGGGTGTGTGGTGGACATTACACTGCCAGGACTACAACACATAAAATTCTTAGAGCAGGATATTGGTGGCCAACTCTTTTCTCAGATGCACAAAAGTTGGTAAGAAAATGTGACTCCTGCCAAAGGTTCTCATGAAAACTGAAGTATGAAGGTGCATTACCCCTTAGAACTATAACTATGGAGACACTTTTTCAGTAATGGGGAATTGATTTTATAGGGGAAATCTCAGAAAAATCAAGTGGAGGACATAGTTGGATTCTGGTTGGTACTGATTATTTTACCAAATGGGTTGAAGCAATTCCAACTAAAAAGGCTACAAGCAGGGTGGTGATGGATTTTATTTTGGAACACATTATTATCAGATTTGGGTTGCCAATCACAATGGTCACAGACAATGCCATGTCCTTTGGGTCTGGTGAATTTGTTGATTTTTGCAACAAATATGGGATTAATTTGTCATATGCATCACCATATCATCCACAGGGAAATGGTCAAGCAGAGTCAAGAAACAAGAGCCTCATGAAAATCATTAAAAGGATGATGGATAAGAGCAAAAGGGCGTGGGATTCAAAGTTAAAGATGGCACTATGGGCCAACCGGGTGACAGTGAAGGAATCAATTGGAAGGTCACCTTTTGAGTTACTGTATGGTGCACCAGCTAAGTTACCTGTGGATAACCTTTTGCCAGTCTATAGATTTATACAAGAAAATGATACAGAGGTGAAGGACTCAATGATTGAAAGGATAAATCAGCTGGTTGCATTGGATGAAATCAGAAGAGAGGCACACAAGACAAATATCAAGAAACAATAGAAGATGAAATATTTGTTTGATAAAAGGGCTACAGAAAGGAAGTTTCAAATAAGTGACTTGGTCCTTGCGTGGAATGCAAAAAGCCAAGATAAGGGTAAGCATAATAAATTTGAGGCATTATGGATGGGTCCATATCAAATTAGCAGTATTCATGGAAAAAACTCCTACTTCCTCCAGGCCCTAAGTGGTGAACTGCTGGAATTGCCAGTGCATGGTCAGTTCCTAAAGCCCTATTTTTCATAAGTGATTATCCTCTGTGCACATTTGTAAATTAGGTGTAAATAGTCTGTGTGTGCCTTGTATGGTCAGTGTTGTTTTACATTTTGTGTTCTACCTGGTCTAGCCCGGAGTGGTACGGTTCTCGCTATAGCCTTGCGCCTGCACATCCCCAGTCGGAGCCAATGTTACTGCCTGCATAAACAGTCAGATTTCAAGCAATTAATTCTGTAGGCACCCTCCCAAAAGAGTCCAAAAAGTTTTAAATCTTTGGGCCTTCTCATCATATTTCAAATATAACTAGATATTCTGGAGGAGGGGGTCATCATCATGTTTCATGTATCAGGTGATCTTAGTGAGGATCACCCCGATGTTGTTTTATTGCCTCATGTTCACTTCATCACCCTGAATTGCAGACGTCAATTTTATGCAGGGGGTGATATTTGCCTGTCTGACAACCAGATATTCCAAAGGAGGGGGTGATATTTCAATATCAGGTGATAGTCCGAATATCACCCTTGCTACCGAGGATCACCCTGATATTGCAATATGATGGTGACATCATCAGGATCGATAGGGTGCATCATGTGGTCATCGGTAAGATGTATGATATTAGATACCATTAAGAATGAGTGACTAAACACCTAGTTTTTGGGAAGTATCTGTAAGGCAGGTGCTAAACAAGTCCCCTTGAAATCTAGTCATTATTATATGTTTATGCTGACCATTCACATGTGTATGTCTACTGACTCCAACCCCTGGATAGGCACCAATCTAGTCTTGTATTGAGGTTACACTCCAAGTCCTAGCTTTGTATCCAAATACAAAATCAAACTTTAAACTTCAAATCCCAACCATTAGGACTTTAGAAGTAGTTTAGGACCAAAATCCTCTGATTCACAACTAAGCATAGGCCTAAAGCTAGCCCCTTTGTACTTATTCCATAGTTTTGGTCTACATGAAGGAGGATTTATCTACTTTGTATCAACATCCCAGTTAGTCCATAAGCATATTTCATGGATGTTGACTAGGGAATACCCCCTTGGTTCTGCAGAGCCTAAAGAAGAAGAGGAGATATTATAGAATCTATCTCATGTACTGTTGGCCCCTGGCCCAGAAATCATGTTGATCAATGATGGCTACCTTGTAGGGATGACTGGGAAACATCCAGTCAGATTGAGAAGCAACAGAACCAATGTTCATAAGGAGTCTTACCGGTATTGCTTCTGATTTGTACTTGATTGAGAGTATAGACTGCAGTGTTTACAACTTCTCTCCAATAGATCTGAGGAACATTTGCTTCCATCATCATAGTTCTAGATGCTTCCTGGATGGTCTGGTTCTTTCTCTCCACTACTTCATTCTGTTGTGGAGTCCTAAGAACAGACAACTATCTTTTTATTCCATGTTTCTCATAGAATTCTATGAACTCATCGGATGTGAATTCTCCACCTCTATTAGACCTCAGATATTTTAATTTTAATCCAGTTTTATTCTCTACCATAGCCTTGAATATTTTGAATTTCTCAAGAGCTTATGATTTCTCTTTCAGAAAAGTCATCCACATCATCTGGGAATGGTCATCAATTAATAACATGAAGTATCTATCACCTTGCACACTTCTGATTCTTGCCAGACCACATAGGTTAGTGTGAACTAGATCCAATATACTGCTAGAAGAATGTTCCTTGCTTTTGAATGAGATTTTTCTTTGTTTACCCAACTGACATTCTTTGTACAAACTATTTATAGGTTTCACCAATTTTGGAAGATGTCTTATAGCCTGAGTGTTGCTTATCTTGATGATATTATCAAAATTCACATGACACATTCTCCTATGCCATAACCAACTCTGATCAATTTGAACAAATAGACAATTTTTACCAGTACCAACTAAATGGAAGATATTACCTTTTGTTTGAGTACCAGATGCAATCTATGTTCCAGAACTTTCAAAGATCTTGCATTTTCCATTCTTGAATTGGAGATCATAGCCTTTATCTACCAACTATCCAACACTAAGAAGATTGTACTTCAGACCTTCAACATATAGTACATTACTGGTTTTGTTCTTTCCATAAAAAAAATGGTTCCTCTTCCTCTGATTCTGCCAACAGAATTAGCACCAAACTTTACCACTCCTCCTTCATACCTTTCTAAATCTATGAACTTATTATTGTCACCTGTCATATGGTGAGAGCATCCACTGTCAATGACCCAATCATCCTTTTCTTCAACTTGGGGAGCTAGAGCTCTTTCCACAATTTTATGATTGAAAGATTCAGAGGGCATTGGATCTTCTTCCTTGATGGCAATGAACACCCAGTCACTTCCAAATTTGTTTCATGTCTCTGATTCATCATCTGTTAATCCTTCATTATCATCATCTTCATGAGCATAGTAACAATTCTTTTGGAACCTTGATCTGTTAGGATTTTGCCTTGAAAATCTTTCCAGACACCTTGAGGGAAAATGACCAATCTTATTGTAGTTAAAACACTTAAAAGGCAATTTTCCCTCATACTTACCAGATCCTCTTGGTATTTTTTTTGCAATAAGGGCTTCAAGTTGAGTAGCTTCTACTTCATCTTCTTCTAGGTCTTTTCTTACTTTTTCATACCATGATAGTTTCCTTGAAGAGTTATCTCCTAGATCAAACTTTTGTTTTCCTTTAACAGAGGCACTAGCTTTGAGTGTAGATTTAGTCTTGGGGGGGCATCACCAAACTCAGTTAATTTAAATGCAGCCAACTTACCAACCAATTGATCTCTTGTGATACCTAAAAAAGATCTAAATTCTTCAATAGCATCAACCTTGTACTTGTAAGAATTAGGAAGGGATCTAAGAACTTTGCCAACAATGTCATCTTCATCCAAGACTCCACCAACACATCTAATGCTACAAACAAGCTCATTTACTCTTGGCATAAAAGTAGTGATATTTTCATCTTCTCATCTTCATATTTTTGATTTTTCCTTTTACACTCTGTAGCTTGGCACATTTAACATACTTGTCTCCTTCATGCAGAAGTTCTAGTTTTTCCCAAATCTCAAAAGCAGTTTGTAGGTCAACAACATTTGTCAGCTCCAAATCAGGCAAGGCACTTAGAAGAGCTTCTTTAGTTCGTAGATTGTTTTCAGCATCTGTGATTTCATCTACTGTTCTTAGACCATTATGTGGAGGAGTAGATTTGTTTGAAGCAATGGTCCAATACTGCATTCCCATATATTGCAAGTGACATTGCATGTGACTTTTCCAAAGAGTAAAATTGGTTCCATCAAACATCAGACTATCCTTCTTGTAGGAAGACATCCTGGATCTCCTCAAGTAGTTAAGCTCTTTTAGAGGAACTTAGCTCTGATACCAATTGTTTGATTTAGGGCAGACAACTGAGAGGGGAGGGTGAATTAGTTGTCAAAACCTTCTTGCAATTTAATCACTTAAATCCTTTTCTTAATTTAGCAGCATAATAATAAATCAATCATAGAAACATAATGTGACAATTCAAGAGCAAAAACACATTAACACATATGACACCAAGATTTTGACGTAGAAAACCCAATTAAGGGAAAAACCACAGGGTGATTAACCCAAAATTGTATTCTCTATTAGAAGAATAGAAAGAACAAAATGGCACATGCCAGTTATGGCTCACTGCCTGAGCATACTGCTCATAGGAGTCTCACTGCCTATAAGAGACACATGGTCTACAGAATAATAAGTATCACAAACTTGAACTGAAGAATAGCATCTTTACCATGCTTGAGTTAGTTCAATTTAGGCTCAATACTTTGGCTCTACCTTTCTCTCTACTCCTCTCTACCACACTCTCATCGCCACAACTTCACCCTTGAAAAGACTTTGTAACTCCTTATTTATACAAAACATCAACTTATAACCATCCAAGTCAGCATACATTATAGAGAAAATATATAAATGCAACATGAATAATTACAAAAGGACTTCACGTGGATCAACACACTGTCGTCCACACAGATCTGAGACTCCAATATTCCTTTAGAAACATGCCATTCTTCACAGAACATCTTCAAGATCATCTGTAGGATGTGTAACTCATCCGGTCGACCAAACTTAGGAAGAACATCATCATCCGAAAGTAATTCTTCAATTGTGAACTCAATCTTTAATGCGGACCACCAACACGAACTGGACATAATCCAAAGATCTCCACAAGCTTGCTTGAATCACCAAGAACATCCACACTACTTCTGCTTACTAAAATCATTCTCTCCTTGATCCAAAACTTCAAGAACACAGTCTATCATCACTGTCATATTGGAATGGATGCTTGTGGACCTCCAAACCATGAACAAATTGATTTGACACTTCACATTTACTTCCTAAACATTCCACCAAATCTACAGAACATGATATTACATTTCTGGAACTCACCGGACCTATCTATATCAGCCTATCACCTCTTAACATCTGCCAGAACTACTTTTATTTAAGTGGCCATGACTTCTTTAGATCTTCATATGGACCTCTAAAATCTTTACTGGTTCATCTGAAGACACATATCTACAAACCCTTTGAAGCATATCCTCTGATCTTCATCTTAGCTAGGATCTTTACCACTGTCTTCATTGTTCTTCTCTGTTCCTAATTAGGACTAATTTTCTCAATATCCTCAGCACACAGCTCATCCAATCCTTATCATTAATGCAAAAAGGGTATCTTGACATCAATGACAACATTGGTTAGGCCCATACTTGCAACAGTAAGAAGACAACTAATGCAATACATGTAGTTGACCTATTTTTCAAGGGGATTGTGAGATTCCATGGATTACCTAAGAGTATAGTTTTAGACAGAGATACAAAGTTTGTTGGATACTTTTGGAGGACACTTTGGAAGAAGATGAAGACAAATTTGAAGTTCAGTTCAACTTTTCCTCCACAGATAGATGGACAAACAGAGGTAGTGACTAGGAGTTTGGGAAACTTGTTGAAATGTTTGGTTGGAGAGAAAACTGAAAGTTGGGACTTGATTCTTTCACAAGCAGAGTTTGCATACAATAATTTAGTAAATAGGAGTACCAAAATAACATCTTTTGAGAGTGTTACTAGAGTGAATCCTAGAGGAGTCATAGAACTGAGAGGCATCAGTACAGAAGAAAAGAGAAGTGCAGAAGCATAGGAATTTGTAGATCATTTGAAGATAGTGCTTAATTAGGTGAAGAAGCAATTGGAGGATATGAATAGTAAGTACAAAGAGAAGGCTAATGAGAAGACAAGACATAAGGAATTTGACATTGGAGATGAAGTGGTGGTGTACTTGAGAAAAGAGAGATTTTTAGTTGGGACATATAACAAGCTGAAGATGAAGAAGTTTGGACATTGTAAGATACTCAGATTATTTGATTCAAGAAATGCATATGAAGTAGAGTTCATTGACAACATGGAAGAAGACCTGAAGAAGTAGTTACCACACAAAGTACCAGAGCAGATAGAAGACATTTTGCACAGTAGACTTGGACACAACACTAGAGGAAGGCAATAAAAAGAATATATTGTGAAATGGAAAGGCAAACTGGAAGAAGATTCATCTTGGATTTCTCGAGCTGATGTGGACCCTCTTGGTTCTCCCCTAGCCCCAGCAAAGTGAGGGACTCACTTTTTCAATAACCCTAGATGTCTGATGTAGGAGTATCCCTGGTTCAAGAGCAATCTTAGATCAACCAAAAACATTTGTATTTCAGTTTCTTTGCATTTCAATTCTTTCATTTTCTAGTTCAATTTAGGTAGTTTAGTCAGAAGCAATTTTCAACTTGTGGTCCAGTTTTGACATTTCACACCTTGTAGATCTAGACTTAGCATCTACATTAATTCATCTACATCATATCAAGAATTATGAGCATTTTGATCAGTTACCAAAAAGATATCACTATCAGAAGATTAATTATTCCTTGATAAGTTCTCATAGTAGAGCATCCTGACAGTCTCAGACAAATCAGCTGTAGGAGAAGGCTTGCAGATCATTCCTTGACTTGTAGATCCTAATGACACATTATTCAATGATCTTGGTTTGTGGCCGACCTTCTCTAGAGGTCCGTACGTTATTCCATTTATTTGTGGGCATGTTCTATGCATTTAGGTCTAACCTATCTGTGAACATGTTACAACTCTTCATTGGAGTTTGTGATCATCCTTGGCCAATGCAGAGGAATCTATTGGTCTGGAAATGATATATATAGATGTAATAGATCCCTAGTAAAGTAGTTCATGTCATAGCGATAGTTGATAGTTTTTATTTTATGTGAAGGAGCTTCAAAGATTTATCTTGCGCATGTATGTAATCAATCCTGTGAGCCCTAATTGTAAGCCCGCATGTTGTAGGCCAGATTGTATTTGAATTCTATGATATACTGAATGATTGAATCTGCATTTTTTCTATTTCTTTGAGTTGTTTCTGTTGTGTTTACTCTTGTTGCATGGTCCAGATAGTTCATTCTGTGAACCCTCCTACTGGGACTGCACCATTCTTCCACAATGTCCTCCAAAAGTATCCAATGAATCTCATATCCCTATTTGAAATTATGCTCCTAGGTAATCCATACAATCTCATAATCTCCTTGAAAAATAGTTTGGCAACATGCACTACATCATTTGTCTTCTTACAAGGTATAAAATGTGACATCTCTGAAAAATTTATCCACTACTACAAATATAGATTCATGTCCTCTCTATGTTCTTGGCAATCCTAATATGAAATACATGCTTGTATCTTACCAATGTCTCTCTGGTACTATCAAAAATTTGTACAAACCAGTATTTTGACTACTCCGTTTGCAACTTGACATACTCTACAACTCTACACAAACTTCCTTACATCCTTATATATTTGAGGTGAAGAGTAATGTTCACTTACCAAAGCCACTCTCTTGTCAATTCCAAAATGTCTTTCCAATCCACCACTGTGTTTCTCCTTTATCAAATTATCTCTCATTGAAATCCAAGGTATACACAACTAATTTCCTTTGAACAACATATCCTCCTAAATTAAATAGTCTAACAACTTACTTCTATCGATCACAATAGGTTCCTTACATGCTTTCCATGGTTCTACAAATTCAAGATCTTCTTCATACATGTGCTTCAACTCTTGAAAACCTAATACTTTTGTTCTCATCTCTGTCAGCAAATTTCTTCTTCTACTCAATACATCTACAACTTTGATTGACTTCCCACTCCTATGCTTCAATACAAATGTGTAACTCTACATGAACTCTACCCATCTCATATGTCTCTGATTCAACTTTCCTTGACTGTTCAAATACTTTAAAGCTTGATGATTTGTATACAATACAAATTCTTTAGACAACAAATAATGTCTCCACTTCTTCAAAGCTTGAATGATGGCATAAAGTTTCTGATCTAAATTAAATATCTTCTTCTTGCATTATTCAACTTCTCACTTAAATATGCTACTGGTCTACCTTCTTGAATTAACACTATTCCTATTACATTTCCACTTGCATCACAATGTACCTGAAATACTTTGTTGAAATCTGGTATTGCTATCACTGGTTGCTCTGTCACTTTTTGCTTCAACAATTCAAAAATTTTATTTGCTCCTAATGTCCACTTAAAATATTTTCTATCACCTCTCATTGTCTATGTCATGATTGGTGTGCATACTGAAATAGAATTTCTAATGAACTTCTGGTAGAAACTAGCTAATCCATGAAATGATTTGACTTCTCCAATGCTCTCAAGTGTTGGCCACTCAACAATTGCTCTAACTTTCTCAGGGTCCATCTTCAATCCTTCCACAAAAATCACAAATCCCAAGTATACCAATTCCTCCTTCATGAAACTATATTTCTCGATGATTATAAAAAATTTCTCTTCTCTCAACCTTTACAATACTTGTCTCAGGTGCCATAGATGTTCTTCTTTTGTCTTACTAAAAATTAGAATATCATCCAAGTATACAATAACAAACTTATCGAAGAATTTCTTTGAAACTTCATTCATCAACCTCATGAAAGTCAATGGTGCATTAGTCAATCCAAAAGGCATCACTAACCATTCATATAATCCCCCATTTCTCTTAAATGAATTCTTCCATTCATCTCCTTATCTGATCATGATCTGATGGTATCCGCTCTTCAAGTCCATCTTTGTGAAATATTTTGCTCCACTTAAATAGTCTGTAATGTCGTCCATCCTAGGAAATGGAAATCTATACTTAACTATGATCTTATTGATTGCTCTAGAGTCTATACACATTCTCGATTATCCATCTTTCTTTGGTGCTAACACTGTAGGTATTACACAAGGGCTCAAACTTTCTTCGATCAATCCTTTCCTTAACAATTCTTGTATCTATCTATTCAGCTATGTATTCTCTACTAATTTCATCTAGTGTGTTGCTTTGTTAGGCAAATAAGCTCAAGTATAAGATCCATATGATGACTGATACTCTGGATTGGTGGCAATCCTTTAGGTACATTATCTGATATGATGTCTTCATACTCTATCAACAATTCAATTATCTTCTTTGGCTGTGATTCTTTACTCTTAGTACTTAGGGTTCCATGCTTCTTAGGAATCAAAGAAAAACACATATTCTTATGTCCCAAACTATCCAAAAATTTCATTCCATCAACGAAACAGACTCTAGCATTCCTACATACTTCACTTTTAGGCTCATTTTCTAAAGCTATCAAGGTGAGTTTATTTCCATTAGATAATATAGTTTAGGTATTCTTTCTCCCATCATGTATAGCTTTTATATCATACTGCCATGGTCTACCCAACAATATATGACATACATCCATCAGCATAATATCACACAAGACTTCATCACGATAAGATACTATATGAAATTTTACCAAATATTGTTCACTCACAAGTACCTTATGTTCATCTTGAATCCATGCTATCTTGTAGGGCTTAGGGTGTTTCAATTTATCTAGGTTTAGCTTAGTCACCATCTATTCTAAAACCAAATTATCAGTACTACCACTATTAGTGATAACCTTACAACATTTACCTCCTAATTACATCTGGTCTAGAACAAACTTTTCCTTTGTCATGGTTACTAAATTATCTCTACTTGAAATAGTTCTCTCCTCATGACTAATTGTCCTCCTTTCTCTAGTTTTCCAACTGAATTAGGTGATCCAATAGGTTCTTCTTCTACATAAGTTTTTCTTGCACTATTTTCTGTCTTCTTGCTTGTACTTCCCTGATGACATTCAAATGCTTGGTATCCTTCACCTCCACACTTAAAACAAGTTCCTCTGAATGTTCTCTTATAAAACCCTCTTTCATCTCTTGTATATCCTTCACTCCAATAAGAATTATGATGTCCTCTACAATAGAAAGTTTTGTCATCAATCCAATATGAATAGCAATCTCTATCTTCCTTCTTGAATGGGCTATCTCATTTGTTCTACTTTGTATAATATCTGTCGCCTTTGAAATATGTCCTATCTATCTAAAATTTACCTCATCTACCTCTCTATCTCTGCTCATGCTTCTTATTTGAATTGTCTTCAAATTTTAGGGAAAACTAATATGCTTCTTCTATTGTCATCATCCTTACTAGACTCAATTCTTTTTCAATGTTCAATCTCAGTCCATTGATGTATCTGGCCACTTTCTCGTTGCTTGCTTTAATATGTCTAGTCCTTATGATCATCTTATGAAATTCTTCAGTATACTCCACATCTTTTTCCTTTTGTTTCAGGGTTTGCAATCTCTTCAACAATTACAACTCATAGTCAGTAGGTATAAAATGATTCTTCAACTTTGACACCATTCTATCCCATTTTGTGATCTTTTCTTTTCCTCTTCTATTTCTATCCCACTAAACTTCTTTCCACCAAATAGCAACATGCCCTTTCAACTTATTCTTCACAAATTTCACCTTCTTGGGATCTTCAATTTCTTCATATTCAAAGTATTCCTCCAAGTCATTTATCTAATCAATCAATTTGTCCAGATTCAAATTTCTAGTGTAATTCAATACTTCCACTCTAGGTCTCTTTCAAATCTTTGAAATAGCATTCAACATCTTCACTTGATCTAATTCTTCTTTGTCTTATAGGGTTTCTTCATTTTGATCAGCGGATTGAATTTCTTCATCATCACTTTTAACATCATGTCTAGGGGCGAGTCCTCATCTTCTATCTTCTTCTACAACATCCAATCTAAATTTGATTATTTCATCATCTCAATCATTTCATCCATTCTTCTAGCCATAGTGCCGATAATAGGCATCCTCTTCGGCGGCATCTCTTCCTAGGATCTGGTGCAACTACCTTAATTTAGTGATTTGACTACAAGGTAGGAACTTCCTCACACTCGGTGATCTATGGACAAACACAAGTAGACTACCTCAGGTCGGTGATCAGTTCACCACAAGATCTTCTGGAATGCCTTCACTCCCAAAGGATTCAAAACTTCACTCTGATACCACTTGGTGCAGTCACAGTCGGAGGGTCCACAAAATGAACTATCCAAACAATGCAGCTAGACTAATAACAATGGAAACAACACAAATCTAGAATGCAATGGAAGATTCAAAATTCTCAATATATCATATATTCAAAATGCTTACATGCTGAGAACATGCAGGCTACAATCCAGGGATCACAGGCCTAATTTATAGATTACAATTGATATGCAAGATATGGAATTTAAGCACCTCTTTGAAAAGAATCTAACTATCTATCCAATAAAATTAGTTAACTGCCTTCCTAATGTATCTAAGATATATATATATATATATATATATATATATATATATATATATATATATATATATATATATATATATATATATATATATATATATCATCTACAAGCTCCAGAGATCCTCTGCATCAGTGAAGAAAGGTTACAAAATCCAATGAAGGAATGTAACATGTAGAAACAAATAGGCCGGTCTTAATCATCTGGTAATGCTCCGAAAATGCATAAATCAAGGTGCAGACATCAAGGAAGGTCTATCTGATCCTTATGTGCCTTGTGATATTTTTCATTTAGCTCTGCAAGTCACAAAAGTGCTCCACAACCTTCTCCTTCAACTGACTACCTAAATGCTTTGCTCTATGAGAATTGATGATCTTCTGATAGTGATAACTTTTAGCAAACAAGTCCAAATGAGATAAAATTTGGATATGATGTAGATGATGATCTATAGATGCTAAGTCCTATTCTACAAGCTCTAATATGAAGATGTGGTAAAATGTAATACAGAATGCTAAAACTACAACTGACTGATCTAAACTAAAAATGAAAGAAAAGAAAGAATGCAAAATGTTTTTGGTTGATGCAAGATTACTCTACAACCTCGGATGCTCCTACATCAGATGTCAAATTCCTTATTTTTAAAATACATAATGTGTAATTACAAACATGTGAATTTTTATACCAGGGTATGAAATGATGCAAGATTTTTAAATGATGAATCAAAATATGCCATAAATTTATGTAAGATCTTAATTGAAATGCTTATGATGGCAGAAAAATTTGAAATTAACTAGGTTTTAGTAAAATGCAACTTTTTCATCAAAACCCTAGCAAATGACATCTTAAAATGCAAGGCACAATATCATGCAATGATTGTCAACTATAATATGGATTAGATCTAATGTAAAAATTGGAAATTCATATATTTCTATCATATGAAGTCAAAACAATGCAAAATTATGCCTTTATGCAAGCCTAGAATGCTTTTTTTTTCACTTTTTTCAAATTTATGCAAGATTTTTCAATGAATAATGATAAGTATGCTATAAATGAATGCAAGATCTAAATTCAACACTCAGGAAGATGAAAATTCTTAATGCTACAGGTTTACGAAAATTTTATGTATGAAAAAGTTGATGATGGAGACAAGAGTACAAACTAGATCAAAACCTCTTCCACAATAACAATCAAGGACAAAACCAAGACAAGCCACTACAAGATGAAACAGGACTCAACTATTGATTTTGTGCTCTTTTTTTCTATGGGAAGATATGATTTAACCAAGCCTTTTATCAAACCCTAGCTCAAATATGCATTAAATCCTAGTTCTATGATGATCAAAGAATAACTCACAAACGGTGATAGATATGGACAATCTGAAAGAAGCACTAAGATAAATAAATAGAGGATAACCTAATACCAGAAGCAGAGGTGTCAAAGGGTGAATTTGTGGGGCACCCAAGTTCTGAAGTGAGAATGTGCTGAAGATCAAAACTAAAAAAATGTTGTAATTGATGCTCAGATGCCAGATCTAAAGCTTGAAATCCTAGAAGACTAGGGCCACAACTACCCAAGACTTTTTAGAGGAATATTCTAGAATTTCTTTTAGATCATGAAATCTTGATTCTTGCACAGTCTTCCTGTAACTTCAGTTTCACCGAAACTGATACCTGTAACTTGCACACAAGATGAAAAGAGAGGAGTTTAGGGGTTGTGGTGCTTAGGGATTTTTCTCAGTCAAATTTTAAAATAGCATTCAAGCTTCCCAACGCCGTTGCTAGAGAGTGTGTTCCCTTTCAAGCCAGAGGCCAAAGATAAAGTAAATAATGAAATGATTCAAATAATAATGATGTCACCTTGGAGGTGAAGTCCTTAGGAGGATGAAGATCTTTCAACTCATTAGGAGATGGATGATGATTCCAAATGTGCAAAAACACACACAATACAAACACAAATCTACTACAATATCCCAATGAATACCTTGAATGCTCTTTGCTCCAATATCATAAGTTCGCAATATCCATATAGGTTACAAATGAATTCAAAAACACACTTATATATGCTTTCCCACTAACATTCATCAAATTAAATCACAATAGCTGACAAAGAGAAACAATTTTAAAGATCCTATGCCAACATATCATTAATTAGCCCAGACCAATTAGGGGAGACTTGGGCAGTTGGTGCCAAAGTTGAGGATCCCCTTTTTTAGTTTGGGATGGAATTAAGGAAGGGCCCAGGGTCCCAAATTTGCATTCGTGATGGGAAATCTCTTTGGAATGATCAATTATAATTCATAATGTTATTAGAGGGACCTAGGAGCCAAACTAGGAGGTAAAATTCCATGTGTCCACTTTTAACTCCATAACAAAACCAATCAATCCTACAACATGATCAATATTACTTCCCTATGTAGATTTCCTCCTAGATGTATTTGGTTCAAGTATGAGTCCATAAAGATGAGGCAAAAGATTAAGCCACTTGAGATGTGTCAAAATTCTATTTCACCAAGACTCATAATTATCCTTACCCAATGTTACCATAGAAGGGTGAATAGAAAAACCCGTGATATCTCCTGATAATGCAAGAATATTACCCCCTTATTCAAAAACATTGGCCACTTGCATGTACTTTAAAAAAAAAGGTGTATAAAATAGATCTGACTTCAAGCAAACAAATTAGGTACCTATTGAAGTTTTATGGAAAAAATAAGTGGTCCACTCACAGATCTCGGAAACATCTTTTTGATGCCTATTCTCTTTTGAACATTGGACATAGTATGCCCAAATTATCCCTGATTTACAAAAACTACTCCTTTTAGACAATAAAGAAGCACTACTAAAGCTCTTGGATGCCCATGTGACTAGGGTTTGAGCATCCGAGTGCTAGCAGCTAGGCCTCTGATCACTCACATGACCAGGATCTAAGAGCCTGGTGGCTGGTGCCTGGAATCTAGGTGTTGGTCACCCATGCAACCAAGGGTTAAACCTTGGGGGCTAGCTCTAAAATAAAATAAAATAAAATAAATTCTTTTTATTAAGAAATTAATAAAAAACTTAGTTGTTGTGTATAGAAATCAAGATGGCATGAAAATTGATGCGGCATGGAAATTGAGATGGCACACAAATTGAGGAAGATCCAAAATCAAAATAAACCTAGAAAAATAGCATGAAAAATAAAGGCAACATGGAAATCAAGGTACCATAAAGTCGTACAGGTTCCGTACAGGTCGTATGGATTTCATAGAGCTAAATTTCTTGAAACCTTAAAAAAATACCTAGAAATTTTTTGTCACTAAAATATAGAGTACCTTATATGAAAATAGGGATTTTGGGGCCTTCTAGACTCAATCGTGAGGTTAATTTTTCTGAAAAAGCACCCCCCAAAAACTCTTTCCTAAAATTTTGCTAGATTTGAGAAGGGGCTTGATGATCTAGAGCTCTTATACCATGTGAGAGTCCCCAATGGACTCAAGAGACTAGGATCAAATGCAAAAACTAAGATTAGCCTTCTACAAGGAAAAAAGAATAGGGAACAATTTGCATAATAAGGATGCAATTAATGAACTACATGTGATATCTTTCTTTTATATTTGAAAGTTAAGAAAACCTAAAATGACTTAAAGAATCCCTAAGGGGTAAGTGCACAATGATGGCAGACCAAAAGGGGGTCTTAAGTGGCCATTTTTTATCTGAAATCAAGAAAGACTAATGTTAGATGAGAAACTAAAGATAGTTACACTCAAAATTTGAAGATACAACAAAAACAAGAGTCATAGTGCTCTGAATCTAGCTTCTAAACTACTATTTTTTTTAAATGGTTGAGATTAAGGGTTTCAAAAGGGGGGGCCACACAAATTGGTCCTATTTTTTTCAAAAACAAAATATAACATAGCGTCTGGTGTGCCAACCCTGAGATGTTAACATTTTTTTAGTATTTCAAATATCATTTCAGTGAGAAATTAGCTAACACCATATAGTTTATCCCTAATTTTTCTGATAATTTTTTCATGAATAATTGATTTTTTACTAATTTTCAAAGTGAACAGATCCTGAAAATTAAAAATTGAGCATGGTCCCCCATAAATTTTTTTAAAACTAATCAAGAATCCAATTTTTTTTAATACATCTAGGATAGAGTCTAGTTTCTAAAAATGTAATTTATTTGAAATTTTGATGAACAGTTAAAAAATAAAGTCAAAAATAGCACACACTGGTTTTTGATAAAAAAAAATGATACATTAACAAAAGAAATTAAACATGAAAACCTTAACATACTCAAAATGTGAAAAAAATTATATGATGAGAAATCTAAGAGAGATCTTAACATTATCATGGTATTTTTTGACTTGTCATTGAAACATATTTAAACATGTTGGGGAGCACACTCAAGATTATGTAATTTGTTTACAATATGTAAAAACATGTCTTTGGACATTCAAAACTTAGTGCAAGCTTTTGGGTTGGAATCCCAAGGCAAATCCAAGTAAAAGGCTTGAAAAGTACCAAAACAAACAATAATGCCAGTGCATTTTAGTGCACTCCCATTATGTGTATGCATTCACATTGTTGAAATGCACAATACAACTAAGAGGGCGGGTGAATCAATTGTAACCAAAACTTTAAAACCATCAACACATCATCCACTTAATCACTATTATTGTAATTTAACCATGAAAGGATGAAATCAAAACTTAAACGCATTCACACATGAGACACATGAGACACCAGATGTTTACGTGGAAAACTCAATAAGGAAAAAACCACGGTGAGTGTTAGTGCACAATATAAATGATATAACAAAGTTTATAGTAGGGTTCACTGCCAATGGGGCTCACTACCCAAAATGTTCACTACAAAAGAAGGGGTTCACTACCAGAGTTTGTGAACTGAGATAGTAGCATCTACATTATGCCAAAGTTCAGTTCCATTGAAGTGCAATAACTTTCCTCTGCTCTTCTCTACTTTTCCACTTCACACTTATATTCACATATTTGCATCCTCATACATCATTCATGACTTCATTACATGTATTTATATAATTCATCAACCTTGGAATGAATGTCAAGGTTGGCATTACAATAATTAACCATTGGAACAATCTCCAAGGTTGACATACATACATATTTAGCCAATATTCAAATTAGGTTTGGAGCTAAACGGATTATGGGAGAGGAGAAATGAATGTGGACCATGCCAAGACTTAGCTCATACTCAAATGTAATCTTCTATGCAACAACATGCTTTACAAACTTTGAAGCATAACCGCAAGTAGTGAAAACAACCAATTCGGCTAAAATTGGTGTTAAGACTAAGACCTTTGAGAACACACTTCATGCATGATCTAGATTACACTTTGCAGACCAATCAAAAGGTAGGAACATGATCTAGAGACTTCCACAAGCATGTTACAATCACCAAGAACATCCACACAACCTCTAAACAATTTATCAATAAGATTCTTCAAACCAGAGCACTTGAACATTACTATCGGCTATTGTCATTAGTGATAGACCACTTGTAGAGCACCAAATCATGAACCATTTGAACTAAAGGAATATAACATCATTGTATATTTAATTCTAGAGCCATAAACTATAAAACTTAAATGCAGAGAAATGCGAAGTAGAATATATTCTCCCTGTCACCATTTAATATACACAAAACTGATTTTTACTCTGGTGAACAAAACTTGCTCAAATCTTCACACCAGAGGCTCAAACTTGAAACATAGAAACTACAAACATCTCTTAACATAACTTCCAAACTGCATGCAAAGATATTCAGTCTATAGGATATGTGGAGCAAAACACTATATTGTTCTTCTCAAATACTTGCTCAAACTCAATAATTTCCTTAGATGTTGACCTTAGGTGTTGACATCAATGACAACACTTACTAATCATACATGGAAAAATATCCCCCTTTCTCATTGATGGTAACACATGATGTGAAAAACCATCAAGACATACAATCTTGCTTTTCTTCTTTGCTCCTCCTTACTTGATGCTTTTTCTGACTGCAACTTTCTTCTTGGATTTTCACATGAAATTCTCTCCCCCTTTGACATCAATGGCAAAGGGTATTCCAGATCTTTTCTTTCTCTTTACTACTCAACTCCCCTTGTCATCAATATTGCAACACTTACTAATCTTAATCATAAAATTATGAGCAACATCTACTAGCTCCCCTTGAGAGGTAGCCTTTAAAACATCAATCTAGATCAAAGAATGAGACTTTGAGCACCACTGGACTGATGCATTTCCTATGCATCTTAGTTTAGAGCAGGAGGGATGATAACCCCTAACTTCTCCCTAAGATACTCAAAAGTATCCTTAGGTAGAGGCTTAGTGAAAATATCTACAATCTAATCCTTTGTAGACACATACTCCATCTTTACTTCATTCTCTGTTACCTTTTCTCTCAAAAAGTGATACCTTATTGATATACGCTTTTTCTTTGAGTACATCACTAGATTCTTTGAAATGTTTATAGCACTTGTATTGTCACAAAAGATTGAAATAGGTTCTTCATACACAACTCTTATGTCCTTCAATGTTTTCTTCATCCAAAGCACTTCAATGCAACAACATGTTCCAACGATATATTTCACTTCTGTGGTAGACAACAAAACTGATTCTTGCTTCTTGCCCAACCATGACACCAATCTGTTACCCAAGAGTGATGCATAGTAGGGGTATGAAATGAACAGACACAATCAAATACAACTCACCAACCACTCACCAAAACCGTAGGTCATTATCTATTGGGTTTTCCTTCTCAAACTAGCATTTGTCCTTGTAGCCTTTCAAAAAGGCCTTTTCGATCACACTTTTTTGAGAAGACGTAATATTCAACAAGTCAGACCATTTTGGGATACACTTTTGGCCACTACAACACATATCTTGAAATGGGGTATGACTTCTTTGTATGGAAGGGCTCTATTGTTTACTGTCATCTTTCCCCACTAGGCCTAATAGGGCTATTTAGCTAGGTCACAGTGGAGTTTTTGACTCAAAAGGTCTCTAGTCCTATTCTAAAACTTCCAACACATCTCACATGATCCAAATGATCTACTTCCTCCTTATAAACCATCCTGTAATAGCCTTTTCAACAAATACTCTAAGTATCTAGGGTTTCTAGGTCTACTACATAGGGATATCAGACCTCTCTTGCATTTTCACACGTGCCAGTCTCCATACCTACCCCTGCAACATTTAAAATATGAAAGTACATGTTAAAATAATCCATTCCACCAAGTTAGAGATTTTCGCACCAATGTAATGAGGAGTTATGCATTTTTATTGTTCATTGGTTATCCTAACTAGGGTTTTAACTAGTCTAGAAATAAATTGCTATAACTTCCTTGAATCTCAATGAAATTGGATGCAACAAAAAGTGATAGAAATTAGATTTAATATACTTTCATCTCCAATTGGTTTTCTATGATGACATATCTATACACATCCATACTGAATGTCTGAACAACAAAAAGCATTATAAAACTACAAAAAAATAGAGTATTTTATTGCTTTCACATCCAAAATCCAATCCACCAACCCTTGGGGTCATACAATGGGGCTCATTTTATGTTATTACAATCATTTTCTCCCTTCAAGCAATCCATAACTAACTTTTGAACAACTTTACAAAGGGAAAGTTGTCATTGACAACATTTACAATTAAGAGCAACTTGTACATCTTGTAACCAATTGACCCCAAACTTACAGAAATGAGTCCAAATGGACAATAATGGCCCAAAATGGCCTTATTAACATTAAATAACATAAACCAAGACAAAATCCAATCTTTTAACTCTTGGGGCATAATGGACCTGTGGGTGCCCCTACACCAAAGAAGAAAGCACCTCCACTTGTACTTTTTCTGTCATTAGCATCTCCAACCCAATTTGCATCTATATAAGCACTAAGAGTGAAATCAATATCTTTGGGATAGCATAATCCATATTCTAGAGTTCCTTTTAAATACCTCATGATTGTCTTGACTGCCATCACATGTGACTCTTTGGGATCTTCTTGAAATCTTGCCACAAGATAGATTACATGCATTATGTCAGGTCTAGTATGGGTTAGATAAAGTAGTCCTCCAATCATAGACCTATACTTTTTTTGATCAGTCTTAGGTAATTCATTATTTTCAGTCACCTTGCAACCAGTTACTATAGGAGTACATACTATCTTAGAATCCTTCATTCCAAACTTCTTCAACAACTCTTTCACATATTTGGATTGAGAAATAAAAATTCCTTTTTCTGATTGAGTAATCTACATTCCTAGAAAGAAATTCATTTCACCAAACATAGACATCTCAAACACATTTTGCATTTCCTCTACAAATTTCTTATACATTCCTTCATTGCCTCAAAAGATAATATCATCAACAAAGACTACAACAATCAAAATATGATCACCATTAATTTTGAAGTAGAGATTACTATCTGCAGTACCTTTACTGAATCCTAGTTGCATCTAATACTTATCCAACCTTCCATACCAGGCTCTGGGAGCTCACTTTAGTCCATACAAGGCTTTCTTCAATCTACACACCATGTCACCTTGGCTTAATGACTTAAATCCTTCTGGTTGTTCAATGTAAACCTCTTCTTCTAGCTCTCCATTCAAGAATGCAGACCTTACATCCATTTGATATACCTTGAAATCTTTGTGTGTTGCAAATGCCACAAACATTCTTATTGCTTCAATCCTTGTCATAGGAGCATAAGTCTCCTCAAAGTCTATTCCTTCAACCTAAGAATATCCTTTGCCTACTAGGCTTGCTTGGTTTCTTACTGCTTCTCCATTTTCATTCATCTTATTTTTGAAAACCCATTTGGTTCCAATCACATTTTTTTCAGCAGGTCTAGGTACTCTTAGTAGAATATCCAAGGAAATTTCGTTCATCACACCTAGCATCAAACTTGTCTAACTCTTCATCTCTTCTAATATAACATTTGCTTCCAAAAACTTTAAAATATTTCACTGTGAGAACTCTTCCATATGAGAACTAATAAGGAGTTTTAGTACCATTACCTTTAACTTGGACTCTATTTTGAATGTAGACAGCAGTATCTACAACTTCTCTCCAATACACTTCTGGTAGGTTAGCCTCCATCATCATTGACCTAGCAGCCTCTTGAACTGTCCTCTTCTTTCTTTTGACAACTCCATTCTACTCAGGAGTCGTAGGAGAAGACAACTATCTCTTTATCCCATGCTTTTCACAGAAAATGTTGAATTCATTTGATGTAAACTCACCTCCTTTATTAGACCGTAAGCATTTGATCCTCAATTCTAACTCATTCTCAACCATTGCTTTGAAAGCTTTGAACTTGTCTAGGGATTTTGATTTCTCTTTTAGAAAAGTGACCCATGTCATTCTGGGATAATCATCAATAAGAAACATAAAGTACATGTCTTCTTGCAGACTTCTTATTCTTGTAGGACCACACAAATCTGTATGCACCAGCTCAAGAAATCCAACAAAAAATTGTTCTTTGCTCTTGAAACTTGTTCTTGTCTATTTCCCTAGTTGACATTCCTTCCCAATAGTATTACCAGGCTTTAAAAGCTTAGGCAGATCTCTCAAAGCTTGTACTAATCTTATCTTCACCAAGTTGTCAAAACTGATATGACACATCCATGTATGCCATAGCCAACTCTCATCTATTTGAGCCAACATACAATAATTATAAGTTTTTTTGAAGTGATAAACATTACCTTTAGTCTTCTTACCATTTGCAATCATTGTTCTGGAGCTTTCCATGATCTTGCATCCATTGTCCTTGAAACTTAGAGCATATCCTTTGTCACACATCTGACCCACACTTAAAAGATTATGATTTACATCCTTCAAATATAGAACATCATCTTTTTTATGCATACCATTAAAAGAGATAGATCCTCTTCCACAAATCTTACCAGCTGCATTATCCCCAAACCTAACTAATCCTCCATCATACTTTTCCAGACTTACAAACTTACTTTTATCACTGGTCATGTGATGTGAACATCCATTGTCAATAATCCATTCATCCTTATCTTTCTCAACCTAGGCAGACAAAGCACTTTCTTCCACTTGTTTTTCTTCCTTCATACAGCTAGCATGATTAGTAGACAGATGTTCTTCTTTAATAACAATAAAAAAACATTCATTTGCAATAGTTCTATTATCATCAAACTCATCATTTGTTACACCATCATCAAGATCTCTAACATAATAGCATTTCTTTATAATTCTAGGTCTACATTCAAATTTCTTCTTACCTCTCTCAATTCTCTATAGACACCTAGAGGCATAGTGACCAATCTTACCACAATAAAAACATTTGAATGGTAATGTTCCTTTGAACTTACTGGTACCTCTTTGCATTCTATCCACAAAGTTGGATTCAACCTCATTAAGGTCATCATCTAATTCCACAACATATTTCTAAGATCTTAAAGTTTTTCTGAAGTGTTGGCTTTGAAAGAAGTCTTAGTCTTCAGCAGATCATCGCTAAACTCTCTCATCTCAAAAGTTGTAAGCTTCCTGAGTAACTAAACTTTTGTAACTTTGTTCACACTCATAACTTCTATAATTGTTGACACCTTGTGGCTATAGGATTTAAGCAATGCCCTGAGAATCTTCAACACTACCTCATCCTCATTAATAGTTCCTCCAAGACCTTTGATTCCATTAACATTTTCATCAAATTTTTGCATGTAGATTGTTATGTTCTCATCTTCACTCATCTTTAGGGCTTCATACCTCGCCTTCAGATTTTTTAATTTTGCACTCTTTACAAAATCAACTCCTTCATACAAATTTTTCAACTTATCCAGGATCTCATGAGTAGTTTCCATATCCATAAGTTTCACTAACTTAGAATTAGATAAGGCATTTAATAGAGCTTCTCTAGCTTTTCAATTTAGCTCATACTTTTTGACTTCATCTTGAGATGATGCACCATTTTTAGGAATGGTATTCTTTGTAGCTGCCATCTTCCAAACACTATAACAAAGAGAAATGAGATGAATTTTCATTCATACCTTCTAGAGAACATAATCCATTCCATCAAACTACAGAGACTCCTTTTTGTGTTCCATCCTAGAATTACCTCGACCTATTAGGCTCTTTTCCAAGGAACTCTCACTCCAATACCAATTGTTGAAATGTACAATACAGCTGAGAGGGGGGTGAATCATTTGTAACCAAAACTTTAAAACCATGAACACATCACCCTTTTAATCACTGGTATTCTAATTTAACCATGAAAGTATGAAATTAGAACTTAAACACATTCACACATGAGACACACGAGACACTAGAGTTTTACATGAAAAACCCAATAAGGGAAAAACCATGGTGAGTGTTAGCTCACAATATAAATGATATAACAAAATTTACAATAAGGCTCACTATCAGAGGCTCACTTCCAATGGGGTTCACTACCAATGGGGTGGCTCACTACTATTGGGTGGCTCACTGCTAGAGTTGGTGAACTAAGATAGTAGCATCTACATTATGCCAAAGTTTAGTTCCATTAAAGCGCAATAACTTTCCTCTTCTTTGCTCTACTTTTCCACTTCACACTTATCTTCACATATTCGCATCCTTATACATCATTCATGACTTCATTACATGTATTTATACAATTTATGAACATTGGAATGAACATCATGGTCATCATTACAATCATCAACCATTGGAATAATCTCCAAGGTCAGCATACATACATGTTTATCCAATATTCAAATTAGGTCTAGACCTAAATGGATTATGGGAGAGGATAAATGAATATGGATCATGCCAAGCCTTAGCTAGGACACAAATGCAATCTTCCATGCAACAACACATTGTACAAACTTCAAAGCATAACCGTGAGTAGTGAAAATAGCCAAGTCAGCTAAAACTGGTGTCAACACTAAGACCTTTAGGAACACGATTCATGCACGATTTGGATTACACTTTGCAGACCAATCAAAAGGTAGGAACATGATCTAGATACTTCCACAAGAATGTTAAAATCACCAAGAACATCTATACAACCTCTAAACATTTTATCCATAAGATTCTTCAAACTGGAGCACTTGAACATTATTGTTGGCCACTGTCATAAAGGAAAGAATGCTTCTGGAGCACAAAATCATGAACCATTTGAACTGAAGGCACATAACATCATCCCAAATTTAATTCCAGAACCATAGATTGTAAAACTTAAATGTGGAGAAATATGGAGCAAAATACATTCTCCCTATCACCATTAAATATACAAAAAACTAGTTTGTACTCTGGTGAATAGAACTCACTCAAATCTTCACACCGGAGGCTCAAACATGAAACATAGCAACTCTAGACATCTCTTAACATAACTTCCAAACTGCAGGCAAAGATATCCAATCTACATGATATGAGAAGCAAAACACTATATTGTCCTTCTTAGATACTTGCTCAAACTCATTCAAATAATTTCCTTAGATGCTGACCATAGGTGTTGACATCAATGACAACACTTACTACTCATACTTGCAACACACATAACATGAGCGCATTATAACATGCTTGTGTTATTGTGAAATAAAATCATCTCACCCTTACCTTTTGTCTCTCTTGCCCACTCTCTATCGATCCTTCACTCTCTACTCTCTCTCACTCACCTCTCTCTATGCCCACTCTAGGTCTCTCCCTCTCTACCTCTCCCTCCCTCCTTACGCCTCTCTCTATAATTTTATCTCTCTCTTTCTCTCTCTATTCTCTCTTCCCTCTCTAGGTCGATACCTCTATCCCTCCCCTCTCTAGATCTATCCTTACCCTATGATATCTCTCTCTCTCTCTGTTGCATATGTTGTCATTAATGTCAACAGAGTTATGATGGAGAAGTCATACTGGTGTGTATGACGTCAACAGAATGGTGATCAGTGATGTTAGAAGAGTATGTGATCAAAAGTATTGTTAGAAGGAAAGCATAATGATCTATAGATGTTTTCAAAGTAAGTGATGTTTAGAGGAGTGGACAAGATGGTCAGAGGAGCAAATAAAGGAGTGATCAAATGAGTTGTGAGGTGAAGGATCTAGTAATGAAAGTCATGAGCATTCTATTGGATTAGTATCATCTGTACATAATTGTACCTTATCTTCTAAATTTTAAGAAAAGGTGAAAGTTGTCAAGTTGTAGGTTATGATAACATGGAGAAGTTGTGGTTTCTTGTTTTGATGAAAAGAGTTGTGATTATTTTCTATGGTGTTGTGAATGTTCCATTCATTGTTTCTTATTGAAAATCATTGCATGAGACATGAAGGGAAGTGTGCAAGGTTTTAGACTGTCAAAGGCATAGGAAGTTCCACTGTAGAAGATCAAGAGAATGCTCTACATTCTTCCACATTTGAAGATATGTCCATGCAGTTTGGAGGTTAGACAAAGATAAATGTGTATGCATGATCCAAATTTTAGAGTATGAAAGTTATTGTAGAAGATTCCAGAGATAGTAGAGTGAAGATAGTGGTAGAGTGTTGTTACACTCACAAGGAGATAGTATAATGGTCCACATTGCTTTGCACTTGAAGATATGATCTTACAGCTTGAAGGACAATTGGATACATATAGGAGGTATGTTATATTCAAGTTTCAAATGATAACATGTACTACAGAGGTTCTCCAGAGTATGCTAAGTTGAGACAAGTCTTGTTCCTAATTCGGGTTGTCAAAAGGAGAAAGTGAGAGCCACCACATTTCACCACATTATGATGTTTATCTTTTCTATTTGGAGGATAAGTTCAGATCCACTGAATATGTGTACAATTCAAGTATCAGGTTTTGAGGAGTATCGCAAGTATGATTTCCAATGCTATATATCTAGATAGTATAATCAAAGTATACAATAGATACTTGCTTCAAAGTTTGATTATTTGTGACATCAGGAAGTAGCATGAAATGTTGAAAGGAGTGGATGAGAATGTTTTTCAAGTCATGTAATGCTTATGGCATGATCTGTATCTTGTTTGTTTGTCTCTCTAGTACCACTTTAGGTCTAGAGATAATGCATTGAAGGATAAGTGTTTGTGGTGCCAATGTGGTGATTGTAAGTGCTTGTGCCATGTGTTTGGAAGTGTGTACTAGCTTTGAGATAGGTATTAAGGTAAAATAGGTCCTATTGATCACTTGGTATGAACCGCATAAAGGGATTTGATTGCTACATTATGATAGTTGATCTAGCAGCCGACTTATGTAGTAGTTGCACGTTTCATGTTAAACATTTCATCTAGATTGACAGAGGTGAAGTTTTGGAGACTTGCTAAGCATATAAATGAAAGATCAAGTTTGTTACAAGAATTTAAGAGTGTGATTAAGAGTGTACGAGTGAGAGAGAATATATGTGTATTTGTGGAAAGATATAATATTCAGAGGGTTGAGAAGGAACTTTGGGAGCTATAATGTGTAATTCATGATAGATGCAGTATTGTGTTGCATTTCAAAGGGGGTTGTGATGTTGTTGTGATAGAGAAGAGGTATGGGAATAGGAGAATTTGTCAAGTGATTTGGTACAGAGGTTGGAGCCTCTTCTTGTAAGTGTTCTAATTATTGTAGCACTTTATGGAGTTGTAGCTTCCTATGGGTTGGAGCCCATAAAACTGTGTTTAGGGAGTTGTATCTTTCTTTGGGTTGGAGCTCCTAAAATTGTGTTTAGGGAGTTGTATCTTCCTTTGGATTAGAGCCCATAAAATAATGTATTAAGGAGTTGTATCTTCCTTTGGGTTGTATCCCATAAAACGTGTTGTAACTTGTTTTTATTTGTGAGGCTAGATAAGGATAGTAGATCCAAGTAGCTTGCTCACTATGGTTTTTCCTTTCTAGGGTTTTCCACATTAATCTAGTGTTATGGGTGTATGGTTGCATGATTGTGTTTTGAATTGCTTCATTATCTGTCCATCTATTTAAGGCAGTAGAAAGCTTTTGTAGATAAAGTTGAATTGGATTAATTTGTGGCATATATTGATTCACCCCCCTCTCAGTATATCAAAGTGTTCTAATAATTAGTATCAAAGCTAAGGTACTTGGTGTAGCCTAATAGATAAAGGTAGATCTTGGAGTAGAATGCATGGCTTATAGAGATTCCTCTTCTAAAGTACTGATATTTAATGGAACTAACTATAACTTCTAAAGCATAAGGATGGAAGCTTATCTTACCTCGCTAGGGTATGATGTTTGGAAGCTGCAATGGATACTTATACTTATCTTGATTATCCTATTAGAGATCCAAATGAGAAGAAGGCCCATGAAAGAAATGGTAAAGCTAAGAATGCTATCTTAAGTAGTCTAACTAGTTCATAGTTTGTCAAGGTAGTGCACTGTAAGACGGCCAAGGAGATATGGGATAAACTCAAAAATCTCTATGAAGGAAATGACAGTGTAAAGAAAGTAAGATTGCAAACTTACAGAGCAATGTCTGAGAATCAAAGGATGAATGAAGATGAAAACATTGTTAGCTATCTACTCTGAGTGGATGAAGTTGTCAATGAAATCAAAGGGATAGGTGAAGATGCAAGTGAGTTAGTAGTTGTGAAGAAAGTCCCAAGAACTCCCCCTTATAGGTTTGATTCAATTTTTTTTTCTATTGAACAATCCAAAGATTTGAAGCCACTTACCATGGGATGAGAAATGAAGTCAAAGGCACATCCAAAAGAGAAGTTTCTTTCAAAGCTACAAAGAATGAAGGAATATCTGATCCACACAGTGAGTCAGAGGAAGAAGAAGCAAACTTTATAAGTAAGCTAAAGAAGGATTCAGGCAAGTATAAAGGTAAGTTACCTTTCAAATGTTTTAATGTCAAAATGCTGGCCATTATGCTTATAAATTTCCTTTTAGAGAAGATGAAAATAGAAGCAAGGGTTTTAAAATGAGAAAATTCAAAGGGAGCCTTCTTTCCAAAGAAGACTATAGCTCCTCAGAAGAATTAGATCACTACTCATCAGATGATGATAGAGGAGAGTCCCTATTCACGGTAATCTTTGTGCTACTAACCAAGACCAAGAGAGTTCAATGATTGTCCAAACAACATTTCACATGATCAAGGGTAAATAAATCTCTGGATAATATACAGTGGATGTTCAATCCATATGATAGGTGATAAGAGAAAATTCATCAATCTTGTTAAGTGAAATGGTGGATCAGTCAAGTTTGGAGACAATTCATCTACAAATATTTGTGGAAAGGGCACCATAAGTATTGATAGACAGAAGGTCTCAAGCACAATCTTCTCAGTGTAAGCCAGATATTGAACAAAGGATACAACCTCATGTTTCATGGAAAAGGATGTTAAATTAGAAGAGCAAAGTCTGGTAAACTGGTGACAAAAGGTTCTAGGATAGGAAACATTTTTTACAACCTAAAGGGTGGAAATGAAAGAAGTTGTCTTCTATGATAGACAAATGAATGTTGGCTATGGCACAAAAGGATGGTACACATCAACATTGACAAACTTGCTAAAATCAGCTCCATACAAGTAGTAAGAGACCTATCAAAGATTATCAAGCCTACAAGTACTTTGTGTAAAGAATGTTAGATTGGGAAGTAGACAAGGATAATATTATAGACCATGGAGTATTCTTGTATAGAGCCTTTGAAACTAATTCATAATGACATATGTGGTCCTACTAGAACAAGGAGTCTCCAAGGTGAGAGGTATTCTATGTTACTCATTGATGATTACTCTAGGATTACATGGGTTAGTTTTTTGAAAGAGAAATTAGAATCTTTCAGTAGGTTTAAGATTTTCAAATTCATGGTTGGAAATGAAATGAATTATAGAATCAAGTGTTTAAGTTTTGATAGAGGTGGTGTGTTGACTTCAAATGAGTTTGAGGAATATTCTGAAGAACATGGAATAAACAGGCACTTATCTGCTGCAAGAACTCCTCAGCAAAATGGAGTTGTGGAAAGGAAGAATAGAATAGTATAGGAGATGGATAGAACCATGTTGAATGAAGCCATGTTGCCTGATGAATATTAGAAAGAAGCAGTCCACACTGTTGTCCACATTCCTAATAGAGGACAACTAATAGTGAATAGCACCAAGACTCGATATGAGCCATGGAATGGAAGACTAGCTTTTGTCAGGTATTTTAGAGTCTTTGGAAGAAAATGCTGCATCAAGAGAGATGAAGAAGGTTTGGGAAAGCTTGACTCAAGATCTAATGAAGGAATTTTTCTTGGATACTCAACTAGAAGGAAAGCTTACAAGTGCTACAATAACAGACCAAGAAAGATAACTTTGAGAGTGTAAATGTTAGGGTTGATAAAGAGTCACATCGAATCACATATGAGAAAGAAGACTATTGTTCAGATGAATCTAATTTCACAAAAGAAGAGGAAGAAATGTGAGAGAAAGTCACCAAGACCCCTGCCAAATATGTCTAGAAGAATCACTCAAAAGATCAAATAATTGGAGACAAGAACACATGAGTATAGACTAGAGGAAGATTTTCAAGAACAAATGAATAGGTAAACTTCTCTTTGCTATCTAAGATAGAACTTAAAAAATTTTCTTATGCTAGCAGGGATGAAGGGTGGATCCAAGAAATGGAAGAACTAAATCAAATAGAGAAAAATCAAACTTAGGAATTGGTGCCAAGAACTACAAACAAAAATGTGATAGGGACAAAATGGGTGTTCAGAAATAAATTCAATGAAGATGGAGAAGTGGTTAGAAAAAAGCAAGGTTGGTTTGGAAAGGTTATTCACAAGTAGAAGGAATTGAGTTTGAGGAGACATTTTCTTTGGTGGCAAGAACTAATGCAATTAGGATGTTTCTTGCATTTGCAGTTCATAAGGACTTCAAGGTATATCAAATAGATGTCAAATCTGCCTTCTTGAATGGTCACTTAGAAGAGGAAGTTTACATAGAGTAGCCTGATGGATTTCTATTATCAGAAGACTTGAACATGGTATGTAAACTTAAGAAGGCTTTGTATGGTCTCAATCAAGGCTCCTAGGGCTTGGTATGCAAGGTTGGACAAGTACTTACTCCAACAGGGCTTCAAGAAAGGTACCATAGTTAGAAATCTATACATCAAAATTGAGAATGAGCAAATACTAATAGTAGTATATGTTGATGATATAATCTTTGGTGGCAATGATGAAATGTGTATGAAGTTTGTAGAAGAGATGCAGAAGGAGTTTAAAATGTTTATGATAGGTGAGCTATCATTTTTCCTTGGACTCCAAATTGCTCAATCAGATGAAGGTATATTTATCTCTCAAGTAATGTATGTCAAGAAGATGTTGAAAAACATTGGTATGGAAGATTGCAAACTAGTGAGTACTCCTATGGTAACAGGTTGTCATTTGAGTAAAGTTGATGAGTCATCTTAGGTTGATTAGAATTTGTATTGGTCTATGATTGGGGCCTACTGTACTTAACAACATCAAGGCCTAATATTATGCAAGCAGTTTGCATGGTTGTAAGATTTCAAGTTGATCCTAAAGAAACACATGTGAAATTAGTCAAAATGATTTTTGTTATTTGAAGAGCACTCTGGATTATGGATTATGATATTAGAAAGGTGATGAGTTTTCCCTGAGTGCATATATTGATGCTGATTGGGTTGGTAGTGTTAATGATAGGAGACGTACCAATGTTGGAGCTTTCTTTTTTGGGAGATAGATTGGTCTCATTGTTAAGTAAAGAGAAGGATTCATTTTCATTATCAATAATAGAAATAGAGTATATAGTTGTAGCATCCTGCTGCACTCAAGTATTCTGGATGAAGCAAAGATTGAAGGATATCAAGGTATTGTATTATGAGTCCATTCCTATCCTATGTGATAATACAACTACCATCAATATTTTCAAGAATCTAGTGATGCATTCTAGAACTAGACACATATCCATCAAGTATCACTTTTTAAGAGAAAATGTGCAAATCAAGAGGTAAAATTGGAATATGTACCTATAAAGGATTAGGTTGTAGATATCTTTACAAAGGCACTTTCTAAGGATACATTTGAATATCTTAGACAGATGTTAGGGGTTGTTTCCCCTCCTTATTCTAACTAGATGAACAAAGGATGCATCTTTCCAAAGGGAGTAGTTAAAGATATATTTATTATCCCTAGATTGATGGAAGCTACCTCTCAAGGGGAGTAGGTAGAAAGAGACTAAGAAGGATGACAAGGATTGTTCAGATAGGGGGAGCTTGTATGTTTAAGTAGAAATAGAGGAAGACCACTTGCACTTTTCCCTTGATGTCAATAGGGGAGAAAAGTTGCATATCAGGTGTTTCCATCACTACCAAAAGGGGAGATTGTTGCATATTTTGTCATTAATGTCAATAGAGTTGTGATGGAGAAGGCATACTAGTGTGTATGATGTCAACAAAATGGTGATTAGTGATGTCAGAAGAGTAAGTGATTAGAAGTCTTATGATATGGAAACTATAGTGATGTGTAGATGTTGTCAAAGTAAGTGATGTTTAGAGGAGCAAACAAGATGGTCAGAGGAGCAGATAAAGGAGTGATGATCAGAGGAGTTGTGAGCTAAAGGATATGGTAATGAAATTCATGAGCATATTTTTGGATCAGTATCATCTATACAATTTTACCTTACCTTCTAAAGTTCATGGACAGGTGAAAGTTGTCAAGTTGTAGGATATGCTGACATGGAGAAGTTGTGGTTTCTTTTTTTGATGAAAAGAGCTATGATTATTGTCTATGGTTTTGTTAATGTTGAATTTATTGTTTCTTATTGAAAATTATTTCATGAGACATGAAGGGCACACGAAGTTACACTAAAAACGCTCAGGAGAATGCTCTGCATTCCTCCGTATTTGAAGATATGGCCATGTAGTTTAGAGGTTAGACAGAGAAAGATGTGAAGTATGCATGATCCAAATTTTAGAGTATGAACATTAGCATAGAAGAGTCTAGAGCTAGCAGAGTGAAGATAGTGGTAAAGTGTTGTTGTAGTCACAAGGAGACACTATAATGATCCACACTACCCTGCACTTGAAGATATGATCTTGTGGCTTGAAGGATAGTAGGATACAGATAATAGGTATGTTATATTCAAGTTTCAAAATATAATATGTACCATAGAGGTTCTTCAGAGTTTGTTGAGTTGAGACAAGTCTTGTTGTTGATTAGGGTTGTCACAAGGAGAAAGTGAGAGTCCCTACATTTGACTGCATTATGATGTTTGGCTTTGTTGTTTGCAGGATAAGTTCAGCTCAATTCATGTATCAAGTGTTGAGGAGTAATGCCAGTATGATTTTCAATGTTATATATTTAGATAGTGTAATCAGAGTATGCAAGAGATATTGGATTCAAAGTTTGATCTTGTTTGTGCCAATAGGAAGTACCATGAAATAGTGAAAGGAGTGGACAAGAATGTTTTTCAAGTTATGTAATGCTTATGACATGATCTGCATGTTTTTTTATCTCTCTGGTACCACTTCAATTCTAGAGCTAATGCACGGAAGGATAAGTTGTTGTGATGCCGACATGGTGAGAATATGTGTTTGTACCATGTGTTTGGAAGTGTGCACCAACTTTGAGATGGGTATTAAGGTAAAATTGGTCTTGCTGATCACTTGCTATGAACTGTTTAAATGGATTTAATTCCTACATTACCATAGTTGATCTAGGAGCTGACTTGTGTCGTAGTTACACATTTCATGTTACACATTTCATCCAGGCTGATAGAGGTGAAGTTTTGAAGACTCATGGAGCATGTAAATAAAAGATCAAGTTTGTTGCAAGAATGTAAGAGTGTGAGTGAGAGTGTGCAAGTGTGAGAGAATATATGTGTATGTATCAAAAGATACATGATCCAGAGGGTTGAGAAGGAACTCTGGGAGCTATAATTCATAAGTCATGATAGAGGTAGCATTGTGTTGTGTTGTGGAGGAAGTTGTGATGCCATTGTAATGTAGTAGAGGCATGGAAGTAGGAGAATCTATCAAGTGATTTGGTGTAGAGGTTGGAGCCTCTTCTTGTAAGTGTTGTAAGTTTTTTAGCAATTTAGGGAGTTGTAGCTTTCTTTGGGTTGGAGCCCATAAAACTATGTTTAGGGAGTTGTAGCTTCCTTTGGATTGGAGCACATAAAACTTTATTTACAGAGTTGTAGCTTTCTTTGGGTTTGAGCCCATAAAACAATGTATTAGGGAGTTGTAGCTTCATTTAGGTTGTAGCCCATAGAACTTGTTGTAACATATTTTTATTTGTGAGGTTGGATTAGACAGTACATCCAAGTAGCTTGCTCAGCTCACTTTTTCCCTTCTAGGATTTTCTATGTAAATCTGGTGTTCTAGCTTAATGGTTGTGTGATTGTGTGTTTAATTGCTTCATTATCTATTTGTCTATTTAAGTCAGTAGAAATTTTTTGAAGATAAAGTTGAATTTGATTAATTTGTAGCATAAAATTATTCACCCCCTCTCTTAGTATCTCATAGTGCTCTCTCTCTATCTCTCTCTCTCTCTCTCACCTCTTTACCTCCCTCCCCTTCCCTCCACCCCTCTCTCTCTCACCTATATACCCCCCTCTCCTCTCTTCCTACTACCCCCTCTCTCTGGTTGAGTGTATAGGTTTGAGGATCTAGAATATAGGATTTAAGGCATAGTGTTAAGGGTATTGGTTATAGGGTATTTAGTAATTTAGGGACAGTGAAAATCTTGTCATAGTAGTAATTTTAGAATTTAGACAATGCATAAAACTTACCACACCTGAAAAAACATGCTCACTTTATAACATGAGCATGTTTTGAGGAACCAAAAAAATAGAAAAAAAACATGTATATAATCTATGAGTCAGATCCACATGCTCTATTATTCTCTACTTTCTATGCATTTTCAGAAAAAAAAATGATTTTCATGGTTTTTCCATTTAGACAATCATTGTTTACTTAATTTGATTATTTGAACTAATATTTTCATGTTTCATATTTTTTTAATCCTATTTTTCATGTATTTAGATTGAATTTGTTGATATAGATTTATTTTTTTCATAAATTTGACTAATCGTATTAGAGTTATATAGAGCTCAACATTGAATATAAAGGAACTTGCGAAAAAGCTCAATTTTTTGATGATTTTAAAGCCAAAAAAAATAAAGTAGACATAATTGTGTAATTGAGAAACTCAAATCTCAAAATCTAAGGTATATTCTTATGTATTCATTTACTTAACTTTATAATTATGTTAGCATGAACTCCTATTAAATATGTCAATGATATGTGGACACCTAATTAATCTCCAAATTCATCTATATATTGTGAAGATAGTAATGCAATTTTCCTTAACACAAAATGATGATCTTTGTGGTTATAAGCTTCAACAAAATGATCCTATTATGGCACACCCAAAAACATAAAATAACATCCTATTGGAAATTTCTCACTAAAGCCATAAGCATTAAAAACCTATTACATTAACAATACATTAAAACCCTATGACATTACATCTACTTTATCCATTTATTTGATCCATATCATCATTTAGGAAAAAAAGATGTTAGTTTTATTAGATGTACATTTCATCATCCATTTATTGGATGTATTTGATCATCAAGGAAAAGTAAAGTACTCTTGTTTCTCAAGAGTTAACCATGTTTGAGGAAGTCCAACCAATCACCTCTTGAAGAAGAAGAGTTATGCTAACTTGATAACGAGACCTTAGCTCTGGCTATGGTAAAGAATAAGATATTTTCCTCTAAGCATAAGATTTACAAATTCATAAGATCCTATAAATGTATCAAAGATACATGGACAATCAAATATTAGGGTTCTTGAAGAAATTTTGGGCAGACAAATATTACTCTCATGTTATAGGATAGTCATGAGGGAAGTGAGAGGATTATCGTTTTGACAAGTTATTATCATGACAAAGTGAAATTTTTTATTTATTTGAGATAAAAATCTATGACAACAAGCCATATCACCATGGTAAGGAAATCATCAAGATAGTATTGGTATATATTTATGAAGTCTTATAAACATTCCATGATAATCCTAAACTAGGGCAAGGTCATGGAAACACTTTCACTGTAGAGTAAAAGTGCAACATGTTGCTATTGTCTTGATTCAAACACTAGCCTAAATAATTAGAAGCATACTAAGGGAAATCATGTTAGTCAAAGAAATATCACCATGCTAAAATCAAGCTAAGGATTGTCACTTGAGCATACTTGCAAGAACAATCATATTAGCCTAAAGACTATCATACCATAATAGCTATCATGCAATGCTACGAATAGCTATGACCTATCCCCCATGGGTAGGATAGCAACTGATACACAAGGTGACAATCAAGACTAAATGATAAGTCAATTAATCTCAACTCCATGTGAAAGGTATCCTTGATACTATATAAACATAGAGGTGGTCGTGAAAGGATATTCATATGGTAGGGAAGATTGTTGTGGATACTAGATGGCCAAATAGGTCAACTAAAAGATAATAATACATGCCATTAGCATAGTTATTGGTGCAGTCACGGTAGGAGGGTTCACGAAATGAACTATTTGTATCGTGCAGCAAGAGTAAACACAACAAAAACAACTCAAGGAAATGGAACAAATATAGATTCAGTCATTCAGTATATCATAGAATTCAAATACAATCTGGCCGGCAACAAGAGGACTTACAATTAGGGCTCGCATGCCTGATTACATACATGCGCAAGATAAATCTTTGAAGCTCCTTCACACAAAATCCAAACTATCAACTATCATGATGATATGAACTTGTTAGCCAATTTCCTAAGGATCTATTACATAATTATATATCATTTCCAGACCAATAGATTCCTCCGTGTCAGCTAAGGAAGGTCACAAACTCCAAGGAAGAGTTGTAACATGTTCACAGATAGGTCAGACCTAAATGCATAGAACACTTCCTCAAATAAATGGAACAATGTGCGGACCTCCAGGGAAGGTCAACCATGAACCAAGGGTCATTGAATGATGTGTCATTAGGATCCTCAAGTCAAGAAATGATCCAAAAGCCTTCTGCTTTAGTTGATTTGTCTGAGATTGTCAAGAAGCTCTGCTCTAAGAAAACAGTTGATCTTCTGATAGTGATAACTTTTTGGTAACTAATCCAAATGCTCTGAATTCTTGATATGATGTAGATGAATGAATGTAGATTCTCAGTCTAGATCCATAAGGTGTGAAATGCCAAAACTAGACCACAAGCTGAAACTGCTTCTGACTGAACTGCCTGAACTAAACTAGAAAATGAAGGAACTGAAATATAAACAAATTGAAATGCAAATGTTTTTGGTTGATGCAAGATTACTCTTGAACTAGGGATGCTCCTGCATCAATTATTAGGATAATTATAATCACAATGAGATTGTCTTGAATATATAGTGACTTGTCAAGGAGTTATTAGATAGTTAATGAAGATAGAGTATTGATATTGGTGGGTGTATAGCCTTTTCATGAATTAAAAGAGTCATGCATCATGAAGTAGTAGTCAAGATAAAAAGGACGCCAAATTTGGTGAAGTTTCAAAAAGAAACTAAATTTGGCACTTCATTATAATTTTGCAACCAATTTGACTAGGAATGGGAGAAGGATTAGAGAAGAGATTTGTCCTAAATAGGAATGAATATATTGCATCTTTAATATAACTTGTTATGCTTTCAGATCTTTCATTGATCTTGATTAAAATATTTGTGTTTCATTTTTCATTTATCTAATTTTTTTGCTAACTAGTATGAGGTAGTTTGTGGTCCTTTAAAAGAGAGATACTTTTTCTTGTGGTTGCAAGAGAAAGGTGGATAATCAATAAAAAATGTTGATCTAGAGACATGATTTTTTGCTCTACATACTCTATTTTAACAAGAACATGATAGAGGAAGAAAGTACTAAAAGAGAACCTAAGAAAAGATCAAGAAAAATTTTGGCTAAGAGAATGAGATGAATAAAGGATAAATTACTGATTTGATGACCTGATTTGTTGTTGTTCTAAAAAAACCAAGCTCCATAAAATTTTATCCATAAATATCAGAATAAAAGAAGGTAAAAAAGGTAGCAAATTATTTTATTTCTTTAAGGAATTTGCATTTCTATTGAAGATTTATGATAAAAGAAGGAATACTACATGATTTGAAGATCCTTACGGAACAATTTATGCTTGTCAACTAAGGTCGTTACATTGGAAATTTCATTCCCAATTAACCTAGGTGAAGGACACAAGGGTCTTTGAGAAGATACATTAAGAAAATGTGAAATTAACCTAGAGATTGTGCCTACCACCATTTGTAAATGTTGACCATATCCGAAGAGACCCCTATTCCAACAATGGATAACTATTGTAGCCAAAATGAAATGAATTTGACTTGAGGTCATAGGACTAAATATAAGCCTTAGGATCAAATTAATCTTGGTTGTTGATGTAATTCTGAAAACTCGGTATGGAAAAGTTGATTTATATATATATAGAGAGAGCTAAAAGACATTGTAAGTGTTGGAAAAGTTCCTTTGTATTGCTATGATACATTCTTAAATATCATCTAAATGATAAATGTTAGTTACTCCCTGAAGAAAGAATGGTATGATATGTCATCTTGACTTGTAATTCAAACGTTATCCTAGCTTAATCTTCATTTGTAAAAGATTTCTAGAATATGAAATGTGTGCAATCTCTATGTTTCAGGTTGGACCAACCTATGAAACTATAAATTTTTAGATTTATAATCATTTATTCACTTTAATTATATGATTATTTTGAGATTTGTGAATGAGATTACTTTACTCTATTATACCAAGATGGACTAATTTATCTATGTCTTATTCATGATGCATATAGAAAACATCATCTTGCTGAGGAAATGAGCAAAGACTCTAACACTAGAAGAGTGTGAAGCTAGGAATGCAAAGAAAAGAGAAGGAATGAGGAAACTTCACGAAAGGAGGAAGTTATCAACCATATAAGAAGACATACCACCATTGCCGAATCAAGAGGAACATGAATCATCTAATCAAGCTAAGGGAAAGATAAGGAATTGGTGGCACAAAGACAATTAAGGCAAAACCTCTATTCAACGAGGAAACTAAATCTTGAAGTTGGAGGCACTCCATCTTTCATAGGTCAAGTTGAAGGGACATCATCATTCTCTTCTCAAGTTTGAGGCACTCCATATTTTACAGGTCAAGTTGAAGGTACATCATCATTCTCTTCTCAAGTTGGAGGAACACCATCATTCACATGTCAATTTGAAGGTACATCATCATTCTCTTCTCAAGCTGGAGGAACACCATCATTCATATGTCAAGTTGAAGGTACACCATCTTCTCCATCTCAATTTCAAGGCTTTTCATATTTTGCATCTCCAATTGAAGGTATGCCATCTATCCTATCTCAAGTAAATATTGAATAAATTATTAATACTGAGTCAACTTTACCATTGAAAATGCATCCTAGAATTTCATATAGAAAGCCTAAGTTTCTAATTGATATTGAATCTTATCCTACATGGGCTTCAAAATGCCTCATAGAATTTCACATAGAAAGCTAAGTTTCTAATTGATATTGATGACAATATTTTGAAGCCCATGTAGGATAAGATTCTCAAGCGTACTTGCCAAAGATATGCAAATAAGATATGGAAATTGTTTACTGAGAACTTAAATGAAACTGAATGATGTCAACTATTTATTGAATTCTTGAGAAATCTAAAATTTAGGCCCATTATGAAGATTCTTGGCCTAAGAACATTAGATGATTCAAGTGAAAAATAAATTGTAAAGAATCTAATGAGTGCATATGAGACTATGGGTTCCACCTCATGCACCAAGGGTAGTAATATCACATGATGTGTCATTACATTAACAATAGTAAGCCATCAAACAAAGAAAGATCGCCTCATTAGAAAGACAAGTGAAGCAGTGAAAATAAGTAGAAAAACTCTAATTAGAGCTATTGGAAGACATGCAATAGTTGAGGACCCAAATAGCAATAATTTTTGGGAATTCCTTGGGAGACTCCCATAAAAAGATAAAGTTGTTGAAGCCTTGAGATCCCTCATTGAAGAATTTTGGAAAAATAACACAAGGGTATCTCTTAATACAAGAGATGTTGTAAGAAGGAGAATTGGTTGTCGGAAGCATGAGCCAGATCCAAAGCATGTTTTGAATGTGACTCAAACACAATTTTAAAAGAAATTTCTAGAGATGTATCCTCAAATCAAGATTAGTGAAATGTATTTTGAAATGGTAAATCATTTTTATGTTAAAATAAATCACACACGCATAACTTTTTGTTGTACAATACATATTGAGTTTTCTAATCATTATGATGTTTATAGATATATATGTGTAGATTTAAATACTAACAATGTTTTATAGGAGTGTAATATAAACTGTCCACCTAGATATTCAAGATATTTCATATTGAGTATCTTATGTCAAAGATTGGATGGTCAATTATTCCACAAGAACTTATGTTTGGATGGCACGTGTGATCATTTTGGTGGGTTGCAACATTTTTTGAGTTGTAAACATATGGAGAACACACATCCAATTCAAAATGAACTAATAAGTTTTGGAAAATATAAGATAATGGAATATAGTCTAAACAATGGTAAAGAAGCATAAAGGTGTTAATTGGTCATTGAAAAGATTTCAGTGTATTAGTTTATCTCTATTTTCTGAGAGAATATAGTTTACAAGTGTGCAAGGCATACCCATAGAGATCGATGGTTAGGCTTTCAATTCAAGTTATGGAAGGACATGTTTCCACTTGATACTATCATTTCATTTGTTGAATTTGTAGAGAACTACACACTACAGCCATAGAATGAGGTGCAATCCCAGTATTACAACTCTATGAAGGTTGCTATATTTGTGCATATATAGCATTCATTCATGCAAATGACAATACAGAGGATGGAAACAAGATGTTGAGAGAGTATCATTTTTATATCAGTGATGATTGTACATATTCTATAGAGTTTGTACAAGGCTACTTTAAGATGTTATACCCTAATTAGGGTAGCACGAGCATATCATTTGTCTAGCATATCATATGGTTAGATAATTGCGCATCACAATTCAAGAACTTGTGGATGTTCTATTGCTTGAGCATGATGCATAGGATGAATTATGTTCAACATATGTGGAATTTCTCTGAGGCTGGGCATGGAAAGGGGGAGCATGATGGTGTCAGAGCATGTATCAAAATAACATTAACACAGGAAGAATTGAAGTACAAAGACAATGCAAAGTTGTTAGATGAGAGATCTATTGTCGAATGGTGTAACTCTACAATGGATCTAGGTAATGAAGACAAGTGTATAGTTCATAGATTTTTTTGGTTGGTTAATGATACTAAGATTGCAAAATATGAGGATTGTTGTACATTGATAGGATTGAGTGAGCTACACGCTTTCAGAAGCTCTAATGCAGGTTCATGGAGTATTCATATGTAATGGATTTGTTTTTCATGTACAAATCAAGCTTGGTATGAATGTGAGTCAAAGGAGTGGGTCAATTGATTGTGTATAAGAAGTCTAAGCCCAATTGACATGTATCGACTCTCGACAACACTACAACTCACAAAGATTGAATCATCAATTAACTTTGACCATGTTTTAGATCTAGTTCAACCAGGTATTTTTAGCATTTAAATTTAGTAAATTTTAATATTCCATCTTATTTCATAGTTTTTTTGGATTGTTGACTATATTCATTGAAGTGAATGCACATAACAATGCAAGGCATGTTTATACAGTTATTGCAATTGAAGATAATGAAGAAGGAATATATTACTATTTGTGTCATTATGTTGAGACAAAAAGGAAATCAGATACCCCTATTATAGATGGGGAAAACATCGAGTACCCTACAAGATTAGTGGTTGTTACTTAAACATGGCTTAGAAGGTACCCAATGAAGAAATCTGATGTGTGGTTGCTTGAGGAATTTGACACACATAGGAAGATTCTTCATTATTCTAACCTTGTTGTGGAATCAAACATTCATATGATCAAATATGGGGTAGACCATTGAACAAGACCTTGTGGAAGGTTTGTGACTCTAACCATGAGGCAATACTCGACATAATAAAGAGTAGAGAAGACCTGGATGGTTCATTGGATTGATTATAAATGAAAATAAATTGTAATTTCATACTCATTTCTAAATATATACAAATTATTTGTGTTAGAGTAGTAGGTTCTTTACTTAATTAATTTAATCATATTGATTAATTAATTAATTCACCTTTACTTTATTTCACTTATAAACTTAGTAATCTCACATTAGGGTTTTCTAACTTGCAAATATAAAAGCAAGTTCTCTCATGTAATTCATTGAATCCATTTCATTAAATGCATGCTTTTTTGTGAAAATTATTCTCTTTGCTTTTTTCTCTTTTGGAAGGTTAATCCTAGGCTTTCCAAACATTCACTGGGTCCTGTGAGGTTGGTTTCACAACTTCTACATCGTATCAGAGCTCCAAATCTGCAAGCCCCTTCTCAGATTTGGAGAAACTTTTGGGCAAGAGTTATTGCTAGGTGTATTTCTATGTAAAATAGAGTATTCCATTAGATTTTAAGCAATCGAAATAGTTAGATTACCCTTTTATTTAGTTTAATTTGAGCTTCTTAGGCTAGATCTGCAAGGGTTTTAGTGGGTGCTTTTTTTGGGGATCTAGAGGAAAGTTATTTTCCAGAGCATTTGGGCCCAAATAGACCTCACCATCGTGCTTAGAAGGCCCAAAAACCTTGATATTGACTGTCAAATTGTTGACATCAGCCTCGGGCTCATCTAGGGCAAAACATTTTTGATAGGCATGTTGTACGGCTTGCCCAACACGTAAACCGATGTGAAAAATTTTCAAAAAAAATATATTAGTTTTTTCATGCATAGTTTAATGTTTTTTTTTTTAAAATTATATTGAAAAAATGTATGTAGGTTTTTTATTTAACAAAAAGGGGTTAAAAAAATTAAAACAGAGGGTGGCAGGTTTTGGTACCTGCTTAGGGTGCCATACCTGTGTTAGCAGGCGTATGCTTTTGGGTATCACGCCAAGCAAGGGGGTGCAGTCCCTTAAGGGGCTTGTAAACTTCTTAGTAGGGCCACAGAACCCCTTAGTGGGGTCATGTGGGGGGGTTTAACCCCTCCACCCCCTCTTTATATATTTTTTTTAAAATTTAAATAAAAAAAATCACCTTTTTTTTATAGGTTTTTTAAAATAAAAAAACCTATTCTATTAGTTTGGTGATCCATTTCACACTTCCACCAAATATAGCAGCTCCACCACATTTAGAAGCTCTACAACATTTAGCAACTCTACAGATTAAGCAGTGTCTCCATTTTTGGTAGTTTGGCTAAATTTAGCAGCAAGGGGTCATTTTTTTACCCTAATTTGTGCTTGAGGGGGTCTTCTTGGTTTCACCATATCTTGAGCAAATGACGTTGGATTTGTGCAAATGAATAGGCATTGGAATAATAGTTCCAAGGATAATCTAGTGGTGTAGGTATTGTTTCTAGATTTTTCTGTTGGTATAATTTATTATTGTTTGAAGTCTAGATACCATTTTTAGCCTTCGAGCTCGTATCTTTTTGGCAGGATCTTCAATTTTCATGATTCATGTAGCGTTGGAAAGATATTGAGGAGCTCTACACAGCCCCCGGTATTATTTATTCAGTGTGTCTTTTTTATGGCTTTTGTTTGATACTCAAGATATTTTGGCACCTACAGAATTTTTGTTTGTTTTGCTGGGATTCATTTATTAGCATTAATACATATTCATATTGTTGATCTCAGATCTAATTTATTTGAGGAGATAGCATTATTTTGTTCTATATGTAGTCCTTTTTAAGACATTGTGAGCTTCCATTGTAAGCATGATATAGGAGCATCTAGAGGTGTAATAGCAATCTTGCATCACTGAAATAAAGATGTTGATTCAAAATTGTTGATGTTTTTCTCATTTGTTTTTAAAATTATTATTTTTGGTCCAATAATCGCTTGAATAATGATGTAGAACCTTTAGTTTTCTAAACTACTAAAAATTGCAAACTGCTATTTTTGAAAAGTTTGTATTTGGGCATGGATCGAAGTGAAAATTTACACAAAGGTTCATAAATTAAAAATAAGATCTTTGGTGAAGGAATCAACCAAAGATCATTTGTGGGTTATAACATATTTAAGTTTTTGTTTCCTGAAAAATACCTAAAAATTATTCAAATTTAGATTTGAGGAACTAAGCAGCCACGCACGGGCCTAAAAATGGGTGGAACTAGTAGAGCATGTTCTTAGTGCATAGAGAAATCCACAAGCTTTTCAATGCTTTAAATGGTTCATCAATCAGACACCTAGATTAAAAGCCATGGCTCCCGAAAGTTGACCTATTTTTGGAGGGAGATACAAAATCCAAAATTTTGTTGGAGGCCACCAAAAAGGGTATTAATAACCCTTTTTTAGAACCCTTGGAAGTAGTAGAGATAAGGGGGGAAGTTTAGAGTCAAGAAAAGGTGGGAAAATATAAACCCTAGCTAATTTAGGGTTACAAAAGGAAAAAGATTCTAGAGTCTTGAGATACGTAGCTATAATGTGTTGCAGCCTATGGAGGATTGATTCCTCTAATTGAATTTGATCTTCTGTAATGTAATGAGTTGTCCAAATCAATAAAATAACATTCTATTTCCTATGTGCAATTTCTGTTGTTGTGTGTTTTTTGATTTACCCCCTTCATCAAGTGGTATCAGAGTAAGGGTTCCTGAGTGTGTAGATAGATCACCAACCATGAGGTAGTTTGCACTAGAACCTAAGGTTGTGGGTTTGTTGCAGAGATCAAAATGCCTCCATGAAGAAATTATATTCTAATGTGCAAAAGAAGGGCATCAAGCATATGAGTTTCCACAACATCAAGGAAGGACAAATAGAAGACCTGAAGGTAATGCATGAGTTACAAATGTAGATGAAGATGCACAGTTTGAGCATTCTGAAGATGCTAAAAGGAGAGAAACCCTAGTTGTAAGAAGAACCTTGTTCAATGAGGAGAAAGAACATGATCAGAGGAAGAGTTTATTCCTCACAAGGTGCAAATGTGAAGGTAAGTGTTGTGATTGTTGGTAAGAGACACTATATGGATTCATGGTTGTTGTCATTGATGGCAACAAAGGTCATCCCACATATCCGCAAGTCATGGTGTGTCTCTACCAAAAGTCAGAATGAAGATTGTTGTGGTCCGGTGAACAAGAACAGAGCATGTGGCAAGGTTCGATAGATTGGTCCAGATCTCCCAGAGGAAGTGTCTTGGTGCAGTGCAGATTTGGGGAAGTCAAGAGGACTACCTTGAGTAGTATATTCCAAGGATTTAGCCTCCGGTGATGGACAAGGAAAAAGATATGAATAGTTGAGTACCGGATTCCTGAGAGACAGTGAGAACAGAGGAAGAACTGACTGACAGAGTATCAGACTATTTTCCGGATGTGTTACTGTTGATGCTAAAGGTTGTGAAGGCATGAATCATGTTTGGCCGACATGATTAATGGTATCTACAAATATATGATTGATCCGCATTACTTGATATGCAAGGATTTAGCTGACAGAACAAAGTTTGTGAGAAGATAGACCATTCTGGGTGTCGACTAGAAAGAAAATGAAATCACTAGTGCGGATATATATAGAGGATGGATTTTGTTGTGAGATGTTTAGTTGTGGCATGGTGTATGTGAATAAGTGTAGAGCAGTGCAGAAGCAGTAAGAAAGATCCGGTATGTGAAAGGAAAGCAGAATAAAGAGCAAAGGAAAGATGAAGTGCAGCAGATTAGTATACTGAGCCTAACCGGAACTGAACTCTAGCATATGTAGATGCTTCCAATCAGTTCAAGTATTGTATAACATTCTTTTGTAGACAGTGTGTCTCCTTGTAGGCAGTGTGCCTCTTTGTGAGCAGTGTGCTCGGGCAGTGAGCCCTAATTGGCAAGTGCCATTTTGTAATTCCTTATTCTTCTAACAAAGAATAATCTTTGGGTTAATCACCCCGTGGTTTTCTCCCTTAACCGGGTTTCCATGTTAAAAATACTGTGTCATGTGTTTCTCATTTCATGGTAATGTTTGTTTGTTTGATTCAATGTTGCTTTGATTAATAAGAAAGTTCAAAAGAAGAAATAATTAGGATAACTGATTCAGCCCCCCCTCAGTTATCAACAGTTGGTATCAGAGCTAAGTTCCTCCTAATAGAGCCTAATAGCTTGAGGAAGATCTGGGAGTTCAAATGGATGCATATGGTTTAAGGGAGCAACTCAAGACTACCCTTGAGGATCTTGAACAGTCAAACTCTGAAGTCAATGAATTAAAGGAAAGACTCAAACAGGCTTATGAATTCATGAGAGAACTAAAGGACAAATTAAGTCTCTCTATGAAAAAGAGAAAGGAGCTGCTCCAACAATTGGCAAGACAAAGTGAAGAAAGTAATACAAATGAAGAATTGACTGAGAAAACCAAGTTATGTGAAAAGTTATCAAAAGAAGTCATTATGATAAGGCATGAAATAGAATCAAGAGTTATAAAGTTTACTCAAGAGATTGAAGAGAAAAGAAAAGCTGAAGACAATCTAAGACAATCTCTTAAAGAGAAATCAGAAGATTGCCTCCAGATGGACAGGATTATCAGACATCTTGAATCTGATCTTGAAGATGCTAAAGATAATGAAGAAAAACTTGAGGATCAAATTGTCTCTCTCAAAAGAGATCTTCAAACAGCAAATGAATATAAAGAGAAATTCAAGATAAGTTCTGCTCAACTTGAAGTTCTTCTTGGAAGTCAAAAGAGGGCAGATGACAAGTATGGTTTGGGATATGAGAAAGGAGAAAGCTCCGGATCCAGTCAAAAGAATTTTAGATCAGAAAATCCAAGGAATAGGCCTAGAAGACCTCCGGTAAGACAGCCCAATGCTCAAAGATATCCATCTTTCAATGGATACTGCCACAGCTGCAATCGCTTTGGTCACAAAGCTAATCAGTGAAGAAAGAGAATGAATCAGACTAATTCATTCTTCTCAGGATAGTGCTTTAACTGTAAAAGGTATGGACACAAGTCTCATGAATGCAGAAATATGCAAATAAACAAATCATTCAATGGTAGATGCTTTGCATGCAATAGAGTAGGTCATATGGCTAATCAATGCAGATCAAAAGGTTATCAGTCAAATATGCAAGGAAATATTATTTTCCAAATTTGTAATAGGTCCGGTCATAATGCAAAAGTCTGCAGAAGCAAGAATCAGGACAAAAGAGGTCCGGTGTATAATCAGAATCAAGACAAGCGTAAACAAAAGATGAATGCGGATAAAATTAGGAATCAGATGAACAAGATTTGGGTAAAGAAAAGTTTAGAGAATGTAGAGGTTGGATCCGCACCAGACTCTGGTGCTGATATTTCTTCCAGAAATTAAAAAGTGAGCTCTAGCTCAGGGGGAGACTCAAAGAAAATCCTGTTCCCCCAGCCAATCAAGTGGTGCCGGATGTGGCACAAGATGCAGAGTAAAGGGTTTGAATATATAAGTCTTGAGATGATCCAGATAAGATTTCAGAGGTCCGCATGAAGATGTGAAGAAGTTGTGATCGATCAAGTAAGACCTACTCCGGGAGATGCTCCGGAATGACAGAGGATTACAAAAAGGTCTAGAGAGATCCGGAAGTGCATTGTCTTATTCTACGGATTGGACAAAATGTTTGGGATGTCCTTGTGATGTGTCATCTTGATTTGTTCATAGTTTGAAGATCTGCATGATGTTCATAGATCAGGACTGATCCGGTACTCCAAGTTATCCAAATAAGGCAAACTGAAATAATGTAGGTCGAGCATTTATTGCCATCAGATATTAGGGTTTGTGGAGCAATATAAGGGATTTCTCATAAATCACTTGCTCATTCTGCACTCAAGAAGAAGCGAAAAGTGGAACTCTGCAACAAGATTCATCAAACTCACCAAAGATCTCCTGCAGAAGTCATTACATACAGAAATCAATCCAACCACTTCGTGTAACCGAAGGCGCATAAGGTATTTTCCATTTTCAATATCTCACTGCAAATCTTTAAAAAAAATGGCTACTCTGAATATAGTTAAGATCTCTGACAGACCTCGCCCCACATTCAAGAAACATCCATATAAATCTTTGGAGGTAGATCCACTAGGAGCCTTCTCTAGTGTTCCGCATGGTGTATTGCATACAGAGGACATTAGGGTTCACATTCATGCAAATTTTGAAGACTTTGGTGAATCAAAATTGATGGATATCTATCACAAACATATGATAGATGACTCCTTTGAGATTAAACCTCAGTACAAAGCCATCCGGGATAAACACTTTGCACAGTGCATCCATTTCCACTATTTTGAAGAAGATGAATGGGTCCGGTATGTACTAAGTAGAGTGCATGACAACTTCCTATGGTTGAACAAGCTCTTCAAGATCACCAAAGATGCAATTAGGGCTGTAACCGGTCTACACTCATCCGGAGGATTACCTGTTCTCAAGTCTGTCAAAAATTAGATAGTTAGTGATGCAACCAGATCTAAGTTTGACAAGAGAGCTATGACAGTTGAAGACATCACTGAACCAGATGTCAAATTTGCATCTATGATAATTGTTTACAAGATCTATCACTCCAGTAGGGAAAATTCAGTACCAGGAACTGTAATTTACACAGCTTATCAAATGCTAAAGGAGAATGCAGACTATGACTTGTGTGAGCTTCTTGTAAACCAACTTTTTGAAAATCTGCAGAAGATCAAGAAGGACAAGAAAAACTCCTTCAAGTATGGCAATTTGATCCTTTGTCTCTTCTTTTATTACATGAATGAGCTTCCCAGATCCAGTGGATGGATATGGCAGAATGACAGACCAGTTGCCATCCAAATCAGAGATTATTTGCATGGACTTGGGGATGCCAAAGTAAGAAAAACAGCTCTATGGGGATATTTCAAGAACTTCCAGAGCATGATGCATGCAAGAGAAAGAATACCCCAATCTCTTGTTGAAAAATACAAAGACACAGTATGCTTTATGGTAGAAATAGATCAGTGTCTAATGGAGGCAGTAGAACCAAGAACTGTGTGGATCATGCCCATGGGGTATGAAGTGGATGAACAGATAGTGGAGCTGCATGTTCAACACATGCTTAGTCAGCCTAAAGATCTAAAGGCAGAAAGGTTTAGAACATTTGAGGAACTAAGTATAAAAATCCATGTTGAACTCAGAGAACCAGAGATCAAGAGGAAGGTGAGAAAAGAAGTAGAGCATATTGCTCAAGGCCTAGGCATCCCAAAGGAGGCACTTGATGTCAACTGAGAAAAGAGGCGAAAGGCTGAGGAAGAGAAGAAAGAGGTAGAAAGGAAAAGCAAGAAAAGTACTCCGGTGGAAACCTCAACCCAGACCAGATCATCAAAGGGATCTACACCTGTCACAACCAAAGGCTCAAAAATGTCAAAACTGGAAGGCCAGACATCTGGTAAAGGAGAGAAAAGATCTAAAATAAAAGCCACAAGGGCTTACACAAGTCAGAAAGATGAAGAGGAAAAAAAATCAGATGAGGGGGTGAAAGAAATAAAGAAACAGAAGAAGAAAGGATCCGGTAAACCCTCCACAGGCCAAGACAAGGAAGAAATGGCAAAGGTATTTGTTGAAAAGCCCACCCTATCTCTAGAGAGTGTAATCAAGTCAGTCATGGTGGATGGAAACCTTCAACCAATGACTAAATTCTATGATGACTACAATGAGGCTGACCAAAAGATTCTGCAGGAAGCCACAATCAAGTATCTGAACATATACAATAAGGATTTCATTGAGATCATATCTCTAATTCCTAAAAGCCTAGAAAAGGAATTAGAAATAAGAAAGAATAAAGCTCAGGCAAAAGATCTTGAGATCCGAGAGCAGATAGCTATTCAGCTATATCCTCAAATTGATCCCAAGACAATGAACATAATATTTAAAGACTGCAAAGATGAGTTCAGGAGTAAAGCAAGAATGAATCAACTCATGCTTGGTGAGACTAACAAGGTGGCCATAGAGACAGAAGAGATCCTCCAGAAGGCCTTCAAAAGGTTTAATCTTCCTATTGTAGAGGACTTAGGTGCAAAAACAACTGTGGACTTGGAATCATCTTCTCCGGAAGAAGTGGCCCTTGAACAGACTAACATCTCTCCTCCGGCTTCCCCTACAGTCTCCGAATCCCAAGAAGAAGAGTAATTACAGGAGAAAGAAGTAGCAGTAAAAGAAAAAGAGGTTGACAGCACCAAGGATGCAGAGAAAGAGAAGATTCCAACAGAGAAAACCACAACTGAAAGTGGTAAGAATGTGGAAGGAGAAAATATTCCAAAGGACAAAACTGCAGAAGAGAAGAAACATCTGTCTCTGGCAAGAGACACTACACAAACTATTCAAAAATTTCTAAGCCAAGAAATAATAGAGATTGATGAACTGGAGCTTCTCAAAGGTCCATTCAACTTTGACTCCCTCTCTCCAGTACAGACAATGAAGATAGCTTCATCTGTAAATGCTAAGGCAAATGAAAAACTCCTAAAGTCTCATATGGAAGACTGTAAGTTGATAGAGGCTGCTTCTGGAGTGCTTGAAAAGATTATGCCATCAGTCCAGATAGATCCGACAGCCTCTTCTTTAGGTAATCTCAAAACCTTAGTTAGCAGTGTTGATACACATTTTGATTCTCTAGAAAAATCCGCTGAAGAAAAGGTCCGGAAGGAATTTTTGGATAAAAAATTTTCAGAAGTACTAGGATTAATCTCTAATGATAGGAGAAATATGAGTATTGGAATAAAGAGCTTAGAAAATGCTCTTAAGGATGGCGGTGACATTTACAAATTTTGTATCTCTTGGTCAAAGGCAACAGTAGAAATTGATAAGAAAATAAAAGAGGAACAGGACAAACTACAAAGTTTGTCTCAAAGTTTTGATCCTCTCTCTTCCTCCATAGTAAATCAAGAATGTCAAACTATTGCAATCACAAATACAATAAAGAACTTTGAGAAGGAAAGGAAGAATATAACTAACCGAATGGGAGAACTTAGAAGGATTATAATCCCTAAGTTAGAAACTATGCATGAGGCCATCAGTGATGCTTAGACTACTGCCCAAACAAATGATCCGACAGATCTCAAGAGGGCAGAAGCTTTTGCATTTTTGTTGAGTGGTCACATTTCAATTTTGGATAGAATGAAGCAAAGTTGGGCTACAGAACTGGTCCAATTGAAGACATCCATTGCAAACATTCTTTAGTTAATGTGAGTATGTAATATGCAGCTAAGTATAGTAAATTTTTGAAAATTTTGGTGTGCGGACCCTACCCTTTGCCATTGATATCAAAGGGGGAGTGAGGAGCAGTGAAAAATGAGGAATCCAACTAAGGGGGAGTTCCAGAAATTGTATATAAAGATAGAGCATCAGCCAAGGGGGAGCATAGTGTAAACACTTAGTCATTTTTCACTAAGTGTTGCCATCAATGCCAAAGGGGGAGATTGTTGGCAAGAGACACTATATGGATTCATGGTTGTTGTCATTGATGGCAACAAATGTCATCCCACATATCTGCAAGTCATGGTGTGTCTCTACCGGAAGTCAGAATGAAGATTGTTGTGGTTCGGTGAACAAGAACATAGCATGTGGCAAGGTCTGACAGATTGGTCCAGATCTCTCAAAGGAAGTGTCTTGGTGCAGTGCAGATTTGGGGAAGTCAAAAGGACTACCTTGAGTAGTATATTCCAAGGATTTAGCCTCCGGTGATGGACAAGGAAAAAGATATGAATAGTTGAGTACCGGATTCCTGAGAGACAGTGAGAACAGAGGAAGAACTGACTAACAGAGTATCAGACTATTTTCTGGATGTGTTACTGTTGATGGTAAAGGTTGTGAAGGCATGAATCATGCTTGGCCGACATGATTAATGATATCTACAAATATATGATTGATCCGCATTACTTGATATGTAAGGATTCAGCCGACAGAACAAAGTTTGTGAGAAGATAGACTATTCCGAGTGCTGACTAGAAAGAAAATGAAATCACTAGTGCGGATATATATAGAGGATGGATTTTGTTGTGAGATGTGTAGTTGTGGTATGGCTTATGCGAATAAGTGTAGAGCAGTGCAGAAGCAGTAAAAAAGATTCGGTATGTGAAAGGAAAGTAGAATAAAGAGCAGAGGAAAGATGAAGTGCAGCAGATCAGTATACTGAGCCTAACCAAAACTAAACTCCAGCATATGTAGATACTTCCAATCAGTTCAAGTATTGTATAACATTCTTTTGTAGACAGTGTGTCTCCTTGTAGGCAGTGTGCCTCTTTGTGAGCAGTGTGCTCAGGCAGTGAGCCCTAATTGGCAAGTGCCATTTTATAATTCCTTATTCTTCTAACAGAGAATAATCTTTGGGTTAATCACCCTGTGGTTTTCTCCCTTAACCGGGTTTCCACATCAAAAATACTGTGTCATGTGTTTCTCATTTCATGGTAATGTTTGTTTGTTTGATTCAATGCTGCTTTGATTAATAAGAAAGTTCAAAAGAAGAAATAATTAGGATAACTGATTCACCCCCCCCTCAGTTATCAACAGTGATATCATTATTGACAGTGGAAGTACTAAAAATCTTGTTTTAGAGGAGATGGTCAACAAGTTGAAGTTGACAAGAAGAAAGCATCAACATCCATACCGGATTGCATGGTTATAGAAGGACCATAGAGCTTTGGTCAATGAACAATGTTTGGTCAAATTCAAGACTAGAGACTACCATGATGAGGTGTTGTGTGACATCATATCGATGGATGTATGTCATATGTTATTGGGAAGGCCATGGCAGTATGATAGGTGTGTTGTCCATGATGGCCATGCAAACAGATATTCTCTAACAAAGGATGGAGTTCATCATAAGTTGAAGCCCTTGAAGGAGGTGGAAGAAAAGGTATGTAGTACTGCCAGAATTTACTTGGTAGATGGTAGGAAAATTGGTGCATGAGCACCAAGGAGATTTTACTTGTCTTTTCTTTGTTCATGCTTTGTTTGTGATGTATAAGGTCTTGAAAGCCTCTTTTTAAACATCTATACTATGTAAGCCTCTTTTTGACATGCAAGGGAGATGTCAAGAGGTCTTATGCTTTGTCAAAGGCTTGTCAACCTTGTCAAACGTTTGTCAAGGGTGTGAACACCTTGTCACTAGTCAATCACATTTCAGTTGTAGAAAAATACCAAACAATCAAATAGTTGGGTGGTTGAGGGGCAGTTTTGCCCTCCCACCAATCCAAAACTGATTCCCAAATAGTTGTTTAGGTTTACAACATGTTGGAAAAGGGATAAAACAATCCATTAGAGGGATTTAAGGGTATTGTGTGAAAATGTGAAGAAGTTTAAAAAAAACACTCTTTTTCTGTAGTTTTTTGTATTTTGTGTATTGTTCTAAGTGTGTACTATACCTGTATGATATCACCATGTGCCCATTCAATGTGTGGTCGAAAGAAGGAAGAGTTGTGAACCAATTGTTAAGAGTTGATTAGGTCCCCATAAGCCTCTACATCATATTGGTATCAGAGCCATAAAAGGTTCTATTTTTGGTTGGCTAAGACCTGGTATATGTCAATAGAGGAGAGAAAAGGAGAGACTAGCAACATGCCTCTAGAAGGAATGACCACTGAGGTGGTTAAGAAATTCAAAGAAATGGAAGAGAAAATTAAGAGTGGAGTCAAGGAAGAACTCCAAGCTGAGTTGAAGGCACTAAGGATAGGGAAAAGGATAGATGAAGGTTCTGATAAAGAAGAAGAAAAAGAGGAGGAAGAAGAAGATCAAGAAGAGGCAGAGGTACCTGCAGATCAGAAACATTTCCTTGAAGCCATCAAGATAATTGGGAAAGATTCTTTAGAGGCTCGAATGTAGATTACAATGTTTAGTGGCAAGATGAATACTGATGAAGTTATGGAGTGGATTGAGGCCCTAAATAACTACTTTTAATACAAAGAAGTTCCTAAGAACAAGAGGGTGAAGTTTGCAAAAACTAAACTCAAAGGTAGTGCCCTCACATGGAATTACACCCAAGGTGAGAGGGTGAAGAGTGGGAAGAGAATGATCTCTTCGTGGAGAAGAATGTTGGAGAGGATCACGTCCCAATTCCTTCCATCAGATTATGAGGTACAAATCTACAAGAAGATGCAAAATCTCAAACAAAGAGATTTGGATGTGGCCACCTACACCAAGGAGTTTCACAAGTTCTCTCTTCATTGTGGATATATGGAGGATGAAAAAGGTAAAGTGGCAATGTATCTAAAGCGTTTGAAGTTTAGTATACAAGATGAAATTAGTATACTAACCCCTAAAACAGTGGATAAATGCTTTCAAATGGCATTAAGGGCTGAAGAGAAGTTGAAGAAAAAAGGTGAGCAGCAAAATAGAGGAAGAGGTGGTAGAAATTAAAGAGGTAGGGGCAGTTTTGGAGGCAAAAATCAGTCTGAAAGGAGTCAAGGGAATCTAGTTCCCAAGAGCAAAGTGGTGAATCAGGTTCTAGAGGAGGCTTTAGAGGAAGGAGACCCAATTGAAGGGGTAGATATGGTGGACCAGGGAGAGGTCCTAATGTCTTCATAGGAAGGTACTACAATTGCAACCGAGTGGGACTTCCAGCCTTCAAATGTCCTAAAAAGCAAGCCTCAAGCTCTCATGGAGGAGAGAGAAGGAACCAGTTGATCCAAGAGGAAGATTGCCAAAGTGTTAACTCTAGAATTGGAAGTGCAGCCCCAGTCCATGAAGGAGAAAGTTTGATGATGAGGAGAACCATGTTGAAGGTGCCTCAGACAAAAGAACCCCCTCAAAGGAAGACATTCTTCAGGACAACATGCAAAGCCTATGGTAAGATTTGCAAGGTAATTGTTGATTCAAGTTCAACTAAAAATTTGGTTTCTATTGAAATGGTAGACAACTTGAAATTTAAAAGACTTCCTCATGTTAGTCATTATAGAGTGTCATGGTTGAATAAGGGGCAACAATTTTTGGTAGATGAACAATCTTGGGTAGAATTTGAGATAGGGGAGTACAAGGACGGGATTTTGTGTGATATAATCCCCATGGATGCTTGTCATTTGCTGTTAGGACATCCATGGCAATATGATGTTCAATCCCAACATGATGGTAAAACTGATTCCTTCATCATAACCAAGAATGGTAGGAAGTATAGAAGGGATCCATTGCCGGATGAGAATTTAGAGAAGAGTGTTGGATCAAGTGTCATGATTGTGATTGGTAAAGAATTTCTTAACACCCTTAAGGAGGAAGGAACCCAAGGGTATGCTCTAATTTTGAAGCCTAAAAATAGTCCTAATTTGTATGGTCCTAGTGAAGAAGAAGTTCCCAAGGAGGTGCAGCAACTGTTAGAGAAGTATAAGAGTATCATGATAGAGGAGATGCCTAATGAATTACCACTTGTTAGAGACATAAGTCACTAAATTGATTTCATACCAGGATCTACTTTGCCAAACAAAGTAGCCTACAAGATGACACCATCACAAAGTCAAGAAATTACCAAGCAAGTTCAAGAGTTGTTAGACAAGGGTTTGGTAAGAAAGAGACTTAGTCCATGTGATGTCCCACAGTCCTAGCCCCTAAAAAGGATGGTAAATGGAGGTTATGTACGGATTCTAGGGATATTAACAAGATTACTATATAATATAGGTTCCCTATGCCAAGGATTGAGGATTTAATGGACTATTTGGGAGGGGCTAGATACTTTTCCAACATTGATCTTAAAAGTGGGTATCATCAAATTAGGATAAAGAAAGGGGATGAATGGAAGACAAAATTCAAAACAAATGAGGGTCTTTATGAATGGTTGGTGATGCCATTTGGCCTATCCAATGCCCCAAGTACTTTTATGCATCTCATGAATGAAGTGTTGAAGGATTTCAATGGCAAATTTGTTGTGGTGTACCTTGATGACATTCTTGTTTTCAGCAGGACCAAGGAAGAACATTTGTAGCACTTGGATCAGGTTTTGAAGAAGTTACATGATGAACAATTGATGATTAACATGGAGAAGAGTGTCTTCATGAAGGAAGAACTCACCTATCTTGGTTTTGTCATCTCGGAAGGCAATTTGAAGATGGATCCAGTAAAGGTAGAGGCCATTTTGTCATGGCCAACTCCTAAAACAGCAGGTGATGTAAAAAATTTCCATGGTTTGGCAACATTTTATAGGGAGTTTATAAGGGGTTTTAGTCATATTTGTGCACCTATTTTGGATACCATCAAAGGGGGGTAGAAATATAAGTTTTTTTGGACAAAGGCAGCCAATGATTCATTTGAAATTCTAAAACAAAAAGTAGCACAACAGGTCATTCTTGTTTTGCCTGATTTTAATAAGTTGTTTATAGTGGAATGTGATGATAGTAACCTTGCTATAGGGCCTATCTTAAGTCAAGAAGGTAGGCCAGTTGCTTTCTTTAGTGAAAAATTTAATGATGCCAAAAGAAAATATTCTACTTATGACTTGGAGTTGTATGCAATGGTGCAAGGTTTGAAAAAATGGAGGCACTATCTCTTGCCTAAAGAATTCATTGTTTATACTGACAATCATGCACTTAGTTTTTTGAATTCATAGGAGAAACTCAATCACAAGCATATGAAATGGGTTGAACAACTCCAAGCATACACCTTTTCCATTAAACACAAGAAGGGACAAGCCAATAAAGTGGCAGATGCATTGAGTAGAAGGGTGTGTATGGTTCAAGAAATTTAGTTGCAAAGTATGGGGATTGATGCTTTCAAACATATGTACTAGGATGATGAAGATTTTGAGGAGGTATATGAAGTTTGTTCATAGTTTTCAAACTCTTATGATTCTGAGTTTTTTGAGTTTTTGTTTCAGCAAGGGTTGTTGTTCAAGGACAGCCAATTATGTGTTCTTAGGTGTTCCATGAGGGAGAACATAATAAAGGAAAAACAATGTGGTGGACTAGGAGGTCACTTTGGGTTGGACAAAACATTAGATTAGGTGAAAAGGTTTTGTTTTTTGCCTAAAATGCAATTAGATATCAGAAAATTTGTTGAATGTTGTAGTATTTGTCAAAGAGCAAAGGGAACTTCATCTAATGCTGGTCTATATCAGCCACTTCCTATTCCTCATAGGCCATGGGAAAGTATTAGCATGGATTTTGTCTTAGGTCTTCCTAGGACTCAAAGAGACTATGATAGCATTTTTGTTGTGGTGGATAGATTCAGTAAGATGGCTCATTTCTCACCATGTAAATGAACAAATGATGCTTCACACATTGCTGGTTTGTTCTTCAAAGAAATTGTTAGAATCCATGGTTTGCCTCTTAACATTGTGATTGACAGGGATCCAAAGTTTGTAGGACACTTTTGGTGTACTTGTGGAAGAATTTGGGCACTCATTTGTCATTCACTTTAGCCTGTCACCCTCAAACTGATGGCCAAATCGAGGTAGTGAATAGGTCTTTGGGAAATCTTCTTAGATGTCTTACAAAGCAGCATGGAGAGGCATGGGATATGATCATGCCTCAAGCTGAATTTGCTTACAATGACTCCACTAATAGAAGCAAAGGAAGGAGTCCCTTTGAGATTGTCTATGGTGTTCACCCAAGAGGTATTCTTGAATTGAGAGATCTACATGGATTGGAGAGGAAGAGTGCTCAAGGTGAAGACTTTGCATTAGCCATGAAGGACATCCATGATAATATAAGAGAAACTCTTCAAAAGAACAATGAAAAGTACAAGGACAAAGCCAATGAGAGGAGGGATGTGCAATACAAGGTTGGGGATTTGGTCATGGTACATTTGAAGAAGGAAAAACTTCCAAAGGGGCAGCCAACAAAACTCCTCATGAAGAAGATAGGTCCATGCTAGATTGTACACAAGTTTAGGTCCAATGCGTATGAGATTGAGCTTCCTCAAGGCTTAGTAATCTCTCCCATCTTTAATGTTGCTGACTTGTTTCCATACAAGGGTGATAATGTTGTAGGTCTTGATATAGCCCAAGAAGATGAAGATTGGATAAAAGATCCACCTCCCAGCCAACCATTGAAGTTGGAATGCATTCTTGATACCAAGGTCATCAAAAGGACTAGAAAGAAGACCTACAAGCCATTCTCTGTCAAATGGAGTGGCTTACCCATTGAAGATGCAACTCGGATGAGTGAAGAAGACATCTTGAAGCATGGTGTCATAGTTGTTGATCTGATTCCTCAAGAGACTTGAGTTCTTTCCCACCGTAGGAGTATGGTGCAGCAGCACCGAGGAGATTTTACTTGTCTTTTCTTTGTTCATACTTTGTTTGTGAAGCATAAGGTCTTGAAAGCCTCTTTTTAAACATCTATACTTTCTAAGCCTCTTTTTGACATGTAAGGGAAATGTCAAGAGGTCTTATGCCTTGTCAAAGGCTTGTCAACCTTGTCAAAGGTTTGTCCAGGGTGTGAACACCTTGTCACTAGTCCTTAATCACATTTCAGTTGCAAAAAAATGCCAAACAGTCAGATAGTTGGGTGGTTGCAAAACAGTTTTACCCTCCCACCAATCCAAAACTGATTCCCAAATTGTTGTTTAGGTCAACAACATGTTGGAAAAGGGATAAAACAATCCATTGGAGGGATTGAAGGGTATTGTGTGGAAATGTGATGTTTAAAAAAAAACACTCTTTTTCTACAGTTTTCTATATTTTGTGCACTATTCTAAGTATGTATTGTACCTGTACGATATTACCACATGCCCATTCAATGTGTGGTCAAAAGAGGGAAGAGTTGTGAATGTTTTGGACGTGGTTGGAGGTATTGAAATAGACATAGAAGGAAGTTATACTTGTTTGGTTGCAAACAACCCACTAAACCCTGTTTTAGGGTGCTGCCCCAAACAATGAATAAATCTCCATTCCACTGTGTCTAGGCACTCTTGAACAAGTGGAATGGATTGGTCTAGAATATGATTTGATGTTTTTGGTAATGGGTTTGCAGGAAGAGTGGTTTTGAGGGAATTACATTGAAAAGACCTAATAAGATCCATGTGTTAGGTGCTAAGAAGAGGAACAGTATAAGCCCAATTAGTTGCAGTCCATTTTGGAGACCTAAAACCCAAGAAATCCTTAGTTTTACCATGCCCCTGAGATGTCTAAATGGTTGGTTGAGCACTGTGATCAAAATTGAGGGTGGTTGCTTCACAAAATTAAGGGTTGTTAGGATCTCCTTAGGACTTTGCATCAAAAATTTTAGAGAGTATGAAGCATTAGCATCATTGCTTTGTGTTGATTCCCAAGACCAGTCAAGAGAAATGTGAAGATGTACTAGCAGAAGTCTCAGTGTTAGGAACCAGTGTTTAACCCTTCTCTTTGCTTTGTAAGTATATTGATGTTGGACACATATGCTTTGTAAGTCGTCCCGTGAGTATATTTTATTATCCCACATTCATGGGGAGTAATAGTTGTTTAGATTAGACTTAGTATATAAGTACGTGTTGAGGCCAATAAAGGCATCCATGAGTTTATTGTATTGAGCTTGCTCATAGGCAGTTGCCCCCTCGAAGTGGCCTACGATTAATAAATTCCTTTTGTGTTCTGTTATTTCTATTATTTCAAGCATTTTTCATTATATTATTGTAGGAGGTTCCTCCCATCTAGTATCAGAGTGCTTTCTTGGGCTCACTAAGTGGAATTTTTGCTGAATTTTTTTTTTGCAGTGGCCTCCAGACGTTATTATTGTAGTAGTTATTTTTTCTTTGCATCCATATTGTTCATTTCAATTGCAAGTTTAGATTAGGGAATAATCCCTATTTGCTTAACTATGGGAAGTGCCTAGGCATAGCCCTAAAACTCATTGTGAGGAGTACCATAGGAACCCTGGAGTAGCTGGCCCATTGAGAGGACCTTCTAGAGAAAAGGGCAATGGCCCCTACCTGATTGACTAGTTCCCATCCATGAGGTAAACCAAGAGCTGTCGTTTGTGGCAAAGTGGTTATTAGTTTTACCTGAGCCGTGGAGTGAGGGGTACTGCCCCAATACGCAAGTTGTTAGACAACATTGGTAACCAAGTGAATCCCTTGAACCTTTACATAGATGAACCTACCTAGGGTCCATATCTATTGCTAGCCGGTAAATCATAGATTGCATCTGTCCAGAGCTGTTAGATCATTTCTAGAAAAAAAATTCACCATATCTTCCTTGCTTTAGCTTTGTTTCCTCTGAAAATTCACTAAAACCCCTAAAATTCCATTCTCCATATTTCATTCCTTAAGGACCCTATCCCAAATTCCACTTATCAAAGCCAGAAATCCCACATTTGTCTATTTTTAGGGTTTGCCATAACTTCTTCGATTCTCACCCAATCACCTTCAAATTTTGTCACAGTGTTCATTTCCTATTTCTGCTCCTTTGTCTCTCTTGGACAAATTTTCCCATTCTTTCACCCTGCTTCTGAAATCCCCATTTTCTGCTTCCCTATCCCTTAGAAAGTGTCCAAAGCCTAGTCAAACCCCAATTACCCATCAGAGTTTTTCCCAACTCCAAATTTTTCTTTACTAAAAAAGTTTTTGTTTTTGTTTTTCTACACATTCCAAAAAAAAAAACTCCTGGTTATGGTTGTCACCCATGCAGGAGAAAAAAACATGAAGGATGAACTTGCAACCCTCAAGACCAAACTCCAAGATCTGGATGAAAAAATTCTTGGCCTCAATCTTCAGCATTCAACCATGAACAATAGATGATAGCAGAGTCTCTTGTAGACACTAGGTTCTCTTCTTCTAGTAATTTTTGTGGACCGAAGCTTGATTTTCCTCACTTCAATGGTGATGATCCGACTGGATGGATATACTAGGCAAAAGAAGATTTTAGTCTGCATAATACTTTTGATGTCAATAAAGTCCCACTTGCATCCTTTCATTTGGAACATGAAGCCCTTCAATGGTTCTGTTGGTACATCAAGGCTCATGAAGAGCCAAAATGGATAAATTTTTGCAAACTCATTTTGCAATGATTTGACCCTAGTGCTTTTGATGACTACACAAGAGCACTCACTAAACCTTGCCAAATTGGCACTGTGAGAGAATATCAGATAGAATTTGAGAAACCGGCCAATCAAACTGAGGGATTACCTGATGAATTCTTCAGGAGTTGTTCTGTCAGTGGTCTAAAGGATGTAATTTGATATGAGGTTAAAATGTTCCCATCAGCACAATGATGGAAGCCCTTAGGTTGGCTAAGTTGGCAGAGGACAAGACGACAGCTCAACAATGCTCCAAATCCACTTTTGTTTCATTCAAAAATATGGTTTTCCAAAGACCTCCAATCATGCCAGCTCCTTGAACAACTCCTATTAAGCATTTGTCTGAAGTAGAGATGAGGGCACGTAGAGAAAAAGGGCTTTGTTATAATTATGATACAAAATTCACTTGAGGACATAAATGTGTTGAGAAAAAACTCTATCTCTTGGATGTGGATTCTCTGACTGCAATTGAAGTTTATGAAGATGCTCAGGATACAGCAGATGATCAGGTCAACATTCAGCGGCCGCTTGTTGACCCTCCTTCTCAGGAAGACCACCTAGAGATTTCTCTCCATGCTTTAGTAGGAGTCACCACCCCACAAACCATTTGTGTCATGCCCACTTTTTCCATGCGGCTATAACACGTATTACACACGTGTCATGTCCACATGCGCCATGTGGTCATGATACGAACTATCAAAAATTTTCCCTTACTACTTTGAAAACCCCCTCGCACGTATAAGCATGCTCAGTGGTGCACACTTAAGGTGAGAGCAATATAGTTGACGGCGGCGTACCAAATACATGTGCGCACACCCTAGATAAGGAAACATGTAGTTCCCTAACTTAGGTAAATCTCACGAATTATATTTGAACAAAGTTGTTTTAGGTGATAGATCATTTTTCAACAAAGCACGATCATCTGTTCATTTGCCCTCTCTTCCTTTTCTTGGAATTTAGTTTTGATTGTATTTCTATCATGTTCATTTTACCATTTCTCTGAAATTTAATTTTGATTGTATTTCTATCTCATTTCCCTTTCCGTTGTGCAAGATCTTCTTTTTTTTTTATCCTATTATTTTTCTTCACGTTCTTTATCGAACAACAATAACACTACATCCTTTACATTATTCCTAATTTCTTGGTAAACCAGATCACTTACATAGGATTGGTTAACTTCACTTGACTCAGTTCACTTTAACTCTCAATTTCATTAATAACTTCCTTAACTATAAAGAAAGTATAGAATAATTCATGAAAAAAATAGAGCAATGAGTTAATTTTGTTTTTTTTAAATATAAACATTGTATTTCTGAATTGCAACTCTGAGTTTAAGCATCTACTCCATTCGTATTATACAATATGCATAAATAAATCCCACTTTCCTTGATTTAAGATTTCTATTTCAAGTCAAATGTTTTAAACTACATATAGTTGCCTTCAAATGAATAGTGAAAAGTAAATAATGAATAGTAAAAGTGAATAGTGAATAGTACAAGTGAATAGTGAATAGTGAAAAGTGAATAGTAAATAGTGAAAAGTGTATAGTAAAAGTGAATAGTGATAATGAATAGTGAATAACATAGTAAAAGTAAAAAGGTTCCCATCCTAGGAAGAGACCCTCAAGGTGGCAGTAATTTCAAAAGCAATACTGCAACCCAAATTTCATTTATTTCATGGTGGGGATATTTTTTTAACACTTTTACAAACTTAATTAAAACATCAACTAACTCACAACGTTGCAAGTAGAAGAAGATGGAACTAGATAATTTTAATATTCTTTTAAAAACAAATTTTCTTTTCCTTTTCTTAATTCTAAATGGTAAAACTTAATGAACAAGAAAATTACAACTATCAGCCCAAGAATAGAGAGGATTTCCTCACAACTCCAAAAATAACAATTTATACAACAATAGGGAGATAATTTTCTCCTTTTGGAAAATCGACAAGGAAGGAGCTATTAAAAGATCAGGCTCTCCTTAAGAATTAAGAAAAATAAAATATTTTCTAAGATCCAATAATCTTCTCCAAGCTTCACAAGAAGCTCCAAGAATACCTGCATAACACACAAGGAAAGAAACACCACACAAGATTCTCTCCTCCCTACCGTAGACCCGCAACTGGGTCACCCCCGAGCTAGGGAGACCATCCACATACCCAGGGTAGAATAGATTTAAACACATCACAACATTGAATAACAACAACAAATCAAATAACACACACACACACACACCCATGGTATACTCACATTACATTGAACCAGCTTAGGTGAGTTCAGGAGGGTAGGGGAGTAGACAATCTCTACCTCTAGGTGCCATCCTTTAACAAATTATCACAAGGCCTCAAGCCAATATAATCACAAGGCCTCAAGCCAACAGTATAATCTTCCACAAGGCCTCAAGCCTTCCAATGAATTAAGTAACCAAGGATATCCAAACAAGCTCTCAAGCCAATATGCCCTTAAGGCTAAAAACAGTACCAATTTGCCCTCAAGGCATATCATGTAACCAGAACCAGGATGAGACCCGAGGAGGGTCACACCTCCCCTCCCTAAACACGATGAGCATTGCCTTCCAACTGGAAGGAGCTCTCTCTACACCCCAAAACAAAACCGAAAAATAAATAGAAAAGCTCAAAGAAGACATTGCAAGACTCTTTCAACAACCAAGATATAAACATGCATATCAAACATTAGATCACACAAGAGGATAGAATTTGTTCACCAACCTTCCAAAGCCCAATTATGGAAGAATCTGATGAAGAGATCCTCTCTACTTCCTTCTCCAAAATCTCCTTCTTTTTCCTCCAAGATTCAACCCCAAAAATAATCTCTCTATGATCACAAGCAAGGGATAATGTATGGAGGATATAGGATGGCTAGAATAATTTCGGCATTATGAGGCTATGAAGAGAAGAATAGAGAAAGAATTGGGCATTATGAGGATGCCAAAAGAAGAATTCCTAGAAGAAATTGGGCATTACGAAGATGTAAGAATGAAGTCCCCCTACAAGAATGAAGTCCTCTCCTGCAAGAATGAAGTTCACCTACAAAAAAAATGAAGTCCCCTACAAAATTTATGTCTTCTTAATTGCTTAGAGAAGGGTCTCATTTATAGATTTTCGGAGAAGGGAATGGAAGGTGAGGATCAAGAGTTGAGATCAAGGGCTCACATTATTTGTGAATTTTAAATTCATAGTGGATGAATTAAAAATTCATTTTTTAAAAGATGTAATATTTAAATAACCCCACTATCCCAAGTGGAATTAATAAAATATCCCCACTATCCCAAGTGGAATTAATAAAATATCCCCACTATCCCAAGTGGAATTAAAAAATATCCCCACTATCCCAAGTGGAATTAATAAATTATCCCCACTATCCCAAGTGGAATTGAAAAATATCCCCACTCAAGAGGTCCCCCATTATAGCCCACATGTAGAAATAAAATACAATAAGTAAACTAAAATAAGAGAGAGTGGGTGACACACCACCTTCTTTAAGGGGAACCCCACCAAAAGAGAGGCACAAGGAGACAAGCACTCCATTATTAGGGGATCATGGAGTTGCTCCATGTTGGAAGTGGGCCTGAGTGTGGATTCCACTCATTCCATTGTCCCCATGCTTCCAAATTCGTCACTTAACTTCACCCTGAATTTGAAGTGACCATATGGAGGTTATCCCAAGGTTATCCTAGTCAAAAAGGTCCCTAGACCCATAGGGTATAACCTAGGGTTGATTTAAACCTAGTTAGGACTCCTAGAGTCAAGTAAAAACATAAGAAGAGGGTTAAAAAGAAATAAAGTTTAAACAAGATTTAAAACAACATTTCTTACAACACTTATCATAATAAAAGTAATTCAGAAGATAGCCCTTATTCTCTTGACCTCATGCAACATTAACACATTACAACATTACAACATTTTTCCAAAACATGAGGTTGATCTTGGTTCCTCATGGAACTAGATCGGCTCACAAGGGATACAACATAGGTATGGGATGATCTCTAGTATATGTGGTTTCGTTAGCAATACCTGCACACTCAAACTCGAAGTCAATAACACATAGAGATATCATAGCTGAAGCAAATTTAATACATGCATTTCGAAAGCATACCACAGTTCTTATAAACATAATGAAATCACATGACAATTTTCTATCTAACATCACCCAATTAGTTTTCCTTTAACATAATAAGATTTTAATAGTTTGAAAATCTGGGAACAACAGTCCCATAAATATAAAAATACCAACAACAGTAAGCTAAATAGTCACATGTATGGAAATAAAAAAGTGTAGGCCTCACAATTTGGGTCAAGGGTTACTTCAAGAAGCTCCCTCTTACAATACTCATTGATTCTGGTAGCACTCATAAATTCATTGACCCTCAAATCGCTAAACAAGCTGATTGTTTTGTCCATCCTTGCTCCAGCTTTCAAGTCATGATTGCCAATGGGGGCACATTACCTTGCCAAGGGAAGTGTTGCAATGTGCATATCTCTATTGGAGATTATAACCTGCACTCTGACATGTTTGCCTTGCCCTTAGGGAGATGTGATGTGGTTTTGGGCACTCAATGGTTACATACACTTAGACCCATCTTATGGGATTTTGTTGAACTTTGGATGTAGTTTTCAGACAATGAGAACAAAACACACATGGAAGGTCTTACAACCAAGGTCTCTTAGCATCATAAATTCACATCATAAGGAAAAACTCCTTAAGAAGAATTCACATGGTGTCATCGCTCAGCTCCATTCCATCCAGATGTAACCATCAACAGTCTTCACTAGTCCTTCGGATCTACAATGAATTTTAGATAGATATGCATGTGTCTTTGATGAGCTAGCAGGATTGCCACCTTCACGACTAGAGGACCATCATATTCAGCTCCTTCCTGGAAACCTTCCTCCCAACATTAGGCCCTACTGCTACCCATTTCACCAAAAGATAGAGATTGAGATGCTCGTTCAAGACTTACTGAAGCAAGGTATTATTCGCCCTAGTACCAGTTCCTTTTCTTCACTAGTTCTTCTTGTCCAGAAAAAAGATGGGTCATGGCACCTCTGCATTGACTTCCGAGTGCTTAATCACATCACAATCAAGGATAAGTTTTTGATTCCTATTGTTGATGAGCTTCATGGCACTCATGTTTTCTCCTAGTTGGATCTTCATTCTGGGTATCACCAAATTCGGGTTCATGAGGATGATATCCCTAAAATGGCTTTCTACACACATGATGGCCACTATGAGTTTTTCATCATTCCCTTTGGCCTCACTAATGCTCCTTCCACATTCCAGGCATTGATGAATAAAATAGTCCTTCCCTACTTGCAGAAATTCATTTTAGTCTTCTTTGATAATATCCTCATCTATAGTAAAACATGGGCTAAGCATCTGTAGCATCTGGATCTTGTACTACAACTTCTCTCTAATCATCATCTTTGTGCAAAATAGTCTAAATGTGTTTTTGGATAGGAGGAAGTGGAGTATCTCAGGCATATTGTTTCATCCCAAGGGGTTCGAGTGGATCCTGCCAAAATACATGCCATGAAAAATTGGCCGCATCCTCAGACACTCAAAAGCCTCCATGGTTTTTTGGGATTGAATGGCTACTACTGCAAGTTTGTCAAGGATTATGGGAAGATTGTAGCTCCATTAATATCTCTATTGAAAAATGATGCTTTTACATGGACACATGCTGCTGAGTGTGCATTTGAAAAACTAAAACAAGCTATGTGTACTACACCTGTTCTAGCTATGCCAAATTTTTTCAAGACCTTCACTATTGAGAGTGATGCTTGCGGCAATGGCTTTGGTGTTGTTCTCCTTCAAAATGAACATCCCATTGCATTCACCAGCAAAGCCCTTTCAGGTAAGAATTTAATACTCTCTACATATGAGAAGGAAATGATGGCTATTTTGCATGCAGTACAGAAGTGGCAGCCATACCTATTAGGGAATCATTTCTCCATCAAGACTGATCACCAAAGTTTGAAATATTTCTTGGAAAAACTGGTCTCCTCCCCAACACAATAGAAATGGGCTAGCAAACTCATGGGTTATGACTATGAGATAACTTACAAGAAAGGTAAGGACAATATTGTGGCGGATTCTCTTCCTCGCACATTTGATGACCAAGCTTCTCTTTCAGCTATTTCTATGCCTATTCCAAATTGGTTGGAATCTATCTAGCAAGGCTATGTCAATGACTCTTCATTATCTCAAATTATCCAATAGTTGGCCAATAACCCTTCTGCTGTACCGCATTACTCTTGGGATGGTGCTTATCTAAGATACAAGGGCCATCTGGTGCTTCCTCAGAGCATAGATCTTCAATAAGCTATCTTCTATGAACTTCATGCTTCTCCATCAGCAGGGCACTCTGGGTTCCTCAAAACTTATGAGCGGGCATAGTGTAACTTCTTTTGGAAGGGAATGAAAAGGGCAATTCAAAAGATGGTGGCTGAATGTGATACCTACTAGTGCAACAAGGGTGAAACGACACTCCTTCCTGGACTACTTGAACCCTTGCCCATCCCTACATGGATTTGGACGGATATTTCTATGGATTTCATTGAGGGGCTCCCTAAATCTAGAGGGAAGATAGTGATCTTGGTTGTGGTTGATTGCCTCTCCAAATATAGTCATCTTTGTGCCCTCATCCATCCCTATACTGCCTCCTCCATTGCATAGATTTTCATGGACCAAATCTTCTATCGTCATGGAATCCCTTCTTCCATTGTCTCAAATCATGATGCAACTTTCACCAGTCATTTTTTGACAGAACTATTTCACCATACTAGCACCAAACTAAAGAATAGTTTAGGGTATCACCCACAAATAGATGGTCAGACTGAAGTTATCAACAAATGTTTGGAAACTTATCTTCGTTGTTTCACCTCAGAACAACAGCATCAGTGGGAAAAGTGGCTCCCTCTCACTGAATGGTGGTATAATACCTCCTACCACACTACATTTAAAATGACTCCATATGAAGCAGTCTATGGTCAGGCACCGCTAGTGCTCCTTCCATACACCCCCAGCAGTTCACTAGTTCAGGTAGTTGACATGGTTCTCCAAACCTGAGATCAGATTCTTCACATTTTACAGGACAATCTTCACATGGCAAGAAATCAAATGAAACAACAAGCCGATCAGTACCGTTCTGAGTGCACTTTTCAAGTAGGTGATAAGGTTTTTCTTCATCTACAGCCATACAAGCAATCCTCCCTGAAACTCAAAGGGTGTCATAAGCTGGTTCCAAAGTTCTATGGGCCATATAAGGTTTTTCAGAAGATTGGGTTAGTTGCTTATAAATTGGAGCTTCCTCCTTCTCGCGTTCATCCATTATTTCATGTCTCTTGTCTAAAGAAAGTTCTTGGCACCAACATTAGATCACAAACTATTTTACTAGAACTATATAATGAAGGATCCATCATTTTGGAGTCAGATGCAATCCTCGACAGGCACACTCATCAACTTCACTCTTGATCCATCATAGAGGTATTAATTTAGTGGCACGGAATGCAACTAGAGGATGCTACATGGGAACCACTCCTTCAGATTCAGCAACAATTTCCACATCTTAAGCTTTGAGGACAAAGCTTTTCTAAGAGGGAGGGGATGTTAGGAACCCGTGTTTAACCCTTCTCTTTACTTTGTTAGTATATTGTTGCTGGACACATATGCTTATTAAGTTGTCCCATGATTGTATTGTATTTTCCCACATTCATGGGGAGTAATAGTTGTTTAGATTAGACTTAGTATATAAGTACGTGTTGAGGCCAATGAAGGCATCCACAATTTTATTGTATTGAGCTTGCTCAAAGGAGGTTGCCCCCTCGAAGTGGCCTACGATAAATAAATTCCTTCTGTGTTGTGCTATTTCTGTTATTTCATGCATTTTTCATTATATTGTTGTAGAAGGTTCCTCCCACTCAGATCTGTTGGAATAATTTTAGGGTATTGTCTCTAATAATGTACCAGAAGGTTTACCACTAGTGAGTAAGATAGGTCATAAAATGGATTTGATACCAGGAGATAGTTTGCCAAATAGGGTGGCCCATAGAATGACTCCTATAGAAAATGAAGGGTTGAACTAGTGCAGGGGTACCCTCATGCACATGTTAATCAATTTGGGAGAAATAAAACAAATATTTTAATTCTCCAACACTCCAAGTAAAATACAAGGCGAGTTGCATATGGACAAAAATCTTAGTCACCTACATGCTAGAAGACAAAGACTGGACAATGAAATGTTTTCAAGCACCCAAGTCATAAAGAAAGCAATAAAAGAATCCCAAGAGTCACCTTTCTCCAATTTGCATGCCACCAAGCAAGAAAAGGAATACCAAGAGTCATTGGAGCCCAAAATGAGGAAGATGAAACTATGCAAAGGAGATCTTATAAATAGATTGAAGTTTGGTTCAAAAAAGGCATTGAAAAAGAAGAGAAGAGCCCAAATTTATTTATGATTTTTGTAGGTCATCAAGAGGACATCCATGGGTGATGTCAAAGATAATTTTCTAAGGAAAATACATCCATTTTGATGAGGAAAAGAAGGTGAACATCCATGGTGACTTGTTAGATGAATAATTTCTGAATTTGTAAGCTTGTGGAGGTGGATAGTTGCAAAGTTTGTTGGAGATATTTCATAGTTGGATTTGTGGAGGTTATGTATGTGTATTACCATCTTGATTGGCTACATAAGAAACATTTGGCTTGTAAGTATTTTCTGTTCATTTTTTATGAAATTCTCAAGATATTGTGTTACTTCATAGCTGAAATTATTGCTATAACATTTACAAATTATATTCACTTAAGGGCTGCAAGTTTAAGAGATTAATATATATTTATTTTGCTGCAACTAAAGGAATGAAAGGGACAAACAAAAAATCCTGAATGGCTCGACATTATCAAAGTTAATTTTCATCTAAGAGAAGAGGAGTAATCTTGGAAAACAATAATCTTAAGGTTGAAATTTAACAAGGATATGTTGGCACATACAATTTATTTCAATCTTTGAAGTTTTGAGCACATGATTATGATAATTTGAAGGCATGAATATTGCTCTTATCACAATGCACATAAGAGTAGTTGATTGGGCTACATGATGGGATAATCCTTGATTGGATTCCCTTGTCATGTCTGTATCATGAACAAACAAGTTGATGAATTATTAAGAAAGGGACTGATAGGGAGAGCCTAAGTCCATGTGTAGTACCTATAGTACTAGCATCGAGGAAGGATGGAGAGTGGAGAATGTGTATAGCTTCCTGAGCCATCAATAATGGTGCAGTCACAGTAGGAGGGTTCACAGAATGAACTATCCAGGCTGTGTAGCAAGAGTAAACACAATGGAAACAACTCAAAGATATGAAACAAATGCAAATTCAGTCATTTAGTATATCATGGAATTCAAATACAATCTAGTCAGAAACATGAGAGCTTACAATTAGGGCTCAAGGACCTGATTACAAAATATCAGTATATGCACATGATATAGCTTTGAAGTTCCATCGCTCAAAACCTAGACTAAGGATTATGAATCAATCGCTAACTACCTTCTTAGGGATCTATTATATCCTTATATATCATCTGTGGTACATAAGATTCCTCCACATTGGCTAAGGAATATCACAAACTCCAAGGAAGAGTTGTAACATGTGTACATGGATAGGTTGGACCTAAATGCATAGGGCACCTCTGCAAATGAATGGAATGATGTGTGGATCTTGGGGAAGCTAACCATGAACAAAAGATCATTGAATGATGTGTCATTAGGATCCACAAGGTGAGAAATGCTATGCAAGTCTTCTCCTTTAGCTAATTGTCTGAGACTTTCAGGATGCTCTGTTCAGAGAAAAAAGTCGATCTTCTAATAGTGATATCTTTCTGGTACTTGCTCCAAATGATCTAAATTTGAGATATGATGTAGGTGAATGAATTTAGATGCTAAGTCCTACTCCACAAGATCTGAAATGCAACTTCAGTAGAATGCAGAGCAAAATATAGAAATTGCTACTGATTGAACTACTTGAACTAAACTAGAAAATGAAAAGAAAAAACCTGAACTGCAAAACAAACTGAAATGCAAATGTTTTTGGTTGATGCAAGATTTCTCTTGAACTAGGGATGCTCCTACATCAGACATCTGGACTTATTGAAAAAGTGAGTCCCTCACTTTGCTGGGGCTGGGGGAGAACCAAGACAGTCTACCTCGGCCTGAGAAATCCATGATGAATCTTCTTCCGGTCTGCCTTTCCACTTCACAAGGTATTCTTTGTATTGTCTTCCTTTGGTGCTGTGTCTAACTCTGCTATCTAAGATGTCTTCAATCTACTCTGGTGGTTGTTGTGGTAACTGCTTCTTCATGTCCTCTGTCATGCTGTCATTGAACTTTGCTACATGATACTAATATAGGTCTACAATGTTGAAAATAGGTGATATGCCCAATGTCTCTGATAGCTCCACTTCATATGCATTTCCTAAATCAAATTTTCTGAGTATCCAATAACGTCCAAACTTCCTCATCTTCAACTTGTTATATGTCCCAACTAGAAATCTTTCTTCTTTCAAGTATACCATCACTTCACCTCATACTGCAAATTGTTTGTGTCTTCTATTCTCATCTGCTTTCTCCTTGTATTTTCTATTCATGTATCTTCCAAATGCTTCTTCACTTGATTATGCACTACCTTCATGTGATCTACAAATTCTTTTGCTTCTACACTTCTCTTTTCCTCTGCATTGATATCTCTTTATTCTGCTTCTCCTATAGTATTCACTCTGGTAACAATCTCAACAGGTATTCTTCTACTACTCCTATTTATTGAATTATTGTATGTAAACTCCGCTTGTGAAAGAATCAAATCCCAACTTCTTACTTTCTCTCAAACCAAACATGTCAACAAGTTTACCATACTCTTATTTACTACCTCTGTCTATCCATCAGTTTATGGATGAAAAGATGAACTAAACTTCAAGTATGTCTTTAATTTCTTCCAAAGTATCTTCCAAAAATAGCCATGAAATCTCTTCTCTCTAGCTAAAATTATGCTCCAAGGTAATCCATGCAATCTCACAATCTCCTCAAAAAATAGGTTAGCTACATGCATTGCATTAGTTGTCTTCTTACAAGGTATGAAATGTGCCATCTTTGAAAATCTGTCCACCACTACAAATATACAATCAGGTCCTCTTGGTGTCTTAGGTAATCCCATTACAAAATCCATACTTATGTCTTCCCAAGGTCTCTCTGGTACTGTCAAAGGTTTATACAATCCAGTATTCTGACTACTCCCTTTTGCAACTTGACAAAATCTACAACTTTGCACAAACTTCCTAACATCCTTATGTATCTGAGGCCAAAAGTAATTTTCACTCACCAAAGCCATTGTCTTGTGAATGCCAAAATGTCCTGCCGATCCACCACTATGTTTCTCCTTCATTAAATTATCTCTCATTGAACTTCTAGGTATGCATAACTAATTTCCTCTAAACAACATATCTTCTTGAACAAACTAGTCCAAGCATTTACTCCTATATATCAGAACAGGTTCCTTACATGCTTTCCAAGGTTCTACAAAATCAGTGTCTCCATCATACATGTTCTTCAATTCATCAAAATCTATCACTTCAGCTCTCATCTCTGTCAGCAAATTCCTTCTCCTACTCAATGCATATGCAACTTTGTTTAACTTACCACTCCTATGCTTCAACATAAAAGTATAACTCTTCTTGAACTCTACCCATCTCATATGTCTCTGATTCAACTTAGCTTGACTATTCAAATACTGCAAAGCTTGATGATTTGTATACAACACAAATTCCTTAGGCAAAAAATAATGTCTCCACTTCTTTAGGGCTTGAATTATGGCATAGAACTCTTGATCATAAACTGAATATCTTCTCTTTGCATCATTCAACTTCTCACTAAAATATGCTACATGTCTAACTTTTTGACTTAATAGTGCTCCAATTGCATTTCCACTTGCATCACAATCTACTTGAAATACCTTATTGAAATCTGATAATGCTAAGACAAGTTGCTCTGTCACCTTCTACTTTAATAGTTCAAAAGTTTTATCTACTCCTGATGTCCACTTAAAGTCTTTTTGTTGAACCTCTCATTGACACTGTCATAGGGTTACAAACTGAATTGAAATTTCTAATCAACTTTTGGTAGAAACTACCCAATCCATGAAATGATCTAACCTCTCCAATGCTCTCTGGTGTAGGTCATTCAACAATTGCTCTTACTTTCTTAGGGTCCATCTTCAATCCTTCCACAGAAATCACAAATCCCAATTATACCAATTCTTCCTTCATGAAACTACACTTCTTGATGTTGATCAACAATTTCTCCTCTCTCAACCTCTACAAAACTTGTCTAATATGCCACAAATGTTCCTCTTTTGTCTTACTAAAAATTAGAATGTTATCCAAGTATACAATCACAAACTTACCCAAGAATTTCTTCAGAACTTCATTCATCAACCTCATGAAAGTACTCAATGCATTTGTCAATCCAAAAGGCATCACTAACCACGCATACAATCCTTCATTTATCTTAAAACCAGTCTTCCATTCATCACCTCTTTGATTCTAATATGATGGTATCCACTTTTCAAGTCTATCTTCATGAAGTATTTTTCTCCACTCAAAGAATCCATGATATCATCCATCCTCAGTAAAACAAATCTATACTTAACTATGAATTTGTTTATTGCTCTAGAATCAGTACACATTCTCCATTCTCCATCCTTCTTAGGTGCTAACACTACAGGTACTGTACAAGGACTCAAAATTTCTCTGATCAAACCTTTCCTTAACAATTCTTGTATTTATCTATTTAGTTCTTCATTCTCTGTTGGTGTCATTCGATGTGCTACTTTGTTAGATAAACTAGCTCCTGGTATAAGATCCATGTGATGACGGATACTCCTGATAGGTGGCAATCCTTCAAGTACATTGTCTGATATGATGTCTTCATACTCTGTCAGCAACTCTGTTATTTCCTCCAGTTGTGATTCTTCAGTCTCCTTCAATGTTTCAGGATTCTTAGGAATCAAAGCAAAACACATATTCTCATGTTTCAAACCATCCAAAATTTTTCTTCCATCTACCAAATAGATTCTAGCATTCCTACATACTTTACTCTTAGGATCATCCTCCAAAGGAATAAAAAGTAATTTTCTTCCCATTTGTTGTTATAGTGTATGTATTCTTTCTCCCATCATGTATAGCTTTTCTATCATACTGCCAAGGTCTACCCAACAAGATATTCTTCCATGTCATTTAGCCAATCAATTAATTCTTCAAGATTTAAATTACCAATATAGTTTGACACATCAACTCTAGGTCTCTTTCCAATCTTTGAAATAACTCACAACATTTTGACTTGATCCGATTCTTCTTCTTCACCACCTCCTAGGGTTTCACCAATTTGTTCAACAGATTGAAATTCTTCTTCATCATCACTCTCAACATTAGTTCTAGGTGTTAATCCTATTCACCTATATTTTTCAACATCATCCAATCAAATTTGCATTTTTTTCATCATTTCCATCATCTCATCCATTCTACCAAACATTGTTCTAACAGTAGCAACTCTCCTTGGCAATATTCTTCCTAGGATAAAGTGCAAACTACCTCAAGTTCGGCGATCGGCCTACAACGTGAGAATTGCCTCGGAATTGACGATCAATTGCGACACAAGTGACCTGCCTCAATTTGGTGATCTGTCCACAACAAGATCTTATGTAATTCCTTCACAAATTTTACTCAATTCACTCCCAAAGATTCAAACTTTCACTCTGATACCACTCGGTGCAGTCAGGGTAGGAGGGTTCACAAACTGAATTATCTAGGCCATGCAAAAAGAGTAAACACAATGGAAACAACTCAAATATGTGAAACAAATGTAGATTTAGTCACTAAATATATCATGGAATTCAAATACAATCTGGCCAGCAATATGCGAGCTTACAATTAGGGCTCAAGGACCCGATTATAGAATATCAAAATATGCACAAGATATAGATTTGAAGATCCTTCACTCAAAACCTAGACTAAGGATTATGAATCAATCACTAACTACCTTCATAGGGATCTATTATATCCTTATATATAATCTCCAATACAAAAGATTCCTCCACATTGGCCAAGGAAGATCACAAACTCCACAGAAGAGCTGTAACGTGTGTACACGGATAGGTCAGACCTAAATGCATAGGACACCTCCACAAATGAATGGAATGATGTATGGATCTCGAGGAAGGTTAGCCATGAACCAAAGATCATTGAATGATGTGTCATTAGGCTCCACAAGTTGAGGAATGCTCCGCAAGTCTTCTCCTTAAACTGATTGTCTGAGACTGTCAGGATGCTCTGTTATGAGAAAATAGCTAATCTTCTGATAGCGATATCTTTTCGGTACTTGATCCAAATGCTCTGAATTATGGATATGATGTAGATGAATGAATCTAGATGCTAAGTCCTACTCCACAAGATCTGAAATGCAACTATAGTAGAATGTGAACCAAAATATAGAAACTACTACTGACTGAACTGCCTAAACTGAACTAGAAAATGAAAAGAAACAAACTAAACTGCAAACAAACTGAAATGTAAATGTTTTTGGTTGATGCAAGATTGCTCATGAACTAGGGATGCTCCTACATCAAATAAGATCATGATCAAGTACATATTTCTATTACCCAAAAATGGATGACATAGTGGATTGTTTGAGTGGAGACAAGTACTTTATGAAGATTGATCTAAAGAGTGGATATCACTAGATCGAAATCAAAGAAGGAGATTAGTGGAAAATAACCTTCAAGACAAAGGAAGGTTTGTAAGAATGGTTAGTCATGCCATTTGGGCTAACCAATGCACCGAGGACATTCATGCGGCTCATGAACAAGGTATTGAAAGAGTTTTTGGTAAGTTTTGTTATTGTTTATTTGGATAACGTTTTGATTTTTAGTAAGACTTGGGTTGAGCATCTAATGCATATCATAAGAGTTTTAGAAAAGATAAGGGAGGACAAGTTTTTGATTAATCTAAATAAATGTAGTTTTTCAAAGGAGTTGGTCTACCTAGGATTTATTGTCTCAGAGGAAGGTATTAAGATGGACCCAGAGAAGGTGAGGGCTATCATTAAATGGCATGTGCTGAGGAGTTCTAGAGAGGCACAATCTTTTCATGGTTTGGCAAGTTTTTACAGAAATTTTATCATGAATTTAGTAGCATTTGTGCACCCCTAACTAAGACAATGAGAGGGGATAGAAAAGAGTTTAAATTGACTAAACGAGCAACCAAGAGCTTTGATACATTGAAGTAGAAAGTTATAGAGCAACCTATTTTGGCACTTCCAGATTTCAATAAGGTATTTTAGGTAGATTACGATGCTAGTAGTAGTGCTATAAGAGATGTTTTGAGTCAAGAAGGTAATCCCATGGCCTATTTTAGTGAGAAGCTTAATGATGCCAAGAAAAAGTATTCTATTTATGATTAGGAGTTTTATGCAATAGTTCAGGCCTTGAAGAAATGGAGACATTATTTATTGCCAAAAGATTTTGTTTGATATATTAATTCATCAGGATTTACAATATATTAATAGTCAAGGAAAGTTAAATCAGAGGCACTTAAAATGGGTTGAGTTTTTAAAGAGTTATACTTTTGTTTTGAAGCACATGAGTGGGATGTCCAATGGATTTGCAAATGCCTTGAGCAAAAGGCAAAATTGGTTGGCAGAAATGAAGAGAGAGGTTGTTGGGTTTGACGAGCTCAAAAGTTTGTATCCTGAAGATCCAAATTTTAAAGAGGCTTAGAAAGCTTGTTTGGAACCTGTTACTTTGGACAAGACAAAATGGTTGTATTTCATAATCCAAGATGGCATGCTGTTTAGAGGAAGCCAGTTGTGCATTATGAGGAGTTCCATGAGAAATAACCTGATTAACAAGAAGCATAGTAGGGGATTAGCTGGACACTTTGGTCGAGATAAGACCATTCCTATTGTTGGTGAGCATTATTATTGGCCACAGTTGCAGTAGGGTGTGGGGGAATATGTACAGAGTTTCAGATTGTGTCAGATGGCAAAAGGAACAAGTCAAAATATAGGCCTATATCAGCCACTACCTGTACCAGAGAAGCCATTGGATGATATTAGTATGGATTTTGCTCTTGGTTTACCAAGGACATAGAGAGGGCATGATTCCATTTTTGTGGTGGTGGATAGATTCTTGAAGATGACATGTTTCATTCCTTGTAAGAAGACTAATTATGCTATTCATATTGCATAGTTATTTTTCAAGGAGGTGGTGAGACTACGTGGTCTACCTAAGAGCATAGTTTCAGATCAAGATACCAAGTTTGTTGGTTATTTCTGGAGGATATTATGGAAGAAGTTGAAGACATATTTGAAGTTTAGTTATGTACACTATCCACAATCTGATGGACAAATGTAAGTGGTGAAAAAGAGTTTGGATAACCTGCTACGATGCTTAGTAGGAGATAAGACCAAGGGATGGGATTTGATTTACCACAGGTAGAATTTGCTTATAATAATTCTATCAATAGGAGCATAGGTAAATCACCATTCCAGATCATATATGGGAGTAGTCCAAGAAATTCTTTAGAGTTAAGGAAGCTAGAAAAGGGAGAAAAGACAAGTGCCGAAGCTTAAGACTTTGCAGAACAGCTGAAGAATTTGCATGAAGAGGTGAGAAAACACATTAATAAGATGAGTCTTTAGTACAAGGCTAAGGTAAATCAGAAGAGGAAATATAAGGAATTTTAGGTAGGAGAAGAGAAAAGATAAGTTTCTATTTGGAACATATAATAAGTTGAAAATGAAGAAATTTGGACCATGCAGGATTCAGAAGAAACATGATTCGAGAAATGCTTATGAGGTAGAGATTCTAAATTAAATCTACATTTCCCATGTCTTCAACATTGTTGATTTAACAGAATATCATGAAGGTGGTATAGAGGATGGACCAATAGAAGAATAGTGGAATATCCTGGCACCTACTTTAGAGAAGGGGGATATAGAAGAAATCTTGGATAATCATGTGAGAAGAAGTACTCAGAATAGACAATATGAAGAATACTTAGTGAAGTGGAAAGGAAGGCCAGTTGAAGATTCTTCTTGGTTATCTAAGGTAGAAGTGGACCATTTGGAGTTTTCCTCAAACACCTGAGATGTGACAAGGTCACTTCTAACATTTACCCTGGGTGTCTGATTTAGGAGCATCCAGAGGTGTAAAAGCAATCTTACATTACCCAATAAAATATGTTGATTCAAAATCGTTTGAATAATGATTTAGAACCTTCAATTTTTCTAAACTGCTAAAAATAACAAACTATTATTTTTGGAATGTTTGCATTTGGGCATAGATTGAAGTGAAAATTTACAAGAAGCTTAATAAATGAAAAATACGATCTTTGGTGAAGGAATCAGGCAATGATCATTTGTGGGCTAAAAGATATTTAAGTTTTCATTTCTTGAAAAATGTTTGAAAATTATTCAAATTTAGGTTTGAGGCACTAAAAACAGGTCTAAAAATGGGCAGAACTAGCAAAGTGGGTTCTTAGCGTATAGAGCACTCTGCAAGCTTTCTAGAACTTCAAACAGTTTGTCAATTAGACATCTGGATCAAAAGTTATGGCTCCCGGAAGTTGACCTAATTTTAGAGGGAGACACAAAATTCAAAATTTGGCTGGAGGCTGCCAAAAAGGCTATTAATAACCATTTTTGGGAACGTTTGGTAGTAGTAGAGATAAGGGGGAAAGTGTAGAGTCAAGAAAAGGTAGAAACATAGAAACCCTAGCTGATTTGGGGTTACAAAAGGTAAAAGATTCCAGAGTCTTCAGATAAGTAGATGTAATGTGTTGAAACCTGTGTAGGATTGATTCCTCTGATTGTATTTAAGCTTTTGTAATGTAATGAGTTGTCTAAATCAATAAAATAACATTCAATTTCCTGTGTTCAATTTTTATTGTTGTGTGTTTTATGATTTACCCCCTTCATCAAAGCACTTCTTGTTGATAATTGAGAAGGGGGGGTGAATCAGTTATCCTAATTATTTCTTCTTTTGAACTTTCTTATTAATCAATGCAACATTGAAGCAAACAAACAAACATTACCATGAAATGAGAAACACATAACACAATATTTTTGACGTGGAAACCCTGTTAAGGGAGAAAACCACAAGGTGATTAACCCAAAGATTATTCTCTGTTAGAAGAATAAGGAATTACAAAATGGCACTTGCCAATTAGGGCTCACTGCCTGAGCATAGTGCTCACAAAGAGGCACACTGCCTACAAGGAGACACACTGTCTACAAAAGAATGTTATACAATACTTGAACTAGTTGGAAGCATCCACATATGCTGGAGTTTAGTTCCAGTTAGGCTCAGTACACCGATCTACTGCACTTCATCTTTCTTCTTTTCTTTATTCTGCTTTTCTTTCACATACCAGATCTCTCTGGCTGTTTTTGCTCTACTCTACACTTATTCACATATAAACAACACATGACCACACTTCTCACAACTAAATCCATCGTGCATATATATCCGCACAAGTAATTTCATCACCTTTCTAGTCGACATCTGGAACAGTTTATTTTCTCACAAACTCTGTTCTGTCGGTTGAATCCTTGCTCATCAAGTAATGTGGATCAAGCATATACTTGTAGATATCATTAATCATGTTGGCCAAACATAATCCATGTCTTCATAACCTTTACCACTGTCAGAAACACATCCAGAAAGCAATCTGATGTTTTGTCAGTCAGTTCTTCCTCTATTCACACTGTTACTCAGGAATCCGGTATTCAACTGTTCATATCTTTTTCCTTGTCCATCACCGGAGGCTAAATCCTTGGAATCTATTACTCAAGGTAGTCCTCTTGAGTTCCCCAAATTTGTACTACACCAAGATACTTCTTCTGAGAGATCCGGACCAAACTATCAGACCTTGCCACATGCTCTGTTCTTGTTCACCGGACCATAACAATCTTCATTCTGACTTCCGGTAGAGACACACCATGACTTGCGGATATGTGGGATGACCTTTGTTGCTATCAATGACAACAACCATGAATCCATATAGTGTCTCTTGCCAACAATCTCCCCCTTTGGCATTGATGGCAACACTTAGTGAAAAATGACTTAGTGTTTACACTATGCTCCCCCTTGGCTGATGCTCTATCTTTATATACAATTTCTGGAACTCCCCCTTAGTTGGATTCCTCATTTTTCACTGCTCCTCACTCCCCCTTTGACATCAATGGCAAAGGGTAGGGTCCGCACACCAAAATTTTCAAAAATATTACTATACTTAGCCGCATATTACATACTCACATAAACTAAAGAATGTCTGCAAAGGATGTCTTCAATTGGACCAGTTCTGTAGCCCAACTTTGCTTCATTCTGTCCAAAATTGAAATGTGGCCACTCAACAAAAATGTAAAAGCTTCTGCCCTCCTGAGATCTGTCGGATCATTGGTTTGGGCGGTAGTCTGAGCATCTCTTATGGCCTCATGCATAGTTTCTAACTTAGGGATAATAATCCTTCTAAGTTCTCCCATCCGGTTAATTATATTCTTCCTTTCCTTCTCAAAGTTCTTTATTGCATTTGTGATTGCAATAGTTTGACATTCTTGAGTTACTATGGAGGAAGAGAGAGGATCAAAACTTTGAGACAAACTCAGTAGTTTGTCCTGTTCCTCTTTTATTTTCTTCTCAACTTCTACTGTTGCTTTTGACCAGGAGATACAAAATTTGTAAATGTCACCGCCATCCTTAAGAGCATTTTCTAAGCTCTTTATTTCGATACTCATATTTCTCCTATCATTAGAGATTAATCCTAGTACTTCTGAGAATCTCTTATCTAGGAACTCCTTCCAAACCTTTTCTTCAGCTAATTTTTCTAGGGATTCAAAATGTGTACTAACACTGCTGACTAAGGTTTTGAGATTACCGGAAGAGGAGGCTGTGGGATCTTTTTGGATTGATGGCATAATCTTCTCAAGCACTCTGAAAGCAGCCTCTATCAACTCACAGTCTTCCATATGAGACTTCAGGAGTTTTTCATTTGCCTTAGCATTAGCAAATGAAGCTATCTTCATTGTCTGCACTGGAGAGAGGGAATCAAAGTTGAATGGGCCTTGTAGCAGCTCCGGTTCATCAATCTCTATTGCTTCTTTGCTCAGAAATCTTTGGACAGTTTGTGCAGTGTCTCTTGCCAGAGACAGATGTTTCTTCTCTTCTGCAGTCTTGGAGCTGTCCATTGGAATTTTCTCTTCCTCTACATTCCCACCACTGACAGTTGTGGTTTTCTCTGGTGAAGTCTTCTGTCCTTCTACAATCTTTGCACTATCACCTTCTTTTTCTTTCACCACTTCTCCTTTCTCTTGTATTTTCTCTTCTTCTTTGGATCCAGAGACTGTAGGGGAAGCCGGAGGAGAGATGTTAGTCTGTTCAAGGGCCACTTCTTCCAGAGCAGATGATTCCAAGTCCACAGCTGTTTCTGCACCTAAGTCCTCTACAACAGGAAGATTAAACCTTTTGAAGGCCTTCCAGAGGATCTCTTCTATCTCTATGGCCACCTTGTCAGTCTCACCAAGCATGAGTTGATTCATCCTTGTTTTACTCCTGAACTCATCTTTGAAGTCTTTGAATATTATGTTCATTGTCTTGGGATCAATTTGAGGATATAGCTGAATAGCTATCTGCTCTTGGATCTCAAGATCTTTTGCCTGGGCATTGTTCTTTCTTATTTCTAATTCCTTTTCTAGGCTTTTAGGAATTAGAGATATAATCTCAATGAAAGCCTTATTGTATATGTTTAGATACTTGATTGTGGCTTCCTGCAGAATCTTTTGGTTAGCCTCATTGTAGTCATCATAGAATTCAGTCATTGGTTGAAGGTTTCCATCCACCGTGATTGACTTGATTACACTTTCTAGAGATAGGATGGGCTTTTCAACAAATACCTCTACCATTTCTTCCTTGTCTTGGCCTGTGGAGGGTTTACCAGATCTTTTCTTCTTTTGCTTCTTTATTTCTTTTACCCCCTCATCTGATTCCATTTCCTCTTCATCTTTCTGACTTGTATAAACCCTTGTGGCTTTTATTTTAGACCTTTTCTCTCCTTTACCGGATGTCTGACCTTCTGGTTTAGATATTTTTGAGCTTTTGGTTTTAACAGGTGTAGATCCTTTTAATGATCTGGTCCAGGTTGAGGTTTCCACCGGAGCACTCTTCTTGCTTTTCTTTTCTACCTCTTTCTTTTCTTCCTCAGCCTTTCTCCTATTTTCCCAGTTGGCATCAAGTGCCTCCTTTGGGATGCCTATGCCTTGGGCAATATGTTCAACTTCTTTTCTTACTTTCCTTTTTATCTCAGGTTCTCTGAGTTCCACATGGATCTTCACACTCAGCTCCTCAAAGGTTCCAAACCTTTCTGCTTTTGGATCTTTAGGTTGACTAAGCATGTGTTGAACATGCAGTTCCACAATCTGTTCATCAACCTCATACCCCATGGGCATGATCCAAACTATCCTTGGCTCAACTACCTCCATTAGGCACTGATCAGTATCAACCATAAAGCAGACTGAGTCTTTGTATTTTTCAAAAAGAGACTGGGGGATTCTTTCTCTTGCTTGCATCATACTCTGGAAGTTTTTGAAGTATCCCCACAGAGTTGTATTTCTTGCTTTGGCATCCCCAAGTCCATGTAAGTAATCTCTGATCTGGACTGCTACAGGTTTGTCATTCTGCCATACCCATCCACTTGATCTGGGTAGCTCATTCATGAAATAGAAAAATAGACATAATATAAAAGTACCATACTTAAAAGAATTCTTTTTGTCCTTTTTGATCTTTTGTATATTTTCCATTAATTGGCTTAAAAGAAGTTCACAGAGATCATAATCTGCATTCTTCCTTAGCATCTCATAGGCAGTGTATACTACAGTTCTGGATACAGAATTCTCCCTACTGGAGTGATAAATCTTGTATCCTATTACCATAGATGCATACTTGATAGCCGGATCGGAAATATCTTCAATGGTCATTGCCCTCTTATCAAATTTTGATCCGATGGCCTCAGTTACAATGTTATTTTTGACAAATTTGAGGATAGGTATCCCTCCGGAAGAGTATAGACTAGTCACTGCCCTAATTGCCTCTTTTGTGATCTTGCAGGGTCTATCCAACCATAGGAAGTTGTCATGCATCCTACTCAATACATACCGGACCCATTCATCTTCTTCAAAGCAGGGAAAATAAATGAATTGATCAAACTGTTTCTTCTGGATCCCTTATACTCTAGTTTATGCTCAAAAGCATTGTCTATCAGTTGTTTGTGATAAAAATCTCTCAATTTGAATTCCCTGAATTCCTCAATACTTGCATGTATTTAAACCCTAATGTCTTCTGTGTGTAAAACGCCATGAGGAACACTAGAGAATGCTCCTAAGGGATCTACCTCCAATGACTTGTATGGGTGTTTCTTAAATTCAAGTAGGGGCCTATCTGAGATCTTTACTATATTCGGAGTAGCCATTTCTCAAAAGATTTGTAGTAAGATATCGAAAATGGAAAATACCTTATGCGCCTTCGGTTACACGGAGTGGTTGGATTGATTTCTATATGTAATGACTTCGGCAAGAGATTTTTGGTGAACTTGATGAATCTTGTTGCAGAGCTCCACTTTTTGCTTCTTCTTGAGTGCAGAATGAGCAAGTGATTTATGAGAAATCCCTTATATTGCTTCACAAACCCTAATATCTGATGGCAATAAATGCTTGACCTACATTATTCTAGTTTGCCTTATTCAGATAACTTGAAGAACCGGATTAGTCCTGATCTATGAACATCATGCGGATCTTCCAACCATGAACAAATCAAGATGACACATCACAAGGACATCCCAAACACTCTGTCCAATCCACAGAATAAGACAATGTGCTTCCGGATCTCTCCGGACCTTTTTGTATCTTCTGTCATTCCAGAGCATCTCCCGGAATAGGTCTTACTTAATCGATCACAACTTCTTGACATCTTCATGCGGACCTCTAAAATCTTATCTGGATCATCTCAAGACTTATATCTACAAACCCTTTACTCTGCATCTTGTGCCACATCTAGCACCACTTGATTGGCTGGGGGAACAGGATTTTCTTTGAGTCTCACCCTGAGCCAGAGCTCACCTTTAATTTCTGGAAGGAATATCAGCACCAGAGTCTAGTGTGGATCCAACCTCTACATTCTTTAAACTTTTCTTCACCCAAATCTTGTTCATCTGATTCCTAACTTCATCTGCATTCATCTTTTGTTTACCCTTGTCTTGATTCTGATTATACACCGGACCTCTTTTGTCCTGATTCTTGCTTTTGTAGACTTTTGCATTATGACCGGACCTATTACAGATTTGGCAAATAATATTTCCTTGTATATTTGACTAATAACCTCTTGATCTGCATTGATTAGCCATATGAACTACTCTATTGCATGCAAAGCATCTACCATTGAATGATTTATTTATTTGCATATTTCTGCATTCATGAGACTTGTGTCCATACCTTTTGCAGTTAAAGCACTATCCGGAGAAGGATGAATTAGTCTGATTCATTCTCTTTCTGTACTAATTAGTTTTGTGACCAAAGTGATTGTAGTTGTGGCAGTATCCATTGAAGGATGGATATCTTTGAGCATTGGGCTGTCTTACCGGAGGTCTTCTAGGCCTATTCCTTGGATTTTCTGATCCAAAATTCTTTTGACCGGATCCGGAGCTTTCTCCTTTCTCATATCCCAAACCACTCTTGTCATCTGCCCTTTCTGACTTCCAAGAAGAACTTCAAGTTGAGCAGAACTTATCTTGAATTTCTCTTTATATTCATTTGCTGATTGAAGATCCCTTTTGAGAGAGACAATTTGATCCTCAAGTTTTTCTTCATTTTCTTTCACATCTTCAAGATCAAATTCAAGGTTGTTGATGACTGTTTTGATGCAATCATAACAATAAGTTAAAATTCACATGACATGAACTGAAACTATACTTGAAAGACAAGAAGGAATCATTTGGTGATTCAACTTATCCCAAGTCTACAATGGTTCGGTTGGTCAAGTTTAGTTGGTCAATGTGAAGCTGTAATGTTCAAGGGGTCTTACGTAGTTTAGGTTTGTTCTGTGGTTTACTGGCCTAAGAATATGCAAAAAGGTCATGAGATATGTCAATGTTCTTCATTCCTTTGCATAAGAGTGATACTGGGCTGCAAGTTTCAGAGGGTTTTCTTGGATTTTTTGCAGCTTTCTTCTTGATCTGTTTATGAAAACTGTCTACTTATAGCTTTGTCATCATGCTTCTTCAAATTTGAGACAATTTCCTTTGGATTTCTACGTTTTCAGCTAGATATTTCAGATGGGTTGGGAAAAGTTAGAGAGATCTAATCTACACTTCATCTAATCTACAGAAGGATCTAATTGTTTCTGTTATCCACTATGTAAATACCACAGTAATCTGATCAAATCCACAGTAAAAACCTTAAATGTAAGTCCTGAGCATTTTCACAAACATACATTTAAAATTGCAAGCTCTCAAAGAAGATATTTCAAAACACAAAGAAGAGCAGGAGAACACTCAGAAGATAGATGCAGAACTCCAGATTCTATTGCATTAGAAACGAATAGCCATACATGATTTACAATGTAAGAATGACTCTTAGTTTCATTGATCATACTACAGAGAACTTACAAGCTTTACAGATACAGTAAGGTAGCCAGACATTCCACGCGCACCTTACTGCAAACAAACAGGCGACCTCCTTCTTCTACTCTAAACTATGCTAAGCTATCTTGCTGTATGTTCCTAAAATCTCTGTTGTGTAGCCCCTGTTGTAAAGTATTACAGTGCAGAGAGGCACAACATATAACATCATGATTGTCCTCACTACAGCAAAAAACCTAACTGAACCCCTGGTTCAAACCTCTAGTTATAGCAATAAATGCAGGTGAACCAGTTCTCAAAAATATCTCAGAGCTGTGGTAAAATCTGGGTGAAATATTGCCCCTTCTGAGAAGTTCCAGCAGCTGGGCAATAACTTCTGTCTGTCTTTTGCAATAATATCTTCAGCTGCGACCTTCCTCTTCACTTGAATGGCTTTGACTTTTGCATTTCATCTCTATCTTCTTGCTCCTGAGATCTGATCTTCTGCCTCCATGAGGTCACTGTATTGACTTTCCAGCTGCTTCCTCAACTGCAAGCCTGCAAGACAAGACCAGCAATAAGTATTCCATTTATGACAAAAAACAGCAGGAAACTAGAATAAGCGTTTAAATCCAAGTGACTGCGCAAGATCGTGGAAATCAGATCTAGAATCCGCTCAAAACGCGTCAAAAATGCGCCCAAGCTGCTCAAAATTGATGGGTCAACCATCGCTGACTGAAAAAATGTCAGAGGCGCCAAAAAAAACACTTCAAAACTCCACCGCTTCATTTCCCGCCCATCGGCATGATATTCGCAGTCGGTGCGTCAAAAAAACAGGTTAGTCGATATACCTCATCATCATGATATTCTGGAAATAGCATTCCCTCCTGAAGGTTCAGATGAATGTCATCATGATGATTCGCCTCTGCATACTGGAGAAAAGAACAACATCATCATCATCATGTTGAAGAAGAATAGGAGGATGCGAAAATAATCATGCTGCCGAGGAAAGGAAGATGATGGTGACGTCATCATGATATTCGGGCTTCATTGAAATGCTAACGATGACGTCATCATCATGTTCGGTTAAGATCAGGGGGATAGTTGCAATATCGGGTTACCTGAGGAGCATGATCAGGATGATGAAGTGAATATGATCCTTTCGCGGCCAAGGTAACCCTCTCGAGAAAATCAGCATGATGAAGATCATCATCATATTTGGGGCGTATGTCGAACTGGGAAAAGGACGTCATCATCATGATAATCGGGAACCGGATCGTGCTTGGAAAATATATCCTGCTCGAAGGAAAAATGATGATGATGACCATCAGGAGGATATTTGTTTTGTCGAACACAGAAGAAGACATCATCATGATATTTGGGAACCGGATCGGGCTTGGAAAATATATCCTGCTCGAAGGAAAAATGATGATGATGACCATCAGGAGGATATTTGTTTTTTCGTTATTCAGATCGGGATGACGTCATCGTCATATTCGGAGCCTTCGCTAAACTTGAAACATGACGTCATCATGATATTTCGCCAACCGGATCATGTTTGAGAAAAATCCTGCCGAAGGGAAAATATGATGATCATGAGCATGATCAGGATAAAAATATGATGATGATGATCATCAGGATGTTCTCAAAAAGGCTGCATTTTCGGCAGGAGGACTTGGCGGAATATCGGGCGCACAAACAAGATCATGATGATGATGTTGTTAACAGGACAGGATAAAAAATGATGATGATGACCGTCCTAATCGATTTATCATGATGATGATGCACCTGACCATTTTTTACCAGACCGCCAGGAAGCAGAAAAAACACAAGCAAAAGCAAAAAAGCAAGACATCAGCAGGGGTCCTCGTTTTGCTAAGGAGCAAAATGGGGCGTGTTGTGAACATCACAACAACTAGCAACCAAAACAAAACAATTAAATTCAGAGTGTTCAAGGAAACTAGATGTAATGAACTCATAACTTCCAACTATCTTTTCCTGCAAATTACTATTCAGCTTGAGACTCAAAGTGTTCAATAAAGATGCATGAATTTCTATTTTCAGTTTAGTTGTGTGCATGTGATTAATTATCCTCATCTTGAAGGTCGGTTGAACAAACCAGTGACTGACATTAGCCTACGTAGGTGAGGATATTCCCTCATAGCCGACCGAATAGAGCCTTGCTACCAGCGAGCGTCTATAGCCCCGGCAAGGTTATCGTTACAATTCTCCTAAGTAGACCCCCACTGCCAGCGAGCGTCCATAGCCCCGGTAGAGTTACTTAGATGGCTTAATCTGGATTTTCAGTATAATCCGCTTTATTCATTTATTTTTTTTTTTTTTTGTTTTCTAATTTTGGAAAGATTTCACAAGATGTAGCAATTTGTAACTTCATGATGATGCAAGGAGTGGACACTTGCTGAAATTAAGCTGAGAATTGTAATGGTAGCAAGGGTGACCTCTGATTTTTCACCTAATATCTACACTGGTAGGTTCAACAAACCCAAGGATTTTAGGTGTGTCATCGTGAGAAACCTGCTTCGAATTCTCAATCACATTTATTGAATACGAAAATTCAGAAGATGAACAACTCTCTACATTCATGACAGTGACAGGTTATGTGTAAATTGCAAATGGTTAACCTGAATATCCTAAATTATATACTGTTTTGGATGGTTGCTAGTTCTGCTCCTTAATACTCTACAGTAAAATAAAGATCCCTGCTGAGGAGACAACAAACAGACCAAGCAAACAGGCTGTACAAACAAGATCATGATGATGAGGTTGTTAATAGGACAGCAACAAAACTGTACAAACAGACAGAAACAAAAAGCAAAAACAAGCAGAGGACAGGCTATACAAACAGCCAACCTAAAAAAGAAAATAGCAAAAGAAGAACACAAAAAAAACAACTAACAACTACCCCATCAGACTATATACCAGCCTCTCCAAGGCAAACTGAAACCCAGGAAAAAGACCCAAGAACACCCCTACTTGCATATTTCTTCAGGTTGTGCAGGAGTAACAGGGTACTGGTGATGGTTCTCATCCTAGCGGATTTATCTTTGAATTCTGAAAAAAATTCTGATATTCTAGATTCATTGTGTTTATCAGAATGGCTCTTAACTAGTAACTGAGGCTGCTCATTAGGTTTATGATTAATCCATAAGCATGTCCTAACTCTTGAATTTCCATAATCAAAATAGCATTTATCATTATTTACTAAGGAAAGGAAAGAGACAACCTGATGTGCCTTTAGCTCTGTGGAACACACTTGTTTATTAGTAGCTGGCTCTTCATTTGGCTCTGCATTTTCATTGCCCAGCTCTATGTCTAGTCCTTTTTCAAGTTGAAAGATGAATGACTCTAGATGTATCATATCTTCATCTTCATCTACCTTTATTCCTTCATTCTGGATGTTCAGTTTATCCTCAAATGTAGCACACCTCTCAATGTTCTCATTAGTTTCCTGCACATCAGCACTTAAGTAAGTATCTTCATCATCATAATCTGACATACAGAAATTAATTATTTCTAAATCACTTGAGAGCAAAGGTGGGAAATCTTTAGATTGACAGAAGTACTCCCCTGTTTTATTCTCAACATGGTGCTGGGGCGATGTCTGATTATGCACAGCAGCTCCATGATCTTCTGTATTTTCAATTTTCAAAAATTGTTCATCAGCTGACTCACGGTTATCGTCCAGTGTGGAGTCTGCTTCTATTAACCTGCAACAATCATCACATGATTCCTGGAGGTAAATCTTATTATCCTTTATTCCTAGCATTGGTTCCATCTTTGTATCCTCTGCACATTTAATGACCGTTGCTGCTGCATCCTCCTGTCGCCCAATAATCTCCTCACTTCCTTGCCAACTTTCAGCCTTATACACATATTGGACTGGGAAATTGTATGTAACGCACTCTTCCATCTCTTGTCTAATGTCATGACCAAATTTGTCTATTGCGTTGTTTTCCTCATCTAAAGAATTTCCGTCAGACTCAATGAATAGTGTTGTTCTATTGCTGACACACTTCTTTCTACTGTTTAACATCATAACCTCCTCAATCTGCGTCCCATTGTTGGTAACTCTATAGACACCTGGCTCAACAGCAGCATATAAGATTTCATTAGTTCGATTATACTCTGTTATCATATGTTTCATTCTGGGCTCTGCCTCTATTCTGATCTGGTTTGGGATGCCTCTCCATGGTAACCACATGTGTGAAAAGTCAGTAGCCATATATCCGTTTAATGTCTTGGACCAATCCCTACTCAGCAACATTCCATAATTTGCAGGTATATCCACTACTTGGATGTCAATGATTTGGCTCACCCTAGGGTCTGAAGCTAACTACACCTGTATGTTCATGAGTTCTCCTATCACACTAACCTCGGTCTTATCTAATTGTGTGACAACCTTGGCAGATTTGGTGGGAGTCAGCCCGAGAGTTTTACATATTCCTAAGGGCATTACGTTGGCTGAAGCACCAGAATCTACCATGCAATTGTGTATATTCTTCCCACACAACCTAACAGTTAACAAGAAAGGCTGAGTATCCCTCTTATCCGCATGTATTACTACATTGGTGTTGGAAGGCTGCTCAACTTTCTTACCTTTCTCCTTAGGTGGTGAATCACTACTAGGAACAGTTATATCAGCAGACACCATGTTTGTTATGGATGTATCCAGGGATTTTAAAAAAGCATTTCTGATCCCTGGGGTCTTCAATAATTCATTTAGAGGTATGCTGACCTTCATTTTCTTTATTTCCTCTGACAAGTAATTCATTAGTCTTGTTGTCTCTACTGCTTCTGTCTTACTTGTTTGATCCTTTTGCACTGCTGTTCCATTATTTGTGTGCTGACTAGCTTTAAGTATGGCAGGATTGTTGCTAGCATTCTGATTTGGGGGTGTATTGATGTTATTCGGGGGAGTGGAAGTGGTGAAAGGTCCTCCCGGCCTAGGGTTGTTCCTCAAATTGTAGGAGTGGCCTTTATTTTTCTGTTGAAAGGCCTGTACCTCCTCTGTTTCATTTAATATCTCGTTTTCAGATTCAAAAGGAAACTGAAAAGCATTTAACACAAAGGCTGATTCGGGATAAAGACTTTCACAATAGTATGGTTCATCCTCTAGCAATTCATCCTGCTTCTCTTTTGCAGTTGCAAAGGTAAACGTTTCTAAGACTAATGCTGTGTCATATTCTGAGGGTACTACCTCATTACCCTTAGGAATGAGAAATTCTGAGGTAGGAGGCTGTACATCTACGTTGAAGATACTAGCTGCCAAGTGGAACTGTGGACAGTCATGCTCAGCATGGGCATTAGTATTGTGAAATCTGCACCAATTTTTGGGTGCTGCATTGGCCATTTGTATGTTAGTTATTTGTTTTGCACCATGATTATCCGTATTCTCGAAAGGAGAAGCCAGAGTACCGTTGTTGGGCCCAGTGTTCCATGTCTTGGGTGGCCTAGGTTGATTCTGGTTCTTGTTATTATTGCCCCAGGTCCTATTATCTATCACTGGCCCCCTATTTTGCATTGGTTGCCCCTGACTGGGGCCTTGATGCTGATTGTAGTTTTGGTTCTGATTGTACTGCTGGTTCTGGTTGAGACTATAATTCTGATTTTGGCCTTGGTTGTGACCTTGAGGTGGATTGTAGTTTTGGTTGCTTCTGCCATAGAGATTCTCATTTCTTAGCTGTGTCACTTCGGTTGTTAATCTCTTCAGATGTGCAGTAATCTCTTTGATGTCTTCCCTATCCTCTTGTGCTTTTGCCACAGTTACATCCCTAGGAAGTTGGAAGAAAGGCTGACCATTATTTTGACTGTTATTGGAAGTACTAGCCGTGTAAGGAGTTATAGCCTGGATTGGAGTAGGATTATACACGGGTGTGTAAGAAGGAACCGGATTTATTAGTGGAGCATGCTGCACAGGGATTCCATTCCATGGGTGTGCCTGATTCTGCACCCCAAAATTTCCTCCAAATGGACTGTAGGCTGTATGTCTCATTTCTTGGTTCACTAAGGCTGCCTCTTTATAGGCTTTGGATACTGAATCTATGTCAGGTTTCCTTTTGACAAACATGGCAGTTAAAGGATCCAAAGCAGCATAGTACATAGCCAACAAGGGAGCATCATCTATGGTATAAGGGGCTGCTAGCCTAGAATAGGCCTTTTGGAATCTGTCATTGAAATTATCAATTAGCTCTCCCTCACCTCGTTTTATAGCAGCCAACTTATGATACAAAGCACAAGGGTCAATGGGTCCTCTAAATCTTGACAGAAATGCTTCTTCCATAAGTGCCCAGGAAGAAATGTAACCATTGGGTAAGTTTACGTACCAGCTAGAGGCCTGCTCATTAAAGGTGTAAGGAAACAACCTACACACAACATCCTCGTGCTCTAACATAGCCCTAAAACATGCTTCCTTAAATATTCTAATATGATCTTCTGGGTCTTGATGCAACTGGTATTTGGGACATATCTTTTCTGGATTTTTTGGCATGTCATGATAATCATTGAAGAATATGGGAGAATTGACATCGAAATAAGCCATTGCAGGTGTTTGAGTTTGACTTGAACTTGCAGAAATACCTGGATTGATTGGTGGATTAGGATTTAGAGGAGGATTGAGACCTCCAGAAGTGCCTGAACCAAGATTTAAAGATCTGAACAGTGATCTATCAGGACTTATAATACTACAGATGTTAAAAGGTGACCCAGGAGGTGCTCCAGATGAACTTCCTGCTTGCGATATCTTTGGATTCCAGATTAAAGGGCTTTTACTTCGCCTTGTATCAGGTAGTTGCACAAAGATATCTCCTGAACTGGACCTAGACCTAGTCACTCTGTTACTGTCGTTAGCCAGTTTGAAATGAAACCTAACTCAGGCAGGCCCTCCTTCTAGCGCCAGAAAACTGTTGATGACTGTTTTGATGCAATCATAACAATAAGTTAAAATTCACATGACATGAACTGAAACTATACTTGAAAGACAAGAAGGAATCATTTGGTGATTCAACTTATCCCAAGTCTACAATGGTTCGGTTGGTCAAGTTCAGTTGGTCAATGTGAAGCTGTAATGTTCAAGGGGCCTTACGTAGTTTAGGTTTGTTCTGTGGTTTACTGGCCTAAGAATATGCAAAAAGGTCATGAGATATGTCAATGCTCTTCATTCCTTTGCATAAGAGTGATACTGGGCTGCAAGTTTCAGAGGGTTTTCTTGGATTTTTTGCAGCTTTCTTCTTGATCTGTTTATGAAAACTGTCTACTTATAGCTCTGTCATCATGCTTCTTCAAATTTGAGACAATTTCCTTTGGATTTCTACGTTTTCAGCTAGATATTTCAGATGGGTTGGGAAAAGTTAGAGAGATCTAATCTACACTTCATCTAATCTACAGAAGGATCTAATTGTGTCTGTTATCCACTATGTAAATACCACAGTAATCTGATCAAATCCACAGTAAAAACCTTAAATGTAAGTCCTGAGCATTTTCACAAACATACATTTAAAATTGCAAGCTCTCAAAGAAGATATTTCAAAACACAAAGAAGAGCAGGAGAACACTCAGAAGATAGATGCAGAACTCCAGATTCTATTGCATTAGAAACGAATAGCCATACATGATTTACAATGTAAGAATGACTCTTAGTTTCATTGATCATACTACAGAGAACTTACAAGCTTTACAGATACAGTAAGGCAGCCAGACATTCCACGTGCACCTTACTGCAGACAAACAGGCGACCTCCTTCTTCTACTCTAAACTATGCTAAGCTATCTTGCTGTATGTTCCTAAAATCTCTGTTGTGTAGCCCCTGTTGTAAAGTATTACAGTGCAGAGAGGCACAATATATAACATCATGATTGTCCTCACTACAGCAAAAAACCTAACTGAACCCCTGGTTCAAACCTCTAGTTACAGCAATAAATGCAGGTGAACCAGTTCTCAAAAATATCTCAGAGCTGTGGTCAAATCTGGGCGAAATATTGCCCCTTCTGAGAAGTTCCAGCAGCTGGGCAATAACTTCTGTCTGTCTTTTGCAATAATATCTTCAGCTGCGACCTTCCTCTTCACTTGAATGGCTTTGACTTTTGCATTTCATCTCTATCTTCTTGCTCCTGAGATCTGATCTTCTGCCTCCATGAGGTCACTGTATTGACTTTCCAGCTGCTTCCTCAACTGCAAGCCTGCAAGACAAGACCAGCAATAAGTATTCCATTTATGACAAAAAACAGCAGGAAACTAGAATAAGCGTTTAAATCCAAGTGACTGCGCAAGATCGTGGAAATCAAATCTAGAATCCGCTCAAAATGCGTCAAAAATGCGCCCAAGCTGCTCAAAATTGATGGGTCAACCATCGCTGACTGAAAAAATGTCAGAGGCGCCAAAAAAAACACTTCAAAACTCCACCGCTTCATTTCCCGCCCATCGGCATGATATTCGCAGTCGGTGCGTCAAAAAAACAGGTTAGTCGATATACCTCATCATCATGATATTCTGGAAATAGCATTCCCTCCTGAAGGTTCAGATGAATGTCATCATGATGATTCGCCTCTGCATATTGGAGAAAAGAACAACATCATCATCATCATGTTGAAGAAGAATAGGAGGATGCGAAAATAATCATGCTGCCGAGGAAAGGAAGATGATGGTGACGTCATCATGATATTCGGGCTTCATTGAAATGCTAACGATGACGTCATCATCATGTTCGGTTAAGATCAGGGGGATAGTTGCAATATCGGGTTACCTGAGGAGCATGATCAGGATGATGAAGTGAATATGATCCTTTCGCGGCCAAGGTAACCCTCTCGAGAAAATCAGCATGATGAAGATCATCATCATATTTGGGGCGTATGTCGAACTGGGAAAAGGACGTCATCATCATGATAATCGGGAACCGGATCGTGCTTGGAAAATATATCCTGCTCGAAGGAAAAATGATGATGATGACCATCAGGAGGATATTTGTTTTGTCGAACACAGAAGAAGACATCATCATGATATTTGGGAACCGGATCGGGCTTGGAAAATATATCCTGCTCGAAGGAAAAATGATGATGATGACCATCAGGAGGATATTTGTTTTTTCGTTATTCAGATCGGGATGACGTCATCGTCATATTCGGAGCCTTCGCTAAACTTGAAACATGACGTCATCATGATATTTCTCCAACCGGATCATGTTTGAGAAAAATCCTGCCGAAGGGAAAATATGATGATCATGAGCATGATCAGGATAAAAATATGATGATGATGATCATCAGGATGTTCTCAAAAAGGCTGCATTTTCGGCAGGAGGACTTGGCGGAATATCGGGCGCACAAACAAGATCATGATGATGATGTTGTTAACAGGACAGGATAAAAAATGATGATGATGACCGTCCTAATCGATTTATCATGATGATGATGCACCTGACCATTTTTTACCAGACCGCCAGGAAGCAGAAAAAACACAAGCAAAAGCAAAAAAGCAAGACATCAGCAGGGGTCCTCGTTTTGCTAAGGAGCAAAATGGGGCGTGTTGTGAACATCACAACAAAGGTGTCTGATAATTCTATCCATTTGGTGGCAATCTTCTGATTTCTCCTTGAGAGATTGTCTTAGATTATCTTCAGTTTTTCTTTTCTCTTCAATCTCTTGGGTAAACTTTATAACTCTTGATTCCATTTCATGTCTTACCATAATGACTTCTTTTGATAACTTTTCACATAACTTGGTTTTCTCAGTCAATTCTTCATTTGTATTACTTTCTTCACTTTGTCTTGCCAATTGTTGGAGTAGCTCCTTTCTCTTTTTCATAGAGACTTAATTTGTCCTTTAGTTCTCTCATGAATTCATCAGCCTATTTGAGTCTTTCCTTTAATTCATTGACTTCAGAGTTTGACTGTTCAAGATCCTCAAGGGCAGTCTTGAGTTGCTCTCTTAAACCATATGCATCCATTTGAACTCCCAGATCTTCCTCAAGCTGTTAGGCTCTATTAGGAGGAACTTAGCTCTGATACCAATTGTTGATAACTGAGAGGGGGGGTGAATCAGTTATCCTAATTATTTCTTCTTTTAAACTTTCTTATTAGTCAATGCAGCATTGAAGCAAACAAACAAACATTACCATGAAATGAGAAACACATAACATAGTATTTTTGACGTGGAAACCTTGTTAAGGGAGAAAACCACGGGGTGATTAATCCAAAGATTATTCTCTGTTAGAAGAATAAGGAATTACAAAATGGCACTTGCCAATTAGGGCTCACTGCCCGAGCACACTGCTCACAAAGAGGCACACTACCTACAAGGAGACACACTGTCTACAAAAGAATGTTATACAGTACTTGAACTGATTGGAAGCTTCCACATATGCTGGAGTTCAGTTCTGGTTAGGCTTAGTACACTGATCTGCTGCACTTCATCTTTCTTCTTTTCTTTATTCTGCTTTTCTTTCACATACCGGATCTCTCTAGCTGTTTCTACTCTACTCTGCACTTATTCACATAACAACAACACATGACCACACTTCTCACAACTAAATCCATCGTGCATATATATCTGCACAAGTAATTTCATCACCTTTCTAGTCAGCATCCAGAACAGTCTATTTTATCACAAACTCTGTTTTGTCGGCTGAATCCTTGCTCATCAAGTAATGCGGATCAAGCATATACTTGTAGATATCATTAATCATGTTGGCCAAACATAATCCATGTCTTCATAACCTTTACCACTATTAGAAACACATCCAAAAAGCAATCTGATGTTCTGTCAGTCAGTTCTTCCTTTGTTCACACTGTTACTTAGGAATCCAGTATTCAATTGTTCATATCTTTTTCCTTGTCCATCACTAGAGGCTAAATCCTTGGTATCTATTACTCAAGGTAGTCCTCTTGACTTCCCCAAATCCACACTACACCAAGATACTTCTTTTGAGAGATCTGGACCAAACTGTCGGACCTTGCCACATGCTCTGTTCTTGTTCATCGGACCATAACAATCTTCATTCTGACTTCCGGTAGAGACACACCATGACTTGCGGATATGTGGGATGACCTTTGTTGCCATCAATGACAATAACCATGAATCCATATAGTGTCTCTTGGCAACACTTCTCATATGTAAATGCACTGAAATAAAGTGCCTCAACATTATACATGTATTCTTGGGATCTTGGACATCATTTTGTGCCTTATTGTACTCGCACTATGATATAAAGTGTCATGGGGGGTCGATGTTTGCCATTTGTTTTTCCATCACACCTTTGTCAAGTGAGTTTCCCTTCCATGATAGCAGTGAATCACATTGATTCTTGCCTCATGTGTGTGTGCCTTGGTTTGCACACCCTTTTATTTGCTGGTACTTTTATGTTTACACGTTTAGATGTTCTTGTTTCTTCAACACATACTTCTTGGTTTCACATAGTTTCAATGTACCTGTCATGGCTCTCCCTTTTCCACATTATGAGGGGTTTCTACTGTTGGTCCTAATACTTCCTTGGTTCTGCATTAGAGTGAGTTATGTATCTAGTATTTGTTCCTATGTACTAGGTGGATGTAACATACAGCACTGGCTGGTTACCCATGCATTTTGGTGAGATGGAGCATTTACCATATGGACACTCTTGCATTTTTTTTGTGGAGGAGACCTTCTAATTTCACTTGATCATTTCTTTAGACTTTTGGTACCTGTGTCATTTGTATCTTCGAGTTCTAGATGTTTTGCCTTTGTTTGACATCTAATTTGAATAGTGTCATTGGGGTCACTCATGTAAATTCTTGTCTTCTTGATTTTGATCTTCATCTTGTTTTAGAGGAGGTTCTTTTAGCACTATAGCAGTTAGTCTTCGACAGTGTTTGTAGCTTCTTCATGCTTTAGTGGAGTTCTTCATGTTTCTATTCTTTTGGGAAATCTTTTGTGGAGGCTTCTCTCTCTCTCTCTCTCTCTTGCAAGGAGGTTTGTTCTCTCTTTTGGGGAGGAGTTTCTCCAAAATGGTTTTCTCCTTTTCTCTATTTGTGACAGACTCTTTTATACATGGGTACACCATCAGGCCTAGTTGCCAGGACCCATCTTCGCTTTCATGCATTTGTCCTTAGTTTTTTAGCTTCTCCCTAATTTCATCTTAAGGGGGGTGTTAGAGTAATAGGTTCTTTAGTTAATTAATTTAATCATATTGATTAATTAATAATAGTCACCTCTACTTTATTTCACTTAAGCTAAACTTAGGAATCTCACATTAGGGTTTTCAAACTTGCAAATATAAAAGCAAGTTCTCTCATGTAATTCATTGAATCCATTTCATTAATTGCATCCTTTTTGGTGAAAATTGTTCTCTTTTATTTTTTCTCTTGTGGAAGGTTAATCTCAGGTTTTACAGATGTTCACTAGGTCTTGTGAGGTTGGTTTCACAACTTCTACAATTTGTATATTTGTATAAGTAAAATTTTGTTCCTTCTCTACAATTATGTCTCTAATCGCATGTCTCTTATGAGATACTTATGTGCAATACTCTTGTTTATGTGTATGATTACATACAACACTCTTATTTCTATGTAAGATTATGTACACTAACTTTCTCATGTCGTTTATATGTATAGCTAATTTCTATTTGTATATGTGTATGATCATATCTCTAATTTCAATTTGTTAAGAATTAAGGTACCTCAACCTTTGCAATTTCCTAGAATTGGTAATTTAATTGTATATTAATTATTGCCTAATACTGAAATTACTTGCACATTCAGTTTGGTGACATAGTTGAGGTGGCATGGTGACACGTCAGCTTACTTGGAATGTGACTTGTATCCTCAAGTCAATCCTATGTGGATTTGGGCGTCCCATATTGAGGTGGCATTAACTTGACATGTGTCGACATCTTTGGTATACGGAAGACAATATTCCATCTGACTGAATCTATGACGCATAAGGGCCAAGTTTGGAGATTCCTATGACAAGTGATGACAAGTGTCGGTTGGCATCTTTGCATGCCAAAGTTGGGCTATGACATGTTGTAAGTGGAATATGCTATATTTAGCATTGTATGATAGATTCTCTTACAACATTTAAGATTGTTATTGTGGGCAGATTTTATGACAGTTGTAAGATGCGTAAGAGCATCTGTCATAGTCTATTTTTACCCTGGAGCACTCTACATTGGGAAAGTCAAATCAGCCATGTTTGACTGATGTAAGGGATGTAAGGATAGAAAGGACAAGTGTCCTTTGATGCTGAAAATGGTCATTTGACCAAGGTGGATGCCTATCCCAAGATGCTCTCAAGATATGCCTTGTAATCTCTATAAAATGCATAGTTTTGAGTTGTAGTTGCATAGTGTTTTTATAGGTACTGTTATGCTACCGGAATAACTCTAGAATCGACATTTGTGAACTCTTGGAAGACTTCCATTGCAAGTGTATTGTAAACTATTGTTGTTTTGATAATACATTGTGTAGGTTTAGAGTGTGGGGTTTTTTACCTGAAAAGGTTTTCCCCATAGTATATCTTGTGTCACCTTCTTTCTGTGTTGTGTTGCTGCTGTAATATTTATGCTATTAGTTTAATGTTGCTGCAATTGTAAGCATTTAAATGCATTTGCACTCCATTCCCCTTATTAGATTGGTGTAGAAAGTGTGTTTTGTGTACCTTGCTTCCTTTCAGTTGGTATTAGAGCTTGATCACCTGTGATCCTAGTTGTTAGGTAGGGGGTTTTTGAGCTAATCTTTGATTGAGTCAGAGTCTATGTAGAGTATTCTGTAATCTTGTTGCAATGAGAAGATGGCAAGCACATTCGGAAGAATAGAGGTGGAGAAAGTCAATGGCACTATTTTTGAGCTATGGAGGCTCAAGATCAAAGACATGCTTGTTGATCGTGACCTATGGTAAACTATATCTAGTGTAAAACTAGCTGCTATGGCACAAGCTGATTGGGATCTCAAAGATCGAAAGGCTAAGGGTCTCATAAGACTCAGTCTAGCTAATTTTGTCTTGTTAAAAGTCCATGAGGAGAAGAGTACAAAAGACCTTTGGAAGAAGTTGGGTGATGTTTATCAGGCCAAATCCCTAGTGAACAAATATTTTTTGAGAAAGAAGTTGTACTCTCTAAAAATAGAGGATGAAGGATCTATTGCAAATCACCTGAATACCTTTAACATGTTGATTACACAATTGACATTAGTTGGTTTGAAGATGGAGGAGGAGGATCATTTCATGACTTTGCTTTGTTCATTTCCAGACTCATGGGATCATCTTGTGATGGATATTGGGAGCACCACATCCACTTTCACAATGGATGAAGTGGTCTCTTTGTTGTTATCTGAAGAGATGCGGAGAAAGTCTTCTGAGGCAGCTAAAGAGTCTCTTGCAGTTTGTGGAAGACACAAGGAGAAATGGAAAAAGAAGGACAAGAAAGCTGAGAAGGGTATATTCAAATCCCGTGGGAGATCTAAATCTCCTAGAAAGTCCAAGGCTCTCTATTGGAACTGTGGTAAAACTGAGCATTTCCAAAAGGAATGCAAAGAGGAGAAGAAAAAGAAGAAGCTCCTAATTCAGATTCTGACAAGTCACAAGATTATGGTGATGCCTTCAACGTAACCATGGAAACCCATGCATTTGATGATGTGTGGTTGATTGACTCTGGTCCATCATTCCACATGACCTCGCATCGAGACTAGTTTACAAAGTATGAAGAGTTCGATGCTGGAAGAGTGTACCTGGGTGACGACTCTCATCTGAAGATTGTTGGTCATGGAAGACTCTCTATTAGATTCCCTAATGGATGAGTGAAGGGGATCTCTAGGGTTATACACATCCCAGGCTTAGCATGGAACCTACTTTTTGTAAGTATATTGAATGATGCAGGTGTGCAAGTTATCTTTTCGAAAGAAGGATGCAAGATGACTAGAGGAGCTATGGTACTTGCTAAGGGTACTAGGAGAGGTACTCTATTTCAGCTGGAGGCATTCATTTCATAATGCAATAGTTCTTCTAACTCAAGGAAGAGAGCAATAGTCACTTCATCCCCACCATCTAAACCAGTAGTGAAGAAATCTATTGTATCTCGTCCTGATGGTTGTATTCATGCTTTGGAAGTTAAGCTTCCTGCTGAAAAGATAATGTTATGGCATAAGAGATTTGGCCACATTGGTGAGAAGGGTCTTCGAACCCTAAAAAATAAAAAACTCGTTGAGGGGTTAGATGATTGAATCTTGATTTCAACTTTTGCGACCATTGCATATATGGAAAACAAAATTGTGTTCAGTTTTATTTGATTTCTCATAAGTCTTCTGGTGTATTGGACCTTGTTCATTCTGATATATTTGGTCTTGTTAATGTTCCTTTGTTATCAAAATATATATATTTTGTATCTTTCATAGATGACTACAGTAGAAGGACATGGATTTATTTTTTCAGAATCAAATCTAAAGTCTATAGTAAGTTTAAAGCCTTTGCTAAAAATTAGACTGGTAAAAGGATTAAATGTTTGAGAACTAACAATGGTGGTGAGTTCTATTCTACATAATTTGATAAATATTGCAAGGAACTTGGGATTGAAAGACATAAGAAAACTCCATATACCCCACAGAGAAAATGGAGTTGCAGAGAGGATAAACAGGACATTGATGGAGAAGCCTAGGAGTATGCTTAGTGGAGCTAGCCTAGAACAAAAGTTTTGAGCTGAAGTTGTTGCCACTACTTACTATCTAGTAGATAGATCTCCTACATCATCTCTTGTCGGTAAGACACACATGGAGGTGTGGTCTTGTAGAAATCCTTCAATAAGGCATCTTCATGTTTTTGGTTGTGAGGCATATGCACATGTACCTAGGGAGAAGCGGTCAAAATTGAAGAACAAGGTTGTTAAGTGTATCTTCATTAGCTATGGTGTCAGTGTGAAAGGATACAAGCTTTGGGATCCTCTAGATGAAAAAGTGTTGTATAGAAGAAGTGTCATCTTTAGAGAGTTAACACCTTCTTCCACTATTTTATAGCCAGAAGAAAAAGAAAAGAAAGAGGATGTTGTTTAGTTTCCTTCTACCCCTGAGAAGACTAAACAGAAAGACAATGTTGGACCTAAAAATGAGGAGAGCTCTAGCAGCTCTGAAAGTTTAGAAGATGAAGTAGAACCTCTACCTCATCCTTTGAAGAGGTCCACATGAATCAAGAAGCAACCTGAGAGGTTTGGTTATACATTGCTTAATTCTAGTTGTGCTTTTTCTTTCCTTACTAATAATGATGAACCTAGAACTATGTCAGAGGCTATGGATATGAAATATGTATGTTCATGGAAGGAAGCCATGGAGGATGAGATGGATTCTTTGGAAAAGAATCAAACTTGGGACTTGGTGCCTTTGCCTCCTAGACGTAAACCCGTTGGATGTAAATGGGTGTTTAAGAAGAAATTTGGTGTAGATGGCAGTGTTGAAAAGTATAAGGCCAGATTGGTTGCAAAGGGGTGCTCACAAGTGGAGGGAATTGATTATGGTGAAATTTTCTCTCCCATTGCAAAGTTGACATCCATTCATTTTCTGTTATCTCTTGCAGTTGCTTATGACTTAGAGGTAGAACAGATGGATGTGAAGACAACTTTCCTTCATGGTGATTTGGAGGAAGAGATTTACATGTCACAGCCAGAGCATTACATGGTGAAAGGTAAAAAAAATTTGGTTTGCAAGTTCAAGAAGTCTTTGTATGGATTGAAGCAGTCTCCTAGGATGTGGTACTTGAAGTTTGATGCCTTTGTGTTGTCAATTAGATTTGTGAGATCAAAATCAGATCACTATGTGTATTATAAGCATGATGGTGATCATATTCTCATTGTTGCATTATATGTTGATGATATGTTGCTCATTGGGAAGGGTAAGAATATGATTTCTAATTTTAAGTCTCAGTTGGTAGCACAATTTGAAGTGAAAGATATAGGGGCAGCTAGGTACATTCTTGGAATGGAATTTAGAAGAGATAGAACTAAGAGAAAACTTTGGTTAAGCTAGAGTAAGTATGTGAAGACTATCTTGAATAGGTTTAGCATGGCAGATTGCAGACCATTGTGTGTTCCTATTTCTTTGGGGACAAAGTTGTCTGTTAGTGATTGTGTAAAATCCCCTAGTGAGGTGGAGGACATGAGCAGAGTACCTTATGCTAGTGTTGTTGGTAGTTTGATGTATGCTATGGTCTGCACAAGACTAGACATTGCCCAAGTAGTGGGAGTCCTTAGTCAATTTATGGCTAATCCTGGACGGGTACATTAGGATGCAGTTAAGCGAGTGTTCAGATATTTGAGGGGTACTTTTGAGTATTCCATATGCTATCATGGTAATGTTATAGGACCTCTAGATTCTATTGATATTTGTGGATTTGCAGATTTAGATTGGGTAGGTGACATTGACAATAGGAGATCCACCAGTGCTTATGTGTTTACACTGTTTGGTGGTGCTATTAGTTAGATGAGTAAGCGACAACCTGTAGTTGCTTTGTCCATGATAAAAGATGAGTACATGGTAGAAACTCATGCTTGTAAGGAAGCCATTTGGCTTAAGAGATTGTGTTCAAATATTGATGTTGATGCAAGACAGATTATAATTTGTTGTAACAGTCAGAGTGTGATTTTCCTTGCAAAGAATCTAACTTTCCATGCTAGAACAAAGCATATTGATGTACAATTTCACTTCATGTGAGACATGGTAGAGGATGGGAAGGTTGGTGTAAGAGCACCAAGGAGACCAGAAGGATTAATGTTTTGTCATGTTGTTCATATTGCTTTGAATATCAATAAGGTCTTGAAGACCATTTGAAGGATGTAATAAGGGCTTATGACCATTTGAAGTTGTAGTAAAGTCATTTTGTAAGGCTTGGTGCCAAGTAGTTGATGTAGGCAATCAAGTAGTTATGTAATCAATCCTCCATGAGTGTCAAAAATGGAAAGGCATCTTATCTTCATCCTATAAAGACAAATTGTGGCATAACATATGATTCTAGAGGGGTTTGAGGTAGTAGTTTTTCTATGTTTGCTCCTAATACATGTTGTAAGTACCATGATTAGTTGACAGTTTTGAATAGTTTGAGGATGGTTGCTTGTTGCCAACTAACCCCAAACAGATAGAGGATGTTATAAAATTGTTAAAAAAACTCCTCATGGATCGAAGGTATGTGTGGAAGGAGTTTTCAAACAATAAATAACCAATTCTCTATTTTTTGTTGTCTTTTTCTGCATTTTTTGGTAAAACAGTTTGTACCATCTGCATGTATAGAATTGTTAGAATCTCCAAGCATGTGGGATGAGTAGTATAATGGATTATCTTTCAATTGAATCCACTTTGAGGCCTTGAAACCATCTAGGAAGTACGTTATATCCATTTTCCTTGGAACTTCTCGTTGAAACTCTATTTTTTTGAACTCCAACACTGCTACAGTCCGTACTTTACAAAGGTACAGAATTGTTTTCACTTTTTCATGATCTGATTTGTTAAAGCATGGAGTTGTATATCTATTGAACTTGATTTGGTGCTTTGACATCTTGGTAGAAGGAAGATACAAGGGGTCCTTTCAAAACTGTCATATCAAAACCTAATCTAGGGTTTGCTTCAAACAATGGAAATTTGACCATCCCACTATCTATCAGGGCCATAAGACCAATGGGATGGATGTGTCCATTTATATTTCAATTGATTTGGGTGTTTGCAGAGAAGAGGGAGTTGGCAGTTGCAAGTTTTGAAGAGGAGGGCTTAATATGTTCATGTTTTAAGCCAAATTGAGGAACCATAGATGCTTTTGAAGGTGCAGTCAACTGTAGGTACCTAAAACCCACAAAATCCTTGGTTTTGGCATGATTTCTAAGTGTTCCTATCATTAATTTTTTTTTGTGCATGAAATTTATAGGGGTCTCTTTGTAAATTTGGTCTAATTGGAGCTCTAGGCCACCAGGAGGGGTTATAGGTTGGACCATACTGTCTGAAACAACCCATACCCATTTTTGAATACGTTATGGGGAGTCCAAAAGGGTATCTCTAGATTGTCTTAGATATACGTTTGTAGGCATGTGTTGAAAGTTATTGCTGACTATTCATGTTTCAAGGGCTACAAGGAGTTTAGTGGGTTAAAGAAGGAAGTCCTAAAACCAAGTTTGTTTAGCCTTTGCCAATGGTCTAGATGGGTTCCATTGCATGTTAAACCTACCTTTCCATGATGGTTTCAAAGATGTTAACTGTTGTTCCCACTTTTGCAAGTCGATCCTTGAAGTTGGTTTCAAGAGTGTAAAGAAAACCTTGTCTATTTGTGAAAACCTCTATCTATCCTAGTACGTCTACATCAAAGGTAAATTTAGAGAAGGTAGATACTTTGAAGAATTTTGTAGATGCATTGATGATGCCAGTGGGCACAGAGAAGTTCAGATGTTGTTCGGAGTCTATTGGCCTTTTGGCCTATAGCAGTTAAATCTTGTCATCTCTTTTGGATCTTGTAAGGTGTTTGACAAGTGGGATAATATTGGGAATTAATGTATCTCAACCTTTACAATTTCCTAGCATTGGTAGTTTAATTGTATATTTAATTATTGCCTAATATTGTAATTACTTGCACATTCTGTTTGGTCACATAGTTGAGGTGGCATGGCAACATGTAGTCAATCCTACATGGATTTGGACATCCCATATTGAGGTGGCATTAATTTTCCATGTGTTAGCATCTTTGGTATGTGGAAGGTAATATTCCATATGACAGAATCTATGACGCGTAATGGCCAAGTTTGGAGATTCCTATGACAAGTGATGACAAGTGTCGGTTGGTATCTTTGGGTGCCCAAGTTGGGCTATGACATGTTGTAAGTGGAATATGCTATATTTAGCATTGTATGATGTATTCTCTTACAACATTTAAGATTGTTATTGTGGGCAGATTTTATGACAGTTGTAAGATGCGTAAGAGCATCTATCATAATCTATTTTTAGCTTAGAGCGCTCTACATTGGGAAAGTCAAATCTGCCATGTATGACAAATGTAAGGGATGTAAGGAAAGAAAGAACAAGTGTCCTTTGATGCTAAAAATGGTCATTTGACCAAGGTGGATGCCTATCCCAAGATTCTCTCAAGATATGCCTTGTAATCTTTATAAAATGCATAGTTTGGAGTTGTAGTTGCATAGTGTTTTTATAGGTACTGTTATGCTGCTAGAATAACTCCAAAATTGACATTTGTGAACTCTTGGAAGACTTGAATTGCAAGTGTATTGTAAACTATTGTTATTTTGATAATACATTGTGTAGGTTTAGAGTGTGGGGTTTTTTACCTGAAAAGGTTTTCCCCATGGTATATCTTGTGTCACCTTCTTTTTGTGTTGTGTTGCTGCTGTAATCTTTATGTTATTAGTTTAATGTTTCTATAATTTTAAGGATTTAAATGAATTTACACTCCATTCCCTCATTAGATTGGTGTAGGAATTGTGTTCCATGTACCTTGCTTCCTTTCACAATTCTATTGATGTTCTCTAATTCTAGTTCCATATGGTCATCACAACAATATTTCAAAAGTTGCAAAAAACATCCATTATATTCAATGAGAAGTTGTCAGTGGGAATAATTTTTTTTTCATGCATCATCATGCCAAACAAACAATGCGAACACATCCAGGTACATGGGTGAACTCTAGCAAAGGTCCTTTTTTTCACCTCAACTATAATGATCGTTCTCGGTTGCACTATGTTGAAGCTTTCGCTTAAGAGCCCTAAGTGCCAAAAATTGCTAAACTTTGATGGATTATCTCTTTGAATTAGTCATACATAGGAACATTCTGTCTAGACCTATAGGGTCAAGTAGGGTCCCTCCACAATAACCTCTTACAGTTTTTGCAATGTTCATTCCATTTGATCATGGCGACAATATTTCAAAAGTTGCAAAAAGCGTCAGTTGTGTTCAATGAAAAGTTGTCGGTGAGCATAAATTTTGTTGCATGCATCATGGGGCTAAACTAATAGTGTGAGCACTTTTGAGTGGGTAGGTGAATGCTAGGCAAGGTCCTTTTTCACACCTCAACAATCCTATTCACGGTTGCATTGTGCCAATGCTTTCTCTTAAGAGAACTAAGTGCCAAAAATTTCCAAACTTTGATGTACTATTTCCTAGAATTTGTGGCACCTAGGAACATTCTATCTAGACCTATAGGGTAAGGTAGGGTGCCTCCACAATAACCTCTCTCTATTTTTTAAATGTTCACATTCCATTTGGTTGTGGTGACAATATTTTGAAAGTTGCAAAAAGCATCAGTTGTGTTCAATGAAAAGTTGTCTCATAGCATAAATTATGTTTCATACATCATGGGACAAAATTGATACCACCAACATGTCTAGGTGGGTGGGTGAAAACTAGGTAAGGTCCCATTTTTCATTTCAACTATCGCGATCATTCTCGGTTGCACTGTGCCGACGCTTTCTCTTAAGAGCCCTAAGTGCAAAAAATTGGCAAACTTTGATGGACTATTTCTTAGAGTTTGTGGCACCTAGGAATGTTCCAGCCAGATCTACAAGGTCACATAGCATCCCTTTACAATAACCTCTCTCAATTTTTGAAAATTTCATTCCATTTTGTCATGGTGACCATATTTCAAAAATTGGAAAAATCATCAGTGATGCTCAATAAAAAGATGTCTCAATGCATAAATTTTGTTTCATGCATTGTGGGGCCAAAATAATAGTGCCAACACGTCCAGGTGGGTGGGTGAATGCTAGGCAAGGCCCTACTTCACACCTCAACTAGCTTGATCATTTCTGGTTCCACTGTGCTGACACTTAAACTTAAGAGCCCTAAGTGCCAAAATTTTCCAAATTTTGATAGACTATTTCTTGGAATTTGTGGAACCTAGGAATGTTCTGTCTAGACCTAGAAGGTCATGTGAGGTCCCTCCATAATAAATTCTCTCAGGTTTTGAAATATTAATTCCATTTGGTTATGGCAATAATATTTTAAAAGTTGCAAAAATCCTCAGTTGAGTTCAATGAAAAGTTGTTGGTGAGCGTAAATTTCATTTTATGTGTCGTAGGGCCAAAATGACAGTGCCAACACATCTGGGAGGGTGGATAAATGCTAGGCAATGTTTGGTTTTGGAGCTTAACTATGATGATTGTTACCGACTACATTGTGCCGACACTTTCTCTTAAGAGCCCTAAGTGCCAAAAATTACCAAACTTTGACAAACTATTTCTCAAAATTTGTGGCACCTAGTAACATTCTGTTTGGACCTATAGGGTCATGTAGGGTCACTCCACAATATCCTCTCTTATTTTTAATTTATTTCATCTAGTAACTATTTTCACCTTCTCTAAGTCCAACCAAGTAGAAGCAATAGAACCTATTCTATCCATCATATACCAATGCATTAAATTTATTTTCCTTCACCAAATAAAGAGAATTGATCACACTCCCTATTAGCCCATCTTTAACCTTAGACATTTTACTATCAATTATTTCACTATCATGCCACTGCAATCCAAACCCATTTCCACCGAACATGCTCAACCATGCACCCATAAGCATCTTCAACCCAATCCAAAAGATAAACCTCAACCATAACCCATCCCACAACCTAGACCTAAATCCATCCTAACTACATTTTCACCTCTTCCTTCATTCCAATTTGAAATCCAACTCCTTCATCACACTTTGGCTATCTCTAGATTAACTTCCACCAACTTCCACCATATTGAATATATATCTTTCCCATAGCTCAATCCATAAGCAATTAATGAAATACCTAGTTCTCCACCCATACATTCCCCTTTAATCAAGTCCCAACAAATGATATCCATTGAATCTCACCATTCCTCTTCAACAAACATGATTTGGATTACACCATTGTTAATATTCCTCTTTTCACTAAAGATAAACAAAAATATTGTTTCTACACCATTCATCCTCATCATCACCTTAGACCATACCCCATGAACCTTTTTGATATCTCAACACCACCCAAATTTCCTCTTTGTATATATGAGGTGGATCATTACAACAACTTGTATTTCTTGTAGTGTCCAAATCTACTAGTCCCATATAGGATCCTAGGCTCATTGTTTCTTCTATGCCCCAGATGATACCCCAAGTTATAAGTGAGACATTCTTGTCCTTAGCATGCAATCTTCCACCATTTTCTATAATTCACAATCCTCCTTATTCGAGGCCTTTTACATCACTTATTGACATTATTGGGATCATGGAAACATAAAATAAACTAGAAAATCTACATTTCCTTATATATTACTAATGAAATGTAGATTTTCTAGTTTATTTTATGTTTCCATATATATTTTTAATTAAAGAATATTATATGTGTAGTTTTTTGTAAAATTAAAACCATAATTTAGTTGAATACATCAACTTTCTAAAGTCCATAATATTCTAATAGATTTTTTGGATTAAAATATATAGTAATTATTGTTGTCAATGTATCTTTACATCTTGATGATTGATTAGGTAGTGTGATCTAAAATGTTGAGAAGAAAAATTTCTACGCATTTTAGTCTAGAAAAGCTACCTTACAATATAATTCAGGTACTAATAAAGTGTTGAAAAATAAAGTTAAGCAAGGCGCGCAATATAGTAATTTTATTTTATTCCTTAATTTGTTTTCACTTATAACATGAAACTTTAGTGCATGGATTATTTTTTCTGCCATTTTGATAAATATATATTTTTAAATAATTCATCGATGTTTTAGGTACTAAAAACACAACTATTTTGATAGGACATAACCATTTGTCTTAACTATTTATCTAAAATAGAAATTGATTATATAATTTTGAGATGGAATCTCTCCTCTTGTGCATTATATATTAAAAAAAATAGATAAGATTTTGTACTTTTTCTTGAGAAGACAATTAAACATATATTTTTGTCTTGATAACCTTCTTTTAGTAAAAATTAAAATAAAATAAAAACATTAATTAAAATATAAAATAATATATTTAAAAAAAGTACACATATTGATCTACAAAATGATATTTTTAGATTTTTCAACATTATTTATGTCAGTAGGAGTTCTGAGAGCAATTTTTCAAATAGTTTCTTTTTTTGTAAATTGGCACAAAAATGATCCTCCATATGTATTTAGTGGATGCTTATATCTAGAAAAGCTATTAACACCCATGTCTAATTTAGCTAGAATGAATATAGCTAGGAGATGTTTTTGAGCAAAATTGACTTTTAGTTGGAAATGGTTTAATTCATTTATGATAATACCTTGACTCAAGGTCGGATCTATGAACTTCTGCCCAAGGGATCATCTTGATGGAAATGGCAGGGCATTTATATTTGCCCAACAACAACAACAACAACAACAACAACAACAAAAACAACAACAACAACAGCAACAACAATAATAATAATATTTAGTTCATGTTAATAGTTACATATACAATATGGCTTTTATAAATCATTCACAATATAACTTTTTGAACTACCAATCATACGAGAATGTAACTAATTAGTTTCTAACAATAATAAACTACAAGTCACTATGGTGACTTTACTAATGTAAACCTTAATATTTCAACACTACTCCCCCTCAAGGTTTACATTACACAAATAGAATATATAACAAAACATGTTGATTACACAAAACAAATACACATTCTTGAGAAGATATTTCATTGACGAAACAAATCCTAAATTAGGTCAAACTCCATCAAGCTATATCATAACCCTCAGATTACCACCTCCCCAAACTCCCAAATCAAAAATCTCCTGCATTATTAGAAAAGAATCCATGTCAAGCTACATCTACAATGCTCCATCAAGTTTTCTCTATTCAACACCCGAAATACTAAGAGGCGAGAGGTGAATCAGTATTGTATTAAACTTCTTTCTTGTTAAAATAATATTCCATTTACCATATGCAATAAAAAAGTAAATTAAGCATAGAAGGAACAACCACAATCCATCACACATGAACACCAGGATTTTTACATGGAAAACCCAAAATTGGGAAAAACCAAGGTGAGTGTTAGCTCACATTATATTATGGAGGAACAATACCAAATTATAAGAAGGCTCACTGCCTTAGGGTTCACTGCCTAGGGTTCACTGTGCAAAAAAATGTTCACTGCAAGAAAGGCTCACAGCTAAAACAAGCTCACTACCTAGAGAATGAAAGAAGGAAGAAGAATGGCTCACTACTAGGTTGAACTGCTCAAATTGCATCTACACATGCATGGTTATAGTTCCAATGAAGCTCAAAAACACTATCTCAAAACTCTTCATCTTGACTGCTCTATTTCATTGCTCTTCTTTTACATCAAGCAAGATCTCTCTTCTTCTGCTCTTGTCACCTGCATTGAACTTCACATTCACATGTACATCACATCTCATCACTCAAAAAACCAAATTTGATCCCATATATATATATATATACAACACATGAAATCTTCATATTAGGTCGGCCTAGTAATAAATTCTAGCTTGTAGTCATGCCTTAAGTAAGTTGTCGGCCAAATTCATTCACCAAAATTCACAATGGACCTAGATAATAGTTGAATCATATTCATATATGTTAGCCTCAACTATTCCACCACTTAGGATTAAGTTCTAAACAATAGAACTTACTGCATAGAATTGAACTTATCATGTCGGCCTTCAACATAGACTTCCACTGGTTCACTTCATCTATCAGACTACATCTTTTACTGTGTTTCACAAGACTTGCTCAAGAACATATCAAATATTATTTAGACATCATAGATCATACCTTTAGAACCAAAAAGAAAAATATCTTCTTGTGGAAAAATAGAGACCCTAAGAACACATGCCTTGTCACAGTTAAACATTGGAAAATAATGTAGCGATACTCAACAACTTATAACTATCTTTCTGGTAGACTTCAGAACCTATAAATATGGATTTAGACACTTGATACAAGTGTTTACAACACCTCAAAATTGTATGACAAGATATACCACATCGGTGTGTGCAGACCATATCAATTGAGTGTTCTACTCTAAGTATCACTGTGTTCTACTCTGTCAGACTTAAGATGTTTGAAAATATGCTTCTTGTACTTATCAGGAGCTAAAATATTGGATATAATATCTCCTAAGTACTACAAACAACATATTGGAACCACGTGATCTGATCTTCAACTATGGACCAATGCTAGTCATTACATTGCCTCTCTATCACTGTCTCTTGTGTACTGTCAACACTTAGCCAAAATGACCAAGTCTTCTTCACCAAACCAAAACTTCTGTTCTAACCTTGTTCCTTTTCTTGTTTCCATCAATGACAACATCTTCAAACATCATGCATAATCATTCATCATTATACCAATAGTGTCTCTTTCTTAATGATGTTTTCCAAGTTTCCAACAATCTCCCCCTTTGGCATTGATGGAAACACTTGATGTGAAAAATTGTTACAACTCCCCCTTTCTCTTTACACACTTCTTCCCCTATATTTATACTTTTCTTCTTACTTTTAAAATATTTTTCACATGCTTCATTTCTTGTCTGCCTTTGACATCAATGGAAAAGGTGTATGATACAAAGATTTGTACAAGTTGCCAAAATTTCAAAAGTGTTTTTCTATTTTCCACATATATACATGTGAAATCAAAATGCTTACTATTGTTCTGGGAGAGCATCTTTATAGATATTTTTCAATTGCACCACTTCTTCATCCCAAATGGTCTTAGCATCTCTCAAAACTAGTATGTGCCCATTAATCTGGGACACCAACTCTTTTGCTTTCTTCACAGTAGTAGGGGCCTTAGTGATTTGCCTAGTCTTATCTGTTGCTACAATTAGCTTGGTTTGAGATGCAATCTTGAAGATTGCTACCTCCTAGAGCTGGCTCATTCTATGCTCTATGACCTCCCTCTAGGTCTACAACTTGTGTATATTAGAATGAATAGTCTCAACTTGTGCCCTGTGATTTCCAATAACACCATTTGTCAGGTCATAAGTTCTAGATATCTTCATTATTTGAGCTTCCCATCTATCTATTTTATCTTTTATGTCCTTAGTCTTATCAGGCCATGTAAGACAAAATTGATACAATTCACTAGCTTCTTTAAGGGCCAATTATGCATACTCTACACTTTTATCTAAACAAATTTTATCTTGAGCGAATTTGTCAGTAAGCTCAACTAACCTTTTCTCATCAATCTCTGCCCTTACTTTATTTTTTGTAGCTTGTTCTAGGGACTCAAAATGAGAATTGATTGTTTGCATTAACTTCTTCATTTACGTAGTAGGAGCTAAGGATGTATCTTTCCTTATTCTAGGCATCAACTTTTCAAAAATTGTTGATGCATCTTCAATGAACTCACTATCCTCTATATGAGACTTCAACATTTCTTCTTGTGCAGTGGCTTGAAAGATTGTCCCAAGTCTTAATTTCTATAGAGGGGACATTGTAGAAAGGTTGATAGGTCCTTGCAATATCTCAAGTGCAGTCAAAATCTGAGCTTCCTTCTACTTCTCCAAAAACTCTCTCAAAGAGTCAGTAGTGTTTCTGTTCTCTCCAACTTGAGATGCTTCAGCATCTTGTCTCTCTAGAGAAGGTTCTTGAATGTGCTCTTGTTCATTTCTTTCTGGTTATGGAGTAGGATTGTCTACCATTTGTTCATTTATCTCCTCTCTCTGCTCTTCTAGAGCTTCCTATGTTTCTTCAAAATTGTTTTCTTCCTTGGTCTCTTTTATCTCTTCAACTTGCTCAGAGTTTACCAGAGGTGGTATTTCACCTTGATCCATACTTTGTTATGTATTCATTTCTTCTTCATTTATTGTATCTACCAGAGGAGTAATTGTGCTTTGTTTCATGTTTTGTTCCACATTTATCTCTAGAACTACATTATCTACACCAATATATTGTTCCTCTTCATCAGTGTCAACAATAGTTGAAATTTGCAGCTCATGTAACACCATTAGTGTTATCTCTTCAATCTCCTTTACTAGTTTCTAAGTGTCACCAGACATCAGAGCATTGACTCTCTTCATGGTTCTACATTCATTACTAAGTTTCTTGGTGACTTTAGCCTTTTCTTCTCTAGTGATGTTTGGACAAAGTTTCAACAAGACATATTCCTTTATCTCAGCATCTTTGGCCATGGCCCCTTCTTTTCTTATTATCATTATGTTGGCTAAGCTATCTAGTAACTGATTTATAATTTCAATCAATGTTTTACTAAACATATCTAAATATCTTACAACAACTATCTCAATTATTACCTTGTCAACATCAAATATTTCATTGTACATATTAGTTATGAGTTTCAGGATTCCATGTTGAGCAAATGCGTTGACAATGGCTTCCAGGGATATAGTCACTTCTCTATTCTCAGTCTTTTCTTGTTTCTTCTTCTTCGTATCCTTATCCTTTCAAGAGGGATTCTTAGTAGTGGCTTCATCTTTTTTTGCCCTTTCTGCTTTAGTTTCCTCATCTATTTATGTTTCCTCTCCTTCTTCTTCTTCTCCTCCAAGGCTTACATATAGTCTCTTTGTAGTCTTTACTTTCTTTCTTTTCTTCTTCTCTTTCAGCTTCTTCTTTGGCACTCACTCTGCAGACTTTGTCTTTTCTTTCTCAACCTCAATGGTAGTTGCTACTGAGGATGAGGCTCTTGTTCTTCTCCTAGAGCTAGATGTAGGCTTTTGTTTCTCAAATTTTGCCTCTTCCTTCTCTGGAGTCTTTGATGTTTGTCCTTTTAGAGCACTTGATGTCTGTTCTACCAGAGCACTTGTAGCTTTTGATGTCTCTACCTTCGCTCTTGCTTCACTTATTTGTTTATCTGTGAATCCTTGGCTTTTAACATACTCATCTACAATTTTTCTTGCATTCTTCTTGATTTCAAGTTGTTTTTGTTCCATAAACACTTTGAGAGATAGTTCCTCAAATATTCCAAATCTTCCCTCCTTAGGGTCTTTAGGTTTGCTTAACATCCAATCAACGAATCCAATCAAAACCTCCTCTATGACTTCATATCCTATAGCTGAGACTCATATAGTTCTTGGTTCTATAGCCTCCATAAAGAATTTATCTTTGTCCACCATGAATACAATGTCTTTTTTATATTTCTTCACTATCTTCTCAGGGATCCTTGCCCTAGCATGCATTTTCTTTTGAAAATTCTTAAAATAGCCACATAAGGCTGCATTTTGTTTGTTAGTATTTCCCAAACTCTACAAATGATTTCTAATTTGTGCTTCTACCAGTGAATGACCAAGCCAACCAATATTATCCATTCTAGGTAACTCCTTCATAAAGTAGAAGAATAGACAGATGATTAAGGTTCCATACTTGAAGGGGTATTTTGAGTCTTTTGCCTTTTTCAAATTCTTCATAAGTTGTTACCAGAGAAAATCACATAGATAATAGTCTGTGTTATTCTTAACTATATCATATGTTGTATATATGGTTGTAGCAAAGACAAAGTTCTCCCTGTTGGAGAAATAGACATTGTAACCAATGACCATTGATGCAAATCTCACCGCTGGATCCACAATATCATTTACAGTTATTTCTCTTTCATCAAAATTTGTCCTTGTCAACTACATTACTATATTGTTCTTCATAGACTTCAATGTTGTAACCTTTTTGGTGGAACACGTCCCAGTAACTGATTTGATGACATCTTTTGCTATCATATAAGGCACACCAAGCCAATAGAACTAATCATGAATCTTGCTCAAGACATACCTATCCCAGGCATCATCTGGGACCATAGGAAAATCCAACTAGGTATCAAATTTCTTCTCAACCAGGGCCCTATATTCTTCTTTTAACTCAAATTTCTCATCAGCTAGTTCCTTTAGATAAATATCCCCTAATTTTCCATGATCATATTCATCTAGGTTTGCATGTATATATGCCCTAATATCTTCCATATGCATAACACCATGCTGAATCTTAGAAAATACGCCATCTGGATCACTCTCTAATGATTTAAAGGGATGCTTTTTGAATTTAGGGTGGGGCCTCTCTATTATTTCAACTACTTGAGGGGTAGACAGCTTAACACAAAAATTTTCCAAGAAAAAGATAGCTATAAATACCTTTCATTTTCGGTTAGGGTTTCTTCACACAAGTCACACAACACTTGGATTTCCTTTAGCTCACTTCTCAGATCTCTTTACTTGCTTATGAGTTTGAATACAAACTAATTTTTGTTTCAAATGAATAACTTATATCCTCTTTTCATTAAGATTTAAGCATCATAAATGCTTATCTCAAAAAAGTTGTCAAACCCTTACTTTGCCACCCACATTCGATCTAAATTGCTCCACAATCCACTGCATTAGATTCTTTTCTACTAGAATCTTCTTCATAGTCTTACAAATCATATCTTTGTGCTGGATATTAACACCACACTTTTGGATGGGGGAATAGGATTTTACATTTAAGCTCCCCTTGAGCCAGAGCTCCCAATTTACTTCTTGGAGGATGTATCTGCACTAGAATCTAGTGTGGACCCATCCTTGACGTCATGTGCTTCCTTCTTAACTCAAATCTTGTTCATTTCATTCTTGATCTCTGTTAGATTTGCCTTTTGTACCAATTTCTTCATCTCTGCCTTATTCTCCTTCTTCATATTCTTGCTTCTACAGATCCTTGCAATATGTCATGGCCTATTGCAATTGAAGTATGCATCATTTCTATATCCATTGTTCAATTCATTCATCCTTATTCTATAATTGTTTACCTTGTGTCTAAATATATTGCATGAAAAATAATTCCCATTGAAAGATTGAGCATACCTTCCATTATTGTAGTTGTTCCTTATCTGACTTCTGCATTCACTAGCTCTATGACCAAACCTTTTGAATATAAAGTAGTTACCTTTGAAAGTTTGTACATTCATTTCATTGTTGTAACCATTACTTATCTAGCTTCTACATTCACTAGTTTTATGACCTACTTTATTGTAGATGAAACACTGACTGGAGAATGATGGAACATTTTGATTCACTTTGCTCATACATTGAGTAGCCTTATGACCAAACTTAATGCATGTATTACAATAACCATTGAAATAAGGGTACCTTTGAGCATTTGGTTGCCTGACCGATCGTCTTCTAGGTCTGTTCCTTTGATTCTAGATTTGTTTGCCTTTGTCCTTCTTGATTTAAGCATTCTTTTCTTGACCGTCTTTAGAACTTTCACCTTAGGTCTATTCCTTCGATTCTAGATTTGTTTGCCTTTGTCCTTCTTGATTTAAGCATTCTTTTCTTGACCGGCTTTAGAACTTTCACCTTTCTCAAATCCCAAGCCTTCTTTGTCAGCAGGACTCTTCTAACTTGCAAGTATTCTATCAAGTTGGGTAGTACTCACTCTAAATTTATCTTCTTGAATCCATGCTTGTTTCAGATCAAATTTTAGATCTAGAATTTCTTGTTCAAGATTTGTACAGTCTTTAGTTTTGGTTTTAACCAACTAATTTAGGTCTTCTTCTGCTTTTGATCTATTTACAACTTCCACTTTCAGACACCACACAGGTCCCAATCCTGTCTGCCGGCCCTTTCTCCTCTATGGCCCCCTCTCAACACCTCCACCGCCAGATCCACTGCTCCACCTCTCCCGTAACCATTCCACCTCCTTGTGGCCACCAGCCCTCCAAAACCTGTGGCATCTTTCACATAGCGCCGCCTCTCCATGGCTGCAACAATAAACTTGGGGTTTTTAGTTTTAAAAAAATAAAATATATTTATTTTAAAAGAAAATCTAGTATATATATGTATATGTATATATATACATATAAATAACATATATATATATAGATAGATATTTATATACATAAATATATATGTATAAATATATATAAATAAATATATATATATAGATTTAATATATATACATATATATATACATATATATATATATATACATATATATATATAAATATACATATATATATACATATACATATATACATACATGTATATATATACATGTATACATATATACATGTATGTATATATATGTATGTATATGTATATGTATATATATGTATATGTATATGTATGTGTATATATGTGTGTGTGTGTGTGTGTGTGTGTGTGTGTGTGTGTGTGTGTGTGTGTGTGTGTGTGTGCCATCATATGCATTTCGTATGTGGCCACCATTAAACCTGCAACACAACCAAAGGTAAAATGAGAGAAAAAAAAACAAAGAAGAAGAGAAAATAAAGAGGAGAAAAGAAAATGAGTTTCAAAAATAGGGTTAGGGATTTTTGCCCTTAAAGAAATTGTATTTTATTGTTGGAGGATTTTAGGGCAAGGTAGATTTAAAATCTATTTTAAAATAGAACTTCCCCTCTTTTTATTATTTTTGTTCATTTGTTTTAAGTTTGAATTTATAAAGGGGATTTGAGATAAATAAAGAAAGGGGTAATCCTAATTCTTTTTTTCTGGGATGTTATTTTTATTTGTTAGTGGCATAATATTATATAGGTTAGTTTATGAGTAGAGGGAGTTTATATGTTCATTGACTTCTTTAATTTGGTTATTTCAAAAATGAGATTTTAGTTGTTTTAAATTAACTTTTATAACTATATAATCATTGAGATATTAACCCTAGTCTTCAAAACCTAACTCGACGAGGTCGATTTAAACTACATCGTTATTAATTAAAATTTAATATTCTTTTCAATCATGTTGGGGCAATTTAATTTATGAATTTAAATTAGACATTGATTTAAATCCAGCTCAGAAACCTAGTAAACTTTTAAAACGAAGTTAGTGTAAGTGTATCTGTGAATCTGATCTACCAAGAAATTAGGAATAATGTAAATGATGTAGAGATAACTCTGATTGATAGAAAATGTGAAGAAGAACAAATTGATCGAGCTTTGTTGAAAAATATTTTAAGTTTTAGAAAACGTGAAGAAGAACAAATTGATCAGTCTTTGTTGAAAAAGTTCAATTAACTTATTCATCTAATCTACTAGTTCAACTAGTGAGACGTAGGTAATTTAACCCCAAACCATTAAACCTTCGATCAAATTAGTTTAATTATAATAAACACAAATCACGCCTGTGAGGTGTTATGCTGCCAGATTTTTCTAGAATTTATGGTTTAGCTAGGTTAGTGGAGTTTAACCTTGTTTGGGATTATAATATTAGTTTTTTCTAAGTATTATCATTTGATTTTTGTATTATATCATAACCTCTCATGCACTTGATTTTGGCTATTGATTTTCACTTACGTCAAAATCCCTTCATTCACATAGGTTAACTTAGGGTTTTGATCGTTGATCCTAACCCTATTGGTGACGTTAACCATGTCGCTTTGACGCCCTAGTTGGCCTTTGTTGTGAATTGGTATGCGCATGTGAACGCATTACCCCGCATTCAACTGTCATGTTTATGCCTTAAGCGTAATGCCACCGAACACGCTTACGCGTGCGAGGGGTTTTTTAGGGAAGCGTGGAAATTTTTTTGATATTTCATGTCATGACCACATGACAAATGTGGACATGACATGTGTGATGTATGTCGTGACCGCATGTGAAATGTGGGCATGACATTTGGTATTAGAGCCCAAGTTTAAACACTGGGCTTATTTGGGCACGTTACTTATTTCACAACTTTGATTAATTAGTGCCTACCTTTTTTTGTAGGATGCCTCCCTGACAAATTCGGTGAGCACGATCATGTAACATTCCATCCGCTGAGGTGCACAGTGATTCCTCTGTAGAGAGACAGATACCAGCAGCCTTAGTAGATCAGTTAGTACCACAGGCACCGCCAGTACTTGATATAGGAGCTCAGATTTTACAGACATTACAGGCCATGTTAGAGAGGCTACCACTAGTTATTCCAACGCCACGTGACAAGCCTCACGTTGATCCATGAGAGGAGCCATGTGAGGAGCCACATCATGAGTCGCGAGCTGAGCCATGTGTAGAGCCCCACGTCAATTTGTGAGAGGTTCCACATGTGGATCCTTTTGTAGAGATACCAGATACTACTATGGATGAGCTAGGGTCAACTTATAGAGCATGGAGTAGGAGTCCACGACATACGAAATGAGATGAGACTGTGAGGGTTGAGTAGGTACATCATGGACCTTACGAGTATGGTATGGATGAGCTGGTCATAGGACATAGAGACAGAGGAGATCTCATCAGAAACCTACTTAGGCTTAATCTACCTACCTTCGTAGGAGCTACAAAGGGAGCCGAGGCTAAGGATTGGCTCATCAGTCTAGACAGATGCTTTGCATTATAGCCTTATGGGAGCAACACAAAAGCACGCATGGTAGTACACCTCTTGAGAGATACAACAGCTACTTGGTGGCACACTGAGGAGTGCAAGCGCTGGTTATCATTAGACACACTCACATGGGACACATTCATAGAGGGCTTTAATGTGCGTTACTTGTTAGATCATTATAGGCAGTGCCAGATAGATGAGTTCCATGAGTTACAACAGAGAGGACTCATGGTTGCATAGTATGAGAGTTGATTTAGTGAGCTTTCACATTATGCAGAGTATCTCCATGATGAGAAATAGTGCACAAATTCATCAGAGGTTTGAATTAGGGGATAGCAAGACCAGTGTGTATGGCAGACTCCCAGACTATGAGTGAGGCTACCGAGAAGGGTTATATTGTACAGGAGATTCAGGGATGAGGGCAGAATTCACGCCCGTAATTTCAGGACCGTAATCATCAGCAACAGCAAAACTTTCGTAGACCACCACCAACACCATAGAGAGGAGGATTTAGTTCTCCAACATTACCTCCTAGGCCCCCATAGTAGTAGCAGTAGCATCAGGAAAGGTTTAGACCCCAGCAGAGGGTACAGGGAGGACATAATTGTGGTTGGTAGTAGCAAGGACCGCATAGGCATTAGAGACAGAAGAGATCATCTGTGGGACCTGCGAGGTCACAGGAGTCGTATAGAGGTTCACAAGGGTCCACAAGATGGACTAGACAGTGGTTGGGTAGGACTCAGTCAGGGCAGATATAGGTGAGGGGCCCATGTTATGTTTGTGGTGGGGCAGTACATTTGGCCAGAGAGTGTCCACAGGGCTTTACGACAGGGGGACAACCTCGTTCAAGAGTGTCAGAGTAGACTGTAGGAGATGTGGGAAAGTCCCACCACATGTTCGTAGCAGTTGATAACTGCCAAGCTAACTATCAGGTATCCATGATTGAGACATTAGGTATGATCTTGGGTGCCCCCATCTCTATTCTTTTTGACTATGGAGCTACCAATTCTTTTCTATCTACATCGTTAGTGGAACATTATAGGCTAGTGGCTTCTAGGTAGGACATTAGGTGGGAGCTTGAGTTGGCCTCTGGGGCCAGGATGTCAGTAGATACCTTGGTTTGTGATTGTGAGATTTCCTTGGGTTCCTTCACCACATATTGTGACCTTAGAGTTATGCCTTTAGGATCCTATGGTGTAGTTTTGGGTATGGACTGGCTTGCGGCTCATAGAGCCAAGTTAGATTATCGCTAAAGGGTGATTAGCTGCTTAGATAATCATGGGGCACTGGTTGAGATAGTGGACATTCAAAATCCCACGATAGTTCATATGATATCCGCTCAGTAGCTTAAGTGCTGCATGCGGAAGGGATGTTAGATGTTCGCTATCACAGTTAGTGACAAATCAGAGGATGAGCCTGAGGCTACATTGGATGATCACCCTATCCTGAGAGAGTTTGCTGACGTGTTTCCACCAGAGTTACCAGGTATGCCTTCATGTAGAGAGGTAGATTTCCACATCGATCTAGTGCTAGGTGTAGAGCCAGTGTCTCATGCACCCTACAGGATGACTACACATGAGCTCAAAGATCTCAAACTGCAGTTAGAGGAGTTACTTGAGAAGGGGCACATCCAACCTAGTGTTTCGCCATGGGGTACACCAGTTATCTTCATGAAGAAGAAGGATTGGTCTCTTTGCTTATGCATGGATTATAGGCAGTTGAATACGGTGACGGTGAAGAACCATTACCCTCTGCCTAGGATTAATAACCTTTTTGACCAGATGCGGGGAGCTAGAGTGTTCTCAAAAATTGATCTGAAATCTGGGTATCACCAATTGCACATCATAGAACTAGACATTCATAAGACTACTTTTTGAACCAGATATGGCCATTACAAGTTCACAGTGGTACCCTTCAGTTTGACGAATGCCCCTACAGTGTTCATGAGTCTCATGAACGGGGTGTTTCGCACTTACTTGGATCTGTTCGTGATCATATTTTTTGATGATATTTTGATCCATTTGCGGACTAAGGAGGAACATGAGGATCATTTACATCATGTTTTGTAGTGCTTGCGAGAGCAGCAACTTTAAGGTAACCTGGCGAAGTGTGCCTTCTTTAGGAAAGATGTATAGTACTTGGGGCACATCCTATTAGGCAATGGCATCTCCATAGATCCATCAAAGATTAGAGCTATCCAAGATTGGCCAGCACCCACCAGTGTGATAGAGGTTAGGATTTTCATGGGATTAGCCGGTTACTACTGCAGATTCATAGAGGGCTTTTCTAGGATAATGCACCCTATCACTTCCTTTTTGCAGAAAGGGAAGAGTTTCACTTGGACCGAGCAGTGTGAGAGGGCCTTTGGGGTCCTCAAGGAGCATCTTATCAGTGTTCCTATTTTAGTGGTTCCAGATCCTATAGAGGATTTTGTTATTTGCACAGATGCATCACTTGAGGGATTGGGAGCCGTGCTTATGTAGAGTGGTAGAGCGATTGCATATGAGTCGCGTAAGCTCAAGACATATGAACTAAACTACTCTACTCACGATTTAGAGCTCGCAGTAGTGGCACATGCTCTTGTTCATTGGAGACACTTTCTTTTGGGTCATCACTTTGAGCTCCATTCAGATCACCATAGCTTGTAGTACATATTCACACAACCAAATTTGAACGCTCACTAGTGGTGTTGGATGGAGTTTTTATGTGAGTACGACTTTGATGTCCACTACATCGAATGGAAGGAGAATGTGGTCATTGACGCTTTGAGTCAGAGGCGCCACGAGATCTTGACCTTGACCTTGAGTGTGGATTTGAGAGAGCACATCATTCAGCATCTATCTGAGGATGATTGGTTTCTTGAGGTGCAATAGGAGATCTAGAAACAGAGGGCCCTTAAGGGTAGATTTGTAGGATATTTCCTTGAGTTAGATGATTTGCTTAGACATCGACAGTGCATCTATGTACCCCATGTGGGTGATCTTTGTGCAATGGTTCTTTTAGAGGCTCATAGAGCACCTTATGCAGCACACCTAGGGGTGAAGAAGATGCATGCCAACTTGCGATAGTTATACCATTGGGCAGGTATGAGACAAGATATTGCAGAGTTTGTTGCTCATTGCCTTGAGTGTCAGAGGGACAAGGCCGAGCATCAACATCCAGAGGGTCTTTTATACCCTCACGAGATATCTAAGTGGAAATGGGACACTATTTCCATGGATTTTATTATTGGTCTTCCTAGGTCATCACACCTCGATGATGCCATCATGGTGACAGTTGACAAGTTGACCAAGGTGGCACATTACTCACTTGTATGCACGACATACAATGCACCATTTGTGGCGAGAGTGTTCTTGGATTAGATTGTTAGATTACATGGGGTACCTCACCATATCATTTCTGACAGGGATTTGGTATTCACTTCAGCCTTTTGGAGAGCCTTATAGCAGGCATTGGGCACACAGCTCAACTTCAGTTCTGCTTATAATCCTGAGACTAATAGACAGACAGAGAGAGTTAATCAGGTTCTTGAGGATATGCTTTATATGTATGTTATGGACCATTAGTCTAGATGGGAGGAGTATCTATATCTGGTTGAGTTTGCCTACAATAATGGGCATCACAAATCATTGGGTATGCCTCCTTTTCAGGCTTTATACGTCAAACCATGCAGGACACCATTGAGTTGGGATCGGATAGAGGACAGGGTTGCCATTGGTCTAGAGTTAGTTCAGGATATGGAGCAGTAGGTCACACTGGTTAGGCAGAGACTTCAAGAGGCACAGGATAAATAGAAGAAGTATGCTAATGCTAAGAGAACTAATTGGAACTTCTTAGTGGGTGACAAGGTATTCCTTAGAGTGTGGCCACACAAGAGTACAATCCATTATGTAAAGGGTTCTAAGCTCACACCATAGTTTGTAGGACCTTTTGAGATCTTGGAGCGGATAGGACCTGTTTCCTACTACCTAGCATTGCCACCTAGCCTGTCACGTATCCACAATATTTTTCATGTTTTAGTTTTATGGCATTACATATCTGATCTAGCTCATGTATTGGATTGGAGTGCTCTTTAGGTAGAGGCAGATGGTCAGCTGGCTTTGGAGCCAATTCACATATTGGCTTGTCAGACACTAGGCCTTCGAGGTCGAGAGCTAGACTAGGTTAGGGTCCAGTGGGACATGTATGATGAGGTCACGATGACATGGGAGGATGCAAAAAGATTGAGGGCCCTTTATCCTCACCTCTTTGATGACTTCCAAGAGGAAGTACAGTCTTAGGGGGGAGGATGTGAGGCCTGCTTTTCACTCCCTTATATTTGACTATTTATTTTACTATTGGTGATACATTTAGACTTATGGGACTGTTGGTCCTGAATATTCAGACTATTAGACTTTATATTGTATGTGGATTTGTTATGCTTAGCATGTTTATGATATGTTTAGACCTAGATATGGATTCACTGGCATTGACTTATGATTTATATTATGCTGTTATTAGTAAACTATCCATGTTATGTTAGTTAGAAATTTGTTTTGTGATTCAATCTTGGGAATGGATGTTTAAAATGTAGAATTTAGAATCTAATTGTAATGTGACTTCCTTGATGCTTATATAGATATGTGATGTTGTATGCGAATGTATGTTTCAATTTGCTTTGGCTATTATATATATGTGGAATTAACTTTTCATTTGAGTGCGCAGGTATTTCTAACAAAGCCACAGAAATTGGAGATCATCCCACACACAGTGTTGTTTTCCCTTGTGAAGCCAATCTAGTTCCAAGAGGAACCAAGATCAACCATGTGCATGATGAGTTTCTGTAATGTGTTGCATGTTGAACTAGTCGAGCTAAGTCTACCCCTCTTTTATTTGGAATTCTAATTGGTGTTGTAAGAATATTGTCTTTTGAATTTTATTTTTTAAGTTTTACTTTTTGAGACCCCTATTCATATGCTTTAACTCAACCCTTGGTGCTCAAAATGGGCTAAACTTGACCCTAGGTTGTACCCCTTGGGTCTAGGGACCTTTTTGACTTGGGTAACCTTAGATAAACCTCCATTTGGTCACTTTAACTTCACCCTGAAGTAAAGTGACGAAAATGGAGGCATGGGAGGGAGAGGATGAGTGGGTCAAACACTCAACCCCATCATTTTCTCTTCCCTAGGTTGGGGAAGTCTCCAAGACCCCTGAATTGTGGACTTTACTCCAAGTCTCTCTCACAATTGGTGAGGGTACCTTGGGGTTGTGTTGTCCCTCTTGGGAGAAAAGGAATGGGGCACATGTGGCACCCATTCCCTCTTAAGCTCCACTTTTCTCTCCCACATGTTTTAGAGAGGACAAGTGGAGGGGAGAGAGAGACTTGGTGATGGGTGGTTGCCATGTGTCACCACCCATTCCATGGGTCTTTCTTGTAGTTGGGAGGAGGAGTGAAGAGGTGACATGTGTCACCTCCCCATTTCTCAAGGCTCATAAGAAGAGCTTATTATAATCCCACTTGGAGAAGGGTATGGGTTGTTGAATTTTTGGAAATTTTATTGATTTTAATTTTACTTTGGGGAAAAAGTTGGAGAGAGTTTTGTGGATTATTTTGGAGAAGGAGTTTGGAGGAGCTCTACATCAACCATCTACAAAATTGGGCTTTTTAAGTTAGGGTTCAAGGATAAGGCCTTCCCTTATGCATTTTTATTTTCTTGTGTGATGCTATGTGTGAGATCTATTTTTGAGTTTTATTTGTTGTTGTGGGAAAAAATTGTAAGGGTGTTGTAAGAGCCTCTCCCACTTGGGAGAAGATGCTCAACAAGTGTGGGGTGGGGGAGGAGTGAACCTCCTCAAGATCATTTCCATGATTTTGTGGTGTTGACAACCTTGAAGGCAATATGTGAGTAAGTTTAATATGTGAAATGGCTTGAGAGCCAAATGGAAGCCTTGTAAAAATTATGTTTAAAAGTGTTGGCTTGAGGCCTTGAGAGGTATTTTGTATTGGGATATTTTAGGAGTGGCACTCTTGATTTGAGTGTTGTCCACTCCCCTACCCCATTAAACTCATCCAGAATGAGTTCTTGTCTTGTGTTAACCATGGGAGTAAATTTGTGTTTAGTTGTTGAATGCCTTGTTGTGATGTGATATGAGTCCCCAAGTGTGTGGATGACCTCCCTAGCTCAGGGGTGACCCACTAGCAAGTCTATGGTAGGGAGGAGATCAAAATATAGTGGCTTCTTTCCCTTTTTGTGTTATTGCAGGATATATTGGGAGCTTTGTGAAGTTGGAGAAAAACACCATTATTCTTGGAGTTGATATCCTATTTCCTTTTAGCTCTTGTGAGAGATCTTGGCCAATTTAGGAGTTTGCTTCATTTGTTAGTTTTCAAAGAGAACATTGTTCTCTCTCTTGTTGTAAAACTATATTTTTTTTCTTTGTGTAAACTATTTACATTTGGAGTAGAAATTTAAGATTTGCTGATTTTAATGCTTATCATTCAAAAAATGTTGAAGGGAAAAAGATTTAGTTTCAATGCTAATTCATTTGTATGTTTATTTTAAAAATATCAAATAGGAAAGTTGTGGTTTTATTATTGAGACAAAATATGAAATTTGTATATTGTTCTTTTGAAAAAGAAAATTAGTTCTTGTTATGTATTAGAAATATTTACTTAATTACATTTGTTTCTTTTCCTTAAAAAGAAAATATTAATAATACAATGAATATATTTTGTTAGAAGAAATGAGTTCCTTGCCTTATAAAAAAATTTGATAAAAAAATATAACTCTTGATTTTTGTTCTTAAAAGTAAATTTGTATGTGATTAGAAGGAAAATTATAGTTAATAATATATATATATATATATATATATATATATATATATATATATATATATATATATATAATGAGTATTTTGAATGAATGTATTCTTATGTATTTAAAATATAAATTGATTTTATTATTTCTGCCAAACAAATTGACTGTATTAAATATACACATTATATATATATATATATGAGTATTTTGAATGAATGTATTTTTATGTATTTAAAATATAAATTGATTTTATTATTTCTGCCAAACAAATTGACTGTATTAAATATACACATTATATATATATATAATACATCATAAACTGTGAATTTATGTTAAAAATATGGGTTGCTATGTATATATATATATGAAACTTATATAAAAATAATTAAAAAAAAAACTGAGTAAGAGGAAAGACTGCGTATTAGCAGTCACTGTGTTTTTTTATTATAGAGAATAAAATATATGTGGGGGGGTTTTGAACCCCCCCACCATAGCTTATTTGTAGATGGGTGTGGGGAGGGGGGCAAAGCCCCCACCCACACCCCATTGTATGGGATGTGGGTGGGGACTCCATCCCCCTCCCCACACTCCACTTTTTCCTTCTGCTCCCGCGGATCTCCCGCGGACTGTACCCCGCCACTACCCTCGACACCACACAAGTCCTAATCCCATCCACTGGCCCTTTCTCCTCCGTGGCCCCCTCTCAACATTTCCGCCACCAGATCCACCGCTCTACCTCTCCCGCCACCGTTCCACCTCCCTACGGCCACCAACCCTCCAAAACCTATGGCCTCTTTCACACAACGCCGCCTCTCCATGGCTACAAAAATAAACTTGGGGTTTTTAGTTTAAAAAAAATAAAATATATTTATTTTAAAGAAAATCTACTATATAACATTTAACATTTGAATACACACACACACACACACACACACACACATGCCATCATATGCATTTCATATGTGGCCACCATTAAACCTACAACACAACCAAAGGTAAAATGAGATAAAGAGAAACAAAGAAGAAGAGAAAACAAAGAGGAGAAAAGAAAATGAGTTTCAAAAATAAGGTTAGGGCTTTTTTCCCATAAAGAAATTACATTTTATTGTTGGAGGATTTTAGGGCAAGGTGGATTAAAAATCTATTTTAAAATATAACTTCCCCTCTTTTTATTATTTTTGTTCATTTGTTTTAAGTTTGAATTTATAAAGGGGATTTGAGATAAATAAAGAAATGGGTAATCCTAATTCTTTTTTTTTTGGATGTTATTTTTATTTGTTAGTGGCATAATATTATATAGGTTAGTTTATGAGTAGAGGTATTTTATACATTCATTGACTTCATTAGTTTGGTTATTTCAAAAATGGGATTTTAATTGTTTTAAATTAACTTTTATAACTATATAATTATTGAGATATTAACCCTAGTCTTCAAAACCTAACATGACGAGGTGATTTAAACTACATCATTATTAATTAAAATTTAATATTCTTTTCAATCATGTTGGGGCAATTTAATTCACGAATTTAAATTAGACGTTGATTTAAATCCAGCTTGGAAACCTAGTAAACTTTTAAAATGAAGTTATTGTAAGTGTATCCATGAATCTGATCTACCAAGAAATTAGGAATAATGTAAATGACGCAGAGATAACTCTGATTGATAGAAAATGTGAAGAAGAACAAATTGATCAAGCTTTGTTGAAAAATATTTTAAATTTTAGAAAATGTGAAGAAGAACTAATTGATCAGACTTTGTTGAAAAATGTTCAATTAACTTATTAGTCTGATCTACCAGTTCAACTAGTGAGATGTAGGTAATTTAACACCAAACCATTAAACCTTCGATCAAATTAGTTTAATTATAATAAACACAAATCACACCCATAAGGCATTATGTTGTCAGATTTTTTTGGAATTTAGGGTTTAGCTAGGTTAGTGGAGTTTAACCTTGTTTGGGATTATAATATTTTTTTTGCCGAGTATCGTCATTTAATTTTTGTATTATATCATAACCTCTTATGTACTTGATTTTGGCTATTGATTTTGACTTACATCAAAATCCCTTCATTCACATAGGTTAACTTAGGGTTTCGATCGTTGATCCTAACCCTATTGGCAATGTTAACTACGTTGCTTCGACCCCCTAGTTGGCCTTCATTGTGAATTGGTATGCGCATGTGAACGCATTACCCCGCATTCAACTATCATGTTTACACCATAAGCGTAACGCCACTAAGGATGCTTACGCGTGCGAGGGGGTTTTTAGGGAAGTGTGAAACTTTTTTGAGATTTTATGTCATGACCACATGACAAATGTGGACATGACATGTGTGATGCATGTCGTGACCACATGGGAAATGTGGGTATGACAACATTTTTACTTTTGGCACTTATGCCATAGCATTTCTTAGTTTTTAGTACTTATTTATTAAAAAATCAACTAGTAACAAAGTACTCTAGCTTAAGATATTTATAACATATTTTCTATAACTTATAGAAGCATAGTACACTAGTCCTAGAATCACCTCACTCTTCTACTATGTTTCCTCTTTGATGTCTCTCTTCTACCTCTATGACTTTATTTCTATGTATGATTTCTTGGTCTCTTTTCATATCTTGTAGATTTGTAGTTGTTATTTGATGATAACTACAATATGCTAATATAATTTTAGATGTCTTAGTAACATTTGGTCCTATAGGAAGTATTCTTTCTAACATGTGGTTTTGTAGGAATTATCTTTTTAACTTATCTATTTTTAAGATCCCAAACCAAAGCACAAGTTGTTCAACCAAAAGGAATTAATTTATTCATTTTATGTATCTAAGGGAATTTAGATTTATGTTAGATACTTAAGCATTTTACATTTATATACTTTAGAATAGCTACATCACATTGTGTCATAAGCTCACCATGTTTGAGGCAAAATGTAGTGTCAAAAATTACATACTGATGAAGGGGGTAAATCACAAAACACACAAAATAGAAATTGAACACAAAAAATAGAACTTTATTTTATTGCTCAAGACAACTCATTACATTACAGAAGCTCAATTACAATCAAAGGATGAATCATCTACTGGCTGCAACACATTACAGCTTTCCTCAACCTCAAGACTCTAGAATCTTCAGCCTTCTATAACCCCAAATCAGCTAGGGTTTCTATTTTCCCCCACCTATTCTTGACTTTACACCTGCCCCCTTAACTCTACTACTTCCCAGGGTTCCCAAAATAGTCATAAATAGCACTTTTTGGTGGCCTCTAGCTAAATTTTGAAATTTGCAACTCCCTCCAAAAGTAGGTCAACTTCTGGGAAGCATAACTTTTGATCCGAGTGTCCGATTGATGAACCATTTTAAGCACCAGAAGGCTCGCAATGTGAACTATTATGCCGGAAATATGTAAATAGATTTTTGTCAACTTTTTGAGATGTGATGGGATGTTTTACTACCTCATATCTCATTTCAAAAAAATTTAGTGGCTTTTTAGGAAACAAAAACTTTAATATATTTTAGCTCACCAATGATCTTTGCATGATTCCTTTGCCAAAGGTCTCATATTTTTGTTATGTAACTTTTTACATGTTTTCACTTCAATCTATACCCAAATGCAAACTTTCCTAAAATAGCAGGTACACTTTCCAAAATAGGCAAGTTACTATTTTTAGCAGTTTTGGAAAAACTAAAAGTCCTACATCATTATTCTAGATATTATGTAGCCAAAAACACTAATTGTGGAAATAAATGAAAACAACTAAAATGATTTTGAATTAACTTCTTTTTGGGTGATGCAAGATTGCCCTTACACCACTGGATGCTCTTGCATCAGACACCCATGATAATTTGAGAAGTGACCCTATCACGTCTTAGATGTTTGTGTGAGGGAAACTAAAATGGTGAGGCCTTAGACAACCAAGAAGAATCTTCAATAGGCCTTCCTTTTGATTTTACCAGATATTCTTCATATTGCTTGTTCCAAGTACTTCTTCCCACACAGCTATCCAAGATCTCTTCTATCTTCTCCATTGAAGTAGATGCCGAAATACTCGACTGCGCTTCTATTGGTCCATACTCTATTCCACCTTCATGATCTTCTGATAAATCAGTAATGTTGAAAATAGGGGAAATATTGATCCCACTTGGCATCTCTACCTCATATGCATTTCCTGAATCATGCTTCTTCAAGATTCTGCATGGTCCAAATTTCTTCATTTTTAACTTATTGTATGTTCCAATTGGGAACCTTTCTTTTCTCAAGTGAACCATGACTTCATCTCCTACATGGAACTCCTTTTACCTCCTCTTCTGATCCGCCTTAGCCTTGTACTAAATATTCATCTTATTAATGTGCTTCCTCACCTCTTCATGCAAATTCTTCAGATGTTCTGCAAAGTCTTCAGCCTCGGCACTTGTCTTTTCTCCTTTGTCCATATTCCTTAACTCTGAAGCATTTCTTGGAATACTCCCATATACAATTTGGAATGGTGATTTACCAGTAATCCTATTTATAGAATTGTTGTAAGTAAATTTTGCCTGTGGTAAAATCAAATCCCATCCCTTGGCTTATCTCCTACTAAGCATCGTCACAGGTTACCCAAACTCCTATTCACCACTTTGGTCTTTCCATCAGTCTGTGGATGGTGTGTAGAACTGAACTTGAAATTTGTCACCAACTTCTTCCACAATGTCCTCTAGAAATAACCAACAAACTTGGTACCTCGATCTGAAACTATGCTCTTTGGTAGACCATGTAATCTCACCACCTTCCTAAAAAATAACTCTGCAATATGAACATCATCATTAGTCTTCTTGCAAGGAATAAAATGTACCATCTTAGAGAATCCATCCACCACCTCAAAAATAGAATCATGTCCTCTCTGTGTCCTTGGTAAACCAAGAATAAAATCCATACTAATATCATCCCATGGATTCTCTGGTACAGGTAGTGGCTGATATAGACCTATATTCTTACATGCTCCTTTCGCCATCTGACATACTCTGCAACTTTGCACAAATTTCCTCACATCCTGCTGTAACTGTGGCCAATAATAATTTTCACCAACAATAGTAATGGTCTTAACTCAACCAAAGTGTCCAGCCAATCCTCCACTATGCTTCTCCTTAATTAGGTTCTCTCTCATGGAACTCCTTGGAATGCACAACTGGCTTCCTCTAAATAACATGCCATCTTGGATTATGAAATCCAACCATTTTATCCTATCCAAAGTAACAGGTTCTGTAGACACCAAAAATTAGATTGCTTTGCAAACCAATTTCTCGTACCTCTACACTAATCCACTCTCCCCATCTACATATCCCTAGTGATCAATTAATTCACCTAATTAATCCATTTAACCTTACAACCCTATCCTATCAATTAAATGAATATTGCTAATATTTATTTAGATGATTTATCCATTTCCCTAATCCCTATTAATTAGATAAATCCTTCTTATCTGATTAACCTAGGCTTAAGTTAATTAAGACACTTAATTAACCTTGCTTACCTCATCATCCACTAAACTGAATTTAAAATTCAGTTGTCTCCCACTATCCTCCACTCACTGAATTTAAAATTTAGTTGTCTCCCACTATCCACTCACTGAATTTAAAATTCAGTTGTCTCCCACTATCCTCCACTCACTGAATTTAAAATTTAGTTGTCTCCCACTATCCTCCACTCACTGAATTTAAAATTTAGTTGTCCCCCATTATCCTCCACTCTTCCCAAAATGAGAATTTTTAATTCATCCTCTAGGAATAAAAGATTCACTTTTATTCCTAGCCCTTGATCTCATCAACTGAATCCTCACCCTCCATCCTCATCTCCAAAATTCTATAAATTAGACCCCTCTCTAAGCCATTGGAGAGAGACCACTTCATGCATCAGACCTCTTCCCAAATCACTCTAGAATCTCCTCATCTCATCAAACCTCTGCCAAAATAACTCTAGCCATTCCCCATCTCCATCTCAATACGGCATCAAACCACTTGTCTCTCATTTACATTGTGTTGTATGCATTGAGCAATCCACATCTTGGATCATTTGGGAAACATTTGAGGAGCTACGCAGGCACAAAACTCCTTCCCTCCCTGATCTGTGAGTCAAAAGGAAGGTATAATCATGTATTTTTGCATTAGATTTACATTTCAACCTTCGTTTTGATCTCATTGATTACATTGGCATGCCTGGTGGGACCCACAAGGTCTGAATCTAATATATTTGTGTGAGTTTTTGTGCATAGGATGTGTTTTATTACAGGCACAGCGCCATCCACCCTACACAGTGGCACTATCCTTGGTGCGTTTTAGCGCTATCTACTATTTTAGCGTCATTTCTACGAAGCATTTTCTATTCTAACTTTTGCTCACACATCTCACACATCTCTTCTTAACAATCTTCCCGCTGTTTTTGTGTCTTTTTGCTCTCTATTTTTGAAGGAATCTTGAATGAACAAGGGGAAACTATGGCAAAATTTTTCTAAAATCATCCATTGACCAAACTCGGTGCTGTATCAGTGCTATCACCCAGTTCGGTGCTATCTTCCTCATGATAGACTGAAAACTAAGACAAAAACACAATTTAGCGCTATCTTGCTTCTATATTAGCACTATTGTCTATATTAACGCTATCTTACGTCTATATTAGCACTATCTTTTGTGTGTATTAGTGCTATCTTTTGTATTAACACTATCTTGCATGTGTATTGGCACTATTTTATGTATTAGCGCTATATTACATCTGTATTGGTGCTATTTTCTGTATTAGTGCTATCTTTTATATTAGTGCTATCTTACCTCTATTTTAGCGCTATTTTTCTGTACTAGCTTAGGGGTCTGTGCAGGGTTTGGTCTCTATTTTACAGCGTATTTCAAATCATCTCAGGGCACAATCTAGAAGTTACTAACATCTTTTTTGCAGGGATTTCTTAGCATAGAAAATATTTGTCTTGGTGCACCTAAAACGAATCTTGCTTCCAAACAATCTACAATCAAACATTTCATTTTGGTGCACCTAAAAAGAATCCTTGTGTGCCTTAGTGTAAAGAACATTTGATTTTGGTGCAACTAAAATTAATCATTGTTTGCAACAAACAACTTTAGGCACATTTTCAATTTGGGCTTAAAACGAATATTAGCTCTTGTTTGTCGTGTCTTGTGCACTTGCATGTTTGTGTTATACCATAGGGTAGAATCAAAGTATCCTCTCCCCTTGCCTTCAAAAGGATCTTGGGTGAAGAGAAATGGTTCTATTCTATTTTTCTTTTTAGGACATGGGCCTACCCTTGAGACACATCCATTTGAAGAACTCATTGGCGACCCCAAGCAGTACTTTCATCTGGTCCACTATATGTAAATTGAGGATAAGGTGAAAGCCAAGTCTAATTGGTATGAGTGCTTACCATTCAGTGCTAGCTTGAAAGGAAGTAGTACCCTTGAGATATATTAAACTCCTAGTAGAGCTAGTCAAAACCTTAAGTGGTTTATCGGATGCTCATAAGGTGCCGATGCCCCGGATGTTCCCCCACTACGAACCTTTGTTTTAGTGGCCCAAATCCCTCTACTTGTTGAAACAAGTATTTTCCTTACTTCACCTTAGGTTGTGCATGCTTGATTATCACATTTTTCATAATCCAAAACTTTTAACCATTGTGTTTTCTTACTTGATTGTTTGTCTACTTGCCAACAAAAATCAAATTCATCCATCAATCCAACTATTCACATCCTTTAGCACCATTTCCTCTTTATTTCAGCACCATTTTCCATCTATTTTAGCGCCTTCTTCATCCATGTCTAAAAATCAAATTTTTCCATCAAAAACATCAATTTTAGAAGCCCATTTTCAAAATCCCAACACCGCTAAACCATCCCCCCATTTATCAAATCCCAAATCCAACATCAGTCATCCCTCATCCATTGTCAACTCTAATCAAACATTCCAATTCCTAATCCTTAATCAAAGATCATCTTTTGCAAATTAAACCTTGGTTAAGGACCTGGTCTCCTACATCCTCCATCAATCCCCTCATCCAAAATCCCAATCACAATTATCCACATCATCAACCAAATCCCTCAACATCATTATCAAACTCCAAATCCAAATCAACCCAATCAAAAATCAAGACCTTAATTGATCACCTAATCAAATCAACCCAATCAACCCTCTTGCTTAAGATCATTAGTCTATCAAAAGCATAGAGAACCATTCATCAAATCAAATCAAATCAAATCAAATCTAAGGTCTTGAAATTTTGATTCCCAACATAACAATCGTCCATCACCCCCCATCATCCCATACTACCTCCCACATAATGGATTTTTATGAATCAATACAACAAATACAAAGAATTAGAAAAGTCTATGAGAACATGGATCCTAATGCGAAGGAACAATTCAAAAATTAAATTAAAGATCACCCCTTAGCACACCTCATCATTGGAGAATCCCAAACCCCTCCCTCATCTTCATCATATCAACCTTCAACATCTTACATATCCACACCATGGACCTCATACCACCCTCCATCATATCAACAAACACCCTACACATCATCCCCATCCACATCATATCAATCGTCATTCTTTCAACCTTCATACCAACCTACCTCTTACATATCCACACCACCAACCTCCCATCAACCTTCATCATACCAACTTCCATCATATCAACCTCCATCATCCTCATATCAACCTTCAACCTCATACCAACTTCCATCATATCAACCTCCATCATCCTCATATCAACCTTTACCCTCATATCAATCTTCATCCCCTTACACATCCATGCCATCATACTTATCCAATCAATCCATACCTCCACCTTATCAATCCCACAACCTTTGTCATGCTAACTTTGATCAAGGGAACACCAATCTAGCACACCTTATATCCGAAATCCAAACCTCATATCAACAACCAAATCCCCCATCTCCTAATCCCCATCCTCCAATCCCCCCATCACAATATCCCTCCAACCTTATCAACCTTAATCCATCACCTTATGTATCTTCCAATCCACCAATCCCTATCACCCATCCACCATCTAATCCACCATCAAACCTTCCAAGTCCCAACACTATCACATCCAAAGAATCCTTGTGGGATTTCTTCCAAAGAGCATCACCTACAAATGAAAGCAAAGTAAAGGAATCCCCCCAATCCCCCAACCCTCCAACACCTATCCTTGAACCCATCCATGAACCATCACAACCTAATCCCATCACCCACATATCCAATTCCAATCCTAATCCCACACCAACCACCATCATTATCCATCCATTATATTGCTCTTCAACCCATACACTCATGAAGGATGCCATCCATTGGCTATTAGCAAGGAATCAAACACCCTCATGCAATCCAACATCTACCAAACCTCTTGAACAACCCCCTATCATAAGTCAAGAACCATCATGTAGCCATGTTCAAGAACACATAAGTCAAACACCTATCACATCCATCCAAACACCTATCACATCCATCTAATCACCCACCACATCTATCCAAGTCAATCCCACTTCTATCAAACCACATGAGTTATTTCAAGAATGAAATACAAAGCATGTTGAAACATCAACCCCTTCTCCTAATCAAGATCTAATCATCCCATCTAATCCCACCCACAATCCCCTCCCATCTATTGATCAGCTTGTTGATCTCACCCCATCTTCTACCACCCCTTCACCATTCCCCCATGAATCCTTCACCTCCATCTACCAATCCCATCCCAAATCCATCCTCCTATTCACTTGGAACAAGCACTTTCATTCATGGTGACTCCCTCGTAGGAGGTGAACAACTTCCATCCACCACCTATCTTTCTCCAACAGATAATGGACTCGTGTCTTGTTTCCAAAGCACCAAACATCCCATTGCATGTCACATACTCCAACACATGAATTACCAAGGCAAAGGCTTAGGCCTTCATGAGCAAGGCATCTTGGAGCCTATCCACACCACATTTCATCCATCTTCGCATGGCCTTGGCTATACATCCCAAGACAAACAAAACGAACATGTTGGTACCACCCACACACCTTCCAAAATCCATTCATCCAACCCCACACATGGTGCATCTCATCACACTTCCAAAACATATGTTTCCATCCCTCCTCCATCATCCTATCATTTGCAAAAGCATGTGACAATCCATCTTCCTCCATCAAATTTACCTCCACTACTTCCAACTCCAAAGATCCCTATCAAATCCACTCTACCTCCTATCCTACCAACACCAAACATCCCTATCCACAAATCCTCTTATCCTCCCATCCTCCCAACTCCTAATATCCCCATCCTCAAATCCCCTTATCCATTTATCCATAAATCCACTTTTTACCCCTCCACCAATAAATCCCCTAAAATTCCCAATCAAGACCAACAAAAGCACACATCTTTCAAATATGAAGCTTCCCCCAAATCCATGGGATTCGAAAGAAATAATTTGAATGCCTCAATGCATAAAGCACAAAAGCCTAAAGATGTTATCCCTTCCAAGCAAAATCAAAAATCCAAATGGCTATCAAAGACCACACCATCACAAGAAAAAGCAAAAACAAAAATGGTGTGGGTCCCTAAGCAAAGATCAATCAAAACAAATGAGGCATCTACATCCCAATCCACTCCAAACTCCCAAACATCTTGCTCCACATCTAAAAATCCATTAAATCCTAAGTCTATTTGGGTCCCTAAAACCCCAAATTGACCATCCAAATATCCCCCATCCCAATCCCCATTACTCCCATCTCCACATCCCAAGTACAAGCTTCCAAATACATCACGATGTGTGCAACCACTGGTCTTGGTTCCCCTCCATCACTTGCAATTCCCACATACCTCCATCTCTCCATCTTTCATTCACTATCCTACATATCTTCCCTGTCACATCCCTATGGTCGATGCTTTTGCATAATCCACATCATAATCCGCATTGTCCACATCATAATCTACATAATCCACACCATAATCCATTCCATCTTCTCCTATCTACCCACATCTATGTAATTATCATCCATAATGCTATCCAACATGGGACCATCTTCTCCTTGCTATGGAAACAGATGCTAGAGTCCCCCTTCCATCAAAAAAGCAAAAAAGTAAAAAAATAAAAAAATAAAGAAAATAGTAAAGAGAAAAATCTGTCCAATGGTGAAAACCACTCCCCATGGTGCCTTGGGCAAGTACCATGATGAAAACCCCTTGTGGGCGTCATGCGTAATCCCTTCTCCATCCATTTTGCATCCCTACACTTGGGGGCAAAACCATCTAATCATCCATGTCCATAACATCCTTTTGCATATCCTATCCATATATCCTTATCCTATCATATTCTTATCCACTATATCTCCCACCTTAGATCTTGATAAAGACAAGGGGCAAAATATCAACAACATGCTTTGGAGACCTCTTGGCATACTTCCTTTCCAAGTATATCCTCTATTCATCTATTGCAAAGACCATCCATTCACACATGAGCCCATCATGCAAAATTCTTTAGACATTGGGGCATATGATTCTTTGCAACCTAGCCCTTGGAGAAAATCCTGCAATCCCCCATCCATATATCATGCATACCTATCCTATCCCTCATCCCAATCTTCCATCTATCTAACACGCATCCCTATCACTTGTCCATTCATCTATCATGAATCAACTATCCAATCCCCCTATCCAACCCCATCACTTTCACCTCTAGATTTGGTGTTCCCTTGTCATTGGTATCTAGCGCAAAGGTTATCCACATGAAATCCAATGCAACCATCTCATAATAAACCATTCCTTTTCAAAAATCAAAAAATTCAAAAACATCACAAAATCAAAAAATTCAAAAACATCACAAAATCAAAAAATTTAAAATCATCACAAAATCAAAAATCCAAAAACATCACAAAATCAAAAATCTAAAAACATCACAAATATAAAAAAATCTCAAAACAATAGAAAACACACAAAATTCCAAAAATAATCTATCCATCACACAAATAAAACTTGCTCCATCACACTCTCATCATCATCGCATTTATCATCATCCCACATCATCATCACATCTATCCTCAATAAGCTTACACTAGATCCAAGCATCACATCACCTATCAAAGCATCATCCCTTATCAAAAATCATCAACTATCAAATCAGCATCAATCATAACTTGTCACCATCATATCTTGAGCCAATCTTACATCAACAAAACATGGTCCAATCATCAATCGATTCTTGCCTTAGGATATGTCATTCCTACGGTAGGCAGAATCTATCCAATCATCACAACATCATCAAATCATCTATCAATCCCTGCCTTAGGATATATCTTTCCTATGATAGGCAACATCTATCACATCATCATCCATTTTGGCAAGAGAGACAATGACTATTTGTTTTGGTTCGTTGGTCTTTTTGTTTTTGAGTTTTATCTTTTGTCCTATTTGAAGATCACATCAAAGATACCTTGATCTTACTATATCATGGTATGTGGTGAAAACATCTAGAATGGGGCATGGTCTTGCTTTTGTATGTTGTGCTTGTGGGTTGGTCTCATTACTCCATTCTAGTATTCATATCTTGATCGATCATAGGGTCGGTTCTAGCATATTGATCTCCTTATACATCTAAGCTTCATCATACTTTTTTTGTACTAGGGGCTTATGCTATGAATCCCCTTCCCTCATCTAGACAAGGTTGTACTATCTTGGGCATGCATGAGATCATCCCTTTGTCTACATGTCTAGTCCATGCAAATGTTAGATAAACATCATCACCCTGGTCTTCTATACCTTGGTAAACATATCCACTTTGCTATATCAAACCTAGGATTGCTCAAATTCAGTTTTAGCACAATGATCATCCACCAATCATCTCCGAACATCATCATCCTTTCATCCTACCACTTATCCTCTGACCACATCTACCAATTTGTCCCATCCATTTCAAGAGCACAACTGTGTTCTTGCAACCCACCTATCCTCTCAAGGGGGCATCACCCTTACCAATTATACCCAAACCTTACCCTATTCTTCCAAACCCAAATCTTTTTTCTATCCAATCTAGCTCTATGTTCTAACTTCTTTGAAATGATGTTACTTAGCTGCAACACCATCTCAAAGAGGGGCAAATGTAGAAACCAAAAATTGGATTGCTTTGCAAACCAATTTCTCGTACCTCTACACTAATCCACTCTCCCCATCTACATATCCTTGGTGATCAATTAATTCACCTAATTAATCTATTTAACCTTACAACCCTATCCTATCAATTAAATGAATATTGCTAATATTTATTTAGATGATTTGTCCATTTCCCTAATCCCTGTTAATTAGATAAATCCTGCTTATCTGATTAACCTAGGCTTAAGTTAATTAAGATAACACTTAATTAACCTTGCTTACCTCATCATCCACTAAACTGAATTTAAAATTCAGTTGTCTCCCACTATCCTCCACTCACTGAATTTAAAATTCAGTTGTCTCCCACTATCCTCCACTCACTGAATTTAAAATTTAGTTGTCTCCCACTATCCTCCACTCACTAAATTTAAAATTTAGTTGTCCCCCATTATCCTCCACTCTTCCCAAAATGAAAAATTTTAATTCATCCTCTAGGAATAAAAGATTCACTTTTATTCCTAGCGCTTAATCTGATCAATTGAATCCTCACCCTCCATCCTCATCTCCAAAATTCTATAAATTGGACCCCTCTCTAAGCCATTAGAGAGAGACCACTTCATGCATCAGACCTTTGCCCAAATCACTCCAGAATCTCCTCATCTCATCAAACCTCTGCCAAAATCACTCTAGCCATTCCCCATCTCCATCTCAATCAGGCATCAAACCACTTGTCTCTCATTTACATTGTGTTGTATGCATTGAGCAATCCACATCTTGCATCATTTGGGAAACATCTGAGGAGCTACGTAGGCGCAAAACTCCTTCCGTCCTGGATCTATGAGTCAGAAGGAAGGTATAATCATGTATTTTTGCATTAGATTTACATTTCAACCTTCGTTTTGATCTCATTGATTACAGGTTCCAAACAAGCTTTCCAGGCCTCTGCAAAATCTACATCTTTAGGATACAAACTTTTGAGCTCATCAAACCCAACAACCTCTACCTTCATTTTTGTCAACAAATTTTGCCTTTTGCTCAAGGCATCCACAACTCTATTGGACTTCCCACTCCTGTGCTTCAAAACAAAAGTAGAGCTCTGCAAAAACTCAACCCATTTTAAGTGCCTCTAGTTCAACTTTCCTTGACTATTAAGATACTACAAAGCCTGATGATTAGTATATAAAAAAAACTCCCTGGGCAACAAATAATGTCTCCATTTCTTCAAAGCTTGAACTATTGCATAAAACTCCTGATCATAAACATAATACTTTTTCTTGGCAGCATTAAGATTCTCACTAAAATAGGCAATGGGCTTACCTTCTTGACTCAAAACATCTCCTATAACAGTACCACTAGCATCACAATCTACTTGAAATACCTTATTGAAATCTGGAAGTGTCAAAATAGGTTACTCTGTAACTTTTTGCTTCAATGTATCAAATCTTTTATCTGCTCCTTTAGTCTATCTAAACTCTTTTTTATCCCCTCTCATTGTCTCAGTTAGAGGTGCACAAATGCTACTAAAATTACTGATAAACTTCCTGTAAAAACTTGCCAAACCATGAAAAGATCTTACCTCCATTGCACTCCTTGGCATAGGCCATTCAATGATAGCCCTTACCTTTTCTGGCTCCATCTTAAGACCTTCCTGTGAGACAACAAATCCCAAGTATACCAACTCCTTCTTTGCAAAACTACATTTCTTCAGATTAATCAACAACTTCTCCTACCTCAGCTTCTCTAAAACTCTTCTGATATGCATCAGATGCTCATCCCAAGTCTTACTGAAAATCAAAATATCATCTAAATAGACAATAACAAAACCTCCCAAAAATTCTTTCAGTACGTCGTTTATGAGCCGCATGAATGTGCTCGGTGCATTAGTTAGCCCAAATGGCATGACTAACCACTCATACAAAACTTCTTTTGTTTTGAAGGATGTCTTCCACTCGTCTCCTTCTCTTATATGGATCTGGTGATACCCACTCTTCAGGTCAATCTTCGTGAAGTACTTGGCTCCACTCAAATAGTCCATTATGTCATCCATTCTGGGTAATGGAAATCTGTACTTGATTGTGATCTTATTAATGGCTCGAGAGTCTATACACATTCTCCACTCTCCATCTTTCTTTGGTGCTAGTACTATAGGTACCACACATGGACTTAGGCTCTCTCTTATCAATCCCTTCCTCAACAACTCCTAAACTTGTCCGTTTAACTCTTCACTCTGCTAGAGTCATTCTATGGGCTGCCTTGTTCAGAAAACTAGCTCCTAGTATCAAATCCTTTTGATGACTTATCTTCCTCACTGGTGGTAAACCTTCTGGTACATTATCAAAGATAATACCCTAAAATTCTTCCAACATATCTGAAACTTCTACTTGTACATCTTCACATTTTTCTTGACTAATCTTAGGAATCAGTGCAAAGTAATGACGCTTATGCTTCATACCCTCCAAAAATTTTCTACCATCTACCAAGCAAATTATTGCAGTACTACATACCTTTTCTTCCACCTCCTTCAAGGGCTTCAACTTATGACGAACTCTATCCTTTGTTAGGGAATATGTGTTTGCATAGCCATCATGGACATCACTCCTATCATACTACCACAGCCTCCCCAACAGCATATGACATGTATCCATTGGTACGATATCACACAACACCTCATCATGGTAGTCCCCAATCTTGAACTTCAGTAAACACTACTCATTGACCAAAGCTCGGTGGTCCTTCTACAACCATGCAATCCGATATGGATGTGGATGCTTTCTTCACCATCTCCTCTAAAACAAGATTGTCAGTACTTCCACTGTCAATAATAATATCACAACACTTACCTTCACATTTGCACCTTGTGTGGAATAAACTCTTCCTCTGAGTTGGTTCTTTCTCCTCATTAAGCAAAGTTCTTCTGACAACTAGGGTTTCTCCACTTTCAGCGTCTTCAGAACGATCAGATTGCACATCTTCATCTACATGTGCAACTCACACATTACCTTTAGGTCTTCTATTTGTCCTTCCTTGATGTTGCGAACATTGATATGCTCAATGCCCTTCTTCTCCACATTGTAAACAAGTTCCTCTAAAACCTCCTCTTCTAGGTCCTTGCCCAGGTTTGCCTCTTCCTCTTCCTCTTTGCTCACCATTGTTCTGGTCACAAGGGTGGTAGGTATTATCTCCTCTCTGAATTTGATTGGTGCCAGCTTCTTCACTTTTCTTTGAATCTTCATTTCGTCCCCCATAGGGTCTTCCATCAGTCCTTCCGCCTTGACCTCTTCCCCTTTGCTTGCTGTCAAATCTTTTATTCAGCTTCTCTTCCACCTTTAGGGAAAATTGGTATGCATCTTCTATGGTGGTCATTCTAACTAGGCTCAACTCCTCTTGAATACTTGGCCTCAACCCATTAATGTAACGGGATACAATCTCCTTATTTGGTTCTACATGGCACGTCCTAATAGTAATCTTAAAAAACACTTCTTTATACTCCTTGACATACTTGTTACCTTGCTTCAATCCTTGTAGCTTCTTCAATAGCTCCATCTCATAATCAACAAGAATGAACTGCTTCTTCAGTTTCTCCACCATCCAATCCATTCTGGTGATCTTTCCTTTTCCTCTTCTGTTCCTCTCTAACTGGACCTCCTTCCACCAAATATTTGCATGGCCCTTCAACTTTGTTTTTGTAAACTTGACCCGATCTAGGTCCTCCATATCTTCATACTCGAAATACTCCTCCATGTCATTGATCAAATCAATGAGCTATTCCGGATTCAAATCTCTAGAATATGTAGAAACTTTGATCCTGGGCCTCTTTCCAATCTTTGAAATGACCCTCAACAACCTAACTTTTGCAGGATCTCCTGCAGCTTCTTGTTCTTTCTTGGATAGCTCTTCTTTAGCTTCATCCTCATTTTTTTCTCTTGTTCTTGAATCAAACCCTCTTCGTAGCTCCTCTTGCAATGCATCGATTTGCATTTGCATGGCTCTAAAACCCTCTTCCATCAAAGCATTTCTCCCAATATGATTTCTTCATGGAGGCATCTTGATCTCCGCAGCAAACCCACAACCTCAGGTCCTGGTGCAAACTACCACATGGTCGGTGATCTGTCTACACACTCAGGAAAACCTGACTCTGATACCACTTGATGAAGGGGGTAAATCACAAAACACACACAACAGAAATTGAACATAGAAAATAGAACTTTCTTTTATTTCTCAGGACAACGCATTATATTATAGAAGCTCAATTACAATCATCAGGTGAATCCTCTACTGGCTGCAACACATTACAGCTTTCCCCAACCTGAAGACTCTAGAATCTTCAGCCTTCTGTAACCCTAAATCAGCTAGGGCTTCTATTTTCCCCCACCTATTCTTGACTTTACATTTGCCCCCTTAACTCTACTACTACCCAGAGTTCCCAAAATAGTCATAAATAGCACTTTTTGGTGGCCTCCAGCTAAATTTCAAAATTTGCAACTCCGTCCAAAAGTAAGTCAACTTCTGGGAAGCATAACTTTCGATCCGGGTGTCTGATTGACGAACCGTTTTAAGCACTGGAAAGCTCATGATGTGAACTATCATGCTAGAAATCTGTAAACAGATTTCTATCAAATTTTTGAGATGTTATGGGATGTTTTAGTGCCTCATATCTCATTTTAGAAATTTTCAGGGCTTTTCGGAAAAGAAAAACTTTAATATATTTTAGATCACAAATGATCTTTACCCGATTCCTTCACCAAAGGTCTTATATTTTTGTTATGTAACTTTCTACAAGTTTTCACTTCAATCCGTGCCTAAATGCAAACTTTCCTAAAATAGCAGGTACACTTTCCAAAATAGGCAGGTTGCTATTTTTAGCAGCTTTGGAAAAACTGAAAGTCCTACATCATTATTCTGGATATTATAAAACAAAAAACACTAATTATGGAAAGAAATGAAAACAACTACAATGATTTTGAATTAACTTCTTTTTGTGTGATGCAAGATTGCCCTTACACCATTGGATGCTCCTGCATCACACACCCTCTTCAATCTGAACACTTAAAATTGAAATGACTTTAGTGTCCTCTCCTATGGAGTGTTTTATATTTCACTTAATCAATTTCCCTAGCATTTTTTCCAATCCAAGTGTGAAAGTAAACCAACCTTGATGATTCAGTGATATATAATATTTTTTACAACATCTCACTTCATCTTTTAATGATTCCTATCTACTATTTTTGGTTTGATTCCTTCAACTCATACATAGGCAACTAACATTGTCATGGGCATACTAGCATCCATCATAAAATAAAAATTTAAAAGGCTTATCAAAAGTTCCGACAACATGTCTTTATGTGACTTCAATGGCACTTTAGTTGTGAAATACTATAACAACATCAAAAACATAATTTTCTATGGGTTTCAATAGTAGCACCAAAATTCCAGTAATCTATTCTCACCATTTTAAATTTTCTTCTCCCACTCTTTAAAAATATTAAACTAAGTTTTTTTGAGGTTTGTTGGATGCTATTTTTTTCAAGCTCTCTACACATTCTCATCTCTCTTGGCTACTAGGTTTTTTAAGTTCTTTCTCTCTCAATTACTCCTAGGTCTCCATTCTTTGTCTCAATACTATTCTACTATCATTTTCTCAAAACTATGATGATAATATCTAATCGATAGGCATTCTTTGCACCATTATTGAATGCTAAAGCTTTATCATTGCATATTTGAGGAAATACTAATGGAGTCATTATTTAGTAAAAGTTTCCTTTTTTCTATTATATTCTCTTTTATTTTCATTGCATGTTTTTAGAGGTGTATCTGAGTGGATTTTCTTCACCATTCCTAGTACCCACTTCAAGATATTTTTGGTAGAAATTGTATTTTTTCACTAGTGTATTGTTTTATGATCAATGGATGATTCTTATTGATATTTCTCTCATATTGTAGCCTTTTAAATTACATGATATCTAAAACCATTTAAAGAACAAAGTTTTCTTCCCCTGTAGCTTCTCTTTTGAGATCCACCATCTTTGTTTCACTTCTCCCATTTTTTTCGAAAAGGGTTCTCTCCTCTTGACTGAAAATGTTCATTTGAGGAGATCATGTCTTGTGAGTGTCTAACTTTTCTTCTTAAAAATAGATAAACATTACTAGAAGCTTTCCCTTTGAAATCCTCTATTTCCTCCTAAAATTCCTTTCCCTTTTATTGCTTGGCTTACCATAGAGCTTATTTAACAATTTCATTTCTCTATTTTCATTTCTCTATAACTTTCCAACATTTAGCACATAATATGATTATCTATTTATCATTTTCTCCATATATAAATAACATTGTTTTTTGATTGGGAGTACTTGGGTTTTTAGCCTGGTCCCGGCCTAGAGAGACTCTTATGGGGGATCTCTTCCCATCGGCTTTATTACCTGAGACCACAACTGGGGGGTCTCAATCCCCAATGGGCATTATCACCCTTTAGGTTTGGTCAAACTCGTGAGCTCATTGGCCTAGCAAAGGTACACAGTCTGTGAGCATGCCAGCCCAGTGGAGGCACACTTAGCCTACAAGCATGGTAGCCCAGGGAAGGCACACATGACCTGCGAGCTTGTTGGCCCTGTGGGGGTTTGAACCTTGGTGGCTGCCACTACAACCAAGCAACTTGACCATTGAACCACGCCCTTAACGGCTCCATATATAAATAACATAATAAATAGATCTCTTAGCTATATTTTCTACTATTTTACACACTTTTATTTTCTGTCCCTTGTACCTATCTTAAGCGTACACACCTTGTTACCTTGATTTCCTATTTATTTTTTGTTAACATTCAATATTTTTTCGTTCATCATGCATTTCATTTTCTTTCTCACTTTCTTTACTTTGGTTTCTAACAGTCACTTATACAAAGGTTCCTTTAAATACTTTATGTTCATGTTTACATTTTATTTCAAACACCTTACACATTTCTCTAGATGTACATTCTGTGACCATTTACAAATTAAGACTCCAACAACTTCAATCTCCTATTTCAATCATCTTTATCTAGGTTCCTTCATTCAATTCCCTAATTCCTTAAGGGAATCTTTCATCATCTATATTGAAATCTCTTAATTCTTTTCATCACGTATCACTTTTATTTTCCATTAGCCTTACTTAAATTGTCTGAGTATAAATTTTGTGTGGCTATGACACCTTTAATATTCTATGTAAGTTTAATTAATAATTTAAAATAAACAAAAATAACAGTTTTAAGAATAAAAGTTATAATAAATTAAAACAATTTATCTTACAAGTACCTATTTATTTTATACTTATGTGTGAGGTTATCTTAGCATTATTATTGCGCAAGGCAAGTAAAATATCAATTACATATCTTAGATAATCTAATCCTAAACAATATCTTCAACGTTTGCAACTTGGCTTTTTTATCGTTCATTTATCCATTAACATATATACCAGACGTGATATTTTTAAGAGGATAAGTACTAAGCATACATCACAAAGAGAACGAAAACCTTATCATCGGCCTGTAAACAAAGAAAAAAAACCACAAAACAAAGAAAAAAAAAACCAAAACAAAGAAAAAAATACCTGAGAGAAAATGGATAGGACAAGATAAGTTCCACGATAGGACAGAAGTTACCCTTGAAACGATATTAAACTACGGTGAAATGACTCTTCAAACAGCGCTCGAAGTACCATCCAAAATAGTTGTCTTCAATAGCCTTTGCCCACCACAAATAAGACGAACACGGGAAACAATTTTATGTGTAGAATTTAGTTTCTCAGTTCTTGCTATCAAAGTTTCTATTTTCTGATAGCCTTCATACGCAGTTTTCTTATATTTCTTCCACGATGAAATGCGTTTTTAGTCATTTTACTGTTTCTGTTATTCTGATACTCTTGTTGTCTTGTCTGCTACCTTGTTTGTCATCCTCTGAATCTTTGATTTCTAATGTGAACCTTCAACCACTTGACCAAACAGATCAGGCCATTTCTGTGCTGGCGGAGGAGAAATATGGTACGATTTATGTAAGAATAGGGAGAAAATTGATGGGGGTTAATCGACAGGATCATAGTCCTGGTATCGGTCATGCCGATCCTCCTGCCAAAACTTCTGCACTGCCTAATGAAACTGAAGATTAGCATTTTGCTTTTGTTTGGAGTGAAAAACTAGACTAAGTACACTAGCCATTTAGTCTTTACGCTGTGATAATGTCAAAGAAACAAAGTTTATGAATGAACTCGAAGTACTTCACGAGTTGGCGGCTGTAATGTGCAAATAAATGATATCAGTGTGTTTACTTTAATGTTTTGCTTTAATAAAATAAAATGCCATCAGTTTACTACTGAGTTGTTTGGTTTTGAATGAGTACAGGAACCAATTTTATTAAACCTTACATCCTATAACAGAAAGTTGTTTCCTATCTTTAGGAGAGCCATTATTTCAGTCTTGTTGCATCTATCATGTCTTCCATGATCTGTAATGTGTATGTCACACTGCTCTGACTACCAGAGCAAAATATATCATGTTGAATATTTTCTCGATACAATGTTCAAAAGTTCTTTGGGCTCGGCAAGTGCTTATCATCTTTTACATAAGAACGATAATTAGAAAACAATCATACATCCCCTGAATGTAAAAATTCCGGTGCAGAGGTGCTAGCCTGTGTTTTCAGATCGCTCCCAGATGTAATCTTGTTGACAGAAATATATATATATATATTAAGAAAAAGGTGGTAATCCACCCATAGATATTTTTCAAATTCTTCATATCCTTTTGATAACAGAGATAAAGTATGTTAATAATTTATTTAAAAGCAGTTACATGTTCCATAAGAAAAGAGGATAAAAATCAAAATTATGATTGTTTTGGAAGGTAATTGGTTGAATAACTATTGAATGGTTACGTAGAATATACAAACAAAAGTAAAAGTAAAATAAGGAAGAAGAATAGGGATTGAATATATATATATATAAAGAAATACAGTGTTAAAACAAAAAAATAATAAAGGGCCACTTATATTGGAAACCCAAAATAAATTATGTTATTTAACCTCTATCGAAGAATATGCAAATTCCTTCTACAATACAATCATTCTAAGTTCATTCTCAAACTCTATCCAAAATAGAGGAGATTAATCACACGAGGAAGCAAACTTTGTAAATGCCTAGTCATTTGCATACCATGTTTGTGCTGATGCATGCTTCATCACCATTAATGTCCACTAAGGAGGAAATCTAATATACAAGATATAAGATGTACAGATTGCAAATAAAGCATTCATACCATTCCTCGTTAGCTTCGGAACTGATGTTTCCTTTACATTTTAGGCTTGATGAACAATCCAAAAAAGCTAATCATTATTGTTTAAATGTCCTAAAATTTTAGCATCTGTTGAATTTTCTAATGTGTATATGATTTGGTTTAAACAACATTAGATCTTTCTAGGTAGGGTTGTATAGGTTGTGCAGTTCCATAGGAGCTTCAAGAAGGCTAGTGTCATTCTCTACACAAGAGAGACTTCATACAAGTAGATATGCACTCAAATAAGCTTGCATCAAAATCATTAGGGTCGATGCAATGTCACACAATTGTATTATATGCCTTCTAACAAAGGGTGAAGAGGACTTCCAAACCACTAAAAACAAATGTGCGCACAAGTTAAGCTTGAATGCCAGAAACATAAAAGAATGTGCTTGCACGAGTTAACCTTGCATTCAAAAAGCTACCATGACATATGAATATATATGGGTAAAGCATGATTATGCCAAACTCCTAGGATGCTCCTACATTAAACACCATTAAACACCCTATGTTATTAGATTTTGAGTGTGTTACTCATAATTCTGGACTATGCAAACAAATAATTCAAGTAACCACTCAAATTAGATTATTTCATCAATAGAAATACACAAGTCTTCCTATGGCTACTTTCCCTCCCACTCTCTATTTTCTAGGAATCCCACTATGTTGACGGTTTGTGGAGTACTAATAGCTAATAGTGCAAAGAAAGAGATTATCATTTTGGACTCTTCTAGTGATTCTTGTGATGTTGATTTTGTCTCTAAAATATTCTTCATTTTATATCTTTTCTTCAAGGTAAAAAATATTCTTCATTGCATAGTTGTTCACATAATATATTCACTATCATAGTTAAAGTCATAACATGTTTTTTTTAAAAAAAAAAAAATTTATGGGAGATTTAACTAGATAGGTTGTAGAAAGAGGTGTGATAGGGATGTTATGGAATCTAATGAAAGTAAATGTTTTTCTCATAGTGGAAAAAAATATTTTTGTCAACTTTCCTTGACATAATAATATATTGGGAGAGAAAACATGATTGGAGTGTATAGGTCATACTTGATGTAGTTATTTACTAAACCAATATATAAGTCATGAACAAAATTATCTCTATAACATCTTTGACTCTTAAAGGTAAGGTCTTAAATTGTTCACTATTAGACTAATGTCATAATGTTTTTTGACCTCCTCATCTAGGACCAGTCATGTGACGGTGCATCCCTTCCTTTTCTTCTAGTCACATAGCTAGTTATACAAAATAAATTCATATAGTTCAAAATATAATGATGTTATTGCAAACTCTTGTTAATGTGGAACTTGATTTAGACCAAAGAAATGCTCCATTTGGTAGAGCCAATTGGTTGGATCATTCACAACAAACTTGTGTGTATGCAATTGATGCAAGAGCATTAGGGTGTAAGAGTAATCTTGCATCAACAAAAAACATTATCATTCACATTTCTTTGTTTGTAGGTTTAAAATAATATTCTAGTCACAATATGTTCATCACAACTTGTGGTTGTTATTGTAAACGCACATTCTACACCTAGACTCATTTACATCCATTTTAGAGTTTAGTCTAGAAGCATTGTTTATACTATATCGTAAATGTCTAATGTGTTGGAGTACGGACAACACTAAGGGGGGAGGGGGTGATTCAGTGTTGTATTCAAAGCAATTCAATTACTTCTCTTTAAATTTGTGTATGTGAAATAACTATACTGACAACAACTAATCAATTTAACAAGTAAGAATTCAAATACTGAATAACAACTAAGGTTGAATGTTCAGACATGGAGACCAAATAATCCACACATCAAATGAGACCATAACACAATGAATTTCATGAGTGGAAAACCCTCATAGGGATGAAAAATAACTCAAAAATTGCCTCACTGGTTTAATCAAGAAATCACCAATTACATAGCCTCACTGGCTTTTTATGTCTCACTGGCTTAAATTCAACTGTCTCATTGGCATATAGGTGCCTCACTGGCATATGAGATGTCCCACTGAAATAATCAAGTGGTCTCACTAACATTACAAAGTTACATCAAAGAGAGCAAAAGAATTTTCATAGGGTTACTCTGATTCCCTTAATAGCAATATTCATTAAATGACTTGAAAATGTTCTCCTTTTTACATCAATATATCAATGATAAAATCATCAAACTTCTCTGCAAAAACTACTTACAAATATCTTGCAAAATGTTTCAAATCATTCTGACAATTGAGGAATAAATAAACAAAGACATATTACAACATATACTCTTATACCTCCATATGTAAACTGAAAAAGATCCTTCTACTTTCACTTTATCAAAGCCCTTGTTTTTCTCCACTATATCCTTCAATTTGCACATGCATGAATAGGTATCTATATTTACCATCTCTTTGACCAAGTCTCATGTTAACATCTATCATACAGATTGAGAAACTAATTTTCCTGGCTCCTGCTGCATTACCTTCACATAGCTTGAGCATGAAGGTCTACACACATACTCATACATTCATAGTTCACAGTCTAGATCTATCAACATCTATGACCACATAATATACTTTTCAGAGAACTCCTTAAACAAATATTTTTTACAAAGAACTTTGTCAGAGCATGATGTCTTCATAGATATTTATATGCTTTGTATTAGAACCTTCATATTATATACACTAACATGTAGGTATTGCTTTGTGTATCACCATGAACCAAGTCTTACCATTCCATCGATCAGACAATCTTAGTTATCAATTTTTCTAGCCCTCATATATGTGCATAACTATTTTTAGGTAGTTAGGGCACAATTGGAGAAAATTAACTATCAAAATCAATGGTGAATAACATTCATTGGAATTCAAATCACATTTAAAATGACACCATTAGATCTTTCTTTCGCACCTTGTATACTTTAAAAGATATCCCTCAATTTAATGCTCCCACCTAAGAAATTGAGAAGATCAAGAGTGGCCAGTTCCCATTAGGTGAAGGGGTCAATTTGACAACATTTTAACACCCTTAAGGTTGTAACTTAAAACCTTGGTACCTAGTAATTATAGGTCAAGAAAGAATTATACAAAAAGAAGTGACGGGTAGGCAAAGATACATATTGCCTTATATAACTTTTATTAGGGTTTAAACCACACTATAATAAAACCCTAATATGAAGTCCTCTTCACATATATTAAAGGATTTCAATACTATTACTTCTTTCCATTGAAACTCAGTGTGTTATGATTACTCTTAATGACACCATAAATAAAAGAAACAAGGCTTTGAATGTCTTTGTGCTCACTGTTATCATGAAAACATCAATCAGTCCATAACACTTATCATAGAGACATCAACACACTTCTTTGCAGAAACTTCATCATGTTAAGATGATCCACATGACTTGGTGATGTTTCACGACCTGCCGTTCATCCTGAGGTCACATTATGAACATTGATCTAACACAAATGACATAGCAATGTTGCAGAAACATGTCTTTAACATTGATGAAACATGATGTCTTTGTCATTGGTGAAACATGTTGCATCTGCACAACTACAAGTACATCCTAATGATCCTTTGCATCCTATTTCATAAGGTCCCGCTTCTCTTATTTTAAACAATAATATTTGATGAAACATCTACATCTCAACCAATCTCATAAACCATGAAAGCATGACATGAGCTCTTCCATCAAGACATGACATCACCATCACTCCTAGCTCTTCCATCAAGACATCACCATTACTTATAAATCTAAGAGACCTTTTGACATCAATGACAAATATCATGCCAATGTCAACAAACTCCCCCTTTGGCATTGATGTCTAACTAACATTGCACTTCTACTTTTCATCTTCTCCCCCTTTTGACAAGAAAGACAAAGACATGAAAAGCTCCCCCTAAGGTAGATGCAAGATATAAACAAAGCTTTGCACTTATTGTCAATTAACACCCTTTACTACAATTTATTAAAACATGATAGCATTCTTTATTGTTATAACAAGGTATTGTCTTGAGGACTATCCCAATAGCAAGAAGAACTTTTCACTACTCAAAAACTATCAACCTCAACCATTGTCAGAGAAAATTACTGCCATGAAAATATAACATCCATGAGACATTGCACCAACTCATTCACTATTATAAATTCACAGTCATACACTGTTCCAAATAGAAAATCACTGCACCACAATAAGAAATACCAAAAAAATATTCATGACTAGGCAAAAGCACTACAACTATATTAAGCACCACAAAGAATACCACTGTCCACTATCTGATCTTGCACATTACACCTAAGATTTTGATTACCTGTACATTGCAACTAAGATGATGATACATGCACACTGCACATAACCTAAATATGACCGTCACACTAAGCATAGCATCTTCTTAGTCTGTGTCTTGTCATTGGCTCTCTAGAAATTTCATTTTAACCCTTGACATATGAAGTCTTTATCCTAAGACTTTTTTGAGAATCACTGTCAATAGTCTTCCCTATCCTTGCAATCATAACACTACATTTTTGCTAATCTCTGACAATATGTCCATGCCACTGCTTGTACCAATGCAAAACTATCATTGATCAAACTCTACACCTGTCCATACATATACCTTATCTATTATTTGACATCTTGCATCCATGTCTATTAGGGCACTTGTAGTTACAACATTTGACAACCTTTGTTAAAAAATTTATGGATGACATAACCTATTTCTAGAGTATCCAATGGTTGCAAAGATATCTTAGCAAACGACACCTTCTTGAGTATTGAAAAACAAAGTCTAATTATACCCCTCTATTTTGATCTTCCTAAGCCTCTCTATGAGTACTTTTTATGATACTCTAAAACCTTTATTGACTTGGCAGAAACTTCTGACTATTTAGATGAATTAATGCATGTAGGGGTCTATGACCTCCTAAAAACTCCACACTCCAAATATTAAACAAAAACATGTAGGCCTGCCACTATCTTCCTTTTGGAGGTCTTGATAGTCTAACTTGAGTTCTGTCCCAAAACCAATTTATCCAATTATTGTCACAAAGATGTAGGTCAATCACATCCAAACTACTAGAGCCCAAACATTTACACTATCACCTTTAAGCACCTTCAATTGCAAAAACATCCTATCATAAAAGCCTTCTATTCTATGTTTCAACTTGTCTATGCAGCCTTTGTCTAAGCAATATAATCAGGTCAAAACACTAAGCTACTGTGTATCTTCATAAGGGCCATGAAAATCTATCATCCTTGATAGAAGCAACATCACTTATATGCACTGTCCAAATGATGAGTGAACACAAACCTTGTTGCATCAATAACAAACAATCATAACAATTCAAATGAGTGTGAACACTATTTGTCTTGCTTCATTATCAAACCTTTGTAATATCACTATTGCATCTTACAACAAGCTTTATTAACCATGTTGGAGCACTCACTGTCAAGTTGTCAGGACTGTTATTATACTTGTAAACTTCCCTTTTCACTGAAACTTATTACTCTGCTATGAAGACAAATTGGTAAAATAACATTCACTCTATTGTAATTGTGTTCACACAAAGCAAGGTGCAATGTTTCTTCTTCTTTGACAGTATTGTCAAAAAGTATAACTCATTGCATTGTTGCAACAATTATGAAATTGGCACATCAAGGTGAACATAAGCATAGAAACTATGATAAGATCACTATATACATAGAGAAAAATATTTTGTCAACATCAACCTAGCACTGAATATTGTCAGTCACTACACTGACAGTAAACCAACACAGTGAACCAACAATTTCACCATCATACAATGAACATTGTCAAGCTTTGTAACATGGTATCCACTATCAAGCATTGATTATTAGGCAAAAACAACTTCTCAATGACTTTATCTCAGATTAGACCTTAGAAATGAATACATGCATACTCCTTGAAACATAAATGACTATCAAGATGACCTAATTTGTCATGTGTGAACTGGAGGTAAGAATATTATGACATATTGAACAAGTCCATATTGCTATGATTAAGATCATAACTCTCTATGACACCTCTTAGCTCTTCAATCCAACTAAGTTCTATGTATGATGAATACCATACTCATTGTAAACTTTCTGTTAGCAAATCAATAATGCTGCACTACTAAGATTAAAAACACTGTTGCACTGTTCGTGTAAAGTACCAAAAATTTGCATCACATGAAATTGGAGTAAAACCAAGATTTATTGAAAGTAAAAACAAATATGGTAAGAAAATAACTTCTTCTCATCATTGCGAAGGAAAAATATTAAGATAACATTCAGGAGTCCAAGCATATCTAGTTGGTTCATAAGTAAAAGTACAACCATAATTACAATGCGTATGTAGATACATCTGAACTCATTTATAGAGTATGTAGAAATAATATTACAAGTGTTGAATAATGGCATCAAGCCTTACAATCATTTGAATACAAGAAGTACAATTGTCATTAATGTCAAATAAATCTATCAAGGAGTCCTCAACTGCCATCGACCAACCGGTCATCTGCTGCGTTGTAGGACAAGAACATGGATCAGGCACTTTTTCCACCCAACCATGAAGCTTGCGCTTCCCCGGTATCCTTCAAACTGAAGGATGCCCGACCCTGCTTGAAGAGCCTAGAAACCTAGAAACATACGCAGGGTTGAATCTGGTATGTGCCTATCAATCTACATGCATCACTAATATGAATGTAGCATCTCATCAATAGGATATAGTAGGGAAAATATACAATGTATAGCTAGGAAAAAGTCAATCTATTTCAATGGTGCATGTCTATTTCAACATTCTATTCGCTTTGGCCAAAGCATCTATCCATTGTAACAGCATGCAAGTCTTGAAAAAGAAAACTCACTTCCGTATTAACCCACATTCAATACCCATCCCGAAAGACAATCTTTCCTTCATAACACTAATACAATGACGAAGGTAAGCAAAATCAAAGTAAACAACTCACTCTATGTATAGTAATCATCATTTGTCAGAAACTTCCAAGAAGAGAACAAAGTGATTCATGCATTTCATAAATGTAACACATATCAATGTGAAGGAATTAAACTATATTTGAATGAACATCAGTATAAGAGATAAATAAATTGATTCTTTTATGTGTAACTTCGTAGTCTATTCAATTCCAAAAGTTGTTAATTACTGCATTACTGACTTTTAAAAAAAGAATCATTGCATTGATAAGAAATTAAAAGGTTTCTTTACATGTCTATCTTCAAGTAGGATTTGGCATAAATCAAGAATGTTTATATTCCATCAAGCTTCAGTAACACTTTTACATGCGTTTATAGAGGTTTCTGAACAAATAACGATTCAGTTTAATGGTTTGGTTGTATCGTTTCTCTTTATGAGGACAGCTGGCATCATTCTACATTTTTAGTTAACTAGTTTTAGATTTTAACACTATTTTCTTTAATTATCATCCACTTCAATGGTCAAACGATTCCCTGAATAAGTATTTATGATTATATTTGTTCTCCTAACATTTCTGGATTACATCATACAAAGAACATTTTATTCTACACAGAAAAGGTTTAAAAATCACAGAGGACATTTTTATAACGTACAGAGAATGTTTGTAATACACTAAGGACATTTTATTATACCGCCAGGATGATATTAAACATAGATCATTTACCATCAACTAGGATCGACATAGTTATTCAGCTATGATCATAAATTACCCATGGAATGGCGTAGTTATACGGAAAAAGACTTTCATGATACAAAATTTGGTTTTGGTAGCGCAAGCCGATTACATGATGTCAGCAGAAAGGATATCTAACCATTGGTAGATGGTAGTCAAAGGACTGTAATCAGCTTCTATAAACAACAAGCCATATATATAGATAAGGATTGACAAAAAAAATAAAGTTTTGATATACAATACAAAAGATGGCATATACTTTACGGGGATCGGCATGTAAACACAGCTAACGACAATCAATCGACAGAAAAAAGGCATAAAAGGCTGTGAACGTCATCTTCTGGATAAACTGCCATGTTATTTTATTTCCAATGTTTGGAGTCACATTTTGCAACCTATCATCAGCATTATCTTCTGTCAAAAATATCAAAACAAGCTTATTGCTTTTTCAATCATTTTCGATTGGATCTGTTGTATTGCAGGTTTAGCTAAGCAAATACTAAAGCTTGCTACAATATTCAATTTCTGAGATTTATATCACAGATTTAAGTAATTACTAAGATTTAACCGAACTGGCCACGAAAGGAGCTTGAAAAATCAAATACACGTTTGACACATCAAAGATACAAATCTTAACTGGAATTCCAAAATTATTACTGTGCAGGGACAATTTTTGAGATTTCATACCAGATCCAGAAGACATAAATAAAATCAATTTCAACTATTTGATTGGTGTGACAGAAATCTAGATGTGTAGATGTAGTCTACTAGGGTTTACACATGGCCTTACAAGTCAGCGGCATACCAGATCTAGCAATCAGTTTTAACCTTCCAAGGCATAAAAAAATAATATGCAGAGATCAACTTTCATCGAAAAAAAAGTTCGTTCATGAGGATCCTAAGAAACTACTCCCAAGCAATATTTTTGTACATCAACTGGCTTATATATATATATATATAAGAGATTAGCTGAGATCAACTATTCGAATGGTGGAGATCAGTTTTTTTTTTTTTTCAAGGAGAATTTTGATTTCACAACCTTAAAGGGTTTTCTATACTCAAGAAAGGCTTCAGTATCACCGATCAAGCCATTGAACTAACTCAGGGCAATTCACATTAAGTTGTGGCCGATCTCAGTTTGAAGGATTACATACCAGATTTAATCTTGATATAATCTATAAAGCTTGCTTACATTCATACTCTAATATTCTAAAGATTCTAACATGCAAAGTAGATACCGTTTGAGAAGAATACCCATTTAAATTACACAAACCGTGCCTTTCTAAGGCAATCCGTCCCCTTGACCAAAAATGCTGCAAACTGTACCCTATCCAATAATTCAATCCCCTTCTCCTTTTTGATGCAAAGTGTCCTCCTTTCCTTCGAAACCCCGATCCCCTTTTTAAGATTAAATCATGCATTTCCCCGCTGCCTCTTCCCATGCATGCAAGAGTTTGTTTATAGTTAACTTAAAATAAATAACTCTCACTTCCTTGATTCGCATGCACGTACATGCTTAAAAGTTCTTTTCCTAATATGAAAGAAAGAATTTGCATTTTACATTTATAAGTATATATTTATTGATTTAGATTTGTTTTTACATGAATAGATAAATTTTCTTTTTAATTAAAATTAAATATACAATTATATACCAAATTAAAATACATTCTAAAGATAATAATATCTTTATTAGGTTTGCATATTTTTAATTTACTTATTTCTAAAGCTAAATTCTTTACATAAGAACCATATAGGAATAAAGTTGGTATTCAATTTTAATTTTGAACAATATTTATATATTTTCTTATATCTATTAAGATTCTAACTTATTGTTTTAATGCAAAAATAGATATCGAGTTTGATTGTATGATAATCAAAGACATTCATAGATTCCAACTAGACGAAAGCATCGACATCCTTCCAATTTTCAAGCAATGCACGACCAACGAATTAAACATGAAAGCATTACTTATCCAAAAACACATGCAATGCAATGAAATGCGATAAAGCAACTACGTGTGTGTGTGTGTGTGTGTGTGTGTGTGTGTGTGTGAAATTTCCAGATAAAACCTGACAAATGTTGCCATGAAGCTAGTACTCCCCTACCTAAGCCATGCTCTTGTCGTCAACAAGATTGCAAAAGTCAAACTCATAAAACCATTAATAATTTAGTCCCAATATAGCCAAAGTGAACGAAATAGCCGAAGCAATCTATTTAACTAATCAATGCAATTATTGCATTTTTAACCATTCAATCAAGTATGAAAAGTATGAGACGTGACATCCTTCCCCAGTTGGAAGAGACATCGTCTCGATGTCTTATTACATCACGTAAACAATAAAATCACACAATAATGTATCATCATCTGAGTATCATAATATCTGAATATGCATGTAAACAAACATCTAATCTAATTTCACAAATGCGGAAAAGATCTATCAATATCAGAAGCATCCTCCCAAGTGGCACTGTCCACTGAATATTGGTCCCATTGGACCTTATACTGCACTATGTCTTGATTACGCAACTTAACGTTGCGCTTCTCCAAGACTTGAATGGGCTCCACTAGCACCACTCCTGGATCCTATACCTGCAGAGCATGCCAATCAAGAATATGCAAAACATCAAGATGATAAGGTTTGAGCAAAGACACATGAAAAACATTATGGATCTTGGCGAGAGGTGGTGGCAGTGCAAGCCTGTATGCAACTGGATTAATCACTTCCAACACATCGAAGGAACCTACAAATCTTGGAGCTAGTTTGGATGCCTTGCCAAACGAAATCAAACTCTTTTAAGGCTTGACCTTTAAAAACACTTTGTCACCCACTGAGAATTTCCTAAAAGTCCTGTTCTTATCTACATAACTTTTCTATCTATTTGAGGCTTGTTTCAGTTTTTCTTTGATTAGCCTCATTTAATCTTCCATTTCCTTCAACATGTCAGGTCCAACTACTATTCGATCTTCTACCCTATCCCAACTGATTGGGGTTCTACACCTGTGACCGTAAAGAGCCTCAAAAGTTGCCATACCTAAAAATGCATGGTAGGAATTATTATAAGCAAACTCTACCAAAGGCAGATATTCCTCCCATTTGTATTACTAATCCATAAAGTACATCCTCAGAAGATCCTCTACTACCTGGTTGACTCTCTCTATTTGACCATCTATTTCAGGGTAATAAGCTATACTAAAGTTCGACTTAGTCCCCAATGCAGCATTAAGTGTGATCCAGAACCTAGAGGTCATACGAGTGTCACGATCTAAAATGATCGTCTCTAGCACTCCATGTAGTCGAAAGATTTCATGTACAAACTTCTTTGCTAAAGTCAATGACCCATCCGTGAGATTTCTCGGAATGAAATGAGCCACTTTCATTAGTTTTTCAACCACCACTAAGATGACATCATGCCGATTGTTCGACATGGGTAATCCCTGAATAAAGTCCATGCTAATCACCTGCCACTTGTACTCAGGTATGCTATGTGGGTAGAGCAATCCTGCAGGATGGACATGTTCTGCCTTAACATGTTGACACTCTAAACATCGAGCTATAAACTCTGTCACATCCTTCTTAAGCTTAGGCCAAAAATATAATGGCCTCAATCCTTCCATTGTTTTGGTCACACCTGGGTGTCTAGAATATGGAGCACTATGAATCTCCTCGAGAACTAACTTCCTCAATTCTCCTGAATCTAGGATATACATTCTTCCCTGATACCTCAGAAGCCCATCTGATTCTATTGCATATCCATCAAAACGATGATCTGTAGGGTCTACTTTTAAAGCTTGTTTAACCCTTTCATAGTGCTCATCTCCCTGCAAGTTCTAGATTACTTGTTGTCTCAGATTAGATCTGGAAGTCACCATGGCTGATAGATGTCATCTTCTACTACGAGCATCTGCAACCCTATTCTCTTTACCTTTTATGTACTCGATTCCAAAATCATATTCGCTAAGGAATTCTAACCACCTTCTCTGTCAAGCATTGAGATTAGGCTAGGTGAAGATATATTTGAGCCCTAAATGATCTATCTTAAGCTCAAAAGGCTTACCCAAGAGATAGAGCCTCCACATCTGAAGTCCGTGAACAATGGTAAATAAGTCAAGATCATGAGGTCCATAATTTAACTCATGTTGTTTCAGTTTCCTGGATTCATATGCCACTACTTTTCCTTGCTGCATCAACACTCCTCCCACACCTTCACCAAAAGCATCTGTAATCACTATGAAATGACCATTAGGATTAGGTATGGTTAGAATAGGTGCTGATGTTAGTCTTTCTTTCAACAACTGAAAAGCTTGTTCACATTTATCCGTCCATTCGAACTTCTTATCTTTCTTCTGCAACGAGGTTATGGGTGCTGCAACTGTCAAGAATCCTTCTACAAATTTCCTATAGTATCTTGCCAGCCCCATAAAGCTTCTAACCTCAGTCACAGTTTGTGGTGCAGGCCATTCCGTTATTGGCTTGATCTTTTCAAGATCTACTGCTATCCCATCTGTTGAAATTACATGGCCCAGATAGTGCACTTTACTCTGATAGAATGTACACTTAGATAACTTGCCAAAAAGTTTTCTTTCCCTCAAATGCTACAAAACTATTCTCAAGTGTCTTTCATGCTCCTCCAAAGACCTAGAATAAATCAGAATGTCATCAAGAAAGACCAGAACAAAATCATCAAGGCAATCCCTGAATACACTATTCATCAAATTCATGAATGCTGCTGGAGCATTAGTTAACCCGAATGGTACTACGGTGAATTCATAGTGACCATATCATGTTTTGAATGCCATTTTAGAAATATCCTCTTCCTTAATCCGTAATTGATGATATCTGGATCTAAGGTCTATCTTAGAGAATACCTTTCCACCTTTCATCTGGTCAAACAATTCATCAATCCTAGGAAGTGGATATTTGTTCTTGACAGTTGCCTTGTTGAGCATTCTGTAATCAATGCACAACCTAAATGTTCCATCCTTCTTCTTAACGAAGATTACTTGTTCTCCCCAAGGTGACACACTAGGCCTGATAAACCCTTGTTTTAACAATTCCTCTAATTGTGCCTTAATTTCGTATAGTTCTATTGTTGTCATCCTGTAAGGTGCTTTAGATTGTGGTTCGGTTCCTGCCATTAGATCTATAGGGAAATCAAATTCTCTTTTAGGCGGTAGTTCAGTCAACTCATCAGGAAAGACATCTTGAAATTCTCTAAGGATAGGATACTGATCAAAAGATGGTTCCTGATTATCTAGATCTCTTATCTTCACTACATAGATAGAACAACCCTTTCTCCTAGCCTTTTTTAATTGCATGACTGATATATATCTTAGCTTAAGGGGTGTTTGTGATCCATGAATTTCTACTGGGTTCCCAAAATCATCAAGACATTTCACTACTTTCTCCTCACAATATACTATAGACTTATGTTCTGACAACCAATTAATTCCTAGAATCACATCATAAGATCCTAGAGGTGCAACATATAGATTGACTTGAGTTTGGAAAGTGGGGAGATCTATTTCACTGCATACAAGACATGAATCTACCCTTCTCTCTGCATTGTTACCATACTGCACCATCCACGAGTTTTCCATGTATCTAGGTTTAACAGTTAACCTAGCTACAACTTTTGGATAAACAAAACATTCTGTAGCCCCTGTATCAATTAGAATAGAAATTGGAAGGCCAAAGAGCTTACCAGACATCTGAATGGGCATAGCTTGGAAATCTGCTTGACGATGATCCACTGCAGCATGAATCTGGTGTTGAAGAGTTCTCTATTAATTTCCATCTCTCTGATTCTCTGTTCAACGAGGACATGTGCTAGCATAGTGCTCTCCTCCACAAGTATAACATCCATCTCTGGGTCCCCTGTGCCTAGCTGGATTGTCTCTCCAATTATTGTTTCCATTGTTGCCATAACTACCTCTCTTATTGTTATTTCCACCTTGGTTTCCATTGTTCTTTTCCTGGTAGTTATTGCCCTTCTTGAGATTCCTTATCTGGCATTTACTATTTCCTTGGTTGCCACTGTCATTCTGATACCTTTTGTTTCCATTCTTCATATCCTGATTCTTGCGGTAATTTGAGATCTGTTGCAGTTTTTGTTCCTGCTTGGTAGCCTTTTCAAACATTTCATCCATGGTTAAGGGATTATGCATGTCAACATCTGATCCAATCTGCGGCCTTAAGCCCAAGATGAATTTGTGGATTCTGAACCTTTCATCCAACTGATACTGTGGTACATATTTCAATAAGTGAGAGAATTTCTCCCAATACTGAGTCACAATCATACCTCTCTAAGTGAGGTTTTGAAATTCTATCATTTTCTTGTCAAAGTAGAGCTGGGGTAACCACCTCTTTCGGAAGAGCTCAAGAAAACGATCCCAAGTGACTTCTCCCAGAAGTAGTTTCTTTTCAGCATTCTCATTGTCCAACCAAGTAGCTGCTTCCCCAGTAAGCTCATAAGATCCCCAAATAGCTTTAGTTTCAGTAGACAAATCACAGAGATCAAAGTATTTTTCCATGTCAATGATCCATGCTTCAGCTTTGTCACCAATAGTCTTACCATCAAATTTAGGAGGTGTAACCTTTTTAAGTTCCTTTCCTAATTCTTCAACAATCTTATTTCTATTATTTCCATTCACTTCACCTTCAGGACCTCGAGCTTCTTCTCTCCTTTCATCATTCCTATTTCCTCTTATGCCTCTGATTTCCTCTTCCATGGTATTCATTCTAGTTCCTTGTTGAGTTAGGAGAGCTAAGATTTGGTTCAATTGATTATTCTATCCTTCACCATTCTGTCCAGCATTATTATTATTGTTTCCCTCATTGTTTCTAGCATTAGCCCCTCCTACATCAGTGCCAGCATTGTTTCCAACATTGGTTTCTTCATTGTTTCTAGTATCGGGGTTCCTCCCAGATCCTAGGGTTGCTCCCCTACGTCCAGAGTTCCTAGTTTTCATGATGAACTATCTGCAAGAGTTTACAACCTTTAACGTAATGGTTCCATAAAGTCCTAGAGTAGAACTGTCGATCTAATACCAAATGTAAAGTACCAAAAATTTGCATCACATGAAACTGGAGTAAAACCAAGATTTACTGAAAGTAAAAACAAATACGGTAAAAAAATAACTTCTTCTCATCATTGCAAAGGAAAAATATTAAGAAAACATTCAGGAGTCCAAGCATATCTAGTTGTTTCATAAGTAAAAGTACAACCATAATTATAATGCATATGTAGATACATCTGAAGTCATTTACAGAGTATGTAGAAATAATATTACAAGTGTTGAATAATGGCATCAAGCCTTACAATCATTTGAATACAAGAAGTACAATTGTCATTAATGTCAAATAAATCTATCAAGGAGTCCTTGACCGCCATTAACCAACCGGTCATCTGCTGTTTTGTAGGACAAGAACATGGATCAGGTGCTTTTTCCACCCAACCATGAAGCTTGCGCTTCCCCGGTATCCTTCAAACTGAAGGATGCCTGACCCTGCACGAAGAGCCTAGCAACCTGGAAACATATGCAGGGTGGAATTTGGTATGTGCCTATCAATCTACATGCATCACTAATATGAATGCAGCATCTCATCAATAGGATATGGTAGGGAAAATATACAATGTATAGCTAGGAAAAAGTCCATCTATCTCAATGGTGCATGTCTATTTCAACATTTTATTCACTTTGGCCAAAGCATCTATCTGTTGTAACGACATGCAAGTCTTGAAAAAGAAAACTCACTTCCCTATTAACCCACATTCAATACCTGTCCCGGAAGGCAAACTTTCCTTCATAACTCTAATACAATGACAAAGGTAAGCAAAATCAAAGTAAACAACTCACTCTATGTATAGTAATAATCATTTGTCAGAAACTTCCAAGAAGAGAATGAAGCGATTTCATGCGTTTCATAAACGTAACACATATCAATGTGAAGGAATTAAACTATATTTGAATGAACATCAGTATAAGAGATAAATAAATTGATTCTTTTATGTGTAACTTCATAGTCTATTCAATTCCAAAAGTTGTTAATTACTGCATTACTGACTTTTAAAAAAAAAATCCTTGCATTGATAAGAAATAAAAAGGTTTCCTTACATGTCTATCTTCAAGTAGGATTTGGCATAAATCAAGAATGTTTGTATTCTGTCAAGCTTCAGTAACACTTTTACATGTGTTTATAGAGGTTTCTGAACAAATAACGATTCAGTTTAATGGTGTGGTTGTATCGTTTCTCTTTATGAGGACAACTGGCATGATTTTACAATTTTAGTTAACTAGTTTTAGATTTTAACACTGTTTTCATTAATTATCATCCACTTCAATGGTCAAACGATTCCCTGAATAAGTATTTACGATTATATTTGTTCTCCTAATATTTCTGGATTACATCATACAAAGAACATTTTATTCTACATAGAAAAGGTTTAAAAATCACAGAGGACATTTTTATAACGTACAGAGAATGTCTGTAATACACCGAGGACATTTTATTAAACTGCCAGGATGATATTAAACTTAGATCATTTACCATTAACTAGGATCGACATAGTTATTCAGCTATGATCATAAATTACCCATGGAATGGCGTAGTTATACGGAAAAAGACTTTCATGATACAGAATTTGGTTTTGGTAGCGCAAGCCGATTACACGATGTCAGCAAAAAGGATATCTAACCATTGGTAGACGGTAGTCAAAGGACTGTAATTAGCTTCTATAAATAGCAAGCTATATATATAGATAAGGATCGACAAAAAAAAAAGTTTTAAAATACAATACAGAAGATGGCATATACTTTACGGGGATCGGCATGTAAACACAGCTAACGACAATCAATCGATAGAAAAAGGCATAGAAAGCTATGAACGTCATCTTCTAGATAAACTGCCGTGTTATTTTATTTCCAGTGTTTGGAGTCACATTTTGCGACCTATCATCAGCATTATCTTCTGTCAAAAATATCAAAACAAGCTTATTGCTTTTTCAATCATTTTCGATTGGATCTGTTGTATTGCAGGTTTAGCAAAGCAAATACTAAAGCTTGCTACAATATTTGATTTCTGAGATTTATGTCACAGATTTCAGCAATTACTGAGATTTAACTGAACTGGCCACAAAAGGAGCTTGAAAAATCAAATACACGTTTGACACATCAAAGATACAAATCTTAACTGGAATTCCAAAATTATTACCATGCAGGAACAATTTGTGAGATTTCATACCAGATCCAAAAAACATAATTGAAATCAATTTCAACTACTTGATTGGTGTGATGGAAATCTAGATGTGTAGATGCAGTCTACAAGGGTTTATACATGGCCTTACAAGTCAACGGCATACCAGATCTAGCAATCAGTTTTAACCTTCCAAGGCATAAAAAAAAATATGCAGAGATCAACTTTCATTAGAAAAAGAGTTCGTTCACGAGGATCCTAAGCAACTACTCCCAAGCAATATTTTTGTACATCAACCGGCTTATATATATAAAAGAGATTAGCTGAGATCAACTATTCGAATGGTGGAGATCAGTTTTTTTTTTTCAAGGAGAATTTCAATTTCACAACCTTAAAGGGTTTTCTATACTCAGGAAGGGCTTCAGTATCACCGACCTAGCCATTGAAGTAACTCAGGGTGATTCACATTAAGTTGTGGCCTTGAGCTTAGTTTGAAGGATTACATACTAGATTTAATCTTGATATAATCTATAAAGCTTGCTTACATTCATACTCTAATATTCTAAAGATTCTAACATGCAAAGTAGATACCATTTGAGGAGAATACCCATTTCAATGATGCAAACCATGCCTTTCTGAGGCAATCCATCCCCTTGACCAAAAATGCTGCAAATTGTACCCCATCCAATGATTCAATCCTCTTCTCCTTTTTGATGCAAACTATCCTCCTTTCCTTTGAAACCCTGATCCTCTTTTTAAGATTAAATCATGCATTTCCTCGCTGCCTCTTCCCATGCATGCAAGAGTTTGTTTATAGTTAACTTAAAATAAATAACTCTCACTTCCTTGATTCGCATGCATGTGCATGCTTAAAAGTTCTTTTGCTAATATGAAAGAAAGAATTTGCATTATACGTTTATAACTATATATTTATTGATTTAGATTTGTTTTTTGCATGAATAGATATATTTTCTTTTAAATTAAAATTAAATATACAATTATATACCAAATTAAAATACATTCTAAAGATAATAATATCTTTATTAGGTTTGTATATTTTTAATTTACTTATTTCTCAAGCTAAATTCTTTACATAAGAACCATATAGGAATAAAGTTGGTATTCAATTTTAATTTTGAACAATATTTATATATTTTCTTATATCTATTGAGATTCTAACTTATTGTTTTAATGCAAAAACAGATATCAAGTTTGATTGTATGATAATCAAAGACATTCATAGATTCCAACTAGATGAAAGCATCGACATCCTTCCAATTTTCAAGCAATGCATGACCAACGAATTAAACATGAAAGCATTACTTATCCAAAAATGCATGCAATGCAATGAAATGTGATAAAACAACTATGTGTGTGAAATTTCTAGATAAAACCTAACAAATGTTGCCATGAAGCTAGTACTCCCCTACCTAAGCCATGCTCTTATTGTTGACAAGACTGCAAAAGTCAAACTCATAAAACCATTATTAAGTTAGTCCCAATATAGCTGAAGCGAACGAAATAGCCGAAGCGATCTATTTAACCAATCAATGTAATTATTTCATTTTTAACCATTCAATCAAGTATGAAAAGTATGAAACGTGATAGTTCGCTTTACTTTGATCACTATAGAAGCATGCTAAACCATAGCCATAAAGTGTATGCAGCATGAGTAAACATTACCAACTGTATGTACACTGAAATGTCATGTTCTTCTCAAATGACAAAAATAGAAAAATTCCAAAACCATTGAGTTACTTGCTCCTCTGAGACAATTATCAAGTACAAACAAGATAACCTTGCGAAACATTACACTGGTAATGCACATTTTAAGGTATATGATAGACTATTTGAACTACTATGGAAGAATCACTTGATAGAGATCTGTAATTCTCATACCATTGGTAGTACATGGCCAATCAAAGAGAGAAAGAACATTAATGCAAGAATTGACAGTCACACTTTAAACTTGAACAACCCATCACTGTATAACATTGGCACTATTACAACAAACATGGACTGAGATGACATAATAAACACTATATTTTTCTCAAGATACATTGCAACTATTGTCTCACGTATCCAAGTCTATCCCTCTTTGTACTAAATCATCTTAACATCACACCAATGAAAACTACCAATAGTCAACAATAAACATAAAGAGCTGCAGAAAATCACAGTCAGATGTTGGAGATAGATCATCAAAATTACACATGAGCCCTACTAGGTCAAGAAGATCACTATTTTCACATCAATGGCCTTAATTATCTTGAATTGTCCTTGGGGTAAAAGATAAAGCATGAAATACCTCAGCTTTACTGCATGCTACCTCTCATGCAGTTGATGATGTCTTTTGAGTAACATGCATTGATGTAGATTTTTCATCTCCTAGATCTTGTTTTCTTCTCTATACTTGTATAAGATTTTTCTTCTCCTTACTCAAGGTATTCTTTTGCTTTTGTTTGAACATGTAATCCCTAGATAGATTCATCAAGATTTTCTTACACCATTGTTCTTTGTTTCCAAACTCATTACACCTATAACATATAATGTTGTTGGCTAGACCAGAGAAAGAATAATATTTTCTAGGCATGCTATATGAATTTCTATTGACATTCCTCACATAATCATGACTTTTTTTCATCCAACAATTCCTGGTATAACAATCTGTAGCTCTATGTCCATAAACATGACATGAATAGAAATAACCATGAAATTGAGAGTAATTTTACCTCATTGATTGCCTTGTAGGTAGAGATTTTGTGAACTCGATTATCCTTCTTACTTCATCTTTAGGAGTAGCAGCATGATTTAACTTAAGTCTATCTTCCTCCTAGGTGCACTTCTTGCTTTTGAACACTCTCCTTCTTCATAATCTAGACCAGTAGTGTCCTTGCAATGCTTTTGTTTGCTCAACATGTCATTCAACTTGTTTGTGCTTTCTTCAAACTCCTGATATTTCTTGGACAGAACCTTGAGAACTTCATAATCTTTTCTCAGATTGACAATTTATGTCTCTAATTTTAGACATTCAATTCTTTTCACCTCAAGGTCAGATTTTGTTACATCTATTATTCTTTTGGTTTACTCAATTTTAGTCTTTAGACTAATAATCAATTTGTCAGATTTATCAACATGACTCTTTAAGTGTACAATCTGATTTCTTGCCTCTTCAAACTCTAAATAAACTTTTGTAAAATCTAAACATAGCTTGTCTTTGGAGTCTTTTTCTTGTTGAAGCTAATCTTCTAATCTCCGATTCTCCTTTCTAAGTTGCTTGATCTAATCTAAGGCACACAAGAGTTCACCTTCTATATCAACATCACAATCATTTTCATCAAACTCCTATCCATCTTCATCCATAAAGAGGTCTCCTTCTATGTCATCAATCTCAATAGAAAAATCATTCTTTTTATCACACTTTGTATCAATTTTTAGGGATAACTCATGCAACAACTCATCACATGATTTGACTGGGTTTTGATGTTCAACCTTTTGCTTGACATCTTTCTTTTCTCTATTTCTTTTACACTTTCCCATGGTACTCCACTATCAGGACCTACCCAAGCTTGTTAGACTTCTATAGAGAACCTATGCTTTGATACCACTTGTTGAAGTACAGACAACACTGAGATGGGGAGAGGAGGGGGATGAATCAGTGTTGTATTCAATTCAAATACTAAATAACAACTGAGGTTAATGTTCAAGCATGGAGACCAAATAAGCCACACATCAAATTAGATCATAACATAATGAATTTCATGAGTGGAAAACCCTCATAGAGATGAAAACCCACTTAAAAATTGCCTCATTGGATTAATCAAGATATCACCAATTACATACTCACTAGATTTTTGTCTCAATGACTTATTCAGCTGCCTCATTGGCATATAGGTGCCTCACTCGCATATGAGATGTCTCACTAACATAATCAAGTTCTCTCATTGACATTATAAAGTTACATCAAAGAGAGAAAAATAATTTTCAGAGGGTTACTCTCATTCCCTTCATAACAATATTCATTAAATGAATTGAAAATGTTTCCCTTTTTACATCAATATATCAATGATAAAATCATCGAACTTCTCTGCAAAAACTGCTTACAAATATCTTGCAAAATGTTTCAAATCATCCTGACAACCAAGGAATATATAAACAAAGACAAATTGCAACATATACTCTTGTACCTCCATATGTAGACTGAAAAAGATCCTTCTCTTTTCACTATATCAAAGCCCTTGTTTTCTCCACTATATCCTTCAATTTACACATGCATGAATAGGTATCTATCTGTAGCATCTCTCTAACCAAGTCTCATGTTAACATCTATCATATAGATTAAGAATCTAATTTTCCTAGCCCCTGATGCATTACCTTTACATAGCTTCAGCATCAAGGTCTAGACACATACTCATACATTCATAGTTCGCAGTCTAGATCTATCAGCATCTATGACTACATAATACACTCTTTAGAGAACTCCTTAAAGAAACATTCTTTTCAAAGAACTCTGTTAGAGCATGATGTCTTCACAAATATTTATATGCTCTGTGTTAGAACCTCCATATTATATACACTAACATGTAGGTATTTCTTTGTGTATCACCATGAACCAAGTCTTACCATTCCATCCATCAGACAATCTTAGTAATCAATTTTTCTAGACCTCATATATGGTGTATAACTATTTTTTAGCAGTTAGGGCACAGTTGGAGAAAATCAGCCATCAAAATCAATGGTGAATAACATTCGTTGGAATTCAAATCACATTTAAAATGATACCATTAGATCTTTCTTTTGTGCCTTTCATACTTTAAAAGATAGCCTTCGATTTAAACTTCCCACTTAAACACTTGAGAAGATCGAGAGCGGCTGGTTCCCATTAGGTGAAGGGGCTAGTTTCATAAAATTTCAACACCCTTAAGGTTGTAACTTAAAACCTTGGTAACCTATAATTGTAGTTCAACAAAGAATTAGACAAAAAGAAGTGATGGGTAGGCAGAGATACATATTGCCTTGTATAACTTTTATTAGGGTTTAAACCACACTATAATAAAACCCTAATATGAATTCCTCTTCACATATATTAAAGGATTTCAATACTATTACTTCTTTCCATTGAAACTTAGTGTGTTTTGATCACTATGAATGAGAACATAAACAAAAGAAATAAGTTTTTGAATATCTTTGTGCTCACTATTAGCATGAAAACAGCAATCAGTCCATAACACTTATCATAGAGACATCAACACACTTCTTTGTAGAAACTTCATCATGTTAAGATGATCAACATGCCTTGGTAATGCTTCAAAGCCTGCTCTTCATGCTGAGGTCACATTATGAACATTGATGTAACACAAATTACATAGTAGTGTTGCAGAAACATGTCTTTAACATTGATGAATCATGATATCTTTGTCATTGGTGAAACATGTTACATCTACACAACTACAAGTACATCCTAATGATCCTTTTGCATCCTATTTCATAAGGTCCTCTTGCTCTGATCTTAAACAACAATATTTGATGAAACATCTACATCTCAACAAATCTCATGAAGCACAACCCATCTCATAAAGCATGAAAGCATGACATGAGAACTAAACATCAAGACATGACATAACCATCACTCTTAGCTCTTCCATCAAGACATCACCATTACTTATAAATTTGAGAGACCTTTTTACATCAATGACAAACGTCATGCCAAAGTCAACACAAGGTTCACTACATAAATGGAATACATTAAAATTGTTATTGGTTTCATGGATGTTCATGGTATAAACCACATTCAAATCCATTACATATTCCTCACTATATTCATTCCATATGGTTCCCTTCTTGAAGTTAGCAAGATGTACATTTCATAGATAGCATGAAGTTTTGCACCACCTTAGGCTAACATAGATCACCCAAAAGGCTAAGGGTTTCTATATAAGCATTACTCAAGGTCATTTCAGAAGGTAGTTAGTTGGTAGTTGTGATAGATTATTTACTTTGTCTTGAGTAGTGATTACAAAGTTTAGTTGTAGAAAAATATATTTTTATTGAAATATCAAATTAGAAATTTTTAATTCACACTTGGTTGTGTCTAGATATCTTTGAATGTTTAGTCATTGTGTTGTAAGCCCATTTGTTGTAGCCTTTAATGTATTTCATAACTTTGAATCTATAAGATCTCTTCTTTCGTTTGCTAATTTAATTGAGTTTTATTATGAGTTTATTTAGTTTACTACATTGTTGGATAATCATTAATTGGACACTTTGGCCATAATTTTCTTAGATGGTATTAGAGAATGCTTTTGAAATCTAAGTATCCTAATTTTGAACATATTACAAGATTGAGATAGTCTATAGGAGCTCATAAATATAATAGTGAGTTTGTATAGTTTGCAAGGGTGATTGTGGATACACTATCAATGTTGAAGTAGTTTAAATTATATTTGAGGTTAAGATGCCTCCATGAAGAGTGAATCTAGAGGCCAAGTTGCTGCCAATTCTATTCAAAGTATAGAGGAATGTCTTGAAATATTGAGGAAAATACAAATCCATTTGAATGATGTAGAGGAAGATACAAGAAGAGGATATAACCCTTTCATTATGAAATTAATGATGATCAAATTGATATAAGAATAAATGTGATAGAGGATTCACTAACTATAGAACAAGACATGGAAGATCAACAAGAAGAAATAAATCAAGTAATTATGTTGAAACATTTTTTTCTAAAATGGGAAAGGGATCTAACATTGTTATTATTAGTGATTTAGGTAGTTTAAAACCAAAAATCTTGTTCATCTTTTTCTTGATAGAGTCATTTAGAAATATCTTCATCAATAATCTCCTTGTCTAGCACCACCATTGATAATACTGAGTGGCCTCATAGTTGACGATGATATTTGAATTAGGTCCTTTAATAGGAGGCCACCCAAAATTCTTAGGAGAGAGTGGGAGTTGTCCTATAGAAAAGGCCCCTTACAGGATATACTCTCCTAATCCTTTATCTTTAATCGTAGCCTTGATCTCGGGGTGAGTGGTAGGTGAATTGGATGAAGAGGCTAAGGTGGTAGGGTCAACATATGAGGTAGATGGTTTTGGGATATCACTGATCAGACAATAGTTGGATTTTTGAGATATGATCCTTCTAATAGGCAATAATATTCAAAAGTACGTGAGTCAGCATAAATGGTAACCTCTTGTTAATTATATGGAAATTTGATGCATTGATGGTAGGTGGAAGGAACAACCCTCATGGCATGAATCCTTGGGTGTCCTAGGAGGATATTATATTGCAGATCAAGGTCTACAACTTCACAACTGATCTCAAATAGGGCTAGACATAATTACATAGGTAACTTAATAGTTCACAAATTCGTTCAGCATCATCATAAGCTTTAATAATAATAGATTGTTTCTTGTCAATATCTATGATGGAGTATCCCAATTTCTTGACCATCCTTAGAGTACACAAATTTAAGCTTGATCCACCATTTATTAGGACCCTTTTGACTTTGTGTTTATGGATTATGACCTCTAGGTGAAGGAGTTCATTGTGAGATGATTCATTGGTAAGCATGTCCTTTTTAGTGAAGACTAAATTGTGAGTGGATGTAAGATGTCCAACCATAGCTTGAAATTGTTCCACATTAACATCATTAGGGACATGAGACTCTATGAGGGCTTTATCCAATATCTCTTTATGCATGGGAGAAAATTGTAAAATCTCTAAGATCAAAATTTGGGTGGTCTTTCTTAGATGGTCAAGGATATTATAATTGCAGGGTTCTATGGATGAAGATGACATAGATGAAGATGTGATTCCTTGAATAGTGATATGACTATGATGAGTAGTAATAGCACAATCAGGATGACAAGGCCTTATGGTGATGCTAGCTACTTATGAGGAACAAGCTTCAATACGACCCACAATGGAATTATAGGGAGATGAAAAATTAAGTGTATTGTAATGATTATTATTTTTAGATGAAGGATTACCTTGACCATAGGATGGGAGTGGATCTTGGTAGGCTCCTAGTTTCTCATTAGATGACTTTGGAAGAGATTCATCTATAGTCAATCTCTGCATGAAGAGATTAACAAGTTGTTTCTTGGGAAGAGTATGAGGGACTTTACTTGAAAGATTTCTCCAATGTTGTACAAAATAGACAATTAATTTGCATTTCTTTGTTTAGTGTTGCAAAGGTCAGCCATAGTCATATCATGTTCAATGTTGAATGAAAAGTGATTTGTAAATTTATCAACAATTTCTTTGAAAGTTTTAATGCCATGAGGGAGTTGAGCAAACCATTTAGTGGTAGGTCCTCCAAAACTACCAAGAAAAGTCTCATCAAATAAGTTTAATCATGAGCTAGGTCCATGCAAGCTAAATATAACTCTCCTAGATGGACTCTTGGATGACCATTTCCTCTATACTTATCAAACTTTGGTACTTGAAAATGTGGAGGAAAGGGGGTCATAACTATAGATTTTTCATATGGATATGGACAAACTTCTTCAAGAGTGCACTTCTTCTCTTGATTAGCTTTTTACATGTCATCAAACATTTGTCTCATAAGTGTTTCATGTTTAATGTCTCATTGGGTGTTGTGGAGGATGGATTAGTCAAAGATTGTTGGGGATGTTGGGGATTTTGTGGTTGTGTTTGTGTTTGTTTCTAGGATTTTGTTTGTTGAGAGGCTAGGAGTTGTTGCATGATGACTTGTTATTGTTGGATGATTTGTTGAGGGCTGGTGTAACATACCAACTCATACAATTTGGAATTACTCACAATACTTAGAAAAAAGTAGAAGAACATGTTTAACGAAGAGTAAGAAATATTTTATTTAACATTACATAATCACGTAGAATTAAATGTATATCTTTTCTAAATATTTTTCAACCTTGAAATCACAATATATTCAAAATAAAAATCATAGTGAAATCATTTCACTTTATATTTACAAATAATTAGCACTTGATAATATGAATTGTTTTACATAAGTATGAAAATCATAATTCATAACATGAAGTATACTGCAACTAGAATCTGGTATCTATCTCAAAAGTCTTGATGTGTCTTCTTCTACAAAGGGAGAACATCATCTGAGTGCTTTTTCTCCAACCACAGACCAATGGCCCCATGCTCATCTTCCATCTGGAACTAGCCCTACCCTTCCTGAAGAGTATAGACATAAGGAACCAACTAATTGTGTCATGCCCACCCTTTACTAAGACTAAAAGTTAAGACAAGAACAAAAAAATGAGCAAAATTTTCATTTTTTCTAAACACTAATTTTAAACAGATTGTTGAAAAGTTTACTTAATTTACTCAAAACTCTTATCAATGTGGAGAGGAGAACCTAAGAGAGAATTATTTGTTTACAACTAAACAAAAAAAGATTGTGTAAATCAGTTAATTTAATCTACTGAAGATATTAACATGAAATAAGTAAACCAAAACAATTAAATGGAGTGATACTAAAAACTAAGAACATAGATTATTCTATTAAATTTTCTAGAATCTACATTAATAATCTATCTTATCAAAATCACAGCTAGCCGAATTAACACAATTACATTTATCAAATTTAAGAATTCTACAACAATTTAAACGAACATACAATATTGTCTTAACAAAATATCAATTTAAGATTGTAATTTAGCAAAGTAGAGAGATAATCTCTGTGTGTGTTATAAACATGATTAACTAACACATTGTTGATGACAAATTGTAGTAATTTGATTATGAACAAAGTAATTGTACATATAGGGTAGAGAGGTTGAGTCGACTTCAACACTCAACTAGAGGTGGAAGAAAGAGTGTTGACAAGTGGCTTGGAGAGTTGTATTAGACTCTCCAAGAAGACACCTAACCACCTAAGTTGGCTTAAAGCCATGTGGGGAATATACACATAATAACTTATTTAAATAATAAGTAATAGTGTTAATATTCCTACACTAACACCCACTTAAGCACAACTTAGGTGGGCACAATAAAGATGGGTCCTGACAACTAGGCCTGATTAGGTACCCATGTACAAATGTATCCCTCATAAAGCAGCGAAAGAAAGAAAATTGAGTGGGAAAAAACTTTCCTCCAGAAAGAGAGAAAATAAGAAAGTGTTCTAGACACAACTTGATGGAAGTGCACTTGACACAATACAACTGAAAGTGATAGTCCTGCAATAATTACATGATCCATTTGTTGAATGTTGATTGCATGCCATATGGCTACAATTCAAATCCAATGCCAAGTCCTACTTTAACGATTTTGTGGAAGCCTTGCATGAAGCAACTCTAAAATCTATAGAAGCAAATGAAATGATATCAATCTTCTATTGTGATGAATCTATGGAAGTCCTCGAAGAATCAACTCTAGATGTACATGTAGCATTAGGTGATAATGATGTTGTAGTGGAAATGTTCTCGACACATCTCAATGGAAGTGTACTTGACATATATCTCAATACATTGTGGGAAAAAAATGTTGAAGAATGATGAAGAAGTAGTGGATGTAATATTTGACATATCTCTGTGGAAGTGCTCTTGCCACAACTCAGAAATGCACTTTACACAACTCTATGAACCCCCACATAATTCAGTATTTTTATCCCAATATTATTTTTTTGTTTGAGAAATGTCCCTATGACTCAATATTTTATCCCCCCTGAATTTGGCACTTTATAATGATAGTACGTTAAACAAGGCTAATTGGAATGAAAAATGGCACTTTATAATGATAGTTCGAAATCATTTTCAATAGATTAGGTTTGAAAAATTATTCACTTTCTAAAAGAATGGCACTCAGTTTAGAGTTGCCAATCAAAGGATACAATTATTTTTCAAGTTAATTTACTTGCTTTACGAGGGAAAAATGTTTGAGAAAATGGGACAATTCCCAAATTGTCTCAATGCAGCATTGTTAGCACCTAAACTAGCTTCACGTCGACTATAAATAAGCCCAATTTCACCTCCATGGGTGAAAGTTACGGCCCAAAATGAAAGAAACCCCCTCTTTGCACACACAATGCAAAACTAGGGCCTTTCGAGGCAATTTTTTTTAGAAAATCAACTTTTTTTACATTTTGTGAGCACCTTTTGACAATTAACTAACCTCTATGGGTTAGCATTTGTTGTTGGCTATTATTAATTAAATTCGAAGAGTTATCATGTTTTGGTGGTCAACTTCAAATGTCATGGTTACAATTGTTTGTAGCATAGAGGCTTTAATCACATATATAACATTAAATGTTACTATTATGATATTACAATTTCAAAAAGAGATTATTTAAAGAGACTCCTATTTTCATACAAGGAAATGCAACAATTGTTGAAACAAACTGTAACTCAGCAAAATAATTACAATCAAACTTTAATTTCTACCATTGATGCTAGCATTTTCTAGGGATGCACTCTGACTATCTTGCTGGCACTCTTTAAACCACCACCTCTAATATGTAAAGCCAACTACAAAAAAATGAACAGCGACTAGAAAATTGACTCATTGATCGGTCATAATAGACCAGGCAACACCCTTTGAATATTATTATGCCTTTGGATGATCAAAGTGGCAATGACAGATTTGATGGAGTGTTCGACTAGGGATGGAGACTTTGATAGCAACTGTGGGCATAGAACCCCTGCAATAGAAACGTTAACCTGCACCCAAACAAACAACTTCTTGTAGAAGATGTCAACCTCTATTGAAGACTACATGGTTGTAGTATTGATGAAGACCTTATAGGAAAACAACGAGAAAAGATTTAAATGGAAACCAAACCGCTATCTCAAACCAGTCATGAAACATCTACCAATCAATCTTAGGTCAAACCTTCTTTGCAACTTAGGCATTGCAAATAAAGGTACTGTGTATAGCCACAAAGGCGAAGATGATGGCATTTACATAGGAACACAGACCTTTGACCTATATAAGAAAATACCAAACATTGAGAAGAAGATTTTGAAGCCAAAATTGGCAAAAAAGAAAGTGATAAAAATACCCAAGTGATTGAAACCCGCCACGATAGGTAGAAACACCCAGAGCAGAACAAAAAACTTAGCCATCTGAAGGATCATGTCCATGCATCAAATCACCTCTTGGAAGATTGTTGACAGAGAACCAAATCATTGCAAAAGTTGCCAATGATAACAAATAGTCTTCACATAGATCCAACAAACCTTCTAATACTCAAGTGGACTAGAAAACACCTTCAATGAAGCCAAAGGTTTTCCACACGAGCTTTTCAACTCATCACACAAAACTAGAAACACCCTCAAGATGCCCACGACACAGTCAGTCACCCAAAATGCAAACAGAGGCCTACAAAATGTTGATTTTGCAAAAAAAATTGCATTTTCAACAAAAAAATTATGAATGAAAACTTGTAAAATGTCAAATTTCTAAAAAATATTTACATTTTTTACAAAAAAGTCCATCAAATACAAGATTTTTGCCTCCAATCAAACCAGCAACCAATTACTGTAGCTCTAATACCATGTTAGAAATAAGATTGACTAATGCATTGCTGATTAGGAATTAGAGTAATTTGATTATGAATAAACTATTTGTACATATAGGGTAGAGAGGCTGAGTCGACTTAGGAGTCAACTTCAACACTCAACTAGAGGTGGAAGAAAGAGTGCCAACAAGTGGCTTGGAGAGTTGTATTGGACTCTCCAGGTAGACACCTAACCACCTAAGGTGTCTTAAAGCCATGTGGGGAATATAGACATAATTACTTATTTAAATAATAAGTAAGAGTGTTAATATTGCTACACTAACACCTCCCTTAAGCACAACTTAGGTGTGCACAATAAAGATGGGTCCTAACAACTAGGCTTGATCAAGTACCCATGTACAAATGCATCCATCATAAAGCAGAGAAAGAAAGAAAACCCACTGGGAAAAAAATTTCCTCCAAAAAGAGAGAAAATAAGAAAGTGTTCTAGACACAACTCAATGGAAGTGCACTTGACACAATACAACTAAAAGTGATAGTCCTGTAATAATTGCATGATCCATGTGTGGAATGTCAATAGCATGCCATATGGCTACAATTCAAATCTAATGTGAAGTCCTGCTTTAAAGATTTTTGGGATGCCTTCCATGAAGCAACTCTAAAATTTGTAGAAGCAAATGAAATGATATCAATCTTCTACTGTGATGAATCTCTGGAAGTCCTTGAAGAATCAACTCTAGATGCATATGTAGCATTAGCTGATAATGATGTTGTAGTGGAAATGTTCTTGACACATCTCAATGGAAGTGTACTTGACATATATCTCAATACATTGTGGGAAAAAAAAATGTTGAAGAATGATGAAGTAGTAGTGGAAGTAATCTTTGACATATCTCTATTGAAGTGTTCTTGGAACAACTTAGAAATACACTTGACACAACTCTATGAACCCCTACATAATTCAATATTGTTATCCCAATATTATTTTGTTGTTTGAGAAATGTCCCTGTGACTCAATATTTTATCCCCCCTGAATTTGGCACATTATAGTGATAGTGCATTAAACAAGGCCAATTGGAATGAAAAATGATACTTTATAATGATAGTTTGAAATCATTTCCAATAAATTAGGTTTGAAAAATTATTCACTTTCTAAAAAATGGCACTCAATTTTGAGTTGCCAATGAAAAGATACAATTGTTTTTCAAGTTAATTTACTTGCTTCACAATGAGGGGAAAATGTTTGAGAAAATGGGACAATTATCAAATTGTCTCAATACATCATTGTTAGCACCTGAACCAGATTCACGTCGACTATAAATAAGCCCAATTTCACCTCCATGGGTGAAAGTTACAGAAAAATGAAAGAAAGCCCCTCTTTGCACACACAATGCAAAACTAGGGTCTTTCGAGGCAAATTTATTTTAGAAAATCAACTTTTTACACAAGTTGTGAGCACCTTCAAACAATTAACTAACCTCTATGGGTTAGCATTTGTTGTTGGCTGTTATTAACTTAATTTGAAGAGTTAGCATGTTTTGGTGGTCAACTTCAAATGTCATGGTTACAATTGTTTGTAGCATAGAGGCTTTAATCACATATGTAACATTAAATGTTACTATTATGATATTACAATTTCAAAAAGAGATTGTTTAAAGAGACTCCTATTTGCATACAAGGAAATGCAACAACTATTGAAACAAACCATGAGTCAGCAAAAGAATTACAATCAAACTTTGATTTCGACCATTGATGCTGGCACTTCTCTAGGGAAGCACTCTGACTGTCCTATTGGCACTCTTGAAATCGCCACCTCTAATATGTGAAGCCAACTACCGAAAAAATGAACAACTAGCAAACTGACTCATTGATCGATCATAATGGACCAGGAAATGCCCTTTTGAAGATGATTATTCCTTTTGATGACCAAAGCGGCAATGGCAGATTTGATGGAGGCTTCGACCAGGGATGGAGACTTTGACAACAACTGTGGTCGTAGAACTCCTACAACAGAAATGTTGACATGCACCCAAACAAACAACTTCTTGTAGAAGATGTCAACCTCTATTGAAGACTACATCATGGTAGTGTTGATGGAGACCTTGCAGGGAAACAATAGACAAATATTTAAATGGAAACCAAACCTCTATCTCAAACTAGCCACTAAACATCTACTAATGAATCTTAGGTCGCACCTTCTTTGCAACTTAGGCATTGCAAATAGAGTTACTATGTATAGCCTCAAAGGTGAAGATGATGGCATTTGCATAGGAACATAGACCTTTGACCTATATCAGGAAATACCAAATGTTGAGAAGAAGATTTTGAAGCCAAAATTGGAAAAAAAATAAGCCATATAAAAATGCCCAAGTGATTGAAACCCACCACGATAGGTAGAAACACCCAGAGCAAAACAAAAAACTCAGCCATCTAGAGGATCAGGCCTATGCATCAAATCACCTCTTACAAGATCGTTGACAGAGAACCAAATCATTGCAGAAGTTGTCGATGATAACAAACAATCTTCACATAGATCCAACAGACCTTCCAACACCCAAATGGGCTAGGAAACACCTTCAAAGAATCCACGAGTTTGCCACACGAGCTTTTCAACTCATCACACAAAATTAGAAACCCTCAAGATGCCCATGACACAGTCAGTCACCCAAAATGCAAATAGAGGCCTGTAAAATGTTGATTTTGTAAAAAAAATTACATTTTCGACAAAAAAATTATGAATGAAAACTTTCAAAATGTTAAATTTCTAAAAAAAATTTGCATTTTTTACAAAAAATTCTGTCAAATAGGAGATTTTTGCCTCCAACTGAACTAGCAAGCAATTAGTGTAGCTCTGATACCATGTTAGAAACAAGATCGACTAACGCATTGCTGATTATGAATTAGAGTAATTTGATTATGAGTAAAGTATTTGTACATATAGGGTAGAGAGGCTGAGTCAACTTAGGAGTCAACTTCAACACTCAACTAGAGGTGGAAGAAAGAGTGCCAACAAGTGGCTTGGAGAGTTGTATTGGACTCTCCAAGTAGACACCTAACCACCTAAGGTGGCTTAAAGCCATGAGGGGAATATACACATAATTACTTATTTAAATAATAAGTAATAGTGTTAATATTCCTACACTAACATTAGTAAAGGATGTAGCATTAATCATATATGTAACATTAAATGTTACTGTTATATATAAATCAACTATAGAGATAAACTTTTTCTATATACACATATGTGAAAGATCAAATCTTTTAATTATATTTATATTTATATCTTACCAAATATACAATAATATATATGCCTATATATATATTTATCAAAGACAAATTGTACAATAGAATTATGGAAGCTAGAATGAGTATATAGTAAATACATATTTTGGTGAGTAACATATATATATATATATATAAAGGAAACATTAAACATGTTGTTCGCAATAATAGAAGGCGATGACCTTAAATAAAACACAGTCTATGAAGTGCAAGTTACACATTGTGGCGGCCGCCAAGGCCTAGCCACAACTGGCCCCAATATATATAATGGGGAGACATGACTCCCCACCACTCCCAGAAATTATGTTGTGGTAGTTGTTGATGCCATGGCTACCACCATGACTATGCAATGCAGAATTTAAATCAAATAATATTTAGTCATATTGCCATTCGAAACATAATTTAATAACAGATGTTATCCATGTTTATAGGGTATAACATGAATTTATTTACCAAAAAAATTAGCAATATCTATACAAATACAATGAACAATATATCAAATTATAAGCCCCTGCATTATGTAGGGTAATTAATAAATCAATATCAACATTTAACAAAAGATTTAGGTATAAAATTCCAAGCATAATGCAGTTGTTAAAAATAATTTCTGTCAATCAATAATCTAGAGGAGTTTAACCATGAATCACTCTTCTATTTATACAATATATATACAATTGATACAAAATCAATAAGAATTCTTTCAACAGAATATAATCCATCCATTGTAAAAAAAATTTGTCTTTCAACAAAAATCTTTTGTCCATGATTGCAATCATCTTTAAACCTGCATTCACACAATAGAGCAGCTCAGTCCCACTCTCCTCCCAGCCATAGGATTTGTATTCCAAGACCATGCCTGAGCGGGAGACAATTTGCCAAATTCCCAAATGAAATTCTTTCAAAGGATAAATAAATAAAACCAACACAAGTTGACTCACACACAAAGAACCTATTACAAATTCTTGTGAAGGGGGAGAAAGGAGATTCCCTTCCCTCTTGGGGATAAATCAATACAATTTCTTTTCTTTTCAAATAGCATCTTCACAATAGAAATCTCCTCAATCCTTCAAACCCTCACTCCATTACAACCCTTTAGCACAACTTCTCCATCATATTACATCCATCACCAACACAACCCTTCCATTCAAATACACATCTCCATAATTACAACCCTTCCAGCACAACAAAAATCCCCACATCCTTTATATTACACAATAGCCACAACCTCTGAAGAGATGCTCCATGCCTTCCTCAACCCCACATGAGGGAGGCTCTCAACTCTCAAGCAAGATTAGCTCACTTTACATGACCAACCCCCAAAACACACATGCATGCAAACATTACAATAGAGATACCTTAAACAAAAAATTTCATACAAACTTCATCATTTCATAGAAATTAGAAATCATAGCCATAACCATTATAAACATAAAGTAACAATAAATTTAAATAAATTCTAAATCTTGCCTTGCCTGTCCAAGTTAGGATCAACCCAAGGATTTGGGGTTTTAATCTAGCACAATCTTTAGTAATCAGAAAATTTCTAGCCATAAACCATTCTTCCTTCCAATGCCATTTCTTTCTAGCCAATTCCACACATAGGATATTCTTCCAACACAAAGATTTTGACAAAGAGAGATGAAAACCAAGCTCCAATATGCACACACACACACACACACACACACACACACACACACACACACACACACACACACACACACACACACACACACACACACACACACAACATGAGGAATCATTACAATTCCTCTCATAAAATATACCTTTCACAAAACCTTTCAATTTCCCCCAATAAAAATCCCAAAAAGCAATATTAATAATAATAAAATAACTTTTAAAATAACCCACTCCAAATAAATTTAAATAACAAATAAAACTATATTTCCCCACACACTAATATTTAAACATTAAATCAAATTACCAAGATAATTAATCCAAGTACCCCTGACACAAAACCACTTGATTTCATGCAAAAAAATATGAAAATAAATCAATTAAATTGGGCATTTCAAATGTCTCCATACAAAAGGGATCTGGACTGCCCACCTGCAAAACTCAATTTCAAATTTTAGTACATCATAGAAAATATAGTCGAAACAATGAATAATAAAATAGTAAACATTTAAAATATCCAAAATCAATTAATTTATTAAATTTTGTAATTAATCTAAAATACTCATTTTGTGGAAATTAAATACATAATTTCAAATACTTTACAATCAAAATATTTTGTTAAATTAAAGCATATAATATCATCTCTAATTCAAAATGATATCCAAACACACATAAGTATATAAAATATGCGTATCAAAACACATAGGTCCATTACTGAAAAATAGTAGTATCAACCATGTCCAATCACAAACATCAAAATAGACAACTATAAATAGTATCATATCATAGTCTCAAGGGTAGTGCTAGCTAGGCCTCACATCCTCCCCCTCTAAAATTAGTCTTCCTCCTGGAGGTCATCAAAGAGATAAGAAAATAATGATCTCATCTAGGTTGTATCCTCCCATGTCGCAAAAGACTCATCGTAGAGATCCTACTGGACCTTGACCTAGTCCAACAGTCATCCTCACAGGGCCAATGTTCATTGATCAAATATGCAAACGTGCTCTGGGGTTATCTATTCATCCTATACCACCTTAAGAGCATCCCACTCTAGAACGTGAGATAAATTAGGCACATACTTCTTAATCATAGACACATGAAAATATCATGGATATGGGAAGCCTAGGTAGCAATGCTAAGCAATATGCAACTGAACCAATCCTCTCTAGGATCTCAAAAGGACAAACATATCTTGGTGCTAACTTAGAGCCCTTTCCATAATGGATAGAACTCTTATGTTGTCAAATATGCAAGAAGACTCTATCCCCAACCTGGAACTCATGATCTGCTCTGCTGGTGTCAGCATACTACTTCTATTAATCTTGTGCTATCTGTAACTACTCACAATTCTACGTCACCTATCACTCCATCTGTGAACAATCTCAGGACCTACTCCAACATGATTATCCAGTCGATCCTAGCTTAGTGGTGTCTTGCACGGTCTACCCTATAAAGCCTCATATGGTGCCATACCAAGAAAATTGTGATACCCATTATTATATGCAAACTCTACTATGTACAAGTATTCCTCCCAATGAGAATACTAATCCATAACATACATTCTAAGCATATCTTCTAAGAGTCGGTTCACTCTCTCTGTTTTCCCATCTATCTAAGGATGATAAGCTGATGCAGTCAAGGTAGGAGGGTCTGGTGAGGGACTATCCAACCTTGCAGCCTTAAACAAGTAACACTATGATCATATAGATATGCAATGGAAGCTTACAGTTAATCAACATAAAGATAAAAGATATTCATGAACCTATGACACAAGATATATCCTGGGAAAACCCTAATAGGGAAAAACCTAGCCTTCAAAGCTCATTCCTCTTATATTATGATCTCAAAACATAATTACATATGTCACTCAGGCTTTACAGATGGTAACCCATAGCCCAAGGACTACAAAAGATTCATACAAAAATATTCTTCCATGATTTCTTTCTTCTACATCTCAATTCTCTACTCTGTAACTCATTATGCTTCTTGCTATGCTTTCTATTATGTTCTTCTACTCAATCAAATCAAAACAACCTAAGATCCTGCTTCCATTCTTCATGCTATTGATCAATTTCTTAGAAAGAATCATTTATCTCTTATTTATATCCTTCACAAGCCCTCTAAACATCAACAAGTTAGCCTAATTGCAATAGCTAGTTAGGGTAATGTGTACACAAAAATAGGTCGGGCCTAAACATAAGGAATTGCTCCACAATTACGTAGAACTTTGTGTGGATCTCCATGAAGGTTGATCAAGTCTTATACTATATTGAATAATGTTCTTTTAGGCTACACAAGTCACAAATTTGGTCTGCAAGCTGATTAGACTTCACTAAACATTGTCGGCTCTGCTCTATGAAAACAGGTAAAAAATAGATAATCTTCTTATAGCGATATCTCTCTGGAAATGAACCCAAATGCTCTAAATTTTGGATATGTTGTCGATAATGATGTCTAGATACTAAGTCCAGCTCCGCAACCTCTGATATGAAAATGTGGTAAAATGTGGTATCTCCCTAGATCACTCTCAATATTCTATAACTCACTATCAACTGTCTCAACTATCTTGAATTCTTTCAAATGCTCCTACATTAGACTCTTAGGGTTATTTGAAAACTGAGCCTCTTCACTTTGGTCTATATTGTATCAATTTCAATGTGATCCCTTAGGATAGGTTCGGTAGTTTGTTTTTAAGTACTTGTAACTTCCTCAAGGTCGGCAGTATATTCAACTCCACCATGCAAAACTACCTCAAATTCTCCTAAGTTTGGTGTTCTACTTGCAAGCCTTGCATTGCCTCAATGGTTAGCAGTTTGAGAAAGTCTTCTCTACAAGTTGCCTCGTGTTTTTTTTTCATGTAGTCAGGTCCAGGTTCGGCAGTCTACCTGCAAGCCTTACACTGCCTCAATGATAGGTTGTCTGAGCATGTCTTCTCTGCAAGTTGCCTCAAGATCAATGTCTGCTTCAATCAATTAAGAGTCAATCAATGTATACATGCATCCTCCAGAACAATCAGTTATTTCCTTATACATCCTTGCAACTCTGTCTAAGTCCAGGTTCATATCACAATTTATTCTGCACTCATTAAAATCACATAGTTTCCTCTCTACATACACTTTGCCTTTACTCATCTATGTTTCTTTATCCATATTTACTTCATTTTGGTACATAAACTTTCTCTTCCAGTAGAATATTTTATCATTCCCTCTTTCTCTGCCACATGAACTTTTATGTTATGTTTCACACTTGTTCACACAACTTTCTCTTCCATTTCTTCCTCTAATGACTAGTTTATAACATAATTCTTCTTAAGATCAATGCTTCACCTTATTTTGGTTTCTCTATCAAATTTGATGTCTCAAAAGGTTCCTCTTCCTCTACATAAACTATCTCTGTATCAACGAGCTCTTTTTCTTCTGCATAAACTATCTATGTATTAACAGGTTCTTCTTCCTCTGCACAAACTATCTCTAAATTATGCACTACTTCTCATTCATGAGCTTTTCTGATAATAGGTTCTTGATGGCATTCACTGTTTGATTTGTTTCTCCTCCAAAATTGAAAACAAGTTCTTCTAAATGGTCTTCTATCAAATCCACTTTCATCTCTTCTGTATCCTTCATTGTGATAAGACTTGTGACTCCTATCATTTCTCCCTCTGTAGAATGAATTATTGTCCTTATTCTGCTCTGTATAAGGTCTTCCTTCTCTGCATCCTAATCCAACACATGAATACTTCATTCTATACTGCCCTCTAAACATACTACATGTTTCCATTCTTGTCCATCAATCCATCCATAATTCTTATATATACAACCAGCCATAGATTTTCTCCTCCTCATTTTATCCCAACACATCCTTTCAGAATGATTCCTTAATCCACAAAACTTACAAGGGTATAGATCCCAACACATTTCCTTTTCATACCCATGTCTATTACAATGTGAACAATACATACCTCTTCTTCCCTGATTTATTTTATTTGAAATTGCAACAACATCCTTACCTCTATCATAACCAAGGCCTTCACTTCTTGATCTTATTATTGGTTCAATAGATTTTGTAATTCCTTGCTAATGCTTTCCCAATCCTTGTCCTTCATATCCCATTCTTTGTATGATTTTGAAACCAATACCATCACCAACAACTGTAGGTTCAGTTACACTATCATCTCCAATCTCACTGTCTAAAGAAACTTCTGCATCATCACATAAATCATTAGTATCACAAGAAACATCACAAAGTTCAAGTTTGGATCTCAAACTTTCATTATCTTTTTTGCATTCTACTAGTGACTGCTCTAACTGATCTATCTACTCCTTTAACCTTGATATTTCACTTTTCTACAAACTATTCTCCTTCTTCAATTCTTCCAAACTATCTTCTAGTTCTTTGTTCCTCTATTCAACCTTTCCAAACAACTTAAATCCTTCTTCTAACTCTACAAATTTCTTTTCAACATCTTCAAACAACTTCAGCTATGCTTCTAGTTCATCATTCCTTCTTCTTGCGCATCTTTCAGTTCTTCTTCAAGAGCATCATATTTATCTTCTCCTAATTCTTTTATCCTTTCCAACAATTCTGAATTATACCTTTTATTTTCACATAATTCTTCTTCCAAAATATCCTTTTTGCACATTAGGGTTTCATTTTCTTTCTTCATCCTCTTTCCAAAATTCCCCATTAAAACAAATCAGATAAACAACTTACTTTGAAAAGCTTACTGAATCTTTCTTTCCTTGATCTTCTTCAGCAATGAAACTTGATAATTCTAGGGTTTGCAATTCTCTAGACACTTTCTTCCTTCTAACAGATTCACAACTAGCCCAGTAGATTTAAAACCAACTCTGATATCACTTGATGCAGTCAAGGTAGGAGGGTCCGGTGAGGGATTATCCAACCTTGCAGACTTAAACAATTAACACTATGATCATATAGATATGCAACGGAAGCTTACAGTTAATCAACAGAAAGACAAAAGATATTCATGAACATATGACACAAGATATATCCTGGGAAAACCCTAACAAGGAAAAACCTAGCCTTCAAAGCTCATTCCTCTTATATTATGATCTCAAAACATAATTACACATGCCACTCAGGCTTTATAGATGCTAGGCCATAGCCCATGGATTACAAAAGATTCATACAACATTATTCTTTCATGATTTCCTTCTAGATCTCAATTCTCTGCTCTGCTTTCTACTCTGTTCTGCTACTCAATCAAATCAAAACAACTTAAAATATTTCTTCCATTCTTCATACTATCGATAAATTTCTTAGAAATAATCCTTTATCTCTTATTTATATCCTCCACAAGCCCTCTAAACATCAACAAGTCAGCCTAATTGCAACGGCTAGTTAGAGTAATGTGTACACAAAATAGGTTGGGCCTAAACATAAGGCATTGATCTGGAGGTACATAGAACTTTGTACAGATCTCCATGAAGGTCGACCAAGTCCTATACTACATTACATAATGTTCCTTTAGGCTCCGTAAGTCACGGATTTGTTGGACAAGTTGATTAGACTTCACTGAACACTGTCAGCTCTGCTATGTGAAAATAGGTAAAAAATAGGTAATCTTTTTATAGCGATATCTCTCTAGAAATGAACCCAAATGTTCTAAATTTTGGATATGTTGTAGATATATATGACATCTAGATACCAAGTCCAGCTCTGCAGCCTCTAATATGCAAAGGCGGTAAAATACGGTATCTCCCCAGATCACTCTCTTAATATTCTGCAACTCACTGTCAATTGTCTCAACTGTCTTGAATTCTTTCTTCCGGATGCTCCTGCATCATAAGAAGTACTAAAATTAAGTTGAATATCCAAAGCCTGTTGAAGAGTAGTTTAAAAAGAAGAAGTGAAAATAGAATCTCTATCTAAAATGATCCTCTTTAGAATGCCATGAAGTCTGACAATGTAGTGTAGAGAAACTCTAGCTACCGAATCAACATTATAGGAAGAACTCATTGGAGAGAAATGTGCCACATTATTTAACATGTCCATAGTCACCATGATCACATCATGTCGTTAGGCAATCATAGGAAGACCTATGATAAAATCCATCAATATCACATCCCACTTGCACTTTGGAATCACATGAGGATACAATAAACTGGCAGGATGCTAATGTTCTTCTTTCACCCTTTGACAGTCAAGACAACAAGCAACAAACTCTACTATATCCTTTCACATCCCTGCCAAGAGGTATGTAGTTTCTAAAGGTTTGTATGCATCATCTTAACTCCTGGGTGTGCTACATATGGTTCTTTGTGAGCCTTGGTAAGAACTAACTCTCTGAGGTCACCCGGAGGAGGAACATATATACATTCACAATGGTGAAGAAAACCATCATCATTTAGATAATCTTGTTATACAAGGCATCTTGTGGTAGAAACTCTAAAATGTGCCCCCTAAGATCTATCTTCACCATCAAAGAGAGCAATTCATGTCTTCACCTACTAAGAGCATCAGCCACAACATTCTCTTTTCCCTTTATATATTGGATCTCAAAGTCACACTCACAAAGAAAATCCATCCATCGGTGTTGTCGTGCATTCAAGTTAGGCTGAGAAAAGATATACTGTAAGCTCCAATGATCTGAATACAACTCAAATCTATACCCAAGAAGAAAATGATGTCATTTCATCAAAGCATGTGCCACAATTGTAAGCTCCAAGTTTTGAGTCAAGTAACTAAGCTCATGAATCCTCAACTTGTGAGACTCAAAGACTATCACATGTCCCTCTCACATAAGAACAACTCCAATACTTTTAATCAAAGGATTGGTGCAAACAACAAAATTGCCTGTAGGATCTGGAATTACTAAGATAGGTGCACTGGTGAGTTTTTTATTCACATTCTAGAATGCTCTCTCACACTACTCAGTCAAAACAAATTTCTTGCCCTTCTTCTAGAGTGAAGTAATAGGATGTGTAATACTAGAAAAACCTTCCACAAACCTCCTGTAGTAGCCAGCTAGACCTATAAAACTCTTAACCTTTGTGGCATTAGTGGGAGTGGGCCATTCCAGAATAGCTTGAATCTTAGAAGGATCTACTGAAATCCCATCTCATGATATGATGTGCCCTAAATACTAGATTTCTATCTAGAAAAATTTACTTTTAGAAAGATTGTCGTATAATTGATTCTCTCATAGGCATTGTAATACTTGTTGTAAATGCTCCTTATGCTCCTCTACTATGTGAGAAAAAGTCAAAATATCATCTAGGAAGATGGCCATGAATTGATCCAAGAAAGTGTGGAAGACACCATTCATGAAGCTCATAAAGACTACTGGAGAATTGATCAAGCCAAAAGGAACAACAGTGAACTCATAGTGACCATAATGTGTGTAGAAAGTTGTCTTGTGGATGTTAGCTTCTATAATCCTCAATTGATTATATCCTTACTTTAGATTAATCTTTGATAAAATCTTTGCTCCTTGAATCTGATCAAATAAATCATCTATCCTTGACAATGAGTGGCGATTCTTTATTGTGAGCTTATTCAACTGCATATAGTCTATCTAGAGGCAAAGAGATCCATCCTTCTTCACAAATATGATAGGTGCACCCAAGGAGATTTGCTAGGATGAATGTGACCTTTCTCCATAAACTCCTCCAATTTTAACTTAAGATCTTGAAGTTCATGTGTCATCATTATATAGGGAGCCTTAGAAATAGGCTACACTCTAGGTGCCAAGTGAATATTAAAGTCAATCTCTCGCCATGGTGGCATCCTAGAAAGCTAAGAAGGAAAAACATCAATGAACTCTCAAAGAATAGGATGATCATCCAATGAAGTCTCTAGTTTGTCCTATGATCTGTCACTGATGGAGATAGTAAATAATTGACAATCCTTCCACATACAACACTTAAGCTACATGGCTGAAATCATCCTAAGTCACACTGGTCTCTGAATCCCTAAAATTTTCACCTGAATACCAACATCATCCAAGAACTCAATATATTTGTTTCAACAATCTAACTTAGCCTCACGAGCATTCATCCAATCCATACCCAAAATCACATCATAGGATCCTGAGACAATCACCCTGAGATCTACTAAGGTAGAGAAATTTGCAAACCCTATCTAACAATCCTTGACCAAAGAAATAAAAGACATCCTGGCTCCCAAAGTTAACTCTACATCCCAATTACCATCTTTCTTAATAGCCACCAGCCTACACTTCTCCACTACTGATAGGGATATAAATGAATCTATATCCCCAGAATAAAAGAGTATGGAAATAGAAATCTTACCAAACCTACTAGGAGTCTCAATAACTGAAGCAAGATGATTTTCCTATCGATTTTCTATAGTTACAAAGACTGAGTGAGATTTACTCACATCACCAACTGTAGGCTTAGAAATTGTCATCTGTTTCCCTCCTACAATTGAATTGTTTTGAAAACATTCTAGAGTAATCTACCTCATACCTACCCATGTATAATAAGGACCCTTAGGTGGTGCTGGAGTCTAAAAAGCTAGTCTACTAGACCTAGCCTAACTACCTCAAAATCTTTTCTAAGTATGGGTTGGGCCAAAAACTATGTCTGTGGCTTCTAATCTCTCCTCTACAATGAAACCTACCAGGACCTAGATGATCCTCACTAAAATGACATGGCCTTCTAACCATGCTTTTGTTGCTACAGCATTGTCCTAGTGAGAAAAGAATTAGCTCTAAATCAACTCCTAGGAGGTATGGAAGGATGAGAGAAATTATGGTTTGGTTGTGATTGATTCTAATGATGATATATGTTATCTTGATGCTTAGGCTGGATTTCTTCAGCTATAAGGGCTTTCTCTACTTCCTATCTCAAGGTCGAGGGATGAGAAAAATGTACAGGTCCTGCAATACCATGGTTAAGACCTATGATGAAGCGGTTGACCATCAACTTTTCCACCTGAATGTAGTCAACATACTACAACAACTCTAGAAATTTGTTCTCGTACTAAGCTGTGGTGAGTCCTCTCTGCTGGAGATCATGAAATTTATCAATTTTCTGTTGCCAAAAGTGTTTGGAGATGTATCTTTTCCTAAATATATCCAAGAAAGTATCCCAAGTAAAAATATCTGGAGTCAAGTGCCCTTTTCTCTCATCTTGATGCCAACAAGTAGCCACATTATCCTTGAGCAAATGAATCACCAATCTAGCCTTAAGGTTACTTCCATAGGTTTTGAGTGCAAAACACTTCTCAAGACTTAACAACCATGATTTCACCTCCGAGCCATCAATAGAACCAAAAAAATACTAAGCTTGAAGGTGAAGAAATTCCCTGATCTACTTATCTACATCAATAGAATCTTCCTAATCTACTCATGTTTTACAAGGAGGGGGTACATAATGTCATGATTCACCCATCCCTTCCTCTAAATGCTCTATTCTCTAGGAATAAAATGGTGCTAATCTGAATGGTGTTGCTCATGATTAAGATTTAGGTTTGTAGTAGTGGTGGAAGCCTATCATGTATGACATCCACCAATTTCTATAGGGTATTAAGTATTTGGGGCCCATGATCAGCATGCTCATTGGAATGATCTAATTTTGACAGCACAAAATAATTCTACCTTCATTGAGGAGGCATTCTATAATCAAGAAACAAGGTTACATAATTATTATATTTTTTCCCAAATTTCCCAAAGTGTGGTAACCTAGTGCTTTGATACCTAATGTCATGCCCACCCTTAACTAACACTAATAGTTCCTCCAAGACCTTTCATTCCATTGACAATTTCATCAATTTTCTACATGTAGATAATTATGTTTTCATCTTCACCCATCTTTAGGTTTTGTATTTTGGCACTCTTTACAGAATCATCTTCTTCATATAAACTTTTCAACTTTTCTCAGATCTCATGAGTAGTCTCCAAATCCATACCTTTCAGCAACTTAGTGTTAGATAAGGCATTTAATAGAGCATCTCTATCTTTCCCGTTTAATTCATATTGTTTGACTTCATCTTCATCTGATGGACCATTTTTAGGAATAGTATACTTTTCCTCTGTTATCTTCTAAACACTATAGCCAAGAGAAATAAGATGACTTTTCATCCATACCTTCCAAAGAGCATAATTCATTCCATCAAATTGTGGTGACTCCTTCCTATGCACCATCTCAGATCTACCTCTAGTTGTTAGGTTGTTTACCGAGTAACCCTCTCTCTGATACCAATTGATGAAAAGTGCATGACAATTGAGAGGGGGGGTGAATCAGTTGTAACCAAAACTTCAAAACCATCAACACATCAACGACTTCACTACTGTTATTTAAATTTAACCATGAAAGAATGGAAATAGAACTTAAACACATTCACATATTCAATAAATGAGACACTAGATTTTTATGTGGAAAACCCAATAAGGGAAAAACCACGGTGAGTGATAGGTCACAATATAAAAGATATATCAAAATTTACAACAAGGTTCACTCCCTGAGGTTCACTGCCAAAATTGCTCACTGGAAAAGAAGCGGTTCACTATCGATGGGGTGGCTCACTACTAAAAATGCTCACTGTAAAAGAAGCAGCTCACTGCCGATGGGGTGGCTCACTACTTGTGGTTGGCTCACTGCTAGAGTTGGTGAACTGAGATAGTAGCATCTGCACTATGCCAAGGTTCATCTCCATTGAAGCATAATAATTTTCCTCTTCTCTTCTTTACTTATTCACTTTGCACTTATTTTCACATCTTCGCATCTAGACACCTTTTTCACGACTACATTATAAGTATTTATATAATTCATCAACCTTGGAATGATCATCAAGGTCGGTATTGAAATCATCAACCATTGGAAGATTCTCTGGAAGGTCAGTAAACATACATACATTAGAATAGGTCTAGACCTAAACAAATTAATGAAAGAGAAATAACAAATGCAAACCAAACTACTCCTTAGCTAAGACTCAAATGTAATCTTCCATGCAACAACATGCCATTGCAAACTCCAAATCATAATCACATGTAATGAAAACAACCAAGTCGGCTAAAACTAGTGTTGACACTAAGACCTTTAAAGAACACACTTCATACATGATCTTGATTGCACTTTGTGGACCAATAAAAAGGTAGGAACATGATCAAGACACATCTACAAGTACATTATAATCACCAAGAACATCTGTACAACCTCTAAACACTTTATCCACAAAATTCTTCAAACCAGAGCACTTGAACATCACTATTAGCCACTGTCATAAAGAAAAGATCACTTGTGGACCACCAAATCATGAACCATTTGAACAAAATGTACATAACATCATTACAAACTTAATTCAAAAATCATAGATTGTAAGACTTAAATGTGGAGAAATGCATAGCAGAATACATTCTCCCTGTCACCACTAAATGCACAGAAAAATAGTTTACACTTTGGTGAATAGAACTCACTCAAATCTTCATACCGGAGGCTCAAAATTGAAACATGGCATCTATAGACATTCCTTAACATAACTTCTAATCCGCAGACAAATATATTCAGTATATAGATTATGTGGAGAAAAACACTACAATGTACTTCTACAAGCCAGGAAACTCTGCAACACACTGTTTCTATTAGGAAAGAAAATTTTCTCAAAAACCCTTGGAAACTTAATATCTAGAACACTTTCTTATTATCTTCAACACTTATGTAAGCCAATACAAAGAAACTAACTCAACATAATTAAACATCAAAATAAGAGCACAGTTGACACCAATGACAACACTGGTAAGCACATACTTGCAACACCACCATATCCAATATCAAGTTCATGAGATACTACAATACACCAATTAGAAGTACACGGAAAGACATGATTATAATTATACATGTCATCAATTTTTGGTTGCGAACAAGGTCATGCTTGTACCACAAAAGGAGAGACAACAAGGACCACATAGGAAAATTCATCCCATTCAACATGGACCATATTCCAGATCATCAAAGAAATTTGTGAGAATTATTTTGAGTTCAATCTACCATCTTTTCTTTGATTGCATCCTTTTTTCAATGTTGAGTTGTTCTGTAAATATTTGTCACCATTGCTAGACACCTTAAAAGTTGTAGAACACATCAATAGTATAGAATTGAATCATGAAACTATTATCCCACTCACATGTGATCATAATACTTTTTTTTTGTCAAAACACTGAATAATCAATCAATCCTTCTTTACCATGTGGTACAAGCATGCCAATTTCCTCACTAGAGCAAATGGTTCACCAATAATCAAATTAAAAAATAGTTTCCTCATTTGTTACAAAACATAGGTGCAATGGAGCCCATTTCCTCTCATGTGGGAATGACTGATCCCATAGATATCTAGTATCACTTGGGTGGCACCTGCAAGGTCAAAACTAGAAAATATCAAAACTCAACTTTTTGATATTTTCTATGTTTCTATAATTTGCATTTTCAAAGGCCTTAAGAGTGAAATTGGGCCTTAATACTTCTATTGGTTTCTTAGAAGGGAGAACCATAGGTTTCCATCCTATACACTCAAACTATATCTCTTGGAGATCTTTATGATGCATCTAATAAATCCATTTTTCCCAACAAGCTAGGAGTTATGACCCTACTAAATTGGGGTACCAAAATCAACTAATTTTTTTATTTTTTTGTAATTTAAATGGATGAGATGACCTTTTAGCTTCTATACAAATGTATATATGGGATCATTTCAAAGACAATGGATAGTTTTTGGATGCATACATCTCCTAGTGTATATTCCAAAGTTGCAAAAACTATCATTAATATAATTTAGTTGTTTTGCACATTGTTGTGTGTCTTTACAATAGTATAGGTCTAGCACTATGTATTGTCCTCTAAATTCACAAACAATTCAGATAATTATTAAATTTTTAAAATTAATCTATTTTACTAACTCCCTACATTATTGTCATCCATGGGATGCCATCTCTTTGAGACATTCTACGAATGGGTTACATGCCTAATATTGCTTCTACATTGTAAAATAATTGTATCTAGCATAGACACTTCCTCTACCTTCCAATTATGAGTATAAAGAGACTCATATAGCTCTCATCACCAATTCCATTCTTCAAGGGAAATTTAAATTATTAATACTTCATTTTCCAATTCATATATATTTATAGAAGTGATGCAGGAGCATCCCAAGTTGCAGAGCAATCTTGCATCCACCAAAAACAATTGCATTCATTGTTTTCTTTCATTTCCAGTTCAATTTAGCTATTTACAGTTTCAACATTTTGTACCACATTTTTTTGCAACATCATATCAGAGCTCATGGAGCAGGAATTATCATATACATATCCAAATTTTAGATCATTTGGATTTATCTGCTAAAAGTTATCTCTATCAGAAGATCATCATTTCTAATAGAGCAGAGCATTCAAGTAGTCAGTTGAAGGAGAAAGTTTGCAGAGAACTTCCGTGACTTGCAGAGTCTAATGGCACATCATACACAACACATAAGGATTACATAGACCTTCCATTAGGTCTGCACCTTGATTCATACATTTGTAGAGCATCACCAAATGATTGAAGGATGACCTTCTTGTTTCTACATGTTACATCCTTCATTGGAGTTTGTAACCTCTTGTGACTGACATGGAGGATTTTTTGAGCTTGGAGATGATATATATAGATCTCTTAGAGGCATTACGACGGAGTGCATTAGTTGTTATCTTTAGAATATGTTTTAGAGTTCAATTTTCTTCCCTAAAGGAACTTCATTGCCACATCTTGCATATTAGTTGTAACCTGAAAAGCAGGCTTGTGAGCCATTTATTGTAGCCCGCATGTTGCTGACATATTTAACCATTTTGTATATATGATATATTGAGTATTTGAATCTTCCATTGCATTCTATATTTGTGTTGTTTTCGTTGTGTTTACTCTAGTTGCATGATTTGGATAGTTCATTATGTGAACCCTTCGACCATAACTACACCAAATGGTATCAGAGTGAAGTTATGAATCCTTTCAGAAGTGAAGGCATTCCCGAAGATCTTGTGGTGAACCAATCGCTAACCTGAGGCAATCTACTTGTATTTGTCAATAGAGTGTCAATTGTGAGGTAGTTACTACCTTGTAGTCAGATCGTCAAATTCAGGCAGTTACACCTGATCCTAGGAAGATATGTCAGCAAGGAGGATGCCTGCTATGGGCACTATTGTTGGAAGAATGGAAGAGATGATGGAAATGATGAGAATACTGAGAGTTAGACTGTATGTTGTAGAATAAGATAGAAATAGAGGATACCCTAGACATGATTTGGAATGTGATGATAATAAATTTCAATCTATTGATCAAAATGAAGAAACCCTAGAAGGAGAAGAATTGAATCAAGTGAAGATGTTAAATGATATTTCAAAGATTGGAAAGAGACTTAGAGTGGAAGTACCAGATGTTTAGAGTAAAATTTGGATTGTTTGGTTTTGGTTTTAATCCTCCTTTCACATATTACATTCAAGGACCCTCAGATCGAGTGGTAGAGCACTATCAGGTCCTTGGTCACTCAAAAATGTAGAGAAGCTTGGATTAGGGTGTTTTATTGTTAATTTTCCTTCTCTTATGCTCAATTATACATCAAAACCCTAATAATGCAAATATAGCAACAAACAGATGAATTATGAGAAATACCTCTATAGAAAGCTGTAAAGCCATAAATGACTATGCCCCTATTTTTGGGGTTCCGAGGTGGAAAACTCAAGGACAAAAGAGTGGGTACCCAAGTCTAGTGCCCTGCTTTTTGTCAGGATCTGGAAACTCAGTCTATAACTTGTTTCTTCTATTTCAGAGATTTTCCCATCACGGAACTTCAGGGACTAATGAGTGGGTGCCCAAGTCCAGGGTGCTCTTTTCTTCACTAATCTACAATTTTGACACTCCAATATGCCCTCTTCCAACTTCACTTTGTCTATATCATCAACTTGTAACCTGCAACCATGAAAATATTGGGATGCGGTTGTACTATTTAGGAGCGTGCCTCAGTCAAGCCCCGAAAGGACACTTAAGTCTTCCAAACACCTTTGTCAGATAGAGAGTGTGTGCCCTTGTGAGGCAGAGGCAAAATCTAAATGAATAAATGATCACAAACACAATAAATGTCACCTTGTAGTGAAGATCTCATGAGAGGAATAAGCTCTTCATTCCATGATGCAATGGATGCTCAAATCTACAAACACAAACACATAGACAACACCAATCTACTCTTTCAACACAATGAATGCCTTGAATCACCTCTAGAACACAATAGCTTGTGAATGTCTAAACATGCTTTTATATGTAACTACAAACATTCCCGCCAAGATTTCGTAAATTCAAACTTACCATGTTGGCCTAGGGACAAAATAATGGTCATAAAATGACACTTAAAACTTGGGCCTGACACAAAATATTGTAGGACTAGAGCGCTAGAGCCCAAGTCCTTCCCCCTATTTTTGGTAGGGTTAAGCTCAAGGGATCCCCCTAGGCCCCATTTGTCATGATACCTAGGGTTCATTCCATCAGGATGACAAATTATGATTTAGGATGTCCTAAATGCACACTAAAGACTTGAGAACTTAACCTTATGAGGGAAAAGCCCCCAAGGGGACATTTTTTGACATTACATTTAGCCCCCACTTTAATGTATGTATAAATGCAAGGCCAATTTACATGCATTAAAGTACAGTCACAAACATAGTAAACACGCCAAGCATAGAGAAGACACACCAATCACATAGAAAATAGTAACACACACGTAAAACACGAAGAAGTTAGTTACAGTCATGAAAAACACAGAGAATACATTGAATGCATAGAAGACACATTGATGCATAGAAGACACGAATGATTTCTTTTCTTTTTCTCATATATATGAAATACAGATGCAAGTAAAAGAAAGTAAACAAATATCCCATAATATAGGATGCACTCATTGTGCAGGTCTTTAAACTGCATATATGGGGCAACACACATGCAAGACACGTAAAACCTCCCAAAATACATACTACATATGGGGCAACAGACACACGAAACAAAACAAGCACACCAACACACACACTTGAAGACATAGAGAAAACATTGCAGACAAGTGATGGTGTGTTCCTATTTCTAATCTCAACACCATCTGAGGCACATTACATGAACATACCAATGATTGGCCTTCACCACAACAATTATTGAAGACATGCTTAAAGGTTGATTTAGTCATAGAACCACTCCCCACCTCCATAGAGGATTTTTGAAAATGCAACCCCACCTGCATCACAGAGACGCCTTACAGTGAAAAGGAAGCATGGTATACAACCCCACCGACATTACGAAGATGCCTTACGATGAAAAGGAGGTATGAGATTAAAAGTATACAACCCCACCCGCATCACAGAGACACCTTACGGTGAAAAGGAGATATACGCAATATATTTCAAGATTGTTCAAACACACTTTACTAGCGTCTAGAATAGACAACTTACCTTATATATGCCCCCACCTTAAGGGGGTTGATATCATGTATTGATATCAAGCATGTTAAGTTAGGAAGAAAACACACAAGGGAACACAAGATTTTGCAAAGCCCATGCCCCCCAGAGGTGACATGTACCTTATGATTGCCAAATGTTCCTACAAACACATCCCTGCAAGAAACATGTGTCTACATAATCATGATACACAACAACATCAATGCATATGATTAACCACACAAAGAGCCAAGGTTATACTACAAATTTGGAGTTCAAGGATAACTACATGGCTTAATCACGAAGCACTCTGAATCAAGTACCACTAAGGTTAGATTCAAAGACAAACAAAGGTGCGTAGAGTAGTAGTATTGTTAAGGTTTGTAAATGAGATAAAAACATCATCAAATTCATTACGCGAAAAGAATGAGTGCTTCCACTAGCCAAGCATCAGATAATTTATTACAACCCCATCGTCATATTAGGACCTAAGTCCATTTTTTTGTTTCTCTCAAAAGGAACACTAGGTCTGCATCAGTATAAATTTTTTTCATCATCTGCCTACTAGATAGAAACACTAGAGGAAGGGAAACAATAAATAAGAGAGGAGAAACAAGTGTCTTAGGGACAATCACGTAGGAGGGTACCCCCAAGTAACCAACCACAACACAATGTTTGTAAGACACAACACACAACAATGAAATCAGAGAGAGACCATATAGAAGAATGATGATACAAATAGAAGGTCAAAACAAAGGCAGTCTCCTAGTATCCTTAACCTTACAAGAGAATCAAGGGTCATCCCAAGAGGCCTATACAACACATAATACATCATAGGGGAAGCACATTATGAGAGAGATAAATGGTTAGAGATACTTACCTGTATGTGTAACATTGTTAAGAACATACATATCTGGGATATCTATTATGTTTTTTTGATCTTGTTGAATTAACACTAAGTGTAGGGTGACAGGAGGCTTTCTTCTCTTTTAAAGGGTTATATCTAATGCCGCTTAAGTAATGTGTTGAAGTGGATTCTATACGTACTTGAATCCCTTGTTGATTTACACTACATCCCTTACCTACATATTCACAATTGTTATAAAGGGTTTTAAATCCTTGACCATAAAGGGATGTCATCTCCTTAGAAGATGGTGAAGCCTCGTAGGTGTCATAATTTGTAGTGTAAGTGAGAGTATTGTTTTTATTTTCTACCAAGGGGACTTTAGGTTTCTTAGGTGCTTCAAAAGATTGCTTAGGTGAGATCAATGCTACTTTTGATGTGTCAAGGCTATTAATTTTTTATTCCCCTATACTGCAAGGATTAAAATCTGATGAACCCCAATTATCACCAAAGAGTGCATTTGATGGTATAGAATCTTTCACAACATCATTTGTGGCTAGAGGCTTTGATGAATTATTTAAGCTCATATGATTGTAAACTAGTTTTTGTGTTTCAATATGTAAATAATTATCTGGTTCAGGATCAACATGAATAGTATGAAGTTCACCTTTGAATATAAATTTGATTGAACGATGCAAGGTGGAAGGAACTGCCCCCAATGTATGAATCTAAGGTCTACCAAGAATCATGTTGTAAGATAAAGAACAAGGCATGAAATGAATCAGGGTAGGCCCAAACATAGATCCTACATGTATAGGTAGAGTTAGAGTGCCCATGGAGTGTTGTCCAACATTATCAAAGCCACAAATGCTAATGCCATTTGGTTTGATTTGTGATGTGTCAACCTTGATTTTGTGTAGTAGGTCAATGCTACAAACATTAAGAGATGATCCATTGTCAATCATAACTTGTTTTACCAATGTTTTATTTATTGTGACAAAGATTACAAGAGGATCTTATTGGTTTTGAACTTCAATTGACGGTAATTCATGTGGTTGAAAGAGTATATCTGTTTTTGTCGCATGCATACTAACCAATACTACTGCTACATCATTAGGCTTAGCAGTAGGTGGGACAATCACCTTCTATAAATCTTCTTGGAGCATTCCATGATATGTAGGTGATGTTTGTTTTAAATCCCAAAGAGAGATCTTAGCCAGACTAGCATGAAGCTAATCAACAAGATCATACTCTTGACCACTTTTATGAGTAAGATGAGGTGGTAGAGAGAGCATAGGTTGAGAACATGGAAGGGAGATAGGCACATGCAGTGCTTGTTTACTTTGCTTGTTATTACATCTATTATATGTGTGAGAAATCACATTGTGGTGTGGTTGTTGTAACACATTTTGAACACCTTGAACTATAATCACTGGTTTTAAGCAAGAAGGTGCACTAGGTACCCCCCGCACAACCATCTTAGGAATATTGTTACCAAGTCTATTAATGATTATTGAATTAACATTGTTTACCTCTTGATTGCTCCCAATATCTATCCCTAAAGTATTTAATGTGAGAGACCTTTTCTCATCCACTAATGCTCTATCTTGGCTAGGGAGAGCAATGGGATGAGGGGAAGGTACATCATCATCATCATACTCTGTGGCGGAAAAAGGCTTTTCACTCTCATCTTTCTCATGAGTATTCCTAGAAATGAATTCAGTTAAATCTTCTAATATCAAAGGATATGCTCCTATAAATAGTGTGAAGCTATTAAAATCATGTGTATAACAAAGTAATTGCAGCTCATATGTAGAACATATAGAAGCATCAATACCACTTGCAGAAGCTCTGTGTTCTAGAACATGAGGATTCTCATTAGTGACATTAGAGAAATTTTCAAAATCTAGGATATGCTCATGCAAAGATTTCAGAGATGAATAACATGAAGAGGCCATAATGAGATGCAAAATCAGATTTTAAAGCTTTCTCAAAAGTATGCAAAAGACCAATGCAAACTATATGCAAAAATGACCTAAAATGCTTTTTTTCTTGTACTTTTTCAATGCAAATATATGAAAGAAAAGGTGTTGTAAGTATTTTTATCAGAGGAACCAAATGATAAGTCTATTTTAAGTCCAATACATCAATAAAATCCTTCACAACATGCTTTTGATGCAAAACTAGGATGCTGATAAGTCAAAACCTAGTGAAAATAAATGAAAATTGCTAGTTTTTTTGTTGAAATTGAATATGTGCAAATGCAAATTTTTGAAATATGAATGCAAAAACACACTAATGTGTGACACTATATGCAAAATTAGATTTGAATGAGTGCCTAAGATGAGTAGTAAAATTTGAAACAAGATTTTAACTACAAACCCTAGCTTTTGGAATTACTAGGTTATAAGAAAATTTTGAAATTTCCAACAAACCCTAGCAATTTTAATATGAAAAATACAAATGATTAAAGAATGATGAATTTATGTAATTTAAACCAGGTCTAGTGAATATATCAGAACTTAAATTAAATTAAATCAAGCCAAAAATGACAATTTTTTTCAATTTTCCAAAATTTCTTTTTTTAAAATTTTTTTTTCAAATGTGGTATGAAAATGATGAAAATGAATTTTTGTAACTTAGGTCAGATCTAATTTAAAAATTATAAATTAAATTAAATTAAATTAAATTAAATGAAAATTAATTCAAATTATTTGAAAATTGAGCAAAAAGTGCCAAAAAAAATTTTCATTTTTTTTTAAATTTTCAAATGCAATGAGATGAAAATTAAATAAATGAATAAATTTCAAATCTAATGCAAAAATTTGAAATAAAGTGAAAATTAATTCAAATCAAAATGCAAGCAAAAAATGCCAATTTTTTTTCAAATTTTTCAATTTTTTTTGTTAATTTTCAAATATAATGAAATAAAAATTAAATAAATGAATGAATTTCAAATCTAATGCAAAAATTCGAATTAAAGTGAAAATTAATTCAAATTAAATCAAAATGCAAGCTAAAAATGTCAATTTTTTTCAAAATTTTCAAATTTTTTAGTTTTTTTTGGTTAATTTTCAAATGCAATGTGAAAATTATGAATTAAATGAAAATAAATTTCAGATATAATGCAAAAATTTTAATTTTTATTAGATGCAATTAAACTATGTCAACATTCAAACCCTAGAATGCAATTTTTTTCAAACTTTTCAAAATTTTCAAATTTTTTGTATTTTTCCAATGCAATAAGATGAATGATTATATGAATGAATGAAATCAACCTAAATCTAAAGACAAACACTTAGGAAGCTACAATTAAGTCCAAAAACATGGGTTCACCAAAATGTTTACAGTAAAATTTGGATTGTTTGGTTTTGGTTTTAATCCTCCTTTCACCTATTACATTCAAGGATCCTCGGATTGAGTGGTAGAGAACTATTAGGTCCTTGGCCACTCATAAATGTAGGCAAGCTTGGATTAGGGTGTTTGACTGTTAATTTTCCTTCTCTTATGCTCAATTATACACCAAAACCCTAATTATGGGAAATGCCTCTACAGAAAGCTATAAAATCATAAATGACTATGCACTTGTTTTTGAGGTTTTGAGGCAGAAAAGTCAGGGACAAAAGAGTCGGCGCCCAAGTCTAGTGCCATGCTTTTTGTCAGGATCTGGAAAATCAGTCTATAACTTATTTATGTTGTTTCATATATTTTCCTGTCACAGAACTTCAGAGACTAATGAGCGGGTGCCCAAGTCCAGTGTGCTCTTTTCTTCTCTGATCTACAATTCTGACATTCCAATATGTCCTCCTACAACTTCACTTTATCTACATCATCAATCTATAACCTACAACCATGAAAACTTTGGGAGGGGGTTGTGGTGTTTAGGAGCTTGCCTCAGTCAAGCCTTAGAAGGACACTTAAGTCTACCAAACACATTTGTTAGATAGAGAATGTGTGCCCTTGTGAGGTAGAGGTAAAATCCAAATGAATAAATGATCACAAACAAAATAAATGTCACCTTGTAGTGAAGATCTCATGAGAGGAATAAGCTCTTCATTCCATGAGGCAATGGATACTCAAATCTACAAACACAAACACATAGACAACACCAATCTACTCTTGCAACACAATGAATGCCTTGAATCACCTTTAGAACACAATAGGTTGCTAGTAATAATCTAGTCTACAAATGAATGCCTAAACATGCTTTTATATGCAATTACAAACATTCTTGCCAAGATTTCATAAATTCAAACTTACCGTGTTAGCCTAGGGACCGAATAAGGGTCATAAACTGACACTTAAAATTTAGGCCTAACCCAAAATAGGGTAGGAGTAGGGTGTGAGTGCCCAACTCCTCCCTGCTTATTTTGGGCAAGGTTAAGCTCAAGGGGTCCCCCTAGGCCCCATTTGTCATGATACCTAGGGTTTATTCCATCAGATGCCAAATTATGATGCAAGATGTCCTAAATGCACACTAAAGACCTGGGAGCTAAACCTTATGAGGGAAAAGCCCCCAAGGGGACATTTTCTGATGTTACACTAGATTACAATGGAAATTTGAATCCAGGGGAATTGATTAACTTCATAAATGATTTCAAAGAATACATTAAATATGAAGAAATAGAAGATACAGAGAAAGTGAGGTTTGTAAAGATTAAGTTGAGAGGGGATGCTACTATTTGGTGGAAAGAAGTTCAATTAGATAGGAATAGAAGAGGAAAAGAAAATATCCTAAAATGGAATAGGATGGTGACAAAATTGAAAAATTAGTTTATACCTACTGACTCTGAGTTGGAATTGTTGAAGAGATTGTAAAACCTAAAACAAAAGTAGAAATCTATGAAGGAGTATACTAAAGAATTTCATAAGATGATCATAAGGACTGGACATAGTGAAGCAAGCAAGGAGAAAGTGGCAAGATACATAAATGGATTGAGGTTGAATATTCAAGAAGAACTGAGTTTGGTAAGGATGACAATAATAGAAGCATATTAGTTTGCCCATAAAGTTGAAGACAAGTTGAATAAGAAGCATGAGTAGAGACAGAGAGGTAGAGGAGGTAAATTTCAAAGACGTAAAACATATTCTAGAGGAGAAAGATCATATGCAAAGTAGAACAAAGAGAGTAGTCCATTCAAGAAGGAAGATAGAGATAACAATTTATACCAGAGAGATGATAGAAATTTCTACCATAGAGGGAATCATAATTCTTACCGCAATGAAAGATACATAAGTGAAGAAAGAGGATTGGATAAAAGAACATTCAGAGTAACTTGTTTTAAGAGTAAAGGTGAAGGACATAGAGCATTCGAATGTCATCAGGGAAGCACAAACAAGAAGACAAAGAATAATGCAAGAATAACTTATGTATAAGAAGAACCTATTGGATCACCTAATTCAGTTGGAAAACTAGAAAAAAGGAGAATCACTAGTCATGAGGAGAGCATTTTTTCAAGCAGAGACAACTGAGGAACCACAACAGAAGAAAAGTGTGTTCTGGACTAGATGCAAATGAGGAGGTAAATGTTGTAAGGTTATAATTGATAGTGGTAATACTAATAACTTGGTTTCAAAGGAGATGGTGACTAAGCTAAACTTGGAGAGATTGAAACACCCTAAGCCCTAAAAGATAGCATGGATTTAGGATGAACATGAGGTACTAGTGAGTGAACAATGTTTGGTGAAATTTCATATTGGATCTTATCATGATGAAGTATTGTGTGATATTATGTTGATGGGTGTATGTCATATATTGTTGGGTAGAGCATGGTAGTATGATAGAAAATCTATAAATGATGGGAGAAAGAATACTTATACTATAACATCTAATGGAAATAAAATTACCTTGATACCTCTGGAAGATGTGCCCAAGAGTGAAGTATGTGAGAATGCTAGAATTTGTTTGGTTGATTGAAGAAAATTTCTTGATGGATTGAGACATGAGAATGTGTGTTTTTATTTGATTCCAATGAACCATGGAACCCTAAGTACAGAGACTAAAGAATCTCAACCAGAGGAGATCACTGAATTGTTGATAGAGTATGAAGACATCATATTAGATAATATACCTAAAGGATTTCCACCAATCTAGAGTATCAGTCATCATACATGGACCTTATACCTCGAACTAGTTTGCCTAACGAAGAAACACACTAGATGACACCAGTAGAGAGTGTTGAGCTAGATAGACAGATATAGGAACTGTTGAGAAAAGGATTGATTAGAGAAAGATTAAGCACATGTGCAGTACTTGTAATATTATCACCAAAGAAAGATGGATAATGGAGGATGTGTATGGACTCTAGAGAAACTAATAAGATCACAGCTAAGTATAGATTTCCATTACCAAGCATGGATGACATCATGAACTATTTGAGTGGATCAAAGTATTTCTCAAAGATAGACTTGAAGAGTGGATACCATCATATCAGAATCAGAGAAGGAGATGAGTGGAAGATTACATTTAAGACAAATGAGAGATTGTATGAATGGTTAGTGATGCCTTTTGGGTTGACTAATGTGCTGAGTACTCTCACAAGATTGATGAATGAGGTTTTGAAGAAATTCTTGGGTAAGTTTGTTATTGTATACTTGGACGATACTCTAATTTTTAGTAAGACAAAAGAAGAACATTTGTGGCATATTAGACAAGTATTACAGAAGTTGAGAGAAGAGAAGTTGTTGATAAACATTAAGAAATGTAGCTTCATAAAGGGAGAATTGGTATATTTGGGATTTTTTATTTCTGTGGAAGGATTGAAGATGGACCTTGAGAAACTTAGAGCAATTGTTGAGTGACGAACACCTAAGAACATTGGAGAAGTTAGATCATTTCATGGATTAGCTAGTTTCTACTAGAACTTCATAAAAAAATTTAGTTCAGTATGCACACCAATGACAGAGATAATGAGAAGTGACAGAAAGGATTTTAAGTGGACATTAGGAGCAAATAAAAGTTTTGAATTGTTGAAGTAGAAAGTGACAGAGCAACTAGTGCTAGTATTAATGGATTTCAACAAGGTATTTCTAGTAGATTGTGATGCAAGTGGAAATACAATAGGAGCAATGTTAAGTTAGAAATGTAGACCAATAGCATATTTTAGTGAGAAGTTGAATGATGCAAGGAGAAGATATTAGTTTATGATTAGGAGTTCTATGCCACAATTCAAGCTTTGAAGAAGTGGAGACATTACTTATTGCCTAAGGAATTTGTGTTATATACAAATGATTAGACTTTGGAATATTTGAATAGTTAAGGAAAGTTGAATCAAAGACATATGAGAAAGGTAGAGTTCATGTAGAGTTACACATTTGTATTAAAGCATAGGAGTGGGAAGTTAAATAAAGTTGCAGATGCATTGAGTAGAAGAAGGAATTTGCTGAGAGAGATGAGAATAGAAATATTAGGTTTTGAAGCACTAAAGCACATGTATAAAGAAGATCTTGGCTTTACAAAACCATGGAAAGCATCTAAGAAACCTGTTGTGACAGATAGAAGGAAGTGGTTAGATTATTTCATTGAAGAAGACATGTTGTTCAAAGGAAATCAATTGTGTATACCTAAGAGTTGAATGAGAGACAATTTGATCAAGGAGAAGCATAGTGGTGGATTGGCAAGAAACTTTTGAATTGACAAGACAGTGGCTTTGGTAAGTTAACATTACTTTTGGCCTCAGATATATAAGGATGTAAGAAAGTTTGTGCAGAGTTGTAGAGTTTGTCAAGTTGTAAAAGGGACTAGTCAGAATACTAGATTGTACAAATCTTTGACAATACTGAAGAGACCTTAGGAAGACATAAGAATTGATTTCATATTAGGATTATCAAGAACATAGAGAGGACATGATTCTATATTTGTAATGGTGGACAAATTTTCAAAGATGTCGCATTTCATACCTTGGAAGAAGACAAATGATGTAGTACATGTTTCTGATCTATTTTTCAAGGAGATTGTGAGATTGCATGGATTACCTAAGAGCATAATTTCAGACAGCAATACAAGATTCATTGGATATTTTTGGAGGACATTGTGGAAAAAGATGAAGAAAAACCTAAAGTTCAGTTCAACATTTCATCCACAGACAGATCGAAAAATAGAAGTGGTAAATAGGACTTTGGGTAACTTGTTGAGATGTTTGGTAGGAGATAAGCTGAGAAATTGGAATCTAATTCTATGACAAGTAGAGTTTGCATACAATAATTTAGTGGATAGGAGTACAGGGAAGACACCATTTGAGATTGTGATAGGAACAAAACCTAGAGGAGTTGCAGAATTAAGAGACACAAGTATGGAGAACAAGAGAAGTAAAGAGGTGGAAGAATTTACAGGATATATAGAGGCAATACATAATTAGGTCAAGAAGCATTTGGAGGAGATGAATAGTAAGTATAAGGAGCAAGCAGATGAGAAGAGAAGACATAAATAATTTTTAGTTGGAGATGAAGTAATGGTATATCTAAGAAAAGAGAGTTTTCTAATAGAAACATATAACAAGCCCAAGATGAAGAAGTTTGTACAATGTAGGATACTCAGGAAGTTTGATTCAGGAAATGCATATGAAGTGGAGCTACCAGATACATTGGGTATATCACCAATATTCAACATTGTAGACTTACATCAGTACCATGAAGGAGAATCAAGTGATAACATTGAAGATGATTTGAAGAATCAACTACCATAGCAAAAATTAGAGCAGATAGAAGACATCTTGGAGAACAGAGTTGACCACTGTACCAGAGGAAAGAAATACAAAGAATATTTGGTAAAGTGGAAAGGTAGACTAGAAGAAGACTCAACTTGGATTTCTCAGGTTAAAGTGGACCGCCTTGGTTTTCCTCTAGCCCCAAAAAAGTGAGAGACTCACTTTTCCAATAACCCTAGCTGTCTGATGCAAGAGCATCCAAGGTTACATAGCAATCATGCATCAACCAAAAACAATTGCATTATTTGTTTTCTTTGATTTCCAGTTCAGTTAAGTCATTTGCAGTTTCAACATTTTGTACTGCATTTTACCACATCTTCATATCAGAGCTCATGGAGTAGAAATAGAATCTACATATCATCATCTACATCATATCAAAATTTTAGGTCATTTGTACTTGTCTACTAAAAGTTATTGCTATTAGATCATCAGTTCTCATAGAGCAGAGCATTTAGGCAGTTGGTTGAAGGAGAAGGTTGGTGGAGCACTTTCGTGACTTGTGGAGCCTAATGATACATCATACATGGCACATAAGGATCAAATAGACCATCCTTGAAGTCTGTACCTTGATTCATACATTTGTGGAGCATCAACAAATGATTGAAGGCCAACCTACTTGTTTCTACATGTTACATCCTTGATTGGAGTTTGTAACCTCGTGTGATCAATGTGAAGCATTTCTTGAGCTTCTAGATGTTATGTATAGATGTCTTAGAGGCATTAGGAATTAGTTCATTAGTTTTTAGCATTATAATCTAATTTAGATTTTAAATTCCTTTCTGGAAGGCACTTCATTGCCACATCTTGCATAGCAATTGTAACCCAGAAAGTAGGCCTATGAGCCCTTGATTGTAGCTCCCATGTTTCTCACATATAAGCATTTTGACTATATGATATATTGAGTATTTTAATCTTCCATTGCATTCTATATTTTTTTTGTTTCCATTGTGTTTACTCTAGTTGCATGATTTGGATAGTTCATCCTATGAACCCTCTGGCTGTGACTGCACGAAATAGCCTACGCCCTAGAGAACTTTTGATATTGATAAAATGAGATGGTCTCAACTCTAATAGTAGTGTTGAATGCTTCCTACACACCATACCTATGATTGACTTTGATACCAATACAAAAAACTCCATTGTGAAGTGATATAATCATCTACATAGAATTTGTAGAGGACTTGTTTCCTTAGAATATATGGAGTAAAAATGTCCATCCTCTTGTAAATCTCATAGTAAATAATCAAGTTATGACTCATTCTATTTTCGTGTGGTTTTATATGATCCTTTTCACCATAATTGATATCAGCACACATGAACAAAACAGATCAAGAAAGAGATTCTCTTAGCAAAAGTAATCAAAACATATTCATAAAAGTTCTTTTAAAGGACTATAAAAATGCTTCTAGAAATCTCACCTCAAATATTATTATATTCTACCAATTAAATATTATATCTAATGACAAGATTACATTCTACTATATGAACTAATCAATTATGATGTCTACTCAAGAGGCTATGAAGGGGCTAATCCTTATGAATGCATACTTCTTTAGAGGAAAGTGTCATAGAGATACCTAAGGGTTTCAAAAACCTATCTTGACACAACACTTCAAGACCTATGCCATCCCCGGGTTTCCCTACCAATTCAAGTACTCATAGACATTTTCTACCCCAAAATGTCTAAAACAACCTAAGCAATCTATTACAGAGGTGAAAGACCTATTTGTCTGTTGTTTCCCATACAGACTCTACTTTCTTGGTGTGAGGTACCCTTCCTTCTCCTGACTACTTCAAAGATTCCCAATCTCCAAGTCTTCTAGCCTTCTTGAGCCCATTATCAACCCTCTTCTCTAGGTCCAAGGTTCTGATTGCTTGGTGCTCAATTCTTTCTACTCTATTTTTCACCCCTATCCTCTTAGACTACAACTTGCATACCTAGCTGGGCTATAGCACAGCTCACCTAGGACAAGTTCCTAATGTCTCTCATTGATAATCCAACCACTAAGACAAAGAAAAACAAAAGAAAGAAGGTCTTTGCTTGATGGACCTCCATGACTGTACAATGAAAATGCAGGGACATCAAGACAGAGACATTTTGTAGAAACAGAAACAAAAGAACAGAAACAAATTGATTACTCTACTTTAAACTGAGCTATGCAAGAATTCTACACACAATGTAGAAATAGATTCAAACTGTCAATGTTCTTATTCTGAGAGTTCTTTCTTTAAAATTCAATATCTATCCTTTAACTTTTTCCAACATTTGAACCCATTTACAAAGCCAAAAACTAGTTCTTATACTCTTCGTGCTTTTTCTGTTATCAGATGGTTAGGGTTTCCTATATTAGTGTTGTTCCTAGCTGTTTCATTGGCCTAACACATTAGCATCGCTGGCATCCTTTCTGCAGTTAGGGTGATAGCTCAATCCCTTTTACAAATAATCGACAGTCTACTTATTGTGGTTTGCTTTTCCTGGCAGTCATCAGTGAAACAATGTCTATTGGCATCCTCACATCTCGTTGCCCCGATAGCTTACTTCCTGTCGATGAGCCCAACGTAGTTTTGACTTAGTTTACTTTCGCTGACTGTCATCGGTGTGAAAAACACCATCGGCACACTCTAGGAACTTCACTCTGATCTCACTTTTCTCACCGACGCCTCCACACTATGCTTTATCTTCGGTAAGACATTTGTTATCGGTGGTATCCTCTTATCTCTGGCTGATACCCTTCTTCTCCCCAATGAGCCTTCCCTTCACACTTGTCGATGTAACTTTCAACATTGGCCAACTTTCAACTTCTCCTGCTGATATCCTCAGTCACCCTGATGAGTCTTCGGATCTCCTTCATTGGTGTGACTAACATCATCGGCGAAACCTTTCACCTCTCCATTGATGGCACTCATCATACCGATGACCTAATACCAAATTCACTTTCACCAAGACTTTAACTTGTCGGTGTAACTTTCCACTTACTCTCTGATATCAATACTCTTGCTGACCATTCTATCCCATCAGTGAGACTATATGCTATCGGCTCGACACAACTTTGTTTACTTGGTAGTCTTTCTCACATCGATATAATAGTCTATGGTTTTTGGTCAACCCAATACACTAGAACCAAAAGAAAATCAAAAACATCACACCAAAAATGTGAAGGTATATACATGGGCTCCAAACCCTTGGTGCTCCTGCACCATACTCCCCCTGTGTGGAAGAAGTCAAGTCACCTCTGGTGACAGCAAGGTAAAATCAATGCCCCACTTCTTGAACTCGGATTCTACAACCCAGGTAGCCTCTACTTCAGGCAACTGTTTCCACTTGATCAGATGCTCCATATACACACCATGTCTAGTTTATTTCTGCACTCGAGAATCCAGAATTTTCTTAGCCTGTGGTTTGGTTTTTGGAGGCAAGGTCACATCACTCGCTGTCTATGTAGCTTGTAAACTAGATTCCCCTGCTACTAGATGAGGACCTTTATAAGGTACCAGGTCCTAAACATTGAACACTGGTCAAATTGCCAAGTCTGCTGGTAAATCAATCCTATAAGCATTGTTGACATACTTGTTTCAAATTCTGCAAGGACCAATCTGTCTCATCTACAATTTAGTTGGCATCCCTTTCTGCAATCTAGCTTTATTCAAATGAACCATGACTAAATCACCAACTGCAAATTGAATATCCTTCCTGTGTGCATCTACTCTATCTTTGATTTTCAGGGTATTTTCCATCAATTGCTGCTTCACTTGGTCATGAATCTCCTTCATAGACTATGCAAAATCCTCTGCATGACCACTTCTATGTTCCATGTCTCCAAGATGTCAGAGTTCATATACACCTCTAGGATGCATCCCATACACTATCTCAAATGGACTTTTTCTAGTAGTCCTATTCACACTATCATTATAGGCAAATTCTGCCTAATAAATGACCTAATCCCAACTCTATCCATATTCTTTTGTCAAACACCTTAACAGGTTGCCCAATGTCCTATTCACCACTTTTGTTTGGCCATCTGTCTATGGATGATATGCTGATCCAAAAGATAGATTTGTTCCTAGCCTCTGCCATAAAGTTTTCCAAAAGTGTCCCATGAACTTAGCATCTCTATCCGACACGATGCTTGCTGGAAGTCCATGAATCCTTCTAACCTCTTTGAAAAACAAATGAGCTATATGACTGGCATCATGAGTCACCTTACAGGGAATGAAATGACTCATCTTGCTAAATCTATCAACAACTACAAAAATGCTATCAAAACTAGTCTTAGTCTTTGGTAGACCAACTACAAAATCCATACTTACACAATCCCATGGTCTGGAAGGTATGGGTAGTGGTTGGTATAGTCCAGCATTTGAATAAGTTCCTTTAGCCTTCTGACAGATGATACACTACTCCACATACTTTCTGATGTCTTTGTGCATCTTCGGCCAATAGTAGAACCTCTGGACTAACTCCAATGTTTTGTTCAGAGCAAAATGTCCATAAAAAATTGCCATTATGCTTCTCCTGTATGAGATTTTCCCTCATGGTTCCTTTTGGTACACACAACTGCCCACCTTTGAACAGCAATCCCTGTTGCAATGTGTAATCTGCAAACTCACTATGAAATTTATTTTCAAAGTCTTGACAGACCTTGTATGCTTCAGCAAAATTGTCATCCTCTTTGTAGAGGGTTGTGAACTCTTCCATCCCTATGCTTCGTAAATGCATCTCTTGTACTATAAGCAACCTCCTGCTTAAGGCATCTACTACCTTGTTGAGTTGTCCCTTCTTATGTTTAATGGTGAATGTGTAGGACTGTAAATACTCCATCCACTTGACATGTCTATGGCTCAACTTAGCTTTTGAGTTCAAAAAACTCAAAGCTTGATTATCTGTATATACAACAAATTCCTTTGGTAGGAGATAATGCCTCCATTTTCTAAGTGCTTGGACTAGAGCATAGAGCTCCAAGTCATATGAAGAGTATCTGCTCTTTGCTTCATTTAGCCTCTCATTGAAAAAGGCTACTGGCCTATTCTCTTGGTTGAGTACTGCACCTACTGCAATATTACTAGCATCACATTCTAAAGTGAATAACTTATCAAAACTAGGCAGCACTAACACTGGCTGTGTGGCTACTTCTTTCTTCAACAATTCAAACCTCTTATCAGCTACTTGTGTCTATTAAAACTTTGTTTTTATCCCACCTTTGATTGTATCAAGCATGGGTGCACAAATAGCACTGAAATTCTATATGAACTTTCTATAAAACTGAGCTAAGCCATGAAAACTTCTCACCTTAGTTGCTACTCTAGGAGTAGACTAATTCAATATGGCTTCTATCTTTGACTTATCCATCTTCAATTCTCCTTTGGACAACACAAAACCAAGGTATACCAATTCCTGCTTCATAAATTCACACTTCTCCAAATTTATGGTTAGTTGTTCATCATGTAACTTTTTCAAAACAATATTTACATGTTCAAGATGCTCTTCTTTAGTTTGACTAAAAATCAAGATGTCATCTAAATAAACAACTACAAATTTACCCGCATAGTCCTTGAGGACTTCATTCATGAGCCTCATGAATGTGCTTGGAGCATTTGATAAACCAAATGGCATAACAAATCATTATACAGTCCTTCTATAGTCTTGAAGGCTATTTTCCACTCATCACCTTCCTTGATTCTGATCTGGTGGTAACCACTTTTCAGGTTTATCTTGGTGAAATACTTAGCTCCTCTTGAATAGTCTATAAGATCTTCAATTCTAGGAATTCAAAACCTGTACCTTATGGTGATCTTATCGATAGCTCTAGAGTCTGTGCACAATCTCCATGTTCCTCCTTTCTTTGGTACCAACACTATAGGCACTACACAAGGACTTATGCTTTTTCTAACCAATCCTTGGTCAAGCAACTCTTGCACTTGTCTAGCTATCTCCTTATGTTGTTCTGGAGTCATCTTGTAAGGAGCTTTGTTAGGTAAAGATGCTCCTGGAATCAGATCTATTTGATGGCTTATAGTTCTTTGTGGAGGTAGTGTTACTGGTGTTCCATCACTAATTATGTCCTTATACTGTTCCAGTATAGTTTGTACCTCTTTTGGGATTAGTACCTTTTTGTCTTTCTACTCCTCCTTAGGCTTTAGTATGATAGCATAGCCAATACCATCCTCCTTAAGAGTATTCAAAAACTCTTTACCACTCACAATTAAGACACTAGGACTTTTTGTCTTATTTGCTTCTTCATCTTCCAATGACTGAATTTTATAGGTGACACCATCTTTTTGAAAAGAATATGCATTCTTCTCACCATCATGTATGGCCTTCTGGTCAAACTGCCATGGTCTACCCAATAGTAGATGACATGCATCCATAGGTAGGATATCACAGAGTACCTTGTCTTTGAATCCACCTATACCAAACTCTACATAAGTTTGCTCATTGACTATCACATGCTGACCTTTATTTAACCATGTGACTCTATATGGATTTGAATGAGGTATTCTTTGCAAATTTAATTTCCTAACTACTTCATCAAACACTATATTATCAGTAGACCCTGAGTCTATAATTACTTGACATACCTTATTTATAATCTTGCATCTGATTCTGAATAATGCTCTCCTCTGGCTTGGTTCAGCTTTCACTGGTTCTTTGATCAAAGTTCTCCTTACCATGATGTTCTCTCCCACTTCTGAGGCTAGACTAACTTCAGGTGATTTGCTTCTTGGAGCATCATCTTGTACATAATGATTTCTTTTATCAACTCCTTGAGAAGAAGGTGTGCCCTTATCAGGACACCTATATGCTGGATGGCCTAATTGTCCACAATTGTAGCATTTCATAGTGGTAAAGTAGGATCCTCTGCCTGATCCTCTTGATCTTCCTCTATTAAATCCCCTTCCTTGGTAGTTTCCTCTACTACTAGTCTCCCCACTCTGTTCTGTGAGTTTGGATTCTCCTTGGGGTCTTTGATCAGTGTGTCTACCACCATAACTTCCTCTTCCTCTACTGTCTCTACCTCTTCCTCTTGATCTGTTGTTTGATTCTTGTTTCTTCTTGCCCTTCTCCTCTACCTTGAGTGCTAGTTGATAGCTTTGATGTACTGTTGTAGGGATGAACAATCTGATTTCCTCTTGAATACTCCACCTCAAACCATTTAGGTATCTTTCTACCTTTACATTTTCATCTTCCATCACCTTAGACCTCAAGCATAGTTTTTGAAATTCCTCAGTGTATGCATTGACATCTAATTCTCTCTGTCTCAAATTCTGTCTTTTCTTGTGCAACTAAACTTCATAATCCCCAGGCATGTAGACTTTTTTGATTTTAGCCACCATACCTTTCCAAGAAGCTATAGGTTTCTTGCCTTCTTTTTCTCTTTCTGTTTGAACAAATTTCCACCACGTCAAGGTAGCTCCTCTGAGTCTTGATTTAGCCACCTTCACCTTTTGTGCTTCAGTCACTCCATCACATTCAAAGTGATTTTCTAGACCTTCTATCCATTCCATAACCAAATCAGGTTCCATCTTTCCACTAAAAAGAGGAACTCCTTCCAATGACTTTCTGCTCATGGCTTTCAAGGCCTTCAAGAAAGGTTCTTCTATCAACATAGGATTAGGTGTGGGTTCTTCATCTTCTATAGACACACCTTCTTCCTTACCTTCAGAACTCTTGACTTTCTGACTGACTTCATCAGTCTTTATTATCATTGCACCTAGCTTACTTTCCATTTCTGCCAATCTTTCTTGTAGGAGCCTATTCTCCTCTTCTTGTTCATCAACCTTCTTTGCCAACTCTGCATTAGTCACCATCTCTCTAGTTGAGCCTACAGACTCACTTGAACTTGGTGATGACATACAACTTCTTCTATTCCCAGCTAGGAACAGCCCAAATCTTTAACTTGCTCTGATACCAATTTGATAGGGAGACCTAAGGGTTTTGAAAACCTATCTTGACACAACACTTCAAGACCTGTGCCATCCCTGGGTTTCCCTACATTGATTTGATAGGGAGACCTAAGGGTTTCAAAAACCTATCTTGACACAACACTTCAAGACCTATCCCATCCCTGGGTTTCCCTACCAATTCAAGTGCTCATAGACATTTTCTACCCCAAAATATCTAAAACAACCTAAGCAATCTATTACAGAGGTGAAAGACCTATTTGTCTATTGTTTCCCATACAGACTCTACTTTCTTGGTGTGAGGTACTCTTCCTTATCCTCACTGCTTCCAAGATTCCCAATCTCCAAGGCTTCTAGCCTTCTTGAGCCTGTTATCAGCCCTCCTCTCTGGGTCCATGGTTCTGATTGCTTGGTGCTCAATTCTTTGTACTCTATTTTTCACCCCTATCTTCTTAGACTGCAACTTGCATACCTAGCTGGGCTATAGCACAGCTCACCTAAGACAAGTTCCTAATGTCTCTCATTGACTATCCAACCACTAACACAAACAAAAACAAAAGAAAGAAGGTCTCTGCTTGATGGCCCTCCATGACTATACAAGGAAAATGCATGGACATCAAGACAGAGACATTTTGTACAAATAGAAACTAAAGAACAAAAACAAACTGATTACTCTACTTTAAACTGAGCTATGCAAGAATTCTACAGACAATGCATAAATAGATTCAAACTGTCAATGTTCTTATTCTGAGAGTTCTTTCTTTTACATTCAATGTTTATCCTTTAACGTTTTCCAACATTCAAACCCATTTATAAAGCCAAAAACTAGTTCTTATACTCTTCATCCTTTTTTTGTTATCAGACGGCTAGGGTTTCATGTATTAGTGTTATTCCTAGCCATTTCACTGGCCTAACAGATTGGTATCGCTAGCATCCTTTCTGCAGTTAGGGTGATAGCCTAATCCCTTTTACAAATAACTGATAGTCTACTTACTGTGGTTTGCTTTTGTTGGCAGTCGTCGGTGAAACAATGCCTATCGGCATCCTCACATCTCATTCCCCCAATAGCTTACTTCTTGCCAATGAGCCCAACGTAGTTTTGACTTAGTTTACTTTCGCTGACTGTCATCGGTGTGACAAACACCATCGGCACACTCCAGGAACTTCACTCTGATCTCACTTTTCTCACCGACGTCTCCACACTATGCTTTATCTTTGGTAAGACATTTGTTATCGGTGGTGCCCTCTTATCTCTAGCCGATACCCATCTTCTCCTCGATGAGCCTTGCCTTCGCACTTGTTGGTGTAACTTTCAACATCGGCCAACTTTCAACTTCTCTCGCTGATATCCTCAGTCACCCCAATGAGTCTTTGGATCTCCTTCATCTATGTGACTAACATCATCAGCGAAACCTTTCACCTCTCCACCGATGACCTAACACCAAATTCACTTTCACCAAGACTTTAACCTATCAGTGTAACTTTCCACTTACTCTCCAATATCAATACTCTTGCCGACCATTCTATCCCATCGGTGAGACTATATGCTATTGGCTCGACACAACTTTGTTTACCCGATAGTCTTTCTCACACTGATATAATAGTCTATGGTTTTTGGTCAACCCGATACACTAGAACCAAAAGAAAATCAAAAACATCATACCAAAAATGTGAAGGTATATACATGGGCTCCAAACCCTTGGTGCTCCTACACCAAAGTGTCCCTACTTTATTCTTAAAATGTGGAAAGTGTTGTTGAAGAGATGCCTATGAGATCCACATAGCTTTCTCTAGTAGGGTATCCTTTCAATGAACTAAGTATGTAGTGGTAATCCTATGCCTAGTAGAGTATGTGTGAACCACAAAAAATGTATATGTATTAAAACAAGACTCAAAATTTCAATTATTATGCTTAGGATGAGAGAGAAAATTCTTCCTCCAAGTGAGGTTTCTCATATCACTTCAACTGATTAACATTAACCACATCATGGATTCAAAGCTATAAATCGAGATCAGGTTTGAAGGAACTATTTATGATTTGTTGCATAATTATATAAGGCCAATATCTAATATGCTTGTGCTTATAATGTTGTTGACCTTTAAACCTTTTCTCATCCATATAATGCTATAATTTGTCAATAACCATAATGTTATAAGGGATGTAATTATTATCATGATTTTCCTTATACATAACTTGAGAAGTCTAAAGATCTACATGCACTTGTGGATTAATCTTTGCCATGTTGTGAATAAACTATGAAGTTTGTCCATGTTCCTTTTGTTGGTGTGATGAAGAAGATAGAGGATGGGAAACTAGAATATCATATGGAGAAAGAGTTTGATATCCATAACATACCTCAAGAGGAGAATAGTCTATGGAGACATGTGTAGACCAATTATAGTTGTGATACAAAACATGAAAATAACTATCCCACTATTTATTCTTGTTGTAGTAGGCCATGAAAGAATGAGCTAAAGTATGATTTACAACTTTACCCTAGCCATCTAGTTGCAGATGAAAAGATGTAGAATATCAAAGTTGGCACCATAATAAATTCCAAGGTAAAGTGACTTAAAATGTAGAATCATGATCATAAATAATAGAAAGAAGAAAACAACAGTTACACCATACATAACTAAAAATATATTCAATTACCTTAGAATAATAAATAGTTTTCTTGTGAGGAATTGTAATATCTCTGATGGAAAGTTTTACGAATTTAACAATTTTCTTGAAGTTTTGATTTTTAATGTAAGCATGCATGCAATTGTGTTAAATTTCTTTTACAATAAATCAATGTTAATTTCTAACTTAAATTGTAAAAATATATATATTAAAATTTATACATAAAGGTGCAACAATAATTTCATTTAATAAATTTCTAGAAGATTATATTGTTCTGATACAAATGATAAGAAAGAACCTTTTTATTCTTTTGAATTCTAAAAATAGCTAACTTGGTAGATCCAAGCAACAAACATACATACAAGAGAACTCTTTTATATCGATATATACCATACCTAGGACCAACTAAAACTTAGATCTTGTCTCCATATTATCAAAGAATCTCCCTTAAAATAGCATGCTTGATGCAATTAATAAAACTTTAGCAAAGGAAATACTTTACTCAATGCTTAGCCAAAATTACTTATGAATTAGCCCCACCACAATATCCAACATTGATTTTATAGGAATAAAAATTAATAACAAATACCAACTTATATTAATAGCATACCTCAAGTAATAATAATTTTTGTAGTCATAAAATGTACAAAAACATCAATTTAAGCCCCCTTCATACATTGTGACTCGTATATTAGAGGGGTGAAAGCCTTCCTCCTTTCTTCATATATTATGATAGTCTTAACAATTCAAACCTGCACACTTGAATTTCTACGGCCTTATTTGGAAATTAATATAAATGATATGGTATGACCAACTAATGGCCATCACAAATACACTCTTAAATAAATCTGATCACCAATAACTTCTAAAATTAAATCTAGTAACTAGTAAACACTATAAATATATATTTTTTGTATTTTTCTTGTATATAAAATAACTTCACAGAAACTCAAATAATCATGCAATCTGCACCTGCAAACTAACACTGAAACTGAAAATATTCTTCAATCTCTGTGTAATTTTTGTTAGAAATGAAGGTAAACAACTATCAATGGAAAATTGATTACAATTATTATATAGATATTTAACTATGCATAACCAAAAATGTATCTTGAAATGCTTCTTGGACAGATGCACACACTTATGCATCTAGTTAAGAGGAGGGTCAATGACCCCTAACTTCTACTAAAGATAATCAAAAGTATTATGAGAGAGAGCCTTTGTAAAGATGTCTGCAACTTGATTCTTGGTAGGCACATACTGTAATTTCACCTCATTCTCTACAACCTTCTCTCTTAGGAAGTGATACCAAATTGAAATATACTTCATCTTTGAATGCATTACTAGATTCTTTGAAATGTAGGTAGCACTTGTATTATCACATACGATAGGAATAGGTTCATCATATGACACTTTGATATCCTTCAATGTATGCTTCATCCATAACACGTGTGTAGTAAGATGCTATTGTAATGTACTCTACCTCTATAGTAGATAGTGACATTGACTCCTACTTCTTACTTAACCATGAGACAATTCTACTTCCTAGAAAGAAAGCACAACCACTTGTACACCTTCTATCATCTATACATCCTACCCAATCTACATCTGTATATGTAATTAAGGAGAAATTAGTATCCTTGGGATACCATAGGATAAACTCTAGAGTACCTTTCAAGTATCTAAATATTCTCTTTACTACTAAAACATGTGACTCTCTGGGATCTGGTTGAAATCTAACCACAAGGCAAACTACATGCATGATATCTGATCTAGTAGCAGTTAGTTATAACAGTCTACCAATCATTGATCTATACTTGCTCTAATCAGCCTTAGGAGATTCACCAATTTTGCTTAACTTACAATAGGTAGTCATGGGAGTACACACTAGTTTGGAGTCTTCCATTCAAAACTTCTTCAATATTTCCTTAACTTACTTTGACTGTCAAATGAAAATACCTTTTTTTGATTGACTGATTTGTAACCCAAGGAAGAAATTCTTTTCCCCACACATTGAAATTTCAAATTCTTTCTGCATCTCTTATGCAAATTTCTTGCACATACCTTCATTGCCTCTAAAGATTATATCATCAACATATACTTCCACAATCAAGATTTGATCTTGTTCAACTTTGAAATATAGATTTCTATCTGCAGTCCTCTTTTTGAAACCTTGTTATAGCAGGTACCTATCCAACCATGCATACCAAGCTCTAGAAGCTTGTTTGAGTCCAAATAGTGCCTTCTTGAATCTGAAGACCATATTTGGATCATCTGATAACTGAAATCCTTTTGGTTGTTCAATGTATACTTCTTCTTTCAAATCTCCATTCAAGAATACATATTTCACATCCATCTGATAGGCTTTGAAGTCCTTATGAGTTGCGAAGGCCAAGAACATTCTAATGGCCTCCAGCCTTGCCACTCAAGAAAATGTTTTCTCATAATCTATTCTCTCCACTTGTTAGTAGCCTTTACACATAAGCCTAGCCTTATTTCTTACTACTCCATTCTCATTCAATTTGTCCTAGAAGACCCATTTAGTTCCTATCACATTTTTGTGTGCTAGTCTTGGGACAACTTCCCAAGTCTAATTATTTTCAATCTACATCAATTCTTCTTCCATAGCCTTGATCTAGTGCTCATCTTTGCATTCTTCAGTCACTATTTCTGGTTCTATTTTAGACAATAAGGACAAATTTACCTATTCATCTGCCATAGCAATACTTCTTTTGGTCAACACACCCTTGTTCTTATCTCCAATGATATGATCTTTAGAATGTTTCTTCTGCACATACTTGGGTGTCTTAGGAATCCTTTCCAGAGCATCTTCTTCATCAACTTGTTTCTCCTTTTCCTTTTCTTCTTCACTTTCTTCTTATCTGCAAGGGATCTCATTAGATTCATATCCTTCTATTAACACTGAACTTTGATATGGTTCGTCATCAACTTTGGAATTTGCACTTTCCACTAATTTCTTCAATCTCTTGTTGTAGCACCTGTCAGCCTTGCTCTTTGTAGAATACCTAAGGAAGATTCCTTCATCTGGTCTTGTATCAAACTTTCCCAAATTTTCATCATCTCTCCTAATGTAGCACTTGCTTCCAAACACTCTAAAATATTTTACAATAGGAGTTCTTCCATACCATAGCTCATATGGAGTCTTTGAACTATTGAGCCTTCCTTACACTCTATTTTGTATGTAGACTATAGTGTGAATAGCTTCTCTCCAATAGACATCTGGTAAAATTGCTTCTTTCAACATTGTCCTTGTTTCTTCCTGAACTGTCATGTTATTTCTTTCCACCACTCCATTCTACTAAGGTGTCCTAAAGGCTGACAAATGCCTCTTTATTCTATGATCTTCACAAAAGAAATTAAACTCATTGGAGGTGAACTCACCACCTCTGTCAGACCTCAAACACTTGATCTTCAAATCAATTTCATTTTCAACCATAACCTTGAATGCTTTCAACCTATCTAGAATTTTTTATTTTTCTTTGAGAAAAGTTACCCAAGTCATTCTAGAGTAATCAGTAATCAATAACATGAAATAACTGTCACCCTGAAAGCTTCCTACTCTTGTAGTTCCGCATAGATCTGTATGCACCAACTCCAGATGTTCGGTGGTAGAATACTCTTTGATCTTGAAGTTCTTCCTTATTTTCTTTCCAATCTGACATTCCTTGCAGGTTGCATTAGTAGGCTTTATAATTCTTTGTAGATCCCTCAAAGCTTGAGTAGACATGATCCTTACTAGACTGTCAAAATTGATGTGACATATTCTTCTATGTCATAGCCAATTTTCATTAACTTGAGTCATGAAGCACATACCATTAGCACCTTTGAGCTGATATATATTTCCTTTTGTCCATATCCCTGCACTAACAAGAGTTCTAAAATTTTCTTTTTTGATTTCACATCCACCATCTTGAAATAAAAGGTTATATCCTCTACTACACATTTGTCCTACATATAAAAGATTATGTTAGAGACCCTTGACATAGAGAACATCATCAATATTGTGCTTGCCATCAAAACTAATTGATCCTTTTCCATAGATCTTAGAAGATCCATCATCTCCAGACTTAACAAAACCTCCATCAAACTTATTCTTATCTCCTGTCATATGATTTGAACACCCACTATCAATTAACCAGTGGTTCTCCTCTTCTCTGGCATGGAAAGTAGTTATGAAATCTCCCTTGATATTGTGCTTTGTTTCCTTCACACTCCTTTCAAAATTAGTTCCAACATTCAAAGCGTTTGAAAGGTAGCTTACCTCTATATTTTCCAAATCCCTTTTTCAATATGCTTACAAAAAAATTTCCACTTTATCAAAGTCATTTGAATCTGATTCAATATTCTTTTCTATCTTGCTAGCATTAAAAAAATTATTTTCTTGAATCATCTTGACAAAATTCTCTTATCTGAAAAGTAGTTAGAGTACCAAAGATTTGTTCGCTAGAATACTTGTCCAAATATTGAGTTTCTTACTATAAGATTTTGGAAGAGCTCTTAGTACCTACTTTACCACTTCACTTTCCTCTAGCTTTCCACCAAGATGATTGATGGTGTTGACAACCTCATCCACTCTCTACATGTATCTTGCAAGACTTTTATCCTCTAACATTTTTAGGGATTCAAACTTGGCCTTCAAAATCTACAACTTTGATTACTTGACCTTGTCATCTCCTTCATAGGTACTTTCCAAATTCTTCCAGATCTGATTGCCAGTTTTGTAACTCATCACCTTCACTAATTCAGAATTAGAGAGGTTGTTCAAAAGAGCACTCCATGCCTTGTCATTGTTCTCATATTATTTAATCTCATCTTCATCCTTTGAACAATTAGGATGTATAGCATACTCTTTGTCAACTATATTCCATATGCCATTTCCAAGAGAGACAAGAAAGCATTTCATCTTGGTCCTCCAAAAATCTTAATTTGTTCCATCAAACACTGGAACCTTGATACATTTCCTATGTGCCATCTAGATCTAGCCCAAGCAGTTTAGTTTATTTAGGGAACTTGCCTCTAATACCAATTGTTAGTATGCATAGGACAACTGAGAGGGGAGGTGAATCAGTTATCTATTAAAACCTTAAACCCTCAAAGTAATTCCAAACATCAACCTCTTATTATGCATTAGCAGAATGTAAACATATGAAGCATCAATGGAAACACATCCAAACAGATAAGAACACCAGATTTACAAGGAAAACCCATGAAAGAAAAAATCAAGTAGAGGATTAGCTCACATTTATATGAATGACAACATTGAAATCAAATAGGCTCACTAGCAAGGGCTCTCTACGTAGAAGAAGGCTCAATGCCAAAAGAAAGGCTCATTGCAAAGGGCTCACTACCCAAAAGAGAGAAGAAAGAAGAAAATTCTTACAGAGAGATTCACTATATGAGAGCAACAAGAGAAATCCAACACTACCACTCCTTGCCATTTGTAACCTTTCACTCACTACCTCCAGCAACTTCTAGTACACTAAAATGTGGACACCTTCTGCTCTCTGCATTGCAGAGTCATAAGCATTTAATCTTGCACACAACTCACTACCCTTGATTCACATTCATATATCTTCTCTAAATTACTCCACTCAACTTCATTTTGCATTTATACCATCTACAACCAATACCTATGTCAATTAGGGTGGTCCTAATGAAGCGTGTGTACCTCAACATGTAACACCATTTATGTCGGCACTAAACACTTCCACAAGTGGAAAGAAGTGAAAATGGACCACATCAATGGTTAACTAGGACTTAGATTTGTATCACCAAGCTACTCATCACATCCACAATCTATGAGGTACCTCTACAAATGGCGCTAGTAAGCCAAATTGGCCAAACTTGAGCTAATGACCACATCCACACTTCTCCAAGTCTAAAAACATCATACGAACAACAAAAAACCTCTCTACAACATCCACACACCTTTCCATTACATTCAACACCATCATAATCTCTTACAACACTTCCCCAACCTCCTGAAACAAAGTGATGCAGGAGCATCCCTGGTTCAAGAGGAATCTTGCATCAACCAAAAACATTTGCATTTTAGTTTGTTTGCATTTCAGTTTGTTTCTTTTCAGTTTCCAGTTCAGTACAGTCAGTTCAGTCAGTAGCAGTTTTTGTATTTTGGTCTGCATCCTAGCGCAGTTGTTTTTCAAACCTTGTAGACCTAGACATAGCATCTAGATTTGTCCATACACATCATATCCAAAATTCAAATCATTTGGATTAGGTACTAGAAAGATATCACTATCATAAGATTGACTATTTTTTTAGAACAAAGCATCTTGACAGTCTCAGATAATCATCTAAAAGAGAAGACCTGCGGAGTGATTCACAACTCATGGAGCTAAATTACACATCATTCAATGTTGTTTTGTTCATGTCAGACCTTCCTTGAGATCTGCACATCATTCCATTCATTTACGGTGGAATTCTATTCAATTAGGTTTGACCTATCCGTGTACACATGTTACTACTCTTCATTGGAGTTTGTGATCTTCCTTGGCCAAAGTGGAGGAACCTTAGGTTTTGGAGATGATATATATGATAAAGGTTGATTGTCATTGATGTCAAACTAGTAAAGGTGTTGTGATGTATTGAGGTTTTGGATGTTGATGATATTCATGTGCCTCAGGAGATCATGTCTTCATGCTTAACATTAGATTCAGTAGATTTGTTGTGACATCAGGTTCATGACCGATGTCAATACAAGGATGTTAGTCTTAGGAGTTAGAAGATCAAAGTTATTATGCCATCATGTTCAGGAGATGCTTCATGTGATTTTTGGTGTGTATTATTGTAACATAGATGTCTATGGTTGATGATCATATCTTATGCTTTGTTGAGCTGCTTGATGAATGGTGTTTTCAAAAGGTTATGTTGTTGCTTTCATTGGGATGTCATTGTTTTTGCAGATGAAACATTATTTCTACATGTGATGACATTCATTGACCATGTTGGTTCTTGTTGATCATGGTTTAAAGATTTTATAAGTTATAATATCAGGTTTTTATAGTAATCTTTATCTCATCAGGTTAAGTAATGAATATGTCAAAATAGGATGCTTTATGGAAGAGATTGTTGAAAAGTGCACATGTTGCAGGTTGATACAAGTTGATGGTGTTTCATAATGGGGTTATGATTCATTATTTATGTCAAAATACCTCAAGATCAAAGGATGTTGATTTGTTAATTTGATGGAAGAAGACCTCATAGAGATTTAGTGTTATCATCATGTCAAAAAATAAAGGATGCCATCATTTTCAAAGGAGTATGCAACAGGAAATTGTCTCAATCTTAATATGGTTGTTGTTCACTATGGAATTTCGGTCTTCATATTATGGTTATGCAGATTTTGATTTTTGTATGGTTTCCTTAGTGTTGCAAATGAGAGAGTGAGATATAGAGTTATTGAGTCAGCATGTTAAATGTGAAGTTCATCAGTTATGGACATGGAGATCTTGAGTTTATCTCACTTCAGGATGTGTTCATCTCATTTCCATGATGCTATGTTGTTTGTAAAGATTATGCTTTAGAAGTTTATGCATATAATATTCATGGAGACCAAAGGTGTATTAGAAATACTTCAAGAGGAAGGATCTCTTCAAGAGTTGATGGTTGATTGAGTTCATTTAATCCTAGTGGAGTAAAGATATTCTTCCTTAGTTTATGGACTAAATGGTTGTTGGAAAGGTTGTTTCCAAATTAAAAATGGTAATAGTCATTGCCAATCATCTGTGATTTCAATCCGGCAAGAGTTCTGAAAAGAAGTGATCTTTTTGTGAAATAAAGATAAGGGATACAAATTAGCATTTAAACATTCTAAATCCCTAATAAGTCTAAATCCCTAATCCTCACTCTTTACTGCCTGTCTCTATTGGAATGCACTTTATTTTATAACTGCACATTGACCTCTTGTTGCAGGTATTGTAACTTAAATGTGACCTTATAAAGGGTTATTATTACATCCTTTCACTGGCCCCCTTGTCTAGCATTATCGATACCACTAGTCTCCTCTTATAAGCTTGGGCGGGAAAAAGCCAATCAAGGGCTATGTTTTAAGGGATTAATGAACATGATTCTTATAATCAACAGTTGTTTTTTAAACTTAGGCCTCTCTCCCTCTAGCATACACTTTGATGTGCATTTGGCCATTTATCTTAAGACTACAAGTGATTTGCTTTTAAGGACTAATTTTAGTATGTTTAAAATGAAGTTTTTGTTAGAGCTTTAAAAGCATAATATTAAGGAGATTTTTTCTCAATTTAGATTCCTTCGTGCACTTAAGAGATTGAATAAATTCCTTTTCTTTTTTACAAATTTTTATGAAATATTAATTACATTATTTAAAGAAAAACTTTCTATTGTAGTGGCTTTTCTTTTTGAAAAGAAATATTCATGGCAGAAAATATGATCAGGTGATTGAAGAGAAGTAAGAAATGAAAAGTCATCTTGATTGTAGGTTCATTGTGATTTTTACTGAAGACAAAAATTGCAAATTGAAAGTTACTGAAGAGTTTTGAAAAGGAATATGAAAGGTCTTCATGAAGATGAATTGGTGTACATGTTATTTTTATCTGGGCAGATTGAGGAATTTTATGTTTTCTAATTTTTAAATGGTGAAGATGATTTATGTAGAGAGGAAAGGAATATCAAAAGACATTCTATTTATCATTTTATTGCAGGTGCTTTGAAAAATATAATTGTAGCAATGACACATTGAGATGAAGATATATAATGGCAAAATCATGTTATGATTTGTGTGATTTTGAAGAGAAAAATGACACAGAGGGCCAGAGAATTTTTCTTGAAAATGAATTAGAGTATGAAGATAATTTTCAGCGCAAAAAAGAAACATGTAGGTGTTGATTCTTTAGCAAAGTTATTTATTGATTATTGCAGAGATTGTAATGAATAGGTGCTGATTGTCATGTGTATCAGAAGCTTGTTTGATCATATTGTGATTGAAAAGAATTTTGTCAAATGAAAGCAAAAGGAGAGTTAAGTTTTCTATAGAAGTGAATAAAGGTAACCCCCTAAATTGTTTTGTTTTGTATCCAAGGTGATTACACATTGTGTCAGTGAGACATCAATTTACTAGTGAGGCTTCCAAGGTTAGTGAGACCTATTGTTGCCAATGAGACATGTATGTCAGTGAGACAATTGTTGTAATTAATGAGATTCAAATAAGCCAGTGAGGCAAATTTTTAGATTAGTTTTTCTACCCCATGAGGGTTTTCCACTCATCAAAAACATGTGTTATGTTTTATGTAATTTGCCTCTATGTGTGTGTGTCATAATGTTTTTTCTCATAAGATTCTATTCACACTATTCATCATCATACTTGTACATATGTGTTTGATAGATTATTGAAGTCTCTTTCATTCTCCATCTTGTAAATTAAAAGGTACAAAAAATGTTAAAAATTATACAACACTAATTAACCCCCCTCTTAGTATTGTCCTGTACTCCAACAATATATTGATGTAATAGATACCCAAGAAAGTAGTGAAATTCATAGAGATAGTTTGATAGTTTGAATTCTTTACGAAGGAGCTTCAAGGCCATATCTTGTGCATATTCTGTAATCAAGCCTGTGAGCCCTAATTGTAAGCCCACATGTCACTGTCCAATTTGTATTTGAATTCTATGATATATTGAATGACTGAATCTACATTTGTTTTATATCTTTGAGTTGTTTCTATTTTGTTTATTCGAGCTGCACGGCCTAGATAGTTCACTTTGTGGACCCTCCTAGCCATGATTGCACCAAGTGGTATCAAAGCTAAATTTTGAATCTTTGAGAGTGAATCAAGTGAAGTTGGCGAAAGAATTCTGTAAGATCTTTCTATGAATAGATCATTGAATTTGAGGTAGGTTATGTGTGTTGCAACTAATCACCGATTATGAGGCAGTTGTCACCTTGTAGTTCAATCACAAATTTGAGGTAGTTTGCACTTGATCCAAGCAAGTGATGCCATTGAAGAGAACCCTTGTTATTGGAACAATGACAGGTAGAGTGGATCAGATGATGCAAATGATGAAAACCATGTGAGTTCACTTGGATGCTATTGAAGAAGATTAGAGAAGAGGACTTACACCTAGACCTAATGTTGAAAGTGGTGATGATGAAGAATTTCAATTTGTTGATCAAATTGGCAAAACCCTAGGAGGTGAAGAAGACAAAGAATCAGACCAAGTTAAGATGTTGTGAGCTATTTCAAAGATCAAAAAGAGACCTAGATTTGATGTACCAAACTATACTAGCAATTTGAATAGTGAAGATTTGATTGATTCAATAAATGACATGGAAGAATACTTTGAGTATGAAGAAGTTGAAGATCTGGACAAGGTGAAATTTGGAAAAACAAAGTTAAAAGGAGATGCTGCTATATGGTGGAAATAAGTTCAGTTGGATAGAAATAGAAGAGGAAAAGAAAAGATTACAAAATGGGATAGGATGGTGACAAAATTGAAGAATTAGTTTATACCTGCTAACTATGAGTTGGAATTGTTGAAGAGATTGTAAAACCTAAGACAAAAGGAGAAATATGCAGAGTATATTGAAGAATTTCATAAGATGATCATAAGGATAAGACACAATGAAGAAAGAAAGGAGAAAGTGGCTAGATACATGAATGGACTGAGACTGAACTTTCAAGAAGAACTGAGTCTGGTAAGGATGATAACACTAGAAGAAGAATATCAAATTGCCCTGAAAGTTGAAAAGAAGTTGAAGAAGAGGCATGATAAAAAAATAGCGAGTTAGAGGAGATAAATTTTAGAGAGGTAGAACATATTTTGGAGGAGAGAGATCATATGTAGAGTAGAATAGACAAAAGAATACATTCAAGGAGGGTAGAGATAACAATGCATATCGGAGAGATGATAGAAATTTCTACTGTAAAGGAAACCCTAGTCCATATTGGAGTGAGGGATATAGAAGAGAAGGAAGGGGACCTGATCCTAACACTATAACATCAAATGGAAAGAGAAATACTTTGATTCCTTTGGAAGATGATCCTAAGACTGAAGTATGTGGAAATGCTAGAATCTATTTGGTAGATGGAAATTTTTTTTTGGATGGTTTGAAACATGAGAATATGTGTTATGCTTTGATCCCTAAGAAGCTTGAAACATTGAAGAAGGTGACTGGAGAATCAAAAATTGAGGAGATAAAAGAGTTGATGACAGAGTATGAAGACATCATATTAGATAATGTACCTCAAAGATTTCCACCAATCAGAAGTATCAGTCATCACATGGACCTTATACCTGGAGCTAGTTTGCCTAACAAAGCAGCACATAGAATGACATTGGTAGAGAATGAAGAACTGGATAGACATATATAAGATTTGTTCAGGAAAGGTCTGATCAGATAAAGTTTGAGTCCTTATGAAGTACCTACAATGTTAGTATCAAAGAAGGATAATGGAGAATGTGTAATGACTCTAGAGGAATAAACAAGACCATAGTTAAGTATAGATTTCCTTTACCTAGGATGGATGATATTATGGATTGTTTGAGTGGAGCAAAATATTTCACAAAGATAGATTTGAAGAGTGTATACCATTAGTTCAAAATCAGAGAAGGAGATGAATGGAAGACTTCTTTTAAGACAAATGAAGGAATTTATGAGTGGTTAGTGATGCCTTTTGGGTTGACAAATGCACTGAGTACTTTCATGAGATTGATGAATGAATTCTTACTATATTTTACTTTGATCTATTTATCTATTGTTTATCTATCCATGGTATTTATTATATTAGATATATTATTCTTGTTATAATTAGCATTTACCTCTTCACTTAATATTTATTAATTTTGATATACTTGCTATTTCCTTTCTTATTTAATTAATGCATTTTTCTTCTTCTTCTTCTTTTATTATAATATTATTTATCCTTTTCTCACATACTTATTGTTTCTTAATTCTTTGTTTTATTGTTGGCTTGTGTCCACCTCACTAAACCTAACCCTACCTATTCATCCTTTTAAAGGGTAAGTCTGCAATCCTAATCACATACATCCTCTTCCTAATGATGGATCACTGAGTGTGATCTGAAACGTTGAAGCAAAAATACAAACAGTTTAATCCAAAAGCATAATTCATCTATTCTATGGACTATGGAAAACTCATGCCTACGAATGAATTCTTGAAGAAATTCTTGGGTAATTTTGTTATTGTATATTTGGATGACATTTTGATTTTCAGTAAGACAAAAGAAGAACATTTGTGGAACCTAAGATAGGTATTGTAGAGACTGAGAGAATAGAAGTTGCTGATAAATATCAAGAAATGTAGTTTCATGAAGGAATAATTATTATAAATGGGATTTTTGATTTCTATGGAAGGATTGAAGATGGACCCTGAGAAGGTAAGAGCAATTGTTGAATGGCCTACACTGGAGAGTATTGGAGAAGTTGGATCATTTCATGGATTAGCTAGTTTCTACCAGAAGTTCATCAGAAATTTCAATTTAGTTTGTAACCCTATGACAGAGACAATGAGAGGTGACAGAAAAGATTTCAAGTGGACATCAGGAGTAGATAAAAGTTTTGAATTGTTGAAGTAGAAAGTAGCAAAGCAACTTGTTTTGGCATTATCAAATTTCAATAAGGTATTTCAAGTAGATTGTGATGCAAGTGGGAATGTAGTAGGAGCAGTGTTAAGTAAAGGAGGTAGACCTGTAGCATATTTCAGTGAGAAGTTTAATGATGCAAAGAGAAGATATTTTGTTTATGTTCAGGAGTTCTATGCCTAATACAAGCCTAGAAGAAGTGGAGACATTATTTCTTGCCTAAGGAGTTTGTGTTGTATATAGATCATCAACCTTGGCAATATTTGAATAGTCAAGGTATGTTGAATCAGAGACATATGAGATGGGCAGAGTTCATGCAGAGTTACACATTTGTATTGAAGCATAGGAGTGGGAAATCAAACAAAGTTACAAATGCATTAAGTAGGAGAAAGAACGTGTTGATAGAGATGAGAGTTGAAGTGTTGGGATTTTATGAATTAAAGAACATGTATGAGGAAGATATTGATTTTGTAAAACCTTGGAAAGCATATAAGGAACCTTTTGTGATAGATAGGAGTAAGTGGTTGGATTATTTCATTCATGAAGATATGTTGTTCAGAGAAAATCAGTTGTGCATACCTAGAGGTTCCATGAGAGATAATTTGATCAAAGAGAAGCACAGTGGTGGATTGGCAGGATATTTTGGCATTGCTAAAATAGTGGCCTTGGTGAGTGAAAACTAATTTTTGTCTTAGATGCATAATGATGTTAGGAAATTTGTGCAGAGTTGTAGGGTATGTCAAGTTGCAAGAGGGAGTAGTCAGAATACTAGATTGTGTAAACCTTTGACAATACCAGAGAGACCTTGGGAAGACATAATTATGGATTTTATAATGGGACTATTGAAGACACAAAGAGGACATGATTCAATATTTATAGTGGTGGATAGATTTTAAAAGATGGAACATCTCATACCTTGTAAGAAGACAACTGATGCAGTGCATGTAGCTGACCTATTTTTCAAGGAGATTTTGAGATTGCATGGATAACCTAAGAGCATAATTTTAGATAGAGACAGAAGATTTCTTTGATACTTTTGGAAGACACTTTTAAAGAAGATGAAGACAAACTTGAAGTGAAGTTAAGTATTTCATCCACAGACTAATGTACCGACAGTGGTAGTGAATAGGAGTTTGGGAAACTTGTTGAGATGCTTAGTTGGAGAGAAGGCAGGAAGTTAGGGTTTGATTCTTTCTTAAGTAGAGTTTGCATACAATAATTCAGTGAATAGGAGTACTAGAAGAACACCTTTTGAGATTGTTACCAGAGTTACAAACCCTAGAGTAGTAACAGAGTTGATAGATATTAGTATGAAAGATAAGAGAAGTGCAGAAGCAGAAGAATTTGTAAGACATATGGAGATAGTGCATAATCAGGTGAAGAAGCATTTGGACGATATGACTAGTAAGTATAAAGAATAAGCATATGAGAAGAGAAGACATAAATAATTTGTAGTTGGAGATGATGTGATGGTATACTTGAGAAAAGAAAGATTTCTAGTTGGGACTTATAACAAGTTGAAGATGAAGAAGTTTGGACCATGTAGGATACTCAGAAAGTTTGATTCAGAAAATGCACATGAAGTGGAGTTACCAGAGACATTGAGTATATCACATATTTTCAACATTGCAGACCTATATCAGTATCATGAAGCAGAGTTTAGTGATAGCATTGAAGAGGACTTGAAGAAGTAGTTACCACAAAAAGCACTAGAGCAGATTGAAGACATTTTGGATAGTAGATTTGGATGCAACACCATAGGAAGACAATACAAAGAATATCTTGTGAAGTACAAAGGTAGAACAGAAGAAGATTAATCATGGATTTTGTAGGCTAAGGTGGACAATCTTAGTTTTCCTCTAGCCCCAATAAAGTTGGTGTAGTGCACCTAGAATAGGCATTTAATCAACTTTTTAAAATTTTAGAGTTAAAAGGAAACATGAGTTGAAAAATAAATGTAATACAACCATTGATAGGCATAGTCAATTAGTGGAGGTTGATTTTAGTCATTTCATATAGTGGAGGCCATGATTAGGCAAGTATTTTAGTGAATGTGCATTCCTCTTAAAAGTATGACAGTCTATTTATGGAAAAAACAATTTTTTGTAAGAAAAAAAGCAGTCATGGCTATTCTAAGCCTTTTCCCATGATGGGAATCTTGTAGGGGAATAAAAACATGTAAAATGCATTTAAAAGGAAGTGGTGGTTGGATATTGTAATGGTGATGGAGTTGGAATGAAAGAAATGCAGAATAGGACTATTTGTTGTCCCACTTTCATAGTTTTTTGAAATATTGTTGTTCCTTTGCATTTTCAAGGCCGTACAAGTATTGTGATGATTCCTCATGCATGGAATGATGAAATAGACTGTCTTAATTTTTTTTTGGACTAGGTTGCAAGGATTTTAAAGGAGATTGAAGCATGTTTACAACATTTTCTTTGAAATTGCCCTCTGTTTTCCAATTCATGACTATTTTTATTGCTGCTCCTCATGCATGTACCCAACCGTACAGGGTTCTCAAGAGTGAAAATGTATATGTCTAGGTAGAGGATTGAGTCACCTCTCATTTAAGTCTGGTTGGAGGATTTAATAGTGTAGAATAAGCATTTTATGACTATTTTTGTGCAAGTACGTCTATAAGTAGGGTTTTAGAGGGTTTTAGTGTTTTTTTGTGAAATTGATGGTTTCTTGACTCCCCACACTTGCATCTTGGATGAAAATGACTATAATACGTTTTTTTTTCATGTTCAATAAGTGGGTTTTGTGTAGGAACAATGAAGTTTAAGACAAGGGCAGATTATGTGTTCTTAAAGCCTAATTTCTCTATGTTTTGGATAGTCCTAGTATATGTAGAGTTTGCTTTTTAAAGAAAGGTAATTTGTGTGGTGACTAGAACCCTGAAACTAGTTAAGTTTATTAGTATTCAACACCTCCTACACCTAGGAAAAAGAATTTGTGGAGTGGGTTATCATTTTCATGTATTTGTGGTGTTGTGGAAGGCCTAATTAGCCCTTGGGATAGAAGGAAGCCCTTGGGATAGAACGAAGAGCCCTATTTTGAGTGTGGTGTTCCAAAACAACCTTATGTGCATGTTTAGTATGTTGAAGAGTAAGATAATGGGTATCCAAAAATACCATAACAGTTTGGATAGCAGGTCTGAGTCAAAAGTAATTGCATGACAGTCCTAAAAGTAGGGCTACAAGGAAGTGAGTGGGTTTGTGAAGGAAATGGTACAACGAGGTACCTTCTGAGAAATTTGTGGGTTTTGTGAGCTTGGGGTAGTCAAACCTAGTTGATTTAAGGTCCCTAGAAAGTTTGGAAAGGTACCCATATGTTTGAACCTATAAATGGTGATATTGTGTTATTTTGAAGCCATCAAGTGTGAGTGGATAGTCAAGTCCAAACAACAAAAGCCTAGATGAGTTGTTTGCCCTACCATTCCCTATATCCTCTTCCTCCTCTATTTTTAGTGTGATCCTTTCTGGTCTTGTGTTACTGAGCTTTGCATCAAATTGGTATCCAAGCCAGGTTAGTAGGTTTGTGAAGTGTTAAGTGTTAAGAGGCAATTTGTCAAGATGCCTCCAAGAGTGAGAAACATGGCTCAAGAGATGAATGAGCTGAAAGAGAAACATGCTAGAGAGTTGAGGGAGCTAAAAGAAAGAATGGCCACCCTAGAACAAGATCAGAGAAGAGGAGTGACACTAGGTGATGAGATTGAGTCTGAGGAAGAAGAAGAAGCTGAGTATGAAGATGTGGAAGAAGAGTTAGACCCTGAGGATTAGAGGATGGTAAAGTTACTCAGCGCAGTGAAAGATGACAAGCACAAGATGAAGATAGATGTGCCAAAGTATGGAGGAAGCTTGAATGATGAAGAGTTGTTAAATTGGGTTGCAGCATTGGAAAACCACTTTGAGTGTGAAGAAGTTCCTGAGGATCCGAAAGTGAAGATTGCAAAGACCAGGATGACAGGTCATGCTTTGTTATGGTGGGATTATTAGCAGATGGAGAGGATAAAGCAAGGAAAGAAAAAGATTGTTTCATGGGACAAGATGGTAGCAAAAATCAAAGGTAAATTCTTGCCTAAAGATTATGAAGTTCAAATGTTTAAGAAGCTTCAAGGTTTAGGAAAAAAGAAATGGATGTTAAGTCATATACTAAGGAGTTTTATAAATTGAGTATAAGGTCTAGTCAAAGTGAAAGTGAAGTGCAAAAGGTTGCTAGGTATATTGGTGGTTTGAGATTTAACATGCAGGATGAGTTGGTGTTGGCAAATCCAAGGAGTGTTGAAGACTATTACCAGATGGCAGTTAGAGTGGAAGAGAAGCTAAAAAGAAGACAAGATAAGTCAGCCAAAGGCAAAGGTTCTTTCAATACAAAACAAGTCAGTGAAAGTCAAGAAGACATGAACAAGGCACAAGGACAAGGTGCTGATTTCAAGCAAGGACAAAGTGCAGATTTTAGAGGTAGAGGTTCTAGAGGCATATTTGGTGGTAGAAGGAGTGCAAATACCTTTGTAGGTAAGTGTTACAATTATCAAGAGTTTGGGCACCCAACATATAAGTGTCCTGAGAAGAAAAAATTTTCTAGTGATGGTGAAAATAAGAGTGAGAGGCGAACACAATTAGTCCAAGAAGAAGAATGTAGTTCTAGTTACAAAAGGTGTGATGCTGAAGTAGGAGAATCATTGATGCTGAGAGAAAGAGCACTACTGAAGAGCTCTAGGGAGAAGGAGCTGATTCAGAGAAGAGCATTGTTCAAGACAACTTGCAAGAGCAAGAACAAGGTATGTAAAGTCATAGTAGATTCTAGTTGTATAGATAATATGGTGTCTAGTGAGATGGTAGACAAGCTAAAGTTGAAGAGAGTTCCTAGGGAAGTTCCCTACAAAATTTCTTGGGTGAGTGATCATCACTCTATTTTAGTGATTGAGTAAGTATTATTTGAGTTCAAGATTGGAGCATATGAGGATAGAGTATTTTGTGACATCCTACCTGTGGATTGTTGTTATGTGATACTTGGAAGACCCTGGCAATTTGATAGGTTTGTAGTCTATGATGGAAGAGCTAATACCTTCACTATCAAGAAGGATGAGAAGAATTTTGTGCTACTACCATTAGAGAAGTAGTCAAGAGAAGTATATATGATTATGTTTGGGAAGAAGGAGATAGTGATGTTTGAGGAGAGTAAAAACAAGGAGTGTGCGGCCTTTTCAAGGCATGAAGTTGTTGAAACAACAAATAGGAAGTGTGATGCTGAGTTGCAGCTAGTTGTGAGGATAAATATGTTCATGTGGAAGAAGTAAGTGACTGAAAATGTGAAGGGTAAGAGTGTAGAGCCTGTGGTAAGACAAGAATTGATTGAAGGAGTCTTAGTAGGGACAATCGTGTGCCCTGTAGTGATGAGTAGACAGCAAAGAGAAGCTGGTGTAGCAGTTTGCAAAGTAAGTAAGTTGGATAAAGGCCTGACAGAGGTTGGTGAAGGTAAGGTGAAAGTGGATAGTGGAAAGGAGAGTATGAACTAGTGGTGCAAACAAGAATTTAAGAAGACAAGTTTGAAGACAGTTGAGAGAAGCATAGTTGCTGATGAAGATGACAAGGTCAGAGGACCAAGAGTGGGACAATCCACAAAGAGTGCATATGGTCAAATAGCAAGAAATGTTGGCAAGCATGCCATGGATAGTAAAGATGGACTTGATGAAGACAAGCATGGAGCAATGAAGGTCAATTTATAAGAATATTTCCAAGGGAATTGGAAAAGTTTCAAGTTTGGTTGTATGGTGCAGTGCACCTAGAATAGGCATTTAATCAAATTTTTAAAATTTTAGAGTTAAAAGGAAAAATGAGTATCAAAATAAATGTAATAGAGCTTTTGATAGGCATAGTCAATTAGTGGAGGTTGATTTTCATCATTTCATATAGTGGAGGCCAAGATTAGGCAAGTATTTTAGTGAATTTGTAGTCCGCTTAAAAGTATGACAGTCTATTATGGAAAAAATAGTTTTTTGTAAGAAAAAAAGTAGTCATGGCTATTCTAAGATTTTTCCCATGATGGGAATCTTGTAGGGGGAGAAAAACATGTAAAATACATTGTAAAAGGAAGTGGTGGTCAAATATTTTAATGGAAATGGAGTTTGAATGAAAGAAATGAAGAATAGGACTGTTTGCTCTCCCACTTTCAAAGTTTTCTGAAATATTGTTGTTCCTTTGCATTGTCAAGGCCGTACAAGTATTGTGATGATTTCTCATGCATGGAATGATAAAATAGACTATCTTAAATTTGTTTTGGACCTAGTTTCAAGGATTTTAATGGAGATTGAATCATGTTTACACTGTTTTCTTTGAAACTCCCTTGCTATTTTCTAGTTCATGACTATTTTTATTGTTGTTCCTCATGCATGTGCCTAACCGTATAGGATTCTTAAGAGTGAAAATGTATATTTCTGGCTGCAGGATCGAGTCACCTCTCATTTAAGTCTAGTTGGAGGATTTAAGAGTGTAGAATAAGCATTTTATGATTGTTTTTGTGCAAGTAGGTCTGTAAGTAGGGTTTTAGAGGGTTTTAATGCTATTTTCTAAAATTGATGGTTTCTTGACTCCCCACACTTGCATCTTGGATGGAAATGACTATAATAAGTTTTTTTTGCATGTTTGATAAGTGGGTTTTGTGTAGGAACAATGAAGTTTAAGACAAGGGCAGATTTTGTGTTCTTAAAGTCTAATTTCTCTATGTTCTGGATAGTCCTAGCATAGGTAGAATTCACTTTTTAAAGCAAGGTAATTTGTGTGGTGACTAGAACCCTAAAACTAGTTAAGTTTATTAGTATTCAACACCTCCTACACCTAGGAACAATAATTTATGGAGTGGGTTATCATTTTCATGTATTTGTGGTGTTGTGGGAGGCCTAATTAGCCATTGGGACAGCAGGAACGGTCCTATTTTCAGTGTGGTGTTCCAAAACAACCTTATGTGCATGTTTAGTATGTTGAAGGGTAAGATAATTGGTATGAAAAATGTCCATAATAGTTTGGATAGGAGGTTTGAGTCAAAAGTTATTGCATGACAGTCCTAAAAGTAGGGCTATAAGGAAGTGAGTGGGTTTGTGAAGGAAAGGGTACAAGGAGGTACCTTCTGAGTAATTTGTGAGTTTTGTGAGCTTGGGGTAGTCAAACCTAGTTGGTCTAGGGTCTCTAGAAAGTTTGGGAAGGTCCCCATATGTTTGAACCTATAAATGGTGATATTGTGTTGTGTTGAAGCCATGGAGTGTGAGTGGACAGTCAAGTCCAAATTGAACTCAACTGTTGCTGTTTGGTCCATTGAGGCCTAGATGAGTTGTTTTCCCTACTATTCCCTATATCCTATTCCTCTTGTGTTGTTAGTTTGATCCTTTGTGGTCTTGTTTTATTGAGTTCTGCATCAAGTTTTTATCAGAGCCAGATTAGTAGGTCTGTGAAGTGTTAAGTGTTAAGAGGCAATTTGTCAAGATGCATCCAAGAGTGAGAAACATGGCTCAAGAGATGAATGAGTTGAAAGAGAAACATGCTAGAGAGTTGAGGGAGCTGAAAGAAATAATGGATACCCTAGAACAAAATTAGAGAAGAGGAGTGACTCTAGGTGATGAGATTGAGTCTGACAAAGAAGAAGAAGCTAAGTATGAAGATATGGAGGAAGAGTTAGACCCTGAGGATTAGGGGATGGTAAAGTTGCTGAGGGAAGTTAAAGATGACAAGCACAATATGAAGATAGATGTGCCAAGGTATGGAGGAAGCCTGAATGATGAAGAGTTGTTAGATTGGGTTGCAGCATTAGACAACCACTTTGAGTGTGAAGAAATTCTTGAGGATCAGAAAGTGAAGATTGCAAAGACCAAGCTGACAAGTCATGCTTTGTTATGGTGGGATTATCAGTAGATAAAGAGGAGAAAGAAAGGAAAGACAAAGATTGCATCATGGGGCAAGATGGTAGCAAAAATCAAAGGTAAACTCTTGCCTAAAGATTATGAAGTTTAAATGTTTAAGAAGCTTCAAGGTTTAAGGAAAAAAGAAATGGATGTTAAGTCATGTACTAAAGAGTTTTATAAACTGAGTATAAGTTCTGGTCAAAGTGAAAGTGAAGTGTAAAAGGTTGCTAGGTATATTGGTGGTTTGAGATTTAACATGCAGGATGAGTTGGTGTTGGCAAATCCAAGGAGTGTTGAAGACTCTTACTAGATGGCAGTTAGAGTGGAAGAGAAGCTAAAAAGAAGACAAGATAAGTCAAATAGAGGCAGAGGCAATACCTCTAGAGGTAGAGGTTCTTTCAATACAAAACAAGTCAATGAAATTCAAGAAGACATGAACAAGGCACAAGGACAAGAAACTGATTTCAAGCAAGGAAAAAGTGCAGATTTCAGAGGTAGAGGTTCTAGAGGCAGATTTGGTGGTGGAAGGACTGCAAATACCTTTGTAGGTAAGTGTTAAAATTGTCAAGAGTTTGGGCATCCAACATATAAGTGTCATGAGAAGCAAAATTTTTCTAGTGATGGTGAAAAGAATAGTGAGAGGAGGACTCAATTAGTCCAAGAAGAAGAATGTAGTTCTAGTTACAAAAGGTGTGATGTTAAAGTAGGAGAAGCATTCATACTGAGAGAAAGAGCACTACTGAAGACCTCCAGGGAGAAGGAGATGATTCAGAGGAGAGCATTATTCAAGACAACTTCCAAGAGCAAGAACAAGGTATGTAAAGTGATAGTAGATTCTAGTTGTACTAATAATATGGTGTCTAGTGAGATGGTAGACAAGCTAAAGTTGAAGAGAGTTCCTAGGGAAGTTCCCTACAAAATTTCTTGGGTGAGTGATCATCAGTTCATTTTATTGATTGAGAAAGCATTAGTTGAGTTCAAGACTGGAGCATATGAGGATAGAGTACTTTGTGACATCCTACCTATAGATTGTTGTCATGTGATACTTGGAAGACCCTGGCAATTTGAAAGGTTTGCAATCTATGATGGAAGAGTTAATGCCTTCACTATCAAGAAGGATGGGAAGACTTTTGTGCACTACCATTAGAGGAGTAGTCAAGAGTAGTAAATATGATTATGTTTGGCAATAAGGAGATAGTGATGTTTGAGGAGAGTAAAAACAAGAAGTGTGCAGCATTTTCAAGGCATGAAGTTGTTGAAACAGCAAATAGGAAGTGTGAAGCTGAGTTGCAGCTAGTTGTGAGGAGAAATATCTTCATATGGAATAAGGAAGTGACTAAAAATGTGAAGTGCAAGAGCGTAGAGCCTGTGGTAAGGCAAGAAGTGACTGAAGGAGTCTTAGTAGGGACAATCATATGCCCTGTAGTGATGAGTACACAGCCAAGAGAAGCTAGTGTAGCAGTTTACAAAGTAAGCAAGTTGGATAAAGGCCTGACAGAGGTTAGTGAAGGTAAGGTGACAATGGATAGTGGAAATGAGATTATGAACTAGTGGTGTAAACAAGAAGTTAAGAAGACAAGTTTGAAGATAGTTGAGAGAAGCATAGTTGTTGATGAAGATGACAAGGTCAGAGGACCAAGAGTGGGAAAGTCAACAAAGAGTACATATGGTCAAACAACAAGAAATGTTCACAAGCATGCCATGGATAGTAAAGATGGACTTGATGAAGACAAGCATGGAGTAATGAAGGTCAATTTGCAAGAATATTTCCAAGGGACTTGGAAAAGTTTCAAGTTAGGCTGTATAGTGCAGTGCACCTAGAATAGGCATTTAATCAAATTTTAAAAATTTTAGAGTTAGAAGGCAAAATGAGTTTCAAAATAAATGTAATAGAGCCCTTGATAGGTATAGTCAGTTAGTGGAGGTTGATTTTAGTCATTACATATAGTGGAGGCCAATATTAGGTAAGTATTTTAGTGAATGTGCAGTCCTCTTAAAAGTATGACAGTCTATTTATGGAAAAAAAAGTTTTTTTGTAAGAAGAAAAAAGGTCATGGCTATTCTAAGCCTTTTTCCATGATGGGAATCTTGTAGAGGAAAAAAAACATGTAAAATGCATTGTAAAAGGAAGTGGTGGTCGGATATTGTAATGGAGATGGAGTTTGAATGAAAGAAATGAAGAATAGGACTGTTTGCTGTCCCACTTTCACAGTTTTATGAAATATTGTTGTTCCTTTGCATTGTCAAGGCTGTATAAGTATTGTGATGATTCATCATGCATGGAATGATGAAATAGACTGTCTTAATTTTTTTTGGACTAGGTTTAAAGGATTTTAATGGAGATTGAAGCATGTTTACACCGTTTTCTTTGAAACTGCCCTGCTATTTTCAAGTTCATGACTATTTTTATTGCTGTTCCTCATGCATGTACCCAAGCATATAGGGTTCTCAAGAGTGAAAATGTATATGTCTAGGTAGAGGATCGAGTCACCTCTCATTTAAGTCTAGGTGGAGGATTTAAGAGTGTAGAATAAGTATTTTATGACTATTTTTGTGCAAGTAGGTCTGTAAGTAGGGTTTTAGAGGGTTTTAGTGCTTTTTTGTGAAATCAATGGTTCCTTGACTCCCCACACTTGTATATTCTATGGAAATGACTATAATAAGTCTTTTTTACATGTTTGATAAGTGGGTTTTGTGTAGGAACAATGAAGTTTAAGACAAGGGTAGATTTTGTGTTCTTAAAGTCTAATTTCTCTATGTTTTGGATAGTCCTAGCATAGGTAGAGTTTGCTTTTTAAAGAAAGGTAATTTGTGTGGTGACTAGAACCCTAAAACTAGTTATGTTTATTAGTATTCAACACCTCCTACACCTGGGAATAAGAATTTGTGGAGTGGGTTATCATTTTCATGTATTTGTGGTGTTGTGGGAGGCCTAATTAACCCTTGGGACAACATGAACAGTCCTATTTTGAGTGTGGTGTTCCAAAACAACCTTATGTGCATGTTTAGTATGTTGAAGGGTAAGATAATGGGTATCCAAAAAGTCTATACCAGCTTGTATAGGAGGTCTGAGTCAAAAGTTATTGCATGACAGTCCTAAAAGTAGGGCTACAAGGAAGTGAGTGGGTTTGTGAAGGAAATGGTACAAGGAAGTACCTTCTGAGCAATTTGGGAGGTTTTTGAGCTTGGGATAGTCAAACCTAGTTGGTCTAGGGTCCCTAGAAAGTTTGGGAAGGTCCCCATATGTTTGAACCTATAAATGGTGATATTGTGTTGTGTTGAAGCCATGGAGTGTGAGTGGACAGTCAAGTCCAAATTGAAGTCAAGTGTTGCTGTTTGGTCCACTGAGGCCTAGATGAGTTGTTTGCCCTACCACTCCCTAGATCATCTTCCTCCTATGTTGTTAGTTTGATCCTTTGTGGTCTTGTGTTAGTGAGCTCTGCATTAAAATTTAGGGACTCACTTTTTTTCAATAACCCTAGATGTCTAATGCAGGAGCATCGCTGGCTCAAGAGTAATCTTGCATCAACCAAAAATGTTTGCATTTCAGTTTGTTTCCATTTTAGTTTCTTTATTTTCAGTTTCCAGTTTAGTATAGTTAGTTCAGTTAGTAGTAGTTTCTATATTTTGGTCCACATCCTAGTGCAGTTGTATTTCAGACGTTGCAGAGCTAGACTTAGCATCTATATTTGTTCATGCACATCATATCCAAAATTTAGATCATTTGAATTAGGTACTAGAAAGATATCGCTATCAGATGATCGATTATTATTTTTAGAATAGAGTATCCTGACAGTCTTAGATAATCAAATAAAGGAGAAGACATGCAGAGCAATTCACAACTTGTAGAGCTAAATTACACATCGTTTAATGTTGTTTGGTTCATGTCTGACCTTCCTTGAGATTTGCACATCATTCCATTTATTTGCGAAGGAATTCTATTCAATTAGGTCTGACCTATCCATGTACACACATTACAACTCTTCATTGGAGTTTGTGATCTTCCTTGGCTGAGACAGAGGAATCATAGGTTTTGGAGATGATATATATTGATGTAATAGATTCCTAAGAAAGTAGTGAAATTCATAGAGATAGTTTGATAGTTTGAATTCCTTACAAAGGAGCTTCAAGGCCATATCTTTTGCATATTCTATAATCAAGCCTATCAGCCCTAATTGTAAGCCCGCATGTTGTCAGCTAATTTATATTTGAAGTCTATGATACTAAATGACTAGATCTTCATTTTCTTTATATATTTGAGTTGTTTCCATTACATTTACTCTAACTGCATAACCTGGATAGTTCACTTTGTGGACCCTCCTAGCCATGACTGCACCACAATGAATGTCTTCAATGTACAAATTAGGATCCACTACTTCTAAACATCAACACAATATCTAAACTTGTGGAGTAACCCATCACTAGATACTTCAAAGGAAGGTAGACATAGACTGTGTAAGCACATCCCCAAATATGGAGGGTAAGAAACCTCAATGCGGAGAAATGTGGAGCAATCTCATTTCTCCCAGATTATCTTCTACATAGGCAAACATTCTATAAAACATTAATTTCTATTCCACATGATCCAAAAACTGAAACTCTTGATATAACACCTCTGAACACCTTTGATCAACACTTCCAAACCACACAAGCATATCTTCAACTAGGATGATATGTGGAGTATAACATTGAGAGTACCTATGTCACACTGCACACCTTTTTATCAAATTTTCTCAAAAGCACTTAGAAACCAAGTGAACCATCTACTGGAAGTTGACATCAATGATAACACCTACATGTTTCCAACAATCTCCCCCTTGCATAACATGTATAACTAGTCCAAAAGAAGTAACAAAAGAATACAAACATTTCAATCCTCATATGAAACATATCAAACATTTATGATATGTAATGCTTTGGTTTGAGGGAGGCTCAACAAGTCAACAACTCTATTGGTAGTGACCTATTTATATTTAATGACTAAGTTGAGCCACTAAATATTTCAAGCCCATTTCAAATGATGTTTTTTCTTGAGTTTTAGACTATGCATTAAAAAACATAAGGCGTTGATGATTAGTACATGTATATGTTTCCCTATAAAGAATGTAGTGCCTCCATTGTTTCAAGGCTTAGACCAAGGCATACAACTTCTCATCATGGGTGATGTAATTGATCTTGGCTACTGAGAGGCATTTAGTCCTTGTTTAAGAACAATTCATATACCATACTTGGAGGCATCAATCTCAATCTCAAAGGGTTGTCGAATATTTAGAAGAATAAGTATGGGATTTGAGAAAAGTTCCAACTTAAGATATTGTAATGCTTTTTCTACTACTATAGTCCATGAAAAATTATTTTTTGTTGCACAAGTTGTGAAGTGGTCAAGAAATATAGGAAAAAATATTTAATGAATTTTTTCTAGAAATTCATGCCCCCTAGGAATCTCTTTAGACATTCAACACAATGAGAGATAGGCTAATCCTTGATAGATTTCACTTTGTTAGTGTGAGTAAGCTAAGGTAGTAGAACAACTTCCTACACTAATATTGACAGGAGGATTTTATAAAACTTTTCTAATATTTACATTATGTACGAAAATAAACATAAATAGAAATCATACCACAAGACAATAATGTATGTGAGGAAAACCCTTTCAGGAGAAAAGCCCCACATTCCAAAAGTATCCCAATATATTATTTATAAATCTCAAAAAGATTAAAATATAATTGTAGATATATTTTTCATAGGAGTATAACCAACCAAAGATTTGGAAGAAAATGAACATCTATAAGACTCTCACACACAACCTCCATCTCAAGAACCTAATATATATGACATACGATATATGATACCATCGAACCATAATTAGAAAATGATGAGCCAAGACACCCCAAAAGTGGCACCCAAATCCTTAGGGTTCCGTTATCTCCAATAAAAGATGACTTATGATGTGTCATAACATTCTTCATAAGTTGGTCAAGACATGTATCTCCCCCTTATATCTCTTTTCTGTGTCCAACATATTTTTACATTTTCCAATATGGGAGGCCCATCTTCCAAAGGCCATAACTTTTCATTGGGGAGGCTGATTGGGCCCTTCTTTTTAAATTGTAGCACTCAAAGGGATCTACACATTAAGCACCCTTGCAAGAAATTCCAGGCAACCTAGAATTTTTATTTTGGCAAAAAACCAACTCTATAGCCTAGAAATTGAATTTATTCTATTTTACAAGTAAAAAATCACACTTTTTTTATCACAAGGTTGAGACACCTTTCCCAACATTCTCCCACTTGTCAAACAACTTGCAAGACAAAAGGGACTATCAACACCATGAGTTAATTTCTAGGGTTTAAGAGGCCCATAGACTTTGAATACCATTTGAACTTCTATGTTCTCATAGGCTTAGTTAATAAATCTACAACATTCATGAAAGTCTCTACCTTAACTAGATTCACCCTAATATCCATGACCATATATTTTACATCAATGTGCTTTGTCCCAACATGAAACATCAAGTTCTTAGCTAGGTAGATCACACTTTGACTATCACAATAAATTCTCATTGCACCTTGTTTTACTCTAATATCTAAACACAATCTCTTAAGTTGAATGGATTTTTTGTAAGCATCAGTAGGTACCATATACTATGCCTTATTAGTGGAAAAAACAACCACATCATGTTACTTACTCATCCAACTAATTGTAGTGCCAAGTAAAGTAAATACATAAGCATGTGGATCTTTTACTATCAACATCACCTATTTAGTCTAAATCCACAGAACCATGAATATCAAGGGAATGATTGTCTCCTATAATATTACTATGATAACACAAGGAATACTTTGAGATACCTCACAAATATCTAAAGACTCTTTTATCTACATCCCAAATGAATGCCTAAATATGCTTTTATATGCAACTACAATCATTCTTGCCAAGACTTCATAAATTCAAGCTTACCATGTTGGCCTAGGGACCAAATAATAGTCATAAACTGACGCTTAAAATTTGGGCCTGACCCAAAATAGGGCAGGACTAGGGTGAGGGCAGGATAGTCCTCCCCACCTATTTTGGGTAGGGTTTAGCTCAAGGGGTCCCCCTAGGCCCCGTTTGTCATGATACCTAGGGTTCATTCCATCAGGATGCCAAATTATGATGCAAGATGTCCTAAATTCACACTAAAGACCTAGGAGCTAATCCATATGAGGGAGAATCCCCCAAGGGGACATTTTCTAACATTACACTAGATTACAATGGAAATTTGAATCCAAAGGAATTGATTGACTTCATAAATGATTTCGAAGAATACATTGAATATGAAGAAATAGAAGATACAGAGAAAGTGAGGTTTTTAAAGATTAAGTTGAAAGGGATGCTACTATTTGGTGGAAAGAAGTTTAATTAGATAGGAATATAAGAGGAAAATAAAATATCAAAAAATGGGATAGGATGGTGACAAAATTAAAAAATTAGTTTACACCTACTGACTATGAGTTGGAATTGTTGAAGAGATTGTAAAACCTAAAACAAAAGGAGAAATCTGTGAAGGAGTCTACTGAAGAATTTCATAAGATGATCATAAGGACTGGACATAGTGAAGCAAGCAAGGAGAAAGTTGAAAGATACATAAATGGATTGAGGTTAAATATTCAAGAGGAATTGAGTCTGGTAAGGATGACAATAATAGAAGCATATTAGTTTGCCCATAAAGTTGAAGACAAGTTGAATACGAAGCATGAGCAAAGATAGAGAGGTAGAGGAGGTAAATTTTAGAGAGGTAAAACATATTCTAGAGGAGAAAGATCATATACAAAGTAGAACAAAGAGAGTAGTCCATTCAAGAAGGAAGATAGAGATAACAATTCATACCAGAGAGATGACATAAATTTCTACCATAGAGGGAATCATAATTCTTACTGCAATGAAAGATACAGAAGTGAAGAAAGAGGATTGGATAAAAGAAAATTCAGAGGAACTTGTTTTAAGAGTGAAGGTGAAAGACATAGAGCATTTGAATGTCATCAAGGAAGCACAAACAAGAAGACAAAGAATAGTGCAAGAATAACTTATGTATAAGAAGAACCTATTGCATCACCTGATTCAGTTGGAAAACTAGAAAAAAAGAGAATCAATAGTCATGAGGAGAGCATTATTTCAAGTAGAGACAACTGAGGAACCACCGCAAAAGAAAAGTTTGTTATGGACTAGATGCAAATCAGGAGGTAAATGTTGTAAAGTTATAATTGATAGTGTTAATACTGATAACTAGATTTCAGAGGAGATGGTGACTAAGCTAAACTTGGAGAGATTGAAACACCCTAAGCCCTAAAAGATAGCATGGATTTAGGATGAACATGAGGTACTAGTGAGTGAACAATGTTTGGTGAAATTTCATATTGGATCTTATCATGATGAAGTATTGCGTGATATTATGGTAATGGATGTATGTCATATATTGTTGGGTAGACCATGGTAGTATGATAGAAAATCTATAAATGATGGGAGAAAGAATACTTATACTATAACATCTAATGGAAATAAAATTACCTTGATACCTTTGGAAGATGTCCCTAAGGGTGAAGTATGTGAGAATGCCAGAATTTGTTTGGTTGATGTATAAAAATTTCTTGATGGATTGAAACATGAGAATGTGTGTTTTTCTTTGATTCCAATGAACCATGGAACAATAAGTATAGAGACTGAAGAATCACAACTAGAGGAGATTACTAAACTATTGATAGAGTATGAAGATATCATATAAGATAATGTACCTGAAGGATTGCCACCAATCTAGAGTATCAGTCATCATACATGGACCTTATAGCTCGAGCTACTTTGCCTAACAAAGCAACACACTGGATGACACTAGTAGAGAGTGCAGAGCTGGATAGACAGATATAGGAACTGTTGAGGAAAGGATTGATTAGAGAAAGATTAAGCAAATGTGCAGTACTTGTAATATTATCACCGAAGAAAGATGGATAATGGAGGATGTGTATGGACTCTAGAGAAACCAATAAGATCATAGTTAAGTATAGATTTTCATTGCCAGGCATGGATGACATCATGGACTATTTGAGTGGAGTAAAATATTTCACAAAGATATACTTGAAGAGTGGATACCATCATATCAGAATCAGAGAAGGAGATGAGTGGAAGATTGCATTTAAGACAAATGAGGGATTGTATGAATGGTTAGTGATGCCTTTTGGGTTGACTAATGTGTTGAGTACTCTCATGAGATTGATGAATGAAGTTCTGAAGAAATTCTTGGATAAGTTTGTTATTGTATACTTGGATGATACTATGATTTTCAGTAAGACAAAAGAAGAACATTTATGGCATATTAGACAAGTATTACAGAAGTTGAGAGAAGAAAAGTTGCTGATAAATATTAAGAAATGTAGCTTCATGAAGGAAGAATTGGTATATTTGGGATTTTTTATTTCTGTGGAAGGATTGAAGATAGACCTTGAGAAACTTAGAGCAATTGTTGAGTGGTGAACACCTGTGAGCATTGGAGAAGTTAGATCATTTCATGGATTAGCTAGTTTCTACCAAAACTTCATAAAAAAAATTAGTTTAGCATGCACACCAATGACAAAGACAATGAGAAGTGACAAAAAGGATTTTAAGTGGACATCAAGAGCAAATAAAAGTTTTAAATTGTTGAAGTATAAAGTGACAGAGCAACCAGTGCTGGCATTACTAGATTTCATCAAGATATTTCAAGTAAATTGTGATGCATGTGGAAATGCAATAGGAGCAGTGTCAAGTTAGGAAGGTAGACTAGTAGCATATTTCAGTGAGAAGTTGAATGATGCAAGGAGATGATATTAGTTTATGATCAAGAGTTCTATGCCACAATTCAAGCTTTGAAGAAGTGGAGACATTACTTGTTGCCTAAGGAATTTGTGTTGTATACAAATGATCAGACTTTATAATATTTGAATAGTCAAGGAAAGTTGAATCAGAGACATATGAGAAGGGTAGAGTTCATGTAGAGTTACACATTTGTATTAAAGCATAGAAGTGGGAAGTTAAATAAAGTTACAGATGCATTGAGTAGAAGAAGGAATTTGCTGAGAGAGATGAGAATAGAAGTATCAGGTTTTGAATAACTAAAACACATGTATGAAGAAGATCTTGGTTTTGCAGAACCATGGAAAGCATCTAAAAAACCTATTGTTATAGATAGAAGGAAGTGGTCAGATTATTTCATTCAAGAAGGTATGTTATTCAAAGGAAATCAATTGTGTATAGCTAGGAGTTCAATGAGAGACAATTTGATCAAGGAGAAGCATAGTGGTGGAATGGCAAGAAATTTTAGAACTGACAAGACAGTGGCTTTCGTAAGTTAACATTACTTTTGGCCTTAGATATATAAGGATGTAAGAAAGTTTGTGCAGAGTTGTAGAGTATGTCAAGTTGCAAAAGGGAGTATTCAGAATACTGGATTGTACAAATCTTTGACAATACTGAAGAGACCTTAGGAAGACATGAGAATGGATTTCATGTTAGGATTATCAAGAACACAAAGAGAAAATCATTCTATATTTGTAGTGGTGGACAAATTTTCAAAGATGTCGCATTTCATACCTTTTAAGAAGTCAAATGATGTAGTACATGTTGCTAACCCATTTTTCAAGGAGATTGTGAGATTTCATGGATTACCTAAAAGCATAATTTCAAATAGGGATACAAGATTCATTGGATATTTTTGGAGGACATTGTGGAAAAAGATGAAGACAAACCTAAAGTTCAGTTCAACATTTCATCCACAGACAGATTGACAAACAGAACTAGTAAATAGGAGTTTGGGTAACTTGTTGAGATGTTTAGTACAAGATAAGGTGGGAAATTGGAATCTAATTCTACCACAAGCAGAGATTGCATACAATAATTTAGTGGATAGGAGTATAGGGAAGACACTAGTTGAGATTGTGATAGGAAAAAAACCTAAAGGAGTTGCAAAATTGAGAGACATCACAATGGAGAACAAGAGAAGTGCAGAAGTGGAATAATTTACAGGATACATAGAGAAAATACATAATTAGGTCAAGAAGCATTTGGAGGAGATGAATAGTAAGTATAAGGAGCAAGCAGATAAGAAGAGAAGACATAAATAATTTTTAGTTGGAGATGAAGTAATGGTATATCTGAGAAAAGAGAGATTTCCAATAGAAACATATAACAAGCTAAAGATGAAGAAGTTTGTACCATGTAGGATACTTAGGAAGTTTGATTTAGCACATGCATATGAAGTGGAGCTACCAGATACATTGGGTATATCACCAATATTCAACATTGTAGACTTATATTAGTACCATGAAGGAGAATCAAGTGATAGCATTGAAGATGGTTTAAAGAATCAATTACCATAGAAACAATCAAAGCAAATAGAAGACATCTTGGAGAATAGAGTTGGCCACCATACCAGAGGCAAGCAATACAAAGAATATTTGGTAAAGTGGAAAGGCGGACTAGAAGAAGACTCAATTTGGATTTCTCAGGCTAAGGTGGACCACCTTGGTTTTCCTCTAGCCCCAAAAAAGTGAGGGACTCACTTTTTCAACAACCCAGGTGTCTTATGCAAGAGCATCCCAGGTTACATAGCAATCTTGTATCAGCCAAAAATAATTGCATTATTTGTTTTCTTTCATTTCTAGTTCAGTTTAGTCATTTACAGTTTCAACATTTTGTACCGCATTTTACCACATCTTCATATCTAAGCTCATGGAGTAGAAATTAGAATCTACATATCATCATCTACATCATATAAAAATTTTAGGTCATTTGGACTTGTCTGCTAAAAGTTATCACTATTAGAAGATCATCAGTTCTCATAGAGTAGAGCATTTAGGTAGTGGGTTGAAGGAGAAGGTTTACGGAGCACTTTCATGACTTATAGAGCTTGATGATACATCGTACATGGCACATAAGGATCAAATAAACCATCCTTGAGGTCTGCACCTTGATTCATACATTTGTGGAGCATCACCAGATGATTGAAGGCCAACCTACTTGTCTCTACATGTTACATCCTTGATTGGAGTTTGTAACCTCTTGTGACTGATGCGAAGCATTTCTTAATCTTGTAGATGATATATATAGATGTCTTAGAGGTGTTAGGAATAATTTCATTAGTTTTTAGCTTTAGAATATGTTTTAGAGTTCAATTTCCTTTTTGGAAGGCACTTCATTGCCACATCTTGCATAGCAGTTGTAACCCAGAAAGCAAGCCTGTGAGCCCTTGAATGTAGCCCCCTTGTTGTTCACATATAAGCATTTTGACTATATGATATATTGAGTATTTTAATCTTCCATTGCATTCTGTATTTGTTTTATTTCCATTGTGTTTATTCTAGTTGCATGGTTTCGATAGTTCATTCTATGAACCCTCCGACCGTGACTGCACGAAATAGCCTATGCCTCAGAGAACTTTTGATATTGATAAAATAAGATGGTCACAAGTCTATTAGTAGTGTCGAATTCTTCCTACACACCATACCTATGATTGACTTTGATACCAATAAAAAAAACTCCATTGTGAAGTGATATAATTGTCTACATATAATTTGTAGAGGACTTGTTTCCTTAGAATATATGGAGTAAAAATGTCCATCCTCTTGTAAATCTCATAGTAAATAATCAAGTTATGACCCATTCTATTTTTCTATGGTTTCATATGATGCTTGTCATCATAATTGATATCAGTACACATGAACAAAACAAATCAAGAAAGAGATTCTCTTAGAAAAAGTAATGAAAACATATTTATAAAAGTTCTTTTAAAGGACTATAAAAACACTTCTAGAAATTTCACCTCAAATATTATTATATTCTACCAATTAAATATTATTTCTAATGAGAAGATTATATTCTACTATACGAACTAATCAATTATGATGTCTACTCAAGAGGCTATGAAGGGGCTAATCCTTATGAATTCTTACTTCTTTAGAGGAAAGTGTCCCTATTTTATTCTTAAGATGTGGAAAGTGTTGCTGAAGAGATGCCTATGAGATCCACTTAGCTTTTTCTAGTAGGGTATCCTTTCAATGAACTAAGTATGTAGTGGTAATCCTACGCCTAGAAGAGTATGTGTGAACTACAAAAAATGTATATGTATTAAAACAAGACTAAAAATTTCAAGTATTATGCTTAGGATGAGAGAGAAAGTTTCTCTTCCAAGTGAGGTTTCTCATATCACTTCAACTAATTAACATTAACCACATCATGTATTCAAATCTATGAATGGAGATCAAGTTTGAAGGAACTATTTACTATTTCTTGCATAATTATATAAGACCAATATCTAATATGCTTGTGCTTATAATGTTGTTGACCTCTGAACCTTTTCTCATCCATATAATGGCATAATTTATCAATAACCATAATGTTATAAGGGATGTAGTGATTATCATGATTTTCCTTATATGTAACTTGAGAAGTCTAAGGATCTACATGCACTTGTTGATTAATCTTTGCCATGTTGTGAATAAACTATGAAGCTTGTCCCTGCTCCTTTTGTTGGTGTGATGAAGAAGCTAGAGGAAGGGAAACTAGAATATCATATGGAGGAAGACGTTGATATCCATAACATACCTCAAGAGGAGAATAGTCTATGGAGACGTGTAGAAAAATTATAGTTGTGATACAAAACATGAAGATAACTATCCCACTATTTATTCTTGTTGTAGTAGGTCATGAAAGAATGAGGCAAGGTATGATTTACAACTTTAGCCTAGCCATCTATTTGTGGATGAAAAGATGTAGAATATCAAAGTTGACACCATAATAAATTCCAAAGTGATTTCAAAAAGTGACTTAAAAATGTAGAATCACGATCATAAGTAATAGAAAGAAGAAAAAAAACTGACACCATACATAACTAAAAATATATTCAGTTATCTTAGAAGAATAAATAGTTTTCTTGTGAGGAACTATAATATCTCTGATGGAAAGTTTTATGGATTTAACAATTTTCTTAAAGTTTTGATTTTTAATATAAGGATGCATGCAATTCCCTTGAATTTCTTTTATAATAAATCAATGTTAATTTCTAAATTAAATTGTATATATATATATATATAAAAAAAAAAAAAAATTTATACATAAAGATACAACAATAATTTCATTTAATAAATTTCTAGAAGATTATATTGTTCTGGTACAAATGATAAGAAAGAACCTTTTTATTCTTTTGAATTCTAAAAATAGTTAACTTGGTAGATCCAAGCAACAAGCATACATACAAGAGAACTCTTTTATATCGATATATATCATAGCTAGGACCAACTAAAACTTAGATCTTATCTCCATATTATCAAAGAATCTCCCTTAAAATAGAATGCTTGATGTAATTAATAAAACTTTAGCAAAGGAAATACTTTACTCAATGCTTAGCCAAACTTACTTATGAATTAGCCCCACCACAATATCCAAGATTGATTTTATAGGAGTAAAAATTAATAACAAATACCAACTTATATTAATAGCATACCTCAAGTAAAAATAATTTTTGTAATCATTAAATGTACAAAAATGTCAATTTAAGCCCTCTTCATACATTGTGACTCCTATATTAGAGGGATAAAATCCTTCCTCCTTTCTTCATATATTATGATATTCTTAACAATTCAAACTTGCACACTTGAATTTGTATGGCCATATTTGGAAATTAATATAAATGATATGGTATGACCAACTAATGGCCATCACAAATGCACTCTTAAATAAAACTGATCACCAATAACTTTTGAAATTAATTCTAGTAACTAGTAAACAATATAAATATATATTTTTTGCATTTTTCTTGTATATAAAATAACTTCACAGAAACTCAAATAATCATGCAATCCACACCTGTAAACTAACACTGAAACTAAAAATGTTGTTCAAGCTCTATGTAATTTTTGTTAGAAATGAAGGTAAACAACTATCAATGGAAAATTGATTACAATTGTGATATAGATATTTAACTATGCATAACCAAAAATGTATCTTGAAATGCTTCCTAGACAGATGTACACACTTATGCATCTAGTTAAGAGAAGGAGGGTCAATGACCCCTGACTTCTACTAAAGATAATCAAAAGTATCCTTAGAGAGGGCCTTTGTAAAGATGTCTGCAACTTGATCCTTGCTAGGCACATACTCCAATTTCACCTCATTCTCTACAACCTTCTCTCTTAGGAAGTGATACCGGATTGAAATATGCTTTGTCCTTGAATGCATTACAGGATTCTTTAAAATTTTGATAGCACTTGTATTATCACATATGATAGGAATAGGTTCATCATATGACACTTTGATATCCTTCAATGTCTACTTTATCCATAACACATGTATGCAACAAGATGCTATTGTAATGACTCTACCTCTTTAGTAGATAGTGACACTAAGTCCTACTTCTTACTTAACCATGAGACAAGTCTGCGTCCTAGAAAGAAAGCACAACCACTTGTACACCTTCTATCATCTGTACATCCTACCCAATCTATATTTGTATATGCAATCAAGGAGAAATCAATATCCTTGGGATACCATAGGCCAAACTCCAGAGTGCCTTTCAAGTATCTGAATATTCTCTTTACTACTGAAACATGTGACTCTCTAGGATCTGCTTGAAATGTAGCCACAAGGCAAACTACATGCATGATATCTGATCTAGTAGCAGTCAGTTATAACAATCCACCAATCATTGATCTATACTTGCTCTGATCAGCCTTAGGAGATTCATCATTTTTGCTTAACTTACTATAGGTAGTCATGAGAGTACACACTAGTATGGAGTCTTCCATTCAAAACTTCTTCAACATTTCCTTAACTTACTTTGACTATGAAATGAAAATACCTTTTTTTAATTGACTAATTTGTAACCCAAGGAAGAAATTCATTTCCGCACACATTGAAATTTCAAATTCTTTTTGCATCTCTTCTGCAAATTTATTGCACATACCTTCATTGCTTCTAAAGATTATATCATCAACATATACTTCCAAAATCAGGATTTGATCTTCTTCAAATTTAAAATATAGATTTCTATCTATAGTCCTCTTTTTGAAACCTTACTGTAGCAAGTACCTATCGAACCATGCATACTAGAATAAGTGAAGGGCACGGGTGCATAGACAAATGGGGAGTTGCACTAAGACAGTCATTTTTCACTAAGTGTTGCCATCAATGCCAAAGGGGGAGATTCTTGGCAAGAGATACTTCTTTGCTTGATAGGTGTTGTCATTGATGACAACTAAGATCATTCCAATCATCTGCATAACACAAATTGTTCTTACCGGAAGTTAGATTCATAATTTTTCTAAGTCTGGATAGTTAGTAACAAAGTAGTAACATGGTTCGGTATTTCGGTCAGGATCTGTCAGGCTGAAAGCCATGGTTAGTTGCGGATCTAGGGAAGTCATATGCATTGTCAAGATAGTCTCAATCTAAATTTTTGTTCTCTGGTGATGAAGGATTCAAAAGCTATTAGCACTTGAGTACTGGGTTCCAGTTTATTACAGTAGACAGAAGGAGAATAGGTTGACCTTGCAGAAGGTTTTGATTTTGGATGTATAGAACTTGTTTGTTGGAAAAATAGTGATGATTAGTGAGCATGGCTGACATGAGTGATGATTTTTAGGAATACATTTTGGTCTGCATGTTAAGTTATGCATGGATAAAGCTGACATAGTAGAGCATTTATAAAAGTTCTAAGTGTTATTAAAGCTAACTGATAGAATAATTATAGATCATGTTGCAAATATATATAGCTGATGAAATTGGATGATTCAGTGTGTGTGCCATATGTGAATAAGGCATAGGTGAGAAAGCAGAAATTCAAAGTGTGAATGATGGTAGAATAGTAAGAAGAGTAGAGTAAAGATGAAATGTGTAAGATCAATGTTTATACTGAACTAAAACTAAATTTATTACACAGGTAGATGCTATTAATCAGTTTAAATCTCTGTCACTCTTTTGTAATATCTCCATAGGCAGTGAGCCTCCATTTGAGAAGTGTACTCTGGATAGTGAGTCTGAATGCATGTGTATTCCCATTTGTAAAAATACTTTTAATAGGGTATTGATATTTGTGGGTTAACCCCCACTGTGGTTTTTCCCTTGACTAGGTTTCCACGTCAAAATCTTGGTGTCAAATGTGTTATTTATGTTCTCTGTTCATATGCTATTGATTGATGTTGAAATGTTAATTTGATTATAATTGGTAAATAAATATTAAAAGTAAAAGGATTGAAAATGTGTGACAACTGATTCACCCCCCCTTCAGTTGTCTGGACCTAAACCAACAATTGGTATCAGAGCTAGGTTCCTTAAAAGAAGTTTAACAACTTGAGGAAAGATTTTAGAAGAAATTTTTCAATGGGTTCACTTAAGGATCAACTTCAGTTGGCTCTAAAAGATCTTGATCAGTCCAAAGAAGAAATTTACAATTTGAAAGATGAAATCAAGGATGTTGATGACACCATCGAAATATTAAAAGTCAAATTAAAGAAATATTTGGGAAGGAATAAGGAGCTACTTTTGCAATTATCCAACTTATCTGAAGAAAATAGCATGAATGAAGCCTTGGAAGAAAAAACAAAGGAGTGTGATAAGCTATCAAAAGAAGTTGTTGTTCTACAAGTTGAGATGAAATCTGGGGTAATGAGGTTTACCAAAGAAATTGAGCAAAGGAAGAAGACTGAAGAAGATTTAAATCAAACTCTAAGAGAAAGAATTGATGAATGTTACAGATTGGACAGTATTACTGGTCATCTAAAATCAAATCTACAAGAAAGAAAGGATAATGAAAGAGACCTTGAAAGACAAATTGTCATTCTTAGACATGATCTAGAAGTTGCAAATGAATACAAGGAAAAGTTCAAAATAATCTCAGCTAAACTTGAAGCAATACTTGAGGGTTAGAAAAGAGTTGAAGATAAGCATGGTCCTAGATATGAAAAAGGTGAAAGCTCTAGATCTGGACAAAGAAACTTTCAACCAAGCAATGAGAGAAACAAGCCTAGAAGACCTCCGATAAGACAGCCTAATGCTCAAACTCAACCAGTGGTTTTTCCTTGCCGAAAGATGTGAAAACCAGATAGTGACTGATGCTACCAGTGCCAAGTTTGACATAATGGTGATGACTATCAATGATATTATAGAACCAGATGTCAAATTCACCTCCATGGTGATTGGGTACAAAATTGACCACTCAAACAAAGAAAACTCTGTCTCTGAAACTATAATATATGCATCCTATCAAATGTTAAAAGAAAATGTTGATTATGATCTTTGTGAATTATTACAAAATCAATTGATTAAGAACTTGAACAAGATAGAGAAAGATAAGAAAAATTCCTTCAAATATGGTTCCTTGATTATATGCTTGTTCTTCTATTTCATGAATGAAATTCTTGGAATTCAAGGTGTGCATTGGACAACTGATAGGCTAGTAGCATGGCAAATAAGAGATCACCTTATCATCCTTGGTGACTCTCAAGCCCAAAAGACTTCTATTTGGTGCTACTTCAAAAACTTCCAGAGTTTAATGCAATGAAGGGAGAGAATACCTAAAACAATTGTGGAAAAGTATGAAAATGACATATGTTTCATGGTTGACACAAACCAGTGCTTGATGGAAGCTATAGAACCAAGGATAGTCTAGATAATGCCTATGGGTTATGAGGTGGATGAAAACATTTTGGATATGTATGCCCAACATCTTTTGAACACACCTAAAGATACCTCTATGGAAAGGTTTGGAACATACAAGGAAGTAAGTCTAAAATTGCATGTGGAGCTCAGATAGCTTGAGACCAAAAGGAAAGTGTAGAGACAAGTTGAAAGATATTTTGAGAGTATTGGCCTAACCAAGGAGGTAGTAAAGAAGAACAAGGAAAGAATTGAAAAGATGGAGAAAAGTAATGAGTAGACTACAGAAGAAAAAGTAGAAAGTGAGCCGGCAATCACTCTGGAAATTCCACCAAGCTCCTTAAGGAAGACATGGAGTTCTGCAACTCTTGTTGAGAAACTCAAGTCTACTTCCACCAAGAAGTCTGAAACCATTCCATCCGATGATGGAGGGAAAAGAAAGAAAGCCAAGGCCACAAGAACCCACAGGAGCACAAAAGATGATAAGGAGACAGAAACTAATGAAAAAGTGAAAGAAATAAGATCCAAGAAAGTGAAAACTTCAAAAACTTCTAAAGAACAACCTTCCACAAGCATTAAGGTGAATAAAAAGTTAGTCACCGATAAGGTCGCTATGACCATTGATGAAATTGTAAAAACAATCATTGTTCATGGAAATTTAAAGCCTGTCACAGTTTACTATGATAATTTTGATCAGGCAAATAAAACAATCTTGGAAGATGCCATTATCACATATTTCAACAAATTCAATAGAGCCCTACTAGAAATCTTACAAGAACTCCCTAAAAGATTAAGGAAAGTATTGGAAATGAGGAAAGAAGTAGCTAAGGATAAAGACATGGAACTCAGAGAGTATGTTCTCTCCACTTTGTGCCCTATAATGACTGGAAGAGAAGCAGACAAAATCCTCAGAGAAGTCAAAGATAAATTTAGAAGCAAAGTCTGGATGAACAAACATATTCTTGGTGAAACTAAGGAAATTGCAAAAGAAACAGAGGAAATTTCAAAAAAGGCCATAGACAAGGATAAGTATTTTATTATTTCAGAGAAACAAGTTGAAGAAGACAATTCTCTAGTTCTGAAACTGGAAGCTTCAGTTGAAGAGACTAACAAGAGAATTGATGACCAAGGTGCTAATTTAAATCCTTTCGAGTCAATATATGAAGAGACAAATGTTGGATTTGACTCATCAAATCTAAATATTGGAGAAGTTTAGGAAGAGGAACAAGTCAATCGAGAGGACATAGAAATGGTAGATAGAATAGTTGATGCAGGGGTAACCCCTCCACCTGATCACTATGGAAAAGAAGAGGATATTGCTACCATACAAAGCCCTCTAGATCAAATAGTAGGTGGTGAGAAAACAAAAAAGAGTCCCTCTAAAGAAAACACAGAGAAGAGTAAAACAGAGAAAGAGGAAGAACAATGAAGGAAGGACAAGGCAAAAGAAGATGGTGCAAATGTTGAAGCACCTAAAGCAGACATTGAGAAATTAGGAGAACAAAAGGATTGTTCTAAAATGATTGCAAGAGATATTGCAAATGTAGTAAAGAATCGTCTTGAAAAAAAAATGATTGAACTTGATGAGCCTAAGCTACTTCAAGACCTAGCCAATCTAGATACTCTCTCTCCAATTCAATTGATGAAAATAGCATCATTCACCCAAGTAAAGGCTAGAGCAAAAATGTTAAAGTCCCACATGGAGGACAATGAGCTACTGGGGTTTGCAACCGAAATTTTGGAGAAATTAATGCCAACCTTTCAGAAGAATCAAAATGATTCCCCCTCCAGACATCTAAAAATCTTTTAAATTTAGTAAACTCTCACATTGAGTCTTTTGAAAAGTCTGCAGAGGCAAAAGTTCAGAAAGAATTCCTAAATAAGAAATTTAGTCAAGTTAAGAATCTAATAAGGAGTGATAGGTTGATACTAGGCATTAGCATAAAGAGTTTGCAAAATGCCCTAAGTGATGGAGATATATATAAGTTTTTCTTATCATGGTCTAAAGTCAATAAGAATATTGAAAAGAAGATAAAGGAGTAGGAACATAAAATATCAGCTCTATCTCAAAATTTTGATTCTCTAACTACCTCTCCTATAAGCCAAGAATGTTAGGTTATTATCTTGATAGATGAAATAAAGGGACTTGAAAAAGAGAAAAGTCATACTATGAAGAGAATGTGTGAACTCCGGGGACTGATTGCCCCCAAGCTGGAATCTATGCATAATGTCTTATCTGAAGCCTAGAATGCACTTCAGACAAGTGATCCACTAGATCTGGAAAAAACAAAAGCATATACATTTTTGTTGAGTGGGCACATCTCTATTTTGGATGGAATGAAGAATACTTGGGCCTTTGAAAATGCACAAATAAAAACCAGCTTTGTAGACATTTTCAAGTTCATGTAAGTAAGACTTAATGATTATCTATTCATATGAGACAGTATATATAAAATTTTTGGAAAATTTTGGCTTGTCGACCCCACCCTTTCCCATTGATGTCAAAGGGGGAGTGAAGGGAAGTAAAAAATGAGGAATTCAGCTAAGGGGGAGAACTAAAATAAGTGAAGGGCACGGGTGCACAGAGAAAGGGGGAGTTGTACTAAGACACTTAGTCATTTTTCAGTAAATGTTGCCATCAATGCCAACGAGGGAGATTGTTGGCAAGAGACACTGCTTTGCCTGATAGGTGTTGTCATTAATGGAAATTAAGATCATCCCAATCATCCCCATAACACAAATTGTTCTTACCAGAAGTTAGATTAAGAATTTGTCTAAGTCTGGACAGTTAGGAACAGAGCAGTAATAGGGTCTAGTATTTTGGTCCAGATCTCTTAGGCTGAAAGCCATGGTTAGCTATGGATCTAGAGGAGTCATATGCATTGTCAAGATAGTCTCAATCCAAATGTTTGTCCTCTGGTGATGAAGGATTCAAAAGCCATTAGAATTTGAGTATCAGGTTCTAGTTTGTCAGAGTAGACAGAAGGAGAACAGGCCTACCTTGTAGAAGGTTTTGATTCCAGATATATAGAAGTTGTTTGTTGGACAAATAGTGATGATCAGTGAGCATGGCTGACATGAGTGATGATTTTAAAGAATAAGTTTTGGTTCACACCTTAAGTTAAGGATGGATCTAGCTGACAGAGTAGAGCATTTATAAAAGTTATAAGCATTGTTAAAGATGACTGATAGAATAATTATAGATCATGTTGCAGATATATATAGCCAATGAAATTGGATGATTTAGTGTGAATGGTGTATGCGAATAAGGCATAGGTGTGAAGAGCAAAAATCCAAAGTGTGAATGAAGGCAGAACAATATGAAGAGCAGAGTAAAGATGAAATGTGTAAGATCAGTGTTTATACTTAACCAAAGCTAAATTTCTTGCATAGGTAGATGCTATTAATTAGTTCAAATCTCTGTCATTCTTTTGTAATATTTCCAAAGGCAGTGAGCCTCCATTTGAGAAGTGAGTTCTAGGAAGTGAGCCTAAATACATGTACATTCCCACTTGTAAAAATACTTTTAACAAGGTATTAATATTTGTGGGTTAACCCCCACTGTGGTTTTTCCCTTAACCGGGTTTCCACGTCAAAATCTTGGTGTCAAATGTGTTATTTATGTTCTCTATTCATATGTTATTGATTGATGCTGAAATGTTAATTTGATTATAAGTGGTAAAGAAAGATTAAAGTAAAAGGATTGAAAATGTGTGACAACTGATTCACCCCCCCTCTCAATTGTCTGGACCTAATCCAACAACCTTGTTGTAGCAGGTACCTATCCAACCATGCATACCAAGCTCTAGAAACCTGTTTCAGTCCATATAGTGCCTTCTTGAATCTGTAGATCATATTTGGATCATCTGATAACTAAAATCCTTCTGGTTGTTCAATGTATACTTCTTTCAAATCCCCATTCAAGAATACATATTTCACATCCATCTGATAGGCTTTGAAGTCCTTATGAGTTGCAAATGCCAAAAACATTCTAATGGCCTCCAACCTTGCCACTTGAGAAAATGTTTTCTCATAATCTATTCTCTCCACTTGTTAGTATCCTTTACACACAAGCCTAGCCTTATTTCTGACTACTTCTCCATTCTCATTCAATTTGTCCTAGAAGACCCATTTAGTTCCTATCACATTTTTGTCTGCTGGTCTTGGGACAACTTCCCAAGTCAAATTATTCTCAATCTACATCAATTCTTCTTCCATAGCCTTGATCTAGCGTACATCTTTGCATGCTTTAGTCACTATTTTTCTTTCTATTTTAGACAATAAGCACAAATTTACCTATTCATCTGCCATAGCAATACTTCTTCTGGTTAACACACCCTTGTTCTTATCTCCAATGATATGATCTTTAGAATGATTCTTTTGTACATACTTGGGGGTCTTAGGAATCCTTTTTGGAGCATCTTCTTCATCAACTTGCTTCTCCTTTTCCTTTTCTTCTTCTCTTTCTTCTTATCTGCAAGGGATCTCATTAGATTCATATCCTTCTATTAACACTAAACTTTGATATGGTTCTTCATCCACTTTGATATTTGTACTTTCCACTAATTTCTTCAGTCTCTTCTTGTAGCACCTATAAGCCTTGATCTTTGTAGAATATTTGAGGAATATTCCTTCATCTAGTCTTGTATCAAACTTTCCCAAATTTTCATCATCTCTCCTAATGTAGCACTTGCTTCCAAACACTCTAAAATATTTTACAATAGGAGATCTTCCATACCATAGCTCATATGGAGTCTTTGAACTGTTAACCCTTGCTTGCACTCTATTTTGTATCTATACTCTAGTGTGAATAGCTTCTCTCCAATAGATATCCAGTAAATTTGCTTCTTTCAACATTGTCTGTGTTTCTTCCTGAATTGTCATGTTATTTCTTTCCACCACTCCATTCTGCTGAGGTGTCCTAGGGGCTGACAAATGCCTCTTTATTCTATGATCTTCACAAAAGAAATTAAGCTCATTGGAGGTGAACTCACCACCTCTGTTAGACCTCAAACACTTGATCTTCAAATCAATTTCATTTTCAACCATAACCTTGAATACTTTCAACCTATCTAGAGTTTTTAATTTTTCTTTGACAAAAGTTACCCAAGTCATTCTAGAGTAATCATCAATCAATAACATGAAATACTTGTCACCTTGAAAGATTCCTACTGTTGTAGTTCCACACAGATCTATATACACTAACTCTAGAGGTTCAGTGGTAGAATAATCTTTGATCTTGAAGTTCTTCCTTGTTTTCTTTCCAATCTGACATTTCTTTTAGGTTGCATTGATAGGATTTATAATTCTTGGTAGATCCCTCAAAGCTTGAGTAGACATGATCCTTACTAGACTACCAAAATTGATGTGACATATTCTTCTATACCATAGCCAATTTTCATTAACTTGAGTCATGAAGCACATACCATTAGCACCTTTGAGCTGATATATATTTCCTTTTGTCCATGTCCCTATAACAACAAGAGTTCTAAAATTTTCTTTTCTAATTTCACATCCACCATCTTGAAATAAAAGGTTATATCCTCTACTACATATTTGTCCTACATATAGCTGATTACGTTAAAAGACCCTTGACATAGAAAACATCATCAGTATTGTGCTTCCCATCAAAAGTAATTGACCCTTTTCCATAGATCTTAGAAGATTAATCATCTCCAGACTTAACAAAACCTCCATCAAACTTTTCAAGCTTCGTAAACTTATTCTTATCTCATGTCATATGATTTTAACACCCACTATTAATTAACTAGTGGTTCTCCTCTTCTCTTGCATGGAAAGTAGTTACAAAATCTCCTTTGATATTGTGCTTTGTTTCCTTCACTATCCTTTCAAAATTAGTTCCAACATTCAAAGAATTTGAAAGCTAGCTTACCTCTATATTTTCTAGATCCATTTTTCAATATGCTTACAAATTTTATTTCACTATATCAAAGTCATCTGAATCTGATTCAACATTCTTTCCTATCTTGCTATCCTTAAAAAGATTATTTTCTTCAGTCATCTTGACCAAATTCTCTTATCTCAAAATTAGTTAGAGTACTGAAGATTTGTTCCCTAGAATACTTGTCCAAATATTGAGTTTCTTCAATAGCAGAAACATTAGCACAATAAGATTTTGGAAGAGCTCTTACTGCCTACTTTACCACTTCACTTTCCTCTAGCATTCTACCAAAACGATTGATGGAGTTGACAACCTCATCCACTCTCTACATGTATCTTGCAATATTTTTATCCTCTGACATCTTTAGGGATTCAAACTTGGTCTTCAAAATCTACAACTTTGATTCCTTGACCTTGTCATCTCCTTCATATGTACTCTCCAACTTTTTCTAGATGTCATTGCCAGTTTTGTAACTCATCACCTTCACTAATTCAGAATTAGAGAGGTTGTTTAGAATAGCACTCTTTGCCTTGTCATTGTTCTCATATTATTTAATCTCATCTTCAACCTTTGAACCATTAGGATGTATAGTATACTCTTTGTCAACTATCTTCCATATGCCATTTCCAAGAGAGACAAGAAAGCATTTCATCCTGGTCTTCCAAAAATCTTAATTTATTCCATCAAACACTGGAACCTTGATACCTTTCCTATGTGCCATCTAGATCTACCCCAACTGGTTTAGTTTCTTTAGGGAACTTGGCTCTAATACCAATTGTTAGAATGCATAGGACAACTAAGAGGGGGGGTAAATTAGTTGTCTAGTAAAACCTTAAACCCTCAAAGCAATTCCAAACATCAACCTCTTATTATGCATTAGCAGAATGTAAACATATGAAGCATCAATGCAAACACATCCAAACACATAAGAACACCAGATTTACATGGAAAACCCAAGAAAGAGAAAACCAAGGTGAGGATTAGCTCACATATATATGAATAACAACACCAAAATTAAATCAGCTCACTATCAAGGGCTCTCTACATAGAAGAAGGCTCACTACCAAAAGAAAGGCTCATTACAAAGGGCTCACTACCTAGAACAAAGAAGAAAGAACAAAAATGTTACAGAGAGATTCGCTATCTAAAAGAAACAAGAGAAATCCACCACTACTACTCCTTACCATTCATAACCTTTGTCTCACTGCCTCTAGCAACTTCTACAACACTGAAATGTAGACACCTTCTGCTCACTGCATTCTAGAGTCATAAGCATTTAATCTCACACACAACTCCCTACCCTTGATTCACATTCATATATCTTCTCTACATTACTCCAATCAACTTCATTTTGCATTTATACCATCTACAACCAAGACCTATTTCAATTAGGGTGGTCATAATGAAGCGTGTGTACCTCAAACATGTAACACCAATTAGGTCATCACTAAACACTTCCACAAGTGGAAAGAAGTGAAACTAGACCACATCAATGGTTAACTAGGACTTAGATTCATATCACCAAGCTATTCATCACATCCACAATCCACGAGGTACCTCTGCAAATGGTGCTAGTAAGCCAAATCAACCAAACTTGAGCTAATGACCACATCCATGCTTCGCCAAGTCTAAAAACATCATGCGAACAACAAAGAACCACTCTACAACATCCACACACCTTTCCATAACATTCAACACCATCATAATCTCTTGTAACACTTCCCCAACCTCCTCAAACAAAGTGATGCAAGAGCATCCTTGGTTCAAGAGCAATCTTGCATCAACCAAAAACATTTGCATTTTAGTTTGTTTGCATTTTAGTTTCTATTTCAGTACAGTCAGTTTAGTCAATAGTAGTTTCTATATTTTGGTCCACATCCTAGTGCAGTTGCATTTCAAACCTTGTAGAGTTGGACATAGCATCTAGATTTGTTCATGCATGTCATATCCAAAATTTAGATCATTTGGATTAGGTACTAGAAAGATATCGTTATCATAAGATCAACTTTTTTTTTCAAAATAGCGCATCCTGATAGTCCCAGATAATCATCTAAAGGAGAATACCTGAGGAGAGATTCACAACTCAAGGAGCTAAATTACACATCATTTAATGTTTTTTGGTTCATGTCTGACCTTCCTTGAGATCCACACATCATTCTGCTGATTTACAATGGAATTCTATTCAATTAGGTTCAACCTATCCATGTACACACGTTACTTCTCTTCATTGGAGTTTGTGATCTTCCTTGGCCGATGCGGAGGAACCTTCAGTTTTGGAGATGATAAATATGATAGAGGTTGATTTTCATTCACATCAAACTAGTAAACGTGTTGTGATGTGTTGAGGTTCTTGATGTTGATGATATTCATGTGCTTCAGGAGATCATGTCTTCATACTTAACATTAGGTTCAGTGGATTTGTTGTGCCATCAGGTTCATGACCAATGTCAATACAAGGATGTTAGTCTCAGGAGTTGGAAGATCAAAGTTTTTAGGCCATCATGTTCAAGAGATGCTTCATGTGCTTTTTGTTGTGTCTTATTGTAACACAGATGTCTAAGGTTGATGATCATATCTTTTGCTTTGTTGAGCTACTTGATGGATGGTGTTTTCCAAAAGGTTATGTTGTTGCTTTCATTGGGATGTCATTGTTCTTGAAGATGAAACATTATTTCTACATGTGATGACATTCATTGACCATGTTAGTTCTTTTTCATCATGGACTAAAGATTTTAGAAGTTGTAATATTGTGTTTTCATAGTAATCTTTATCTCATCAGGTTAAGTAATGAATATGTCAAAATATGATGCTTAATGGAAGAGATTGTTGAAAAGTGCACATGTTGTAGGTTGATACAAGTTGATGGTGTTTCATAATGGGGTTATGATTCATACTTTATGTCAAGATACCTTAAGATCAAAGGATGTTGATTTGGTCATTTGATGGAAGAAGACCTCATAGAGATTCAGTGTTATTATCATGTCAAAGAACAAAGGATGTCATCATTTTCAAAGGAGTATGCAACAAGAAATTGTCTCAAGCTTAATATGGTTGTTGTTCACTATGGGATTTTGGTCTTTATATTATGGTTATGCAGACTTTGATTTTTGTAAGGTTTCCTTAGTGTTGCAAATGAGAGAGTGAGATATAGAGTTGTTGAGTTAGCATGTTAAATTTGAAGTTCATCAGTTATGGACATGGACATCTTGAGTTTATCTCACTTCAGGATGTGTTCTTCTCATTGCCATGATGCTATGTTGTTTTTAAAGATTATTGTTCAAAATTTTATGCATATAATACTCATGGAGACCAAAGGTGTATTAGAAATACTTCAATAGGAAGGATCTCTTCAAGAGTTGATGGTTGATTGAGTTCATATAATCCTAGTGGAGTAAACATATTCTTCCTTAGTGTATGGACTAAATGGTTGTTGAAAAGGTTGTTTCCAAATTGAAAATGGTAAGTCATTGCCAATCATCTGTGATTTCAATCCTACAAGAGTTGTGAAAAGAAGTGATCCTTTTGTGAAATAAAGATAAGGGATACAAATTAGGGTTTAAATATTCTAAATCCTTAATAAGTCTAAATCCCTAATCCTCACTCTTTACTGCCCATCTCTATTGGAATGTACTTTATTTTATAACTGCATGTTAACCTCTGATTGCAGGTATTGTCACTTAAATGTGGCCTTCTAAAGGGTTATTATTACATCCTTTCACTTGCCCCCTTGTCTAGCATTACCAATACCACCGGTCCCCTCTTATAAGCTTGGGCGGGAAAAATCCAATTGAGGGCTATGTTTTATAGGATTAATGAGCGTGATTCTTATAATCAACAATTGTTTTTTAAACTTAGGCCTCTCTCCCTCTATCATACACTTTGACATGCATTTGGCTGTTTGTCTTAAGACTGCAAGGGATTTTCTTTTAAGGACTAATTTTAGTATGTTTAAAAGGTAGTTTTTGTTGGAGCTTTAAAAGCATAATATTAAGGAGATTTTTTCTCAATTTAAATTCCTTCATGCAGTTAAGAGATTGAATAAATTCCTTTTCTTTTTTATGATTTTTTATGCAATATTAATTGCATTATTTAAAGTGAAACTTTCTATTGTAGTGGCTTTTATTTTTGAAAAGAAATATTCATGGCAGAAAATATGAACAGGTGATTGAAGAGAAGTAATAAATGAAAAGTCATCTTGATTGTACGTTCATTGTGATTTTTACTGAAGACAAAAATTGCAGATTGAAAGTTACTGAAGAGTTTTGAAAAGGAATATGAAAGGTATTCATGAAGTTGAATTGGTGTACATACTATTTTTATTTGGGCAAATTGGGGATTTTTATGTTTTCTGATTTTTAAATGGTGAAGATGATTTATGCAGAGAGGAAAGGAATATCAAAAGACATTCTATTTATCATTTTATTGCAGGTGCTGTGAAAAATATAATTGCAGCAATGAGATGGAGATATATTATGACAAAAATCATGTTATGATGTGTGTGATTTTGAAGAGAAAAATGACACCAAGGGCCAAAGAATTTGGCTTGAAAATGAATTAGAGTATGAAGATAATTTTTAGTGCAAAAAAGAAACATGCAAGTGTTGATTCTTCAGCAAAGGTATATATTGATTATTGTAGAGATTGTAATGAGTAGGTGCTGATTGTCATGTGTATCAGAAGCTTGTTTGATCATATTGTGATTGAAAAGAATTTTGTCAAATGAAAGGAAAAGGAGAGATAAGTTTTGTATATAAGTGAATCAAGGTAACCCCTTGATTTGTTTTGTTTTGTATCCAAGGTGATTGCACATTGTGTTAGTGAGACATCAATTTAGTAGTGAGGTATATTGTAGCTAGCGAGGCTTCCAAGGTCAGTGAGACCTATTTGTTGCCAGTGAGGCATGTATGTTAGTGAGACAATTGTTGTAATTAGTGAGATTCAAATAAGATAGTGAGGCAAATTTTCAAAGTGGTTTTTCTACCCCATGAGGGTTTTCCACTCATCAAAAACATGTGTTATGGTTTATGTTATTTTCCTCTATGTGAGTGTGTCCTAATGTTTTTGCTCATAAGATTCTGTTCACACTATTCATCATCATACTTGTACATATGTGTTTGATAGATTATTGAAGTCTCTTTCATTCTCTGTCTTGTAAATCAAAAGGTGCAAAAGATGTTGAAAATTATACAACATTGATTCACCCCCTCTTAGTATTGTCCTTTACTCCAACAATATATTGATGTAATAGATGCCTAGGAAAGTAGTGAAATTCATAGAGATAGTTTGATAGTTTGAATTCTTTGCGAAGGAGCTTCAAGGCCATATCTTGTGCATATTCTGTAATCAAGCCTATAAGCCCTAATTGTAAGCCCACACGTCACCATTCAATTTGTATTTGAATTCTATGATATATTGAATGACTAAATCTACATTTGTTTTATATCTTTGAGTTGTTTCTATTGTGTTTACTCTAGCTACATGGCCTAGATAGTTCACTTTGTGGACTCTCCTAGCTGTGACTGCACTAAGTGGTATCAGAGCTAAAGTTTGAATATTTGAGAGTGAATCGAGTGAAGTTGGTGAAGGAATTCTATAAGATCTTTCTATGAACAAATCACTGAATTTGAGGTAGGTTACACGTGTTGCAATCAAACATCGATTGTGAGGTTGTTGTCACCTTTTAGGTCGATCATTGAATTTGAGGTAGTTTGCACTTGATCCAAGGAAGTGATGCCACCAAGGAGAATGCCTTCTATTGGAACAATGACTGGTAGAATGGATGAGATGATGGAAATGATGAAAACCATGTGAGTTCACTTAGATGCTATTGAAGAAGATCGAAGAAGAGGACTTACACCTAGACCTAATGTTCAAAGTGATGATGATGAAGAATTTCAATCTGTTGATCAAATGGGCAAAACACTAGTAAGTGAAGAAGATGAATAATTAGACCAAGTCAAGATGTTATGAGCTATTTCAAAGATCAGAAAGAGAACTAGAGTTGATGTACCAAACTATACTGGCAATTTGAATCATGAAGAGTTGATTGATTGGATAAATGACATGGAAGAATACTTTGAGTATGAAGAAGTTGAAGATCTATAGAAGGTGAAATTTGAAAAAAAAAAGTTAAAAGGAGATGTTTCTATATGGTGGAAAGAAGTTTAGTTGGATAGAAATAGAAGAGGAAAATAAAAGATTACAAAATGGGATAGGATGGTGACAAAATTGAAGAATCAGTTTATACTTGCTGACTATGAGTTGGAATTGTTGAAGAGATTGCAAAACTTGAGACAAAAGGAGAAATATGTGGAGTGTACTGAAGAATTTCATAAGATGATCATAAGGATAGGACATAATGAAGCAAGAAAGGAGAAAGCAGCTAGATACATCAATGGACTGAGAGTGAACTTTCAAGAAGAACTAAGTTTGGTAAGGATGACAACACTAGAAGAAGCATATCAGTTTGCCCTGAAAGTTGAAGAGAAGTTGAATAAGAGGCATGATAAAAAAATAGAGAGGCAGAGGAGGTAAATTTCAGAGAGGTAGAACATTTTTTGGAGGAGAGAGATCATATGTAGAGTAGAATAGAAAAGAGAACACATTTAAGGAGGGTAGAGATAACAATGTATACCAGAAAGATGATAGAAATTTGTACTGCAGAGGAAACCCTAGTCCATATTTTAGTGAAGGATATAGAAGAGAAGGAAGATGACCTAATAGGAGAACATTTAGAGGAACTTGTTTCAATTGTTGGGGAGGACATAGAGAATTTGAATGTAATCAGGGGAGTACAAGCAAGAGAATAGAGAATAGTGGAAGAGCAGCCCATATGGAAGAAAAACCTATTGTATCACCTAGTTCAATTGGTAAACTGGAGGTGGGAGAATCACTTGTGATGAGGAGAGAACTATTTCAAGTAGAGACAAATGAGGAACCACTGCAAAGGAAAAGTTTGTCCAGAACCAGATGTAAATCATGAGGTAAATGTTGTAAAGCTGTAATTGATACTGGTAGTTCTGATAACCTAGTTTCAAAGGAGATGGTGACTAAGATGAAGTTGGAAAGATTGAAACACCCTAAGCCCTCTCAGATAGCATGAATTCAAGATGATCATAAGGTACTTGTGAGTTAACAATGTTTGGTGAAATTTCATATTGAATCATCATGATGAAGTCTTGTGTGATATTATGCCTATGGATCTATATCATATTTTGTTGGGTAAACCTTGACAGTATGATAGGAAAGCTATACATGATGGGAGAAAGAATACATACACTATAACATTACATGGAAACATACTTTGATTCATTTGGAAGATGATCCTAAGAGTGAAGTATTTGGAAATGCTAGAATCTATTTGGTAGATGGAAGAAATTTTTTGGATGCTTTGAAACATGAGAATATGTGTTATGCTTTGATCCCTAAGAAGCTTGAAACATTGAAGGAGACTGGAGAATCACAAATGAAGGAGATAAAAGAGTTGTTGACAGAGTATGAAGACATCATATTAGATAATGTATCGGAAGGATTTCCACCAATCAGGAGTATCAGTCATCAAATGGACTTTATAGCTAGAGCTAGTTTGCCTAACAAAGAAACACACAGAATGACACTAGCAGAGAATGAAGAACTGAATAGACAGTTATAAGAGTTGTTAAGGAAAGGTCTGATCAGAGAAAGTTTGAGTCCTTGTGCAGTACCTACAGTGTTAGCATTAAAGAAGGATGGAGAATGGAGAATGTGTACTAACTCTAGAGCAATAAACAAGATCATAGTTAAGTATAGATTTCCTTTACCTAGGATGGATGATATTATGGATTATTTGAGTGGGGCAAAATATTTCACCTAGATAGATTTGAAGAGTGTATACCATCAGATTAGAATTAGAGAAGGAGATGAATGGAAGACTTCTTTTAAAACAAATGAAGGACTGTATGAGTGGTTAGTGATGCCTTTTGGGTTGACAAATGCACTAAGTACTTTCATGAGATTGATGAATGAAGTATTGAAGAAATTATTGGGTAAGTTTGTTATTGTATATTTGGATGACATTCTAATTTTTAGTAAGACAAAAGAAGAAGATTTGTGGAACCTGAGACATGTATTGTAGAGACTGAGAGAAGAGAAGTTGCTGATAAATATCAAGAAATGTAGTTTCATGAAGGAAGAATTATTATACATGGGATTTGTGATTTCTACGGAAGGATTGAAGATGGACCCTCAGAAGGTAAGAGCAATTGTTGAATGGCCTACACTGGAGAGCATTGGAGAAGTTGGGTCATTTCATGGATTAGCTAGTTTCTACCAGAAGTTCATCAGAAACTTCAATTTAGTTTGTAACCCTATGATAGAGACATTGAGAGGTGACAAAAAAATTTTCAAGTGGACATTAGGAGAAAATAAAAGTTTTGAATTGTTGAAGTAGAAAGTGACAGAGAAACCTGTTTTGGCATTATCGGATGTCAATAAGGTATTTCAAGTAGATTGTGATGCAAGTTGGAATGCAATAGGAGAAATGTTAAGTAAAGAAGGTGGACCTGTAGCATATTTTAGTGATAAGTTGAATGATGCAAAGAGAAGATATTTTGTTTATGTTTAGGAGTTCTATGTCATAATACAAGCCTTGAAGAAGTGGAGACATTATTTGTTACTTAAGGAGTTTGTGTTGTATATAGATCATCAAGCTTTACAATATTTTAATAGTCAAGGTAAGTTGAATCAGAGACATATGAGATGGGTAGAGTTCATGCAGAGTTACACATTTGTATTGAAGCATAAGAGTGGGAAACAAAACAAAGTTACAGATGCATTAAGTAGGAGAAGGAACTTATTGACAGAGTTGGTGTTGGGATTTGATGAATTGAAGAACATGTATGAGGAAGATCTTGATTTTGCAAAACCTTCGAAATCATATAAGGAACCTTTTGTGATAGATAGGAGTAAGTGGTTGGATTATTTCATTCATGAAGATATGTTGTTCAGAGAAAATTAGTTGTGCATACCTAGAAGTTCCATGAGAGATAATTTGATCAAAGAGAAACACAGTGGTGTATTGGTAGGATATTTTTGGCATTGCTAAAATAGTGGCCTTGGTGAGTGAAAATTTATTTTGATCTCAGATGCATAAGGATGTTAGGAAATTTGTGTAGAGTTGTAAAGTATGTCAAGTTACAAAAGGGAGTATTCAGAATACTAGATTGTATAAACCTTTGACAGGACTAGAGAGACCTTGGGAAGACATAAGTGTGGATTTTATAATGGGATTGTTGAAGATACAAAGAGGATATGATTCAATATTTGTAGTGGTGGACAGATTTTAAAAGATGACACATTTCATACCTTGTAAGAAGAAAACTGATGTAGTGCATGTAGCTAACCTATTTTTCAAGGAGATTGTGAGATTACATGGATAACCTAAGAGCATAATTTCATATAGAGACACAAGATTTCTTCGATACTTTTGGAAGACACTTTTAAAGAAGATGAAGATAGATTTGAAGTTAAGTTTAGCATCTCATCCATAGACTAATAGACTAACAGAGGTAGTGAATAGGAGTTTGGGAAACTTGTTGAGATGCTTAGTTGGAGAGAAGGCAGGAAGTTTAGATTTGATTCTTTCTTAAGCAGAGTTTGCATACAATAATTTAATAAATAGGAGTGCTAGAAGAACACCTTTTGAGATTGTTACAAGAGTTATAAACCCTAGAGGAGTAACAGAGTTGAGATATATCAGTATGAAAGATAAGAGAAGTTCAGAAGCAGAAGAATTTGTAAGACATATGGAGATAGTGCATAATAAGGTGAAGAAGCATTTGGAGGATATGAATAGTAAGTATAAAGAACAAGCAGATGAGAAGACAAGACATAAATAATTTGTAACTGGAGATGATGTGATGGTATACTTGAGAAAAGAATGATTTGTAATTGGGACTTATAACAAGTTGAAGATGAAGAAGTTTGGACCATGTAGTGTACTCAGAAAGTTTGATTTAGGAAATGCACATGAAGTGGAGTTATGAGAGACATTGGGTATATCACATTTTTTCAACATTACAAACCTATATTAGTATCATGAAGTAGAGTTTAGTGATAGCATTGAAGAGGACTTGAAGAAGCAATTACCACAACAAGCACTAGAGCATATTGGAGAAATTTTGGATAGTAGAGTTGGATGCAGCACTAGAGGAAGACAATGCAAAGAATATCTTGTGAAGTGGAAAGGCAGAACGAAAGAAGATTCATTATGGATTTCGTAGGCTAAGGTGGACCATCTTGATTTTCCTCTAGCCCCAACAAAGTGAGGGACTCACTTTTTTTCAATAACCCTAGATGTCTAATGCAGGAGCATCACTGGTTCAAGAGAAATCTTGCATCAACCAAAAACATTTGCATTTCAGTTTGTTTCCATTTTAGTTTGTTTCTTTTTAGTTTCTAGTTTAGTATAGTCAGTTTAGTTAGTAGCAGTTTCTATATTTTGGTCCACATCCTAGCACAATTGCATTTTAGACCTTGTAAAGCTAGACTTAGCATCTCTATTTGTTCATGCACATCATATCAAAAATTTAGATCATTTGAATCAGGTACCAAAAAAATATTGCTATCAGAAGATTGACTATTTTTTTAGAATAGAGCATCCTAACAGTCTTAGATAATCAAATAAAGGAGAAGACATGCAAAGAAATTCACAACTCATAGAGCTAAATTACACATCATTTAATGTTGTTTGGTTCATGTTTGAGCTTCCTTGAGATCTGCACATCACTCCATTCATTTGTACATGAATTCTATTCAATTAGGTCCAACCTATCTATGTATGCACATTATAGCTCTTCATTGGAGTTTGTGATCTTCCTTGGCCGACGCGAAGGAATCATAGGTTTTGGAGATGATATATATTGATGTAATAGATTCCTAGGAAAGTAGTGAAATTCATAGAGATAGTTTGATAGTTTGAATTCATTGCGAAGGAGATTCAAGGCCATATCTTGTGCATATTCTATAATTAGACCTATTAGCCCTAATTGTAATCCTACATGTTGTCAGCCAATTTATATTTGAATTCTATGATAGTGAATGACTAAATCTTCATTTTCTCTATATATTTGAGTTGTTGCCATTGTGTTTACTCTAGCTGCATGACCTGGATAGTTCACTTTGTTGACCCTCCTAGCCGTCACTACACCACAAAGAATGTCTTCAATATACACATAAGGATCCACTACTTCTGAACATCAACATAGTATCTAAACTTACAGAGCAACCCATCACTAGATACTTCAAAGGAAGCTAGACATAGACTGTGTAAGCACATCCCCAAATCTGCAGAGCAAGAAACCTTAATGCGGATAAATGTGAAGCAATCTCATTTCTCCCAGACTGTCTTCGACACAAGCAATCACTCTATAAAACATTAATTTCTGTTCCACAGGATCCAAACCCTGAAACTCTTGATATAACACCTTTGAACACCTCTGATGAACACTTCCAAACCGCACAAGCATATCTTAAACTAGGAAGATATGTGGAGTATAACACTGAGAGCACCTTTGTCACACTGCACACCTTTTTATCAATTTTTCTCAAAAGCACTTGGAAAGCAAGTGAACCCCTTGCATAACATGTATAACTAGTCCAAAAGATGTAACAAAACAATACAAAAATTTCAATCCTCATATGAAACATATCAAACATTTATGATATGTAATGCTTTGGTTTGAGGGAGGCTCAACAATTCAACAACTCTATTGGTAGTGACCATTTATATTTAATGACTAAGTTGAGCCACTAAATATTTTAAGCCCATTTCAAATGATTTTTTTTCTTGAATTTTAAACTATGAAATAAAAAACATAAGGGGTTGATAATTAGTACATGTATCTATTTCCCTATTAAGAATGTAGTGCCTCCATTGTTTCAAGGCTTAGACCAAGGCATACAAATTCTCATCATGGGTGATGTAATTGATCTTGGCTATTGAGAGGCCTTTAGAATGATAGGCTATAAGGTGTCTTCCTTGTTTAAGAACAATTCATATACCATACTTGGAGGCATCAATCTCAATCTCAAAGGGTTGTTGAATATTTAGAAGAATAAGTATGGGATTTGAGAAAAGTGCCAACTTAAGTTGTTGTAATGCTTTGTCTACTACTATAGTCCATGAAAATTTATTTTTTGTTGGACAAGTTGTGAAGTGGTCTTGAAATATAGGAAAAATGATTTAATGATTTTTTTTTAGAAATTCATGCCCCCTAGGAAAATCTTTAGACTTTCAACACAATGAGAGATAGGCTAATCCTTGACAGATTTCACTTTGTTAGTGTGAGTACGCTAAGGTAGTAGAACAACTTCCTACAGTAATACTAAGAGGAGGATTTTATAAAACTTTTCTAATATTTACAATATGTAAGAAAATAAACATAAATAGAAATCATACCACAACACTAATTTATTTTAGGAAAACCCTTTCAGGAGAAAAGCCCCACATTCCAAAAGTATCCCAATATATTATTTATAAATCTCAACAAGATTAACATATAATTGTAGATATATCTTTCATAGGAGTATCACCAACCAGAGATTTGGAAGAAAATTAACATCTATAAGACTCTCACACACAACCTCCATCTCAAGAACCTAATATATATGAGATATGATATATGATACCATCAAACCATAATTAGAAAATGATGAGCCAAGACATCCCAAAAGTGGGACCCACATCCTGAGGGTTCCATTATCTCCAATAAAAGATGACTTATAATGTGTCATAACATGCATCATAAGTTGGTCAAGACATGTAACTCCCCCTTATATCTCTTTTCTGTGTCCAACATATTTTTACATTTTCCAATATGGGAGGCCCATCTTCCAAAGGCCATAACTGTTGATTGGAGAGGCTGATTTGGCCCTTCTTTTTAAATTGTAGCACTCAAAGGGATCTACACATTAAGCACCCTTGCAAGAAATTCTAGACAACCTAGAATTTTCATTTTGGCAAAAAACCAATTCTATAGCCTAGAAATTGAGTTTATTCTATTTTATAAGTAAAAAATCACAAGTTTTTTATTGCAAGGTTGAGACACCTTTCCCAACATTCTCCCAATTGTCAAACACCTTGCAGGACAAAAGGGAGCATCAACACCATGATTTAATTTATAGGGGTCAAAAGGCCCATAGACTCTGAACACCAAGTGAACTTCTACGTTCTCATAGGCTTAGTTAATGAATCTACAACATTCACGAAAGTCTCTGCCTTAACTAGATTCACCTTGATATCCATGACCATATATTTAATAAAATTATATTTTACATCAATGTGCTTTGTCCCAACATGAAACATCAAGTTATTAGCTAGGTAGATCACACATTGACTATCACAAAAAATTGTCATTGCATCCTATTTTACTCTAGTATCTGAACACAATCTCTTAAGTTGAATGGATTTTTTTCAAGAATTAGTAGGTACCATATACTAAGCCATATTAGTGGAAAAAACAACCACATCCTATTACTTACTCATCCAACTAATTTTAGTGCCAAGTAAAGTAAACACATTAGCATGTGAAACTTTTGCTATCAACATCAACTGCTTAGTCTAAATTCACATAACCATGAATATCAAGGGAATGATTGTCTCCTATAATATTATTGTGATAACACAAGGAATACTCTAAGATACCTAATAGATATCCAAAGACTCTTTTAACTACATCCTAATGAACTCTACAAGGATTAGATATATATCTGGAAAGAACTCCCATAACTTGGGTAATGTCTGGTCTAGTACATACCATAACATACATAAAATTTTTATGGATTAAGGTACTTTTTCACTATCATTTTGCCTTTCTCAACCACTTTAGGAACAAAATGGAAATCAACTTTCCTTTTTTTTCTTTTTTCCTCTCTATAAAATTCCATCAAGTTGACCAAAGAGCTTAGGGCTAGAAATCCTGACCACCCTCTTGTTCCCATGCACCAAGGTCTCATTTTGAGACTGCATCATTTCCATCTTGTACTATGTCCCATGAAGTAGATTAAGGTCAAGTCTATTGAGGATCCCAACTGCTTGTCTCTCCTAGTTTTAAAAGTAGAGTTAAGATGTGTGTTGGGACCCCTAAGATTTCCCTAAAAATTACCAAGGGGGTCTCTCGTATTGTGGAATACAAAACCCCTGCTGAAACCCCCACCCCTAAATCCAAAATAAAATCCCTAAAAAAAGCCACTCTAGAGCATGTGAAAGAGAAAGTCATGTCAACCAAAAGGGTAGATCAAAGTCAGAGGTGGAGGGGAGTGTTCACGCCAAGAAAGATAAGAATGGGAAGGAGGATGCATAGAAGGTGGAAGGCCTATGAGAATTATTGAATTAGACTCAAGACCCAAGCACCCAGGAAGCAGTGAAGGGGAGGATGTTGTTAAGCAAGGCAATTTAAGGGATCATCAGTCTAGTTGCATTTCTAGGAAATCATCCGCTAATCTCTAGGGTGTGGAGATTTATGATGATTTAGAATTTGTAGAAGACACTATGGGGGAGGGTGAGGATGAAACTCATACAAATTCTATGCATAAGGAAGAAGGGGCGAGCCATTTCGCTTCCATGAACAAGTCTAGTTCTAAGGACTTGGGTGTTACTGCCGAGGACACTGGTGACCTGGACAACAAAGGTAGCTATTTGCTGTGTGTTATAGCTACTCAGGATCTGGTGCGACTGAAACTCAAGATGGAGAGAATGCAAAGAAAATGGAAGACCATAGCCAAATTTTCTACTAAGGCCCTACATTGGGTAGTGTTGATTTTTGTTGCTATCAAGGATTTGAATGACAATGTCAAGAAGGTGGGGATTGATAGTCTTAGTGACTACAAAGATATGGTCAAATTCTTGGTCAAGTTTGGGCTGACTGACAGTCCTTATTTTTTTGCTTGTTGTTTTCTGGTATTTTTGGTTATTCATTTTTTGTCTATTATTATAGTGTTGTCAATGTACCATTTCTGGCATGTTTAAAACCTGTTTCCCTGGGGGATTTTTTGTATAGGGTTCGAGACCCTCTTTTCCTGTTGAACTAATAAAAAACATACATAAAACTTTTGATAACACTCTTTTAATGCAATATACTGATGTATGTCATCTCTTATGCAGATATAGGACATTGTAAAGTAGAATAATTTCATTTCAACTATGAAAGGAACACACAATGTGTTGTAAGTATGTGCTAATTGGTGTTTTCATTGATGTCAACATGTTTGTGTTTTCATTAGTGTCAACTATGCTCTTGTTTTGTTACTTGATTGTGATGAGTTAGTTTCTTTGTATTGAATTATATAAGTGTTGAAGATGATAATAATATGTTCCTGATATTGAGTATCCAAGTACTTTTGAGAAAATTTGGTTCATACTGAAGACAAAAGTTGTGAAGATGTACTCTAGCTTACTAGATATTGTATGAGTTTTGCACATTTCTTCTGTGTTGAAGACTAGAGTATGAGATTTGGATATGTTTTAGTGAAGTGTTAGAAGATACTAAATCTCAAATTTGGTGGTCTGGATTGCTGTGCAGTAGAAGTTCTATTCACCAGTTTGAAGATTGTGTCTGGTAAATTTTGCAATGTGACAGGGAGAAAGTATTTTGCTCCACATTTCTTTGTAGTTTGGTTTTTGGTCTTGTAGTTTTAGACATATGTTTCTAAGGTCCTTAGCTATCTTCATTCCAAAGGATTTGTGAATTGGTGCTCTTGAAAGCAAGTTATTGTTTAGCATAGTTTGATAGTGTTTGTTGTGAGTAGTCTATGATCTATCTTCAAGTGAGACTATTGTTGCTGAATTTGTTGGCTCCTAGGTGATTTTATGTTGTTTGTGGATGTCTCCAGATTGTGTTAAAGGATTATGTTTCATCCTTAAGCTATGATGAAGTTTTTTGAAGTGTGTGTCTAAGTATTCATGGTGTTTGCACAAGTTTCACTGACTTGAGTGCTAACACTCTTTGGGGATGTGTTTCATGGATTGTAGAAGTGTGTTGAAGTGTGTGACGATGTATTTGGGTCTATGATAAGTTGTGAAGTGTTCTTATTTCATTCATTTTCTCTGCAAGTTTGTTTAGGTCCAGACCTAATTTGAATTATGTATGTTGGCCAATGTTGGAGATTGTTCCAAAGGTTGTAGATTGTATTGATGAGCTTGATGTATGTTTCAAGGTTGATGATTGGTATAAATAAATGTATGAATCCATGTATTGAAGTGGGGATGCGAAGATGTGAAGATGAGAGTGTGTGTGTTGTAAGAGCAGCGAAGGTGATTTATATTGTGCTTCAATGGAACTAAACTCAGGCATGTTGTAGATGCTATTATATCATTTCATGGTAGTGATCCACCCCTTCTAGTAGTGAGCCACGTTAATGGTAGTGAGCCACCATAATGGCACTGAGCCCTATTTGTAGTGAGCATTTATTTGGACACTGAGTCCTTGGGTAATGAGCCTCTTTTGTTTTTTTGGTAGATAAGATAGAGTATATTATTGATTTAATAAAAAAAGATTACATTTCATGCCCATGACTGTGGGGTAGAGAGACCACCATTGTTTTTCTAGACCTTATAGAAGAATAAAAAGACCATGCAGGGTTGAAAATATCCCTAGAGCTAGCTACACCCATGATATTATATACTGATAATTACAACAGAAATTAGGGCCGAAGCCATCCAAAAAATAGACCCAAATAGAAAAACACATACCCACTAGCTTTAAACCTCAAACCCTTGCCCATAGATAGAAACATATACTTAATACATAGACCATATGTTATTTTGGATGAAGACTCTAAATTCCTCTTCCCATACTGAATTCTAAACTGCCACCAACCTAAATTTCTTCCTTAGGAAATTCACCCATGTAGAAGCCAAGTGATGGTGCTCAATCAATTCTAGACCATTGATTTCTAGTAGAAAAGGATAAAATTTAATAACTACATTCAGATCCTTCAGACGCTCCAAATCACGTGGACGGGGGATACCAACTCCTAGGGACATCATAGCCAGAGACTCCAACCCAACTAGCAAATCCTTTCTAAACAACCACTGCATTATCTCCTTTGCGTCTGCCTTCAGAACCTTGATATCCAGCAGACCTGCCAAAAGCCTAGAGGAAATATTGGAATCCAGTCTATAACCTTCAACTCCCTCCATGAAGCCTCTTCATATTATACACTACATTGTAGCAAAGGTGAGAAAGTTAGGGTGTCTAATTATCCTACTCAAACAGCGCGAGGTCACTGGGCCTAAAAAAGCTATTTGTTGCTTTGAGCCAAGAAACTGGGCAAGATTGTCCATGATGCTAGAATCTAGATCATTTGTCATCACTTTAAAAATAAACCTCACCATAGTAAAAATGAAAGACAAAGCCAAGATAAAAGCCTGGTGACAGTAGGGGTATGGAAATGTCAGAATGCTGGCCCATCTTGCCATTATTAGTGGCCCTCACCTCCAGTTATGATTGATGTGAGGATCATGCAAGCCTACTTTGTATCCCTAGAAAACTCCACCACCATCATGAGGACTTCATCCTATGAGCCAAGAATGTTTATACAACCTCACTCCAAAATCCCTGTTACCTTCTATCATGTCAGCCACTCCACACATGTAATTGTGGAGTAGCTCCCACCCAACCACCCATGGTAGTGAGACTCTTTTGTTATTCGATATTATTGCTACATTATATTGTGAGCTAACACTCACCATGGTTTTTCCCTTTTAGGGTTTTCCATGTAAAAGTCTAGTGTTCATTTGTATATGGTGGTGATGCGTTTAAATTTTGTTTTTGCACTTCATGTTTAATATTCATAACAGATTAAGAGGTTAAAGTAAGTGAATGTGACTATGATATTGTTTAACAAAAGATAAAAATTTTGATACAATTGATTCACCCCCCCTCTTGGTTGTCTTGTGCCTTCAATAGTTGGTATCAGTGCAGTGTTCCTTGGAAGAAAGCATATCAACTTAAGGTAGACCTGGGATGGGGCACAAAGACATTCCTCAGTTTGATGGATCAAACTATGCCTTATGGAAGGTATGAATGTAAAGTTATCTTCTCTCCATTAGTCTTAATGTTTGGAGAATAGGTGAAGATGAATACAAAATACCTAATGGTGGTTTGAGGAATGCAAGTGAAATTAGCGCCTATGAGATTAATGGAAAACCTAAAAAAGCTCTACTAAATGCTTTATCTAACACTAAAATGCAAAAAAGTTGTGGATCTAGAAATTGCTCATGAGATCTGGGAAAAGTTAAAAAAGTATCTATGAAGGTGATCCATATGTCAAGAAGAACAAGTTGCAAAACTTGAAGACCATATATGAAACTATGCAAATTTTTAAACATGAGAACATAACAAGTTACAATCAGAACATTAATGAAGTTGTTAGCAGCATCCAAGGTCATGGTGGAAAGATAGATGATATGGATGTTGTAGATAGGGCACTCAGAACTCTTCCCAAATATTATAGTCACAAGGTATCTTCCATTGAAGAATTGTTTGATAAGAATAAGCTTTCAAAAGATCAATTGCTTGGTAAATTGATTGCTTTTTAAATGAGAGAATTTGGTACTACTAATGGCCCTATGAAAACTGAGACTACTTTAAAGGCCAAGGGAGAAAAGACTACTAGATCAGATAAATATGCTATAGAATCAGATGAAGAAGACCTTGATGAGAATGAGGCAAAATTTACAAGTAGAATGAAAACATGTAGTGGAAAATTCAAAGGTTAAGTTACCTTTCAAATGTTTTAATTGTGGTAAAATAGGTCACTATGCTTCAAGATGTCCTGACAGAACTTTAAAGATCAAAAACCATGAAAGTAAAGGTAAGATGGTAGGAAAGAGTTGTGGCAAGTATGGGCCTAACCGGTATTGTCATTGATGTCAACATACTCCTATTGCATTGATGATAAGGATTGGATGAGTTGTATGTTGAGGATATTGAGAAAATTAGTCCTATCAAAAACAAAGAAGAACAGTGAAGACAAGGAAGCTCTATGAAGTAAAGATCCCAGCTAAGATGAATATTAGAGGATGCACATCAAAGGATTTGTAGATATGTGTCTAAAGGTGATCCAGTAATTATTCTTGAGGTCCACATAATGATTTGAAGAAGTTATGGCTATATGAGTAAAATTGGTTCTACTAGATGTTCAGAGGTGACAGAGTGACACAAATAGGCCCGGTGAGATCCAGAAATACACTATTTTGTTCTGTAGATTTGGTGGAGTGTTTAGGAAGTCAATGTGAATTGACAACTCAATTGGTTCATGGTTTGGAGGTCTGCAAGCATCTATTCCAATATGATAGTGATGACAGACTGTGTTCTTGAGGTTCTGGATGAAGGAGAGAATGATTTCAGTAAGCAAAAGTAGTGTGGATGTTCTTGGTGATTTAGGCAAGCTTGTGGGGGTCTCTGGATTGTGTCCAGTTTGTGTTTGTGGTCCACATGGAAGATTGAGCTCGTAATTGAAGAATTACTTCCAGATGATGTTGTTCTTCCTAAACTTGGTTGATTAGATGATTTACACATCTTACGAATGATCTTGAAGATGTTCTATGAAGCATGGCATGTTCCTCAAAGAGGATTGAAGTCCCAGATTTGTGTGGCTGATAGTGTGGTGATTTGCATGACATCTTTTGTAATTAGTCAAGTTATATTTGTGTATTTTCTCTGTAAGTATGCTGACTTTTATGGTTATCCCAAAGTTGATGTCTTGTATAAATAAGAGTTGTGAAGTCATTTCAAATGCATCTTGGCGGAGATGAGAATGTGGTAGAGAGGAGAAGAGCGAAAGGAAGAGTAGTAGTGTTGAGCTTAAATGGAACTGACACAAGCATGGTGAAGATGCTATTCTTCAGTTTAAGTATGTAATATTTATTATTTTGTAGATAGTGTGTCTCCTGTAGGCAGTGGGCCTCTTATGAGTAGTGTACTCAGGCAGTGAGCCCTAATTGGCATGTGCCATCTTATTCTTCTTATTCTTTTAACAGAGAATACAATCTTGGGTTAGTCACCCCATGGTTTTTCCCTTAACCGAGTTTTCCACATTAAAATCTTGGTGTCATATGTGTTAATGTGTTTCTACTCTTGAATTATTGCATTGTGATTTCATGATTGATTTATTATTATGTTGCTAAATTACAAGAAGGATTTAAGTGGTTAATAAAAGAAAAGTTTTGGGACAACTGATTCACCCCCCCTCTTAGCTGCCTATCTTGAAACTAACAATTGGTATAAGAGCTAAGTTCCTCTAAAAGAGCTTAACTACTTGAGGAGATCTAGGATTTCTTCCTACAAGAAGGATAGTCTGAGGTTTGATGGAACCAACTACACTCTTTGGAAAAGCTGCATGGATTGTCACTTGCAATGTATGGGAATGCAATATTGGATCATGGCTTCAAAGAAGTATGTTCCTCCAAAGGATAGTCCGACAAGTATAGATGAAATTAAAGATGTTGAAGACAATCTTCAGGCTAAAGAAGCTTTACTAAGTTCCTTATCTGATTTAGAGCTGACAAATGTTATAGATTTAAAAACTGCATATGAGATTTGGGAAAAACTGGAACTTTTGCATGAAGGAGACAAAATATGTTAAATGTGCCAAGCTATAGAGTCTAGAAGGAAAATTAAAAAACCTAAAGCTGAATGAAGATGAAAATATCACTACATTTATGCCAAAAGTAAATGAGCTTGTTTGTAGCATTAGGTGTGCTGGTGGAATCTTGGATGAAGATGAGATTGTTGCCAAAGTTCTTAGATTGCTACCTCCTTACAAATACATGGTTGCTGCTATTGACTAATTCAGATCTTTTTCAAATATCACAAGAGATCAATTGATTGGAAAATTAGCTACATTTGATTTGGCCAAGTTTGGAGATGCACCACCCAAGACTGAATCTGCATTTAAAGCTAGTGCCTCTGTAAAAGGCAAACAAAAATCTGATCTGGGAGAGAACTCCTCAAAGAAACTATCATGGTATAAAAAAGCAAGAAAAGATCTGGAAGAAGATGAAGTAGAAGCTACTCAACTTCAAGCCCTTATTTCAAAAGACTACCAAGAGGATCCGGTAAGTATGAAGGAAAATTGTTCTTCAAATGTTTCAACTACAATAAGATTGGTCATTTTGCCTCAAGGTGTCTAGAAAGATTTTCAAGAGAAAATCGAAACAGATCAAGATTCCCAAAGAAATGTTACTATGTTCATGAAGATGATGATGATGAAGGAGTAACAGATGATGAATTAGAGATAGGAAACAAATCTGGAAGTGATTGGGGGTTTATTGCCATCAAGGAAGAAGATCTAATGCCCTCTAAAACTGTCAATCATAAAATGATAGAAAGAGCTCTGGCTGCCCAAGTTGAAGAAAAGGATGATTGGGTCATTGACAGTGGATGCTCCCACCATATGATAGGTGACAAAAATAAGTTCATAGATTTGGAAAAATATGAAGGAGTGGTAAAATTTGGTGATAATTCTGCTGGCAGAATCAAAGGTAGAGGAACTATTTCTTTTGATGGAAAGAACAAAACCAGTAATGTACTATATGTTGAAGGTCTAAAGCACAATCTTCTTAGTGTTGGATAGTTGGTGGACAAAGGCTATGATCTCCAATTCAAAAATAGAAAATATAAGATCTTTGAAAGTTCTGGAATAGAGATTGCATTCGGTACTCAAACAAAAAGTAACATCTTCCACTTGGTTTGTACTAGTAAAAGTTGTTTGTTTGATCAAATTGATTGGAGTTGGTTGTGGCATAGGAGAATGTGTCATGTGAATTTTGATAATATCATCAAGCTAAGAAACACTCAGGTTGTAAGAGATCTTCCAAGATTAGTGAAACCTACTAATAGTTTGTACAAAGAATGCTAGTTGGGCAAGTAGAGCAGAGTCACATTCAAAAGTAAGGAACAATCTTCTACCAGATTGTTGGACTTAGTACATACTAATCTATGTGGTCTAGCAAGAATCAAGAGTTTGAAAGGTGATAGAGACTTCATGTTATTAATTGATGACCACTCCTAGATGATGTGGGTGAATTTTCTGAAAGAGAAATCTAAGGCTCTTGAGAAATTCAAAATATTCAAAGCTATTGTAGATAATGAAACCAGACTAAACATAAAATGTCTCAGGTCTGATAGAGGTGGAGAGTTCACATTTGGAGAGTTCATAGAATTCTGTGAGAAACATGGGATAAAAAGACAATTATCTGCTCCAAGGACTCCACAGGAGGATCGAGTAGTGGAGAGAAAGAACCAGACCATCCAAGAAGCATCTAGAACCATGATGATGGAAGCAAATGTTCCTTAGATCTATTGGAAAGAAGTTGTAAGCACTGTTGTCGATACTCTTAATCAAGTACAAATTAGAACCAATACTGGTAAGACCCCTTATGAACTCTGGTTTGGCATCACTCCCACTGCTAAGTATTTCAGAGTCTTTGATAGAAAATATTACATTAAAAGAGATGAAGACCTTGGCAAATTTGATGCTAGAAGTGATGAAGGACTATTCTTGGCTTATTCTACTCAAAGCAAAGCATACCAGTGTTATAACAAGAGATTGAGAAAGATTATAGAAAGTACAAATGTGAAGGTTGATGAAGGTATTGAAAAATGATTGAGGTTTTATGAATATGAAGAAGATGATCAAAATGATGTTTTGCTCCAAGAAGTCCAAGCCCCTTCTGAAATTCAGATCCAGATAATAGGGGAGAAGAGATAAGTTTGAATGAACTTGTTCAAGAAATAGAAGTGTAAGAAATTCCCAAAACTCCCAAGTATGTAAGACTGAATCACTCTGAAGATCCAATCATAGGTGATAAAAGAAAAGGTGTTCAAACAAGAAGAAAGATTGGTCAAGATTTAGAAAAGTATTGTCTAATTTCAAAGATTGAACCAAAAATGATGAGTGAAGCTTATAATGATGAAAGCTGGACTAAAGCAATGAAGGAAGAGCTGATGTAAATTGAGAAAAATCACACTTGGGATCTTGTTCCTAGACCTAGAAACAAAAATGTGATTGGAACCAAATGGATCTTCCAAAATAAACTGAATGAAGATGGTGAAGTAGTCAGAAACAAAGCCAGATTGGTCTGCAAGGGTTATTCCCAAGTAGAAGGAGTTGATTTTGAAGAAACTTTTGCTCCGGTGGCAAGAATTGAAGTAGTAAGATTATTTCTTGCCTTTGCTGACTTCAAGGACTTCAAAGTATATCAGATGGATGTCAAGTCTTCTTTCCTGAATGGTGACTTGGAAGAAGAAGTATATATTGAGCAACTAGATGGATTTCAATTGTCTGATCATGGTGATATGGCCTGCAAGTTGAAGAAAGCACTGTATGGACTCAAACAAGCCCCAAGAGCCTAGTATGAAAAACTAGATAAGCATCTTTTAAAGATTAGTTTCAACAAAGGTACTGCTAACAGTAACTTGTACTTCAAAATTCATCATGAAAATATCTTGATTGTTGAAGTATTTGTTGATGATATCATTTTTAGAGGAAGAGATAGTATGTGCAAAACTTTTACAAATCAAATGAAAAGTGAATTTGAGATGTCCATGTTTGGGGAAATGAATTTCTTCTTGGGTCTACAAATCATTCAAACAAAGAAAGGAATCTTTATTTCACAAACCAAATATGTGAAAGAATTGTTGAAGAAATTTGGGATGGAAGACTTAAAACCAATGAATACTCCCATGGAAACCAGATGTAAATTGATCAAAGATGATGACTCTCCTAAGGCTAATCATAAAAAGTATAGGTCAATGATTGGAGGACTATTGCATCTCACTCAAACTAGACCTGACATTATGAATGCTATTGGTCTTGTTGCTAGATTTCAAGTTGATCCTAGATAATCTCATGTCATGGCAATCAAGATGATTCTCAGATATCTAAAAAGGACAGTTGAGTATGGTTTATGGTATCCTAGAGATCATGATTTCTCTCTTCATGCATATACAGATGCAGATTGGGCAGGAGATGTGGATGACAAGAAGAGCACTAGTGGTAAAGCATTCTTTTTAGGGAAAAGATTGGTTTCTTAGCTGAGCAAGAAATAAGAGGTAATATCTTTGTCCACTACAGAAGCAAAATATATTGCAATAGCAGGTAGTTGCACTCAAGTATTGTGGATGAAGCAAATACTAAGAGACATCAGAGTGGAGTATGAGGAACCTATCACAATCTTCTGTGATAATTCAAGTGCAATAAATATATCAAAAAATCTAGTGTTGCATTCAAAGACAAAACATATATCCATCAAGTTTCACTTTTTGAGAGAGTAAGTGAATAAGAATGAAGTCAGATTGGAGTTTGTGCCCTCCAAGGATCTGATTGCAGACATTTTTACTAAACCTCTACCTAAGGAGTCTTTTGAGTATCTCAGGGAGAAGTTAGGGGTGATTACCCCTCTAGTTCTGAATTAAGGTACACTGATGTGCATCAGTCTGGTGGATCTCATAGTCATATCTTGTGGTTCGGATTGATGATGGGAAGCTACTACTTAGGTGGAGTAGTTGGTATGATTCTGAGTGATGCAAGTATGTGCCCTTTACCATTGATGTCAAAGGTGGAGAGAAGACATGTGAAAAAAAAAAGTGGTTGTTGTTCAAAGGGGGAGCAGTAAAGGAAGAGAAGACATGTGAATGGTTGTTTTGATAGTGGGAGGTATGTCAGCTAGTGAGGAGAAGTTCTTGTCTTGATGGTTAAAATAGTTTTTCACATCATATGTTGCCATCAATGACAAAGGGGGAGATTGTGGCAAGTATGGGTTTGACTGGTGTTGTCATTGATATCAACATACTCCTGTTGCATTGATGACAAGGATTGGATGAGTTGTATGCTGAGGATATTGAGAAAATTAGTACTATCAGAAATAGAGAAGAACAGTGAAGATAGTGAAGCTCTCTGAAGTAAAGATCCTAGCTAAGATGAAGATCAGAGGATGCGCATCAAAGGGTTTGTAGATATGTGTCTAAAGGTGATCTAGTAAAGATTTGAGAGGTCCGCATGAAGATTTGAAGAAGTTATGGCCATATGAGTAAAACTAGTTCTGGCAGATGTTCAGAGGTGACAGAGTGACACAAATAGGTCTGGTGAGATCCAGAAATACAATATTTTGTTCTGCGGATTTGGTGGAGTTTTTAGGAAGTCAATGTGAATTGACAACTCAATTGGTTCATGGTCCGAAGGTTCGTAAGCATCTATTCCAATATGACAGTGATGACAGACTATGTTCTTGAGGTTCTGGATGAAGGAGAGAATGATTTTAGTAAGCAAAAGTAGTGTGGATGTTCTTGGTGATTCAGGAAAGCTTGTGGGGGTCTCTGGATTGTATCCAGTTCGTGTTGGTGGTCCACATTGAAGATTGAGTTCATAATTGAAGAATTACTTCCGGATGATGTTGTTCTTCCTAAACTTGGCTAACCGGATGATTTACATATCTTGTGGATGATCTTGAAGATGTTCTGTGAAGCATGGTGTTTTCCTCAAAGAAGATTGAAGTCATAGATCTGTGTGGCCAACAGTGTGTTGATTCGCATGAAGTCTTTTGTAATTAGTCAAGTTGTATTTTTGTATTTGTTCTTTAAAGTATGCGAACTTTGATGATTATCCCAAAGTCGATGTCTTGTATAAATATGTAAGAACCCCAATTAGTTCAATCATTGAACTCACTATTAGCTGCAATTGTGCTTGTTTGTTTGTAATTCTTTTGTTTTGTATTTTCTAATTTTTTTGTGCTTTGAGGGTTTTGACATAAAACGCAAACTACTTCTAATACACTGATTATAAGGAAGAGATATTGTAATGATAGACAACTATATTGAATGCAAACAAATACTCCTTCTTACAATGGAAAACTATAACTTTTTATTGAATGTTTATACAAAAAAAACTATAACTAATAGGAAACCTGATATAAATGCCCAAATTGCTGATCCAAGTATTGTAGTGCACTGTTCACGAGCACTGTAGTGCACTATTCATGCACTGTTTATGGGTACTGTTCATGGGGTACTGTTCACGTGTCACTATTCATGCATCACTATTCACGTGTTACTGCTCATGCATTACTATTCACAGCTGTACTATAGCAGTAGGTACAAACTTTAATAAGCAAATGAGTAATCTTTAAATATTCTAATCTGCAATGAAACCCCTATAAATTTTTGAATCTTCCTCACAACTACTAAAGCACAAATCAGAGTCCCTATATGAAACTCTATGGATACCAAATTCATTGGATATTTCACCAGTTCAAATGGAGACTCACAGAAGAAACTACGTTCTTCAATGACAATGGCTGAAACCCTTCTTAGAGCACAAAAACCTATTTTCAAAAATGATCATTCAATAATGTCTTTGATTTGCTTTTTGAAACCTTTTATATCCTCTCAACTCTTAAGTGCCTTTAATCCCCTTTTGAAATCCACTTTTAGGTTTTTCATAAAACTTTATAATAAGTCTTCAAACTTGGGCTCTCATATTCATAAATAATAAATGCACTTTAATATCATTTAAAATAATATAACTAGTGCACATTAACTTTATGAAATACTTTAATATTTAAACGCCCATACCAAGGTAATAATTAATTACACTTTAAATCACTTAAGTTGAGGGTCATGGCCTCATTGAATATAAAGTGACTTTAATAACTTTATAATATGCCTTGAATGATTTAATTATTAATAAAGTCACCTTTATTAATAATTGAATATTATAACTTGCACAATAGACCCTATTTCTCCAAGCCAACTGAGAATTGGGATCAACACTGAAGTAACCACATGTCTAGGTGCCCTGCTATATATAGAAACACTAAGTCCAAATCACCAAGTAACTTACTATAAATAGTAGGTGTATGCAAAATGAGTCTAGAACCATCCCTAATGACAAATCCAAAATACGACCAGGTGCCTAACTATTAATAACAATATCGACTCCCCTTGAAATGGTGACTTACTATAAATAGCAAGTGTGAGGAACTGAGTCAAATGAAGGTTGATCCTAAACCAAACTGAGCTCCAGAGAAGGAAACACTCTGATAACTACCAAACAGGACCCTCTAAATAACTCCATTAGCCTACGAGGGTCAAGAAATAGGGTAATCCTCTGAAAACTGATGCTCACAAAAATGGGGACATTACAGTCTGCCCTCCCTAAAATTGCTTGTCCCCAAGCAATCTCTACTACTAAGAAACACCATTCCACCAGAGGTCCAAAAGAAAATTGTGAAATGTCCCTCATGGAAACACAATTGCTACAGCACCAGCATAAACTCAATCGTGCAAACATAGACAACAGACCAACTGTCCAAACCATGCGCACTGAAATAATGAACTCTGGTTGGAACCCTAATGCACACGAAGGATCCCAAACTCTGTGGTCACTACTCAGCTGAATGCCAGGATCCCAAATCACTCTATAGAATGTCCAACTACGTGTCCACTACACCCACTGGATAAAGACTATACCATGCTCAGTACTGCGGTGAACAATGACCACCACGTAGAGCAATCTACTAAATAAAAGGATTCCTAGATCCCATAACTAGATTGGAAGTCCGCTATACAAATCAACTTTTAACATCCACTGTTCTAATCTGATCCCAACCTCACCATGCTAAAAAAGGTGAAGTAAACCATCGGGCCCCATCCAAACCATAGTGCCAACTCCATCACCACCTAGATCCCAATGCAACTGAACCTCACATCCATCCACCATGAAAAGACAAAAATATTTGGAAGCCTCCGCAACACAATATCTCTCTACAACCTCTGTGATACTCTCGTGGATGTGATAACTAACTAAGCCATCATGCCCATTGCCACTACGACCTCCCTAAAGCCCTGTCTCTAAAAGAAACCCAAAAGTGGCAAACTTTGTCAGGTACTCATCTGCATGATGGTAATCCAACCTCTGATCATGCAAGTAATCTCCCATAAACAGCTAAGTCAGGTACTTGCAGCCACTAACTCTATCCACTGAAGATGGTAACTTTCCATCCCACAATGGTTGGTATAATCTTGCAACCAATCCACACCAATGCATCATCAAGCCCTCCACATGTGGATCAAAAGAAAAATGATGAGCACTCCTCACTATGTAGTTGTGATAAAATGCTCCAACCTTGGTCACTGGCTCATCACATGCAACACTAGAATCAAGAGACGGCTCCAATCTCTGATCTTGAATCACTAATTGGGTAGGGCCTCTAGCAACCTACTCTGCAAACCCAAGCACAAAATCTCTATAAGGAAACATTGTAGTCAAAGTACCTACAATGACTCCCATGAAACGTCTGATAGCGCATGAACCATGAATGAGAGTATCCCTCGAGACCCCAAACGGACCATCCTAAAACTCTAGACTCTCAAGCAAGTACTCAACAAATGTATTAGCATGGTAAAAATGAAATAACGTTGAGTCAACCTTATCCTTCGAAACCTGCAGCTGATCACTCTGACCCTGAGATGCAACAAGTTGTCCACCCCCATCAGCTGCATGGGATGACATGGTACTGATCTCAAGAGAACCTGATGCAACAAATGGTTCTCTGCTGCTCCCCAAAGAACTCATCCCATCTAAATCAACTGCACCTATATCTGTGATGGATGTAACCACATCCTCAATACATCCATCACCACAACCCATGGGTATAAGATCATCACCAGCTGCTGCTATAGGTAACTGAACTATCTTTGTAGCTGGTGAATACTGTGCCAAACTCAACTCCACGATAAGCTCCTCAACTCATGACTATGACTCCTAAAGAGCAATTTGGGTGCTCGCCAACGAGTCCATAGTCACCTCAAGCTCATGGGTGAGCTCATCAACCTCATTTTCTTTCTCCCTAAGAACTCCCAAGTAAATATTACCCAACTGAAGGAGATGATCCCTATCTGAAAGTAACTGTAGGTAATTGGATTTCATTGCAACCAAAGCTTCTTTGAGCACCTGCAAATCTGCAAGAGATGATTCTCCCTCAATTCTTTGATGTCTCTTTTCAAGCTGATCCTTCCATATCTATTTTTTAATCAGCTTGTGGGTATCATCAAGGTGAGACAAGGCTGCCACAATCTGATCTTCACCAACTTTGAGTTGGTTCTCCAAAGTATGTGAGCATTCCAGCTTATCAATCTCACATGATGAATCATCATTATGAACTTGAACAACTTGACTCACACATGAGTCATCCCCTGTGATAGATACTAAACTATCATCCTGGTTTGGAACTAGGGCAGCGGTAGACCTAAACTGAAAATCATTATTTGATAGTAGCTGGTCATAAGAGAGCTCATCATGTTTTTTGTCCCCATCCTCCAAACCAACCAAATCAATAGATTGTGCATTCAATTCCTCATTCTTGTTTGGAACTAGAGCAGTAGTAGTTCCCAACCCAAGCTCCTCATCATCACTCCAAAAAGTAGTCTCAATGGATGATGAATTGTTAACCTCATGCAAAGACGTAAGATCACTCCTAGGACTATCAAAAGAGTCCCCAATCATAACCTCCATGTCACCAACTAAGAGACTCATGCAACCTTGTCCTGTAGGATCCACTGTTTCTTCCTCTCTACCTTCTGTAACATCAACTGGGTGAAGGTCAACTGAAATAGACCCAGTCTCAATACTATTGGTCAACACTTCACTTGTTACCTTTACCTCTAGATTTTTGTGAGTGCATTTAACATCAGCCCCAAAGGAATCAGTAAGGCACTTATCATCTTTGTCCATTCTATTCTCCATAGGATCAGCTATATGCTGGTCACTAACCGCTGTATACTGGTCACTAACCGCTGTATGCTAGTCACTAACCACTGAAAATTCATTATAGAGGTTTCTAGATACTTCATCTATAGAGACCTCTTGTTCCTCTTTCTTTTTGTTTTTTGATGTAGACCCCTTAAAAAAAGATGCCATATACCATGTTGCTTTGTCTATGTTTGCAGGGTGTGAAATCAATTCATTCATCCTTTTCTAGTTTTCATCCAACTTATTCAAACTTTGTTTAAGCTTCTCCATATTCTTGTCCCACTTCTTCTGGGTACTTGAAGTAACCATGATTCTATAGCTGATTCAATTGAATTTTTTTTTTTTAAACCACACATGCAACCATTAAAATTGACATGCAAGCATATGGGTGCTCTCCAAACTAACATGCAAGTACTGGGTACTAACATGCATTGCAAAAACTGACATGCAAGTGCTGATCACTAACATGCAACCCTCAGAATCGACATGCAAACATCTGGGTAGTCTCAAAACTAACATGCAAGTGAAAATCTGTGACATGCAACTGAATAAATTTTTGATTTCCCAACAGGATGGCAGGAAACTGCTCTGATACCACTGTAAGAACCCCAACTGGTTCAATCGCTAAACTCACTATCAGCTACAACTATGCTTGTTTGTTTGTAATTCTTTTGTTTTGTATTTTCTAATTTTTTTGTGCTTTGAGGGTTTTGACATAAAAAGTAAACTACTTCTAATACACTAATTATAAGGAAGAGATATTGCAATGATAGACAACTATATTGAACGCAAACAAATACTCCTTCTTACAATGGAAAACTATAACTTTTTATTGAATGTTTATACAAAAAAACTATAACTAATAGGAAACCTGATATAAATGCCCAAATTGCTGATCCAAGTATTGTAGAGCAATGTAGCGCACTATTCACACACTGTTCACGAGTACTGTTCACGGGGTATTGTTCACGCATCACTATTCACGTGTTACTATTCACAGCCATACTGTAGCAGTAGGTACAAACTTTAATAAGCAAATGATTAATCTTTAAATATTCTGATCTGCAATGAAACCCCTATAAATTTTTGAATCTTCCTCACAACTGCTGAAGCACAAATTAGAGTCCCTATATGGAACTCTATGGATACCAAATTCACTAGATATTTCACCAGTTCAAATGGAGACTCACAGAAGAAACTACGTTCTTCAATCACAATGGTTGAAACCCTTCTCAGAGCACAAAAACTTGTTTTCAAAAATGATCATTCAATAATGCCTTTGATTTGCTTTTTGAAACCTTTTATATCCTCTCAACTCTTAAGTACCTTTAATCCCCTTTTGAAATCCACTTTTAGGTTTTTCATAAAACTTTATAATAAGTCTTCAAACTTGGGCTCTCATATTCATAAATAATAAATGCACTTTAATATCATTTAAAATAATATAACTTGTGCACATTAACTTTATGAAATACTTTAATATTTGGGCACCCATACGAAGGTAATAATTAATTACACTTTAAATCACATAAGTTGAGTGTCATGGCCTCATTGAATATAAAGTGACTTTAATAACTTAATAATATGCCTTGAATGATTTAATTATTAATAAAGTCACCTTTATTAATAATTAAATATTATAACTTGCACAATAGACCTTATTGCTCCAAGCCAATTGAGAATTGGGATCAACACTGAAGTTGCCACATGTCCAGGTGCCCTGCTATATATAGAAACATTGAGTCCAAATCACTAGGTAACTTACTATAAATAGTAAGTGTATGCAAAATGAGTCTAGAACCATCCCTGGTGACAAATCAAAAATACGACCAGGTGCCTACCTATTAATAGCAAAATCAACTCTCCCTGAAATGGTGACTTACTATAAATAGCAAGTGTGAGGAACTGAGTCGAACGAAGGCCAATCCTGAACCAAACTGAGCTTCGAAGAAGGAAATGCTCTGATAACTGTCAAACAGGACCCTCTAAACAACTCCATTAGCCTATGAGGGTCAGGAAATAGGCTAAATCTCTAAAAACTGACGCTCACAAAAATGGGGACATTACAAAATAAGAGTTATGAAGTCATTTGAAATGCATCTTGGTGGAGATGAGAGTGTGGTAGAGAGGAGAAGAGTGAAAGGTAGAGAAGAAGTGTTGAGCTTAAATGTAACTGACTCAAGCATGCTGAAGATGCTATTCTTTAGTTCAAGTATGTAATATTTATTATTCTATAGACAGTGTGTCTCCTGTAGGCATTGGGCCTCTTGTGAGTAGTGTGCTCAGGCAATGAGCCCTAATTGGCATGTGCCATCTTGTTCTTATTATTCCTTTGATAGAGAATACAATCTTGGGTTAGTCACCCCATGGTTTTTCCCTTAACTGGGTTTTCCACATTAAAATCTTGGTGTCATATGTGTTAATGTGTTTTTGCTCTTGAATTATTGCATTGTGCTTTCATGATTGATTTATTATTATGTTGTTGAATTACAAGAAGGATTTAAGTGGTTAACAAAAGAAAAGTTTTGGGACAACTGATTCACCCCCCTCTCAGTTGTCTGTCTTGAAACTAAAAAGAGTTACTATGTTTGGATATGATGATGGTGTAACTGATGATGAACTTGATTCTAAAGATAGTAATGGTAGTGAATGCTTACTTATTGCCCTAAGAGAAGAACCTATTTCTGCTAATCTTGCAAGCTGTGTGAAGAAAGGAAGTCCAGAAGAAGAAAAAGAGATATCTATATTTCATGTTAAAGAGGAAAAGGATGAATGGGTGATTGACAATAGATGTTTAAATCACAAGATTGGATATAAGAGTGAGTTTGTCAAATTAGAAAGGTATGATGGAGGACTAGTTAGATTTGGTGATGTTGCAGTTGGTAAGATCTATTGAAAAGGGTCAATTAGTTTTGATGGCAAGCATAATACATATGATGTTCTTTATGTCAAAGGCCTGAAGAATAATCTTCTAACTTGTGTTGGAAAGATGTGTGACAAATGTCATAATCTGATATTTAAAGACAATTGGTGTGAGATAAGGGGAAGCTCTGGAACATTAATTGCTAATGGTAAGAAGACTCATGGTAATGTTTATCATTTGAAAGGTACTGACAATTGTTACTTGTAGGCTCAGACAAATGAATGCCGGATATGGCATAGGTGAATGTGTCACATTAACTTTGATAATCTAGTGAGAATAAGCTCAACTCAAGCTGTAAGAAACCTACATAAGATTGTGAAGCTTGCTAATGTCATATGCAAAGAATGTCAGTTTGGGAAGCAAACAAAGATAAGTTTCAAGAGCAAGGAACAATTCTCTACTAATCTATTGGAGCTGGTACATACAAACCTATGTGGTTCTACAAGAATAAGAAGTCTACAAGGTGACAGGTATTTCATGCTTCTTATTGATGATTATTCAAGAATGACTTGAGTTACTTTCCTTAAAGAAAAATCAGAAGCCCTACACAAGTTCAAGGCATTTAAAGAAATGGTTTAAAATGAAATGCATTTGAGAATCAAACATTTGAGATTTTATAGAGGTGGTGAGTTTACTTCAAATGAATTGAATGTGTTTTGTAAAAAACATGGGATAAAGAGACAATTGTCTGCCCCCAAAACTCCTCAACAAAATGGAGTAGTTGAAAGGAAGAATAGAACAATTCACAAAGTTGCTAGAACAATGATCAAAGAAGTTGATCTTCCAAAAGTTTATTGGAAAGAAGCTATTCATAATGTTGTCTACATTTAGAATAGAGTACAAGTCAAAGAAAATGGAACAAAGACACCTTATGAGCTGTGGTATCGAAAAACTCCTCTCAGGTATTTGAAAGTTTTTGGAAGCAAATGCTATATCAGAAGAGATGAAGAATTGGGAAAGTTTGATGCTAGATGTTATGAAGGCATATTTCTTGGGTACTCTACCAAAAGCAAAGCTTACCAGTGTTATAACAAAAGATTGTGGAAGATTATTTAAAGTGCAATTGTGAAGGTAGATGAAGATATTCAGAAAATATCAAAGCCAAATGGATACAAGTCAGATGGATCTGTTGATTCAGAGAAAGTCAGAGAAAAAGTCAAGGAAGTTCAAATTGAAGTGCAAGTTGTTCTAGAAGAGGAAGCTCAAGTTGAAGAACAAGAAGCTCCAGAAAGAGTTCCTAAAACCCACAAGTATGTGCAAAGAAATCATTTTGAAGATCAAATCATTGGTGATAGGAGGAGAGAAGTATTGACAAGAAAAGGAGCTATAGAAGAATAGGAAAATCTATGCTTGATTTCAAAAGTTGAACCTAAGATAGTTTCTAAAGCATGTAAAGATGAACACGGGGTCAAGGCAATGGAAGAAGAATTGATGCAAATTTGAAAGAACAAGACTTGGGAACTTCTCCCTAGGCCTGCAGATAAGAATGTGATTAGAACAAAGTGGGTTGTTAGGAGTAAGTTGAATGAGATTGGAGAAGTGGTAAAAAACAAATATAGGCTTGTTGTTGGAATTAGGGGAACCAGCTGAGAGGGGGGGTGAATCAGTTGTCTGAAAACTTTAACACTTTCTATAGTTTAATTCTTCTTTACAACTTATTACCAAATTAATGATATAATCATGAAAGCTTGAATCAATAACACATGACTAGAAACATAAATAACACACTTGACACCAATATTTTTAATGTGGAAACCCAGTCAAGGGAAAACCATAGTGGGGTTTAACCCACAAGAATTATACTCTTTTAAAAGTATTACAAATGGGGAAGGAACATACCTTTGGGCTAACTACCTAGAGCTCACTACTCAAAGAGGTTCACTGCCTACAACAATGATTACAAGAAGATTGCAGAATGTTTGAACTGATGAACAACATCTGCAAATGCAAGAATTCAGTTCCGGTTAAGTATAGAATATTGATCTTACACACTTCATCCTTAATTTGTCTTGATTACTATTCTTCCATAATTCGATCTTAGATCTTCACCTTCACACTTCTCTCTCCCTTTTTTTTACTTATTCCATCACCCCTTCACACTTAGTTTTCAAACCACTTGAATCCATTGGCTATATATATCTGCATCAAGAAATTCAATCAACTATAGTCAGCTTCAAAAGAACTTAGAACATTTATTAAAAAAACTCTCCTCTGTCGGCTAAATCCATGTACAAACAACAATGCAGACCAAAGAATTGTGTTCCAAATCATCAATCATGTCTTCCAATACCAGTGATTATCACAAATTGCTTGACCAACACTTTTCTTCATCCAAACCAAGATCAAATACTAGGTCAGCCTGTTCTTCTTCTAACTGTATTGACTAACTAAAACCCAATACTCAGATGCTTATAACTTTTGAGTCCTTCATCACCAAAGGCTAAAATTCTAGTTTTAGATAGTCTTGACAATCCTTATCATTCCATCAGATCTACAGCACATTCTGAATTACCACCAAAGAGATCTGGACATAGATACTGGACCCTATCACATGCTCTATTTCTAATATCTGAACTTAGACAAATCCTCACTTTGACTTCCGATATGAACAAATCATGTAATGCAGATGAGTAGGACAGAATTAGTTTCCATCAATGACAACACATGCCATGTGTAGCAGTGTCTCTTGGCAACAATCTCCCCCTTTGGCATTCATGGCAACACTTAGTGAAAAATGACTAAGTGTTAGAACAATTCCCCCTTTCTATGTTTACTTATGCTTTTCATTGATCTCCAATGCTCCCCCTTTGTTGGATTCCTCATTTTTCACTTCTCTTCTCTCTTCCTTTGACATCAATGGCAAATGGTGGGGTCCACAAACCCAAAATTACACAAAAATTCTACATACTAGGCCGCATATGTACAAACAATCCTCAAGTCCTTATTACATAAACTTAAGTATATCATGAAAAATGTTTTTCAATTGTGCCAGCTCACTATCCCAGCTCTTCTTTATATTGTTCAAAACTGAGATGTGGCCACTGAAAAGGAATGCTTGTGACTCTGCCATCTGTAGATCAATGGGATCACTTGACTAATATGCATCTTAGGATTCAGTTAGGGCATTGAAAATTGCTTCCATTTTAGGGAAAATTAGTCCCCAGAGCTCACTCATCCTTGTCTCTATGCTCTCCTTTTCTTTTGTCAGTTTATTTATATCTTCAATTAGGCTGATTGTTTGACATTCTTGACCCATCACTGATATTGTCAGAGGATCAAAACAAAATTTATATACATTCCCTCCTTCAATAAGAGCATTATGAATACTCTTTACACTAGCTTCTAGCACCTCTGCAGACTTCTCTAAAGATTCAAAATGAGAGCTTACCAAATTTATCAAGTTCTTTAACTGTCTGGAGGGGGATATTGAAGAATCCTTCTAGTATGTTGGCATGATTTTCTCTAAAATCCCTCATGCCATACCAAGTAGCTCACTATTTTCTATGTGAGACTTCAAAATGTCTTCTCTAGCTTTAGCTTGAGCAATGGAAGCCAACTTTATCTTTTGTACTGGAGATAATGTGTCAAAAATTATTGGACCTTGGATTATGTCCTGATCTTCTTCATTTTGTTTGTCCCTTTCCAAAATTTCCTTTACTTCCTCCATGGTGTCTCTTGCCCAAGATGATGATGTGTCTATCTGATTCTTACTGGTACTGTCAACCAGATTGTCTTGCTTGGGTTCTTCATCATCCTTTACAATCTCTTCTTCTTTATAATTTTTCTCCTTGACTTCTTCTGCTTCTTGCTCCTTAGCCTTTTTTATTTCATGCTCTTTAATATTCAATGAATCATCTTCAATTTGATCATTTGTTTCAACATTCATCTCTGTATTTACTTTTTACCATTACTTTTATTCTTTTCTTTTCCTTTTGGGATGATTTGTCTTCTGGTTTCTCAAGATTTGTAGGATTTGGAGGAACAGGGGTAGAAATAGAACTCCTAGTGGTCCTTGGTGTGGAGGAGGATTCTACTGAAGCACTTGCTTGTTTCTTATCCTACTTTTTCCTCTCAGCCTTTTCAGTTCTTTCCCTAAATTCCCTCACAACTTCTTTGGTGAGACCTAGATTCTTGGCCAACTGCTCAACTTCTTTCCTTACTTTCCTATTGGTTTTAGGTTTTCTGAGTTCAACATGTAGTTTCACACTTAGCTCCTCATATGTCCCAAATCTTTCAACTGTTGTGTCCTTTGGCTTTCTCAAAAGGTGTTGAGCATACATATTCAAAAAATTTCTCATCTACCTCATATCCCATGGGCATGATCCAAATAGTTTTGGGTTCTACTACTTCCATTAAGCACTGATCAATGTCCACCATGAAACAAATTTCATTCTTGTACTTCTAAACAACCGATTTAGAGATTCTTTCCCTAGAATGCATCATATTCTAAAAAGTCTTGAAGTATCCCTAGATTGTAGTTTTATGTACTTTATAGTCACCAATGCTGTGTAGATGATCTTTTATCTGAATAGCAACTAGCTCATCATTAGTATAGTGCACACCCTTTACTCCAGGTAAATCATTCATAAAGTAGAAAAATATACATAGAACCAATGTACCATATTTAAAGGTGTTTTTCTGGTCTTTCTTGAATTTATTCAAGTTCTTAATCAGTTGGTTCTGCAATAACTCACACATGTCATAATCTACATTTTCTTCTAACATTTGATATGCAACATATATATTCATTCTGGAAAAAGAGTTCTCCCTAGTGGAGTGATAATTTTTTTAACCAATTACCATTGAAGCAAACATAACATCCGAATCACTAATATCATTCATAGTCATTGCCCTTTTGTCAAATTTGGCACTAGTTGCATCAGTCATAGCTTGATTCTTTACAGCCTTCAACATTGGTAGTCCACCAGATGAGTTTAACCCTATCATGGCCTTGATGGCATCCTTGGTGATCTTGAAAGGTTTCATTAGCCCATATAAACTCATCATGCATTTAGCTTAAAACATACCAAACCCATTCATCTTCATCGAAGGTTGGAAACGCCATAACCTAAATGAAATGTTTATCATGTAGTGCCTTATACTCATGTTTAAGACCATGAATTTCATCCCTTAGATGATTCTCTAACAAATCTACAAACCTTGAGTCCCCAAATTCATCTATGATCGCATGAATATAGACCCTAATATCTTTAACATGCAATACATGATACGAAACACTTGAAAATGCACCTAACAGGTCAACTTCTATTGATTTGTGTGGATGCTTGTTAAATTTGGGTCGAGGCCTTTCAGTGATATCAACAATCAAAGGTGTATCCATTGCAAAAGATTACAAGTTCAAAGCTTCCGAGAGAAATACCTTTTTCACAAAATTAGGGTTGGATGATGAATTCACCAGTGGCACTTCAAATCCTTGAAATATTAGGTCATGTGTTTGACTGCTTGCTCTCTTCAAATGCAAAGTGATCCAAATGATGAAAGGATTACCTTTTATGCTCCAAAAAAACTAATTTTCCATTGTAATAAATGTGTTTCCCTAATACATCCGGTTACACTATTTTTGTATACAGTTGAACTTCAATTGCTCGGCAATCAATCATATTGGTTTTTGTTCTTCCAAAATTAGCTTCAACAGGTCTACAATAGGCTTTTCTAACTTCAATCATCATGCTAGATTCGGGCACCCACTTACTAGCTGGGGAAATTTGTTTTTCTATGTAGCTTCCCCTGAGCCAGAGCTCCTAATTCAATTTTTGAAGGAATTACCAGCACTGAATTTTAGTGTGGACCCATCATAATTGTTCATTACACCTTTCTTCACCCATGTCTTGTTCATTTCATTCTGGACCTTATTTACATCAACTTTTCTCTTTCCTTTGTCTTATCTCTGCTCATCTAGTTTACTATTTACCTGACCTCTTCTTTCATTATTTTTGCTTCTGCAAAATCTTGCAATATGACCGGATCAGTTACAACTGAAGCATACAACATTTCTTTGCCCATTTGATTGATTTTCTCTTGATCTGCACTAATTATTCATATGTCCAAATCTATTGCATGTAAAACATTTTCCATTCAAAGAATTACCACTTCCTCTATTGTTAGAGTTATTCATTATCATATTTCTGCATTCATTGGATTTATGACCATACCTCTTACATTTGAAGCATTGAATAGAGAAGGATGGACAAATTTGATTTACTCTACATCTACACTGAGTAGCTTTATGACTAAATTTATTGCAATTGAAACAATTTCCATTGAAAGATGGATATCTTTGAGCATTACGTTGTCTTACCAGAGGTCTTCTAGGTTTGTTTCTCCCATTCCTTGATTGAGAATTTCTTTGTCTGGATCCGGACCTTTCACCTTTCTCATACCTAAGACCATGCTTATCATCATCCTTCTTCTAACTCTCAAGCAACACTTCAAGTTTAGATGAGCTTATCTTGAACTTCTCCTTGTATTCATTTGCAATTTCTAGGTCATGTCTGAGAGTGACAATTTACCTTTCAAGTTCCTCCTTATTATATATGTATTCTTGTAGGTCAGATTTTAGGTGGCCAATTATTCTGTCTATTTTACAACATTCTTCTATTCTTTCCTTCAGAGTTTGATTTAGGTCTTCTTCAATCTTCTTCCTTTCCTCAATCTTTTTGGTTAGCATCATCACCCCAGATTCCATTCCATGTTTTAGAACAAAAACTACTTTTGTCAGCTTCTCACATTCCTTTGTCTTTTCTTCCAAAGCCTCATTCATGCCATTTTCTTTAGTAAGATTAGCTAGCTAATAAAGTAGTTCCTTCCTCTTTTCCATTGATTTCTTTAATTTTTCTTTTAGCAAATCAATGCAATCATCAGTATCCTTAAGGTTCACTTTCAGGTCATCTATTTCTGCTTTGGACCAATCAAGATCTTCTAAAGCTAATTGAATTTTTTCTCTAAGAGAACCCATTGAAACTCCTTCCCAGATCTTCCTCAAGATGTTAAGCTTCTTCCAAGGAACCTCACTCTGATACCAATTGTTGGAATTAGGGGAGACAACTAAGAGGGGGGTGAATCAGTTGTCTGAAAACTTTAACACTTTCTACAGTTTAATTCTTCTTTACCACTTATTACCAAATTAATGATATAATCATGAAAGCTTGAATCAATAACACATGAATAGAAACATAAATAACACATTTGACACCAAGATTTTTAATGTGGAAACCTGGTTAAGGGAAAACCATGGTGCGGGTTAACGCAGAAGAATTATACTCTGTTAAAAGTATTACAAATGGGGAAGGCACATGCCTTCGGGTTCATAGCCCAAATCTCACTGCTTAAAGAGGCTCACTACCTACAAGAATGATTACAAGAAGATTACAAAATTTTTGAACTGATGAACAGCATCTGCCAATACAAGAATTTAGTTCTGGTTAAGTATAGAATATTGATCTTACACACTTCATCCTTACTCTATCCTATTTATTGTTCTGCCATAATCTAAGCTTAGATCTTCACCTTCACACTTATTTCTCCATTTTTCACACTTATTCCATCACCCCTTCACACTTAGTTTTCAAAACACTCGAATCCACTGGCTATATATATCTGCATCAAGAAATTCAATCAACTATAGTCAGCTTCTAAAGAACTTAGAACATTTATTAAAAAAAATCTTCTCTGTCAGCTAAATCCATGCACAAACAACAATGCAGACCAAAGACTTGTGTTCCAAATCATCAATCATGTCTGCCAATACCACTGATTATCAAAAATTGCTTGACCAACACTTTTTCTTCATCTGGACCAAGATCAAATACTAGGTCAGCCTGTTCTTCTTCTAATTGTATTGACTAACTGGAACTCGATACTCAGATGCTTATAACTTTTGAGTCCTTCATCACCAAAGGCAAAGATTCTAGTTTTAGATAGTCCTGAAAATCTTTATCATTCCATCAAATCCATAGCACATTGTGAATTACCACCAAAGAGATCCAAACCAAGATATCGGACCCTGTCACATGCTTTGTTTCTGATATCCAGACTTAGACAAATCCTCACTCTAACTTTTGGTATGAACAAATCATGTAATGCGAATGAGTAGGATATACTTAGTTGCCATCAATGACAACACCTATCATGTGTAGCAATGTCTCTTGCCAACACTTGTATACAAAGGCTACTCACAAGTAGAAGGAATAGATTGTGAAGAAACTTTTGCTCCAGTGGCAAGATTGGAAGCTATTAGATTGTTTTTGGCATATGCAACACATAAAAATTTCAAAGTATATCAGATGGATGTGAAGTCTTCGTTTCTAAATGGAGAGTTGGAAGAGGAAGTATATATAGAGCAACCATATGTATTTCAGTTATCAGACAAACTAGACATGGTATGTAGATTGAAGAAGGCATTGTATAGACTGAAGTAAGCTCATAGAGCTTGGTATGCAAGATTAGATAAGTATTTGTTGCAGCAAGGATTTAGTAAAGGGTTTGCAGAGAGTAAATTGTATATCAAGGTAAGAAAAGATCAAATCCTAATTATTGAATTCTATGTAGCTGATATAATCTTTGGTGGAAATGAAGGTATGTGTAAGAACTTTGCAGATGAGATGTAAAAATAATTTGAGATGTCAATGTGTGGTGAGATGAACTTCTTTCTTGGACTACAAATTAATCAGATAGATAAGGGCATTTTTCATTTCACAATCTAAATATGTCACTGAGTTGTTGAAGAAGTTTGGAATGGAAGAATTTGACTCAGTTTATATCCCATGACAATTGGTTGTAAGCTAAGAAAAGATGGTGAATCTCCTAAGGCTAATTAGAGTAAGTATAGGTCTATTATTGGAGGATTACTATACCTAACTGCTACCAGACCTGATATCATGCATGCAGTTTATCTTGTGGCTAGATTTCAAGCAGATCCTAAAGAGTCACATGTTATGGCAGTAAAGAGGATTTTCAGGTACTTGAAAGGCACTTCCAACTATGCATTGTGGTATCCTAGGAATAATGACTTCAACCATAGTGCCTACACAGATGTAGATTTGGTTGGATGTGTAGATGATATGAAAAGTACAAGGGTCATCCCACAATAATGGGTTACACTTTTTTGCCAAACTTGACATTGAAATCAACATTTTGAACTAAATCTTCACTTTCTGATACCTATAACCACTAAACCATTAGGAATTTGAAGATGATGTGAACTAGTGATTTGTGAAATTTTGTTTGTCGATTCTAAATATATATTTTTTTAAAAAAATTGAGTTAAATTGTAAAATATTTTGGGTCTCCTTTTATAACTATTTTTTAATAGTAAACACCATTTTTTTTAAGTGATGTGTATTCTATCACACATAACATTTTTTTCTACAAAGGATTAAATTCTAACTCATTGGAATTTAGATTGGTAACACCAATATCTAGATGATGCATTTGGTTTCATAATATCTTGTTGAATAATTTTTTAATTAAGTTTTGAAGTCAAACCAATTATAATTTAGACATAGGTGTATTCTGTCCAACATAACTTTTTTTGTATATATCAGAATTCAATTTTTATTTATTGGAATAAGGACATCAATACCTAGACAACATGTATTTTTCAGAATTTTTCTCTCTATTTTCCTATTTTTTCATACATGTGTGAAACAAAGACCTTGATGTTCATTGAAAAACCTACATTCACAAGAAAAATAAATAAATTTAATAATCAACTTAAATATATTTTAAATTATACTTTTTATTTTTTGTATGGTTTAGGAGTCATTCTTTTCTGGACTGATGATGGAGTCTACCTCTCATGGGGAGTAGGTAGTGATACAAAAGAATGTTGTAGACTAAATGAAACATTCAAGGTAGTTAAGAACAAGTGCAAGTATGTGCAGTGGAAAGAGATGTGTTGCCCTTTGCCATTGATGTCAAAGGGGGAGAGAATTCATGTGAAAAACTTAGAGAAAAAGAAAGTAGATGTGTAAAGAGAATGGGAGAGTTCTAATGTAGAGTTGTGTCTTGATGGTGGAACATTTTGTTTAGTTTTTCACATCATATGTTGCCATCAATGACAAAGGGAGATATTGTTGCAAGTATGGGCTAATCGGTGTTGCTATTGATGTCAACTATGCTATTGTTTTGTTACTTGATTATGATGAGTTAGTTGCTTTGTATTGAATTATATAAGTGGTGAAGATGATAATAATATGTTCCTGATATTGAGTATCCAAGTCCTTTTGAGAAAATTTGGTTCATACTGAAGAGAGAAATTCTAAAGATGTACTCTAGCTTACTAGATACTATCTGAGTTTTATTGCACATTTCTTCTATGCTGAAGAATGGAGTGTGAGATTTTGATAAGTTTTAGAGAAGTGTTTGAAGATGAAAAATCTATAATTTGGTGGTCTAGATCTCTATGTAGTAGAAGTTCTATTCATCAGTTTGAAGATTGTGCCTGACAACATTTGCAGTGTGACAGGGGAAAGTATTTTGCTCTGCATTTCTCCATAGTCTAGTTTTTGGTCTTACAGTTTTGGACATATGCTTATAAGGTCCTTAGATATCTTCATTCGAAAGGATTTGTGAATTGGTGCTCTAGAAAGCAAGTTATTGTTTAGCAGAGTTTGACAATGTTTGTTGTGTGCAGTCTGTGATCTGTCTTCAAGTGATATTTGTTGTTTTCAAGTGAGATCTATTATGGCTAGAGTTGTCAACTCCTAGGTGATTTTATGTTGTTCGTGGATGTTTCCAAATTATTTTAATGTCATGTCCTTGATCCACAAGCTATGATGAAGTTCTTGGAACCGTGTATCTAAGTATTCTTAGTGTTTGCACAAGTTTGGTCAACTTGGGTGCTAACACTCTTTGCAAATGTGTTTCATTGATTGTAGAAGTGTGTTGAAGCATGTGAAGATGTATTTATATTTGAACTAAGCCTTGAAGTGTTCTTATTTCATTCATTTGATCTGTAAGTTTGTTTAGGTCTAGACGTAATTTGAATTATATATGTTTGCCGACCTTGGAGATTGTTTCAAAGGTTGTAGATTGTATTACCGACTTTGATGTATGTTTCAAGGTTGACGATTGGTATAAATAAATGTAATGAATTCATGTGTTGAAGTGAGGATGTGAAGATACGAAGATGAGAGTGTGTTTGTTGTAAGGGCCGCGAAGGTGATTTGTATTGTGCTTCAGTGGAACTGAACTTAGTCATGTTGTAGATGCTACTATATCAGTTCATGGTACTGAGCCACCCCTCCTAGTAGTGAGCCAAGCCTTCGACAGTGAGCCACCCTAATGGTAGTAAGAGTGAGCATTTCTTTGGATAGTGAGTCCTTGGGAAGTGACCCCTCTAGTAGTGAGCTTCTTTTGTTATTCAGTATTGTTAATACATTATATTGTGAGCTAACACTCATCATGGTTTTTCCCTTTTAGGGTTTTCCACATAAAAATCTAGTGTTCATGTGTATATGGTGTTAATGTATTTATGTTTGTTTCTACACTTCATGTTAAATCTTAATAATAGAATAAGAGGTTAAAGTAAGTGAATGTGAATGTGATATTGTTTAAGAAAAGTAAAGTTTTTGATACAATTGACTCACCCTCCCTCTCAGTTGTCTTGTGCCTTCAATACAATGGTCTATAATTCTACCTGTTAAATCTTCATAAAATTGAATTGACAAACTTACTCTGTCCAAGACATAGTTTTCTATTTAGTCTATCTCTTATGATATCTATCCCTAGAATGTGTTTAGCTACACCAATATCTTTCATTTTAAATTTAGTTGCAAGTTGACTTTACTTCTAAAATCAATACTCTCCCTTTACCAATAAATAGGACATGATCACCATTAGATTTATAATAAACATAGTGGTCTAATTTGGAATTCTTAAATCCCAAACTCAACATATATATATCAAATTTCTAGTACCACATCCTAGGACTATGTTTGAGACCATACAATGATTTCTTCAATTTGTCATTTAAGTATCCTCCTTCAAATTACCATGAAGGAATGTTGTTTTCACATCCATTTTATCAGCCTCTAGATCATAAGATGTAGCAATAGAAAGAAAGAATCGAATGGATGCCATTTTTACAAAAGGGGAAAATATCTCACTGTAATCAACACCCTCAACTTGATGGTAACATTTTGCAACCAATCATGGTTTGTACTTCTCAATAACTCCATACGGACCAATAATTTTTTTTAAAACCCTTTCACAACCAATACAAACTTTCACCCTTCACACAATGGTACTAGATCCCATGTAGCATTCTTTTCCAAAGTTTCCATTTCTTCATCCATGGTAATCTTTTAGGATTCTACACCATTAATACCTAATGCCTCTTCTACAGATATTGGTTCATCCATATTAATATTCAAATAAAAAATACATCTACAGTCATCAAGTGAATACATTTTAGGTGGTTTCCTAAGCCTGGTAGACCTTCAAACAAGCTAGGGTGGAGGTTCTTTCTCCTCTCCTAAAGATTTATAAATGGATGAGCCCTCAACTTCTTATCTATCTAGGGACCCCAATTCAACTTTCTTAGGAATATAAGGAAGATGAATCACATCTTTCTATTCACTTTGTTTTGGATGTAATGTAATATAAGATGACTTGATTTCTCTAAAAATCACACTTCTGCTATATATTACCTTCTTTGAAAAAGGATCCCAAAGCTTACATCCTTTCACACCATTATTGTACTTGATGAACATATATTTTACAACTTTTTTCTAACTTTGTTTTCTTCTCCTTTTATACATGTGCATATGCCTTGCAACCAAAACCCTAAGATGTCCCAATGAAATATTGTGACCTAACCACATCTCTGTAGGCATTTTATCAACAAGGGATGATGTAGGAGACTTGTAGACAGGTAGTAAGTAGTGGTAACAAATTCATCCTAAAACCTTTGTTCTAGTCTAGCACCACTAAGCATACTTCTAGCCTTCTCAATAAGTGTCCTATTCATTCTTTTTGTTAATCCATTCTGTTGTGGATAATAGGGAGTTTTCTTTTGTCTTTGAATGCTACAATCTATATAGATTTTATCAAAATTGTTAGAGAAAATTTCATTAACATTTTTAGTTTTCAAAACATTTATTTTCTTTCCAATTTGCAACTCAACCATTGCTTTAAACTCTTTAAATCAACTAAAAACTTTAGATTTACTCTTTAGAAAAAATACCCATGTCCTTCTACTATAATCATCAATAAATGTAACATTATATGTGGATTTCAAATGGAAAAAATATCTACAACTCCAAACACATCAAAATAAATAGGATCAAATACACTATAAGTTTTATGAAAACTTGAGTAAAATTGAACAAGGTTTTCTTTACCATAAATAGAATGGTCACAAAAATTGAAATCAAGACAATCATTGAACCTTTCAACAAGGTTTTTCTTTTTCAAGGTCCTTAGACCCTTTTCTCCAATGTGGCCTAATCTTTGGTTCCATAACATAGTCTTCTCTGTAGGTAATTTACATTTAGAAGGAAGAGCACCCTTAGGTACCAAGAAGCCAAAACCATCTACTAAAGAGGAACCCCTCACGTTTTCCAATCTAATAGTCCCAGACTATCTTTTCATAGAAGTACTATTACAATCAACTTTACATATGCATCAAACTTATATAATTTTGCAAATTTGACACCTTTAGTGATCACCATAGCACCTCTAACCATCATGCATCTTGTGTTAGAAAAGAATAACTACACACCCGTATTTGTTACTTTTCTCACAAATAATAAATTTTGTCCTAATTTAGGGATATGCAACACACTATTAATCCTTTTTACTCTACCATTAGGAAATCATATTTTAACTTTATGATATCCAAAAATATTTAAATAAGAATCATCACCCAAGCACACCTTACCTCCATCATATTCTTCATATTCAAAAACCAATTTCTATTAAAGGTCAAATGGAAAGATCGACCTGAGTTAATTAAACAAGTATCATTACCTGTATGAGCAACCAAAGATGCAATGAAAGCATAACCATCATCTTTATCAAAATCAAAACCATAATCAAATTTCTTCTTTTTCTTCTTCTTTTCTTCTTTGCACTCCTTATGGAGTTTCCAAGCTTACCGCAATTCTAGAAAATAACTTTGCACATTACATGGGATTTGGATGTCCCATTGGACTTGAATTTGTCATTCTTCTCAATCTTCTTTCCTTTCTCTTTAAGTTTTCCATAAACATCTAGGACCTCTTTCTCACTAACAAATACCTTCTGTTGGAACCTAAAATTTACTTCATTTTTTTACAAAATGTTAGGTTCCCATAATGAAAAATTTGAGTTCAACACTCAGAAATACAGTTACAAAATCTATCTCAGAAGCCTACTTTGGAGGACTATCACTTGAAACATATTCACTCCTATAATGAACCAATTTGCAAGCATGTTTATTTATGATATATGAGTACGTCAACCTGATTTCAGCTTCTTATGATCTAATTTGATGAAGTTTTGAAGTGTCAAGTTGAAAGGTTCTCAGAGATTTTCCTATCTGCACATTATTAAATCTACCAAAGAGGCCAGCTTTGGGGGCAAATATTTATCAACTGGAATATTATCATGGAAACTGATTAGTGTTCCAAATTCCCCCCATGATAATGTGCTCCCATGTCTGTTTTAAAGACCCCAACATAACGTTTGATATTTTTTTCAAAACCAAAAGCAAATGGGTTTTACATAGTTTTGACATCTGCACTTCCAGAAAGTTGTCATAGAGGTCAACTTTCATGCTTGAAATTTTTGAAGGAGATGGATTAATGAAGAACCCTCTTGAACACATACTCATTAGACCTAGATGAGCTAATCATCCAAGTGCAAGCCCCCAAGACAAGATTTCATATTTTTTCAAAATGGTAAGTTGGTGCACTACAACAAATCCCTATGATTAGCTCCCTTTTTTGCTCCATTTGTTGCTTCCACCCATTGTTTTAATGTATTTTTCTCTATTTTTATGAAAACGTCAGTGCTATTTATCAAGATGGCACTATTTTTGGTACTTTTTGTGCTGACCAAAACAAGTCGATGCTAAATTAGGCACCAATTAGTGCCTAACTTAGTGCCTACTTTAGCATCTAATTTATCTCCTACTGTAGTGCCTAATTTAGTGCATATTTTAGCACTTGCATTAATGCCTTATTTAGTGCTCTATGTAGCACATAAATTTAATACCTAATGTAGCACCTATTTTAGTGCCTAATTGAGTGCCTAATTTATGGTTACTTGGGTTTTGGAGTATTATTTAGGGTTTAGGGTTTATGGTTTTGAGATTAGGTGTTAAGGTTTAGATGTTTAGGTTTTAGGGTTTAGAGAGAGATAGAGGACCAATAGAGAGATATAGAGGAGACCGAGGGGAGAGATAGGGAGATAGAGAGTGAGGGACATGGCCAGAGACATAGTGAGAGAGATTCAGAGGTAGAGGGACAAAGGTGATAGGGAGAGAGGAGAGAGATAGGGAGATATAGGTTTAGGGTTTAGGGGTTTAGGGTTTCTCAGGTTTAGGGGCATTATTTAGGGTTTAGGGTTTATTGTTTAGTGGTGAGGGGTTTAGTTTTAGAGGTTTAGTGTTTATGCTTTATAGAGAGAGAGGAATGATAGGGAGATATAGAGGAGACTGTGGAGAGAGATAGGGAGATAGAGAGTGAGGCACATGCACATGGCCAGGGACATAGGGAGAGAGATTGAGAGGTAGAGGGATGATAGAGATAGGGAGATAGAGGTTTAGAGTTTCTTGGATTTAGGGTTAAGTGGTTTGGGGTTTAGGGTTGCTCAAGTTTGGAGAGAGAGAGAGAGAGAGAGAGAGAGAGAGAGAGAGAGAGAGAGAGAGAGAGAGAGAGAGACAGAGAGAGAGAGAGGCTGAGACATGGGGGAGAGATAGGGAGATAAACTACTAGAGTGAGTGAGATATATATCCTACAGAGAGATAGGGAGAAAAATTGAGAGTCAGTAGAGGGACAATATTAGAGAAAGGGAGATATATAGGGGTTTAAGGTTTCTTGGGTTTAGGGTTTAGGGGTTAAGGCTTAGGAGCATTGGAAGAAGCATATCAGTTTACCCTAAAAGTTGAAGAGACGATGAATAAGAAACATGATTAGAGACAAAGAGGTAGAGGAGGTAAATTTCATAGAGGTAAAACATTTTCCAAATATGATAGATCATTTGTGGAGCAGAACAAGTTTGATAGCTTACTAGAGAGGCTTGTCCTTGGATATCCTTTCGTCCAAGTGGAAATGACCTTAAGTGGTAACAAGCTAAAGCCAAGCTCTACCTAGCCACTATAAATAAATTGTGTTTGGAGTGAAAGCTTCAAACAACAAGTGTTGTTAAGTTATACTAACAGCCAACCTCCTCCAAAACCCTCCAAGGCATAACCTTTGAAGGCTAGGAGACTCCATAATGGAGAGTAGCATTGCCGCATGTATAACCACTCAAACAATTGCAATTACTAATCATCCTTTGTTTTAGAAGCCAAAATCCCCTATAAACCAATGCTGGGAAGGGCGATTATCACCTCCAAAAGATGCCTCACGTAACAATGAGAATTTGATTTATATTGTCCCTGCAAGCCTATGATTTGTACTTTTTTAGTCAAAAAGAGTCCAAAAGTTACAAAAAAAGATCAAAAAAACTAGGAAAATATTCTTTGTGTTTGTTGTGTATTAATTGCCATAATTGAGAAATCAGATAAAAAAGATGCACTTTCAACCAAGAAACCAAAAATATCAAAAAACATGCCAAAAACATTGCAAAAATAGTCAAAAACCCAGAGTTGTGCATTTATCCCGCAGAGCTGCACATTTATTTCAACCTGATGCACATATATTTTGACTTACTATGCATCTATTGTTTATTCCTGTGCTTTTGTTATTTACCAGAGCTGCGCATATACTTCTAGCTACTGCACTTTTTTTCTCTGTTTCGGTGCATTTATTGTTGCGCATCCACAATAGTGAGCGTTTCCTAGTCTTTTGAGAGAAAATTGTCAACCTTTTTGAGTACCCATTTCAGCCTTGATCTAGTTTCAGAGATCAGATTTACCATGTAGTCACTTCTCCTATTTGTTTTCCATAGCATACCCTCTTTTTCATTGGTCATCTCATCCACCTCATCCAAATATTCCCAAAAAAAATGAGTCAATGTATCAAACTAGGTTACGACAAGATAATTCTAGATCCTATCAAACCCAAAGAATTGCTAGTAAAGCCTCCACTATTAGGATACAACATCCTTCTCTATCATAATTTTTCAATAGTTGTGTTGGTACAAAACTAGCACCTATCAAGTAAATGGATTACTAACATCCTTACTTGTGGCTATCATTTTGTATCGACCGATTTGTTTGAAATCATAGATCATAGAAAACCCTTGTCAAAATATTTTCACCACAAGTATTCCCTTCACCGCAACCTTAAAAATCACCTTGTCAAAGTGTCTAAACTCATAACATCCTATCCCAAACTGTACCGCATGGTCTTAATTAGATCCCAAAAACAAAAGCAACTTGAAATGGCTGGAACATTAGACAGGATTATGTCCCCTCAGGATAGTGATGAGGAAATTTCACAAGATGAGCTAAAACAAGCCCTCCAAGGCAGGAAATTCCAACGCATGATGGACAAAATCATCAACCGAAACCCTTCAAAGTTCTTCCTCTACCTAGGAAACCAAGGGCTTAAACTCTCCGCTAACTTTGACGTCAATGCATTAAAATAACTAGGAGAGGAAAGAACTCATGAAAAGAGCAGAAATGAGGAAAGCACCCTTGACAAAAATGAAAGAAAGAAAACAACATACCCCAATATACCTATAGACACGCTGATGAAACAAATTCAAACCTTACAACAATAATTTGTGGACCTCTAAACAGGGATGTCCACTAAAACTTATTCATTGGAGGATATCTCACCATATCCCTTTGACAAAAGCTTGAACATGGTACCATTCCCCTTTCAGTTTCAAGTTCCTAAGTTTGACAAATACAAAAGAAAGGGTGACCCCAGGTACCATATCCATGAATTTAGCGCTGCATGTCTAGAGGTAGCCCACAATGAAACTTTCCTCATGAAAATTTTTCCACGATCACTAGGCAAACAAGCCATAGAATGGTTCTCTCAACTACCCCTGGACATCAAAACTTTTGATGAGTTAATAAACAAGTTCGTCACACACTTCTCATACAACATTGAACATGAGGTATATATGGCAGACCTATGCAACATGAAACAAAAAAGTGGTGAATCTTTCACCACTTTCATACAAAGGTGGAAACAACTAGCAAGCAAATGCCCTCATCATATACCAGAGAAACAAATGGCAGAATTTTTTGTCCACAACCTCAACCCTGATCTTAGCTACCAAATACAAATCCAAGGTCCTACCACATTCACAAAAGTGATTGAGATGGGATTATTTATCAAAAAACCTATGATCACAAAGGGGCAAATAAAGTTGTTCAAAGACAATCCTAACTCTAACTACACCACAGACAAGTTAAAATTTTGGACCAAGAACAAAAACATAGTCAATGATGGAGTGGTTGACGCTAAAGCAATAGCTCCTAAACAACCAATTCTCAATCTCAAAGGAGTTTCAAGCAACACAACACCCAACAAATCTCCATCGAATGAGTAGAGACAATCACCATGGGATTTCCATTATAGACGAAAGTTTACACCGTTGGGAGAATCACTTGTGTTTGGCTTGAGAAAGTTAGCAAACAATGAGATCACCCTTCCCTCCACAAGCGACTATGAACCCCAAGTAAAACCTCCTTGGTGGAATGAGACCAACTATTGTGAATACCATAGGGGAAGAGGACACAAAACTAATGACTTCATTCATCTAAAAATGTCATTTAAGACTTGTTAGACCAAAACTATGCCAGCACAAGAGATCATCCAAATAATGAATCACATGTGGTATACAAGGATCCACTCCCTAACCATGACAAACAGTATAACAACAACAACAACAACAATTGGCAGAACCCCAATAACAGAAACAATGATGCAAATTACACAAATGTACCATTCGAGTACACCATTAATAGTATAACATAGCATATTTGGTAGATCAATGTGCTCATGTTCAACAAATAGAAAGATCCTAACACCAAAGCTGATTGCACCATCATTAACCACAGTGGAAAAACTACCTTGCACAGACTTCCTCGAAGGTTGTCAGCCTCATCGTCTATCCCCCACCAGTACAATGTCATAGACCAACTACGAAAGACTCTGGCCAAAATATCCATACTAGAGTTGTTGCGTCTATCACTAGCATACAAAGAAATTCTTGAAAAAGCCTTAATGGAAAACACCATCCCCACCAATTTGGCCCAAGAGAAGTTTCAAGCCATGGTAGGTCACCTTACCTCATCTAACATCCTCTCATTAACCAAGGAGGATGATCTATCCATGTCGTAACCCCATAATGCATCCCTGCATATCAAAGGTTTCATCTATAAACACCACATCAAAAGGGTTCTCATTGATGGAGGGGTAGGTTTGAATATTTCCACATTGAGACTAGTCCTTATATTGGGGTTCTTAGAAAAATACATTAGATCTAAGGAAAAAGGTGGCAATCAAAGCTTATGATGAGGAAGAATGGACTACCAAGGGAACTGTGGTGTTACCACTAAGAGTTGGACCAATTACAAAAGAAGTCATGTGTCAAGTCCTTGATAGAGACCTTGCTTATAATATTCTCTTAGGTAGACATTGGATCCATGCCATGAAAGTTGTGCCTTCCACCTACCACCAATGCATCTAATTCCCTTACAACGACCAAGAGGTTACCATCCAAGGTGACCCCAATCCCTTCCAACATTGTAACACCATCCAATCAAGACCTGAAACCATCATCCCTAACAATAGAGCTTACACTTCCCCCATCTCCCAATGGGACCATAACTCCCAGGCTTCCACATCCAAGGTCAACGAGCAAAATGTCAAGATCAAAGAAACTGGGGTAGGAGAATACTCTATCGAGCACAGCCTTTGTCTATCTAAAATGTCTCTATCTCCAAAATCCTTTGCATGACCTTCACCCTGCCCAAAGCCATCTATAGCACCTAAGTCTCCTATTGCTCCCTTTATCAAGTGGGGTACCTTATTAGATGAAAGTGATGAAAGAGATGTGTTACAATGGCTCTACATTGATGAAAATGACACACAATAAGACCAGCAACCTAAGATCCCAATAGAAATCTATGGGCGTGGACAATCTATTTTACATAGAATGGGTTATGAAGGAGAAGGACTCATTAACTTAAGAAAGGAAGGAATCATCAAACCCATTCAACCTTCTTCATCCTCATTGGCTTGAAACACAACAGGGATAGGATACCAAGACAAAGCTAAAGGCAAAGGCAAAGCTAAGGCTACCATTTGTTTTGTAGAAATGATCCATAACCTTCAAGAGGACAGTGACAGAGATTCCAATGAATATGAATGGCATGAACTCTTAGAACATTCCTATGGAGACAAAGGAATTGATGTCATTCAAACCTATAGCCCCTACCGTGAGGGACTAACACATAAGCATAGACCAATAGAGTGTGATTTGCCTATTCCTGAGAGCACAACTTATGAGGAAGGTCAGAGTTTGCACGAGATAAACAATCTTGAGGAAGGTACCATACCAGACCTTGTTCCCATAACTTCCCATCCTAACAACATATCTATCCTTACCATAACACCCACTGAATCAGATTAATATATTGACCCCCTCTCCCTAGTACATCCTGAGCTTATCGATTGGGATCTACGAGGAACCCCTCAACTTGACATATTCAAAAATGACGATACCTATATTAACTTCATGGAACTAAGAGACCACTTACCCATGGGAGATCATAAAGTTGGTTGTGCCATAGAACTCAATTCCATAGCTTACTTCAGAGAGGGTGCCAATCCTTCCAGTCACAAAAACATAAAAATCAAAAATGGATTTGGTGGTGAAAACTGCTCTGCTACAGTATCAGATCCCAAAAAAGTAAAAATAAATGACGCATCGAATGGTGAAAATGTTGGCAAGAGACACTATATGGATTCATGGTTGTTGTCATTGATGGCAACAAAGGTCATCCCACATATCCGCAAGTCATGATGTGTCTCTACCGGAAGTCAGAATAAAGAAAGTTGTGGTCCGGTGAAGAAGAACAGAGCATGTGGCAAGGTCCGACAGATTGGTCCGGACCTCTCAGAGGAAGTGTCTTGGTGCAGTGCGGATTTGGGGAAGTCAAGAGGACTACCTTTAGTAGTATATTCCAAGGATTTAGCCTCCGGTGATGGACAAGGAAAAAGATATGAATGGTTAAGTACCGGATTCCTGAGAGACAGTGAAAACAGAGGAAGAACTGACTGACAGAGTATCAGACTGCTTTCCGGATGGGTTACTGTTGATGACAGAGGTTGTGAAGGCATGAATCATGTTTGGCCGACATGATTAATGATATCTACAAGTATATGCTTGATCCGCATTGCTTGGTGAGGAAGGATTCAGCCGACAGAATGAGAGTTTGTAAGAAACTAAGACTGTTCCGGATGCCGACTAGAAAGGTGATGAAACTACTTGTGCGGATATATATAGAGGATGGATTTAGTTGTGAAGTGTTGTGTGAGTGTGGAGAGATATGCGAATAAGTCCAGAGAAAGAGCAGAGGTAGCAAAAGGATCCGGTATGTGAAAGATAGCAGAACAAAGAACAGAGGAAAGATGAAGTGCAGCAGATCAGTGTACTGAGCCTAACCGGAACTGAACTCCAGCATATGCAGATGCTTCCAATCAGTTCAAGACTGTGATTATCATCACTTTGTAGACAGTGTGTCTTCTTGTAGGCAGTGGGCCTCTTGTGAGCAGTGTGCTCGGGCAGTGAGCCCTAATTGGCAAGTGCCATTTTTGTAATTTTCTATTCTTCTAACAGAGAATAATTCTTGGGTTAATCACCCCGTGGTTTTCTCCCTTAACAGGGTTTCCACGTCAAAAATACTGTGTCATGTGTTTCTTATTTCATGGTTAATGTTTTGTGTTTGATTTTATGCTGCTTCAATTAAAAGAAAAGTTCAATAAGGGAAATAATTAGGATAACTGATTCACCCCCCCCTCTCAGTTATCAACAATTGGTATCAGAGCTAAGTTCCTCCTAATAGAGCCTAACAGCTTGAGGAAGATCTGGGATTTCAAATGGATGCATATGGTCTAAGGGAGCAACTCAAGACTGCCCTTGAGGATCTTGAACAGTCAAATTCTGAAGTCAGTGAATTAAAGGAAAGACTCAAACAGGCTGATGAATTCATGAGAGAACTAAAAGACAAATTAAGTCTCTCTATGAAAAAGAGAAAGGAGCTACTTCAACAGTTGGCAAGACAAAGTGAAGAAAGCAATACAAATGAGGAATTGACTGAGCAAACCAAGTTATGTGAAAAGTTATCAAAAGAAGTCATTATGTTAAGACATGAAATGGAATCAGGAACTATAAAGTTTACTCAAGAGATTGAAGAAAAAAGAAAGGCTGAAGACAATCTAAGACAATCTCTTAAAGAAAAATCAGAAGAATGCCACCAGATGGACAGGATTATCAGACACCTTGAATCTGATCTTGAAGATGCCAAAGATAATGAAGGAAAACTTGAGGATCAAATTGCCTCTCTCAAAAGAGACCTTCAAACAGCAAATGAATATAAAGAGAAATTCAAGATAAGTTCTGCTCAACTTGAAGTTCTTCTTGGAAGTCAAAAGAGGACAGATGACAAGTATGGCTTGGGATATGAGAAAGGAGAAAGCTCCGGATCCGGTCAGAAGAATCTTGGATCAGAAAATCCAAGGAGCAGGCCTAGAAGACCTCCGGTAAGACAGCCAAATGCTCAAAGATATCCATCCTTCAATGGATACTGCCACAACTGCAACCACTTTGGTCACAAAGCTAATCAGTGCAGAATGAAAATGAATCAGAATAATTCATCCTTCTCCGGACAGTGCTTCAACTGCAAAAGGTATGGACACAAATCCCATGAATGCAGAATTATGCAAGTAAACAAATCATTCAAAGGTAGATGCTTCACATGCAATAGAATAGGTCATATGGCAAATCAATGCAGATCAAGAGGATATCAGTCAAATATGCAAAGAAATGTTATTTGCCAAATCTGCAATAGGTCCGGTCATAATGCTAAAATCTGCAGAAACAAGAATCAGGACAAAAGAGGTCCGGTGTATAATCAGAATCAAGACAAGGGTAAACAAAAGATGAATGCGGATGAGGTTAGGAATCAGATGAGCAAGATTTGGGTGAAGAAAAGTTCAGAGAATGTAGAGGTTGGATCCGCACCAGACTCTGGTGCTGATATTTCTTCCGGAAATTAAAAGTGAGCTCTGGCTCAGGGGGAGACTCAAAGAAAATCTTGTTCCCCCAGCCAAACAAGTGGTGCCGGATGTGGCACAAGATGCGGATCAAAGGGTTTGTAGATATGAGTCTTGAGATACTTCAGTCAAGTTTTCAGAGGTCCGCATGGAGTTATGAAGAAGCTATGATCGATCAAATAAGACCTGTTCAGGGAAATGCTCCGGTATGATAAAGGATTACAAAAAGGTCCAGAAAGATCCAGAAATGCACTATCTTGTTCTGCGGATTGGACAGAGTGTTTGAGATGATCTTGTAATATGCCACCTCGATTTATTCATGATTGAAAGATCCGGATGATATCCACAGATCAGGACTAATCCGGGATACTCCAAGCTATCCAGACAAGGCAAACCGGAATAATGTAGGTGAAGCATTTATTGCAGACAGGTATTAGGGTTCGCGGAGCAATTTAAGGGATTTCTCAAAGGTCATTTGTTCATTCTGCACTCGAGAAGAAGCGAAAAGTGGAGCTCTGCAACAAGGTTCTTCAAGCACACCAAGGATCTCCTGCCGAAGCTATTGGACAAAGAAATCAATCCAACCACTCCGTGCAAACCGAAGGCGCATAAGGTATTCTCCGTTTTTCATTACCTCACTGCAAATCTTTGAAGAATGGCTACTCCAAACATAGTTAAGATCTCCGATAGACCTCGCCCCTCATTCAAGAAACATCCCTACAAATCATTGGAGGTTGACCCACTAGGAGCCTTCTCTAGTGTTCCTCACGGAGTTTTACACACCGAAGACATTAGGGTTTACATACATGCAAACATTGAGGAATTTGGGGAATTCAAATTAAGAGACCTCTATCACAAGCAGCTGATTGACAATGCTTTTGAGCTCAAACCAGAGTATAAGGATATTCAGAAGAAACAATTTGAGCAATTTATTCATTTCCCCTGTTTTGAAGAGGATGAATGGGTCCGGTATGTACTGAGCAGGATGCATGACAACTTTCTATGGCTAGATAGACCCTGCAAGATCACAAAAGAGGCAATTAGAGCAGTAACTGGCCTATACTCCTCCGGAGGAGTACCTATCCTCAAATCTGTCAAGAACAACATTGTAACTGAGGCCACCGGATCAAAATTTGACAAAAGGGCAATGACCATTGAAGACATCTCCGATCCGGATATCAAATATGCATCAATGATAATAGGATACAAGATCTACCACTCCAGCAGGGAGAATTCTGTATCCGGAACTGCAATATACACTGCTTATGAAATGTTAAGAAAGAATGCAGAATATGATCTCTGCGAACTACTACTAAGCCAATTAATGGAAAACATACAGAAAATCAAGAAGGATAAGAAGAATTCCTTTAAATATGGTACTCTTATTGTATGTCTATTCTTCTATTTCATGAATGAGCTACCCGGAACAAGTGGATGGGTATGGCAGAATGACAAACCTGTTGCAGTCCAGATAAGAGACTACTTGCATGGACTTGGGGATGCAAAAGCGAGAAATTCAGCTCTATGGGGTTACTTCAAAAACTTTCAGAGCATGATGCAAGCAAGAGAGAGAATTCCTCAATCTCTCATTGAGAAATACAAGGACTCAGTGTGCTTTATGGTTGACACTGATCAGTGCCTAATGGAGGCAGTGGAGCCAAGGACTGTCTGGATCATGCCCATGGGGTATGAAGTTGATGAACAGATAGTGGAGCTGCATGTTCAACACATGCTAAGTCAGCCCAAAGATCCTAAGGCAGAAAGGTTTGGAACCTTTGAGGAGCTGAGTGTAAAACTACATGTAGAACTCAGGGAACCTGAGATTAAAAGAAAGGTAAGAAAAGAAGTAGAGCACATTGCTCAAGGCCTAGGTATCTCAAAGGAGGCACTTGATGCCAGTCGGGAAAAGAGGAGGAAGGCCGAGGAAGAAGAGAAAAGCAAAGAAAGTGCTCCGGTTGGAGCTCCCACCCGGACCAGATCAACAAAGAGATCTGCACCTCCCTCAACCAAAAGTTCAAAACCGGAAGTCCAGGCATCCGGTAAGAGATCAAAGGCAAAAGCCACAAGGGCTTATGGAAGCCAAAAGGATGAAGAGGAAACAGAATCAGATGAGGGAGTAAGAGAAGTAAAGAAACAGAAAAAGAAAGGATCCGGTAAGCCCTCCACAGGCCAAGACAAGGAGGAAATGGCAGAGGTAACTGTTGAAAAGCCCACTCTGTCACTAGAGAGCATAATCAAGTCGGTCACGGTGGATGGAAACCTTCAACCAATGACTGAATCCTATGATGACTTCAGTGAGGCAGACCAAAAGACTCTGCAGGAAGCCACAGTTAAATATCTGAACATATACAATAAGGCTTTCATTGAGATCATATCTCTCATTCCTAAGAGCCTAGAAAAGGAAATGGAAGTAAGAAAGAATAATGCTCATGCCAAAGATCTTGAGATCCGGGAGCAGATAGCTATTCAGCTATATCCTCAAATTGATCCCAAGACAATGAACATTATCTTCAAGGACTGCAAAGATGAGTTCAGAAGCAAAGCCAGGATGAATCAACTCATGCTTGGTGAGACTGACAAAGTGGTTCAAGAAACAGAAGAGATCCTCCGGAAGGCCTTCAAAAGGTTCAATCTTCCTGTTGTAGAGGACTTAGGTGCAGAAACAGCTGTTGATCTGGAATCTTCTGTTCCGGAAGAAGTGAGCCCTGAACAGACAAGTGAGGACTTGGGACCCTCTGCTCCAGAAGAAGTGGCCCATGAACAAGTTAGCATCTCTCCTCCGGTTTCCCCTACAGTCTCCGGATCCAAAGAAGAAGAGCAATTACAGGAGAAGGAAGCAGTGGTGAAGGACAAAGAGGTTGACAGTTCTAAGACTGCAGAAGAGAAGAAACATCTGTCTCCGGCAAGAGACACTGCACAAACTGTTCAACAATTTTTGAGCAAAGAAACTCTAGAGATTGATGAACCGGAGCTTCTAAAAGGCCCATTTGATTTTGACTCTCTCTCTCCGGTACAAACAATGAAGATAGCTTCATTTGCAAATGCCAAGGCAAATGAAAAGCTCCTGAAGTCTCATATGGAAGACTGTGAGTTGATAGAGGCTGCTTCTGGAGTACTTGTGAAGATCATGCCATCAATCCAGATAGATCCGACAGCCTCCACTTCCGGTAATCTAAAAACCTTAGTCAGCAGTGTTGATACACATTTTGATTCTTTAGAAAAATCAGCTGAAGAAAAGGTCCGGAAGGAATTTTTGGATAAGAGATTTTCAGAGATATTAGAATTAATCTCTAAAGACAAAAAGATTGTAAGCATTGGAATAAAGAGCTTAGAGAATGCTCTTAAGGATGGCGGTGATATCTATAAATTTAGTATATCCTGGTCAAAGGCAACAGCAGCACTTGACAAGAAAATAAAAGAGGAACAGGATAAGCTACAAAGCTTATCTCAAAGTTTTGATCCTCTCTCTTCCTCTATAATAAATCAAGAATGTCAGACTATTGCAGTCTTGAACGAAATAAAGAATCTTGAGAAGGAAAGGAAGAACATCACCAACCGGATGGGAGAACTTAGAAGGATTATAATCCCTAAGTTGGAAACCATGCATGAGGCCATCAGTGATGCTAGGACCACCGCCCAAACAAAAGATCCGACAGATCTCAAGCGGGCAGAAGCGTTTGCATTTTTGTTAAGTGGTCACATTTCAATTTTGGACAGAATGAAGCAAAGTTGGGCTACCGAAATGATTCAATTACAGACATCCTTTGCAGACATTCTTCAATATATGTGAGTATGTAAATATGCGGCTAAGTATAAGAAATTTTTGAAAATTTTGATATGCGGACCCTACCCTTTGCCATTGATGTCAAAGGGGGAGTGAGGAGCAGTGAAAAATGAGGAATCCAACTAAGGGGGAATTCCGAAAATTGTATATAAAGACAGAGCATCAGCAAAGGGGGAGCATAGTGAAAACACTTAGTCATTTTTCACTAAGTGTTGCCATCAATGCCAAAGGGGGAGATTGTTGGCAAGAGACACTATATGGATTCATGGTTGTTGTCATTGATGGCAACAAAGGTCATCCCACATATCCGCAAGTCATGATGTGTCTCTACCGGAAGTCAGAATAAAGAAAGTTGTGGTCCGGTGAAGAAGAACAGAGCATGTGGCAAGGTCCAACAGATTGGTCCGGACCTCTCAGAGGAAGTGTCTTGGTGCAGTGCGGATTTGGGGAAGTCAAGAGGAATACCTTTAGTAGTATATTCCAAGGATTTAGCCTCCGGTGATGGACAAGGAAAAAGATATGAATGGTTAAGTACCGGATTCCTGAGAGACAGTGAAAACAGAGGAAGAACTGACTGACAGAGTATCAGACTGCTTTCCGGATGGGTTACTGTTGATGATAGAGGTTGTGAAGGCATGAATCATGTTTGGCCGACATGATTAATGATATCTACAAGTATATGCTTGATCCGCATTGCTTGGTGAGGAAGGATTCAGCCGACAGAATGAGAGTTTGTAAGAAACTAAGACTGTTCCGGATGCCGACTAGAAAGGTGATGAAACTACTTGTGCGGATATATATAGAGGATGGATTTAGTTGTGAAGTGTTGTGTGAGTGTGGAGAGATATGCGAATAAGTCCAGAGAAAGAGCAGAGGTAGCAAAAGGATCCGGTATGTGAAAGATAGCAGAACAAAGAACAGAGGAAAGATGAAGTGCAGCAGATCAGTGTACTGAGCCTAACCGGAACTGAACTCCAGCATATGCAGATGCTTCCAATCAGTTCAAGACTGTGATTATCATCACTTTGTAGACAGTGTGTCTTCTTGTAGGCAGTGGGCCTCTTGTGAGCAGTGTGCTCGGGCAGTGAGCCCTAATTGGCAAGTGCCATTTTTGTAATTTTCTATTCTTCTAACAGAGAATAATTCTTGGGTTAATCACCCCGTGGTTTTCTCCCTTAACAGGGTTTCCACGTCAAAAATACTGTGTCATGTGTTTCTTATTTCATGGTTAATGTTTTGTGTTTGATTTTATGCTGCTTCAATTAAAAGAAAAGTTCAATAAGGGAAATAATTAGGATAACTGATTCACCCCCCCTCTCAGTTATCAACAATTGGTATCAGAGCTAAGTTCCTCCTAATAGAGCCTAACAGCTTGAGGAAGATCTGGGATTTCAAATGGATGCATATGGTCTAAGGGAGCAACTCAAGACTGCCCTTGAGGATCTTGAACAGTCAAATTCTGAAGTCAGTGAATTAAAGGAAAGACTCAAACAGGCTGATGAATTCATGAGAGAACTAAAAGACAAATTAAGTCTCTCTATGAAAAAGAGAAAGGAGCTGCTTCAACAGTTGGCAAGACAAAGTGAAGAAAGCAATACAAATGAGGAATTGACTGAGCAAACCAAGTTATGTGAAAAGTTATCAAAAGAAGTCATTATGTTAAGACATGAAATGGAATCAGGAACTATAAAGTTTACTCAAGAGATTGAAGAAAAAAGAAAGGCTGAAGACAATCTAAGACAATCTCTTAAAGAAAAATCAGAAGAATGCCACCAGATGGACAGGATTATCAGACACCTTGAATCTGATCTTGAAGATGCCAAAGATAATGAAGGAAAACTTGAGGATCAAATTGCCTCTCTCAAAAGAGACCTTCAAACAGCAAATGAATATAAAGAGAAATTCAAGATAAGTTCTGCTCAACTTGAAGTTCTTCTTGGAAGTCAAAAGAGGACAGATGACAAGTATGGCTTGGGATATGAGAAAGGAGAAAGCTCCGGATCCGGTCAGAAGAATCTTGGATCAGAAAATCCAAGGAGCAGGCCTAGAAGACCTCCGGTAAGATAGCCAAATGCTCAAAGATATCCATCCTTCAATGGATACTGCCACAACTGCAACCACTTTGGTCACAAAGCTAATCAGTGCAGAATGAAAATGAATCAGAATAATTCATCCTTCTCCGGACAGTGCTTCAACTGCAAAAGGTATGGACACAAATCCCATGAATGCAGAATTATGCAAGTAAACAAATCATTCAAAGGTAGATGCTTCACATGCAATAGAATAGGTCATATGGCAAATCAATGCAGATCAAGAGGATATCAGTCAAATATGCAAAGAAATGTTATTTGCCAAATCTGCAATAGGTCCGGTCATAATGCTAAAATCTGCAGAAACAAGAATCAGGACAAAAGAGGTCCGGTGTATAATCAGAATCAAGACAAGGGTAAACAAAAGATGAATGCGGATGAGGTTAGGAATCAGATGAGCAAGATTTGGGTGAAGAAAAGTTCAGAGAATGTAGAGGTTGGATCCGCACCAGACTCTGGTGCTGATATTTCTTCCGGAAATTAAAAGTGAGCTTTGGCTCAGGGGGAGACTCAAAGAAAATCTTGTTCCCCCAGCCAAACAAGTGGTGCCGGATGTGGCACAAGATGCGGATCAAAGGGTTTGTAGATATGAGTCTTGAGATACTTCAGTCAAGTTTTCAGAGGTCCGCATGGAGTTATGAAGAAGCTATGATCGATCAAATAAGACCTGTTCAGGGAAATGCTCCGGTATGATAAAGGATTACAAAAAGGTCCAGAAAGATCCAAAAATGCACTATCTTGTTCTGCGGATTGGACAGAGTGTTTGAGATGATCTTGTAATATGCCACCTCGATTTATTCATGATTGAAAGATCCAGATGATATCCACAGATCAGGACTAATCCGGGATACTCCAAGCTATCCAGACAAGGCAAACCGGAATAATGTAGGTGAAGCATTTATTGCAGACAGGTATTAGGGTTCGCGGAGCAATTTAAGGGATTTCTCAAAGGTCATTTGTTCATTCTGCACTCGAGAAGAAGCGAAAAGTGGATCTCTGCAACAAGGTTCTTCAAGCACACCAAGGATCTCCTGCCGAAGCTATTGGACAAAGAAATCAATCCAACCACTCCGTGCAAACCGAAGGCGCATAAGGTATTCTCCGTTTTTCATTACCTCACTGCAAATCTTTGAAGAATGGCTACTCCAAACATAGTTAAGATCTCCGATAGACCTCGCCCCTCATTCAAGAAACATCCCTACAAATCATTGGAGGTTGACCCACTAGGAGCCTTCTCTAGTGTTCCTCACGGAGTTTTACACACCGAAGACATTAGGGTTTACATACATGCAAACATTGAGGAATTTGGGGAATTCAAATTAAGAGACCTCTATCACAAGCAGCTGATTGACAATGCTTTTGAGCTCAAACCAGAGTATAAGGATATTCAGAAGAAACAATTTGAGCAATTTATTCATTTCCCCTGTTTTGAAGAGGATGAATGGGTCCGGTATGTACTGAGCAGGATGCATGACAACTTTCTATGGCTAGATAGACCCTGCAAGATCACAAAAGAGGCAATTAGAGCAGTAACTGGCCTATACTCCTCCGGAGGAGTACCTATCCTCAAATCTGTCAAGAACAACATTGTAACTGAGGCCACCGGATCAAAATTTGACAAAAGGGCAATGACCATTGAAGACATCTCCGATCCGGATATCAAATATGCATCAATGATAATAGGATACAAGATCTACCACTCCAGCAGGGAGAATTCTGTATCCGGAACTGCAATATACACTGCTTATGAAATGTTAAGAAAGAATGCAGAATATGATCTCTGCGAACTACTACTAAGCCAATTAATGGAAAACATACAGAAAATCAAGAAGGATAAGAAGAATTCCTTTAAATATGGTACTCTTATTGTATGTCTATTCTTCTATTTCATGAATGAGCTACCCGGAACAAGTGGATGGGTATGGCAGAATGACAAACCTGTTGCAGTCCAGATAAGAGACTACTTGCATGGACTTGGGGATGCAAAAGCGAGAAATTCAGCTCTATGGGGTTACTTCAAAAACTTTCAGAGCATGATGCAAGCAAGAGAGAGAATTCCTCAATCTCTCATTGAGAAATACAAGGACTCAGTGTGCTTTATGGTTGACACTGATCAGTGCCTAATGGAGGCAGTGGAGCCAAGGACTGTCTGGATCATGCCCATGGGGTATGAAGTTGATGAACAGATAGTGGAGCTGCATGTTCAACACATGCTAAGTCAGCCCAAAGATCCTAAGGCAGAAAGGTTTGGAACCTTTGAGGAGCTGAGTGTAAAACTACATGTAGAACTCAGGGAACCTGAGATTAAAAGAAAGGTAAGAAAAGAAGTAGAGCACATTGCTCAAGGCCTAGGTATCTCAAAGGAGGCACTTGATGCCAGTCGGGAAAAGAGGAGGAAGGCCGAGGAAGAAGAGAAAAGCAAAGAAAGTGCTCCGGTTGGAGCTCCCACCCGGACCAGATCAACAAAGAGATCTGCACCTCCCTCAACCAAAAGTTCAAAACGGGAAGTCCAGGCATCCGGTAAGAGATCAAAGGCAAAAGCCACAAGGGCTTATGGAAGCCAAAAGGATGAAGAGGAAACAGAATCAGATGAGGGAGTAAGAGAAGTAAAGAAACAGAAAAAGAAAGGATCCGGTAAGCCCTCCACAGGCCAAGACAAGGAGGAAATGGCAGAGGTAACTGTTGAAAAGCCCACTCTGTCACTAGAGAGCATAATCAAGTCGGTCACGGTGGATGGAAACCTTCAACCAATGACTGAATCCTATGATGACTTCAGTGAGGCAGACCAAAAGACTCTGCAGGAAGCCACAGTTAAATATCTGAACATATACAATAAGGCTTTCATTGAGATCATATCTCTCATTCCTAAGAGCCTAGAAAAGGAAATGGAAGTAAGAAAGAATAATGCTCATGCCAAAGATCTTGAGATCCGGGAGCAGATAGCTATTCAGCTATATCCTCAAATTGATCCCAAGACAATGAACATTATCTTCAAGGACTGCAAAGATGAGTTCAGAAGCAAAGCCAGGATGAATCAACTCATGCTTGGTGAGACTGACAAAGTGGTTCAAGAAACAGAAGAGATCCTCCGGAAGGCCTTCAAAAGGTTCAATCTTCCTGTTGTAGAGGACTTAGGTGCAGAAACAGCTGTTGATCTGGAATCTTCTGTTCCGGAAGAAGTGAGCCCTCAACAGACAAGTGAGGACTTGGGACCCTCTGCTCCAGAAGAAGTGGCCCATGAACAAGTTAGCATCTCTCCTCCGGTTTCCCCTACAGTCTCCGGATCCAAAGAAGAAGAGCAATTACAGGAGAAGGAAGCAGTGGTGAAGGACAAAGAGGTTGACAGTTCTAAGACTGCAGAAGAGAAGAAACATCTGTCTCCGGCAAGAGACACTGCACAAACTGTTCAACAATTTTTGAGCAAAGAAACTCTAGAGATTGATGAACCGGAGCTTCTAAAAGGCCCATTTGATTTTGACTCTCTCTCTCCGGTACAAACAATGAAGATAGCTTCATTTGCAAATGCCAAGGCAAATGAAAAGCTCCTGAAGTCTCATATGGAAGACTGTGAGTTGATAGAGGCTGCTTCCGGAGTACTTGTGAAGATCATGCCATCAATCCAGATAGATCCGACAGCCTCCACTTCCGGTAATCTAAAAACCTTAGTCAGCAGTGTTGATACACATTTTGATTCTTTAGAAAAATCAGCTGAAGAAAAGGTCCGGAAGGAATTTTTGGATAAGAGATTTTCAGAGATATTAGAATTAATCTCTAAAGACAAAAAGATTGTAAGCATTGGAATAAAGAGCTTAGAGAATGCTCTTAAGGATGGCGGTGATATCTATAAATTTTGTATATCCTGGTCAAAGGCAACAGCAGCACTTGACAAGAAAATAAAAGAGGAACAGGATAAGCTACAAAGCTTATCTCAAAGTTTTGATCCTCTCTCTTCCTCTATAATAAATCAAGAATGTCAGACTATTGCAGTCTTGAACGAAATAAAGAATCTTGAGAAGGAAAGGAAGAACATCACCAACCGGATGGGAGAACTTAGAAGGATTATAATCCCTAAGTTGGAAACCATGCATGAGGCCATCAGTGATGCTAGGACCACCGCCCAAACAAAAGATCCGACAGATCTCAAGCGGGCAGAAGCGTTTGCATTTTTGTTAAGTGGTCACATTTCAATTTTGGACAGAATGAAGCAAAGTTGGGCTACCGAAATGATTCAATTACAGACATCCTTTGCAGACATTCTTCAATATATGTGAGTATGTAAATATGCGGCTAAGTATAAGAAATTTTTGAAAATTTTGATATGCGGACCCTACCCTTTGCCATTGATGTCAAAGGGGGAGTGAGGAGCAGTGAAAAATGAGGAATCCAACTAAGGGGGAATTCCGAAAATTGTATATAAAGACAGAGCATCAGCAAAGGGGGAGCATAGTGAAAACACTTAGTCATTTTTCACTAAGTGTTGCCATCAATGCCAAAGGGGGAGATTGTTGGCAAGAGACACTATATGGATTCATGGTTGTTGTCATTGATGGCAACAAAGGTCATCCCACATATCCGCAAGTCATGATGTGTCTCTACCGGAAGTCAGAATAAAGAAAGTTGTGGTCCGGTGAAGAAGAACAGAGCATGTGGCAAGGTCCGACAGATTGGTCTGGACCTCTCAGAGGAAGTGTCTTGGTGCAGTACGGATTTGGGGAAGTCAAGAGGACTACCTTTAGTAGTATATTCCAAGGATTTAGCCTCCGGTGATGGACAAGGAAAAAGATATGAATGGTTAAGTACCGGATTCCTGAGAGACAGTGAAAACAGAGGAAGAACTGACTGACAGAGTATCAGACTGCTTTCCGGATGGGTTACTGTTGATGACAGAGGTTGTGAAGGCATGAATCATGTTTGGCCGACATGATTAATGATATCTACAAGTATATGCTTGATCCGCATTGCTTGGTGAGGAAGGATTCAGCCGACAGAATGAGAGTTTGTAAGAAACTAAGACTGTTCCGGATGCCGACTAGAAAGGTGATGAAACTACTTGTGCGGATATATATAGAGGATGGATTTAGTTGTGAAGTGTTGTGTGAGTGTGGAGAGATATGCGAATAAGTCCAGAGAAAGAGCAGAGGTAGCAAAAGGATCCGGTATGTGAAAGATAGCAGAACAAAGAACAGAGGAAAGATGAAGTGCAGCAGATCAGTGTACTGAGCCTAACCGGAACTGAACTCCAGCATATGCAGATGCTTCCAATCAGTTCAAGACTGTGATTATCATCACTTTGTAGACAGTGTGTCTTCTTGTAGGCAGTGGGCCTCTTGTGAGCAGTGTGCTCGGGCAGTGAGCCCTAATTGGCAAGTGCCATTTTTGTAATTTTCTATTCTTCTAACAGAGAATAATTCTTGGGTTAATCACCCCGTGGTTTTCTCCCTTAACAGGGTTTCCACGTCAAAAATACTGTGTCATGTGTTTCTTATTTCATGGTTAATGTTTTGTGTTTGATTTTATGCTGCTTCAATTAAAAGAAAAGTTCAATAAGGGAAATAATTAGGATAACTGATTCACCCCCCCCTCTCAGTTATCAACAATTGGTATCAGAGCTAAGTTCCTCCTAATAGAGCCTAACAGCTTGAGGAAGATCTGGGATTTCAAATGGATGCATATGGTCTAAGGGAGCAACTCAAGACTGCCCTTGAGGATCTTGAACAGTCAAATTCTGAAGTCAGTGAATTAAAGGAAAGACTCAAACAGGCTGATGAATTCATGAGAGAACTAAAAGACAAATTAAGTCTCTCTATGAAAAAGAGAAAGGAGCTGCTTCAACAGTTGGCAAGACAAAGTGAAGAAAGCAATACAAATGAGGAATTGACTGAGCAAACCAAGTTATGTGAAAAGTTATCAAAAGAAGTCATTATGTTAAGACATGCAATGGAATCAGGAACTATAAAGTTTACTCAAGAGATTGAAGAAAAAAGAAAGGCTGAAGACAATCTAAGACAATCTCTTAAAGAAAAATCAGAAGAATGCCACCAGATGGACAGGATTATCAGACACCTTGAATCTGATCTTGAAGATGCCAAAGATAATGAAGGAAAACTTGAGGATCAAATTGCCTCTCTCAAAAGAGACCTTCAAACAGCAAATGAATATAAAGAGAAATTCAAGATAAGTTCTGCTCAACTTGAAGTTCTTCTTGGAAGTCAAAAGAGGACAGATGACAAGTATGGCTTGGGATATGAGAAAGGAGAAAGCTCCGGATCCGGTCAGAAGAATCTTGGATCAGAAAATCCAAGGAGCAGGCCTAGAAGACCTCCGGTAAGACAGCCAAATGCTCAAAGATATCCATCCTTCAATGGATACTGCCACAACTGCAACCACTTTGGTCACAAAGCTAATCAGTGCAGAATGAAAATGAATCAGAATAATTCATCCTTCTCCGGACAGTGCTTCAACTGCAAAAGGTATGGACACAAATCCCATGAATGCAGAATTATGCAAGTAAACAAATCATTCAAAGGTAGATGCTTCACATGCAATAGAATAGGTCATATGGCAAATCAATGCAGATCAAGAGGATATCAGTCAAATATGCAAAGAAATGTTATTTGCCAAATCTGCAATAGGTCCGGTCATAATGCTAAAATCTGCAGAAACAAGAATCAGGACAAAAGAGGTCCGGTGTATAATCAGAATCAAGACAAGGGTAAACAAAAGATGAATGCGGATGAGGTTAGGAATCAGATGAGCAAGATTTGGGTGAAGAAAAGTTCAGAGAATGTAGAGGTTGGATCCGCACCAGACTCTGGTGCTGATATTTCTTCCGGAAATTAAAAGTGAGCTCTGGCTCAGGGGGAGACTCAAAGAAAATCTTGTTCCCCCAGCCAAACAAGTGGTGCCGGATGTGGCACAAGATGCGGATCAAAGGGTTTGTAGATATGAGTCTTGAGATACTTCAGTCAAGTTTTCAGAGGTCCGCATGGAGTTATGAAGAAGCTATGATCGATCAAATAAGACCTGTTCAGGGAAATGCTCCGGTATGATAAAGGATTACAAAAAGGTCCAGAAAGATCCAGAAATGCACTATCTTGTTCTGCGGATTGGACAGAGTGTTTGAGATGATCTTGTAATATGCCACCTCGATTTATTCATGATTGAAAGATCCGGATGATATCCACAGATCAGGACTAATCCGGGATACTCCAAGCTATCCAGACAAGGCAAACCGGAATAATGTAGGTGAAGCATTTATTGCAGACAGGTATTAGGGTTCGCGGAGCAATTTAAGGGATTTCTCAAAGGTCATTTGTTCATTCTGCACTCGAGAAGAAGCGAAAAGTGGAGCTCTGCAACAAGGTTCTTCAAGCACACCAAGGATCTCCTGCCGAAGCTATTGGACAAAGAAATCAATCCAACCACTCCGTGCAAACCGAAGGCGCATAAGGTATTCTCCGTTTTTCATTACCTCACTGCAAATCTTTGAAGAATGGCTACTCCAAACATAGTTAAGATCTCCGATAGACCTCGCCCCTCATTCAAGAAACATCCCTACAAATCATTGGAGGTTGACCCACTAGGAGCCTTCTCTAGTGTTCCTCACGGAGTTTTACACACCGAAGACATTAGGGTTTACATACATGCAAACATTGAGGAATTTGGGGAATTCAAATTAAGAGACCTCTATCACAAGCAGCTGATTGACAATGCTTTTGAGCTCAAACCAGAGTATAAGGATATTCAGAAGAAACAATTTGAGCAATTTATTCATTTCCCCTGTTTTGAAGAGGATGAATGGGTCCGGTATGTACTGAGCAGGATGCATGACAACTTTCTATGGCTAGATAGACCCTGCAAGATCACAAAAGAGGCAATTAGAGCAGTAACTGGCCTATACTCCTCCGGAGGAGTACCTATCCTCAAATCTGTCAAGAACAACATTGTAACTGAGGCCACCGGATCAAAATTTGACAAAAGGGCAATGACCATTGAAGACATCTCCGATCCGGATATCAAATATGCATCAATGATAATAGGATACAAGATCTACCACTCCAGCAGGGAGAATTCTGTATCCGGAACTGCAATATACACTGCTTATGAAATGTTAAGAAAGAATGCAGAATATGATCTCTGCGAACTACTACTAAGCCAATTAATGGAAAACATACAGAAAATCAAGAAGGATAAGAAGAATTCCTTTAAATATGGTACTCTTATTGTATGTCTATTCTTCTATTTCATGAATGAGCTACCCGGAACAAGTGGATGGGTATGGCAGAATGACAAACCTGTTGCAGTCCAGATAAGAGACTACTTGCATGGACTTGGGGATGCAAAAGCGAGAAATTCAGCTCTATGGGGTTACTTCAAAAACTTTCAGAGCATGATGCAAGCAAGAGAGAGAATTCCTCAATCTCTCATTGAGAAATACAAGGACTCAGTGTGCTTTATGGTTGACACTGATCAGTGCCTAATGGAGGCAGTGGAGCCAAGGACTGTCTGGATCATGCCCATGGGGTATGAAGTTGATGAACAGATAGTGGAGCTGCATGTTCAACACATGCTAAGTCAGCCCAAAGATCCTAAGGCAGAAAGGTTTGGAACCTTTGAGGAGCTGAGTGTAAAACTACATGTAGAACTCAGGGAACCTGAGATTAAAAGAAAGGTAAGAAAAGAAGTAGAGCACATTGCTCAAGGCCTAGGTATCTCAAAGGAGGCACTTGATGCCAGTCGGGAAAAGAGGAGGAAGGCCGAGGAAGAAGAGAAAAGCAAAGAAAGTGCTCCGGTTGGAGCTCCCACCCGGACCAGATCAACAAAGAGATCTGCACCTCCCTCAACCAAAAGTTCAAAACGGGAAGTCCAGGCATCCGGTAAGAGATCAAAGGCAAAAGCCACAAGGGCTTATGGAAGCCAAAAGGATGAAGAGGAAACAGAATCAGATGAGGGAGTAAGAGAAGTAAAGAAACAGAAAAAGAAAGGATCCGGTAAGCCCTCCACAGGCCAAGACAAGGAGGAAATGGCAGAGGTAACTGTTGAAAAGCCCACTCTGTCACTAGAGAGCATAATCAAGTCGGTCACGGTGGATGGAAACCTTCAACCAATGACTGAATCCTATGATGACTTCAGTGAGGCAGACCAAAAGACTCTGCAGGAAGCCACAGTTAAATATCTGAACATATACAATAAGGCTTTCATTGAGATCATATCTCTCATTCCTAAGAGCCTAGAAAAGGAAATGGAAGTAAGAAAGAATAATGCTCATGCCAAAGATCTTGAGATCCGGGAGCAGATAGCTATTCAGCTATATCCTCAAATTGATCCCAAGACAATGAACATTATCTTCAAGGACTGCAAAGATGAGTTCAGAAGCAAAGCCAGGATGAATCAACTCATGCTTGGTGAGACTGACAAAGTGGTTCAAGAAACAGAAGAGATCCTCCGGAAGGCCTTCAAAAGGTTCAATCTTCCTGTTGTAGAGGACTTAGGTGCAGAAACAGCTGTTGATCTGGAATCTTCTGTTCCGGAAGAAGTGAGCCCTGAACAGACAAGTGAGGACTTGGGACCCTCTGCTCCAGAAGAAGTGGCCCATGAACAAGTTAGCATCTCTCCTCCGGTTTCCCCTACAGTCTCCGGATCCAAAGAAGAAGAGCAATTACAGGAGAAGGAAGCAGTGGTGAAGGACAAAGAGGTTGACAGTTCTAAGACTGCAGAAGAGAAGAAACATCTGTCTCCGGCAAGAGACACTGCACAAACTGTTCAACAATTTTTGAGCAAAGAAACTCTAGAGATTGATGAACCGGAGCTTCTAAAAGGCCCATTTGATTTTGACTCTCTCTCTCCGGTACAAACAATGAAGATAGCTTCATTTGCAAATGCCAAGGCAAATGAAAAGCTCCTGAAGTCTCATATGGAAGACTGTGAGTTGATAGAGGCTGCTTCCGGAGTACTTGTGAAGATCATGCCATCAATCCAGATAGATCCGACAGCCTCCACTTCCGGTAATCTAAAAACCTTAGTCAGCAGTGTTGATACACATTTTGATTCTTTAGAAAAATCAGCTGAAGAAAAGGTCCGGAAGGAATTTTTGGATAAGAGATTTTCAGAGATATTAGAATTAATCTCTAAAGACAAAAAGATTGTAAGCATTGGAATAAAGAGCTTAGAGAATGCTCTTAAGGATGGCGGTGATATCTATAAATTTTGTATATCCTGGTCAAAGGCAACAGCAGCACTTGACAAGAAAATAAAAGAGGAACAGGATAAGCTACAAAGCTTATCTCAAAGTTTTGATCCTCTCTCTTCCTCTATAATAAATCAAGAATGTCAGACTATTGCAGTCTTGAACGAAATAAAGAATCTTGAGAAGGAAAGGAAGAACATCACCAACCGGATGGGAGAACTTAGAAGGATTATAATCCCTAAGTTGGAAACCATGCATGAGGCCATCAGTGATGCTAGGACCACCGCCCAAACAAAAGATCCGACAGATCTCAAGCGGGCAGAAGCGTTTGCATTTTTGTTAAGTGGTCACATTTCAATTTTGGACAGAATGAAGCAAAGTTGGGCTACCGAAATGATTCAATTACAGACATCCTTTGCAGACATTCTTCAATATATGTGAGTATGTAAATATGCGGCTAAGTATAAGAAATTTTTGAAAATTTTGATATGCGGACCCTACCCTTTGCCATTGATGTCAAAGGGGGAGTGAGGAGCAGTGAAAAATGAGGAATCCAACTAAGGGGGAATTCCGAAAATTGTATATAAAGACAGAGCATCAGCAAAGGGGGAGCATAGTGAAAACACTTAGTCATTTTTCACTAAGTGTTGCCATCAATGCCAAAGGGGGAGATTGTTGGCAAGAGACACTATATGGATTCATGGTTGTTGTCATTGATGGCAACAAAGGTCATCCCACATATCCGCAAGTCATGATGTGTCTCTACCGGAAGTCAGAATAAAGAAAGTTGTGGTCCGGTGAAGAAGAACAGAGCATGTGGCAAGGTCCGACAGATTGGTCCGGACCTCTCAGAGGAAGTGTCTTGGTGCAGTGCGGATTTGGGGAAGTCAAGAGGAATACCTTTAGTAGTATATTCCAAGGATTTAGCCTCCGGTGATGGACAAGGAAAAAGATATGAATGGTTAAGTACCGGATTCCTGAGAGACAGTGAAAACAGAGGAAGAACTGACTGACAGAGTATCAGACTGCTTTCCGGATGGGTTACTGTTGATGATAGAGGTTGTGAAGGCATGAATCATGTTTGGCCGACATGATTAATGATATCTACAAGTATATGCTTGATCCGCATTGCTTGGTGAGGAAGGATTCAGCCGACAGAATGAGAGTTTGTAAGAAACTAAGACTGTTCCGGATGCCGACTAGAAAGGTGATGAAACTACTTGTGCGGATATATATAGAGGATGGATTTAGTTGTGAAGTGTTGTGTGAGTGTGGAGAGATATGCGAATAAGTCCAGAGAAAGAGTAGAGGTAGCAAAAGGATCCGGTATGTGAAAGATAGCAGAACAAAGAACAGAGGAAAGATGAAGTGCAGCAGATCAGTGTACTGAGCCTAACCGGAACTGAACTCCAGCATATGCAGATGCTTCCAATCAGTTCAAGACTGTGATTATCATCACTTTGTAGACAGTGTGTCTTCTTGTAGGCAGTGGGCCTCTTGTGAGCAGTGTGCTCGGGCAGTGAGCCCTAATTGGCAAGTGCCATTTTTGTAATTTTCTATTCTTCTAACAGAGAATAATTCTTGGGTTAATCACCCCGTGGTTTTCTCCCTTAACAGGGTTTCCACGTCAAAAATACTGTGTCATGTGTTTCTTATTTCATGGTTAATGTTTTGTGTTTGATTTTATGCTGCTTCAATTAAAAGAAAAGTTCAATAAGGGAAATAATTAGGATAACTGATTCACCCCCCCCTCTCAGTTATCAACAATTGGTATCAGAGCTAAGTTCCTCCTAATAGAGCCTAACAGCTTGAGGAAGATCTGGGATTTCAAATGGATGCATATGGTCTAAGGGAGCAACTCAAGACTGCCCTTGAGGATCTTGAACAGTCAAATTCTGAAGTCAGTGAATTAAAGGAAAGACTCAAACAGGCTGATGAATTCATGAGAGAACTAAAAGACAAATTAAGTCTCTCTATGAAAAAGAGAAAGGAGCTGCTTCAACAGTTGGCAAGACAAAGTGAAGAAAGCAATACAAATGAGGAATTGACTGAGCAAACCAAGTTATGTGAAAAGTTATCAAAAGAAGTCATTATGTTAAGACATGCAATGGAATCAGGAACTATAAAGTTTACTCAAGAGATTGAAGAAAAAAGAAAGGCTGAAGACAATCTAAGACAATCTCTTAAAGAAAAATCAGAAGAATGCCACCAGATGGACAGGATTATCAGACACCTTGAATCTGATCTTGAAGATGCCAAAGATAATGAAGGAAAACTTGAGGATCAAATTGCCTCTCTCAAAAGAGACCTTCAAACAGCAAATGAATATAAAGAGAAATTCAAGATAAGTTCTGCTCAACTTGAAGTTCTTCTTGGAAGTCAAAAGAGGACAGATGACAAGTATGGCTTGGGATATGAGAAAGGAGAAAGCTCCGGATCCGGTCAGAAGAATCTTGGATCAGAAAATCCAAGGAGCAGGCCTAGAAGACCTCCGGTAAGACAGCCAAATGCTCAAAGATATCCATCCTTCAATGGATACTGCCACAACTGCAACCACTTTGGTCACAAAGCTAATCAGTGCAGAATGAAAATGAATCAGAATAATTCATCCTTCTCCGGACAGTGCTTCAACTGCAAAAGGTATGGACACAAATCCCATGAATGCAGAATTATGCAAGTAAACAAATCATTCAAAGGTAGATGCTTCACATGCAATAGAATAGGTCATATGGCAAATCAATGCAGATCAAGAGGATATCAGTCAAATATGCAAAGAAATGTTATTTGCCAAATCTGCAATAGGTCCGGTCATAATGCTAAAATCTGCAGAAACAAGAATCAGGACAAAAGAGGTCCGGTGTATAATCAGAATCAAGACAAGGGTAAACAAAAGATGAATGCGGATGAGGTTAGGAATCAGATGAGCAAGATTTGGGTGAAGAAAAGTTCAGAGAATGTAGAGGTTGGATCCGCACCAGACTCTGGTGCTGATATTTCTTCCGGAAATTAAAAGTGAGCTCTGGCTCAGGGGGAGACTCAAAGAAAATCTTGTTCCCCCAGCCAAACAAGTGGTGCCGGATGTGGCACAAGATGCGGATCAAAGGGTTTGTAGATATGAGTCTTGAGATACTTCAGTCAAGTTTTCAGAGGTCCGCATGGAGTTATGAAGAAGCTATGATCGATCAAATAAGACCTGTTCAGGGAAATGCTCCGGTATGATAAAGGATTACAAAAAGGTCCAGAAAGATCCAGAAATGCACTATCTTGTTCTGCGGATTGGACAGAGTGTTTGAGATGATCTTGTAATATGCCACCTCGATTTATTCATGATTGAAAGATCCAGATGATATCCACAGATCAGGACTAATCTGGGATACTCCAAGCTATCCAGACAAGGCAAACCGGAATAATGTAGGTGAAGCATTTATTGCAGACAGGTATTAGGGTTCGCGGAGCAATTTAAGGGATTTCTCAAAGGTCATTTGTTCATTCTGCACTCGAGAAGAAGCGAAAAGTGGAGCTCTGCAACAAGGTTCTTCAAGCACACCAAGGATCTCCTGCCGAAGCTATTGGACAAAGAAATCAATCCAACCACTCCGTGCAAACCGAAGGCGCATAAGGTATTCTCCGTTTTTCATTACCTCACTGCAAATCTTTGAAGAATGGCTACTCCAAACATAGTTAAGATCTCCGATAGACCTCGCCCCTCATTCAAGAAACATCCCTACAAATCATTGGAGGTTGACCCACTAGGAGCCTTCTCTAGTGTTCCTCACGGAGTTTTACACACCGAAGACATTAGGGTTTACATACATGCAAACATTGAGGAATTTGGGGAATTCAAATTAAGAGACCTCTATCACAAGCAGCTGATTGACAATGCTTTTGAGCTCAAACCAGAGTATAAGGATATTCAGAAGAAACAATTAGAGCAATTTATTCATTTCCCCTGTTTTGAAGAGGATGAATGGGTCCGGTATGTACTGAGCAGGATGCATGACAACTTTCTATGGCTAGATAGACCCTGCAAGATCACAAAAGAGGCAATTAGAGCAGTAACTGGCCTATACTCCTCCGGAGGAGTACCTATCCTCAAATCTGTCAAGAACAACATTGTAACTGAGGCCACCGGATCAAAATTTGACAAAAGGGCAATGACCATTGAAGACATCTCCGATCCGGATATCAAATATGCATCAATGATAATAGGATACAAGATCTACCACTCCAGCAGGGAGAATTCTGTATCCGGAACTGCAATATACACTGCTTATGAAATGTTAAGAAAGAATGCAGAATATGATCTCTGCGAACTACTACTAAGCCAATTAATGGAAAACATACAGAAAATCAAGAAGGATAAGAAGAATTCCTTTAAATATGGTACTCTTATTGTATGTCTATTCTTCTATTTCATGAATGAGCTACCCGGAACAAGTGGATGGGTATGGCAGAATGACAAACCTGTTGCAGTCCAGATAAGAGACTACTTGCATGGACTTGGGGATGCAAAAGCGAGAAATTCAGCTCTATGGGGTTACTTCAAAAACTTTCAGAGCATGATGCAAGCAAGAGAGAGAATTCCTCAATCTCTCATTGAGAAATACAAGGACTCAGTGTGCTTTATGGTTGACACTGATCAGTGCCTAATGGAGGCAGTGGAGCCAAGGACTGTCTGGATCATGCCCATGGGGTATGAAGTTGATGAACAGATAGTGGAGCTGCATGTTCAACACATGCTAAGTCAGCCCAAAGATCCTAAGGCAGAAAGGTTTGGAACCTTTGAGGAGCTGAGTGTAAAACTACATGTAGAACTCAGGGAACCTGAGATTAAAAGAAAGGTAAGAAAAGAAGTAGAGCACATTGCTCAAGGCCTAGGTATCTCAAAGGAGGCACTTGATGCCAGTCGGGAAAAGAGGAGGAAGGCCGAGGAAGAAGAGAAAAGCAAAGAAAGTGCTCCGGTTGGAGCTCCCACCCGGACCAGATCAACAAAGAGATCTGCACCTCCCTCAACCAAAAGTTCAAAACCGGAAGTCCAGGCATCCGGTAAGAGATCAAAGGCAAAAGCCACAAGGGCTTATGGAAGCCAAAAGGATGAAGAGGAAACAGAATCAGATGAGGGAGTAAGAGAAGTAAAGAAACAGAAAAAGAAAGGATCCGGTAAGCCCTCCACAGGCCAAGACAAGGAGGAAATGGCAGAGGTAACTGTTGAAAAGCCCACTCTGTCACTAGAGAGCATAATCAAGTCGGTCACGGTGGATGGAAACCTTCAACCAATGACTGAATCCTATGATGACTTCAGTGAGGCAGACCAAAAGACTCTGCAGGAAGCCACAGTTAAATATCTGAACATATACAATAAGGCTTTCATTGAGATCATATCTCTCATTCCTAAGAGCCTAGAAAAGGAAATGGAAGTAAGAAAGAATAATGCTCATGCCAAAGATCTTGAGATCCGGGAGCAGATAGCTATTCAGCTATATCCTCAAATTGATCCCAAGACAATGAACATTATCTTCAAGGACTGCAAAGATGAGTTCAGAAGCAAAGCCAGGATGAATCAACTCATGCTTGGTGAGACTGACAAAGTGGTTCAAGAAACAGAAGAGATCCTCCGGAAGGCCTTCAAAAGGTTCAATCTTCCTGTTGTAGAGGACTTAGGTGCAGAAACAGCTGTTGATCTGGAATCTTCTGTTCCGGAAGAAGTGAGCCCTGAACAGACAAGTGAGGACTTGGGACCCTCTGCTCCAGAAGAAGTGGCCCATGAACAAGTTAGCATCTCTCCTCCGGTTTCCCCTACAGTCTCCGGATCCAAAGAAGAAGAGCAATTACAGGAGAAGGAAGCAGTGGTGAAGGACAAAGAGGTTGACAGTTCTAAGACTGCAGAAGAGAAGAAACATCTGTCTCTGGCAAGAGACACTGCACAAACTGTTCAACAATTTTTGAGCAAAGAAACTCTAGAGATTGATGAACCGGAGCTTCTAAAAGGCCCATTTGATTTTGACTCTCTCTCTCCAGTACAAACAATGAAGATAGCTTCATTTGCAAATGCCAAGGCAAATGAAAAGCTCCTGAAGTCTCATATGGAAGACTGTGAGTTGATAGAGGCTGCTTCCGGAGTACTTGTGAAGATCATGCCATCAATCCAGATAGATCCGACAGCCTCCACTTCCGGTAATCTAAAAACCTTAGTCAGCAGTGTTGATACACATTTTGATTCTTTAGAAAAATCAGCTGAAGAAAAGGTCCGGAAGGAATTTTTGGATAAGAGATTTTCAGAGATATTAGAATTAATCTCTAAAGACAAAAAGATTGTAAGCATTGGAATAAAGAGCTTAGAGAATGCTCTTAAGGATGGCGGTGATATCTATAAATTTTGTATATCCTGGTCAAAGGCAACAGCAGCACTTGACAAGAAAATAAAAGAGGAACAGGATAAGCTACAAAGCTTATCTCAAAGTTTTGATCCTCTCTCTTCCTCTATAATAAATCAAGAATGTCAGACTATTGCAGTCTTGAACGAAATAAAGAATCTTGAGAAGGAAAGGAAGAACATCACCAACCGGATGGGAGAACTTAGAAGGATTATAATCCCTAAGTTGGAAACCATGCATGAGGCCATCAGTGATGCTAGGACCACCGCCCAAACAAAAGATCCGACAGATCTCAAGCGGGCAGAAGCGTTTGCATTTTTGTTAAGTGGTCACATTTCAATTTTGGACAGAATGAAGCAAAGTTGGGCTACCGAAATGATTCAATTACAGACATCCTTTGCAGACATTCTTCAATATATGTGAGTATGTAAATATGCGGCTAAGTATAAGAAATTTTTGAAAATTTTGATATGCGGACCCTACCCTTTGCCATTGATGTCAAAGGGGGAGTGAGGAGCAGTGAAAAATGAGGAATCCAACTAAGGGGGAATTCCGAAAATTGTATATAAAGATAGAGCATCAGCAAAGGGGGAGCATAGTGAAAACACTTAGTCATTTTTCACTAAGTGTTGCCATCAATGCCAAAGGGGGAGATTGTTGGCAAGAGACACTATATGGATTCATGGTTGTTGTCATTGATGGCAACAAAGGTCATCCCACATATCCGCAAGTCATGATGTGTCTCTACCGGAAGTCAGAATAAAGAAAGTTGTGGTCCGGTGAAGAAGAACAGAGCATGTGGCAAGGTCCGACAGATTGGTCCGGACCTCTCAGAGGAAGTGTCTTGGTGCAGTGCGGATTTGGGGAAGTCAAGAGGAATACCTTTAGTAGTATATTCCAAGGATTTAGCCTCCGGTGATGGACAAGGAAAAAGATATGAATGGTTAAGTACCGGATTCCTGAGAGACAGTGAAAACAGAGGAAGAACTGACTGACAGAGTATCAGACTGCTTTCCGGATGGGTTACTGTTGATGACAGAGGTTGTGAAGGCATGAATCATGTTTGGCCGACATGATTAATGATATCTACAAGTATATGCTTGATCCGCATTGCTTGGTGAGGAAGGATTCAGCCGACAGAATGAGAGTTTGTAAGAAACTAAGACTGTTCCGGATGCCGACTAGAAAGGTGATGAAACTACTTGTGCGGATATATATAGAGGATGGATTTAGTTGTGAAGTGTTGTGTGAGTGTGGAGAGATATGCGAATAAGTCCAGAGAAAGAGCAGAGGTAGCAAAAGGATCCGGTATGTGAAAGATAGCAGAACAAAGAACAGAGGAAAGATGAAGTGCAGCAGATCAGTGTACTGAGCCTAACCGGAACTGAACTCCAGCATATGCAGATGCTTCCAATCAGTTCAAGACTATGATTATCATCACTTTGTAGACAGTGTGTCTTCTTGTAGGCAGTGGGCCTCTTGTGAGCAGTGTGCTCGGGCAGTGAGCCCTAATTGGCAAGTGCCATTTTTGTAATTTTCTATTCTTCTAACAGAGAATAATTCTTGGGTTAATCACCCCATGGTTTTCTCCCTTAACAGGGTTTCCACGTCAAAAATACTGTGTCATGTGTTTCTTATTTCATGGTTAATGTTTTGTGTTTGATTTTATGCTGCTTCAATTAAAAGAAAAGTTCAATAAGGGAAATAATTAGGATAACTGATTCACCCCCCCCTCTCAGTTATCAACAGAAAACCACTCTGAGGTGCTAGATGATGGAAGGTTTGACACTCTCCTGAATGACATGTATCAGGAGAAGTCATAGATTGTAGTAGAACCAACAGAACCAGTGGACATCAGTACAGAGGGTAATCCTAAGATCATACACTTTACCAAATCTTTATCTCTACTAAAAAAGACAATGTTTGTACCCTTCTTCATAAGGAAATGGATCAACTTTTCTTGGTCATATGGAGATATGCCCGGTCTAGATCTAGACTTGGTCTTACATCATTTGCCACTCGATCTTGGAGTAAAACCTATAAAGCAGAAATTTAGAAAAATGCATCCTCATGTTGCACTACTAGACAAAGAAGAACTCAAAGAGTTGCTAGATGTCAGGTTTATTAGACTAATAGACTATCCTGAGTGGGTTTCAAACATTGTACCTATCGCCAAACTAGATGGAAGAGTCAGAATTTGTAATGATTTCTAAGATCTTAACAAGGCCTACTACAAGGATGATTTCCCATTGCCTAACATTGACATCATTGTTGACTTAATAGCTGGTCATACTATGCTTTCTCTTATGGGTGGTTTCTCTCAATACAATCAAATCGGGATAGTACCAGAGGATCAACATAAGACAACATTCACTTATAGTCCATAGGGTACTCTCTATTGGTCCATCATGCATGTAATAATGGAAGACTATGTGGATGACATCCTTGCCAAATCACTAACAAGAGAATCTCATCTAGATGTATTACAGAAAGTCTTCCAGTAGCTAGAACAGTTCAAAATTCAGATTAAATCCAAAGAAGTGTGTGTTTGGGGTCACCTTTGGCAAGCTCCTATGCTTCATAGTATTAGCAAATGAGATTGAGATAGATCCTTCAAAAGTCAAGGTTGTTATGGAGATGCCTCCACTGAAGAACATTACCCAACTACAGTCATTGCAAGGCAAATTAAAAGCTATCTGTCAATTCATCTCTCAACTATCAGACAAGTGCCAACCTTTCAGTCATCTCTTACATAAAAACTTTCCATTTAGATGGGATGAGAAGTGTGAAGAAGTATTTTACAAACTTAAGGAGTATCTTATGAATCCACCTATCTTGATGCCTCTTATACAAGGCAAGCTGCTATTACTTTACATATCTGCTACATAGATAGCTTTGGGTGCCCTTCTAGCACAACAGGACAAAGAAGGCAAGGAAAGGGCCATATATTACATCATTCTCACATTGGTGGGGTATGAACTGTAATGCTCTCAAATTGAAAGATCCCGTCTTGCTATGGTTTTTGCTTCCAAAAAACTACCACATTACATGCTTGCACATTCCATCAAACTTATTGCAAAGATAGATCCCCTAAAATACTTATTAAGCAAAGCAGCTCTCATAGGTCACCTAGATAAATGGGTAATGCTCCTAAGTGAATATGACGTTGAGTATGTAGAATAGAAAGCTATCAAAGGTCAAGTCATTGCTGATCCATTGGTAGAGGTGCCATTAGAAGATACCACTCCAATGAAGTTCAAGTTTCCAGATGAATCAATCTTCACAATAACAACACTTTCATGGACACTCTATTTTCATGGCTCCTATACAAACCATGGAGCAGGGGTAGGCATCTTGTTGGTCACTCCTCAAGGTGCCACAATACCTAAGTCTTATCATCAGCTTTTTCCATGCACAAATAACATAGAAGAATATGAGGCTTTGGTTATTAGTCTAAAACTAGCAGTAGAATAGAAAATAAAACCACTTCATGTCTACAGTGATTCACAACTCGTCATCAATTAGGTCAATGATGACTATCAGACAAAAGATGACAAACTCATTCCCCATAAGCATATGGTGGATGATTTTAAAGAGTACTTGGTGATCATCTCCTTTGAGTAGATACCAAGGATTGAAAACAAAGTAGCAGATGCCATGGAAAACATTGCCTCACTCCTCGACATACCAAAGAATGAGTCACATTTTGAGTTCTTGGTAGAGACAGTCATGTAGCCAACTTATGACATCCCCAAAACCCAATCCATTTGCCTTCTGATTAGATCTGATTCACCCTTTTATGGTAAGATTTACACTTACCTCAAGGACAACACCTTACTACTTGACCTATCCAACAACCAACACTGAACCTTCATTCCACAAACATCCCATTACACTATTATTGCTAATACCCTATACCACCGAGGTCTAGATGGTACTTTACTCTGATGTCTTGAAAGTGACGAATCTCAAACTGCCTTGTGAGAAGTGCACGAAGGAATATGTGGATCACACTCTACTGGTCCTACTTTAGCCAAGAAACTAATACGTTTGGGATACTATTGTCTGAACATGGAGAAGGACTCTTATCACTTTGTCAAGAAGTGCAAGCAATGTCAGATACATGGAAACCTTGTGCGTGCACTAGCTCAAGAACTATGACGTTTAACGATACCTTGGCCCTTTTGTTAGTGGCGACTCAACCTTGTGGCAAAAATCCACACTCCCTCATCTAATGGCCACAAGTTCATAATAACCACCATTGAATATTTTACCAAGTGGATTGAAGCCATTCCAGTCACCAATGTCACAGGCAAACAGATTTCCTCATTCATCCTCCATTACCTCATCTATAGATATAGAATTCCCTCATCTATAATCATGGATAATAGAAGGCCTTTCAAGAACCAGGATGTCCAAGAGCTTTATGACAAATTCAAAATCCAACAGCATTTCTCAACCCCATACTACCCCTAAGGCAATGGTCAGGCAAAGGTATCTAACAAAACAATCTTGAAAATCCTCAAGAAAACTATCAACGACGCTAGTCGTGATTGGCACATACAACTCAATCCCGCTTTCTGGGCCTATTGAACTAGTATATGCACTCCCACAGGTGCTACCCCATACACCCTTGTCTATGGATCGAAATCCATTTTTCCCATCAAGGTCGAGTTACCATCTCTAAGGGTGTCATTAAAAGGTCTTATTACTGATGAAGACTACAGAGTGTCCACATTGCAAGAGTTAAAACTGTTGGAGGAGAAATGACAGAATGCCTTCAACCATCTCAAGGCATACTAGCAAAGGATGTCATGAAGCTAGAACCATAGAGTCTCTCCTAGGGTATTCAATGTTGATCATCTAGTACTTAAGGAAAATCCCTGCAATCAGCAGGATCGGGAAAAAAAGGAAAGTTTGAACCCAATTAGCTTGGTCCTTATGTAATCATTGTTGCTTATGGATTAGGATCATATCAGTTGGCTACATCAAAAGGTGATCTATTTGATGACCCAATCAACAATATCCATCTTCACTGGTCCTATACCTAGAGAACCCCAATGTAAGGGAGGCATAAAAAATTTTAAATTTTTTTAAAAAAAAGTAAAAATAAATCAAAAAATGGAAAAATAAGAAACAAATCATCCTCTGGTGAAAACCTAGTAAACAGGTGCCTTAGATAGATACCATGATGAAAACTTGGCAAATAGGCATCATGTGTATTTTTGGCTCCCATGCAATAAAAGAAAAATAGTGAAAACCTGGCAAACAGGCACTCTCTGCAATGTGAATTGCTTCCTCCATCTTTGGGAAACCAATCACCTTATGTCAATTCTTCCCACCATTATCCATTATCCAATCATACCAGTTTCACAACAAACACCTTGCATAAGAAAATGATGACCTATCATGGCTTGATGCTCTATAACCATTGTCACCTGAATACCTAAGGTTGTCAAAGTACCATATCCATAGTGTCAGCATATCTTAGCATCCATCATCATTATCAGGGTTCTTCCCAGTCTACATTGCCTCTACATCGTCACATAAGCAAGGCCATTATCAATGTGCCCCCTAGGCTCCACTTCTCATCCATTCCATCACATGTCATCTATCCTTCCATCTATCTAAGTCCGCACCATTTATTATCTCCTATGTCTTAGGTCCATCAGGGTTCACCCTGAACTACGTTGCCTCTGTGTCATCACGTAGGCAAGTCCATTTAGCAATGAGCCTTTGAGGCACTAGGTCAGTCCCTTAGGGTCCGTTTCTTTGTATCCATTGTCAATCCACCCATAATAAGCTAGATGCCTTTACTTGACTAGGGACAAATCCTCAAACTAGTTAAGGAATTGGATCTTGCACTACCACATGTTCCACGAGGAGACCAATAAGGATTGTGATACCTTTCACCAGGCATGAAAGTGCAACAAAGCATGCTTCCAAAATAGAAGTTTTGATGCAAGACATCAACCTATCTAAAGCAAAGCAAAAACTAGAGCAAAATGATCGAAATGATTCTATCTAAATTATTGAAAGAAAGATACATCTAAATATAGGAATATTTTGTTTCGATTAGTTGTGTCTTAAAGTCTTCATTTTTGTTATCATGTTTTCTATGCTACTCAAGGATGCCAAAAGCTAGAGATGCTATGATGGGGGTAGAATTCTTCTCTTTGTTTGCTACTTGTGGGTTTATCTTTAGTAATGTGAAGCCTTGTCTAAGGACATGATTAACTCAAATGACCATAGAGGACATTAGAGCACTAACATGAAACAAGTATAATCCTTGTTTGTTGATATGCAAGAAATACTCAGGTTATCTCAGTTCAATTATACCTAGATGCTTGTATTAAACTTGCTAAAGCAAAATCCATGTAAGCGATACTCAGGTCATCATGATTTAATTATACCTAGATGCTTGTATTTTCATACAACATTTTAAAAGCCCAATGATGAAACAAAGCACTTCAAAATACTTGCAATATCAAGATAACAACTATCTGCATTTGTATCCATATCCATTTGCATTCCATGTACCCTCCCTAAATAAATGATTCTAATCAGAGTGCCAAATGTCTACAAATAAAAGCTTGTGATTTCTTCATTCGTGTTTCTTCTGTCAATCAAATTTCTATCTATCATTGTATCTCTCATCCCAATCCAGTCAATCCAAGCAATGATCCTAGTGCAAGTCCATCCTTAATCCATACCAATCAAGTCAAATCAATCTTGTCAAATTATCCAATCGCAATCAATGGTGTTGGTCCTAAACCAAATTAGTCAATCATAATTATTAGTGGGATATATCTTTCCCACACCTATCGTGTTGATCTAAGGATATATCGTTCCCCACAATGAAAAACACTATTGTCAACCATTATCGATTAATCATTGGTTTACCACTTTACAGGGGCAATACCTTGTTTGTTCTTGTATCATTTGTTCATACTTGCTTACTTTCTTATGTGTGTTATCATTTTATCTTGCATCACGTATCATTTGGCTCTTTCTTCATCCCATTTTTCTTCCGCGTCAACCAATTTCTTCAACCTAATTATTTCACCTTCTTCATCGTGAGATTGTCTGTCTCACGTCTTTTTGCCTTCTTCCCATCCAATCTCCCGAGGGGGCATCCTACCATTGTTAAACCTATACCAGGGGCAAACTGAGACATGTATCATTATCAAAAATCTATTCTTTGAAGCAACATGATAAAACACATTGCATCAAAGAGAGGCAAAATGTATACACCTAAAAATGACATGACTCTATCTAAATAAAAATTCTTAATGGTTATTCCATTTAATTCCTCTATCAATAAATAAATAAATCAATTTATTTATTTGGTTCATATTCCTCCCATTAATTGAATAAATTACCTTTATTTAATTAATTTCATTGAAGTCAACTTTATTCTTCCAAACAATTAAATAATTTTAATTATTTAATTAAATCACTTATTCCTCCAAATTTATTTAAATTATGTCAATCTCTAAAAATAAAATATAATCAAATATTTTATTTATTCTTCCAAAGCATGCAAAAAAAATTAAATAAATTTATTTATTTAATTTTCTTTCTTATCTTCTAATTCGTCAAAAATCTTCCAAATCTTCTAAAAATAAATCTTTTTCTTCATACGCACAAAATTAAATAATTTATTATTTAATTTCTCTCAAATCATGCAAAAATCAAATCTCAAGTTGAGTTAATTGATTCAATCAATCTTGTTTTTATCAACTCTCAAATTAGAAAAAAGATTTCTAATTTATGAAATCAAATCTTATCTTTATAAAAGAAAGCAATTAACTCAAACAAAACAGTTTTTTATGTGACACTTGTCTTCTTTCTATTGGTGTACATCCTCTCAAGTTTTCTATACCATTGATTTTCTCTCTCATGAGTCTATAAATTGAACGCAATTCCTCCTTTTCAATCATCCAAGCTTTTAGTAAACTTACTCTGTAGGAATTACAGTACGCCTTTGGTACCAAACCATTCCATAGCTTGTGATCACCCTTTTATCATTGCAATTGGGTTGAAGAATCTCTTCATTGCAAACCTATCATAGCCATTCCCACTTGACATCTTGGAAAATAGCAAGGAAGTGCACCTTCTAAGGGCCATATTCATACTCAAGATCATTTGAGATAGGTGACCAATGGAAGCCACGAAGTAAAGAGGTTTGTTGAGGTATTGTTCATTGTTTTAAATCTTCTTTATTTCTTATTTCATTGAGTTTATTGGATTACTTTGATACTATTGATAATCATTCAAATTTTTTGATAACAACTATTCAAATGGCTCTCCAAAAGAAGTGACACCAATTGCTGATGTGAACAAACAAAGAATTATGAATCATACTTCAAACCAGATTGGTCCACATCCAAATCACAAGTGCCAAGCTTGAAAGATTATTCTACTTCATTCTCTTCATGTGAAGTAGCTATTATAAATGAAGGAATAGGACTACTATCATGAATCAGAAAATCTAACCTATTGTCACATCTTATCATGCCATCCTTTAGCTCTTCAATCATGTCCTATTCCTTAGCTCCCTATTCTCCTACAAGTTCAAAACCATACCACCAATGCCACCAATGTGGTCAATACCATCCTTCATGCATAACTGTGGAGATGAGGTTAGATTAGCACTATAGTCAAAAGGAAGTTCATCCCAAACTGGATCCTCATCATACTTAGGTGCTATCACACCTGGATCCCAAGTGCTAAAAGGTTGATTACTCTGTTAAAAAAAAATGTGCTCATTGTACCCCTCATGATTGGTTGCCTCTATGAATAAATCACTCTCCAACTCCCTAGTATTGGCATCATGATTGTCACTACCTTGCATAGGCTTAGTTTGGTTTTCAAACCAAACATCAACTATGTCAACATCTCTGAAATTGCATGTTGAATCATCATCATCAACTGATTTGAAGGTGTCAACATAACTGCTCACAATATGCCCATCATTAGGTCCTGACCCATGAGGTGTATCACACTAAAATCCAATCTCATCACCTGCTGCAACATCTGTCCCATGATTGAAAATTGCACTCTCAAATGATGATTTCTCCTCAAATGTAGCCATGATAGATGACTGATTTTTATCTTCCCCATGAGCACCTATAGGTTGTGAGTCACAAACTAGAACTTCTTCTACCTGCTCTAACCCTTCTTCAAGTGTAACTTCTAAATTTTGATCTTGACCATTCAAGTTCTCATGCTCTACTACTGTGTAAACTAGAAAGACTACCAAACAATCTTCTGATTTTTGAACATTCTTCACTTTAACAAAAGAATCAATGCTCTCATTAACCCTTACAACATCTTCTCTCAAACTTGATTCCCTTCATTTATGTCTTGCAACCATCTATAAATATGTTTCTTTCATGTCTAGTTCCCTCATCAGAGTATATAGTTCTTGCATCAACTCATATATAGACTTGTCTGTAGACATGTTTTAACTCTACTCCTAACAATTGCAATTTTTGATTGCAACTGAATAAACTATGGTAAATGTTAGAACTTCCATAGGCTGGTAGGAAAACTAGCTCTGATACCACTGTAATAACCTACACATCTTGTTCTTTTGATTTATCTTTATTTAATGTTATATAATTTTTATTTATTTTGTTATCTTTTAGACCTTGATAGAAGATGCAGAAGGGGGTTTTCATTTTCTTGAGATGTGTATGCCAGAATCCAAAGAAAGATAACATGCAACTGAAACCTAAAAAATCTATGATAGATATGAACTAAAAATCAGGACCCAGTTCATAGAATGGCATAAAATGAATATTCAACACATACCCAGGTTGTAATATGCAACTTCAAATTTCTGCCATTGACAAACCAGCAACATAATCATGAAGTTTGCATTAAATATATCAGCAAGAAGAGGAAATCAATCTACAACAATATCATTAGCCTCAAAGGCTGAAAACAATCCAAAATACAGAGTCAAACAACCCCAACAAAATCCAAAGAGGGCTACCAAGAAGTACGGCTAGCATATGAAGAGGTACAGCCAGCACATGAAGAGGTACATCCAGCATATGATGTATGACCAGAAAATGAAGGAGCGGTCCCAAACCCTCTCAAAACTACAATACAATCTGTCACTAACAATTCCTCTCAGCTGTAATAAAATTGCAATAAGATATGTCTTGTTATCTCCAACTCCGTCAATAATGGTATGAAATTGAAGCTCAAATACAACCACTGAATATGGCTGCCCAAGAGTCACCTTGGGTGATCTTTCACACCTGTGGAAGACTAAAACTAATGGTGGTTTCCATCACCAAGAGCCAAGGCTGGATATTTCTTCAAAACCCTCATTTGTAGAGCAAATAGAATCATAAAATGTAATATCAAGAATGAATAAAATGAACTTCAAATGCCCTTTTATAATTCTCAATTTACATTTGACTTTCATTTCATTTAATTTAGTTTGATTTGCCACCTTTCATTCTTTTAATTTTGGTGCACAATTTTATGATATAAAGTATACTTTAAAAGTCACTTATATCTCCCCTTTTAAAATGACAATTTAACTTATATTATAAAGTATACATTAAAATCACTTATATCCACTTTATAATAAAGTCTCATGTTAAATAAACATTAATAATTTATGGACTTTAAAATGGAGGTCCAAATGATTTTGGAATCCAGTGATCTATAGACCATTGGAAAGGTCTCACCAAGACACTTCATCTCCAACAGTGAAAATCCTGAAACAGACATAAACCCTAATTTGCCAAAATTAGTAAGAATGACCCAAAACTCTAAAATCACCTGGAAAGACATCACCACAAACCATCTAATATCTCTAATCTCAATGCAACATCTGAGATAACCAATGGTTGTCTTCCAAGTCACCAAAACAGTGTCAAACTGACACTTACTATAAATAGCAATGTTCTTTGAGGACCAAAGAGAACAAACCCAAAAAAACCCAGAAAGATTATTGCCATGTAAGCACTTACTACAAATAGTATGTATGGACAAGTTGTCTGAAATCTCTCCAGATAGTATCATACAGCTCCACTACATCACTTGAAACATCAAAATACTCCTCTGATCAGGCTGTCACCAACCCAGAAAGTCCGCTCCAACTGTGTTGCAAGAGGACCCATAAATGGGGACATTACAACATCATCAGATTCATCATCGGTCACACCTTCATCATCAAGATCTCTAACATAGTAGCATTTCTTTGGAACCCTAGGTCTATTTTCAAATCTTTTTCTATTCCTTTCAATTCTCTCAAGACACCTAGAAGCATAGTGACCAACCTTACCACATGTAAAACATTTGAAAGGTAATTTTCCTTTGAACTTACTGGAACCTCTTTGTAGTTTGTCAACAAAGTTGGCTTCAATTTCATCAAGCTCATCATCAAGTTCCACCTTGTACTTCTTAGATCTGGAGATCTTCTCTAAAGTATTGGCTTTGAAAGCAGTCTTAATCTTCGGCAGAGCATCACCAAACTCTCTCATCTCAAAGGCTGTAAGCTTTCCAAGCAACTGATCCTTTTTTGACTTCTTTTATAGTCATTACTTCTTCAATTGCAGCTACCTTATGATTGTAGGACTTAGGTAATGACCTAAGAATTTTCATCACAACTTCCTTCTCATCAATAGTTCCTCCCATGCCTTTTACTCCATTGATAATTTCATCAACCTTTTGTAAGTAGATTGTTATGTTTTCATCTTTGTTCATCTTTAAACCCTCATATTTTGCTTGCAAGCCCTGCAGTTTGGCTCTTTTTACAGATTCATCCCCTTCATACAAAATTTTTAGCTTTTCCCAGACTTCAATATGAAAATCTAGATCCATGACCTTTACCAACTTAGTGTCAGACAAGGCACTTAACAAAGCATCTCTAACTTTATTATTTAACTCATATTCTTTGATTTCATCTTCAGTTGTTAAACCATTTTGAGGCATGGTATACTTTGTCTCTGTCGCTTTCCACACTCTATAATGAAGACAAAGGAGATGTATTTTCATCCATACCTTCCATAAAGCATAATTCATCTCATCAAACTGTGGAACTTCCTTCTTATAAGACATCTTGGATCGACGTCAAGTTGCTAGGCTTACTTCCGAGGAACTTGGCTCTGATATCAATTGTTGAAATGCACAAGACAACTGAGAGGAGGGGGTGAATCAGTTTTCTCAAAACTTTAACCACTAATCAATACATCAAATGGTCAATCATTATTATTAAGATTTAACCATGAAAGCATGAAACATGAAGCTCAACACAATAATACATTTATCACATGAGACACCAGATTTTTTATGTGGAAAACCCTATAAGGGAAAAACCATGGTGGGTGTTAGTCCACAGAAATATATATGTTATAACAATACCAAAAAATAGAGGCTCACTGCCTTAGGTCTCACTACCCAATATGCTCACTACAAATGTTGAGGCTCACTGCCAAGGGGTGGTGAACTAATTTGATAGCATCTACTCCATGCCTAGGTTTAGTTCCATTAAAGCTCATTATAAATCTTTTGCTCTGCTCTTCTTACACGTTTTTACTTATCTTCACATTTTTGTACAAGGACATCTTTTTTGCAACTACATTACATGTTTTTATACAACTAATCAACCTTGGAATGTACATCAAGGTCGGCATTACATTCATCAACCATTGGAACAATCTCCAAGGTTGGCATTACAAGCATATATAGAAATAGGTCTAGACCTAAACAAAATTTGATAAGGTAAATATGTATGCAGATCATGTTATGCCTTAGCTGGGACTCAAATACAATCTTCTATGCCACAACATTCTTTCACAATCTTCATTGTATCACCGCAAGTAGTCAAAACAACCAAGTCGGCCAAGACTAGTGTTAACACTATGTCTTCTATGAACAATCTTCATCCATGAATCCAATATCTCTTTGTGGACTAGTCCAAAGGTAGGAACATGATTAGGAGACATCCACAAGCACATTGTAATCACCAAGAACATCCGTACAACCTCTAATCACTTTGTCAAAAAGATTCTTCAATCCAGAGCACATGAACATAACTGTTATCCACTGTCATAAAGAAAAGATCACTTACAGACCAACAAATCATGAACCATTGGAGTTAAAGGTACTTATCATCATTACAAACTTGATTCTAGAACTACAGACTAAAATACTTAAATGTAGAGGAATGTGGAGCATAATACATTCTCCCTATCACCACCAAATATACAGTAAAACTAGTTTTCACTCTGGTGAACATAACTCACTCAAGTTTAGACACTGGAGGCTCAAACTTGGAACATAGAATTTTAAGGCATGCCTCTAAATAACTTTAAATCTATAGACAAAGATATGCAATCTATAAGAAATATGAAGCAACATACTGGATTATTCTACTGTAAACAAAGATACTCTTCTATACATTGTTTCCACTGGAGGAGCAAATTTTCTCAAAAGCACTTGGAAACTCAATATCAAGATCACTTACTCATTATCTTCAACACTTATATAAGCCAATGCAAAGCATGTAACTCATTACAAGCAAGCACTAGAAAAATAGAACAGTTGACACCAATGACAACATCGGTTAGGCACATACTTGCAACAGTATTTTCATAACGTTATAATTCAATTAGTGAGCTGAAAATTTAAGAAACAATATGTGATCTTAATATCAAGTTTGTATATTAGTTTTAGATTCTATAAGAAAGATTCATGTTATGCGATAGCATGTTATAGAGATGGCAGAAACTCCATAATGCAGTGATTATAATCTTTTTTATTACTTTAAGTTTTATATTAGTGATTATTGAAGTATTTAACTTACAATGTAATCTTTGAGCAGTTATTTGCAAGCAAATCTTTATCATCATTATTTTATCTAGAGAATTTAGGAATTTATAATATAGAGTAAGTCATTAATATTAATTTATTACTTTGAGTATTTTATTTATGATAGGATTCTCTAACACATAGTTTAATCATTCAAATGGTTTAATCTAATTTCAAATTTGTTTTTGATTGGACTTAAGTTAAATATACACTTTTTTTTTTAGATTATGACCGCCAATCTTTCATAAATTCATAAATTCTCTTTTCTATAACGAGTTATTAAGTTAAAGTAAGTAGATTTTAATTTCTTTTCTTATATTTACCCAATTCATTAATGCATTAATGTATTTTATTAGTTAATTTCTTTGGTGGGCATTACACTGGTCATATTTCTTTAATGGTGATATGGGTATTTTTGATTTTAGGATGTTTAGTTTTAAACTAGGGGATAAGAGTTCCCACCAAGTTTTAAATTTCTACCTTTTATAGTTTATCTTTAATAGTTAAAACAAGATATCTATTTTTTTCTAAAATAGTGGGAAAAGTCTATCATACGACGAAGGCATGTTTTCCTTAGTGAAATTGATATTTAAGTACATGGATTCTATGTTTAGATGGTAATCTAACTATTCATATAGATAGATTGTTGATATTATATTTAATTTTATAAATTATTTGTAATTTTGTGTGTACTAGGTGGTTAGTAAGTGAGCCAAATGGGAACACAATTACTTAATTCTACTAAACATAAGTATCTTACTGAGTTTTTTTGGTCAAGTTCTTCTTTGGTTTTAGAAGTGATAATGAAATTCTTTGCATGTTATTCCTATTTTTTTACATGGTCTCCCAATGTGGTTTGACAAGTTTGTACTTGTTAGTGAATATTTTAGACTATTTTGTTGGTTTTATAAGGGTGTGAGCATGAGTTATAACTTATTCACTATGTTACAAATACACCTAACTATAGTGGTATTGTATTTAAGATTTCCTTAGTAGATTTGGTCATGGTAGTTTTTGTTCATGGTTGGAAATTTTTGACTTCTATTGTTTTTTTATTTGACTACCCAGCTTAGTTTGGCTAGAGATCATCTCTTTGCTGATATTTTGTGATAAATTTGTGATGTAGTGCAAAGGGGTTCACTCATTTAAACTTGCCATGCACTTGGCACAAATCAGGTTCAAAACTGAAATCTTTACTTGAGGCAATCAATCTTCAACACTTTGGGCAATATGGCCCAATCACTCATGGAAAACAACTCAATCCTTTAGACCAATCAGTGGACTATCCCTTCTGAGGATACAAAATTTCTCTTTAACCTTCAAATGATCAGCAACTTCCATTTAATTGATTTCACAATTTTTTATGCTTAATTCTTCATGCACACAAAACCATAGGTGATCATAATGCACCAAAAGGCTCCAACACACACTAATGGAATCCAACCTCTATCAAAATTGGTAAATGGTTTCAACAAGTCTACAAACACCCTGCAAACACCATCCAATGGTCCAATGTCTTGACAACAATGGTTTATGGCAAAACACCTATATCAACCGTCTAGCCTTGTAGGCCTCCAAAATGGGACAACAGTAGTAACTTTTTCTACAGGACTCTTAACAGAAATGTGAGGACCTTTTAGGATACCCATTAATCTATAATATAACATATCTCAACCTTAATAGAGACTTCTTTGGACCAACACACTAAAAAATGGACTATTCGGTTTTGACAACTAGGCCAATTAGGACACTTTTACAAAACAAGTACTAGACAATTCAACCCCATAACTTTCCTAACAAATATAATGGTCTTAGAACATGTAAAATATCACATTTATTCAGTTTTTTTCATTAGGTTTCATCAACAATGGGCTATATCACAAATTTGTGGCTTCACCTAGCCTTACAAGCCAAAAAACATAAAAAAAACAGCCTATGGCATCATAAAAATCACCTCAAACCTCTAATTTCTACAAAACCACCAATGTAATCCCAAACTACATCCTATGCCCTCCAATTTAACCAAAAATGGACAAATTCTACCCATGGGATGGACTACAAATCACCATTTTCTGATCAAACCCTTAAATTCAGATTTTTCAGACCAGATTTCACTAAAATGACTATAAATTTTGATAGACCTAATAAAAATCATTGAGAATAGATTAAAATGAAAGATACTTCATTCCTATTTCCAAAAAAATGAGGTTCAATCCATTATAGGCTTTACAATGGCCGTACCATTGGCTGTAACAGGACTGTTATAGGAGAAATCTAGAAATTGCGGTCACTAAAACAATCATAACTTCCACAATATGTAATGAAATTTCATGAAATTAAAACCAAAATATAGAAGAATCAAAACCCAATCCATTCCATATGGTTTAATTCTGTTATTATGACTGTACCATCTATACAATGTCAAGAAAACAAGGAAAATATGCATGAAATACAAAATTTTCACATTGATTTCTTATTCAATCCTTCCTTAAAACCACACTTCCTCCTTACAATGATGCAAATGGCATTTTTAAAGGCTTTATAACTTCGCAAATGTGATAAAATACTTCAACTCCCTTTTAAACTCCCTATGACCTTTCATTTTCCTCTTTTGTTTGCCCTTTTTGCACTTTTTGTAATTTTTACATTGACAATGTTTTACATTGTTTTGACAACTTTTGTAATATTTTAAAAATGAACTTAAAATGACTCCCTAGGACCCATAATATCATAAACATGGCCTCTTGAGCCTTATTACATCATTAGGACATTAACCTTAAACTAAAAATCTAAAGTTGCCTCATGGAAACATGAACTCTATCAGGTGCTCCTGCACCATACTCTCAGAGAAATGAAAATTCAAGTCCCATTGAATGCTATGTTGCAAGTATCAGGATAACTGGTGTTGTCATTGATGTCAACATACTCATATTGCATTAATGAGTAGGATTGGATGAGCTGTGTGTTGAGGATATTGAGAGAATAAGTCTCAATCAGGAACAGTGAAGGACAGTGATGACAAGAAGGCAAAAGTCCTCAATAGGTTGAGGATCAAAGGCTACAGTTTAAAGGGTTTGTAGATATGAGTCTTGAGATGCTCTAGTCAAGATTTTAGAGGTCTGCATGAAGATTTGAAGAAGTTATCATGACTCAACTAGAACTAGTTTCGGCAGGTGTTCAGAGGTGACAGAGGGTCACAGAAAGGTCCGGTGAGCTCCGAAATTGCATTATCTCACTCTGCGGATTGGAGGGAGTATTGAAGAAGTCTGTGTGAAGTGACAACTAGATTTGTTCATAGTTTGGAGGTCTAGAAGCACCTTTTTCATAATGACAGTGATGATAGATTGTGTTCTTGAAGCTTTGGATGAAGAAGAGAAGAATTCCAGTAAGTTGATAAAGTGCGGATGTTCTTGATGACTCAAGAAAGGTTTTGGTGATATTTGGATCATGTAAAATTCTTATTAGTGGTCCACATTAAAGTTTGAGTTTGCATTTGAAGAATAACCACGGATATTGGTGTTCTTCCTAAGACAGGCCGACCGGATGTACTACACGTCTTGCGAATAATCTTATAGGTGTTTGTTGACTTAGATGATTGTTCCTAAGTTGATGCCATGTATAAATAAGGGATTGTGAATTCATTTTGAAGTGTGTCTTGGTGTGGATGAGTGTGGCATAGCGAAGAAGAAGAGCGAAAGGCAGAGCAAGAGTTTTCAGGCTTAAATGGAACTGATCCAGACATGGTAAAGATGTCAATCTCTAGTTCAAGTTTGTAATACTTGTTACTTTGTAGACAGTGTGTCTCTTGTAGGCAGTGAGCCTCTTGTGAGCAATGTGCTCGGGCAGTGAGCCCTAATTGGAATGTGCCATCTATTTTTCTTATTCTTCTAATAGAGAATAATCCTTGGGTTAATCACCCCATGGTTTTTCCCTTGACCAGGTTTTCCACGTCAAAATCTTGGTGTCTCATCTGTTGATGTGTATCTGCTCTGGTGTTTATGCTTTATGCTTTCATGAGTGATTAATTGATATGCTATTAAATAATAAAGAGGATTTAAGTGTTTGAATTGAAAGCAAGTTTTTGTACAACTGATTCACCCCCCCTCTCAGTTGTGTGCCCTAGATCTAACAATTGGTATCAGAGCTAAGTTCCTCTAAAAGGAGCTTAACTGCTTGAGGAGATCCAGGATGTCGTCATACAAGAAGGACAGTCTGAAGTTTGATGGAACCAACTTCTCTCTTTGGAAAGGTTGCATGAAATGTCACTTGGAGTGTATGGGAAAGACATACTTGTCCATGGTCACAAAAACATATACACCTCCACAAGGTGGTCCGACAACTCTAAATGAAATCATAGATGTTGAAAACAATCTGCGGACCAAAGAGGCTCTTCTAAGTGCATTAACTAACTCAGATCTCTCAAATGTTATTGACCTACCAATTGCCTATGAGATCTGGATTAACCTGGAACTTCTGCATGAAGGAGATGAGTATGTTAAGAGTGCAAGGTTGCAGAGTCTCAAAGGGAAATTTGAAATGACCAAGTTTGGAGATGATCCCCCCAAGGCTGAATCTGCATTCAAAGCCAGTGCCTATGTGAAAGGTAAACAAAGTTTTGATCTAGGAGAAAACTCTTCAAGGAAGTTGTCATGGTATGATCAAACGAGAAGAGACATGGAAGTAGAAGAAGTAGAAACAGCTCAACTTGAAGCCCTCATTGCAAAGAGACTGCCAAGAGGATCTGGTAAGTATGAAGGAAAATTACCCTTTAAGTGCTTCAACTGCAATAAGATTGGTCATTTTGCCTCAAGATGTCTGGAAAGATCTACAAGGTCAAATTCTAACAGACAAAGGTTCCAAAAGAATTCTTATTATGTTCATGAAGAAAATGATAATGAAGGAGTAAGAGATGATGAATCAAAGATAGGAAACAAATCCAGAAATGAATGGGTGTTTATTGCCATCAAGGAAGAAGATCCAATATCCTCTTAATCTATCAATCATAAGGTTGTAGAAAGAGCTTTGGCTGCCCAAGTTGAAGAAAAGGATGATTGGGTTATTGACAATAGATGCTCTCACCATATGACAGGTGACAAGAACAAGTTCTTAGATTTTGAAAGGTATGAAGGAGGAATGGTAAAGTTTGGTGATAATTTTGCTGGTAGAATCAGAGGAAGAGGAACTATTTCTTTTAATGGAAGAAACAAAACTGGTAATGTGCTGTATGTTGAAGGTTTGAAGCACAATCTTCTCAGTGTTGGATAGTTGGTGGACAAAGTCTATGATCTCTGATTCAAGGATGGAAAATGCAAAATCTTTGAAAGATCTGGAATAGAGATTGCATTCAGTACTCAAACAAAAGGTAATATCTTCCACTTGGTTGGTGCTGGTAAAAGTTATCTATTTGTTCAAGTAGATTAGAGTTGGTTATGGCATAGAAGGATGTGTCATGTAAATTTTGATAACATCATCAAGATAAGTAATATTCAGGCTGTAAGAGATCTTCCAAAATTGGTAAAACCTGCAAACAGTTTGTGCAAAGAATGTCATATGGGTAAATAGAGTAGAGTCTCATTCAAAAGCAAGGATCAGTCCTCTACCCGATTATTGGACTTAGTTCATACTGATCTATGTGGTCCGACAAGAATCAAGAGTATGCAAGGTGATAGATATTTCATGTTACTGATTGATGACCATTTCTGGATGATGTGGGTTACCTTTCTGAAAGAGAAATCAAAATCTTTTGAGAAGTTGAAAATCTTTAAGGCTATGGTAGAGAATCAAACTGGATTGAAACTGAAATGTTTGAGGTCTGATAGAGGTGGTGAATTAACATCTGATGAATTTATAGACTTTTGTGAGAAGCATGGTATAAAAAGATAGTTATCTGCTCCTAGGACTCCACAACAGAATGGAGTAGTAGAGAGAAAGAACTGGACCATCCAGGAAGCATCCAGGACAATGATGATGGAAGCAAATGTTCCTGAGATGTTTTGGAGAGAAGCTGTCAGCACTACAGTCTATACCCTCAATTGAGTTCAAATCAGAAGCAATACCGGTAAGACTCCTTATGATCTTTGGTTTGGCATCACTCCTACTATGAGATATTTCAGAGTATTTGGTAGCAAATGTTACATTAAAAGAGATGAAGATCTAGGAAAGTTTGATGCTAGAAGTGATGAAGGAATTTTCTTGGGTTACTCCACTCAAAGCAAAGCATACCAGTGTTACAATAAGAGACTGAGAAAGATGATAGAAAGTACAAATGTGAAGGTTGATGAAGGTATTGAGAAGCCCTCAAGATTTTATGAGTATGATGAAGATGATCAGAATGGTGTTTTGGTTTAAGGAACTCAATCCTCTTTTAAAAGTCAAATTCAGACTGATCGGGTAAATCAGGAAGAAGAGATTGGTCTGAATGAGCCTGATCAAGAAGCAGAAGTGCAAGAAACTCCCAAAGTTCCAAGGTATGTAAGACTAAACCACTCTGAAGATCAGATCATAGGTGACAAAAGCAAAGGTGTGCAAACTAGAAGGAATGTTGCTCAAAATTTAGATGAATGTTGTCTGATTTCAAAGATTGAACCTAAGACAATAAATGAAGCCTGCAATGATGAAAATTGGACCAAAGCAATGGAGGAAGAGTTGATGCAAATTGAGAAAAATCACACTTGGGATCTCGTTTCTAGACCTAGAAACAAGAATGTGATTGGAACCAAATGGGTCTTCCAGAACAAACTAAATGAAGTTGGTGAAGTAATCAGAAATAAAGCCAGATTAGTCTGCAAAGGCTATTCTCAAATAGAAGGGATTGATTTTGAGGAAACCTTTGCTCCGGTGGCAAGAATTGAAGTAGTCAGACTATTTCTTGCATTTGCTGCCTTCAAGGATTTCAAAGTGTATCAGATGGATGTCAAATATGCTTTCCTGAATGGTGACTTAGAGGAAGAAGTGTACATTGAACAACCAGATGGATTTCAGTTATCTGAGCATGGTGATATGGTCTGCAAATTAAAAAAGGCACTGTATGGTCTAAAGCAAGCTCCAAGAGCATGGTATGAAAGGCTGGACAAACATCTTTTAAAGATTGGTTTCAACAAAGGTACTGTTGATAGTAACCTATATTTCAAAATTGATCATGAAAACATCTTGATTGTTGAAGTATTTGTTGATGATATCATCTTTGGAGGAAGAGACAGTATGTGTAAAACCTTTGCAAATCAAATGAAAGAATATGCTAAGAGTTATTCAAGTAGAATATGAGAAGCCTATCACAATTTTCTATGATAATTCAAGTGCAATAAATATTTCTAAGAATCTGGTGTTGCATTCTAAGACTAAGCATATATCTATCAAGTTTCACTTTCTGAGAGAGCAAGTGAACAAGGGTGAAGTCAGATTGGAGTATGTGCCCTCCAAGGATCAACTTGTAGATATTTTTACTAAACCTCTTCCCAAGGAATCTTTTGAGTATCTTAGGGAGAAGTTAGGGGTCATTGCCCCTCTGGTGATGAACTAGGATGCATGGATGTGCATCAGTCCAGTGGATATCACAGTCATATCTTGTGATCCAGATTGATGATGGGGAGCTGCTACTCAGGGGGAGCAGCTAGTATGATTATGATGTGTTTAAGTTGCAAGTATGAGCCCTTTGCCATTGATGTCAAAGGGGGAGAGAAGACATGTGAAAAACAAGTGGTTGATGATCAAAGGGGGAGCAGTAAAGGAAGAGAAGACATGTGAAGGGTTGTTGCTAATAGGGGGAGCTATGACAGAAAGGAGAAGTTCTTGTCTTGATGGTTTTTTACATCATATGTTGCCATCAATGACAAAGGGGGAGATTGTTGCAAGTATGAGGATAACTAGTGTTGTCATTGATGTCAACATACTCATATTGCATTAATGAGAAGGATTGGATGAGCTGTGTGCTGAGGATATTGAGAGAATAAGTCTCAATCAGGAACAGTGAAGAACAGTGATGAAAAGAAGGCAAAAGTCCTCAATAGGTTGAGGATCAGAGGATGCAGCGTAAAGGGTTTGTAGATATGAGTCTTGAGATTCTCCAGTCAAGATTTCAGAGGTTCACATGAAGATCTGAAGAAGTTATCATCACTCAAGTAGAACTGATTCCTGCAGGTGTTCAGAGGTGACATAGGGTCACAGAAAGGTCCGGTGAGCTCCGAAATTGCATTATCTCACTCTGTGGATTGGAGGGAGTATTGAAGAAGTCTGTGTGAAGTGACAACTAGATTTGTTCATGGTTTGGAGGTCTAGAAGTACCTTTTTTATTATGACAGTGATGACAGACTGTGTTCTTGAAGTTCTGAATGAAGAAGAGAAGAATTCTAGTAAGCTGATAAAGTGCAGATGTTCTTAATGACTTAGGAAAGGTTTTGGTGATCTTTGGATCATGTCTAATTCTTATTGGTTGTCTGCATTAAAGTTTGAGTTTGCATTTGAAGAATAACCACGGATATTGATGTTCTTCCTAAGATAGGCCGACCGGATGTATTACTCGTCTTGTGAATGATCTTATAGGTGTTTGCTGACTTAGATGATTGTTCCTAAGTTGATGCCTTGTATAAATAAGGGATTGTGAATTCATTTTCAAGTGTGTCTTGGTGTGGATGAGTGTGCCATAACAAAGAAGAAGAGCGAAAGGCAAAGCAGGGATTTTTGGGCTTAAATGGAACTAATCCAAACATGGTAAAGATGTCAATCTCCAGTTCAAGTTGTAATACTTGTTACTACTTGTAGACAGTGTGTCTCTTGTAGGCAGTGAGCCTCTTGTGAGCAGTGTGCTTGGGCAGTGAGCCCTAATTGGCATGTGCCATCTATTTTTCTTATTCTTCTAATAGAGAATAATCCTTGGGTTAATCACCCCATGGTTTTTCCCTTCACCGGGTTTTCCACGTCAAAATCTTGGTGTCTCATGTGTTGATGTGTATCTGCTCTAGTGTTTATGCTTTATGCTTTCATGAGTGATTAATTGATATGCTATTAAATAACAAAAAGGATTTAAGTGTTTGAATTGAAAGCAAGTTTTTGTACAACTGATTCACCCCCCCTCTCAGTTGTGTGGCCTAGATCTAACATGCTAGTCTACTCCTTCTTCCTCCTCTTCCAATTCTTCTACAATTTGTCCTTCTTTGCAACTATCCCTGGGTCCTTCTTCCTCTTCTTTTTCTTATACCATCTCCTATTTAACATCCTCTCATCTTTTAGGTTCCAAAATTCCATTTCCTGTGCATATACCTCAGTAGCATCATCATTTATGTCTTCATCATACAATATAGCAGCATATTCATCATTACCACAATCTACATAATACCTTTGCAAATCTGTGTATACCTCATTAACAAACAACTTTGCAACATCTTCATTAGTAACTTTATTATCAACAGCAACTTGATCATTAATATCAACATCAACATGCCTTTCCAATTGCTCATCATGAACATCATACTCAAATAACTGAAAATGACATGGAGACTCATCCACAACTATGTTTACCATGTCTTCTTTAATGTTTGATGTCAAAATAGTCATAGGTATACTCACCATTTCATTTTTACCTCTTCCTCTATTGTTGTTGTCCTTGCTTGTCTTCTTCTTATTTGGACAATCTTCTCGATGGGCCATGACACCTTTTTTATTTGTAGATGCCATTTTTGCACCTCTAGTGCTATTCTCCTTTCAACTTCTTCCATCTCTTTTCTCATCTGCTCCATGGCTTGATCCAACTTTTGTACCTCCTGCTTAAGACTTTCTAGTTCTACCTTGTCATCTTTTTCCTTCTTCACACTTGTCTCTTTTCTCTTCTCTTGCTTCTTCTTTTCTGAACTCCCACCCTGCAAGTACCTTCTAAACAAATCCATCTTTCCTCAAGAAATTCTCTCCTTTCTTCTCTTTATCTTTGCCTCACCTAGGTCTCTTCTCTTTTCCACTACCTAGTCTTTTGGCAACCAAGTTCTCTCTTCAACCTGCACAAAAATAAACACACAAACACCAAACTCTCTTGCCCAGACCTTCTGAGCTCTGATACTAATTGATGCAGAACATGGTGGGCTTCAAAGGTCTTCATAGACATAAACACTAATTTTTAAAATAGATCACTTAAATATTCACCAAAATTCACTTCATTGAAACTTGATTCCACAAGGCTAAAAGACACGAAAGATGGAATTAAGACCCAAATCACTTATTGAACCCTTAGTACACCTTTTACATCATGAACATGATAGGTTTAGGCCAATACAAGTCCCCAAGAACACTAAACCTTCACTTTTCCATCACTCACTTCTAAAGAGACCAATTCGCTTGTAGCCCTCCCAAGGGACAAAATCAGACACAACTTCCCAAGAAGGTGGGATCTTAAAACCCTAAACCCATTTTCAAGTACCCTTTATGGCCCTCTAAAACATATCAAGAAACCAAATAAGTTTGATTTGGAAAGTATCCTTCAAATTTTGACAATCCTACTGTCCTAAAGGCCTAATTAAGACAACAAAAGAGGTTTTTTTGACATAAATTCCAAACCACACCTCATACCCAAAAAAAAATTACATATTTGGATACCCATTAAGGTATTTGATAACATATTATGTTTACAATGGGGGTTAATTTCTAACACAACTTCTATTTTTCTATTGCTATGCTTGATAAGAAGCCTAATTAGGCTTGTGCAAATAGGCACTTATTGGTTTTACACACTCCCAACCTCAACTCTACATTTTAAAGCTGCAAACACATCATATGGGATCTTCAAATACTAATTCCATCAACTAGGATGGGTTCAAATCATATTTTCCTCAAAACCCTACCTCTATACATCATTCTTGCTCAAAACCCTCAATACCTAGAGTTATCAAACTATTTTCAGAAAAACCCAGCTATCTCACGTAAAACCCACTCAAATTACAAAAAATTGCCACCAATGGAAAGAAGAAAAAAATCACTACCACATATCATCAATTTCAATTGGATCCCTACCTATACAAGGCCGTATAAGATGCAAAAATAGTAAAGAATGTTTGATTTTGCAGAAAACATAGGTATTTCATTTAGATTCTCACACATACATTGTCTTCCATCATCCTCCCCCACTTTGCTCACCTTCATAGAGCATATTTAAATCCATTACAATGTTTTTACAACTACCATTGGAATCCCAATGGTCTAACCAACCTATGACAACCCATGACCCTTCAACTTCTTACAATTTGCAATTTTGCAACTTTTGTATTTGTGCAACAAAATGACATTTTTAAAAAAATTTGACTTAATTGACCTCCTAGAGACCTAATGGTGACTCAAATACATTTAAATGGGTCCACATATGACCATTTTACATGAACTTCATAATGAAAATTCAAATTTTACATAATTGCCTATTTGAGGCATAGAATGCACAAGCTGCTCTTGCACCAAACAACCAGACTGAAAGTTTCCATGTCCCTTTGGAAATTTATTGCATCAACCTTGATTCTTCACACCTGCATACCTTTGTCTTAGACTACTTCTCACCTTGTTCTTGATTCCAATTTTGCCTTCAGTTCTTCCTTCACTTGTCTTGTCAAACACCTTTAATCACTTCACCTTTTGCTCTCTTCCCTGCCATCAAATTCTCTACCCAATACCCTCTGTATTCTTAGATTCCAAACCATCATTCAACTTCCCTCTAACCTTTTCTCAATCAAAGGACACAGGACTATCCTTTCACATTGCTTTACCAAGCAATTGTTCCTCTTTTCCATCAATTCATCTTTGACCTTCTTTGACCTTCTTGTCTTCATCTTCTCTACTCCCATCAGTGGAGTACTCTTCCAACTAACTTATAGCTCTTCAAATGGCTGCAAACTTTTCATGTGCTTCTTCAAATAAATATCCATCTCCCTCACTTCTTCACCACACAAACTCAACAAACCATCCATCTTACCCAATAGTATATCCTAGAAGATGCACCTACCACCCTTTCTCTTAGTGGTCTCACTCTCTCTGCACCTTCTCCCCAACTTAATCTCCATTGGAGGATGGTGAACATAGACTCATCCTTGTCTATAACCAACACACAACTTCAACTCTTCCTCACTATAGTTTTAAGATGGATCAAGAACCTGTAACCAATAACTCAACAACAACTTAACAAACACCAGATCAGCTAGCTATGATACCAATTGATGCAGTGCAAAGGAGTTCACTCATTTAAACTTACCATGCACTTGGTACAAATCAGGTTCAAAACTGAAATCTTCACTTGAGGCAATCAATCTTCAACACTTTGGGCAATATGGGCCCAATCACTCATGGAAAATAACTCAATCCTTTATACCAATTAGTGAACTATCCCTTATGAGGCTACACAATGTCTCTTTAACCTTCAAATGATCATCAACTTCCATTTAACTGATTTCACAATTCTCTATGCTTAATTCTTCATGCACATAAAACCAAAGGTGATCACAATGCACCAAAAGGCTCCAACACACACTAATGGAATCCAATCTATATCAAACTTAGTAAATAGTTTCAACAGCTCTACAAACACCCCAAAAGAACTATCCAATGGTCCAATGGCTTGACAACAATGGTTTATGGCAAAACACCTATATCAACCGTATAGCGTTGTAGGCCTCCAAAGTGGGACAACAGTTATAAATTTTGTTACAAAAACTACTAAAACAAATGTGAGGACCTTTTAGGATACCCATTAATCCATAATATATCATATATCAACCTTACTAGAGATTTCTTTCAACCAACACACTAAAAAATGGACTGTTCTATTTTGACAACTAGGCCAATTAGGCCACTTTTACAAAACAAGTACTGGAAGATTTAACCCCAAATCTTTCCTACCAACTCTAATGGTCTTAAAAAAAGTCAAATATCACCTTTATGAATTTTTTTTCCTTAGGTTTCATCAACAATGGGCTATATCACAAATTCATGGCTTCACCTAGCCTTACAAGCCAAAAAACATAAAAAATAGCCTAGGGCATCATAAAAATAACCTCAAACCTCTACTTTCTGAAAAAACACCAATGGAATCTCAAAATTCATCCTATCCCTCCCATTTCACCAAAAATGGGCAGATTCTACCAGTGGGATGGACTACAAATCACCATTTTTTTATCAAACCCTCAAATTCAGATTTTTCACACTAGTTTTCACTAAAATGACTATAACTTTTGATAGACCAAATAAAAATCAATTAGAATAGATTAAAATGAAATATAACTCATTTGTCTTTCCAAAAAACTAAGATTCATTCCCTTACATGTCGTACAATTGTCGTACCATACGCTGCAACGGGACTATTACAGGAGAAATCTAGAAATTGCAGTCACTAAAACCATCATAACTTCCACAATATGTAATGAAATTTCATGAACCAAAAACTAAAATATAGAAGACTCAAAACCCCATCTATACCATATGGTCTTAGGCCATGATTATGGATGTACCATCTGTACAATGTCAATAAAACAAGGAAAATATGCTTGAAATACAGAGTTTTCTCATTGATTTCTTATTCAATCCTTCCTTAAAACCACACTCCTACCTTAAAATTATGAAAATGGCCTTTTTAAAGGATTTATAACTTCCCCAATGTGAGAAATTACTTCTATTACATTTTAAACTCCCTATGACCCTTCATATTCCTCTTTTGTTTGCCCTTTTTGCACTTTTTGTAACTTTTACATTGACAATGTTGTACATTGTTTTGATAACTTTTGCAATATTTGAAAAATGAACTTAAAATAAATCCCTAGGACCCATAGCATAATAAATATGGTCTCTTCATCCTTATTACATAATTATTACATCAACCTTAAACTAAAAATCTAAAGTTGTGTCATGGAGACATAAACTCCATCAAGTGCTCCTACACCAAGTTGCGTTGTATATTCTTGCATAGAAATTAGGATGGTTATTCTAATGGTTGCATGCAATTTCAATGGATGTTTGTATTGTACTATCTCTATTATGAGCTATATCTATTTGATTATGAGATGGTATGTGTGATTGATAATTTGAAACTAATGTAAGAACCTGATAAGGTACCACATATACTCTATAATTCCTACTCAAATTCAATACATCAGTGAAACTAAGAAAAAAGCAATAAACATAGATTATACCTTGAAAACTAATTTATCCCACGCATTCCATTTTTTCATATCTTCTCAATGACCTTATTGATGAAGATATTGCTCTCAGAAATGTACTTCCTTGCTTTCTAAGATGACAATGAGAGGAATGGATTTTGTGGATGAAAATGCAATGTGAGAAAACCTACAATGCAAAGCTAAGATAATGATAATGTTTTTTCTATTTCCATGATGTTGATAATGATGATAATGATTGTGCAACTAGATGATAATATGCAGCTATGGAGGTTATGATACTAATGCAAATGGGGGGAAAAGGCACGCTTGATTTCTTGATGGAATTTCTACAGGATGTAAGTACTATAGCTCTTGTGATGGATAAAATGGAGGTGAGTAGGTTGCGTTTATAGGCCAAGGAGGCTCAAATCCAAGTGTCAAAAGATCCACGTTGGAGGAATAAGTCATGTGATGTGTATTGTAGAGATTTGATTAGTTGGGATGAGAGAGATAAAAGTGGGAGATGTTCCTCCTACGATGAGAAGGTGGAGAGAAAGGTGTGAGTAAGAGGCCACTTGTCACAATGCTCTCGAGGATGAAAACATAAGGGTCAAAGAAGGAGTCATTCTTTGTAGGGTTGTTGGAAATAATCTAGAAAATATGAGACCTGTGTCTCTAAGTGTCTTTTGACTATGATGACATGGAAAAACCAAGTTCTTAAGAATAGGGATGGTTAGAGGATAAATAGGACATGTGGGTGAGGATAATTTTATAATTAAATATTGAAAATATTCAATTATCTATGCAACATGATGAGGTGTAAAGTGAGGTGGAAATGATGTGGATTTATAGAATTAAGACTTTAGGATAGATGATTAATTAAATAATTTGAAATTATTCAATTAAGGATGATTTAGAGGAATTTGGATGATATAATTAAATAAATTGATTTTTATTTAATTTTTGGAAGATTAAAATGAATGTGAATCAGATAAATAAATTAGGATATTTATTTATTGATAGAAGAATAAGAAAAAGTAAATATTAAAATATTTATTTAATTCGACTTGAGCAATTTTTAGGCTTTGAGACAATGTGTTTTATCACGTTGTTTCAAAGAATAAAAAATTTATGAGTATGATACATGCCCCAGTTTACCCCTGGTACAGGTTTGATTATGGTAGGATGCCCCCTCGAGAGATTGTTCAGGATGAATTTTGGCAAAAGAATGACGAACAATCTCACAATGTAGAATAATTGACAACATGACTTGCGGATGAAAAATTTGGGTGACGGAGAATGAAAAATAGGTGAAGAACATAACACTGATGTACAAGGTTAAACACCTCCAATTAGGGTTCACTTGGATATAAATAGTGATGTGGGGTCTCATTTCTACTCATTTGCATACTTGTCATTTGAGGAGAGAATATAGGGAGACATAGTGCATTGTAGAGCAGATCAGTCAGCGAAGATGCAGCAGATTCTGATAGAGAACCACAGGTTCGAGAAGGTCTGATGATTTGAGTACTCAACAAAGTATGGATCCATGGTATCTATACATTTAATTTTGGTCAAAGTGCATTTACTACAATCAAAATTTAGGGTCAAAAGTCATGGTTTTGAATGTGTCATTTTGCTAGTTCTATGCTTTTGATAAATAAGTTTGTGCTTATGCCCTGAATCGGTGCATATGATATCGAATCCCTGCATATGTGATTTTTTTGCATTCAATAAATAGTATTGCACATACACAATGATGTCACGTATTCACAAAGGGGTTAGGCGCTTATGATATGATCTTGTGCATCTAGCCTAGAAGTGCGCAATTAAATCTAGATTCAACGCATGTAAAATAAATTGTGCATTTAATTAAAGATTCCACGCATGCAAATGAAAGTGCATATTTCATAAGAGATTAGGCACATATGCTTGATTTGGTACAAATAACAAGGGATTTGGCACATATGACATAAAGCTGCACTTTTGATAAATAGAAATGTGCATCTAATAAAAATGTTCAACTACTTAGCTAATTTGATTAAGTTGGCATCTTGATCGATGTTGGCCAAATGATAGGTCCTTTTTGAGATTGATAGAATCTTCAAAGAGAGGATAGAATAGATTACTGATAGGATACCTAGGTAGCTAGTTTGATAGATTTGATAGATATGCAACTTAGTTGATTTGGTTAACATGCTTGTGAATTTGATTGTAGGAGGGGCTAGATGATGTTCTGATGTCATATGAGAGATTTCCTGTTACACAGGTATTGTGACCATACTTGACCAAGACTGATCACTTGGTTCTAGGATTAGTAGGATTGTGGTATGTTTGCTTTATGCCTGAGGTGCAGGTGAATCTAGGGTTGTTGACTACATTGGAAGAGAGGTTTCATAGTGAGATAGGCACATTCCACCTTCCGACTTCAGAGATTGTGGTGACCTTGGAGGATGTGCATAGGATTCTATAGATTCTGATATAGGGAGAGTTAGTAGAGTATGAGCCACATGCAAGAGCTAGATTGGATGAGTTTAGACTAGTGTTTGGGGATGTAGAGATTGAGGGCACAAAGATCAGTTGGGCTGATATGGTGGATTATTATGAGCCCCTGCCATCCATACTAGCAGGATTGGTTGGAGGTGTGGTTTGCCCAGACAGGAGATCATGCGGATTCATGATTGGATGGGGGAGGACTCTAGAGAGGATGATAGCTAATGAGACTCAATTCTCCTAGTTGTGTGCATGCTTGCGCATTTGTATCATGATCTTCATCAGTTTGTTTGCGATGGAGCTGCTAGTTTGTCTACTGTCGTGTCCTTATTATAGATTTGGGCATGGTGCCAGATAGAGATTACATGGCCAATAGGCATGGGAGTTAGAGGCCATGATAGACCTTACTCCTACATGTTTAAGGAGACCCTTTCCCTGCCCAAGCTAGGAAAGCTTGAGTATTGGTGGAATGCATTGGATAATGTAGATACCCTATATCCTTGAGTGACATATTGTCCCATGCGGCCATGACACGCATCACACATGTCATGTCCATATTTGTCATGTGGTCATGACATGAAATATCCAAAAAAATTCCACACTTCCCTAGAAACCCCCTCACATGCATAAGTGTACTTGGTGGTGTTACGCATAAGGCATAAACATGATAGTTGAATGTGGGGTAATACGATCACTTACGCATACCATTAGCAATGAAGGCCAACTAGGGGTTGATGCGATGCGGTTAACTTTGCCAATAGGGTTAGGATCAATGATCAAAACCCTAAGTTAACCTATGTGAATGATGGATTTTGACGTAAATCAAAATCAAAAGCCAATTTAAAGTGCATGAGAAAGATATAATTTAATATAAATTCTAATGTCGATAAATGGCAAAAAACCATAATATAGTCCTAAACAAGGTTAAATATCACTAACCTAGCTAAACCCTAAAATTTTGAAAAAATCTAGCAGCATGATGCCTCACGAGTGTGATTAGGGTTTATTATACTAAAACTAATTTTGATCAAAAATTTACTAGTTTGGTTTTATATTACCTACGTCTCACTAGTTGAATTGGTAGATTAGTTGAATAAGTTAATTGAACATTTTTCAACAAAGCTCGATCAATTTGTTCTTCTTCACATTTTCTATAATTTAAAACATTTTTCAACAAAGCTTGATCAATTTATTTTTCTTCACGTTTTCTATCAATCAGAGTTATCTCTGCATCATTTACATTATTCCTAATCTCTTAGTAGATCAGATCATGGATACACTTACACTAACTTTGTTTTAAAAGTTTACTAGGTTTCCAAGTTGGGTTTAAAGCAACGTCTAATTTAAATTCCTTAATTAAATTGCACCAAAATGATTAAAAAGAATATTAAAATTTAATTAATAACGATGTAGTTTAGATCATCCTCGTTGAATTAGGTTTGAAGACAAGGGTTAAAATAAAAATATCTCAATAATTAGATAGTTGTAAAAATTAATTAAAACAATTGAAATTCCATGTAATAATCAAATTTTAAAAAATCAATAAAATATAAAATCTCTCTAATAATAAACTAGTCTATAAATTACCATACCACTAACAAATAAAAATAACTCTCTAAAAAGGAAATAGGATTACCAATTGTATTATTTATCTCAAACCCTATATAAAAATTTAGAACATAAAACAAATGAACAAATTAAATAAAAGAGTGGGAAAATAAAATAAGACCAATTTTAAATTACAAAGCCCTAAAAGGCCCTCAAATAAAAAACTAATTTCCTTAAGGGCAAAAGCCCTAACCCTATTCTTTTCATTTCTCATTTTCTTTTCTCCTCTTTGTTTTTCTCCTCTTCTTTCTTTTTCCTTCTCTCATTTTGTCTTGGATGAAGTTTGTAGGTTTAATGGAGGTCATACATGAAATGCATATGATGGCATGCATATATATAAATATGATGGCATGCATATATTTATTTATTTAGGTGTATATTGTTTATTCTCTAAATTTTTTTATATATAAATATATAAATATATATTTTTATTTTTTTTAAACCCGAAGCTTTATGTTATAGGCATGGAGTAGCATCGCTGTGTGGAGGAGGCTACAGGGAAGAGGTGGTGTGAGACTGTGGTGTGGTAGAGGTGTGGTGATAGGGGAGCAGTGGTGGAGGAACCACGGTGGAGGGTGGAGGTGAGCGAACTGTGCAGGGCAGAGGAGGTCAGCGAAACTGCGGTGGATAGGCTATAGACTGCTTGGGGTATTACCCGTAAGGGTAGGCATTGGTGGGGAGTGTGGTGGAACCCCCACCCACATCCCATATAATGGGGTGTGGGTAGGGGCTTCGCCCCCCTCCCCACACCTATTTAAAGATAAGCCATGGTGGGGGGTTCAAACCCCCCCACATATATTTTTTTTTATCCAAAAAAACAATGATCTGAATAATACGAATTCTCAATGTATTTCATTATTTTGCACAACGCTCATAAAAAGGTTATATATATATACACACACACACACACACAGATAGCAATTTCATAGATCCAACTCAAAAATATAGTTTATTTAATAATAAAATATAACAATATATATATATATATACTATTCTATATGTAATGTAGTCTCTTACTTTTGTTTGACAGAATAATAAAATCAGTTTATATTTAAATACATATAAATGCATACATTCATATATATATATATATTCAATTATAATTTTCCTTCAACACTTACAGATTTCCTTTTTAAACAAATAAGCTAAGTTTTTTTTTTCTTTTTGTTATATCAAATATATATAAGCAAATGAACATTTCCTTTAAAAATATGTATTCATTGTATTATTATTATTTTCTTTGTAAAGAGAAGAAACAAATGCAAATAAGTAAATACTTCTAATACATAACATCAACAAATTTTCTTTTTCATAAGAACAATACACAAATTTCATGTTTCTCTCAACAATAAAACCACAACTTTCCTATTTGATATTTTTAAAAATAAACATACAAATGAAATAGCATTAAAACCAAATTTCTCCTTCATTACTCTATTTTCTTGTTAAATCATAGTAGTGAAATCAGAAAACTAAAATTTCTATTTCAAATGTAAATAGCTTATACTCACAAATAAAAATATACTTTTACAACAAGAGAGAGCACAATGTTCTCCTCTTTGAAAATTAACAAATGATACAAAATCCTAAGATGGCCATGCTCTCTCTCAAGAGCTAAAAAGAAATAGATAACAAATCCAAGAACAATGATGTTTTCTCCCACTTCACGAAGCTCAGCTCCAATGAACCTGCAATATCACAAGAAGGGGGAAGAAGCCACAACAACTTGCTCTCCACCCTACCATAGACCCACTAGTGGGTCACCCCTGAGCTAAGGAGGTCAGCCTCATACTAGGAAACTCAATCCACAACACAACAATGCATTCAACAACAAAACACAAAATTACTCCCATGGCTAACAAAACACAAGAACTAACTCATGATGAGTTCAATGGGGTAGGGGAGTGGACAACACTCAACTCAAGAGTGCCACTCCTAAAACATCCGAATACAAATCCCTCTCAAGGCCTCAAGCCAACACTTTTAAACATAGTTTCACAAAGCTTCCATTTGGCTCTCAAGACATTTCACATATTGCCCTCAAGGCTACAACTCCCAAAAATCAAGGAAATGACCCTGAGGAGGTTTACTCCTCCCCTACCCCACACCTGTTGAGCATCTTCTCCCAAGTGGGAGACGCTCTCACAACACCCATACATTTTTTCCCCACAACAACAAGTAAAAAATCAAAAATAGAACTCACACATAGCATCACACAAGTAAATAAAAATGCATAAGGGAAGGCCTGTTGTGTGGTTACACAACACGCCCCATTTTAACTTGGCAAAATAGGGACCCAACTTTTGGCTTGGCTTGTGTTGTCTGCTTTCTGGCGGTTTGGTAAAAATGAGTCAGGTGCATCATCATCATGAAGGTCAGGATGAGGTAGGTCATCATCATGAGGTCAGTTTGTCAAAGTTCATATTTTGTTTCTATGACCTCATATTTAGAAAGAGCTTGAAATTCTAGGCAGGTTTGCCTTTTACATCACCCTAAAATTCGTCCATATGAGAAAGTTATGACAAGTCAAAGGTCTGGTCAAACATGATTTTAGGAGGGTTATATTTCATAACAACGAGCATCATGATATTATAACATCACCTGATATTATAATATCATGCTGATATTATAATATCACCCTGCTTAGAAAATCCACCATCTGCATATTTGCATGCGCACGTCAAAGTCCTATCGGAGGGTCATCATCCTGATCTTTCAAGAGAGGGTCATATTTGTTGATATTCACTAATATGATGATGACGTCATCATATCCTCCTGATCTCCTTTTGCATGATCATGATGATCACCCTATCTTTTAAGGGGGGTGATACTCTCAGCAGCATGATCATATTTTAAATATCACCCTAGCGCTAACCTGATGATGACCTCAACTCATCCTCATGCTCCGAAGACGGAATATGATGGTTACGTCATCATGATATTCGATGAGGAGGATCATCTTCCTAGTGTAACCCGATATTTCATAATGTCCTCCTGTCGAGAAATATCACCTTATGCTAATATCCTAATGATGTCATCCTAACCTGAAAAACAAAGAAATAAATATCAGGATGACATCATCATCACATTTCCCTTCGGCAGGATATTTTCCAAAACATGATCCCGTTCGCGAATATGACGATGACGTCATGTTCTAAGTTTAACAAAGGCCCCGGATATCCTGATGACATCATCACGACATTCGAGGAGGGGGAGCATCATATTCACAATATCCTGCAGATAGGGGGGAAAGCCCTAAGTTTCCCCATCAGCATAGCATGTGATGTCGGCCAAGTCTGGAGTTATCATGTCGATAGAGCATGTCTTCCCGATGGAAGGACATCATCATGATTTTGGCGTCGGTATAAGTTTAGCCGTCGGCCTAATGTAAAATTGTCATTCCGACAGTGTGTAGTCACGCCGATACATGCATGCATAATATACAGAGCTGGATTCGAAGGAAAGTTAAAGGTAGTTTTTTCTTTTGTATATTTTGCGATGTATATGCACTATTTTGAACCCGATATACAAGAAAATGGGCGGGAAAACAGAGCAATAGAAATTTGAAAGCCCGACTGCCTGATTTTTGGTCAACGATGGTTGACCCGATTGGTTTCTTGACGCTGTTTAGGCATTTAGTGCATATTTTCCACTGATTTGGAGCTCGATTTGTCTCTAGCTGCACATTTTGGAAGCCTGTTTAATAAAATGTTTAAATTCCTATGTTCCACATGATGATGAACTTAATGTTTGTCTGTTTATTTACAGGAAGTCATGATGTTGTTAGAGCTATTGCTGAGCATTGTATGGTTGCACATGGAGGCAACATGAACCAGAAGTGAGGAGGATATTGTCAAATATGTTGTTTGCCAGCTGGAGACCGAATCAAATCAAAGATGCTGGAATATTCTGTGCCAGCTGTACATTTGCCAACTGGCGAAGCATGTGCTTTTCATCTGGACCGTTGATTATTATGAGAAGATTGTGATCCTTGGATCATTGTAACTGTTTTCGGGCATTTTGCTCTATATAGGGACAAGATGAGGGACATTAAAAGATACATTGGAACATCTGGCACATTAAGGCCAATTACTGTAGAATCAATTAGGAGATCGGATTACTGAGACTAATGAGGATTGAATTGTTGAAATGTCAAGGTTCTTTCTTCAGATCACTGTAAATGTGCCTGTTCTTGAGTATACTGACTGGATATGAAGTTTCAGATTACATCCTGATTGTAAATTTTATGTAATCTTCATGTTGATTTCTGGATATGTACTGGTGAATGCTGTGTTCAACTAGAAGCGCTTTCATTTCATTACATGTTGTTGTCAACTTTTCCTTTGAAGATTTGCACTAGATCATGCAGATTTGTGGAATGTCCTGGTGAAGTATGATTCTAGTTTCCTTCTTTTCATTGCATGTATGGGAGCTTGTATGTGGATCAGTGATCTTAGTCAAGTAGTTTTGGGAATCACATTCTTTAACCCTTTTCTTTTTTTAATTTCATAAATTCATCACCATAACTGCAAGTCATGACAAATAATAAGCAGAAATAGAGAGGTATGCTGAAATCCCGTAGGTAACTAAAAATCATTAGCATATTTGAGTTAAATGCATGTAGTATTGAAAATATCATGCAAAGAATCATAAATACTGGTATAAATCATGCAAATATCAGCCTGTAGGCACATTATTTGACTAAATTCACAGTGCAGAGGTAGAATTATTGGAGATTTATGCAGAGCAGACATATAGAGTAGGATATTTGGAGGAATAATGATGAACTTTGCAGAAATACGTAAGGCCCCTGAATGGAAAACAGCAACACACATCAACCACTGAGTAACGTCAGTAGATTAAGACCTAATCAACGGAGACTTGGGATCATGAATTCTCTGAATTCATCATATCTTTCAAGATGAGTAAAGGTTGTTGTGTAACTTTTATTCTATGTTTGTAAATGACTAACATCATCACCAACAAGGCCTTAGCCTTGAAACCTACCTTAAAAATCCCAATAGGTAGATGGTTGAGTAGAGCTCCTCCAAATGCTTCTCCAAAATAAGCCACAAAACTCTCTCCAACTTTTCCCCCAAAGTAAATTAAAATCAATAAAATTTGCCAAAAATTCAACAACCCCATATCCCTCTCCAAGTGGGATTATAATAGGCTCTTCCCATGAGCCTTGAGGAATGGGGAGGTGACACATGTCACCTCCTCAATCCTCCTCCCAACTACAAGCAAGATCCTTGGAATGGGTGGTGACACATGTCATTCACCCATCCACCAAGTCTCTCTTCCATCCACTTGTCCTCTCTAGAACATGTGGGAGAGAAAAGTGGAGCTTAAGAGGGAATGGGTGCCACATGCACCCCCAATCCTTTCCTCCCAAGAGGGACCACACAACCCCAAAGTACCCTCACCAATTGTGATAGAGACTTGGAGTAAAGTCCTCCATAATTGAGGGGTCTTGGAGACTCCCCCAACCTAGGGAAGAGGAAAGGAAGAGGTTGAGTGTTTGACCCACTCATCCTCTCCCTCCCATGCCTCCATTTTCGTCACTTTACTTTAGGGTGAAGTTAAAGTAACCAAATGGAGGTTTACCTAGGGTTACACAAGCCCAAAAGGTCCCTAGACCCAAGGGGTACAACCTAGGGTCAAGTTTAGCCCATTTTGAGCACTAAAGGTTGAGTTAAAGCACATGAAAAGGGGTCTCAAAAATTTATAAATTAAAAAAAAATGAAATTTAAATGACAATATTCTTACAACACCAATTAGAATTCAAAATAAAAGAGAGGTAGACCTAGCTCGACTAACAACATGCAACAACGTTAGAGAAATTCATCATGCACATAGTTGATCTTGGTTCCTCATGGAACTAGATCAGCTTCACAAGGGAAAATAGCACCATGTGTGGGATGATCTCTAAATTTCTATGGCTTCCTTAGAAATACCTGCACACTCAAATGAAATGTTAATTCCACATGTATATATAATTGAAACATACACTCACATACAACATCACATATCCATATAAGCATTAAGGAAGTCACATTACAATTAGATTCTAAATTTTGCATTTCAAACATCCATTCCCAAAATTGAATCACATAACAATTTTCTAACTAACACCACATGAATAGTTTCCCAATAACATCATAATATAAACCATGTGTCTAACATCATTAGTGAATCAACATCCAAGTCTAAACACATCGTAAGCATGCTAACCATAACAAATCCACATACAACATAAAGTCTACTAGTCTAGAAATTTAGGATCAATAGTCCCACAAGTCTAAATGTATCACCAACAGTAAAATAGATAATCAAATATAAGGGAATGAAAAAGTAGGCCTCATATCCTCCCCCCCTAAGACTATACTTCCTCCTAGAAGTCATCAAAGAGGTGAGGATAAAGGGCCCTCAATCTCACTGCATCCTCCCATGTCACCATAACCTCATCATACATGTCCCACTGGACCCTAACTTGGTCCAACTCTTGACCTCGAAGGCCCAGCATCCGATGAGCCAAAATGTGAATTGGCTCCAAAGACAGCTGACCATCTGCCTCTACCTAAAGAGCACTCCAATCCAATACATGAGATAGATCAGATATGTAATGCCGTAAAACTGAAACATGAAAAACATCATGGATATGCGACAGGCTAAGTGGCAAGGCTAGACGATAGGCTATGGGTCCTATCTGCTCCAAGATCTCAAAAGGTCCAACAAAACAAGGTGTGAGCTTAGAGCCCTTTCTGTAATAGATTGGACTCTTGTGCGGTCACACTCTCAAGAATACTCTATCCCTAATTGAGAAGCTCCAATCTACCCTCTTAGCATCGACATACTTTTTTTGTAGATCATGTGCCTCCTAAAGTCTCTATCTAATCAATGTCACCTACTGCTCCATATCCTGAACCAACTCCGGCCCTATTACAACCCTATCCTCAATACGGTCTCAACTCAAAGGTGTCCTGCAAGGTCTACCATACAAGGCCTGAAAGGGAGGCATACCCAATGAGCTATGATGCCCATTGTTGTAGGCAAACTCAACTAGATACAGATACTCCTCCCATCTACTCTGATGATCCATAGCATACATATGGAGCATATCCTCAAGAACCTAATTAACTCTCTCTGTCTGTCCATCAATCTTAGGATGATAAACAGAACTAAAGTTGAGCTGTGTGCCCAACACCTACTGTAAGGCTCTCCAAAAGGCTGAAATGAATATTGAATCCCTGTCAAAAATGATATGGCGAGGTACCCCATGTAATCTAACAATCTGATCCAAGAATACTCTCGCCATAGATGGTGCATTGTACGTTGTGCGTACAAGTGAGAAATGCACCACCTTGGTCAAGTTATCAACTGTCACCATGATGGCATCATGGCAGCATGATGACATAGGAAGACCAACAATGAAGTCCATGGAAATGGTGTCCTATTTCCACTCAGGTATCTCATGAGGGTATAAAAGACCTATTGGATGCTGATGCTCAGCCTTAACCCTCTGGTACTCAAGGCAATGAGCAACATATTCTGTAATATCTCATCTCATACCTGCCCAATGGTATAACTATCATAAGTCAGCATGCATCTTCTTCACCCCTGGGTATGCTGCATAAGGTTCTCTATGAGCCTCTGAAAGAACCATTACACGAAGATCACTCGCACAGGGTACATAGATGCGCTGTCGATGCCTAAGCAACCCATCTGACTCAAGGGAATATCCTGTAAATCTACCCTTAAGGGCCCTCTATTTCTGGATCTCTTGCTGCACCTCAAGAAACCACTTGTCCTCAAGCAGATGCTGTATGATGTGCTCTCTCAAGTCTACACTCAATGTCAAGGTCAAGATCTCATGGCGCCTTTGACTCAAGGTGTCAGTGACCACATTCTCCTTCCCTTTCATGTAGTGGACATCAAAGTCATACTCGCATAGAAACTCCATCCAACGCCACTGACAGGCATTCAAATTTAGCAGTGTGAATATGTACTGCAAGCTGTGGTGATCCGAATGGAGTTTAAAGTGATAACCCAAAAGATAGTGTCTCCAATGAACAAGAGCATGTACCATTGTTGCGAGCTCTAAATCATGAGTAGGGTAGTTCATCTCATGTGTCTTGAGCTTACGTGACTCATATGCAATCACTCTACCACCCTGCATAAGCACGACTCCCAAAGCCTCAAGTGATGCATCAGTGCAAACTACAAAATCCTCTACAGGATCAGGAACTGCTAAGATGGGAGAGCTGATAAGACACTCCTTAAGGACCCCAAAGGCCCTCTTGCACTGCTCAGTCCAAGTGAAACTCTTCCCTTTCCACTGAAGGGAAGTGATGGTGTGCGTTATCCTAGAAAATCCCTCTACGAATCTATGGTAGTAACCAAATAATCTGATGAAACTCCTGACCTTTGTCACACTGGTGGGTGCTGGCCAATCTTTGATAGTTATGATCTTCGATGGATCTACAGAGATGCCATCACCTGATAGGATGTGCCCCAACTACTGTACCTCTTTCATGAAGAAGGCAAAATTCACCAGGTTGCCATAAAGTTGCTACTCTTGCAAGCATTGTAAAACCTGACACAAATGATCCACATGCTCCTCCTCGGTCCACGAATAGATCAAAATATCATCGAGAAAAATGATCATGAACTAATCCAAGTAAGTGCGGAACACCCCATTCATGAGACTCATGAACACTGTAGGGGCTTTCATCAAACCAAAGGGTACCACTATGAACTCGTAATGGCCATATCTGGTTCGAAAAGTAGTCTTATGAATGTCTTCCTCTGTGATGCATAATTGGTGATACCTAGATTTTAGATCAATTTTTGAGAACACTCTGGCTCCCTACATCTAGTCAAAAAGGTCATCAATCCTAAGCAGAGGGTAACAGTTCTTCACCATCACCTTATTAAGCTACCTGTAGTCCATGCATAGGCGAAGAGACCCATCCTTCTTCTTCACAAAGATAACCGGTATGCCCCATGGTGAAATGCTAGGTCAAATGTGCCCCTTCTCAAGTAACTCCTCTAACTGCAATTTGACATCCATGAGCTCATGTGTAGTCATCCTGTAGGGTGTAGGAGACACTGGCTCTACACATGGCACTAGATCGATGTGGAAATCTACCTCTCTGCATGGAGGCATACTTGGTAATTCCAGTAGAAACATGTCGGCAAACTCTCTCAAGATAGGGTGATCATCCAATGAAGCCTCAGGCTCATCCTCTAATTTGTCACTAACCATGATAGAAAACATCTGACATCCCTTCCGCATGCAGCGCTTAAGCTACTGAGTGGATATCATATGAACTATTGTGGGCTTTTGAATGCCCACTATCTCAACCGGTGCACCATGATCATCTAAGTAGTTAATCACCCTTTGGTGACAGTCCAGCTTGGATCTATGAGCCGCAAGCTAGTCCATACCCAAAACCACATCATAGGATCATAATGGCATAACTCTAAGGTCACAATATGTAGTGAAGGAACCTAAAGAAATATCACAATCCCAAACCAAGATATCTATTGACATCCTAGCTCCAGAGGCCAACTCAACCTCCCACCTAATGTCCTACCTAGAACCCACCAGCCTACAATGCTCCACTAATGATGTAGAGAGAAAAGAATCGGTAGCTCCAAAGACAAAAAGAATAGAGATGGGGGCACCCCTGATCATACTTGATGTCTCAATCACAGATGCCTGATAGTCAGCCTGGCAGTTATCAACTGCTATAAATATCCGGTGGGACTTACCGACATCTCCTACAGTGTGCTCTGACCCTCCTGAACAGGGTTGTCCCCCTACCATAAAGCCCTGTGGACACTCTCTAGCCAAATGTCTTGCCCCACCACAAACGTAACATGGGTCCCTAGCCTGTATCTACCCTGACTGAGTCCTAGCACCCTGCTACTATCTAGTCTATCCTTTGGACCCATGTGAACCTCTATATGACTGATGTGACCTCGCAGGTCCCACAGATGGTCCCTACTGTCACTGATCTCTACATGGGCCCTACTGCTGCCAACCATGATTCTATCCTCCCTGAGCCCTCTGCTGGGGTCTAGACCTTTACTGATGCTGCTACTGTTGCTGCTATGGAGGCCTAGGAGGTAATGATGGAGAACTAAATCCTCCTCTGTTTGGTGATGGCGGTGGTCTACTAAAGTTCTACTGCTGATGACTATGGTCCTAAAATTATGGGCATGAATTCTACCCTCATCCCTAAATCACCTCTGCAATATAAGTCTTCTCAGCAACCTCACTCATAGTCTTGGGGTCTACCATACACACTGGTCCTTCTATTCCTTGATTCAAACCTCTGATGAATTTGTGCACCAGAATTTTCTCATCATGGAGATACTCTGCATAATGTGAAAGCTTAATAAATCAGCTCTCATACTGTGCATCCATGATTCCTCTCTACTATAAGTCATGGAACTCATCTATTCGGTGCTATCTATAATGGTATGACAAGTAATGTGTGTTAAAGTGCTCTATGAATGTGTCCCATGTGAGTGTGTCTAATTGATAACCGGCACTTGCACTCCTTAGTGTGCCACCAAGTAGTTGTTGTATCTCTCAAGAGGTGTACTTCCACGTGTGCTTTCATGTTGCTCCCATAAGGTTGCAACACAAAGCATCTATCTAGACTGATGAGCCAAGCCTCAGCCTCAACTCTCTCTGTAGCTCCTGCGAAGGTAGGTGGATTAAGCCTAAGTAGGTCTCTGATGGGATCTCCTCTGTCTCTATGTCCTATGACCGGCTCATCCATACCATACTCATAAGGTCCATGATGTACCTGCTCAACCCTCACAATCTCATCTCGTCTTGCATGTCACGGAGGACTCCTACTTCATGCTCTGTAAGTTGACCCTACCTCCTCCACTGTAGTATATGGTATCTCTACAAAAGGCTGCACATGTGGTACCTCGCGTAGATCAACGCGGGGATCTACACATGGCTTAGCTCATGACTCAGCATGCAGCTCCTCACATGGCTCCTCTCGCAGATCAACATGAGATTCATCACGTGGCTCTGGTATAACTGGAAATAGCCTCTCTAATATGGCCTGTAACATCTATAAAATTTGAGGTCCTATAACAAGTCCTGGTGGTGCCTGCGGTACTAGATGATCTGATAAGGCTACGTATACCTGACCCTCTATAGAGGAATTATTGTGCACCTCAACGGACGCAGTGTTACATGATCGTGCTCACCGAATTCATCAGGGAGGCATCCTACAAAACAAGGTAGGCACTAATTAATCAAAGTTACAGAATAAGTAATGTGCCCAAATAAGCCCAGTGTTTAAACTTCGACTCTGATACCAAATGTCATACCCACATTTCGCATGTGGTCATGACATGCATCACACATGACAAATGTAGACATGACATGTGTGATGTGTGTCGTGACCGCATGGGAAATGTGGGCATGATAGGGATGCCCCAGAGTACTGCTATATTTCCTCAGATGCACAAGGAGCATCCATTGTGGGGTCCTATTGTATCCTATGAGATGACTAGGACTAATTTTCTATAGATTCCATATCAGGCATGGGATATGTGGTGATAGATTGTGGATGCAGGGATGACAGCTGATTGTGTAGCATACTTCACAACTCATCCTTTTCTGAGATACTCCGGACCTAGAGAGCGGGCTCCTAGAGTAGAGGATGGAGATGAGGGTGATGACGATGCTCCATGGTGAAGGAGGAGATGATAGTGAGGTGGGAGGGGTGGAAGAGGTGGCCGAGGTGGAGATGGTAGAGACAGAGGTGGTAGACATGATGATGGAGATGACGAGGATGATGGTGATGATGGGGGATAGAGGAGAGTGAGAGATGGAGTTGAGGGGGTTCCTTAGATATAGGCTTAGCCTAAGGTGTAGGCACAGGTATAGGCTCAGGTGTAGGTGCAGGCATAGGTGCCAGATCATGGATAGATTTTAGCATTATGAGCCCAGGTGGCTCAGCTATAGGGGCATGTTGGATAGATGCAACAATAGATTACCCAGCTGCAGGGAGATGTGAGGACAACTATACTAGAGAGGGATACCTCCATTTAGAGATACACTAGGGTAGAGGCCCTACTACAACATGTATGATAGACCATAGTGCAGGGTCCCACAGGTCAGACTATTGCAGAGATTTGAGTTGGCCAGGAGATTTTCTACTATAGATCCCTATATGAGCAGGTAGTGCCCCCAGAGAAGAGAGTGGGTAGCTTCCATACAAGCTCACGCAATAGATCTAAGTAGACACTATCTAAGACTGGAGTAGTTATGGGGCCACCACCTCCTCATGGGCCACCAGGGATAGGTCCTACAAGTCCTTAGCCTCATCGTTAGTAGCCAACACCTTCTGTAGGCAATACCTCTTAGGCATTTTTTATACACACTTTTTTTTTATAGCTTGAGATACACATTTATGATATCATTGTATACTTGGATATTTATTATTTTTTTGATGATGATATATACATGACTTCGATGGACTATATGCATGTGCACTTATGGATGTATGTTATCTTGATGTTATCTATATGATGGATGTTATGATTATGCTTATATTTGATGTTTCTAACATGTTGATTCTATGATGTACATGTTATGTATGACATGATGCTCTTATGGTTCACATGATGACTTCTATCTATGTGTAATGATCCTACATGCTTAGAGTTTATGATGACCTAATGTGTATGTTGATGATTTTTTAAATGCAATACATGATGTTTATTTTTCTACATATGATGATTTAATATGCAGATCCCATGACAATGATATCTATGTGTCTTTGATTTCATTGATAATAGATGTTATGTATGAGACCTATGTGGATAAATGACATCACAATCATGATCTTCATGCTTAATGTAATGAATGACATGAACTTATGATGGACATGCTTATAATATGCAAAATGATATTGATGATTTGTTTTTGTTATGCCAAGTATACTCAATCATAAATGAAAGAACACTTAGAAGAAATTAGACTAATGAGTTGGACAAATAGGTGACTTAGAAGAATAATTTGAATGAAATAAAATGATTTTGATGAAACGAAAGAAATTGACTTGGATCTTAAGGTACTTTGAAAATGATAATTTATGAAATGCTTATAAATGAATTAAATGCAAACCTAACATGTACAAATGAGGTTTTGTCATCTTGTATACAAATATTTGAAGTACTTTTTTTATCATTGAGCTTTTAAAATGTTGTAAGAAAATACAAGCATCTAGGTATAATTAAACTATGATGACATGAGTATCTCTTACATGGATTTTGATTTAGCAAGTTAATACAAGCATCCAGGAAAAATTGAACCGAAATGACCTGATTATTTCTTGCATGTGTCAATAGACAATTATTGCACTCTTTCATGCTTAGACCCATAACGTCCTTGATGATCTTTTGTTGATCATGTCATTAGACAAGGCATCACATTACTAAAGATTAATCAACAAACAACAAACAAATGAAAATAATCATGCCCCATTATAGCTCCTCTACTCTTGGACATCCTTTAGTAGCATAAGTAACATGATAACAAAAATCAAGACCTAAAACATAAACTTATAATAGCCATCAAATCTTCTTGCCATAGGTATGTTTTCTTGCCATAATAATATATATAATCATCCTGATAGTTTAGACACATTGTTGTCTGATATAGGGTAATATCTTGCGTCAAGTTTTTGTTGAAAATGTTTGTTTGTAGTGCTACATTTTGTCTAGAGATAGTATCGCAATCCTAATTGTTATTCGCTGAGATTTGTGACATTCAAGAATCCAATTCCATAAATAGGTTGATGATTTTGCCCCCAGTCAAGTAATGGATCACTTTATTATGGATGGTAAACTCGATGCCATGGGCCCTAAGGGACTGACCTAGTGCCTCGGGGGCTCATCGATGATGGCCTTACCTACGTGACAATGCAACAGCAACATAGTTCGATGGTGCAGACCATGTGGACCTAAGACCTAGGGGGTGGGAAGCCTTGGGAGCCCATCAATGATGGGATTACCTACATGATAACTCAGAGGTGATGTAGTTCGACCATGGGGACTAACACTAGTTATGGAATGAACATATGGAAATTATTATGGTAAGATGAGAGGGATCGATGGATGAGAAGCCTCGGGGACCTATCAATGATGGCCTTGCCTACATGATAGCTCAAAGGCGACATAGTTCAACAATGATACTAACGATTGAGTTGCAATACTAGGCAAAAATGGTTGATTGGATGGATAGATTGAGGTGATAAGGTGACAAGTGTGAGAGAACAACAAGCCATGATAAGTATCTTTATGCAATTTGATGGTTGTGGTAAGAAAAAATGGATGAGGGATTGGATGGATAACCTGATTTGATAAGATGATAAGGGTGAGCGAGTAACAAGGCATGATATTAATCAGTATGTGTTTTGATGGATGCGGTAAATATATGGATGAGGATTGAAATCCTACAAGATGGAGGAAGAGGTTTATCACAAATAGCATTTGTTTCCACGTTTTCACCACTTGCTTTGATTTGCATAATTTTTTAAAAAATCCCCTTGCATTGGGGTTTTAGGTATAAAACTTGCAAAGATGCATATTTTTGATGGGATCATAGAAAAGTTCATCTTTTGATGTTGCTAATTGATAGGCTCTAGATCCACAAGCAACAATGATTACATATGGACCAAGCCAGTTGGGTTCAAACTTAGCTTTCCTTTCTCCATCCTGTTGATTTCTGGGGTTTTCCTTGAGCACTAGGTCATTGATTTGAAAGACTCTGGGTTTTACTCTGTGGTTGTAACTCCTTGACATCCTTTGTTGATAGGCTTTCAAATGATTAAAGGCATTTTGTGTTCTTTCCTCCAACTATTCTAACTCTTGAAGTCTAGAAACCTAATACTCTTCATCTATTATTAATCCCTTTAAAGATACTCTTAGAGATGGTAGCTTGACCTCAATGAGCAAGATTGCTTCGGAGACATAAACTAGGGCATAGGGTGTTGCACCTGTGGGTGTACGGATGCTAGTATGGTAGGCCCATAGAGCAGGATTTAGTTGGATATGCTAATCACGACTGGCATCATTGACAGTCTTTTTTAGGATTTTCAAGACTATTTTGTTTGACACCTGTACCTGACCGTTTCCTTGGGGGTAATACGAGGTGGAAAAGAGGTGTTGGACATGAAATTTGTCATAGAGCTCTTTTCCATCCTAGTTTTTAAAAGGTCTTCCATTATCAGTGATAATGGATAGGGGAATGCCATAGCAGCAAATGATATAATTCAAGATGAATGAGGCAATTTTCTTGCCTGTGACATTGGCTAAGGACATGACTTCAATCCACTTAGTAAAGTACTCTATGGCAGTTATTGTGAATTTATGGCCATTGGATGATGAGGGATGGATCTTCCCCACAAGGTTGAGTCCTCACTAACAAAAAGGGCATGGAGTAGTCAAGCATTGCAGCTCTTGTGGCAGTGCATGTATTAAGTTCCCATGAATTTGGCATTTCTTGCACCTTTTCACAAAATGATAGGAGTTTGTTTCCATACTTGGCCAATAGTATCCCATATGCATGAGCTTCTTAGCCAAGGTAGGACCACTAGAGTGGGTTCTGTAAATTCCTTCATGAACTTCTCTCAATGTGGTTTGATATTCCTCACTTTCAAGACACCTAAGGAGAGTATCATCAAGACCTCGTCGGTAAAGGGTATCAACAATTATGGTATAGTGAGAGGCTTCATGAATGAAGGTTCATCATTGATTATTGGATAAACTAGGTGGTAGGGTATTCTCTTTCAGATAGGTATAGATATTTCCGTACAAGGGGGAATTAGATCCTACTATGTGGCATATGATTCTTGTTTCAATGATATCATAAGCTAGATGAGACACTAGCTCCACTAAGAACTCATAATGTTGTTGATTTTCTACTATGTCCAGGAGTGATGCAATCATTGCCATGGCATTTGCAGCTTTGTTCTCTAGTCTTGGTATTTGTTCAAAGGAAATCACAACAAAATATTCTTTAAAGAAATCTACCATACATTTGTATGGTATTAACTTCTCATCCTTGGTTTGATAGTCATCATTTACCTAATTAATGACTAGTTGTGAATCTTTGTACACATGAAGCTCTCTAACTTTCCATTCTATAGCCATTCTAAGACCAATGACCAATGCCTCATATTCTACCATGTTATTGGTACAAGGGAAAAGTAGTTTATATGATTTTGGGATTGTATCCTGTTGAGGTTTTACTAACAAAATGCCTGCTCCCAACCCATACTGAGTATAGGATACATCAAAATAGAGTTTCCATGCTTTGGTTGTTATGTTGAAGATGGCTTCATTTGGAAACTCAAAGATTAATGGATTTTCATCATGCAAGGATGCATCAGCTAACCAATCTATAATCACTTGGCCTTTTATAGCACTTCTGTCTACATATTCAATGTCAAACTCACTAAGAATCATTACCCACTTTGATAGTCTACTTGTTAGAGTAGCTTTAAAGAGTAAATACTTCAATGGATCTATCTTTGCTACCAACTTGATTAAATGTGTGAGCATAGAATGTCTTAATTTTTGGGATGGCAAAACTACGAAAAGGCATGCTCATTCAATAGGTGTGTATTGTAGCTCATAGCCAACCAATGTTTGACTAATGTAGTAAATAGAACACTCCTTTCCTTCATAGTCCTGTTGTTCCTGTAAAGCCCCTAGAGCTATTAGTGTAGCTAAAATATAAAGCAAATGTGGTTTTCCTTTGATAGGCATGTTAGGAACCTGTGTTTAACCCTTGTCTTTACTTTGTTAGTATATTACATTTGAACACATATGATTTGTAAGTCATCCCATGAGTATATTGTATTATCCCACATTCATGGGAAGTAATAGTTGTTTAGATTAGACTTAGTATATAAGTACGTGTTGAGGCCAATGAAGGCATCCACGAGTTTATTATATTGAGCTTGCTTAAAGGAGGTTGCCCCCTTGAAGTGGCCTGCGATCAATAAATTCCTCTGTGTTCTGCTATTTCTGTTATTTCATGCATTTTTATTATTTTGTTGCAGGAGGTTCCTCTCATCTGGTATCAGAGCACTTTTTTGGGCTCACTGGGTGGAATTTTTACCAATTTTTTTCGTAGTGGCCTCCAGGTGCTATGATTATTACAGCAGTTCTTTTTTCTTTGCATCTGTATTGTTCATTTCAATTGCAAGTTCGGATCAGTGAATAATCCCTATCCTCTTAACTATGGGAAGTGCCTGGGCATAGCCTTAAAACTCATTGTGAGGAGTACCACAAGAACCCCGAAGTAGCTAGCCCATTGAGAGGACTTGCCAACAAAAAGGGTAACGACCCCTACTTGATTGACTAGTTCCCATCTGTGAGGTAAACCAAGAGCTGTCGTTTGTGACAAAGCGGCTATTAGTTTTACCTGAACCATGAAGTGAGGGGTACTGCCCCAATATGCAAGCTGTTAGACATCATTGGTATCTAAGTGAATCCCCTGAACCTTTAGGAAGCTGAACATACCTGGGGTCCATATCTATTACCAGCTCATTAAATTTCTTTTTTTTCACCAAATCATCCTTTCTTTAGCGCTATTTCCTTTGAAAATTCACTGGAACTCCTGAAATTCCATTTTGCATATTTCCTTCCTTGAGGACCATATCCCAAATTCCACTTATCGAAGCCAGAAATCCCACATTTGTCAATTTTTAGGGTTTTCCATAACTTCTTCGATCCTCACCCAATTGCCTTCAAATTTTTCCATAGTGTTCATTTCCTATTTCTACTCCTTTGTCCCTCTTGGACAAATTTTCCCATTCTTTCACCCCATGTCTGAAATCCCCATTTTATGCTTCCCTGTCCCTCATAAAGTGTCCAAAACCTAGTCAAACCCCAATTACCCATCAGAGTTTTTCCCAAATCCAAATTTTCCTTGACTAAAAAAGTTTTTGTTTTTGTTTTTCTACCCATTCCAAAAAAAAAATCTTGGTTATGGTTGTCACCTGCGCTAGAGAAAAAAACATGGAGGAGGAACTTGCAACCATCAAGACCAAACTCCAAGATTTGGATGAAAAAATTCTTCGGCTCAATCTTCAACATTTAGCCATGCACAATAGACAGTAACCAAAGTCTTCTGCAGATATAGGGTTTTCTTCATCTGGCAATTTTCGTGGACCGAAGTTTGATTTTCCTCGTTCAATAGTGATGCTCCAACTGGATGGATATATCGTGCAGAATAATATTTCAATCTACATAATACTTTTGATGTCAACAAAGTCCCACTTGCCTCCTTGCATTTGGAACATGAAGCCCTTCAATGGTTCTATTGGTACATCAAAGCTCATGAAGAGCCAAAATAGACAGATTTTTGTAAACTCATTTTGCAATGATTTGGCCCTAGTGCTTTTGATGACTTCATAGGAGCACTCACAAAACTGCACCAAATAGGCACTATGAGAGAATATTAGACAGAATTTGAAAAATTGGCCAATCACATAGAGGGATTGTCTGATGAATTCTTTAGGAGTTGTTTTGACAGTGGTTTGTAGGATCCAATTTGCTCTGAGGTTAAAATGTTCTGTCCAAGCACAATGACGGAAGCCTTATGGTTTGCTAAGTTGGCGGAGGACAAGATCACAACTCAACAATGCTCCAAATCCAATTTTGTTCCATTCAAAAATATGGATCCCCAAAGCCCTTAAATAATGGCAGCTCCTAGAACAACTCCTATCAAGCATTTGACTGAAGCAAAGATGCGGGCACGTAGAGAAAAAGGGCTTTGTTATAATTGTGATGACAAATTCACTTGGGAACATAGATGTGTTGAGAAAAAGCTCTATCTCTTGGATGTGGATTCTCTACCTAAAACTAAAGTTTATGCAGATGTTCAGAATATAGTAGCTGATCAGGTTGAAACTCAGCAGTCGCCTATTGACCCTACTTCTCAAGAAGACCACCTAGAGATCTCTCTCCATGCCATAGCAGGAGTCACCACACCATAAACCATGCAAGTCAAGGGCTACTTCAAGAAGCTCCCTCTTACAATACTCATTGATTCTGGTAGTACTCATAACTTGATTGACCCTCAAATAGCCAAACAGACTGATTGTTTTGTTCATCCTTGCTCAAAATTTGAAGTCGTGATTACCAATGGGGCCACATTACCTTGCAAAGGGAAGTGTCGCAATGTGTGTATCTCTATTGGAGATTATAACCTATGCTCTGACATGTTTGCCTTGCCCTTAGGCAGATGTGATGTGGTTTTGGGCACCCAATGGTTATGTACACTTGGAGCCATCTTATGGGATTTTGCTAAACTTTGGATATAGTTTTTAGACAATGGGTACAAACACACATGGAAGGGCTTACAACTGGGGTCTCTCAGCATCATAAGTTCACACCACCTATAAAATCTTCTTAAGAAGAATTCACATGGTGTCATCACTCTGCTTCACTCCATTCAGATGCAACCATCAGTGGTCTCCACTACTCCTTTGGCTCTACAATGAATTATGGCTATTTTGCATGCAGTACATAAGTGGTACCTATTACGGAATCATTTTTACATCAGGGTGGCTCACCAAACCCTAAAATATTTCTTGGAACAATGGGTCTCCTCCCTAGCACAATAGAAATGGATCAGCAAACTCATGGGTTATGACTATGAGATCACTTACAAGAAGGGTAAGGATAATATTTTGGTGGATTCTCTTTCTTGCACATGTGATAACCAAGCTTCTCTTTCAGCTATTTCTATCTCTATTCCAAATTGGTTGGAATCTGTCCCACAGGCTATCTTCTATGAACTCTATGTTTCTCCATCAATAGGGCACTCTGGGTTCCTCAAAACTTATGAGTAGGCATGGCATCACTTCTTTTGGAAGGGAATGAACAGGGCAATTCAATAGATTGTGGCTGCATGTGATACCTCGGAAAAATAGCATCAGTGGGCAAAGTGTCTCCCTCTCACTGAATGGTGGTACAATACCTCCTACCACACTGCATCTAACATGACTCCATATGAAGCAGTCTATGGTCAGGCACTGCCAGTGCTCCTTCCATACTCCTCCAGCAGTTCACAAGTTCAGGTAGTCGACATGGTTCTCCACACCCAAGATCAGATTGGGGATCATAAGCTAGCTCCTTCTTCCCACGTTCATCCAATATTTCATGCCTCTTGTCTAAAGAAATTTCTTGGTGCCAACGTTAGAGCACAAACTCTTTTACCACAACTGGATAATGAAGGATCCATCCTTTTGGAGCTAGAGGTAATCCTTGATAGGTGCACTCATCCTCTTCACTCCCGGTCCATCACAGAGGTATTAATTCAATGGCATGGAATGCACCCAAAGATTGCTACAGGGGAACCACTCCTTCAGATTCAGCAACAATTTCCACATCTTACGCTTTGAGGACAAAGCTTTTCTAAGAGGGAGGGGATTTTAGGAACTCGTGTTTAACCATTCTCTTTGCTTTGTTAGTATTTTACATTTAGACGCATATGCTTTGTAAGTTGTCCTATGAGTATATTGTATTACCCCACATTCATGGGAAGTAATAGTTGTTTAGATTAGACTTAGTATATAAGTATGTGTTGAGGCCAATGAAGGCATCCACGAGTTTATTGTATTGAGCTTTCTCAAAGGAGGTTGCCCCCTCAATGTGGCCTACGATCAATAAATTCCTCTATGTTCTGCTATTTCTATTATTTCATGAATTTTCATTATATTGTTGTAGGAGGTTCCTCTCAAGGCAGCATCAAGATAGGTGGATTCATCAGATACTCTTTTAGGAGTTGAAAGGCTTGCTCACACATCTTATCCCATCTGAAAGGAATGTTCTTTTGAAGGAGATGGGTAAATGCATGGCATTTGTGAGTTAATTGTGAAATAAACTGACAGATAGATTGCAACTTTCCTTGCAATCACCTTAGTTGACTGATATTTCTAGGTGGTGGCATGTCCATTATTGCTTTCACTTTGGCTGGATCCACCTCAATTCCTTTGGTTAAAACCATATATCCTAAAAGTTTGTCGAATGTGACTCCGAACACACACTTCTTTGGATTCAAGTGGATGTTGAACTGCTCCAGTTTCTGAAATATTTTATCTAATACCTGCAGGTACATTTCTCTTGTGAGTGATTTGGTTAGAATATCATCCACATAATCTTCCATAATGGTGTGCATCATATCATGGAAAATTGTGGTCATTGCCCTCTGGTATGTTGCTCCTGCATTTTTAAGTATGAAGTATGAATGGCATCACACACCAACAATATGTACCCCATGGACATGTAAATGTGGTCTTGTGCTAGTCTTCTAGTGCTATTTTGATCTGATTGTAGCCAGAAAACCCATCCATGAGAGATAGCATAGTATGCCCCGCTGTAAGGTCCACAATGATGTTGATATTAGGCAAAGGAAAATCATCCTTGGGGCAAGCTTTATTCAAATCCCTGAAATCATTGCAAAGTTTGACCCTTCCATCTAGTTTTGATACAAGAACAATATTGGAAATCCATTTCGGATAGTCAATTGGTCTGATAAACCCCACATCCAACAACTTCTTCAATTCTTCCTTCACTAACAGTGCTATATGCAGATGCATCTTCCTTATCTTTTGTTTTATTGGTTTAGCTCCTGGAGCTAGTGATAAGTGATGCATTATGAGATTTGGATCAAGTCTAGGCATATCTGCATAAGACAAAAAAATATATCTATCTTTGTTTGAAGAATAGGATGAATTTTGGTCTTTCTTGCTCAGATAAAGACTCTGCTAGATGGATTACCTTTGGATTATCTTCTATGCCAGTGCTAACAAGTCCTGCTGGTTCTATCAAAATTGATGATATTTCCTAATGTGAAAGGTTGGGGAGAATGTCAAGCCTTTCATCCTTTGGTGCCTCAGAGAGGTTTTCACCATTGGATTCATCTTTTATTTTTGTTACTTTTTTTGTGATCTAACACTGCCACAGAGCGTTTTTCACCATTAGATCTATTTTTTTTATTTTTACATTTTTGTGACTAAAAGGGTTGGAACTCTCCCCAAAATAAGCCTTATCATAGATTTCTATAGTGAAGATAGATTTATGATCCCCTAATGGTAAGTGATCCCTTAACTCAGATAGTCAATGATAGCATCATCATTTTGAAAGGTATCTAGTTCAAGGGCCTCTTGTAGTTCCCAATCTATAAGTTTAGGATGCACTAATGGTAGAGGATAATCAGGTTGGTTTGACTCAAGGGAAATGATGGTTAGGACAAAGGAGTTACCTAGGTTTGTGGGGGTATTTATAAGGTCTAAAATAGTATTCTCCTCAGTATTATCTATCAAGTGTAACATCTGACCTTCCTCTTGAGACTCACTCTCGGTGTTTTTGTGAATCAAACTCTTGCGGTTTAGACCTTGAGCTTTGACCCTCATGGTATGTATTTGTTGAGCTATATATTTGAACCACGTCAATACCTTTATCTTCACATGATAGCTCGAAAAAGACTATCCCATTCCCATTCGTTAGAGTCTATTTCACTCCCCTCTTGCAATTTGTGAATTTTCTCCACTAGATTGGTGGTGACCTTTTCCCTATCTTTTTGTTGGTATCCTAGCCCTATAGTGTCTCAAGCCAATAAGGAAGAAGGTTATATGGGTTCTATGATACTTTCTTTTCTCAAGCCTATGGGACTATGACCATCATATCCCATTCTCTGCAAGATAGTAAAACTTGGACCATATTGATCAGTTTGTAAGTGGGGTTGTTGATCTTGTGACTTGGATTCCATATCCTCTTCATTGTATAGCCATTGAAGGACATCTTTCTCATCACTTACATTTGATAGAGTTCCCCATTTGATAAAAGGACCTTTAGGAGTTTTTAATGACTATGGTTTGCCATAAGACTTGGGTGATAGAGGTAGTTTTGTAAGACAAAAGGTTTGTTTGATGGAATACTCTCCTAGCCCTTTATCTTTGAGATTGACTTTTAGTTGGGTGGTTTTGGATGTAGAAGGTATGAAACTTTGATCAACAAGGGGTGTAGAGGATGAGATTGCATAGTTGGTAGGTGTGACAACTTCAAGCTTTGGTTTGATGGTGTTGCAATATTGGAATGGATTAGGATCACCTTGGATAGTAATCTCTTTGCCATTGTGTGGGAACTTTATACATCGATGATAGGTTGATGGTATGGCCTTCATCGCATGTATCCAAGGTTGGCCAAGGAGGATATTGTAGGCTAGTTCCATGTCGAGGACTTGGAAAACCACATCTTTATCTACCGGTCCAACTTGTATTGGCAAAACAATAGTGCCTTTAGATGTCCTTTCTTCCTCATCATATGCCTTGATTGTGATCTTCTTATTTGGATCAACAGCATTCTTGGAGAACTCCAATGCAAGGATTAATTTTAGTGTGCATATATTTAAACCTAACCCTCCATCTATAAGGACCCATTTTATTATGTGTTTATGAATGAGGGCTTCGATATGAAGGGATGCATTGTGAGGTTGAGTAATGGACATGTCATATTTTTCAGTATATGAGATGAAATGTGGGGTAGTAAGATGTCCTACCATGGCTTGGAATTGTTGTTGGACTATATTTGTTGGCATGGTGGTTTCCAATAGAGCTTTCTCTAGGATAGCCTTATGGGATGGTGAGAGAGGCAAAATCTCCAAAATAGATATATGTGTGGGTATATTTTGGAGTTAGTCTAGGACATTATATTGATTGGATATGGAAGATGGTTTAGGTGGAGCTCCTCGGAGAGTAATTTTTCCATGACAAGTGGTTACATTACAATTAGACTTTTTATTTATAGTAATCACATTTACATGTGAGTCACTTTCGAAGATGTGGTTAACAACATAATCATATGACACATTTGTGTACTTGGCATTGTTACCAACATTATTATTTTGTTTAGAGGGACCTCTCTTCTCATAGTTAGGGAGTAGATTCTAGAATTCCATATGTTCATCATTGGATGCACGTCCATCAATTGATATATCTCCTCGATCTATCAAGTCTTCGATGGTGTTCTTTAATCATTGACAATCATTGGTTTTATGACCTTTACTTCTATTAAATTCACAAAAGTTAGAATATTTCCACCAAGAGGGTTTGAACTTGGGTTCATATTCTCTTATTGTAGGGAGTGTTATCAGGTTGTTTGCTATGAGCTTCCTTAGGGATGATTCAATTGATTCCCCTAATGGTGTAAATTTTGTGCGAGGAGGAAAGTTTGTTGGTCATGGTTCATTGTCTGGAGGTTTGTTTGGAGTAGTATTGTTTTGTGGACTTGAGAGATTGAGAATAGGTTTTTTTGGTGTCACACATTTTGCATCTACAAGTCCATCATTTACAATGTTCTTGTTCTTAGTCCAAAACCTCAATTTATCCATGTTGTTGCTTGAACTAGGGATATCTTTATTGATTTTATTTTTCCTTTTGCTATCAAAGATTTCTCAATAAGTAATCCCATTTCAGTGATCTTACTAAAACAAGTAGGACATTGGATTTGGATTTGATAGCTTGATTTAGTGTTCAAGTTATGGGTAAACATTCCAACCATTTACTTTTTGGGAATATGATAAGGACATTTACTAGCAAGTTGTCTCCATCTTTGTAAGAAAGTGGCAAAAGATTCTCCATTCTTTTGTTTGTTATTTCATAGCTCTAACATTGAAATCTCATGTTTAGTGTTATAGGACAAATGAGTGACAAACTTGTTTACTAGTTCACTGAATGTTCAGATTCTGGGAGGTAGACAGGAGAACCACTCCATGGCATGACCTCCTAGGGTGCGTGGAAAGAGTCGCATAAGATATGTCTCATTATGGATGACTTTTAAGCATTCAGTTCTGAATTCTCTAATCTGGTCACGTGGATCACCTTTCCCCCTATATTTGTTAAATTTAGGGACTTTGAATCTTGAAGGGAAAGGTACGATGACCAAGCTTTTGTCAAAAGGATATGGAGATATATCCTTAATGAGTAATGTTTTGTGGAAGTTCCCATTTGTAGGTCCACAAATTGTTGTCGTAAGGCTTGGATTTGTTGTGTGAGCGTATCAAAAGGATTTGACATATCCTTAGCCTTTTCATTTTTGGGAGCTTCTTTTTCATTCTTGGAAGCTTCGGTTTCATTTGATGAGGTTATTTCTCTCAATTTTGAAATGTCAAAATTAGTGGGTAGTTTAGCTCCTTATTGTGCTAGTAAGGGTAATTTTTTGTGAGGGTTTGTTGATACAACCTTATCCGTCAATTTTTGGAACTTTGGATCTCATAGGTATTTATCAAGTTCTTCTTGGTTGATTTCTTCCTCTCCATCTGATGAAGGGGGTAAATCATAAAACACACAACAACAAAAATTGTACATAGACAATTAAACTTTCTATTATTGATTTGGACAACTTATTACATTACAGAAGCTCAAATACAATCAGAGTAATCAACCCTCCACATGCTGCAACACATTACAACTTCCTATCACAAGACTATGGAATCATCTACCTTTTGTAACCCCAAATCAGCTAGGGTTTTTATTTTCCCACCTATTCTTGACTCTACACTTCCCCCCTTAACTCTACTACTACCTAGGTTTCCCAAAAAATGGTTATTAATAGCCTTTTTGGTGGCCAACAACCTAATTTCAAAATTTGCATCTCCCTCCAAAAATAGGTCAACTTTCGGGAACCATAACTTTTGATCCAGGTGTCTAATTGGCGAACCATTTTATGCGTCAGAAAGCTCGTGGAGTGCTTTACGTGCTAAGAACTTGATTTGCTAGTTTTGACAATTTTGGGCCCGTACAGGGCTATTTAGTGCCTCAAACTTGAGTTTGAATAATTTTTAGGTGTTTTTCAGGAAACAAAAACTTTAATATCTTTCAGCTCGCAAATGATCTTTATGTGATTCCTTTTCCAAAGGTCTTATTTTTTAGTTATGAAGGTTCATGTAAATTTTCACTTTAATCCATGCCCAAATGCAAACTTTCTAAAAATAGCAGGTTGCTATTTTTAGTATTTTGGAAAAATTGAAAGTTCTACATTATTATTCAAGAGATTATGGAACCACAACCATAAATTTTGAAAAGAAATGGAAAGAACATCAACAATTTTGAAACACATCATTTTTAGGGTGATGCAAGATTGGCCTTACACCACTGGATGCTCCTACATCATGATCACTAGAAGAGTGTTCACTATTGTTTGTGTAATCCATTTCTTTTCCTCTTTTGGCTTGAGATCTAGTTTCAACCATGTAAAGTTTGATGTGAATGAAGGTTAATGAGATACTTGTATATGTAAGTGATGTTTTTGATGTGATATAGTTTTGGGATGAAAGATTGGATTGAATATGTTGGTGATAAGGTTTTCTAAAGGTGGTGTTTTGATCTTTGTTCAAACAATGGTCTTGAGCTACGGTGTATAGATATCAAAGTGTTGATCCAAAGTGAGTCAAATAGGGATGATTGTAATCACTATTGATGTAGAATAACCTTGTCAAGATGTTTAGTGTAGTTTCTAGATAGAGGATGATTGATCCTGATAGGGAAACTAAATAGATTGTTTTAAAAATAGAAGATCTCAATGGCACCTTTGGGAAAATTTGCTTTTGTTTGATTTTGGAAAGGCTAGATATGGGATGTAAGTGGAATGTTTGAAAAATTGGTATGGGATGTGTCTGAATGGTTTCAATGACTTCTCAAGTGTATTCTAGGCAAAAATAGGTATCTAAAATTGGTTTTGTTTTTTTCTCAAAATCTCAAGAATAGGTCACTGTTGTGGATGTGCAGATATATATGCACAAAAACAAAGTTTAAATGCATAGTTCTATGGATTAGATGCGCAGTTCTGTATGCGTTGGTCTATTTTCTTTTGTATGCACAACAATATTGTTTAAATGTGTATCATGGTGTTGTATATGTGCACTAGGATTTGTATGCACAGAAAGAAGTATCAAATGCACAACAATAAGTTTCAAATGCATAGTTTTGTGTATTGGTAGTGTTTGATCAATTTTGCTTATTCTAGGGACATTTTTCTATGCAACCTAAATGTTTTTATTGATAATTTGTCTATTTTTAGGCAAGAAAACACAACAAGCAGTACAATTTGATGTATGTTTGTGACATTTAGTGTTTTAAACAAATTTGAAGACAAGTACAATCCTAGGCGAGAAAGGATACTACTTGTTGAATCCCAACTTGGATTTCTCTAGCCACTTAAATCAAGGTGGACAGTTAGAAACTTGGTAGCACTAGCTCCCCCTTACACAACACACACTTCTTGGGCATACTAAGTTTCATTCCCGATAAAGAGTGAATTTTCTAAACATCTCTACACATGATTAGTGAAAATGTTGGGTGGCTTCAAAGGTCCTACCTCCTGCATCAACAAGCAAAAGGATTTTGGTCTCTAAAACAATGGTTCTTGGTAACTTTGAGGAACCAATGCCTTGTGAGCATGTGGTAAGCTACTAAAATCTTTGACCAATCGTACTAAGAGTTTCAAATACTTCACACAATGCAAAAATCATTTCTACAAAGTGCTAGTACACCTCTTTTTGATTTGGTATAGAAAGGCAAGGCTGACGCTGGTTAGAACTTGGCTTTGGCCTTATCCCATTTATATAGCAAGTCAAAGGAAAGCTTCACTTAAGGTTGTCCTTCTTGGATGAATAACAATCTCAGAGCAGGCCTTGCTAAGGGTAAATAAGAAATGTGGAGATGAGTCATGCTTTTTTATCACCTAAGATGTTCCAACAGGAGAGCATATGTCTATCACCTTTGTAAGCACAACAAACACTTGTTATTGACTACCTAGATTAAGCTAAGTGTGACTAATATAACAACACAAATTTCCATATTTGCATGATAACAACAAAGGAAAGATAATCAAATTACTTCCCCCTATTTATGCTAAGTTTGGATTGTATGCAAGTTTGTTATGCAAGATTTATCCAATTTAAACCTCCTAATTTAAACTATGTGATGATTGTATGAAAAATAGAATGCAAGATTATCCATTTAACCTTCCTAAATTAGACTATGTGATGATTGTATGCAAATTGTCTAATTAACCTCTTAATTTAGACTATGTGATGATTGTATACAAGATAGAGTTACTCCTCCTAGATTAGGCTATGTGATCATTTCTATGCAAGATAGAGTTACACCTCCTAGTTAAAAACTATGTTATGATTATCTGGAAGATTGTATTGCAAAATGGTATGATCACTCTTCCTATTTTAAATTAGGTGCCACTAGATTAACAAAGTATGAGTAAATGATGTCTAAACCAAGCCCTAAACCTGCAAAACCAATTGTTAGTAGTCTGAATACAATTCTTTGATGATCAATGATAGATGCCACAAAAGTTAGAATAAAAAATTATCAAAAGACCTATACTAAAACTGCATAATTTCAAATGCACTAAAATAGACAATGAATGTGCAACAAAATGGGTTATATGCATAGAAAGACAAATGCACAGTAGAATGTATCGTATGTGTAGCAGGATGAATTAAATGCACAGGAACAATGGATACACAATAGAATTAGTCATATGCACCGCAGGAATGATCATATCCGTCAGACTGCAATTTTCTTCACAAATGTGTAGAACTCAAAATTGAATGCATAGGAATGACCTGTTACGACTGTAAGTACACCAAAAACTCAAATTTGGAAGTTAAAAATGGGGAAAGGCCCCACAGTGGATGCCAAAATGTGATTGATAATTTGAAACTAATGTAATAACTTAATAAGGTACCACAAATACTCTAGAATTCCTATTCAAATTCAATACATCAATGAAACTAAGAAAAATGCAATAAACATAGATTATACCTTGCAAAATGATTTATTCCATGAGTTCCATTATTTCCTATCTTCTCAATGACCTTGTTGATGATGATATTGCTCTCAGAAATGTACTTCCTTGCTTTCCAAGATGACAACGAGGAATGGATTTTGTGGATGAAAATGCAATGTGAGCAAACCTACAATGCAAAGCTAAGATAATGATAATGTTTTTTCTATTGCCATGATGTTGATAATGAGGATATTGATTGTGCAACTAGATGATAATATGTAGCTATGGAGGTTATGATACTAATGCAAATGGGGGGCTAAAGCCATGCTTGATTGCTTGATGGAATTTCTGCAGCATGTAAGTACTATAGCTCTTGTGATGGATAAAATGGAGGTGAGGAGCTTGCTTTTATAGGCCAAGGAAGCTCAAATCCAAGTGTCAAAAGATTCACGATGGAGGAATAACTCATGTGATGTGTATGGTAGAGATTTAATTAGTTAGGATGAGAGAGATAAAAGTGGGAGATGTTCCTCCTAGGATGACAAGGTGGAGAGAAAGGTGTGAGCAAGAGGCCATTTACCACAATGCTCTCAAGGACCAAAAGACAAGGGTCAAAGAAGGAGTCCTTCTTTGTAGGCTTGTTGGAAAGAATCTAGAAACTACGAGACATGTGTCTCTATGTGTCCTTTGACTATGATGACATGGAAAGACCAAGTTTTTAAGAATAGGGATGGTTAGAGGATAAATAGGACATGTGGGTGAGGATAATTATATAATTAAATATTGAAAATATTCAATTATGTGTGCAACATGATGAGGTGTAAAGTGAGGTGGAAATGATGTGGATTTATAGAATGAAGACTTTAGGATAGATGATTAATTAAATAATTTAGAGTTATTCAGTTAAGGATGATTTAGAGGAATCTGGATGATTTAATTAAATAAATTGATTTTTATTTAATTTTTAGAAGATTAAAATGAATGTGATTCAAATAAATAAATTAGGATATTTTTTTATTGATAGAAGAATAAGAATAAAATAAATATGAAAATATTTATTTAATTTGTCTTGAGCCATTTTTAGGTGTATACAGTATGTAAGTGTAATTTGAATTGCATTCCATGCTTCTCTATATTGTAGGTCTTCTTATATAGACTGTGAGTACCTTGGTGACTGTGCAAGTACTAGGGTTATATTATATTAAGAGGACTTGGGTGTACAATGGGTGATGTCATTCAACATTATTCTTTAAACTCTATTTTCTAGCACATTATAAGACCATCTCATCAAAATTAAATACTACAAGATATTATCAATTGGTGTTTTCACCATAGACTCACATCATGGATGTTCTAGTGCTTTGGATTGGGTAGTGGATTCATAAGTTATGTGGGTGCACAAACTATATTTTCTTATTTCATCACTAGGACTAAGAGATCTATATTCAAAGAGCTATGGCATAACTTGGTACCAATTGTTAGATGGCAAATCACTATATGGTGAACCACTAAATGGTGGATTGCTTTGTTCTTGCTATTGGTCAGTATTTTCTTTTTTATACCTTGGTTTTGGTGTTGATGTACACTAGCATTGAGAGATGTAGTATCTCGGTGTGGTATGAGACTTACGATGGGTGCTTGAGTGTGTTTTATGTTTTATGTTTTGTTTTGTTCTTCTTTGTCATTCTTGTCTTCTTGGTAGATTTGTGTCAATATGTGTGCTTGTTTTTTGTCTATTCTTGTGAATTTGAGTTCTATATGTATTGATTGTATGATGATGAATGCTATTACTTTTGTATGTTCATGGATTTATATTGTTGATTTATGTATATTTGTTTGATATGTTGTGCTAATGCATGGGTACACATAGTATGAGATGAACGTTATCCTACCTTGAGCATTTGTTTCTTACTAAGATATATGACATCTCTTGAAGAAAGATTTCATGGTATCGGATGCAAGTAGAAATTTATTTGGGTTTTTCATATGATCATGGTTGTGCTCTACTAAGTTGAGACTTATAGGGTTGAAAGGACTTCTATAATTTAATGATGGTTGTATTTATCATGTTTATTTCCTTGCATTCATATGTGTATTTTGATTTCTTGAATGATGCATTGTGATGTGTTGGGATGTTTTATGTTTGGTTGTTGTGTGGTAGATACTATGAACATGTGTGTGGACCTTGATTGTATGTTGTGTACATATTCAAATAATATATATTTCATTTTCTTACTATATGTATCTATGCATGAATATGAAAAAAATGTAAATAAGATAAACATGATAGATTGTTTTTGTTACTTCATTGCTATTGGATTGTTGGTTTATCACTTCAGCTGAAGCTAATGGTTGGGGAGGAAAGGGAATTTCTTTGATATGTGGGTTAAAATACCTTCCCCAACATCAATTAGAGATTGGATGGAGTTTTTCATGTTGAAGTTTATGATAAAGTTGAAACATCAGAATCTTCTACAAGCCAAAGATTAACCTTCTACAGAGAAAAAGAATATAAGAGAGTATTTGTACAATAAAATGGATGAAATTAATGAAAAAGAATAATGAATTACATGTGACAACTTACTTTTATATTTGCAAGTTAAATAAAACCCTAATATGACTTAATAATAACCTAAGACTAAAAATAAGCCCTAAGTAAACTTATTAAAGTGTAATTAAATATTTAATTACACCAGCAACCCCCCATAAGTGTGACTTAGGGAGAAATGAAAGATATGCAACTAATACAAGAATGGGTCTCGGCTACAAGGTCATATTAGGTACCCGTGAACAACAAGAATCTCTCATAAGGTGGAGAAAAGGAGAAAAACCCTATGGGAGTAAAACCCCTCTCCAAAAGAGAGAAAAAACATGCAAATAAATATGTACAAGTGATGGAAGAAGGGCTCCAACTAAGACCCCACAAGAACTAAATCCATCACAAGAATACAATCATGAGCCCCCCCATAAAAGGGAAATATAGAGGCAATAAGATCCTCCAACACTGTAAAATCTACAGAAGCAAAAGAGGATGCTTGAACATGAATGTAAAAGCCAATCCACTTATGGAAAATCACATGTCTTCCCTTAGAAAGAAATAAAACAACCTATGAATACTAAAGAACCCATGAAGTAGGTGCCCTCAAGATGAATGCCTCTAAAGACTGGATGAGTGTCAACATGCCAAAATCTAAAGATGCCACAACAAAGTCAGGAGAAACTTGCTAAATCCATGAAGGTGAAAACTGAGGAAAAAATGGAACCTATGAATCAAGTGTCTCCAAAGATAGAATATGACTGACAAGAGTAGTGCCAGGGTTGTCAGCAAAGAGGGGCTACAAGCCCTCAAGAGTATCATCATCCTTCTCATCCAATGAAGCACCAATCTCAATAGAAACAAGATGTGGAAAAGAAGAATGAAGTGCACCATGATGTAAAAATGAATCAGTAGAAAGAATACCAAGACTCAAATACCCAAACTTCTTCTCGGAAGTAATATTCACATAGGAATTGTGATCAACAGTCAAAGGATCAGAATCATCATCTAGAGAAAAATTAGAAAAGGTATATAACAGAGATGCATAATCAACCACCCCAATAGCAAGAATCTATGTGGTCTCCAAATCTCTAATGATAACTAGATCAGGTGTGAATTCTACATTTTTTCCTGCACCACTATGTGTAATCTAATAGACATAAAGTAGATTATGTGATAAGGAAGGCACACACAATACATCATAAAAAGTACCCCCTCCAATATCAATAGATCCATTTCCTATCACCTTCATGTAAATATTATTACCCATCAAGATTGGTGGCATATCACAAGGCTCAAAAGTAGAAAACATAGATAAAGTGGAACCCACGTGGTGAGAGGCTCCTAAATCAATAAGCCATTTACCTGATCCATGAGATGTAGTGGCACAAAATGCCTTACCTTTGTATTTGTTAACCAAATTTTACATACTTGCAAGAGACAAATGAAATGAAAACATGCAGAAGATTTTATTATATTATCTTAGGATTACATTCATCTCAAACAATGCTCGCTATATTATCAAACGACTTACAAACTTATCTCATGAGGACTTCTAAGTTTCTGATTTTTGTAGAGTAGAAAGAGCATACTACTCTGATCCTTAGAGTTTCCTAAGACTCTAAGACTCTTAGCCTGCTATGAGGACTTACTTACTCAAGACCGAATGAGGAATGAGGTGGCCTCTTGTCCTTATATAGATCATCGAGGCAGATCTTTAACCTATTCTCATTAAGTCTAGGTTTCAAATCTGTCCATAGGAAGCAGACACATTGCAACACCTTTTTCAAAGGGTTATCCAGTTGAGGATAAGATTCCTCTAGTGGATCCCAATAACCTGTGAACAAGGAAAAAGGAGGGACAGACAAGACTCACATGGAATCTACTTTTTACAAAGTTACTTTTTGATCACAAGACGCATATCTCGTGCTTACTGTTAGGCCCGTAATATTTCCCCTTTTACCATGGTGTGGGCCACATTTGTATTTTAACACAAAGTGATAGATTCATGTAGTGGATGACAAGCCACATCCACTAGCTAGTGCTAGGGTCAGAATCACTGTAACTGGCATATCTAGTATCATTATCAGGATTGAGACTAAATTCACAATTAGCACATGTCATGTAGGAGGCATGTGGGATACAACCTGGAAGCTTCATTATTTCTGGTAGAACAGATGAAGGATTAATAGCCTGGTGAGAATCTGGTTCATTCCAGATGATGCTCATAGTTTTTAACTTGTATGGGCCATATATACCTTGTGCCATGGCTCCACTATCTATTACTTTCATACGGCAGGTTTTTTGTATGTATCCAGACAGGCATCTAATTTGAGTGCAGGTGTTAAAGTTTGTTTGGAACACTCCAGTGTTGATATAGAGTTCCTACACTGGTCAGACCATATGTTTGAACCATGTGTCTGCTTATTAGATTTTCAGTATCTGAGTCAAAGGTTAATTTGAAAATGCATCATGTATAAGCAGAGGTACCATTGAACTGAATTCCATCAGCTAGAGGGTAAGGACCTTGAAACATATATCTTATTAATTCCTTTCCCTTTTCTTCATTGAGCCATTGGTCAGTTCTATGCACAAATGGATTTCAAAATGTAACTGGTAGGACAAAATCTCCACACCAGTTCTGGAGAACATGACCAACTTTAGGATCAACTAGTTTAGCCTCGACTGAGAATTCAAAGAAAGGTCTTTCTGTCCATAGATTCTCAAGAGTAAGTTGTTGTTTAGCAACCAAACACTTGTACTTGTCAAATAGAAAGTCATTGGCCATCTGGAAATTATGACGATCCTGCATGGAGAAGGGATTTGTGCTCCATTCATGACAGATTTTTTCAAACCACCTATGTTCATGAACTCGGATGATATTTACTTTACTAGTAATTTTAGGTAGTCCTTCAATAGAAAGATCATGCTCCATTTGAGTTGTGATGTGACCTTCTCTGGATAAGAAATCTGCAAAAATATTATCAGCTCCAGGAAGATGAACAATATCAAAATCAAATGTATTTAAGAACTATGCCCATCTTAATAATCTTCCCCTAATAACTTTATCCTTGGATTCCTTTTTGAAGAATCCATGCAAATTTTGTAGGTCACTTCTGATCAGGAATATTTTATCAGGTACAAACATTTGAAAAGCCTTAAGGGTATTTATAACAGCAAGAATCTCCTTGTGAGTACTATGGTAATTTAACTCGCTATTATTAAAACTACCATAAATGTATCTGACAATTTCCTGTCATCCTTGAGGTGTCTTTTCTTTTAATATTCCTGCCCATGCTGCTTCATTGGCATTAGTTTCAATGATTTTTGGACCAGCACCTGGTAACCTTAGAGGTGGCAGATTAGCACATTTATTCTTAATTCTAGAAATCATGGTATCATGTAAATTTGACCATGGTGGTGGATTATTTCCTAACAACTTATTTAATTCAAGTCTATCTTTAGCAAACTTGTGATAGAATCCAACAATATAATTTACTAATCCCAGAAACCTTTGCAATTATTTCACATTTGTTCCCTGAAGATTTTGGATTCTAGTCAGAATATGTGCTTGTGCTTCCATTTTCCACCCCGGGAGAAGCTTGATGCCAATAAAAATGATTTTCTTCTGTGCAAGGTAGGACTTGGTGGGATTGACCACAAGGCCATGCTCCTGACAAATATGCAAAAACTATTGTAGATGAACAAGATGTTGATTCATATCCTGACCGAACACAAGAATGTCATCAATGTATGGCAGGATAAATTTAGCATAGGGTCAATAAATAAGATCCATCTTCTGCTAAAAGATAGATGGTGTTGTTTTGATTCCGAAAGGAAGAACCTTCCATTCAAATAAGCCTTGTGGGACTGAGAATGTTGTTTTGTAATAATCCTCAGTCTTTAGACCAATCTGCCAAAAACCCTTTGTTAGATCAAATTTGGAATATATATGACTTCCCTGAATGGTTTGCCATATATGATCTTTACTTGGCAAAGGGTGTTGGTTATCTATTAGACATTCATTTAACGGCTTATAGTTTACAACTAGCCGTTTCTCAGGAAGTTCATTGCCATTTTCATCATATTTAGGAACATACATTGCATGGCAACAAAATGGTGAGCTGGAAGCTCTGATTAAATCCATCTTGCATAATTCTTCTATTTCTTCTCTACAAACCTTAGTTTCTTGCATGTTCATAAGAAAGTAATTTGCTTTGGCCTTAGGTGTTACCTCATTACCATCTGCATCTCTTTTCAAGGGTAAACTGTAGAACAGTTTCCATTTTTGCTTCTTCAAGTCCTTAGTGAGTACAGTGTTTGCAAATTCTAATTTGAGATTCTCCAATGGTTCTTGTGTAGCTTCAATCTGTGTGGCTATCCATACTCTATTTTCTTTCTTCTTTTTAGGAATCTCTATCTTAGTAGTGAAGGCTAAATCCTGATGAAGTTGAGGAACTTGAAATGTTCCTTACAGAGTAATGAATGTGGAGTCAATGGTGATTGGTTCCTAGTGCTGCATAGCCCTGCTTCCTATAACTCCATCATATCCATCAACTTCGTAATGGACAAAAGTTAGTTCATCAATATATCCATTACTTAACTATATAGGAACTTTGCAAACAAGCTTGGATTCAAATTTTCCTTTACCAAAAATTAACTCAGTAGAACCTTCAATCTAGAGATCCTTAGGAAAATAGTTATACCTGGCAACATTAACATCAGCACCTATGTCCCATAGAAAGGCCAATGGATATGCCTTGATACCAGGAAGGTGAATGGTTAAAATTACTCTGGGACAGGTTGTAGTTACCTTATTTCGCTGGTAGGCTCTTACTTGATGTTCACTGCTACTGTCTTCTTCAAGATAGGGTGCCAAATTTTGAATAAGCATAGGACTCCATTCTATTTCCTTATCTTGATGGACTAGAGGACTATAGGGCTTTTCTTCATAGAACAACTGCTCTTCTCCCGTTATAGTTTGCTGTGGTAGCTGAAATGAACTGGAAGAATTAAACTGGTTAACATACTTATCTAGTTCCTAATACCTCTCCATTTCATCCATAAGTTGAAGATTTTCTTCATCATCAATTTCACTGATTTCAGCTTGGGCTTGTTGAATAACCTTTTCTAAGAAGGCTTTCCTTCGTCTGTGCCATAACCTTCTCACCATACTTCCTATAGTAGGGGCAGTTGCTAGGCTTCTTTGAGAAATGGGTGCTGTTAATTCTGAGGGAGTTACTGGCTGTGAGTAATTAAGCACCGGAGTTCTTCTAGCAGGAAGTCTAATGGATCTCTCATTTTCTCTGAGGGGAAAATCTTTTTTAGCCGTAAGTTGGTCCAGCTTACTAGTCAACTTTTTCCAAGTTTCTTGGCCCATGTCTTTTTTGTGCAAACAGTCTTCATCTGGACAATTTCTTCTATAACCTTGTCCAGGTCTGCTCTGGTGTCTCTTCTTAACATTCTACAAAAGAATGAATTCTTAGAATCACTAGATGATTTTGATTCCTCTTGACCTTTGGTCTAATTTACCATTGCCTACTCTGGAGGAGACAAATATTTGTCATCATCAGATTCTGCTTCTGTTTCAGAGAGGATGATGTCCTCTAAATCTAATGGATATATATCAATGAATTCATATTCATCGTTGTCATCTAGTCCTGTAGCTCAGACTTTGCCTTTGTTCTTCTTCTTATTACGCTCTGGGCACTTGTTAGCATAGTGCTTGCCTTTGCAGATGTAACAAGTTGGTTCCCACTTATTACCAGACCTTTTCTTGTCCCTTTTTCTAAAGTACCCTTTTTTCTTAGGGTTTTTACTATATTTCTTCTTCTTTTTCTTATAGTAAGATTTATCACTTTTATCACAAGAATAACATTTAGAAGAAGATTTGCCTTTGTCAGGAAATGGATTTGATGGTATAACTTGGTAACAAGTAGATGCAGAAAGTAGGGACTTTACCTTTTTCATTTCTTTCCTTTTCTTTGATTCCTAACCAATTTCTTCATTTATCTCTATCAAAAACTACACCAGCTAAGGGAATGTTAGTTCCTTCATTTTAATATTCTCTGTTACCAAATTTTCATGAACTTTTTTGTGGTACAATTCTCCAACCACATCTCCAAATATTTTCAAAAATGTAGTGAACATAAACTCGTGGTTTTGTTCACGTCCTGATTTATAAAAGTTTTTATACTGCTCTTCACAGTATTCCTTGAAATATTTTAAATCCTTACACTTGCCTCTGATGAACTTATTATAGGAAAGTTTCTCCCTGGTGTCTGTCCTCCCAACAAATAGACAAATTAGCTATGCACAAACCTGATCAGTGCCTCTAGTAATCAGGTTGTCTCTAAAGATGTCTTCAAGATGATCCCACACATTCTGTGCAACTCTAGTCATGGAATTGAGGGCTTGCTTGATTACTTGAGCTTCATCAGCTCCTGCATTTGTAGCCATGTAATTGGTGTTCCATGCTCTCATGGTGTCAATGCCTCTCATATTCTCAACATCCTCAAAGTTATCAAAATTTACAAGAGGAGTATTTGCTTTATAAGACAAGATATTCTTAAAAGGATCTACTGGATTAGAACCATTAGGGTTTGTTCCATTTCCATGGGCCATTTGGAACTTACCTTTGGCTTTCTCTTCATCTGTGGTTTCTCTTAGATTACCAGTAGAGGGATTATAAACCTTTTCAATTATAGGCTTCTTGACTATAGTAGAGAGTTTGGGACCTTCATATTGTGCCTGTAAGTATCCCTTTGCATTTGATGGGAAGTTTAACACTTTCATATTTTGCGACTATTTGAGTGTTAGAACTATAGACTGTATACTAGTTGATTCTCTAGTGATGGAATCCCCCAAAAGCATCTGGGACTCAGACACTTGTTGAATGTCTTGCTGAACTAGATCAACTTTTGCTTCTATATGTTTTATGTTCAAATTATAGTTTGACACCTGAGAACTTATGACATCATAGTCTAACTTATTCTTAGCTTTAATTTTTTGTAGCATTTCTCTATGCTGTTCTGTTGCTCATTGCTGAGTGACCCACCACATTTTTGCATGTGATTTGAACTATTCATATGACTGGTGGAGCTCTTGAATTTCTTGTTGAAGTTGATTTATGAGGTTCTTTTCAAGCCGATCAAGAGATGCAATGATAGTGTCTAGATTCTCTTGAATAGATAATAATTGCTTTTCAGTTCTTAAGGGTTGAACTTCTTCCCAAGTTTTTCGATCATGAAGAAGAAGGATATTTTTTTTTGAAACAAAGATTTGTCTAGTTTAGCAACTTGCTCTGGCTAGAACCTTGAGACAAATTTGTCATTTCATTAAGGTTACCATCTTTGAGACTAACTATGAAATCTAAAAGGTAATCAATATAAAGCGATCCTTCTGCCATGGAATTGCAGGTAGAACCAAGTAAAGCATGGGATAATTTATAAAACCTTGCATCTTTAAGCATCATGAGGAATAACCTTATTTTATAGATGGTAATGAACCAGGAAGACTAAGGAATGGTCAATTGACATGTCCTTCATGAAGAGGTTCATGGTTTTGAACTGCTAGGTGAGGACATCATTAAGGTTACCATCTTTGAGACTGACTGTGAAATCCAAAATGCAATCAATATAAATCAATCCTTCTACCATGGAATCACAGGCACAACCAAGTAAAGCATGGGATAATTTATAAAACCTTGCATCTTTAAGCATCATGAAGATTATAATGGGAAGACCCTTTCTGTAATGACCTTTGGTGATTATACGAACATATGAAAGATGCATATACTGGGGATTGTCTGGACTAGCCCTAACTTGACTCTGGAATTTACTGATCTCAGTGTCATTGAATAGTTTCAATCTTCCTTCACTTCCACCTGTAACAATATGTTGCAGGGTGGTGACATGATACTTCTGCCAAGACTTGTAACCAAAGAAATTCTTCAATCCTTTAGACTTTTTAAACATTCCTACTAGATTGCTAGGAATATCACTATAAATCTCAGAAGGATTAATTTTTGGGACTTTAAATTCTTCATTAAGAAAACTATTCTAAGAAATATCATCTAAAGCAATACCAGACTCTACTGGCATAGAAAAAGTATTCTCATTGTCTATAAAGAAGTTTGTGAAACTAACCTCATTATTGCAATCCTTAGTGTGATCTTTGGGTGCCATACCCGATCCAGAGGTAGAAGCTTTGTCCATGTTCTGCGCTTGAACCTGCACTCAAATTACCAGATTCCTACATCAGCTACCCTAACAATGCCTACCAATGGCTTAACAACCGGACCTACAATAAGGACTTACAACATTACTATCATGGCCTCTCTCAGTAGATCCTGACTGATGTGATAGAGTAGAAGAGGATGAACTCGAAATCAAAGCTAAAGGAGAACCAACACTAATTTTCTTAACAAGATTCTTCATCTCATCTATCTACTTGCGGTAGCAAATAGTATCATCATGCCCACATTTCTTGCAATGGTTGCATGTGGGTAGCTCCTTGGATTGCTCCTTTTTGCTAGATGAAGATGAAATAGGAGGTGCATGTGAAGTAGACTCCTTGCCTTGCTCGTGGTGTTTGGTTTTGTGTTTCTTTTCCTTACTAGTTAAAGCCTTTTCATCTTTGGTGGCTTGACTTGCAAGAAGTTCCTAAGGCTTTGTAGACTTCAATGTGCCTGTAGAGTTAAAACTCTACATTTTGATATTACTCAGTTGCAGCACTATAGTTTCATTTTTAGTTTGTGTGGTTATCTTGCCTGTGCACGAAGAACGCCAAGTGTCAGCATGGCGGGGTTTTAAGAACCCAAAAGAAAAGATGCTTCTAAAAGATGCATGGGGCTGCCACACTGCAAGGAGATTAGAAGTAGTAAGAACAGTGACCAGGAGTAGCAGATAGTGCCATGTGTCTTCTTCTTAGTTTGTGGTTCCTAGGTGCCACAAAACATTGCCACATATCTTTGGCTGTGTTTCTTTTTGTATAGTTTCTATCTCTTATCAGAATGTGTCATGTGTCACTTCTGTGGGGTGTCAAGGAGAAACTTTTGAGAAAGGCATCAATAAAGAGTGCCACCGTGCCACATGTCTTTTGTTGCAATATGCAGAAGCTAAAGCGTTGAAGTCCCGTATGGTGGTCCCAAAGTACGAGTTTAATGTTTCGAAGTGTAGCAGAGTTTGCTAGGTGTCACTACCATGGGTGATTGTAGGCAAAAGAAAAAAAAAGAAGCTTTTGAAGTTGTGCTAGTTTGCCATTTGTCCCAGTTTTAAGGTTCTCAGGTGTTGCCATGTATTAGCAGTATAAAGAGGTGGATTTCACTAAGTGTCAATGCATCGTTTGTTCTCTTTATATCAAAGGGAAACTAAGCTTGACGAAGCAAAAGGTGCCACGTAGCATTTTTTTGACCCATTTGAATCTTGAAGAGGAAGCCACTTGTCTTAACAGAACTGGTAGTCCCAAGGCTACATTTCTAGTACCATTCAACCAATGGATGCGCAAGGATGATACGGTTACAAATTCAGTTCTAGTTTAGTTCTAGTTCAGTTCCAAATCAGTCCTAGTTTAGTAGCAAATGGTTGTGGATTCTTAATGACTGGAGATATTTTGAGTCCCATCTTTCTTCAATAAATTGGTGCAGGTGCACCTAACCCACAGTGGCCTCCATGAGGCATTTAGTTGTTTTATGTTTATTTTTCTATTTTCAATAAGGTCCTAAATGACCCTTCAATGTAATAAGGTCAATTTGACCAATGCATACTATTTTTAGGTTCTTAGTTAAGAGTTTGTTAGTCGGTTAGATCTCCCAGCCGATTGGAAGTGTCTCCCAGCCACTGGGAACCAAGTCTGTACTACCGAGGGTAAGTAGATAAATACCCCCTAGATGATTGAATGGATATAGTAGAGTACAGTGTGGTGGTCAGTTGTAGTTCAATTCAGATGGGAAGTTGTAACAGAGCATCTGTAAACATTTCTGAAAACATCAATATAAGATCTTATTGTGTTATTTTCTGGGTATTGAATTTATCATTTTGCTAAGGTTGGATGGATTCATTTATCCATTCCACCAGTTGATTCTCTGAATCGGTGGAATGGTTGTGTACATATTAGTTAGGGTTTATGTTTGTTTTCTATTTTTCATGTTAATGCTTGTAGGATTGGGCAAGGAATGCATTGAAGGATTCTAGCATGGTTGTGTGCTAGATTGTTAAAGTGTAGAGAGCTACATGTTTGAAGGTGGAATGGCTAGAAGTAATCGCTATGCAAAAAAGTAGATCAAAATAGTGGAAACCCGCATGGTTTGGAGAGACATACAAATTGCGTGTATATCACTTTTGCATGAAGGATATACAATCTGTGAATATATCTCTTTTGCATGTTTTGTTTATCTTGCACTTGTCTATCACAGATACAAAGGAGAGAGAAAGTCCAAGATTCCAGTCGGCATACAAAGAAGTCAAGGTTCGGTCAAATGCATATTTGAAAATGCATGTTATGAATATATAAGGTTAAGTATATCAAATATACAATTCCTATATATACTACAAATGTACATCAGGTTATACAGTTTATGAGTATATGTCTTTTGTATGTCAAAGATAGTTTGTGTGTATACTATAGTTACATGAGTGAGACAATCTCTGTGTATCCGTCAGTTGTATTTCACGGTTGTATGTTATGAAGATACAATAAAAATGTACATCGCCAAATAATGCAAAGGGTGACTAGCCGAGGTGGTAGCCAGAATGTATGTTGAAAGGGTTTTTGTCTGCGGATACAAGAATTGATTGGTAGTCATAGGTAAGGGCACCAGAAGAACAAGTTAAGATTTGTATGTATGTCTCAAATGTGCAACGCACACATACATTGGTTTGGATGCATTTGTTGGCCGTCAGAGTATAGCCAAAGGTTGTATATCACCATTGCATGTATGTTAAAGACATACATTGGACTAATGCATTGGTGAGAGAGTGGGGATCGGTAGAGAAAATGAAGACTTCACCGACGGGAGGAGTCTCAACGATAAGGAGTTTGGAGTCGGCGTGAGGTGAAGCATCGGGGAGATACCAAGCATAGCGGCCGATAGTATTAGGTGTTGCCAATAGGTAAAGAGAAGGGTTTATAAAATGAATTTTTTATGCATATTCAATAATGCATAGACATACATTAGTGAGTGTATGTTAGGGTTTGAGTGGTGGATGCTCTGCATCATAGTGGTATCAGAGCGCAGTGAAAGATTTGGGTTGTTATGTGTTGATTCTGTCACTGAGAAGGCAGAAGTAGAAGGATTGAGAGGTTGACAAGATGCCTCCAAAAGGTAATGGTACTACCAGAGAGTTGCAGGAGATGAAGGAAAAACATCTAAGGAGATGAGGAAGATGAAAGAGCTTGCTGAAGCACTTCAAGCCAGGATTGCAGCCTTGGAGAAAAATAAAAGAAGAGAAGTAGATGAAAGTGAATTAGAAAAGGAAGAAGATGATGCTAAAGAATTTGAAGAGGTAGATGAAGAACTGAATACTGAAGATCAGAGATTTGCAAAACTATTAAGGGCAGTCAAGAATGACAAACCTAAGGTAAAGATTGATGTTCCAAAGTACACTGGAAGTTTAAATGGGAAAGAGTTACTTGATTGGGTTGCTGCATTAGACAATCACTTTGAATGTGAGGAGGTTCCTGAGGAGCAGAAGGTAAAGATTGCAAAGACCAAATTGACAGGTCATGCTTTGGTATGGTGGGATTATGTACAATCAGAGAGAAGAAAGCAAGGTAAGTCAAAGATTTCTTCATGGGACAAGATGGTAGCAAGGATCAAAGGTAAATTTTTACCCAAGGATTATGAGGTCCAAATGTTTAAAAAGCTTTAATTTTTAAGACAAAAAGAAATGGATGTGAAGGCATATACTGAGGAATTTTACAAGTTGAGTATGAGGTCTGGTCATCATGAGAATGAGGTTGAAAAGGTTGCTAGATGTTTGGCTGGTTTAAGATTGAATATATAGGATGAATTAGTTTTAGCTAACCCTAGGAGTGTGGAAGAATGTTATCAAATGGCAATCAGGATTGAGGAGAAGATGAAAAGGAGATAGGATAAGCCCATGAGAGGAAGAGGCAGCATATTCAGAGGTAGAGGATCAGCTCCTACAACAAGGCAAGCCAATGAGAATCCAGAAGAGGTTGGTAACGGACAAGAATAGTCTGATGTCAGAAGTGGATGGAGAGGCACAAGACGTAGATTTGGCAATGGAAGAGGTTCCAATACATTCTCAAGAAAGTGTTATACTTGTGGTGAATATGGTCACCCATCTTTCAAATGTCCAGAAAAAGCAACAAGTTTAGTAGGAGAAAGGAGGACAAATTTGGTCCAAGAATCTGATGATCAAAGTGGGACAAGCTCAAACACTAATAAAAGTTGTGCATATCCTGAGCAAGGAGAAGCATTGATGTTAAGGAGAACAATCCTGAAGACATCCCAAGACATGTTGCAAAGGAGAGCACTTTTTAGGACTAGTTACAAAAGCAAAGGCAAAGTATGCAAGGTAGTAATAGATTCTAGTTCAACAGATAATATGGTATCTCAAGAAATGGTGGATAAACTAAAATTGGAAAGGATTCCACATAAAAATCCTTACAAAGCATCTTGGGTAAGTGATAGTGAATCACTTTTGGTATATGAACAGGCATATGTTGATTTTCAGATTGGAGAGTATCAGGATAGAGTTTTGTGTGATATATTGCCCATGGAATATTGTCACCTATTGTTGGGTAGGCCATGGCAATTTTATCAAAGAGCATTGTATGATGGGTATGCTAACACCTACACCATCAAGAAGGATGGGAGCACTATTCTATTGACACCATTGTAGGAGGATATTGAAGCAAAGAAGACAACAAAGATTATTTTGGTAGGTAAGAAGGAGTTTGTGAAGATGCCTACAATAGAGTCAAAGGTAGTTGAGGATATCTCCAGGAGAGGAAATTAGAGTTTGAAGAAGTTTTTAGTTATGACTGACAGAGATCAGATGGATCAGTAGAACATCTAGAAGTAGGTTTGTACACAGCCATAGGCTGATTGGAATGGCAAGGATGCAATCATAGTAGGGACTATTGTTTGCCCTCTAAAAGTTGAAAGACTAACTCATTCTGCCATAGCAGTAAATGAGGTTTCCACTATCCATGTTTAGACATAGATGATGGTCAGAAAGAATGACCAGTAAGATGTGAGAAGAGCCTACAGTTCTAGGCATGAGTATTTGTGTCCATGGCAGTTTGTTGCAGTCTAGAGATCATGGGGCAGATATATGACAGTAACAGATACAGATGGATTAACTCAAAGACTTAACTCATGGGACATGAGTTCTTTTCAAATTGGAGAGTACATGGTGCAGGTACACCTAACCCACAGTGGCCTCCATGAGGCATTTAGTTGTTTTATGTTTATTTTTCTATTTTCAATAAGGTCCTAAATGACCCTTCAATGTAATAAGGTCAGTTTGACCAATGCTTACTATTTTTAGGTTGTTAGTTAAGAGTTTGCTAGTCGGTTAGATCTCCCAGCCAATTGGAAGTGTCTCCCAGCCATTGGGAACCAAGTCTGTACTACTGAGGGTAAGTAGATAAATACCCCCCAGATGATCGAATGGATATAGTAAAGTACAGTGTGGTGGTCATTTGTAGTTCAATTTAGTTGGGAAGTTGTAATAGAGCATTTGTAAACATTTCTGAAAACATCAATATAAGATCCTGTTGTGTTATTTTTTGGGTATTGAATTTATCATTTTGCTGAGGTTGGATGGATTCATTTATCCATTCCACCGGTTGATTCTCTGAATCGGTGGAATGGTTGTGTACATATTAGTTAGGGTTTATGTTTGTTTTCTATTTTTCATGCTAATGCTTGTAGGATCGAGCAGGGAATGCATTGAAGGATTCTAGCATGGTTGTGTGCTAGATTGTTGAAGTGTAGAGAGCTGCATGTTTGAAGGTGGAGCAGCTAGAAGTAATCGCTATGCAAAAAAGTGGATCAAAATAGTGAAAACCTGCGTGGTTTGGAGAGACATACAAATTGCGTGTATATCACTTTTGTATGAAGGATATATAATATGTGAATATATCACTTTTGCATGTTCTGTGTATCTTGCATTTGTCTATCACAGATACAAAGAAGAGAGAAAGTCCAAGATTCCAGTCGGCATACAAAGAAGTCAAGGTTCAGTCAAATGCATATTTGAAAATGCATGTTATGAATATACAAGGTTAAGTATATCGAATATACAATTCCTGTATATACTGCAAATGTACATCAGGTTATACAGTTTATGAGTATATGTCTTTTGTATGTTGAAGATAGTTTGTGTGTATACTGTAGTTGCATGAGTGAGACAGTCTCTGTGTATCCGTCAGTTGTATTCCACGATTGTATGTTATTAAGATACAATAAAAACATACATCACCAAATAATGGAAAGGGTGACTGGCTGAGGTGGTAGCCAGAATGTATGTTGAAAGGGTTTTTGTCTGCGGATACAAGAGTTGACCGACAGTCATAGGTAAGGGCACTGGAAGAACAGGTTAAGATTTGTATGTATGTCATGAATGTGCAATGCACACATACATTGGTTTGGATGCATGTGTTGGCCATCAGAGTATAGCTGAAGGTTGTATATCATCGTTGCATGTATGTTAAAGACATACATTAGACTGATGCATCGGTGAGAGAGTGGGGATCGGTATAGGGAATGAAGACTTCGCCTACAGGAGGAGTCTCGGCAATAAGGAGTTTGGAGTCGGCGTGAGGTGAAGCATCGAGGAGATACCAAGCATAGTGGCTGATAGTATTAGGTGTTGCCGATAGGTAAAGAGAAGGGTTTATAAAATGAAGTTTGTATGCATATTCAATAATGCATAGATATACATTGGTGAGTGTATGTTAGGGTTTGAGTGGTGGATGCTCTGCATCATAAATAGTGGGAAATTTTGTAACTAATATATAGATATTGAGATAAAGAAATACAGAGAGATATTACTGGGACTAGAATATATAATTTTTTGCCTTCATAGCTATTTCAAGAAAAGTAGATAGATCTATGCATGTTTCTGTAACTCATGTATGTTGCTAAATCCATTAATGAAAGAAGCTTTGTTCTATAATGTTGATGATATTTTCTGTGTCTTTATATAAATCTTCTGAGTTTAGCCTTTGGTTCTAAATCCATCTATAATATGTCTATGTTAATCATGCTCATTACTCTGTGATATAGCTGAGTCATAAAGATTTAATCATTGTGCTAGTTGTTGAAACACATAAATGTTTGGTGCATCGCCTTAAGAGTTTTATTTCATTGTATATGTAATCTTGTTTCTTCTTCCCTTTCCCAAAACCCCATTGAAAAAAGGAAGAGCCGGCTTCCCTAAAGTTTGGAGGTTGTTTCAAGAATCTATCCTGCATTCTTGAAGCTTGCCTTGTTGGTGCTAAAACCTGCATAGTTTTATACATCAACAATTTTTGGCATGCCCAGTGGGACCTTTCTTGATTTCTGATCAAGATTGTATGAACCAGAGAGTAGAAATGAGTCAAAGCTGTGGACCAACCACTAGAACCCAATTAGCTGCTAATCTAGGAATCTTGTTGCCACCTTTATCAGCCACTCCAAAAAGAAGGGTAAATCAGTCATTAAGAACACTAGGAATAGCCATGGTAGTACCTGCCCCACCACGAAACTTTGCAAACTAGAACAACATTAGACCTCTTATTCTCCCAATACCGCTAGATACCTAGGATCCAATTCCTACTAATTCTTTGAAAACATTACTGAAGTTTTCAGGAGAGGACTCCAAGACTCCAGCAAAACATCTCCAAGATGTGTTTGATGTGTGCGTTATGCATGTCATCACAGAACAGAACGTTGCTATCAAATTATTAGTAGTTTATTTTAAGGGGAAGGCTCTAGATGGGTATAGGTCCTTGGCCTCAAATTTAATATCTACTTGGGATCAAATTGGAGATGCTTTCTTTGTAAGATTCAGTGAAAAGGGTGATAGATCCTCTCTATTACAGCAATTGATCACCATAAAGGGATTACCCCAAGAAGCCATAACAAACTTCAATACTAGATTCCAAAAGACCTAGGATAGAATCCATGCCACAACCAAGTCATCAATAGGTTTGGTAGTTGTATTTTATCTTAAGGCTTTCAATTTTGATATCTCAGTCATGATCTAGTCTTTAGGAGGACAAACTTTACCAGTGACATATGAATTAGCAGTAAGAGCTTAAAATAGCTTAATAGATGCTAGGAAACTACCTCCAAGATCTCCTATGCCTATGTTTCCAAAACTTTCTATTCCCCCGCCACAAGAAACTAGTAATACCCCATTAGTTCCAGTGTCCATGTATACCTTGTCAACACCTCAACAACCCACTACGTCAGCACCTCCTGCTCCTCCATCTGAAATGAATGATGTCAAGAACATTCTTAGAACCTTTTCAAATGAGATTATTAACCTCAAAAGACAACAGACTTCTTATCCAAAACCTCCTTACTAGGGATTCCAAGGTAATAGGCCCCTGTACCAGCCAAACCAATACCATGGAGCACAATGGTCAAATTATCCCCAACCTTTAAACTAGCTAGTTACAGTACCCACACCCTTACAAGTTGTTCCAGCTAATCCAAATAGGGAGATGGTTCCTGGACAAAATAATATAGCAGGAGACCCCAATGCTTGGTGTTTCTCCTGCAATAATGCACATATACCCAAAGATTTCCCTAGGAGAAACTCACAATAGAGGGTAGTAGAGAAAAGAAGAATGGAGGGTCAAGCTATTGTACCTTCAGGGCCATTCCCTTACTAGTCACCTGGTGTTCAAAATGTAGCATTGGTAGCACAAATGCAAGGGATGTCAATAGAACAAAAAGGTGAGATTGCCATAGAGCATGCACCATTTTCATGGATAGAAGATGAAGAGTTAGTATTTCTAAATGAAGCATCTACCTCCAAGAAGCCCTTGGTACAGTCTGATTATTACACCAAGTTAAAGAGGAGAATGGTGCAACATCTTGAAGCCAATCTGAATGAAACAACTAAAGTTTCCCAGTTCCAAGGTCAATATGCCCCTATTTTGAGGTAAGAAGTTCCTATGATTGCTTTGAACCGAGGAATCTCCAACGCGGTGATAGAAAGAGCAAGGTATCCTTATTACCCTAAGACACAAATGTTGGGGCCAATGAATGTGGTGGAACAACTAAAGAAAACTCTTGCACAAGTGTCAATATGGGATATGCTGGCTATCCCTGAGCAAAAGATGCTATTGCAAGAAGCATTGTAGACCCAAGCAGACACTAAAGTTGTTCATACAAAAGGAGGTACAAATAAAGGGAGGACTCAAAACAAAGATACTCCACCTCTGTAGATAGCCTCTTTGCTAAATACCACGTTAGAGGTAAGAAAATCTAAGCCAAATCCATTTTATCTAACTTTAATAGTGGGGAAAAAACTATTGCATAACTCAATGATAGATTTGGGGGCTAGTACTATAGTCATGCTGAAGCAAATAGCTGATGCTTTAAAAATAGAATATGAGCCACTTGCTAAAGGGGTCATGCAATTAGATGGAAACTTTGTCCAAACCATAGGGATGATCAGACAACTCCCATTATAGTTGTATACTTGTCCAAATATAACTGTCTTGCAAGATGTGGTGATCATTGATATTCCACCTGTCCTTAGGCTATTCCTATCTAGAGATTTCAAAGCCAAAATAAGAGGGTTCATGTCACTTGATTGATCACATTTGATCTTAAGAACTAAATATGGAACAAAGATGAAGGTGTTGTTTGAGCCCCTATCTAAAGATCATATCACTGAAGAACTAGCTCCAAGAATTGAAGCATCTCATGCTATGATGAATAGGGAGGATAGAACTTTTGTTGAAGAAGTGGGAGAATGGACTGAATATGATTAGAATGAAGAAGAGAACAATCAGTTGATGTCCATGATCCAGAGTGATCCCTATGGTAATTATGATTCTACTAGTTTAGGGACTTATGTAATCTTTGAGGAGGGCCAAGAAATACCAAATATAATGAGCCAAGAGACATCTAAAAAAGAGGATTCAAATAAAGACTCTAAGATCTGGATCTTGAACTTTGATGGATCTAGGAGTAAAAATGGTGCAGGGGCAAGTGTATTTCTCACTTCCCCAAGTGGTGAGAAAATTCTCAGGTCCATACACTTCTAATTTGCTTGTACCAATAATGATGCTGAGTATGAGTCTTTGGTACGTGGTCTTATGTTGGATAAGAAGAAAGGGATAAAGAATCTAATAGTCAAAGGTGATTTAGAGCTGGTTGTGAAACACATTAGAGAAAAGGATGTGGTAAAGAATGTGAGCAAGAGATCTTATCGCCACAGGATTTGGGATCTAATCGATGGCTTCGATGTTTTTAACATAGAAATTGTCCCTAGTGCTTAGAATACTGAAGCAGATAGAATGGCACAAATCAGGTCTTAGTTTTATCCAACCAGTGACTTGCTCATAAATAATGTAGTAGTGAAAGTTATTATTAGGCCAGCAATCCCTGATAATGTTCAAAACTGGTAGGTTTTTGATAATCATCTTCAGGTGCTTATATTTCTACAACAATCTAGAGAATTTGCTGACCAATTGCAGCCTAAGACTAAGGAAGCATATGGTGATCAAATTATTCAATTAAAATCTAATAAGCTTCTGAGGGGGTTAATAACGTTGGAGAATCTATTTGTCCTGGATGGTGCAAGCCTAGATAAGAGGAAGTTTAAAGAAAGAAAAGAAATTATTCTAATATTTATGTCAGCGAAGGAAGAAAGTTGAAAGTAGGTAATGCCACTACTCAGGAGGAAAGAACTAAGCTAGTTTCTTTATGCAACAAGTATGATAGAGGGATTGCATGGACCTATGATGACCTTCACAATTATAATAGAGACATCATTCAACATACTATAGAGCTTACCAAAGGATAAAAGCTTGTTCACCAAAAATAGAGCCCAGTGAATCCTAGAATCAAACCTTTAATGGTGGATGAGTTATAGAAACTTCTGGAGCCTAAAATTATTTTCTTGATTAAGCATTCAACTTGGGTATCTAATCTGGTGCAAGTTAACAAGAAAAATGGGGACATTAGGCTCTGTGTAGACTCCAAAGACTTCAATAAAGCTTCATTAAAAGATCATTATACTTTGCCCTCCATGAAACAGATTTTCCAAATAGTGGCTAGATCAGAAAGATTCTCCTTGCTTGACGATTTTTAAGGATATAATCAGATCTGGCTGGTGGATGAAGACCAACACAAGACATCATTCACAATGAAGTGGGGAACTTTTGTATATGCCAAAATGCCATTTAATCTTTCAAATACTGGAGCCACCTTTCAATACGCTTTGGATATAGCATTTAAGGGACTCACAAATAAGATCATCCTGATCTATTTAGATGATCTCATTATTTTTTCCAAGAACGCCAAAGATCACTTTGAGCATTTAGAAGCTATTTTTTAGAGGTGTCAAGAGTTTGGGATTTCTTTAAATCCTAAGAAGTGTGTTTTTGCAGTACCTCAAGGGAAACTTTTGGGGTATATTATTTCAAAGGATGGAATCTCCATTGATCCAGAGAGGGTCAGATCTATACTAGACTTGTCCTTACCAGTCAACAAGAAGGCAGTCCAATCTTTCCTAGGTAAAATTAATTTTGTTAGTAGATTCATATCTAATTTTATAGGGCTAGTTAGGTCCATTACCCTAATGTTGAAGAAGGATTTATTCTTTAAATAGACAACTGAGGGGAGGCATGTTTTTGGAGAAATCAAGAAAGCTATCTCCACTGCTCCATTACTGCAAAATCTAGATTTCTCTAAACACTTCATAATGTATGTATATGGAGAGGAACACAATATTACACTTGTTCTAACTTAGAAAGATGACACAGAGGAAGGAGAGCATCCAATGGCATTCTTCTCTAGGACAGTAAGGGAGTATGAATCTAGGTATAATTTCGTTGAAAAACAAGCTTATGCCATGGTTACAACTCTTAATAAATTTAGACATCTAGTAATAGGAAACAAAATCTTTATATTAGTAGCTCACTCAAGTGTTAGAGAATACATTATGGAAGGTGAGATTATAGAAAAAAGGGCTAACTGGATAACTAAGATTTTTGAATATGATGTAGAGGTAAGGCCTACTAAATTGGTCAGAGGTAGGGGACCCTGCCAATATATTGCCCAAGACACTGAAGTGTCAATGTTGGAATAAACAGAGGACAAAACAATGTTGAAACTCTAAGAGATAGATGAAGATTCTTGGGTGAGTGACAAAATATAGTTCATTAGAACTAGTATTTTCTCTAATGATCTCTCCCTTGATGAAAGAAGATACTATAGACATCAGGGAAGGGATTTTGTGTTAATCGATCATGTCTTGTTCAAAAGAAACTTTGATGGGATACTACTAAGATGTGTTGAAAATGGTGAAGCTCAAAGGATACTACATGAACTCCATCATGGAGCTTCACGGGGGCATTTCTCAACAAGAACTACTACCATCAAGATTACACAAGATGACTACTACTGGCCCACATTGTTTGTAGATTGTCATCAGATGATCAAGGATTGTCAGGTTTGTTAGTTTTATACCAGAAGGAGAAGGAATGTCACCTTACCTTTGAGTCCCATAGTAGTAGAAGAACCCTTTACACAGTGGGGTTTAGATTTAATATGGATGATTAATCCAATCTCAACTACAAGATATAAGTGGATCCTTACTGCAACCGATTATTTTACAAGATGGAGTGAAGCAGTGCCACTTAAGGAAGCTACTAAGAAGGTGATTCTAGAGTCCCTTGAAGGAATAGCTACCTATTTTGGTCCTCCACTCACTGTTATATCTGATAATCCTAAGGTAGTTTTAGGGACTAAACTATTAAATTTTTCTTTAAGCAATGAGATATATTTGAAGACTTCATCAAATTACTATCCGTAAGGAAATGGTTTATCAGAATCCATGAATAAGAACCTGATTAGACTCATCAAGAGAATGGGGGTTGATCGTCAGAGAGATTGGCACAAGTCTCTTAATTCAGCACTATGGGAAGATAGAATTACACCAAAACAAGTGACTAAGATGTCCCCATATGAGCTAGTTTATGGCAAGAGTGTAGTCATGTCGTTGAGCATAGAAATTCTCACTTTGTAGATGATCAAACAATTGGAAATAGAGGAAAATGGCCCAATGCATGTGAGGCTTGATGAAGTATTAGAAGTACAAGAGAAAAGATAAGTGGCACATGAATCTTTAATGAAGCATCATCATACAATAAAGAATTGGTTCAACCAAATTTTAAAGTCCGGTCCTTGGTTTTGAAATGGGATGAGAGAGCTACTAAACTAGGGCGGCACAACAAGTTTAACTCGCTATGGACTGGCCCTTTTAAGATTCACACCTACAAGCATCAAAATGCATTTGAGCTTGAGAATATGGAAGGAGAGCCTAAAGAGATTACCGTTAATGGGATCTTTTTGAAACACTTCACATAGTTCTAAAGCCTGACCTTGTATCATAGTTAGTTAGGTGTCCTTAGTTTCCTTTCCTATTTTGGTCTTTCTTTTTTCCCACTTTCCTTTTAAACAAGTGTTCCAAGAACACATGTCTGCAGCACATTAGCTCTTGCAATTGGCAGTTACAATTCCCAAAGTCATTTGGTGGTTCTTCTACTTCAATAAAAATTTCCAATCATTACCAAAAGATCAGCGTCTTTAATGTCAATTTGACACTTAGTCCTATGCAGATATGGAATGATACACTAGCAGTCTTTTGGTGTGTTTATTAATGACATTAATTGGATGTGATGGGTCATTTAATAGATCACTTAATGCCTCCACCAAGTCAGGTTTGTAAGCTTTTCAAATAGTTTCAGTTGCTATTCCTTGCTTCAAAATCCTTTGAATTCTCATCGCCTATGTCACAAAGTTGCAACTCCTACCTCCAGTCCTAGCTAGTTTGGGCTTATTTGCAAGTTTCATAAGCTACTGGGAGATACAAAGATGGTAGAAAGTCAGTCACCACAAGAGGGTCTGTTTGACTTGCTGAAAAAATGGAAGAATAGTAAGGCTTAGGCCTCTGAAATGGCATAGCCAAGAACAAGTTGTTCGAGGAAAAGATCCTTGGAGACTGGGGTGAACGCTGACTCTGCGTAAGTAAAAGATTATGCAAACGGTATTTTTGACCCTCGGATGTCAAAGAATCCAAAGAATTTTCAGGAAGGAGCATACCAGTGATGTCTTCGACAGGCAGAAGAGGTAGAGTCTGAAACATTTGGTATGATGATTTGGACTTCTCAGTTAGCATAATTTGTGGTTCCTATTGTCCACTCCTACCCAGAATTGATTGATATGTGTTCAGATCTTTTTCACCCACAGACTACTATGATTCAATGTGGTAGATTCATGCTCTAGATAACCCCCAAGGCAATTCAGGATATGCTGGGTATGTATCATGATCGGAATGCTACATTTGGTACAATCCTGAAGCTACAACATACATGGAGTGGTGTCCACAGTAAGGTCTAGTTACTAAATATGAATATGCATTTGGATGAGGATAACACTCAGTTGCCCCTATTTCCCACTTCCCGAGGCCAGTTCAATGCCAATGTTTAGGATGCTCTCTCTATGTTGTCTTTTATTTTTGGTCAGAATGATGATGCGAGGGTATATGATTGGAACTTGGCAGTAATTTTTAGACTCAAAAGAGTGGACAAGTCTTCAGAATACCGGTTCAACTTTTTGGAACACATCTCCCAAGATATCATTGAGTAGCTAACAAATTTCTCCCAAGAACAAATTTTCAAGTATTCTGCCTATCTTTTCCACTTGATTCTGTACCAAAATTATCATCTCTTCCAGCAGCATATGCACCCAGAAATGTATGAGCCTAAGGCAAGTAGTAAAAGGACTATCCCGGTGTGCACATGGACTCATGTCCTTTCAGAAACTACATACCCTTACAAATTTGCTAAGTGTTTTGTAGCCTCGGTCTTTGAGCAATTAGGGTCTGAAGCTGTTGTGAATAGGATGACAGATAGAATGAGAGGCTTCTTGACAAATTTAAAAATTCCTTGCGATTATTTCTTTGGTACTCACACAACAATCAATATACTTCATGGTTTTTTTGGAGAGCCTATTTTGCTCTTGAAGGTCTTCACCCCTAGGGTCACAACTTTGGAGGTGGGTAGTCAATTGTCCATCATTGATAATAATTTTGACAATAAGAATAGAAAGAAGAAAATGTATGATATCCCTTGGAGCAAGGGAAAGATTACCATAGATTAGAGAGAAACTGAGAATCTCCTGCTTAGGAAACTAGCAACTTATGGTTTTGTAATAGTACAAGACAAATGGAAGTATGATCCTAATGGTTTCTTGGCATCATGGATTATAAATAACAAAGTTTCAGCTATTTTCATTCACGAGAAATGACCTTTCTGGGAACAGAGAATGTCACTAAAGTAGGATGATCCTGCATTTTATGTAGAGCTCAAGGATGTTCCAGATGGGGGTCCTAACCATGGGAAACTTTTTACAAGAAGCACCAAGAATATGACCCTAAGAAACTAATGACACATTGTTTGAGGGAGACTCTAAAGAAGAAAGGTTGGAATGCTGAAAAGATAGCAGCCTATTGGAAGTATAGGCAGGAAATTGATGAAATCATTCACACTTTGGGGGGAGTTCTGAAAGATGACCAATGGGAGCAAATATGTGATGACTATCACATGACCCCAGTGTGAAGCCCAGATAAAAGTAATCATCTAGGTAGGTCTCATGAGGTAGAGGAGATAGAAGAGCCAAAGAAGGCTCAGGAGGTAGAGGAAGTAGAGAAAATAACTACACAAGCCCCTAGGGCCCCATGCCCTCAACCTTTCAGTGCCCTTGAGAAACAAAAAGCTGCATTATAGCTATCTTGTGAGACCTATATAGCTTCAGCATCTGGGGGTCTCGTAGCTGTAATTTCTCAACAGACATTAATAGCATTACAAGAAGTGGCAGAAGAAGAAAACCCTAAGGATACAGATGAAAGGTCCTTGAAGAGAAGGCGTAAGTTAGTATTGCAAAAGGAGGATACGGAAGGTGATATCTTCAGGTCCCCATAGCAACAAGTTCTCACAACAACAACAGTGGGATAGATAAGTATTCCTGCTCCTTGTTCTCCTTCACATTTCTCTTCAATAGGGATGGCAACCCAAATAACCTATTCTTCCACATCTCATGTCACCTCTATTGTGCCATTACAATATTTTGCCCTTGCGGCTAGTTCTACAACCTTAGTATCATCCTAGGCCATTTCTTTACCTTTGTTTTCCCCAACCATGCCCAGATAGGCTTTGTCTCAGATTGATCCCAGTAGATAAATCACCACTATACCATATGGCCTATCACAGGGTTATCCTTTTGCTGGAGGTCTCATTGCTTCTCCACCCACCTTCCAAACACAAGAAGATACTGCTAGGAAGGTAATGAAGGCTAGGATGAATAAGACGAAAAAGAAGGAAGGAAAAACCCCTATTACTCTTTATATGAGGTCATTGTTTGACCCAATCCAATAGTCCCTAACAATCACCCACTTGACCCCTAATGTGGTTAAGTCTACTGAACAAATGAAGCCTGAGGACTACATTATGAATGTAGTGGCTATGTACCTAGCCCACTTTAGACCTCAAGATAAAGTGGAGCTAATGAATGAAATTGCCATGGTTGTCACATCTGATTACCTAAAGGTGACAAAGAAGCTATAGAAATTAGAAGTAGACTTAGCAAAAGTAAAAGCCACAAATAATAGCCTTACAATAGAGATCAAGCCTAAGGACAAGAAGATTGATACTCTGAATAAAGATTTATAGAAAACTATGTCTTTGGAAGTGTACCAAGCATCTCAAGCTCAGGTTGCAACATTGCAAAATGAAATAGCACAGGCAAGAGCCACTACAATTGCATTAAAACAAGAAAAAGCCATTGCTGAGAAAAAATATCAAGATAAGATGCAAGATGTATCTCAGTTGCAACAGAACCTGTTAAGGGAATAGAATAAGAATAGTGTTGCTCAAGTCTAGTTCATGGCTGAATAGGAATAGACTAAACAACTTACTATTGAGCTAAGTTAAAGGCCACAAAACGCAGGAGTCTTGGCAATGGTTAAAGAGCTTTATCTATCTGCCTAGCAAAGAATCTCTGAAGAGATTTTACATCTTAAGCTTGTTCTCAGTTTCTTATTAAAATCTCAATAGTTGTATGAGAGTATAGAGTCTTCAGTGGAAGCAACCTTGTCTATTGTTTCTTTGAGAGTCTCAGATTCTGATGTAGGGACTTCCAGAGGTCATAACTTTTGACTCGGATGTGGGTTTTCTATGAAATTTTATAGGTGGATACGTTATGAGGTGGCCAGTGGTTTCCCAACCCACCCTAGTTGGTTGGATCTCATCTTCGCACTTTTTCGGGGGTTGAAACTTTCATCTTGGCCCTCAAAATGACAATTTAGTGTTTCTTTTTTCTAGTTTTTTAAAAGTTGCCTTTTTTAATAACTCAAAACTCATGTTTTGAATTTAGAATATTAGTTGGCATTTCATCCTACCTTAGTTTTAGGAAGATTCAGGGAAAAAATAGGATTTTCTCGATATGATTATAAAATTACCTAAAATGGCAATAATTGACAATTGTTGAAATCTGCCAAAAAAGGTCATTTTTTTATTTTTTTAAATTTTTCTTGGATATAAGAGAATGTTCTCTCATTGTAGTGGCAAAGTTGATGAATAGAAGTTTTTTTATGTTCCAGTCTTCAAATCTTTGGCCCTCACATGATTAATGGCAAAATTGTATTGAGTGTATGTTGTGTGCTGCATCATTTGGTATCAGAGCAGGAAGATGGCTGGGAGAGGAAAAGGAAGAGGCGGTCTTGCCCAGATACATAGAGAAATGCAAAATATGTAAAGACAAATAGCAGAACTTACAACACGGATGGAAAACCAAAGACTGGGTAGAGGAGGAGACGAATCTGATGAAGAGATAGGTCGAGGAGGTGCAAATCAAGATAAATAACATGACAAAGAAGAATTAGAAGGAATGAGTTTTGAAGATAGGATGCTCAGGGCCTTATAAGGGAAAAATTAAGGGATCAAGGTAGGTGTTTCAGATTATGTAGGTAGTCTTAAACTAGAGGAGTTGATAGACTAGTTGAATGACATGAGAAATTTTTTTGAATGGAAATCCATGATAGAGGAAAAGAATGTAAAATTTGCATGCCCCAAATTAAAGGGTCATGCAATGATTTGGTGGGATCATCCTCAAAAGATTAGGATATGGAGTAAAATGGAGAAGAAGTTGAGAGAAAATTTTTTCCCCATACATTATGTGCAAACCCTTTTTCATAGGTTTCAAAATTTAAAGCAAAACCTCTCTTCTATGCAAGATTCTACAAATGAGTTTTATACGATGTCTATGCATATAGAGCATCAAGAAACCGATGAACACATGGCTGCTAGATATGTAAATGGCCTCAAATTTTCTATTCAAGATGAATTGAGCATGCATCGACTCACCAATATGGAAGAGGCTTACCAATTGGCTCTAAAGGATGAAGAAAAACAAAATAGATAGTACCATCAGAGGAATAGAGGAGGAAGAAGGGGTACATCAACCTCATTTTGAGGAGGTTTGAATTATGGTAGGGGAGACTCATCCCATGGATAAGAAAAACAAGTAAACACTCGACAAGATCCTCTGAATCAAGAATGAGGAAGGGGATTTCAAAGAGGTAGAGGTTATGGTAGCGGTAGAGGATGTGAAAACCAGAGAAGGCCTTTCACTTGTTTCAGATGTGGAGAAGAAGGTCATAGGGCATTTGAATGCTCAAATTATAACATGCATGAAAGGAATCAAGGAGGACAACCTAGGGTGAACCCGATTCAAACGCAGCATGAAGTGAAAGGGACAGAACTAGAGGTTCCACCAGATGTGGGAGAAAGTCTCATGATGAGAAGAGCAATGGTGATTCCAGAGAAGGAGAAAACACAAGCCAAAAGCTATGATGGTTCATGGCTTCGAACCAATATCTTCAGAACTAGATGCACTTCAGGTGGCAAGGTATGTCAAGTTATTGTTGATGGAGGTAGTTGTGAAAATATGGTTTCTAAAGAAATGGTAGAAAAATTGAATTTACACTGTGAAAAACATCTTCATCCTTACTGCATTGCATGGTTTAAACAGGGAAATGAAGTCATTGTTGATAAAAGATGCCTAATTAAGTTTAGCATAGGGAAGATCTATCAGGATAAGCTATGGTGTGATGTTGTCTCAATGGATGCCTGTCATGTGTTATTGGGAAGGTTGTGGCAATATGATAGAAAAGTTATGCATGATGGAGAGAAAAACAAATAGACCTTTTCGAAAGATGGCTCTAAGGTGATTTTATTGCCTCTCAAGGATGAAGGAAAAGGTGAGACCATGTTGTCTGAAAGAGATCTTGTTAAAGAAATGAAGGTGACAAGGTGTTACTACACATTAGTAGTGAAAAAAGGTGAAGAGGAAGACATTTCAATTCCCCCAGAAGTAGCAGAGCTATTGAAAGAATTTGTTGATGTTTTTCCTGATGAATTGCGTGATGGTCTACTGCCAAAGAGAGATATTCAACATCATATTGATTTGATTCTAGGAGCAACTCTACCCAAACAAAGCAGCTTATAGGATGAATCCAACACAACATGTAGAGATGAATAAGCAAGTAACATAACTCATAAGTAGAGGTGTGGTGAGAGACAACATGAGCCCATGTGATGTACCTACATTGTTGACCTCCAAAAAAGATGGAACATGGAGGATGTGTACTGATAGCAGAGTAATTAATAAGATTGCCATTAAGTATCAGTTTCCTGTACCTCATATGGAGGACATGATGGATCTCCTTGCAGGGGCCAAATGTTTTAGCAAGATCGACCTACAAAGTGGCTACCACCAAATCCGGATCCGAGAAGGGGATGAGTGGAAGACAGCCTTTAAGACTGGAGACGGATTATATGAGTGGATGGTTATGCCATTCGGGTTATCAAATGCACCTAGCACATTTATGATATTGATGAACACTATACTACGACCTTACATTGGTAAGTTTGTGGTAGTTTATTTTGATGATATTTTGGTATTTAGTAACAACAAAGAAGAACACCTACAACACTTGAGGATCATCTTTGTTGTGTTAAGGAAGGAGAAGCTCTATGCCAATCTGAAGAAGTGTAGGTTCATGCAGGACAATTTGGTTTTTTAGGCTTTGTCATTTCTAAAGATGGTGTCAGAATGGATCCCGAAAAGGTCAGGGTAATTCTAGAATGTCCTAGTCCAAGTAGCATCATAGAGGTAGAAATTTTTCATGGCTTGGCCACTTTTAATTGAAAGTTCATTCGAAATTTTAGTAGTATTGTAGCTCCTATAATAGATTGCACCAAAGGAAGGGAGTTTTTATGGACCAAGGATGTTGAGGAGAGCTTTAAGTACTTGAAGAAAAAGGTAACATAAGCACCTATACTTGCATTGCCAAATTTTGATAAGGTATTTGAAGTAGAATGTGATGCCACCCATGTGGGAATAGGTGTTATGCTTAGCCAAGCTGGAAAACCTATAGCTTTCTTTAGTGAAAAGATGAATGAAGTGAGAAAGAATTATTCTACTTATGATTTGGAATTTTATGCAATTGTTTAAGCATTGAGGCATTGGTGACATTATCTAGTTCCCGAGGAGTTTGTATTGTTTACAGATCATATTTCACTGAGATACTTGAACACACAAAAAGTTGAATAGTAGGCATGCCAAGTGGGTCTCTTTCTTGTAGGGTTACAATTTTGTGTTGAAGCATAAGTCTAGAAAACAAAATCAGGTTGCAGATGCGTTAAGTAGGTGTGTTGCATTTTTGACCACAATGGAAACTAAGGTGATGGGTTTTGATGCCATAAAAAATCTGTATGAGTCTGAAGATGATTTTTGGGAGATTGTGGAAAAATTCAAGGCACCAGTATCTAGTAACTTGGATCACTTTAGGGGTGAATATTTTATACAAGATGGGTATCTATTTAAAGGAAAACAACTATGCATACCAGCTGGCTCTATGAGGGAAAACATTATCAGAGAATTTCATAGTAGTGGGTTGGCTAGACATTTTAGCAAGGACAAGACAATAGCCTTGATAAAAGACAAATATAACTGGCCAAAGATGAAACTGGATATGCATTCACAGAATATAGGGTTGTATATGCCATTACCAGTACCAACTACACCATGGATAGATTTGAGCATGGACTTTGTGTTGGGACTCCACGTACTCAATGAGGTAATGACTCCATTTTTGTAGTTGTTGATAGGTTCTCTGAGATGGTTCATTTTATTGCCTATAAGAAAACTAATGATGTAACGAGGGTAGCAAAGTTATTTTTTTAGAAGTTGTTCGACTGCATGGTGTTCCAAAGACTATTACCTCTGATAGGGATACCAAATTCCTCAGTCATTTTTTAAGGACTTTATGGAAGAAGATGGGGAGTAAGTTACAGTTTAGTAGTGCTAATCATCCTCAAATGGATGGGCAAACAGAGGTAGTCAATCGAAGTCTAGGAAATTTGTTGAGGTGTATTGTTGGAGAAAAGCCAAAACAATGGGACATGGCATTACCCCAGGCTGAATTTACCTATAATAGTTCTATTAATAGATCAATGGGAAAGTCCCCTTTCTAGATTGTGTATGGAAAGAATCCTCAAGGTGTTCTAGATTTGGTACGGCTACCAATGAAAGATAGGGTCAGTGATGATGGGGAAGCATTTGCAGAACACCTTCAACAGTTGCAGAAAGAAGTGAGACAGAAGTTGCAGGACAGTAATGAGATGTACAAGAATATAGTGGATACTAGTAGGTGACATCAGACATTCAATGAAGGTGACTTAGTGATGGTATATTTGAGAAAAGAGCAGTTTCCTACTGGAACATACCAAAAGTTGAAGTACAAGAAAATTGGTCCTTGCAAAATTACAAAGAAGATCAATGATAATGCATGAGGCCAGTTTACCAGATGATCTCGATATTTCTCTTGTGTTTAATATTTATGATTTATATGCATTCCATGGTGAGGATGATGTTGAAGATAGTCAACCAGAAGTGGCATGGCACCACCACATTCCCCATAAGAAGAAGGAAAAGATAGCATAGGTTCTTGATAAGAAAACTATCTACACTCGGCAAGGGCATTACAAGTATTTATTACAGTGGGAAGGATTGCCACCAATAGATAACATGTGGATTATAGAGTGGGAAGTGAAAAGGTTAGATCTTGTCAAATGGCAACAGTTTGAAGACACTCACTTGCAGGAGCTGTGTTCTTTTCAACCAGAGGAGAATGATGCAGGGACTTCCAGAGGTCATAACTTTTCACTCGGATGTGGGTTTTCTACAAAATTTTATAGGTGGATGCACTATGAAGTGGCCAGTGGTTTCCCAACCCACCATAATCAGTTGGACCTTGTCTTGGCACTTCTTCGGGGCTTGAAACTTTCATCTTGGCCCTCAAAATGGCAATTTAGTGTTTTTTTCTAATTTTTTAAAAGTTGCTTTTTTTAATAACTTGAAACTCATGTTTCAAATTTAGAATATTAGTTGGCATTTCATCCTACCTTAGTTTTAGGAAGGTTTTGGGAAAAAATAAGATTTTCTAGATATGATTGTAAAATTACCTAAAACGGCAAAAATATGACAATTGCCGAAATCTGCCAAAAAAGGTAATTTTTCAATTTTTTTTGTTTTTCTTGGATAGAAGAGCATTTTCTCTCATTGTAGTGGCATAGTTGATGAATAGAGGTTTTTTTATGTTCCAATCTTCAAATCTTTGGCCCTCACATGATTAATGGCAAAATTGTATTGACTGTATGTTGTGTGTTGCATCAGATTCTCAACTTTTATTGCAAAAGCTCTATGATGTTATAGATGAAGCTTGTCAGCTACAAGGGTAGATGACAAAATGATTGTAGTAGAAAAGGTAAACATGTTGATAACTGAGAGGGGGGGTGAATTAGTTATCCTAATTATTTCTACTTTCTGAACTTTATTAATAAACAATGTAACATTAATCCAAATGAGCAAACATAATCATGAAATAGAAATACACATGACATAATATTTTTGATGTGGAAACCCTATTAGGGGAGAAAACCACGGGGTGATTAACCCAAGATTGTATTCTCTATTAGAAGAATGGAAATACCAAATGGCACTTGCCAATTAGGACTCACTGCCTGAGCACATTGCTCACAAGAAGGCACACTGCCTACAAGAGACACACTGTCTACAAAAGAGTGCTATACAATACTTGAATTGATTAGTAGCATCCACATGTGTTGGGGTTCAGTTTCGGTTAGGCTCAGTACACTGATCTGCTGCACTTCATCTTTCGTCTTCTCTTATGCTGCTTTCCTTTCACATACCAGACCCTCCTTACTGTTTCTACTCTGCTTTGCTTTTACTCACACATCAACAACAATTTCACTACTTTCTCACAACTAAATCCATCGTGTATATATATCCGCAAAAGTGATTTCATCACCTTTCTAGTTGGCACCTGGAATAGTCAATCTTTTCACAAACTTGATTTGTCGGCTGAATCCTTGCACACCAGGTAATGCAGATCAATGATAGACTTATGGAAATGATTAATCATGTCGGCTAAACATAATTCGTGCCTTCATAACCTTTACCAACATCAGCAATGCATCTGGAATAATGGCTGATGTTCTGTCAGTTAGTTCTTGCTCTGTTCACACTATCACATGAGAACTTGACACTCAAAAATTCATATCTCTTTATCCTTTTCACACCGGAGGTTCAAACCTTGGAATCTATCAGTCAAGATACTCCTCTTGACTTCCCCAAATTCGCACTTCACCAAGATACTTTCTCTGAGGGATCCGGACCTATTTGTCAGACCTCGCCACATGCTTTGTTCCTATTTATCGGACCACAACATTCTTCACTCTGACTTCCAGTAGAGACATATCATGACCTGCGGATGTGTGGGATAAACTTTGTTGCCATCAATGACAATAATCATGAATCCATATATCGCCTCTTGTCAACAATCTCCCCCTTTGGCATTGATGGCAACAATTTAGTGAAAAATGACTAAGTGTTTACACTATGCTCCCCATTGGCTGATGCTCTATTTGTTTTTTATATATATACATTTTCCGAAGCTCCCCTTTAGTTTGATTCCTCATTTTTCACTGCTCTTCACTCCCCCTTTGACATCAATGACAAAGGGTAGGGTCTGCATACCAAAAGTTTAAAAAATTTTAACTATACTTAGCCACATATTACATACTCACATAAACTGAAGAATGTCTACAAAGGATGTCTTCAATTGGACAAGTTTTGTAGCACAACTTTGCTTCATTCTATCCAAAATTGAAATGTGACCACTCAACAAAAATGCAAAAGCTTCTGCCCACTTAAGATCTGTTGAATCATTGGTTTGGGCGGTAGTCTAAGCATCACTTATGGCCTCATGCATGGCCTCTAACTTAGGGATAATGATTCTTCTGAGTTCACCCATCCGGTTAATTATGTTCTTCTTTTCCTTCTCAAAATTCTTTATTGCATTTGTGATTGCAATAGTCTAACACTCTTGATTGACTATGGAGGAAGAGAGAGGATCAAAACTTTGAGACAAACTTAGTAGTTTATCCTCTTGCTATTTTATTTTCTTCTCAATCTCTACTGTTGCTTTGGACCATGAAATACAAAATTTGTACACTTTTCCGCCATCTATAAGAGCATTTTCTAAGCTCTTTATCCCAACATTCATATTCCTTCTATCATTAATGATCAACCCTTGTATCTCAAAGAATCTCTTATTCAAAAACTCCTTCCGGACCTTTTCTTCAACTAACTTCTCTAGAGACTCAAAATGTGTACTAACACTGCTGACTAGAGTTTTGAGATTACCGGAAGAGGAGGCTGTGGGATCTTTCTGAAATGATGGTATAATCTTTTCTAGCACTCCAGAAGCAGCTTCTATCAACTCACAGTCTTCTATGTGAGACTTTAGGAGTTTTTCTTTAGCCTTTGCATTAGCGAATGAGGCTATCTTCATTATCTGTACCGGAGAAAGTGAATCAAAATTAAATGGTCCTTGTAGAAGCTCCGGTTCATCAATCTCCATTGTTTCTTTGTTCAGGAATTCTTGGACAGTTTTTGCAATGTCTCTTGCCGAAGACAGATGTTTCTTCTCTTCTGTATTCTTAGGGCTGTCCCTTGGAGCTTTCTCTCCTGCATTCTTACCACTATCAATTGTGGTTTCCTCTGTTGGGGTCTTCTCTTCCTCTACAACCTTAGTACTATCAACTTCTTTTTCCTTCACTCCTACTTCTTTCTCTTGTATTTTGTCTTCTCTTTTAGATCCGGAAGCTGTAGGGGAAACTGGAGGAGAGATATTTGTTTGTTCATGAGCCATCTCTTCTGGAATAGAGGATTCTGAGCCCTTGTCTTTACTAGAGTCCTCTGTGATGGGAATGTTGAACTTTTAAAGAGTATTTCAGAGAATCTCTTCAGTCTCTTTTGCCACTCTGTCAGTTTCACCAAGCATGAGCTGATTCATCCTAGCTTTGCTCCGGAACTCATCCTTGCACTCTTTAAAGATCATATTCATTTGTTGTGGAGTGATTGAAGGGAAGAGCTGAATGGCGACCTGTTCCTGGATCTCGAGGTCTTTTTCTTGAGCATTGTTCTTCCTCATTTCAAGCCTTTTCTCTAAGCTTTTGGGAATTAGAGAGATTATTTCAATAAAAGCTTTATTGTAAGTGTTCAAAAACTGAATTGTGGCTTCCTCTAGAATCTTTTTATTTGCTTCATTATATTCATCATAAAATTCTATTAAGGGTTGCAAGTTCCCATCCACAGTGACTACTTTTACTACAATGTCCAATGATAGAGTGGGTTTTTCAGCAAATTCCTCTTCCTTCTCTTCTTCTTCTTGAACGGTAGAATGTTCACCAGATGATTTCTTCTTCTTCTTCAGTTTCCTTATCTCCTCATCTGATTTAGTTTCCTCATCATCTTTTAGGCTAACATAGGACCTTGTTGCCTTTTTCTTTGTTCTCTTTTCTCCTTTTCCAGATGATTGTGGTTCCGGTTTAGATGCCCTTGAGCTTTTGGCAGTGGCAGGTGCAGATCTCTTAGATGATCTAGTCTGGGTGGAGGTTTCTACCGGAGCACTTTCCTTGCTTTTCTTTTCTGCCTCTTTCTTCTCTTCCTCAGCCCTTTCCATCTTTTTCTTGTGGGCATCAAGTGCCTCCTTTGAGATGCCAAGGCCTTAGGCAATATTTTCTACTTCTTTTCTCACCTTCCTCTTGATTTCAGGTTCTCTGAGTTGCACATGAATCTTTACACTCAGCTCCTCAAATGTTCCAAATCTTTCTGCTTTTGAGTCCTTTGGCTGACTGAGCATGTGTTGAACATGTAGCTCTACAATTTGTTTATCAACTTCATACCTCATAGGCATGATCCAAACTGTCCTTAGCTCTACTGCCTCCATTAGGCATTGATCAGTGTCTACCATGAAGCACACTGTATCCTTGTATTTCTCAACTACTGATTTGGGGATTCTTTCTCTAATTTGCATTGTATTTTGAAATTGCTTGAAGTAACCCCACAGAGCTGTATTCCTTGCCTTAGCATCCCCAAGTTCATGTAAGTAGTCTTTGATCTGAATTACTACTGGTTTGTCATTTTGCCATACCCATCCATTTGATCTGGGTGGCTCATTCATGAAGTAGAAAAATAGACATAGTATTAGTCCACCATATTTAAAGGAATTCTTCTTGTCCTTTTTGATTTTTTGTATGTTTTCCATTAGTTGGCTCAAAAGAAGTTCATAGAGATCATATTCTACATTCTTTCTTAGCATCTCTTAAGCAGTATATATTGCAGTTTTAGATACTGAATTCTCCCTATTGGAGTGATATATCTTGTATCCTATTATCATAGATGCAAACTTAACATCCGGGTTAGTAATATCTTCAATGGTCATTGCCCTCTTATCAAATTTTGATCTGGTGGCCTCAGTTACAATGTTGTTTTTGACAGATTTGAGGACAGGTATCCCTCCGGAGGAGTATAAACCAGTTACTGCCCTAATTGCCTCCTTTGTGATCTTGCAAGGTTTGTTCATCCATAGGAAGTTATCATGCACCCTACTCAATACATACCGGACCCATTCATCTTCTTGAAAATAGGGGAAATGAATGAACTGATCAAAATGTTTCTCCTGGATGCCCTTATATTCTAGTTTAAGCTCAAAATTATCATCTATCAATTGTTTGTGATAGATGTCTCTCAGTTTAAATTCCCCAAACTCTTCAATATTTGCATGTATGTAAACCCTAATGTCTTCTGTGTACAAAACACCATGCGGAACACTAGAGAATGCTCCTAGGGGATCTACCTCCAATGATTTGTATGGATTTTCTTGAATTCAGGGCGGGGCCTATCAGAGATCTTTACTATATTTGAAGTATGCATTTTTCAAAGCTTTGCAGAGAGATATTGAGAACGGAAAATACCTTTTACGCCTTTCAGTTTCGTGTTGTTGGCCAAATTGATTTCTGGATGAATTGACTTCTACAAATGATCTTTGATGAAGTTGTGGAATTTTGTTGCAGAGCTTAACTTTTCATTTCTTCTTGAATGTAGAATGAACAAGTGATTAATGAAAAAAACCCTTATATTGCTCCGCAAACCCTAATGTTAGGTTGCAATAAATGCTTGACCTAAGGTATTCTGGTTTGCCTTATTTAGATGACTTGGAGAATTGGATCAATCCTAATCTTTAAGCATCACACGGATCTTCCAAATCTTTACCATAGTTTGTTTAGATGTTGCCCTTATGAACCCTACAATCCGTAACTCTTCTTGTGCCAGTTCTGGTACCGGTTGACTGGCTGGGGGAACAAGGTTTTCTTTGTGTCTCCCCCTGAGCCAGAGCTCACTTCTTAATTTTCAGAAGGAATATTAGCACTAGAGTCTGGTGCGGATCCAACCACTAGATTCTCTATACTTTTCTTCACCCAAATCTTGTTCATCTCACTTTTAACTTCATTTGTATTCACCTTTTGTTTACCCTTATCTTGATTATGATTATGATACACCGGACCTCTTTTGTCCTGATTCTTGCTTCTACAAAATTTTGCACTATGACCGGATCTATTGCAGATTTGGCAAACAACATTTCTTTGCATATTTGACTGATATCCTCTTGATCTGCATTAATTAGCCATATGACCTATTCTATTGCATGCAAAGCATCTACCATTGAATGATTTGTTCATTTGCATATTTCTGCATTCATGAGATTTGTGACCATACCTTTTGCAATTAAAACACTGTCTGAAGAAAGATGAATTAGTTTGATTCATTCTCTTTCTGCACTGATTAGCTTTGTGACCAAAGTGATTGCAGTTGTGGCAGTATCCATTGAAGGATGGATATCTTTGAGCATTAGGCTATCTTATCAGAGATCTTCTAGGCCTATTCCATGGATTTTTTGATCCAAAATTCTTCTGACTAGATCCGGAGCTTTCTCCTTTCTCATATCCAAAACCACACTTGTCATCTACTTTCTTTTGACTTGCAAGAAGAACTTCAAGTTGAGCATAACTTATCTTGAATTTCTCTTTATACTCATTTGTTGTTGGAAGATCCGTTTTAAGAGAGACAATTTGATCCTCAAGTTTTTCTTCATTATCTTTAGCATCTTCAAGATTAGATTCAAGATGTTTGATAATTCTATCCATCTGGTGGCAATCTTTTGATTTCTCCTTGAGAGATTGTCTTAGATTATCTTTAGTTTTTCTTTTCTCTTCAACTTCTTGGGTAAACTACATGACTCCTAATTCCATTTCATGTCTTAACATAATGATTTCTTTTGATAACTTTTCACACAACTCAATTTTTTCCTTCAGCTCTTCATTTGCATTATTTGCTTCACCTTGTCTTGCCAATTGCTGAAGCAACTCCTTTTTTTTTTTCATAGAGAGACTTAATTTGTCTTTTAGTTCTCTCATGAAATCATCAGCTTGTTTGAGTCTTTCCTTTAATTCATTGACTTCAGAGTTTCATTGTTCAAGATCATCAAGGGCAGTCTTGAGTTGCTCCCTTAAACCATATGCATCCATTTGAATTCCCAGATCTTCCTCAAGCTGTTAGGCTCTGTTAGGAGGAACTTAGCTCTGATACCAATTGTTGATAACTGAGAGGGGGGGTGAATCAGTTATCCTAATTATTTCTACTTTCTGAACTTTATTAATAATCAATGTAACATTAATCCAAATGAGCAAACGTAATCATGAAATGGAAATACACATGACACAATATTTTTGACGTGGAAACCCTGTTAGGGGAGAAAACCACGAGGTGATTAACCCAAGATTGTATTCTCTGTTAGAAGAATGGAAATACAAAATGGCACTTGCCAATTAGGGCTCACTGCCCGAGCACACTGCTCACAAGAAGGCACACTGCCTACAAGAGACACACTGTCTACAAAAGAGTGTTATATAATACATGAACAGATTGGTAGCATCCACATGTGCTGGGGTTCAGTTCCAGTTAGGCTCAGTACACTGATCTGCTGCACTTCATCTTTCCTCTTCTCTTATGCTACTTTCCTTTCACATATCGGACCCTCCTTACTGTTTCTTCTCTGCTCTACTTTTACTCACACATCAACAACAATTTCACTACTTTCTCACAACTAAATCCATCATGTATATATATCCACAAAAGTGATTTCATCACCTTTCTAGTCAGCACCTGGAATAGTCAATCTTTTCACAAACTTGATCGTCGGCTGAATCCTTGCACACCAGGTAATGCAGATCAATGATATACTTGTGGAAATCATTAATCAGGTCGACTAAACATAATTCATGCCTTCATAACCTTTAACAACATCAGAAACACATCCGGAATAATGTCTGATGTTCTACCAGTCAGTTCTTGCTCTGTTCACACTGTCACATGAGAACCTGACACTCAAACATTCATATCTCTTTATCCTTTTCACACTGGAGGCTCAAACCTTGGAATCTATCAGTCAAGATACTCCTCTTGACTTCCCCAAATCTGCACTTCACCAAGATACTTTCTCTGAGGGATCCAGACCTATCTATTGGACCTTGCCACATGCTCTGTTCTTGTTTATCGGACCACAACATTCTTCACTCTGACTTCCGGTAGAGACATATCATGACCTGTGGATGTGTGGGATGAAATCTGTTGCCATCAATGACAACAATCATGAATCCATATAGTGTCTCTTGTCAACAAAACAAAGTACCAAGAAATAACGAAGCTGCTATGAATTGTAAGATAGTTCTTAATATTTTAAAGGAAGCCATTAAGGGCATGAAGGGCCACATTGAAGAGCTCGTACAATTGGGAATTCCATCTCCATTTCTAAATAATAGCACAGTCTTAATGATTGATGAAATTAAGGCTCTCTTGTTGAATAAGGAGTCTAAAATTATTTTCCCGATTAAGTATTCAACTTGGCTATCTAATCTAGTGCCAGTTAGAAAGAAAAATGGGGACATTAGGCTCTGTGCAGACTTCAGAGACTTAAATAAAACTTCATTAAAAGATCATTATCCTCTACCCTCCATGGAACATATTTTACAAACAGTGGCTAGATCAGAAAGATTCTCCTTGCTTGACAGTTTTTTAGGATATAATCAGATCTGGTTGGCGGATGAAGACCAACACAAGACATCACTCACAATGAAGTGGGGAACTTTTGAATATGCCAAAATGCTATTTGATCTTTCAAATGCTAGAGCCACCTTTCAATGCACTATGGATATAGCATTTAAGGGACTCACAAATAAGATCATCCTGATCTATTTAGATGATCTCATTATTTTTTCCAAGAATGCCAAAGATAACTTTGAGCATTTAGAAGCTATTTTTTAGAGGTGTCAAGAGTTTGGGATTTCTTTAAATCCTAAGAAATGTGTTTTTGAAGTACCTCAAGGGAAACTTTTGGGGCACATTGTTTCAAAGGATGGAATCTCCATTGATCTCGAGAGGGTTAGACCTATACTAGACTTGTCCTTACCAGTCAACAAGAAGGCAGTCCAATCTTTCCTAGGTAAAATTAATTTTGTCAGTAGATTCATATTTGATTTTATAGGGCTAGTTAGGCCCATTACCCTGATGTTGAAGAAGGATTTATCATTTAAATGGACAACTAAGGAGAGACCAGCTTTTGGAGAAATCAAGAAATATAACTCCACTGCTCTAGTACTGTAAAATATAGATTTCTGTAGACACTTCATAATGTATGTATATGGATAGGAATACAGTATTGTGGCTGTTCTGATTAGAAAGATGACACAGAGGAAGGAGAGCATCCAATGGCATTCTTCTCTAGGACACTAAGGGAGTATGAATCCAGGTATAATTTCATTGAAAAGAAATCTTATGCCATGGTTAAAGCTCTTAAGAAATTTAGACATCTAGTAATAGGAAACAAAATCTTTATATTAGTAGCTCACTTAAGTGTTAGAGAATATATTATGGAAGTTGAGATTACAAAAAAAAGGGCTAACTAGATAACCAAGATTTTTGAATATGATGTAGACGTAAGGCCTACCAAATTGGTCAGAGGTAGGGGACTCTACCAATATATAGCCCAAGACACTAAAGTGTCAATGTTGGAAGAAACAGAGGATGAAACAATGTTGAAACTCTAAGAGATAGATCAATATTCTTGGGTGAGTGACAAAATATAGTTCATTAGAACTGGTATTTTCCCTAGTGATCTCTCCCTTGATAAAAGAAGATACTATAGATAACAGGGAAGCCATTTTGTGTTAATCAATCATGTCTTGTTCAAAAGAAACTTTGATGGGATACTACTAAGATGTGTTGAAAAAGGTAAAGCTCAAAGGATACTACATGAACTCCATCATGGAGCTTCACAGGGGCATTTCTCAACAAGAAATACTACCATCAAGATTACACAAGTTGACTACTACTGGCCCACATTGTTTGTAGATTGTCATTAGATGATTAAGGATTGTCAGGTTTGTTAGTTTTATGCCAGAAGGAGGACTGTCACCTTACCTTTGAGTCCCATAGTAGTAGAAGAACCCTTTGCATAGTGGGGTTTAGATTTAATAGGGATGATTAATCCAATCTCAACTAAAGGATATAAGTGGATCCTTACTGCAACTAATTATTTTACAAGATAGAGTGAAGTAGTGCCACAGATGGAAGCTACTGAGAAGGTGATTCTAGAGTTCCTTGAAGGAATAGCTACCTATTTTGGTCCTCCATGCATTGTTATATCTGATAATGTTAAGGCAGTTTTAGAGACTAAACTGTTAGATTTTTCTTTAAGTAATGGGATATATTTGAAGACCTCATCAAATTACTATCCGCAAGGCAATGGCTTATCAGAATCCATGAATACGAACTTGATTAGACTCATCAAGAGAATGGGGGTTGATCATCAGAGAGATTGGCACAAGTCTCTTAATTCAGCACTATGGGCAGATAGAATTACACCAAAACAAGTGACAAAGATGTCCCCATATGAGCTAGTATATGGCAAGAGTGCAGTCATGTCATTGAGCATAGAAATTCCTTCTTTGTAGATGATCAAACAATTGGAAATAGAGGAAAATGGCCCAATGCATGTGAGACTCACTAAAGTATTAGAAGTACAAGAGAAAAGAGAAGTGGTGCATGAATCTTTGATGAAGCATTACCATACAATAAAGAATTGGTTCAATAGAAGGACTTCTAAACCAAATTTTGAAGTCTGCTCCTTGGTTTTGAAATGAGATGAGCGAGCTGCTAAACCAGGGTGGCACAACAAGTTTAACTTGCTATGGACTGGCCCTTTTAAGATTCACACTTGCAAGCATCAAAATGCATTCAAGCTTGAGAATATGGAAGGATAGCCTAAAGAGATTCCCGTTAATGGGATCTTTTTGAAATACTTCACATAGTTCTGAAGCCTGACCTTGTATCGTAGTTAGTTAGGTGTCCTTAATGTCCTTTCCTATTTTTTACTTGATTTTTTCCCGCTTTCCTTTTAAATTAGTGTTCCAAGAACACGTGTCTGCAGCGCATTAGCTCTCGCAATTGGTAGTTACACTTCCCAAAGTCATTTGGCAGTTCTTGTACTTCAATAAAAATTGCAAATAATTTCCAAAAGATCACCATCTTTAATGTTGATTTGACACTTAGTCCTATGCAGATATGGAATGATACACTAGAAGTCTTTTGGTGTGTTTATTAATGACATTAATTTGATGTGATGGGTTATTTAACACATCACTTAATGCCTTCACCGAGTTAGGTTTCTATGCTTTTCAAATAGTTTTAATTGCTATTCCTTGCTTCAAAATCCTTTGAATTCTCATCACCTGAATCACAAAGTTGCAACTCCTACCTCTAGTCCTAGCTAGTTTGGGCTTATTTGCCAGTTTCACAAGCTTCTGGGAGATATAAACATTGTAGAAAGTCAGTCACCACAAGAGGGTCTATTTGAGTTGCCGGAAAAATGGAAGAACAGTAAGGCTTACGCCTCTGTAAGGGCATAGACAAGAACAAGTTATCAGAGGACAAGACCCTTGGAGATGGGGGTGAATGCTGACTTTGCGCAAGTAAAAGATTATACAGACGGTATTTTTGACCCTCAGATGTCAAAGAATCCAAAGAACTTTTAGGAAGGAGCACACCAGTGATGTCTTCGATGGGCAAAAAAGGTAGAGTCTGAAACATTTGGTATGAGGATTTGGACTTCTCAGTTAGTGCAATTTGTGGTTCCTATTGTCCACTCCTACCTAGAATTGATTGATATGTGTTCAGAGTTTTTTCCCCCACAGACTGCCATGATTCAATGCGGTAGATTCATGCTCCAGATAACCCCCAAGGCAATTCAGGATATGTTGGGTTTGTATCATGACTGGACTGCTACATTTGCTATAATCCCGAAGCCGCAACATACATGGAGTGGTGTCCACAGTAAGCTCCAGTTACTAAATACAGAGATGCATTTGGATGAGGATAACACTTAGTTGCCCCTATTTGCCACTGCTCGATGCCAGTTCAATGCCAATGTTCGGGATGCTCTCTCTATGTTGTCTTTTATTTTTTGTTAGAATGATGATGCGAGGGTATATGATTGGCACTTGCTAGCAATTTTTAGACTCAAAATAGTGGACAAGTCTTCAGAATACTAGTTTGAATTTTTGGAACACATCTCCCAAGCTATCATTGAGCAGCTAACAAATTTCTCCCAAGAGTAAATTTTCAAGTATTATTCCTATCTTTTCCACTTGATTCTATAGCAAAATTATCATCTCTTCTAGTAGCATATGCACCTAGAAATGTATGAGCTTGAGGCAAGAAGTAAAAGGACTGTCCCAGTGTCCACATGGACTCATGTCCTTTCAGAAACTACATACCCTTACAAATTTGCTAAGTGTTTTGTAGCCCCAGTCTTTGAGTAATTAGGGTCTGAGGTTATTGCGAATAGGATGACAGATAGTATGAGAGGATTCTTGATGAATTTAAAATTTTGTGTGATTATTTCTTTGGTGCTCACACAACAATCATCAGACTTCATGGTTTTGTTGTAGAGTTTATTTTGCTCCCAAAGGTCTTAACCCCTAGGGTCACAACTATGGAGGTGGGTCGTCAATTGTCCATCATTGATAATAATTTTGGCAATAAGAAGAGAAAGAAGAAAATGTATGATATCCCTTAGAGCAAGGGAAAGATTACCATAGAATAGAGAGAAACTGAGATTCTCTTGTTGAGGAAATTGACAACTTATGGTTTTGTAATAGTACAAGACAAATGGAAGTATGATCCTGATGGTTTCTTGGCATCATGGATTATAAATAACAAAGTTTCAGCTATTTTCATTCATGAGAAACAACCTTTTTGGGAATAGAGAACGTCACTAAAGTAGGATGATCCTGCATTTCATGTAGAGCTCAAGGATCTACAAAATGGGGGTCCTAACCATGGGAAACTTTTTACAAGAAGCAACAATAATATGACCCTAAGAAACTGATGACATATGGTTTGAGGTAGACTCTAAAGAAGAAAGGTTGGAATGCTGAAAAGATAGCTGCCTATTGGAAGTATACATAGTAAATTGATGAAATCACTCACACTTTCAGGGGAGTTCTGAAAGATGAGAAATGGGACCAAATATGGGATGACTATCATATGACCCCAGTGTGAAGCCCAGATAAAAGTAATCATCCAGGTAGCTCTCATGAGGTAGAGGAGATAGAAGAGCGAGAGAAAGCTTAGGAGGCAGAGGAAGTAGAGAAAATAACTACACTAGCCCCTAGGGTACCATGGCCTCAACCTTTCAGTGCCCTTAAGAAACAAAAAGTTGCATTATCACCATCTCGTGAGACCTATATAGCTTCAACATCTAGGGGTCTCAGAGTGGCAATTTCTCAACAGACATTAATAGCATTACAAGAAGTGGTAGAAGAAGAAAACCCTGAGGATACAGAAGAAAGGTCCTTGAAGAGAAGGTGTAAGTTAGTATTATAGAAGGAGGATACTGAAGGTGACATCTTGGGGTCCCCACATCAACAAGTTCTCACAACAACAGCAGCGGGACAGGTAAGTATTCCTTGTCCTTTGTCTCCTTCAACTTTTTATTCAATAGGGCTGGCAACCCAAATAACCTATTCTTCCATGTCTCCTACCACCTCTATTGTGCCATTACAATCTTTTGCCCCTGCTACTAGTTCTATAGCCTTAGTATCATCGCAGGCCTTTTCATTACCTTTGTTTTCCCCAACCATGCCCAGACAGGTTTTGTCTCAGATTGATCCCAGTAGATAAATCACCACTATACCATATGGCCTATCATAGGGTTATCCTTTAGCCGAAGGTGTCATTGCTTCTCCACCCACCTTCCAAACATAAGAAGGTACTGCTAGGATGAATAAGAAGAAAAAGAAGGAAGGAAAAAACCCTGTTACTCCCCATATGAGGTCACTGTTTGACCCAATCCAGTAGTCCCTAACAATCACCCACTTGACCCCTAATGTGGTTAAGCTTGCTGAACAAATGAAGCCTAAGGACTACACTATGAATGTAGTGGCTATGGACCTAGCCCACTTTAGACCTTGAGATAAAGTGGAGTTGATGAACGAAACTGGCACGGTTGTCACATCTGATTACCTAAAGGTGACAAAGAAGCTGCAGAAATTAGAAGCAGACTTAGCAAAAGTAAAAGCCACAAATAATAGACTTACAGTAGAGATCAACCCTAAGGACAAGAAGATTGATACTCTGAATAAAGATTTGCATAAAACTGTGTCTTTGGAAGTGTACCAGGCATCTCAAGCTCAGGTTGCAACATTGCATAATGAAATAGCACAAGTAAGAGCCACTACAATTGCATTAAAACAAGAAAAAGCCATTACTGAGAAAGAATATCAAGATAAGATACAAGAAGTATCTCAATTGCAATAGAGCCCGTTAAGGGAATAGAATTAGAATAGTGCTACTTAAGCCCAATTCATGGTTGAACAGGAAAAGACAAAACAACTTACTATTGAGCTGAGTCAAAGGCCACAAAATGCAGGAGTCTTGGCAATGGTTAAAGAGCTTTATGTATCTGCCTGGCAAAGAATCTCTGAAGAGATTTTCAAGATTAAGCTTGTTCTTAGTTTCCTATTAAAATCTTAACAACTGTGTGAGAGTATAGAGTCTTCAGTGGGAGCAACCTTGTCTATTGTTTCTTTGAGAGTCAGATTCTGATGCAGGGACTTCTAGAGGTCACAACTTTTGACTCGAATGTGGGTTTTCTAGGAAATTTTATAGGTGGATGCATTATGAGGTGGCTAGTGGTTTCCCAACCTACCCTAGTCAATTGGACATCATCTTGGCACTTTTTCAGAGCTTGAAACTTTCATCTTGGCCCTCAAAATGGCAATTTAGTGTTTCTTTTTCTAGTTTTTTAAAAGTTGCTTTTTTTAATAACTCGAAACTCATGTTTTGAATATAAAATATTAGTTGGCATATCATCCTACCTTAGTTTTAGGAAGCTTTTGGGAAAAAAGGGATTTTCTAGATATGATTATAAAATTACCTAAAATGGCAAAAATTGACAATTGTTGAAATCTGTTAAAAAGGTAATTTTTAAAATTTTTTTTTGTTTTTCTTCGATATAAGAGAGTTGATGTTCTAGTCTTCAAATCTTTGGTCCTCACGTGATTAATGGCAAAATTGTATTGTGTGTATGTTGTGTGCTACATCATTTGGTATTAGAGCAGGAAGATGGCTGGTAGAGGAAGAGGAAGAGTTGGTCTTGCCTAGATGCATAGAGAAATGCAAAATCTGCTAAGGAAAATAGCAAAACTTACAACACGGATGTAAAACCAAACACTTAGTAGAGGAGGAGACGAATCTAATGAAGAGATAGGTCGAGGAGGTGCAAATCAAGATACAGGACATGAAGAAGAAGAATTAGAAGGCATGAGTTTTGAAGAGAGGATGCTTAGGGCCTTAGAAGGGAAAAATGAAGGGATCAAGATAGATGTTTCATATTATGCAGGTAGTCTTAAACCAGAGGAGTTGATAGACTGGTTGAATGACATGAGAAATTTTTTTGAATGGAAATCCATGATATTTGAAAAGAAGGTAAAATTTGCATGCACCCAATTAAAGGGTCATGCAATGATTTGGTGGATCATCTTCAAAAGGAATGAACAAGGAATGGCAAGGATAAGATCAGGACATGGAATAAAATGGAGAAAAAGTTGAGAGAAATTTTTTTTCCCATATATTATGCGCAAACCCTTTTTTGTAGGTTTCAAAATTTAAAGCAGAACCTCTTTTCAATGCAAGATTATACAAATAAGTTTTATACAATGTATATACGTATAGAGCATCAAGAAACTGATGAACATATGGTTGCTAGATATGTGAATGGCTTGAAATTTTCTATTCAAGATGAATTAAGCATGCATCAACTCAACAATATGGAAGAGGCATACCAATTACCTCTAAAGGTTGAAGAAAAACAAAACAGACAGTACCATCAGAGGAATAGAGGAGGAAGAAGTGGTACATCAACCCCATTTCAAGGAGGTTCAAATTATGGCAGAGGAGAGTCATCCCATGGATTGGAAAAACAAGTAGACACTTGAAAAGATCCTCCAAATCAAGAACAAGGAAGGGGATTTCAAAGAGGTAGAGGTTATTGTAGCGGTAGAGGATGGGAAAACTAGAGAAGGCCTTTCCCTTGTTTTAGATGTGGAGAAGAAGGTCACAGGGCATTTGAATGCTCAAATTATAACATGCAAGAAAGAAATCAAGGAGGATAACCTAGGGTGAACCTGATTCAAACACAACATGAAGTGGAAGGGACAGAATGAGGTTCCACTAGATGTGGGAGAAAGTCTCATGATGAGAAGAGCAATGGTGATTCTAGAGAAGGTGAAAACACAAGCCAAAAGCTCTAATGGTTCATGGCTTCAAACCAATATCTTCAGAACTAGATGCACTTTAGGTGGCAAGGTATGTCAAGTTATTGTTGATGGAGGTAGTTGTGAAAATATGGTTTCTAAATAAATGGTAGAAAAATTGAATTTACACTATGGAAAACATCCTCATCCATACCACATTGCATGGTTTAAAAAGGGAAATGAAGTCACTATTGATAAAAGATGCCTAATTAAGTTTAGCATAGGAAAGATCTATCAGGATGAGATATGGTGTGATGTTGTCCCAATGGATGCCTGTCATGTGTTATTAGGAAGGCCATGGCAGTATGATAGAAAAGTTATGCATGATGGAGAGAAAAACACATACACCTTTTGGAAAGATGGCTCTAAGGTGATTTTATTGCCTCTCAAGGATGAAGGAAAAGGTGAGACCATGTTGTCTAAAAGAGATATTGTTAAAGAAATGAAGGTGACAAGGTGTTGCTACGGATTAGTAGTGAAAAAAGATGAAGAGGAAGACATTTTAGTTCCGCCAGAAGTAGCATAAATATTGAATGAATTTTTTGATGTTTTGCCTAATGAATTGCCTGATGGTCTACAGTCAAAGAGAGATATTCAACATCATATTGACTTGATTCAAGGAGCAACTCTAACCAACCAAGCACCTTATAGGATGAATCCAACACAACATGTAGAGATGAATAAGCAAGTAATAGAACTCATAAGTAAAGGTGTGGTGAGAGAGAGCATGAGCCCATGTGTTGTACCTGCATTGATGACCCAAAAAAAAGATGGAACATGGAGGATGTGAACTAATAGCAGAGCAATTAATAAGATTACCATCAAGTATCAGTTTCTTATACCTCATATGGAGGACATGATGGATGTCCTTATAGGGGCCAAATATTTCAGCAAGATCGACCTACAAAGTGGCTACCACCAAATCCAGATCTGAGAAGGGGATGAGTGGAAGACAGCCTTTAAGACTTGAGACGGATTATATGAGTGGATGGTTATGCCATTCGGGTGATCAAATGGACCTACAACACCAAAGAAGAACACCTACAACACTTGAGGATCATCTTTGGTGTGTTAAGGAAGGAGAAGCTCTATGCTAATTTCAAGAAGTGTAGGTTCATGTAGGACAATTTGGTTTTTTTAGGCTTTGTCATTTCTAAAGATGGTGTCAGAATGGATCCAGAAAAGGTTAGGGCAATTCTAGAATGGCCTAGTCCAAGCAGCATCACAAGGGTAAAAAGTTTTCATGGCTTGGCCACTTTCTATCGAAAGTTCATTCAAAACTTTAGTAGAATTGTAGCTCCTATAACAGATTGCACCAAAGCAAGGGAGTTTGTATAGACCAAGGATGTTCAGGAGAGCTTTGAGTACTTGAAGAAAAAGGTAACATAAGCACCTATACTTGCATTGCCAAATTCTGATAAGATATTTGAAGTAGAATGTGATGCCTCCCATGTGGGAATAGGTGTTGTGCTTAGCCAAGCTGGAAAACCTATAGCTTTCTTTAGTGAAATGCTGAATGAAGTGAGAAATAGTTATTCTACTTATGATTTGGAATTTATGCAATTGTTCAAGCATTGAGGCATTGGAGACATTATCTAGTTCCCCAGGAGTTTGTATTGTTTACAGATCATATTGCACTGAGATACTTGAACACACAGAAAAAGTTGAATAGTAGGCATGCCAAGTGGGTCTCTTTCTTACAGGGTTACAATTTTGTGTTGAAGTATAGTTCTAGAAAACAAAATAAGGTTGTAGATGCATTAAGTAGGTGTGTTGCACTTTTGACCACAATGGAAACTGAGGTGACTGGTTTTGATGCCATCAAAAATTTATATGAGTTTGATGATGATTTTTGGGAGATTGTGGAACAATTGAAGGCACCAGTATCTAGTAACTTGGATCACTTTAGGGGTGACTATTTTATGCAATATGGGTATCTATTTAAAGGAAAACAACTATGCATGCCAGTTGGCTCTATGAGGGAAAACATTATCATAGAATTTCATAGTAGTGGGTTGGCTAGACATTTTGGCAAGGACAAGACAATAGCCTTGATAGAAGATAAATATTACTGGCCAAAGATGAAAATGGATATAACTAATTATGTAACAAGGTGTAGAATCTACCAAGTGGCTAAGGGGCATTCACAAAATACAGGGTTGTATATACCATTACTAGTACCAGTTGCACCATGGACATATATGAGCATGGACTTTGTGTTAGAACTTCCACATACTCAACAAGGTAATGACTCCATTTTTGTAGTTGTTGATAGGTTCTCCAAGATGGTTCATTTTGTTGCCTGTAAGAAAACTAATGATGCAACGAGGGTAGCAGAGTTATTTTTTCAGAAGTTGTTCGACTGCATGATGTTCCAAAGACTATTACCTCTGATAGGGATACCAAATTCCTCTATCATTTCTGGAGGACTTTATGGAAGAAGATGGGGACTAAGTTACAGTTTAGTAGTGCTTATCATGCTCAAATGGATGGGCAAACAGAGGTAGTCAATTGGAGTCTAGGAAGTTTGTTGAGGTGTATTATTGGAGAAAAGCCAAAACAATGGGATGTGGCATTACCCCATCCTGAATTTGCCTATAATAGTTCTGTTAACAGATCAATGGGAAAGTCCCCTTTCCAGATTGTGTATGGCAGGAATCCTTAGGGTGTTCTAGATTTGGTACATCTACCAATGAAAGATAGGGTCAGTGATAATGGGGAAGCATTTGCATAACACCTTCAACAGTTGCAGAAAGAAGTGAGACAGAAGTTGCAGGGTAGTAATGAGAGCTACAAGAATACAGTGGATACTAGTAGGCAACATCAGAAATTCAATGAAGGTGACTTAGTGATGGTATATTTGAGAAAAGAGTGGCTTCCTACTGGAACATACTGTTGGTCATGATGTTAGTCACAAACAAACATAGAATAAAAGTACACATTAACCTTTATTCATCTTGAAAGATACAGTGAATTTAAAGAATTCATGATCCCAAGTCTCCAGTGATTAGGTCTTAATCGACTGATGTTACTCAGTGGTTAATGTGAGTTGCTATTTCCATTTTGGGGCCTTACGTGAAAATGTACTATCATCATGACGTTCCTGCAGAAATTCCTTACAGAGAAATCAAATTATGCAGTTGTTTGATGAAAAGAAGTAAAATACCTAGATCTTTGCATGATATTTTTAGTTGTGCATGCTTAGTGTTCAAATATGCTAAATATTTACGATTATCTATGAGATGTCTGCATATTTCAGGTTGGTTGCTTAAGATTATCCGTTATTTGCAATTATGACAGTGAGATTTTCTGAAATTGAAAGAAATTAAAGGAAATACTTCTAATTAAGTTGAACCTTTAGCTTTTGATCCACATACATGCTTGATACTATCATGAGGAGAAGAAATCAAACCATATGTTCACCAGGACATTCCACAGCTAGATACAGTTGATGCAAACTTCAGAGGATAATGAATGAAAACAATACATGCAACATGATGAGCACTCCAAGGGACATAGCAAATCAAAGCACATATCCAGAATTCAAACATAGATTACTCAAGATTTACGAAGATTTGTAATCAAAATACTCTTCCCTTTCATTAAGTATGCAAAAGACATGTACATATATAGCAGCTTTGAAATAAGTCCTGAATACTTCAGCAATCAAATTTCAATTAAGTTTCGAATGAATATAACAAGGCATTCCACCACCTTTTATAGAATAAGGTGAGGAATCCGTTACAAAAGATCTACGGATCTGATATGTCAATACAAATCAACGGTCATCACTTCATGACTTGTCAATTTTACAAAAAGGCACAAGTTGCCAGCTGGCAACCATCTACATTGCATATGCAAAATGTTCCCCCTCATGATGTCTCTTCATCATGCTCTTCATCTGATGCACACGGGTCATCATCATGTGCATCACTTCCTGACTCTTTGCTATCCTGATGATGACGCTGCTGCATATGGGGCTGCACGCTGCTTTGGATCTGTTCGTATGACTGCACAACCTGATCTATTCCTCCGCCATCTTGAGTCTTTGCCTTGATGATGGCGTGTTTGTGTGCTTCATACTTATCCCTGCTGTTATCCAGCTTATTCTTTCTGTCCTGCAGTGTCTCGTTGTAGGTCTCCATCTTGACCTTGATCCTCATCATTTTATTTATTACCTCTTCTGTCAAGTGGACGAGCGGACCATCATTTTCCACTTGGAAGTTATTGTGCAGAGCCTTAAGGGCAGAATCTTCATCTTGATTCCCTATCTTCCCTTCAACTTTGCCCTCTAATGTTTCGAGCATGTCTGCTTCAATGCCCATTAAATCGCGTAGCCTCATGCTGATCTCCCTCGGCTTATTATTGCATCTCTTGAGGACTCCGCATTCAAACTGCACATCCTTATACCAGATATCCACTAACAATGAAGTATTATTATTCAATACCTACTTACTGATAAGCAGTTGTGGATTTATCTTCCTTATTTCGTCCAACAGGCTGAGGACTTTCTCCAGTTTATAAGACCTTTTTCCGGTCTGCATCTGCAACTTGTCCACCTTGGTTTTGGAGTCACTCAATATGCTCCATTTCTTCAAAGAACCCTTCATTATTTCAATAGCATCATCCAATGTGGATGACACCCATTTCCTTATTACGAAAACCTCATGTTTCATGAGGTCCAGTTTATTTACCTCCTCCTGAGAAATGGAAGTCAATGGGACTGCAGCTTCACTTGTAGTATCTTCAGGGTTGGTTAAACCCTTAATGTATGCATGCAACTGAGCAATGTGCTCTTTATGTTGCTTATTCTTTTCCTTCTCTCTTTTCACCTTCTGAATTAGAGAGTCTATAATGTCTTTTCCCTCCTGACCTTCCTGCTCTTCGTTGGCAAAACCCAAATCAACTGTGCTTATCTGGAATTCATCCACAGTGATTTTGCCTTTCTCTTTCTCTACGGCAGGTACAACAATCTGTGCGGTCCTTCTCCCTGTCGCCAGATCTCTTTTGATGGCCGAAGTCATTCTGGCCTTTCTCCTGGGCTTCATTATATCTGCGGCGAACAGGGTGGAGACGTCGAATTCCTGAATCTCCAGTTCCTCTTCAACATTCACCTCCTTTTCTAACCATGGAGGCACCTGATCATGCTTCTCAGCATCATGATGCTGTTCACCTCTATCTCTTGTTTCCATCAATATGTGTTGTGGAGATGGTGATTTTTCTTTTTCTTTCTCCTGATGCTCGCCTTGCTGCTGTTGATCCTGAGGTGCCTCCTCCTGTTGAGGAACTTCCTTTTCCGGGGGAGCATCTTCTCTACGTGGGGAACCTGGCAGTGTACCTGTATGTAGATCATGATGATCATGATCTTTCTCCATCCTTTCTTCACCTATCCCCAGTTCTTCCCCTTGTGGAGGTTGATCATCCTCCTTTTGCTTCTCTATTTCTGGTGGCATGTCCACCACCTTTAATATTGTAGGATCTGCCTGAGGTGATGGCATCTATTCTGCAGCTGTTACTTGTTCTATGCCTGCACCATCCACCTCTTGTGCCTTATCAGCAGGATCCTCTATCGCTTCTTTCTTCTCATCATCAGCCTTTTCTTCTTGGACCTCTACTATAGCAGGTCCTACTGATGTATCCTATGGGCTTTGTTGGCCCGATTCAAGAACATGGCCCTCTGCTTCCGCCATCTCTATCTCCTCTATTTGGTGGCCCTTATCAGGTGATCCTGCTGGCTGTTCAGGACTTGCATCCTGCTTCTCTGTTAAGTCTACCACTGCAGGACTTGTCACCTCGGCGATCAATGTATCTAGCCCTATGTCCTGAGCTACCTGCTCCGAGCTGTTTTCTCGCTCTGCTTCTGTTTGTTTCATCTCCTCAAGCACCGATTGGACAGATGGGGGCTTGTGAGGAGTCACACTGATGCCAACAGCCGCAAGTGTTTCCATTTCTTGTGCAGCTACATCCTGCACCACCTCATCATCAGACAAGTTTATTGTCTCGTCTAGCGAGACATGCCTTTCTGCTTGTGCCTGAGAGGTTTCCTTTTGTTGCTCCTCTGCCAGTTCAGTTTTGAACTTGACAATGGTAGGAAGTGGAACATTGTGCTGAAGTTCCTTCTGTACTTCACTACCTGCCCCTTGTAATTGCACTGGGGGTTGACTCATCTCACCTGTCATGGAGGTTCTTGTTTTCTTAGGTGTGGTAGGAACCAGCACCTGCAGAGCTCTCCTCTTTCTTCTGATTATCAATGGAGCTTCCTCCTCTTCTTCAGGCTCTTCCTCCATGAGGATATCCTTGCCTGATTGTCTGGATGACTGACCCACTTCTTGGGTCTCTGTGGTTCTAGCCTCTGCTGTCTTGGCTTTCTTGGGCTTGGGAGGAGAATCTGATTCTGATCCTGATCTGGCTGCCTCCTCAGCCGTGAATACTGCCCTTTCAATTATGACCCCTTTGGGTCCTTTTTCCACCTTCTTGCCCTTTGTGGCCCTTTTGCTAGGTTGCTGTGGTGGAGGGGTCCTCTCTCCCTTAGTCTTCCTCTTCTCCAGCAGGAAGTCATCATATTCATCTGTGGGGATGTCCTGCCCCTTCTTCTTGCTATCTATCGTGATGGCCACACCCTTCTTCTTCAATGCCTCTACCTGTGCATCTACCCAAGCTTGGGTCAAGTGTATGGTTCTGGCAAAGAATGGGTCCAAGGACATATCCTCTTGCATGGTGAGGTCAGGTGCAGAGATGGTATCATTGTAGATCTTCTTCTGCTCGTATTCATCTGCCATGATCCTGCCGTCATCACTCTTCAGCTGCTGAGGGAGGGATATGCAGTCAAATGTCCTAATCTGGTTCAGAGTCAACCTCTAATACCTCCTCCTCTTGGCCTCTGCCTCATCTTCGCAGTCAGCCCAAAAATCTTCTAGGTGCCTTTGATGAATAGGCTTCCCTAGGATCTTCTGCATTCGGCCGTAAGGATCATATGGTCTTGTTACTGGGAAGGGTAGTAAATTCATCTTATTCAGAGTGACCATCACCTTCTTTATATTATCCGAGTCAGGGCACATATAGTTGCCAATGCTGACTAGGAACAAAATTGGTGGCAGCTTCTTGGCATCCTTATACATCTGTATCATGGTGGAGCCCTGCCTAATAAATTCCATTAATACTACCGCATCTGTAGGATATCTTGGCAGCATCAGGGGATGTCCTTCAAAACCCTCTATCCTGATGTAGGAAAAGGTGGCAAATTGGATCTACCATGCCCCATGCCTGTATACTGCCTCCTGAGCTTCCATGCTCAGTCTTTTAGTTCTGTCATCCTCCATGGTCCTTACCAGATGCATAGAGAATGCATCATTGACCAGTTTGTAATCCTTGATATACCTGGTTCTTTGCAGCTAGGGATGATGATCCCATATATATGCTACATTTGTGCCTGTTAGCTTCCCATCTATAGTTAAGGCATCAAACGTACCTCTATATGCACAAGAATAAACAATGTAAGAAGTCATATAGAAGGCACAATCTGAACCTCCCAGGTTTAGCAGCTGCTCATGCAGAGCGTCACTTATTATTTGGCCCCACAGTGGCTTGATGTCTGCATATAGACACATCATTATTATGCCATACATCCAGTCTCTGAATTCTCCAGTATCAGGCTGGCCAGTCACCCTGTTCAGTAGGGCAATCACATACTGATATTCTTCAATAAAATCAAATTTGATCATGCGCACAGGGAGCTTGGCCGCTGCATTATATGTGCTGTTCTCGGCCCGCCAAGCATACATATTCTTTCTGGCCATCTTCTTGTTGGCCTCATATTCTCTTTCAGACTTCTTCAAGTCTACACTCTTTACCTTGCTGCCCATTGGCAGTCCAAATGTCCAGGAGAGACCTTTGATGGACAGGTCTGCATACATCCTCCCATGCTTTACCACCTGCCTCGTCTGAGGGTTGTAATTCTGGGCGCACTCAATAACCAGCTCCGGAGACTCCATGGAGTAGGGGAAGCCAGCCGCGTTCCACATGCCAGATACAAATACCGCGTCCAGTATAGGACTCTTATCTTGTCCATCATTCAACTTGGCTGACCAAGCTTCCAGGTTTGTACTCCCCTGATGGGTGTCTGTAATTGCCCCAAATTTAAACAGGACCCCTCTCTGTGAAGAGAACATAGGCCTGCTGAATTCCTCTTGACTCTTGACTAAGTGCTTTTCAGCCATGGGTACCTGCAATTAACAACATCTCCTCTCACAACAGGGATATGTATGCATACATATTGCAAATATCGTGCCTATTGCACCAATTTCACGTTACTTATTCATACGGATACATAACCAGAACTTACAGCATCATATAGAAACAACATGATGAGGGTTTCAGTTTACTTACCTGGTTATGCCGATTTCTTTTTATACCAGTATATCTCTAAGACACTCTTGATTCAGCTGCTAATCACCTTCCTCCCTCAGTTTATGAGCTCCAGTCGCGCAACGATAGCTGTTATGCAGATATGGAGGCTAGTGCTTTGTAAAACAATTTTAACGCAGGTAAATGTAACTATGGCGGTTGAATTACCTTTTAACCTCGCAGTTAGGGTAAACTTAGGGTAACTCTGACAAGTTAGATCGCAATCTTTGATCATTCGTGCGAAAACTCAGGATCTCGCCAGACGTTTCATTGGGTTTCGGGGTCGGCGGGAATCACCTACCATATCTGCGCGCATTTAATGGCAATGGCGGCAAAGGGAGCGGGGTAATATTCATACGACAAGATATCATGAGGGCAGGATGATATTCATAAATATCAGGTTGAGTTTCAATATCATCCTCCCTAGTCTTGAAATTGTTACCGCGACAAGATTCGGGTGACAACGCACCTTTGTTTACATTTTAGCACATCAGGAGGATATTTCGGTCTATCGGGTGATATTTCAAAATATGATGATGACCTTCAAACTTACTCATTCTCCTCTTGAATATCGGGATGTCGTCATCATGATATTTGTTCTTTGTATTGGAAATGCCTCATGACGTCATCGTCACATTGGGTGAACATGATCATGTTTACAAAATATCCTGTCGAAATGTAAATATGATGATGATGTCATCAGGATGTTTATTTTTTTGTTTATTAGATTCAGATGATGTCATTAGGATGTTTATTTAGGGTGATATTTTGCATCAGGATGATATTAACGAATATCGGGTTACATTTGAAAACATGATGCTCGCGATACAAAAGACCGTTCGACGGGGAAGACTTACTATCACTTAAAGTTGACGTCCAGATATTTGAACCGCAGGATATTATCGGGGGGGACATTTCAAATATGATGATGATGTTCTTCAAACAGCATAACTGAGGTTATAAAATATGACCCTCTTCTTGCGAATATCAGGTTTGACCAAGACTTTGACTGTTCATAACTTTCACATCCTGATGAATATCAGGGTGATGTAAAAACCAAACCAGCATGAATTTTAATGCTCTTTCAGAATATATGGTCATATATATGAAATACAAATTTTGACAGACTGACCTCATATTGGGGCTTACCTCATCTTGACTCCACATGATGATGAACATGACTGATTTTACCAAACCGCCAGAAAGCAGACAACGCAAGCCAAAAGAAAAGTTGGGTCCCTGTTTTGCCAAGTCAAAATGGGGCGTGTTGTTTGATGAAAAGAAGTAAAATACCTAGATTATTTCCTTTTTCCCTAGGGGAAGAGGCTTATAATTGGTTCATCAGTCTTGGCCAAGCTTCTGTCGGTTCGTGGGCCGTCTTAGAGAAAGCCTTTCTTGACAGGTTCAAGGTCCCTATTGATCCATCCATGAATTACCACATGTTTGCTACAATCAAAAGATTTGAGAACGAGCCTATTGCCAATTTCAATGCTAGGTTCCAGAAAATGTTGTCCAAGCTAGTTGCCCCATATGTGGTAGCTGATGCTGCTGCTAGGAGTATCTATTATTCAGCCCTGGATCCATTAACTTCCATGTTCATCAGGAGAACACATCCTGAGATCACTACATTGACAGGAGCTTTTCAAGAAGCTATCAAGGTAAATCAGCAGTTGATACCTGCTCCTACTCCAAATATAGTATTCCCTACTTTGCCTGGCGTGCAAGCACAATATCCAGCACAATATCCTGCAGCTTATTCATCACAATATCCTGCACAATATCCTAATGGATCAGTGATACCCCCAGCAGTCATGCCTGCACCTTTGCAAGTACCTCCATTGAGTATTATGCCTCCTCCTAATGGAAATAGCCAATTGCCACAATATCCGGCACATGCTCAGACACCTCAGAGTACCGATCTATCCAACAATAACCATGGATCTTCCTTTTTCAAGCCTCAGACCGAAAATGTAGTGCCCAAAGCTCAAGAGGAGAAGGAAGAAATCAAAGAAATTTCTGCTCAACTCAGAAAACTCACCACAGAAGTAACACATTTGAGAAATCAAGGGTTTTATTCGCAGTCAGGTCAGAATAGAAATTATTCCAATGACAGACCAAACTACCCTGACAGAGGATATAACAACAATAACTTCAACAATAATGCTGGAAGTAATAATAATCCTCCTAGACAGCCTAGAGTGTGGAACTCTAGGCCAAATAATGGCTCATTACCATCACCCCTAGACAATCAGCCTCTTGGTGAAGCCAAACAAACTACTAGAGTCAATCTTGTTGAGGCAGCCCTTACCAATTGGTGCAGGATCCACAATACCAATGCACATGCAGAATTAGATTGTCCACAATTTAGGATTGCTGCCAGTATCTTTCAGACTGAAGTGTCTAACATTTCTGGAAATCCACCTCAGGTAGAAGGAAATGAGATAGTTCCTTGTGGATATGACTCAGCTTTTGTGCTAGACACATACACAAATCAGCCTCATCCGAGTTATCATCAGACTTGTGAAGAGTCTGCCTTAACCTTTGAAACAAACTATGTTTTCCCCTTTAAGGATGAAAATGAACCTGCAAGAGAGCATGAGGAAGTACATGCATACCAGCAGCAATATCCTGGTAAGCACAATTATAACCTGAGAAGTGGTGCCAACAGATCTGCTGGACCATTGACATCATCTCTACCTCTAAACAACTTCAATACACCTCCTGACCCTAAGGCTAGCAATAACCCTGGGTTCCCTAAGGTGAATGCTCAATACTTGTCTCCTCAAAACACAGTAACAAAAGTCGCAAATGCACCTCATGAGTCTGACAAGTTAGTCAGCTATTTGGCTGATGAAATGAAGAAAATCAAGATCAGCCTGTCCCTATCTGAGTTATTGAAAACTCTTTCCATCAAAAGGGCATTCATGAAGTCATTAGATGATCCTGCTCCTAGAGAAGATAGCCATTTTTCAGGTCAGTCTAACGGCAAGGATCATGCTGCCAAGGATAATATTAGCAAGCCCAAAGTGTCCGCTACAGTCCAAGCTGCTGAAACCTCCCACATGACCTTGTACAGAGATAAAACTGAATCACCTCCGTTTCTCCTCACTATAAGAATGTTCAACAAAAACTTGCACAACTGTTTAGTTGATTCAGGAGCTTCAACGAATGTTATGCCTTTGTCAATATGTAACGCATTGGGACTGCATCCTGCTAAATCCTTAAAGAAGGTCACTCAACTGGACAAGACAGAAGTAAGTGTAGTAGGTGAACTGACTCACATCCACATGCAGCTAGCGTCTGATCCTAGGATCCAGTATTACATTGACATTCAGGTAGTTGACATATCTGATACATATGGGATGTTGCTTAGCCGAGACTGGTCTAAAACGCTTAACAGATATATGTCTACAGACTTCAGTCACATGTGGTTGCCATGGAAAGGTATACCTAATCAAATCAGGATTGATGCTGAGCCTAGGATGAAACATATGATCACGGAATATAACAAAACAAATGAGATCATGTATGTAAACATAGAACCTGGAGTTTATAGCATTAGGCCGCAAACTGTTAAAATAGAGGAGATCCTGATGCTTGATGTTCATCATCATCATCATGATGATTATCATGAGGATATGCCAGTTATAGAACTTAATAATGATCCTGATAATGAAAATAATGTGAATCGCTTCAGAGATTTTGAGATACATCTATCTACTCAGGTAAAACGTTGTCGATTATTAAATATATCTACTAATGATATTTTGATTGATGGATGGTGTAGATTACACGGTGAGGCACACTCAGAAAAGACTTGTGAACCATGCTTAGACATGATGATACTGGAGCAAATGTATAGTGAAGCATCATCATCATATTCTGAGGTGAGTGCTACATCTGATGATGATGATGATACTAATTCTTATTTGTCTTCTGCAGGAACAGGAGAGCCGACGGATCCTGATGAAGATCATATCCTGAGAATAGAAGAAGTCCTGGTGTCGGACCCGATGAATGATGCAAGAAAAGAAAAGATCACTCCTGGTAGTGATTGCTTCATGGAATCAGATTATGAGTTGTCTGATGAAGACAAAGGCAGTGACCTGACGAAGTTCGAAGAATTTCTGGTGAAAGAAATAGAAAATATGCCACAACAACGTAAATCTCCCCAGGAGGTTTTAATTAAAGGTTGGTGTAGGCTGCATGAGGCGCCTCACTCAGAAACAACTTGCTCACTGTGTTTACACATCTTGAAGAAACATGCAACTGTATACCCTGAACATCATCCTCTTGCTGAGATGGAAGAGAAAATAGAAAAGCCATCAGCCTCACAAAATAAAGGAAAGGAGAAACTCGAGGATGATAATACCTCTAAGTTAAAGTGGATATCAGGCAGAGCTGCAAAGAAGAAAGAAAGTTCAAGTAAATATCCTACTGGAGACAAATGTCCTGCTGAAGATAAACCTTGGATCTTAAGGTTTGACGGATCTAAATCTAAGCAAGGTGCTGGGGTAGGAATTGACCTCATTGATCCATCAGGAAAATCCTATTTAGCAGCTTACAGACTACAGTTCCCCTGCACCAACAATGTAACAGAGTATGAGGCTCTGATTCATGGAATGTTATTTGCTCATAAGAAAAAAGTGAAGATCCTGCATGTCTTTGGAGATTCAGAACTGGTTGTGAGACAAGTAAGAGGAATTTACTCTTGTAATTACAGAAAGCTATCAAATTACAGACATCGTGTGTGGGACTTGATTGAAGACTTTGATGCCTTTAATATCACTCACGTACCAAGAGAACAGAACCAGAGGGCAGATGCACTCGCCCAGGCTGCCAGTACGTTGGAACCGCTGCCCATATCCGGTCTAAAGAGATTTTCAGTAGAATTGGTGTCAGTACCTTCAGTACCTGACAATGTGACTAATCTCCAGGTGTTTGATGATGATCAGCACATCCTGGACTTTATATCAAACAGAGACATATTTGAAGCTCAGATTATAGATGATAATGGTATGGAAGATCATGTCTGGGAAGAGGATGAGATATTAGAATTACCAAGTAACAGAATTCCCAAAGGTATGATTGAATTAGAAAGAGCCTTTGATCTAGATCATATGCTTAAACATAAAGATCTGCCTAAGGCAGATGGAGGTCAATATTCACAAGTGAATATTGGACAAGCTGATGACAAGAGAAATGTCTTATTGGGTAAGGTTTGTACACCAGAAGAGTTAGAAGGAATAACTCAGGCCCTCAAAGATTACATACATGTAATTGCATGGACTTATGATGAGCTAAAGACATATGACACTTCTGTCATAACTCATACTATACCTCTCAAGCCAGATGCAAAACCTTTCAGACAGAAGTAGAGGCCAGTCAATGCTCTACTTGAGCCAATCATCCTTGAAGAAGTTAAGAAATTGTTAAATGCCCGGATAATATTTCCTGTAAGGCACTCCACTTGGGTGGCAAATCTTGTGCCAGTCAGAAAGAAGAATGGAGACATTAGGTTATGTGTAGATTTCAGGAACCTGAACAGAGCATCAGAAAAGGATAATTATCCTTTGCCCTCCTTGGATGAAGTCCTATAGATTGTAAATGGAGCCAAAATGATGTCCTTCCTAGATGGTTTCTCCGGATACAACCAAGTGATGGTAGATAAAATTGACAGATTGAAAACTGCCTTCACCACAAAGTGGGGTATATTTGCATATAGACGTATGCCATTTGGACTTATAAATGTTGGAGCTACATTCCAGCGAGCAATGGACATAGCCTTCAGAGGCTTAATAGGAAAGTGTATAGTCATCTACATGGATGACTTGACAGTATTCTCCAAGGAAAGGGGAAATCATGTTGTTGATCTCAGAAGTGTACTGAAGAAATGTGAAGAGTATGGAATATCTTTGAATCCTAAGAAGTGTATATTTGGGGTCACAACAGGAAAATTACTAGGCCACCTGATCACAGAAGATGGAATTATCATTGATCCTGACAGGGTGGAATCCATTATGAAGTTGCAACTTCCAGGAAGCAAAAAGGAACTTAAATCTTATTTTGGTAAGATAAATTTTGTGAGGAAGTTCATCACCGGCTTTGCTGAGATTGTCAGACCACTAAATGCCATGTTGAAAAAAGATGCACAAATTGAGTGGACACCAGAAGCCAAGGCTGCTTTTGAAGATATAAAGAAGGCTATTTCAGATGCTCCTGTCCTCATCAGTCCAGATTACACAAGAGATTTCTACATCTACTCATTTGCTTCAGAACATACCTCTGCAGCAGTGTTAACTCAAAGAAATGAAGAGAAAGAAGAGAAACCAATTGCTTTCATGAGCTGTCCTTTCAGGGATGCTGAGTTGAGATATGTAGATGTTGAAAGACAGGCACTTGCATTAGTTAGAGCAGTAAAGAAGTTTAGACATTATATACTGAGAAGCAAAGTGATTGCTGTGGTAACAGATGCAGCAATGAAGATGCTGCTGATGCAGAGTGAACCTGGTGAAAAAAGAGCCAAATGGATTACTGTATTACAAGAATATGACATGGAGATCACACCCATGAAGCTGGTAAGAGGACAAGCTCTGAGCCAGATGATATCTGAAACTGATCCAAACATCATCAGTCAGCAGTATGTGATCAATGAGAAAGACAATAGAGAATGGTATTCAGACATCAGGCACATCCTGATCACTGGAAGATGTCCTTCAAGAATGCAAGCCTCACAGAGAAGAGCCTTAAAGATAAGATCCTAGAAGTATATGATGAAGGGAGGAACCCTGTTTAAAAAGAATTATGAAGGGATATACTTGAGATGCTTAAAGAAACCAGAAGCAAATAAAGTTTTGATAGAGTTACATGACAAGTTTGGAACGGCACACGGATCAGCGTTGGCCACAACACATGCAATCCTCAGAGCAGGATATTACTGGCCTACAATTTTTAAAGACATGGCTGATCATGTTAAATGTTGTCATGTTTGCCAGGTTGCTGCCAACAGAGAAAAATATGCTGCACAACCGTTGCATCCAGTGATGGAAGAGCACCCATTTGCACAGTGGGGCATGGATTTCATAGGACCGATCAATCCTCCGTCTTCCTCAGGCCATAGGTATGTCTTAACGATTACTGACTATTGTAAAAGATGGACTGAGGCTACCAGCAGCAAAACTTGCACTGTAGATGATGTCATTAAGTTTCTGGAAAGCAACATTGTCACCAGGTATGGAACTCCCTATGCATTGGTAAGTGATAATGGTTCTACCTTCATTTCCACCAAATTGTCAAGTTGGGCTTTTGATCATGGGATCATACATAAGTTTTCATCCAACTACTATCCCCAGGGAAATGGATTAGCAGAATCCACCAACAAGAATTTACTAAGTATCATAAGAAAACTAATAGAGAAAAATCCCAGGGAATGGAACTCATTTCTGAAATATGCCTTATGGGTAGACAGAACTAGAATGAAAACTGCATTAGGAAACTCACCCTTCCAACTAGTATATGGGGTAGATCCTATCCTCCCTGTAAACTTGAAAATTCCTACTCTGCAGTTTGCCCAAGAGTATCTAGGCATAGATGATAAACAGGAAGTCAAGTTGCTTCAGTTGATGCACCTGGAAGAAAAATGAAGTCAAGTGATTGACCAATTTGCAAAACATCAGGCTGTTGTCAAACGCTGGTTTGACAAGAGAGCCAGAATTAAAGCTTTCAGGATATCCGATTTAGTCCTGATGTGGGATAAGGCCCATGAAAAGAAAGGTGACCATGGTAAGTTTGATAGATTACGGATAGGTCCCTTTCAAATTTCTAAAATTTTAGGAGATAGCACTTATAGGCTTAAGAACCTGACAGGTGAGGATGTCCCGTTGCCAGTCAATGGACAATTCCTCAAACATTATTTCCAAGCCTGAATGACTTCGTCACAGTCATATGTATCATAATGTATATTTGTATAGTTGTTTGTACAGTTTGTTTGTTGTGCTTGTTTTGTTTTGTTGGTTGGGACCTTGTTTTGGTAAGTCAGGATGATGCACTTCATCACCCTAAGAAAATAATTAAATCGTTAGGATTCAAGTGATGTGAACACGTTTAAATATAGGTTATGATTCATTCTAGGAAGTGTTCATGATCAGGTTTATGATGTCTTTTCATCAGGGTGCTTTTTCTTGGTCAAAGCGAATCCATCACAATGAAACACCTAATAGCCTTGGGTTTGTTGAACACCCTAGTATATGTGTTAAGTGAAAAATCTAAAGGGACTCCCTTGCTACCAATACAATCTCCAACCTAAAGCTGCAAGTGACTGTACCTTGTACAAATAAGATGACATGATGATATCAGATACAAATATAAATATGAAAGAGAAAATCAGAAAAGAAATAAAATTAGGCCACCTAAGTAACCCTACTGGGGCTATAGACGCCTGCTCGCAGTGGGGCTCTACTTAGGGAGATTGTATAGATAACCTTGCCGGGGCTATAGACACCTGCTGGCAGTAAGGCTCTATCCAGGTTGGCTATGAGGGATGATCCCCAACTATGTAGTTTAACACCAGTTACTTATGTTTTCAACTTACTTTCAAGATGAGGATAATTAATCATATGCACACACCTGATCCTTTGTTAGCTTTATCACCATGATGAAATTTTATCATTCAGAAGATTATGATGCTTACACTTAGATAGAATTAGAACACTATAGATAAATGTGATCACATCACTTGAATCATTGGAATTTGTTCATTTTCTTTGGTGGCAAGTTGTTGTGTGGTTACACAACACGCCCCATTTTAACTTGGCAAAATAGGGACCCAACTTTTCTTTTGGCTTGCGTTGTCTGCTTTCTGGCGGTTTGGTAAAATCAGTCATGTTCATCATCATGTGGAGTCAAGATGAGGTAAGCCCCAATATGAGGTCAGTCTGTCAAAATTCGTATTTCATATATATGACCACATATTCTGAAAGAGCATTAAAATTCATGCTGGTTTGCTTTTTACATCACCCTGATATTCATCAGGATGTGAAAGTTATGAACAGTCAAAGTCTTGGTCAAACCTGATATTCGCAAGAAGAGGGTCATATTTTATAACCTCAGTTATGCTGTTTGAAGAACATCATCATCATATTTGAAATTTCCCCCCCGATAATATCCTGCGATTCAAATATCTGGACGTCAACTTTAAGTGATAGTAAGTCTTCCCCGTCGAACGGTCTTTTGTATCGCGAGCATCATGTTTTCAAATGTAACCCGATATTCGTTAATATCATCCTGACGCAAAATATCACCCTAAATAAACATCCTGATGACATCATCTAAATCTGATAAACAAAAAAATAAACATCCTGATGACATCATCATCATATTTACATTTCGACAGGATATTTTGTAAACATGATCATGTTCACCCAATGTGACGATGACGTCATGAGGCATTTCCAATACAAAGAACAAATATCATGATGACGACATCCCGATATTCAAGAGGAGAATGAGTAAGTTTGAAGGTCATCATCATATTTTGAAATATCACCCGATAGACCGAAATATCCTCCTGATGTGCTAAAATGTAAACAAAGGTGCGTTGTCACCCGAATCTTGTCGCGGTAACAATTTCAAGACTAGGGAGGATGATATTGAAACTCAACCTGATATTTATGAATATCATCTTGCCCTCATGATATCTTGTCATATGAATATTACCTCGCTCCCTTTGCCGCCATTGCCATTAAATGCGCGCAGATATGGTAGGTGATTCCCGCCGACCCCGGAACCCAATGAAACGTCTGGTGAGATCCTGAGTTTTTGCACGAATGATCAAAGATTGTGATCTAACTTGTCAGAGTTACCCTAAGTTTACCCTAACTGCGAGGTTAAAAGGTAATTCAACCGCCATAGTTACATTTACCTGCGTTAAAATTGTTTTACAGAGCACTAGCCTCCATATCTGCATAACAGCTACCGTTGCGCGACTAGAGCTGATAAACTGAGGGAGGAAGGTGATCAGCAGCTGAATCAAGAGTGTCTTAGAGATATACTGGTATAAAAAGAAATCGGCATAACTAGGTAAGTAAACTGAAACCCTCATCATGTTGTTTCTATATGATGCTGTAAGTTCTGGTTATGTATCCGTATGAATAAGTAACATGAAATTAGTGCAATAGGCATGATATTTGCAATATGTATGCATACATATCCCTGTTGTGAGAGGAGATGTTGTTAATTGCAGGTACCCATGGCTGAAAAGCGCTTAGACAAGTGTCAAGAGGAATTCAGCAGGCCTATGTTCTCTTCACAAAGAGGGGTCCTATTTAAATTTGGGGCAATTACAGACACCCATCAGGGGAGTACAAACCTGGAAGCTTGGTCAGCCAAGCTGAATGATGGACAAGATAAGAGTCCTATACTGGACGCGGTATTTGTATCCAGCATGTGGAACGCGGCTGGCTTCCCCTACTCCATGGAGTCTCCGGAGCTAGTTATTGAGTGCGCTCGGAATTACAACCCTCAGACGAGGCAGGTGGTAAAGCATGGGAGGATGTATGCAGACCTGTCCATCAAAGGTCTCTCCCGGACATTTGGACTGCCAATGGGTAGCAAGGCAAAGAGTGTAGACTTGAAGAAGTCTGAAAGAGAATATGAGGCCAACAAGAAGACGGCCAGAAAGAATATGTATGCTTGGCGGGCTGAGAACAGCACATATAATGCAGCGGCCAAGCTCCCTGTGCGCATGATCAAATTTGATTTTAATGAAGAATATCAGTATATGATTGCCCTACTGAACAGGGTGACTGGCCAGCCTGATACTGGAGAATTCAGAGACTAGATGTACGGCATAATAATGATGTGTCTATATGCAGACATCAAGCCACTGTGGGGCCAAATAATAAGTGACGCTCTGCATGAGTAGCTGCTGAACCTGGGAGGTTCAGATTGTGCCTTCTATATGACTTCTTACATTGTTTATTCTTGTGCATATAGAGGTACGTTTGATGCCTTAACTACAAATGGGAAGCTAACAGGCACAAATGCAGCATATATATGGGATCATCATCCCCAGCTGCAAAGAACCAGGTATATCAAGGATTACAAACTGGTCAATGATGCATTCTCTATGCATCTGGTAAGGACCATGGAGGATGACAGAACTAAAAGACTGAGCATGGAAGCTCAGGAGGCAGTATACAGGCATGGGGCATGGTACATCCAATTTGCCACCTTTTCCTACATCAGGATAGAGGGTTTTGAAGGACATCCCCTGATGCTGCCAAGATATCCTACAGATGCGGTAGTATTAATGGAATTTATCAGGCAGGGCTCCACCATGATACAGATGTATAAGGATGCCAAGAAGCTGCCACCAATTTTGTTCCTAGTCACCATTGGCAACTATATGTGCCCTGACTCGGATAATATAAAGAAGGTGATGGTCACTCTGAATAAGATGAATTTACTACCCTTCCCAGTAACAAGACCATATGATCCTTACGGCCAAATGTAGAAGATCCTAGGGAAGCCTATTCATCAAAGGCACCTAGAAGATTTTTGGGCTGACTGCGAAGATGAGGCAGAGGCCAGGAGGAGGAGGTATCAGAGGTTGACTCTGAACCAGATTAGGACATTTGACCGCATATCCCTCCCTCAGTAGCTGAAGAGTGATGACGGCAGGATCATGGCAGATGAATACGAGTAGAAGAAGATCTACAATGATACCATCTCTGCACCTGACCTCACCATGCAAGAGGATATGTCCTTGGACCCATTCTTTGCCAGAACCATACACTTGACCCAAGCTTGGGTAGATGCACAGGTAGAGGCATTGAAGAAGAAGGGTGTGGCCATCACGATAGATAGCAAGAAGAAGGGGCAGGACATCCCCACAGATGAATATGATGACTTCCTGCTGGAGAAGAGGAAGACTAAGGGAGAGAGGACCCCTCCACCACAGCAACCTAGCAAAAGGGCCACAAAGGGCAAGAAGGTGGAAAAAGTACCCAAAGGGGTCATAATTGAAAGGGCAGTATTCACGGCTGAGGAGGCAGCCAGATCAAGATCAGAATCAGATTCTCCTCCCAAGCCCAAGAAAGCCAAGACAGCAGAGGCTGGAACCACAGAGACCCAAGAAGTGGGTCAATCATCCAGACAATCAGGCAAGGATATCCTCATGGAGGAAGAGCCTAAAGAAGAGGAGGAAGCTCCATTGATAATCAGAAGAAAGAGGAGAGCTCCGCAGGTGCTGGTTCCTACCACACCTAAGAAAATAAGAACCTCCATGAGAGGTGAGATGAGTCAACCCCCAGTACAATTACAAGGGGCAGGTAGTGAAGTACAGAAGGAACTTCAGCACAATGTTCCACTTCCTACCATTGTCAAGTTCAAAACTGAACTGGCAGAGGAGCAACAAAAGGAAACCTCTCAGGCACAAGCAGAAAGGCATGTCTCGCTAGATGAGACAATAAACTTGTCTGATGATGAGGTGGTGCAGGATGTAGCTGCACAAGAAATGGAAACACTTGCAGCTGCTGGTATCAGTGTGACTCCTCACAAGCCTCCATCTGTCCAATCGGTGCTTGAGGAGATGAAACAAATAGAAGCAGAGCGAGAAAAGAGCCCGGAACCAGAGAAGAGCCCGGAGCAGGTAGCTCAGGACATAGGGCTGGATACATTGATCGCCGAGGTGACAAGTCATGCAGTGGTAGACTTAATAGAGAAGCAGGATGCAAGTCCTGAACAGCCAGCAGGATCACCTGATAAGGGCCACCAAATAGAGGAGATAGAGATGGCGGAAGCAGAGGGCCATGTTCTTGAATCGGGCCAACAAAGCCCATAGGATACATCAGTAGGACCTGCTATAGTAGAGGTCCAAGAAGAAAAGGCTGATGATGAGAAGAAAGAAGCGATAGAGGATCCTGCTGATAAGGCACAAGAGGTGGATGGTGCAGGCATAGAACAAGTAACAGCTGCAGAACAGATGCCATCACCTCAGGCAGATCCTACAATATTAAAGGTGGTGGACATGCCACCAGAAATAGAGAAGAAAAAGGATGATGATCAACCTCCACAAGGGGAAGAACTGGGGACAGGTGAAGAAAGGATGGAGAAAGATCATGATCATCATGATCTACATACATGTACACCGCCAGGTTCCCCACACAGAGAAGATGCTCCCCCGGAAAAGGAAGTTCCTCAACAGGAGGAGGCACCTCAGGATCAACAGCAGCAAGGTGAGCATCAGGAGAAAGAAAAAGAAAAATCACCATCTCCACAACACATATTGATGGAAACAGGAGATAGAGGTGAACAGCATCATGATGCTGAGAAGCATGATCAGGTGCCTCCATGGTTAGAAAAGGAGGTGAATGTTGAAGAGGAACTAGAGATTCAGGAATTCGACGTCTCCACCCTGTTCACCGCAGATATAATGAAGCCCAGGAGAAAGGCCAGAATGACTTCGGCCATCAAAAGAGATCCGGCGACAGGGAGAAGGACCGCACAAATTGCTGTACCTATCGTAGAGAAAGAGAAAGGCAAAATCACTGTGGATGAATTCCAGATAAGCACAGTTGATTTGGGTTTTGCCAACGAAGAGCAGGAAGGTCAGGAGGGAAAAGACATTATAGACTCTCTAATTCAGAAGGTGAAAAGAGAGAAGGAAAAGTATAAGCAACATAAAGAGCACATTGCTCAGTTGCATGCATACATTAAGGGTTTAACCAACCCTGAAGATACTACAAGTGAAGCTGTAGTCCCATTGACTGCCATTTCTCAGGAGGAGGTAAATAAACTGGACCTCATGAAACATGAGGTTTCCGTAATAAGGAAATGGGTGTCATCCACATTGGATGATGCTATTGAAATAATGAAGGGTTCTTTGAAGAGATGGAGCATATTGAGTGACTCCAAAACCAAGGTGGACAAGTTGCAGATGCAGACAGGAAAAAGGTCTTATAAACTGGAGAAAGTCCTCAGCCTGTTTGGTCGAAATAAGGAAGATAAATCCACAACTGCTTATCAGTAAGCAGGTATTGAATAATAATATTGCATTGTTAGTGGATATCTGGTATAAGGATGTGCAGTTTGAATGCGGAGTCCTCAAGAGATGCAATAATAAGCTGAGGGAGATCAGCATGAGGCTACGCGATTTAATGGGCATTGAAGCAGACATGCTCGAAACATTAGAGGGCAAAGTTGAAGGGAAGATAGGGAATCAAGATGAAGATTCTGCCCTTAAGGCTCTGCACAATAACTTCCAAGTGGAAAATGATGGTCCGCTCGTCCACTTGACAGAAGAGGTAATAAATAAAATGATGAGGATCAAGGTCAAGATGGAGACCTACAACGAGACACTGCAGGACAGAAAGAATAAGCTGGATAACAGCAGGGATAAGTATGAAGCGCACAAACACGCCATCATCAAGGCAAAGACTCAAGATGGCGAAGGAATAGATCAGGTTGTGCAGTCATATGAACAGATCCAGAGCAGCGTGCAGCCCCATATGCAGTAGCGTCATCATCAGGATAGCGAAGAGTCAGGAAGTGATGCACATGATGATGACCCGCATGCATCAGATGAAGAGCATGATGAAGAGACATCATGAGGGGGAACATTTTGCATATGCAATGTAGATGGTTGCCAGCTGGCAACTTGTGCCTTTTTGTAAAATTGACAAGTCATGAAGTGATGACCGTTGATTTGTATTGACATATCAGATCCGTAGATCTTTTGTAACGGATTCCTCACCTTATTCTATAAAAGGTGGTGGAATGCCTTGTTATATTCATTCGAAACTTAATTGAAATTTGATTGCTGAAGTATTCAGGACTTATTTCAAAGCTGCTATATATGTACATGTCTTTTGCATACTTAATGAAAGGGAAGAGTATTTTGATTACAAATCTTCGTAAATCTTGAGTAATCTGTGTCTGAATTCTAGATATGTGCTTTGATTTGCTGCGTCCCTTGGAGTGCTCATCATGTTGCATGTATTGTTTTCATTCATTATCCTCTGAAGTTTGCATCAACTGTATCTAGTTGTGGAATGTCCTGGTGAACATATGGTTTGATTTCTTCTCCTCATGACAGTATCAAGCATGTATGTGGATCAAAAGCTAAAGGTTCAACTTAATTAGAAGTATTTCCTTTAATTTCTTTCAATTTAAGAAAATCTCACTATCGTAATTGCAAATAACGGATAATCTTAAGCAAACAACCTGAAATATGCAGACATCTCGTAGATAATCGTAAATATTTAGCATATTTGAACACTAAGCATGCACAACTGAAAATATCATGCAAAGATCTAGGTATTTTACTTCTTTTCATCAAACAACCGCATAATTTGATTTCTCTATAAGGAATTTCTGCAGGAACGTCATGATGATAGTACATTTTCACGTAAGGCCCCAAAATGGAAACAGCAACTCACTTTAACCACTAAGTAACGTCAGTCGATTAAGACCTAATCACCGGAGACTTGGGATCATGAATTCTTTAAATTCACTGTATCTTTCAAGATGAATAAAGGTTAATGTGTACTTTTATTCTATGTTTGTTTGTGACTAACATCATGACCAACACATACCAAAAGTTGAAGTATAGGAAAATTGGTCCTTACAAAATTACAAAGAAGATCAATGATAATGCATATGAGGCCAGTTTACCAGATGATATCAATATTTCTCTTGTGTTTAATATTTCTGATTTATATGCATTCCATGGTGAGGATGATGCTAAAGATAGTCAACCAGAAGTGGCATGGTACCACCACATTCCCCATAAGAAGAAGGAAAATATTGCAAAGGTTCTTGATAAGAAAACTATTTATTACAGTGGGAAGGATTGCCACCAACAGATAACACATGGACTATAGAGTGGGAAGTGTAGAGGTTAGATCCAGTCAAATGGTAGTAGTTTGAAGACTCTCACTTGTAGAAGTTGCGTTCTTTTCAACTAGAGGAGAATGATGTAGGGACTTCCAGAGGTCATAACTTTTCACTCGGATGTGGGTTTTCTACAAAATTTTATAGGTGGATACATTATGAGTGGCTAGTGGTTTCCCAACCCACCCTAATCGGTTGGACCTCATCTTGGCACTTCTTCGGGACTTGAAACTTTCATCTTGGCCCTCAAAATGGCAATTTAATATTTTTTTTCTAATTTTTTAAAAGTTGCTTTTTTTAATAACTCGAAACTCATGTTTTGAATTTAGAATATTAGTTGGGATTTTGTCCTACCTTAGTTTTAGGAAGCTTTTGAGAAAAAATTGGATTTTCTAGATATGATTGTAAAATTACCTAAAATGGAAAAAATATAACAATTGTCTAAATCTACCAAAAAAGGTAATTTTTTTTTTTTGTTTTTCTTTGATATAAGAGAGTTTTCTCTCATTGTAGTAGCATAGTTGATGAATAGAAGTTTTTTATGTTCCAGTCTTCAAATCTTTGGCCCTCACATGATTAATGGAAAAATTGTATTGACTGTATGTTGTGTGTTGCATCAGATTCTTAACTTTTATTGCAAAAGCTCTATGATGCTACAGATCAAGCTTTGTCAGCTGCAGGGGTAGATGACAAAATGATTGCAGTGAAAAAGGTAAATGAAGTACTAAGCTATAATGAACCTGCTATGAATTGCAAGACACTTCTTAGTATTGTAAAGGAAGCCATCAAGGGCATGAAGGGCAACATTGAAGAGTTGGTACAACTGGGACTTCCATCTCCCTTTCTAAATAATAGCACAATATTAATGACTGATGAAATTAAGGCTCTCTTACTGACAAAACAAAACAATCAGATTATTTTTTCAAAGTCTAAGTGATTCGTGGAGTGTACAATAAGTGGAAATAGTTTTGCTTCCAATGGTCCGGCTCGAGTTCCAATTGCATGCAATGGTGTAGATTCTTCAGTCCTTTTCTCACAAGGACATTATTAATTTGGATTTTTCTTTCTAGGATTTGTAAAAGAAACAAGGCTTGTTAGATTCAGAGTGGTCTGTGTATCAAGTTGCTTTTCAAAAATTGTGATTCTCTAGGTGTTGGCAATATAGTTTTGTTTTTTTAATCTTTTCATATGTTTCTGGGGTTCCTTTTCTATGTAGGCACAGAGTCCCATATGGTCTCTAAGAACTATAGAGTTAAAATTTTGCATTCTAATATTACTCAGTTGCAACACTATAGTTTCATTTCCAGTTTGTGTTGTTATCTTGCCTATGCATGGAGAGTGCCAAGTGTCAGCATGGTGGGGTTTTAAGAACCTAAAAGAAAAGATGCTTCTAAAAGACGCGTGTGGCTGCCACTTGGTAAGGAGATTAGAAGTAGTAAGAACAGTGACCAGGATTAGTAGATAGTGCCATGTGTCTTCTTCTTAATTCACAGTTCCCAGGTGCCATAGAACTTCGCCACGTATCTTCATCTATGTTTCTTTTTGTATCATTTCTATCTGTTACCATAATGTGTCACATGTCACTTCCACAAGGTTTCGAGGAGAAACTTTTGAGAAAGGCATCAAGAAAGAGCACCACCATGCCACATGTCTTTTGTTGCAATATACAAAAGTCGTCGTGTGTCACTTTTCTTTTCCCTTCAAATCAAAAGCTTTGTCCATGTTCTACGCTTGAACCCACGCTCGAATTACTAGATTACTGCCTCAGCTATCCTAACAATGCCTACCAACGGCTTAACAATGAGACTTACAATAAGGAGTTATGACATTACCGGCATGGCCTATCTTAGTAGATCCTGACTAATGTGATGGAGTAGAAGAGGATGAACTAGAAATCAAAGCTAAAGGAGAACCAACACTGAGTTTCTTAACAAGATTCTTCAGCTCATCTATCTGCTTGTGGTAGCAAACAGTATCATCATGCCCACATTTCTTGCAATGGATGCGTGTGGGTAGATCCTTGGATTGCTCCTTTTTGTTGGATGAAGATGAAATAGGAGGTGCATGTGAAGTAGACTCCATGCCTTGCTCGTGGTGTTTGGTTTTGTGTTTCTTTTCGTTACCAGTTAAAGCCTTTTCATCTTTGGTGCCTTGACTTGCAAGAAGTGCCTGAGGCTTTGTAGACTTCAATGTTCCTATAGAGTTAAAACTCTACATTTTGATATTACTCAGTTGTAGCACTATAGTTTCATTTTTAGTTTGTGTTGTTATCTTGCCTATGCACGGAGAGCACCAAGTGTCAGCATGGCGGGGTTTTAAGAACTTGAAAGAAAAGATGCTTCTAAAAGATGCGTGGGGCTGCCACATTGCAAGGAGATTAGAAGTAGTAAGAGCAGTGACCGGGAGTAGCGGATAGTGCCATGTGTCTTCTTCTTAGTTTGTGGCTCCCATGTGCCACAAAACTTCGCCACATATCTTCAGCTGTGTTTCTTTTTGTGTAGTTTCTATCTATTATCAGAACGTGCCATGTGTCACTTCTACAGGGTTTCAAGGAGAAACTTTTGAGAAAGGCATTGATAAAGAGTACCACCGTGCCACATGTCTTTTGTTGCAATATGCAGAAGCCACCGCATGTCACTTTTCTATAATAAATTTTAAAGTGTTGAAGTCCTATATGGTGGGCCCCAAAGTACTAGTTTAAAGTTTCTAAGTGCAGCAGAGTGTGCTAGGTGTCGCTACTATGGTGATTGAAGGGAAAAGAAATAAAAGAAGCTTATGAAGGTGTACCAGTCTACCATGTGTCCCAGTTTTGAGGTTCTCAGGTGTTGCCATGTATCAGCAATATAAAGAGGTAGATTTCACCAAGTGTCAATGCGTCATTTGTTCTCTTTATATCAAAGGCAAACTAAGCCTGATGAAATGGAAGGTGCCATGTAGCATTTTTGGAGCTTTTTGAAGCTTGAAGAGGAAGCCACTTGTCTCAACAGAACTGGTAGTCCTAGGGCTGCATTTCCTGTACCATTCAGCCAATGGATGTGCAAGGATGATACGGTTGTAGATTTAGTTCCAGTTCAATTCTAGCTCAGTCCCAATTTGGTAGAAGATGGTTGCGGATTCTTAATGGCTAGATATGATTTGAGTCCCATCTTTCTTCTATAAATAGGGGAAAATTTTGTAACTGATATATAGATATATAGATAGAGAAATACAGAGAGATATTACTGTGACTGGAATATATATTTTTTTGCCTTTATAGCTATTTCAAGAAAAGAAGATAGATCTATGCATGTTTCTATGCCTCATGTATGTTGCTAAATCCATTAATGAAAGATGCTCTATTATGTGCTATTGATGATATTTTCTGTCTTTGTATAAATCTTTTGAGTTTAGCCTTTGGTTTTAAATCTATCTATAATCTGTCTATGTTAATCATGCTCATTGCTCTTTGATATAGCTGAGTCATAAAGATTTAATCACCGTGCTAGTTGTTGAAACACATATAAGTTCGACACATTACCTTAAGAGTTTTATTTCATTGTATCTATAATCTTGTTTCTTCTTCCCTTTCCCAAAACCCCATTGAAAAAAGGAAGAGCCAGCTTCCCTAAGGTCTAGAGGTTGTTTCAAGAATCTGTCCTACATTCTTGAAGCTTCCCATGTCGGTGCTGAAACTTGCACAATTTTATACATCAACAGTGCCCATCTGAACCAATTTTTTTTGCTCCCTAGTCAGTGATGTAGGCATTGTGAATTTTGTTCCAAGAGCATCCATGGTAGCATAGAATGTGGAGGAAAAAACAAAATAATTTGAAACAAGCTTAACAAGTATGGAGAGAATCAACTAGGTGTCCTCTTTTTTAATACCACACTGTGTGAGCTGCAACTTGAGGGATTTGGGTCAGGTGAAGAAGTCATGGATGCTATCAAAATCTGGAGGATTCAAACCAATAATCTCATTTTCCAACTGAAAACTCCTCAAAGTATCTTGCTTTCCAAACAAAAGCTTTAATTGGGCCCATACTTCATTTGGTGTTGAGCAAGAATCAACATGAAAGAGTAGATCAGGTGAAATCAACTAACATAATGTACCAAAGGCCTCATCACACATGTTAAACCATTTCCTTTTTTTAGAAGCCCCTATAGGTTTAGTTTCTGAGCCAATAGTCACTCTGTATAACACCAATTTCTTTAGATGGATCACGATTGCTTTCGTCCACCCATGATAATTGTATGGGATAAGAGTAGCAATTTTAGGTTGATCCATGATGTGGGAATAAAAAAAAGATAGTAAAAAACAATATGTCCCTCACAATGTAAGAATATTCCCCCTTGTACAAAAAACATTTGACCACTTGCATGCACTTTTTCCAAAAAAAACTGAAAAAACAAGATTTGACGTCAAGCAAAAAATTTAGGTACCTAATGATTTTTTAAAAAAAATAAGTTCACCATAGTGTAGAGTACAGAATCAGCTTTTCGATGCCTATTTGTTTGTGAAATTTGGACACTGTATGCCCATGTTATAGCCGATTTCACGAAACTACTCCTCTAGAGCTTTAAAAGGCAAAAAGAAACAAGCAGAGGCTAAAAATAGAGATGTAGATTGCGATCTATTTTTTCTCAAAATTTGTGTCACTTCTACAAAAACTAAGAGACACCGAGATAGGGTTTTTGAGTCCTCTTTCTAGAAATATCTTGTTTTCAAAAAATTATGTTCGTATGAGAAAGTTATGCCTAATTTTGTGAAACTGCTACCAAAAAATAAAAAGCAAGTAGTGCTAAAATAGGGATGCAGATTACGATCTATTTTTGTCAATATCCATGCCATTTCTGTAAAAATGAAGAGATTCCCAGATAGGGTTTCTTCGTCATCTTTCCAGAAATATCTTGTTTTCAAAAAATGGAGTTCGGATGGGAAAGTTATGCCCGATTTTGTGAAACTACACCGAAAGCTCTCAGGTTGGATCCCTAAAAATAGCACTCTTAAAACCTTCACAGATTTGGCTTCCATAGACCAAATTCAGCCAAACAAAAGATAAATCCACCTTTTGTAGCTACTCTAGATCTAATGACAATGATGATTTTATTCAAAAAGGCACCCAACAAAAGACTCTATGTGAAATTTTTCCTAGATTTGAGCTATAGATCTGCTCTGATACCATGTTGAAGTTTATGATAAACTTGAAACACCAGAATCTTCTATAGGTCAAAGATTAAACTTCTATAGAGAAAAAAAACATAAGAGAGTATTTGCACAATAAAATGGATGCAATTAATGAAAAAGAATAATGAATTACATGTGACAACTTGTTTTTATATTTGCAAGTTAAATAAAACCCTAATATGACTTAATAATAACCTAAGACTAAAAATAAGCCCTAAGTAAACTTATTAAAGTGTAATTAAATATTTAATTACACTAACATTTCATTGATGGTGAGCATCTATCTTGGAGTTTCTGTTGTTATATTGTATATCTTTCAATATTGTGCCAATAGTGCTTATGTTGTGCTTAGGGCATGTTGCCTTTGTATACCAATATTTGTATATCATGAATACATGAGCTGTTGTAGTTGTGACCCTATATATTGTTTGATCATGGATTTGTGCCTAGTTCAATTGTTGTAAGTGATGCTTAGATATACTTGTATCATATCTTGTGAAGAATCTCTTGGAAATAGAATATGAGTTGATCTTGTACATTCTTGTTAGCATTGGGCTACTTGTTTTGGTTATATTTTTTTGAAAGAATTGAGGTTACATTTGTGCGGTTGTTACATAATGAAGGAAAACAAGTTATAGATTTCAAATCCATCAAATTTCACATCCACATACACAATTTAGTTCAAGCAGGTTTTATCCATAGGCATGGAGGTTAGTTCCAAGCATGTAGAACATTAAGAACAACATCAAACAAGAGGTTTACTACCACAAAAAATATAGTTGACATGACAAAAAAACTATAATAGTTTGGTGAATCTTATTAGCTAACATTTCACACAACTAATCTAAATCAAATATGTAGCTAAATACCTTTGTTTATTTATTTAGTTTCAAAACATTTATTTCAATACATTTATCAATTCTAAGTCAATAATTCTAAAATTGGTAAACTATCTTTCTTAATTATCTATCTATCCTAATCTTATCTAGAAAAGATTTACTTATTGCTACTTTTCACACATGTATGTGGGAGGGCATCCCAACCTCATCAATGTGTGCATCCCAACCTCATCAATGTGTACGAAATGCCAAGTTTCAATTACATATCCTAAAAGGTTGAATCATCAAGAATGCCTTTCACATGAGAAGCTCAACCTTTTACTGAATTGTTCATTTGTCTATTAATATATATTGAACATGTATTTCTAAAGTGATAAGGATTAATCATCCATCACATCATAAGGAGAAGGAAAACCTTATTTCTTGCCTCCCAACAAAGAAAAAGATACTCAGAACAAACTAAATTTCAATTAGATAAGACAAGATCCACTAAAAAAGAGCTATGTATTGTCACTTTACACGTATGTATGTAAAAGGGTATCTAAGTCTCATCAATATGTACTTAAAGCTAAATTTCAATTATATATCTTAGAAGGTCAAATCCTCAAGATTGCCTTTCACATAAAAAAAAACTCAAACGTTTTACTCAATTGTTCATTTATCCATTAATGTATACCAAATTAATAAATACCAAACATGTATTTTTGTAACAATATAAAAAGAGTTAGTCATGGATCCCATCATAAAGAGAAGGAAATTCTTATTTTCTGCCCCCAAACAAAGAAAAAAATACCCAAAACAGACAAAATTTTAAATAGATAAGACAAGATCCGCTAGGACCCCAAGTTGGACCTTGAAACCAGGTAAAATAAAGTTAAACTGTGAAATGACTCTTCGAACAACTGTCAGCGTACAATGCTAAATAGGTTTCTTTTTAATGACTTTATCTACCATAAATAAGACGGACACGGGAAGCAATTTTACGTATAAATTTTTGATTCTCAGTTCTTGCTTTTAGAAGTATATATTTTCTTACAGCCTTCGTAGGTAGTTTGTGTTTTCTTGCAGGATGAAGGTTCTTTTAACTCATATTACTGTTTTTGTTATTCTGTTGTTTCAGATATCCTTTCTACAACCTTTCTCCTACTCTGAATCTCTGATTTCTAATGGGAAGTTCCGACCGTTTCAGCAAACAGATCGAACCAATTGTGTGTTGGAGGAGGAGAAATTTGGTGAGATTTATGTAAGAGTAAGGAAACTTTTGATGGGGGTTAATCTGCAGGATCATAGTCCTGGTATCGGTCATGATGATCCTCCTCAAGAAACTTCTGCACTGCCTAATCAGGTGACTCCATTAAACTGAAGAGCAGCATTTTGCTTGTATTTGAAGTATAAAACTGGAGTAAATCCACTAGCAATTTAGTCTATATGTTCATCCCTGAAATCAAAGTGCTTCACAGGGTGGCCACTTACGTGATGTCAAAAAAGAGATCAAGGAGTAATATACTTTTATGTTTTGTTTTACTGAAATAAAATGCTCTTCTAAGAGAAGAGCATTACTTTAGTAGCGCGTTGTCTGGTTTTGACTGAGTACATTTCTTTCGGCTCGTGAGTGCTTATCGACTTTTACTTAATAAGGACAAATATATAAAAGGTAGACATGGCCTTAAGTATAAATCCCCGTTGGGACGTGTTACCATACGTTTTCGCATGATCCGCAAATACATTCTTGCTGAAATATATTTTCCATATATTCTTTTTGTTGCAAGTAAATTATATTGATAGTTTTTTAAGCCTGGTACATGTTACACAAGAAAAATAAGATAGAAATATAAATTATGACTTTCTAAGACTACTTTTTATTTGAAAAACTTCTACAAATTCATTTAAAGAGCGTTTCAAAGAAAAAGGTTGTTGGATGGCATTTATTGTAAAAGAAATATCATTGATCAAAATAGTTTATACAACTAATGTAATAGACAAATTTAACACAAATAGTCATCTAGGTGTGGTAAGGAGGGTCATCACTCATGGGCATGACCCAAGGGATCACTAGGTAGATCTAGAGCCAACCACCAATCCTAATTGACAATGTGATCCCACATTGCTAGAGGGACCAACACACCATAGTCAACTGAAGGGTTCACATTTGGTAGGGTATTGATAGTATGTGGGTTCAAAACTAGTGGTGAGTGTATCATCATCATACCTTACTAAGAGTTGGAAGCTTTTCCACAAGGAGAAGTGGACCATCATTGTTGAATAAGCAATGGTGAGAAATGACCTTGACTGTAGTAGCACCAACGCTTGTAGGTAACTAGAGAAGGCATGGTGTGAACAACTCCATCAAGGAGAACCTAACTTGTTGTGCATGGAGTGCACTTCTAGTGCTTAAGTAGATCATGCAAGTTTTGAAAATCAAGAGCCTCTTTTGCAACATGTGCCTAGATTATGAAATGACAATAGGAAATCACATTCAGTTTTGTAGTTATCCAAAATTTGTGACTAATACACAAACTAAGAAGAATTGTCAATCCAATTGCAATGATTAAAACACTTAAAAAAATTTTAAGTGCTTTGAGCAATAAATGAACCCTTGATTTTAACCAAAGTTGAAGTGATGATAGTTGAATAGAAACCAATATCTTTCCAACACTTCCATTCATGAAAGGTACCTTCCCAAATGCAACAAATTAGAAGAACCTTCTAGGATTCAAAGCCCCCAATAGCTATAATAATAGACATGACACAAGGGGCTTGACTTTGACTATATATTTTAATATACCCCATACCAACTTTGTCCTAAAGAAATCCATGATATTATTGTCCATTGGCCTAGAATAAATCCCTTGGAAGCTATGCTAACTGATCATTGGTAGCATTAGATTGAGGCCAAAAGGAAGATTAATACACATAAATAGTAGCCCACACTTTAGTACAAATCTAGAATTTCCTTGACAAAGAAGGAGAATTTGAGAACCTTGAAAATAGATATTTATCTTCATCCTTTAAATAACATAATTCCTATGCACATCATGAGAGATTGCAAATCCAAAGCCAATGCCCAAAACCTTGAATATCTCTCCTTTTTAAATCCACTCAAACCATTAGAAATCTATCAAGTATGGAGGCATATGGAAATGACACTGTCTATAACATTGTATCTTATGCTACTACAGGTTGAAATCATAAGCTAAACAAACTTTGTTGATAAATGCCATAGCCTCATAGAAAGAATCTTACTAAATCAACATGAGAAGTGGGTCATTTGTAAAGTACCAATTAATAAGTTTTTGTATTCAAGAAAGGACATAGATCCCCTTCACCAAACAAAATGAGGATTTCTACAAAATCAAGTAGCTAAAATCTTAAACCACCAAAATATATAAATGAGCCAACATACATCCTTGTCTCATAGAAAGAAAAAGGCCAAAGATCTTAGATACTCTACCATTAATAAACAAACAAGCTAAAACATCTAAAAACAATGTTTGGATGACTTGTAGAAAAAGCATCCAAAGCCACTTTTCAACAAAATATAGATATTGATTTTGATATCGTTAGTAATCTAAAAGTAGGATTTCCAAACCAAAAAGGATACTTATAAAAAGTTATTGAATATTTTACATTTTAATTTATAGCCATATATTTTTGGTTGTCACACGTATAAGTTGTGATTAGGTCTTAATAAAAACACAATTTTTAATTCAAAATTATGCAACCATGCAACCTTAACCTCAAATACTCACAAATCCACACAGTAGATATATAAATACATAGTAATTATAAACAAAAATGGTTCTATTGATTCACTATTTACAATACATCAATAATCTTTGTCACAGTGGTCTATAATAAGAAAACATCCCATTCTTGAATTACAATGAAATGCTATTAGAAATTAAGCTAACTACTATATATGGAAATTTGAATTCAACTATAAATATGATCTTAACTAGTATTTAACCAATTGGAGATTGCAAGAATTTAAATCAACAACATAGTAAAATATGGAATAGAGGAATAAACACATAACAAAGTGTTTACATGGAGAAAACCTTTCAAGAAAAACTCCACCAAGAAGAGAGGCCCAAGTTTGTATTATCTTTAGAAATAGAGATTACATACAATCCTTCCTTTCTCTTCTTTAGTCTTCAATCCTTCAACAGCTACAAAAAGAGTTTTCACTCTAACTCATCATATTATCTTACTACCACCTTAAACACTACTTATATAGCATTTTCACCCACTAAATGGGATGTCCATGTTGGTTACACATTCCAATGCCCTACATGGAAGAGTCCAAGAATTAATTGTATATCTTAATGTAGGTTACAATTGAGTAACCAAAATTGACACATAGTTTGTCCTAATGGACACCTCATTTCTCCACATCACAAAGTAGTTTTGTCTTCTTTCCTAAGGTGTTATAACCATCCAAAAATGATTACAAGTGTCCAAAACAACCTCATGCAAAGTTAGGTGCCCAAAAAAACCTTAACCTCCAAGATTATCTTTTGGTATATAATAACTCCCTACTAATAAATAATTAATTATTGACCTTTAGTAAAAAATAATATTTTAATAGTAAATCCCTCACTAAAAAACAATTAGAATTGATGGTGAATCCTTCATCCCTTATAAATGATTTACAAACAATAAATACATAATATTTACAAGGTTGATTGCACCTTAATCCTAACATTCTCTGCCTTAACATCATACATAGTAAATACATCCATAGGAATACATAAGTTAACTAAGTACTAGGAACAAGGGCCAGGGCCTTCCTGCACCATGTAAACATTTTTGCACTCACACATTTAGTAAGTGAATCTACTACATTCTCTTGAGTGTCAATCTTCCTTAGCTTTATCTATCCATTATCAATCACTCCATGAACAAAATGGTATTGTACATCCATACGCTTAGTCCGTGCATGATACATAGGATTCCTAGCCAATCAAATTGTACTTTGGCTATCACAACCAATATAAATACTCCCACAATCAAAACCAATGCTTGTAGACAACCTTCGTAGCAAAAGTTACTCCTTAGAGACATGGGTAGTATCCATATACTCTTTTCTTCAGTGGTGGATAAAGAAACTGTGGGCTTCCTCTTACTCATCCAATTCACTTCTCCAAACAATGTGAATGCATATCCACTAGTGGACCTTCGACTATCCAAGTCACCTATCCAATCTGCATCAAAAAAACCCTATATGTCTAATGTCTTATCCACATTGTTAGCACAAAAATAAATCCAACAATAATTATAAGTACCACACAAATATATTAACACCTTTTTCACATAGTTCTAATGCTCTCTACAAGGTTTAGAGATAAACCTTCTCAATACTCCCACTACTTGGGCAATATGTAGCCTAGTGCAAACCATTTCATACATCAAACTACCTATTTCACTAGCATATGGCACATTAGAAATATCCTCTAAATCATCTTCACTCCTGGGACATAGATCTAATGAAGTGTTAATGACAACTGGTAAAGGAATTTTAACTAGTTTACAATCATGCCTAAAAAAATTGTTCAAAAGAGAATAAACAAAATTACCATGTGATAACCAAAGTTTTCTATTTACATGATCTCTTTTGATATCCATTCCCAATATGTACATTTCTACCCCAACATCTTTCGTCTAAAATGCAGCTAAAAGTTTTTTCTTTAGGGTCACTAATCATACCTTTGGTGTTACTGAAAAATAACATATCATCCACATACAAAGAAACAATTAGTATATGATCATCAATACATCTAATGTAAACATGGTGATTTTCTTCACTTCATATAGAACTTAACTTCAAAACAAATGAATCAAACTTTTGATACCACATTCAGGGTGATTGATTTAAACCATAAAGAGACCATTTTAACATGTAAACCAAGTGTTCTTTTCCTTTTACTTAATAACCTTTAGGCTATTTAATATAAATTTCCTTTTCCATCTCTCCATGCATATTTTTAGCATCCTTTCTCCATTTGAAAGTCATTAGTAATAGCTATGGATAAAAGAAATCTAATCGAAGATAATTTTGAAATAAGAGAGAATATTTCACCAAAATCAACTCCCTCTCTCTAAGAGTAGCCCTTGGCTACCAATTTGGCCTTGCACATCTCCAATGAACCAAATTCCCCAAACTTCTTCTTGTAGACCCACTTACATTCAATGTCCTTCCTTCGTTTGAAAAATGAACAAGATCCTAGGTATCACAAGAGAGTAAGGCTATCATCTCCTCTAACATGGATTGTTGCCACAAATCACTATGATTCACAAGGATAGATTCCTTATAGGATCTAGGTTAATGCAAGAACATCCTTGGTTCTAGAGAAATCTTTCATCAACCAAAAAAAAGACATTTGCATTTTAGTTTGTTTTCTTTCATTTCCCAGTTCAGTATAGTCAATTTAGTCAGTAGTAGTTTCTATATTTTGGTCCGCATTCTACCATAGTTTAATTTCACACCTTGCACTATTGGGCTTACCATCTAGACATCTTCATGCACATCATATCCAAAATTTAGATCATTTGGATCATGTATTGGAAAGATATCACTAACAGAAGATGGATTGTTTTCTTAGAAGAGAGCATCCTAATAGTCTTAGACAAATAGCTAAAGGAGAGGACTTGTAGAGCACTTTCATGACTTACTAAGCTAAATTGCACATCATTCAAGGAACATTGGATCATGGCCAACCTTCCTAAGATCCATACATTGATTCATTTATTTGTGGAGGAGTTCTATATGTTTAGGTATGACCTATTTGTGTACACATGTTACACCTCTTTCATTGGAGTTTGTAGCCTATTTGGCCAATGCAGAGGATTCTTGTGATCCAGAGATGATATATAATGATGTAATAGATGCATAGGAAAGTAGTTAATCACATAGAGATAGATAGATAGTTTGAATTCTTCGAGAAGGCACTATGAATACATTGTAACTGAAGAATCAGGCCTGTGAGCCCTAGTTATAAGCTTGCATGTTGCCACCATGTTTGTACTTTGAATCTATCATAAACTAAATGATTGTTTTTACTCTTGTTGCTTCCATTGTGTTTACTCTTGTTGCATAGTCTCGATTGTTCACTCCGTGGACCCTCCTAACCATGACTGCACCAAGTGGTATCAGAGTGAAATTTGAATCCTTTGGGAGCAAAGTGAGTGAAATTGGTGAAGGAATTCAATAAGATCTTCCTATGAATAGATCTCTGAATTTGAAACAGACTACCTGTGTTGTTGTCACCTTGTAGCCCAATCACTGAATTTGACGCAGTTACACTTGATCCTAGTAAGAGATGGCATCGACGAGAATACCTATTATTGGTACTATGGCTGGAAGAATGGATGAGATGATGGAAATGATGAAAATTATGTGAGTTTGCTTGGATGCTATTGAAGAAGATCAAAGAAGAGGACTTACACATAAACCTAATGTTAAAAGTGATGATGATGAGGAATTTCAATTCACTGATCAAACTGAAGAAACCCTAGGAGAAGAAACATAATCAAATCAAGTCAAGATGTTGCAAGCTATTTCAAAGATTGGGAAAAGACCTAGAGTTGATGTACCAAACTATACTAGCAATTTGAATCCTAAGGAGCTGATTGATTGGATAAATGACCTAGAAGAATACTTTGAGTATGAAGAAATTAAAGATCGGAAGAAGGTGAAATTTGAAAAGACAAAGTTGAAAGGACATGCTGCTATTTGGTGGAAAGAAGTTCAGTTGGATAGAAACAGAAGAGGAAAAGAGAAGATTACAAAAATGGGATAGAATGGTGATAAAATTGAAGAATCAGTTTATACCTACTGACTATGAGTTGGAACTGCTGAAAAGATTACAGAACTTGAGACAAAGGGAGAAATCTGTGAAGGAGTATACTGAAGAGTTTCATAAGATGATCATAAGGACAAGACATAGTGAAGAAAGCAAGGAGAAAGTGGCAAGATACATCAATGGACTGAGATTGAATATTCAAGAAGAACTGAGTTTGGTAAGAATGACACCTCTAGAAGAAGCATATTAGTTTGCCCTGAAAGTTGAAGAAAATAACAAGAAGCATTAGCAGAGATAGAGAGGAAGAGGAAGTGAATTTTAGAGAGCTAGAACATTTTACGAAGGAGAGAGATCATATGTGGAGCAAAATAGATAAAATTGTACATTAAAGAAGGAAGACAGAGATAAAAATGCATATTGGAGAGATGACAAAACTTTCTACCACAGAGGAAACCCTAATACCAGAGTGAAGGATCTAGAAGAGAAGGAAGAGGCCTTGATAGGAGAATGTTTAGAGGAACCAATTTTAAGTGTGGAGGTGAAGGACACAGAGCATTTGAATGTAATCAAGGAAGGACAAGCAAGAAGAGAGAGAATAGTGGAAGACCAACTTATATGGAAGTGTTTAGGGTAAAATTTGGATTGTTTAGTTTTAGTGTTTGAATCCTCCTTTCACCCAAATACATTCAAGGACCTAGGGTCAAGTGGCAATGCACTATCATACCCTAGGTCACAATGAGATGTAGGGAAGCTTGGATTAGGGTGTTTTATTATCAACTTTCCTTCTCCTATGCTCAATTAACCATTAAAACCCTAATTTTGTAAATACGATAGTAAACAGATGAATTACAGAAAAAGCTCTTGTAGAGAGAAGTAAAATGACAAATCACAGAGTACCTATTTTTAGGGTTTTGAGGCAGAAAAGTCAAGGACACAGGAGCAGGCACCCAAGTCCAAGGCCTATATTTTTATCTAGATCTAAGAACTTAGTCTGCAACTCTTTCCTATTGTTTTGGAGATTTTCCCTTCACGGAACTTGAAGGACTAATGAGTGGGTGCCCAAGTCCAGGGGGTAGATTTTCTTCCTATTCTGCAATTCTGACACTTCAAGATGTCTTCTTGCAACTTCACTTTGTCTAGTTCCTCAACCTGTAACCTGCAACCATGAAAACTTTGGGAGGGGGTTGGGGTGTTTAGAGGTTTGTCTCAGTCAAGTCTTGGAAGACACTTAAGTCTCTGAACACCTTTGTCAGAGAGAGACTACATGCCTAGGGAGGTGGAGGCAAAAACTAAATAAAATAATGATCACAAACACAATATAATGTCACCTTATAGTGAAGATCTCATGGGAGGAAGATGCTCTTCATTCCATGATGAAATGGATGCTCAAATCTACAAACACAAACACATAAACCACACAAATCTACTCTTGCAACACAATGAAATCCTTGAATCACCTTGAGAACACAATATCTTGCTAGTAATCATCTAATTGAAATTTAGTTTACAAATGAATGCCTAAACATACTTTTATATGCAACTACAAACACTCCCACCAAGAATTTTGTAATTAAACTTACGGTGTCAGCATAGGATCCAAATAAAGGTCACAAGCCAACACCCAAAAATAGGGACTGTCTGAAAATAGGGCAGGACTAGGGCAGAGGCGCCCAAGTCCTCCCCCCTATTTTTGGGTAGGATCAAGCTCAAGGGGTCCCCCTAGGCCCCATTTATCATGATACCTAGGGTTCATTCCATTGGGATGCCAAATTATGATGCAAGATGTCGTAAATGCACACAAAAGACCCGGGAGCTGAACATAAAGAGGGAAAAGCCCCTAAGGGGACATTTTCTGATGTTATAGGAAGAAGAAGCTATTAGATCACCCATTTTAGTTGGCAAACCTAAGAAAGGAAAATCACTAGTCATGAGGAGAGCACTATTTCAAGCAAAGACAAATGAAGAACCACCACAAAGGAAAAGTTTGTTCCAGACGAAATGCAAATCACGAGGTAAATGTTGTAAAGTTGTAATTGATAGTGGCAGTTCTGATAACTTAGTTTTAAAGAAGATGATGACTAAGCTAAAGTTGGAAAGATTGAAACACCCTAAGCTATATCAGATAGCATGAATTTAGGATGATCATAAGGTGACCAATGTTTGGTGAAATTTCATATTGGATCTTATCATGATGAAGCATTGTGTGATATTATGCTTATGGATATATGTCATATATTGTTGGGTAGACCATGGCAGCATGATAGAAAAGCTATATATGATGGAAGAAATAATACTTACACTATAACATCAAATGGAAAGAGAAATACTTTGATCCTTTTGGAAGATGATCCTAAGAGTGAAGTATGTGGGAATGCTAGAATCTATTTGGTGGATGGAAGGAAATTTATGGATAGTTTGAGACAAGAGAATATGTGTTATTCTTTGATACCTAAGAAGCCTAAAATCCTGAAGACAAAGACTAAACATGCAAAATGCCAATGTAAATCTAATGAAAATGCATGAAAATTGCTAGTTTTTTTTTGTTGAAATTTTCTATGCAAAAATGCAAATATTTAAAATCTAAATATAAATTTATACCAAAATACAAGACTATAGATGAATTCAAATTTGAATTAGCCTCTAAAATTAGTAGAAAAATCTGAAAGAAGATTTTGCCTACTAACCCTAGATTTTGGAATTACTAAGGTATATGAAAATTGTCAAAATTTCCACAAAACCCTAGCAATTAAATGATGAAAATGCAATGAAAATTATTGATTTTTTGTAATTTTCTATATTTTATATCAGATTCAATGCAAAAATCTTGAATTAGGGAAAATTAGAAAGAATTGGTGCAAATTAGTAAGCCTAACAATGCAATTTCTGTGGAGTTTTCAAAATTTCCATTTTTTAAAAAATTTTCTTAATGCAATAAGATGAAAGACTATATGAATGAATGAAATCAATCCAAATCTGAAGACACACAATCAGCAAGTTGCAATTAGGTCAAAAAACTTAGGTTCACCAAAATGTTTAGGGTAAAATTTGGATTGTTTAGTTTTAGTGTTTGAATCCTCCTTTCACCTAAATACATTCAAGGACCTAGGGTCGAGTGGCAATGCACTATCATACCATAGGTCAATGTGAGATGTAGGGAAGCTTGGATTAGGGTGTTTTATTATCAATTTTCCTTCTCCTATGCTCAATTAACCTTTAAAACCCTAATTTTGTAAATACAACAGTAAACAGATGAATTACAGAAAAAAGCTCTTGCAGATAGAAGTAAAATGAGAAATCACAGAGTACCTATTTTTGGGGTTTCGAGGCAGAAAAATTGGGGACATAGGAGTGGGTACCCAAGTCCAAGGCCTATATCTTTGTCTGGATCTAAGAACTCAGTCTACAACTTTTTCCTATTGTTCTAGAGATTTTTCTGTCATGAAACTTGGAGGACTAACAAGTGGGTGCCCAAGTCTAGGGGGTAGATTTTCTTCCTATTATGTAATTCCAACACTTCAAGATGTCTTCCTACATCTTTAGTTTGTCTAGATCCTCAACCTATAACTTGTAACCATGAAAACTTTGGGAGGGGGTTGTGGTGTTTAGAGGATTGCTTCAGTCAAGCCCCGGAGGACACTAAAGTCTTTGAACACCTTTGTCAGATAGAGAGTGCATGCCTAGGGAGGCAAAGGTAAAAACAAAATGAAATAATGATCTCAAACACAATATAATGTCACCTTGTAGTGAAGATCTCATGGGAGGAAGATGCTCTTCATTCCATGATGAAATGGATGCTCAAATCTGCAAACACAAACACATAAACGACACAAATCTGCTCATGCAACATAATGAAATCCTTGAATCACCTTGAGAACACAATAGCTTGCTATTAATTATCTAATTGAAATCTAGTTTACAACTGAATACCTAAACATGCTTTTTTATGCAGCTACAAACAATCCTGCCAAGAATTTCATAATTTAAACTTACAGTGTCGGCATAGGACCCAAATAACGATCACACGTCGACACCCAAAAATTATGATTGCCCCAAAATAGGGAAGGACTAGGGTGTGGGCACCCAAGTCCTCCCCCCTATTTTGGGCAGGGTCAAGCTCAAGGGGTCCCCCTAGGCCCCATTTATCATGATACCTAGGGTTCATTCCATCAGGGTGCCAAATTATGATGCAAGATGTCCTAAATGCACACAAAAGACCCGGGAGCTAAACCTAAAGAGGGAAAATCCCCCAAGGGGAGATTTTCTAACGTTATAGGAAGAAGAACCTGTTGGATCACCTAGTTCAGTTGGCAAACCTGAGAAAGGAAAATCACTAGTCGTGAGGAGAGCACTATTTCAAGCAAAGACAAATGACGAACCACCACAAAGGAAAAGTTTGTTCCAGACCAGATGCAAATCATGAGGTAAATGTTGTAAAGTTGTAATTGATAGTGGTAGTTCTGATAACTTAGTTTCAAAGAAGATTGTGACTAAGATAAAGTTGGAAAGATTGAAACACCCTAAGCCATATCAGATAGCATGAATTTAGGATGATCATAAGGTGAACAATGTTTGGTGAAATTTCATATTGGATCTTATCATGATAAAGCATTGTGTGATATTATGCCTATGGATATATGTCATATATTGTTGGGTAGACCATGGAAGAATGATAGAAAAGCTATACATGATGGAAGAAAGAATACTTACACTATAACATCAAATGGAAAGAGAAATACTTTGATCCTTTTGGAAGATGATCCTAAGAGTGAAGTATGTGGGAATGCTAGAATCTATTTGGTAGATGGAAGGAAATTTATGGTTAGTTTGGGACATGACAATATGTGTTATGCTTTGATCCCTAAGAAGCCTAAAACCATGAAGATAAACATTGAAGACTCACAACTGGAGGAGATAACTGAATTGTTGATAGAGTATGAAGATGTCATATCAGATAATGTACTTGAAGGATTGCCACCAATCAGGAGTATTAGTCATCACATGGATCTTATACCTAGAGCTAGTTTTCCTAACAAAGTAGAACACATAATGACACCTACAAAGAATGAAGAATTGAATAGACATATACAAGAATTGTTGAGGAAAGGTTTGATTAGAGAATGTTTCAGCCCTTGTGCAGTACCTGTAGTGTTAGCACCGAAGAAGGATGGAGAATGGAGAATGTGTACAAATTATAGAGAAATCAACAAGATCATAGTTAAGTATAGATTTCCCTTGCCTAGGATGGATGACATTATGGATTGTTCGTGATGCAGGAGCATCTGGGAGCATTCAAAACAATTGGGATAGTTAATAGTAAAGTTGTAGAGTACCAAGAGAGTGACCTTAGAGATTATGAAATTATACCACATTTGTATAGTAGAGGCTATGGAGATGGACTTAGCATCTAGACACAATCATCTACATCATATCCAAAATTTAGATCATTTGGGTTCAATTCTAGAGAGATATCACTATCAGAAGATTACATGTGTTTTACCTATTTTCACTGACTAGAACAGATAGTGTTCAGTGGAGTCGAATCGGTTTGCAGAGAAAATCAGTGAATCACAGAGCTAAAAGGAACATTATTCAAGGATGTTTATGACCTAGATGACCTTCATGGAGATTGGTATGAAGTTCTATTCACCAGTGGAGCAATACCTTATGTTTAGGTCTGACCTATCCGTGTCTACACGTTTCATACTAGCTGTTACAATTAGGTTGACTTGATAATGTTATGAAGGTTTATAGAGGGTATAAATGAAAGGAAAAGGATTGTTTCAAGGTAGTGAACAAAAAATGAAAAAGTATGCAGAGATACGAAGCAAGATCATAAGTGTTTTGATCCAGAGAAGAAGTAGAAGTGAAGTAGATAGCAAAGCAGTGAGAAGAAGTTGTAGAGCAGAGAATTGATAAGAAGGAGAAAATCATGAAATAATATTGTTATATGAATCTTTTGTAACCTTGGGTTGTGCCCTAGCATCTGTTAATCCCTAGAGGCATATGTAATGTGTTTTGAGATCATAATATAAAAAGAATGACCTTTGAAGGCTGGGTTTTTCCCTATTAGGGTTTTCCTATGATATATCTTGTGTCATGTGTTGATGAATATCTCCTTCTTTTTGTTGTTAACTATTTAATTCCATTGCATCTCTAATTAGTGATGTTGTTAATAGTTTAAGGCTACAAGGTTGGACAAACCCTAATCAAACCCTCCTACCTTGACTGCATCAAGTGGTATCAGAGTTGGTTTTGAGTCTACTAGGTGGTTGTGAATCTGCTAGGAAGGAAGAATGTGTTGAAAGAAGTGCAAAACCCTAGAAGTAACAAGTGTCACTACTAAAGAAGATCAAGGCAAGAAAGATTTGGGCAAGCTTTTCAAATTAAGTTTTGTATCTGATTTGTTTCAATGGGGAAGATTGGAAAACGGATGAAGAAAGTAAATGAAAACCTAATATGCAAAAAGGATATTCTGGAATAAGAATTGTGCGAAATCAAATTGTGTAATTCAAAAGTGATGGAAAGGATAAAAAAACTAGGAGAGGGAAGATATGATGCTATTGAAGAAGAAGTAAAAAATGTAAAAAGGATGAATGAAGATTTAGAGGTAGTGCTGAAATTGTTTGAGGATGTTGAAAAAAGATTTGAAGAATTGCAAGAAGCATTCAAGTTGTTTTGGAAGGTGGGGAGAAATAGAGATCTAGAGGAAAATTTGGAAGAGTTGAGAAGGGAAAATAGTTTGTAGAAGAGTGAAATATTAGGATTAAAGGAGTAGGTTAATAAGTTAGAGCAATCACTTGTAGCATGCGGAGAAGAGAATGAAAGTCTAAGATATAATCCTGAACTTTGTGATGTTTGTTGTGATACTAATGATTTGTTTGATGCATAATTCTTATCACATTGTGGGATGCATAAGAGATGAAAGAGGAATTGATAGAATACCATTGAGAAGAACCTATTTTCATGTTTAGAGGAGAAAATAATCAAGCAGTGAATGTTAGAAAGAACCTGTTACCAGAAAAGATAATGATAAGGAGACAATAACTAATACAAATGTAGTTTAAGTAGAAGAAGAAGAACCTATTGACTCACTAAGTTTGACAAACAAACCAGAAGAGGGTGAAGCATTGATCTTAAGGAGATTTGTGTTATAGAATGGACAAAGCATTGCAAGAGAAAGTTTGTGTGGATAAGTGTGATGTAGAGTAGGAAAAGGAAATTCATATTTTAGACAAGATAGTTTCTATATTGGAGTAAAGGAAATAAGGATAAAGAAGTAGAGATAAATATAGGAGAAGTATATGCAAAACATAAACTATTAGATTTTGATATGTATGAAAGAATTTCTATCTAGAACCAGAGATCAGAAAAGGGTTGTAGAGAAATTCAGAGAGTGTATTGACTGAGTCAAGAAAGCCACATGATTGTTCCAGGGGATGCAAGTATGTATTGATTAACTCTTAATTGATTGAACTAGACATTGATCTTGAGGTAGCCTACAAGTGTTTGACAATAGACTACTGAACTCTGAGGCAGTTACAACAATGTAGCCAGACTGCTGAACCTAAATCATCATAGAATGAAGAACTTGAGGTAGCTTGTGAAGAAGACTTGCTCAGACTGTTGATAATTGAGGTAGTGTAAGGCTTGCAAGTAGACCACTAAACCTAGATCACCAGAAGATGAAGAGCTTTAGGAAGTTTTGTAGGGTGGACTTCAACAAACTGTTGACCTTGAGGTAGTTACAAGGACTTGTGAATAGACTGCCAAACTTATTCAAAGAGGCAACATTGATTTTGACACCATACAGACCAAAGTGAAGAGGCTCACTTTTTAATTAACCCTGGGGGTCTGATGCAAGAGCATCAGAGAGCATTGAAAACAATTGGGATAGTTAACAGTGAAATTGTAGAGTACCAAGAGAGTGACCTTGGAGATTACCGCATTTGTATATCAAAGGTTGTGAAGATAGACTTAGCATCTAGACATAATCATCTACATCATATCAAAAATTTAGATCATTTGGGTTGGTTTCTGGAGAGACATCACTATCAAAATATTACCTGTGTTTTACTTTTTTTTCAGAGAGTAGAGCCAACAATGTTTAGTGGAGTCTAATTGTCTTGCGAAGCAAATCCATCACTTGTGGAGATAAAAGGAACATTATTCAAGGAAGTTTATGACCTGGTCGACCTTCATGGAGATCCGCACGAAGTTCTATTCACTAGCGGAGAAATACCTTATGATTAGGTCTGACCTATCCATGTCTACACATTTCATACTAGCCATTGCAGTTAGGCTGACTTGATAATATTATGAAGGTCTACAAAGGATATAAAAGAAAGGAAAATGATTTTTTCAAGGTAGTGAACAAACATTGAACAAAGTATACAGAGATATGAAGCAAAATCATAAGTACTTTGATCTGAAGAAAAAGTAGAAGTGAAACAGAGAGCAGAGCAGTGATAAGACGAAGCTGTAGAGCAGAGAATTGATAACCAAACGGAAGAAATCATGAAATAGTATTGTTATATGAATCTTTTGTAACCCTAGGCTATGGCCTAGCATCTGTTAAACCCTAGAGGCATATGTAATGTGTTTTTAGATCATAATATAAGAAGAATGAGCTTTAAAGGCTAGGTTTTTCCCTGTTATGCTTTTCCCAGGATATATCTTGTGTCATATGTTGATGAATATCTCTTTCTTGCTTTTGTTAACCATTTACTTCTGTCACATCTTTGATTAGTCATGCTATTAATAGTTTAAGGCTATAAGTTTGGATAGTCCCTCATCAGACTCTCCTACCTTGACTGCATCAGTTTGAGTGGAGCAAAGTATTTTACAAAGATTTATTTGAAGAGTGGATACCATTAGATTAGAATCAGAGAACGAGATTAATGGAAGACTTCTTTTAAGACAAATGAAGGATTATATGAGTGGTTAGTGATGCCTTTTGAATTGACAAATGCACTGAGTAATTTTATGAGATTGATGAATGAAGTTTTGAAGAAATTATTTGGTAAGTTTGTTATTGTATATTTGGATGATATTCTAATTTTCAGTAAGACAAAAGAACATTTGTGGCACCCGAGACAAGTATTGCAGAGGTTGAGAGAAGAGAAATTGTTGATAGACATTAAGAAGTGTAGTTTCATGAAGGAAGAATTGGTATACGTGGGATTTGTCATTTTTGTAGAAGGATTGAAGATGGACCATGAGAAAGTTAGAGCAATTGTTGAATGGCTTGCACTTGAGAGTATTGGGGAAGTCAGATCATTTCATGGATTAGCTAGTTTCTACTAGAAGTTCATCAGAGATTTTAGTTCTGTATGTAACCCTATGACAAAGATAATGAGAGCTGACAAAAAAGAATTTAAGTGGACATTAGGAGCAGATAAGAGTTTTGAATTGTTGAACGAAAAAGTGACAGAGCAACCTGTATTGGCATTACCAGATTTCAATAAGGTATTTCAAGTAGACTGTGATATAAGTGGAAATCTAATAAGAGCAATGTTAAGTCAAGAAGGAAGATCTGTAGCCTATTTTAATGAGAATTTCAATGATGGAAGGAGAAGATATTTCATTTATGATAAGGAGTTCTATGCCATAATTCAAGCCTTGAAGAAGTGGAGACATTATTTGTTGCATAAGGAATTTGTGTTGTATATAGATCATCAAGCTTCGCAGTATTTGAACAGTAAAGGAAAGTTGAATCAGAGACATATGAGATGGGTATAGTTCATGCAGAGTTATACCTTTGTACTAAAGCATAGGAGTGGAAAATAAAACAGTTACAGATGCACTGAGTAGGAGAAGGAACTTGTTGATAGAGATGAAAGTTGAAGTATTAGTTTTTGAGGAGTTGAAGAATATGTATGAGGAAGACCTTGATTTTGCATAACCTTGGAAAGCATGTAAGGAACATGTTGTCATAGATAGGAGTAAGTGGTTGGATTATCTCATTCAAGAGGATATGTTGTTTAGAAGAAATTAGTTATGTATACCTAGGAGTTCAATGATAGACAATCTAATCAAAGAGAAGTGCAGTGGTGGATTGGTAGGATATTTTTGTATTCATAAGACAGTGGCTTTGGTAAGTGATGTTTAGAGTAAAATTTGATTCATTTAATGTTTAGTGTTTAGATATTTGAATCCTCCTTTCACCCTATAGATTCAAGGATCTAGCATCGAGTGGCAATTCACTATCATACCCTAGATCATTGTGAGATGTAGGAAAACTTGGATTAGGGAATTTAATTATCAATTTATCTTCTCTTATGATCAATTGAATATTAAAACCCTAATTATGCAAATGTGGTAATAAACTAATGAATAATGGAAAAAGCTCTTCTAGATGGGATTAAAATATTAAATCACGGAGTACCTATTTTTAGGGTTTTGAGGCAGAATAGTTGGGGACATTAGAGCAAGCACCCAAGTCCAAGGTGCCAGTTTCTTTGCGGGATCCTGGCCTCCTTCCGACACTGATTAGTACTGAAACTCATGTTTGTAGAAATTTAGTTGTAAAGGATACTAGAGCGAGCACCCAAGTCCTTGAAATACTCTGGTGTCCTACTTCTCTTTAGATCCCAAATCCTTGATGTCTGCTAATCCTTCCTGTAACTTCACTTTGCCCAAATCCAACACCTGTAACCTGCAATCACAAAACTTTGGGAGGGGGTTGTGGTATTTAGAGACTTGCGTTAGTCAAGCCCCAGAGGATACTTAGGTCTTTGAACACCATTGTTAGATAAAGAGTGTGTGCCCTTGTGAGGCAAAGGCAAAAACCAAAGGCAATGATGATGAAAACACAATATAATGTCACCTTGTAGTGAAGATATCATGGGAGGAAGATGCTCTTCATTCCATGATGAAATAGATGTTCAAATCTATAAACACAAACACATAAACCACACAAATCTGGTCTTGCAACACAATGAAACCCTTGAATCACCTTGAGAACACCATAGGTTGCTTGTAATCATCTAGTTTACAAATGAATGTCTAAACATCCTTTTATATGCAACTACAAACACTCCCACCAAGATTTCATAAATTCAAACTTACCATGTTGGCAAAGGACCCAAATAACAGTCATAAACTAACACCCAAAAATTGGGGCTACCCCAAAATAGTGCAGGACTAGGGCATGGGCGCCCAAGTCCTCCCCCCTATTTTGGGAAGGGCTAAGCTCAAGAGATCCTCCTAGGTCCCATTTGTCATGTTACCTAGGGCTCATTCCATGGGATGCCAAATTATGAAGTAAGATGTCCTAAATGTACACTAAAGACTCGGGAGCTAAACCTTATGAGGGAAAAGCCCCCAAGGGGAAATCTTTTAATGTTACTTTTAGCCCCCACTTTAATGCATGTATAAACGTGAGGCTAATACATGCATTAAAGTAAGGTCACAAACACAGCAAACACACCAAGCACAGAGAAGACACGCCAATCACATAGAAGATAGTAACAGGCCTGTAAAACACAGAGAAGATAGTTACAATCACAGAGAACATGGAGAAGATGTTAAATGCATAGAAGACACATTAATGCATGGAAGACATAAATTATATCTTTTCTTTTCTTTTTCTTATATATATGAAATGCAAATGCAAGTAATGGAAAGTAGACAAACCTCCCATAATAAATGATGCACTCATCATGCAGGTCTTTATATATATGGGGCAACACACACGTAAGACACGCAAAACCTCCCAAAATGTAGACTGCATATGGGGTAACAGACATGCCAAACAAAGCAAGCACACCAAACACACACACTTTGAAGACATGGAGAAAACATGACAGACAAGTGATGGAGTGTTCCTATTTCTAGGCTCAACACCATCTCAGGCATATTATAGGCACACACTGATGATTGGGATTTGCCACAACAATTACTGAAGACACGCTTAAGGGTTGAGTTAGTCACAGAACCGCTCCCCGCCTCCGTAGAGGACTTTTGAAAATGCAACCCCACCCGCATCATGGAGATGCCTTACAGTGAAAAGGAAGCATGGCATACAACCCCACCCACAACACGAAGATGCCTTATGGTGAAAAAAGAGGTATGAGCTCAAAAGTATACAACCCCACCCGCATAATAGAGATGCCTTATGGTGAAAAGGAGGTATACGTAATAGATTTCAAGATAGATTGGTTCATTGCAAAAAAACTCAAAATGCAGGAAGTACTCATCGCACTATTCTGCACATGAGGACAAGCACATTGCTAACAGCTATAACGTATAGCTTACCTTATATATGCCCCCACCTTAAGGTGGTTGATATCATGCAATGATATCAAGCACATTAAGGTAGGAATAAAATACATAAGGGAACACAAACTTTCGTAAAGCTCGTGCCCCCCAGAGGTGACATGTACTTTACAATCACCAAATGTTCACACAAACACATCCCTGCAAGAAACATGTTAGTGTCTACAAAATCATGATAAACAACAACATCAATGCCTATGATTAACCACACAAAGAGTCAAGGTTATACATAGATTCTGGAGTTCAAGGATAACCATGGGGTTATATCATGAAGCTCTCCAAATCGAGTACCACTGAGGCTAAATTCAAAGATAAAACTAGGTGCACAGAGTAGTAGTATTGTTAAGGTTTGTAAATGCGATAGAAACATCATCAAATTCACTACGTGGAAAGCACGAGTGCTTCGACTAGCCAAGTGTCAGATAAAATATACAACTGCATCATCATATTAGGAACTAAGTCCATTTTTTTATTTCTCTTGAAAGGGATACTAGGTCCACATCAGTATAAATGTTTTTCATCGTCCACCTGCTAGATATAAACACTAGAGGAAGGGAACCAATAAATAAGAGAGGAGAAACAAGTGTCCTAGGGACAATCATATAGGAGGGTACCCCCAGTATCACCAACTACAATGCTATGTCCATAAGACACAACACACAAAAATGAAATTAGAGAGAGAGAGAGATAATATAGAAGAATGATGATATAAATAGAAGAAGGTCACAACAGATGCAATCTCCTAGTAACCCAGACCTTACAAGAGAATCAGGGGTCATCCTAGGAGGCCTAAAAAACACAACACATCACAAGGGAAGTACATCATGAGAGAAATAAATGGTTAGAAATACTTACCTGCTAGCACCATTGTTTAGAACATACACATTTAGGATATCTCTAATGTTGTTTTAATATTTTATTAACGTTAAGTTCAGGATGACAATAGGCTTTGGTGGGTTTCAAAGAGAGGTATCCTATACCACTTGTGTAGTTAATTCTAGCAACTTGTAAAGGTACTCTAATTCCTTGTTGATTTACACCGCAACCATTGCCTACAGTGTCATTATTTTTGTACAAGGTTTGAAATCCATGACCATATAGAGATTCCATTTCTTTAGAAGAAAGTGAAGCCTCATAGGTATCATAATTTGTAGTATATGTGAGGGTATCATCTTTATTTTCAACAAGGAAACTTTGTTTTTCTGAGATGTTTCAAAAGATTGTTTAGACAAGATTGGTGCAACTTTTGATGTGTCATGTTTATTAAATTTGTATTCTCATGTACTGCAAGGGTTAAAATATAATGAACCCCAATCATCACCAACAAGTGCATTCGATGGTTGGGAGTCTTACACAACATTAGTTATTGATGGATCACCTCACAAATTGTTTAAGATCATATGATTGTAAACTAGTTTTTGCATTTCAATGTGTAAATAGTTATCTAGTTCAGGATCAACATGAATAGTATGAAGTTTACCTTTGAATTTAAATTTGATTGAACAATGTAGAGTGGAAGGAACTACCCCCAATGCATGAATCCAAGGTCTACCAAGAATCATGTTGTAAGATAAAGAACTAGGCATGACATGAATCAAGGTAGACATAATCACAGGTCCCACTTGTATGGGTAAAGTTATAGTACCTATGGATTGTCATCAAATATTATCAAAGCCATGAATGCTAATGCCATTTGGTGTGATTTATGATGTGTCAACCTTGATTTTGTGTAGTAGGTCAATGCTACAAATATCAAGAGTCGATCCATTGTCAATCATAACTTGTTTTACCAACATTATGTTTATTGCAACAAAGATTATAAGAGGATCATATTGGTTTTTAACTTCAATTAACGGTAATTCCTGTGGTTGAAAGAAAATATCTATTTTTCTCACATGCATACTATCCACTATGAATGTTACATCATTTGGCTTAATAGCAAGTAGCACAATCACCTTTTGTAAAGATTTTTGGAGCATTCCATGGTATACAAGTGATGTTTGTATTAAATCCCAAAGAGAGATCTTAGCCAGAGTAGCGTGAAGCAGTTTGACAAGATCATACTCTTGACCACTTTTATGAGTAAAGTGAGGTGTTGGGGGGAGCATAGGTTGAGAACATGGAAGATAGATAGGAACATGTGGTGCTTGCTTACTTTCCTTGTTATTACAGGTGTTATATGTATGAGCAATCACATTTTGTACACCCTGATTTCCTTGAGCAATTTTCTTTGGATAGTCATAGATGTAATCCGGGGGTCTACCTTGAACAGTAATCATTAGCTTTAAGCAAGAGGGTGCACTAGGTGCCCCTTGGACAATCATCTTAGGAATATTACTACAAGGTCTATTAATGACGATTGAATTAACAGTGTTTCCCTCTTGATTGCACCCAACATCCATCCCTAAAGGATTTAATGTGAGAGACCTTTTCTCATTCACTAATGCCACATCTTGGCTAGGGAGAGCAGTGAGACGCGAGGAAGGTACAATATTCATAGGAAGATTAGGTGTTACATAATTGATAAGGCTATCCATGGTCTTCTCATATAATGTTCTTTGTCTTTCAACTATAGGAGGAGGATAACTTATTGATGAATCATCATCACCATCATCATCATAATCATCATCATCATCATCATCATCATCATCACTATATGCTTTAGCTATTAAATCCAAAGCATTAAGAGAACTTTCACTCTCATCATTCTCAATGTGTTTTGTCAAATCTCCTATGACCCAAGGGTATGTACTCATGAGAGAAGTGAAGTTTTCAAATTTAGATACATAATCAAGGATTTCAAATGAGGAGCATTTAAATATATCCTTGTGATACATAGCTTGTAAATAAGTGAGCACATGAGGATCCATATTAAGAAATTTGTAGAAACTCTCAAAGTTTTTGATATATGCATTTAAAGATACCAAAGAGAAATGAGATGAAGATACCATAATGAAATATCTTGCAATGTCAATGCAAAATTATATTTTAAGATCTTTTCAAATTTGATGCAAAAGACAAGTACAAAAGAATGTATGAAAATGACTTAAAATGCTTGATTTTTTGTACTTTTTCAATGCAAATGAATGAAACAAGAGGCGTTGTAAGGATTTTGATCAGGAGAAAAAAAATATATGTCTGATATCAGTTCAATACAGTAATAATATCCTTTACAACACACTCTTAATGCAAATCTAAGATAATACCAAGTCAAAATATAGTGAAAATATGTCAAAATAGGCACTTTTTTCACCAAATCTTGATGCAAAAGAGCATGACAAAGGGCGTTGTGAGAAAAATTATGATGGAAATAAAATTATATCAGTAATAAGAGCCACTTAGTGTCAAAATACCCAACACAACACACTTTTAGATCTGCTCAAGGTCAAACCCTAGTGAAAATATAGCAAAAATAGGTTATTTTTCACGGTTTTTCAATTCCAAGACCTAACAAAAGAGGTGTTGTAATGAATTTCAGGAGGTGTGGAAAATAAAATAAATAATATCAGTCACTACAATCCATAAAATTGTTGACAACATGCTTGGAGTGCAAACTAGGTCAAAGCCTAGGGCAAAAATAGTCAAAATATGTAGTTTTTCACCGAATTTTCAATACAAGAGACTGTTATAAGAGTGTTGTGAATATTTTTAGGAGGAGAAGAAAATTATTACCCTTATAACATCCAAGTAATGCAAAAATACTCTTAACAACATGCCTATGGTGCAAGTTTATAGAGTGGATAAGGCTAATTTTAGTGAAAATCATTATTTTTGAAGCCCTAGGTTTGAGATGTTGACACAAAATGCTATATGAATGTTTTGAAGTCTAATTTATGATGAAAATTAAGTGTACTCAGATCTGAAAATGAATTCTAAGATTTAATATGCAAAATGCCAATGCAAATCTAATGAAAATGCATGAAAATTGCAAGTTTTTTGTTGAAATTTTCTATGCGAAAATGCAAATATTTAAAATCTAAATGCAAATTTACACCAAAATATAAGACTACAGCCAAATGTAAATTTGAATGAGCCTCTAAAATCAGTACAAAATTTTGAAAGAATATTTTGCCTACTAACCCTAGATTTTGGAATTACTAGGTTTAATGAAAATTGTCAAAATTTCTACAAAAGCCTAGCAAATTAATGATGAAAATGCAATGCAAATTTATGAATTTTTGGGTTTTTATGTAGTTTATATCAGATATAATGTAAAAATTGTGAATTAGGAAAATTTAGAAAGAATTGATGCAATTTAGTAAGCCAAACAATGCAGTTTTTTGAATTTTTCAAAATTTTCAATTTTTTTGAATTTTTCTCAATGCGATGAAATGAATGACTATATGAATGAATGAATGAAATCCAAATCTGAAGACAAACACTCAACAAGTTGCAATTTAAGTCCAAAAACATAGGTTCACCAAAATGTTTAGGTTAAAATTTGATTTGTTTAATGTTTAGTGTTTAGATGTTTGAATCCTCTTTTCACCCTATACATTCAAGGATCTAGGGTCGAGTGGCAATTCAATATCATACCCTAGATCACTGTGAGATGTAGGAAAACTTATATTAAGGAATTTAATTATCAATTTCTCTTCTCTTATGCTTAATTGACCATTAAAACCCTAATTATGCAAATATGGTAATAAACTGACGAATAACAGAAAAAGCTCTTGCAGACGAGAGTAAAATATTGACTAACGTTGCTTTTGGCATTATTAACTCTTCTAAGGAATGGGACTCTAATTCTTTTTTGTTGATTCCTGGAGTAAGTAACATTTTGGCTAAGGAAAGTATTAAATAATTTGTGGAATGTCCTCCGTAATGCTAGATTGCTTTATGTTCTGTAAGTTGTAGTTGTTTTTGTATGAATTGTCTTGGTTACATGAGTCGCAGAGGATTATATTGGGGTTGTTGGAGAAAAGGGTATGTGTAACTATAGAGGTTGCAGAGGATGTTTTTAGTGTGATTTTTGTGTTGTTTCACTGAATATACAATTTTGTATATATTACTAATGTATGTTGAGAACATTTCATGTGTATATTGCAAATGTATGTGAGTATCATTTCATGTGTATCCTACAATTGTTTGTCGAGGTTGTATGTTGCGAATGTACATTGACAAGATACTTTGAGTTAGATACAAAGGATGACCGGCTATATCAGTGACATTGGGGAAAGATACATTCGTTTACCAATTGTATCAAGTCAAGTACATACAAAGGATTCTCTATATTTAACCTTTTTCTTTGCGTCCGGTCTTTGTATATGTAACTTGCATCTCCTCGCCAGCATAATCACAATAGTTGGCTAGACAAATCCAACCCTCATCGATAACAAATGTTACACCAAAGAACAAGATACATATAAATTATTTTGTATGTGCTTTGGACCTATCGCTCCTTATAAACCACAACTTATTCACTTTCAGTTTCGGGACATGTATAAAACGCAATGTATCTTTCAAGATACATTTGGATGTGATGCATGCTTTTTACCGTATATGAATCCCCTTTGAATTCCAGCCTGTATGTATAAGGTAATGTATGTGTTGAAACATACATACAAGGCGCAGAATATACAAGAATTTAACTCCTTTTCATAATGACTTCAGATCCGTGGCTTGTATGTAATCAATGCACATCGCAATGTATGTAATTAATATACATTGTGCAAAACATACAATGACTTAAGCATATTTAATAACTTTTTGGGTCTGCGCAATGTATAAATCCTTTGTATCTCATGGCGAAGGAAGTCTTTGGGTGGCTGATAGTGTAAGTTTTTTGTGTTGTTCCACCGAATACACAATCCGTTTATATATTGTTAATGTATGTTGATAACATTTCATGTGTATATTGCAAATGTATGTGAGTATCATTTTGTGTGTATCCTGCAAGTGTATGTTGAAGTTGTATGTTGCAAATGTACATTGAAAAGATACTTTGAGCTAGATACTTAGGATGACCGGCTATATCAGTGACTTCAGGGAAAGTTACATTGTTTTAACAGTTGTAGCAAGTCAAGTTTTGAATTTACAAGATTAGCTCTTCGGTGTATCGGTAAAGGAAGTATTTGGGTGGGCAAAAGTCTTTCTGATAGGTGAAAAAGAGAATCTCCATAGGTAAGAGATGTGAGATCGGGAGGCAAGATTAAAATAGGCCGACGGAAGTATGTTACAACGAAGGAGTCATGGACACTTCGGCTTGAAGTATGTCCACGGGTGGCATCTTTTGGTCTTTGGTAAATCTATGCAGGAAGTTTTTCTTAAACTTGAATTCTTTGCAAGAAGTTTTTAATGCTATGTTTTTCTTGCAAAACTTTGATATGGTAAGAAATTTGAGTCTTATGTTTGTTCAAAATGCTCTTTTTCTTGTAGATGCTTTTATTAATGTTTTAGAGGATTTTGTTTTGCATTCAGGTATTGCTCTTGTGGGAGGTTTGTTTGAGTGTAGGAATCTTTCCAGTTAATAGGTGATAGTTTGAGAGGCAATTGGCAGAAGAAGAGGCTCTTGATCTGCAGGGTCTTGATGATGAAAATTGCATGAGGGCAATTAAACCGTTTGTGTTTTGTAGACAGTTTTGTTATCTGTTGACTTTATCAGTTGGTTAGTTTGTAATAGTGTTGTTTGCACAAAGTTTTATTCTTATAAGGTTTTAAGCCACAGACTTTTTTTGGGTTGACTCATCCTTTTGAGTCAATTTTGTATTGTATCTATTTTAAAGGGCTACAACCAGAGGTTTTCTTTGTTGATTCTTTCCTGCCGGTATGCCTTATTGAAATTGGCATTTTGTAAATTCCATTTTATAATTAATATAATTTTAGTGGCTCTGTCACTTTTTCTCCAAAAAAAATATTGAATCACAGAGTACCTGTTTTCAAGGTTCCGAGGTGAAATAGTCAGGGACACTGGAGCAGGCGCCCAAGTCCAAGGTGCCAGTTTCTTTGTGGGATCCTAACCTCCTTCCGACACTGATCAGCACTGTAACTCCTGTTTTTGGAAATTTAGTTGCGAAGGACACCAGAGCAAGCACCCAAGTCCTAGAAATGCTCCGGTGTCCTCTTAAGATCCTGAATCCTTGATGTCTGCTAATCCTTCCTGCAAGTTCACTTTTCCCAAATGTGACACCCATAACTTGTAATCACAAAACTTTATGAGGGGGTTATGGTGTTTAGAGGCTTGCCTCAATTGCCTCAGTCAATCCTAGAGGACACTTAAGTCTTTGAACACCGTTGTCAGATAAAGAGTGCGTTCCCTTGTGAGGCAAAGGCAAAAACTAAAGGAAATGATGATGAAAACACAATATAATGTCACCTTGTAGTGAAGATATCATTGGAGGAAGATGCTCTTCATTCTGTGATGAAATGGATGCTCAAATATGCAAACACAAACACATAAACCACACAAATTTGCTCTTGAAACATAATGAAAGCCTTGAATCGGCTTGAAAACACCATAGCTTGCTAGTAATCATCTAGTTTACAAATTAATGTTTAAACATGCTTTTATATGCAACTACAAACACTCCCACTAAGATTTCATAAATTCAAACTTACCATGTCAACAAAGGACCCAAATAATGGTCATAAATTGACACCCAAAAATTGGGGCCACCCCAAAATAGGGTAGGACTAGGGTGGGTGCCCAAGTCATCCCGCCTATTTTGGGCAGGACTAAGCTCAAGGAGTCCTCCTAGGTCCCATTTGTCATGTTACCTAGGGCTCATTCCATCAGGCCAAATTATGAAGTAAGATGTCCTAAATGCACACTAAAGACCCGTGAGCTAAACCTTATGAGGGAAAAGCCCCCAACAGGACATTTTCTAATGTTACAAGTGAACATTGCTTTTGGCCTCAAATATATAAGGATGTAAGGAAGCTTGTGCAAAGTTGCAGAGTATGTCAAGTTGTAAAAGGAAGTAGTCAAAATACTGGATTGTACAAATCTTTGACGGTACCAGAGAGACCTTGGGAAGACATAAGCACAGATTTCATAATGGGATTGCTGAAGACACAGAGAGGAAATGATTCAGTATTTGCAGTGTTGCATAGATTTTCAAAGAGGGCACATTTCATACCTTGTAAAAATATAATTGATGTAGTTCACGTGGCTGACCTATTTTTCAAGGAGATTGTGAGATTGCATGGATTACCTAATAGCATAATTTCAGATAAAGATACAAGATTTCTTGGATACTTTTGGAAGACACATTGGAAGAAGCTAAAGACAAATTTGAAGTTTAGTTTTGTTGCAAGTATGAGGTTAACCAGTGTTGTCATTGATGTCAACATACTCATATTACATTGATAAGAAGGATTGGATGAGCTGTGTGCTGAGGATATTGAGAAAATTTGTCTCAATCAGGAACAGTGAAGAACAATGATGAGAAGAAGGCAAAAGTACTCAATAGGTTGAGGATCAGAGGATGCGGATTAAAGGGTTTGTAGATATGAGTCTTGAGATGTTCCAGTTAAGATTTCAGAGGTCCGCATGAAGATATGAAGAAGTTGTGATCGATCAAGTAGAACTAGTTCCGGGAGATGCTCTGGAGTGACAGAGTGTTACAAAAAGGTCTGGTGAGATCTGGAAGTGCATTGTCAGATTCTGTGGATTGGAAGGAGTTCTTGGGATGTCCTTGTGATGTGTCATCTTAGTTTGTATGTAGTTTGGAGGTCTGGAAGAACCTATTTCAGTTTGACAGTCGCGACAGACTATGTTCTTGAAGTTCCGGATGAAGAGGAGAAGAGATTCCAGTAGGAAGAGGAAGTGTGGATGTACCTGGTCATTTAGGTAAGCTTGTGAAGGTTCTTGGATCATGTTGAGGTTGTGTTGTCAGTCCGCATGAGTGTTAGAGCCCAGAATTGAAGATATTCTTCCAGATGAAGATGTTCTTATTCAGACTGGCCGACTGGATGAGTTATTCATCTTGCGAATGTTCTTGTGGATGATTGCTGACTTAGATGATAGTTCCTAAGTCGATGCCTTGTATAAATAAAGGTTTGTTAGTTCATTTCAAAGTGTGTTGAGGAACAGATGAGTGTGGTATAGCGAAAGAGAGAAGGGCAGAGCAGAAGTATCTCGGGCTTAAATGGAACTAATCCAGACATGGTGAAGATGTCATTCTCCAGTTCAAGTTTGTAATACTTATGATCTTGTAGACAGTGTGTCTCTTGTAGGCAGTGTGCCTCTTTGTGAGCAGTGTGCTCAAGAAATGAACCCTGACTGGCATGTGCCATCCATTTTTCTTATTCTTCTAATAGAGAATAATCCTTGGGTTAATCAACCCGTGGTTTTCCCCTTAACTGGGTTTTCCACGTCAAAATCTTGGTGTCTAATGTGTTGATGTTTATCTGCTCCGGTGTTCTTGCTTTATGCTTTGATGAATGGTTAATTGATATACTGTTAACTAACAAAGTAGATTCAAGTGTTTGAAGTAGAAGCAAGTTTTTGTACAATTGATTCACCCCCCCTCTCAGTTGTGTGCCCTAGATCTAACAAGTTTAGCATTTCATCTACAGACTGATGGATAGATAGAAGTAGTTAACAGGAGTTTGGAAAACTTGTTGTGATGTTTGGTTGGATTGAAGGTAGGAAATTGGGATTTGATTCTATCACAAGTAGAGTTTGCATATATAATTCAATGAATAGGAGTACCAAAAGAACACCATTTAAAATTGTGATAGGAACTAACCCTAGAGGAGTAGCAGAGTTGAGAGATATCATTATGGAGACTAAGAGGAGTGCATAAGTAGAACAATTTGCTTGACACATGGAGACAGTGCATAATCAAGTTAAGAAGCATTTGGAAGAGATGAACAATGAGTATAAATTGCAAGCAGATGAGAAGAGAAGACACAAAGAATTTTTAGTAGGAGATGAAGTGATGGTGTACCTAAGAAAAGAAATATTTCTAGTTGGGACATATAACAAGTTGAAGATGAAGAAGTTTGGACCTTGTAGGCTACTCACAAAGTTTAATTTAGGAAATGCATATGAAGTGGAGCTATCAAAGACATTGGGCATGTCACCTATTTCCAACATTGTAGATCTATAACAGTATCATGAAGCAGAATTTGATGACAACATTGAAGAAGACTTGAAGAGGTAGTTAAAACAACAAGCACCAGGGCAAATTGAAGACATCTTGGACAACAAAATTGGATGCAGTACCAGAGGCAAACAATATAAATAATATCTAGTAAAGTGGAAAGGTAGATTGGAAGAAGACTCATCTTGGATTTATCAGGCAGAGGTGGACCGTCTTGGTTTTCCTCTAGGCCCAACAAAGTGAGGGACTCAATTTTTTCAACAACCCTAGATGTCTAATGCAGGAGCATCCTTGGTTTAAGATAAATCTTGCATCAACCAAAAAAACATTTTCATTTTAGTTTGTTCTCTTAGATTTTTTAGTTTAGTACAGTCAATAACAGTTTCTGTATTTTGCTCTGCATTCTGTTGCTGTTTCATTTCAAACCTTGCAGAGCTGGACTTAGCATCTATACATCTTCATGCACATCATATCTAAAAATTAGATCATTTGGATTACGTATCAGAAAGATATAGCTATTAGAAGATCGATTGTTTTCTTAGAATAGAGCATCTTGATAGTCTCATACAAACAGCTAAAGGAGAAGACTTGTGGAGCACTTTCATGACTTGTAGAACTAAATTGCACATCATTTAAGGAACTTTGAATCATTGTTGACCTTCCCTGAGATCTACACATTGATTAACTCATTTGCAGAGGAATTCTATATGTTTAGGTTTGACCTATTCCTGTACACGCCATTACACCTCTTCCATTGGAGTTTATAACCCATTTGGCTGATGCAAAGGACTCTTTTGATATGGAGATGATATATAATCATGTAATAGATACATAGGAAAGTAGTTAATCACATAGATATAGATAGATAGTTTGAATTATTTGAGAAGGCAAAGCTATATCTTGTTCATACATTGTAACTGGAGAATTAGGCATGTGAGCCCTAATTGTAAGCCTACATTTTTCTGGCCTATTTGTATTTTGAATCTATGATAAACTAAATGACTGAATCTATATTTTCATTCTATAATTGAGTTTCTTCCATTGTGTTTACTCTTGCTACATGGTCTGGATTGTTCACTCCATGGACCCTTCTAACCGTGACTACACCATAGGTTCATTGTCAATATTGAATAAAGAATATATACAATGAAAATATCGTGGGCTATACCTATCATCTAGATTTTATTATCTTGTGGATTTCATAAGAATAGGAATATGAGGCTCTTCCTATTCACGAGATTACCCAAATTCTTCTCGGTTATCTTCCTAACCTCTCTAGTTTTCTCAAAAACCTCACTTCAAACCTCTACTTCTTCTTCCTTATCATTCCAAAATCCATCTCTTTGTTCTTCTCAAGGTTCATCTTCTTGCTTAATTTCAAAGTGTGCACTCTTCTTTCCTTTTCCTTCCCTTTTGGCTATTCAGGATTACAAATAGCTCTAAGTTTTCCAAAATCACATCTCTAGAATAGATAACTTCATTGGTTAGTGGATTCTATTGTTATTTAGAGTTGAGACTCCTCAAATCCCTAAAGCCAATTAGTTCTTTAGTGCTAGGGGTGATAAGCTCAAGGTAAGGATTTAACTTATATTTAAGATGAGGCAACTAAGAACAACATTGATAAGGTCGGTAAGACCTTCTTCTCCTTTTAACTCTACTATACCAAGGGGACATTCTCTAAGGTGTATGAGAATAATGATTAAAAATAATGTGAATCTAAACCTTGAATCAAACCATATCCAATGCATAGGAAACTCCAAATTTCTCTCAATAAGCACATGTATGCTAGTTTTTTGGAATTCAAGGGTATTACACCTTCATATAGTAATTATAAAACCATGTAGACAGTATAAAATGATGCTTTGATATCCCCTAATGTAATAGAATACATCTAGACAAGGATGTGGGTAATAAAAAAAGACAAAAGTATTTAAAGATTGTGATTTTGTTATGTTTTGAGTGTGTTGGAGGGAAAAGAAGTTGAATAGAATGCACATTGGTGCCTTAATCTAGTGGGGATAATAGAGTCTAGATAATAAATCAAAGGGGACACCAATCTAACCAAATAATGATATCTTAATCAAGATACCAACAAAGACCAAATTTAAATGTTTAATGCACATGCTATGTGTTGGTTCTCCAAATTGTACCCACTAATTTCTAAAAGGTGAGATACCTTTATAATCAAAAGTTAGTGAAGCTTGACCAATGAATGGGAGATTTGTTTCACACTTTTCTTTCCTACTCTTCAATCTCTACAATGCCTAGGTGGGTTTCCCTTTTAATTGCACTAAATATAGTTTAGTAACATAGTCAAAATATAGTGCCTAGCAGATGAGATGCTTCATATAGACTAACAAAGATTTGTATAACTAATCACATGGATGTCTTATTCTTTGTAATCCTTCAAGGCTCTAATATGAAGCTTGATAAATACTTATAAATAACTTGCTAATGAATTCAAATTTATCATTTAAGATTGGAATCCTAGAAATGGAAATTTGTGAAAGATAAATTGGTGCCTAGCATGGGATACAAAGTCACAATGTTATGCATATATCACATCATTTAAATATTTCCCTAATGGTTAGTAAAAATACTATCACCTAGCAATAGTAAGACCTCCTAAAGCCTACAATGCAACCATACTTAGTAATCCATTTGAAAATTTAATAAACATGTACCTTTCAAGTAAGAATTTACACTATTCCATAAATAGAAAGAAAACTAGGAGAAGAACTTAGTACAACAAATGTGTATGACAAACTCTATAATCCTTGATTATTTCATTAGAGGAGCACTACATTTCAAATATGGGGATAATGGAATAATAGTAAGTATTCATATATATATATAGCTCATGATACTACAATGTTGTCACTAATGACTTACAAACAAAGGTCTAGTACCCTACAATTATAGACTTAGCCTATTTTCCCTCTACATATCCCTTTTCAAATTTTTCCAGAACCCTTAAACCAATGAGTACCACCTTTTTATAATACAAGGGGGCTCCTTACAATGCATCAAAATTCCCATTAAATCCTACAATAGTCTTCAATTATTTGAGAGAACATGAAATAGATTTAGAAAACCCTTCAAACAATTTGAGATAACTACCTTTTGCTTTTATACTGACTCCTATAGCATGGGTCATTGGGTTGTCCACATGACTCCCCATCATTAAATTTCAAGTTGCCATGTTTCAGAGCCCCTAAAACCATTGAGGTAACCATCAATAGTTAGATCAAGAAGAGATCATAATTGCTCCTTTAAAGAAGTTGATGCTAAGTCTGTTAATAACTGAGAGGGGGGGTGAATCAGTTATCCTAATTATTTCTTCTTTTGAACTTTCTTATTAATCAAAGCAGCATTGAATCAAACAAACAAACATTACCATGAAATGAGAAACACATGACACAGTATTTTTGACGTGGAAACCCGGTTAAGGGAGAAAACCACGGCGTGATTAACCCAAAGATTATTCTCTGTTAGAAGAATAAGGAATTACAAAATGGTGCTTGCCAATTAGGGCTCACTACCTGAGCACACTGCTCACAAAGAGGCACACTACCTACAAGGAGACACACTATCTACAAAAGAATGTTATACAATACTTGAACTGATTGGAAGCATCTACATATGCTGGAGTTTAGTTCCGGTTAGGCTCAGTATACTGATCTGCTACACTTCATCTTTCCTCTACTCTTTATTCTGCTTTCCTTTTACATACCGGATCTTTCTTACTGCTTCTGCACTGCTCTACACTTATTCGCATACACCATACTACTGCTACACTTTTCACAACAAAATGCATCCTCTATTTATATCCACGCTAGTGATTTCATTATCTTTCTAGTCGGCACCCGGAATAGTCTATCTTCTCACAAACTCTATTCTGTCAGCTGAATCCTTGCATATCAAGTAATGCGGATCAAGCATATACTTGTAGATGTCATTAATCATGTCGGCCAAACATGATTCATGCCTTCACAACCTTTACCATCAACAGTAACACATCCAAAAAATAGTCTGATACTCTGTCAGTCAGTTCTTCCTCTATTCTCACTGTCTCTCAGGAATCCGGTACTCAACTATTCATATCTTTTTCCTTGTCCATCATCGGAGGCTAAATCCTTGGAATATACTACTCAAGGTAGTCCTCTTGACTTCCCCAAATCCGCACTACACCAAGACACTTCCTCTAAGAGATCCGGACCAATCTGTCGGACCTTGCTACATGCTCTATTCTTGTTCACCGGACCATAACAATCTTCATTCTGACTTCCGGTAGAGACACACCATGACTTGCGAATATGTGGGATGACCTTTGTTGCCATCAATGACAACAACCATGAATACATATAGTGTCTCTTGCCAACAATCTCCCCCTTTGGCATTGATGGCAACACTTAGTGAAAAATGACTAAGTGTTTACACTGTGCTCCCCCTTGGCTGATGCTCTATCTTTATATACAATTTTTGGAACTCCTCCTTAGTTGGATTCCTCATTTTTCACTGTTCCTCACTCCCCCTTTGACATCAATGGCAAAGGGTAGGGTCCGCACAACAAAATTTTCAAAAATTTACTATACTTAGCCGCATATTACATACTCACATAAATTGAAGAATGTCTGCAAAGGATGTCTTCAATTGGACCAGTTCAGTAGCCCAACTTTGCTTCATTCTATCCAAAATTGAAATGTGACCACTCAACAAAAATGCAAAAGCTTTTGCCCTCTTGAGATCTGTTGGATCATTTATTTGGGCGGTAGTCTGAGCATCACTGATGGCCTCATGCATAGTTTCTAACTTAGGGATTATAATCCTTCTAAGTTCTCCCATCTGGTTAGTTATATTCTTCCTTTCCTTCTCAAAGTTCTTTATTGCATTTGTGATTGCAATAGTTTGACATTCTTGATTTACTATGGAGGAAGAGAGAGGATCAAAACTTTGAGACAAACTTTGTAGTTTGTCCTATTCCTCTTTTATTTTCTTATCAATTTCTACTATTGCCTTTGACCAGGAGATACAAAATTTGTAAATGTCACCGCCATCCTTAAGAGCATTTTCTAAGCTCTTTATTCCAATACTCATATTTCTCCTATCATTAGAGATTAATCCTAGTACTTCTGAAAATCTTTTATCCAAAAATGCCTTCCGAACCTTTTCTTCAGCTGATTTTTCTAGAGAATCAAAATGTGTATCAACACTGCTGACTAAGGTTTTGAGATTACCAAAAGAGGAGGCTGTCGGATCTATCTGGACTGATGGCATAATCTTTTCAAGCACTTCGGAAGTAGCCTCTATCAACTCACAGTCTTCCATATGAGACTTTAGGAGTTTTTCATTTGCCTTAGCATTTGCAAATGAAGCTATCTTCATTGTCTATACTGGAGAGAGGGAGTCAAAGTTGAATGGACCTTTTAGAAGCTCCAGTTCATCAATCTCTATTATTTCTTGGCTCAGAAATTTTTGAACAGTTTGTGCAGTGTCTCTTGCCGGAGACAGATGTTTCTTCTCTTCTATAGTTTTGTCCTTTGGAGTCTTTTCTCCTTCCACATTCTTACCACTTTCAGTTGTGGTTTTCTCTGTTGGCATCTTCTCTTTCTCTGCGTCCTTGGTGCTATCAACCTCTTTTTATTTTACTGCTACTTCTTTCTCCTATAATTTCTCTTCTTCTTGGGATCCGGAGACTATAGGGGAAGCCGGAGGAGAGATGTTAGTCTATTCAAGGGCCACTTCTTCCGGAGCAGATGATTCCAAGTCCACAACTGTTTCTGCACCTAAGTCCTCTACAATAGGAAGATTAAACCTTTTGAAGGCCTTCCGGAGGATCTCTTCTGTCTCTATGGCCACCTTGTCAGTCTCACCAAGGATGAGTTGATTCATTCTTGCTTTACTCCTGAACTCATCTTTGTAGTCTTTGAATATTATGTTCATTGTTTTGGGATCAATTTGAGGATATAGCTGAATAGCTATCTGCTCCCAGATCTCAAGATCCTTTGCCTGAGCATTATTCTTTCTTATTTCTAATTCCTTTTCTAGGCTTTTAGGAATTAGAGATATGATCTCAATGAAAGCCTTATTGTGGTGCAGGAGCACCCCTACAAGATAGGATATAGTCCGCATGACAGGACATTAGTCTATTTTTAGCATGTTTGATTTCATAATGTAATAAGGTCCATTGGACCAATGCATATGTATTAGATTAGCCTAGGAGAGTGTGCAGGCAGTTAGAGCTCGTGATCAGGTTGTCTGAGTTGTCCTCTCTCCCAGCCGCTTGGAAGCTCCCAGCCGCTGGGAATCGAGTTGGTAGTACTCGTAGGATATTGTTATAAATAACTCAGATCAGTTAGGGTTTGAGATCATGTTGAGAGTAGTAGTTGTGTTATGTAGTACTGGTGATTGAGTGAGTTCCAGAGATCAGTCCAGACATTGTGAACATTGTAGAAACAGGACATTTGTGTTTCATCTGAATAAGATCTCATCAATTGCATTATCTGGTTTTATCAGTTGTATCTGTTTTGATTTCTGTTCTGATTACAAGTTGATGGATTCCTTCAACCCTTCCACCGGTTGATTCTGTGAATCAGTGGAATGGTCATGTATGATAGTTTAGTTTACATTTTAGTTTTCTGCATTTCATTGTTTGAGAGATCAGTTGGTAGCATGCTGTGAATCAACCTAGCATCCTCATGTGCTAGGTTTAGGAAGATAAATTGTTAAGTTTTGAGCTAAAGGTGATCCGGCCCGATCATCATATTTCCTTTGTGAAATTGTGCGGTTCTGTGAGTTTGCATGCAGCTGACGGATATACAGGGATCTACATGTGCTTTTCCAGTCAGAGTGAATCGCATCGTCATTTGCGAGTATATCGCTATTCGGATCAGGTTATGAAACTGTCGAAGATTGTTTGTTTCAAGTGCATCAGGATGATATAAGTCAGATATATACTCAGTGTGTATATCGTCGTCAGGATCATCTATCGTGTGTATTCATCATCTGCATGTCACTTTCGCATGCAGGAGTGAAAGTTCATTTTTTTGGCTAAGGACCGGATGACATCATCATCAGGTGCATGTGACGTCATCGTCATCAGGATATTGGGTGACATCATCATCAGGTGCATGTGACATCATCGTCATCAGGATATTGTGAATATCACCCTATGCAAGTTTATCCTGCTGTCGCTAAGTGTTTTGGCTTCGGTGTAAGTCATCGGCATAAAGGTTGGTTAACATCATCAGGATGTTTCAATATGACCGGATAAGTCATATCCTGATGCTGTTGTTTGAGTAGTCGGATATCGGGGTGACGTAAGCATCAGGGGAAAGGTGCTTGAAGTTGTCGTCATCAGGATATATAGGAGCAACCGGATATTTTATATCCTGCTGAAGAAGGTGATGCTGAACATCATGATGATGAAGGTAGAGTTTGGCGCTAAGTGAATAGTGAACATCAGGAGGATGTTTGCGCTAGCTGAATATCATGATGCTGCTGACAGGCGAAAGGCGAAAGGTGATAAGGAAGTGAACAGTAGTCCGCAGGAGGATATTTCATACCTCTTCGAAATATGATGATGCTGTCTGTGTTAGCAAGAAATATGATGACGATGATAAGCCGATAGGTAGTATAACATGTTAGTTGTGTTAGTGACTCCTCCTTCCCACTTGTAAGCTCCCGTTGCGTTTACCTCTGCATCATAGTGGTATCAGAGCGAAGGAAGGATCTTCTGGAAAAGATAAGGATATAGCAGGATGTCGGATGAAGAAGGAACATCTGAGATGCCGGCAAGGATGACCAACGCTGAGTTGGTAGTTCTGGTAAAGAAACAGATTGCAAAAAGCAAGGCCGTGAAGGCTCAGAATCAGGAATTGAAGGATGAGTTAGCGAAGTTGAGGAGTAGAGTAGGTTCTGGTAGAGAAGAAGATAGGGAAGAAGAAGAGATCCCTAGTTGGAACGAGGAGGTCGTTCCTGCAGACCAGAGACCACTGTTGAACGCCCTCAAGGCCATGGAGAGGAGAACCATGGATGTGAAACTGGATTTGCCAGTGTTTACAGGAAAGATGGAACCTAATTCAGTGATGGAGTGGATAGACTCCTTGAACAACTTCTTTGTAACAGAGGAGATACCAGAACAATAGAGGGTGAGGATAGCCCAGTCAAAAATGAAAGAATCTGCCTTGACATGGTGGAATTTCGTCCAAGATGATAGAGTACAGGAAGGAAAGCGTAGAGTCGCTACATGGAAGAAGATGATGGCATTAGTAAAGGAAGCTTATGTCCCATTGGATTACAGTATCCAATTACACAAGAGGAAGCAAAACCTGAAGCAGAAGGAGCTAGATGTCAGCTCATATACAGAAGAATTCATGAAACTTTGTATGAAAACAAAGGTGAAGGAAAGTGAAGAAGAGAAGGTAGCTAGATACCTTAATGGATTGAGGTTCAATATTCAGGAAGATTTAAGTCTGCATAATCCAGATACAGTTCAGAAATGCTTTTAGTTGGCATTGAAAGTGGAAGAGAAGCTAAAGAGAAAACAAGAACAACACAATAGAGGAAGAGGAAGACAACAAAGGGGTGGAAGAGGTCCTTTTAGAGGTAGAGGACATGGACATGGATATCAAGGAGAATCCAGTCATGACAATAGTAAGGGAAACAATAGTCAGAACCAGAGGCAAAATTATAGTCAGCAAGGAAACTTCAGGGGTAGAAGACCCTTCAGAGGAAGATCCCAGGGCAGAGGATCCATCAGATGTTATAATTGTAACAAAGAAGGCCATATAGCCAGTAGATGTCCAGAAAAGGCCACAAGCTCAACAGGAGAAAGGAGAACAAATCTGGTCCAAGAACCGGATAATCAAAGTATGACAGGCTCTACTTCTTTTCAGAGTGTGACTGCTCCTGATAATTATGGATACCCAGAAAGTGGAGAATCTCTAATGATGAGAAGAATAGTGACTACCATGAAGGTACCTGACAAAGAATCCCCTCAAAGAAAGTCTCTTTTCAGGACTATTTGCAAAGCAGGAGGTAAGGCATGTAAAGTTTTGATTGATTCTGGTTCTACTGAAAATTTTGTGTCTGAAGAAATGGTGACAAAGCTTAAGCTTAGGAGATTGCCTCACCCATCCGCATATAAAGTCTCATGGCTTACTAAAGGTCAGCAGACAACTGTAGAAGAGCAGGCTTGGGTAGAATTTCAGATTGGAGCATATAAGGATAAGTTGTTGTTTGATATTACCAAGATGGATGCTTGCAATATTTTATTTGGTAGACCATGGCAGTATGATTTGAAGGCACAACATGATGGTGTTAGAAACACCTATAAAATCACTAAAGATGGTAAGGTGACAGAGTTACTACCATTGACAGAGAAAGAGGAGAAATCTAAAGGAAAAGAGGTGAAGATAATGCTGATGGAAGGTAAACAGTTCATGAAAGAAGTAGCAGCAGAAGATGCAGTTGCATATGCCCTAATCCCATGTATGAGGGTGAATAAAGAATAGCAGCAAGAAGTCAAGGAAGGGAAGAAGCAAAGGCTCATAGACCCAGCTATCCAAGAGCTATTGGATAAGTACAAAGGTATCATCTCAGAGGGAATGCCCAGATCCCTACCACCTGTCAGAGATATCAGTCACTGCATAGACTTAATTCCAGGGTCAACACTTCCAAACAAAGTAGCCTATAAGCTAACTCCAGAATAGAATGCAGAAGTAGCCAGACAGATTGAAGAATTATTAGATTTAGGTCTGATTGGGAAAAGTTTAAGTCCATGTGCAGTACCAGCTGTACTAGCACCAAAGAAGGAAGGTACTTGGAGGCTTTGCACAGATTCCAGAGCTATTAACAAGATCACAATCAGGTATAGGTTTCCAATCCCTAGGATAGAGGATTTACTTGACTGTTTGGGAGGTGCTAAGTATTTTACAAAAATAGATTTGAAGAGTGGATATCACCAGATCAGGATTAGGCCAGGAGATGAATGGAAAACAGCATTCAAAACTAATGAAGGGTTATATGAGTGGAAGGTTATGCCTTTTGGTTTATCTAATGCACCTAGTACTTTTATGAGGTTGATGAATGAGGTTTTGAAAGAGTTCATTGGTAAGTTTTTCATAGTATATCTAGATGACATTCTGATTTTCAGCAACACAAAAGAAGAATATCTCAGACACATAGATTTGGTTCTTAAGAGGTTACATGAAGAGCAGCTGATGATAAATTTAGACAAGTGTTTGTTCATGCAAGAGGAGATCACATATTTGGGTTTTGTCATTTCTCAAGGAAAGTTACAAATGGATAAGGAGAAGGTAAGTGCCATATTGTCTTGGCCAACCCCAAAGACTATGAATGATGTCAGAAGTTTCCATGGGTTAGCAACCTTCTACAGGAAGTTTATAAGAGGGTTTAGTCATATTTGTGCACCCATGCTTGATACCATCAAAGGAGGATAGAAGTGCAGATTTATTTGGACTCAACGAGCAGATGATTCTTTTGAGACATTGAAGAAGAAGGTGGCACAGCAGCCAGTCCTTGCACTTCCAGACTTTAACAAAATCTTTCAGGTAGAATGTGATGCCAGTCACATGGCCATTGGAGCAGTACTCAGCCAAGAAGGTAGACCTATTGCATTTTTCAGTGAGAAGCTCAATGATGCTAAGAAGATGTATTCCTCATATGATTTGGAAATGTATGCTTTAGTCCAGTCACTCAAGAAATGGAGGCATTACTTGATGCCAAAGGAATTCATAGTATTCACAGATAATCAGGCTCTGAGTTTCATAAACAGCCAGGAAAAGCTGAACCACAGACACATGAAATGGGTAGAAACCTTACAAGCTTTTACTTTTACATTGAAGCATAAGAAAGGAGTCAAGAATAAAGTTGCAGATGCTTTGAGCAGGAGAGTTCTAACAGTCAACCAGATTCAGTTAGAAAGTGTTGGCATTGATTCACTAAAGACCATGTATGAGACTGATGAAGATTTTAGGGAGATATATCATGTATGTACTTCTTTTGGGGAGAAATATCATGCTGAATTCTCTGAATTTTTGATTCAGGATGCATTGTTGTTCAAAGGTGGACAGTTATGTATTCCAAGGTGTTCTATGAGGTTAAACATCATTAAGGAGAAACATTGTGGAGCTATGGTAGGTCATTTTGGTCTAGATAAGACTCTTGATCTGGTCTGAAGACATTACTTTTGGCCTAAGTTACAATCAGATGTTAGAAAATTTGTAGAGACATGTGTGATATGTCAGAAAGCTAAAGGCAGGTCAACTAATGCAGGTTTATATCAGCCCTTACCCATTCCTTCCAGACCATGGGAAAGCATAAGTATGGATTTTGTCTTGGGTTTACCAAGGACAAGGAAAGGATTTGACAGTGTTTTTGTTGTAGTGGATAGATTCAGCAAAATGGCACATTTCTTGCCATGCAAAACCACTGCTGATGCTTCATACATTGCAGATTTATTTTTCAGGGAGATTGTCAGAATCCATGGATTGCCATTGAGTATAGTGTCAGATAGGGATGTGAAGTTTATTGGTCACTTCTAGAGAACTCTTTGGAGGAAACTTGGAACAAATTTGTCTTTTTCCTCTGCATATCATCCTCAAACGGATGGACAGACTGAAGTGGTGAACCGTTCCTTAGGGAATTTGCTTAGATGTTTGACAAAACAACATGGAGAAAAGTGGGATAATATTCTATCTCAAGCTGAATTTTCCTATAATGATACTGTCAATAGGAGCACAGGGAAATCACCTTTTCAGATAGTTTATGGTATGCATCCAAGAGGAATTTTGGAATTGAGAGATCTACCTACAGTAGACCCTGTTAGTGCAGAAGGTGAAGCTTTTGCAGAAGCCATAAAAGAGGTTCATGATCAAGTCAAGACCCAACTACAGCAAACCACCTTGAAGTATAAGGAATATGCTGATAAAAAGAAGGAGGATGTTTAGTTTGATGTTGGAGATTTGGTATGGGTTCATTTGAAGAAGGACAGACTTCCTAAGGGAAAATATACTAAACTCATGCAGAGAAAAGTTGGACCATGTCAGATCTTGCACAAGCATGGACAGAATGCTTATGAGATCCAACTCCCACCTGATCTTGGTTTGTCCCCTATATTCAATGTATGTGATTTAACTCCATACAAGTCTTATCCAGATGTAGATCAGGAACTCCTATAGGATACAGTCACTGATGACATTCCCAACCATGATCCTCCACAGTTGCAGAAGGTTTTGGACACCAGAGTCGTCAAACAGACCCGGAACAAATAGTACTTGGAGTATCTAGTCTCTTGGAAGGGAAAACCTAATTCTGAAGCAGTATGGATGATTGAAGAGCAGATCCAGAAACATGGTGCAGATCTTCATACTCTCATCTCAAGTGGACTTGAGATTTCTTCTTCTGGGGAGTATGGTGCAGGAGCACCCCTACAAGACAGGATATAGTCCGCATGACAGGACATTAGTCTATTTTTAGCATGTTTGATTTCATAATGTAATAAGGTCCATTGGACCAATGCATATGTATTAGATTAGCCTAGGAGAGTGTGCAGGTAGTTAGAGCTCGTGATCAGGTTGTCTGAGCTGTCCTCTCTCGCAGCCGCTTGGAAGCTCCCAGCCGCTGGGAATCGAGTTGGTAGTACTCGTAGGATGTTGTTATAAATAACTCAGATCAGTTAGGGTTTGAGATCATGTTGAGAGTAGTAGTTGTGTTATGTAGTACTGGTGATTGAGTGAGTTCCAGAGATCAGTCCAGACATTGTGAACATTGTAGAAACAGGACATTTGTGTTTCATCTGAATAAGATCTCATCAATTGCATTATCTGGTTTTATCAGTTGTATCTGTTTTGATTTCTGTTCTGATTACAAGTTGATGGATTCCTTCAACCCTTCCACCGGTTGATTCTGTGAATTGGTGGAATGGTCATGTATGATAGTTTAGTTTACATTTTAGTTTTCTGCATTTCATTGTTTGAGAGATCAGTTGGTAGCATGCTGTGAATCAACCTAGCATCCTCATGTGCTAGGTTTAGGAAGATAAACTGTTAAGTTTTGAGCTGAAGGTGATCCAGCCTGATCATCATATTTCCTTTGTGAAATTGTGCGGTTCTGTGAGTTTGCATGCAGCTGACGGATATACAGGGATCTGCATGTGCTTTTCCAGTCGGAGTGAATCGCATCGTCATCTGCGAGTATATCGCTATCCGGATCAGGTTATGAAACTGTCGAAGATTGTTTGTTTCAAGTGCATCAGGATGATATAAGTCAGATATATACACAGTGTGTATATCGTCGTCAGGATCATCTATCGTGTGTATTCATCATCCGCATGTCACTTTCGCATGTAGGAGTGAAAGTTCATTTTTTTGGCTAAGGACCGGATGACATCATCATCAGGTGCATGTGACGTCATCGTCATCAGGATATTGGGTGACATCATCATCAGGTGCATGTGATGTCATCGTCATCAGGATATTGCGAATATCACCCTATGCAAGTTTATCCTACTGTAGCTAAGTGTTTTGGCTTCAGCGTAAGTCATCGGCATAAAGGTTGGTTAACATCATCAGGATGTTTCAATATGACCAGATAAGTCATATCCTGATGCTGTTGTTCGAGTAGCCAGATATCGGGGTGACGTAAGCATCGGGGGAAAGGTGCTTGAAGTTGTCGTCATCAAGATATATAGGAGCAACTGGATATTTTATATCCTGCTGAAGAAGGTGATGCTGAACATCATGATGATGAAGGTAGAGTTTGGCGCTAAGTGAATAGTGAACGTCAGGAGGATGTTTGCGCTAGCTGAATATCATGATGCTGTTGACAGGCGAAAGGCGAAAGGCGATAAGGAAGTGAACAGTAGTCCGCAGGAGGATATTTCATACCTCTTCGAAATATGATGATGCTGTCTGTGTTAGCAAGAAATATGATGACAATGATAAGCCGATAGGTAGTATAACATGTTAGTTGTGTTAGTGACTCCTCCTTCCCACTTGTAAGCTCCCGTTGCGTTTACCTCTGCATCATATTGTATATGTTTAGATACTTGATTGTGGCTTCCTGCAGAATCTTTTGGTTAGCCTCATTGTAGTCATCATAGAATTCAGTCATTGGTTGAAGGTTTCCATCCACCATGACTAACTTGATTACACTCTCTAGAGACAGGGTGGGCTTTTCAACAAATACCTCTGCCATTTCTTCCTTGTCTTGGCCTATGGAGGGTTTACCGGATCCTTTCTTCTTCTATTTCTTTATTTCTTTTACCCCCTCATCTGATTCCGTTTCCTCTTCATCTTTTTGACTTGTGTAAGCCCTTGTGGCTTTTATTTTAGATCTTTTCTCTCCTTTACCGGATGTCTGATCTTTTGGTTTTGACATTTTTGAGCCTTTGGTTGTGATAGGTGTAGATCCCTTTGATGATCTGGTCTGGGTTGAGGTTTCCACCAGAGTACTTTTCTTGCTTTTCTTTTCTGCCTCTTTCTTCTCTTCCTCAGCCTTTCACCTCTTTTCCTAGTTGACATCAAGTGCCTCCTTTGGGATGCCTAGGCCTTAAACAATATGCTCTACTTCTTTTCTCACCTTCCTCTTGATCTCCGGTTCTCTAAGTTCAACATCGATTTTTATACTTAGTTCCTCAAATGTTTCGAACCTTTCTGCCTTTGGATCTTTAGGCTAACTAAGCATGTGTTGAACATGCAGCTCCACTATCTGTTCATCCACTTCATACCCCATGGGCAAGATCCACACAGTTCTTGGTTCTACTGCCTCCATTAGACACTGATCTGTTTCTACCATAAAACATACTATGTCTTTGTACTTTTCAACAAGAGATTGGGGTATTCTTTCTCTTGCATGCATCATGCTCTGGAAGTTCTTGAAATATCCCCATAAAGCTGTTTTTCTTGCTTTGGCATCCCCAAGTCCATGCAAATAATCTCTGATTTGGATGGCAACTGATCTGTCATTCTTCCATATCCATCCACTAGATCTGGGAAGCTCATTCATGTAATAAAAGAAGAGACAAACGATCAAATTGCCATACTTGAAGGAGTTTTTCTTATCCTTCTTGATCTTCTGCAGATTTTCAAAAAGTTGGTTTACAAGAAGCTCACACAAGTCATGGTCTGCATTCTCCTTTAGCATTTGATAAGGTGTGTAAATTACAGTTCCTGATACTAAATTTTCCCTACTGGAGTGATAGATCTTGTAACCAATTATCATAGATGCAAATTTGACATCCGGTTCAGTGATGTCTTCAACTGTCATAGCTCTCTTATCAAACTTAGATCCGGTTGCATCACTAACTATCTGATTTTTGACAGACTTGAGAACAGGTAATCCACCGGATGAGTGCAGACTAGTTACAACCCTAATTGTATCTTTGGTGATTTTGAAGGGCTTGTTCAACCATAGGAAGTTGTCATGCACTCTACTTAGTACATACCGGACCCATTCATCTTCTTCAAAACAGGGGAAATGGATGCACTGTGCAAAGTGTTTATTTCGGATGGCTTTGTACTGAGGTTTAATCTCAAAGGAGTCATCTATCAACTATTTGTGATAGATATCCATCAATTTTGATTCTCCAAAGTCTTCAAAATTTGCATGAATGTAAACCCTAATGTCCTCCGTATGCAATACACCATGCAGAACACTAGAGAAGGCTCCTAGTGGATCTACCTCCAAAGATTTGTATGGATGTTTCTTGAATGTGGGGCGAGGTCTATCAGAGATCTTAACTATATTCGGAGTAGCCATTTTTTTTTTAAAGATTTGCAGTGAGATATTGAAAATGGAAAATACCTTATGCGCCTTCGGTTACACAGAGTGGTTGAATTGATTTCTGTATGTAATGACTTCTGCAGGAGATCTTTGGTGAGTTTGATGAATCTTGTTGCAGAGCTCCACTTTTTGCTTCTTCTTGAGTGCAGAATGAGCAAGTGATTTATGAGAAATCCCTTATATTGCTCCGCAAACCCTAATATCTGATGGCAATAAATGCTTAACCTACATTATTCTAGTTTGCCTTATTCGGATAATTTGGAGTACCGGATCAGTCCTGATCTATGAACATCATGCAGATCTTCCAACTATGAATAAATCAAGATGATACATCACAAGGACATCTCAAACATTCTATCCAATCCACAGAATAAGACAATGCACTTCTGGATCTCTTCGGACCTTTTTGTAATCCTCTGTCATTCCGGAGCATCTCCCAGAACAGGTCTTACTTGATCGATCACAACTTCTTCACATTTTCATGCGGACATCTAAAATCTTATTTGGATCATCTCAAGACTTATATATTCAAACCCTTTACTCCGCATCTTGTGCCACATCCGGCACCACTTGATTTGGCTAGGGGAACAGGATTTTCTTTGAGTCTCCCCCTGAGCCAGAGCTCACTTTTTAATTTCTAGAAGAAATATCAACATCAGAGTCTGGTGCAAATCCAACCTCTACATTCTCTAAACTTTTCTTTACCCAAATCTTGTTCATCTGATTCCTAACTTCATCCGCATTCATCTTTTGTTTACCCTTGTCTTGATTTTGATTATACACCGGACCTCTTTTGTCCTGATTCTTGCTTCTGCAGACTTTTGCATTATGACCGGACCTATTACAGATTTGGCAAATAATATTTCCTTGCATATTTGACTGATAACCTCTTGATCTACATTGATTAGCCATATGACCTACTCTATTGCATGCAAAGCATCTACCATTGAATGATTTGTTTATTTGCATATTTCTGCATTCATGAGACTTGTGTCCATACCTTTTGCAGTTAAAGCACTGTCCAGAGAAGAATGAATTAGTCTGATTAATTCTCTTTCTGTACTGATTAGCTTTGTGACCAAAGTGATTGCAGCTGTGGCAATATCCATTGAAAGATGGATATCTTTGAGCATTGGGCTGTCTTACTGGAGGTCTTCTAGGCCTATTCCTTAGATTTTCTGATCCAAAATTCTTTTGACCAGATCCGAAGCTTTCTCCTTTCTCATATCCCAAACCATACCTGTCATCTGCCCTCTTTTGACTTCCAAGAAGAACTTCAAGTTGAGCAGAACTTATCTTGAATTTCTCTTTATATTCATTTACTGTTTGAAGATCTCTTTTGAGAGAGACAATTTGATCCTCAAGTTTTTCTTCATTATCTTTGCCATCTTCAAGATCAGATTCAAGATGTCTGATAATCCTATCCATCTGGAGGCAATCTTCTGATTTCTCTTTAAGAGATTGTCTTAGATTGTCTTCATCTTTTCTTTTCTCTTCAATCTCTTGAGTAAACTTTATAACTCCTGATTCCATTTCATGTCTTACCATAATGACTTCTTTTGATAACTTTTCACATAACTTGGTTTTCTCAGTCAATTCTTCATTTGTATTACTTTCTTCACTTTGTCTTGCCAATTGTTGGAGCAGCTCCTTTCTCTTTTTCATAGAGAGACTTAATTTGTCCTTTAGTTCTCTCATGAATTCATCAGCCTGTTTGAGTCTTTCCTTTAATTCATTGACTTTAGAGTTTGACTGTTCAAGATCCTCAAGGGTAGTCTTGAGTTGCTCCCTTAAACCATATGCATCCATTTGAACTCCCAGATCTTCCTCAAGCTGTTAGGCTCTATTAGGAGGAACTTAGCTCTGATACCAATTGTTGATAACTGAGAGGGGGGGTGAATCAGTTATCCTAATTATTTCTTCTTTTGAACTTTCTTATTAATCAAAGCAGCATTGAATCAAACAAACAAACATTACCATGAAATGAGAAACACATGACACAGTATTTTTGACGTGGAAACCCGGTTAAGGGAGAAAACCACGGGGTGATTAACCCAAAGATTATTCTTTGTTAGAAGAATAAGGAATTACAAAATGGCACTTGCCAATTAGGGCTCACTGCCTGAGCACACTGCTCACAAAGAGGCACACTGCCTACAAGGAGACACACTATCTACAAAAGAATGTTATACAATACTTGAACTGATTGGAAGCATCTACATATGCTGGAGTTCAGTTCTAGTTAGGCTCAGTATACTGATCTGTTGCACTTCATCTTTCCTCTACTCTTTATTCTGCTTTCCTTTTACATACTGGCTCTTTCTTACTGCTTCTGCACTGCTCTACACTTATTCGCATACACCATATTACTGCTACACTTTTCACAACAAAATCCATCCTCTATTTATATCCACACTAGTGATTTCATTATCTTTCTAGTCGGCACCCGGAATAGTCTATCTTCTCACAAACTCTATTCTGTCAGCTGAATCCTTGCATATCAAGTAATGCGGATCAAGCATATACTTGTAGATGTCATTAATCATGTTGGCCAAACATGATTCATGCCTTCACAACCTTTACCATCAACAGTAACACATCCAAAAAATAGTCTGATACTCTGTCAGTCAGTTCTTCCTCTGTTCTGACTGTCTCTCAGGAATCCGGTACTCAACTATTCATATCTTTTTCCTTGTCCATCACCGGAGGCTAAATCCTTTGAACATGCTACTCAAGGTAGTCCTCTTGACTTCCCCAAATCTACACTGTACCAAGACACTTCCTCTGAGAGATCCGGACCAATCTGTCGGACCTTGCCACATGCTCTGTTCTTGTTCACCGGACCACAACAATCTTCATTCTGACTTCCGGTAGAGACACACCATGACTTGTGGATATGTGGGATGACCTTTGTTGCCATCAATGACAACAACCATGAATACATATAGTGTCTCTTGCCAACAAAGTCACCATCATTGTAGCATGCAACTTCCTGGTTCTACCAATAAACTCCCAATTCTTCATCACCAACGGACCATCCAAATGTGATATTCTTCCACTGTTATAACTATCCCTTTAATGAGTGTCATATAGCCTAGAAAAGGGGAGAGAGCTTGATGATGCCTCTCTACCTGAGCATCTAACTCTGAAACTTGGCAGAAAGTTTTTCAAATTTCAACAAGTTTCTCTGCTTCAGCCAAGCAGCTACATGCAATTGGAGTTGCTAAGTGTAAACCCTCCCTCACTAGAATGACACTATTAGTAGGTGAAAAAATGGGATCATTTCTACTACTTCTACCTCATACTCAGTTTCTTCCCTAAACCATCCATTCCCTAAGCAATGATCTCCATGTTCTTAATTCAGAATGGACAAATTTGCACCCACGAGAATAGGGACATGCTTCTTTGGGAAATAAAGGACATAGGAGGAAAAAAAATATGGAAACACTCTACACTATACCTGTTGTGGAAGCTGATGTAAACCAATCACATAAAGACTCCCATTTATAGACAAAAGGGAAGAAGACTCTTCACCCAAATACTTCCTACTTGCCAACAACTCCCATAAATTCATATTAGGCACCTACATGCTTCACACACTTAATCCTTATCTCAAAGTCACTGAAGATCACATTGTAAACCCCCAAAGTAGAAAATGGTAGTGCAAACTACTCATAGCTCATTAGAGTTTGCCTACAAACACATCTTGCGCAAACAACAAATGTCCAATCTACTTACTAAAACCCAACTGAAGATCAGGACCTATTGGCAAGATGTACCTAGTGTCAAATCATAATCCTTTAATCTTGAAAGGCACCCTCCTACTTTACAATCTCTAGACACTACCAAAACATAGCTAAGAATTTTAAAATTCATGCAAAAATTGCCATGCAACAATTGTTCTACAATTGCTACCTACATACTCAACTAGACCACCTGCAAGATGCAAGTTCAAATTTGAATATGGACTATTGATGTGGGGTATATTGTGGCAGGATCAATGGCTCAAGATAACAAAGGGAATGTTGAAAATCCATTATGAGCATTGAAAATTCCTTGACCAACCACAGTGCACTAGAAAGGAGAGCTTCCCAAGTCAAATTGTCAAGACTTTTCCATGTGTCTCCATCTCGCATCCCCATGATCCCTATTGGGTACCAAAACTCTAACACCATAGTGTCACAGTTTGCATCCACATGGAATGCACTACTTCTTAGGCTCTACAAGTATTCGACTTACTAGGGTACACGTGGCAACAAACCACAACAATGTGGAGGTGACTCAACTCTAACATCTTGTCCTCCATGGTAGCACATAACCAATCATAGTTTGCATAGATAGACTTCCTTTACCTTTGGATTTAGTGATATCATGGGCCCATTCAGTAGATTACATCATTCCATAGTAGTACGAGCTCGATAAGGTACACATTCAGAAGTCTATGGGCTCACAATAAGCTACCATGTGTCAAATCCACACTTGCCCCTTACACTAAAGACTTATATATTTTACTATTTCCATTATCGATGGGTGGCCAAGATGTATCCTAGGATGAAGTGGTCGGTAAGACATGACCTATGAAGGCTTAGATTGTAACTTAAATGGTCGACGAACCAGACTAAGAAGTCAATGATGAAACATAAGATTGAAATGAACTAGAAAAAGGTTTTAGGGTTTTAGACATAGGATGATGCTTTGAAGAAATAATCCTAAAACCCTAGAAAATACTAGGTTCTAACAATGGCTCTATCTGGGGACACATATTTTAGGGGAATGGGGCCAGAAAATAAAAAACTAGGTGACGTAGACCAGACAAAAAAGACAAGACAGAAGCAAAAACACTACAATATGGGTTAACAAAAACCATAACTGCACAACACAACATAGGGAAATGAAAACCCTAACTATTGAGCATGGAAAAAGAAGAGCATAAGATGATGAGAAAAAAATACTTCAAGAATTGTCCATGCAGAGGTAATAATTGAAATTCTCCAGACAGACTTTCCAAGAAATATGAATTTTCTCCCTGGACATTCATTATGATATAAGGTCCTAACCACATGGAATAAAACTTACCATGTTCCCCTTTGTCTTGTGCTCTTGCATTCTAGACCAATATCATGTCACCACATTCAAATTTCCTATCCTTAGCCTTTTTATCAAATGGATACTTCACTTGTTGTTTTTGGACATTCACCATTTGTGCCTTTCTCCTCACTTCATCTAATTCAGCCAATTGGTTTATCCTACTTGTCATGGCATCTTCAAAATCATCAAAATTTTCATGAGTAAACTTGAATATAGAAAATAGATTATCGACAGGATTATTTGCATTCATGCCATAGGCAAGTTCATAAGGTGATTTCCCTATAAACTTCTTTATAGTCATTCTATCTGCCCACAAGGTCAATCTCAATTTTGAGTCCCAAGCCATTTATTCTTCCCCAAGATGCTCTTGATAATTTTCATCATGCTTTTGTTGCTTGACCCTACTTGGCCATTTCCTTGTGGGTGGTATGGTGAAGAATTAGATAAGTTAATTCCATATTCAGTGCAAAGATCCACTAACTTAGTTGATCTAAAACACATGGCATTATCTTTGATTAACTTGTTTGGCACTCAAGACCTTGAGATAATGTGATCCATGAGAAAGTCCACAACAATATTACTAGTAGCTCTTCTAGTTGGGATTTCTTCTATCCATTTAGTAAAGTAATCAGTTGCTAGTAGTATCCATTTAAAATCCCCACTAGATTTCTCAAAGATTTTTCCAATAAAATATATACAACATTATTGAAATGGGGCCTCTACAACTTGAGGCCTTAACACTGAAGCTATATACAATCTTAACTTACCAAAGAAATATTGGCATGCTTCACACTTCCTTACGAAATTGTAAGCATTAGTAAACAGGGTAGGCCACCAATATCCTACTCTAATGATTTTATGAGCTGTAGTTTTGGCCATAAAGTGACCTCCACAATTTCCACTATGCATATCTTCCAAGACCTACCCTCCTACAGGCTAACCCAAACACTTTACTAGAATTCCATCCCCATTTTCCCATCACAAGTCTTTCTCTAAGATAAAAAACTTCAATGCATGCATCTTCAATGTCCTTTTCTCATTATCACTTAGATTTTTTGGACACTTTATATGATTCAAATAAAATATAATGTCCTTGTACCAACTTGATTTTTATAAGTTGCATCTCCTTGCCAACTACACATCAGTTACACAATTTAACTAAGAAACCTTCAAATTGGATTCACCCATACATTTTGCTAGTCCTAACCCCTAATCAATTTGGTGGTCTAAATTTCTATGTTCAATTCTTGGACTTTATTAATCCACCTGCATCTTCTACCAATAACCTCCTATTGCATAAGAATATCCTGTACTATAGCATGTGGAACATAAGCTATAATTCTAGCTCCCACTAGATAAGGCCTGAGTCTTTTTATAGCCTTAACTAGTGCATATGCATTTTTTTCCATGGGGTCATACTTCAATTACACAACTTGGAGTGATTCGGTAAAAAATGAGATATGTTGTTCAAAACCATCAATATTCTTTTATAATAACACTGCTTCTACAGTGTGGAAAGAAGAGAAATAAAATAGTTGGAATGGTTTAGTAAAATCAAGAGAAGCCAATACAAGTGCTTGTTTAATTGATTCTTCGATATATATATGGAAACCTATGATTGCCTCACTATTGCAAGTATTTTCCTAATCAGTGTTGTCATTGATGTCAACATATTTCTTGTTGCCATTGGTGTCAACTGTATCTTATTCTATTACTTGTTTAGAAGACTTGTATGTTGAGGATATGGAGAAAATTAGCCTCTCTGGAAGAAACAACTGATACAGAGAAGTGCAATACATATAGTGAGTTGTATGATGAAGAATAGTCTGGTAAACTGCTCCGCATTTATTCCTACTTGAAGATTGTGGTCTACAAATTGGAAGTAAGTTAGAAGTATGTCTAAGGATGCTACATTCTAGGTTTGATCCATACACATGAAGATCTGAGTGAAGATCTGAGTGAGTTGTGTTCACCATATTGAAGCCTGCTTTTTCTGTAAGTTTAGTTGAGATAGGAAGATAGTATTTGGCTCAGCATTCGTCAACAATAAAGTATTTTTCTCTATAGTTCTAGAGGGAATTCTAGGATGATGATAAGTACCTATAGTTGCAATGGTTTGTGGTTTAGTGGTCCACAAGCTATCTTTCTTTTATGACAGTTGAAGATAGTGAAGTTCATGTGTTCCGGTAAGAAGATTCCTATGGATAAATTGGTTAAGGTTCGTGTGATTACTCCTGATGATTTTAACATGTTTGTGGATATCTCCTAATCATGTTCCTATCTGGACTTTGGTCCACGTTAAGAAAGTGTGATGGTGTGTGAAGATTGTTCCTAGTTAATATAGCGTGTAACCAGTCTTAGCTGACTTGGTTGATCCCAGTAATTTTGGAGATCTCTGGAAGATTGTGAAAGCATGTTGTGGCATGGAAGATCTTGTTTAAGTCCCAGCTAAGGTGTGGCATGATCCACATTTCATTCCCTTTGCATAATATTGCAATAGGTCAGGACCTATTGCAATATTATGATTTTAACATGCTTGTGGATATCTCATAATGATGTTCCTATCTGGACTTTGGTCCACATTAAGAAAGTGTGATGGTGTGTGAAGATTGTTCCTAGTTAATATAGTGTGTAACCTATCTTGGCTGACCTGGTTGATCCCAGTAATTTTGGAGATCTCTGGAAGATTGTGAAAGCATGTTGTGGCATGGAAGATCTTGTTTAAGTCCTAGCTAAGGCATGAGGTGATCTGCATTTCATTCGCTTTGCATAATATTGCAATAGGTCAGGACCTATTTTCTAAATGTTTCTATTATTGACCTTGGAGATTGTTCCAATTGTTGATGATTGTGATGCCGACCTTGATGATCATTCCAAGGTTGATGTTGTTGGAAAGAGACATTGTGTGGCTTCATAAGTGTTGTCATTGATGGCAACAAAGTCTATCCCACACATCTGCAATACATAGAATGCCTATACCGGAAGTCAGAATGAAGATTATTTTGGTCTGGTGAACAAGAATAGAGTATGTAACAAGGTCCAACAATTAGGTCTAGATCTCTTAGATAGTATAACTCAGTAAGTTGTGGACTTGAAAAAGTCAAGAGGGGTATCATGACTACTATATTCCAAAGATTTATCCTCCGGTGATAAAACAGGAAAAAGATATGAGCACCTGAGTGTTGGGTTCCAGTCAGGCAGAGCAGACAGAGGAAGAACTAATCGGTAGAGTATCAGACTTCAAGCCAGATGAGTAAAAGGTGTTGATCAAGCAATTTGTGGGAGTATACGTTGTTGGCCAACATGATTAATGACCTCTATGCTTATGTTTTTGATACACATCACAAATCAAGTATGGATTCAGCTGACAGATTAATAACTTGTAGTTTTCTTGTTGCCGACTAGAAAGTTGATAAAAATACTTGATGTGGATATATATACTAGATAGATTTTAGCATGTAAGTGTGTGTGTGTGTGAACAAGCAATGAAATAAAGTGTGAAGAAAAGCAGGAAGAAGTGTGAGAACAGTAATTCAAGTCCAGTATGTGATAGAACAACAACATTAAACAAAGGAAGAATGAAGTGCATCAGATCAATATATTGTTCCTAAACCGGAACTAAACTCCTACATTTGTAGATGCCTCTCATCAGTTTAAACACTTGATTATCTTCTATAAGATTTGTAGACAATAAGTCTCTTGTAGGTAGTGTGCCTCTTATGAGCAGTGTGCTCAGGGAGTGAGCCCTAATTGGCAAGTGTTATTTTTGTACTCCTTATTCTTTTAATAGAGAATACAATCTTGGGTTAGTCACCCTGTGGTTTTTCCCTTAATAGGGTTTCCACATAAAAATCATTGTGTTATGTGTGTTGATTTTATTTCTATTCTTCTGATTACATATGCTTTCATGTTTTGATACAACATTAAATATTAAGATAACAAAAAGAAAAGAAAGTCAAGGAAATTTTAAGATAATTGATTCACCCCCCACTCAGTTATCTACCTTGTTTCCAACAATTGGTATTAGAGCCAAGTTCCTCTGAACAAAGCCTAATAGCTTGAGGAAGATCTGGGAATCTCAATGGATGCATATGGTATGAAGGAACAACTTCAGTCTACCCTAGATGATCTTGAACAATCACACTCTAAAGTCAATAATTTGAGAGAAAGACTTAAACAAGCTGATGAATTCATAAATGAGCTAAAAGAAAAACTTAGTATTTCTGTGAAAAAGAGAAAGGAACTACTTCCAAAATTAGCCAATCAGAGTGAAGTCAATGATACTAATGAAGATCTAAATGAGAAAAATAAGCTATGTGAGAAGTTGTCAAAAGAAGTCATTATGGTAAGGCATGAAATGGAATTATGGGTTATGAGGTTCACTCAAGAAATTGAAGAAAAAAGAAAGATTGAAGATAATCTAAAACAATCCCTCAAGGAGAAAATAGAGGACTACCACAAAATGGATAGAATAATCAGGCATCTTGAATCTGATCTTGAAGAAGCTAGAGACAATGAAGAACAACTCATGAATCAGATAGACACTCTTAAACAAGATCTTCAAACTTCAAATGAATACAAAGAGAATTCAAGATAAGCTCAGTCCAACTTGAAGTTCTTGAAATCCAAAAGAGGGTAGATGATAAGTGTGGCTTGGGATATGAGAAAGGTGAAAGCTCTAGATTCAGTCAAAAGAAGTTTGGATCAAGAAATCAAAGAAACATACCTAGAAGATCTCCAGTAAGGCAACCAAATGCCCAAAGATATCCATCCTTCAATGAATATTGCTTCAATTGCAACAATTTCGGTCATAGAGCAACTCAGCACAGGAGGAGAATGAATCAGAATAATCCATCCTTCTCCAAACAATGTCTTAATTGGAAAAGGTATGGTCACAAATCTCATGAATGCAGAAATATGCAAATAAATATTTCATTCAATGGTAGATGTTTCGCATGCAATAGAATGGGACATATGACTAATCAATGCAGATCAAGAGGATATCAATCAAAGAAGCAAAAAGATGTTGTATGTTACAATTGCAATAGGTCTGGTCATATTGCCAAATTATGCAGAAGTAAAAATCAGGATAGAAAAGGTCCAGTAGAACATAATTAGAAAAAAGATAAGGGGAAAGGTAAAGTGAATGCGGATGAAGTTCAAAAGGAGATGAGCAAGATTTGGGTGAAGAAGAGTACAAAAAATATTGTTGATGGATCTACACTGGAATTTGGTATTGATATTCCTTTCAGAAACTAAAAGGTGTGCTCTGGCTCAAGGGGAGTCACAGAGAAAAATAATTTCCCCCAGCCAGCCAACTAGTGCCTAAATTTGGCACATTGAGTAAACCCCTGATGCTGCGGATTAAAGGGTTCTCAGAAAAACCTCCAAATAACCTTCAGTCAAAATGTGAAAGATCCGCATGGATTTTTACAAGATTTGAAATTGCTCAAGTTAATCCAGTTCCAATAGCTATCCGGTAAAGGAAAATTTCATAGACAGATCTAGTATGATTCAAAATTGAAATGCGTTGATCTGTAGACCCATGGCATGATTGAAGAAAAGAAGATACATTGTCAATCCTCACTGAAAATGATTCTAAGGTTGGCACAGTGATTCAAGAAGATCTCTCTCAAAATAGGGCAACTGGATAACTTAAGTTGTGCATTTATTACAAAAGGAAATTAGGGTTTGTGCAAAGATAAAAGGGTTCTTTCACTCATTATTTGCACACTTACACTCATGAAGAAGAAAAGATGAGCTCTGCAACAAAGATTCTACAACTCACTCAAGATCAACTGAAAAATGAATTCAACCAGTGATTTGTTCCGGTTCCTGTTTCAAACCCTAAAGCGTGAAAAAGGTACTTCCATTATGAAAATCTCTCTCTGAATCTCTTGCAAAATGGCTACTCCAATGGTTGTCAATATCTCTAATAGGCCACGTCCTAAATTCAAGAAATACCCTTATAAATTTTTAGAAGTTGATCCTTTAGGCACATTTTCTAGCATTCTGCATGGAGTATTGCATGTAGAAGATGTTAGGGTCTATATCCATGCCAACATTAAGGAATTTGGAGACTCAAAATTGATGGACATTTATCACAAACAACTAATAGATGAGAATTTTGAACTCAAACCTAAATTCAAGGCCATCTGGGATAAACACTTCAGACATTGCATACATTTTCCATGTTATGCAGAAGATGATTGGGTCTGGTATGTTCTAAGCAGGATGCATGATAATTTCATGTGGCTAATGAGGGCCTTCAAGATAACTATAGATGCCATCAGGGCAGTGACCGTACTGCATGTATCTAGTGGGTTACCTACACTTAAATCAATGAAGAACCAAACAGTAACTGAAGCCACTGGATCTAAATTTGACAAAAGAGCAATGACCGTAGATGACATCACAGATCTAGATGTCAAGTTTGCCTCAATGATAATCAGGTACAAGATCTATCATTTGAGTAGGGAGAATTATGTGTCTGGCACAACAATCTATGCAACATATCAAATGTTGAGGGAAGATAAAGACTATGATCTATGTGAGATTCTTCTTAATCAACTATTGGAAAACCTACAAAAGATCAAAAAGGATAAGAAGCATTCCTTTAAATATGGTTATCTAATATTGTGTTTGTTCTTTTACTATATGAATGAGCTACCTAGATCAAGTGGTTGGGTTTGGTAAAATGATAAACTGGTTGCAATTCAAATCAGAGATTACATGTATGGACTTGGTGATGCTCAAGCCCAAAACATAGCTCTTTGGGGTTACTTCAAGAATTTCTAGAGCATGATTTAAGCCAGAGAGAGAATTTCATAGTCCATAGTTGAGAAATACAAGGACACAGTTTGCTTTATGGTTGACACTGATTAATGCCTAATAGAGGCAGTTGAGGCAAGGACTATGTGGATAATGCCTATGGGATATGAAGTCAATGAAAAAATCTTGGAGCTTCATATTCAACATCTACTAAGCCAGCCGTAAGACACTGAAGTAGAAAGGTTTGGAACCTTTCAAGAGCTAAGTGTAAAAATACATGTTGAGTTAAGACAGATGGAGATAAAGAGGAAAGTAAGAAGGGGAGTTGAAGAAATCACCAAAAGATTTGGCCTATCAAAGGAGGTTGTGGATGCAAATAGAGAGAAAATGGAGAAGGCTAAGAAAGAGAAACAAGACGCAAAGAAAGGAGACATTTTGGTACAAGCCTCCTCCCAAACTAGATCTTCTAAGAGATCTGCACTTGTCACCCCTAAAAGATCAAAGGCCACTAAACCAGAAGTCAAGCCTGTTAGACTTAGGGTACACAACTGTGAGGGGGGTGAATCAGTTGTGCAAAACTTTCTCCAATTTACACACTTAAATCTTCTTGCTGATTAGCATTATATTAAACATGAAACATAATGCATTCAAATTAAAAGCAGAAACTCATCAACACATAAGACACCAAGATTTTGACATGGAAAAGTAGGTTAAGGGAAAAACCACAAGAATGTATTCTCTGTTAGAAGAATAGAAAGAACAAAATGGCACATGCCAATTAGGGCTCACTGCCCTAACACACTGCTCACAAGAGGCTCACTACCTACAAGAGACACACTGTCTAAAAAGAAATAAGTATCACCTTCATGAATTGGAGAATAGCATCTTCACCATGCTTGAATCAATTCCATTTAAGCCCAATACTTCTTCTCTACCTTTCACACACCTCCTCGCTACCACACACTCATCACCGCAAGATCCACTTTGGAAAGACTTCACAAACCCTTATTTATACAAGGCATTGACTTAGGAATAATCATCTAAGTTAGAAAACATCTACATGAACATCTACAAGATGTGTAATACATCCATCCAGTGGTTATTCTTCAAATGCACACTCTAACTTCAATGCAGATCACCAACATGAACTAGACACGATCCAAGGATCACCACAACCTTTCTCGAATCACCAATAACATTCGCACTTCATCTTCTTACTAGAATCCTTCTCTCCTTCATCCAGAACCTCAAGAACACAGTCTGTCATCACTTGCACAAAGGAATAGGTTCTTCTGGACCTTCAAACCATGAACTAATCTACTTGACACTTCACAAGGACATCCTCAACACTTTCTCAAATTTGCAGAATGGGATAATGCATTTCTGGATCTCATCGGACCTATCTGTGTCACTTTGTCACCTCTGAACACATGCTGAAGCTGGTTCTACTTGAGCGGCCATAACTTCTTCAAATCTTCATGTAGACCTCTAAAAACTTGACTGGATCATCTCAAGACTCATATCTACAAACCCTTTGAACCATAATCTTTGATCCTCAACCTATCTTGGATTTTTACCTTGTTGTCATCATTGTTCTTCACTATTCCTGATTGAGACTAATTTTCTCAATATCCTCAGCACACAACTCATCCAATCCTTCTCATTAATGCAACATGAGTATGTTGACATCAATGACAACACTAGTTAGACCCATACTTGCAACAATCTCCCCCTTTGTCATTGATGGCAACATATGATGTGAAAAACCATCAAGACAAGAACTTCTCCTTACTGTCACAAGTCCCCCTAACAACAAAAACTATTCACATGTCTTCTCTTCCTTTACTGCTCCCCCTTTGATCATCAAACACTTGTTTTTCACATGTCTTCTCTCCCCCTTTGACATCAATGGCAAAGGGCTCATACTTGCAACTCCAATACTTCAGAATCATACCTACTGCTCCCCCTAAGTAGCAGCTCCCCATCATCAATCCAGATCATAAGATATGACTGTGATATCCACCAGACTAATGCATGTCAGTGCATCCTAGTTCATCACCGGAGGGGCAATAATCCCTAACTTCTCCCTGAGAAACTCAAAAGAGTCCTTGGGAAGAGGTTTAGTAAAGATATCTGCAATCTAATCCTTGGAGGGTACAAACTCTAGTCTGACTTCATCCTTATTCACTTGCTCTCTTAGAAAGTGAAACTTGATAGATATGTGCTTAGTTTTAGAATGCAACACTGGATTCTTAGAAATATTTATTGCACATGAATTATTACAGAAGATTGTGATAGGCTCCTCATACTCTACTTTAATATCTCTTAGCATCTGCTTCATCCACAAAACTTGAGTGCAACCACCTACTGCTGCAATGTATTCTGCTTCAGTTGTAGATAGAGATATTGCCTCTTGTTTGTTTCTTAGCAAAGAAACCAATCTCTTTCCCAAAAAGAAAGCTCCAACAGTGGTACTCTTCTGGTCATCCACATCTCCTGCCCAATCAGCATCTATATATGCATGAAGAGAGAAATCATGATCTCTAGGATACCACAGACCATACTCAAACGTCCCTTTTAGATATCTAAAGATCCTCTTGATTGCCATGACATGGGATTCTCTAGGATCAGCTTGGAATCTAGCAACAAGACCAACAGCTTGCATAATATATGGTCTAGTTTGAATAAGATACAACAATCCTCCAATCATTGATATGTACTTTGTCTGGTCTACCTTAGGAGAGTCATCATCTTTACTCAATTTACATCTGGTTGCCATGGGAGTATTCATTGGCTTTGAATCTTCCATCCCAAATTTCTTCAATAGTTCTTTCACATATTTGGTCTGAGAAATGAAGATTCCTTTCTTTGTTTGAGTAATTTGCAGACCCAAGAAGAAATTCATTTCACCAAGCATAGACATTTCAAACTCACTTTTCATTTGATTTGCAAAAGTTTTACACATACTATCTCTTCCTCCAAAGATGATATCACAACAAATACTTCAACAATCAAGATGTTTTCATGATCAATTTTGAAATATAAGTTACTGTCAGCAGTACCTTTGTTGAAACCAATCTTCAAAAGATGTTTGTCCAATCTTTCATACCAGGCTCTTGGGGCTTGCTTTAGTCCATACAGTGCCTTCTTCAACTTGCAGACCATATCACCATGCTTAAATAATTGAAATCCATCTGGTTGTTCAATGTATACTTCTTCTAAGTCACCATTCAAGAAAGCAGACTTGACATCCATCTGATACACCTTGAAATCCTTGAAGACAGAAAATGCAAGAAATAATCTGACTACTTCAATTCTTGCCACTGGAGCAAAAGTTTCTTCAAAATCAATTCCTTCTATTTGAGAGTAGCCCTTGTAGACCAATCTGGCTTTATTTCTGATTACTTCGCCAACTTCATTTAGTTTGTTTCAGAAGACCCATTTGGTTCCAATCACATTCTTGTTTCTAGGTCTGGGAACAAGATCCCAAGTGTGATTTTTCTCAATTTGCATCAACTCTTCCTCCATTACTTTGGTCCAGTTTTCATCATTGCAGGCTTCATTTATTGTCTTAGGTTCAATCTTTGAAATTAGACAATATTCATCTAAATTTTGAGCAATTTTCCTTCTAGTTTGGACACCTTTGCTTTTGTCACCTATGATCTGATCTTCAGAGTGGTTCAGTCTTACATACCTTGGAACTTTGGGAGTTTATTAAACTTCTACTTCTTGATCAGGCTCATTCAGACCTATCTCTTCTTCCTAATTTACTGGATCAGTTTGAATCTGAATTTCAGAAGAGGATTGAACTCCTTGAACCAGAACATCATTCTGATCATCTTCATCATATTCATAAAACCTTGAAGGTTTCTCTATTCCCTCATCAACCTTCACATTTGTACTTTCTATCATCTTTCTCAGTCTCTTGTTATAATACCGGTATGCTTTGCTTTGAGTAGAGTAACCCAAGAATATTCCTTCATCACTTCTAGCATCAAACTTGCCTAGATCTTCATCTCTTTTGATGTAACATTTGCTACCAAAGAGTCTGAAATATCTTATAGTAGGAGTAATACCAAACCAGAGTTCATAAGGGGTCTTACTGGTATTGCTTTTGACTTGAACTCGATTGAGAGTATAGACTGTAGTGCTGACAACTTCTCTCCAATAGATCTGAGGAACATTTGCTTCCATCATCATGGTCCTAGATGCTTCTTGGATGGTCTGGTTCTTTCTCTCCACTACTCCATTCTGCTGTGGAGTCCTAGAAGTAGGTAACTGTCTCTTAATTCCATGTTTCTCATAGAACTCTATGAACTCACCAGATGTGAATTCTCCACCTCTATCAGACCTCAAACATTTCAACTTTAATCCTGTTTCATTCTCTACCATAGCCTTGAATATTTTGAATTTTTCAAGAGCTTCTGATTTCTCCTTTAGAAAGGTTACCCACATCATCCGAGAATAGTCATCAATTAGTAGCATGAAGTATCTATCACCTTGAATACTCTTGGTTCTTGCCGGACCACAAAGATCAATGTCAACTAAGTCCAATAATTTGGTAGAAGATAGTTCCTTTCTTTTGAATGTGACTTTGCTCAGCTTACCCAACTGATATTCCTTGCACAAGCTGTTAGTAGGATTCACCAATTTTGGAAGATCTCTGACAACCTGAGTATTGCTTATCTTGATGATATTATCAAAATTCACATGACACATCCTTCTATGCCATAACCAACTCTGATCAACTTGAACAAATAAGCAACTTTTACCAGTACCAACCAAATGGAAGATATTACCTTTAGTTTGAGTACCGGATGCAATCTCTGTTCTAGAACTTTCAAAGATTTTGTATTTTCCATCCTTAAATCAGAAATCATAGCCTTTGTCCACCAACTGTCCAACACTGAGAAGATTGTGGTTCAAACCTTCAACATACAGTACATTACCAGTTTTGTTTCTTCCATCAAAAGAAATAGTTCCTCTTCCTCTGATTCTACCAGCAGAATTGTCACCAAACTTTACCACTCCTCCTTCATACCTTTCCAAATCTACAAACTTATTTTTGTCACATGTCATATGGTGAGAGCATCCACTGTTAATGACCCAATCATCCTTCTCTTCAATTTGGGTAGCCAGAGCTCTTTCCACAGTCTTAAGATTGACAGATACAGAGGGCATTGGATCTTCTTCCTTGATGGCAATGAACACCCATTCATTTCTAGATTTGTTTCCTATCTCTGATTCATCATCTATTACTCCTTCATTATCATCATCTTCATGTACATAGTAACAGTTCTTTTGGAACCTTGGCTTGTTAGGATTTTGCCTTGAAAATCTTTCTGGACACCTTGAGGCAAAATGACCAATCTTATTGTAGTTAAAACATTTAAAAGGTAATTTTCCTTCATACTTACCAGATCCTCTTGGTATCCTCTTTGCAATAAGGGCTTCAAGTTGAGCAGTTTCTACTTCTTCTAGATCTTTTCTTTGTTTTTCTTACCATGACAATTTCGTTGAAGAATTCTCTCGCAGATCAAACCTTTGTTTACCTTTAATAGAGGCACTAGCTTTGAATGTAGATTTAGTCTTGGGGGGGTTGTCTCCAAACTCTGTCATTTCAAATGCATCCAATTTCCTAGCCAATTGATCTCTTGTGATAGTTGTATGGGCTCTGAATTCTTCAATGGCAACAACCTTGATTTTGTAATAAGCAGGAAGGGATTTGAGAATTTTGCCAACAATCCCATTTTCATCCAACACTCCACCAGCATTTCTAATTCCACAAACCAGCTCATTCATTCTTGGCATAAAAGTGATAATATTTTCATCATCTCTCATCTTCAGTTTTTCAAATTTCCCTTTTAGACTCTGTAACCTTGCACATTTAACATATTGGTCTCCTTCATGCAAAAATTCCAGTTTATTCCAAATCTCAAAGGCAGTTGGTAGGTCAATAACATTTGAGAGCTCTGAGTTAGATAATGCGCTTAGAAGAACCTCTTTGGTCCACAGATTTTTTTCAACATCTGTGATTTCATTTAGGGTTGTCAGACCACCCTGTGGAGGTACATACGCTTTTGTAACCATGGACCAGTACACCATTCCCATACACTTCAAGTGACATTTCATTTGACCTTTCCAAAGAGCAAAGTTGGTTCCATCAAACTTTAGAATATCCTTCTTGTAAGACGACATCCTGGATCTCCTCAAGCGGTTAAGCTCCTTTTAGAGGAACTTAGCTCTGATACCAATTGTTAGACTTGGGACACACAACTGAGAGGGGGGGTGAATCAGTTGTACAAAACTTTCTCTAATTCACACACTTAAATCTTCTTGGTGATTAGCAGTATATTAAACATGAAACATAATGCATTCAAATCAAAAGTAGAAAATCATCAACACATAAGACACCAAGATTTTGACGTGAAAAACTTGGTTAAGGGAAAAACCATGAGGTGATTAACCCAAGAATGTATTCTCTATTAGAAGAATAGAAAGAACAAAATGGTACATGCCAATTAGGGCTCACTACCCGAACACACTGCTCACAAGAGTCTCACTGCCTACAAGAGACACACTGTCTACAAAGAAATAAGTATCACCTTCATGAACTGGAGAATAGCATCTTCACCATGCTTGAATCAGTTCCATTTAAGCCCAATACTTCTGCTCTGCCTTTCGTACACCTCCTCGCTACCACACACTCATCACCGCAAGACCCACTTTGGAAATACTTCACAAACCCTTATTTATACAAGGCATCGACTTAGGAATAATCATCTAAGTCGGCAAACATCTACAAGAACATCTGCAAGATGTGTAATACATCCGGTTGGCTAGTCTCAGGAAGAACACCATCATCTAGTGGTTATTCTTCAAATGTGCACTCTAACTTCAATGCAGACCACCAACATGAACTAGACACAATCCAAGGATCACCACAACCTTTCATGAATCACAAATAACATCCGCACTTCATCTGCTTACTAGAATCCTTCTCTCCTTCATCTAGAACCTCAAGAACACAGTCTGTCATCACTGTCAGAAAGGAATAGGTTCTTTCGGACCTTCAAACCATGAACCAATCTACTTGACACTTCACAAGGATGTCCTCAACACTTTCTCAAATCCGCAGAATGGGATAATGCATATCCAGATCTCACCGGACCTATCTGTGTCACTTTGTCACCTCTGAACACCTGCTGGAGCCGGTTCTACTTGAGTGGCCATAACTTCTTCAGATCTTCATGCGAACCTCTAAAAACTTGACTGGATCATCTCAAGACTCATATCTACAAACCCTTTGAACCGTAATCTCTGATCCTCAACCTATCTTGGACTTTTACCTTGTTGTCATCATTGTTCTTCACTATTCCTGATTGAGACTAATTTTCTCAATATCCTCAGCACACAGCTCATCCAATCCTTCTCATTAATGCAAAATGAGTATGTTGACATCAATGACAACACTGGTTAGACCCACACTTGCAACAAAGCCATCTAGAAAAAGTGAAAAGAGAATGAAGACCAAAGCCTCAAGAACATACAAGTCATAATGATGATGAAGAAATATAATCAGGTGAAAAAATCAAGAGAAGAAGAGAACATCCAGAAAGTTCTCTTCTAGTAGAGATGAGGAAGAGAAGGAAGAGGAATTTGTTGAAAAGCCAACTCTTTCCATTGATAACATCATCAAGGAAGTAACTGTGGATGGGAACCTGTAGCTGGTGACAGAGTTCTATGATGCGTATAGTGATGCTAACAAGAGAATTTTGGAAGAGGCTACTACCAAGTATTTGAACATTTACAATAAAGCCTTCATTGAAAATATATCTTTAATTCCTAAGAGGCTAGAAAAGGTACTTGAGCTGAGAAAAGAGAATACAATGGCAAAAGACCTAGAGATTTGGGAGTAGATAATAATACAACTATATCCTTCCATCACTCCAAAACAAATGGACATGATTTTCAAGGAGTGTAAAAATGAGTTCCAGAGCAAGGCAAGAATGAACAAACTCATGCTTGTTGAAACAAACCAAGTAGTAAGTGAAACTAAAGATATTCTCTAAAACAAACCAAGTAGTAAGTGAAACAAACCAAGTAGTAAGTGAAACAAATCAAGTAGATGAAGAACCTTCTACCATGGATGTTGAAGGATTAAATGTAATCAATGAAGAATCTTCTGACAAGTATGTAGAAGGATCAAAGAAAATAGATGAAGAGAAGTCTGAGGACTTAGATTCCTCTGTTCTGGAAGAGGAAGTTCATGAAGTAGTAAAAATAGGTGACATCTCTCCTCTGGATCCCATTGTAGACATTCTAGACTCTGAAGCTGAAGGAGAAGGTGATTCAAGAAGAAGAGGTTAAGGGAAAAGAAGAAGAAAAAGCAAAAAAGACCAATGATGACTGTTCTGATATCCCAAAAGAAAAAAGACTCAATCACCAACAAGAGACATTGTAGAGACATTGAAGAACTTCTTAAATAGAGAAATGATGGAGATAGATGAACATGAGCTATTTCAAGGACCACTAAATTTTGACTCTCTCTCCCCGGTTTATATAATGAAAATATCTTCTTTTGCTCAAGCCAAAGCAAAAGAAAATCTCTTGAAATCTCACATGGAGGACTATGAACTATTGGAGATTGCATCCGAGATGCTAGAGAAGATCATGCCATCCTACCAAAAGGATCCTTCAGCCTCACCATTCGGTAACTTGAAAACTTTGGTAAATTCTATCAACACTCATTTTGAATCTCTAGAGAAATCAACAGAAGCAAAGGTCTGGAAGGAGTTTCTAGGAAAAAGATTCACTAAAGTCCAAGGACTTATTGCTAATGATAGGAGGACCCTTCAAATTGCATTAAAGAGCCTTGAAAATTCTTTTAAAGATGGTGGGGACATATACAAATTCTGTTTATCTTGGCCCAAAGTGACAAAGGACATTGAGAAGAAAGTGAAAGAACAAGAAGGAAAACTATCAAGTTTATCTTAGAATTTTGATCCCCTTACTACCTCTTTAATGAATCAAGAATACCAGGCTATTGTTATCATAAATGAAATAAAGAGGCTGGACAAAGAAAAGAAGAACATAATGAACAGAATGAATGAACTCAGAGGGATAATTATCCCTAAGATAGAGGCAATGCATGAGGCCTTGACAGATGCTCAGACCACATCCTGGACCAATGATCCAGTAGATTTAAGAAGGGCAGAAGCATATGAATTTTTGTTGAGTGGTCACATCTCCATTTTGGATAGGATGAAACAGAGCCAGGCCACAGAGTTTGTACAACTGAAGACTACTTTTGAGGATATACTTAAGTATATGTAAGTATAACATATATATACTTATGAGGCCATGTATAGGACAATTTTTGCAAATTTTGGTATGCAGATTATACCCTTTACCATTGATGTCAAAGGAGGAGTGAGGAGTAGTGAAAAATGTGGAATCCAGCTAAGGGGGAGCTCCGGTAAAATATTGCAAAAGATAGAGCATCAGCCAAGGGGGGGTTACTGTGACACTTAACCATTTTTCACTAAGTGTTTCCATCAATGCCAAAGGGAGAGATTGTTGGCAAGAGACACTATGTTGCTTCATAAGTGTTGTCATTGATGGCAAAAAAGTCTATCCGACACATCTGCAGTACATAATATGCCTATACCAGAAGTTAGATTGAAGATTGTTTTAGTCCGGTGAACAAGAACAAAGTATGTAACAAGGTCTAACAATTGGGTCTAGATCTCTGAGATGGTGTAACTCAGTAAGTTATAGATTTGAACAAGTCATGAGGGGTATCATGACTACTATATTCTAAAGATTTAACCTCTGGTGATAAAGCAAGAAAAAGATATGAGCATCTGAGTGTTGGGTTCCAGTCAGACAGAGGAAGAACTGACCGATAGAGTATCAGACTTCAATCTGGATGAGTAAAAGGTGTTGATCAAGCAATTTATGGGATTATAGATTGTTGGCCGACATGATTAATGACTTCTATGCCTATGTTTTTTACATGAATCACAAATGAAGCATGGATTCAACCAATAGATTAATAACTTGCAGTGTTCTTGTTGCCAACTAGAAAGTTGATTAAAATCCTTGATACAGATATATATACTAGATAGATTTTAGCATGTAAGTGTGTGCATGAATAAGTAATGAAATAAGTGTGAAGAAAAGTAGGGAGAAGTGTGAGAACAACAATTCAAGTCCTGTATGTGACAGAACAATAGCATTGAACAGAGGAAGAATGAAGTGCATCAGATCAGTATATTGTGCCTAAACTGAAACTGAACTCCTACATTTGTAGATGCCTCTCATCAGTTCAAACACTTGATTATCTTCTATAAGATTTGTAGACAATGAGTCTCTTGTAGGCACTGTGCCTCTTGTGAGTAGTGTACTTAGGCAGTGAGCCCTAACTGGCAAGTACCATTTTTGTACTCCTTATTCTTTTAGCAGAGAATACAATCTTAGGTTAGTCGCCCCATAGTTTTTCCCTTAACGGGGTTTCCACGTAAAAATGCTTGTGTTATGTGTGTTGATTTTATTTCTCTTCTTCTGATTACATATGCTTTCATGTTTTGATACAACACTGAATATTAAGATAACAAAAAGAAAAGAAAGTCAAGGAAATTTTGAGATAACTGATTCACCCCCCCTCTTAGTTATCTACCTTGTTTCCTAGTGTATAAATATGTGTAGTTGAGTCGTTGAAAAGGTGTCATTGAGAAAAAATGAGAATATATTAAGAAAGGTCCAAAGGCAGAGCAGAGGAGGGGCAGAAGAAAGAAGAGGAAGAGAAGAAAAAAGGAAGAGCAGAGTAGAGGAAAGGTAAAGCAGGGAAATTATTATACCTTAGTTACAAATAGAGAAAGGTGTTGATCATGGAAGTGAATAGGGTTTAACAACCCTTATTGTAATCTTTCTAGGTTTAGGGTTGAGGTAGTGAGTCTGCTAGACCTAGTTGTTCTTCATGGTAGTAAGCCAGTATGTTTAGGCCTATGGGGTGACCAAGCCTGAACATCACTATTTCAAGATTGCAATATATATTGAGAGTTAATCCTCTCCATGGTTTTTCCCCACCTTGGGGTTTTCCACATAAATCTAGTGTCTCTTGTGGGCATGTGCACAATGATGGGGGACCAAAAAGTTGCCAAAATCACTTTTTGGTCCATTGTGAATATAACAAAAGCATGTTATAATGCACTCGTGTTATAATGTGCTCTCATTATGGCTCGGTAGTAGCTCGGTCACTATCAAGACATAACGCAAGGATGTTATAATGCACTTGCATTATTAAAAACATAAAAAATACACTATTTTTTATGTTTTTATAACATGCATTAGAAATAGTGTATTTTTTATATTTTTCATATCATGGTCACATTATGTAAAACATAAAAAATACACTATTTCTAATGCATGTTATAAAAACATAAAAAAATAGTGGATTTTTTATGTTTTTCATAATGCAAGCGCATTTTTTAAATGTTATATAACGTGAGAACATTTTAACGTGCTCACATTATAGCTTGCCTTTCAAACTACCAACCCTTAGGGTTGGATTTGCTTTGGGCATCCAACCCAAAGAGTTGGACTTGCATGTCAATGCCCAAAGACGTGTTTTTTTATAAAATATAGAAAAAAACTAAATGTCAAGCATGCTCTCCATTAGGTTTACACATTTTTCAATGTCAATCTAATAAAATATCACAGTAATGTCAAGCTCTCTCTTACCTTTCTAACCATATAATTTTTGCTACATTTCGAATATGTTAAGGTTTTGATCTTCAATTTCTTTTGCTAATATCTTCCTTTTTTGCCAAAAACCTATGTATGGTATTTTTCATGTCATTTTTTATCTATTCATCCAAATTTGAAAAAAAATACATTTTTACATTTTAGACTCTATTCTATACACATTAAAAAAAACTAAATTTCGATTAGTTTTCAATAAAATTAGGAGGGAGCACGCTCAACTTTTTATTTTTCAGGATGTGTCCACTTTGAAAATTCATAAAAAATCATATATCCATTAAACAATTAGTAGAAAAATTAGGCATAAACTAGATGATGTTAGCTAATTTTCCACTAAAGCGATTTATGAAATACTTAAAAAAAATCAACATTTAAGGGGGAGCACACCCGATGCTATGTTGTGTTTTTCTGAGAAAAATAGGACCAATTTGTGTGCTCCCCCTTTTTGAACCCCTTAATCTCAACCATTTTTTGAAAAAAATTAGTGGTTTAGAAACTAGATTTAGAGCACTACGACTCTTGTTTTTATTATATCTTCAAATTTTGGGTGTAACTATCTTCAATTTCTCATCCAACATCAATGTTTAGTAATTTCAGAAAAAAAAAGTGGCATCTTAAGACCCCCTTTTGGTCCCTCATCTTTGTGCACTTACCCTTGTGTTTGATGTTGTATGTGTGGTTAAGTTTCTGATTTCATGCACTTATTGTTAAATCATAATAATTGTGGATAAGTGATGAATATTTAATTGCAAAAAGTGTTTAAGTTTTTGTGACAACTAATTCAACCCCCTCTTAGTTGTCCGGTGCATATCAACAATTGGTATCAGAGCCAAGCTCCTCTAAAGAAAGTTTAACAGCTTGAGGAAGATCCAAAATGTCTTACAAGAAGGAAGCACCGCATTTTGATGGAACTAATTATGTTCTCTAGAAGGCTCAGATGATAATCCATCTTGTTTCTCTTGGTGTTAAAGTTTGGAAAGCTGTAGAAACATAATACACCATACTTCAAAATGGTCCGATGACTAAAGATGAAATCAAAGAATATGAGATAGATATCAAGGCAAGGGATGCTCTGCTAATCTCATTAACCAACTCAATATTAAAGAAAGTGGTGGATCTTGAAACTGTGAATAAGGTATGGGAAAAGTTGAAAAAATTGTATGAAGGAGATGATTCTGTGAAGGAAGGCAAGTTACAAAGTCTGAAAGTGAAATATGAAAACTTGAAGATGAATAATGATGAAAACATATCAGATTTTATGTAAAGAGTTGATGAACTTGTTACATGGATAAAAGTCATAGGTAGAACTCTCGAAGAAATGGAAATTGTTATGAAAATACTCAGATCTTTGCTCAAGACCTACTATCACAAGGTGGATGTGACTAAAAAATTCATGCAAGTAAAAATAGTTAACATGGATCAGTTGCTTGGTAAGCTTACTGCTTTTGAAATGAGGGAGTTAGATGATGCTTTGCCAAAAGCTGAGATTACCTTCAAAGCCAGTACTCCTGAAAGTACTTCTAGATCATAAAAGCATAAGGTAGAATCTGATGATGAGATAGATGAAGTTGAAGGCAATTTTGTGGATAGGCTTCAAAGAGGATCTGGTAAGTATAAATGATAAATTACCTTTCAAATGTTTTTCCTATGGTAAAGTAGGTCATTTTGCTTCCAGATGTCCTGAAAGAATTGAAAGAAATAGAAGAAGATATGAGAACAGGCCTAGGACCCAAAAGAAGTGTTATTATGTTGAAGATTTTGATGATGATGGAGTATCAGATAATGGTGAACCAGATAATGCAAATCCCTTTGTAAATGAATGCTTGTTCATTGCTATTAAGAAAGATCTTGTGTTTACTAATTCTTCTAGTTGTATGAAGGAAGAAAACTAGTGAAAAGTGCTTTGGTTGTTTAGGTCATTAAGGACAAAGATGAATGGGTTATTTATAGTGGTTTCTCTCACCACATGACTGGTGACAAAAGTAAGTTTGTAAGTTTGGAAAGATATGATGGTGGATTGGTTAGGTTTGGAGATGATACAGCTGGTAGGATTTGTAGAAAAGGATCTATTTCTTTTGATGGTAAGCATAATACTGAAGATGTCTTGTATGTGAAAAGATTAAAGCACAATCTTCTAAGTGTGGGTTAGATGTGTGACAAGGGCTATGACTTAAGCATCAAGGACAATGGATGCAAGATCAAGGAAAGATCTGGAATAGTCATTGCAACTGGTAAGAAGACCAGAGGTAATATATATCACTTGAAAGGAACCAAGAACTATTGCTTGTTGACTCAAATTGATGAGAGTTAGTTATGGCATAGAAGGTTGTGTCACATAAATTTTGATAATATTATGAAGATAAGTACTGCACAGATTGTTAGAGATTTTCCTAAGCTTGTGAAGCCTGCTAATCCAATTTACAAGGAGTGTCAATTTGGGAAACATACAAGAACAAGTTTCAAAAGCAAGGACCAATTAGTTGGAGGACTACTTAAACTAGTGCATACAGATTTGTGTGGACCTACGAGAGTAAGAAGTTTGCAAGGAGACAGGTACTTCATGCTGCTCATTGATGATTATTCTAGAATGACTTGGGTCACCCTTTTGAAAGAGAAAGCTGAAGCTCTAGATAAATTCAAGGCATTTAAGGAAATGGTTGAAAATGAGATGGATATGAAAATCAATTGTTTGAGGTTTGATAGAGGAGAGTTCACATCAAATGAATTCAATTTATTTTATGAAGAGCATGGAATACAGAGATAGCTATCTGCACCAAGAATTCCACAACAAAATGGAGTTGTTGAAAGGAAAAATAGAACAGTTCAAAAAGCTGCTAGAACCATGATGAAGGAAGCTCATCTTCTGGAGGCACATTGGAAAGAAGTAATTCATACCACAATATATATCCTAAATAGAGTTCAAGTAAAAGGTAACAGTTCAAAAAGTCCTTATGAATTGTGGCATGGTAGAGTTCCTACTGTGAAATATTTTAAAGTTTTTGGTAGCAGATGTTATATCAAAAGAGAAGAAGATTTAGGCAAGTTTGATGCTAGATGTGATGAAGGAATCTTCCTTGGTTAGTCCACCAAGAGAAAGGCCTACTAGTGCTATAATAAGAGGCTAAATAAAATCATTGAAAGTGTAAATGTTAAAATTGATGAATGTAAGGAAAGGTATTCAAAATCAAGTGGATATGAGTCAGATGATCTAGATGTTTCAGGAGTTGTACAGCATGAAGACATCACATATGAAGAAGAACAAGCTCCAGTAAGTGCTAGAAAAACTCCAAGATATGTAAGAATTAGTCATTCTGAAAATCAAATCATAGGAGATAAGAGCAAAGGGATCTTAACCAGAAGAAAAACTACAGAAAAACAAGTAAATATTTGTCTAATCTCTAAGATTGAACCTAAAACTATGGATGAGTCTTGCAAAGATGAGAATTGGATAAAGGCCATGGAAGAAGAATTGATGTAGATAGAGAAGAATCAGACTTGGGATCTTGTTCCTAGACCATCATAAAAGAATGCAATTGGTATAAAGTGGGTCTTCAAAAACAAAATGAATCAAAATGGTGAAGTGGTAAGAAACAAACCAAGATTGGTATGCAAAGGATATGCTCAGGATGAAGGAATAGACTTTGAAGAAAATTTTTCTCCAATAGCAAGGATTGAAGCAATAAGGATGTTTCTAGCTTTTGCAACATACAAGTATTTCCATGTTTATCAAATGGATGTGAAGTCTACCTTCTTAAATGGAGAGTTGGAAGAGGAAGTCTATATTGAACAACCAGAAGGATTTCAGTGATCAGAGCAAGGGGACATGGTATGTACATTGAAGAAAGCATTGTATGGATTAAAACAAGCTTTCAGGGCATGGTATCCATGGTTGGGCATGTACTTGATATAGATAGGGTTTAGTAAAGGTACAACAAATAGTAATCTCTACTCCAAGAATTTTTGTTGATGGCATTATTTTTAGAGGCAATGAAGGTATGTGCTCAGTTTCTACTAGAGAAATGCAAAGTGAATTTGAAATGTCTATGTTTGGGGAGATGAACTTCTTTTTAGGTTTGCAAATAAGTCAATCAAATAAGGGTATCTTCATTTCTCAATCTAAGTATGTGAAAGAGTTGTTAAGGAAATTTGGGATGTAAGACTCTAAACCATTATGCACACCTATGATGATTGGTTGTAAGTTGAGCAAAGATGATAATTCACCCTTGGTAGACTAGGAAAAGTATAGATCTATGATTGGAGGATTACGTTATCTGACTCAAACCAGACCTGACATAATGCATGCAGTGTGTCTTGTGGCAAGATTTCAGGTAGAACGCAAGGAATCACATGTGATGACAATCAAGAGAATTCTGAGATATTTAAAAGGCACAATAGATTATGGTTTGTGGTACCCCAGGGATAGTGACTTTGTTCTTAGTGTATATACTGATACAAATTGGGCCGGAGATGTGGATGAGAAAAAAACACGAGTAGAGGTACATTCTTTTTGGGAAAATGATTAGTATCTTGGTTGAGCAAGAAATAAGATTCAATATCCCTGTCTACTGCAGAAGCAAAATACATTGCAGCAGCATGTAATTGCACTCAAGTGTTATGGATGAAGCAGATGTTGAAGGACATCAGAGTTGTGTATGAAGATCCAATTACAATCTTTTGTGGAAATACAAGTGCCATCAACATATCAAAGAATCTAGTGATGCATTCAAGGACAAAGCACATATCCATTAGGTATCATTTTTTGAGAGAAAAGGTGATAGAGAATGAAGTGAAGTGGGAGTATGTTTATACCAAGGATTAGATTGCATACATTTTTACCAATCCACTTCCTAAGGATACTTTTGAGTGTCTCAAAGAGAAGTTAGGGGTTATCACCCCGCCTACTCTAAACTAAGATGAACAATAGTGCATCCGTTTGGAGGTGCTCAGAGGTCAAGATTGATGAATTTTAGGGCTACTTCTTAGGGAGAGTATTCAGAGAGTTCAGAAGAGAGATTAGATTAGAGAAGATGAGTGCAAGTATGTGCCCTTTGCCATTGATGTCAAAGGGGGAGAGAAGTCATGTGAAAAACATAGAGTGCAAATGTGTAAGGGAAAGGTGGAGAATTTTGGAGAAAGAAAGAGTGAAGGTGTGTAAAGAGAAAGGGGGAGAATCTCGTCTTGATGGCTATTGCAATTTTTCACATCATATGTTGCCATCAACAACAAAGGAGGAGATTGTTGCAAGTATGTGCCTAATTAGTGTTGTCATTGATGTCAACATATTCTTGTTGTCATTGGTGTCAACTATATCTTATTCTATTACTTGTTTACAAAACTTGTATGTTGAGGATATGGAGAAAATTAGCCTCTCTGGAAGAAACAAGTGAGTTACAAAGAAGTGCAGTACAGACAATGAGTTGTATGTTGAAGAAGAGTATGGTAAACTACTTCGCATTTATTCCTTCTTGAAGACCATGGTCTGTGGATTGGAAGTAAGTTAGAAGTATGTCTGAGGATGCTACATTTTGGGTTTGAGCCATATGCATGAAGATCTAAGTGAGTTGTGTTCACCAGAGTGAAGCCTACTTTTTCTGTAAGTTCAGTTGAGACAAGAAGATAGTATTTGGCTCTGCATTCCTCCACAATAAAGTATTTTTCTCTGCGATTGTAGAGGGAAGTTTGGGATGATGATAGGTGCCTACAGTTGCAATGGTTCATGGTTTGGTGGTCTACAAGCTATCTTTCTTTTATGATGGTTGAAGACAGTGAAGTTCATGCATTCTGGTAAAAAGATTCCTATGGATAAAGTGGTTAAGGTTCATGTGATTGCTCTTGATGATTATAACATTCTTGTGGATATCTCCTAATCATGTTCCTATCTAGACTTTGGTCTACATTAAGAAATTGTGATAGTGTGTGAAGATTGTTCACAGTTAATGTAGAGTGTAACCAGTCTTGGCCGACCTGGTTGATCTCAGTGATTGTAGAGATCTCTAGAAGATTGTGAAAATGTGTTATGGCATGGAAGTTCATGTTTAAGTCCCAGCTAAGGTGTGGTGTGATTCTTATTTCATTCCCTTTGCATAATATTGCAATAGGTCAAGACCTATTTTGTAAATGTTTGTAATACCAACCTTGGAGATTGTTCCAATGGTTGATGATTGTGATGTCAATCTTGACGATCATTCCAAGGTTGATGTAGTGTATAAATACTTGTAGTTGAGTCATGGAAAAGGTGTCCTTGAGTGAAAATGAGAATATATTAAGAAAGGTCCAAAGGTAGAGTGGAGGAGGGAAAGAGGAAGGAAGAGGAAGAGAAGAAAAGAGGAAGAGCAGAGTAGAGGAAAGATAGAGAAGGTAAATTAGTATACCTTAGTTGTAAATAGAGACAGGTGTTGATCGTGGCAGTGAATAGGGTTTAACAACCCTTATTGTAATCTTTCTAGGTTTAGGATTGAGGCAGTGAGTCTACTAGACCTAGTTATTCTTCATGGTAGTAAGCCATTATGTTTAGGCTCGTGGGGTGACCAAGCCTGAACATCACTATTTCAAGATTGCAATATATATTGAGAGTTAATACTCTCCTTGGTTTTTCCCCACCTTTACGTTTTACATGTAAATCTGGTGTCTCTTGTGTTTGATGTTGTATCTATGGTTAAGTTTCTGATTTCATGCACTCATTGTTAAATCATAATAATTGTGGATAAGTGATGAATGTTTAACTATAGAAAGTGTTTAAGTTTTTGTGACAACTGACTCACTCCCCCCTCTCAGTTGTCCAGTGCATATCAACACTCACATTCCCAAGTTAAAGTTTGTTCCTTTTTCAACATTTGGAGATGGATTTAGTCTTTTCTGCAAAATTGGGGACAAATCCTTGAATGAAGTTTATTTTCCCAAAAAATATTGAATACCCTTGACTATCTTAGCCTAAGAAATCCTTTCAATGGCAACTACTCTCTCAAGGTAAATTCTTATTCCATCCTTAGAGACTATGTGACCCAATAATTTTCCATTAACTACCCCAAATATACATTTCTTGCGATTCAATGATATACCATACTCCATATTCCTCACAAAAATTTGCTTTAAGTGGTTACAATGGTCGTCTTCCTTTTTAGGGAAAGCAATTAGGTCATTTTGGTAAATGACCATGATAACATTAACTATGTTAGAGAAGGCTACATTGAAAGCTGTTTGAAAATTAGCCCCAACATTAATCAACCCAAAAGGCATCTAGACATAAACATAGGTCCCTCATGGAGTAATGAAACCAATTTTAAACTATTCTAAACCTTTTACTACTACCTTGTTAAAACCAAAAAATCCATTCATCATAGATAGAAGTTCCAAGCCAGTCACCTTCTATAACATGGCCTCCATATTTGGCAAAGGGTAATTATCCTTCAAAGATGACACATTCAAGTTTCTAAAATCAACAAAGTCTGATGTCACCATTTTTTTCCTAATAGGAACCAAACATGACACCTAAGTTGAATGTATAATTGGTTTGATAATACTCCCCCTCACTGGGTTTAGCTAATTCTTATTGCATTTTGGGTTCTAGGGTGGGATTTATAGGCCTCCATTTCTATCTAAAAGGTTTTGCATATGGTTTTAATAGAATTTCATGTTGAAATAGATCTTATCTATATGATTTGGGGTCACCATAAGACTAGGAAAAAAACCTTTTATGCTTTCTAAGTAAAGAAATGAGCATAGATATAATCTTAGGATTTAGTATGCTACCTATGTAGACATTCCTTGGTTGGGGTTCAGTTCCCAAATTTATATATTCTAAATCATCTCGGTGCACAGGTGTAGGCTTAGTAGTTTAACTATCTGCTCCATCAAATACTCACTCCAAAGCTACCAATCATCTTGGAATTTTGTTTATCTTTAGTTAGATGACCTCTTTGCCAAAAATAATATTCTTCCCATCAATATTTTCAACAAAGCCGTAGAAATCTATTTCTTGTCCTCGATATTCATCCATGTAGTTCATGCATTTGTATAAATCTTGATCATCATTGAAAACTTGCCAATGACAAATATGCTTAGGAATAGAAGACCTGATTAATACCTCTACCTTTGAAATTCCTTCTAATGTTAGGTCCTCCAACCTGATAGCTATATTGGCTTGGAAATTGACCCTTACATTCGTAGTTCTTTCTACCCAATCAATTGAAAAGGCATCAAATGCCTCAATTGTATCTCAAACAACATTTATGTATTGTTAGAACCTTAAGTTCTTGGAGGTGTACTTGGATCTAATATGGGAGACTATAAGTTCAGAATCTCCCAAGACCTTCATCTTTTTAATTCCATACTTGATAGCTAACTTCAATCCTAGGAGAAGTACCTCATATGCATCAACATTATTAGTACATTCAAAACTAGGTTTGAATGATGATCTGTACGTCTTCTTAGAAGGAGAAACAAGTACAATTCTAGCCCCTCAGCCTTCTTTAGAACAAGCCCATCAAACTACATTGACCATAATTCATCACTTTCAAAAGCATTTATGACTTCTTCAATCATAGTCTTAAGTTCTATATGGTTGACATCATTTGATTCTACTCTCAAATTATCCATATCAATGTATAGAAAACAAAATTGATCATTTTGATCTTCAAAACCATCTAAAATTGAGGGGGCTCTCTTCTCCCTATCAAGTCTAGCCTCCTTCCCATGCATAGCGATCATAGAATAGAATGAATCCATCTAAATACTTCCCCTAATAGTGGAAGCCTAGTTTGTGGACAACAACATTCTATAACTGGGAGGGATGTCCACTACAGTAATGTTGATTTTGTAATCCCTTTGAGGGTAAGCTGCCAACTTGAAACCAATATTTTTAATCACCCTATTGATAGAGACCTCTCTTGAATCCATGGTGAAGCATTTCCCTACGACATTATAACTGTCAAACCTAACTCTTTCATAATCTCCAAAGGCATAATCTTAGTTGAAGCCCCAAAGTCAATCATACTATTCTTCAAGAGTATATCCTTTATGAGATGATTGATATAAAATGGATCAACCCAAGAAAGGCATTCCTGCATAGTAGTTCCCAAGTATACCTCTCATGTTTTGGGACTCCCTTTTTAATCATTCTTAACTGTTATACATCCATTTCCTAATCCTGTATTACTTTCAATATGAGTTTCTAACCAGCTTTTTGTTGTATCATCAATGATAGCCAATGCCTTGTCCTTATGTTCTAGTATTCTCATCATTTCTAACAAGGGAATAGTCACCCTAATTTGGCTAAGGATGTGAGCCATATCAAGAGGAATATGCCTTAGCAAAGGGTTTTTACAAACACTGTCATCATGTGTAGCAAGAACTTGAGAAATACTTTTCTTTTCCTTCCTTGGGTAGACCTCTTCACTCACCTTTCTATCATTGTTGCTCCCCTTGATTTCCTTGGTCCTCTGATATGGATTAAGATGTGGATTAGTTTTCACTAGCACTTCTTTGGACTTTCCTTGAATACTCACATTTTTTTGGAGGTTAAGGATACTCTAATTTTCTTTAATAAAGATATTTCTTACATTCCTTGCAGTACTACTCTATCCTTGAATCCTTTTATTCCTTAGATTGTAATCACCCTTAACCTAAGAAAGTTTGGCAGAAGTTATGGATTTAATTTCTTCATCAAAAGGTTTTCTTAGTTGAATCTTAGAGTTTCTTGATTCCAAATTAAAACATGACACTCATCCTCATCAGAATCACTAAAAATGTGTTGTTTAAGACAATTCCCAAGTTGTCTTCCATTTTCAATATCATCACCCAATACACTCTCCTCCTTACATGTGTCATCATCTTCACATATAAAATTATGGGCCACAATTATATTAAAACTTTGGAAGGCTCTTGGTCATCTACATCACTACATTCATCATAGGGACTTTCTAAATTTGTAATAGACCTAGTAATGGTACATAAGGAAGGGGAATGATGGGCTTGACATATCAGGCACCATAGGTTATCCTCAATAGCACACAACCCATTTCTTAAAGGATCAGGAGTGTCTCTATTGAGACTTCACCTATTATTTTGAGGAACTGGCCTCTCGTTGTGCAAATTGGTGTTGTAAGGTTGATCTAAAAGTTTTTACATTCTTTCCTATCTTATAAAAATTAGTTTATCATTAGAGGACCCCTTATCATTCCTTTCCATGGAAATTTTCATTTCCTTGATGAAATTCCATAGTTTTTCACACTCATCAGTGATAGGATCCCTATTACCCTGTCCTCTATCCTGAGATATAATTTTCTGATAAGTCCTTTTATGAAACTTCCTTTAATCTTTCCTGTTACTTTAAATATTTGAAGAAACCCTCTATGCATCTCTCAGTGTCTAAGGATTTTTGTCCCATAATAGAAATCCCATCTTATTGTCATAAGAATTACTATATAAAACTAGACACATAGATTCATTTAGTCTTAAATGAGGGGGTATTTGTGCTAATTCTTTAACAAATTTGTTATTAAACTTTGATACTAATTCATTCACCCCTTTAGTGATGCTAATGAATTCATTTATTGTGAACCTTGCATCAGACTTATCTCTATAATGTTCTCTAAACATATTTTGGAAATCCCTCCATGAATTAATGTTATTTTCTGGTAAATTTTTATATCACTCTCTAGCAGTTTCATCTAAGGAATACATAAATAACTTCACAAGTACATCTTAATCCTCCACCTCAAAATCATGCATTAGGTTATCAAAGTGCCTCAAGTGTTCCTTTCTTGAAAAAACATTGTTCGCCAAGAACTTCACTACCCTAGTTCTAATTTGATTTGGAATAGGGTTTGGAAAACTATGGATCCCTACAAAATTTAATTGCATGTATCTACCTAGGTTAAGAGGTGTTTTGGAAAAGTTTGGTTGGTTATCATGTGGATTATCCCGATACCACTGATCTAATCCTCAATTTTCTCTATGATTATTTTGAAGTCCAACATTTATGTTTTCGTTTCCTATAGGTATTCATATGGCTAATATTATTAGCCATATCAATCCTTCTTCTTAACTTGTTGACTTCCTTTTCTGACTCTAATCTAGCTCTACCTCTACCCTAAAGAAGTCAATTTCTCTAATAGCACTATGAATCCTAGGGGTATTAGGTCTTGTTGGTATCTCCCCCTCTCTCCTTTCATTTTATTCTTCAATGGTTATCGTAGCATCTCAACCATCTTGCCCATGATAACAACCATTAAACCAATCCTCAGGACTAGTCACATCATGAGGTCATGCTATTGGTGTTTTAGATGACCCTAAATTAAATAATGCATTTGTGACTGAGGGGGATCTTCTAGGTTTTAAGGCATCATAATATATTTTAAGAGTAGCCTCTCTTTATATTTCTCTTTCTATACTTTCTTGTTTTAAGAGAAGCCATCTTTCTTCTTCCTTTGACTTATTAAACTTATTTGCTGAAATAGTCACTTTCATACCCTACTAATATTTCTTTAACTATAGGATGTTCAAATACAACATGAGGGTTAGATGACTCACCTTTATCCTTGACTTTTCAGGTAGCTTGTTCTTTGTCATTAGCTTCTATCACCAAATTCATTTTTAGGTTATTTTTCAGTGATCTCCTATCCACTGCTGAGTAGTAAAAAGGTAATCAGGTTCTTTCTAAAATGTAGAGTCACCACCCACCCTAGGCATGTGACCAAAGATCACACTCACTCCCACACCCCAAAATAGACGGTATGACAAAAGAAAAGTGATTGGACAACTTCCTAAAGGCTAGTTAAAATCTAAAATGACCCTACCTAATGGATGACCTCAAAAGTCCTTAGTACAATTGCCAGTCTGTTGGTTCTCCATACTGTACCAACTAATTTATAAAAGGTGGGAAACCTTTATTATCAAAATCTAGTGAAGCTTAGCCAATGAATGGGAGAATTTTTTTGAACACTTTTTCTCCCCTGCTCTTCAAGCTCTGCAATGCCTAGGTGGGTTTCCCTTTTAATGGTACTAACTATAGTTTAGTAATAGTGTCAAAATATAGTGCCTAACAGATGAGAGGCTTCATATAGATTGACATAGATATGTATAACTAATCATAGGGATGTCCTATTCTTTATAATTCTTCAAGGCTTTGATATGAACCTTGATAAATAATTATAAATTACTTGCTAATCATTTGAAATTTACCATCTATGATTGGGATCTTGGAAATGAAAATCTGTAAAAGATAAATTGGTGCCTATGATGGGCTATAGAGTCACAATGTTATGAACATATCATAGCATTTAAATATATCCTTGATGGTCAATAAAAATACTATCACCTGGCAATAGTAAGACCTCCTAAAGCCTACAATGCAACCATACTTAGTAATCCATTTGAAAATGTAATATTCCTATACCTCTCAAGTAAGCATTTAAACTATTTCTTAAAACATAAAACAAACTAGGAGAACTTAGTACAACAAATGTGTATGACAAACTCTATAATCCTTGATTATTTAATTAGAAGAGAAATACATTTCAAAGTTGGAGATAGTGGCCTAACAATATGTATTCATATCTACATAAGTCATGATACTACAATGCTATCACAGGTGACTTACAAACAAAGGTTTGATACCCTACAATAATAGACTTACCATGTTTTCCATCTACATACCCCTTTTAAATTTTTTCTAGAACCCTTAAACCAACAACCACCACCCTTTTATAATACAAGGGTATCCCTTACAATCCATCAAGATTCCCACTAAAGCCTCCAATAGTATTTAGTTATTTGAGAGAATGTGAAACAGATTCAAAAAACCCTTTGGATAATTCAAGATAACTACCTTTTTGTTTTATACTGACTCCTTGAGCATTGGCCATTAGGTTGTCTACATGACTCCCCATCTTTCAATTTCAAGCCACCATGTGTCAGATCCCCTGGAACCATTGAGGTAACCATCAACAATTAGATTGGAAAACAATCATAATTACTCTTTAAAGGAAGCTTCCACAAGAGCCACCATCATTTATTCATGAAGCTTCCTAGTTCTACCAATAAACTCCAAATTCTTCATCACTGATTGGACCATCTGAACGTGATATTCTTCCACTGTTACAACTATCCCTTTGATGAGTTCCATCTAGGCTAGAAAAGGGGAGAGATCATAATGATCCTCTCTGCCTGAGTATCTAACTCTGGAACTTGGCTGAGGTTGTTGAAATTTCAACAAGTTTATCTACTTCACCCAAGTAGCTTCATGTAATTGGAGTCCCTAAGAATTCGAAACCCTCTCTCACTAGAATGACACTAGCAATAGATGAACTAGTGGGAGCATTTTTTTTCTTCTGCCTCATACTTAGCTTCTTCCCTAAACCATCCATTCCCTCAGAAATGCTCTCCATTTTCTTAATTTAGAATGGACAAATTTGTAGCCATGAGAATAGGGTCATGCTTCTTTGGGAAATAAAGAACACATGACACAAAAAAAAGGGAAACACCTTGTACTATACCCATGGTGGAATCTGACGCATATTGATCAAGGAAACACTTCCAATTATAGCCAAAAGGGAAGAAGGCTCTTCAAATGAGTACTTCCTACTTGCCAACAATTCCCATGAAGTGATCTCAAGCACTTGCAAGATTTGCACACTTAATCCTTATCTAGAAATATCTAAAGATCATGGAAATATCTAAAGATCACATTCCAAACCCCCAAAGTAACAAATGGATGCATGAACTACTCATAGCTCATTAAAGCTTTTCTACAAACACATCTTGCACAGACATCATTTTTGAGTGCACAAGACAACTAAGAGGGGGGGTGACTCAGTTGTATCAAAAACTTTAAGCCTTCACAAATATAATCAATTCACTTAAACCTTAATTCTGTTATGAAGATTAAAAATAGAAAATAGATAACAAAAACTTAATCAAATCAACACAATGCATAAGAGAACACCATAATTTTATGTTGAAAACCCTTAGAGAAAAACCACGGTGAGGATTAGCTCACAATATAAAGTAGTATCAATACCAAATTACAAAGAGCCTCACTACCAAAGGGCTCACTACAGTATGCTCACTACCAAAAGGGGTGGCTCACTGCCAAAATATGTGGCTCACTGCCATGAACTAATATGATAGCATCTACCACATGCCTGAGTTCAGTTCCAATGAAGCACAATACATATCACCTTCATTTCCTCACAACATAAATAATTTTATCTTTGCATCTTCGCACACTTCACACAAATAAATGAATCCTTTTCACTTAGTTATATCAATCATCAACCTTAGAATATACATCAAGGTCAACAACACATTCTACTACCTTTGGAATAGTCACCAAGGTTGACAAACATACATAATTCAAATTAGGTCTAGACCTAAACAATCTTATGAAGCAAAGGAATGTAGCTAGAAAATTTCATAGCTCAGTTTGAATTTAAATACATCTTCAAATGCTTCAACATGCTTCCATAATCCATGAAGCACATCTGCAAAGAGTGTAAACAACTAGGTCAGCTAAAACTAGTGTTAACACTAGGATCTTTAGGCACACGCTTCCAAGAACACAACCATAACTTGTGGACCAAGAACAATCCTTCAATATGATTTGGAGACATCCACAAACAACCTTAAGTCTCTTGAGAGTTACCAAAATCATCCACAACACCTTTCACTTGAAGAAGGTTCACTATCTGCTCACAAACAACACCGTCAAACTATACTACACAATAACTTGCTTTCTAGGGCATCAAATCACAAATACATTGGAATGAAGATAGCTAAGGACCTTATAAACATATTTATAGAATTGAAACACCTAAAACCATTTTGTGAAGAAATACAAAGAAAAATACTTTCTCCCAGACACCTCTACATAACCTAGAAACTTTGTCAATTACATTCTTCAAACTGGTGAACATAACTTCTACTCCACAATGATCCACACCATTCAATTATGGATTTAGCATCTTCAAGCACATTTCTAAAACATATCCAAATTTGACACTCCTATCTTCAATACGGGAGAAATGTGGAGCAAACACTGAGATAGTATCCTGCAAGCCAGAATACTTTGCAACACATTGTTTCCTCTGGAAGGCAAATTTTCTAAAAAGCACTTGAAAACTCAACAACAAGAGAAATGTACCAACATCATCAGCACTTCTATAATGCATTCAAATTAGTTTAGCAAGAAAACTCAATCAAGCAACAATAGACAATATTGATAGACACAGTTGACACCAATGACAACACAAGCATCAATGAAAACACCTATTAGCACATACTTGCAACAATCTCCCCCTTTGTCCTTGACAAAAACATATGATGTGAAAAAATATTGACATAATTTTTCACTAATCTCATTCTCCCCTTTTCTTTTATGCATCTTACTCCCTCTTTTTTTTCACATGTACTCTCTCCCCCTTTGACATCAATGGCAAAGGGTGACATGCCTTCTTCAATCTTTCTCCCCCTGAATATGATACTACACATACTTGCACTTGTTCTTAACTACTCTAAATACTTCCCTCTGACTACACCACTCTTAAATGTCACTACCTACTCCCCTTGAGAGGTAGGCTCCATTAGTAGTCCAAGAAAGAATGACTCTTGAATCACACTGGACTGATACACCTCCTTATGCATCTAGTTCAATAAAGGAGGTGCATTAACCCCTAACTTCTTCTTGAGATACTTAAATGTATCATTAGGAAGAGCTTTGGTAAATATGTCAGCAATCTAATCTTTTGTAGGTACATACTCTAGCTTCACTTCTTTCTCTGCAACCTTTTCTCTCAGAAAGTGATACCTGATAGAAATATGCTTTGTCCCTGAATGCATCATTAGGTTCTTTGAAATGTTAATGGCACTAGTGTTATCATAGAAAATAGGAATTGTATTACCATCCTCAACCTTGATATCCTTTAGAGTTTGTCTCATCCATAGCACTTGTGTGAATCATGATGCTACTACAATGTACTCTACCTTTGAGTAGATAAGGATATTGAATCTTGGTTCTTGCTTTGCCATGCCACAACTCTGTCTCCAAGAAAGAACACACCACCACTTGTACTTTTCCTATCATCTACACATCTAGCCCAATCTACATTTGTGTAAGCACTTAGGTTGAAGTTATTGCTCTTAGGATACCACAAACCATGATCTAGAGTGCCCATCAAATACTTGAATATTCTCTTTACTACCATGACATGTGACTCTTTGGTATTTGCTCCAAGTCTTTCCACAAGATAGACTACATGCATGATATCTAGTCTGGTAATAGTTAGGTATAATAGTCCTCCAATCATTGATCTATATTTTCTCTGATCATCTTTAGGAGATTCATCATCTTTGCTCCGCTTGCAACCAGTTGTCATGGGAGAACAAACTAGTTTAGATTATTCCATTCCAAAATTCTTCAACAATTCTTTCACATACTTTGATTGTGAAATAAAAATTTCCTTATCTGTCTGATTAATTTGTAGTCCAAGAAAGAAGTTCATCTCACCACACATTAACATCTCAAATTCTTTTTGCATCTCATCTACAAAGTTCTTACACATACCTTCATTTCCAGCAAAGATTTTATCATCTACATAGACCTCAATAATCAAAAGTTGATCTTTACTCACCTTGATATACAAATTACTATTTGCAGGCCCTTTATTGAATTCCTGCTACAACAAATACCTATCCAATCTAGCATACCAAGCTCTAGGAGCTTGCTTCAGTCCATACAATGCCTTCTTCAATTTGTATACCATGTCTTGTTTGTCTGATAACTAAAATCCATCTAGTTTCTCTATATATAATTCCTCTTCTAACTCACCTTTCAGAAAAGCTGACTTTACATCCATTTGGTATACCTTGAAATCTTTGTGCTGCATAGGTTAGAAACAACTGAATAGCTTTGAATCTTTCCATCAGAGTAAAATTTTCTTCATAGTCTATTCCTTCCACTTGTTAGTAGCCTTTGCATACAAGTCTAGCTTTGTTTCTTACCACTTCTCCATTTTCATTCATCACATTCTTATCTACAGGCCTAGGGACAAGTTCGAAAGTCTTGTTCTTTACAATTTGCATCATTTTTTCTCCAATTTCCTTGACCCACTATTCATGTTTACATGCTTTAGAGACAGTCTTAGGTTCAACCTTTGAAATTAAACAAAGATTTACTTGGTCTTTTGCAACTCTTCTTCTTGTCAGATTTCCTTTGTTTTTGTCACCAATGATTTGATCCTCTGAGTGATTCTTTTGCACATACTTGGGGATTTTAGGAACTCTTTTCAGAGATTCTTCTTCATCAATCTGAACTTCATTGTCTTTGACTTCTTCAACTACTTCTATATCAATAGACTCATCTAATTCATATCCATGAGGCTCTAAGTTTTTCTGAATATCTTCATATACCTTCACATTTGCACTTTCGATAAACTTCCTCAACCTTTTGTTGTAGCACCAGTAGGCTTTTCTCCTAGTAGATTACCCAAGGAATAGGCTTTCATCACATTTAGCATCAAACTTTCCCAAATCTTCATCTCTTCTGATATAGCATTTACTTCTAAAAAGTTTGAAATACTTAATAGTAGGAGTTCTTCCTTACCACAACTCATAAGGTGTCTTTGTTCCATTTTATTTGAATTGCACTCTATTTCGAATGTAGACAATAATATGAATAGCTTCTTTCCAATATACCTCCAAAATGTTAGCTTTGTTGATCATTGTTCTAGTAGCTTCCTGAACTATTCTATTCTTCCTTTCAACTACTCCATTTTGCTAAGAAGTTTTTGGGTAGACAATTGTCTCTTTATCCCATGTTCTTCACAAAAAGTATTGAATTCATTTGAAGTAGACTCACCACCTCTGTTAAACCTCAAACACTTGATTCTCAAATCTATTTCATTTTTAACCATTGCTTTAAATTCCTTGAACTCATCTAGGGCTTCTGATTTTTCGTTAACAAAGATAACCCAGGTCATTCTTGAATAATCATCAATAAGTGGCATGAAGTACCTATCACCTTGTAGGATTCTTATTCTTGTAGGACCACCTAAGTTTGTATGCACCAACTCTAGTAGGATGGTAGAGGTTTGTTATTTTCTTTTGAAGCTTATTTGTGTTTGCTTCTCAAATTGATATTCTTTGCAAATGGCATTAGCAAGCTTTATAATCTTAGGTGCGAGGCCTACACTTTTTCATTTCCGTACATGTGACTATTTAGCTTACTGTTGTTGGTATTTTTATATTTATGGGACTATTGTTCCCAGATTTTCAAACTATTAAAATCTTATTATGTTAAAGGAAAACTAATTGGGTGATGTTAGATAGAAAATTGTCATGTGATTTCATTATGGTTATAAAAACTGTGGTATGCTTTAGAAATGCATGTATTAAATTTGCTTTGGCTATGATATTTATATGTGGAATTAACTTTGAAATTGAGTGTGTATGTATTTCTAACAAAACCACAAATATAGGAGATCATTCCACACCCTATGTTGTATCCCTTGTGAGCCGATCTAGTTCCACGAGGAACTAAGATCAACCTTGTGTTTGGTAAATTGCTGTAATGTTATATTGTTGTAATGTTGCATGAGGTTAAGGGAAATAGTTCTATCTTTTGAATTGATTATATTGTGATAAGTGTTGTAAGAAATGTTGTTTTGAATCTTGTTTTAACTTTATTTCCTTTTTACCCTCTTCTTGTGTTTTTACTTGACTCTGGGAGTCCTAACTAGGTTTAAAACAACCCTAGGTTATACCCCATGGGTCTAGGGACCTTTTTGACTAGGATAACCTTGGGTTAACCTCCATATGGTCACTTCAACTTTAGGGTAAAGTTAAGTGACGAATTTAGAAGCATGGGGACAATGGAATGAGTGGAATCCACACTCAGGCCCACTTCCAAGTCATGGAGCAACTCCATGATCCCCTAATAATGGAGTGCTTGTCTCCTTGTGCCTCTCTTTTGGTGGGGTTCCCCTAATGAGGGTGGTGTGTCACTCACTCTCTCTTATTTTAGTTTACTTATTGTATTATATTTCTACATGTGGGCTATAATGGGGGACCTCTTGAGTGGGGTTAATTATTTAAAGTCCATTAGGGATAATAGATAATGAGTGGGTTTATTTTATTATTCCACTTGGGATAGTGGAGATATTTTTTAATTCCACTTGGGAAAGTGGGGATATTTTATTAATTCCACTTGGGATAGTGGGGATATTTTATTAATTCTACTTGGGATAGTGGGGTTATTTAAATATTACAATCTTTAAAAAATAAATTTTTAATTTATCCACTATGAATTCAAAATTCACAAACAATGTGAGCCCTTGATCTCAACTCTTGATCCTCACCTTCCATTCCCTTCTCAGAAAATCTATAAATAAGACCCTTCTCTAAGCAATTAGGGAGACATGATTTTGCAGGGGAACTTCATTTTTTGTGCAGGGGAATTTCATTCTTGCAAGAGAGGACTTCATTCTTGCAGGGGGACTTCATTCTTGCATTCTTATCATGCCTAATTTCCTCGAGGAAAATCTTCTTCTGGCATCCTCATAATGCCCAATTTTTTTCTCTATTCTTCTCTTCATAGCCTCAGAATGCCGAAATTATTATAGCCATCCTATATCCTCCATTCTTTATCCCTTGCTTGTGATCATAGAGAGATTATTTTTGGGGTTGGATTATTGAGGAAAGAAGGAGAATTTTGGAGGAGGCTAGAGTGGAGCTCTTCATCAACTTTCATTCCATAATTGGGCTTTGGAAGGTTGGTGAATCAAATCTACTCTCTTGTGTATCTATTGTTTTATATGTATGTTTGTTTCTTGCTTGTTGAATGAGTTTGCAAATGTCTTCTATGAGTATTCTATTATTGTTTTGGGGTTTTTTGTTGGGTGTAGAAAGAGCTCCTTCCAGTTGGAAGGCAATGCTCATCTTGTATAGGGAAGGGGAGGTGTGACCCTCAGGTGTCATCTTGGTTCTTGTTGTAAATGCCTTGAGGGCATGTTAGTACTTTTGAGCCTAGAGGGCTTTATGGCTTTGAGAACCTATTGGGATATCCCTGGTAATTAATTCATTGGAAGGCTTGAGGCCTTGTGGAAGAATAAATTTTTGGCTTGAGACCTTGTGATAAATTTTTGGCTTGAGGCCTTGTGATAAAGTTGGCTTGAGGCCTTGTGATAAAAAGTGATAAAATGTGAAGGGATGACACCTAGAGGTAGAGATGTCTACTTCCCTACCCTCCCTGAACTCACCTAAGCTGAGTCTTTGTATTATGAGTCAAACCTTGAGGGTGTGTGTATTATTTGATTTGTTGTTGTTGTTCAATGTTGTGATATGATTAAGTCTATTCTACCTTAGGTATGTGGATGGTCTCCCTAGCTCGGGGGTGACCCTCTTGCGGGTCTACGATAGGGAGGAGAGCAGCTTGTGTGGTGTTTCTTTCCTTGTGTGTTATGCAGGTATTCTTGGAGCTTATTGTGAAGCTTGGAGAAGATTATTGGATCTTAGAAAATAATTTATTTTCCTTAAGTCTTAAGGAGAGCCTAATCTTTTAATAGCTCCTTCCTTGTCGATTTTCTAAAAGGAGAAAATTATCTCCCTATTGTTGTATAAATTGTTATTTTTGGAGTTGTGAGGAAATCCTCTCTATTCTTGGGCTGATAGTTGTAATTTTCTTGTTCATTAAGTTTTACCATTTAGAAATAAGAAAAGGAAAAGAAAATTTGTATTTAAAAGGATATTAAAATTATCTAGTTCCTTCTTCTTCTACTTGCAACGTTGTGAGTTAGTTGATGTTTTAATTAAGTTTGTAAAAGTATTAAAAAATATCCCCACAATTAAATAAATGAAATTTGGGTTGCAGTATTGCTTTTGAAATTACTACCACCTTGAGGGTCTCATCCTAGGATGGGGACCTTTTCACTTTTACTATGCACTTTTACTATTCATTATTCACTGTCACTATTCACTATTCACTATTTACTATTCACTTTTCACTATTCACTATCCACTTGTACTATTCACTATTTACTTTTATTATTCACTTTTCACTATTCATTTGAAGGCAAACTATATGTAGTTTAAAACATTTGACTTGAAATAGAAATCTTAAATTAAGGAAAGTGGGATTTATGTATGCCTGATGTATAATACGAAATGAATAGATGACCGTGCTTTACTAAAAAATGATCTATCATCTAAAACAACTATTGTTCAATTATAAATTCATGAGATTAATCTAAGTCAGGAAACCACACGTTTCCTTGCGTAGGGTGTGTGCACATGTACTCAGTACCCCACCGACAATAGTATTGTTTTCGCCAAAAGCGTATGTCGTCGAGCACACTTACGTGTGCGAGGGGGTTTCTAGGGAAGGATGGGAAAATTTTTTGATAGTTAGTATCATGACCACATGACACATGTGGACATGACACGTGAGTAATGCGTGTTGTAACTGCATGGAAAAAGTGGGCATGACATTTGGTATCAAAGCACATGTTTCAACATTGGGAGCTCTAGGGTTTGCATGTTGTTTGGACCGACATGGAGTGGGTTGAGCATGGTTTGATCCTTGTCCTACTACATGTAGCTATGAGAGAATGAGGTTGTGGTTTGTCGACTAACCTTCACCTTGGAGGAATACCCATCCTCTTGTTTTGTCATCATGATGGCCTTGTCACATGAGTATCGAAGTCTTCCGCTTGTGTTTTGTGGTGGTTGTGATCCTCTTGGTCGATTGTCCTCTTGAGTCAGTTGGTCTAAGTGGTGAGGATTGTGTTGGACTCTTCCTCGCCCTTGTGTATCTTGTTGAAGTATAGTGATGTAATGTGCACTTTCTTGGATTGCAATTATTTCTTTCGGTTGTTTGGTGACCTTTTTGTATCTTGGTTGTGTGGACCAACCTTGTTATTTTATCTTGTCTAAAAGTAGCTTAGCCACAACTTTTAATTTTTTCTTTTTCGCGTAACTCCTATGGTTACATTGTTTTAATGTTGAAATTGCGCATATTTATTCATTTATTTATTTATTCTGATTTGGGTTTTGGAGACTTCTCCTCTTGGCTTTTCTAGATATTTGTGTTGGCTAAGCTAGGTTCTTTCTATTTTTGTAGTGTTGGTCTTGTGTTGTGTTGTTCTTCTCACCATGTCGATGGAGCGACCTTTGGTGGAGTGTATATAAGGAAGCAGACATGGAAAACTTATGAGGATGGGGGTAGGTGTGGACTAGTACGGGCTGGTCATTATCCACTTACCTTCCTAATGATCTTGTTCTTATATTGGTTATCTCTTGGAGGCTAAACCCTTATACAAATAAGAGGTAGGCCATTGTGGAATGTATGGCGAGACTCCCAGGCATGTGGCCCTGAGACCATCATTCTACCTGATTCTTGGATCTTTAGTTAATTAGCACTAGTTATTGGTTACTTGGTTCTATGATGAGACTATGACATCCCCCTAAACCTTTATGTGAGCCTTGTGAAGTTAATCCTTGTAATGTGGATGAATGAAAATATGTGTTTAGATGTCAGATTTGTAATTGATGTATCTGTATATGAGTTGATGTTCTATAGAAACAGGTTGTACGATGTGTGAATTCCTTATGCATGTGTGATAATGATTGATGAACATGAAATTCCTTATGTTGATTTCAATCAATATAGTGTGCTTTGTGAATAGGATTATGCCTTTATAACATTTAGTATCATACTTTAAAATCTTATGAGTTCCTTTTATCCTCACCTCTTTGATGACTTCCAGGAGGAAGTACAATCTTAGAGGGGGAGTATGTGAGGCCTACACTTTTTCATTTCCGTACATGTGACTATTTAGCTTACTGGTGTTAGTATTTTTATATTTATGGGACTGTTGTTCCTAGATTTTCAAACTATTAAAATTTTATTATGTTAAAGGAAAACTAATTGGGTGATGTTAGATAGAAAATTGTCATGTGATTTTATTATGGTTATAAGAACTGTGGTATGCTTTAGAAATGCATGTATTAAATTTTCTTTGGCTATGATATTTATATGTGAAATTAACTTTAAAATTGAGTGTGCAGGTATTTCTAAAAAAACCACAAATATAGGAGATCATTCCACACCATATGTTGTATCCCTTGTGAGCTGATCTAGTTCCATGAGGAACTAAGATCAACCTTGTGTTTGGTAAATTGTTGTAATGTTGTATTGTTGTAATGTTGCATGAGGTTAAGGGAAATAGTTCTATCTTTTGAATTAATTATATTGTGATAAGTGTTGTAAGAAATGTTGTTTTGAATCTTGTTTTAACTTCATTTCTTTTTGATCCTCTTCTTGTGTTTTTACTTGACTCTGGGAGTCCTAACTAGGTTTAAAACACCCCTAGGTTATACCCCATGGGTCTAGGGACCTTTTTGACTAGGATAAGCTTCAGTTAACCTCTATATGGTCACTTCAACTTTAGGGTGAAGTTAAGTGACGAATTTAGAAGCATGGGGACAATGGGATAAGTGGAATCCACACTAAGGCCCACTTCCAAGTCATGAAACAACTCCATGATCCCTTAATAATGGAGTGCTTGTCTCCTTGTGCCTCTCTTTTGGTGGGGTTCCCCTTAATGAGGGTGATGTGTCACCCACTCTCTCTTATTTTAGTTTACTTATTGTATTTTATTTCTACATGTGGGCTATAATGGGGGACCTCTTGAGTGGGGTTAATTGTTTTAAGTCCATTAGGGATAATGGATAATGAGTGGGTTTATTTTATTATTCCACTTGGGATAGTGGGGATATTTTTTAATTCCACTTGGGAAAGTGGGGATATTTTATTAATTCCACTTGGGATTGTGGGGATATTTTATTAATTCCACTTGGGATAGTGGAGTTATTTAAATATTACAATCTTAAAAAAAATAAATTTTTAATTTATCCACTATGAATTCAAAATTCACAAATAATGTGGGCCCTTGATCTCAAATCTTGATCCTCACCTTCCATTCCCTTCTTAGAAAATCCATAAATAAGACCCTTCTCTAATCAATTAGGGAGACAGGATTTTGTAGGGGAACTTCATTTTTTGTGCAGGGGAATTTCATTCTTGCAGGAGGGGACTTCATTCTTGCAAGGGGATTTCATTCTTGCATTCTTATTATGCCTAATTTCCTCTAGGAAAATTTTCTTCTGGCATCCTCATAATGCCCAATTTTTTCTCTATTCTTCTCTTTATAGCCTCATAATGCCAAAATTATTCTAGCCATCCTATATCCTCCATTCTTTATCCCTTGCTTGAGATCATAGAGAGATTATTTTTGGGGTTGGATTATTGAGAAAAGAAGGAGAATTTTGGAGGAGGCTAGAGTGGAGCTCTTCATCAACTTTCATTCCATAATTGGGCTTTGGAAGGTTGGTGAATCAAGTCTACTCTCGTGTATCTATTGTTTTATATGTATGTTTATTTTTTTCTTGTTGAATGAGTTTGCAAATATTTTCTATGAGTATTCTATTATTGTTTTGGGGTTTTGTGTTGGGTGTAGAAAGAGCTCCTTCCAGTTGGAAGGCAATGCTCATCTTGTATAGGGAAGCAGAGGTGTGACCCTCCTCAGGTGCCATCTTGGTTCTTGTTGTAAATGCCTTGAGGGCATGTTAGTACTTTTGAGCCTAGAGGGCTTTATGGCTTTGAGAGCCTATTGGGATATCCCTAGTAATTGATTCATTGGAAGGCTTGAGGCCTTGTGATAAATTTTTGGCTTGAGGCCTTGTGATAAAGTTGGCTTGAGGCCTTGTGATAAAAAGTGATAAAATGTGAAGGGATGACACCTAGAGGTAGAGATGTCTACTTCCCTACCCTCCCTGAACTCACCTAAGCTGAGTCTTTGTATTATGAGTGAAACCTTGAGGGTGTGTGTATTATTTGATTTATTGTTGTTGTTCAATGTTGTGATGTGATTAAGTCTATTCTACCTTGGGTATGTGGATGGTCTCCCTAGCTCGGGGGCGACCCTCTTGTAGGTCTATGGTAGGGAGGAGAGCAGCTTGTGTGGTGTTTCTTTCCTTGTGTGTTATGCAGGTATTCTTGGAGCTTATTGTGAAGCTTGGAGAAGATTATTGGATCTTAGAAAATATTTTATTTTCCTTAAGTCTTAAGGAGAGCCTGATCTTTTAATAGCTCCTTCCTTGTTGATTTTCCAAAAGGAGAAAATTATCTCCCTATTGTTGTATAAATTGTTAGTTTTGGAGTTGTGAGGATATCCTCTCTGTTCTTGGGCTAATAGTTGTAATTTTCTTGTTCATTAAGTTTTACCATTTAGAAATAAGAAAAGGAAAAGAAAATTTGTTTTTAAAAGGATATTAAAATTATCTAGTTCCTTCTTCTTCTACTTGCAACATTGTGAGTTAGTTGATGTTTTAATTAAGTTTGTAAAAGTATTAAAAAATATCCCCACCATGAAATAAATGAAATTTGGGTTGCAGTATTGCTTTTGAAATTACTGCCACCTTGAATGTCTCATCCTAGGATGGGGACCTTTTCACTTTTACTATGCACTTTTACTATTCACTGTCACTATTCACTTTTCACTATTTACTATAAACTTTTCACTATTCACTATTCACTTGTACTATTCACTATTTACTTTTATTATTCACTTTTCATTATTCATTTGAAGGCAAACTATATGTAGTTTAAAACATTTGACTTGAAATAGAAATCTTAAATCAAGGAAAGTGGGATTTATTTATGCCTAATGTATAATACGAAATGAATAGATGACCGTGCTTTACTGAAAAATGATCTATCATCTAAAACAACTGTTGTTCAATTATAAATTTGTGAGATTAATCTAAGTCAGGAAACCACACATTTCCTTGCGTAGGGTGTGCGCACATGTACTCACTACCCCATCGACAACTGTATTGTTTTTGCCATAAGTGTACACCACCGAGCACGCCTATGCATGCGAGGGGGTTTCTAGCGAAGTGTGGGAAAAAATTTTGATAGTTCGTATCATGACCACATGACGCATGTGGACATGACACGTGAGTAATGCATGTTGTAACCACATGCAAAAAGTGGGCATGACATTAGGCAGGTCTCTTACTTCTTGGACATGGCTTATTCTCACCAAATTATCAAAGTTAATATGACACATTCTCCTATTCCATAACTAGATTTCATTTGTCTGATCCAACAAACAACAATTGTTAGTACCTTTCAAATGATAAACATTACCAAGGGTCTTCTTACTAGTAGCAATTATAGTTCTGAAGTTTTTCCTTATCTCACATCCATTTTCCTTAAACATCATATTGTATCCCTTATTACACATCTGCCCAACACTTAGAAGATTATGCTTTAATCCTTTGACATAAAGAACATCATTTGTATTATGCTTTCCATCAAAAGTAATTGACCCTTTTCCACAAATATTACCAGCTGCATCATCACCAAATCTAACTAGTCTCCATTATACTTTTCCAATTTGACAAACTTACTCTTATCTCCTATCATGTGATTTGAACACCTAGTATCAATGACCCATTCATCCTTTTCTTTTTTGGCATGAAATGTAGACACCTCTTTCTCATTTTTTGGACTTCCTTCATTCACACAACTTTCAAGGTTAGTAGAAACAGGTTCCTCTTTTATAGCAATAAACACGCATTCACTAGCATTACCATCTTAAAAATTAGATTCATCATTAGTTACACCTCCATCATCTTTAACATAGTAACTTTTCCTTACCATCTTACCTCTACCTTCTTTGTTCTTGATCTTCAAAGTTCTATCAGGACATCTTGAAGCATAATGGCCAATCTTACCTCAACTAAAACATTTGAAAGCTAACTTACCTTTGAACTTTCTAGATCCTTTTGTCATTCTATTTACAAAGTTTGCATCAATCTCATCAAAGTCTTCCTCATCTGATTCCATAGCATACTTTTATGATCTAACAGTCTTTTCTGATTTGTCTTTAAAATTAGTCTCAACTTTAACAAGACCCTCAGTAGTCCCAAATTCTCTTATCTCAAAAGAAGTCATTTTTCCAAGAAATTGATCTTTTGAAAGTGTGCTCGTATCTAGCAATTCTTTAATGGCAAACACTTTATGACTATAAGATTTGGGAAGTGTTTTGAGTATTTTATTCACAACTTCTTCATCAGTCAGAGTTCCACCAAGATCTTTGATGCCATTGACAACTTCATCAACCTTTTGCATATAGCTTGTTATGTTCTCATCTTTAGGTTCATCTACATAGTTTCATATATGGACTTCAAGTTCTGCATCTTGGATTTCTTAACAGATTCATCACCTTCATAGATATTCATTAATTTTTCCCAAATCTCATGAGCAATTTCTAGATCTAAAACTTTCATGATTTTAGTATTAGATAGAGCATTTAGTAGGGCATTTCTAGCTTTTCCATTAGTCTCATAATCCCTTATCTCACTTGTAGTCATTGGATCAAGATCAGCTATAGTGTATTTTTATTTAACTTTTCTCCACACATTTAAACCAAGAGAGATCAGATAACTTTGCATTCATACATTCTAGAAGGCATAGTCAGTTCCATCAAACTAAGGAATGTCTTTCTTGTGGACCATCCCAGATGTACCTTAATCTATTAGTCTTTCTTCCAAGGAACTTGGCTCTGATACCAATTGTTGAGTGCACAAGACAACTGAGAGGGGGGTGAATAAGTTGTATCAAAAACTTTAATCCTTCACAAACATAATCAATTCACTTCAACCTTAATTTTGTTATGAAGATTAAACATGGAAAACAGATAATAGAAACTTAATCAAATCAACACCATGCACAACAGAACACCAAAAGTTTACGTAGAAAACCCTAAAAGGGAAAAACCAGGGTGAGGATTAGCTCATAGTATAAAGTAGTATCAATACTGAATTACAAATGGGCTTACTACCAAAGGGCTCAATGCTGAAAAGAATGCTCACTACAATAGGCTCATTACCAAAAGGGCTCACCGCTAAAAGAGGTGGCTCACTGCCATGAACTGATATGATAGAATCCACCACATGCCTAAGTTTAGTTCCAATGAAGCACAATACATATCACCTTCGTTGCTGATGAAGGGGGTAAATCACAAAACACACAATAACAAATATTTAACATAGTAAATAGAACTTTCTTTTATTGAACTGGGCAACTCATTACATCACAGAAGCTCAATTACAATCAGAGGATGAATCCCCTACTGGCTACCACACATTACAGCTTTCCCCAACCTCAAGACTCTAGAATCTTCAACCTTCTGTAACCCCAAATCAGCTAGGGTTTCTATTTTCCACCTATTCTTGACTCTACACTAGCCCCCTTAACTCTACTACCACTCAGGGTTCCCAAAATAGTCATAAATAACACTTTTTGGTGGCCTCCAGCTAAATTTTGAAATTTGTAACTCCCTCCAAAAGTAGGTCAACTTCCGAGAAGCATAACTTTTGATTCGGGTGTCCTATTGATGAACCGTTTTAAGAGCCAGAAAGCTCATAATGTGAACTATCACGCTAGTAATTTGTAAATGGATTTCTGTCAACTTTTTGGGATGTTATGGGAAGTTTTAGTGCCTCATATCTTGTTCAAGAAATTTTCAGGGGCTTTTCAGAAAATAAAAACTTTAATATCTTTTAGCTCACAAATGACCTTTGCCTGATTCCTTTGCCAAAGGTCTTATATTTCCATTATGTAACTTTCTGGAAGTTTTTACTTCATTACATGCCCAAATGCAAACTTTCTAAAAATAGCAGGTACACTTTCCTAAATAGGCAAGTCGTTATTTTTAGCAGTTTTAGAAAAAATGAAAGTCCTACATTATTATTCTGGATATTATGGAACCAGAAACACTAATTATGGATAGAAATGAAAATAACTACAATGATTTTGAATTAACTTCTTTTTGGGTGATGCAAGATTGCCCTTACACCACTAGATGCTCCTGCATCAGACACCCAGGGTAATTTGAGAAGTGACCCTGTCACGTCTCAAATGTTTGTGTGAGGAAAACCCAAATGGTCAACCTCTGCCTTAGACAACCAAGAAGAATCTTCAACAGGCCTTCCTTTCCATTTTACTAGATATTCTTCATATTTCTTGTTCCGAGTACTTCTTCCCACATGGCTATCCAAGATCTCTTCTATCTCCTCCATTAAAATAGATGCTGGAATACTCCACTGTACTTCTGTTGGTCCATCCTCTATTCCACCTTCATGATATTCTGATAAATCAGCAATGTTGAAAATAGGAGAAATATTGATCCCACTCGGCAGCTCTACCTCATATGCATTTCTTAAATCATGCTTCTTCAGGATTCTAAATGGTCCAAATTTCTTCATTTTCAACTTATTGTATGTTCCAATTGGGAACCTTTCTTTTCTCAAGTGAGCCATGACTTCATCTCCTACCTGGAATTCCTTATATCTCCTCTTCTGATCTGCCTTAGCCTTGTACTAAATATTCATTTTATTAATGTGCTTTCTCACCTCTTCATGCAAATTCTTCAGGTGTTCTGCAAAGTCTTCAGCTTTAGCACTTGTCTTTTCTCCGTTGTCCAGCTTCCTTAACTCAAAAGCATTTCTTGGGCTATTGCCATATACAATCTAAAATGGTGATTTACCAGTACTCCTATTGATAGAATTGTTGTGAGCAAATTCTACCTATGGTAAAATCAAATCCCATCCCTTGGGCTTATCTCCTACTAAGCATCGTAGCAAGTTACCCAAACTCCTATTCACCACTTTAGTTTGTCCATCAGTCTATGGATGGTGTGCAGAACTAAACTTCAAATCTGTCTTCAACTTCTTCCACAATGTTCTCTAGAAATAACCAACAAACTTGGTATCTCGATCTGAAACTATGCTCTTTGGTAGACTATGTAGTCTCACCACTTCCCTGAAAAATAACTCTGCAATATGAACAACATCATTAGTCTTCTTATAAGGAATAAAATGTGCCATCTTTGAGAATCTGTCCACTACCACAAAAATAGAATCATGGCCTCTCTATGTCCTTGGTAAACCAAGAACAAAATCCATACTAATATCATCCCATGGCTTCTCTGGTATAGGTAATGGTTGATACAATCCTGTATTTTGACTTGTTCCTTTTGCCATCTGACATACTTTGCAACTCTGCACAAACTTCCTCACATCCTGCTGTAGCTATGGCCAATAATAATTTTCACCAACAATAGAAATGGTCTTATCTCGACCAAAGTGTCCGGCCAGTCCTCCACTATGCTTCTCTTTAATTAGGTTCTCTCTCATGGAACTCCTCAGAATGCACAACTGGCTTCCTCTAAACAACATGCCATCTTGGATTATGAAATCCAACCATTTTGTCCTGTCCAAAGTAATAGGCTCCAGACAAGCTTTTCAAGCCTCTGCAAAATCTAGATCTTTAGGATACAAACTTTTGAGCTCATCGAACCCAACAACCTCTATCTTCATTTCTGTCAACAAATTTTGCCTTCTACTCAAGGCATCTGCAACTCTATTAGACTTTCCACTCCTGTACTTCAAAACAAAGGTATAACTTTGCAAAAACTCAACCCATTTTAAGTGCCTTTGGTTCAACTTCCCTTGACTATTAATATACTGCAAAGCTTGATGATCAGTATATAAAACAAACTCTTTTGGCAACAAATAATGTTTCCATTTCTTCAAAGCCTAAACTATTGCATAAAATTCCTGATCATAAACAGAATATTTTTTCTTGGCATCATTAAGCTTCTCACTAAAATAGGTAACGGGCTTACCTTCTTGGCTCAAAACAGCTCCTATACCACTATCACTAGCATCACAATCTACTTGAAATACCTTATTGAAATCTAGAAGTGCCAAAACAGGTTGTTCTAAAACTTTTTGCTTCAATGTATCAAAGCTCTTGTCGGCTCCTTTAGTCCATCTAAACTCTTTTCTATCCCCTCTCATTGTTTCAGTTAGGGGTGCACAAATGCTATTGAAAATCCTGATAAACTTTCTATAAAAACTTGCCAAACCATGAAAAGATCTTACCTCCGTTGCACTCCTTCGCGTAGGCCACTCCATGATAGCCCTTACTTTTTCTAGGTCCATCTTAAGACCTTCCTCTGAGACAACAAATCCCAGGTATACCAACTCCTTCTTTGCAAAACTACATTTCTTCAGATTAATCAGCAACTTCTCCTCCCTCAGCTTCTCTAGAACTCTTCTGATATGCATCAAATGCTCATCCCAAGTATTACTAAAAATCAAAATATCATCCAAATAAACAATAACAAAACTTTCCAAAAATTCTTTTAGTACCTCATTCATGAGCCGCATGAATGTGCTCGGTGCATTGGTTAGCCCAAATGGCATGACTAACCACTCATACAAACCTTCCTTTGTCTTGAAGGCTATCTTCCATTCATCTCCTTCTCTGATATGGATCTGGTGATACCCACTCTTCAGGTCAATCTTCGTGAAGTACTTGGCTCCACTCAAACAATCCATGATGTCATCCATTCTTGGCAATGGAAATCTATACTTGATCGTTATCTTATTGATGGCTCGAGAGTCTGTACACATCCTCCATTCTCCATCTTTCTTTGGTGCTAGTACTGCAGGTACCACACATGGACTTAGGCCCTCCCTTATCAGTCCCTTCCTCAACAACTCCTAAACTTGTCTGTTTAGCTCTTCATTCTCTGTAGGGGTCATTCTGTGGGCTGCCCTATTTGGTAAACTGGCTCCTGGTATCAAATCCATTTGATGACTTATCTTCCTTACTGGTGGTAAACCTTCTGGTACATTATCAGAGATAATGTCTTGGAACTCTTCCAACATATCTAAAACTTATGCTGGTACATCTTCACATTTCTCTTGACTAATCTTAGGAATCAATGCAAAGCAATGACGCTCATGCTTCATACCCTCCAAAAATTTCCTACCATCTACCAAACAAATTCTGGCAATACTACATACCTTTTCTTCCACTTCCTTCAAGGGCTTCAACTTATGACGAACTCCATCCTTTGTTAGGGAATATGTGTTTGCACGGCCATCATGGACAGTGCTCCTATCATACTGCCATGGCCTCCCCAACAGCATATGACATGCATCCATCGGTATGATATCACATAGCACCTCATCATGGTAGTCACCAATCTTGAACTTCACTAAACACTGCTCACTGACCAAATCTCTATGGTCCTTCTGCAACCATGCAATTCAATATGGATGCGGATGCTTTCTTCTTGTCAACTTCAACTTGTCAACCATCTCCTCTGAAACAAGATTATCAGTGCTTCCACTGTCAATAATAATATCACAACACTTACCCTCACATTTGCACCTTGTGCGAAATAAACTCTTCCTCTGATTGGGTTCTTTCTTCTCATTCAGCAAGGTTCTTCTGACAACTAGGGTTTCTCCCCTTTTAGCATCTTCAGAATGCTCAGAATGTGCATCTTCATCTACATGTACAACTCATGCATTACCTTCAGGTCTTCTATTTGTCCTTCCTTGATGTTGTGAACATTCATATGCTTGATGCCCTTCTTTTCCACATTGGAAACAGGTTCCTCTAAAACCTCCTCTTCCAGGTCCTTGCCCAGGTCTACCTCTTCCTCTTCCTCTTTGATCACCATTGTTCTGGTCACGAGAGCAGTAGGTATTATCCCCTCTTTGATTTTGACTAGTGCCTATTTCTTCACTTTTCTTTTGATCTTCATTACAGCCTCCATAGGGTCTTCCACCCATCCTTCCACCTTGACCTCTTCCCCTTTGCTTGCTATCAAATCTTTTGTTTAGCTTCTCTTCCACCTTCAGGGAAAACTGGTACGTATCTTCTATGTTGGTCATTTTGACCAGGCTCAACTCCTCTTGAATACTCAGCCTCAACCCATTAATGTAATGGGCTACCTTCTCCTTGTTGGGCTCTGCATGGCCTGTCCTGATAGTAATTTTATAAAACTCTTATGTATACTCCTTAACAGACTTGTTACTTTGCTTTAGTCCTTGCAGCTTCTTCAGCAACTCCATCTCATAGTCCACATGAATGAACTGCTTCTTCAGTTTCTCCACCATCCGATCCCATCTGGTAATCTTTGCTTTTCCTCTTCTATTCCTCTTTAAGTGGACCTCCTTCCACCAAATATTGGCATGGTCCTTCAACTTTATTTTTGCAAACTTAACCCGATATGGGTCCTCCACATCTTCATACTCAAAATACTCCTCCATGTCATTGATCCAATCAATAAACTGTTCTGGATTCAAATCTCTAGAATATGTAGAAACTTTGATCCTAGGCTTCTAATCTTCAAAATGACCCTCAACAACCTTACTTCTGAAGCATCTTCGGCAACTTCTTGTTCTTCCTCAGATAGCTCTTCTTCAACTTCATCTTCACTTTCTTCTCTTGTCCTCGGCTCAAACCCTCTTCGTAGCTCCTCTTGCAATGTATCAATTTGCCTTTGTAGGGCTCTAAAACCCTCTTCCATCAAAGCATTCCTCCCAACATGATTTCTTCATGGAGGCATCTTGGTCTTCGTAGCAAACCCACAACCTCAGGTCCTGGTGCAAGCTACCTCATGGTCAGCGATCTGTCTACACGCTCAGGAACCCTCTCTCTGATACCACTTGATGAAGGGGGTAAATCACAAAACACACAATAACAAATATTTAACATAGTAAATAGAACTTTCTTTTATTGAACTGGGCAACTCATTACATCACAGAAGCTCAATTACAATTAGAGGATGAATCCCCTACTGGCTACAACACATTACAGCTTTCCCCAACCTCAAGACTCTAGAATCTTCAGCCTTCTATAACCCCAAATCAGCTAGGGTTTCTATTTTCCACCTATTCTTGACTCTACACTAGCCCCTTAACTCTATTACTGCTCAGGGTTCCTAAAATAGTCATAAATAACACTTTTTGGTGGCCTCTAGCTAAATTTCAAAATTTGCAACTCCCTCCAAAAGTAGGCCAACTTCTGGGAAGCATAACTTTTGATCTGGGTGTCTGATTGACGAACCGTTTTAAGCGCCGAAAATATCGTGACGTGAACTATGACGCTAGAAATTCATAAATGAATTTCCATCAATTTTTTGGGATGTTATGGGAAGTTTTAGTGCCTCATATGTCGTTCTAGAAATTTTCAGGCGCTTTTCAGAAAACAAAAACTTTAATATCTTTTAGCTCACAAATGATCTTTGCTTGATTCCTTCGCCAAAGGTCTTATATTTTTGTTATGTAACTTTTTGGAAGTTTTTGCTTCATTACATGCCCAAATGCAAACTTTCTAAAAATAGCAGGTACAATTTCCTAAATAGGCAGGTCACTATTTTTAACAGTTTTGGAAAAATTGAAAGTTCTACATTATTATTCTAGATATTATGGAACCAGAAACACTAATTATGGAAAGAAGTGAAAACAACCACAATGATTTTGAATTAACTTCTTTTTGGGTGATGCAAGATTGCCCTTACACCACTGGATGCTCCTGCATCAGTTGCCTCACAAAAAAAATACTTTTATCTTTGTATCTTTGCACACTTCACACAAACACACAAATCCTTTTCACTTATTTATATCAATCATCAACCTTGGAATATACATCAAGGTTAGAAACACATTCTACAACCTTTGGAATAGTCACCAAGGTTGACAAACATACATAATTCAAATTAGGTCTAGACCTAAACAATCTTGCGAAGTAAAGGAATGAAGGTAGAATATTTCATAGCTTAGTTTGAACCTAAATGCATCTTCATATGCTTCAACATGCTTCCATAATCCATGAAGCACATCCACAAACAGTGTAAACAACCAGGTCGGCCAAAACTAGTGTTAACACTAGGATCTTTAGGCACACACTTCCAAGAACATAACCATAACTTGTGGACCAAGAACAAGCCTTCAACATGATCTAGAGACATCTACTAACAACCTTATGTCTCTTGAGAATCAACAAAATCATCTACAACACCTTTCACCTGAAGAAGGTTCATTGTTTGCTCACAAACAACACTGTCGAGTTCTACTACACAATAACTTGCTTTCCAGAGTAGGGTGAGTGTAGGATCATGATGGGCCAAACACTACCCCTAAGTGGCAATGTAAATGTGGAAAACAAACTTAAGTAACTTCATATCAAAAATTGAATGAGTTAGCTACATGATCTAGAAATAAGGTAGTAATAGAAGTTGAAATAAATTAAATGTAGTTTATGGGCTACTACTTTAAAAAAAAAATAGAAATAGTTTGGTGAAAAGTGGATAAATTTCAATAAAGCACTACTAAAATTTTAAGAAAAATGTTAAAAGTAGGTGTCATTCTGGCCAACCTATGTTTGAGAAAAAGATAATATTTTTCCTACATGATTTGAATTTAAGTAAACAAAAAAAAAGCAAATGTGACACATATTTTTTAAATTTTTTAAGTAAATAAATAATTATTTATGAAATTTTAACTGACTTTTCTAAAATATTAAAAATTAAATTTTCCAACCAACCTAACTTGGTAAAAAATATATGAAAATAAAAAATTTTAAATTTTAATGTATACCGAATAAATCCTAGAATGTGACACATCTTTTGGATTTAGAAAAGGATTAATATGTTGAAAGATATGGATGTTTTTCAATATGTATATCTATTAGGAAATCAGACATAACATGTGTAGAAAATAAATAATAATTACCTATTAAAATTATTCTGAGGCATATATTATATTTTTGGAATCTTAATAGCTTCCTCTATAAACCCTTTTCATTTGATAGAATTTAGTTACAAAAAAGTCTATCAGCTTTAAGGATGAAATTGTAAAAATTTTAGGATAACACTAAATGGGTGGTTTTGCAAGTTTCATTTGCAAGTTTTGGGACTCCCACTTGCTTAAATATGAGGTAATCCCAAGGAAACTTTGGAGGGAATCTATATTTGAGCTAAAAATATTAACACCCTTTCCATCCAAAACTAAATATTAGTGTTGTATACACCTAAAAATGACACGACTCTATCTAAATAAATATTTTTAATATTTATTTAAGTCTAGGTCTTCCTCTATCAATAAATAAATAATTAAATTTATTTATTCGATTCATATTCCTCTAAGTTAATTAATTATCAAAATATTTAATTATCTCTTCTAAAGTCAAAATTAAATAAAATCATTTATTTAATTAAATTCTTTCAAACAATTAAATAATTCTAAATTATTTAAGTAAGTCAAGTATATTCCTCCAAAGTTAAATAAATCATTTAAATTTATTTAAATCCTCTCACTCTCCAAAAATAAAATATAATTAAATATTTTATTTATTCTTCCAAATCATGTGCAAGTAAGTAAATAAATTTATTTATTTAAATCACTTTCTTATCTTCTAAAAAAATCTTCAAAATCTTCTAAAAATAAATTCTTCTTGTCATGCAAAAGAAAAAGATGAGTTAACTGATTTAAAGCAACTTTGTTTTTATCAACAAATTCTTAAATTAGAAAAATATATTCTAATTTTTGAAATAAAAGATCATCCTCATCAAGAAAGTAGTTAACACAACAAAGCATCTTTTTGAATGACACATGTCCTTCTATTCGCGCACGTTCCCTCAAACATCCTCTAACATCGATCTTCTTCTAGACACCTAAATTTGTCCCAACTTTGTTTATGTCTAGTAACACCATTTTAAATCATTATCCATTAAGCCAATTAATTAAATAAATTTTATTTATTTAATTAATTTCCACATCATATCTTATCCCATCCTATTCATTTATCCTATTAATTAAATAAATTTTATTTATTTAATTAATATCCAACTCATATCCCAACTAATTCAAATATTTTATTTGAATTAACTACTGATCTTTTTATCACATTCCAACACTTGTCCAGTCAATCATGTGTTGTAAGACAACTTTCATTCATATCCTTCACATGCACAACTAATTGGATCTAAATTTAGTATCTTTCAATCCTAGCCATTCACATAGCCTCTGAATCTCCACCATCAATTGATCTTGGCTGAGCCCTATATAAACACCCTCTCATTCCATATGAGAGGGGGGATCCAGCAATCATATAGCACCTACATTATCATCTTGAGTATCTGAGCATCCAATTGAGCTTTTATTATCCATCATGGTAGCTTTCAGCATTGCAATTGTTCATTGTTGAAGAAGCAGTCCACATCTCTCTCAAACAAGGAATCGCATGGTCTAGGTGATGTTATGTTTGAATTGCATTATACTTTGATTTTATTTAGATTAGATTCCTCGATGATGGTAGGGTTAGGGTTTCATGACTATGTCTGATCTGCTAAACCTGACTTTTCACCTATCACATTTCGGCACGCCCGGTGGGACTCACGTCCTTGATTAACCTCTCTTGTTTGAGTTGTTTTTGTGAAGATCAGATTTGTTGGAGCGTCAATCATTCATTTTTTTTGCAGGTTTTGTTTTCAAAATTTTGCATTTTCTAATCCTAGGTTGTCAAAATTTTACAATTTCTGGGGGTTAGCTATTGCAGATTTCATCCTGGGCAAAAATTGACCACACCATTGCGATCAGAAGGTCATTTCCATGAATTTTGACTATAAATTTGCCTATCTTTCATGACTGAAATTTTTGAAATTTTTTTAGTTTTGTAAGCTTTACCATACGATTTGTACGGCCTGCGAGGGATCTCAGTCTACATCATTTATGCTGTATGGATTAGGGTCAAAGGTCTTGATAAGCTATGTATTGATGTTTCAAGATGATTAAATCATATATGCGATGGGTAACATTGCAAGCCTCGGTCGCTCAAGAGCCTAACGCCCTGTGTTGAGTCTCCTTTCGCAGTCTTCTGTCAACTACTGAACCCACCATCCTCCATTCATAAATCTTCGATGCCTCTGATCCATATCAATCATCCCTTGATCCATAGTTGTTGCCATTCGTTATAACATTTCAACCTTTGCATTAAACTCTTGGGTCACCATTTAAACCCTGATCACCAACGCCTATCACCTTCTAAACCCCAGATCTCTACCTAAAAGATTTGATTGCCCACTCAGACCACAACCATCTCCTAAGCGGTGACCATCCATTGATCTATCTGTCACTATTGTTCAACGATTGGTTGCTGCCTTCGATCCTCCTGTCCACCTTCTTGCATCTATGCCATCGCCACCACCATTTACACCCTGTCACCATTTTAAATTTTGTGTCACTGCTTGTCACAAAACCATAGCTAATGTCATCTATGCTTTAATCATTATCAGAGATCCATACATACCGATGTTTCATTAAAACATGGTCACCACCACCATTTATTAGTCATCTCCTTTAAACATCGACCCTTGCATTCCACTTATTGTTTCATCACCATTTGGTGGCCTGATCACCACCCTCAAACTACTGACAAATGGTTGTCACCACTGGTTATGAGTCATTGCTGCCTAATCAAAATAACCCTCCACAGACCTAGCCGTAGTCATAAACCGTCCATTGGTTTTGACCTATTGAAGCTCTTATCATCTAAGATCTCTGTCAGATTCTTCTATCGGCATTAGTTCTAGATACAAGTTGTTGGCAGATCTCATCATCACCAGCGACCTTAATTCACACCAGGCAACTACCAAAATCCACAACGGCTAGTTTCATCATAATACCTGTGATCTGCCAGCCCTGCACCACTCACCGGCACTTGACAATAGCAGTCATAATGCCAAACCACCACTGTACCCTTGACGGGTGGTTTTAGCCTGTAAATAGGCAGTTTCACGTGCAGATACAGTGGTTTTTCTATGACAGCAAGTGGTTAAAGATTCATCATCGATGGTTTGTTGTTCTTCTTCCGTGGTCACAAGCCCTTAAGATCTCTATCAGCAACGTTTAAAACCCTACAGTCGTCACCACCCTTAATAGATCTATCGTTACCTTCCTTCATTTGTGCCTCTGATTTCCTCCATTTGATCTCCATTTGAAAGCTCAGTCGACAACGGCCAAATTCTACAGATTGCTACTCCTCTGTCATCGCCATCGGGCAAACTTAAGTCACCGTTCCTTAAATCCATCACCACTGTGCTCAGTCTTTATTCTCCAATCACCTCTCTTTTGCTGCAGTCAATAGCCTTTCACTGCTGATTCCACCAGTTGCCCTCAAAGACACAATCACCTCCATTCAAAGACATCTCTGATAGATCTCGATCCTCAGTCAGCCATTGCATTTCATTGAAATCTTATCACTGCCTTTGCAAGGAAATGCATCAAATCTTTGGTCACTTTCAATGGGAGGTCACAATTTTTCATAGGCTGCTTACCCGCTTTCCTGGCAGTCTATATAAATACAATCAATTGCAGTTGCTTTGCATTTTCCGGATCTCACAAATCATCTGTGACATATTCCTTGTACACCGGCATTAGATCTTCATCAGTTAGCAGCCTTTGCATCAGCAAGCGGCTATTTCAAAACAAATGGTTCTCATCAACTTTTGCCAGTATCTCTAGTCCGGATAGTACATTGAAATATGCAGTAGGTATTTAATCAACAGTTGCAGTCAAAAGGTAGTTTCAAAGATTCAACAGTTGTGCGATCTGCACAAGCGGCCACATTGGTCTCACCCATCTAAAAAACAAACATTTTCTGTCTCAAATTGTCGGACCTTTATTGGATTTAAATGTTTTGGTCTTCATCAGATCTTCGATGAGCAATTTCAAATCCATCCTCTTGGTAGCTTTTCAACTGTTAGCAATAGCAACCTTTACTACGCAGAAAACAAAACTTGGCTCGTGGTCTAGCAAGCGGCCTGAGCTGTCTTATCTCTAATTTCCAGATAGGTTTTTAACAGTCACATTGGGCAGCAGCTATCTCATAAACCATTAGCTCTTCTAAATATCCTTGGAAATCAAACAAAGTCCATCAAGAAATCATTATTTTGTTTGCTAATGGTTGTTTCAATCGGCCTTGTTGCAGTTTGAAAGCTTTCATCAATTATTCCTATCAGCATAAATCTTCGGCATACATCATCAAATCGTACATCGATTGAGCCACAACACCTTGTCCGTGTTCATCAAAACTTCTAGCAGCCTTGTGAACATATCCGTAGTGTTTGAAATTCATCAGAAGTTTGTAATAGATCTAAAAGTTTTCTGGCATCTTTCAAGCATTTGGCAGTTTGTGACAAAAGCGACAGTCTACAGTGACTGAATACAGTCAAAGAGTCTTTCATTCGACGATCTTCTCAGCAGTCGTATTGGTGGTCTGATTTACCAAAACCTAAGGACTTGCATCCCGTTTAGTAGTTTCAAGCTTTGGGCAATCTTTTTTCCATTAGGCGATAGTTGTCATACATCAGCGACCACAAAATTGCCTCAGTGGACAAATATTCACGATGCTTTTCTATCGGTCAACATAACAATCAACGTTGGCAGTCATTTCAACCATTTCCACAATAGTCACAGCTAAAACACTTTTTCAACCTGCCAGGAGGTGACCGGTGGGCTTAACTACTCTATGTAACCAAAGTTTTTAAACTATCAGTGGTCAAATGCAAATAGTCAGCTAGCCTTGTTTTGCTTTCTACATGCCAAAGGAGGCTGTTTTTTTCAAATTTTCATAACTTCCACATACGGAGGCCAAATTGCACAAACAAGGACTCATTGGAAAGCTAGGAGGATGAACTTTGCAGCTGAGAAGGTTTTATTAGGTGACTGTACCATTTTTTAGGCTTTTTTATCAGTCAAAGTTTAGCTTCCTTGCAAACTTCATTTGAGCATAACTTGAGCAATTTTGATTGTTTTTCAGCGAAACTTTTTTTCAAATTACTTAGAATCTCCTAAACTTTCTGTTTATGCAATCTATTCTCTTGTATTAGATCATTTTCATCAGAATTTTTGGATTTCATCTTTTTCATGTAATCATCTTCTTTGCAAGTTTACTTGTTTCCTTTTGGAATTGGTGACTTGTAAGGGCATCTAAGGAGCTGGAGCAGCATTGGCATCAACATCTATAGCAAATTGGAAAGTAATTGTATCAGGTGTACCCATTCTAATCTTTCATCTCTTAATCTTGTTTGATCACACATTTGGATTTTGGGCATAAAATAAACAATTGTTTGCAAATTCACATCAAAAAAATTGGGCTAAAACAAACCATTATCTTTCATCACATTTGGATTTGGGCTTTAAAACAAACAAGTGTTTGCATTGTCTTCCACACATTGAATTTCTAAGGTTAATGAACCCCATGCGAGTGTGACCAAGTAGTTGTGTATTCTCTCTCCTCGCATCCCAACACGAACTTGGAGATCAAAAACATTTACTTGTGTTGCTTTTGTTTAGCCTTAGAGAGGCCTGCCTTGGTATCCACCCCAAGGGAATGACCTCAAGTAGTACTTTCATCCGGTCCGCTATAAAAATTAGAGGATAAGGCGAAAGCCAAGTCTAACCGGTATTACCACTCACCATACAGTGCTAACTCGAAAGGAGGTGTACCTTGGTGTATATTAAAACTCCTAGTAGGGTTAGTTAAAGTCTTAAGTGGCTTGCTGGATGCTCGTGGGGTGCCGGTCCCTTGTATTTTCACTAGAACCTCCTTGTGATAGTGGCCTTGCCTTAACTAGGACTTGTTGAATTATCTTCACATGCTTGCTTAACCATCATCACATTCTTTCAAACTAACAACTTGCTTATGTGTCTTGCATGAGTGATTCATGTGTGTATATGCATAATCATTTGTTTAAACATTGCCAAATCAAGCTATGAACACCAAACACATAAACAAATCAATCTAAACACATCATCTAAACATTCCACATCATCATCCAAATCCCTAAGCAAGCACTTGTTAAAAAGACTTAAGACAAACACTTGGTGACAACATGTCTACGCTAGAAGACCCAACAATCAAATTCCAAAGATACAATTCTTCCTCCAAAAAGCTCAACCCCATGCAAGCCAATCACCTCAACGACAACACTTCATAGCCCAAGTCCAACACCTTTTAGCCACTAGTCAATCTCGACAAGTACAACAAACCTTAGCTACTCCATACCAACCTAATCCACTTCCTATCAACTTAATCCACCTATCCACCAAGTCAATACCACATCAACCTATGAACATCCACCTCAAGCTTATCCAATCCCTCATACCACCATTCCAATGCACTACCAAGCCCATCCACAAAGCCATCAAGTGATATTACAAGAACAACATCTAAGTCCCAATAGCCCTTTCTACATAAATCAAGCACGTCCAAGTACACCTTTTCAACAAGACCATCAAGCACCATTGATAGACCTAAGTCCACCTCTCCAACAAGAAGCACATCCAAGTCCAAGTGGCCCCTTGCACATAAATCAAACAAGCCCAAGTTATCCTATGCAAGATCTAATAACCTTTGACAAGGGAGATACCAATCTAGAGTGGCCTTCATCATCTAATCACACACCAACACATGAGCCAACTAATCCTATCCTAACACCACCATGTGATCCCAATCATAGTCCATTGATCCGTTTACCTTCCAAACCACCAAGCCCTTCATTACCTTCATCACCATGTCATTCTAATCGTTCACCAAAGGATGTGGCTGAGAGAGTTTTACAAAGGATGCTTGAAGCAAAAATCATTGAACTTCCTAAAGTCAAACCATGTGAAGAAAGTCCATATGATGAACATGATTATTGTGCATACCATAGGACCAAAGGCCATAATACAAATCAATGCCCAATATTTGTCTCAATTGTTTACAAGGTGTACCCACCTATACTGGGAAATCGTGCCACATCATCCCCATCCTATGTGTCACCCCCATCTAGTCCAAATCCTAATCCATCCAATCCAATTACCTCTCAACCTAATCCTCGTCCAAATCCTAATCCATCAAACTCCATTATCCTTCCATCTAATCAAAATCCTTGTCCTACGCTTACAACATCATCCTCTATTATTGCTCATCCATTATATTTCCCATCCACTCATACACTTGCGAAGGATGTGATCCATTGGCTACTAGCTAGGAATAAACTACCTCCATGTCAAACACCCATTCATGAGCCTACCAAAAGACTTCCAAAGGTCTTGTCTAATCCTATAATCTCATCATGTGGTTCACATATCCTTGAGCCTCTTCAAGAGCCTTCCATTAATATACCTAGCCCTTTGAGCCCATCATGTGACCTACAAGCCAACAAGTCTATTCAAGAGTCTCCAACCACAAGCCTAAGTCAAGAGCCATCATGCCCTCATATCAATAACTACCAAGAGCCTATTAAGTCCACTCAAGAACTTTCCACTTTCATCCAAAGTCAAGAGGTATGTCAAGAGCATAATCTTAAACATGTGGAAATATTGAACCCTAGTCTTAATCAAGATCAAAGCACCTCTAAGTTCCACCTATCCATGACCTACTTATGGTTTACCCTCAAGCTATTATCCATCACCATGACCTTATTCATGAGAAAAGTTATCCCTTTTATAGCCCACTTAATCCTATTTTTGCTCATATTTTTTATCAAGGTTCTAGCTAAGATCATGAAAACCATGATGATCCATTTGGCCAAACTTTATCTATCTCATGATCAAGATGATATCTATGATGATAAACCTATTCAAAAGCACCTTGATTGTATCCATAATCCCATATCTATCCATGAGCAAGATATCCAAATTGCTCCTAGTCATCTGCCATCTAGCCCTATCCATAATGAGAAAACATCCACTTGCAATGATGAGACACTTGTCCCCCAAGTAAGCATAAAAGATCAAACAAATAACTTGGATCTTAGTGAACACAATTCTAATCAAGATCCTAAAGATCATCCTTCCACATCTACCATTGATCCCATTTCAAGTCCACCATCATGTCCTAGTAGTCTTACCACCTTCCTCCATGAATGTTCTTCCTTAGGACAACAACAACCATTGTCCTCCATTTCATCTTCTCCATCCAATAAAGAACTCAAGTCTAGTTCCCAAAACATATCTAGTCCCATAGTCAATCGCATCCTCCAAAACATGAACTACCAAGGTAAAGGTCTAGGCCTTTATGAACAAGGTATTTTGGAGCCAAACCATGTCAAAATCCCTCCATGCTCATATGGCCTTGGATACACACCCCAAGGTAAACAAGGCCAAGATGTTGGTAATCCTTTCATGCATCCTAAACCTACCACTTTCCATCACACCCCCCATCATATACCCAAAACATATGTAGCCATTCCACCTCCATCATCCTATAAATGTCAAAAGCATGTGACTGTACACCTTCCACCATCCACTTTGCCTCCACTTCTACCAACTCCAAATATCCCTCCATCCACTTTGCCACCATTGCTTCCAACACCTAACATACCTATCATTCATAAGTATCCTTACATCCCTAATCATGACCAACAAAAGCACACATCATTTAAGCATAAAGCTTCCAATCATTCCATCCACTCCACCCACCCCATGGGATTCAAAAGCAAAAATTTTGATGCCTCTACCTATAAAACTAAAAGTCCTACCAAAAATCCAAAGGACTATCATGCTTTAGGGCACAAACATGAAAAATTAATGCAAAGAACCAAAGCAACGCAATCCAAAAAGCCATCCAAACCCTTACCTCCAAATGCAAAACCCAAAAGCAAAATGGTTTGGGTTCCTAAGCAAATAGCTAGCAAAGCAAATGAGGCATCCTCATCCACATCTCAAGAATGCCAATCACATATATCCATCCAAAAGCCTACTTCCATCCAAAACTTCCATTCCCTTCAAAAATCCCACAAGCAAAGCAAAAGCACTAAAAATACTAAATCTATGTGGGTTCCTAAATCACTTCATCAAGCATCCTCTAAGCAAACATCTCCATTGCTTCCTACACCACCATCCCATAAAAAGCTTCAATGTTTATCACGGTGTGTGCAACCATTGGTCATAATTCCCTTCCACTCCGTAGCACCTCCACATAACTACATCTCCCCATCTTCCATCCATTATCCTACATATATCCCCCATGCTATCCCTATGGTCCATGCTTTGGCATAAACTTTTCATCCATCTTCCTTCCATAAGCCTACATAATCCACATCATAATCCACTATCCCCCATCATTACACAAAGCTTTCATCATAATCCACTATCTACCTAATCCATCTTCCATCCACACAATCCCTTTACCAACATCTATGAGCATAATGACATGGTCCATGTGAAGACATCATCAATCTCTAAAGGGACACTATCAACCTTCATAAACACTTGAGTCCCTCCTATCCATTACCATGGTGAAAACCTGGCAAACAGGCGCCATGTGTAGTTATCATCCCATCTAAAAAGAAAAAAGAAAAAGAAAATAAAAAAAAAAGTAAATAAAAATCCCTTCGTCCAACGGTGAAAACCTGGTAAACAAGCACCTTGGATAAGTACCATGATGAAAACCTGGCAAACAGGCATCATGTGTAGGTTGATCTTCTATGTCACTTACACTTGGGGGCACATTGTCTCATCCAACCTATCCATTTCCCAACTATCTATCCCATTATATTATTTACCATCCTATCATCTTTAGCCATTACATAAACATGTCTATCCTACTAAACCCATTTATCCATCCTTTCGCCTTTTGATTTTGATGAAGACATAGGGGCAAAAATGTTGAAAGATGTTTGGATATTTCTTGACATACCTTCTTTCCAAACCAGGTCCTATCCATTGACCATTTATCCATCCCATTTAAACCAATCCATCATGTCATTCTATCATCATAAGTGCCATGTAAAATCTAATCATGTCATCCCTTGGTCATGAACTTTGTCATGCAAAATCCTAAGCATTACCACCTAGAATGGGGCAAGTTCTTCCTATGCAACATAGCCTTTAGAGATCACATCCTAGCTCCCTTATGATCCATCCACTATGGTGTATCCTTATCATGAGCTTTCCATCTTATAGCTTATCTCCATCTATTTATCATGAGCTTTCCACTATAGCCTACCTATCCATTTATCATGGGGCAAGCATCCATCCCTTATATGGCCTATCCTCTTATACATCCCATCCAACTCTCATGATCTTGCCATCACATTTACTATCATCCATCCTCTTATCCATCCTTTGCACCTAGACTTGGTTTTCTCCCTTGTCATTGGTATCTAGCACAAAGGCTACCCAAATTGTAAATCCATTGGCATTTTCCAAAATATTTCAAAAAAAAAAAATCAAATATTCCCAAAACACACAAAAAAAAATCAAATATCCAATGAAAAACCCAAGCAATAAAACCAATCACATCATCCAAAACAATCCACTCCATCAACATTCAATCAAAATCAGATCATCATCATCATCAATTCTTCCTATCAATCACATTCATTCATCTATTTCAATCAATCACTTCTTCCAATCATATCAATCAAATCAATCTAAGCAATGATATTAACATCCAAGTCACACTAATCCATATCAAGAAAGCCAATCAATCAAGGAACATTATCCAATCAAATCAATGGGTTTTGATCCTAATCTTGTCATAAACTAAATCATTCATCATCAATAGGATATAGCGTTCCCACATCCTTATGTTGATCTAGGGATATAGCTTTCCCCACAATGACAACACTATCCTCATCATCAATCAAACAATCAATTATTGGTTAATGACTTGACAAAGACAATACCTTGTTTGTTTTGTATCCTTTGAGCACACTGAGAACACTTGCTTATGCTTAGATTGAGTGGACACTCTCATCATCACACCATCATTATCATCATTCAAAACAATCCCATCATCAAAACAATCAACCCAACAATAGCAAACATCAAAACTAAAGCACATCAAGCCAACAACTAAAACAAATCCAATCACTTCAAGCAAATCAAAAGCAACTCAATCCATCACATATCATCCCATCATCCACATTTCATCACACCAACTCAATCTAATCATTTTCTCATCTTCAAATCATTCTAAACAAAGATCCAAATGCAAGCCCATCTTTAATCCATACCAATCAAGTTAAGCAATCAAACCTTGTTGTAAGCCAAATAAATCAACCAACCAACTCAGCAAACAATCTTGTGTTGATCTAGGGATATAGCTTTCCCCACAATGACAACACTCTCAACTATCATCAACAAAACAATCAGCAATTAATCATTGGTTTACAGCTTGATAGGGGCAATACCTTGTTTGTTTTTGAATCATTTGTGCATGCTTGCTTGCTTACTTGTGTGTGTTATCATTTTATCTTGCATTTGCGGGATGATCTTATTCTCTTCCTATGTGTATTGGTATCTTGTACGTGTTGGGATTAGCATCTTACATATCAATATCTCTAGCATCTGAGAAGCTAAACAGTCTCTTATGCATTTGAGACTATTCTATGTTAAGACTAACTCCATACATATAACCAGCAAGCTATCATTATGTGTAGTGGAGATAAGCTCAAACCATTTCTTATAGCATCAAAGTCCAACACTAGCTGTTATTCATATCTTATGCATTTTGGCTCAACATCTTGACCTCATGCGTTTAGACAAGATTGTAACACGCTAGTTGCGCATTAGATATCTCAACACATTGGTCTCTTATACCCTGGTGCATAACATCCATATTCTATATCAAACATAAGGACTACATTTCTTTTCATTCTGAGCAATTACTTGAAAGGTGCCCATCATCCTATCTAGAACCTACTTATAGCCCTTCTCACAACCCTAATTCTTCTATACCACAGCCTATTTTCTTCCATCCAACTCCCATTTTCTTCGTGTCAGCCTTCTTTTTAGCCTTTTTCTTCTATCGAGAGCCAATCCAGCCCTTCCTGGTTAGCCTGGCTTACCTCTCGAGGGGGCATCACCTGCTAGTTACATTGGGGCATGACTTGTTTATCGAACGCATATCATATCTTCTTTGACACAATGCTCTATCAAACATTGTATCAAAGAGGGGCAAAATGTAGACACCTAAATTTGTCCCAACTTTGTTTATGTCTAGTAACACCATTTTAAATTATTATCCATTAAGCCAATTAATTAAATAAATTTTATTTATTTAATTAAAATCCCATTCTCATCCTACTTAGCTAATTAATTAGATAAATTTTATTTATTTAATTAATTCCACATCATAATCCCATTTATCTTATCCCCATCCCAATTAATTAAATAAATTTTATTTATTTAATTAATTTCCACATCATATCTTATCCCATCCTATTCATTTATCCTATTAATTAAATAAATTTTATTTATTTAATTAATATCCAACTCATATCCCAACTAATTCGAATATTTTATTTGAATTAACTACTCACCTTTCATCACATTCCAACACTTGTCCAGTCAATCATGTGTTGTAAGACAACTTTCATTCATATCCTTCACATGCACAACCAATTGGATCTAAATTTAGTATCTTTCAATCCTAGCCATTCACATAGCCTCTGAATCTCCACCGTCGATTGATCTTGGCTGAGCCCTATATAAACACCCTCTCATTCCATATGAGAGGGGGGATCCAACAATCATATAGCACCTACATTATCATCTTGAGCATCTGAGCATCCAATTGAGCTTTTATTATCCATCATGGCAGCTTTCAGCATTGCAATTGTTCATTGTTGAAGAAGCAGTCCACATCTCTCTCAAACAAGGAATTGCACGGTCTAGGTGATGTTATGCTTGAATTGCATTATGCTTTGATTTCATTTAGATTAGATTCCTCGATGATGGTAGGGTTAGGGTTTCATGACTATGTCTGATCTGCTAAACCTGACTTTTTACCTATCACACTTCTCATTTCTTCTACACCGTTGATCTTCTCTCACACAATTCTATAAATACCATTCTATTCTTCCATTCTCATAAAACGAAGCTTTCAAGTAAACTTATGCTACAGAATCCATAGTGTGCCATTGGTACCCCCACTCTCACATCATTTATTATCCATTTCATATTGTGTTGAAGCTCACCTTCAACACAAGTATCCAAGCCATTTCTTCTTGTCATCTTGAGGAATTAAAGAAAGGAAGCAAGCTTCCTAAGGGTTACATTCATCACTGAAGATCAAACAAGAATAGGCAAACAATGGAAGCCACCAGGTAACAAAGGTTGTAAGTATCATTTTTTATTTTAAAGATTTTGTTATTTGCACATTTCATTGATGTTATTGGGTGTTTTATAATTCATTTTATTATCCCATTTTACCCATTACATTTATGGCATCCATAGTGGGGCATTTACCCCAAATCTAACCAAAAAATTGAGTTCTTGAGTGATAGGTTCCGTACAGATTCTGTACAGGATTCAAAAAAGTTTAGTCCGCACATCTGATCAATCCTGAGGTGCATCTAAGCATTGTTCTAGTGCATGCAACGTTTCGGTGCATACATCCTCCAAAGGGGCACATGTACAACCTATTTTAGTGCCTGCAATATTCTGCGCATATACCCCAATACACAGTGCTTTCATTCTTTAGAATGACGTATCTGTAGTAACTGTGCATATGTCCTTCATTCCTATGCTTTTAACATCTGTCTTAGTGCATTTGTAATTCAGCGCTTATAGTCTTTGTTTCTATGCATACAGACTATAAAGCTACGCATATATTCTTCACAGTAATTCTAGGGATTTCTTGTAGGTTTTCTAACACTGACATTTGTCTTTCAAGATTGATTTCTTTGATCTTTGTGTAGGGTTGAGAGCTAGATATTTTTATTTTTCCTTAACACACACATCATAGATTAACTAGGGGGAAAAGTAAAACAATGTGTGCATGTCAATCTCAACTAGTTCTTAACTAGGAGGATAGTAAATAAACATCATTGCTATCTTTGCATCATTGTTATCTCTTTTGGTTTAGAACATTTCTATCTTACAAAAAGGACAGAACCATTGCTATCTTTAACCACTTCAAAGTTAACAAACTGTTTGAGTGCCCAAGTAGTGTAACACATATAGTTTTTTTCCTCTTAAATAGGGGTGAAAGAACCACTATTTACTATGTCTGTTGAATGACAATAGGCTTATGCTCTCCCCTTTACTGGGTGACCATAATACCAGACTTGTTATTCTTTATGTATAACCTTTAGGGGGGCTTTCCCCTAGATGCCCACCTGTCCAAGTGGGAATGACCCTAAGTGGTAACAGGCGAAAGCCAAGCCCTACCAATCCACTTTAAATAAATTGTGTTTGAGGGGAAAGCTTCCTATAATGAGTGTCGCTATGTTACACCGACAGCCAATCTCCCTCAAAATCCTCCAAGGTGTAACCCTTGGAGGTTGGGAAACTCCATAATGGAGAGTAGTGTTGCCGCACTTGTAACCACTAGAATGGTTGCCCTGACTATTTAGCCATTAACTAGTATACCAAAATCCTCTATTTGTTGGCACAAAAGGTGGGACCTTTGAAGTGGCCCTGATTCATGTGATTCTTAGTAGAGGTAGCAGGGACTATCCTAAGGTTCGGTGGGGGTACGTGCCTAAGGAAACCTAGATCTGATATGCATGAGAAGTGAGTGCCATGGAGGGGAGCCGATGCTACTAGATCCTGGCACTACACGCTTTGAATATGCACAGCTAGGGGTCTCAACAAGTACTATCCGTTCTAGCCTAGGTTGTAATTGTTCTTGTGTCAAAAAGTCCACAAAAATACAAAAAAATAATAAAAAAATAAAATCTTGAAAACTTCTATGTGCTTGCCGTGTCTTTATTTGCCATAATTGAAAATCAAAATTCAAGAAGAGACCAAGTTTTCAACTAAAAGAACAAAACTTTTTGAAAAATGTATTGAAAACTCTACAAAACAAAACAAAAAACCAAAATGGCACATTCGCTACGACCTGTGGCGCATCCATTTAGACTTGATGTGCATTTAATTATTGTTGTGGCACATAAAATGTACTAGATCTGCACATGTGCTTCAACCTACGGTGCTTTTGACTTATGTTCCAGTGCATTTACTGTTGTGTATCCATTCTAGAGAGCTATTTTGTACTTCCTAGGAGAAAAAATTTCAACTTTTCAAGAACCCATTTCAAACTGCTCTTAGTTTTCCCAAGATTTGACTAAAATCGTGCAAGTCAACCATCTTTCACACCATAACTATTTTTCCCACATGGACATCATCCAAGCTTTTCCAAAATCAAGCAAGATATCCAAAAACTAGGTTAGTACCAAGCTATCCTTGATCGCATCACCCTCAAACAAACCTAGTGAGTCTCCACTATCAAGGATCAATCATCCTTTTCTCTCAGAACTCCATTAGTGGCTTGTGCAAAACTAGTCTACATCAAGTAACTAGATTTGTATCATCCTTACTTTGACTATCGTTTTGTTCACCCAACTTGTTTGACACCAATTGATCTAAGGAAAACCTTGTTCAAACCTTGGCATTTCATCGCTTCTTGCTCAAGTGTTTCAAACTCACTCCATCCCATCTCAAGTCACCTTGCATGCTCTTAACAAGGTCCAAAAAAAAAGATTGAAATGGCTGAAAAAATTATTCCATCATCTCACGATAGTGATGAGGAAATTTCTATGGAAGAGATTCTCCAAACTTAGCAAGATTGAAGGTTTCAATGCACAATAGATAAGGTACTTTCCCAAGACCCTACTAAATTCTTTCTCCACTTAGCACAACAAGGAGTCAAGCTCCCTAAAGATTTTGACGTAGAAGCTCTAAAAGAACCTGAGGAAGAAAGAAACCCTGAGGGAAGCACACAAGAGGAAATACCCATAGACAAAAGAAAAGCAACCATTAATTCTACATATGCCTTAAGTTTAATGACCCAACAGATCCAAGCTTTACAACAACAATTCATAGACATGCAAACAAGAACATCAACTAAGCATTATTCCCTAGAGGATATTTCACCATATCCTTTTGATAGAACCTTGATCATGATACCTTTCCCCTCTAAATTTGAGGTGCCAAAATTTGATAAATATCAAGGAAAGGGTGATCCAAGGGACCACATTTGGGAATTTAACACTGCATGTCTTGAAGTCATCCACAATGATACTTATCTTATGTGACATTTTCCAAGAAGCTTAGGAGGACAAGCCATGGAGTGGTTTTCTAGACTACCACCTAACATTAGAACCTTTAACGAACTTGTGGACAAATTTGTCACACACTTCTCCTACAATATTGAGCATGACACCTCAATCTTAGACCTTTGTAACACCAAGCAAAAAGGTGGAGAATCTTTCACCGCCTTCCTACATAGATGGAGACAGTTGGCAAGTAAGTGCCCACATCAAATGCCTGAAAAACAAATGTTGGAAATGTTTTTCCATAACCTACAAACCAACCTAAGCTATCAGATACAAATCCAATGTCCTACTTCCTTTAGTAAAGTCATTGAGATGGGTCTAATCATCGAAAAGGCTTTAATCACAAAAGGTCAAATAAAGCTTTATAAGGACACTCCTAGTACCAATACCAATGTAGATAAAGCAAGATTCTAGACAAAGAACAAAAACATTGTGAACAATGGGGTGATAGATGCCAAGAATGTGGCACCAAAACAACCAATCTTCAACTTATTGAATCCTCAAAATAACCCCCCGCAAAACAAACCAAGAAACACTAAATCATGGTTTACAAGTTTTCAACCTAGGAAAAAATTAACACCTTTGGGAGAATCATTGGAAACCGCCCTACAAAAGTTAATCACAAGTAAGATCATAACACTTCCAATAGCATGGAAATATGAACCAAAAGTCAAACCTCCTTGGTGGAATGACAACAATTTCTATGAGTACCACTGAAACAGGGGGCACAAAAACAATGACTACATTATGCTCAAGCACACCATCCAATATTTGATTGAGCAAAACAAAGTGTCACTTGATGGACATACCTCTAATAATGATCACCAGGCATTCAAGGATCCTCTTCCCAACTATGAGTAGGGAGGGTCTTCCAACCAAAACAATAGTGGAACTAACAACACCAATTACACAAACGTGTCCTTTAACTATGCTATTAACCACATCTTGGAAAGTGATTCACGCATCAATGTGATCACTATAAACAAAGATTCATATTGTAATGCTCTCTGGCAAATTAGTACAATATCCTGGATCAACTCCTTAAGACACTAGCACATATCTCCATCCTAGAACTTCTATGTCTGTCCCCGTCCCATAGGGCCATACTTGACAAAGCTCTTTCTGAAGCCTCCATTCCAACAAACCTTATTGAAGAATAGTTTTAAACCATGGTAGGTCATGTTACCTCACCTCACACCTATCATTCACTGATATGTCAATTACCCAACCTCATAACGCCTCTCTTCATATCGAAGCCTTCATCCACAAACACAAGATATAAAGGGTTCTAATCAATGGAGGAGCTGGTTTGAATATTTGTACCTTGAAGCTAATCCTTGCATTGGGGTTTGTGGAGAAAGCATTAGATCCAAAAAAGAAAATCACTATCAAAGCCTATGACAAGGAGGAGAGAACTTCTAAGGGAACTATTATTTTACCAATCAGAGTGGGACCTATAGTAAAAGATGTGGCATGCCAAGTCCTCGATATGGAGCTAGCATATAACATTCTTCTTGGGAGACCATGGATACATGCTCTGAAAGAAGTACTGTCAACATACAACCAGTGTATCAAATTCCCCTATGAAGGTCAAGAGATCACCATCTGAGGTGATCCCAACCCATTTCAGTATTGTAACTCCATTCATCCTAAACCTGAAGTTGTGATTCCTCATAACTGTGCTTCAGCTTCATCTTCCTCTCATGTTGACCCAGCTTCACTTGCTTCCACTTCAAAGGCATCCCAACCTGACCTCAGACTCAAAGATAAGGACTTGGGTGAGTACACAATCTCCCAATCCCTCTGTTTGGCATAACTCCCCCTATCTCCCAGGTCATATGGAAGACCTACCCTGAGCAAATCCAAAGTAGTCAAAACTACCAAAGGTCTGTTTATCAAATGGGGAAGTCTCAAAGATGAGAGAGATGAAAAGGATATACTCTAATGGTTATATAAGGCTGAAGGTAATTCATTAACACAAAAAGACCATCACACCACTATACAAATTAAACAATATGGTCAAGGATTCCAAATGCTACAAAGAATGGGTTATGAAGGACATGGCCCCATTGGTTCAAGAAAGGAAGGTATCATTGAACCCATCCGACCCCATACCTTGATAGCCTGAGACACTATAGGGCTAGGTTACACTATCGCAACAAGAACCAATAGAGAAAATAAGCATTAAGGGAAACAACCAAAAACATCTGCTACTAATTTGGTTGATCAAATTCAGCAACTACAAATGGTGAGTGAGACTAATTCAAATAAATATGAATAGGATAGCCTCTCTGAGCTATCTTGTGACAAGAAAGATATTGATGTTTTCCATGAGTATGACTCAACCCATGCAACTGAGGGACGAGGTCCAAGGGCTAGACCACTAGAGTCTGACCCACGTAATAGTGATAGTGAAAGTCATGAGGAAAGAATGATACCCCCCTTGACATATCAACTAATGGAGAGTACCATCACAAACTTTATCCATGTTTATAATGACCTCCACAACACCTCTATCTCAACCATCAATACCATCGAACCAGAGCAACCCAATGACCCCTTACCATTGTTGCACCCCGAACTCATAGATTGGGACTTACAAGACACAACCCTTGAGCTTGATACCTTTTATAATGATGAAGCCATCATAGACTATCTTGAGCTTAGAGATCATATACCCACAGGAGACCACAGAACTGGCTATGCCATAGAACTCAATGACAAGGCCTATTTTGGAGAGAGTGCCAAGCCTTTTAGTCTCAAAAATGTCAAAATGAAAGAAAGATCTAATGGTGAAAACCACTTTGCGGTAGTGTTAGATCATGAAAAAAGTAAAAATATAGATGTATCCAATGGTGAAAACCTCTCTGATGCACCAAAGGATGGAAGGCTTGACCCTCTACCCAATCTCACACATCAGGAGAGATCTTCAATATTGAAAGAACTAGCAAAACTGATCAATGTCAGCATAGGTGACAATCCCAGAATGATTCATATGGCATAGTCTCTAAATGCACAAGAAAATCTAGCATTCACTAAATTCTTCAAAAGGAAACAAATTAATTTTGTGTGGACATATGCAGACATGCCAGGGTAGATCTGAATCTCATAATGCTTGACTTATCCTTAGCTCCAAGAGCTAAGTGAGTAAAGTAAAAACTCAGAAAGATGTACCCACATGTGGCCCTCATGGTGAAAGAAGAGCTGAAGAAACTGTTAGATGTTAGATTCATTAGACCAATAGACTATCCTGAGTGGATCTCAAACATAGTACTAGTTGCCAAACCAGATGGCAGAGTCTGAATATGTAATGACTTCAGAGACCTAAACAAAACTTGTCCAAAAGATGATTTCCCCTACTAAACATTGACATTATTATAGATCTCATGGCAAGGCACACCATGGTGTCACTAAGGGATGGTTTTTCTAGATACAACTAGATAAAAATTGCACCTGAAGACCAACACAATACTGCATTAACATGTCCTTGGAGCACCTATTTTTGGTGTGTCATGCCATTTGGTTTGAAAAATGCCAGTGCAACATATCAGAGAGCTATGACCACAATATTCCACGACATGATGCATAGTATAATGGAAGATTATGTTGATGACATCCTGGAAAAATCACTCACAAGAGAAGGACACCTAGAAGTACTAGACAAAATCTTCAAAAGAATGAAACAATTTAATGTGCGTCTCAATCAAAAGAAATACGTGTTTGGAGTTACCTTAGGAAAGCTACTTGGATACATAGTGTTCGCCAATGGAATTGACGTCGACCTAGCTAAAGTGAAAGCCATCATGGAAATGTCACCTCCTAACAATCTCACTCAGCTAAGGTCCCTATAGGGAAAACTACAATCTATCAGAAGGTTCATTTCTCAATTGGCAGACAAGTGCCACCCATTTTCCCACCTCCTACATAAGAATGTCCCTTTCAAACAGAATGATTCATGTGAGCAAACATTTCAGTAGTTAAAAGAATACCTAATGAAACCACCTGTATTGATGCCACCGATTCAGCGTAAACCTTTGCTATTGTATATCTTGGTCACATCAACAGCTCTGCGAGCTCTCCTCGCACAACAAAATTATGAAGGGAAAGAACAAGCAATCTACTATATCAGTCAAACACTTGTTGGATATGAACTGCAATACACGCTAATGGAAAGAGCATGTCTTGCTATGATCTTCACCTCACAAAAGTGGAGACATTACATGTTGTCACATTCAGTCAAACTAGTAGCAAAAATTGATCCACTCAAGTACATACTCAACAAAGCAGCCCTAATGGGTAGATTGTCCAAATGGGTCATGCTTCTCAACAAATTTGACATCGAATATGTAGACAAGAAAGAAATAAAAGGCCAAGTACTTGCAGATCAACTGGTAGATGCACCTCTAATAGATGATAGCCCTTTGAGCTTTGAATTTCCAAATGAGTCTATCTTTCACATAACCACAGAACCTAGAAAATGTATTTTGATGGCTCATATACTCAGCATGGATTAGGAGCTAGTATCTTGGTGATCACCCCTAGTGGTGAGACCATTCCTAAATCCTATAGATTACTATTTCCCCGCACTAACAACGTGGTAGAATATGAAGCCCTAGTCATTGGAATCAAGCTAGCAGTTGAATGCAATATCTAAGAACTTCAGGTGTATGGTGACTCACAGCTAGTCATAAATCAAGTAAATGATGACTGCCAGACAAAAGATGAGAAATTAATCCCTTACAAATGAATGGTAGATGACTTCAAAGAATACTTTATCATGATCTCTTTTGATCAAATGCCAAGGATTGAGAACAAAGTTGTAGACGCCATGGCAATGATTGCATCTCTCCTCGATATTCCAAATAATCAATCATGTTATGGGTTCTTGGTAGAGATAGCATCCCATCCTGCATATGACACCCCTGAATCCCATATTATTTGCCACATTGTTGGAGCTGATTCCCCCCTCTATGAGAATACCCTCCCACCTGATCTCTCTAGTAACTAAAAATAAACCTTCATCCGTTAGGCATCCCAGTATGCTATTGTCGCCAATATCCTATATCGTAGAGGTCTTGATGGTACTCTCCTTAGATGTCTCGATAGTGATGAATATCAAACTGCCCTGAATGAAGTGCCTGATGGTATATGTGGGACCCACTCTAGTGGCCCTACCCTAGCCAAGAAACTCATACGCATGGGATACTATTGGCTAACCATGGAACAAGATTCCTATCATTTTGTAAAGAAGTGCAAGAAGTGCCAAACCCATGGGAACCTGATACATGCACCAGCACAGGAGCTACAACCATTAATGACTCCTTGGCCTTTCTGTCCATGGGGACTTGACTTAGTGGGAAAGATTCACCATCCTTCATCTAGCGGCCATAAATTCATAATCAACACCACTGAGTACTTTACAAAGTGGATTGAAGTCATGCCATTAGCCAATATCATGGGCAAGTAGATTACCTCCTTTATCTTGAACTACATCATTTGTCACTATGGTATCCCTTCGTCCATTATCATGGATAATGGATGACCTTTCAAAAATGAAGATGTCAGGGAACTATGTGACAAATTCCATATACAACATTGCTTTTCTACCCCCTATTACCCCCAAGGCAATAGCTAGATGGAGGCATCAAATAAAACCATTTTGAAAATCCTAAAGAAGACTATCAATGATGTCGGTCATGATTGGCATGTCCAATTGAATCCCATGCTATGGGCCTATCATACAAGCATCTGCACACCCACATGTGCAATACCATACTCCCTGGTCTACGGATCTAAAGCCATCTTGCCCATTGAAGTCGAGATCCCATCCTTTCAAGTTTTGTTAAAAGGCCTCATATCTGATGAAGAGTACAAAGTGTCCAGACTTCAAGAGTTAGAGTTGCTCGAAGAGAGAAGGCAACATGCCTTTAACCACCTAAAAGATTATTAACAATGGATGTCCAGAAGATACAACCATAGGGTAAAGCCCCGAGTATTCCATGTTGGTGATCTAGTCATCAAAGAAAATCCTAGAAATCAGCAAGATTGAGAAAAGAAAGGCAAGTTCAAACCTAACCGGTTGGGTCCCTATGTCATCATTGTAGCCTATGAGTTAGAAGCATATCAATTAGGTACATCAGAAGGCAAACTATTTGATGATCCTATCAACAGCATGCATTTTTGTAAGTTCTATACCTAAAAACCCCAATGCAAGGGAGTCCTTAAAAATTAAAAAAAATTAAAAAACTGACCAAAAAAATAATCAAAACAAATGGAAAAGTAACAAAAAAATCCATCCTCTAGTGAAAACCTAGCAAACAAGTGCCTGGAATAGGTAATATGATGAAAACCTAGCAAACATGCATCATGAGTACTTTTATCTTTCATGAAAATAAAAGCAAGTGGTGAAAACCTGGTAAACAGGTGCTATCTGTGACAAACTACTTCCTCCATCTGTTGTGGCCTCATTTCTCTTATGTCCATCATATCATTCATCTTGAACTAGTCCTTTGAACCATTGTCAAACTACGTCACCTTTGAGTTATCACGTAAGCAAGGCCATTCTCAATGTGCCCTCGAGGCTCTGCTCCACTTCTTTCCTGTCCATTTCATCAAGTGTTGTCTGACTTGCTATCCATGATCATTTCTATATCTTTGTCATTGCCTAGGTCTTAGGTCCATCAGGTTCACCCCAAACTACGCTGCCTCTGCATCATCATGTAGGCAAGGCCATTTAGCAATGAGCCCTTGAGGCACTAGGTTAGTCCTTTAGGATCCGTCTCCGCATGTTTGTTTGTCATATTACCCATGATAAGTTGATCCTTTGTCTAAATTGAGGATAACTCCTTGCCCTGGTTGTGGATTCAAATTTTTGAATGCCACATTTTCTAAAAGAGGATACCAATAAGGATTGTGATACCTTTCACTAGACAAGCATGCACAGCAAAGCAAGCTTCTCAAAGCAAAAATCTTTGCACAAAAGCATCAACCTATCCAAAGCAAAGTAAAAGCGTATACCGAAACACTCAGATTAACTCTATATCAATTATGGAAAAAAGACACATCTAATGCAAGAATGTTTTGTGAAATAGGTTAACTTACAAGGTATTGGATTTTTGTCATTATGTCTTCCTATGGTACTCAAGGATGCCAAAAGCTAGGGATGCTATGATGGGGGCATAATCTTTTTCTTTGTCTGCTGTTTGTGGATCAAACTTTAGTAATGTGACGACTTTTGTCTAACAACATGATCAACTAAAGATCATCGAGGACTTTATAGGTCTAAACATGAAAAAGGGCAATCCTTGTTTGTTGAAATGCTAGAAGTACTCAGGTCATCTAGATTCAAATTTGACTCGATGCTTGTATCAACTTGCTATATCAAAATCCATGTAAGGAATACTCAGGTCATCTTGGTTTAATTATACATAGATGCTTGTATTTTCTTACAACATTTCAAAAAGAGAAAAGAAATAAAAAGTGCCTAGTGATTGAAGAAAAGTACTTGTGCTCTAATGATGACAAAGTATCCACATCCATCCCATATCCAGAAATCCATATCAACCATGCAATAAGAAAATCCTACAGAGTATCACAGGAAAGCTCATATTTCTTTCATTCCTTTTCTTCCACCTATCTATATCACCTCTGTGTGGATTGAGTACATTTGAACATATCAAAAACATAGAATAGGTAACATATCTTATCACATGAGATAGTCATTCACATGATTAAATCATTTTAAGTGCATTAGGTCATCCACATACATTTGCATCTGTATATCATATCAAAAATAAAAAACATAGACAAATACATATAGAGATACATAATCATATCAATAACATTTCACATTTGCATTTGCATATCAAATCATCCTAATCCATATAGTATACATCACATATACAAAGCATCATAAGATAGATTGCATCCATAACATATAAACATAGAACACGTGCATCTAGAACATTAATAACTGTATCATCATATAAATATAAAAACATGTCTAAATGTGCAATATATCAAAATATATGTCCATCTCTCAGAGTCGTATCATGAAACATATACAAAGTACAAAAAGATAATGATACATGTCTCGAGACAAAATAATACATAGAAGGATATCTCAGCTGTCAAAAATGTATACATCAAGACAAAAAAATTGGTACAAGTGTCAAAAACTAGCTAACCCTGCTGCCGTGGAGCATTGCTCCCTGCACTACACTCCCCTCTATCACCCCCTGACTGTTGGGGGCCTCTCATTGATGCTACAGATTGAGATCCACCTGCTCTTTATGATGCCACAGACTGACTCCTATAACTAGGTGTATGCTGGTCCACTGGCACTACCCCATGATATAATCCTCTATAATACTGAGTCTGAGCCTATGCCCTAGCAAGCTCACCCTGTACCTAGGCCAATTGTGTCTGTACCTTTGCCAGTTTTGTCTATGCCTGTTGCACCTAGGCAACCAAAAAGCTTGAAGTACTATCTTTACCCAGGGCTACCACTACTGCATCTCTGTCCACTCTGATCACCCACACCCTCGTGAAGGCTAAGTCTCACTGATGCAGAGGCATCCACACTATAACCTTTGCATACAGCATGGATGTCTGCAGCCCATCATCATCATCATATTCATCCTCATCATCATCATATTTGACTTCACTGTCAGCATCATCATCATATTTCACCTACCGACCGATATCCTCCTGCAGACAAGCCTTCACACTTTCGCCTGTCAACAGCATCACCTTACTCGATTATCGACAGCATCATCATGTTCGACAGCATCATCATGTTCGACCAGCGCGAACACCCTCCTGACGTCCACTGTTCATTTCAGCGACAACTTCTGTCTTCTCTTCCTTCAGCATCATGATATTCAACATCATGATATTCAACAGGATAAAGAACATCCGGTTCTTCCCATTTATCCTGATGATGACAAACCTTAACTTCTCGCACCTTTCACTCGATGCTTGCGTCACCCGATATCCTGATGACGTAGATCCTGATGACGATGACGTCACCCGCAGCTTCTCAATATCCTGCCGCTCCGAAATGTCCTGATGACGTATATCATGATGATGATGACATCATATCCTGCTGTTGGCCAAACTTAGTTTTTTTTTCGGCCCGCGATCAACTTGATCAACCCGATCTTCAACCTGATGCCGATACGCTCCTCCTCGGCCCTCCTGATGATGATCACCCCGACGCACTTGCACTTCATGCACTCGAAAGCATCATGCTCTCCTCCACTTATCCGGATGACGATATCTGAACTGACTGCAGGATATTTGCAGAAATATCCTGATGATGCCGTTTTAACGAACTTCTTCACTTAGCAAAATTTCACTTCGCTGATCCTCCAGGGACGACCCGATCCACTCTTAGGGTGATCTTCCACACTCTATCTTATCAGCTCGACCTAGCACATACCCATGCTAGGGTCTTCAACACCTTTCGACGGTGATCCTGCACACCTGCATGCAAACAAACAAACTACAACCTAACCTACTGTACATCGCCATTCCACCGATCAGACGGATCAACCGGTGGAATGGATCAGTAAATCCATGAAACCTCTCAAACCAGCAAATCGATTTAACAATGGAATCCAACCAGAGAAAGAACACAAACAGGATCACTTTATTTGATTTCAAAAGATGCAATACAATGATCAATCTCTCTCTCAGTCTCACTCTCTGCAACCTAGCTCGATCGATGATATCTATCTGTCTATGCAATATCAACCGATCCTCATGTTTAAATAGATTTTCCTACGAGTACTACTGACCCGACTCCAAGCGGCTGGGAACTCTCCAGGCGGCTGGGAGATCCAACCGATCATACTCATGACAGCTGTTCTAACAAACTTAACTAAAAATAGTAAAAGCCTGGTCAGCACGATCTTATCACGATCAGCATGACCTTATTACATGCATTTGGTCTTAACAAACCTTCTTTGAAACATAAACAAGACCTAAAACAACTAACTGCCTTATCAAGACCAGCTGTCAGGTAGGTGCTCCTGCACCATACTCCCCAATAGAAAAGAACTCATGTCCCATGAGTTTAGTATGTGGAAGTCCTCCACCTTTACACTTTGCCTTTGAAATATGCTGATCTGCTCCAGCTTTATCCTCTGCTGGCTCTTGGCTGCTCCAAGACTTCTGAACTGTAACTTGCTTTCTGGCAAGTAAATCTGCATGCCTGTCAATGTAGGCCCTTCTCAGGTTGTCTCTGTGTTTGTCAGATTGTCTGACCAGAACCTCTGTCTGAACGGCCTCTTGAACTTCTGAAATGTTCAATCATGTCTTTCTTGCAACTCTTATAGGACAAACAATAGTCCCAACTATGACAACATCCCTGTCATTCTTCTCAACTGGTTGCTGTGTGCAAACCTGTTTCTGCACCTGTTGCTGACCTCTGTCAGTCACAACTGAAACTTTCGTCATCTTGTTGTCTGTAACAACTTCTTTCCTTGCAGTGTCCTTAACTGCCTTTATGCCTGCTCCTATAGGCATCTGCACAAATTCCTTCTTTCCCATTAAAATGATTTGGGCTGCCTTCTGTACTGCAGCATTTGCCTGCAATGGCATCAACTTAATAGTCTTCCCATCCTTCTTGATGGTGTAGGTATTAGCATACCCATCATACAGTACCCTCCTATCAAATTGCCATGGTCTACCCAATAGTAGGTGACAACATTCCATAGGCAATATGTCACACAAAATTCTATCATGATATGCTCCAATCTGAAAATCCACATATGCCTGTTCATATACCCAAAGTGATTGACTATCACTCACCCAAGATGCCTTGTAAGGGTGTTGATGTGGAATCCTTTCCAAATGCAGTTTATCCACCATTTCCTGAGATACCATGTTGTCTGTTGAACCAGTATCAATGACAACCTTGCATACTTTACCTTTGCTCTTGCATGTGGTCTTGAAAAGAGCTCTTCTTTGTGGGGATTCTTTGTCATGTACCTTCATGGTAGTTGCTGTTCTTCTCATCAGCAGAGACTCTCCACTTTCTGGGTATCCATAATTATCAGCCTCCTTATCCTTGTGATGAGTGTTTGAACTCTGTGCACTTTGCTCTACTGTCTCTTCTTGTACCAGTTGTACCCTCTTGTCACTAGTTCTATCATTTCTGGATGATGAACCTTTGTTTTCTGGACATTTGAAAGATGGATGACCAAACTCACCACAGGTGTAACATTTTCCTGAAAATGTAGTAGAACCTCTACCACCTCCAAATCTTCCTCTATTACCTTTCCATCCACCCCTGAAATCAGACTGTCCCTGTCCTTTACAAGTGTCTTCTTGACCCTCATTGGTTTGCTTTTGTGTAGGGGCTGCTCCTCTTCCCCTATGGTTTCCTCTTCCTCTCATGGACTTATCATGTCCTCTATTCATCTTTTCTTCAATCCTGATTGCCATTTGATAACAATCCTCCACATTCTTAGGGTTAGCTAACACTAACTCATCCTGTATGTTAAACCTCAAACTAGCCAAGTACCTAGCCACCTTTTCTACCTCATTCTCATGATGACCAGATCTCATACTTAATTTATAAAATTCCTCTGTATATGCCTTCACATCCCTTTCCTTCTGCTTTAAAAATTGCAGCTTCTTAAACATCTGGATTTCATAATCCCTTGGCAAGAATTTCCCTTTTATTCTTGCTACCATCTTATCCCATGAAGTGATCTTTGACTTCCCTTGTTTCCTTCTCTCAGATTGTACATAATCCCACCATACCAAAGCATGACCTCCTAACTTGGTCTTTGCAATCTTTACCTTCTGATCCTCAGCAACATCTTCACATTCAAAGTGATTATCAAGTGCAGCAATCCAATCCAACAACTCATCTTCATTCAAGCTTCCAGTATACTTGGAAACATCAACCTTTACCTTAGGTTTATCATTCTGCACTGCCTTTAACAGTTTTACAAATTTCTGGTCTTCAGCATCCAGATCTTCAGCTACCTCTTCATATTCTTCAACAGTATCTTCATCTTCTTCAGACTCACTGTCTTCCACTTCCCTCTTTTTGTTCTTTTCCAGGGCTGTAAGCCTGGCTTGAAGTGCTTCAGCAAGCTCCTTCATCTTCCTCATCTCTCTAGCATGTTTCTCCTTCATCTCCTGCAATTCCCTTGCAGTACCACTACCTTTCGGAGGCATTTTGTCAACCTCTCAATCAACACACAATTCAACTCTACCTCTGCCCTTTTGGTGACAGAATCAACACACAACAGCCCAGATGTTTTGCTGAGCTCTGATACCACTATGATGCAGAGGCATCCACACTATAACCTTCGCATACAGCATGGATGTCTGCAGCCCATCATCATCATCATATTCATCCTCATCATCATCATATTTGACTTCACTGTCAGCATCATCATCATATTTCACCTGCCGACCGATATCCTCCTGTAGACAAGCCTTCACACTTTCGCCTGTCAACAGCATCACCTTACTCGATTATCGACAGCATCATCATGTTCGGCAGCATCATCATGTTCGACCAGCGCGAACACCCTCTTGACGTCCACTGTTCATTTCAGCGACAACTTCCGTCTTCTCTTCCTTCAGCATCATGATATTCAACATCATGATATTCAACAGGATAAAGAACATCCGGTTCTTCCCATTTATCCTGATGATGACAAACCTTAACTTCTCGCACCTTTCACTCGATGCTTGCGTCACCTGATATCCTGATGACGTAGATCTTGATGACGATGACGTCACCCGCAGCTTCTCAATATCCTGCCGCTCCAAAATGTCCTGATGACGTATATCATGATGATGATGACGTCATATCCTGCTGTTGGCCAAACTTAGTTTTTTTTCGGCCCGCGATCAACTTGATCAACCTTATCTTCAACCTGATGCCGATACGCTCCTCCTCGGCCCTCCTGATGATGATCACCCCGACGCACTTGCACTTCATGCACTCGAAAGCATCATGCTCTCCTCCACTTATCCGGATGACGATATCCGAACTGACTACAGGATATTTGCAGAAATATCCTGATGATGCCGTTTTAACGAACTTCTTCACTTAGCGAAATTTCACTTCGCTGATCCTCCAGGGACGACCCGATCCACTCTTAGGGTGATCTTCCACACTCTATCTTATCAGCTCGACCTAGCACATACCCATGCTAGGGTCTTCAACACCTTTCGACGGTGATCCTGCACACCTGCATGCAAACAAACAAACTACAACCTAACCTACTGTACATCGCCATTCCACCGATCAGACGGATCAACCGGTGGAATGGATCAGTAAATCCATGAAACCTCTCAAACCAGCAAATCGATTTAACAATGGAATCCAACCAGAGAAAGAACACAAACAGGATCACTTTATTTGATTTCAAAAAATGCAATACAATGATCAATCTCTCTCTCAGTCTCACTCTCTGCAACCTAGCTCGATCGATGATATCTATCTGTCTATGCAATATCAACCGATCCTCATGTTTAAATAGATTTTCCTACGAGTACTACTGACCCGACTCCAAGCGGCTGGGAACTCTCCAGGCGGCTGGGAGATCCAACCGATCATACATCATGACAGCTGTTCTAACAAACTTAACTAAAAATAGTAAAAGCCTGGTCAGCATGATCTTATCACGATCAGCATGACCTTATTACATGCATTTGGTCTTAACAGACCTTCTTGGAAACATAAACAAGACCTAAAACAACTAACTGCCTTATCAAGACCAGCTGTCAGGTAGGTGCTCCTGCACCACTCACTCTCTAGAGATCTTTGATATCCATCCTACGTCTGCATATCTCTGAGACTCCGCTGCTCTCAAGTGGGCCCTCAATTGCCTAACCTGACCCTGTAATGCAACAATGGCCTATTACTATAAGTCAGGCTGTGAAGCCTGCCCTCCCTATCCCTGTACCTATTGTTGTACCACCTACTGTGGTGACGACATCTGTCTCTATTGTGCCACCTGTTGTACCTGCACCTACACCTGCCCTACAACCTATGGCTGCATAACATGCTATTGACCTTAAGGTCCCTCCCTAGACCTCCTCCATTGTCTTGGTCTACCTCCTCCTCCTCCATCTCCTCCATCATCTCCCTAACCTCCTCTCCCCCCTCTGTCTCCTCCTCCTCTTGCTAGCTCCACCCTCGTCATCTAAATCCTCCTCGTCTATACGAGGAGCCAACTCTCCAGGTCCTGAATATCTAGGAAATGGATGAACAACAAACCACTCCTCATAGTCTAGCGTCATACCCGCATCTACTATCTCCCTCCTCATAGGCTAAGCTACATAGGGGATTTGTCAAAAGTCTGCCAAGGCCTCTTCATACAATACCATGAGACCCCACCTCAGTCTCTCTGCATGGGTCCTCACAAATCACGCCTACCCTTGTGGCTTGCCCTGTACTCTGCCAAACTACATCTATACTTTGCTAACAATCTGACACTCTAGTATGTATTGCATCCTACCAATAAGCCACTAGGTCTAGAAACAATATGGCAACTCATCGTCCTCATCCTCCCATACCTCGTAGTCTAGGTATGGGCACCAGATAACTAGATCCACATTAGATAGCATGTGTCTCCAATACTCAAGCTTTTCTAGCTTGTGCTAGGAAATCACGCCTGCATATCCGTAGATGTAAGGCTCCCCTCTCTACCTATGAAAAACACATATTGGTCATGTGATCGCTGTGTGCTCCCACAACCAAAAGTGTAAAAGAGACACACCTGCTGACAAGCTAGCCCCTCTGTGATACACAACCCGGTGCATATCCCTATACAAATGTGCTAGCACACACACACCCCATGAGTATCGAGTCCCATCGGTAATCATGCTCTCCAACACCCTCCCCCAGCCAATCGAGAACCCGTGTGACCTCCTATCAGGGCATACTATGCCACTAATCAATTCCACCACTATCCCTAGGAAGTAGTCATAGCAGTCATGAATGTCCTGCCATGAAATCACCTACTTAACTAGCTCTGGGTCATCAAAAACACATCTGCACTTAGCCAAACCTGCATCACACTGTGGGTCATACTCTACCAACTCTCCCTAAATAGGGAGGTACGGTATCCTATACATGTCCTCTAGAGTGACCACCATCTCCGTGGTCAGTAGATGGAATGTCCCATCCTCGCTATGGAATCGCTCCACCACTACAGTCAACAAACCACGGTTCACGTAAACCTCAGGCATGAAACAAATGTAACGCAGACCCATAGCACCAAGAGCCTTGCGGTCCATCTCTGTCAGCATATACCAGTGCAACAATGGAAAAGGGAACTACTCTTGTGTCATCAGGGTATCACAGATATCCTCCTACAACCAAGCAAAGTAGAGCATCAAAGAAATCCATATCCAAGCAAATCTACTCAAAGCAATCAAACTATCCTATCATTTACTTAACATATCAAATTAATCAAAATATCATATCATCTCTTGACTAGATTCTCTACAATCTTAGAGATCGCTTATCAATTGATGCATCAATCAAGGTGCCAATTGGGTTAATTTTGTTAAGTCAACTGACTATCCTAGTACAAATGCACCGAACCAGGTGGCAAATGTGCTGATTCATATCAGATGCACCACTTCATCATGAATGTGCCAATCCTTGACATATATACATCATTCTGGCACATGCACCACTTTTTGTGTGACATGCTAGTTCCACAGTGGATGCACCAATTACTGGCCTATATGCGCACATCTATCATATGCATCGTAAGATCACTCAGATGCGTGGTTTCATGACATATGCACCATTTCAGGATGCATATGCACTGAACTGTAGTTCGGTGCATCTATCCTAGATATTTTTTCCTAAGAATTTATTGGCCTAATAAATGACTTTTAGTGAGATTTAATGAACTACATATCGGTGGTCCTACCTCGGGTGGTCGATCGAACCATCGAACTCGCTCAAAATGGTGCTCCTCATGCGAAATATCCATATCTTTGTCGACTGCTCTAGCTCCTCTACTCTCCTAAGCTCTCAAAGACCAATCAACTAAGGACAAGTTTGGAAATGAATAGGACTTGTGGACCAAGCTCCTATATATAGCAAGGGAGCCATAGTTGACTGTGTGACAACTGTGACTACTTCCCGTATTTGTTCCTCAAAACCATGTCCTATTTTTCTCCATCCTAACTTGCTTTCCACCTGCTTCTTCGTGAGATTGTCTGTCTCACGCTTCTTGCCTTCTTCCCGTCCAATCTCCTGAGGGGGCATCCTATCATCGTTAAACTTGTACCGGGGGCAAACTGGGGCATGTATCATTGTCAGATAATCTTTTTCTTTGAAACAACGTGATAAAACACATTGCATCAAACAGGGGCAAAATGTATACACCTAAAAATGACACGACTCTATCTAAATAAATATTTTTAATATTTATTTAAGTCTACCTTCCTCTATCAATAAATAAATAATTAAATTTATTTATTCAATTCATATTCCTCTAAGTTAATTAAATATCAAAATATTTAATTATCTCTTCTAAAGTAAAAACTAAATAAAATCATGTATTTAATTAAATTCTTTCAAACAATTAAATAATTCTAAATTATTTAATTAAGTCAAGTATATTCCTCCAAATTTAAATAAATCATTTAAATTTATTTAAATCATCTCACTCTCCAAAAATAAAATATAATAAAATATTTTATTTATTCTTCCAAATCATGTGCAAGTACTTAAATAAATTTATTTATTTAATTTGCTTTCTAATCTTCTAAAAAAATCTTCTAAATCTTCTAAAAATAATTTTTTCTTGTCATGCAAAAGTAAAAGTTGAGTTAACTGATTTAAAGGAACCTTTTTTTTATCAACAAATTCTTAAATTAGAAATATATATTATAATTTTTGAAATAAAAGATCATCCTCATCAAGAAAGAAGTTAACTCAACAAAGCATCTTTTTGAATGACACGTCTTTCTTCTATTCGCGCACATTCCCTCAAACGTCCTCTACCATCGATCTTCTCATTTCTTCTACACCATTGATCTCCTCTCACACAATTCTATAAATACCCTTCTATTCTTCCATTCTCATAGAACGAAGCTTTCAAGTAAACTTATGCTACATAATCTATAGCGCGCCATTGGCACCCCCACTCTCACATCATTTATTATCCATTTCATATTGTGTTGAAGCTCACCTTAAACACAACAAGTATCCAAGTCATTTCTCCTTATCATCTTGAGAAATTAAAGCAAGGAAGCAAGCTTCCTGAGGGTTGCATTCATCACCAAAGATCAAACGGGAATAGGCAAACAATGGAAGCCGCCAGGTAACAAAGGTTGTAAGTATCATTGTTATTTTAAAGCTTTTGTTATTTGCACATTTCATTGATGTTATTGGGTGTTTTATAATTCATTTTATTATCCCATTTTACCCATTACAAGTCTAAATGTTAGCACTTTTTCATCCAACAAGTTTTTTCTCCATTGCCACTGTTTTGCCCATCATGATCTTGAACTCACCCAGCATCAAATCACAAATCATTTGGAATGAAGATAGATATGTCTAGAACCATAATACTTGAAACCATTCTATGGAGAAATGCAGAGCAAAATACTTTCTCCCAGACACCTCTGCACAACTGAGAAACTCTATCAATTATAGTCTTCAGATTGGTGAACATAACTTCTACTGCACAGTGATCCAAACCATCAAATTCTAGATTTAGCATCTTCAAGCACTTCTCTAAAACATATCCAAAGTTCACACTGTAGTCTTCAACACACAAGAAATGTGGAGCAAACACTCAGATAGTATCCTACAAGACAAAATACTTTGCAACACATTGTTTCCTCTAGAGGGCAAATTTTCTCAAAAACACTTGGAAACTTAGCAACAAGAGCAATCTATTGACATCATCGACACTTCTATAAGGTATTCAAATCACTTTAACATGACAACTCAATCAAGTAACAATTAGCAATATTAGAAGACATAGTTGACACCAATGACAACACAAGCATGTTGACACCAATGACAACATTGATTAGCACATACGTGCAACAATCAAATGTCTAATGTACTTACCAAAATCCAAATGAAGATTAGGACCTGCTAGTGAGATATACCTAGTGTCAAATCACAATCTATTATGCTCAAATGACACACTCCTACTTTACAATCTCTAACCACTACAAGAACATAGCTAAGAGTTTTGAAATCCATGCAAAAATTAACGTGCAATAGTTGTTCTTCTTCTTGGCAATGTGTGTTTTCATTAATGTCAAGATAGTATATATTGATGTTAATATAATTCATGGAAATGTATAGATAGACTTGTCTAGAGGAAGAGTTAGTATGGTCAAGGAAAACTAGTTCAAGAGAAGATAAAACTATCTTTGCATGTTCCCTGTATCCACACACATATATCCCATCAGTTGGGAGTACCACACTTAATTATAAGAAGCAGAAATCAGACTAAGGCATTCACAGTGCACACCTAAGGTAAAATCATCTTGAGTTGGTCTGCATTTCTCCATAGAGAAATATTTTATCTTGTGGTTCAAAAAATAGCTTTACTAACATATTGAAATGATAAATCCAAGTCTTCAAGTCCTCATATCATCTCCATAAAATGTTACAAAGTGACAGAGGCAATATAGTCTGTTCCGGAGCATGTGTACACAAATTTGAGTTTTGTAAAGGATGAAACATGTATAGATCTATCATTAGAGAGTGTACAGAGACACTACATGTTCCAAGGTATATCACGTATGATCTGCATGCAAACAAATCTTATTTTCGCATACCGCATCAAGTTATTATGTCTGCAAGTAATGTGTTGAGCATAATTGTCCTTTAGACTCCTAGTTATCTATGCAAACTTTTGAAATCCTCCAGAATCATTAAATAAGGGTGTGCAGATCTAACAAGAATCATATAATGATGTTTAAGCTGATTCGTAAAAGGTTTCATATCTTTTATTTCACCACAACACCATAATTTTAGATGTGAAGTATCTCATGTGATCTCGGGTGCTCTATTTTCTATAGATAGTCATGTTTCCTATCTTGTAGATGCATAGATTAAGTTGATATTTCAGTAGTAAGGAGTATGAAGATTGTTGAGGTCATGTGATTGAATTCTTGGTCTGCATAGAATTTTTAGCTTCTCCCAAATTGTATGAAGATGAATAGTTAGTAGTGTTGAACAATTTCAGCCGACTAGTTAAGTATATGACATGTGTGGAGTATCTTAATTAGTTTCCTCATCTTTGTATGTATAAAGATTTGTACATTGATCCCCATAATGAATCCCTGAGGTCCACAACATGTTTTTCTTATCATATTGTATGTTTTGAGGCTGACTTGTGAAGAGGTACACAATTCATCTAATGATGTTTTGATGCCAACCTAATCAATGTTTTGAAGTGATGCAGAGGATATTTATAGAAGATAAATTTCATTTGTAAAGCAATAAGGAGAATGTGAACACAACAGAGCAGAAGTAAAGATATGAAGTGTACAAAATCAATTTGAGGATATGTATTAAGAAGAAGAAGCAAAGTGCATTATCAACATAAGTCAGATGTGTTCTTTATAGGAATCCATACATTTGTACTACCTTTGTAAAACCTATTGCAGTGAGAAGATACTTAGGGAGTAGTAGCTTCCTTGGGTGGTAGCCTTAAATCAAAGTTGTAACACATGGAGTAGTAACTTCCTTGGGTTTGAAGCCCTAAAACAAAGTTGTAAAATTTTTGCAGTGAGCATATTATATTGTGAGATAACACTCACCATGGTTTTTCCCTGTCTTAAGGTTTTCCATGAAAAAATACTCATGTCATGTGTTGATTCTTGTGTTGCATGATTTCCTTTCTATTCTATATGTTATTTAGTTTTATTTGTTGATATCTAGTTAATTTTTAGTATGTGTTGATTCACCCCCCTCTTAGCACCTAATTATGTTTGACGATTGGTATTACAACCAGGTGCCTTTGGAAATCCTAATAACTAAGGTAGATCTTGCACTTGAACACATGGAATCTAAAGTTACGGACAATGATGTATCTATACTAGAACCAAATATTGAAGCAATGGAACTCGGAGGTTGGGATCTTGATGTGAGTGAAGTAGACCTTGAGGAAGAACTCATGTCAGCCCTTAATGAACTAGATGTGTTGCAAGTATGTGCCTAATTGGTGTTGTCATTGATGTCAACATATTCTTGTTGTCATTGGTGTCAACTATATCTTATTCTATTACTTGTTTAGAAGACTTGTATGTTGAGTATATTGAAAAAAATAGCCTTTCTAAAAGAAACAAGTGAGTTATAGAGAAGTGCAGTACAGATAGTGAGTTATACGCTGAACAATAGTCTGGTAAACTACTCCACATTTATTCTTGCTTGAAGATCATGGTCTATAGATTGGAAGTAAGTTAGAAGTATGTCTAAGAATGCTACATTTCAGGTTTGAGCTATCCACATGAAGATATGAGTGATTTGTATTCACCAGAGTGAAACTTGCTTTTTTTTTTTAAGTTCAGTTGAGACAGGAAGATAGTATTTGGCTCTGCATTCCTCCCCAATAAAGTATTTTACAATGTGGTTGTAGAGGGAAGTCTGGGATGATGATAAGTGCCTACAGTTGTAATGGTTTATGGTTTGGTGGTCTGTAACCTATATTTCTTTTATGACAGTTGAAAACAGTGAAGTTCATGTGTTCTGGTGAGAAAAATCCTATGGATAAATTTGTTAAGGTTTGTGCAATTGCTCCTGATGATTATAGTGTTCTTGTGCATGTAGCCTAATCATGTTCCTATCTAGACTTTGGTCCACTTTAAGAAATTGTGATGGTGTGTGAAGATTGTTCCCAATTAATGTAGCGTGTAACTAGTCTTGGTCAACCTGGTTGATCCTAGTGATTGAAGAGAATTGTGGAAGCATGTTGTAGCATGGAAGATCATGTTTGAGTCCCAGATAAGGCATGGCATGATCTGTATTTCATTCCCTTTGCATGATATTGCAATAGGTCAAGACCTATTTTGTAAATGTTTCTAATACTGACCTTGGAGATTTTTCCAATGGTTGATGATTGTGATGTCAAACTTGATGATCATTCCAAGGTTGATGTAGTGTACAAATACTTGCAGTTGAGTCATGGAAAAGGTGTCCTTGAGTGAAAATGAAAATATATTAAGAAAGGTCCAAAGGCAAAGCAGAGAAGAGGCAAAGGAAAGATGAGGAAGAGCGGAGTAGAGGAAGAGCAGAGAAGAGGAATTGTTGTTCACTATATAGAAAGGTGTTGATCATGGCAGTGAGTCTGGTAGTAATCCAGTAGTATGGTTTAACAACCCTCAAGGTTTAACAACCCTTATTGTAATCTTGCTAGGTTTAGAGTTAAGATAGTGAGCCTGCTAGACCTAGTTGTTCTTCATTGCAGTAAGCCAATATGTTTAGGCTCGTGGGGTGACCAAGCCTAAACATCACTATTTAAAGATTGCAATATATATTGAGAGTTAATCCTCTCCATGGTTTTTCCCCACCTTGGGGTTTTCCACATAAATCTAGTGTCTCTTGTGTTTGATGTTGTATCTGTGGTTAAGTTTCTGATTTCATGCACTCATTGTTAAATCATAATAATTGTGGATAAGTGATGAAGGTTTAATTGCAGAAAGTGTTTAAGTTTTTGTGACAACTGATTCACCCCCCCTCTTAGTTTTCCAGCTCATATCAACAATTGGTATTAGAGCAAGTTTCCTCTGAAGAAATTTTAACATCTTGAGGAAGATCCAAAATGTCTTATAAGAAGGAAGTGCTACATTTTGATGCAACTAATTATGTTCTCTGGAAGGCTTGGATGAAAAGCAATGTTCTTTCTTTCAGTGTCAAAGTTTGGAAAGCTATAGAAATAGAATACACCATACCTCAAAATGGTTCGATGATTGAAGATGAAATCAAAGAATATGAGATAGATATCAAGGCAAGGGATGCTCTACAAAGCTCATTAACTGACTCAACACTAAGAAAAGTGGTGGATCTTGAAACTGCAAATAAGGCATGGGAAAAGTTGAAAAATATTTATGAAGGAGATGATTCTGTGAAGGAAGCCAAGTTACAAAGTCTGAAAGTGAAATATGAAAGCTTGAAGATGAACAATGATGAAAACATATCAGCTTTTATGCAAAGAGTTGATGAACTTGTTACAGGGATAAAATTCATAGGTGGAACTCTCGAAGAAAAAGAAATTGTCATGAAAATACTTAGATCTCTGCCCAAGTCCTACTATCACAAGGTGGCTGCAATTGAAGAATTCATGCAAGTAAAAATAATTAACAAGGATCAATTGCTTGGTAAGCTTACTGCTTTTGAAATGAGGGAGTTAGATGATGCTTTGCCAAAAGTTGAGACTGCCTTCAAAGCCAGTACTCCTGAAAGTACTTCTAAATCAAAAAAGTATAAGGTAGAATCTGATGACGAGATAGATGAAGTTGAAGCCAACTTTGTGGACAAGCTGCAAAGAGGATCTAGTAAGTATAAAGGCAAATTACCTTTCAAATGTTGTTCCTATGGTAAAGTAGGTCATTTTGCTTCTAGATGTCTTGAAAGAATTGAAAGAAATAGAAGAAAATATGAGAATAGGCCTAGGACCAAAAAGAAGTGTTATTATGTTGAAAATTGTGATGATGATGAAGGATTATTAGACAATGGTGAACCAGATAATGCTAGTTCCTCTATAAATGAATGTTTGTTCATTTCTATTAAAGAAGATCTTGTGTCTACTAATTCTCCTAGCTGTGTGAAGGAAGAAAACTCAATGGAAAGTGATTTGGTTGTTCAGGTCATTAAGGACAAGGATGAATGGGTTATTGATAGTGGTTTCTCACCACATGACTAATGAAAAAAGTAAGTTTGTAAGTTTGGAAAGATATGATGGTGGTCTAGTTTGGTTTGGAGATGATACGGTTGGTAGGATTTGTAGAAAAGGATCTATTTCTTTTGATGACAACCATAATATTGAAGATGTCTTGTAGGTGAAAGGATTAAAGACAATCTTCTGAGTGTGGAACATATGTGTGACAAGGGTTATGACTTAAGATTTAAGGACAATGGTTACAAGATCAGGGAAAGCTCTGGAACAGTCATTGCAACTGGTAAGAAGACTAGAGGTAATATCTATCAATTGAAAGGAACCAAGAACTATTGTTTGTTGACTAAGATTGATGAGACTTGGTTATGGCATAGAAGGTTGTGTCACATAAATTTTGATAATATTATGAAGATAAGTACTACATAGATTGTTAGAGATCTACCTAAGCTTGTGAAGCCTACTAATCCTATTTGCAAGCAGTGTCAATTTGGGAAATATACAAGAATAAGTTTGAAAAGCAAGGACCAATCAGTTGGAGGACTACTTTCAAGCTAGTGCATACAAATTTGTGTGGACCTACTAGAGTAAGAAGTTTGGAAAGAGACAGGTACTTCATGCTACTCATTGATGATTACTCTAGAATGACTTGGGTCACCTTTTTGAAAGAGAAAGATGAATCTCTAGATAAATTCAAGGCATTTAAGGCAATGGTTGAAAATGAGATGGATTTGAAAATCAAATATTTGAGGTCTGATACAGGAGGAGAGTTCACATCAAATGAATTTAATTTATTTTGTGAAGAGCATGGAATAAAAAGATGGCTATTTGCACCTAGAACTCCACAACAAAATGGAGTTGTTGACAGAAAAAATAGAATAGTTCAAGAAGCTGCTAGAACCATGATAAAGGAAGCTCATCTTCCAGAAGCATATTGGAGAGAAGCAATCCATATTGTAGTATATATCCTAAACAAAGTTCTAGTAAAAGGTAACAGTTCAAAAACTCCCTATGAATTTTGGCATGGTAGAGTTCCTACCGTGAAATATTTCAAAGTTTTTGGTAGCAGATGTTATATCAAAAGAGAAGAAGACTTAGGCAAGTTTTATGCTAGTTGTGATGAAGGAGTCTTCCTTGGTTACTCCACCAAGAACAAGGCCTATCAGTGCTATAATAAGAGGCTAAATAAGATCATTGAAAGTGCACATGTTAAAGTTGATGAATGTAAGGAAAAGTCTTCAAAATCAAGTTGATATGAGTTAGATGATCTAGATGTTTTAGAAGTGGTGCAGCATGAAGATAAACATAGAAGAAGAAGAACAAGCTCTGGTAAGTGCTACCAAAACTCCAAGATATGTAAGAATCACTCATTCTAAAAATCAATTCATAGGAGATAAGAGCAAAGGGATCTTAACCAGAAGAAAATATGCAGAAGAAGAAGTAAAATTCTATTTGATCTCTAAGATTAAACCTAAAATTGTGGATGAGGCATGCAAAGATGAGAATTGGATAAAGGACATGGAAGAAGAATTGATGTAGATAGAGAAGAATCAAACTTGGGAGCTTGTTCCTAGACTAGCAAACAAGAATCTAATTGGTACAAAGTGGGTCTTTAGAAACAAAATGAATGAAAATGGTGAAGTGGTAAGAAACAAAGCAAGATTGGTATGCAAAGGATACACTCAGGTTGAAGGAATAGACTTTGAAGAAACTTTTGATCTAGTAGCAAGAAATGAAGCAATAAGGATGTTTCTAGCTTTTATAGCATACATAGATTTCAAGTTTTATCAAATGGATGTGAAGTCTACCTTCTTAAATAGAGAGTTGGAAGAGGAAGTTTATATTGAACAACTGGAAGGATTTCAATCATCAGAACATGGGGACATGGTATGCAACTTGAAGAAAGCATTGTATGGATTAAAACAAGTTCCTAGGGCATGGTATGTATAGTTGGATAGGTACCTGATATAGATAGGGTTCTGTAAAGGTACAATAGATAGTAATCTCTACTTCAAGATCAATGATGAACAAACCCTGATTGTTGTAGTTTTTGTTGATGATATTATTTTTGGAGCCAATGAAGGTATGTGCTCAATTTTTGCTGGAGAAATACAAAGTGAATTTGAAATATCTATGTTTGGAGAGATGAACTTCTTTTTAGGTCTACAAATAAGTCAATTAGATAAGGGTATCTTCATTTCTGAGTCTAAGCATGTGAAAGAGTTGTTAAAGAAATTTGGGATGGAAGACTCTAAACTAGTATGCACACTTATGATAACTAGTTGTAAGTTGAATAAAAATAATAACTCACCCTTGGTAGACCAAAAAAAGTATAGATCTATGATTGGAGGATTACTTTATCTGACTCAAACTAGACTTGACATAATGTATACAGTGTGTCTTGTTGCAAGATTTCAAGTAGAACCGAAGGAATCACATGTGATGACAGTCAAGAGAATTTTGAGATATTTAAAGGCACAATAGATTATGGTTTGTGGTACCCTAGGGAAAGTGACTTCGTTCTGAATGTATATACTAATGCATATTGGGCAGGAGATGTGGATGATAGAAAAATCACAAGTGGAGGTGCATTCTTCTTAGGAAAAAGATTAGTATCTTGGTTGAGTAAGAAACAAGATTCAATATCCCTATCTACTACAGAAGCAGAATACATCGCAGTAGCATGTAATTGCACTCAAGTGTTATGGATGAAGCAGACTTTGAAAGACATAGAGTTGTGTATGAACATCCAATTACAATCTTTTGTGACAATACAAGTGCCATCAACATATCAAAGAATCCAGTGATGCATTCAAGGACAAAACACATATCCATCAGGTATCATTTTTTGAGAGAAAAGGTTAAAGATAATGAAGTGAAGTTGGAGTATGTTTCTACCAAGGATTAGATTAGAAGCATTTTTACCAAGCCTTTGCCTAAGGATACTTTTGAGTATCTCAAAGAAAAGTTAGGGGTCATCACCCCTCCTATTCTAAACTAAGATGCACAATAGTTCATTAGCCCAGAGGTGTTTAGAGGTCTAGATTGATGCTTCTTAGGGCTACTTCTAAGGGGGAGTAGTTAGAGAGTTTAGAAGAGAGATTAGATCAGAGAAGAAGAGTGCAAGTATTTGTCCTTTGCTATTGATGTCAAAGAGGGAGAGATGTGAAAAACTGTAAGTGCAGATGTCTAAAAGAAATGAGGAGAATTTTGGAGAAAGAAAGAAGTGCATGTGTGTAAAGAGAAAGGGGGAGAATCACGTCTTGATGGCTATTGTAGTTTTTCACATCATATGTTGCCATCAATGACAAAGTGGGAGATTGTTGTAAATATGTGTCTAATTAGTGTTGTCATTGATGTCAACATATTCTTGTTGTCATTGGTGTCAATTGTGTCTTATTCTATTACTTGTTTAGAAGACTTGTATGTTGAGGATATTGAGAAAATTAGCCTCTACAGAAGAAACAAGTGAGTTATAGAGAAGTACAGTACACACAGTGAGTTGTATGCTGAAGAACAATATGGTAAACTACTTCACATTTATTCTTTCTTGATGATCATGGTATGTGGATTGGAAGTAAGTTTCATGTATGTCTAAGGATGCTACATTCTAGGTTTGAGCCATCCGCATGAAGATCTAAGTGAGTTGTATTCACCAGAGTGAAACCTACTTTTTTGCTATCAATTTAGTTGAGATAGGAAGACAGTATTTAGTTCCACATTCCTCCGCAATAAAGTATTTTGCTCTATGGTTCTAGAGGGAAGTCTGGGATGATGATAAGTGCCTACAGTTGCAATGGTTTATGGTTTGGTGGTCCACAAGCTATCTTTCTTTTATGACAGTTGAAGACAGTGAAGTTCATGTGTTTCGGTGAGAAGATTCCTATGGATAAAGTTATTAAGGTTCTTGCGGTTGCTCTTGATTACTATAGCATGCTTATGGATGTCTCCTAATCATGTTCCTATCTAGACTTTGGTCCATGTTAAGCAATTGTGATGGTGTATGAAGATTGTTCCCGGTTAATGTAGTGTGTAACTAGTCTTTGCCGACCTGTTTGATCCTAGTGATTGCAAATAATTGTAGAAGTGTGTTGTGGCATGGAAGATCATGTTTGTGTCCCAGCTAAGGCATGGCATGATCTAGATTGCATTCCCTTTACATGATACTATAATAGGTGAGGACCTATTTTGTAAATGTTTGTAATACCGACCTTGGAGATTGTTCCAATGGTTGATGATGTGATGCTAACCTTGACGATCATTCCAAGGTTGGTGTAGTGTATAAATACTTGTAGTTGAGTCATGGAAAAGGTGTCCTTGAGTGAAAATGAAAATATATTAAGAAAGATCCAAAGGCAAAGCAGAGAAGAGGCAGAGGAATGAAGAGGAAGAGTAGAGTAGAGGAATTGTTGTTCACTATATAGAAAGGTATTGATCGTGGTAGTGAGTCTGGCAGTAAGCCACCAGTAGGGTTTAATAGCCCTCAGGGTTTAACAACCCTTATTGTAGTCTTTATAGGTTTAGGGTTGAGGTAGTGAGTCTGCTAGACCCAATTGTTGTTCATGGTAGTAAGCCAGTATGTTTAGGCTCATTGGGTGACCAAGCCTAAACATCACTATTTCAAGATTCCAATATATATTAAGAGTTAATCCTCTCCATGGTTTTCACCCACCTTGGGGTTTTCCATGTAAATCTGGTGTCTCTTGTGTTTGATGTTGTATTTGTGGTCAAGTTTCTGATTTCATGCACTTATTGTTAAATCATAATAATTGTTGATAAGTGATGAATGTTTAATTGCAGAAAGTGTTTAGGTTTTTCTAACAATTGATTCACCCCCTCTCTCAGTTGTCTAGTGCATATCAACAAGATGAAGTCTAAGGACTGAATGTAGAGTATGAAGATATGCTTCAATTAGCAAAAGAGACAATTGACAAATTAAAGACAAAGGCTAAAGAGTCGAAAGAAGAAATTGGCAAGTTGAAAATTGCATTAGAAGGAGACAAAGCGGGTGACACAAAGTTCAAAGAGGCTGAATATATGATCTCAAATCTAAAGGTTATGGTTGAAGAAGAGAAGAGGATTGAAGACTTCTTAAACATCAAGCTCAATGAGGAATCAACTAAATGTTTAAAACATGAGGAAGAAGTTGTCATTCTAAGGAAAGAACTGGAAAAGGCAAAAGAGTAGATTGACAAGGTACTAAAGTTGAAAGGAAGATCTAAAATCCTTGATGAAATTATTTATTTTGAAAAGCCAACAAATAAAAATTTAGGCCTTGGTTTTGAAAGGGGGAAGAGTCCAATGATCAGTGCTTCTACAAATCTATATGATAAGTTCCAATCAGTAAAGATTGAGACAAAGAAGGAGAAGACTTGCATTAAAGATCCTAAGAAGAAACCTACAGAGTTGTTGGAAAGAGACACTATTCTGATGATTGAATATTGTCATTGATGGAAACAAAGGGAAGAGACTCCACTGATATAACAAAGAGACCTTACTTTGGAAACAGAAATGACTATGTATGAAAAGTATACATTTTAGAGAGTAACAATGTTTGGAATGGTATGCCTCCATAGTAAAAGATCAGTATATGTGGATCAGGTATGTTGTTCATAACTATTTAGTGATGTTTTTTCCCAGTGTTCAAGTCTTGACTTCCTTTGAAAATCACATGGTATAATACCTAAGTCTGGGTGAACAGAGCAAAGACAGGAATAGTGCATAGTGCAAGAGAAAAGGGTTCACATTCCTCCGTAGTTGTATATTTTGTTCTATGGTTTTGAAGGTATGCTAAGATATCTAGAATGATTGTTGGTTGTGTATCTCAAAGTCTCATATGGTCCGCAATAGGAATTATGATGTGACAAATTAGTTGATCAAGTATACTCTTAAGGAACAAGCTAACAAACATGTTAGATTCTTATGCAGATAAGTTATATTGTCTGATTAATAAATCTAAGTGATGGTATGATTGAAGTTGACCTATGTGAATACTTTTGTATGTTTGTTTAAGTTTGCATTGGAGATTTTACACAAGTTTAATCCGACAAGATGTGGTATTTGTGTAGATGCTTTATGTTTTGCTTGCTGACCCAATTATGAGATAAATCTTGTAGCGAATATATATACCTGTTGGAATTTGGTGATGGTCAGTGTTGTTGATAAGTGTGTTGTATGAATTTGAAGTGCAAAGGATTATGAGTAGAGTGTAGATTAGAGAAGTTGAACAAGGATAGAAAATAAAGTATATGTATTTAAGTTGAGAAGGCAGAATAAATGAAGACCTTTTAATCTATATAATGAACCTTCAATGGAACTATGATCCAACGTGTGGTAGATGCATTTACATCAGTTCATCTTCTGGCATTGAGCCAATCCTCCTTTCTCCTTTTCATTTGGTAGTGAACCTTTGTGTAGTGAGCACTTCTTCATAGGATAGTGAGCCCTAGGTAGTGAACCCTAAGGCAGTGAGCCTTCTTGTAATCTAGTATTGAGCTATCACAATATATTGTGAGCTAACACTCACCGTGGTTTTTCCCTTTTTCGGTTTTCCACGTAAAAATCCTAGTGTTCATGTGTTATGTCTTTATGGTTGTTGTTCTTATGCTTATTCTATTCTCATGTTATTAACTTTGGAAATTAGATTAATAAACTAGTTGAGAAGTGGTTTTGTGGAATACTGATTCACCCCCCTCTTAGTATTCCTTATATTAAACAATTGGTATTAGAGTAATGTTCCTTGGAAGAAGTCTAACAACTTGAGGAAGATTTGGGAAAGTTCACTTAGGGCAGCCAGGAGATTTAGAAACTTCTCAAATAATGTTGAATTAGAAGCAACTTTAATTGATCTTGAAAAATTAGAAGCATAAATCAAGGATCTGAAGGATAACATTCAAGAAGCTGATGAGTGCATTCTAAAGCTGAAAGAACAAGTCAAGAAATTCAAAGAAAAGTATAGAGATTTTAGTGAATAATTGATATCAGCAAATGAGACCCTAGATGATTTAAAAGTGGAAGTTATAGAAAGAGCTAAAGTAGAAGAAGATTTAAACCTGATGGTAAAAAGAAAGATAGAAGAACGTGTCAAACTAGAAAAGGAAGTTGTGTGCCTGAAAGTTCTATAAAACTTGATGAGATGATTGCCAGTCAAAAGAGTTCAAATGACAAGCAATGCTTAGGATTTGAGAAAGGAGAAAGTTCAAAATTAGGTCAAGAAAACTTTTAGTTGAAGCAAAACAAAGGCAACCAATTTAGGAATCAAATAAGAAGACCTAGAAGACCTCTAATCAGATAACTAAATGCTCAAAGGTACCCATCTTTCAATGGCTATTGATTTAATTGCAATAATTTTGGTCATAAGGCTACTCAGTGTATGACAAGAATAAACCAGAATCAAAATATTCCATCATTCTCTGGTCAATGCTTCAATTGTAAGAAAATTGGTCATAGATAAAGTGAATGCAGAAGTCTGATAAGGAATGGCTTTCACAATTCAAGGAATACCCAATCATTCAATGGAAGATGTTTTGCATGCAATAGATTTGGACACATGGCTAATCAATGTAGATCAAGGATGACTTTATTCAGAGGAAGGAATCATGGATAGGGAAACACTATATGCTACAATTGCAACAAGTTTGGACATGTTGCAAGATTTTGTAGAAATAAGAATGTGAAAAGAAACTACTATGCTGAAGAAAGGAAAATAGAGCAGAGGAATGATAAGGCAAAAGAAAAAGTTCATCCAGTTGAAACTAAGAAATAAATAGAGAAGATCTAAATCAAGAAAGAATTAATTGAAGTCAAGGATGGATCTACACTAGTATCTATTGATAACTGAGAGGGGGGTGAATCAGTTATCCTAATTATTTATTCTTTCTGAACTTTCTTATTAATCAATGCATCATTAATTCAAACAAGCAAACATTACCATGAAATGGAAAAACACATGACACAGTACTTTTGACATGGAAACCCTGTTAAGGGAGAAAACCACGGGATGATTAACCCAAAGATTATTCTCTGTTAGAAGAATAAGGAATTAAAAAATGGCACTTGCCAATTAGGGCTCACTGCCCGAGCACACTGCTCACAAAGGAGGCACACTGCCTACAAGGAGACACACTATCTACAAAAGAATGTTATACAATACTTGAACTAATTGGAAGCATCCACATATGCTAGAGTTCAGTTCCAGTTAGGCTCAGTACACTGATCTACCGCACTTCATCTTTCCTCTTCTCTTATGCTGCTTTCCTTTCACATACCGGACCTTTCTTACTGTTTCTGCTCTACTCTGCTTTTATTTGCATACCACATATCGCCACACAACTTCTCACAACTAAATCCATCGTGTATATATATCCACACAAGTAATTTCATCACCTTTCTAGTTGGCACCTGGAACAGTCAATCTTTTCACTAATTCTGATCTATCAGCTGAATCCTAGCACATCAAGTAATGCGGATCAAGTATATGCTTGTAGAAATCATTAATCATGTCGGCCAAACATGATTCATGCCTTCATAACATTTAACACCATTAGTAACACATCTAAAAAGTAGTCTGATGTTCTGTCAGTCAGGAATCCGGTACTCAACTATTCATATCTTTTTCCTCATCTATCACTGGAGGCTAAATCCTTGGAATATACCACTCAAGGTAGTCCTCTTGACTTCCCCAAATCTGCACTATACCAAGATACTTCCTCTGAGAGATCTGGACCTATCTGTCGGACCTTGTCACATGCTCTGTTCTTGTTTACCGGACCACAACATTCTTCACTCTGACTTCCGGTAGAGACACACCATGTCCTGCGGATGTGTGGGATGAACTTTTTTGCCATCAATGACAACAATCATGAATACATATAGTGTCTCTTGCCAGCAGTATCTGGTGCAGATACTTCCTCCAGGAAGTAAATTGGGAGATCTGGCTCAGGGGGAGCTGTGTTGAAAATCCAAAACCACCAGGCAAAGATTTAGTTCTAAAATCCAGTACTAAGATATGTTAAGAAGAACTCTATGACAAATCCTTTGAAAGAAATTTTGGTAGAAAATGATCTAATGTGGAGCATTGTGGAACAATTTGGGTTGACTGTGATTGTTAGAGAAGAGTTTGGCAGCTTTTGAAAATACTGCATTTATGACGATTAAGTTAAGGCTTCAAGGGATTAAAACGCTTGGATTTGTAAAAGTTTAATCACTTTTTATTCAATCTTTCAAGTGTTTAAGGTGATCTAAAGTGAAATTCTAGGTAACTCAAAGATTTCCAAAAAAAATCAATCTCAGGTGAAGGAAACCCTAATTTGGATAAAGAGGTATTTTCTATTCAAAACCCTATTGCAAATTTGTTTGAATCCTTATAGAAATGGTAACACCTCAAGTGATTGATATAACCAAAAGAGCTTGGTGAAAATTCAAGAAGCATCCATTCAAATCAATAGAGGTCAATCCAAATGGAGCATTCTCTAGAATTCTATATGGGGTGATGCATGCAAAAGACGTTAGGGATTACATCCATGTTACCCTAGAAGAGCATGGGGACAGTAGATTCTTAGACTTGTATTAGAATCATCTAAATGGTGATCAATTTGAGCTGAAAGAAGAATACAAAGCTCTAGAGGAGAAGAAATTCATTCAATATAAAGACTTCCCTACATTTGTAGAAGATGAATGGGTCCAGTACATTTTGAGTAGAATCCACAATGAATTAATGTGGTTGGGGCAGCCCTTCAAGATTACCATGGATGCAATTAGGGTTGTGACTAGACTAAGTTCTATCAGTAGGGTACTCCTGTTGAAAGCTATAAAGAATGATATAGTAATAGTGGCCACTAGAGTGAAATTTGATAAATGGGATTTAACAATCAATGATATTGAAGATCATGCTATAAAATTTGCATCCATGGTGTTGGGATACAATGTCTATTTCACTAACTGGGAGAACTTTGTCTCCAACACTTCCATATACACTGCCTACCAAATGATCAAGGAAAATGCAAACTATGATATCTATGACTTGCTCTGACAACAAGTAATGGAGAACCTGGAGAAGTCAAAAGAAAGCAAATATCCATTCAAATTTAATACGTTGATCATCTATTTATTTATCTTCTTCATGAATGAATTGCCAAAGATGAACATCTTGTTCTGGTTAAATAGTCTACCAGTTACTGTACAAATTAGGGATCATTTAAATAGTATTGGAAGCTATGATGAACAAAATGCAGCCCTGTGGAGCTATTTTAAGAACATCCAAAGAATGATGCAATCAATTGAAAGAATTCCAAAAGCAATTGTTGAAAAATAGAAGGATGACATATGCTTCATTGTGATAAAAGATCAATGCTTGATGGAGGTCATTGAGCCTAGAATAGTATAGGTTATGTCAATGGGCTATGAGGTAGATGGAGGAATATTGAAAATTATGCCCAACACATGCTAAGTAAACCCAGAGATCCCAATGAAGAAAGATTTGGGACTTATAAGGAACTATTTGCTAAAATTCATGTTGAAGTAAGAAAACCTGAGATCTCCAAGAAAATGTAGAGAATGATAGAGGATTTCACCCTAAGACAAGGCTTCACAAAAGAACAAGTAGAAGAGGCAAGGGAAAAAGCACAAACCAAAAAGGCAACAAAAGAAAAGAGAGAAAGTGAATTGAGTAAAGCTCTGAAAGAACCCAAGAGTAAATCAGAAAAACCAAAGGTGTCAAGAAGGAGAACCAGAGGATCTACCTCTATAGAAGTTGCATCTATTCCCTCTGATCCCACATCTTCTGCAAGTGTGGAAACTCCTACCACCAGTCACAAAAGGAAGAAAACAAAGGCTAAAAGAATGCATGTAAGCATTGCAGTTGATGAGGAAGAGACAGAAATAGATGAAGAAGTGAAGAGAATGAAACTGAGGTCACCAAAGCCTCCACAAATAGCAAAAAGAAACCCTCTGATAAGGCTAAAATTGAGAAAAGGCCAAAGAAAGATAAGCCTCAGATAGAAGAGGCCACTATAAGTCTTGAAGATATCCTGAAGGCTATAACTATTGATGGAAACCTAAAACCCATAGCCCAACTATATGATGAATATAGTGATCTGGATAAAAGAATTATTGAGACTGTTGTTGTCAGATATCTAGACATCTACAACAAAGCCCTTAGTGAGATCATTATTGATCTCCTAGATAGATTGGACATTATAATGACTACTAGAAAAGAAGCTACTATGGCTAAGGATGTGGAGCTCAAAGAATATATATTGATAAAATTATGTCCAGAGATCTCACTGGAAGACAAAGCAAAAATCTCTAAAGTGATGCATAAGGAATTCAAAATAAATAAAAGGATGAATACTCTCATGTCAGATGACATTGAGAAAGTAGCCAAGGATACAAAGGAAATCACCCTGAAAGTGTTGAGGGATCATCATCTTCCAACAATATATGACAATGATGAAACAAATACTGGAGATGATCCATCTATTCTAGAAGTAAATTTGAATCAAGGGTTAGATGAGAAAGAGGCTAATGAGAAGAAAGCCCCTACTATAGTTATTGAGACCAGTATTCCTACAAAACAACAAACTAATGACAAGGCAGAATTGGAGGAGATCGAGAAGATAGATAAAGCCAATGGTCAAGAAGAGAAGTAGGAGAAGGAAATTCCTACACCAAAACAAAAAGATGTTGCAAATAAAGCTATGGATTTAGATGCTTTGGAGCCAAACCAAGAAGAAGAAGTCTCTAGTATAGCAAGAGACACTACATAATCAATTAAAGACTTTTTGGAGAAAGAGAAACAAGTCTTGGATGAGAAAGAACTTTTGCAAGGACCAATAAACCTAGACTTAATGTCCCCTGTATAGAAATTCAAACTGGTATCAATTGTGCAAGTAAAGGAATAAGAAATTTTAAGGTCTCACATACAAGACAATGAACTGATTGATGAGGCATCTAGTATTTTGGAGAAGCTAATGCCATCATATTAGAGGGATACTTCTTTGTCTTTCATAAGTCAACTAAAAGAACTCATAAATTCTATAAGTGAGCATTTTAAATCTTTTGAGAAATCTGCTGAGACAAAAGTGAGACAAGAGTTTGATGAGAAAAGGTTAAATGAGCTGAAGACTATGATAGTGAATGACAAAGCTCTACTAGACAATAAAATGTAAGGCATACAAAGTGCCATCAAAGAAGCAAGTGACCTATACAAATTTTTCCTCTCTTGGCCGGCAGCCACAAAAGAGCCAGAAGAAAAGATAAAGGATCAGAATCTATAGCTGATAAATATTTCCAAAACATTTGATCCAGTAGTTGAATCAGTAAGTAACAAAGAAATACAAGTAATTAACATTCATGAAGAGTTAAATAATCTTATGAATAAGGGGGATTAGATGAAAAATAAAATGTGTCAGTTAAGAGGACTGTTTAGTCTTAATCTAGATTAAATGATTAGTATTGCAGTAGAAGCACAAGCATCTTGACAAATTGACACAAATTTTGATGTACAAAAGGCAGAAGAATCAGTCTTTATAATAAATGGTCACATTCAAATTTTGAAACAAGCTAAAATTCGATGGGATGAAGAGATTACGCAATTAAAGATTGTGTATAAGGATATTCTTTCATTGACAACTAATTGAGTTGAAGTATTGTATGTGTACATATGAGGTAGAATGTGAAGAATTTCATAGTTTTCATCCAATTTTGACTCTAGTACATACACCTTTGCCATTGATGTCAAAGAGGTAGAAGAAGATCAGTGAAAAATGAGCAAAAATCTTTGGGGGGGAAGAAACATAGAGTAAGGGGAAGCAGATGCACATTTTTCACCAAGTGTTGCCATCAATACCAAAGGGGGAGACTATTGGAAAGAGACACTATTCTGATGATTGAAAATTGTCATTGATGGAAACAAAGGGAAGAGATCCACCGGTATGACAAAGCGACCTTACTTCGGAAGCAGAAATGACTAAGTATGAATAGTATACATTTTACAGAGTAAGTAACAATGTTTGGGATGGTATGCCTCCATAGTAAAAGATCAGTAGATGTGGATCAAGTATGTTGTTCATAACTATTTAGTGATGTTTTGTCCTAGTGGTCAAGTCTTGACTTCCTCCAGAAGTCACATGGTACAATACCTAAGTATGGGTGAACGGAGTAAAGACAGGAACAGTGCACAGTGCTAGAGAAAAGGGTCTGCATTCCTCTGCAGTTGTATATTTTATTCTATGGTTCTGAAGGTATGCTAAGATATCTACAATGATTGTTTATTATGTATCTTAGAGTCTCATATGGTCCGTAGTAGGAATTATGATGTCACAGATGAGTTGATCAAGTATACTGTTAAGGAACAAACTGACAAACATGTTAGATTCTTATGCAGAGAAGTTATATTGTTTGATTAATAAATCTAAGTGATGGTATGATTGAAGCTAACCTATGTGAAGACTTTTCTATGTTCGTTTAAGTCTGCATTGTAGATTATACACAAGTTCAAGTTGACAAGATTTAGTATTTGTGTACACAGTTTATGTTTTGCTTGCAAACCTAATTATGAGATAAATCTTGTAGTGAATATATATACTTGATGGAATTTGATGATGGTCAGTATTGTTGATGAGTGTGATCTATGAATTTGAAGTACGAAGGATTATGAGCAGAGTGTAGAGCATAGAAGTTGAATAAGGATAGAAAATAGAGTATATGTAGTTAAGTTGAGAAGTAAGGCAGAATAAATGAAGACATTTGAATCTGTATATTGAACCTTCAATGGAACTATGATCCAACATGTAGTAGATGTATCTACAACAATTCATCTTCTGGTAGTGAGCCAATCCTCCCTCTTTCTTATTTTCATTTGGTAGTGAGCCTTTGTACAGTGAGCACTTTGTTGATCATGATGTTAGTCACAAACAAATATAGATAAAGAAATGTCAATCAAACCTTTATCATCTTGAAAGATACGATGAATTTAGAGAATTCATGATCCCAAGTCTCTATGGATTAGTTCATAGTCTACAAATGTTACTCAGTGGTTTGAGGTGCTTTACTATTTTCCATTTAGGGGCCTTACATTTTTGATTCCAAGAACTTCTTGTCTAGATGATCTCAAACCTTCCTACTTTCTGTAAATTCCTTAACAAGCAAGGTTAGATCCTATTATGTTTGACCAGAGTATGTAGATATTATGTAAGTTTGATCAATTCTTCTAATATCAACTTATACTAATTAGATTTTACGTCTACATTATAAATTTGGTTAAATGATGTGCCTACAGGCATGTATTTTCATGATTAATGTTAATATTCATGTTCATTTGCATGATATTTATCATTTTTAGCATGCTACTTACTCAAATATGCTAATGATGTCCAATTACCTATGAGATATCAACATATTTGCTATATTTACTTAAGATTGTATGTGTATTTGCAATTCTGATGATGATCAAATGAAATTAAAGAAATTTGATTGAGTGCTTGCTAAATTTTACTAAAATGAGTGAATCTTTAGCCATTGATCCATATACATTCTAGACACTATCATGAAGAGAAATAAATCAAACCAGTTGTTCACCAGGATGTTCCACAACTAGATATTATTGATGATAACTTTGATGGAAAGGAATGAAAACAACATGCACAACATGAGATGCACTCCAAGGGATGTAGTAAATCAAAGCACATGTCAAGAATCCATTCAAAGATTACTGTAAGTTTATGATTGTATGTAATCAGATTCTTCACCTTCATTAAGTATGCAAAAGAGATGTACATTTACAATTAGCCTTGAGAATTAGTCCTGATGTTTCAACAATTTAATCTTAATTAAATTTTGAATATGTTACAATGTGCACTCCATCTCCTTTTATAGGACAAGCATAGGAGGTGATTACAAAAGATCCTGTGATCAGGATTTGTCCATTCAAATCAATAGTCCATAATATTCCTTGACCAAGTCAACAAGTAGACACATGGCAAAGGTTGCCAGTTGACAACCATCTAGTAGTATACAACTATCCTCTTCGACACATTATGCATATGACTCTGTCACCCTACATCTTTTATATTCTTTCTCCTCCTCATCAGTAGATGAGTCATCTTTTACATGCACCTTGATAATCCCCCTAATGGGTTCATGTGCTTGCACAATTTTTTCAACTGTACCTCCATCTTGTAGCTTGGTCTTGGTAACTGCATGCCCTTGTGATTAGAACTGGGCTTGCAGAGCAGTCCACTTAGCCTTTCTACTATTCAATATTTCATTATATTTCTCCACGTTTTCCCTCATCCTCATGGCCTTGTATATCACATCTTTAGATAAGTGGTTAAGTGGGTCATCTGCTGTAGGTTTGAAATTATCTTGAAAGGCCTTGATGGAAAATGTAGCATCCTGATTCTCTATCTTTCCTTCTACCTATTCCTCTAGGGCCTCTAGAATTTCTAGTTCCTCGTATAAAAGCTCATGTAGTTTGGTACTAATATTTCTGAGCTTAGCATTGCACTTCTTAAGGATATCCACTTCAAATTTGGTATCTTCATACCATATACCTAACAATTGTGATGTCTGTTTGGTTAAGACTTTATTGAACATCAAGACATTCACATCTTTATGCTTCATTGCAGAGAGGGCAGTTAGAGGCTTCTCAATTTTTATTGACCTTTGTGCAACCTCCTTCTGTAATTTATCTACTTTTCTCCTCAAGGTGTTGAGAAAACTCCAATTAGCAAGAGAAGTGCTTATTACCTTTTCTTCTTTGGTGATAAATTGGCCAAACCATTTGTCCATTACATTTGATTTATGCTTCATGATATCCAACCCCTTCATTTCGTCTTGAGATATTATGGTCAATGGGGTGGATGTACTGATTGGAATGTTAGTAGGAGACAACAAACCCTTTATGAATGTTTGCATTTGAACAATATGCTCTTTATGCACTTTATTTTTGTTCTTCTCCTTCTCTATTTTAATCACTAATGAATCTATTATATCTTTGGCCTCTTGGCACTCTTGCTACTTTGTGGTAAAGCCCAAATTCACAATGGTTATCTGAAACTCACTGGCACTTATTTCTCCCTTGGATTTGTCCACAATGGGTATAGCCACTTGAGTTGCTCTCTAACCTATAACCTAATCTCTCTTTATTGTAGAGATGGCCCTATCTCTCCTGTTAGGTTTGGCTATATCACCTAAAAATAATGTGGATATGTCAAAATTGGAGGAAACACTTGGTAGAGGAGGATTTACCTCTTGTTGTAGCCAATATGGCACTTCAGCTTTAGACCTTTCCTAGTCTATATGTTCAATGTGAACATTCAGTGTTCTTATGCTTTGTTCCAACCTTTACGGTGACTGTTCCTTTTCTTCTTCATTGTGAACCTCCTCATGTGTATTCTTGTCATGTTCATCCTGAGGTGTTTGGTTTACATTAGGGTTTTGGTGGCCCAAATCTTGTGCATCCTATTGGTCTTCTTGGCTACCATTGTCAACATTTTCCTCTGTCCTGCTATCATCACCTACTTGTGGACCTTGTTGCCCACATATTGGAATCTCAGCCTCTATTGGACCTTGGGATTCGACTATCCTGACTTCCTCTGTCTCTTTATCCTACACTTGCTCACTATCTTGAGCATCATGCTAATCAGGTACATCCCTATCTTCCTCCATAGCTGTATTGTCTTACAATTCATCTTGCTCTAGAGCTATGTCATCATCATTCTTTTCATCTTCTCCAGCCTAATATGCTATGTCAATGACTGCCAAGCTAGTAACCTTATCAACTAGTCTTGTCAAGCTAATTTTTTGTGCTACATTCTCAAGACTGTCCTCTTCTATCTCTTCTTCCTCCCTCACGTTCTGCATAGTGGGGGTATTTTGGGGAGTCATGGCTATGTTTTTCACAAGTGTTTCCATAGGGCTGGTGGAGACTTCCCTCACCACTTCATCATTAGAAAGCTCTACTATTTCATTTAGTGGGAGAGACTGATCACCCCCCTTTTTCTTCATCTCTTTCTTCTTTTCTTTAGCCAAATCTATTTTAAAATGGACTATGGTGGGGATGGGCACATCATGCTACACATTTTTCTTGATTCCCTCACCTCCTTTTCCTTTCAACATAATGGTAGGGTTCACATCCACTGACCCCCTCATTGTAGGTGATAGATTCTTCTTTTGTGGCATCTCTTGAGTTCTATTTTTCTTTTTCTTTATGAGATGAACATTATCTTCATCAGTACCTTCATAAGTGACATGAGGTTTTGTTATGGGCTTTTGCTATTTTGTAGGTGCTTGAGATGTTGTAGCAGTAGAGGTTGAAGATGAATTTGTTTTGATACTCACAACACGCCCCATTTTACCTCTTAGCAAAATAAGGACCCCTACTATGGCTGTGGATTTTTTGTTGTGTGTGGTCCCGCTTGGTGGTAAAGGGAAAAGGGGTAAAGGTTACAAACCATGTTAAAAACTGAAATAAATTTAGCATTAAGTGCCAGTGTGGAATAGAGGTGAATTCTTTGTCAAAAATGAATAAGGGTTAATTTTTGAACCATTTTAAAATTCCCAATATTCTACAAGATATGCATGTTTTTGGTAAAATGCATTATAGAAGGGTTTTGTATGTTGCATGTACAAGGTCGTTTGTATGTGGAGTCATTGTATTAGTCACATAGAGCGGTCGAGTTTATTTATCGTGGTACTTTGTATGCATGTGTTTAGTGTTTTATTCTTTGTATACAAGTCGGACTAGATAAGTTTTAGAAGTGGAGTGGATAAATGGCTAAGTCGCATTGTATCTTGAGTTATATGTTTGTTGAAAAAGAAAGATACAAAGCAATATAAAGCGCAATATACATGCCGTGGACTTGAAGAGAATATAAAATTTGGTTTTATTAAGGTATGTTTCATTGTATGTATGTTGCATATTTTGGGTTTACATCTTTGGCATACATATAATGCAGATTTCAAAAGATAATTAAATCAGATGTAAGTGATGCATCGTACCTTAAAGTTTTTGGAAATATGCATTCACTTTATATACATGTATGGATCCAAAGAGGTTATATAATATGCTTAAGAAAAGATGATGAGTCCGAGATGATTGTTTAAGAGTTTGCATGTATGCAGGTTTGTATCTAAGGGTAGATACAAGTGTTGTTGTTTCACTGAGATACAAATGGGGATGTAAAGTGGGTCCCTTTGCTTGTATCTCACGGTTGCATATTGCACAGACAGATAGATATACAAGAGTATATACAAGCTGATATACAAGCAAAGATGCAAGGAACCGCATTCAACATGGATTTCAAAAGGAAGTTAAATAAAGGTAAGGCTTTATATGTTTCGGTGATTGTATGTTAACAATATACAATCCTGATATACAAAGAAATGAAAGACATCATTAGAGAGCTAAAAGGTAAAGATGGTTTGTATGGGTCACAATTGTATAAATGTTTGTATCCATTTTACATACATTACGATATACAAACAAAAGATACAAGGGCGGATATAAAGAAAAAGGGTAACATTGTTTATAATCCATTGGATGTAGGCTTGTCTATTGAAAAGGTGCAAATTGACATACAAGAAATAATATACAAGGAGAGATACAAGAAAATGCAATGTATGCAAAAAGTAAACTAACAGATAGAAGGTTTAAAAATAAAATGTTGAAGTAGAAGGCCGAAGCCGTAGGTGCATTAATTTCTGCAATTAATGCTGAACTAACACTAAAAATGGTAAAATTTAACGAGTTAGGGTAAATCAAAGGTTCTTTTTCTTTCAGATTTGTATTGTTAAAATTAAAATTACAGAAAGAGGAATAGTTGCAAAAATTGAAAGAAAATTCATCGCAAGATAGAATTTTAGAAATAGAAAAGACCAAAAAACCGTAAAGTGAGTCAACATTTGTAAGGTTGAGCTATCAAAAATATAGGTATTTATCTTGAATGTCATTACAGTTTAGTTAATTGAAAATGCAAAGTGATTATCAATAATTTCATTTTCAAATGTAAGAAAGTGTTAAATTACTATGTCTGATAGTTAATTAGCTGGTTTGGGTTAAATAATAGAAAAGTCAAAACTGGAAAAGACAAATGAGGGGTTAGGGTAAATGTAAAAAAATAGAAAGTTCATAGTAAAACCCCAGGTAAGAGAGTAAAATGACAAGTTAAAAAATGTGTTTTTTACAGGATGGCCTTAAAGAAGAAAAAGGTGGATACAGGGGGTGAGGAAAAGATTAAAAAGGAAAAAAAGCCTCGTAAAGAAATTGAGAAGGAAGAGTTGCCAATATACAAAGGGTACCCTTCATTGCTCGAAACAAGTAGAGTAGGGACATTTAGCATCATAGGGAATTATGACACAGATGATGTTTTATAGAAGATCACAGTAGTTGATGCTACACCTAACATGAGGTGTATATGGGAAAGTGGATTATACAAAGCTCCAGGTTTCCCATTAGCTATGGAAGCTAAGGACCTATGTCTGGATTGCATACACTTATATGACCTAGTTACTAGAAGAGTAATACACCAGGATAGAGTCATTGCAGACTTATCTACAGAGCAGATTGCAAGAACATTTGGTCTAGAGATACATGAAAAAATGGTAGATATTTATATTGACAAGTACAATGAGGATTTCAATGATAATGAGAGGGATTGTAGAAGCAAGATCTTCTATAGTTGGTATAATGTGGAGAATAAACCCAAGGCTGTGGCAAGAGTACATAAGATCCTGCAAAGAATAGACTTCAAGGAAGAGATATATTTGATGATTACAATGTTAAGAAGACTGGTGGGATTGAGGGATGCCACTAAGTGTGAGCCTTAGATGTTCACTATTATACAATTCATGAGGGAAGTGAAGAAGGAACAAGGACAAATTCACTAGGCTAAGGTTATTGCCACAACCATATGGAAGCAAGCAATGTTAAGAAAACAAAAGATGATGCATTTCTATTTGTCCTCATATGTATTATATTCATGTGTAGCAATGGTTCAGACATATATATATGGGATTGACATAATTGGAACCCTAGGGAATGGCCCAGATCAAAAGTTTGTATATGACCATTATCTTGATTTACAGGAGGATAATGCATTAAGAAAGTATGCTTTAGTAAAAGACTGATAGTAGTGTAAATGAGGTCTATGGGAGACATTTATGTACCCCCAAAAGTTAAGGATGATGGAAAATTATTACACCATGGTTATGAAAGTACCAGGCGTGCTCCTATTGAAGAGCCTGATTGGTTGCAACCATGGAATACATCTTCGGACATATTGTCCAAACCTATCATTTTGTTCTCCAAGACATGGTTGAAGGATAGAATTGAGGAGCTTAAGGCTAAGGGAATTGAGCCTACATATCCAAAGAAGGGAAAAAAGAGAGTGAGGGAGCATCAAGATGATTTCCAGTGCTTCTATGAAAAGAAAAGGAAGATTGTAGAAGCAAAGATTGTTGAGAAAGACAAAAATGCTACATTAATGGATCCTTATGCAATAGGCGTGACCATAGCAGTATCATCAGGCACATTTGTAGAAGCAAAGTCATTGATTCATGATACTAGTACAGAGCAAGCACATGCTACTAAAGAGTTAACATGATAGAAGGTTATGAAGGCAATACCAGTAGGGATATCCAAAGGAGAAACTTCAAAATAGAGTGAAGTTATAGGAGCACAACAGGTAGGTACTAAATTAAGTAACATACCTAGTGCATCTACTCAGTAGAGAAAAGACAAACATATGATAAGGTTAAAAAAGAATTGGCTGAAGAAACATTGCATGGGTCAAAAATGCATGAAGCCAAACAAGTTATTGAGACTGTCAACATTGAAGATGACAGTAGTGGAAGTGAAGTCAAGGAAGTGGATTCAAGGATAGGAAGAGAAATTGGCATGGAGGAAGAAGAATCATGTAAATATTCAAGTGAGGAAGAGGAACAAGACACTCAAGATTATATGGAAGTTGAACAAGGTCTAGTGTCTAAGCAAGAAAATGTACAAGAAGAATTGGTGGTAGTGGATCCATTTGGTACATTGGTACCTCCAAAAATAATAAGGGATGTGCAAGATGTAGCACATCAAATAGAAGAATCTGAAAAAGAAGACACACCTAAGGAAGTAGTGAAAGAAACACCTACTCAAACTAAAGAAGAAACAGGAGCTAGTACTTTTGGTGTAGATGTGTTGAATATTTTGAACATGTATGGGGAACACAGTGAAGAAGAAAAGAATGTAGAAAGCAAACATGAACAAGAAAAAGAAACAAAAGAATCTGATAAGATAGTAGGTTTACCTTCACATGCAACGAAAGATGACATGTCTGAAAAGGTACAAAAGAAAGGTGAAACAATAGAGAAAACAACAAATAAACCTGAAAGTGAAGAGAACACAGAGAATATTGATGAAGATAATTTTGAACCCGAAAAGCAAATAGAGGATAAGGGCATGACAAATATGGAACAAGAAAATAAAGAAGAAGATCAAGAAAAGGATTCATCAGAAAAAGAAGGTCCAGAGGAAGAAGATGAGGGTGGAGGAGATACAGAAATTGAAGAAGAGGATAATGAGGGTGAATCTAAATAGTAAAATGATCCAATAGTACAGGAACTAGCCTCTCAATAGCAACCTCCTCCACAACAACAAGAACAATAGCAGCAATAAGAACAAGAAGAAGTAGAAAAGCCTCAAGTAGTGGTAATCAATGAGGAGAAAGCTACTGAAAGCACAAAAGAGGCTCCGGCCTGGTTGGGTTCAAAAGTAAGGAGAGAAAAGGTGGAGGTACAGTTAGTACCCATAGACATCAAAAGTTTATTAGGTGATGCAATGCCAAGAAAAGAAACAAGGAAGGCCAGAACTATGTTAGCAATACAAAGGGTTCTAGACAGATCTAGAACACTAAATTTGGCCATACCACAAAAGGAGAAATCCAAAGGATAAATAACAATAGATGACTACAAGATACTTAATTTTTACCTAGGACACACAACAAGGGAGCATCATATAATTGAGTGGGAAGATATGCACTAGATTATAGTAAAGATGTTAAAGAAAGACAAGGATACACATGAATATTTGAAAGGACACATTGTCTAGTTATAGCAATTTATTAGGGGGATATTTGATCCCAATGCTACAATACCAGAGTTACCCAATGAAATAGCAGTATTGTCAAAAGATGAAGTGAAGGATATGGAAAATAAGAGGCTTGAGGCCAATATTTTTGAAGAATGGTTCAAAGCATTCATGCAAGAAGGAGAAGAGGTGATCAAACAAGCAGTGACAGGATGGGAATTGGCTACACTAGAAAAGAATAAATGCAGTGTGCTTATATATAATTGTTAGTTTAGAAAAGAAGAATGCAAGTTTAAATTGGGGCAACTAGAGGAAATTGAAGAAAGAGCAGATGAATTAATAAATGAAGGAGTCATTACTCCTCAGATGGCAAATCAAGTACCACAGGCCATGTTGGACTTAAGGTTTGAAGATGATAGTCTTAGAAGATGCATCACAGTCACTCAGGGTTTAGAGGAGAAAGTAGATACAATGATCAGGTTGCATAAGAGGATAGTTGAAAAGCTCATAGATCATGAATGTATGGACGTACCAACATACAAACTCCAAAGGGCAATAAAAGAATTTAGGGCCATCTTTGTACCATGTCTAGAGAATCCAAAGGTGTATTTAAGTAAACAAATGATTGATTCAATAATGGAGGTGAATGCCAAGATAAAGAAATATAAGAAGAAGGTTGAAGGTTTAGGTAAAGAAGAGAAGAAATTGAAAGAAGGGGTAATAATGCAAGAATATATCTGGGCAAGGAGTCCATGGGGAAATTGCACCTTCATAGAAGGTGTAACAAATAATTTTAGGATATATTGGAAGGAGTAGGAAAGTATTAAAAAAGGCAAATAATACTAGTGAAAGAGTCAATTGAAGGGTATCTGTGGGCAAGGTCAACAAGATAGAAGAGGTCAAAGGGGGGAATCCTATTTTGAAAAGATTCCAATGGTGTCCTTTGAGGCGGAAAAGATACCATAGAGATATTTTGGGAAATGGTTAGGAATGAATGTACACCCTTGATCAAGAAAGTGTGAATACTGACTGTAGACTAGGTTTTGTAGCTGTAGCAGTATGAATCTACAAATTCTATATAAGAAGCTCATCTAATTGTATATTATGTACATAGGGATTTTTTGAATTGTAGCTTTCACTTTTAATTTATTTGAACATTTGAATAGAGAAGTATTTCTTTCGTTTAGAAGAGGAGGTCGCCTATGTCTACACTAAGGAATGCACAAAATGTCTAGTTTCCTTACTGTATTTGTAAAAATGTCTATAAGTTTTCTGGTAATCTGATTAATGAAACAAAAGGTCATTCATACATTGTACATTCTATGTGACTCAGTGCTTTAAATATAAGTAAATTTAGAATTCTGCGTCTATTATAGAGTGTTTTCTAACTCTTACTGGTATTTGAAGTATTATCCTTTGAAACCTTGAAATCTTTGATGTGTGTTTTTGAAAATACTCAGGACTCTACATTTGAGGATTTAGTATGTTGATTTGATTAATTAGTTGTATCTCTTAAAGATGTAACAGAACATTTAGATCCTATAGTGAAATTATTTTCAACCTGATTTTCTCTAATATTTCCCCAAACATTTGAAATAATTAGCTTAAACACAAAAATCTTAAGGAAATTGTCTTACATTTGAAAGAAGCATGAAGAATTGTGTTAATATTTGACAATTTTCATATCAATTTGAAAGGCAAAGCTTGTTTCACTATAAATCATACAAGGCTTTGTGATACAGTAGTAAGTTTATGCAAAAGAACGACTAATTTATCTATATTTGTAACAATTTGCATAATTTGAGTCCAGTAAGTCACATATTATCTTAAATCAAGTAAGGCCCCTTGAATATTATAGTTTCACATCAACCTGCTAAATTGTCCACAAGGTCAAGACCTAACCATACATAAACTTGGGATTAAGAACTCTTAGGTAATTTTGTCATATCTTTCAAGATAGTTTAGATTCATTTTTGTGAATTTTAACTTTTGTTATGAATGTGTAAAAATAATCATCAATAGTTTTTGGCGCTAGAAGGAGGGCTTGATTGGAGTTAAGGTAGGATTTAAGCAAAACTGGCTCATAACAATGGTAGGGTGACTAGGTCTAGATCTAGTTCAGAAGATATCTTTGTGCAATTACCTAACATAAAGTAGAATAAGGGTCCTTTGATTTGGAATCCTAGAATATCACACATAGGAGGCTCATCTAGAACAGCTCCTAGATCACCTTTTAACATCCATACCATAGTGAGTCCTGACAGTTCTTCACTTAGATCTTTGAATCTTGGTTTAAGTCCTCCTAGGGGTCCAAGTTCTCCTAGAGGTCCTAGTCCACCTAGAAATCCAGGTACTCCCAGAGGTCCAAGCCCACCACGTGGCCCTACAATGGCCTATTTCAATGTCAATTCTCCTATAACATTCAATGATTATTATGAGATGCCAAAAAATCTTGCAAAGATATGTCCTAAATATCAATTAAATCATGATCCAGAGGATCACATTAGGATATTCAAGGAGGCGTACTTTAGAGCCAGGTTAGAATATGAGGATGTTGTGTGTAGATTGTTTCCTTACACCTTTAATGAGCAGGCTTCTAACTGGCATGTTAACTTGCTTAATGGTTATATTTCTTCTTGGACACTTATGGAAGAGGCATTTTTGTCTAGGTTTAGGGGACCAGTTGATCCTTCCACCTTATATCATAAATTGGAAGCAATTAAGAGAGGTGAGGGAGAGCTTATTGATAACTTTAATGATAGGTTTCAAAAGGCTTGCTCCCGGTTAGTTGCTCCTTACATAGTGAATACAGATGTGTTATTAGCCATGTATTATGTTTCTCTTGATCCACTAATAGATATGTTTGTTAAAAGAAAAGTTGATATAGATACTATATCCAAAGCTTATAAAGAAGCAGTCTCAGTAAACCAAGAAATGAGACAAACAACCTATAGTCCTTTTCTTAATTGAGGAAACCCTGGGATGCAAAGTCAAGAACAATGTTGGAATGGAGTTCTTATGCATCATAGTCCATTATTGAATCCAATTCCTACATACACACCTGTGTATAATCCTTCCCCAATCTAGACTATAGTTCCCTATACTGGTAATAGTACCAATAACAATCAGAGTAATGGTCAGTCATTCTTCCAACCTCCTTAGGATACATTTGTGGCAAAGGCACAAGAGGATAGGGAAAAGATCAAATAAATTACTACACACTTGAGAAGATTGACCACTTAAATGACATAACTAAGAAATGAAAATTTCTATGGTAGAATTAATCAAGGATACAGTCAAAACCATAACGAGAATTATAACCAGGGTCAGGGTTCAAATCAAAACCAAAATTATAATTAGACTCAAAATCATAATCAGGGATAGACAATACAAAACAAAGGACATGGTGTAGATAACAAGACCTGGGGTAATAACAATAGAAATTAGAATCAACCAAAGCCACCTAGGACATGGAATATAGTGCCAAATAATGGCACTCTAGCTTCTCCATTTGAGAATTTAGATAATTAGGAAACAAATCAAACAACCAGAATTCAAATGGCCAATTTAGCATTAAAAAAACTAGTGCAGGATTCACAATACCAGTGCACATGCTGAATTAGATTTCCCTCAGTTTCATATGGCAGCAAGCATTTTCAATGTGGATGTACAAGCCCCCACATCTGAATTTCTCATTTCCAAAGGTAATAAAATAGTGCCCTCAGGATTTAAGACTACTTTAGTCTTAGAAACTTTCACCTTTGTGACTAGGAAGGAAGAGGATCAGTTGTTGGAGGATGAGCCTTACTTTTGTGAGAACTTATACCCTGAATCAGTCTTAGTATTGAATGCATTTCAGTTTCCTTTGAAACTAAAAATGAAATTTTATACGAAATAGAGGAAGTATAGGCTTTTCAACAGTCCAACAAAAATCATACCTACAATTTGAGAAGTAATACTAGGCACGGGGGTCCTTTCACTACTTCCACTCCTCCCAACAATTTCAACACTCATCCAGATCAGCATGCCAATAATAACCCTACTATATTAAAGGCTAACCATAATGTTAATGGTGGGACATTAATAGCAAAAGTTCAAATAGGGAAAATAGAGATAGTGGAAACAATGAGATTAATGAGTTACTTGTCTGAAGAGATAAAAAAATCAAGGTCAGTATACCTCTATGTGAATTATTGAAAAGTCCAAGGGTCAAAAATGCTTTCATAAAATCCTTGGATACAACTATGGTAGGTGAGGTCTCTACTGATATGAATGTTCCTAGTAAAGATCCACAGTCCAAAGAGAAAAGTAAGAAAACTAAACAGCCTTCCAACACTAATGTGGTCATGTATGTAGATAAGAGGGAAGCCCCTCCTTTCTTGTTAACCATTAGGATGTTAGGAAAGAACATACATAATTACATGGTAGACTCTGGTACATCACCCAATGTAATGCCTTTAGGGATATGCAAAACTTTAGGCCTAACCCTTACTAAATCTGCCAAGGTTGTTACATAATTAGACAAAACTAAGGTCAATGTGATAGGAGAATTAATGCATATTCAAATGTAGTTAGCCTCTGATCCTAGGGTGAGTCAGCTTATTAACATTTAGATAGTGGATATACCTATGAATTATGGGATATTGTTAAGTAGGGATTGGTCCAAAATATTAAACGAATATATGGCCACTAATTTTTCACACATGTGGTTACCTTGGAGAGGTGTTTCAAATTAGATCAGGATAGAAGTTGAACCCAGAATGAAACACATGATTACATAATACATTAGGACTAACGAGATATTATATGCTTCTGTTGAACCAGGTGTTTATAGAGTCACTAATAAGGGAGTGCAAATTGAAGAAATCTTGATGTTGAATTTAAAAGAAAAACCTTTCAGTAAAGAAACAATAGTGTTCATTGAGTCTGATTGCAATTCCATTGATGAGGAAGACAATGCAGTAAATAGTTTTGGTCAGATCATAAGGTAGGAAATAGAAAGGTACATTGAACAAAAAATTCTAGTTCAGTGCAATTTGTACAAAAGCATGTGCAGAGTCCATAGTAAGCCTCATTTTGAAGAGAATTATGGAATGTGCAGAGACATTATAGAATATCAATACATAAAGTGCACAAAAGGGATGGAACTCCAAGAAGGAAAGGTTAATCCTAAGAAACCAGAGTTATACTTTCATAATAACATAGATGTATCAATTCCAGATTTAAAGAAAGAAACAAAAGACAAAAGTGTCTGTCATTCTGATTTACAAATTGAGAATATAAAAATGCAGGTAGGTCAAAATGAATCACCCATGAAGAAACAAGATATTACAGCACAAGTAACAAAAAGGGTTAGACATGCTAAAATAAAAGGTCAAAGGAATAAGGAAGGCATGTGGACATTAAAATGTGATGGGTCTAAGTCCAAACAAGGTGCAGGTGCTGGTGTTGAACTTATAGATCCCAATCGTACGTCATTTTTGGCAGCATATAGGTTACATTTTCCTTGTACTAACAATGTAGTGGAATATGAAGCTTTAATTTATGGACTTGCTATGGCTATCAAGAAAAGGGTGAAAATGATCAGAGTATTTTTAGACTCTGAGTTAATGGTCAGACAAGTGAGAAAATTATATGCATGTAATTATAAGAAGATGGTTTGTTAGAGGCATAGAGTGTGGGATTTAATAGATTCATTTGATGCCTTTAACATAGAACATATCCCTAGGGAATTGAACATAGACCAGATGCATTAGAAGTTGCTGCCAACACTTTGGAGACCTTAACACTGTCATGTCTAAAATGATTTGTTGTTGAATTAGTGAATGTCCCGAGCATACTAGATAATGTTACTCATTTTTAGGTACTTGAAGGGGATTAGCAAATTGTGGATTTTCTCACTTGTAATGAAGTATTTTTACAAAAATGAAAAGTAGACATAATGTGTCTTGGGATGAAGTAGACATAACAAACTTGAAAAGTAATTAATTACCTAAGGGGGTAATTGAGTTGGAAAAGATTTTTGACTTTGATGGGGTAGTTAGACAAAAATATTTTCCCAAAACTAAAGGGGGTAAATGTGATCCCTATAACCTAGGAATAGAGTAATGTCCACATAATGTACTAATTGGAAAGGCTTGCTCTGAGAAGTTAAGAAAAAAATTGTGGATGTTTTGAAAGAATACAAACATGTAATAGCATGGACATATGATGATTTGAAGACATATGATATGCCCATCATAACTCATGTAATACCCTTAAAACTAGAAGTTAAATCATTTAGGCAGAAATAGAGGCTTGTGAATGCTATTTTGGAGCCTTTAATCTTTGAGGAAGTGAAAAAATTGTTGTCTACCAGAATAATCTTCCCAGTAAGACATTCAACCTAGGTAGTTAATCTGGTACCAGTGAGAAAGAAAAGTGGAGACATTAGATTATGTGTTGACTTTACATATTTGAACAAAGCATCTGAAAAGGATAATTATCCTTTACCTCTAATAGATGAAGTGCTGAAAGTAGTAAATGAAGCTAAGATGATGTCTTTTTTAGATGGATTTTTAGGATATAATCAGGCCTTGGTTGATAAGGAAGATAGGTTGAAGACTAATTTTACTTGCAAGTGGGGTAATTATGCATATAGGAGAATGCCTTTTGGTTTGATCAATGCAGGTGCCACTTTTCAATGAGACATGGACATTACGTTTTGTGGATTGTCAGGTAAATGCATTATTATTTATATGGATGGTTTAACTATGTACTCTAAAGATGCATCCACTCATGCAGAATATTTGAGAAGGGTACTTAAAATATGTGAAAGGTATGGGATTTCTCTTAACCCAAAGAAATGTTCATTTGGTGTAATTGAGGGAAAATTGTTAGGACATGTCATTTCTGAAAATGGGATATCCATTGATCCCAACAGAGTAGAGGGAATAAGAAAATTGCAATTACCTAATAGTAAGAAGGAATTAAAGTCTTTTTTTGGTAAGATTAACTTTGTCAGGAAGTTTATTACAGGGTTTGCAGAGATTGTGCAACCATTAAACACAATGCTCAAGAAAAATGCAAAGATAGAATGGATACCAAGGCTGCATTTGAGGATATTAAGAAGGCCATTTTTGATGCCCCTGTGTTAGCAAGACCAAATTATACCAAGCCATTTTACATATATTCTTTTGCATCTACACATTTAGTTGCAACTGCCTTGATAGAAAAGGGAGAAGATAATGAAGAAAAGCCCATAGATTTCATGAGTGCACCTTTGAAAGATGCACAGATGAAGTATTTAAACATAGAAAGACAAGCATTTGTATTAGTAAGGGCAGATAAAAAGTTTAGACATTACATCTTACGAAGTCAAGTCAAGGCCATAGTACCAGATGCACAAGTGAAAATGTTGCTAATGCAAAATGAGCCTAGAGAGAAAAGGGCCAAATGGATTACAATATTGTAAGAGTTTGATATGGAGATCATTCCAATGAAGCTAGTTCGAGGACAAGCATTAGTACAGACCATAGCAAACATAGATCCAAATTTAGTAAAGCAACAATATGTATTAAACTCTAACGATGCATTAAGCTGGTATGATGATTTGAATACATTTCTAATATTGGGTAAATATCTAAGTAGGATGAAGTCTTCTCAGAGGAGAGCTTTAAAGATTAAAGCACAAAGATACATGGTACAAGGAGGTCTTCTATTCAAGAAGAACCATGAAAGTATATATTTAAGATGTTTAAATGTAATTGAAGCAGATAAGGTATTGTCAGAGTTGCATGATAAGTATGGAACTACTCATGGTTCTCATTTAGCTACTACGCATAAGATATTAAGAGTGGGATACTATTGGCCAACAATGTTTAAAGATATAGAGAGTCATATTTGAAGTTGTCACACCTGTCAAACTATAGCAGACAAGGGAAGAAATTAGGCTAATCCATTACATCCAGTCATTGAGTCTAGGCCATTTACATAGTGGGGCTTGGATTTCATTGGAGTTATAAATCCTCCATCATCTGCAAGACATAAGTTTATATTGATAGTGACAGACTACTATACAAGGTGGACTAAAGCCACATGTTGCAAGTTTTCTACTACTGAGGTAGTTATCAAATCTCTTGAAGAAAATATCATAACAACTCCATATTCGCTGGTATGTGATAATGGCCCTACATTTGCTTCTCTGAAATTTTCTAAATGGGCATTTGAATATGGGATAATTTTAAATTTTTCTTCAAATTATTATCCTCAGGGGAATGGTTTAGCTGAGTCCACAAACAAGATTTTATTGGATATAATCAAGAAACTAATTGTAAAAATTCCTAGAGAGTGGAATACATTGTTAAAACATGTGTTGTGGGTAGATAGTACTAAGGTTAAGTTATCCTTAGGCAATGCTCCTTATCACCTAGTTTATGGGATTGATCCCATACTTCCAATGAATTTAAGAATAGCTATCTGGAAGTTTGCTAATAAGTATTTAGGATTTGATGATCATAGAGAAGCCACAATAGTCCAAAAGTTACAATTGGATCAAAAGAGAGATCAAGCTATTGAAAATTTTGGTAAACATCAAGCAGTGGCCAAAAGATGGTTTGACAAAAGAGCAAGAGTCAAAACATTTCAAATATCAGACATAGTGTTATGTGGGATAAAGTACATGAAAAGAAAGGAAATCATGAGAAATTTGATAAATTGTGGTTAGGTCCATTACAGGTCACATAGATAATAGGAGATAATATGTTCATGCTTAAAACCTTGACTGGAGAAGAAGTGCCATTACCTGTTAATGGCGAACATTTGAAACATTACTTCTAGGCTTGAGGTTATGGTGGTTGTCATATTATGTATTATAGTGTAAACAATATACGGTTGTTTTGTTTTTGTTGTGTCTTATTTTGTTTTGTTTTGTTTTGTTGTTTTGTTGGTTTGTGTGTTGTGTTTCCTTGGTAGGGATGTTTGTTTTATTTTGAAGTATACAGGAGTAGATTAACAACCACTAAAAATAATAGAAAATTTAGAACATTCAGGCTAATTATTTGAAACTTATGCATAACTTGTTGTGACTGTCGTGAATGTAGAAAATGATTTGGCTTGTGAAGTTTTGTACTCAATAACTGTGGGTTGAGTATTCAAGGGAGGTTTCTCACAATGACACACCTAAAATCCTTGGGTTTGTTGAACTTACCATTGTAGGTGTTAAGTGAAAAATTAGAGGTCACGCTTGCTACCATTACAATTCTTAGCTTAATTTTAGCAAGTGATCACACCTTGCATCATGAAGTTATAATGGTAATATCTTATAAAGTCTCTATCTTACACAATATATATATAATAAGTAAACAAATAAAATAGATTTTACGGAAAATCTAGATTAAGCCATCTAAGTAACTCTACCAGGGCTATAGACACTTGCTAGTAGTGGGGCTCTATTTAGGAGAATTGTAACGATAACCTTGTTAGGGATATAGCACCTACTGGTAGCGAGGCTCTATCTGGTTGGCTATGGGGCAATGACATCAACTATGTAGTTTAATATCAGTCATTGGTTTTTTCAACTTATTTTCAGGATGAGGATTATTAATCACATGCACCCACTTAAACTCAATTGGGAGATTCATGCACCTTATTGAATACATTAAGTCTCAAGTTAAATAATGATCTGCAGAAAACAAAGTTGGAAGTTATATATTTATTTCATTTAGTTTTCTTTAATGGTTTTAATTTAATTGTTTTGTTTGGTTGCTAGTTATTGTGATGCTCACAACACACCCCATTTTACCTCTTAGCATAATGAGGACCCTTGCTCTGGCTGTGGCTTTTTGCTTGTCTGTGGTTCTGCTTGGTGGTAAAGGGAAAAGAGGTAAAGGTTACAAACCATGTTGAAAAAGAAAAAAAAGTTAGCATTAAGTGCTAGATTGGAATAGAGGTGAATTCTTTGTCAAAAATGAATAAGGGTTGCTTTTGAACCATTTTAAAATTCTGAATATTCTAGAAGATATGCGTGTTTTTGGTAAAATACATTATAGAAGGGTTTTGTATGTTGCATGTACAAGGTCGTTTGTATGTGGATTCATTGTATTAGTCACATGGACTGGTCGAGTTTATTTATCATGGTACTTTGTATGCATGTGTTTAGTGTTTTATTCTTTGTATACAAGTCAGACCTGATAAGTTTCAGAAGTGGAGTGGATAAATAGCTAAGTTTGCACTGTATCTTGAGTTATATGTTTGTTGAAAAAGAAAGATACAAAGTAATATAAAACATAATATACATGTCGTGGACTTGAAGAGAATATAAATTTTGGTTTTATTAAGGTATGTTTCATTGTATGTATGTTGTATATTTCAGGTTTACATCTTTGGCATACATACAACGCAGATTTCAAAAGATAATTAAATCAGATGTAAGTAATGCGTCGTACCTTAATGTTTTTAGAAATATGCATTCACTTTATATACATGTATGGATCCAAAGAGGTTATATAATATGGTTAAGAAAGGATGAAGAGTCTGGGATGATTGTAGAAGAGTTTGTATGTATGGAGGCTTGTATCTAAGGGTAGATACAAGTGTTGTTGTTTCTCTGAGATACAAGTGGGGAGGTAAAGTGGGTCCCTTTCTTTGTATCTTGTAGTTGTATATTGCATGGATAGATGGATATACAAGAGCATATACAAGCTGATATACAAGTAAAGATGCAAGGAATTGCGATACAAAATGGATTACAAAAGGAAGTTAAATAAAAGTAAGGCTTTGTATGTTTGGGTGATTATATGTTAACGATATAAATTCCTAATTTACAAAGAAATGAAAGACATCGTCAGAGAGCTAAAAGGTAAACAGGGCTTGTATGGGTCGCAATTGTATAAACGTTTGTCTCCATTTTACATACATTATGATATACAAACAAAAGATACAAAGGCAGATATAAAGAAAAAGGGTAACATTGTTTATAACCCATTGGATGTAGGCTTGTATATTGAAAAGGTGCAAATTGACATACAAGAAATAATATACAAGGAGAGATACAAGAAAATCCAATGTATGCAGAAAGTAAACTAACGGATAGAAAATGCAAAGTGATTAATGCTAAACTAACATTGAAAATGGTAAAATTTGATAGGTTAAGGTAAATCAAAGGTTGTTTTTCTTTCATATTTGCATTGTTAAAATTAAAATTGTAGAAAGAAGAATTGTTATAGAAATTGAACAAAAATTCATCGTGAGACAGAATTTCAGAAACGGAAAAGATCAGAAAATTGTAAAGTGAGTCAATGTTTGTAAGGTTGAGCTATCAAAAATACAGGTATTTATCTTGAACACCATTACAGTTTAGTTAATTGAAAATGCAAAGTGATTATCAGTAATTTCATTTTAAAATGTAAGCAGGGATTAAATTATTGTGTCTGATAGTTAATTAGCTAGTTTCAGTTAAATAATACAAAAGTCAAAACTAGAAAAGACAAACGGGGGGTTAGGGTAAATGTAAAAAAATAGAAAATTCATAGTAAAACCCTAGGTAAGAGAGTAAAATGACAAGTTAAAAAATGCATTTTTTACAAGATGTCCCCAAAGCAGAAAAAGGTGGATACAGGGGGTGAGGAAAAGATTAAAAAGGAAAGAAAGCCCCATAAAGAAACTGAGAAGGAAGAGTTTCCAATATACAGAGGGTACCCTTCATGACAGACACCAGCATAGGGAATTATGACACAGATGATGTTTTGCAGAAGATCACAACAATTGATGCTACACTTGACATGAGGTGTTTATGGGAAAGTGGATTAAACATAGCTGTAGGTTTCCCATTAGCTATGGAAGCTAAGGACCTATGTTTGGATTGCATACACTTATATGACCAAGTTACCAGAAGAGTAATACACCAGGATAGAGTCATTGCAGACTTATCTACAGAGGGGATTGCAATAACATTTGGTCTAGAGATACATGAAAAAATGGTAGATGTTGATATTGACTAGTACAATGAGGATTTCAATGATAATGAGAGGGATTGTAGAAGCAAGGTCTTCTATAGTTGGTATAATGTGGAGAATAAACCCAAGGCTATGGCAATAGTACATAAGATCCTACAAAGAATAGACTTCAAGGAAGATATATATTTGATGATTACAATGTTAAGTAGACTGGTGGGATTGAGGGATGCCACTAAGTGTGAGCCTTGGATGTTCACTATTATACAACTCATGAGAGAAGCAAAGAAGGAATAAGGACAAATTCACTGGGCTAAGGCTATTAGCACAGCCATATGGAAGCATGCAATATTAAGAAAACAAAAGATGATGCCTTTCTATTTGTCCTTGTATGTATTATATTAATTTGCAGCAATGGTTTAGCCATATATATATGGGATTGACAAAATTAGAACCCTATGGAATGGCCCAGATCAAAAGCTTGTATATGACCATTATCTGTATTTACAATAGGATAATGCATTAAGATAGTATACTTTAGTAAATGATGTATTTTATATATACATAGTCAGAGTTTTAAGATAAGAGCAGGATAAAAGATTGTCTGCAAATGCAGAGGATTCAATTGGTTTGCATTGTTCATGCTACATTCAATTCTAGAACTTCAGTTATATCAGAACTGAGGGCTTTGAAGGAAAACCTTTCATGCTGCCTAGGTATCCTTCTAACAAATTGATTGTTTTAGAGTTCTCAAGGCAGAACTTGAATGCCTTCAGGATGTATAAAAAGAGGTATAATAGGGGAAATCTGAAGCTCCCTTGGGCAATTGGTAGATATTCCTATTCCACTGAAGAAGTGGCTGGTTACTCAGAGAGGGAGTTAAGGTATTATGGATTTAAGGAATTTGAGTTAGGAAGGAGGTTTGATCCTTTTCACAGGATCCAAAATACTATTGATTCTAAATTTAAACATCAAATACACAGTGAGGATTTCTGGTCAAATTGTGAGAATGACAAAGAAGTGAGAAAGAGAGCTCACAAAAGATTGAAAATAGAGAAAATGAGGTCCATGGGAGACATTTATGTACCCCTAGAATTTAAGGATGATGGAAAATTATTACACCATAGTTATGAAAGTGCAAGGCTTGCTCCTATTAGAGAGCCTGATTAGTTGTGACCATGGAATACATCTATGGACACATTGTCCAAACCTGTCATTTTGTTCTCCAAGACATGGTTGAAGGATAGAATTGAAGAGCTTAAGGCTAAGGCAATTGAGCCTACATATCCAAAGAAGGTAAAAAAGAGAGTGAGGGAGCATCAAGATGATCTCCAGCGCTTCTATGAAAAGAAAAGGAAGATTGTAGAAGAAAAGATTGTTGAGAAAGACAAAAATGCTACATTGATGGACCCTTATGCAATAGGGGTGACAATAGTGGTATCATATGGCACATTTGTAGAAGCAAATTCATGAGTCATGATACTAGTATAGAGCAAGCACAGGCTGCTAAAGAGTTAATAGGACAGAAGGTTATGAAGGCAATACCAGTAAGGATATCCGAAAAAGAAACTTCAAGACAAAGTGAAGTTATAGGAGCACAACAGGTAGGTGCTAAATTAAGTAACATACCTGGTGCACCTACCTTAGCAGAGAAAAGACAAACATATGCTAAGGTTAAAAGAGAATTGGCTGAAGAAACGTTGCATGGGTCAAAAAAGCATGAAGCCAAACAAGTTACTGAAACTGTCAATGTTGAAGATGAAAGCAGTGGAAGTGAAGTCGAGGAAGTGGATTCAAGGACAGGAAGAGAAATTGAAATGGAGGAAGAAGAATCAAGTGAATATTCAAGTGAGGAAGAGGAACAAGACACTCAAGCTTATATGGAAGTTGAACAAGGTCCAGTGTCTGAACAAGAAAATGTACAAGATACACCTGAGGAAGAAGTGAAAGAAACACCTACTCAAACTAAGGAAGAAACAGGAGCTAGTACTTCTGGTGTAGATGTGTTGAATATTATGAACATGTATGGGGAACACATCGAAGAAGAAAAGAATGTAGAAAGCAAAGATGAATAATAAAAAGAAATAAAAGAACCTGATAAGATAGTAGGTTCACCTTCACATGAAGAGTAAGATGACATGCCTGAAAAGGTATAAAAGAAAGGTGAAATAGTAGAGGAAATAACAAATAAACCTAAAAGTGAAGAGAACATAGAGAATATTGATGAAGATAATTTTGAACCTATGAAAATAGAGGATAAGGGGATGACAAATATGGAACAAGAAAATAAAGAGGAAGATCAAGAAAAGGATTCATAAGAAAAAAAAGGTCCAGAGGAAGAAGATGAGGGTGGAGGAAATACATAAATTGAAGAAGAGGATAATGAGGGTGAATCTAAACAACAAAATGATCTAATAGTACAGAGACTAGTCCCTCAACAGCAACCTCCTCCACAGCAACAAGAACAACATCAGTAGCAATAAGAACAAGGAGAAGTAGAAAAGCCTCAAGCAAAGGTAATCAATGAAGAGAAAGCTACTGAAAGAACAAAAGGGGCTCCGACCTAGTTGGGTATAGAAGTAAGGAGAGAAAAGGTGGAGGTACAGTTAGCACCCATAGACACAAAAGTTTATTAGGTGATGCAATGGCAAGAAAGGAAAAGAGGAAGGCCAGAACCATGTCAGCAATACAAAGGGGTCCAGACAGATCCAAAACACTAAATTTGGCCATACCACAGAAGGAGAAAGCCAAAGGAGAAATAACAATAGATGACTACAAGATACTTAATTTTGACCTAGGACACACAACAAGGGAGTAACATATAAGTGAGTGGGAATATATGCACTAGGTTATAGTAGATATGTTAAAGAAAGACAAGGATAAACATGAATATTTGAAAGGACACATTGTCCAGTTACAACAATTCATTAGGGGGATATTTGATCCCAATGCTACAATACGAGAGTTACCCAGTGAAATAGCCATATTGTCAAAAGAAAAAGTGAAGGATATGGAAAATAAGAGGCTTGAGGCCAATATTTTTGAAGAATAGTTTAGAGCATTCGTGCAAGAAGGAAAAGAGGTGATCAAACAAGTAGTGACAGGATGAGAATTGGCTACAATAGAAAATAATAAATGTAGTGTGGTTTTATATAATTGTCAGTTTACAAAAGAAGAATGCAAGTTTGAATTAGGGCAACCGAAGGAAATTGAAGAAAGAGCGGATGAATTAATAAATGAAGGATTCATTACTCCTCAGATGGCAAATCAAGTACCACAATCCAAGTTGGAGTTAAGGTTTGAAGATGATAGTCTCAAAAGATGCATCACAGTCACTCAAGGTTTAGAGGAGAAAGCAGATAGCATGATCATGTTGCATAAGAGGATAGTTGGAAACCTCATAGATCATGAATGTATGGATGTACCAGCATATGAACTCCAAAGGACATTACAAGAATTCATGGCCATCTTTGCACCATGTCTGGAGAATCTAGAGGTGTATTTAAGTAAACAAATGATTGATTCAATAATCGAGGTGAGTGCTAAGATAAAGAAATATAAGAAGAACGTTGAAGGTTCAAGTAAAGTAGAGAAGAAATTGAAAGAAGGGGTCATAATGCAATAATATATATGGACAAGGAGTCCAGGGGAAATTGCACCTTCATAGAAGGTGTAACAAATAATTTCAAGATATATCTGAAGGAGTAGGAAAGTATAAGAAAAGGAAAATATTACTAATGAAAGAGTCAATTGAAGGGTATCCGCAGGCAAGGTCAGCAAGATAGAAGAGGTCAAAGGGGGGAATTTTATTTTGAAAAGATTCCAATGGCATGCTTTGAGGAAGAAAAGATACCATAGAGATATTTTGGGAAACATTTAGGAATGGATGTAAACCCTTGATCAAGAAAGTATGAATATTGACTGTAGATTGGGTTTTGTAGTTGTAGCAGTTTGAAGCTTCAAATTCTATATAAGAAGATCTTGTACTTGTATATTATGTACACATGGATTTTTTGAATTGTAGATTTCACTTGTAATCTCTTTGAACATTTGAATAGAGAAGTATTTCTTTAGTTTAGAAGAGGAGGTCGCCTGTGTCAACACTAAGGAATGCGCAGAATGTCTAGTTTCCTTACTGTATCTATAAAAATATCTCTAAGTTTTCTAGCAATTTGATTAATAAAACAAAAAGTCATTCATACATTGTAAATTCTATGTGACTGGGTGGTTTAAATATTAGTAAACTTGGAATTCTGCGTCTATTACAGAGTGTTTTCTAACTCTTACCGGTATTTTAAGTATTATCCTTTGAAAGCTTGCAATCTTTGATGTGTTCATGAAAATACTCAGGACTCTACATTTGAAGATTTAGCATGTTGATTTGATTAATTTGTTGTATCTCTTAAAGACATGAATAACAGAACATTTAGATCCTGTAGTGAAATGATTTCAACTTGATTTTCTCTAACTTTTCCCCAAACATTTGAAATAATTAGCTTAAAGGCAAAAATCTTAAGGAAATTGTCTTACATTTGAAAGAAGCTTGAAGAATTGTGTTAATATCTGATAATTTTCATATCAATTTGAAAGGTAAAGCTTGTTTCACTAGAAATCATACAAGGCTTTGTGATACAGTAGTAAGTTTATGCAAAAGAATGAATAATTTGTCTATATTTGTAACAACCTGCATAATTTGAGTAAAGTAAGTCATAGATTATCTTAAATCAAGTAAGGCCCCTTGAATATTATAGTTTCACATCAACCTGTTGAATTATCCACAAGGTCAAGACCTAACCATATAGAAACTTGGGATTAAGAACTCTTAGGTGATTTCTTCATATCTTTCAAGACAGTTTAGATTCATTTTTGTGAATTTTAACTTTTGTTATGAATGTGTAAAAATAATCATCAACATAATCCTTCTTAGGTGGAGGATGATGAATGATTCTCACACCTACATTTTGGTTCCCTTTCTTGGATCCCTCCTGCTTCCTTTCTCCTTTTGATGCCATTTTTTCTTTGAGAAAATCATTATATTCCTTATCTATCAATTTCTACCTCTTTCTCTTCTTGTCGATGGTGAGGGTCACCCCTTTGTTCTTGAGTTTAGCAACCTCTCAATCTACCCACTCTTTGGTCAATTGTATGACCCTTTGTGTTATCCAATCTAATGAGGTTTCCTCTAGCTGATTCCACTTAGGGGACGAGATTGTTTCATTGTATAGTTTCTTCTCTTCATATTCTCATGACATAATCACTCCATCATCCTCATGCAGTTGTATCGAAACTGGTATGTAGTCTATTGTGCTAATTTGTTTTACAGTAAGCCTTTGATAGCTTCTCTTCCTCACTTCCACCTCATCATCACAATCAGTCTAATCATCTTCAAGGTGTACTTGATGCAATTACTTCTTACACAATGCTTGCATCCTATCATAAGGGTCATATTGCTTGGATATAGAGAAAGGCTACAAGGACATCAACTATAATCCCCCTGTTGCTTCTTTCGCACTTTCCTTATCAGGACACATATACCATCCAATGATGAGTGGGAACAACATCTTGGGTATCTTATTTATCTCAAGAAAAGCTTCAAATGAAGGCAATATATGCCTGGCCATCTCCATCAATATGACTTTATCTGTTAGATATCTTGGCAACATAAGAGGTTGCCCGATGAAACCTTCTATTCTTATATATGTGAATGTGGGGAATTGGATGAACTAAGCCCCATGCCTGTATATCATAGCTTGAGCCTCCATGCTCAACCTCTTTACACTATCTTCTTCCATGGTCTTGACTGAATGCATAGTAAATGAATCATTCACTCTTCAATAGTGTTGGAGAAACTCACTTTGTTTCAACTGTGGGTAATTATCCCATATTTTCACATCTCTAGGGTTGCTACCAACCCTGCCAATTATCTGTAAACCATTGAATGTACCTCTAAATGCACATGCATAGACCACATATGAGGTCATGTAAAACATGTTTGTCTTTCCTCCTAGATTCCTCATGCCTTCATCCAGACTGTCACTGATAATCTTCACCCACTAGGGTTTCTCATTGGTAGTCTCTACCATTCTTATAAGACCATACATCCAATCTTCAAAATACCCTGCATTTGGCCTTCCCCTCATTCAGCTAACCATCACCATCATGTACTGATATTCAGGGGTGAAGTCAAACTTATATAAATCTACAGGTAGCTTTGCAGAAGCTTTGTACATGCTATCCCTAGCCCTCCATGAGAACATGATTCTCCTGCAATCCTTATGGGTGCTATTGTATTTCTTTTCTAACTACTCCAAATCTATTTTGTATACTTGAGCTCCTCTTGGAAAATTAAAAGCTGAAGTGATGCCCTCGATTGAGAAATTTGCATACACGTGGCCATTGTTTTCTACCTTCTTGTTGTGGACATTATAATTACAAGCACATTCAACTACCAGCTTAGTGGCCTTTCTTGCATATGAGAATCCTTCGGCATGCCACATGCCTGAATTATATATGTTGATAAATAAGGGTTTCCCACTACCCTTTTCTGATAGTGCTGTTCATGCATCTAGATTAGTGTTACTTGAATGTGTATCATTTATCTAGCCATATTTGAATGTTGTCCGATTGAGTTGTATATCCATGGGCTTTAAGAATGCTATGTCTGACCTATTTTTATAGAGCACCATTGTATCATGTGATAAAAACATATATACCTATTACCCTAACATACCTTATGCGCATTCAATTTTAACACTTGCATGAATATCATGGTATCTCTTCTTTTATTAAAAATAATTCATACAACATCATATTAATTTACTTTGGTAAAACTAACATTTATATGTTCATTTACCTATAATGACAAAAGAGGGTTTCATCATTACATACCTGATATTCACTACATTTTAAAGCATTCGATCTATATCCAGATATGTGTGTTCACTTTGTAGTTACCCTCCTCTATTTGTCATTTAAATGTGCACCCCATTCCATTGCATTCACAGGTTGCTATAATTGTCACTTTAATCACACTAGACTGCTGTAATTTCTTCTCAAGTACGTGATAATGCTCAAAATGAATTCAAATTTGCATTTTAATCAAAACATTGGTGAATTAGAGTGTAATAAATGTTAAATTATTCACATCCATGGACATTCACCCTAATCTTTTGAGATGTCAATAGGTGGTGTGATATTATTTGAAATTTCAAATGTTCACCTACCGTTAGAATAGCATTTAATGTGGGATCAGCACATTCACAATTATTAGGGATATTAAGACATATGCACCTTCTTTTGAATATGCCCATCATGTCAGCATGATAATGGTCAACCATTGACCAACCATCGAAAGATTAGGGCACTTTACTTTTGTTTACTATCATGACATTATGATATGCTGACATCGATCGGCCAGTGTGCCATATCGTAGCATCCTATTGGTTAACAAGAATCCACATATTATAGGTCCCAAGAGTGGATAAAGGGATATTAAGGAATATATGAATGTTCAGTTATGTAGAATATCCCCCTTTTTCTAAAGATGAGGATGATGTCAGCACTTTTACTAATGTTCAAAATTTGTCTGGGAGGTGACGTCATCGTCACATTAGAAAAGATCAGGGATCTTAGCGAATGTGATGGACATTAATATTTGCCTTTATATTGCATTGTGTCAGGATATTAGCAAATATCCAGGATATTGACAATGAGATGACCTTTTAATGTTAGGGAATATGATGATGTCATCGTCATATCGGGTCTTTTTTGGAATGGGACAAGATGACATCATCATCACATTAATGAATATCAGGGATCCTAGTTAATATGATGGATATTAAGAAATATGCCAGCACTGGGTACTTGTGTTATATTTGAGGTGATCTCGTACATTAGTAAATATCAGGCATATTAAGAAATATGCCCCTTGAGGGAATGTGTACGGGAATTGATGGGTAAATGTTTCCTGAGTTCAAATTTGACATCTGCATATTTGCAAATATGTAGATATCAGGATTTCCTTGTTAAAACATGTCTGGGATATTAGTGAATATCCTTAGCGAATGTGATGAGCCTCTCTTGCTTGACTGGTTTGACCAAACTTTGACCAGACTTAACTTCTTATCCTTAAGGAATTTTAGGGTGATCCAAAAGGCAAACTTGCTTAAAATTTTGCACTCTTTCATTTGATAAGGTTTGTGATACTAAAATTTGACATTGGAATTGAACCCTTTTTATGAGGTCTCTACTTGCATAGGGTGATATCCTATCACTATCTCTGACACTTAACTTTTACCATATCGTACCAAGGGAAGGGAGAAAAACAAGCTAATGCAAGAGAATCCAGTGGTGTAAGGGCAATCTTGTATCACTCAAAAAAAAAATTATTTTAAAATTGTTGATGTTCTTTCCATTTCTTTTCAAAATTTGTCATTCTGGTTCCATAATCGCTTGAATAATGATGTACAACTTTCAGTTTTACCAAACTGTTAAAAATAGAAACCTACAATTTTAGGAAAGTTTGCATTTAGGTATGGATTCAAGTGAAAATTTATAGGAATCTTTCTAACTAAAAAATAAGACCTTTGGCGAAGTAATTATGCAAAGATCATTTGCGAGCTGAAAGATATTAAAGTTTCTGTTTCCTGAAAAATGCCTGAAAATGCCTCAAACTTATGTTTGAGGCACTAAATGGCCCCGTAAAGGCCTAAAAATGACCAGAACCAATAGAATGGATTCATAGTGCATAGAGAACTCCATGAGCTTTCTAACGCATAAAATAGTTTGTCAATCAGATACCTAGATCGAAAGTTATGGCTCTCAAAAGTTGACTTATTTTTGGAGGGAGATGCAAATTTTGAAATTAGGTTTTTGGCTGCCAAAAAGGCTATTAATAACCATTTTTGGGAACCTTGGGTAGTAGTAGAGTTAAGGGTGAAAGTGTAGAGTCAAGAATAGGTGGAAAAACAAAAACCTTAGCAGATTTTTGGTTACAGATGGTAGATGATTCCAGAGTCTTGTGAGAGGAAGTTGTAATGTGTTGCATCCTGTGGAGGGTTGATTCCTCTGATTGTATTTGAGCTTCTATAATGCAATGAGTTGCCTAGATCAATAAAGAAATATTTTATTTTATATGTTCCATTTCTATTGTTGTGTGTTTTATGATTTACCCCCTTCATCAAGTGGTATCAGTGCAAGGGTTTCCTGAGTGTGTAGACAGATTGCCAACCATTAGGCAGTTTGCACAAGGACCTGAGGTTCTGGGTTTTCTCTAGAGATCAATATGCCTCCACGAAGAAATCATATTGCAACGAATACTTTGATGGAAGAGGGTTTTAGAGCCCTAGAAAGACAAATTGATGCATTGCAAGAGGAGCTACTAAGATGTTTTTATCCAAGAACAAGAGAAGAAAGAGAGGATGAAGCTGAAGAAGAGCTATCCGAGGAAGAACAAGAAGCTACAAGAGATCATACAGAAGTTAGCTTGTTGAGGGTCATTTTGAAGATTGGAAAGAGGCCCAAGATCAAAGTTTCTACCTATTCTAGAGATTTGAATCTGGAACAACTTATTAATTGGATCACTGACATGGAGGAGTATTGCAAGTATGAAGAGGTTAAGGACCTATATCGGGTCAAGTTTGTAAAAACAAAGTTGAAAAGCCACACCAGTATTTGGTGGAAGGAGGTCTAGTTAGAGAGGAATAGGAGAGGAAAAAGAAAGATCACTAGATGAGATTAGATGGTGGAGAAACTAAAGAAGTAGTTCATTCTTGTAGACTATGAGATGGAGTTGCTGAAGAAGCTGCAAAGACTAAAACAAGGTAACAAGTTTCTTAAGGAGTATACATAAGAGTTTTATAAGATTACTATCAGAACTGGTCATGTAGAGGCTAAGAAAGAGAAGGTAGCTTGTTACATTAATGGGTTCAGGCCAAGTATTCAAGAGGAGCTGAGCTTGGTCAGAATGACCACCATAGAAGATGCATACCAATTTTCCCTAAAGGTGGAAGAGAAGTTGAATAAAATATTTGACAACAAGCAAAGGGGAAGAGGTCAAAGCCAAAGGACTGGTGGAAGACCCTATGGGGGCCAAAATGAAGATTAAAAGAAAAGTGAAGAAGCTAGCACCAGTCGAAATCAGAGAGGAAATAATACCTACCACCCTCGTGACCAAAACAATGTTGAGCAAAGAGGAAGAGGAAGAGGCAGACCTGGGCAAGGACCTAGAAGAGGAGGTTTCATAGGAACTTGTTTCCAATGTGGAGAAGAGGGACATCAAGCATACGAGTGTCTACAACATCAAGGAAGGACAAATAGAAGACCTAAAGGTAATGCACAAGATACACATGTTGATGAAGATGTGCAATTTGAGCGTTCTGAAGATGCTAAAAGGGGAGAAACCCTAGTTGTCAGAAGAACTTTGTTGAATGAGGAGAAATAACCCTATTAGAGGAAGAGTTTTTTCTACACAAGGTGCAAATGTGAAGGTAAGTGTTGTGATATTATTATTGACAGTGGAAGCACTGATAATCTTGTTTTAGAGGAGATGGTTGACAAGTTGAAGTTGACAAGAAGAAAGTATTCACATCCATACCAGATTGTATGGTTGTAGGACCATAGAACTTTGGTCAATGAGCAGTCTTTAGTGAAGTTCACGATTGGTGACTACCATGATGAGGTGTTGTGTGAGATCATACTGATGAATGCATGTCATATGTTATTGGGGAGGCCATGGTAGTATGATAGGAGCATTGTCCATGATGGCCGTGCAAACACATACTCCCTAACAAAGGATGGAGTATGTCATAAGTTGAATCCCTTGAAGGAGGTGGAAGAAAAGGTATGTAGTACTACTAGAATTTGCTTTGAAGATGGTAGAAATTTTTTGGAGGGTATGAAGCATGAGCGTCATTGCTTTGCATTGACTCCTAAGATTAGTCAAGAGAAATGTGAAGATGTACCACTAGAAGTCTCAGAAATGTTGGAAGAATTTCAAGATATTGTCTCTGATAATGTACCATAAGGTTTACCACTAGTAAGGAAGATAAGTCATCAAATGGATTTGATACCAGGAGCCAGCTTGCTAAATAAGGCAGCCCATAGAATGAATCCAGTCAAGACTAAAGGGTTGAACAGACAAGATTAGGAGTTGTTGAGGAAGGGATTGATAAGAGAGAGCCTAAGTCCATGTACAATACCTGTAGTACTAGCACCAAAGAAAGATGGAGAGTGGAGAATGTGTACAGACCCTCAAGCCATCAATAAGATCACAATCAAGTATAGATTTTCATTGCCTAGGATGGATGACATAATGGACTGTTTGAGTGGAGCCAAGTACTTCACAAAGGTTGACCTGAAGAGTGGGTATCACCAGATCTGTATCAGAGAAGGAGATGAGCGGAAGACAACCTTCAAGACAAAGGAAGGTTTGTATGAGTGGTTAGTAATTCCATTTGGGCTAACCAATGCACCGAGCACATTCAGTGGCTCATGAATGAGGTATTGAAAGATTTTTTGGGAAGTTTTATTATTATTTATTTAGATGATATTTTGATTTTCAATAAAACTTGGGATGAGCATATGATGCATATCAGAAGAGTTTTTGAGAAGCAAATGTAGTTTTGCAAAGGAGTTAGTATACCTAGGATTTGTTGTCTCAGAGGAAGGTTTTAAGATGGACCCAGAGAAGGTGAGGGCTATCATTGAATGGCCTATGCCAAGGAGTGCTTCCGAGGTAAGATCTTTTCATGGTTTGGTAAGTTTTTATAGAAAGTTTATCAGGAATTTTAGTAGCATTTGTGCACCCCTAATTGAGACAATGAGTGGGGGTAAAAAAAGTTAAGATGGACTAAAGGAGTAGACAAAAGCTTTGATACATTGAAGCAAAACCTCACAGAGAAACCTATTTTGGCACTTCCAGATTTCAATAAGGTATTTCAGGTAGATTGTGATGGTAGTGGCAATGTTATAGGAGTTCTTTTGAGTCATGAAGGTAATCTCATTGCCTATTTTAGTAAGAAGCTTAATGATGCCAAGAAAAAGTATTCTATATATGATCAGAAATTTTATGCAATAGTTTAGGCTTTGAAGAAATGGAGACATTATATGTTGCCAAAAGAGTTTGTTTTATATACTGATCATCAAGCTTTGTAATATCTTAATAGTCAAGGAAAGTTATATCAAAGGCACCTAAAATGGGTTAGGTTTTTGTAGAGTTATACTTTTATTTTAAACCACAAGAGTTAGAAGTCCAACAGAGTTGTAGATGCCTTGACAAGAAGGCAAAATTTGTTGACAGAAATGAAGATAGAGGTTGTTGGGTTCGATGAGCTCAAAAGTTTATATCCTGAAGATCTAGATTTTGCAGAGGCCTGGAAAGCTTGTCTGGAACCTGTTACTTTGGATAGGACAAAATGGTTGGATTTCATAATCCAAGATGGCATGTTGTTTAATGGAAGCCATTTGTGCATTCTGAGGAGTTCCATGAGAGAGAACCTAATTAAGGAGAAGCATAGTGGAGGATTGGCTAGACACTTTGGTTGAGATAAGACCATTGCTATTGTTGGTCAAAATTATTATTGGCCACAATTGCAGCAGGATGTGAGGAAATTTGTGTAGAGTTGCAGAGTATGTTAGATGGTGAAAGGAGCAAGTCAGGATACAGGTCTATATCATCCACTACATATACCAGAGAAGCCATGAGATGATATTAGTAGGGATTTTATTCTTGGTTTACCAAGGACATAGAGAGGACATGATTCCATTTTTGTGGTGGTGGATAGATTCTCAAAGATGGCATATTTTATTCCTTGCAAGAAGACTAATGATGCTGTTCATATTACTGAATTATTTTTCAGGGAGGTAGTGAGATTACACGGTCTACCAAGGAGCATAGCTTCAGATCGAGATACCAAGTTTGTTGGTTATTTTTGGAGGACATTGTGGAAGAAGTTGAAGATTGATTTGAAGTTCAGTTCTACACACCATCCATAGACTGACAGACAAACAGAAGTGGTGAATAGGAGTTTGGGTAACCAATTACAATGCTCAGTAGGAGATAAGCCCAAGGGATGTGATTTGATTTTACCATAGGCAAAATTTGCTTACAATAATTCTATCAATAGGAGTACTGGTAAATCACCATTGCAAATTGTATATAGCAATTGTTGAAGAAATGCTTCAGAGTTAAGGAAGCTAGACAAAGGAGAAAAGACAAGTACCGAAGCTAAAGACTTTGCAGAACACCTGAAGAATTTGCATGAAGAGGTGAGAAATCACATTAATAAGATGAATATTTAGTACAAGGCTAAGACATATTAGAAGAGGAGATGTAATGAGTTCGAGGTAGGAGATGAAGCCATGGTTCACTTGAGAAAAGAAAGGTTCCCAATCAGAACATACAATAAATTGAAAATGAAGAAATTTGGACTGTACAAAATCCTAAAGAAGCATGATTTAGGAAATGCATATGAGGTAGTGATGTGGAGTGGGATCAATATTTCTCCTATGTTCAACATTGTTGATTTAATAGAATTTCATGAAGGTGGCATAGAGGATGGACCAATAGAAGAACAATGGAGTATTCTAGCATCTACTTCAACAGAGGAGATAGAAGAGATCTTGGATAGCAGTGTGGGAAGAAGTAATCAGAAAAGGAAATATGAAGAATATCTGGTGAAATGGAAAGGAAGGCCTATTGAAGATTCTTTTTGGTTGTCTAAGGTAGAGGTTGACCATTTGGGTTTTCCTCACATAAACACCTGAGATGTGACAAGGTCACTTCTTAAATTACCATGGGTGTCTGATGTAGGAGCATCTAGTGGTGTAAGGGAAATCTTACATCAGCCAAAAAATATGTGTTTTGAAATTGTTGACGTTCTTTCTATTTCATTTCAAAATTTGTGGTTCTGGTTCCATAATCGCTTAAATAATAATATAGAACTTTTACTTTTACCAAACTGCCAAAAATGGCAACCTACTATTTTAGGAAAGTTTGCATTTGGGGATGGATTGAAGTGAAAATTTACAGGAAGCTTCATAACTGAAAAATAAGACCTTTGGCAAAGGAATCATGCAAAGACCATTTATGAGTTGAAAGATATTAAAGTTTCCATTTCCAAAAAAATGCTTGAAAATTATTCAAACTCAGGTTTGAGGCACTAAATAGCTCCGTATAGGCCTGAAAATGGGTAGAACTGGCAGAATGGGTTTCTAGTACATAGAGCACTCTGCGAGCTTTCTGAGGCATAAAACGATTTGTCAATCAGATACCTGGATCAAAAGTTATGGCTCCTAGAAGTTGACATATTTTTGGAGGGAGATGCAAATTTCAAAATTAAGTTAAGGGGGAAAGTGTAGATTCAAGAATAGGTGGAAAAATTTAAGCCCTATTATATTTGGGGTTACAGATGGCAAATGATTCTAGAGTCTTGTGAGAGGAAGCTGTAATGTGTTGCAGCTTGTGGAGGGTTGATTCCTCTGATTGTATTCGAGCTTTTGTAACGTAATGAGTTGCCTAGATCAATTACAAAATATTCTATTTTCTGTGTTCCATTTCTATTGTTGTGTGTTTTATGATTTACCCCCTTCATCACAAGCCAAAAAGTTGGGTTCCTGTTTTACTGAGGAAAAAATAGGGCGTATTGTGTAACCACACAACAACTTGCCACCAAAGAAAACAATAAAATTCAAATAATTCAAGAGGTGGGGACAAATAAAAACATAATGTTCCAACTCTTATCAAGCATAAGCATCTTAATCTTCCTGATTGATATCATTTTCATCAGCATAATAATGTATTGAGAAGGGATCAGATGTGTGCATGTGATTAATATCACTCATCTTAAAGATGAGTTAAACAAACCAATGACTGTTGTTAAGATATATAGTTTGGTTCATCCCTAAAGAGGGTTTTAGATCCCTACAAAGACAAATCAATGCATTGTAAGAGGAGCTGCGAAGAGGTTTTTATCCAAGAACAAGAGAAGAAAGCAAGGATGAAGCTAAAGAAGAGCTATCTAAGGAAGAATAAGAAGCTGCACAAGATCATGCAGAAGTTAGCTTGTTGAAGGCCATTTTGAAGATCAGAAAGAGGCCCAAGATCAAAGTTTCTACCTATTCTGGAGATTTGAATCTGGAACCACTTATTAATTGGATCAATGACATGGAGGAGTATTTCGAGTATACAGACGTCAAGGACCCAAATCAGGTCAAGTTTGCAAAAACAAAGTTGAAAGGCCACACTAGTATTTGGTGGAAGGAGGTCTAGTTAGAGAGAAATAGGAGAGGAAAAGGAAAGATCACCAAATGGGATCAGATGGTGGAGAAACTAAAGAAGCAGTTCATTCCTGTAGACTATGAGATGGAGTTGCTAAAGAAGCTACAAAGACTAAAATAAGGTAACAAGTTTGTTAAGTAGTATACAGAAGAGTTTTATAAGATTTTTATCAGAATTGGTCATGCAAAGGCCAACAAATAGAAGGTAGACAATTACATTAATGGGTTCAGGCCAAGTATTCAAGAGGAGTTGAGCCTGGTCAGAATGACCACCATAGAAAATGCATACTAGTTTTCCCTGAAGGTGGAAGAGAAGATGAATAAAAGATTTGATAAGAAGCAAATGGGAAGAGGTTAATAAAAGGACTGGTGGAAGACCCTATGGGGGCCGAAATGAAGATTTAAAGAAAAGTGAAGAAGTTGGCACCAATTGAAATTAGAGAGGAGATAATACCTACTGCCCTCATGATTAGAACAATGTTGAGCAAAGAGGAAGAGGAAGGGGCAAACCTGGGCAAGGACCTAGAAAAGGAGGTTTCAGAGGAACATGTTTCCAATGTGGAGAAGAGGGATATCAAGCATACAAGTCTCTACAACATCAAAGAAGGACAAATAGAAGACCTGAAGGTAATGCATGAGTTGTAAATGTCAATGAAGATGTGCAATATGAGCATTCTGAAGATGTGGAAAGGGGAGAAACCCTAGTTGTTAGAAGAACTTTGTTGAATGAGGAGAAAGAACCCTATCACAGGAAGAGTTTTTTCTACACAAGGTGCAAATGTGAAGGTAAGTACTGTGATATTATTATTGACATTGGAAGCATTGATAATCTTCTTTCAAAAGAGATGGTTGACAAGTTGAAGTTGACAAGAAGAAAGCATCCACATCCATACTGGATTGCATGGTTGTAGAAGGACCATAGAGCCTTGGTCAAGAAGTAGTCTTTAGTGAAGTTCATGAGTGGTGACTACCATGATGAGGTGATGTGTGACATCATACTGATGGATGCATGTCATATGTTATTGGGGAGGCCGTGGTAGTAAGATAGGAGCATTGTCCATGATGGCCGTACAAACACATACTCCCTAACAAAGGATGGATTACGTCATAAGTTGAATCTATTAAAGGTGGAAGAAAAGGTATGTAGTACTACCATAATTTGCCTGGTAGATGGTAGAATTTTTTTGGAGGATATGAAGCATGAGCGTCACTACTTTGCATTGACTCTTAAGATTAGTCAAGAGAAATGTGAAGATGTACTAGTAGAAGTCTTAGAAATGTTGGAAGAATTTGAAGATATTGTATCTAATAATGTACCAGAAGGTTTACCACTCATAAGGAAGATAAGTCATCAAATCAATTTGATACGAGGAGACAGCTTGCGAAATAAGCCAGCCCATAGAATGACTCCAGCCGAGAGTGAAGAGTTGAACATACAAGATTAGGAGTTGTTGAGGAAGGGATTGATAAGAGAGAGCCTAAGTGCATGTATGATACCTATAGTACTAGCACTAAAGAAATATGGAGAGTGGAGAATATGTACAGACTCTTGAGCCATCAATAAGATCACAATCAAGTATAGATTTTCATTGCCTAAAATGGATGACATAATGGATTGTTTGAGTGGAGCCAAGTACTTCACAAAGGTTGACCTGAAGAGTGGGTATCACCAGATCTGTATCAGAGAAGGAGATGAGTGGAAGACAACCTTCAAGATAAAGGAAGGTTTGTATGAGTGGTTAGTCATGCCATTTGGGCTAACCAATGCATCGAGCACATTCATGCGGCTCATGAATGAGGTATTGAAAGATTTTTTGGGAAGTTTTGTTATTTTTTATTTAGATGATATCTAATTTTCAGTAAGACTTGGGATGACCATATGATGCATATCAGAAGAGTTTTTGAGAAGCTGAGGGAGGAGAAGTTGTTGATCAATTTGAAAAAATGTAGTTTTACAAAGGAGTTGGTATACCTAGTATTTGTTGTCTCAGAGGAAGGTCTTAAGATGGACCCAGAGAAGGTGAAGGCTATCATTGAATGGCCTATGCCAAGGAGTGCTTCCAAGGTAAGATCTTTTCATGGTTTGGCATGTTTTTATAGAAAGTTTATCAGGAATTTTAGTAGCATTTGTGCACCCCTAACTAAGACAATAAGAGGGGATAGAAAAGGGTTTAGATGGACTAAAGGAGTAGAGAAAAGCTTTGATGCATTGAAGAAAAAAGTCACAGAGCAACCTATTTTAGCACTTCCAAATTTTAATAGGTTATTTTAGGTAGATTGTGATGCTAGTGGTAGTGCTATAGGAGCTATTTTGAGTCACGAAGGTAAGCCCATTACCTATTTTAGTGAGAAACTTAATGATTCCAAGAAAAAGTATTCTATTTATGACCAAGAATTTTATGTTTATACACCTAAAATTGACATGACTCTACTTAAATAAATATTTTAAATATTTATTTCACCCTCATATTCCTCTATCAATAAATAAAAAAATTTATTTATTTATTTGATTCACTTCCTATCATTTAATTAAATAAATTGCATTTATTTAATTAATTAAATTCATCTACACCAACTTCATTATTCTAAATAATTAAATAATTTTAATTATTTAATTAAAATCTTTTATTTTTCCAAATTTAAATAAAATGCAATTTTATTTAAATTAAATCTTAAATCTCCACAAAAATAAAATATATTTAACATTTTTATTTATTCCTCTTAATTATCTACAAATAATTAAATAAATCTATTTATTTAATTATTCTTTCTTATCTTCTAAAAATCTTCATATCTTCTAAGAATATATTCCTCTTGTCATACAAAAGCAAAAGCTGAGTTAAAGCAACTTTAAAGCAACTTTGCTCTTAAATTAGAAAAATAAATTCTAATTTAAGAAAGTGAAAACTCATCCTCATCAAGAAAGCATTTAACTCAACAAAGCTTCTTTTTCAATGACACATGTCCTTCTTCTATTCGCACACATTCGGACAAACATTCTCCTCTATTTATCTTCTTATTTCTTCTTAACCATTGATCTTCCTTCACCCAACTCTATAAATACAACCCTCTTCTTCTATCTTTCAGATCCATCGTTTGAGTAAACTTATGCTACAGGAAATATAGTGCACCATTGTCACCCCCATCTCCATAGCACTTCATATTATCTATTTCATTATTGTGTTGAAGCTCATCTTCAATCACACAAAGTATCCTAGCCAACTTCTCCTTGTCATCTTGAGGAATCGAAGCAAGGAAGCAAGCTTCCTGAGGGCCATTTCATCTCCTTCAAGATCAAGAAAGAAAAGGAGAGCAATGGAAGGCGTAAGGTAAAGGTTGTAAGTATCTTGTTATTATTCTAAAAAACCTTTTTCCTTCATATTTCATTGATGTATTGGGTTTGTTATTGATATTGATTAATCCCACATTTCACCCTACACATTATGCAATAGTTCAGGCTTTGAAGAAATGGAGACATTATCTATTGCCAAAAGAGTTTGTTTTATATACTGATCATCAGGCTTGCAGTATCTTAATAGTCAAGGAAAGTTAAATCTAAGGCACTTAAAATGGGTTGATTTTTTATAGAGTTATACTTTTGTTTTGAAGCACAGGAGTGGGAAGTCCAACAAAGTTGCAGATGCCTTGAGAAGAACGTAAAATTTGTTGACAGAAATGAAGATAGAGGTTGTTGGGTTCGATGAGCATATAAGTTTATATCCTAAAGATCCAGATTTTGCAGAGGCCTGGAAAGCTTGTCTAGAACCTGTTACTTTGGATAGGACAAAATGGTTGGATTTCATAATCCAAGATGGCATGTTGTCTAAAGGAATCCATTTGTGTAGTCTGAGGAGTTCCATGAGAGAGAACCTGATTAAGGAGAAGCATAGTGGAGGATTGGCTAGACACTTTGGTTGAGATAAGACCATTGCTATTGTTGGTCAAAATTATTATTGGCCACAGTTGCAGTAGGATGTGAAGAAATTTGTGCAGACTTGCAGAGTATGTCAGATGGTGAAAGGAGCAAGTCAGAATATAGGTCTATATCATCCACTACCTATACCAGAGAAGCCATGAGATGATATTAGTAGGGATTTTATTCTTGGTTTACCAAGGACATAGAGAGGACATGATTCCTTTTTTGTGGTGGTGGATAGATTCTCAAAGATGTCATATTTTATTCCTTGCAAGAAGACTAATGATGTTTTTCATATTACTGAATTATTTCTCAGGGAGGTGGTGAGATTACACGGTCTACCAAAGAGCATAGTTTCATATCGAGATACCAAGTTTGTTGGCTATTTTTAGAGGACATTGTGGAAGAAGTTGAAGACCAGTTTGAAGTTTAGTTCTGCACACCATCCATAGACTGATGGACAAACATAAGTGGTGAATAGGAGTTTGGGTAACCTACTATGATGCTCAGTAGGAGATAAGCCTAAGGGATGGGATTTAATTTTACCATAAGCAAAATTTGCTTACAACAATTCTGTCAATAGGAGCACTAGTAAATCACCATTCCAGATTGTATATAGAAATAGTCCAAGAAATGCTTCAGAGTTAAGGAACCTAGACAAAGGAAAAAAGGACAAGTATCAAACCCAAAGACTTTATAGAACACCTGAAGAATTTGCTTGAAGAGGTGAAAAAGCACATTAATAAGATGAATATTCGGTACATGGCTAAGGTAGATCAGAAGAGGAGATATAATGAGTTCGAGGTAGGAGATGAAGTCATGGTTCACTTGAGAAAAGAAAGGTTCCCAATTGGAACATATAATAAGTTGAAAATGAAGAAATTTGGACCATACAGAATCCTAAAGAAGCATGATTTAGGAAATGCATATGAGGTAGAGATGCCAAGTGGGATCAATATTTCTCCTGTGTTCAACATTACTGATTTAACAGAATGTCATGAAGGTGGCATAGTGGATGGACCAACAAAAGAACAGTGGAGTATTATGGCATCTACTTCAACATAGGAGATAGAAGAGATCTTGGATAGCCGTTTGGGAAGAAGTACTCAGAACAAGAAATATGAAGAATATCTAGTGAAATGGAAAGGAAGGCCTATTGAAGATTCTTCTTGGTTGTCTAAGACAAATGTTGACTATTTGGGTTTTCCTCACATAAACACCTAAGATGTGAGAGGGTCACTTCTTAAATTACCATGGGTGTTTGATGCAGGAGCATCCAGTGGTGTAAGGACAATCTTACATCACCCAAAAAATATGTGTTTCAAAATTATTGATGTTCTTTCCATTTCATTTCAAAATTTGTGGTTCTAGTTCCATAATCGCTTGAATAATGATGTACAACTGTTAGTTTTACCAAACTGCTAAAAATAGCAACCTACTATTTTAGGAAAGTTTGTATTTGGGCACGGATTGAAGTGAAAACTTACAGGAAGCTTCATAACTTAAAAATAAGACCTTTGGGAAAGGAATCGTGCAAGGATCATTTTCAAGTTAAAAGATATCATTTTCATCAGCATAACAATATATTGAGAAGGGATCAAATGTGTGCACATAATTAATATCCCTCATCTTGAAGATGAGTTAAACAAACTAGTGACTGTTGTTCAGCTACATAGTTTGGTTCATCCCTCATAGCAGACCTGGATAGATCCTTGCTGCCAGTAGGCGTCGATAGCCTGGCAAGGTTATCGTTGCAATTCCCCTAAGTAGAGCCCCACTACCAATCATGCATCTATAGCCTTGGTAGAGTTACTTAGATGACCTAATTTTTTCTCTTTGGATATTCAATATATTTCTTTCCTTGTTTTTTATTCATAAGATATCATCATGTAAGCACATTTTGTAAGGTGGGATCACTTTCTATTTAGGCTGATAATTGCAATGGTAGCAAGGGTGACCTTTTGATTTTTTACTTAACACCAGACTAGTATGTTCAACAAACTCAAGGCCATTAGGTGAGTCATGTGAGGATCTCCTTGACCAAGAAAAGGTATCACTGATGAACCAGATATCATAGACCTAATCAAGAATAGTTCCCCTAACATGATTTACAATCTATGTAGGAATTTATACTCAACTCTTAAATTCTAACAATTTCAGTGGTTTTCTGAAGTGAAAAAGTGCATCATCTTGTTTAACCAGAACAAAGACTCAACGGAGAAAAGAAAACAAACACACAAAAAAAGCTATACAAACAACTATACATAATGTGCATTACATACATATGGTACATCACTATGATATGACCTATCTAGGCTTGAAAATAGTGTTTGAGGAATTGCCCATTGACTTGCAATGTGACATTCTCACCTATTAAGGTCTTGAGCCTGTAGGTACTATCACCTAGGATTTCTAAAATCTGGAAAGGACCTATCCATAACTTATCAAACTTCCCATGTTAACCTTTCCTTTCATGTGCCTTGTCCCATGATAGGACTAAGTCTGATATCCTAAAGGCTTTCACTTTAGCTCTCTTATCAAACCAATGCTTGACAGTAGCTTGATATTTGGTGAATTGGTCAATCACCCTATCTCTCCTTTCTTCCAGGTGCATGAGTTGAAGCAACCTGACTTCTTGTTTATTATCTATGCCTAAGTACTCTTGTACAAACTACAGAGTGGGAATTTTGAGATTCACAGGGAGGATGGGATCCACCCCATAAACTAACTGATAAGGGGAATTCTCTAATGCAGTATTTAGTCTAGTTCAATCCATCCATAGGGCATATTTAAGTAAGGTATTCCATTCCCTAGGGTTCTTTTCTATTAGTTTCTTTATGATGTTCAACAAGTTCTTACTAGTTGACTTTGCTAAGCCATTTCCCTGGGGATAATAGTTTCAAGAGAACTTTAAAATGACCTCATAATCAAAAGCCCAGCTAGATAATCTTAAGGATACAAAAGCTGGTCCATTATCACATACAAGAGAATAAGGAACTCCATACCTGGTTATGATGTTGTTTTCTAAAAATTTGATCACATCCTCTGTAGTGTAAGTCTTTCTACAGACTACTTCAGTCCACCTAGTACAATAAGCCATGATTGTTAACACATACATGTGGCTTGAGGATGATGGAGGATTGATTGGACCAATGAAATCCATGCCCCAATGAGCAAATGGGTAGATCTCCATAATTGGATGTAGTGGTTGAGTAGCATATCTCTCTGTTGGTGGCAATCTAAGAAGTATGGCATCATTTAATATGTTTAGCAGTGTCCATAAATATTGTTGGCCAGTAATATCCTACTCTCAGGATAGCGTGGGTGGTAGCTAGGTGAGATCCATGTGCTGTCCCAAACTTATCATGCAGTTCTATGAGAACCTTATCAGATTTTGTTTTGTCTACACATCTAAGGTATATTACCTCATAATTCTTCTTAAAGAGGATCCCTCCTTTGATCATGTACTTTTGTGATCTAATCTTCAGAGCTTTCCTTTGAGAATCTTGCATATTTGATGGGCATCTCCCAGTGATTGGGATATGTTTGATATCTGAGTACCAATCTTTATTCTCTTTTTTGTTCACAACATATTGTTGGCTCACTAGGTTGGGGTCAATTTTAGAAATCATTTGGCTCAAGGATTTCCCTCTAACTAGCTTCATGGGAGTTATGTCCATGTCATATTCTTGGAGTACTATTATCGATTTAGCTTTCTTTTCACCAGGCTCACTCTGTATTAGGAGCATTTTAACTGCCACATTAGGTACAACAACAATTATCTTACTTCCCAAGATATAGTGTCTGAATTTCTTTACTGCTCTAACCAATACAAGGACTTTTCTTTCAACATCCATGTACCTAAGCTCTGCATCCCTAAATGGAGAACTCATGAAGGTGATGTGCTTTTCTTCCTTTTCTTCATTTCTCTGTGTCAAGACTGCTGTACAGGTATGCTCTAAAGTAAATGAATAGATGTAAAACTCTCTTATGTAATCTGGGCTAATTAGGACAAGTGCATCTACTATGGCTTTCTTAATGTCCTCAAATGCAGCCTTTGCTTTAGGTGTCCATTCAATCCCAGCATCTTTCTTGAGCATTGCATTGAGTGGCCTAACAATCTCTACAAACCCTATGATGAACGTCCTCACAAAATTTATCTTACCAAAATAATACTTAAGTTCTTTCTTACTCCCTGGGAGTTGTAACTTAATTATGGATTCTACCCTAGTAGGATCAATGGTGATCCCATTTCCTGATATTACATGACCAAGTAACTTACCTGTGGTCACCCCAAATATGCATTTCTTTGGGTTTAGTGAGATATCATATTACTCACACACCCTAAGCACCTTTCTGAGATATTGTCACTTCTCTTTTTTGAGAAGATGGTTAGGTCATTCATGTATATGACTATGCATTTGCAAACTAAGCCTCTAAATACTATGTATATGATGTTGAAATATGGCTCCAACATTGATCAGGCCAAAAGGCACACATCTATAAGCAAATATTCCTCACTTGGTGGTGAATGTTGTCTTTAGTCTATCTATCTTGTCTACCATCACCTGGTTGTATCCTGAGAAACCATCCTGGAAAGACATCATTTGAGCTCCATTCACTAACTATAAAACTTCATCTAATAAGGGTAGAGGATAGTTATCCTTTTCTAAAGCTCTATTTAGAGTTCTAAAATATACACAAAGGCATATGTAACCATTCTTCTTCCTTACTAGTACCAGATTGGCCACCCATGTTGAGTGCCTGACAAGAACTATAATCCTGGTGACGAGGTGTCATTGTACCTTATCATTTAATCATTTTTCAAATGTCAAAATCTAGGGGCTGTGTCCTCAGCTATCTACAATTAGGGATTCTATAGTTACCAGTTTTCCTAGCTAATCTTAATAACTTCTACCAAATTGAAGAAATTAATCTATCTACTTATTGAATGAATTTAAGGAATGCTAAAAATAGAATTAAACAGGAAGTTACTTAAAACAATCTTAAAAATAGTAACATGCATCTATCTATCAAAATCAATAAATACTTTTCACAGCAAAATCTGAAGTAACAAAATAGTGGTACTAGCCTTTTGCCTTGGTGGTGAGAGTGGGCCCTTGAGGCTAAAGGCTATAGTAGGGAATCAGCACAAAAAAGAAGATTGCAACTAAATCCAGTCCAATTCCATTCACTTTACATTCATGAAAAATATTGATATTAGAGAAAAACTGAGATTACCCAGAATTAGAATAATCCAATCATTGTATATCTTTTATGTTGTTTCTATCAGTCTATATAAAATGAGTGATGAAATATCACTTATCTTATCTACTAGTTCTTCTATGAGATGACATCCATCTCTTTATTACACTAGTTGTCTAAGTATGGAAAAATAATCATGCAATAAAAGTAGTCTGAGTGGAACAGAAGCCACTTAGAATTCTAAGTTTGAGTCTTAATACATTTGGACAGTGAGGCCCCAAAAATATGGATATTGAATCAGTTCTATCTGTAACTCATGCAAAAACTTTAAAAAGATAAAAAAAATCTAGCAGTTAACTAAAGATGACCCTTCACCACTCAAGTGATGATTTGAGTGAAATGAGGGGTATTATGATCACTGTTGAGAGTGCCTGATTAGCCACTTATGCTAGAAATATGCCCTACTCTCAGGAGGTGCTGGAGATATCTGTCCTATCTGCAGCTCCAAAGATATGTCTATAGCTCTAGAGATATGTTTGTAGCTTCAGAGATACCATTGTGACCTTTTTGTTCAGCTCCAGAGATACACTAGACTCCCGCTCAGCTCCGGAGAGCCTTTTCTCTTTGCTTCAAAACTTCTAGTGTCATGGTACTCTGGTATTATCTCCAGCGATCATTGAAGACTACCTTCAGAGATGCACAAAATTGTCATTCCGAGCATCTACACCTATTGATTCAAAAAGAGAGAAGTTTTCTGTATTTTTCCATCAATTCCATGCACATTAGTCCCTCAATTAGAAATTATGATCTTAAGTAATTTATCTCAATTAATCATTATCTAGAACAATATTGATAGCTTAGTTGGGTGTAGACATTAAGAAAGATGGGATCAGGAAGGAGAAAACGAGAGGTAAAAAGATGTATTTCATGGGTGCAACTTGGCACTCATCATCCCCCCATACCTAAGGTTTGGCAGGTCCTCCTGCTTCTCACAATCTGGATTTATTCTGGTGAAGTAGCTTGTTAGTCAAGCTATAATCTTGTGCATAGGTAGACCAAGTTATGTGGTTGGTATTACCATTGCCTCTATATTGATCAACCTGCTTCAACCAGTCTTGCAATTTCTCTTCCTCCATATGTTCAGCCCAGACAGGGAGTGGCTGAATTATAAGAGGGGGCCTGAACCATCCACCTATCCATTCCTGCTTATGCTTATCCATCATTTTGGATATTAAATTTGTTTTTCTCATAAATAATCTTAAGTTTGTAGGGGTGACCACCTCTCTCATTTTCTTCTCCGAGGTCAAAACATTCCATCTTTTCTTTACTATGGCAAGTACTGGGTTTGCTGAACTATTCATGAAAATACCAAAATTGATGGAGCACTCTTACAAACTTTTTAGGTATAATAGCAAAATTTTGTTCTTACTCTTAGGGTGATAGATATAGGACTTGAATTGGGTCTTAAAAGCATTAGGATTGGGACATTCCTTCTTGATGAAGAGATCTATTTGTATATCTTTCTTGAGATGATCTTCCATTTGTTCATTCCAGATCTAATGATTTCTTATTAGGTACATAAATGATTTAAGTTGGCATTCCCCCACAAAATGATTAAGAATGAAGGTTATATCATTAACATAGAAACCATGCAGGTATAATTCACATAGGAAATTCTTGTCCTCATCATTACTCCTTGTATATGTTGTCATGAATCCTTCTACTATCTCTGTATCCTCAATTAGGTCAGACAGAACTAAAGAGAATTTCCTCTGCAGGACTCTTTCCTGTAAGAACATAGAATAACTGGCACTTGGAGGCCTACAGGATAGAATTTCTGAAGAAAGAGAGGATATTTCAATGATTTTTCCTTCCAGAGTTTCTATTCTTTTTGTTTTGGCAGTGACTGCCCTTTAAAATTCCAGCATAGGCTTGGAAGCCTCATATTCTCTACATTTCTTTTCCCAATGGAACAGGGCCTTAGGAATATCAATGGGGATTGGACCCACATAGTCATCTATTTGCATTTCCTGCTCATTGGTTGCCCTTGGGCAAGCCAACTCTTGAATATATTCCTCTTGATCATCTAGTTTGTTGTTGGCCCAAGTCAACTGTCTATCTTGGCTATGTATTTTCTCAATTAATGTTGCCATTATGATGAGGCCATTGTCTCTGGCCATGGTGAGCTCAGAAACACATTGTGCTGCCTCTTTCTCTTTCTCTTCCAATAGTTTGACTGCTTCAATTTTCTAGGCCTCCAATTCTGCTTATTTCTTCTGGATGATCTGGCTTTTGCTCTGGAGCTTTGTTTGTAGATTTTTAATGACTTATTTTTGCTCCATTTCTACCTCCATTCTGACCTTCTTGAGATTAGTAATAATCTAATTCTTCCCCTAGAGTCATCTCTTTAGGTTGTCAATTTCTTCTAACATTTGTTGTTCTTTTGACATTTCAACATCCTCTTGCTCAGAGGGGTGAGGGAAGGTTTCTACTTTTGCTTCTGTTTGCTGAACATCAGTGTTTTCAATGGTCATCTGCCCTGCACTGTCAACTATACCCATTTGCCCTGTTTCATCTTTTTCTATAGGCTGCCTGTCCTGAGGGTCCTCTTGGGGTTCCTCTACTTTTATTGGCACTGATGAAGGCCCAGCCTTATCCTCCTATGTTCTAAAACCCAGGAGTACCTCAGCTAGGATAGCAGTATCTTCATCAGCCTATGAGAGCTATCTTTTCCTTTTGCTTCTCTGTAGTAGAGGTGGGATAGGTGCCTCTGGAGCAAGTCTCTCATCCTTAAAATCTGAGGAAATAGTAAGCATTTGTTTGTGTTATGTCTCTGGAGCATGTGATGGTTCTAAAATTGGACTTGACCCCAGATGGATAGATGGCGTTGGGGAAACTTCTCTTTGTTTTCTCTTCCTGACTAGAGGGATCTCATCTGAATCAAGAGATGTTTCTTCAGCCCAAGTTTTCTCTATTTTCTACCCTAACCTCTCCCATGTTAATTCCTTAGGGAAAGATTCCTCAGTTAGAGTCATCTTTCTCTGAATTGATCGAGTCATGTATGGGGTTTGTTTAGGAGAAGACCCTGTAATTTCTTTGCCTTTCTTCTTTTTATCAGGAACATGGGCTGCAGATGAAGTCGCCTCCTGTGAGGACTTCTTTCCTCTTTGAATAGCTATGGAAGAGGTTCAAGGCTCAGTTTCTTCTTCTTGGTGAGTAGGGGAACCCTCACCTCCTGGTTGTGTGATCTCTAGTTCTCTGTCCTGGGAATTTTGTTCAAGAAAGTTTTGCCATAATTCTTCACCATTGGCTTGAGACAGGAAGTGGTGTTTAACTACTAGAAAAATGAGGCCATGATGTTTCATGGGACCCTTATTTTGCTGATATTTTTTTGCAGTTGCCATAATGGTAGAATATAGGAAATTGGGAATGTTTATGCTAAACTCAAGATGTCCATTCCCATGTCTTAGAAAAATCAGCATTTTCATTATTGGTCCTAAAACTAAAGAAAGTTGACCATCACAAGTGAAGTATTTCATCAGCCAGGTGGCAACAAATTGCCAAGGGTTTGGAAGTGTGGAACTAAGAATTCCTTTTACTTCATTTTTATTTGAATATAGTTGTATTGTAGGTTCACCTTGAACAGAGAAATTCTTAATTAAATCAGTGTATAAGATTTTCAGGTGATAAAACCTCTCACCTTGTTCAGGCAGCCCAGGAATGTGACTAATAGTGGCTGAGGAGAGATTGATTCGAACTCATCTGATAGCTATCTAATTGTCCCTTAGATTTCTAAGGAATTCATCCACGACATCTTCTTGAAACCCTTCAAATTTTTCTAGAAAGTCCAACAATCCTACAGTTCTTAGAATGTTTGCTACAACTTCATCTTGCAATAGACCCACAACACTCTCTTGTTTAGACTTCTTCTTTACCCCCATTCTCAAATTGGTTCCACCTTCTGTGCTTAATTCCTCACTTTTCTATCTGTAGTTTGTCCCTTCTTCTTAACTCTATAAGCTCTGGAGGACTATTCAATTTACTCTATTCTTCAAGGTATTTTGGAAGTTAGAATGAGGATTGTTATGTCTCTTAGCTTAGGCTTATGGAAGATTTGCAAATTAGTTAGAGTACCTAGGAAGTCATAAATGCAACAGAGTGATGGCACACTCCGGAGGCATGGTGACAGTACAACACAGATGGCAGTATGTTTTAATTTAGAAAAGAAAATGATGGCAAGAGGACGTGTCATATGGCGGCACCCAAAAATAGAAAGACAAGATAGTTTCTATTTAATGCTTAATTTAAGATAGAATTACCTGGATCATTTTTAATGATGAGGAGAGATGTACATGGAAAAGATGTTGCGGCATTTACGAGACTACACATGACGTGTCATATGAGCAGCTTTTGGCATCTTGAGATGACACCCACTACTTCATTGGTACACGATCTACAATCATTTCGCTGAGTGGTTCAAGAATCCACGTTCCTTGGGTGACATTAGCCCCATCTTTGTGAATACCCCTGCAATTGAAATAGGTGCTGATTTTGTGTTATTTTTGTCATAAAGTAGAGGATGAGTCATGATGACCTCATCATGTGATGTGTCCACTTTATTGCTTGGAGAGGTGGGTCCCCTCCCTTATTATTGAAATTGACTCTTTATTGATGGAGCGCCAGAGGTGCTCCTAGTTTGGGAAACATCAGAGGTGCTCCTCATTTAGGAAGTGTTGGAGGTGCTCCTAGTTTGGGAAGCACCGGAGGTGCATTTGACTAACTCCCAGAACCTGATTACCTCCGCATCTCAATTTTTTTCAACTATCCTGAAGAAGGAAACCACCATTTACTAGTTTTCAACTCCCTTGGTCAAGAAAGACAGCCATTTACTGGTTTTCCATCTTTCCCTATTTTTTTTCATTTTTTTAGAAGGCCGCCATTTGTTGGTTTTCAACCTTCCTTTTTTTCCTTTTTTCCTTTTTTTTTCAATCCAACACTGTGACAGAGGAGGTATCCCCTATATCAAAACACAAATCATTAAGAAACTCTTCTTTAGTAGATGGTCTTTTATAGAGTCTGATTCGGTGACCATTTACTAGGAATGTGTCTGTGCTTCCATCAATAGGTTCCAATAATACTGTTCTATTTTCAAAAATTTTCTTTATTTGATAAGGACCCATCCAATGAGTTTGTAATTTCCCTTTGACCTCTTTGAATTTAGAATCATAAAGAAGAACCCAATCACCTTGTTGAAATGTCCTCCTTTTGATGTGTTGGTCATGCCATTGCTTCCTCTGATATTGAACTAGTTCTATTTGTTGAATGGCCTCTGTCCGAATTTCATCCAATTCATTGAGCTAAAGAATTCTATTCTGTTGAGTTATAGACAATGGTAGACCAATATCCAATACAGTTTTAAGTGTCTGGAGTTCAAATTCTATAGACAAAATAGGCTTTTTCTCATATACCAATTCATATGGTGAGAACTTTATTGTGGACTTCCAAGTGGTATTGTAATCCCAAACTGCTTCGGGTAATCTGTTAGCCCAATCTTTTCTATTCATTGCTACTGTCCTTGTCAGAATATTTTCAAGTTCCCTATTAGTAACTTCTACCTACCCATTTGCTTGAGGATGGTAAGGTGAAGATTTTGTGTGCTTGACTTGATATAAATCTGTGAATACTTTGATTACTTGTGAAGTAAACTGAAGTCCTCTATCTGAAACTATTGATCTTGGGCCTCCAAACCTTAAGAAAATCTTATTATCAAGGAAATCAACAACTTTTTCTTCTCTTGTAAATTGTAATGCTTGAACCTTAGCCCATTTAGTAACATGGTCTATGCATACTAGAATATACTCCTTGCCTGATGATGGTGGGGAAATTGGTCCCACAAAGTCTAAACCCCACTGCTCAAATGCTTCCATCATGACTTGAGGATGTAGTAGCATCTCCTAGGTAAAGGTTGGTTGTCCCATCCTTTGGCACTGGTGACAGTGCTGCACATACTTCTTTGTATCTTTATGAAGAGAGGGCTAGTAGTAACCAGCTCTGAGGATCTTGTGGACTGTCCAGTGGAAGGAGTAATGGCCACCAGATGGTTCATCATGACATGCTCTCAACACATCAAAAATTTTATCATCTTTTAAACACCTACGTAGAATGAAATTAGGGCCACATTTAAATAGTAAACCATTCAACCATTTGTAAGATAAACTTTCTTTAACTAAACATTTTTTTTTTGTTTTGAGGTAAAATGGGATGGATACAAGCCTATAGCTAAAAGATTAGCTATGTCAGCAAACCAAGGTGTAGTAGAGGAGATAGAAAAAAGATGTTCATCTGGGAACTTGTCCTCCACTGGTTGGTTTTCTCCTCCTATATGCAATCTTGACAAAAAATCAGCAACCAAATTAATCTTTCCTGGATTATCAACTATGGTAATATTAAATTCTTGCAATAGCAATAACCACATAATGATCCTTGCACCCACTACTAGTTTATTCATTAGGTACTTGATGGCTGCATGATTAGTGTGTACAAATATTTTATATCCAGTGACATATTGCCTGAATTTATTTAGTCTGTATGGGAAATGGTAAAGTCCAATTAGGTCCTCTCAAAATTGGTGTGACAGTAAACTTCTCTTTCAAGGTTTCAAATGCTGATTGACATTCTTCTATCCATAGAAATTTTGTGTCTTTGTTAAGTAGAGTAAACAGAGGGGCAACTATTCTACTGAAATTTTCTATGAATCTCCTATAGTAGCCTGCATGACCCAGAAAAATTCTAACATCTATCTTATTTTTGGGTGGAGGCAATTGTGTGATCACTTCTATCTTGTTTTGATCCACTTTGATCCCCTTTGCTGAAATGTGGTGTCCTAAAACAATTCCTTCCTCCACCATCATAAAGCACTTTTCATGTCTAAGGGATAATTTATTTTTCTCATAGCATTTTAGTACTTTCTCATGGTTTGTGAGAGCTTCTTCAAAATTATCCCCATACACAGTAAAGTCATCCATATAGACCTCCATGCATTCATTAGCTAGTTTAGCGAAAATGGCTAAAACAAGTCTCTGAAATGTAGCTGGGGCATTGCATAGTCTGAAGGGAAGAACTTTGTACGCAAAAGTTCCCCAAGAGCAGGTGAAGGTGGTTTTGTCCTAGTCTTCAGGTGCTACTTGAATTTTATTATACCCACTGAATCCATCTAGAAAAGAAAATATTTTCTCCTAGCAAGGTTGTCCAGTACTTGGTCAATGAATGGTAAGGGAAAGTAGTCCCTTTTTGTGGCCTTGTTTAGTTCTCTATAATCAATACACACCCTCCATTTCCCATTCTTTTTAGGCACTATGACAAGGGGTGAGACCCATTGACTGTCTGAGATTTGATATATAAACCCTGCTTGAAGTAATTTTTCTATTTCAATTTTGACAATGTCTTTTAAAGCAGGATTCAATCTTCTCTGGGGTTGTCTGATAGGTTTAATATCCTCAGTGTATATATGATGGGTACATATCTCAGGAGGTAAGCCTTTCATATCTTGGTATTCCCAAGTAAAATCTATTGAATGGGAAATCAAAAGTTGGATAAGTTTTTCTTCCTGATTTGTTGTTAACTGAATATTGATATTAAGTGTTTTCCCTAGTAAAATCATGACCTATTTTGTGATTTGATCCATAGATGTAGTTAATTGTACATTGGAGTCATGGTATTGAGAGGACAAGAATGTGGAAACAACGTGTGGAAAGTGGCTAAGTCTCTATAAAAGGTTTCCCCACAAGGAATTATGTTGGTGTTGGGTGAATATTTTGTCGTTAACTTGCTAACAACAAAATGGGTATATCAGCCACAGCTATCATGAGACAAAGTCTCTCCTCTCAGCAAGGGAAGGTTCCCTCTAATTACTTAACTTTTGCAAATCAAACAACTTATCAAATTTATGTACACTAAAAACTATGTTGGTGGTGGTTCCATCTCATCTCATTCTCTTTTTTCAGAATAGATGTTTATATTTCAAACTCTTGATATAAAACTTATAAATTATCACAAAATCACAGAAATGCAAAGTTTTCTGTTACCTCACTGATTACTTGTGAACAAAACTATTTGAACTAGAATACAGCCCAAAGTCTTCACTCCTCTTTAAGATGATAAAAGTAAATCAAATATAACAACTTGCAGCACAAAGTCTCCAAACTATTGTATTCTCACAAACATGAACATATAACCCACAACTGATTTGATAACACAAAGTTTATCAGAATCAAATTAAGAGCGCTCTCTGATCACTTGAAACAAACTCCACACTTCAATTATTATCAAATAAGATTATGATAGCAAGACATAGGAACAAAACTATCACAACACAAATAATCCCAAGACAAAGATTGGAATTGAACTTGCTTTCTTGTATTGATAAATATTTGAATATTGATTTTCACAAAAAGCACAAAGTCTTGATTTGCTTCTCAATTCGCCAGAGTTTTCTTGCAATAGAAAAAAGATGGTATTTACAAAAAAGGTCCCCTTTATTTATAGGGAAAGACCTTGAGAAAATCTAGGAAATCTACAACTAATTTGACTTATTCAACAAGAGAGTCCTATTTGACTTATGACTTCTCTTGTTTCACATGTAATTTCATTTTGGAAAATTACATGTGTAGATGTCCAAAACAAAATTCCATTTACATAATATCTAAGAAAAATAAGCTAAGGCATTAGCTTCCTCCATCCTTTTTCCTTAGGAAGTTCTGATACATGGTTTGAACAACTGACATCTCGCATGCATCTGGTTTTGCTGTGTTTTCAGAGATGGTGCGAGCTCGGAGGATTGAATCTTTCACTGCCTTTACTACCTTTTCATGCTTTTCTAAATTATCCTTCAGGTTCTCCAGAGTCGAATGTTGATCATACAGGTTGTCCATTGAGAGCACAGAGGGAGCTTCCTCTTCGAATTTCTTCTGTACCATTTCTTCAAAAGAACTTATCATTTCCTGTGCCGTGAGGAAGCTACGATCTTCCCTTGTTAAGGTGCAAGGAAGTTCTTCCAACCGATGTAGGAGTGTGACATCACTGTCTTCACTGGCTTCTCGAGCTTGGCACAGATCTTCAAGTAGACTCTTTATTATGAAAATACGATGAGCTAGAGTCTCCTTGGTCTTGAGATATGATTCCCTGTTGGTGATGACCCCAATAGTGATCAGATTCTTTATCTTGATCTTCTTCATATCTATCCACTCTTCTAGGCTCTCTTCTGGATCTTGTAGCTCTTGTGAAAGTAGATCTACTAGATTGTCCAGCTCTGCTTTAGCTTTGTCCATTTTCTCCTTTCTTTCCATAGCAGTTTTCAACAGAACTCGTCCTTGTGCCAACAACCGCTCCACCACATCCCCCACTATCTTGCCTCTAGCTTGGGCTTTTTCAACCTTCTGTATCAGGGGATCTTCCACTGTCACTGCCATTGGTTCTACTATCTCTAATGACTTTACTATTTTCTGAAGGACAGCGGCCAGTTGTTCTGCTTTTGCTTTGTATTGCTCTTTTTCCCTCTTGGCTTCATCATACTTTTCAAGTAGGGTAGTGGCAGTGGTCTAGAAATCTGCTTTGACACCTTCATGAGTCACTTTACCAAGTTCAACCCTTGAGATGACATAGCTGCTCATGTCAAAAGTATCAACTGTGGCATCTTCAGGAGGTTTGGCAATTTTGGCATAGCTGATTCCCTTTTCAGTGACCAGCCTAGAAACAGTCTTAGGCTTCTTCTTTTAGTTCTTAGCTTTCACGGGCAACAGCTTTTCAATGTCAATCTCATCAGGTGAGATGGCTTGTTTCTTCCTCTTTGGGGTATAGGCAGATAACCATGGAGGAAGTATAGATGCATCAACAGATGGAGGAGGATCCATTACTTGCTTGGTTGGCTCCATGGTTGTACCCGTGATGGTGACAATTGGACTTGTGTTGGTAAACACAACACCTGTATCAACAACCTTTTGTGAAGCATCAAGAAGGTTCTCCAAAATAGTTTGTTCCCTGATATCAAAAGAAGGGGAAGATAAGCTTGGAATGGAACTAGAAGAATCAAAAATGGTTCCAAGACTAGCCCTCATGGATTGAGGAGTATTGTCAGAAGAAACAACAAAAATGGGAGAAAGAGGAATGTTTGAAATTACTGGCAAACCATCAGAAAATGGGACATGAGGAGGAGGTGTAAGAACTTGTGTATTAGAAGGAAGGTCTTTCACAAGAGTCTGTGGGGAACCATCAAGTCACTCTACCTCTGTATCTTCATCTTCACCTTGTTCATCTTCTTCAGATACCTTTGTCTTAGACCTTTGAACATTTTGTTCTTCAGTCTCAACATCTTCAATTTCCATATGATCATCATTGATGTCCTCAACATCTGACTTGGTGGCATCAGAAGCCTCCATGGTTTCTTTCTTCTTTCCTCCCTTGGATACAAATTTGATCTTTCGTTTGTACACCTTGGAGGAGGAAGGGGTGTCACTCTTGTTCTTGGTTCGGTTCTCTACTTTTTTACCTGGTTGCTCATGTGTTCCTTCTTCGGACCCTGTCAGGAACTCTTTCAACTTGATCCCTTTACTTTCCAACCACAAGTTGGTGTTTGCCAATATAGGTTGGAATCTTTTTCTGATAGACATCTCCTCCTTAACTGACCATTTCACCTCTGGGAGAGGTGAAGCTTCAACATTCTTTACCTCATATTCATGATCTAGGACATCTTCATCATCCTCCATTCCATCTGGAATATCAGCTAGTCCTAGTTCTTCAATTTGGCTCAGATGAAGCCTACAGAAATCCAGTTTTCTGATCTCATTTTGGGTCCTGAGATCTGCCCATATGTCTTCAACCATGGGCTCATGAAAGTTTGACTTCCTCTTTATTTTATCTTGAACCCTTCTGAAGTCAAAATGATTTCTTTTCTTGTAGGTCTTCATGGTGACCAACTGCAATTCAGAGTTGATTATCTTTGCTTTGTTGGTAGACTGAACTGAATACCTCCCAATTTCGATGGGAAACTTTATCCCTGACTTCTTAAGCTCCATCTGTTTGTTGTGTACCACAATCAATTGTCTATAAAGCTCCATCAGAACAATGCGAACACTGGGATACCGTGGCAGTATGTAAGGGTAACCAGGATAGTATCCTACCTGAAGATAAGTAAAGGTGGGGAATTGTAGGAACAAACAATGAAAAGAATTTACCACCTGCCATGCTTCATCAGAAACTCTTCTTTGAACTAGTTCGCCATTCCACAAGCACATGAAAACTGAGAAGAACGCATCATTGACTCTTCTGAAATGATGAATTGACCCCTTCAGAGTGATTTGGGGGTAGTATTCATACACTGGGACCAACCTCCTATCTCCCACTTCGGTTAAACCTAGAAAATTCCTCATGCTTGCAGCGGCATAGACAAGATAAGAGGTCATGTAAAATTTGAAGGTACTATTGACCCTTATTAGTTGCTCGTGCAAAGCATTGCTGATCTGTTCACCCCAGAATATCTTCTGGTTACCCCGAAGAATTACCTTGATGTAAGTGTACATTTAGTCTTGGAATTTAGAAGCAGAAGGGAGTCCTCTGATGCGACTCAAAAGTGTAATCAAGTCACACACTTCCTCCACAAAATCACTCCTGTGAAGGTCTTTAGGCCATCTGGTCAAAGTTGCCCTAGGAATCTTTAACCATTTGCTATTTATGTGCCTTCTAGCAGATTCCAAGTCATTGTCATAGTCTTGTTGATCCTAAGCAAAATCAATTTGCCCGACGTTTTCAATCAGTGGACACATGAAGATTTTGTCCATGAACTCCACATCCAATCTCATGATAACATTTCCCTGTGAGTTCGTCATAGCTCTAGTGTCTCTATTGTAGTGGTTGGCCACTTGTAGAACAAATTCAGGATTATGTGCACTGATAGGAAATGATGCAACCAAATGAATACTGCTGTCAATGATTTTCTGCATATGCCGGGAGGGATTTTCTTGTTTAGTTCTATCTATGAATTCGGCCATATCTACGTGTCCAATTTTAGTGTCTCTGATTTCATCAACATTCGACTGAACTGCTATTACCGGAAAGACACCCTGGTACTTGTACTTCATGGCTCTGGACTTTGAAGGAGATGATTTTGACATGAGCTCTGGAGAGAACTGTGAATTGAACACCACAAACGCTGACTGAGAATTGCAAAAGGCCATGATCTCGCAGTTAGGGAAAAATTGGATAAATTGGGTCAACTATGTTTTGACGATCATGGATGGGAAAGCATGCATTTAAAGGGCTTGAGTGCACAAATCGAGGTGAGGGTGAAAGCGGGCTTTTTGTTTTGAAAAGTGAATTTTCCAGTGTTAGGGAAAAATTAGGAAAATGTGTTTGGGCGGGTGATTTGGCTGACTTTGCAAGTTGGGAGAGATTTCATGTGTAAAGGTAGTTAAAATGCCGCTTCTGCATGTGTTTTGGAAGTTTATTGGTTAACATGCACGGGCGGTCAAAATGACTACTCTTGCATGTAATGGGGAGTTTGAAACTTCAAATGCTAGGGCGGGGGATTTCACCGCTGTCGCAGATAGGAGTCGTGAACGGTAGACATTCGAGCGGTGAGAAACACCAATCATGCAGGTAAATGCCTTTAAACTTCGTGCAAAGGTTTTTTATGTAGGGGCGGATGATTTAGCCGCCTTTTCATCAAACGGGAAAAAATTGGTCTTGTAATGGTGGGTGTCTTGGCCGCTTTCGCAGGTAGGATGGGAGTCAACAATGAAGGGTTTTAGTAGCAGAAAACACTGATTAACATGTAATGTTTTTGGTGTTCGAGCAGGGATTAAGGTCGATGATGTATGTGAGGTATGTGAGGTATGATTTGGTATACTTTGAGACCTAAGAAGTATCTAAAGGCTTGAGCGGTAAATCTGCCGTCCCAAATACAATGAAACTTTGGGCATAAACATTGATCATCCAAAACATATTCAGGGTGAAGAACCAGAGATTGAGCAAGACGACCATAATAGTTTTAAGAAAACAATCTATTAACGAAACACATAACAAAAATGAGACAAAGGAAAACCATCTAAAACTAACTAAAACCCTAGTAAAGAAAAAGATAACAATTAGAAGGTTTACCTATCAAAGGTTTGAAACTCTAGGTTTGATGTTGGTGGATTAGGTTGAACTCTTCAATGGTGCAGTCGAGCGATGCGAGAGGATCCAGAGAGAACTAGGAGGAAACAAATAACCAAAACAACAAACAAAAAGACATATTTAAAGCTCGAGAACAAGCTTTAACAAGTGGCATGAGCGGCCATTAATGGCACTTGACGTTCAAGATTCTAAAGATCTTGTTCGGGTGGGAGTTTCGGCCACTCTGACAAGTAGGGTTAACAACCAAAAGCAACGGCAGGCTTTTCCGCCGCTCTGGCAAGTTCTACCAAATAAGATATGTAGAGGCGGGTGATTTAACTGTTGTTACACAACAAAAGGTTTAACATATGTAATAGCGGCATTATACGCCGCTCTTACATGTGTTAAAAATAAAAAAACTTCCAAACGTGTAATCGCGGCGAAGATAACCGCTTTCACAATTTAACATAACCTTTAACATGTATGAGCAGCTGAAATCACCGCCTTTACATGTTAAAACTTTGAAAGTTTTCTAACCTTGAAATTGACTAAAAATTGACAATCCTCATCAGTTTACAACTTGAATGATCTTCGCAAATATTGAGAGACCAATTCAAGGAAAATGTCATAGACCAGTTTACAATGTCAAATAACTTCACACAACACCAAGGGAATCTTATCTCGATTTGCGATCCTAGAGTGTAGATTCATGGAACGGACAAGTTTTGTTGGGTTGTCTACAAAACAAGCGTAGCTAATTTTGAGAACAACTGTTGGCTCTAACTGGGGAACTTCCTTCAATCAAACTTTGAAACGATTGAGGGGAGTAGAATCCAGTCTCTAAGTGCCTTCATCCATGCCATTGGGCTATAGAGTCAAGCTAAAAAGAAAAAGACACAAAAGACTAAACAAAAACGCGAATAAAAACACAAAACTATACAAATGTACAATTTAACTTATCTGAAACTTCATGGATTGAAGTGCTTCAGATGTTGTCCACTGTGAGGTAACAAGAATGGTGTCCCATCCTGATACTCCAGCAAGAAACTATTTTCACCACAGAACTGATGAATGGTGAATGGACCTCTCCACAAGGAATCAAATTTCCCATGCATCCCTTTTGGTTCTCTCTTTTTGTCCCATAACAAGATTTGATCTCCAACCTGAAACTAACGAGCCTTTGTCTTCTTGTCGAAGAGTTTCTTTACTTGATTTTGGTGCTTAGCAATACGGTCCACCACTATAGTGCGATGTTCCTCAAGTTTAGTCAAATACATGATCCTTTTATCAATAGAACTATCAAAAGTTCTATCTTCCAATGCATGTACCAACTTCAATGCTGGCAATTCCAAGGTAATTGGTATCTCTACATTCAGACCATATAGAAGCTAAAATGGCGACATGCCTATCGCCCTTTTGGGTGTAATTCTATCTGCCCATAAAGCATCAAACAATGCCTTAAGCCAAGTTCTCTGATTCTCATCTACCAGTTTCTTGATGATAGTGACCAGATTCTTATTGCTTGATTCTGCTTGACCATTCCCTTACGGATAATAGTCTGAAGAATGGGAAAGAGTGATCCCATGTTCATAGCAAAACTCAGTAATCTCATGAGAGGAAAAACAAGTAGCATTGTCCACTACAATCTTGTTTGGAACTCCAAACCTAGAAATAATGTTCTCTTTAAGAAAACTGCATACCACCTCTGAAGTAGCGTGCTTGACTAGAATAGCTTCCACCCATTTGGTAAAATAGTCTGTTGCAGTGAGAACATAGTTATGTCCTGCACTTGATGATGGATTCACTGCGCCAATGAAGTCAATACCCCATTGCTGAAAAGGCTCCTCAATCACCACTGGTTTTAGAGGTAAGGCTGCCAATTTTGGTTTCCCAACAAACTGCTAGCATAACTCACACTTGCGTACCCAATTGTATGCATCTTGGAATAATGTGGGCCAATAGTCTCAAGCTCGTAGAATCTTGTGAGCCATTACAGGTGCTGAAAAATGCCCTCCACAAGCCAAATTGTGGAAAGACTCCAAAAGTCTACCTTGTTGCGCTTTATCCACGCAACAGAGAAATACACCGTCAAGGCATCTTTTGTAAAAACCATTGTCCCAAAGGACATAGTTAGCAGCTTTTAACTTGATAGTTCTCTTTTCCTTATAAGACAAGTGAGAAGGGCACTCACCATAGGTAAGGAAATGAGCAATATTGGAATACCACTCGTCAGTTGTAGTAACAAAAATAACAGTTGGTGTGTCCACAACTTCTTCTTCTTCGTCCCCTATCTCTTTTGGAACATTGTCTGCGATCAATTGACACAAACCTTTACCACGCACAAGCTTGGTAGGCTTGATATCCAGATCCAATTACCTCTCTTTGTTCCAAACTCCTGTTGAGTTAGGATGGATTTGACTGTTGTATCAGGGACCATGACAACAATGTGAGTTTAGAATATAGAACCTGAAATGCTTAACCGCTTTGACTATAGCATAGGCATGGTTCTCCATATTCGAATACTTCAATTCATGAGCTTTGAGAGGACAACTCATAAATGATATGGGGGATTCAACGCCTTCTTCATTCTGTTGAACCAGAATAGCTGAAAGTGTGTGTTCTGAAGCGTAGCTATAGACTATGAAATCCTTAGTGTAGTCGGGACAAACAAGAACTGGAGCATGAGCAATAGCTCTCTTGATATCCTCGAATGCTTCCTTACCTTCCACAGTCTAATGGAAAGTAGTCTTACCCTTCATCATATTAACAATGTGACGGGTTTTTTCTGCAAACTCAAGAATGAACCTTCGCAGAAAATTCACTTTTCCAAAGAAAGAGTGAACAGCAGTCTTGCTGGCAGAGTGAGACTTTGAATAGATTTAACTCTCTCCGGGTCAATCTTAGTACCTTCTTGGGATACAATGTGTCCGAGAAGCTTGCCTTCCGTCACCCCAAAAACTGACTTCTTGGGATTGAGTGAAATACCATTTTGCCGACAGCGCTCCAACACTTGTCGCAAATGATGCGCATGATCATGATAGTTTTTGGAGAAAATAGTCAAGTCATTGAGATACACCACGATGAACTTACCCATTTCATCTCTGAAGGCAAGATCCATCGCTCTCTGAAATGTTGCGCTAGCATTAATCAGACCAAAAGGCATTCTACGATATGTAAATGTGCCCCGTGGTGTGGTGAAGGTAGTTTTGAACTAATCAGCTTCATTTACCTCCACTTGGTTATACCCCGAAAAACCATCTAACATAGATAGCATTTTTGAACCTGTCACTATTTGCAATACTAGGTCCATGATGGGCAAAGGGTAGTTATCTTTCAAGGAAGACTAGTTGAGATTTCTGAAATCAACACAGATACGGATTTCTCCGTTCTTCATCCTTACAGGTACTATGTTTGAAATCCATGTGGAATGATGAATTGGAAAAATTATCCTTGCATTCAGCATCTTCTAAATTTCAGAAAGAATCATACCTGATATCTTTGGATTGTATTGCCTCTGCTTCTGTTTGTAAGGCAAAGATCCAACCTTGAGGGGAATTTTGTGTTGAACCTCTTTAGGTCTGAAAGACTTTAGGTCATCATAGGAGTAAGCCAAAACATCAATGTAATGGTGGAGGAGGGTAATGAATTTGAATTTTTCATCAGCAGTGCAACATTTTCCAATGTTGACCATCTTAGGATCCGCTTCTGAACCCAAATTGACCTGTTCAAATTCCATGGAGGAACTCAAATCCTGTTGTTGTTGCCGCTGCTTGGTATACCTGTCATGTTTATCAAAGAGTTTCTCAAGGGAAACCAAACCTTTTGGGATTTTATTTCCTTTCAATTGTAGAAATTCTTCGCCAGTCTGCGAATCTACCTCAGAAACATATTCACGAGGTGGTGATTCACTTCCTTCAAAGTAAATCTCATCAAAACTATCCACTTTTCTAGGAAAGCAATGATTTGATTATCGCCATTGAACACCTGCCAATGGTCAGCGTTATCAGGTACACTTGGTGAGAAGACCAGCTCAATAGTGTACTTGTTTCCTTTGAAATCCTTGTGAGGCACCATGAGAGTGGCAGAAACAGCCAATGAATCTGCACGATCATTGAACTCTCTAGGCACTGCTGAAATATTGAAAGCATCGAAATCTTCAATGCAATCCCATACGCGATTGCAATAGTGTCTCAATCTTTCATTTTTTGTTTGGTACAAATTTCTTACTTGACAAACCACCAATTTGGCGTCCCCTTGAGCATGAAGGATCTTAACACCTCTGACACGTGCCACTTCCAATCTGAGCAACAAGGACTCGTATTCGGCGGTGTTATTGGTATTGTCAAACTGTAAGTTATATGAAAAAGGTAAAATATCACCTTGTGGTGATATCAATACCACTCCGGCTCCAAAACCAGTAGAAGAACAGTTGCCATCAAATTCTAAAATCCAGACTCCATTAGAATTTGATTTCTTGGACTTTCTCTGGTCAGAAGATTCCTCTTCATCGGTGAGGGAAGAATCTGGAATTGCTATACCCTCACCTAAACTTTCATCTGAAAACTCTTCTGAGTCTCCATCTGACATATCGGAGCTATCACCTGATGTAGCTTCATCTGATGAATCAGAAAAATCTTCGATAGATAGAAAATAGTTACCCATTCCTGAGGACTCAAACAAAATTTGAGCTTTGGGGTTTGATGTTTGAGTAACAATGTATTTTGCCACCTTCTTAGGAAGCAACTTCTACATGACACCTTTGACAGGTATCCTAGCTTTAGACAGATCCATGTTCAACTCTCCACCCACATCCTTGTAGAAGTTACGTCCAAGAAGAATGCCGTATGAAGCTGGAACATCAGCTACCAAGACTGTCATCTTGATTCTCTTATCCGGAAAGGCTGCAAATGCAAATTGGGCATCTTTGATTTGACCCAAAAGTGGAACTTGCTTATTCTCCATAGAAAAACACCTCCCAAAAGTTTTGGTTAAGGTGAGGCCAAGGGCATCTGCTACCTTAACAGGCATAACGTTGTCTAAGGCTCTAGAATCTATTACACAATTGCTCAATTTATGACCATTTACTAATAGGGAAACATAGAAAGGTTCAATTTTCCCAGAGACTTCAGGAGGAGTAGTAACAAGATTGTTTTGGGTAGGTTTACTTTTGGAGGACTCATGAGTAGCTTTGAGAAACTCTTGTCCTGTAGGAACGGCCTTATTTTTGACATATTTGGCTAATCTATCAAATTGTTCAGGATTAGCCTGTAAATATTCAACTTCAGATATTTGTATCTTAGTTCTCCTAGCATGGTCTATTATATCTAACTGCTGAAAAGAATTAGATACGAAGGAAGAAAAACCATCATTTTGATTTTTGGTAGAAATAGCACTAATCTGGGGAGTAGAGGTGGAAGGTACAAATTCATTAGAGGCCCTTACTTGCTTATTGACCACCGGGTCTTTTGATTGGAAAGGTAGCGGAGTCCCCCGTTTAGTGATTGAAATCACCGGTTGAGATTCTTCTCTCACCTTCCCTTTATCAGCTTGAAGAGCTGACTAATTTTGAGACCTAGTGAAAATAGCATATGCTCCTTCACTCATTTCTCCTTTTTCAGCTTCGTCCTGGTTGTTCAGAAAGCTGATGGTAGAGTCGCCAGCTAACTCTTCTTCTCCTTCTGTGAAGAGATTAGCACCATTTTCATATTCCAACTTAGGTTGGAAAGAAAGTTCATTTTTAGCTTCATAGTAGCCAACAGCAGAGTTGACCGGCGCTGCTTCAATAGCAAGCTTCCCCTGTGTAGGTGGAAGACGGTTTTGCTGTCCTTGATTCCTAGCAGCATTGCCTTGATATGAATTATTTGGAAATGTCCTCCTTGGTATATCTCGGCAAGAAGGAGGCACATATATACCTTGGGACATTTGTCTCTTGAGAGCTAGCAATTCATTTGCTAGCTTTTGCACCATGGGATCTGTGGTGCTTGTGGAAGCGTTCTTAGTAGAAGAGGAACTTTTATTTCTATTAGTGTCCCTTCTTATCTTACCCACCAGGATAAGATCATCTTCTACTTCAGTTGCCAGAATCTGAGCCGCAGCAAGATCAGTAGGAGCAAGATCAATAGGAAACTCACCTCCAGAAGCTGTGTATTGATGAAGAAACATTTGAGGTTCTCCGCTGTGGGCTCAGCGGTGGTAGGAATCCTGTTTCTCAATTTGTTGAACTTAGCGATGAAATCTTGCATTGGTTCATGAGGTTCCTTTTTCATCTGTGTCAGCTGTGCCAACAATGCATGAGCATCTTCCGCAGGTTTAAGCCTGGCTTCGAACTTGGTTTTGAGAGTAGCCCTGTTTGTTATGGTCTGAGCTTGGAGGTGGTAAAACCAGTCTGTGGCAGCGCCTTGTAGTGTTTCTACAAAGAGTCGCATAGCCACGTCTTCATGCTTGACACCTATCACACCACAAGCTATACAGAAAGCCGCAATGTGCTCATCAGGATGAACCTTTTCGTCACCATAGAATTTAGGGAAATTCTTTCTTGAACTACAAGGTAGTTCATGCAATGGTGGGGTCAAATTTAGAGGACCAAAGGTATTACCCCAAGGACCTTGGGCTGCCATGACGCGCTGATTGAAAGGTGGTATAACAAACCTTGGTGGCGTATGAACAGCCAAAACTCTATTAGCACTGGTAATAGAAACTTCACCTGGTATGGGAGACCTAGTGTTTGTAGGGGGAAAACTCTTGGTGCGCTGAAGACGAGGTCATGGTGCTAAGAATCCAAAATTATTCTACTGCATCAATTCAAATGCAGGATCAATAATACCCTGATCCCTCTTACTTCTGGTGTACCGGGAATCTACCAAACTGTATTATGCTCAACACAATTTTGTAAGAAAATGGAAAAGAACTGAAAATGCTTCAACTCGGAGCGTGAGGCTTCAAGTTGCGCGTTCGTTCCCCAGTAGAGTCACCAAAAAACTGTTGGGTGAATATTTTGTCGTTAACTTGCTAACGGCAAAATGGGTATATCAGCCACAGCTATGATGAGACAAAGTCTCTCCTCTCAGCAAGGGAAGGTTCCCTCTAATTACTTAACTTTTGCAAATCAAACAACTTATCAAATTTATGTACACTAAAAACTATGTTGGTGGTGGTTCCATCTCATCACATTCTCTTTTTTCAGAATAGATGTTTATATTTCAAACTCTTGATATAAAACTTATAAATTATCACAAAATCACAGAAACGCAAAGTTGTCTGTTACCTCACTGATTACTTGTGAACAGAACTATTTGAAGTAGAATGCAGCCAAAAGTCTTCACTCCTCTTCAAGATGATAAAAGTAAATCAAATATAACAACTTGCAGCACAAAGTCTCCAAACTATTGTATTCTCACAAACATGAACATATAACCCACAACTGATTTGATAACACAAAGTTTATCAGAATCAAATTAAGAGCGCTCTCCAATCACTTGAAACAAAATCCACACTTCAATTATTATCAAATAAGATTATGATAGCAAGATGTAGGAACAAAACTATCACAACACAAATAATCCCAAGACAAAGATTGGAATTGAACTTGCTTTCTTGTATTGATAAATATTTGAATATTGATTTTCACAAAAAGCACAAAGTCTTGATTTGCTTCTCAATTCGCCAGAGTTTTCTTGCAATAGAAAAAAGATAGTATTTACAAAAAAGGTCCCCTTTATTTATAGGGAAAGACCTTGAGAAAATCTAGGAAATCTACAACTAATTTGACTTATTCAACAAGAGAGTCCTATTTGACTTATGACTTCTCTTGTTTCACATGTAATTTCATTTTGGAAAATTACATGTGTAGATGTCCAAAACAAAATTCCATTTACATAATATCTAAGAAAAATAAGCTAAGGCATTAGCTTCCTCCATCCTTTTTCCTTAGGAAGTTTTGATACATGGTTTGAACAACTGACATCTTGCATGCATCTGGTTTTGCTGTGTTTTCAGAGATGGTGCGAGCTCGGAGGATTGAATCTTTCACTGCCTTTACTACCTTTTCATGCTTTTCTAAATTATCCTTCAGGTTCTCCAGAGTTGAATGTTGATCATACAGGTTGTCCATTGAGAGCACAGAGGGAGCTTCCTCTTTGAATTTCTTCTGTACCATTTCTTCAAAAGAACTTATCATTTCCAATGCCGTGAGGAAGCTATGATCTTAGCTTGTTAAGGTGCAAGGAAGTTCTTCCAGCTGATGTAGGAGTGTGACATCACTGTCTTCACTGGCTTCTCGAGCTTGGCACAGATCTTCAAGTAGACTCTTTATTATGAAAATACGATGAGCTAGAGTCTCCTTGGTCTTGAGATATGATTCCCTGTTGGTGATGACCCCAATAGTGATCAGATTCTTTATCTTGATCTCCTTCATATCTATCCACTCTTCTAGGCTCTCTTCTTGATCTTATAGCTCTTGTGAAAGTAGATCTACCAGATTGTCTAGCTCTGCTTTAGCTTTGTCCATTTTCTCCTTTCTTTCCACAACGGTTTTCAACAGAACTCACCCTTGTGCCAACAACCGCTCCACCACATCCCCCACTATCTTGCCTCTAGCTTGGGCTTTTTCAACCTTCTGTATCAGGGGATCTTCCACTATCACTGCCATTGGTTTTACTATCTCTGATGACTTTACTATTTTCTGAAGGACAGCGGCCAGTTGTTCTACTTTTGCTTTGTATTGCTCTTTTTCCCTCTTGGCTTCATCATACTTTTCAAGTAGGGTAGTGGCAGTGGTCTAGAAATCTGCTTTGACACCTTCATGAGTCACTTTACCAAGTTCAACCCTTGAGATGACATAGCTGCTCATGTCAAAAGTATCAACTGTGGCATCTTCAGGAGGTTTGGAAATTTTGGCATATCTGATTCCCTTTTCAGTGACTAGCCTAGAAATAGTCTTAGGCTTCTTCTTTTGGTTCTTAGCTTTCACGGGCAACAGCTTTTCAATGTCAATCTCATCAGGTGAGATGGCTTGTTTCTTCCTCTTTGGGGTATAGGCAGATAACCATGGAGGAAGTATAGATGCATCAACAGATGGAGGAGGATCCACTACTTGCTTGGTTGGCTCCATGGTTGTACCCGTGATGGTGACAATTGGACTTGTGTTGGTAAACACAACACCTGTATCAACAACCTTTTGTGAAGCATCAAGAAGGTTCTCCAAAATAGTTTGTTCCCCAATATCAAAAGAAGGGGAAGATAAGCTTGGAATGGAACCAGAAGAATCAAAAATGGTTCCAAGACTAGCCCTCATGGATTGAGGAGTATTGTCAGAAGAAACAACAAAAATGGGAGAAAGAGGAACGTTTGAAATTACTCGCAAACTATCAAAAAATAGGACATGAGGAGGAGGTGTAAGAACTTGTGTATTAGAAGGAAGGTCTTTCACAGGAGTCTGTGGGGAACCATCAAGTCACTGTACCTCTGTATCTTCATCTTCACCTTGTTCATCTTCTTCAGATACCTTTGTCTTAGACCTTTGAACATTTTGTTCTTCAGTCTCAACATCTTCAATTTCCATATGATCATCATTGATGTCCTCAACATCTGACTTGGGGGCATTAGAAGCCTCCGTGGTTTCTTTCTTCTTTCCTCCCTTGGATACAAATTTGATCTTTGGTTTGTGCACCTTGAAGGAAGAAGGGGTGTCACTCTTGTTCTTGGTTCGGTTCTCTACTTTTTTACCTGTTTGCTCCTGTGTTCCTTCTTCGGACCCTGTCAGGAACTCTTTCAACTTGATCCCTTTACTTTCCAACCACAAGTTGGTGTTTGCCAATATAGGTTGGAATCTTTTTCTGATAGACGTCTCCTCCTTGACTGACCATTTCACCTCTGGGAGAGGTGAAGCTTCAACATTCTTTGCCTCATATCCATGATCTAGGACATCTCCATCATCCTCCATTCCATCTGGAATATCAGCTAGTCCTAGTTCTTCAATTTGGCTCAGATGAAGCCTACAGAAATCTAGTTTTCTGATCTCATTTTGGGTCCTGAGATCTGCCCATATGTCTTTGACCATGGGCTCATGAAAGTTTGACTTCCTCTTTATTTTATCTTGAACCCTTCTGAAGTCAAAATGATTTCTTTTCTTGTAGGTCTTCATGGTGACCAATTGCAATTCAGAGTTGATTATCTTTGCTTTGTTGGCAGATTGAACTGAATACCTCCCAATTTTGATGGGAAACTTTATCCCTGACTTCTTAAGCTCCATCCATTTGTTGTGTACCACAATCAATTGTCTGCAAAGCTCCATAAGAACAATGCGATCACTGGGATACTGTGGCAGCATGTAAGGGTAACTAGGATAGTATCCTACCCGAAGATAAGTAAAGGTGGGGAATTGTAGGAACAAACAATGAAAAGAATTTACCACCTGCCATGCTTCATCAGAAACTCTTCTTTGAACCAGTTTGCCATTCCACAAGCACATGAAAATTGAGAAGAACGCATCATTAACTCTTCTGAAATGATGAATCGACCTCTTCAGAGTGATTTAGGGGTAGTATTCATACACTGGGACCAACCTCCTGTCTCCCACTTGGGTTAAACCTAGAAAATTCCTCATGCTTGCAGTGGCATAGACAAGATAAGAGGTCATGTAAAATTTGAAGGTAGTATTGACCCTTATTAGTTGCTCGTGCAGAGCATTGCTGATCTGTTCACCCCAGAATATCTTTTGGTTACCCCAAAGAATTACCTTGATGTAAGTGTACATCCAATCTTGGAATTTAGAAGCAGAAGGGAGTCCTCTGATGCAACTCAAAAGTGTAATCAAGTCACACACTTCCTCCACAAAATCACTCCTGTGAAGGTCTTTAGGCCATCTGGTCAAAGTTGCCCTAGGAATCTTTAACCATTTGCTGTTTATGTGCCTTCTAGCAGATTCCAAGTCATTGTCATAGTCTTGTTGACCCTGAGCAAAATCAATTTGCCCGACGTTTTCAATCGGTGGACACATGAAGATTTTGTCCATGAACTCCGCATCCAATCTCATGATAACATTTCCCTGTGAGTCCGTCACAACTCTAGTGTCTCTATTGTAGTGGTTGGCCACTTGTAGAACAAATTTAGGAGTATGTGCACTGACAGGAAATGATGCAACCAAATGAATATTGCTGTCAATGATTTTCTGCATATGTCGGGAGGGATTTGCTTGTTTAGTTCTATCTATGAATTTGGCCATATCTACGTGTCCAATTTCAGTGTCTCTGATTTCATCAACATTTGACTGAACTGCTGTTACCGGAAAGACACCCTTGTACTTGTACTTCATGGCTCTGGACTTTGAAGGAGATGATTCTGACATGAGCTCTGGAGAGAACTATGAACTTGAACACCACAAACGCTGACTGAGAACTGCAAAAGGCCATGATCTCGCAGTTAGGGAAAAATTGCATAAACTGGGTCAACTGCGTTTTGACGATCATGGATGGGAAAGTATGCGTTTAAAGGGCTTGAGTATGCAAATCGAGGCGAGGGTGAAAGCAGGCTTTTGGTTTTGAAAAGTGAATTTTCCAGTGTTAGGAAAAAATTAGGAAAATCTATTTGGGTGGGTGATTTGGCCGACTTTGCAAGTTGGGAGAGATTTCATGTGTAAAGGCGGTTAAAAATGCCGCTTCTGCATGTGTTTTGGAAGTTTATTTTTTAACATGCACGGGAAGTCAAAATGACCACTCTTGGATGTAATGGGGAATTCAGAACTTCAAATGCTAGGGCGGGGGATTTCACCGCTGTCGCAAATAGGAGTCGTGAACAATAGACGTTCGGGCGGTTAGAAACACCGATCATGCAGGTAAATGCTTTTAAACTTCGTGCAAAGGTTTTTTATGTAGGGGCGGATGATTTAGCCACCTTTTCATCAAACGGGAAAAAATTGGTCTTGCAATGGCAGGTGTCTTGGCCACTTTGGCAGGTAGGATGGGAGTCAACAATGAAGGGTTTTGGTAGCGGAAAACACCGATTAACATGTAATGTTTTTGGTGTTCGAGCGGGGATTAAGGTCGATGATGTATGTGAGGTATGTCAGGTATGATTTGGTATACTTTGAGACCTAAGAAGTATCTAAAGACTTGAGCGGTAAATCCGCCATCCCAAATACAATGAAACTTTGGGCATAAACATTGATCATCCAAAACATATTCAGGGTGAAGAACCGACCAGAGATTGAGCAAGACGACCATAATAGTTTTAAGAAAACAATCTATTAACAAAACACATCACAAAAATGAGACAAAGGAAAACCATCGAAAACTAACTAAAACCCTAGTAAAGAAAAAGATAACAATTAGAAGGTTTACCTATCAAAGGTTTGAAACTCTAGGTTTGATGTTGGTGGATTAGGTTGAACTCTTCAATGGTGCAGTCGAGCGATGCGAGAGGATCCAGAGAGAACTAGGAGGAAACAAATAACCAAAACAACAAACAAAAAGACATATTTAAAGCTCGAGAACAAGCTTTAACAAGTGGCATGAGCAGCCATTAATGGCACTCGACGTTCAAGATTCTAAAGATCTTGTTTGGGCGGGAGTTTCAGCCGCTCTGACAAGTAGGGTTAACAACCAAAGGCAACGGCAGGCTTTTCGGCCGCTCTGGCAAGTTCTACCAAATAAGATATGTAGAGGTGGGTGATTTAACCGCCGTTACACAACAAAAGGTTTAACATATGTAATAGCAGCATTATACGCCGCTCTTACATGTGTTAAAAACAAAAAAACTTCCAAACGTGTAATCGTGGCGAAGATAACCGCTTTCACAATTTAACATAACCTTTGACATGTATGAGTGGCCGAAATCACCGCCTTTACATGTTAAAACTTTGAAAGTTTTCTAACCCCTGAAATTGACTAAAAATTGACAATCCTCATCAGTTTACAACTTGAATGATCTTCCTGAATATCGAGAGACCAATTCAAGGAAAATGTCGTAGATCAGTTTAGAATGTCAAATAACTTCGCATGAGACCAAGGGAATCTTGTCTCGATTTGTGATCCTAGAGTGTAGATTCATGAAACGGACAAGTTTTGTGGGGTTGTCTACAAAACAAGCATAGCTGATTTTGAGAACAACAGTTGGCAAGGGTATAATGAGAAGTAAGAAGTTCTCTCCTAGAATCTTGGGTGAGCTTCATCACATCCATATTGATTAGGATGTGAGTAATGTCTTTTATTGTATCATAGTATATTTCTTCTTCTAACTCTCCCAAATGTTCCTTGATGGTTACCAGAGCTACTGAGGCACTGTTGTCATTGTTCTCTAGTTCATCCACCCATACTCTTCCTGTATAATGTATTGATGGTTTAGCTGGAGGATACAAAGATATTTTCTTCAAATCTATCCCATTAGAAATGACCATATCTCTAGTTTGACAATCAATAGATGTTGTTGTTGTAGCCAGCCATGGTCTTCCTAAAATTAGTGGATAAGCACTTCTTCAGTTTCTAGGTTCTAATATCAGGAAGTCCACTAGAAATTCCAATGAATCTATCACAATTGGTACATCAATAATTACTCCTTTTGGAATAGCTGCTAACTGGTCAACAAGTTGAAGAATTGTAGTTATGGATTGGATACTTGATAGAGCTAATTCATTCATTGTGTGAACTATCATCACATTAATTACTACTCCCAAATCAACCAGAACATTTGAAAGTTCTACCCCTGAGATGAAAATAGTTATGACAGGATTTCCAGGGTCTCCATATTTTGGGAGGAGAATTTCTCCCATCAATAGATATAGTTCTTTTCTTTCCACCTGTATTGTGGAAGGAAAGTTTTTCTTCCTACCCTACGTTTTGATACAATATTGTTTAATGAACTGATTTAGTTCTGGTACATCCCTGATTGCTTGGAGAAGAGGAATTTCAATGTTTAGTTGCTTGATTTCTTGTAAAAATTCTGATTCCGGGTTGGTTTGGACTTGTTTTTGTAAGATCTTTTTATGGGGAACATATTGTTTAAGTCATTCTGGGTATGGTGCTAGTTTTTCTATCTCTGAAGCATCTCTAGAGCTATTGTTAGAATTGTGTTTAGGAATGTTCTCTGGAGTCAGTCTTTTAGGAGCAACTCTAGAGTTGTCCAAGGATGATTCTTTTAGCACTTTTTCGTTAGTAATCTCCTCGAGGAGTTGAGTGGATGAATTTTTAGGTTCCTCATCATTGGTTACTTTAACTATAGTTGGAGGAGATGGTCTTGGGAATGCTTTCCTAGAACACAGGTGGAGATTATTTGAATATATAGCATTAATTCCAGCCAAATTTTATTGCTTTGCCATCTAAATAGCTACTCCCTATTTATTACGTGGGTTTAGTAGAGGCTGAGCTTGTAAAGGTTGTTGGCTAACTAGTTCATTTTGTGATTGACCTTGTGTGTTGGAGGTTCCAGTTAGTAAAGCCTGTTGTTGAGGTTGGAAAAATCTAGGTTGTCCCTGGTATTATTGATTATATCCCTGTTGAGAACCCCATTGAGGTTGCATGTTTTGTGATCCAAACTGTGATGGCCACTGTTGATTTCCCCAAGACTGATTTTGCCAATTTTGGTTTTGCTAATGTTGACTTGGCCAATACTGTTGTCCACAAGGAGGATTATTTTGAAGCCTATGCCAAGTTGGATTCCACTGATTATTTCCCCAGTTAGAAGGACCCCTGTAAGAAGGCTGGTTTGGATACTAATTATAAGGGAAATTCCCACCTTGTTTTTGTCCCACATAGTTCAATTCCTCTTCTATTACAACATTCTTCTTACTCAACCTTTTCAAGGCTAGAAGTTGACTACATTGACTAGTAGGATGTTCCCTATCATAGTTCTGGCAAATCTCTGATTTGTCCAAAGGGCATTCTCTCAACAGATGCTTGTTTCTACACCTAGGACAATAGATGGAGAGTGGTTCAGTTGTTCTATTTTGATCATCTATTCTAGTTTTTGCTTGAATCCCATCCAATGTGGTATTTAATTGGACCAAAATGTTTGTTTTTAGATTTGCAATCTCTTCCATTAACTGTCCTATTTCATTCTTCCCTTTAAAAGTTTTGGATGACCTCACTCCATCTTGGGTTCTAGAATAGTTCCTGCAGAGTTCTTCTATAGCAGGTATATCCATTTTGTTGATATTTCCTTTTCCCATTAGATCCAATACTTGTTTTGATTCTTTATCCAATCCTTTTACAAACAGGGTTCTGGCCAAAGAGTGATCTACTAGGTTTCCATACCTTTGCAAGGTGAAATTAAACCTATCCACATATTCCTCTAAGGTCTCTTCCTCCCCTGCATAATTTTAAACAATTCTTTATTTTTATTACTAGATCTACAGTAATCTTGATACTTTCCCAAAAATTATGTTTCCATCTGATCCCAAGAATGGATAGAATTCTGGGGTAAACCCATAAACCATCTCATCGCAGAATCTTTTAGGGTTGAAGGGAATAGTTTGAGTTTTTGGTTATCTGATCCATAATCATAAGTTTGGCAGACTACTTTGAATTCAAACAAAAACTGATCTGGATCCTCAGAAGAAAGTCCTCTAAAATTTGGCAAGTGTGCTGGTGAGATATTCTTCATAGGAGCATTGTCTCCAGCAGCTAAAACAATAGGATATGATAAGGTTCTTGGAGCCTAATTTTCCTCTTCTTCATGATTATCATTGTCCATGTTTAGTACTGGTTGTTCTCCCTGAGGTTCTAGGAAATTAGGTTCAATCAAAGGATCTACCTAAAACTTTTGATGTAATTCTCAAATATAATCAGCAAGTGAATGATTTGGAGGATCTAAGGGATTATTGATTTGACGAGCAGCTTCCAAAGTAGGTTCTAGTTTTCTCTCTTCAACAAGATCTTGTGCCTCCCTACTACTTTCCCCTATGGCTTGTTGATGGGGTGTCTGTTTTATATATCTTCCTTTTGAATCTCTAGCTCTAACCATACAGATCTATCCTAAAAACTATTTTAGCTAAGTTTCCCTAATTAACACAATATATCCCTAGCAATGACACCAAAAATGACAAGGTGTCATTGTACCTTATCATTTAATCATTTTTCAGATGTCAAAATCCTGTCCTCATCTGTCTGCAATGAGGGATTCTATAGTTACCAGTTTTCTTAGCTAATCTTAATAACTTCTACGAATTTGAAGAAAATAATCTATCTACTTACTGAATGAATTTAAGGAATGCTAAAAACATAATTAAATAGGAAGTTACTTAAAGCAATCTTAAAAATAGTAACACGCATCTATCTATCAAAATCAGTAAATACTTTTCATAGCAAAATCTGAAGTAACAAAATAGTGGTACTAGCCTTCTATCTTGGTAGTGAGAGTGGGACCTTGTTCCACACCCTTGGGGCTGAAGGCTACTGTAGGGAATCAACACAAATGAAGAAGATCACAACTAAATCTGGTCCAATTCCATTCACTTTGTATTCATGAAAAATATTGATATTAGAGAAAAACTGAGATTACCCGGAATCAGAATAATCCAATCATTGTATATCTTTTCTGTTGTTTCTATCAGTCTATATAAAATGAGTGATGATATATCATTTATCTTATCTACTAGTTCTTCAATGCTATGACATCCATCTCTTTATTACACTAGTTGTCTAACTATTGAAAAATAATCATGCAATAAAAGCAGTCTGAGTGGAACAGAAGTCCACTCACAATTCTAAGTTTGAGTCTTACTACATTTGGGTAATGAGGCCCTGAAAATATGGATATTGAATCAATTCTATCTGTAACTCATTTAAAAACTTTAAAAAGATAAAAACTCCAGCAGTTAACTAAAGATGACCCTTCAGCACTCAGGTGATGATTTGAGTGAAATGAGGGATATTACGATCACTGCTGAGAGTGCCTGATCGACCGCTTATGCTGGAAATATGCCTTGCTCTCAAGAGGTGCCAAAGATATCTGTCCCTATCTGTAGCTCTGGAGATACGTCTGTAGTTTTAGAGATATGTATGTAGCTCCAGAGATACCATTTTGACCATTTTGTTCAGCTCCAGAGATCCTCCAGACTCCCGCCCAGCTCTTGAGAGGCTTTTCTCTTTACTTCAAAACTTCTGGTGTCATGGTACTTTAGTATTGTCTCTAGATATCATTGAAGACTACATCCAGAGATGCACAAAATTGACCTTCCAAGCATCTGCACCTATTGATTCAAAAAGAGAAGTTTTCTACATTTTTCCATCAATTCCATGGACATTAGTCCCTTAATTAGAAATTATGATCTTAAGTAATTTATCTCAATTATTCATAATCTAGAACGATCTTGCTAGCTTATTCAGGTGAAGACATTAAGAAAGATGGGATTAGTAAGGAGAAAAAGAGAGGTAAAAAGATGTATTTCATGGGTGCAACTTGGCACTCATCACCTGGCATTCAGTAGCTTCTTAACTTCTTCAAAAATTATAGGTTCTAGTAATGCATTCACTAGCCTCTGCTTTTGTCTAAATGGCTTGGCATTAGGCTTCAATGTGCTAGTATGAGTGATTATTGATGTGTCATATGTCTTTAGCTCATCATAAGTCTAGGTGATGACATGGATATAATCCTTTAATGCCTAATTTATCCCTACCTTTTCCTCTTTAGTGTAGACTTTACCGATCAGGACATTCCTGATGTCTTCATCTTGTCCTATATTGACTAGTGAATAATCTCCCCCATCTATCTTGGGGAGATCCTTTTGCTTTATCATGTTGTCCAAATCAAAGGCTCTTTTAAGTTCTATCATTCCTTTGGGGATTTTGTTCCTTGGTAGGTCAATAATTTCTTCTTGTTCCAATACATGATCTTACAGGTTCCTCACATCTAGGATCTATGCCATGAATATATCTTTGTTTGCTATGAAATCTAGGATATGTTGATCATCATCGAACACTTGGAAGTTAGTCACATTATCAAGTGTGGAAGTTACTAATATGAGTTCAACTAAAAATCTCTTTAGTCCAGAGATGGATAAGGGTTCCAACATTCTGGCAGCCTGTGCCAATGCATCAACTCTATGATTTTAATCTCAAGGAACATGTATTATGTTGAATGCATCAAATTCTTCTATGAAGTCCCAAACTGTATGCCTATAGTTTGACAAATTATTATAGTTACATGCATAGATACTCCTGACTTGTCTTACCACTAATTTTGATTCCCCATAGACATACATAATCTTGACTTTCTTCCTAAGGGAAAATAGCAACCCATGAATTAAGGTTTTATATTCATCCACATTATTAGTGCATGGAAATTGCAACCGGTATGCAACTAAAAGGGACTTCCCTGATGGATCAATGAGGTCAATACCTACTCCAACTCCCTGTCTAGACATAGAGCCATCAAACCTTAAAATCATGGTTTATCTTCTGTCAATGGCTTGTCAGGGCCTTCTCTTTTCCTTCTGGCTCTAGCAGCTACACCACTAGATATCCACTTTAACTTTTGAGGTTGAATCTTCATCACTTCTAGTGGTGTCTGTGAGAGTGATATATCTTTCTTTTTTCATTACCTTAATATTATCACCTCCACCCTCTAGATATATTGTAGTTTCTCTTCTTTCATCCGTAGGGATATCTTTGATATCATGTGACTTATCTTTGGAGCACAACTGTTCTTCTTTGTTCAACACATGTAAGCATAAAGAACATGTCATCTCTAAATGTGATGCCTCATGTAGCCTGCACCAATCTTCAATCACAACTTGTTGTGGAGGGACTCCTTGTAAAATGAGTCTTTGCACTTGTTTGGACAAAAATTCTTCAAATTGTGTTAGGTGACTTCCACTTTCTTCATCTATTAATTCATAGTCTGACTCAATAAGGTAGTAGGTCTCTAGGGTAATAGTGCTTTCTTTTCATGAGGATCATCATCACATATCATGATCTCTTCTGAATGATGTATGCTGACATTATCCTGAGGTACATCTTGCACATGTTCTCCTGCATCTGAAGAAAACAAATAAGAATCGGGATCATCACTATCAGACATTTCACTTACCTTAGCTGAAGATGAGTTTATTTCACTATAAGTTCTTTCTAACTCGATCATGTCCAGACATGTTGATCGAACCATATAAAATTTTCATGCTTCTGGCAAATTTTGTTCCTAAGCTCTATGTCACTAGATCATCAAGTTTCCAAAATTAGGGTTTTCCCTTTTAGAAAATACTCTGAGTAAGCCAAAATTGTGAAAACCCTAAACCCTCATGGTATGAAGTCATACAAATGGTTGTATTCAATCTAATTCTTTGGTGACTACTTATTTCTTGTTACCATCCTTTTAAGTTTTCCTTTTTTCCTTCCTATAGTGTTGTTTACTGGCCCCTCGCCAAGTTGTTACCGTCTATAACCTGCACCTAGAAATAACTTTATTTTTAACGGAGAACCGACCCAATTGGCCACTCTTCTAAGGGAAAAAAAATGATACATGTGTCAAGGTCTAGTCCTACTAACCAAGTTCTAGTAGATGGCACTAGAGGATTCGTTTCTGCTAATCTGCCTGCGAAGAGATACAAAGATGATTTACCTTGGTAGAAATGCAGAAAGGGTGATAGCTAGTCAAGGACCATCTAGGATGGTAGGGAGGTAGGTCCTAGGCATAACAAAGTGGTTTTTCTTTAATTTTAACATTCTACCATAATCCACAAAAGGGTATGCTGAGCGACCACGGACTGATGGAATCTGGATACGTGGCTTTCTGAGTGATGGGATTGCTGCATTAATGACAAGGACCTAATGTGGCATGAAATGTGACTATTTTCTTTGAAATGCTCCCATCGAGTACAAGAAGATCGAGAACCGACAGCTATCTACTATTCTACTAAAATCTTGTCTTTAACCATATCCCTCATATATGAAATGACAGGTGTTGTCTTAACTACACTGCAAGAAGGACCTCTCCACGGGATCACAACTGGGAAAGGCTAGCCAGATGGCAGGATATCATTGAAAGAAGAAAGTATTGAGGTCCAACATAGAATGAGATCAAATCAACACCGTCAAGTTGTGCCACCTGAGATCATGATCAGCGGCCCAAATTCAAAGTTATAACAGAAGATTTTTTTGGCGCTAAATCAAACTAAACTTCATTATAAAGCATTAACTGCTCAGGCATATGTAGGGTCTCCATCACCGTCGCTCTTGAGGAATTTGATAATAGAATTATTTGGCTTATGCAAGCTCAACCTTTGGAAATCTATGCCTCTGCCATGATTGACATTTCACCTACTATGTGATACAATTTGATGTCATGATAGTGCATAAATGGGATAACTTGGATGACACTTGATCTAGCAAAATTCAATGCAAGAAGTGATATTTATAGTTACGATAAATTATGAAATCTAACCTTTCTATTCAATCATGGTAATCTTTAGCAGATTTCCATTTAAGGCAGGAAAGTTTTGAAGTGACTAGAAAGTTAATACACCACAGATGTGTGGATGTATACTTATGTCCCTAAATTTCTATAAAAGGGAAAGCGCTGATGTTGCGAAGTAAATCATCCATCATCAAAAGCCTTACTCCCTTCTCTGCCAAAAGTGGCAGAGCATATAGTTGTGAAGTAGTTGCACATGCCTCTTTAGCTACATATGTTGGTTAGAAAAAAAGTTGTAACTTCTTTTGTCATAAGCCTGAATATTGTTGCTCCCTTACCCCTATAAAACGGAATTCATGGCTTATGAAAAAGCATTGGTTTGAGGTCATATTTCCAGACATAGTCTGAAATATGGATCAATCTAGTCAGGGAGGAGTTGTAAATAAGTTTGTTTTCTTCTATAGAATTAGTTGTCTATTTTTAGGTTTCCAATTTGAGTCTCTTCTGGTTTCTTGATAGAACTATTGAAAGCTATGATGCAAGTTACTGAGTAGTTTATTTTACAGATTTTGTTGAGTTTTAGAATACACTATCTCCTACTTCATGTATACAGTTTCACATTGTGAATATATATTTGGTTAAAAATCATCTTTATTCATCAACATAGTCTTTCTTGTGCCGGTATATTTCTCTTATGGCTTTTACTCAAGGAGTAATGTAAAAATTTCTATTAGAAAATATCAAATGTGATTTGGGTATACATGGATAATTAAGTATGGTTGATTTCAAGGCTAGTAAAAATATTTTCAATGTATGACATTGTTGTATCTTTACAATAAACAGAAGTTTCTTACATCACTGTCTGTTTACGTTTTATCATTTTAACCTTTTTGACTCCTTGGCCCTTGGATAGGTACTGATCTATTACATGGATACTATACTAAACTTGTGCCCCTCTAGTTATCCTCAAAATATTTTCAATCCAAATACTTTCCTTTCCAGCAATAGGCTTTTAGGATATTTATTTTGATTAAGTTAAGTCTTGTGTGTTCCTTTGCAAAGAATAAGATAAGAGCTTAAATAATCTAGCCAATCCTTACTTTATCATACATTCTTTCAAGCAACCTACAAGGAACATATCTGTGATATAAACAAAGATGATAATATAATATCTTTGGAAAAAGCCCCATCCCTTTTAAGTAGAACACTATTATCCCCAAGAAAGGAAGATATCAGTTAAAGGAAATAGCTAGAGGATTAGAGGTAAATCCATTCTGCATAGGAAACACCCTCCTTGGTTCCACAGAGCCTAAAGTGTAAAGGAAGAACAAGGAGACTGAGAAAAGGCCTCCTCCCCTTAAATCTCCTATTTGTTGGCCAATCCCTCAAGGTAGATCCATCATTAATAAGTGGATATTTTATAGATTTGCTATGAGAATTAGGTTGTGAATTTAAAACAACCAACATATAGGCAACTCTACTAGGGACTATTGTATGAAGTTCTAAATACTAAGTGCAGTATATTGTCAATGGGTTTTTTAGAGTTTGCATAAAATTTGTGTTCATTATTTTTCCCGAAAGGGGTGGTGGCTCTACCATATATTGAGATAGATACATGACTATTACTCAAGGTTTTATGTATCAAAGTGTTCCATATAACCCTACTATGAAACAAGATTCAAAGGTTGATTCTGAAGAAGAAACAATATATTCCTCTAGAAAGTAGAGGTGGAGACTCTATGAGAAAAGAACTGGTGATGCATTCTAGTGTTATTGATTTTGATTGAAAATCAAAACATAATTTATACCAGAAACAAAAATCCTTTTTATCTATTTTACCAAAGCTTCTTCAAAAGTTTAAAGATGTGTGAACAGCAACCACACCCCTTTTGTCAAAGTAGATTTTTCATGGAAAGATATAGGGCTGTTAATTTCAAAAGTATTTATGGATTTCCAAATCATATACCAGATGAAGTTAGAAGCCAGATAACCAAGTTTAGTAATGACAAATCCAAAATAGCTAGCATCCATTTAGAATAATTCTATGACTTAATGGGGGATTATGAAATAGATCATGAAGATGTGGTCATCAAGTTGTTCATTCAAACTTTTAGAGGAGAAGTTAGAGATTGGTTTGCATGTTTACCTAATTAGTCTATCTCTTCTTGGAAAGATTTAAGGTTTGCTTTCATGGAATAGTTTGGGGAAAGGATAGATATAGGTATGCTGATTAGAAAGCTCTACAGATTGAAAAGGAAGATAAGGAATCAATCCCATCTTTCAATTTAAGATTTGCCAAAATAGTAAGGGAAATTCCTGGAAATGTCAGACCCAATGAGGCTATGTGTTTGATCATATATATAGGTGCATTCAATAAAAAGGACAGTTGTCTACTAAGAGATAAGAACCCTACTACTATGAGGCAAGCATACTCCTTAGCCATAAAAATAGAAAATAATTTGAAGCATTCAAAGATTAAAGGTTGTGAGTTTATAGAAAATGGGTATTGGGGGGATAATGGATCCATTTACTCCCCATTTACCAAAGGGAAAATAAAATGGGCTATTCTGACAAACCCATTCCAAAGAAACCAATATATAGCACTTAGTATACTGGAGTGGATAGGGACTGTGATCAAAACAAAGGAGTTCTAGGTTTCTATACCCATGTTGCTCATAGCTCCCCTTAGTACCAGAATAAAAGGAAATCCCTAGAGCCTTGCAAAGCATCTTATGAGATAATAGACATATCAGTTAAAAAAATTCCTTTGACTTATGAAAGAATGACAAGTTGTGAAAATATTTCCCCTGTTTGTGAGGAAACCAATTTTACATCAAAATTTCCTAGGGAAGTAGCTTGCTTTGAGTCTAAATATCAGGAGGGGTTGGTCCTTATTAATCATATAGAAAATAGTGGGCAATTGTTAGAATGCTCATATCAAAATAAAAGGAGTTTTGAATCAGATAATGATACAGACTATTAGAGGATTGATATTGGAGATTGTGCAAATAAAATGCATATAAGAGACAACCCACTATATGAGGAACCTATGAATTTATTAATAAGAGAAGATGTGGAGCCCTATAAATGCATAGTAAACCCACTCTTTGAAAAGGATCATAAGGAAATTGATGAAGCAATATTGGTTCAACATGCAGAAGAATATAGGAGGATAAGTACTAAGATAATGGATCAGGATCTAAATTTTCAGCCTAATCATGTTTCCCCACCCTATATTCATCATCAAGATGAAAAACTAATTTAGAAGGTAGAAAACAAAAATGGAGTGTTAGATTTCTACAAGGAAATAGAATATGATTGTTTCAGATTTGACATCGATTTAGGAGAAATTAAGAATTCCCCTACTACCAACTATAAAATGGATTATGAATTCTTTTATTTTTTAGATCTATGCAAAAAATAGAAATTAGAAGATGATAATTTTTTCACTGGATTAGAAACAATTGAACCAAGTACTAAATCTCTTCTTGATGGAAATATATATCATCTGTCTATAGTTTAGAATAGTGGGGTAAATCATGGAGAAAATAAAAATAATTTCCCAACATGCTATCCAAATGTCTTTTTCAGAAGGAGGTTGAAATTCAACAATTTTTTTTGAAATAGTTTAACAAAGTCATTGGAGAATAGAATGTTTGACAAAGGTAGGCTGGGTCTTTTCTTTACATAATGGCCTGGGATCTTTATGTGTGTGCTCTACTCCTCCAAAGTTCTTCTGTGATCTCGCTCTATTCATGATGGAATAGGCATCCCCAACTAGAGCCACTGATGGAACCATATAAAATTTTTATGCTTCTAGCAAATTTTGTTCCTAAGCTCTATGTCACCAAATCATCAAGTTTCCAAAATTTGGGTTTCCCTTATTAGAAAATGCTCTGAGTAAGCCAAAATTGCTAAAACCTTAAACCCTCATGGTATGAAGTCATACAAATGGCCGTATTCAATCTAATTCTTTGGTGACTGTTTATTTGCTGTTACCATCCTTTTATGTTTTCCTTTATGCCTTCCTGCAGTGTTGTTTACCAGCCCCTCGCTAAGTTGTTACCATATATAACCCACACCTAGAAACAAATTTGTGTTAAATAGAGAACTAACCCAATTGGCCACCCTTCTAAAGGTAGAAGAAATGATACATGTGTAAAGGTCTAGTCCTACTAACCAAGTTTTGGTAGGTGGCGCTAGTGGATTCATTTCCACCAATCCACTCACGAAGAGATACAAAGATGATTGATCTTGGTGGAAACACAAAAAGGGTGACAGCTGGTCAAGGACCATCTAGGATGGCAGGGAGGTAGGTCCCAGGAATTACAAATTGTTTTTTTTTTAATTTTCACATTCTACCATAATCAACAAAAGGTTCTGCTGAGTGACTGTGAATTGATGAAATCTGGATGTGTGGCTTTCTAAGTGATGGGATTGCTGCATTAATGACAAGGACCTAACGTGGCATGAAATGTGACTATTTTTTTGAGAAATACTCCCATCAAGTATATGAAGATCAAGATCCAATAGCTATCCGCTATTCCACAGAGATCTTGTCTCTTACCATATCCCTCATACGTGGAATGGTGGATGCTATCTTAACTGAACTACAAGGAGGACTTCTCCTCAGGATCATGACTGGGAAAGGCTGGCCAGATGGTAGGATATCATTGAAAGAAGTAAGTAGTAAGGTCTAACCTTGAATGAGATCAAATCAGCACTATCAAGTTGCACTAGTTGAGATTGAGATCAACGACTCAGATTCAAAGTTATAACAGAAGAATTTGTTAGCATTGAATTAGACTAAACTTCATTACAAAGCATTAACTACTCAGGTGTGTATAGGGTCTCCATCATCATCGCTCTTGAGGAATTTGATAATAGAATTATTTGGCTTATGTAAGCTTGACCTTTCAAAATCTGTGCCTCTACCATGATTGACATTTCACCTGATGTGTGATACAATTTGATGTGATGATAGTGCATAAATTAGATAACCATAACAACTAATCTGGAAAAATTCAATGCGAGAAGTGATATTTGCAATTACACAGAATTATGAAATCTAACCTTTCTATTCGCTCATGGTAATCTTTAGCAGATTTCCATTTAAGGAAGGAAAGTTTTGAAGTGATTGGAAAGTTAATACACCACAAATGTGCAGATGTATGGTTGCGTCCCTGAATTTCTATAAAAGGGAAAGCATTGATGTTGCAAAGTACTACATTCATCATCAAAAGCCCTACTCCCTTCTCTGCCAAAAGTGGTAGAACATATGGTTATGAAGCGGTTGCACCAGCCTCTTCAGTTGCATCTGTTGGTTAGAAAAAAAAGTTGTAACTTCTTTTGTCATAAGACTGAAGCTTGTTTCTCCCTTACCTCTATAAAAGGGAATTCAAGGCTTATGAAAAAGTATTGGTTCAAGGTCATATTTCCAGACTTAGTCTGAAACAGGGATCAATCTAGTCAGGGAGGAGTTGTAAATAAGTTCGTCTTCTGCTATAGAATTAGTTGTCTATTTTTAGGTTTCCAATTTGAGTCTCTTCTGGTTTCTTGATAGAACTATTGAAAGCTATGATGCAAGTTACTGAGTAGTTTATTTTATAGATTTTGTTGAGTTTTGGAATACACTATCTCCTACTTCATTGGTGCAAGAGCAACATTTGTCAAAAATAGACAATTATTAAAATCTAGGCTTTAGTGTTGAGTGTTGCATAAAATAAGGTCTTAAAAGAACATTTATTTTTGTAATAAAGCCTATTTGAGGCATTTTTGTAGTGGGGGTAATTATAGGACTAGGGTCTTTAAGTTTTTGCTTAAGTTTAGTATTTTCTATTTTTTGTACCCTTAGTGGAGAGGCTATTTTTAGTCTTTCTTTTTGAGTTTTCTCAATGGAGGAGGAGTGGAATGAAGTTATATATTGTAAAACATGTTTTTTATATGAGATAAAGGTCATAGAAGAAGCATATGAAGTTTTTGGGATGAAGGAAATAAGATAAAATGATTTTTTTTGTTGTTCTAGCTTTGTTTTTCACATTTTTTGTTGTTCTTTGCACTTGTACGGCCTGGTACGGACCTGTAGCACTCTAAATTGTACATATTTGGATAGGTTACTAAGTTACCTTTCATTTTCATGTAGGTTTGTGGCTTGACATGAATGTATGCGGATTTTATGCTCACTTTTCCAATGACAGTCCAGTGACCTAGGGTTTGACAGTTTTAGAGAGAAATTTCATGTTTCTGAGTGATGTGACCATGGGAAAATTACACAAATTGGTGGAATGATAGATTTTTAAGTCCTTCAACTGATTTCTTCAATGGTGAAGCAAAAAAAATGAGTTTTCATGATTTTTTTAACATCCTTAGTGCTGGTATTTCCTATTTTTTAGGAGAAATGAGGGTTTGTAAGTTGCATGCTTGCGTTTTATGAGATGAGTGAAGTTCCAAACCAAACTAATGGTGGATTCTACTTTTTGGATACATAAATAAAGACTGTCCATTGATTTTGGGTAAAAATGTGGTGATTTTGAGGCACCTCCTTTGTAAAAGAGGCCTATTTAAGCCTAATTTTAGTAAGAACAGTCCATTTTTGAGGCTTTTGTTACAAAACAATCATACCTGAATGAAATATATGTTATGTAAGGGGATAATAGGTACCAAAAACAGGTTTCATTTCATGGGTTTGAGTTGTTATATGAAAGTTATTCCAAAAATACTTCATTTGTTGTCATAATTAGGCCTAGGAACAGTAGGTACAATCTATTTTTGAGACATCTATTCTAAAAGAACCTATGATGCATGTTTAGTATGTTTTATTACTCAATAATGGGTATCCAAATATGTATAGATTTTTGGGTTTAAGTTCTTGAGTTAAAAGTTATGGACTGACAGTCCTTGGTGAAGGGCTACTAGGCTGTGAGGGCAGTTTGGGAAGGCACTTAGTAACAATTGTAAAGTCTAAGTTCTTTATGGCCATGTATGGTCTAAACATACCACATTCATCATTCCAAGGGTGTCCCATTGTTTGTTTGTAGAGATTGAGGGTTTGGACAAGTTTTGGGTATGTAGCCCTTAAAGAGCCCATGTCAAGTTAGAGTAGATTTTGATAACCATAACCCCATTGTTGTGAAATTTGGGTTCAACACATCTGATGGTCTTATAGTTCTGCATCAAGTGGTATCGAAGAATAGGAAGTATATTTTTTTAGAGTTTAAGGTTGGAGTTTGAACAAAGTGGAATCTGAGGAGTCAAGATGCCTCCTAAGGGAAGATCAGTTGCAAGAAAGATTGATCAGCAGGATAGAGAGCTAGAAGCCTTGAAGAAGGAGATTGTTGCATTGAAGTCTAAAGCTAGAGGCACCATGAGTGAAAGTGAGTCTGAAGAAGAAAATTTGGATCTAGAGGATGTGAGGATGGTAAAGATTTTGAAAGATGTGAACGGTGATGGACATAGCAAAATGGATTTGCTAATGTATGGAGGCAAACTAGATGGTGAAGAGCTCTTAGACTGGATAGGAGCCATGGAAAATTACTTTGAAAGTGAAGAGATAGATGAAGATCACAAGGTGAGGAAGGATAAAACCAAACTGAAAGGACATGATCTGCTATGGTGGAACTTTTTGCAAGAGGAAAGACAAAAATAAGGGAAGAACCAGATCACTTCTTGGGAGAAAATGAAGGAAAAACTAAAAGGTAAGTCCCTTCCTAGTGACTATAATGTTCAATTACTGAAAATATTACAAAATCTTAGGCAAAAGGACTTAGATGTGCAAGCATACACTAAGGAGTTTTATAGGTTAAGTAGAAGGACAAAACATGAGGAGGATGAGGAAGAAAGAGTGACTAGATATCTCAATGGCCTAAGGTATAACATTCAAGATGAAATCAGTTCGTTGGCACCAAAAATAGTGGAACAATGTTTTGAAATGGCAATAAGAGTAGAATAAAAAATCAAGAGGAGACAAGAGAAGGCAACAAGAGGAAGAGGTAATACTTCTAGGGGTAGAGGTACATTTTCAACACCAAGACAGTCCAAAGAAGATCTTGAAGAAGCTGATAAGAGTAAAGAGCAAGCACTTGAATCAAGAGGTGGATGGAGAGGTGGAAGAACAAGTTTTAGGGGTAGACACACAGATCAAGGAAGAGGTTCAAATGTGTTTACTAGAAAGTGCTATCACTATGGTGAGTTTGGTCATCCAGCCTATAAGTGCCCTAACAAGATTGGTACTACTTCAAGTGGAGGTGAAAGAAGAGGTGAAAAGAGAGTCCAAATTGTACAGGAAGATGAAAGAGAAAGTGTCCATGCTGTACCAGAGGTGGGTAAATAATTGATGGCGAGAAGACAACTCTTGAAGACATCCAGGGAGAAAGAGCTAATTCAAAGAAGAGCTTTGTTTAGGACAACGTGCAGATGCAAAAATAAGGTATACAAAGTAGTAGTTGATTCTGGATGCACTGATAATATGGTATCTAGTGATATGGTGGAAAAATTAAACTTGCAAAGAGTGCCTCTAGTAAAACCTTATCAAGTGTCTTGGGTTAGTGAAAATCAAACCATTTTGGTGAGTGAACAAGCTACTATTGAATTTCAAATTGGTCAATATAGAGATAAAGTCATTTGTGATATTCTACCTATAAGTTGTTGCCATGTTTTACTTGGAAGCCTTGGTAGTTTGCCAGGTTAGCAATGTATAATGGGAGACAAAATAGATATAACATTGAAAAGGATGGGAGATCATTCATTCTAACTCCATTGGTTGAAGAGGTAAGAGAGCAAGGTGAGATCATCATGATAGGGAGAAAAGAAAATGTGAGCAATGAGGAAGGTGAGAGTGTGAAATTTGCATCCAAGTCATAGTTTGATGCTGTTGGGACAACAAATGAGAAGGAAAAAAACAATGTGTAGATAGAGATGAAGAATAATGTTTTTGTATGGAAAGAGGAAGAATGTGGCATGATACCTCAGGTTAGTACAGATAAGAGAAAGTTTGAAGTACAAGAAGGCATATTGATAGGGACAGTCATGTGTCTTATGGTAAGGCAGCCTAGTGATGTTGAAACTTGTAGGGTAGTGAAAGAGAGGACAGTGAATCATGAGGATAGAAGGACAGTGGATTGGGATGCTAGTTGGATAGTGGAAAAGGTATGTGTAGATCTGACAAAGACCACCAAATACATTGCTACAGATGTTAAGGAGACTGACAGAGGAGAAAGGACAGTTGACAGTGAAAAATATGCAAATAGCATGACAATTGGACAATGGTCTAAATAAGAAGAGAAGAGGGAAGTGATGGCAATAGGAGAAACCTTCTATAAATAGGTAAGGGGAGGTTTGACATCAGAGTTTGGTGATAAGGTGGAACAACACCCCACAAAACAGTACACACAATTAGAGCATGTTTCAAGGGAAGCTAAATGGAAGAATGCGAAGGACAGTTAGAGTCAAGTACACAGTGAACCTGTTATAGGCAAGAGTGAAGGTCAAATCCATGAAGAACACAAAGGAGCACAAGATGTAGTACTTTTTCCAACAGACTTGGAAAACTTTGAAATTGGGGTATATGGTGCAACAACACTATTTGTCAAAAATGGACAATTATTAAAATCTATGCTTTAGTGTTGAGTTTTGCATAAAATCAGGTCTTAAAAGACCATTTATTATTGTAATAAAGCCTACTTGAGGCATTTTTGTAGTGGGGGTAATTATAGGACTAGGGTCTTTAAGTTTTTGCTTAAGTTTAGTATTTTCTATTTTTGGTAGCCTTAGTGGAGAGGCTGTTTTTAGTCTTTCTTTTTGAGTTTTCTCAATGGAGTAGTAGTGGAATGAAGTTATATATTGTAAAACATGCTTTGAATATGAGATACAGGTCATAGAAGAAGCATATGAAGCTTTTGGGATGAAGGAAATAAGATAAAATGATTCTTTTTGCTGTTCTAACTCTGTTTTTCACAATTTTTCTACATTTTTGTTGTTCTTTACACTTGTATGATCTGGTATGACCCTGTAGAACTCTGAACCATACATACTTGGATAGGTTACTAAGTTACCTTTCATTTTCATGTAATTTTGTGGCTTGATATGAATGTATACGGATTTTATACTCACTTTTCCAATGACAGTCTAGTGACCTAGGGTCTGAAAGTTTTAGAGAGAAATTTCATGTTTTTGAGTGATGCAAGCATGGGAAAGGTGGAATGATAGATTTTTAAGTCCTTCAACTGATTTCTTCAATGGTGAAACAAAAAAAATTAGTTTTCATGATATTTTTAATGTCGTTAGTGCTGTTATTTTCTATTTTTTAGGAGAATGAGGGTTTGTAAGTTGCATGCTTGAGTTTTATGAGATAAGTGAAGTACCAAACCAAACTAATGGTGGATTCTCCTATTTTAATACATAAATAAAGACTGTCCATTGAGTTTGGGTAAAAAATTGGTGATTTTGAGGCACGTCCTTTGTAAAAGAGGCTTATTTAGGCCTAATTTCAGTAAGAACAGTCCATTTTTGAGGCTTTTGTTACAAAAAAATCATATATGAATGAAATATATGTTATGCAAGGGGATAATGGGTACCCAAAATAGGTTTCCATTCATGGGTTTGAGTTGTTTTATGAAATTTATGCCAAAAATACTTCATTTGCTATCGTAATTAGGCCTAGGAACAACAGATATAGTCCATTTTTTAGACATCTGTTCCAAAAGAACCTATGATGAATATTTAGTATGTTTTATTTCTCAATAATGAGTATCCAAATATCTATAGATTTTTGGGTTTCAGTGCTTGAGTTAAAATTTATGCACTGACAGTCCTTGGTGAAGGGCTACAAGGCTGTGAGGGTAGTTTGGGAAGGCACTTAGTAACAATTGCAAAGTCTAAGTTCTTGATGGCCATGTCTGGTCTAAACATGCCACATTCATCATTCCAAAGGTGTCCCATGTGTTGGTTTGTATAGATTGAGGGTTTGTACAAGTTTTGGGTACATAGCCCTTGAAGAGCCCATGTCAAGTTAGAGTAGAGTTTGATAACCATAACCCCATTGTTGTGAAATTCAGGTACAACAGGTCTGATTGTCTTATAGCTCTGCATCATTCATGTAGATAGTTTCACATTGTGAATATATATTTGGTTAAAAATTATCTTTATTCATTGACACAGTCTTTCCTGTGTTAGCATATTTCTCTGATGGTTTTACTAAACAAGTAATGTAAAAATTTCTATTAGAAAATATCATATGTGATTTGGGTATACAGGGATAATTAAGTATGGTTGATTTCAATGCTAGTAAAAATATTTTCAATGTATGGCATTGTTGTATCTTTACAATAAACTGAAGTTTCTTACATCATTGTCTATTTAAGTCTTATCATTTTAACGTTTTTGACTCATTGGCCCTTGGACAGACACTGATCTGTTTCATGGATACTATACTGAACTTGCACCCCTCTAGTTATCCTCAAAATATTTTCAATCCAAATACTTTCATTTCCAACAATAGGCTTTTAGGATATTTATTTTGATTAAGTTAAGTCTTGTGTGTTCCTCTGCAAAGAATAAGATAATAGCTTAAAGAATCTAGCAAATCCTTACTTTATCATACATTCTTTCAAGCAACCTACAAGGAACATATCTGTGATATAAACAAAGATGATAATCTAATATCTCTAGAGAAAACCCCATCCCTTTTGAGTAGAACACTGTTATCCCCAAGAAAGGAAGACATCAGTTAAAGGAAATAGCCAGAGGATTAGAGGTAAATCCATTCTACATAGGAAACACCCTCCTTAGTTTCATAGAGACTAAACTATAGAGGAAGAACACAGGGATTGAGAAAAGGCCTCCTCCCCTTAAATCTCCTACTCATTGGCCAATCCGTCAAGGTAGATCCATCATAATAAGTGGCTATTTTATAGATTTACTATGAGAATTAGGTTTGGAATTTAAAACAACCAACACATGATTGATAGCTTATTTCTAAATGTGCTTCATCATGTAACTTGTACCACTCAAATATCAGGATATTCTTAATGGATGTACCTAGTAACTATCATCTCTGCATTTTTCTAGATAAGTACTATTCAAACTCTTTAAAATGATCCATTTCTTCATTATCAGTTGAACTATGATCTGGCTCTATGATCATCCTATCATCTTGATCACTATTTCTATGTGTATGCATGTCATACATCAATACCTCCTCAATCCTTACCGTTTGAGGTCTTACAGCATAAACCCCTAGCTCAACATCTACATAAAGTATCTCATTGGTATTGTTGTACTCAGTGATCATATGTTTCATCCTAGGTTTAGCTTCTATCCTTATTTGGTTAGGTATTCCTTTACATGGTAACCGTATATGACTGAAATTAGTGGCCACACAACCATTAAGTGTTTTGGAACAATCCCTACTAAGTAGCATCCCATAGGTATCAGGGATATCTACTACTTGGATGTCAATGTAGTACTACACCCTTGGGTCTAATGCAAGTTGCATTTGGATATGAGTTAACTCTCCTACCACACTCACCTCTATTTTGTCAAGTTGTGTCACCTTCTTGAGGGACTTGACTAGATGTAACCCTAAAGCATTGCAAATGAATAGTGGCATCACATTTCTTGATGCACCTGAATCCACTAGACAATTGTGTAGATTCTTACCAAATATTCTCAATGTAAGTAGGAATGGGGGTGACTCGGACTTATCTTTGTATAAAGTCATGTGTGACATCTCAGTAGCCTAGATAGTAGCATGCACCTTATGTTTAACGGTATTTTCTTTAGGTGTACGATCTCTAGTTAGGATGTGACTAGGATTAGGACCATGATTTTCATCTCTTGATGTAGAGTCTATTGATAGTAAGGAATACTTAGAGGGAGGTGAATTAGTATTCCACAAAACCACTTCTTAACAAGTTTATTAATCCAATTTCCAAAATTAATAATATGAATAGAGAATAAGCATAGGAAAAGAAACCATAAAGACATAATACATGAACACTAGGATTTTTACGTGGAAAACCCAAAAGGGAAAAACCATGGTGAGTGTTAGCTCACAATATATTATTATAGCACAATACCAGATTACAAAAAGGCTCACTGCCTAGAGAAATGCTCACTGCAAGAAAGGCTCACTACCAAAATAGGCTCACTGCCTAGAGAAAGAAGGAAGAAAGAAGAATGGCTCATTGCCAAGTTGAACTTCTCAGAATACATCTATACATGCTTGGTTATAGATCCAATGAAGCGAAGAAATACTATCTCAAAACTCTTCATCTCTGATTGCTCTATTTCTCTACTTTGCTTTTACATAAGAACAATATCTTTCTTCTTCTGCTCTTATTTCTTCTACAAAACATTTTACTTCTCATGTTACACATTCACATTTGCACTCATACTTTCAAACACCAAGTTCAATCCCATATATATATCCGCAACACTTAAAATCTTCACTTTAAGTTAGCCTAGTTAGATGAAGCGTATAGTTAGTAAATTTGTATCTTGTCAGCCAAATCCACTCACCAAAATATATACCAGACCTAAAGCACCTTCTCATATGTCAGCTCCAACTATAGAACCACTTAGGATAAAGTTCTAATCAATAAAACTTACCGCACACAAATCAAACTATCATGTCGGCCTCAAACACAAACTGTTACTGACTTAGTCTAATTGTCATATCACAACTTTCATTGCAACCCACAATACTTTCTCAAAATCATATCAAAGACTCCTTAGACAACATAGATCATACCTTTAGAACAGTAAAGAAAAATACCCATTAGTGGAAAAATATAGACCATCAGAATTCAGACCCTGTCACAATCAAACTCTGTCAAACAGTGTAGCAATACTCAAAAGCTTCTAACTATCTTTCTAGTGGACTTCTAAATCTACAAATTTGGATTTAGACAATTCATACAAGTGTTTATAACACCTCAAAACTACATATCAAGATATGCAACATGGCTAAAATGTAGACCAAAACAAAAGTGTGTTCTGCTTTAACTAGCATTGTATTTTGTTCTACCGAACTTAGGCCATTTGAAGATATACTTCTGGAGCTGATCAAATGGTGAAACCTTGGATATAAGATCATATGAGAGTTAGGAACATCATACTAGAACCATAATACTTGGTCTTTAACTGTAGACCAATGTCAATCCAAACACAATATTTCTATCACTACCTTTGTACACTGCCAACACTTAGCCAAAATGACTAAGTCTTCTTCACCGGACCAAAATCTCTTTTCCAACCTTGTTCCTTTTCTTGTTACCATCAATGACAACACTCAATTATTCAACAAAGAAGTGTCTCTTACCAACAATCTCCCCCTTTTGCATTGATGGCAACACTTAGTGAAAATGCTTTTGTTGCTCCCCCTTACTTTGTACACTCTATTTTTCTATTCTCATTTAGATGTATGCTTATTTATCATTGATTTTCCTCTCCCCCTTTGACATCAATGGAAAAGGTGGGTGTACAATAAAAATTGTGTCAAAAATTCTTCAAAAACTATCATATTCTACCACATATATACAAGGACACATTTCAATCTTAATTTATAGTTGACGGTAGAATATCATTATAGATAGTCTTTATCCGAGCTATCTCTCCATTTGATCTAATCCTTGCACTTTCTAAAATATGGATGTGGCCATTTATCAAAAAGACTAACTTTGCTTCCTTCTATACATCTGATGGTGTATCAATTAATGCTTGTGATTTCATGGCTTCATCTGCTAGATTGGTCATGGAATCAATTTTTGGACTTATCAGTCCCCTTAGCTGGCATAACCTATCTTTGATTTCTTCCCTTTTCTTCATTAGAGTGCTCAAATCATTTTGAATATTCACAACTTGTGCCTCTTTGGTGCTTATTGAATCAACTATCAGATTACATGTCTTGGAGACATTAAGTAGTTTGAGTTCTAGGTCCTTGATTTTATCTTCAAATTCCTTTGTAACTTCCAGCCAAGATAAGAAAAATTTGTATATTTTACAAGCTTCTTCAATGGTATTCTGGATGCCTTTTATTTTGTTTTCTAACAGAGTTCCATCATTTACTAACATGGTTTTTAACTGAACCAATCTCTTCTCATCAAACTCTTTTCTAACTTTTACTTCTGCAGACTTTTCAAATGACTCAAAATGAGAACTTATAAATTTGATTAGGCCTTTGAGCTGATCCATTTGTGGCAGTGATGTGTCTTTTTGATATGAAGGCATCAATGTCTCTAAGATGCCAGAGGCTTCACCAATGAGTTCATTTTCTTGCATGTGTGACCTTAGCATCTCTTCCCGAGCCTTTGCTTGAACAATTGACACTAGTTTGAATTTTTTCACAAGACATTGAGGCTAGATTAATTGATCCTTGAAGAAATTCAAACTCGTCTAGATCTTGTTGTCTCCTAGAATCAACTGAGACATTTGAAGTGTCTCTTTCTCTACTAGGTACTTCTTCTTGACTTTTTTCTGAAGGATCCATGTCCATGTTCTCTTGCTAATCAATGTTTTGCTCTGGTGTAGGCCTCTCCTTAGCTTTCTTAGGGCTTTTCTTTTCCTCTTGTTCTTCCATTTGTGGAGGAATAGTATCAGTTTGTTCTAAACCTTGATGAGTGTTGGCTCCCAAAATAGATGTATTATCTCCAATATCGGTTTCTTCTTTATCATAAATGGTTGGAAGATGATGTTCTTTCAGTACTCTTAGAATGATTTCCTTTGTCTCCTTCACTACTTTTTCAATGTCATTTGACATGAGAGTATTCACTCTTCTCTTTATCCTGAACTCCTAGCTGAGTGCTTTGGAGATGTTTGATTTTTCTTCTAGTGAAATCTCTAGACATAGTTTTATCAAAGTGTGTTCTCTGAGTTCAATGTACTTTACCATTGTAGCCTCTTTTCTAATAGATATTATACTCACCAAGTTATGTGGAAGATCATTTATTATCTCAATTAGGGCCTTGTTGTAGATGTTTAGTATTCTGCAACAACAGCTTCAATGATTCTCTTATCTAAATCATTGTATTCATCATACAATTGTGCAATGCGTTTCAAATTACCATCCAATGTTATGGCTTTGAGAACATCTTCAAGGCTTATAGTATCTTCTTCTGTCTAAGGTACATCTTGCTTTTGCCTTTTTACAGGTTTACCCTTACTGGAGGGTTTCTTTTTTTTTGGTTTTAGAGGCTTTTGTAGCCTCAGTTTTCATCTTCTTGACTTCTTCATCTGACTCTATTTCTTCTTCATCAACTACAATGCTTACATGCATTATTTTTGCCTTTTTTTTTCATTCTTTTGTGACTTGTGGCAGGAGTCTATACACAATTGCATATGGTGTGGGATCAGAGGGTATAGATGCAGCTTTTGTAGAGGTGGATCCTCTAGTTTTTCTTCTTGGTGCCTCTGGTTTACGCTTGAGTTCTTCTAGAGCCCTCATAGGTTCACTTTTACCCTTTTCTTTTGCTTCTTTATCATCTTGTGCTTTTTCTCTTGCCTTTTCCACTTGTTCTTTCATGAAGCCTTGTCTCAGGGAAAAATCCTCTACTACTCTCCGTATTTTCCTGGAGATCTTTGGTTTTCTTACCTCAACAAAGATTTTAGCATGCAATTCCTCATAAGTCCCAAATCTTTATTCATTTGGATCTCTGGGTTTACTTAACAAATGTTGAGAATAGTTTTCCAATATTCCTCCATCTACGTCATATCCCATAGGCATAACCCAAACTATTATGGGTTCAACGGCCTCCATCAAACATTGATCTCTTGTTACAATAAAACAGATAGTATCTTTGTATTTTTCAACAACAGTTCTAGGGATTCTTTCCCTGGATTGCATTGACCTCTGGAAATTTTTTAAGTGGCCCCATAGGGCTATATTCTGGGCATCCATACTACCTATGCTATTAAGATGATTTCTAATTTGAATTGCAACAAGTTTATCACTTGTCCAGATTAGATTCTTCATACTTGGCAACTCTTGCATGAAATAGAAGAACAAACATATAATCAGTGTACCATATTTGAATAGAAATTTTTGCTCTTTGGTCTTCCTTAAATTTTCCATCAGTTGTTGATGGAGTAGTTCACAAAGATCATACTCTACATCTTCTTTAACCATCTCAAATGTTGTGTAGATTGTTGTACCAAAGACTGAATTCTCTCAGTTTGAGAAATAAACATTGTATCCAATAAATATGGATGCAAATCTTACCGTATGGTCTTCAATGTCATTGATTATTAGTGCCCTTTGTCAAAGTTTGTTTCAGTGGCTACCATTATTGTATCATTATTCAAGATTTCAACAATAGCAATGAACTAGTGGAGCTTAATCTAGTTATTGCCATTATAGCATCTTTTGTGATCTTGAACGGTCTCTTGAGCCACATAAATTCATCATGAAGCCTGCTTAATACATACTAGACCCATTCATCCTTAGCGAATGTCAGGAAATCAATGTATTGAATGAATTTCTTTATTTCTAATGCCTTGTATTCATTCTTCAATTCATAATCCTCACCACACAAGTGATTTAGAAATAGATCTGCAAGTTTACTTTTTCCATGTTCTTCTAGGGCAACATGAATATAATCCCTAACATCCTATGCATGCAAAACTTCATGAGGAACATCTAAAAATTTACCCATTTGATCAACTTCGATTGATTTGAATGGGTGTTTCTTGAATCTTGGTCAAGGTTGCTCAGTGATCTCTATCACATGTGGGGTATCCATCTTTTGCATAGATTCAAACAAATTCAATGTAGGGTTTTGAATTAGAAAAATACCTCCTTTTGCCAAATTAGGGTTTCCCTTGATCTTGTCTTGATTCACTTTGGAAATCACTGTAGTCGCCTTGAATCTTGTTCTCGTTTGCCTTAGACACTTGAGTGCATGGAATACAATTTGATTTTTCCTTTGGATATGACCCCTTTTAACATTCATATGCCAAAACCTAAGTGTCATTAATGTCATCTTTCAAAAAGTTGTCAAGCACTCTTCTGACAACCACAAACACTCAAGATCACTCTGCAAATCTTCACAATTGATCCTTTTCTTCCAGAACTTCATTTAAAGGATCTATCATATGATTTCTTACATCATATCTTCATGCCAGATTTCAGCACTGGTTGACTAGCTGGGAATTGGAATTTTCAATGTAGCTCCCCCTAAGCCAAAGCACCCAATTTACTTCCTGGATGAAGTATCTACACCAGATGTTGTTACAGATCTATCCTTAACCTCAATTACTTCTTTCTTGATCCAGATCTTGTCCATTTATTTCTTAGTTTCAATTGGATCAAGTTTTTATTTTCCCTTATCATTCCTTTGCTCTTTTTTTCTTTCTTTAGCATAGTAATTTCTTTTCACATTCTTACTTTTGCAAAATTTTACAACATGTCCAAATTTGTTGCAATTGAAGAACATAATGTTTCCTTCTCCCTGATTGCTTCCTCTAAATGAATTCATCCTTGATCTCCATTTATTAGCCATGTGTCCAAATCTATTGCATGCAAAACATCTTCCATTGAATGATTGAGTATTCTTTAAAATATGAAAGCCATTTCTCACCGGACTTCTACATTCATTTGATCTATGACCAATTTTCTTACAATTGAAACATTGACCAGAGAATGATGGAACATTTGGATGTATTCTACTCCTACACTGAGTAGCTTTATGACCAAACTTTTTACAATTAAAATAATGTCCATTGAAAGATGGGTACCTTTGAGCATTTGGATGTCTGACTGGAGGTCCTCTGGGCTTCTTCTTTGATTCCTAAACTAATTGCCTTTGTTTTGCTTCAATTGAAAATTTCCTTGACTTGATTTTGAACTTTCTCCTTTCTCAAATCCTAAACCTTTCTTGTCATTAGCTCCTTTTTGACTAGAAATCATCTCATCAAGCTTTACAGAACTTATCTTAAACTTTTCTTCATAGCTCTTGGCCTTTTCAAAGTTTGATTTTAGACTGATAATTTCTTTTTCAAGTTTGACACAATCTTTTGACTTGCTTTTCACCTTTTTATTTAGATCTTCTTCTTCTTTTTCTCTTTCTATAACTTCCACTTCCAAATCATTTAGGATTTCATTAGCTGATATCAAATGATCACTAACTTCTTTGTATTTTTCTTTGAATTTATTGACTTGTTCTTTTAACTTTGAAATGCATTTATCAGCTTCTTGTAAGTTATCCTTCAGATCCCTGACTTCTACTTCAAACTTTTCTAGATCAATAAGAGTTTATTCTAGTTCAACATTGTTTGAGAAATTTTCACATCTTCTGGCTGCCATGATTGAACTCTACCAGATCTTCCTCAAGATGTTAGGCTTCTTCCAAGGAACCTTGCTCTGCTACCAATTGTTGATAGTAAGGAATGCTGAGAGGGGGTGTGAATCAGTATTCCATAAAACCACTTCTTAACAAGTTTATTAATCCAATTTCTGAAATTAATATTATGAATACAAAATAAGCATAGGAACAACAACCATAAATACATAACACATGAACACCAGGATTTTTATGTGGAAAACCCAAAAGGGAAAAACCATTGTGAATGTTAGATTGTAATATATTATTATAGCACAATACCGGATTACAAAAAGTCTCACTACCTAGAGAAATGCTCACTACAAGAAAGACTCACTACCATGAGAAAGAAGGAAGAAAGAAGAATGTATCACTACCAAGTTGAACTGCTCAGATTACATCTATACATGCTTGGTTACAGCTCCAATCAAGCACAGAAATACTATCTCAAAACTCTTTATCTCTAATTGCTCTATTTCTCTACTCTGCTTTTACATTAAAAAAAGATATTTCTTCTTCTTCTCTTATTTCTTCCACAAAAACACTTTACTTCACATGTCACACATTCACATTCACACTCAAAATTTCAAACACCAATTTCAATCCCATATATATATTTGCAACACTTGAAATCTTCACATTAAGCGACCTACATAGAGGAAGTGTATAGTTAATAAACTTGTAGCTTCTCAACCAAATCCACTCACCAAAATATATAATGGACCTAAATCACCTTCTCATATGTCAGCTTGAATTATAGAACCACTTAGGATAAAGTTCTAATCAATGGAACTTACCACACACAAATCAAACTATCATGTCAGCCTCAAACACAAATTTTTATTGACTTAGTCTAACTGTCATATCACAATTTTCACTGAAGACCACAATACTTGCTCAAAATCATATCAATGACTCCTTAGATAAGATAGATCATACCTTCAGAACCACAAAGAAAGATACCCTTTAGCAGTGAAATGCAGACTATCAGAATTCAGACCCTGCCACAGTCAAACTCTGTCAAACAGTGTAGCGATACTCAACAAGTTGTAACTATCTTTCCGGTGGACTTCTGAACCTACAACTCTGGATTTAAACACTTCATACAAGTTTTTACAACACCTCAATACCACATATCAAGATATGCAACATGGGAAGAATGCAGACCAAAACAAATGTGTGTTCTACTTTAACTGGCATTGTAATTTGTTCTACCGAACTTAGGTTGTTTGAGGATATACTTTTGGAACTTATCAAAAGCTGAAACCTTAGATATAAGATCATCTAAATGTTAGGAACATCATACTAGAACTGCAATACTTGGTCTTCAACTGCGGACCAATGCCAATCCAAACACAATATTTTTATCACTGCCTTTTTACGCTGCCAACACTTAGCCAAAATAACTAAGCCTTCTTCACCAAACCAAAATCTCTTTTCCAACCTTGTTCTTTTTCTTGTTTCCATCAATGACAACTCTTAATTATTCAACAATGAAGTGTTTCTTGCCAACAAACTCATCTAAGGATTTCAAGAAAGCTTTCTTGATGACTAGTGTTTTGAGTAGTTCTGATAAGGATAAGCTGATTCTTATCTCTTTCATCTCTTATGCCAGATATGTGACTAGTTTATCAGACTTAGGCAGCTAGCTACTGGCTTTTGATACTATATTTTGAGGTGTGAAATACCAAGTATTCAACTTAGGAGGACTAGGATTGTTACTAGCTTTAGGATCTTGTGGAGTATTGAAATTATTGGGAGGAACAGATGTGGTCAATGGACTAGTTGGTTTGTTAGGATTACTTAAGTTATAATTATGCCTAACTTGATATTGTTGTGGGTAAGCATGTACCTCCTTAGGTTTTGGCTCAGGTTCATTTTCATCCTCTAAGGGGAACACATAATTTGACTCAATTGCTAATGTAGACTCCTCACGTGCTAATGTATAAATTTCATTAGTGGAGGTCATTTGATGATGTTAATGATTGATGGAACTTTCCAGCACAAGGACAATCTCATTTCCTTCAGGATAGGGAAGATCTCCTATAGTGTTGGACACTTCAACCTGAAAAATACTAGCTGCTATCTTAAACTGAGGGTAATCTAGTTCAGCATTCGCATTCGTATTATGCATTCTGCACCAATTTCTGAGTGCAGCTTCTCCTAATTCACCCTAGTTGTTTGTTTGGGTTCATTAGGGGGATGATTGTCTAATGGTGATGGCAAAGATCCATTGTTTGGTCTAGTATTCCATGTTCTAGGTGGCCTAGGGGCATAATTGTTATTGCTATTGCTATTGAAATTCCTATCATTATTGTACCCCTTATTAGGATATCTAGATTTGTCATTGTTATTTCCATATCCTCTATTAGAATATCCTCTATTTTGATTTGATTGGGATAAAAGTTCTAGATCCTCATATGTGTGATCTTAGTAGTTAGCTTCCTTAGTTGTGCAGATATTTCCTTAATGTCATTGTTTTCTTCTTGAGCCTTGGCTACTATATTCGCTTGCTGAGGTTTGAAAAAAGAATTGCCATTACTAATGTTTTGGCCTGCATCATGAGGTGCTTGTCCAGGATGAGGTATCATCTAGCCATTTCTATTTGGAGGATTCATGATACCAAGAGGAGGTACCTGCAAGGGACTAGGCTTGATGGCAGGAGGTATCACGACTCCACTACCTTGTGGCTATATAAGATATGCAGGATATCCGGTATTAGGTGTAAAGTCAGGTATTAACTATTGATTGACTTTTATGGCTTCTTCAAAAGCCCCTACTAATGATGTTTTAGGTGGATGTGTACTTTTGATGAAAATATATGTTAAAGGGTCTAAGGCTGAATACTATATGTATCTAGCTACATCATCCCCTATGTTGTAAGGATCAACTAACTTAGAGTACATTTTCTAAAACCTAGCATTCAAGTTGAAATTTGGTTCTTCCTCAACTCTTTTGATTGTGGCAAACATATGATAAGTGATAGCTAGATCTACTAGTATTTTAAATCTTCCTAGGAAGCCTTTCTCTAAGGCATCCCAAATTGTGATGGTTGACTGGGTAAGACTGATGTACCAACTGTAAGCCTCTTCCCCTAAAGAGTAAGGAAATAACCTACACACTATGTCATCATGTTCTATTCTTGTTCTAAAGCAAGCTTCCTTGTAGGTTCTGATATGGTCCTCTGCATCTTGGTAAGGATGATACTTTGGACAAATTTTATCTGGATTTTTAGGTAAAGCATGATATGCTACGAACAAAAGTGGTGACTGTGTTGTGAAGAAAGACATTGTAGCCTGTACTTGGGGTATCTAGGGTATCTGAGGTACAATTGGAGACCCTAAAGGTGTTACAACAGGTATGGATGAAGATGATGGTGAATTAAAATTTGGATTATCATGCATGTGAGTTGTACGAGGTCTAAGTCCACGAATTGGCAACTCTTCAAAAAGTCCAATGGATCTCGACTTGGTATTACGCCTATCAGCCAGAGCTTCACAACATAGGACAGAATGTGGATATTTTGACTAGAACTTCACAAAGATCAAGATATCTACTCTTCTAAGGTGGATATTTATGATCAAGAATATAAAATAACAAGATATTTACACAGTATTTCCAAGAGATGCAAATATGAACACAAATTTGGAAGTTCAGACTTCTAATTGTAAATATTGGGTTAACTGACCATTGGAAGAGGATATTAGCACCTAATATTTGTAGGATCTGTTAGGTCTAAAAAATGTAGGTTTGCTAATCCTTAGAGGATGCCAGACTCTATGATCAGATTGGCAACGTTTTTGAACTAACACGATGGAGTTAACCTATAGGGTTGATGACTCCCTGCACTTTAGGTTCTGCTATAGCTAGGTGGGTAGACCTTGAAAGTCAAAGAAGATTGAATGAATATGTTTGAGTTGATTCTATCCACAGTGGCAAAGGGTGTGGAATAGATGAGAGCTTGCAAACTATTTCTAATCCTAATACTAAGATCTGAGATGTAATTGTTTGAATAAAATTTTATGGAATCCTAGAGTGGAATTGGTATGACCAGTGCTTATTTCTATTGGGGTAATGGAGTCAAGGTACATATGATATATGATTTACTTACTAGTTACAATTCTAATTGTTTGGCACTTGTGTTTATTTATACCTTGTATAAACGTGCAAGAATGTGACTGACAGACTCTACTTATTGATCTACTTGATCCTACCAGGTTATTGTGACTTATCGAAAGGATTTTAATCCTTCCTTGAAGGAACCAATCAATAAAATCACAAAATGACAACAAGTGTGTATTGACAAATGGAGTAGATCCTTAATTTGAATAACAAGACAATATCGAGTTGGAGACAATATGGCAATCTTGTCAATTATAGGACTCTTCTTACTGATCCAAATGTTACTTCCAAGTTACTGTAATCAATCAAAAGAATTTTAATTCTTTAATAGAAACCAATTAATTTGATTACACAAAAACAACAAGTGTGTCTCAATGAAACTGAAATATCAACTTGAAAACTTAGGTTCAAATAATGGAGAAATAACAATGTGGAGACAACCAAATAATTGTTCATCTCAACAAACAATAGATAACAATATTAAATCATCAATTTATGCATTCTTCTCCATTATACAATTTCAAAAGATTTTACAATATACAACATAATGTTCTATTTTGGCAACTGATCAATCCCTCCAGTTATCTAACTCTGACTTCTGATCATGATGTTTTTTCTAATCTATTGATACTAACCCTTCTCTTTGATTTCATCTAGCATATATAGTTTGAGATTTTAGGGTTACAACCCTTTATTTCTTCTGTTGCAACTTTTTATTTAAACTTTGTTTCCCACTTTGCAAATATTTATTTTAACTTCTTTTTGCCTTGAGATCCTGTGAAAATAATTCTTCAAGTAACTATTATGATTTCCTTTAATGTATATTTTCACTTAATTGGTAAGAAATAATTACTCATTTGTGAGTCGCTCGGTGAAACTATTTTTTCTCCTTTGCATATACTTCCTAAAAAATATTTTTTTAGGTAAAATAATTACCTATCTAGTGAATTCATTGAAAAATATTTTTCCTCCATCCTTATAATTCCTTTGGTGAAAATATCTCACGTATCATTTTAATATTTCATCTAGGGTATGTGGCTTATATATAAAATATTTATCAATTTCAATGAAATGGCATTTCTCCATGACAAGGCATCCATCAGTAGGACACATGGTCTTTGTGTGACTTCAAAATTTCACTCCAATTTGTTTGGTCTTGTCGATGAGTTTTTATCGGTACAGTGATTTTAGGGGTTTTCAATAATATTTTTATTTTTCCCTAACCATTTGGCATATCAGTCATAAGAGTATCATGATGTGCCTTAAAAGATTCATGTGTACGTCTTCAAATCAGGGACATCACAGAAAAATTGTCTTCCTTATTGGGGTAATTTACATAATCAAAGAACTTTAAAACCCCCACTCTGATAGAATAAGTCACTCTAATATGTTACTTTGAGGTTTTCCATTTTATGGTTTCTTTAGCATCGTGCCCTAAATCCATTCTATGCATATCCACAATCATCATAACTAATGAAGTTATATCTCTTTAAGACATTTTCAAACGATTTCAATTTCTTGTCTATACCTCCACATTCGAGGCTCGTCCACCCTCACACTTCACAACCAACGGTGGAGAATGGGTAAACAAGGTAAGTCCAAATCATGATGCAATAAGCGAGGCATGCTTCTACATATTTGTAGCTAATCTTTGATGCTAACATGGGGCAATGGGATAAGCAATAGCATAAAATGGTTGCACACTTGGGAGAAACAACATCTTATAATTGCCTCAACTTCAACAAACTTACTATCCCTGTCTTCCTAGTAACAAATAGTCTTTAAGGTGCACAACAAGTTACAAGTTGCTTTTGGAAATTTTGGAGGTAATAGTAATGCCTATTTGTAACATTTAATGATGGGTTGAACTAGACCACCATCCTTGTAGGCTGAAGCAAGGTTGGCATGGGCTTTTGCCATACTAGGTCTAAGTGTTACTACATGAATATAGTCTTGTACACCTTCATTGACATGGCCCAACTTCTTTTAAATGTATTACCCTTGTTAACAAGCACATTAGCTGCCATAGGATCTATATGAAGAACTTCATTGTAGCAAGCAATTTCTTCCATGTATTGACCTTGTTGTTTGTACATTGTTTCTAAATTGCTATATGGAGCAGTCAAGCCAGTTGTAATAGATAGCGTTGCTTTATAGTAGTCTGTGCCCAAATTGATCACATTCCATTCCATAAATATTCCAAAGGTTTGGAAGAGCCTACGGATGGTTTCTCTGAAGTTGAAGACAAGACTGGTAACAAGTAATTTCTTCATCTACTCTCCCAGCATGTTTGAGTGCATTGCCTAGGTTATTGTATGAAGGATGGCTTGTTCATAGTGTGATATTATCAAATCTAATTGCCCTTGGTCATAATATACACTTGCAAAATTACCATAGGCCATCGAGTAGTCAGAGTACAATTGAAATGCTCATTAATAACATAAAATTGCATCTTGAGGTCTTCTGATAGCCTTCAGTACATTGCCTAGATTCAACTGTGCATCAGTAAAATTAGGTTTCAACTTGATTGTCTCCTTATAATACACAAAGGCTTTCTGGAAATCCCTACTTCCATAAATAGGCATGCCAAGTTTGACCATGCAATTACAAAAGTTGGTTGTATCCTCAATACCTCAATATAACAGGCATATGCTTGTTGCATTAATCCTTGTGCCTCAAGCAAATTACCAAGGTTGTTGTGAGCATCAACCAAACAAGGGTTGAGGTACCATGCATGATGGCAGCAATCTGCTTCTTTAGAGAACCATCCTTTACGCATATAAGCACTAGCAAGATTGGATCATGCATTATAAAAATTTGGACGTATCTTGATAGAAATCAAATAGAACTGAATTGCCAAATCAGTGATATAATCTAGGTGGCATATGGTTTAGATTCTTGTATTTCTTTTCTACATGAGTGTAGAGATTGTTTTCCCATAGATCTACTTATACACAGCTAGTGTGTCTTGCAAAATTGGAAGCAACTCGGCAAAGATTGGTTTAAATCCATTGAACTCTCACTTTAAAATGATTCTTCCTTGCCAATCTTGTCGATTGAATAAACATATTTCTTTTCCAATTGGTATCTTTGATCTTCAATACATCTATTTTGGAAGAAATGGTTCTATACACTCCCAGACTGGTATGTATTACAAGGAGACTTATTACAATCAATGAATGGAATAATTGATGCACAAACACCCAAAATCAATGATGGATGAATATCACAATGGGTATATGTATGATAATAAGCATTCTTTGAGTTAGTTCTTGCATTCATAAAATTATTTATTTTCATGGAAATCATTGTTCTTCTTTTGTGTCCACATAATCGATACAACCCTGATGATGCTCCGTAAATATGCACCCTACTGGAGTATTTGCTTCCCTTATAATTAAAACTAGAGGTGGAGTAATAATTATACCTTAGGTGTACATTAAATGTCACATTTAATTGGATTCATCATATTCAAAATTTGGGTGTCTTTTTGGTCTTAAAATGTCATAATTGTGTGCAGCATGCTGGGTCTCATTGTGGACCTGTCTAAAAAAAATCATTTTGAAACAAATTTTGTCCTCAATTGATCCAAGACTACCCCAACATGCTCTTGAAGTGAAAAAATGAACTATGTAGACATCAAAATCCACTTACTGGCACCTTACACAGTAGTCAAAATAGACCAAGTGGCCTCCACAATCTTTCTAGGAAACTTATCAAACCATCTCTTATAGCTGTGAAAATGTACAATCATGTAAATTTTCAACCCAAGAATTTAGCACAACAAACAGTTCAAAAAGATATATCCTGAGGTGCAAGATATAATTGTTCAAAATAGGCTCCTCAGTCATGTTCTTCAGGTGTATTTCTGGGTACTGAAATTGACTTTTTCACATGAGAAACTAATTTTTTTTTCAAATTTTGGTATGAATTTTTAGGTCCCAACAGTGGCTCTATCTAGGGATGTATGCCCCTTGTGGGCATAGAAAGATTCCAGATCTCTGGGGAGCAGACCAGTGCCTACTCCATTTTGGAATAGAATCCAAATGTCATTTCTTGCCCTAAAAAGAAAAAAACATATATTTTCCTTTGTCACAAATTTTGTTTTGGTCATGCTGTAGTGAAACCAATTTGAACATATCATTGAAGTTTACATGATTCGCCATATCCATATTTAACTGTTCAGTGATGTTGGTATATTCTTCATCATTATACATCTGAAAACCATCTATATCCTTACTCTTGTATGATAGGCTAGACCAAATCTTTGTGTGATATTTTATGCAATCGTATTTGCTGTCATCTTCCAAATGATGGTTCTCGATCTGAACTGGGAAGCAGAAGAAATCAATTTCCATTTGATATTGATTTTCTTGAGTCTTGGCACTATCCAATAAAAAAGCATCACCATTATTTTCAGCATCATAAGTAACTTTCCCCCACGATTGTGATCTTGAGACTCCATTATCACAAGATTCAATAGAAGCATTTATCTCTGGCTAATCACTGCTATCGAATTTACAATCACCAATTGTTTCTATCTTAGCTGAATGTGATCCTGATACAGTCCTTTCACACCAATCATGTGGTCTACTATCATGCAAAATATCCTCACTATCAAAGCATATGTATGTTGGACATGAAACTTTCAAATCATCCCCATGTGCATATCTCTGATACTCCATGGTTAGTAAATTTGAAATTTTCTCACTGTTGAGCGAGCATATTTCTTCATCTATCCCATTGCTGATATTTTCTTCATCCTTTACCTCATCGCCACAATACACAAGTTCATTACAATCAGATATAATTGTTTCATCAGCATAATCATTTCTTTCACAAGCTGACATATCACCCTGATTATCTAAAAATGCTTCATCCTCAAGATAGCATGGATTTGAAAACACTTGGAATTCTTGTTCTAGTATACCCTCTTCATCAATAGTTCATCTTCTTTATTGAAAATAATCATCCTCCTCCTTTCTAAACTGTTGGTTCATGTATTGTGGTGGGTGGGGCTGGGAAAAAAGGAACATCCACATTTTTAAAACTGCTCTCACCTTTTGAAGCACTATATTTCATTTCCATGTTCATTGGAATATACTGAGGCTCCAAAACTAGTGTAGAATCTTCATAACTGTAATTAAATTGGCTTAAGAATATCCTGTTGAAATCTTTCCATGAGGATACACTTTGACTAGGTAAGCTGATACACCAATCTCTTGCATAATCCCTCAATGATCTTGCAAAACATTTTATAATTATATCTTCTGGATAAATCTGAAAGTTCTCAACAAAATCCCAAAATAGTCGTACATGCCTTCGAGGTGATTTGTGTATCTCTCCATGAAATGTAGGCATATATTTTATGAACTGAATAGGATAGTGATTCGGGTAGCCTGGGATATTACTAAAATTAAAAGGTTTATCAATGTCTTGGGCAAATCCTCTTTTTTGTGGATACGACTGATTATTTTGATGGAGGGTTTGACATTGATAGTGCCTAGCATGCTAATAGTATTCATAATCTTGGTAGCCCACTAATCTTTGACCAGGGGGGATGGGATAATCATATATCTGATTTGAGGCTTGTGGTGTGAAAATGTCTTGTTGTGTATGATATGCATTATATTCATTGCCAGGATCATGAGTCACTTGTGAGTTCCAAAGATCACCATACCCATTCTCATTAGACGTTGGTATATGTTGTAATGAATTTGAAGCCTATTTGGCCTTTAATCATTGTATTTCTTGAATCAGCCTTTTTTCTTCCCTTAATAACTCTAGTAGTTCCTCTTCTTTTGCCATATTCATTTTGACTATAGATGGTGTTGTTTACAAGTTATATTTATATTCTTCATTGAATTCCTTTTTAGAGCCACCACCTCTTATCAAAAGAGGAATGAATATTATTTTTTCGGGTCCTTGCCAGCAAAGTTACCAATTTATGTTTGCATTTAAAACTTCACTGACTCTATAATGAGATGATCTTTAACCAGATTTTGGATTACTCCCTAGTAGAGTCACCATTTTGTTAGGTCTCAAAAATGCAGGTTGCAAATCCTAAGAGGATGCCAGACTCTATGATCAGATTGGCAACATTTTTGAACTAATGTGAGGAAGTTAACCTATAGGGTTGATGACTCCCTACACTTTAGGTTCTGCTATACCTAGGCGGGTAGACCTTGAAAGTTAAAGCAGATTGAATGAATATGTTTTAGTTGATTATATCCATAGTGGCAAAGGGTGTGGAATAGATGAGACTTACAAACTACTTCTAATCCTAATACTAAGATCTGAGATGTAATTGTTTGAATAAAAATTTTATGGAATCCTAGAGTGGAATTGGTATGACCAGTGCCTATTTCTATTAGGCTAATGGAGTCAAGGTGCATATGATAGATGATTTACTTACTGGTTACAATTCTAATTGTTTGGCACTTGTGTTTGTTTATACCTTGTATAAACGTACAAGAATGTGACTGACAAACTCTACTTATTGATCCACTCGATCCTACTAGGTTACTGTGATTTATTGAAAGGATTAATCCCTCCTTGAAGGAACCAATCAATAGAATCACACAATGACAAGAAGTGTGTATTGACAAATGGAGTAGATCCTTAATTTGAATAACAAGACAATATCGAGTTGGACATAGTATGGCAATCTTGTCAATTATAGGGCTCTTCTTACTGATCCAAATGTTACTTCCAAGTTACTATAATCAATCAAAAGAATTTTAATTCTTTAATAGAAATTAATTAATTCAATTACACAAAAACAACAAGTGTGTCTCGATGAAACTGAAATATCAACTTGGAAACTTAGGTTCAAATAACAAAGAAATAACAATGTGGAGATAGCCAAATAATTGTTTAGCTCAACAAATAATAGACACCAATATTAGATCATCAATTTATGTGTTCTTCTCCATTATACAATTTCAAAATATTTTACAACATATAGCATAATATTATATTTTGGCAACTGATCAATCCCTCCAGTTATCTAACTCCTACTTTTGATCATGATGTTTTTTCTAATCTATTGATACTGATCCTTCTCTTTGATTTCGTTTGGCATATATAGTTTGAGATTTTGGGGTTACAACACTTTATTTCTTCCGTTGCAACTTTTTATTTTAATTTCATTTCCCACTTTGCAAATATTTATTTTAACTTCTTTCTACCTTCAGATCCCGTGAAAATAATTCTTTAAGTAACTATTGCGATTTCCTTTAATGTATATTTTCACTTAATTGGTAAGAAATAATTAGTCGTTTGTGAGTTGCTTTGTGAAACTATTTTTTCTCCTTTGCATATACTTCCTGAAAAATATTTTTTTAGGTAAAATTATTACCTATCTGGTGAATTCCTTGAAAAATATTTTGCCTCCATCCTTATAATTCCTTTGGTGAAAATATCTCACATATCATTTTAATATTTCATCTAGGGTATGTGGCTTATATATAAAATATTTATCAATTTCAATGAAATGGCATTTCTCCATGAAAAGGCATCCATCGGTAAGACACATGGGCGGAGTTTGACTTGAAAATTTCACTCCAATTTGTTTGGTCTTGCTGATGACTTTTTATCAGTACAGTGATTTTAGGGGTTTTCAATAATATTTTTGTTTTTCCCTAACCATTTGGCATACCAGTCATAAGAATAACATGATGTGTCTTAAAAGTTTCATGTGTCCATTTTCAAATCAGGGACATCATAGAAAAATTGTCTTCCTTATCGGGGTAATTTACATCATCAAAGAACTTTAACAAACCCACTTTGATAGAATAAGTCACTTCGATATGTTACTTTGAGGTTTTCCATTTTAGGATTTCTTTAGCATCGTACCCTAAATCAATTCTATGCATATATGCAATCATCATAGCCAATGAAGTTATATCTCTTCAAGACATTTTTAAACTATTTCAATTTCCTGTCTATACCTCCACATTCGAGGCCCGTCCACCCTCACTCTTCACAAGCAAATGTGGAGAATGGGTAAACAAGGTAAGTCCAAATCGTGATGCAACAAGGGTGGCATGCTTCTGCATATTTGTGGATGATCTCTGATGCTAACATGGGGTCAATGGGATAAGCAATCACATAAAATGGTTGCACACTTGGGAGAACCAAAATATTATAATTGCCTCAACTTCAACAAACTTACTTTCCCTGTCTTCCCAGTCACAAACAATCTACAAGGTGCACAACAAGTTACAAGTTGCTTTTGGAAATTCTGGACGTAATAGTAATGTCTGTTTGTAACACTTAATGATGGACTGAACTAGACCACCATCCTTGTAGGCTAAAGCAAGGTTGGCATGGGCTTTGTCATACTAGGTCTTAGTGTTACTGCATGAATATAGTCTTGTACAGCTTCATTGACATGGCCCAACTTCTTTTAAATGTATTACCCTTGTTAACAAGAACATTAGCTACAATAGGATCTATATGAAGAACTTCATTGTAGCAAGAAATTGCTTCCATGTATTGACCATGTTGTTCCTATATTGTTTCTAAATTGCTATATGGAGCAGTCAAACCAGTTGTAATAGCTAATGTTGCTTTATAGTAGTTTGCGGCCAAATTGATCACATTCCATTCCATAAATATTCCAAAGGTTTGTAAGAGCCTATGGATGGTTTCTCTAAAGTTGAAGACAAGACTGGTAACAAGAAATTGCTTCATCTACTCTCCCAACATCTCTGAGTGCATTGCCCAGGTTATTGCATGAAGGATGGCTTGTTTATAGTGTGATATTATTAAATCTAATTGTCCTTGGTCATAATATACACTTGCTAAATTACCATAGGCCATCGAATAGTTAGGGTACAATTGAAATGCTCATTGATAACATAAAATTGCATCTTGAGGTCTTCCGATAGCCTTCAGTACATTGCCTAGAGTCAACTGTGCATCAACAAAATTAGGTTTCAACTTAATTGTCTCCTTATAATATGCAAGGACTTTCTAGAAATCCCCACTTCCATAAACAGGCATGCCAAGTTTGACCATGCAATTACAAAAGTTGGTTGTATCCTCAATGCCTCAATATAGCATACATATGCTTCTTGCATTAATCCTTGTGGCTCAAGCAAATTACCAAGGTTGTGGTGAGCATCAACCAAACAAGGGTTGAGGTACCGTGCATGACGGCAACAATCTGCTGCTTCAGAGAACCATCCTTTACACATATAAGTGCTAGCAAGATTGGATTATGCATTATAAAAATTTGGACATATCTTGATAGAAATCAAATAGAACTGAATCGCCAAATCAATGATATAATCTAGGTGGCATATGGTTTAGATTCCTGTATTTCTTTTCTACATGAGTGTAGAGATTTTTTTCCCATAGATCTACTTATACATGGCTCGTGTGTCTTGTAGAATTGGAAGCAGCTTGGCAAAGATTGGTTTAAATTTACTGAACCCTCGCTTTAAAATTATTCTTCCCTGCCAATCTTGTCGGTTGAATAAACATCTTTCTTTTCCAATTGGTATCTTTGATCTTCAAGACATCTATTTTGGAAGAAATGGTTCTATTCACTCCCAGACTGGTATGTATTACAAGGAGACTAATTACGATCAGGGAATGGAATAATTGATGCACAAACACCCAAAATCAATGATGGATGAATATCACAGTGGGTATATGTATGATAATAAGCATTCTTTAGAGTTAGTTCTTGCATTCACAAAGTTATTTATTGTCATGGAAATCATTGTTCTTCTTTTGTGTCCACATAATCGATACAACCCTGATGATGCTCTGTAAATATGTACCCTACTGGAGTATTTGCTTCCCTTATAATTAAAACTAGAGGTGGAGTAATAATTATACCTTAGGTGTACATTAAATGTCTCATTTAATTGGGTTCATCATATTCAAAATTTGGGTGTCTTTTTGGTCTTAAAACTTCATAATTGTGTGTAGCATGCCAGGTCTTATTGTGGGCCTAGCTAAAAAAGATTTCATTTTGAAACAAATTTTGTCCTCAATTGATCCAAGACTATCCCAACATGCTCTTGAAGTGAAAAAATGAACTATGTAGACATCAAAATCCACTTACTAGCACCTTACATAGTAGTCAAAACGGACCAAGTGACCTCCACAATCATTCTGGGAAACTTATCAAACCATCTCTTGTAGTTGTGAAAATGCACAATCATGTAAATTTTCAACCCACTAATTCAGCACAACAAATAGTTCAGAAAGATGTATCCTGAGGTGCAAGATATAATTGTTCAAAATAGGCTCCTTAGTCATGTTCTTCAGGTGTATTTTTGGGTACTGAAATTGACTTTTTCACACGAGAACCTAATTTTTTTTGCAAATTTTGGTATTAATTTTTAGGTCCCAACAGTATCTTTGCAAATATTGACTCAATTTTGAAGATTCTAGATGATTGAGTGTAAAGAGTGTGATATTTATGCACTAGAGTAATATATTAATGATCAAATCTTTCAAATAACTTGTGATAAGTAACCAATTTACACAAATGCTTAGAATTTGAAGAATATCACCTCATGTAGAAGCGGGAATGGCATCCAGACAATAGGTTTGGGAACAAATGCTCCTCAAACCGTCCTTCTAGTGCCAATTTATGTTGATCATGATGTTAGTCACAAAAAAACATAGATAAAGAAATGCAAATCAAACCATTAGCATCTTGAAAGATATGATGAATTCATAGAATTCAATATCCCAAGTCTTCGTGGATTAGTTTGTAATCTACTGATGCTACTTAGTGGTGAGATGTGCCTTACTATTTTCCATTGAAGGGCCTTACATTTGTAATTCAAAGAACTTCATGTCTGGATGATCTCAAACCTTCCTACTTTCTATAAATACCTTAACAAGAAAGGTTAGATCCTATTATGTTTGACTAGAGTATGTAGATATTATGTAAGTTTGATCAATTCTTCTACATATCAACTTATACTAATTAGATTTTACTAAGCTACACTATAAATTTGGTTAAATGATGTGCCTACAGGGATGTATTTTCATGATTACTGTCATTATTCATGTTCATTTGCATGATATTTATCATTCTCAACATGCTACTTACTCAAATATGCTAATGATGTCCAATTACCTCTGAGATATCAACATATTTCCTATATTTGCTTAAGATTGTGTGTGTATTTGGAATTGTGATGATGATCAAATGAAATTAAAGAAATTTGATTGAGTGCTTGCTAAATTTTACTAAAGTGAGTGAATCTTTAGCCATTGATCCATATACATTCTTGACACTATCATGAAGAGAAAGAAATCAAACCATATGTTCACTAGGATGTTCCATAGCTAGATATGATTGATGCTAACTTTGATGGAAAGGAATGAAAACAACATGCACAACATGAGATGCACTCCAAGGGATGCATCAAATGAAAGCACATATCAAGAATCCATTCACAGATTACTCAAAGTTTACGATTGTATATAATCAGAATCTTCACTTTCATTAAGTATGCAAAAGAGATGTACATTTATAGTTAGCCTTGAGAATTAGTCCTAATGCTTCAGCAATCTAATCTCAATTAAGTTTTGAATATGTTACAATATGCACTCCATCTCCTTTTATAGGACAAGGATAGGAGGCGGTTACAAAAGATCTTGTGATTAGGATTTTTCCATTCAAATCAATTATCCATAACATTCTTTGACCAAGTTAACAAGTAGACACATGGTATAGGTTGCCAGTTGACAACCATCTGGTAGTATACAACTATCCTCTTTGACACATTATGCATATGACTCTGTCACCCTACATCTTATCTATTCTTTCTCCACCTCATTAGTAGATGAGTCATCTTCTACATGCACCTTGATAATCCCCCTAATGGGTTCATTTGTCTGCATAATTTTTTCAACTGTACCTCCATCTTGTAGCTTGGCATTGGTAACTACATGCCCTTGTGATTGCAACCGGGCTTGTAGAGCAGTCCACTTAGTCTTTCTGCTATTCAACATTTCATTATATTTCTCCACCCTTTCCCTCATCCACATGGCCTTGTCTATCACATCTTCAGATAATTGGTTAAGTGGGCCATTTGCTGTAGGTTTGAAATTATTTTGAAAGGCCTTGATGGCGAATGCAACATCCTGATTCTCTATGTTTCCTTCTATCTTTTCCTCAAGGGCCTCTAGAATTTCCACTTCCTTGGATAAAAGCTCATGTAGTTTGGCACTGATATTATTGAGCTTAGCATTACACTTCTTAAGGTTATCCAATTAAATTTTGGTATCTTCATACCATATACCTAACAATTGTGATGTCTAGTTAGTTAAGACTTTACTAAACATCAAGACATTCGCATCTATGTGCTTCATTTTAGATAGGGCAGTCAGATGCTTCTAAATTTTTATTGACCTTTGTGTAACCTCCTTCTACAATTTATCTACTTTTCTCCTTAAGGTGTTGAGCAAACTCCAGTTAGAAAGAGAAGTGCTTATTACCTTTTATGCTTCGGTGATAAATTGGCCAAACCATTTGTCCATTACATTTGATTTATGCTTCATGATATCCAACCCCGTCATTTCATCTTGAGATATTATGGTCAATGGGGTGGATGTGATGATTGGAATGTTAGTAGGAGCCAACAAACCCTTTATTAATGTTTACATTTGAGCAATATGCTCTTTATGCACTTTATTTTTATTCTTCTCCTTCTCTATTCTACTTAATAATGAATCTATTATATCTTTGGCCTCTTGGCCCTCTTCCTACTATGTGGCAAACCCTAAATCCACAGTGGTTATCTAAAACTCACTGAAACTTATTTATCCCTTGGCTTTGTCCACAATGGGTACAACTGCTTGAGCTATTCTCTGACCTTAAACCTCATCTCTCTTTATTGCAAAGGTGGCCCTAGCTCTCCTCTTAGGTTTGGCTATATCAATTGAAAATAATTTGGATATGTCAAAATTGGATGAAACACTTGGTAGAGGAGGATTTACGTCTTGTTGTAGCCAATATGGTACTTTATCTTTAGACCCTTCCTAATCTATATGTTCAATGTGAAGATTTGGTGTTCCTATGCTCTGGTCCACCCTTTGTGGTGAATGTTCCTTTTCTTCATCATTGCAAACCTCCTCATGTGTATTCTTGTCATGTTCATCTTGAGGTGTTTGGTTCACATTAGGATTTTGTTGGCCCAAGTCTTGTGCATCCTGTTGATCTTCTTGGCTACCATTGTCAACATTTTCCTCTGTCCTACTATCATCACCCACTTGTGGACCTTGTTTCCTACTTATTGGTATCTCAGCCTCTGTTAGACCTAGGGATTCAGCTATCCTGACTTCCTCTATCTCTTTACCCTACACTTGCTCACTATCCTAAGCATCATGTTGATCAGGTACATCCCTATCTTCCTCCATAATTGTATTGTCTTCTAATTCATCTTTCTCTAGAGTTGTGTCGTCATCTTTCTTTAAATCTTCTCTGCCCTGATATGCTAAGTCAATGAATGCCAGGCTAGTAACCTTATTGACTAGTCTTATCAAGCCAATTTTTTGTGCTACATTCTCAGGACTGTCCTCTTCAAGATCTCTTCTTCCTCCCTCTCCTTCTACATAGTGGGGGTATTTTGGGAAGTCATGGCTATGTTTTTCACAAGTGTTTCCATAGGGTTGGTGGAGACTTCCCTCACCACTTCATCATCAGAAAGCTCTACTATTTCATCTAGTGGGAGAGACTGATCACCCCCCTTTTTCATCATATGTTTCTTCTTTTCTTCATTTAACTCCATTATAAAATGGAGTATGGTGGGGATGGGCATATCATACTGCAAGTTTTTCCTGATTCCCTCACCTCCTTTTCCTTTGAACATAATGGTAGGGTTCACATCCATTGACCCCCTCATTACAGGTGCTAGATTTTTCTTTTGTGGCACCTCTTGAGTTCTCTTTTTCTTTCTCTTTATGAGGAGATCATCATCTTCATTATTGCTTTCATCTACATCCTCATAATTGACAAGAGGTTTTGTGATGGGCTTCTTCTATTTTGTAGGTGCTTGAGATGTTGTAGCAGTAGAGGTTGAAGCTAAATACTTCTTAGGTGGAAGATGACAAATGATTCTCACACATACAGTTTGGTTTCCTTTCTTGGATTCCTCCTACTTTCTTTCTCCTTTTGATGCCCTTTTTTATTTGAGGAAATCATCATATTCCTCATCTGTCAATTCCTGCCTCTTTCTCTTCTTGTCGATGGTGAGGGCCACCCCTTTGTTCTTGAGTTTAGTAACCTCTACATCTATGCACTCTTTGGTCAATTGTATGACCCTTTATGTTATCCTATCTAATGAGGTTTTCTCTAGCTGATTCCAGTCAGGGGATGAGATTGTTTCATTGTATACTTTCTTCTCTTCATATTCTCATGACATAACCACTCCATCATCCTCATGCAGTTGTATCAGAATTGGTATGCAGCCTAGTGTGCAAATTTGTTTTAGAGTAAGCGTTTGATAGCTTCTCTTCCTCACTTCCACCTCATCATCACAATCAGTCCAATAGTCTTCAAGGTGTACTTGATGCATTGACTTCTTATACAATGCCTGCATCCTATCATAAGGGTCATATTTCCTAGATATAGAGAAAGGCTGCATAGACATCAACTGTAATTGCCCTATTGCTTCTTTGGCAATTTCCTTATTAGGACACATATACCTCGCAATGATGAGTGGGAACAAGCTGTTGGGTATCTTATTTTCTTCAACAAAAACTTAAAATGAAGACAATATTTGCCTAACCATCTCCATCAATATGACTTTATTTGTTGGATATCTTGGAAACATAAGAGGTTTCCCAATGAAACCTTCTATTCTTATATATGTGAATGTGGGGAATTGGATGAACTAAGCCCCGTGCCTGTATATCATGGCTTGAGCCTCCATGCTTAGCCTCTTTGCTCTATCTTCTTCCATGGTCCTGACTAAATTCATAGTAAATGAATCATTCACTCTCTGATAGTGTTGGAGAGACTCTCTTTGTTTCAATTGTGGGTAATTATCCCATATTTTCACATCTCCAGGGTTACTACCAACCCTACCAACTATTTGTAAACCATTGAATGTCCCTCTGAATGCACATGCATAGACCAGATATGAGGTCATGTGAAACATGTTTGTCTTTCCTCCCAGATTCCTCATACCTTCATCTAGATTGTCACTGATAATCTTCACCCACTGGGGTTTCTCATTGGTAGTCCCTATCATTCTCAAAAGACCGTACATCCAATCTTCAAAATACCCTACATTTGGCCTTCCCCTCATTCTTCTAAGAATCACCATCATGTAATGATATTCAGGGGTGAATTCAAACTTATATAAATGTACAGGTAGCTTTACAGAAGTTTTGTACATGCTATCACTAGCCCTCCATGAGAACATGATTCTCCTACAATCCTTATGGGTGCTATTGTATTTCTTTTCTAACTGCTCTAAAATCTATTTTACATACTTGAGGCCCTCTTGGCAATTTGAAAGCTGAGGTGGTTCCCTCAATTGAGAAATCTACACACACTTGGCCATGTTTTTCAACCATCTTGTTGTGGACATTGTAATTACAAGCACATTCAACTACTAGCTTGGTGGCCTTTGCTGCATAAGGAAATCCTCTGGCATGCCACATGTCTGAATTATATATGTTGATAAGCAAGGGCTTCCCACTGCCATTTTCTAATAGTGCCATCCATGCATCTATATTAGTGTTCCCTGAATATATATCATTTATCTGGCCATATTTGAATGTTGTCCCTTCAAGTTGTATACCCATGGGATTTAAAAATTCTATGTCTACCCTATTTTTACGAAGCTCCATTATATCCTATGATAAAAACATATATACGTCTTACCCTAACATGCCTTATGCGCATTCAATTTTAACACTTGCATGAATATCATGGTATTTATTCTTTTAAAAAACATAATTCATACAACATCATATTAATTTACTTTGGTAAAACTGACATTTACCTATTCATTTACTTATAAACGACAAAAGAGGGTTTCATCATTACATAATTGATATTCACTACATTTTAAACCATTCAATCTATATCTGGATATGCATGTTCACTTTGTAGTTACCCTCCTCTATTTTTCATTTGAATCTGCACCCCATTCCATTGCATTCACAGGTTGTTGTAATTGTCACTTTAATCACACATGATCTATATAATTTCTTCTCGAGTATGTGATAATGCTCAAAATGAATTCAAATTTGCATTTTAAATCAAAAAATTGGTGAATTAGGGTGTAATTAATGTCAAATTGTTCAAATCCATGGATATTCAAATGTGGCGCGATATTATTTGAAATTTCAAATGTTCATCTACCGTTAGAACAGAATTTAATGCGGGATCATCATATTCACAAATATCATGGATATTAAGAAATATACACCTTCTTGTGAATATGACCACGATGTCAACATGATAATGGTCAACCATTGACCAACCATTGAAAGATCGAGTCACTTAACATTTGTTTACTATCATGACATTATGACATGCTGACATGGATTAGTCAGTGTACCATATGGTAGGATCCTATTGGTTTATAGGAATCCATGTTTTATAGGTCCCAAGAGTGGATAAAGGGATATTAAGAAATATCCATATTTTTAGTTATGCAGAATATCCCCATTTTTTTGAAGATGAGGATGACGTCAGCACTTTTACTAATGTTTGAAATTTATCTAGGAGGTGACATCATCATCACATTAGTGAAGATTAGGGATCTTAGTGAATGTGATGGACATTAAGATTTTCCTTTGTATTGCATTGTGTCAAGATATTAGCAAATATTCAGGATATTGAGAATGAGATGAGCTTTTAATGTCAGGGAATATGATGACGTCATCATCATATCAGGTCTTCTTTGGAATCAGGGATCTTAGTTAATATGATGGATATTAAGAAATATGCCGGTGTTGGGTACTTGCATTATATTTGAGGTGATCCTGCACATTAGTAAATATCAGCCATATTAAGAAATATGCCTCTTAGGGGAATGTGTGCGGGAATTGATAGGTAAACATTTCTTGAGTTCAAATTTGACATCTGCATATTTGCAAATATGTGGATATCAAGATTTTCCTTGTTAAAACATATGTCTAGGATATTGGTGAACATCAAGGTCCTTAGCGAATGTGATGACCCTCTCTTGAGTGACTGGTTTGACCAAACTTTGACCAGACTTAACTTCTTATCCTTTAGGAATTTCAAGATGATTTAGAAGGCAAACCAACTTAAAATTTTGTACTCTTTCATATGATAAGGTTTGTGATAACAAAATTTGATGTTGGCACTGAACCATTTTTATGAGGTCCCTACATGCACACGGTGATATCCTGTCACTATCTCTGACACTTAACTTTTACCATACCGCCCAAGGCAAGGGAGCAAAAGAAGCTAAAAAGTTGGGTCCTTATTTTGCTAAGGCAAAAAAGGGGCATGTTGTGTAACCACACAATACACTTCTTCATAGGGCAGTGAGTCCTAAGGTAGTGAGCCTTCTTGTAATCTGGTATTGAGATATCATAACATATTGTGAGCTAACACTCACTGTGGTTTTTCCCTTTTTGGGTTTTCGACATAAAAATCCTTGTGTTCATTTGTAATGTCTTTATGGTTGCTGTTCTTATGCTTATTCTATTCTCATGCTATTAACTTTTGAAATTGTATTAATAAACTAGTTGAGAAGTGGTTTTGTGGAATACCGATTCAACCCCCCTCTCAGTATTCCTTATATTCAACAAGAGTTACAAAAGAAGATGAATCCACTCCTATCCAAAGACAAAGGAAGAATATGAAGAAATTTTTTAGAGATCATCCACCTACAAGGCAACCAACTCAAATCAGGTATTCTCAAAGTTCCAATGGTAGTTGTTTTACTTGCAATAAGTTTGGGCCCAAATCTGTTGATTGCAGGAGCAAGATAAATCAAAATGCTTTAAGATGTTACACTTGCAATAAAGTTGGTCATAAAGCTATTCAATGTAGAAGTAAGACAAATTAGAATTCAGTTAGGTGTTATGCTTACAATAAGCTGAGACATAAGCCTAAAGTGTGCAAAAATAAAATGCCAAGGAAGAACAATGATAATTTTCAATCCTTTTATGGATATTGTTATACTTGTAATAAGTTTGGCAACAAAGCAACTAACTAAAGATCAAAGTCAAGGAGAAATGGGAATGCTTAGAAAACAAAGTACACTTGTCATGAGTGGAATCAAACAAGGCACTCTCAAAAGGATATGAGGCCTTCCTCCCAAAAGAAAGTTGATATTACTCAGCAAAGGATGAAAATGAACAAAGTATGGAAGAAGAAGGAAGTATGTGATATTTCCAAACCTTTGTCTAGTGCAAATAGATCCTTTGTAACTAAAAGATAAAGTACTCATTCAGGGGGAGTTACAACTACAAAATTCTTCAAACCCATGAATAAGAAAGATGTTGAATTTCTTAGCATTTTGGCTAGTGTTGATACATGCACATAAAGATAATGATTTAAAGAAGTTTGATCAAGATTCTGGAGAAAAATTTCTAAATGTGATAGATTATGGAAGTCTCTAGGATTTTCACTGATAAGGGTATCTACCAAAAGGATCCATGGATTGAGGGGGAGTTGTTACTGCAAATGCTTCACCTTCCCTTAATGATTCTGAAATAATTCAACATGCAGATGAGCTTGAAAAAAAAATTAGATCAATTGACCAGCTTATAGAGGATTGTTGAGTAATTGCTAGCTTATGTATAGGAAAAAAGGGAAACTAGGGAAAAATTGTGAATGCAATTAATGCAGAACAAAATTGGTTGGTGAGAGATGTATATATGCAATATTTGATAATGCTCACCCTCATTTGAATGAAATTAAACAAGTTGAAAAGATTTACAAAAAGAAAAGGATTCTCAACAAATGTTGAAGCAAACCCTACTGTCTGCATCTGCAGGTATTTTGAGATTTCTCTAGTTAAAACCCTAGTTCTTGAAGCTATTAAGATGGCTACATCCTTTACTCCTTATTTGATCAACATTACCAACGAACTCTGACCAAAATTCAAGAAAAACCCTTATAAGGCAATGAAAGTTGATAGTAGTGGAGCATTATCTAATTCTCCTATATTTGTGGTATATATAGAAGATGCCATAATATACATTCATGCAAAATTGGAGGTGATTGAGCATGGAAATTTTGAAACCCTAAGGCATGGATTGTTAGATGATGATGATGATGATATACATTACAAACATGAGTATGCCAACTTTGAGACAAAATGTTGGGATGTTTGGAAATACTTACTAGATTTTTGTAATGAGCATGACTAGGTTAGGTATATCATCATTAGAATTCATGATGAAATCATAAACCTTGACAAACCTTATCAAATAATGAAAGAATCTATTAGGGCTGTAGCATGACTATGCTCCACTAGAACCATACCACAGATGGAATCAATTAACAATGAAAAGGTCACTGAATTAACTGGTACCAAATTTGACAAAAGGGCTTTAACCATTGATGATATTATTATTCCTAGTGTAAGATATGTAGTAATGGGAATTACATACAAATTGTACTACTTCAACAGAGAGGGATCTGCAATTACTACAGCTATTGTAAGTATGTGTAATCGGTGTTGTCATTGATGTCAACAAGCTTGTGTTGTCATTGGTGTCAACTATGTCATTTGTGCGAGTTGCTTATGGTGCAAGAATATGAGTAGTTAGTGTTAAGTGGATATTGTCTCTTATATGAGGTTGTTGCAATGGTGTGAGCTATTTGGTTGAGATATTTTCTTGATGATTATTTGGTTTCTTTGTAGAGGTACTAAAGATGTTGACAATATGTTTCCATTAGTTTCTTTCCACGTGCTTTTTAGAAAATTTGATTAATAAAAGAAATAGTGTGGTGAAGTAGTTTGGCTTAGAAAGTAGTGTTATTCTTTTGCTCCGCATTTCCTCTATATTGAATATTTGTCTTTGCAGTTTGGATATGTTGTGCAAAGAAAATTGTGTTCACTAGTGTGTGGACTATGTTTTTGAGTCGTGTAGAGGTGTCTAGGAGAAATGTCTTTGCTTCGCATTTCTCTGTGAATTTTTTTTAGATAGATTGTGGTTCTTGAATTGTGCTTATAATGTTTATATCTTTCTTCTATTGAAGTTGTTCATGGTTTGGTGCTCTAGAAGTTGATTGCTAGAGATACAGTGCGTGATAGAGATAGTTAAGCATGCTGAATAAACACGACAATGTTGTGTGGTAAGTGAAAGTTATTACGAAGGAATTCATTGGTTATCAGGATGTTTCATGATGGGATATTCATTGACTACTCTAGATTGTGCTTAAGTCTTTCATGTGGTCCACAAGTCATCTTTGGGTTTGAGGAAGCATGTACTTAAAAGCTCATTGTGTTAACACAAGTTTGGCCAACCTTGAGTGTTTACACTAATTGTGGAGTTGCTTTAGTTATTGTGAAAGTTTGGTGTAGAGTACTTAGATGAATTTAGGTCTAAGATAATATGTGTTGTGGTCTTCCTTCATTCCTTTCCACTACAGGAGTGTTTAGGTCTAGCCCTAATTTGAATCATTTGTGTTAAAGTGTAATGCCAACCTTAGAGAATGTCCTCAAGGATGAAGATAGTATAAATAAGTGTCAAGGGATCATGATCCATTATGCACATGATCAATGTAATGTGAATAATAGTGTGGTTGAGTGTGTGGAGTAGTACAAGCCTTCATGTGTTAGATTACTGGATGCAATGAGAAGAAGGTATCTACTATTCTTCAGTGATGCTGTAGAGGTGACGTTTATGTTGTAGTGAATTTTGAGCTTCATTGGAACTGTACTCCATGCATATGTTAGATGTAATTTTATAGGTCAAATCTTGGCAGTGAGCCACTTCTTCTATCTCTTTCTCCTTTGGCAGTGAGCCTTTCTTCTAGGTAGTGAGCCCTTTGATAGTGAGCCTTTTATAATTTAGTTTTGTTACTACTTCATATTGTGAGCTATTCCTCACCATGGTTTTTCCCTTCTTGGGTTTTCCATGTAAATCTAGTGTTCTCTTGTGTATGGTGTTGTTCTGATTCAATTTCTATTCTTTGTTTTTTCATGCTTAATGAACATAACAGTCAAAATGATAATTGGATTAATGTGGATTTTAATGTGTGTGAGGGCTTGGGAATTTTAAGCTACAACTGATTCACCCTCCTCTCATTTGTCTTGTTTATTCAACAATTGGTATCAGAGCAATGTTCCTTGGAAGAGAACTTAACTACTTGAGATAGATCCTAGATGTCACACATGAAGGATGTTCCCCTATTTGATGGATCTAACTATTTTTTCTAGAAAATAAGGTTGGAAGGTTATCTGATTTCTTTTTGATACAACATCTATAAGTCCACAATCACTCACTATACAATGCCTGCAAATGGTCTGAGTACTAGATATGAGGTTAGGGCCTATGAAATCAATGGTAAAGTAAGGTATACTCTTTTAAGTGGTCTTTCTAATTCTAAATTGGTGAAAATAATGGATCTGAAAACTGCTAATGACATCTAGAAAAAGATGGAAAGTATTCATGAAAGATATGATAAGGTCAAGCAAGCTAAAATATAGAATTTAAAGCTCATGTTTGAGACAATGTGCATGTTTGAAGATGAAAACATTACAAGCTACTTAAAGAGGGTTGATGAAGTTGTCAAGGGCATCAGAGGTCTTGGTGGAAAAATGGATGAAAAAGAAGTGATATTGAAGGTATTTAGAACTATTCCTAAAGCTTACAGTCATAAGGTTTCTGCTATAGAAGGATTACAAAATCTAAATCAGTTTACCAAAGCTCAGTTGCTTGGCACCTTAACTAATTTTGAAATAAGAGAATTTGGTACAAGTTCAAATACTGAGATTGATTTCATAGCTGGCAAATCTAAGAAGACTGTGGACTCAAATCAGGAGGATACATATGATTTGGAAGCTAATTTTGCAAGAAGAATGAAACTGGGTACTAGTAAGTACAGTGGTAACTTGCCTTTCAAGTGTTTCAGTTTTGGAAAGATAGGTCATTATGCTTGAAGATATCCAGAAAGAATTTTAAGGAGCAAGAATAGGGAGAACAAAAGTAGAGTGCCTAAGGAAACCTACTATGTTAGAGAGGATGTAGGTATATCTGATGATAAATCTGATTTTAAGAATGATGAGGATAATGAATGTTTGTTCATAGATTTAAGAGATGATGCTATTTCTATTCACTCTAGGAAATGTGTGAAGCAAAAGGCTCTAGAAGTAGGTCTTAATGCTAAAAGCATTTTCATATCTACTTTTCATACTACACATGAAAAGAAATTTTGGGTCATTGACAATGGATGCTCAAATCATATGACCAGTGATAAAAGTAAGTCTTTTGAACTTGAAAAATATGATGGATAATTAGTTAGTTTTGGTGATGGTAGAGCTACTTAGATATGTGGAAGAGGCTTAATTAGTTTTGATAGAAAGCATAATACTGATGATGCTCTTTATGTTAAGGGTTTAAAGCATAATCTATTGAGTGTTGGACAAAAGTGTAGGAAAGGATACAATCTTGTGTTTCAAGATGGTGGTTGTGAGATCAGAAAAGATTCTAGAACTGTGATAGCTACTAGAAAGAGGACATATGGAAATGTATATCATCTCAAAGGTGGTTATGGCTATTGCTTCATGACTCAGATCAGTGAAAGTTGGCTATGGCATAGAAGATTGTGTCACATCCATTTTGATAGCCTAGTAAGGATAAGTTCAGCTCAAGCCATGAGAGATCTGCTAAAAATTACAAAGCCCATCAATGTTGTCTGCAAGGAATGTCAGATTGGTAAGCAAGCAAGAATAAGTTTCAAAGTCAAGGATCAATTTTCTACTAGACTATTGGAATTGGTGCATATAGATCTTTGTGGTCCTACCAAGGTAAGGAGTTTTCAAGGTGATAGGTATTTCATGCTATTGATTGATGATTATTCTAGGATGACATGGGTTACTTTTCTTAAACAAAAATCTAAAGCCCTAGATAACTTCAAAGCATTCAAAGTCATGGTTGAGAATGGCATGGATATGAAAATTAAATGTTGGAGGTCTAAAAGAGGTGGAGAGTTCACCTCCAATGAGTTTAACATGTTATGTGAGAATCATGGAATAAAGAGGGACTTATCTAACCCTAGGACTCCTCAACAAAATGGAGTGGTTGAAAGAAAGAATAGGGTTGCTCAAGAAGTTGCAAGGACAATGATGAAAGAAGCAAACCTACCAGATGTGTATTGGAGAGAAGCAATTCATACTATTGTTTACATACTGAATAGAGTGCAGGCAAGAGAAAATAGTACAAATAAACCTTACGAGTTATGGTATGGAATGACTCTAACTGCCAAGTACTTCAGAGTGTTTGGAAGCAAATTGTATATCAGAAGGGATGAAGAAAATCTAGGAAAGTTTGATACAAGGTCTGATGAAGGTATCTTGAATATTCTTCTAAAAGTAAAGCTTAATGGTGCTACAACAAGAGGTTGAGAAGGATTTTTTAGAGTGCAAATGTAAAAGTTGATGAAGATATACAAAAGAAATTAGAAGTTGATGGCTATGAACTAGATGAGTAATCTTGCAGAGAAGAAGAAAATGTTGATGAAAAGGAAGTATAGATTAAAGAAGAAGTTCATCTCCAAAAAAGACTCCAAAAAATTCCAAGTATGTGTAGAAGCATCATTTTGAAGATCAAATGATTAGTGACAAGAACAAAAGTGTGTTGACAAGAAGCAAAGCTATTAAAGAACAAGTAAATCTATGTTTTCTCTCTATAGTCCTAAAATAGTGATTGAAGCATGCAAGGATGAGTATTTGATCAAGGCTATGGAAGAAGAACTAATGCAAATTGAAAAGAATCAGACTTGGGAACTTGTCCCAAGACCATCAAATAAGAATGTGATTGGAACTAAGTGAGTATTCCTGAACAAACTAAATATGAATGGACAAGTGGTAAGAAACAACACAAGGCTTATGTGTAAAGTTTACTCACAAGTAGAAGGAATAGACTCTGAGGAAACTTATGCTCTGACTGCAAGAATGGAGGCCATCAGGATGTTTTTGGCTTTTGTACCACATAAGGATTTCAATGTATATCAAATGGATGTGAAGTCTACTTTCTTGAATGGTGACTTGGAAGACGTATACATAGAACAACTGGATGGATTCTAGTTATCAGATGAACTTGATATGGTCTGTGGATTGAAGAAGGCACTATATGGATTGAAGCAAGCCCTTGGAGCTTGGTACGAAAGGTTAGACATGTATCTATTACTATCATGTAGAAAAAGTGGGAATACCTAGGTTGATTTGATGATATGCCTAAATCCTCCTTTCACTACAAACATTCAAGGACATTTAACTAAGTTGAATCACAACTTTTTCAAGAGGATTCACCTATAGGTTGGTTGTCACTTGTAATGATAGGGAAATTTGGAAATTGATGATTAATGTGTTAATTTAATTCCCGGTTATGCTTTACACCCTAATTATGCAAAATCATAAACAAAAAGACAAATTCTGACAAATGCTTGCACACAAAGACAGTAGACAAAGATTAGTTACTGACGATTTTTTGAAGTTTGGGATACTAAATAGTTGGGGGCAAAGGGACTAGTACCCAAGCCAAAAGTGGAAATTTCTTTGAAGACTTTCAGACTCCTTCTGGCATTGATCATCCCTCTTCAGATGATTTTTAGGTCTGCAACTTTGAAGGGCATAGGGACTAGTACCCAAGCCCTCAAAGTGCTATTTTCTACTTCTTTCTTTTAGATCTAGAATCCTTATCCTATGCAATACTTTACTACAACTCCACTCTTCCTAATCCGATACCTGTCACTTGCAATCACAAGGAGAGGGGTTGGGGGTCGTGGTGTTTAGAAGCTTACCTCAGTCAAGCCCTAGAGTGGCATTCAAGCCTTCCAACACTATTGTTTGATAAAGAGTGTGTATCCCAGTGTGATAGAGGCAAAAACAAATTGATAATTGATTGATTCAACCACAAATAGATATCAGCTCGGAGGTGTAGCTCGCATGTACATGAATATGTTGATAACTGAGAGGGGGGTGAATCAGTTATCTAAATTACTTCTACTTTTTGTTCTTCTTTAACAATTAGTGCAGCATCAAATCATATAAGTAAACATAACCATGAAATCATAAATAACATTAATACACATAACACAATGATTTTGACGTGGAAAACTCTGTTAAGGGAAAAACCACGGGGTGACTAACCCAAGATTCTATTCTCTGTTAAAAGAATAAGATAGTACAAAATGGCACTTGCCAATTAGGGCTCATTGCCCAAGTACACTGCTCACAAGAGGCTCACTACCTACAAGAGACTCACTCTCTACAAGGTACAAGAAAGTAACAAGATACTTGAATTGATGAGAAGAATCCACATATGCTGAAGTTCAGTTTTGATTAGGCTCAATACACTGATCTACTGCACTTCATTCTTCCTCTTCTTTGGTGCTGCTATCCTATCACATACCGGACCTGTATTACTGCTTCAACACTACTCTCTTCTTTTCTTCATACTTCACAACATGCCACACACACCTTCTCATCGAAATCCATCTGGTATATATATATCTGCACAAAGGATTTCAACATCTTTCTAGTCGGCATCTGAAATACTCAATATTTTCTCAAACTTTGGTCTGTCAGCTGAATCCTTGCTTACCAAGTGATGTGTATCAAAGAGATGCTTATAGAAGTCATCAATCATGTTAGCCAATCATGAATGATCCCTTAAGAAACTTTATTACCATCAATATCTCATCTGGATTAAGGTCTGAAGCTCTGTCAGTCAGTTCTTCCTCAGTCTACTCTGCCAAACAGGAACCCAACACTTAGATGTTCATATCTTTTCACTCTTACATCACCAGAGGCTCAATCTCTGGAATATATTAGTCATGGTACTCCTCTTGACTTCCCCAAGTCCCTACTTTACTGAGATACTTCCTCTAAGAGATCTGGACATGTCTGTCAAACCTTGCTACATGCTCTGTTCTTGCTTACCAGACCAAGATACACTTCAGTTTGTCTTCCTGTATGCTCATACCATATCCTACGGATGTGTGGGATGGACTTTGTTTCCATCACTAACAACATTCATGAAGCTGTAATTTGTCTCTTGCCAACAATCTCCCCCTTTGGCATTGATGGCAACACTTAGTGAAAAATGACTAAGTATTATACTACACTCCCCCTTGGCTGATATTTTGTTCTAATGTACATTTTTCTAAAGCTCCCCCTTAGCTATGCTCCACATTTTTCACTGCTCCTCACTCCCCCTTTGACATCAATGGTAAAGGGTAGGATCCACATACCAAAATCTCCAAAATTAATCTATACTTGGCTGCATAAATATATATACATAACATAATTACATATACTGAAGTATATCTGTAAAAGTTGTCTTCAACTGGACAAATTCTGTTGCCTAACTTTATTTCATCCTGTCCAAAATTGAGATGTGACCACTCATCAGGAATGCAAAAGCCTCTGCCCTCTTTAGATCTATCAGATCACTGGTCCAGGCTATGGTCTGAGCATCAGTTAAGGCCTCATGCATGGCTTCTAACTTAGGGATAATGATCCCTCTAAGTTCACTTAACCTATTTATTCTATTTTTCTTCTCCTTCTCAAGCTTCTTTATTTCATTTATGACTAGAATAGTCTGACACTCTTGATTTACTATGGAAGAGGAGAGAGGATCAAAACTTTGAGATAAACTTGTCAGTTTATCCGCTTGCTCTTTTACTTTCTTCTCAATATCCTTGGTCAATTTAGGCCAGGATAAACAAAATTTGTATATATCTCTGCTATATTAAGAGCATTTTCTAAGCTCTTTATCCCAATATCCATAAATCTCCTGTCATTTGTTATTAGACCCTACACCTCAGAGAATCTCTTTCTCAAAAAGTCTTTCCAGACTTTATCTTCAGCTGACTTTTCCAAAGAATCAAAATGTGTGCTAATTGAATTGACAAGATATTTTAAGTTACCGGATGAAGAGGCTGAAAGATCCTTCTGGAAGGATGGCATGATTTTCTCTAATGCACTAGATGCAATTACTATTAGCTCACAGTCTTCCATGTGAGACTTCAAAAGTTTTTCTTTTGCCTTCGCATGAGCAAACGATGCTATCTTCATAGTTTGAACTGGGGAGAGGGAATCAAAATGGAATGGTCCTTGAAGTAGCTTTGATTCATCTAATTCCATCATTTCTTTTGTCAAGAAGTCTTTGACTTCTTCTATAGTGTCTCTTTCTAGAGACAAAGTTTTCTTCCCTTCAATAGCCTCAGCACTGTCACTGTAGACACCCAAATTTGTCCCAACTTTGTTCATGTCTAGCAACACCTTGTCAAAAACATCACTTAGACATCATGTAGCATTTTGTCCTAAATCCCACTCTTAACCCCACTTATTCCATTAGCCAATTGATTAAATAAATTTTATTTATTTAATTAAAATCCCATCTTAATCCCATCCTTATCCCACTTAGCCAATTAATTAAATAAACTTTATTTATTTAATTAATTTCCACATCATATCCCAACTAATTCAAATATTTTATTTGAATTAAGTTCCCCACTATCCCATTAATTAAATAAATTTTATTTATTTAATTAATATCCAACTCATATCCCAACTAATTCAAATATTTTATTTGAATTAAGTTCTCATTATAAGCCAACTTTCCAATTAATTAAATAAATTTTATTTATTTAATTAATTTATCTTATCATTTAGCTGACATGTGTGCCTCTTTCATTTAAAAAGATAAGTGGTACTACAGCCTTTTATTTAATATCTTTTATATGTAGTACTTTTTATGTACCTAAGCACACATGAGCCCTATTCTCCTTGACACTTGTCAAATGACTACAACTCCTTTGAAGAGTGGGATAACCGAATCAATCCTAGCCATCCACATCAATCATTTAGCTTTTTAATCTCAGCTGTCCATTGGAACCAAGCCTTTCCTATAAATCAACCCCCTCATAAGCCATTAGCATGCATTGAGCTTCAAGTAACATTATTCTGCCAAATCTTCTAGCATGCATTGATCCTCAAGTATACACATGCTGTCGAAATATCATTAGAGCCTTTGCATCCTTCATCTATCATTCATTCTAGCATCTTCATCTTAATGTTATGCTGCAAAAGTGAGCACCCAACATTCTTCCAACAATAATCCTTCAAAATCTTGCATGCTCATGCGAGGTGGAGAAGAGAAATGGAGATAAATCGAGAATAGCGTGGAGATCAGTTTACATTTACATTTGTTATTTTAATTTTCATGTTGTCTTGTACTTTATTGTGCATTGCTAGGGTTTTTATCATTGTTGTTTATTCATTTGCCCTGATTTGCAATTTTACCCTAACTACATTTGGCACGCCCGGTGGGACTCACTTCGCTTGCATATTTTTTTTGTAGGTTTTTGTAGTAAAAATTTGTATTCATCTAATCCCCATTGTCAAGTTTTGCAGGTTTAATTAAAATTTTGTTGCAGATCTGCTACTTTTTGGACAAAACCCTAGGTTTTAAAGATTTCATCATATCTTCCAAACGGCTATGAATTTTTCTACAAGATTTTAGAAAAAGTTTTTCCATGATATAAGGAAGTTACAACAGAAATTTTTTTGGTTTATCGCAATTTTTGCGGGATTTATCACATTTTTATGTTTTTTCATAAAATCACAATTCTAGGCACAAATCAGTGACTTTTTTATAAATTTTTACATTTCTGGAAAGCCCTTTAAATTCTAATGAGGGTCTATGTTTTACAGATTTAATTTGGAGGGCGTTTACAATGCAAAAATATCAGATCTTTGCTGACTATACCGTTTCCATAAATCCACATTTCTGGGCACAAATTAGGGAATTTCTCTGATTTCTTTACATTTTCGGAAAGTTCTCTAAAAATTAATGGGGGTCTCTTCTTTGATTTTTTAATTTTTAATCAAAAAATGTATCGAAATAATCAAATCTAATTCGGCTATGCATCTAAAATTACAATTTTCCTTGCCTGATGAGCCTATTTTTTATGCCTACATTATAATATCATTTTTTTATGTTGTAGGTGATCATAAGGAGCTAGAACAACATTGACATCAACATCTACAGCAATTTGGATAGTGAATCAACCAGGTGTAATCATTTCATTTCTCATCTTTTCATCATTGTTTGTAAACACATTTGGATTTTGGGCATAAAATGAACAATTGTTTGCTATCACAACATTGAAAAATTGGGCTAAAATAAACCATTGTCTTTCATCACATTTAGATTTAGGCTTTAAAACAAACAAGTGCTTGCATTATCTTCCACACATTGAATTTCTAAGGTTAATGAACCCCATGCGAGTGTGACCAAGTAAATGTGTATGCTCTCTCCTCGCGTCCCAACATGAACTTGGAGATCAAAAATATTTACTTGTGTTGCTTTTGTTAAACCTTAGAGAGGCCTGCCTTGGTATCCACCCCAAGGGAATGACCTCAAGCAGTACTTTCATTTGGTCCGCTATAAAAATTAGAGGATAAGGCGAAAGCCAAGTCTAACCGGTATTAGCGCTCACCATACAGTGCTAACTCGAAAGGAGGTGTACCTTTGTGTATATTAAAAATCCTAGTAGGGTTAGTTAAAGTCTTAAGTGGCTTGCTGGATGCTCGTGGGGTGCCGGTCCCCCAAATTTTCACTAGAACCTCCTTGTGATAGTGGCCTTGCCTTAACTAGGACTTGTTGAAGTGTCTTCACGTGCTTGCGTAACCATCATCACATTCTTTCAAACTAACAACTTGCTTATGTGTCTTGTGTGAGTGATTCATGTGTGTATATGCATAATCATTTGTTTGAATATTGCCACATCAAGCTCTAAACACCCAAACACATAAAGACAAGTCATCCTACACATTCTTCCAATAACATTGAAACCCAATCACTTTCATCCCAAACATAGCTTAGTCATCATCCAATCCAAACATAGCCATGTCATCCAAATCACTTCCACATCATCATCCAAATCCCTAAACAAGCACTTGTTAAAAGGACTTAAGACAAACACTTGGTGACAACATGTCTACACTAAAGGACCTAGAAATCAAATTCCAAAGATTCCTCCAAAATCTTTATCAAGGATCACAACCCCTAAACCAAGATGCCATTGCAATATTACAATTCTTCCTCCAAAGAGGTCAACCCCACACAAGCCAATCACCTCAACTACAACACTTCATAGCCCAAGTCCAACACCTTTTAGCCACTAGTCAATCTCGACAAGTACATCAATCCTTAGCCACTCCATATCAACCTAATCCACCTCATAGCCACATGTCATATCCATCCACTTCATATCAACCTAATCTACCTATCCACCAAATCAATGCTACACCAACCTATCAACCTCCACCTCAAGCTTATCCAATCCCTCATGCCAACATTCCAATGCACTACCAAGCCCATCCACAAGGCAATCAAGTGATATCACAAGAACAACATGCAAGTCCAAATAGCCCTTTGTACATAAATCAAGTAGGTCCAAGTACACCTTTTCAACAAGACCATCAAGCACCATTGATAGACCTAATTCCACCTTTGCAACAAGAAGCACATCCAAGTCCAAGTAGTCCCTTGTACATAAATCAAAGTCCAATTTATCCTATGCAAGACTTAATTACCTTTGACAAGGGAGATACCAATCTAGAGTGGCCACCACCATCCAATCACATGCCAACACATGAGCCAACAAGTCCTATCCCAACACCACCATGTGATCCTACTCCTAGTCCATTGGTCCATCAACCTTCCAAATCACCAAGCCCTTCATTACCTTCATCACCATATCATTCTAATTGTTCACCAAAGGATGTGGCTGAGAGAGTTTTACAAAGAATGCTTGAAGCAAAACTCATTGAACTTCCCCCCATCAACCCATGTGAAGAAAGTCCATATGATGAACATGATTATTGTGCATACCATAGGACCAAAGGCCATGATACAAATACATGCCCCATGTTTTTCCCAATTGTTTACAAGGTGTATCGACATACAATAAGAAATCATGCTACATCATTCAAATCCTATGTGTCACCCCCATCTAATCCAAATATTAGCCTATCAAACTCAATTATCCTTCCATCCAATCAAAGTCCTAATCATAAGCCTAGAACATCATCCGCTATTATTGTTCATCCATTATATTGCCCATCCACTCATACCCTTGCACAAGATGTGATCCATTGGCTACTAGCTAGGAATAAACTACCTCCATGTCAAATGCCCATTAATGAGCCTACCAAAGAACTTCCAAAGGTCATGTCCAATCCTATAATCTCATCATGTGGTCCACCTATCCTTGAACCTATCCAAGAGCCCTTAATTAACATTTTTAGCCCTTCAAGCCCATCATGTGACCTACAAGCCATCAAGCCTATCCAAGAGTCATCTACTTCTATTCAAGCAACCCAAGAGGTATGTCAAAGGTATAATTCTAAGCTTGTGGAAACATTAAGCCCTAGTCCAACTCAAGATCAAATCACTTCTATGCAACCCATCCATAACATGTATCTTTTCCATGATCAAGATGATACCTATGAAGAAGCTATCCATGAGCACCTTGATCCTATCCATAATCCTATATCTATCCATGAGCAAGATATCCACATTGCTCCTAGTCATCCACCATCTACCCCTATCCATAATGAGCAAACATCAACTTGTCATGATGAGACACTTGTCCCCCAAGTAAGCATAAAATATCAAACAAATAACTTGGATCTTAGCGAACATAATGAACATAACCAAGATCCTAATGATCCTCCTTCCACATCCACCATCGATTCCACTTCAAATCCACCATCATGTCCACTTGGTCTTACCACTCTTATGCATGAATGTTCTTCCTTAGGACAACAACGACCTTTATCCACTTCAGTTTCTCCATCCAATAAAGAGCTCAAGTCTAGTGTTCAAACCACAGCTAGTCCTATAGTCAATCGCATACTCCAAAACATGAACTACCAAGGTAAAGGCTTGGGCCTTTATGAACAACGTATTTTGATGCCAAACCATGTCAAGATCCCTCCATGCTCATATGGCCTTGGATACACACCCCAAGGTAAACAAGGCCAAGATGTTGGTAATCACTTCATGCATCCTAAACCTACCACTTTCCATCACACCCCCCATCATCTACCCAAAACATATGTAGCTAATCCATCTCCATCATCCTATAAATGTCAAAAGCATGTGACCATACATCTTCCGCCATCCACTTTGCCTCCACTTTTACCAACTCTAAATATCCTTCCATCCACCTTACCACCATTGTTACCAACACCTAATTATCCGCTCATTCATAAGTATCCTTACATCCCTAATCATGGCCAACAAAAGCACAGATCGCCTAAGCATAAAGCTTCCAATCATTCCATCCACTCCACCCACCCCATGGGACTCAAAAATAAAAATTTTGATGTCTCTACTTATAAAGCTAACAATCCTACTACAAATCCTAAAGGTCTTCATACCTTAGGCCATAACGAATCAAACTCAAAGCAAAGTACATTCACAAAGCTATCCAAGCCCATACCTCCAAAAGCAAAGCCTAAAAGCAAAATGGTTTGGGTTCCTAAGCAAACAACTAGCAAAGCGAATGAGGCATCCTCATCCACATCTCAAGAATCCCAACCACCTATATCCATCCAAGAGCCTATTTCCCCCCAAAACTTACATTGCCTTCAAAAATCCCATAAGCAAAACAACATCACGAAAAATACTAAATTTCTGTGGGTTCCTAAATCACTTCATCAACCATCTCCTAAGAAAACATCTCCATTGCTTCCTACACCACCATCTCACCAAAAGCTTCAATGTTTATCATGGTGTGTGCAACCATTGGTCATGGTTCCCTTCCATTCCAAAACATTCCCACATAACTACATCTCCCCATCTTCCATCCATTATTCTACAAATCTTTCCCATCACCTTCCTATGGTCCATGCTTTTGCATAAGCCTTCTATCCATCCATCCTTGCATGAACCTTCCATAATCCACATCATAATCTACTATCTACCTAATCCATCTCCCATCCATGCAATCCCTTATCAACATCTATGAGCACACTTGACATGGTCCTTGCGAAGACATCATCCATCTCTAAAGGGACACAATCAACCTTTATAGCACTAGCCACTTGAGTCCCTCCTATCCATTACCATGGTGAAAACCTGGCAAACAGGCGCCATGTGTAATTGTCAACCCATCTAAAAGCAAAAAAGAAAAAAAAAGCAAAAAAGCAAAAAATAAAAAAATAAAAAAAAAATAGTAAAGAGAAATCATTTCATGCAATGGTGAAAGCCTGGTAAATAGGCGCCTTGGATAAGTACCATGATGAAAACCTAGCAAACAGGTGTCATGTGTAAGTTGATCTTCTATGTCACTTACACTTGGGGGCACCTTGTCTCATCCAAACCATCCATCTTATCATATCCAACCTATCACTTTCCATCCTATCCATCCTACCATTACCATACCATCTTGCCATCCTTAGCCATTACATAAACATGCCTATCCTATTGAACCTATTCATCCTCCCCTCCTCCTTTTGATCTTGATGAAGACATAGGGGCAAAATGTTGAAACATGTTTGGATATTTCTTGACATACCTTCTTTTCCAAACCAAGTCCTATCCATTGACCATTTATCCATCCCATCCAAATCCAATCTATCATGTCATCCCTTTGTCATAAGCCTTGCAATATAAAATCCATCATGTGTCATGTAAAAAATCCTAAGCATTACCACCTAGAATGGGGCAAGTTCTTCCTATGCAACATAGCCTTTGGAGATCACATCCTAGTTCCCTTAAGATCCATCCATTATGGTGTACCTTTATCACGAGCTTTCCATATTATAGCTTATCCCCATGCATTTATCATGATCTTTCCACTCTAGCCTACCTATCCGTTTATCATGAGGCATGCATCGATCCCTTATATGGCCTATCTCATCTATCCACCTATTTATCATGAGTTTTCTATCCCATTTACTATGAGCCCATCCTTTTATCCATCCCTTGCACCTAGACTTGGTCTTCCCTTGTCATTGGTATCAAACACAAAGGCTACCCAAATTGTAAATCCATTGACATCCCAAAACATTCAAAAAAATCCAAAAAAATCAAAATATCCCAACAAACACAAAAAAATCAAAATATTTCAAAAAAAAATCCAAAAAATTAAATATCCAACGAAAAATCCAAGCAATAAAACCAATCACATCATCCAAAACAATCCACTCCATCAACATTCAATTGCAATCAAATCATCATCATCATCATCAATTCTTCTTATCAATAACATTCATTCATGTATTTCCCTCAATCACTTCTTCCAATCATATCAATCGAATCAATCTAAGCAATGATCTCAAAATCCAAGTCATACCAACCCATATCAAGCAAGCTAATCAATCAAGGAACATTATCCAATCAAATCAACAGGTTTTGATCCTAATCTTGTCATGAGACCAAATTAATCATCATCAATCATCATCAATGGGATAGAGCGTTCCCACATCCTTGTGTTGATCTAGGGATATAGCTTTCCCCGCAATGACAACACTATCTATCATCATCAATCAAACAATCAATCATTGGTTTATGACTTGACAAGGGCAATACCTTGTTTGTTTTACATCCTTTGAGCACACTGAGAACACTTGCTTATGCTTAGATTGAGTGGATACTCCAATCATCACACCATCACTATCATCATTCAAAACAATCCAATCATCAAAACAATCAACCCAGCAATAGAAAACATCACAAACAAAGCACATCAAGCCAAACATCAAAACAAATCCTATCAATCATCAACATTAACACCAAAGCAAATCAACTCAAGCACATCAAGCCAACCATCAAAACAAATCCAATCACTTCAGCAAATCAAAAACAGCTCAATCCACCACAAATCATCCATCTTTCATCAAATCAATCTTCATCCATCATTTCATCATCCTCAAATCATTCCAAACATTGATCCAAATGCAAGCCCATCCTTAATCCATACCAATCAAGTTAATCAATCAAGCCAAGTTATCCAATTGCAATCAATGGTCTTGATCCTAGCCTTGTTGTAAGCCAAATTAATCAATCAACTAACCAACCAACTCATCAAACAACTTTGTGTTGATCTAGGGATATAGCTTTCCCCATAATGACAACACTCTCAACTATCATCAACAACAGCACTTAATCATTGGTTTGCAGCTTGCTAGGGGCAATACCTTGTTTGTTTTTGAATCATTTGTGCATGCTTGCTTGCTTGCTTGTGTGTGTTATCTTTTTATCTTACATTTGCATCACATCGATATCATTCCAGCTAATATTCATATCTTGTATCCAGAGAAGGTTGTATTATGCTAGGGCACAAGATGCATCGTCACCCTGGTCCTTATACCTTGGTGCATAACGTCTGGTGCTATATCAAACATCATGGTTGCTCACCTTCCATTGCAGCATAACGCATCATCATTTCTTCTATCTATCCTCTTATATTTCATTCTTAGCCAAGCCATTTCTTTTCGAGAGCATACCCGTGTTTGTCCAACTCGCCTATCCTCTCGAGGGGGCATCATCATCCTATCTTTCTATTCTCATCATCATCATCATATCCTTACATCATCATCACTATCCTTTTCCTCTATCCATACCTTAACTTCTTTGAAATGATGTTACTCGACATAAAGCTTATCATCTCGAACATCATCTCAAAGAGGGGCAAAATGTAGACACCCAAATTTGTCCCAACTTTGTTCATGTCTAGCAACACCTTGTCAAAAACATCACTTAGACATCATGTAGCATTTTGTCCTAAATCCCACTCTTAACCCCACTTATTCCATTAGCCAATTAATTAAATAAATTTTATTTATTTAATTAAAATCCCATCTTAATCCCATCCTTATCCCACTTAGCCAATTAATTAAATAAACTTTATTTATTTAATTAATTTCCACATCATATCCCAACTAATTCAAATATTTTATTTGAATTAAGTTCCCCACTATCCCATTAATTAAATAAATTTTATTTATTTAATTAATATCCAACTCATATCCCAACTAATTCAAATATTTTATTTGAATTAAGTTCTCATTATAAGCCGACTTTCCAATTAATTAAATAAATTTTATTTATTTAATTAATTTATCTTATCATTTAGCTGACATGTGTGCCTCTTTCATTTAAAAAGATAAGTGGTACTACAGCCTTTTATTTAATATCTTTTATATGTAGTACTTTTTATGTACACAAGCACACATGAGCCCTATTCTCCTTGACACTTGTCAAATGACTACAACTCCCTTGAAGAGTGGGATAACCGAATCAATCCTAGCCATCCACATTAATCATTTAACTTTTTAATCTCAGCCGTCCATTAGAACCAAGCCTTTCCTATAAATCAACCCCCTCATAAGCCATTAGCATGCATTGAGCTTCAAGTAACATTATTCTGCCAAATCTTCTAGCATGCATTGATCCTCAAGTATCCACATGCTATCGAAATATCATTAGAGCCTTTGCATCCTTCATCTATCATTCATTCTAACATCTTCATCTTAATGTTATGCTGCAAAAGTGAGCACCCAACATTCTTCCAACAGTAATCCTACAAAATCTTGCATGCTCATGTGAGGTGGAGAAGAGCAATGGAGATAAATCGAGAATAGCGTGGAGATCGGCTTGCATTTACATTTGTTATTTTGATTTTCATGTTGTCTTGTGTTTCATTGTGCATTACTAGGGTTTTTATCATTGCTGTTTATTCATTTGCCCTGATTTGCAATTTTACCCTAACTACAGTCACTTGTGGTCTTCTCTATTTGACCTTCTTCTCTTTCCTTCATTTCTTCTTCTTGACTGATTTTCTCTTCTGTTCTTTCTTCTCCTCTAGATCTGGAGTCTACTGGGGAAACTGGAGGAGAGATGTTTGCTTCTTTAAGGACTACCTCTTCTGGAGTAGAGGAATCTAGATCCTCAGTTTCCTCTTCACTTGTCTTCTTTGCCTCTTCTTCCACTATCTCAGTAGATTCTCCTTTGTCATCCATGGCAGAGGGTTCATCACCTAAGTCCTCTATAATAGGAAGATTGAATCTTTTAAAGGCATTCCAGAGGATATCTTCTATTTTGTTTGCCACTTTATCAGTTTGTCGAAGCATAAGTTGATTCATTCTAGCTTTGCTCCAGAACTCATCCTTGTAGTCCTTGAAGATAATGTTCGTTTGTTTATGGGTAATGGACGGATAGAGCTGAATAGCAATCTACTCCTGAATTTCTAGATCTTTTGCTTGGGCATTGTTCTTCCTTATTTCAAGTTCCTTCTCTAAGATTTTGGGAATCAAAGATATAATTTCAATGAATGCTTTGTTGTAGATGTTTAGATACCTGACTATGGCATCTTGCAATATCTTCTGATTAGTTTCATTATATTCATCATAAAATTCAACCATTGGTTGTAAGTTCCCATCCACAGTAACTGATTTGATGATATCATCAATGCAGAGAGTAGGGTTTTCAATAAATTCTTCTACCTCTTCTTTCTTGTCTTGATCTGTAGAGGATTCACCAGATACTTTCTTCTTCTTCTTCATTTTCTTTACCTCCTCATCTGACTCAGTCTCTTCATCATCCTTCTGACTAATGTAAGACCTTGTGGCCTTTGTCTTAGTTCTCTTTTCTCCCTTTCCAGATGTCCTAACTTCCAATTTTGATGCCTTTTGGTTTTTAGAGGTGGCAGGTGCAGAGCTCTTGGAAGATCTTATCTGGGAGGGGGCTTGCATTGGAGTACTTTCTTTTTCAGTTTCTTTCCTTTCTTTCTATGCCTTTTCCATCTTTTCTCTGTTTGCATCAAGTGCCTCCTTTGAAATTCCATGCCTCTTGGCAAATTCTTCTACTTCCCTCCTCACTTTTCTTTTCATTTCTGGTTGTCTAATCTGTACATGAATCTTCACACTCAACTCTTCAAAGGTTCCAAACCTTTCTGCCTTAATGTCCTTGGGCTAACTTAGCAGGTGTTGAATATGTAGCTCTAGAATTTTCTCATCAACTTCATACCCCATTGGCATGATCCAGACTATCCTTGGCTCCACTACCTCCATTAGGCATTGATTAGTTTCTACCATAAAGTATACTGTATCTTTGTACTTTTCAACTAGAGATTGGGGGATTCTCTTTCATGCTTGCATCATACTCTGAAAGTTCTTGAAGTAGCCCCATAGTGTTGTATTCTATGCCTTGGCATCATCTATTCCATGCAAATAATCTCTGATTTGTATGGCAATAGGTCTATCATTTTGCCATATCCAGCCATTAGTTCTAGGTAGCTCATTCATATAGTAGAAGAATAGACAAAGTATCAGGCCACCATACTTGAAAGAATTCTTTTTATCTTTCTTTATTTTCTACAAACTTTCCAATAGTTGGTTTAGGAGGAGTTCACAAAGATCATAGTTAGCATTCTTTCTTAACATTTCATAAGTAGTATATATAGTAGTTTTGGATACAGAATTCTCCCTACTAGAGTGATATATCTTATAGCCAATTATCATAGATGCAAACTTGATATCCAGATCAGTGATATCTTCTATAGTCATTGCTCTCTTGTCAAATTTTGATCTGGTAGCCTCACTCACAATTTGGTTTTTGACAGATTTGAGAGTAGGAAACCCACCAGATGAGTGCAATCTGGTTACCACCCTAATGGCATCTTTAGTGATCTTAAACAGCCTATTCAACCACATGAAGTTGTCATGCACTCTGCTCAAAACATACGGGACCCATTCATCTTCTGTAAAATAGGGGAAATGGATGCAATGTCCAAAATGTTTGTCTTGGATAGCCTTGTACTGAGGTTTGAGTTCAAAAGCATCATCTATTAACTGATTGTGATAGATATCCATTAACTTGGATTCACCAAATTTCTCAATGTTTGCAAGAATATATACCCTAACATCTTCTACATGCAAAACCCCATGCAGAATGCTTGAAAATGCGCCTAGAGGATCAACTTCTAGAGATTTATAGGGATGTTTCTTGAATTTAGGGCATGGCCTATCAGTAATCTTCACAACATTTGGAGTAGCCATCCTTCAAAGATTTAGAGAGAGATTTCAAGATCGAAAAATACCTCTTACGCTTCTAGGGTTCACGATATGAGTCGGATCAAGTTGCTTGGATGAATTGACTTCTGCAATTTGATCTTTGAGAGGATTGAGATAACTTGTTGTAGAGCTCCTTCTCTATTCTTTTTGAATGCAAATGTGCAAATGATGAACCAAAGAACCCTTTTATTTCTATGCAAACCCTAATTCCATTTTGTAATAAATGCACAACCTAAGTTATTCCGGTTGCCTTGTTTTCCTTGTTCTAAGAGAGATCTTTCCAGATCACTGGTATGCACTATTAGCTGTCTATCTATCTTTCCCAAATCATTCCACTTATCCACAGATCAAGATACCTCAAATTTGAATCATACCAGATCTAACTGTGAAAATCCTATTCTTACCTAATCACTATTAAACTAGATTAATTTCAGATGATTAACCTCTTCAAATTCCTTGCGGATCTTTCATATTTTTTCCAAGGGTTATTTAGATGTTTCTCTAAGAGCCCTTTCAATATGTAACCTTCCATGTGCCAATTTTAGGCACTAATTGACTGGCTGGGGGAAATTGTTTTCTTTTATGACTCCCCCTAAGCCAAAGCTCATCTATCTAGTTTCTGGAGGGAATATCAGCACCCAATTCTAGTATGGATCCATCCTCAGCACTTTTTGTACTCCTCTTTACCCAAATCTTGTTCATTTCCCTCTGAATTTCATCCGTATTCATTTTTTCCTTTTCCTTTGTCTTGGTTTTGATTATGATGCACCGGACCCTTTTTGTCTTGATTCTTACTTCTACAGAATTTGGCAATATGACCGGATCTATTGTAATTGTAGCAAACAATATTTCTTTGCATATTTGACTGATATCCTCTTGATCTACACTGATTAGCCATATGTCCCATTCTATTGCATGCAAAGCATATACCATTAAATGAATTGTTTATTTGCATATTTCTGCACTCATGAGATTTGTGACCATACCTTTTGCAGTTAAAACACTGTCCGGAGAAGGATGAATTAGTCTGATTCATTTTTCTTCTATACTGATTTGCTTTATGACCAAAGTTATTGCAATTGTGGTAGTATCCATTGAAGGATGGATATCTTTTAGCATTTGGTTGTCTTACCGGAGGTCTTCTAGGTCTGTTCCTTGGATTTCCTGATCTAGAGTTCTTTTGACCAGATCTGGAGCTTTCACCCTTCTCATACCCCAAGCCTTGCTTGTCATCTACTCTCTTTTGGCTTTCAAGAAGAACTTCAAGCTGAATAGAGCTTATCTTGAATTTCTCTTTGTATTCATTTATTGTTTGAAGATCTCTTTTTAGAGTTTCAATCTAATTTTCAAGTTGTTCTTCATTATCTCTAGCTTCTTCCAAATCAAATTCCAAATGCCTGATTATTCTATCCATTTTGTGGTAGTCTTCTGATTTCTCTTTGAGAGATTGCTTTAGATTATCTTCAGTTTTTCTCTTCTCTTCAATTTCTTGGGTGAATTTCATAACCCCCGATTCCATTTCATGTATTACCATAATGTCCTCTTTTGATAGCTTCTCACATAATTTGTTCTTCTCATTTAGATCTTCATTTGCATCATTGGCTTCATTCTAACTTGCTAATTACTGAAGTAGTTCTTTTCTCTTTTTCATAGAGATACTCAGTTTCTCCTTTAGTTCATTTATGAAATCATCAGATTGTTTGAGTCTTTCTCTTAAGTTATTGACTTCAGAGTGAGATTGCTCAATATCTCTAAGGCAGACTGAAGTTGTTCCCTCATACCATACATATCCATTGGAATTCCTAGATCTTCCTCAAGTTGCTAGGCTATGTTTGGAGGAACTTGGCTCTGATACCAATTATTGATAACTGAGAGGGGGGGGAGGTGAATCAGTTATCTAAATTACTTCTACTTTCTATTCTTCTTTAACAATTAGTGCAGCATCAAATCATTTAAGTAAACATAACCATGAAAGCATAAATGACATTAATACACATAACACAATGATTTTGATGTGGAAAACCCTGTTAAGGGAAAAACCATGGGGTGACTAACCCAAGATTGTATTCTCTATTAAAAGTATAAGATAGTACAAAATGGCACTTGCCAATTAGGGCTCACTGCTCAAGCACACTGCTCACAAGAAGGTCACTGCCTACAAGAGACTCACTATCTACAAGGTACAAGAAAGTAACAAGATACTTGAACTAATAAGAAGCATCCACATATGCTAAAGTTTAGTTCTGATTAGGCTCAATACACTGATTTGTTGCACTTAATTCTTCCTCTTCTTTGGTGCTGCTGTCCCGTGACATATCGGACTTGTATTACTATTTCCACACTGCTCTCTACTTTTCTACGCACTTCACAACACATCACACACACCTTCTCATTTCAATCCATCTACTATATATATCCACACAAAGGATTTCAACATCTTTCTAGTCGGCATCTGGAATACTCAATATTTTCTCAAACTCTGGTCTATCGGCTAAATCCTTGCTTACCAAGTGATGCGTATCAAAGAGATGATTATAAAAGTCATCAATCATGTCAACCAATCATGAATGATCCCTTAAGAAACTTTATTACCATCAATATCTCATCCAGATTAAGGTCTAAAGCTCTGTTGGTCAGTTCTTCCTCAGTCTACTCTGCCAAATAGGAACCCAACACTTAGATGTTCATATCTTTTCACTCTTACATCATCGAAGGCTCAATCTCTGAAATATATTTGTCATGGTACTCCTCTGGACTTCCCCAAGTCTGTACTTTACTGAGATACTTCCTCTAAGAGATTCAGACCTATCTGTCGGACCTTGCTACATGCTCTGTTCTTGCTTACCGGACCGAGATACACTTTAGTCTGTCTTCCGGTATGGTCATACCACATCCTGCGGATGTGTGGGATGGACTTTGTTGCCATCAATGACAACATTCATCAAGCCACAATGTGTCTCTTGCCAACAAAATATCCTTCACAACATGATAAGATGAAACCAAATCTGCATAACAAACACAATAACAAGACAAGTGTACTCTTCCACAATAAATGGTTTGAATGCCCTAAAATCATAAGTTTACCAAAGTATCATAATCATCATCTAGTTTACAAATAAAACCCTAAAAATTCTTATATACACATTCCAGCTACAAATTTTGTAATCCCAAACTTAAGATGTTGGCAACGGAACCTTTTAACAGTCAGAAAACTGACATTCAAATTTAGGACCCACCTAAATAGGGCAGGACTAGGGCACAAGTGCCCAAGCTCCTAGGTCCTATTTTAAGGGAGGGTCAAACTCAAAAATGTCCCTCAAGGCCCATTTGACATGGGTTTCATGTCGTTTTGTCTCGGGAGTTAAGTCTAATATGCATGATGCAAAACAAGGGACCCATGAGCTAAAGGTAGGAGGTAAAAGTCCTAGGGGGACATTTTACAACATAACAATCACAACAAGGATTCAATAAAGGCTCTGTAGATAGAAATTTGTACATCAAAGAAGGAGAAGATCAAATTCTAATTTTTAAGTATGTGTGGATGATATAATCTTTGGTGGAAATGAAGGTATGTGTAAGAGCTTTGTAGATGAGATGCAAAAAGAATTTGAGATGTCAATGTGTGGAGAAATGAACTTCTTCCTTGGGCTGTAGATCAATCAAATAGATAAAGGTATTTTCATTTCACAATCAATATATGTCAAGGAAATGTTAAAGAATTTTGGAATGGAAGATTCTAAACCAGTATGTACCCCTATGAAAACTAGTTTCAAGCTGAGAAAGAATGATGAATTAGCTAAGGTTAATCAGAGAAGATATAGGTCAATGATTGGAGGATTCCTATAGTTAACTACTACTACACTAGATATTATGCATGTAGTTTGTCTTGTGGCTAGATCTTAAGAAGATCATAGAGAGTCACATGTTGCAGTAGTGAAGAGGATATTTATATATTTAAAGGACACTCTAGATCATGGCTTGTGGTATCCAAAGGGTATTGACTTTACTCTAACTGCTTACACAGATGTAGATTGGGTGGTATGTGTTGATGACATAAAAAGTACAAGTAGCGGTGCATTCTTTCTTGGAGACAGAGTGGTGTCATGACTAAGTAAGAAGTAAGATACAATATCTTTATCTACTGCAGAGGAAGAATACATTGCAACATCTTTTTGCACACAAGTGTTGTGTATGAAACAAACTTTGAAGGATATCAACATTGTATATCATGAGCCAACTCCTATCTTCTGTGATAATACCAATACTATTAACATTTCAAAGAATCTAGTGACACACTCAAGGACAAAACATATCTCAATCTGGTATCACTTTTTGAGAGAGAAGGTTGCAAAGAATGAAGTGAAGCTTCATTATGTGCCTATAAAGGATTAAGCTACTGACATATTCAGCAAGGCTCTTTCTAAGGATGCATTTGAGTATCTTCAGGAGAAGTTAGGGGTTATTGCTCCTCCTTTGAACTAGATGCATAAGGAGATGCATCAGTCCTATTATGTCAGAAATTGTCCTCTTGTATGGAATAGTACAATTTCCCTCATTTTAGCTCCTCTCTTTTAGTGTCCTTTTAACCTCTTTGTTTCTAGCCTCCCTAAAACCTTGACTAACCTATGTCTAGTCAAAAAAGTGTCATTTTCTGAGATAACTATTGACTAAACTTGAAAAGGAAATTTGAATTGTGGGTCCCTGGAACCTCCTAGAGATACATCTGATTAGAAAATGGGTGACTGGACTTGGGTGCCCGCGCCCTAGTCCTACCCCATTTTTTTGGATTTTGAATCTTGGCAGGGTGTCGGCTCTTATCATGCATCTCGAGATTTCATTTTCAAATTTTTAGTTTTCACGTGATGTCAAGACATTATTTTAAAATTTGAAATTCCTAAGGTTAAATATTTAAAGACATTTGAAAATCATTTTATCATACATAATCCATATGCAAGCCTCATTCCAAAAATGTACTAAAATTTCCATTGAGTATCAATGATTTGTTGAAGCTCTTGAAGTTATTTGAATTTTCTATCATGGAGACAATGGATGGATATGAGGAATCAAGATCTTGAGACTATCTTTCTCTTCCTAGGGTTTATACACCTTTTGCATGATTGGGAGAAGGGTTGAATCCTTAAACTTTGAGCTTGGGAATCCTCCATGGATACGGTTGCCTCACCTTCTTGGTCATGCAAGTCTTCATTGCTTCATCTCCTTGAGGTGATGTTATGTTTGTTCATTGAGTTAAAGAAAGTTATTTATATTTCCTTGATGCTTGAGTCATCTAGGGTTTGATATTTCTATATACATATTTGTTAGGTGAATACACACACTTCTACAGATATTTATCTCTAGCTATTGTTGAGGTAGGAATACCAAAAATGGGGCTTGACTAAGGGAACCTCCTATATAGCCGCAAACATATTTCTCCTCTTTTTGTAGCTGTAGATCATGTTTGATGGAATACGATGAAAATGAGCGATAGGAAGACAAATATTGTAGATACAGTCATCATAAAGTTTCAAATTTTCAGATCACAATACTTTTGGGACTAATGAGTAGGCACCTTAGTCCACCTAGAGAGATTCGTTAGGATCTAGGAGCTACCAAAGATTGTTAGATATTTGATATAGAAGTTTTTTATAGATAGGAAGTTATGAGACTAATGAGCAGGTGCCCTAGTCTAATTGGTCCTCAGTCTCTGAGTGCATGATCTATGTACCTTATTCAATGTATTTCTGCAATCTGTTTGTTGGAATTTATCTCAAAATTTAGTCATTTATAGTTACATGGTGTAATTAGGGTTTCATGACTACTAAGTGAGATGAACTTGTGAAATCTTAATCGAAGCACCTGATTAGACTCAATTAGCATTAATGAAGTTATAAAAAATTCTATAGCTTGACTTCAAGCTTGGTTCTTATCTTCCTAATGTTTAGTTTGGTGAAAGAATTAAACTTAATCTTGTTTTAAGGAACCTTACTTTTTCACACTAAACAAGTCTAGTGGAGTTCAAGTGTCATTTCTTGTTTTGGCCTGATGTTAGAGGCTACCTCTTAGGGTGAGAAGGTAGTGGTCATGATGGTTGTTATAGTCAAGGGGAGTAAGTTCTACTATTAGTTGCTTCTAAGGGGAAGCATATAGAGTAGTAGTAAGCAGGTACAAGTTTGAGCAGTTGTCTAAAAGTAAGATTGAAAGTGAGATGTGTAGCCCTTTACCATTGATGTCAAAGGGAGAGAGAGCAATGTCAAAAATAAAAGAGTCAGTGGTGAGAGAAGAAAGTATGATTTGTAATAGAATGAAAGAAAGGGGGAGAGTAAGGAAGAAAAAAAGTTTGGTGCAGAGTTGTGTCTTGATGGATTTTCAAATTATGTGTTTCCATCAATGACAAAGGGGGGGATTGTTGTAAGTATGTTTAATCAATGTTATCATTGATGTCAACAAGCTTGTTTTGTCATTGGTGTCAATTGTGTCATCTGTGTGAGTTGCTTATGGTGCAAGAATATGAGTAGTTAGTGTTGAGTGGATACTATCTCTAAGGTGAGGTTGTTGCAATGGTGTGAGCTATTTGGTTGAGATGTTGTGTTGATGATGACCTAGTTGCTTTGTAGAGGTGTTGAAGATGTTGATAATATGTTTCTATTAGTTGATTTCCAAGTGCTTTTTAGAAAATTTGATTAATAAAGGAAACAGTGTGGTGAAGTAGCATTTTGGCTTATAGAGTAGTGTTATTATTTTTCTCTGCATTTCCTCTATGTTGAAGATCTATCTTTGTGGTTTGGATATTTTTTTAGAGGTGTTAAGAGTTGTTATATTCAAACTTTGGTGCTTTAGTTCGTTTTGTAGAGAAAATTGTGTTCACCAGTGTGTGACTATGTTTCTAAGTTGTGCAAAGGTGTCTGGGAGAAATGTCTTTGCTCTGCATTTCTCCACAAAGAAGTTTTAGATCTTTTGGTTCTAGAATTGTGCTTATAAGGTTTATATCTTTCTTCTGTTGAAGTTGTTCATGGTTTGGTGATCTAGAAATTGATTTCTAGAGATAAAGTGCATGATAGAGATAGTTAAGCATGCTAGATAAATAGGAAAAGGTTGTGTGATAGGTGAAAGTTGTTGTGGAGGAATTTGTTGGTTATTAGGATGTTTGTGGAATACTATAAATTGTGTTGAAGTCTTGCATGGGGTCCACAAGTCATCTTTGGGTTTGAGGAAATGTGTACTTAAAAGCTCATTGTTTTAACACAGGTTTATCCAACCTTGGGTGTTTACACTAATTGTGGAGTTGCTTTGGTGATTTTGAAAGTGTGGCGTAGTGTGCTTGGATGAATTTAGGTCCAATCTAAGATGTGTTGTGGTCCACCTTCATTCCTTTCCACTGCGGGAGTGTTTAGGTCCAGACCTAATTTGAATCTTTTGTGTTAAGGTTTAATGTCGACCTTGGAGAATGTTCTCAAGGATGAAGACAATATAAATAAGTGTCAAGGGATCATGATCAGGTTTGCACATGATGGATGTAATGTGAGTAATAGTGTGGTTGAGTGTGTGGAGCAGTACAAGCCTGCATGTGTTAGATTATTGGATGCAATGAGCCAAAGGTATCTACTATTCTTTAGTGATGATGCGGAGGTGATGTTGATGTTGTAGTGAATTTTAAGCTTCATTGGAACTGTACTCCATGCATATGTCAGATGCAATTATAATAGTTCAAATCTTGGTAGTGAGCCACTTCTTCTATCTCTTTCTCTTTGGGAAGTGAGCCCTTTTGGAGTATGCCTTTTGTAATTCAGTGCTGTTACTACTTTATATTGTGAGCTAATCTTCACTATAGTTTTTCCCTTCTTGGGTTTTCCACATAAATCTAGTGTTCTCTTGTGTATAGTGTTGTGGTGATTCAGTTTCTATTTTTTTCTTTTGATGCTTAATCAACATAATAGTTAAAATGATAATTGGATAATGTAGACTTGAATGTGTGTGAGAGTCTTCAAATTGTAAGATACAACTAATTCACCCTTTGCTCTCATTTGTCTTGTGCATTCAACAAAAGCCATATACACTACCTATCTAATGGCTAAAGAGGGTAAGGATTTTGATTTGTGTGAAGTGATGAAGGATCAATTGTTAGAGAATCTAAGAAAAAAAATGAGTTACCAAGATTCAAAGGAAAGAAATAATGAACAAGATATAGAAGCAAGTGAACAAGATGATGAAAAGGAGCCAACTTCTTCTCTTAAGAAGAAAAATAAAAATGACTCTTAGGTACCAATATCTTCTTCTAGAGGACCTATGTCTCTAGATGTTGTCTATAATACTATTATTTATGACAATTTGTTTGATGCAATTGTGGCACTCTTCCTGAAACCTACTTGTGAGGATCAAGCCATCATTGAAAAGGCTATTGTCATATACATGATGAGATATAATAACTCTCTAGATGAGATCTTGTCTGGAGTACTAAAAAGCCTATAAAAAGCCTTATGAAGGGATAGAGAAGAAGTTGCAGCCCTCGATGAAAAACATAGACAAGATGCCTTGGATAAAGTTGGGGCTTCCCATTCAAAAGAAAAAAAAGAGAAATTAGTTCAAAGGCAAGAACAAGAGCTTAGAACAAAACATAGAGTAGACACTCTCATCTAGACCAAAAGGGAAGACATTGAAAAAATCAAGAAATAAATTGAAAAAATCACAAAAGAAATTGAACAAATAACTCTTAATGTGTTTGGTGAAGTAAGAGAAACAGAGTATGTGGAACAACCACATGTTTTACCACCACAATCACCTCATCATATTGTTACATCCTGTATAGAGAAATAAGAACATATTGGAAAGGAGAAGATGGTTGAAAATATGCAAAAAGATGTGAATATTGATTCTATTCCTTAGGACACTTAGAAAGATGGATAGAGTGTTTTGGAGAACACTAAACAAGTGGATGATCAGATAAGTGTGCAAGATCTACAAAATGTTCCTGTGAATACAAAGAAACATGAAGAACCTACCAAAGATGTATTTTCTAATGATGAAGAAAAGACTTTGGAGAAAATTCAAGTTGGAGAAGAAGAGATTGGTCAAGGATCAACTAATTCCTTCATAGACCTATTGAACTTACAAATACAATTTCAACCATTTGTTACTCCTCAATTCCTATAGGTTCCAACAAATGAAGGAAAGATAGTCCTAACAAGCATCTCTCCTTTACACATATTAAAGCTATGTGATATATTCCATGCCTTTGCAAGAAAAGAGTTTTTACAAGAAAATCTGAAGAAGTCCAGTGCTATAGAGGATGTGGTTAAATTGGTATAAGAAGGGTTACCAGAGGTAACCATTGATCCATCTCTATCTTTGGACCAAAAGTTCAAGTTTCTAATGGACTCTTTCAAGGATCACTCCTCCCACTTAGAGCAGAAGGAAAAAAGAGATGCATAAAGAAGAATAAATGAGAGAAGAATGGTTGAACTGGTTGACAAATGTACCAATGCACATAACAAGATTAAAGAAAACTTGAATAAATTCAAAGCTTGTATTGATGAGGCCACAATGTCTATATGTATTCTGTCTAAAATGACCAATTTCCACAAAGAACATCAAAGATTAGATGGACTCTACCGAGTCACAATTATCCAAGTTGGCCCAAACTTATGATTTGTTAAAGGATAAGAATGTTGAAACTAGGGCATAAGTAGAAAATTAGCATGCACAATTATCTCAACTACATGATCAAAAAGAAAACATAAAGAAACAATTTTGGGAATTGAGGGAGGCGATAAATCTAAGACTTGCCTTAATGTCCAGTCTGCTAGGGGAAGCAAAAAAGGTAGAGCAAAAGATGAAGACCCCAAGAAACCTAGAGGAAGCTGAGGAGATATGCATGTAGTATGAATGTCAGAACCATATTCTAAGCTCACAGTGTGTCATCTAGACTGCCACTATTCAACAACTCAAGGTAATCTAGAATACCGTCATACCATCCAAGTGAGTTGTTAGAGCAATGTAAATAAAAAAATGTTTGATGAACATAGTATTGCAGAGGTATTTAGTAGATTGATAGTACCATTTTGGTTTTCAAAGGTAAAATTTTGTAACTAAAAAACACAATCAGGGGGAGTATAGTTTAGAAGTGTTTTTATAAGGGGGAGTCTATACAGTGTTTTGGATTGATACAAACAAAGGATGCCAATCCCTTTGTCTTTGATGTCAAAGACAAAGAGAGAAACATTTATCTAAGGAGTATATGTTGCCATCAATGACAAAGGGGTAGATTGTTGGCAATGTATGGTGTCATTGGTGTCAACATAGTATATATTGATGTCAATAAAATATATGGAAATGTATAGATAGAATTGTACAAAGGAAGAGTCAGTATGGTTAAGGCAATCGAGTCTGAGAGAAGAGAAAACTATCAAAGTATGGGGAGATGATTAGTTTTGGGTTTGAACATGATGCAGAGCTAAAAACTCATGTCTTTGCATGTTCCTTGTATCCACACATATATATATCACATTAGTTGGGAGTACCACACTTAATGGTAAGAAGCATAAATCTAACTAAAGCATTCACAGTGCACATCCTAAGGTAGAGTCATCTTGAGTTGGTCCACATTTCTCCACAAAGAAATAGTTACATGCCTAACTTTAATGATGTTTTACTTTTTACTTTTGAAGTAATTAGTAGATGATTATGTGTAATTCAATTATTTGATGTTTAGTAAAAATGTCTAGAAAAATCAATGTTTTCATGAGTTATGTTTATTTGGCAATAATTGAATGTGATTATAAGTTGTCAAGATATTATAATTTCCTAAGGATTATGAAATAATTATTAATACACTAATTTCAAGTTGGTGATTGCAAGTTGCATTTAGGAAATAGGTTTCTGCCCCTTCGAGAAAGTGAGGGAGAGCATCATCAGAGAGAAGGGGATAGATATAAGGGAAAGAACAAATGTTCCCATCTTAGTCCTGTGCCTTTATATTAGTGAATCATCATTAAGTTGGTAAGCTATGTTCGACCCCAACTAGTTTTAGTTGGTGTTGATTCAATAGTCGTCAATTAGTCAAGACCCATTAACTATAGGTTTTGTCATAAAACCAAGTCTAGATAGAATGACCATTGACAAAATATGGTTGATAGTTGATATCTTCTCTACGTGAGATGAATATAGTTTATTTTTGTACTTAAGCTACTTTTTTAGAGTACTCCGATAGGAGTACCATTATGTCAATTTATTAATTGGCTATTAGTAAATTTAAGAGGGGAGATTACTATGACCCCATCCTTATATCCTATTTTGTTATTGAAGCAATGTATGTTAATGTATATGTTGTTAATTTTCTATTATTGTGAACTTTAAGTTAAACCTTTTCTTCCAATTTAGTTGAGCATCAACTGGGATATAGTTTTCCTGTTAAATCACCACCTGCTATGGAGGTTTCATAAATTATAACTTCCCCAATAGATAAAAGGAGGAGTTAGCCAACTCATAGAGTGGTCTCTAAAATCATTATCTCCACTAGTCTGCTTGCTGTCGTGGAGTATTAGTAGGCTATTTTATAGGAAGAGACCATGGGTAGTGAAGAGTTAAGCCTTTAATAAGGCTATTCCATCATGGAGAAAGAGCAAGATGTAGGGAATCTTCTTAGAATCCCATGAGAAGGTGGAGTGGTTGGTTATGACCATCACCTCATTTTATTTGTTGACTCTCGTGGTAGTTGAGAGAGGTGGTATTATGATGAGCTTAAGAAAATGGTTATAGGTAGAATGGACGACACCCATACATCCAATTGATCAACAATATCAAGATCTTGATTAATATATCCAAGCACTCATTCCATATGTAGGGGGGAAATATTAGATGATATGGAAACAACTACAAAATATAAGGAGAAATCATAGACATGGAGACACCGAACAACAGGATGAAAGAGACTGTAGTGATAAGTGCATGTTAGAAAAGATCATTGAGTGTTGTTAGAACTTAATAGAGAGTTTTTCTATCTCAGAGATCTTCATTCTTTAATAGAATCTATGGAAAAGAAAAGTAAGCCAATCATGACGATATATATAGGCCTTCCTATGTGAGCAATGGAGGGCTGAAGGATGGTTCTATGACAGATAAGTTTCAAAACTCGTGGGTTGTTCCTAGTGGTAAGTCCATTGAACTTCCTTCGAGTGCAAGACTGTGACATAGGCGAAACCGTTCTAAAAGAGTGTCATATAGTATGGAAGATAGAGTTCAATGGGAGCAGATACATATCATGGATGTTAAAATAATTAAGTTATGGACTATTGTATGACAATTTCCTTGAGGAGATCTAAAGATCATTATCAACTGGGAGGAAAAGAATAACATGAGGAACTCTAATTTGAGGTTCTCTTCTTATACCGAAAGCTATAAGATTAGTATATGAATCAAATTTTCTTTCAAAGCTTTGTTTGTTATCATCATAACTCAATATGTTTATAAGGCAGAACTATATCACTAGTACAAATAGAGCAATATATTAGTAAAGAACTACTAAAAACTACTTATAAATGACCAAACATGGTCACGTGACCATTAGTAGTTTATTGCTAGTCATTTATAACATGACCAAATTGGTGACTAAACCATTTTTAGTCATTTATTGGTTGTTTTGATTGATCAATTTGGTAGTATATTTAGTCATTTATTTAGTCATTGATTGCTATAATTTGGTCACTTATTTAGTCATTTTTTATTCACTAATATATTTAGTCATTGATTGTTGTTAACTAGTCACTTATTTAGTCATCTTTATTCACTGATTTCTGTGCATTGGTAGTATATTTAGTCATTAATTTTAATCATCATTTTGATCAATTTGGTAGTATATTTAGTCATTTTTATTCACTAATTTAACATTGGTCATATATTTAGTCAATTTAATTACTAATTGATGTCAATTAGTAGTATATTTAGTCATTTTAAAGCCTACATTTAATCATTAGTATATTTAGTAGTATATTTTGAAGCTTGCACAATGAAACAACTTTGAGAAGGTAAAAAAACATGTTTTATTGATCAAAAAATGCTTACAAACAGCATATAGATTTGAAAATAAGTTACAATGCTTTCTCTTTGATGTAGAACCATAGCCAGAAACGTGTACCAATGGTGGAATTTGATGATTTTATTATCATTGGCAAGAGTTGTTCAAATGTCTTACCAACATATCCCATCGACCAGACTATAACCATCGACAACTTCAAAAACTGTCACCCGGATACCCATCTCACGCTGATGTGTATTTCACTTATGTGCCTATTGGCAAGATAATGCCTATTGGGCTCTCCACTCTAACTCGCTCCAATGACTAAGGTCACACCAAAACATGCAAACCCTAACCTGTTGAACGGGTTCCCATTACCTCTGCTATCGGTCACCTCTATCGACTACGTTGCCTATCGGCAACACTTAACCCATCAGCCTTCGAGGATTATGTCCCTCCAACACACACCATCTCACCGACGCTAAACTCCTTATCGACGAAGAATCTCCTTTACGCCTATCAGCGGGACTTCCACTATCGGCGAACTCCTTAAACTTTTTACCGATCTCTATTGTCACTCTGATATGCTAATGCCTACTCCACCATCGGCTAGACTATGACTATCGGCCTAACTCTAAACCCCTTCACCGATATCCAACCTTACGCTGATATGCTTTCTTCTTTCACTGAGGCTTTCACCAACTCTCCCCGATGGACTATCCACTCGCACTTGTCGCTGTGACATATAACATCATCTACACCAAACAACCTTATACCGATACCTTTGGTCACCTTGATGAGCCTTCAGACCTCATTCATCGGTGTGACTAACATTGTCGGCGGAACATTTCACTTCTCCACTAATAGCATATCTCATGCCGATATACTCTTTGTTGGTAGCACTTTGTAATTATCACCCCGATTGGTGAAAGTGCCTCTATCAGTTTAATGCAAATTTCTCCACTTGATGGTCCTTCTCACACCGATGCCTTCACAAATTTGCACTGAAACTCTGAAATCGAGCCGATCTATTTCCTGGGTAATTTTAAATTAGATTTGATCCTTCAAACCCTAGCACATGAGGATGCTAGGTTTTCTCACTGCATGCAATATTTTGATCCCAAAAACATGAAATGTAAAAACTGAAAAAATGAGAATGCAACCTAAACTACTGTACATGTCCATTCCACGGATTCAAAGAATCAACCGGTGGAATGGAAGAATGATTCCATCTCAACTGCAAAACAAAATATGATCACACAGATAGATTGAAAATCAGACAAATGAAACAACGAGATCTTCTTTATTTCAATAGCAGAAATGCATATAAATATTTGACTTCACAGTCCCACTGCACAACACTACTCTGTCAAATCCAAACACAATGTCTCTGTTTTCATACGCAATACTGAACTGTACTGAACTATATTCAACAAACTGATCTAGGGCATAAATAACTACTCCTCTCGAGTAGTACAGACTCGATTCCTAGCGGCTGGGAGCTTCCAAGCGGCTAGGAGGACAGCTAGCATAACAAACTATAACTATCAACACACAATCCTAGATTGACTTAAAACATAAGAATTGGTCCAATGGACCTTCTTACATCATAAACTAAAAACATACTATAATTAGACTTTATTCTTTATTTTGAAGGGGTGCTCCTGCACCATACTCCCCAGAAGAAGAAATCTGAAGTCCACTTGAGATGAGAGTATGTAGGTCTAAACCATGTTGGTTGATCTGTTCTTCAGTCATCCACACTGCTTCTGAATCAGGTTTGCCCTGCCAAGCCACCAAATATTCCAAATATGTTTTGTTCCGGGTCTTCTTGAGCACTCGGGTGTCTAAAATCTTCTGTAACTATGGTGGATCATGTTTTGGAATGTCATCAGCTGCTGTATCCTGTAGTAGTTCCTGTTCTTCATCCGGATTATGCTTGTATGGAGTTAAATCACATACATTGAATATAGGTGATAAACCAAGATCAAAAGGAAGTTGTATCTCATAAGCATTTTGTCCATGCTTTCTCAAAATCTGACATGGTCCAATCTTCCTCTACATGAGTTTGGTATATTTACCTTTAGGAAGTCTTTCCTTTTTAAAATGAACCCATATCAAATCTCCAACATCAAACTGTACATCTTTCTTCTTTTTATGAGCATACTCCTTATACTTCAAGGTAGTTTGTTGGAGTTGGTTCTTGACCTGATCATGTACCTCTTTTATGGCGTCTATAAAAGCTTCACCATTTGCACTAATAGAATCTCCTGTAGGTAGATCTCTCAGCTCTAAAATACCTCTTGGATGCGTTGACTTTTTCCCAGACTGGATGCTTATTCCCAGATTTCCCTACAAGGTAGCCATCAGTGATCAACAGGATCTCTGGGCCAGGGGCCAACAGTGTAGGAGATAGACTCTATATTTTATCTCCTCTTCTTCTTTAGGCTCTGCAAGACCTAGGGGGGTATTTCCTACTCAACATCCATGAGGATATGCATACAAGGCTGGGATGCTGACAGAAAGCAGATAAGTCCTCCTGTAAGTAGACCAAAACTGAAAGATAAGAGCAAAGGGGCTAGCTTTGGGCCTATTCGCAGTTGTAGACAGAGGACTGAGGATCCTAAAACTAATTCTAATGTCCTAAAGATTGTTTTAGATTTAGATTTTGATTTTAAGTTTAGATGCAAAGCTGGACATGGTTGTAACACAAACACAAAGCAAGATTGGTGCCTATCCAGGGCCTGGAGTCAGCAGACATACACCTGTGAATGATCAGCATGAACAACTAAAACTGGATTTCAGGGGGATATATGTGATACCTGCCTTACAGATATCTCCCAATAAAGAGTGTTAAGTTATCTCTACTTATGGCATCCCTACTGTAGTATACCCTTCCCAATGTTCAACCTGAAAACAGTTTAATCTACCCCTTGAGCAGAAGTTAAAAGATCAGACATTCAACATAGGAATTCTATGCTCTAGAATCTAAACATTACCCAAATATCCAGATTCAGAAGAAGAATACATGCAATACTGGAGACAGAATTAACAAAACACATGCTAAGATAGCATTTCTCATATAAGATTAATCATGAAATCAGTGGGTTCGTGCCAAAACATACAACAAGAAATACATAGACTCACAGGTTAAGCTGTACAGAGCAACCAAATCAGCTTGTTTTGAATTACAGAGCCAAAAATCTTCAACTTTCAACAACGACAAATGAGTATCACTTCCTGCTTATAACAGCCAGGTAGTGTACCACAGCAATTAATTACATGGTTGACCAAAAATCCCGCCAGATACACAGTATCAGAAAAATGGCGCTCAACGCATTACCAGATTGGCGTCCAAACATGAATGCAGTAGGTAGGGGAGGAGACAGGAAGAAATCTCGAGCCTTGCGCCGCCGCCTAGGGATCCAGATCTTCAATCGGGTACCAGATCCGTCCATACCTCTGCAACCTTCGCCATTAATGGCGCACCAACCCACGGCCTTGGGAAAAACATCTAGCAGTTGATCGCAACCACTTCCCGCCAAGATACATCGTCATGATATTTGAAAATATGCAAGATATCAATTATCCCACATGCACCCCGCGGTGACCTTTTCAACACTTTATAGACTAGGCCACGAGCATATATGATGTCGGTGCTTTTGCTCCTGACGACACTAGTATAAGACTTCATCATCATCCTCCAACAGCATGATATCCTGTTGCTCAAAAAATCACCCTGACGTCAGCATCATCATCGCAATATCACCTGCATGATAATCGCCTTCATCGGCACAACCTGATCCATCAGAGGAAGATCCTCCCACTTAGCCGATACCCAAAGTCTGGCCGATGAACATCCTGATGACGTCGTCGTCATATCCTGCTGACATCATCAGCATATCTACCTACTGCGCACCTCCTCATATCCGGATGACATCATCATCATATCGACATCAGGATGATATTCGGAAGAATCAAGATATTTGGAAATATCATCCTGATGCACAAATATCATGCTGCACTATAGCTCCGCTATAAGATCGGGGTGATATATGAATATGACAGATATTTGAAATGATCACCCCCCACTGGATAATGCATGAAGCTGACAGGCGGATATCTCCCTGATATCAGCATCATCATGATGCTGGAACAAACATACATCCGGGTGATATTCAAATATGAAAATATCACCCCCTCCTTCGGAAATATCATGATGCAGATAGGCAGAGAAAACTGGATATCACCCTGATGCAAGAATGACGTCAGCATCATCAGGGTGATAAAACAACGAACATGAAATGATACAACATCATCAGGATGATATTGACTAAGATCATCCTGACGTTCAAATATGATGACCCCGGTGAATATCGGGTCATACTTAGAACTCTTCAACAACATCATCAGGATGATCATAACCAAGATCACCTGATGATAAAATATCACCCCGGCGAAATATCATGCAGGCAGAAAATATGATGACCTTCGCAAGCAACACGGTGCTAACCGGAAATATGATGATGATGATGAAGACGACCCTTAAGAAAAAATAGGCCGGGTTGAATCAACTTAGAAAATGACCCCCTCGGAAGATCGGGGTGACATCATCATCATAAAAGGGCAGGGTGATAATTGGAAGATCACCAGATATTTGAAAAATCACCCTCCGCAAGAAAATTAAGGCACATTGTAGCTCATCAGCAGGATCGGGATGATATCCAAACATCACCTGATATTGAAATATGATGATCCTAATGAAAAACAAGTCGACAGAAAACATGATGATGCGGACCATCATTGAAGACAATATGATGATGATGATCTCCTCCTCAAAGAAAATATGATGATGCAGCTGAAAAATGCCGAGGAGGTCCAACACTTAGGAAAATGGGCAAGAAGATATAGGGTTCAAATGAAGAAACCCCCTAAACATGAAAAATCAACCTCCAGGTCAAAATGAGTGCTAACAGGATGTATACCATAGACTATCTGAAAAGGTGATTTCCTTGTGCTTCTATTGATAGTATCATTATAGGAAAATTCTACCTGAGATAGGATATTATCCCACTTGTCTCCATGTTGTCTTGTCAAACATCTGAGCAAATTCCCTAAGGAACAATTTACCACTTCAGTCTGTCCATCCATTTGAGGATGATATGTGGATGAGAAAGACAAATTTGTTCCAAGTTTCTTCCAAAGAGTCCTCCAAAAATGACCAATGAATTTCACATCTCTATCTGACACTATGCTTAATGGCAATCCATGTATTCTTACTATTTCTTTGAAAAATAAATATACAATATATGAAGCATCAGTAGTGGTTTTGCGTGGCAAGAAATGTGCCATTTTGCTGAATCTGTCCACTACAACAAAAACACTATCATACCCCTTTCTCGTTCTAGGTAAACCCAACACAAAATCCATTCTGATACTTTCCCATGGTCTAGAAGGAATGGGTAATGGCTAATATAAACCTACATTAGTGGATCTCCCTTTTACTTTCTGACATATCATACATGTCTCTACAAATTTTCTGACATCTGATTGTAAATTAGGCCAATAATAATTTAATGATGTTCAACCTCATAGAACACCTTGGAATACACAACTATCCAACTTTGAATAGTAATCCATCCTGGATTAGGAATTCAGAGAATTCAGCATTATATTTATCTCCAAAAGAAGCACATACCTCATATATCTCTCTAAAATCTTCATCAGCATCATACATGGTCTTCAATGAATCAATGCCAACACTTTCCAACTGAATCTGGTTGACTATTAGAGCTCTCCTGCTCAAGGCATCTGCTACCTTATTCTTGACTCCTTTCTTATGCTTCAATGTGAAAGTAAAAGCTTGCAAAGTTTCTACCCATTTCATATGCATGTGGTTCAACTTTTCCTGGCTGTTGATAAAACTTAGAGCCTAATTATCTGTGACTACTATGAATTCTTTTGGCATCAAGTAATGCCTCCACTTCTTGAGTGACTAGACTAAAGCATACATTTCCAAATCATATGATGAATACCTCTTTTTAGCATCATTGAGCTTCTCACTGAAAAATGCAATTGGCCTACCTTCTTGGCTGAGTACTGCTCCAATTGCCATGTGACTTGCATCACATTCTACCTAAATTTTTTTGTTAAAATCTAGAAGTGCAAGGACTGGCTGCTATGCCATTTTCTTCTTCAATGTTTCAAAGGAATCATCTACTTCCTTAGTCCAAGAAAATCTGCACTTTTGTCCTCCTTTTATAGTATCAAGCATGGGCACACAAATATGACTAAACCCTCTTATAAACTTTCTGTAGAAGGTTGCTAACCCATGGAAACTTCTGACATCATTCATAGTCCTTGGAGTTGGCCAAGACAGTATGGTACTCACCTTCTCCTTATCCATTTGTATCTTTCCTTGTGAAATGATAAAACCCAAATATGTGATCTCCTCCTGCATGAACAAACACTTATCTAAATTTATCATTAGTTGCTCTTTGTGTAACCTCTTGAGAACCAAATCTATATGTCTGAGATGTTCTTCCTTTATGTTGCTGAAAAGCAGAATGTCATCTAGATATACTATGACAAACTTTCCCATGAATTCTCTCAAAACTTCATTCATCAATCTCATAAAAGTACTAGGTGCATTACATAAACCAAAAGGCATAACTTTCCACTCATACAACCCTTCATTGGTTTTGAATGTTGTTTTCCATTCATCTCCTGGCCTAATTCTGATTTGATGATAACCACTCTTCAAGTCTATTTTTGTAAAATACTTAGCACCTCCCAAACCATCAAGTAAATCCTCTATCCTAAGTATTGGAAACCTATACCTGATTGTGATCTTATTAATAGCCCTAGAATCTGTGTAAAGCCTCCAAGTGCCTTCTTTCTTTGGTGCTAGTACAGCTAGTATTGCACATGGGCTTAAAATTTTACCAATCAGATCTGTGTCTAATAATTCCTTAATTTGTCTTGCTACTTCTGCATTCTGTTCTGGAGTTAGCTTGTATGCTACTTTGTTTGGAAGTGTAGATCCGAGGATTAGATCTATGCAATGGCTGATATCCCTTACAGGTGGTAGGGATCTTGGCATTCCATCAGAGATGATGCCTTTATACTTATCCAATAGCTCTTGGACAGCTGGGTCTATGAACCTCTGCTTCTTCTCTTTCTTGACTTCTTGTTGCTGTTCTTTATTCACTTTCAGACATGGAATTAGGGCATATGCAACTGCACCTTTTGCTGCTACTTCTTTCATGAACTATTTTCCTTCCATTAGCATTACCTTCACCTCTTTTCCTTTTGATTTCTCCTCCTTCTTTGTCCGTGGGATCAACTCTGTCACCATACCATCTTTGGTGATTGTATAGGTGTTCCTAACACCATCATGGCATGCCTTCAATTCATACTGCCATGGTCTTCCAAATAAAAGATGGCAAGCATCCATCTTGTTGATATCAAATAGCAACTTATCTTTATATGTTCCAATCAGAAATTCTACCCAAGCCTACTCTTCTACAACTATTTGCTGACCTTGGGTAAGCCATGAGACCTTATATGGGGATGGGTGAGGCAATCTTCTAAGCTTAAGCTTTGTTACCATTTCATCAGATACAAAATTTTTAGTAGAACTAGAATCAATTAAAACTTTACATGCCTTACCTCCTGCCTTGCATGTAGTTTTGAAAAGAGACTTTCTTTGTGGGGGTTCTTTGTCAGGTACCTTCATGGTGGTCATTGTTCTCCTCATCATCAAAGATTCTTGACTCTTTGGATATCCATAATTGTCAGGAGCATTCACACTTTTAAAAGTGTTTGAGCTTGTTACACTTTGACTATCAGGTTCTTGGATCAGATTTGTTCTCCTTTCTCCCATTGAACTTGTTGCCTTTTCTAGACATCTTCTGGCTATATGGCCTTCTTTATTATAGTTATAACATCTGATAGATCCTCTACCTTGAGATCTTCCTCTGAAAGGTCTCCTACCTCTGAAGTTTTCTTGCTGATTATAACTTCCTCTCTGGTTTTGACTGTTATCTCCCTTGCTGTTGTCATGACTGGATTCTCCCTGATATCCAAATCCATGTCCTCTACCTTTGAAAGGACCTCTTCCACCTCTTTGTTGTTTTCCTCTTCCCCTATTGTTCTATTCTTGTCTTCTCTTTAGCTTCTCTTCCACTTTCAATGCCAACTGAAAACATTCTGAACTGTATCTGGGTTATGCAGATTTAAATCTTCCTAAATGTTGAACCTCATTCCATTAAGGTATCTAGCTACCTTTTCTTCCTCACTATCTTTTACCTTTGTCTTAACACAAAGCTTCATGAACTCTTCTATATATGAGCTGACATCTAGCTCCTTTTGCTTCAAATTTTGTTTCCTTTTATGTAATTGGATGCTGTAATCCAATGGAACATAGGCTTCGTTCACTAAAGCCATCATCTTCTTCCATGTAGCAACTCTGCGCTTCCCTTCTTGTACTCTGTCATCTTGGATAAAATTCCACCAAGTTAATGCAGCCTCTTTCATTTTTGATTGGGCTATCTTTACCCTCTAGTGTTCTAGTATCTCCTCTATCTCAAAGAAATTGTTTAAGGAGTCTATCCATTCCATCACCGAATCAGGATCCATCTTTCTTGTAAACACTGGCAAATCTAGTTTCACATCCATGGTTCTCCTCTCCATAGATTTGAGGGCATTAATCAAGGGTCTCTGGTCTACAGGAACGTCTTCCTCGTTCCACCTAGGGATCTCTTCTTCTTCCCTATCTTCTTCTTTACCAGAACCTACTCTGTCCCTCAACTTCTCCAACTCATTTTTCAATGCTTGATTCTGAGCCTTTACAGCAATGCTCTCTGTAATCTGCTTCTTTACCAGAACTACCAACTCAGTGTTGGTCATCCTTGCCAGAATCTCTAATGTTCCTTCTTCATCTGACATCTTACCGTCTTCTTATCTTCCTAGAAGATACTCCTTCGCTCTGATACCACTTTGATGCAGAGCCACAGCTGGAAACGTGTACCAATGGTGGAATTTGATGATTTTATTATCATTGGCAAGAGTTGTTCAAATGTCTTACCGACATATCCCATCGACCAGACTATAACCATCAGCAACTTAAAAAATTGTCACCCTGATACCCATCTAACGCCGATGTGTATTTCGCTTATGTGCCTATCGATATGATAATGCCTATCAGGCTCTCCACTCTGACTCACTCTGATGACTGAGGTCACACTGAAACATGCAAACCCTAACTTGCTGAACGGGTTCCCGTTACCTCTGCTACTAGTCACCTCTATCGACTACGTTGCCTATCGGCAACACTTAACCCATCGACCTTTGAGGATTATGTCCCTCTGACACATGCCGTCTCGCCGATGCCAAACTCCTTATCAACGAAGAATCTCATTTATGCCTATCGACGGGACTTCCACTATCAACAAACTCCTTAAACTTTTTGCCAATCTCTATTGTCACTCTGATATGCTAACACCTACTCCACCATCAGCCAAACTATGACTATCGGCCTAACTCTAAACCCCTTCACCAATATCCGACCTTATGCCAATATGCTTTCTTCTTTCGCTGAGGCTTTCATCAACTCTCCCTGATGGACTATCCACTTGCACTTGTCGCTGTGACATATAACATCGGCTACACCAAACAACCTTATACCGATACCTTCGGTCACCCCGATGAGCCTTCGGACCTCATTCATTGGTGTGCCTAACATCATCGGCGGAACATTTCACTTCTCCACCGATAGCATATCTCATGCCGATATACTCTTCGTCGGCAGCACTTTCTAATTGTCACCCTGATCGGTGAAAGTGCCTCTGTCAGCTTAATGCAAATTTCTCCACCTAATGGTCCTTCTCACGTCGATGCCTTCACAAATTTGCACTGAAACTCTGAAATCGAGCTGATCTATTTCCTGGGCAATTTTAACTTAGATTTGATCCTTCAAACCCTAGCACATGAGGATGCTAGGTTTTCTCACTGCATGCAATATTTTGATCCCAAAAACATGAAATGTAAAAACTGAAAAAATGAGAATGCAACCTAAACTACTGTACATGTCCATTCCACGGATTCAGAGAATCAACCGGTGGAATGGAAGAATGATTCTATCTCAACTGCAAAACAAAATATGATCACACAGATAGATCAAAAATTAGACAAATGAAAGAATGGGATCTTCTTTATTTCAATATTAGAAATGCATACAAATATTTGACTTCACAGTCCCACTGCACAACACTGCTCTGTCAAAGCCAAACACAATGTCTCTGTTTTCATATGCAATACTGAACTGTACTGAACTGTATTCAACAAACTGATCTAGGGCATAAATAACTACTCCTCTCAAGTAGTACAGACTCGATTCCTAGTGGCTGGGAGCTTCCAAGTGGCTGGGAGGACAGCTAGTATAACAAACTATAACTATCAACACACAATCCTAGATTAACTTAAAACATAAGAATTGGTCCAATGGACCTTATTACATCATAAACTAAAAACATAATATAATTAGACTTTATTCTTTATTTTGAAGGGGTGCTCCTGCACCACTCTTTTCTAAAAAAACCTTCATGGTTACAATACATAGCTCAAAGAATGAGCAAGAAACTAATTTTCTAAGTATCACTAATTTTTTGAGTATACTTTGATGGTTATTTCACTTGACACTATCATGGTAGCTTCATCCTTTGCCTTTGATCCTTTGTCTTTTCAAGAACCACCATGGACTATCATCAAAGCTCCTACTCTCTACCTTTCTAGACTGCTTAACACAAGTCTGGTCTATACTCTCACCTTGAAACACTTATCCTTTTATGCCACTCAAGATCTCAAAAACACCTATCCTTTTATGCTCTAAAAGTCACTGTGATAGTCTAGGATCAAGGTGTTACAATTCAAAAAGATAGTGTTGTCTTACCCTCTGAGATTGTGCATGCTGAGATTCCATAGTTGTCTTACCCACTATCCATGCTCTCTTTTACTCACTATGAACTATGCTTACTCTGTCATGCACTTTAGGTTCTATTTTTTCTAAGTCTGGCTCCTTGAGAAGAACTTTGTGCTTGGCAAATGCAATTGAATGTAACACTCTATTTACATCATCATCTTCCAAATTTATTTGAGATTTGATGTCATCAAAACTATGTTTTTCAGCTTCATTGAACAACATTAATAAAGGCAATTGATTCCATAACAGATTTAGAGTCAATTAATATTGCACACAAAATAAAATCATTATTTTTAGAAGTGCATCTCAATTTCAAATAAATGTTTGTAAATCCAACTTTGTTTTCTTCTGATAGAAACTCTAAGTAGGCTTACAAATAATAAATTTCTCACAATGGCAATTGATATTCAAAAACTAGTCACCTAGTAGGTCGATAATACCATCTCTATTGTGTTGCCATCAAAACTACCTTTCATGGTGTAGGTTGGGTCCCAAGAGAATATATCCATGTAGGTTTGCACTGCTTATTTTCCTTAGAATAGAATTGTTTATAGAATAGAAAGGAATGCAAAGGAATACAAAATGGTCATGTCTACTAGCTCAACCATAACTCTCCTCTTCCTGATGATGGATCATTGAGTGTGATCCAACACGTCGATGCAAAAGCATACATAGTTGAATCCAGAAGAACTTTCACTTACTGTTATGGACTATGGAAATCTCATGCTTACTATATTCTTCATATTTATAAAGCATAATAATTTTAGTGGTTATCTAAAATTTTCATGAAAAAAAATAAAAATGTGTGAAATTAATGAACATACAATAGCTCGCGACGTTGTGTTATCATATCCAGTGCCAGCAAATGTAAAACTAACTCTAGTAAGTAGGTCTTGGTCCTCAAGTTTTGAGACCAGATATGGTGGCACCATCTCTTTTATACCTAATCTTTCCACTATGTTTATTGACAACATTAGAAACCGACATCAAAAAAACAAGAGAGAAAGACAAGGAAGAGAAAAATAAAGGCAATCATCTGCTCAAAGAACTAAAGGGAATTGTGTTCATCTTGCTTCAATGTGATTTGATTACCTATGAAATATGTTGGAAGCCTTCCATAACAGAAGTGACCAGTGGGTTTATGGCCAGGGAAATCCTTTCCATGTTGAGGGAAATTGCTCTTAAGAAGCATTAAGATATGATTGTTGTTGCCTGGATCTACAGTTGAATCTCCAAACACAATCACAATGGGTGCTAATTATTTTGCATCTATTTCAACACACCAAAGACTACCAATGGCTATTGCTAAACCAAGCATAATCATATTAGAAGCCATTTAAACTGTGGGGTATTGCCTTGTGCATTTTCAATTTAAAGACCATAGTTAATTGGATCACGACCAACAAACCTTAATTATTACCAACTTCAGAATTTTTCATGTGGATCTCTTCTACTCAACCTAAAGTAGTTCAATGTCCTCACCATTAATGCCTAACAAGTAAACAGAATTAACTATATAACTATACCATGAAGGAAAAGTAGTAGACATGTTTAGTTTTAATTGGGAGGAGAAAACATTAGACATGTTCATGTTATGGTCTTATGGACTGCAATGATTGTAGGATATGCATGGATAGGCTCTTCCTGCATCACCATGGGAGCTATCAAGAGTTAGTGTAGAATTACAGGAAACTTCTTGCACTCCCACACTGACTCTTGATAGCTCCTGCGATGATGTGAGAAAACCCTGGACTGCATCTCCCGTGGTCTTTGGTATATACAACCATATGCAAAATGTGGAAGCATTGACAAGGCATGTGAACTATTTAGCAGAATGCCTCAAAGAGATGTCATCTCATGGAATGCAATGGCTGTAGGATATGCACAAAATGCATTTGTTGAAAAGGCTTTAGAAACTTTCAAGCAAATCCAATTGGCTAGTGTAAAGCCAAATTCCACAACCTTTGCCAACATCCTCCCTGCCTGTGTCAAAATGGGAGTTTTGGAATAGGGTATGGACATCCATCAAAACATGAAGGACAAAGAAATTTTGTTAGATGTTGTAGTTGCAACTGCCCTATTAGACATGTATGCAAAATGTGGAAGCATACACAAGGCATGTGAACTATTTGACAAAATGCCTCAAAGAAATGTGGTCTCATGGACTACAATGATTGTAGGATATGCACAAAACGGATTTGTTGAAAAGGCTTTACAAATTTTGAAGAAAATGTAATTGGTTGGTGTAAAGACAAATTCCACAACCTTTGCCAGCATCCTCCATGCTTGTGTCAAAATGGGGGCTTTGGAATAGGGTATGGACATCCATCAAAACATAAAGGATAGAGGAATTTTTTTAGATGTTGTAGTTGCAACTGCCCTGTTAGACATGTATTCAAAATGTGGAAGCATAGAAAAGGCACATGAACTGTTTGACATAATGCCTCAAAGAAATGTTGTCTCATGGACTTCAATGATTGCAGGATATGCACAAAATAGATTTGTTGAAAAGTATAAAAAATAGTGTATGGTGTGGGATTAAAATATTGAATTACGCAGTAGGGGTCTATAAATCAAGGAGTTAAATATGGATGCAAGTGGCTCCCTAGTATGAATTTGACTCTTTTGATGCTACGTCTGGTTCAAAATTGAGAAATTGGTTTCATGATAGAATATGTACAAATTGACTTGTATAAATAAGATAGACCGCTCCTATCATTCACCATTTTCTTTGTTTCTTCCCATCCTCTTTTGTTTTGGCTTGGCCAATAGCAATACATTTTTCTATTTTATTATACTATTACTTGTGCTAAAGCCCATAAGTATAATTTATATGCAAGGAAAAAATCCATGAAACACTACACTAGTAGCTAAAACCTAACTTCTAAGTTCTATTCTCTGAAAATTATCAAAATTATTTTTAGAGGATGTTGAACCAAGTGATATAATATTATAAACCATTTAACCCTTGACAAATATCTAATACAAAAATCCAACTAGATAGTAGAATTTCAAATATTGATACATAACTTTCTTTAGAGGGAAAAAAGCATCAATCTTTTCCCTCAATTCACTTATCTCAACAAAATATTTGCTAATTACTAATGACCAGTTCCACTTCTGCTCCACATGGGTTTGGAATGCTTTTTTCTATAGCCATTATCTTTGTTATCACTGAAATGACTAGCTTTGTCTATGGCCAATTCTTGTATCCATATTCAACTGTTTATGCCATGACATACATATAATATTTGGAACTAATTTGTAAGTTGGTCTGAGAGTTCATTTCTCTCTTTAGTTATGAAAGTGGTAAGAATTTCTCATTCTTAATTGCATTTAACTTAGCATCGGTTCAATCCCTTTTAGAAGGATGATTGTTCATTTTTACCTAGCCTTCCTGGAAATCTATATGAACCTTTGCTATCATACTCCCTACTTGTGTCAAAAATGGAGCTCTCGAATAGGGTATGGGCATCCATCAAAACATAAAGGATAGAGGACTTTTGGTAGATGTTGTAGTTACAACTGCCTTGTTAGACATGTATGCAAAATGTGGAAGCATAGACAAGGCACATGAACTATTTGACAGAATGCCTCAAAGAAATGTGGTCTCACAGACTATAATGATTGTAGGATATGCACAAAATGGATTTGTTGAAAAGGCTTTAGAAATTTTAAAGTAAATGCAATTGGTTGGTGTAAAGAAAAATTCCACAACGCTTGCTAGTATCCTCCCTGCCTATTTCAAAAATGGAGCTTTGGAATGGGGTATGAACATCCATCAAAACATAAAGGATAGAAGAATTTTATCAGATATTGTAGTTGCAACTACCCTATTAGACATGTATGCAAAATGTGGAAGCATAAACAAGGCACGTGAACTATTTGACAGAATGTCTCAAAGACGCCTAGAGAACAAAATGACTTCAAATGAATTATGAGAATTAAATTTAGGTTCATCCATACTATCATAGAAAAATCATGAATACAACCAAAAATTTCATCTTTACTAAATCAACAATCTGATCAAATGTGAGAATGTCTTGGTGGCCATACAACAACAATCACAAAAATAAAGGCACCAATAGTTGCAATAAAGGTGACTTGATCATGATTGCAACATCTTTGAAGTTCCCAATCTTCCATTTCTTGGTGCAGAAGTTTCAAAGTGTTAATGCCAATCTTCCTCACAATTATGTTTCTATAAATAAGCAAATAAGTAGTATGTGAGGGTTGGAAGAACCAAGAACCATACAGAAAATCAAGATCATAAAAAAATACATTGCTTGAGCAATTACAAGCATTTCCTTGCACTCAAAACACAAAAATGATTACACAAATAAGAAAAAATTAATTTCTTGAGAAAGATCTAGGACTTAAACAATAAAAAGAGAATAGAAGGGGTAGTCACTATTGTGGGTCTAAAATAGAAGATGCAATTTCTCATCTTCCAATGTCTCAAGAGGGAGAATGAAAATTCCTTCCCCTTCATATTTCAAACCAACATTGTCAAACAACTCAAGCAGGTAATTGTTATAAATTTTAAATGCATTTCTATTTGATAAAGATATCTGAAACCACTTTCTCTATTCCAAAGCATGTGTCAAGCCCTAATTTTAGAACTTCTATTAGGATCATTTCAAGGTCAGATTTAGCATCTGAAACTTAAAACCCATGCTTTCTCCATCAAAAGGTTCTAAAAAAAACTCCCTTCCTAAACTATTATGTTTTCAGAACCCTAATACAAAGCTAAATTCAACACGTGGACAAATTTAGCAGAGGGTCAAAGTTAATATAAAAAGTCTTCAAACCCACATCTTCTTCATAAATAATGTGTAGAAGCAACTTATTCAACACCCAAATTTTTTAGACTCCAAGGAGCCCTTAAAATGCACATACACAACCAAATTAGAGGGTGAAATTTTATCTTTAAAAAAAAGCAGAGACAGAGAAGAAAGGTCAAGAATCAGAACCTATAGGGCCATAGGGCATCAAAACAATCTAGAGCTAACTAGAAAAAAAGAGAACTACTCAAGCTAGAACATTTCTAAAACTAGTTTACCTTGTGACTTGTGAAAGTGTATTGCTAAAACATTTCAGATTTGTCTGTTTATTTGGCTCCATATTTCATCATTAACAAGGAAGGGTAGGTTATTGGTTACATAACTCAACTACGAGAAAAGCTCTGAAGACAACAAGGTTTCAAGGGCTTGATGAAATAATCAACAAATTAAAATGGAGTGTGAACAACTAAGAATGATGGTGCGCACTTTGGTAAGAAGAATCAGGAGTTGCAAGGTACATTGGCAAGCCATTGATGTTCATAGAGGAGATGCAGCAATACTTATGATGCATACATATTGCACCTCTACAAAGCTTTCAATGGCAAAGACCTTTTTGTGCATGTTTTATCATGACCATTTTTCCAATTGATTAACCAAAGCTGACTAGCATATTCTACCCCTGTTATTAGTCCCGTTTTAAGCTAGGTTTGTCTTTCATTGGCAGTTTGCCAATGATTTTATGCAGGGAAGAGAGATCAGTTTGTAGGTGGTAGTAAAAACTCATGAGGGCTGACTTTCTTTTATAAGAGTAACAAAGGGAAGAAAAACAAAGCAATGGTCATGTATTTATATGATTAACTTGTCATTCCTTTCTCATTCATTTGTTGAGCAGCATTCTAGGGCAGAATGATGGGTAGTTTAAGTAACAAAAAGACATAAAATAGGTGCTTGTGCTAATCAAGTTAGGTTTTTAAGTGGTAGATAAGACTACAGTGCATGCCTAGGAGTAATATGATGGCCTTTTTCTAGAAGAAACATCAAAAGGGGTTGCCTGGATAGAGATTAGGTGACAGAGATGCATCAAAATGGTGCTTAGACATTTCATAAATGTCTTAAGTGGTGAAGATGACCAAAGCAGGTGCCTAACCTAAGTGTTAAGTGATGAATGTAGCTAAAAAGCATGCCTAGGAGATATGGTTTAATAAATTGGTGAGGACAAGGAATGCCAGAGCTCCTAGGAGAAGTGGGATGCTATGTAAGTGGCAAAGGCTACTCAAAAGTGTAGCTAGGAGGTTAGCAACATGAGTTTGAGTGAGAAGAACCATAGAAAAGTTCTCTTGGGGTCCTAGTAAGTGACAATAGCAGTAAATTGGTGTGCATGGGAGGAATGTGAATCTATTAAGTTTTGAATATGCCTAAATCAGACACTACAGTAGTGAAAATAACCTTCTTAAGTGACAAAACATAAGTCAAATAAGTGCATAAAACCAATTTTAAGCAAAAAAACTAAGTAAAACGTTTTCTTTAGTCATCATTTATAGGTATTAAGTGAAGGGTGAGCATTAGGCATGCCTAGCTTTGAAATGTGAGGTTTTAAGAGTCATGAGAAAGTAAAAGAAGCACTTGAGAGGCAAGATAAATACTTAAGTTATAAGACATCACAAAAAGAGTGTCTAGGATCAATTTCAAGTGGCAAGGGTAACCTAAATCGTTGCCTGGGTTTGTCTTTTAAGTGACAGGTGATCAAAATAGGTGCCTACTTGGGTTTTAAGTGATGAATCTATGAGGGAGGTGTTCCTAGACTGATAAGTATGAAGATAAGTGACATAATTGACAATAAGGCACCCCTGACAGTGATTAAAACTCAATTTAGTGTGAAAGGCAAGGTAAGTAAGTGGTTAGCATGTAATAGCAGTCTAATTAGTGGCATAAAAACGTAAAATAGGCACCTAGCAATCTTTTAGTGGTAGCAATGAAGGAAACAAGTGCCTATTTGACAAATAAGTGACAAAAAGGTCATAAAGACACTCACTTCAGCAATGAGTGCATCATTATGTAAGTGTAGCAGAAACAAGTATTTCAATACATGAAAGGATAAGTTAAGTTGCACAAATGGCATAAGGGTGCACTGAAGATAGAAGATGAGTACTTTAGATTTAAAAAGGAGAAGAGACAAAGAAGCAAGGTCAAGAATCAAAACTTGCATGGCCGTAGGGCATCGGAACAATCTAGAGCTAATTGGGAAAAAGAGAACTACTCAAAATAGAAAGTCCACCCTCTAAGAGGAATCTGAATCACTACAATTTCAACCCTTAGATTTTTCTCTTTGTCCACTCAGACGTTACATCAGATACAACTCTAGATTTTCCATCCCTTACATTGTCCTGAAGTGTATTAAAGATCATTGCATTCATTAAATATGTAACAAACACACAATAATTCATATAATAACACAGTTCAAGCTTCAGAAATCTAAAATAATTATTTGAACAGGTAGAAATCTTTCATACACTCAAAATTTAGTGCGATATGTTTGCCTCTTGTAAATGTTTTCTAACATAATACTGATACCTCTACTCTTTAATGAAAAATACACAATTCCTCTTGCGAGAGGAAATAGAAGAGCATAGAATACAAACAACTACAGGGAAAAGCCAAAACACAAACAAAAAAAGATATTATAAATTGAAGAGAAGATGAAAGGAATAAATAACTCATGATTTCATGTGATTTTGTAGAATCTAGATAAGAAAGCGTGAGTGCTCTATCCACCCCTACCATTGCTACAGGTGCTCATGTCAGATGTACGGTCCTGCCATCGATCCACCTCTGAACTACCTCTACCTCTAATTGAACTACTACATACTATCAGAAAGACCACTGGATCAGGAAGGGGTCAACTGATATGAGATCAACTGGTTTTGACACCTGAATCAATTGGATAGGGACGAAATGTTCTACACGGTATTACTTTTATTTGTAATGAAATTTTTAAAAAGTAGGGAATAGGGAAATTACTAAATTATGTGGCTAATTATTTAGTCATATTTTTTACCTGATGATCAAATTAGTCATTTATAGTTGTGTTGCAAAAAAATAGTAGAATTTAGTCATTTTTAGTTGTTGTGACTAAAAATTTTAGTCACCTAGTCATTTATTTGCCAGAATTCTACTATTGTGTTATATGAGGCCATATACATATATATATATATATACATATATATACATATACATACATACATATATATATGTATGTATGTATACATATACATATATATATATATATATACATATACATATATATATGTATGTACATATATATATATATATATATATGTGTGTGTGTGTATATATATATATATATGTATGTATATATATATATGTGTGTGTATATATATATATATGTGTGTGTGTGTGTGTGTGTAGTTTCATGTGAGGCCAATAGCAATGAACCTTGATATTTTAGTGGGAAAGTATTTAACTCTAGAGAATCCCTAATAAAACAATGGTGTAAGTTGTTTTTGTTTTATAGAAACCAATAATATTATTGATTCCTCTATGCTAGAAGATACATAGTATATAAGGTTTCAAGTATATAAGGTGTAATGTTGGAAAATGTCCCCTTGGGGGCTTTTCTCTCATAAGGTTTAGCTCCTGAGTCATTTGTCTGCATCTAGGACATCTTGCATCATATTTTGGCATCTCGATGAAATAAACCTTAAGTTTCATGATGAATGGGACCTAGAAGGATCCCTTAAACCTAACCCTAACCAAAATAGGGAGGGAGGACATGGGCACCCGCGCCCTACTCCTATCCTATTTTGGGCGAGTTCCAAATTTTGAGTGTCAGCTTGTGACCATTACATGGGTCCTATGTCGACACGATAAGTTTGAATTATGAAATTCTTGGTGAAAGTGTTTGTAGTTGCATATATAAGCATGCTTAGGCATTCATTTGTAAACTAGATGGACATTAGATGATTACTAGCAAGCAATTGTGATCTTTTTGGACTCAAGGCATTCATTGTGTGGCAAGAGTAGATATTATGTTGTTTATGTGTTTATATTTGTAGATTTGAGCATCCATTTCCTCATGTCATGAAGAGCTTCTTCCTTCCATGAGATCTTCACTACAAGGTGACATCATTTGTGTTTTCAAGCATTTATCATTTGGTTTTTGCCTCTTCCTCCCAAGGGCATGCACCTCTATCTGACAACAGTGTTCAGAAGACTTGAATGTCTCTCTAGAGCTTGACTGACGCAAGCCTCTAAACACCACAACCCCCTCCCAAAGTTTCTATGATTGCAGGTTATAGATTGAATATATAGGAAAAGTGGAGTTGTAGGAGGATATTGCAGAGTGTCAGATTTGTAGATCAGAATTAGAAATAGCACCCTGGACTTGGGCGCCGGCTCCCTAGTCCTTCGGATTCTGTAACAGAAAAATCTCTGATATAGTAGGAATAGGTTACAAATCAAGTTTCTAGATCATGACAAAAACTTGGGCATTGGACTTGGGTACCCGCTCGTTACTCCCCGACTGTTCCACTTCCTAAACTTCAAAAACATGTGCACATTTATCTATCATTTTACATCTTCTTGTAGCAACATTTTGAGTAATTTGTCTGTTTGCTTCCGTAATTACATAATTAGGGTTTTGAGGTATAATTGAGCATAATTGACAATCAAACCATATAAATCCAATCTTCACTGCATTCCTAAGTGACCAAGGGTATGATAGTGCATTGCCACTCAAACCAAAGTCCTAGAATGTAATTGGTGAAAGGAGGATAGGTATCAAACTAATCAAACACCCACCATCCAAATTTTACCAATTTACATTTTAGTGAACCCGTGTTGTTGGACTTGTTTGTACCTTTCTGATTGTTTTCCCTCATATTTGTATTGATTTTACGCATTCATATTGTAGACACTTAAAAATGTCTTTTACCATCAAACTGACTCCCGCCATCCCTAAACTACCAATTTCCCTTCTAATTAAATTAACTAAATTCTTATTTAATTAATCATCCCTTCATCATCTAATTTTTCACCATTTTATCCCCAAAATTGAATTAATTTCATTAATTCAATAGTCCAAACCTTGGCCAATTAATTTAATAAATATGCAATATTTATTTAATCAATTTCTCTCTCCTCACTAAACCCAATTAATTAGCTAAACCATGTTTAACTAATTAATCTAGATTATTAATTGACCTATCCCTACTGTAGACAATTAAATAGCTATTATTTAATTGCCTACCCTAGCCTACCTCATCCTAGCCCTAGGATTAATTAAATAAGACCCACATTTAATTAATCATAACCTCTCATTTGTGTGGTCAAACCTAGTTTAACACCATTCCCCACATCCTCCAAATAAAAAATTAAAATAAATCCACATAAGTCAATTTTTTATTTAAATACATCCCACATCACAATTAATTCCTCTTACACCCCCATACCTCATTTATCTCCACTTATCCCCAAATAAATTTTTAATTCATTTTACATTCCCCATATGAATCTTTAATTCAAAAATAATCTTTCAACCTTATGCTCATTTAATTCCTCCTTTTCCCAAAATGAATAAAAAATTTACTTTTATTCTTAGCCCTCAATTCCTCCAAGATCTAATCTAGGCCCTCCACATTACTTTTATCCTCCACCATTGATCTTCCAAATCAATCTCCACCCTTGGATCAAAATCCCTCCAAAATCTCTATAAATACATCTCTCAACCCATTTTGGGGAGCCAAGTTTTATGTAATGTTACCATGCCTAGATATCTATTGAGCTAGTCTTTAGTGAATTGCAAATTAAGATAGCATTTCACATTTGAATCATTATCTAGGGATTTTCATGTCTTAGGAGCTCTTGGGTACAATTTTCTTTTCCCTTGATGAGATTGGGTCTTCTTGTTGAGGTATAGCTGTTGTGTGTCTATGCATTTTAGTTTGTGTTTCTACCTTGATTTGATCACCTAATCTATATTGGCACGCCCTGTGGGACCCACAAGGTCCAAGTCTAATCTCTTTTTTGTGAGTTTTGTATTTGAGACGTGATTTTGTAGGTGCAATGCTATATACCCTGTACAGTGGCACCATCTCTGGAGCGTTTTAGCGCTATGTATTGTTTTAGCGCCATCTTCCAAAGCATATTTTCTCTTAAATCTTACTCACTTATACATTTGACTCCCATTTTATTTTTGCTATTTTTCCTGTCGAGATTGCTCTCTGTTTCTGCAGAAATCTTGAAAAGTGAGGGAGAAGTCATGCTAAATTTTTCATAAAATCTAAACATGCATTTTGGCTTCTATTTTGTTCTTTTTTTTATTTGTTAAGACTAACAATGCTAACATGACCTCTTCTATGTGCAGCCTAACTCTCTGTTTTGGTTAGAAGATCTCTATTTTGCAAGATGGATGAGTTCAGGATCGTATTGGCGCTATCTATAAACTGTGACCAGACCACTTGACAACTCGCATAGTGGCACCTTCTTAGACCCAGTTTAGTGCTATTACCTATTTTAGCACTTTCTATATATTGCATTAGTGCTATTTATTGTTGTGGCACCTTCTGTATAATTCTGTAGTGCAAACTTGTATTTCAGCACCTTCAAGGTCTGATATTAGCATATATTTGTAAATTGATGCCATTTGTCTAGAGTGTTAGGTGGTCTATCAGTTTCTATCAAGTAGCACCATTTTCTGTTTGTAGTGGCGCGATTAGGTCTCTATTTTAGTGCTATTTTTGAGACTGACTTTTTGTGGTCTGTGCAGGGATTGACAATTTGTTTATAGGTCATCAATGTCATCTCAAGGACACTAACAAGTTTTTGCAGGGTTCTTTCATCTTTTGTTTAACAAACACTTCAAATTGAAAATTTAAAATGAACCCTTGCATGTTAGTTTACACTACATTTCGATTTGGTATTATAAAAATTGATCAACAAACAAATAAATCTTTGTGTGTGTGTGTGTGTGTTAGCTTAGAAAACATTTGAATTTTGTGTTCTAAAATTGACAAATTGTGTGCCAACAACTATCAAAACATTTCAAGTTTGGGCTTTAAAAAGAACCACAAATTATATCAATAAAATCATTGGGTTAAAAAGAACAACAATCTGCATTCTTCACTCATATAATCAAGAAAACCAATCTAATTTGTGTGAAGTGTTTTCGTGGTTTGTATTTGTAGTGTGAAAAGTGTATGCTCTTCCCTCGCACCATTTGGTGACCTTGGGAATCAAAAGCTTTTCACGACACTTGCACAAATCACCCCTAACATAATCTAAAGAAATAAAATTAACCATGTTTAGTGTGGTGCAAGCATAAAGAATACATATGCTCTCCCCTCGCATCTTTGTATGAATTGGGGGATCAAAAGTATTTTTGTGGTTGTGTCTCTTTTGTTAATCCTTAGAGGGTCTACCACCCCACTTCGAAAGGTGGGAACGACCCAAGTGGCAACAAGCTAAAGCCAAGCACTTTCAAGCCTCTATATAAAATAAGGTGTTTGGGATGAAAGTCACAAACAATAGGTGTTACTATGTTATACCGACAACCAACCTCCCCCAAAACCCTCTAAGGCATAACCCTTGGAGGCTGAGAGACTCCATAATGGAGAGTAATGATGTCACACGTATAACCACCTAAACGAAAGCCCTTACTACGAACCTTTGTTTAGTAAGCCAAATTCCTTCTATTTGTTGATACAGAAGGCAAACCTTTGAAGCAGCCTCGATTCATGCGGTTCTTAGCTGAGGTAGCAGGGATAATCCAAAGGTTTGGTGAGGGACAAGCCTTATAGGAAACCTAGATCTTGGTATGCGTGAGAAGTGTGTGCAATTGTAAGGAGGAGCCGGTGATACCAAGATCCTGGAGCTACCCTCTTTGAATAGGCTCAGCTAGGGGATTCAACAAATACTGTCATATCTTTGCCTTAGGTTGTGCAAAGTGCTTGTTTAACAAAATCAGACATCTTTTCACAAACAAAAATCTTGGTTATTGTATGTTAATATGCTTAATTATGTGTTAATGTGCTTAAAATATTTTCAAACAAACTTGCCAAGAGACATTGAAAACCATTTGATCAAATCTCAATCAAAACAAATCCAAATTTGTCATCAAAATCTATCTTTTTGAGGACCTTGACCAACACTTCCCTATATCGTCGCCATCTCTGTCTGATTTTCTGTCTAATTTTGGTGCCATTTCACCTGTGGATTGGCACTATTGTTAGATTGACTTGCCTAAGACTAAGACCCATTTAGTTGTGATCTTCCAATCTGCTCTACCATAATCCATATCCACATTCCAAAAAATCATCCTTACCCCATCCATTTTCTCCTCAAAATTTTCCAAATCATACCTTCATTTTGTCCTTAGAGAATTAACTACTATCATTGTTGGACCCTTTGCTGTATCAAATCTACTTCATTTCATATCCACTCATCCTCATTGATCTTTGCATACCTTTTTGGACCAAACCAAATATCCTTGTCATAAGAAATCATTCCAAAATACCCAAAACACATCTAAAATCTTCCAAAATCAAAACATCCATCGAAAAATCACCAATCAAAAAACTCGTCATCCCTTTGAGCTAAAGCTAGATCTAGATTTCATCCTACACATCATATCTTGCTTGGAGAGTCAATAGTCTACATTCCAACTGAAATAATCATCCTTCTTTGGGTAAGGTCATTAGTCTACCCCAAACAAAGAAAAACATCCATTTGTGCGACACAAATCTAGATCTTACCTAAGATCAATTTGTTGACCATCAAATCCTTTTGAAAAACATCATCCTAGTCTCACATATCAAACATAAAAAAAAACACCAAAAATCCCTTCAAGCAAACTGTCAAGCCTACCTTTTTTACTAATGTTCATGAGACTATTTGCAGTGCTATTGCTATTACTTTTATGTTGAAGGACTATTGATCCTAGAATTCTGTTTATTAAACCTAATTGAATTTTAAGAAAACAAATCCTGCAATGATAGTTAGATGTTGCTTTTAAGAGAATGATGAATTGATAATATTAGAAATGGAACTTTAATGTGATTTTGGTATGATTATATGGTAGAATATTTAGGTATACTTGTATTTAAATTGCTTTGGCTATGATATTTTTATGTGTTATTAACTTCAAGATTGAGTGTGCAGGTATTGCTAATGAAACCATAAATACAGGAGATCATTCCACACCCTATGTTGTATCCCTTGTGAGCCGATCTAGTTCCACGAGGAACTAAGATCAACTCCGTGTATCATGGAAATGTTGTAATGTTGTAATGTTGTAATGTTGCATGGGGTCAAGGGAATTAGGTCTACCCTTTGAATTACTTGTATTGTGATATGTGTTGTAAGAAATGTTGTTATGAGTCTTGTTTAAGTTTATTTCTTTTAGACCCTCTTCTTGTGTTTTTACTTGACTCTGGGAGTCCTAACTAGGTAAAAATCAACCCTAGGTTATACCCCATGGGTCTGGGGACCCTTTTGACTAGGATAACCTTGGGATAACCTCCATATGGTCACTTTAACTTCACAGTGAAGTTAAGTGACGAATTTGGGAGCATGGGGATAATGAGATGAGTGGAATCCACACTTAGGCCCACTTCCAAGTTTTGGAATGACTCCATGATCCACCAATAATGGAGTGCTTTATCTCCTTGTGCCTCTCTTTTGGTGGGAGTTCCCCATAAAAAGGGTGGCGTGTCATCCACTCCCTTTTTATTTCTATTTTACTTATTATATTTTATTCCTCCATGTGTTGAAAAAGGGCTATAGTGGGGGACCTCTTGAGTGGGGTTTATTGTTTTAAGTCCACTAGGGATAATGGATAAAGAGTGGGTTTAGTTTTTTAATGTCACTTGGGAATAAGGGAAAATGGAGGGAATTTGTTTTATAGAAGAGAGGAGGGAGAGGGTAAGGGGGTTGGATTATTGTGGAAAGAAGGAGAACTTGGAGGAGGAGACTAAGGGTGGAGCTCTTCTTCAACTACATTCCATAATTGGGCTTGTAAAGGTTAGTGAGACAGTTACTCAAATTGTATGTTTGTTCTTGTTTAATGAATGTGGATTTTCAAGGTTATCTATGTGTTATTTTGGGTATTTTTGGTTTGTGTTGGGTGTTTGAAAGAGCTTCTTCCAGTTGGAAGACAATGCTCATCATGTATGGGGAAGGGAAGGTGTGAACCTCCTCGGGTGCATTCCTATTTTTGGTATATGGAAGCCTTGAGGGCATGTTGGTAATTTTGAGCCTAGAGGGCTATAAGGCTTGAGAGCCTATTTGGGATATCCCTGTGATTTTTATTATTTGGATGGCTTGAGGCCATGAGAAAGAATAATTTTGTTGGCTTGAGGCCATGAGTTAAGCTGTGATAATATTGAGAAGAATGTCACCTTGGAGTAGAGTGAGTCTACTTCCCTACCCCCTTTGAACTCACCTCAGCTGAGTCTTTGTATTGTGTGTAAAACCATGGGAGTTTGAATGTTGTTTGCTTTGATTGTTGTTATTCAATGTTGTGAAGTGTACTAGACTTTTCTTCCTGGGTGTGTGGATGATCTCCCTAGCTCAAGGGTGACCCTCTTGTGGGTCTACGGTAGGGAGGAGAGCTAGTTGGTTGGTGTTTTCTTCCTTGTTGTCATGCAGGTTTATTTTTGGAGCATGTTGAGAGGATTGGAGGAGTCCTTGTTTAGAGAAAATGTTCTATCTTCCTATTTGTAATGAGAGCTTGGTCTCTTAAGGTTCTTCATGGAAAGGTTTTCCTTTGAGGAGAGGTTTACTCGCTCTGAAAGTTGTAGAAAAATTGTATTGGGAGAAGAAAGTAATTTCTCCCTTAGAGTGTTTGTGAGTTGTGGGATCTTATAGTTGTTTGTTCTTACTTATCAAAATTGTAAGCTGTGAGATTGGTTGTTGATTTGGATTAGTTGTTAAAATTTATCTCTTGTATTATTTAGTGAGAAAGTTACTTTTATAGTATTATGAAAGATGTAAATTTACCTTTGAAAACAAAATTAAATCTTGCTTTAAGTATGCAATGGAAAATAATCTAAATCGATTTACTTGTCTGTTTATTTGGTTATTGAAGTGGAAGATTTATTAGTTCCTTGTATTTACTCTTAAACTTTAATTTTTATATGAAATAGAATGTATACTTCATAGATCAAATTTAGTTGAATTACACGGATTTAAATGGTTATTTACTTTTTGCTTTACTTAAGTATTTGTTATATTAAAAAATATATATATATTAGAGATAGTGTGAAATGAATTTGTTAAATTGAGAACTAAAAGGTTGTAGGAAATATGAAACTTCGTTATGAATTAAATATATATATTATTAAATGAAGTTGTGAAAATTTGGTATACTTGTATATACATATATATACATATATAGTTTTAAATTAAATGAAATTGTGAAGATGAGCTATATATATATATATATATATATATATATATATATATATGATATTAATTAGAAATTAGGAAATTAGCAAAGGAAATAGACTGAGGAAGTTCATAGATTTCATTTTACACAATCGAAATTTATATGATAAATGGTGGGGGTTTAAACCCCCACCAAAACCTTAAGCAATGAGGGTGTGGGGAGGGGCGGAACCCCACCCACACCTCCACTATGACAATAAACCCCCACACCTCCTTCCACCCACGCTACCTTCTCCCTACGCGGCCAGCAACCCTCCCCACTGACTGTGTTTCCACCACCGCTCCTGCGCCGCCCGGCCACCACTCCAACCACCTTCCCAACCTTTGCCAGCAATAACTTCACCTCTCCGTCCACCTCCATGGTCTCAGCCTCCCCTACGACCAGCATTGACCTCCACGATCGCCGCCGCCGAGCCTCCCTTCCTGCAAACAAAACAATCACAAACAACAACAAAAAAATTAGGGTTATTTAACCCCCATTACTATGAGTTGGAATTTTTATAATAAAATGGTATTAAAATATGAGTGGAGTTTCCATTAGCATGGTTTAAATTGTTTTTAAATAAAAATAAATGTATATATATATATGTGTGAGTATATATATATATATACATGATACTGTTATATAAATGTGGGGTTTCAATTAAATAAGGGATTTATTTCATTAGTGATATTTATATGAATGATTATATATATATATAAATAATTGTAATGTATTTAAAAATGTAAATATATTATTAATCGTTTATTCGTTGTGAGAGGAGGATTAAAATATATATATATATTAAAAGAAAAATAAGATATTTAAATATATATATATATATTTAATTATTTATTTAAAGAAATGATGAGACAATTAATTTTGACATTTAATATTTAAAATTCACCAGATCGATCCGTAATAGAAACTGCGATTTCAAAGTTAAATTATTACCAAATGGTAGACTGTGAAAATGAGACAATTTATTGAAATAAATAGATAATTAAATAAATAGATGATGGAATCTAATAAGAGTAGAAATGCAAGCCAGTATTGAAATAAATTGGAAAATCCAATAAAGGTCAACCACCTACCAAGGAAATCCTAAACATTGCAAATTAAACTGACATAAACATAGTGATCGATATCAATATGTACACGTGTGTAGAATATTTTGTTAGCAACAATAACTTTGATGACTTAAACATACGCAACCGAGCACACTTATGTGTGTGAGGGGGAAATTTCAAGTAGTAAAGGAAAATTTTTGATAATTCGTATCATGACCACATGTCGCATGTGGACATGACATGCGTGTTTGCGTGTTGTGACCGCATGGGAAATGTGGGTATGACATTTGGTATCAGAGCACAGTTGTTTTAAACACTGGGCTTGTTTAGGCACATTATCACTTCCGCGATCAAACTAACTGGTGGTTACCTCATTTTGTAGGATGCCTCCTAGATGAGTTCGGCGAATAATGACCTACCGTACTCCACCCATCGAGGTGCGCACTGATTCTCCAGCTATGGGACCAAATCAGCTAGTCCCACTAGAACAACCAGTTCCACAGGTTCAGCTAGTTCTATAGGCACAACCAGTTCCCCAGGTACCACAGGCACCACCAGCCTCACCTAATATGGGACCACAGATATTACAAGCCTTACAGGCTATCTTAGATAGGCTTCCATCGACTACAGTTGAGCCACGCATAGAGGCACGTGTCGAGCCCCACAATGTTCCACGAGAGGAACCACGCGTGGAGCCACGAGCTAAGACTCATGTTGAGCCACGTGTGGAGCCCTACGTAGAGCCGTAGGGGGTACCACGTGTGGAGCCTTATGTCAAGTTGCCTGATACAGAGGAGGTTGATTCAGCTGATAGGGCCTGTAGTAGGAGCCCCACACATCATGCCAGGCATGACGAGATAGTGTGAGTAGAGAAATTGGGTCCCAAGCCTTATGATTATCATACAAATGAGCCTATCAGGGGGTGCAGAGATAAAGGAGATTCCATCAGGGACATATTGAGATTGAACCCTCCTACTTTCATCTGAACCACAGAGGGAGCTGAGGCAGAGGCCTGGCTTATCAGTCTAGATAGGTGCTTCACATTGCATCCATACGAGGGCAATACGAAGGCCCATGCGGTAGTACACTTATTACAAGATGCAGCAGCTACCTGGTGGCGCACTGAGGAGTGCAAGCATCACCTCTCCTTAGACACCCTCTCATGGGAGACCTTTATTAAGTGCTTCAATGCGCGATACCTATCAGACTATTACAGACAGTGTCGGATAGACGAGTTCCATGACCTACAGTAAAGGGGACTCTCAGTGGCACAGTATGAGAGTAGGTTTATAGAGTTATCCAGATATGCAGAGTATCTCCATGACGAGAAACTCCTGGTGCATAAGTCTATCAAGGGACTAAACCACAGTATAGCAGGACCTGTTCAGATGGTAGATCCCCAGACCTTGAGTGATGCTACTGAGAAGGCTTATATTGCTGAGGAGATTCAGGGATGGGGGCAGAGTTCTCGCTCTCAGTTCCAGGATCAGGGATAGTAGCAGCATCAACAGAATTTCCGTAGACCACCACAGCCACCCCCTAGAGGAGGATTCAGTACAGCATCATTACCTTCTAGGCACCCACAGCAACAACAATCACAGTAGCAACAGAGAGCTAGAACACAACTAAGGTCACATGGGGGAAATAATAGAGGTTGGCAGCAACAGGGCCTGCGCAGGGATCAGAGATAGCAAGGACCACCTGTGGGACCCACGAGACAGCAACAGTCGTATAGGGGCTCACAGGGGTCCACTGGTAGATCAGGACAACAACAGTCGAGTAGGACTCAGACTATATAGATACAGTTTAAGGGCCCTTGTTATGTTTGTGGTGAAGCTGGACACCTAGCTAGAGAGTGCCCACAGGGTTTTACAACAGGGGGACAGCATCGTGTAGGAGGATCCAAGCAGACAGTGGGTGATATGGGTAAATCCCATCGTATGTTTGCTGCGGTTGAAAACCGCCAGGCTGATTTCTAGGCTTCAGTCATTGAGACAGTAGGTATGATTGGAGATTTTTCCATCTCTATCCTTTTTGACTCTAGAGCTACCGACTCTTTTATGTCTACATCGTTAGTGGAATGTTGCAAGCTAGTGGCTTCTAGGTAGGACATTAGGTGGGAGGTCGAGTTGGCCTCGGGGGCCAAGATGTTAGTTGATACTATTGTTAGAAATTGTGAGATTTCCTTGGGTTCTTTCATTACAACATGTGACCTTAGGGTTATGCCATTAGGATCCTACGGCGTAGTTCTGGGTATGGACTGGCTTGCGGCTCATAGAGCCAAGCTAGATTGTCACCAGAGGATGATTAGTTGCTTAGACGATCATGGCATACCGGTCGAGATAGTGGGCATATAGAAGCCCACGACTGCTCATATGATATCTGCTCAGTAACTTAAGCGCTGCATGCGGAAGGGTTGTCAGATGTTTGCTATCACAGTCAGTGATAGATCAGAGGATGAACCTGAGACTACCTTAGATGAACACCCTATCCTAAGAGAATTTTCTGATGTTTTTCTGCCAAAGTTACCAGGTATGCCTCCATGCAGGGAAGTTGACTTCCACATCGAGTTGGTACCAAGGGCAGAACCAGTGTCTCGTGCACCTTATAGAATGACTACACATGAGCTTACAGAGCTTAAACTACAGTTAGAAGAATTATTACAGAAGGGACATATCCAACCTAGCGTTTCACCATGGGGCGCACCAGTTATCCTCATAAAGAAGAAGATTGGATCTCTTCGGCTATGCATGGACTACAGACAGTTGAACAAAGTAATGGTGAGGAACTGATATCCTCTGCCTAGGATTGACAATCTCTTTGACCAAATGCAAGGAGCCAAAGTGTTTTCAAAAATTGATCTAAAATTTGGGTATCACCAATTATGAATCACAAAGGTGAATATTCACAAGACTGCCTTTCGAACTAGATATGGCCATTATGAATTTATAGTGGTACCTTTTGGTTTGATGAACACCCCTGCAGTGTTCATGAGCCTCATGAACGGGGTGTTCCGCACTTACCTAGATCGGCTCGTGATCATATTCCTAGATGATATTTTGATCTATTCACGGACCGAGAAGGAACATGTGGACCATTTGCATCAGGTATTGCAGTGTTTACGTGAGCATCAGCTTTATGGCAACCTGGCGAAGTGTGCCTTTTTCAGAACAGAAGTACAGTATTTGGGGCACATTTTATCAGGCGATGGCATCTCTGTAGATCCATAGAAAATCAGAGCAATTCAGGATTGGCTAACACCCACCAATGTAACAGAAGTAAGGAGCTTTATGGGACTAGCCGGTTACTACCATAGGTTTGTCGAAGGTTTCTCTAGGATAGCACATCCTATCACTTCCCTTCAGCAAAAAGGGAAAGGATTCACTTGGATTGAGTAGTGTGAGAAGGCCTTTGGGATCCTTAAGGAACATCTTACCAGCGCTCCCATATTAGCTGTTCCTGATCTGGCAGAAGATTTTGTTGTTTGCACAGATGTATCATCAGAGGGATTGGGAGCTATGCTTATGCAGTGTGGTAGAGCGATCGCTTATGAATCGTGAAAACTTAAAACACATTAGCTAAACTACCCTACTCATGATTTAGAGCTCGCAACTGTTATTCATGCTCTTGTATGTTGGAGACACTTTCTCTTATGATGATGTTTTGAGCTCCATTCGGATCATCATAGTTTACAATACATTTTCACTCAGCCTAATTTGAACACCCACCAGCGGCATTGGATGGAGTTCATGTGTGAGTACAACTTTGATGTCCACTACATCAAAGGAAAGGAGAATGTGGTCACCGACGCTTTGAGTCAAAGGTGCCACGAGATCCTGACTCTAACTTTGAAGGTCGATTTAAGAGAGCATATTCTATAGCATCTACCTAAGGATGAGTGGTTTCTTGAGGTGCAACAGGAAATCTAGAATCAGAGGGTCCTGAATGGAAAATTCATAGGATATTCCCTTAAGTTGGATTGATTGCTTAGACATAGGAAGCGCATCTATGTACCTCATGCAGGTGACCTATGTACAGTGATACTCTCAGAGGCTCATAGAGCACCCTATGCAGCTCATCCAGGAGTGAAGAAGATGCATGTGGATTTGTGGCAGTTATATCATTGGGCTGGGATCAGACGCGACATTCGAGAGTATGTTGCTCGATGCCTTGAGTGTCAGAGGGTCAAGGTCGAGCATCAACATCCAGCAGGACTTTTGTACCCTCACGAGATACCTGAGTGGAAGTGGGACACCATTTCCATGGACTTTATTGTTGGTCTACTATGTCATCGCAATGCCATGATGCCATCATGGTGACAGTTGACAAGTTGACCAAGGTGGCACACTTCTCACTGGTACACACAACGTACAATGCACCATTGGTGGCGAGGGTGTTTCTAGATTAGATTGTCAGACTGCATGGAGTACCTCACCGCATCATATCTGATAGAGACTCTATATTCACATCATCATTTTGGAGAGCCTTACATCAGGCGTTGGGCACACAACTCAACTTTAGTTCTGCTTACCATCTTGAGACCGACGGCCAGACAGAAAGAGTTAATCACGTGTTAGAGGACATGCTTCGCATGTATGTTATGGATCATCAGTCTAGATGGGAGGAGTACCTATATTTGGTTGAGTTTGCCTACAATAATAAGCATCACAGCTTGTTGGGTATGCCTCCTTACCAGGCTCTATACGGCAGACCTTGCAGGACACCTTTGAGTTGGGATCAGTTAGAGGACTGAGTTGCCATTGGTCTTGAAATAATTTAGGATATGGAACAACAGGTCAAATTGATCAGAGAGAGACTTCAGGAAGCTCAAGATAGACAAAAAAAGTATGCCGATGTGAAGAGAATGGATCGAAACTTCTCAGTGGGTGACAGGGTATTCTTGAGAGTGCAACCGCATAAGAGTCTAATCCATTACGGAAAAGGCTCTAAGCTCGCACCCTAGTTTGTAGGACCTTTTGAGATTTTGGAGAGGATAGGACCTGTAGCCTATCATTTAGCCTTGCTGCCTAGCCTATCTCATATCCATGATGTCTTTCATGTTTTAGTTCTATGTCGTTAGATTTCTGACTTATCTCACGTATTGGATTAGAGTGCTCTTCAGGTAGAGGCAGACGGACAGCTGGCTTTGGAGCCAATACGCATATTGGCTCATCAGATGTTGGGCCTTCAAGGTCGAGAGTTGGACTAGGTTAGGGTCCAGTGGGATATGTATGATGAGGTCACTGCAACATGGGAAGATGCAACGAGACTGAAGACACTTTACCCTCACCTCTTTGATGACTTCCAGGAGGAAGTACAATCTTAGGGGGGGAGGATGTGAGGTCTACCATTTTTACTACTATTCATGAGACTATTTGTAGTGCTATTGCTATTACTTTTATGTTGAAGGACTATTGATCCTGGAATTTTGTTTATTAAACCTAATTGAATTTTAAGAAAACAAATCGTACAATGATAGTTAGATGTTGCTTTTAAGAGAATGACGAATGGATAATATTAGAAATGGAACTTTAATGTGATTTTGGTATGATTATATGGTAGAATATTTAGGTATGCTTGTATTTAAATTACTTCGGCTATGATATTTTTATGTTTTATTAACTTCAAGATTGAGTGTGAAGGTATTGCTAACGAAACCACAAATACAGGAGATCATTCCACACCCTATGTTGTATCCCTTGTGAGCTGATCTAGTTCCACGAGGAACTAAGATCAACTCCATGTATGGTGGAAATGTTGTAATGTTGTAATGTTGTAATGTTGCATGGGGTCAAGGGAATTAGGTCTACCCTCTCAATTACTTGTATTGTGATATGTGTTGTAAGAAATGTTGTTATGAGTCTTGTTTAAGTTTATTCCTTTTAGACCCTCTTCTTGTGTTTTTGCTTGACTCTAGGAGTCCTAACTAGGTAAAAATCAACCCTGGGTTATACCCCATGGGTCTAGGGACCCTTTTGACTAGGATAACCTTGGGATAACCTCCATATGGTCACTTTAACTTCACAGTGAAGTTAAGTGACGAATTTGGGAGTATGGGGATAATGGGATGAGTGGAATCCACACTCAGGCCCACTTTCAAGTCATGGAATGACTCCATGATCCACTAATAATGGAGTGCTTTGTCTCTTTGTGCCTCTCTTTTGGTGGGAGTTCTCCATAAAAAGGGTGGTGTGTCATCCACTCCCTTTTTATTTCTATTTTAGTTATTATATTTTATTCCTCCATGTGTTGGAAAAGGGCTATAGTGGGGGACCTCTTGAGTGGGGTTAATTGTTTTAAGTCCACTAGGGATAATGGATAAGGAGTGGGTTTAGTTTTTTAATGCCACTTGGGAATAAGGGAAAATGGAGAGAATTTGTTTTAAAGAAGAGAGGAGGGAGAGGGTAAGGGGGTTGGATTATTGTGGAAAGAAGGAGAACTTGGAGGAGGAGACTAAGGGTGGAGCTCTTCTTCAACTACATTCCATAATTGGGCTTGTAAAGGTTAGTGAGCTAGTTACTCACCTTGTATGTTCTTGTTTGATGAATGTGGATTTGCAAGGTTATCTATGTGTTATTTCAGGTATTTTGGGTTTGTGTTGGGTGTTTGAAAGAGCTTCTTCCAGTTGGAAGACAATGCTCATCATGTATGGGGAAGGGAAGGTGTGAACCTCCTCGGGTGCATTCTTATTTTTGGTATATGGAAGCCTTGAGGGCATGTTGGTAATTTTGAGCCTAGAGGGTTATAAGGCTTGAGAGCCTATTTGGGATATCCTTGTGATTTTTATTATTTGGATGGCTTGAGGCCATGAGAAAGAATAATTTTGTTGGCTTGAGGCCATGAGTTAAGCTGTGATAATATTGAGAAGAATGTCACCTTGGAGTAGAGTGAGTCTACTTCCCTACCCCCTTTGAACTCACCTCAGATAAGTCTTTGTATTGTGTGTAAAACCATGGGAGTTTGAATGTTGTTTGCTTTGATTGTTGTTATTCAATGTTGTGAAGTGTACTAGACTTTTCTTCCTGGGTGTGTGGATGATCTCCCTAGCTCGGGGGTGACCCTCTTGCGGGTCTATGGTAGGGAGGAGAGCTAGTTGGTTGGTGTTTTCTTCCTTGTCATGCAGGTTTATTTTTGGAGCATGTTGAGAGGATTGGAGGAGTTTGTCCTTGTTTAGAGAAAATGTTCTATCTTCCTATTTGTAATGAGAGCTTGGTCTCTTAAGGTTCTTCTTGGAAAGGTTTTCCTTTGAGGAGAGGTTTACTCCCTCTGAAAGTTGTAGAAAAATTGTATTGGGAGAAGAAAGTAATTCCTCACTTAGAGTGTTTGTGAGTTGTGGGATCTTACAGTTGTTTGTTCTTATTTATCAAAATTGTAAGTTGTGAGATTGGTTGTTGATTTGGATCAGTTGTTAAAATTTATCTCTTGTATTATTTAGTGAGAAAGTTACTTTTACAGTATTATGAAAGATGTAAATTTACCTTTGAAAACAAAATTAAATCTTGCTTTAAGTATGCAATGGAAAACAATCTAAATCGATTTACTTGTCTATTTATTTGGTTATTGAAGTGGAAGATTTATTAGTTCCCTGTATTTACTCTTAAACTTTAATTTTTATATGAAATAGAATGTATACTTGATAGATCAAATTTGGTTGAATTATACGGATTTAAATGGTTATTTACTTTCTGTTTCACTTAAGTATTTGTTATATTAAAAAAAAAAATTAGAGATAGTGTGAAATGAATCTATTAAATTGAGAACTAAAAGGTTGTAGGAAATATGAAACTTCGTTATGAATTATATATATATATATATATATATATATATATATTATTAAATGAAGTTGTGAAAATTTGATACACTTGTATATATATTTTTATTATTAAATGAAGTTGTCAAAATTTGGCATACTTATATATATATATATTTAAATAGTTTTAAATCAAATGAAATTGTGAAGATGAGCTATATATATATACATATATATATATATATATATATATATATATATATATATATATATATATATATATATATATATATATATATATATTTATTTGATATTAATTAGAAATTACGAAATTAGCAAAGGAAATAGACTGAGGAAGTTCACAGATTTCATTTTACACAGTCGAAATTTATATGATAAATGGTGGGGGTTTAAACCCCCACTGAAACCTTAAGCAATGAGGGTGTGGGTGGGGCTCCGCCCTTCCCCACACCCCCACCATGACAATAAACCCCCACACCTCCTTCCGCCCATGCTACCTTCTCCCTACGCGGCTAGCAACCCTCCCCACCGACTGTGTTTCTGCCGCCGCTCCTGCGTGGCCCGGCCACCACTCCAACCACCTTCCCAACCTCCGCCAGTGATTGCTTCACCTCTCTGTCCACCTCCATGGTCTCGGCCTCCCCTATGACCAGCGCCGACCTCCACCATCGCCACCGTTGAGCCTCCCTTCCTACAAACAAAACAATCACAAACAACAACAAAAAAATTAGGGTTATTTAACCCCCATTATTATGAGTTGAAATTTTCATAATAAAATGGTATTAAAATATGAGTGGAGTTTCCATTAGCATGGTTTAAATTGTTTTTAAATAAAAATAAATGTATATGTGTGTGTGTGTGTGTGTGTGTGTGTGTGTGTGTGTGTGTGTGATATTGTTATTGTATATCGAAAAATTTGGATTTGTAAATGGAAATGATCAAACAATTGAAATGCATAACCTAAACCCAAATAATTCAATACCTCGAAGATGCAAAATGAGCTTGATTGATTGATCGCTTTGTTGTGTTGATTGTTCGATTCCGCAGCATAACGTTGATAAGGAGATAGATGATGGATGCAAAGGCTCTAATGATATTTCAACAGCATGTGGATACTTGAGGATCAATGCCCTTTTAGAAAATTTGACAGAATAAGGGTGCTTAAGGCTCAATGCATTCTAATGGCTTGTGAGGGGGTTGATTTATAGGAAAGGCTTGGTTCCAATGGATGGCTAGGATCAATTAGGGCTTTAGGTGAAATGGATGGATAGGATTAAGTTAGGTTTCCTTGCACATCAAGAAATTGTAGTCATATGACATGTGGCAAAGGAGGATGAGGCTTAGGTGTGCTTGTGTAGATAAATACTAAAATTAGGTCCCATTAGTTGTGCATGTGAAAGATAAAAGTTGTAACACATGATTGACTAGACAAGTGTTAGAATAAGATAAAAGATGAGTGTTTAATTCAAATAAAATATTTGAATTAGTTGGGATATGAGTTGGATATTAATTAAATAAATAAAATTTATTTAATTAATTGAGAAGTTGAATAGGATGAGATAAGATATGATGTGGAAATTAATTAAATAAATAAAATTTATTTAATTAATTGGGATGGGGATAAGATAAATGGGATTATGCATGTGAGGTTAATTAAATAAATAAAATTTATTTAATTAATTGGCTAAGTAGGATGAGGATGGGATTGAATGAGATTTTAATTAAATAAATAAAATTTATTTAATTAATTGGCTAATGGATAAATGGGATTAAGAGTGGGATTTAGGACAAAAATGGCTTCTGATGTTTAGGATAATGTTTTAACAAGGTGTTGTAGGACATGGACAAAGTTGGGACAAATTTGGGTGTCTACATTTTGCCCCTCTTTGAGATGATGTTCAAGATGATGAGCTTTGTGTTGAGTAACATCATTTCAAAGAAGTTAAGGTATGGATAATTGATAGGGATGCTGATGATGATGATAGAAAGGATAGGTTGGTGATGCCCCCTCGAGAGGATAGGTGGGTTGGACAAACACGGGTATGCTCTCGAAAAGAAATGGCTTGGCTACAAAAGAAAGATAAGGGAATGGATAAAAGAAATGGATGATGTGTTATGCTGCAAGGAAGGTGAGCAACCATGATGTTTGATATAGCACTAGACGTTATGCACCAAGGTATAAGGACCAGGGTGACGATGTGTCTTGTGCCCCAGCATAATACAACCTTGTCTAACGTATGAGGAAGAAAACTTAGAGCATTGAGTCCTAATGCATAAAAGGTATGATATGACCTTAGATGCAAAGGATAGTGCAAGAAGCTATTCCAACATACACAAGATATGAATATTAGCTAGAAATGATAAGGATTTGATACAAATGCAAGATAAAATAATAACACACACAAGCAAGCAAGCAAGCATGCACAAATGATACAAAAACAAATAAGGTATTGCCCCTGTCAAGCTGTAAACCAATGATTGATTGTTTATTGATGATAGTTGAGAGTGTTGTCATTGTGGGGAAAGCTATATCCCTAGATCAACACAAGGTTGTTTGCTGAGTTGGTTGGCTAATTGGCTGAGTGATTTGGCTTACAACAAGGCTAGGATCAAGACCATGGATTGCGTTTGGATAATTTGGCTTGATTGATTAACTTGATTGGTATGGATTAAGGATGGGCTTGCATTTGGATCTTTGCTTGGAATGACTTGAAGATGATGAAATGATGATTAGATTGATTTGATGAAGGATGGATGATTTGTGGTGGATTGAGCTTCTTTTGACTTACTGAAGTGATTGGATTTGTTTTGATGGCTAGATTGATGTGCTTGAGTTGATTTGCTTTAGTGTTAATGTTGATGATTGATAGGATTTGTTTTGATGGTTGGCTTGATGTGCTTTGAGTTGATTTTCTTTGGTGTTAATGCTGATGATTGATAGGATTTGTTGTGATGGTTGGCTTGATGTGCTTTGGTTGTGATGGTTGCTATTGCTGGGTTGATTGTTTTGATGATTGGATTTGTTTAGAATGATGATAGTGATGGTGTGATGATAAGAGTGTCCACTCAATCTAAGTATAAGCAAGTGTTCTTAGTGTGCACAAAGGATATAAAATAAACAAGGTATTGCCCTTGTCAAGTCATAAACCAATGATTGATTGTTTCATTAATAAAGATAGATAGTGTTGTCATTGTGGGGAAAGCTATATCCCTAGATCAACACAAGGATGTGGGAACGCTATATCCCATTGATGATGATTGATGATGATTGATTGGGCTCATGACAAGATTAGGATCAAAACCTGTTGATTTGATTGGATAATGTTCCTTGATTCATTAGCTTGCTTGATATGGATTAGTGTGACATGGATTTAAGATCATTGCTTAGATTGATTTGATTGATATGATTGGAAGAAGTGATTGATTGAAATGGATGAATGAATGTTATTGATAAGAAGAATTGATGATGATAATTTTGATTTTGATTGATGTTGATGGAGTGGATTGTTTTGGATGATGATTGAATTGATCTTATTGCTTGGATTTTTTGTTGGATATTTGATTTTTTTGGATTTTTTGACATATTTGATTTTTTTTGGTAGTTTTTGAAATGTTTTGGGATGTCAATGGATTTACAATTTAGGTAGCTGTTGTGCTAGATACCAATGACAAGGGAAAACCAAGTCTAGGTGCAAAGATGGATGAATGGGATTGGATGGATAAAAGGATGGGCAATAAGGGATGGAAGGCTCATGATATATGGATGGATAAAAAGATAGGCCATAAAAGGGATGGATGCATGCCTCATGATGAACAAATAGGTAGGCTATAGTGGAAAGCTCATGATAAATGGATGGGGATAAGCTATAAGATGGAAAGCTTATGATAAGGATATGCCATAGTGGATGGATCATAAGGGAGCTAGGATGTGATCTTCAAAGGCTATGTTGCATAGGAAGAACTTGCCCCCATTCTAGGTGGTAATGCTTAGGATTTTTACATGACAAAGTTCATGACCATGGGATGACATGATAGGTTTTACATGACAAGGTGTATGATAGGTGGATAATGATAATATGGATTGATGAGGAAGGTATGAGGTATACCAAGAGATATCCAAAGCATGTTTCAAGATTTTGCCCCTATGTCTTCCTCAAAATCAAAAGGCAGAAGGATAGATGAATGGATAAATGGGTTCAATAGGATAGGCTTGTTTATGTAATGGCTAAGGATGGTAGGATGGTAAATGATATAATGGGATAGATAGTTTGGAAATGGATAGGTTGGATGAGACAATGTGCCCCCAAGTGTAAGTGACATAGAAGATCAACCTACACATGACGCCTGTTTGCCAGGTTTTCATCATGGTACTTATCCAAGGCGCCTGTTTACCAGGTTTTCACCATTGGATGAAGGGATTTCTCTTTACTATTTTGACTTTTTTTTTTTTTGCTTTTTTTTTTTTTTTTTTTTTTTGCTTTTAGATGTGTTGACAATTACACATGGCGCCTGTTTGCCAGGTTTTCACCATGGTAATGGATAGGAGGGACTCAAGTGGCTAGTGCTATGAAGGTTGATAGTGTCCCTTTAGAAATGGATGATGTCTTCACATGGACCATGTCATTATGCTCATAGATGTTGATAGGGGGTTGCATGGATGGGAGATGGAGTAGGTAGATAGTGGATGATGAAATGGATTATGAAAGGTTCATGCAAGGATAGATGGATCGGGATAGTGGACTATGATGTGGATTATGGTAGGGTAGGCTAGTGGCTTATGGTGTGGATTTATATAGGCTTATGGAATGAAGATGGACGAAAAGTTTATGCCAAAGCATGGACCATAGGGATAGCATGGGGGAGATATGTAGGATAATGGATGGAAGATGGGGAGATGTAGTTATGTGGCGGTGCTGCGGAGTGGAAGGGAACCATGACCAACGGCTGCACACACCGTGATAAACATTGAAGCTTTTGATGAGATGGTGGTGTAGGAAGCAATGGAAATGTTTTCTTAGGAGATGGTTGATGAAGTGATTTAGGTACCCACATATATTTAGCATTTTTAGTGCATTTGCTTTGCTTGTGGGATTTTTGATGGGAATGGAAGTTTTGGATGGAAGTAGGCTTTTGGATGGATATAGGTGGTTGGGATTCTTGAGATGTGGAGGAGGATGCCTCATTTGACTTGCTAGCTATTTGCTTAGGAACCCAAACCATTTTGCTTTTGGGCTTTGCTTTTGGAGGTAAGGGTTTGGATGGTTGCTTAGATGTGGATGAGGATGCCTCATTTGCTTTGCTAGCTGTTTGCTTAGGAACCCAAACCATTTTGCTTTTGGGCTTTGCTTTTGGAGGTATGGGCTTGGATAGCTTTTTGGATTGCTTTGATTTGTTTCTTTGCATTGATTTTTCATGTTTGTGCCCTAAGGCATGAAAGTTCTTTGGATTTTTGGTAGGACTTTTAGCTTTATAGGTAGAGGCATCAAAATTTTTGCTTTTGAATCCCATGGCATGGGTGGAGTGGATGAAATGATTGGAAGCTTTATGCTTAGGTGATGTGTGCTTTTGTTGGCCATGATTAGGGATGTAAGGATACTTATGAATGATATGTATGTTAGGTGTTGGAAGCAATGGTGGCAAGGTGGATAGAGGGATATTTGGAGTTGGTAAAAGTGGAGGCAAGGTGGATGGCGGAAGGTGTATGGTCACATGCTTTTGACATTTATAGGATGATGGAGATGGAATGGCTACATATGTTTTGGGTATATGATGGGGGGTGTGATAGAAAGTGGTAGGTTTAGGATGCATGAAAGGATTACCAACATCTTGGCCTTGTTTACCTTGGGGTGTGTATCCAAGGCCATATGAGCATGGAGGGATTTTGACATGGTTTGGCTCCAAAATACCTTGTTCATAAAGACCTAGACCTTTGCCTTGGTAGTTCATGTTTTGGAGTATGCGATGGACAATGGGACTAGGTGTGCTATGAACATTAGACTTGAGCTCATTATTGGATGAAGAAGGTGAAGTGGATAAAGGTCGTTGTTGTCCTAAGGAAGAACATTCATGGACAAAGGTGGTAAAACCAATAGGACATGATGGTGGACTTGAAGTGGAATTGATAGTCAATGTGAAAGGAGGATCATTAGGATCTTGCTTATGTTCATGTTGATCCAAGTTATTGGTATGATCTTTTATGCTTACTTGGGGGACAAGTGTCTCATCATGACAAGTTGATGTTTGCTCATTATGGATAGGGCTAGATGGTAGATGACTAGGAGCAATGTGGATATCTTGGTCATGGATAGATATAGGATTATGGATAGGATCAAGGTGCTCATGGATAGCTTCTTCATAGGTATCATCTTGATCATAAAGAAGGTAAATGTTATGGATGGGTTGCATGGAAGTGTTTTGATCTTGAGTTGGACTAGGGCTTAATGTTTCCACATGTTTAAGATTATGCTCTTGACATACCTCTTGACTTTGGATGGAAGTGGAAGGTTCTTGAGTGGACTTGATAGGCTCTTGATAGTTATCAACATGAAGGCATGATGGCTCTTGACTTAGGCTTGTGGTTGGAGACTCTTGAATAGACTTGTTGGCTTGTAGGTCACATGATGGGCTTAAAGGGCTAGGTATGTTAATGGAAGCCTCTTGAAGAGGCTCAATGATATGTGAACCACATGATGAGATTATAGGATTGGACATGACCTTTGGAAGTTCATTGGTAGGCTCATGAATTAGTGTTTGACATGGAGGTAGTTTATTCCTAGCTAGTAGCCAATGGATCACATCCTTTGCAAGTGTATGGGTGGATGGAAAATATAATGGATGTATGATAATGGTAGTTGGTGTTGGATTAGGATTAGGACTAGGATTAGGTTGAGAGCTAATTGGATTGGGTGGATTAGGATTTGGACTAGATGGGGGTGATGTGGCACGATTTCCCATTATAGGTGGGTACACCTTGTAAACAATTGAGAGAAATATTGGGCATTGATTTGTATTATGGCCTTTGGTCCTATGGTATGCACAATAATCATGTTCATCATATGGACTTTCTTCACATGGTTTGACTTCAGGAAGTTCAATGAGTTTTGCTTCAAGCATCCTTTGTAAAACTCTCTCAGCCGCATCCTTTGGTGAACGATTAGAATGATATGGTGAGGAAGCTAATGAAGGGCTTGGTGGTTTGGAAGGTAAAGGGATCAATGGACTATGATTGGGATCACATGGTGGTGTTGAGATAGGACTTGTTGGTTCATGTGATGGCATGTGATTGGATGGTGGTGGCCACTCTAGATTGGTATCTCCCTTGTCAAAGGTTATTAGATCTTGCATAGGATAACTTGGTCTTGTTTGATTTATGTACAAGGGGCCATTGGGATTCGGATATGATTCTTGTTGGAAAGGTAGATTTAGATCTATCAATGGTGTTTGGTGGTCTTGTTGAAAAGGTGTATTTGGACTTACTTGATTTATGTACAAAAGGCCATTTGGACTTGAATGTTGTTCTTGTGATATCACTTGATTGCTTTGTGGATAGGCTTGGTAGTGCATTGGAATGGTGGTATGAGGGATTGGATAAGCTTGAGGTGGATGTTCATAGATTGATGTGGTATTGACTTGGTGGATAGGTGGATTAAGTTGATAGGAAGTGGATGGATATGACATGTGGCTATAAGGTGGATTAGGTTGATAGGAAGTGGCTAAGGATTGTTGTACTTGTCGAGCTTGACTAGTGGCTAAAAGGTGTTGGACTTGGGCTATGGAGTGTTGTAGTTGAAGTGATTGGCTTGCATGGGGTTGAGCTTTTTGGATGAAGAATTGTAATATTTCAATGGTATCTTGGTTTAGGGGTTGTAATCCTTGATAAAGATTTTGGAGGAATCTTTGGAATTTGATTTCTAGGTCCTCTAGTGTAGACATGTTGTCACCACGTGTTTGTCTTAAGTCCTTTTAGCAAGTGCTTGCTTAGGGATTTGGATAATGATGTGGAATGTTTAGATGATGTGTTTAGATTGATTTGTTTATGTGTTTGGGTGTTTAGAGCTTGATATGGCAATATTCAAACAAATGATTATGCATATACACACATGAATCACTCACGCAAGACACATAAGCAAGTTGTTGACTTTGAAAATGAAATGTGATGATTATGCAAGCACACATGGAAAACACATCAACAAGCCTAATGTGTAGTCAAGTGGGTATAGCCAATTAGGTCTTAGGCTATCTATTGCACAAGGTTGACTATGGAATTGAAAGTGAAATCCTGCCACACAGCCAGGAGAAAGGGGTAACCCACCCTTCACCTTCACTTCCCAAAGGTATAAAGTTCTTTGGGGCTTAGCCAAGAGTGACAAGATTCCAACTCCCAATGAGGGTGTCTTTCAATTCAGCCTCGATTGAGGTCGTCCCTTGAAGTGGTGTGTCTCCAAGCAGGCCTCCTAAGAAGGGTATAACAAAAGCAAACCAAGTGAGCTGTCACTTGATTCACACTCGCAGTTGTTAATTTCCCCTTAGAAACTTGAAATGTGTAACAAACAGTTCAAGCACTTGTTCTTTTTAGACCCAAATCTAAATGTGATGGAAGACAATGGTTTGTTTTAGCCCAATTTTTTGATGTGAATTTGCAAACAATTGTTTATTTTAAAGCCCAAATCCAAGTGTGATGACAAACAAGTTGTTTGTTTTATGCCCAAAATCTAAATGTGTGATCAAATAATGATTAGAGATGAGAGATTAGAATGAGTGCACCTCATAAAAATTGCTTTCCAAGTTGCTATTATGATTGATCCAAATGTTGCTCCAGCTCCTTTGATTCACTTACAAGTCACTGCAAAAAATAAAATGTGATTTGGTTCGCTAGATTGGAAGATATGATTTTTTTTTTCTAAAAGTCGCGCGTCAAAATTTTTAAAAAAATTAGAATCGCAGGGTCAACTTCAAATCGCCATAACTCTTTGAATACTGAACCAAATATTTAATGTAACCACTTTTCAGAAAGCTCTCGAAGTCCTCTTTCCAACGAATCTAAGATCTCCTTTTTACAGGACCTGTGCAAAACAAAAAACCCTCTGCAACAAATCTGGTCATAAATTAAAAAAAATCAGCAAAAAGTCGCGCGTCAAAAATTTCTGAAAAATTAGAATCGCAGGGTCAACTTCAAATCGTCATAACTCTTTGAATACTGAGCCAAATCTTTAATGTAACCACTTTTCGGAAAGCTCTCGAAGTCCTCTTTCCAACGAATCTAAGATCTCTTTTTTCCAGGCCCTGTGCAAAACAAAAAACCCTCTGCAACAAATCTGGTCATAAATTAAAAAAAATCAGCAATATAAGATATCTTCAACCTATAAATCAAAGTGCATAAACCTGCAAAAATGAATGATTGACGCTCCAAGAAATCTGATCTTCACAAAAACAACTCAAACAAGAGGGTTAATCAGGGACGTGAGTCCCACCGGGCGTGCCAAAATGTATATCAAAAAATTTGGATTTGTAAATGGAAATGATCAAACAATTGAAATGCATAACCTAAACCCAAATAATTCAATACCTCGAAGATGCAAAATGAGCTTGATTGATTGATCGCTTTGTTGTGTTGATTGTTCGATTCCGCAGCATAACGTTGATAAGGAGATAGATGATGGATGCAAAGGCTCTAATTATATTTCAACAGCATGTGGATACTTGAGGATCAATGCCCTTTTAGAAAATTTGACAGAATAAGGGTGCTTAAGGCTCAATGCATTCTAATGGCTTGTGAGGGGGTTGATTTATAGGAAAGGCTTGGTTCCAATGGATGGCTAGGATCAATTAGGGCTTTAGGTGAAATGGATGGATAGGATTAAGTTAGGTTTCCTTGCACATCAAGAAATTGTAGTCATATGACATGTGGCAAAGGAGGATGAGGCTTAGGTGTGCTTGTGTAGATAAATACTAAAATTAGGTCCCATTAGTTGTGCATGTGAAAGATAAAAGTTGTAACACATGATTGACTAGACAAGTGTTAGAATAAGATAAAAGATGAGTGTTTAATTCAAATAAAATATTTGAATTAGTTGGGATATGAGTTGGATATTAATTAAATAAATAAAATTTATTTAATTAATTGAGAAGTTGAATAGGATGAGATAAGATATGATGTGGAAATTAATTAAATAAATAAAATTTATTTAATTAATTGGGATGGGGATAAGATAAATGGGATTATGCATGTGAAATTAATTAAATAAATAAAATTTATTTAATTAATTGGCTAAGTAGGATGAGGATGGGATTGAATGAGATTTTAATTAAATAAATAAAATTTATTTAATTAATTGGCTAATGGATAAATGGGATTAAGAGTGGGATTTAGGACAAAAATGGCTTCTGATGTTTAGGATAATGTTTTAACAAGGTGTTGTAGGACATGGACAAAGTTGGGACAAATTTGGGTGTCTACAGTTATATAAATGTGGGGTTTCAATTAAATAAGGGATTTATTTCATTAGTGATATTTATATGAATAATTATATATGTATAGATAAATAATTGTAATGTATTTAAAAATGTAAATATATTATTAATCGTTTATTCATTGTGAGAAGGGGATTAAATATATATATATATATATTAAAAGAAAAATAAAATATTTAAATATATATATATTTAAATATTTATTTAATGAAATGATGAGACAATTAATTTTGACATTTAATATTTAAAATTCAACAGATCGATACATAATAGAAACTGCGATTTCAAAGTTAAATTATTACCAAATGGTAGACTATGAAAATGAGACAATTTATTGAAATAAATAGATGATGGAATGTAATAAGAGTAGAAATGCGAGCCAGTATTGAAATAAACTGGGAAATCTAATAAAGGTCAACCACCTACCAATGAAATCCTAAACATTGCAAATTAAACTGACATAAACATAGTGATCGATATCAATATGTACACGTGTGTAGAATATTCCGTTAGCAACAATAACTTTGATGACTTAAACATACGCAACCAAGCATGCTTACGCGTGCGAGGGGGAAATTTCAAGTAGTAAAGGAAAATTTTTGACAGTTTGTATCATGACCACATGTCGCATGTGGACATGATACGCGTGTTTGCGTGTTGTGACCGCATCAAAAATGTGGGCATGACACAAACATCATTCATGACCTACCTTTTGGTCCAAATTTGTGCAAAAAAGTTAATACCGTCCAATCTTATCATCTCTAGATTGACACTTTTGTTGAAGAATCATCTTAGAAGTGAAAAATCTATTCCTTATCACACTACAAATCACCCTTTCCATCTTACTATCACATTCATCTTTGGGTCCAACAATTTAATCCAAATTCTCTAAGGTCTCCATCCCCATTTCACCCCATCTCCAAAATCAAATCCATACACTTGCATGCCCATAACTAGATCACAACACAAGAAAAACCAAGAAATGGCAGAACAATATAAGGGCATAGGAATGCCTAATACCAATGACAGCAACATACCAATCAGCCAAACATATAACCCACCTATGTTCTTTCACATCTCCACATATAATCCCAATGAAAATCCCTTCCATTTCTTACAACAAACACCACCACCACCACAAAACATCCCCACCATATCCCAAGATGATCTAGATGTCTTGAGCTCCACACAAGATGCCAATAACATGGACATGCTTGACAAAGTCCTAAGGTCAGATCCAAATAGATTTCTTGACTATCTCCTCAAACTAGACATGACATGACATCATCCCAACCATCCACCTCTAACGTCACTCCTACCACATCTTCCCAACCATCTACATCAAACACCCAACCCATCATCCCACAAACATTAGCTTCCACCGTATCTACCACCAACACAACCTCTAATGTCATCACACCTACAATCCCCGCAAATGTCTTCAATCTTATGACCTCCCAACCTGTCATCACATCCACTACCACAACTACCATAAACCCTTATGTTCCACAAATCACCTTGGGCATACAAGGGAACATCACGCATACAAGTACCTCCATGAGTGTGCCTCCACCCAACCCTCAAACCATAGAATACCTATGACAATTATTCTCACAACCACCTTACAATGCGTCCAACCCATCCAACATCCACTTATCCAATGTCAATCCATCTAATGTCACGTATCCACATAACACGATAGCATCATCAACACAACATAACCCCAATCCCCAAATACCCCCACACATTCTCCAACAACTCTACCGTCATCAACAACACCTCGCACAAAACACCACATCACAATACCAAAATGCAACCTCCCAAAACCTCCACCATCAAACCCCACCTAATCTCCAACACCTCATCCATCACCAAACTTACACACCCCAACCACAATCAACACCAGATCTCACAACCATTGTACAGGCCTTGATCCAAAAGGTAAATGACATACAAACTGGGGACAAACTCAAACAGTACTCTTTTGAGGATATTTGCCCCTATCCATTTGATCAGACATTGTACATGCCCCCTTTCCCCAAGAATTTTGAAACGCCTAAATTTGACAAATACAAGGGGGAGGAAGACCCTACGGATCACCTTAGGGACTTCTATATCACTTCCTTAGAAGTCTCAAACAATGATACCTATCTAATGAGACTATTCCGATGAAGCCTCGGCAGTCAAGCCACTAAATGGTTCACACATCTTCCCCCAGGCATTAGGTCTTTCCTTGAGCTTGCGGAAAAAATTGTAAACCATTTCTCCTATAACTTCAAGCATGAAATATCTATGACTGACCTTTGCAACACAAAACAAAAAAGTGGAGAATCCTTCGCTTCTTTCTTGCAAAGGTGGAGAGGCATAGCAAGCAAACTCCCATGGCCAATTCCTGAAAAACAACTCGTCACCATGTTTGTGACCAACTTTAATCAATAAATAGGGTTCCATTTACAAATCGTTTGTGCGTCTACCTTTGAAGAGGTCATCGACAAAGGTACTACCATCGAATGGGCCCTCATTGCCAAGGGCTCCATTAAATTGTATGACTACAAATCCAACAACAACAACAATAGCAACAACAACAACAAACTCCATATCAATACCCCCAATACAAACAACAACGCCAACGTACAATCAAATGACAAGCTGCGCTATTGGGGAAAGAACAAGAACACCTTGAATGACAGCATCATAGATGTGAAAGCCATCCAACATGTATAGAATCAAACACCTGCACATACATATACTACCAATGTAAATAAACCAACAGGGCCTAATAAACCAACCAAACCTCGAAGGCAATTTACACCCTTAGGGGAACCCATCGAGGACATCCTTGATAGATGTCTCAAGAAAGGTTTGATCACACTCCCACCTATTAGACCCCATCAAGAGAATGAGCTCAAAGCAGCATGGTACAATGAAAATGATTATTACGAATACCACCACATTGTGGGTCATTAAATTGTTGACTGCATGCAACTAAAGAATTGTGTCCAAGACCTTATAGATCAAAATCAAGGCATCCTTGACCAAAGCACCCAAGCATCACCAAACGCCAACCTCAGAGCTTACAGGGATCCACTACCTAACCATAAAAAAGCCTCCTCATCCAATCAAGCATACAACATCACCCCACTTCCTACATCTTATGACTCTATTGTAGGACAGATAGAGCCATCATCTCACCATGTCAACACAATCACCATATAGGCACAAGCACCTAATTGCATTGTTACAACCCGTCGTGGCCGTGTATCCATCCACATAGCCCCTCCCATTGAACAAACACCTATATCCACATCAGATCCCCTACCCCCTCATCCAACCACATGCCCATCACCTACCAATCGGTACAACCTCCTAGAGCATCTAGGAAAGACCCCTGCACAAATATCCATACTCAAGTTCTCCGCACATCCCCTCTTCACAAAGACATCCTTGACAAAGCACTCTTAGAAACTCAAGTTCCCACCAACTTGAATGTGATCCAATTCCAAGCCATGGTAGGACATATTGCCGCACCTCACCATCTCACATTTTTAGAAAAGGACCTTCTCACTTCTGAACACTTACACAATGATGCCTTACATATTGAAGTTCATATCCACAAGCACATCATCAAAAGAGTCTTAATAGATGGTGGCTCCAGCCTAAACATATGCACTCTTAAATTGCTTAAACACTTGGGGTACTCAGATGTGGTTGTAGACACCAGTGAGTGCATCACAATCAAAGGATATGATGACACTGAATGGCTATCTGAAGGCACTATCAAGCTCCCTATTCACGTGGGACAGAAAATACTAGAAACAAAATGTCAGGTCCTTGATCTTGACCTCCCCTACAACATTCTCCTCAACTGACCATGGATCCATGCCATGCAAGCAGTCCCATCCACATTCCATCAATGTATCAAGTTCCCTCACAATGGCATAGAGGTAACCATCTGCGCCAACCCCCGCCCCTTCCAATACTGTAGTTTCTTGGAAGGCCATAACCATACCTTCTATCCATACAACAAAGCCACCACCAAAGACAATCCAACAGCTTCCACCCCATACATCAACCCTGCCAATATTGTCACCACTTCATCCCAAACACCACCACCGCCTGAGGTCAAGATCAAGCTCAGTGACATGGGATGTGGACAATATGACTTGCATGGTACCTTTTGTGTGGGCACATTACCCAATCCTAAAATGTTTGGCATCACGAAGATAGAAGCAGCCAACATAGTAGTCATCAAGTGTAAACCATCACCCATCTTCACAAAGAAACATCTCCTGGATCAGGATGTACTCAAAGATATCTCATCTTGGCTGTATAAGGATGAAGAAACTGAACAAGAAGCTCCCACAATACCAACAGAAATCTATGGTAAAGGTTTAGAAATTGTCAAAAACATGGGCTACAAAGGACAAGGTGGAATCAGCCTTCATGAATAGTAGATCGTGGAACTGGTGCAAGTGACAAGAAATCCCTATATGCAAGGGTTAGGATATGGTCAATGACAATGTATCCTCACTACCAGTGAATGTATCTTAGCCGAGGTCGCTACGGTCTCCCTTGAAGTCAACAACATCAATGAAACAGGCCTTCAGGACTCCTTTAGTGACTTTGCCGATTTCTTTGACTCATCCATATGCACCATCTACATAGTCACCACCCTAGCCTCATCATCCAATGACCTACCAATTGTATACCCAGACCTTATAGACTGGGACCAACGGGGATCTCCTGTCTTCGACGTAGCACCAAACGATGAGGCCATTGCATAAATGATGGGGGTTAGAGATCACTTCCCCCTAGGAGATCACAGAGTAGGATACATCATGGAACTTGATACGCATGCCTATTTTAGGGAGACAACCCCTACTTCTAGTCATAAAAACATAATAATCAAATATGAATCTGATGGTGAAAACCGTTCTGTGGTAGTATCAAATCCCAAAAAAGTAAAAATGAAAGACATATCTCTTGGTGAAAACCTCCATGAGGCATTAGGAGATGGAAGCATGGGCCTTCCCAAGATAAACAAGGTTTATCCAGACAGATCACCTATCCTAGTCGAGCCAGCCCTGGAGATGAATCTTGGGACAGAAGAAGAGCCAAAAATCACTTTCAGAGTAGAATCTTTCAGTACACAAGAATAGGAAAACTTCTTGGCTTTCTTCAAATGCTAGAATCACAATTTTGCATGGACCTATGTAGACATGCCAGGACTAGACCCTACTTTGGTTGTCCATCACCTTGTAGTACACCCTAATGCAAAACCCATAAAGTAGAAGCTCAGAAAAATGAATCCTCAGGTGGCCCTCCTAGTCAAAGCAGAGCTAAAGAAACTACTAGATGTTGGATTCATTTGACCAATCGATTATCCTGAATGGGTTTCCAACTTAGTACCAGTAGCCAAACCAGATGGTTGAATCCGCTGCTGCACCAACTTTAGAGATCTCAACAAAGCCTGTCCAAAGGATGACTTCCCGTTGCCTAACATTGACATGATAGTGGATCTCACGACAGGACATGAGATGTTATCCCTCATGGATGACTTTTTAGGGTACAACCAAATTCGGATCGCAGAAGAGGACCAGCATAAGATAGCCTTCATATGTCCATGGGGAACGTACTGCTAGGTTGTAATGCCATTTGGCTTGAAGAATGCTGGAGCTACATATCAAAGAGCTATGACTATCATCTTCCATGACAATTTTCACCACATCATGGAAGACTATGTGGACAACTTACTAGGGAAATCAAAGACAAGGGAAGAACACCTCGATGTATTGGCAAAAATCTTTGACCGACTAGAGCAATACAATGTTCGCCTCAATCCAAAGAAGTGTGCCTTCGGTATCACCTCAGGAAAACTTTTGGGGTACATAGTCTCCAGAAGAGGAATTGAAGTAGATCCCACAAAGGTCAAGGCCATCACTGAAATGCCTCCTCCAAAAACACTCAAGCAGCTAAGAAGTCTACAAGGAAAACTCCAATCTATTCATCAATTCATTGCTTAATTGGCCGATAAATGTCAACCATTCCAGCACCTACTCAGAAAAGATATAGCTTTTGTCTGGAACAACTAGTGTCTGGATACCTTCGATCAGGACAAAGAATACCTAGCTAATCCCCCCATTCTAATTCCACCAAGACAAGACAAACCTCTCCTATTATACCTCTCAACAACAGATACATCTATTGGAGCCTTGTTAGCATAGCACGATGAGCAAGGGAAGGAAAGAGCCATCTATTACATCAGCCGCACTCTCATATCCTCTGAGCTCAACTACACACCAATTGAATGAGCATGTTTAGCCCTTGTCTTTACTTCACAAAAATTAAGACACTACATGCTTAATCATAAAACCAAGCTCATCGCCAAGATCGATCCATTTAAGTATCTACTAAATAGAGTTGCTCTTACTGGGAGAATGGCAAAATGGGTCATGATCGTCACTGAATTCAACATCAAATATACTGAGAGAAAGGCCATCAAAGGACAAGTTATAGCCAATCAGCTGGCTGAAGCACCCATTCCTGTAGAACATCCTACACTGGCAGAGTTTCCTAATGAAGCTATCTTGACAATCACACCAGCCACAGAAACATGGAAGATGTACTTTGATGGATCATACACACAGAGGCTCAGGGGCAGGCATCTTGTTTATTACCCCTCAAGGTGATACAATCCCTAAATCCTTCAAAATCACATTCCCATGTACCAATAATGTGGCAGAATATGAGGCCCTCATCACAGGTCTTTGAATGGAAATAAAATAGAAAATTGAGAAGCTGACTGTGTATGGAGATTCTCAACTAGTCATCCGGCAGGTAAATAATGAGTTCAAGACCAAGGATGATAAGCTCCTACCCTACAAAAAGATGGTCGATGACTTCAAAGACTACTTCAATGACATCCACTTTGAGGAAATCCCAAGGCTCAACAACAAAGCTGCAGACACCATGACCACCATCGGATCTCTGGTCGACATGAAGAAAGACAACAAGAAGTGTGAGTTCCTGATAGAAGAACTCCCCATCCTAGCATATGATGTTCCTCAATCAGAGCTAGTGTGTGAGTTCATCGGTCCCCTATCCCTGTCGTATCAAGAAACCTACCTATACCTCCATGATAATATCATCCCCCCTAACCTATCCACCTCATAGGGAAACTCTTTCATCCGCCGAGCCTCCCGCTTCATCCTTGTAGGTGATACCTTATACAAAAGGATTCTTGATGGCACGCTTCTACAATGTTTAGACTCTAGGGAAGCCGAGGTGGCCTTGGAAGAGGTACACGTAGGCATCTATTTGGTGCATTCAAGTGGACCCACTCTTTCTAAAAAGATCCTAAGGACCGGATATTATTGACCAACCATAGACCGAGACGCCTACTGGTTTATCAAAAAATGCCTCCCATGTTAACAACATGGTGATGTCATTCACACACCCGCACAGGAGTTGCAACCAATCATGACGCCATGGCCTTTCTCATAGTGGGGACTCAACCTCGTAGGGAAAATATATCCCCCATCCTCCAATGGCCATAAGTTCATAATCACTGCTATCGAATACTTCACTAAGTGGGTGGAAGAAATACCACTCACCTTCACTACTGGAACCCAAATCTCCAAGTTCATCCTCCACTATATCATCTGCCGCTATGGTATCCCTCATTCCATCATCACTAACAATGGAAAGCCATTCCAGAACCAAGAAGTTCACACATTGTGCAAAAAATTTAAAATCAAACACCACTTCTCCACTCCATATTACCCTCAAGGAAATGGTCAATCAGATGCTTCCAATAAAACCATCCTCTGCATTCTCAAGAAGATAGTCAATGAAGCTAGCTGTGACTAGCACCTCCAACTCAACCTTGCCCTATGGGCCTATCGAACAAGCATCCGTACCCCCACAAGAGCCACCCCATTTTCCCTAGTATTCGGATCTGAAGCTATTTTACCTATTGAGGTCGAGTTCCCATCCCTATGAGTATCCCTACAAAACATAATCATTGATGAGGAATACTGAGTCACAAGGTTGCACCAGCTATAATTACTGGATGACAAACACCTGAATGCGTTGAACCACCTGCAGGCATATAAAAATCATCTCAGAAGAAGCTACAATAGAGGATCAGAAACTAAAAATTTGAAGTAGGTGACCTTGTCCTTATGGAAAATCAAAAGAACTTCCAGGAGCACCCTAAGAAAGGAAAGTTCAAACCCAATTAGCTAGGACCTTATGTCGTCACATCTGACTATGGATCAGGAGCATATCAGCTTACAACACCTAAGGGGCAGCCTCAAGATGAGCTTATGAACATCCTACATCTAAAGAAATTTTATGCATAACCCATCAGGCACCCCAAGTCAAAAAATAAAAAAAATAGAAAAAATAAAAAAAATCAAAAAATCAAAAAATCAAGAAAAAACTGAGTACAAAAAAAAAATTCCAATGGTGAAAATCACTTCGGTGACACCTTGGATAAGTACCATGGTGAAAACCTGTTTCAGGCACCATGTGTAGTGGCTGGTTCTACCATCTAATAAGTCCTCTTTCTATCACAACACTCCATATCCCACACATCCCATGGCTTGGAATTGTGAAACATCAAGTCCTATCACCCAACCCACACTATCCCATCCAAAAATAGTACAAAATCAAAAAATCCAAAAACAATACAAAATCAAAAAATCTAAAAACAATACAAAATCAAAAAATCCAAAAATAATAAGAAAACATAGAAAATCCAAATACAACACAATTCACCATAGATTACCCCCCATACAACGTGCAACCATCAACATCTATCAACTCATCACATCACACCCATCCTAAACCATTCCCACATCATCAAGTCATACCAGAACTACATATTCATTTCGTCCACATCTTGAAAGTACCTTGATCTCGTGGATACAGGGTATGTAGGTAGTCTGGAATATGAAGGATGTTTCTAGTACTTAGGTACATAGGATGCACCCATCCAACCCGTTTGGATGGTCCCCACTCACTGAGCTTTCTAGACCCATTATATGATAGACACGCTAAGTATACACTTGAAACGCGGTCCCTATCACAAAAATCATCAATCAATATACCAACTATAATCCTACACCTAGCTAGATTGTTCTTTTGCCCACCTTTCAAAAATTCTCCAATCAAATCCAACTGATTTGCATCCTAGGATATATCTTTCCCACAATGGACAAAAAATTTGTCATCCTATCAACACGTCTCTTGGCAAGAGCACACAAAGGCTACTTGTATCTTTTTGTTGGTCTTTTTGATTGTTGATTTTTATCTTTTTTGTGTCACTCAAGGTCACCTCCAAAGCTACCATGATCTCATTATATCATGGTAAGTGGCAGACAACACCTAGAGTAGACATGGTCATTGTTTCTGTATGATGTGCTTGTGGGTTAGTTTCATTACTACAAGAATAGTATTCATATCTTGCAGCTTGGGTCGGTTTGAGTATGATGTGCCTCATTTGCATATACAGGCATCAAAACCTTATATGTACTATTCACACTCATTTCTATGATTCCCCTTCCTAGGCTAGGCAAGATTATACTACCTTGGGCATGCATGAAATCAACCTATCGTTTGTGGGTCTAGTCCATGCAATCGTGGGATATATATCGTCACCTAGGTTATTTCATACCTTTGTGAACTGTATCCTACATTGATATAGTAAACTAAGAAATTCTCTCAATTAATCTTATGCAACTACTGTTACTAGCTCAAAATTATCATCCTAATCAACTAAACCATCTGGGCCTAGATTTCATAACCACCTTCCCCCCAACCTTACCAAATCCCCTCACTAATCCCACTCTTCTAACTAACTCTCACTCAACACATCCCAAACCAAACCATATCTCCCCCCCAATGATGTGGTGTTTCATGACCTAACCATTCCCTCATTCCATCACTCCCAATCCTATCCGTTCCCCATCCACCCACCCTTATCCTCTTCCCATCGATGCCTCTATCGCACAGCCCCACCACCCAGGGTCCAACAAAGAACATCATGTGTATTAGGATTTGATTATCTCCCATATCACCCACTTCTCATCTCACCTATCATTTAGTTTGCATCTTCCATATCATATTAGTTACATAATCATTTAGGTTCATTTTATAATCATTTAAGTTCATTTTAGAATCCATTAATTTGCACATCACATATCAGTTACATTTCATTAGATTCATTTTAGAAGCATTTAATTTGCATATCATATCATTTAGGTTCTTGTGTTAGTTGCATATCATCTCATTAGATTCATTTTAGAATATTGTAGTTTTGCATCTTACATATCATCTAATTTGCACTTCATTTAAGTCCATTTAGTTTCCATATCATTTCAGTTGCAATTTATTAACTGCATTTTACAAAATCATTTAGTTACATTGCATAATCATAATCAATAAACATTTAGCTGCATCTCCATATTTCCATACATAACATGTGTTTATTAAGATAAACATACATTTAAATATCCATAATAAATGTTTATTAATCTAAACATTTATTTGCTTTATACATCATATAGTCCATAGATCACAAACCATGCATATATAAAAATAAGTAAACTATCATTACATCCATCATAGGTGCATCCATAACATCAAAAACATAATTGTATAAACACAACACATCTATAGCATATAAATCCATAAAGCATACTGCATCCATCAATATAGGCATCATCATAATCATAATAGAGCATCATAAGAAAACACATAGACCATCAAAAAGCATCATATCATATATAATCACCACAAAAAATGTACATTGTTCATATATATATAAAAATACAGTGTCCTGATACAATGCCTCCAAGGGCTAAAATGATATAATTGTCACATAGAAGATCCTCTATTTGATCGAGTGGGGGATCCTAACCTTGGTGATGGTTATGGTCCTGCCAATGGCTGTGCTTGTGGCTATACGTATACCTATGGGACCTACTGGGGCATGTATGATGGGGACCCATCACCTATTGGATGCTTTGAACTGATCTAGATCTATGTGACCTAGATGCCCTCAATCCACAAACCTAACTGTAGCTCGGTGCACACTGCTTAGCTAGCACTACCACATAATAAAGGCCCCGATAATACTCAACCCACCCTCTGGTCTCTGCCAGCTCCCCCTGTACTTGAGTCAACTACCCCTATACCTGAGTTAGCTATCCCTGTAACTGATACGACTGTGTCTGTGTCTGGGACAATTGTGTCTACATAACTATCAACACTGGGGCTAGACCAACACCTAAAGCCTACAAGCTACCCACCATAGTCTCTTCCTGTTGTGCCCTCACAAGTGCCGCATCCCACTCCCTTATCAAAGTTACTATGTCACCTTGAGCCTGGGTTAGTTGTACCTACAACGCAGCCACCTATCCATTTGACCCATCCAATAAGGCCACTGCCCCCCACAACTAAACCAACTTTGCCTCCCGACTCTCCAATGCCTCCTGCAAGCTGGCCACCTATGCTCGTAAGGTCTCCATCTCCTCCTCCTCACCCCGAGGCCGCCGATGAGGTGTAAGCCTCTCAACCTCTACCTCTCCACATGCCCCTGAAATACCTGCCTCCCCCTGCTACTGTTGCGCTACCTGTGGTGGGGGTAGATCACCCCTATCCACCCTCGATTGTCCCCCATGCCGCTGAAGTCCTCTATGATGTCACCCCACTCCAATCTGAACCTGCTCAATAGGTATCTGCTATACAGCTGCCTACTATCCCCCTACTATTGGGGCACCTATTCAGCTACTACTGTGGCCAGTACATCCATCAGCTGCCCATGACCCCCAACCACCCTCTCCTCTCCATCCCTCCCAACCTCCATGATATAGTCTGCGATGATCTCCTCACCCTCCTCAAGGAAATCATCTCCATCAAAGTCATCATCCCTACCATCATCTGAATCATCATCCCTTGAGCCTGCTGCCTCCTCCACCGGGACTACCTCCTCTGCTGGGTCCATAAACTGAGTCAGCCACCGCATCTGCCACCATATGTTATATGCAGGAGTAGTGCCTGCATCCCTGACTGTGCTCCCCAAATCCCACCGCACTGGCCGTAAAGCTACAAATTCATCTAGAGCGACCTGTGGTTATATAGTTGTAGGCTAGAAGGGCGTATCTTGACAGGTCTGCGCAAAGATGGCCATCTTCTGTGGGGTATCCTACCGCAATCCAAACTGCCGCATGACTCGTGAGGGTAGATACATGTCTATGGTGTGGTCTCCTCGACCCATCAAGTATTGCTGCTAAAAAGTAAAAGGCATGTGCAAATCATCATCGAGCCATGACTCCACTCCAATGTAAGGTCGCCAGGTCACCCAAATGACATCATCCAGCATCCATCTCCAGTACCGAATCTGACCAGTATAAGTGTACTCAGCATCTTGATATAAGAATATAAAGGCCTCAAATAGCTGGAGATAGTACCCACACATTGGCTGGGTAATTGTAATGTGCTCCCATATCCACATCTGTAACAGAGTGACCCAGGCTAACAACGTTGAATCATATAGATAGACAACTATATGCATCTCATGATACAGCTGCCCCAACATCGCTAGCCCCCAGGCATACACGGTCTCATGCCTCACCATCCCCTCGATCATCTCTACCCAACTAACTGGAAAACCCCTGTCCTACCTATCTGGCATCACCACACCACCAATCAAAGCACACAGGAATAAGGCAAAGGGATCCGCACCCACAACCAATGTCCCCTCGTAACTCATCTCCTGACCATCAGCTGGCAACACAATATGAGCCTGGCCAAAAACCCTGATTAGGGCCCTCCATCCCCTCATGTCATATCTCACCTGTCAACTATGAATAGGTAGCTTGAGGATGCGATAAACATCCTCAAGCGTGATCATGATCTCCCCAATTGGCAACAAAAATGTACAGGTCTCCGAGCGGTACTACTCCACTACAGTTGTCATTAAAGCTCTATGGGCTCATAGCACTGGCATCGATGCCACAGTCAAGAGTCCCAATCTAGCCAGTTGGGCCTGTGTGGCATCATCAAACTGGTCAAACAACGCCTTCACAGATGGCACACATCGCTCCCATGAATACACTATAAATGACTGTGTATCCTACATCCACAACATTCTTGTCAAAATCTACCTATCTTTTTTCCAAATCATCCCTTTCTTCTAATGTTGAATTCCCAAATCATTTCGCACCAAAACAAACCATACTTCACACCATTTTACAAATAGCGCTACTACTTCTTCCAATGGTGCTATTACAGATAATAGTGCCACTGCGCAAGGAATTTTGCACCACTTCAACATATAGCGCTACTGCGTAATGCACTTAATGCCATTTCAAAATATGGCGCCACCTTGTCACTTGGCGCTAATCTAAGGATTAGCACCAATTCCCCCTGTTGCGCATATTCTAAATATTGCGCTAATCCTGTTCTTTGCGCTAAAACTAAACATAGCACTGCTAATCAAAATAGCGCTATTCTGGAATACAACACTACCCTCCTACATATTTGGTGCTAAAACACCAAAACCATATTCTTCCAAACATTGCGCTATTTTAGAAGATAGAGCTAAAATACCAGACAAATGGTGACAAACTACCCTAAAGGTACTATGGTAGATAGCGCCAATCTAGAGGATTGCACTAATCTATTATGTTCTTTGTGCTACACGATCTAACAATAGCACTACATTCCTAAATCCCAATTCCCAAACCCCCAAAAAGTGACAAAAACAAAAAAATTGAAAAGTTAGGGTTAGACCCTACCTAGGGTCTAGCCTCCGATGCCCAGCCAAATGATTGAAACCGCTCAGAGATGTGTCAAATATGCAGGAATTGGGGGTTGTACTCTGCCATCACTCCTCTGCTTCTTCTTCTCACCAAGTCAATGTGTGCAAATGTGGCACTCTTAGGGCCCACTTCAACTAATATAGCATGCCATGTCATCCCCCTACCACTCCTTTTCCCCTCCAGGGTGCAGATCATAGCCTTTTTCATTCATTTTTCTTTCTGCCATCTTCTTTTTCCATCCCCTATCCAACTTTCACTCCTGTCACATCTTTTCGAGAGGTCACCCTAAATTTTTTTATTTTTTCCGCCGACCTCTCAAGGGGGCATCCCTCACCCATCTTAGTCCTTCTCGATAGCTAGGGCATATTTTTCTCCAACCTCACGCCACTTCCCTCCTAGGTCCTGACGCCATGTCAAAGAGGGGCAAATGTAGACACTTAAAAATATCTTTTACCATCAAACTGACTCCTGACATCCCTAAACTACCAATTTCCCTTCTAATCAAATTAATTAAATTCTTATTTAATTAATCATCCCTTCATCATCTAATTTTTCACCATTTTATCCCCAAAATTGAATTAATTTCATTAATTCTATAGTCCAAACCTTAGCCAATTGATTTAATAAATATGTAATATTTATTTAATCAATTTCCCTCTCCTCACTAAACCCAATTAATTAGCTAAACCATGTTTATCTAATTAATCCAGCCTATTAATTGACCTATCCCTACCCTAGACAATTAAATAGTTATTATTTAATTGCCTACCCTAGCCTACCTCATCCTAGCCCTAGGATTAATTAAATAAAACCCACATTTAATTAATCCTAACCTCTCATTTGGGTGGTCAAACATAGTTTATCACCCTTCCCCACATCCTCCAAATAAAAAATTGAAATAAATCCACATAAGTCAATTTTTTATTTAAATACATCCCACATCACAATTAATTCTTCTTACACCCCCATACCTCATTTATCTCCACTTATCCCCAAATGAATTTTTAATTCATTTTACATTTCCCATATGAATGATTAATTCAAAAATAATCCTTCACCCTCATGCTCATTTAATTCCTCCTTTTCCCGAAATGAATAAAAGATTTACTTTTATTCCTAGCCCTCCACTCCTCCAAGATCTAATCTAGGCCCTCCATAACACTTTTATCCTCCACCATTGATCTTCCAAATCAATCTCCACCCTTGGATCAAAATCCCTCCAAAATCTCTATAAATACAACATCTCTCAACCCATTTTGGGGATCCAAGTTTTATGTAATTTTACCATGCCCAAATATCTATTGAGCTAGTCTTTAGTGAGTTGCAAATTAAGATAGCATTTCACATTTGAATCATTATTTAGGGATTTTCATGTCTTAGGAGCTCTTGGGTGCAAGTTTCATTTCCCTTGATGAGATTTGGTCTTCTTGTTGAGGTATAGCTTTTGTGTGTTTATGCATTTTAGTTTGTGTTTCTACCTTGATTTAATCACCTAATCTACACATATCATCATTCATCTTATTGCATTGGAAAAATTACAAAAAAAAAATTGAAAATTTTGAAAATTTGAAATTAAAAAAATTGCATTTTAGGGTTTCTATGTTGCATTAATTAGTTTGAATTTCATCAAATTTTTTATTTTTGCATTAGATCTGAGATAAATTGTAGAAAATTACAAAAATTCAATAGCTTGCATTGCATTTTCATCATAAAATTGCTAGGGTTTTGTTGGAAATTGTGAATTTTGCATATAACCTATTAATTTGAAAAACTAGGGTTTGTAGGTAAAATCTTGTTTTAGATTTTTATATTGATCTTAGACACTCATTCAAATTTACATTTGGCTGTACTGTTGCATATTAGTGTAAATTTTCTTTTAGATCTCATAAATTTACATTTTTGCATAGAAAATTTCAACAAAAACTAGCATTTTCATTGATTTTTCATTAGATTTGCACTTGTATTTTGTATGGTAGGGTTTGAAAATTATTTTCAGATCCAAGTGGAACTAAGTTTCATCATAAATTAGATTGCAAGACATTTATATAGCATTTTACATCAAGATCTCAAACCTAGGGCTTGAAAAGCATAGATTTTCACTAAATTTGGCCTTATCGACTCTCAAAATTTGCACCATAGGCGTATTGTGAAGAATAATTATGCACTAATTTTATGTTATTAGTGTTATTATCTTCTTCCCTTCCTAAAATTATTTACCACACCTTGTTATTGGGCTCTTGTATTGAAAATTTGGTGAAAAATTGCACATTTTTGCTATATTTGCCCTAGGGTTTGACCTAGATTGCACTCGAAGTGTGGTGTAAAATATTTTATGATTCTAGGTGAATGATATAATTTATATTATTTTTTTTACCCCTTAAAATTCTTTACAAAACCCCTTTTTCTAGGTCTTGGAGTTGAAAAACTGTGAAAAATTGCATATTTTTGCTATATTTTCATAAGGGTTTGATCTTGAGTGGCATTACAAGCATGTTGTGATGGATTTTTTTTGGAATTATGTGGCTATTATTATTGATATAATTTTAGTTCCATCATCATTTTCCTCACAACACCCTTTGTCATGCTCTTTTGCATTAAGATTTGGTGAAAAATCGCATATTTTCGTGTATTTTCACTAGGTTTGGACTAGTCATCATTCTAGATTTGCATCAAGAGTGTGTTGTGATGGACTTACTGCTGTATTTTACTGATATCAGACATATTGTTTTCTTCCCCTGATCAAAATCCTCAAAACACCTTTTCTTTCATATATTGGAATTGAAAAAGTATAAAAAATCAAGCATTTTAGGTCATTTCTACATATAGTCTTACACTTGTCTTTGGCATACTTTTGGAAAACCTTCAAAATCTGATCTAAAATTGATTTCAAAGAATATATCATGGCTATTTATTTGGAAGCCTTGTTTTCATACATCATAGGCATTGATCATTTCTCTAAATTCATTGATAAACATCCTCAAGTTCTGGAACAAATAGCATACATACATGATGTTGATCTCTCTATGTGCTCCACATATGAAATCCTTTGTTATATATCTAATTTTGATGGCTTCACAAATCTCATGGGAATGTACCCTTTGATATTAGATGATCTCATTAAATTCATGATCAATAGTATATATACTAGTGATGACCTCAAAATGTTAGATGAAGCCTTAGATGACTTTATGGAAAATTCCACTACGGAACCTATTGCTAAAACATGTGATGATAACTTTGGTTTACCTTATGATCCCTCTCCCAAGGTTGTTCCTCCTCATGAGGACACTTTGATGCAAGAGGATGATTTCATTGACACATCTCTTAACATCATACCACCAAATCTTCATTCTAATGCTCACTCTAGCTAAGATGAAGCATTAGTAAATGAAGAGCCATCACCACTTTGTCATTCCAATGCTCTCCCTAGCCAAGTAAGCATTAGTGAATGAAGAACTCCCTTCAACAAAGAACATTCCATGCGTAGATGATGAGATTTCATCTAACAACAATAAAAACTCTATCATAATGCATGAAACCTCTAAGGATCATCCTAACAACCTTGTTCCTTTAGTTGATTGTTCACACACATTGGATATCACTAAGGAAGAAAAGACCCTTAATCTCCCTCATTTGATCAAATATTCAAGTCATTTGGACATCACTAAGGATTTTAAAACATTAATTATCTCTTTGAACATCAGTAAAGATGCAAACATTGATAATTGTTCTCACAATACCTTACCTTCTCCTCACTCCGATGCTCTTTTCTCAAAAGATGTAGCACTAGTGGATGAGGAAAGGTCTCCTACATTAAAACTCTCTTGGATAGATACTAAAATCACTCAAACTAAATTCCTTCTTCCATCTCTTAAGAGCATAATGCATACAACTCAACAAGAAAACATTCAACCTAACATTGAATCAAACCTAGAAGAGCTTACAACTGAACAACATGAAAACAAGAACAAAAGTTGGACTATGGTACCTTACATACCTCTCTACTCTAGCATTCGGGATTGGGAGGAGGATAATTTGATTCTTAATAAAACCTAGCATGATCCTCCCTATAGGTAAGTATTTCTAACCCTTTATCTCTCGTGATGTGTTTCTCTTGTGATGTGCTATGTGTTGTTTAGGCCTCCTGGGATGACCCTTGATTCTCTTGTAAGGTTTGGGATACTAGGAGACCACCTATGTTGTGACCTTCTTCTATTTGTATCATCATTGTTCTATATTGCCTCTCTCTATTTTCATTGTTGTGTGTTGTGTCTTATGGACATAGCATTGCGGTTGGTGAATTGGGGGCACCCTCCTACGTGACTGTCCCCAAGACAGTTGCTTCTCCTCTCTTATTTCATTATTTACCTTCCTCTAGTGTTTCTATATAGCGGGTAGATGATGAAAAACATTTATACTGATGTGGACCTAGCATCCCGTTAGCGAGAAATAAAAAATTGGACTTAGTTCCTAATATGACGATGGGGTTTTATCTATTATCTGACACTTGGCTAGTAGAAGTAATCTGTGCTTTCTACATAGTGATTTTGATGATGTTTTTATCTCACTTACAAACCTTAACAATACTGCTACTCTGTGCACTTTATTTATCTTTGAATCTTGCCTTGGTGACACTCAGTTCTGAGATTATCGTGATATAGCCTCACGATTATCCTCGATCTCCGAATTCATGGTGTAACCATGGGTCTTTGTGTGATGAATCATATGCATCTATGTTGTTGTTTATCATGATTATGTGGACACTAACATTTTTCTTGTAGGAATGTGCTTGAGGGAACATTTGGTGATCATAAAGTACATGTCACCTCCAGGGGGCATGGGCTTTGCAAGAGTCTGTGTTCCCTTGTGTGTTTTCTTCCTACCTTAACATGCTTGATATCGATGTGTGATATCAACCACCTTAAGGTGGGGGCATATATAAGGTAAGTTGTTTGTTGTAGATGTTAGCAATGTGCTTATCCTCAAGTGTAGTTTAGAGACTGGTGGTGATGACTCTATCCTTCACTCTGAGTTTGTTTGGAATCAATCAATCAATCAATTAATCATCTTAAGCCCTTTACGGAGGTGGGGATGGTGTATTTCTCAGAGTAGATTGCATCATCTTGTCATTTTTAAAAAGTACTCATCCAACGATACGGAGCGGTTCTGTGACTAAATCAACCCTTAAGCGTGTCTTTAATGATTGTTGTAGCGAAGCACAATCGTTGATGTGTTCCTATAATGTGCCTTAGATGGTGATGAGCCTAGAAATAAGAACACTCAATCGCTTGTCTGCCATGTTTTCTTCATGTCTTCAAAGTGTGTGTGTTTGGCGTGCTTAATATGTTTGGCATGTCCATTGCCCCATATGTAGTCTAAAGACTAGCGTGATGAGTGCTTCCTGCATTTTGGGAGGTTTGGCATGTCTTAGTACACATTTCATGGGTCCTACCTATATTTTATAGTATTTCATGGACTTATCTAGATAGATCTACATGTATATATTATTGACTATATGCTTGAACATTTTAGTATGATAGATAATATGTTAAAGATAATATGTTAAATATGCTTCATTGTTCACTTATGGATTATAAATTATTTAATTGAGATATGTTAGAAGATTTCTCTCTACTACATTTTTTAATTTAAGAAGTGATTATGCATTATGGTTCAATAGTTATAACTAAAATAGTGAACAATCTATTAACTGCCAAAATTAATTAAATGTTTTCATTTATATTTATATTCAAAATTCAAAATTCTAATACATCACCTCACAAACCTAAATTAAGTTAATTTACATAGTGGAATAGATAGGTTTGGTGTTACAATTATCTAATAGATAAGTTTGGTTTTACAATTATCTAATAGATAAATTTAGGGCACTTTATAACAAGGTAATTTACCTAGGATAAACGTTGCATTTCCCTTCATGTATGCGTTAAAGTAGACTTCGTAGTTATAGTAATAACAATGTTGGAACTAAAGATGGGGTTCATGTAGATGCATGCATAATCAAAAAGTAAGTTCATTCACGCTAATAGTCTAGTGTACACAAGCATACATACTCTATAATACAACAATTAATTTGGCAATAAAACGAGATGTGTGCAATCTAATGCAATAGCTAGAGTGATTTTCTTCAAAAGATAAGTGCGCCTATTACAATTTTCTTCAAAACTTGAAACAACCTACAAAATACAATAGTGTAAGGCTCAACCCACTATGTGAGCAATTCAATACAAAATTTGGACTAATCTTCTTCATAAGGTAACATACCTAGTCCAATTTTCTACATATGGTAAAGTGAATTGCAAAATATGATAAAATGACAAGGATGTTAGGCTCACTTTGATAGTGTCCAAACAAAAATCTGCCTTAAAAAAACATTCAAAACATGATTCAAATGAAGCATTTAATTCTTGTAGAGAAACTAACTATTTAGAAGAAACTAGAAGGAAATTCAAATCTTATCCACACAATATAAGCTACAAAAAAATTATCACAATTAGAAATTATTCAAGAGAGATTTTGTGCATAATTTCTTGTGAGGGTTGTGGTGATTAGAAGTAGCACTTGCAACTAACACATCTTACAAAAATCCACTTTCAATTATTCTTTGATGGATTCTCATATGTACATGTCAATATCTAATATGTAGATAATTTTTTCAATTTTTTGAATAGATAGTATATACCTTATCAAGGCCCCTTCATTTTTCCTATTTTTGACAATCCATTTTCTGCTCTTTCCAGAACTTCCAGTTTCATGTGTTTAGCTTTAGCAGCCTTCTCCAAGTGGTCTTTTCTTGTATTTATACATTCTCTTGAGATCTTCTCTTTTATACCTTATTGGTTGACAATGTTGGTGCATTAATCCCTTATAATGATTACTCATAATGTTTCTAGTGCTAGGGAATTATTTCATTTTTGAGATTCTTTTTTCTATGTAGATTCTTGTCTTGGTTTGATTGGCCATTCTCTTAGTAGTTCTATTGAGTAGGTATTAGGGATTATATTCAAGTTCTTAATTACATATTTGATTGGTCATGAAGGCAAGTGGCTATTAGGGATTGTTATGACAATCATATACGTGTTTGGATGACCACTTATGCATTTTATAGTCCTCTCTTGTTTCATTAGCAAAATCTTATAATTGGTTTGGTAGCCTCTTATGAATTTCATGAAGGCCACTTTTTTCCATAAATACATGTCTATCTAACTAGCATATGACCATTTAGAATGATATAAGATCATCAATCACTGTGAAAACCTCTTGACTAACATGAATACTTTATTGTTTCATGAGTGTCCTATTTGTTTCATGACTATCCTATTTGTTTTATTATTGTCATATGGATTTTTGCAATGGAATTTAGATTATATAACCTCATTATGACTAATTTTTAGATTTGAATTGCTCTTATGAGAACATCTCAATGATTTATGATAGTCTAGATTGGATATGGAAATAATCTTCATGCATGACAATAATCTTCTCTTTGCTATGACAATGAGTAACCTTTATGGTATTCATTTAGTTTGAAATAATGACTATTTACTACCTTACCTATGCACGATAACCCTCATTATTACCTTAGCAGCCGTAAATAAATCTACAACACCAATGACTCAATCCATACCATGATACTTATGACTACACCTAGGTAATATGATAGCACAGTCCCATATTTATTGGTGATAGCATTAGACTATTCAAGACAATGATTGAAGGATATAGAGGAGGACTATGGCATTCATAGAGGTGATATTAAACCATTTCAAATATGCAAACTATCCTAGGACTATTTCCCTTTAACTATCATGACACTACTACACAATCATGAATGAATGAGAGTTAGAGTGAGTAGATGGATAGGTTCTATACAATTCTTTTCAACTTTTGTGAATTTAAATAATATAAAATAAATGCTAAATCAACACATCTCAAAACATAGCTAAAGTGGGTACAAAAATGATAGGAAAAATACAAACTATATACTTATTGAACCTCTACACTAATATCACTTGTGGCAATTATAAAATAATATTCAATCTGTGAAAATTAAATACATAGATCATAAAAAGAGTCTCAAAACAAAAAATAGGTCCATTATTAAACATATGAGTATATCTGATGCAGGGACTTCCGGAGGTCATAACTTTTGACTCGGATGTGGGTTTTCTATGAAATTTTACAGGTGGATGCGTTATGAGGTGGCCAATGGTTTCCCAACCGACCCTAGCGGGTTGGACCTCATCTTGGCACTTTTTTGGGGCTTCAAACTTTCATCTTGGCCCTCAAAATGGCAAATTAGTGTTTTTTTCTAGTTTTTTAAAAATTGCTTTTTTTAATAACTCGAAACTCATGTTTCGAATTTAGGATGTTAGTTGTTTTTTCGTCCTACCTTAGCTTTATGAGCTTTTTGGGAAAAAACTGGATTCTCAAGATATGATTGTAAAATTACCTAAAATGGCAAAATCTGACAATTGTCGAAATCTGCCAAAAAAGGTAATTTTTTGTTTTTTTTTGTTTTCTTAGATATAAGAGAGTTTTTCTCTCATTGTAGCGGCAGAGTTGAGGAATAGAAATTTTGTTTTGTTTCAGCTTCTAAATTTTTGTCTCTCATGTTTAATGGCACAATTCTGTTGAGTGTATGTTGTGTGCTACATCAATATCTATACAATTAGCTTATAGGTCCATGTTATTAGTTTGACATGACTACAAAATTGATCTACCATTTACATTATGATGAAATCTTGTAGTGGCAATCATGGAAAAATCTACTTGTAGGATATACCTACAAGAAATAATGAATGTAAATGAGAATGAAAGAATATGTACCAAAAACACAAAATATTAATGCAATATGTAACTAGATAACACAAAAGAGGATGTAAGACGATTGCTTAAGGGGAGCTAAGAGGATGTCTTAAGGGGATACATAAGAGGATGGCTTTAGGTGATGTATATGAGGATTAATTAAAAGGGGAGATACAAGAGGATGTCTTAAGGGGATACAAAAGAGGATAGCTTACTTGGAGAGATGTACACAAGTCAATTTACAAAGTATAAGATAAAACTTGATGGCTTAAGGGGAGCTAAGAGGATGAATTAAGGGGATGTACAAGTGGGTGTCTTTAGAGGATGGATGAGAAATATATGAGTATATATATATGTAATTAACTAATTTGCGTTCACTTTTAGTTGAAGACTACAAAATTGACCTCACATACTTGGTTGGTGAAAACTTCTATTGACAATCATGTAAATTTGACTACTTGTCTAGGGTACACCTGCAAAAAGTAATGTTCAAATGTACAAGTAAATTAACTATATATTTACATGAGTCAATACAATCTTTAAGACAAGGGGAATAATATAGAAGGTGAAATGAGAATGAAAGAATTTATATACCAAAAACACAACACATTGATGCATTATGTAACTAGATAACATGTTGAATGTGAAAGCCATAATGTAAGTATATACAATTACCTAATTTGTGTTCACTTTTAGTTGAAGACTACAAAAATGACCTCACATACTTATATGGTGAAAACTTCTATTGACAATCATGCAAATTTGACTACTTGTCTAGGGTACACCTGCAAAAAGTAATGTTCAAATGTACAAGTAAATTAACTATATATTTACATGAGTCGATGCAAAATTTAAGACAAGGGGAATAATATAGAAGGGGAAATGAGAATGAAAGAATTTATATACCAAAAACACAACACATTGATGCATTATGTAACTACATAACATGTTGAATGTGAAATCCATAATGTAAGTATATACAATTACCTAATTTGTGTTCACTTTTAGTTGAAGACTACAAAAATGACCTCACATACTTGTATGGTGAAAACTTCTATTGACAATCATGCAAATTTGACTACTTGTCTAGGGTACACCTACAAAAGTAATGTTCAAATGTACAATTAAATTAAGTATACATTTACATGATTCGATACAAAATTTAAGACAAGTGGAATAATATAGAAGATGAAATGAGAATAAAAGAATTTATATACCAAAAAGACAAAACATTGATCCATTACATGTAACTAGATAACATTATAGGATACATTTAAGAGGATGGATTTAGGGGATGTAAGATTATGGTTTACATACCTAGAAATTTATTCTATTGTACCATCTGCATCCTCATTTTTTTGTAATGCATCTATAAGTGACTCATGTTCTTCCATCGAAAGTGTCCATAACTGTTTATTATAAGGTTTGCCTTGATATCTAACTAATTTTATATTTGTTACCACAACCAAATGTGAGTAGTGTATGATCTTCTTATGTGTTTTATAATCTTCAAATGCAGGCAAACTATTCCTTCTTATTAGATATTTTCATAAGAAAGTGCCAACAACAACCACAAAACCTGTTGGATACTCCATGTTATCATCATCTACTCTAGGATGTAACAACTTTTGTTTTGTCTCAACACATCGAGCCAACCAATACTCAGTTTCCTCTTCATTGCCCTCAGGTGCAACAACAACATACACATGTCCTACAAAAAAATTTATGTAATTCAATAAAGTGTGACATGTATCTAAATCACATAAATTTGTACATGCATACATATATAATTAATTATATATAGATGTACAAAAAAATGGCAATAAAAAAATATTGAAAATAAAAGTACCTTCTTGTACAAGGTCTGAAACATGATCATAGTCATCTGATGCAAACATTTGATTATCATCTTCAATTATTGTTTCAAGTTGATCTTGTGTTTTTGTAGGCGTCAAGGATCTTTGTTACCATTCTTCAATCCATTATGTATTTTCACATGCTCCCCAATCACCTGTAATACAAAATTGACAAAAACATGCAAGCTCCCTAGTACATATAGTCCATGTGCTTGCATTTGAACTCTTAAATGAATGCCATTTTGTTGATCCAGTTATTGTCTCACAATCAAGTCGAGTACGAATATTCTCTTCTTGAACTAACCAAAAGAATCGTCGAATTGTAGAGTTCTCACTTGATCTTGTAGATAATTTTTCATTACACCAATCCACAATTGCACATGCATCTCTAAATTTGGCTGCATTCTCAAATTTTAGTTGCTCTCTAGCAAGAGCTATTTTCACACATGCTTAAGCTCCATTATGTTCTCCTTTACCATGTCCAGCTTCAAAAAAACTCCACATATGTTGGATATTGTTTTCTTTGTGAGCCCTACATAGCCAATAAAACATTCTTGCATTTTTTAATTGCCCTGTACAATTATCTGACCATATGAAATGTTGTGCCATCTGGATTTCTCTTTCTTTTAAACTTTCATAAAATTTTGTGAAACAGTATTACACAAACTCTGAAGAGTGTAACTGGTTATCACTCAAATAGAAATGATACTCCCTCAAATTTTCTATTATCTTTTGTACTATCATCTGCATGTCTATATACAATATGAACAAATATGGCCACTTGTACTGAATTATAATACTGAGATTGAATTTCCTCTTGTGGAGAAAGAGTATATTTTTCTACAAAGTCAACCACTGAAAGGATAGTTCCAATTAGAAATGTGTTTTAACATGAACAAAATTGTCCATAAATTCACCAAGCATATTGGGAGTGTTTGACATATTTGGATACAATATTATCCTTAAAATCTTTGATGAATGCATGCACACAAATTTTTTCAGTGACTAACTCACATCGCTTTCCAATATTTCCATCCTTTAAAGAATATTCAACATTCTTGAATCTTTTCACATCCACTAATTGTTGTCCAAATTCATGTGAAATTTTTTTATGCATACATTCTCTTAACAATGAAAAGTTGCGACATCTATTGCATTGTCTAGAAATACATGCTTTTGAATAAAATAAGTATCCAGTAGATGTTTCACAAAACAAACTTGCTAAAAACTCCTTAATTGTTTGAGGTGGCATATTAATACCACATTCCTGCATAATTTCGTCAGTATGCAAAGTAGAACATATATATCAAAAAACATTATAATAATAACAAAATTGCACATGAGTTTTACAACAAGAGATTCACTGTTTATTAATTTTTACATACCAAGGTTTACATTTCTTGAAAGATCTTTGGCTTATGGTAATATTAAATGGTTCTAACACTAAATCATCTAAGAATTTTTTATATAATTCAGTTTGAGTCATGTCTAATAGATGTTTTGGATGAGGATCACAAATTTTAGGCCCCACTCGTAATTCTAAAACATCTCTAACATTAGATGATACCCTTGTATTATCATGCCAATATTTTACAATTAAAGATTTAATTTCACTATTTAATTTCATGTTATACCTTGGGAATCTACCACTAAAACTCCAACATTGGTTAATTAGATCTTTTTCAATAGATTCTCTTCTCTTTGCTACTCTTCTCAAAGTTTTAAGATTTATCTTTAGAATTTCACTTGTCTTACTTATCATTCTTTTATTAGAAGATGATTTATTGAGTAAAGTAGTTGTTATATCTCTTCGTGCTGCATTGCTATTTTTAGATCAACTCTTTTTACCAATAGAATCAATAGAATTAGCAACACTAGATAAAACTTGTTTGATTGATTCATTTTTTTTAGGTTTTACAAAGATGCCTAACTTTTTCATTACTTTTCACAATTTCCACATCTTCATCAATTGCATCATAAGTTGCCATTGAAATCCAAGACTTTTTCTATAAAAAATTATTTTATATAATCTATTTGCATGAGTTCTTATTTGCCTCCAAGAAATCTTACCAGGAAGATTATCTAAGACATTTATTTCAATCTCAAATAAAACATTTTCATTTTCACTCCTAGAAGGGATATCATTCTCATTCATATCATCAATAGGTGGGTTTGAAGACATACCTAGATTTGTTTCTATAGTCGTGTTTTCCATATCATTGAAAGTTGGCTCCGAAGACACACCTAGATTTGTTTCTATAGTCATGTTTTCTATATCATTGAAAGTTGGCTCCAAAGACACACATGGATTTGTTTCTATAGTCATGTTTTCCATATCATTGAAAGTTGTCTCTGAAGACATACCTAGATTTGTTTGTATAATTACATTTTCCATATCTTCAAAAGTTGGGTTTGAAGACATACATGCATTTGTTTCTATAGACACATTTTCTTCCAAATTCACCATTTCCACATTTGCATCATCTACATTCATCCCATCATTTATAGTCTCTTGAATGTCTTCCTCTTCAATACTCATGGAACTAGATGCTTCAATATTCTTCATCTCTTGAATCCTTGCTCTTCTATCTCTTTGCCTTTTTGCTTCCTTCTCTCTATTTGCTTCAATTTCTTGAGGTGTCATTACCCTCCTTTGCTTTTTTTTCTTTGACGTTGATTTGATCCCATGATTACCAAACCTTCTTGATAAAATAACAATTGATACTTAATCCAATTTCATAATTGATGTACTTATTTGAAATTTTGAAGTAGAATTAGATGTAGATACTTTGTTCCATAGATTTTGAAGTAAAAAGGAGATGTAAAAACAACAACCTTCTTTCTTTGTTCCTCTTGAAAATAGCTCATGCACTTGATTTCACTTCAAAATTGTTCATATGATTGACTCCTTTCAAAACCTGAATAGAATATGACCTGTCAAGATATTCCATAAAACACCTATAAGTAAAAAAATGAAAAAATTGTCACTGTCACGCCGTACTGATCAGACTTGCAAGTTGTAGGGATACAGTAATAGTACGTTTTTCCCTAATATGGGAATTAATGGGTATAATAGAAATGGGTACCCGTTATAAAACAGGTACCCATTCTTAGAAACATAACGGGTACCCATTATGTAATGCATACCCATTTTATAATGGGTACTCATTCTATGAAATTTGAAATCACTGATCGCCTTTTCTCTTCCCTTGTCTTAGGTTTTAGGCTCAGGAAAGGCATGGTTGGCTGACCTTGAGCCTTGGACCTACATGCATTTTTCTAAGTACAAAACAAGAAGAAACACTGAGTTTACCTATATGGTTGAGGACCTTTTTTTTTTAATTTTTTTACGAAATGAAAACCGATTATAGATGACATTGTCTAGTTTTCAAATATGTATTTTTTTTGTTATTGGACATGTTCTATTTATTATTTAATTTATGAGCAAACTGGTCCAAAAACTTGAAATGACAAGTGTTTGTATTTTTGTAATAACTTTTAATTTTTAAATTTAAAAAAAATAAATATGTCATCAATCTACACATCATTCTTTACACAATGAAAAAAAAAATAATTTTATGATTTTTTTTGCTCAAATTATGTTGGCCGTACATGAAGGGTTTTCAAAAGTAGCAATTAGGCCTAATAAAAAATTAATAAAAAAAAATTATTTGGAAAAAAATTATAAAAAATATCCTCATCAAACTTCACTGTACTACACATCTTTTCCCAAAAGGATTTTGAAAAATAATTTTATTTAGGCCAAATTATGTTGGCCGTACACATGCATGGTATGGTTAAAAAAAAGTGACTTTTAAATAGTGGTTTTTAGAAATGCCTATTCAAAATCAATTTGTATCATCTGGGTATTAAAAAAAATTACATATTTGGAAACTAGACTCTGAGTACTACATTTTATATTTAGTGACTTTTTTAAAGATTCCATCTCTAAGTGCTTCAAATTTTAAGGTCAAATGTGACAAATTCTAAATATCAGGGAAAATACTTCCACTTTTTGGCCAAAAAGTGCACCCAACTTCTTGCGCTGACCCGGGCCTCTGATGGATTGTGTAAGGGAGTAAATTGTAGAAAATGCACTTGGTATGTCCCTAACTTTACAGAAGAAGAAACATGTGTAATAATAATATGTCACGATTTAAAGAAGTTCATCATAGAAAGAAAAGCTAAGCCGCTACGGGCTCTTACTACATTTTTTTGGTAGCATTATTGAGTTTTGAGAAGGAAATTTACCTAGTTAGAAACCAAAGTTAGGCACAATCTACAACTGAATTGTAATTAAAATGATCCTTCATCAAAGAGGATAATTACAATGACCTTGTGTCTAAAATCTAAGTATAAGAAAATGGATATTACCTATGGTAGTAGTGTGCAGTAGCATAAGAGATAGACATGAAGGTTAAATTCCATTATATAACTTCTTGCCAATTAGGGTGATAAACTTGACTACAAGACTTCACTGTGTCATGTTGTACTTATTTAAAAACCTTGGCCAAGGTGATGCTACTACCTAATAGTGTCAGTCAGTTTTCTTGTCCTAGATACATACCCAGTCAAAGGTCATGCTAGTTAGGAGTTGCCTATAGTGTATGACCGACTAGGGATTGTGTAGGGTCAAACACCAGCCTCAAATGGCATTAGATTTTCCTTCCATTACTTCTCTGCGAAGGACTGGGTCTTTCCAGTAGGAATGGTATGGGGAACTAGTAAGTCCATGGATGGGTGAAAAATACCCTTATGAAAAGAAATTTGCACTCAATGAAAGGTCTAATGGGACCAGTATCCAGAAGGTATTATGACATGGAAAGTTTACCATGATTTTATATCAAAGATTTTCTCAATCGCTTATGCTTTTGTAGGATAAACAAAATTTTTATCTTATTAAGGTTTTAGAAATATTGGATCATCGAGGATGATGACTCTTACGGGTGGATTAATGTTACATCCCTAACTTTGACTATGTTTTACTTTTTACTTTTGAAGTGATTCGTAGATGATTATGCATAATTCAATGATTTGACTATTCACAGACTCTCGTCAAGATAACAAGGAAGATAGGGAGCGTCTGTCTTTTTCTCTAAAGAGAGGTAGGCCTCCTAAAGTAGCAAAAACATAGGAAGAAAATAAGGCAAGGATACAGGCTACCCCTGATACCTATTTGAGATCGGGGAGAGTGCGTAGCTCTCCTCGAGGTCAATGCAGATCCTCTCTTGGAATGTTAGGGGCATTAATGCCCCTAACAAAAGACAATTAAGCATCAGATTGATTCATCAAAAGTAGATTTGGTTTGTCTACAAGAAACAAAATTTTCTGAGGATCAGGCAATGAATATTTTTTCAAAATGGAAGAATTGGAATTTTCTTCATTCTCTAGCTTTGGGAGCATTAGGGGGATTAGCAATTTTGTGGAATAGTATGATATGTGAGATAGAATATATTTGTTCTACTTAGAATTTCATTTTAGTTAAAATATCTTTTGGTGAGAAATTTTTTTGGTTGTTTAACATTTATGGTCCCAACTCTACACTTGATAAGAAGTATTTGTGGAATACAATTTTTGCTCTCATGCTACATTTGAAGGAAGAGAGAGTAATTCTAGGAGGGGATTTTAATGCTATCTCTTGTATTAGTGAAAATATGGGGGGGATTACCCCTCCTACTAAAGTTATAGCAGATTTTAATGATTTTATACCAGAAAATTCTTTGTTGGATAGTCCTATCATTAATGGAAGGTTCACATGGACAAATAGGAGAAAAAAATTTTCAAGGATAGTTGAGAGGCTAGATAGGTTCTTGTTTTCTCCTGATTGGTGTTTTGAAAATGAAGTATCTTGTACACAAATTCTTCCTTTTAAAGGGTCAGATCATGTTCCAATTAGTATTGATATTAAGAGTCTTGAGATTTAGAGGAAGAGAAATATTCCTTTAAGTTTGAATCCATGTGGTTTAGGGATACTAATTTCATTGCTAATCTTGAAAGTTGGTGGAAAACTGCTTCATTTTTTATTGGTTCAAGACTGTATCAATTAAATGAAAAAATCAAATTTGTAAGAAGAATGATAAGAATTTGGAATAAGGAAGTGTTTGGAAATATTTTTGAACAGAAAGTTGAGATACAAGATTAGTTGATTAAAATGAATGAGCACATTATTAAATTTTGAATCGATCAAAATTTGTTTCAGACTGTGAAAGCTCTTCAAGCAAATCTTGAGGAGTTCTTAGCAAGGGAAGAGATTTATTGGCATAAAAAATCAAGGGAGTTATGGTTAAGGGAAGGGGATAGAAACACTAAGTTCTTTCATTCTTTAGCAATGGTTAGAAGGCACAAAAATCTGACCAAAACAATTAAAGATTCTCCAGGATAGATATTGGAGGAGGATTCATTGATTCAGAAAGAAGGAGCAATTTTTTTCAAGAAACTTATATCCAAGGATGAGTCTTTAGTCTGGAATGATACTATGGATGAAGTGTTGCATCATATTCCCAGTTTGATTACTGAAGAGGACAATAAAGATTTATTGAAAGAATTCACTATGGAAGAGATTAGGGCTGTAGTTTTCTCTCTTGATTTAGATAAAGCTCCAGGTCTACATGGCTTTATTCCTTTATTTTATCATAAATGCTAGGATTTTATTGGTTGGGAAGTGTGGCTAGTAGTTGAAGAGCCCATAGAAATAGTACAGTTCTAAAGGAGATTAATTCTACTTTTGTAGCTCTAATTCCAAAGGTGGCAGCTCCAAGTTCCTTTATGGATTTTAGACCAATTTATCTATGTAATGTTTCATACAATATTATAACTAAGGCAATCTTGTTGAGACTAGTAGCTTTTCTTCCAAAAATCATTTCTAAAGAACAGGGAGGATTTGTGCCTGGGAAAGAGACATCAGCTAGAGTGTTAGTTGCCTATGAGGTATTACATTCCATTCATTCTTTTAAGATACTGGTTATGTTGATTAAATTGGATATGCTTATAGCTTATGACAAGGTATCTTGGGAATTCTTATTCAAAATTTTGTAGAGATTTGGCTTTTCTTATAAATGGTGTAAGTGGATACATTCATATATTTCAGGTACGAGTTTTGTAGTACTAATTAATTGATCCCCTTCAGAATTATTTAAGTCTTCTTGAGGTATTCGTCAAGGTATCCTCTCTCTCCTTCTGTTTTCATCATTGTTGCAGAAGGGTTGAGCAGGCTGATTCACTTTCAAAATAGATCAATGACTCGGAAAGGTATTTCTATTCCAAAAGTTCCTTTTGATATCACACATGGTCTTTTCACTGATGACACTTTTATTTGGACAACCCTCTTTGTTTGAAGCAAAATCCATTAAAAAGATCTTGGACCTCTATTGTTCAACTTTAGGCCAGAAAGTAAATAAGGGTAAATCTCTGATTTTTTTCTTTAATGTTAGTCTATTGCTTGAAGGGAGAATTTCAAATTATTTAGGCTTCATAATAGATGTACTTCCCTCAAAATATTTAGGCATTCCTCTATTTTATGGAAGTTTGAGAAGTAGTTTTTGGAAAAGATTTATTGAGAATGTCAAAAGGAAAATTGCTTATTGGAAAGGCAAATGGTTAACTCTAGTAGGTAAGATTCTCATGATTAAAGTACTATTAGCTATTCCAATTTATATGTTCTTAGTTCTGAAAGTTCCAAAAGGTATCCTCATTGATCTTTGTAGCATTTTTAGAAAATTTCTATGGAACGGGTCTAAAGAGGAGAGTAGTAATATCCCCCTGATCTCTTGGGACAAGATATGTATTACAGAATAGTTAGGAGGGACAGATATCCATAATATTGAAAATTAGAATTGTGCACTAGGAGAAAAATTGGTATGGCAAATGTATGATAACCCAGAGGCTAAATGGTACATAATTATGCAAGAAAAATACTTAGATTTGGTTGATCCAATGAGAATTTTTACCATCCAAAATCTAGAGCCAAGTTCTGAGATATGGAATTTCATGATTGATTGCAGGGAGGTAATTTTGCTTTTTCTTTTTTGGGTTATACATGATGGTTGTTCAGCTTTATTTTAGGATGATTCTCGGAACAATCATCCTCCTCTTTCTAACATAGAAGGGTTGAATGAGGCTAAAGAGATTCTCAGTCAGATTTGGGGAGTTAGAGTTAGAGATTACTTGGAGTTAAACGAAGTTCAAAATCATTTGGGTACAAATTGGAAAGATTTTTCAAATGTTCCAATTCCTCCTTCCCAAAAAGATTTGCTTTCTAAAATTCTTAAGAGGAGAAGGGTTTTTCTATCTAGAACTCCAGATGAAATTATTTGGACTCCTAAATCTAGGAAATACATAGTGAAACAAGGATATCAAAGTATCATGGGAAGAAGTGTGGAAGGTTCTTCAAGCTGGCCATCCAAACTCTGCTAGAGTAATCTTTGCCTTCCAAAGGTAGGAGCACTTGCTTGGTTGGCTCTTAAGGCTAGTATTCTGACAAGTACAAGACTTTTTAAGCTTGGTTTTGGCTAGCCTTTTTAATGTCCCCTTTGTTTAGAAGTAGAAGAAGATAGTAATCATTTATTGATGAGCTATTCTTTTTCTTCGCAAGTTTGGTGTTGGTTGTGGGTGAAGTTGGGTTGGTCGGGAGCTCTCCCTGATATAGTTTTAAATTTGTTTCAGATTTGGCCAATTCTTTTTCAAAACTCAACTTTTTCTACCCTTTAGATTGTTTCTCCTAGGTTAGTGGTTTGGAATTTATGGCTTGAAAGGAATAATCATTTTTTTAGGAAAGAGGAACACTCCTTGGATTAAGTTATGGGTAAAGTGGAGAATGTTGCAAGTATGAGGATAACCGGTGTTGTCATTGATGTCAACATACTCATATTGTATTAATGAGGAGGATTGAATGAGCTATGTGCTGAGGATATTGAGAGAATAAGTCTCAATCAGGAACAGTGAAGAACTGTGATGACAAGAAGGAAAAAGTCCTAAATAGGTTGAGGATCAGAGGATACGGTTTAAAGGGTTTGTAGATATGAGTCTTGAGATGTTCCAGTCAAGATTTTAGAGGTCCACATGAAGATCTGAAGAAGTTACAGTCACTCCAGTAGAACCGGTTCTGGCAGGTGTTCAGAGGTGACAAAGGTTCACAGAAAGGTCCGGTGAGCTCCGGAATTGCATGATCTCACTCTACGGATTAGAGGGAGTGTTGAAGAAGTATGTGTGAAGTGACAAATAGATTTGTTCATGGTTTGGTGGTCCAGAAGCACCTTTCTCAATGTGACAGTGATGACAGACTGTGTTCTTGAAGTTCCAGATGAAGAAGAGAAGAATTCTAGTAAGCTGAGAAAGTGTGGATGTTCTTGATGTCTCAGGAAAGGTTTTGGTGATCTTTGGATCATATACAATTCTTATTGGCAGTCCACATTAAAGTTTGAGTTTGCATTTGAAGAATAACCATGGATATTGGTGTTCTTCCTAAAACAGGCTAACTGGATGTATTACATGTCTTGCGAATGATCTTATAGGTGTTTGCCGACTTAGATGATTGTTCCTAAGTTGATGCTTTGTATAAATAAGGGATTGTGAATTCATTTTGAAGTGTGTCTTGGTGTGGATGAGTGTGGCATAGCAAAGAAGAGCGAAAGGCAGAGCAGGAGTTTTTCAGCTTAAATTGAACTGGTCCAGACATGGTAAAGATGTCAATCTCTAGTTCAAGTTTGTAATACTTGTTACTTTGTAGACAATGTGTCTCTTGTAGGCAATGTGCCTCTTGTGAGTAGTGTGCTCAAGCAGTGAGCCCTAATTGGCATGTGCCATCTATTTTTCTTATTCTTCTAATAGAGAATAATCCTTGGGTTAATCACCCCGTGGTTTTTCCCTTGACTGGGTTTTCCACATCAAAATCTTGGTGTTTCATGTGTTGATGTGTATCTACTCTGGTGTTTATGCTTTATGTTTTTATGAGTGATTAATTTATATGCTATTAAATAACAAGAGGATTTAAGTGTCTGAATTGAAAGCAAGTTTTTGTACAACTGATTCACCCCCCTCTCAGTTGTGTGCCCTAGATCTAACAATTGGTATCAGAGCTATGTTCCTCTAAAAAGAGCTTAACTGCTTGAGGAGATCTAGGATGTCATCATACAAGAAGGATAGTCTGAAGTTTGATGGAACCAACTTCACTCTTTGGAAAGGCCGCATGAAATGTCACTTGGAGTGTATGGGAAAGGCATACTTGTCCATGGTCACAAAAGCATATACACCTCCACAGGGTGGTCCGACAACTCTAAATGAAATCACAGATGCTGAAATCAATCTATGGACCAAAGAGGCTCTTCTAAGTGCATTAACTGACTCAGAGCTTTCAAATGTTATTGACCTACCAACTACCTATGAGATCTAGATTAAACTGGAACTTCTGCATGAAGGAGATGAGTATGTTAAGAGTGCAAGGTTGAAGAGTCTCAAAGGGAAATTTGAAAGACTGAAAATGAGAGATGATGAAAATATTACTACCTTTATGCCAAGAGTAAACGAGCTAGTGTGTGGAATCAGGAATGCTGGTGGAGTTTTGGATGAAAATGAGATTGTTGGCAAAATTCTCAGATCTCTTCCTGCTGTCTACAAAATCAAGGTTGCTACCATTGATGAATTCAAAGCCCATACAACTATCACCAGAGACCAATTAGCTGGCAAACTGGCTACATTTGAAATGACCGAGTTTGGAGATGACCCCCCCAAGACTGAATCTGCATTCAAAGCCAGTGGCTCTATGAAAGGTAAACAAAGAAGAGACATGGAAGTGGAAGAAGCAGAAACAACTAAACTTGAAGCTCTCTTTGCAAAGAGATTGCCAAGAGGATCCGGTAAGTATGAAGGAAAATTACCCTTTAAGTGCTTCAACTGCAATAAGATTGGTCATTTTGCCTCAAGATGTCCAGAAAGATCTACAAGGTCAAACTCTAACAGACAAAGGTTCCAAAAGAATTGTTATTATGTTCATGAAGAAGATGATAATGAAGGAGTAACAGATGATGAATCAGAGATAGGAAACAAATCCGGAAATGAATGAGTGTTTATTGCCATCAAGGAAGAAGATCCAATATCCTCTAAATCAGTCAATCATAAGGTTGTAGAAAGAGCTTTGGATGCCCAAGTTGAAGACAAGGATGATTGGGTTATTGACAGTGGATGCTCTCACCATATGATAGGTGACAAGAACAAGTTCTTAGATTTGGAAAGGTATGAAGGAGGAGTGGTAAAGTTTGGTGATAATTCTACTAGTAGAATTAGAGGAAGAGGAACTATTTCTTTTAATGGAAGAAACAGAGCTAGTAATGTACTATATGTTGAAGGCTTGAAGCAAAATCTTCTAAGTGTTGGATAGTTGGTGGACAAAGGCTATGATCTCCAATTCAAGGATGAAATATGCAAAGTCCTTGAAAGATTTGAAATAGAGATTGCATCCGATACTCAAACTAAAGGTAATATCTTCCACTTGGTTGGTTCTGATAAAAGTTGTCTTTTTGTTCAAATTGATCAGAGTTGGTTATGGCATAGAAGGATGTGTCATGTAAATTTTGATAACATCATCAAGATAAGCAATACTCAGGCTATAAGAGATCTTCCAAAAGTGGTAAAACCTACAAATAGCTTGTGTAAAGAATGTCAGCTGGGTAAATAGAGTAGAGTCTCATTCAAAAGAAAGGATTAGTCCTCTACCAGATTATTGGAGTTAGTTCATACTAATCTATGTGGTCTGACAAGAATCAAGAGTATGCAAGGTGATAGATACTTCATGTTACTGATTGATGACCATTCCCGGATGATGTGGGTCACCTTTCTAAAAGAGAAATCAGAAGCATTTGAGAAGTTCAAAATCTTCAAGGCTATGGTAGAGAATCTAACCGGATTAAAACTAAAATGTCTGAGGTCTGATAGAGGTGGTGAATTCACATCCGGTGAATTCATAGATTTTTGTGAGAAGCATGGTATAAAGAGACAGTTATCTGCTCCTAGGACTCCACAGTAGAATGGAGTAGTTGAGAGAAAGAACCAGACCATCCAAGAAGCATCCAGGACAATGATGATGGAAGCAAATGTTCCCCAGATATTTTGGAAAGAAGCTGTCAGCACTGCAGTCTACACTCTCAATCAAGTTCAAATCAGAAGCAATACCGGTAAGACTCCTTATGAACTTTAGTTTGGCATCACTCCTACTGTAAGATATTTTAGAGTATTTGGTAGCAAGTGTTACATTAAAAGAGATGAAGAGCTAGGAAAGTTTGATGCTAGAAGTGATGAAGGAATTTTCTTGGGTTACTCCACTCAAAGCAAAGCATACCAGTGTTACAATAAGAGACTGAGAAAGATGATAGAAAGTACAAATGTGAAGGTTGATGAAGGTATTGAGAAGCCCTCAAGATTTTATGATTATGATGAAGATGATCAGAATGATGTTCTGGTTCAAGGAGCTCCATCCTCTCATGAAAGTTAGATTCAGACTGATCTGGTAAATCAGGAAGAAGAGACAGGTCTAAATGAGCATGATCAAGAAGTAGAAGTGCAAGAAACTCCCAAAGTTCCAAGGTATGTAAGACTGAACCACTCTAAAGATCAGATTAGAGGTGACAAAAGCAAAGGTGTGCAAACTAGAAGGAATGTTGCAAAAAATTTAGATGAATGTTGTCTAATTTCAAAGATTGAACCTAAGACAATAAATGAAGCATGCAATGATGAAAATTGGACAAAAGCAATGGAAGAAGAATTGATGCAAATTGAGAAAAATCACACTTGGGATCTTGTTTCTAGACCTAGAAACAAGAATGTGATTGGAACCAAATGGGTCTTCCGGAACAAACTAAATGAAGCTGGTGAAGTAATCAGAAATAAGGCTAGATTAGTCTGCAAAGGCTACTCTCAAATAGAAGGGATTGATTTTGAGGAAACCTTTTCTCCGATGGCAAGAATTGAAGTAGTCAGACTATTTCTTGCATTTGCTGCCTTCAACGATTTTAATGTGTATCAGATGGATGTCAAATCTACTTCCTGAATGGTGACTTAGAAGAAGAGGTGTACATTGAACAACTGAATGGATTTCAGTTATTTGAGCATGGTGATATGGTCTGCAAATTAAAGAAGGCACTGTATGGTCTAAAGCAAGCTCCAAGAGCATGGTATGAAAGGATAGACAAACATCTTTTGAAGATTGGGTTCAACAAAGGTAGTGCTGATAGTAACCTATATTTCAAATTGATCATGAAAACATCTTGATTGTTGAAGTATTTGTTGATGATGTCATCTTTGGAGGAAAAGATAGTATGTGTAAAACCTTTGCAAATCAAATGAAAAGTGAGTTTGAAATGTCAATGCTTGGTAATGAATTTCTTCTTGGGTCTACAAATTACTCAGTCAAAGAAAGGAATCTTTATCTCTCAGACCAAATATGTGAAAGAATTATTGAGGAAATTTGGAATGGAAGATTCAAAGCCAATGAACACTCCCATGGCAACCGGATGTAAGTTGAGCAAAGATGATGACTCTCCTAAGATAGATCAGACCGAGTACAGATCAATGATTGGAGGATTATTGTATCTCACTCAGACTAGACCAGATATAATGCAGGTTGTTGGTCTTGTGGCAAGATTCCAGGCTGATCCCAGGGAATCTCATTTCATGGCAATCAAAAGAATTTTTAGGTACTTAAAAGGAACAGTTGAGTATGGTCTATGGTATCGTAGAGATCATAATTTTTCTCTTCATGCATACACAGATGCAGATTGGGCAGGAGATGTGGATGATAGGAAGAGTACAAGTGGAGGAGCATTCTTTTTGGGAAAAAGGTTGGTTTCTTGGCTAAGAAAGAAACAAGAGGCAATATCCCTGTCTACAACTGAAGCAGAATACATTGCAGCAACAGGTAGTTTCACTCAACTTTTGTGGATGAAGCAGATGCTAAGAGATATTCAAGTAGAATATGAGGAGCCTATCACAATTTTCTATGATAATTCAAGTGCAATAAATATTTCTAAGAATCCAGTGTTGCATTCTAAGACTAAGCATATATCTATCAAGTTTCACTTTCTAAGAGAGCCAGTGAACAAAGGTGAAGTCAGATTGGAGTATGTGCCCTCCAAGGATCAACTTGCAGATATTTTTACTAAACCTCTTCCCAAGGACTCTTTTGAGTATCTCAGGGAAACGTTAGTGGTCATGGCCCCTCCGGTGATGAACTAGGATGCCCTGATGTGCATCAATCTGGTGGATATCATAGTCATATCTTGTCATCCAGATTGATGATGGGGAGCAGTTGATATAATTTTGATGTGTTAGAATTGAAATTATGAGCCCTTTGCCATTGATGTCAAAGGGGGAGAGAAGACATGTGAAAAACAAGTAGTTGATGATCAAAGGGGGAGCAGTAAAGGAAGAGAAGACATGTGAAGAGTTGTTGCTGATAGGGGGAGCTATAACAGAAAGGAGAAGTTCTTGTCTTGATGGTTTTTCACATCATATGTTGCCATCAATGACAAAGGGGGAGATTGTTGCAAGTATGAGGATAACTAGTGTTGTCATTGATGTCAACATACTCATATTGCATTAATGATGAGGATTGAATGAGCTGTGTGCTGAGGATATTGAGAGAATAAGTCTCAATCAGGAACAGTGAAGAACTGTGATGACAAGAAGGAAAAAGTCCTAAATAGGTTGAGGATCAGAGGATGCAGTTTTAAGAGTTTGTAGATATGAGTCTTGAGATGTTCCAGTCAAGATTTCATAGGTCTATATGAAGATCTAAAGAAGTTATGGTCGCTCCAGTAGAAACGGTTCCAGCAGGTGTTCAAAGGTGATAGAGGGTCACAGAAAGGTCCGGCGAGCTTTAGAATTGCATAATCTCACTCTACGGATTGGAGGGAGTGTTGAAGAAGTCTGTGTGAAGTGATAAATAGATTTGTTCATGGTTTGGAGGTCTAGAAGCACCTTTCTCATTGTGACAGTGATGACAGACTATGTTCTTGAAGTTCTAGATGAAGAAGAGAAGAATTCCAGTAAGCTGAGAAAGTGTGGATGTTCTTGATGTCTCAGGAAAGGTTTTGGTGATCTTTGGATTGTATACAATTCTTATTAGCGGTCCGCATTAAAGTTTGAGTTTGTATTTGGAGAATAACCACAGATATTGGTGTTCTTCCTAAAATAGGCTGATCGGATGTATTACACGTCTTGCGAATGATCTTATGGATGTTTGCCGACTTAGATGATTGTTCCTAAGTTGATGCCTTGTATAAATAAGGGATTGTGAATTCATTTTGAAGTGTGTCTTGGTGTGGATGAGTGTGGCATAGTGAAGAAGAGCAAAAGGTAGAGTAGGAGTTTTCGGCCTTAAATGGAACTGATCCAGACATGGTAAAGATGTCAATCTCTAGTTCAAGTTTGTAATACTTGTTACTTTGTAAGCAGTGTGTCTCTTGTAGGCAGTGTGCCTCTTGTGAGTAGTGTGCTCAGGCAGTGAGCCCTAATTGGCATGTGCTATCTATTTTTCTTATTCTTCTAACAGAGAATAATCCTTGGGTTAATCACCCTGTGGTTTTTCCCTTGACCGGGTTTTCCACGTTAAAATCTTGGTGCTTCATGTGTTGATGTGTATCTGCTCTGGTGTTTATGCTTTATGCTTTCATGAGTGATTAATTGATATGCTATTAAATAACAAGAGGTTTTAAGTGTTTGAATTGAAAGCAAGTTTTTGTACAACTGATTCACCCACTCTTAGTTGTGTGCCCTAGATCTAACATAGAAGGCAGTGGCAGAGCTAGTCTACTCTCATTTATTATTAATAGATGCTAGCTCTTTAGCTTTTTCTTCTTGGGATGCTCTCATGCTCAAAAATTGGAAATTTTTGTCACTTCCCAATCTAAATTGTTTTGTGGATGTTTAGAAAGTGGATAGGAGTCTTATTCATTGGAAGCCTCCTCTAGAAAAATTTATTAAATTGAATTTTTATGGTGCCTGCAGAGGTAATTCGAGATCTTCAGGTGCTGGATGTGTGTTAAGAAATTGGAATGGGGAAATACTTAAGGTTGTGTCTCTTAAACATAGATTTTGCTCTAATAATGAGGCTGATGCCTTGGCACTAGTTGCAGGTCTAAAATTAGCTTCAAGTTGTGGGGTTAAAGATGTTATTATTGAAGGAGATTCCATGAATACAATGAATGCTCTTAAAAAGATTTCAGTTCCCAGTTGGAAAATTGGTTATATCTTAGATGATGCCTTGAATTTAATCAAATCCTTTGCAAATTTCCAAATTCTTCATTCATATAGGGAAGGGAACAAATTAACTGATTTTCTTGCCAATTTGGCTTGTGATCAGGAGAGGGAATATTTTGAATGGGATACTGATTCTCTGTGGTGCTAGAATGGTTTTGTAAATTTTTTTGAAGAAGATAGGAAGTTCATTTCAGTTTAAGGGTGTTTAGTTTGGGAATGAAGTTTGGCACTTCTTTTTGAATTCAAATCAGAGAGGGAATGTCCTTGGTTGGGCTTTGGGTGGTAAGAAGTATGTAACTATTTTTAGAGACAAGATCCCTTTTTCACAAACTAAAGTTTAGTTTGGTAGGATTATAGTTGTTAGTTTCCTTTTATGCCTTTCGTGTCATCATAACTCTTTGGCTCAGAATTTGTTACATTTGTGTGGATTCCACTTATAGTGTACTATTTCATTTATTTCATCCATTTCAAACTGAGTTGGTATGTAGATCTTTTGGCCGTCATTTGTGGTGTTTCCAGATCTTTCGCATAGATACTTAATATATTCTCCTAAATGGAATACTATTCCCATTGCTTAGTTTTTGGTGCTCCAGTGCTTGTGATTAATTTTTTCCTGCTTTGAGGGATCTTTTGTTGGAGAAATGGGTTTAAATCTCAGAAACTCTAGGATTCTATTACCAATTTAGAAATGGGAGCAACCTTCTCTGGGGGTCTCTCGTGCTTTTTCCTTGGGTGAAATCTTTAAAATTTATGATAAGAATATTGAGAGTGTAATTTTTTCTATGTGGGGTCGTGAATTCTTTCATCTTCCTATGACATTGTATCCATCTAGGTGATATCACACTTTCTTTCTAATTCTATTGACCTCATTCAAGATGTTAATCTGGTGAGAAGGCTTGGGCATATGTTTGTGTAGGATTTTCTATTTTCTACAGATATTTTTAACACGACCATGGTAGATTATGATATTCATTTAGGAATTGCTCCCATTGGGGGTCTTTTTACTCTACAAGATATTGTTCACAGGCCCACGGTGCATTGTCTTTTCACTTCTTTTCTTCATGGGTTGTAGCATAATTGTAGGATGTCTATCTTAAATGGCCTTCGTTGTCATGGCAGAGAGGTTGGTGATGAAGTGATTGATGTGGCTAGAGAGGTGTTTAGGGCTTTATTTCATCTACTTCATTTTTAGTTACCTCCCCCCCATCTACCTATAGTAGTTATTGGTGATACAAATATTGTGATGTTGGAGGATCCTTAGCTTATTTACCATTTTACCATAAGAAGGAGATGGTGTTTTCAAGGTGAATATGGTGACTGTTGATTTTGATTACAATTTTTTGGTAGCATTTTTTAAGAAGGCTGATTGTTTCAAGCTTTCTCCTCTAGTGCCTCTTTCATTTCCTATTTGTGCTATGAATTTGTAAACTTTATATACTCTGCTACTTTTGTATTTGCCCACCAGTGATGTAATTAAAGCTTTTCTAGTCTTAAGGTGGCTATTTTGGGGGCAATTTTACATGTTTTTGTCCCTATTTCATATTGTAATTCCATGTTGTAAATACATATGGAAAATCATGTAATGTAGATAGGTTTTTAAAGGTTTTCTTCCCAGTTCTTTCCTACCAGTATGCTCCTCCTGAACTAGGGTTTTGTATTATTTCTTGTATTTTAATAAAATAGTTTAGTGGCTCTAACACTTTTTCTTTAAAAAAAATGTCCAGAAAAATTAATGTTTTCATGAGTTATGTTTATTTGGCTATAATTGACATGTGATTATAATTTGTCAAGATGTTATGATTTCTTAAGGATTATGAAATAATTATTGATACACTAATTTCAAGTTGGTGATTGCAAGTTGCATTCAGGAAACAGGTTCCTGCCCCTTCAAGAAAGGGAGGGAGAGCATCATCAGAGAGAAGGGAATAGATATAAGGAAAGAAAAAATGTTGCCATCTTACTCCTATGCCTTTATATTAGTGAATCATCTTTAAGTTGGTAATCTATGTTTGACCCCAACTAGTTTTAGTTGGTGTTGATTCGATAGTCGTCGATTAGTCAAGAGCCATTAAGTATAGGTTTTGTCATAAAACCAAGTCTAGATAGAATGACTATTGACAGAATATGGTCGATAGTTGATATCTTCTCTACGTAAGATGAATATAGTTTATTTCTGTAGTTAAACTACTTTTTTAGTAAACTCTGATAGGAGTACCATTATGTCAGTTTATTAATTGGCTGTTAGTAAATTTAAGAGGGAAGATTACTATGACCCCATCCTTATATCCTATTTTGTTATAGAAGCAACATATGTTAATGTATATGTTGTTAATTTTCTATTGTTGTGAACTTTAATTTAGACCTTTTCTTCTAATTTAGTTGAGCATCAAGTGGTATATGGTTTTCATGTTAAATCACCACTTGTTGTGGAGGTTTCATAAATTATAACTTCCCCAATGGATAAAAGGAGTTATCCAACTCACAGAATGGCCTTTAAAATCATTATCTCCACTAGTCTACTTGCTTTCATGGAGTATTAATAGGCTATTGTATAGGAAGAGACCATGGGTAGTGAATAGTTAAGCCTTTAATAAGGCTATTCTATCATGGAGAAAGAGCAAGATGTAGGGAATCTTCTTAGGATCCTGTAAGAAGGTGGAGTGGTAGGTTATGACCATCACCTCATTTTATTTGTTGGCCCTTGTGGTAGTTGAGAGAGGGGGTATTATGATAATCTTAAGAAAATGGTTATAGGGAGAATGGAGGAGACCCATACATCTAACTGATCAACAATATCAAGATCTTGATTAATATATCTGAGCAATCATTCCATACGTAGGGGGGAAATATTAGATGATATAGAAGCAACTACAAAATAGAAGGAGAAATCATAGACATGGAGACACCGAGCAATAGGACGCAAGAGACCACAGTGATAAGGTTTGGAAAGATTCAATAGAACTCTGTGATTATGTACCGTAGAAAAAAAAGGGAGTTCACATAGTTTTACAACTAGTTGTTGTTAGAACCAAGTAGGTGGTAAGAAAAATATTGGAGGAAAACATAGGACTGAGTGTAAGGAGAGCTTGGTTAAGACATTAAGTGCTTGTTAGAAAAGATCATTGAGTGTTGTTAGAACTTAATAGAGAGTTCTACTATCTCAGAGACCTTTGTTCTTTAATAGAAACTGTGGAAAAGAAAATTAAGTCGATCATAACGATATATACAAGACTTCCTATGTGAACAATGGAGGGCTCGGGGATGGTTCTATAACAGATATGTTTCTAAACTCGTGGGTTGTTCCTAGTGGTGAGTCCATTGAACTTCCTTTGAGTACAAGACTGTGATACAAGAGAAACTGTTCTAAAAGAGTGTCATATAGTATGGAAGATAGAGTTCGATGGGCCCAGATACATATCGTGGATGTTAAAAGAATTAAGTTATGGACTATTGTAAGACAATTTCTTGAGGAGATCTGAAGATCATTGTCAACTGGGAGAAAAAGAATAAGATGAGGAATTATGAGTTGAGGTTCTCTTCTTATACTAAAAGCTATAGGATTAGTATATGAATCAAATTTTCTTTCAAAGCTTTGTTTGTGTTATCATAGTAACTCACTATCTTTATAAGGTAGAACTATGTTATATGAGGCCATATATATATAAATCTCTATGTAGTTTCATGTGAGGCTGATAGTAATGAACCTCGGTATTTTAGTGGGAAAGTCTTTTAACTCTGGAGAATCCCTAATAAAACAATGGTGTAAGTTTTTTTTTGTTTTATAGAAACCAATAATATTACCAATTCCTCTATGCTAGAAGTAGTGATTTTTTTAGTGTCTAATATTCACCAATTGGCTAATAGTTGAAATTGGTGATTCAAAATTTGGCTAATAGTATAAGCTATAAAGTGACATGAATCGTCACATTTTTACAAAGTTTTATTTTAGTCCTAGTTAAATCGCCAGAACATTTTTTTATTAAACTTTTAAAATAAAAAAATTGCCACAATATTCTATACCTAATTAAATTAGATTTGCCTAAATTTTATAAGTTTGAGTAGATAATGAAATTAATTCACCAATAATATTATATAATTATTGGTTACTTTAAGGTCATATCACTAGTTTTTAATCACCATTATTGATTTTATTTATAATCTAATAGCTGCGATTGTATTCCATGCATTAAAATGTACCCATGAAGCTCCACTACCCATCAAGCCTGAAATTGTATTTGGGCTATTGATCTCAATTTATAACTAATAGTTGGGGTTAAATTTCATGGCCCAAAATATACCCATAGAGCTCCAATGCCCATGGGGCTTGAAATTGCATTTGGGTTGTCTATCTCCATTGAGATCAATGGCTCAAATGCAATTTTGGGTCCCATGGGCATTGGAGCTCTACGGGTATATTTTGGTCCACCAAATAGAATGAAACCATTAGATTATAAAACACATCAATGGTGGTGAAAAAGAATTTAGGGTGAATTTAAAATATTCAATGTTTGATTTAAAATATTAAGAAATTAAGGAGTTATAAACATGAGTACTACACCTTAAACTAGTCAATCATTGCTACCTTCAGTCCTTTAATTTTCCATAGCAATTTAATTTATTTTTTTAGGAAGGATTCACCATGGTAATTAATGTATTTTCCAAATTTTTGTCAAGATTCATCAAGATTTTCTACAAATTTCTAGTGATTTAAAAAAATTTGCCAATAAAATTAATATTTTTTTCAAAAAAAGGAAAGATTTGCCAGTAGAAATTAATATTTTTTTCCAAAAAAATGGAAGATTCACCAAGATTTTATATCTTTTTTCAAGAGGGGATTCTTAAAGTTATCACTATGGTGTAGTCATGATAGGAGGGTTCACAGAATGAACTATCCAGACTGTGCAGCAAGAGGAAACACAATGGAAACAAATCAAATAAATGGAACAAATGTAGATTCAGTCAATCAGTATATCAAAGAATTCAAATACAATCAAGCTGGCATCATGCGGGCTTACAACTAGGTTCAAAGGCTTGAGTACATACATGTGCAAGATAAGGCTTTGAACTCTTTTGCAAAAGATCTAAACAATCAAATATGAATCAATTGCTAACTACTTTCCTAAGGATATATTACATCAATATATATCATTTCTGGACCAATAGATTCCTCTGTGTCTGCTAAGGAAGGTCACAAACTCCAATGAAGAGCTATAATGTGTTCACAGATGGGTTGGACTTAAACACATAGAAAACTTCCTCAAATGAATGAAACAAAGTACAGACCCTTGGGGAAGGTCACCCATGAACCAAAGAACATTGAATGATGTGTCATTGAGATCCACAAGCCTTCTCCTTTAGCTAATTATTAGGAACTATTAGAATGCTCTGCTCTGAGAAAATAGTTGACCTTTTGATAGCGATATATTTCTGTTGATTGATCCAAATGCTCTGAATTCTTGATATGATGTAGATGGATGAATGTAGATGCTAAGTCCAGATCTACAAGATGTGAAATGCCAAAATTAGACTACAAGCTGAAAACTACTATCGACTGAACTGCCTGAACTAAATTGGAAAATGAAAGAACTGAAATGCAAATGTTTTGGTTAATGCAAGATTGCTCTTGAACCAGGGATGCTCCTGCATCAGACATCTAGGGTTATTGAAAAAGTGAGTCCCTCACTTTGTCAGGGCTAGGGGAGAACCAAGACGATCTGCCTCACCCTGGGAAATCCATGATGAATCTTCTTCCGGTCTGCCTTTCCACTTCACAAGATATTCTTTGTATTGTCTTCCTCTAGTGTTGTGTCCAACTCTACTGTCCAAAATGTATTCTATCTATTCTGGTGCTTTTTGTGGTAACTACTTCTTCAAGTCTTCTTCCATGTTGTCACTGAACTCTACTTCATGATATTGATATAGATTTGTAATGTTGAAAATCAGTGATATACTCAATGTCTCTGATAGCTCCACTTCATATGCATTTCCTGAATCAAATTTTTTGAGTATCCTACAAGGTCCAAACTTCTTCATCTTCAACTTGTTATAACTCCCAACTGGAAATCTTTCTTTTCTCAAGTACACCATCACTTCATCTGCTACTTCAAATTCCTTATGTCTTCTCTTCTCATCATCCTTCTTTTTATTCTTAATGTTCATATCCTCCAAATGCTTCTTCACCTGATTATACACTGTTTTCATATGGTCTGTAAATTATTTTTCTTTTGCACTCCTCTTTTCTTCTATGCTGATATCTCTTAATTCAGCAATTCCTCTAGGATTCACTCCGATAATAATCTCAAAAGGTGTTCTTCCGATACTCTTATTTACTAAATTATTGTAAGAAAAATATGCTTGTGAAAGAATCAAATCCCAACTTCCTGTCTTCTCTCCAACCAAACATCTCAACAAGTTCCCCAAACTCCTATTCACTACCTCTGTCTATCCATCTATCTATGGATGAAAAGTTGAACTAAAATTCAAATATGCCTTCATCTTCTTCCAAAGTGTCTTCCAAAAGTAATCAAAAAACTTTGTGTCTCTATCTGAAACTATACTCTTAGGTAATCCATGTAATCTCACAATCTCCCTGAAAAATAGTTTAGCTACATTGACTGCATCAGTTGTCTTCTTACAAGGTATGAAATGAGCTATCTTTGAAAATCTATCAACCACTACAAATATTGAATCATGTCCTCTCCGTGTCTTAGGTAATCCCATTACAAAATCCATGCTTATGTCTTCCCAAGGTCTCTCCAGAACTGTCAAAGGTGTATACAATCTGGTGTTCTTACTGTTTCCTTTTGAAACTTGACAAACTCTACAACTTTGTACAAATCTCCTAACATCCTTATGAATCTAAGGCCAAAAGTAATTTTCACTTACCAAAGCCACTGTCTTATCAATGCCAAAATGTCCTACCAGTCCACCACTATGCTTATCCTTGATCAAATTGTCCCTCATGGAACTTCTAGGTATGTACAACTAACTTCCTTTGAACAACATATCTTCTTGAATGAAATAGTCCAACCACTTACTCCTATCTATCACAACAGGTTCCTTATAGGCTTTCCAAGGTTATGTAAAATCAATGTCTCCCTCATACATATTCTTCAATTCATCAAAATCCAACACTTCAACTCTCATCTCTGTCAACAATTTTCTTCTTCTACTCAAGGCATCGACAACTTTGTTTGATTTTCCACTCCTATGCTTCAACACGAAAGAATAACTTTGTGTGAACTCTACCCATCTCGTATGTCTCTAATTAAACTTACCTTGACTATTCAAATATTGCAAAGCTTGATGATCTATATACAACACAAACTCCTTAGGCAATAGGTAATGTCTCCACTTCTTCAAGGCTTGAATTATGGCATAGAACTCTTGATCATAAATTGAATATCTTTTCCTTGCATCATTCAACTTTTCACTAAAATAAGCTATAGGTCTACCTTCTTGACTTAACACTACTCCAATTGCATTTCCACTTGCATCACAATCAACTTGAAATACCTTATTGAAATCTGGTAATGCCAAAATAGGTTGCTCTGTCACTTTCTGCTTCAACAACTCAAAACTTTTATCTGATCCTGATGTCCACTTGAAATATTTTCTGTCACCTCTCATTGTCTTTGTCATAAGGTTACAAATTGAACTGAAATTTCTGATGAACTTCTGGTAGAAACTAGCCAATCCATGAAATGATCTAACCTCTCCAATGCTCTTTAGTGTAGGACATTCAACAATTGCTCTCACTTTCTCAAGGTCCATCTTCAATCCTTTCGCAAAAATCATAAATCCCAAATATACCAATTCTTCCTTCATGAAACTACACCTCTTGATGTTTATCAACAATTTCTCTTCTCTCAACCTCTGTGAAACTTGTCTAATATGCCACAAATGTTCTTCTTTTGTCTTACTAAAAATCAGAATATCGTCCAAGTATACAATAACAAACTTACCCAAGAATTTCTTCAAGGCTTCATTCATCAACCTTTTGAAAGTACTCGGTGCATTTGTCAATCCAAAAGGCATCACTAACCACTCATACAATCCTTCAATTGTCTTAAAAGCAGTCTTTCATTTATCACCTTCTCTAATTCTGATTAGATGGTACCCACTCTTCAAATCTATCTTTGTGAAATATCTTGCTCCACTCAAACAATCCATGATATCATCCATCCTAGGTAAATGAAATCTATACTTAATTGTGATCTTCTTTATTTCTTTGGAATCAGTACACATTCTCCATTCTCCATCCTTCTTTGGTGCTAGCACTGTAGGTACTACACAAGGACTCAAACTTTCTTTGATCAAACCTTTCCTCAACAATTCTTGTATTTGTCTTTTCAATTCTTCATTCTCTGTCGGTGTCATTCTATGTGCTGCTTTGTTAGGCAAACTTGCTCCCGATATAAAATCCATGTGATGACTAATACTCCTTATAGGTGGTAATCCTTCAGGTACATTGTCTAATATGATGTCTTCATACTCTATCAGTAACTCTCTTATCTCATCTGGTTCAATTTCTCTCTTCACTACTTTAGACGTTTTAGGAATCAAGGCATAAAACATACTTTCCTATTTCAAACCATCCAAAAATTTCCTTCCATCTACCAAATAGATTCTAGCATTCCCACATACTACATTTTTACGATCACCCTCCAAAGGAATCAAAGTAATTCTTTTCCCATTTGTTGTTATAGTATATGTGTTTTTTCTCCCATCATGTATAGCTTTTCTATCATACTGGTAACGTCTACCCAACAAAATATGACAAACATCCATACACATAATATCACACAAGACTTCATCATGATAAGATCCAATATGAAATTTCACCAAACATTGTTCACTCACCAGTACCTTATGATCATCCTGAATCCATGCTATCTGATAGGGCTTAGGGTGTTTCAATCTTTCCAAATTTATCTTAGTCACCATCTCTTTTGAAACTAAATTATCTAAATTACCACTATCAATTACAACTTTACAACACTTACCTCCAGATTTGCATCTGGTTCTGAATAGACTTTTCCTCTGTGATGGTTCCTTAGTTGCTTCTATTTGAAATAGTGCTCTCCTCATTGCCAATGATTCTCCTTTCTTAGGTTTACCAATAGAACTGGGTGATTCAACAAGTTCTTCTTCAACATAGGTTACTCTTCCACTATTTTTTGTCCTCTTGCTTGTACTACCCTGATTACATTCAAATGCTCTATGTCCTTCACCTCTAGACTTGAAACAAGTACCTCTGAATGTCATGTTATCAAATCCTCTCCCTTCTCTTCTATATCCTTCATTCTGGTATGCACTAGGGTTTCCCCTCTGGTAAAAATTTTTGTCATCTCTCTGTTAACCATTGTTATCTCCGTCATATTTCCTCGATGGGCTGTCAAACTTGTTCTACTCTACAAATGATCTGTCATATCTGGAAAATGTTTTATCTCTCTGAAATTTACCTCCTCTACCTCTCAATCTCTGATCATGCTTCTTATTTAGCTTCTCTTCAACTTTCAGGGCAAACTGATATGCTTCCTCCAAAGATGTCATCTTTACCAAGCTTAGTTCTTCTTGAATGATCAATCTCAGTCCATTGATGTATCTTGCCACTTTATCCTTGCTTTTTTCACTATGTCACGTCCTTATGATCATCTTATGAAATTCTTTAGTATACTCCTTCACAAATTTCTCCTTTTGTCCTAGGTTTTGCAATCTTTTCAATAATTCCAACTCATAGTCAGTAGGTATGAACTGATTCTTTAAATTTCTCACCATCCGGTCCCATTTTGTAATCTTTTCTTTTCCTCTTCTATTTCTTTCCAACTGAACTTCTTTCCACCATATATCAGCATGTCATTTCAACTTTGTCTTTGCAAATTTCACCTTCTCTGGATCTTCAATTTCCTCATATTCAAAGTATTCTTCCATGTCATTTATCCAGTCAATCAACTCTTTAGGATTCAAATTACTAGTATAGTTAGGTACATTAAGTCTAGGTCTCTTTCCAATATTTGAAATAGCTGACAACATCTTTACTTGATCTGATTCTTCTTCTTCATTGCCTTCTAGGGTTTTGCCAATTTGTTCAACAGATTAAAATTCCTCCTCATCATCACTTTCAACATTAGGTCTAGGTGTCAATCCTCGTCACCTATCTTCCTCAACAACATCCAAACAAATTCATATTATTTTCATCAATTCCATCATCTCATCCATTCTATTAGCCATTGTACAAATAGGAGGAAATCTTTGCGGCGGTATCTTCCTAGGATTAAGTGCAAACTGCCTCAGGTTCGACAATCAGGATACAAGTGACAACTGCCCCTCAATCAGCGATTGGTTGTGCACAGGTAACCTGGCTTGGTTTGGTGATCTACTCACAACAAGATCTTATGGAATCCTCTTCACCAATTTGCTCCAAAGAATCAAACTTTCGCTCTGATACCACTTGGTGTAGTCACGGTAGGAAGGTTCATAGAATGAACTATCTAGACTGTGTAGTAAGACTAAACATAATGGAAACAACTCAAAGAAATGGAACAAATGCAGATTCAGTCATTCAGTATATCAAAGAATTCAAATACAATCTAGCCAGCATCATGCAGGCTTACAACTGGGCTCAAAGGCTTGACTACATACATGCGCAAGATAAGGCTTTGAAGCTCTTTTGCACAAGATATAAACTATTGAATATGAATCAGTTGATAAATACTTTTGTTAGGATCTATTACATCAATATATATCATTTCTAGACCAATAGATTCCTCTACGTCGGCTAAGGAAGGTCACAAACTCCAATGAAGAGTTGTAACGTGTTCACAGATAGGTCAGACCTAAATGCATAGAACACTTCCTCAAATGAATGAAATAATGTGTGAACCCTTAGGGAAGGTTGGACATGAACCAAAGAACATTAAATGATGTGTCATTGAGATCCACAAGTCAAGGAATGATCCATAATCTTGCTCCTTTAGCTAATTATCAGGAACTGTTAGAATGCTTTGCTCTAAGAAAATAGTTGACCTTCTGATAGCGATATTTTTCTGGTGAGTGATCCAAATGCTCTGAATTCTTGATTTGATGTAGATGAATGAATGTAGATGCTATGTCCATATATGTAAGATGTGAAATGCCAAAACTAGACCATAAGCTGAAAACTGCTATTGACTAAACTACCTAAATTAAACTAGAAAATGAAAGAATTGAAATGAAAACAAACTAAAATGCAAATGTTTTGGTTGATACAAGATTGCTCTTGAACCAGAGATGCTCCTGCATCACACTGGATAGAAGATAGATAGTATATAAGGTTTCAAGTATATAAGGTTTCAACCATATAAGGCTGATAGGCTTATATTTTATTATCCCTATGTAAAGCTTTGTTTCCCTAGGTGAATAAGTTTTTTTATCACTGTACAAAAATCTTGTTATCATTAAGTTGAGTAAGAGACCAATAAACATGGCAATCCTTTGTGTTTTATAAGGCCAACAAACCAATATATAAACCTCTATGTTTTTAGATAGATACACCTTATGATATAAGCTAAGAGACTAGAATAAAATAATGTGACTAGAATAAGTTGACATGCTTAACAAGCTATTATGTATATTTTAGCCTTCATGATTAAAGTGTTTGTGTATAACTAAGGCCTTTATATTTAGAGAGTTTCTCTGAGCTTAAGTTAGTAAGTATAAAATATATCTCTCATATGGAACTAGTAATTATAAAATACTTCAGTGTTCATTCTATGTGGCCAATAATCATGAGTGATCTCAAGGATGATGGCCAAGAATATTGTATCTATCAGTAGCATAGTTTAACTATCTAGGTCGAAAGACAAATAAGATTTATGAAAGAGTGTATCTATTGTTTAGAAACCTTGTAGGACACAACATCAAGTTAATTGGTGAGAATTACACCTAGTAAAGATAAATGATTCAATCAATTCAATGGTTTGATGATCTCTATCTAGGGCCAAGTCCATGTTTATACATTAGTCTATGTTAAAAGGTAGACCAAGGTAAGGTCCTGGCATGGGATAGATATCATTTAACCATTACAACCAAATACTTTCTATTATTGTATCTATTGAATTATAAAATGGATCATAGGGAACTCTCAATTTTATAAGATTGACATCAAGATAAGAAAGTCAGTTGCCTTGAGAAAAGTAAGAAAGTCAGTAGACTTAAGTAGTCCATAGGGTTGAAAGTATATTTTTTATCTTTATGACTCAATCTACTTGGATTGATATAATGAACTTAGTTAAAAGACTAATTATGAAAAGTGTTAGTATCCATCAAGATACTATATGGATGAGGTTGTACCTCACATACTATGCTTATTCATGTTATGAGAAATGTGAATTGAGTAATGCCAACTAGTCTAGAGAAGATGAGGTTTTTCTTCTCATGTTTTGTTATACTTATGTTATTATCTAAGGAAAAACAAGAATGTTTAATTTTTCCACATATTGGATTAGAGAAGTTAAACCCTAGTATTAAGACCCGAAGGACTTAGGAAACCTATAAATCTTATGTTGGTTATGACATTAATTATATATATTTATTGGTAGACAATGAAAGGTCAAGAAAACCATATTGTTCGACATTGAAAGGTCGAGAAGACCATATTGTTCAATAGTGAAAGGTCAAGAAAACCATATTGTTTGATAGTGAATTTTTAGGTCAAGAAAACCATAGAGCAAGATAGGAAAAGTCTTTGTAGCACTTTATCAAATTTAAGTATAATTATGATAGAGTCAAAACTTGTTTAATGCACCTAAGATGTTTGAGTATGAGAGAAGAGTGACAAAAGGTCATATACCCTAGGAGTTGCAAGTATGCAAAGAGGGAATCTCTGAAAAGGTTAGAATTGCCTAAAATATATATATATTGTATATATATCCTAGATTAAGGATTATTTCAAAGTCAAATTGACTAGAATGAAATTATAGTATAGACAAGTTGTGTCTAGAATTACTAAATGAAGTAAATCATACTATAGGACTCAACACTAGGACTCAGATGGAAAACTTGGTGGCTCCTTATATCTATACCCTTTGTGAAGGGTAGGGCCACTTCTAGGAAGGAAGGTGTGTGGGGGACCACCAGTCTATGGTTGGTGGTAAAGCACACGGATGATGCTATCCCTCTGAAGCAGAAGACTCACCAAGGCTCGTGAACATAGATATCAACATTCCAGATGTAGTATATTCCATGTTATGGCTTATGACAGTCAAATTTCTGAGGAAAAACTATTCTTTATGCCTAGTGCATTTTATGTATTGTAAATGTAAAGTGAAAGGATTTCACTATGTTTCTATCTTTCATTATGCAAATGATATTTAATTAAAAAGAATTCTCTTTTTTACCAATTTACTTACTTTCTTCTAAATTTTTGAGTTTATTTGAGCATTATGAGAAGGGTATGTTACAGAAATATCTTATCTTGTTGTTCTAAAGATAGCTTTATGAAGGTATTGAAATGATAAATCCAAGTTTTCAAGTCCTCATATCATCTGCATAAAAGTTACATAGTGACAAAGGCAATATAGTCTGTTATGAAGCTTGACTACACAAGTTTGAGTTTTGTAGAGAATTAAACATATATAGATTAGTCATTAGAGAGTATGTGGAGACACTATATGTTACAATGGATATCAGGTATGATCCACATGTAGACAAATTTCATTTTTCAGTACTGCATCAAGTTATTATGTCTACAAGTAAAGTGTTGAGCATAACTATCCTTCAGATTCCTGGATATCCATGCCAAACTTTTGAAATCCTCTAGAATCATCAGATAAGGGTGTTTGGATATAACAAGAAGCATATAATGATTTTTAATGTCATTCCCAAAAGGTTTTAGGTCTTTCATTTCACCACAACATCATATTTTGAGATGTGAAGTATCACATGTGATCTGGGATGCTCCACTTTCTACAAATAGTCATGTTTCTTGTCTTGTGGATTCATAGATTGAGTTGATATTTTAGGAGTAACAAGTATGAAGTTTGTTGAGTTCATTTGTGATTGCATTCTTGGTCCACATAGAGATTTTGGCTTCCCCCCAACTGTATGAAGATGAACAGTTAGTAGTGTTGAATAGTTTGAGATGAATGGTGAACTATCTTACATTAGCGGAGGATCCTCATTGGTTTCCTTACCTTTGAATGTATGGAGAGATATCCATTGATCCCATTAATGAAGCCTCGAGGTCTGCAAAATTTTTTTCTTATTATATTGTATGTTTTGAGGCTGACTTGCGAAGAGGTACATGTTTCATCTATTGATTTTTTGATGCCAACCTAATCAATGTTTTGAAGTGATGTGGAGGATTTTTATAGAAGATAAATTTCATTTGTAAAAAAAAAAGATGATTGTGAACACAACAGAGTAGACGGAAAGGATATGAAGTGTGTGAAATCATTTTGAGGATATATATTAAGTAGAAGAAGTAGACTGCATTATCAGCATAAGTCATATGTGTACTTTAAAGCAGTCCATACATTTTACTACCTTTGTAAAACCTATTGCAATGAATTGATACTTAAGGAGTAGTAGCTTCCTTGGGTGGTAGCCCTAAATCAAAGCTATAATATAGGTAGTATTAACTTCCTTGGGTTGAAGCCCTAAAACAAAGTTGTAACATTTTTGCAGTGAGCATATTATATTGTGAGCTAACACTCACCTTAGTTTTTCCTTGTCTTAGGGTTTTCCACTTAAAAATATTTGTGTCATGTGTTGATTCTTGTGTTGTATGATTTACTTTCTATTCTATATGTTATTCAGTTTTATTTGTTGATATCTAGTTAAGTTTTAGTATGTGTTGATTCACCCCCCTCTCAACACCTCATTATGTTCAACACTTCCATTACTGCCCATGTACTCAACTAGACTGCATACATTAGGCAAGTTCATATTTAAATATGGACTATTGATATTGGGTATATCGTGGTAGGATCAATGGCTTAAGATTACCCAGGGAATGTTGAAAATCCACTGCGAGCAATGAAATGTCCTTGACCAACCATAATGTGCCAGAAAGGAGAGATTCCTAGGTCAAATTATCGAGACTTTCCCATATGTCACCATCTCACATCACCACGCTCCCTATCCATTACCAAAACTCTAACACTACAAGGTTGTACTTTCCATCCACATGAAATACACTACTCCTCAAGCTCTGCAAGTATTTAGTAGACCAAGGTACATGTGGAAACAAACTGCAATAGCGAGAAGCTGACTCAACTCTGACAACTCATCCTCTAGGGTAGTTCTTGACCAATCATAGTTTGCATAGTTGGACTTCTATTACCTTTGGCTTTAGCGAGATCATGGGCCCATTAGATAGATGGCAACATTCTATAGTAGCATGGCCTCAACAAGGTACACAATTCAGAAGCCTGTACGCTCATGATAAGCTACCACACATCAAATCCACACTTGCTCCTGACACTAAAGACTTATATATTTTACTATTTCCATCGACAATGGGTTGTCAACTAGTATCCTAGGATGAAGGAGATGGTACGACATGATGTATGAAGGCTTAGATTGTGACTTAAATGACCGACAAGTAGGGATAAAAGGTCAATGATGAAACATAAGATTGAAATGAACTAGAAGAAGGGTTTAGGGTTTTAGACTTAGGATGATGCTTTGAATAAATAACCCTAAAACCCTATAAAATAGTATGTTGTAACACTATGTTCTATACACACAAAGAGGGAGTTTGAAAGAATTATCAAACACTAGCTCAAGCATTCTTTAATAATCCATAAACAACCTACAAACTTCATGTATTGTCATGAAAAATACCTTGCAAAATAATTACAAATTTTTTATAATTTTTGGTTATTAACTAATTAATAACAATACTCAAACCAATAACTGACTCTAGAGTAAATTGCAAGAATACTAGAAATTTTACATAATGCTCATGGAGATAGTTGACAAGATGTTGAATCTGCACTTTAAAATCTTTCTTTGAAAGTTACAATGCCCTCTTATAACACTTGAGAGAAAACCCAAAAGAAATTATAGTAAAAATGTTCTTTCCATAACCATTGAAAGAAACCCTTAATATTCAATCTTGTCTTCTTTTGTTTCTACTTTGTAACCAAAGTCCCATCTCTTTAAAATGAATGCCAAATGCATTATATACCTTGTTCAATTCATCAAGTAGATTTGAATGGTAGGATGTGACATTTGAAAATGGAACTAGGTGATCATGCATACCTGCATCTTAACCACATGGGTTGTACTAGGAAACCCTACATATTTGGATTGTTTACACATTCTTTAGTACAAATATTTTATCATTTAAGGGTCTACAAGAATCCAAAGGTGTATGGAGCTTACATACCATGCCATTGGGATTAAAAAATATCAGTAATGATTTTGCATTGCCACAGTTTGGGTTCCAATGGAACTTGGAACTTGGAACCTAGGGGGGGAATTACTAGAACCCAAAACATCTCTATGTCTATGAAAATCCTAAAATTTCCAAAGTGCCAAAACACCTGAGTGAAGGCCAAAATGATGTTGGGGAACACACATAACTATAATCTTTATTATCAACCCAATATTTCAACTTTAACCCTTGCAAATTCAACATGGGGAAATGGGGGTTCTAGAGGACATTGTAACCAGGAATGTTTTGAGGTCCATGGAAAACCCAAAATTTCCAAAAGAGAGAAACACCCTAACAAAAGGTGAAATTGATTCTAGATGATACACATAGATCCAATATTCAATATCATTCCAAGATTCCAAGTTTAAGCCTTCCAAATTTAGCAATGGGAATGGGGGATTCATAGAACATTAGGGCTAGGAATGTTCTCATGTCCATGGAAAACTAGAAATTCCCAAATGTGAACAACACCCAAACAAAAGGTCAAATTGATTTTGGATTATACACATAGCCCTAATCTTCAAACTCTTCACAATATTATATGTTTAAACCTTTTAAATTCAACATGGGGTAATGGGGATTTTGGAGGACATTGGAACAAGGAATGTTCCAAGGTTCATGGAAACCCCAAAATTTTCAAATGAGAAAACCACCTAAACAAAAAACCAAATAGTTTTTGGATTACACACATAACCATAATCTTTAATATCATCCCAAGGTTCTATGTTTATGCCTTCCAAATTCAACATGGGAGAATGGGAGTTCAAAAGGAGCTTGGAACAAGGGACCAATACACTACGAATGGGGAAATTCATAAAACCCAAAATGTTCCCATGCCCACGAAACACCAAAATTTTCCAAAATGACCAAAATGCCCAAATGAAAGTCCCAATTGTTTCCTAGTGACAAACATAGCCATTATTGCCAATTGGGCTCTAACATTTTGAACTAGAAGACATCACACTTCTCCATGGGGTTTTGGGGTTTCTAGAAGACATTGAATCTAGGGAACCCTCTATTGGGATGGGGAAGATCATCAAACATGGAACTTCCCCAAAATAGCTAGAAAAAGACAAGGAATGTACCAAACTTTTAAAATTTAATTAGATTTTTTGCAATAGTCAGACATCACCATGGCATGGGGAAGGTAAATTGTCACTTCAACACAAAATTTTTACTAGGGTAAACCCATTGTAGATTTATTAGATCAATTGTTAATAATAGGTGAAAACATTCCCACACAATGATGAGGCATAGAACTTGTGATTTTTGAAAAAAATTAGGCACATGCCAACATTGGCTCTAGTTGGGGACCTGCATCTCTAATAGGCACATTGAGGATCTAGTTATCTATAGATGCAAACTAAAATGCCAAAGGGGATGAGGGGGATGGGTGACAAAAGCAAGGAAATATGCACAAGGAAGAACATTACAAGCTATGTACAAGAAACTTTATATCCAAAGATATAGAGGCACGAAGGAAAATGAGTATGGCTATAAACAAATTTTAGAACACTTGTAGGATAGATTGTACAAAGAAGATCCTTGGCACATAGCCATAAGAAAATTGTTGCATATGACTTTCTTCTATCAAAAACAAGCTCGAAGAAGGAACTAATTTCCCTCAAATTAAAGTTGCAATGATCACCTAATTACATCATAAGGTATTTCTTCCACACATGTAAATGCAAACTACCAATGTCAAGACCATCATGCTAGAACTAGAAATAACAATCATTTGGACATGGAAGCCATAAGTAGTATGGACCACCATAATGCCCAGATTGGTGCACATAAAGAAAACAATCCTCCTAAAAACCACACTATAATGAGTCATGATCTCAAGCTGGGTAATGTCATGTGATTATTTAAGTTCTTGCAAACTAATTACACCACAAATGTTGATGTATTCTTCCATGATTCAATCAAAGACTTGATTCAAATCAATTTCTACATTATTATCATATTGTTCAAAAATCTGAGTCCTTGACTACAACCTATAGTGAAAATATTTCTTCTAAGAAATTGATCAATGAAATCTTCTCCTTCACCATCTTGCAAACAAGTTCCTTGACATTTTAGAGAATATACAACCTCAACATTAGAATACCCAACCAATGAGCTCAAAAATATGTCCTTAATGCAATCATCACCGGCAAAAGATAACTACTCCAAACCTAGTTCTAAAATTTCACCAAGGTTTAAAACTACTTGACCTAGAACAACAATATGATCATGCACATGTTCACATTATTCATTCTTGATTGTACCAGGGAAGGTGTGGGAATCATATTCAAATTCAAGAAAGAAAGGAACAACATTTAATGAATAACAAAGCTATTCTAATTCATATTCCTTACTTGTATCCGCAAAAACAACACCATCATCGATGGCAATGCCTTCAAAATGAACACCAATGTGTACATCAACATTTATCTCAGATCGATTATCACTAAGTCTAGGCACATCACTCCTAACCTTGAATTTGGGTACGAAGTCAATTGGTAGAGCATCATCGTCATGATCCCCAAGGGATGATCCATTCCACTGAAGATATGTGGCCACACTATCTTCACTTTTTTCACAACTATCATATGATGTTGTATCACATATCTCAACCCTTCAAACTCCATACACAAACTAATCCTATGTTGTATCAATACCATCATCCATATAATTCAACCCACTAGTTTGAACAATAGGAGCTGCAAGCATGTCCCCTTCAACTTTGCGAGGTGGAACAATAATATCAAGTGTTGATTGGTAGCATTGGCCCACTTAAAAGCCAACTTTATACTTCTTGGTTTATATTCCAAGGGAAGCTGACTTGCACCAAGATAGAAGGTCTGACAATACAAGTCTATGAATACAATTTCATTAGTTCTTCATTCATCTCAAAGGTTATCGATTGCAACATAAAACATATTAGCTAATCCCATAATAGGGTGTCCCACTTGTAGGACACCTTATTTTTTCCTGAAATCACATATTTATTATAAAAAATAATTATTTAAGATTAGATATTTTCCGTCTAAGGGGGTTTGATTGAAGGGGGTTAGATCAAACCCTATTAGATAAAGGCCCTTCAGATATAACCCCATATGCTTAAATCAAACTCTTGATAGACACTCCTCTGGACCTATAGAAATGATGACAAAAAACAAAATTTCTTCACTTTTTGGGGGATCATATAAAGTCATTTAGAAATTTCATTTTGTAAGTATATAGCCCTTTGTGTTACATTCAAAAAATTATAATATGTAGTATGTTTTCCTTAATAATTTTTTTTATAATGAATGGTTGTCTATTATGAAGAAATAATGACTTCTATTCAAGACACTCGAAAAAATAACAAACATTATTAGAAAAATCTTTTAAAAATACGTTGTTCTACAAATAGATGTCCTTATTTCAATTAAAAATGATAAATTTAATTGTGAGATATATGTTAAGAGAAATGTGTTATGGAATAAAATAGGTCTAATTTTTTTTTGTTCTAGTACTAATTCAAAAATTAATAATAAATAACATATTTGATAAAAAAAACTACCAAAAAAATATGCATGCATTAGATAGTAGAGTTAATGCTCTAATTCCAATAAATCATAAAAAAAAAATTAGTTAAAGTTATGTGTTTTGGAATAATGTCATTTAATAAAAAATAATAGAAAAATAAAAATTAATTAAAAATAATAATAAAAATGAAAGAAGAAATTCTTTTAAAAATATAAAAATATTATAGATTAAGTCTACATAGAAAATTCTACAACTCATTAGTTTACATCATCCTTAAATTCTTGATCATTTGTTCCCTATAATTGAAATTAATTGAAAAATGTTAAAAATGCTAATTTTGAGTGTCCTAGTTTGGCCAAAAAGTCAGACACACTATTTTGATGTCACCCTATTATGAAAGTGTTAAATTGGTTCACCATACTACCTCCTAAGGCTATCCAAATATTGGGCAAGGGAGTCAATGTCATAGATGTGTGCATCTAACTCACTAAAAGACACAATAAAATCATTATGTTTGTCATCAAACACTACTATTGTAACCTCTTGTACATTTGTAGATGAAGAGTAATTGTGGGATTGCTTGCTGCCTAAATCAAGCATGTTTATGTGGCTCATGAAATCAATAAACTCTTGTTCAGATGGGTTAGGTGAATTTATAATTGGAGTATCATTTTGGATTTCAAATACATGATTATTTGTGTATTCAGATGAGGTATCACTATAATAATTAGGATTATCTTGATAAGCATAGTATATTGGGCATCTAATCCAATATGAGTTAAGTGAATGCTTAGATTTTAACTCTTCTTTAAACCAATGATTCATAATTATAAAACATACCTCGTGGTCAAACAAGACTACATACATTATCCAAAATATCTCTTTGCACTATAATTCTTGCTTCAGGAGAGGAAAGAAGCAATTTTCTACCTTGACCTATTGTTGCACCAACATGGAATAGGATTTGTTGCACCATAAGCAAGAATGCATCAATAGTAGAAAATTTGAACTATAGTAAAGTCACCACCTTATAGAATGAGGAAGTCCTTGGACCAAATAGAATAACCAAGGTCAAATTTATTCAAGGTCTAATTGCTAGTATAGTCCCAAAATTTTGAGAACATACAATTAGTCCCTGACAATGGGACCATTTTTGTTGGTGCTCAGAGTTGAGACTCTTCAAATCCTTAAAGTTAATTAGTTCTTGAGTGTCAGGCATGTCAAACTCAAGGAAATGATTCAACTTATCTTTAGGATGAGGCAACTAAGGACAACATTGATAAGGTGGGTAAGACATTATTCTTCTTTTGGCTTTGCTAGACCAAGGGGGGTATTCCCTTAGGTGTATGAGAATAATGACTAATAATAATGTGAAGCTAAACCTTGAATCAAACCATACCCAATGCATAAGAAACTCCATTTTTGTCACTAAGCACCTGTATGCTATTTTGAGGAATTCAAGGTTATTGCACCTTCATGTAGGAGATATATAACCATACAAAGAGCCTAAAATGATGCTTTGATATCCCCTAATGAAATAACATACATCTAGACATGGAGGTGGGTATTACAACACAAAAGTATTTAAAGATAGTCATTTTCTTCTATTGGAGGGAAAAGAAGTTGAACATAATGTAGATCTGTCCCTTAATATAGTGGAGACAATAGATTCTAGATCTTAAATCAAAGGGGACACCAATTTAACCAAGATACCAACAAAGACCAAATCTAAATTTTTAATGCATAAGCTATGATCTATACATATAAACAAGCAGCTGGGAATAATTGTTGATGCTATGTCAGAAAATGTCTCCCTAGGACTTTTTCCCTCCTAAGTTTAGCTCTCGAGTCCTTTAGGTGTAATCATGCATGTTCATTTTAACTCCCAATGGAAAATCCTTGAAAAGCCATGTTAAATGGGACCTAAGGGAGAATAATGAACTCGACCCTACCTTGAAAATGGGGCCAAGGGCTTCGGTGTCCATGCCCTAGTCCTGCCCTATTTGGTGGGGTCCAAAATTTTAAATGTCATTTATGTGACCATTACAAGTGTCTGTTGCTGACATCTAAAGCTTGAATTACAAAATTAGAGCGGGAATGTGTTTTGTTGCATATATATAAGCATGTTTAGGGTTTCATTTGTAAACTAGAAGATGATTATGAACTTTTGGCACACTTATGATTTTAGAGCATTCAAAGTATTCATTGTTGTAGACCAGACTTACCTTCTTATTGTGTGTGTTATGCAGATTTCACTTCATCTTCTCATGATGTGAAGGATTTTCATCTATATGCAAGCTACACCTCAAGGTGATGTCTATTTGTGTTTTCAATCATTTATCAATTGCCTTTTACCTTTATCCTTTAGGGATATGCACTCTCTATCTAGCAACAGTGTTTGGAAAACTTGAATGTCCTTTTGAGGCTTGACTAAGGCAAGCTCTTAGACACCACAACCCCTAACCCCCTTTTCTATAAATGCAGGTAATAGGTGTTGTGTTTTGTGGAAGTGGAGTTGTAGGAGGCTGTGACAGACTTGGGAGATCCTATATTTGAAGGAAAAAGTAAGACCTAGACTTGGGCACCCACTTTGAAGCCCTGTGGATCCCTGAAGTAGAAAACCTCCATGCAAGTGGTGATTAGTTGCAGACAAATTCTGGAAGTCCTTGAAGAAACTACAACCTTGGGCTTGGGTTCCTACTCTTTAGTCCCTAAATTTTTTGCATCTAGAATTTCAAAGTCTCGTATGTATCTACTTTGAATATTACATCTCTGTTTGTGAGCATGTGTCAGGATTTGTCCATTTGTTTACGATTTTATGAAATTAGGGTTTTAAGCATAACTGGGCTTTAATTAATCAATTAATTAATGAATTCCAAGTTTCCTCTTCATTCCAAGTGACACTAAATTTGTAGTAGAGCCCTCTTGCAAGAGTTGTGGCTTGACTCAATTTATGTCCTTGAATGTAAGTTGTGAAATGAGGATTTAACCCAAACACTCATTGAAATTAAAAACCCCTCTTTTTACACTAAACATTTTGATGAACTTGTGTTTTATTTGAATTTTTCACCTTGTTGAGTGTTGTACTTCAGATTTGCATTCATTTCATTTATCATTTTCATATTGCATTTGAAAATTTACAGAAAAAATTGAAAATTTTAAAAAATTTGAAAAAAATAGCATTTTAGGCTTGCATTTTCACATAGTTTGAATTAATTTTCATTGCATTTCATTTAATTTCTTATTTTTACATTAGATCTGATATAAATTATAGAAATTCATCATATTATAATCCTTTGCATTACATTTTTCATATTACATTTGCTTGAGATTTTGAATTTTTCTTATAACCTAGTGTTGATACGATTGTTACTCATATTAACAATTATAAAAATTCACAAAACAAACCTTTATATTCTTCAAGAATGAGATTAATTTAGGATGAATTAATGATTCCAAGTCTCCATTTATCAGAACATGATCTTTTGATAATCTCTCAGTCAGTTGATGTGAATTGTTGTTAAAGCCTTTTGGGGCCTTACACATGAATTCCAAGGTAATTTGTATCCAAATGTGTAAATATTCATGCTATTTCACCTGCTCTATATGAATCCTCAACAAACAATGTTAAATCCTACAATCTCTAATAAAAATATGTATATATTCATTCTATGTTTGATCAATTCTTCTGATCTTCACTCTGATTAATATTATTCATGATGATGTGTTTAACTTTGATTAGTTATTCTTAATTTATCGAAATATGAACTAATCTTTGGTCAATTTGTTTTAGTACTATGAATTATTCTAAATAACACACATACAAGCTAGTATTTTCATGATCTTTGTCATTATTATTAAGTATTTGCATGATATTTTCAATTCTATATGTGATTTTTTCAAATATGCATATGATATTCATGCATCTATGGATGTCTACATATTTATGGTGTTTTCTTTATCATATCTCAATATTTTGTAGTTGATTATGATGATTTAATGAAATTTAGAGAAATTGAAATGAAATTCTAGAATTATTTAAAGTGAGTGAGTTTTGACAGTTGGTCCATAGGCACAATTTAACATTTCATGAAAAGAGATTAAAATCAAACCATGTGTTGCCAGGTCATTCCACAACTTCACACAGTTGATGCTAATCTTCTAAGGTATAGGATGACAACAATATCCACCAGCTGATATGCACTCCAAGGGACACAACAAATCACAGTGAAATATCAAGATGACATCCACACAAGATTACTCAGAATTTACGATCAATTGGTAATCTGGATCTCTATTTCATTCAACATTCAAAAGTATGCATATATACAATCAATATTAAGAAAGAACCATGTAGCTCAACAATTATCTCTTGATTAAGCTCCTAATAATCTGCAAAATAGTAGTCCACCTCCTTTGTAGCTAATGTCTGTGGCATTGAAATTGGAATAGTCACCAGTGGTGTATCCTTAGGAGGTGAGGGTGGTGAATACATCAATGAAACTCCCTTACTTGTAGGCTACCCTATAGTCCTAGATGAATTGCACTACCTTAATTTGGTCTCAAGGACCTACATCATATGCACCAGAAAATCATCATATCCAGGCTCCTCTATTTCCTTCATTGTCCTTTTCTTGTCATATGTGACCACAACACCCTTTGCTTTCAATTCATTAACCTTATTGAATACCCAATTCTTGGTGCTTGCCATGAATTTGGAAGTAAGGACATCAATTGAGGTCTCATCCCCTTGGGTCCAATCTCGACATGCCAATGCTTCATTATACACCTTGTTGTCCTCATACTCTGGGTCTAGAACATCATCAATATATTTCATGAGTTGAGGAGGGACCTCTAGATGTCTAATGGTCCTTATCTGATCTAATATTAGCATCTAATATTCTCTTTTCCTCACCTCATGGTCCTCATCATAGTCTACCCAATAATATTCTAAGTGCATGTTGTGTTTGTATTTATTGTTGAACCTCTTTTCAACCCTATGATAAGGATCATAATCTTTGGCCAATGGGAACAATTGTAAGTGCAACTTCTACAAATCTGATTAAGCCTTTTTGGCATTATCCATAGATCCTACCATTAACTAATTAAGCTCTATGGGGAACTTTCTATATGGTCTTCCTTCCTTCCTCTTAGAAAATTCAAATATGGGGAGCTGTTGTCTCACCATCTCCATTAGGACCACCTTGTCTAAAGGATACCTTGGTAGCATAAATGGATTTCCACTAAATCTTTGCATCTTGATATAAGAGTAGGTTCTAGCCTATATGAACCAAGAACCATATGCATCGATCATCTTAGTGGCTACCACTAAAAATACTTTTTCTCTATCTCCTTCTAAGAGCCTAACAATGTGCATTATAAAATAGTCATTCACAATATTGTAATGTTGCACAGAGTGTGTCCTCTCCAACTGGGGATAATTTCCTAGGGAGTCTTCTCATGGGCCAATCTGCCCATCTTTCTATTGTTTACAAGCCATCAAAAGTTCTTTTAGCTGCATGGTCATATACCAGATATGATGTCATCTTGAATACTATGTCTTTTGCTTTTCTCTATTTTACCATCTGGTTGTACATGGAATCACTAATAATTTTGGCCCACTGGAGCTTTCCATCTTTGTTCTCAATGACCATCTGGATCAGTCCAAACATCCAAGACTCAAAATTTCCACAGTTTTCCCTCCCACTCATTCTGCTAAGCCAGAAAATCATATACTCCACTTCCTTACTGAAATCATATTTATACAAGTGTTATGACATCTTAGCTACTGCATTGGCTTTGTTATTTGGATCTCTCCATCCCTAGAAAATCACCTTTCTACAATCTTTCTTGTTAAGGTCATATTCCTTAGCTAGTGCATCTAGGTCAGGCACATAGATTCCTTTGGATGTTGGCAAATTAAATGCCTCAGTTATTCCATCTACATACAAATCTGCATAGACTCTTCCTTGTTTCTTGACCCTTCTTGTGATGACATTATAATTCTATGTGCACTCAATCACAAGCTCTAGAGACTCTACAGCATAAGTAAAACTAACCACATAATACATCCCTGAAGTGAGTATGTTCTTTAGAATAAGATGGTCTTCTCTACCATTGATTGTAGCTCGAAATGCTTCAATGTCTGTGTTACCTGAATGGGTATCTTCTGCAAATCCTTGTTTATTGTATATGTTGCATGCTTTAGGAAATATGACATGTTTAACCTCAGCATCTCTCTTATCCATACGTGGTTGAGACATCTTGTCCTACAATTTCATGGACATGTCTTAACTAGGGCACTCTGTAATACTAGGGTTAGCATGTCTAAATCTATGAATTCAATAAACATTACATTCAAATTTCATTAAATCCATGTGTAACCCTAAATTCCATCCAATTTCAACATTTTACATACTTTCCATCTCAAAATCATGAAATGTCATTGTGAAATAACCAATTAGTGCTTGATCCGTACATACCTGGTTTTCAAAACCTAAATAAAAAATGTAGATGAATACCAGGATTAAAATCGTGAAGAGGATCTTTTGTTGTGTTGCGAATCTAGTCGCAGGCTCACTGTAGCAACTTTAATGGAGTTCTCAAGTTCTCTATGTGAAAAACTAGTTCTCAGAATGTAATTGTGAGATTAAACAAGTAATTTACTATTTAATTCATGAAAAATTACCATATTAGGGTGTATTAATTGCTCCCAGGAGGATCTAATGAATTTTAGCAAAGAAATCATGAGTAATTAGGACATGTGTCTATTGGCATGAGTTTGAATTTGATAAGCCAATGACTTTTATGTGTATTAAATGCAAAAGGTCATGCCAAGGCAAAGGAATATTACCTTTAGAATATTCATATGGATATATCCATCCGAATATACCCATATGATATCAGCATATGGGTTTCTCGTCAACCATCATTGACTGAAGTTTCATTAACGGGCTTCACATTTGTTTTCAATACTATCCAGATATCCATATGGACACATGGCATAATATCATTGGAAGGACCATAGGACATGGATATTAAGTTTTAGGTTTGGACATAATGAGTGCAAGAAATGCATCTATTCAAAATGTCTGAATGATGTCACAGGGACAAAACTCCATTGTAAAGTGACATAGTGATGTCATTAGGATGAGGATATTAGTAAAAATTCATGACAATAAGAATGCAAAATATCCCTATGGCTTAATATCCTAATGACATAAGCATGATATATCCTTAATGTTGAGTTGGATAAAGTGACGTTGTTGGGATATATATATTAGAATAAGGTCTGGATCTTTGAAAAGTTAATATCCATAAGGGTAAAATCTAGATGATGCAAGTAGGCTTAACATTCTTCATAAAATTGGGATGACATGAAATCATCAAGATCAAGATATAAAATAAGGTCTGAATATTAACAAGGTTAATATCCATGTACTCTAATGTCTGGGTGATGTAATCAAGATTGAGAGTTTTTATGAAATCAACATGATGTGATGTCATCCAGAATAGGATATTGGCTCAGATATGGATATTACATTAAGGTTTGGATATTAAGTTAATATCTAGATCTTAACTAATGTTCATGCATGCAGCGGTTTAATTTCAACTTGACTTAAATTTGACATCTGCACATTGACAAATGTCTGGATGTATAGCATTACTTCACAATTTTTGGGGATTGGGATATTAAAGTAATATCCAGATATTAGGATGATATGAATATCCATATGACCCATTGATTGAACTTTGACCAAGCATAACTTCTTGGTCTTAAAGGATATTGGGGTGCTTCAAAAAGTAATCCTGCTTAAAATTTTTTGTTCTTTCACTTGGTAGGATTTATGATGGGAAATTCCAACTTTGAAAATTTGACCTGGATCTTAGGATCTTGACATGCACAGGATAAGATCCTGACATGCACTTACTATTGGTTTTATCATACTACCAAAAGCAAAGGAAACAAGCAAGTCAAGAAAAATAAAAATGTTGGGTCCTTGTTTTGCTAAGGAAAAATGGGGTGTGTTGTGCAACCACACAACTTGTCACCAAAGAAAACAATAAAATTCAAATAATTCAAGAATAAAGACAAATTAAGACATAATCTTCCATCTCTTATCAACATAAGTATCTTGACCTTTCTGAATGATATCATATTCATCAACATAACAATAAAATGAGAAGGAATCAGGTGTGTGCATGTAATTCATTTCCTTCATCTTGAAGATGAGTTGAAAACACTAGTGATAGATGTTAAGATACATAGTTTAATTTAACCCTCATAGCCAACTTGGATAGAGCCTTGCTGCTAGCAGGCATCCATAGCCCTGATAAGGTTATCTTTGCAATTCTCCCAATTAGAGCCCCACTACCACATAGGTGTACATAGCCTTGGTAGAGTTACTTGGATGGCTTAAGTATTTTATTTTTTATATTCAACATATTCTTTTATGTTTTCAATATTCAAAATATATGAGCATGTAGGTTCATATGCAAGGAGTGAACACTTGCTTTCTTAGGTTGAGAATTGCAATGGTAGAAAGAGAAAATCTTTAGATTTTTCACTTAACACTACACTAGTTGCTTCAACAAATCTAAGGTTCTTAGGTGTATTCTTCTAAGGATCTCCTTGAACAAAAAAGTTACCATTGATGACCATGATATCACAAGACTGATCAGAGGTACCTAAATTGGCAAGAGTTACAACCTATGTACGAATTTGTATTCCTTTCATGAATTATGACAATTTCACTAGGTTTTTGAAGTGTAAAGGTGCACTATCTTACCTAACCAAAACAAGGACTCAACAACAAATAAACAAAGCAAACACACAAAGCAGAATATACAAAATATACAACATATACATATAATACATGGTTTTGACCTGACCTACCTAAGCTTGAAAGTAATGCTTAAGGAATTGTCCATTGATTGGCAATGGAACATCCTCACCTATTAAAGTTTCAAACTTGTAGGTGCTATCACCTAAAATATTTGATATTTGGAAGAGGTCAATCCATAATTTATCAAACTTTGCATGATCACTCTTCTTTTTGTGTGCTTTATCCCATGATAGGACCAAATCTAAGATTTTGAATGCTTTTACTTTGGCCCTTTTGTCAAACCAGTGTTTGATAATAACCTGATGTTTAACGAATTGGTCAATTGTCCTATCTCATTTCTCCTCTAAGTGCATCAGTTGCAATGTAACCTAACTTATTTATTGTCAAAGCGTAGATACTCTTGTGCAAACTGTAAGGTTGGGATTTTTAGGTTGACAAGGAGTATGGGATCCACCCCATACACCAACTAGTAGGGAGAACTAGCCAAGACAGTCTTAATTCTTGTCCTATCTACACATATGGCATACTTGAGTAAAATGTTCCATTCCCTAAGGTTCTTTTCATTTAGCTTTTTGATGATATTTGATAAATTCTTATTGGTTGATTTGGCTATGCCATTCCCTTGGGGGTGGTAATTTGATGAAAAATTTAAAATTATCCCATGGTCAAATGCCCAACTTGAAAATTTAAGAGATGCAAAAGCAAGATCGTTGTCACAAACTAGAGCATATGGGATTCAATACCTGGTGGTGATGTTGCTTTCAAGAAACCTGATCACATCATCTGAGGTGCATGTCTTGTTACTAATGGCTTCCATCCATCTAGTATAGTAATTTATAATGGTCAACACATACCTGTGTCTTATGGAGGATGGAGGATTCATAGGACTAATGAAATCCACATCCCATTGTGCAAATAGGTGCATCTCCATCATAGCTTGCAATGGTTGAGCTGCATACTTTTCCTTGTTTCAAGCAATTTAACATGTATGGCAAAATTTAATGTACTCAGGTCTATCTTTAAAGACATTTGGGCAATAGTACCCTACCCTCAAGATGGAATGTGTGGTAGCCAAGTGTGATCCATGGGTTCTACCAAATTTATCATGTAATTCAAGGACTTTGGCAGCCTCTTTCTTGTCAAGCACCTAAGGTATATCCCCTTGTATTTTTTCTTGAATAGGACTCCCCCTTGATCATATATTTTTGTGCCTTGATCCTTAGAGCTCTTCTCTAGGTCTCTTTCATATTGGGTGGACATCTCCTTGTGATCAGGATACGCTTGATATTGGAGTACCAGTCATCATGTCTCTGCATCTACTGCATTTTTTTGGCTTGTCAGATTGGGATCAATTTCAACAATCATTTGACTAAGGGCTTGTCCTCTGACTAATTTCATAAGAGCTATATCCATATCATATTCTTGTAGTACAGTAATCCACTTAACTATTTTCCCTCCTAGTTCACTTTGCGTGAGGAGCATCTTCACAGCTAAATCAGGTACTACTACAATTAATTTGCTTGTTAGGATATAATTCCTAAACTTCTTTACATCTCTAACTAAGGTAAGAGCCTATCTCTCTACATCCATATACCTTAGCTTAGCATCTCTGAATGGGGAGCTCATGAATGCGATTGGTTTTTCTTCTTTTGCCTCACTCCTCTAAGTTATGACCACGACACATGTATGTTCTAATGCAAAAGGGTATATGTAGAAATCCTTGGTGTAATCAAGACTAATCAAGAATGAGGCATTTACAATGGCTTTCTTTATGTCTTCAAATTCTACCCTTGCCTTAAGAGACCATTCTATCTTGGCATCTTTTTTCAAAATAATATTGAGAGGTCTCACTATCTCTACAAATGCAGTAATAAACTTCTTGACAAAGTTGATCTTACCAAAGTAAGACTTAAACTCTTTTATTCTTCCTAGAAGTTGTAAATTCATAATTGAATTTACCCTATTAGGGTCAATAGCTATCCCATTTTTAGATAGGACATGACCAATTTTCCTGTGGTCACCCCAAAAATGCATGTCTTTGGCTTCAAGGAAATGCCATACTATTCACATTTCTTTAATACTTTTCTGACCTGGGGGCACATTCCTATGTGACGACCTTGTTAGGACAGGAAAATTTAAAATTTTCTATATTCACATTTCTCCATATTTGACCAAATCATAGAACATTTCCCCCCAAAAAATCATAATAAAATTGATGCATCCAATAAAAGGTCCATGACAAAAACAATGAAAAGGGCTTTAATTTCATACTATCGGCAAGACTTTACATTACTTATGTCGATCCATGTTGAAATAACTATCGGCGTGAAAACAAGGATCAGAGAGAAGATTTTGAAGGTCGCCGATGGAGGAAACTATACTGATGACCTTTCATCGGGGAGAAAATTTACCAGTCATACTGATCGGTAAGACTAAAAGTTATCGAGTAGCACTTTGAAGATCATCCCGACGGTATACATTATACTAATGGGGCATTTCGGCAAAACTCTCACTGAACATCCATTAGAATGAAATGAACTAATGGTCATTGGCAAGAAATAAATATCAGAGTGAAAGATTATTAAGTCTCCGATGCTCTGGTGTCTTGGCGAACAACAAAAGGTGCTTCGGTATAACTCACACCTATGTGTGTGATAAATAAGAACCATCGGCAAAACTAAATAGGTTAGAATGAAACTTATATGTCTCACTAACTCACAAGTCACAATAATAAAGGTGTCGATGACACTTCGTCAAGTTCTCGTCAATAAAAAATATAAAAGAGCCATCGGGGAGATAACCATGATCGGGTGACTTAAAAATGATTACCCTGATGACATATCTCACCCTGATAGAACTAAGGATTACACTCACTCATTGGTGACATATTTTGAAAATATTTCCGATCTAGGATACAAAGAGCCATCGAGGAGATAACCATGATTAGGTAACCTAAAAAGGATTATCCTGATGGCATAAATCACCTCGATAACAATTGTTGTCACACATATCGATGAGACTCTCACTGATAGTTATATCGGTAACACTTGATATATCGGAGGGAAGTATAAATCACATAGTGATGAAAGAGGTCATACCGATAGTAGTTGCACCTACTTTCATGTCAGATAAAGTATAGATATCTCCTGTTGATATAACTTAATACAGCATCGAAAAAACAATTGAAGGGTTACAGCGATTGATTGTTCGCACCATAAAGAGATATTAAGGTCACACAGACATTATGAAAGTTATGCCAATGAAAGGAGTTATGACAATGTGACATTTCACAGTGATGAAGGACATTGAATTGCTCAAACAAATAAATGCAAATGGTGATGAAATCCTCTAAGATCATTCTAATTTAAATTAACAGAGTTGTCTGAGAAGAGAATATGAGGGAAATCTTGAAGTGCAAACAAAGGATTTCAATCGCAGCCACAAACAATAGGTACATATATACAAACCATTGTGTTATAACCTGTATTTTTTTTTTTTGATGGAGACTCCGGGAAAGGGAAAAAGTAGAAAATCACAAGGAGAAACAAGTAAATCTTGTTACAAGTATGAGGTGAACTAGTATTGTCATTGATGTCAACATACTCATATTGCATTGACAAGAGGGATTCGATGAGCAGTGTGCTGAGGATATTGAGAAAATTAGCCTCAGTCAGGAACAGTGAAGAACAGTGATGAGAAGAAGGCAAATGTATTGTATAGGATGCGAACCGGAGGATGCGGATTAAAAGGTTTGTAGATATGAGTCTTGAGATGCTTCAGTCAATATTTCAGAGGTCCGCATGAAGATCTGAAGGAATTGTGGCTGTCGGTGTGGAACCGGTTCTGGTAAGTGTTCAGAGGTGACAGAGGATCACAGAAAGGTCTGGTGAGGTCCAGAACTGTATGATCCTAATCTGTGGATTGGAAGGAGTTTGGGATGTCCTTGTGATGTGTCATCTCGAGTTGTGTATGATTTGGAGGTCTGGAAATACCTTTTGCATTATGACAGTGGTGACAGACAGTGTTCTTGAAGTTTCGGATGAGGAAGAGAAGAGATTCCAGTACGTAGAGAAAGTGCGGATGTACCTGGTCATTCAGGCAGGCTTGTGAAGGTTCTTGGATCATATTGAGGTTGTGTTGTTGGTCTGCATTGATGGTAGAGCCCAGAATTAAAGATAATCTTCCGGATGAAGTTCTTGCTCTGTTTTGCCAACCGGATGAGTTGTTCATCCTGTGAATGTTCTTGTGGTGGCCGACCGGATGTGTTATTCATCTTGCGGATATTCTTATAGTTGATTGCCAACTTAGATAAGTCAATGTCTTGTATAAATAAAGGTTTGTGAGTCCATTTGAAGTGTTGGAAGTGAGGAAGGGAGTGGTGTGGTGAAGAAAAGTATGAAAGATAGAACAGAGGTTTTTGGGCTTAAATGGAACTAATTCAGACATGGTAATGATGTCATTCTCCAGTTCAAGACTGTGATTCTTATCACTTTGTAGACAGTGTGTCTCCTTGTAGGCAGTGGGCCTCTTTGTGAGCAGTGTGCTCTGGCAGTGAGCCCTAATTGGCAAGTGCCATTTTTGTAATTCCTTATTCTTCTAACAGAGAATAATCTTTGGGTTAATCACCCTATGGTTTTCTCCCTTAACCGGGTTTCCACGTCAAAAATACTGTGTCATGTGTTTCTATTTCATAGTATTGTTTGTTTGTTTGATTCAATGTTGCTTTGATTAATAAAGTTCAAAAGGAGAAATAATTAGGATAACTGATTCACCCCCCCTCTCAGTTATCAACAATTGGTATCAAAGCCAGGTTCCTCTGAAAGGAGCTTAACTTCTTGAGGAGATCTAGGATGTCGTCATACAAAAAGGATAGTCCGAAGTTCGATGGAACTAATTTCACTCTCTGGAAGGGTCGCATGAAATGTCACTTGGAATGTATGGGAAAAGCATACTTGGCCATGGTTTCAAAACCATATGTACCTCCACAAGGTGGTCCGACAACTCTGAATGAAATCACAGAAGCTGAAAACAATCTGCGGACCAAGGAAGCTCTTCTAAGCGCATTGAATGACTCAAATCTCTCAAATGTTATTGACCTACCAACTGCATATGAGATCCTGACTAAACTAGAACTTCTGTATGAAGGAGATGAGTTTGTCAAGAGTGCAAGGTTGCAAAGTCTAAAAGGGAAATTTGAAAGATTGAAGATGAGAGATGATGAAAACATCACTACTTTTATGCCAAGAGTGAATGAACTAGTGTGTGGAATTAGAAATGCTGGTGGAACTCTAGATGAAGATGAGATTGTTTGCAAAATCCTCAGATCCCTTCCTGCTGCCTACAAAATCAAGGTTGCTGCAATTGATGAATTCAGAGCCCACACAACTATCACAAGAGAACAATTGGCTGGCAAGCTAGCTACATTTGAAATGACTGAGTTTGGAGATGATCCTCCCAAGACTGAATCTGCTTTCAAAGCTAGTGCCTATGTGAAAGGCAAACAGAGATTTGATCTAGGAGAAAACTCTTCAAGGAAGATGTCATGGTATGATCAAGCAAGAAGAGACATGGAAGAAGAAGAAGCAGAAACAGCTCAACTTGAAGCCCTCATCGCAAAAAGACTACCAAGAGGATCCAGTAAGTATGAAGGAAAACTACCTTTTAAGTGCTTCAACTGCAATAAGATTGGTCATTTTGCTTCAAGATGTCTGGAAAAATCTGCACGGTCTAATACTAACAGACAAAGGTTTCAAAAGAACTGCTATTATGTTCATGAAGAAGATGACAATGAAGGAGTAACAGATGATGAATCAGAACTAGGAAGCAAATCTAGAAATGAATGGGTGTTTATTGCCATCAAGGAAGAAGATTCTATACTCTTTGAATCTGTCAATCACAAGGTTGTGGAAAAAGCTTTTGCTGCTCAAGTGGAAGAAAAGGATGATTGGGTTATTGATAATGGATGTTCTCACCATATGACCGGTGACAAGAATAAGTTTTTGAATTTGGAAAGGTATGAAGGAGGAATGGTAAAATTTGGTGACAATTCTGCTGGCAGAATCAGAGGTATGGGAACTATTTCCTTTGATGGAAAGAGCAAAATAGGTAATGTACTATATGTTGAAGGATTGAAGCACAATCTTCTCAATGTTGGTTAGTTAGTAGACAAAGGCTATGATCTCCGGTTTAAGAATGGAAAATGCAGAATCTTTACAAGCTCCGGAACTGAAATTGCATCCGGTACTCAGACAAAAGGTAATATCTTTCATCTGGTTGGTTCAAATAAAAGTTGTCTGTTTGTTCAAGTTGATCTGAGTTGGTTATGGCATAGAAGAATGTGTCATGTAAATTTTGATAACATCATCAAGATAAGCAATACTCAGGCTGTAAGAGATCTTCCAAAATTGATGAAACCTACAAATAGTTTGTGCAAAGAATGTCAGCTAGGTAAACAGAGTAGAGTCTCTTTCAAAAGCAAAGATTAGTCCTCTACCGGATTGTTGGAATTAGTACATACTGATCTCTGCGGTCCGACAAGAATCAAGAGTCTGCAAGGTGATAGATATTTCATGTTGTTAATTGATGACCATTCTCGGATGATGTGGGTTACCTTCCTAAAAGAAAAATTAGAAGCATTTGAGAAGTTCAAAATCTTCAAAGCTATGGTAGAGAATCAAACCGGATTAAAACTAAAGTGTCTAAGATCTGATAGAGGTGGTGAATTTACATCTAGTGAGTTCATTGACTTTTGTGAGAAGCAGGGTATAAGGAGACAATTGTCTGCTCCTAGGACTCCACAGCAGAATGGAGTAGTTGAAAGAAAGAACCGGACCATCCAGGAAGCTGCCAGGACAATGATGTTGGAAGCAAATGTTCCTCAGATGTTCTGGAAAGAAGCTATCAGCACTGCAGTCTACACTCTAAATCGAGTTCAAATCAGAAACAATACCTGTAAGACCCCCTATGAGCTCTGGTTTGGCATCACTCCTACTGTGAAATATTTCAGAGTATTTGGTAGCAAGTGTTATATTAAAAGAGATGAAGATCTAGGAAAGTTTGATGCTAGAAGTGATGAAGGAATTTTCTTGGGTTACTCTACTCAAAGCAAAGCATACTGATGTTACAATAAGAGACTGAGGAAGATGATAGAAAGCACTAATGTGAAATTTGATGAAGGAATTGAAAAGCCCTCAAGATTTTATGAATTTGATGAAGATGACCAAGACGGTGTTCAGGTTCAAGGAACTCAATCCTCTCCGGTAAGACAGAGTCAGCCTGATCTGGTAAATCAGGAAGAAGAGATAGGTTTGAATGAGCCTAATCAAGAAGCAGCAATGCAGGATACTCCAAAAATTCCAAGGTATGTAACACTGAACCACTCTGAAGATCAGATCATAGGTGACAGAAGCAAAGGTGTGCAAACTAGAAGGAATGTTGCTCAAAATCAGCATGAATGTTGTCTGATTTCAAAGATTGAACCTAAAATAGTAAATGAAGCCTGCAATGATGAAAATTGGACCAAAGCAATGAAAGATGAATTGATGTCAATTGAGAAAAATCATACTTGGGATCTTGTTCCCAGACCTAGAGACAGGAATGTGATTGGAACCAAATGGGTCTTCCGGAATAAATTAAATGAAGCTGGTGAAGTAATCAGAAACAAAGCTAGATTGGTCTACAAAGGCTACTCTCAAATAGAAGGAATTGATTTTGAAGAGACCTTTGCTCCGGTGGCAAGAATTGAAGCAGTCAGATTATTTCTTGCATTTGCTACCTTTAAAGACTTCAAGGTATATCAAATGGATGTCAAGTCTGCCTTCCTAAATGGTGACCTAGAAGAAGAAGTTTACATTGAACAACCGGATGGATTTCAATTGTCTGACAATGATGATATGGTCTGCAAGTTGAAGAAAGCATTGTATGGATTAAAACAAGCTCCAAGAGCATGGTATGAAAGGTTGGATAAGCATCTTGTGCAGATTGGATTTAGCAAAGGTACTACTGACAGTAACTTATATTTCAAAATTGATCATGAAAACATTTTGATTGTTGAAGTGTTTGTGGATGATATCATTTTTGGAGGAAGAGATAGTATGTGCAAAACTTTTGCAAATCAGATGAAATGTGAGTTTGAAATGTCTATGCTTGGTGAAATGAATTTCTTCTTGGGTCTGCAAATTACTCAAACAAAGAAAGGGATCTTCATTTCTCAGACCAAATATGTGAAAGAATTGTTAAGGAAATTTGGTATGGAAGATTCAAAGCCAATGAACACTCCCATGGCAACCGGATGTAAGTTGAGCAAAGATGATGACTCCCCAAAGGCAGATCAGACAAAATATAGATCAATGATTGGTGGATTATTGTATCTCACTCAGACCAGACCAGATATAATGCAGGCTGTTGGTCTTGTAGCAAGATTCTAGGCTGATCCTAAAGAATCTCATGTTATGGCAATCAAAAGAATTTTTAAATACTTGAAAGGGACAGCTAAGCATGGTCTATGGTACCCTAGAGATCCGGATTTCTCTCTTCATGCTTATGTGAGGACCGCCCTTTTTACTACTGTTGTTATGACTATTTACAGTACTGTTATTGTTACTTTCATATTTGTGGGATAGCAGTTTCCAGAATTTGTCAGACTATTAAACTTTATGATGTTTTCGGAAAAACTAATTGGGTGATGTTTGGATAAGTTTACTTTTTAGAAAAATGAATTAGGTGATGATGGAAAATTGTAATATGATTTTAATTATGTTAAATTGTACTATGGCATGAGAATGCATGTTTTATTTAAGTTGCTTCGGCTATGATGAATTTATGTGGTTACTGATCTTGTAATTGAGTGTGCAGGGATTACTAATCGAACCACAGATTTTAGAGATCATTCCACACCTTGTTATTTGTTATTCCCTGTTAAGCCGATCTGGTTCCACGAGGAACCAAGATCTCTTTGTGTTTGATGTCATGATGTAATGTGGTCTTTCGTATGGTCGAGTGGGTTAGGTTACCCTCATGTAACATTATTTTTATAATTAGTGTTGTAAAGAGATTGAATTTGAAATTTCTTATTTAATTAAGAACTTGTGAAAAGGGAAGAGAGAGCAACCAAAACGCCTTGTTGAAAATGCTAAGTCATAGGAGGAGAATGTTTCAGGAAACAAGAGAGGAGATAGACAACCGTGCCTGGCTGAAAAATGACTAAATAGGGAGATCACTAGCCGGTTTAGTCGGAACAAGGCGTCGTGGGAAGTTGTTAATCTATCAGCGAACCATGTGCGTAAATGAGTGCAGCGTAATTCCCACTAACGCCGTAAGGCATTCTGCTACCGAAAATTACCGAGGTTTAGATGTAGGAACTTTGGTAATCTCACTCTTGCAATGATGTTAGCGGCGTCATACAGAACCTCTTGTTGATCTATATGCGTCTGGTTGCACGCAATTGTACTTATATCCCGCCAAAAATTGTAGTGGTTCGCCATGAGTGAACACCGTCGAGCATGCGTACACATGCGAAGGGGGTTTTTAGGACAGTGTGAGAAAAGTTTTTCATATCTCGTGTCATAACCACATAACAGATGTGGCTATGACACGTGAGATGTGTGTTGTGACCACATGGAAAATGTGGGCATGACAGCTTACACAGATGCAGATTGGGCAGGAGATGTGGATGATCGGAAGAGCACCAGTGGTGGAGCATTCTTTTTGGGGAAGAGATTGGTTTCTTGGCTAAGCAAGAAACAAGATGCAATATCTCTGTCTACAACTGAAGCAGAATACATTGCAGTAGCAAGTAGTTGCACTCAAATCCTATGGATGAAGCAGATGCTAAGAGATATTAAAGTTGAATATGCGGAGCCTATCACAATTTTCTGTGATAGTTCAAGTGCAATTAATATTTCCAAGAATCCGATATTACACTCTAAGACTAAGCACATATCTATCAAGTTTCACTTTTTGAGAGAACAAGTGAACAAGGAAGAAGTCAGGTTGGAGTATGTTCCCTCCAAGGATCAGATTGTAGATATCTTTACTAAACCTCTTCCCAAGGACTCTTTTGAATATCTCCGGGAGAAGTTAGGGGTCATGGCCCCTTTGGTGATGAACTAGGATGCACTGATGTGCATCAGTCTGGTGGATATCACAGTCATATCTTGTGATCCGGATTGATGATGGGGAGCTGCTACTAAGGGGGAGCAGCTGGTATGATTCTGATGTGTTAGAATTGCAAGTATGAGCCCTTTGCCATTGATGTCAAAGGGGGAGAGAAGACATGTGAAAAACAAGTAGCTGATGATCAAAGGGGGAGCCGTAAATGAGGAGAAGACATATTGCTAATAGGGGGAGTAGTGACAGAAAGGAGAAGTTCTTGTCCTGATGGTTTTTCACATCATATGTTGCCATCAATGACAAAGGGGGAGATTGTTGCAAGTATGAGGTGAACCAGTATTGTCATTGATGTCAACATACTCATATTACATTGACAAGAGGGATTCGATGAGCAGTGTGCTGAGGATATTGAGAAAATTAGCCTCAGTAAGGAACAGTGAAGAACAGTGATGAGAAGAAGGCAAATGTATTGTATAGGATGTGAACTAGAGGATACAGATTAAAGGGTTTGTAGATATGAGTCTTGAGATGCTTCAATCAATATTTTAGAGGTCCGCATGAAGATCTGAAGGAGTTGTGGCTATCGGTGTGGAACCGGTTCCGGTAAGTGTTCAGAGGTGACAGAGGATCACAGAAAGGTCCAGTGAGGTCCGGAACTGTATGATCCTAATATACGGATTGGAAGGAGTATTTGGGATGTCCTTGTGATGTGTCATCTTGAGTTGTGTATAATTTGGAGGTCTGGAAATACCTTTTGCATTATGACAGTGGCGACAGACAGTGTTCTTGAAGTTTCGGATGAGGAAGAGAAGAGATTCCAGTACGTAGAGAAAGTGCAGATGTACCTGGTCATTCAGGCAGGCTTGTGAAGGTTCTTGGATCATATTGAGGTTGTGTTGTTAGTCCGCATTGATGGTAGAGCCCGGAATTGAAGATAATCTTCCGGATGAAGTTCTTGCTCTGTTTTGCCGACCGGATGAGTTGTTCATCCTGCGAATGTTCTTGTGGTGGCCGACCGGATGTGTTACTCATCTTGCGGATATTCTTATAGTTGATTGCTGACTTAGATAAGTTGATGTCTTGTATAAATAAAGGTTTGTGAGTCCATTTGAAGTGTTGGAAGTGAGGAAGGGAGTGGTGTGGTGAAGAAAAGCATGAAAGACAGAACAGAGGTTTTTGGGCTTAAATGGAACTGATCTGGACATGGTAAAGATGTCATTCTCCAGTTCAAGACTGTGATTCTTATCACTTTGTAGACAGTGTGTCTCCTTGTAGGCAGTGGGCCTCTTTGTGAGCAGTGTGCTCTGGCAGTGAGCCCTAATTGGCAAGTGCCATTTTTGTAATTTCTTATTCTTCTAACAGAGAATAATCTTTGGGTTAATCACCCCGTGGTTTTCTCCCTTAACCGGGTTTCCACGTCAAAAATACTGTGTCATGTGTTTCTATTTCATAGTATTGTTTGTTTGTTTGATTCAATGCCGCTTTGATTAATAAAGTTCAAAAGGAGAAATAATTAGGATAACTGATTCACCCCCCCTCTCAGTTATCAACAAATCTAAGAAATAAAAAATTGATAAAACCCCCGAAGAAAAGATAAAAGACAGAAAGCTCAATCAAGATTTGATTGATCAATTGCCAGGGTCAACTCCCAAAGCTAGAAGATCTGCTCAACTTAGCGCAGAAGTGGAAAAATTAGAAGACAAATGTAAATGTGTAGGAGATATTTGGACCCAGATCAGAGGATATGAACTCTTCAGATTCCACTATAACAGGAGATTTAGGAATGCTCCAGTGTCAAACCCATGGCATTTAAATTTAGGTAAAATAGTTGTACCTAATGTATTCCTAAATGTTAAACTCCTGCAACTTCTTTCCAAACAATACAATCCAAGTCTGAAGGCTATATGCAACCCACAAGGGGAGCCTATTATTTATTTGTCAAAAAACACCATTTGTGAAGTATTCAATTTGGATGATTTATGCACTGTCCCTATTATTTATGAGGATCTAGAAAAGGAATACTAGAGAATGGATACAACCTACAATGGATGGAGGTTGCCTATTCATAGGCCCAGAAATGAAGGAGAGTTAGTGCCTCTGAATAAGAATGATGGTCCTCCTTTTCATGTGGCAATATTTGAACCATATATACAACATACTTACTATTCTGTGGGTTAGGTATTAGGATTAAAGGTCCCTGAATTCATGACAATCCCTTTGATGGTCATAGCCACGGACATCCAATGCCATAATGCAAGGCAATTTGATTATGCTGCTTATGTTGTTACTAGAATTCACTTTGGCCTAACTGTAATAAAAAACAATGCTCCAATTGTTTCTTTTGACCATTACTCCCTTCTTATGCACATAGTGCTATATTATGACCAAGAAATGGGGTTATGGCCAACTGAATTTAAGGTTGTTCCAACAGACTAGAAGGGGTAGAGGTTACCAATACAGATATGGACTAGGGTTTGGGATAGCAGATATGCCCATTCCAGCTCTGTACAATTTGAAGAATATTTTGTAAAAGTACTATATAGATATTTCAGTCACCCCTATGAATATTCGATATCAAATGAGATAAAGAAGTTTCTTAGACTGAAAGATTTTGGTGGTCCTCCCACTGTTATTCATAATTAGGGAGATTGGTATTTCTTTGAAGATACCACCATGGTTAGAGTGTATGGTTTTGAAGACACTCCATTTATGTTACCCAAAACTATCCCTGACAGAATTGCTTATTTAGAAATAGTTAGACAAATGCATTGTTCAAATGTAATGCATCTAAGCTCCCATGATAACCAATCTTTCATGCCCAACACTTTATGTTTTGGAGACTTTACTGTGATGTCTAAAGAAGGTTACAGTCTCATCCTGGATAAATTGATGCATTACAATATGAGGTTTGCTGAGGTGAGAAAAGGATTTGATCCTAAGGGTTTTATTGACTTTTCTCAGAGAAGGAAAAACCTCAGTGGCTACATACATATCTCTTATCCACATGATGATGTCATTAGAAACCTTGAAGAGGCTGAGGTGGAATTGGTGGTGGAACAGTACAATAGGGACCTGGATGAGAAAAGAAAATAGCTGGCAGAAATTGAGGTAGTTTCTTCTGGAGATGAACTAGCAGAGCAAGAGGAGCCACAAGACAAAGCAATAAAGATGTCCAAGAGAAAAATGCAACAATATTAGCCTCCAGTCATAATACATGATGAGGAAGGGTCTGTTGATGAAGACCCACGTGAAATAGCTTATGATTCTTTTATTTTTGATGACAAATTCATTCATTCAAAAGAGTTTAAATCATTTTTGTATAAATGCAAAGGGAAGGAAATCAGAGAGTCAGTGGATGATGTCTCTGCTAACAATGAGAGACAATTACTTAACATGCTAAAAACAACAGTGGATAATGAGCTACAGGATATGACCCCTAGTAGGGAAAGACAATTTCTCAAAGAAGCAGGAGTCATGATATCTCCTGGCCTTGATTTGAATTCTGCTTTAGTCTTTGATAGTTTTTTAAATAATATAGATGATAAGTATAAGCTCAAGCCAGAGGGTGCCAATGAAGTATATATGGGCACCAAATATAATAATGATGAAAATTCATTAATGATATGGAACCTATATCCTCTTCATAAAAAGACATCATTTATAGACACTAAGAAAACATTTGGCCATGTCATGACTCTGAAAGTAGGGGAGACTGATCCTTTGATAACTGCAGACATTGGCATCAACGTTGCAAAGTTAAATAAAGCACAGGCTCAGATGTTGATTAAGTAAAGAGATGCATATAAACTAAGTTGTGAGAGGTTGACAAAAGAAAATGATTATCTAAAGGATGCTATTAAGAATACCTTTGGAGGATCAACAAAAAGGTTAACCCAGGGTGAAAGTTCACAGAGCACCAAAGCACTATCCACAGATCAAGAAGCACAAATTCAGATGGATACACTGGTTACATTACTCCAGAGCAGGCATGCCAACATGGTGCATTGGTTGGATCAATTTTGGGATAATTTTTCTCAAAATTATAAAGCAATTCAAGAACATGAAAGGCTTGAAAAAGGTTTGCAGGAGAAGCTAAATGAGAAGCAAGGTAAGGATACTTCTGATATTGTAGGCACCTCCAATGTAATAGAGTTGATCGAGCAACATCAAAAATATTATGATCAACTTAAAGCTAATGTAAAGGAATGTGTTGAAGCTTCAAAAATAGGGGTGCCCTCATTATTCAAAAATGATAAAGAATTAAAAAGCAAAGAAGAGTGGAGTAGTGACTATCAAGCTATATTACATGAAGCTTTGGGAGCTCTTAAAGACAAAGATTCTGCATCCAGGGAGGCCTGCAAACATTTGGAGAAGATGGTCATGATGGATGTGGTTACAAGGAATGCAATTGAATTTACTGATTCCCATCGTGGCCATGAGTACATAGATCATGTTGCTAAACTTTACTTGTGGTTGAATAGAGCCTAATCATGGTTATGTTATGATTGTTAATCTTCTTAATTTCCCAAAAAAACTTCTTGAAGAGTTATGTCTCTTCACAAGAATATCTATATAAGTTCAAACATTTGATGTTAAAAGGGGATCAGCAGTAGAATATAATATATACAGTTCACAATAATCTCAAAAGACTATGTTGCAATATTATTATTGAAGAAGTAAATTGAAGTTCTCTAATCTTGTGGTTTTATTCTGGCATCAATTGTTTGTTAAACTTACTCAATTGTGTGGTTGTCTCCAGTTCTATATTTCCTTGTTATTCAGATTAATATATCAAGTATATATTTAATTTGTCAATACACATTTGCTGCAGTTGTGTGGTTTGATTAATTGGTTTCCATACAAGGAATTGAAATCCTTCTGATCAGTCATAGTAACCTAGAATTGTTAGTTGGGATTACTAAGTAGAGCCATATAATTAGGATTTCCATTCTATCTCCAAGATAATATTATCTGTTATTCTTGCATATTCATTTCAATTGGTTCCTTCAAGAAAGGATTAAAATACCTTCTGGTGAATTATAAGATATCTGATTATATTGGTTGGATTATCAAGAAGAGTTTGTCAGTCATTTCCTTGCACATTTATACAAGTTATAAACTAAAATTGTGCCAAACAATTAGAATTATTGTCCACTATAAGTCACTAGTCTTAGTCCTTTATTTGACTCTGTTTACCTAACAAGGCACTGGTCTTATTTCTATTCATCATTTAAAATTCACCTTGGTATTGCTTATACAATTTATACCAACCACTCATTAGATATAAGAATTAGTTAGCAAGCTTTCATCTATCCTGCACTATATGCCATTGTAGATAGATTTAATTAGTCAATACATTTACATTTAGTCTACCTTAATTCCCAAGGTTCACCCACCTAGGTGTAGCAGGACCTAAAGTGTAGGAAATCATCAAACCTTGAAGGCTGATTTTGTTAAGTTAGTTCAAAAACATTGCTAATCTAGACATAGACCCTGGCATCCTCTTAGGACTAGCAACCTGCATTGTTGAGACCTAACAAATTGGTGACTCTACTGGGGACCCTAAATAAAAGACCTTAGAAGAAAATTATTCATTTCATAGAGTCATTCTAGAAACGTTCATTTGGTAACTCTGTTGGTAACAAAAACCCAGAATGATAAAATTACAAACTTTTCCTATTTATAAAATAGGTGGTGACTCTAGTGATTGTTTTTACAAAAAATTAATACCAAATGGATGGTAGGAGATTCAAGATGGAAGGCAAGAAATTGCAGTCATCTCCACCACTTAGAAATATTTCCAAAAGAAATGGAACTTCAAATTATTCTCACCGGGAAAATCATCAAAATGCTCAAGAGGATGATGCGGAGCAAACTATTGCAGTTCACAATAAGTTTACACCCCTGCATGATTCTAATGAAAATCTCAATGGAATGAATGATGATATCTTAGCAAGATACAGACTAGATCCTCAAGAACAGCTCGAGTATGAAGCATAGGTCATGAGGGATATTGATCAAAAACAAGCTGAATATGATTTTAAAATGTCATTACATCAGGGAGAAGGGACAAAACATGGATTCTCAAGTCAAGAAATAAATGACAATCGAGAGAATCTAGGAAGTATGAGTGAGGAGCAATAGGAGGTGCTCAGGCTCCAGGAAGAACTCGAAAGGTTCAAGATACAAGAAGATAAAAGGTTGTTGCAGCAAGAGATTTAACAGATGAGAAATAACGCTAAAACAACCCCCCCAAAATATGTACCTACACATAGAGGAAACAATTCAAGAATTCCACAGTAAAACATAGGTGGAGTTTCAAATTCACATGCATCTAGAAATCATCAAAATACCATACCCCAAAACCCTAGACCACCTCCCATACATAATGCATCTCAACATATGGCAAATACTTACCCACCCCCTGGCTAATAGTATTATAGACCACAAAACCCTTACATAAATCCCCACATGAACCAACAACAACAATATGCCTATTATCATCTCTAGGTGGATATATTTACTATTATAATCCACCACCCATGAACTTTCCACCTCAAAACCTTACAAACATATGTAGCCAATTTGATTTAACTGGTTATCAGTTGTGCCCATATCCTATGGATAGTAATTGGAGAAACATAGTCCCCAAGTTTACTAGCAACAATGCAATATCAGCTGAAGATCATATCAGAAGCTTCAATGCTTTCGTGCAAGATATTCGTATGGACTGGGAAGATATTAGAATGAGGTTATTCATGATGTCCCTCATTGAAGATGCGAGAGATTGGTTTAACAGCCTACCTGATGGCTCAATCAGTTCTATGACTGATTTCCATAATCAATTTAAGGAGCAATATGGCAACCAATATGCACCTGAGTTTGCATTACATGAATTGATAAGCATACATAAGTACCAAAATGAATCAGTATATGATTTCAATATAAAATTTTCCAAATTACACAACAAGGTACCACATGGATCCAAGTTGTTTGATCCAGCAGCACTGAGCATTTATATGAAAGCATTTGACCCCAAGACAGGGTATGATCTTAGGAATCAGTGTCCTGCAACCCTAGCTGAAGCTCAGAAAGTGGCTTTAACTATTGAGAACAATAGGAAAGCTATAGGTATGGTTAGCAAGAGAGATAACTATAGAAGTCCTCAAAACCAAAATGTTCAATAGACTAAACAAGAAGGTTAGCATAGGCATGAAAGACCCAGGTTACATGATATGTCGTACAATACAAATTGGAAAGATGGGAGACCCATCAATAACAACAGAAAGCTGCGTTATGGCAAGGACACCCCTGATCCCCTAAAAAGGAACATGGCACATATGGTAGAAATAAACCTTGGTGTTTGGTGTGCAATCTACCACATTTACCTGAGTATTGTGAGGTAGTTAAATCAGTACAACAAGAAGAGATGTTATACAATTATAATAGAGATAACCACACCATAAATATGATGTAGGATACACCATGTGTGGTAAATAAAGATTAATCTTCTACAGAGGATGAGGGATATGAATACGATGTAGGAAACCAGAGGCATCATGTCAACATGGGAGAACAAGAAGTGTTCTCAGATCAGGAAGGTGGTTATGATGAACCTACTTACTATGCCAATCAACCATATGAACAATGGAGGAAACCTACTGATGATGAAAGAGAAGCTCGTACTATAGCTGCAATAGCTCAAGCTAAAAATGCTTATAACTTGAGGAATAGGATAGTAAACATTGAACAAGGAACACCTAGGAGTGTATTCATAAAAGATTAGAATAACAAGAAGAATAATACAAAGTCATCATTTAAAGAACCAGAAAAGGGTGGTAACGATAAAATGAAAGAAAAATTACAAAATCAAGAAAAAGAAAATATAAAGATAGAAAAGAGTGATCAGACTATGGCCCACTCTTTTGACATTGCTCATGTAGTATCTTAGGTTAAAATATCAGTTCCACTTTTAGAAATGATGAAGATAGATAAATACAGGAATACAGTCATTAAGCTGATTTCTGATACACCAAGTCAAAAACATAAAGGACATGAAAGTAGAACAAATAATGTTCATCAAGAAACATTCCAAATGCATGAGGTATACCTTGGTGATACACTGACAAAGAATCCCTCACAGGTAGATCCTTTCTATACCACATTATTGATCAAAAACCAGATAGTGAGAAATTGCATGATTGATTCAGGTGCTGCCATGAACATCATGCCAATAGAAGTTATGACAGAATTAGGAATGTGGGTTGACACTACATTTGGCAAGTGTTATGCAATGGATAATAGATCTATCCTAGTCATTGTTATTATGAAGGATGTGGAGATAAAACTTGCCTCACACCTAGAAGCAACTTATAACATTGATATTACTGTGGTTGACATCCCACCATATTATGGAATGCTTCTATTAAGACAATGGGCTGCAATGGCAGGAGGGAATGTCCAATTAGACTTATCATATGCCACAATACCCGTAGGGGGTAAAGAAATTAAGCTGTGTAGAGAACCAAGGTATGAAAATATTATAGAACGATTGGATCAACATCAAATAAATTTCTTCTATGATATAGACTTGGGAGCCTTTAAGGTGGGAGAAAGTATGCCAGAGGTGCATAATACTGATCCAATACATACTAAATCTATGAAAGAAAAAAATGATGTATGGAAGATGTATTTCGATGGTGCATGCAGCAAAATAGGAAATGGAGCTGGAATAGTTTTTATTTCACCAAGAGGTAAAACTTTCAAATACTCTTTTCTATTAACATTTGAATGCACAAATAATGTGGTAGAGTATGAAGCCTTGCTCATTCGTTTGAACATAGCCACTAAGTATAAAATAAAAAATGAGCTATATATGGTGATTTTGAATTGGTCACTTCCCAAGTGAGAGAAAAGTACCTATCAAAAAACAAGAGGTTGAAACAATATAGAAATGCAGTCTGGGATAGTATTGAATTATTTGATGCCTTTTCAATCAACTAGATTGATAGGTTTAAAAACATTATCGTGGATTTTTTAACAAACATTGCATTGAAAAGGGGTGATGCCACATTGGAAGGAATTATAGAGGTTGAATTCAAAACCAGACCCACCATCCCAGATAATATACATAACTGGCAAGTGTTTGATAACAATGCTGATATAATCAATTTCTTACATTATGCTGATTATTATGAAAATCAAGAGATTGATTTCAATGCATTTGTAGAAGAACATGATGGGAAGGAAACCCTTTTTGGTCAAGAAATAGTTCAATTAAAAACAAATAAGATACCCAAGGGACTTATAGCATTGGAAAAGGCATTCGATGGACCAGACAGATCTAAAATAAAAGACACACTAGTGGCACCGAATGACCTTGAAGAGATCAATTTGGGGACACAAGCAGCCCCAAAGAATGTGTATATTGGAAGAAATCTTAACCCAAAAATTAGGAGCCGAATCATCAATTTACTCAAGAAGTTCAGGCATGTATTTGCTTGGTCATATGATGATTTAAAAACATATAGAGAGGATCTATTTCAACATGAGATACCACTAAAACCAGGTGCTAAACCATTCAGGCAGAAATAGAGGCCAATCAATCCTACCTTAGCTCCTAAAATGTTAGAAGAACTTACAAAATTAAGGGATGGGGCTATCATTAAACCTATCAGACATTCCTCCTGGGTATCTAATTTAGTTCTTGTCAGAAAAAAGAATGGTGATATCAGATTATGCATGGATTTTAGGAATTTAAACATGTCTTCTCTTAAAGATAACTATCCCCTCCCCAATATGGAAGCAATATTACAAAAGGTTACTGGATGTGAATTGTTGTTGTGATAGGTGAAAGTTAGGTTTAGCAGATCAGACATAGTCATGAAACCCTAACCCTACATTCATCAAGGAATCTAATCTAAATGAAATCAAAGAACAATGCAATTCAAGCATAACATCACCTAGACCGTGTGATTCCTTGTTTGAGAGATGTGGACTGCTTCTTCAACAATGAACAATTGCAATGCTGAAAGCTGCCATGATGGATGATAAAAGCTCAATGAATGCTCAGATGCTCAAGATGCTCAAGATGATAATGTAGGTGCTATATGATTGCTGGATGTCTCATATGGAGTGAGAGGGTGTTTATATAGGACTCAACCAAGATCAGTCGACGGTGGAGATTCAGAGGCTATGTGAATGGCTAGGATTGAAAGTTACTAAATTTAGATCCAATTAGTTGTGCATGTGAAGAATTTTAAATGAAAGTTGTATGACAACACATGATTAAGGGGAGATGGACAAGTGTTGGAATGTGATGAAAGGTGAGTAGTTAATTCAAATAAAATATTTGAATTAGTTGGGATATGAGTTGGATAGTAATTAATTAAATAAAATTTATTTAATTAATTGGATAAATGAATAAAATGGGATAAGATATGATGTGGAAATTAATTAAATAAAATTTATTTAATTAATTGGCTAAGTAGGATGAGAATGTGATTGAAAGGGATTTTAATTAAATAAATAAAATTTATTTAATTAATTGGCTTAATGGATAATGATTTAACAAGGTGTTGCTAGACATAGACAAAGTTGGGACAAATTTAGGTGTCTACAGTTGTCAATGATGGATGGCTTCTCAGGTTACAATTAGGTGAAAGTCAAAGAATCAGAGCAATTTAAGACTACATTCGCCACTCCATGGGGAACATATGTATATTTGAGAATGCCATTTGGGCTCACTAACGCCCGAGCAACTTTCCAAAGAGCAATGGATGTGGCTTTTTCAGAGTTGATTAATAAAATCATGATAGTATATCAAGATGACTTGACAGCATATTCTAAAAGGGTAGAGGATCATTGCACACATTTGGAGCAAATATTTATCAGAGCCCTAGAATATGGGATCTCATTGAATCCTAAAAAGTGCCATTTTGCAGTGACAGAGGGGAAATTACTTGGCCACATAGTTTATAAGGATGGAGTGAAAATAGATCCGGAGAGGGTAAAAGCAATTGACCAAGTCCCTATTCCTAAGAATGTGAAAGCCATACAGTCATTTTCTGGACAAATTAAATTTGTTAGGAGGTTTATATCTAATTTTACTGAAATTGTTTGCCCTATATCAAGGATGCTAAAGAAAAACTCAAAAGTAAAATGGACAATAGAAACAATAGAAGCATTTGCTACTATTAAGAGAGCAATCAAAGAAGCCCCTATCTTGATATCCCCTAATTTCAATAAACCATTCCAACTATTTTCATTTGCCTCTTATCATATAGTTGCAGTAGTACTATTGCAGAAGAGCAATGAAGGATATGAACAACCTATCTCATTCTTCAGCAAATCCCTTCAGAATGCGGAGTTAAAGTATGACATTGTTGAAAAATAGGCATATGCATTGGTAAAAGCAGTTAAAACTTTTAGGCCATATTTGGTGGGAGCTAAAATCATAGCATATGTAACTAATGCTACAGTAAAGGATATATTGGTCCAAACTGAAGTCACGGGTAGAAGATGCAGACGGATCAGTAGAATTCAAGAATTCAATATTGAAATCTAGATCACTAAACTAGTGAGAGGACAAGGCCTTCCTAGGTTGATGGCTGAAAGTAATCTCAAAGCTTCCCAAATATGTGGTGCTAAGGATGTTGATGATACAAGCTTTAGTATTGAACATACTCCATGGTATTCTGACATTATATATTATCTAAAACATATGAAGTGTCCTGATGAGTATGATGATAACAAAAGGAGGACACTTAAATTACAAGCTTCAAAATATGTATTTATTGATGGGGATCTTTACTGGAAAAATAGAGATGGAATCTTAGTGCTATGTTTAGATGAGCATCAGTCAAAACATATCATGAAGGAATTGCATGAAGGCATGTGTGGAGGTCATTTTTTAGCTAAGACTATAGCCCACAAGATCTTAAGGGCTAGATACTATTGGCCTAAAGTTTTTAATGATTCATATCATTACACTAGAAAATGTGAGGCATGTCAGAAGTTTTCAAGTAAGCTGAGATATCAGGGAGCATTGCCCTTAAAACCCATGCAAATTGAGGCTCCATTCTATTAGTGGGGTATTGACTTCATTGGAGAAATTGTAGAGAAATCAAGTGGTGGACACAAATGGATTGTGGTGGCAACTGATTACTTCACAAAATGAGTGGAGGCAATTCCAACCAAACAGGCAACAAGTAGGGTGGTGATTAACTTTTTGATGGAAAATATTATGTTCAGATTCGACACTCCAATAAGGCTAATTACAGATAATGGAATGTGTTTTAGATCCGAGGAATTCAAAAACTTCTGTAATACACATGGCATCACTGTGTCCTATGCAGCCCCCTATCATCCACAAGCAAATGGACAAGCAGAATCAAGTAACAAAAGCCTCTTGAAAATCATAAAGAGAATGTTGGATAGTAACAAAAAAGCATGGGATTCAAAACTAAGAATGGCAATATGGGCTGACAGGATCACTGTAAAAAGAGCAATTGGGAGATTTCCTTTTAAACTAGTGTATGGAACATAGGTGAGAATACTATTAGAAAATCTCATGCCAATTTACAAGTTCATCCTTCAAGAAGATTTGAACATTCCTGAACCAATGGAGGAAAGGTTGGAACATCTTGCAGAACTTGATGAAACAAGGAGACTAGCTCAAATGTAGAATATTAAGCTACAATCACAAGTGAAATACCTCTTTGATAAAAAGGCCAAAGATAGGAAGTTTGAAATAAATGATTTAGTACTGATGTTGAATTCTAGGTGCCAGGACAAAGGAAAGCATGGGAAATTTGAAGCTCTATGGTTAGTCCTTTTGTCATAACTGACAAAGGAGGTGATGATTCCTACCATCTGCAAAACATGTCCAGAGAAGAGCAGGAATTGCCTGTGCATGGGCAATATATGAAACTTTTCTTTTCATAATCATGCACAAGGAGGATTGAGCATTGCCAGTGCATGGACAACCCTCAAACAATTCTCAAAATATCTTATTCCATGTACAGTAGTTTAGGAAAATTCCTTTTCCCCATTGTCATCACTCTCATTTCCCATTTTCATACAATTATCATCCCTAACAAATAAAACAAGTGGTCTACTCCCCCAAGAGATCTGAATCCTTGTTATACTCACAAAGAGTAAAACATCCCAGACAGATCCGCTGTTAGGACATGAAAATTTAAAATTTTATATATTCACATTTCTCCATATTTGACTAAATCATAGAACATTTCCCCCAAAAAAATCATAATAAAATTGATGCATCCAATAAAAGGTCCATGACAAAAACAATGAAAAGGGCTTAAATTTCATACTATCGGCAAGACATTACATTACTTATGCCGATCCATGTTGAAATAACTATCAGAGTGAAAACAAGGATCGGAGAGAAGATTTTGAAGGTCACCGATGGAGGAAACTATACCAATGACCTTTCATCAGGGAGAAAATTTACTAGTCATACTGATCGGGGAGAAAATTTACTGGTCATACCAATCGGTAAGACTAAAAGCTATCAGGTAGTGCTTTGAAGATCATCCTGATGATATACATTATACTAATGAGGCATTTCAACAAAACTCTCACCGAACATCCCTTAGAATCAAATGAACTAATGGTCATCGGAAAGAAATAAATATCGGAGTGAAAGATTATTAAGTCTCTGATGCTTCGATGTCTTGGCGAACAACAAAAGGTGCTTCGGTATAACTCACACTGATGTGTGTGATAAATAAGAACCATCAGCAACACTAAACAGTTCAGAACAAAACTTATATGTCTCACCGACTCACAAGTCACAATGATAAAGGTGTCGGTGACACTTCGTCAAGTTCTCGCTGATAAAAAATATAAAAGAGCCATCAGGGAGATAACCATGATCGGGTGACTTAAAAAGGATTACCCCAATGACATATCTCACCCTGATAGAACTAAGGATTACAGTCACTCATCAGTGACATATTTTGAAAATCTTTCTGATCTAGGATACAAAGAGCCATCGGGGAGATAACCATGATCGGGTAACCTAAAAAGGATTATCCTGATGGCCTAAATCACCCCGATAACAATTGTTGTCACACATATCGATGAGACTCTAACTGATAGTTATATCGGTAACACTTGATATATCAGAGGGAAATATAAATCACATAGCGATGAAAGAGGTCATGCCAATAGTAGTTGTGCCAACTTTAACGTCGGATAAAGTATAGATATCTTTTACCGATATAACTTAATACAACATTGAAGAAATAATTGAAGGGTTACAGTGATTGATTGTTCATGCCATAAAGAGATATTAAGGTCGCCCATACATTATGAAAGTTATGCCGATGAAAGGAGTTATGACGATGTGACATTTCACAATGATGAAGGACATTGAATTGCTCAAACAAATAAATGTAAATGGCAATGAAATCCTCTAAGATCATTGTAATTAAAATTAATAGAGTTGCCTGAGAATAGAATATAGGGGAAATCTTGAAGTGCAAACAAAGGATTTTGATCATAGCCACAGACGACAGGTACATATATACAAACCATTGTGTTATAGCCTGTATTTTGATTTTCTAATGGAGACTCCGGGAAAGGGAAAAAGTAGAAAATCACAAGGAGAAACAAGTAAATCTAAGAAACAAAAAACTAATAAAACCCCCGAAGAAAAGATAAAAGACAGAAAGCTCAATCAAGATTTGATTGATCAATTACCAGAGTCAACTCCCAAAGCTAGAAGATCTGCTCAACTTAGGGCAGAAGTGCAAAAATTAGAAGACAAATGTAAACGCTTAGGAGATATTTGGACCCCGATTAGAGGATATGAACTCTTTAGATTCCACTATAACAGGAGATTTAGGAATGCTCCAGTGTCAAACCCATGGCATTTAAATTTAGGTAAAATTGTTGTGCCTAATGTATTCCTGAATGTTGAACTCCTGCAACTTCTTGCCAAACAATACAATCCAAATCTAAAGGCTATATGTAACCCACAAGGGGATCCTATTATTTATTTGTCAAAAAATGCCATCTGTGAAGTATTCAATTTGGATGATTTATGCACTGTCCCTATTATTTATGAGGTTCTAGAAAAGGAATACTGGAGAATGGATACAACCTACAATGGATGGAGGTTACCTATTCATAGGCCCAGAATTGAAGGAGAGTTAGTGCCTCTAAACGAGAATGATGGTCCTCCTTTTCATGTGGCAATATTTGAACCATATATACAACATACTTACTATTCTATGGGTTAGGTATTAGGATTAGAGGTCCCTGAATTCATGACAATCCCTTTGATGGTCATAGCCACGGACATCCAATGCCATAATGCAAGGCAATTTGATTATGTTGCTTATGTTGTTACTAGAATTGACTCTGGCCTAACTGTAATAAAAAAACAATGCCCCAATTGTTTCTTTTGAGCATTACTCCCTTCTTATGCACATAGTGCTATATTATGGCCAAGAAATGGGGTTATGACCAACTAAATTTAAGGTTGTTCCAATAGACCAGAGGGGGCAGAGGTTACCAATACAGATATGGACCAAGGTTTGGGATAGTAGATACGCCCATTCTAGCTATGTACAATTTTAAGAATATTTTGTAAGAGTACTATATAGATATTTCAGTCACCCCTATGAATATTCGATATCAAATGAGATAAAGAAGTTTCTTAGACTGAAAGATTTTGGTGGTCCTCCCACTGTTATTCATAATTGGGGAGATTGGTATTGCTTTGAAGATGCCACCATGGATAGAGTGTATGGTTTTGAAGACACTCCATTTATCTTACCCAAAACTATCCCTGATACAATTTCTTATTTAGAAATAGTTAGACAAATGCATTGTTCAAATGTAATGCATCTGAGCCCCCATGATAACCAATCTTTCATGCCCAACACTTTATGTTTTGGAGACTTTATTGTGATGTCTAAAGAAGGTTACAATCTCATCCTGGATAAATTGATGCATTACAATATGAGGTGTGCTGAGGTGAGAAAAGGATTTGATCCTAAGGGTTTTATTGACTTTGCTCAGAGAAGGCAAAACCTCAGTGGCTACATACATATCCCTTATCCACACGATGATGTCATTAGAAACCTTGAAGAGGCTGAGGTGGAATTGGTGGTGGAATAGTACAATAGGGACCTGGATGAGAAAAGAAAATAGCTGGTAGAAATTGAGGTAGTATCTTCTGGAGATGAAGAACTAGCAGAGCAAGAGGAGCCACAAGACAAAGCAATAAAGATGTCCAAGAGAAAAATGCAACAATATCAGCTTCCTGTCATAATACATGATGAGGAGGGGTCTGCTGATGAAGACCCACATCAAATAGCTTATGATTCTTTCAAATTCATTCATTCAAAGGAGTTTAAATCATTTTTTTATAAATGCAAAGGGAAGGAAATTAGAGAGTCAGTGGATGATGTCTCTACTAACAATGAGAGACAATTACTTGATATGCTGAAAACAACAGTGGATAATGAGTTGCAGGATATGACCCCTAGCAGGTGTAGATAATTTCTCAAAGAAGTAGGAGTAATGATATTTCCTGGCCTTGATTTGAATTCTGCTTTAGTCTTTGACAGTTTTTTAAATAATGCAGATGATAAGTATAAGCTCACTCTAGAGGGTGTCAATGAAGTATATATGGCACCAAATATAATAATGATGAAAATTTATTAATGATACGGGCCTTATATCCTCCTCATAAAAAGACAACAATTATAGACACTGACAAAACTTTTGGCCATGTCATGACTCTAAAAGTAGGGGAGACTGATCCTTTGATAACTACAGACATTGGCATCAACGTTGCAAAGTTAATAAAGCACAGGCTCAAATATTGATTAAGGAAAGAGATGCGTATAAATTAAGTTGTGAGAGGTTGACAAAAGAAAATGATTAGTTAAAGGATGCTGTTAAGAGTACCTTTGGAGGATCAACAAAAAGGTTAACCCAGGGTGAAAGTTCACAGAGCACCAAAGCACAATCCATAGATCAAGTGGCACAAATTCAGATGGATACAATAGTTACAGTACTCCAGAGCAGGCATGCCAACATGGTGCATTGGTTGAATCAATTCTGGGATAATTTTTCTCAAAATTATAAAGCAATTCAAGAACATTAAAGGCTTGAAAAAAGGTTGTAGGAGAAGCTAAATGAGAAGCAAGGTAAGGATACTTCTGATATTGCAGGTGCCTCCAATGTAATAGAGTTGATCGAGGAACATCCAAAATATTATGATCAACTTAAAGTTGATGCCAGGAATGTGTTGAAGCTTCAAAAATAGGAGTGCCCTCGTTATTCAAAAATGATAAAGAACTAAAAAGTAAAGAAGAGTGGAGCAGTGACTATCAAGCTATAATACATGAAGCTTTGGGAGCTCTTAAAGACAAAGATTCTGCATCTGGGGAGGCCTGCAAACATTTGGAGAAGATGGTCACGATGGATGTGGTTACGAGGAATGCAATTGAATTTACTGATTCCCATCGTGGCTAAGAGTACATAGATCATGTTGCTAAACTTTACCTGTGGTTGAATAGAGCCTAATCATGGTTATGTTATGATTGTTAATCTTGTTAATTTCCCAAAAAACTTCTTGAAGAGTTATGTCTCTTCACAAGAATATCTATATAAGTTCAAACATTTGATGCTGAAAGGGGATCAGCAGTAGAATATAATATATATAGTTCACAATGTTCTCAAAAGACCATGTTACAAGATTATTATTGAAGAAGTAAATTGAAGTTCTCTAATCTTGTGGTTTTATTCTGGCATCAATTCTTTGTTAAACTTACTCAATTGTGTGGTTGTTTCTAGTTCTGTATTTCCTTGTTATTCAAATTAATATATCAAGTATATATTTAATTTGTCAATACACATTTGCTGCAGTTGTGTGGTTTGATTAATTGGTTTCCATACTAGGAATTAAAATCCTTCTGATCAGTCACAGTAACCTAGAATTGTTAGTTTGGATTACTAAGTAGAGCCATATAATTAGGATTTCCATTCTATCTCCAAGATAATATTATCTGTTATTCTTGCATATTCATTTCAATTGGTTCCTTCAAGAAAGGATTAAAATACCTTCTGGTGAATTATAAGATATCTGATTATATTGGTTGGATTATCAAGAAGAGTTTGTCAGTCATTTCCTTGCACGTTTATACAAGTTATAAACTAAAATTGTGCCAAACAATTAGAATTATTGTGCACTATAAGCCACTAGTCTTAGTCCTTCATTTGACTATGTTTACCCAACAAGGCACTAGTCTTATTTCTATTCATCATTTAAAATTCACCTTGATATTGCTTATACAATTTATACCAACCACTCGTTAGATATAAGAATTAGTTAGCAAGCTTTCATCTATCTTGCACTATATGCCATTGTAGATAGATTTAATTAGTCAATACATTTACATTTAGTCTACCTTAATTCCCAAGGTTCACCCACCTAGGTGTAGGAGGACCTAAAGTGTAGGAAATCATCAAACCTTGAAGGTTGATTTCGTTAAGTTAGTTCAAAAATGTTGCTGATCTAAACATAGAGCCTGGCATCCTCTTAGGACTAGCAACCTGTATTCTTGAGACCTAACAGACCCTATCACACTTGTTCTCCTCTAGTGATTTATTGTTTACCTTCTTCTAGTGGTTCTACCTAGCTAGTGGATGATGAAAAACAAATAATAATGGTAAGGACCAAGTGTCCTTTTAACGAGTAAGCAAAAATGGACCTAGTCCATATATTTTAATGGGGTTAATATATATTATCTGATGCTTGGCTAGTAGAATCACTCTATGTGATATTTTTATGTTGTCTTATTATACTAACAAACCATAACAATACATCTTCTCTGTGCACTTTGTTTATCTTTGAATCTCACTTTTGTTACACTTGGTTTCGAGATTTCTACAATATAGCCCCATGGTTATACTTAGATTTCAAACTCGTAGTATAGCCTCAACTCTTTATGTAAATGATTACATGCATTTATTTTATCATGTGATGTGGTTATTATCTTAGAGAAAGATTTCTAACCTCTCTTCTTGTAGGAAAAGGTGTGTTTGTGGGAACATTCGGTGATCGTAAAGTACACATCACCTTTGGGGGCATGGGCTTTGTCAAAGCTCTTGTTCCCTTGTGTGTTTTCTCTCTACCTTAATGTGCTTGATATCGATACACAATATCAACCATCTTAAGGTGGGGGAATATAAAGGTAAGTTGTCTGATGATTCTGATACTAATGAAGCATGTTTGTAAGCCCTCTGTAGAGGTGCAATGTTGTATCTCCACGTGAGTGCACATCTTTATTCTATCTTTCAATGAATAAAGCCCTCTGCAAAGGTAGGTTATTGTGTATATCCTTTTATTCAAAGCCCTCTATGGAGGTGGGGATGGTGTATCTCTTGATCTAGTGCACATCCTTTTTATCTCAAAAGTCCTCCAAGTAGGCGGGGTTGGTGTATCCTCCCTTGAGCATGTCTTTGGTGGTTGTTGTGGCATAAGCCCAACCATCAAGTGTGCTTGCAACATGTTTGAGATGGTGGGAATCTAACAATATGCTCCTTCCATCACTTGGTTGTCATGTTTTAGACATATACTATGTCTTTGGTATACTATATGGTGCTCAAGTTTTCCATGCATCTTACATGTGTTCATTCCCAAGTATAGTCCAAAGAGCATGGAGAAATTCCCCTCCTATGCTTTGGGATTTGTATGGCATGTTTTTCCTAGGTGTAGTCTAAAGTTGTGTGGTGATGAGGTCCTCCCTACACCTTGGATTTTTTATGGCATTTCTGTTCTCAAGCATAGTCTAGAGATGTGTGGTGATGAGTCCCTCCGTGCACAAAGTTGTGAGCTTCAATGTTAGTTGTTAGACAGTAGAAGAACTGCCAAACTATAATCTTTTTTGAGTTCATTCTTAGTTCAGGGAGTATTTTTCTCCTTGGGTTATATCCCTAAAAAAAATTCTTTAGGGAGTAGTAGCTTCCTTGCGAGTGACCCTAAAACAAAGTTAGTAGGGAGTAGTAGCTTCCTTGTGTTCTAACCCTAAAATAAAGTTGTAATTTTTATTGTAGTGAGCTTCATATATTGTGAGTTAATCCTCACCATGGTCTTTCCCCCTTTGGGGTTGTCCACGTATATTTAGTGTTATGTGTTGATGTGCATTGTGTTCATCTTTCATGTTTATGTTAATGTTGTAATGTTTACACTTTAATCTAATCCAAAGGATTTGAAATTTGATTAGATACTAATTCACCTCCCCTCTCAGTATCCTGGTGTGTTCATTAATTAGTATCAGAGCCAAGTTACTCATAAGAAGCTTAATTGCTTGAGGAAGGTCTGAGAGGGCTCATAATGGATCTCTCAAGGTACCTATGTTTGAAGGAACAAATTAATCCTTTTGGAAGCTAAGGATGGAAATGTTGAAGGCATAAGATAATTGAGAGGGGGGGTGAATCAGTTGTATCAAAAATTTCAAACCCTCATAAGCATAATCACATCCACATTAGTTTACTAAAACCCTTAATCTGTTATGAAGATTAAACATGGAAATGAAATAACAGAAACTTGAACTCATCAACACCATGCACAAGAGAACACCATATTTGTACATGGAAAACCCTAAAAGGGAAAAACCATGGTGAGGATTAGCTCATAATATAAATTAGTAGCAACATCGAATTACAAGAGGCTCATTGCCATATAAAGAATGCTCACTGCAAGGGACTCACTATCCAAGTGGACTCACTACCCACTAAACAAAAGAAGAAAGAAGAAGAGTTCACTAATATAATTTCATCTAACAAATGCATGGGTTCAGTTCTAATGAAGCACAATAATCATCACCTTTGCATCTATAGTGAAAGATAGTAGACACCTTCTACTCATTGCATCTAGTCATCTAACTCATGAACTCTCTTACTACCCTTTTATCACTTTCACATCACAAACTTCATCTCTGCCATTTTTGACCACACACACAAAAACACTTGACACTTATTTATATCACCATCACCCTTGAAACAATCTTTAAGGTTGGCAACACAATCTTCAATCCTTGAAACAATCTCCTAGGTTGGTAAACACACAAAATTTGAGTTAGGTCTAGACCTAAACACTCCACAAAGAAATGGAATGAAGACAAACCAATCTATGCCTTAGCTCGAACCCCAATCTATCCAAGCACACTACACAACACTCACATAGTCATCAAATCAACTCCTCAATTAATGCAAACTTCTAGGTTAGCCAATCAGTCTAAACATAGGGGATTCTTCATCAAACACTTCCACTATCACAACCATAACTTGGAGAGCATTCCTAGACCTTTAACACATTCTAGAAACATCCACAAACAACTCGAGGTCACCTAGAGATCAACAAATTCATCCACAACATCTTTCACCTGAAGAAGGCTCACTATCTTCTCACAACTAACACTGTCGAACTCTATTACACAAGAACTTGCTTTCTAGAGCATCATACCACAAACCTTTTGGATAGAAGATAGATAAAGACCTTATAGGATTAAAGCTAGAACTACAACACTTGAAACCACTTTGTAGAGAAGTGCTGAGAAAAATAATTTCACCCAAACACCTTTGCACAAATCAGAAACACTGTCAAATCATATTCTAAAACTGGTGAACATAAATTTCACTTCATAGTGATCCTGAGAACCAAATTCTATATTTAGCATCTTACACCACTTCCCAATAACATATCCAAACTACACACTCAGATCTCCAACATAGAAGAAATGAGGATAAAAACCTCGACCAGTACTCTATAAGCCAGAAGACTTGTTCAACACACTATTTTTAGTATTATTCAAATTTTCTCTAAAGCACATGGAAACCCAACTACATAGGCATATTCTCAACACCTTTAGCATCTATACAAAATATCCAAACAACCTTTTAGTAAAGTAACTGAATCAAACAACACTAGACAACACTAACTTCATCAAAAGACATAGTTGACACCAATGACAACACAAACATGTTGACATCAATGACAACATTGATTAGCACATACTTGCAACAACCTCCCCCTTTGTCATTGATGGCAACATGTGATGTGAAAAACCATCATGACACCAAATCTTACTCTCCCCGTTTCTTTTATACATCCTTCTTTCTTCCTCTGCCTTTGTTTTCACATGTACTCTCTCCCCCTTTGATATCAATGGAAAAGGGTGATGTATACTTTTTCAAAACTCTCTCCCCCTGATTGTGATACTGCACATACTTGTACTATCCTCAACTACTCTGTATACTCCCCATATCTGCAATAATCATTAACACCACTACCTACTCCCCCTAAGAGGTAGCCTCCAACTTAGTTTTCAGAGGGACCATCTGTACCAAAAGCTGGTACTGATACTTTCTTAGCCTCTGTTACATCCTTCTTAATCTAGGTCTTACTTATCTCCTTCTTAGCCTCTATCGAATCAACTTTCTACTAGTTTATTCTTTTCTATCATAATGTCCTTCTTCATGCTTCTATTTATGTAGAACTTTGAGATGTGTCCAGGCTTACTACAATTGTAGAACACCACATTCCTTTGACCACTATTCATTCCATTCATTTTTTATCTACACTGATTTTCTTTTTGTCCAAATATATTCATACATAATTGTTCCCATTAAATGGTTGAATCATTCTATTATTGTTATAGCAATTCATTCTTTGACTTCTGCACTCAATATCTTTATGACCAACTTTCTTGCAGGTGAAACATGGACCAGAAAAAGGTGGAACATTTTGATTCATTTTGCTCCTACATTGTGTAGTCTTATGTCCAAATTTGTTGCAAGAATTACAATAACCATTGAAATATGAATATCTTTGAGCATTAGGTTGTCTGATGAATGGTATTCTATCTCCTTTCTTCTAATTCCAAAACTGCTCGCCATTGTTCTTCTTATTTTCAACTTTTAATGCTTTATCTAATTTTAAACTTTCACCTTTCTGAAACCCTAAGCCTTCTTTATTATTAGGAATTTTTTGACTTGCAATCATCTCGTCAAGCCTTGCAGAACTTATCTTGAATCTTTCTTCATAGTTCTTCACCTTCTCTAGATCTGAACTTAATTTAACATCTTGTTCAAGCCTTGTGCATTTTTCAAATTTGGCTTTCACCATTGAGTTCAAACATTCCTCAATTCCTACCTTCTCTTCACCTTGCTCCTTTAGACCAATCATGGATTTATTTGCTAACCTCAATTGTTCATTGACTTCCATGTGCCTTTGTTTGAATTTTTTGACTTATTCTCTCAAATTTCTAATACATTCATTTGATTCTTTGACATTCTCCTTCAAATCTATAATTTCTTCTTTAGTCCTTTCTAGGTTTTCAAGAGCAATCTTGAGTTCTTCACTATTATCAGACATACATTCATCTTCTGAGAATTCAATAGTAGGAGTTTCTTTATCCTTTCATGCCTCAACCATTGTTCTAGATTCTATTTTAGAAACTAAACACAGATTTACCTATTCTTTAGTATCTTTCCTTCTTGTCAATACATCTTTCTCTTATCACCATTGATTTAGTCTTCAGTGTGATGCCTCTACACATACTTGGGAGTTCTAGGGATTCTTTCTGGAGCTTCTTCCTTTTCTTTAGTCTCAACATTTTCTTCTTCTCTGGAAGAGAACTCATCTGAATCTGATACATAACAATTAACTTCAGAAATCTTTTGTATTTCTTCATCAACCTTTCTTAGCCTTTTGTTATAACACTGGTAAGCTTTGCTCTTATTAGAGTACCCAAGAAAAATACCTTCATCACTTCTTGCATCAAACTTTCTTGAATTTTCATTTGTTTAGATATAACATTTTCTTCAAAAAAATTTGAAATATTTAACAGTAAGAATCCTTCCATATCATAGTTCATAGGGAGTCTTTATATAATCTTCTCTTGTACTCTATTATGTGTATAAAGAATAGTCTGAATTGCTTCCCTCCAATAAAATTCTAGTAGGCTTGCTTCTTTTAACATAGTCTTTACAGCTTCTTGAATTGTCTTGTTTTTCCTTTTAACTGCTCCACTTAGCTAAGAAGATAATTACCTCTTTATCCAATGATCCTCACAGAAGATGTTAACCTCATCTAAAATAAATTCTCCATCAAAGATCCAGTATTTGGTTTTCATGTTTATTTCATTCTCTACCATAATTTTGAAAGTCTTGAACTTATCTAGGGCTTCTAATTTTTCTTTAAGAAAAATAACCCATGTCATTCTAGAATAGTCATCAATCAACAACATGAAGTACCTATCACCTTGAAAACTCCTTCATTTGGTAGGACCATAGAGTTTTGTATGCAATAGTTCTATTAGTCTAGAAGAATTTTGTCCTTTGACTTCAAAAATTTTCCTCACTTGCTTTCCAACTTGACATTCCTTGTAGTTAGCATTAGCAGGTTTGATGGCCTTTGGTAGGTCTCTCATAGCTTGGATGGTACTTATCTTCACTAGACTATCAAAACTGATATGACACATCCTTCTATGCTATAGCTAACTTCCATTGATCTGAGTCATAAAACATTAATCAAATCTCACCTTCTTGTAGATGATAAATATTTCCATCTGTCCTTTTTCCAGCAACTACTAGAGTTCTAGATTTCTTTCTAATCTCAAAGCCATCATCCTAAAACATAAGATTGTATCCTTTTTTGCACAATTGTACAACAATCAAGGGATATTGCTTTAAGCCTTTTGACATAAAGAACATCATTAGTAATAAGTTTTCCATCAAGATTGATTGAGCCTTTTGCACATATTTCAACAGTATAGTCATCACCAAAAATGACTAGTCCTTCATTAAGTTTTTCAAATTTAACAAACTTGTTTCTAAAAGCAATCATATGATTTGAGCAACTAATGTCAATAAAACTAAAGTTATTTTCTTGTCTGGTATGAAGAGTATATTCATTATCAAGACTTACCTCTAGAGCATTTTCTTTCACACAACCCTCAGAGTCAGTTGTAATAGTATCATCCTTCTTGTGCACCATCCCAGATCTACCTCAAGCTGTTAATCTTTTCTTCAAAGGAACCTTTCTTTGATACCAAATGTTGAAGGAACAAGCTAACTGAGAGGGGGATGAATAGTTGTATCAAAAATTTCAAACCCTCACAAGAATAATCACATCCACATTAGTTTGCTTAAACCCTTAATCTATTATGAAGATTAAACACAAAAATCAAATAACAAAAAATTAAACACAACAACACCATGCCCAAGAGAACACCATATATTTATGTGGAAAACCCTAAAAGAAAAAAACTATGGTGAGGATTAGCTCACAATATAAAGTAGTAGAAACACCAAATTACAAGAGGCTCACTGCCATACAAAGAATGCTCACTGCAGGGGACTCACTGCCCACTGAAAAAGAAAGAAGAAAGAAGAAGAGGTTCACTAATATAATTGCATCTAACACATGCATGGGTTCAGATCCAATGAAGCACAACAAACTTCACCTTCATATCTATATCGAAAGATAGTAGACACCTTCTGCTCATTGCATCCAGTCATCTAACTCATGAAAGCTATTACTACCCTTTTATCACTTTCACATCACAAACTTCATCTCTACCATTTCTACCCACACACACAAACTCTTGACACTTATTTATATCACCATCACACTTGAAACAACCTTGATGGTTAGCAACACAATCTTCAAACCTTGAAACAGTCTCCAAGGTCAACAAACACACAAAATTTGAATTAGGTTTGGACCTAGACACTTCACGATGCAAAGGAATGAAGGTTAACCACTCTAAGTCTTATCTTGGACCCAAATCTATTCAAGCACACTACACAACACTCACATAATTGTCAAATCAACTCTTCAATTGATGCAAACTTCTAGGTTGGTCAACCAGTGTAAACATAGGGGATTCTTCATCACACACTTCTACAATCACAACCATAACTTATGGACCATGCCCAAAGATTTAACACATTATAGAAACATTCACGAACAACTTGAGGTCACCTAGAGATCAACAAATTCATCCACAACAACATTCACCTGAAGAAGGATCACTATCTGCTCACAACCAACACTGTCAAATTCTGTTACACAAGAACTTACTTTTCAAAGCATCATACCACATACCTTTTGGATAAAAGATAGATAAGAAACTTATGGGATTAAATCCAAAACCACAACACTTGAAACCACTCTGCAGAGAAATGCAGAGAAAAATATTTTCTCCCAGACACCTCTGTACAAATCAGAAACACTGTCAAATCATGTTCTCAAACTAGTGAACATAACTTTCACCTCACAGTGATCAAAAGCACCAAATTCTAGATTTAGCATCTTACACCACTTGTCAACAACATATCCAAACTATACATTCAAATCTCCAACACAAAATAAATGTGGAGCAACACCTCACGTAGTATACTATAAGCTAGAAGACTCCTTCAACACACTTTTTCAGTATTATTCAAATTTTCTCAAAAGCACATGAAAAGCCAATTACATAGGCATATTATCAACACCTTTAGCATCTATACAAAACATCCAAACTATATTTTAGCAAAGAAACTCAATCAAAGAAGACTAGAGAACACTAACTTCATCAGAGGACACAATTGACACCAATGACAACACAAACATGTTGACATCAATGACCACATCAATTAGTACATACTTACAATAGGAAAACTATCTATCTTCTTTAAGGTATGAAATTTGGCAATCAGTCAAGAAGGGTTACACTACTTCTGGTATTGATCCTACAAATGCAGATGAGATTAGGTTGTATCAGAACAATGCCAAGGCAAAGAGTGCTATCATGGGTGGGACAGCTGATTCAGAACTTGTGAAGATAATGGGATGCAAATCTACTAAGAATGTCTAGGTAAAAATTGAAGAATTTGTGAAGGGGATAGTAAGGTGAAGCAAGCCAAGATGCAAATTTGAGACCTAAGGATGTCAGAGGAGGAAGACATTGCCAGTTACATGCTTTAGGTGGATGAAACAATTAATTGCATCAAAGGTCTTGGTGGAGAACTGAAATAAGATGAAATTGTGAAGAAGGTTATGAGATATCTTCTTAAATCCAATAGTCATAAGGTGTCTACTATTGAGGAAACTCAAGATTTGGATAAATATATAGTAGATCAATTATTTAGCTCTCATAGCCTTTGAAATGAGAGAATTTGACAAAGGTGCTCCAAAGAAGGAAACAACATTCAAAGCAAGTAAGAAGACTGAAGATGAAATGGTTGATCAAGATGATAACCTTGATAGAGTAGAATGAAACTTTGTAAGAACATTAAAGAAAGGCACATGCAAATACAAAGGTAAGTTGCCTTTCAAATGCTTTAATTGTGGAAAGATTGGTCATTTTCCTTCTAAATATCCATTTAAAGATTCAAAAGGTAATAACAAAATAGAGATTCCCAAAAGAGGTATGTATTCCATTTAGAACAAATATTCCATAGAAGATGAGGATCATGATGATTCAAATGATGAAACACTTTTCATGGCATTGAATGTGTTGCAAAAATGTGCTTGATGTGTTGTCATTGATGTCAACATATCTTTCTATCAGTAATAGTGAAGATAGTGCAGAGGAGTGATTAGTACTTCCAGTAAGGTGAAGATCATAGTATGTGGATTAAAGGGCCTATACATGGTTGTCTATTGTTGCTCCAACTGAGATTTGAGGGATCTGCATGAAGATTTGGCGAAGTTATGGTCCTCTGAGTAAAATAGGTTTCTGAAGTTGTTCTATAATGACAGAGTGGCAAGGTGTTGGTCGAGATTGGTCCAGTATGATCATATTGTGATCTACAGATCTAGAGGCATGTCTGGGATTTTGGTGTGCTCCCTCAACTCGAGTGGTCTATGGTTTGGAGGTTTGGAAGCAACCTTTTGAGTCTAACAGTCATGGTAGTGTGTGTTCCTAAGGTTTAGTGTGAAGATACAAGTGATTCTGATGATGTGAAGTGGTGTGGATGTTCCTGTTAACTTAATTGTGCTTGTGGTGGCCTCTAGATTGCGTGGCTATTGTGTTGGAGGTCTTCATTGACAAAGGAGCTTGTGATTGAATTTTTTCTCTTAGTTGTTGTTCTTCCCAGTCTTGGTCAACCAGATGTTCCTAGCATGCTCTGGATGATCTAAAGATCATTTTATGAAGTTGGAATGTTAATAGAGGAAGAATCACGTCTTAGCTATGATTGGCCGACAGTGTAAAGATTTGGGTTAAGTTTGGCTAACCTTGTTCATCATTCCAAGATGAATCAAGTGTATTAATACTTGTTAAAGAGTTGTCAAGCATTATCCTTGTGCAAAATAGATCAAATTTGAATAAAGGATCAGAAGCAGAGTAGAGAAGAAAATAAGCAAGAGCAGTATAGAGTATGAAGTTGGTAAAGAAGAATTCAGGGAGAAGGAGAAGTCTTTTAAGCATTCACTCAAACTGAACCAGGCATGAAGTAGATGTTATTTCTCAGTTAATTCATTCCGTTCTAGATAAATTCTGTAGATAGTGAGCCTCCCTTTTGAGTAGTGAGCTCTAGGTAGTGCACCCAAACGCATGTGCCTTCTATTTTTCTAAAGTACTTTTAACAGGGTACAAATCTTTTTGGGTTAACCCCCACCATGGTTTTTCCCTTAACTAGGTTTCCATGTCAAAATCTTGGTGTCAAGTGTGTCGATTATGTTTCTACTCCTATGTTGTTGATCTATGCTTTATTCTTTACATAATTAATCTAGTAGCAAGTTAATAAAGGGAGTTAAAAGAAGAAAAAGTTCATATTGTGTGACAACTAATTCACCCCCTCTCTCAGTTGTCCAGTCTAATTCCAACAATTAGTATCAAAACCAGATCCTCTTATAAAATCTTGACCACTTGAGGAGATCTAGTATGTCGACCTACAAGAAGGATAGACTAAGATTTGATGGAACAAATTATTTTGTTTGGAAGAATCACATGGAGTGCGATTTACAATGCATGGGTGATGCGTATTGGGCGATAACTAGTGTTGAGTATAAACCTCTGGAGAAAGGTCCTTCAACTCCAGATCAAGTCAAAGATGCTAAAAATAACCTTCGAGCTAAAGAAGCCTTGTTAAGTGTACTGACTAATTTAGATATGACAAATGTCTTTGGTCTCAAAACACCTTATGAAATCTGGAAAAAGATTGAATTTCTACATGAAGGTGATAAATATGTCAAATGTGCCAAGCTACAAAGTCTGAGAGGAAAATTTAAAACTATGAGGATGAGTGAAGATGCAAACATCACAATCTACATGCAAAAGATAAATGAACTTGTGTGTGGTATCAGGTGTGCTAGTGGAACTTTGGCAGAATTAGAGATTGTATCAAAAGTACTTAGATCTTTACCTGATTCATACAAACATAAGGTAACTGCTATAGAGGAGATCTGGACTATCTCAGATGTTACAAGAGATCACCTGGTTGGCAAAATTTTAGCTTTTGAATTAAGTGAGTTTGGTGATTCTATTCCTAAATCTAAATCTGCATTTAAGGCTAGTGTATATGGGAAACAAAGATATGATCTAGGTGAAAGCTCTTCTACAAGACCAAATAGATAAGTGAAGATAAGGAAGGATCTTGAAGATATTGAACTTGAAACTACTGATCTTGAAGCTCCTCTCACCAAAATATTGCCAAGAGGATCCAGTAAGTATGAAGGAAAATTGCTACTCAAATGTTTTTCTTGTAATAAGATTGATCATTTTGCCTCAAGATGTCCGAACAGGTATTCAAAACCAAACCCTAATAGATATCAAAATTAGAACAAATGTTACTATATCCAAGAAATTGGAGAAGGAATCACAGATGATGAATCTGATCATGGAGTTTCTCCTGAAAATGATTGGGTGTTCATTGCCATTAAAGAAGAAGATCTGGTGTCTACTGAATCTGCTAGCTATGAAAATATGGAAAGTGCCTTGGCTGCTCAGGTTATTGAGAAAGATGAATGGGTTATTGATAGTGGATGTTCTCATCATATGACTGGAGACAACAATAAGTTTACAAATTTTGAAAATTATGAAGGTGGGCTTGTGAAATTTGGATAAAAGTCAGCAGGTAGAATCTGTGGCAGAGGATCCATCTCCTTTGATGGTAAGAATAGCACCAATGATGTTTTGTATGTTGAAGGACTAAACCATAATCTTCTAAGTGTTGGACAGTTGGTTGATAAAGGTTATGATCTTTGATTCAAAGATGAAAAGTGTGGAATCTTGGAGACTTCTAGAACTAAAATTGCATCCGGTACTCAAACTAGAGGTAACATTTTCCATTTGAGTAGCTCTGGCAAAAGCTGTTTGATTGCTCAAATAGATCAAAGTTGGTTATGGCATAGGAGGATGCGTCATGCGAATTTTGATAATATTGTCAAAAAAGGTACCACTCAGGCTATGCAAGATCTTCTAAAACTTGTGAAGCCTAATAGCATGTGTAGAGAATGTCAATTGGGGAAACTAAGAAAATTTTCATTCAAAAGTAAGGAACAAGTTTCAAATGGACGATAAGAACTGGTACATATTGATCTTTGCGGTCCTTCTAGAATTAGGAGTGTGCAAGGAGATAGATATTTCATGTTGTTGATAGATGACTACAACAGGATAATATGGGTAACCTTCCTAAAAGAAAAATCAGAAGCTCTTAAAAAATTTAAGGTGTTCAAAGTGATGGTGGAAAATGAAGTTAGTGAAAAATTGAAATGTCTGAGATCCGAAAGAGGTGGAGAATTTACTTCCCATGAGTTTGATGCTTTCTATGAAAAGCATGGCATAAAAATACAGTTATCTGCTCCTAGGACTCTGCAACAAAATGGAGTTGTTGAAAGAAAGAATAGGACCATTCAAGAAGCTGCCAGATCCATGATGATGGAAACAAATGTTCCTTAGGCTTATTGGAGAGAAGTTGTAAGTATTACTGTCTACACTCTTAACTAAGTGCAGATTAAAGGCAATTCTAGTAAGAGTCCTTGTGAACTATGGTTTGGTCATCCTCCTACTGTAAGATATTTCAGAGATTTTTAGTAGTAAATGCTATATCAAAAGAGATGAGGATTTAGGCAAATTTGATACAAGAAGTGATGAGGGAATATTTTTTGGATACTCTACTAAAAGTAAGGCTTACCAGTGCTTTAACAAGAGGTTGAAAATGATTGTTGAAAGTGCTAATGTTAGAATTGATGAGAGCAAGGAAGGACATTGCAGGCTCTGTGGATATGATTCAGATGATCAAAATGAAATTCAAAGTCAAGGAAGGTTAGTTCAAACTCTAACTTAGATGTAGATTGATCTTGAAACTCCAGAGACTCAAGGAATTAGTAAAGATGTTGAGGAAGAAGCTCAAGAAATAGAAGCCCAAGCAATTCCAAAAACCCCTAGGTATGTAAGAATGAATCATCCTGAACATCAAATCATAAGGGATAAAAATAAAGGTGTTCAAACTAGAAAAAAAGTTGTTGAAGATCAAGAAGAGATTTGTTTGATTTCAAGGATTGAACCTAAATCAAGTGGTGAAGCCTATACTGATGAAAATTGGGTAAAAGCAATAGAAGAAGAATTAATACAAATTGAAAAGAACCACACTTGGGATCTTGTTCCTAGACTAGAGGATAAAAATGTAATTGGAACCAAATAGGTCTTCCAGAATAAACTAAATGAAGATGGTGAAGTTGTAAGAAACAAATCAAGGTTGGTATACAAAGGCTATTTTCATTCTCAAGTAGAAGGAATTGATTTTGAAGATACATTTGCTTCAGTTGTAAGAATAGATGCAGTCAAATTATTTCTTGTATTTACTACTTTCAGATATTTTAAAGTGTATTAGATGGATGTCAAATTAGCATTCCTGAATGGAGATTTGGAGGAAGAAGTCTACATTGAGAAACCAAAAGGATTTCAGTTGTCTGATTAGGGTGACATGGTTTGTAGACTGAGAAAATCCTTGTATGGACTTAAGCAAGCTCCAAGAGCCTGGTACGCAAGATTGAACAAATATTTACTTAAGCTAGGTTTTAGCAAAGGTACAACTGATAGTAATCTTTACTTCGAGATAAATCATGAGGACATCCTGATTGTTTCAGGTCTTTGTTGATGATATCATTTTTGGTGGAAATGAATGTATGTGCAAAGCATTTGCTGACCAAATGAAAAGTGAATTTGAAATGTCAATGTTTGGAGAGATGAATTTCTTCCTAGGTCTACAAATTGTTCAGACATACAAAGGTATTTTTATATCTCAGTCGAAATATGTGAAAGAATTGCTGAAGAAGTTTGGAATAGAAGATTCAAAGCCAGTAGCTACACCTATGGTAACTGGATTCAAGTTAAGTAAAGATGATGATTCTCCCAAGGCAAACTAGAAAGGTATATATCAATGATTGGAGGATTGCTCTATTTGACCCAGACCAGACCTGACATCATGAACACTGTTGGAATTGTTGTTAGATTTCAATCTAATCCAAAAGAATCATATGTTGTGGTAGTCAAAAGAATTTTTAGATATCTCAAGGGGAGAATTGATTATATAAATTGTGGTATCAAAAAGACAATGTCTTTACTCTTCTTGCATATACAGATGCTGATTGGGCAGAAGATGTGGATGACAGAAAAAGTACTAGTGGTCGTACCATTTTCTTGGGAAGAAGATTGGTTTCTTGGATGAGCAAAAAGCAAGAGGTAGTATCTATGTCTATTGCAGAAGCAAAATATATAGTAGCAGAAAATAATCGCACTAAGGTTATGTGGATGAAGCAAATGTTGAAGGACATTAGAGTTGTGTTTAAGGAGCCAGTTATAATCTTTTGTGATAATTCTAGTGCAATAAGTATCTCAAAGAACCCAGTGTTGCATTCAAAAACAAAGCATATATCCATCAAGTTTCATTTCTTAAGAGAGAAGGTAAATGAGAATGAAGTCAAGTTGGAGTTCGTGTCATCCAAAGATTAGATTGCATATATCTTCACTAAACCTCTTCCCAAGGATACCTTTGAATATCTAAGAGAGATGTTGGGAGTTATTACCCATCTGAATTAGAACTAAGATGCACCCATGTGCATCAATCCGGTGCAATTCTCAGTCACATCTTGAGGTCCAGATTGATGTTGAGAAAACACTACTCTAAGGAGTAGTTAGTATGCAAACATTGGAGATTAGTTTGAAATAAAAATGGGAAGAGATGATTGCAAATATGTACCCTTTGCCATTGATGTCAAAGGTGGAGAGAAGTCATGTGAAAAACTTGGAAGTAAGTAGTTACTAGTGAAAGGGGGAGCAGTGAAGATGGTGGTTGCAGGTGTGACAGGAGAAAGGAGGAGAAGTTCTTGTCTTGGTGGTTGAATTAGTTTTTCACATCATATGTTGCAATCAATGACAAAGGGGGAGATTCTTGCAAATATGTGCCGGATATGTTGTCATTGATGTGAACATATCTTTCTATTAGTAATAGTGAAGACAGTGCAGAGGAGTGATTAGTACATCCAATAAGGTGAAGATCAGAGTATGTGGATTAAAGGGTATGTACAGGGTTGTCTATTGTTTCTCCAATTGAGATTTGAGAGATCTACATGAAGATTTGGCCAAGTTATGGCCCTCTGAGTAAAACAAGTTTCTGCAGTTGTTCTGTAATGATAGAGTGGCAAGGAGTTGGTTCGGACTGGTCCGGTATGAGCATATTGTGATCTGCAGATCTAGAGACATGTCTGGGATGTTGGTGTGTTCCCTCAACTCAAGTAGTTCATGGTTTGGAGGTCCGGAAGCAATCTTTTTAGTTAGACAATCATGATATTGTGTGTTCCTGAGGTTTAGTGTGAAGATGCAAGTGATTATGATGATGTGAAGTGGTGTGGCTATTCTTGTTAACTTAATTGTGCTTTTGGTGGTCTCTGGATCGTGTGGCTATTGTGTTGGAGGTCCACATTCACAAAGGAGCTTGTTATTGAAGTTTTTCTCTTAGTTGTTGTTGTTCTTCCTAGTCTTGGCCAATCAGATGTTCCTAGCATGTTGTGGATGATCTAAAGATCATTTTATGAAGCTGGCATTTTAATAGAGGAAGAATCAAGTCTTAGCTATGATTGACTGATAGTGTAAAGATCTAGGTTAAGTTTGGGTGACCTTGTTGATCATTTCAAGATGGATGAAGTGTATTAATACTTGTTGAAGAGTTGTCAAACATTATCCTTGTGCAAAACAAATCAAATTCGAATAAAGGATCAGAAGTAGAGCATAGAAGAAAAGAAGCGACAGCAGCATAGAGTATGAAGTTGGAAAAGAAGAATTTGGGGCAAAGGAGAAGTGTTTTAATCATTCTCTGAAACTAAACTAGGCATGAAGTAGATGCTATTTCTTAGTTAATTCATTTTGTTCTAAATAAATTCTATAGGCAGAGAGCCTCCCTTGTGAGCAGTGAGCTCTAGGCAGTGCACCTGAAGGCATGTACCTTCTATTTTTCTAAAGTACTTTTAACAGGGTACAAATCTTTGTGGGTTAATCCCCACCATGGTTTTTCCCTTAACTAGGTTTCCACATCAAAATCTTGGTGTCAAGTGTGTTGATTATGTTTCTGCTCTTATGTTATTTATCTATGCTTTATTGTTTACATCATTAATCTAGTAGCAAGTTAATAAAGGAGGTTAAAAGCAGAAAAAAGTTTATATTGTGTGACAACTGATTCACCCCCCCTCTCAGTTGTCAAGTCTAATTAAAACAATTAGTTTTAGAGCCAGATCCTCTTATAAAAGCCTGATCATTTGAGGAGATCTAGGATGTTGACCTACAAGAAAAATAGTCTGAGATTTGATGGAACAAATTATTTTGTTTGGAAGAATGACATGGAGTGCCATTTACAATGCATGGGTGATGCCTATTGGGTTATAACCATTATTGAGTTTAAACTTCTAGAGAAAGGTCCTTCAACTCTAGATCAAGTCAAAGATGCTAAAAATAACCTTTGAGTTAAAGAAAACTTGTTAAGTGCCCTGACTGATACAGAAATGACAAATGTCTTTGGTCTAAAAATGGCTTATGAAATTTGGAAAAAGTTGGAATTTTTGTATGAAGGTGATAAATATGTCAAACGTGCCAAGCTGCAAAGTCTGAGAGGAAAATTTGAAACTATTAGGATAAGCGAAGATGAAAACATCACAATCTACATGCAAAAGATAAATGAACTTATGTATGGTATCAGGTGTGTTGGTGGAACTTTGGAAGAATCAGAGATTTATCAAAAGTAGTCAGTTCTTTACTTGATTCATACAAACATAAGGTAACTCCTATAGGGGAGATCCAGACTGTCTCAGATGTTACAAGAGATCATCTGGTTGGCAAAATTTCAACTTTTGAATTAAGTGAGTTTGGTGATTCTCTTCCCAAGTCTGAATCTATATTTAAGGCTAGGTGAAATCTCTTCTACAAGACCAAATAGATTAGTGAAGACAAGGAAGGATCTTGAAGATATTGAACTTGAAACTACTGATCTTGAAGCTCTTCTTGCGAAAATATTGCCAAGAGGATCTAGTAAGTATGAAGGAAAGTTATCACTCAAATGTTTTTCTTGTAAAAAGATTGGTTATTTTTCCTCAAGATGTTTGGAGAGGTTTTCAAAACCAAACCCTAACAGATATCAAAATCAGAACAAATGTTACTATGTCCAAGAAACTGGGGAAGGAGTCATAGATGATGAATCTGATCATGGAGGTTCCCCTGAAAATGATTGGGTGTTCATTGCTATTAAAGAAGAAGATCCTGTGTCTATTGAATCTGCTAGCTATGCAAATATGGAAAGTGCCTTAGCTACTCAGGTTATTGAGAAAGATTAATGGGTAATTAATAGTGGATGTTCACATCATATGACTTGAGACAGGAGTAAGCGGTGAATTTTAAAAATTATGAAGGTGGGCTTGTGAAATTTGGAAATAACTCAGCTAGTAGAATCCCTAGCAGAGGATCCATCTACTTCGATCATAAGAATAGCACCAATGACGTTCTGTAAGTGAAAGAACAAAAACATAATGTTCTCAGTGTTGGAAAGTTGGTTGATAAAGTTTATGATCTTTGAGTCAAAGCCATAAAGTGCAGCATCTTGGAGAGTTCCATAACTAAAATTGCATCTGGTACTCAAACTAGAGGTAACATTTTCCATTTGAGTAGCCTTGGCAAAAGTTGTTTGATTACTCAGATAGATAAAAGTTGGTTATGGCATAGGAGAATGTGTCATGTGAATTTTGATAATATTATAAAAATAAGTACCACTCAGGTTGTGAGAGATCTTCCAAAACTTGTGAAGCCTAATAGCATGTGTAGAGAATGTTAATTGGGGAAACATAGCAAAATTTCATTCAAAAGTAAGGAACAAGTTTCAAATGGATGATTAGAACTAGTACATACTGATCTTTGTGGTCATGCTAGAATTATGAGTGTGCAAGGAGATAGATATTTCATGTTGCTGATAGATAACTACTCCAGGATGATGTGGGTAACCTCCCTAAAAGAAAAATTAGAAGCTCTTGAAAAATTTAAGGTGTTCAAAGTGATGGTGGAAAATGAAGTTGATGAAAAATTGAAATGTCTGAGATCTGAAATAGGTGGAGAATTTACTTCCCATTAGTTTGATGCTTTCTGTGAAAAGCATGGCATAAAAAGATAGCTATCTACTCCTAGGACTCCCCAACAAAATGGACTTGTGGAAAGAAAGAACCGAACCATTCAAGAAGCTGCCAGGACCATGATGATGGAATCAAATGTTCCTCAAGTTTACTGGAGAGAAGCTGTAAGTACTATTGTCTACACTCTTAAATAGGTGCAGATCAAAGGCAATTCTGCTAAGACCCCTTATGAACTATGGTTTGGTCATCATCCTATTGTAAGATATTTCAAAGTTTTTGGTAGTAAATGCTATATCAAAAGAGATGAGGATTTAGGAAAATTTGATACAAGTGATGAGGGAATATTTTTGGGATACTCTACTAAAAGTAAGGCTTACTAGTGCTTTAACAAGAGGTTGAAAAAAATTGTTGAAAGTGCTAATGTTAGAGTTGATGAGAGCAAGGAAGGACATTCTAGGCTCTATGGATATGATTCAAATGATCAAAATGAAAGTGAAAGTCAAGGAAGGTTATTTCAAACTCTAATTCAGATGTAGGTTGATCCACAAACTCTAGAGACTCAAGGAATTAGTATAGATGTTGAGGAACAAGCTCAAGAAATAGAAGCCCAAGCAATTCCCAAAACCCCCAGGTATGTAAGAATGAATCATCTTGAAGATCAAATCTTACAGGGTAAAAATAAAGGTATTTGAACTAGAAAAAGAGTTGCTGAAGATCAAGAAGAGATTTTTTTGATTTCAAGGATTGAACCTAAATCAGTTGGTGAAGCTCACACTAATGAAAATTGTGTAAAATTAATGGAAGAAGAATTAATAGAAATTCAGAAGAACCACACTTGGGATCTTGTTACTAGACCAAAGGACAAAAATGTAATTGGAAACAAATGGGTCTTCTAGAATAAACTAAATCAAGATGATGAAGTTGTAAGAAACAAAACAAGGTTGGTATGCAAAGGCTATTATTAAGTAGAAGGAATTTATTTTGAAGAAACTTTTTCTCCGATGGCAAGAATAGAGGCAGTCAGATTATTTCTTGCATTTGCTGCTTTCAAAGATTTTAAAGTGTATCAGATGGATGTCAAATCAACATTCCTAAATGGAGATTTGGAGGAAGAAGTCTACATTGAGCAACTAGAAGGATTTCAGTTGTTTGATCAAGGTGACATGGTTTGTAGACTAAGAAAAGCCTTGTATGGACTCAAGAAAGCTCCAAGAGCCTGGTATGCAAGATTGGCCAAATATTTGCTTAAGATAGGTTTTAGCAAAGGTACGACTGATAGTAATCTTTACTTCAAGATAAATCATGAGGACATCCTAATTATTGAGGTCTTTGTTGATGATATCATTTTTGGTGGAAATGAATGTATCTGCAGAGCATTTGTTGACCAAATGAAAAGTGAATTTGAAATGTCAATGTTTGGAGAGATGAATTTCTTCCTAGGTCTGTAAATTGTTTAGTCAGACAAAGGTATCTTTATATCTTAGTCCAAGTATGTGAAAAAATTGCTAAAGAAGTTAGGAATGGAAGATTCAAAGTCAGTAGGTACACCTATGGTAACTGGATGCAAGTTAAGTAAATATGATGATTCTCCCAAGGCAAACTAGAAAAGGTATAGATCAATCATTAGAGGATTGCTCTATTTGACATAGACCAGACCTAACATCATGCACGTTGTTGGACTTGTTACTAGATTTCAATCTGATCCAAAAGAATCCCATGTTATGAAAATCAAAAGAATTTTCAGATATCTCAAGGGGACAATTGATTATGGATTGTGGTATCTAGAAGACAATGACTTAACTCTTCATGCATATACAGATGTTGATTGGGTAGGAGATGTAGATGGTAGAAAAAGTACTAGTGGTGGTGCCTTTTTATTAGGAAGAAGATTGGTCTCTTGGATGACCAAAAAGCAAGAGGCAATATCTCTATCTACTGTAGAAGTGGAATATATAGCAGCAACAAATAATTGTACTCAGGTTCTGTGGATGAAGCAAATGTTGAAGGACATTAGAGTTGTGTTTGTGGACCCAGTCACAATCTTTTGTGATAATTCTAGTGCAATAAGTATCTCAAAGAACCTAGTGTTGCATTCAAAAACAAATCATATATCCATCAAGTTTCATTTTTTGAGAGAGAAGGTAAATGAAAATGAAGTCAAGTTGGAGTTTGTGTCATCCAAAGATCAAATTGCAGATATTTTCACAAAGCCTCTTCCCAAGGATACCTTTGAATATCTCAGAGAGAAGTTACTAGTTATTACCCCTCTGAATCAGAACTAAAATGCACCTAGGTGTATTAGTCTGATGGAATTCTTAGTCACATCTTGAGTTTTGGATTGATGTTGAGAAAACACAACTCTAAGGAGTAGTCAGTATGCAAACATTGGAGATCAGTCTAAAATAAAAAGGGGAAGAGATGATTGCAAATATGCACACTTTGTCATTGATGTCAAAGGGGGAGAGAAGTCATGTGAAAAACTTGGAAGTAAGCAGTTGCTAGTGAAAGGGGGAGGAGTGAAGACAATGGTTATAGGTGTGATAGGAGAAAGGGGGAGAAGTTCTTGTCTTTGTGGTTGAATTAGTTTTTCACATTATATGTTGCCATTAATGACAAAGGGGGAGATTGTTGCAAATATGTACCTGATGTGTTGTCATTGCTGTGAACATATATTTCTATCAGTAACAGTGAAGACAGTGCAAAGGAGTGATTAGTACTTCCAGTAAGGTGAAGATCAGAGTATGTTGATTAAAGTGTTGCAAGTATGAGGATAAATAGAGTTTTCATTGATGTCAACATACTCATATTGTATTAATGAGAAGATTTGGATGAGCTGTGTGTTGAGGATATTGAGGATATTAGTCTCAATTAGGAATAGTGAAGAATAGTGATGACATTAAGGTAAAAGTCCAAGATAAGATAAATATTAGAAGATGCAGTTTAAAGGGTTTGCAGATATGAGTCTTGAGATGATCTAGTCAAGTTTTTAGAGGTCCACATAACAATCTGAAGAAGTTATGACTTCTCTAGTAGAACCGGTTCTGACAGACGTTTAGTGGTGACAGAGTGTCACAGTTTGGTCCGGTGAGCTCTGGAATTGCATTATCTCATTTTGCAGATTGAAGAGAGTGTTGAAGAAGTCCATGTGAGGTGACAGCCAGATTTGTTCATGGTTTGGAGGTCTAGAAGAACCTTTTTCATTATGATAGTGATGATAGACTGTGTTCTTGAAGTTTCAGATAAAGAAGAGAAGAATTCCAGTAAGCTGATAAAGTGCGGATGTTCTTGATGACTCAAGAAAGGTTTTGGTGATCTTTGGATCATGTACAATTCTTATTGGCGGTCTACATTGAAGTTAGAGTTTTTATTTGAATAATAACCATGGATATTGGTGTTCTTCTTGAGACTGGTCGACCAGATGTATTACATGTCTTGCGAATGATCTTTTAGGTGTTTGCTGACTTAGATGATTGTTCCTAAGTCGATGCCTTGTATAAATAAGGGATTGTGAATTCATTTTGTAGCGTGTCTTGGTGCGGATGAGTGTGGTATAGCGAAGAATAAGAGTGAAAGGCAGAGCATGAGTTTTTGGGCTTAAATGGAACTAATCCAGGCATGGTAAAGATGTCAATCTCTAGTTCAAGTTTGTGATACTTGTTATTTTGTAGACAGTGTGTCTCTTGTAGGTAGTGTGCCTTTGGTGAGTAGTTTGCTTAGGCAGTGAGCCCTAATTGGCATGTGCCATCTATTTTTCTTATTCTTCTAACAAAGAATAATCCTTGGGTTAATCACCCCATGGTTTTTCCCTTGACCGCGTTTTCCACATCAAAATCTTGGTATCTCATGTGTTGATGTGTATCTGCTCTGGTGTTTATGCTTTGTGCTTTCATGAGTGATTAATTGATATGCTATTAAATAACAAAGAGGATTTAAGTGTTTGAATTAGAAGTAAGTTTTTGTACAACTAATTCACCCCCCTTCTAAGTTGTGTGCCCTAGATCTAACAATTGGTATTAGAGCTAAGTTCTTCTAAAAAGATCTTAACTACTTGAGGAGATCCAGGATGTCGTCATACAAGAAGGACAGTCTGAAGTTTGATGGAACGAACTTCTCTCTTTGGAAAGGTCGCATGAAATGTCACTTGGAGTGTGTCCATGGTCACAAAAGCATATACACCTCCACAGGGTGGTCCGACAACTCTAAATGAAATCACAGATGTTGAAAACAATCTGCAGACCAAAGAGGCTCTTCTAAGCACATTAACTGACTCAGAGCTCTCAAATGTTATTGACCTACCAGCTACCTATGAGATCTGGATTAAACTGGAAATTCTGCATGAAGGAGATGAGTATGTTAAGAGTGCAAGGTTGCAGAGTCTCAAAGGGAAATTTTAAAGACTGAAAATGAGGGATGATGAAAATATTACTACCTTTATGCCAAGAGTAAATGAGTTGGTGTGTGGAATTACGAATGCTGGTGGAGTTTTGGATGAAAATGAGATTGTTAGCAAAATTCTTAGATCCTTTCCTGCTGCCTACAAAATCAAGGTTGCTACCATTGATGAATTTAGAGCCCATACAATTGTCACAAAAGACCAATTGGCTGGCAAACTGGCTACATTTTAAATGACCAAGTTTGGAGATGATCCCCCCAAGACTAAATCTACATTCAAAGCTAGTGCCTCTATGAAAGGTAAACAAAGTTTTGATCCGGGAGAAAACCCTTTAAGGAAGCTGTCATGGTATGATCAAGCAAGAAGAGACATGGAAGTAGAAGAAGCAGAAACAGCTCAACTTGAAGCCTTCATTGCAAAGAGACTACTAAGAGGATCTGGTAAGTATGAAGGAAAATTACCCTTTAAGTGCTTCAACTGCAATAAGATTGGTCATTTTGCTTCAAGATGTCTGGAAAGATCTACAAGGTCAAATTCTAACAGACAAAGGTTCCAAAAGAATTATTATTATGTTCATGAAGAAGATGATAATGAAGGAGTAACAAATGATGAATCAGAGATAGAAAATAAATCTAGAAATGAATGGGTGTTTATTTCTATCAAGGAAGAAGATCCAATATCCTCTGAATCTGTCAATCATAAGGTTGTAGAAAGAGCTTTGGCTGCCCAAGTTGAAGAGAAGGATGATTGGGTTATTGATAGTGGATGCTCTCACCATATGACAGGTGACAAGAACAAGTTCTTAGATTTTGAAAGGTATGAAGGAGGAATGGTAAAGTTTGGTGATAATTCTACTGGTAGAATCAGAGGAAGAGGAACTATTTCTTTTAATGGAAGAAACAAAACTGGTAATGTGTTGTATGTTGAAGGTTTGAAGCACAATCTTCTCAGTGTTGGATAGTTGGTGGACAAAGGCTATGATCTTCGATTCAAGGATGGAAAATGCAAAATCTTTGAAAGATCCAGAACTGAGATTGCATCCGGTACTCAAACTAAACGTAATATCTTCCACTTGGTTGGTGCTAGTAAAAGTTGTCTGTTTGTTCAAGTAGATCAAAGTTGGTTATGGTATAGAAGGATGTGTCATGTAAATTTTGATAACATCATCAAGATAATCAATACTTAGGCTATAAGAGATCTTCCAAAATTGGTAAAACCTACAAACAGTTTGTGCAAAGAATGTCAGCTGGGTAAACAGAGCAAAGTCTCATTCAAAAGCAAGGTTTAGTCCTCTACCAGATTATTGGAATTAGTTCATACTGATCTATGTGGTCCAAAAAGAATCAAGAGTATGCAAGGTGATAGATATTTCATGTTACTGATTGATGACCATTCCTAGATGATGTGGGTTACCTTTCTGAAAGAGAAATCAGAAGCTTTTGAGAAGTTCAAAATCTTCAAGGCTATGGTAGAGAATCAAACTAGATTAAAACTAAAATGTCTGAGGTCTGATAGAGGAGGTGAATTCACATCCGGTGAATTCATAGATTTTTGTGAGAAGCATGGTGTAAAGGGACAGTTATCTGCTCCTAGGACTCCTCAACATAATGGAGTAGTTGAGAGAAAGAACTGGACCATCCAGGAAGCATCCAAGACAATGATGATGGAAGCAAATGTTCCCCAGATGTTTTGGAGAGAAGCTGTCAACACTACAGTCTACACTCTCAATCGAGTTCAAATCAGAAGCAATACCAGTAAGACTCCTTATGAAATTCGGTTTGGCATCACTCCTACTGTGAGATATTTTAGAGTATATGGTAGCAAATGTTACATTAAAAGAGATGAAGATCTAGGAAAGTTTGATGCTAGAAGTGATGAAGGAATTTTCTTGGGTTACTCCACTCAAAGCAAAGCATACCAGTGTTATAACAAGAGACTAAGAAAGATGATAGAAAGTACAAATGTGAAGGTTGATGAGGGAATAGAAAAACCCTCAAGGTTTTTTGAGTATGATGGAGATGATCAAGATGGTGTTCTGGTTCAAGGAGCTCAATCCTCTCCTGAAAGTCAGATTCAGACTGATCTGGTAAATCAGGAAAAAGAGATAGGTTTGAATGAGGCTGATCAAGAGACACAAGTGCAAGAAACTCCCAAAGTTCTAAGGTATGTAAGACTGAACCACTCTGAAGATCAGATCATAGGTGACAAAAGCAAAGGTGTGCAAACTAGAAGGAAAATTGCCTAAAATTTAGATGAATATTGTCTGATTTCAAAGATTGAACCTAAGACAATAAATGAAGGCTACAATGATGAAAATTGGACCAAAGCAATGGAGGAAGAGTTGATGCAAATTGAGAAAAATCACACTTGGAATCTTGTTTCTAGACCTAGAAACAAGAATGTGATTGGAACCAAATGGGTCTTCCGGAACAAACTAAATGAAGTTGGTGAAGTAATCAGAAATAAAGCCAGATTAGTCTGCAAAGGCTACTCTCAAATATAAGGGATTGATTTTGAGGAAACCTTTTCTCTGGTGGCAAGAATTGAAGCAATCAAACTATTTCTTGCATTTGCTGCCTTCAAAGATTTCAAAGTGTATCAGATGGATGTCAAATCTGCTTTCTTGAATGGTGACTTAGAAGAAGAGGTGTACATTGAACAACTGGATGGATTTTAGTTATCTGAGCATGGTGATATGGTCTGCAAATTAAAGAAGGCACTATATGGTCTAAAGCAAGCCCCAAGAGCATGGTATGAGAGGCTGGACAAACATCTTTTGAAGATTGGTTTCAACAAAGGTACTGCTGATAGTAACCTATATTTCAAAATTGATCGTGAAAACATCTTGATTATTGAAGTATTTATTGATGATATCATCTTTGGAGGAAGAGACAGTATGTGTAAAACCTTTGCAAATCAAATGAAAAGTGAGTTTGAAATTTCAATGCTCAGTGAAATGAATTTTTTCTTGGGTCTACAAATTACTCAGACAAAGAAAGGAATCTTTATCTCTCAGACCAAATATGTGAAAGAATTATTGAAGAAATTTGGAATGGAAGATTCAAAGCCAATGAACACTCCCATGGCAACTAGATGTATGTTGAGCAAAGATGATGACTCTCCTAAGACAGATCAGACAAAGTACAGATCAATGATTGGAGGATTATTGTATCTCACTCAAACTAGATTAGATATAATGCAGGCTATTGGTCTTGTGGTGAGATTCCAGGCTGATCCCAGAGAATCTCATGTCATGGAAATCAAAAGAATTTTTAGGTACTTAAAAGGAACAGTTGAGTATGGTCTGGGTATCCTAGAGATCATAATTTTTCTCTTCATTCATATACAGATGTAGATTGGGTAAGAGATGTGGATGATAGGAAGAGTACAAGTGGAGGAGCATTCTATTTGGGAAAAAGGTTGGTTTCTTGGCTAAGCAAGAAACAAGAGGCAATATCCCTATCTACAACTGAAGCAGAATACATTGCAACAACAGGAAGTTGCACTCAACTTTTGTGGATGAAGCAGATGCTAAGAGATATTCAAGTAGAATATGAGGAGCCTATCACAATTTTCTGTGATAACTCAAGTGCAATAAATATTTCTAAGAATCCAGTGTTGCATTCTAAGACTAAGCATATATCTATCAAGTTTCACTTTCTGAGAGAGCAAGTGAACAAGGGTGAAGTCAGATTGGAGTATGCGCCCTCCAAGGATCAGCTTGTGGATATTTTTACTAAACCTCTTCCCAAGGACTCTTTTGAGTATCTCAGGGAGAAGTTAGGGGTCATTGCCCCTTCGGTGATGAACTAGGATGCACTGATGTGCATCAGTCTAGTGGATATCACAGTCATATCTTGTGATCTGGATTGATGATGGGGAGCTGCTACTTAGGGGGAGCAGCTGGTATGATTCAGATATGTTAGAATTGCAAGTATGAGTCCTTTGCCATTGATGTCAAAGGGGGAGAGAAGACATGTGAAAAACAAGTGGTTGATGATCAAAAGGGGAGCAATAAAGAAAGAGAAGACATGTGAAGAGTTATTGCTGATAGGGGGAGCTGTGACAGAAAGGAGTTCTTGTCTTGATGGTTTTTCACATCATATGTTGCCATCAATGACAAAGTGGGAGATTGTTGCAAGTATGAGGATAACTAGTGTTTTCATTGATGTCAACATACTCATATTGCATTAATGAGAAGATTTGGACGAGTTGTGTGCTGAGGATATTGAGGAAATTAGTCTCAATTAGGAACAGTGAAGAATAGTGATGACATTAAGGTAAAAGTCCAAGATAAGATGAATATCAGAAGATATAGTTTAAAGGGTTTGCAGATATGAGTCTTGAGATGATCCAGTCAAGTTTTTAGAGGTCCACATAACAATCTGAAGAAGTTATGACTTCTCTAGTAGAACCGGTTCTAACAGACATTTAGTGGTGACAAAGTGTCACAGTTTGGTCCGGTGAGCTCTGGAATTGCATTATCTCATTTTGCAGATTGAAGAGAGTGTTGAAGAAGTCCATGTGAGGTGACAGCCAGATTTGTTCATGGTTTGGAGGTCTGGAAGAACCTTTTTCATTATGATAGTGATGATAGACTGTGTTCTTGAAGTTTCGGATAAAGAAGAGAAGAATTCTAGTAAGATGATAAAGTGCAGATGTTCTTGATGACTCAGGAAAGGTTTTGTTGGTCTTTGGATCATGTACAATTCTTGTTGGTGGTCGGCATTAAAGTTAGAGTTTGCATTTGAAGAATAACAACGGATATTGGTTTTCTTCTTGAGACTGGCCGATCAGATGTATTACACGTCTTTCAAATGATCTTGTAGGTGTTTCCCGACTTAGATGATTGTTCCTAAGTCGATGCCTTGTATAAATAAGGGATTGTGAATTCATTTTGTAGCGTATCTTGGTGTGGATGAGTGTGGTATAGTGAAGAAGAAGAGCGAAAGGTAGAACAAGAGTTTTTGGGCTTAAATGGAACTGATCCAGGCATGGTAAAGATGTCAATCTCTAGTTCAAGTTTTTGATACTTGTTATTTTGTAGATAGTGTGTCTCTTGTAGGTAGTGTGCCTCTTGTGAGCAGTGTGCTTGGGTAGTGAGCCCTAATTGGCATGTGCCATCTATTTTTCTTATTCTTCTAATAGAGAATAATCCTTGGGTTAATCACCCCGTGGTTTTTCCCTTGACAAGGTTTTCCACATCAAAATCTTGGTGTCTCATGTGTTGATGTGTATTTGCTCTAGTGTTTATGCTTTGTGCTTTCATGAGTGATTAATTGATATGCTATTAAATAACAAAGAGGATTTAAGTGTTTGAATTAGAAGCAAGTTTTTGTACAACTAATTCACCCCCCTCTCAGTTGTGTGCCTTGCCCTAGAGCTAACATAAAGGGCCTGTATAGGGTTGTCTATTGTTGCTCTAGCTGAGATTTGAGAGATCAGCATGAAGATTTGGCAAAGTTATGGTCCTCTAAGTAAACCAGGTTTCTACAATTGTTCTATAATGATACAGTGGCAAGGAATTGGTCCGATATGAGCATATTATGATCTATAGATCTAGAGGCATGTCAGGGATGTTGGTGTGTTGCCTCAACTCAAGTGGTTTGCAGCTTGGAGGTCCAAAAGCAATATTTTTAGTCTGACAGTCATGGCAGTGTGTGTTCCTGAGGTTTAGTGTGAAGATGCAAGTGATTCTAATGATGTGAAGTGGTGTGGCTATTCATTTTAACTTAGTTGTGCTTGTAGTGGTCTCAAGATCCTGTGGTTGTTGTGTTAGAGGTCTGCATTGACAAAGGACCTTGTGATTGAAGTTTTTCTCGTAGTTATTGTTTCTCTTCCTAGTCTTGGCTAACCAGATGTTCCTAGCATGTTCTGGATCATCTAAAGATCATTTTATAATGCTGGTGTATTAATAGAGGAAGATTCAAGTCTCAGCTATGATTGGCTGATAGTGTAAAGATCTGGGTTAAGTTTGGCCGACCTTGTTGATCATTCCAAGAGGGATGAAGTGTATTAATACTTGTTGAAGAGTTGTCAAACATTGTCCTTGTGCAAAATGGATCAAATTCAAATAAAGGATCAGAAGTAGAGCAAAGAAGAAAAGAAGCAAGAGCAGTATAGATTATGAAATTGGTAAAGAAGAATTTGGGGTAAAGGAGAAGTATTTTAAGCATTCACTGAAACTGAACCAGGCATGAAGTAGATGATATTTATTAGTTAATTCATTATTTTATAAATAAATTTTGTACGCAGTAAGCCTCCATTTTGAGCAATGAGCCCGAAGGCATGTGCCTTCTATTTTTACAAAGTACTTTTAAGAGGGTACAAATTTTTGTGGGTTAACCCCCACCGTGGTTTTTCCCTTAACCAGGTTTCCCTATCAAAATCTTGGTGTCAAGTGTGTCGATTATGTTTCTACTCTTATGTTGTTGATCTATGCTTTATTGTTTACATTGTTAATCTGGTAGCAAGTTAATAAAGGAGGTTAAAAGAAGAAAAAGTTTATATTGTGTGACAACTGATCCACCTGCCCCTCTCAGTTGTCTGGTCTAACCCCAACAATTGGTATCAGAGCCAGATCTTCTTATAAAAGCCTAACCGCTTGAGGAAATCTAGGATGTTGACCTACAAGAAGGATATCTGAGATTTGATGGAACAAATTATTCTGTTTGGAAGAATTGCATGGAGTGCCATTTACAATGTATGGGCGATGCCTATTGGCCGATAACTAGTGTTGAGTATAAACCTCCAAAGAAAGGTCTTTCAACTCCAGATCAAGTCAAAGATGCTAAAAATAACCTTCGAGCTAAATAAGCCTTGTTAAGTGCCCTGACTGATTCAGAAATGACAAATGTCTTTGGTCTAAAAATGACTTATGAAATCTAGAAAAAGTTGGAATTTCTGTATGAAGGTGATAAATATGTCAAATGTCCCAAGTTGCAAAGTTTGAGAGGAAAATTTGAAATTATGAGGATGAGCGAAGATGGAAACATCACAATCTACATGCAAAAGTTAAATGAACTTTGGAAGAATTAGAGATCAAGTGTGCTGGTGGAACTTTGGAAGAATTAGAGATTGTATCAAAAGTACTTAGATCTTTACTCGATTCATACAAACATAAGGTAGCTTCTATAGAGGAGATCTAGACTATCTTAGATGTTACAAGAGATTATTTGGTTGGCAAAATTTTATCTTTTGAATTAAGTGAGTTATTTGATTCTATTCCCAAGTCTAAATCTGCATTTAAGGCCAGTGTATATGGAAAACAAAGATATGATCCAGGTGAAAGCTCTTCTGCAAGACCAAATAGATTAGTGAAGACAAGGAAGGATCTTGGAGATATTTAACTTGAAACTACTGATCTTGAAGCTCATCTCGCTAAAAGATTTCCAAGAGGATCCGGTAAGTATGAAGGAAAATTGCCACTCAAATGTTTTTCTTGTAATAAGATTGGTCATTTTTCCTCAAGAGATCCAGATAGGATTTCAAAACCAAACCCTAACAGATATCAAAATTAGAACAAATGTTACTATGTCCAAGAAATTGGAGAAGGAGTCACAGATCATGAATCTGATCATGGACGTTCCCCTGAAAATGATTGGGTGTTCATTGCCATTAAAGAAGAAGATTTGGTGTCTACTAAATCTGCTAGCTATGCAAATATGGAAAGTGCCTTGGCTACTCAGGTTATTGAGAAAGATGAATGGGTGATTGCTAGTGGATGTTCTCATCATATGACTTGAGACAATAGTAAGTTTGTGAATTTTGAAAATTATGAAGGTGGGCTTGTGAAATTTGGAGATAACTCAGCTAGTAGAATCTGTGGCAGAGGATACATATCCTTTGATGGTAAGAATAGCACCAATGATGTGATGTATGTGGAAGGACTGAAACATAATCTTCTCAATGTTGGACAGTTGGTTGATCAAGGTTATGATCTTTGATTCAAAGACGGGAAGTACATAATCTTGGAGAGTTCTAGAACTGAAATTGTATCTGGTACTCAAACTAGAGGTAATATTTTCCATTTGAGTAGCTCTGGCAAAAGTTTTTTGATTTCTCAGATAGATCAAAGTTGGTTATGGAATAGGAGGATGTGTCATGTGAATTTTGATAATATTGTCAAAATAAATACCACTCAGGCTGTCAGAGATCTTACAAAACTTATGAAGCCTAATAGCATGTGTAGAGAATGTCAATTGGGGAAATAGAGCAAAATTTCATTCAAAAGTAAGGAACAAGTTTCAAATGGATGATTACAACTGGTACATACTGATCTTGGTTGTTCTGCTAGAATTATGAGTGTGCAAGAGATACATATTTCATGTTACTGATAGATGACTACTCTAGGATGATGTGGGCAACCTTCCTAAAAGAAAAATCAGAAGCTCTTGAAAAATTTAAGGTGTACAAAGTGATGGTGGAAAATCAAGTTGATGAAAAATTTAAATGTCTGAGATCTGACAAAGGTGGAGAATTTACTTCCCATGAGTTTGATGCTTTCTATAAAAAGCATGGCATAAAAAGATAGTTATCTGCTCCTAGGACCCCCCACCAAAATGGAGTTGTGGAAAGAAAGAACCAGACCATTCAAGAAGCTGTCAGGATCATGATGATGGAAAAAAATGTTCCTCAAGTTTATTGGAGAGAAGCTTTAAGTACTTCTATCTACACTCTTAACCAGGAGCAGATCAAAGGTAATTCTAGTAAGACCCCTTATGAACTATGGTTTGGTCATCCTCCTACTATAAGATATTTCAGAGTTTTTGGTAGTAAATGCTATATCAAAAGAGATGAGTATTTATGAAAATTTGATACAAGAAGTGATGAGGGAATATTTTTTGGATACTCTACTAAAAGTAAGGCTTACTAGTGCTTTAAGAAGAGGTTGAAAAAGATTGTTGAAAGTGCTAATGTTAGAATTGATGAGAGCAAGGAAGGACATTCTAGGCTCTTTGGATATGATTTAGATAATCAAAATGAAAGTCAAAGTCAAGGAAGGTTAGTTCAAACTCTGACTCGGATGCAAATTGATTTGGAAACTCCAGAGACTCAAGGAATTAGTACAGATGTTGAGGAACAAGCTCAAGAAATAAAAGCCCAAGCAATTCCCAAAACCCCCAGGTATGTAAGAATGAATCATCCTGAAGATCAAATCATACGGGATAAAAATAAAGGTGTTTAAACTAGAAAAAGAGTTGCTAAAGATCAAGAAGAGATTTGTTTGATTTCAAGGATTGAACCTCAATCATTTGGTGAAGCCTACATTGATGAAAATTGGGTAAAAGAAATGGAAGAAGAATTAATGCAAATTGAAAAGAACCACAATCGAGATCTTGTTCCTAGACCAAAGGACAAAAATGTAATTGGAACCAAATGGGTCTTCCAGAATAAACTAAATAAAGATGGTGAAGTTGTAAGAAGCAAAGCAAGGTTGGCATGCAAAGGCTATTCTCAACTAGAAGGAATTGATTTTGAAGAAAAATTTTCTCCAGTGGCAAGAATAGAGGCAGTCAGATTATTTCTTGCATTTGCTGCTTTCAAAGATTTTAAAGTGTATCAGATGGATGTCAAATCAACATTCCTAAATGGAGATTTGAAGGAAGAAGTCTACATTGAGAAACCAAAAGGATTTTAGTTGTCTTATCAGGGTGACATGGTTTGTAGACTAAGAAAAGCCTTGTATGGACTCAAGCAAGCTCCAAGAGCCTGGTATGCAAGATTGGACAAATATTTGCTTAAGATAGGTTTTAGGAAAGGTACAGCTGATAGTAATCTTTACTTCAAGATAAATCATGAGGACATCCTGATTGTTTTTGATAATATAAGGTGGCTAAACAAGGGGCCGAACCCATACAAAGTAAGAGAGCCAAAGAGACAACCAGCACAAAAGTGCCTTAAAATAGATACATCAAACTCTATTTTCCTAGCATAAACCACATAAACAACAACTACAGATTAAAAAAGATATTATGGACTAGTAGAGTATCATCAATATATAAACAAAAACTAAGGTCTTTATTGATGATATCATTTTTGGTGGAAATGAATGTATGTACAAAGCATTTGCTGACCAAATGAAAAGTGAATTTGAAATGTCAATGTTTGGAGAGATGAATTTCTTCCTAGGTCTGCAAATTGTTCAGTCAGAAAAAGGTATCCTTACATCTCAGTCCAAGTATGTGAAAGAATTGTTGAAGAAGTTTAGAATGGAAGATTTAAAGCTAGTAGGTACAACTATGGTAACCAAATGCAAGTTAAGTAAAGATGATGATTCTCCCAAGGCAAACTAGAAAAGGTACAGATCAATGATTGGAAGATTGCTCTATTTGACCTAGACCAGACCTGACATCATGAACACCATTGGACTTGTTGTTAGATTTCAATTTGATCCAAAAGAATCCCATTTTATGGCAGTCAAAAGAAGTTTCAGATATATCAAGGGGACAATTGATTATGGTTTATGGTATCCAAAAGATAATGACTTTACTCTTCATGCATATACAAATACTAATTGGGTAAGAGATGTGGATGACAGAAAAAGTACTAGTGGTGGTTCCTTTTTCTTGGGAAGAAGATTGGTCTCTTGGATGAACAAAAAGCAAGAGGTAATATCTCTGTCTACTGCATAAGTGGAGTATATAGCAGCAACAAATAATTGTACTCAGGTTCTATGGATGAAGTTAAAGTTGAAGGACATTAGAGTTGTGTTTGAGGAGCCAGTCACAATCTTTTGTGAAAATTCTAGTGCAATAAGTATCTTAAAGAACCCAGTGTTGCATTAAAAAACAAAGCATATATCCATCAAGTTTCATTTCTTGAGAGAGAAGGTAAATGAGAATGAGGTCAAGTGGGAGTTTGTGTCATCCAATGATCAGATTGCATATATCTTCACGAAACCTCTTCCAAAGGATACCTTTGAATGTCTAAGAGAGAAGTTAGGGGTTATTACCCCTCTGAATTAGAACTAAGATGCACCCAGGTGCATCATTCTGATGGAATTCTTAGTCACATCTTGATGTCTGGATTGATGTTGAGAAAACACCACTCTAAGGAGTAGTTAGTATGAAAATGTTGGAGATCAGTCTAAAATGAAAAGGGGAAGAGATGATTGCAAATATGTACCCTTTGCCATTGATTTCAAAGGGGGAGAGAAGTCATGTGAAAAACTTGGAAGTAAGTAGTTTTTGGTGAAAGGGGGAGTAGTGAAGATAGTGGTTGCAGGTGTGACAAGAGAAAGGGGGAGAAGTTCTTGTCTTGGTGGTTTAATCAGTTTTTCACATCATATGTTGCTATCAATGGCAAAGGGGGAGATTATTGTAAATATGGGCCTGATTTGTTGTCATTGATGTGAACATATCTTTCTATCAGTAATAGTGAAGATAGTGCAGAGGAGTGATTAGTACTTCTATTAAGATGAAGATCAGAGTATGTAAATTAAAGTGCCTGTACAAGGTTATATATTGTTGCTGCAGCTAGGATTTGAGAGATCCACATGAAGATTTGGTGAAGTTATGGCCCTCTAAGTAAAATAGGTTTCTGTAGTTGTTCTATAATGACAAAGTTGCAAGGAGTTGATCTGGATTGGTCCGGTATGAGGATATTGTGATCTATGGATCTAGAGGCATGTCAATGATGTTGGTGTGTTCCCTCAACTTGAGTGGTTTGTGGTTTGGAGGTCCAAAAGTAATCTTTTAATTCTCAAAGTAATGGCAGTGTATGTTCCTAAGGTTCAATGTGAAGATGTAAGTGACTTTGATGATGCAAAGTGGTGTGGCTATTCTTGTTAACTTAATTGTACTTGTGGTGGTCTCTGGATTGTGTCGTTATTATGTTGGACATCCACATTAACAAAGGATCTTGTGATTGAGGTTTTTCTCTTAGTTGTTTTTCTTCCCAGTCTTGGCTGATCGGATGTTCCTACCATGTTGTGGATGATCTAAAGATCATTTTATGAAGCTGACATGTTAATAGAGGAAGATTAAAGTCTTAGCTATGATTGGCTGATAGTGTAAAGATCTGGGTTAAGTTTGGCTAACCTTGCTGATGATTCCAAGATGGATGAAGTGTATTAATACTTGTTGAAGGGTTGTCAAATAGTATCCTTGTGCAAAACAGATCAAATTTGAATAAAGGATCAGAAGCAGAGTAGAGAAGAAAAGAAGTGAGAGCCGTATAGAGTATGAAGTTGGTAAATAAGAATTTGAGGCAAAGGAGAAGTCTTTTAAGTATTCACTGAAATTGAACCAGGCATGAAGTAGATGCTATTTCTTAGTTTATTCATTCTATTCTAAATAAATTCTGTAGGTAATGATCCTCCCTTTTGAGCAGTGAACTCTGGGTAGTGTGCCTTCTATTTTTCTAAAGTACTTTTAATATAGTACAAATCTTTGTGGGTTAACCCCCACCATGGTTTTTCCCTTAACCGAGTTTCCACATCAAAATCTTGGTGTCAAGTGTGTCGATTATGTTTCTTCTCTCATGTTGTTGATCTATGCTTTATTGTTTACATCATTAATCTGGTAGCAAGTTAATAAAGGAGGTTAAAAGTAGAAAGAGTTTATATTGTGTGACAACTAATTCACCCCCTTCTCAGTTGTCTGGTCTAATTCCAATAGAATGTTGGTGACAAAAAGGATAATTTTAAAAAATGTGAAAAGTTTGATACCTTGCAAGATGACCAAGACAATGATAAATCAATGGTTGTATGGATTTGCAAAAGAAGAGTCCAAGGCTTGGGTAATTGACAGTGGTTTCTCTAATCATATGACTAGTGACAAGGAGAAGTTTATCAGCCTTAAAAAGTGGAATGGTGTAGCTGTTAAGTTTGGTGGTGATGAGTCAACACAAATCTATGGAAATGGTGCTATAACTATTGATGGGAAGAACAAGACTGAGGATGCCCTCTATATCAAAGGGCTAAAGCATAATATTCTCAGTGTTAGTCACATGTGCAGTAAAGGATACAAGCTTACATTTCATGCCAAAGGTTGTGACATTAGGAGGGCAGAGTTTAGAAAACTAGTTGCAGGACATATCAAGTCATATGGAGATTGTAGAAACTTAAATTTGTCCATGTCTTGCAGCATCATCTTGTCAACACATTACTATAGACATCATATGACAATTTTTCCTAATCCCACTCCTAATCCCATTTATCCCACTAGCCAATTAATAAAATAAATCCTATTTATTTAATTAATTTCCCTCTCTAATTTTCCAACTAATTCAAATAAAATATTTGAATTTGTCCTCACCTTTCACCTCATTGTAAAACATGTCACATAGTACATTTTCAATTTAATTCCTTCACATGACCAACTAATTTAAATAATTTTTTTTTAAATTAGGCGAGCCCCTACACTTGTCACATGACTACAACTCCTCATGGAGTGGGAAACCCTATTCAATCTCAACCATCCACATTGTTGAAATTAACTTTCAATCTTAGACATTCATTCAAATCACTCATCTCCTATAAATCAACCCTCATCCAAGCCATTTGAAGGGATCCATTCTGCAAGTAGCCTCATGCTATTGAATTCCCTCTAGGATGTCCATTCTCATTCATCTTCATTCCAATGTTATGCTACTAAAATAGTGAGAAATCAACATTCATCCTTCGATATTTTACATTCTTATGCAAGATTGAGAAGAGCAATGGAGGAGAGCAAAGATTAGCATAGCAATTTTTTTTAGTTTTCTTTCATGTTTTGGAATTCTATGCTATCTTGTACACCATTGTGTTGTTAGGGTTTAATGATTGTTGTTTGTTCTTCATACCTCTAATTTTCCCTTAACATATCTGGTGAACCTGACGTGAATCTAACATTTTTGGTCAAGTTTTTGAGATCAACTTGTTGAAATGCACCAAACAATTGAGAGGGGGTGAATAAGCTGTCTCCAAAACTTTGACCATTTATGAACATTAAAACATCAAAAACTTGTTAACTATTATTCTAATTTAATCAAAAATCCATGAAATAAGAAACTCAACACAATAACATAATCAACACATGAGACACCATATTTTTATGTCGAAAACCCTATAAGGAAAAAACCATGGTGGGTGTTAGTCCACAAAAATAAATATGTTATAGCAATACTGAAAAACAGAGGCTCACTACCTTAGGGCTCACTGCCCGAAATGCTCACTGCAAAAGTTAGGGTTCACTGCCAAGATTGGCTCACTACCAAGGGGTGGCTCACTGCTAAGGGTTGGTGAACTGATTTGCTAGCATCTACTCCATGTGTGGGTTTAGTTCCATTGAAGCATAGTATAACTCCTCTTCTCTACTCTTCTTACACCTTTTCACTTATCTTCACATTTTTGCACAAGGACATCTTTCTTGAAACTTCATTACATGTTTTTATACAATTCATCAACCTTGGAATGTACATCAAGGTCATCATTACATTCATCAACCATTGGAACAATCTCCAAGGTCAGCATTACAAACATACATAGAAATACATCTGGACCTCAACAAAATTAGCTAAGGAAAAGATGTATGCAAATCACATTATGCCTTAGCTAGGACTCAAATATAATCTTCCATTCCACAACATAGTTTCTCAATCTTCAATGCATCTCTCCAAGTAGTGAAAACAACCAGGTAGGCCAAGACTGGTGTTAACACTAAGTATTCTGAGAACAGCCTTCATCCATGATCCAAATTTCTCTCTATGGACCAATCTAAAGGTAAGAACATGATCAAAAAATATCCACAAGCAAATTGTAATCACCAAGAACATCTACACAACCTCTAATCACTTTATTCATAAGATTATTTGAACTAGAGCACATTAACATAACTGTTAGCTATTGTCATAAGAAAAAGATCACTTGCAGACCACCAAATCATGAACCATTTGAGTTGAAGACATATAACACCATTACAAACTTAATTCCAAAACCGCAAACCAAATACTTAAATGTGAAGGAATGCAAAGCATAATACACTCTCTCTGTCATCATCAAACATACAGAAAAAATAGTTTTCACTCTAGTGAACATAACTCACTCAAATCTTCATACCAGAGGCTCCAACATGGAACATAGCAACTTTTGACATGTCTCTAATTAACTTCCAATCCACAGACAAAGATATTCATTCTACAAGAAATGCGAAGCAATCTATTGGATTGTTCTATTGTAAACAAAGATACTCTTCAATACACTTTTTCCACTAGAGGGGTAAATTTTTTTGAAAGCACTTGGAAATTTAGTATCAAGAATACTTCTTCATTATCTTCAACATCTAACTCATTACAAGAAAGCATCAAAATAAGAGCATGGTTGACGCCAATGACAACACAGATATGTTGACATCAATGACAACACTGGTTAGGCACATACTTGCAACAATCTCCCCCTTTGTCAAATTCATGGCAACATATAATGTGAAAAACTGTAAAGACCATCAAGATAGGATACTCCCCCTTTCTCTTTACACATTTTCACTCTTTCTCTCCCTAAGTTTTTCACGTGATTTCTCTTCCCCTTTGACATCAATAGAAAAGGGGACATACATGCATTTTTCTACTATGATCAAATTGCTCTTTCATCAATAATGTAACACTTACTGCTCTTTGTCAGGAACACATATCAGGAACACTTGCTACTCCCTTTGAGAGGTAGCTTTCAAAACATCAATCCAAATCAAGGAATGAGGCTCTAGGTTCCACTGGATTGATGCATTCCTATGCATCTTAGTTTAGAGTAGGAGGGGTAATAATCCCTAACTTTGCTCTGAGATACTCAAAAGTATCCTTAGGTAGAGGCTTAGTGAAAATATCTACAATCCAATCCTTTGTAGACACATATTCTATATTTACTTCATTCTTTGTCACATTTTCTCTCAAAAAGTGATACCTTATAGATATATGCTTTGTTCTTGGGTGCATTACTGGGTTCTTTGAAATGTTTATAGCACTTGTATTGTCACAAAAGATTGAAATTGGTTCTTCATACACAACTTTTATGTCCTTCAAAGTCCACTTCATCCATAACACTTGAGTGTAACAACATGCTACTGTAATATACTCTACTTCTGCAGTAGACAAGGAGATTGAATCTTTCTTCTTGCTCAGCCATGAAACCAATCTATTTTCCAAGAAGAAAGCACCTCAACTTGTACTTTTTCTGTCATCAATATCTCTGGCCCAATCTACATCTGTATAAGCATTGAGATTGAATTCATTATCCTTTGGATACCATAAGCCATGATCTGATGTGCCTTTCAAATACCTTAAGATTCTCTTGACTACCATCACATGTGACTCTCTAGGATCTTCTTGAAATCTAGCCACAAGACGTACTACATATATTATATTAAGTCTAGTCTGAGTTAGATAAAGTAATCATCCAATCATAGATATGTACCTTTTTTGATCAGTCTTAGGTGATTCATCAGTTTTGCTCAACTTGCAGCCAGTCACGATGGGAGTGCATACTAGTTTGGAGTCCTCCATCCCAAACTTCAACAACTCTTTCACATACTTAGACTGAGAAATGAAGATTCCTTCATCTAATTGAGTAATTTCTAGACCTAGAAAGAAATTCATTTCACCAAACATAAACATCTCAAATTCATTTTTCATTTCTCCTACAAACATCATTTCCTCTAAAAATAATGTCATCACCAAATACTACAACAATTAGGATTTGATTATCATTGATTTTGAAATAAGGATTGTTTTTAGCAATGCCTTTACTGAACCCTAATTACAACAAATACTTGTCTAACCCTACATACCAGGCACTAGGGGCTTGCTTCAATCCATACAGGGTCTTCTTCAATCTGCACATCATGTCATCTTGGTCTGATGACTTAAATCCTTTTGGTTTTTCAACGCAGACTTCTTCTTCCAACTCACCATTCAAGAATGCAGACTTAATATCCATCTAATATGCTTTGAAATATTTGAATGCTACAAATGCCAAAAATATTTTGATTGATTCAATTCTTGCTACAGCAGCATAGGTCTCCTCAAAATCTATCCTTTTAACCTAAGAATATCCTTTGCATACTAGACTTGGTTTGTTTCTAACTACTTCTCCATTCTCATTTAGCTTATTCCTAAAGACTCATTTAGTTCCAATCACATTCTTATCATCGAGTCTGGGAACCAATTCCCAAGTTTGATTCTTCTTTATCTGCATTAGCTCTTCTTACATGGCCTTTACCCAACTATCATCATTGCAATCTTCATTCATAGTTTCTGGTTCAATTTTTTAAATCAAATAGTAATTCACTTGTCCTTCTGTAACTCTTTTCCTTGTCAATACCCCTTTGCTTTTGTCTCCAATAATTTGATCTTTAGAATGATTGATCCTTACATACCTGGGAGTCTTAACTGTATTTTCTAGAGCCTTTTCTTCTTCATCTTAACTATCATATTATTCATCTTTCTTCTCATTTACTGTGACAATAGGTTCATCTAATTCATAGCCACTCAGATCTGATGTTCTCTCCTTATCTTCATCCACCTTCACATTAGCACTCTCAACAATCCTGTTTAGCCTTTTGTTGTAGCACCGATAGGCCTTACTCTTGGTAGAGTATCCAAGGAAGATTAATTCATCACACCTAGCATCAAACTTACTTAGATCTTCTTCCCTTCTGATATAGCATTTGCTTCCAAAAACTTTGAAATATTTCACTATAGGAATTCTTCCATACCACAACTCATAAGAAGTTTTAGTACCATTACCTTTGACTTGAACTTTGTTTTGAATGTAGACATCAGTATGTATAACTTCTTTCCAGTAAACTTCTGGTAGATCAACTTCCTTCATCATGGTCCTAGTAGCCTCTTGAACTATCTTGTTCTTTCTTTCAACAACTCCATTTTGCTGAGGAGTCCTAGGTGCAGACAACTTTCTCTTTATCCCATGCTCTTCACAGAAAATGTTGAATTCACTTGATGTGAACTCACCTCCTCTATCAGACCTCAATCTTTTAATTTTTAGTTCTATCTCATTCTCAACCATTACCTTGAAGGTTTTGAACTTTTCTAGGGCTTCTAATTTGTCTCTTAGAAATGTGACCAAAGTCATTTTAGAATAATCATCAATAAGCAATATGAAGTGCCTATCTCCTTGTAGACTTCTCACCCTTGTAGGACCACACAATCTATATGCACTAGATCTAGTAAACTGGTAAAAAATTGCTCTTTGCTCTTGAAACTTGTTCGTGTATACTTCCCCAACTGACATTCCCTACAAATGGTATTGGCAGGTTTCACAAGCTTTGGTAAATCTCTCATAGGCTATCCTGAAATTATCTTCACCAAATTATCAAAGTTGATATGACAAATCCTTCTATGCCACAACCAACTTTCATCTATCTGAGCCAATAAACAATAGTGATTAGTTCCTCTTAATTGGTAAATATTACCTTTGGTCTTCTTACTAGTAGTAATCACTGTTCAAGAGCTTGCCATGATCTTGCACCCATTATCTTTGAATCTTAGATCATAACCTTTGTCACACATCTGACCAACACTCAAAAGATTATACTTTAAACCCTTCACATATAGGACATCATTAGTGTTGTCCTTTCCATCAAAAGAAATAGATCCTTTCCCACAAGTCTTACAAGCTGCATTATCTCCAAACCTAACCAGACCTCCATCATACTTTTTTGAACTCACAAACTTACTTTTGTAACCGGTCATGTGTGTCAGAGTTGATAAATAATTTGAGCCACAAAGATCACCTACAAAACCTAAGATGAATTAATGAAATGGATTTTAAAATTACATGTGACAACTTGTGTTTATATTTGCAAGTTAAATAAAACCCTAATATGACTTAAAATTAACCTAAGACTAAAAATAAGCCCTAAGTGAACTTATTAAAGTGTAATTAAATATTTAATTACACCAATACCCCCCATAAGTACAACTTAGGGAGAAATGAAAAACCATGTAACTAATGCAAGAATGGGTCCCAACTAAAAGGCCATGTTAGGTACCCATGAACAACAAGAATCTCTCATAAGGTGGAGAAAAGGAGAAAAACCCTGTGGGAGAAAATCCATCTCCAAAAGAGAGAAAAAATAAGTACATGAACATGTGATGGAAGAAGGACTAATATTAAGACCCCCAAGAACTAAATCCATCACAAAAGTACAATCATGAATGCCCCCCACAAGAGAGAGAGAAAAGAGAATATGGATCCCCTCCAAGAAGAAGCTCCAGAAATAATGAAGAGATCTTGAAGACAAAATCCAATCCACTGCCTACAAACAACATTTCTCCCTTTCAGAAGAAACAGATCCACTGGTGAATGTAGAATCCATTCCCACATCTTGGATGAATAGGGAATCCATATCAAAATGCGTGCCTCTGAATGCAACTCAAGTGACCTCATATTGGGAGAATACGTCTTCTCCAAAATGGAAATTGTCTGCCCAATCATAGAAGAAGAACCAAGAGAAAATATGATCTGAGCTGCATCAAGACACATAGAAGATGAAGGTGATGATGTAAAGCCACCTGAGATAGCATCAAACAAGAGAGATAAACCCTCAAATGTGTCCTCCAAATAAGAAATGTGAGACTCCACAAATAGAGATGATATGTCTACAAGATAGGAATCCCAATGAGGTGGATCAAGAAGACTAATATTGACATGCTGTACAGGATCTCTAGAATCTAACGATGATGCAACATTGAACTCTGAAGTAGTAGTAGGTGATGGTGGAGCAATATCTAAATCATTTCAAAAAGAGGATGTAAGAAATGAGGACACATCTCTTTCTCATGTTGATTACTTCCACAATATCTGCAATTAGATTTATACTGATGGTAGAATCCCATCTCCTTAGATGATTAGAGATCAAAACATGCAAATAGATTTATGTTGATAATAGAAGCCTATCGAAGTAGACAGAACCTTTGCAAGAGGCAGTGTGTCCAAGATATCCAACATAAGCCATAAAATTGACAAACTAATTAAAAGATACCTAATGCTTAATCTAAAAACATTATATAGGTGGCTATGTAGAGCTCACTGATACCTTTCCAATGCCTATTCAATTTCAAAAACTAGATATTCTAGGTGCAAGAATAGAGCTTGAAAGTTAAAAATGATGCCTTGAATTCAAATAGAAAAAACAAGTGCCAAAAAAAAATTAGAAAAACCTGATTATGCCATCAGAAAGTGTATAGAACCAGCTTTCTAGAAATCTTTTGTTTGCAAAAAACTAACTCTGGATGTGAAAGTTATGATAGTTTTCATGAAAATGCTCCATTAGGGCATCTAGAAGAGGACAGGATGGAGGATTGCTCAATAAGATGATGCACCCTAGGAAAGCACCCTTCGGACCACTAGATAAAATGATGCACCCTGCAGAAAAAACCTTCAGACTGCTGGATAAAAGTACGTGGAAGCACCCTTTGGACTGCTAGATAAAACAATGCACCCTATGGAGGCACCCTTCAGAGTGCTAGATAAAAGGATGCGGAAGCACCCTTTGGACTGCTTGATAAAATGATGCACCCTATGGAAGCACCATTCAAACTACTAGATAAAAGAATGCACCCTCAAAAAATCACAGAGATTTTTTTAGTCTCTAATTTTTATTGATGAATAGGAAATTCTAGGGTTTTTGACCCCTTTGAGTGCATTGGTGACAACAATTTTGGCCAAAAATGCTCTTAAACTGTTGTTCCCCTCCAGATCTCAAAGAAAGAACTCTTGAAACCTTCATAGATCTAGCTTCCCCAGACCAAATTTAGCTAAACAAAAGACAAATCTACCTTTTCTAGCTACTCTAAATCCATTGGAATACTCCACTTTACATAAAAATACACCCAACAAATGACTCTTGCTTGAAATTTTCTCCAAATTTGAGAAGGGGCTTGTAGATCTGGTATGATACCATGTTGGAGTTGATAATTCACTTGAGCCACAATGATCACCTACAAAACCTAAGATTTACCATCCACAAGAGAAAAAAAAAGAGAAATAAGTTGCACAATATTGGATGAATTAATGAAATGGATTTTAGAATTACATGTGACAAATTGCTTTTATATTTGCAACTTAAATAAAACCCTAATATGACTTAATATTAACCTAACACTAAAAATAAGCCCTAGGTAAACTTATTAAAGTGTAATTAAATATTTAATTACACCAGCAATGTGATGTGAGAATCCACTATTAATAATCCATTCATCCTTATCTTTCTCAACTTGAACAGCCAAACCACTTTCTTCCACTAGTTTTTCTTCCTTCACACAGCTAGTAGGATTAGTAGACACGGGTTCTTCTTTAATGGTAATAAACAAGCATTCATTTGCACTAGTACTAGCATCATCAGATTCATCATATATCACACCTTCATCATTAAGATCTTTAACATAGTAGCATTTCTTTGGAACCCTAGGTCTATTCTCAAATCTTTTTCTATTCCTTTCAATTCTCTTAGCACACCTAGAAGCATAGTGACCAACCTTACCACATGTAAAACATTTGAAAGGTAATTTGTCTTTACACTTACCAAAACCTCTTTGCAGTCTAACAAGAAAGTTGGCTTCAATTTCATCTAGCTCATCATCAGGTTCCACCTTGTACTTGTTAGCTCTAGAGATCTTCTTTGAAGTACTAGCTCTAAAAGTAGTCTCAATCTTCAACAGAGCATCACCAAACTCTCTCATCTCAAAAGCTATAAGATGTCCTAGCAACTGATCCTTAGTGACTTATTGCATAATCATTACTTCTTTAATTGCAACTACCTTGTGACTATAGGAATTAGGTAATGACCTAAGAATTTTCATCACAACTTCCTTCTCATCAATAGTTCCTCTCATACCTTTTATTCCATTGAAATTTTCATCAACCTTTTGCATGTAGGCTATTATGTTCTCATCTTCACTCATCTTTAAATCCTCATATTTCACTTCCAGGCCCTCCAATTTGGCACTCTTTATAGACTCATCTCCTTCATACATATTTTACAACTTTTTCCAAACTTCATGAGCAATTTCTAGATTTATGATCTTTATCAACTCATTGTTGGACAAGGCACTTAACAAAGCATCACTAGCATTTATATTTAACTCGTATTCTTTGATTTCATCTTCAGTTGTTAAACCATTCTGAGGCATGGTATACTTTGTCTCTATCACTTTCCACACTCTATAACCAAGACAAATGTGATGTATTTTTATTCATACCTTCCAAAGAGCATAATTCATTCCATCAAATTGCAGAGCTTCCTTCCTATAAGACATTCTAGATCTACCTCAAGCTATTAGGCTTACTTTTGTGCAACCTTGCTCTGATACCAATTGTTAAAATGCATCAAACAACTGAGAGGGGGGTGAATCAAATGTCTCCAAAACTTTGACCACTTATGAACATTAACACATCAAACACTTGTTCACTATTATTCAGATTTAATCCTAAAGACATGAAATAAGAAACTCAACACTATAATATAATCAACACATGAGACACTAGATTTTTTATGTGGAAAACCCTATAAGGGAAAAACCACGGTGGGTGTTAGCCCACAAAAATAAATATGTTATAGAAATACCAAAAAATAGAGGCTCACTGCCTTAGGGCTCACTGCCAAAAATGCTCACTACAAAAGTTAGGGCTCAATGCCAAGATCAGCTCACTGCCAAGGGTTGAAGAACTGATTTGATAGCATCTACTCCATGCATGGGTTTAGTTCCATTGAAGCACAATATAATTCCTCTGCTCTCCTCTTCTTACACCTTTTCACTTATCTTGACAATTTCACACAAGGACATCTTTTTTGAAACATCATTACATGTTTTTATACAATTCATCAACCTTGGAATGTACATCATGGTCGGCATTACATTCATCAACCATTGGAACAATCTCCAAGGTTGGCATTACAAACATACATAGAAATAGATCTGGACCTAAACAAAATTATCTAAGGAAAAGATGTATGTAGATCACATTATGCCTTAGCTGGGACTCAAATGCAATCTTCCACACCACAACACACTTCCTCAATCTTCAATGTATATTTGCAAGTAGTGAAAACAACCAGGTCAGCCAAGACTAACACTAAGTATTTTGAGAACAGTCTTCATCCACAATCCAAATTTCTCTCTGCAAACCAATCCAAAGGTAGGAACATGATCAAGAGACATCCACAAGCACATTGTAATCACCAGGAACATTCACACAACCTCTAATCACTTTATTCGTAAGATTCTTCAAAATGGAGGACATTAACATAATTGTCAGCTATTGTCATAAGAAACGAATCACTTGCAGACCACCAAACCATGAACCATTAGAGTGGAAGACACATAACACCATTACAAACTTAATTCTAGAACTGTAGACCAAAATACTTAAATGTGGAGGAAAGCGAAGTATAATACATTCTCTCTATCATCACCAAACATACAAAAAAGGTAGTTTTCACTCTGGTGAACATATCTCACTCAAATATTTATACCGGAGGCTCAAACTTGGAACACAACAACTTCAAACATGTCTCTAATTAACTTCCAATCCATAGGCAAAGATATTGATTCTAAAAGAAATGCGGAGCAATCTATGGGACTATTCTTCTATAAACAAAGATACTCTTGAATACACTATTTCCACTGGAGGGGAAAATTTTCTTGAAAGCACTTGGAAATTCAGTATCAAGAATATTTCTTCATTATCTTCAACATCTAACTCATTACAGGAAAGCATCAAAACAAGAGCACAGTTGACACCAATGACGACATAGATATGTTGACATCATTGACAACACCGGTTAGGCACATACTTGCAAAAGAACTTTGCAAGTTGAATCCTGGCTTGAAACAGACCTCGTCATTATGTCCAAGAGGCCTTGTAGGTGAAAAATGATGTAAAATTTGTCATATTTCACTTCCAATTTATTTTGTCAATTTTTGAAAAAAAATTAGGGTTGCAAATCCATACAATACGAATCCATACCATACAGATCTGTAGAACCCTCTATCAAATATTGATTCTGGTTGAGGTTCATGTTGCAGGCTTGGTTTATCCTTAATATCGTTGTTAACTTTCAAAATAAAAAAAAAAACGCAGTGGTTAATGTCATAGTCGACTATCAAGAATCCTCATTCCTACCACTACTTGCACTCCCTTTTGACCACTTCGTCACCACTTCTATAGTCCTTCCCATCTACTACTCTATGAAACCCTAACTGTGACTCCTTCTAACTCCTTGATTAGCCCTTGTTTAAACCCTAACTGTTGCAACTTATAACTCCTGTCGTAGCTCCCTGAATAGTGGTCACTACTGCCTTTCAATCATCTATTGACCTTCTACTCACTGCCATAGACTTCCCTATTAGATCCCATCACCACCATTGGTGGCAACCTCCTCCCACTCGCCGCTCCCTAAACTCCCACCACTCCTTTTGTTTCTCATCATCTCCCTTCTGTGGTCACCACCACCCTTTGTTTTTGAGTCACCACCCCATATACATCTATTGCCTCATAGAGTCATTGTCATCCTCTACCTACCTTTCTACCACCAATCACCACCCTCCAACATTTGGTTTAGTAGCCAACTAAATTTTGGCTGCCTTTGTTGGTTTAGCAGTCAACAGTCAACCTTTCTAATTTTGGCCATCAATCTTTGAACTTTGATTTAGTTTTATTTATTTATTTATTTTTCTTGGCCAGAGTCCCTAGTCATATGGACGACCAGGGGCATAACTAAAGTCTAACTACCCAATCTTACTGCTAGTATTAATTGCGCACATGTGACCACAGTATTCTAAGCCACTAGTGTTCAAGTTAAACTGCCAGCCAGACCCCCCTTCATCCTTAAGCCCTAAAGAGGGTATGTTTTTCTTTTCTTCATAACTTCTGCATATGGAGGTGAAATTTTGTGAAACAAGTGGCATTGTGAAGCTAATTTACCTAGCTTTTCTATGGAAAAGATTTTATCAGGTGACTATATCATTTTCATCAATTCTATTTCAGTCAAATTCAGCCTTCCATTTTAAATTTAAACACACATAACTCTTGCAAATTTCATCCATTTTTCACAAAGTTTTTTTCAAAGTGCATAGAATTTCATCTAGTTTGTGCTCATGCTATTTATTCTCTTGTATTTGTTCATCTTAATCAGATTTCATAAGATTTCTTCATTTTCAAATAACACATTTGTGTGCAAGTTTAATTGTTCTTTCTTCAATTTTTTGGCTTCTAGGTGATCACAAGGAGCTGTAACAGTATTCTACATCAGTCACAATAGCAGATTATAAAGTGAATTTTCTAGGTGCATTCATTCTGTTCTCTCATATTTCATTTTAACAAATCAATTAAACTTGTTTGTCTCACACTTCAAATTGGGGCTTAAAAAGAACATTTGTTTTCTCTCACATTTGGATTTGGGAATTAACACAAATCATTGTCTTGAATCACACATTCAAATTGGGCTCTAAAACAAACTAGTGTCTTCCTTCACACATTTTGACTTTGGATTAAAGCAAACAACTGCTTTCATTGTTTGGTGAACTTGACTGAGATTAAAGGTTTGTATGCTCTTCTCATGCACTTTTTGCGATCATGAGAATCAAAAACACCTTTGATCCACTCACTTTCACACCACACATTTCATTTTCTAATGGGAATATACATTGCGAGTGTGAATCTAGGGTGCGTGTGTATGCTCTCTCCTTGCATTGCAAGGTGATATTAGATATCAAAAGCACCCACTAGATTTGCTTTTGTTATCCTTTCCTAGGAGGACTACTCAGAGACACACCACTCCAAGGGACGAACTCAACTCTAACATTATGACAGAGTCTAAATAGCGATGTGTGAATTGAAAGACAACCTCTTGAAAGTCAAAATCGTGTCATTTGAGCTATGCCCCCAAGAAATTTATACCTTGGGCAAGTGAAGGTGAAGGGTGGATTAGCCCTTTCTCCTGGCTTTTTTGCATTATTTCACTTTTATTTCATAGAATTGGGCCCCCCATACCTTTAGTATATTGGGGACATCCTTAGTCAAACTTATGCATCCTAGATTAAGACCTATTTGGCCACACCTACCTGACTAATCTTAGGATTGTTGATTTGTCTTCAAGTGTTTCCCTAATCATCACATTCAAATTTCAAAGTCAGACTTGCTTATGTGTCTTGTGTGTGTGATTCATGTGTGTACATGTGAAATCATTTGTTTGCAAATTGCCAAGTCAAGCTATCAAAACAAACACATAAACACATCATTCTAAACATTCTAGCCAACACATTCATTTTAAGTCACCTTCATCCTAATCAAAACCATAATCATCCTTTTCATTCACCTAATCCACATCTTAATCATCCTACTTGCCCTATCCTAATCATATCCTAATCACTCCACATAATCATCTTAGTCCTAGTCAATCACTTGCCAAAATGGTCTTGATCGTTAGCAAGCCTACGCCCAATCCAAGACCCAAACTTATACTTTGATGGGACCCTCCTCTTACTTCCAATAATGACAAGAATCATGTTGCATACCTTGATGAACATGATGAAATACAAAGATTCAAATACATGTGTAACTCCATGCCAACATTAGAGAACAAGGTCATAGCACCACATCACGAATCCATCATCCAAACACTTCACCAAATGCCACAACCCCTAGACCAACAAACCATACAAAAACTACAAGACACCATCCAACCACTTTAACAAAATCAATCACATATGATACAACTCTTAGTCAAAATCCAACAGTTCATAGCTACTTGCCAATCCCAAATCCAACAAATACGACCACAACATCAACAAATTCCACATCAATCCTATGTGTCATCCCCCTCCACTTCATACCAACCTAATATGTCCACCTATCATGTCAATCCTACATCATCCTATAAATTCATTTCACAACAAGAACATGTGATCCTAAGACATCCCTTGAAACAAGATCAAGTGCCTTTAAATCCTCATGTTACCTTTGACAAGACGAACACCACTCTAGCTTGTGGGATGTATAAGTATATTGTACCACCATCCAATCGAGTACCTATCTTAAAGCCTTCTTGTTCTCCTAGTCCTAATCCATTGGTCCCTCCACCTTGTAATCCATCAAACCCTTCATTACCCTCACCATCATCTAATCCTCCATCAAACCCACACCCTAAATTCAAACATTACAAAAGTAAGCCTATGGAGTTAACCAAATCCACCCATCCATTACAGCATTCATCTACCCATACACCTACAAAGGATGTGATCCAAGGGATGCTAGAAAGGAATCAACCATCTCCATGCCACTAAATTCATATCCTTGAGTCTACAAAAGAGTCTTCCAACACCATGTGTATTCCTACGACCCCATCTTATAGTCCACAACCCCTTAAGCCTATTGAAGAGTCTCCTCCCATGAGTCCAAGTCAAAATCCATTGTACCCTCATCTTGTGGACCATTAAGAACATATCAAGCCTCTCCAAGAGTCTTCCACTTCCACCCAAAGTCAAGAGTTATGTCAAAAACCTAACCCTAAGCATGTGGAAACATCAAGCCCTCATTCTAATCAAGATCAAATCACTTTCATTAAACCTATTCATAACACATATCTCTTCCATGATCAAAACATTATTCATGATGAATAACCTATCCATGAACAACATGATCCTATTCATACTCCCACAACCATTCATGAGCAAGATACCCAAGATCCACATACTCCATCTAAGAAAGTCTTGTTGACCTACTTAAGAATTAACCCTTTTTCATGGCCTTCCTTCAAAGAAAAGAAACTTCTCTTTCAATCCATTGTCCAACAACATCCACTTCCCATGATGAGACACTTGGCTCCCAAGAACACATATAAGATCAAACCAATACCTTAGATCTTATTAAGCATAATGATAATCAAGATCCTAATGATCCTTCCTCATCCACTATCGACCATGTTGCAAATCCATCATACCTCCTTGGTCTTACCACCTTCATTAATGAATGTTCTTCCCTGGGGGAACAACAACCTTTATCTACCACCTCACCTTTTTCACCCAATAATGAACTCAAGTCTAATGTCCAAAACACACCTAGTCCCATTGTCCATCGCATACTCCAAAACATGAACTATCATGGTAAAGGATTAGGCCTTTGTGAACAAGGTATTTTGGAGTCTATCCATGTCAACATCTCTCCACGCTCATATGGCCTTGGATACACCCCAAGGTAAACAATTTCAAGATGTTGGTACTATGTCCATGCCTCCTAAGCCTACCACTTTCCATCATAAATCATCATACCTCCAAAACATATGGTGTCATTCCTCCTCCATTATCCTACAAATGTTAGAAGCATGTGACCATACACCTTCCACCATCCACTTTACCTCCACTACATCCAACTCCTAGTATCCCTACATCCACTTTACCACCACTTTTACCAATGCTTAATATCACTAGCATTCAATCAACTTATGCATTTATCCATAAATCCACTTACATTCCTAATCTTGACTAACAAACGTATACATTGTCTAAACATGAAGATATCACTAAACCCATGGGATTCAAAAATAAAAATTTGGATGCCTCTACCTATAAAGCAAAAAATCTTAAGGTTCATAATGCCTTAGGACATCAATGCAAAAAGTCAAAGAAAAATTCATCCAAAAGGCAACCTAAGGCCATACCTCCAAAAAAAATGTCAAAGACTAATATGGTTTGGGTACCTAAGAAAAAAGAAAGCAAGTCAAATGAAGCATCCTCTTCCATTCAAAAATCCCAAAAATCCCATTCCATTCAAAAATCTCAAATTCCTTCATCCCACAAGAAAAACAAAAGTCATAAAAATCCTAAGTCTATGTAGGTCCCTAAATGCTTAAATTGACCATCCCGTAAGAAAACATCTCTATTGCTTCTTACACCTCCTTCAAATCAAAAACTTCAATGTTTATCATAGTGTGTGCAACCATTAGTCATGATTCCTTTCCATACATCCATTTCCCCATCTTTCAACCATTATCCTACATATTTCACCCATCACCTTCCTATGGTCCATGCTTTTGGATAAACATTTCATCCATTCTTTTTCATAAGCCTTTAATCTTCCATCTTTCCCTACCTAATCCACATCATAATCCACTATCTACCCACTCCATCTCCCTTTGATGCAATCCCCTACCAACATCTATGAGCATGATCACACTTGACATGGTCCATGTGATGACATTCATTTCTAATGGGACTTGTTGGGATAGGAAAATTTAAAATTTTCTTATATTCATACCCACCCATGTCTGACCAGATCAAAAAAACATTATGCCCAAAATCATAATAATAACTGACTTTCATCACAAATGAGTGTCTCACCCCTCAAACTATAATATAATGAAGGGCTTCAACTCCTTAATTTTGGTTAGACTTTGATATTTTATTGGTACCAATCCATGATCTTCGAGACAGGCTATATGTGTATCAGCAAGACAATATTAGTCGGAGAGAGAATTTCAGAGATCTCTGATGAAAGGAGTGACACCAATGACCCCTCGTTGGAAAGAAAATTCCTAGTCACGCCAATCAGTATAAGAAAGTACTATCGGGGAATACTCCAAAAACCCCCCCAATAATATAGATCATACCGATAAAGGAATTCAGTGGGACTCTCACCGAACAACTCGTGGAAAGGATGGAATTAGTAATCATTGACATGAGATAAACATCAAAGAGAGGAAATAGAGTATCTCTGACACATTGATGTCTCAGCGACCAAAGGGATTGTTTCAGCATAGCTCACACCGATATGTATGGAGGATAAGAACCATCAACGAAGCTAAACAAGCCAAAATGAGGTTTATAAGTCTTGCCAAACCAATGGTCACAATGATAAAGATGTCAGTGACATATGGTGAATTATCACTCTAATGAAGGACATAAAAGGGCTATCGGGGAAACAACCATGATTGGATAACTTGAAATAAGTCATCCCGATGTTATATCTTATTCTGATGACAACAATGACCACATTCATCGACAAGACTCTCACCAATAGTCATATCAGAGACACTTAAGATATCAAAGAAGAATATTATTCCCACGGCAATAAAGAAAGTCAGGCCGATGATAACCATGCCCACTTCTATATTGGGTAGATCTTGAAAATATCTTGTCGATACAAACTCACATATGAAAGATGACATCGAATAGACAGGTGAAAGGTCATAGCGATTGATCTATAAGCAAATGTTCGTTCCATAAGAAGATATTAAATCACCCTGACATTACAAAAATCATATTGATGAGAGAAGTTATGATGATGTGACATCTCACAACGATCATGAAAATTAAAACTCTTGAACAATTAATTGCAGACAAGGAAGAGATCCTTCGAAATGTCATTTGAAATCATTGCAATTAAGTTCAAAAGAAATGTCTGAGAGAAGCATGCAAGCAGAGACTTGGAGGAGAAAATAGGGGAATTCGATCATCGCCTCTGATAATAGGTACACATATAAAAACTTCTGAGTAGTAGCTTACAATTCAAATTTGCTGTCCAAGATTAAAATGGAGACTCTAGTGAAAGGAAAAGGTAGAAAATAATAGGGTGAGACTAGTAAACCTAAAAACAAAAAATTGACAAAACTCCTAAGGAGAAAACAAAAGAGAGGAAATTAAACTAGGACCTAATTGACCAATTGCTTGGATCGACTCCCAAATCCCAAAGGTCTACACAACTTAGGGTGCAAGTAGAAAAACTAGAAGATAAGTGCAAATATCTTGGCAACGTGTGGACTCGAATAAGAGATTATGAGCTTTTCAAATTCCATTACAACCAAAGATTCAAAAATATCCCAGTCTCGAATCCATGGTACTTAAACCTGGGAAAATTGGCTATTCCTAATGTATTTGTAAATGTTGAACTCCTTAGACTCCTAGCCAAACATTACAACCCTAGCCTCAAAGCCATATGCAATCCGTAAGGAGAGCCAATTGTACATTTATCTAAAAATGCTATTTGTGAAGTGTTTGATCTAGATGATTTGTGAACTATTCCTATAGTCTATGAAGATTTAGACAAAGAATACTAGAGAATGGATACCACTTACAATGTGTGGAGATTACCTATCCACAGGCCTAAGGTAGAAGGGGAAGCAGTGCCTCTCAATGAGAATGATTGACCTCCATTCCATGTGTCATTATTTGAACCATACATACAATACACTTATTATTCTATGGGCCAAGTCCTAGGGTTAGAGTTCCCTAAGTTTATTACAATTTCCCTTGATGGTGATAGCCACAGACATCCAGTGCCACAATTCTAGGTAGTTTGACTATGTTGTTTATGTTTTTGGTTGAATTGATTTTGGTTTGATTGCAATCAAGAACAATGCCCCATCAGTTTCCTTTGAACACTACTCACTCCTCATGCACATGGTGCTTTATTATGGCTAGGAAATAGGATTATGGCCAAGTGAATTCAAAGTTGTTCTAGTGGATTAGAGGGGGCAAAAGTCACCCATGCAAATGTGGACCAGAATATGGGACAGTAGGTATGCCCATTCTAGCTATGCTTATTTTGAAGAATACTGTGTGAAAGTGTTATATAGATATTTCAGTCATCCATGTGAGTATTCATTATCAAATGAAATAAAGAGGTTTCTTAGACCTAAAGATTTTGGTGGTCCTCTTACTATTACCCACAATTGGGGAGACTGGTATTGTATTGAGGATGCTACCATGGTCAGAGTTTATGGTTTTGAGGACACCCCTTTTATATTGCCTAAGACTATTCCTGACAGAATTACTTAGAAATAGTTAGGCAAATGAATTATTCTAATGTGATGCATTTGAGCTCTTATCACAAACAATCTTTTATGCCTAGTACTCTATGCTTTGGAGATTCTGCTGTGGTATCCAAGGAGGGTTATAGCCTCATTATGGATAAACTGATGCATTACAATATGAGATGTGCTAAGGAAAGAAAAGGATTTGATCTTGAGGGTTTCATTGACCTTGTTCGGAGTACACAAAAACTCAGTAGATACACACATGTCCCATATCCACATGATAACATCATCAGGAATAAGGAAGAAACTGAAGTTGAAATAGTGGTTGAGAAATATAATAGGGAATTAGATAAAAAGAGGAGGTAGCTTACAGAGATAGAGTTGTTGTCCTCTGCTGACTAGGGGTCTGCTAGAGAAGAAGAGCCACATCAGCAGGCAACCACAATGTCCAAACAAAAAATGAAAATCTATCAGTCTCCTAATATAGAACATGATGAGGAGGGGTCTGCTGATGAAGATCCCAGACAAGTAGCATATGATTCTTTCATTTTAGATGACCAATTTATTAATTCTAAGGAATTTAAATCGTTTTTGTACAAATGCAAAGGAAAAGACATTAGGGAGTTAGTTGATAATGTCACAACTAACAATGAAAAACAATTAGTTGATATGTTAAAGACAACAGTGGATAATTAAATGAGAACTATGACTCCTGGTAAAGGTAGACAACTACTCAGAGAAGTAGGTGTTATGATATTCCCTAGTCTTGATTTCAATTTTGCTTTGGTATTTGATAGTTTTTTGCATAACATAGATGGCAAATATAATCTCACTCCAGAGGGTGTCACAGAAGTGTATATGGGCACCAAATATAACAACGATGAAAATTCACTAATGATATGGGCCTTGTATCCTCCCCAGAAGAAGACAACTATTATAGACACTGAGAAGGATTTTCAGCATGTCATGACTTTGAAGGCAGGGCAAACTGACCCTTTGATCACTACAAACATTGGCATTAATGTTACAAAGTTGAATAAAGCACAAGCTCAGATGCTGATCAAAGAATGAGATGCATATAAACTGAGTTGTGAGAGATTAACAAAAGAAAATGATTATTTGAAAGATACTATTAAGAGCACTGGTGCAGGGCACCTAGGACCACCTTGGTTCCTAAAGTCACTTTGTTTGCATTTTTTTTGAAAGTTGTGGTTTTGATTGTAATAAGGCTTTAGCCATGAGTATATGGTCCTTTTTGTGTGGTCAAGATGATTGAGGTGACCATATAAACCTCAATCATGCTTAGTCCACTTGGATCCTTGTTATGCCACTTAGGCCTAGAAGGTCTAAGGATTGGTTTTTTAGTTTTTTTATATTGTTTGTGTGTTTTCACATGTTTTGGGAGTATGGAGGATGTTTTGATTCCATTGGACAAGAAAAACAAATCACCATCCTTTGGAAAATGAAAAACCTCCATAGTGTCAAGTGTTGTCGATGGTGTCAATGACACATTGACCGGTTGCAACTTCATTTTGGTTATTAAAACTATTTGAAGAAGTTGTAAACTAACTTTGATAGGTTGATATAGAGGACATCTTGCTCCAGTATGGAGGAGAAAGTTTTTGTACGGAATTTGGGCACAAAAATCAAGAAAACTGACTATTTTTCACTATTTTTCTTGCTGTGTATGGCCTGTACGGATTTTACAGGGGTGCAAATGTACTTTTTCTGAAAGCAGTTGGAGTCAAGGTTCCAATACAACTAGTTTGAGGTCCTAAAGTGGTCGGGATCAAAATTTATAGATTTTTCTTTCAAAACAAGTCTAGAAACCCTGTTTTCTAGGGCAGCCATAGAAATCTGGCCCTAGAATGCATTCCCATAGTTGAAAATTCACAAAAACTAGTGAAATGTAGGCTAGGGGTATGTAATATAAGATTCCAAAAGATTTTTGTCAGGAAATGCAGTCTTCTATTTTTAAGGTGATGCCCTAGGTCAAGTATTTCATTGTATTTGGCCAATTTCATGCTATTTGAGGTTGTAGATAATAGAATCCTATTAGGGTGAGCAAATAAATGATGGATTTGTGTTGTAGGGACATGGTAGAAGCATTCCAAATTCCTGCCCCTAACCTATGCACCCAATTTTGAGCACTTGCTTTGTAACCTAGCCTAAATTGATCAATTAGGCCTAGAAGACCAAATGAGTGTTCTGGATTGCTGGAGTAGAGTTGGAATAGGAGACTTGGGAGTCTGATAGGGTTCCATAGAGTGTATCTAAAACCATCATTTGTTTGTCCAGTCCTTTGGGGTTTTGTCATTTGGTGTGAAGAAAATTAGTTTTGGAGGGCTAGTAGCCTCACTAGGCCTAGTCAAGGTTAGAGAGTTGAATGAAGTTGGTGATCAAACCAAGTGTTGGTAAGGTGTTTTCAGACCTGCCATAAGGTGTAGAAATAGTCTCAGGGGTTAGACAATAGCCTAGACCACAAATCCATAATTTGCATTTGGTGAGTGGCTTTGCTTGGTTGAAGGCTGGTTGAAGTGGGTGAGTAGGCAAAGGACAGTAGAGTAAACCATTGTGTTGATGCTTCCCTTGTGCCACTCTGCATCAAGCACCTTTGGAGGGTTAGTGAAAAGATTAAATCAGGAAGAAAGCTCACAAAGTGCCCAATCACCATCTATTGACCATATAGCTCAAATCTAGATTGACACACTTGGAACGGTGCTCCAGAACAGGCATGCAAACATGATGCATTGGATGGACCAATTTTGGGATATGTATTCTAAATATTACAAAGTGACCCAAGAGCATGAGAGGCTTGACAAAAGGCTGCAGGAAAAACTCCATGAGATATAGGGCAAGGATGTTTTTGACACTACAGGGATTTCTAGTGCAAAAGATTTAATTGAACAGCATCAGAAATATTATGATTAGCTTAAGAACGACGCCAACGAATGTATTGAAGCTTCAAAAGTAGGAGTGCCCACGTTGGTCAAGAATGATAAATAATTGAAGAGCAAAGAGGAATGGAGTAAAGATTATCAAGTGATGTTGCATGAAGCATTAGGAGCTCTTAAGGAAAAAGACTCTGCATCTGGAGAAGATGGTAACGATGGATGTGATCACAAGAATTGCTATTGAATTCACTGATACACATTGCAACCAAGAGTATTTGGATCACATTGCTCAGATATACTTATGGTTGAACAGAGCTTAAAGAATTATTATCTTTATTATTGTTATGTTAATCATGTTGATTCCCAAAAGACTTTTTGAAGAGTTATGTCTCTTCATAAGTATTTCTATATAAGTTGAACATATGATGCTAAATTATCATCAGCAGTAGGATATAATACATAAAGTTTACAATATTTTAAAAGACCATGTTGCAAGCATTATATGGATGAAGTAAATTGAAGTTCTCTAATTCTGTGGTTTTATTCTAGCATGAATTGTTTGTTAAAATTATTCAATTATATGGTTGTCTCCACTTTAGTATTTCCTTGTTATTCAAATTGATATATCAAGTATATATTTAACTTGTCAATGCACATTTGTTGTATTTGTGTGATTGGATTAATTGGTTTCCATTAGAGGAATTAAAATCTCTTAGATCAATCACAATAACTTGGAAGTGTTAGTTTGGATCACTAAGAAGAACCACATAATTAGGATTGGCATTATGTCTCCAAGTTGATATTATATGTTGTTCTTGTATAATTCATTCTATTGGTTCCTTCATGAAAGGATTAAAATTCCTTCTGGTGAATAACAAGAAATCTAATTCTATTAGTTGGATTATTAAGAAGAGTCTGTAAGTCATTTCCCTACATGTTTATACAAGTTATAAACTAAAATATTGTGCCAAATAGTTAGAGTTATTGTCCACTATAAGCCATTGGTCTTTGTCTTCCATTTGACTCTGTTTACCCAACAAGGCACTGGTCTTATCTCAATTCATCATTTAAACACCCTTTATTGGTTAAGCACAGTTGTAAAATTTACCTTGATATTGCTTATACAATTTATACCAATCATCCATCAGATATTATAGGATTAATTAGCAAGCTCTCATCTAATCTACACCATTTTCCACTATAGGTAGATCCATTTACTTAGTCAAAATACTTACCCTCAAATCTGCTTTAATTTTGAAGGTTCACCCGCCTAGGTATAGCAGTGCCTAAAGTGCAGGGAGTCATCAAACCCTAAAGGTTAACTCCATCGCCTTAGTTCAAAAACATTGCAAATCTAAGCATAGAGCCTAACATCCTCTTAGGATTAGCAACCTACATTTTTGAGACCTAACAAATTGGCGACTCTGCTGGGGAACCAAATAAAGGACCTTAGTAAGAACCCATTCTTTTTATAGAGTCAGAAATTTTAATTTGGTAACTCTTCTAGAAAGAAGAATCTAGAAAGATAAATTATAAACTTTTCCCTATTTACAAAATAGGTGGCGACTCTAGAACCTGTCATAATAGAAAGTTAATACCAAATGGATGGTAGGAGATCCAAGATAGAAGGCAAGAAATTGCAATCATCTCCACCAATTAGAAACATCCCCAAAAGAAATGGAGCATCAAATTATTCTCACCAAAATAATAACCAGGAGGCTCAAGAGGATAATATGGAACAAGTTATTACAAATCACAATAGTTTTACACCTATGCATGAATCAAATGAAAATCTCAATGGAGTAACTAATGATAGATTGGCAAAATACAGACCTGATCCTCAAGAACAACTTGAATGTGAAGCATGGGCCATGAGGGAAATTGATCAAAGGCAAGCTGAATATGATTTTAAAATGTCATTATAGTAGGGAGAGGGGGTAAAATATGGATTCTCAAATCAAGAAATAAATGAAAGTCCAAAGAATTTAGGAGGTATGAATGAAGCTCAGCAAGATGTGCTTAGGCTCCAAGAAGAACTTGAAATGATCAAGATAGAGGAAACTAAGAGGTTGTTACAACAAGAGATTCAACAGATAAAGAGTAGGACTAAAACAACTCCCCCAAAATATGTTCCTCCACATAGAGGAAACACTTTGAAGAATCCACAGCAAAATTTACACCAAAATACAAGCAGTGTTTCCAATTCAGAAGCATCTGAAAGTCATCAAAATACCCTCCCTAAAGTTCCTAGACCACCTCCCATGCACAACACCTCCCAACATCTGGCTAATCCTTACCCACCCCCTAGCCAACAGTATTATAGACCACAAAATCCTTATATAAATCCCCACATAAACTCACAACAACAATATGCTTATCATTAGCCTCCAGGTGGATATAATTACTATCCTAACCTGTCACCTATGAATTTTCCACCTCAAAACCTCACAAACATATCTAGCCAATTTGATCTGACTGGATATCAATTGTATCCATATCCTATGGACAGCAATTGGAGAAATATGGTTCCCAAGTTCATTGGAAATAGTGCAGTATCAGCTGAGGATCACATCAGAAGCTTCAATGCTTTTCTATAAGATATTGGTATGGACTATGAAGATGTTAAAATGAGATTATTCATGATGTCTCTAATTGAAGATGCAAGAGACTAGTACAATAGCTTACCTGATACTTCAACCTGTTCAATAAAAGATTTCTATAAGCAATTCAAGGAGCAGTATGGCAATCAGTATGCCCCTGAGTTTGCATTGCACGAATTGATAAGCATCCAAAAATATCAAAATGAGTTAGTGTATGATTTCAATATGAAATTTTCCAAGTTACACAACAAAATACCACATGGATCTAAACTAACTAATCCAACAACATTGAGCATTTATCTGTTTGATCCCAAGATAGGGTAAGAACTTAGAAATCGGTGCCCTATGACCCTAGTTGAAGCATAGAAAGTGGCATTAACTATTGAGAACAACAAGAAAGCTGTACGTATGGTTAACAAAAGAGATAACCCTAGAAATCCTCAAAACCCAAATATTCAACAGACTAAACAAGAAAGTCAGCATAGACATGAAAGGCCCAGGTTGCATGATATGCCATATAATACAAATTGGAAAGATGGGAGGCCCATTGAAAATAATAGAAAGCAACGTTATGGCAAAGATACCCTTGATCCTCTGAAAAGAAATGTGGCACATATGGTAGAAGATAAACCTTGGTGTCTGGTGTGTAATTTGCCACACTCACCTGAATACTGTGTGGTGGCTAAAATAGTACAACAAGAAGAAACATTATACAATTATAACATAGACAATCACACAATAAACATGATGCAAGATACACCATATTGTTGAATGAAGACTATTCTTCTACAGAGGAAGAGGGATATGAATATGATGTGGGAAACTAGAAAAATTATATCAATATGGGAAAACAAGAAGTGTTCTCAGATCAGGAGGATGGTTATGAGGAACCTATCTATTGTAACAATTTGCCATATGATCAGTGGAGAAAGCCCACTGAAAATGAAAGCGAAGCTCTCACAATAGTTGCAATAGCTCAAGCTAAAAATGCCTATAACTTAAGGAATAGGATAGTGAATGTTGAACAAGGAACACCTAGGAGTATCTTTATAAAAGATCAAAGTCACAAAATGAATAATGCAAAGTAATCATTCAAAGAACCAGAAAAGGCTGATAAAAGTGAAACAAAAGATAAATCACAAAATCAAGAAAAGGAACATATAAAGACTGAAAGGAATGATTAGAATATGGCCAATTCATTTGACATTGCTCATGCAATATCTTAGGTAAAGATATCAGTACCACTTTTGGAGATGATGAAGATAGACAATTACAGAAATACAGTGGTTAAACTAATTTCAGATATACCAAATCAACAACATAAAGGATCTAAAAATAGAACAAACAATGTTCACCAATAAACATTCCAAATTCCTGAGGTATACTTGGGTGATACCTCGACAAAGAATCCCTCATAGGTGGACCCTTTCTACAGTACCTTATTAATCAAAAACATGATAGTAAGGAATTGCATGATTCATTTAGGCATGGCCATGAATATCATGCCAATAGCAGTCATGAAAGAACTAGGAATGTGGGTTGACACTACATTTGGTAGGTGTTGTGCAATGGATACTAGATCCATCCCAGTCATTGGTATTATGAGGGATGTGGAAATAAAACTGGCTTCATACCTTGAAGCAACCTATAACATTGATATCACCATGGTTGATATTCCACCAAATGGAATGCTCTTATCAAAACAATGGGCTACAATGGCAGGAGGGAATGTCCAATTAGATTTATCATATGCCACAATACCAGTGGGAGGTAAAGAGATCAAACTATGTAGGGAGCCAAGATATGAGAACATCATAGAACTCTTGGATCAAAATCAAATAAGCTTCTTTTGTGATATAGATTTGGGAGCCTTCAAGGTTGAACAAAGTCATCCAGAATTGCAAAATACTAATCCGATACATGTTGAATCTAAGAAAGAGGAGAATGATGTGTGGAAGATGTATTTTGATGGTGCATATAGAAAAGTGGGAAATGGGGCCGGAGTGTTATTTATCTCACCAGCAAGTAAAACTTTCAAATATGCCTTTGCACTAACATTTGAATGCACAAATAATGTAGCAGAATACGAAGCTTTTCTCATTGGTTTGAATATAGCCAGCAAGCATAAGATAAAAAAGTTGGCTGTATATAGTGAGTCATAGTTAGTTACTTCCCAAGTGAGAGAGAAATACTTGTCAAAAAATAAGAGGTTGAAACAATATAGAAATGTTGTCTAGGATGATATTGAGTTGTTTGATGCCTTCTCAATCAACTGGATTGATAGATAAAAAAAATATCATGGTAGATTTTCTTGTGAATATCGCATTAAAAAGGGATGATATCACATTAGGAGGTATTACAGAAGTTGAATTGAAAACCAAACCCACTATCCTAGATAATGTACATAACTGGCAAGTGTTTGATAATGATACTGATATCATCAACTTCCTACATTGTACTGATCATTCTGAAACCCAAGAGATTAATTTTAATGCGTTTGTAGAACATGATGAGAAGGAAACCCTTTTTGGTCAAGAGATAATTTAGCTAAAAACAAACAAAATACCTAATGGACTTATAGTGTTAGCAAAGGCATTTGATGGACATGATAGATTTAAAATGAAAGACACACCCATGGTGCAGAACGACCTTGAAGAGATTAATTTGGGGACACAAGCAGCCCCAAAGAATGTATACATTAGAAAGAATCTTAATCCCAAAATCAGGAGCATGATCATCAACTTACTCAGGAAGTATAGACATGTATTTGCATGGTTATATGATGATTTGAAAGCATATAGGGAGGATCTTTTTTAGCATGAAATACCATTAAAACTAGATGCTAAACCATTTAGACAAAAACAAAGGCCTATCAATCCTACATTGGCCCCTAAGAAGCTTGAAGAACTCAAAAAACTAAGAGATGGAGCTATCATTAAACCCATTAAGTATTCTTCTTGGGTTTCTAATTTGGTGCTTGTCAGGAAGAAAAATGGTGATATTAGATTATGTGTGGACTTCAGGAATCTAAACAAATCTTCTCTTAAGGACAATTATCCCCTCCCTAATATGGAAGCAATATTACAAAAGGTTACCGGATGTGAATTCTTGTCAATGATGGATGGCTTCTCAGGATATAATCAGGTGAAAGTCAAAGAATCAGAGCAATATAAGACTGCATTCACCACACCATTGGGAACATATGTATATTTAAGAATGTCATTCGAGCTCACAAATGCCGGAGCAACATTCCAAAGAGCAATGGATGTGGCCTTTGCAAAATTGATTAATAAAATCATGATAGTATATCAGGATGACATGATAGCATATTCCAAAAGAGCTTAGGATCATTGTGCACATTTAGAACAAATTTTTATTAAAGCCCTAGAATATGGAATTTCATTGAATCCTAAGAAGTGCCATTTTGCAGTAACCGAGGGCAAGTTGCTTGGTCACATAGTCTCAAAAGATGGAGTAAGAATAGATCCTTAAATAGTAAAAGCAATTGACCAAGTTCCCATTCCTAAGAATGTAAAAGATATATAGTCATTTTTTGGCCAAATCAACTTTGTCATGAGGTTCATATCAAAATTTGTAGAAATTGTTAGTCCCATATCAAGAATGTTGAAGAAGAATTCAGAAGTGAAGTGGACAACATAAATGGTAGAGGCATTTACCACCATTAAGAAGGAAATCAAAGAAGCCCTAGTCCTGATATCCCCTGATTTTAGTAAGCCATTCCAAATACTCTCATTTGCCTCATATCATATAGTTGCAGCAGTACTATTACAGAAAAATAATGAAGGGCATGAACAACCCATTTCATTTTTTAGCAAATCTCTTCAAAATGCAGAATTAAAAATATGACATAGTTGAGAAACAAACATGTGCATTGGTGAAGATAGTTAAAACTTTTAGGCAATACTTGGTGGGAGATGAAATAATAGCACATGTGCCTAATGCTACAGTAAAAGATGTATTGGTCCAAACTGAGGTCACATGTAGAAGATGCAAATGGATCAATAGAATTCAGGAGTTCAATATTGAAATCCAAATCACCAAACTAGTGAGAGGACAAGGTCTTGCAAGATTAATGGCTGAAAATAATCTCGTGGCTTCTCAGATATGTAGTGCTAATGATGTTGATAACACAAGTTCTAGCATTGAGCATACTCCATGGTATACTGACATCATATATTATCTGAAGCATATGAAATGTCCTGAAGGATATGATGATAACAGGAGAAGGACACTTAAATTACAGGCCTCAAAATATGTATTTATTGATGGAGATCTTTACTGGTAGAATAGGTACGGTATTCTACTATTATGCTAGATGAACATTAGTCAAAACATGTCATGAAAGAGCTACATGAAGGCATGTGTGGAGGTCATTTTTTAGCAAAGACTATAGCCCACAAGATCCTAAGGGCTGGATACTATTGGCCTAGATTTTTTAATGATTCATATCATTACATGAGAAAATGTGAGGCATGTCAAAAATTTTAGGAAAATTAAAATATCAAGGAGCACTACCCTTGAAACCCATGCAAGTGGAGGCTCCATTCTATCAGTGGGGCATTGACTTCATAGCAAAAATTGTAGAAAAGTCAAGTGGAGGGCACAAATGGATTTTAGTGGCAATAGATTACTTTACAAAATGGGTAGAAGCAATCCCAACTAAACAAGCAACAAGCAAGGTGGTGATCAACTTTTTGATGGAAAATATTATATTCAAATTTGGCACTCCAGTAAGATTAATTACAGATAAAGGAATGTGTTTTAGAACTGATGAGTTCAAAAATTTCTATAGTACACATGGCATCATTGTGTCCTATGCTGCCCCTTATCATTCACAAGAAAACGGGCAGGTAGAATCCAGCAATAAAAATCTTCTGAAAATTATAAAGAGAATGATGGAGGGAAACAAGAAAGCATGGGATTCAAAATTGAGAATGGCTGTGTGGGCTAATAGGATTACTTTGAAAAGGGCAATTGGGAGATCTCCTTTTGAACTAGCGTATGGAACACAAGCAATAATACCATTAGAGAATCTCCTACCAGTTTACAAATTTGTTCTTCAAGAATATTTAAATATTCTTGAACCAATGGATGAAAGATTAGAACATCTTGTAGAACTTGATGAGACAAGGAGACTAGCTCAAAGGTAGAATATCAAGTTGTAATCACAAGTGAAATACCATTTTAACAAAAAGGCCAAAGATACGAAATTTGAGATGAATGACTTAGTACTGATGTGGAATGCTAGGTGCCAAGAGAAAGGAAAGCATGGAAAGTTGCATTTATCAGTTTCTACAATGCATCTATTTCAACACATGCATGACAGTGAGCACTTGCACAATTTTTGAAAGAAAATTTTTACTAGTTCTGGGTACCCATTTCAGTCTAGTTCCAAAATTTGAGATCGGGTCTTACCTTGCAGTCTTTTTTCCATTCATTTCTAGTCAAAATCTCTCTTTTGTTAGTCATCCCATTCACCTTCTATTGAGTCTTCCTAGTCCAAGGTCAAAGTATCCCATATTCAGTCAGCAGAGGCCCCTTTTTCATATCACTTTGGATTCAAGTAACCCTAGCAGGTCACAGGACTTTGCTAGTGGTCTTGGTGCATGACTAGTCCTTACACAGTAAGACAGGCATCGAGTACCCTTACTAGTGGCTACCATCTTGTATTAGTCGTCTTACTCAGAATCATTGATTGAGAAAGTCCCTTGTCCAAATCTTGTCATAAGTATCCTATTCTCAATAGTCTCCATCGGTATCTCACCAAAATCTCTAGTTTCATCCCACCTCATCCCTCGTCACCTTGCATGTTTCTTACTAGATCTCAATACCAAAAGTAACTTGAAATGGCTGAATCATCCAACCACATCATCACACCTCATGATAGTGATGAGGAAATCTCTAAAGAAGATTATCAAGGAAGCCTCCAAGATCGGAAATTCCAATGCTTGTTAGAGAAAGTGCTCCATGATGATCCTCACAAGTATTTTTATTATCTTGCAAATCTTGGAATTAAACTCCTCACAGATTTTGATATAAGCACGATCCAAGAAAATGTGGAGAATAATCATGAAGAATGGGGAAAGAAAGCCATAGACCCAAACACAGAGAATAAAAATGAAAAACAAAAGAAAGCCATAGTTCCAAGCGCTCTTATGGAAGAAATGAAGAAATAACTTGAGGGTCTAAAGCAACAAATGTTGGATCTTAAGATAGGTACAAACACTAAAACCTATTCCTTGGAAGATATTGCACCGTATCCCTTTGATAAAAGTTTGAACATGACACCTTTTCCCTTTCGATTCGAAGTTCCTAAGTTTCATAAATACAAAGGGAAAGGGGACCCTAGACATCACATTAGGGAATTCAATGCAGCATGCATGGAAGTAGCTCACAATGAGACTTACTTAATGAGACTATTCCCTAGATCTCTAGGTAGTAAACCCATGGAATCATTCTCACGACTCCCACCGGGCATCAAATCTTTTGATGAGTTAGTCAACAAATTCATCACAAACTTCTCCTACAATATTGAACATGAAGTCTCTATGCTCGATTTATGCAACACTAAGCAAAAGAGTGGTGAATCATTTGCCACTTTCCTACAAAGGTGGAGACATCTAGCAAGTAAATGTTCATATGACATGCCAGAGAAGAAGCTAATGGAGATGTTTGTCCATAAACTCAATACTGATCTTAGCTATCAAATACAAATACAATTCCCTACTTCATTCTCAAAAGTCATAGAAATGGGATTGTTCATCAAAAAATATATGATCACCAAGGGGTAAATCAAGTTATACAAGGACACACCTACCTCCAATTATACGACTGACAAATCAAATTTTTGGACTAAAAACAAAAATGTCGTCAACGATGGAGTAGTTGATGCCAAGGTGGCAGCTCCCAAGAAACAACTGATATTTACTCTCAAAGGAGAGGCAAGCAATGTTATACTCAAAAAAACATTCTCTCGGGAGCCAAGACCATGGTTCAACTCAAATCCAAGGTGAAAGTTTACACCGCTTGGAGAGTCCCAAGAATCCACATTAAGGAAGCTATTGGCTAATAATGAAATCTCTCTACCACCAACAAGTGATTACGAACTACAAATCAAACCTCACTATTGGAAAGATGACTATTGTGAGTATCATAGAGGAAGGGGACATACAACCAACAATTGCATCCATCTCAAACATCCTATTCGAGATGTGCTTGATCAAAATCAAGGCAGAAACCAACAACATACCTCCAATGAGACACATGTGGCTTATAGGGATCCACTTCTCAATCATGATAGGCCATACAACAACAATAACAACAATGGCAATAACAACAACAACAATAACAACAATGGCAACAACAACAATGGTAACAACAACAACAACCGTAACAGGCAAAATCAGAATAGTGGGAATAGTAATGCCAACTATGAAAGTGTGCCATTCGACTATACCATCAATTGCATATCAGAGCATGTCCCACAAATCAATGTGGTCATGCCCAATGAACAATCATAATCTAACAGAATTGGTTGTAGTATCATTACCCGCAGTGGTAAAGTCACATTGAATACCGTCCCTCCAAGGTCATCACCTTCTTAGTCTAACTTTCATCAGTATAATGTCATAGATCAACTACAGAAAACTCTGGCTCAAATTTCTATCTTCAAGTTGTTGCGTGTGTCTCCTTCCCATAAATAGATTCTTAATAAAGCCTTAGTGGAAACCACAGTCCCCACTAACTTGGTTCAAGAGAAGTTTCAGGCCATGGTAGGTAATCTAACCTCCTCAAGTACCATATCATTTACCAAGCAAGATGACCTCTCTGTGTCTCAATCCCATAACACCCCTCTTCATATTGTCTCCTTCATCCACAAGCACCGCATCAAGAGGGTTCTCATTGATGGGGGAACCTGTTTAAATATTTGCATGTTAAAGCTAGTCCTTACATTGGGGTTCTCTAAAAACCTGGTAGATCCAAGAAAGAAGATAACTATCAAGGCCTATGATGAAGAGGAGAGAACTACAAAAGGAACAGTAGTGTTGCCCATACAAGTGGGACCAATAATCAAAGATGTTGTGTGCCAAGTCCTAGATAGGGAGCTCTCCTATAATATTCTTCTAGGTAGACCATGGATTCATGCCATGAAAGTTGTTCCCTCTACTTATCACCAATGCATAAAATTCCCACATAATGGCAAGCAAGTCACCATCCAAGGCGACCCTGATCCCTTCCAACATTGTAACTCTATCCTTTCAAAACCCGATTGCATCATACCAAACAATAGGGCATCTACATCCCCTACCCCACAGCATGATCATACCTTTGAAGCTTCCTCATCATAGCCCAAAGAGTAGAAAATTACCATCAAAGAAAATGAAGTTGGGGAATACTCCATAGAGCATAGCCTCAATCTAGCCAAGATGCCTTTATCTCCTAGATCCTTTGGTCTACCTAAGTATTTTCCAAAGCCATCTACTCCTCCTATACCTCCCACAGATCCCTTTGTAGAATGGGGGACATTATCAGATGAGATAGAGGAAAGAGATGTCATACAATGGCTCTATACCAAGGAAGAAGAGAACATACAAAAATAACCACCTAGGCTCCCAACAGAAATCTATGGGTGAGCTGAATCTATCGTACATAGAATGGGTTATGAAGGACAGGGCCCCATCGGCCTAAGAAAAGAGGGAATCATAGAACCCATTCAACCTTCTTCATCCTCATTGGCTAGAAATACAAAAGGCCTAGGATATAAGGATAAGGGCAAAGCTAAAGAAAATACTAGTCTAGTAGAAATGATCCATACACTTCAAGTGGATAGTGACACAGATTCCAATGACTATGAGTGGGTTGAGCTGATAGAGCATTCCTATGACGACAAAGAGGTCGATACCATTCAAACTTATAGCCCCTACCATGAGGGTCAAATGCTATAGAATAGGCCATTCAAATCTGATTTGCTTATCTCTAAGAGTATGACTTTCAAGGAAGGTTCAAGTTCTATCACAATAAACAACTTGGAGGAAAGTACCACCCCGAACACTCTCCCTCCCAATACTCCTAGTATATCCATTCAAACTATCAATGAATCAGAACTATCCTCTGACTCCCTCCCCCTTGTGCATCCTGAGCTTATTGACTGGGATCTATGAGGAACCCCTCAACTAGATATGTTCCAAAATAATGATGCCTATATTGACTACATGGAACTTAGGGACCACCTACCTAAAGGGGATCATAAAGCTAGTTTTTCTATTGAACTTAATACCGTGGCTTATTTTGGAGAGGGTGCCAAGCCTTCCAATCACAAAATAATCAAAATAAAAACTAGATCTGATGGTGAAAACCACTCTGTGGTAGTGTTAGATCCCAAAACAGTAAAAAGAAAGGATGCATTCGAAGGTGAAAACCCAACTATGGCACCTAACAATGGAAGGCTTGACACTCTCCCCAATGACATGCACCAGGAGAAGTCTCAGATTGTTGTGGAACCCACAGAGCTGGTTAACATTGGAATAGAGGAACAACCTAAGATCATTCACTTTGCTAAGTCTCTAACCCACTAGAGAAGACTAAGTTTGTACCATTCTTCAGGAGAAAGTAAGTCAATTTTTCTTGGTCATATGCAGATATGCCAGGGTTAGATCCAGATTTGATTCTACATCATCTTTCATTAGATCTAGGAGTGAAACTAGTGAAACATAAGCTTAGAAAGATGCATCCACACATAGCACTGCTTGTAAAAGAAGAACTCAAGAAACTACTGGATGTAAGGTTCAGTAGGGCTATAGACTATCCGGAATGGGTCTCCAACATTGTACTAGTGTCCAAACCTGATGGCTGAGTCAGACTATGTAATGACTTTAGAGATCTAAACAAAGCTTGCCGTAAGGATGATTTTCTGTTGCCAAATATAGATATCATAGTCGACTTAGCAACAGGGCATACCATGTTATCTCTCATGGATGGCTTCTCAGGATATAATCAGATCAGGATAGCACCGGAAGACCAGCATAAGACAACTTTTACTTGTCCATGGGGCACTTTCTGTTGGAATGTCATGCCATTTAGGCTAAAGAACGTAGGAGCCACATATCAGCGTGCTATGACCACTATATTTCATGATATGATGCACATCACCATGGAAGATTATGTAGATGATATCCTAGAAAAATCACTCACAAGAGAATCACACTTGGATGTGTTAGAGAAAGTCTTTTAGAGATTAGAGAAATTCAAAGTCAGGTTGACCCCAAAGAAGTGTGTGTTTGGAGTCATCTCAGGAAAACTCCTAGGTTTTATTGTATCAACAAATGGAATAGAGGTGGACCCCGCTAAAGTCAAGGCTATCATGAACATGCCACCACCCAAGACTCTTGCTCAACTAAGATCTCTACAGGGCAAGCTACAAGCAATCCATAGATTCAAATCACAACTGGCAGACAAGTGTCAACCATTCAGTCATCTCCTGCACAAGAACATTCCATTTAGATGTGATGAGAAATGTGAAGAGGCATTCAACAAACTAAAAGAGTATCTTATGAATCCACCTATTCTCATGCCTCCTATCTAAGGAAAACCATTAATACTCTACATATCTGCTACACCTACAGCTCTTGGGACTCTTCTAGCACAACAAGATTATGAGAATAAGGAAAGAGACGTCTACTATATCAGTCGCACAATGGTGGGCTATGAGTTGCAATACTCTCATATAGAAAGATCATGTCTTGTAGTAGTTTTTGCTTCCCAAAAAATTTGACATTATATGCTTGCACATCCATTCAAACTCATTGTAAAACTAGATCCACTGAAATACCTACTAAGTAAAGAAACTCTAACAGGTTGCCTAGCCAAATGGGTAATGCTCCTAAGTGAATACGACATTGAGTATGTAGATAGAAAAGCCATCAAGGGACAAGTTGTTGGGACAGGAAAATTTAAAATTTTCTTGTATTCTTACTCATCCATATCCAACCAAATCATAAAACATTTCATCTAAAATTAGAATTACAATTGATATATCCCATAAAAAATCCTATGACCAAACAATGTAAAGGGCCTCAATTTCTTAATATTGGCAAGACTTTATATTAGCTATACCGATCCATAAGAAACTAGTTGAAATGACTATCCACATGAAAACAAAGATCATAGAGAAGATTTCAAAGAATACCGATGAAGAAAGTGGCACCAATGACCTTTCATCAGAGAGAAAATGCATGATCACGCTGATCGGTGTAAGGAAAGACCATTGAAGAATACTCCAAAAACCTTCCTGACAATGTAAGTCATACCAATGGAGGAGCTCGGTGACACTCTCACCAATCACCCAATAGAGTGGAGGAAACTAATGGTCATCGGTACGAAATGAGTATCAGAATGAGAAATTATGGAGCTTCCAATGCTCCAATGTCTCACCGATTGAAGAAAAATGCTTCGGTGTAACTTGCACCGATAAATGTGAAGAATAAGAACCATCGGTGAAGAAATCCTCTGAGATAACATTTGAAACCATTACAAACTCGACATAATTGTTTGAGAAAATCCTACAAGCAGAGATTTGAAGTAGAAAATAGTGGAATCAAGATCCTTAAAAAATAAAGTGCATGTTGGTCAGAATGCATGTATACCAGACACAAAAGTGAATGGTCAAAGGTTTTGTATATTTATTTGTATGTACGCAAGATACAAATAGTGAGAAGATACAAATGCATAAAATATACAAGATGATATACAAAGCTATATGCATGCCATGGAATCGAAAAGATAATGAAATGAGGTTTTATTGTTGTATGTTTCGTGCATTGTATGTAGGTTTCAGGTTATACATTTCAATAGACATGCAATGTGAAACTCAAGAAAGGTTGAAATTTGTTTAAAATGATGCATCATGACTTAAAGTATATTAGAAGATACAATCAGAAATGTGATGTGGGCTCCACCATTTACATATCGGGCTTGTATAAATAACAATGTATATCTTTGATATACAAGCCGATATACAAGTTAAAAGGATGCAAATAAGAGATACAAACCAGATGTGAAAAGAAAGTTAAATACTGAAAGTCTTTGTATGTTCGGGGTGCTTGTATGTTTATTATATACATGCCTAATATACAAAGGAATAAAAAGCATCACTGGGGATAAAAGGTAAAGACAGGGTTTGTATAAGATGCTTTGTATGTGCACTTATAAAAGACAATATACAAACGGTAATATATAAAGAAAATATACAAGAGAATAATATACAAAACTTGATATAATTGGAGATTTGAACATTATATACATCATGTGGGGTCCGCGTTTGTATGTGAGAAATGTATGTATCCAATATGCAAAAGGATGTACAAAAGATGATACAATTCCGAACCCGATTAGAAAGTTAAATTTTGAGAAATTTGTGTGAAGTCCGTGCTTATATATTATAATGCATTGTATCTGATATACAAAAGGAGAGATGCAGTTGCGTATTGTATGTATATAAGATACATACAATGGCAGATTCAAAGGTGATTTCAATTCATTTCATAAACCTGGTCGGGCCTGCTCTTGTGTACAGAAGAAAATGTATCTAGTATACAAAAGATATGTATGCAAAAGGAGGATGCAGGAAAATATACAAGGATGGATCTAAAATCCAATTTATTTTATAGACCTAATGGAGTCCGCACTTGTATGTGTGTCCCAAATGCTTGTACAAAATTTGATACACGGGAATTTCTGATGCATATATGTTTATTACAACTCAGATGGACTTGTTTGTTACCAGAGCAATATGAAGAGGGTCTTATAAAACAAAAATGAGATTTTGTCGATGTAAAAATTGATGTATTGCTTTCAACAAGGAGAACAGGCGTAACTTATTCGATAGAAACTATAATATGGAATACCTTGCCGAATGAAGATTAATGGATCTAGCTCTTAATCAAATTCGTCTATTTCTTAATCCATTTATGTGAAAAGGTGTGAGCCATGAATAGTCATACTGTTTCGGCTTGAAGTTTGTTTCCCACACATATATATCAGGGAACGCCAGGATCATCCAAAAAAAAAGAGCAGTAGAATATAATAGATAGAGTTTACAATGTCTCTCAAAGACCATGTTACAAGTTTATTATTGAAGGAGTAAATTGAAGTTATCTAATTCAATGGTTTTATTTTACCATCAATTGTTTGTTGAAATTAGTCAATTGTATGGTTGTCTCCATTTCAGTATTTCCTTGTTATTCAAATTAATATATCAAGTATATAGTTAATTTGTCAATAGACATTATTTGTATCTGTGTGATTGAGTTAATTGCTTTCCATAGAGGAATTAAAATCCTTTTAATTAGCCACAGTAACCTGGAAGTGTTAGTTTGGATTACTAAGAAGAATCATATAATTAGGATTGCCATTCTGTCTCCAAGTTGATATTATCTGTTATCTTGCATATTTCATTCAATTGGTTCCTTCAAGAAAGGATTAAATTACCTTCTAGTGAATAACAAGAAATTTTATTGTATTAATTAGATTATTAAGAAGAGTTTGTCAGTCATCTCCCTACACGTTTATACAAGTTATAAACTAAATATTGTACCAAAGAGTTAGAATTACTAACCAATATAAGCCACTAGTCTTAGTCCTTCATTTGACTCTGTTTACCCAATAAGGCACTAGTCTTATTTCAATTCATCATTTAAATCCTTTTACTTACACAATCATAAAATTCACCTTGATATTTCTTATAATACTCATCAGATATTAGAATTAGTTAACAAGCTTTTACCTATTCTACACCATTTGCCACTGTAGAAAGATCTATTTACTTAGTCAAAATACTTACCCTCAACCTAATTTAATTTTCAAGGTTCACCCACCTAGGTTTAGTAGGATCTAAAGCGCAGAGAATCATCAAACCCTAAAGGTTGATTCTACCACGTTAGTTCAAAAATGTTGTGAATCTAAGCATAGAGCCTGCCATCCTCTTAGGATTAGCAACCTACATTTTTTAGAGCTAACAAATTGGAGACTCTACTGGGTACTAAATAAACAACCTTAGTAGGAAACCATTCCTTTTATAGTCATTTCAGAAACTTTAAATTTGGTAACTCTATTGGCAAGAAGAATCCAGCAAGCTAAATTTCAAATTGTTTCCTATTTACAAAATAGGTGGCGACTCTAGTGACTGTTATAACAGAAAATTGATACCAAATGGATGGTAGGAGATCCAAGATGGAAGGTAAGAAATTGTAATCATCTCCACCAATTAGAAACATCTCAAAAATAAATGGAACATCAAATTATTCTCAACAGAATAATAACCAGGAAGCTCAAGAGGATAATGCAGAGCAAACTCTTGTGATTCAAAATAAGTTCACACCTCTGCATGATTCAAATGAAAATATCAACAGAGTAACTGATGATATATTGGCAAAATATAGATCTGATCCTCAAGAACAACTTGAGTGTGAAGCACGGTCCATGAGGGAAATCAATCAAAGACAAGCTGTATATGATTTCAAAATGTCATTACATTAGGGAGAAGGGGTAAAACATGGATTCTCAACTCAAAAAGTAAATGACAGCCCAAAGACTTCAGGAGGTATGAATCAAGCACAACAGGATTTGCTTAGGATCCAAGAAGAACTTGAAATGTTCAAGATAGAGGAAACTAAGAGGTTTTTGCAACAAGAGATTCAATAGATAAAGAGCAAGGCTAAAACAACCCCCCCAAAATATGTACCTCCACATAGGGGAAACACTTCAAGGAATCTACAGCAAAATTTACACCAAAATACAGGTGGTGCTTCAAATTCACAAGTCTCCAGAAGTCATCAAAATACCATTCCTAAAGTTCCTAGACCACCTCCCATACACAACACCTCTCAGCATATGGCTAATCCTTACACCCCCCTGGCCAACAATATTATAGACCACAAATTCCTTACATAAATCCCCACATAAACCCATAGTAGCAATATGCCTATTATCAGCCTCCAGGTGTATATAATTACTATCCTAATCCAACACCCATGAATTTACCACCTCAAAACCTTGTAAATATATGCAGCCAATTTGATCTGACTAGATATCAGTTGTATCCATATCCTATGGATAGTAATTGAAGAAATATAGTTCCTAAGTTCACTGGGAACAGTACAATATCAGGTGAAGATCACATCAAAATCTTCAATGCTTTTGTACAAGCTATTGGTATGGACTGGGAAGATGTTAGAATGAGGTTATTCATGATGTCCCTGACTGAAGATGTAAGAGACTGGTTCAATATCTTACCCGATGCCTCAATCAGTTCAATAACTGATTTCCATAATCAATTCAAGGAGTAGTATGGTAATCAGTATGCCCCTGAGTTTATATTACATGAATTGATAAGTATCCAGAAATACCAAAATGAATCAGTGTATGACTTCAATCTAAAATTTTCTAAATTACACAACAAGGTACCACACGTATCGAAACTATCTGATCCAGCAGCATTGAGCATTTATATGAAAGCATTTGATCCCAAGATAGGGTACGAACTTAGAAATCAGTGCCCTGCGACGCAGGCTGAAGCACAGAAAGTGGCCTTAACCATTCAAAACAATAGGAAAGCTATAGATATGGTTAGCAAGAGGGATAACTCTATAAATACTCAAAACCCAAACATTCAACAGACTAAACAAGGTCAGCATAGGCATGAAAGGCCCAGGTTGTATGATATGCCATATAATACAAATTGGGAAGATGGGAGACCAATTGATAACAGCAGAAAACAATATTATGGCAAGGATACCCCTGACCCTCTAAAAAGAAATATGGAACATATGGTAGAAGATAAACCTTGGTGTCTGGTATGCAATTTACCACATTCACCTGAGTATTGTGAGGTGGCTAAAACAGTACAACAAGAAGAAATGTTATACAATTATAAAAGAGACAATCACACTATAAACATGATGCAAGATACACCATATTTGTTGACTGAAGACTATTCTTCTACAAAGGAAGAGGGATATGAATATGATGTGGGAAATTAGAGACATCATATCAATATGGGAGAACAAGAAGTGTTCTTAGATTAGGAGGATGGTTATGAGGAACCTACTTATTATAACAATCAGCCATATAATCAATGGAGAAAGCCCACTAAAAATGAAAGAGAAGCTCTTACAATAGCTGCAATAGGTCAAGCTAAAAATGCTTATAACTTAAGGAATAGGACAGTGAATGTTGAACAAGGAACACCTGGGAGTGCATTCATAAAAGATCAAAATTACAAAAAGAATAATGCAAAGTCATGATTCAAAGAACCAGAAAAGGGGGGTAAGAGTAAAATGAAAGAAGAATAAAAAAATCAAGAAAAAGGAAATATAAAGACAGAAAAGAATGATCAGACTATGGCCCATTCTTTTGCCATTGGCCATGCAATATCTCAGGTAAAAATATCAGTTCCACTTTTAAAAATGATGAAGATAGACAAATACAGGAATACAGTAGTTTAACTGATCTTAGATATACCAAGTCAAAAACATAAAGGATCTAAAAATAGAACGAACAATGTTCATCAAGAAACATTCCAAATGCCTGAGGTATACCTAGGTGATACATTGACAAAGAATCCCTCACAGGTGGACCCTTTCTACACTACATTATTGATAAAAAATAGGATAGTGAGAAACTACATGATTGATTCAGGTGCTGCCATGAACTTTATGCCGATAGAAGTTATGAAAGAACTAGGAATGTGGCTTGACACTACATTTGGTAGGTGTTATGCAATGGATAATAGATCCATCCCAGTCATTGGTATTATGAGGGATGTGGAGATAAAACTTACCTCATACCCTGAAGTAACTTATAACATTGATATTATTGTGGTTGACATCCCACCATATTATGGAATCCTTCTATCAAGACAATGGGCTACAATGGTAGGAGGGAATGTCCAATTGGACTTAACATATGCCACAATACTAGTTGGAGCTAAAGAAATCAAGTTGTGCAGCCAGCCAAGGGATGAAAATATTATAGAATGCTTGGATCAACATCAAATAAATTTCTTTTGTGATACAGATTTGAGAGCCTTCAAGGCTGAGAAAAGTCAGCTAGAATTGCAGAATACTGATCCAATACATATTAAATCCAAGAAAGAAGAAAATGATGTATGGAAGATGTATTTTGATGGTGCATGCAGCAAAATGGGAAATGGGGCCGGAGTAGTATTTATTTCACCAGGAGGTAAAACTTTCAAATACTCTTTTCTATTAACATTTGAATGCACAAACAATGTAGTAGAGTATGAAGCTTTGCTCATTGGTTTGAACATAGCCACCAAGCATAAAATAAATAAGTTAGTTGTATATGGTGATTTTGAATTGGTTACTTCCCAAGTGAGAGAAAAATACCTGTCAAAAAACAAGAGGTTGAGACAGTACAGAAATGCAGTCTGGGATGATATTGAATTATTTGATGCCTTTTCAATCAACTAGATTGATAGGTCTAAAAACATTATGGCAGATTTTCTAGTGAATATCGCATTGAAAAGAGATGATGTCACATTGGGAAGTATTATAGAAGTTGAGTTCAAAACCAGACCCACTATCTCAGATAATGTACATAATTGGCAAGTATTTGACAATGATGCTGATATAATCAACTTCCTGCATTGTGCTGACTATTATGAAAATCAAGAGATTGATTTCAATGCATTTGTAGAAGAACATGATGGGAAGGAAACCCTTTTTGGTCAAATGATATTTTAGTTGAAAACAAATAAAATACCTAAGGGACTCATAGCATTGGAAAAGGCATTTGATGGACATGATAGATTTAAAATGAAAGACACACCAATGGTGCAAAATGACCTTGAAGAGATTAATTTGGGGACAAAGGCAGCGCTAAAGAATGTATATATTGGAAAGAGTCTTAACCCCAAAATCAGGAATAGAATCATCAATGTACTTAGGAAGAATAGGCATGTATTTGCCTAGTCATATGATTATTTAAAAGCATATAGAGAGGATTTGTTTCAACATGAAATACCACTAAAACTAGATGCTAAACCATTCAGGCAAAAACAGAGGCCTATCAATCCTACATTAGCTCCTAAGATGCTAGAGGAACTTACAAAATTAAGGGATGGAGCTATCATTAAACCCATCAGACATTCCTCTTGGGTTTCTAATTTGGTGCTTGTCAGGAAAAGAATGGTGATATTAGATTATGTGTGGACTTCAGGAATTTAAACAAGTCTTCTCTTAAGGATAACTATCCCTTCCCTAATATGGAAGCAATATTACAAAAAGTTACTGGATATGAACTGTTGTCAATGATGGATAGCTTCTTAGGTTATAATCAGGTGAAAGTCAAAGAATTAGAGAAATTTAATATTGCATTCACCACTCCATCGGGAGCATATGTATATTTAAGGATGCCATTTAGACTCACTAATGATGGAGCAACATTCCAAAGAGCAATGGATGTGGCCTTTGTTGAATTGATTAATAAAATCATGATAGTATATCAAGATGACTTGACAGCATATGCCAAAAAGGCTGAGGATCATTATACACATTTAGAGAAAATATTTATTAAAGCCTTAGCATATGGGATTTCATTTAATCCTAAGAAGTGCCATTTCACAGTGATAGAGGGGAAGTTGTTTGGTCACATAGTCTCAAAAATAGAGTGAGAATAGATCCTGAGAGAGTAAAAGCAATTGACCAATTCCCTATCCCTAAAAATGTGACAGCTATATAGTCATTTTTTGGCCAAGTTAACTTTGTCAGGAGGTTTATATTAAGAGAGAAATCAAAGAAGCACCTATCCTAATATCCCCTAATTTTAGTAAACCATTCCAACTATTTTCATTTGCCTCTTATCATATAGTTGCAGCAGTGCTATTGCAGAAAAATAATGATGGACATGATTAGCCTATTTCATTTTTCAGCAAATCCCTTCAAAATGTAGAGTTGAAATATGACATTATTGAGAAACAAGCATATGCATTAGTGAAGGCAATTAAAGCTTTTAGGCCATACTTGGTGGGAGGTGAAATCATAGCATATGTGCCTAATGCTATAGTAAAAGATGTATTGGTACAAACTAAAGTCACAGGTAGAAGATGCAGATGGATCAATAGAATTCAATAGTTCAATATTGAAATCTAGATCACTAAACTAGTGAGAGGACAGGGTCTTGCTAGGTTGATGGATGAAAGTAATCTTGAAGCTTCTCAGATATGTAGTGCTAGTGATGTTGATAATACAAGTTCTAGCATTTAGCACACTCTGTGGTATATCGACATCATATATTATCTAAAGCACATGAAATGTCCTGAGGGGTATGATGATAATAAAAGATGGACACTTAAACTACAAGCCTCAAATATGTAGTTATTGATGGAGATCTTTACTTGAAGAATAGGGATGGTATTCTACTATTATGCATAGATGAACATAAATCAAAACATATCATGAAAGAGTTACATGAGGGTATGTGTTGAGGTCATTTCTTAGCAAAGATTACAGTGCACAAGATCTTAAGGGATGGATACTATTGACGTAAAGTTTTTAATGATTCATATCAATACACTAGGAAATGTGAAGCATGTAAGAAATTTTCAGGAAAGTTAAAATATCAGGGAGCATTGCCCTTGAAGCCCATGCATGTTGAGGCTTCATTCTATCAGTGGAGTATTGACTTCATAGGAGAAATTGTGGAGAAGTTAAGTGGTGGACACAAATGGATTTTAGTGGCGACAGATTACTTCACTAAATGGGTAGAAGCTATCCCAACCAAACAAGCAACAAGCAGGGTGGTGATTAATTTTCTGATGGAAAATATTATATTTAGATTTTGCACTCTAGTAAGGCTAATCATAGACAATGGGATGTGTTTCAAGTCTGATGAATTCAAAAAAATTTATAGTACACATAGCATCACTATGTCCTATGCTGCCCCTTATCATCCACAAGCAAACAGGCAGGTAGAATCCAGCAACAAAAGCCTTCTGAAAATCATAAAAAGAATGTTGGAGGGAAACAAGAAAGCATGGGATTCAAAGATAAGAATGGCTATATGGGCTGATAGGATTACTATAAAAATGGCAATTGGGAGATCTCCTTTTGAACTAGTAAATGGAACACAAGAGAGAATACCATTAGAAAACCTCATGCCAGTTTTCAAATTTATTCTTTAGGAAAATTTAAACATTCCTGAACCAATGGAGGAAAGATTAGAACATCTTGCAGAGCTTCATGAAATAAGGAGACTAGCCCAAAGGCAGAATATTAAGTTACAATCACAAGTGAAATACCTCTTTAACAAAAAGGCCAAAGATAGGAAGTTTGAGATAAATGATTTAGTATTGATGTGGAATGCTAGGTGCTAGGACAAAGGAAAGCATGGAAAATTTGAAGGTTTATGGTTAGGTCCTTTTGTTATAACTAGCAAAAGAGGTGATGATTCTTACTATTTGCAAAACATGTCCAGAGAAGAGCATGAATTGCCTATGCATGGGAAATATATGAAACCTTTTTTTTCATAGAATATCATGCACAAAGAGAATTAAGTGTTTCCGGTGCATGGACAACCCTTCAAATTATCAAAATAATTTCATTCCATGCATGATAGTTTAGGGAAACCAAAACAGATTAGGATCTACCAGTACATCGACAATCCTATTAATCTGTATAGAAAAATAAAACATCTTTTCCATGTATAGTAGTATAGGATCATTCCTATTCCCCATCATCATCACCCCCATCCCTCCATTCTCATACAATTCTGTGAAACCGTAATCTCAAATAAATGAAACATATGGTCTACTTCCCCAAGAGAATTCTTGTTATACTCACAAGGAGTATACATCCCAGACAAAGACACTGTTGGGACAGGAAAATTTAAAATTTTCTTGTATTCTTACTCATCCATATCCAAGCAAATCATAAAACATTTCACCCAAAATCAGAATTACAATTGATCTATCCCATAAAAAATCCTATGACAAAACAATGTAAAGGGCCTAAATTTCTTAATATCGGCAAGACTTTATATTGGCTATACCGATCCATGAGAAACTAGTTGAAATGGATATTGGCATGAAAACAAAGATCAGAGAGAAGATTTGAGAGAATACCGATGAATAAAGTGTCACCGATGAGCTTTCATCAGAGAGAAAACGCATGATCATGCCGATCGGTGTAAGGAAAGACCATCAAAGAATACTTTGAAAACCTTCCCGATAGCGTAAGTCATACCTATGGAGGAGCTCGGTGAGACTCTCACTAAGCACCCAATAGAGTGAAGGAAACTAATGGTCATCGGCAAGAAATGAGTATTGGAATGAGAAATTAAGGAGCTTTCGACACTCCAATGTCTCACCGATTGAAGAAAAATACTTTAGCATAACTTACACCGATAAATGTGAAGAATAAGAACCATCGACGAAGAAATCCTTTGAGATAACATTTGAAAGCATTACATTTAAACTTGATAGAATTGTTTGAGAAAAGCCTACAAGCGGAGATTTGAAGCAGAAAATAGAGGAATCAAGATCCTTAAAAAACAAAGTGCATGTTGGTTAGAATGCATGTATACCAGATACAAAGGTGAACGGTCGAAGGTTTTGTATATTTATTTGTATGTATGTAAGATATAAATAGTGAGAAGATACAAATGTATAAAACATACAAGATGATAGACAAAGCTATATGCATGTCATGGAATCGAAAAGATTATGAAATGAGATTTTATTGTTGTATGTTACATGCATTGTATGTAGGTTTCAGGCTATATATTTCAATATACATACAATTCAGAACTCAAGAAAGGTTGAAATGTGGTTAAAATGATGCATCATGACTTAAAGTATATTAGAAGATACAATCAAAAAAGTGATGTGGGCTCCACCGTTTGCATATCGGGCTTGTATAAATAACAATGTATATCTTCGATATACAAGCTGATATACAAGTTAAAAGGATGCAAATAAGAGATACAAACCCGATGTGAAAAGAAAGTCAAATACTGAAAAGTCCTTGTATGTTCAGGGTGCTTGTATGTTTATAATATACATACCTGATATACAAAGGAATAAAAAGCATTGCTGGCGATAAAAGATAAAGAGAAGGTTTGTACAAGATGCTTTGTATGTGGGCTTATACAAGACAACATACAAAGAAAATATACAAGAGAATAATATACAAAACCTGACATAATTGGAGATTTGAACATTATATACATCATGTGGGGTCCAAGTTTGTATGTGAGAAATGTATGTATCCAATATGCAAAAGGATGTACAAAAGATGATACAATTCCAGACCTGATTAGAAGATCAAATTTTGAGAACTTTGTGTGAAGTCCGTGCTTGTATATTATAATGCATTGTATTTGATATACAAAAGGAGAGATGCAGTTGCGGATTGTATGTATATAAGATACATACAATGGCAGATTTGAAGGTGATTTCAATTCATTTTATAAACCTAGTCGGGCCTTATCTTGTGTATAGAAGAAAATATATTCAGTATATAAAAGATATGTATGCAAAAGGAGGATGTAGGAAACTATACAAGGAAAGATCTGAAATCTAATTTATTTTATAGACCTGATGGAGTCTGCACTTGTATGTGTGTCCCAAATGCCTATACAAAAGTTGATACACAGGAATTTCTGATGCATATATGTTTATTACAAGTCTGAGATGGATTTGTTTGTTTCCAGAGCAATATGAAGAGGGTCGTATAAAACAAAAATGAGATTTTGTCGATGTAAAAATTGATGTATTGCTTTCAGCAAGGAGAACAAGCACAACTTATTCGATAGAAACTATAATATGGAATACCTTGCCAACTGAAGATTAATGGATCCATCTCTTAATCAAATTTGTCTATTTCTTAATCCATTTATGTGAAAAGGTGTGAGCCACGAATAGTCATACTGTTTCTGCCTGAAGTTTGTTTACCACACATATATATCAGGGAAAACAAGGATCATCCAAAAAAAAAAAGAGCAGTAGAATATAATAGATAGAGTTTACAATATCTCTCAAAGACCATGTTGCAAGTTTATTATTGAAGAAGTAAATTGAAGTTATCTGATTCAGTGGTTTTATTTTGGCATCAATTGTTTGTTGAAATTAGTCAATTGTATGGTTGACTCCATTTCAGTATTTCCTTGTTATTCAAATTAATATATCAAGTATATAGTTAATTTGTCAATACACATTTGTTGTATCTGTGTGATTGAGTTAATTGGTTTCCATAGAGGAATTAAAATCCTTCTGATCAGTCACAATAACCTAGAAGTGTTAGTTTGGATTACTAAGAAGAATCATATAATTAGGATTGTCATTTTGTCTCCAAGTTGATATTATCTATTATCTTGCATATTTCATTCAATTGGTTCCTTCAAGAAAGGATTAAATTACCTTCTGGTGAATAATAAGAAATTTTATTGTATTAATTGGATTATTAAGAAGAGTTTGTTAGTCATCTCCCTGCACATTTATACAAGTTATAAAACAAATATTGTGCCAAACAGTTAGAGTTATTGCCCACTATAAGCCACTAGTCTTAGTCCTTCATTTGACTCTGTTTACCCAACAAGGCACTGGTCTTATTTCAATTCATCATTTAATTCCTTTTATTTACACAATCATAAAATTCACCTTGATATTTCTTATACAATTCATCAGATATTAGAATTAGTTAGCAAGCTTTTATCTATTCTACACAATTTCCCACTGTAGATAGATCTATTTACTTAGTCAAAATACTTACCCTCAACCTACTTTAATTTTCAAGGTTCACCCACCTAGGTTTAGTAGGACCTAAAGTACAGGAAATCATCAAACCCTAAAGGTTGATTCCATCACGTTAGTTCAAAAATGTTGCAAATCTAAGCATAGAGCCTAGCATCCTCTTAGGATTAGCAACTTGCATTTTTGAGACCTAACAAATTGGTGACTCTACTGGGTACTAAATAAACAACCTTAGTAGCAAACCATTCCTTTTATAGAGTCATTTCAGAAACTTTAAACTTGTTAACTCTATTGGCATGAAGAATCTAGAAAGATAAATTTCAAACTGTTTCCTATTTACAAAATAGGTGGTGACTCTAGTGACTATTATAACAAAAAATTGATACCAAATGGATGGTAGGAGATCCAAGATGGAAGGCAAGAAATTGTAATCATCTCCACCAATTAGAAACATCTCCAAAAGAAATGGAACATCAAATTATTCTCACCAGAATAATAACTAGGAAGCTCAAGAGGATAATGCAGAGCAAATTCTTGTGATTCACAATAAGTTCACACCTCTGTACGATTCAAATGAAAATCTCAATAGAGTAACTAATGATATATTGGCAAAATACAGACCTGGTCCTCAAGAACAATTTGAGTGTGAAGCACAAGCCATGATGGGAATCAATCAAAGACAAGTTGATTATGATTTCAAAATGTCATTACGTCAAGGAGAAGGGGTAAAACATGGATTCTCAATTGAAGAAGTAAATGACAGCCCAAAGACTTCAGAAGGTATGAATCAAGCACAACAAGATCTTCTTAGGCTCTAGGAAGAACTTGAAATGTTCAAGATAGAGGAAACTAAGAGGTTTTTGCAACAAGAGATTCAACAGATAAAGAGTAGGGCTAAAGCAACCCCCCAAAATATGTACCTCCACATAGGGGAAACACTTTAGGGAATCCACAATAAAATTTACACCAAAATACAGGTGGTGCTTCAAATTCACAACTCTCTGAAAGTCATCAAAATGCCATTCCTAAAGTTCCTAGACCACCTCCCATACACAACACCTCTCAGCATATGGCTAATCCTTACCCACCCTTTAGCCAACAATATTATAGACCATAAAATCCTTACATAAATCCCCTCATAAACCCACAACAACAATATGCCTGTTATCAGCTTCTAGGTGGATATAATTACTATCCTAATCCACCACCCATGAATTTTCCACCTCAAAACCTCGCAAATATATGCATCCAATTTGATTTGACTGGATATCAGTTGTATCCATATCCTATGGATAGTAATTGGAGAAATATAGTTCCTAAGTTCACTCGAAATAGTACAATATCAGCTAAAGATCACGTCAGAAGCTTCAATGCTTTTGTACAAGATATTGGTATGGACTAGGAAGATGTAAGAATGAGGTTATTCATGATGTCCCTAACTGAAGATGCAAGAGACTGGTTCAATAGCTTACCTGATACCTCAATCAGTTTAATAACTAATTTCTATAATCAATTTAAGGAGCAGTGTGGTAATCACTATGCCCCTTAGTTTGCATTACATGAATTGATAAGTATCCAGAAATACCAAAATGAATCAGTGTATGACTTCAATCTAAAATTTTCCAAATTACACAACAAGGTACCACACGGATCCAAACTATCTGATCCAGCAGCATTGAGCATTGATATGAATGCATTTGATCCCAAGACAGGGTACGAACTTAGAAATTGGTGCCCAGTGACCTTGGCTGAAGCACAGAAAGTGGCCTTAACTATTCAAAACAATAGGAAAGCTGCAGGTATGGTTAGCAAGAGGGATAACTCTAGAAATCCTCAGAACCTAAACATTCAACAGACTAAACAAGAAGGTCAGCATAGGCATGAAAGGCCCAGGTTGCATGATATGCCATATAATACAAGTTGGAAAGATGGGAGACCCATTGATAACAACAGAAAACAATATTATGGAAAGGATACCCCTGACCCTCTAAAAAGAAATATGGCACATATGGTAGAAGATAAACCTTGGTGTCTGGTATGTAATTTACCACATTCACCTTAGTATTAGGAGGTGGCTAAAATAGTAAAACAAGAAGAAATGTTATACAATTATAACAGAGACAATCACACTATAAACATGATGCAAGATACACCATATTTCCTGATTGAAGACTATTCTTCTATAGAGGAAGAGGGATATGAGTATGATGTGGGAAACCAGAGACATCATATCAATATGGGAGAACAAGAAGTGTTCTTAGATTAGGAGGATGGTTATGAGGAACCTACTTATTATAACAATCAACCATATAATCAATGGAGAAAGCCCACTGAAAATGAAAGAGAAGCTCTTACAATAGCTGCAATAGCTCAAGCTAAAAATGCTTATAACTTAAGGAATAGGACAGTGAATATTGAACAAGGAACACTTGGGAGTGTATTCATAAAAGATCAAAATTACAAAAAGAATACTGCAAAGTCATGATTCAAAGAACTAGAAAAGGGGGGTAAGAGTAAAACGAAAGAAGAATCAAAAAATCAAGAAAAAGAAAATATAAAGACAGAAAAGAATGATCAGACTATGGCCCATTCTTTTGATATTGCCCATGCAATATCTCAGGTAAAAATATTTGTTCCACTTTTAGAAATGATGAAGAAAGACAAATACAAGAATACAGTAGTTAAACTGATCTAAGATATACCAAGTCAAAAACATAAAGGATCTAAAAATAGAACGAACAATGTTCATCAAGAAACATTCCAAATGCCTGAGGTATACCTAGGTGATACATTGACAAAGAATCCCTCACAGGTGGACCCTTTCTACACTACATTATTGATCAAAAATAGGATAGTGAGAAACTACATGATTGATTCAGGTGCTGCCATCAACATTATGCCAATAGTAGTTATGAAAGAATTGGGAATGTGGGTTGACACTACATTTGGTAGGTGTTATGCAATGGATAATAGATAAAACTTGGGATGTGGAGATAAAACTTGCCTCATACCTTGAAGCAACTTATAACATTGATATTACTATGGTTGACATCCCACCATATTATGGAATGCTTCTATCAAGACAATGGGCTGCAATGGTAGGAGGGAATGTCCAATTGGATTTATCATATGCCACAATACTAGTTGGAGGTAAAGAAATCAAGTTGTGCAGGGAGCCAAGGTATGAAACTATTATAGAACTCTTGGATCAACATCAAATAAATTTCTTTTGTGATATAGATTTGGGAGCTTTCAAGGTTGAGAAAAGTCAGCCAGAATTGTAGAATACTGATCCAATACATATTGAATCCAAGAAAGAAGAAAATGATGTATGGAAGATGTATTTTGATGGTGCATGCAGTAAAATGGGAAATGGGGCCAGAGTAGTATTTATTTCACCAAGAGGTAAAACTTTCAAATACTCTTTTCTATTAACATTTGAATGCGCAAATAATGTAGCAGAGTACGAAGCTTTGCTCATTGGTTTGAACATAGCCACCAAGCATAAAATAAAAAAGTTAGCTATAAATGGTGATTCTGAATTGGTTACTTCCTGTTGATGTTGATGTTAGTCACAACCAAACACTAAACAACAGTTACACAACAACCTTTATTTATCTTGAAAGATACGATGAATTCAAAGAATTCATGATCCCAAGTCTCCATTGATTAGTTCATAATCTACTAACGTTACTCAGTGGTTGATGTGTGTTGTTGTTTTCCATTCAGGGGCCTTACATTCATCAGTAATTTCTACCTTTACACTATGAAATTACTCAAATAATTTGCATATAGATTGATATTTGCATGATTTCTACCATTATTTGCAAGTCCTCGCCTAATATTTTCAACACTACATGCCTTTAGCTCAAATATGCTAATGATACTCAGTTATCTATGAGATGTCAGCATATTTCTCTATTCTGGTTATTATTTATCTATGATTTACAGTTATGAAAGTGATTTCTATGTAATTAAAATGAGGAAAAGGGTTAGAGAACGAGATTCCTAAAATTACTTGATTGAGATCATTGATCCACATACATGTTCCCATACAGTAATGAAGAGAAGAAAACTAGAATCATACTTCACCAGGATCACAAACCCGCATGATTCAGTGCAAATCTTCAAAGGAAAAGTTGACAACAACATCCAATAAAATGAAAGTGCTTTTAGTTGAACACAATATTCACCATTACACATCCAAAAATCAACTTGAAGATTACGTAAAGTTTACAATCAAGATGTAATCTAAAGATTCATCTCCATTTAGTATGCTTTAGAACAAGTACATTTACAATGATCTGAAGAAAGAACCTTGATGTTTCAATAGTTCAGTCCTCATTAGTCTCAGTAATCCGATCTCCTACATGAAATTGCTATAGGTCAGATTTTGAATGATTGACCTCCTCCTTTACATAGTAAAGGGCTAACTTTATATCTTTGAGTATCCCCAATACAGTTCCCAAAGATCCCTAATTAATCGATGGTCTACAGCCACCCAGTGTAGAATCAGACGGTGGAAACCTAATCCCACCAAAAATCTAAGTAGCATGCCCATACCAAGTGTCATTCCAACAATAATGTCTCTATCTGTAAACCCCCTCACATTGAAAGGCTTTGCTTCTCCTTATGTGCTTGCAATCTCTCAGGATCTAATCTACCACCTGGGATGTCCTCGCCATTACAACCCCGTCTTTATTTCCACCTACACGCCGACACTTTGTTCTCAGCTCTACGACTTTTAACTACTTCAAAATAGCTCCAGCATCCTATAACAAACAGCCCAGAATTAAGCACATCATCATTTCAATAACCAGCAGGAGATTTAAACATTACATTAAATCAGGTTGAAAGTGCAAAACATAGGCATCGGGCCATGAAACTATGAAAATCTGCATGCCCAAATGAATATACAATGTTAAAATGGTCAGGTCAACCATTGTTGACCAAAAGCATACATCAGACTCAAATGGATTCAAAAAATCCATCGCTTTGCTTTCCTGCCCTTTTTTCTTGTATATCGCAAAACATGCAAGCATTCTCTATTTTGAACTTTCAATTCAAATCTGTGCATTATATATTTGCCCTTTGTATACTGGTTCATACATCATAAACATACAAGCACTGAAACATACAAAGAGTTTTCTGTATTTGACTCCCTTTCGGATCCAGCTTGCACACATAACTTGCATCTTTTGCTTGTATATCACAAACATACAAGCGTGAAATATACAATAACCTTTCTGTATTTAATTTTCTACTCGCGTCTGGTTCTTGTATATTTCGCTTTGTATGTACCGCTTGTATCTGGAGATATACATTACAATTTATACAAGCCAATACACAAGCACCTTTATATGTCCCGTTCAGACTTACCGCCCTTTATAGACCGCAGTCTATTCATTTTTTATTCTAGGATGTGTATATAATGCAATGCATTTTTTATATACATTCGGATATGATGCATTGCATAAATTGGGTTTTAATTCCATTTGAAATCTGGCTTGTATGTAAAGTAATGTATGTTTTTAGAACATACATACAAGGCACAAAACATACAAGCAATTAACTCTCTTTAACTCTCTTTCGCATCCGTGGCCTGCATAATGTCTTTGTATATCCTCAATATACAAAGCACAAAGTATTCAACAACTTAACCATCTTTAATAACCTTTTCAGGTCCGCCCAATGTATATTTGCAATGCATATCACATTTGTATGTTTCGCAATGCATGTATCGAAACATACAAGAACTTAACAAACTTTGATAACGTTTCAATTCTGTAGCATGTATATTCCATTGTATATCGTGAATGTATGTAAGATACATACATTGCGAAACATACAATGACTTAACCATAATTTATAACTTCTTGGGTCCGCGGTTCACATATTATCATTGTATATTGCAATGTATGTTTTGCTTTTATGTTCAAACATATAAACACCAAATATATAACTAGTGGATTTAAACAAACATTCATTTTACCTCAGAGCTGCGTCGGGTCCAACCTGAATGTATAAATAGAACTTTAGCAAATGCATACAAGTATAAAAAAACATACAAACATCTTTGTATGAAAACTTGATAACCCATTTCTGCAACTTTGTAAATGAGTGACATACAAAAGACCTTGTATATGCAAGACATGCAAACCCAATGGCCTACGCGACTATGTATAGAAAATGACTTTGCATATACAAACAACTTTGTATATGGAAAGTGATATAAAAAGGACTTTGTATACAAGTGAAATTGTATACAAAGGGCCTTGTATATGCAACCTGATATACAAAAGGCATTTTATATGCAACATGCAAACCCTTCCCTTGTACATTTTACCAAAATACTCATAACTTACAAAATACAGGGAATTTTACCATGGTTCAAAAAGCAACCCTAGCTTATTTTTGACAAGGAATTCATCTGTACTCTGCCCTGGTACTAAAATGCAATTTTTTCATTGTTTTCAACAAGGTTTGCAATTTTCACCCTCTTTTCCCTTTACCACCAAGAAGAACAACACACACAAGCGAAAGCAAAAGCCACAGCAGGGGTCCTCATTTTTCTGAGTAAAATGGGGCATGTTGTGAACATCACAACACTTCCCAAGTGAGAGAAAAATACCAGTTAAAAAATGAGAGGTTGAGACAGTACAGAAATGCAGTATGGGATGATATTGAATTATTTGATGCCTTTTCAATCAACTGGATTGATAGGTCTAAAAACAATATGGCAGATTTTCTAGTGAATATCGCATTGAAAAGAGATGATGTCACATTGGGAGGTATTACAGAAGTTGAGTTCTGTTGATGATTGTTTTGATGCAATCATAACAATAAGTTAAAATTCACATATAATGAACTGAAACTATACTTGAAAGATAAGAAGGAATCATTTGAGATTCAACTAATCCCAAGTCTACAATGGTTCGGTTGGTCAAGTTCAGTTGGTCAATGTGAAGCTGTAATGTTCAAGGGGCCTTACATAGTTTAGGTTTGATTGGTGGTTTACTGGACTAAGAATATGCAAAAAGGTCATGAGATATGTCAATACTTTTCATTCCTTTGCATAAAAGTGATACTGTGCTGCAAGTTTTAGATGGTTTTCTTGAATTTTTGTAGCTTTCCCCATTATCTATTTATGAAAACTGTCTACTTATAGCTCTGTTATGCATGCTTCTTCAAATTCGAGACACTTTCCTTTAGATTTCTACGTTTTCAGCTAAATATTTCAGATGGGTTGGGAAAAGTTAGAAAGATCTAATCTATACCTCATTTAATCTACCGAAGGATCTAATTGTTTCTGTTATGCACTATGTAAATACCACGGTAATTTGATCAAATCCATAGTAAAAACCTTAAATGTAAGTTCTGAGCATTTTCACAAACATACATTTAAAATTGCAAGCTCTCAAAGAAGATATTTCAAAACACAAAGAAGAGCAGGAGAACACTCAGAAGATAGATGCAGAACTCCAGATTCTATTGTATTAGAAACGAATAGTCATACATGATTTACAATGTAGGAATGACTCTTAGTTTCATTGATCATACTACAGAGAACTTACAAGCTTTACAGATACAGTAAGGCAGCCAGACATTCCACGCGCACCTTACTACAGACAAACAGGTGACCTCCTTCTTCTACTTCTAAACTATGCTAACTTGCTGTATGTTCCTAAAAAAATCCTGTTGTAGCCACTGTTGTTTTCCTAAAATCCCTGTTGTAAAGTATTACAGTGTAGAGAGGCACAATATAAAGACATTCTGATTGTCCTCACTACAGCAAAAACCTAACTGAACCCCTGGTTCAAACCCTTGGTTACAGCAATAAATACAGGTGAACCAGCTCTTCAAAATATCTCTGAGCAGTGTCAAATCTGGGCGAAATATTGCCCCTTCTGAGAAGTTCCAGCAGCTGGGTAATAACTTCTGTTTGTCTATTGTAGTAATACCTTCAGCTGCAACTCTGTCCTTTATTTGAATGGCCTTGACTTTTTCGCACTTCATCCTTATCTTCCTGCTCCTGAGATCAGATTTCCTTCCTCCATGAGGTCACTGTGTTGACTTTCCAGCTGCTTCCTCAACTGCAAGCCTGCAAGACAAGACAAGCAATAAGTATACCATTTATCACATAAACAGGAGGAAATTAAAATAATCGTTTAAATCCAGGTGACTGCGCAAAATTGTGGAAATCGGATCCAAAATACCCTCAAAACACGTCCAAAACGCATTCAGACCGCTCAAAACCCATCAGGTCAACCATCGCTGACCGAAAAAATGCCACGGGCGCCAAAAAATGGTTTAAAACTCCACCGCTTCATTTCCCGCCCGTCGGCATGACTATCACTATCGGCGTGTCAAAAAACATGTTAGCCGACATTCTCTTCATCTGCATGATATTCTGGAAATATGATGCACTCCCTTCCGAGGGTCCAGATGACGTCATCAGGATGTTTCGCTCTTGTATATCGGGGAAAAGAATAACATCATCATCATCTTCATGTTGAAGGAAAATAGGAGGATGTGAAATATGATCCTGCTGCTGACGAAAGGAATATGATGGTGACGTCATCGTCATATTCGGGCTTCGTTAAAATGCAAATGATGGCGTCATCGTCATATTCGTTAAGATCAGGGGATAAATGCAATATCGGGTCACCTAAGGAGCATGATCAGGATGATGATTGTAATATGACCCCTTTGCGGCCAAGGTAACCCTCTCGAAAGATCAGGATGATGATGATCATCAGGATATTTGCTTTTGTCAAACTTAGAATAAGACGTCATCATCATATTTTGCTAACCGGATCATGTTTTGGAAAATATCCTGCCGAAGGGAAATGTGATGATGATGATCATCAGGATATTTGCTTCTTCGTTTATTAGATCCGGATGACGTCATCATGATATCCGGAGCTTTCGTTAAACTTAGAACATGACGTCATCATGATATTTCACTAACCGGATCATGTTTTGGAAAATATCTTGCCGAAGGGAAATGTGATGATGATGATCATCAGGATATTTACTTCTTTGTTTATCAGATCGGGATGACGTCATCATGATATCCGGAGATTTCGTTAAACTTAGAACATGACGTCACCATGATATTTCGCCAACCGGATCATGTTTTGGAAAATATCCTGCCGAAGGGAAATGTGATGATGATGATCATCAGGATATTTGCTTCTTCGTTTATCAGATCGGGATGACGTCATCATGATATTTGGGGCCTTTGTTAAACTTAGAACATGACGTCATCATGATATTTCGCTAACCGGATCATGTTTTGGAAAATATCCTGCCGAAGGGAAATGTGATGATGATGATCATCAGGATATTGCAAAAGGTCGTTCTTTCTCGGCAGGAGGACTTTACGAAATATCGGGTAGACAAACAAGATCATGATGATCTTGACAATATGACAGGATAAAAAATATGATGATCCTCCTCATCGAATTATCATGATGACGTAATCATCATATTTCATTTTCGGAGCATGAAGATGAGTTGAGGTCATCATCAGGTTCGCGCTAGGGTGATATTTAAAATATGATCATGCAAAAGGAGATCAGGAGGATATGAAAACGTCATCATCATCTTAGCGAACTTCAGCAAATATCAGGATGATGACCCTCCGATAGGATTTTAACATGCGCATGCAAATATGCTGATGGTGGATTTTCTAAGTCAAGATGATCTTATAATATCAGCATGATCTTATAATATCAGGTAATGTTAAAATACCATGATGCTCGCGATACAAAAGACCACTCGACGGGGAAAACTTACTATGACTTAAAGTTGACGTCCGGATATTTGAACCTCAGGATATTATCGGGGGGGCGCTTCAAATATGATGATGATGTTCTTCATACAGCAAAACCGAGTTTATAAAATATGACCCTCCCAAAATCATGATGCTCACGATGCGCATAAGGTCATTTGACGGGTAAACGGCACTATCACCTAAGATTGACGTCCGGATATTGCGACTGCATGATTTTTATCGGGTGATAGACCAAGATCATGATGACCTTGACAACATGAAAAAATGATGATCACTTGCGATTATCAGGTTTGACCAAAACCTTGACTGCTCATAACTCCCTCATATGGATGAATTTTCAGGTGATGTAAAAGGCAAACCTGCATGGAATTTCAAGCTCTTTCTAAATATGAGGTCACAGAAACAAAATATGAACTTTGACAAACTGACCTCATGATGATGACCTACCTTATCCAATATCATGATGATGATGCTCCTGACCTTCATTTTTACCAAACTGCCAGAAAGCAGAAAAACACAAGCAGAAGCAAAAAGCAAAACATCAGCAGGGGTCCCCATTTTGCTAAGGAGCATAATGGGGCGTGTTGTGAACATCACAACAACTAGCAACCAAAACAAAACAATTAAATTCAGAGTGTTCAAGGAAACTAGATGAAATGAACTCATAACTTGCAACTACCTTTCCTAGAAATTACTATTCAGCTTGAGACTCAAAGTATTCAATAAAGATGTATGAATTTCCATTTTCAGTTTAGTTGTGTGTACGTGATTAATTATCCTCATCTTGAAGATCGGTTGAACAAACCAGTGATTGACATTAGCCTACGTAGGTGAGGATATTCCCTCATAGCCGACCGGATAGAGCCTTGCTGTCAGCGAGCGTCTATAGCCCCGGCAAGGTTATCGTTACAATTCTCCTAAGTAGAGCCCCACTGCCAGCGAGCGTCCATAGCCCCGGTAGAGTTACTTAGATGGCTTAATCTGAATTTTTAGTATAATCTGCTTTATTCATTTATTTATTTATTTTTTGTTTTCTAATTTTGAAAGATTTCATAAGGTATAGCAATTTGTAACTTCATGATGCAAGGAGTGGACACTTGCTGAAATTAAGCTGAGAATTGTAATGGTAGCAAGGGTGACCTCTAATTTTTCACCTAATATCTACACTGGTAAGTTCAACAAACCCAAGGATTTTAGGTGTGTCATCATGAGAAACCTGCTTCGAATTCTCAATCACATTTATTGAATATAAAACTTCAGAAGATGAACAACTCTCTACATTCATGACAGTGACAAATTATGTGTAAATTGCAAATGGTTAACCTGAATATCCTAAATTTTATACTGTTTTGAATGGTTGCTAGTTTTGCTCCTTAATACTCTAAAGTAAAATAAAGATCCCTGCTGAGGAGACAACAAACAAACCAAACAAACAGGCTATACAAACAACACAACAAAAGGAAAAAATTGTACAAACAGAAAGAAACAAAAAGCAAAAACGAACAGAAGACAAGCTATACAAACAGCCAACCCAAAAGAAAATAGCAAAAGAAGAACTGTACATTATCTACAGCACTTTACATTAAGAAAAAGGGACTGCCCCCCTTTTACCTCAAGCCTGGAAGTAGTGTTTCAAATGCTAGCCATTAATTGGTAATGGCATATCTTCTCCAGTCAAGGTCTTAAGTCTGAAGGTGTTATCTCCTATTATTTCTGAGACTTGTAATGGACCCAGCCATAATTTATCAAATTTTCCATGTCTTCCTTTCTTTTCATGTGCTTTGTCCCAGCACAACACTAAGTCTGATATCCTAAATGTCTTGACTCTTGCTCTTTTGTCAAACCACCTCTTAACAACCTCTTGGTGTTTGGCAAACTTCTCGAGGGCTTGACCTCTTTTCTCCTCTAGTTGTAACATTTGCACTATTCTGGCTTCCCTATGGTTATCAAAGCCTAGATATTCATTAGCAAACTTCCAGGTTGGTATTCTCAGATTAACTGGAAGTATGGGATTAGTCCCATAAACTAAGTGATAAGGTGTGCTACCTAAAGTTGTTTTAAACTTGGTCCTGTCTACCCATAATGCATATCTTAACAGGGTATTCCACTCTCTAGGACTTTTGGCAATTAGCCTCTTGATTATGTCTAATAAAATTTTGTTTGTTGATTCAGCCAGTCCATTACCTTAAGGGTAATAATTCGAAGAAAACCTTAGAATAATCCCATATTCAAATGCCCATTTAGAAAATTTTAAAGAAGAAAAAGCAGGGCCGTTATCACATACCAATGAATAGGGCGTTCCAAACCTGGTGATAATGTTTTCTTCAAGGAACTTGATAACTACCTCAGTCGTGGAAAATTTGCAGCAGGTGGCCTCAGTCCACCTTGTACAATAGTCTGTTACCGTCAATATAAATTTGTGTCCTGCAGAAGATGGGGGATTGATGACTCCGATAAAATCTAAGCCCCATTGTGCAAACGGTCTGGACTCGATCACAGGTTGCAGTGGATTGGCCAGATTTCTCCCTTTGTCTGCTGCAGTCTGACAGGTGTGGCAACTTCTGATGTGACTCTTAGTATCTTTGAACATAGTGGGCCAGTAATAGCCTGCCCTCAGTATTTTGTGTGTTGTAACTAAATGGGAACCATGGCCGGTTCCGTACTTATCATGTAGTTCTGTCAACACTCTATCAGCTTCAGTTCTATTTATGCATCTCAGATAAATTCCATCATGGTTCTTCCTGAATAGAAGACCTCCTTGCACCATATAATGCTGTGCCTTAATCTTCAAAGCTCTCCTCTGAGAAGCCTTTATCTTGCTTGGGTACTTTCCAGCTATCAGGAAGGTGCTTAAATCATCATACCAGCCTGATGCGTCTTGGGAATTCAATACATATTGCTGTTTTATCAGATTTGGATCCATGTTTACTATTGTCTGCACCAATGCCTGCCCTCTGACCAGCTTTGTGGGAATGATCTCCATGTCGAATTCTTGCAGTGTGGTGATCCATTTAGCTCTTTTTTCTCCAGGCTCGTTTTGCATCAGCAACATTTTTACTGCTGCGTCTGGTACTATGGCTTTGATCTGGCTGCGCAGAATATAGTGTCTAAATTTTTCCACAGCCTTCACTAATGCGAATGCCTGTCTTTTGATATCTAGATATCTTAGCTGTGCATCCTTCAGAGGCGCACTCATAAATGCTATGGGCCTCTCTTCATTATTTTCACCTTTCTGTGTCAAGGCAGCCGCGATAGAATGAGAAGATGCAAAGGAGTAGATGTAAAATGGGCATGTGTAGTCTGGACTTGCCAATACAAGGGCATCAGAAATTGCCTCCTTGATATCTTCAAATGCGGCTTTGGCCACTGGCATCCATTCCATCTGTGCATCTTTCTTTAACATAGCATTCAACGGCTGCACGATCTCTGCAAAACCTGTTATAAACTTCCGAACAAAGTTAATTTTATCAAAAAATGATTTCAATTCTTTCCTACTGTTTGGTATTTGCAAATTTTTTATGGATTCTATTCTATCCGGATTAATTGAAATTCCATTTTCAGAAATGACATGGCCTAATAATTTACCTTCAGTTACGCCAAATATACATTTCTTAGGATTAAGGGAAATCCCATACCTTTCACATCGCTGGAGTACTTTTCTGAGGTCCTCAACGTGGGTGGATGCATCCTGGGAATACACAGTTAAATCATCCATATACACAACAATGCATTTACCTGATAATCCACGGAATGCAACGTCCATGGCCCTCTGAAAAGTGGCACCTGCATTAATCAGACCAAAAGGCATTCTTCTATACGCATAATTTCCCCATTTGCAAGTGAAGGTGGTTTTTAGTCTATCTTCTCTATCAATTAAGACCTGGTTATAACCTGAAAAACCATCTAAAAAAGACATCATCTTTGCGCCATTTACTGCTTGCAGTACTTCGTCTATTGGGGGCAAAGGATAATTATCCTTTTCAGATGCCTTGTTTAAATTTCTAAAGTCTACGCACAACCTGATGTCTCCGTTTTTCTTCCTCACTGGTACTAAGTTAGCTACCCAGACAGAATGTCTGACTGGGAAAATTATTCCAGCGGACAGTAATTTTTTAACTTCCTCAAAGATTAAAGGCTCTAGAATGGCGTTTACAGGCCTCTGTTTCTGCCTAAATGGTTTGACTTCTTTTCTTAAAGGTATTACGTGAGTTATGATGGACTTATCAAATGTTTTCAAGTCTTCATAAGTCCATGCTATGACATGTTTATATTCTTTCAGAATGTCCAGAACCTCTTTTCTAATTTTCTCAGAGCAAGCTTTCCCAATTAGTACATTTTGTGGATTTAGCTCAGTCCCTAAGTTATGTAAATCACACCTACCCCCTTCTATTTTGGGTAAGTCTTTCTGTCTTATTACTCCGTCGAAGTCAAAGATGTGTTCTAATTCAATCACTCCTTTTGGCAAGAAGTTGCTCTTTAAGTTGATCATATCTTCTTCGTCCCATGTTACTTCAGGCCTTTCTTGTTCATCAATGATTTGGGCCTCAAATGCCTCATTACAAGTCAGAAAATTAATAATTTGCTGATCCTCTCCAAATACCTGAAAGTGTGTAACGTTGTCTGGTATACTGGGCACGTTAACTAGCTCAACAACAAATCGTCTTAATCCTGACAGTGTCAATGGTTCTAATGTAGTAGCAGCAACTGCTAACGCATCTGGCCTATGGTTCAGCTCTCTAGGAATGTGCTCTATGTTAAAGGCATCAAACGAATCCATTAAACCCCATACTCTATGTCTGTAACTAATCATCTTCTTATAATTGCAGGCATATAGTTTCCTCACTTGTCTGACTACTAATTCAGAGTCTGAAAATACTCTGATGGCTTTTACCCCTTTCCTGATGGCCATGACAAGTCCTAAAATTAGGGCCTCATATTCAGCAATATTGTTAGTGCAGGAAAATTGTAATCTATATGCTGCCAAATGTGATTTACCTTGAGGATTTATGAGTTCAATACCCACACCTGCGCCCTGTTTTGATTTGGACCCATCACATTTTAACGTCCACATGCCATCTTTACTTTTCTGATCTTTTACCTTGGCATACTTTGTCCCTTTTATTGCCTATGGGGTGTTATCTTGTTTATTCATGGGTTTTTCCGTTTGGTTATCTTTCATATGTGTATTTTTAGTTTGCAACTCAGAAAGATAACTACCCTTGTCCTCTATTTCTTTTCCTAAATCTGGAATCCAGGCATCTATATTATCCTGAACATATCTGAGTGTTGGATCAGGATTCTCATTTTTCTCTTGTGACTCTACCCTCCCTATGCACCTTTTGTATTCATATTCAATGATGTCTTTGCATATTTCACAATTCTCCTCAGAATGTTGCCTATCATGAACTCTACACCTATTTTTATATAACTTACATTGGACTGGGAGATTGTGTGTAACATACTCTTCCACCTCTCGTCTAATGGCATGACCGAATTTGTCTATTGCATTGTTTTCTTCATCTGAAGAATTCCCGTCAGACTCAATGAATAGTGTCGTTCTATTGTTGACACACTTCTTTCTAATGTTTAACATCATAATCTCTTCAATTTGCATCCCATTGTTGGTAACTCTATAGACACCTGGTTCAACAACAGCATATAATATTTCATTAGTTCGATTATACTCTGTTATCATATGTTTCATTCTGGGCTCTGCCTCTATTCTGATCTGGTTTGGGATGCCTCTCCACGGTAACCACATGTGTGAAAAGTCAGTGGCCATATATCCGTTTAATGTCTTGGACCAATCCCTACTTAGCAACATTCCATAATTTACGGGTATATCCACTACTTGAATGTCAATGATTTGGCTTACCCTAGGGTCTGAAGCTAATTGCACTTGAATGTTCATGAGTTCTCCTATCACGCTAACCTTAGTTTTATCTAACTGCGTGACAACCTTGGCAGATTTGGTGGGAGTCAGCCCGAGAGTTTTACATATTCCTAAGGGCATTACGTTGGCTGAAGCACCAGAATCTACCATGCAATTGTGTATATTCTTCCCACACAACCTAACAGTTAACAAGAAAGGTTGAGTATCCCTCTTATCCGCATGTATTACTACATTAGTATTGGAAGGCTGCTCAACTTTCTTACCTTTCTCCTTAGGTGGTGAATCACTATTAGGAACAGTTATATCAGCAGACACCTTGTTTGTTATGGATGTATCCAGGGATTTTAAAAAAGCATTTCTGATCCCTGGGGTCTTCAATAATTCATTTAGAGGTATACTGACCTTAATTTTCTTTATTTCCTCGGATAAGTAATTCACTAATCTTGTTGTCTCTATTGCTTCTGTCTTACGTGTTTGATCCTTTTGCACTGCTGTTCCGTTATTTGTGTGCTGACTAGCTTTAAGTATGGCAGGATTGTTGCTAGCATTCTGATCTGGGGGTGTATTGATGTTATTTGGAGGAGTGGAAGTGGTGAAAGGTCCTCCCGGCCTAGGGTTGTTCCTCAAATTGTAGGTGTGGCTTTTATTTGTCTGTTGAAAGGCCTGCACCTCCTCAGTTTCATTTAATATCTCATTTTTAGATTCAAAAGGAAACTAAAAAACATTTAACACAAAGGATGATTTAGGATAAAGACTTTCACAACAGTATGGTTCATCCTCTAGCAATTCATCCTCTTTCCCTTCTGCAGTTGCAAAGGTAAACGTTTCTAAGACTAATGCTGTGTCATATTCTGAGGGTACTACCTCATTACCCTTAGGAATGAGAAATTTAGAGGTAGGAGGCTGTACATCTACGTTGAAAATACTAGCTGCCAAGTGGAACTGTGGACAGTCGTGCTCAGCATGGGCATTGGTATTGTGAAATCTGCACCAGTTTTTGGGTGCTGTACTGGCCATTTATATGCTAGTCGTTTGTTTTGCACCATGATTATCTGTATTCTCAAAAGGAGAAGCTAGAGTACCATTGTTGGGCCCAGTGTTCCATGTCTTGGGTGGCCTAGGTTGATTCTGATTTTTGTTATTATTGCCCCAGGTCCTGTTATCTATCACTGGCCCCCTATTTTGCATTGGTTGCCCCTGACTGGGGCCTTGATGCTGATTGTAGTTTTGGTTCTGATTGTACTGCTGATTTTGATTGAGACTATAATTCTGATTTTGGCCTTGGTTGTGACCTTGATGTGGATTGTAGTTTTGGTTGCTTCTTCCATAGAGGTTCTCATTTCTTAGCTGTGTCACTTCGGTTGTTAATCTTTTCAAATGTACAGTAATTTCTTTAATTTCTTCCCTATCCTCTTGTGCTTTTGTCACAGTTACATCCCTAGGAAGTTGGAAGAAAGGCTGACCATTATTTTGACTGTTATTGGAAGTACTAGCCGTGTAAGGAGTTATAGCTTGGATTGGAGTAGGATTATACACAGGTGTGTAAGAAGGAACCAGATTTACTAGTGGAGCATGCTGCACAGGGACTCCATTCCATGGGTGTGCCTGATTCTGTACCCCAAAATTTCCTCCAAATGGACTGTAAGTTGTATGTCTCATTTCTTGGTTCACTGAGGCTGCCTCTTTATAGGCTTTGGATATTGAATCAATGTCAGGTTTTCTTTTGACAAACATGGCAGTTAAAGGATCCAAGGCAGCATAGTACATAGCCAACAAGGGAGCATCATCTATGGTATAAGGGGCTACCAGCCTAGAATAGGCCTTTTGAAATCTATCATTGAAATTATCAATTAGCTCTCCCTCACCTCGTTTTATAGCAGCCAATTTATGATACAAAGCGCAAGGGTCAATGGGTCCTCTAAATCTTGACAGAAATACTTCTTCCATAAGTGCCCAGGAAGAAATGTAACCATTGGGTAAGTTCACGTACCAGCTAGAGGCTTGTTCATTGAAGGTGTAAGGAAACAATCTACACACAACATCCTCGTGCTCTAACATAGCCCTAAAACATGCTTCCTTAAATATTATAATATGATCTTTTGGGTCCTGATGCAACTGGTATTTGGGACATATCTTTTCCAGATTTTTTGGCATCTCATGATAATCATTGAAGAATATGGGAGAATTGACATCGAAATAAGCCATTGCAGGTGTTCGAGCTTGACTTGAACCCGCAGGAATACCTGGATTGATTGGTGGATTAGGATTTAGAGGAGGATTGAGACCTCCAGGAGTGCCTGAACCAAGATTTAAAGATCTGAACAGTGATCTGTCAGGACTTACAATACTATGGATGTTAAAAGGTGACCCAGGAGGTGTTCGAGATGAACTTCCTGCTTGCGATATCTTTGGATTCCAAATTAAAGGTTTTTTACTTCGCCTTGTATCAGGTAGTTGCACAAATATATCTCCTGAACTGGATCTAGACCTAGTCACTCTACTACTGTCGTTAGCCAGTTTGAAATGAAACCTAACTCAGGAAGGCCCTCCTTCTAGCGCCAGAAAAATGTTGATGATTGTTTTGATGCAATCATAACAATAAGTTAAAATTCACATATAATGAACTGAAACTATACTTGAAAGATAAGAAGGAATCATTTGAGATTCAACTAATCCCAAGTCTACAATGGTTCGGTTGGTCAAGTTCAGTTGGTCAATGTGAAGCTGTAATGTTCAAGGGGCCTTACATAGTTTAGGTTTGATTGGTGGTTTACTGGACTAAGAATATGCAAAAAGGTCATGAGATATGTCAATACTTTTCATTCCTTTGCATAAAAGTGATACTGTGCTACAAGTTTTAGATGGTTTTCTTGAATTTTTGCAGCTTTCCCCATTATCTATTTATGAAAACTGTCTACTTATAGCTCTGTTATGCATGCTTCTTCAAATTCGAGACACTTTCCTTTAGATTTCTACGTTTTTAGCTAAATATTTCAGATGGGTTGGGAAAAGTTAGAAAGATCTAATCTATACCTCATTTAATCTACCGAAGGATCTAATTGTTTCTGTTATGCACTATGTAAATACCACGGTAATTTGATCAAATCCATAGTAAAAACCTTAAATGTAAGTTCTGAGCATTTTCACAAACATACATTTAAAATTGCAAGCTCTCAAAGAAGATATTTCAAAACACAAAGAAGAGCAGGAGAACACTCAGAAGATAGATGCAGAACTCCAGATTCTATTGTATTAGAAACGAATAGTCATACATGATTTACAATGTAGGAATGACTCTTAGTTCATTGATCATACTACAGAGAACTTACAAGCTTTACAGATACAGTAAGGCAGCCAGACATTCCATGTGCACCTTACTGCAGACAAACAGGCGACCTCCTTCTTCTACTTCTAAACTATGCTAACTTGCTGTATGTTCCTAAAAAAATCCTGTTGTAGCCACTGTTGTTTTCCTAAAATCCCTGTTGTAAAGTATTACAGTGTAGAGAGGCACAATATAAAGACATTCTGATTGTCCTCACTACAACAAAAACCTAACTAAACCCCTGGTTCAAACCCTTGGTTACAGCAATAAATACAGGTGAACCAGCTCTTCAAAATATCTCTGAGCAGTGTCAAATCTGGGCGAAATATTGCCCCTTCTGAGAAGTTCCAGCAACTGGGTAATAACTTCTGTTTGTCTATTGTAGTAATACCTTCAGCTGCAACTCTGTCCTTTATTTGAATGGCCTTGACTTTTTCGCACTTCATCCTTATCTTCCTACTCCTGAGATCAGATTTCCTTCCTCCATGAGGTCACTGTGTTGACTTTCCAGCTGCTTCCTCAACTGCAAGCCTGCAAGACAAGACAAGCAATAAGTATACCATTTATCACATAAACAGGAGGAAATTAAAATAATCGTTTAAATCCAGGTGACTACACAAAATTGTGGAAATCGGATCTAGAATACCCTCAAAACGCGTCCAAAATGCATTCAGACCGCTCAAAACCCATCAGGTCAACCATCGCTGACCGAAAAAATGCCACGGGCACCAAAAAATGGTTTAAAACTCCATCGCTTCATTTCCCGCCCATCGGCATGACTATCGCTATCGGCGTGTCAAAAAACATGTTAGCCGACATTCTCTTCATCTGCATGATATTCTGGAAATATGATGCACTCCCTTCCGAGGGTCCAGATGACGTCATTAGGATGTTTCGCTCTTGTATATCGGGGAAAAGAATAACATCATCATCATCTTCATGTTGAAGGAAAATAGGAGGATGTGAAATATGATCCTGCTGCTGAGGAAAGGAATATGATGGTGACGTCATCGTCATATTCAGGCTTTGTTAAAATGCAAATGATGGCGTCATCGTCATATTCGTTAAGATCAGGGGATAAATGCAATATCGGGTCACCTAAGGAGCATGATCAGGATGATGATTGTAATATGACCCCTTTGCGGCCAAGGTAACCCTCTTGAAAGATCAGGATGATGATGATCATCAGGATATTTGCTTTTGTCGAACTTAGAATAAGACGTCATCATCATATTTCGCTAACCGGATCATGTTTTGGAAAATATCCTGCCGAAGGGAAATGTGATGATGATGATCATCAGGATATTTGCTTCTTCGTTTATCAGATCGGGATGATGTCATAATGATATCCGGAGCTTTTGTTAAACTTAGAACATGACGTCATCATGATATTTCTCTAACTGGATCATGTTTTGGAAAATATCCTGCCGAAGGGAAATGTGATGATGATGATCATCAGGATATTTACTTCTTCGTTTATCAGATCGGGATGACGTCATCATGATATCCGGAGCTTTCGTTAAACTTAGAACATGACGTCATCATGATATTTCGCCAACCGGATCATGTTTTGGAAAATATCCTGCCGAAGGGAAATGTGATGATGATGATCATCAGGATATTTGCTTCTTCGTTTATCAGATCGGGATGACGTCATCATGATATTTGGGGCCTTTGTTAAACTTAGAACATGACGTCATCATGATATTTCGCTAACCGGATCATGTTTTGGAAAATATCCTGCTGAAGGGAAATGTGATGATGATGATGATCATCAGGATATTGCAAAAGGTCGTTCTTTCTCGGCAGGAGGACTTTACGAAATATCGGGTAGACAAACAAGATCATGATGATCTTGACAATATGACAGGATAAAAAATATGATGATCCTCCTCATCGAATTATCATGATGACGTAATCATCATATTTCATTTTCGAAGCATGAAGATGATTTGAGGTCATCATCAGGTTCGCGCTAGGGTGATATTTAAAATATGATCATGCAAAAGGAGATCAGGAGGATATGAAAACATCATCATCATCTTAGCGAACTTCAGCAAATATCAGGATGATGACCCTCCGATAGGATTTTAACATGCACATGCAAATATGCCGATGGTGGATTTTCTAAGTCAGGATGATCTTATAATATCAGCATGATCTTATAATATCAGGTAATGTTAAAATACCATGATGCTCACGATACAAAAGACCGCTCGACGGGGAAAACTTACTATGACTTAAAGTTGACGTCCGGATATTTGAACCTCAGGATATTATCGGGGGGGGCGCTTCAAATATGATGATGATGTTCTTCATACAACAAAACCGAGTTTATAAAATATGACCCTCCCAAAATCATGATGCTCACGATGCGCATAAGGTCATTTGACGGGTAAAGGGCACTATCACCTAAGATTGACGTCTGGATATTGTGACTGCATGATTTTTATCGGGTGATAGACCAAGATCATGATGACCTTGACAACATGAAAAAATGATGATCACTTGCGATTATCAGGTTTGACCAAAACCTTGACTGCTCATAACTCCCTCATATGGACGAATTTTCAGGTGATGTAAAAGGCAAACCTGCATGGAATTTCAAGCTCTTTCTAAATATGAGGTCACAGAAACAAAATATGAACTTTGACAAACTGACCTCATGATGATGACCTACCTTATCCAATATCATGATGATGATGCTCCTGACCTTCATTTTTACCAAACTGCCAGAAAGCAGAAAAACACAAGCAGAAGCAAAAAGCAAAACATCAGCAGGGGTCCCCATTTTGCTAAGGAGCATAATGGGGCGTGTTGTAAACATCACAACAAGTTCAAAACCAGACACACTATCCCAAATAATGTACATAATTGGCAAGTATTTGACAATGATGCTGATATAATCAACTTCCTGCATTGTGCTGACTATTATGAAAATCAAGAGATTGATTTCAATGCATTTTTAGAAGAACATGATGGGAAGGAAACCCTTTTTGGTCAAGAGATAGTTCAGTTGAAAACAAATAAAATACCTAAGGGACTCATGGCATTGGAAAAGGCATTTGATGGACATGATAGCTTTAAAATGAAAGACACACCAGTGGTGCAAAATGACCTTGAAGAGATTAATTCGGGGACACAGGCAGCCCCAAAGAATGTATATATTGGAAAGAGTCTTAACCCCAAAATCAAGAATAGAATCATCAACTTACTTAGGAAGTATAGGCATGTATTTGCCTGGTCATATGATGATTTAAAAGCATATAGAGAGGATCTTTTTCATCATGAAATACCACTAAAACTAGATGCTAAACCATTCAGGCAAAAATAGAGGCCTATCAATCCTACATTAGCTCCTAAGATGCTAGAGGAACTTACAAAATTAAGGGATGGAGCTATCATTAAATCCATCAGACATTCCTCTTGGGTTTCTAATTTGGTGCCTCTCAGGAAAAAGAATGGTGATATTAGATTATGTGTGGACTTTAGGAATTTAAAGAAGTCTTCTCTTAAGGATAACTATCCCCTCCCTAATATGGAAGCAATATTACAAAAAGTTACTTTATGTGAACTGTTGTCAATGATGGATGGCTTCTCAGGTTACAATTAGGTGAAAGTCAAAGAATCAAAGCAATTTAAGACTACATTCACCACTCCATGGGGAACATATGTATATTTAAGGATGCCATTCAGACTCACTAATACTGGAGCAACATTCCAAAGAGCAATGGATGTGGCCTTTGTTGAATTGATTAATAAAATCATGATAGCATATCAAGATGAATTGACAACATATTCCAAAAAGGCTAAGGATCATTGTGCACATTTAGAGCAAATATTTATTAAAGCCTTAGAATATGGGATTTCATTGAATCTTAAGAAGTGTCATTTCACAGTGATAGAGGGGAAGTTGCTTGGTCACATAGTCTCAAAAGATGGAGGGAGAATAGATCCTGAGAGAGTAAAAGCAATTGACCAAGTCCCTATCCCTAAAAATGTGAAAGCTATACAGTCATTTTTTGGCCAAATTAACTTTGTCAGGAGGTTTATATCAAATTTTGCAGAAATTGTTACTCCCATATCAAGGATGTTGAAAAAGAACTCAAAAATAAAATGGACAACTGAAACAATAGAAGCATTTGATAATATTAAGAGAGAAATCAAAGAAGCCCCTATCCTAATATCCCCTAATTTCAATAAACCATTCCAACTATTTTCATTTGCCTCTTATCATACAGTTGTAGTAGTGCTATTGCAGAAAAATAATGTTGGACATGAATAGCCTATTTCATTTTTCAGTAAATCCCTTTAGAATGCAGAGTTGAAATATGACATTGGTGAGAAATAGGCATATGCATTAGTGAGCGCAGTTAAAGTTTTTAGGCCATACTTGGTGGGAGGTGAAATCATAGCATATGTGCCTAATGCTGCAGTAAAAGATGTATTGGTCCAAATTGAAGTCACAGGTAGAAGATGTAGATGGATCAATAGAATTCAAGAGTTGAATATTGAAATCTAGATCACTAAACTAGTGAGAGGACAGGGTCTTGCTAGATTGATGGCTGAAAGTAATCTTGAATCTTCTCAGATATGTAGTGCTAGTGATGTTGATAATACAAGTTCTAGCATTGAGCACATTCTATGGTATACCGACATCATATATTATCTAAAGCACATGAAATGTCTTGAGGGGTATGATGATAATAAAAGGACACTTAAACTGTAAGCCTCAAAATATGTATTTATTGATGGAGATCTTTACTAGAAGAATAGGGATGGTATTCTACTATTATGCCTAGATGAACATCAATCAAAACATATCATGAAAGAGTTACATGAGGGCATGTGTGGAGGTCATTTCTTAGCAAAGACTATAGCCCACAACATCTTAAGGGATGGATACTATTGGCCTAAAGTTTTTACGATTCATATCATTACACTAGGAAATGTGAAGCATGTTAGAAATTTTTAGGAAAGTTAAAATATTAGGGAGCATTTCCCTTGAAGCCCATGCATGTGGAGGCTCCATTCTATTAGTGGGGTATTGACTTCATAGGAGATATTGTAGAGAAGTCAAGCGGTGGACACAAATGGATTTTAGTGGTGATAGATTACTTCACTAAATGGGTAGAAGCTATCCCAACCAAACAAGCAACAAGCAGAGTGGTGATTAATTTTCTGATGGAAAATATTATATTTAGATTTGCCACTCCAGTAAGGCTAATCAAAGTCAATGGGATGTGTTTCAGGTCTAATGAATTCAAAAATTTCTATAGTACACATGGCATCACTATGTCCTATGCTGTCCCTTATCATCCACAAGCAAACGGGTAGGTAGAATCTAGCAACAAAAGCCTTCTGAAAATCATAAAAAGAATGTTGGAAGGAAACAAGAAAGCATGGGATTCAAAGCTAAGAATGGTTGTATGGGCTGATAGGATTACTATAAAAAGAGTAATTGGGAGATCTCCTTTTGAACTAGTATATGGAACGCAAGCGAGAATACCATTAGAAAACCTCATGCCAATTTACAAATTTTTTCTTTAGGAAGATTTAAACATTCCTAAACCAATGGAGGAAAGATTAGAAGATCATGCAGAGCTTGATGAAACAAGGAGACTAGCCCAAAGGAAGAATATTAAGTTACAATCACAAGTGAGATACCTCTTTGACAAAAATACCAAAGATAGGAAGTTTGAGATAAATGATTTAGTACTAATGTGGAATGCTAGGTACTAGGACAAAGGAAAGCATGGAAAATTTGAATCTTTATGGTTAGGTCCTTTTGTTATAACTGGCAAAGGAGGTGATGATTCTTACTATTTGCAAAACATGTCCGCAGAAGAGTAGGAATTGCCTATGCATGGGCAATATCTGAAACCTTTATTTTCATAGAATATCATGTACAAAGAGAATTAAGTGTTGCCACTGCATGGACAACCCTTAAAATTCTCAAAATAATTTCATTCCATGCACAATAGTTTAGGGAAAACAAAAGAGATTAGGATCTTCCAGTACATGGACAGTCCTATCAATCTCTAAAAAAATAAATAAATAAATAAATAAATAAAAAATAAAAAAACATCTTTTCCATGTATAGTAGTATAGGATCATTCCCGTTCCCCATCATCATCACCCCCATCCCTCCATTCTCATACAATTCTATGAAACCTCAATCTCGAATAAATGAAACATATGGTCTACTTCCTCCAGACATCTAAATTCTCATTATACTCACAAGGAGTATACATCCCAGACAGAGACACTGTTGGGACTAGAAAATTTAAAATTTTCTTGTATTCTTACTCGTCCATATCCAACAAAATCATAAAACATTTCACTCAAAATCAGAATTACAATTGATATATCCCATAAAAAATTCTATGAAAAAATAATGTAGAGGGCCTAAATTTCTTAATATCAGCAAGACTTTATATTAGCTATACCGATCCATGAGAAACTAGTTGAAATGGCTATCGGTGTGAAAACAAAGATCAGAGAGAAGATTTCAGAGAATACTGATGGAGAAAGTGGCACCGATGACCTCTCATTGGAGAGAAAACACATGATCACGCCGATCGGTGTAAGGAAAGACCATCGAAGAATACTCCGAAAACCTTCCCGACAACATAAGTCATACCGATGGAGGAGCCTAGTGAGACTCTCACCGATCACCTAATAGAGCAAAGGAAACTAATGGTCATCGGTAGGAAATGAATATCAGAATGAGAAATTAAGGAGCTTACAATGCTCCAATGTCTCATCGATTGAAGAAAAATGCTTCGGCGAAACTTACACCGATAAATGTGAAGAATAAGAACCATCAGCAAAGAAATCCTCTCAGATAACATTCTAAACCATTACATTTAAACTTCACAGAATTGTTTGAGAAAAGCCTACAAGTGGAGATTTGAAGCAGAAAACAGAGGAATCAAGATCCTTAAAAAACAAAGTGCATGTTGGTCAGAATGCATGTATACTAGATACAAAGGTGAATGGTTGAAGGTTTTGTATATTTATTTGTATGTATGTAATATACAAATAGTGAGAAGATACAAATGCATAAAACATACAAGATGATATACAAAGCTATATGCATGTCATGGAATCGAAAAGATTATGAAATGAGGTTTTATTGTTGTATGTTTCATGCATTGTATGTAGGTTTCAGGTTATACACTTTAATATACATACAATGCGGAACTCAAGAAAGGTTGAAATTTGTTTAAAATGATGCATAATGACTTAAAATATATTAGAAGATACAATCAAAAAAGTGATGTTGTAACGCCCCACCATGAAACACTAGAGAACAACACAATTACACTAAACAAATCGGACAAATTTTTTTTTTTTTTAAATACAAGGAATAACAAGGTAACATTTAACTTATCTATACTAAGTAACATTCTCCCAGGGTTCCATGGTTGTATTACTGACAAAACTACTATCATGTTCTCTCACACATCAAACATTAACTTGACAACAATAATTCATTCTAAATTTATTGCATTTAATGAATAACCATATACATTTCCATGACATCAGATAAATAATCATCCATAACAAAATACAAATATAGTTTTTTCATACATATGAGGATACAACATAATATTGTTTACATCACCAACTTTCGATTACATTGGATTACAAACATTATTAATAACCTGATACACAGGATGGTACATGAGCATAAATAACTGTCTTTATAAACTGGTACATGATCTGAATCTACTACAGGAGTTACAACCTTCTTGCACATGAATAATGGCAAGGAAAAACCAATGGAGACAAAGCACATCCACTCGACCATGTGGAACCCTGAGGTCCACCCCCCGTGCTAGGAGATAACATAAGGTCCCAAAACATCATACAGTTAGGTAGACAATTGCCTAACAGGAACAAGGACTAAGCATAACTCCATCACAACACATGACAACATCACAAGCAACTCAATATCACTTCCAGAGGCAACACACGACAAATGGGGAGAATACGACTAGGGAATGCTAGGCTGCAGTAGGGAGAGTGTCATCGCACAGTCCTAACATGGGTTATCCTGACAGCCTCTCACTAGGCACCGGCCCCCATCTATGGTTATCCTGACAGCCTCTCACTAGGCGCCGGCCCCATAGGGTGACTCATGCGGTATCAACCTTCCTTTCGTGAGGACAAGGAAGTTGATCTTGCCGACCAGGCCTTCTCTACCCATCCTTAGTCTAAACGAGCACTACAGGCATGGGAGAGGAAATCCAATTATCTTGTTAATGTGTAATTTACCCTTTTTCCCCCAAGTTTATTTTTAGGTTTTCACTTAATTAACAACTTTCAATGGGTTATCCTGACAGCCACTTTGGGCGCCGGCCCCACATTGAAAGCCACTCCCCTACCTGCATCTAGAAACCCGAACCATCAAGCAAGACAATCACTTTCATACTGATAAGTATACATAAACAATGCAAGGCATTTCCCTTCTTGCATACAAAACATAATCACGATAACCAACCTTTAGATCATTGTCCCAAAACTTTCAGTCATCAATCACAATAATCATAACACATATCCAGAGCAAGGTATGGGTCATCTTGCTCTTCTAATCTCAGATATGAACCAAAATAGTTTCTCATTACAATTACAAGATCTCCTCATTTCCATACTAAACACAAGCTTGATATCAATACATACATGAAGGAAATTTAAACCCATTGTAATATATTCATGACACAGTATGTACATCATCTCACATTATTATTTACCAAGACCCACATACACAGATAAGAGACATCATGTTCTTACAACATCTTCATTTCAAGACAACTATGAATAGAATACATACAATCAAATCCTATTACCTTATGCCTCTGGAACCTAAACTTGACAATTTACACATAGACCCACTCTCATGAAAATTTTGCTTGCAATAAGAGATTTCAACTAATCAACTCATTGACAACATAAATTTTTCTTACGAGAGCAATTCAATCTCTTAGTTATTTAGTTACCTATAGGTTTTACTTATAAGGATAAAATTTTCAAGTACATTGTTGTTTCACCGAACTCCAAGCTTTCAATCGAATTTCAACTTAACAAAATCCTTATGAAAAGATCTTTACCAAACCAATCAACCTAGATTAAATTTCATCAACACTAATTATTTTATCATATCGATTTACATTTAATCATATTAACAACCAAATACAAGTAATATCTCCACAAGAATTCGTATATATTCAATCTAGTTTAATAAATATTAATTCTATCTGATATATTAAATCAATCATCAATTACATATAAATATAACCTTCAAGCTAAACAAATGCATAGGTAATATTAGTTACAAAATTCTTATAAATCAAATACTACTTACAATGATTATACCTCTAATTCCAACCTATCATTCCAATTCCCAATCTTAACAAATCATTATCAAGCAATCATAATAAATTCAATAACAATTTAAATTAAATTTATTAACAACTGAATATTACATGCATCAAACATAATTTATCTATCTTGAGCATATGCATTATAATTAACTTAATAAATTATTCCAATGTAATAAAAAAAATCATTATATAGCTCTTTAATTGGAAAGATCATGATATCAAACCCTAAACTGATGGGACACATGGTTTTGGCATACCTACATGCATGCAGAACTAATTTCCCACAGTGTGACACTGAACTTGGTGCACAGATTTGAACTGTAAATCATGTGAATGATTTAGCAGAAAAATTGACTATTGAAATGTGATTGAAGATACTAATGATCATTAATGATGTCCCTTCAGCAACCTACTTCACTTCCTCATGTATCACAGTATAACCTAAGGCAATTATCATTCTTCCTAAATGAATTAAATATGCACATTATGTAATAGACTTCAGTTCCACAATGTAACCATATGGCTATGCCTTGAGGTTAATTCTCCAATGACTATAATACAATCATAAAAAAAATATTAAACTTATATACATCAAACTATTCTAAATCTAGATATAGATTAAAGAATTACTCATGCAAAACTCGATATACTCAGACTAACATGTTAAGATAAATTAATCAGAAAAGAGGTTATAGTTTCTGGCATCTCAGGGTATAACACTTATCAATGGCAAATAGAAATTAATATAAATATGGTAGACACAAACATTTAGTTATGTGAATAGCTAATGCCGATTTATGGCTGACAAAACATAGGGTTTGAGAATAAATATCGCCATTATATGGCATGCATTAGCTCGAGGATACAGGAATATCTATCGCCAATATATGGCAAACATAAGTGTTAAGATATATATATATACCTATTGCCAATATATGACAGACATAAAAATATATGCAGATCTAATTCTAATTTATGGGAAAATGCAACCATAAATTTTAATGAAGATCAATTACCAACTTGGCCTACCCTAAGCGTCTTTTATGGGCAGACTTACAAATATTTAGGCACCTGAAAACTATGCTAAGGAAAGAAAAAGATTTTGAAAGCTTTTGAAATGGGTAAGGTAAATCATATTCCCTACCCTATGCCCGCGTCCACTCCTGATGCGTCAAATTGGGAGCTTTGGAACATCGTATGGACATCCACCGAGGGGTAAAGGAAGGTGGTTTCCAGACAAAAAGAGCTGGACATTCACATGAGCATCCCTATTGCACTTCAACTTTAATAGATTCATATGAGTACATGGTTGACATTCATAACAATGGAGGCTATCATAAGAACACACTAAACTTAATTATTAAGAGGCCAACTAAACCTGTGATGGTTACATGGAGGTACTTTAGTATAGAAAGATAAGCCGTGTGATAATTGTTAGAACAACTTTTAGTTCATCATTTATAGGCATTTCTACTACAACTAAAAATGTCAAGGTCTATAATTGTAGCTAATACAAATATTTAAAAAAAACCTACGGTTGAGAGCCACTTGTCAACTTTTACAGCAGGTATGTAAAATGATTATATACTGAACTACGATGTTGACAAATCGTTTGTTTAAGCTCAGCCAAATGGGACTGGGAAAACATATGATTCCAATGCAGTTGAGATCGTATGAATTATCTAACTATTAAACACTTGAATACATAATAGATGCTATTTTAATTTCATACGATGAACTTCATATTTAACCACCTTCCTTCGTTGATTTTGGAACCCTTAGAACTGTCTACTGTTATCCACAAAACTGGTGACGGGAAAAGATATATTATTTACCATGCAGGGTCAAAAGGTATGATATAAACGTAGCTATACAGTTTGCCCATTTCTTAATATGAAATCTGGGTTCCTGCTACTTTTGGAAGAGCTCATAAGGTACTCTATTTTGGTAGAATAATACATCCAGTCATGATAATGCGAAGTAGATCCAAGGCTTGCTCTATAAACCTTGGAATTTGGTAGTTTTCCTACGATTTACTATGAACTTGGTCGAGGAGGTTCAGAAATGTGTGTAGGGATCTTCTTAGTCTAAAATCACAACCTTTTGTATTCTCCCTCACCGGGCAAATAAGGTTTCCCCATGTAAATTTGACGGCTACAAACAAAAAATCTCAGCCTTCAATTTCACCTTTATATTATACTAAGCAATTCCTGCCAGATCTGATAGGAGACAAATCTAATCCCATGCTTCACAAATGAAGTTAATGTCTCACATGCAAATTTGGCATCTAACTTGGCCGTAACCTAACCTAGGCCGTAACAATTATGTTACTGTTCCCAAATCCTACTAGATCTGGATCAATTAAAAAGCCTTGAGCTGCATAAAGGGAGCTAAGCTCTTATTTGCATACATAACATAAAATCACAACCTTTACCTTTCCGTAAAGGATCTTCCTTAGATCTCGATTGACCCAGGTTTAAACAAACCAAGCAATTTACTCTACTAATCAAAATTAAAATAAATTATCATTTCTACAATAACAGATTTAAATAAATTGTTTTCTGAACTAGACCTTCCAACTCTTTATCAAAATTTTCCATTCTAACATTTCCATCTTGAACTACAAATCCAATAACTAGGTTGCGCACACACATATACATAACGAAAACCTTGTGCCCCTGCCCTTATCGAATTCAATGTAAATAAATCTTCAAAATATTGGGAACACGGGCGATCAAATCATATTTTAATCAAACGGTTGCAATGTCAAAAGCTCTAAAAACAATTATCACAAAACCAAAACAAGAGCAAAATCAGGAACAAATAAATATAAATCTATATTCTACCGCAATAAATAATCAGAACGCATACCTGGTTTGATATTATTCCTCTTCCTACGATTGCCCAAACCCTTGAAATAATCACACAGAAATAGCGATCGATGTGAAGCAAACACTGATGTTTGGATTTATAAGATCGCTGATTTGCTTGCAAACAATGGGGAAAATGTGCTTCCTTTGCTGCGGCCAAAAATAGAAAAGATGCAACCTGGATTTGATGCCGAAACCTCTCCTACTACAGCCTAAACCAACCTCCCCTGCTTGTTGCTCCTTCTCCTCCATTCCTCCCCCTTTCCCCCCAGAGAGAGAGAGAGAGAGAGAGAGAGAGAGAGAGAGAGAGAGAGAGATCAACCACCTTATTTCCAGATTTTTCCCACCTTTGTAGAAGGCTTGGCACATGATCCAATGCCAACTATAACAACTATTAATTAAATTTATCTCCTTACAACTCATAGTTTAATTTTCAACTAAACACTATAATGTTTTATTTTAATATTATACTATAGATATATTTATCATATATGTTATAATTATTTATACCTTATTTGTATAACCTTTGAACCATAACACATATTAATTTATGTATTTTATTTAGTATAACCTGAGTAATAATCTGAACCTTTTACAAACATAACTATGAGAAATATTATTCCCTAAACTAAAATAAATATTGTGAAATCAACATATTAAGATACTAAAACTTATTTAAATCTATAATTACCCCCAAATAACTCAATTTAATAATAGTAATTCACATTCAAACAACTTTGGATAATTACCTTGAACTAGGTAATTATCAGTTATCATTTTAACCTTATTTAATATTAATAATGATAATTGATGTAATCCTGTTAAGTATTATAGTGGATCAAATAACAGCATGACTATATAACGAAATCTAGGCATACAACATAACCCACTAAGTAGGACAGCTGTTAAAAGCCAAATCAAACATGTTCACAAGCCAGGCCAAAACACACTTAACCAACAAGCTCCATCAAATATAACTCAATTGCAAGACCTGACATACTGACAAAACTGACAAGTTTAACTAGACATGTCATGCATCCTGATTGAGGATGATGACTTGGGATGTGGGACCTTAAGTTATCTCCGGAACAACTTATCCATTGGGTTCAAGGCACGCTCAGACCTGTTAATTTAGGTGGAGTCGATGCCAGATACCTGCATCCTGCAACAAATGACACAGTTAAGCATATATATAGATGCATAAAAGCTATCACTAGGTGAAAAAGGAATCATAATATCGCAGGGCACTTGCAAGCAAGTGATGCGACATCATCCTCTCCACATCATATCAATCTAGATTAGATAACACGTAATCATAACCAATCGAATCTACCTCATTATCTGAACAGAACCATACACTGAACATATAGGTGCATGAAATTGAATAAGTCCCAAGAGCATCATCATAACAAATAAATCTAATAGAATCAGTCCATGAGATCCATTCTAACATATAGCAATTATAGTAAGATCGACATTTTGATCATTGGAATGCAAAATAATGTCAAAGCCTGCATTATCAGTGTCGCAATAGAGATTATCAATAAAACACATCAACTATCATATGAAACCTCACATGGATGAAACATCTATCTATATTGTACAACATCAATTGTATACCTTACCATAATTATTCCTGTTATTTTACCTTCATCCTCATGTGCCTTGATCAGTTCACCTGTACATCCAAGGTGAGAACAAAGGGGCACTACATCCTCTCCCCCTAAAACTTGACTTACTCCTGGAAGTCACAGACTAGGGTGGAAACATAACATATTAGTATTACAATTTTCTATTGCCAACATATACATTCACATTAAGCAATTGTTCCCAAGACAAACACAATCGTTCAATACAGGCATAAAAGACATCAATTCCTTACCTTTAAGGTGTATCATGTGATCTACTTACATCCATTCACAGGTATTTTGAGAATTTCATTCGATTCAAGGATCTGTGTTTACATATTATCAAGGAAAATTACATCTCATTTCTTATTTCCACCATGGTTTTGACTAATTACCTGCATTCAAGTACAATTCTCCGTAGAATCCTCCCTTGTACACACTATCAGAGGTTCGAAATGAACATGATAGAAACAACACTTGACACAATACAGGGCTAACAAACAAACATTTGGAATAGTCACCATCAAAGTTTTAAAGGAGGTAAAAACCCAAGTGGGAAAATAACCAAATCCAATCTTAAGTCACAAAACGCTGGCAATTTCCAATAATAACTCAAGTATAGAGAAAAGAGTTTTAGTGACCACTCCTGACATAAGAAATTTGAAAGAAAATAAATTCACTGTTATCCCCTAACAACACATGAAACAACCATCAAAAATTTCAAATTACCCAAATTGCAAACAAACCCACATCACAAAGTGGCTAATTTTGGCCACATAAAGGGGGTATCTGCTACACAGCACCCAAGGACACAAGGTCCAGAATGCGTTAGAGAATGTACAACAACATAGATAATTAGGTTATCTACATCCTCATACCTAAACAACTTTTATACAAGGATTTAAGGAAACCAATTCGTTATTTATTTACAACAATTTCTACCTTAAATGTGATACAATTTCTTTATGTGAGGAAGAATAGATAGTATTGCACACACAAACATACTTAATCAAGGATACATTTTACTTTAAGTATCACATTTATATGAGATGGGTCTAACACAAGCTCCAATTTGATCTCCTGCATTCGGTTTTTACATACTTATACAATGATAACCTTCATAATCCACAAAAGAACTTCCACATGAAGTCATGGCCACTAAAATAAAATAGATGTCGAACTACGACAATACCACTTAACCACATATCTTGTAATGCATGATGCCTCCAAATCATTCCAATACTTACTCAAATAATGTCATTAACATAAAGATGCTATGGTGCTTCCCCGCCCTAAACATAACCTCCCAAGGTATGGTTATTTTAGCAAACCAGGGAAAACAAAGAACCATTGTACTTTTGCAATACTTCACTAGAGGGGGTAAATTCCACTCTCTTGATTCCATGCACTAAAAGTAACCGTGCTTCTAGCTTCTAAAGCACCAAAGACCACAAGAGGAACTGGAGGCCTCAACAATCGGCAAGCACTAGTGTTCAGGGAATACATATTGTTAGATATATCGTCACATTTTCGCATAACAGACACACAAGTAGAACAAAGCATAAAGGATTTATTTCTTCTACAGTCAACCACAAGTCTGTAAGTTTATCATCTTTCTAATACCATACTAAGGCTCTTAGGTGAGAGGTACTATTACCAACTCACCATAAGGAGAAAAATGTCTAACCTAGAACAATGACAAGAACCAGAGATCCCAGTGTTGCAAACTTGGCTCTAATACTAGATGTAACACCCCACCATGAAACACTAGAGAACAACACAATTACACTAAAAAAATCGGACAATTTTTTTTTTTTTAAATACAAGGAATAACAAGGTAACATTTAACTTATCTATACTAAGTAACATTCTCCCAGGGTTCCATGGCTGCATTACTGACAAAACTACTATCATGTTCTCTCACACATCACACATTAACTTGACAACAATAATTCATTCTAAATTTATTGCATTTAATGAATAACCATATACATTTCCATGACATCAGATAAATAATTATCCATAACAAATACAACTACAGTTTTTTCATACATATGAGGATACAACATAATATTGTTTACATCACCAACTTTCGATTACATTGGATTACAAACATTATTAATAACCTGATACACAGGATGGTACATGAGCATAAATAACTATCTTTATAAACTAGTACATGATCTGAATCTACTACAGGAGTTACAACCTTCTTGCACACGAATAATGGCAAGGAAAAACCAATGGAGACAAAGCACATCCACCCGACCATGTGGAACCCTGAGGACCACCCCCCATGCTAGGAGATAACATAAGGTCCCAAAACATCATACAGTTAGGTAGACAATTGCCTAACAGGAACAAGGACTAAGCATAACTAAATCACAAAACATGACAACATCACAAGCAACTCAATATCAGTTCCAGAGGCAACATACGACAAATGGGGAGAATATGACTAGGGAATGCTAGGCTGCAGTAGGGAGAGTGTCATCGCACGGTCCTAACATGGGTTATCCTGACAGCCTCTCACTAGGCGCCGGCCCCCATCTATGGTTATCCTGATAGATTCTCACTAGGCGCCGGCCCCATAGGGTGACTCATGCGGTATCAACCTTCCTTTCATGAGGACAAGGAAGTTGATCTTGCCGACCAGGCCTTCTCTACCCATCCTTAGTCTAAACAAGCACTACAAGCATGGGAGAGGAAATCCAATTATCTTGTTAATGTGTAATTTACCCTTTTTCCCCCCAGTTTATTTTTAGGTTTTCACTTAATTAACAACTTTCAATGGGTTATCCTGACAGCCACTTCGGGCGCCGGCCTCACATTGAAAGCCACTCCCCTACCTGCATCTAGAAACCTGAACCATCAAGCAAGACAATCACTTTCATACTGATAAGTATACATAAACAATGCAAGGCATTTCCCTTCTTGCATACAAAACATAATCACGATAACCAACCTTTAGATCATTGTCCCAAAACTTTCAGTCATCAATCGCAATAATCATAACACATATCTAGAGCAAGGTATGGGTCATCTTGCTCTTCCAATCTCAGATATGAACCAAAATAGTTTCTCATTACAATTACAAGATCTCCCCATTTCCATACTAAACACAAGCTTGATATCAACACATACATGAAGGAAATTTAAACCCATTGTAATATATTCACGACACAGTATGTACATCATCTCACATTATTGTTTACCAAGACCCACATACACAGACAAGAGACATCATGTTCTTACAACATCTTCATTTCAAGACAACTATGAATAGAATACATACAATCAAATCCTATTACCTTATGCCTCTGGAACCTAAACTTGACAATTTACACATAGACCCACTCTCATGAAAATTTTTCTTGCAATAAGAGATTTCAACTAATCAACTCATTGACAACATAATTTTTTCTTACGAGAGCAATTCAATCTCTTAGTTATTCAGTTACCTATAGGTTTTACTTATAAGGCTAAAATTTTCAAGTACATTGTTGTTTCACCTAACTCCAAGCTTTCAATCCAACTTCAACTTAACAAAATCCTTATGAAAAGATCTTTACCAAACCAATCAACCTAGATTAAATTTCATCCACACTAATTATTTTATCATATTGATTTACATTTAATCATATTAACAACCAAATACAAGTAATATCTCCACAAGAATTCATATATCTTCGATCTAGTTTAATAAATATTAATTCTATCTGATATATTAAATCAATCATCAATTACATATAAATATAACCTTCAAGCTAAACAAATGCATAGGTAATATTAGTTGCAAAATTCTTATAAATCAAATACTACTTACAATGATTATACCTCTAATTCCAACCTATCATTCCAATTCCCAATCTTAACAAATCATTATCAAGAAATCATAATAAATTCAATAACAATTTAAATTAAATTTATTAACAACTGAATATTACATGCATCAAACATAATTTATCTATCTTGAGCATATGCATTATAATTAACTTAATAAATTATTCCAATGTAATAAAAAAAATCATTATATAGCTCTTTAATTGGAAAGATCATGATATCAAACCCTAAACTGATGGGACACATGGTTTTGGCATACCTACATGCATGCAAAACTAGTTTCCCACAGTGTGACACTGAACTTGGTGCACAGATTTGAACTGTAAGTCATGTGAATGATTTAGTAGAAGAATTGACTATTGAAATGTGATTGAAGATACTAATGATCATTAATGACGTCCCTTCAGCAACCTACTTCTCTTCCTCACGTATCACAATATAACCTAAGGCAATTATCATTCTTCCTAAATGAATTAAATATGCACATTATGTAATAGACTTCAGTTCCACAATGTAACCATATGGCTATGCCTTGAGGTTAATTCTCCAATGACTATAATACAATCATAAAAAAAATATTAAACTTATATACATCAAACTATTCTAAATCTAGATATAGATTAAAGAATTACTCATGCAAAACTCGATATACTCAGACTAACATGTTAAGATAAATTAATCAGAAAAGAGGTTATAGTTTCTGGCATCTCGGGGTATAACACTTATCAATGGCAAATAGAAATTAATATAAATATGGTAGACACAAACATTTAGTTATGTGAATAGCTAATGTCGATTTATGGCTGACAAAACATAGGGTTTGAGAATAAATATCGCCATTATATGGCATGCATTAGCTCAAGGATACAAGAATATCTATCGCCAATATATGGCAAACATAAGCGTTAAGATATATATATACCTATTGCCAATATATGACAGACATAAAAATATATGCAGATCTAACTCTAATTTATGGGAAAATGCAACCATAAATTTTAATGAAGATCAATTACCAACTTGGCCTGCCCTAAGTGTCTTTTATGGGCAGACTTACAAATATTTAGGCACCCTAAAACTATGCTGAAGAAAGAAAAAGATTTTGAAAGCTTTTGAAATGGGCAAGGTAAATCATATTCCCTGCCCTATGCCCGCATCCACTCCTCATGCGTCAAAATGGGAGCTTTCGAACATCGTATGGACATCCACCAAGGGGTAAAGGAAGGTGGTTTACAGACAAAAGGAGCTGGACATTCACATGAGCATCCCTATTGCACTTCAGCTTTAATAGATTCATATGAGTACAGGGTTGATATTCATAACAATGGAGGCTATCATGAGAACACACTAAAATTAATTATTAAGAGGCCAACTAAACCTGTGATGGTTACATGGAGGTACTTTAGTATAGAAAGATAAGCTGTGTGATAATTGTTAGAACAACTTTTAGTTCATCATTTATAGGCATTTCTACTACAACTAAAAATGTCAAGGTCTATAATTGCAGCTAATACAAATATTTAAAAAAAACCTACGGTTGAGAGCCACGTGTCAACTTTTACAGCAGGTATGTAAAATGATTATATACTGAACTACGATGTTGACAAATCGTTTGTTTAAGCTCAACTAGATGGGACTGGGAAAACATATGATTCCAATGCAGTTGAGATCATGTGAATTATCTAACTATTAAACAATCGAATACATAATAGATGCTATTTTAATTTCATACGATGAACTTCATATTTAACCGCCTTCCTTCATTGATTTTGGAACCCTTAGAACTATCTACTGTTATCCACAAAACTGGTGACGGGAAAAGCTATATTATTTATCATGCAGGGTCAAAAGGTATGATATAAACGTAGCTATACAGTTTGCCCACTTCTTACTCTGAAATCTGGGTTCCTGCTACTTTTGGAAGAGCTCATAAGGTACTCTATTTTGGTAGAATAATACATCCAGTCATGATAATGCAAAGTAGATCCAAGGCTTGATCTATAAACCCTGGAATTTGGTAGTTTTCCTATGATTTGCTATGAACTTGGTCGAGGAGGTTCAGAAATGTGTGCAGGGATCTTCTTAGTCTAAAATCACAACCTTGACAATAAACTAAAATCACAACCTTTTGTATTCTCCCTCACCAGGCAAATAAGGTTTCCCCATGTAAATTTGACGGCTACAAACAAAAAATCTTAGCCTTCAATTTCACCTTTATATTATACTAAGCAATTCCTGCTAGATCTGATAGGAGACAAATCTAATCCCATGCTTCACAAATGAAGTTAATGTCTCGCATGCAAATTTGGCATCTAACTTGGCCGCAACCTAACCTAGGCCGTACCAATTATGTTACTTTTCCCAAATCCTACTAGATCTGGATCAATTAAAAAGCCTTGAGCTGCATAAAGGGAGCTAAGCTCTTATTTGCATACATAACATAAAATCACAACCTTTACCTTTCCGTAAAGGATCTTCCTCAGATCCTGATTGACCTGGGTTTAAACAAACCAAGCGATTTACTCTGCTAATCAAAATTAAAATAAATTATCATTTCTACAATAATAGATTTAAATAAATTGTTTTCTAAACTAGACCTTCCGACTCTTTATCAAAATTTTCCATTCTAACATTTCCATCTTGACCTACGAATCCAATAACTAGGTTGCGCACACACATATACATAACGAAAACCCCGCGCCCCTGCCCTTATCGAATTCAATGTAAATAAATCTTCAAAATCTTGGGAACACAGGCGATCAAATCATATTTTAATCGCACGGTTGCACTGTCAAAAGCTCTAAAAACAATTATCACAAAACCAAAACAAGAGCAAAATTGGGAACAAATAAATATAAATCTGTATTCTACCACAATAAATAATCAGAATGCATACCTGGTTTGATATTATTCCTCTTCCTGTGATTTCCCAAACCCTCTGAAATAATCACACGGAAATAGAGATCGATGCGAAGCGAACACTGACGTTTGGATTTATAAGATCACTGATTTGCTTGCAAACAATGGGGAAAATGTGCTTCCTTTGCTGCGGCCAAAAATAGAAAAGATACAACCTGGATTTGATGCTGAAACCTCTCCTACTGCAGCCTAAACCAATCTCCCCTGCTTGTTGCTCCTTCTCCTCCATTCCTCCCCCTTTCCCCCCCGAGAGAGAGAGAGAGAGAGAGATCAACCCCCTTATTTCCAGATTTTTCCCACCTTTTAAGAAGGCTTGGCACATGATCCAATGCCAACTATAACAACTATTAATTAAATTTATCTCCTTACAACTCATAGTTTAATTTTCAACTAAACATTTTAATGTTTTATTTTAATATTATACTATAGATATATTTATCATATATGTTATAATTATTTATACCTTATTTGTATAACCTTTGAACCATAACACATATTAATTTATGTATTTTATTTAGTATAACCTGAGTAATAATCTAAACCTTTTACAAACATAACTATGAGAAATATTATTCCCTAAACTAAAATAAATATTGCGAAATCAACATATTAAGATACTAAAACTTATTTAAATCTATAATTACCCCCAAATAACTCAATTTAATAACAATAATTCACATTCAAACAACTTTGGATAATTACCTTGAACTAGGTAATTATCAGTTATCATTTTAACCTTATTTAATATTAATAATGATAATTGATGTAATCCTGTTAAGTATTATAGTGGATCAAATAATAGCATGACTATATAACTAAATCTAGGCATACAACATAACCCACTGAGTAGGATAGCCGTTAAAAGCCGAATCAAACATGTTCACAAGCTAGGCCAAAACACACTTAATCAACAAGCTCCATCAAATATAACTCAATTGCAAGACCTGACATACTGACAGAACTGACAAGTTTAACTAGACATGTCATGCATCCTGATTGAGGATGATGACTTGGGATGTGGGACCTTATGTTATCTCCAGAGCAACTTATCCATTGGGTTCAAGGCATGCTCAGACCTGTTAATTCAGGCATCCTGCAACAAATGACACAGTTAAGCATATATATAGATGCATAAAAGCTATCACTAGGTGAAAAAGGAATCACAATATCGTAGGGCACTCGCAAGCAAGTGATGCGACATCATCCTCTACACATCATATCAATCTAGATTAGATAACATGTAATCATAACCAATCGATTCTACCTCATCATCTGAACAGAACCATACACTGAACATATAGGTGCATGAAATTGAATAAGTCCCAGAAGCATCATCATAACAAATAAATCTAATAGAATCAGTCCATGAGATCCATTCTAACATATAACAATTGTAGTAAGATCGACATCTTGATCATTGGAATGCAAAATAATGTCAAAGCCTGCGTTATCAGTGTCGCAATAGAGATTATCAATAAAACACATTAACTATCATATGAAACCTCACATGGATGAAACATCTATCTATATTGTACAACATCAATTGTATACCTTACCATAATTATTCCTGTTATTTTACCTTCATCCTCATGTGCCTTGATCAGTTCACCTGTACATCTAAGGTGAGAACAGAGGGGCACTACAGATGTGGGCTCCACCGTTTGCATATCAAGCTTGTATAAATAACAATGTATATCTTTGATATACAGGCCGATATACAAGTTAAAAGGATGCAAATAAGAGATATAAATTAGATGTGAAAAGAAAGTTAAATACTAAAAAGTTTTTGTATGTTTGGGGTGCTTGTATGTTTATAATATACATACCCGATATACAAAGTAATAAAAAGCATCACTGGGGATAAAAGGTAAAGAGAGGGTTTGTATAAGATGCTTTGTATGTGCGCTTATACAAGACAACATACAAATGGCAATATATAAAGAAAATATACAAGAGAATAATATACAAAACCTAACATAATTGGAGATTTGAACATTATATACATTGTATGGGGTCCGAGTTTGTATGTGAGAAATGTATGTATCCAATATGCAAAAGGATGTACAAAAGATGATACAATTTCGGACCCGATTAGAAAGTCAAATTTTGAGAACTTTGTGTGAAGTCTGTGCTTGTATATTATAATGCATTGTATCTAATATACAAAAGGAGAGATGCAGTTGTGGATTGTATGTATATAAGATACATATAATGGCAGATTCAAAGGCAATTTCAATTCATTTCATAAACCTGGTCAGGCCCGCTCTTATGTATAGAAGAAAATGTATCCGATATACAAAAGATATGTATGCAAAAGGAGGATGCAGGAAAATATACAAGGATGGATTTGAAATCCAATTTATTTTATAGATCTGATGGAGTCCGCACTTGTATGTGTGTCCCAAATGCATATACAAAAGTTGATACATAGGAATTTCTGATGCATATATGTTTATTACAACTCTGAAATGGATTTGTTTGTTGCAAGAGCAATATGAAGAGGGTCATATAAAACAAAAATGAGATTTTGTCGATGTACAAATTGATATATTGCTTTCAGCAATGAGAACAGGCACAACTTATTTGATAAAAACTGTAATATGGAATACCTTGCCGAATGAAGATTAATGGATCCAGCTCTTAATCAAATTTGTCTCTTTCTTAATCCATTTATGTGAAAAGGTGTGAGCCACGAATAGTCATATTGTTTTGACGTGAAGTTTGTTTCCCACACATATATATCAAGGAAAACAAGGATTAGCCAAAAAAAAGAGTAGTAGAATATAATAGATAGAGTTTGCAATGTCTCTCAAAGACCATGTTGCAAGTTTATTATTGAAGAAGTAAATTGAAGTTATCTGATTTAGTGGTTTCATTTTGGCATCAATTGTTTGTTGAAATTACTCAATTGTATTGTTGTCTCCATTTTAGTATTTCCTTGTTATTCAAATTAATATATCAAGTATATAGTTAATTTGTCAATACACATTTGCTGTATCTGTGTGATTGAGTTAATTGGTTTCCATAGAGGAATTAAAATCCTTCTGATTAGTCACAGTAACCTGGAAGTGTTAGTTTGGATTATTAAGAAGAATAATATAATTAGGATTACCATTCTATCTCCAAGTTGATATTATCTGTTAGCTTGCATATTTCATTCAATTGGTTATTTCAAAAAAGGATTAAATTATTTTCTGGTGAATAACAAGAAATCTAATTATATTAATTGGATTATTAAGAAGAGTTTGTCAGTCATCTCCCTACACATTTATACAAGTTATAAACTAAATATTATGCTAAACAGTTAGAATTACTACCCACTATAAGCCACTAGACTTAGTCCTTCATTCGACTCTATTTACCCAACAAGGCACTGGTCTTCTTTCAATTCATCATTTAAATCCTTTTATTTACACAATCATAAAATTCACCTTGATATTTCTTAAACAATTCATTAGATATTAGAATTAGTTAGCAAGCTTTTATCTATTCTACACCATTTGCCACTGTAGATAGATCTATTTACTTAGTCAAAATACTTACCCTCAACCTACTTTAATTTTCAAGGTTCACCCACCTAGGTTTAGTAGGACCTAAAGTGCAGGGAATCATCAAACCCTAAAGGTTGATTCTATCACGTTAGTTCAAAAATGTTGTGAATCTAAGCATAGAGCCTGGCATCCTCTTATGATTAGCAACCTACATTTTTGAGACCTAACAAAAGTCATTTCTAATCAGCTAGTGGATGGACCACTACAGGACACCACACCAATGCAATTTGAGTTTCCAGATGAATCTTCATTCAATATCTCAACACATTCTTGGAAACTATACTTTGATGGGTCCTACACAAACCATGGATCAGGGGCAGGAATCTTGTTTGTAACTCCTCATGGTGACACCATACCAAAGTCTTACCGTTTGTTTTTTCCATGCACCAATAACATAGTAAAATATGAAGCCTTAGTCATTGGTCTCAAGATGGCAACAGGTTGGAAAATCAAGGAGCTACATGTCTACGGTGATTCTCAACTAGTGATCAATAAGCTCAATGATGATTACCAAACCAAAGATGAGAAGCTTATCCCACACAAAAGGATGGTAGATGACTTTAAGTACTTTGTGATTATATCTTTCAAGAAGATACCTTGCATTGAGAACAAAGCAGCAGATGCCATGGTGACCATAGCCTCTCTTCTCGAGATACTGGAGAATGAGTCAGGGTATGAGTTCTTAGTGGAAACTATTTGAGAACTAGCTTATGATCTTCCTATGACCCATTTCATATGCCTTTTAGTTGGATCTGATTCACCCTGGTACGGTAAGATTTACACTTACCTCAAGGACAACACCCTTCCACTTGACTTATCTTCAAACCAACAATGAACCTTTATATGCCAAACCTCTCGTTATACCATTATTGCTGACACCCTATACCGACGTGGTCTAGATGGTACTTTACTTCATTGTTTATAACAAGAAGAATCCCTAACTACCCTACAAGACGTACACGAAGGGATCTGTGGAACACACTCTAGAGGTCCTTCCTTAGCTAAGAAACTCATGCATTTGGGTTATTACTAGCCGAACATGGAAATAGATTCATACCAATTCATGAAGAAGTGTAAGTAGTGCCAAATACATGGGAACCTGATACATGCACCAGCTCAAGAGTTGAGACCTTTAACGACACCTTGGCCCTTTTACCAATGGGGACTTAACCTTGTAGGCAAGATCCATCCACTCTCCTCCAACGGCCACAAATTCATCATAACCGCCACTAAATACTTTATCAAGTGGATTGAAGCTGTTCCCCTCACCACCATCATGGGTAAGCAAATTTCCTCATTCATCCTAAATTACCTCATCTGCAAATATAGAATTCCTTCATCCATTATCATGGATAACGGAAGACCCTTCAAGAATTAGGATGTCCAAGAACTCTATGGCCGATTCAAAATCCAACACCGTTTCTCCACACCCTATTACCCCCAAGGCAACGGTCAAGCTGAAGCATCCAACAAGACCATCTTGTAACTCCTCAAGAAGATGGTCAACAATGCTGGTTGTGATTGGTACATCCAACTCAATCCCGCTTTGTGGACCTACAGAACCAATATATGCACTCCCACAGGTACTACCCCTTACACCCTTGTCTATGGCTCAGAAGCTATCCTCCCCATAGAATTCAAATTACCATCTCTCAGGGTGTCGTTAAAAGGTCTCATATCAGATGAAGAATACAGACCTTTATTTAATTCAATTCCTTCCAAACAATTAAATAATTCTTAATTATTTAATTAAATCAAATCATTCTTCCAAATTTGAATAAATCAAATCAAATTTATTTAAATCCCTTCAATCTCAAAAAAGAAAATACAATCAAATATTTTATTGATTCTTCCAAATCATGCACAACAATTAAATAAATTTATTTATTTAATTTTCTTTCTTATCTTCTAAATTAAATAATACCAATTATTTAATTATTTCTTCCAATAATAGCTTCTCTAAATTTAAATAAATCAAATATTTATTTAAGTTGTCTTTTTCTTCTAAATTGAGTTATCTCTAAATATAATTCAATCTTTTTGCACATGCAATTAAATATTCCTAATATTTAATAAAGAAAAATATCTTCTTATTCTCATGCAAATCCCTTCTTCTTGTTTTAAATCACTTAACTGATTATTATATTCTTTTAATTGCTTTAACTCATTCTTCTATTCTTAGGAAATCCTGTAATGCAAAAGAAAGCAAAACACGTCTTCTTATTCGTTGCATGTTCTCTTGAACATCCTCCTCTGTTGATCTTCTTACTTCTTTTACACCATTGATCTTCTCTCACACAACTCTATAGATACAACCCTCTTCTTCTATCTTTAATATCAAGCTTTCAAGTAAACTTATGCTGCAAAATCCATAGCGCGTCATTGGCACCCTCACTATCACATCCATTTATCATCCATTTCATATTGTGTTGAAGCTCATCTTCTACACAATAAGTATCCAAGATATTTCTCCTTTGCCATCTTGAGGAATTAAAGCAAGGAAGCAAGCTTCCTGAGGGCCACATTCATCACTGAAGATCAAATGGGAATAGGTGAACAATGGAAATTGTAAGGTAAAAAGGTTGTGAGTATCATTTCTTCTTATTTTAAATCCTTATTTACTTGCACATTCCATTGATGTTTTGGGTTTTTATTATTCATTTTGAGTATCCTATTCTACCCATTATAGGTCCTTTTGTTATAACTAGCAAAGGAGGTGATGATTCTTACTATTTGCAAAATATGTCTGGAGAAGAGCAGGAACTACCTGTGCACGGGCAATTTTTGAAGCCTTTCTTTTCATAAAATATCAAAATCATGCACAAAGAGAATTAAGTGTTGCCAGTGCATGGACAACCCTTAAATAATTCTCAAAATACTTTTATTCCATGCATAGTAATCTAGGCTAATCAAAAGAGATTAGGATCTGCCAGTACATTGACAGTCCTATGAATCTCTCCAAAAAAAAATTCCATGTACTGTAGTATAGGATCATCCCTGTTCCCCATCATTATCACTTCCATCTCCCATTCTCATTTTATTCATACAATTCTATGAAGCTTCTATCCCCAATAAATAAAATATGTGGTCTACTCCCCCAAGAGATCTGAATTCTTGTTATACCCATAGTGGGTATACATCCCAGACAGAGCCACTGTTGGGACAGGAAAATTAAAAATTTTCTTATATTCATACCCACCCATGTCTGACCAGATCAAAAAAACATTATGCCCAAAACCATAATAATAACTAACTTTCATCATAGATGAGTGTCTCACCCCTCAAACTATGATATAATGAAGGGCTTCAGCTCCTTAATTTTGGTTAGACTTTGATATTTTATTGGTACCGATCCATTATCTTTGAGATAGGCTATATGTGTATCAACAAGAGAATGTTGGTCAGAGAGAGAATTTCAGAGATCTCTGATGAAAGGAGTAACACCGATGACCCTTCATCAGAAAGAAAATTCCCGGTCACGCCGATTGGTATAAGAAAGCACTATCGGGGAATAGTCCAAAAACCCCCCGACAATATAGATCATATCGATAAAGGAATTTAGTGGGACTCTCACCGAACAACCTATGGAAAGGATGGAATTAGTGATCATCGGCAGGAGATAAACATCAAAGAGAGGAAATAGAATGTCTCTGACACCTTGATGTCTCAGCGACCAAAGGGATTGTTTCGGCATAGCTCACACTGATATGTATGGAGGATAAGAACCATCGGCAAAGCTGAACAAGTCAAAATGAGGTTTATAAGTCTTGCCGAACCGATGGTCATAATGATAAAGATGTCAGTGACATATTGTGATAATCACTTTGATGAAGGACATAAAAGGGCTATCGGGGAAACAACCATGATTGGGTAACTTGAAATAAGTCATCTCGATATCATATCATATTCCGATGACAACAATGACCACATTCATCGACAAGACTCTCACCGATAGTCATATCAGAGACACTTAAGATATTGGAGAAGAATATTATTCCCACGGTGATAAAGAAAGTCAGGCTGATGATAACCATGCCCACTTGTATATCGGGTAGATCTTGAAAATATCTTGCCGATACAAACTCACATATGAAAGATGACATCGAGCAGACAGATGAAAGGTCACAACGATTGATCCATAAGAAAATGTCCGTGCCATAAGAAGATATTAAATCACCCTGACATTACAAAAATCATACCTATGAGAGAAGTAATAATGATGTGACATCTCACAAGGATCATGAAAATTAAAACTCTGGAACAATTAATTGTAGACAAGGAAGAGATCCTCTAAGATGCCATTTGAAATCATTGCAATTATGTTCAAAAGAATTATCTGAGAGGAGCACGCATGCAGAGACTTGGAGGAGAAAACAAGGGAATTCAATCATTGCCTCTGATAATAGGTACACACAAACTTCTGTATAGTAGATTACACTTCAAATTTGTTGTCCAAGATTAAAATGGAGACTCTAGTGAAAGGAAAAGGAAGAAAACAATAGGGTGAGACTAGTAAACCTAAAAAACAAAAAATTGACAAAACTCCTAAGGAGAAAACAAAAGAGAGGAAATTAAACCAGGACCTAATTGACCAATTGCTTGGATCGACTCCCAAAGCCTGAAGCTCTGTACAACTTAGGGAAAAAGTAGAAAAACTAGAAGATAAGTGCAAATATCTTGGCAACGTGTGAACTCCGATAAGAGGTGATGAGATTTTCAAATTCCATTACAACAAAAGATTCAGAAATATCCTAGTGTCGAATCCATGGCACTTGAATCTGGGCAAATTGGCTATTCTTGATGTATTTGTGAATGTTGAACTCCTCAGACTCCTAGCCAAACATTAAAACCCTAGCCTCAAAGCCATATGCAATCCGCAAGCAGAGCCAATTGTACATTTATCTAAAAATTCTATTTGTGAAGTGTTTGATCTAGATGATTTGTGCATTGTTCCTATAGTCTATTAAGATTTAGAAAAAGAATACTAGAGAATGGATACCACTTACAATGGGTGGAGATTACCTATCCATAGGCCTAAGGTAGAAGGGGAAGCAATGCCTCTTAATGAGAATGATGGACCTCCATTCCATGTGTCATTATTTGAACCATACATACAGTACACTTATTATTCTGTGGGCCAAGTCCTAGGGTGAGTGGTCCCTGAGTTTATGACAGTTCCCTTGATGGTGATAGCCACAAACATCCAGTGCCACAATGCCAGGTAGTTTGACTATGCTGCTTATGTTTTTGGTAGAATTGATTCTGGTTTGACTCTAATCAAGAACAATGCCCCATCAGTTTCCTTTGAACACTACTCACTCCTCATGCACATGGTGCTTTATTATGGCTAGGAAATAGGATTATGGTGAAGTAAATTCAAAGTTGTTCTAGTGAATCAGAGGGGGCAAAAGTCACCCGTGCAAATGTGGACCAGAATATGGGACAGTAGGTATGCCCATTCTAGCTATGTTCATTTCAAGGAATACTGTGTGAAAGTGTTATATAGATATTTTAGTCATCCTTGTGTGTATTCATTATCAAATGAAATAAAGAGGTTTCTTAGACCTAAAGATTTTGGTGGTCCTCTTACTGTTAGCCATAATTGGGGAGATTGGTATTGTTTTGAGGATGCTACCATGGTCAGAGTTTATGGTTTTGAGGACACCCCTTTTATATTGCTTAAGATTGTTCCTGACAGAATTGCTTACATAAAATAGTTAGGCAAATGAATTGTTCTAATGTGATGCATTTGAGCTCCTATATCAAACAATCATTTATGTCTAGTACTCTGTGCTTTGTAGATTTTACTGTGGTATCCAAGGAGGGTTATAGTCTCATTATGGATAAACTGATGCATTACAATATGAGATGTGCTGAGGCAAGAAAAGAATTTGATCTTGAGGGTTTCATTGACCTTGCTCGGAGAAAACAAAAGATTAGTGGGTACACACATGTCCCATATTCGCATGATAACATCATCAGGAATATGGAAGAAACTGAAGTTGAAATAGTGGTTGCGAAATATAATAGGGAATTAGATGAAAAGAGGAGGCAGCTTGTAGAGATAGAGTTGTTATCCTTTGCTAACGAGGGGTCTGCTCGAGAAGAAGAACCACATTAGCAGGCAACCATAATGTCCAAATGAAAAATGCAAAGACATCAGTCTCCTAATATAGAACATGATGAGGAGGGGTTTTCTGATGAAGATCCCAAACAAGTAGCATATGATTCTTTCATTTCAGATGACCAATTTATTAATTCTATGGAATTTAAATCATTTTTTGATGCAGGGACTTCCAGAGGTCATAACTTTTAATTTGGATGTGGGTTTTCTATGAAATTTTACAGGTGGATGCGTTATGAGGTGGCCAGTGGTTTCCCAACCCACCCTAATCGGTTGGACGTCGTCTTGGCACTTTTTTGGGGCTTGAAACTTTCATCTTGGCCCTCAAAATGGCAAATTAGTGTTTTTTTCTAGTTTTTTAAAAGTTGCTTTTTTTAATAACTCGAAACTCATGTTTCGAATTTAGGATTTCAGTTGGTTTTTCATCCTACCTTAGCTTTATGAGCTTTTTGGGAAAAAACTTGATTCTCAAGATATGACGTAAAATTACCTAAAATGGCAAAATCTGACAATTGTCGAAATCTGCCAAAAAAGGTATTTTTTTTGTTTTTTTTGTTTTCATAGATATAAGAGAGTTTTCTCTCATTGTAGTGGCAGAGTTGATGAATAGAAGTTTTGTTATGTTTCAGCTTCCAAATTTTTGTCTCTCATGTTTAATGGCACAATTATGTTGAGTGTATGTTGTGGGCTGCATCATTTGGTATCAGAGCAGGAAGATGGCTGGGAGAGGAAAAGGAAGAGACGGTCTTGCCCAGATGCATAGAGAAATGCAAAATCTGCAAAGGCAAATAGCAGAACTTACAACACAGATGGAAACCCAAAGACTGGGTAGAGGAGGAGACGAATCTGATGAAGAGATAGGTCAAGGAGGTGCAAATCAAGATACAGAACATGAAGAAGAAGAATTAGAAGGCATGAGTTTTGAAGAGAGGATGCTCAGGGCCTTAGAAGGAAAAAATGAAGGGATCAAGGTAGATGTTTTAGATTATGCAGGTAGTCTTAAACCAGAGGAGTTGATAGACTAGTTGAATGGCATGAGAAAATTTTTTGAAAGGAAATCCATGACAGAGGAGAAGAAGATAAAATTCGCATGCACCAAATTAAAGGGTGATGCAATGATTTGGTGGGATCATCTTCAAAAGGAATGAATAAGGAAAGGCAAGGATAAGATCAGGACATGGAATAAAATGGAGAAGAAGTTGAGAGAAAAATTTTTGCCCATAGATTATGCACAAACCCTTTTTCGTAGGTTTCAAAATTTAAAGCAGAACCTCTCTTCTGTGCAAGATTATACAAATGAGTTTTATACATTGTCTATACATATAGAGCATCAAGAAACTGATGAACAAATGACTGCTAGATATGTGAATGGCCTGAAATTTTCTATTCAAGATGAATTGAGCATGCATCGACTCAACAATATGGAAGAGGCTTACCAATTGGCTCTAAAAGATGAAGAAAAACAAAACAGATAGTACCATAAGAGGAATAGAGGAGGAAGAAGGGGTACATCAACCCCAATTCGAGGAGGTTCAAATTATGGCAGGGGAGAGTCATCCCATGGTTTGGAAAAACAAGTAGACACTCGGCAAGATCCTCCAAATCAAGAACAAGGAAGGGGATTTCAAAGAGGTAGAGGTTATGGTAGTGATAGAGGATGGGAAAACTAGAGAAGGCCTTTCACTTGTTTCAGATGTGGAGAAGAAGGTCATAGGGCATTTGAATGCTCCAATTATAACATGCAAGAAATAAATCAAGGAGGATAAGCTAGGGTGAACATGATTCAAATGCAGCATGAAGTGGAAGGGACAGAACTAGAGGTTCCACCAGATGTGGGAGAAAGTCTCATGATGAGAAGAGCAATGGTGATTCCAGAGAAGGAGAAAACACAAGCCAAAAGCTCTGATGGTTCATGGCTTCAAACCAATATCTTCAGAACTAGATACACTTCGGGTGGCAAGGTATGTCACGTCATTATTGATGGAGGTAGTTGTGAAAATATGGTTTCTAAAGAAATGGTAGACAAATTGAATTTACACTGTGAACAACATCCTCATCCGTATCGCATTGCATGGTTTAAAAAGGGAAATGAAGTCACTATTGATAAAAGATGCCTAATTAAGTTTAGCATAGGGAAGATCTATCAGGATGAGATATTGTGTGATGTTGTCCCAATGGATGCCTGTCATGTGTTATTGGGAAGGCCATGGTAGTATGATAGAAAAGTTATGCAAGATGGAGAGAAAAACACATACACCTTTTGGAAAGATGGCGCTAAGGTGATTTTATTGCCTCTCAAGGATGAAGGAAAAGGTGAGACCATGTTGTCTGAAAGAGATCTTGTTAAAGAAATGAAGGTGATAGGGTGTTGCTATGCATTAGTAGTGAAAAAAGGTGAAGAGGAAGACATTTCAGTTCCCCTAGAAGTAGCCAAGCTATTGAAAGAATTTGTTGATGTTTTACCTAATGAATTGCCTGATGGTCTACCGCCAAGGAGAGATATTCAACATCATATTGATTTGATTCCAGGAGCAACTCTACCCAACCAAGAAGCTTATAGGATGAATCCAACACAACATGCAGAGATGAATAACCAAGTAACAGAACTCCTAAGTAAAGGTGTGGGGAGAGAGAGCATGAGCCCATGTGCTGTACCTGCATTGTTAACCCCAAAAAAAGATGGAACATGGAGGATGTGCACTAATAGTAGAGCAATTAATAAGATTACCATCAAGTAGCGGTTTCCTATACCTCGTATGGAGGACATGATGGATGTCCTTGCAGGGGCTAAATATTTCAGCAAGATCGACCTACGAAATGGCTACCCCCAAATCTGGATTCGAGAAGGGGATGAGTGGAAGACAGCCTTTAAGACTAGAGATGGATTATATGAGTGGATGGTTATGCCATTCAGGTTATCAAATGCACCTAGCACATTTATGAGATTGATGAACACTATACTATGCCCTTACATTGGTAAGTTTGTGGTAGTTTATTTTGATGATATTTTGGTATTTAGTAACAGCAAAGAAGAGCACCTACAACACTTGAGGATCATCTTTGGTGTGTTAAGGAAGGAGGAGCTCTATGCCAATTTGAAAAAGTGTAGGTTCATGCAGGACAGTTTAGTTTTTTTAGACTTTGTCATTTCTAAAGATGGTGTCAGAATGGATCCAGAAAAGGTCAGGGCAATTCTAGAATGGCCTAGTCCAAGCAGCATCACAGCAGTAAAAAGTTTTCATGGCTTGGCCACTTTCTATCAAAAGTTCATTCAAAATTTTAGTAGTATTGTAGCTCCTATAACAGATTGCACCAAAGGGAGGGAGTTTGTATGGACCAAGGATGTTGAGGAGAGCTTTAAGTACTTGAAGAAAAAGGTAATAGAAGCACCTATACTTGCATTGCCAAATTTTGATAAAGTATTTGAAGTAGAATGTGATGCCTCCCATGTGGGAATAGGTGTTGTGCTTAGCCAAGATGGAAAACCTATAGCTTTCTTTAGTGAAAAGCTGAATGCAGTGAGAAAGAATTATTCTACTTATGATTTGGAATTTTATGCAATTGTTCAAGCATTGAGGCATTGGAGACATTATCTAGTTCCCCAGGAGTTTGTATTGTTTACAGAGCATATTGCACTGAGATACTTGAACACATAGAAAAAGTTGAATAGTAGGCATGCCAAGTGGGTCTCTTTCTTGCAGGATTACAACTTTGTGCTGAAGCATAAGTCTAGAAAACAAAATCAGGTTGCAGATGCGTTAAGTAGGCGTGCTGCACTTTTGACCACAATGGAAGCTGAGATGATTGGTTTTGATGCCATCAAAAATTTGTATGAGTCTGATGATGATTTTTGAGAGATTGTGGAACAATTGAAGGCACCAATATCTGGTAACTTGGATCACTTTAGGGGTGAATATTTTATGCAAGATGGGTATCTATTTAAAGGAAAACAACTATGCATACCGGCTGGCTCTATGAGGGACAACATTATCAGAGAATTTCATAGTAGTGGGTTGGTTGGACATTTTGGCAAGGACAAGACAATAGCCTTGATAGAAGATAAATATTACAGGCCAAAGATGAAAAGGGATATAACTAAGTATGTAACAAGGTGTAGAATCTGCCAAGTGGCTGAGGGACATTCACAGAATACAGGATTGTATATGCCCTTACCAGTACCAGCTGCACCATAGACAGATCTGAGCATGGACTTTGTGTTGGGACTTCCACATACTCAACGAGGTAATGATTCCATTTTTGTAGTTGTTGATAGGTTCTCCAAGATGGTTCATTTTATTTCCTGTAAGAAAACTAATGATGCAACGAGGGTAGCAGAGTTATTTTTTTCAGAAGTTGTTAGACTACATGGTGTTCCAAAGACTATTACCTCTGACAGGGATACCAAATTCCTTAGTCATTTCTAGAGGACTTTATGGAAGAAGATGGGGACCAAGTTACAGTTTAGTAGTGCCTATCATCCTCAAACAGATGGGCAAATAGAGGTAGTTAATCAGAGTCTGGGAAATTTGCTGAGGTGTATTATTGGAGAAAAGCCAAAACAATGGGATTTGGCATTACCCCAGGCCAAATTTGCCTATAATAGTTATGTTAACCGATCAACAGGAAAGTCCCCTTTCCAAATTGTGTATGGCAAGAATCCTCAAGGTATTCTAGATTTGGTATAGCTACCAATGAAAGATCAGGTCAGTGATGATGGGGAAGTATTTGCAGAACACCTTCAACAGTTGCAGCAAGAAGTGAAACAGAAGTTGCAGGACAGTAATGAGAGGTATAAGAATTCAGTGGATACTAGTAGGCGACATTAGACATTCAGTGAAGGTGACTTAGTGATGGTATATTTGAGAAAAGAGTGGTTTCCTACTGGAACATAGCACAAGTTGAAGTACAAGAAAATTGGTGCTTGCAGAATTACAAAGAAGATCAATGATAATGCATATGAGGTCAGTTTACCAGATGATCTCACTATTTCTCCCGTGTTTAATATTTTTGATTTATATGCATTCCATGGTGAGGATGATGCTGAAGATAGTCAACCAGAGGTGGCATGGCACAACCACGTTCCCCATAAGGAGAAGGAAAAGATTGCACAGATTCTTGATAAGAACACTATCTACACTCGGCAAGGGCGTTACAACAAGTATTTAGTACAGTGGGAAGGATTGCCACCAATAGATAGCACATGGATTACAGAGTGGGAAGTGTAGAGGTTAGATCCTATCAAATGGCAGCAGTTTGAAGACACTCACTTGTAGGAGCTGCGTTCTTTTCAACCAGAGGAGAATGATGTAGGGACTTTCGGAGGTCATAACTTTTGACTCGGATGTGGGTTTTCTACGAAATTTTACAGGTGGATACGTTATGAGGTGGCCAGTGGTTTCCCAACCCACCTTAGTTAGTTGGACCTTGTCTTGGTACTTTTTCGGGGCTTGAAACATTCATCTTGGCCCTCAAAATGGCAAATTAGTGTTTTTTTCTAGTTTTTTAAAAGTTGCTTTTTTTAATAACTTGAAACTCATGTTTCAAATTTAGGATGTTAGTTGGTTTTTTGTCCTACCTTAGCTTTATGAGCTTTTTGGGAAAAAACTGGATTCTCAAGATATGATTTTAAAATTACCTAAAATGGCAAAATCTGACAATTATCGAAATCTGACAATTATCGAAATCTGCCAAAAAAGGTAATTTTTTGTTTTTTTGTTTTCTTAGATATAAGAGAGTTTTCTCTCATTGTAGCAGTAGAGTTGATGAATAGAAGTTTTGTTATGTTTCAGCTTCCAAATTTTTGTCTCTCATGTTTAATGGCACAATTCTGTTGAGTGTATGTTGTGTGCTGCATCATTTTTGTACAAATGCAAAGGAAAAGAGATTAGGGAGTCAGTTGATAATGTCACAACTAACAATGGATAATTAAATCAGAACTATGACTCCTAGTAAAGGTAGACAACTTCTCATAGAAGCAGGTGTTATGATACTCCCTAGTCTTGATCTAAATTCTACTTTGGTATTTGATAGTTTTTTGCATAACACAGGTGACAAATATAAGCTCACTCTAGAGGGTGTCACAGAAGTGTATATGGGCACCAAATATAACAATGATGAAAATTCATTAATGATATGGGCCTTGTATCCTCCCCATAAGAAGACAACTATTATAGACACTGAGAAGGCTTTTGGGTATGCCATGAATTTGAAGGCAGGGGAAACTAACCCTTTGATCACTGTAGACATTGGTATTAATGTTGCAAAGTTGAATAAAGCACAAGCTCATATGCTGATCAAAGAATGAGCTGCATATAAACTAAGTTGTGAGAGATTAACAAAACAAAATGATTATTTGAAAGATACTATTAAGAGTACCCTTAGAGGGTTAGTGAAAAGATTAACTCAAGGAGAAAGCTCACAAAGCACCCAATCACCATCTATTGACTAGATAGTTCAAATCCAGACTGACACACTTGCAATGGTGCTCCAAAACAGGCATACCAACATGATGCATTGGAAGAACCAATTTTGGGATATGTATTCTAAAAATTATAAATTGACCCAAGAGCATGAGAGGCTTGACAAAAGGCTACAGGAAAAACTCCATGAGATACAGGGCAAGGATGTTTCTAACACTATAGGCATTTCTAGTGCAAAAGATTTAATTGAGCAGCATCAGAAATATTATGATCAGCTTAAGAACGATGCCAAAGAATGTATTGAAGCTTCAAAAGCAGGAGTGCCCACGTTGTTCAAGAATGATAAAGAATTGAAGAGGAAAGAGGAATGGAGTAAAGACTATCAAGTGATGTTGTATGAAGCATTAGGAGCTCTCAAGGATAAAGACTCTACATCTGGAGAAGCCTATAAGCATCTGGAGAAGATGGTAACGATGGATATGGTAACAGGAAACACTATTGAATTTACTGATACACATCGTAGCCAGGAGTATTTGGATCACATTGCTCAAATATACTTATGGTTGAACAGAGCTTAAAGAATTGTTATCTTTATTATTGTTATGTTAATCATGTTGATTCCCAAAAGACTTTTTGAAGAGTTATGTCTCTTCATAAGTATTTCAATATAAGTTGAACATATGATGCTAAATTATCATTAGCAATAGGATATAATACATGAAGTTTACAATATTTTAAAAGACCATGTTGCAAGCATTTTATGGATGAAGTAAATTGAAGTTCTCTGATTCTATGGTTTTATTCTGGCATCAATTGTTGGTTAAAATTATTCAGTTATATGGTTGTCTCCAGTTCAGTATTTCCTTGTTATTCAAATTGATATATCAAGTATATATTTAATTTCTCAATACACATTTGCTATATTTGTGTGATTGGATTAAATGGTTTCCATTAGAGGAATTAAAATCCTTCTGATCAACCACAGTAACCTAGATATGTTAGTTTGGATCACTAAGAAGAACCACATAATTAGGATTGACATTTTGTCTCCAAGTTGATATTATTTGTTGTTCCTTCAAGAAAGGATTAAAATTCCTTTTGGTGAATAACAAGAAATCTGATTGTATTAGGTAGATTATTAAGAAGAGTCTGTCAGTCATTTCCCTACACGTTTATACAAGTTATAAACAAAAATATTGTGCCAAATAGTTAGAGTTACTGCCCACTATAAGCCACTAGTCTTTGTCTTCCATTTAACTCTGTTTACCCAACAAGGCATAGTCTTATCTCAATTCATCATTTAAACACCCTTTATTAGTTATGCATAGTTGTAAAATTTACCTTGATATTGCTTATACAATTTATACCAATCATCCGTCAGATATTAGATATAGGATTAATTAGCAAGCTCTCATCTAATGTACACCATTTGCCACTGTAGGTAGATCCATTTACTTAGTCAAAATACTTACTCTCAAATTTGCTTTAATTTTCAAGGTTCACCCACCTAGGTATAGCAATGCCTAAAGTGCAAGGAGTCATCAAACCCTAAAGGTTAACTCCGTTGCATTAGTTCAAAAATGTTGCAAATCTAAGCATAGAGCCTGGCATCCTCTTAGGATTAGCAACCTGCATTTTTTAGACCTAACAGGACTATAACCCTTCATGCAACTAAACACTTGAGTCCCTCCTATCCATATCCACCTACCTAATCCAAATATTTGAAAAAATAAAAAAATAGAGAAAAAAAATTAAAATAGTAAAAAGAAATCCCTTCGTCCAATAGTGAAAACCACCCTTTGGTGCCAACTTAGATAAGTAGAATGATGAGAACCTGGCAAATAGACATCATGTGTAGATTGATCTTTTATGTCACTTACACTTGGGGGTATGTTGTCTCATCAAACCTATCATTGCTAACCTATCATTTCCTTCCTATCTATCCCATCATACCATTTCCATCCTATCATATCCTGTCATACCATTTCCATACCACCCTACCATCCTTATCCATTACTCCCACATACATATACCTATCCTATTGAATCTATTCATCCTTCTTTCCTCCTTTTGATCTTGGTAAAGATATAGGGGCAAAATGTTGACAAATGCTTTGGTTATCATATCATTTCATCCAACAGCAAAAACCACCCTTAGTAGCACCTTGGATAAGTACCATAATGAAAATCTAGCAAACAGGTGTCATGTGTAGGTTGATTATCTATCACTTACACTTGGGGCCATGTTGTCTCATCCAACTTATCATTTTCCAACCTATCATTTTCATCCCATCATACCATTTCCTATCCTATCTTACCATCCTTAGCCATTATACTCACATTCTTATCATATCAAATATATTCATCCTCCCTTCTTCCTTTTGATCTTGATAAAGATATGAGGGAAAAATGCTGACAAATGTTTTGGATATCTCTTGATATACCTCATCCTTCTGAACAATCCTATCATCATCCTATTGTCATAGGCTTTGTCATGTAAAATCCTAAGCATTGCACCTAGAATGGGGCATGTTATTCTTATGTGACATAGTCTTTGGAGATCACATCCTTGCCCTCTTACACATACATCTATCCCATACACTATTGCATATTCCTTTTATCCATCCCTTTATCATGAGTTTTACATCCTAATGCATATCCTTTTATCCATTCATCCAATCCTACCTCCATCCTTGCATATAGACTTGGTTTTCCCTTGTCATTCGTATCTAGCACAAAGGCTACCCAAATTTTCATCCATTGACATCCCAAAACATGTCAAATACACTAAAAAAATCAAAACATTCAAATATCCAAAAAAATCAAAAAACATCACAAAAATACAAAAAAATCAAAACATTCATAAAATACAAAAACAAATCAAATATCCCCAAAACCCAAAAAATAAAAATATCCCAAAATCCAAAAAAAGTTAAAACATTTCCAAAAGACAAAAAAAATTAATCCCATCTTCAAATCAATCCAATCAAATCAAATCATTCCAATAAAATCAATTCCTAGAATCAAGTCAATCAATCATCAAATCCATAAAAATCAAGTCAAATCCAATCAATTCATCTAAATCACTTCAAATCAATTCTTCTAATCAATCAATCAAATCAATTCTTCCACTCAATCAATCCATCAATTCTTTAATCAAATCAATTCATCACTCCAATTCTTCAAATCAATCCAATCATGAATTCAATTCCTCAAATCAACTCAAATCACTCAATCAAGTCATTCCAATTCATCAATTCAAATCAATTAATCCAATCAATCAAATCAATCAATTCATCCAATCTAATTATCAAATCAATTCTTCCAATCAATCAAATCAATTCCATTCCATCAATCAATCAATTCATCAATCCATCAAACCAATTCTTCAATTATCCAATCAAATCAATTCTTCAAATCGATTCTTCCAAATCCATTCATCGAATTCAATTAAATCACTCAATCAAATCAAATCGATGAATCCAATCCATCCAAATCAATTCTTCCAATCATTCCTTCAAATCAAATCAATACAACCAAATCAATTCGTCAAATCAATTCGTCACATCAATTCATCACATCAATTCAATTCTTCAAACCAATCCAATTCCTCAATCCATCAAATCCCTCAAATTATAAAATCATTCAATTCAATCATATCAAATCCAATCAATTCAAGCTAAAAGATTCCAAACAATGATCCAAATGTAAGTCATCCTTTATCTATACCAATCAAGTTAATCAATCTTATCAAATCATCTAATTACATCAATGGTCTTGATCCTAGCCTTGTTGTAAACCCAATCAATTAATCAATCAATCATTAGTCAAATCCTGGTGTTGATTCGCATGGACAACAACACTAGTGTTAATTAATCAACCAATTGTCTTATATAAGATGTTTCATTGTCAAAACCAGAGCAGGCATCTTATACAACATGTTTATGTTTTGTATGAAAAAGGGGGACAATGAATACAAGGGTTAAATCCACCTTTCTCAACAAATATTCAAGGACATATCGACCAAGTTGAATCACACTTTTGCAAGAGGATTCACCTACAAGTTAGGCTATCATTTGGAATGATGTGGAAATTTAGAGATTCTTAATTAATCTTTTAATTTAATGCTCAAATACCCCTAAAACCCTAATTATGTAAAACAAAAAGCAAATTGATGAATTATGACAAATGCTTGCAAACTAAGGTAGTAGGAAGAGATTAATGACTGACTATTTTTCAAAGTTTGGGATGTGGAATATCGAGGACACTAGCACTAATGCCCAAGTCCAATGTGGTCTTTTATTTGTGGAATCTTGATCTCCTTTCGACACTGATGATCACTGTACTTTTCATTTCTGTCTTGTGAAATACAGAGGATACTAGTACTAGTGCCCGAGTCTAAGGCAAGGTGATTTTTAGGATGCCAGAAGCTCTTCAAATGCTAATTATCACTATCTAAATGATTTCTATGTTTTTAACCTTGGAGGATACTAGCATTGGCACCCAAGTCTGAACAATCCTTTTCTAAAGGAATCTAGAATATGCACATTGTCTTACTATTCCCTACAACTCTACTTTGTCAAGATGCATGAGAAAATGAAGCTAAATCTGCTATCACAAACCCAACAGCAATGCTCTACTCTGTAACAATGAATATCTTGAAGGGTCTAAAATCATAAGTTAGCCAAAAGTTCACAATCATCTTCTAGCTTACAAATGAAACCCTAAATATGCCTATATATGCAACTAAACACATTCCCACTTAGAATTTTGTAATTCAAACTTAAGATGTCGGCATGAGACCTAATTAACGGTCACCAAACCAACATTCAAATTTGGGAATTACCTAAAATAGGGCAGGACAAGGGCACTAGTGCCTGTGTCCATAGGTCCTTTTTCAAGGTAGGATCAGATGCCACAATGTCCTTCATGCCCCATGTGACATGGGTTTCAGGCCATTTTCTTTCAAGAGTCAAAATTAACATATATGATGCAAAACAAGGGACCTGAGAGCTAAACCTAGGAGGGAAAAGTCCAAGGAGACATTTTTTGACATAACATTTAGCCCCCACTTTAATGTATGTATGAACACAAGGCCCATACATGCATTAAAGTATGGTCAAAACATAGCAAACACGCCAAGTACTGGATGCTAATGCATACACAAAGATTGAAGAACTATTTATAGCCCCCAATCTCAGGTAGACATTAGATAAAACACATCACAAACATGCCAATCACAGTGAACATGGAAGTAGGCATGCAAAACATAGAGAAGATAGTAAGAGTCACACAAAACATAGAGAAGACAACACTGAAGAAATGAAAAACATAATGAATACAGTGAATGCAGTAATTATTTCTTTTTTATTTTCATATATATGAATGCAAGTGCATGGAAAGTAAAAATGCAACACACTTCCCAAAATGTAGGAGGGGCTTTCACCATGCTCTTTGGAATACATATGGGGCAATAGACATGTAATAGAAATCTCAAAATTTAGGAGGGGAATTTTGCCACACTCTTTGGACTACACTTGAGAACATACACACCATACAACTCCCAAAGCATAGGAGGGGCATTTCACCATGCTCTTTGGACTATGCTTGGAAATAAACACACCATACACATAGACATGGAAGACACAGAGAAAACATGGCAAACAAGCGATAGAAGGAGCCTATTGCTAGGTTCACCACCATCTCAAGCACATTACAGGCACACCTAATGGTTGAGATTTGCCACAACAACCGTTAAAGACATGCTTAAGGGAGGATACACCATCCCTGTCTGCTTGGAGAACTTTTTAGAAAAAAAAGGATGTGCACTAGCTCAAGAGATATACCATCCCCACCACTATAGAGCACTTAAAATAAAATGATATAATCTAGCTCAAGAGATACGATATCCTGCCTCTATAGAGGGCTCTCTCATTGCAATATAAAATAAAGATGTGCACTTGCTTCAAGATACAACATCCCGCCTCCGCATAGGGCTTACAAGAACACTTCGTTAGTACCAAAATCATCATACAGCTTACCTTATATGCCCCACCTTAAGGTGGTTGATATCATGTACCGATATCAACCACATTAAGGTAGAGAGAAAACACACAAAGGAACAAGAACTTTTGTAAAGCCCATGCCCCCAAAAGTGACATGCACTTTATGATCACTAAATGTTCCCACAAACACACAACTTCCTATGAGAAGAGAGGTTAGAAATCTTTCGATAAGATAATAACCACAGTACATGATAAAAGTAATGTATAAACATAATCAAGAGCCGAGGTTATACTACGTATTTGGAACCCAAGTATAACCAAGGGGATATACTGCAGAGATCTCAGAATTGAGTATATGTAAGGCAAGATCCAAGATAAACAAAGTGCATGGAGCAAAAATATTATTATAGTTTGTTAGTGTGATAAGACATTATCAAAATATCACATGGAGTGATTCTACTAGACAAGCATCGGATAATATATATCAACCCCATCGTCATGTATGAACTAGGTCCATTTTTTCTTACTCACTAAAGGGACACGTGGTCCGTATCAATATTATTTTTTTTTCATCATCCACCAACTAGATAGAACCACTAGAGGAAGGTAAACAATAAATCAAGAGAGGAGAAACAAGTGACCAAGGGTCATCACAAAGGAAGGTATCCCCAGGTCACCAACCGCAACGTTATGCCCCTAGGACACAACACACGGCAATGGAAATAGAGGAGAGGCAATATAGAAGAATGATGATACAAATAGAAGAAGGTTCACAACAAAGGCAATCTCCCAGTATCATGTACCTTACAAGAGTATCAGGGGTGATCCAAGGAGGCCTAAACAACACATAACACATCATAGGGGAAACACACCATAGAGGTAAAGGGTTAGGAATACTTACCTATAGAGACAACCATACTAAAATTTGGAACTTGCTAGCATGTTGGAGAGATGCTCCATCAAGTTTTGTGTGAAGCTTGAGTGGTTCTTATTAGAGTGTTCTTTGTTGTCAGAAAGTACATGTGCTTTTTTATCAAATCATTTTATATGTGAAATCTTTTTTTTCTTACAAGGTGGAGAACCACTATTATTTCCTACCGATGATAATTGTTAAGGGAAAATTGGAGTAAACATGAATAATCAATATATCAATATCAATAATACCTAAAACTCAATGAAATAAAGAACAAAAGAGATCAATCAAACAATGAACAATACAAAGCAAACCTCCTTTAATTCTTAGCTTCCATTGATTGCCTATCACAAATGATCATGTCTATGAATATGGCCCTTAGAAGGTACACTTCCTTCCTATGATTCCAAGATGTTCAAATGGGAACGGCTATGATAGTATCACCATGAAGATGAGATTCACAACAATGATAGTAGTGTGTAGTAACGAGTTTGATCATAATCAATGAAGGAATTGGTGCCAAAGGCAAGTTGTAATTGCTTCAGGGTAACAATACCGAAAGCTTGGATGAATGAAATGGAGGAATAAGGTTCAATTTATAGAGTTGGGAGAGAGAGAAGATCAACGGTATAGAAAGAATGAGAAGATCAATGGTTGAGAATGGTTGATGAATGTGCGTGAATAAGAAGAAGACAAGTGTCACACAAAAGCTATTTTATTTGAGTTAGCTACTTTCTTTTCTAAAGATAAGATTTGACTTCATAAATTAGAAAGCTTTTTTCTAATTTAAGAGATATTGATAAAAACAAGGTTGATTGAGTCAGTTAACTCAACTTGAGATTTGTTTTTGCATGATTTGAGAGAAATTAAATAATAAATTATTTAATTTTGTGTGCATGAAGAGGAAGATTTATTTTTAGAAGATTTGGAAGATATTTGAAGAATTAGAAGATAAGAAAGCAAGTTAAATAAATAGATTTATTTAATTGTTGTACATGATTTGAAGAATAAATAAAATATTTGATTATATTTTATTTTTAGAGATTGAGATGATTTAAATAAATTTGCTTGATTTATTTAAATTTGGAAGAATGATCTGATTTAATTAAATAATTAAGAATTATTTAATTGTTTGGAAGATGGGTTCATGTGAACCACTACTCATGAAATATGGGTCATGTGTTTGACTCAAAAAAACTACACAGTTAAACCCTGAAATAAGTATCATAATTTGACATGTTGCAAAAAATACCTCCTACTTATGTTTGGAAGAAGTTAATTAAATAAATGATTTTATTTAATTTTTACTTTAGAAGAGGAAATTAAATATTTTGATATTTAATTAACTTAGAGGAATACGAATCGAATAAATAAATTTGTTTATTTATTTATTGATAGAAGAATTAGAATGAAATAAATATTAATATTATTTATTTAGACCAAGTCATGTCATTTTTAGGTGTATACAATAATCGTCTTATTCTTTTTCAATCTTTTGATTTCTTATTTTGTTGAATTCATCTATCATAGGGAGAAGGACTGTCATGCACCATATCCATCTTTTCTTTTATTGTAATCTCATGTTTTGGTTGTTCTACTTGTCTTTCCAATGCATTGTGGTTATCCCCCGATCCTTGAAGGGATAACAGAGGAGGAACCTCAACATAAATACCATTTCTTCATGGACGAGGTAATCCTTCAGTATTTTCCTTATCCATTTCTATTGTAGCAATTATCTCATCATAGTTCAAATAGTCATCTTCTATTTCTACTGTATTTTGTTCCATCATGTTATTATCAGTATGCTTAGGGAAGGGATTAGTAAAAATCTATAAATTCTAATTTGGAGGAACAACTGACTTATTTCCATTATCATCCACACCAAATACCTGTATAACATTCGAGTCAATGAAGTCTTGTATTTCATGTTTAATATGCTTACATCATTCAATATCATGTCCTTATTACTGATGAAAGTGAAAAAAAGCATTAGCATCAAAATAATGTCCTTGTATTCTACTAGGATCCAACTATTTAATCAGAGGAAGCTTTAAGAAGTTATTACTCATAACTTGATTCATGATAAAGTGATAGGATTCAAATATTAGAGTAAACTGTCAGTATTGTTGTCTATTCTGAAATGGTGTCCTCTTCAGATTAGCAATAGTGGACACTTGTGAAAATCTATTTGAATTTTGTCCATTAAGGTTGATGAAAGTCTTATTGTTCCTCTTAAAGTTGCTTTGTGAAGGTCCACCCGTGGATTGACCAACTTGAGCCAATGAGTTTTTGTTTTCATACCGACTAGACAAAAGTTGATAATCACGAAGGGCAGTACATAAATATTGAAAATAGTTATACTTCATAAAGATAATCTTATCACAAATGTTAGGTTGTAGATTTGTAATAAACGCCTTCTAAACATCCACATCCTTCATCTCATATTGAATTTTTGCATAAAGAACTTGATAATGACTAATAAACTCAGTTAACTTCTCCTTCAGACCTTGCTTGCAATGAACTAAATCAATCAAAGAGACATGAGGTCTATTGAACACGAGGAATACTAAGAGGGGGGGTGAATCAGTAATCTGTAAAAAATTTCTTTCACATATTCATTTACCCATTTACCAAATTCAATAACATGAAAGAAAAATAGACATAAGAAGAGAAGCCACAAAGTCATAACACATAGACACTAGTATTTTTACGTGGAAAACCCAAAAAGGGAAAAAACATGGTGAGTGTTAGCTCACAATATATTATGATATCAAAACTGAATTACATGAAGGCTCACTGCCTTAGGGCTCAATACCTAAGGACTCATTGTCCAAAGAAGTACTCACTACAATAGGCTCATTGCGAAGAAAAGAGAAGAGAAGATAGGAAAAGGATTGGATCGCTGCCAAGAGATGACTGCTACACATGCATCTATACAATGTTGAAGTGCATTTCAATTAATAGCTCAATACACAAATTCAAAAGTCTTCGTTATAATTGCCCTGCTTTTCTGTTCTGCTATATAAACTTTGTTCTTCTACCCTTACTATTCCTTTCTGATCACAAGATTCAAATTCAAAATATATCTGTATCTATATCTTTTTCTAATACTGAAACCCATTGAGTATATATATCTGCAATATGATTTATCTTACAACTAGGTTGACAAGCTAAGCATGAAACATGTACACAAATATTATACCTTATCGGCTTGATCTTATACACAAATAGTAATGCAGACTCAAACAAACAGTCAGGAATCTTCATATACATCAGGATCTATAGTAGAGCCACTTAGAATGATAATTCAAACATGCTATCTTCACCGCATATTGATTTCACATGAGTGTCAGCTTCAACTTTAAGTCCATAGTCAACTAGCTTGACTGTCATATCATAACTTTCAATGTGAACCATATGAGACTTTGAGATTCATACTTGACATTCATTATTGACTTATTATGATACCTTTAGAACTATAGAGCATAATAATCTTTCATAGAAAAATGTGGATCTCAGAACTGTTGTTCTGTCATAGAGAAATATTGTCAACCTGAAAGCTGATAGTGGAGAACTTGCAAAATGTGCTCTGATGAACTTCATGCTCTACAAATCTAGATTTAGATGCTTAAGCCATGTATCTACATTGCCTCAAAACCACAAATCAAAATATTCACCAGCAGAGGAATGTGGACCAATTTACTCATATACTCTACACTATTTCTGACTCATCTCTGTTCACTCGGACTTAGACAAATCATAGTATGACTTCCAGAGGAAGTCAGGACTTGAATACTAGAACATAACATCATCAGATAGCTATGAGTAATATACCAAAACTATAGACTATGATCTTCAACTGTGGACACATACTATCACTCACTCATTGCCTTGTATATTGTCCATACTTAGTTATTCTGACTAGGTTAGTCTTCCAGACCAAAGTCCCTTTACAATGCCTTTCTACCACACTAAGTTAATCTTCCAGAGTAAAGTCTCTTTGACATGTCTTGTTGCCATCAATGACAACATACAATAATTCTATCTTAACCATCAGAGTAGTGTCTCTTGCCAACAATCTCCCCCTTTGGCATTGATGGCAACACTTAGTGAAAAATGATTATGTTGCTCCCCCTTACTCTGATTTTCTTCTTCTTTAGATGTTTGGACATTTTTCACTAGTTATTCTTCTCCCCCTTCAATATCAATGGCAAAGGTGTATGTACAAGAGTCAAAATTGTGTCAAAACTACAAAAACTATCATACTTTGCCACTTATATACAAATATAACCTTCAAGTCAGTTAGTTGTGGGAGAAAGCATATCATTGTAGACAATCTTTAATCGTGCTAATTCTCCATCCCATCTATTTTTGGCTCTTTCCAAAATTTGAATGTTGCCATTTATCTAAAAAACTAAGTCTTCTGCCCTCTATACATCAGTATGTATATTAGTGATTGCCTTAACTTTTGTCACTTTAGTAGCTAGACTTGTCATTGAATCAATTTTAGGGCTTATTAACCTTCTCAACTGCCACATTTTGTTTTTCATTTCTTCCCTTTTACTCAATAGAATTCTTATGTTAATATGAACATTTTCAACCTATATTTCCATACTGCTTATGGAGTGAACTGCTGGAACATATGATTTAGAAATATTTACTATTTGAAGCTACATAGCTTTGACCTTTTCTTGTATTTCCTTAGTGGTCTTAGGCCATGAAAAACAAAATTTTGATATCTCGCATGCTTCCTTAATAGCACTCTTTATATTATTGATGCTATTATATAACATTATTTTGTCACTGTCTAACTTATTTTTCAACTTTGCTAATCTTTTATCATCAAATTCTTTTCTAACCTTTCTATCAGCAAACTTCTCAAAAGACTCAAAATGAGCACTTACAGATTTTATCAAGCCTTTGAGTTGATCAATTAGTGGCAATGATGTGTTTTTTTGGTGTTTTTGGCAATTAGGATTACACCCTTTGCTAAGATAAACTTAACTATCCTATTGCAACATGGAAACACTCTCAGATTATGGGTAATCTATGTTGAGAGTGAATCTCCAGAGTGAGCTGGTTCTCCAAATGAATTTTCCTAATCTAAAAGACTTTCTGGGAAAAGGAATAAAAGGATAACTGCAAATGAAATCTAACTTAAATAGAATTCTGATCTATTTGATGTGTTTACCCACAAATAACCATTCAAACATAAACTCTCACAATTTCACCTAAATCATACAATTCAAAAGTAATTTATATGAACATTCTTTCTAAACTCAACATATAACTAGAATTATATGAAAACTTTGCACAACTCTTTCAAAATAATGAGACATGACAGAGGATAAAATATTCATTACCACAGCAAGACATCAAATCAATATTGCAATTAGGAGGCAAAAGAAGTGAAACAAGAAAGTTCTATTGTATTGGATTAGAAGGAATGCATGAAAACTAATAAAAATTGAGTCAAAAATAAGTCTACAAGCTCTTTGCTTATGCTCAAGAGAGAAGAAACAATAATCTCCAACTCCTCAGAAAAACTATCTCTAATATATACTTTCCCATAGGATATCCCAGAGGAAAAGCTGAAAAAGCTCCTAAAAATAGTATCTTGTTTCATTTTCAAGCTTCACTAAAAAAGACTTAAAAAATACCACCAATCTGTCTCCAAACTAAAAAAGAAATCTGCCAAAGTCTTATGTCAAGTGGCCCCCACTAAAATTTGCTTTAAAACATGCTTTATCTATTCAAAAGATTCTATTTTTTGTCCATATTTGCCCAACTTCACCCAGAAGGAAAATCAAATCAAAACAAGATCCTACCTAGCTTTAACTACTTTAACAATTATTTTAAAAGCAATTTTGTAAGATTTTTCTTTAAAATATTGCTTTACAATAATTGCAGTTTTAATTTCCTCAATTTAGCCCGATTTGATCCTGATTTGTTCTTTTTGCAAAAAATAAAATACAAGGCCTTTGATTTGATTTGCCAAGTATAATTTGTCTATGATACTTGATTTTTCTATAAAAAATCATAAAATATGGAGGCACATTCAATAGTTGCAAAATAGAAGGCTATAAAGGTTTATCCTCCGCTTGGCCTGCAAAATATCCTTAAGGGCATATGATTTGTTTTAAACTTGCCTTCACAATGGAAAAAGGGACCATTGAGGTTTCAAGGCATATAGCCTAAGCATCTAACATGAGGATCATAATACCCCCGAGGGTATTAGTTGAAACTTGGAAAAAAAACAAATATGATAAAACTCACATTCGAGTTAGGGCTTCAATGAAATCCTAACACAAAACAATCCATGCCCTAGTTCATCGGGCACATTTTACTCTGCATTTATGATGAAACAAGCTCTGCTTGATAGCTGCCACTATGGATGAGGGTTTGACCTTGAAACCCCATTATTTCTTCAGCACTTCTAAGTGATTTTCTTGAAGACTCCATAGGAAAATGAAAGGTAAGCCTCCTTTGTCATAGAATATAACCTCTTTTTGAATTTTCAAAGCATTATTTAGTCCTGTTGGCCATGATCCTAACACATTCTATGATATATTTGCCTTTGTATCTCTATCATTACTACTTCTCTTTGTGTTATGTGGCAGCCATGAGACTAGGTCGAGCTTTATTTGAGATAACATAAGGGCAAGACTTGTGGCCTCACGGATCCTCTCTTCACTCAAAAGCAAGTTAGAAGCAAGGTATTTATCTATATCATTTCTTTATCTTTTCCATCATAGGCCCATGGGCATACTCGACATATTTGAGCAATGTTACATGTCTTGTGAGCCTGCATAGCTTGAAACCCTACTCTTTATTTCTACAACTATGCTTACTCAATGTAAATTTAAATGGGTTTTGATATTTTGAAGAAACACTGTATATTTTTCCGCGGCTATATCTTGCAGATATTTATACCTGAGGGATCTTTGTGACTATGAGCTCAAACTTCTCCATTATACTACAATTATTGTTTTGTTTTGAGCATTTATTTTATTCGGGCTCCTTCATTTCTTTGGCATTGTTTTCTAATCATGGCTTGACCCTTGAGACTTTATACACTTTGTCTATTGTATTCTTCTAATGGCTTGAATTATTTTGTATGCACCTCATTTTGTTCTCTTTAAAGAATATATCTCGATGGCACCGTGGACCTCTGCATATTTCATTGGCCGCGACTATATCTCATTATGGGTCTGTTATTATACATGGCCACTAGCTCTTAGCAGTAAAATTTTGTCTTTGTAGTAGCATGATTATTATTTCATGACTGTATGATGGACACCTATCTCCATTTGATCTTCATTATAGACACAATAATATTGTTCCTTAAAAAATCTGCAATGACCACATTCATGTTATTTGTTTCTGCACCTCCTATGGATGAAACACATTCATTTAAAAAACTCATACTTTTTGCAATGATAAGGTGTATCTTGCTGCTTTAACTCATACAGTCATACATATATGTGCTCCATTTGACAACTATGGCACTTGGCATTGATCATATTCAAACTATAACATGGCATATATCACTTGCAGTCTAGTTCACTGTATATACTTACATACATATCATGTTCAGTGATAATGTCTCTTTTTATTATTCTTGGCTTGAGGGAATATGCTTCTATGTATAGCATTTCTTCACATGCTACCTCCTGTAGCTTTATGATGCATGCACCTTTAAGATCTCTTTGTGACTATCCTGTGATTGATTATGAATATCCATTTTGACATAAAGACATATTGTAGACACTCATAAGAACCACCCTTCTCATAACATAACTTGGAAGAGATCACTGTAGTTACATCTGTCACTCCTTTTGACTGTTCCATTGCATTTGAACAACAACTTGATACTCTATCGCACTTGTTTTTATTTATTTCATCCCTCATTAGGTAGCATTGAATAAGATCACTATTCATTAATGGTTTCCACTTCAAATTAGCTTGAACTGACAATCATGGATGGACATTGAGCTTTAAGCTTATGCACTAATTTGATGTAGCATTCCTTTAGTTGAATGTATTCTATCTAAATAATAAGAACATGAATTCCTACCACGTTCCCCTTGAGATTCAGGGGAAGCATGTTGGGCTCAACCCTTGTTGGAGCCCACTTGACACCACATGCAAATATGTCTTCAAAATAGTAACATGACTTATCCTATACCTACACATGAAACAAACATGTTAGATAAAATCAGTGAAGTACAATGATTGTTCCTTTTCAATCTCTTCTGTATGTGAATGATGTATATCTGATCTAGTGCATTATAGGCAATGTATTATACCTCTTTTGATAGGGAACTCATAAACAAAGCTCTAACATGTCTTTTTCCAATTTTTGCAGGTTCTTATTGGAGATCAGGATCAAAGATAGAAAGTAACCTCAGGAACCAAAGATACTAAAAGGAAATGATGGCTATGATCCTTCTCTCTTCTATCTTTAGAAGCATAATATATTTCTTGTATTTACACTTGTTCAGCTATTCCCACAACTTGTGTGGGACATTTGATCTATCATCTTTCCAATCAATGCAATGTTTATTTCTTTTATGTATTTTATTTGTAAAATGAATAAACATTGTAGTGAAATGAAGTAACTTATCTCTTATGCACCCTTCTACAAATGAATGATGATCTAAAAATTCTTTCTCTGTCATGTCAATGAAAACTAAACTCCACATGTACTTTAGATTATGCAAAATAAAACATAGCAGAAAAATGTTAAAAACTTCACTCTAAAAATGAACCTGTTGTACCAACTCTACCAATTTGAGTTGTAAGTGAAAAATGGTAATATTTCTAGCAACTTTTGCTATATGCTTGCCTTCTAAGCATCAGGATCAATTGCCTTAAGCTGTCCATTAGGCATAGAGTCATACTCTGCTCATCTCAAACTTAGAATACAATGAAACTTAGCACTTCAACCAATCCAAACAACAATAGTAAACAAAAACAAACCAAACTGAAAACAAACTAGAAGGCCCTGGTGGCCAGAAAACCTGTGCAGCAGCACTTAGGGAAACAAAATAACTAAAAGTAAATGTGCATGAAACACTTTTTGACTGAAAAAAATCCTAACTCTAACCTACTCTAACTAGCCACAGTAACTGGTCAGACAAAACAATTCACTAGCTCAAGAAAATAACTGCCCTTCCTTTGCAGTCTGCGATACTCCATAAGGTTGTTAATCAACCCAAAAAGGTGGAGAGCAATCAAAACTTTAGCAAACTACTATAACATTTCTTTGAGAAATAAAATATAGACACTTATCCACTTGACTTCCTTTGCTAACCGATCTACTTGATACCCTCCTTGATGATCCAAATTAGTGTCACTATTGGGACTAGAAAAAATCTCACATTTTCTAGCTTCCATTAGTTTATACATCCACTATGTAACTTCATGATCAAAATAAATTGCCACAATTTGTGTGACAAGATCTATATTGTGACCTTTGTTGACCAATAATCCCAATTCCTTCATTACGATAGATAAAAACCTCAGATTAATCAATGTCAGCAAGACCCTAGTCATATTTCCTCAATCCATGAACTATATGTCTATGCAAAACATATTTTGTTTGTAATCAGGAAGAAACAAATGAAGTCTCACTGAAAAGAATTTAAAAACAACACAAGTTGAAGTATCAACAATAGTAGAAGGATCAGGATGAAGCTCTTATGCTTTCCCAAGCTCATTAATCATACCAATAAAATTCTTCAGAGGGATAAGCACCTAGTTTCACTGATGAAGTTAAATACAATTGCATCGGGAAAAAGTGTATGATTAGGATAGACTGTAGAAATCTCTCCAATAGCATAGTTCACTCTGATGGTGAAACCTAAGGAAACATTTTTGGCAAAAGTCTGGCTGAAGAATTAAATGATAATTGAAAAGTATGTGTATCGGGAAGACTAGCGTCGTCAGAGCAAAAAGTTTAAGTCTTGCTGACTTTGTAAGTCACATCGATCATAAAAAAACTTTGGAGAAAGTAGTACCAATGTATAAAATAACAAATGGAACTCATCAATATAAGTAGATAGATCGAAGTAAAGTCCTTATGTCCCACCGAGTTCATGGGTCATGGCAATGAATGGTTTTTGGTGAGAGACACATACTTTCATTCTGATAAAGTAAATACATCCTATCAAAGAAACTCAAAATGTCAGAACCACATGATAGCCTCAAAGTGATAGTTCCAGTCAAGTCAATGACAATGCAAACACTTATTCCTACATTAGATAAACCTTATAATGTCTTCCTGAAGCATTAGGAATCAAAGCAAAAGAGGCTAAATATATCTGTGGTAGGATTAAATGGTCTTCCCAATAGTGATATACTTTATCGAAAGGACACTTGGTTGGTCACAACGATTGAGTTATGAAACATATAAGTGAAAGTGGCACCAGATGAAGCATCCAAATTGACATAAAGTCAAAAATGTCTCACCAACAATAAATGTTGTATTGATTTGGCATTTCAAATTTTAGAAAGCTAGTCACATTAATCCATAGGAGGTGACATTAATGGCAACTTGAATAAAATCCCTTGTAAAAACATTCCAAATCAAAGCAATTGAAACCAAAGGATATTTTCTGGAGGCACAATGAAAGTGCAAGGGTAAAATGAAGATGAAAAGAATTCAACAATCTCTATAACATTAGGTAAGTACACAAACTCCTCTGCTATTGATAAATTAAAGTTTGTCCCTATTACTCTAGATAGGGTAGAATGGAGACACCCACAAAAATAAAGGCTAGAAAACAACAAGGGGAAATAAGTAAAGCTAAGAAACAAAAAATTGACAAAGGGAAAGAAGAGAAGGTGAAAGAGTGAAAACTAAACCAGGACCTCATAGATCAATTACCTGGTTCAGGTCCTAAGGCTAGAAGGTCTGCACAACTTAGGGCTGATGTAGAAAAATTAGAAGATAAATGTAAACACATTGGCAATATATGGACACCCATCTGAGGGTATGAATTGTTTAAGTTTCATTACAACAGAAGAATTAGGCATGCACCTGTCTGCAACCCTTGGAACTTCAATTTGGGGAAATTGGTTGTGCTAGATGTGTTTGTAAACATAGATCTCTTGAAACTCTTAGCCTCCTATTACAATCAAAATCTTTAGGCTATATGTAACCCACAGAGTGAACCTTTTATACACTTGACAAAAAATGTGATATGTGAAGTATTTAATTGAGATGACCTGTTCAATGAACCCATAATACATGAGGATTTGGAAAAGGAGTATTGGAGAATGGATACCACATAAAAAGGGTGGAGACTACCACTTCACAAGCCTAGGGTAGAAGGAAGCACAGTACCCCTTGAGGACAGTGATGACCCTCCATTTCATGTTGATTTATTTGAACCATATATGAAGTAAACCTATTATTCGATTGGCTAGGTCTTAGGATCATAAGTTTTTGAATTCATGACAATTGGACCGATAGTGATAGCAGCTGATATACAATGTCATAATACTAGGCCTTTTGACTACGTTGTATATATCTTCAAGGAGATTGATTCTGGGTTAATGGCTATTAAAAACAACTCTCCCACAATGCATTTCAAACATTACTCATTGCTTATGTACATGGTACTATATTATGGTTAGGAAATTGGGATGTGGCCAAAAGAGTTTAGGATCATACAATTGGATGAGAAAGGACATCCATTACCTATGCAATTATGGACTAGTGTGTGGGATAGCATATTTGCCCATTCCAATTATGTTTACTTTGAGGAGTATTTTGTAAAAAAATTGTTTATATTCTTTAGTCAGCCCTGCGATTATTCTTTGTCTAATGAAATTAAGAAATTTCTGAGGCCAAAAGACTTCAATGGGCCTCCAACTATGACTCACAACTGGGGAGACTGGTATTGTTTCCTTGACTCTACCATGATTAGAGTCTATGGATTTGAGGACACACCTTTTTTGTTGCCTAAGACTATTCTAGATAGGGTAGCATATTTGGAGATCATTAGACAAATGGACTACTCCAATGTAATGAATTTAAATGCTTATGATAAACAATCATTTATGCCAAGCACATTGTGTTTTAGAGATTTCACCATAGTGTCAAAAGATGGGTATGATTTCATTTGGGATAAATTGATACATTACAACATGAAATATGTAGAACAGAGGAAGGGGTTTGATCCTAAAGGTTTGATAGATTATGCAAGGAACAAGTAGAATCTCAATGGGTATGCACACATACCTTATCCATATGATGATGTCATAAGGAATATGGAGGGAGCAGAGATTGAATTAGCTATTGATAAATATAACAAAGAGATAGATCAGAGGAGGAAGGAAATATAGGAAATAGAACTGCTATCCTCTGGTGGTGAAGAATCCTTAGATGAATATGAACCCCATGCACAAACTGACAGAATTCCCAAATGTAGAAATGAATACCAACCTCCTAGCAGGGAACATGAGGTTGAAGAACTAGTTGACACAAATGCTAGACAATTGGCATATGATTCATTTATTTTGAATGACCAATTAATTCATTCTCCAGAGTTTGAGTCCTTTTTGTACAAATACAAAGGAAAAGAAGTTAGGGAATCTATTGAGAATGTCACACCTAATAATGAAAAATAATTGTTAAGTGTACTAAAGACAACCGTGGATAATGAGATGAGGAATATGACCCCTGATAAAGGTAGACAACTACAAAAAGAAGCTAGTGTGATGATATTTCTAGGATTCGATATGAATTTTGCATTAGTATTTGATAGTTTCTTACGTAGTATTGATGACAAATATAAGCTTACTCCAGAAGGGGTAACAGAAGTATACATGGGAACAAAATATAATAATGATGAAAACTCACTTATCATCTAGGCTTTGTATCCACCTCACCAAAAGATTGCATTCATTGATACTGAAAAGGCATTCAGGCATGTGATGACATTAAAGGAAAGAGAAATAGATCCCATAATCACTACTGATATTGGGATTAATGTGGTGAAGTTGACCAAGGCCCAAATCCATATGTTGATCAAAGAAAGAGACATGTATAAGTTGAGTTGTGAGAAAATGACAAAGGAGAACAATTTGTTGAAAGATACAGTCAAAGGTGTTTTTGGAGGATTAACTAAGAGATTAACCCGAGGAGAGAGCTCACAGAGTACTGAACCACCATCGATCAATCAGATAGCTCAGACCCAAATTGACACACCTGCTATAGTACTACAGAGTAGGCATACTCATATGATGCATTGGATAAATAAATTCTGGGATGTCTACTTTGAGAGTCATAAAGTTATCCAAGAGCATGAGAGATTAAATAATAGGGTCTAAGAGAAGCTCCATGGGATACAAAGCAAAGATACCCCTAACAGTACATGCATCTCCAATGCCAAAGATCTGATCAAGCAACATAAGAAATATCATGACAAGCTTCAAGTTGATGCAAAGGGGTGTATTGATGCTTCCAAGATGGGTGTACCTGTGTTATTATAGAAATGAGAAAGAGTTGAAAAGAAAAGATGAATGGGATAAAGACCATCAAGTGATATTAAAGGAGGCTCTAGAGACTATCAAAGATAAAGATTCAACATTCTGGGAGGCCTACAAGCATTTGGAGAGCATGGTTTTGATAGAGGTAGTCACAAGGAATACCATAGAATTTGTTGATACACATTTGAGCCAGAAGTATTTAGATCGTATTGCTCAGATCTACCTATGGCTCATTAGAGCTTAGTGTTAACTATATTTGTTAATTTTGTTAACTCCCAAAAGACACTATGAAGAGATATGTCTTCTTCATAATTATTGCTATAAAAGATGAACATATGATGGTCTAAAGGATCATCGATATGAAGATATATTTCTCTCTTATTTTAACAAGACTTTATAAGTAAGAAGATAGATTACCATCTCTTGTCCATTTGAAAAACTTATATCATATATGCTTATTTTTTAAAGAAGTATAATGGAACAGAATACTTTCATATGGTGATTTATTCCTATTGTTCAACAGTTGTGTTAATTTTTATGATTACATGTTATTGTACTATCTCCAAAGTGGTTTTCACTTATTATTCAAAATTATACACATTTTATAGAACACATTTGTTGTTACTGTGTGATGTTGTGGTTGGGTTCTGCTTGGGTTAATTAAATGCCTTTCAAGTAATTTGACTTAATTGGTTTCATAAGGTTAAACCTTTTTAAGGTAATTTTCCTGATTGGTTTCCCTCAAGTCAAGAATTAAATATCCTTCTATAATATCATAGTAATCTGGGAGAATAAAACTAGGATTAGTAAGAAGAGTATTGTAACTAACAAACTTGCACATCTGCATAAGGTGCTAACATTCAAAAGTGCCCAACTGTTCAAGTTAAGCTAGGAGATAAATTCACCATTCATATACATCTAGTTCCATTAACCCATCCACTAACTCCAATAGCCCAATAGGATAGGCACTAGTCATTCCAAATTCATTCTGCTAATTCTACATAGTTTTATTCAAGCATTCATATCTAAGACCTTAACATTAGGAATATGAATAATTATATTTTAAGCTACTTCACACCTATTTGCCACCGTGAAGGATATTAAAAATATACATTAGTTATGAAAGGTATACCTACCTAGGTCTAGCAGAACCTAAAGTGAAGAAGGTATTATCCTTTTACCTATTAAGCAAAAGCATGAAGAGAGCTTGGCAACCTCTTAAGGTGTAAAAACCTATGTTTTTGAGACCTAACAGAATTGACGACTCTACTAGGGATCACACATAGAAATCTTTGGTTAGAAACTAAATCTATAGAGTCAAAAGATTGAAACTCTACTGGTTAAGGAGAATCTAGACACTAATCAATATTCTTAAGTGAGATGGCAACTCTATTACACAATACAATCATTTTATGCCTTGATCTTTTAACAAGGACGGTAGGAGATCTAAAGCTAATGGGAAATAACTACAATCATCCCCACCCTTAAGGGTTCCCTCAAAGAAAATTGGGTTACCAAATCAATTTCAGTCGAACCATAATCAAAATACCCAGGATAACACCTCTAAATAGCCTATTGTAAACCATAATAGTTTTACTCCCCTACACGAATCAAATGAGACTCTATGCCATAATTGTGGATTGTCTGATGATGTTCTAGCCCAATACAGGCCTGATCCCCAAAAGACATCTTGAGTATGAAGCACAAGTCATGAGGGAAAGAGACCAAAAATAGGTAGAATACGATTACTAGATGTCATTAGAATAGGGTGAAGGGGTTCAAAGGGGATTTATAAGTTACAAAACTTTTACACAAGTGAATGACAGGCCCCAGAAAGATATGCGGAGTAAGGATGAGATGGAACAAAATCTAATTAGATTACAAGAGGAACTTGAACTTGTTAAGTTAAGGGAAGCCAAAAGTCGATTCAAACAGGAAATACAACAGATAAAAGATAGAACTAAAGTAGTGAACTAGAAATATGAACCTCCACACAAACAAGGAGGGTATGTTCCAAGGAATGCACAACAACATGTACACCAAAATGCAGGTAGTTCATCCAATCCACAACCACCACCCCCAAGCCATGTCCAACAAAATATTCCTCCAAGAAATCCAAGACCACCCATTACCCATAATATTTCTCAAAATGTAGTCAATCTATATCCACCCCCTGGCCAACAATATGTCATACCTGAATACCACAATGTAAACCCACATATGAATCCACAATAGCATCCTCCTTATAACAAAAATCAACCAAACCCATAAACTTATAATCAATACTAGCCCAATCCATGATTACAAGGGCCCCTAAACATAATAGTTATAGACAGTTAGACTTGTCAAGATATCAAGTATGTCTGATCCTATTGATAATGATTTGAGAAGTGCTCTCCCAAAGTTTGCTAGAAACAATGCTATCTCTGCAGAAGAACACATTAGAAGTTTTGAAACAGTCATGGATAAATTTGAAGTACAATATGAAGATGTTCTAATGAAGTTATTCATGCTATACCTTATTGAAGATGCCAGAGATTGGTGCAAAAATTTGCCTGATACATCAATCTGCTCTTATGAAGACTTCAAAGATCAATTCAAAGAATAGTATGGGAGCCAATCTGATCCAAGTTTTGTTGTCATGAATTGACTAGTATTCAGAAGAATCATAATGAATCTATGATGGATTTCAACTAGAAGTTTTCAAAAAAATATCATAAAATCCCACCAGAATTGAAGCCTCAAGATCGTATGGCCTTGGTTTTGTACTTAAATTCTTTTGATCCCAAGACTGGATATGAGCTCAGAAACAAATCTCCTATGACATTAGAAAAAGCCCAAAAAGCAACCATTAATATTGAAAACAATAGGAGAGCAGTAGGAAAACTTTGGAAAAGGGAAAATACAAAAGTTGTACTAGCTCCAAACAATAATCAAGCAAAACAAAACAATTATTACAGAAATGAAAGGCCAAGATTACATGATATGCTGTAAATACAAATTGGAAAGATGGGAATCCTGTGGATAACAATAGAAGACCAAATTATGAAAAAGACACTTCTGATCCATTAAAAAGAAATGGGACTCATATGATGGAAAAAAATCCATGATGCTTGGCATATAACTTACCACATTCATTTGAATACTATGTGGTGGTTCAATCAGTATAGAAAGAAAAAGTGTCATTTAGCTTGGAAAGAGATAACCATACTGTAAACATGTTAGCACTCAGACCTCATCAGATTGATGAAGGATATTCATCCACAGAATAGGATGGGTATGAATATGATGTAGGAAATTGAAGATATAACATTAGTATGGGAGGATAGGAAGTATTTTCAGATCAAGAAGATCACTATGAGGGAGCTTCTTATAATCATAATATGCCATCATGTAACCAATGGAGAAAACCAACTAAAGAAGAAAAAATCACTCCAACAATGGCTGCTATGGCACAGGCGAAGAGTAATTACAATCTAAGGAATAGAACAGTCAATGCAGATCAAGGAACACCTAGAAGTTTGTTTATAAAAGATCATAATCATAAAAGGGATAATATGAAAAATACATCTAAAGAACTAGAAAAAACTAAGCAAGGTAAGATAAAAAGACAAAATAATAGTTGGAGAAAAAGGGCATAACAAAATAGAAAAATCTAATCAAACAATAACTCCCTCATTTGACATAGCTCAAGCAGTATCTCAAGTGAAAATATCAGTACCACTTCTTGAAATGATGAAAATAGATCAATACAGGAACATGGTGGTTAAGATGATTTTAGATATAACAAAAAGGAAACAAGAAAAACCTCAAATCAAAATAAATAATGTCTAAACTAAGGCTGCTAAAATTCCAGAAGTATACTTGGGTGACACATTGACGAGGAATCCATCTCAGGTAGATCCTTTCTACACAACCTTGTTGATAAAAAATAGGCTGGTGAGGAACTATGTGATCGACTTTGGGGCTGCTATGAACATCATGCCACTAGCAGTCATGAAGTAGTTGGGAATGTGGGTTGACACTACATATGGCAAGTGTTATGCAACAATAGGTCCATTCCAGTTGTAGGCATTATGAAGGATGTATAAATAAAGCTAGCTGCCTACCCTAAAGTGACTTATAAGATTGACATCACTGTAGTGGATATCCCACCATACTATGGAATGTTTCTATCTAGACAATGGACTGCAATAGCCGGAGGAAATGTCCAATTGGATCTATCCTATGCCACTATACTAGTCGGAGAAAAGGAAATTAAGTTATGTAGAGAACCAAGGTATGAAAACATCATTGAATGCATTGACCAAAGTCAAGTAAATTTCTTCTGTGATACAGACCTAGGTGCATTCAGAATTGAAAAAATTCAACCAAAATTATAGAACACTGACCCAATAAACCAAGAAGCCCAGACTGATGAATGTGGTATATGGAAAATGTATTTTGATGGTGTGTGTAGTAAGGTTGGTAATGGGGCAGGAGCATTATTTATCTCACCAACTGGTAAGACCTTCAAGTACGCATTCCTGTTGACATTTGAATGCAATAAAAATGTAGCAGAATATGAAGCTCTGCTCATTGGTCTGAACATTGCCATAAAACATAAAATAAAATGTCTTGCTATATAGGGGGATTCTGAATTAGTTACATCTCAGATCAAAGAGAAGTATTCATCCAAGAACAAAAGGTTGAAGTAATATAGAAATGTTATCTGGGATAATGTTGAGTTATTTGATGCCTTCTCAATCAACTGGCTAGACAGGTCAAAAAATATAATGGCTAATTTCCTAGCAAACATAGCATTGAAAAGGGATGATATCACACTGGCAGACATTACTGAAGTAGAATTCAAAACTAGACCAGTGATTCTAGATAACATCCATAATTGGCAAGTCTTTAATGATGACATAGATCTAATCAAATTCCTACACTGTGTCGATCAATATCAAGAACAAGAAATTGATTTCAATGCATTTGTGGAGGAAGTAGATGGAAAAGAAACTCTCTTTGGTCAGGAGATAGTTCAGTTAAAAATAAATAAAATACCTAAGGGTCTCATAGCATTAGAGAGAGTATTTGATGGGCATGACCGATTCAAGGCAAAGAGCATACCCATAGTACAAAATGATCTTGAAGAGATAAATCTAGGTACACAAACAACCCCAAAGAATGTATATATTAGGAAGAAATTGAATCCCAAAATTAGAAGCATGCTCATTGATTTACTCAGAAAGTACAGACATGTATTTGCATGGTCCTATGATGAGTTGAAAGCATATTGAGAAAATCTTTTCCAACATGAGATACCACTAAAGCCAGATGCCAAACCATTCAGGCAAAAGTAAAGACCTATCAATCTGACATTAGCCCCTAAGATGCTTAAGGAACTCACAAAACTAAGGGATGGAGCTATTATCAAACCCATTAGACATTCTTTTTGGGTTTCAAACTTGGTGCATGTTAGAAAGAAAAAATGGGGACATTAGACTATGTGTGGACTTTAGAAATTTAAATAAATCTTCACTTAAGGATAATTACCCCTTCCTAACAGGGAAGTAGTACTGCAAAAAGTCACAGGCTGTGAACTACTGTCCATGATGGATAGTTTCTCAAGATACAACCAAGTAAAGGTCAAAGAATCTGAACAATTCAAAACTACCTTTACTACACCTTGGGGAACATATGTTTATGTAAGAATGCCATTTGGGCTGACAAATGATGGAGCAACATTCTAAAGGGCAATGGAGGTGGCTTTTCTTGGTTTAATTAATGAAATTATGGTGGTCTATCAGGACAACTTCACAACATATTCCAAGAAAGCTGAGGATCATTGTACACACTTAGAGAAAAATTTCTTAGAGCCTTGGAATATGGAATCTTATTGAATCCTAACAAAGGGCAAGTTTCTTGGCCACATAGTTTCAAAAGATGGGATAAGAATAGATCCCAAAAGAGTGGAAGCCATTGAGAATATTTCCATTCCTAAAACTGTGAAGGCTATACAATCTTTCTTTGGCCAAATCAACTTTGTCAGGAGGTTAACTCCAAATTTTGTTGAAATAGTAAAACCTATTTCCAAGATGTTAAAGAAGGGTGAATAGGTGGAATGGACAAAGGATGTAATTGAAACTTTTGGAGCTATTAAAAAGGCAATCAAAGAGGCTCTTATATTAAAGTCCCCTAAATTTGACAAACCATTTTATATATTCTCTTTTGCATCATACCACATAGTAGCTCCAATAATGCTACAAAAGAACACTGAAGGATTTGAATAGTCAATTTAATTCTTTAACAAGTCACTTCAGGGGGCTGAATTAAAATATGACATAAAAGAAAAGCAAGCCTATGCCTTAGTGAAAGAAGTAAAATCATTCAGACCTTATCTAGTGGGAGCTCAGGTGATAGAGTATGTCTCGAATGATGCAATAAAGGATGTATTTGTTCAAAATGAGGTTATTGGATGAAGCTGTAGGTGGATTAATTGAATCCAAGAGTTCAACATAGACATTCAGATCACTAAACTCGTTAGGGAATAGGGCTTAGTAAAACTAATGACTAAATCTAATTTGAAGGTAGTACAAGTCTACAATATAGATGATGGAGAAAACAACAGTGCTGTGAGCATAGACCATACATCTTGGTATACCAATATAATATATTATTTGAAGAATCTAAAATGTCCTGCAAACTTAAATGAAAATTAGAAGAGAACATTAAAATTACAAGCATCAAAATATATTTTCATGGACAGAGACTTATATTAGAAAAACAAAGATGATATTTTGCTACTATGCTTAGATAAGACATAGGCTAAAAGGATGTTGCAAGAGATACACAAAGGTGCACGTGAAGGACACTTCTTAGTGAAGACCACTGCCCATAGAATCTTGAGAGCCAGATATTGTTGGCCAGAAGTGTTAAAAAATGCTTATAGTTATGTCAAAAGATGTGATGCCTGTAAAAAATTCTCTGGTAAGCCCAAATATCAGGGAGCCTTGCCACTGAGATCCATGCAAATAGAGGCTCCATTTCACCAGTGGGGAATCAATTTCGTAGGAGAAATTGTTGAGAAATCAAGTGAAGGACATAAATGGATCCTAGTAGCCAATGATTATTTTACCAAGTGGATGGAAGCTATCCCAACAAAATAGGCTACCAGCAAAGTAGTGATAAATTTTGTCTTAGAAAACATTATTACTAGATTTGGAGTGCCAGTGAGAATTATTACAGATAATGGTATGTGTTTCAAATATGAGCAATTTAAATTGTTCTGTGAAAATTATGGCATAACAATCTCCTACTCTTCACCATCTCATCCTCAGGTGAATGGTAAGGCAGAATCTAGCAACAAAAGCATCTTAAAAATAAAAAAAAGAATCTTGGACAATAATAAAAAGGCATGGGGTTCAAGGTTGAAGTTAGCCTTATAGGAAGATAGAATTACTGTAAGGAAGGATACATGGAAGTCACTGTTTGAGTTAGTATATGGAACCCAGGCCAGGTTACCAATGCATAATCTCATACTAGTTTGTAGATTTATTCTTCAAGATGATTTAGATGTCCCCCAACCCATGGAGGATAGATTAGAACAACTGATTGAATTAGATGGAGTGAGGATTGACGCCCAAAAATAAAATGAGAAGTTGCAGTTACAGACAAAATACATCTTTGATAAAAGGGCCAAGGAAAGAAAATTCAAGGAGAATGACATGGTCCTCATGTAAAATGCCAGAGCACAAGAAAAGGGTAAACATGGTAAATTTGAGGCATTATGGGTAAGGCCATTTGTTATTATTGGCAAAGGAGGAGAAGATTACTACTATCTACAAAATATGTTAGGAGAGAATTAGGAATTGCTAGTGCATGGACAATTCCTGAAACATTTCTTTTCTTAAATTTTCCATGCACAGTAGTTTAGGAAAAGATTAAGAATTGCCAGTGCATGGAAAATTCTTAAAAAAAAAAACTTTTACAAATAGATTTTCCATGCACAGTAGTATAGGATTCCACTCCATTTCCATCTATTTCCATCCACTTCCAAATTCCTTCCAATTGCCACATCCAACAAATAAAATACTTGGCCTACCCTCCCAGAGATCTTGATTCTTGTCATACCCACAAAGGGGTATGCATCCCCAACTAGAGCCACTGTTGGCACTAGAAAAATATCACATTTTCTAGCTTCCATTAGTTTATACATCCACTATGTAACTCTATGATCAAAATAAATTGCCACAATTTGTGTGGAAAGATCCATATTGTGACCTATGTTGACCAATAATCCCAATTCCTTCATTATGATAGATAAAATCCTTAGATTAATCAATGTTGGAAAGACCCTAGTCATATTTCCTTAATCCATGAACCATATGTCTATGCAAAACATATTTTTTCCATAATTGGGAAGAACTAGATGAAGTCTCACCGATGAGAATTTAAAAACAACACAAGTTCAAGTATCGGCAAGAGCAAAAGGATTGGGATGCAGCTCTTATGTTTCCCCAAGCTCATTAATCACACCAATAAAATTCTTTGGAGGAATAAGAACCTAGTTTCACCGATGAAGTTAAATACAATTACATTGAGAAAAAGTATATGATCGGGAAAGACCGTAGAAATCTCTCCAATAGCATAATTCACTCCGATCGTGAAACCCAAGAAACATTTTTGGCAAAAGTCTGGCTAAAGAACAAAATGATAATTGAAAAGTATGTGTATCAGGAAGACTAGCATCGTCAGAGTATAAGGTTAAGTCTTGCTAACTTTGTAAGTCACAATGATCGTAAAGAAACTTCAGAGAAAGTAGTACCGATGTATAAAACAACAAATGGAACTCATTGGTATAAACAGATAGATCAGAGTAAAGTCCTTATGTCCCACCGAGTTCATGGGTCATCGCGATGAATGGTTTTTGGTGAGAGACACATACTTTTAATCTGATAAAGTAAATACATCCTATCGGAGAAACTCAAAATGTCAGAACCACATGATAGCCTCAAAGCAATAGTTCCAGTCAAGCTGATGACAATGTAAACACTCATTCCTATGTCAGGTAAACCTTATAGTGTCTTCTAAATGCATTAGGTATCAAAATAATAGAGGCTGAATATATATGTGGTAGGATTAAATGGTCTTCCCAATAGTGATATACTATATCGAAACAACATTTGGTTGGTCACAACGATTGAGTTATGAAACATATAAGTGAAAATGGTGCCAGATGAAGCATACAGATCAGTATAAAGTCAGAAATGTCTCATTGACAATAAATGTTGTATCAATTTGACATTTCAAATTTTGAAAAGTTGGCCACATTAATCCATAGGAGGTGACATTAATGGTGACTTGAATAAAGTCCCCTGTAAAAAGATTCCAAATCAAAGCAATTGAAACTAGAGGAGATTTTTTGGAAGCACAAGGAAAGCGTAAGGGTAAAATGAAGATGAAAAGAATTCAACAATCTCTGCAACCTCAGGTAAGTACATAAACTCCTCTGCTATTGATAAATTGAAGTCTGTCTCTATTACTTCGAATAGGCTAGAATCGAGACACCCACAAAAATAAAGGCTAGAAAACAACAAGGGGAAACAAGTAAAGATAAGAAACAAAAAACACAAAGGGCAAGAAGAGAAGGTGAAAGAGAGAAAACTAAACTAGGACCTCATAGATCAATTACCCGGTTTAGGTCCTAAGGCCAGAAGGTCTGTACAGCTTAGGGCTGATGTCGAAAAATTAGAAGATAAATGTAAACACATTGGTAATATATGGACACCCATCCAAGGGTATGAATTGTTTAAGTTTCATTAAAATAGAAGAATTAGGCATGCACCTGTCTGCAACCCTTGGAACTTCAATTTGCGGAAACCGGTTGTGCCAAATGTGTTTGTAAACATAGGTCTCCTGAAAATCTTAGCCTCCTATTACAATTAGAGTCTTTAGGCTATATGCAAACTGCAAGGTGAGCCTTTTATACACTTGACAAAAAATGTGATATGTGAAGTATTTGATTTAGACTACCTGTGCAATGAACCCATAATACATGAGGACTTGGAAAAGGAGTATTGGAGGATGGATACCACATACAAAGGGTGGAGACTACCACTTCACATGCCTAGGGTAGAAGGAAGCACAATACCCCTTGAGGATAGTGATTGGCCTTCATTTCATGTTGATTTGTTTGAACCATATATTAAGTATACCTATTATTTGATTGGCCAGGCCTTAGAATCAGAAGTTTCTAAATTCATGACAATTGGACCAATGGTGATAGTAGCTAATATATAATGTCATGATGCCAGGCCTTTTGACAATGGTACATATGTCTTCAAGGAAATTGATTTTGGGTTAATGGCTATTAAAAACAACTCTCCCACATTGCATTTTAAACATTACTAATTACTTATGTACATGGTACTATATTATGGTCAGGAAATTGGGATGTGGCCAGAAGAGTTGAGGATCACATAGTTAGATGATCAAGGATAGCCATTACCTGTGCAATTATGGACTAGTGTATGGGATAGTAGATTTGCCCATTACGATTATGTTTACTTTTAGGAGTATTTTGTAAAAAATTTGTACTGATTCTTTAGCCACCCCTGTGATTATTCTTTGTCTGATGAAATTAAGAAATTTATGAGGCCAAAAGACTTCAATGGGCCTCCAACTGTGACTCACAACTGGGGAGAGTGGTATTGTTTCCTTGACTCTACCATGATTAGAGTCTATGGCTTTGAGGACACACCTTTTTTGTTGCATAAGATTGTTCTAGATAGGATAGCATATTTAGAGATTGTTAGAAAAATAGGCTACTCCAATGTAATGAATTTAAGTGCTTATCATAAATAATCACTTATGCCAAGCACATTATGTTTTGGAGATTTCACCATTGTGTCAAAAGATGGGTATGATTTCATTCAGGATAAATTGCTACATTGCAACATGAAATATGTAGAATAGAGGAAGGGGTTTGATCCTGAAGGTTTTATAGATTATGCAAGGAAGAAGTAGAATCTCAGTGGGTATGCACACATACCTTATCCACATGATGACATCATAAGGAATATGGAGGGAGCAAGGGTTGAATTAGCTATTGATAAATATAACAGAGAGATATATTAGAGGAGGAAGGAAATATAGGAAATGGAGCTGCTATCCTCTGGTGGTGAAGAATCGTTAGATGAATATGAACCCCATGCACAAACTAATAGAATTCCCAAACCTAGAATTGAATTCTAGCCTCCTATCAAGGAACATGAGGTTGAAGAACTAGTTGATACAGATGACAGACAATTGGCATATGATTCATTTATTTCTGATGACCAATTTATTCATTCTCCAAAGTTTAAGTCCTTTTTGTACAAATATAGAGGGAAAAAAGTTAGGGAATCTATTGAAAATGTCACACCTGATAATGAAAAACAATTGTTAAGTGTGCTAAAGACAACTGTGGATAATGAGATGAGTAATATGACCCCTAATAAAGGTAGACATCTACTAAAAGAAGCTGGTGTAATGATATTTCCAAGATTGGATATGAATTCTGCATTGGTATTTGATAGTTTCTTACATAGTATTGATGACAAATATAAGCTTACTCCAGGAGGGGTAATAGAAGTATACCTAGGAAAAAAATATAATAATGATGAAAACACACTTATCATCTGGGCTTTGTATTTGCCTCACAAAAATATTGGAGTCATTGATACTGAAAAGACATTCAGGCATGTGATGACATTAAAGGCATGAGAAACAAATCTCATAATCACTTCTAATATTGGGATTAATGTGGCGAAGTTGAACAAGGCCCAAATCCAGATGTTGATCAAAGAAAGAGACATGTATAAGTTGAGTTGCGAGAGAATGACAAAGGAGAATAATTTCTTGAAAGATATAGTCAAAGGTGCTTTTGGAAGAACAACTAAGAGATTAACCCAAGGAGAGAGCTCACAAAGTACTGAACCACCATTGATTGATTACCAAATTGACACACTTGCTGTTGTACTATAGAGCAAGCATACTCATATGATGCATTGGATGAATAAATTATAGGATGTCTACTCCAAGAGTCATAAAGTTATCCAAGAGCATGAGAGATTAAATAACAGGCTCTAAGAGAAGCTCCATGGGATACAAATTAAAGATACCCCTGATAGTACAAGCATCTCCAATGTTGAAGATCTGATCAAGCAACATAAGAAATATCATGACAAGCTTCAACCTGATGCAAAGGGGTGTATTGATGCTTCCAAGATGGGTGTACCCATGTTATTCAGAAATGAGAAAGAGTTGAAAAGAAAAGACGAATAGCCTAAAGACTGTCAATTGATATTATAGGAGGCTCTAGAGACTATCAAAGAAAAAGACTCAGCATCTTGGGAGGCCTGAAAGCATTTGGAGAGTATGGTTTCGATAGAGGTAATCACAAGGAATGCCATAGAATTTGTTAATATGCATCTAAGCTAGAAGCATTTAGATCATATTTCTCAGATCCACCTATGGCTCAGTAGACCTTAGTGTTAACTATATTTGTTAATTTTGTTAACTCCGAAAAGACAGTATGAAGAGATATGTCTTCTTCATAATTATTTCTATAAAAGACGAACATATGATGGTCTAAAGGATCATCGATAGGAAGATATTTTTCTCTCTTATTTTAACAAGACTTTATAAGTAAGAAGATAGATTGTCATCTCTTGTCTATTTAAAAAACTTATATCATATATGCTTATTTTCTGAAGAAGTATAATGGAATATAATACTTTTATATTTTTATTTATTTCCAGTGTTTAACAATTGTGTTAGCTTTTATGATTACATGTTACTGTACTATCTCCAAAGTTATTTTCCCTTATTTTCAAATTTATACACATTTTTTGTTACTATGACATTGTAGCTGGGTTCTGCTTAGGTGAATTAAATTCCTTTCAAGTAATTTGACTTAACTGGTTTCATAGGATTAAAACCTTTTTAAGCTAATTATCCTAATTGGTTTCCATCAAGTCAAGAATTAAATATCCTTCCGTAATATCACAGTAATCTGGGAGAATAACACTGGGATTAGTAAGAAGAGTATTGTAACTAACAAACTTGCACGTATGGATAAGGTGCTAACATTCAAAAGTGCACAATTGTTAGAGTTAAGCTAGGAGATAAATTCACCACATATACATATGTTTCCATTAACCCATCCACTGATTCCAATAACCCAATATGATAGACACTAGTCATTCCAAATTCATTTTGGAAATTATACATAGTTTTATTCAAGCATTCATATCTAAGACCTTAACAATAGGGATAAGAACATTTATCTTTTAAGCTACTTCACACCTATTTTCCACTGTGAAGGATATTAAAAATCTACATTAGTTGTGAAAGGTATACCCACCTAGGTCTAGCAAAACCTAAAGTGAAGAAGGTATTATCCTTGTGCATGTTAGCCAAAAGCATTAAGAGAGCTTGGTAACCTCTTAAGGTGTAAAAACATACATTTTTGAGACCTAACAGTCACTATGAGTTTGTCCCCTTCTATTGATTTCCATACTAGCTAGATACCTAATAAGACATCCCCTTAAAGGTTTTGGACTAGAAACAACAACATGATCTGTACATTGCATGATAGCCCACCATGTGGCTTCCTCCTCTTCGGTTAATGGGTCATCCTCCTCTATTAGAGTAGCTAATAGCTCATCAAAACTATCAAAACTTGGAAGATTCTTAGGAAGAGTTATACTAGGCTCAAAATATTCAAGATTGCTCAAGGAGATACACTCTAAAACAAGTATTCTTCAATAAATAAAGCCAAGAATTCAAAAAATGAACTAACCTCTATCGACAAACCATTAGTTTGTATATTAGCCTCTAGTTCCTAGGTGTAATAGTAAGGTGGCTCCTCCAACCATGATTTATTCAGCTGCAAGTCAGGTTGTTCCTTAACTAGTGATTTGGTGGGAAAAAGAGCCACTTCCTCCCTTTACTCTTGTTCAAGATAAACCTCCTCCATGAATACAAGAATAACATCCAAATATGAGCAGAAAAGCTCAATTTCTACTTGAAATAGATCATCCTCAAACTCTTGATCACATCAGGCAGGGTTGCTTTCACATATCTGATCTTGGGTCAGTACCCTATCTAAATAATGTTAATCACTATGATGGTCAGAGCCTAGCATAGACATGCCATTTTCACTTTTATGCACAAAATCAGGAAGCTCATCAAACAGGTTAACAGAAAACTAAGGTTCAACACCCTACTTTTGCATATTATCTATGTTTGTAACAGGAATCTCAAGACTACTTCAAAATAAATTTTCTTGATTTTCTGATCAAAAAAGGATGTTCTTTACCTCATAACAGCCTTCATTAAGCTTATTGAGATCCAAATTAGGCTCCTCTATATTTCCTTCTCTTTGGTCCAAGGCCCCATTGTTAGATTGCTTGGTTTCAATCAGCAATTCCTTGTATTGTTGAGGATCTTCTTACTGTTCTAAAATTGTTGTCTTTGGTATAAGCATGTTATCTTCATCTGGATGAACAAAACAAGGTAACTTCTTGATTAAAGAAATATATTCCTCTTTCTCATGTAGTGTCTTCTCTAATGAAATTTGGGCATTTAGTTTCTACAACTGAAGATTTTCACCCTGCGACCTCTGTATCCCTACTTTCATGCATCTGGTGAATAGAATTAGAAATTTTTTCAAAGGAATCAAAATACAGAGGGTTCAGGGTCATATTTGAATCAACTTGCTCTACACAAGCAGTAGGAACTTTTCTATGTGAAACAACCTCTTGTACCTACTGATTTTTTGAAAAACATTTAACATCTTTTACAACACAAGGAACCTCTTTGGTGTGAACATTGACAGATTCATCAGAAGGAGTCTTCTCTTGTTTGATCTTTTTCTACTCTAGCCGATATTGCTCCATAGATATATGTAGTAAATCTACCTTCGTAGCTTCCTTCATAGTGAATGAGTCATTTTGGAGGACAATAGGTCCATCCTTATAAAGGTAAATGGTGATAGGGCAATCAGATTCATCTGGTTGGAAAATTTGGCGATCTTCTCAGATTTATTGATACAACTAAAACTATTGGTTAATGAACTGGTGTCAAATCCTAATAGGCTCCTCAACAAAATTAGAACCTCTGAAACTTGGGATTTTGATTTTCTTGGGAGTTTGTTTGCATTCAAAACCAATTTCTTGGAGAGAAAAGGACTCTTCAAGCAGCTAGTTTTAAAGCAAAACAAGTACAGATTGTGCAAACCTGGATTCTTGCAAGGGTGAAGGATTTCTAAAACTCGGTATTTTAAGTTTAAGAGGCTATTTTGAGGAATCAAGGACTTCATTCTTCCTAAAACTCAAGATTTCAACTTTAGGGGCATTAAGAGGCTCATTTTATCTAAAACTTGGAAATTTATATTTATGAACCTCTTCTTGAGTTAGTTGTTCTAGAATAGAAGGGGTTGCTTGGGCTTGAGAAAACAAAACTTTATTTGGGCAACTGCCTCTCTCTTTAGATTCTCTTCAAAATGTCTCCTTTGTATCTCCCACTCCTGATCAGAACCAAACATCTCATAATGTGGCTGCTCTAGTTGTTGAAAGTAAGCTTGGTGATTTAAATCATGTAGTTGCAAATCAGACTCTTCATACTTCTTTGCTTGAAATCCCCCTCCTTGTTGATACTAATAACTCCTTATGCTTGCAATCTCTAGCTCAAACTATGTTCTTTGTGCCTCCAATTCCTTCTCATGAAGATATGCTTGATAAGCCAGTTCCTCCTGGTTCTGATTATACTCACGTTGCCTTCTAGTCTCCTCCATATGCTTGTTGAGGTCTGACACAATGTCTTTAAGCCCTTTAATTTTAGACTGTTTTAGCTGGTAAGGAGGCTGAGTAGGGGTGGGTGGGTTGTAATTATATTGGGCATGCTGATTTTGCAAAACCATGGGATTAGAAACATCAAAATAATTGGTCTGATATGGTTGACCCAGAGATGGATAAGTGGTATTTTCATAGTATGGGGGTGGGTATACTTGTTGGCTATAAAATTTTGCCATTTTTACTCATATGAAAGCTAGAAAATGGAATGAATAGATGATTTTTATAACATACTAGCACCTGATCATATTGAAACCTGTAGATCTTGATTCAGAGTTGCCAGATGTGTTTGATTTTCTACCTCCAAAGGCTGAGATCACTGATACACACACCAAATATTAGGATATATGAACCTACTATTGGACTGGAACTGTCTAATCTGTCCTGATCTAGTTTTCATAAGCTAGAAACACTAATTTGTATGCAAGACCAGAGAATTAAGTCACTAGGTATTTTGTAAAAGCCTCCAAAGGCTAGAACACTGCTGCATATACTAGAATAGCATCTTGAAGAATTGAAAAAACTTGTTTGAATGAACCTTCAAAGTCCCACCAGCTATGCCAAAAACTATTGGCAATCAGTATTGCACCCTTTGCTAAGATAAACTTAATTGTCTTGTTGCAACATGGAAACACTCTCAAATTGTGGGTAATCTATGTTGAGAGTGAATCTCCAGAGTGAGCTGGTTCTCTAAATGAATTTTCCTAATCTAAAAGACTTTCTAAGAAAAGGAATAGAAGGATAACTTCAAATGAAATCTAACTTAAACAAAATTCTAATCTATCTGATGCTTTTACCCACAAACAACCCTTCAAACATAAAATCTCACAATTTCACCTAAATCATACATTTCAAAAGTAATTTATATGAAGGCTCTTTCTAAATCAGCATATAACTAGAATTATATGAAAACTTTGCACAACTCTTTGACAATAATGAGATGTGATAGAGGATAAAATATTCATTACAACAATCAGACATCAAATCAACATTGCAATTAGGAGGCAAAAAAAGTGAAACATGAAAGTTCTGTTGTATTAGATTGGAAGGAATGCATGAAAATTGATAAAAACTAAGTCAGAAATAAGTCTACAAGCTCTCTGCCTATGCTCAAGAGAGAAGAACAAGAATCTCCAACTCCTCAGAAAAACTATCTCTAATATATGCTTTCCCATAGGATCTCCCAGAGGGAAAATTGAAAAAGCTCCTAAAAATAGTATCTTCTTACATTTTTGAGCTCTAATAAAAAAGCCTTAAGAAATGCCACCAATCTGTCTCCAAACTAAAAAAGAAAGCTACCAAAGTCTTCTGTCAAGTGGCCCCCACCAAAATATGCTTTAAACATGCTTTATCTATTGAAAAGATTCTATTTTTTGTCCATATCTGCCCAACATCGCCCAGAAGGAAAATCAAATCAAAACAAGATCCTTCCTAGATTTAATTACTTTAACAATTATTTTAAAATTAATTTTGTAAGATTTTGCTTTAAAATATTGCTTTACAATAATTGTAGTTTTAATTTCCTCAAAAAAATAAAATACAAGGCCTTTGATTTGATTTACCAAGTATAATATGTCTATGACACTTGATTTTTCTATAAAAAATCATAAAATATGGAGGCATATACAATAGTTCCAAAATAAAAGCCTATAAGGGCTTATCCTCCACATGACCTGTAAAATATCCTTAAGGGCATATGATTTATTTTAAACTTGCCTTCAAAATGGCAAAAGGGACCATTGAGGTTTCAAGGCATATAGTCTAAGCATCGAACATGAGGATCATAATACCCCCAACGATATTAGTTGAAACTTGGAAAAATAAACAAATGTTATAAAAGTCACATTCAAGTTAGGGATTCAGTGAAACCCTAACACAAAACAAGCCATGCCCTAGTTCATCAGGCTCATTTTACTCTGCATTTGTGATGAAACAAGCTCTGCTCGATAGCTGCCACCATGGATGAGGGTTTGACCTTGAAACCCCATGATTTCTCTAGCACTTCTAAGTGATTTTCTTGAAGACTCCACAGGAAAATGAATTGTAAGCCTCCTTTGTCATAGAATATGACCTCTTTCTACATTTTCAAAGCATTATTTGGCCCTCTTGGCCATGATCCTAATACATTCTCTAATATATTTTCCTTTGTATTTCTGTCATTGCTACTTCTCTCTGTGTTATGTGGCAACAATGAGACTGGGTCGAGTTTTATTTGAGATAACATAAGAGTGAGACTTGTGGCCTCATGGATCCTCTCTTCACTTAGAATCAAGTTAGAAGCGAGGTATTTATATGTATCATTTCTTTATCTTTTCCATCACTGGCCCATCGGCATACTCAACATATTTGAGCAATGTTACATGTATTTTGAGTCTGCATAGCTCGAAACCCTACTCTTTATTTCTACAACTGTGCTTACTCAATGTAAATTGAAATAGGTTTTGATATTTTGAAGAAACACTATATATCTGGCCATGACTATATCTTTCATATCTTTATTCCTATGGGATCTTTGTCAGTATGAGCTTGAAATTCTACATTATATTGTAACTATTGTTTTGTTCTGAGCGTTTATTTTATTTGGGCTCCTTCATTTATTTGGCATTGTTTTCTGATCATGGCTTGACCCCTGAGACTTTATACACTTTGTCTATTGTATTCTTTTGAGGGTTTAAATTATTCTGTATGCACCTCATTTTGTTCTCTTTAAAGAATAGATCTTGATGGCACCGTGGGCCTCTACATATTTCAATGGCTGTGGCTATATCTCATTATGGGTCTATTATTCTACATGGTCGTGAGCTCTTAGCACTAAAATTTTGTCTTTGTTGCAGCATGATTATTATTTCGTGACTGTATGATGGACACCTATCTCCATCTGATCTTCATTGCAGAAATAAAATAATAATATTCCTTAAAAACTCTGCAATGACCACATTCATGTTATTTGTTTATGCTCCTCCTGTAGATGAAACAAATTTATTTAAAAAACTCATACTTTTTGCAATGATAAGGTGTATCTTGATGCAATAACTGATATAGTCATACATCTATCATGCCCAAATTTCTTATGTGGTCACGACACACAACACATGTGTCATGTCCACATTTGTCATGTGGTCATGACACAAAATGTGAAAAACTTTTGTACCTATCCCTAGGAACCCCCTCGCACATGTCTGCGTGCTTGGTGGCAATACACATAAGGCGTAAACATGTCAACATAATTCAGGGAAGTGCATTGTCCTATGCAATCCCTTGCATGATGATAGCCATCTAGGGAGTATGTGACACGAAATGTGTTTCTTTTAGGGTTAAAATGATTTTAATCCTAACCCTAAGTTTCATAGGTGAGAAGGGGATTTCATCAGATTCAAAACCTAACCCTACTCAGAACAAAAATGAAATCAAAATAATGATTAAGAAATAATGGCATGATGGATGCATGATAAAGTGGAATGGTAAAATAAAAGTTAATAAAATATTATAAAATTAAAACCCTAGAATCGAGGAAAAATTCGACAGCACAATGCATTTTCAATAATCAAATTAAAAATTTTAAAATAAAACTCCAATAAGAAATTAAACAAAATTTAAGAATAAAAATTTAAACTTAGGAACAAATTAAAATTTAAATACTTTACCAAGTCCAAAATAACTCGACTTGCAATAAAATATTAAAACTTGAATTTATAATAATAAAATAACTAAGTTATACCAAAATAAATTTTAAAATTGAGTTCATTAATAAATATAATCTCCACATTATATTTATTAACTAACTCAGATTAAAAGAGAAGGGAAGATCAAAATTACCCCTTCCCGTAAAATAATAGTATAATTGATAAACAAATAAAATAATTAAAACATGCTAGGGAATAAAATAAATACCCCAATTAAAATGAAATTAAATTCAAGGGAACACACTTCCCATAAAAGCAAAAATCAACCCTTCCCCTTTAAAATACATTTCACAAGCACAAAGAATAAAACCCCTCAATTAAATTTAAACAAGTTAACTGTAGCACAAAGGAATAAATAAATAAAAAACAATGCAAAAGCAATATAGAGAATTTAGAATAAAAGATAAAACAATTTCCTCATATTCTCCTCTCAATAAAAGTAGTGGTTTTCTAATAGTAAAAGCCCTAAGTTTATTTTATTGTTTTCTCTTTTGACCAAGAAAACCCTAGTCATTATTCTATTGGTTTCCTTATGGGAACCCTAATCCTTCTTTGTTTGTCTCTCTCTCATTTTGTTTCCTCTTCTTTTGTTTCTTTGTTTGTAGGTTTGAAGATCTCCTCCACAATGGCTTGGCAGCCATTAAAATACCTCACGGAGGTTTGCATTCTATTTTCCAAGAGAACCCTTTATCCATTTATTTATTCTGTAAATATTTTTTTTTTAGAATACAGAGAGATTGATATATATATATACACACACATATGTATCAATATATATATAATGCATATGTTATAATTTATTTTTTGCAGAGCTGAATGAAACCATAGAGCGCTACCGCCGCAGAGGAGGGACGAAGGAAGGCGTGGACAGCGCTAAGAGTCGGCAGGGGGAGGAAGTTCTTGGTGGTGGAGCTATGTTTGGGGTTTGGGGTTTGGGGATGTGGGGAGGAGGCACTACCTCCTCTCCACACCCCTTGTAAATAGAAAGCACGGTGGGGCTATGGGCGCTCCGCCCACAGTCCCAAAATATATATATTTTTATTTAAAACTGCCAAAAGGAAAACTCACATTCCGCCCTAAGTTTTGATCTCTATCTTTTTTTTGTAATATTTAAACTCTATTCTGTTATATATAAAATGTGTATTGACTATATATATATATACATGTTGTCTTTTCAATATATCAAAGTATAAATACATTTTTCTATTATTGTATATATATTTACATATGCACTTATATATATAAGTGTATATATATATTTTAATATATACAACAATTATATAAGCCTCTATTTTTTTCCAAATCTCAGTATATACACAGTGATAAAAAAAGAACAGCAACTAGATTTCCAAAAAAAAGGTGTACATATATATTTATACATATATATATTCCCATATATATATATATATATATATATGTATGTATAATTATATATATACACATTAAACTAACTTTCTCATTAACACTAAATTTGATTTACATAGAATACTAAATTTTCAATTCTGTAGCATAAAGAGATAATTCAGTAGTATATTTTTTTGAACAGTTCAAATACCCATATATATATATATATATATATATATATATATATATATATATATTAATGCAACCTACAAGGTAGAAATTACAATTCCATTTAAATTTCTATCAACCCATTTTTCATAACATCAACTAATAACATGGAAGTTTCAATACAATATAATAGAAAATAATACATTAAATCCTTCCTTCATATTTTCTAGTATGCACTAAAGAATAAACATATATATATGCTGTTGTTTATGCTTTAGTGCATACTAGAAAAATATGAAGGAAGGATTTAATGTATTATTTTCTATTATATTGTATTGAAACTTCCATGTTATTAGTTGATGTTATAAAAAATGGGTTGATAGAAATTTAAATGGAATTGTAATTTCTACCTTGTAGGTTGCATTAATATATATATATATATATATATATATATATATATATATATATATATATATATATATATATATATATATATATTTGCAAAGAACAAATGATAGTAAATATATCTAATTTCACATGCATTTCTCAAAACACACCAACTCCGCAACTTAGAGAATAAACAACTTTTTAAATAAAACATAGAGAATGTTCACATTGCAAACACTTATTACAGCCATCACAATGGATAGAATAGCCTTAAACAAAAATTACAAATAGGGCCACAAAGGCCAAGGCTCAAACAACCAACAACATATTACTAAAGTAACACAAAAATGGACTTCTCCAAAGCTCCATTTCTTCAATAAGCACCTGCAATAAATACACAACAAAAAGGGGAAACCAAGCCACTTCGAAATTCCCTCCTCCCTACCATAGACCCATAAGTGGGTCACCCCTGATCTAGGGAGGTAGGGATTCACATGGTTACAAACACACCACAACAAGCATCAAAGTAGCAACAACACAAAAATTAACCCCAAAGATAAACACACAACAAAACTCATGAGAATGAGTTTGATGTGGGTAGGGAATGGACCCCTCTACTCAAAGGCCAAACCAAAAATACCAAAACACCAAGTCTCATGGCCTCAAGCCAAAGCCTCCAAAACCACAACTCTTTAAGTACCTCAAAGGAAACTTCCATGGCACTCTTGCCATCCAAAAAATCTCAACACCAAGTAAAAAGCCCTCAAGGCCATAAGTAGCACAAAATATGGGGGTGACCTTGAGGAGGTTCACTTTCCCCTACCCTAAAACTAGTTGAGCCTTACCTCCAAATGGATGTGCTCTCACAAAACTCCCATCCCACATAAAAAAAGAAACAACAAACAACAAAACCTACAAGCACATCATAATAAAATATGCAAGGGTAAAGAACATAGTCATGAAGCTTACATTCGAAAGCCCTATAATGGAAGCACATTTGCTGATGAGCTCCAAGCTTCTCCAAACCTTCCAATCTCCAAAATATCCCTAACTTCCTATTGTGTGGTTACACAACACGCCCCATTTTGACTTGGCAAAATAGGGACCCAACTTTTTGGCTTGGCTTGTTTGCTCTCTGGCGGTTTGGTAAAAGTAAGTCAGGTGCATCATCATGTGGAGTCAGGATGAGGTAAGTCACCATTATGAGGTCAGTTTGTCAAATTTCATATTTCATTTCTGTGACCTCATAGGTTGAAAGAGTACTAAAATTCACGCAGGTTTGTCCTTTACATCATCCTGATATTCCTCAGGATGTGAGAGTTATGAACGGTCAAAGTTTTGGTCAAACCTGATATTCGTAAGAAGAGGAATCATATATTTTTTATAACCTGTCATCCTTTTGAAGGTCATCATCATATTTGAAACATCCCCCGACAATATCCTGCGGCTCAAATATCTGGACGTCAACTTTAAGTGGTAGTAAGTCTTCCTCGTCAAGTGGTCTTTTGTATTGCGAGCGTCATGTTTTGAATGTAACCCGATGTTTCTTAATATCCTCCTGACGCAAAATATGACCCTTAGCAAATATCCTGATGACGTCACCCAGACCAGATAAATGAAGAAGCAAACATGATGATGACATCATCATCACATTCATATTTCGACAGGATATTTTTCCAAACATGATCATGTTCGTCTAATATGACGATGACGTCAATGATGTATTTCTGGTACAAAGAATGACTATCAGGATGACGTCATCCCGATATTTCGAAAAAGAGACATGTAAGTTTGTCTCGTTATCATCATATTTTGAAACATCACCTGATACACTGAAATATCCTCCTGATGTACTAAACATAAACAAAGGTGCTTTTGTCACCCGAATCTTGTCGCGATAACAATTTCAATATGGTGGTAAAACATGGGAGGATGATATTGAAACTCAACCCGATATTTGCGAATATCATCTTGCCCTCATGATATCCTATCATATGGATATCCCCCCGGTCCTATTGCCACCATTATCATTTAATGCGCGCAGACATGGTAGGTAGTTCCCGCCGACCCTGGAACCCAATGAAACACCTGGCAAGATCCTACGTTTTCACACAAATAATCAAGGAATGTAATCTAACTTGTCAGAGTTGCCCTAAGTGTACCCTAACTGTGAGGTTAAAAGGTAATTCAGTCGCCATTTTCACATTTACCTTGCGATAAACTTGTTTTACAGAGCACCAGCTTCCATATCTGCATACCAGCTACCGTTGCGCGATTTGAACTCACAAACAGAAGGAAAGAGGTGATCATCAGCTGAATTAGGAATGTTGTTGGTAATCCACTGGTATAAAAGAGAAATTTACATAACCAGGTAAGTAAATGAAACCCTCGTCATGTCATTATTGTTTAGGTATGATGATAGAAGTTTTGGTTTATGCATGTAATGGTGAAGAAATACATTAGGCATAGTAATTTTAATTGCAATATGTATGCATGTATATACCTGTTGTGAGTTAGGATTGTTGTTAATTGCAGGTACTCATGGCCGACAAATGGTACGTTAAATGTCAAGAGGAATTTAGTAGGCCTATGTTCTCTTCTCAGAGGGGAGTCCTATTCAAATATGGAGCAATTACAGATACCCATCAGGGAAGCACTAATCTGGAGGCCTGGTCAACTAAACTAAATGATGGGCAGGACAAGAGTCCTGTGCTGGACACGGTGTTTGTGTCAGGAATGTGGAATGCTACTGGTTTCCCATATTCCATGGAATCTCCAGAGCTGGTTATAGAATGTGCCCGGAATTATAATCCTTAGACAAGGCAGGTGGTAAAACACGGGAGGATATATGCAGACCTCTCCATCAAGGGTCTCTCCTAGACATTTGGACTGCCGTTGGGTAGTAAAGTAAAAAGTGTGGACCTGAGGAAGGTAGAAAGGGAGTATGAGGCAAACAAGAAATCAGCCAGAAAGAACATGTATCAATGGCGAGCAGAGAACAGCACATATCCTGCAGCAGCCAAACTCCCAGTGCACATGTTTAAGTATGATTTCAGTGAGGAGTACTAGTATATGATTGCAATCCTGAGTCGAGTAACAGGCCAACCTGATACTGGTAGTTTCAGGGATTGGATGTATGGAGTTATAATGATGTGTATGTATTCGAACACCAAGCCACTGTGGGGGCAAATAATAAGTGATGCTCTGCATGAGCAGCTGATGAACCTGGAAGGTTCAAATTGTGCATTTTTCATGACATCCTATATTGTTTATTCTTGTGCTTATAGAGGCACTTTTGATGCCTTGGTTACAGATAGAAAGCTCACAGGCACAAATGCTGCATACATCTGGGATCACCATCCCCAGCTACAGAGAACCAACTACTTCAAGGACTACAAACTGGTCAATGATGCATTCTCTATGCATCTGGTAAGGACCATGGAAGAGGACAGAACAAAAAGATTGAGCATGGAGGCTCAAGAAGTAGTCTACAGGCATGGAGCCTGGTATATCCAGTTTGCAACCTTCCCTTACATAAGGGTTGAAGGTTTTGAGGAACATCCCCTCATGCTGCCGAGGTATCCTATCGATGCAGTGATATTAATGGAATTCATCAGGCAGGGCTTCGTGATGATAAAGATGTACAAGGACGCCAAGAAGCTGCCACCAATTTTGTTCCCAGTCAGTATTGGCAACTATATGTGCCCTGACTCTGATAATATAAAGAAGGTGATGGTCACCCCGAATAAGATGAACCTGCAGCCTTTTCCGATAACAAGACCATATGATCCTTACGGCAGGATACAAAAGATACTAGGAAAGCCTATTCATCAGAGGCACCTAGAGGATTTTTGGACTGACTACGAAGATGAGGTAGAAGCCAGGAGAAGACGGTATCAGAGGTTGACTCTGAACCAAATTAGGACTTTTGATTGTATCCCCCTTCCCCAACAATTGAAGAAGGATGATGGCAGGATAATGGCAGATGAATATGAACAGAAAAAGATATACAATGACACTATCTCTGCACCTGACCTCACCATGCAGGAAGATATATCTTTGGACCCATTCATTGCTAGGACCATACAGCTGACTCAAGCTTGGGTCGATGATCAGGTGGAAGCATTGAAAAAGAAAGTGTTGCCATTACGGTGGACGACAAAAAGAAGGGACAGGATATTCCTGGGGAGGTATATGATGACTTCCTGCTTGAGAAAAGGAAGACTAAGGGAGATAAGTTACCTCCACCATAGCAACAGAGCAAAAGACCCCCAAGGGGTAAGAAAGTGGATAAACAACCCAAGGGGGTTATAATTGACAGGGCAGTGTTTACAGCTGAGGACGCAGCAGGATCAGGATCAGGATCAGGATCAGAGTCAGAATCCCCTCCAAAGAAAGAAAAGCCCAAGAAGAGTAAGACAGCATAGGCTGGAATCACTAAGAGCCTAGAAGTGGGTCAATCCTCGGGAAAATGTGATACAGAGGATATCCTCATGGAGGAAGAGCCTGAAGAAGAGGAGGCTCCGTTAATAATAAAAAGGAAGAGGAGAGCTCCACAAGTGCTAGTCTCTACCACACCTAAGAAACAAAGAACCTCCATGAGAGGTGGAATAAGTGAACCCCCTACACTATTACAAGGGGAAGGTAGTGAAGTACCAAAGGAACTTCAACATAATGTTCCACTTCCTACCATAGTCAAGTTCAAAATTGAACTTGCGGAAGAACAACTGAAAGAAACCTCTCAGACACAAGTGGAAGGACATGTCTCGCTTGATGAGACAATAAATTTGTCTGACGATGAGGTAGTGCAGGATGTGGCTGCACAGAAGATGGAAACACTTGCTGCGGATGTAAGTATGACTCCTCACAAGCCTCCACCAGTTCAAATTGTGCTTGAGGAGATAAAACAAGCAGAAGAAGAGCAAGAAAAGAGCCCAGAGCAGGTGGCTCAAGAGATAGGGCTAGAAGCATTAATCATAGAGGTGACAAGTCCTGTAGTGGTGGATTTGACAGAGAAACAGGATGTAAGTCCTGAACAGCCAGCAGGATCACCTGCCAAAGGCCACCCAACTGAAGAGATAGAGATGGTAGAATCAGAGGGCCATGCTCTTGAAACAGGCCAAGATCCACAGGACATATCAGAGGAACCTGCTATAGTAGAGGTTTAGGAAGCAAGAGCTAATGAAGAGAAAGAAGCACTAGAGGATCTAGCTGCCAAAATACAAGAAGTTGATAGTGCAGGCTCGGAAGAAATAATAGTTGCAGAACAACCGCCAGCACCTCAGGCAGGATCTCTAATATCTAGTGAAGTGGATAAGCAGCAAGGGGAAGAATTGGGAACAGATGAAGTAATGACAAAAGAAGGTCATGATCATCATGATCAGCAAATAGATGCGCCACAGGGTTCCCCGCACCAAGAAGATGCTTCCCCAGAGAAAGAAATTCGTCAACAGCAGGAAGTGCCGCAAGATCAACAACAAAGCGAGCATCAAGAAGAAGAAAAAGAAAAGTCACCATCTCCACAACATCTATTGATAGAAATAGGAGATATGGGTGAACATCATGATGATGCTAAAAAACATGATCAGGTAACTCCATGGTTAGCAAAAGAAGTAAATGTTGAAGAGGAGCTTGAAATTTAGGAGTTCGACGTCTCCACCTTGTTCTCCGCCAATCTAATGAAACCTAGGAGGAAGGCCAAAATGACTTCAGCCATCAAAAGAGATCTGGCAACAGGGAGAAGGACCACACAAATTGCCATACCTGCGGTGGAGAAAGAAAAAGGTAAAATCACTATGGATGAATTTCAAATTAGCACAGTTGATTTGGGCTTTGCCAATGAAGACCAAGAAGGTCAGGAGGGCAAAGACATCATTGACTCTCTGATTCAAAAGGTGAAAAGAGAGAAGGAGAAGAATAAGCAACATAAAGAGCACATTGCTCAGTTGCATGCCTATATCAAAGGGCTGACCAATCCTAACGATACCACAACTGAACGTGCAGTCCCATTGACTGCCATTTCTCAGGAGGAGGTAAATAAATTGGACCTCATGAAGCATGAGGCATTCGTAATAAGGAAATGGATGTCATCCGCATTGGATGATGCTGTAGAAATAATGAAGGCTTCTTTGAAGAGATGGAACATTTTGAGTGACTCCAAGACCAAAGTGGATAAATTGTAGATGCAGACCGGGAAGAGGTCTTACAAATTAGAGAGAGTCCTGAGCCTTTTAGGGGAAATAAAGGGGATAAATCCTCAGCTGCTTATCAGTAAGCAGGTGCTAAATAGTAATACTGCGTTATTAATAGATATCTGGTATAAAGACACTTAGTTTGAGTGTGGAGTCCTCAAGAGGTGCAATAATAAGTTGAGAGATATCAGCATGAGGCTACGGGATTTAATGGCTGAAGAAGCAGTGATATTGGAAGCATTAAAAGGCAAGGTGGAAGGTAAAATAGAAAATCAAGATGAAGAGTCTGCCATCAAAGCTGTACACAGCAACTTCCAATTAGAGACAGATGGTCCACCTATCCCTTTGATAGAAGAACTGATAGATAAAATAATGAGGATCAAGGTCCAGATGGAGAAATACAAAGAGACACTGCAGGACAGGAAAAATAAGCTTGATAACAATAGAGACAAGTATGAAGCACATAAGCATGCCATTGTCAAAGCAAAGACTCAAGATGGCAGAGGAATAGATCAGGTTGTGCACTCATACGAGCAGGTCCGCAGTAGTATGCAGCCCCATATGCAGCAGCATCATCATCAGGATAGTGAAAGTTCAGAAAGTGATGCACATGATGATGACCCACATGAATCAGCTGAGGAGCATGATGAAGATACATCATGAAGGGGATAGTAGTATAAGTAGTATAGATAGTTGCTAGCTGGCAACTTGTGCCATTTTGTAAAGGTTGACAAAGTCAGATGAATCGTGACCATAGATCTATATTGATAAATCAAGATCATAGATCTTTTTGTAACGGATTCCTCACCTTATTCTATTAAAGGTGGTGGAATGCCTTATTGAAAACATTCGAAACTTAATTGAAATCTGTTTGCTGAAATATTCAGGGCTCATTTCAAAGTTATTACATATGTACATGTCTTTTGCATACTTAATGAAAGAGAAGAGTATTTCGATTACAAATCTTCGTAAATCTTGAGTAATCTATGTCTGAATTCTGGATACGTGCTTTGATTTTCTACGTCCCTTGGAGTGCTCATCATGTTGCATGTATTGTTTTCATTCCTCATCCTCTGAAGTTTGCATCAACTGTATCTAGCTGTGGAATATCCTGGTGAACATATAGTTTGATTTCTTCTCCTCGTGACAGTATCAAGTATGTATGTGGATCAATAGCTAAAGGTTCAACATTAAATAGAAGCATTTCTTCAATTTTTTTTAATTTAGAGCATTTCATCTCGATAATTGCAAATAATTGATAATCTTAAGCAAATAACATAAATATGCAGACATCTCGTAGATAATCGTAAATATTTAGCATATTTGAATACAAAGCATGTAGAATTGAAAATATCATGCAAAGATTGAGGTATTTCCACATCTTCTCATCAAATAACTGCATAATATAACTTCTCTGTAAAGAATTTCTGTAGGAATGTCATGATGATGATGAAATTCCACGTAAGGCCCCAAAATGAAAACAGCAACTCACATTAACCTCTGAGTGACTTCAGACGATTAAGACCTAATCACCGGAGACTTGGGATCCTAAATTCTTTGAATCCATAGTATCTTTCAAGATGAATAAAGGTTAATGTGTACTTTTATTCTATGTTTGTTTGTGACTAACATCATGACCAACATAAATTGGTGCTAGAAGGAGGGCACGATCTGGAATACCACGCTCGTCATCATTATTTTCAGGTTTGATGATGCAGAAAGAAAGGTAACCTCTGATCATCTGTGAATTTCAAATATTACGCAAATATGTATTGTAAAAGGCTTGAATATGCGCATTCTGTGTAAAGATTTCCAGATCTCACATAAATATTGCAAGCCTTACAGTAGATCATTCTGAATTCACTAATATTGGCCAAAGATACATAAATTTGTTCAAGATTTGAAGAATTTAAGCCTTAGACACTTGAGATCTCATGCTAGGGGTCATTATACCCCAAATATCTTGTCGTATTTGCAGTATCTTTGTAAATATCTCGTAAATATTCAGTTTGATCAGCCATCTGACTACAAATATCACCTCATTTGGTGAAATCCAGCCAATATTAGCAAATTTTCAGTCAATTTGCCTCAGAATTGTGAAATCCTGGCTCACAGGATAAATACTAGGTCTAGACCTAGTGGAATTTTTGAAGAATTACCTGTTAGAGGTTTCAGACCTAGGACTGTAGACATTCATCATACTCTAAGGTCTAGTGCGTCAAGAGCTTCACCAGAACCCCCTCTTGTAACTCTTGTTGGTTTACAAATACCTTCTGGGATATCTGTGCCACCTCTTGTTCATCCTCGGGGTGTACCTTTAGTCCAACCCCAGCCAGCTGCAACACTAGCTCAACCTCCTCTAGTTGTAATGTCTTTCTTTGCAGCGGAGTCACCTTTGACCTTTACTGCATATCATGAGTTACCAAAGAATCTAGACAAACTTTGTCCAAAATATCATCCTTATCAGGATGCTGATGATCATATCAGGACATTTAAGGAAGCTTGCTGCAGAGCCAGAATAGAACATCAAGATGTGGTGTGCAGGTTATTTCTTTTTTCCTTAGGGGAAGAGGCTTATAATTGGTTCATTAGTCTTGGCCAAGCCTCTGTTGGTTCATGGGCTGTCTTAGAGAAAGCCTTTCTGGACAGGTTCAAGGTCCCTATTGATCTATCTATGAATTACCATATGTTTGCTACAATCAAAAGATTTGAGAATGAGCCTATCACCAATTTCAATACTAGGTTCCAGAAAATGTTGTCCAAGTTAGTTGCCACATATGTAGTATCTGATGCCTCTGCCAGGAGTATCTATTATTTAGCCCTGGATCCATTAACTTCCATGTTCATCAGGAGAACACATCCTGAGATCACTACATTGACAGGAGCTTTTCAAGAAGCTATCAAGGTGAATCAGCAGTTGATACCTGCTCCTACTCCAAATATAGTATTTCCTACCTTGCCTGGCATGCATTCACAATATCTCGTATCATATCCTACAACATATTCTCCACAATATCCTGCACAATATCCTAATGGGGCAGTGGTACCCCCAGCTGTCCTGCCTGCACCTTTGCAAGTACCTCCACTGAGCATCATGCCCCCTCCTAATGGAAATGGCTAATTGCCACAATATCCTGCACATGCTCAAGCACCTCAAGGTACTGATTTATCTAACAATAACCATGGATCTTCTTTCTTCAAGCCTCAAACTGAAAATGTAGTAGCCAAAGCTTAGGAAGAAAAGGAGGAAATCAAAGAGATTTCTGCTCAATTGAGAAAACTCACCACAGAGATGACACATTTGAGAAATCAAGGGTTTTATTCCCAGTCAAGTCAAAATAGAAATTATTCCAATGACAGACCCAATTATCTTGACAAAGGATATAACACTAATAATTTCAACAATAATGGTGGAAGTAACAATAATCCTCAGAGACAACCCAGAGTGTGGAACTCTAGGCCAAATAATGGCTCATTACCATCCCCCCTAGACAATCAGCCTCCTAGTGAAGCCAAACAGATTACTAGAGTCAATCTTGCTGAGGCAGGCCTCACTAATTGGTGCAGGATCCACAATACCAATGCACATGTGGAATTAGATTGTCCACAATTTAGAATTGCTGCTAGCATCTTTCAGACTGAAGTATCTAACACTTCTAGAAATCCACCTCATGCAGAAGGAAATGAGATTGTTCCTTGTGGATATGACTCAGCTTTTGTGCTAGAAACCTACATTAACCAACCTCATCAGAGTCACAACTAGATATGTGAGGAATCTTCCTTAACCTTTGAAACAAATTATGTTTTCCCCTTTGAGGATGAAAATGAACCTGCAAGAGAACATGAGGAAGTACATGCATATCAGCAACAATATCCTGGTAAGCATAATTATAACTTGAGGAGTAATGCTAACAGACCTGCTGGTCCATTGACATCATCCCTGCCTCCAAATAATTTCAATACACCTCCTGATCCTAAAGCTAGCAATAATCCAGGGTTTCCCAAGGTAAATGCTCACTACTTGTCCCCTCAGAACACAGGATCAAAGGTTGTAAATACACCTCATGACTCCGACAAGTTAGTCAGCTATTTGGCTGATGAAATGAAGAAAATTAAGATTAGTCTGTCGCTGTCTGAGTTACTGAAAACCCCTGCCATCAAAAGGGCATTCATGAAATCACTAGATGATCCTGCTTCTAAAGAGGATAGTCATCTTTACAGTCAATCCAGTGGCAAGGATCATGCTACTAGGGATAATATTGTCAAGCCTAAAGTGTCAGCTACAGTCCAAGCTGCTGAAACCTCCCACATGACCTTGTACAGAGATAAAACTGAGTCACCTCCGTTCCTCCTCACCGTAAGAATGTTCAACAAGATCCTGCACAACTGTCTGGTTGATTCAGGGGCCTCTACGAATGTTATGCCCCTATCAATATGTAACGCCTTAGGACTACATCTTGCTAAATCCCTAAAGAAGGTCACACAGTTGGACAAAACAGAAGTAAGTGTAGTAGGAGAGTTAACTCATATCCACATGCAACTAGCATCTAATCCCAGAATTCAGTATTACATTGATATTCAGATAGTTGACATACCTGATACTTACGGGATGTTGCTTAGTCGAGACTGGTCTAAGACGCTTAATAGATATATGTCCACAGATTTCAGTCACATGTGGTTGCCATGGAAAGGTATACCTAATCAGATCAGGATTGATGATGAGCCTAGAATGAAACATATGATCACTGAGTACAACCGAACAAATGAGATCCTGTACGTAGATGTAGAACCTGGAGTTTATCGCATCAGGCCACAAACTGTCAAAATAGAAGAGATCCTGATGCTTGAGCTGCATCATCTTCATGGTGATGATCCTCAGGAGGACATGCCAGTCGTAGGACCTAATAATAATCCTGATAATGAGAATGAAATAGATCGCTTCAGAGACTTTGAAATGCATCTATCTAATCAAGTAAAACATTGTCAATTGTTAAATATACATACTAATGATATTTTGATTGATGAATGGAGTAGATTACACGATGAAGCACATTCAGAAAAGACCTGTGAAACATGCTTAGATATGATGATGCTGGAGTAGACATGTGGTGAGGTTTCATCATCATGTTCTGAGGTAAATACTACATCTAATGATGATGATGATGACACTAATTCTTATGTCTTCTGCAAGAACCGAAGACTTGACAGATCATGACGAGGATCATATCCTGAAAATAGAAGAAGTTCTGGTGTCTGACCAGATAAATGATATGAGGAAAGAAAAGATCACTCTTGGTAGTGATTGCTTTATGGAACCCGATTATGAGTTGTCTGATGAAGACAAAGGCAGTGATCTGACTAAGTTCGAAGAATTTCCAGTAAAGGAAATAGAGAAGACGACCCGACAGCATAAATCTCCCCACGAGGTTTTAATCAAAGATTGGTGTAGGTTGCATGAGGCACCTCACTCAGAGACAACTTGTTCATTGTGTTTACACATTTTGAAGAAGCATGCAGCTGCAGATCCAGAAGATCATCCTCCTACTGAAGCGAAAGAGAAAATTGAAAAGACATCAGGCTCACAAGAAAAGGGAAAGAAGAAACTTGAGGGTGATGATGTCCCTAAGTTAAAATGGATATTAGGTGGAGCAGTAGCTAGAGCTACAAAGAGAAAAGAAAGTTTAAATAAATGTCCTACTAAAGATAAACCTTGGATCCTGAGGTTTGATGGGTCTAAATCCAAGCAAGGTGCTGGGGTAGGAATTGATCTAATTGATCCGATTGGGAAATCCTATCTGGCAGCTTATAGATTATAGTTCCCCTGCACTAACAATGTAGCAAAGTATGAAGCTCTGATTCATGGGATACTGTTTGCTCATAAGAAGAAGATAAAGATTCTACATGTCTTCAGAGATTCAGAACTAGTGGTGAGGCAAGTAAGAGGAATCTACTCATGTAACTACAGAAAGCTATCCAATTACAAACATCGGGTATGGGATCTGATTGAGGACTTTGACACCTTTAATATTACTCATGTACCAAGAGAACAAAATCATAGGGCAAATGCACTTGCCCAAGCTACCAGTATATTGGAGCCACTGTCTATATCTGGTCTGAAAAGATTTTTAGTAGAACTGGTGTCAGTACCTTCAGTACCTGATAATGTGACCAATCTCCAAGTGTTTGATGATGATCAACATATCCTGGACTTCATTTCAAATAGAGACATATTTGAAGCTCATATTATAGATGAGAATGGCATGGAAGATCATGTCTGGGAAGAGGATGAAATATTAGAGCTGCCTAGCAAAAGGATCCCCAAAGGTATGATTGAATTAGAAAAAGCTTTTGATTTGGATAATATACTTAAACAGAAGGATCTGCCCAAGGTAGACGGAGGTCAGTATTCACAAGTGAATATTGGACAAGCTGATGACAAGAAAAGTGTCTTATTGGGTAAGGTTTGCACACCAGAAGAGTTAGAAGGAATAACTCAGGCCCTCAAGGACTACATACATGTAATTGCATGGACTTATGATGAGCTGAAGACATATGACACCTCTATCATAACTCATACTATACCTCTCAAGCCAGATGCTAAACCTTTTAGACAGAAGCAAAGGCCAGTCAATGCCTTGCTCGAACCAATAATTCTTGAAGAAGTCAAGAAATTGTTAAATGCCAGGATAATATTTCCTATGAGGCATTCCACTTGGGTGGCAAATCTTGTGCCAGTCAGAAAAAAGAATGGAGACATCAGGTTATGTGTAGATTTTAGGAACCTAAACAGAGCATCAGAAAAGGACAATTATCCTTTACCATCATTGGATGAAGTTCTGCAGATTGTGAATGGAGCCAAAATGATGTCCTTCTTGGACGGCTTTTCAGGATACAACCAAGTAATGGTTGACAAAATTGACAGATTGAAAACCACCTTCACCACAAAGTGGGGGATATTTGCATATAGACGTATGCCATTCGGACTCATAAATGCTGGCGCTACATTCCAGCGAGCCATGGATATAGCCTTCAGGGGCTTAATAGGAAAATGTATAGTCATATACATGGATGACTTGATAGTATTCTCCAAGGAAAGGGGGAATCATGTTGCTGATCTCAGAAGTGTACTGAAGAAGTGTGAAGAGTACGGTATATCTTTGAATCCCAAGAAATGCATATTTGGAGTGACTACAGGAAAATTACTAGGCTACCTGATCACAGAAGATGGAATTATCATTGATCCTGACAGGGTGGAATCTATCATGAAGTTACAACTTCCAGGAAGCAAAAAGGAACTCAAGTCTTACTTTGGTAAGATAAATATTGTGAGGAAGTTCATTACCGGCTTTGCTGAGATTGTCAGACCACTAAATGCCATGTTGAAAAAGGATGCATAGATTGAGTGGACACTAGAAGCCAAAGTTGCATTTGAAGATATAAAGAAAGCCATTTCAGATGCTCCTGTCCTCATCAGTCCAGACTACACAAAAGATTTCTACATCTATTCATTTGCCTTAGAAAATACCTCTACAGCAGTGTTAACTCAAAGAAATGAGGAGAAAGAAGAGAAACCAATTGCTTTCATGAGTTGTCCTTTTAGAGATGCTGAGCTGAATTGAGATATGTAGATGTTGAGAGACAGGCACTTGCATTAGTCAGAGCAGTAAAGAAATTCAGACATTACATACTAAGAAGCAAAGTGATTGCCGTGGTACCTGATGCAGCAGTGAAGATGCTGCTGATGCAAAGTGAGCCTGGTGAGAAAAGAGCCAAATGGATTACTGTATTACAAGAGTATGATATGGAAATTACACCAATGAAGCTGGTAAGAGGACAAGCTTTGAGCCAGATGATATCTGAAATTGATCCAAACATCACTAGTCAGCAATATGTGATCAATGAGAACGACAATAAAGAGTGGTACTCAGATATTAGGCACATCCTAATTACTGGAAGATGTCCATCAAGAATGCAGGCTTCACAAAGAAGAGCCTTAAAAATAAGATCCCAAAAGTATATGATGAAGGGAGGAACCCTATTCAAGAATAATTATGAAGGAATATACCTGAGATGTTTAGAAAAACCAGAAGCAAGTAGAGTCGTGATAGAATTACATGATAAGTTTGGAATGGCACATGGATCAACATTGGCCACAGCACATGCAATCCTCAGAGCAAGATATTACTGGCCTACAATTTTCAAAGACATAGCTGATCATGTTAAATGTTGTCATGTTTGCCAGTTTGCTGCCAACAGAGAGAAATATGCTGCACAACCATTGCAGCCAGTAATGGAAGAACGCCCATTTGCACAGTGGGGCATGGACTTCATAGGACCAATCAATCCTCCGTCTTCCTCAGGTCATAGGTATGTTTTAACAATTACTGACTACTGTACTAGATGGACTGAGGCTATTAACAGCAAAACTTGTACTGCAGATGATGTTAAATTTTTGGAGAGCAACATTGTCACCAGGTATGGAATTCCTTATACTTTGGTAAGTGATAATGGGTCAGCGTTCACTTCAACCAAGTTATCAAGTTGGGCTTTTGATCATGGGATCATACTTAAGTTTTCATCCAACTATTATCCCCAGGGGAATGGATTAGCAGAATCCACCAACAAGAATTTACTAAGTATCATAAGAAAGTTAATAGAGAAAAATCCTAGAGAATGGAATTCATTTCTAAAGTATGCCTTATGGGTTGACAGAACTAGAATAAAAACTGCATTAGGAAACTCACCTTTCCAACTAGTATATGGGGTGGATCCTATCCTCCCTGTAAACTTAAAAATTCCTACTCTGTAGTTTGCCCAAGAATACCTAGGTACAGACAATAAACAAGAAGTCAGGTTGCTTCAGTTGATGCATCTGGAAGAAAAAAGGAGTCAAGCTATTGACCAATTTGCAAAACATCAGTCTGTTGTCAAACACTAGTTTGACAAGAGAGCTAGAGTAAAAGCTTTCAGGATATCTAATTTGGTCCTGATGTGGGATAAAGCCCATGAAAAGAAAGGTGACCATGGTAAGTTTGATAGATTGTGGATAGGTCCCTTTCAAATTTCTAAGATACTAGGAGATAGCACTTATAGGCATAAGAACCTGACAGGTGAGGATGTCCCATTGCTAGTCAATGGACAATTCCTCAAACATTATTCCCAAGCTTGAATGACTTCGTAACAATCATGTGTATCATATTGTATATTTGTATAGTCGTTTGTATAGTTTGTTTGTTTGTTTTGCCGGTTGAGACCTTGTTCTGGTAAGTCAGGATGATGCACTTCATCACCCCAGAAAATAACTAAATTGTTAAGGTTCAAGTGATGAGATCACATTTAGACATAGGTTATGATTCATTCTAAGAAGTGTTCATGATTAGGTTTGTGATATCTTTTCATCAGGGTGCCTTTTCTTGGTCAAAATGAATCAATCACAATGAAGCATCTAACAGCCTTGGGTTTGTTGAAAACACTAGTATAGGTGTTAAAGTGAAAAATCTAAAGGGACTCCCTTGCTACCAGTACAATCTCCAACCTAAAGCTGCAAGTGACAATACCTTGTACAAATGAGCTGACGTGATGATATCAGATACGAATTTTAAAGAGGAAATTAGAAAAGAAATAAAATTAGGCCATCTAAGTAACTCTACCGGGGCTATAGACACCTACTGGCAGTGGGGCTCTACTTAGGGAGATTGTATAGATAACCTTGCCGGGGCTATAAACGCCTATTGGCAGCAAGGCTCTATCCAGGTTGGCTATGAGGGATGATCTCCAACTATGTAGTTTAACACCAGTTACTTATGTTTTCAACTTGCTTTCAAGATGAGGATAATTAATCATATGCACACACCTCATCTTTGGTTAGTATTGTTACCGTGATGAAATTTTATCATTTAGAGTATCAGGATACTTATATTTAGATGGAATTAAAATACTATACATGAATGTGATCACATCACTTCAATCATTGGAATTTGTTTGTTTTCTTTGGTGGCAAGTTGTTGTGTGGTTACACAACACGCCCCATTTTGACTTGGCAAAACAGGGACCCAACTTTTTGGCTTGGCTTGTTTGCTCTCTGGCGGTTTGGTAAAAGTAAGTCAGGTGCATCATCATGTGGAGTCAGGATGAGGTAAGTCACCATTATGAGGTCAGTTTGTCAAATTTCATATTTCATTTCTATGACCTCATAGGTTGAAAGAGTACTAAAATTCACGTAGGTTTGTCCTTTACATCATCCTAATATTCCTCAGGATGTGAGAGTTATGAACGGTCAAAGTTTTGGTCAAACCTGATATTCGTAAGAAGAGGAATCATATATTTTTTATAACCTGTCATCCTTTTGAAGGTCATCATCATATTTGAAACATCCCCCGACAATATCCTGCGGCTCAAATATCCGGACGTGAACTTTAAGTGGTAGTAAGCCTTCCCCGTCAAGTGGTCTTTTGTATTGCGAGCGTCATGTTTTGAATGTAACCCGATGTTTCTTAATATCCTCCTGACGCGAAATATGACCCTTAGCAAATATCCTGATGATGTCACCCAGACTGAATAAATGAAGAAGCAAACATGATGATGACATCATCATCACATTCATATTTTGACAGGATATTTTTCCAAACATGATCATGTTCGTTTAATATGACGATGACGTTAATGATGTATTTCTGGTACAAAGAATGACTATCAGGATGACGTCATCCCAATTTCTGAAAAAGAGACATGTAAGTTTGTCTCATCATCATCATATTTTGAAACATCACTTGATACACCTGTTGGTGCTCATTTTGACTTAGAAGTTGATTCTTAATGTTTAGAGGGTTTCTTCATTTAAAACCTATATCTTCTTGCCCATCGGCATGACTTCGCAGGCTTCTTGGTGATCAGGTTGGTGGTAGGGAGGTGTTCATCGGTGTAACACTCTTCATCGGTGAGGTAATTTTATGCTAGACCGATAGGGGAAGGTCTGGCCAATAGGGGAATTGATGTTCGACATGTCGGGGTGACTTTTGTGTTGTTCTCACCGATGGAGATTTGCCATCGTCATGATGGAGGCTGTCGGGTATGATGGTGAGGGGTTCACTGATGGAGTGGTGTCTGGCTGATGGTATCATCAGCGTGTGTTTGGCCGACGGAGGGATAAGGCCCGTAGGGCCATCGGTGGAAGTTGTTATATTAGCAGTGAGGTTTCTTGCTTACCCGATGGTTCATTTCTAGCTGACGGAGGAATGTGAAATAGGCGTTGGCGTAACCTTTGAGGTCGGCAGGAGATTTGTGGAGCTGGCCGATGGTTCTTCTCTGGCTGATGTAGAGGTTAGAGGCTATCGGGAGGTGTTTGTCGGTGTGACTAAGGGTGTCGGCGGGAGGATTTTTAGGTTGGCCGATAGTGTTGGTCTTACTGACAAAGGAATATAATCTAGCGGTCGGGGAGACTTTTGAGATCGACAGGAGAATTTGGGTGTTCACCGATGGCTTGTGTCACGGCGATGGTTTTTGGCGAAGGGTTGTGTGTCGAGCGTGGCAAAATGCTCGACACCTATCATGTGTGCGACCATGTTTATGAACTACTGATGTGATCTCCTCACCATGCATGTGGGATTATTCCCCTGTGTATTTCCAAACTTTGAGCGAATCACTTTTGGTGGGAACTTTTGTTTGAAATGTTGCGACAGTTTCCGAGTGGCTGTGGGTGGTTGAGGCCCTTAATGGCGACGATAAAGAGATGTGGACATTGGTACACATGGTCAGGTCGCCCAATTTTTTATTGAAGACCCCAGATGATGGCGCATGGCTCGAGGCCCCTCTTTGTCTGCTGCATTAATATCTTCTGAGCGTCATTCCTTGGTGGGATCTGTATCTGGCAAATTTTGATGTTTTTGCCATGTAATTAATTGCTTATGGTACACTATCTGGCTGTTATAAGCAGATTGTGTTACCATTTTTGGGTTGTTGAATGTTGAATTTTTGGCTCTGTGATACAATACAGTTAGTTTTGGCTGCTTTGTCCATAAAAACATGTGAGTTTATGTATCTCTTGTTGTATGTTTTTGCATGAATCCACTGATTTCATGGTTAATTTTATATGAGAAATGCTATGTTGGCATGTGTTTTGTTAATTTTGTCTCCAGTATTGCATGTATCTTTCTTCTGAGTCTGGATATTTAAGTAATGTTGAGACTCTAGACCATAGAATTCCTGTGTTGAATGTCTGATCTTTTGACTTCTGCTCAAGTGGTAGATTAAATTGTTTTCAGTTTGAACATTGAGAAAGGTATACTGCAGTAGGGATGCCATAAGTATAGATAGCTTAACACTTTGTATTGGGAGATATCTGTAAGGCAGGTATCATATGTATCCCCTTGAAATCCAGTTTTAGTTGTTCATGCATATCATTCACAGGTGTATGTCTACTGACTCCAGGCCCTGGATAGGCACCAATCTTGCTTTGTGTTTGTGTTGCAGCCATGTCCAGCTTTGCATCCAAACTTAAAATCAAAATCAAAATCTAAAACAACCATTAGGACATTAGAATTAGTTTTAGGATCCTCAGTCCTCTATCTACAACTGCAAATAGGCCCAAAGCTAGCCCCTTTGCTCTTATCTTATAGTTTTGGTCTACTTACAGGAGGACTTATCTGCTTTCTGTCAGCATCCCAGCCTTGTATGTATATCCTCATGGATGTTGAGTAGGGAATACCCCCCTAGGTTTTGCAGAGCCTGAAGAAGAAGAGGAGATAAAATCTAGAGTCTATCTCCTACACTGTTGGCCCCTGGCCCAGAGATCCTGTTGATCATTGATGGCTACCTTGTAGGGAAATCTGGGAATAAGCATCCAGTCTGGGAAAAAACCAATAGAAATTGGCGACTCTACTGGGGACGGTGATTTGACAATTGTTATTTTTGTCCTCCCTAGTGAAATATCTATGTGCCCATCCGAGTCACCAACAGAAATTGGCGACTCCGCTAGGGACTTTGTGAAAAAACCCTGGTTTACAAAAAGAAAACAATTTCTAGTAATAGATGGCGACTCCAAAGTAATCTCCCAATCAGTCAAAGTAGAACTTATATGCAGGGGAGAAGATCCCAACAAAATCCTTTATTTGAAGAGTTACCAGTAACAAGAAGAATGATGTACAGAAGAAAGGGAGCTATCTCAGTCAGTCATGAGGGTTCCCCCAGAAAAAATGATGATATGCAAGATAACCCTAGGCCATCAGGACAACATGTGCCTTACTTTTCAAATGCAAAAGTTGATATTCAGGGTGCATATGAGAGGCAACAAGGTGGTAGCGTGAGAATGAGGTCAGAGGTGTTCCAAGAATGCCCATTTCTTGACCCTAGTGAAAGGTTTGAAGAGGCAGAGTCTCTGAGGGATGATGAAGATGATGACTAGAATGGTATGAGACCGTCTACCTCCATGCCTAAGGAAGAACAGTTAGCTGAAGAAATCAGAAATTTGAGAGCAGAATTAGAGTATCTGCAAGCCATGAAAATCAGAGATGACATGAGTCAGAAAGTGCAAGCTTTAAGGATTGCCCAAAATAATTCAATTCCTACCCTTGAGAATGCAAATGTGCAGAGACATCAACAGACAAATGAAGTACAACATCAGTATAATGATGAGAGACAAAATGTGAATGATGCTAGGATACAACTGAACAATGTAAGAAACTAGAATGCAAACAGAAATGTTAATATTAATCAGTTTGACAGATAGCCCATGCAGTTAGATAGATTCAGACAGCTGGTATTCGATGGTATTCCTGGGTATCCTAACCCCATTGACAAGCATCTAAGGCTGCAAGTGCCTAAATTTTTAGGAAACAACACTGTGTCAGGAGAAGATCATCTAAAAGCTTTTCAAAATGTCATGGATAACTTTGAGGTTGAACATGAGGATGTTTTCATGAAGTCATTCATGCAATCTTTAGTAGATGAGGCAAGAGAATGGTACAAGAATCTACCTGACCAGAGTATTTCATCATGGGATGATTTTAAAAGGATGTTCAAGGAGCAATATCGTGACAAAACTGACCCTAGCTTTTTCATAAATGAGTTTACCAATATCACTAAAGGGTCAAATGAGCAGGTTGCAGATTTTAATGCAAGATTTACTAAAGTGTTAAACAAATTGCCACATCACATGAGGCCAAATGAACCTATGTGCATAATATTATATATCAATGCCTTTGATGCAAAAACTGCATATGGATTAAGAGATAAAAGTCCTGCTACTATCAGGGATGCTTTCAGAATTGTAGTAAATATTGAGAACAATTGGAAAGCATCAGGCAAGACTAACAGAAGGGATGATGTGAAAATTTTGCAGAATCCAAACAAGTTTCAGAACACTCAAGGTAATACATCTGCCCCTGAAGATAAGATAGACAAATTGGCAAATGTTGTTAAGGACCTAAGTTACAGACTAGCTAGAAGTGAAAAAGGGATACGTCTTGATAGGCAAGTCTATCAAAGGCAGGAAAAGAGGCCATCATTGCATGATATGCCTTATAATACCAATTGGCATAATGGTAAGCCTATATTCCCACATAACAACACAAATCAGAGAGCTCAATATGTCAAAGAAACTCTTGATCCTCTAAAGAAAGCTATAAATATTGTCGATGATACTCCATGGTGTATAATTTGTCAGATGCCACATTCACAGTCACAGTGTATGATTGCTCAATCCTTGTGTTATAATACTACATCTTGTAATGAATGCAATGAGCCACATTATGTGCAAGATGATGATGTTAATATGATGTCCACAAACAATGGATACCATCTTTATGATGCTGATGAGAATATAGATAATGGAATTCAGGCCTGTCAACAAGACTTTTGTGATGAAGGTAATGAAGAGAGCTATGTGTATGCTCAGAGCTCGCATAATTTTCTGAGTAACTTACAACGACCTTCTGATGAGGAAATTAGGGCCTTCACAGCTGCAGCAGTTGCTCAAGTCAAAAGTAACTACAATCTCAGAGGTAAAGCTCAAGTAAGCAGCCCACATCAGCTAGATGATGTTTCTGCAGGTCAGCTAGTGCATGGTCATAAAGGAATTGAACCACAAAAAAGGCAGTGGGTTAATAATAAATAGAATTTTGGACAAAGAATAGGTCATGAATCCCAAGGACTAGAGAATATAATTCCCCAAGCTGAAGATCAAAGTAAAGGTTCCCAAGACAAGAATGATGATCAGGGAACTATGAAAGTAAAAGCTAAATCAGTTTAGGATAAAAACAAGATTATGGAGCAAGCTACAACTATTATACAAAATTATGCTCAATTTGATATAGCTCAAGTCCTATCCCAGGTAAAAGTCTCTGTTCCACTTATGGAACTGATGAAGGTTGAATTGATCAAAAATATGACAATATCCCTAATTTCAGGGGTGCCTTTTCAAGCTAAACAGAATGTTCAGACCCAGGGTGAGAAACATGTCATATGTAATGAAGAAGATGAGGCTCCTAAAGTCTATTTAGGAGTGACTATGACAACGTGTCCTTCATAAGTGGAACCATTTTATGTATCCCTGGTTATAAATGGAAAAATAATCAAAAATTGTATGCTTGACTCTGGAGCATCTACAAATGTCATGCCTTTGGCCATCATGCAACAAGCTGGATTGAAAATTGACAAGGCATGTGGAAAATGTTATGCTATGGATGCCAGAGAGGTACCAGTTATTGGAATCATGAAGGATGTAGATTTCAAATTAGTAGCATTTCCTGAAAAGAGATATAAAATGAATATAACAGTGGTTGACATCAAGCCACAGTATGGTATGTTGCTGTCAAGAAGATGGGCAGCACTAATTGGTGGAAGTATGCAGTTGGACCTGTCATATGCCATGATTCCAATGAATGGCAGGGATGTTAAGTTAATCAGAGAACAAAGATCATCAGAGACAGTGGAAGACCAAGAAGCAGAGGAACAGATATGCTTTGTAAACACTGACTGTGATAACTTCAAGGTTGTCTCAGATGATAGAGAAGATGAAAAGAAAAATGTCTACAGTGAAGAGCTGGACCAGCAAGGTCTATGGACCATGTATTTTGATGGAGCTTGTGCAAAAGAAGGCTCTGGAGTTGGAGTTGTTTTCCTATCTCCAACTGGTAAGCTCCTCAAATTTTCTTTCTTGCTGAGGTTTGTTTGCACAAACAACATTGCAGAATATGAGGCTTTAATCTTAGGCCTAAATATAGCTCTCAAACATGGAATCAAAATGCTAAGAGTATTTGGGGATTTTGAGCTGATTGTATCCCAAATTAGACATAGGTATGCTTCAAAAAACAAAAGATTGAAACAATACAAGCATGCTGTTTGGGATACCATTGAACTATTTGATGCATTTTCAATAGGCTGGGTAGAAAGATCAAAGAATGTTATGGCTGATTTCTTAGCTAATGTTGCAATAAGGCCAGATGACATCACTCCGTCAGATGTTACAAATGTAGAAGTTAAAATCAGGCCTGCAGTACCAGAAAACATATGCAGTTGGCAAGTGTTTAATGATGATAGGGACTTGTTAAAATTTTTGCACTGCATAGATGAATATGAGAATCAAGAAATTGATTTCCAAGCTTTTGTAGAGACTATAAATGGAAAAGAAACTCTTGTGGTAAAAGAGATAATTCAGTTGAAGACTAATAAAATCCCTAGAGGGTTGGTAACTTTGGAAAGAGCTTTTGACAGTAGAGACAAATTGGTCACAGGGACATCTCCCACAAATAAGGAAGATTTAGAAGAGATAAATTTGGGAACATCTCAAGCCCCTAAGAGGGTATATATTGGTAAGCAGCTCAAACCACACATCAGGAGTATGCTGATTGCATTACTGAAAAGGTATAAACATGTTTTTGCTTGGTCATATGAGGACCTAAAAGCCTATAGGGAAGATTTATTCTAGCATGAGATCCCATTGAAGCCTGGAGCTAAGCCATTCAGACAGAAGCAAAGACCTGTTAATCCTACCTTAGCCCCAAAGATGCAAGAAGAACTTAAAAAGCTTAGGGAAGCTAGAATAATTGTGCCAATCAGACATTCAACTTGGGTGTCTAACCTTGTCCCAGTTAGAAAAAAGAACGGTGATATTAGGCTTTGTGTTGATTTTAGGAACTTGAATGTATCCTCTTTAAAGGATAACTATCCACTGCCTAATATGGAAGCTATGTTGTAGAGAGTGACTGGTTGTGAACTCTTATCCATGATGGATGGATTTTCAGGTTATAATCAGGTGAAGGTAAAGGAATCAGAACAGTATAAGACTGCCTTCACCACTCCACGGGGAACTTATGTATATGTTAGAATGCCATTTGGACTAACAAATGCAGGTGCTACATTTCAAAGGGCAATGGATGTTGCTTTTGCAGGGTTGATTGATTCAATCCTGGCCGTATATTAGGATGATCTCACTGCTTATTCAAAAAAGGAAGAGAAGCATTGTTTGCATCTAGAGCAGATTTTCATAAGAGCACTGGAGTACGACATTTCTTTAAATCCAAAGAAGTGTGCTTTTGGGGTAGTTGAAGGAAAACTCCTAGGGCACATTGTTTCTAGGGATGGAGTTAGGATAGATCCAGAGAGTGTGGCTGCTATTAATAGAATTCAAATGCTAAAAACTATAAAAGGAGTTCAGTCCTTCTTCGGACAGATAAATTTTGTTAGGAGATTTGTTCCCAACTTTGCAGAAACTACAAGGAACATTTCTAAGATGATGAAGAAGGATGCAACTATCAACTGGGAAAGTGAAGCAATAGAATCATTTCAGAGTATCAAAGAGGCAATCAAGATGGCCCCTGTTCTTAAATCTCCTGATTTTTCTAGGCCAAGTATTTTCATTTGCTTCCTTTCACACTGTTGCTGTATGTTTGCTACAGAAAAATGAAGATGGTTTTGAGCAACCCATAGCTTTTTTCAGTATGTCCTTGCAGGCTTCTGAGTTGAAGTATGATATTATGGAAAAATAGGCATATGCATTAGTTAGAGCCATCAAAAGTTTCAGACCATACCTGGTAGGATCACATATAATTGCATATGTACCCCATACAGTAGTCAAAGACATATTCACTCAACAGGAGGTGACCGGAAGAAGGTGCAGATGGATAAACAAACTGCAGGAGTTCAACATAGACATACAAGTTACCAAATTGGTAAGAGGACAAGGATTAGCCAAGATGATGGCATAGTCAAACTTGGAAGCATGCCAAGTTAATGCAATCCAAAATGAGAGTGTAAATGTATCAAGATCCGAATGGTACAAGGATATTATCTACTACTTGCAAAATCTGAATTGTCCTTCCCATTTCAGTGACAGTCAAAAGAGGACTTTAAAGTTACATGCAATCAGGTATGTTATTGTTCAAGGTAAGCTATACTCGAAAAACCCTGATGGTGTGCTACTGAGATGTGTGGATGAAGATGTGGCTAATAATGTTTTAATTGACATGCATAAGGGATTGTGTAGTGGACATTATACTGCTCAAACAACAGCTCATAAGACTCTCAGAGCAGGATATTGGTGGCCCACTCTCTTTTCAGATGCACAAAGGTTAGTGAGGAAGTGTGACCCTTGCCAAAGATTCTCAGGAAAATTGAGATATGATGGTGCTTTACCCCTTAGAACTGTAACTGTGGATGCTCCATTTCAGCAATGGGGAATTGACTTCGTAGGGGAAATTGCAGACAAGTCAAGTGGGGGACACAGTTAGATTTTAGTGGCAACTGATTACTTTACCAAATGGATTGAGGCCATTCCAACTAAGAGAGATACAAGTAAAGTGGTGAAAGATTTCATACTGGAAAATGTTATCAGGTTTGGAGTACCATTCAAGATAGTCACTGATAATGGTATGTGTTTCAGATCAGGTGAATTTGTTGATTTTTGCAACAAATATGGGATCAATTTATCATATGCATCACCATACTACCCACAAGGAAATGGTCAAGCAGAATCAAGCAATAAGAGCATCATGAAAATTATCAAGAGGATGCTGGGCAAGAACAAGAGAGCTTGGGACTCAAAATTAAAGTTAGCAATATGGGCTGACAGAGTGACAGTAAAAAAGGCTATTGGAATGTCACCCTTTGAGCTAGTATATGGTACATTAACTAGATTGCCTATAAACAATCTCCTGCCAGTTTACAAATTCATCCAGGAAAATGATGAGGAGATTGAAGACTCCATGACAGAAAGAGTGAATCAGCTAGTTGCACTGGATGAGAACAGAAGGAAGGCACACCAGATCAATCTCAAGAGAACAAGATATGAAATATCAGTTTGACAGGAGAGCTACAAAAAGGAAGTTTCAAGTCAATGATCTAGTGCTCATATGGAATGCAAAAGGTCAAGAAAAGGGTAAACATGGTAAATTCGAACCCTTATGGATGGGCCCATATCAAGTTTGCAGCACTCATGGGGAGGATTCTTATTTCCTCCAGGCCCTAGATGGTGAAGTTCTAGAATTGCCTGTGCATGTCCGATTCCTTAAGTTTTATTTTGCATAGATGGCCTATCCCTATGCACATTTGTAAAAATATATATATAGTGTAAATATTCTGTACAGTTCGTGCTTTTTTGGCTTTTTGCCTGGTTTGCCTGGAGATCTAGTTCTCGCTACAGGTTTTCACCTGCACGTCCCCATTCGGAGCCAGTGTTGGTGCTCATTTTGACTTAGAAGTTGATTCTTAATGTTTAGAGGGTTTCTTCATTTAAAACCTATATCTTCTTGCCCATCGGCATGACTTCGTAGGCTTCTTGGCGATCAGGTTGGTGGTAGGGAGGTGTTCATCAGTGTAACGCTCTTCATCGGTGAGGTAATTTTATGCTAGACCGACAGGGGGAGGTCTGGCCGATAGGGGAATTAATGTTCGGCATGTCAGGATGACTTTTGTGTTGTTCTCACCGATGGAGATTTGCCATCGGCATGATGGAGGCTATCGGGTATGATGGTGAGGGGTTCACCGATGGAGTGGTGTCTAGCAGATGGTATCATCAGCGTGTGTTTGGCTAACGGAGGGATAAGGCCCGTAGGGCCATCGGTGGAAGTTGTTATATTGGCAGTGAGGTTTCTTGCTTGCCTGATGGTTCATTTCTAGCCGATGGAGGAATGTCAAATAGGCATCGGTGTAACCTTTGAGGTCGACAGGAGATTTGTGGAGCTGGCCGATGGTTCTTCTCTGGCTGATGTAGAGGTTAGAGGCTATCGAGAGGTGTTTGTTGGTGTGACTAAGGGTGTCGGCGGGAGGATTTTCAGGTTGGCCGATAGTGTTGGTCTTACCAACAAAGGAATGTAATGTAGTGGTCGGGGAGACTTTTGAGATCGATAGGAGAATTTGGGTGTTCACCGATGGCTTGTGTCACGGCGATGGTTTTTGGCGAAGGGTTGTGTGTCGAGCGTGGCAAAATGCTCGACACCTATCATGTGTGCGACCATGTTTATGAACTACTGATGTGATCTCCTCACCATGCATGTGGGATTATTCCCCTGTGTATTTCCAAACTTTGAGCAAATCACTTTTGGCGGAAACTTTTGTTTGAAATGTTGCGACAGTTTCCGAGTGGCTGTAGGTGGTTGAGGCCCTTAATGGCGACGATACAGAGATGTGGATATTGGTACACATGGTCAGGTCGCCCAATTTTTTATTGAAGACCCCAGATGATGGCGCATGGCTCGAGGCCCCTCTTTGTCTGCTGCATTAATATCTTCTGAGCGTCATTCCTTGGTGGGATCTATATCTGGCGAATTTTGATGTTTTTGCCATGTAATTAATTGCTTATGGTACACTATCTGGCTGTTATAAGCAGATTGTGTTACCATTTTTTGGGTTGTTGAATGTTGAATTTTTGGCTCTGTGATACAATACAGCTAGTTTTGGCTACTCTGTCCATAAAAACTTGTGAGTTTATGTATCTCTTATTGTATGTTTTTGCATGAATCCACTGATTTCATGGTTAATTTTATATGAGAAATGCTATGTTGGCATGTGTTTTGTTAATTCTGTCTCCAGTATTGCATGTATCTTTCTTCTGAGTCTGGATATTTAAGTAATGTTGAGACTCTAGACCATAGAATTCCTGTGTTGAATGTCTGATCTTTTGACTTCTGCTCAAGTGGTAGATTAAATTGTTTTCAGATTGAACATTGAGAAGGGTATACTGCAGTAGGGATGCCATAAGTATAGATAGCTTAATACTTTGTATTGGGAGATATCTGTAAGGTAGGTATCATATGTATCCCCCTGAAATCTAGTTTTAGTTGTTCATGCATATCATTGACAGGTGTATGTCTACTGACTCCAGGCCTTGGATAGGCACCAATCTTGCTTTGTGTTTGTGTTACAGCCATGTCCAGCTTTGCATCTAAACTTAAAATCAAAATCTAAATCTAAAACAACCATTAGGACATTAGAATTAGTTTTAGGATCCTCAGTCCTCTGTCTACAACTGCAAATAGGCCCAAAGCTAGCCCCTTTGCTCTTATCTTAGAGTTTTGATCTACTTACAGGAGGACTTATCTACTTTCTGTCAGCATCCCAGCCTTGTATGTATATCCTCATGGATGTTGAGTAGGGAATACCCCCTAGGTTTTGCAGAGCCTGAAGAAGAAGAGGAGATAAAATATAGAGTCTATCTCCTACACTGTTGGCCCCTGGCCCAGAGATCCTGTTGATCATTGATGGCTACCTTGTAGGGAAATCTGGGAATAAGCATCCAGTCTGGGAAAAAACCAACACCAAAATATCCTCCTGATGTACTAAACATAAACAAAGGTGCTTTTGTCACTCGAATCTTGTCGCGATAACAATTTCAATACGGTGGTAAAACACAGGAGGATGATATTGAAACTCAACCTGATATTTACGAATATCATCATGCGCTCATGATATCCTGTCATATGGATATCCCCCCGCTCCCATTGCAGCCATTATCATTTAATGCACGCAGACATGGTAGGTAGTTCCCGCCGACCCCGGAACCCAATGAAACACCTGGCAAGATCCTACGTTTTTGCACGAATAATCAAGGAATGTAATCTAACTTGTCAGAGTTGCCCTAATTGTACCCTAACTGTGAGGTTAAAAGGTAATTCAGCTGCCATTTTCACATTTACCTTGCGATAAACTTGTTTTACAGAGCACCAACTTCCATATCTACATACCAGCTACCGTTGCGCGATTTGAACTCACAAACAGAAGGAAAGAGGTGATCATCAACTGAAATAGGAATGTTGTTGGTAATCCACTGGTATAAAAGAGAAATCTGCATAACCAGGTAAGTAAATGAAACCCTCGTCATCTCATTATTGTTCAGGAAAGATGATAGAAGTTTTGGTTTATGCATGTAATGGTGAAGAAATATAGTAGGCATAGTAATTTTAATTGTAATATGTATGCATGTATATACCTGTTTTGAGTTAGGATTGTTGTTAATTGTAGGTACTCATGGCCAAAAAATGGTACGTTAAATGTCAAGAGGAATTTAGTAGGCCTATGTTCTCTTCTCAGAGGGGAGTCCTGTTCAAATATGGAGCAATTACAGATACCCATTAGGGAAGCACTAATCTGGAGGCCTGGTCAACTAAACTAAATGATGGGCAGGACAAGAGTCTTGTGCTAGACACGGTGTTCATGTCAGGAATGTGGAATGGTGCTGGTTTCCCATATTCCATGGAATCTCTGGAGCTGGTTATAGAATGTGCCCAGAATTATAATCCTCAGACAAGGTAGGTGGTAAAACATGGGAGGATATATGCAGACCTCTCCATCAAGGGTCTCTCCCAGACATTTGGACTGCCGTTGGGCAGTAAAGTAAAAAGTGTGGACCTGAGGAAGGCAGAAAGGGAGTATGAGGCCAACAAGAAATCAGCCAGAAAGAACATGTATCAATGGCGAGCAAAGAACAGCACATATCCTGTAGTAGCCAAACTCCCAGTGCACATGTTTAAGTATGATTTCAATGAGGAGTACCAGTATATGATTGTACTCCTGAGTCAAGTAACAGGCCAACCTGATACTGGTAGTTTTAGGGATTGGATGTATGGAGTTATAATGATGTGTATGTATTCGAACACCAAGCCACTGTGGGGGCAAATAATAAGTGATGCTCTGCATGAGCAGCTGATGAACCTAGAAGGTTCAAATTGTGCATTTTTCATGACATCCTATATTGTTTATTCATGTGCTTATAGAGGCACTTTTGATGCCTTGGTTACAAATGGAAAGCTCATAGGCACAAATGCTGCATACATCTAGGATCACCATCCCTAGCTACAGAGAACCAACTACTTCAGGGACTACAAACTGGTCAATGATGCATTCTCTATGCATCTGGTAAGGACCATGGAAGAGGACAGAACAAAAAGATTGAGCATGGAGGCTCAAGAAGTAGTCTACAGGCATGGAGCCCGGTATATCCAGTTTGCAACCTTCTCTTACGTAAGGGTTGAAGGTTTTGAGGAACATCCCCTCATGCTGCCGAGGTATCCTACCGATGCAGTGATATTAATGGAATTCATCAGGCAGGGCTCCATGATGATAAAGATGTACAAGGATGCCAAGAAGCTGCCACCAATTTTGTTCCCAGTCAGCATTGGCAACTATATGTGCCCTGACTCTAATAATATAAAGAAGGTGATGGTCACCCTGAATAAGATGAACCTGCAGCCTTTTCTGATAACAAGACCATATGATCCTTACGGTAGGATACAGAAGATACTAGGAAAGCCTATTCATCAGAGGCACCTAGAGGATTTTTGGGCTGACTGCGAAGATGAGGCAGAAGCTAGGAGAAGACGGTATCAGAGGTTGACTCTGAACCAAATTAGGACTTTTGATTGTATCTCCCTTCCCCAACAATTGAAGAAGGATGATGGCAGGATAATGGCAGATGAATATGAATAGAAAAAGATATACAATGACACTATCTCTGCACCTGACTTCACCATGCAGGAAGATATATCTTTGGACCCATTCATTGCCAGGACCATACAGCTAACTCAAGCTTGGGTCGATGATTAGTTGGAGGCATTGAAAAAGAAAGGTGTTGCCATTACGGTGGACAACAAAAAGAAGGGACAAGATATTCCTAGGGAGGTATATGATGACTTCCTGCTTGAGAAAAGGAAGACTAAGAGAGATAAGTTACCTCCACCACAGCAACAGAGCAAAAGACCCCCAAGGGGCAAGAAAGTGGATAAACAACCCAAGGGGGTTATAATTGACAGGGCAGTGTTTACAGCTGAGGAGGCGGCAGGATTAGGATCAGGATTAGGATCAGGATCAGAGTCAGAATCCCCTCCAAAGAAAGAAAAGCCCAAGAAGAGTAAGACAGCACAAGCTGGAATCACTAAGAGCCTAGAAGTGGGTCAATCCTCGGGAAAATGTGATACAGAGGATATCCTCATGGAGGAGGAGCCTGAAGAAGAGGAGGCTCCGTTAATAATAAAAAGGAAGAGGAGAGCTCCACAGGTGCTGGTCTCTACCACACCTAAGAAACAAAGAACCTCCATGAGAGGTGGAATAAGTGAACCCCCTACACTATTACAAGGGGAAGGTAGTGAAGTACCAAAGGAACTTCAACATAATGTTCCACTTCCTACCATAGTCAACTTGCGGAAGAACAACTAAAAGAAACCTCTCAGACACAAGTGGAAGGACATGTCTCACTTGATGAGACAATAAATTTGTCTGACGATGAAGTAGTGCAGGATGTGGCTGCACAGAAGATGGAAACACTTGCTGCGGATGTAAGTATGACTCCTCACAAGCCTCCACCAGTTCAAACTGTGCTTGAGGATATAAAACAAGTAGAAGAAGAGCAAGAAAAGAGCCCAGAGTAGGTGGCTCAATAGATAGGGCTAGAAGCATTGATCACAGAGGTGACAAGTCCTGTAGTGGTGGATCTGATAGAGAAATAGGATGCAAGTCTTGAATAGCCAGCAAGATCACCTGACAAAGGCCACCCAACCGAAGAGATAGAGATGGCAGAATCAGAGGGCCATGCTCTTGAAATAGGCCAAGATCCACAGGACATATTAGAGGAACCTGCTATAGTAGAGGTTCAGGAAGCAAGAGCTAATGAAGAGAAAGAAGCACTAGAGGATCCAGCTGCCAAAATACAAGAAGTTGATAGTGCAGGCTCGGAAGAAATAATAGTTGCAGAACAACCACCAGCACCTCAGGCAGGATCTCCAGTATCTAGTGAAGTGGATAAGCAGCAAGGGGAAGAATTGGGAACAGATGAAGTAATGATAGAAGAAGGTCATGATCATCATGATCAGCAAATAGATGTGCCATAGGGTTCCCCGCACCAAGAAGATGCTTCCCCAGAGAAGGAAATTCCTCAACAGGAGGAAGTGCCGCAAGATCAACAACAAAGCGAGCATCAAGAAGAAGAAAAGGAAAAGTCACCATCTCCACAACATCTATTGATAGAAATAGGAGATATGGGTGAACATCATGATGATGCTAAAAAACGTGATCAGGTACCTCCATGGTTAGCAAAAGAAGTAAATGTTGAAGAGGAGCTTGAAATTCAAGAGTTCAACTTCTCCACCTTGTTCTCCGCCGATCTAATGAAACTCAGGAGGAAGGCTAGAATGACTTCGGCCATCAAAAGAGATCTGGCAATAGGGAGAAGGACTGCACAAATTTCCATACCCACGGTGGAGAATGAAAAAGGTAAAATCACTGTGGATGAATTTCAAATTAGCACAGTTGATTTGGGCTTTGCTAATGAAGACCAAGAAGGTCAGGAGGGCAAAGACATCATTGACTCTCTGATTCAAAAGGTGAAAAGAGAGAAGGAGAAGAATAAGAAACATAAAGAGCACATTTCTCAGTTGCATGCCTATATCAAAGGGCTGACCAATCCTGATGATACCACAACTGAACGTGCAGTCCCATTGACTGCCATTTCTCAGGAGGAGGTAAATAAATTGGACCTCATGAAGCATGAGGCGTCCGTAATAAGGAAATGGATGTCATCTACATTGGATGATGTTGTAGAAATAATGAAGGCTTCTTTGAAGAGGTGGAGCATTTTGAGTGACTCCAAGACCAAAGTGGATAAATTGTAGATGCAGACTGGGAAGAGGTCTTACAAATTAGAGAGTGTCCTGAGCCTTTTAGGGGAAATAAAGGGGATAAATCCTCAGCTGCTTATTAGTAAGTAGGTACTAAATAGTAATACCGCATTATTAATAGATATCTCGTATAAAGACACTCAGTTTGAGTGTGGAGTCCTCAAGAGGTGCAATAATAAGCTGAGAGATATCAGCATGAGGCTACGGGATTTAATGGCTGAAGAAGCGGTGATATTGGAAGCATTAGAAGGCAAGGTGGAAGGTAAAATAGAAAATCAAGACGAAGAGTCTGCCATCAAAGCTGTACATAGCAACTTCCAATTAGAGACAGATGGTCCACCTGTCCCTTTGACAGAAGAACTGATAGATAAAATAATGAGGATCAAGGTCCAGATGGAGAAATACAAAGAGACACTGTAGGACATGAAAAATAAGCTTGATAACAGCAGAGACAAGTATGAAGCACATAAGCATGCCATTGTCAAAGCAAAGACTCAAGATGGCAGAGGAATAGATCAGGTTGTGCACTCATACGAGTAGGTCCGCAGTAGTATGCAGCCCCATATGCAGCAGCATCATCATCAGGATAGTGAAAGTTCGGAAAGTGATGCACATTATGATGACCCACATGAATCAGCTGAGAAGCATGATGAAGATACATCATGAAGGGGATAGTAGCATAAGTAGTATAGATAGTTGCCAGCTGGCAACATGTGCCATTTTGTAAAGGTTGACGAAGTCAGATGAATCGTGACCGTAAATCTGTATTGATAAATCAAGATCATAGATCTTTTTGTAACGGATTCCTTACCTTATTCTATAAAAGGTGGTGGAATGCCTTATTGAAAACATTCGAAACTTAATTGAAATCTATTTGCTGAAATATTCAGGGCTCATTTCAAAGTTATTGCATATGTACATGTCTTTTGCATACTTAATGAAAGAGAAGAGTATTTCGATTACAAATCTTCGTAAATCTTGAGTAAGCTGTGTCTGAATTCTGGATACGTGCTTTGATTTGCTGCGTCCCTTGGAGTGCTCATCATGTTGCATGTATTGTTTTCATTCCTCATCCTTTGAAGTTTGCATCAACTGTATCTAGCTGTGGAATATCCTGGTGAACATATAGTTTGATTTCTTCTCCTCATGACAGTATCAAGTATGTATGTGGATCAATAGCTAAAGGTTCAACATTAAATAGAAGCATTTCTTCATTTTTTTTAATTTCAGAGCATTTCATCTCCATAATTGCAAATAATTGATAATCTTAAGCAAATAACATAAATATGTAGACATCTCGTAGATAATCGTAAATATTTAGCATATTTGAATACAAAGCATGTAGAATTGAAAATATCATGCAAAGATTGAGGTATTTCCACATCTTCTCGTCAAATAACTGCATAATATAACTTCTCTGTAAAGAATTTCTGCAGGAATGTCATGATGATGATGAAATTCTACGTAAGGCCCCAAAATGGAAATAGCAACTCACATTAACCTCTGAGTGACTTCAGATGATTAAGACCTAATCACCGGAGACTTGGGATCCTGAATTCTTTGAATCCATAGTATCTTTCAAGATGAATAAAGGTTAATGTGTACTTTTATTCTATGTTTGTTTGTGACTAACATCATGACCAACACTTCCCCAAAATTTGCTCAAAATAGAAAGAAATCTTCAAAATGTAAGAACCCCACACTCCTCAACAAGAGGAGGTAATATAGGCCTTCTAAATTGGCCTTGAGGAATGAGAAGGTGACACTTGTCACCTTCTCCTTCCTTCTCCTATGCCACTTGCAAGGGAGAGGAAGTGTAAGGGTGACAAGTGTCATCCTCCAATTCCATCTCAATCCTCACCTTATCCACTTGTGCTCTCACACATGTGTGAGAGAACAAGTGGTGAGGTGGAATCCCCTTCAAGCTTCCATGAGGATAAGGGATGCCATATGGCATCCTCTTATTCTCTAAGAGAGCCATCTCCCTCCATAATGCTCTCACACGTGTATGAGAGTCTTGGAGGAAGATCCCACACACTTGGGAGTCTTGGATACCTCCTAAGTCTTCCTATAGAAGGGATTCCCAAACCTTGGGAAGGGAGATGAGTCTTTCCCAAAGCATGACTCATCTTCCACCCTTATCTAATTCAAAATTCGTCACTTTAACCAAACCTCAGTTTAGAGTGACCAAAAGTGAGTTATCCCAAGGTTTAGTTAGTCAAAATTGACCCTAGACCCATGGGTAACCACCTAGGGTAAATTTTGTGACACTAAGGTTCACCTAGGGAGTCATAAATCTACTTTAAATGGCCTCAAAAATAAAAATAATACCAAGTGGTAAAAGACAATAAAAATTATACAACACCTGATATAATTAAATTAAACAAAAGGGTTACTAGGCTAAAAATATAAAAATAAACAAGCACTTAATCAACACTCAATTCAAGCGTGATCCTCATCCCTCTTGGGAATGGATCAGTTTCACAGGGAATAACATATGTGTGAATACTACCTCCAATTTCCCATGGCCTGGGAATGGAATCCTGCACATCTCGATCAAGTGTCAATCATATCATGAATAATCATAGCCGAAGCAACTGGAATTAAATTCATGCCATTGAATACGACAGTAATCATCTATAACATAATTCCATATTAAACTATATTTTTCTATCTAATGTCACATAATCATCATCACATAAATAACTAGAAGTCACATACAAAACATCATCTAATAGATCTCGCATGTCTAGTCTCAACATAGCATCAAAATATGATCAAATCAAACCACCATATGTCTAATCAATGTCATAAAAAAATTAGGAGATATAATCAAATCTGCATAATGAATCCATAGTCTCTAAAAGTCTGATAATGTCATCAATTGAAATGCAAAATGATCAAAATAATTAAGGAAAAATAATCAACCTCATAACATCTGTGTGCTCCATTTGATAACTATGGCACTTGACATTGATCATATTTGAACTGTAACATGGCATATGTCACTTGTAGTCTAGTTCATTGTATATACTTACATACATATCATGTTTAGTGATAATGTCTCTTTTTATTTCACTTGGCTTGATGCAATATGCTTTTATGTATATCATTTCTTCATATGCTACCCCCTGTAGCTTTATGATGCATGCACCTTTAAGATCTTTTTGTGACTATCATCTAATTGATTATGGCTGTCCATTTTAGCATAAAGACATATTGTAGACACTCATAAGAATCACCCTTCTCATAACATAACTTGGCAGAGATTGCTCCAATTACATTTGTCACTCCTTTTGACTGTTCCATTGCATTTGGACAACAACTTGATACTCTATGGCTCTTTATTTTATTCAGTTCATCCCTCATTAGGTAGCATTGAATAAGATCATTATTCATTAATGGTTTCCACTTCAAATTAGCCTAAACTGATAATCATGGATGGACACCGAGCTTGAAGCTTATGCACTAATTTGATGTAGCATTCCTTCAGTTGAATGTATTCCATCTGAACAATAAGAACATGAATTCCTATTGCATTCCCTTCAAGATTTAGGGGTAGCATGTTGGGCTCAACCCTTGTGGGAGCCTACTTGACACCACATGCTGATATGTCTTCAAAACAACAACATGACTTATCCTATATCTACAAATGAAATAAACATGTTAGATAAAATTAGTGAAGTACAATGATTGTTCCTTTTCAATCTCTTCTATATGTGAATGATGTATATCTGATCTAGTGCATTATAGGCAATGTATTATGCCTCTTCTGATAGCCACATAGGGAACTCATAATACGAGTTCTAAAAGGTCTTTTTCAAATTTTTCTAGGTTCTTATTGGAAATCAGGATCAAAGATAGAAAGCAACCTTAGGAACCAAAGACACTAAAAGGAAATGATGTCTATGATCCTTCTCTCTTCTATCTTTAGATGCATAATATATTTCTTATATTTGCACGTGTTCATCTATTCCCATGGCTTGTGTGGGACATTTGATGTATCATCTTTTCAATCAATGCAATGTTTATTTATTTTATGTATTTCATTTGTAAAATGAATAAACATTGTAGTGAAATGAAATAACTTATCTCTTATGCACCCTTCTGCAAATGAATGATGATCAAAAAATTATTTCTCTGTCATGTCAATGAAAACTAAACTCCACATGTACTTTAGATTATGTAAAATAAAACATAGCAAAAAAATGTTAAAACTGTCACTCTAAAAATGAATCTATTGTACTAACTCTACCAATTTGAGTTGTAAGTGAAAAATGGTAACAAGTGTGAAGGCATCAACTTCTCCAAGATACCAGATGCTTCACCAATGAATTCATTATTTTGTATATGTGACATTAGCATTTCTTCATGTGCCTTCGCTTGAACAATTGATACCAATTTAAATTTCTGCACAAGAGACATTGAGGCTAAATTTATTGGTCTTTACAGAAACTCAAATTGATCCAAGACTTGTGTTTCTTATTGTTTTTCCAAAAATTATTTGATAGAATCAACTCGATCCTGTGAGGCAATAGTTTCTCTTGTCATATCAGAGACTTCTTTTTCTTGATTCTGCTTCGGTGGATCAAGATCCATAACCTCTTGTTCATCAATGTTTTGTTTCAGAGGAGGGCTCTTGTCAGCTTGTTCATCCTCTTAATCATTAGCTTTATTTTTCTTTGCTATCTTCTCCTTGTTTTCTTGATCATCAATTTGCTGATCAGGAGGACATGTCCCTATTTCGTCCTTGTCAGCTTTCTCTTGATCATCAGTGATAGGGGTTTGATCAAATTCTTTCTTTTCTAGGGCTTCTTCCTCAAGATCCTTAGTTTTCTCAGGACTTTTCTCTTCCTCTTGTTCTACCACTTCTTTGTCTTTTCTAGGGTTCACCAGAGAATTTGCTTCAGTTTGTTCCAATCCTTGATCTATGCTGACTTCATGTATAGAACTACCATCACCAACATTTGTATCTTCTTTTCATCTATAGTTTGGATGTTCAGATCTTTTAGGATCTCAAGAATTGTTTGCTCTATGTCCTTTATAAATTTCTCTATGTTCCCTACCATTAGAGTGTTGACTCTCCTTTTTATTTCAATTTTATTTCCAAGGATCTTTAAGAACTTGGTTCTTTCCTTTGGAGTCACATCTGGACAAAATTTTAGTAATGAATTTTCTCTTACCTTCACATCTTTGGCCATGTCTACTTCCTTCTTGGCAGACATAATGCTTGCCAAGCTATCTAGGAGGTCACTAGCTACTTCAATAAGAGCTCTAATATATATCTCCAAGTATTGAATGATAGCGGTCTCAATGATGCTTTTGTCTGCATCATCATAATAATCATACAGTTGGGCTATATGTTTTAAATTTCCATCAACTATTATAGCCTTTAGTACATCTTCAAGACTTATTGTAGCCTTTTCTTCTTTGGTCTCTACTTTCTTCTCCCTCTTCATTCCTTTTTCCTTTCTAGAGGGCTTGTCTTGCTTGGTACTAGAGGCTACAATAGATTTTTCTTTCATCTTTTTAACCTCTTCATCTAATTTTGTTTCTTCATCATCACCACTTATGCTCTCATGCATCCTTTTAGCTTTGGTTTTCACTCTTTTGTGTCCTTTTTCAGAAAATTTCTTAGTAGGTTCTTCCATAGAGGGTGTGGGACTGGAGGATGCAAATGCAGTTTGTGAAGTAGAAGCTCTTGTTCTTTTCTTTGTTACTGCAGGCTCTTTTTCTTTCCTCTAAGATTCCTTTGAAGTCTTTTTAGTCTCACTTTCCTTCACTCTTTTAGTTTCCCTAGCTGCTTCAGCCTTTGCTATTGATTTGACAATCTCCTCTTTGGTAAGTCCTATTTTCTAGGCATACTCTACCAATTTCTTCATCTTTTTCTAAATTTCTAGTTTTCTTAGTTCAACATGCACCTTCATAGTGAACTCCTCATAAGTGCCAAATCTTGGCTCATTGGGATCCCTAGGTTTCCTCAACATAAGGTCAGCATAACCATCCAATATGTTTCTTGCCACTTCATACCCCATTAGGAGGACCCAAATTGTCCTAGGCTCAACAACCTCCATCATACATTGATCTTTGTTAACAATAAAACATATGTCATTTTTATATTTTTCCACAATTGACCTAGGAATCCTTTGTCTAAACTACATGACAGTTTAAAAAAAATTCACATAGCCCCATAGGGCTGTATTTTGTGCATCATGGCTTCCTATGCTATTTGAGTGATTCCTAATTTGTGTGGCAATAGGTTTGTTGTCAAACCAGAACAAGTTCTTCATCCCTGACAATTCTTGCATAAAATAGAAGAATAAGTAGATAATCAACGTACCATACTATAATGGATACTTTTTTTCTTTTGTCTTCTTTAGATTATTCATTAATTGCTACTAGAGTAATTCACATAGATCATACTCTACATTCTTCTTCAACATCTCATTTGTTGTGTATATGGCAGTACCGGAGATAGAGTTCTCCTACTTTGTGAAGTATATCTTGTAGCTAATCACCATAGATGCAAACCTAACTGTATTATCTTCAATGTCACTAATTGTCAATGCCCTTTTATCAAATTTGGCTCTAGTGGCTTCCGTCACTATATTGTTTTTCATGGCCTTCAATATAAGAATTATACCGGTAGAGTTTAACCTTCTGACCACTCTTATGGCATCTTTTGTGATCATAAATGGAGTATTAAACCACATAAACTCATCATGAATTTGGCTTAGTACATACTGGACCCATTCATCCTCTGCAAAAGTTAGGAAATCTATATACTGACTGAATTTCTTCTCTTCCAATACCTTGTATTCTTCCTTTAGATCAAAATTATCACTAGTTAGATGTTTTAGATATAGGTTTGTATGTTGGCTATTCCCTTGTTCTTCTAGGGCAACATGGATGTAAGCCCTAATATCCTCTGCATGCATCACTCCATGGGGTACTTATGAAAATGCACCATTTGGATCAACTTTCGTTGATTTGAAGGGGTATTTCTTAATAGGGCCATGCCCTCTCAATGATATCAATAACTTGTGGTGTAACCGTTTCAAAAAAAATTCAAACAATTTTATGGTAGGGTTTGGAACTCTAAATATCTCTTTTACTGAATTAGGGTTTTCTTCACTTGAAATTACTCTGAGTTGCTTTGGATTACTAGAAATTGTTGAAGTTTCTTGGAATTCTACAATAGTTCTCCTTGGACACTTGATAGCTTGAATGCAAAATGATTAATCTTTCAAATGTGACCCTTTTTAACCCTTGTTATGCAAAAACATAGTCGTCATAAATGTTATTTTCAAAACACTATTAAACACTTCACTGATAACCACAGTCGATTAAGATTGCTCTGTAATGTGTCCCATTGAGTCTTTTTCTTCCAGTTTGTTCTCTAAATGATCCATTCAATGTTTCTTTATCTTATACCTTAGTTCTAGACCTTAGAAACAATTATCTGGCTAGGGGATTAAAATATTCATTAAAAGCTCCCCCTAAGCTAGAGCTCCAAATTTACTTCTCAAAGGAAGTATCTGCACTAGAAGCTATTGCAAATCCATACTTGACCTCATTTACATCCTTCTTAATCTAGACCTTGCTCATTTCCTTCTTGATTTCCACCAGATCAACCTTGTTCTTACCTTTATCTTCTCTCTGCTCTGTTTTCCTCTTCTCTACATGATAGTCTCTTTTCTCATTCTTGCTTTTGTAGAATCTTGCAACATGTCCAAACTTATTGTAATTGTAGAATACCATATTCCTCTATCCTTAATTCCTTCCATTCATTTGATTTATTCTTGATCTGCATTGGTTAGCCATATGCCCAAATCTATTGCAAGCAAAGCACTTTCCGTTGAAAGATTGAGTATTTCTTGCATTGTTGGGACCATTCCTTATCATACTTCTACACTCATTTACTTTATGACCAATTTTCTTGCAATTAAAAGACTGACTAGAAAAGGTTGAAATATTTTGATTCATTATACTTTTGCACCGAGTAGCCTTATGACCATACTTAATGGATTTAAAACAATAGCCATTGAAAGATGGGTACTTTTGAGCATTTGGCTGCCTGACTGGAGGTCTTCTAGGTCTTCTTCTTTGATTCCAGAACTAGTTGCCTTTGTTTTTCCTCATCTCAATGTTTTCTTGACTTAATTTAGAACTTTCTCCTCTTTAAAATCCCATACCTTTCTTATCATTTGGATTTTTTTAACTGTTAAGTAACTCATCAAGCTTTCCAAAGCTTATTTTGAACTTTTCCTTGGAACTATTTGCCACTTCAAAATCAAACTTTAGAAGTACAACATCTTTTGCCAACTTTTCACATTCTTTAGACTTGTCTTTCAAAATTTGATTCAGATGTTCCTCAGCTTTTTCTTTCTCTTCAACCAACCTTGATAAATCATTTAGGGTTTCATTTACTGCAATCAACTATCAACTTAGCTCTATACTCCTATCCTGTGATCTCTTAACTTGCTCTCTTAGCTTCAGGATGCATTCATCAACTTCTTTGACATTTTCCTTTAAATCCTAGATATCTGCTTCATACTTATCAAAATCTTTAAAGCAATTTTTAATTCTTGATCAATTGTGACACTGCCTAGATCAAGATACCTTCTGGCTACCATGAGCACTCTTTCCCAAATCTTCCTCAAGTTGTTAAACTTCTTCGAAGGAACCTTTCTCTAATACCAATTTTTAAACACAAAGAATACTGAGAGGGGGGGTGAATTAATATTTTGTAAAACTTATCTTTCACATATTCATTTATCCATTTACCAAATTTAATAACATGAAAGCAAAATAAACATCAGAAGAGCAGCCACAAATTCATAACATATAGACACCAAGATTTTTACGTGGAAAACCCAAAAAGAGAAAAACCATGGTGAGTGTTAGCTCACAATATATTATGATATCAAAACCAAATTAGATAAAGGCTCACTACCTTAGGGCTCACTACCCAAGGACTCACTGCAATAGGCTCATGACCAAGAAAAGAGAAGAGAAGATAGAAGAAGGATTGGCTCAGTCCCAAGAGATGACTTCTACAAATGCATCTACAGAATGCTAAAGTGCAGTTCAATTAATAGCTCAGTACACAGATTCAAAAGTCTTCATTATATCTACCTTGCTTTTCTGCTCCGCTACATAAACTATGTTCTTTTGCCCTTACTATTCCTTTCTAATCATAGGATTCAAATTCACACTATATCCATATCTATATCTTTTTCCAATACTGAAACCCATTGAGTATATATATTCACAAAATGATTTATCTTACAACTAGGTCGGCAAGCCAAGCATGAAACATGTACACAAATATTATACTGTCATCTTGATCTTATGCACAAACAGTAATGTGGACTCAAACAAACATTTAGGATTCTTCATATAGGTTAGGACCTATAGTAGATCCACTTAGAATGACAATTCAAACATTTTGTCTTCGCTGCATATTGATTTCACTTGATTATCGGCTTCAACTTTAAGTGCATACTCAACTAGCTTGACTATCATATCATAACTTTCAATGCAAACCATATGAGACTCTAAGATTCATACCTAACATTCATTATTGAATTATTATCATATCTTCAGAATTATAGAGCATAATAATCTTTGATAGAAAAATGCGGATCTCAGAACTATTGTTCTGTCATAGAGAAATACTGTCAACCTGAAAACCAATAGTGGAGAACTTGTAAAATGTGATCTAATGAACTTCATTCTCTACAACTATAGATTTAGACGCTTAAGCCATGTATCTACATTGCCTCAAAACCACAAATCAAAATATTCACCAACGGAGGAATGTGGACCAATTTACTCATATACTCTGCACTGTTTTTGACTCATCTCTGTTCACTTGGACTTAGACAAATCATAGTATGACTTCTAGAGGAAGTCAAGAATTGAACACTGGACATAACATCATTAGATAGCTATGAATAGCATACTAGAATTGTAGACTGTGATGTTCCACTGTGGAGACATACCATCACTCACTTCTTGCCCTATATATTGTCCATACTTAGTTATTCTGACTAGGTTAGTCTTCTAGACCAAAGTCACTTTACAATGCATTGCTACCACACTAAGTTAATCTTCCAGAGTAAAGTCTCCTTGCCATGTCCTATTACCATCAATGACAACATACAATAATTCTATCTTAACCATCAGAGCAATGTCTCTTGCCAACAAGGTCCAATGTTTGTTCGAAAATGTTGTAAGAATTGATAAACTAGCATTGAAAAAGAGTGTATTGAATTCAAAGGTAGAGAGAAAAACCATTCTAAAGAAGTATCTTTGAGAGATTGTGGGAAAGTTTTTGCTAACAAGTCCTCTTCAAAGTAGAAATCACTACACATAGTCATGAATGCCGCCACATGAGTATTAGGATCACCTTTTCCACCATATTTTTCAAAGTGAGGAGTTTCAAACCTCTTAGGCATAGGAGTTCTCAAAATTGCATATGATAAAGGGTTATAGGCATGATAAGTTGGTATATTAGGTTGTGAATAATTCGTCAAGCTTGTCACCTTTTGTTGTAAAGAAGTCATGCCTTGTAAGAGTTGGTTTAAGAGGGCATCATTAGGGGATATGGTTTGAGAATTAGAAGCCATGTGCATGACATTTTGAGGGAATTGCTTGTGATTGGAAATAAAAGGTGGTTGAGAGAAATTGTAGGTGTAAGGTAGTTGCAAATATTTGTATTTAAAAGGTGGTTGACAATAAGTGGGATGGAGAGGTGGTTGAGAGTAAGTATTCATAAAAGAGGCCACCTTAGGTGCCAAGTTTTGATAGTTAAATCCCACAGCTTTGTAATTTTGTGAATTAGTGCCGTTAGATACTCTAATACCAATGGTAGCATTACTACAAGCACTTGCATTAGTAGTTAAAATTGTTGATGTAAATGTAGACATTGCCGTAGTCGGTATAGGTGTTGATACTTGAATATGAGTTGGTGATGATATGTTATTAATAAATTTTGCACATTTAGTCACCAGCATAACATTATTATGTACTATATGCTCTACTAGTCCTTGAATTACATTAAAACCATCTTGTCATTCTTTTATCAACTCTCTTATGTTGTGAATCACAAGTAAAGCTTCTTCCGCTATCCTTTCATTTGCACAAATGCTTGAAAATCAGCTAGCTCTTTATCAAGTTTGTTTATTTGTTCATTAGGTACATGTGTTACCAGTTCAATAGTGTCCTCAACACCATGAAATATTTGATCTTCCATTGTAGTTGTAGGAGGTATGATATCTTGCAAAATGTGTCTCTCTTTTTGTAAAGAAGGTGTTCAATGGATTTTCAGAGGTAGGAATATCATTTTCTTCAGGAGAACTAAAACCCATGAGTCTTCTACTTATTCTTAAAGGGATATTTCTATTAGGGTAGTGGGTTATAAGACTCATACAATAGAATACAACACTCAATGCACAAACTAATAGAACATATGCAAGAAGCAAGATATGTATAAGATCTAAAATGCTTGATTTTTCACTTTTTTCACAAATTATCAATGTAAATGACTAAAAGAAGAGGTGTTGTGAAGAATTTTATGAGAGGAAAAAAATAATAAGCTCAATATCAGTCCAACAATTCAATAATATCCTTCACAACATGCCTATGATGCAATTCTAGAGGGACAACATGGCGAAATCTAGTGAAAATGCAATGTTTTCAAACCCTAGACACATTTTTTTGCAAAAAGGACACTATGATACAACACTACAATTAGAAATCAGTGCTAAATGAGTGTTTGAAAAGGGTAGTAAATTTTTAAACAAGATTTTAACTACAAACCCTAACTAATTCAAAACTAGGTTCTCATGAAAAATACACAATTTCAAGTAATTTTTAACAAATTAAGCATGGAAATGCAATGCAAATGATTAAAATAAGATGAAATTCTACAATTTAAATCAGGTCTAATGAAAATAATAGAAATTAAATGGAATTAAATGCCAATTAATTCAAATTATACCAAAATGCAACCCTAAGATGCCAATTTTTTTAAAATTTTCAAAATTTTCAAAATTTTCAATTTTTTTAATAAATTTTCAAATGCAATCAAATGAATGAATTAAAATCTAGAGTACAACACTCAGTAAGGTACAAAATTCAAATAAATACAGGTTCACCAAAAAAATTTGTTTGAAAAAGGAGGACAATGAATATAAGGGTTAAATCCTCCTTTCTCAACAAACATTCAAGGATATATCAACCGAATTGAATCACACTTTTACAATAGGATTCACCTACAGGTTATGCTATACTTGGAATGATGAGGAAATTTAGAGATTGTCAATTGATGTCTTAATTTAATGCTCAAATACCCTTAAAACCCTAATTATGCAAAATAGTAAGCAAATTGATGGATTATGACAAATGCTTGCAGACTAAGGTAGTAGGTAGAGATTAACAACTGACCATTTTTTGAAGATTGGGATGTGGAATACTCAAGGACACTAGAACTAACACCCAAGTCCAATGTGGTGTTTTCTTTGGGGAATCCTGATCTCCTTCTAACACTGATGATCAATGTACTTTTCATTTTTTTCCTGTGAGATGCATAGGACACTAGCACTAGTGCCCAAGTCCAAGGCAAGGTAAGTATTAGGATGTGAGAAGCTCTTCAGATGCTGATTATCACTATCCAAATGATCTTTATGTTTTTAACCTTAGAGGACACTGGCATTGGTGCCTGAGTCCAAGCAGTCCTTTTCTTCAGGGATCTGGAATCTGCACATTGTCTTATTGTTCCCTATAACTCCACTCTGTTAGGATGTGACACATGTAATCTACAATCACAAGGAGTGTGGTCAGGGGTTGTAGTGTTTAGAGGCTTGCCTTAGTCAAGACTTGAAGAGACATTCAAGTCTTTCAAACACCATTGTCAGATAGAGAGTGCATATCCCTGTGGGATAGAGGCAAAAACAAAGTGATAAATGATTTAAACAAAAATAGATATTACCTTAGAGGTGTAGATCTCACAAAGATGAAGGCTCTTCAATACATGAGAAGATGAAGCTAAATCTGCAATTAAAAATAGAACAACAATACTTTGCTCTGCATTAATGAATATCTTCAATGCTCTAAAATCTTAAGTTGGTATATTACAAATGAAACCCTAAACATGCTTATATATGAAACTAAACACATTCCCACTAAGAATTTCATAATTCAAACTTAATATGTTGACATGGGACCTAATTAACGATCACCAAACAGACATTCAAATTTGGGACTTGGTTGAAATAAGGCAAGACAAGTGTACTAGCATCCATGTTGACAAGTCCATTTTCAAGGTAGGATTAGATTCCATAGTGTCCTTCATGCCCCATATGACATGGGTTTCAAGTCATTTTCTTTTTGAAGTTAAAATTAACATGTATGATGCAAAACAAGGGACCTAGGAGCTAAACCTAGGAGGGGAAAGTCTAGGGAGACATTTATCGACATGATAGTTTCATTTTATGGAACTAGACATCATTAATCAATCAATCATCAATCAATCAATCAATGTTTGTTTTTGTATCATTTATCCATGCTTGCTTGTGTGTGTGTCATCATTTCATCTTGCATTTGTTTTGATCCCTTTCTTTCCAGTTAATATTCATATCTTGTGTATGTTGGAATAGCTTTTTGCACTATTCTTTGCATCTAAGGTCATATCATACCTTTTATGTATTAGGAATTTAATGCTCTAAGTTTTCTTCCTCATATGTCTAGACAAGGTTGTATTATGTTGGGTGCACAAGACACATCGTCACCTTGGTCCTTATAACTTCATGCATAATGTCTAGTGCTATATCAAACTTCATAGTTTCTCACCTTCATTGCAACATAATACATCATTCATTTTTTCTATTCATTCCCTTATCTTTCTTGACAGATCCTTTTCATTTCAAGAGCCTACTTGTGTTTGTCCAACCCGCCTATCCTCTTGAGGTGGCATGATCATCCCATTTCCTTACATCATCATCCTTTTCCTCTATCCATACCTTAGCTTCTTTGAAATTATGTTTCTCTTAGTCACATCATCTCAAAGAGGGGAAAAATGTAGACACCTAAATTTGTCCATGTCTTGCAACATCACCTTGTTAACACATTACTAGAGACATCATATGACATTTTGTCTTATTCCCATTTATCCCACTAGCCAATTAATTAAATAAATCCTATTTATTTAATTAATTTCCCTCTCCCATTTTACAACTAATTCAAATAAAATATTTGAATTTGTCCTCAACTTTCACCTCATTGCAACACATGTTACATAGTGCATTTTCCATTTAATGCCTTCACATGACCAACTAATTTAAATAAAATATTATTTAAATTAGGCCAACCCCTACACTTGTCACATGACTACAACTCCTCATGGTGTGGGAAACTGTTGGTCATGATATTAGTCACAAACAAACATAGAATAAAAGTACACATTAACCTTTATTCATCTTGAAAGATACAGTGAATTCAGAGAATTCATGATCCCAAGTCTCCGGTGATTAGGTCTTAATCGACTGACGTTACTCAGTAGTTAATGTGAATTGTTGTTTCCATTTTGGGGCCTTACGTGAAAATGTACCATCATCATGACGTTCCTGCAGAAATTCCTTACAGAGAAGTCAAACTATGCAGTTATTTGATGAAAAGATGTAAAATACCTCAATCTTTGCATGATATTTTCAATTGTGCATGCTTAGTGTTCAAATATGCTAAATATTTACTATTATCTACGGGATATCTGCATATTTTGTGTTATTTGCTTAAGATTAGCAGTTATTTGCAATTGCGATAGTGAAATGCTCTGAAATTGAAAGAAATTAAAAGGAAATACTTCTAATTAAGTTGAACCTTTAGCTTTTGATCCACATACATGCTTGATATTGTCATGAGGAGAAGAAATCAAACCATATGTTCACCAGGACATTCCACAGCTAGATACAGTTGATGCAAACTTCAGAGGATAATGAATGAAAATAATACATGCAACATGATGAGCACTCCAAGGGACGCAGCAAATCAAAGCATATATCCAGAATTCAAACACAGATTACTCAAGATTTACGAATATTTGTAATCAGAATATTCTTCTCTTTTATTAGGTATACAAAAGACATGTACATATACAACAGCTTTGAAATGAGCCCTGAATACTTCAGCAAACAAATTTCAATTAAGTTTCGAATGTCTACAACAAAGCATTCCACCACCTTTTATAGAATAAGGTGAGGAGGCCGTTACAAATATCCCCAATCTTGATTTATCAATACAAATCTATGGTCATAATTTCATGACTTGTCAATTCATACAAAATGGCACAAGTTGCCAGCTGGCAACTATCTATATTACCTATGCAAAATATTCCCCTTCATGATGTATCTCCATCATGTTCTTCAGCTGATTCATGAGGGTCATCATCATGTGCATTGCTTCCTGAACCTTCGCTATCCTGATGATGATGCTGCTGCATATGGGGTTGCATGCTACTCTGGATCTGTTCATATGACTGCACAACCTGATCTATTCCTCTGCCATCTTAAGTCTTTGCCTCGATAATGGCGTGCTTGTGTGCTTCATACTTATCCCTGCTGTTATCCAACTTATTTTCCCTGTCCTGCAATGTCTCATTGTAGGTCTCCATCTTGACCTTGATTCTCATTGTTTTATTTATCACTTCTTCTGTCAAGTGGATGAGTAGACCATCTGCTTCCATTTGGAAGTTACTGTGCAGAGCTTTAAGGGCAGAGTCTTCATCTTGATTCTCTATTTTTCCCTCTACTTTGCCTTCTAATGTTTCTAGCATATCTGCCTCAATGCCCATTAAGTCCCACAACTTCATGCTAATTTCCCTCAGCTTATTATTGCATCTCTTGAGGACCCCACATTCAAACTGCACATCCTTGTACCAGATGTCTATTAATAATGCAGTATTATTATTCAATACCTGCTTACTGATAAGTAGTTGTGGGTTTATCTTCCTTATTTCTCCCAACAGGCTGAGGATTTTCTCCAGTTTATAAGACCTTTTCCCGGTCTGCATCTGCAATTTGTCCACCTTGGTTTTGGAGTCACTTAATATGCTCCACCTCTTCAAAGAGCCCCTCATTATTTCTATAGCATCATCCAATGTGGATGACATCCATTTCCTTATTACGGAAGCCTCATGCTTCATGAGGTCCAATTTATTTACTTCCTCCTGAGAAATGGCAGTCAATGGGGCTGCAGCTTCACTTGTAGTATCATCAGGATTGGTTAAGCCTTTAATGTATGCATGCAACTGAGCAATGTGCTCTTTATGTTGCTTATTTTTCTCCTTCTCTCTTTTCACTTTCTGAATTAGAGAGTCAATGATATCCTTACCTTCTTGACCTTCCTGCTCTTCATTGGCAAAACCCAAATCTACTGTGCTTATCTGGAATTCATCCACAATGATTTTGCCTTTCTCCTTCTCTACCGTAGGTACAACAATTTGTGCGGTCCTTCTCCCTATCGCCGGATCTCTCTTGATGGCCGATGTCATTCTGGCCTTCCTCCTGGGCTTCATTATATCCGCGGAGAACAGGGTGGAGACATCGAACTCTTGAATTTCAATCTCTTCCTCAACATTTACCTCCTTTTCTAACCATGGAGGTACCTGATCATGTTTTTCGGCATCATGGTGCTGTTCACCCCTATCTCCCGTTTCCATCAACAAGCGTTGTGGAGATGGTGATTTTTCCTTTTCTCCCTCTTGATGCTCGCCTTGCTGCTAATCCTGTGGTGCCTCCTCCTGTTGAGGAACTTCCTTTTCTGGGGGAGCATCTTCTCGATGTGGGGAACCCTGCGGTGTACCTGTATGTAGATCATGATGATCATGATCTTTCTCCATCATTTCTTCACCTGTTCCCAGTTCTTCCCCTTGTGGAGGTTGATCATCCTCCTTTTGTTTCTCTATTTCTGGTGGTATGTCCACCATACCGGATATCATAGGATCCGCCCGAGGTGATGGCATCTGTTCTGCGGCTGCTACTTGTTCTGTGCCTGCACTATCTACCTCTTGTGTCTTAGCGGCAAGATCCTCTAGCGTTTCCTTTTTCTCACCAGCCTTTATTTCTTGGACCTCCACTATAGCAGGTCCTGCTGATGTACCCTGTGGGCTTTGCTGGCCTGATTCAATAGCAGCGGCCTTCAGATTCTGCCATCTCTACTTCTTCTGTTAGGTGGCCCTTATCAGGTGGTCCTGCTGGCTGTTCAGGACTTGCATCCTATTTCTTTGTTAAATCCACCACTACAGGACTTGTCACCTCAGTGATTAGTGTATCCAGCCCTATGTCCTGAGCTACCTGCTCTGGGCTCTTTTCTGGCTCTTCCTCTGCTTGTTTCATCTCCTCAAGCACTGATTGAATAGATGGAGGCTTGTGAGGAGTCATGCTGGTACCAGCAGCTAGTGTTTCCATCTTCTGTGCAGACACATCCTACACAACCTCATCATCAGACAGGTCGATTGTCTCATCCAGTGAGACATGTCCTTCTGCTTGCGTCTGAGAGGTTTCCTTTTGTTGCTCTTCAGCAAGTTCAGTTTTGAACTTGACAATGGTAGGAAGCGGAACATTGTGCTGAAGTTCCTTCGGCACTTCACTACCTGCCCCTTGTAATTGTGCTGGGGGTTGACTTATCTCACCTCTCATGGAGGTTCTTGGTTTCTTAGGTGTGGTGGGGACCAACACCTGTGGAGCTCTCCTCTTTCTTCTTATTATTAGTGGAGCTTCCTCCTCTTCTTCAGGCTCCACCTCCATGAGGATATCCTTGCCTAGTTGTTTGGATGACTGACCCACTTCTTGGGTCTCTGTGATTCCAGCCTCTGCTGTCTTGGTTTTCTTGGGCTTTGGAGGAGAATCCGATTCTGATCCTAATTTGGCTGCCTCCTCCGTTGTGAATACTGCCCTTTCAATTATGACCCCTTTGGGTCCTTTTTCCACCTTCTTGCCCCTTGGGGCCCTTTTGCTAGGCTGCTGTGGTGGAGGGATCCTCTCTCCCTTAGTCTTCCTCTTCTCCAGCAGGAAGTAGTCATATTCATCTGCAGGGATGTCCTGCCCCTTCTTCTTGTTGTCCACCGTGATGGCAACACCCTTCTTCTTCAATGCCTCTACCTGTGCGTCTACCCAAGCTTGGGTCAAGTGTAGGGTTCTAGCAAGGAATGGGTCTAAGGACATATCCTCCTGCATGGTGAGGTCAGGTGCAGAGATGGTATCATTGTAAATCTTCTTCTGCTCATACTCATCCGCCATTATCCTGCCATCATCATTCTTTAGCTGTTGAGGAAGGGAGATGCAGTCAAATGTCCTAATCTGGTTCAGAGTCAACCTCTGATACCTCCTCCTCCTGGGCTCTGCCTCATCTTCGCAGTCAGCCCAAAAATCCTCTAGGTGCCTCTGGTGAATAGGCTTTCCTAGAATCTTCTGTATTTCGCCGTAAGGATCATATGGTCTGGTTATTGGAAAAGGATGTAGATTCATCTTATTCAGGGTGACCATCACCTTCTTTATATTGTCAGAGTCAGGGCACATGTAGTTGCCAATGCTGACTGGGAACAAAATTGGTGGCAGCTTCTTGGCATCCTTATACATCTGTATCATGGTGGAGCCCTGCCTGATGAATTCCATTAACACTACTGCATCCGTAGGATATCTTGGCAGCATCAGGGGATGTCCTTCAAAACCTTCTATCCTGATATAGGAAAAGGTGGCAAATTGTATGTACCATGCCCCATGCCTGTATACTGCCTCTTGAGCCTCCATGCTCAGTCTTTTAGTTCTATCATCTTCCATGGTCCTTACCAGATGCATAGAGAATGCATCATTGACCAGTTTGTAATCTTTGATATAGTTGGTTCTTTGCAGTTGGGGATGATGATCCCAGATATATGCTACATTTGTGCTTGTGAGCTTTCCATCTGTCACCAGGGCATCAAAAGTGCCCCTATAAGCACAAGAATACACGATATAAGAGGTCATGTAGAATGCACAATCTGAACCTCCCAGGTTCATCAGCTGCTCATGCAGAGCATCGCTTATTATTTGGCCCCACAGTGGCTTGATGTCTGCATACAGACACATCATTATTATGCTGTACATCCAATCTCTAAATTCACCAGTATCAGACTAGCTAGTCACCCTGTTCAGAAGGGCAATCACGTACTGATACTCCTCATTGAAGTCAAACTTGAACATGTGCACGGGGAGCTTGGCCGCTGCATTGTATGTGCTATTCTCGGCCTGCCAAGCATACATGTTCTTTCTGGCCGCCTTCTTGTTGGCCTCGTATTCTCTTTCAGACTTCTTCAAGTCTACACTCTTTACCTTACTGCCCATTGGCAGTCCAAATGTCCGTGAGAGACCTTTGATGGATAGGTCTGCATACACTCTCCCATGCTTCACCACCTACCTCATCTGAGGGTTATAATTTCAGGCGCACTCAATGACTAGCTCCGGAGACTCCATGGAGTATGGGAAGCCAGCAGCGTTCCACATACCCGATACAAACACTGCGTCCAATACCGGACTCTTGTCATGTCCACATTTAGCTTGGCTGACCAGGCTTCCAGGTTAGTAATCCCCTGATGGGTGTCTGTAATTGCTCCATATTTGAACAGGACCCCTCTCTGGGAAGAGAACATAGGCCTGCTAAATTCCTCCTGACTCTTGACTAAGCATTTTTTAGCCATGGGTACCTGCAATTAACAACATTTCTTCTCACAACAGGGATATGCATGCATACATATTGCAAATATCATGCCTATTGCATCAATTTCACATTACTTACTTATATGGATACATAACCAGAACTTACAACATCATTTAGAAACAACATGATGAGGGTTTCAGTTCACTTACTTGGTTATGCAGATTTTCCTTTATACCAGTATATCATCAAGACGCTCTTAATTCAACTGCTGATCACTTCCTTCCCTCTATCTGTGAGCTCGAATTGCGCAACGGTAGCTGTTATGCGGATATGGAGGCTAGTGCTCTGTAAAACAATTTTAACGCAGGTAAACGTAACAATGGCGGTTGAATTACCCTTTAACCTCGCAGTTAGGGTAAATTTAGGGCACTCTGACAAGTTAGATTGCAATCTTTGATCATTCGTGCGAAAACTCAGGATCTCGCCAGATGTTTCATTGGGTTCTGGGGTCGGCGGGAATCACCTACCATATCTGCACGCATTTAATGATAATGGTGGCAAAGGGAGTGGGGGGATATCCATATGACGGGATATCATGAGGGCAGGATGATATTTCACAAATATCAGGTTGAGTTTCGATATCATCCTCCCTAGCATTAAAATTATTATCGCAACAAGATTCGGGTGACAATGCACCCTTTGTTTACGTTTTAGCACATCAGGAGGATATTTTAGTTTATCGGGTGATGTTTCAAAAAATGATGATGACGAGACAAACAAACTTGTAATCCTTTCTGAATATCAAGATGACGTCATTATGATATTTGTTCTTTGTATTGGCCATGTCACATGACGTCATCATCACATTGGGCGAACATGATCATGTTTACAAAATATCCTGTTGAAATGTAAATATGATGATGATGTCATCAGGATATTTGTTTCTTCGTTTATCATATTTAGATGATGTCATCAGGATGTTTGTTAAGGGTGATATTTCGCGTCAGGATGATATTAACGAATATCAGGTTACTTTTCAAAACATGATGTTTGCGATACAAAAGATCACCTGACGGGGAAGACTTACTACCATTTAAAGTTGATGTCTGGATATTTGAGCCACAGGATATATCAGGGGATGCTCGAATATGATGATGATCTTTAAACAACATGACTCAGATTATAAAATATGATCTCCCCTCTTGCGAATATCCAGTTTGACCAAGACTTTGACTGTTCATAACTTCCACATCCTGAGGAATATCAGGATGATGTAAAAGGCAAACCTGTATGAATTTTAATGTTCTTTCAGAATATGAGGTCACAGATACGAAATATGAATTTTGACAAACTGACCTCATATTGGGGACTTGCCTCATCCTGACTCAACGTGATGATGCACTTGATTGATTTTTACCAAACCGCCAGAAAGCAAGAAACACAAACCAAGCCAAAAGAAGTTGGGTCCCTATTTTGCCAAGTCAAAATGGGGCGTGTTGTGTAACCACACAACAACTTGCCACCAAAGAAAATGAACAAATTCTGATGATTCAAGTGATGTGATCACATTCATCTATAGTGCTCTAATTCTGTCTAAGTGTAAGCATCATGGTCCTCTGAATGATAAAATTTCATCATGGTGATAATGCTAACAAAGGATCAAGTGTGTGCATATGAGTAATTATCCTCATCTTGAAAGTAAGTTGAAAACGTAAGTAACTGGTGTTAAACTACATAGTTGGAGATCATCCCTCATAGCCAACCTGGATAGAGCCTTGCTGCCAGTAGGCGTCTATAGCCTCGGCAAGGTTATCTATACAATCTTCCTAAGTAGAGCCCCACTGCCAGCAGGCGTCTATAGCCCTGGTAGAGTTACTTAGATGGCCTAATTTTATTTCTTTTTTGATTTTCTCTTTAAAATTTATATCTGATATCATCAGCTCATTTGTACAAGGTATAGTCACTTGCAGCTTTAGGTTGGAGATTGCACTGGTAGCAAGGGAGTCCCTTTAGATTTTTCACTTAACACCTATACTAGTGTGTTCAACAAACCCAAGGTTGTTAGGTGTTTCATTGTGATTGATTCACTTTGATCAAGAAAAAGCACCCTGATGAAAAGATATCACAAACCTGATCATGACCACTTCTTAGAATGAATCATAACCTATGTTTAAATGTGATCTCATCACTTGAATCTCAACAACTTAATTATTTTCTAGGGTGATGAAGTGCATCATCTTGACTTACCGGAACAAGGTCCCAACCAACAAAACAAAACAAGCACAACAAACAAACTGTACAAACAACTATACAAATATACACTATGATACATATGACTGTCATGAAGTCATTCAGGCCTGGAAATAATGTTTGAGGAATTGTCCATTGACTGGCAATGGGACATCCTCGCCTGTCAGGTTCTTAAGCCTATAAGTGCTGTCTCCTAAGATATTAGAAATCTGAAAGGGACCTATCCATAATCTATCAAACTTACCATGATCACCTTTCTTTTCATGGGCTTTATCCCACATCAGGACTAAATCAGATATCCTAAAAGCTTTAATTTTGGCTCTCTTGTCAAACCAACGTTTGACAACAGCCTGATGTTTTGCAAATTGGTCAATCGCTTGACTCCATTTTTCTTCCAGGTGCATCAACTGAAGCAACCTGACTTCCTGCTTATTATCTATGCCTAGATATTCTTGAGCAAACTGTAGAGTAGGAATTTTCAAATTTACAGGGAGGATAGGATCTACCCCATATACTAGTTGGAAGGGTGAGTTTCCTAATGCAATTTTCATTCTAGTTCTGTCTACCCATAAGGCATATTTCAGAAATGAGTTCCATTCCCTAGGATTTTTCTCTATCAGTTTTCTTATGATACTCAGTAAATTCTTGTTGGTGGATTCTACTAATCCATTTCCCTGGGGATAGTAGTTGGATGAAAACTTAAGTATGATCCCATGATCAAAAGCCCAACTTGACAATTTGGTGGAAATGAAGGCAGAACCATTATCACTTACCAATGCATAAGGAGTTCCATACCTGGTGACAATGTTGCTTTCCAGAAACTTAATGACATCATCTGCAGTGCAAGTTTTGCTGCTGATAGCCTCAATCCATCTAGTACAATAGTCAGTAATCGTTAGGACATACCTATGGCCTGAGGAAGATGGAGGATTGATTGGTCCTATGAAATCCATGCCCCACTGTGCAAATGGGCGCTCTTCCATTACTGGCTGCAACGGTTGTGCAGCATATTTCTCTCTGTTGGCAGCAACCTGACAGACATGACAACATTTAACATGATCAGTCGTGTCTTTAAAAATTGTAGGCCAGTAATATCCTGCTCTGAGGATTGCATGTGTTGTGGCCAATGCTGATCCATGTGTCATTCCAAACTTGTCATGTAACTCTGTCAAAACTTTATTTGCTTCTGGTTTCTCTAAGCATCTCAGGTATATTCCTTCATAATTCTTCTTAAACAAGGTTCCTCCCTTCATCATATACTTCTGGGATCTTATCTTCAAGGCTCTTCTCTGTGAAGCTTGCATTCTTGAAGGACATCTTCCAGTGATCAGGATGTGCCTGATGTCTGAATACCATTCTCTATTGTCTTTCTCATTGATCACATACTGCTGACTAATGATGTTTGGATCAATTTCAGATATCATCTAGCTCAAAGCTTGTCCTCTTACCAGCTTCATTGGTGTGATCTCCATGTCATATTCTTGTAATACAGTAATCCATTTGGCTCTTTTTTCACCAGGTTCACTCTGCATCAGCAGCATCTTCACTGCTGCATCTGGTACCACAGCAATCACTTTGCTTCTCAGTATATAATGTCTGAATTTCTTTACTGCTCTGACTAATGCAAGTGCCTGTCTCTCAACATCTACATATCTCAATTCAGCATCCCTGAAAGGACAGCTCATGAAAGCAATTGGCTTCTCTTCTTTCTCTTCATTTCTTTGAGTTAACACTGCTGCAGAAGTATGCTCTGAGGCAAACGAGTAGATGTAGAAATCTCTTGTATAATCTGGACTAATGAGGACAAGAGCATCTGAAATGGCCTTCTTTATATCTTCAAAAGTAGCCTTGGCTTCTGGTGTCCACTCAATTTGTGCATCCTTTTTCAACATGGCATTTAGTGGTCTGACAATTTCAGCAAAGCCGATGATGAACTTCCTCACAAAATTTATCTTACCAAAGTAAGACTTAAGTTCCTTTTTGCTTCCTGGAAGTTGTAACTTCATAATAGACTCCACCCTGTCAGGATTGATGATAATTCCATCTTCTGTGATCAGGTGGCCTAGTAATTTTCCTGTTGTGACTCCAAATATGCACTTCTTAGGATTTAAAGATATTCCGTACTCTTCACATTTCTTCAATACACTTCTGAGATCAGCAACATGATTTCCCCTTTCCTTAGAGAAAACCATCAGGTCATCCATGTAGATGACTATACACTTTCCTATTAAGCCTCTGAAGGCTATGTCCATTGCTCGCTGGAATGTAGCTCCAGCATTTATGAGTCCAAATGGCATACGTCTATATGCAAATATCCCCCACTTTGTGGTGAAGGCAGTTTTCAATCTGTCAATTTTATCAACCATCACTTGGTTGTATCCTGAAAAACCATCCAAGAAGGACATCATTTTGGCTCCATTTACAATCTGTAGAACTTCATCCAAGGAGGGCAAAGGATAATTATCCTTTTCTGATGCTCTGTTCAGGTTCCTGAAATCTACACATAACCTGATGTCTCTATTCTTCTTTCTGACTGGCACAAGATTTGCCACCCAAGTGGAGTGCCTTATAGGAAATATTATCCAGGCATTTAACAATTTCTTGACTTCTTCAAGGATGATTGGTTCAAGCAGAGCATTGACTGGCCTCTGCTTCTGTCTGAAAGGTTTTGCATTTGGCTTGAGAGGTATAGTATGAGTTATGACAGAAGTGTCATATGTCTTTAGCTCATCATAAGTCCATGCAATCACATGTATGTAATCTTTAAGGGCCTGAGTTATTCCTTCTAACTCTTTTGGTGTACAAACCTTACCCAATAAGATGTTTCTCTTGTCATAAGCTTGTCCAATATTCACTTGTGAATATTGAGCCCCATCTACCTTGGGCAGATCTTTATGTTTAAACATATTATCTATATCAAAAGCTCTTTCTAATTCAATCATACCTTTGGGAATTCTGTTGCTAGGTAACTCTAATATCTCATCTTCTTCCCAGACATGATCTTCCATACCATTCTCATCTATAATCTGAGCTTCAAATATGTCTTTGTTTGATATAAAGTCCAAGATGTGCTGATCATCATCAAACACCTGGAGATTAGTCACATTGTCAGGTACCGAAGGCACTGACACCAATTCTACTAAAAATCTCTTTAGACCAGATATAGACAGCGGTTCCAACGTACTGGCGGCCTAGGCGATTGCATCTGCCCTTTGGTTCTGTTCTCTTGGTACGTGAATGATATTAAAGGCATCAAAGTCTTCAATCAGGTCCCACACTCGATGTCTGTAATTTGACAACTTTCTGTAATTACAGGAGTAAATTCCTTGTACTTGCCTCACAACTAGTTCTGAATCCCCAAAGACATGCAGGATCTTCACTTTCTTCTTATGAGCAAACAACATTCCATGAATCAGAGCTTCATACTCTGCTACGTTATTAGTACAGGGGAACTGTAGTCTGTAGGCCGCTAAGTAGGATTTTCCTGATGGATCAATGAGATCTATTCCTACCCCAGCACCTTGCTTAGATTTGGATCCATCAAACCTCAGGATCCAAGGTTTATCTTCAGCAGGACATTTAGCTGAACTTTCTTTTCTCTTGGCAGATCTGGCTGCTGCTTCACCTGATATCCACTTTAACTTGGGGATGTCATCAGCTTCAAGTTTCTTCTTTCCTTTATCTTGCGAGCCTGATGGCTTTTCTATTTTTTCTCCCATCTCAATAGGAGGATGACGTTTAGGATCCACAACTGCATGCTTCTTCAAAATGTGTAAACATAGTGAGCAAGTTGTTTCAGAGTGAGGTGCCTCATACAGCCTACACCAACCTTTAATTAACACCTTGTGGAGAAATTTATGCTGTCGTGTCATCTTCTCTATTTCTTTTACCAGAAATTCTTTGAACTTTGTCAGGTCACTACCTTTGTCTTCATCAGACAACTCATAATCTGGTTCCATGAAGCAATCGCTACTAGGGGTGATCTTTTCTTTTGTCGCATCATTCATCTGATCGGACACCAGGATCTCTTCAGCTTTCGGGATATGACCTTCATCATGATCTGTCAGCACCTCTGTTCCTGCAGAAGACAAATAAGAATTAGTATCGTCATCATCATTAGATGTAGCACTTACCTCAGAATATGATGATGATGCTTCACTATACGTCTGCTCCAGTATCATCATGTCTAAGCATGGTTCACAAGTCTTTTCTGAGTGTGCTTCGCTGTGTAATCTGCACCATCCATCAATCAAAATGTCATTAGCAGGTATATTTAATAATTGACAATGTTTTACCTGAGTAAATAAATACATCTCAAAATCTCTGAAGCGATTCATTTTATTTTCATTATCAGGATCATTATTAAGTTCTATAACTAGCCGGTCTTTATGATGATGATCATCATGAAGATGATGTAAATCAAGCATCAGGATCTCTTCTATTTTGACAGTTTGTGGCCTGATGCGATAAACTCCAGGCTCTACGTCTACGTACAGGATCTCATTTGTTCGGTTGTATTCAGTGATCATATGTTTCATTCATCGATCCTTATCTGATTAGGTATACCTTTCCATGGCAACCACATGTGACTGAAATCTGTGGACATATATCCGTTAAGCATTTTGGACCAGTCTCTGCTAAGAAACATCCCATAAGTATCAGGTATGTCAACTACCTGAATGTCAATGTAATACTGGATCCTAGGATCAAACGCTAATTGCATGTGAATGTGAGTTAGTTCTCCTACTACACTTACTTCTGTCTTGTCCAGTTGAGTGACCTTCTTTAAGGATTTAGCAGGATGCAGTCCTAATGCGTTGCATACTGACAAAGGCATAACATTCGTTGAGGCTCCGGAATCCACCAGACAGTTGTGCAAGTTTTTGCTGAACATCCTTATGGTGAGGAGAAACGGAGGTGATTCAGTTTTATCTCTATACAAGGTCATGTGGGAGGTTTCAGCGGCTTGGACTGTAGCTGACACTTTAGGCTTGATAATATTATCCTTAGCAGCATGATCTTTGCCATTGGATTGACTTGAAAAATGACTATCCTCTTTAGGAGCAGGATCATCTAGTGACTTCATGAATGCCTTTTTGATGGCAGGAGTTTTCAGTAACTCCGATAAGGACAAGCTGATCTTGATTTTCTTCATTTCATCAGCCAAATAGCTTACTAACTTGTCAGACTCCTGAGGTGCATTTATGACTTTTGATACGGTGTTTTGAGGTGACAAGTACTGAGCATTCACCTTAGGGAACCCAGGGTTATTGTTAGCCTTAGGATCAGGAGGTGTGTTGAAGTTGTTTGGAGGCAAAGATGATGTCAACGGACCAGTAGGTCTATTGGCATTACTTCTCAAGTTATAATTATGCTTACTAGGATATTGCTGTTGGTATGCATGTACTTCCTCATGCTCTCTTGCAGGTTCATTTTCATCCTCAAAAGGAAAAACATAATTTGTTTCGAAAGTTAAAGCAGATTCCTCACAGGTCTGATCCTAACTTGGATGAGGCTGATTAGTGTACGTTTCTAGCACAAAAGCTAAGTCATATCCAGAAGGAACTATCTCATTTCCTTCTGCCTGAGGTGGATTTTCGGAAGTGTTAGATACTTCAGTCTGAAAGATGCTAGCAGCAATCCTAAATTGTGGGCAATCTAATTCTGCATGTGCATTGGTATTGTAGATCCTACACCAATTAGTAAGGGCTGCCTCAGCAAGATTGACTCTAGTAGTCTGTTTAGCTTCAGCCAGAGGCTGATTATCTAGGGGTGATGGTAATGAACCGTTATTTGGCCTGGAGTTCCATATTCTGGGCTGTCTAGGTGGATTATTGTTGTTTCCACCATTATTGTTGAAGTTATTGTTGTTATATCCTCTGTCAGGGTAGTTTGGTCTATCATTGGAATAATTTCTATTCTGACTTGACTGTGCATAAAACCCTTGATTTCTCAAATGTGTTACTTCGGTGGTGAGTTTTCTCAATTGAGCAGAAATTTCTTTGATCTCCTCCTTTTCCTCTTGGGCTTTGGCCACTACATTTTCAGTCTGAGGCTTGAAAAAAGAAAGTCCATGGTTATTGTTAGATAAATCAGTACCCTGAGGTGTCTGAGCATGTGCAGGATATTGCAATGATTGGCCATTTCCATTAGGAGGAGGCATAATGCTCAATGGAGGTACTTGCAAAGGTGCAGGCATGACTGCTGGAGGTATCACTGCTCCATTTGGATATCGTGCAGGATACTGTGGTGAATACGGTGCAGGATACTATGCAGGATATTGTGACTGCATGCCAGGCAAAGTAGGGAATACTATATTCGGAGTAGGAGCAGGTATCAACTGCTGATTTACTTTGATAGCTTCTTGAAAAGCTCCTGTCAATGTAGTGATCTCAGGATGTGTTCTCCTGATGAACATGGAAGTTAATGGATCCAAGGCTGAATAGTAAATACTCCTAGCAGCAGCATCAGCTACTACATATGGGGCAACTAGCTTGGACAACATTTTCTGGAACCTAGCATTGAAATTAGCAATAGGCTCATTCTCAAATCTTTTGATTATAGCAAACATGTGATAATTCATAGATGGATCAATAGGGACCTTGAACTTGTCAAGAAAAGCTTTCTCTAAGACAACCCATGAACCAACAGAGGCTTGGCCAAGACTGATGAACCAATTATAAGCCTCTTCCCCTAAGGAAAAAGGAAATAATCTGCACACCACGTCCTGATGCTCTATTCTGGCTCTGCAGCAAGCTTCTTTAAATGTCCTGATATGATCATCAGCATCTTGATAAGGATGATATTTTGGACAAAGTTTGTCTAGATTCTTTGGTAACTCATGATATGCATTAAAGGTCAAAGGTGACTCTACTGCAAAGAAAGACACTGTAACCTGAGGAGGTTGAGCTGGTGGTGCAGCTGGCTGAGGTTGAACTAAAGGCACACCTTGAGGTTGAATAGGAGGTGTCGCGGATATACCGGAAGGTATTTGCAAACCAATAGGAGTTACAGGAGGAGGTTCTGGTGAAGCTCTAGACGCACTAGACACTGGAGTATGATGAATGTCTACAGTTCTAGGTCTGAAACCTCTAACAGGCAATTCTTCAAAAATTTCACTAGGTCTAGACCTGGTATTTATCCTGTGAGCCAGGATTTCTCGATTTGGAGACAAATTGGCTGAAACTTTGCAAATATTGGCTGGATTCCACCGGATGAGGTGATATTTACGGTCAGATGGCAAATCAGACTAGATATTTATGAAATATTTGCGAAGATACTGTAAATATGACAGGATATTGGGGTATCATGACCCGTAGCACGAAATCTAAAGTCCCTAAGGCCTAAATTCTTCAAAATTTGAACAAATTTACGTATCTTTGGCCAATATTTAGTGAAGTCAGAAAGGTCTATTGTAAAGCTTGCAATATTTACGTGAGATCTGGAAATCTTTACATAGAATGAACACGTACAAACTTCTCACAGTAAATATTTACGTAATTTACTCAAATTCACAGGCGATCTGAGGTTACCTTACTCTATACGTCATCAAACCTGAAAATAATGATGATGAGCATAGTTTTCTGGACTCGCCCTCCTTCTAGCGCCAATTTATGTTGGTCATGATATTAGTCACAAACAAACATAGAATAAAAGCACACATTAACCTTTATTCATCTTGAAAGATACAGTGAATTCAGAGAATTCATGATCCCAAGTCTCCGGTGATTAGGTCTTAATCGACTGATGTTACTCAGTAGTTAATGTGAATTGCTATTTCCATTTTGGGGCCTTACGTGAAAATGTACCATCATCATGACGTTCCTGCAGAAATTCCTTACAGAGAAGTCAAACTATGCAGTTATTTGATGAAAAGATGTAAAATACCTCAATCTTTGCATGATATTTTCAATTGTGCATGCTTAGTGTTCAAATATGCTAAATATTTACTATTATCTACGGGATGTCTGCATATTTTGTGTTATTTGCTTAAGATTAGCAGTTATTTGCAATTGCGACAGTGAAATGCTCTGAAATTGAAAGAAATTAAAAGGAAATACTTCTAATTAAGTTGAACCTTTAGCTTTTGATCCACATACATGCTTCATACTGTCATGAGGAGAAGAAATCAAACCATATGTTCACCAGGACATTCCACAGCTAGATACAGTTGATGCAAACTTCAGAGGATAATGAATGAAAACAATACATGCAACATGATGAGCACTCCAAGGGACGCAGCAAATCAAAGCATATATCCAGAATTCAAACACAGATTACTCAAGATTTACGAATATTTGTAATCAGAATATTCTTCTCTTTTATTAGGTATGCAAAAGACATGTACATATACAGCAGCTTTGAAATGAGCCCTGAATACTTCAGCAAACAAATTTCAATTAAGTTTTGAATATCTACAACAAAGCATTCCACCACCTTTTATAGAATAAGGTGAGGAGGCTGTTACAAAAGATCCCCGATCTTGATTTATCAATACAAATCTATGGTCATAATTTCATGACTTGTCAATTCATACAAAATGGCACAAGTTGCCAGCTGGCAACTATCTATATTACCTATGCAAAATATTCCCCTTCATGATGTATCTCCATCATGTTCTTCAGCTGATTCATGAGGGTCATCATCATGTGCATCGCTTCCTGAACCTTCGCTATCCTGATGATGATGCTGCTACATATGGGGTTGCATGCTGCTCTGGATCTGTTCATATGACTGCACAACCTGATCTATTCCTCCGCCATCTTGAGTCTTTGCCTTGATAATGGCATGCTTGTGTGCTTCATACTTATCCCTGCTGTTATCCAGCTTATTTTCCCTGTCCTGCAATGTCTCATTGTAGGTCTCCATCTTGACCTTGATTCTCATTATTTTATTTATCACTTCTTCTGTCAAGTGGATGAGTAGACCATCTGCTTCCATTTGGAAGTTACTATGCAGAGCTTTAAGGGCAGAGTCTTCATCTTGATTCTCTATTTTTCCCTCTACTTTGCCTTCTAATGTTTCTAGAATATCTGCCTCAATGCCCATTAAGTCCCGCAACTTCATGCTGATTTCCCTCAGCTTATTATTGCATCTCTTGAGGAGCCCACATTCAAACTGCACATCCTTGTACCAGATGTCTATTAATAATGCAGTATTATTATTCAATACCTGCTTACTGATAAGCAGTTGTGGGTTTATCTTCCTTATTTCTCCCAACAGGCTGAGGACTTTCTCCAGTTTATAAGACCTTTTCCCAGTCTGCATCTGCAATTTGTCCACCTTGGTTTTGGAGTCACTTAATATGCTCCACCTCTTCAAAGAGCCCCTCATTATTTCTATAGCATCATCCAATGTGGATGACATCCATTTCCTTATTACGGAAGCCTCATGCTTCATGAGGTCCAATTTATTTACTTCCTCCTGAGAAATGGTAGTCAATGGGGCTGCAACTTCACTTGTAGTATCATCATGATTGTTTAAGCCTTTAATGTATGCATGCAACTGAGCAATGTGCTCTTTATGTTGCTTATTTTTCTCCTTCTCTCGTTTCACTTTCTGAATTAGAGAGTCAATGATATCCTTACCTTCTTGACCTTCTTTCTCTTCGTTGGCAAAACCCAAATCTACTGTGCTTATCTGGAATTCATCCACAGTGATTTTGCCTTTCTCCTTCTCTACCGCAGGTACAGCAATTTGTGCGGTCCTTCTCCCTATCGCCGGATCTCTCTTGATGGCCGATGTCATTCTGGCCTTCCTCCTGGGCTTCATTATATCCGCAGAGAACAGGGTGGAGACGTCGAACTCTTGAATTTCAATCTCTTCCTGAACATTACCTCCTTTTCTAACCATGGAGGTACCTGATCATGTTTTTCGGCATCATGGTGCTGTTCACCCCTATCTCCTGTTTCCATCAACAAGCGTTGTGGAGATGGTGATTTTTCCTTTTCTCCCTCTTGATGCTCGCCTTGCTGCTGATCCTGTGGTGCCTCCTCCTGTTGAGGAACTTCCTTTTCTGGGGGAGCATCTTCTCGGTGTGGGGAACCCTGCGGTGTACCTGTATGTAGATCATGATGATCATGATCTTTCTCCATCATTTCTTCACCTGTTCCCAGTTCTTCCCCTTGTGGAGGTTGATCATCCTCCTTTTGTTTCTCTATTTCTAGTGGTATGTCCACCATACCGGATATCATAGCATCTGCCCAAGGTGATGGCATCTGTTCTGTGGCTGCTACTTGTTCTGTGCCTGCACTATCTACCTCTTGTGTCTTAGCGGCAGGATCCTCTAGCGTTTCCTTTTTCTCATCAGCCTTTATTTCTTGGACCTCCACTATAGCAGGTCCTGCTGATGTACCCTGTGGGCTTTGCTGGCCTGATTCAATAGCATGGCCTTCAGATTCTGCCATCTCTACTTCTTCTGTTAGGTGGCCCTTATCAGGTGGTCCTGCTGGCTGTTCAGGACTTGCATCCTATTTCTTTGTTAAATCCACCACTACAGGACTTGTCACCTCAGTGATTACTGTATCCAGCCCTATGTCCTGAGCTACCTACTCTGGGCTCTTTTCTGGCTCTTCCTCTACTTGTTTCATCTCCTTAAGCACTGATTGAACAGATGGAGGCTTGTGAGGAGTCATGCTGGTACCAGCAGCCAGTGTTTCCATCTTCTGTGCAGACACATCCTGCACAACCTCATCATCAGACAGGTCGATTGTCTCATCCAGTGAGACATGTCCTTCTGCTTGCGTCTGAGAGGTTTCCTTTTGTTGCTCTTCAGCAAGTTTAGTTTTGAACTTGACAATGGTAGGAAGCGGAACATTGTGCTGAAGTTCCTTCGGCACTTCACTACCTGCCCCTTGTAATTGTGCTGGGGGTTGACTTATCTTACCTCTCATGGAGGTTCTTGGTTTCTTAGGTGTGGTGGGAACCAACACCTGTGGAGCTCTCCTCTTTCTTCTTATTATTAGTGGAGCTTCCTCCTCTTGCTCATGCTCCTCCTCCATGAGGATATACTTGCCTAGTTGTTTGGATGACTGACCCACTTCTTGGGTCTCTGTGATTCCAGCCTCTGCTGTCTTGGTTTTCTTGGGCTTTGGAGGAGAATCCGATTCTGATCCTGATTTGGCTGCCTCCTCCGTTGTGAATACTGCCCTTTCAATTATGACCCCTTTGGGTCCTTTTTCCACCTTCTTGCCCCTTGGGGCCCTTTTGCTAGGCTGCTGTGGTGGAGGGATCCTCTCTCCCTTAGTCTTCCTCTTCTCCAGCAGGAAGTCGTCATATTCATCTGCAAGGATGCCCTGCCCCTTCTTCTTGTTGTCCACCGTGATGGCAACACCCTTCTTCTTCAATGCCTCTACCTGTGCATCTACCCAAGCTTGGGTCAAGTGTAGGGTTCTAGCAAGGAATGGGTCTAAGGACATATCCTCCTGCATGGTGAGGTCAGGTGCAGAGATGGTATCATTGTAAATCTTCTTCTGCTCATACTCATCCGCCATTATCCTGCCATCATCATTCTTTAGCTGTTGAGGAAGGGAGATGCAGTCAAATGTCCTAATCTAGTTCAGAGTCAACCTCTGATACCTCCTCCTCCTGGCCTCTGCCTCATCTTCACAGTCAGCCCAAAAATCCTCTAGGTGCCTCTGGTGAATAGGCTTTCCTAGAATCTTCTATATTCTGTCGTAAGGATCATATGGTCTGGTTATTGGAAAAGGCTGTAGATTCATCTTATTCAGGGTGACCATCACCTTCTTTATATTGTTAGAGTCAGGGCACATGTAGTTGCCGATGCTGACTGGGAACAAAATTGGTGGCAGCTTCTTGGCATCCTTCTACATCTGTATCATGGTGGAGCCCTGCCTGATGAATTCCATTAACACTACTACATCCGTAGGATATCTTGGCAGCATCAGGGGATGTCCTTCAAAACCTTCTATCCTGATATAGGAAAAGGTGGCAAATTGTATGTACCATGCCCCGTGCCTGTATACTGCCTCTTGAGCCTCCATGCTCAGTCTTTTAGTTCTGTCATCTTCCATGGTCCTTACTAGATGCATAGAGAATGCATCATTGACCAGTTTGTAATCTTTGATATAGTTGGTTCTTTGCAGCTGCGGATGATGATCCCAGATATATGCTGCATTTGTGCCTGTGAGCTTTCCATCTTTCACCAAGGGCATCAAAAGTGCCCCTATAAGCACAAGAATACACGATATAAGAGGTCATGTAGAATGCACAATCTGAACCTCCCAGGTTCATCAGCTGCTCATGCAGAGCATCGCTTATTATTTGGCCCCACAGTGGCTTGATGTCTACATACAGACACATCATTATTATGCCATACATCCAATCTCTAAATTCACTAGTATCAGACTGGCCAGTCACCCTGTTCAGAAGGGCAATCACGTACTGATACTCCTCATTGAAGTCAAACTTGAACATGTGCACGGGGAGCTTGGCCGCTGCATTGTATGTGCTGTTCTCGGCCCGCCAAGCATACATGTTCTTTCTGGCTGCCTTCTTATTGGCCTCGTATTCTCTTTCAGACTTCTTCAAGTCTACACTCTTTACCTTACTGCCCATTGGTAGTCCAAATGTCCATGAGAGACCTTTGATGGATAGGTCTGCATACACTCTCCCATGCTTCACCACCTACCTCGTCTGAGGGTTATAATTCTGAGTGCACTCAATGACTAGCTCCAGAGACTCCATGGAGTATGGGAAGCCAGCAGCGTTCCACATACCTGATACAAACACTGCGTCCAATACCAGACTCTTGTCATATCCATCATTTAGCTTGGCTGACCAAGCTTCCAGGTTAGTAATCCCCTGATGGGTGTCTGTAATTGCTCCATATTTGAACAGGGCCCCTCTCTAGGAAGAGAACATAGGCCTGCTGAATTCCTCCTGACTCTTGTCTAAGCATTTTTCAGCCATGGGTACTTGCAATTAACAACATTTCTTCTCACAACAGGGATATGCATGCATACATATTGAAAATATAATGCCTATTGCATCAATTTCACATTACTTACTTATATGGATACATAACCAAAACTTACAACATCATTTAGAAACAACATGATGAGGGTTTCAGTTCACTTACCTGGTTATGCAGATTTTCCTTTATACCAGTATATCGTCAAGACGCTCTTAATTCAACTGCTGATCACTTCCTTCGCTCTATCTGTGAGCTCAAATTGCGCAACGGTAGCTGTTATGCGGATATGGAGGCTAGTGCTCTGTAAAACAATTTTAACACAGGTAAACGTAACAATGGCAGTTGAATTACCCTTTAACCTCGCAGTTAGGGTAAATTTAGGGCACTCTGACAAGTTAGATTGCAATCTTTGATCATTCGTGCGAAAACTCAGGATCTTGCCAGATGTTTCATTGGGTTCTGGGGTCGGCAGGAATCACCTACCATATCTGCGCGCATTTAATGATAATGGCGGCAAAGGGAGCAAGGGGATATCCATATGACAGGATATCATGAGGGCAGGATGATATTTCACAAATATCGGGTTGAGTTTCGATATCATCCTCCCTAGCATTGAAATTATTATCGCGACAAGATTCGGGTGACGATGCACCCTTTGTTTACGTTTTAGCACATCAGGAGGATATTTCGGTTTATCGGGTGATGTTTCAAAAAATGATGATGACAAGACAAACAAACTTGTAATCCTTTCTGAATATCAAGATGACATCATCATGATATTTGTTCTTTGTATTGGCCATGTCACATGACGTCATCATCACATTGGGCGAACATGATCATGTTTACAAAATATCTTGTTGAAATGTAAATATGATGATGATGTCATCAGGATGTTTGTTTCTTCATTTATCGTATTTAGATGATGTCATCAGGATGCTTGTTAAGGGTGATATTTCGCGTTAGGATGATATTAACGAATATCGGGTTACTTTTCAAAACATGATGTTTGCGATACAAAAGATCGCCTGACGGGGAAGACTTACTACCATTTAAAGTTGACGTCCGGATATTTGAGCCGCAGGATATATCAGGGGATGCTCGAATATGGTGATGATCTTTAAACAACATGACTCAGATTATAAAATATGATCTCCCCTCTTGCGAATATCCGGTTTGACCAAGACTTTGACTGGTCATAACTTCCACATCCTGAGGAATATCAAGATGATGTAAAAGGCAAACCTATATGAATTTTAATGTTCTTTCAGAATATGAGGTCATAGATATGAAATATGAATTTTGACAAACTGACCTCATATTGGGGACTTACCTCATCCTGACTGAACGTGATGATGCACTTGACTGATTTTTACCAAACCGCCAGAAAGCAAGAAACACAAACCAAGCCAAAAGAAGTTGGGTCCCTGTTTTGCCATGTCAAAATGGGGCGTGTTGTGTAACGACACAACAGAAACCCTATTCAATCTCAACAATATAAATCAACCCTCACCCAAGCCATTTGGGGGGATCCATTCAAATCAGTTATCTTGAGTCTTCTATACCATTGATCTTCTTATTCTTTCTATACTGTTGATCTCCTCTCTCATGAGTCTATAAATTGAACCTCATTCCTCCATTTCATTCATCCAAGCTTTGAGTACCCTTACTCTACAGGAATTATAGCACACTTTTGGCACCCAAGTCATTCCATTTGCTTGCGATCAACTTGTTATCATACCATTACCATTGTTGTGAAGCTCATCTTCATTGCAATAAACTATCACAGCCATTCCCACTTGACATCTCTAAATAGCAAGGAAGTGGACCTTCTGAGGGCTATATTCATAGACAAGATCATTTTCAATAGGCAATCAATGGAGGCCATGAAGTGAAGAGGTTTGCAAAGGTTTGAAGTTCTTTGTTTGTTTAAATCCTCTTTGTTTCTTATTTCATTGATTTATTGGGTATTGTTGATATATAATATTGATTATTCATTTACACCAATTTTCCCATAACACCCACCCTTCACCTTCACTTCCTAGAGGTATAAAGTTCTTGGGGGCTTAGCCCAAATGACAATATTTCATCTTTCAAGAGGGTGTGTTTTGATTCGCACCTTGCTATTTAGACTCCACCAAAACTCTAGAATTGAGGTTGTCCCTTGGAGTGGTGTGTCTGCAAGCAGGCCTCCTAGGTAGGATGACAAAAGCAAATCTAGCAGGTGCTTTTGATCTCCAAGATCACCTTGCAATGCGAGGAGAGAGCACACACACGCACACTAGATTCACACTCATAATGTAAATTCCACTTAGAAAATTAAAAGTGTGTTGTGAAAGTGAATGGATGAAAGGTGTTTTTGTTTCTCAATATCACACAAAGCGCATGAGAAGAGCATACACACCTTGAATTGTTGGGAATTAAGGTGTCTCAACCTTGGTAATTCTCTACTTTTGTAATGTTTGTATTTATTATTTAATTGCCTATGTTGTAAATATTTGGAAAATCCACATTGTCATATTGTGGGATGTGGCACGGTGATGTGTTAATCCTACATGGATTATGACAACTTGTATTTTTTGTCCTCACATCAGGAGATAGACGTCCCACTTAGTGGTAGGAATATTCTACCATGTGTCAGCATCTTCCAAGTTGTGTAAGGAATGTTTGACCGAAACAATTATGACAGATTCCTATGACGAATCTATGACATGTAAGAGTCAGAAATAGAAGGTTGTAAGATAGGTGATGACATGTGTCATGAAGCATCTTTGAATAAGGCATATTTGGGTGCCCCAATGTGGAATATGACATGTTGTAAGAGAATATGCTATTTATAGCATGTGTATGACAGATTCTCTTACAGTTGTAAGTTGTAACCACTATGACAGATTCTATGACGATCGTAAGTGTCGTAAGAGCATCTGTCATAGCCCATTTTGGAAATAGGTGACCCCTTTGGGATGGGAGTTGTGGACAAGTGTCAGGTACATTCTATAATGTTGACCAAGTTTCCTTGGGCATGGGTTTTGGTCCATGAATCCATGTTGGACGCCCATTCCAAGAAAGGTCCAATATTTCCTTGTATTTCCTATTTATACAGGTGCTTGGAGATGGAGTTTGTATCACATTGCAAATGTATTGTAAACAACTTTAAGATTTGTTAATACATTGTGCAGGTTTTTGAGTGTGGGGTTTTTCACCCAATAAGGGTTTTCCCCACTGTAAAATCTTTGTCTCTCTTCTTCTATCTACTTTCTGGTTCTTGTGTTTTGCTGCAATATCTCATGTTAATGGTTTAACATTGCTGTAATAGTTAGGATAAAGTTGAATTTGCATAGTCCTCTCCTTAATATATTAGTGTAGGAAGCGTTTCTGCACACCTAGCTTCCTTTTAGTTTGTATCAGAGCTTGATCACCTTTGGTCCTATTTGTTGGGTAGGGGTTTTTTGAGCTAATCTTAGGTTGAGTGGGAGTCTATGCAGAGCATTTTGTATCTTATTGTAGTAAGGAGATGGTAGGCACATCAGGAAGGTTTGAAGTAGAGAAGCTCAATGGCAATAATTTTGAGCTGTGGAAGCTCAAAATGGAAGACATGTTAGTTGACTGAGACCTTTGGGATAGTGTGATTGGAACTAAACGAGCTGCAATGTCACAAGTTGATTGGGATCTCAAGGATTGGAAGGGTAAGGGTCTCATAAGACTTAGTCTTTCTGATTCTATGTTGTTAAATGTCCATGAGGAGACTACTACAAAACTCCTTTGGAAGAAGTTGGGGGATGTGTATCAAGCCAAATCCCTAGTTAATAATTTTTTTTTGAGAAAGAAGTTGTATTCTCTTCGAATGGAAGATGGAGGATCTGTTGCTGAGCATATGAATGCCTTTAACATGCTAGTTGCATAATTGACATCTATTGGTGTAAAGATGGAGGAGGAGGATTGGTGTATGACCCTGCTTTGTTCTCTACCAGACTCATGGGATCATCTTGTCATGGCAATCAGAAGCACCACATCCACATTCAAAATGGAAGAAGTGGTTTCTTCATTGTCGTCTAAAGAGATGCAGAGAAAGTGTTCTGAGGCAGCCAAAGAGGCCCTTTCAATTTGTGGAAGACCCAAGGAGAAAGGGAAGAAGAAGGACAAGAAAGCTGAGAAAGGTAGATCTAAATCCCGTGGGAGATCCAAATCTCCTAGAAAGTCCAAAGCTCGTTGTTGGAACTATGGCAAGACCAAGCATTTCTGAAAGGAATACAAAGAGGAGAAGAAGAAAAAGAAGAAAGCTCTTGATTCAGATTCTGACAAATCACAAGATGATGGTGATGCTTTCATTGCAGCCTTGGCAACCCATGCATCTGATGATGTGTGGCTAATTGACTCTGGTACATCATTCCACATGACCTCGTATCAAGACTGGTTCACTAAGTATGAGGAGTTCGATGGTGGAAAGGTGTATCTAGGTGATGACTCTCATCTGAAGATCGTTGGTCGTCGAAGAGTCTCTATCCAATTCCCTGATGGTTGAGTGAAGGGGATCTCTGGGGTTCTACACATCCCACGCTTAGCACAGAACCTGCTTTCTATAAGTACGTTGAATGATGTAGGTGTGCATGTTGTCTTTTCGAAAGAAGGATGCAAGCTAACTAGAGGAGCTATGGTGCTTGCTAAGGGTACTAGGAGAGGTACTCTATTTTAGCTGGAGGCATGCATTTCACAATGCAATAGTTTTTCTGACTCAAGGAAGAGGGCAGTAGTCACTTCGTGCCCACCATCTGAATGAGTAGTGAAGAAATCTGTTGTTTCTAGTCTTGATGGTTGTAATCGTGCATTGGAAGTTAAACTTCCTGTAGAAAAGACAATGTTATGGCATAAGAGATTTGGCCACATTGGTGAGAAGGGTTTGCGTACCTTAAAAAATAAGAACCTCATTAAGGGGTTAGATGATTCTAATCTTGAGTTTGACTTTTGCGAACATTGCATTTATGGAAAACAAAACCATATTCAGTTTTACTTGAGTTCTCATAAGTCTTCTAGTGTGTTGGACCTCATTCATTCTGATGTGTTCGGTCTTGTTAATGTTCCTTCATTATAAAAATTTGTATTCTTTGTATCTTTTATAGATGATTATAGTAGAAGGACATGGGTTTATTTTCTCAGAAGAAAATCTAAAGTCTATAGCAAGTTTAAGGAGTTTAAAGCCATTGCTAAAAATCAGACTGGTAAAAAGATTAAATGTTTGAGAACTGACAATGGTGGTGAGTTCTGTTCTACAGAATTTGATAAGTATTGCATGGAACTTCAGATTGAAAGGCACAAGACAACTCTATACACCCCGCAGCAAAATGGAGTTGCAGAGAGGATGAATAGGACACTGATGGAGAAGGCTAGGAGTATTCTTAGTGGAACTAGCCTAGAACAAAAGTTTTGGACTGAAGCTATTGCCACTACTTTCTATCTAGTAAACAGATCTCCTACATTAGCTCTTGTTGGAAAGACACCCATGGAGGTGTGGTCTGGTAGAAAGCCTTCAATAAGGCATCTTCATGTTTTTGGTTGTGAGGCATATGCACATGTGCCTAGGGAGAAGTGGTCAAAGTTGGAGAACAAAGCTGTTAAGTGTATCTTCATCAGCTATGGTGCTTGTGTGAAAGGATACAAGCTTTGGGACCCTGTGGCTGAAAAAGTTTCATCTTCAGAGAGCTTACACCTTCTTCCACTATTTTGTAGCTAGAAGAAAAAGAAAAGAAAGAGGATGTTGTTCAGTTTCCTCTCACCCCTGAGAAGATTGAACAAAAAGACAATGTTGGACCTGATGATGAGGAGAGCTCTAGCAGCTCCGAAAGCTCAGATGAAGAAGTTGAACCTCAGCCTTAGCTCTTGAGGAGGTCTACATGGATAAGAAAGCAACCTGAAAGGTTTGATTTTACATTGCTTGATTCTAGTTGTGCTTATGCTTTGCTTACTAATAGTGATGAACCTAGAACTATATCAGAGGCTTTGGATATGAAGGATGTAGGTTCCTGGAAGGAGGCCATGGAGGAAGAAATGGCTTCTTTGGAAAAGAATCAAACTTGGGACTTGGTGCCTTTGCCCCCTGGATGGAAACCCGTTGGATGCAAATGGGTGTTCAAGAAGAAAATTGCTGTATATGGCAGTGTTGAGAAGTATAAGGCTAGATTGGTTATGAAGGGGTATTGACAAGTGGAGGGAATAGATTATGGTGAGATCTTCTCTCCCATTGCAAACCTGACATCCATTCGATTCTTGTTGTCTCTCGCAACATCTTATGACCTGGAGGTAGAACAGATGGATGTGAAGACAACTTTCCTTCATGGTGACTTGGAGGAAGAAATCTACATGTCATAGCGAAAGCATTACATGGTGAAAAGTAAAGAAAATTTGGTTTGCAAACTTAAAAATTCTTTGTATGGTTTGAAGCAATCCCCTAGGAGATGGTACTTGAAGTTTGATGCCTTTGTGTTGTCAATTAGATTTGTGAGATCAAAATCAGATCACTGTGTGTATTATAAATTTGATGGTGATCATATTCTCATTGTTGCACTATATGTTGATGATATGTTGTTCATTGGGAAGGGTAAGAATATGATTTCTGATTTTAAATCTCAGTTGTCAGCTCAGCTTGAAATGAAAGATTTAGGGGCAGCCAGGTACATTCTAGGAATGGAAATCAGAAGAGATAGAACCAACAAAAAACTTTGGTTAAGCCAGAGTAAGTATGTGAAGACCATGTTGGACAGATTCAGCATGGCAGATTGTAGACCATTGTCTGTTCCTGTTTCTTTGGGGACAAAGTTGTCTATTGAGGATTGTCAAAAATCTCCTAGTGAGGTGGAGGACATGAGAAAAGTACCTTATGCTAGTACTATTGTCAGTTTGATGTATGCTATGGTCTGTACAAGGCCAAACATTGCCCAAGCAGTGGGAGTCCTTAGTTGATTTATGGCTAATTCTAGACGGGTTCATTGGGATGCAGTTAAGCAAGTGTTCAGATATTTGAGGGGTACTTCTGAGTACTCCATTTTCTATCATGGTAATGTTTTAGGACCTTTGCATTGTATTGATATTCATAGATTTGTGGATTTAGATTGGGCAGGTGACATTGACAGTAGGAGATCCACTAGTGGTAATGTTTTTACATTGTTTGGTGGTGCTATTAGTTGGATGAGTAAGCAATAACCTGTTGTTGCTTTGTCCACAACAGAAGCTGAGTATATGGAAGCAACTCATGCTTGTAAGGAATCCATTTGGCTTAAGAGATTGTGTTCAGATATTGGTGTTGATGTCAGATCACGATCAGTTGTGACAGTTAGAGTGCAATTTGCCTTGCAGAGAATCCAACTTTCCATGCTAGAACAAAGCACATTGATGTTCATTTTCACTTCGTACAAGACATGGTTGATGATGGAAAGGTAAATTTGGAGAAGGTAGATACTTTGAAGAATGTTGTAGATGCATTGATGAAATAGTGGGCACAGAGAAGTTCAGATGGTGTTCGGAGTCTATCGGCCTCTCGGCCTATAGCAATTAAATCATGTTTTTCTATTGGCTCTTACAAGGTGTTTGACAAGTGGGAGAATGTTGGGAATTAAGGTGTCTTAACCTTGGTAATTCTCTACATTTGTAATGTTTGTATTTATTATTTAATTTCCTATGTTGTAAATATTTGGAAAATCCATATTGTCATATTGTGGGATGTGGCACGATGATGTGTCAATCCTACATGGATTATGACAACTTGTACTTTTTGTCCTCACATGAGGAGATAGGCATCCCACTTAGTGGTAGGAATATTCTGCCATGTGTCGGCATCTTCCATGTTGTGTAAGGAATGTTTGACCGAAATGGTTATGACAGATTCCTATGACGAATCTATGACATGTAAGAGTTGGAAATAGAAGGTTGTAAGACAGGTGATGACATGTGTCATGAAGCATATTTGAATAAGGCATATTTCTACATCCCAAGGTGGAATATGACATGTTGTAAGAGAATATGCTATTTATAGCATGTGTATGATAGATTCTCTTTCAGTTGTAAGTTGTAACTGCTATGATAGATTCTATGACGGTCGTAAGTGTCGTAAGAGCATCTGTCATAGCCCATTTTGGAAATAGGTGAGCCCTTTGGGATGGGAGCTATGGATAATTGTCAGGCACATTCTACAATGTTGACCAAGTGTCCTTGGGCATGGGTTTTGGTCCATGAAGCCATGTTGGATGCCCATTCCAAGAAAGGTCCAATATTGCCTTGTATTTCCTATTTATACAGGTTCTTGGAGATGCAGTTTGTATATCAGGTTTATAGGTACTGTTATGCTTCTGGATTGACTCCAAACATGAGTGTCAAAGACCATTGAAGCTTACATTGTAAGTGTATTGTAAACAACTTTCAGATTTGTTAATACATTGTGTAGGTTTCTGAGTGTGGGGTTTTTCACCCAATAAGGGTTTTCCCCACCATAAATCTTTGTCTCTCTTCTTCTGTGTACTTTCTGGTTCTTGTGTTTTTCTACAATATATCATGTTAATGGTTTAACAGTGTTGTAATAGTTAGGTTAAAGTTGAAATTGCATAGCCCTCTCCTCAATAGATTTGTGTAGGAAGCATTTCCATACACCTAGCTTCCTTTCATGAATCACACTCAACTTCACCAAATAATGAAAGCACTTGTTCATTTTAAATGCAAAGTCAAATGTGCGAATGAAGACACTAGTTTGTTTTAGAGCCCAAATCCAAATGTGAATGCAAAAAAGATGTTCTTTTTATGCCCCAAATTGAAGTGTGAGACAAAAAAGGATTGATTTGATCAAATGAAAGACTTGTAACATCAAAAAATGTCCCCTTGGGGGCTTTTCCCTCATAAGGTTTAGCTCTTGGGTCTTTAGCATGCATTTAGGACATCTTAGTTCATAATTTGTCATCTCAATAGAATGAGCCCTAGGTAACATGACAAATGGGACCTAGGAGGACCCCTTTAGTTATACACTGCCCAAAATAGGGGGGAGGACTTGGGCACCCGCGCCCTAGTCCTACCCTATTTTAGGGCAGCCCTAATTTCTAGGTGTCAGTTTGTGATTGTTATTTGGTCCCTTTGCGGACACGGTAAGTTTAAATTAAGAAAATCTTGCCAGGAGTGTTTGTGGTTGCATATAAAAGCATGTTTAGGCATTCATTTGTAAACAAGATGATTACTAGCAAGCTATTATGTTCTTAAGGTGATTGAAGGCTTTCATTATGTTGCAAAAGTAGACTTGTATGGTTTATGTGTTTCTATTTGCAGATTTGAGCATCAATTTCTTCATTGAATGAAGAGCATATTCCTCCCATGAGAGCTTCACTACAAGGTGACATTATATTATGTTTTCATCACTGATTCCTTTGGTTGTTGCCTTTGCCTCACAAGGGCATGCACTCTCTATCTAACAACAGTGTTTAGAGACTTAAGTGTCCTCTAGGGCTTGACTAAGGCAAGCCTCTAAAGACCATAACCCCCAAACCAAGTCATGTGATTGTAGATTATAGGTGTAACATTTAGGAAAAGTAAAGTTGCAAGAAGAATTGGCAAGCATCATGGATTCAGGATCCAAAGAGAAGAAGGACACCATAGCATTTTTAGGACTTGGGTGCTCGCTCTAGTGTCCTCTGAAGTTGAATTTCCACAAATAGAAGTTACAGGGCTGATTAGTGTCAGAATGAGGTCTAGATCCCATAAAGAAACTGGTACCTTAGACTGGGGCACTTGCTCTAGTGTCCCTGACTGTTTCACCTCAGAACCATGAAAATAGGTATACTGTGATTTGCCATTTCACTTCCGTCTACAAGAGCATTTTCTGTTATTCGTTAGTTTATTGTTGTATTTGCATAGTTAGGGTTATAATGGTCAATTGAGCATAAGAGAAAATAAATTGATAATTAAATTCCCTAATCCAAGTGTCCCTACATCTCACATGCAATCTAGGGTATGATAGTGCTTGCCACTCAACCTTAGATCCTTAAATGTAAAGTTGAGAGGAGGATTTAAGCATCAAAACACTAAACATCAGCAAATCTAATTTTCCAGTAAACATTTTGGTGAACACGTGTTTTTGGACTTAAATTTCAACTTGTTGAGTGTGTGTCTTCAGATTTCAATTGATTTCATTCATTCATATAGTCATTCATTTTATTGCATTGAGAAAATTTCAAAAAAATTGAAAAATTTGGAAAATTCAAAAAAAGTGCATTGTTTGGCTTACTAAATTGCATCAATTCTTTCTAAATTTTCCTAATTCATGATTTTTTCATCATATCTAATATAAACTATAGAAAAACATAAAAATCCATTGCATTGCATTTTCATCATTAATTTGCTAGGCTTTTGCAGAAATTTTGACAATTTTCATTAAACCTAGTAATTCCAAAATCTAGGGTTAGTAGGCAAAATCTTCTTTCAGATTTTTCTACTGATTTTAGAGGCTCATTCAAATTTGCATTTGGCTGTAGTCTTTCATTTTAGTGTAAATTTGCATTTAGATTCAAAATATTTGCATTTTTGCATAGAAAATTTCAACAAAAACTAGCAATTTTCATGCATTTTCATTAGATTTGCATTGGCATTTTGCATATTAGGTCTTGAAAATAATTTTCAGATCTGAGATTAGTTCATTTCCATCATAAATCAAACTTCAAAACATTCACATAGCATTTTGTCCCGAGAACTCAAACCTAGGGCTTCAAAAACAACGATCTTCACTAAATTTGGCCTTATCGACTCTATAAACTTGCACCATAGGAGTGTTGTGAAAAGTATTTTTTCATTAATTAGCTGTTACTATGGTAATAATTTTCTTCCCCTCGTAAAAAGATTCACAACACCCTGTTAACGGGCTCTTGTATTGAAAATTTGGTGAAAAACTACACATTTTAGCCATTTTTGCCCTAGGGTTTGACCTAGTTTGCACTCCAAAAATATTGTGATCAATTTTATAGATTGATGTAACTGATATTATTGATTTTATTTTCTTCACCTCCTAAAATTTATTACAACACTTCTTTTGCTAGGTCTTGGAATAGAAAAACTGTGGAAAATTGCATATTTTGCTATATTTTCACTAGGGTTTTACCTTAAGTGGCACTAAAAACATGTTGTGTTGGGTATTTTGGTAGAAATTGGCTGTTATTACTGATATTATTTTATTTACATCATCATTTTCCTTACAACAACCATTGTTATGCTCTTTTGCATTGAGTTTTGGTGAAAAAAGTGCCTATTTTGACATATTTTCACTATATTTTGACTTGGCATTATCTTGGATTTGCATCAAGAGTGTGTTGGGAAGGACTTTATTGCTTTTTTGGACTGATATAATATGTATAACTTTCTTCCCCTGATCAAAATCCTTACAACACCCTTTGTTTCATTCATTTGTATTAAAAAAGTACAAAAAATCAATCATTTTAGGTCATTTTTGCATATAGTTTTGCACTTAATTTGGAAAACTTTTAACATCTAATTTGGCATCTCATTATGGCACCTTCATGTCTAAAATATTTGCATGAGTATATCCTAGATTTTTAAAATTTCTCTAATTTCACTAATGAGAATCCTCATGTTCTAGAGCACATAGCTTCTGCAAATGGTATTGATGCTTCTATATGTTCTACATATGAGCTGCAATTACTTTGTTATACACATGATTTTAATAGCTTCATGCTATTCATAGGAACACATCCTTTGATATTAGAGGATTTGACCAAATTCATCTCTAGGAATACTCATGTGAAAGATGAGAGTGAAAAGCCTTTTTCTGCCACAGAGTATGATGATGATGATGTACCGTACTCTCATCCCATTGCTCTCCCTGGCCAAGATGTAGCATTAGTGGATGAGAAAAGGTCTCCCACATTAAATACTTTAGGCATGGATTCTGGGCGTAATCAAGAAGGAAAAAGTGTTAATTCAATACTTATTAATAGACTTGGTAGCACTATTCCTAAGATGGTTGTGCAGGCGGCACCTAATGCACCTTCTTGCTTAAAGTTAGTGATTATGGTTCAAGCTATTCAAAATGAGTTACAACAACCACACCACAATGTGATTTCTCACACATACAACACCCGTAATAACAAACAAAGTAACCAAGCACTGCATGTTCTTGTCTCTCTTCCATGTTTTCAACCTATGCTCACTCCACCACCTCATCTTACTCATAAAAGTGGTCAAGAGTATGATCTATCAAACAGCTTTGCACTACTCTGGCTAAGATCTCTCTTTGGGATTTAATACAAACATTGCCTACATACCATTGAATTCTCCAAGAAGCTTTGCAAAAGGTGATTATCCCACCTACTGCTAAGACTAATGATATAGCAGCCGTATTGGATAGTATACATGTGAGAAAAACAAATATTCTCTTTCAACCACAACAGTTACCATCAATTGAAGTTCAAAACCAATATGATCCACTCATGATCTCTATCATAATAAATAGAACATTGGTAAAATGAGTTATGATTGATAATGGATCGGCTCTTAATGTTTGTAGCATTGACCTACTAGATAAAATCAAAGATGACACATCACAAATCAAACAAAATGGCATTAACATTCATGGCTTTGATAATGTTGGATGATAATCTATGGGCAGTATAACTATACCTATATAAGTAGGACTGGTGCTTGCACCTACCCCGATTCATGTCATACCTTGTTCTTTATCTTATAACATGATTCTTAGTAGACCTCAGATTCATGCATTGGGGGCAGTTCCTTCCACCTTGCATCATTCAATCAAATTTATATTCAAAGATAAACTTCATACTATTCATGTCAATCTTGAACCAGATAACTGCTTACACATTAAAAAACAAACACCAGTTTACAATCGTATGAGCTTAAACACTTTACGAGCTAGTTCATCAATGCCTCTAGCCATGAATAATGTTGTGCAAGACTCTCAACCATCGAATGCATTTGTTGGTGATGATTGGGGTTCACTGGATTTTAAGCCTTGCAGTATAGGGGAATATAAAATTAATAGCCTTGACATATCAAAAGTGACATCGATCTCACCAAACCAATCTTTTAAAACATCTAAGAAAAACAAAGTCTCCTTGTTTGAAAATAAAGAAAATACCCTCACTTATACCACAAATTATGACACCTATGAGGCTTCACCATCTTCTAAGTAAATGGCATTTGTTTATGGTCAAGGATTTAAAATCTTCTATAACAACTGTGAATATGAAAGTAAGAGATGTCGTCTAAATAAACAAGGGATTCGAGTACCTATAGAATCCGCTTCAACACATTACTCAAGTGGCATTGGATATAATCCTTTTAAAGAAAAGAAATCTTCTCATCGTCCTAAACTTAATGTTAATTATACAAGATCAAAACAACATGAGAGATATCCTAAATGTGTATGTTCTTAACAATGGTGCTACCAGGTAAGTATCTCTAACCCTTTATCTCTTTGATGATGTGCTTCCCCCGTGATGTGTTATGTGTTATTTAGGCCTCCTGGGATGACCTCAGATTCTCCCGTAAGGTCTGAGATACCAGGAGACCACCTCTATTGTGACCTTCTTCTATTTGTATCATCATTCTTCTAAATTTCTTTCTCTCTAATTTCATTTTTGTGTGTTGTGTCTTATGGACATAGCATTGCGGTTAGTGACACCAGGGGCACCCTCCTATGTGATTATCCCTAAGACACTTGCTTCTCCTATCTTATTTATTGTTTCCACCCAGCGGACAGATGACGACAAACATTTATACTAATGTGGACCTAGTATCCCTTTCGAGAGCAATCAGAAAATGGAGTTAGTTCCTAATATGATGATGGGGTTGTATATTTTATCTGACGCTTGGCTAGTGGGAGCACTCGTGCTTTCTATGTAGTAATTTTCATGATCTTTCTATTGCATTTACAAACCTTAACAATACTACTGCTCTATGCACCTTTGTTTGTCTTTGAATCTAGTCTCGGTGGTGTTCAATTCAGAGAGCTTCATGATATAGCCTGATGATTATCCTCAAACTCCAAATTCATAGTATAACCTTGGCCTTTTGAGTGGTTAATCATATGCATTGATGTTGTTTATCATGATTATGTAGACACTAACATGTTTCTTATAGGAATATGTTTGTGGGAACATTTGGCAATTGTGAAGTACATGTCACCTCCGGAGGGCATGGCTTTGCAAACGTCTATGTTCCCTTGTGTGTTTTCTTCCTACATTAACATGCTTGATATCGATGCACAATATCAACCACCTTAAGGTGGGGGTATATAAGGTAAGATGTCTATTGTAGATGTTAGCAATGTGCTTGTCCTTAGGTGCAAACTAGTGCGAAGAGTACTTCCTGCATCCTGATTTTGTTTACAATCAATCAATCTATCTGGAAAGCTATTGCATATACCTCCTTTTCACTGTAAGACATCTCTGTGATGTGGGTGGGGTTGTATACTTTTGAGATCATATCTCTTTTTCACTGTAAGGCATCTCCATGACGCGGGTGGGGTTGCATTTTCAAAAATCCTCTGTAGAGGTGGGGAGCGGTTCTGTGAGTAACTGTTCATCATGATGTTAGTCATAAACAAAAATAGAATAAAAGTACACATTAACCTTTATTCATCTTGAAAGATACGATGAATTTAGAGAATTCATGATCCCAAGGCTCTGTTGATTAGGTCTTAATCTTCTGACGTTACTCAGAGGTTGATGTGCATTACTATTTCCATTTTGGGGCCTTACATAGATCTCATCAGTAAGATAGTGCTTCCTGTAATGATGCTGCACAGAGAGTTATTCTATACAAGATATGCTTCAAATAATGTTTCCATCTTTAAAAACTTGCATGATATTAGTCATTTTTAACATGGTTTAACCTCAAATATGTTGAATATGTTCACTTATCTATGGGATGTCTGCATATTTGTATTATTTGGTTAAGATTGTCAACTATTTGCAATTATGATGATGAAATGTTCTGAAATTGAAAGAAATTAAAAGAAATACTTCAAATTAAAGTTGAACCTTCAGCTATTGAGTCACATATACAATCTGATATAGTATTGAATAGTAGAAATCAAACCATATGTTCACCAGGATATTCCACAGCTAGATACAGTCGATGCTAACTTCAAAGGAAAGGTATGAAAACAACATATGTAAGTAGATATGCACTCCAAGGGATGCAACAAATCATAGCATGTATCAAGAATTCATACACTGATTACTCAAGATTTATGAAGGATTGTAATCAAAAGAGTCCTCTCATTCATTAGGTATGCAAGAACATATATGTATACAACAACTTCGAAATGAGCCCTGAATATTCCAGCAAATAGATTTCAATTAAGTTTTGAATGTTCAAAATGAGGCATCCCTACACCTTTTAAAGAACAAGGTGAGGGAGCGGTTACAATTGATCTACAATCAAGATTTATCTATTAAGATCTATAGTTTACATTTCATTGACTAAGTCAATCCTTTCCACATGGCACAGGTTGCTAGTTGGCAACCATCTAGGCAACTTGTACTTTCCTAAGTATTTGATGCATATATTCTCTGTATGGTGCATCTTCATCATCATCTTTATTGTCATGATCATCAATTTCAATGCTTTTGCTATCTTCATCATCATGATGATTGTCTTTTTGAATATGGACCTGCATAGCTGTCTTGATATTCTCATATGCTTGCACTATCTTCTCCAATTCTCCACCATCCTGAGTTCTCACTTTGGCAATGGCATGTTTATGCACCTGATATTTGCTCCAGAGAGATTCCAATTTGTTCCTCCTGCTACTGGATGTTTCATTATAATCTTCCACCTTGACCTTTATTCTCATTACTTTATCCAACACTTCTTCTGTTAGGTGGTTGAGAGGGTCTTCAGCTACTAGCTAGAATTACTATGTAGAGCTTTGATGACAAACGCTTCATCCTGATTTTCTATCTTTCCCTCTATCTTTCCTTCTAATGTTTCCAAAACTTTAGTCTCATGAGACATCATATCATGTAGCTTCATGCTGATATTCCTTAGTTTATTGTTGCATCTTTTAAGCACATCACATTCAAACCTGATGTCTTTATTCCAGCTATCAATCAATAGGTCTGTGTTATTATTTAGTACTTGATTCTTTATTAGAATCTATAGATCAATCCTCTTCATTTCATCCAAAATGCTCATGGCTTTTTCTAATTGAAATGACCTCCTGCCAATCTCCATTTGTAGTTTATCTACTTTTTTCCTGGAGGTACATAAAGAGTTCTACCTCTTCAAAGAGGCCTTTACCACTTCTTCAGCTCCATCAAGCATAGATGACATCCATTTAAACATTATTATTGATTCATGTCTCATGAGGTTCAACTTGTTGACCTCCTCCTGAGAAATTGCAATCAATGGGACTGCTTTATCACTTGATGTATCATCAGGGTTAATTAACTCTTTTATATATGCATGCAGCTGAGCAATGTGCTCTTTATGTTGCTTATTCTTCTCTTTCTCTCTTTTCACCCTTTGAGTCAATAAATCAAGAATGTCCTTACCTTCCTAGCCTTCCTAATCTTCATTGGCAAATCCTAAATCTACTGTAGTAATCTAGAATTCATCCAGAGTGATCTTGCCTTTTTCTTTATCAACTGTAGGAACAACTACCTGGACTGTTCTCCTGCCTGTATCAAGATCCCATCTAATAATAGAAGTTAATCTTGCCTTTGTCCTTGGCTTCATTAGAGTCTCTAAAAACAATGTCGAAACATAAAACTCTTGTATCTCTAGTCCAGACTCAGTACTTATCTCTTTCTTTAGCCATGAGGGAATTTGGTCTCTGGATCCTAGGTACCCACCATCATGATGATGATCATCCTGATCTCTAGTAACTATATCTATTCTTGATGGAGATGGTGACTTTCTTATTTCTTCCTCATGATGTTTTTCATGAGGGTGATCTTTGGGTATATCCTCCTATTGAGGACCTTCTTTTTCTAGAGGGTGATCTTGCTGATCATCTGCATGTTTATCATGATCTTGATCTTTTACTTCCTCCTTGGGTATCTCATCCACTTTAGCATTTTCCTCATCTTGAGATATATTGGTATCCATGGATATTAGTTCATCTGACTTAGGCTTCTCCACCTGATCTGTAGCTATAATCTGCTTTGTAGTTGTGATAATTACCTCTTAAGCTTTTTGATCACCAGGACCTGATATTTCTTTATCTTCTTTGTCGTTTAGTGGAATTTCTACTAGCTTTGGGCTCAGCCGATGCATCCTGCTGTTCCTGACCCATATCTAGAGTTTTATCTTCCAATTCCATCTATTTAACCTCTTCGACATTTTCTGTCCTTTCAGGTGTACGTGATGTATCTTTAGGATCTACATCCTCTACATATGTCAAATCTATTGTTGCAGGACTTGTCACCTGATCAACTAATGCATCGAATCATATTTCTTGTGCAATCTTCTCTAGACTCTTTTCTTTTTCTTGCTCCTTTTTCTTTAGCTCTTCTAACACTGTTTGTACTGCTGGGGTTCCATGAGGAGTTATCCGGGTATTAGCAGCAAGGGTTTCCATCTTTTGTGAAGCTACAACTTTCACTACCTCATCATCAGATAGGTCAATTATTTCATCCAATGAGACTAGACCACTTTGCACTGCCTTAGAGGCCTCTTTCAATTGTTCTTCTACTTGTTCGGTCTTAAACTTTACAATGGTGGGAAGTGGAACATTATGTTATAGTTCCATGTTGAATAGTTCCCCACCTGCCCCTTTTAGCACTATTGGGGTTTGTTTTATTTCACCTCTCATTGAAGTTCTTGGTTTCTTAGGTGTAGTTGATATCACCTAAGGTGCTTTTCTCTTTCTTGTGAAGGATATAGGACCTTCCTCTTCTTCAGGCTCTTCTTCTAGAGGGATAACCTTCTCTATATTCTTCTGTGATGTCTGATCCTCTTCATATATATCAGCAGGATGTGCAGCTAGCCTCTGTATTCCTTTAGACTTTTGTTTATCCACGGGAGGCAGTATGGATGATGCTGATATTTGTCTTGATCCTAATGCATCTTTAGTTGACATCTCTATTCTTTCAATTATAACCCCTTTGGGTTCAGGATCAGTCTTCTTACCTCTTGAAGATCTCTAGTTTTTTTCAGGAGCTGGTGCTTTTTCTACTTTGGATTTCCTCTTTTCAACTAAGAAATCATCATATTCATCTTCAGGAACCTCCTATGTCTTCCTCTTATTATCAACAGTAAGGGCTACGCCCTTCTTCTTTAGTGTATTTGTTTGTTCAATGACCCATGCCTAGGTCAGCTACAATATCCTTCCTATTAATGGATCTAAAGAAATATCTTTAAGCATAGTAAGATCTGGTGTAGATATTGTATCATTATATATCTTTTTCTCTTCATACTCATCTGCCATTATATTACCATCATCCCTCTTCAATTGTGCAAGGACTGAAATGTAGTCGAAGGTCCTGATCTAGTTAAGGGTCAATCTTTGATACATTCTCCTTATGGCCTCAACCTCATTCTCACAATCTGGCCAAAAATCTTCAAGATTCTTCGGATGGATGGGCTTCCCCATGCTTTTTTGTATCCTCCCATATGGATCATATGGCCTAACCAAAGGGAATGACTGGAAATTCATCATTGTTAAACTAGTTATGGCGTTCTTAATGTTCTCAGAATCTGGGCACATATACCAGTCCATTGTTACTGGAAACAATACTGGTGGGAGTTTGTTACTTGCTTTGTAAACATCCAATATTGTAGCCACTTGCCTCATGAACTCCATTAAAACTACTGCATTAGTGGGGTATCTTGGGAGCATGAGGGGTTCCTCTTCAAAACCTTCAATTCTTATATAAGAGAATGTTGCAAATTGAATAAACCAGGATCCATGCCTGTATATGACTTCCTGAGCCTCCATGCTCAGTCTTTTATTTCTATCCTCCTCCATTGTTCTTACCAAATGCATAGAGAATGCATCATTCACTAATTTGTAATCATGGAGGTAATTTACTCTTTGTAGTTGGGGATGGTGATCCCATATATGTGCATCATTTGTCGTGCCAACAATTCGCCCATCTGTAGTCAATGCATCAAATGTAGCCTTGTAGGCACATGAATAAACAATGTATGAAGTCATGTAAAAGGAACAATCTAGACCTCCTAAATTCATCAGCTACTCATTTAGAGCATCACTTATTATCTTAGCCCACATTGGCTTGTTATCTGTGTAAAGGCACATCAGGATGACTGCATACATCCAATGTTTAAAACTTCTAGCATCAGGCTGGCCTGTCACTCTGTTGAGCAGGGCTTTCATGTATTGGTACTCATCGTCAAAATCAAATTTATATAAATGAACTAGAAGTTTAGCTGCTGCAGGATAGGGACTATAGTTTGCCCTCCATTGGTACATTTTCTTCCTATCAGCCTTCTTATTATTTTCATATTCTACTTCCGATTTCTTCAAATCTATGTTGGAAACCTTCTTGCCCAATGGAAAACTCAATGTAGCAGCAAGACTCTTGATTGATAGAACAACATATACTCTGTCATGCTTCTCTACTTTCTTTGTCTGCGGGTTATAGTATCTTGCACATTTAATGACTAGTTCAGGAGTTTCCATAGAATATGGGAAACCAGCTGCACTCCACATTCCAGACACAAATACTGCATCCAGCAAGGTGCTGTTATTCTTCTCATCACTCATTTTAACTGACCAGGCAGCCAAATCTATATTTCCTTGGTGTGTATCTGTGATGGCACCATATTTGAATTGGACGCCCTCAGGTTTAGCAAACATGGGCTTTAGAAGTTCTGCCTCTGACTTAGCTAACCACTTATCCGCCATGGATGCCTGCAATTATAAAAACTGAGTCTTATAATTGATACTTATAAGCATACATATACACTACATATTCATTATTTATCATGCATATTATACTCTTTCAATATTTCATTTATCTCGATATGCATAACCTAGAACTTCAAACCAGAAGACACCATGATACCTGGATATGTAGAATATGACAACCAGAGGGTTTCAATTACTTACCTGATGTGTTTATCTTCCTAATTAGGTTGATATCTATGAAAGGGACTCAATTACTAGCAGTGCTTCTCGTATCTCGTTCTGGTACAAGCTATATGCGTCCACAAGTAGCCTTATGAGGATTTATAAGCTCGAAACTCTATAAAAACTTGTTTTATCTCAAGATAAGTGTGAAATGAGTCTGTAAACCACTTTTAACCTCTTCACTAAGGCAAATTAGGGCAGATTAGGGCAAATTAAATGCAACAGCTAATTTCCTTGTACGAAACTGTCGGATCCCACCAGGTGTATGTATCTGGTTCGTAATCGGCGGGAATCACTTACCACATCCAAGTGCATTTAATGTTATGGCAGCATGGTGCAGGGTGATCCTTGCAAGATAGGATGATATTCCAATATCAGGTGATGTTCAAATATGATCTCCTTTTGGAGTAAAATGACCTCCTGTCGAAATATCAGGATGATGTCATCAGGATAATTACTTAGTTCAGCGTTGTGGCTTTATGCCGTCATCATCATGTTATGTAGGAAGGGCCATGTTTTGAAATATACCTCCTCGAGGTAAAAAGAATGGTGACATCATCATCAGGTTTATTTCTTTGATTATCAAGTTTGGATGACGTTAGCAGGACATCAGTTTGGGGTGATATTTTAAGACAGGCTGATATTCAAATATCGGGGTGATATTCAAATATCAAGGTGATGTTCAAATATGATCAGGGTGATGTTAAGGAATATGACCTTCACAAAATATATGATGTTGTTCGACAGGTAAATGCGTCTATCACCTAGAATTAACGTCCGAACCTCTGAATAAATGATTTTATCGAGTGATAATATTAGATCGGGGTGATCTTTTGTAAGATGACTGATGTTAAGAAATATGATCCTCCCCTTAGAATATCGGGTTTGACTAGGACTTTGACTCACCATAACTCTTATTTTCTAAGGGATATCAGGGGGATCCAAAAGGCAAACCTGTATGAAATTTCATGTCCTATCTAACCATGAGGCTATTATCATAAAATGTTAACTTTGAAAAAACTAACCTTATCATGATGACTTACCCAGTCCCCTTTATGCAGGATCATCTGCATGGTCTTACTTTTACCAAACCTCCAGCAAGCAAAAAGTTGGGCCCTTGTTTTGTCAAGTCAAAATAGGGCATGTTGTGTAACCACACAACAACTTGCCACCAAAGAAAACACTAAAATTCCAATGATTCAAGTGATATGAACACATTCTAACATAGCATTCTAACTCTTTCTAAGCATAATCATCATAATCTTTCTAAATGATAAAATGTCCTCATGGTAACAATGCTAACAAAGGATCAGTAGTGTGCAAATGATTAATTATCCTCATCTTGAAAGCAAGTTGAAAACATGAGTAACTAATGTTAAGCCACATAGTTGGAGATTATCCCTCATAGCCAACCTGGATAGCATCTTGTTGCCAGCAGGCATCTATAGCCCCAGCAAGGTTATCTATACAATCCCCCTAAGTAGAGCCCCACTGTCAGTAGGCATCTATAGCCCCGGTAGAGTTACTTAGATGGCCTAATTGTATTATACTTTTCAATTTTTTAACATTTATACTTCATATATCTGATGTCATCATGTAAGCTCAAAAAGCAAGGTATGGTCACTTGTTGTTTTAGGTTGGAGATTGCATTGGTAGCAAGGGAGTCCCTTTGGATTTTTCACTTAACACCTATACTTGTATTTTCAACAAACCCAAGGCTGTTAGGTGAGTCATTTTGAAGAAATCACTTTGGTTAAGAAAAGGTACCCTGATGACAGAATATAACAAACCTGGTCCTGATGACTTTCTCAAAATGAGTCATAACCTATATATAAATGTGTTCTCATCACTTGAATCTTAACAATTTTGTTATTTTCTGGGGTTATGAGTTGCATCATCCTGACTAACCAAAACCAAAAATCAACCAGCAAGCAAGGCAAAAACAAAACAAAAACACTGTACAAACAACTATACAAATATACATTATGATACACATGACTGACATGAATCTACTTAGGCTTGGAAATAATATTTGAGAAACTATCCATTAACTGGCAATGGAACATTGTCACCTGTCAAGTTCTTAGGCCTAGAAGTACTGTCTCCTAATATCTCAAAAATTTGGAAGGGACCTATCCATAATTTATCAAACTTACCATGGTGTCCTTTCTTCTCATGGGCTTTATCACACATCAGGACTAAATCTAGTATCCTGAAGGCTTTAATTTTGGCTCTCTTGTCAAACCAACGTTTGACAACAACCTGATGTTTAGTAAACTAATCAATTGCCTGACTTTTTTTCTCTTCCAGGTGAAATAGCTGAAGCAACCTGACTTCTTGATTATTGTCTATGCCTAGGTACTCTTGGGCAAACTGCAAAGTAGGAATCTTTAGGTTAACAGGGAGGATGGGATCCACCCCATATACTAAATGATAAGGTGAGTTTCCTAATGCAGCCTTGTTTCTGGTTCTGTCTACCCATAAGGCATATTTCAAAAGTGTATTCCATTCCCTAGGGTTTTTGTCTACTAGTTTCTTTATGATATTCAACAAATTTTTGTTAGTGGATTCTACCAATCCATTCCCTTGGGGATAATAATTAGATGAGAACTTCAGTATGATCCCATAATCAAAGGCCCAACTTGACAATTTGGTTGAAGTAAAAGCAGAGCCATTATCACTTACCAGAGCATAGGGAACCCCATACCTGGTGATTATGTTACTTTCCAGAAATCTGATGACATCTTGTACGTTGCAAGTCTTGCTGCTAGTGGCTTTAGTCAACCTGGTACAATAATCAGTAAATGTTAACACATATCTATGGCCTGAGGATGATGGAGGATAAATAGGTCCTATGAAATCCATGCCCCACTGTGCAAATGGGGGTGCCTCCATTACTGGCTAGAAAGCTTGTGCAACATATCTCTCTCTGTTGGTAGCTACCTAACATACATGATAGCATTTAATGTGCTCAGCAGTATCCTTAAAAATTGTAGGCCAATAATATCCTGCTCTGAGGATAGCATGTGTTGTAGCCAAGGATGAGCCGTGTGTTGTTCCAAACTTGTCATGTAACTTTGATAATACTTTATCTACTTCTAGCCTCTCTAGGCATCTTAGGTATATTCCTTCATAATTTCTCTTGAAAAGTACTCCTACTTTCATCATGTACTTTTGGGACTTTATTTTCAGGGCTCTTCTTTGTGAAGCTTGTAGTTTAGGAGGACATCTTCTAGTGATCAGGATGTGTCCGATATCTGCGTACCACTCTCTACTATCCTTTTCATTAATAACATATTGCTAACTTGTGATGTTCGGATCAATCTCTGATATCATTTGGCTTAAAGCCTATCCTCTTACCAATTTCATGGGTGTGATTTCCATGTCATATTCCTATAGGACTATGATCCACTTAGTCCTTTTTTCACCATGCTCAGTTTGCATTAATAGCATCTTCACTGCTACATCTGGTACCACAAAAATCACCTTGCTTCTCAAGATATAATGCCTAAATTACTTTACTACTCTGACCAAAGCAAGTGCCTGCCTTTCAACATCCACATATCTCAATTCAAGATCTTTGAAAGGACAGCTCATGAATGCAATTGGTTTCTCTTCTTTTTCTTCATTTCTCTAAGTTAGCACTACTGCAGAGGTATGTTTTGAAGCAAATGAATAAATATAAAAGTCTTTGGTGTGGTCTGGACTAATCAACACTAGAGCTTCAGATATAGCTTTCTTTATGTCTTCAAAAGCTGCTTTAGCCTCTGATGTCCACTCAATCTTTGCATCCTTCTTCAGCATAGCAATCAAAGGTCTCACTATCTCAGCAAAGCCGGTGATGAACTTCCTAACAAAATTTATCTTACCAAAGTAAGATTTAAGCTCTTTCTTGCTTCCAAGAAGCTGTAATTTCATAATGGACTCCACCCAGTCAAGATGAATGATAATCCCATTCTCGGTTATTAGGTGGCCCAACAACTTTCCTGTTGTCACCCCGAATATGCATTTCTTGGGGTTCAAGGATATCCCATATTCTTCACATTTTTTTAATACATTTATGAGATCTATTACATGGTTTTCTCTATTTTTAGAAAATACTGTTAAGTCATCCATGTATATGACTATACATTTTCCTATTAAGCCTCTGAAGGCTATGTCCATTGCGCGCTAGAATGTTGCTCCAACATTTATCAGCCCAAATGGCATGCATCTATATGCAAAGATACCCCACATTGTGATGAAGGCGGTTTTCAGTCTGTCAATTTTATCAACCATTTCCTGATTATAACCAGAAAAACCATCTAGAAAGGACATCATTTAAGCACCATTTAATATCTGTAGAACTTCATCTAATGAGGGTAAAGGATAATTATCCTTCTCTGATGCTCTATTCAGATTTCTGAAGTCCACACATAGCCTGATGTCTCCATTCTTCTTTCTTACTGGGACTAGATTAGCAACCCAGGTGGAATGCCTCATAGGAAATATGATCCTAGCATTCAATAGTTTCTTGACTTCTTAAAAAATTATTGGTTCAAGAAAAGCATTAACTAGCCTTTGCTTTTGTCTGAAAGGTTTAGCATCTAGTTTGAGAGGTATAGTGTGAGTTATGACTGATGTGTCATATGTTTTTAGCTCATCATAAGTCCATGCAATGACATGGATGTAGTCTTTTAAGAGCCCGAGTTATTCCTTATAAGTCTTCTGGTGTACAAACCTTACCAATCAAGACATTTCTCTTGTCTTCATTTTGTCCAATATTCACTTGTGAATATTGTCCTTCATCAGCCTTTGGAAGATCCTTCTGCTTCAGCATGTTATCCAGGTCAAAGGCTCTTTCTAGCTCAATCATACCTTTGGGAATCCTATTGCTAGGCAACTCTAATATTTCCTCTTCTTCCCACACATGATCTTCCACATTGTTCTCATCTATGATCTGAGCAACAAATATATCCTTGTTCGATATGAAATCAAGGATATGCTGATCATCATCAAAAACCTGGAGGTTAGTAACATTATCAGGTACTGAAGGCACTGATACCAGCTATACTGAAAATCTCTTTAGGCTTGATATGGACAAGGGCTCTAATGTACTGGCAGCCTTTGCTAAGGTATCTGCCCTATGGTTTTGTTCTCTAGGTAGGTGAGTGATATTAAATGCATCAAAATCTTCAATCAAATCCCACACTCTGTGTCTATAATTTGACAATTTCCTATAGTTGCAAGAGTAAATTCCTCTTGCCTGTCTGACAACTAATTCTGAGTCTCCAAAGACATGCAGAATCTTTACCTTCTTCTTGAGAGAAAATAGTATCCTGTGTGTTAGAGCTTCATACTCTGTTACATTGTTGGTACAGGGAAATTGCAATCTGTAAGCAGCTAAATAGGACTTTCCTGATGGATCGATGAGATCAATCCCTACTCCAGCTCCTTATTTAGACTTGGATCCATCAAATCTAAGGATCCAGGGCTTTTCTTCAGCAAGATGCTTAGCTAAACTTTCTCTCTTCTTTATAGCTCTGGCAACTACACCACCTGATATCCATTTTAACTTAGGAATTTCAACCTTCTCAGTTTTCATCTTTTCTCTCTTTTGGGAAGCTGATTTATCTATTTTCTTTCCATCACCAGAAGGATGAACTTTTGAACTAGGCATTGTATACTTCTTTAAAATATGTAAGCATAATGAACAAGCATTCTTTGAGTGATGTGCCTCATGCAATCTACACCATCCTTCAGTCAGTGCATCTTGTGGAAATTTTTCATAGTCCATCATCTTTTTAATTTCCTCGGATAAAAACTTCTCAAATTTGGTCAAATTACTGCCTCTATCATCATCAGATAGTTCATAATCTAACTCCATCAGACAATCACTCCCAAGGATGATCTTATTATTTATGTTATTATTCTTCTTATTACAGACTAGAATTTTTTCTGTCTTATGGATAAAATCCTCATTCTGACTCACATCCTCTCCTATTCCTGTAGTAGAAAAACAAGAATCAATATCATCATCATCACTAGATGCAGAACTTACCTCAGATGATGATGATGCCTCACTGCACATTTGTTCTAGCTCCATCATGTCAATGCATGTTTCACAAGTTTTCTCCGAATGTGCCTCATCATGTAATCTGCACCAACCATCAATCAAAACATAATGAACAGGTATATGTAATAATCGATAGCATTCTACCTATTTAGACAAGTGTATTTACAAACTTTTGAAATGATCTTCTGTTTCATCTCCATGATCATGACCAGATCTTAAGACTCTAGTGTTATCATCATGAGGATGATCGTAAAGATCATGATTGTCTTGAAAATCATACATTAGGACCTCCTCTATTCTGACTGTCTAAGGTCTAATAGAATACACTCCAGGTTCAACATTCATGTACATGATCTCATTCATTTTGTTGTACTCGGTGATCATGTGTTTCATTCTCAGTTCAACATCTACCCTGATCTAGTTTGGTATACCTTTCCAAGTAGCCACATGTGACTGAAGTTAATAGACATATATCCGTTGATGGTTTTAGACCAGTCCCTGCTAAGTAACATTCCATATGTATCAGGTATGTCTACTACTTGGATGTCAATATAGTACTGAATCCTAGGGTCAGATGCCAGTTGCATGTGAATGTGAGTTAACTCCCCTATTACATTCACCTCTGTCTTGTCTAGTTGGGTTACTTTCTTCAAGGATTTAGCAGGATGTAGCCCTAGAGAATTACATATGGCCAAAGGCATGACATTCATGGATGCTCCTAAGTCCACTAGGCAATTGTGCAGGTTTTTACTAAACATTCGTATAGTTAGGAGGAATGGAGATGATTCACTTTTATCTCTATACAAGGTCGTGTGAGAAGTCTCCGCAGGTTGGACAGTAGCTAGGACTTTAGTTTTCAGATTACTATCTCTAACAGTATGATCCTTACCTCCAAACTGACCTAATGGATGAATATCTTCTTTAGGAGTAGGATCATCTAGTGATTTCATAAATGCCTTTTTAATGGCTAGAGTTTTCAACAACTCTGACAAAGATAGGCTGATTTTGATCTTCTTCATCTCATCAGCCAGGTAGGTGACTAACTTCTTAGACTCCTGAGGCATGCTCAAAGCTTTTGATACTGTGTTCTGTGGTGACAAATACTGAGCATTTACTTTTGGAAATCCTGGATTGTTACTTGCTTTGGGATTAGGAGGTGTGTTAAAATTATTTGGAGGCAACGAAGAAGTCAATGGACCAATAGGTCTGTTGGCATTATTTCTCAAGTTATATTTGTGCTTACCCTGGTACTGTTGTTGGTAAGCATGTACCTCATCAGGCTCATTTGATGGCTCATTGTCATCTTCAAAGGGGAAAACATAATTTGACTCAAAAGTCATAGCTGATTCTTCACATGTTTGGGTATAATGCTGATCAGTATAGCTCTCTAATACCAATGGTGAGTCATATCCATAGGGAACAAGCTCATTCCCTTCCACATGATGTGAGTTTCCTGTAGTATTGGATACCTCAGTTTGGAAAATACTTGTAGCAATTTGAAATTGGGGATAGTCTAGCTCTACATGAGCATTTATATTGTGTATTCTACACCAATTGGTGAGGGCTACCTCAACAAGATTAACCCTAGTAGTCTGTTTGGTTTCACCAGGTGGCTGATTATCTAAGGGTGATGGTAAGGAACCATTATTTGTCCTGGAATTCCATACTCTAGGCTATCTAGGAGGATTGTTGTTACCACCATTATTGTAATTATTGTTGTTGTACCCCCTATCAGGATAACTAGGTCTATCATTGTTATAGCCTCTGTTCTGGTTAGGCTGAGAGTAGAAGTTTTGGCTTCTCAAATGAGTGATCTCAGTTGTAAGCTTCCTTAGCTGAGCTGATATTTCTTTAATCTCTTCCTGTTCTTCCTGAACCTTGGCTACCACATTTTCAATTTGAGGCTTGAAGAAAGAGGATCCAGTGTTGTTATTTTGATCCACACCTTGGGGCACTTGTGTCTGACTTGGATACTGTGGCATTTGACCATTTCCATTAGGAGGAAGAGGCATGACTATCAGAGGTACCATAGCTCCATTGTACTGTGGCTGGGGAGGATATTATGCAGGATATGTTGGATACATGACAGGCAGTGTAGGGAATGCAATATTTGGAGTAGGAACAAGGACTAACTACTGATTCACATTGATAGCTTCTTGGAACACTCCTATCAAACTTGTGATTTCAGGATGTGCTCTCTTGAGGAACATGGAAGTCAAAGGATCCAGAGCTGAATAATAGATACTCCTAGCAGCAGCATCTACTACAACATATGGAGTGACTAACTTGAATAACATTTTCAGAAGCCTAGCATTGAAATTGGTAATAGGTTCTCCCTCAAATCGCTTGATTGTGGCAAATAGGTGATAATTCATTGAAGGATCTATTGGTACCTTGAACCTATTAGTAAAAGCTTTCTCTAAGACATCCCATGATCAGACAGAGCCCCGACCAAGACTAATATACCAATTATAAGCCTCTTCCCCTAAGGAAAAATGAAATAGTCTACATACAACGTCCTGATGTTCTATTCTTGCCGTGCAACAAGCTTCTTTAAAAGTTCTAATGTGATCATTGTTAGATCTAGGGCACACAACTGAGAGGGGGGTGAATTAGTTGTACAAAAACTTGCTTCTAATTCAAACACTTGATTCTTTTTTGTTAGTTAATAGCATATCAGTTAACCATTCATGAAAGCATAATGCATAAACACAGGAGCAGATAAACATCAACACATTGGACACCAAGATTTTGATGTGGAAAACCCGGTTAAGGGAAAAACCACGGGGTGATTAACCCAAGGATTATTCTCTGTTAGAAGAATAAGAAAAATGAATGGCACATGCCAATTAGGGCTCACTGCCTGAGTACATTGCTCAAAAAGAGGCACACTGCTTACAAGAGACACACTATCTACAAAGTGATAAGAATCACAAACTTGAACTGGAGATTGACATCTTTACCATGTCTGGATCAGTTCCATTTAAGCCCGAGATACTTTTTCTCTACCCTTCGCTCTTTCGCTATGCCACACTCATCCACTCCACACACACTTTGAAATGAACTCACAAATCTTTATTTATACAAGGCATCGACTTAGGAACAATCATCTAATTCAGCAATCATCCACAAGAACATTCGCAAGTCGGCAATCATCCACATGAAGATTCGCAAGATGAATAACTCATCCAGTCGGCCAGTCTGAACAAGAATATCTTAATCTAGAAGAATATCTTCAATTCTGGGCTCTAACACTAATGCGGACTGACAACACAACCTCAACATGATCCAAGAACCTTCACAAGCTTGCCTGAGTGACCAGGTACATCCGCACTTTCTCTACTTACTGGAATGTCTTCTCCTCTTCATCTGGAACTTCAAGAACACAGTCTGTCGCGACTGTCAAACTGAAACAGGTTCTTCCAAACCTCCAAACTATGTACAAACCAAGATGACACATCACAAGGACATCCCAAACACTCCTTCCAATCTGCAGAGTCTGATAATGCACCTCTGGATCTCACCAAACCTTTTTGTAAGACTCTGTCCCTCCAGAGCATCTCCCGGAACCAGTTCTACTTGACTGATCACAAATTTTTCATATCTTCATGCGGACCTCTAAAATGTCAACTGGATCATCTCAAGACTCAAATCTACAAACCCTTTAATCTGCATGCTCTGATCCTCAACCTATTGAGTACATTTGCCTTCTTCTCGTCACTGTTCTTCACTGTTCCTGATTGAGACTAATTTTCTCAATGTCCTCAGCACACAACTCATCCAATCCTTCTTACCAATGCAATATGAGTATGTTGACATCAATGACAACACTGATTAACCTCATACTTGCAACAATCTCCCCCTTTGTCATTGATGGCAACATATGATGTGAAAAATAATCAAGACAAGAACTTCTCTTTTCTGTCACAGCTCCCGTTATCAGCAACAACTCTTCACATGTCTTCTCTTCCTTTACTGCTCCCCCTTTGATCATCAACCACTTGTTTTTCACACGTCTTCTCTCCCCCTTTGACATCAATGGCAAAGGGCTCATACTTGCACTTGTAACACATCAGAATCATACCAACTACTCCCCCTTAGTAGTAGCTCCCCATCATCAATCTAGATCACAAGATATGACTGTGATATCCACCGAACTGATGCACATCAATGCATCCTAGTTCATCACCGGAGGGGCCATGACCCCTAACTTCTCCCTGAGATACTCAAAAGAGTCTTTGGGAAGAGGTTTAGTAAAAATATCTGCAAGCTAATCCTTGGAGGTAACATACTCCAATCTGACTTCACCCTTGTTCACTTGTTCTCTCAAAAAGTGAAATTTGATAGCTATATGCTTGGTCTTAGAATGCAATATCGGATTCTTGGAAATATTTATTGCACTTGAATTATCACAGAAAATTGTGATAGGCTCCTCATATTCTACTTTCATGTCTCTTAACATGTGCTTCATCCATAAGATTTGAGTGCAACTGCCTACTGCTGCAATATATTCTGCTTCAGTTTTAGATAGAGATATTGCCTCTTGTTTCTTGCTTAGCCAAGAAACCAATCTCTTTCCCAAGAAGAATGCTCCACAACTAGTGCTTTTCTGGTCATCCACATCTCCTGCCCAATCTGTATCTGTATATGCATGAAGAGAGAAATCTTGATCTCTAGGATACCATCGGCCATACTCAACTATCCCCTTTAGATATCTAAAAATCCTCTTGATTGCCATAACATGAGATTCTCTAGGGTCAGCCTGAAATCTTGCCACAAGACCAACAGCCTGCATTATATCTGGTCTAGTCTAAGTGAGATACAATAATCCTCCAATCATTGATCTATACTTGGTCTGATCTGTCTTAGGAGAGTCATCATCGTTGCTTAACTTACATCCGATTGCCATAGGAGTGTTCATTGGCTTTGAATCTTCCATTCCAAATTTCCTCAACAATTCTTTCACATATTTGGTCTGAGAGATAAAGATACCTTTCTTTGTCTGAGTAATTTGTAGACCCAAGAAGAAATTCATTTCACCAAGCATTGACATTTCAAACTCACTTTTCATTTGATTTGCAAAAGTTTTACACAAACTATCTCTTCCTCCAAAAATGATATCATCAACAAATACTTCAACAATCAAGATGTTTTCATTATCTATTTGGAAATATAGATTACTATTAGCAATACCTTTGTTGAAACCAATCTGCACAAGATGCTTATCCAACCTTTCATACCATGCTCTTGGGGCTTGCTTCAATCCATATAGTACTTTCTTCAACTTGCTGACCATATTACCATGATCAGACAATTGAAATCCATCTGGTTGTTCAATTTATACTTCTTCTTCTAAATCACCATTTAGGAAGGTAGACTTGACATCCATCTGATATACCTTGAAATCTTTGAAGGCAGCATATGCAAGAAATAATTTGATTGCTTCAATTCTTGCTACCGGAGCAAAGGTTTCTTCAAAATCAATTCCTTCTATTTGAGAGTAGCCTTTACAGACCAATCTGGCTTTGTTTCTGATTACTTCACCAACCTCATTTAGTTTGTTCTAGAAGACCCATTTGGTTCCAATCACATTCTTGTTTCTAGGTCTGGGAACAAGATCCCAAGTGTGATTTTTCTCAATTTGCATCAACTCTTCCTCCATTGCTTTGGTCCAATTTTCATCATTGCAAGCTTCATTTTTTGTCTTAGGTTCAATCTTTGAAATCAGACAGTATTCATTTGAATTTTGAGCAGTTCTCCTCCTTGTTTGTACCCGTTAGCTTTTGTCACCTATGATCTAATCTTCAAAGTGATTTAGAGTTACATACCTTGGAACTTTGGGAGTCTCTTGCACTGTTGTTTCTTGATCAGGTTCATTCAGACAAACCTCTTCTTCCTAATTTACCGGATTAGTCTGAATCTAACTTTCAGGAAGGGATTGAGTTCCTTGAACCAGAACACCATCTTGATCATCTTCATCATATTCATAAAACCTTGAGGACTTCTCAATTCCTTCATCAACCTTCACATTTGTACTTTCTATCATCTTTCTCAGTCTATTATTGTAACACCGGTATTCTTTGCTTTGAGTGGAGTAACCCAAGAAAATTCCTTCATCACTTCTAGCATCAAACTTTCCTAGATCTTCATCTCTATTGATGTAACACTTGCTACCAAATACTCTAAAATATATTATAGTAGGAGTTATACCAAACCAAAGTTCATAAGGAGTCTTACCGGTATTGCTTCTGATTTGAACTCAGTTGAGAGTGTAGACTATAGTGCTGATAGCTTCTCTCCAAAACATCTGAGGAACATTTGCTTCCATCGTCATTGTCCTAGAAGCTTCCTAGATGGTCCGGTTCTTTCTCTCAACTACTCCATTATGCTCTGGAGTCCTAGGAGCAAACAACTGTCTCTTTATGCCATGCTTCTCACAAAAGTCTATGAATTCACTAGATGTGAATTCACCACATCTATCAGACCTTAGACACTTCAGTTTCAATCCGGTTTGATTCTCTACCATAGCCTTAAAGATTTTGAACTTCTCAAAGGCTTCTGATTTCTGTTTCAGAAAGGTAACCCACATCATCTGGGAATGATCATCAATCAGTAACATGAAATATCTATCACCTTACATACTCTTGATTCTTGTCAGACCACATAGATCAGTATGAACTAATTCCAATAATCTGGTAGAGGACTGATCTTTACTTTTGAAGGAGACTCTGCTCTATTTACCTAGCTGACATTCTTTGCACAAACTATTTGTAGGTTTCACCAATTTTGGAAGATCTCTTATAGCCTGAATATTGCTTATCTTGATGATGTTATCAAAATTTACATGACACATCCTTCTATGCCATAACCAACTCTGATCAACTTCAACAAACAGATAACTTTTATTTGAACCAACCAGATGGAAGATATTACCTTTTGTTTGAGTACTAGATGCAATCTTAGTTCCAGAGCTTTCAAAGATCCTGTATCTTCCATTTTTGAATTGGAGATCATAACCTTTGTCTACTAACTATCCAACACTAAGAAGATTGTGCTTCAATCCTTCAACATACAGTACATTTTCAGTTTTTCTCTTTCCATCAAAAGAAATAGTTCCCCTACCTCTGATTCTACTTGCAAAATTGTCACCAAACTTTACCATTCCTCTTTCATACCTTTCCAAATCTAAGAACTTGTTCTTGTCGCCTGTCATGTGGTGAGAGCATCCACTGTCAATAACCCAATCATCCTTTTCTTCAACTTGGGCAGCCAAAGCTCTTTCTACAACCTTGATTGACAGATTCAAAGGATATTGGTTCTTCTTCCTTGATGGCAATAAACACCCATTCATTTCCGGATTTGTCTCCTATCTCTGATTCATCATCTGTTACTCCTTCATTATCAGCTTCTTCATGAACATAATAATAGTTCTTTTGGAACCTTTGTCTGTTAGAGTTTGATGTTGCAGATCTTTTCGGACATCTTGAAGCAAAATGAACAATCTTATTGCAGTTGAAGCACTTAAAAGGTAACTTTCCTTCATACTTACCAGATCCTCTTGGCAATCTCTTTGCAATGAGGGCTTCAAGATGAGCTGTTTCTGCTTCTTCCTCTTCCATGTCTTTCCTAGCTTGATCATACCATGATAGTTTCCTTGAAGATTTTTCTCTCAGATCAAAGCTTTGTTTGCCTTTCACATAGGCACTGGATTTGAATGCAAATTCAGTCTTGGGAGGATCATCTGCAAAATCAGTCATTTCAAATGTAGCCAATTTGCTAGCCAATTGCTCTCTTGTGACAGTTGCATGGGCTCTGAATTCATCAATGGTAGCAACCTTGATCTTGTAGGTAGCAGGAAGGGATCTGAGAATTTTGCAAACGATCTCATTTTCATCAAGAACTCCACCAGCATTCCTGATTCCACACACTAGCTCATTTACTCTTGGCATAAAGGTAGTGATATTTTCATCATCTCTTATCTTCAATCTTTCAAATTTCCCTTTGAGACTATGCAACCTTGCACTCTTAACAAACTCATCTCCTTCATGCAGAAGTTCCAGTTTAACCTAGATCTCATATGCAGTTGGTAGGTCAATAACATTTGAGAGTTCTGAGTCAGTCAATGCACTAAGAAGAGCCTCTTTGGTCCGCAGATTGTTTTCAGCATCTGTGATTTCATTTAGTGTTGTCGGACCACCCCATGGAGGAACATATGCTTTTGTGACCATGGACAAGTATGCTTTTCCCATACACTCCAAGTGACATTTCATGCGGCCTTTCTAGAGAGAAGTTGGTTCCATCACACTTTGGACTGTCCTTCTTGGTATGATGACATCCTGGATCTCCTCAAGCGGTTAAGCTCCTTTCAGAGGACCTTAGCTCTGATACCAATTGTTAGATCTAGGGCACACAACTAAGAGGGGGGTGAATCAGTTGTACAAAAACTTGCTTCTACTTCAAACACTTGATTCTTCTTTGTTAGTTAATAGCATATTAGTTAACCATTCATGAAAGCATAATGTATAAACACAGGAGCAGATAAACATCAACACATTGGACACCAAGATTTTGACGTGGAAAACCCAGTTAAGGGAAAAACCATGGGGTGATTAACCCAAGGATTATTCTCTATTAGAAGAATTAGAAAAATGAATGGCACATGCCAATTAGGGCTCACTACCCGAGCACATTGCTCAAAAAGAGGCACACTACCTACAAGAGAAACACTGTCTACAAAGTGATAAGAATCACAAACTTGAACTGGAGATTGACATCTTTACCATGTCTGGATCAGTTCCATTTAAGCCTGAGATACTTCTGCTCTGCCCTTCGCTCTTTCACTATGCCACACTCATCCACTCCACACACACTTTGAAATGAACTCACAAATCTTTATTTATACAAGGCATCAACTTAGGAACAATCATCTAAGTCTGCAATCATCCACAAGAACATTCGCAAGTCAGCAATCATCCACAAGAACATTCGCAAGATGAATAACTCATCCGGTCGGCCAGTCTGAACAAGAATGTCTTCATCTGGAAGAATATCTTCAATTCTGGGCTCTAACACTAATGCAGACTGACAACACAACCTCAACATGATTCAAGAACCTTCACAAGCTTGCCTGAGTGACCAGATACATCCACACTTCCTCTACTTACTGGAATCTCTTCTCCTCTTCATCCAGAACTTCAAGAACACAGTCTGTCATGATTGTCAAACTGAAATAGGTTCTTTCAGACCTCCAAACTATGTACAAACCAAGGTGACACATCACAAGGACATCCCAAACACTCCTTCCAATCTGTAGAGTCTGATAATGCACCTCCGGATCTCACCGGACCTTTTCGTAACACTCTGTCCCTCTGAAGCATCTCCCAGAACCGGTTCTACTTGACCGATCACAACTTTTTCATATCTTCATGTGGACCTCTAAAATCTTAATTGGATCATCTCAAGACTCATATCTACAAACCCTTTAATCCGCATCCTCTGATCCTCAACCTATTGAGTACATTTGCCTTCTTCTCATCACTGTTCTTCACTATTCCTGATTGAGACTAATTTTCTCAATATCCTTAGCACATAGCTCATCCAATCCTTCTTACCAATGCAATATGAGTATGTTGACATCAATGACAACACTGGTTAACCTCATACTTGCAACAATCTGCGTCCTGATAAGGATGATATTTTGGATAGAGTTTGTGCGGATTCTTTGGCAACTCATGATATGCAGTGAAGGTTAATGGTGACTCTACTACAAAGAATGACATTGCAACCAGAGGAGGCTGAGCCTATGGTATAGTTGGTTGAGGTTGGACTTGGGGTTGAGGTTGGAAAGGAGGTGCCACAGACAACCCTGAAGGTACTTGCAAACCAATAGGAGTTACAGGAGGAGGTTCTGGTGATGCTCCTGATGCACTAGATCCTGGAGTGTGATGGATGTCTACAGTTCTAGGTCTAAACCCCCTAACAGGTAATTCTTCAAATATTCCACTAGATCTAGACCTGGTATTTATCCTATGAGCCAAGATTTCTTCAAATATTCCACTAGAAGCTTTATGGGAATTTGGTGAAGTGTGCATTTTTCAGGACAGAGGTTCAGTATCTGGGGCATATTCTTTCAGGTGATGGAATCTCAGTAGATCCATCGAAGATCAGAGCTATCAGAGATTGGCCAGCACCCACTAGTGTGACAGAGGTCAAGAGTTTCATGGGGTTGGTTGGTTATTACCATCGTTTTGTTGAGGGCTTTTCTTGGATTGTGCACCCCATCACTTCCCTCCAGTGAAAAGGAAAGAGCTTTCTTTGGACTGAGCAGTGTGAGAGGGCCTTCAGGATCCTCAAGGAGTATCTTACCAGTGCTCCTATTTTAGCAGTTCTTGATCCTGTAGCAGATTTCATGGTTTACACGGATGCATCACTTGAGGGATTGGGAGTTGTACTTATGCAGGGTGGTAGAGTGATCACGTATGAGTCACGAAAGCTCAAGGCCCATGAGCTGAACTACCCCACACACGATTTGGAGTTAGCAGAAGTAGTTCATGCTCTAGTCTGTTGGAGACATTTCTTGTTGGGCCGTCGCTTTGAGCTCCACTCCAATCATCACAGCCTCCAGTATATCTTTACATAGCTGAATTTGAACACCCGACAGTGGCGTTGGATGGAGTTCCTATGTGAGTATGACTTTGATGTCCACTACATGAAAGGGAAGGAGAATGTGGTTGCTGACGCATTGAGTCGGAGGCGCCACGAGCTCTTGACCTTGACCTTGTGAGTGGACTTGAGGGATCGCATTTTATAGCATCTGCCAGAGGATGGATGGTATCTAGAGGTGCAACAGGAGATTAGTTCACAAAGGGCCCTGGTGGGCAGGTTTGTAGGGTATACACTTGACACAGATGGTTTACTTCGTCATTAATAGCGCATCTATGTACCCCGCGCAGGTGACCTGCGTACTGTGGTGCTATCAGAGGCTCATAGGGCACCATATGCAGCACATCTGGGGGTGAAGAAGATGCATGCCGATCTTCGATAGCTGTACTATTGGGCAGGTATGAGATGAGATGTAGCAGAGTTTGTTGCTCGTTGCCTTGAGTGCCAGAGGGTCAAGGCCGAGCATCAGCATCTAGAGGGTCTTCTATACCCACATGACATACCTGAGTGGAAATGGGACACCATTTCCATGGATTTTATTGTTGGTCTTCCTATGTCTTTGCGTTGCCATGATGCCATCATGGTGATAGTCGACAAGTTGACCAAGGTGGCTCATTTTTCTCCTATGCGCACGACGTACAATGCACCAGTTGTGGCGAGGGTATTCTTGGATGATATTGTGAGACTACATGGAGTACCCCATCACATCATCTCAGATAGAGATCTAGTGTTCACTTTAGCTTTCTAGAGAGCCTTATAGCAGGCATTGGGCATTCAGCTCAATTTTAGCTCCTCTTATCATCCCGAGACAGATGGACAAACAGAACAAGTGAATCAAGTTTTGGAGGACATGCTTCGGATGTATGTTATGGACCATCAGTCTAGGTGGGAGGAGTATCTTTATCTAGTTGAGTTTGCCTACAATAATGGGCATCACAACTCATTAGGTATGCCTCCCTTTCAGGCTTTCTATGGCAGGCCATGCAGAACACCATTGAGTTGGGACCGTATTGAGGATAGAGTCGCCATTGGACTAGTATTGGTACAGGATATGGAGCAGCAGGTCACTCTAATTAGATAGAGGTTGCAAGAGGCTCAGGATAGGCAGAAGAAGTATGCCGATGCTAAGAGGATAGATCAGAGCTTCTCAGTGGGAGATAGGGTATTCCTTAGAGTGCGGCCACACAAGAGTCCAATCCGTTATGGAAAGGGCTCTAAGCTCACACCATAGTTCGTAGGTCCCTTTTAGATTTTGGAGCGGATAGGACCAGTTGCCTATCATCTAGCTTTGCCACCTAGCCTATCACGTATCCATGATGTTTTCCATGTTTCTATTTTGAGATCATATATATCTAATATATCTCACGTTCTGGACTGGAGTGCTTTACAGGTAGAGGCAAGCAGACAGTTGGTGCTGGAGCCAATTCACATATTGGCTCATCGGACATTGATCCTTTGAGGTTGAGAGCTAGACCAGGTTAGGGTCCAGTGAGATTGATATGACAAGGTCACGGCAACTTGGGAGGATGCAACTAGTTTGAGGGCACTCTATCCTCACCTTTTTGATGACTTCCAGGAGGAAGTTCAATCTTAGGGGGGAGGATGTGAGGCCAACTATTTTACCCCCCATATTTTGATCTTCGTGCTATCCAGTAGTGACTATGTTCCATTATGCAGACTTGTTGTTTATCTCACTGATTTGATATATGTGATTTGATTCGGTTATATTGATGATATGTTGTGGTCTGATATATGGGATTTATATTAGATATTTTTTGTTATGAGATTCTAGTTGTTTATGTGTTATGGAATTAATGGACATATGATTTGATAATGCAGTTTAATTTGTAGTTATGTAATTGATGTTTATTTCAATTGCATGGAGTTTATTTCAATTGCTTCGGCTATCACTTTATGATAGGACTGACACTTGATCGAGATGTGCAGGTTTCACTTCTCTAGCCATGGGAAATCGGACGTAGGATTCACACCATGTTATTCTCGGTTAAGCCGATCCGTTCCCAAGAGGGATAAGGATCACGTGTGAAAATTGCATGATGATTTATTGTGCTTGGTTTAAATTTTATTTATCTTTAATCCTTAGTACCCCTTCTCTTTCTTATTTTGATTAATGTTAAGTGTTGTAAAATTTTAATTGATTTATGTCAATTGGCATTTTTATTATTTTATTTGGGCCATTTATATGTGGATTTTTGACCCCTTTTATGACCCCTAGGGTCCCAAAAGTTACCCTAGGTGGTCAACCATGAGTCTAGGGTCAACTTGGACCACCTAACCCTAGTTTTGACTGACCTTAGGTCACCCTAAACCATGGTTGAGTAAGAGTGACGAATTTGGGAAGAAGGAGGATGGGGATGGGCCTTGCCTTGGGAAGAGCACATCTCCCATCCTTAAGTTTTGGGAAACTTTCCTAAGGAGGACTTGGGAGGTCTCCAAGAGTCCTCACAAGCTCCCAAGTGAGTGGGAGCACTGCTCAAGGCCATTGTCTTGTTTAAGGATGAGTGGGAATCCAACTCACCATTTGTCCCCCTCCCACTTGTGTGGAAGCACAAGTGGATGAGGTGGGGATGGAGGTGGAGGGAGAGGAGGACATTTGTCATCCTCTTACCTCCTCACTATTACAAGTGGCTTTGGTGGAGGGAAGAGATGGTGACAAATGTCACCACCTCATTCTCTCAAGGCCAAGTAGAGGGCCTATAATAGCTCCACTTGTAGAGGAGTGGGAGTTCTTCCCCGCTACTCTTTTCCTAGTATTTTGAAACTTCTTGCAAAAATTTGAGTTTCCTTTCTAAGTTTGGAGGAGTTGGAGAAGGTTGGGAGATTCTGAAAGTAGGAAGGCTTTGGAAGGCTTGGAGCTCTTCACCAATTTCTTCTTCCATTGCCAAGGTCTTGAAGGTAGGCTCCTTATCTTGTTTCTTGCTTTGCTATATGATGTCCCATGTGAATTTTGATTGTAAGTTTGGTTGCATTGAGATGTTTGCTTTTTACATTTGATGTTGGGTTGGGTGTCATGGTGAGAGCACCTCCAATGGAGGAAATGCTCAACTTGTATGGGTAGGGGAGAGGAACAATCCTTGGGGGCTCTCCCATAGTATGTGTTTATGTGTTTTATGCCTAGAGGGCCTGTTATCATTTGAGGAGGAGATGTCTGTATGGCAAGAGTGCCAAGCATATTGGTGTGAGATTCTTGTGGATTGAATTGTTCAGGGATTTTGGCTAGAGGCCATGTGTTGAGATTTTCTTTATCATTGGGAGCCCCTTTAAGTTGAGAGGTCTATTCCCTACCCTCACCAAACTCATTTTTATGAGTTAATGTGTTGTGTTAAGCCTATGGGTTGTTTGTGTTTAGTGTTTAAACTGCTGTGGAATGGGATCCCTGTGTGAATACCCTACCTCCTAGCTTGGGGGTGACCCACTTGCGGGTCTACGGTAGGGAGGAGAGCTTTTCCTTTCCTGGTGGCTAGTTTATGTTTTCTTGTTGTTGTGTAGTTTGCAGGTCTTTGAGTGGTGAGGTGAAGTAATTATGGAGCTCTTGTTGGTGTGTAATAGTCACCTTGAGATGGCTGTTGGAGCCATGATCATTATGGCCTTAGTGTGTTCAATTCTTTGGCATAGGATTACTAAGACATCTGCCATAGAGTTGGATGGAATAAATAGAGAAGTGTTAACCATTATGTTATTCTAGTCAATGTTGTTTAGTTCATGTTTTGTGAAGTTGATTTTCAAAACAAATTTGTGTATGAAAGCAATGTTTTCATTCTATTAAATACAGTTTAAATTTTCCAAGAGATGGGTTAAGTATAGAGATTTGCATGAAAGATAAATTTATGGTTACTGTTTAGTTTTTTTTATTGTTGATAAAAGAAGGAAATGCATTGTTTTTTTCTGTGTATTGTCTCCAAAAGAAATAAAAGTAAAAGTAGTTTCTATTTTGGAGTATGAGAAGGTTTCATTGTGTGTTACAGAAAATTAAAAAAATTAAGATGTATTGCTGTTAAATAAAACTGCCTAAACAATTGCTTGTGATCCAATCAGTGTAAGATCGAATGAAAACAATTGAGTTTGTTACAAAGTTCCCATTTATTTGAATTTAAGACAGAATCAATGACATGCTATTTATATAAAAAAAAGATAGGGAGTTTATTAGCTCTGTTTTCTGAATTTTTTTTCTTAGTAAGAGTTTATTAAGGAAAAAAAAAGATAGGGACTTGCTGTAGAAGTTCCGTAAATCTTTTGCTGTGTTTATTGATGAATGTATATTCACATGAGTTTAAATATTTATTTGATAAGTGTATGTCTAATTTTCTTTCAAAAAATATGTATGTTGTGAATACATAATCAAATGTGTAAATCTATCCAAAATGTTATATATACATATATATATACTTAAATATATATATATGAATATATAAGTTTATAAATGTTTTGTAAAAATAAAAAAAATACATATCTCAATCTATATATTGTTTCAAAAAAAAAAAGGAAATGGTAATTTATATATATATATATAAATATACAAATAATTACCGTGTATATTATTTTATACAGTTTATTCTAAAAAAACATATATAAAAATATATATATTTACGAATATATTTATTTACGAATATATATATTTATATATATAAACATATAAATGTAAATACTTATATTTTACTTTTTTTATTTTTATTTTTAAAAAAAAATTAAAAAAAGATAAAAAAAATGAGTAGAAGGGTCGGGCTGTGGTAGCGCCCACAGCCCGACAGGGTTTACATTACACAGGGGGTGTGGGGGAGGTGGAGCCTCCACCCACACCCCCCCACATTACACAGTGCCCATCGTGTATAGTACCCTGGCACCATATCTCCTCCCCCGCGCGCAGTCACACTCAGCCTACCCCTGCACGTGCCTCCATTCACCCTAGCGTTGGCCTTGACCTCCCAGCTAGCACCACCATACCCTCCGTCGCCAAAGACCTTTGCCTCCTCCTCCGCTGTTATCACCACCGTGGCCATCACTTCCCTGCAAACATAGCACGGTGCCCCCAACATTGGCTTCCCTTTGCCTCCCTCTCTGATGGCGGTGCCAAACCTCCACTCCTCATCAAAACACCTGTAGGCCATAACTTCTTTTTGGTTTAGTTTTTAAAAAAAAAATTATATAAATAAACTTACTCTTGAAATTAAAAAAAAAAGGGATGCTCTAAAACATGAATCTTACTGAGCTCACCTTCGAGAAGGCCAATCATGGGTGCCTCCTAACCCTAAACCTACACACACCAAGAAAAAGAAAAAGAAAAGGCTGGAAGAGGCCAAGCAAAACAAAACAAGGAATTAGGGTAAAATAAAAATGAGATTAGGGCACTTGAGAAAGGGAATACAAGGTGGGTGTTAGGGCATTTTTAGAATTAGGGTTATATATTGTAATTGGGAGGAATATGTGGGGAAAGGGGATTTATAATTTAATTTAAAAACCCACATTCCTCTTTGTTTCATATTATCTCTTTTGGGGGGGGATATCTTTTTCCTATTTTACTAAATTAAAACCTATGATCTTTATATATATATATATATACCTTTAAATATATAGACATATATATATATTATATGTTATGACTAAAGAATTCCTTTTATTTAAAAACAAATGAACCATATTGTAGATATATATATATATAGTAAATATAATCATATATGATTTAAAAATATCAATATATAAATAATATTGTTGCTATTAAAATGATTAAATATATATACATAGACATATATGAATAAAATTATTGCTATCAATTAAGCAATTTCATTTTAAAAATATACACACTTGGTTGGTATAATTACCTTTGTAATATAATCAACCACTTAAAGAGAAAAGAAGAATGAGAGAATCGATCCGAACGAGAATCTGGTTAACATCCTTAACATAGGATGTGGGCCTTGCGTAGAGATTACGTACGTTTCATAACCCAAAGACAATTGTTAGTTAACATGATAAGTGAACCGTAGGATTCATTAAGTAATCAGAGGAATCAATCCAGCAAGCAACTACGCAGCAAGAATTGCGAAAGAGTAGCAATTTCCACCCACGCTAAAAACGCGTCATGCTAGGCTTTTAGGTTTTATCGTAAGCATTAAGTTAATCAATTTTCATTCCACCACCCAATCTTAACCAAGTGCCATCACGATACCCTAATTGTTGCATATTCACTTAGGCGGCCTACTCTTCATCCAGTATTTTTGTCGTGTTTTCACCTTAGGCATTTTGCCACCGAGCACACAAGCGCGTGCGAGGTGGTTCTTAGGGATAGGCAGAAAAAATTTTTGTGGCCCATGTCATGACCACATGGCGAATGTGGTCGAGACATGGGCATATGTGTGTCGTGTCTGTACGGGAGATGCGGGCATTACATTTATCACTTGATGTATCATTAGGGTTAATTAACCCTTTTATATATATAAGCAGCTGAGCAATGTGTTCTTTATGCTGCTTATTCTTCTCTTTCTCTCTTTTCACCCTTTGAGTTAATGAATCAATAATGTCCTTACCTTCCTGGCCTTCTTGATCTTCATTGGCAAATCCCAAATCTACTGTTGTAATCAGGAATTCATCCACAGTGATCTTGCTTTTTTCTTTATCAACTGTAGGAGTAGCTACCTGGGCTATTCTCCTGCCTGTATCAGGATCCCTTCTAATAGCAAAGGTTAATCTTGCCTTCCTCCTTGGCTTCATTAGAGTCTCTAAAAGCAATGTCGAAACATCAAACTCTTGTTTCCAAAACTTCAGCCTCATGAGACATCATATCATGTAGCTTCATGCTGATATTCCTTAGTTTACTATTGCATCTTTTAAGCACATCACATTCAAACCTGATGTCTTTATTCCAGATATCAATCAATAGGGTTGTGTTATTATTCAGTACTTGATTCTTTATTAGAATCTGTAGATGAATCCTCTTCATTTCATCCAAAATGCTCATGGCTTTTTTTAATTGAAATGACCTCCTGCCAATCTCCATTTGTAGTTTATCTACTTTTTTCTTGGAGGTACATAAAGAGTTCCACCTCTTCAAAGAGGCCTTTACCAATTCTTCAGCTCCATTGAGCACAGATGACATCCATTTCAACATTATTATTGATTCATGTCTCATGAGGTTTAGCTTGTTGACCTCCTCCTGAGAAATTGCAGTCAATGGGACTGCTTTATCACTTGATGTATCATCAAGGTTGATTAACCCTTTTATATATGCATGCAGCTGAGCAATGTTCTCTTTATGCTGCTTATTCTTCTCTTTCTCTCTTTTCACCCTTTGAGTTAATGAATCAATAATGTCCTTACCTTCCTGGCCTTCCTGGTCTTCATTGGCAAATCCCAAATGTACTGTAGTAATCAGGAATTCATCCAGAGTGATCTTACCTTTTTCTTTATCAACTGTAGGAACAACTACCTGGGTTGTTCTCCTACCTATATCAGGATCCCTTCTAATAGTAGAAGTTAATCTTGCCTTCCTTGTTGGCTTCATTAGAGTCTCTAAAAACAATGTCAAAACATCAAACTTTTGTATCTCTAGTCCAGACTCAGTACTTATCTCTTTCTCCATCCATGAGGGAATTTGGTCTCCAGATCCTGGGTGCCCACCATCATGATGATGATCATCCTGATCTCCAGTAACTATATCTATTCTTGACGGAGATGGTGACTTTCTTATTTCTTCCTAATGGTGTTTTTCATGAGGGTGATCTTTGGGTATATCCTCCTGTTGAGGACCTTCTTTTTCTAGAGGGTGATCTTGCTGATCATCTCCATGTTTATCATGATCTTGATCTTTTACTTCCTCCCTGGGTATCTCATCCACTTTAGCATTTTCCTCATCTTGAGATATATTGGTATCCATGGATATTATTTCATCTGACATAGGCTTCTCCACCTGATCTGCAGCTATAATCTGCTCTGTAGTTGTGATAATTACCTCTTGAGCTTTGTGATCACCAGGACCTGATATTTCTTTATCTTCTTTGTCCTTTAGTGGAATTTCTACTGCTTTGGGCTCAGTTGATGCATCCTGCTATTGCTGATCCATATCTGGAGTTTCATCTTCCACTTCCATCTATTTAACCTCTTCAAAAAATTTTGTCCTTTCAGGTGTACCTGCTGTATCTTTAAGATCTACATCCTCTACACATGTTAAATCTATTGTTGCAGGACTTGTCACTTGATCAACTAATGCATCGAGTCCTATTTGTTGTGCAATCTTCTCTGGACTCTTTTCTTCTTCTTGCTCCATTTTCTTTAGCTCTTCTAACACTGCTTGTACTGATGGGGTTCCATGAGGAGTTACCTGGGTATTAGCAGCAAGGGTTTCCATCTTTTGTGAAGCTACAGCTTTCACTACCTCATCATCAGATAGGTCAATTGTTTCATCCAATGAGACTAGACCACTTTGCACTACCGTAGAGGCCTCTTTCAATTGTTCTTCTGCTTGTTCAGTCTTGAACTCTACAATGGTGGGAAGCAGAATGTTATGTTGTAGTTCCCTATTGAATACTTCCCCACCTGCCCCTTTTAGCACTATTGGGGTTTGTTTTATTTCACCTCTCATTGAAGTTCTTGGTTTCTTAGGTGTAGTTGATATCACCTGAGGTGATTTTCTCTTTCTTGTGAAGGATATAGGACCTTCCTCTTCTTCAGGCTCTTCTTCTAGAGGGATATCCTTCTCTATATTCTTCTGTGATGTCTGACCCTCTTCATATATATCAGTAGGATATGCAACTGGCCTCTGTATTACTTTAGCCTTTTGTTTATCCACGAGAGGCAGTATAGATGATGCTGATATTTGTCTTGATCCTGATGCATCTTCAGCTGACATCTCTATTCTTTCAATTATAACCCCTTTAGGTTTAGGATCAGTCTTCTTACCTCTTGAAGATCTCTTGCTTTTTTCAGGAGGTGGTGCTTTTTCTCCTTTGGATTTCCTCTTTTCAACTGAAAAATCATCATATTCATCTTCAAGAACCTCCTGTCTCTTCCTCTTATTATCAACAGTAAGGGCTACGCCCTTCTTCTTTAGTGTATTTGTTTGTTCATTGACCCATGCCTGGGTCAGCTGCAATATCCTTCCTGTGAATGGATCTAAAGAACTATCTTTAGGCATAGTAAGATCTGGCATGGATATTGTATCATTATATATCTTTTTCTCTTCATACTCATCTTCCATTATATTACCATCATCCCTTTTCAATTGTGCAAGGACTGAAATGTAGTCGAAGGTCCTGATCTGGTTAAGGGTCAATCTTTGATACCTTCTCCTTCTGGCCTTAGCCTCATCCTCACAATCTGCCCAAAAATCTTCAAGATTCTTCTAATGGATGGGCTTCCCCATGATTTTCTGTATCCTCCCATATGGATCATATGACCTAACCAAAGGGAATGACTAGAAATTCATCATTGTTAAACCAGTTATGGCTTTCTTAATGTTCTTAGAATCTGGGCACATATACCAGCCCATTGTTACTGGAAACAATACTGGAGGGAGTTTGTTACTTGCTTTGTAAGCATCCAGTATTGTATCCATTTGCCTCATGAACTCCATTAAAACTAGTGCATCAGTGGGGTATCTTGGGAGCATGAGGGGTTCCTCTTCAAAACCTTCAATTCTTATATAAGAGAATGTTGCAAATTGAATAAACCAGGCCCCATGCCTATATATGACTTCTTGAGCTTCCATGCTCAGTCTTTTATTTCTATCCTCCTCCATTGTTCTTACCAGATGCATAGAGAATGCATCATTCACTAATTTGTAATTTTGGAGGTAATTTGCTCTTTGTAGTTAGGGATGGTGATCCCATATATGTGCATCATTTGTTGTGCCACCAATTCACCCATCTGTAGTCAATGCATCAAATGTACCCTTGTAGGCACATGAATAAACAATGTATGAAGTCATGTAAAAGGAACAATCTGGACCTCTTAAATTCATCAGCTACTCATTTAGAGCATCACTTATCATCTTAGCCCACATTGGCTTGTTATCTATGTAAAGGCACATCAGGATGACTACATACATCTAGTCTTTAAAACTTCTAGCATCAGGCTGGCCTGTCACTCTACTGAGCAGGGCTATCATATATTGGTACTCATCGTCAAAATCAAATTTATATAAATGAACCAAAAGTCTAGCTGCTGCAGGATAGGGACTATTCTTCGCCCTCCATTGGTACATTTTCTTCCTAGCAGCCTTCTTATTATTTTCATATTCTACTTCCAATTTCTTCAAATCTATGTTGGAAACCTTCTTGCCCAATGGCAAACTCAATGTAGCAGCAAGACCCTCGATTGATAGATCAGCATATACTCTACCATGCTTCTCTACTTTTCTTGTCTGTGGGTTATAGTTTCTTGCACATTCAATGACTAGCTCAGGAGTTTCCATAGAATATGGAAAACCAGCTGCACTCCACATTCCAAACACAAAGACTGCATCCAGCAAGGTGTTGTTATTCTTCTCATCACTCATTTTAACTAACCAGGTAGCCAGATCTGTATTTCCTTGGTGCGTATCCATGATGGCACCATATTTGAATTGGATGCCCTCAAGTTTAGCAAACATGGGCTTTAGAAATTCTGCCTCTAACTTAGCTAACCACTTATCCACCATGGATGCCTACAATTATCAAAACTAAGTTTTACAATTGATACTTATAAGCATACATGTACACTACATATTCACTATTCATCATGCATATTATACTCTTTGAATATTTCATTTATCTCGATATGCATAACCTAGAACTTCAAACCAGAAGACACCATTATACCTAGATATGTAGAATATGACAACCAGATGGTTTCAATTACTTACCTGATGTGTTTATCTTCCTAATTAGGTTGATATCTGCGAAAGGGACTCAATTACCAGCAGTGCTTCTTGTATCTCGTTCTGGTACAAGCTATATGCATCCACAGGTAGCCTTATGAGGATTTGTAAGCTCAGAACTCTGTAAAAACTTGTTTTATTGCAAGATAAGTGTGAAATGACTCTGTAAATCACTTTTAACCTCTTCACTCAGGCAAATTAGGGCAAATTAAATGCAATAGCTGATTTCCTTGTACAAAACTGCCGGATCCCGCCAGGTGTATGTATTGGGTTCGTAATCAGTGGGAATCACCTACCACATCCGATTGCATTTAATGTTATGGTAGCATGGTGCAGGGTGATCTTTGCAAGATAGGATGATATTCAAATATCAGGTGATGGTCAAATATGATCTCCTTTTGGAGTAAAATGACCTCCTGTTGAAATATTAGGATGACATCATCAGGATAATGACTTAGTTTAAGGTTGTGCTTTATGACATCATCATCATGTTATGTAGGAAGGGTCATGTTTGGAAATATACCTCCTCAAGGTAAAAAGAATGGTGACATCATCATTGGGTTTATCTCTTCGATTATCAAGTTTGGATGACGTCAGCAGGACATCGGTTCGAGGTGATATTTTGCGATAGGTCGATATTCAAATATCGGGGTGATTTTCAAATATGATCGGGGTGATGTTCTGAAATATGACATTCACAAAATATATGATGTTGTTCGATGGGTAAATGCCTCTATCACCTAAAATTGACGTCCGGACCTCTAGATAAATGATTTTATCGAGTGGTAATATTAGATCGGGGTGATCTTTTTTAAGATGACTGATGTTAAGAAATATGATCCTCCCCTTGGAATATCAAGTTTGACTAGGACTTTGACTCACCATAACTCTTGTTTTCTAAGGGATATCAGGGGGATCCAAAAGGCAAACTTGCATGAAATTTCATGTCCTATCTAACCATGAGGCTATTATCATAAAATGTTATGTTTGAAAAAACTAACCTCATCATGATGACTTACCCAGTCCCCTTTATGCAGGATCATCTGCACGGTCTTACTTTTACCAAACCACCAGCAAGTAGAAAACACAAACAAAAGCCAAGCAAAAAGTTGGGTCCCTATTTTGTTAAGTCAAAATGGGGCGTGTTGTGTAACCACACAACAACTTGCCACCAAAGAAAACACTAAAATTCCAATGATTCAAGTGATATGAACACATTCTAACATAGCATTCTAACTCTTTCTAAGCATAATCATCACAATCTTTTTGAATGATAAAATGTTCTCATGGTAACAATGCTAAAAAAGGATCAGTAGTGTGCAAATGATTAATTATCCTCATCTTGAAAGCAAGTTGAAAACATGAGTAATTGATGTTAAGCTACATAGTTGGAGATCATCCCTCATAGCCAACCTGAATAGAGCCTTGCTGCCAATAGGTGTCTATAGCCCCAGAAAGGTTATATATACAATTCCCCTAAGTAGAGCCCCACTGCCAACAGGCGTCTATAGCCCCAATAGAGTTACTTAGATGGCCTAATTGTATTATACTTTTGGATTTTTTAACATTTATACTTCATATATCTGATGTCATCATGTAAGCTCAAAATGCAAGGTATGGTCACTTGCTATTTTAGGTCAGAGATTGCATTGGTAGCAAGGGAGTCCCTTTGGATTTTTCACTTAACACCTATACTTGTATTTTCAACAAACCCAAGGCTATTCGGTGAGTCATTGTGAAGAAATCACTTTGGTTAAGAAAAGGTACCCTAATGACAGGATATCATAGACTTGGTCCTGATGACTTTCTCAAATGAGTCATAACCTATATATAAATGTGTTCTTATCACTTGAATCTTAACAATTTTTATATTTTCTAGGGTGATGAGTTGCATCATCCTGACTAACCAAAACCAAAACTCAACCAGCAAGCAAGGCAAAAACAAAACAAAAACACAATACAAACAACTATACAAATATACATTATGATACACATGACTGACATGAATCTACTTAGGCTTGGAAATAATATTTGAGAAACTGTCCATTAACTGGCAATGGAACATCCTCACCTGTCAAGTTCTTAAGCCTGAAAGTACTGTCTCCTAATATCTCAAAAATTTGGAAGGGACCTATCCATAATTTATCAAACTTACCATGGTCTCCTTTCTTCTCATGGGCTTTATCCCACATCATGACTAAATCTGATATCCTGAAGGCTTTAATTTTGGCTCTCTTGTCAAACCAGCATTTGACAACAACCTGATGTTTAGCAAACTGATCAATTGCTTGACTTCTTTTCTCTTCCAGGTGTAGTAGCTGAAGCAACCTAACTTCTTGATTATTGTCTATGCCTAGGTACTCTTGGGCAAACTACAAAGTAGGAATCTTCAGGTTAATAGGGAGGATGGGATCTACCCCATATACTAAATGATAAGGTGAGTATCCTAATGCAGCCTTGTTTCTAGTTCTGTCTACCCATAAGGCATATTTCAAAAGTGTATTCCATCCCCTAGGGGTTTTGTCTACTAATATCTTTATGATATTCAACAAATTTTTGTTAGTGGATTCTACCAATCCATTCCCTTGGGGATAATAATTAGATGAGAACTTCATTATGATCCCATAATCAAAGGCCCAACTTGACAATTTGGTTGAAGTAAAAGCAGAGCCATTATCACTTACCAGAGCATAGGGAACCCCATACCTGGTGATTATGTTACTTTCCAGAAATCTGATGACATCTTCTACATTGCAAGTCTTGCTGCTAGTGGCTTCAGTCCACATGGTACAATAATCAGTAATTGTTAACACATACCTATGGCCTGAGGATGATGGAGGATTAATAGGTCCTATGAAATCCATGCCCCACTGTGCAAATGGGGGTGCCTCCATTACTGGCTGGAAAGGTTGTGCAGCATATCTCTTTCTGTTGGCAGCTACCTGACATACATGACAGCATTTAATGTGCTCAGCAGTATCCTTTAAAATTATAGGCCAATAATATCCTACTCTGAGGATAGCATGTGGTTTAGCCAAGGATGAGCCGTGTGCTATTCCAAACTTGTCATGTAACTCTGATAATACTTTATCTACTTCTAGCCTATCTAGGCATCTTAGGTATATTCCTTCATAATTTCTCTTGAAAAGTACTCCTGCTTTCATCATGTACTTCTGGGACTTTATTTTCAGGGCTCTTCTTTGTGAAGCTTACAGTCTAGGAGGACATCTTCCACTGATCAGGATGTGTCTGATATCTGTGTACCACTGTCTACTATCCTTTTCATTAATAACATATTGCTGACTTGTGATGTTTGGATCAATCTCTGATATCATTTGGCTTAAAGCCTGTCCTCTTACCAATTTCATGGGTGTGATTTCCATGTCATATTCCTGTAGGACTGTGATCCACTTAGCCCTTTTTTCACCATGCTCACTTTGCATTAACAACATCTTCACTGCTGCATCTAGTACCACAGCAATCACCTTGCTTCTCAAGATATAATATCTAAATTTCTTTATTGCTCTGACCAAAGCAAGTGCCTGCCTTTCAACATCCACATATCTCAATTCAGCATCTTTGAAAGGATAGCTCATGAATGCAATTGGTTTCTCTTCTTTTTCTTCATTTCTCTCAGTTAGCACTACTGCAGAGGTATGTTCTAAAGCAAATGAATAAATATAAAAGTCTCTAGTGTAGTCTGGACTAATCAGCACTAGAGCTTCAGATATAGCTTTCTTTATGTCTTCAAAAGCTGCTTTAGCCTCTGATGTCCACTCAATCTTTGCATCCTTCTTCAGCATAGCATTCAAAGGTCTCACTATCTTAGCAAAGCTGGTGATGAACTTCCTAACAAAATTTATCTTACCAAAGTAAGATTTAAGCTCTTTCTTACTTCCTGGAAGCTGTAATTTCATAATGGACTCCACCCTGTCAAGATCAATGATAATCCCATTCTCGGTTATTAGGTGGCCCAACAACTTTCCTATTGTCACCCTGAATATGCATTTCTCGGGGTTCAAGGATATCCCATATTCTACAAATTTTTTTAATACATTTCTAAGATCTGTTACATGGTTTTCTCTGTTTTTACAAAATATTGTTAATTCATGCATGTATATGACTATACACTTTCCTATTAAGCCTCTGAAGGCTATGTCCATTGCGTGCTAGAATGTTGATCTAGCATTTATCAGCCCAAATGGTATGCGTCTATATGCGAAGATATCCCACTTTGTGGTGAAGGCGGTTTTCAGCCTGTCAATTTTATCAACCATTACCTGATTATAACCAGAAAAACCATCTAGAAAGGACATCATTTTAGCACCATTTATAATCTACAGAACTTCATTTAATGAGGGTAAAGGATAATTATCCTTCTCTGATGCTCTATTCAGATTTATGAAGTCTACACATAGCCTGATGTCTCCATTCTTCTTTCTTACTGGGACCAAATTAGCAACCCACGTGGAATGCCTCATAGGAAATATGATCCTGGCATTTAGTAGTTTCTTGACTTCTTCAAAAATTATTGGTTCAAGCAAAGCATTGACTGGCCTTTGCTTTTGTCTGAAAGGTTTAGCATCTGGTTTGAGAGGTATAGTGTGAGTTATGACTGATGTGTCATTTGTTTTCAGCTCATCATAAGTCCATGCAATGACATGTATGTAGTCTTTAAGAGCCTGAGTTATTCCTTCTAACTCTTCTGGTGTACAAACCTTACCAATCAAGACATTTCTCTTGTCTTCATTTTGTCCAATATTCACTTGTGAATACTGTCCTTCATCAACCTTTGGAAGATCCTTCTACTTCAGCATGTTATCCAGGTCAAAGGCTCTTTCTAGCTCAATCATACCTTTGGGAATTATGTTGCTAGGAAACTCTAATATTTCCTCTTCTTCCCACACATGATCTTCCACGTTGTTCTCATCTATGATCTGAGCAACAAATATATCCTTGTTGGATATGAAATCAAGGATATGCTGATCATCATCAAAAACCTAAAGGTTAGTAACATTATCAGGTACTGAAGGCATTAATACCAATTCTACTGAAAATCTCTTTAGGCCTGATATGGACAAGGGCTCTAATGTACTGGCAGCCTGTGCTAAGGGATTTGTCCTATGGTTCTGTTCTCTAGGTACGTGTGATATTAAATGCATCAAAGTCTTCAATCAAATCCCACACTTTGTGTCTATAATTTGATAATTTCCTATAGTTGCAAGAGTAAATTCCTCTTACCTGTCTGACAACTAATTCTAAGTCTCCAAAGACATGTAGAATCTTTACCTTCTTCTTGAGAGAAAATAGTATCCCGTGTATTAGAGCTTCATACTCTATTACATTGTTAGTATAGGGAAATTGCAATCTGTAAGTAGCTAAATAGGACTTTCCTGATGGATCGATGAGATCAATCCCTACTTGAGCTCCTTGTTTAGAGTTGGATCCATCAAATCTAAGGATCCGGGGCTTATCTTCAGCAGGAGGCTTAGCTGAACTTTCTCTCTTCTTTGTAGCTCTAGCAGCTGCACCACTTGATATCCATTTTAACTTAGGAATTTCAACCTTCTCAGTTTTCATCTTTTCTCTCTTTTGGGAAGCTGATTTATCTATTTTCTTTCCATCACCAGAAGGATGAACTTCTAAACTAGGCATTGTATGCTTCTTTAAAATATGTAAGAATAATGAACAAGCAGTCTTTGAGTGATGTGCCTCATGCAATCTACACCATCCTTCAGTCAGTGCATCTTGTGGAGATTTTTCATATTCCATCATCTTTTTAATTTCCCAGGATAAAAACTTCTCAAATTTGGTCGAATTACTGCCTCTATCATCATCAGATAGTTCATAATCTAACTCCATCAGACATCACTCCCAGGGATGATCTTATTATTTCTGTTATTATTCTTCTTATTGCAAACCAGAATTTCTTCTGTCTTATGGATAAAATCCTCATTCTGACTCACATCCTCTCCTGTTCCTACAAAAGACAAACAAGAATCAATATCATCATCATCACTAGATGTAGAACTTACCTCAGATGATGATGATGCCTCACTACATGTTTGTTCCAGCTCCATCATGTCGATGCATGTTTCACAAGTTTTCTCCAAATGTACCTCATCATGTAATTTGCACCAATCATCAATTAAAACGTTATGAACATGTATATCTAATAATCAATAGCGTTCTACCTATTTAGACAAGCGTATATCAAAACTTTTGAAATGATCTACTTCTGTTTCATCTCCATGATCATGACCAGATCTTAAGACTCCAGTGTTATCATCATGAGGATGATCGTAAAGATCACAATCATCCTAAAAATCATACATTAGGACCACCTCTATTCTGACTATCTGAGGTCTAATAGAATATACTCTAGGTTCAACATTCACTTACATGATCTCATTCGTTTTGTTGTACTCGGTGATCATGTGTTTCATTCTCGGTTCAGCGTCTACCCTTATCTAGTTTGGTATACCTTTCCAAGGTAGCAACATGTGACTCAAGTCAGTAGACATATATCGGTTGAGGGTTTTAGACTAGTCCCTGCTAAGTAACATTCCATATGTATCAGGTATGTCTACTACTTGGATGTCAATATAGTACTAAATCCTAGGGTCAGTTGCCAGTTGTATGTGAATGTGAGTTAACACCCCTATTACATTCACCTCTGTCTTGTCTAGTTGGGTTACTTTCTTCAAGGATTTAGCAAGATGTAGCTCTAGAGCATTACATATGGCCAAAGGCATGACATTCGTGGATGCTCCTGAGTCCACTAGGCAATTGTGCAGGTTTTTACTGAACGTTTGTATAGTTAGGAGGAATGGAGGTGATTCACTTTTATCTCTATACAAGGTCATGTGAGAAGTCTCCGCAGCTTGGACAGTAGCTGGGACTTTAGTTTTCAGATTACTATCTCTGACAGTATGATCCTTACCTCTAGACTGACCTAATGGACAAATATCTTCTTTAGGAGCAGGATCATCTAGTGATTTTATAAATGCCTTTTTAATGGCTGGAGTTTTCAACAACTCTGACAAAGATAGGCTGATTTTGATTTTCTTCATCTCATTAGCTAGGTAGGTGACTAACTTGTCAGACTCCTGAGGCATGCTCAAAGATTTTGATACTATGTACTATGGTGACAAATACTGAGCATTTACTTTTGGAAATCCTGGATTGTTACTTGCTTTGGGATCAGGAGGTGTGTTAAAATTATTTGGAGGCAAGGAAGAAGTCAATGGACTAGTAGGTATGTTGGCATTATTTCTCAAGTTATAATTGTGCTTACCCCGGTACTGCTGTTGGTAAGCATGTACCTCATCAGGCTCATTTGATGGCTCATTGTCATCCTCAAAGGGGAAAACATAATTTAACTCAAAAGTCATAGCTAATTCTTCACATGTTTGGGTATAATGCTGATCAGTATAGCTCTCTAATACCAATGCTGAGTCATATCCATAGGGAACAAGCTCATTCCCTTCGACATGATGTGAGTTTCCTGCAGTATTAGATACCTCAGTTTGGAAAATACTTGTAGCAATTTGAAATTGGGGACAGTCTATCTCTGCATGAGCATTTGTATTGTGTATTCTACACCAACTGGTGAGGGCTGCCTCAACAAGATTAACTCTAGTAGTCTGTTTGGTTTCACCAGGTGCCTGATTATCTAAGGGTGATGGTAAGGAACAATTATTTGGCCTGGAATTCCATACTCTAGGCTGTCTAGGAGGATTGTTGTTACTATTAGTGTAGGTTTTTTATTCCTTATTATAAGGTTTTTCCTACACATTTATTTAAGCTTGCTTAGGTTAATAAAGCATGTGTTATTATGCGAGTGGTTGCGAGGTGTCACCTTCCTACATGTGAGCATCCATTAGCTATTTTGGGAAAATACTTTGCTATCTTTAGTTTGATAGATGGTTTCTCCTCATTGGTCGGTGTTACCACCTCCTCCCTCTCTCTTGTCTATATAAGCATGCTACCTAGCTTGTATTTGCATTCGATATTGGAGATAGTTATCTGATGCTATTTTGCCATTTGAGCATTTCACATCAATCTCATCATATCGTTGTTATTGTTTTTTGCATTTGTAGTTTATGTTTCTAACTCTTTCGATTGATTCTAGGTTATAATCTATTTTACGGATTGTAACATGGTATCAGAGCACAAGTCATCGATTCGAGTCCCTCGAGCCCTCGACCCTTCATCCGCGTAAGCTTGGCTTATCAACATGGTACGTAGTGGGTACGAATCCCACATGGTACGTGGTTGTATCTAGCTCTATCATGTGGGGGGGGGTGTTGGCATAGCGACTATATCGAAAATGAGATCCCTCTCCACCATAAGTACATGCTTTTGGTGTGACGGCAAAATTCTACATGGTATCAGAGCCAGGCCCAGGCTAGGAGCCGCAAGCACACGAGAGGTGTGGCTTAAGGGGGGTGTTGGTGTTGGAATTAAGCCACACCTGGACTGACGATGGACTGGTCCAAGAGGCCAGTAGCTCAGTGGTAGAGCACTCTAGCAGCGAATGGAAGGTCCTAGGTTTGAGTCCTAGCTGGTCCATGTCTCAACATGGTATCCGATCTTGTAAGGTTAGATTCTTTGTAGAGATCTTGTAAAATCATGTATGTTCTTCTCTTGCATTTTTTGAATGATCTAGAGAATCAGAAAGGATTTATGAAGATCTGGTAAATCTTGATTTGCTCAAATCTGTCAATCGACTTACATATTTTGTACATCAGCAAGAAAAATGCCTTTTGGGTTTTGTTTGCAGTGCAAAAAAACCATCTGGGTATCTTTCAATTTTTGCATGCAGATTGTATATTTTGCAGAAACAAACTCAAAAAGATACAAAAGACCCCCTCTCCATTGGCAATTGCAGATTTGAATGCAGTTTTCAAATGCTCCATTCTTGCTCATACAGACTCCATTTCTCACAAATTTTTTTTTGATCTTGGCTATTCTTTTGTGCTCTATGCACTAGTATAGTTTTTTTTTTATTTTAGTGCAGAGATTTTTAAGAAATTGTAGATTCTCAGTTGGGACACTACGCAGTCCTCATTTTGGGAACTCCCAAGAGGCATAACTTTTGCATAAAACCTCAGATTGAGGTGATTCTTTTTTTGAAAGTGGATGTTTTTTTTGTAGTTTGCAGTGGTGCTATTTATTTTACTAGGTATTGGCCCTAAGTATTAGTTTCAACATATGCTCTTTTTGAAGATCTGTAATAGCATTGAGATCAAGTCCACTCAGTATTTTTTGCTGGTGGAAATTGTAAATGCACTAAATATAAAGTGCCAAATCAAATTTTCTTGGGGGGGTTCTTTGATTGAGTGGAAAAGGGGGGGTGTCTTGTGTATTCTTGCATCTTTTCTTTCCTCACAACAATAACAACAACAATCTAATTTTTTATTAAGATGGATCAATTAACAGTGCCTATTCTAACACCCTACAACTACTATGAGTGGACATCCAAGATGACTATCCAACTTAAGAAGTTAGGACTATATAGAGTAACAATGGGTCTAGAAACTGAACCAACCTTAATTGCAGAAAGGCCTAAATTTCATAACAGGCTAGATGAAGCTTTTGGAACTCTATGCATGTCTGTATCTCCTAATCTTCTTTTTCATGTTGAATCTACTACAACACCAAATGATGTATGGACTACTTTAGAAAATCTCTTTGGTAAACAAGATGAATTAAGGGGACATCAATTGGAGAATGAGCTAATAGGGTTAAATCCATGTAATTTTGATACAATACAAGACTTCTTCACAAAGCTAAAGGCCATTAGATTATAGTTGAAGCAATGTGGGATTGAAAAGAAAGATCCACAATTGATCTTTAGTATGCTTTCTAAGCTTGGTCCTAACTACTCAGTGTTTGTTTCTACATTTTATGCCACCAAAAGTGCTCTTGGGACTACCTACAAAATGCCTTCTTTAGATGAATTTGCTGCTGAACTCACTAAAGAACAAGATAAATTAGTTCACATGGGCACTATTAAGCCTTCTAAGTCTGATGCCTTAACTGCAAATTAGGGCACTAAAGATCAGAAAGGCAATGGAAAGCAAAATAAGAAACAAAAGGATCAAGGAGAGAAGAAACAAGGTCCAAAACAAGCTGCAAACAATGCAGCTCCTGAGTCTTCCTCTAAAGATAACATGTCTAAAAAGGAGAAGACAAAGTGTGCCTTTTGTAAGAAACCTGGTCACGATGAGCATAGATGTTTGAAAAACAAATAGCTCATCTCACTTATCTTCTTGAGAAGAATAATATCAAAGTGCCAGATTCAGCTAAAGAAGATTCTTCACAATCTTCAAAGGACATGAAAAATAGTAAGGGCAAGGGCAAGGCCCTTGTTGCAGTTGCTACACTACCAGATAGTTGGGTAATTGACTCAGGTGCTTCTCACCACATGGGCAATATGAAGGAAAGTTTCTCATCCTTGGAGTCATGTTCTATGCCTGATATTCTTATGGGTAATGATACACCAGAGGAAGTTCTTGGGAGAGGGTCTGTTGACGTTGGTGATGGGACATTCCATGATGTTCTTTGTGTGACTTCTTTGTCAACTAATCTCCTATCTGTCTACCAGATCACCCATATAGGTTCTGACAAGAGAGTTGAATTTACACCTAACTCAGTGGTTATCAGTGATCTACACAGTGGGTCTACAGTTGCTGTAGGAAAAGTTGATAACCATTCTCAACTCTATCACTTTTCTCATTTTGTTCCTAATTCTTCTTCACTTGCATTGCTCACTCACTCAGATGAGGTGAGTCATTTGTGGCATCAACGGTTTGGCCACTTGAACTATCGCTACTTGCAGCAACTCAGTCAGCATGACATGGTTATAGGGTTGCCTTCTATTCAATTCTCTGATGGAGTTTATCAAGGTTGCATTCTTGGCAAGCATCCTGAATAAAAATTTGACAAAGGCAAAGCACGGAGAGCCACACAACTCTTAGAGTTAGTACACAGTGATTTGGCTAGTCCATTTCAACATCCTTCATTCAGCAGAGCTAGATATGTATTGACCTTCATTGATGATCTTTCCCAATACAACTTTGTATACTTTCTCAAACAAAAGTCTAAAGTCTTTGAGTCTTTTCAGGACTTTAAAGATTTTGTAGAGAAACAATCTAGGAAGGTTGTCAAGATTCTATGCACCGATAATGGTGGGGAATATGTCAACCAAAGGTTTGAGTAGTTTTGTGCCTTAGAGGGCATTGATCTTCAGCACATAGTTCCCTATAGTCCACAGCAAAACAGAGTTGTAGAACAAGAGAATCAGTTGTTGAAGGAAATGGCCAATTGCATGATTCACTCCAAATCATTGGCACCTCAGTATTGGGCAGAGGCCATCAACTGTGTGTGTTATATCCAGAACCAGGTTCCTCACCGAGCTGTGAAGGGCGTAACTCCTTTTCAAGCTTGGACTGGTTGGAAACCCATAGTCAAGCACTTCCGAGTATTTGGGTCTCCTACATGGGCCCACATTCTAACAGAGAAATGCAAGGCTATGGATCCACAGAGTAGGCCTTGCATATTTGTTGGCTATCCTGATGGTGTCAAAGGCTATAGGATACTCCACCCTACCACACATGAGCTCTTTATTGAGAGGAGTGTTCGGTTTGAGGAGGATACTTCTTCTACCACTTCTCCATCTTTCATTCCCATGGAGACACTACGACTTCATGATGATAGTTCTTCTGAGGACCTTAATCCTCCTGAGGAGTCTTCTTCCTCCACTTTAGATGGCGATGATGAGGGTTCATCTTCCTCCTCTCTTAGTCATCATTCAGAGGATGTTGATTCTCCTCCAGATTCTCCTGCCACTGGGCCTCTTTGGGCTCATCAGACTTTGGAGTCAGCAGGTGATTGGGTTAGTGATCCTTCAGATGTGAGAAGAATAAGGTCACAGTTCGAGCAGGCTCCTCATCTCTTCTTTGCTTCAGCTTCTGATCCACAGTCCTTCAGGGAAGCTTCTGGTGTCCCTAAGTGGGATGCTGCTATGCAAGAAGAGTTCAATTCCTTGGAAAGGAACCATACATGGGATTTAGTCCTACTTCCTAAGGGAAGAAAACTTGTTCAATGTAAGTGGGTCTATCAAACAAAATTTGCTGTAGATGGGTCAGTCGATAAACATAAGGCTTGCTTGGTCACAAAAGGATTCTCCCAAGTTCCTGGGATTGACTAATCTGAGACTTTTGCACCAGTTGCCAAGATGAATTCAATCCGACTTGTCCTTGCCATTGTTGTAGCCCATCACTGGGAAGTTCATCAGATGGATGTGAAGAGTACTTTTCTTCACGGTGACCTTCAGGAGGAGATATATATGGAGCAGCCATAGGGGTTCATCCAGGATCCTTCACTTGTTTGCCGACTTTGGAAGTCTCTCTATGGCCTTAAATAGGCCCCTCGAGCTTGGTATGCCAAGATGGACTCCTTTCTTCTATCAGTTGGGTTCACTTGGTGCCATTCTGATCTGAACATCTACATTTTGTAGCAGGATGATACTCTCACTTTCCTTGTTCTCTATGTTGATGACTTACTGATTATAGGGAGTTCCTCATCCACCATCACGGTAGTGAAAACTGCCCTTCATGATCATTTTCTGATGTCTGACTTGGGTCTTCTTCACTATTTCTTGGGCATTGAGATTACACAGTCTTCAGCTGGTATCTTTCTTTCTCAGCCCAAGTATGCTCTTGATATGCTCTCTAGATTTCGGATGGTTGACTGTAAGCCTACGCCGACTCCCTTTCTATTAAGAGTCAAACTTGAGGCTTCTTGTTCTTCACCTTTGGTAGATGCTACCTTGTATCACCAATTGGTTGGGAGTCTCATATACTTGACTCACATGAGGCCTGATATTTCATATGCCATGGGCCGAGTCTCTAGGTTCATGCAGGAGCCCCATGAGTTGCATTGGAAAGCAGCTAAGAGGATTCTTCACTATGTATAGGGCACTCATAGTTATGGGATTCATTATGTAGCAGGCGTGGATATTGACATGGTGGGATACACAGATTCAGATTAGGCAGGTGATTCTCAGGATCGCAAGTCTACTTCAAGGTATTGCTTCTCTCTTGGTTTTGGTCTAATTTCTTGGTCGAGCAAGAAGCAGTCTACTATTACTCTTTCATCTATAGAAGCTGAGTATCGAGGAGCAGTTAATGCCGCTACTGAAGCCATTTGCCTTCAACACATTCTCATTGAGTTTGGTATTTCCTTCAAGAAGCCTATGGTCATCTTTTGTGACAACCAGAGTGCTATTCAGATCTCTCACAATCTAGTCCATCATCAGCGGACCAAACACATTGAGATTCACATGCACTAAATTCAGGAGCTGATTCATGAGCAGGTTCTTGATCTTTAGTATGTCTGACATCAGATCAGACAGCTGACATCTTCACCAAAACCTTCACTGAGAGCAAGTTCATTAATTTACGAGCTTTGCTTGGGGTGCGGCAGGTGTCCTCCTTTTAGGGGGTTTCTTATCTCCTTTCTCTCTTTATTTAGGGGGTGTACTCTCTTTTGTGGGGGGGGGTACTTCTCTTTTGGGGGGGAATTCATTGTACATGGGTACCTCATCAGGCTTGATTTGTTAGGACCCATCTCTTTACCCACTTAAGCTACGCTTAAGCGGGGTGTTAGTGTAGGTTTTTTATTCCTTATTATAAGGTTTTTCCTACACATTTATTTAAGCTTGCTTAGGTTAATAAAGTATGTCTTATTATGTGAGTGGTTACGAGGTGTCACCTTCGTACATGTGAGCATCCATTAGCTATCTTGGGAAGATACTTTGCTATCTTTAGTCCGATAGATGGTTGCTCCTCATTGGTCGGTGTTGTCATCTCCTCCCTCTCTCTTGTCTATATAAGCATGCTACCTAGCTTGTATTTTCATTTGATATTGCAGATAGTTATCTGATGCTATTTTACCATTCAAGCATTTCACATCAATCTCATGGTATCATTGTTATTGTTTTTTGCATTTACAGTTTATGTTTCTATCTCTTCAATTGATTATGGGTTATAATTTGTTTTACAAATTTTAATAGTTACCACCATTATTGTAATTATTGTTGTTGTACCCCCTATCAGGATAACTAGGTCTATCATTGTTATAGCCTCTATTCTGGTTAGGCTGAGAGTAGAAGTTTTGGCTTCTCAAATGAGTGATCTCAGTTGTAAACTTCTGTAGCTGAGATGATATTTATTTAATCTCTTCCTTTTCTTCCTGAACCTTGGCTACCACATTTTCAGTTTGAGGCTTGAAGAAAGAGGATCTAGTGTTATTATTTTGTTCCACACCCTGGGGCACTTGTGTCTGACTTGAATACTATGGCATTTGACCATTTCCATTAGGAGGAGGAGGAATGATACTCAATGGAGATATCTACAATGGTGTTGGCATGACTGCTAGAGGTACCATAGCTCCATTGTACTATGGCTGGGGAGGATATTGTGCAGGATATGTTGGATACATGCCAGGTAGTGTAGGGAATGTAATATTTGGAGTAGGAGCAAGCACTAACTGCTGATTCACTTTGATAGCTTCTTGGAATGCTCTTGTCAAAGTTGTGATTTCAGGATGTGCTCTCCTGACAAACATGGAAGTCAAATGATCCAGAGCTGTTTATAGATACTCCTAGTAGCAGCATCTGCTACAACATATGGAGTGACTAACTTGGATAACATTTTCTGAAACCTAGCATTGAAATTGGCAATAGGTTCTCCCTCAAACCACTTGATTGTGGCAAATAGGTGATAATTCATTGAAGGATCTATTGGTACCTTCAACCTATCAGTAAAAGCTTTCTCTAGGACATCCCATGATCTGATAGAGCCCCGACCAAGACTAATATACCAATTATAAGCCTCTTCCCCTAAGGAAAAAGGAAATAGTCTGCATACAATGTCCTAATGTTCTATTCTTGCCCTGCAGCAAGCTTCTTTAAAAGTTCTAATGTGATCATCTGCATCCTGATAAGGATGATATTTTTTGATAGAGTTTGTCCAAATTTTTTGGCAACTCATGATATGTAGTGAAGGTTAATGGTGACTCTGCTACAAAGAATGACATTGCAACTAGAGGAGGCTGAGCCTGTGGTATAGCTGGTTGAGGTTGGATAGGAGGTGTCATAGACAACCCTGAAAGTACTTCCAAACCAATAGGAGTTACAGGAGGAGGCTCTGGTGATGCTCCTAATGCACTAGATCCTGGAGTGTGATGGATGTCTACAGTTCTAGGTCTAAACCCCCTGATAGGTAATTCTTCAAATATTTCACTAGATCTAGACCTAGTATTTATCCTGTGAGCCAGGACTTCTCAATTTTGATGAAAATTGGCTGGATGATTGTAAAGATTGGTTGGAATTCACCAGCAAGGAAGGTATTTATGGTCAGAAAAGTATACTGACTAGATATTTGTGGAATATTTGCAAAGATGCTTCAAATATGAGGTAATATTTGAAGTTCTGCATCATAAACGACAGGATATCAGGTTTTCAAGCTATTTACCTCAAAGATTTAGGCAAATTTACATGAGGCAAGGTTTATTTCTACAAATTTATGTTGATCATGATGATCAGCTATAAAGCTTGCAATAGTTATGATTGATTGCGAAAACTTTACACAGGATTAGCATATATCAGCTCAGAACAACAAATATTTGCATCTAGCTTGGAAATTTAGCAGTGTCTGAGTGTTACCTTACAATCTTTATCATCACCTAAGGAGCTAATGATGATCACTTAACTCCTAAGGCCCTCCTTCTAGCACCAATTTATGTTGATCATGATGTTAGTCATAAACAAACATAGAATAAAAGTACACATTAACCTTTATTCATCTTGAAAGATACGATGAATTCAGAGAATTCATGATCCCAAGGCTCCATTGATTAGGTCTTAATCTTCTAACGTTACTCAGAGGTTAATGTGCATTGTTGTTTCCATTTTGGGGCCTTACATAGATCTCATCAGTAAGATAGTGCTTCCTGTAATGATGTTATTCTATACAAGATATGCTTCAAATAATGTTTCAATCTTTAAAACTTTGCATGATATTAGTCATTTTTAACATGGTTTAACCTTAGATATGCTGAATATGTTCACTTATCTATGGGATGTCTGCATATTTGTATTATTTGCTTAAGATTGTCAACTATTTGTAATTATGATGATGAAATGCTCTGAAATTGAAAGAAATTAAAAGAAATACTTCAAATTAAAGTTGAACCTTTAGGTATTGAGCCACATATACAATCTGATATAGTCATGAAGAGAAGAAATCAAACCATATGTTCACCAGGATATTCCACAGCTAGATACAATCGATGCTAACTTCAAAGGAAAGGTATGAAAACAACACATGTAAGTAGATATACACTCCAAGGAACGCAGCAAATCACAGCATGTATCAAGAATTCATACACTGATTACTCAAGATTTATGAAGGATTGTAATCAAAAGATTCCTCTCATTCATTAGGTATGCAAGAACATATATGTATACAACAACTTTGAAATAAGCCCTGAATATTCCAGCAAATAGATTTCAATTAAGTTTCAAATGTTCAAAATGAGGCATCCCTGCACCTTTTATAGAACAAGGTGAGGGAGCGGTTACAATTGATCTATGATCAAGATTTATCTATTAAGATCTAGATTTACATTTCATTGACTAAGTCAATCCTTTCCACATGGCACAGGTTGCTAGTTGACAAACATCTAGGCAACTTGTACTTTCCTAAGTACCTGATGCATATGTTCCCTTTATGGTGCATCTTCATCATCATCTTTATTGTCATGATCATCACTTTCAACGCTTTCACTATCTTCATCATCATGATGATTGTCTTTTTGAATATGGACTTGCATAGCTGTCCTGATATTCTCATATGCTTGCACTATCTTCTCCAATTCTCTGTCATCCTGAGTTCTTGCTTTGGCAATGGCATGTTTATGCACCTGATATTTGCTTCAGAGAGATACCAATTTATTCCTCCTGCTACTGGATGTTTCATTATAATCTTCCACCTTGACCTTTATTCTCATTACTTTATCCAGCACTTCTTCTATTAGGTCATTGAGAGGGTCTTTAGCTACTACCTAGAAATTACTATGTAGAGCTTTGATGACAAACTCTTCATCCTAATTTTCTATCTTTCCCTCTATCTTTCCTTCTAATGTTTCCAAAACTTCAGCCTCATGAGACATCATATCAAGTAGCTTCATGTTGATATTCCTTAGTTTACTATTGCATCTTTTAAGCACATCACATTCAAACCTGATGTATTTATTCCAGATATCAATCAATAGGGTTGTGTTATTATTTAGTACTTGATTCTTTATTAGAATCTGTAGATGAATCCTCTTCATTTCATCCAAAATGGTCATGGCTTTTTCTAAATGAAATGACCTCCTGCCAATCTCCGTTTGCAGTTTATCTACTTTTTTCTTGGAGGTACATAAAGAGTTCCACCTCTTCAAAGAGGCCTTTACCACTTCTTCAACTCCATTGAGTGTAGATGACATCCATTTCAACATTATTATTGATTCATGTCTCATGAGGTTCAGCTTGTTGACCTCCTCCTGAGAAATTGCAGTTAATGGGACTGCTTTATCACTTGATGTATCATCAAGGTTAATTAACCCTTTTATATATGCATGCAGCTGAGCAATGTTCTCTTTATGCTGCTTATTCTTCTCTTTCTCTCTTTTCACCCTTTGAGTTAATGAATCAATAATGTCCTTACCTTCCTGGCCTTCCTGATCTTCATTGCCAAATCCCAAATCTACTGTAGTAATCAGGAATTCATCCAGAGTGATCTTGCCTTTTTCTTTATCAACTGTAGGAACAACTACCTGGGCTGTTCTCCTACCTATATCAGGATCCCTTCTAATAGTAGAAGTTAATCTTGCCTTCCTCGTTGGCTTCATTAGAGTCTCTAAAAACAATGTCAAAACATCAAACTTTTGTATCTCTAGTCTAGACTCAGTACTTATCTCTTTCTCCAGCCATGAGGGAATTTGGTCTCCAGATCCTGGGTGCCCACCATCATGATGATGATCATACTGATCTCCAGTAACTGTATCTATTCTTGATGGAGATGGTGACTTTCTTATTTCTTCCTCATGATGTTTTTCATGAGGGTGATCTTTGGGTATATCCTCCTGTTGAGGACCTTCTTTTTCTAGAGGGTGATCTTGCTGATCATCTCCATGTTTATCATGATCTTGATCTTTTACTTCCTCCCTGGGTATCTCATCCACTTTAACATTTTCCTCATCTTGAGATATATTGGTATCCGTGGATATTATTTCATCTGACTTAGGCTTCTCCACCTGATCTATAGCTATAATCTGCTCTATAGTTGTGATAATTACCTCTTGAGCTTTGTGATCACCAGGACCTGATATTTCTTTATCTTCTTTGTCCTTTAGTGGAATTTCTACTGCTTTGGCCTCAGTCGATGCATCCTGTTGTTGCTGACCCATATCTAGAGTTTTATCTTCTACTTCCATCTATTTAACCTCTTCGACATTTTCTATCCTTTTAGGTGTACCTACTGTATCTTTTGGATCTACATCCTCTACATATGTCAAATCTATTGTTGCAAGACTTGTCACCTGATCAACTAATGCATTGAGTCCTATTTATTGTGCAATCTTCTCTGGTCTCTTTTCTTTTTCTTGCTCCATTTGCTTTAGCTCTTCTAACACCGCTTGTACTGTTGGGGTTCCATGAGGACTTATCTGGGTATTAGCAGCAAGGGTTTCCATCTTTTGTGAAGCTACAACTTTCACTACCTCATCATCAAATAGGTCAATTGTTTCATCCAATGAGACTAGACCACTCTGCACTACCTTAGAGGCCTCTTTCAATTGTTCTTCTGCTTGTTCGGTCTTGAACTTTACAATGGTGGGAAGTAGAATGTTATGTTGCAGTTCCCTGTTGAATACTTCCCCACCTGCCCCTTTTAGCACTATTGGGGTTTGTTTTATTTCACCTCTCATTGAAGTCTTGGTTTATTAGGTGTAGTTGATATCACCTGAGGTGCTTTTCTCTTTCTTGTGAAGGATATAGGACCTTCCTCTTCTTCAGGCTCTTCTTCTAGAGGGATATCCTTCTCTATATTCTTTTGTGATGTTTGACCCTCTTCATATATATCAGCAGGATGTGCAACTGGCCTCTGTATTCCTTTAGCTTTTTGTTTATCCACGAGAGGCAATGTGGATGATGCTGATATTTTTCTTGATCTTGATGCATCTTCAGCTCACATCTCTATTCTTTCAATTATAACCCCTTTGGGTTCAGGATTAGTCTTCTTACCTCTTGAAGATCTCTTGTGTTTTTCAGGAGGTGGTGCTTTTTCTCCTTTGGATTTCCTCTTTTCAACTAGGAAATCATCATATTCATCTTCAAGAACCTCATGTCTCTTCCTCTTATTATCAACAGTAAGGGCTACGCCTTTCTTCTTTAGTGTATTTGTTTGTTCATTGACCCATGCCTAGGTCAGCTACAATATCCTTCCTGTGAATGAATCTAAAGAAATATCTTCAGGCATAGTAAGATTTGGTGCAGATATTGTATCATTATATATCTTTTTCTCTTCATACTCATCTGCCATTATATTACCATCATCCCTCTTCAATTGTGCAGGGACTAAAATGGAGTCGAAGGTCCTGATCTGGTTAAGGGTCAATCTTTGATACCTTCTCCTTCTGGCCTCAGCTTCATCCTTGTAATCTGCCCAAAAATCTTCAAGATTCTTCTGATGGAAATCTTCAAGATTCTTCTAATGGATGGGCTTCCCCATGATGTTTTGCATCCTCCCATATGGATCATATGGCCTAACCAAAGGGAATGACTGGAAATTCATCATTGTTAAACCAGTTATTGCTTTCTTAATGTTCTCAAAATCTGGGCACATATACAAGCCCATTGTGACTTGAAACAATACTGGTGGGAGTTTGTTACTTGCTTTGTAAGCATTCAGTATTGTAGCCACTTGCCTCATGAACTCCATTAAAACTACTGCATCAGTGGGGTATCTTGGGAGCATGAGGGGTTCCTCTTCAAAACCTTCAATTCTTATATAAGAGAATGTTGCAAATTGAATAAACCAGGCTCCATGCCTGTATATGACTTCCTGAGCTTCCATGCTCAGTCTTTTATTTCTATCCTCCTCCATTGTTCTTGCCAGATGCATAGAGAATGCATCATTCACTAATTTGTAATCTTGGAGGTAATTTGCTCTTTTCAGTTGGGGATGGTGATCCCATATATGTGCATCATTTGTTGTGCCACCAATTCATCCATCTGTAGTCAATGCATCAAATGTACCCTTGTAGGCACATGAATAAACAATGTATGAAGTCATGTAAAAGGAACAATCTAGACCTCCTAAATTCATCAACTGCTCATTTAGAGCATCACTTATCATCTTAGCCCACATTGGCTTGTTATCTGTGTAAAGGCACATTAGGATGATTGCATACATCCAATCTTTAAAACTTCTAGCATTAGGCTGGCCTGTCACTCTGCTGAGCAGGGCTATCATGTATTGGTACTCATCGTCAAAATCAAATTTATATAAATGAACTGAAAGTTTAGTTGCTGCAAGATAGGGACTATTCTTCGCCCTCCATTGGTACATTTTCTTCCTAGCAGCCTTCTTATTATTTTCATATTCTACTTCTGATTTGTTCAAATCCCTGTTGGAAACCTTCTTGCCCAATGGCAAACCGAATATAGCAGCAAGACCCTTGATTGACAAATTAGCATATACTCTGCCATGCTTCTTTACTTTCCTTGTCTACGGGTTATAGTTTCTTGCACATTCAATGACTAGCTCAGGAGTTTCCATAGAATATGGGAAACCAGCTGTACTCCACATTCCAGACACAAAGACTACATCCAGCAAGGTGTTGTTATTCTTCTCATCACTAATTTTAATTAACTAGGTAGCTAGATCTATATTTCCTTGGTACGTATTCGTGATGGCACAATATTTGAATTGGACGCCCTCAGGTTTAACAAACATGGGCTTTAGAAATTCTGCCTCTGACTTAGCTAACCACTTATCCTCCATGGATGCCTGCAATTATCAAAACTGAGTCTTACAATTGATACTTATAAGCGTACATATACACTACATATTCATTATTCATCATGCATATTATACTCTTTCAATATTTCGTTTATCTCGATATGCATAACCTAGAACTTCAAACCAAAAGACACCATGATACTTGGATATGTAGAATATGACAACTAGAGGGTTTCAATTACTTACCTGATATGTTTATCTTCCTAATTAGGTTGATATATGCGGAAGGGACTCAATTACCAGCAGTGCTTCTTGTATCTCGTTCTGGTACAAGCTATATGCGTCCACAGGTAGCCTTATGAGGATTTGTAAGCTCAGAACTTTGTAAAAACTTGTTTTATCACAAGATAAGTGTGAAATGAGTCTATAAATCACTTTTAACATCTTCACTAAGGCAAATTAGGGAAAATTAGGGCAAATTAAATGCAACAGCTGATTTCCTTGTACGAAATTGCCAGATCCCGCCAAGTGTATGTATCAGGTTTGTAATCGGCAGGAATCACCTACCACATCCGATTGCATTTAATGTTATGGCAGCATGGTGCGGGGTGATCTTTGCAAGATAGGATGATATTCAAATATAAGGTGATGGTCAAATATGATCTCCTTTTGGAGTAAAATGACCTCCTGTTGAAATATTAGGATGACATCATCAGGATAATGACTTAGTTCACCGTTGTACTTTATGACATCATCATCATGTTATGTAGGAAGGGTCATGTTTGGAAATATACCTCCTTGAGGTTAAAAAAATGGTGACATCATCATCGAGTTTATTTCTTCGATTATCAAGTTTGGATGATGTTAGCAGGACATCGGTTCGGGGTGATATTTTGTGATAGGCCGATATTCAATTATTGGGGTGATATTCAAATATCGGGGTGATATTCAAATATGATCGGGGTGATGTTCAGGAATATGACCTTCACAAAATATGTGACATTGTTCAATGGGTAAATGCCTCTATCACCTAAAATTGACATCCAGACCTCCAGATAAATGATTTTATTGAGTGATAATATTAGATCGGGGTGATCTTTTGTAAGATGACTAATGTTAAGAAATATGATCTTGCCCTCAGAATATCAGGTTTGACTTGGACTTTGACTCACCATAACTCTTGTTTTCTGAGGGATATCAGGGGGGTCCAAAAGGCAAACCTACATGAAATTTCATGTCCTATCTAACCATGAGGCTATTATCATAAAATGTTAACTTTGAAAAAACTGACCTCATCATGATGACTTACCCAGTCCCCTTTATGCAGGATCATCTGCATGGTCTTACTTTTACCAAACTGCCAGCAAGTAGAAAACACAAGCAAAAGCTAAGAAAAATGTTGGGTCCCTGTTGTCAAGTCAAAATGGGGCATGTTGTGTAACCACACAACACTAACTCAACCCTTAAGCATGTCTTTGGTGATTGTTGTGGCGAAGTCCAATCGTCAGTGTGTGCCTATAATGTGCCTGAGATGGTGTTGGCCTATAAATAGGTACACTCCATCACTTGTCTGCTGTGTTTTCTCCATGTCTTCAAGTGTGTGTGTTTGGCGTGCTTGCTTTGTTTGGCCTATTTGTTGCCCCATATGTTTCCTTCATTTTGGGAGGTTTTGCGTGTCTTGCATGTGTGTCACCCCATATATACAAAGACCTGTGTGATAAGTGCATCATGTATTATGGGAGGTTTGTTTACTTTCTAGTACTTGTATCTGCATTTCATATATATGACAAAAAGAAAAGAAAAGAAATCATGCTTGTCTTCTATGCATTGACTGTCTTCTTCATGTTCTGCATGATTGTAACTATCTTTTCCATGTTTTGCATGCCTATTACTGTCTTCTATGTGATTGGCATGTCTTCTTCATGTTTGGTATGTTTGCTATGTTTGTGACCTTACTTTAATGCATGTATTGGCCTCACGTTTATACATACATTAAATTGGGGGCTAAATGTAACGTCAAAAAATGTCCCCTTGGGGGTTTTTCCCTCATAAGGTTTAGCTCCCGGTTCTTTAGCATGCATTTAGGACATCTTAGTTCATAATTTGGCATCCTGATGGAATGAGCCCTAGGTAACATGACAAATGGGACCTAGGAGGATCCCTTGAGCTGTACCCTTTCCAAAATAGGTGGGAGGACTTGGACACCCACGCCCTAGTCCTACCTTATTTTGGGGTAGCCCTAATTTTTGGGTGTCATTTTGTGACCATTATTTGGTCCCTTTGCCAACACAATAAGCTTGAATTATGAAAATCTTGGTGGGAGTGTTTGTAGTTACATATAAAAGCATGTTTAGGCATTCATTTGTAAACTAGATGCTTACTAACAAGCTATTGTGTTCCGAAGGTGATTCAAGGCTTTCATTGTGTTACAACAATAGGCTTGTATGGTTTATGTGTTTGTATTTGCATATTTGAGTATCAATTTCCTTATGGAATGAAGAGCATCCTCCTCCCATGAGAGCTTCACTACAAGGTGACATTATATTATGTTTTCACCATTGATTCCTTTGGTTTTTTTCTTTGCCTGACAAGGGCATGCACTCTCTATCTAACAATAGTGTTCAAAGACTTAAGTGTCCTCTGGGGCTTGACTGAGGCAAGCCTCTAAACACCACAATCCCCTAACCAAGTCTTGTGATTGCAGGTTACAGGTGTCACATTTAGGAAAAGTGAATTTTTAGGAAGGATTGGCAGGAATCTCTAATTTTCCACTAAACAAGACTAAATATTAAATGAGTGCACCTAGAAAAATTTGATTCCAAATATTTTGTTGTGACTGATGTAAACGCTACTAATTCTCCTTATGATTCCCTAGAAGCCACAAAAACCAAGATAGAACAAGTAAACTTGTAAAGGAATGCATTATGTGAAAAATGAAGAATCTGATGAAATATGATTAAGATGAATAGATACAAAAGAATGGACAGAATGAGCATAAACTAGATGAAATTCTATGCAGTTTGAAAAAAAATTGTGAAAAATAGATAAATTTTGCAAGAGATATGCTCGTTTGAAGTTGCAAAATAGTGTTAACTTTTACTAAAAAAATTAGATGAAAATGGTATAGTCACCTGATAATGACTTTGCCACAGTGTAGAGGGGTGAACCAGCTTCTTGATGCCACTTGTTTCATGAAATTTTGACCTATCTTGACCAAGTTATGGCAACAAACAAAAATTGCCCTATTAGGGCTTGAGGAGTAAATAGGTCAGGCTCTTGTGGTTAGCTAACTGCTATCTGTCAAAGGAGCAAGTGTTCATATGCAGTGGATAAATCTGGTGGTTACAAGTATAGTTAACCCTAGTGGCTAAGGAGTTAAGCTAGGCCCTTAGTTATTGATATGACCAAGGGTTGAACCAAAGCAAAAATGAGAAAAGAAACAAGGGGACTGATGACCCTCCTCTCGGTCACCAATGTGAATGCACCCTATAGGTGTGGCAAATCACATTAAGACATAATAGACAAGGAAAAGAATTTTAAGTCTGTTTATATTTTGGTTTGTTTGGTGGTTTAATGTTGTGGCTAGGGTTTTAGTTAGGGAAGTGGAGGGTAGAAGGTGGCGGTGTGGATGGTGATGGGGAGTGAGGGCTGAGTGGAGGATAGGCTGCAGGGAAGAAAGTAGGGTGGAGGGAGGACTGTCAACAGGGGTTTTAGAGGTTGTGGGGGGAGTTTGAGATGGGCAGTGGAGAATAAGGAGTGGCAGAGGGATAGAGATCGCTAACAACAGTGGCAACAACAAAGGTTGACAAAATCCTGCAGAGGATATTGTTAGGGTTTGTGAGGTGTTTACAGTGGAGCCGACATCATCCAAAGGTGGAAACAATAGTGCTATAGAGGAAAGTAGGTGGCTAGGAGGTGGTCAAAGAGCTTAGGATTAGGGTTTTATAACAACAGTTGAAAGTTAACCAGAAACCCTAGATCTTCAATCTCTGACCACTAAAAACACGTGAAACTTGCAAAAGCAAACAAAGATAGGAAGAAACGATGATGAGTGTATGTTATTACAAATAGTACGGTAGGTCCGTATGGTATAGATCTGTACTGTATGACTTGTCATACTAAAAAAATTTAAAAAAAATTCAAAAATTTCAAAGTGAGCAAAATATAGAGTGTTTTATGTTGTTTTTCACCTATGAGGCCTCCTAGATGCAATGGTGAGGTTTGTTTCAGGCCAAGGAGCCACCTACAAAATTTGACTTACCAAAATCAACAAAAAAATGTTAGATTCACATTGGGTTCACCAAATGTGTTAGGGTAAAAATTAGAGTTATAAATCACAAGCAATAATCATTAAACCCAAAAAACACAATGGAGTACAAGATTGACATAGAAACCCAAATGAAAAAGTAAACCAAAACTAAATCTTTATGCTAAGCTTGGCTCTCCTCCATTTCTCTTCTCAATCTTACATAAGAATGCAAAATATCGAAGGATGAATGGTGATTGCTCACTATTTTAGTAGCATAACACTAAGAAGAAGAGGAATGATAGATGATTCTAGAGGAAACTCAACAGCATGAGGCTACTTGAAAATGGATCCCACAAATTGCTTAGCTGAGGGTTGATTTATAGGAGATGAATGATTTGAATGATGTGGACAGTTGAGATTGAATAGGGTTTCCCACTCCATAAGGAGTTGTAGTCATGTGACAAGTGTAAGTCTAGCCTAATTTAAATAATATTTTATTTAAATTAGTAGGACTTGTGAAGTGTATTAAATGAAAAATGTAATATGTGACATCTGTTGGATTGAGGTGAAAGGTGAGGATAAATTCAAATATTTTATTTGAATTAGTTGGAAAATGGGAGAGGGAAATTAATTAAATAAATATCATTTATTTAATTAATTTTCTAGTGGAATAAAAGGGATTAGGAGTGGGATTAGGACAAAATGTCATATGATGTCTCTAGTAATGTGTCAACTAGGTGTTACAAGACATGGACAAATTTATGTGTCTACATCAATCATCAAAGGTGTGAGCTTCAATGTCAGTTGTTAGACAGTAGAAGGACTATCATACTATAATATTTTCTAAGTTCATTTTTAGTTCAAGGGGTAGTTACTTCCTTGGGTTGTAACCCTAAAACAGTCTTCAGGGAGTAGTATCTACCTTGGGAGTGACACTAACACAAAATTCAACAAGGATTAGTAGTTTCCTTGGGTTGTAGCCTTAAAACAAAGTTGTACTTTTTATAGCAGTGACCTTCATATATTGTGAGTTAATCCTCACCATGGTTTTTCCCCTTTTTTAGTTTTCCACATATATTTGGTGTTATGTCTTGATGTGCATTATGTTCATCTTTGATGTTTATGTTAATTTTGTAATGTTAATGCTTTAATTTGATCTAGAGGATTTGATGTTTGATTGGATATTGATTCACCCCCCTCTTAGTATCCTAGTGCGTTCAATATCCATTGGGACCACTACATTTCAAATCTAATAATCTTGTGAGTTTCTTGTCATCTAGTGTCATGTAGGTTACAATCGTACCTACGACTATGAATTAGCACCCACAACCCTTTTGTTAGCACATGTGCATTGTCTTGTACCATCAGTGCCTATTAACTCTCTATTTTTTCAAGAAATTCATAGATTAGTGCCCACATTGTACTAGTTGGTGCCTATGATTTTGTATCATTTTCATGATTTCATGTCTGGAAATTTTACATCTAACAAGCTCTAATTGACTTGGTTGCATCCCTAGCATGTCCTAACAACCTATTTTGTAGATTTAACACTATATTTTGTAGATTTTTTATCATCTTGAAGGTCCCTCATCGTCTCTATCTTGTATTAGTGCCTACACATTGAATCAGTGTCTGTGCAACCTAGATCAACACATCTATAGTTAGGTTTAGCACCCCTGCACTCAAGTATACCTTCTGTATGTTTTATCACCTATGTCATATCCTTTAGTGCTCATGTTGAATATATTAGCACCCAGGTCATAGGAATTAGTGCATTTCCTTTCCTATTCACTAATTGGTGCCTGTATCTATTGTTTTAGTACCCATGTCATAGGGATTGGCATGTGTGTTTGCATTAGCACCTATCTCTTCCTTTAGTACTGAGGTCATAACTTTCAGCACTTGGGTCTACATCAACATCCTTGTAACCTCTGTCAATGCACTTCTAGGCTCTGTCAGTGCCCTTGCAGCCCCTATCAATTCCCTTCTAGCCTCTGTCAGTGCCTATGACCTCTCTATCAGTGCCTATGTCTATTTCAAGCCTGATTTTTCATCTAACATATTTTTTTGGACTAATCCTTGTGAATGCAGTATCTTTTGACTATTAAGGAGACTTACAAGCATACTAATCTTGTGATTTTGTAGTTCTACTTGCCCAAGGATCCATCCTTTTTCCACTATTCTAGGCACACTTTCTTTTTGAGATTAAAAAAAAACTTGTTTTGTTTTATTTGGGGGCATTTAGAGGTGTATGTTCTCTCCTTGTGTCATTTGGTGATCTTGGAGATAAAAACCCTTGATTTGATCTAATCTTTGCTATCTTTTTAAATCCCAAGGTCCTTTGTGTGTATGCTCTCTCCTCACACCACTTGGTGATCTTGGATATCAAAAGTACCTTGGATTCTTTCCTCTAGGGAGCCTACCTTGAATTTCATCACATGGGGATGCCCTCAACCCTCATGTTCTAATGGGGTATAAAAATTTGGAAGAGAATCAAAAGACTCTTCCATTGGGGGACATTTTTCATTTGGGAAAAGCTTTAAAGAACTTTATACCTTGCAAAGTGAAGGAGGAGAGTGGGTTATTCTCTTGCACCATGCCATTAGACATACACCTCATCTCATGGACATAGGCCTCATGCACCTTGAGTGTATCAAGAATATCCCCTAGAAGCCCATACATCCTAGCTTAAGACCCTTCATCCATCATATCTTGTGGTGCATCACTATAGTAGGAGGGAAAGATGCTCACGCGTACCATTATACTTGAAATAAGGGTTACTTTGGGTAAATCAAAAATCTCTAAGCTAAGGGGTATATGGTGGTACATGACCATATATTCCTTATCTATCCAAGCTATAGCACTATGTGATGGAGATTGATTACCATTGATGTGAAAAAGGTGTTGAGTTGATGATGCAGGTACATCATAGTGAAAGTTAAATCATACATGGAGTTGATATTTGTCTTCATATGGCAGGATGTTTCTGGAGTTCACCATGAACTTCACTAGTTAAAGTGAATTTAGGGTGATGACAATATGACATGTGATGTCAATGGTCAGGTGATGTCATTAGTTTATATGAAGGATGTGAAGAAGGTTTGGGTTATCATCTTAAGGAGTTGTTGTTTCATGATACTTATGCTCTCATCTCAATAGTTCACATATTATGATGTCCTTATATTAGGATCTGCATTGCTTTGTGTCAAGATGATAATTGAGAATTTGAGTCGATATCTTACTTCATCATGTTCAAGACTTCATGTGCTTTGAGGTTGTATTATATTCATGCTCAGGATATGTCAAGATGCTTTCATCCCATCTTGTTTCATCATCTTGATGTTATTGGTTGACTTGATTCCTTAAGGTGTAGTTGTCATTCATGGCAGTGGACATTGGTATTGGTATTCACTGTCATTAGCATTGGTGTTTGGTATCAGTATTCATGTTGTTTGAGCATTTGATGTTTGAGCTTATAACTTTGATGATATCATTTATATGGTTCAATCATTCATAATGGCTGTTGGCAGAGGTTAGTCCATGGTTGTTCACAGAGGTCATTCTATGGTGACACTCACATGATCTAATGTTATGAACAGTTCATATACTCATGGTTCTCTTAGTTGACTTATTCTTGGCATATTAGTTAACACATACTTGGTAGGTTAATGGTAATGGTTAAGGTATTTGTTTATGATCCTTGTGACAGTTGGCATTTGGTAAGGTGATCTTGGCTGGTTGTATTTCAATATGGCATTCAATTGTGTCATGTTGGTTATGATACATTTTGTATTGTACAATATTGGTAAACTGTGATGGTATCATTATTGTCGTTGTGATCTTCTCAATTTGAAAAATCAGTGAGCTCAGTTCATGTCTTGATATCATTGGCATTATGAAACATTTTTAGTTTTAAGGTCCTTAAGAGCTATGTTTTGAAGCTAAGCTTAAAGCTTTATCAACCATCATCATTAATTTTCACTTTATGTTATATTTGATTATTGACCTACTACAAAAGGTCATATCACTTAAACTTATCTCCAGAAGGGGTTCTTTATAGTTATAATGACTAACCCTTCATCTTTCTGTACCATCTTCACCGGTATGCTCCTTATGCCCTTGGGAGCCAAAATTATATCACCAGTCCTTGTTTAAAGTTGGAAGAGTGCACATATCAACATCAATGGATATTATTTAAATAGACTCCTTGTCTCCTGAGTTCCTATTTTGATGGGCATGAGATTGTCAAATTGCATTGTTTAAGGCCTTTTAAGGTTATTATAAGTATGTTTATAATAACAGTCAGTGGGGATATTTAAAGTTTTTTTTGGGAGAATTTTAATAAGTCTCATGGGTATTAAAGATACATAGAAGGAGTTTTTTTTTTGGAAAAGACTTAATAGAGATTTAATAGGCTTTTTATATGGTGGAGCCATTTTATAGAAAATGATTTATGAGACTTGATTTTTTAAGAGATTTGTTTCTATTTTTATACTCCACCAGTGAGACTTTTCTCAAAGTTTTGAAGACCATAAAGGAGGAGTTCATTTATTTATTTTTGATGAAGAAGGTAGATTTTTATTGGAGTAATTGTTTTTGTTTCTAGACAAAGGATATTATTATTCTTGAAGACTATTCTTTTTGCAGATTGAAGAAGATAATTTTTGAAAAGAAAAATATGAAGAAGTTTTTTGAAGAGAATATGAACAGGTGAATAGATGAATGAAGAATGGATTTGAAGATTAAAGACATGGAAGAAATTTTTTATTGAGAACATGAAAGGATTTTTATTTTATGAAAAGAGGAAAATGAATCAGAGGAATGAAGAATATGAATGGTTATGCAAAGTAGAGGAATTTAATCTTATTCTTTGAAAGTTCCTTATTGATGAAAAAGATATATAGAGAAAAGTAATTTTTTTAATATTTGATGCAGAGAGGAGAAGAATGTGAAAGGACATTCAGATTTCTATATAATGGTTTTGTAGAGACATTGATGGTGGGATTTTGTGTAGGTGGTATAATATGCAGTGAAGACATTTTTGTGAAGAATCTTTTGAAAAGAAAATACATATGATATTGTGAGATCATGTTTATGCAGGAATGAATTAAACAAGGATGAAGACATTATGTAATAAACTTACAGATTGAACCATGTCAAGACTATATGCAATTGATTGTACAGACATAATCTAAATCAGGTGAATTATTTTTACAAAGATACTTTGAATCAGGTGAATTGATTGTGAAGAGATAATGAGACTAATATGAAGATTAAATTGAGTGTAATTGCAAAGAGATATGCATATTCAGGGGTTTGTATTGAAACAAAAATCCTTTGTATTCCTTGTATTGTTTTGAGATTGTATTTTAGTGTCAGTGAGACTTGTATGGTCAATGAGACCTCTTTATGTGCCAGTGAGGCTTGTATGGTCAGTGAGACATCTTTATAGCCAGTGAGGATTATATGGTCAGTGAGACTTGTATGTAACCAGTGAGGTTTTGATTAAGCTAGTGACACATTTTAGAGTGGTTTTTCTTCCCCTAGAGGGTTTTCCACTCATCAAATTCGGTGTCATGGTTCTTTTTTGTCTTCATGTGTTCATGTGCTCTAATCATTTGTTCTTAATGTGCTGATTCATATTTTTATTATCATACTTTTGTATGTGTTTATCAGATCATTGATGTCTTCCTCTCTCTGTGTCTTGTAAGTTAAAAGGTATAAAAAGATTTTAAAAGTTACACAACACTGATTCACCCCCTCCTCTCGGTGTTGTCCTAGACTCCAGCGCTATGGTATTAATGGGGGTGGGAATTAATTCTATCCTGAGTTGGGATTGACCCACATCCCTTTCATGAGATCCACAAGATATGTTACACCTACTTGACTAAATCTAGGGTGTTCAAGTGTTTGATGTGTCTTCATTGTCAAAACCCATGAATCTCCTTAATCCAAACCAAATCCAAATCCTTCGCAAGAATTGTGCATGTATGTGTGTTTATTTTTTTCAAAGCTATCTAAATTCAAGCACCTAGCTATCCTTAATCACATCTTAATCATCCATCCTAATCCTTGTCCAAATCATCCATTTTCCTAATCCAAATCGAAATAATTGACCTTCTTCCTAATCCACATTATCCTAATTGATGCAGAGGCATCCACACTATATCATTCGCATATAGCATGAATGTCTGCAGACCAACCTCATCATCATCATCTTCGCCATCATCATCATATTTCCTAAAGCCACCAACATCATCATATTTCGGCTTTTTTCTGTCAGCATCATGTTTCCGAAAACCAACAGCATCATCATCATGTCCGACCAGCGCGAACATCCTCCTGACGTCCACTGTTCACCTCACCGACAATTTCCGTCTTCTCTACCTTCAACATCATCATGATGTTCAACAGGCGCAAACATCCTCCGGTTGCACTGTTCATCGGGCGCCAAGCTCTAGCGGCCTCATCATGATATTTAACATCACCTTCGTCAGCAGGATATTCAACATCCGGTTGCTCCAAATATCCTGATGACGACCTTCAACACCTTCCCTTCGACACAAGCTTCAGCATCATGATATTCAACAGGATAACGAACATCCGGTTCTTCCCATTTATCCTGATGATGACAAACCCTAACTCCTCGCACCGTTCACTCGATGCTGACGTCACCCGATATCCTGATGACGTAGATCCTGATGACGATGACGTCACCCGCAGTTTCACAATATCCTGCTGCTCTGAAATGTCCTGATGACGTATATCATGATGATGATGACGTCATATCCTGATGACCTTCTCAATACTTAGTCAAAAAAAAACACAACTTCCACTCCCGCATCTACTCGCGATATGCGGATGTTTGGCATTCCCTATATGATGATCCTGATGCCGATACACTCCTCGGCTCCTCCTGCTGATGATCACCCCAACGAACTCACTCTTCATGAAATCGACATCATCATGCTGATCTCATCCACTTATCCGGATGATGATGTCCGAACTGTCTGCAGGATATTTGCAGAAATATCCTGATGATGCCGTTTCGGCAAACTTCTGCACTTAGCGAAATCTCACTTCGCCGATCCACCAAGGATGACCCGATCCAACCTCAGGGTGATCTTCCAACTCCAGTTTATCGACTTGACCTAGCACATGAGGATGCTAGGCTTCTCAGCATCTGTCGACCGCGATCCTGTGCACCTGCATGCAAACAGAAAACAACCTAACATCTAACCTACTGTACATTGCCATTCCACCGATCAGATGAGTCAACCGGTGGAATGGATCAGTATATCCATGCAGCCACGCAAACCAGCAGATCGATTATACAAAGGAGATCAACAGAAAACGAAACAGGATCTTTATTGATTCAAAGATGCAATACAATATGATGTTCCTCACACAGAACACTCAACCTCCTCTGCGCAATACAATACTAGACTGCCGATCGATGATCTACAATCAACCGATCTCATGCTTATAAAGACTTTCCTATGAGTACTACTGACCCAACTCCAAGCGGCTGGGAACTCTCCAAGCGGCTGGGAGATCCCACCGAACATACATCATGACAGCTGTTACAACTAACTAGCTAAAAATAGCAAAAGCCTGGTCAGCATGATCTTATCCTGATCAGCATGACCTTATTACATGCAAATGGTCTAACAGACCTTCTTGGAAACACAAACAAGACCTAAACTACTAACTGCCTTATCATGACCAGCTGTCAGTTAGGTGCTCCTGCACCATACTCCCCAACAGAAAAGAACTCATGTCCCATGAGTTTAGCATGTGGAAGTCTTCCACCTGTACACTTTGCTTTGTCAATCTTCTGACCTGCTCCAGCTTTAGCTGCTGCTGTCTCTTGGCTGCTCCAAGACTTCTGAACTGTAACTTGCTTTCTGGCAAGTAAATCATCATGCCTGTTGATGTAGGCCTTTCCCAGGTTGTCTCTATGTTTGACAGAGTGTCTGACCAGAACCTCTGGCTGAACTACCTCTTGAACTCCTGAAGTGTTCAAGTCTATCTTCCTTTCAACTCTCATAGGACAAACAATAGTCCCAACTATGACAACATCCTTGTCATTCCTCTGAACTGGTGGCTGTTTGCACCCCTGTTGCTGAACCTGCTGCTGACCTCTGTCAGTCACAACTGAAACTGTCTTCAGCTTGTTGTCTGTAACAACTCCTTTCCCTGCAGTGTCCTGAACTGCCTTCATGCCTGCTCCTCTAGGCATCTGCATATACTCCTTCTTTCCCATTAAAATGATTTGAGCTGCCTTATGTGCTGCAGCTTTTGCCTGCAATGGCATCAACTTAATAGTCTTCCCATCCTTCTTGATGGTGTAGGTATTAGCATACCCATCATACAGTACCCTTCTGTCAAATTGCCATGGTCTACCCAGCAGTAGGTGACAACATTCCATAGGCAATATGTCACACAAAATTCTATCCTGATATGGTCCAATCTGGAAATCCACATATGCCTGTTCAGAGACAAAAAGTGATTGCCTATCACTCACCCAAGATGCCTTGTAAGGGTATGGATGTGGAATCCTTTCCAGCTTCAGTTTATCAACCATCTCCTGAGATACCATGTTGTCTGTTGAACCAGTATCAATGACAACTTTACATACCTTACCTTTGCTCTTACATGTGGTTTTGAAAAGAGCTCTTCTTTGCACCAGATCCTTTGATGCCTGCAAACTTGTTTTCCTTAACATCAGTGATTCTCCACTCTCTGGATAGCCAAAATTCTCAGGACCTCTGTTTGCACTTTCTTCTTCTTTCTCTTCCTGTACCAGTTGTACCCTCTTTTCACTTGTTCTATCATTTCTAGATGATGAACCCTTGTTGTCTGGACACTTGAAAGATGGATGACCAAACTCTCCACAGGTGTAACACTTTCCTGAAAATGTAGTAGAACCTCTACCACCTCCAAATCTTCCTCTATTACCTTTCCATCCACCTCTGAAATCATACTGTCCCTGTCCTTTACCAGTGTCTTCTTGAACCTCATTGGTTTGCTTTTGTGCAGGGGCTGCTCCTCTTCCCCTATTGTTTCCTCTTCCTCTCATGGACTTATCATGTCCTCTGTTCAACTTTTCTTCAATCCTGATTGCCATTTGATAACAATCCTCCACATTCTTAGGGTTAGCTAACACTAACTCATCCTGTATGTTAAACCTCAAACCTGCCAAGTACCTAGCCACCTTTTCTACCTCATTCTCATGATGACCAGATCTCATACTCAACAGATAAAATTCCTCAGTATATGATTTCACATCCCTGTCTTTCTGCTTTAAAAATTGTAGCTTCTTAAACATCTGGATTTCATAATCCCTTGGCAAGAATTTACCCTTTATCCTTGCTACCATCTTATCCCATGAAGTGATCTTAGACTTCCCTTGTTTCCTTCTCTCAGATTGTACATAATCCCACCATACCAAAGCATGACCTCCTAACTTGGTCTTTGCAATTTTTACCTTCTGATCCTCAGCAACATCTTCACATTCAAAGTGATTATCCAGTGCAGCAATCCAATCCAACAACTCATCTTCATTCAAGCTCCCAGTATATTTGGAAACATCAACCTTTACCTTAGGTTTTTCACTCTGCACTGCCTTTAACAGTTTTGCCAATCTCTGGTCTTCAGCATCCAGATCTTCAGCTACCTCTTCATACTCTTCAACAGTATCTGCATCTTCTTCAGACTCACTGTCTTCCACTTCCCTCTTTTTGTTCTTTTCCAGGGCTGTCAGCCTGGCTTGAAGTGCTTCAGCAAGCTCCTTCATCTTCCTCATCTCTCTAGCATGTTTCTCCTTCATCTCCTGCAATTCCCTTGCAGTACCACTACCTTTAGGAGGCATTTTGTCAACCTCTCAATCACAACACACAACACACAATCAACTCTATCTCTACCTCTGCCCTTTCGGTGACAGAATCAACACACAACAGCCCAGACCTTTTGCTGAGCTCTGATACCACTATGATGCAGAGGCATCCACACTATATCATTCGCATATAGCATGAATGTCTGCAGACCAACCTCATCATCATCATCTTCGCCATCATCATCATATTTCCTAAAGCCACCAACATCATCATATTTCGGCTTTTTTCTGTCAGCATCATGTTTCCGAAAACCAACAACATCATCATCATGTCCGACCAGCACGAACATCCTCCTGACGTCCACTGTTCACCTCACTGACAATTTCCGTCTTCTCTACCTTCAACATCATCATGATGTTCAACAGGCGCAAACATCCTCCGGTTGCACTGTTCATCGGGCGCCAAGCTCTAGCGGCCTCATCATGATATTTAACATCACCTTCGTCAGCAGGATATTCAACATCCGGTTGCTCCAAATATCCTGATGACGACCTTCAACACCTTCCCTTCGACACAAGCTTCAGCATCATGATATTCAACAGGATAACGAACATCCGGTTCTTCCCATTTATCCTGATGATGACAAACCCTAACTCCTCGCACCGTTCACTCGATGCTGACGTCACCCGATATCCTGATGACGTAGATCCTGATGACGATGACGTCACCCGCAGTTTCACAATATCCTGCTGCTCCGAAATGTCCTGATGACGTATATCATGATGATGATGACGTCATATCCTGATGACCTTCTCAATACTTAGTCAAAAAAAAACACAACTTCCACTCCCGCATCTACTCGCGATATGCGGATGTTTGGCATTCCCTATATGATGATCCTGATGCCGATACACTCCTCGGCTCCTCCTGCTGATGATCACCCCAACGAACTCACTCTTCATGAAATCGACATCATCATGCTGATCTCATCCACTTATCCGGATGATGATGTCCGAACTGTCTGCAGGATATTTGCAGAAATATCCTGATGATGCCGTTTCGGCAAACTTCTGCACTTAGCGAAATCTCACTTCGCCGATCCACCAGGGATGACCCGATCCAACCTCAGGGTGATCTTCCAACTCCAGTTTATCGACTTGACCTAGCACATGAGGATGCTAGGCTTCTCAGCATCTGTCGACCGCGATCCTGTGCACCTGCATGCAAACAGAAAACAACCTAACATCTAACCTACTGTACATTGCCATTCCACCGATCAGATGAGTCAACCGGTGGAATGGATCAGTATATCCATGCAGCCACGCAAACCAGCAGATCGATTATACAAAGGAGATCAACAGAAAACGAAACAGGATCTTTATTGATTCAAAGATGCAATACAATATGATGTTCCTCACACAGAACACTCAACCTCCTCTGCGCAATACAATACTAGACTGCCGATCGATGATCTACAATCAACCGATCTCATGCTCATAAAGACTTTCCTATGAGTACTACTGACCCAACTCCAAGCGGCTGGGAACTCTCCAAGCGGCTGGGAGATCCCACCGAACATACATCATGACAGCTGTTACAACTAACTAGCTAAAAATAGCAAAAGCCTGGTCAGCATGATCTTATCCTGATCAGCATGACCTTATTACATGCAAATGGTCTAACAGACCTTCTTGGAAACACAAACAAGACCTAAACTACTAACTGCCTTATCATGACCAGCTGTCAGGTAGGTGCTCCTGCACCACTAATCCAATTTCTTCCTAATCCACCTTATCTCAATCCAATTCCTCCTAATCACTCATCCAATTATCCAATTTCATCTCGATCATTATCCTAGTCATAAAAAAACTCCCCCATCAAACCATCAATTTTACAAGCTCATTTTTTTAAAAAATCAAGTCTGGGGCTATGCCCCCAAATCCCCCTAACATTTGGTTGGGTCTCCTCTCTAAAAACCACTAAAAATCCCCACGTTTATCAATCCCATCATTTGAGCTTAATTAATTCCCATCTTTGAGCTTAATCCCATCCTATCATTCTATCACCTTGTAATCCATCATTAATTTCCCCTAATCATCCTTAAATACATATCCTAATCCATTTTCCTTTATCCTAATCATATAACTTTTATCCTAATCCAATTCTTCATCACCATCTCAATCCCATCTTAACCATAATCCGTTTTCCTTAATCCCAAAGCACTTCATCCACTCATCATAATCCAAACATCCCATCCTCTAATTATATTAATCCAACTATATCCCATCCCTAATCATCTCATTCAAATCTCCCCTAATCATAATTTCATTGTTGACATTAATCATTCATCCATATTCCCCATAATCCACATCATAATCTATTTCCCTAATCCAATTCTCCATCTCCATCTTAATTCAATCCTAATCAGTTCCTCATCCTCCTAATCCAAATCCCTAATCCACATAATTGCAACTCTATTCCACATATAATCTAATCCATTATCCTAACCATCTTATCCTAATTATTTATCCTTCTATACACCTCATCTATTTTTGAATTATTATCAGTATCCTAGTCATTCCCATCACATGATCTTAATCGAATCCCTTCATTTTTAGCTCTATCAAATTCATTGAAAATCCACATCATATTCCACTTAATCCCCTTTCATCTTACTCTGAATCTAACACAATCATCCCCCATCTCAAATCAATCATCCATTATCCATTATTCTTCTAACCATCTTTCATCAAATATCCATTCGAATCCTTAATCCAAAAATTAGCACTTACAAATCAAAACTTGGTTAAGGAATTAACCCCTCCAAACATCTCCAAATCATAATCATACTCCATCCAATTTCATCTAAATCCCAATCATAATCCATCCAATCATCATCCAAATTTTTATCCAAAGGACCCTTCACTTAATCATTAATCAAATGCAATCCAATCCAACCACCAAAGGGCCCTTGGCCTAATCCAAAATCAACCACAATCAATCAAAATTTGGTCAAGTATCATATATCATTGACCTTGACTAATCAAATCAAATAAAATCCATCCTAGCATCAAGTGTCATATATCATTGATCTTGATCAATCCAAATCCAAAATCACCCAATCCAAATTAATCCAAATAAATCCCCCTCTAATCCAAAATAAAAATCAATTTCATCCAGTCATAATACATCACATCATCCTAAATCCAAATCTAATTATGAATTCATATCCTTTTGATGATGATGTTATTGACCAGGTTAAACTCAAAATCCATCATGAAATCCTTGCAAGTAAGCTTGTCTTAAATCACTCTTGCCCATCCATAAACTATTTAGGGGAAAATTGGATTTATTAATGTTCTAGATTTTAGATGTTAAATCCACCTCTCCACTATACATTCAAGGATCTAGGGTCGAGTGATGAGCACTATCATACCCTAGGTCACTTGCAAATGTAGGGAAACTTGGATTAGGGAATTTAATTATCAATTTTCCTTCTCTTATGCCCAATTGACCATTAAGACCCTAATTATACAAATATGGCAACAAATTAATGAATAATGGAAATTGCTCATGCAGACAGGAGTAAAATACCAAGTCACAGATTACCTATTTTTGGGGTTTTGAAGTGGAACAGTCGAGGACACTAGAGTGGGTGCCCAAGTCTAAGGTGTAATTTTCTTCACGAGATCTAGACCTCTTTCTGACACTGATCAGCCCTGTAACTTCTGTTTCTTGAAACTCGGATGTGAAGGACAATAGAGCGAGTGCCCAAGTCCTAGAAGTACTCCTATGTACTACTTCATCAAATTCCAAATCCTTCCTGCAACTCCACTTTTCCCAAATGCAACACCTATAACCTGCAATCACAAGACTTAGTTTTGGGGGTTGTGGTATTTAGAGGCTTGCCTCAGTCAAGCCCCGAAGGACACTTATGTCTCTGAACACCATTGTTAGATAAAGAGTGTGTACCCTTGTGAGGTAGAGGCAAAAATCAAAGGAATCAATGATGAAAACACAATATTATGTCACCTTGTAGTGAATCTCTCATGGGAGGAAGATGCTTCTTCACTCCATGATGGAATTGATGCTCAAATCTACAAATATCAACACACAAAACACACAAGTCTGCTCTTGTAACATAATGAAAGCCTTGAATCACCTTGAGAACACTTGAACATCACACTTGCCATCTATTTTACAAATGAATGCTTAAACATGCTTATATATGCAATTACAAGCACTCCTACCAAGATTTTCAAAATCAAAACTTACCGTGTCGGCAAAAGAACCAAATAACGGTCATAAAATGACACCTAGAAATTAAGGCTGTTCCAAAATAGGGTAGGACTAGGGCATGGGTGCTGAAGTCCTTTCCCCTATTTTGGGTAGGGTACATCTTCAGGGGTCCACCTGGGTCCAACTTGCCATGGAACCTAGGTCTCATTCCATTAGGATGCCAAAATATGAACTAGGATGTCCTAAATGCATGCTAAAGACTCGGGAGCTAAACCTTATGAGGGAAAAGCCCCCAAGGGGACATTTTTGTGACGTTACATTTAGCCCCCACTTTAATGTATGTATAAACGCAAGGGCAATACATGCATTAAAGTAAGGTCACAAACACAACAAACACACCAAGCACAGAGAAGATACAACGATTACATAGAAGACAGTAATAGGCACGCAAAACACAGAGAAGATAGTTACAATCACATAGAACATGGAGAATATAGTCAATGCATAGAAGACACATTAATGCATGGAAGAAAGAAATGATATCTTTTCTTTTCTTTTTCTCATATATATGAAATGCAAATGCAAGTACTGGAAAATAAATAAACCTCCCATAATACATGATGCACTACCCTAAGGTGCATGTCTCTATATATATGGGGCAACACACATGCAAGACATGCAAAACCTCCCAAAATGTAGGAAGTACTACTCGAGGGCGTTGGTCTCTACATATGGGGAAACAAACATGGTGAACAAAACAAGCATGCCAAAACACACACACTTGAAGACACAGAGGAAACACGATAGACAAGCGATGTAGTGTATCTATTTCTAGGTCCAACACCATCTCAGGCACATTACAGGTACACACCAATGATTGTGATTCACCACAACAATTGCCAAAAAAATGCTTAAGGGCTGAGTTAGTCGCAGAACCACTCCTCGCCTCTATAGAGGACTTTTGAAAATGCAACCCCACCTGCATCACAGAGACACCTTATAGTGAAAAGGAAGCACGACATACCACCCCACCCACGTCACAGAGATACCTTACAGTGAAAAGGAGGTATGAGCTCAAAAGTATACAACCCCACCTGTATCACAGAGATGCCTTACAGTGAAAAGGATGTATACACAATATATTTCAAGATAGATTGGTTGATTGCAAACAAAGTTAGGATGTAGGAAGTACTCATCACACTAGTCTGCACCTGAGGACAAGCACATTACTAACATCTACAATAGATAGCTTACGTTATATATGCCCTCACCTTAAGGTGGTTGATATCAGTTATCGATATCAAGCATGTTAAGGTAGGAAGAAAACACACAAGGGAACACTGACTTTTGCAAAGCCCATGCTCCTCGAAGGTGACATGTACTTTACGGTTGCCAAACATTCCCACAAACACATCCCTGCAAGAAACATGTTAGTGTCTACAACTTCATGATAAACAACAACATCAATGCATATGATTAGCCACACAAAGAGCCAAGGTTATACAATGAATTCAGAGTTTGAGGATAACTGTGAGGCTATATCATGAAACTCTCTGAATTGAGTACCGCCAAGGCTAGATTCAAAGGCAAACAGAGGTGCAAGGAGTAGCAGTACTGTTAAGGTTTGTAAATATGATAGAAAAATCATAAAATTCACTACGTGGAAAGAACGAGTGCTTCCATTAGCCAAGCGCAGGATAAAATATACAACCCCATCATCATATTAGGAACTAAGTCCATTTTTTTATTTCTCTCGAAAGGGACACTAGGTCCGCATCAGTATTAATGTTTGTTGTCATCAGCCTGCTAGATGGAAACACTAGAGGAAGGGAAACAATAAATAAGAGAGGAGAAACAAGTGTCTTAGGGACAGTCATGTAGGAGGGTTCCCCCATGTCACCAACCACGATGCTATGTCTGTAAGACACAACACACAACAACAAAATTAGAGAGAGAGCAGTTTAAAAGAATGATGATACAAATAGAAGAAGGTCACAACAGGGGCGGTCTCTTGGTATCCTGAACCTTACAGGAGAATTTGAGGTCATCCCAAGAGGCCTAAACAACATATAACACATCAGGGGGGAAGCACATCACGAGAGAGATAAAGGGTTAGAGATACTTACTTGTAGGACCCCTTTCGGGCTAGAAGTTGTCTATAAGCAAATCATCATCATCATTTTCCCACTCCCTAATGTTGGAAGATAGTGGGACATATGGTACCATAGACAAATTCATATCTCATTCATCATGTTGTTCATCGTTATGATCATTATTGTTTGTTTGAATGTTGGGATCAATGTTTTCTTGTTGAGAGGCAAGGTTTATAGCATAAGCTGGTCTTCTTTTCCTTCTTTCTCTTTCTTTTCTATTTCATTTTGTTTTACCACTTATCTCTTGTAAGATAGAGCTATCCTCTTTCATAGGTTTGTGCAAATGAGAAGAGGAAGCACCAGGATCAAACCTCATTTGTCATGGTGCAACACTTTATTGTTGACAACAACCTCCCGATCCCTGTAAGGATTTTGGCAAAGGAACCTTAGCATAGGGACCTTGTCCTTTCGGTCTAAAGTTCTCTTCAAATGTGGGTTGTTTATCTTTTATCATTTCTTGTGTAGGAGGACTAGGTACTTTAATTTTATCTTAAAAGTAATTCAACTTGTAATGTGTTTGTTGAACCAAAGGTTTATACTTGTTGTGAGGGATGGTGATTATATGGCCATCCAGAGGGAATTGCAGACAATGGTGTATTGTTGAAGGGAAATATTTCATTTCTTTTAGCCAAAAATGTTCCAATTTAATGAAAAAGAGGTGAGAAATAGGGACAACCTTAAACCATTGTTCGACATGTTTTCTAGATAATGTTACTAACAATGATATCTTACCCAAAGGCTTGACAAAGGTTCCCTTATGTGTCTTAATCATCATGCTTGAGAGATCATAAGAACCTTGCATTAGTTGATGTGAAAATAAGAATTATTTGGTGGAAACATTAGTCATGCAATTAGGGTCAATAAGAGTTCCATTCATGGGATTTCCCATTATTTTCATAGTGATGTAAAGAGGTCCTCCCTTGTCTCCAATTGTTCTATCATGAGGTGTGAAAATAATTTCAGGTTCAGGAGCCTTTCTTTTCATGTAAGGTCTAGGAGGGAACCTATTGTTTCTATTCTGATTAGAGGCCATGTTTTTATGCCAAAACCAATGCCAAATCATATTTTGAAATCTTTTCAAAATTGGTACAAGACAAGAGCAAAAAAATAGCCTAAAATGCTTGATTTTTCAATACGTTTTCAATGCAAATGAATAAAACAAAGGATGTTGTAATGATTTTGATCAAGGGAAGAAAGTTATATGTCTGATATCAGTCCAAAACAACAAAAATATCCTTCTCAATACACTCTTGATGCGATTTCAAGTTAATGCCAATTCAAATATAGTGCAAATATGTCAAAATAGGCACTTTTTCACCAATTTCAATGTAAAAGAGCATAACAAAGGGTGTTGTGAGGAAAATGATGATGGAAATAAAATAATATCAGTAATATTAGCAACTTGATGCAAAAATATCCAACACAACATTCTTTTAGTGTCACTTAAGGTAAAACCCTAGTGAAAATATAGCAAAAATAGGGTATTTTTCATGGTTTTTCAACTCCAATACCTAGAAAGAGGTGTGTTGTAATGAATTTCAGGAGGTACAGAAGATAATATCAATAATATCAGTTACCTCAATCCATAAAATTGATCACAACACACTTGGAGTGCAAACTAGGTGAAACCCTAGGGCAAAAATAGCCAAAATGTGTAGTTTTTTGCAAAATTTTCACTACAAGAGCTCGATAAAAGGGTATTGTGAAGATTTTTATGAGGGGAAGAAAATGATTACCCTGATAATAGAAAATTAATTCCAAGATACCTTTCACAACATGCATACGGTGCAAGTTTGGAGAGTCGATAAGGCCAAATTTAGTGAAAATTGTTGTTTTGGAAGCCCTACATTTGAGATCATGGGACAAAATTCTATGTGAATGTTTTGAAGTCTGATTTATGATGAAAATTAAATACTCTAAAATCTGAAAATTATTTTCAAGCTTGAAGATGAAAAATGCTCATGCGACTTTAATGAAAATGCATCAAAATTGCTAGTTTTTGTTGAAATTTTCTATGCAAAATTGCAAATATTTTAAATCTAAATGCAAATTTACACTAAAATACAAGACTATAGTTAAATTGAAATTATAATGAGCCTCTAAAATCAGTATAAAAATATGACAAAAAAAAGATTTTGCCTACTAACCCTAGATTTTGGAATTACTAGGTTATATAAAATTGTCAAAATTTCTACAAAACCCTAGCAATTAAATGATGAAAATGCAATGCAAAATTTTGTATTTTTATATTTTTCAGTATTTTATATGAGATCTGATGCAAAAATCATGAATTAAGAAAATTTAGGAAGAATTGATACCATATAGTAAGCCAAACAATGCAAATTTTTGTATTTTTCCAAGTTTTCAATTTTTTTGAATTTTTCTCAATGCAATAAAATGAATGAATATATGAATGAATGAATGAAATCCAAATCTGAAGACACACACTTATCAAGTTGAAATTTAAGTCCAAAAACATGGGTTCACCAAAATGTTTAGGGGAAAATTGGATTTATTAATGTTCTAGATTTTAGATGTTTAAATCCGCCTCTCCACTATACATTCAAGGATCTAGGGTCGAGTGACAAGCACTATCATACCCTAGGTCACTTGTAAATGTATGGAAACTTGGATTAGGGAATTTAATTATCAATTTTCCTTCTCTTATGCCCAATTGACCATTAAAATCCTAATTATGCAAACACAGTAATAAATTGACGAATAAAAAAAAAGCTCTTGCAGACAGGAGTAAAATACCAAATCACAGAGTACCTATTTTTGGGGTTCCAAAGTGGAACATTTGGGGACACTAGAGTGGGTACCCAAGTCCAAGGTACCAGTTTATTCGTGGGATCTGGACCTCTTTCTAACATTGATCAGCCCTGTAACTTCTATTTATCAAAACTTAGATATAGAGGACACTAGAGCGAGCACCCAAGTCTTCGAAGTGCTCCTATGTCCTATTTTTCTTCAGATCTTGAATCCTTGATACCTATCAATCCTTCCTACAACTCCACTTTTCCCAAATATGACACCTATAACCTGCAATCACAAGACTTGGTTTTGGGGTTATGGTGTTTAGAGGCTTGCCTCAGTCAAGCCCTAGAGGACACTTAAGTCTCCGAACACTATTGTTAGATAAAAAGTGTGTGCCCTTGTGAGGTAGAGGCAAAAACCAAAGGAATCAATGATGAAAACACAATATTATGTCACCTTGTAGTGAATCTCTCATGGGAGGAGGATGCTTCTTCACTCCATGGGGGAATTGATGCTTAAATCTACAAATATCAACACACAAAACACACAAGTTTTCTCTTGCAACATCATGAAAGCCTTGAATCACCTTGAGAACACTTTAACATCACAATTACCATCTTGTTTAAAAATGAATACCTAAACATACTTATATATGCAACTACAAGCACTCCCTCCAAGATTTTAAAAATTAAAACTTATCATGTCAACAAAAGGACAAAATAACAGTCATAAACTGACACTTGGAAATTAGGGCTGCCCCAAAATATGGCAGGACTAGGGTGCGGGTACCCAAGTCCTCCCCCATAATTTTGGGCAGGGTACAACTCAAGGGGTCCACCTGGGTCCAACTTGCCATGGAACCTAGGTCTCATTCCATCAGGATGCAAAAATATGAACTAAGATGTCCTAAATGCATGCTAAAGACCTTGGAGCTAAACCTTATGAAGGAAAATCCCCCAAGGGGACATTTTCTGGCATTACATAAACATGCAAGCACCTTATGACCATGCATTGGCTAGCAAAAGATACGCTTCCACACCTAATTGGATATCCTATAGTCATCCTTATGTTACTCTTGATAAGGTAAATCCATTCTATCCCCCATCGACATCCCAACATCAACTCTCCTATGAAATCCCCATCACTTCTACCTCTTATCCACATTCTTCTTATCCTTATCACACTTATCTAAATCCATCATCTCCTTATCTGAATCCCTCCTATCCAAATCCATCATATCATTATCCACCAACCATGCCATCTACTTCATCACCCAATCTAACATATATCCCACTATCCAATTCTCCTACTAAATCTATATCATCCTTTCTCTAAGGACTCTTTGCTAAGGACCTAGAGAAAAGTCACCAAATCTAACTTGTGGAGTCATGTAATTTCACTCCTCTCCAATCATCTATATGTGTCGTTGATGACCTCATCATTCAACTCATACCTAATGAACCACATCACCATCCTCCTCAATTTTATCCAACATCCTATCCAAAGCATTTTCCTCTCCTCTATCTACCCTACCCAAGGAGCCAAATTCAACTACGTGTTCCTCCCCCATCACACCATCCACACAAATTTGGCTATGTCAAGAGCCTAGTCGAAAGCATGTCAAAAAATCCACCCTGTTCCTAATCATGATCCAAGCATCCCATTTATTGCTATTCCTAATCCCACAACATCTACTATCATTCTTGTACTAGCTCCTATTGATCCCCCATCATCCCCCATCATTCATTTACCATCTCCCATCAAACCTTCACCATCACCTATTGAACCCATTCAAAATCCACTATCCTATTGTCTTTACCCTACTACCTTCATCCCTAGTGGTTCTCTCATAGGAAACAAACATATTTCATCCACCACTCATCCCCCTCCATCAAATAATAGACTCACATATTGTTTCCAAAATAACAAACATCCCATGACACAGTGTATGCTCTAAAACATGAACTATCATGGTAAAGGCCCGGGCCTTCATAAAAATAGCATTTTGGAGTGCATCCATATCAAAATCCATCTATGCACACATCACCTTGGCTATACATCCCAAGGAAAACAATCCAAACATGTTGGTACCACCCACACACCTCCCAAATTCACTTCGTCCAAACCCAAACCAAGTGCATCTCTTCACACCTCTAAAACATGGCCACAATCCCCCTCCTCTATCTTATTTCATCCATCAATCCCAAAAGCATGTGACCATACACCTCCCTAGGTCCACACTTCCTTCACTCCTCCCAAATCCTAATATCACCATCCTCAAATCCCCTTATCCCCCCCTCATTAATATCCCCTAAATTTCCCCATCAAGATCAACCTAAGCACACATCATCCAAACATGAAGCTATCAAATACCCCATGGGATTCAACAATAATAGTTTGGATTCATCCCCACATGAAAAAAATCCAAAAAATACTAAAGATTATCATGTCGTAGAACATCGATAGACACAATCCAAGAACAATCCATCTAAAAGCATACAAAATTCCACACCCATAAATGAAAAAAATTAAAATGGTGTGCACTTGTAAATAAAAATAAACAAATCCAAGTGGAGAATCCACATCCCATTCCATCCCCAAACCTCAAAAATATTGTTTCTCGTGAAAATATTATAAAAATTCTAAGTTTGTTTGGGTCCCTAAGTTACCAAAATGGCAATCCCACAATCCCCCATCTTGATCCTACAAATTGGTGTAGGGGCACCTAGTCAAACTATGTAAATAGGGGAAATGTCAGTTTTGGGTGTTTTGGAGTCTTGTGTGGAGTAATAAGGTCTATTTAGAGAATTTTTCAATGTAAATAATCTCATGAGGTTAGTTTAATGATATTTTTGTTGGGTTTGCACCTTCATATTTTGGCATGATTGGGAAGTTGAAGAGTCATTTGTTTCAAAAAGAGGTCATGAATGTTGTTTGGGATGGAATAGGTATAAATATGCCTTCAAGGCTTCGAGGCAGACTATTGAAGGTGGATGATGATTAAAACAATACAAAAATACCTTGTATTCTGATCAATTTCTGTGTTTTCTACTGTTCCTACGACTGTACGGTCACGTACAGCCCAGTCATGTTCTACAATTCATTTGAAGGGATGATACTCTAAGTTTACTTTCATTTTTAGGTGACTTGGTGTGATTTCATCATAATAGAATGATTTTATTGGTGTTTGATTGAAAATAGTTGGCAAGACTAGGGTTTAGGGTTTTGTACAAACAAAATGGATTTGTAAGCTATTCCACCAGTGAAATCCTTTGAAACCTAGTAGAATGGAAGTTTTCAATGTAATTTCAATGATTTTGGTGGTTTTGAGAGTAGGGTATGAAGTTGGAATGGATTTTGACCAAACCCTAGCCTAATTTTCCTATGTATTAGGCTTTATAAAGTTTTAGACTTGAATTATTGAAAATTACTGAACTTGTGATGGATTCTGAAGGCAAAACTTACATAATTAGACCATATGTGATGTGTTGAAATCCCTCAAGTAGAGTTTGGAAGTTTGGAGGTTGAAATGTACACACTTGCTTTGGAAAAGTGGCCTAATTAGGCCTAGGTGTAGCAACATCAGTGAATTAATGAGAGATTTGGTCTGAAACAACAATATCCAAGTTCTTGATATGTTAAGTAAAAACATAAAGAGTACTCAAAAAGATAATTTATTTGTGGGTCAAGGGCCTTCTTCAAAAGATATGTTGAAAATCCTACTTAGGAGTACTACAAGGCATAAGGGAGGTTAGTGAAGGATATCAATAACTCTAGGGTTTTGAAACTTACAAATTGGTTCTTTGGAGAGTTAAAGACCTTATAACCCTACTTTGCATCATAGTGGTATCATAGCTTAGGTTTTGATGTAGAAATTGAAAAGAGGTTGAATTTTGAAGAAGGAAGATGCCTCCTAAGAGCAATCCAATGACCAGAGATGTTAGAGAATTGAAAGAGTAGCATGATAAAGAAAATGAGAAGGGTAAAGGAATCCCAAGAGGTGTCCTATCTAAACTTGTAGCATTAGAATCTAACCAAAGGAGAGTTATGGTCAATGGAGACCAAAGTGACCAAGAGGAAGAGGAAGGGGGTGAGAATGAGAACCCTCAAAGTGGAGTCCAAGATGAGGAAGAAGAATTGGACCCTGATGAATTGAGATTGGTGAAGATGCTGAAGGCTGTCAAGGGAGATGCTCCTAAGGTGAACATAGAATTACCCATGTATGGTGGGAAGATAGACAATGAAGAAGTGTTGGGTTGGATAGATGCTCTTGACAATTACTTTGAATATGAGGAGGTGGCAGATGATAAGAAGGTAAAGTTTGCCAAGACAAAGTTGAAAGGCCCTGCCCTAACATGGTGGAACTATGTGCAAGAGGAGAGAGTAAAGAAGGGCAAATCAAAGATAAATTCATGGGATAGGATGATAGCTAAGGTGAAAGGACAATTTCTACCTATTGACTATGCAATTCAAACCTTTAGAAAGATGCAAATTCTCAAACAAAAGAAGTTGGATGTCATGACATACACTGGGGAGTTCCATGAGCTTAGTATTAGAGTGGGACATAATGAAGATGAAGTAGAAAAGGTGGCAATATATCTAAATGGCCTAAGATTCAATATCCAATATGAGATCAGTCTCACACCTCCTAAAATAGTTGAAGAATGTTTCCAAATGATAGTGAAGGTAGAGGAAAGAATAAAAAGAAGGCAAGAATAGCAAGGTAGAGGAAGAGGAAAGAATTTTAGAGGTAGAGGCAACTTTGGAGGAAGAGGACAGTCCACAAAACAACAAGGAGAAACAAGCAACCATCAAGAACAAGGGGCAGATGAAAGAGGTGGTTTCAGTTGTAGAAGATCAAATGGTAGAGGTAGATTTGGAGGGTAAGGAAGAGGATCAAATACCTTCTTAGGCAAATGCTATCATTGCAACCAATTTGGCCATCAAGCATGGAATTACCTGGAGAAACAAGCTTCTACATCACAAGGCAGTGAAAGGAGAACACAATTGGTGAAAGAAGAAGACAAAGAGAGTGTCAACTCACCATCTCAACATGCTACTCCTAAGGTAGGTGAGTCATTAATGATAAGAAGAACACTCATTAAGGTGCCAACAGTCAAAGAACCTCCACAAAAAAAGTCCTTATTTAGAACAACTTGCAAGTCACATGGAAAGGTATGCAAAGTAGTTATTAATTTAGGTTCTACTGATAATTTGGCTTCCTTAGAAATGGTAGAAAAATTGAATATGAAGAGAATTCCTCACCCCACACCATATAAAGTGTCATGGCTAAAAAAAGGTCAACAAGTCTTGGTAAATGAGCAGTCATGGGTAGATTTTAATACTAGGGGTTATAGAGACAAAATCCTTTGTGACATCATTCCCATGGATGTTTATCACTTGCTGCTAGGAAGGCCCTGGCAGTATGATAGAAAGGCCAAGCATGATGGCCACAAAAACATTTATGTGATAGATAAAGATGGGCTTCATTCACATTGACACCCCCACAAGATGAAGATTTTGACAAATAGGTTGGGTCTAGTGTTATAGTAGTGGGAGAGAAATAATTTTTGAAAACAATGAAGGTGGATAGGGATTTGCCTTGATAATCAGACCTAAATCCAAATCTATTTTGGCAGCAAAGAAGGTAGAGGATATAACTAGTGAAGTTCAGGCTTTGTTGAACAAATACAAGGATATTGCAACTAATGAATTGCCAACCTCTTTACCTCCCATGAGAGATGTCAACCATCATATAGACCTAATTCCTAGTGCCAATTTGCCAAATAAGGCTGCATACAAGATGACCCCTAAACAAAATGAAGAAATAAGAAGGCAGGTCCAAGAATTGTTAGATAAAGGCCTAATAAGGCAAAGTTTAAGTCCTTGTGGTGTCCGTACTGTTTTAGCACCTAAAAGGATGGGGATTGGAGAATGTGTAGTGACTCAAGGGCAATAAACAAAATCACCATCAGATATAGGTTTCCAATACCTAGAATGGAGGATCTAATGGATTGTTTGGGAGGTGCATGCTATTTATCAAAGATTGACTTAAAAAGTGGCTATCATCAGATTAGGCTAAGGCAAGGAGATGAATGGAAAATGGAATTTAAAACTAATGAAGGTCTGTATGAGTTGATGGTAATGCCCTTTGGACTGTCAAATACTCTGAGTACATTTATGAGGCTAATGAATGAGGTTTTGAAGCCTTTCATTGTGAAATTTATTGTTGTGTATTTGGATGACATACTTGTGTTTAGTAAGACTAAAGAAGAGCACTTGCAACATCTTGACATGGATTTGCAAAAGTTGAATGAAGAGAATTTGATGATAAACTTTAAAAAGTGTGAATTCATGAAAGAGGAGCTAGTGTATCTTGGTTTTGTGATCTCCAAGGGTTCATTGAAGATGGATCCCACCAAAGTTAAGGCCATACTCAGTTGGTGAACTCCAAAATCAGCAGGAAAGGTAAAAAGATTCCATGGACTTGCTACTTTCTAAAGGAAATTTATCAAGAATTTTAGTCATATCTACTCACTCATCATTGACACAATTAAGGGAGATAAAAGGAAAAGATTCCAATGGACTGATGAGGTAGAAAGAAGTTTTCAATACCCAAAACGAAGAGTGGCTCAACAACCTATCCTTTCTTTAGTTGATTTCAACAAGGTTTTCACCATAGAGTGTGATGCAAGTGGCTTTGCAATTGGTACAATCCTAAGCCAAGAAGGTAGACCGGTGGCTTTCTTCAGTGAAAAGCTTAATGAAGCTAAGAAGAGGTATTCATCATATGATTTAGAGTTGTATGCAATGGTGCAGGCCCTTAAGAAGTGGAGGCACTACCTTTTGCCAAAGGAGTTCATTATTTTCACTGATAACCATGCCTTGCAATTTCTAAATAGTCAAGATAAACTAAGTCATAGACATGTAAAGTGGGTTGAACAAATGCAGAGCTATACCTTCACTATCAAGCACAAAAAGGGCCAATCCAACAAGGTAGCTGATGCTCTAAGCTATAGGTCAATGTTGGTGCATGAAATCCAACTTTAGAATGTGGGAATAGATGCATTGAAGGACATGTATGCTAAAGATGATGACTTCAAAGAGGTATATGATGTTTATGCTTAGTTTAAGGATACTTTTCATGAGGAATATTCTAATTTTCTACTGCAAGATGGTCTGTTGTTTAAAGGTTCTCAATTATGCATTCCAAAGTGTTCCATGAGAACAAATTTGATAAAGGAGAAACATTGTGGAAGTCTAGTAGGATATTTTGGGGTTGATAAGACATTGGAGTAGGTAAGAAGGTTCTACTTTTGGCTAAAAATGCAAGTAGATGTCAGAAAGTTTGTAGAAAGTTGTACAATCTGCCAAAGAGCCAAGGGTTCTACTTCTAATGTAGGACTTTATCAGCCCTTACCAATACCTAATAGGCCATGGGAGAGTCTAAGCATGAATTTTGTATTAGGTTTTCCAAGAACTCAAAGGGGTTATGATAGTGTATTTTTTGTGGTTGATAGATTCAGTAAAATGGCTCACTTCATTCCATGCAAGTGTACAAATGTTGCTTCTCATATTGTAGGGTTATTGTTCAAAGAAATTGTTAGAATTCATGGTCTTCCATTAACAATTGTATCTGACAAGGGATTCAAAGTTTATTGGTCACTTTTGGAGGACCCTTTGGAGGAATCTTGGAACCAATTTGACCTTTAGTACTGCCTATCATCCATAAATAGATGGGTAAATTGAAGTGGTCAATAGATCACTTGGAAACCTCTTGAGATGTCTCACAAAGGAGCATGAGTAGCAATGGGACTTAGATCTTCCTCAAGCTAAATATGCTTACAATGATTTAGTCAATAGAAGAATGGGGAAAAGCCATTTTGATGTGGTGTATGGTCTGAAACCAAGAGGTGTATTTGAGCTTAGAGATTTGACAGGGATGGAGAAGAGAAGTGTTGAGGGAGAAGCATTTGTAGAAGCTATGAGAGAGGTACAATAACAGGTTAAAGAGAACTTGCATAAAAAGTGTTGATAAGTGTAAGAAGCATTCTAATTTGAAGAGAAGGGATGTACAATTCAAGGTGGGGGACTTGGTCCTTGCACATTTGAAGAAGGAAAGGTTGATAAAGGGAAAATATACCAAGTTGTTGATGAAGAAAATTGGGCCTTGCAGAGTGGTCCATAAGTTTGGGGCTAATGCATATGAGGTAGAACTCCCTCCTGGAGTTGCTATCTCTCCAATCTTTAATGTTGCTAATCTACACCATTTAAAAGGATTTGTGGATGTAGGTACAGGTGCTGATGCTGATGTTACTAATGAAGAATGGGTTAAAGATCTACCACGTACTGAACCATTGAAGCTTGAAACCATTTTGGACACAAAGGAGGTGAAGAGAACAAAGCACAAAGTCTACAATGAATATATTGTGAAGTGGCAAGGCTTACCACCTAAAGATGCCACCTGGATATCAAAAGAGGATATCACTTGAAGCATGGAACATCCGCGCAAGAGCTGATCTCAGGAGGAACCTAATATTCTTGTCTCCTTGGGTGTATGGTGCAGGGGCACCTAGTCAAACTATGTAAATAGCGGCAAATGTCGTTTTTAGGTGTTTTGGAGTCTTGTGTGGAGTAATAAGTTCTATTAGACCATTTTGCAATGTAAATAATCTCATGAGGTCAGTTTGATGACATTTTTGTTTGTTTGGTTGCAAAAGTGGCTTTGCACCTTCATATTTTGGCATGATTGGGAAGTTGAAGAGTCATTTATTTTAAAAAGTGGTCATGAAGATTGTTTGGTATGGAATAAGTATAAATATGCCTCCAAATCTTTGAGGCAAACTATTCAAGGTAGATGATGATTAAAACAATACAAAAATACCCTGTTTTCTGATCAAATTTTATGTTTTTCTACTGTTCCTATGACTGTACAGTCATGTACGACCCAGTCATGTTCTGTAATTCATTTGAAGGGATGATACTCTAAGTTTACTTTCATTTATAGGTGATTTGGTGTGAATTTATCATAATAGAAGGATTTTATTGGTGTTTGATTGAGAATAGTTGGTAAGACTAGGGTTTAGGGTTTTGTGCAAACAAAATGGATTTGTGAGCTATTCCACTGGTGAAATCTTTTGAAACCTGGTAGAATGGAAGTGTTCAATGTAATTTGAATGATTTTGGTGGTTTTGAGAGTAGGGTATGAAGTTCGAATGGATTTTGACCAAACCCTAGCCTGATTTTCCTATGTATTAGGCTTTATAAGGTTTTAGACTTGAATTCTTGAAACTTAGTGAACTTGTGATGGATTCTGATGGTGAAACCTGCATAATTAGACCATATGTGATGTGTTGAAATCCCTCAAGTAGATTTTGGAATTTAAGAGGTTGAAATCTACACACTTTCTTTGGAAAAGTGGCCTAATTAGGCCTAGGTGCAGTAACATCAGTGAATTAATGAGAGGTTTGGTCTGAAACAACAATATCCAAGTTCCTGATATGTTAAGTAAAATCATAAAGGGTACTCAGAAAGATAATTGATTTGTAGGTCAGGGGCCTTATTGAAAATATATGTTGAAAAAACCTACTTAGGAGTACTACAAGGCATAAGGGAGGTTAGTTAAGGATATCAATAACTCTAATGTATTGAAACTTACAAATTGGTTCTTTTGAGAGTTGAAGAACTTATTACCCTACTCTGCATCACAAATTCATCATGATTCCCAAATCACCATTACTACCCACTCCTCCTCCAAATTAAAAGTTTCAAAATCAATTATAGTGTGTATGACCATTGGTCTTGATTTCTATCACAACATACCCACATACCTTCATCCCCCCATCACATATCTCCCCCATCACATCCCTATGGTCCATGCTTTTGCATAATCCCCCTTTACACTGTCATCCATCTATACCATCCATAGTCCACATCAAAATCCACTCTCCTATCATCCATCCATACCATCTATAATCCACACAATAATCCATCCACATCACTCCATCCCCATCTCACATAATCCTCTACCAACATACATGTGTGTAATAACATTCAACATGGCCCACTTTCAAAACTTAGCCAGTATGGGGCAATTCCACATTGCTATGAAACTAGATGCTTGAGTCCCCATCCTTCTTCATGCTTCCTTCCTCTATCCAAATCCATCCATCCTGTCCAAACATTCCAAAAATCCAAAAAAAAAAAAAATAGAAAAAACAAAAAATCAAAAATCAAAAAATCAAAAAATCAAAAAATAAAAAATGTAAAGAGAAATCAATTCATCGAATTGTGAAACCACTCATTGTGGCACCTTGGGCAAGTACCATTATGAAAACACCTTGTGTACATCATGCATAATCACCCTTAATTCACACCCTACACTTGGGGGCAAATCTCGCCTATTCTATCATTCCCCATCCATCGTATATCCTCTTCCTATTATCCATTAATCCCCCTCACTATCCATATCCACTTCTATTGTTTCCTATCTACCTCATTTTCATATCCATATAATATTGTCATTTCATCCTCATTCCCCGCTTGTGATCCTTTTAAGGATAGGGGAAAAACATGTAAGACATTCCTTGGACACCTTTAAACATACCTCTCTTCTAAGCATATCCTATGATGTCCATCCATCCCCACCATCATAACACCTAGTCATGTATGACACATCTTGAGTGGGGCATCATCTTCTTATGTGATGCATTCCTTGGAGTTCACCATCACACTATCTATATTCACCTCTCCTTTATCCTCTGTCTACCTTCCTAGCCCCCCTTCCATTTCTCATCCCTCAGTTTCTTTGGTGATTTTATAACATCATGTCTTTACACCAACAAAAGGTTACCTAGCTGGTCCCCCTATTACATCCACCTATCCTACATTCGTCATCCTTTGTCACATACATATCCACCCTCATTCCCTATCCTTTACTCCTAGTCCTCACATCCACATCATATCCTCCCATTGACCATGATTTTGATACGTTTAATCTAGTATGAGCACTCTATTTCCCCATCTATCACCCAATCACTTCATTTCACATCATCCATTATCCCTTCATCCCTAAATACTTTCCTTTTCCTCCTAACCACCATGACAAAGGGGGGAAAAGTTTAGACACCTAAAATTGTCCACTCTTCGTCTCATCCCTAAACCATCTATAGACCATCACTAACCATATATAGACACCCCTAAACTACATTTTCTCCAAAATTAACTAAGTAAACACATGTTTAGACTTTTAGTTGATGAAATCCCCTTCAATTCATGATTTTACAATATTTTCTTGTTAAAATTAGTATTCACATACTTTCTAGTATCCATATGTACCCATATTGGTACTTGCATCGATACATATCTAGGCTGGCCAAAATGATTTATCAATCATTTATCCATTTCTGAGATATAGTTCAAACATTAGATGAATTAATTTTTCTATTATCCCCTTACCCCATCCTATGAATTAAATAAATATTTTTATTTCTTTAATTCCTATTTTCTACACTTTTGATTAGGTTTTCCTAAACCTAATTAATTAACATAATCCCTCACTTTCACAACCTAAACCATTTATAACCTTGATAAAATCCTCTCCATTCCCCCAAATGTACAAAGGCATGGCCTCTTGTACATGTCCAAATGACCTTCTTACAAAAGGAATGGTCAAAGACCCATGTACAATGGTCCTTTTGTCCTCCATCCCCTATTCCTCCAATTTTAAATTGAGCATGTACCCATGTTTCCAATTTAAAATTCAAATTTAAGCCACCTCATCCCCTTTTCCTCTAATTTTAAATTGGATATGTACCCATGCTCCCAATTTAAAATTCAAATCTAATCCAACCTGTATCTCACATTTACCAAGTCAATCTCATCCATCCATCTTCCCAAAGCCCAATATCAACCATTCATTCCTCCTTGATCCAAGGAAATCTACTCTTAGCCAATCTCATCATGGTACTTATCAAGATCTCCTTACTTGAGAAATCTAAATAATCCTCCACCCTTGATCTATCAATTCTGTCCCAACCATCCAATTGAGTCTCCAAAAATCTATAAATTGCATCTCACCCTTCACAAAAGATACAACTTCTTTATGCAACATAATGTTGCCATTTTCACTCAAGGACTACATGAGAAGAAAGGTTCTGCTACCCATATGAGGAGTCACCTACATCCAATATCCAAGGAGCACATCATAAATCAAAGTTTACATGTAGGTAGTTTATTTAACTTCATATGTTAGCATTCTTTTTGCTCAATCTGACGTATATTACAACTTGCATGAAATAGGTTATGGTTTTATCTTGTTTTCTTATGTACATTTGTTAGTATATACAGAGATCAATCCTTGTATCCATAGTGGTGGGTCCTAATGTGATGAGGCCACCATTTCCACTAGGAGGACCATGACATATGAGGGCATAGATGATAGTGTGGACTAGATGTGCGACAAGGGATGAGTAGGATGATCATGATGGATATGATGAAGCCATGTGCCATTTTGTACTCTTATGATATATGATGTATTTTGGGACATGGTTATGATGTATAGAATTTTGATATATTTTTAGACATGTATATAGATGTATTATTTTCTTCATGTAATATTTACCTCATACTTTTTGATGTTTTATAATGTAAATTTTATTATGGATGTGTATGTGTTTTATTATGGATGTATGGATGGATATTGTATTATGATGCTTATTTGCATAATGGCACATGTAGATTATGGATTAGAGACTGGAAGCCACTTCTGATATGACAAAACACGTGCTTTATGGTGATATGATGTTAGTTAGATGTATGATGTTAATAAATGGAGGAAATGTTATAATGGTTCATGCAAATGCAAATGACTATAATATAGATTTCTTGACATTTGTGGGTTGTTTGATGATTGTACATGCTTAAGAAGATATATTGATACCATAAGCAACCTAAATTTGTTGTAGCACATGACAAGATGCACAATTATATGATAGATCATGGTGATTTTATGCTATTTGCATGGAGGAATATCTCACAAATAATTACAACCAAAATGCAAACAACAAAATGCCACAAAGAGCATATTGTCAAGACACATCATGATATAATAGATCATGGTGAGCTTGATATAGTATTTTGTAGAAAAATGGTGTTGTATACATAACAAGGAAACACAATCAAATTTAATATATAGAAATATGAAAGACACAAGCACAGATTTACCTCTTGCCAAAGTGACAAAACAGGTGTTGAATGCCATGAGAATGATAGTGGTGCTTGATTAAGAAGGATATATCCCAATAAAGTGATATATTATGATGATAGAGTGATGGAATGATTTTCAAAAAGGACCTCACCATGGTTAAGAGTTAAATCCATTTGAGTCAATGGATTATGTTTGTAGTGCTCGGTTGTTTCTAAGATTTTGGTTTTGGATGCATTATTTCTTGTATGAACCATGTCATGTTATGTTTTTTCAGATGTTTGGTTTGAATGTCTTGAGATTATGTTGTAGAAGGGTAAACATCATCTTTAAATTTTAGATTGGTAAAAATTAAGGGATCTTTCTGATGTAGGAGCATCTAGGGTGTAAGAGCAATCTTGCATCACCCAAAAAATATTGTTTCTCTTTCAATAAGGGTTAAAATTAGTAGGGTTATTATTTTTAGTAAGTTGGCATTTTTGCACATATTGACACAAAATCCTATACAAACCTCCAAAATGGTGAATTAAAGCCAATGGTGAACAAATCACTTTAATATCATTTGTAATTTTTGGGATATTAATATTTTCATTTTTCAAAATCTTGATAAAATATTCAAAGTAAAATTTGAGGCACTTAGAGGCTTTAGATGGGCCTAAAAATTGGCCAAAAATCAAAATGTACCCTAATGGGAAATTTTGCAGCCAAGCATCTTTTCAAGTGCTTTCCAATGATATATAATAATTGAAAATCTAATTGTCGGATTGGAAGTTATGATCTTGGGAAGTTACACTACCAAAATTAGAAAAAAATTTAAAATATCTTTTTGGGAGGAGTTACATCTTCTAGAATATTCAAGGGTGTGTTGACCCCATTTCAATACCTCCAAAATTTAAACTTTTGTATTGAAATAGAGAGTCTGATCATGCGTCAATGCCTTTTGTTGAGTCACCTTTCCGGTTGTAAGTTTTTAGTTCCACACACTTCATGCATCAATCATAGTGGCAATTCAGCATTGAGATGGCATATTCTACTTTGTTCATATTGTTGCCCTACATTGGACTTTGTATAGTGGCATCATTTTGAAGGAAGAACAATCAATGTTTCACTCAAGTTCCAAGTTGTGCCTATCCAGTTTGTGGCCTTTTAAAAAAATAATTAAATTTGAAGATGTATAGCAATTGGCAACAACTGTGTTTACAAAGGTGTCAATAACATCATTTCTCCAAATGTGGTAAGTTTTCAAAGCTAGACACCTCACGGTTAGTGAGATTTTAAAAGTTTAATTTTTCCATACAAAGTTTGCGGAAACAATTAAAAAGGCAATTTTCTTCAAGTTCAAAAGGAATCCTCTTACCTATGGCCTTGTATCATCATCAAGGGAAATTTGTCAAAGTTTCATAATAATCTGGCGATCCAGTCAAAAGTTATGTATTTTTCACCATTTCTTGCCCCTGCATGGTTAACTAGGTAGGCATAGTTAATGGAGTTCACGGAAGGAGTTGAAATGTTTCACTTTCATGCATAAAGTTATCTTGATATTTTCTAGGTTGAATTGAAGATCAACTTTGTAGAATCCAAGATCGCAAGTTACAAATTTGCTTAAGTCAAAGTGACTTAGTAACATTCACAAGTTACTACTATTCCAAAAATGATAAAGAATATGTATTGATTAATTAACTTGTGAAATTTGCTAAGTATAAAGAAGATATCACTTTTGAATTTGCCTATGTAAAGACTTTTCTTCAAAATTAAGTTGTCACTAAGGAAAAAGTGAAAGTAGGCAGCTACTTTTAGTTTTGGCAAACTGCATGAAAGACTACATAGAAAAAAGTGAAAGTAGGGGTCTACTTTCAGTTTTGGTGAAGTAGGGGTCTACTTTCACATTTGGTGAACTAATTCAAAAGCATGACTTTCAATTACTTCTTGAAAAGTATAAATGGAACTTCACTTTCACTTTTGGTGAAGTACACCTGACTACTCCATGTCTGCTTCACTCAGGGCTTAAATTTGACAATTGTCCTTGCCTGTCAAGCAATTTTTTATGATAGTTATCTATTCAATGTTGCCTTTAAATTACTATGACATATCTTAGTATAAGTAGATTATATAAAAAACAAATATATATCAACATAATCCTATGTCAATTTTGATAGTTTGTCCAAAATCTTTCCTTTCATATGATAGTCTTTTTAAAATTTTGATTGTATTTTATAGCAAAAATGGCTAAATATAGCTATACAACTGTCAAATTTAAGCCCTGGGCCTCCACTACTCCATGTCCACTAAACTCTCCCATAATCAAGGAAACAATTTTGAATCATGTGATGTAAAATATGCTCACTAGCAGTTAAAGAGTAAAGTCTCATTAGTGAAAAAGCCAAGCCACGCCATGCATGAAGAATGTGGTAGTATAAAAAGGGCATGAAAACAATTTGAAAAGTTAGTTTAAACCAGCAAAGCATGCACAAGGCATATCAAGTAATTTGATTGTAATATCACAACATTTCTACTGCACAATCATATCTTCAGTAATGTTTAAGTTGCATTCTTTGCAATAAGTATCAGAGGAGAGTATGGACGTCCATCAAAGTGTAATCTTAAGTATATTTCTGCCAAGATAAAACCATTATTAAATGGAGTGTTGGAACATAGTCAAAGGTCAACTAATGGGTTCATTGAAAAGGTTTTATAAACTTTCATGTAGATGCAATTTGCAGATATAAAACTAGAGTCCACAACCCTTGCTAGCATCCTCCCAGCCTATGCCAAAATGAAAGACTTGGAGAAGGGCATGGACATCCATCAAGGCATAATGAAATGGAAAGATTTTTGTCAAATATTAAAGTTTAAATTCTCTGGTAGACAGGCCTGCAAAATGTGAAGAATACACAAAGCCCATGAACTTTTCAATAGGTGACCACAAAGAGATGTAATCTCATGGTCTGCAAAACATGCAACCATAACACAAGGCGTAGAAATGTGGTCTCATAGAATTCAATGAGTGTAAGATATGGATGAAAGTCATTTGTTGAAAGGGTTTGAAAAAAAACTTTGAAAGCAGTTGCATTTGGTAGATGCAAAGCCAAACCCAATTCATTTGTAACCAGTAGACATTCATCCAAAGTGTGAAACATGGACAAGGCATGCGAACTGTTTTGAGAGCATGCCTCATGGAAATGAGGTCAAATACAATGTAATGATTATAGGTTATGTATAAAATGCATTTGTTGAAGATTCATTAAAAACTTTCAAGTGAATGCAACCCTTACTAGCATACTCGCCACCTGTGCTAGAATTGGAACTTTAGAACAAAGTATGGCTTCTCAAAAAAGCCAAACTAGGAGGATTTATGTCAGATATATTGGTTGAAATTGCTCTGGCAATCTTGTATGCAAAATGTGGAAGCATAGACATGGTGCCTAATCTTTTTGACAAAACATTTCAATGAAATGTGGTAAAATTGAATGCAAAGATTAAATGATGCATACAGAATAGATCTGATGAAATGGATTTGAAATTTTCAAAGAGTGCATTTGGTAAGTGTAAAACCTAAATCTACAAGCTTTGTGAACCTTCCCATGACCCTCCATTTGAGACACAATATGGACACCCATCAAAGGAGGAAGGATGGAAGATTTTTGTCAGAGGTTATAGTTGCACACTCTGTAAACCTATATGTAGAATTTAAAAGAAAGACAAAGAATGTGAACTATCTCTTCAAATAGAAGAATAAATGAATGTGATGCCAAGTAGTAATTTTATAGCCATTCTCATCAATTCCATGGTTGGTTAGTTGGTAGCATTCTTTGGATGTTAGAATGGCCAAACTTTTGATTGGTGTTTCCAAATGCAATGATCATGGTTTAAATTCATTACAAAAATATGGGGTTGCATGTCTAGTGTTCATATGAAGCATCCAAAATCATTTACACTTCCTTGATGGAGAAAAATCACAACTAGTAGTGGAATGGTGGGTGTTGTTTCAACACTTTTGGGTGCCCACGTAACCATCATTGATCTACCAATGAGGAATCTAAGAAGGCCACCAAGCAGGGTAAGAGTGTGTGTGAAGGCCCTTAGGTGAAGAAGATGCCATGTGGTGTCTCCCCAAGTGAAGACAATGGCATACTCTATGTAGGAGATATTTACAAGACATGGTCAAAAGAAGATACCATAGAAAAGATGGAGGAGTATGAAATTGAGAATTTTGAAGAAATTGTTTTAATGGATGGCACCAAAAATGAAGGACAAAATTGTGGGTTTGCATTCTTAAAGTTTACATGACATCAAAATGCTATGAATGCATTTAGATGTCTTCTGAAATGAGATGTTATATTTGGTTGTCACATGACTGCAAAGGTATTATTTGTAGAGACTTCCATTAAGCCTAAGGATGTAGCCATGTCAAAGGTGAAGACAATAGTTATGGATGAATTGCTGAAATCTTGGTATGAAGAGTGTGTAAAGAAGGAATGTACTAATTGTAAGTGTGATAGGTGAAAATCAGCTTAATAAGATCAAGCATATAATTGAAAACCTAATCCTACCACCATCAAAGAATCAAATCCAAGTGAAATCAAAAGCATGCAATTCAAGAACAATATCACCTAGATTGTATGATTTGTTGTTTATGATGTGGATTGCTTCGCAACAATGAACAATTATGAAGATAAAAGCTGCCATGATGGATGGATGATAATGATAATATGCTAAATGGATGCTAAAGTGCTCAATATGCTCAAGATGATAATGTAGATGCTATATCAAAATGATGCATAGATTGCTTGAGATGATAATTTGGACGCTATATGAAAATGATTGATAGATCGATTATTCTTCTTAGAGAGAGTAGTATGGAATGAGAGGGTGTTTATATAGACCTCAACCAAAATCAATCAACGGTAGAGATTTGGTGGTTATGTGAATGGCTAAGATGAATTGATAATCATAGGTGAATGTGTAGATGACAAGTGGAGGGTGTTGCAAGTATGGGCCTAACCGGTGTTGTCATTGATGTCAATATACTCTTGTTACATTGATGTCAACGATTGGATGAGCTATGTGCTGAGAATATTGCAAAAATTAGTCTTAGAGAAGAACAATGAAGACAGTGAAGTTCTATGAAGTGAAGATCCAAGATAGATGAAGATTAGAGAATGTGTATCAAAGAGTTTGTAGATGTGTCTAAAGATGAAGATTTGAAGAAGTTATGGCCATATGAGTTAAACCAGTTCTGGTAGATGTTCAGAGGTGACAGAGTGACAAAAATAGGTCCGGTGAGATCCAGAAATGTAATATCTTGTTCTACGGATTTGGTGGAGTGTTTAGGAATCCAATGTGAATTGATAACTCAATTGGTTTGTGGTCTGGAGGTTCGCAAGTATTTATTCCAATATGACAGTGATGATAAACTGTGTTCTTGAGGTTTTGGATGAAGATGAGAATGATTTCAATAAGCAGAAGTGGTGTGGCTATTCATTGTGATTCAGGCAAGCTTGTGGAGGTCTCTAGATTGTGTCCAACTCATGTTGATGGTCCGTATTGAAGATTGAGCTCGTAATTGAAGATTTACTTCTAGGTGATGAGGTTCTTCCTAATCATGGCTGACTGAATGTTTACACATCTTGTGAATGATCTTGAAGATGTTCTGCGAAGCATGGCATGTTCATCAAGAAGATTGAAGTCCCAAATATGTGTGGCCGATAGTGTGGTGATACACATGAAGTTCTTGTAACAAATCAAATTGTATTTGTGTATTTGTTCTGTAGTGAAATATTGTATGTATTGTGCTAACTTTGATGATTATCCTAAAGTCAATGTCTTGTATAAATAAGAGTTGTGAAGTCATTTCAATGTATCCATGGAGATGAGAAACTGATAGAGAGGATAAGAACAAAAAGCAGAGCAGAAGTATTGAGCTTAAATGGAACTGACTCAAGCATGGTGAAGATGCTAATCTCTAATTCAAGTATGTAATATTTATTATTCTGTAGACAGCGTGTCTCTTGTAGGTAGTGGGCCTCTTGTGAGCAGTGTGCTTGGGCAGTGAACCCTAATTGGCAAGTGCCATTTTGTTCCTCTTATTCTTTTAATAGAGAATACAATCTTGGGTTAGTCACCCCATGGTTTTTCCCTTACCCAGGTTTTCCACATTAAAATCTTGGTGTCATATGTTTTAATGTGATTCTATTCTTGAATTATTGCATTGTGCTTCCATGATTGAATTATTATTATGTTGTTGAAAAACAAGAAGGATTTAAGTGTTTAGAGAAAAGAAAGTTTTGAGACAATTGATTCACCCCCCCTCTCATTTGTCTGTCCTAAAACTAACACTTGGTATCAGACCTAAGTTCCTCTAAAAGAGCTTAATCACTTGATGAGATCCAAGATGTCTTCCTACAAGAAGGATAGTCCGAGGTTTGATGGAACTAATTATACTCTTTGGAAAAGTTGCATGGAATGTCACTTGTAATGTATGGGAATGTAATATTGGACCATAAATTCAAAGAAGTGTGTTCCTTCAAAGAATAGTCTGACAACTGTAGATGAAATCAAAGATGTTGAAGACAATCTTCAGGCTAAAGAAGCCTTATTAAGTGCCTTATCTTATTCAGAGCTGACAAATGTTATAGATTTAAAAACTGCATATGAGATTTGGGAAAAATTGGAACTTCTGCATGAAGGAGACAAATATGTTAAGTGTGCAAAGCTACAGAGTCTGAAAGGAAAATTCAAAAACTTGAAGATGAATGAAGATGAGAATATCACTACATTTATGCCAAAAGTTAATGAGCTTGTTTGTGGCATTAGGTGTGCTGGTGGAATCTTAGATGAAGATGAGATTATTGCCAAAGTTCTTAGATCCCTACCTCTTACTTACAAACACAAGGTTGCTGCTATTAAAGACTTCAGATCTTTATCAAATATCACAAGAGATCAATTGGTTGGAAAATTAGCTGCATTTGAATTGGCTGAGTTTGGAGATGCACCCCCCAAGACTGAATATGCATTCAAAGCTAGTGCCTCTGTAAAAGGAAAACAAAGGTATGATTCAGGAGAGAACTCCTAAAGAAACTATCATGGTATGAAAAAGAAAGAAAAGATTTGGAAGAAGATGAAGCAGAAGCTGCTCAACTTGAAGCCCTTATTGCAAAAAGACTGCCAAGAGGATCTGGTAAGTATGAAGGAAAGTTACCCCTCAAATATTTCAACTGCAACAAGATTGGTCATTTTTCCTCAAGGTGTCTAGAAATATTTTCAAGGACAAATCCAAATAGATAAAGATTCTAAAAGAAATGTTACAATGTTCATGAAGATGATGATGATGAAGGAGTAACAGATGATGAATCAGAGATAGGAAACAAATCCGGAAGTGACTAGGTGTTTATTGCCATCAATGAAGAAGATCCAATTCCCACTGAATCTATCAATCATAAAATGATAGAAAGAGCTCTAGCTGCCAAAGTTGAAGAAAAGGATGATTGGGTCATTGACAGTGGATGCTCCCACCATATGACTAGTGACAAAAATAAGTTCATAGATCTAGAAAGATATGAAGGAGTTGTAAAATTTGGTGATAATTCTGCTGGTAGAATCAGAGGTAGATGAACTATTTCTTTTTATGGAAAGAATAAAACTAGTGATGTACTATATGTTGAAGGTCTAAAGCACAATCTTCTCAGTGTTGGGTAGTTGGTGGACAAAGGCTATGATCTCCAATTCAAAAATAAAAAATGTAAGATCTTTGAAAGTTTTAGAACAAAGGTTGCATCCAGTACTCAAACAAAAGGTAACATCTTCCACTTGGTTGGTACCAGCAAAAGTTGTTTATTTGTTCAAATTGATCAAAGTTGGTTGTGGCATAGGAGAATGTGTCATGTAAATTTTGATAATATCATCAAGATAATAAACACTCAGGTTGTAAGAGATCTTCTAAGACTGGTGAAACCTACTAACAATTTGTTCAAAGAATGTCAGTTGGGTAAGTAGAGCAGAGTCACATTAAAAAGTAAGGAACAATCATCTATCGGATTATTGGACTTAGTACATACTGATCTATGTGGGCTAGCAAGAATCAGGAGTTTGTAAGGTGATAAATATTTCATGTTATTAATTGATGACCATTCTCGGATGATGTGGGTGACTTTCCTAAAAGAGAAATATGAGGCTCTTGAGAAATTCAAAATATTCAAGGCAATGGTAGAGAATGAAACCAAGTTAAACATAAAATGTCTTAGGTCTGAAGAGGTGGAGAATTCACATCTGGAGAGTTCATAGAATTCTATGAGAAACATGGGATAAAAAGATAGTTATCTACTCCAAGGACTCAATAGCAGAATGGAGTAGTGGAGAGAAAGAACCAGACCATCTAGGAAGCATCTAGAACCATGATGATGGAAGCAAATGTTTGTCAGATCTACTAGAGAGAAGCTGTAAGCACTATTGTCTATACTCTTAATCAAGTACAAATCAGAAGTAATACTAGTAAGACCCCTTATGAATTCTGGTTTGGCATCACTCCCACTGTGAAGTATTTCAGAGTCTGGTAGCAAATGTTACATTAAAAGAGATGAAGACCTTGGCAAATTTGATGCTAGAAGTGATGAAGTAATATTCTTGGGTTATTTTACTCAAAGAAAATCATACTAGTGTTATAACAAGAGATTGAGAAAGATTATAGAAAGTACAAATGTGAAGGTTGATGAACACATTGAAAAACCCTCAAGGTTTTATGAATATGAAGAAGATAATTAGAATGATGTTTTGGTCCAAGAAGTTCAAGCCCCTTCTAAAATTCAGATCCAGACTAATCCAGAGAATCCTAAAATATAGGAAGAAGAGATAAGCTTCAATGAACCTGTCCAAGAAATAGAAGTTCAAGAAATTCCCAAAACTCCCAAGTATGTAAGACTAAATCATTCTAAAGACCAGATCATAGGTGATAAAAGCAAAGGTGTTCAAACAAGGAGAAGGATTGCTCAAGATTCATAAAAGTATTGTCTGATTTCAAAGATTGAACCAAAAATAGTACATGAAGCATGCAATAATGAAAGTTGGGCCAAAGCAATGGAGGAAGAGTTGATACAGTTTGAAAAAAATCACACTTGGGATCTTGTTCCCAGACCTAGAAACAAAAATGTGATTGGGACCAAGTGGGTCTTCCAGAATAAACTAAATGAAGATGGTGAAGTAGTCAGAAACAAAGCCAGATTGGTCTGTAAGGGTTATTCTCAAGTAAAAGGAGTTGATTTTGAAGAAACTTTTGCTCTGGTGGCAAGAATTGAAGTAGTCAGATTATTTCTTGCTTTTGCTTCCTTCAAGGATTTCAATGTATATCAGATGGATGTTAAATCTGCCTTCCTGAATGGTGACTTGGAAGAAGAAGTATACATTGAGCAACCGGATGGATTTCAATTGTTTGATCATGCTGATATGGTCTACAAGTTCAAGAAAGCACTGTATGGACTCAAACAAGACCAAAAGGCCCAGTATGAAATATTAGATAAACATATTTTGAAGATTGGTTTCAATAAAGGTACTGCTGACAGTAACTTGTACTTCAAAATTGATAACGAAAATATATTGATTGTTGAAGTATTCATTGATGATATCATTTTTGGAGGAAGAGATAGTATGTGCAAGACTTTTACAAATCAAATGAAAAGTGAATTTGAGATGTCTATGTTTGGGAAAATGAATTTCTTCTTGGGTCTACAAATCACTCAAACAAAGAAAGGAATATTCATTTCATAGACCAAATATGTGAAAGAATTATTGAAGAAATTTGGGATGGAAGACTCCAAACCAATGAATACTCCCATGGCAACTGGATGTAAACTGAGCAAATATGATGAGTCTCCTAAGGCTGATCAGATAAAGTACAAGTCAATGATATTACTCAAACTAGACTTGACATTATGAATGTTGTTGGTCTTGTTGCCATATACCAAGATGATCTTAGAGAATCTCATGTCATGGCAATCAAGAGGATTCTCAGATATCTAAAAGGAATAGTTGAGTATGGTTTATGGTATCCTAGGGAGCATGATTTCTCTCTTCATGCATATACAGATGTGGATTAGGCAGGAGATGTGGATGACTGGAAGACTACCAGTGGTGGTGAAATTCTTTTTGGGGAAAAGATTCATTTCTTGGTTGAACAAGAAACAAGAGGCAATATCTCTCTCCACTGTAGAAGCAGAATATATTGCAATAGTAGGTAGTTGCACTCAAGTACTGTGGATGAAGCAAATGCTAAGAGACATCAGAGTGGAGTATGAGGAACCTATCACAATCTTCTATGATAATTCAAGTGTAATAAATATATCAAAAAATCTAGTGTTGCATTCAAAGACAAAACATATATCCATCAAGTTTCACTTTTTGAGAGAGCAGGTGAACAAGAATGAAGTCAGATTGGAGTTTGTGCCCTCTAAGGATTAGATTACAGACATTTTTACTAAACCATTACCTAAGGACTCTTTTGAGTATCTCAGGGAGAAGTTACGGGTTATTACTCCTTTGGTTTTGAATTAAGGTGCACTGATGTGCATCAGTCCGGTGGATCTCACAATCATAGCTTGTGGTTTGGATTGATAATAGGAAGCTTCTACTCAAGGGGAGCAATCTGTATGATTTAGAAGATTGATGCAAGTATGTGCCCTTTGCCATTGATGTCAAAGGGGGAGAGAAGACATGTGAAAAACAAAAATTGATTGCTAATCAAAAGGGGAGCAGTAAAGGAAGAGAAGACATGTGAATAGTTATTGTTGATAGGGGGAGCTATGTTAGTCAATGAGGATAAGTTCTTATCTTGATGGTTAAAACAATTTTTCACATCATATGTTGCCATCAATGACAAAGGGGGAGATTGTTGCAAGTATGGGCATAACCAGTGTTGTCATTGATGTCAAGGATTGGATGAGCTGTGTGCTGAGGATATTGAGAAAATTAGTCTGTGAGAAGAACATTGAAGACAATGAAGTTCTATGAAGTGAAGATCCTAGATAGATGAAGATCAGAGAATTTGTATCGAAGGGTTTGTAGATATGTGTCTAAAGATGATCCAGTCAAGATTGGAGAGGTTCGTATGAAGATTTGAAGAAGTTATGGCCATATGAGTTAAACCGATTTTGGCATATGTTTAGAGGTGAAAGAATGACACAAATAGGTCTGGTGAGATCTAGAAAAGCAATATCTTGTTTTGTAGATTTGGTGGAGTGTTTAGGAAGCTAATGTGAATTGACAACTCAATTGGTTCATGGTCTAGAGGTCTGCAAGAATTTATTCCAATATGACAGTGATGACAGACTGTGTTCTTGAGGTTCCAGATGAAGATGAGAATGATTTAAGTAAGAAGAAGTGGTGTGGATGTTCATGGTGATTTAGGAAATCTTGTGGAGGTCTCTAGATTGTGTCTAGTTCGTGTTGACGGTCCACATTGAAGATTAAGCTCGTAATTGAAGATTTACTTCCAAGTGATGATGTTCTTCCTAATCATGGCCAACCAAATGTTTACACATCTTGAGGATGATCTTGAAGATGTTTTATGAAGCATGGCATGTTCCTCAAGAAGATTGAAGTCCCAGATATGTGTGGCCGATAGTGTGGTGATATGCATGAAGTTCTTGTAACAAATCAAATTGTATTTGAGTATTTTCTCTGTAATGAAATAAAGTATTTATTATGCTAACTTTGATGATTATCCCAAAGTCGATGTCTTGTATAAATAAGATTTGTGAAGTCATTTCAAAGTATCCATGGAGATGAGAAAGTGATAGAGAGGAGAAGAACAAAAAGCAGAGTAGAAGTGTTGAGCTTAAATGGAACTGACTCAAGCATGGTGAAGATGGTAATCTCCAATTCAAGTATGTAATATTTATTATTTTGTAGACAGTGTGTCTCCTGTAGGTAGTGGGCCTCTTGTGAGCATTGTGCTAGGGTAGTGAGCCCTAATTGGTAAGTGTCATTTTGTTCCTCTTATTCTTTTAGCAAAGAATACAATCTTGGGTTAGTCACCCCATGGTTTTTCCCTTAACTAGGTTTTCCATGTTAAAGTCTTGGTGTCATATGTGTTAATGTGTTTCTATTCTTGAATTATTGCACTATGCTTCCATGATTGAATTATTATTATGCTATTGAAATACAAGAAGGATTTAAGTGTTTAGGGAAAAGAAAGTTTTGAGACAACTGATTCACCCCCCCTCTCAGTTGTCTATCCTAAAACTAATAGAGGGAAGATAAGGCTTATGTGTGACCATGTACATAAAAAGTACTGCATGTGAAAGATATTAAATAAAAGATGTAGTACAAACATGTTTTTTAAATGAAAGAGGCACACATGTCGGCTCATGAAGATAAATGACAAGAGAAATTGATTAAATAAATAAAATTTATTTAATTAATTGGAAAGTGGGCTTATGAAGGAATTTTAATTAAATAAATATGATTTATTTAATTAAAATATATAGAAATAGAGATAATTAAACAATTAAAGATTATTTAATTATAGATTAGAAGAAATAGAAGAAATAGATAATGAATTAATCAAATAAATATAAATTTATTTAATTAATAGAAGAAATATGTGATAGGGAAACTGGTCAAGTGTGTTAGACAAATGCAGATGATAGCTAATGCAATATTTTGATACTAATGATAACTAGGTCAATTTTTGGTGTCTACATTTTGCCCCTCTTTGATACAATGTTTGTTAGAACATTGTGTCAAATAAGATATGATGATTCATTTGATAAAAAAGGTGATGCCTTGGTGTAATTGGTAGGTGATGCCCCCTCGAGAGGTAAACCAGACTAACTAGGAAGGGATGGGTTGGCTCGTGATAGGATGAAAGGCTAGAAACAAGGTTGACACAAAGAAAATAGGGGTTGGGAGGGATAAATAGGGATGGTTCAGAAGAAAATAGGCTTTGGTATAGAAGAATTAGGGTATGGAAAGGGGCTATAAGTAGGTTCCTCAAGGGAAAATATGCTCATTTGTGCTCATTTGTGTGTAGTAGCCATAGAGATCTAGAGCTCCCTAGAGTGTTGGTGAATCGAGTGTTGGAGAGCTATCAGGATGGTAATTCCATGCAATGATCATCGAGCCGAGTGAGTGAGGACACATGGGCAACCAGCGGGAGCAGGTGCACTGGTATGTACTGAAACTTTTGCTAAATGCATGATTTTCTTAAGTTAAAAGCATAATAAATGCACACACTTCACCAGAAGCGACTAGGTTTTAGGATAGGTAGTTTAGGTCACTTGTGTAGGAAAAGGGGTCACTTAGGGTAAAATAGGTTGCTTATAGGCTCGAAGTGACTGCTTATAGAAAAACTAGGTCACTTCTGGTCAGCTAAGGAAAATGGATAGGCGAAATGTGCATAGTGTCAATTTAGGTCACTTGTAGGCAGAAAGTGATTGTATATAGATATAGAGCTCACTTGCGTGAAACAGTGAGTGTAATATGGCAAATGAATCACTTATAAGTGAAAAGTTATCACATAGAGGAATTAAGGTCGCTTCTAGCTAGAAGTAGATCATGTATGGTAAAGATATCACGTATAAGAAAATACTATGCACTTGCAATAAAATAGCTCGCTTATGGTCAAAAGGCTAGCGCACATAGAAAAATGAGTCACTTTTAGCAAAAAATAAGTAGCTGCTAGGAGTCAAAAGGCAAATTGTGAATGTAAGAAACTGACAAGGTGTAGTGAATGATGTAGGAGGTACTACCACTATTAATGTCTTAGAAGCCACATCCTAGGGACTTGTGATTAGTCAGGATATTGGATGCAGAGGAGCGGTTGTTTTTGGATATTATTAGTTTGGAGCATGTGTCAAGATTAGAGCCAGTGCAGACACATCGAGGACTGATGACATCGATGGTTGAATGATGGAGGAGTGAGCACAGTTTGTTCTTGTTGCCGACGGGAGAGGCAATGATTACCTTAGAGGATGTGTTTCAAATTTTGCATGTTCCAATTGATGGAGATAGAGTAGATTATGATCCTGACATGGTCTAGCTGCATTTAGGTGATTGTTCAGGACTCCAAACATTGGGGCTGAGGGCTCAGAGATTCTAATGGCTAGGATGGAGGAGCTATATGATAGATTGTAGTGAGTAGTTGTGGTGATCATCAGATGGATGGTGGGAGACAGACGGGCTAGAGGTTTTCCAGTTGGATGGGGGATAGTGATGGAGGGGATTTTTTCCTATGGTACCAGATATGCATGGGCGGAGTGTATATTGGGACAGCTATATAATTATCTGCATGACTGCACGTATATGTTTGGAGCTAGTATGTCAACTAGAGTCACAATGTCGCACGTATGGGCTTATGAGCATATTTTGGTAATGAGGCCAGATGGATGGGTGGCTAGGGTAGTGGGAGAGCCATATGTGAGGATGTATAGGGGAGCTCTTACCTATCAACAACACAGGGGGATAGTATACTGGAGGCAAACATTGGATGAGGTGGATATATTTATATGGAGACCATGGCTTGGTTGTGAGAGATGGGATGGGGAGGATCTAGAGCTTGTCTATGCGAGGCAGGAAAGATATTTTTTTAGTCGTGGGATATATATTATAGAGTGCTATTTGCCCAAGAGGGTGTTGAGATAGTTCAGGGTTCCACAGGCAACACCAGTAGGGGATGCCATTTTTGGGAGGATGCAGCAAGAGGTTTTTGATTGGGGGTTAGAGATAGTGGTGGATACAGCTTTGGTGAAGAGGGATGGACTATAGCCAATTATATGGTAGTGGAGAGTGGGTCTTGCAGATCTAGGGACTTTACCAGATTATGATGCATACTGGGCTACAGCCAGGCTGACTCGATTGACAAGGCATGGGGAGATAGGAGAGATTGGGATGGAGAGGCCAGTTAGGTGGAGGGCACAAGCTCCAGTAGCACAGGCCGTAGTGCCAGCAGCTCTAGGTATTCAGATAGAGGGATAGGTGCCACCACAGGTTCTTGTACAGCCATAGGCACAAGGGCTAGGAGGTGATGATGTGGTGATACAAAAACTTAGACAAAGGATCAGAGAGGAGTAGAGATGGAGGCAGCGGGCTCATTTCAAGTTGAGGAGAGTGGAGATAGATAGACAACAGGCAGTGATAGGGTTGTGGCATGCTAGAGCTTAGGCTCAGGCTTATCAGACACAGCTTTAGGCTAGGGCATAGGGAGGAGATGGACATGATGATGGGACACTGGTGAGAGTTATTGGGGAGAGAGATGTAGCGGTGCAGCAGGTATAGACAGTGACAGCTGAGAGAGATACTATGGTATAGTAGGTTTAGGCTATGACTGCGGAGAGGGATGTAGCCATGCAGCAGGTGCAGGCTATCACAACAGATAGAGACACTCTGAGGATGGAGAGAGATAGGGCAGTGGGTGCCTTGGGGATAGATGGAGCTACTATGTATCTGGCCACCCAATTGACATAGACATAGGGAGAGCTGAGGAGAGCACATGGTGAGGCTGAGTATTATAGAGGCTTATATTATGGAGCAGTACCTATAGAGTAGAGACAGCCTAGCTTCAGGAGTAGATCAGGGGCTTCTAGTTCATGGAGGACAAGAGGATGATGGTCTATATATTCGGTGATGGGTCCTCCTAGAGATGGTAGGCCAGGTGCAGGACCCAGTGGTGGCAGATAGAGCGAGGGAGCTGCCAGTAGTCACTAGGGCTACCTTGTTTTGTTGTATTGTATTGTATCATGATGAGGCATATGAACTAATTGTATATACAATTTTGATGGCTCATGGATAGCCCATGTTGTATTTGTAGACACTTGTATATTGACACACATGATATATATATATATATATATATATATATATATATATATATATGATGGTTTTGATTACCTATGATGTTGTACTGATTATGGATGCATTTATGTTAAGATGTTATGCATTTTTGTATTTTCATGGTTTATATGAATGTTTATGCAAATGATATGAATATGTAAATGGTAATAATGGAAATGTCTTATGCTAATGGTATTATGATAATGAAATGCACGTAATGGTAATGGATAATAATGAGGTTATGATAATGATATGGACCTATATATGCCTAACACACTTGTTTTACAGGGTGAAGACAAGGGAAATAATGGAAGCAGACAGGATGATGAAGGGAAGATGATGATCTTGGTTGAGGACTATATAGGATGGTAATGGAATGGAGAAATGATATGACAACTTTTAAAGTAATTGCTCAAAAGTAAAGAAATGCAATCCTTACGTTTTATATGGCATATGGATGTTATGCACCAGGGTATAGAAGACCAAGGTGTCGAGGTATCCAATGCATAACTAGCGTACTACAATCTTGTCTAAACGCATGAGGTCAAGATGTTGAACCAACCTACACAAGATATGAATAGAACCTAATGTTTTGGGATGGTCTTTGATGCTACAAGCAAAGGTTTGAGCTTATATCCACTACACATAATGACACCTTGCTGGTTATATGTATGGAGCTAGTTCTTAACATAGAATAGTGTCAATGCATAAGAGACTCTTTAGCTTCTTAGATGCAAGAGATATTGATATGTAAGATGTTAATCCTAAGACATACAAGATACCAATATGCATAGGAAGAGAATATGATCATCCCATAGACACAGCATATGTAAGCAATATGACCATGCCCCATTCTATACTTCATCGTAATGTACCAAGATATAGATAGATCAAGGCAATCTTGATTAGGCATAGGAAAGGGACAAAAGATAAATCAAAAGATACTGTCATCATGTTCTCTTTCCAAATTTAAGTGCTCTTGGATGGATTAAGCTGGCACCTTGTTGAGAGGAAACCTGCATCCTATTGAAGGCTAAAGATGTTGATAAAATTCTATAGCAAATGTTGGCTTAAGGAATGCGGACAAATAGCTTTCGGCTTATCCTTGATTTGTTAAAGTGCTTGAGCTTTTGCTGATGCACATAGTCTGCTTTATCACTTAAGAAGAAGATGGAAGATGAATTAAGATGAAGATGGGGTAGATTTTTTTTGCTTGCATACTGGATACTTCCTTTGTATTCTAGACTGCCTACATACCCTATATCCACTAGATCAAAGCACATTACAATGGTGATGAGACATGATGAATATGTAGCTCTAGGTTCATTGAGGATATAAGTGATTGAAAGATAGAAGAAAGTGAGATGAAAGATCAAAGGATGATTAGAAGAAAGATTAAAGATGGATGATGGAAAGAGGGGCTAACGTCTATGCCTGAATCATAGTGCTTCCTTTGCATCTTAGATTGCCTACATACCATGTATCCATGGGATCAAGGCTTTGAATGATAGAGATGTGATGTAGTCCTTTCTTATTGAGGTGATGGTTAATGTCAAAGGATCAACTTTATTGCTTGGATTTTTGGGGTGTTTTGATTTTATTGTGTTTTTTGGGATATTTGTTTTTTTTTGGATTTTTTCTGTTTTAGTTGTTTTGGTTGGATTTGGGTGATTGTTGAGCTTTGGTTTTGGTTTCGGATGTTTGTTGGTTGAAATGTTATGAGCTAGAGCTGTAGGTATCCACTTCCAAATAAGTCTTAACAAGTGGCCCCAATGTGGGATGAAGATTGTTAGGAAGATGTTATGATGGATGTGTTCATGTGAATAGTGTGCTAAGGTGCCAAATGATATATTAACCGCAACAAAGTCCAAACTATGAAAGCTAGAATGGTAGAGGCAAGGATGAAAAGGCCTTTATTATGGATGGATAAGGGATAATGGTTTATATAGGACAGTAGTGGATTATGATATGGATTATGGAGGCAAGATAGTAGATGGATGTCATGGAAAGTTGTGATCAAACAAACTAAGTGAATGATGGAGGTTGGTCTTTACACATAGTGCCTATTTGCCAGGTTCTCACTATGGTACTTATCCAAGGTGTCTGTTTACCAGGTTTTCACCAGAGGAGGAATTATTTATCTTGTACTATAATGTTTATCATCCAAAGTTCCATAAAGTGGTTTTTAGTATTGGATGGAGTTTTTTTTTTGGAATGATGATTACACATGGTGCCTGTTTGCCAGTTTTTCACCATGGTAACAAATAGGATGGACTTAAGTGTCTAGTTCAATTGATGTTGGTAATCCCATTGGAGATGGATGTCAATGCATGGACCATGCCATTATGCTCATAGATGTTAGTAAGGGAGATATGAGAGGGAAATGGATAAGGTAGATAGGGGATTATGATATGGATTATGGAAGGTTGGCTAGTGGCTTATGGTGTGGATTGTGTATGACATATGGAAAAGCATGAATGGAAGACTTATGCAAAAGCATGGACCATAGGAAAGTGATGGGGGAGATATGTAAGATAATGGACGAAGGTTGGGGAGATGGAGGTATGTGGGAATGTTTTGGAATAGAAGGGAATCATGACCAATGGTTGCACACACCATGATAAACATTGAAGCTTTTGATGGGAAGGTGGTGTAGGAAGCAAAGGGTGATGTGTGTTTATGAGATGGATGATAGAATGATTTTAAGAACCCCCATAGACTTAGGATTTTTATAATTTTTTTCTTTTCTTTTGGGATTTTTGGGTGCAATGGAAATTTGGGATGGAAGTGGATGCTTGGGATTCTTGAAAGGAGGATAAGGATGCCTCATTCAAATTAGTTTCTTGTTTTCTTAGGAACCCAGACCATTTTGGTCTTGGACTCTGCTTGTGGAGTTATAGGCTCAGCTAGCTTTTTAGATTTACTAGATTGTGATTCTTTGCATTGGTGCCCTAAGGCATGAGGATCTTTAGGATTCTTAGGATTGTGGAAGCTTTATGCTTAGACAACGTGTGCATTTGTTGGCCATGATTAAAATTGTAAGGGTACTTATGGATAGGGGGATAATTAGGCATTGGTAGCAATGGAGGTAAGGAAAATGGAGGGATATTTGGAGTTGGAAGGAGTGGAGGTAAATTAGATGGTGGAATATGTATGGTAATGTACTTTTGCAAGTTATAGGATGGTGGAAGTAGAAGTTATGGAGGTAAAGTTGATGGTTGGAGTTTAGGAGTTGGAAGAAGCAGAGGTAAATCAGATGGTGGAAGATGTACGGTCACATACTTATGGGATTTAGGATGAGGTTTTTGACAGGAAATGGTGGACTTAGGATGGATGGAGGAAATACCAACATCTTTAGCTTGAGGAGACCTATGATTGACAATGGGACTATGAGTGTTTTGAGAACTAGACTTGAGTTCATCATTAGATGGAGACAAAGGGGTAGTAAAGATCATGAAGATGGAGTTTTCCTAAAAAAGGTTAGTGATATGAAGGGAGGAGTCATCGATGGTATCAGAGTTAGAAGTCTCTCCTACCAAAGAAGGTCTGACTTCCACATCAGAAATGGATATGGATGAAGATGCTTGCAGTTTGTATTCACCTGGGCCATGCTCAGTGTATTTGATATGGAGATTTGGAGTGGCTTTGCTAGATGATGGCTTGAGTAGGGTAGATGGGTCTACATAGGATGAAGATGGCTATGCTTCAGTGTTGATAGGAATGTGGTTAGGGATTTGATATTTAGATTGAGAAGCATGACAAAACTCAAATGGATTAGGATCAGCATGGATAGTAACTTCAACATCATTATATGGAAATTTGAGACATTGATGGTATGTAGAAGGAACTGCTTTAAGGGCATGGATCCATGGATGGTCCAGGATGATGTTATAAGGAAGCTCATTATCAAGGACTTGACAATGGGTGTTAGTAGTGACTGGACCAACTTGGATAGGTAAATGGATAATTCCTTTAGTATCTCTTTCAACATCATCATATGCTTTGATAGTAATGACTTTGGAAGTGTCAACATCTTTCTCAGAATATCCCAATTATTTTATTAGTTTTAAAGAACATATATTAAGACCAGCTGTACCATCCACTAAGATTCGTTTGATATGGCATTGGTTTACAAATACTTCTATGTGGAGGGATTCATTATGTGATGGGTTAATGGATGGTCAAAGATCTTTGTCAGAGAAAGTTAGATGGCAAGGGGCTACAATGCTAGCTACCATAGATTGGAATTGTGTAGTATCGATATCATTAGGCACCGAGGATTCTTGCAATGCTTTATCAAGGATAGCTTTGTGGGTGGGAGATATATGAAGCAATTTGAGGATGGAGATATGTGCAGGTGTTTTTCCAAGGTGATCAAGGATATTACAGCTAGAGGGTCCAGTCAAGGAGGATTGACAGGCACTCCTTGAATGGTAACACAACCTCTTGTAGTAGTTACAATGCAATCAGGTGCTTTACCTTGGATAGTAATGGTAGAAATACAGGCTTGGTCAATGCGGCCAATCGTAGATGACTCATAATTGTAATGGATAGCATTCCTAGTATGAGGGTTACTTGGTTTCTCATGAGATAGAAGTGGATTATTGAAGGCATCTAGATCATAGTTCGATGTCAGTTGATGTGTAGGTTGTGATGTTGGAGGTGTGATTTTAATTAGACCTTGATCGATGCAATATTGAATGACATGCTTTAAGCGCATACAACCATTTGTTTTATGTCTCTTGACTCTATGGTATTTGCAATACTCGTTCTCTTTATACCAAGGAGCTTTGAAGACTATTTTGCCATTGGGTGGTGCATCCAGTAATGTGATATCTCCCGCTTGGACAAGTTTTCAAAAGATTACCTCCATAGGTTCTGCTAAAGGAGTAAATTGCCATTGATGTGTTGGATTTGTTTGTGGTCGATTTCGTTGAAAAGGTTGATTTGCTGTAGATGCAATTTGGATGTTAATAGGAGCTTTCACTATTTGTATGTTATTTACATCCACAATACCATCATTAACGACATTCTTGTTCTTGTTCCAAAAGTGGGATTTATCATTAGAATTTTGAGGATTGTCTTTGTAATCTCTAAAAATCTTGATAGTACCCTTAGCAATTAAAGCATGTTCAATGATGCTTCCTTTGGAAACAAGTTCATCAAAGGTGCTAGCACTTTGCAATTATAGTTGGAATGAAAGCTCGAGATGAAGATTTTGGACAAAGATATCAAGTTGTTGTTTCTCAGGTATTTCCCATGATAGTTTGCTATCCATATTATGCCATCATTGAGTAAATGAGGAGAAAGATTCACCATTGTGTTGTTTGTTGTTGACAAGGTCATTCATGTTCACTTCATGTTCAATGTTAAAAGCAAAATGTGATCAAAATTTGTTTGCTAGTTCCACAAAAGTCTTAATTCCTGGAGGTTAGTGAGAGAACCATTCAAGATCTTGTCCCGCTAAACTTCAAGGAAATGGTCTCAAAATATATGTTTCATCTTGAGCAACATCGATACATGCAACAAAAAATGCTCTAAGATGGTCATCTAGATTTCCTTTCCCTTTGTATTTGTCAAATTGTGGAATTTCAAAGTGTGGCAGAAAGGGTATCATATGAAGTGACTTGTCAAATTGATAAGCACATATGTCTCCCAAGGAAAATGTCTTCTTGCTTTATCCTACCACCTTATTAATCATTTGTTCCACATCTATTTGAGAAAAGTTCTATTGTTACAAAGGGGGTTGATGGTTCAAAGGTGAAATGTAATATGGTGTATATTGTGGTTGTTGTTGCGGGATGTATGAGGGCATGACTATTTGTTGAGGTTGCGTGCTCACAGTATATGTCAAAGGATTAGTATGTGACACATATGTGTTTAAGGATTGTTGTCCTTGAGACACAAGTGGTGGTTGGATATATTACAATTGATTAGAGCCAAGAGTTTGCATCACATGGGAAGTAAAGGATGGATTAACATTGGTCAATAGTTATGAATTTGGAGTTGGATTTGTAATATGGTAAGTGATGGAAGGATTGGTGGAGGCGGAAGAAGGATGGACATTTGGGTTTGTGTTTTGGACAACATGAGGATTGGTATATGTCATGTGTTGGGTGAAGATGGGTAATCCTTGGGTTGCATAAGATAGATTGATGGTTTGTGAAGGATTATATGAGGGTGGCAAAAGTGATGTAAGTTGATCAACATAAGAGAAAATTGTGCTAGGATTGGCATGTGATACAATAGGTGGGTCACTCATGTCAATGAGACTAACATTGGGGTTATATGGTGTGTTGGATGGATTCGTGGAAATCATGGAGACCATATTAGTGGTGAGAGGAATATGAGTGTGGGAGGTGGTTTCCACATGTGATGCAATATGATTAGCAGATTGCAATGGCTGTGATACTTGTATGGTTTGTGGTGTTTGGGTAGCATACAAAACTTGTGGAGTTTGGAATATTGGGATGGCTTATGATGTTTGAGGAATTTTCACTTGTGTAACATGGACAACTTGTGTTACTTGAGATTGAGATACAGTCATGGTAGGAGAAGGCATATGTTGTGGAACATGAAAAGTTGGAATGCTCAGATTTTGTAAAAGGAAAGGAAGTAGCTTAGTGGGAGTTATCACAGGTTGTAGAGTGTTCTCTGAGCATGGTGCATTTGATGGGGTAGCAATAGGCAATGAAAGAGATAGGTTGGAAGGTGGATTTTGTAGCATGGACATGGTATGAGATGGTGTGGCTATAGTGGATGGTCCCTTTGCAACAAAAGCAGGAGTGTTTGGATCGTGTTCTCAAATAGTGGATATGTCAAAGTCACTTGGTAATTTGGCTCACATACATGCTAATTGCAAGAAGTAGTGATTACGATTAGATAAAACAAGCTTCTCAACTTGATCGCATACGTGTGTTTCTCTAAATTCTGATAAGTCATGTTGGAATTTCTCTTCATAGGTCTTTGAAAATGTTTGAGGTTGCACTTGTTGTGAAGATGACGGTCTAGCGGTGTATCCTTCAGGCACAAACATGTAAGAAGGCATGTCAGTTGTGAATTGAGTTGCATCTTTAAGGGGCGTTGATCGGGATTGTTGCATTTTGGATTCCATCTCAGCTCACAATTTTGCTTCCATTTCATCTCTATATTGGCTCCTAGTTTGAGGCATGATGTTTGATGTTGAAAGTTGGACTTGACTTGTCAAGGTTGAGACCCAAAAGGTGATGGTTTTCTGATTGTTTGGTGTTGGTTTGTTTTTCTAGTTTTCTGGTTCCTTGGTTGTTGTTGTTGTTGTTGGTTGGTTGTTTGTTGTTGGTTGATAAACTTCCCTAGAGGATAGCTCACACACTTAAGGGAAAAGCTGGTTGCTGATGTTGTTTTCTAGTTTTGCTAGGGCTAATTGAAGCCAAAAGGACAATGTTTGCTTGTTGGTTTTGCTGGTTGGTTGTTTTTTTGGGGTCTCAAAAGGATGAAAGCTCAAAAAATTTCAATGGATTGATATGATCAAGATAGAAGACAATACTTAGGTGGTTGTGGATGCTTAGAAGACTATCTAAAAGTTGATGGCAGAGCTAAGAATGTTTGAGAGTGCTACTGATTGGGCTAGATGGATACTGATTGCTGATATTTGACCAAAGGTGACTGGTAATAGTTTAGAAGTGACTTAGATGAGGCCAAAAGAGACAGATAATAGCTCAAAAGTGTTCTAGTTTTGTTTCAAATGATAGACTATAGTGTTGACCAGAGGTGACTAGTTTTACCAGAGGCGATCAGTTATAGGTCAAAAAAGATTTACTGCTATTTAAAATCGATGTGATTTTTCCAGAAGCGAGTAGCTATGGGTTAAGCGATCTAGTTTTTGCAAAAAGTGAACAACTTCTATTTAAAAGTGATCTGGATGTCGGAAGGTGAGCAGTTAAGGCTCAAAGGTGATCTGTGTTTGAGTATGAGTGACTATAATCATTGTTTTCTTGTCAAAAACATCATTCAAACATATCCTCTAAAGCTTGTACAACCTAGGCTAGGAAAGGACTGTATTTCTTGAGTCCACTTGCCATGCCTATTCAAAGCAGATAGCTTCAAGATTTTGGTAGCACCAGTTCCCCTCCATGGCACTCACTTCTCATGTATACCAAGATCCAGGTTTCCCAAGGCTTGTCCCCCCACCAAACCTTCGAATTGTCCCTGCTATCTCTACTAAGAACTATGAGAATCAGGGCGAGTTCAAAGGTCCCACCTTTTGCATCAACAAATATAGGGTATTTGGCTACTACACAAGGTTGCTAGCAAGGGCATTCATTTGGGTGGCTATACGTACGGCAAGGCTACTCTCCATTATGGAGTCTCCCAGCCTTCAAGGGTTATGCCTTGGGGGGTTTTGGGGGAGGTTGGTTGTCGGTATAACATAACACCTGTTGTTTGTGGCTTTCAACACAAACACTTTTCTTATATAGCGGTTCGGAAGGACTTGGATTTAGCTCGTTACCGCTTGGGTCATACCCCTTCTCACACCTGGAAGGCAAGCCCTCTAAAGATAATAACAAGTTCTCATATACCCAAGATCCATTTGATAGGCAAGAGGAGAGATACTTTTTCTATTAAATTTGGGTTACAAACATGCACAACAAGAAATCTAAAAAAAGATAAATCAAGAATGGAGAAAATAATGATTATTTTTAAGCACCAAGCCCAAATGTTCCAAAATTAATGATAAAATGTAATATCTTGGACCAATCGGAGCTATAACAGATATGTTAGTAGTTTCACAACCTCCTTTTCTTGGTTAATTGATAAGATGCTATACAAATAACTGATTAGTAACCAAGAAATCTAAACTATAAATGATAAAACTAAAAGCGGCACAGTTACTAGAGGTGATCAACTATTGATCAAAAATGATTTGTATTTGAGTGATGGCAAAATGTTATTGATCAAAGGTGACACAAACCAACCCAGATGTGAGCTCCTAAGACTCAAAAGTGATGCAAAAAAATCTAAGTGTGAATTGTTAAGGCTTGTAAGTGACCCAAACATGTTAAAGGCGTAAAAATCCCTGCAAAAAGTTACATGTAAACAAAAAACCCTAATTTACATGAAATGATCTAGACAGCCAGAAGCTATCAGTTTTAGCTTAAAAGTGACGCAAATTATGACAGATGTGACCACTATTTTCTCAGAAGCAACGCGAAAAAGACTGTAAGCGACCACTGCTGACTTGAAAATGATCCAGAAAATGCTGAAAGCACAGATTTCAGCTTAAAAGCAATGCGGATGTTCTAAAAGTGACTAGTTTTTGCTTAGAAGTGGCTAAAACTTTTCAGAAGCGCTCAAAAAATTTGATCTTCACAAAAAAACAACCTCAAATAGTAAAGTTAATCAAGGACGTGGGTCCCACTAGGCATGCCAAAATGTGATAGGTAAAAATTAGGTTAATAAGATCAAGCATATAATTGAAAGCCTAATCCTACCACCATCAAATAATCGAATCCAAGTGAAATCAAAAGTATGTAATTCAAGAACAATATCACCTAGATTGTATGATTCCTTGTTTATGATCTGGATTATTTCTCAACAATGAACAATTATGAAGATAAAAGATACCATGATGGATGGATGAAAATGATAATATGCTAGATGGATGCTAAAGTGCTCAATATGCTCAAGATGATAATGTAGATGCTATATGAAAATAATGGATAGATCACTTATTCTTCTTAGAGAGAGTAGTATGGAATGAGAAGGTGTTTATATAGACCTCAACCAAAATCAATCAACGGTAGAGATTTGGTGGCTATGTGAACGACTAAGATGAATTAATAATCATAGGTGAATGTGTAGATGACAAGTGGAGGGAAGATAAGGTTTACGTGTGACTGTGTACATAAAAAGTACTACATGCGAAAGATATTAAATAAAAGATGTAGTACCACACATATTTATTAAATTAAAGAGGTACACATGTTGGCTCATGAAGATAAATGATAAGAGAAAATAACTAAATAAATAAAAGCTATTTAATTAATTGGAAAGTGGGATTATGAAGGGATTTTAATTTTTTTTTAAATGCGCCTGGTAAACTTTTTAATGTGACCGGCAACATTGGTGCGAGACGCCCTCTGGCTCCACGTGAATGCTTTTACCCAGAGTAATGAACCGGTGAGGCCACAACATAGGGGACCTCATCCCCTAGCAAGAACACTTCAAACCCACAAGCTCGTTGGCCCAGCGAAGGCGTAATGCCTGCGAGCTCATTGGCCCAATGGGGGTTTGAACTCTGGTGGCCGCCACTAAAACTGAGTAACTTAACCACCGAACCATGCCCTTATTGGTGATGAAGGGATTTTAATTAAATAAATAAGATTTATTTAATTAAAATAGATAGAAATTGAGATAATTAAACAATTAAAGATTATTTAATTATAGATTGGAAAAAATAGAAGAAATAGATAATGAATTAATTAATTAAATATAAATTTATTTAATTAATAGAAGAAATAAGTGATAGGGAAATTGCTCAAGTGTGTTAGACAAATTCAGATGATAGCTAATGCAATATTTTGATACTAATGATAACTTGGTCAATTTTGGGTGTCTAATTAAGCCCGCATGTTGGCGGCCAATTTGTACTTGAATTCTATGATATATTGAGTGACTGAATCTACATTTTCTTTATATCTTTGAGTTTTTCCATTATGTTTACTCTAGCTACATGTCCTGGATAGTTCACTTCGTGGACCCTCCTAACTGTGACTGCACCAAGGAGATCCGCTCTTTTCTTAAAACTGTCTTATTTGAAATGTATGTTGACCTCCTGTCGATCTTCCCTCCTAATCACTTGTTTAAAATTATTTTTGGGTCTATAAGTTGAGTGTGTAAAGGAGGAATGCCCTCACAAGATATGTATGTAGAATGAATTCATTTGAAAGGCTTCGAAAAATTTCAAGCAAATGTATTGGATGTAAAGTCAAATTTAGTGACATGTGCTAGAATATGGTTTTGGACAACACATGAACATCTACATAAGAATGATTACTAGATGTATTTGCCAATTCCCTAACAATTTGTATGTTGACATGAGTTGTATGAGCAGTGTATGACAATGAAATTTTATGATTGCAATCAAAGCAGGAAAATGTGTAGTGTTATTTAGTCTACGTCTATCATGCTAGCATTCCCAATAAAATACATATTTCCACAGAGTTTGTATTTTGTATGCACAGATACATGAGTCTAAGATTTAGGTATTCAGAGGAGTTATCGACATCCACAAGGTTTCACCACCAAAATGGAGCAGACAAAGAAGGAAAGTGACTTAGCAAAAACCATAACTCAAAATTCACAAGTTTCTAGTTAGCTTTTTGTAAAAGTGACAAGTATGTCACTTATCATAACTAAAAGTTAGAAAGTGAACCTTATTTCTAAAAAGATGTGAAAAACATAACCTAATAAGGTTCATTATATTATTGTATTTCAAAAAGGTAGTTACTAAGTAGTTAGGAAGTGGTTACAAGGTGGTTATGAGAAAGTGCCTATAAATACAAGGTCACTTTAAATGTAAAGACGAGGGGGTGCTAGTTTTTCCAGTTCTTTTCTTGTATTGAGCTGAACTAAAGAAAAAAAGAGAGCTAATGGATTTCATGCTTTGTACAAAGAGGTATTGTAGTTGTGTAACTTCAAAATAAATACACAAAGTAGTTGACTCGTGTGTTGTAGATGTTTTGTGTGTTTCCATTACCTATTGTTCATAGGTTAAATAGGTATATTCTCTATATTAATGTGAAAAGACATTGGTTATTTACTAGAATATTTGTGAATTATGCAATATGTGTGTGAAAATACAATTTTAATCTTGGTATCTTGATTTAAAACTATTCATGCAAACCTATCTCTTCATGTGTTGAGGTTCGTGAGTTATTTTCTTTGTTATTACCACAATTCCAATATTTGTGATCACTTTCCCTTCATCCTACAAATCTGGGGAATGTATGTTTCTAATGTTATGGTGAACCTTTCTTTATATTTGTACAAATATGTGAAATCCCAGTCGGTATTCATGTGTCTGCCACTAGGATTTCTATAATTTGTTTTCCTTTAGTTTTTCTTTACCTTTGGTATTTCTAGTTAAAATATCACAAAATCCCCTATTTTGATCATACGAGGTAGCTACCTATTTTAAGCATGGAGGAAGATCATTGCTCCATCTAATCTCTCCAACTGGTGGCCTGTTTGTCACTGCTCTTTGGGCGAACAAAGTTACTTTTCAAGGTGATATCACTGCGACCAAATCTGTTTACTAACAAGGCGGTTATACATTTTAAATAAAGAAGGTGAATGATGGTTATAAGAGGGAGTTCAATAGTGTAGATGGTCACTTTGGCTTGCAAATTGTTTTAATCAGAAAGCCCATGTGGTTGTAGCTTGTAATTTTCATGAATATTGTAATTTCATTACATTGAGATAATTGAAACCATGTGTTGTTTTCTTACATTCATTATTTTGTTCTATGTTATTGTTGTGTGTTTGGGTTGGTAAGGGGAGTGCCTTTCATCACTTTACTAAACATGAAATAGTAATTTTCCCCTAGTGTTAAACAATGTCAGAAATGGCGATGGTCTGGTGACGATGGGATTCTATGGTTAAAGACTACACATAGATAATGGATAAGCAATGATAGACATCATTCCTAAAAGTATGTTTTCATAATGGTACATCACCAAGGCACCATAGAAATGGTTTTCACCAAACGAAAACTTTTCCTTTTATATTTATGAATTTGTTTTGGATTTTTCTCATTTTTATATTCATTTTGGATTTTTCTACTCTTAGACTATTGTTGTTTCACTATGTATGAAATTTATTAAGATAATTCAATCTTTAAGCTCTTGACCATGTAGATTAGCTAACTTATATGCTCTTGATCCATATTTATTAATGAAGACATAGGGTTTGATCCTTAATATGGCTTAAATTTCCCTTCTCACAATCTTGAGTTATGTTGTTTTAATTCTCCTTCTTTATAAGGTCACTAACTACGAGGTCTCTAGTATTGATACACTTGTTGTAGCTACAACATAGAAATTCAATTCTAATATGCCTTGAAGTAGTTTAAGGTGTTAAGTAATTTCTCAGAAAGGAGTTCTAGCTCATGAAGATGTGCAACTCTATATCCTTCATTATCAATGAGCTCATGCAAAAAGATACACAAGGATGGTATCTCATTTGGTAAGATTCCTTCAATGATAATGACAAGGGATTGTGTGTAGATCTTGTGGGTGTATGAATGTTAGATTGATAAGCCCATAGAGTAAGATTTAATTAAAGGTGTCAATCATGACCAACATTATTAACGATCCTTAATTTAAGGAGTTTGATGAGGGTTTTATTAGATTTGTAATTTTTACCCTTACCTTATGGATAATATGGAGTGGATGAAATATATTTTGATGCCAAATCATTCACAAAGGGTGTAGACTTTAGGTTTTGTGAAGGCTTTACCATTATTTGTGATGATTACATAGTGCATACAAAAATGGGATGATAAACCTGGATAGTTTTTGGCCAATGTTATAAGTGAGAGGAACTACTTCAACTGACTTATTGAAATACTTAGTTATAGAGATAATAAATTTATGGTTATTGGAGGGTGAGGTGTTTATATTTCCAATAGAATTAAGTCACTATGTAGAGAATGGAAATGTAGTTATGTTCCGCTATAGGACTTGACATGGTGTTTGAATTAGGTCCCCATGTTTCTAGCATAAAAGACATTTCTTGATGAAATGATAGGAATCATGCTCCATGGTAGGCTAGTAATATTTTGTTCTCAATATCTTCTTGCCTAGGTAAATAACACTAGCATGTGCTCCTCAAATACCATTGTGGACCTCTTTGATTGCTACGTTTTCCTCATCTAAATTGAGACATCTTTAAAATTCTTCATCATAACCCTTACAATAGAGTGTTCTTCTAAAAATGATGAAATGGGATGCACATTAGATGAAGGATATCTATTGATTTGATGATAAGTTAGGCTAGAGGATTTGGCTATTGATAAAGGTATAAATGTCATGGTATTAGCGAGAGTTGGGACCATCATACATCATCTCTATGTCTAGGACATTGTATGCAAGGATAAAAAGTTGTTCCACTAAAAATTGGTAATCCTATGTATCTATTGTCATGTTCAGAAGAGATGTAGTTGTACCAATTACATTTGCAACTATATAGTTTATTTAGGAAATTTGATTGAACTAGATGTGTGTGAAGTATTTCTTGAAACTACCAACCATTCTTTTATATGGGGTAATCTTCTCATCCTTTGTGTGGTGTTTATCATTAACCTATTCAATGACAAGCTAAGAATAATTAAAAACTGATAGATGTTGAATGTTCCATTGGACTACTAATTTTAAACCTAAGAGGAGGGATTCATATTCTATAATTCCGTTGTGCAAGGAAACCCAATTTTGAATTATTTTATTATGAGATCCCCATATAGCGTGAGGAGAAAGATGCCTATCCTTGAACCATGAGTAGTGAATGATTCATTAAAGTACAACTTTCACTAATGTGATTCTTCAAGGTTTAAAATGGATACATTAGGGAAATCAAAGGTTAATGGATTAGTGTCTTTCACTAGAGATTCCACTAATTGATCTAATATTACCTATGCTTCGATTGAAATTTTATTTACATAGTTAATGTTAAATGCAATAAGCAACATGATCAACTTAGCTATTCTTTGAGTAAGGGATGTTTTTGAAAAGAGGTATTTTAGTGGGTCAACTTTTGTGATGAGCTTCATTTTGGAATTGAGCTCATAATTTCTAGACTTCTATGATGTAAACACTACCACAAGGCATGTATTCTTCGTTAAAGAGCGGTTGACTTCATATTAAATAAATGATTTACTTAGGTAGTAGATGGTTTGTTCTATTCCTTGGTGATTGTGTTATGCTAGGAGGGATCCCAAAGCATGTTCTATCATTGAAATGTAGAGCAACAAAGTCTTTTTTCACATAGGTGCAAAAAGGACTAGAGTATTAGTGAGATATTGCTTGATTTGATGAAATTCTTGTTGGCATGACTTATCACAATAAATTCCACTTTTTTCTTTAGAAGATGAGAATATGCTTGACACTCATTTATGAGCTAATTTATAAATCTTTGTATAGCTTAAAGGTTCCCCTAGAGGATGTGCAGCTATTTAAGGTTTCATGGTGGAGGCTGTAGACATTGAAAATTGTCCAGGTCTTATTTACACATGACATTGTATGTCTTTTCCCTAGGTCCTGGTTACCCAACACATTGCCGACATGAACTTGTATATGTTCCCTTAGGTCCTAGTTCATCCTAGTTCATCTAACCTCATCCCACTTAATCCTATTTATCCCTAGGTCCTAGTTCATCTTAATCACATTGGTCCAACTTAATCACCTTCTTGACTAATTAACTAAAGCCACTTTATTTAATTAATCCCACTTGATCACATTCCAATTAACTAAATAAATCCCATTTGTTGAGTTAATATACCCCTTCGCATGTCTCATATAATTCAAATAAAAAATTTGAATTATTCCCTCACTCTCACCACATCGCAACACATGTCACATGTCTCATCTCCCACTTAATATGCCTTCACATGTCAAAGTAATTCAAATATAATATTTGAATTAGATTCCTTTCATTCTCCTTCACACACTTATCACATGACTACGCTTTATTGATGTGAAAGGAAACCTAATCAATACTAGCCATCCACGTCTTCCAAACTCTAATCGATCTTGTCCATCCATTCTAACCAGGTCTTTCCTGTAAACCTAGCCTCCTCTAAGCCATTTGGGGGGATGCAATCTAATTTCATACTATTATGCTGCCTAAATCATGAGCACCGAACATTCAACCATATCCATCAATCTCTTCCTTGCATCCATTTCCATCTTCATCTTGCATCTTTCACCATCTTGCATGTATCAATCAAGCTATCATCTTGTGCATATCATTTGAAGTTTATTGAAGGGTTGGGTTTGGTAATGTATGCATTTGTTTCATCATTTCAGCTAATCCAAATTTTCATTATACATTTTGGCATGCCCATGGTTGTAATCCTCATTTTTCCAGGTTTTGTTGTCAATTTTTTTTTCCTAACCCTAGTTTTGTCAAAATTTGCAAGTTTTTGGAGTGACTTGTTGCAAGTTGCGTCCTAGAGAAAACTGACTGTACCATTGTGATGAGGAGCCATGAGAAATGAAAATCAACATAAAATTTGACTAGTTTTTCTCACTGTGAAATTTTTTGTTTTCGACCAAAATTTTTTTTTAGTACGACAGTCCATACTGTACAGATCCATACTGTACAAACATACCATACCATTCCTGCATAGGGACATTGTAATCAATTTATAGGTTAAATGTTTTCTATTTGCATTCTATTTGGTTGGATTTTAGTTGCAGGTTTCATATTGTTGATTTGCTGGTATTATACAGTGGTTGCATGGCTAAAAAGATTCAAGCCCTAAGTGCCTGTTGACACCCTATGACCACCATGGTCACAGCTCCTACAAAGCTCATGGTCATAGTTCTTGCAGCCCTGAACCCTAAGGTTACCACTTCCCTTAATCTTCTGACTAACCTCTATAACAAACCCCTATTGCTGCTCATTTGCAACCCGTCACCATCCTATGCTCCTTGGTCAACACCTTCCCACCACCTTTCAAAGCCTAGTCGATGCCTTATTTCTCCTAGTCGGCACCACTCTACATATCCCATCTTCTCAGTTGCCGCCCCTACTTTTTAGTCACCGCCCGCGAGGTTTTCTCCACCACCCACATTAAAACCCTGCACCACTTCGGCCTACCATTCTCCTTTCCCTTGCCACCACTGTCATCCCTAAGCCATCATCTCCTGTATCGTCCACCTTTGTCTACTTCTAGTGGCCTAGTCGCCACTAGTTCTTAAGGGGTCGCCACCTCCCTCGACACTGGTTTCTACTCGCCAAGTATGAAAACTACCAGCCTTTACCATTTTAGCATTAGCGTTTAAATGTAGTAGTAAGTGTTGAGTATCTTGGTTTAGGGTTTAATGTTGGCTTTGGTCTTTGATTCCATCGGGGGAAGGGGCATAAAACATTCAGCCCCTCTTTATTTCTTTTTTTTACTTTCCTTTGGCCCTTGGTCATATTGGGAACCTAGGGCTCTACTAGTACCAAATGTAACAACCACAAACCTTAACCACCCAGGGAAGCCACTACATGTGACTAGTTTAGTCCAAATGATTGGTGGTTAGAACAAACAATCAGGGTTGCGTTGAGCTCTCTACATGCCATAAAGGGGGAGATTTTTTCTTTTTTCTATAACTTGGCCATATGGAGGCAAAATTTTGCGAACAAATAGTCATTGGAAAGAGGATTTAGAGAACTTAACAAGAGTGGTGATTTTATCAAGTGACTATATAGTTTTGACCACTTTTCTTCATAGTCAAAGTCAAAGTTGATTTCAAACTTCAAATGCTCATAACTTTTGCATTTTTGATCGAATTTTCGCGATTTTTTTTTTAAAAGTGCATAGAATTTTGTCTAGAATCTGTTCATGTAATTAATTTTTCTGTTTTAGTCCATTTTTATCAGACTTTTATCAGATTCATCCTTTTCACATAACGGATCCCTAGGCACTTTCACTTGCTTGTTTTTTGATTTGATGGCTTGTAGATGACCCCAAGGAGTTGGAACAGTGTTCACATCAGCATCTACATTATCTTGGGATAGAAAAACAATCAAATGTATCCATTTGATCATTCATCTCTTTCATTTGATCAATCAATCTTATTTGCATCACACATTTTGATTTGGGCTTAAAACGAACAACTTGCTTGCAATCACACGTAAAAAATTGGGCATAAAATCAAAAAGTGTCTTCCATCACACATTTGGACTTGGGATTTAAAATGAAATAATGGTTGAATTTTTTGGTGAATTTTCATGTGATTAGGGGTGTGTATGATCTTCTCATGTGCTTTGGGCGATCTTGAGAATCAAAAACATCTTTTCTCCATTCATATTCAGACCTCACATTTCAATTTCTAAAGGGTCAATTAACCACTGCGAGTGTGAATCAAGTGTTCTTGTGTATGCTATCTCCTCATACCACAAGGTGATCTTGGATATCAAAAACACCTGACTTGGTTCACTTTTGTTTACCTTCTTAGGAGGCCTGCTTGGAGACACACCACTCTAAAGGATGACCTCAATCAAGGTTAAATCGAAAGACACCCTCATTAGGAGTTGGAATCTTGTCACCCTTGGCTAAGCCCCAAAGAACTTTATACCTTTGGGAAGTGAAGGTGAAGGGTGGGTTACCCCTTTCTCCCAGCTGTGTGATAGGATTTCACTTTCAAATTCCTAGTCAACCTCATGTAAACATAAGCCAAAAACCTAATTGGCCATACCCTATTTCAAACTAGACATTAGGGCTTGTTGATGTGTCTTCCATGTGTGCTTGTTTAATCATCACCACATTCTTCAAATTCAAAATTTAAAATTTCTTATGTGTCCTACGTGAGCGAATCATGTTTGTACATGTGTGATCATTTGATTAAACATTACCACATCAAGCTAAACACCAAACACATAAAAGACAAGTCATTCAACTCATTCTTCCAACACATTCAAATCCAATCATATTCATTCTAATCACCCATTTTTTAGCCACTTCATTCCTAATCATATCCAAGTCACCATAATTCAAACCCTAATCATTCCAAACCACCTTCTTTCTAATCAACACCTAATCATCCTAATCAATCCAATTCATACAATCTTTCCATTCTTAATCATATCCAAATCTTATCCTCCCCATTCTACATCAGCAAATCAATATCATCCTACTCATCCTAGTTATCATCCTAGTCATTACACATCATCCAATCATTCCAAGCCAAATCACATTCCAACTACTTTCATCCCAATCCAAATCCAAATCAACCCAATCAAAAATCAAGACCTTAGTTGATCATCATCAACCGTTATCCAAACTTGCTTGAGATCATTAGTCTATCTTAAGTAAGTCAACCAATCAAATCAATCCAATCAACCCTCTATTACTTAAGTGTCATTAGTCTACCTTGAGTATAGAGAATCAATCCAATCAACCCTCTTACTTGAGATCATTAGTCTATCTCATGCATAGGGAGCCATCCATAAAAAACAAAACAAATCAAATCATCCTAAGGTCTTGAAATTTGATCCCAATATCTCCACATCATCACCTACATTTCTCATTTAAACCATTTTCATCCCAATCCATTCATGCTAATCACCTCAATCCAAGTCATCCCACCTTGTTATCCCACATTACCCTTACCATTATCCTAAATCATCCTAGTCACCTACCTTAATAATTCCACCATCATTCATCCTAATTCCTTCAAGTCATCCAATATCATCATCCTAGTCATCTTTGACATCCTAATCGTCATCACCATAGTCCTCATCATCCAAATAAACCTTAATTATTTCTAGTCATTACACATCATCAAATCTTCATCCAAATCACTCCACATATACTACTTGTAAACATGGACATGGCATTTCTAAACAAAACCTATGAGAATGATCCTTATGGCACAAAAAGAATGCTTAATCAACTTAGTCAACTTAGCTAGTTATATAGAAAGGAAGAAGATCCTGTGTCACCACAACATCAACAGTTCCCACAACATGAAGTCCTAGGCTAATATCAATGATTCTACATTCCATCACAATCCCAACAAGCACATAATCCAAACACTAATGCCACCACATCCATAGCACAAATCACCCTCACTATTCCTAGCAACACCCCAAACAAAAGTGCTTCCATAAGCATACCATCAAATGATCCTAACTCCATTGCCATCATATCCCAACTACTTTCTCAACAAACCTCCAACATCAACCAATGTCCACAACAATCTACCTCACAAGACCTTTCAAATACAAGTCTTATCATGCCACCTCATCACCGAACCTATCTGCATGGCAATCAAATGTCCTTACAAGAACAACAAGCAAGTCCAAATTCCCCTATGTACATAAATCAAGAAAGTCCAAGTCATCTTATGCAAGCCGTAAAATCCTTTGACAAGGGAGAAACCAACCTAGAAAGTGCCTCCATTGAGTCACCTTCACCATCCAATCATATGCCAACACATGAGCCAACTAGTCCCATCCCAACACCTTTATCAAGCTCTTCATCGCCTTCATCACCTTCATCCCCATGTTCCACTAATCCTTCATTAAAAGATTCCATGGAGATACTTCTAGAGAAATTGGTCCAAGCAAATTTGATTGAGCTATACCCATTCAAAGCATATTCTCCATTTATGATTAAACCTAGAGGGTATAATGAAAACCATTATTGTGCATCCCATAGGTATAGGGGCCATACCATATCCACTTGTGTCTGATTTCAAAGATTAGTCAAGAACCTAGAAGATGGTGGTAAGATTGTTTTAGATAAAACCAATCCCTCTAATTCCATTATCTTTCCATGTAGCCCAAATCCTAATCCTAAGCCTTCAACTTCCACTATTATCATCCATCCCCTATATTGTCCTTTGACCCATACCCTTGTAAAGGATGTGATCCATTAGCTACTAGCAAGGAATAAAACATTTCCATGTCATCAAACACCTATTCTTGAGCCTCCCCATGAGTCCTTAAACACTTTGTCTAGTCTTCTAACCCCATCATGTGATCTAGAAGCTATCAAGCTTATTAAAGAGCCTTCCACTTCCATTCAAGAAAACCAAGAGTTATGTCAAGAGCATGATCCTAAGAATGAAGAAACAATAGCCCTTAAATCTAATCAAGATCAAATCATCCCCATCCAATCTAGCCATAACATGTATCTTCTTTATGATCAAGATAATACCTATGAAGAAGCTATCCATGAGCACCTTGATCCTATCCATAATCCTATAATCCATGAGCAAGACATACAAATTGCTCCTATTCATCCTCCATCCAGCCCAATCCATGATCCTACACATTCCACTTGTCATGATGAGACATGTGCCTCCAAAGAAAATATAGAAGATCAAACAAATAATTTGGATCCCAATGAACATAAGAAAGATCCTAATGATCCTTCCACATCCACCATTCATCCCATTTCAAAACCATCATATCCACTTGGTCTTTTCACATTCATTCATGAGTGTTCCTCTTTAGAACACCAACAACCATTATCCACTTTACCTTCTCCATCCAATAATCAACTCAAGTCTAGTGTCCAAACTACACCTAGTCCTATAGTCAATCGCATGCTCCAAAACAAGAACTACCAAGGCAAAGGTTTAGACCTACATGAACAAGGCATTTTGGAGCCAATCCATGTCAAGGTCCCTTCTCTCTCATTTGGCCTTAGATACACACCCCAAGGTCAACAATTTAATGATGTTGGTACTTCCTCCACACTTCCTAAATCCACTTCCTTCCATCATAAACCCCGTCATATTCCTAAAACATACATTGTCATTCCACCTCCCTCATCCTACAAATGTCAAAATCATGTGACCATTCACCTTCCACCATCCACTTTACCTCCACTCCTTCCAACTCCTAATATCCCTCCATCCTCTTTGCCACCATTGCTACCAACACCCCCTTACCCAATCATTCATAAATACCCTAAATATCCTAATCATGACCAACAAATGCATGCATTGTATAAACAAGAAGCTTCCACTCATTTCATCTACCACATGGGATTCAAAAATAAACATTTGGATGCCTCCATTCAAAAATCCACAAATCCTAAGGTTCCTAATTCCTTAGGAAATCAATCCAAAAATTCAAAGCAAGGGACATTCAAAAATCCATCTAAACCCATACCTCCAAAAGTAAAGTCTGAAAGAAAAATGGTATGGGTACCTAAGCAAAAAACAAGCAAATCAAATGAGGAATCCACATCCCAAAAATCCCAACCATCCTCTTCCATTCAAAGATGCCATTCCATTCCAAAGTCTCAAATTCCTCCATCCCACATGAAAAGCAAAAATCATAAAAATACTAAGTCTGTTTGGGTTACCAAGTCACTCAATCATCCATCCACTAAGAAAACGTCACCATTACTTCCTACACCTCCATATACTCAAAAGATTCCATGTTTATCATGGTGTGTGCAACCATTGGTCATGATTCCTTTTCACACCTCCATTACCCCATCATTGAATCATTATCCTACATATCTTCCTCATCACCTTCCTATGGTCCATGCTTTTGCATAAGCTTTTCATCCATCCTTCCATAAGTCCTATATAATACACATCATAATCCACTTCCGTTCCCTCCATAATCCACATCATAATCCACTTTCAATCCCTTCATAATCCACATCATAATCCACTATCTACCTTATCCATCTCACTTTCATGCAATCACCCTACCAACATCTTGAGCATAATGACTTGACATGGTCCATTTGGGATGACATCCTTCTCTAATGGGACTATAACATTACATGGAACTAGACAGTTGAGTCCCACCCATCCATATCCCCCCTTTTTCCCATTTAAAAAGTCAAAATAGTTACAAAAAATTAAAAAAGTTAAAAAAAAAAATTTTAAAAAGAAGAAAAGAAAAAAAAAAGACTAAAGAGAAATCCTTTTGTCCAACAGTGAAAACCTAGTAAATAGACGCTTTCGATAAGTACCATGATTAAAACCTGGTAAACAGGCATCATGTGCAGGTTGATCTTCTATGTCACTTACACTTGGGGGCACCTTATCTCATCCATTTTCCAAACTATCATACCATTTCCATATACATATACCTATCATATTGAGTCCATCCATTCACCCTTCCTATTTTGATCTTGATGTTGAAAAGGGGACAACAATGTTAAACATGTTTTGGATATCTCTTGGTGTACCTCATCCCATCCAACCCATCCTATCATTATCCTCTTGCCATTACCCCTTTATCCATCCCATCCAATGTCATCCTATTATCATTCCTTATTGTCATAAGCTTTTTCATGTCAAATCCTATCATCCTATTGCCTTAAGCATTGTCCTACAAAATCCCAAGTCTACTACCTAGATTGGGGCATGTTATTCCTATCCAACATAGCCTTTGGAGATCACATCCTTATGCATACATCCATTGTGAGTTTTTCATCCTATCCACTGTAACACGTTCCTTTATCCATCCATTTATCATAATCCTTTCATCCATCCACTATCATCCATCCTTTTGTCCAAGACCATTCATTCCCTTGCACCTAGACTTGGTTTTTTCCCCTTGTCATTGGTATCTAGCATACAGGCTACTCAAATTGTATATCCATTAATGTTCAAAATATCTAAAAAATCCAAAAAAAAATCAAAATATTTCAAAAAATCCAAAAAAATCATAACATTCAAAATACTCAAAAACATCAAAATATCCCCTCAAAATATAAAAAAAATACAAAATATCCCAAAAATACAAACAAATTAAATATTCCCAAAAATACAAAAAAAAATCAAATATCAAATCAAATCAAATTCAAGCAATAAGATCAATCATCTATCAAAAAAACCATCACATCATCAAATCAAGCCAATCTATCGATCATCTAATCTATCAAACAATCAAAAGAAAATCAAATAACATCATCCAATCAATTCCAATCAATCCATAACTTGATCAATCCAATCCATATCATTTCATCAATAAAACACAAATCAGAACTACATCTCATCTTTATCGTTAAGTGCCTTGATCCCATGGATATAGGGTATGTAGGCATTCTAGGATACGAAGGAAGCACTTAGATTCAGGCACAAGCGATAGACCATTTCTCTCTTCCATCCTTCTTCCAATCTTCACCAATCATCAATATTCATCCCTCATTTCTTCTATCATCTATCTTCCATCATCACTAAACACCTAAAATCAAATCAACCATCACTTTTTCCATTCATTCTCATCAATCCAAAGAATCAAAGAAATAATCCAAATGCAAGCCATCCTTTATCCATACCAATCAATTTAATCAATCTTGTCAAATTATCCAATCTCAATCAATGGTCTTCATCCTAATCTTGTTGTAAACCAAATCAATCAATTATCATCATCATCAATGGTATATATCATTCCCACATCCTTGTGTTTATCTAGGGATATATCATTCCCTGTAATGACAACACTATTAATCAATTAATCAATCAAACAATTAACCATTGGTTTACAGCTTGACAGGGGCAATACCTTGTTTGTTTTTGAATCATTTGTACATGTTTGCTTGCTTGCTTGTGTGTGTTATCATTTTATCTTGCATTTTTATCACATTGGTATCAACCTAGCTAATATTCATATCATGTATCTAGACAAGGTTGTATTATGCTAGGGCATGAGACACATCGTCACCTTGGTCCTTATACCTTGGTGCATAATATCTAGCGCTATATCAAACATCATGGTTTCTCACCTTCATTGTAGCATAATGCATCCATCCCTTCTTCTATCCATTTCTTTATGTTTTGCCATTCCTTTCATTTCAAGAGCATACCCATGTTTGTCCAACCCACCTATCCTCTCGAGGGGGCATCATCACCCTATCATTTTCCTCTATCCATTTCCTTAACTTCTTTGAAATGATGTTACTCAACATAAATCTTATCATCTCGCAACATCATCTCAAAGAGGGGAAAATGTAGACACTAAAAATTGTTTAGGTCTTATTTACACCTGACCTTATATGTCTTTGCCCTAGGTCCTGGTTACATAACACATTGTTGACATGAACTTGTATATGTTCCCCTAGGTCCTAGTTCATCCTAGTTCATCTAACCTCATCCCACTTAATCCCATTTATCCTTAGGTCCTAGTTCATCTTAATCACATTGGTCCAACTTAATCACCTTCTTGATTAATTAAATAAACCCACTTTATTTAATTAATCCCACTTGATCACATTCCAATTAACTAAATAAATCCCATTTGTTTAGTTAATAATACCCCTTCACATGTCTCATATAATTCAAATTCAAATTTTGAATTATTCCCCCACTTCTCACCACATCATGACACATGTCACATGTCTCATCTCCCACTTAATATGCCTTCACATGTCAAACTAATTCAAATATAATATTTGAATTAGATTCCTTTCATTCTCCTTCACACACTTGTCACATGACTACAATTTATTTATGTGTAAGGAAACCTAATCAGTCCTAGCCATTGATGTCTTCCAAACCCTAATCGATCTTCTCCATCCATTATAACTATGTCTTTCCTATAAACCTAGCCTCTTCTAAGCCATTTGTGGGGATGAAGTCTAATTTCATACTATTATGCTTCTAAAATCTTGAGCAACCAACATTCAACCATATCCATCAATCTCTTCCTTGCATCCATTTCCATCTCCATCTCACATCTTTCACCATCTTGCATCCATCATCTTGCAGGTATCAATCAAGCTGTCATCTTGCGCATATCATTAAAAGTATATTGAAGGTTTGGGTTTGGTAATGCATGCATTTGTTTCATCATTTCAGCTAATCTAAATTTTCAATATATAGAGTCATATATATATTTTCTTTGACTTTTGTAGGATCCACTTGTATGCCTCTTCTATAAATAATCAAGCCCAAAAACTTTCATTAAGTTACACCAGATACACAATTCTTAGGATTCAAATATAACTTGTATTCTCTATGTCTCTAGAAGATGTGGCATATGATGGCTAGATTTTCTACTCTAATTTTTTATTTTATTAAAATATCTTCCACATAGTCCTCAAAAATCTAGTGAAGAATGTCATCAAATATTATTGTCACCTCTAGTTAATAGTTTTGCCTAGCATTTTTCAATCTAAAAAGCATGACTTTGCAGTATAATGTTCCCAAAGGAGTAATGAATGATATCTTGTGGTGATCCTTAGGAGTAATTTGCATTTGATTATAGCTAAACAAACTATCAATGAGTGATAACATCTTGTGTTCTATAGTAACATCGACTATTATGTCAATATTAGGTAAGGGAAAATCATCCTTTAGGTAAGCCTTGTTGATATCTAAGAAATAAGTGCATATTTATATGCATTTGGTCTTATTTCTTATGGGTGAAATCTTGGATATAACTATTTGGGATATTTAATAGGTTAGATAAATCCCACTTCGAATAGTTTTTGTAGATCTTTAACAAGGAGAGAAATCTTAGGATGTATTTTGTATTTTTTTTCTTCACCAATATGGCATTGGGTCATACCATAGGATGGTGAACCATAAGGGAAGGGTCTATTCCTCTAGCATGTCAATGCAAGACCAAGAAAATATGTATAGGAATTTATTTAGCATTGTGGTGATGTTTTTCTTCTCATTAGGATCTCGAGTGTCTATAATTTAAGTAATATTGCAATTTTTATTTCAAGATTGATGTCTATAATGGCACTAAACCATCCTATAACTAATAAGGTGCCAAAGGAAGATTGAATTCTTGGTTTATGGATGTTTCTTCTTTATTATTGTTAGATGATTCGTTAAAAGGATTCTCATAGCTGGAGTTTGAGCTTCCATCAATTTGTCTTCTTTTTTTCCTTAATTTATTTGTTTTTTTTTTGGACTAGTGAGGTATTCTTATTCTCCAAAGTACATAGATGCATTAAGCTCAATTACAAATCCTTTCTTATCATCTCCTTGTAAAATGTGATCCTATATTGTCATGAGTTTGGTGAAATCTTTATAATTTTGAAAAGTGTCCAATGGTATATGACCTTGTTGGTCCCAACCATTGAGTTTAGGACATATAAGGTCTAAGATGATGGTGAGGATCATGGTTTCATGAAAAAGATTGTTATATGAATTTATTTGTAGGTACTATGGATGAACTCAGTCTTGATGTTTTCAATGTTGAAAGAAACATTTCCAACAATCTCAAAATTATCACTAGCATGATTATATTACAAACCAAAATGCATGTATGTCAACACCCAAGTCACACTATTATATTTAACATATATAGGCTAAATGATCCCTTGTTCATGAAGACCAAGAAATTTTCCATTTTAGTAATGTTTATGTGCATTTGGAGAGCTATGGGATACTCATTATTCTTGAAAGAAGATGCATATTCTTCATCTTTGTATAACCAAGATCTAGTCAAACCTTAAGTCTCATAGTTAGAAAGGAAACCTTGTATAAAAGTAGTGGACCCATATTGTAGAATTTCTTTTGTTTCACTTTTCCTCTGATGAGGTTGGCCATGAGACCATGGAGATAGAGGAAGCTTGCATATGTGGAACACATCTTGTATCTCATATTTTATACAACCCATTTTGATGATATTAACATTTCTCTTAGGAAGTGGATTGATGGATGTGGGTTGGAAGTCACTAGGATATAGATAGGATGATGCTTGCTTGGCTATAGGATATTGGATGGCTTCAGTGATTGGATAATGATTGGATTTTTTATAGTGTGCTTCTATCCTCTTACAATATTAAAAGGGATGGGGATTAACCAAGACTATTACTTCCATGCCCTCATAGTTGTATTAAAAGAGTTGATGGAAGATAGAGGAGATGTCATTCATGATATGGATCTAAGGCTAATCTATGATGATGGTACAGGGTATGCCAATATCAATGAAATAGTGTATAGTCTAGCACATTATAGGTCTAACTTCAATTGGTAGCTGAATGGTTCCTTCTATTTTGCGCTATGCATTATCATATGCTTTGTTGGTTATTACCAATGGTTTGAATCCATTACCAGAGTATCCCGGTTATTGTACCAACCTCAAAGTGAAGATGCTTAAACTAGATCCATTATCTATGAGTACCATTTTGATATTATGTTTGGTGATGAAGGATTCAATATGTAATGGGCAACTATGGGATGGTTTGATCAAGGGCATATTACTATACCTAAATGTAATTTAATAATTAGTAGATAGGAGTCTCATAAGTTCTTGGAATTGTGACAAACTAGTGTTGTTTGGGGCTCTTAACTCTTGTAATAAATTGTTCAATATGTCCATGTAAAATTTAGATGTTTTGAAAAGTTGCATGATCAATATCTATGTTGGAGTCTTCTCAAGGTATTTGAGAAGATTATTTGGCCTTGAAGAGTCGATAGAGGAGGTTCTTCGATGGTCATCCTACCTTCCTCATGCTAACAACACAATTGGAACATTTGATCTTAATGGTGTTGACTTGATTATTGATTTGGTTGACATAACCTATGATGAAACCATAGGTGTGTGGGGATTTATAATAATAAATGTTGGGTGTATGATTGTCTTGGTTTTGACTTTGCTTGTATGTAGAGTGCGATTGACCATACTTAGTAAAGGGGTCTTCATATATGCCTATTTTGTTGTTAGGAAATGATGATGTGTTCCCTTATATTTCAATGTATCCTCATTAAATTAGGTCTTGGATGCACTTCTTTAGTTTAATACACTTATTTTTAGCATGGACCTTTAACTTATGATAATAACAATATTCATTCTCATTAAACCATGACTCAGGTTTATGTTTTATTTCATCAAGATGTTTGGTGAGGGGTGATATTAGAATATTAGGTTTGACATGTTTTTGAAACACTAGCTCTAATGTTTCTCCCAAAGGTGTGTATTGTCTCTTTATCAATTATTTTCTTACTTTCCCAAAAGGGATAGTTACATTGGGATGACAATACACATCTCTAACATGCTTTTAATTTGTCACTCCATTACCAACTACATTTGTTTTTGGTAAACAATTAAGGTTTGTTCGTCAAAATAATTAACAGAATGGAATTACAATTGAAATCATATTTCTTAATTTAAAATCATGGTAAAGATGTGAACTAGTTTATTTTCAAGAATGGGCCATGGGAATTGAATTTCTGGATTTCAACATCATTATAGGAAGGATTAGAAACTTTCCACTTTTTTTGTTCAATATTGGAAAGGTCTAGCACGTATAACACGTATTCTACATTATAGAAGTGTTTCACAAAATTCTCTATCAATTCTATAAATGTGGTTATGGACTCTTTGGGAAGGTATAAGAACCACCGAAGTGATCGTCCTCCTAAAATTCAAGGAGATAGTCTAAGAAAGTAGATTTGATTTTATGCAACCTCTTGGCATGCAATGTAAAATTCCTTTCCATTGTTTGTTAGATCTCCCTTTCCTTTGTAGTTTTCAAACCTTGGTAGCTAGAAGTGTTGGAAACATCATTGGTGAAGAAATTCTTAGCATGCAAAAGATAAGACAAAGCAAGATGTTATGGAGTGTTTTTATTGATGGCAACAATAGTTGTAAGGTGTAGAGTAGTTTGGATGAGAATTTTGCAAGAGGGTTTGATCCTCTTCCATTCAGGTTCATCCATTTCTTCTTAGAAGACATATGTACAAAGAGATTTGATCCAGTAAGGAACTTGTTGAGAGATTTGGCTAAGTGTCAGTATGCTGCACTTAGTGTACATAGTTCCATTTTTCTGGTCCACATTATCTTGCCATTGAATATCATGTCTTGCGGTTCTAGTATGTTGTTATTAATCATCAAATATATCTAATTCTAAAATTTTGTCTACTGTTGTCCTCTAGTGTGAAAGTTGTGGTTAGCAGAAGTTTGCATGATAGAGTTCAGTCTTATCCAGTTCAGAGCTTGCTAGTATTTTGGTCTGCATTTCTCTAGTATAGAATATCTATTTATATGGTTGTAAGGTGTTGTGAAAATATGGTTAGAGATTATATATCCAAATTTTTTAGTTCTGATGTTCTCCAGGATGAATGATAGAGTTGTTTGAGTATCACACATCCTAAATAGACTATGCATTGACAGTGGCAGAGGTGATTTGAATTACTTTGCATTTCACTACAGGTGAACATTTTACTGTGCAGATTAGAAGATAAGTTTACAGATACCTAAATTGTGTATATTTTAGGTTTGAGGCATTTTGGAGTTCTGGATACCATTTTATGATTTGACAGTTTGTTCATATTAGTGTTACTTTACTAGTGGAGCTGACCTGAAGATAGTGATGTTGTATAGAAGGTAAACATGTTTTATAAAGTTAAGTGGGAGCTATTTTATGTCCATCCCAACCTATTTCAAATTGTTTGAAAGTTTAATTTTTCATGTGAAGTGTATGTGTAATGCTTGGGGCCAACATGTTATGTTTGACATGTTTTGCAAGCTACATCTAGTTAGGCCGACCTAGTTGATGTTGTAAATGAAGTGGATATATAAAGAAGTTTAATTTTGATGCATTGGGTAACAAGAATATGCATATGTGATCCGAATAATGTGACAAGCGCCTACAGATGTGAATTGAGGAAATACAAAGTAGGATAGTGTGATATTTCAGATCAGTGAGAAATGTTTTGTTTTTGTAACTTGATCTTCCTTAGAACTGTATTCCATGCATATGTAGATGCAATTGTAACAATTCAAATTTTGGTAGTGAGCCACCCTTCTTTTCTTTCTTTCTTTCTTAGTGGGTAGTCAATCTACTTGGACAGTGAATCCACCTATAGTGAGCACTTTTGTAATATCTTACAACTAGTTATAATATATTATGAGCTAATCTTCACTGTGGTTTTTGCCTTTTTGGGTTTTTCATGTAAAAATCCTAGTGTTCATGTGTTATGGTTTGTGGTTGTATGTTCTATGCTTAATCTTCTTTTCTGTTATTGAATTTGGGAAATGGATTGAATGCTTATGTGAATGGTTGAAATGAATATTGATTCATCCACCCTCTCAATATTTTGAGTGTTCAACAATTGGTATCAGAGCGAGGTTCCTTAGAAGAAGCTTTATCACTTGGGGAAGATCTTAGAGGTTGAACACATGGTATCTAGAAAGTTTCCTACTCCTCCAAAATAGATTCCTACTATTGAATTTTTAGAAGATGAGTGCATGTCTACAAATAGTGGAGAACTCAAGATCTCTCTTTAAGATCTAGAGAGGACTAAAGAAGAAATCAATGATATGAAGGAGAATATCAATGAAGCATATGGATGTATCATAAAATTGAGAGAGAAAGTGAAGAATTTCAAAGAAAGACATAAGGAAGTTAGTGAACAATTGAGCCTAGCAAATGAATCCATGAATGGTCTAAAAGTGCAAGTTGAAGAAAAGGCAAAAATTGAGGAATATTTGAATGTAATGGTGAAAAGCAAATCTAAAGAATGTAGAAGGCTTGAACAAGTGTTGAGAATGTGTGTCTCAAACTCATTGATAAAACCCTAGCTCAATTGCAGTTGGTCTTAGACTTTCATGGTTGCATTCAGGTTTGTTACCGCAGTGCCACAGAGAGCAACTAATGCTTACCACTAGGTGTAGTCTACAGGAGTATGGCCTAGCAGTGTTTACTGGCATCCTACGAGAGTCTATAAACTAGCATACAGTAGTATGGTGTTACCACAACCCCGTAGAGGTTCGTAAAGTGACATGCGGTAGTGTAGGACCCTACCGTAACCTCGCAGTGATCCATGGAATGTGCTGGCAGTAGTTACCCTACCACCCCATGATAGCCAGTGGAAAGGCTTGCAGGTGTCTAGGTCTTACCACTACCTTGTGAAATCCTGTGAAATGGGTTGCGGTGATGCGGTATAGATCCTGTAACACTGCAAAGGTCAATCTAAAATGCTTGAGATAGTAGGGTATATGCCACAGCCCCACGATGGATAGTAAACAAGTCTACGACATTGTGGTGTATTCCACAGTTCCATGAAGGAAAGGTCATACAACTTGTGACAGTGCAGTAAAGACCACAAACACTGGTTAAAGATAGTTAAAATGTTTTGTAACAGTTTTGTCTAATGGGGAAGCTGAAGTAGTGGGCTTCTTGAAATGCTTGTGTGAAGTCTGTAATACAACATAATGCAGTAGTGCATTACATGTGTATCAATGATGATTTGAGAGTAAATTGTATTGAATGCTGTCGGATTCAATCTGTGAATCAACACCTAAAAGAGCACAACTCTGTAACTTGTATGTAATTGACATTTTACTGTAATATAAGTGATCTTGCTTTGGTGTGTGGGGTTTTCTCCCATAATGGTTTTCCCACGTAAATCTGATGTTCAATCTTTATTGTTTATTTTGTTATTCTCATTTGTGCATCTTAAATGAACTATAATTGCAAAGTTTTGTAAATTTTTGTATCTCTCTCCTTGAAGACTACTATTAGGAAGGTGCATTCCACACTCTACTTTCCTTTCAGTTGGCATCAAATCTTGGCCTGCTTTTTTGTCCTTGTGGCTAAGACGAGTTTTTTGTGCTGATCTTTTTTAGTGGGAGTTTTACAGAGAAATGTAGTTTGAAAGTTTATTGCAGATTTAAGATGGCAAGCACATTTGGAAGAATAGAGATTAAGAAATTAAATAGTGGTAACTTTGCATTGTGGAAACTCAAGATGGAAGATTTGCTCATGGATTGAGAGTTATGGACTTTAGTGTCCTCTAACAAACCATCGACAACGTCGCAAGATGACTAGGATGCAATGGACTGGAAAGCCAAGGGTTTGATAATACTATGCTTGGTTGATTTAGTTCTCTTGAATGTGCATGAAGAGAAGACTACAAAAATTCTATGGAAGAAGCTTGGTGACATTTATTAGGGGAAATCTCTGGTAAATAATCTATTCCTGAGGAAGAAGATGTACTCTTTGAAAATGGAGGAAGCAACATCTATTTTAGAACATTTGAATGTGTTTAACATGATCATTGCTCAATTAGCATCTGTGGGTGTGAAGATAGAAGATGAGGATCATTGTATGCTCCTATTATGTTTGTTGCTTGACACATGGGATCACTTGGTAATGGCTATTGGGAGTACAACAACCACTTTCAAGATGGAAGATGTGGTTACTTTGCTACTGTCAGAGGAAATGTGAAGGAAATCATATGAGATGACAAAGGAGGTGCTTGTTGTTCAAGGCAGACCAAAGGAGAAAGGTAAGAAGAAAGACAAGTCTACATCCAAGTTAGAGGGGAGATCAAAGTCTCCTGGTAAAAGTCCAAGGTGAAGTGTTGGAATTATGTGCAGACTAGACAAATCTAGAAAGAATGGAAAGAGAAGAAGAAGAAGAAAAAGAATAATTCTTTTGATAATGAATCTTCTCAGAGTGATGCAGATGCCTTCATTGCAGCCTTGGCGACTCAAGCATTGGATGATGTTTGGTTGATTGACTCAGGTGTGTCCTTTCACATGACCTCACATATGGATTGGTTCTCAAAGTATGAGAAGTACGCTAGTAGAAGGGTGTATCTAGGTGATGATTCTCACCTAGAAATTGTTGTCTGTGGAAGAGTTAGAATTCAGCTTTCTGATGGAAGAGTGAAGGGAATCAATGGTGTAATGCATATCCCAGGTCTAGCTCCAAATTTACTTTTTATAAGTAAGCTTAATGATGCTTGTGTATAAATCTCTTTCTCGAATGGTGTTTGTAGAATGACTAGAGGCTCTATGGTGTTGGCTAAGGGTGCATGAATTGGTACTCTGTATAAGCTCGATGCACATGCAATTCAATGTAATAGTGCTTCTGCAAAGTCAAGTAAATCTAATTATCTAGAGAAAGAGGATGTTGTTTCTATGCATTCTAGTTCTTTGGAGATGAAGTTCCTAGCAGAGAAGACAATGTTGTGGCATTAAAGATTCAGTTACATTGGTGAAAAGGGATTAAAAACCTTGAAAAATAAAAATCTGGTTAAAGGGCTTGATAATGGTAATCTTGAGTTCTATTTTTGCAAACATTGCATACATGGAAAGCAACACCATGTTTCATTTTATTCTAGTCATCATAAATCTTCTGGAATTCTATATTATAGCCATTCTAATGTATTTGGTCCAGTTAATGTTCCCTCATTATCGAAATCTATGTATTTTGTTTCGTTCATAGATGATTATTTGAGAAGGACGTTTGTTTATTTTCTTAGAAGTAAAATTGAAGTTTTTAGTTGGTTTAAGGAATTCAAAACCTTGGTTGAAAATCAGACTAGTAGAAAACTTAAGTGTTTGAGGACGGATAATGGTGATGAGTTTTGTTCTGTAGACTTTGATAAGTTTTGTAAGGATCATAGAATTAAAAGACATAGGATGAATCCTTACACTCCATAGCAAAATGGAGTTACAGAAAGGATGAATATAATGCTAATGGAAAGGGTGAGAAGTATACTAAGTAGTGCTGGTATTAAAGATAAGTTCTAGGATGAGGCTATGGTTACAACATGTCACTTGGTTAACAGATCTCCCACTTTAGCACTTGTGGATAAGACACCTATGGAAGCGTGGTTTGGAAAGAAGCCCTCTTTGAGACATGTTAGAGTATTTAGCTATAAGGTCTATGCATATGTGCCTAGTGAAAAAGATCTAAATTGGAAAACATGGCAGTAAAATGTATCTTCATCAATTATGGAATTGGTGTGAAAGGGTACAAGCTTTGGAACCCAGTTTTAGAGAAGGTGCTATATAGCAGAAGTGTGATTTTTCATGAGCTGAAACCTTCTACAATTGATTTGCAGCTAGAGATGATAGAAGTAGAAGAGGAGGTAGTTGAAATTCCTTTTACTCTAGATAAGGATGAACTATGTCATCTAGGTGGATTTGTTAGTGAGGAGAGCTCAAGCAGCTCTGAAAATTTTGAACATGAAGAACAACCTCAACCTCAGCCAGTGAGGAGGTCTACATGTGAAAAGCAATAACCTGAATGGTTTGGTTATTCTATGTTGGATTCTAGTTGTACCTATGCTTTGATTTCTAACACTGATAAGCCTAGGACTATTAGAGAGGCTATGGGTATGTTTGATTCAAATTCCTAGTTGGAAGCCATGAATGAGGAAGTGGCATCATTGAAGAGGAATGAAATGTGGGATCTAGTACCTTTGCCTGAAGGTTGAAATCCTGTTAGATGTAAATGGGTGTTTAAAAAGAAGATTGGCCTTGATGGTAGTGTTGAGAAGGATAAAACAAGGTTGGTTGCAAAATGATACTCCCAAGTGGAGGAGATTGACTATGGATAATAGTTTTCTCCTATAACTAACCTGACATCTATCAGATTTCTGTTGTCACTTGCCACAACATATGACTTAGAAATTGAGTAGATGGATCTGAAGAAAATGTTTCTTCATGGTGATTTGGAGGAAGAGAATTATATGTCCCAGCTAGAGCACTTCATTAAAAAAGGTAAGGAAAACCTAGTTTGCAAATTAAAGAAATCTTTGTATGGTTTGAAGTAGTCACCTAGAATGTGGTACCAAAAGTTTGACACCTATGTGTTGTCTTTGGGATTTGTGAGATCAAAGTTTGATCATTGCATTTACTATAACACTGAAAATGGTCAACTTCTTATTATTGCACTGTATGTGGATGACATGTACATTGGGAATAGTAAGGGTACAATTTAAGAATTAAAATCTCATTTGTCAGCACAATTTGAAATGAAAGATTTAGGTGCAACAAGGTATATTCTGGGGATAGAAATCAGAAGCGATAGGGGAAATAGAAAACATTGGCTCAGCTGGAGCAATTATATAGATTTTTTCCTAGTGATGTTTAATATGACAAATTATAAGTAGTTAGTTGTTCTAGTGTTGCAGGGAATGAAACTCTCTATTGAAGATTGTCCAAAATATCCTATTAAGATGGAGGACATGACCAAGGTGCCTTATGCAATTGTAGTTGGTAGTTTAATGTATGCGATGGTCTATACCAGGCTAGACATTACCCAAGTAGAGGGAGTTCTTAGATAGTTTATAGCTAATCTAGGAAGGCTGCATTGGGATGTTGTGAAAAGGGTCTTCAGATATTTGAAGGGTACCTCAGAGTACACCTTGTGTTATCATGGTAACTCTATTGGATGACAAATATTTGTTAGCATTCGTGGATATGTGGATTCTGATTGGGCAGGCGACATTGACAACACAAAATCCACCAGTGGATATGTATTCATGTTGTTTAGTGGTGCATTTAGCTAGATGAGAAAGCGACAGGCTATAGTCACTTTATCTACTACTGAGGCGAAGTACATGGAAGCAAGTCATGCTTGTAAGGAAGCCATTTGGCTTAGAATACTATGTTCTAATATTGGTTTTGATGCAGGGCAGATTATTATTTGCTGTGATAGTTAGAGTGCTATTTTTTTGGCAAAAAATCTAACTTTCCATGCCAGGACAAAACATATTGATGTGCAATACCATTTTGTTCATGATATGGTGGATGATGGAAAGGTTATTCTAGAAAAAGTAGATACTCTATTAAATGTTCTTGATGCATTGATGAAGCTTGTGAGCATAGATAAGTTCAAGTGGTGTACTAGTTTGATGGGCCTTGAGGCCTAGAATGCTCGGTGACTTCAAGCATTGGAAGGGGTTTAGTCAGTTCTTTGTCAAGTGGGAGAATGTTGAGAATGTGTGTCTCAAACTCACTGATAACATCCTAGCTTAGTTGCAGTTGGTCTTAGACTTTCATTGTTGCATTTGGATTTGTTACTGTAGTACCGTAGGGTGCAGTCTAGAGGAGTGTGGGCTAGCAGTGTTTACCACCATCTTGCGGGAGTCTATAAACTAGCGTGTGGTAGTGCTATGTTACTACCACCCCATAGAGGTTAGTAAAGTGACTTGTGATAGTATGGGACCCTACTACAACCCCGCAGTGATCTGTGGAATGTGCTGGCAATAGTGTGGGAGTTACCCTACCACCCTGTGCTAGCCAATGGAGAGTCTTGCAGGTGTGTGGGTCTTACCACTACCCTGAGACATCCCAAGAAATGGCTTGTGGTGGTTGTTAGATTTAGGGTAGACAACTGAGAGGGGGGGTGAATAAGTTGTTTAAAACTTTCTTCCAATTAAACACTTAAATCCACTTTGTAATTCAGCAGCATAATGATAAATCAATCATGAAAACATAATGCATTAAATCAAGAGCAAAAACACATTAACACATAGGACACCAAGATTTTGATGTGGAAAATCTAGTTAAGGGAAAAACCACGGGGTGATTAACCCAAGATTGTATTCTCTATTAGAAGAATAGAAGGAACAAAATGGCACATGCCAATTAGGGCTCACTACCTAAGCACACTACTCATAAGAGGCCCACTACCTACAAGAGACACACTATCTACAAAATAATAAGTATTACATAAATGAACTGGAGAATAGCATCTTCACCATGCTAGAATTAGTTCCATTTAAGTCCAATACTTTTGCTCTGCCTTTCGCTCTCCTCCTTGTTACCACACTCACATCTCCACAGGACACACTTTGAAATGACTTCACAACTCCATATATATACAAGACATCGACTTAGGAATAATCATCTAAGTTGGAAAACATCTACAAGAACATCTACAAGATGTGTAACTCATCCGGTCAACCAGTCTCAGGAAGAACACCATCATCTGGAAGTTATTCTTCAATTGCGAGCTCCAACTCCAATGCGGACCACCAACACAAACTAGACACAATCCAAAGATCTTCACAAGATTTCCTGAATCACTAAGAACATCCACACTTCAGCTGCTTGCTGAAACCTTCTCTCCTTCATCTAGAACCTCGAGAACACAGTCTATCATCACTGTCACAAAGGAATAGATGATTGTAGACCTTCAAACAACAAACCAATTGAGTTGACACTTCACAAAGACTTCTTCAACACTCCCTCAAATCTGCAGAATAGGATAATGCATTTCTAGATCTCACCGGACCTATCTGTATCACTCTGTCACCTTTGAACACCTGCTGAAACTAGTTTTACTTGAGTGGCCACAAATGCTTCAGATCTTCAAGCGGACAACCTCTAAAATCTTTATTGGATCACCTTAAGACACATATCTAAAAACCCTTTAAACCACATCCTCTGATCCTCATCTTATCTTGGACTTTTACCTTACTGTCTTCACTGTTCTTCATTGTTCCTGATATGACCAATTTTCTCAATATCGTCAGCAAACAGTTCATCCAATCCTTATCATTAATGCAATAGGAGTATGTTGACATCAATGACAACACTAGTTAGGCTCATACTTGCAACATTCTCCCCCTTTGTCATTGATGGCAACATATGATGTGAAAAACTATTTTTAACCATCAAGACAAAAACTTCTCCTTATTGTCACAACTCCCCCTATCAGCAACAACCATTCACATGTCTTCTCTTCCTTTCCTATTCCCCCTTTGATCAGTAACCACTTATTTTTCACATGACTTCTCTCCCCCTTTGACATTAATGGGAAAGGGATCATACTTGCAACTCCAACACTTTAGAATCATACCAGCTGCTCCCCCTGAGTGGCATCTCTCCATCATCAATCTGGACCACAATATATGATTGTGATATCCACCAAACTGATGCATATGAGTGTACCTTAGTTCATCACTAGAGGGGCAATAACCCCTAACTCCTCCCTGAGATACTCAAAAGAGTCCTTAGGTAGAGGTTTAGTAAAGATGTCCGCAATCTGATCCTTGGAAGGTACAAACTCCAATATGACTTCATTCTTGTTCACTTGTTCTCTCAAAAAGTGAAACTTGATGGATATATGTTTAGTCTTTGAATACAACACCGAATTCTTAGATAGGTTCTGAATTATTGCACTTGAATTATCACATAAGATTGTGATAGGTTCCTCATACTCCACTCTTATGTCTCTTAGCATTTGCTTCATACATAAAACTTGAGTGCAACTACCTACTACTGCAATATATTCTACTTCTACAGTGGACAGAGATATTGCCTCTTATTTCTTGCTTAGCCAAGAAACCAATCTCTTCCCCAAAAAGAATGCTCCACCACTGGTACTCTTTCGGTCATCCACATCTCCTGCCCAATCCACATCTATATATGCATGAGAGAGAAATCACGATCTCTGGGATACCACAATCCATACTCAACTGTTTCTTTTAGATATCTAAAAATCCTCTTGATTGCCATGACATGAGATTCTCTAGGATCAGCTTGAAATCTAGTAACAAGACCCACAACATTCATAATGTTAGGTCTAGTTTGAGTGAGATACAATAATCCTCCAATCATTGACCTATACTTTTTCTGATCAGCCTTAGGAGAGTCATCATCTTTGCCCAATTTACATCTGGTTTCCATGGGAGTATTCATTGGTTTTGAGTCTTCCATCCCAAATTTCTTCAACAATTCTTTCACATATTTGGTCTAAGAAATGAAGATTCCTTTATTTGTTTGAGTGATTTGTAGACCCAAGAAGAAATTCATTTCCCCAAGCATGGACATCTCAAATTCACTTTTCATTTGATTTGCAAAAGTTTTATACATACTATCTCTTCCTTCAAAAATGATATCATCAACAAACACTTCAACAATCAAGATGTTATCATGATCAATTTTGAAATACAAATTACTGTCAGCAGTACCTTTGTTGAAACCAATCTTCAACAAATGCTTATACAATCTTTCATACCAGGCTCTTGGGGCTTGCTTTAGTCCATACAGTGCTTTCTTCAACTTGTAGACCGTATCACCATGATCAGATAATTGAAATCCATCTGGTTGCTCAATGTATACTTATTCTTCCAAGTCACCATTTAGGAAGGCAGACTTGACATCCATCTGATATACTTTGAAGTCCTTGAAGGTAGCAAATGCAAGAAATAATCTGACTGCTTCAATTCTTGCCACTGGAGAAAAAGTTTCTTCAAAATCAACTCCTTCTATTTGAGAGTAACCCTTGCAGACCAATCCGGCTTTATTTCCGATTACTTCACCAACTCCATTTAGGTTGTTCCAGAAGACCCATTTTGTTCCAATCACATTCTTGTTTCTAGGTCTGGAAACAAGATCCCAAGTGTGATTTTTCTCAATTTACATCAGCTCTTCCTCCATTGCTTTATTCCAGTTTTCATCATTGCAAGCTTCATTCACTGTCTTAGGTTCAATCTTTGAAATTAGACGATACTTATCTAAATCTTGAGCAATTCTCCTTGTTGTTTGTACACCTTTACTTTTATCACCTATGGTCTGATCTTCAGAGTGGTTCAGTCTTACATACCTGGGAACTTTGGGAGTTTCTTGCACTTCTGATTCTTGATCAGGCTCATTAAAACTCATCTCTTCTTCCTGATTTACCGAATCAATTTGAATATGAATTTTAGAAGGGGCTTGGGTTCCTTGAATCAGAACACCATTCTGATCATCTTCATCATATTCATAAAACCTTGAGGGTTTTTAAATTCCTTCATCAACCTTCACATTTGTACTTTCTATAATCTTTCTCAGTCTCTTGTTATAATAGTGGTATGCTTTGCTTTGAGTAGAGTAACCCAAGAATGTTCCTTCATCACTTCTAGCATCGAACTTGCCTAGATATTCATCTCTTTTGATGTAACATTTGCTACCAAAGACTCTAAAATACCTCACAGTAGGAGTGATGCCAAACTAGAGTTCATAAGGAGTCTTACCAGTATTGCTTCTGATTTGTACTCGATTGAGAGTATAGACTGTAGTGCTGACAGCTTCTCTCCAATAGATCTAAGGAACATTTGCTTCCATCATCATTGTCCTAGATGCTTCCTGGATGGTCCGGTTCTTTCTCTTCACTACTCCCTTCTGCTGTGGAGTCCTAGGAGCAGACAACTATCTCTTTATTCCATGTTTCTTACAGAATTCTATGAACTCACTGGATGTGAATTCTCCACCTCTATTAGACCTCAAACACTTTAATTTTAATCTAGTTTCATTCTCTACCATAGCCTTGAATATTTTGAATTTCTCAAGAGCTTCTGATTTCTCTTTCAGAAAAGTTACCCACATCATCCGGGAGTAGTCATCAATTAGTAACATGAAGTATCTATCACCTTGCACACTCCTGATTCTTTCCAGACCACATAGATCAGTATGAACTAAGTCTAATAATCCGGTAGAAGATTGTTCCTTGCTTTTAAATGACTTTGCTTTGTTTTCCCAACTGACATTCTTTGCACAAACTATTTGTAGGTTTTACCAATTTTGGAAGATCTCTTACTGCCTAAGTATTGCTTATCTTGATGATATTATCAAAATTCACATGACACATCCTCCTATGCCATAACCAACTCTGATCAATTTGCACAAATAGACAACTTTTACTAGTACCAACTAAATGGAAGATATTACCTTTTGTTTGAGTACCGGATGCAATCTCTGTTCCAGAACTTTCAAAGATGTTGCATTTTCCATTCTTGAATCAGAGATCATAGCCTTTGTCGACCAACTATCCAACACTGAGAAGATTGTGCTTTAATATTTCAACATACAGTACATTATCGGTTTTATTCCTTCCATCAAAAGAAATAGTTCCTCTACCTCTGATTCTACCAGCAAAATTATCATCAAATTTTACCACTTCTCCTTCATACCTTTCCAAATCTATGAACTTATTTTTGTCACCTATTATATGGTGAGAGCATCCACTGTTAATGATGCAATCATCCTTTTCTTCAACTTGGGCAGCCAGAGCTCTTTCTACAACTTTATGATTGATAGATTCAGAGGGCATTGGATCTTCTTCCTTGATGGCAATAAACACCGAATCACTTCCGAATTTGTTTCCTATCTCTGATTCATCATCTGTTACTCCTTCATTATCATCTTCTTCATGCACATAGTAACAATTCTTTTGGAACCCTGATCTATTAGGATTTGACCTTGAAAATCTTTTTAGACATCTTGAGGCAAAATGACCAATCTTATTGTAGTTAAAACACTTAAAAGGCAATTTTCCTTCATACTTACAGGATCCTCTTGGCAGTCTTTTTGCAATAAGGGCTTCAAGTTGAGTAGTTTTTTCTTCTTCTTCCAGGTCTTTTCTTGCTTTTTCATACCATGATAGTTTCCTTGAAGAGTTCTCTCCTGGATCAAACCTTTGTTTACCTTTTACAGAGGCATTGGCTTTGAATACAGATTCAATCTTGGGAGGGGCATCTCCAAACTTGGTCATTTCAAATGTAGCCAATTTACCAACCAGTTGATCTCTTGTGACAGTTGTATGGGCTCTAAATTCTTCAATGGTAGCAACCTTGATTTTATAAGAAGCAGGAAGGGATCTAAGAATTTTGCCAACAATTTCATCTTCATCCAAGACTCCACCAACACATCTAATTCCACAAACAAGCTCATTTACTCTTGGCATAAAAGTAGTGATATTTTCATCTTCTCTTATCTTTAGATTTTGAAATTTCCCTTTCAGACTCTGTAGCCTTGCACATTTAACATACTTCTCTCCTTCATGTAGAAGTTCCAGTTTTTCCCAAATCTAAAAAGTAGTTGGTAGGTCAACAACATTTGAAAGCTCTGAATCAGATAATGCGCTTAGAAGAGCTTCTATAATCCACAAATTATTTTCAGTATCTGTGATTTCATTTAGGGCTTTTGGGCCACCCTGTGGAGGAGTATACTTCGTTGAAGCCATGGTCCAGTACTGCATTCCCATACATTCCAAGTGACATTTCATGCGACTTTTCCAAAGATTAAAATTGGTTCCATCAAACTTTGGACTATCCTTCTTGTAGGATGACATCCTAGATCTCCTCAAGCGGTTAAGCTCTTTTTAGAGGAACTTGGCTCTGATACCAATTGTTAGATTTAGGGCAGACAACTGAGAGGGGGGGTGAATCAGTTGTCCAAAGTTTTCTTCCAATTAACACTTAAATCTACTTTGTAATTTAGCAGCATAATGATAAATCAATCATGAAAACATAATGCATTAAATCAAGAGCAGAAACACATTAACACACAGGACACCAAGATTTTGACATGGAAAACCTAGTTAAGGAAAAAACCATAGGGTGATTAACCCAAGATTGTATTCTCTGTTAGAAGAATAGAAGGAACAAAATGGCACATGCTAATTAGGGCTCACTACCCAAGCACATTGCTCACAAGAGGCCCACTGCCTACAAGAGACACATTGTCTACAAAATAATAAGTATTACATACATGAACTGGAGAATATCATCTTCACCATGCTTGAATCAGTTCCATTTAAGTCTAATACTTCTACTCTGCCTTTCACTCTCCTCCTCACTACCACACTCACATCTCCACAAGACACACTTTGAAATGACTTTATAACTCCATATATATACAAGACATCGACTTAGGAATAATCATCTAAGTTGGAAAACATCTACAAGAACATCTACAAGATGTGTAACTCATCTAATCAGCCAGTCTCAGGAAGAACACCATCATCTGGAAGTTATTCTTCAATTGTGAGCTCCAACTCCAATGCAGACCACCAACACAAACTGGACATGATCCAAAGACCTTCACAAGATTTCTTGAATCACCAAGAACATCCACACTTCATCTGGTTGCTGAAATCCTTCTCTCCATCCAGAACCTCAAGAACATAGTCTGTCATCACTGTCACAAAGGAATAGATGCTTTCCGACCTTCAAACCATGAACCAATTGATTTGACACTTCACAAAGACTTCCTCAACACTCCCTCAAACCCACATAATAGGATAATGCATTTCTAGATCTCACCAGACCTATCTGTATCACTATGTCACCTCTGAACACTTGCCAAAACTAGTTTTACTTGAGCAGCCACAAATTCTTCAAATCTTCATGTAGACCTCTAAAATATTTACTGGACCACCTTGATACACATATCTACAAACCCTTTAAACCGAATCATCTAATCCTCATCTTATCTTAGACTTTTACCTTACTGTCTTCACTATTCTTCATTGTTCCTGATATGACCAATTTTCTCAATATCCTCAGCAAATAGTTCATCCAATCCTTATCATTAATGCAACAGGAGTATGTTGACATCAATGACAACACCGATTAGGCCCATACTTGCAATAGTGGTGTGGTATGGATCCCACCACACCGTTAAGGTCAGTCTAAAATGTTTGCAGTAGTGCGGTATACCCCGTGGCCCCACAATGGATAACAAACAAGTCTGCGGTGTTGCTGTGTATCCTACAGTCCCGTGAAGGAAAGGTCATACAGCTTGTAGTAGTGCAGTAAAGACTAGAAACAATAGTTAAAGATAGTTAAGACATTTTGTAACAGTTTTTTCTAGTGGTGAAGTTGAAGCAATGGGCTTCCTGAAATGCATGTGTGAAGTCTGTAATATAACATAATGCAATAGTGCATTGAATTTGTATTGATGATGATTTGAGAGTGAATTGAATTGAATGTTGTCAAATTCATTCTGTGAATCAACACTTGAAAGAACATAGCTCTATAATTTTTATGTAATTTACATTTTACTATATATAATACAAGTGTTCTTGCTTTGGTGTTTGGGTTTTTCTCCTGTAAGGATTTTCCCATGTAAAATATGGTGTTCAATCTTTATTGTTTATTTTGTTATTCTTGTTTGTGCATCTTAAATGAACTGTAATTGTAAAGTTTTGTAAATTTCTATAGCTCTCTCCTTGAAGATTAGTATTAAAAAGGCATATTCTACACTCTGCTTTCCATTCAATAAGAAGTTGTCAAACTAAAATCAAATTTGGAAAAGGAAAAGAATTATGAGGAAAAATTCATGATAAGTTTTGCAAGGCTTGATGAGATGATTTCAAGTTAGAAAGATCCTAATGATAAAGAAGGCTTAGGGTTTGAAAAAATTGGAAGTTCAAAATCAGGTCAAGCATCAAAAGCTAAATACAAGAAGAACAATGGCAAGCAGAATTGGAATCAAAAGAAAGGAGCTAGAAGACTACTGATCAAACAACCTAATGCTGAAAGCTACCCATCTTTCACATTTGGTTATTGTTTTTCTTGCAATAAATTTAGATGTAAGGTTACAGAATGTAGTAGAGAGAATGAAAATGTTTCATCTTTCTCTGGTTAATGTTTTACATGCAAGAAAGTTGGTCATAAAGATAATGAGTGCAGAAGTCAAAGGGTGAATGGCTATAACAATGGTATAATGATTCAATCCTTTAATGGACATTGTTATACATGAAATAGATTTGGGAAAAAAGATAACCAATGTAGATCTAGAATGAATGGAAGGAATACTAGTTAGAGGAATGTTTTGTGCTACAATTACAATAAGCCTGGATACATTTCAAAGTTTTGCAAAAACATAAGCATGAATAAGGATATTCCGGTAGAGAAGAACAAACTAGTACACAAATTTAATCCAGCAAAGAAAGTGATGAGAAAGATTTGGATTAAGAATGATGTAAAAGAGGCTAAGGATGTGTCAGTACCAGCTACTAGTGCAGATGTTTCCTCTAAAAATTAAGATGAGAGCTTTGGCTTAGGTGAAGCTTTAATGGAAATCTTTCATCCCCTACTTAAGAGAAGATGTTGATGTTTTAGCATGAGGATATGTGTTGTAGGATACTATTATTTATCTAATGGAGAAAGTTCTAGTAGAAAATATCTTGATGCAGAGATTTGTAGAGCACTTGAGGGTGACTATAGTTGTAGAGACTATTTTGACAGCTTTATTGGTTGATGAATTAAATGCGAATTAGGTTAAGTCTGAAGGGTTATAAAAGAAGATTTCACTCTACAAAATCATTCACAGAGCTTTCAAAGAGTGAAGTTGAGAGCATATTTGAGTATAAGAATAATTCAAGGTGAATTAGAGATCAGTGCATCAAAACCCTAGTTCAGTGAAAGCAAAGAAAAGGTATTCATCTGTCCTTGGTTTTCCCTAATTTTTTAGAGATCCTTATTTTTGATAAGTTTGATAGTATTTTAAAATGGCTACTCTAAGAGTTTTGGAGGTGTCCAAGAAACCACAACCTAGATTCAAGAAATTTCCAACTAAGTGTTTAGAGGATGATCTGTTGGGGGCATTTTCCTCCATCCTATTTGGACCTCAAATTTTATACATGCCTTGATCCCTGGTGCTTTTACTCTAAGATTGCTAGAACCTTTGTAAAACCCTAAGGCCTAGACTCTCATCACATCTGCCTTTGTGTCCTCCTATTTTTATTCTCTATTGACCACCCACTGCCCATTCCAAATCACTTAAGTGTCCTTTTCCATTGGATTACTAGCCCCTGCACCTTAGGTTACCTTTTGTCCTATACCCTTAACTCTTACCATGTATCTAACTCATTGAAATAATGTTATATATTTACATTGGATAGTAGGCATATTTTATGACCCCCTTGATCATTCAACCTAGCATGATCCCTCATCTAAAACAACTTTTGTGCATGTGTTGAAATTAAGCCTTAAGTCACATCTAGGTCAATGGTTCTTCTTCCTTCACTGTGATTCTACACTTCTCTGTGCTTTGTTTTATGTCCCAGCAGTGGTGTGGAGTCTGATGTGGCACCCATGTGTGTTTGTAAATATTTTGTGGAGGGTCCATTCTTCATTTAGCCTCCCAAATACATTCAGTGGGATTGTTTAAAGGTGCCATGGTGGTGATGCAACTAACAAGATGATATTTCATAGGGACCATTCACTCCATCAAGACTATACTGAGGCTTTTGTGGGACTGCGAAGCCCAAGATGTTTTTCGATGTGGTAATACCTACATGGATGGTGCATGTTTAAAGGGAAAAATATTGTTGCAAGATTACAGAGTCCATGGGGGATTTCATAGGCTAACCTGGCCTTTCACCGGAGTTTCTACCTTTGTGGAAGACATTGAGGGCTCGCAACGGGGAAGTAGTATAGTAGAGGATATATTATGGACCACAATGTATTCACTTCCTATGGTGTAAACAAATGAATATATTTCACTAGGGCTAAGGGTTTCATGTATTCCTGAGTAACTTAGTGCGAGGAAGAAAAGTACCACCATGACAGATAAAATTCATGGGTTTTTCTAGCCAACTTGTCTTCGTTGTAGGATTTTCAATTTTGTGAAGATTCTTGATTGATTAAAATTCATGGTTGAGATTCAAATCTAGCAAACAAATTCCTCTGAGCGTACAGAATATTTCTGGTGGCCATCGATTTAGTTCTCAAAATGGATCCGATGGCTGAGATTGAATGGGTCGACAGAGTGGAAAAACACAGTAAATGACAAAATTAGACTATTAATTTGAACCATGGGAAGCCAAAGATCAGGCATGTCCTGGTGTTGATTGGAGGGTCTTGGCACCCCTTTGTGCCACCATTGTATAGGATGATCTTTTTGATTAGGTGGGATGTCATTTTCATTTGGTATTTGTTAAGATGGTCATTCAATGTTGAATTGAGTGAGGTATGTGTGGATTGTCTGATGATGAGAAGGTGTTGAGATCAAAAAACCAACTTTGGCTATCTCTCACTAATATAAGTAGGTGTTGTGATTGATTTTTGTACTTACAGAGCTGCAAAGTGATAAAAATTGATGAGTGTCAGTGCCTCCATTTCCTTATCGGGTGGCTATGGAAAAATCCCCAAAATTTCCAATTAAGAGCTCAGGAGTATTGTACTGCTAGTAGAATTGAAATGGCTTGGATATAGAAAGAAATGAGTGAGACAAAGATATCAGCTTTTTTCTATAAATAGATATTCCTCCTTTGTCTCTGGATGCATCTTCTCTTTTTTAGAAACCTAAGCGAATTATGTCCTGTCCTATCATGCTATGTGCACCATCCCATATTTTAGGAGTTATGTCTCTCTTTTCATGGTTGATGCTATGTGCACATAGAGTCCAGGAACAAAGTGCATTTTCCTATGGTATGGATGGTTCAGGAAAAATTCAAGGGGCTAGGAAGCAGGCATTACGGTGTCTTCATTTCCATATGCTATCCTTCGGTTTCACTCAGATGGGGGATTTGGTTTTTTGTTTGACAACTATAGTGAATCAATGCTACTGAGAGTTGCTAGCTAAGGCTCAGTGGTAGAGATGCATCATTGTTCTCTCTTCCCCTTCCCTTGCACTGTAAGCTCTGACAACACTTAGGAAACAATGGAAGGAGTGTTGTCCTCGCAAGTGAAACAAGTGTACGTGGAGGGGCAAGTTATGACTATTGCTACTACTTATTTGGTTGGGAATTTAGCACCATAAGGATCTATTGTGTGTGGCTTCCACATACAACCTAAGGATTGATGTGGGAGGGTACTTCTTGTTGAAAGATGGGGAGTGATCTTCCCATGCCTGGAGCATGGTATGAGGTGGATAATGTTGTTGTTTGGGGGCTGCTGAGGATGTTGTTCTTTGTAGGTTTTCTCTTGTGAAGGGTATCTAAGATCATCATGCATATGGCTAGCCATGCTAGTGGAAGACCATTCTATTATAATGAAATATTTTCCACAAGAATGAGTGGGGCTTGTAAGTAACAAAGAAGTTGGCATTCCCTCTATATGAGATGATTTAGTTTTTTAATTTGACTGCTAGGTTGCTTTGGACTATAGTGTAGAGTGGAATGTGTTTTTGTCTTGTTATGCCTTAAAGATGTCTTTTGACATATTTTGTTAGGACAAGATGAATAATATTTTTCAAATGAAAATATGACATATGTATGTGACTTGTAGCTTGTTTTCTCCCATGTTTCTATAAACAGGAAATCAAGGCCATTATATAAGGGTTCTGAATCTAAGGTTTTAGGTAGTATTGTACTGTGTTTTGATTTAGGGAAATAGAAAAAAATTGTAGCTCAATTAGTGTTCAAATCTATAGAACAGTATTATTTTCAAAATTTAATACAAATATCATACTAGTTATGGAATCCTTTCTATTTTGCATGTAATGAAGTTGATATGAATTTTAGATATCAAGGATATTTTAATTTTTCTTTACAGTTTTCTATATTGTGTGTACTGTCTATTTCTTTCTCTCAAGGAGAGGAATAAATTCTTAGAATGTATTATGTTAACTGTTGTTGGTATCATAGTTTCAAAGGATATTTCTATATTACCAAGTACAAGAGGTGTTGATACCATTAGTCTATCAATAATGAGGTGATATCGCTTGAATAATACATTGGTTTTATGCAATTTGACTCTATGATCCATTGGATTAGGCAACAATCCCTCACTGGGCTAATTTGTTTATTTAGATGCATCCCAAACTAAATAAAGTCATTTTTGTTTCTATTATTCTTTAAGAATAGGTTTGGACAAATACTTGTTGTCAATCATGGTCTGAACTGTATTACCAAAGGATTAAGCCAATCTAAGTGGAATCAGTCATTTCCTTGGTAAAATGTTATTGAGAACCTTTTGTTTTAATACAACATCATAGGAAAAATCATTGAGATATTTTTAGGTGTTGTAAAGGTTACACCGATCTTGGTCTTGTAGAACCAAAAGTGCATAGGATTTTTTGACTCTTTTGTTGTAATCATGTTTATTAGCCATTGACTTGAAGCTCCTAACAATAAGAAATTGGCTAACCTTTAGGGGTTTTAGACAGTCAGTTGGAGGAAGCAATAGATTGGAGACTCTAATGGGGAATCATATTGTGAGAAACATTGAAGAAGAGGTCCAATAGTTTTTCATGGGCATTTAGAGTTGGTATATGTAAAATCTATTTTCATTCCCTTTAGAGGGTTGCAACTCTACTTGCTTTTGAACTAGTTGATCAGAAGGAAAACTAGTTTCATATGAGAAAATTTATGTGGCTCTACTATTGGAGAAAACCCAGAATGAAAGGGGGCTTTAAAGACCTCTGTGATGTTTGAAGTTTGGCCCTTTGTGATAAGAGCTGGTAACTCTACACGAAGGAGCCTGACAAGGTGTGAAGAATGTTTTAGTACTCTTAAAGATCCATTTAGGAGAAAAATTGCAAGATCTATGAGAAACTTCTAGATATTCACACATTCTTGCCTTTATGAAGGATTGTTCTATAGCAGTTTATGAAAGATTCTGAGAAATATTGTTCCTTATTAAGCAAAATAAACACTAAGAGAGAGGAAAAGGTTATTATCACTAGATTGCAGCATGTGTTATGAATTGAAGTATGCATGTTTGGTGAAACTCATTTAGAGGATTTTAGGCAAGTCGAAACAAGAAGTTGTATTTGTAAAAGGGCTCAAGGTCCTATTGTAAAAGAAGACTGAAAATAAATTGATAATTGTAGAGCCTTATGTATGAGGTCTCTAAAGGATTAGGAAGATTGTGTTTCCAGTAGAGATCCTTGTAGGGCCTCAAATACAACAATGCACAGTGTGCAACCCCACCTATGTTATCAAAGAAGTTCCATTAGTGGAAGATATAAGGCCATAATTTTCAGCAATATCTTCAGTTTCCAAAATCATTTACCACCTAAGATTAGAGATAAGATACCAAAGTTTAATGGTGAGAAGTTTGAATCAATAAGAAAACATGATTCTGCAGAATTTCATTGATATAGTAAATGATTATGAGGTAGATTTTGAAGATGTTATCATGAGATTATTTGTTCAATCTCTAAAAAGGAGACGTGAGAGATTGGTTTTCTTATTAACCAGCACACTCTATCTATTCTTGGGATGAACTCAAGATAGTTTTCATGGAGCAATTTGGTGAAAGGATCAGTGCAAGTTCAGTAACGAATAAGTTTATGATTATTGATAAAGAAGAAGATAAGCTTGTTTTGGCTATCGACTTGAGATTTACAAAAATGTTGAGGGACATTCCTGAGGCTTTTAGACCAAATGATGTAACAAACTTAATTATTTACTTGGGGGCTTTTAACAAAAGGATCAGTTACAAATTGAGAGATAAATATCCTATGAATTTTAATCAAGCTTATGAGATGGCCATAAACACTGAGAATAATTGGAAATATGGAATGCATAAGGGTTATTTGTCTACAAGTGTTTTCTAGCTTAGGGTACTTAAAGTGGATAAGGGATCCAAATTAGAAATTAGAAATGAATTTCAAGGCATTTTCACCCCTACTATTTATGCTTGCTCATTGTCTAATAATGTTAATTATGTGAAGCCCTAAGTATATCGTCAATAGGATTCATGCACTGGTGATCCTATGGTCTTTATTCAGGCCCTTTTTAGCATAAGGAAACATGGGGGAGAATCGAGATATTCTTTATTTTCTAGAATACTAAGTACCTATATAGATATCCCTATTGTTTTCAAGCCTCAAGAGTATGTATGTGTTGACCTATTTTGTGAGCTGTATGGGTTGGATGCAAGTTTATTAACTCAAAGTTTGAAGCCAAGTAGCTTTGTTGAAGTTCCTAATTGGATAGATATTTTAGAGAATGCTAAAATCCAGAATGACAATAGTGGCAAGTTTCATGATATTGATCACATTAGTCCTACTACTGGTATGGTTGTTAACGAGATAATGTGTTCATAATTGAGTGTGCAAGAATTATGTAGTCTTGATCACAACCTTACCAGTATTGAGGGCCTTATCAATAAAGATCTTGATATCATTAGGCCTATTCATTCATATCAAACTCATGAAGTTGATCATGATTATTGTTGTTCTACTAGTCATAATGGCTTACATGATGAAGAGTTGAAAAGTTTCATTCTAGATGAAGATAACATTAGCATGCATGACATTGATAACATCAATTCACCTTCATATAATAAGGTTATGCAATGTGATGAATATGTGAGTATTGGGGTATCACCATTGTTGGTTGATAATATTATGGAACCTAAAGAATCTTTTGATTGAGCTATCTCAACTTATGTTCATATGACAAAAATTTTAGATATGTGTGCTAGACAACTAGAGGATAAAATGAAAAGTAGTGTGGGTTGCTATGATTTCAGGGCCAATTGCGATCACACCTGTAAGGAAATTGTTGATTGCAGTGCTTCAGAATATAGTGATGTTGAGGAAGATTTGAAACTCTATATGAAAGAGACAGAGGTATCTACATCAAGGACAAACATAATGCATAATCCCCTTTATGATGAGCCTACAAATCCACCAAAAATAAGGAACAATAATCCTCATTGGGGCTAAGTTAATCCCCTTTTCAATTAAAATTTGGAGCATGACAAAAATGAGCATCCTAAATAAAGGCAGTGTAGATTGCAAATAAATTGTTCAAACAAGGATTGGGTTCCATTAGAAGTTGGATTTTATTTGCCTCATACTAGTGTGCCTAATGAACTGAATCAATTGCAAAGTGTGAAGGAGTGTAATATTTTGTCACTCCAAGGAGAGGTCATGCTTGCTAGTGGACAATGTTGTTCATAATATGAGGAATATTGTCTAGGTGATCACACAGTGGGTGTGAGGCAGCCTTGTGCTTTTAACCAGCAGGCATTTCCAATCCTTGAGCCATAATGTGACTTCTAAGAATCAAAATAGATATATACTAGATTGCTCCAAGGAAGTATCAAGTATGATTGTTTTAAATTTGACATGGATAAAATAGGTGAAGATAATGTTATTGATGTTGTCCAATCAATAGATTATGAATACTTTCACTTCTCACTTCACGGTGACAGGTTTTCTAATTTGTATGGAAGCAATTGCATATGTTGTCATGATGACAAGTATGACACAATGGACCAATGGGGTGGATTTTTGATGTCTAAAGGTATGCTGCAGTGAGATCCTTATTATAGTGATCAATAGAGTATCAATTAGTTTTGTAGTGCTGAGTTCAAAGGTCTCTTGATAAGAATGCATATCCACTATATTCACCAACAAAATTATAACTGTATCTCCAATCTTGGTTTGATAAAATCATTGAAAAAAAGACGTATGATGGGGGAAGATATTATTTCTTCTTTTATGGTGGCTTGGAGCCACAACATAAGATATCAAATCTATAAAAATGGGACCTTTGAGTTGGGTGGTTAGAGGATAAAATTGAATGTTGGTCTATGCAACCAGAGATTCTAGATCCTCATTATGACTTTGAATTCATCTATCCCTAACTAGAGCCACTGTTTGGACCTATATTTTGATGCATGCCTTGGCCCATGGTGCTTTCCCTCTAATCTTGCTAGAAACTTTCTAAAATCCTAAGGCCTAGACTCTCATCACATTTGGCATTGTGCCCTCCCATTTTAATTCTCTGTTGACTACCCATGACCCATTTAGGATCACTTAAGTTGTCACTTAAGTGTCCTTTGCCATCGGATTATCAGCCCCTTGTGCCTAGGGTTACCTTTTTTCCCATGGCCTTAACTCTTATCGTATATCCAACTCATTTAAATAATGTTCTATCTTTATGTTGGATAGTACCTACATGTTTTATGCCCCCCTTAAACATTCGACCAACCACGACCCTTCTTTTAAAGAAACTTTTGTGCATGTGTTGAAGTTGAGCCTTAAGTTGCATCCAAGTCAACAGTTCTTCTTCCTTCATTAGAATTCTACACTTCATTGTGCCTTATTTTATGTCCCAGTGGTGGTACAGAGTCTGATGTGGTACCCATGTGTCTTTGTAAATATTTCATGGAGGGTCCATTCTTCGCTAAGCTTACAAATCACATTTAGTGGGATTGCTTAAAGGCACCATGGTGGCATTGCAACTAACATGGTGATATTTCACAGGGACCATGCACTTTGCTAGGACTATCCTGAGGCTTCTGTGGGACTGCAAAGCTTGAGATGTTTTCCAATGAGGTGATGCTTACGTGGATGGTGCATGTTCAAAGGGATAAATATTAAAGTCAGACTGTGAAGTCCACGATGGATTTCAGATGTTGACTTGGCCTTTCACCAGGGTTTCTACCTTAGCAGAAGGCATTGAGGGCTCTCGACGGGGTATTCAGATAGTGGAGGATATATTGTGGGCCACGGTGTATTCACTTCCTATGGTAGCAACAAATGAATGTATTTTTCTAGGGATGGGGGTTTTGATGAAGTCCCAAGTGGCTGAATGTGAGGAAGCAAAGAGCCATTGTGATGGATAAAATCCATGCATTTCTCCTACCAACTGGTCTTCACTAGAGAATTTTCAAATTTCTGTGAAGACCGTTGATTGATATAAATCCATGGTTAGGATTCAAAGCTGGCAAATGACTTCATCTAAGCATGCTGACTATTTCTAGTGACCATTGATTTAGTTCACAGAATGGATTTGATGGCTGGGATTTAATGGGTCGATGGAGTGGAAGAACACTGTAAATGATGAAATCAGACTATTAATTTGAAGCATGGGAAGCTAAAGATTAGGTGTGTCCTAGTGTTGATTGGAGGGTCTTGGCGCCCCTTTGTGCCCTCATTATATAGGATGATCTTTTTGCTTAGACAGAATGTGATTTTCATAGGGATTTGTCAGGATGGCCATTCAATGTTGGAATTGAGCAAGGAATGTGTGGATTGTTTGATGATGAGAAGGTGTTGAGATCAAAAATCCAACTTTGGCTCTCTCTCATTGATAGAAGCAAGTGTTGCGACTATGTTTTGTACTTACAAAGCCCATAATTGATTAAAATTGATGAGTGTTAGTGCCTCCATTTCCTTATCAGGTGGCTATGGTAGAATCCCCAAAATTTCCAATTAACAGCAGGAGTATTGTACTTCTAGTAGAATTTAAATGGATTAGATATAGAAAGAAATGAGGGAGGCACAAATATGAGTTCTTTTCTATAAATAGATAATCCTCCTTTGTCTCTAGCTACATCTTTTATGTTGCAAGTATGTGCCTAATTGGTGTTGTCATTGATGTCAACATATCTATGTTGTCATTGGTGTCAACTATGTTCCTTTCTTGGTGCTTTCTTGTAAAGAGTAAGATGATTTGTATTTACTTATTTAAGTGATCTTAATGTTGAGGATATTGATAAAATTAGCTCCTCAAGTAGAAATAGTGAGTTGTAGTGGAAACAATGTATTACATACAGAAGAACAATCCAAGAGACTGCTCTGCATTTTCTGTAGGATGAATATCTTTGTCTTGTGATTGGAAGTTATTTAGAAGTTTGTCTGAAGAAGTTATATTCCAAGTTTGAGCCTCCGATATGAAGATCTAAGTGAGTTATGTTCACCATAGTGAAAACTACTTTTCCTATATGTTTGGTGGTGACAGGGAGAAAGTATTATGCTCTGCATTCCTCTGCATTGAACTATTTTTCTCTATGCTTCTAGAGTTAAGTTTGAGATGATGTTATGTACCTTCAATTCAAATAGTTCATGATTTGGTGGTTCGCAAGTGATCTTTTTCTTATAACAGTAGTTGACGGTGGTGTTCTTGTGCTCTAGTTTGAAGAATCTTCTTGACACAGTGATTAGAGATCGTGTGGTTGTTCCTAGTGATTACAATGTACTTGTCAATGTATCCTGATCGTGTTCCTACTTCTAGATTAGTCCACAAAGAGAAGTTTGGATCATGAAAGAATAATGTTCCTAGAAGACCTAGTGTTAACTCTCGTCTTGGCTAACTTGGTTGTTTTCACTATTTATGGAGATGCATTGAAGATTGTAGAAGCGTGTTGTGGTGTGGAGGATTGCGTTTGAGTCCCATTTAAGGTGTGGTGTGTGCATCATACTTCTCTACATCTTTCCTTAGCTAAATTTTGTAATAGGTCTAGACCTATTTCGTTGAATTATTGTAATACCAACCTTGGGGAATGTTCCAATGATTGACAAATGTAATGCTGACCTTGATGTATATTCCAAGGTTGATGAATTATATAAAAGCATGTAATAGAGTTGTGAAAAAGCTATGAGTATGCGAATATGAAGAGATAAGTGTGAAGGTGTGAAAGAGCAGAGTAGAGAAGTGTTATTGTACTTAAATGGAATTGAACCTAGGCATGGAGTAGATGCTATTTAATTAGTTCACCATATTTGGCAGTGAGCCACCCCTTGGCAGTGAGCCACCCTTTGGCAGTGAGCTATTCTTTGCAGTGAGCAATTGGGACAGTGAACCCTATAGGTAGTGAGCCTCTATTTTTCAGTATTCTTATAACTCATATATTTCTGTGGGCTAACATCCACCGTGTTTTTTCTCTTTTAGGGTTTTCCACATAAAATTTGGTGTCTACTATGTTGGATGTGTGATTGTGATTAAGTATATGATTTCATGGTTTCATGGTTAAATCTGATTATCAGTAATTAAGTTGTTGATGGTTTGATATTTATATAAAGCTAAGTTTTTTGTGACAATTGATTCACTCCCCCTCTTAGTTGTCTGGTGTATTTCATCAATTTGTATCAGAGCAAGGTTCCTCAGTGGTAAGCTTAACAACTTGAGGTAGATCCAAGATGTCTTGCAAGAAGGAGGCTTCATAGTTTGATGGGACAAATTAAGCAACTTGGAAGATTCACATGAAAATCCATCTCCTTTGTATTGGTTATAAAATATTGCAAGTGACATAGACTAGATATACTATGCCGGAGAATGTTCTGACAACTGAAGATGATGTTAAATAATATGAGGTAAATATAAAAGATAGAGATGCTCTGTTGAGTGCATTGATCGACTCTGATTTAATAAAGGTAATGGATTATGGGTATGATAAAGAAGTCTAGGATAAGCTGAGTAATCTGTATGAAGGAGATGAATCTATAAAGAGTGCCAAATTGTAGGGACTGAAAGCCAAATATAAAGGTCTTAAGATGGGACAAGATAAGAACATAACATCCTTCATGCAAAAGGTTGATGAACTTGTTACTAGAATCAAAGGTATGAGAGGAACTGCTAATGAAACTGAAGTTGTGATGAAAATTCTTAGGTCATTACCTAAATCCTATGCTCACAAGGTAGCTGCAATTGAAGAAATAATGACTGTGAAAAAGATTAATAAGGATCAGTTGCTTGGTAGGATTACTATTTTTGAAATGAGAGAGTTTGGTGATACTTTGCCAAAAGTAGATACAGCTTTCAAAGCTAGTACTTGAGAAAAGATCTCCAAAGCAAAAAAGTACAAGGTAGAACCTGATGATGAGTTTGATGAAATTGAAGCCAACTTTGTTGATAGACTGCAAAGAGTTTCTAGTAAGTTCAAAGGAAAATTACCTTTCAAATGTTTCTCATGTGGTAAAGTAGGTCATTATGCTTCTAGATATCCTGAAAGAATTGAAAGAAATAGAAAAATATTTGAGAACAGGCCTAGAGCTCCAAAGAAATGCTAGTATGTTAGAGATTTTGAGATGAAGGTGTGACTGATCATGAATCTGATGATGCTAGTACTAGTGCAAATGAATGTAGGTGTTTATTGCTATTAAATAAGAACCTATGTCTACTAATCCTACGACCTATGTGAAGGAAGAAAAACCAGTGGAAGAAAGTGCTTTAGTTATTCAAGTTGAGAAAGAGAAGGACAAATGGATTATTGATAGTAGATGTTCACATCACATGACCAGTGACAAAAGGAAGTTTGTGAGTCTAGAAAAATATGATGGAGGACTAGTTAGTTTTGGAGACAATGCAATTGGTAAGATCTGTGAAAAAGGATCTATTTCATTTGATGTAAAAGCATAATACTAACAATGTTCTATATGTGAAAGGCTTGAAGCACAATCATTTGAGTGTTAGTCAAATGTGTGACAAAGGTTATGATCTGAGATTCATAGACAATGGATGCAAGATAATGGAAAGCTCTGGAACTGTGATTGCTACTGGTAAGAAGACCAGATGTAACATCTATCAATTAAGAGGAACTAATGATTACTATTTATTAGCCCAAGAAAATTAAAGTTGGTTGTGGCATAGAAGGTTATCTCATATAAATTTTGATAATTTGGTAAAGATAAGTTCAGGTCAGACTGTAAGAGATTTACCAAAACTTGTGAAACCCACCAATACTACTTGCAGACAAGAACAAATTTCAAGAGTAAAGAACATTTTTTGTCGGTTTGCTGAATCTAGTTCATACAGATCTATGTGGTCCTACAAGGATAAGAAGTCTATAAGCTGACATGTACTTCATGTTGCTTATTGATTATTATTCTAGAATGACTTGGGTTACTGTTCTAAGAGACAAATCTAAAGCACTGGAGAAGTTCAAATCCTTCAAAGCAATGGTTGAAAATGAAATAGAGTTGAAAATCAAATGCTTGAGGTCTAATAGAGGAGGTGAGTTCACATCAAATGAATTCAACATTTTCTGTGAAGGGTAAGGAATAAAAAGATAGTTGTCTACACCTAGAACTCCTTAGCAAAATGGATTTGTGGAAAGGAAGAACAAGACAGTTCAAGAATTTGCCAGAACAATGATGAAGGAGGCCTACTGGAAGTCTTTTGGAAAAAAGCTATATATATTGTTGTCTACATTCAAAACAAAGTTCAAGTGAAAGGTAATGTTACTAAAACCCCCTATGAATTATGGTATGGAAGAATTCCAATAGTAACATACTTCAAAGTCTTTAGAAGCAAGTTCTATATCAGAAGAGATGAAGACCTAGGGAAATTTGATGCAAGATGTGATGAGGGAGTCTTCCTTGGATACTCTACCAAGAGTAAGGCCTACCGATGCTACAACAAAGGGTTAAAAATATTGTGGAGAGTACAAATGTGAAGGTGGATGAAGGAAAAGGAAAAACATTAGATCAAAGTGGCTATGAGTTAGATGAACCTACCGATATAACTTATGAGGAAAAAGCTGAACAAGAAGACAATCAAAGTGAAGAAGAAAAGGCTCTGGAAATTGCTAAGACTCCCAGGTATGTAAGAATCAATCACTCTGAAGATCAAACTATTGCAGACGAAGAGAAAGGAGTACTGACAAGGAAAAGAGTTGCAGAAGAACAAGTGAATTATTGTTTGCTCTCTACAGTTGAACCAAAAACTATGAAAGAAGCTTGCAATGATGAAAATTGGGTTAAGGCAATGGAAGAAGAACAAATGTAGATAGAGAAGAATGAAACTTGGGAAATGGTTCCTAGACCTGCTAATAAAAATATTATTGGAACAAAGTGGGTCTTAAGGATTAAGATGAATGAAAATGGAGAAGTTGTAAGGAATAAAGCAAGGCTTGTGTGCAAAGGATATTCTCAAATTGAAGGGATAGATTTTGAAGAGACTTTTGCTCTAGTAGCTCAGATTCAAGCAATCAAAATGTTTCTAGCATTTGTAGCACACAAAGATTTCAAAGTGTATCAGATGGATGTGAAGTCTACAATCCTGAATGGTGAGTTAGAAGAGAAAGTCTACATTGAGCAATCAGAGGGATTCCAACTATCAAATCAAGGTGATATGGTATGCAGGCTAAAGAAAACATTATATGGACTCAAGGAAGCTCCTAGGGCCTAGTACGCAAGATTAGATAAGTATTTATTGTACTTAGGAGTCAGTAAAGGCACTGCAGAAAGTAATCTTTATTTCAAAATAAATGGTGATCAAATTTTGATTGTTGAAGTTTTTGTTGATGATATCATCTTTGATTGAAATGAAGGTATGTGTATGAAATTTGCTGGTGAAATGTAGAAAGATTTTGATATTTCTATGTTTGGTGAGATAAATTTCTTTCTGGGTATGCATATCAATCAATCAGATAAAGGAATCTTCATATCTCAGTCTAAGTATGTGAAAGAGTTTTTAAAGAAGTTTGGGATGGAAGACTCTAACTAGTATGTGCTCCCATGGTGACTAGCTACAAATTGAGAAAAACTGATGAATCACCCAAAACTGATCAGAAAAAGTACGGATCCATGATTGGAGGATTACTTTATCTAACTCAAACTAGACCTAATATTATCCATGCAGTTTGTCTTGTTGCAAGATTTCAATTTGATCCTAGAGAATCACATGTAATGGCAGTAAAGAGAATCTTGAGGTATTTAAAAGGCACTCTAGATCATGGCTTATGGTATCCAAAGGATAATTATTTTACCCTTAGTGATTATACAAATGTTGATTGGCCCGGAGATGTTGATGACAAGAAAAGTACAAGTGGAGGTGCCTTCTTCTTGGGAAATAGATTGGCTTCATGGCTGAGTAAGAAACAAGATTCAATCTCTATGTCAACTACATAAGCAAAGTATATTGTAGCAACATGTTATTGTACTCAATTGTTATGGATGAAGTGGACTTTGAAGGATATAAGAGTTGCTTATGAAGATCTAATTGCAATCTTGTGTGACAATAGAAGTGTCATAAATATTTCCAAGAATCTAGTGACGCACTCAAGAACAAAGCATATATCTATAAGGTATCACTTTTTGAGAGAAAAGGTGATAGAGAATGAAGTTAAGTTAGAATATGTGCCCACAAAGGATCAGATTGCATATATTTTCACTAAGCCTCTACCTAATGATACTTTTGAGTATCTCAGGGAAAAATTAGGGGTCATTACCCCTCTAGCTCTGAACTAAGATGAGAAGGAATGCATCAGTCTAGTGGTGCCCAAAGATTCATTCTTTGATCTAGATTGATGTTCTGAGAGCTACCTCTTAGGGGGAGTAGATGAATGATGACAAAAGAGTTGGTTGTAGAAGTTCAAATTTGATTAGAGCAGCAAAGTGCAAGTATGCGCCCTTTGTTAGCTGTCATTGCACCAAAAGATTGACCTCTTAATGCTTAATACAACCACTTGACTTAACAAGCATGGGAGGCAGTTAAGCCCTTGTCACAAACCACCACAGTGCAAGGTTGAACAAGGAGACCAAGGGCCACACCTTGCAACAATCCCCCCAGCGCAAGCACGGGGTTTGAACCTGTGACCTTGGCTCTGATACCAATTGTTAGCTATCGTTACACCAAAAGATCTACCTCTTAATGCTCAATACAACCACTTGACTTAACAAGCACGGGAGGTGGTTACTCTTGTCACAAACCACCATAGTGCAGCGCTAAACAAGGAGACCAAGGGCCACACCTTGCAACACCCTTTGCCATTGATGTCAAAGGGTGAGAGAAATCATGTGAAAAACATAGAAGTAGAAGAGAAGTGCAGATGTGTAAAGAGAAAGGAGAAGAATCATGTCTTGATGGTCTCTACAGTTTTTCACATCATATGTTGCCATCAATGACAAAGGGGGAGATTGTTGCAAGTATGTGCGTAATCGATGTTGTCATTAATGTCAACATATCTGTGTTGTCATTGGTGTCAACTGTGTTCCTTTCTTGGTGCTTGCTTGTAATGAGTAAGTTGCTTTGTATTTACTTATTTATGTGATCTTGATGTTGAGGATATTGAGAAAATTATCTCCTCCGGTAGAAACAATGAGTTGCAGTGGAAACAATGTATTGCATATAGAAGAACAATCCAAGAGATTGCTCTGCATTTCTTGTAGGATGAATATATTTGTCTGTGGATTGGAAGTTATTTAGAAGTCTGTATGAAGATGTTATATTCCATGTTTGAGCCTCCAGTATGAAGACCTAAGTGAGTTATGTTCACCATAGTGAAAACAAATTTTTCTATATGTTTGGTTGTGACAGGGAGAAAGTATTATGCTCTGCATTCCTCCGCATTGAAGTATTTTGATCTACGGTTCAAGATTTAAGTCTGAAATGATATTATGTGCCTTCAACTCAAATGGTTCATGATTTGGTGGTCTGCAAGCAATCTTTTTCTAATAACAGTAGGTGATAGTGTTGTTCTTGTGCTCCAGTTTGAAGAATCTTCTTGACAGAGTGATTACAGATCATGTGTTTGTTCCTTGTGATTACAATGTGCTTGTGGATGTCTCCTGATTGTGTTCCTACTTTCAGATTGGTCCACAAAGAGAAATTTGGATTGTGAAAGAAGATGTTCGTAGAAGACCTAATGTTAACTCTAGTCTTGGACAACTTGGTTTTTGCACTATTTATGGAGATGCATTGAAGATTGTAGAGGCATGTTGTGGCATGGAGGATTGTGTTTGAGTCCCAACTAAGGTGTGGCATGTGCATCATACTTCTCTACATATTTCCTTAGCTAAATTTTGTAATAGGTCTAGACCTATTTCTTTGTATTATTGTAATACCAACCTTGGAGAATGTTCTAATGATTGATGAATGTAATGCTAACCTTGATGTATATTCCAAGGTTGATGAATTGTATAAAAGCATGTAATATAGTTATGAAAAAGGTATGAGTATGCGAATATGAAGAGATAAGTGTGAAGGTGTGAAAGAGCAGAGCAGAGAAGTTTTATTGTGCTTAAATGGAACTAAACCCAAGCATGGAATAAATGCTATTTAATGAGTTCACCATATTGGTAGTGAGCCACCCTTTGGTAGTGAGTCATTCTTTGTAGTGAGCGATTTGGACAGTGAGACTTATAAGCAGTGAGCCTCTATTTTTCGGTATTGTTATAACTCATATATTTCTGTGGGCTAACACCCACCATAGTTTTTCCATTTTAGGGTGTTCCACATAAAAATATGGTGTCTACTGTGTTGGATGTGTGATTGTGATTAAGTATATGATTTCACTCTTTCATGGTTATATTTAATTATCAGTAATTAAGTTACTGATGGTTTGATATTCATATAAAGCTAAGTTTTTGTGAGAACTGATTCACCCCCCCTTCTCAGTTGTCTAGTGTATTTTATCATTTTCTTGTTTAGAAAGCCAAGCAAATTATGTCCTATCCTATCATGATGTTTGTACCATCACATATTTTAAGAGTTATGTCTCTCTTTTCATGGTTGATACTCTATGCATACAAAGTCAAGCAACAAAGTGCATTTTCCTAAGGTAATGATGGTTCAAGTAAAATTCAAGGGGCTAGCTAGTAGGCATCATGGTGTCTTCATTTCCATCCTATCATTTGGTTTCACCTAGATGGGGATTTGGTTTCCTATCTGGCAACTATAGTGAATCAATGCTACTGAGAGTTGCTAGATATGGCTCAATGGTAGAGAGGCATCATTGTTCTCTCTTCCCCTCCCCCAGCACTATAAGTTTCAACAATACTTAGGAGATAATGGAAGGAGTATTGTCCTCCTAGGTGAAACAAGTGGAAGTGCAGGAGCAAGTTATGACTAGGTCATCCCACAATAATGGGTTACACTTTTTGGCCAAACTTGACATTAAAATCAACATTTTGAACTAAATCTTCACTTTCTGACACCTATAGCCGCTAAACCATTAGGAATTTGAAGATGACGCGAACTAGTGATTTGTGAGATTTTGCTTGTAGATTCTAAATATATTTTATGAAAAAAATTAGAGTTAAATTGTAAAATTTTTTGTGTCTCCTTTGATAACTAGTTTTTAATAGTAAACAATATTTTTTTAAAGTGATGTGTATTCTATAGCAGATAACTTTTTTTCTACAAAGGATATAACTTTGATTCTTTTGAATTTAGATTGGTAACACTGATATATAGGGCATGCATTTGGTTTTATAATGTTTTGTTGAATATTTTTTTTAATTAAGTTTTGAAGTCAAACCAATTATAATTTAGATAGCCGTATTTGGTAAAACATAACTTTTTTTGTATGTATTGAAATTCAATTTTTGTTTTTTGTTGAAACAAGGACATCAATACCTAGGGCATATATATTTTTGAGATTTTTTTTTTCACTAATTTACTAAATTTCCATGTGTGTAGAACATAGAACTTGATGTTCGGTGAAAAACCTACATTCACAAGAAATAAAAAATAGATATAATAATCAAATTAAATATATTTAAAATTATACTTTTGGGAAGCTTATAATAAGGACTACATACTTACAAAACATAAATTTTAAATGAATTCATTTGATCCCCCAAAAGGTAAATCAAAAGTTGTTTTTTATCAACATTTTGATAGGTGTAGAGGAGACTCCATTATAGGTATGGTTTAAAACTAGCGGGGTTTGAATCTAAGGGGTTTTGATCAAACCCTCCTCAATTAAAATCCTTTAAATGGAACCTTTCAATTCTTAAATCATTATATTTTCTAAAAATATGTGATTTTAGCAAGAATCAAGATGTCCCAGAAAGTGTAACCCATTATTGTGGCAGCACCCGACTACTATTGCTACCTATTTGGTTGGGAGATCAGCACCATCAGGGTCTGTTGTGTGTGGCTTCCACATACAGCTTGAGAATTAATGTGGGAGAGTACTTCCTATTGAAAGATGGGGAGTGATCTTCCTATTCTTGGAGCATGGTGTGAGGTAGAGAATGTTACCATTTGGGGGCTACTAAGGATGTTGTTCTTTGTAGGTTTTCTCTTGTGAAGGGTAGCTGAGCTTGGCATGCATATGGTCTGCCATGCTTGTGGAAGGCCATTCTATTACAATGACATATTTTCCATGAGCAGGAGTGGAGCTAGTAAGTGACACAATAGTTGGCATTCCCTCTCGGGGAGATGATTTAGTTTTTTGTTGTGATTGCTACGTTGCTTTGGACTATAGTGTAGAGTGGAATGTATTTTTGTCTTATTATAATGATGGCTTTTGGCATATTCTATTAGGACAAGATGAATAATATTTGTCAAATAAAAATATGACATCTATACATGGGTTATAGCTTGTTTTCTCCCATGTTTCTATAAATGGGAAATCAAGGCCATTATGTAAGGGTTTCGAATCTGAGGTTTTAGGCAATATTGTACTATGTGTTTTGATTCAAGGAAATAGAAGAAAATTGTATCTCAATTGGTGTTCATATTTGTAGAGTAGTATTATTTTCAAAATTTAATACAAATATCATAATGGTTATGGAATCCTTTTTATGTTGCATGTGATGAAGTTGATATGATTTTTAGATATCAAGGACATTTTAATTCATCTTTACATTTTTCTATATTGTGTGTACTTTCTCTTCCTTTCTCTCAAGGAGAGGAATAAATGCTTAGAAAGTATTCTATTAATTGTTGTCTGCATCATAGTTCCAAAGTACATTTCTATATTATCAAGTACAAGAGGTGTTAATACAAGGTGTTGATACCATTAGTCTATCAGTAATGAGGTGATATTGCTTGAATGATACACTGATTTTATGCAATTTGACTCTATGATGCATTAGATTAGGCATTGGTTCCTTGTTGGGATAATTTGTTGATTTAGATCCATCCTAAACAAAATAAATTCATTTATATTTCTATTATTCTTTTAAGAATAGGTTTGGACAAATACTTGTTCTCAATCATGGTCTAAACTATATTATCGAAGGATTAAGTCAATCTAAGTGGACTCAGTCACTTCCTTGGTAAAATGTAATTGAGAACCTTCTATTTTAATACAACATCATAGGTAAAATATTTGAGATATTTTTAGGTGTTGTAAAGGGTACACCCACCTTGGTCTTGTAGAACCAAAAGTGCAGAGGATTTTTCAACTCTTTTGTTTTAATCCTACTCATTGGCCATTGACCTGAAGCCCCTAACTATAAGAAATTGACAAACCTTTAGGGGATTTTAGACAATCAGTTGGAGGAACCAATATGTTCCTTATGGAGTTTTGTTGATGAAAGATATAAGAATATATATCCACATAAAATAGAAGAATTTGATCATACAATGCTTGGAGACATCTGGGTGAAAGAGCTCATAGGAGATGACTTTGCACTTAAACCAGAATACCAAAACCCAACTAATAAGAAACTTTATGTTTAGCAGTGGTTCTCAAGTTTAGGTTTTGATGACAAGTGGGTAAGATTGGTGTTGAGTGGATTTCATGATTAGTTTTTATGGTTGGATATGCCTAGCATTATCACAAAGGATGTGATGAGGGTAATTATTGGTTTGTGTTCCTTTAGATCTATTCCTATTTTGAAACCCATTAAGAATGAAGTGGTGATGGAGTTAATAGGTGCCAACTATGACAAGAGAGACTTAACAGTAAACCATATCAAGAATTTGGTAGTTAGGTATGCTACTATTGTAATTGGTTATAAGATATATTTCTCTAATAGGGAGAATTTAGTGTCTGCTACAGCTACCAATGTAGCTTATGAGGTGGTAGAAAAGGGCACAGACTATGATCTATGTGAGTTTCTTAGACAATAGTTTTTTGGAAAATCTGAAATAGACAAAGGAGAAGAAACACCCTTTCAAATTTGGAACCCTTATTGTTTGCATACTATTTTAATTTTTCAAAGAGCTTCCTGATAGTCAAAGAATTGTATGGATTTTGGGTAAGCCTGTAGCCCATCAAATTGTAGATTTCATGAATAGTATTGGTGATTGTAAGGCTCAAGGTGATGCATTTACTACCTATTTTACCATATTTCAAAAGAGAGTGTAAGAAAGAGAGATAATTCCAAGGAAAATAATGGAGAAATACCAGAAGGACATCACATCTTTTGTCTCCATTGCTCAATGTATAATGGAAGCCATAGAACAAAGAACTATGTGGATCCCACCTATAAGTTATGAGATAGGTGAGAAATAAATTGTTGCAATAACTGATATTTTCTTGGAGTCCAAAAGGTACTACACAAGTAGGATTTGGGACTTATGAGGAGAAATCAGTTGAAGTTCATCTAGAACACAAGAAGCCAGAAATAAAGAGAAAAGTAAACAAAATCATTGATGAGTTTGCAAAGAGAATGGGAATAACAAAAGAACAAGTTCAAAGAGAAAGAGCACAAGGAAAAGGAGAAACAAATGTTGTTGAAAGCTATGGTGCCTCCCGAAGATCCGATAGAACTACTACCACTTTTCCTGTTCCTCAGAAGTCCTCTAGGACTGTTCCCCCTATTGATGTGAAAGAGACAACTACTCTGGTAAATGAGAAATCCTCTCCGATAAGGCCAAGAACAAGGTCTATTACCTCTTCTGAAGTCCCTACCGCCATGCTTGCTAAGAAGAGGAGAGTGAAGGTAAAAGGTTCTAGATAAGTATATGCTAGTCATGAAATTAGTGAGGAAGAAGAAAAGGATGAAGAAGAAGGATCCAAGCTGATCTAGAAGAAAAAGGGGTCTCTTGTTGTTGAACAAGAGACACAAGCCAAAAGTACAAAAATTAATATTGCTACTTAAAAAGAAGAAATCAGTGAGAAAGAGGAAGAACAATTTATCTTCAGGAGAACAAAAGTCATGTCAAGTGAAGGAGAGTCCTCTGGGAAAGGGACAGGAAGAGGTAAGAAGAGAAAGAATAGTGAAACTAAGGACAAAGGGAAAGGAAAACACAAGAAATCAGATAAATAATTTATTCCCCCTCTTCAGTTAGATGCTACAATTAATGCAATCATAGAGTATAACAATTTGGAGCAAGTGCGTGAGTGCGAGATCATGATGGGCCAAACAATGGCAATGGAGAAAAATCTTGTTGGATGAAAAAGTGTTAACATTTAGACTAATATTTAGATTTGGATGGAAAGGATGTTAATATTTCTAGCTTAAATATGGATTTCCTCAAAAATAGCATTAGGATTACCTCATATTTAGGCAAGTGGGAGTCACAAAACTTGCCAAAGAAACTTGGAAAACCACCCATTTAGTGTTATCCTAAAATTTTCCACAATTTCATCCTTGAAGTTGACAGACTTTTTTGTAACTAAATTTAATCAAATGAAAAAGGTTTATAGAGGAAGCTATTAATACTCTATAAATATAATATACCCCTCATAATGATTTTAATAGGTAGTTATTATTAATTTTCTACATACATTATGTGTGATTTCTTGATAGATATATAAATTGAAAAACATCAATAACTTTCAACATATTAATCCTTTTTTAAATCCAAAAGATGCGTCACACTCTATGATTTATTGGGTGTACATTAAAATTAAAATTTTTTGAGTTTCATATTCTTTTGACCAAGTTAGGTTAGCTAGAAGTTTAATTTTTAATATTTTAAAAAATTTACAATAAAAAATTCATAAATAATTATTTATTTAATTCAAAAATTTAGAAAAATATGTGTCACATCAGGTCATACGCTCTTTACTTAAATCAAAATCATGGATAATAAATATTATCTTTTTCTCATACTTAGGTTGGCTGGAATGACACCTACTTTTTATGTTTTTCTAAACTTTTTACTAGCGCTTCATTGAAATATTGAATTTTCACCAAACTACTTTAAATTTTTTTTAAAAACAAGTAGTAGCCCAAAAACTACATTTGATTTATTAAAATTTTTATTACTACCTTTTTTTCTAGATTGTATAGATAACTCATTCAATTTTTGACAAGAAGTTACTTATGTTGAATGCAAAGAATACTGAGAAGGGGGGTGAATCAGTATTCTTAAAACCCTTTCATTTACACATTCATTAATCCACTTACCAAATTCAATAACATGAAAGAAAAGTAAACATGAGAAGAGTAGCCATAAATTCATAACACATAGACACCATGATTTTACATGGAAAACCCAAAAAGGGAAAAATCATAGTGAGTGTTAGCTCACAATATATTATGATATATCTAGCAATACCGAATTACATGAAGTCTCATTGCCTTAGGGATCATTGCCCAAGGACTCACTATCCAAGAAGTGTTGACTACAAAAAGGCTTACTGCTTAGAGAGGACAGCTACAGGTGCATCTACAAAATGCTGAAATGCAATACCAATATGCTCAGTATACAGATTGAAAGGACTTCATGCTATCTGCCCTGCTTTATTGCTCTGCTTTACATATACTCCTATTTTTTACCCTTATTATCATTTTCTTCTCTGTAAACTACTTTAGATCATACACATATCGATTTCACACATTATCAACATATATAAATCCCTCCAACACTGAAATCCATCGAATATATATATATCCACAATAACATTCATCTCACAATCAGGTCGGCAACCCAGACATGAAACGTGTATACAAATGTTGTACCTTGTTGACTTGATCTTGTGCTCAAATAGGAATACGGACCCAAACAAAAATACAATAGTCTTCATATAGGTCAGCATCAATCATTCCACTACTTGAATTAATTCTTCAAACAATGTATCTTCTCCACATATAGATCTAGCTTGCCAGTCAACCTATCCATTAAGCACACACTTGACCAATTCAACTGTCACATCATGATTTCTACTACAGACCATATGAGACTCTAAAAATCATATCCAACATTCATCATTGGCCTTTTAACATACCTTCAGATGTGTAGGACATAATAGTCCTTAATAGAAAAATGTGGATCTTCAAACTATTGCTCTGTCATAGTGAAATATTGTCAAACTAGAAGTCGATAAAGAACAACTTGTAGAATATGATCAAAGGAACTTTGGAAGGTATAACTCTAGATTCAGGTTGTCATGATGTGTATCTTTGTTGCCTCAGAACCACAAGACAAAATATGCCACAGCAGAGGAATGCAGACCCTTTTACTCTAGTACTGTGCACTATTTCTGACTTGACTCTATTCACCTTGACTTAGATATTTTACCATATGATTTCTAGAGGAAGTTATGACTTGAACACTGGCATATAGGATCACTAGGTAGCTATGGAGAACATACCAGAACTCCATACAAATGTCTTTAACTATGGAGGAATACTAGCTCAAGCACTCTCACTTACTTGGTATATTGTACACTACCCATACTTAGTCATTTATTCTTCCAGAGTAAGGTCTCTTTGCTATGCTTGTAGAAACCCTTTGCCTTGTTTCCATCAATGACAACTTTCAACTTTCATCAGAGCAGTGTCTCTTACCAATAATCTCCCCCTTTCGCATTGATGGAAACCCTTAGTGAAAAATGCTCATCTACTCCCCCTTACTATATAAACTCTATTTTTCTTCTGCCTCTTAGGTGCTTTCCTTTTTTTCACTGGTTTTCTTCTCCCCCTTTGACATCAATGGCAAAGGTGTATGTATAAGAGTCAAAATTCTATTAAGACAAAATTGCAAAAGCTATCATATTCTATTGCATATGTACAGATACAATCTTCAATTTAGTTGGTTGTATGTGAAAGGACATCATTGTACACAATCTTTAGTTGTGTTAATTCTCCAACCCACTTGTTCTTAGCATTGTTTAAATTTTGGATATTCTTATTTACTTGAAATACCAGATCTTCTATCTTTTGTACATTGGTGGGCATATCAGTTAAATTCTAAACCTTTGATGCTTCTATAGCTAGACTTGTCATGAACTTAGTTTTTGGGCTTGTCATCCTTCTTAGCTGGCACATTTTGTTTTTCATTTCTTCTTGTCTACTAAGAAGATTGCTTACGTTGTTTTGAATGTTTACAACTTGTATTTCCATGTTGTTGATAGAGTCAATTGTTGGATCAAAGATCTTGGAAATATTTTCTAGTTGGAGCTCCATGCTTTTGATTTTCTCTTCTATTTCCTTATTGGTCTCAGGCCATGACAAACAAAATTTGTATATATCACAGGCTTCCTTGATTGCATTCTCCATATTTTTGATACTATTTTCTAATAGAATTATGTCACTATATAACTTGGTTTTTAACTCTACTAATATTTTGTCATCAAGTTCCTTTCTAACCTTAATGTCAACAAACTTTTCAAAGTATTCAAAGTGAGAACTTATAGAATTTATTAGACCTTTAAGTTGATCAATTGATGACACTAATGTATCTTTTGGGTATGAGGGTATCAGCTTTTCCAGAATACCAGATGTTTCATCAATGAGTTCATTGTCATGTATATGTGTTTTTAGTATTTCTTCTTGAGCCTTAGCTTGCACAAATAATACCAATTTGAATTTATGCATAGGAGACATAGAATCCAAATTTATTGGTCTTTGTGAAAACTTGAGTAAATCTAGAATTTGCGTTCTTTGTTGCTTTTCCAAAAGTTTTCTAGCATAGTGGTGTAGAAGCACCAAGAAGACCATTCATCTTGCTTTGATGTTCAACTTGTTTTGTTTAATAAGGTCCTAGATACCATTCTCATAATGTACTAAGGCCATAATGCCATGTTGTAATAAGGACTTGGTCCAAAAGTCTATTGTTGTCATAACACCATAGAGGACAGTCATGTAATCTTCATGTTTTAAGCCTTGTTAAGGCATGTTCAAAAAGCCTAAGGTATGTCCAAAGAAGTCTAAGGCATGTTAAAATCCTAATGACATTGTAAACATGTTTGGGTTTCATAATCACCAATGGTTATGCAAACAAACAAAAGGTTAGTTGAAATTTACAAATTGTCCAAAGACAGTTCAGGGAGTTCGAGTAGTTTTGGTCTCTTCCCATCAACTAAAACTACTTAAATGAGGAGTTTCAAGGAATATACAACCTTATATACCCTTGAACATATCAAGTGTAACAAGAGGAGAAGTTCTAAATAACCAAAACACCATTTACGTGCTATTTTTCTGTAAATTTCTGAGTTTTTTGTAGAATCTGGCCGTACTACTCCATTGTACAGAATTGTTATGGTTGCTATGCAATTGGGGATTGAAGTGTGGTGAATCTATTTTCCTTCAATAATGTTTTGAAATCTTGACATTGTATATGGAGCAAGTTACAACCAGTTGTTAGAGGATTGTTGTCTTACAACTCTGTTTTCCTGTGTAATCTCGCTGTAACAGCACATGGCATTCTTCTGTACGGCTGAATCATAGAGAATACATTGGTAGAAGGATAGAGGTATGAACTAAGTATAGTTTTAATTTGGTTTGAATTCTTGACTCTTCTGTAGGGGTGAGAAATCTGTGTTTGTTCAAAAACTGCCAACCATAGCCTAGAATAGGGTTTTGTTATAAATAATGCATTTCTTCACCATTCCACTGACCTAAATCACTTTTAATCAATGGAATGGGATGTAATAAACTTGTATCAATATATTACAATGAGTCTTTGGTAGGAGATTTGGATAGGAGGAGTTTTCTATGTTGAAACTTAGCAAAACCATGTGCTAAGTGCATGCTAGAAGCAACAGTAGTGTGGAATTTGAGAATAGTCAATTTTAACAGTAGAGGGATATTGAATTCTATGGTTTTGGGATACCATTGACATGTCTGAGTGGTCAAGGGAGTTACAATCCACCATTTGGGGGTACTTCCTTCATAAACTACGCCTAATTTGGGCTTAAAACCACTAGGAGCGTTATTGGTTACGGTATACTTTCCAAAACAACCCAAACCCATCCTTGAGTATGTTTTGGGGAAGAATAATGGGTATCTTTTAATTGTCTAATTTTTGTTTTTGAAGGTCTATGTAAGAAGATATCAGGATTGTTCTATATTTTTAGGGCTACTAGCCATTTTTGAGGTTTGTGAAGGAAGTGTTGGCCCTGAGGGTGATCTGCCTTAACCAATGGATAGAATGAGCCCTCTAACATCCTAATTTAACCTTTCCAAGATGAACCAAGGTTTTCCTTGTGTTGTTCCCATTTTTCCATAAACATCCTTGTTTTTGGGCTTTTGGAGTGAATAGAAACTTGTCTTGTTTGTCCATCTTTTCCTATCCAATTTGCCTCTACATCACATAGTCAATTGGAACTTGATTTGAAGTAGTGTCTTTTTCCACTTGTTCCTCACTAAGTGTAACTCTCTTTCTTTTCTTTTCTTTTGCTACCTTTTCTTTCTCTAATTCAGTTGTGGCACCTGCAATGGATGAGGTCCTTGTTCTTTCTTTGGAGATAGATGTTGGTTTTTCCATTTCAGATCTCTCATCTTTCCTTTCTAGAGTATTTGATGTCCATTCTACCAGAGAACTTATGGACATTGATCCCCCTATTTTGGTTTTTGCCTCACTTGTTTGTTTATCTGATGTTTTCTCTAATTGTTCACATTCCATAGACATTGTGGAGGACAATTTTGAGAATGTCCCAAATCTTCCCTCTCTGAGATTTTTTGGTTTGCTCGGTAGTACATCAGCTAATTCAGTCAAAACCCCTTCTGTAACTTCATACCCTAATGTAGCAACCCGTACAGTTCTTGGTTCCACAGCTTCCATGAAGCATTTGTTTTTTTCTACAATAAATACAATGTCATTTTCATACTTCATCACTACATTTTTAGGTATCCAGACTCTACATAACATTTTCTTTTAAAATTTCTTGAAATATCCCCATAAGATTTCATCATGCTTATCTACATTTCCCAAACTTTGTAAGTAATTTCTTATTTGAGTGAATATAGGTATGTGGTTGAGTCAAACAATGTTTCCCAAGCCAGGTAGCTCTCTCAGGAAGTAGAAGAGTAGAAAAGTGATCAATGTTCCATATTTTAAAGGATAATTATTCTCTTTTGTTCTTTTCATATTCTCCATTAGTTCATCCTAGAGCAATTCACATACATCATAGTCTATATTATTTTTTATCATGTCATATACTATGTATATAGCTAGCACAGACATAGAATTTTCCTTGTTGGAAAAGTATATTTTGTGCTCAATAATCATTGATGCAAATCTGACGGCTAAATTTTTAATATCATTTACCATGAGGTCTTTCTTATCAATTTTGGCTCCTATTAGTTGCATTACCAAGTTGTTCTTTATTTTATTTGAACCTGGAACCCTCCCAGAGGAACTCATACCAATTACAACTTTGATAGCTTCTTTCGTTATCATGTATTGTTCATCAAGCCATGGAAACTCATCATGAATTCTTCTTAGAATAAACTTAACCCATGTTTCATTCGTAATTGTAGGAAAATCCAACTGGGTGCCTAATTTCTTTTCCCCTAGAAAATTATATTCATCTTTTAACACAATATCAATAGTAGTCAGTTCATCCAAGTACAGTTTTCCTATATTCATGTGATCATATTCATCTAGTTTGGTATTCAAATATATGCCCTCACATCTTCCATATGTATAATTCCATGTGGAGTAATTGAGAATGCCCCTATAGGATCATTTTCCATTGATTTGAAGAAATGTTTCTTGAACTTGGGGCAAGGTTTTTCAGTTATCTCAATTACTTGAGAAGTAAACATTTTCTTGGAATAATTCAAACTTGATAGTAGGGTTTTCAAGCTATAAATACCTCTTTTGTCGAATTAGGGTTTCTTTTTGTCAAATCTCTTTGAGCTATTTTGAATCTTTGGAAATCTTTGACGTGACTTTGGATTCTTCTATATCTTGAATGCAAAGTGAATTATCTATTGAATGAGCTCCTTTTTAGTCCTTTATTTGTCTTTGACCTAATCACCATAAATGCGGTCTTTCAAACAAGTTGTCACACTTCTCTGTTAAACTTAGTTAATCAAGATTGCTCTGCAATGTTCCACATTTGTTCCTTTTCTTCCAAAATTGCTTTCAAAAGATCTGCCATATGAATCTTTATATCACATCTTCGTGTCAAATCCTAGCACTGATTATATGGCTAGCAGATTTGGATTTTCAATGTAGCTCCCCCTGAGCCATAGCTCCCAATTTACTTCCTGCAGGAAGTATCTACACCAGAGACTGGTGCAGATCCATCCCTAGTATTATCAACATCCTTCTTAATCCTGACCATACTCATTTCCTTCTTGATCTCCACCAGATCAACTTTGTTTTTACCTTTGGCTTCTTTCTTTTCTATTTTCATTTTTTCTATAGGATAGTTTCTTTTCTCATTTTTGCTTCTACAAAATTTTGCAATATGCCTAAACTTGTTGCAATTGTAGCATACCACATTCCTTAGTCCTTTATTCCTTCTATTGATTAAATTCATTCTTGATCTACATTGGTTAGACATATGTCCAAATCTACTACATGCAAGCCACTTACCATTGAAGGATTGAGTATTCCTTGCATAGTTGAAACCATTCCTAACTAGACTTTTGCATTCGTTTGATCTATGACCAATTTTCTTGCAATTGAAACATTGACCAGGGAATGAAAGAACATTCCGATTTATTCTACTCCTACACTAAGTAGCCTTGTGACAAAAATTATTACAACTAAAACAATAGCCATTGAAAGATGGGTACCTTTGTGCATTTGGTTGTCTAACTGGAGGTCTCCTAGGTCTTCTTCTCTAATTCTAGAATTGGTTATAATTATTTTTCCTAATTTTGAACTTTCTTCTTTTTCAAATCCCAAGCCTTGCTTTTTATCTAGACTCTTTTGACTTTTAATTAGTTCCTCATGCTTTGTAAAGCTTATTTTGAACTTTTCTTCATAGCTCTTAGCCTTCTCCAAATCTGATTTCACGCTAACAACTTCTTTTTCATGTTTAGCACATTCTTCTAACTTGCTTTTTACCAATAGATTTAGATCTTCTTCTGCTTTAGCACTTTCTACAACTTCCACTTTCAAATCATCCAAGGTTTCATTGGCTGATATCAATTGTTCACTAACCTCCTTGTATTTTTCTTTGAACTTCATGACTTGTTCTTTTAGCTCTAGAATGCATTCATCGGCTTCTTGTATGTTATCCTTTAGATCCCTGATTTGAGCTTTGGATTTTTCAAGATCTTCAAGAGTAGCATGTTATTCATCATTGCTTTTATATGAGGGTTCAAGAGAAGTGAAATATCTTCTAGTTGCCATGTGTACACCTTCCCAGATCTTCCTCAAGTTATTAAGCTTCTTCCAAGGAACCTTGCTCTGATACCAATTGTTGAATCCAAAGAACATTGAGAGGGGAGGGGGAGGGGTGAATCAGTATTCTTAAAACCTCTTCATTTACACATTCATTAATCCACTTACCAAATTCAATAACATGAAAGTAAAGTAAACATGAGAAGAGCAGCCACAAATTCATAACACATAGACACCAGGATTTTACATGGAAAACCCAAAAAGGGAAAAACCACGGTGAGTGTTAGCTCATAATATATTATGATAGAAATATTGAATTATATGAAGGCTCACTACCTTAGGGCTCACTACCTAAGGACTTAATGTCCACAAAGTGCTCACTACAAAAAGGCTCACTGCCAGAAAGATAGAAGAGAAGATAGAAGAAGGATTGGCTCACTGCTAAGAGAGGACTGCTACAAGTGTATCTACAAACTTTTGAAATGTAGTACCAATATGCTTAGTATATAGATTTAAAGGACTTCATACTATCTACCCTTCTTTACTGCTCTACTTTACATATACTCCAATTTTCTACCCTTATTATCCTTTTCTACTCTGTAAACTACTTTAGATTATACACATATCAATTTCACACATTATCCACATATACACATCCCTCTAGTACCAAAATCCATCAAATATATATATCCACAATAAGATTCATTTCACAATCAGGTCGGCATCCCAAACATGAAACATGTATACAAGTGTTGTACCTTGTCGACTTGATCTTGTGCTCAAACAAGAATGTGGACCCAAACAAACATACAATAGTCTTCATATAGGTCAACATCAATCATTCAACTACTTGAATTAATACTTCAAACAATGTATCTTCTCTGCATATAGATCTAGCTTGCCAGTTAGCCTATACCTTAAGCACACACTTGACCAATTCAACTGTCACATCATGATATCCATTGTGGACCATATGAGACTCTAAAAATCATATCCAAAATTCATCATTGACCTTTTAACATACCTTCAGATCTACAGGACATAATAGTCCTTAATAGAAAAATGTGGATCTTGGAACTATTGCTCTATCACAATGCAATATTGTTAAACTGGAAGCCGATAAAGAACAACTTGTAGAAGGTATAACTCTGGATTCAAGTAGTCATGATGTGTATCTTTGTTTCCTTAGAACCACAAGACAAAATATGCCACAATAGAGGAATGCAGACCCTTTTACTCTAGTACTTGTTGATCATGATGCTAGTCATAAACAAACATAGAATAAAAGTTACACATCAACCTTTACTTATCTTGAAAGATACGATGAATTTGAAGAATTCATGATCCCAAGTCTTTGTGGATTAGTTCTTAATCAACTGATGGTACTCAGTGGTTGATGTGAGTTGCTGTTTTCCATTTAGGGGCCTTACATTTGCTCATCAGCAGGATTCTGTTTCTGTAAAGATGTTACACAGAAGATTATTTACAAAGGATATTTCCACAAATTGTGTGTCTATACTCAAATCTTTGCATGATATTTGTCAATTGTACATGCTTTAACTTCAAATATGCTCTAAATCTTCAAGTATCTACGAGATGTCTGCATATTTGATATATTTTGCTTCTGATTATCTATTATTTGCAATTGTGATGGTGAATTGTTCTAAAATTAAAAGAAATATAAATGAATGCTTCAAATTATGATGAATCTTCAGCTATTGAGCCACATACACACTTGATACAGTCATTAGAAAGAAGAAATCAAACCATATTTTCACCAAGATGTTCCACAGCTAGATATAGATGATGCAAACTTGAAAGGATAATGAATGAAAACAATATGTGTAGACTGATGAGCACTCCAAGGGACGCAGCAAACCAAAGCATATATCAAGAATTCAGACATAGATTATTTAGAATTTACGATGATTTGTAATCAAACTAGTCTTCTCTTTCATTAAGTATGCAAAAATATGTATGCTTACAATAACTTTGAAATAGACCCTAAATATTTCAGCAAACAAATTTCAATTAAGCTTCGAATGTTTACAACAAGGCATCCCTGCATCTTTTATAGAACAAGGTGAGGGAGCGGTTACACATGATCTATGATCAAGATTTATCCATTAAGATGTATGATGCATATTCTCCTTGGACTTGGTCAATAGTATCTCGTGGCACAGGTTGCCAACTAGCAACCATCTAGGTGACTTATTTTACGAAGTACCTGATGCATGTGTTTCCCTTTGTGGCGCATCTTCATCTACTCATCAGGTTCTTCTTCTTCATCTTTATGATCATCATGATCACCGCTTTCCATGCCTTCATCATCCTGATGAATGTCTCCTTCTATATGGACCTGCATGGTTGTCCTGATATTTTCATATACTTCCACTATTCTTTCAATTTCTCCACCATCCTGACTTTTGGCTTTGTTGATGTCATGCTTATGTGATTGGAACTTATCCCTGAGGGTTTCTAATTTATTTTTCTTGCTGCTCAATGTTTCATTGTAGTTCTCTACCTTGACTTTGATCCTCATGATCTTGTTCATTGCTTCTTCTGTCAAGTGGTTAAGAGGGTCATCAACCATCGACTGGAAATTATTATGCAGAGCTTTCATGGCAAAGTCCACATCTTGGTTCTCAATTTTACCTTCTACTTTCCCCTCTAAGGCCTCCAAGACTTCTACCTCATAAGACATCATGTCATGCAGCTTCACACTGATATCTCTCAATTTATTGCTGCACCTCTTTAGTACATCACATTCAAATCTGATGTCTTTATACCAGATATCTACTAGCATGGCAGTGTTATTATTCAGTGTCTTGTTTCTTATTAGGACCTGAGGATTAATCCTCTTTATTTTGCTCAAAGCACTCAAGGCTTTCTCCAACTAGAATGACCTTCTTCCGGTCTCTGTCTATAATTTATCAACTTTTCTCCTTGAGATACCTAAAGAATTCCACCTCTGCAAAGAGGCCTTCACTACTTCCTCAGCTCTGGTGAGTGTAGATGACATCCACTTTCTCATAATTAATGACTCATGCTTCATAAGGTCCAATTTAGTGACCTCTTCCTGAGAAATCACAGTCAATGGGATTGCCTGATTTGATACTGTATTATCAGGGTTAATTAACCAATTTATGTATGCATGCAGCTGAGCAATGTGCTCTTTATACTGCTTATTCTTATCCTTTTCTTTCTTCACCCTTTGGGTCAAAGAATCTATTATGTCCTTCCCTTCTTGACCTTCTTGGTCTTCATTGGCAAACCCTAAATCCACCGTGGTAATCTGGAATTCTTCTAGGGTGATCTTGCCTTTCTCCTTTTCAACCGTTGGAAGTGCTACCTGTGCGGTCCTTCTACCTGTAGTAGGATCTCTTCTGATGGCCAATGTTAATCTGGCCTTTCTCTTGGGCTTCATAATGGTTTCTGAGAATAATGTCAAGACATCAAATTCCTAGATTTTGAAAGTTGTTTCCATACCTATTTCTTGTTCTAGCCATTGAGGTATCTAATCTCTGGATCCTTGATTGCCGTCATCATCATGTCCACCTTGATCTCTTGTACATGTCTTTATTCTTGATGGAGAGGGTGACTTCCTCATTTCTTCCTTATGATACTCTTCATGAGGGAAATCTTGTGGTACTTCCTCCTGTTGAGGGACTTCTTCTTGTTGCGGAGGGGAATCATGTTGTGTACCTGCATGCTTATCTTAATCTTTTACTTCCTCCTTTTGTGTCTCATCCACTTTAGGAATTTCCTCGTCCTGAGGCATATTGGTATCTGTGGATATCATTGTGTTTGAAATAGGTGCATCTACCTGATCTTGAATCACATTATGATCCACACCTGATGTATCTACCTCCTGGGTCTTTAAGTCATCATGACCTAATATTTCTTGATTATCTAAGGTTTCTTGAGTCTTAAGGGCATCATAAGTTGATGTATCTTTATCTTCCATACCCTTTTGCTGGACTTCCACTATTTTGGGTTCAGCAGGTATTTCTTGTTGTCGACCTAAATCTAGAGTGCAACTTTCTGTTTTTACCAGCTTGATCTCCTCAATATTTCTTGTTTTATCAAGTGCACCCACTTGATGTTCAGGATGTGTTACATCCTCCCTGTATGTTAAATCTATCATCTCGGGGCTAGTCACCTAATCAACCAACTTATCCAACCCTATTTGTTGGGCTACCTTCTCTGGGTTGTTCTCTCTTTCCTGTTTCGCTTTCTTCAACTCTTCTAATACTGCCATCTGTGTTGATGGGGTTCCCTGTGGAGTTATGTGAAAATATGTATTTGAAGCAAGGGTCTCCATTTGCTCAGAGGTCACATTTTCTACCACCTCATCATCTGATAAGTCCACAATTTCCTCTAGTGAGAAAGGACCTCCTTGACTTGCTCTAGTCGTTTCTTTTACCTACTCTTCAGCTTTCTCAGTTTTAACCTAAATGATGGTAGGAAGTGGCACATCATGTTGCAACTCTTTTTTGAACACTTCACTACCTACTCCCCTTAATAATATAGGGTCATGTATTATTTTGCCCCTCATTGAGGTTCTTTGCCTTTTAGGTGGTGATGCCACCAAGGATGCTTTCCTCTTTCTTGTGAGCCTCATAGAGTTATCTTCTTCTGTAGTCTCCATATTCAATGGCTCCTCTTCAATAAGGGTATCCTCTTCTATATTTTGCTATGAGGTTTGGCCTTTTTCTAGCACTCTTGTAGTTTCTACAGCTAGCCTTTAGATTCTTTTTGTTCTTGGTTCATCCACCAAAGGCTGTACAGATGAGGCTGATGCCTATCCTGATGTAAATGCACCTTCAGCTGGTATATCAATTCTTTCAATTACTACACCTATAGGTTCACTGTTAGTTTTCTTCTTTCTGGGGAATCTTTAGCTTTGTTCTTAAGGTGGTAGCCTTTCTCCCTTAGATTTTCTCTTCTCACTGAGAAAGTTGTTATATTCCGCATCAAGAATCTCCTGCCTCTTCTTCTTATTATCTATTGTGAGGGCTACACCCTTCTTCTTCAATGTACTTATTTGTTCATCTACCCATGCTTGGGTCAACTGTAACACCCCACCTGTGAACTGATCCAATGAAATATCTTCAAGTTGTGTTAGGTCAGGGGCTGAAATGGTGTCATTATACACCTTTTTCTCTTCATATTCATTTGACAATAACTTGCCATTATCTTTTTTCAATTGTGTAGGCACTGGAATACAATCAAATGTCTTGATTTGGTTGAGGGTGAGTCTTTGGTATTTTCTCCTTCGAACCTCAGCCTCATCCTCACAGTTTGTCCAAAAATCCTCTAAGTGTTTCTCTTGAATGGGATTTCCCATGATCTTCTACATCCTCCCATAGGGGTCATATGATCTAGGCAATGGGAATGTTTGTAAGTTCATCATGTGTAGACCGGCTATGGCTTTCTTTATATTTTCTGAATCAGGGCATATATACCACCCTATAGTTACTGGAAACAAAACTAGAGGAATCTTACTATTTCCTTTATAGGCATCCAGTATAGTTGATACCTGTCTCAAAAATTCCATCAGGACTACCCCATCAGTAGGGTACCTGGGTAGTATTAAGGGCTAACCTGCAAAACCTTCTACTCTAACATATGAGAATGTGGCAAACTAGATGAACTAGGCACCATGCCTGTATATAACCTCCTGAGCTTCCATGCACAGTCTTTTTGTTTGATCCTCCATTGTTCTTACCAGATGCATAGAAAATGTATCATTCACCAATTTATAACCATGGAGGTAATTTGCCCTCTGCAACTGAGGGTAATGGTCGTATATGTGGGCATCGTTTAGACTGCTACCAATCTTTCCAACTATAATAAGTGCATCAAATGTACCCTTATAGGCACATGAATATACAATATATGAAGTCATATAAAATGCACACTCCAGGCCTCCTAGGTTCATCATCTGTGTATCTAGGGCATCACTAATCATCTTAGCCCATAGTGGCTTGTTATCTATATAGATGCACATTATGATAACCCCATACATCCAGTCTTTAAAGCTTCCAGCATTAGGCTGGCCTGTCATCCTGCTAAGTAGGGCAATCATATATTGATATTCATCATCAAAGTCAAACTTGTACAAGTGTACTGGTAGTTTGGTAGATGCAGTGTAAGGACTATTCTTTGATCTCCACTGATAAATCCTCTTTCTTGCATTCTTCTTATTATTCTCACATTCAACTTCTAACTTCTTCAGATCCATACTGACTACTTTCTTTCCTAGTGGTAGATTGAAAGTAGTAGCAATTCCTTTGATGGACAAATCTGCATAAACCCTGCCATGTTTTTCCACTTTCCTGGTCTGTGGGTTGTAGTTTCTGGCACACTCAATCACCAACTCTGGAGCTTCCATGGAATATGGAAATCTAGCTGCATAGCAAATTGTCGATACAAAAATAGCATCCAGAATAGTACTCTCCTTATCATGGTGCATCTTGGATGACTAGGCTACCAAATTTATGTTTCCCTGGTGTATATCTCCAATGACACGATATTTAAACTACACTCCTTCTGGTTGAGAAAACATAGGCTTAATGAATCAGCCTCAGACTTGTTTCTTCTGACGTCCGCCATGGATCCCTGCAATGAGTACGACTGGTCTTACTATTTGATACTCACATGCATGCATACAGCCTTATTCTTTACAGCATTGTGTATATTATACTTATTAACCTTGATTTCATCATGATATGTATAATTAGAGCTTCATTCCACATAAAAAGTATACTACCTAGATATGTAGAAAATGACAACAGGAGGGTTTTTAAATTACTTACCTAATAACGCTTATCTCTTGAATTATGCTGATGACTATAGGAAAGGGGTTTAGATACCAGTGAGGATCGTGTGTTCTATTCTGCCACAAGCTATTAGCATCTGCAGGTAACTCGTACAAGGGTTTGAACCTCTGCTCTGTAAATTTTTTATTCTTCAAAAGGTAAATGCAAAAATGACCTTAGAAATTCACTTTTAAACTCATTCATTGGGTCAATTAGGGAAAAATGGGATTAAATTGATCATAACCATTGATTTTTTGCCATAGATCTATGGAAGTTGCCAGGAGTACGCATCATGTTCGTGATCGGCTGGAATCAACCTACTGCATTTATGTGCATTTAATGTCATGGGGCAAGATGAGGGGGTGATCTTCAGAAGATCGGGTGATATTTGGAATATCGGGTGATATTCGAAATATGACACCCTATGTGTAATATGACCCTCCACCATTAAGTGGGAAAACATATGTCAATAGATTGGGTGATGTTAAGAAAATTAGGTGATATTCAAATATCAAGTGATATTTGTAATATCAGGTCATGTTTGGAATATCAGGTCATGTTTCGAAAATCAGGGGATGATTAAAATGTCGGGTGATGTTTTTAATATGACCCCCTGGAACTAAAGTGACCTCATTTTTGAAAGATCATGATGACGTCACTATCATATTACGGAAAAAGGGTGACCATTGGAAATTGTTGGCTAACAGATTTGTCCTTATTATGAAACTTCCCGATCGAAGATCAAGGCTAAGATCAGTGCTACAGGCATGGGGGAGTACACTCTGTTTCATATCAATGAACTTCCTCTTTCACCTAAGAGCTATGGGCGACCTCGTCCGATTAATCATGTCTTGATTACTCATCCACAGTTGAAAGACTTCAAATATTGGGGGCAACTAAGTCAAGAAACCATTGAAGATGACATCTCTAAATGGCTCTATAGCGATGAAGATGAACAGAGACAATTGCCATTGAGTATATATCACAGAGGTTATCCTATCATTAAAAAGTTGGGATATACAGACGGTCGGCTTGGGCAACAGCAACAAGGAATCTTAGAGCCTTTAGAATTTCATCGCCGACCTAAGCATGCTGGGCTAGGGTTTGGATCCACCAAGCGTGAATCACCCGATGTTGAGTTTATCTTAGACGAAATGGCGAAAGCTTTTCCCGCAGTTGAGTCCTTTAATCAAGACACTTTCATAGATCCTTTTGAAGCGGCCGCCAATGTCTTCGAGGATAATTCCATCTATACCATCACCTATTCCTTTGATCAACCATCGTCCTCACCCACCCCGTCCACTTCCTCTCATTCATTATCCCTTGTTTATCCAGATCTCATTGACTGGGACCAACACGAACCTCCTGTTCTTGATGTCTTTGAAAATGATGAAGCTATTGGTGAATTTCTGGGGCTTCGTACTCATCTACCTATCAGAGATCACAAGATTGGTTACTCTATTGAACTACACTCTGATGCCTACTTTGGGGAATCTGTTAAATTCCTTAGTCAAAAAAATGAAAATGTAAAAATAATGTCCCCTGGTGAAAACCACTTTGTGGCACTTTCGGACGATGCAAAAATAAAAATAAAAGACGTATCCACTGGTGAAAACCTTTCTGAGGCGCCAGAGGATGAGGAATTTAACCTTCCCAAAGTGGGGGCACACCGAGAAAAGTCCACTATTCTCATAGAACAGACACAAGAGATGAATCTTGGAACTACAGAAGAACCCAAGATCACATATGCAGCAAAGTCATTATCAGAATTTGAGACTCGGGATTTCAATTCTTTCTTCAAAAAATGAGAAATCAATTTTGCTTGGTCCTACGCACATATGCCAGGATTAGATCCATCACTAATAGTACATCATTTAACAGTCCGTCCTGGAACAAAACCAGTCAAACAAAAATTGAGAAAGATGCATCCCAAAATTGCTCTAATGGTCAAGGCAGAGTTAGAAAAGCTCTTGGCGGTTGGTTTCATCAAACCGATAGATTATCCTGAGTGGATCTCAAACATTGTACCTGTAGCCAAGCCAAATGGAACCATCAGAGTTTGTAATGATTTCAGAGACATCAACAAAGCTTGTCCAAAAGATGATTTTCCGTTACCAAACATTGATATCATAGTGGATCTGACAGCAGGACATGAGATGTTATCATTGATGGATGGATTTTCTGGTTATAACCAAATTAGAATAGCTGAAGAAGATCAACATAAAACTTCTTTCATTTGTGTTTGGGGAACATATTGTTGGCTTGTCATGCCTTTTGGTCTAAAAAATGCCGGAGCCACATATCAAAGAGCAATGACTGTTATCTTTCATGATATGCTTCATAAACAAATGGAAGATTATGTAGATGACATACTTGCCAAATCAAAAACCAGAGAGGGGCACCTATATGTTTTGGAAAACATTTTTGATCGTCTTGAAAAGTACAATGTCAGACTAAATCCTAAGAAGTGTGTATTTGGAGTAACATCTGGAAAACTCTTAGGTTATATTGTCTCCAGAAGAGGAATTGAAGTTGATCCAGCAAAAGTCAAAGCAATAATGGAAATGCCTCCTCCTCAAAATCTAAAACAACTTAGATCTTTGCAAGGAAAATTACAATCCATACGGAGGTTTATTGCTCAGCTTGCTGACAAGTGTCAACCATTTACTCACTTGTTGAAGAAAAACACACAATTTATTTGGGATCAAAATTGCCAAGAAGCATTTAATAAACTTAAAGAATACTTGGGATCTCCTCCTGTGTTAGCACCACCTATTCATGGAAAACCCCTTATTTTATACATTTCAACAACATCAGCAGCATTAGGGGCTTTGTTAGCACAAAATGATGATAGTGGTAAAGAACGAGCAATCTATTATATCAGTAGAACTTTGGTGGGCTATGAAGTAAATTATTCACCTATTGAAAAGGCATGTCTCGCAGTTGTCTTTGCATCACAAAAGCTTAGGCACTACATGTTGAGTCATCAGACTAAGCTTATATCAAAGATTGATCCTCTCAAATATCTACTATCTAGAGCAGCCCTGACTGGACGTACGGCAAAATGGGTGATGATGCTTAGTGAATTTGACATTGAGTATGTTGATAGAAAAGCTATAAAAGGACAAATAATAGCAGATCAATTGGCCGAAGCACCCATAGAATCAGATCATCCCATGGTAACAGAATTTCCTGATGAATCAATCTTGGACATAGAAACTATTCCCTCTTGGCAATTATATTTTGATGGTTCTCATACTCAACATGGCTCTGGAGCTGGAATACTCTTTGTTACACCTCAAGGCGATTATATACCAAAATCATTTCACATTCAATTTCCATGTACAAACAACATCGCCGAATATGAAGCACTAATCAAAGGATTGAAATTGGCTATAACCTGGAATATCAAAGACTTACAAGTTCATGGGGATTCTCAACTAGTGATCAAGCAAGTGAACAACGAATATCAAACAAAGGATGAAAAGTTAAAGCCATACAAGAAACTAGTGGATACATTCAAAACATATTTCAACAGGATCACATTTGAACAGATTTCAAGGCTTCACAATAAAGCTGCTGATGCTATGGCCACAATTGGTTCAATGATAGAGATACCTGGGAATGATCACAAAATTGAATTCCTAATAGAAAAGTTGTTTGTACCAGCTTTTGATATCCCAGAATCAGAGTTGGTATGTGATATTGTTGGTCCTAACTCCACTTGGTTCAATGAGATCTACCATTACCTTCATAGCCAAATCATTCCACCAAATCTTTCCAAATCCCAATGTCGCTCCTTCATTCGTCGTTCTTCCCAATATGTCCTCCTCGGTGATACGCTTTATAAAAGGTCACTAGATGGTGTTTTGCTTAAATGTCTTAACCCGGAAGAAGCCCAAACTGCTTTGCATGAGATACACGAAGGCATCTGTGGTGCTCATTCTGGAGGTTCATCCTTAGTCAAGAAAATGCTTCGCACAGGATACTATTGGCCTACTATGGAGCAGGATGCGCATGAATTTGTTAAGAAATGTGTACCTTGTCAGCAACATAGTGATCTAATTCATGCACCAGCACAAGAACTGCAAACTATCACTACTTCATGGCCATTTTCACAATGGGGGCTCGATCTCATTGAAAAAATACATCCATCCTCCTCAGATGGTCATAAATTTATTATCACTGCTACTGAGTACTTCACTAAATGGGTTGAAGCAATTCCTCTTACTTACATTACGGGAAAGCAAATATCTAAGTTCATTTTCCATTATATCATTTGCCGCTATGGTATTCCTCAAGCCATAGTCACAGATAATGGTCGCCCATTTAAGAATCAAGATGTCAAAGAGCTTTGCAATAAATTCAAAATCCAACATCACTTTTCTACCCCCTATTATCCGCAAAGTAATGGCCAAGCTGAAGCAACTAATAAGACTCTTTTGAAAATCTTGAAGAAAACAGTAAACGAGGCTGGCCGTGATTGGCACTTGCAACTTCATCCTGCTCTTTGGGCTTATCGAACTAGTATCCGTACTCCTACTGGTGCTACACCATATTCCTTGGTATATGGTTCAGAAGCTATTTTACCCATTGAGATCGAGCTCCCTTCCTTACGAGTATCCTTACAACACTTGATTTCAGATGAGGAGTATCGGATATCAAGACTACAAGAGCTTGAATTGTTGGACGAGAAGCGACTTACAGCTCTTAATCATCTAAAAGCTTATCAAAATCGCCTGCGCCGAGGTTACAACAAAAAAAATGAAGCCTCGTAAATTTGAGCTTGGAGATCTTGTTCTACTAGAAAGTCAAAGGAATCTCGCTGATCGTGCAAAGAAAGGGAAGTTTGAACCTAACTGGTTAGGACCTTTTGTCGTAACCAAGAGCTATGGATCAGGAGCTTACCAACTTTCCACTCTGGAAGGTCAACCTTTGGAAGAGCCTATCAACATAGCCCATCTCAAACGGTTCTATACCTGACTCGGAGTATCCCAGTTAAAAAAAAAAAAGTAAAAATAAAAAAATAAAAAATAAAAAAATAGTAAAGAAAAATCATTTCATCCAATGGTGAAAACCACTTCGGTGGCGCCCTGGATAAGTACCATGGTGAAAACCTGTTTGCAGGCGCCATGTGTAGAATTCAAGCTGTCCCCACCATCCTTTAGGTAGTTTTTTCACATCATCCATCTCGCCATCATCCATTTCCCATCCATAATAAAATATGTCCTCCCTTTTGCTCCCATCCATATCTTGCCATACGCATCTACTCAGTATCATCTGGTCATATTGCATTGTCTCGCCAGCTATTCTACGATCCGTTATCACTAGCTTGTCCATTAGTCCTTTCCCATTCCTTCACCAGCTCTCATCCTAGTATTCTTTTGTCCACCTGTGTAGGTCTATGTGTCTTGGTACCTTTGAGTTCCTCATAATAGACTCTTGAGTTTGTCTGCCTTTCCAGTCTCATGCAATTCCGTAATAACATTTTTTTTTCAGCACTATGTCTTCATTCTTCTCCTTCATCCAATCATCTCACTTCATGCAAACACAAAATTTCCAATAAAACAAACACAACCCAATTTTTTGGCACTCGTACATTCCAAGCCATATCTCAAAAACACTTTGAAACTCTTAGACTAAATTATGGAACTTAAACACCTAGTGATTCGATCTTGAATTGTAGTAACTAAGTTGTAGATCCCCCAAGCCAACCATCCTTTATTTACCTTATCTTATCCAGGGATATATCATTCCCGCAACATGGCACTTATCTATTTATTGTATTAATCTTTGGCTTGAGATCTTACTGCCTATCTTACCGCTTATCATGATTAAGTCTTTTGGTCCTTCTTTTGTTTTTTTTTTGTCTAAGGGCAACATTGTGTATGCATGTTTTGCTTGTCTTGGTTGCGTGTGCTGACTCATTGATGTTTTTGTGTCTATTATTGGTCCTTGCAACATACCTGCCACACCGTCATCATGGTCTTTCATATCATGGTGCCATTAGGCATATGCTTGCTTGCCACTTTCCTCCTTTCTGCATTTGACACATCGTCACCTTGGTCTTTATACCTCGGTGCATAATGTCAGGTGCTATATCAAACACCAGGTTGCTCAAAGTTTAATCAGCATAACTCCATCATCCTTCCCTCCATTTCCTAATGTGCATCCAAAAACCTATGTTTTAATCTTCTTTGAAACAATATTGCTTCGCAACATTGTCTCAAAGAGGGGCAAAATGTAGGCATCAAAAAATTGTCCTAAGTTATCCTTCATCCAAAGATTTAATTAATTTTAATCAGCCAACATAGATTTTAATAAAAGATTTGGAAATGTATTTTGCAAAACCCTAAAATCTACATTAAGTGCACCAAAAAGATAATTGCAAACTATTGAAACTCGAAAAATTAAATGTTACCGAAATCGCTTAAATGTGGTTGCTCAGAATGGTAGCATAACTCTAATGTAAATGTTGCGGGGGGGGGTATAAATGATGGATGAGCTCGATTTTTATAAAGTTTTGGGGACGGTTTCAAAAGTGGTTCGATCGGTTGAACGAGAAAAGGTAGGTAAAAAGGTGGTTAGGGTTATGGTAACAGGTTTGTATTATTTTGGTGAAATAGATTTAGGTTAAAGTTTGGATAAAATAATAAATAATAAATTAAGTTGATTTAATTTATTATTTGTCGGGAGGTGTTGTGGTTTATAGATAAATAATAAATAATTTGAATTTATTATTTACGAAATATGGTATAAAATGGTAAGATTTATTTAATTAATTAAAATTAATTAAATCTTTGGATGAAGGATAACTTAGGACAATTTTTTGATGCCTACAATTCTGACTCTATACCCCTCTTTTAAAGAACAAATGAGTTAAACAACAAATGGGTGAACCTTTTAAATTAGTTCCCCTCTGAATTTAGGTATAGCTCCCTTTAAGATCTTCAATGAATTTAACCTATTTAACTAACCAAATGCATTTTTAACCAGAAAATGCTTAAGGCAGACTAACATTCATACATAACCATGTCATGAACATGATAAACTTATACAGTAATAGGATAGAATGCACAGATTCTACTTTGATACACTCAAATACGTGAATACATTCATCTGAATTTGCTGAACTAGAAAAGAATAGAACACATATGATGAGTTGTCCAAATAAAGAGCAATTACCGGATGAAAGGAGATTTCACATAGAAAATCTAATTCCACACATTCAGACACACAAATCCAAATAAGCAGTAATTGTTCTTCTTCTCATTCACAAATGAAAATTATTCAGACAATTATCACATAATGTCAAATATCAACAGTTCAACCCTAAAAAACTTTCTTCTTCTTTTCTTTTCTAAAAAAAAAAACTCTCCCTGCCTTTCAAAATTATAAAAACATATAAATATGAATGTCTTAACCCATGTCCTTGAGTAAATTAAACCCAGAGTTAACATACTCTGACCCATACGGGATTTAGTTTTTTTTAAACAACTAATTATAAAAGAAAAAGATTGTTGGAAATAATAGAAATAGGAACTGAAAGAGAATGACCCAATGAAATTATGACTGGGGCAACAAGTCAGCATCTCCTGATTTGTTATCAGTAGCCTGGGAAGCATGTTGGTTCTTCCACTCCTGAAAGGCAGCAACGAACTCCTGAATTTTAGGGAAGTTTGGTATACCTATATGGTTCATTCTTGATTTCCAAACTTCCTTTTCCCTTCGCATTTTCCCAAACCTTGCCCTGTGTTCTGGGAGTGCATCAATGCAGAGATAGAGCAGTGATTCGACTTTAGAAATCCTGGAGAAATCTTCAATCAAAATACTATCATTTTCTTTAACAAAGTTGATTTTATCTCTAAAAGATTGAACCACTGCTTTAACATCTTCCACAGGCTTTCCAACAGCTTTTAAGTATTTAACCTCGATACATTGCAAATCATGTTGCAGTGATTGGGTGAATTTCGTTATCTCCTTAATTAGCTTGGTGAGCTCAAGCGTCCATGTCGAGATATGGAGTTCCTCCATTCAATATTCTTTTTGTTCACATATAAAAAATCCTCGTCCACACCAGTTAAGTCCTTTTCTGCCAAAAACTTCTCCAGCCCATATTTCCAAACCTCCTCTATTTGGTTTATTACACTTGTCCACTTACCTTCATCTTTTGCCCAAACAGCAACCTGTGCTTTAAGATCTTCAATAGTGGCAGCAGTCATATCATATATATTTTTGAGTTCATGAATATATTCAGTTCCTTTTTGTTCTATGTTGTCCAACCAGTTGTCAAATGTTTTTGAGACCATTTTGCTTCTATGAACTTGATCTAACATTTTTTGATTGACAGGTGATTTTGGGTCGAAAGACAAGGGGACCTGTGAGATCGGCTGTGGGTTAGGATTGTTAATGGCCTCAATGTACTCTGCCATTGAACACAGAGCTTGTTTCAACTCTCTTTTGTCCTTCTCATCTTTCATTGTTCGGCTGACCATTCTCTTAGTGGAAGCTTCAAGGTGGTGCACATCTATAGCTCTGGAGGCAGTATCGAGATCTATCCTCTCCACAGTGAAATCATGCACTATAGGATCTTGAACCTCTTCCTCAGTTATTGGCTTAGCTATTTCTACACTCCAGTTACCAGTGTTTGGGTCAATATTTATTCTAGACGTTGTTTTGAGTCTCTTGGACTTGGGGGTCTTCCCCAGACATTTACTTACCATGTCCTCTAAAGGGAGAACAAAAGGAATCACTTTCTTTTTGTCAGCTATGGAGCTTTCCAGCCACTTCGGTGCAGGGCCCGAGACTGTCTTTCTGGGTTTCTCTCCATCAGAGGGTTCATTTGAAATCATTAACACCTCAAGGGTCTCCAGAAAGGCCTTTGATTGTGAACCAGTGTCAACTACCTCTGTTCTGTTTGGGCTTGCCTCTTGGTCACCCATAGGCTCTTCTGATTCTTCCTCTGAATTTAGATCAACAATGATTGTTTCAGAAGTCTGCTTCTTTCTTTTCCCTTTTGTCCTCAACTTGGTAACACGAGATGGCAGAATATCCATGAGGACTCTTCTGGATCTCTTGGAGACAGGGCTTTTCTCAGTCAATGGCTTGGATGCACCTGCACCATAGATAGCAAGGGGTTAATTAGAAGAGTCCATGGGAAGCGATGATGCGACCATTGAAGAGAATTGTTGGACAGTTTTAATCTGAAGCCCTTCCTGTCTCTTTTCTCTCAGCCATTTCTCAGTCCTCCTTATCACAGGAAGGGTTTTAATTTCAATTCTATCTTCCTCTTTCTTGCTCCAGTCCACCTCTGGAATGGGTAAGTGTTCTACCTTCTCAAATTGTGGATCAACCACTTGTTCATCATCATTAAAAATTCTAGAAACATCCATGTTTAAATTAAGGGTAATTATCTGCCCCAAAGAAAATCTACACCACAACCTTCTCCTAACCTCAAATTCATTAGGACAATCTTCCCAATAATCTTCCATCTTAGGAAGGTGTGAGTGCCCTACTCCAGAATCTAGGTTATTTTTGACAAACCATTTACTGTCAAATTGAGCCCTAGCAGTGAAGAATTGAAAATTGAACCTTCTGAGGTTCACCTCCAGATTCAAGGCATCAGACTTTGAATGGCATGAATAATGCCCAAGTTCAATAGGAAAAGCGATACCACAACCCCTTTTTGATGGGAATTTCTTATCAACATGTGCCAATTGCCGACATACCTCCATCAATACAAAATGATCAAATACATACCTAGGCAAATTCACAGGTTCACCATCAAATCCTCCAACACTGATATAAGTAAACTCAGAAAATTGGATGAAAAAGCTACCATAGATACTGATTAGTTGCATTGCTTCACTGGTCATTCTCTTACCTGGGTTGCCTGCCAGTTCATAGGTCATCTTTCCAGTGAAGACATCATTAATCCTTTTATAATTTTCATAACAATTTTTTCTTTGCAACTGTGAATAATATTCGTAAATTTTACTGTTCTCATCTAAAGGTTCATGAGGGAGGTCAAACCAATCTCTTGTGGATGCTAAACAGTAGAACAGATATGAAGACATATAGAATTCCCTATTACCCAGACGATTATTTAAACTCTGATGTAGACAGTCGGCCACTATCTCAGCCCAATCCAAATATTGTTCGCCTTGAAGGATGACTTGTATGAAGAAGTACATCCAGTCCTCCCAGTAATAGGCATGCTGATTGCCTCTCAGTCTGTGCAACAACACCACAATATCCCTTACTTCCTATATCAAATGATCTCTAGTGAGGGGCCTAGGCAACCTTGAACCGCCCTTTTGAAATTTTAGCAGCTAGTTCCTTGCTATTACACTTTTGTAAGTTGGTCTCTTTTCTAAGAAATACCCATTGGAGGAAGTAATGTCAAAACTGGAATATGCATCCTTAGGCGGTATCTTCATCACAGACATGAGGGTTTGTCTATCAACATGGAATAACACATTCCCGTCTGCTTTTCTGACGCACCTGTGTTGGGGATCGTATCTGTTCATACACTCTTGAACTAACTCTAGGCAGAATATAGCCTGAGGAAAGGCTGTGGCTTCAACTAAACCACTGTCTACAATTTTCTTCATTGTGGGGGTTTGAACAGGGTTTCTAGTTCTTCCTATGAATTCCTCTAAATCATATTGAACTAATGCAATATCTCCAAATTCTCAGTGAGAGTAAGTGAGACCAGGGCCATGTTCGTCTCCCAAACATGTAGATTTCAAAGACATACTTGGACGAATATAATAAAACACTTCAAATTTCAAAAATAATAGAAATTCCAGAGGCTCTTCTTTCCAGTATAAGAATTCAGAATAGCATAGGGGAAACAAAACTCACCTTCAGGATATTTGAATTCACTATGAAAACTTGAATAACGAGAGCCTTACACTTCCAGCGCTATCCTTCTCCGCATTGCACAGTATATTTTCTTGCTAAAATTAGCTTGTTCTTGGTTAATAATGACACTTACCAGAATGAATAATTATCGCTTGGAACAATACGTGCCAAAAATATTTGAAAAGACGTGAACTCTGATTTCTTCATTAATAACAAGTAATGTTCGTGCGCCATCATGAAGTACAATGATTATCCATAGTCTCTACTAAATTAGAGCTCTCAGTTTCATGATGAGTTTCTGACAAATTTTCCTCCAACTTTCCCTCTAAATTTGGCTTAGAAAGCTGTGGGAGCAAACGGGACCAAAATTACCAAATCTTTGAACTTATTGAACCATTGAACCATTAGGACATGGTTCAATACGAAGGTTCAATGTGATGGTTCAAACATGCCAACTGGACTTTATAGGTAGGCAAAAGATTGACTTACAGAAACAGGGACTTGACTCATGAACCGTTGAACTTGTGAAGACATGGTTCAATATGAAGGTTCAATGACGCAAGCGTCATGTAGACCAACAAAAGTTTCGCAGCTTTGGTAAAAGGTTTCCAATTATAAAATAGTGAACTATTGAACCTTGAACCATTGAACCCCGCGGCAGAGTACAAGTGGAAGGTTCAACGATATATTAGTAGACAAGGAAACTGCGTGACCTGACTCATAAGAAGACAAGAGTGTTGAACCTTAAGATCGTTGAACCGTTAAACCTCGAACCCCGCTATAGAGTATGCGCGGAAGGTTCAAGTTCAACCTGAAAGTACAAAGATGCTTAAGACAAGCAAAAGCTAGCTTGCATTATATGACACTTTAGACATATTGAACCATTGAACTTTGAATTTTGAGAATGGTTTGGGTTCAAAGGTTCAAATCTTTTATACAAAGACGACACACAGGCATAAATTGAAGGACTAAGAGTCAATTTACAAAGCAAAGGTATGACCAAAAATATAGTACGGTAAACGGACTCTTGTTTAAGAAATATTACCGATATATAAATAAACAAGGGCGACTCAAAAGGTAACATTGGCTCTGACTGGGGACTGCATTTTAAGGCAAAATGCAGAGAACTCAGAAGCTCTGGTTTCGCAGAAAATGGAAGAAAAAGAAGAAAGGAAATAGACTGGGGCAAAACAAAAATGGGAAAGGAAAACACAAAGCCGAACAAAGGGAAGACTATGTATAAAACAAGGGACCCTATTTACAGATGATACAGCTTGAGATCTTGTCCATTGTAGGACAAGGGTAAAACAGTTCCATCAGGATATTCTAGTTTGAAAGAATTTGGACCCAATACCTGGTGAATCTTGAAAGGCCCACTCCAGAGCAAGTCAAATTTGCTATGTGCACCTTTTGGTTCTCTCCTTCTATCCCACAGTAATACTTCATCTCCTTCCATAAACTTCCTGGGTCTTGTCTTCTTGTCAAAAATTTCTTTGACCCTGGCCTGATCCACATTAATTCGGTCAACCAACTCATTTCTCTCTTCTTCAATCTTGGCTAAATACATAATCCTCTTCTCCAGGGAATCTTGGAAATATTGATCCTCAATTACACTTTACAGCTTGGCTATAGATAGCTCTAGGGGTAGAGATAATTGGGCACCTATCCCATAAACTAATTCAAAAGGTGCCATCCCAATTGCTCTTTTAGGAGTTATTCTGTCAGCCCAAAGTGCTTCATACAACCTCTTATGCCAATCTCTGGGGTTTTCATTCACCAATTTCTTCATGATAGTAATCAGGTTTTTGTTACTGGACTCAGCTTGTCCATTCCCTTGGGGATAGTAATCTGATGAATGAGAAAGAGAAATACTATGTTCATAACAGAAAGAAGTCATTTCACCTAAAGAGAAACTGGTAGCATTATCTGCTACAATCTTCTGGGACACACCAAATCATACCAAGATATTTTCTTTAAGAAAATCACAAACCACCCTGGAAGTTATTCTTTTTACAGGGGCTGCCTCAACCCATTTTGTGAAATAATCTGTTGCTGTTAAGATGTGGGTATGCCCAGCACTTGAGGGGGGTGAGATAGGCCCAATAAAATCCAATCGCCACTATTTAAAGGGGTCTTCAACAACAATAGGTCTCAAAGGTAGAGCTGCAAGTTGTGGCCTTCCTGAGAACATTTTACATTTCTCACAATTGGCCACCCACCTATACGCATCTTTAAACATTCCTAGCCAGTAGTAACAATTTCTAAGGATTTTGAAAGCTGTAACTGAAGAAGAAAAGTGTCCACCACAAGCTTCATTATGGAAAACTTCCAAGAGTTTCTCTTGCTGTTCTTTATCTACACACCTCAGGAAAGTTCCATCTAACCCTTTCTTGTAAAGAACATCTCCCCAGATAACATATTTTGTAGCTTTTAGCTTCAGGTTTCTTTTCTCTTTAGGAGTCAGGTGATCAGGACAATCCCCATATGTAAGATAATGTGCCACATCCAGAAACCATGGATCCTGCAAGCTTACCAATAAGATTGTGGGAAGTCCTTCTCCTTCTTGTTCTTTGTTCTCAGCAATCAACTTACATAAGCCTTGACCTCTGATCAGCTTAGTAGGCTTAACTTCCAGATCATATTCCTGAATTTTAGCAACCCACGTTGCTCTATTGTTTAATCCTACTTCTTACTGAGTCAAAATACTTTTCACAGCTAAATTTGGAACAAATACAACTGAATGGGAATGAAGTATATAATATCTGAATTGTTTAATAGCTTTAACTACTGTGAAAGCTTGTTTTTCAACCAAAGAATATTTCTGCTCATGCTTCTTAAGGAGAACGCTCATAAAAGCTATGGGAACCTCTTCGTTCAATTCATTTTTCTGCAACAAAATACCTGACATGGTGTGTTCCGAAGCATAACAGTAACTGATAAAATCCTTTTGAAAATTAGGATTTACCAAAGTGGGAGTGTTTACAATTGCCTCCTTGATATCCTCAAACGCCTTCTTAGCAACTTCATTCCACTTGAAAGGTTGTTTCTCACTCATCATCCCAACAATGTGTTTTGTAATCTCAGCAAAGTCAAGAATGAACCTTCTGAGAAAGTTGATTTGACCAAAGAAAGACTTGACTCTAGTCCTATTTGAAGGGAGACTAAGCTGTTGAATTGCCTTAACCCTCTCTGGATCAATCCTGATTCCATCCTTTGAGACTAGGTGTCCCAACAATTTTCCCTCAGTCACACAGAAAACTGACTTCTTGGGATTGAGTGAGATGCCATGGCTTCGACACCTTTGCAAGACAGACTCTAGATTTTTCAAGTGATGTTCTCTCTTCTTGGAAAAAATAGTCAAATCATCAAGGTAAATAACAATAATTCTATTCTTTAGGTCTCTAAAAGATGAATCCATTGCCCGCTGAAAAGTTGCTCCCGCATTAATCAAGCCAAAGGGCATTTGACTATAGGCAAAAGTTCCTCGAGGTGTGGTGAAAGTAGTCTTATGTTGATCTTCTGCAGCTACACCTATCTGATTGTAACCTGAGAACCCATCCAGCATAGACATCATTTCAGACCCAGCAACTGTCTGCAAGATGTGGTCCATCACCGGTAGTGGATAATTATCTTTTAGGCTGGCTTGGTTTAAGTTTCTGAAGTCAACACAGATCCTTATTTCTCCATTCTTCTTTCATACTGGAACTATATTTGCCACCCAAGTGGAGTGATGAATTGGATAGATAATTCTAGCTTTTAGCATCTTATCAATCTCCCTGAAAATGGCTTCAGCAACTTTTGGATTATAATTCCTCAGTTTTTGTTTGAATGGAGCTGCATTTGGTTTCAAAGGAATATGATGTTGAAACTATCCATGTCTAAAATTTTTGAGATCATCATAGCACCAGGTGAAAACATCTTTATATTTGATCAGCAATTTGATCAATTTGTTTTTCTCTTCGGAAGAGCATCACTTACCAATGGATATCCATTTAGGATTAGCTTCATCCCTGATATTTATCTTCTCATAATCCCCTACTTTATCAGGAATACAGGGAGGTTTGCCTTTAACATATTCATCTCTTCGAGAAAACAGATGTTCTAAAGATACCAGCCCTTTAGGGATTTTGTTTCCCTTTAACTGAATGATGTCATCTCTTGGATTAATCCTGGGGTCAGGGCTGAATTCTTTACACTCTATTTCGGAACCTTCAAAATAGGTCCCCAGGAACATTTCAGCATTTTCTAAAAACTTTCTGATCTGATTATCACTTTCAAAAACTTGCCAATTCTTAGCATTGTCGGGGACATTAGGGTGATATATCATTTCTATCCTATAAGAATCTTTCTTGAAATCTAGATGTGGTAAAAGGAGAGAAGCTGATACTGCTAAAGAATTTGCTCAGGAGTTTTGATCTCTGGGAATTGTTTCTATAGAGAAGGCATCAAAATATTCGATCTCATCCCATACCCTATTTCTGTAATGCCTTAGTCTTTCATTCTTAATGGAAAAGATCCCCCTTACCTATTTCACAATTAGTTCAGCATCACCCTTCACCTTAAGTACCTTCACACCCTTTCCTTTAGCTTCAGATAATCCAAGCAGTAAAGCTTCATATTCTGCAGTATTATTGGTGTTTTTAAACTCTAGCTTAAAAGAGTAAGAAAAAATTTCGCCTTCAGGTGAGATCAACACAACTCCAGCCCCTGAACCAGCAGTAGCACAACTGTCATCAAATTCCATAACCCATAAATCATCAGAATGTATAGACTTTTGCATTAATTCCTCTTGGGGATCTAACTCATAGCTCTCTTCAGAGGAGAGAAAATAGTTGCCAAATTCACATTCCTCAAACAAAATCTGGGCCTTGGGATCATCAGAGGGGTAGACAGTGAACTTGCACTTGGGCTCAGGTTCCAGCTTTACTTTCTGCTTCCCCACTAGGATTGTGGCCTCTGACCAATCCAGTTTGATTTGTCCACCCAAATCCTTGCAAAATGTCCTACTCAAAAGCATTCCATAACTGGCAGGAATATCTGCTACCAGAATAGTCAATTTCACCCTCTTGTCAGGGTAAGCTGCAAGTGCGACTCGTGCATCTTTAATCTACCCAAGCAAGGAAACCTGTTTTCCATAGAATAACATCTTCCAAATGTTTTTGTGAGTGATAATCCTAGGGCTTTAGCCACAAAGGAAGGCATAATGTTATCAGAGGCTCCTGAATCTATAATGCACTTACTAAGTTTATGGCCATTGATAAACAGAGACACATAAAAAGGATTAGGTTTCAAATCAGTATAAGGAGCATTGGTGGATGAATTGGGAGTTGTTTTAGAGGCAGACAAGGATGGCTCAGATGAGGAAGCAAATAATCTAGCAATGGGGGATTCAGTATCAACCTCCAATTGATTCTCAAATTCAGTTTGTGCAGGACTACCCTTAACATGTTTGACTAATTTGTCAAGTTCAGTAGGTTTCAACTTGAGGTACTCAATAGGAGAAATTTGAATTTTTGCAGACTTACAAAAATCTACAATATCAAAAGAAGCATGTAGATCATTTCTATGTAGCAATCTATTTTCCTGAGCCTTCAAATTAGCATCATGAGTTCTAGTTAAAGGCTCCTTACCTTTGCTAGGTACTTCTTGAGTATTAGAGGATTTCATATTCCTCTGACTCCTAGTGAGCACAGCACATGAAGGATCTTCAAGGGTTACCAATATTTCACCTCCCCTTTCTGAATCAGATTTATATTCCAGGAAGTGTATCTTAGAGCCACTAGGTTCCTTGAAGTTCCTTTCTTCTTCTGTGGCTTCCCCTAACATGTCTTGAGTAGTAGTCATCTGAGTATACCTGAGCATTTCAGGGCAAGAATTTCCATCATGGTCGGTAGTTAAGTGAAAATACACATGTTTCCTTTCCCAGGAGCAGGTTCAATAGCCAGTCTTGGCTGTGCTGCCATCAGGGGTAAGACTCTACCAGTATTTGCTTGTTGATTCAAATTCCTTCTGCTTATATCTTGATAGGGTTGTTGGAAGGGAGCACCAGCTTTGGGTAGTTGCCTCTTTAAGGCAATCATATCATTCACCAACCTTTGCACTACAGGGTCCGTAGATGATGAGGGCTGGGCATTTGGCACCTGAACCTCTCTCTTCCATTTACCGGACATAATGAGATCATCCTCCAATCCGACTGCTAAGGCTTGTGCAGCTGGCAAATCAGCAATTACACCTCTTCTGAGATGGAAGCTAATATCAGGAGGCATAGAATTAATAAAGAAACATTTTTTATTTTTGCCAGATGATCTCTTTGTAGCAAGGATTTTGTTCACAATTCTATTAAATTTAGCCACGAACTCCCTCATAGGTTCATGAATCTCTTTCTTAAGCTGAGTTAGCTATGCAAGGAGGTAATGTTCATCCTCTGCACTTTTGAACCTATTTTCAAAAGCGGTCTTCATTTCGTTCCAATTTGTAATTGAGGAATCAGTTAGGTGGTAAAACCATTGTGCCGCAGTGTCAGTCAAAGTCTACACAAAGAGCCTTATGGTGACATCTTGGTGTTGTACACCTAACACACTACATGCTACTGTAAAGGCACACAAATGTTCTTCTAGTGATGTTTTACCGTCTCCATTGAACCTGGGCAAATTTTCTCTTGCATTTTTAGGCAATGGATTCAGGTTGGCCCCTAGGTTCAGAGGTCCTATGGCAGCTCCCCAAGGTTGAGCCATGGGTAGAAAATTTATAGCTAAGGGGATAACAGTGCCTGAAAGGGTTAAAGCTTGACAGACAGGGGAAATAGCAGGTTTGGGAGGGCTAGGGGGTCTACTTCTAGCTCTTCTTGCATGAGTAGGGATATAAGGAAAATTAAGATTTTGCAGTGCTTGAAAGGGAGGGTCCTCAACTCCCTCTCTTCTCGAAGACCTGGTATACGGTTTGGAATCTAGCTTAAAATATCGAAACTGGATGGGCAGTTATTGATTTCTTTGTGCTTCAAGGACTTGGTTTCTTGCTGCGTTTCGTGCCTATCTTCTTCTCTGCTTGAGTAACAGCAATCTCAAGTTATCGGCCAATTCCTCTTCTTGTTCTAATACTCTGCTTGCTCTTCTATAATCTTCACTATTCTAACAAGTACGCCAAGCAAGGGTATTCAACTGGCTGATAATGTCTTCCTGCTCGTCTTGAAATCCAAGGTTGGGTTGCAAAACAAGAATTATGTTTTCGTGCGGAAGCACCATTGTTGTTTCATATTCAGGCGACCAATCTTTAATTGATGATTGTATTTCTAATTCCCCAGTAGAGTCGCCAAAAACTGTTGGCTAACGGATTTGTCCTTATTATGAAAATAATTTATTCTGACTCTATACCCCTCTTTTAAAGAACAAATGAGTTAAACAACAAATGGGTGAACCTTTTAAATTAGTTCTCCTTTGAATTTAGGTACAGCTCCCTTTAAGATCTTCAATGAATTTAACCTATTTAACTAACCAAATGCATTTTTAACTAGAAAATGATTAAGGTAGACTAACATTCATACATAACCATGTCATGAATGCGATAAACTTATACAGTAACAGGAAAGAATGCACAGATTCTACTTTGATACACTCAAATACGTGAATACATTCATCTGAATTTGCTGAACTAGAAAAGAATAGAACACATATGATGAGTTGTCCAAATAAAGAGCAATTACCAGATGAAAGGAGATTTCACACAGAAAATCTAATTCCACACATTCAGATGCACAGATCCAAATAAGCAGTAATTGTTCTTCTTCTCATTCACAGATGAAAATTATTCAGACAATTATCACATAATGTCAAATATCAACAGTTCAAGCCCAAAAAACTTTCTTCTTCTTTTCTTTTCTAAAAAAAAAAAACTCTCCCTGCCTTTCAAAATTATAAAAACATATAAATATGAATGTCTTAACCCATGTCCTTGAGTAAATTAAACCCAGAGTTAACATACTCTGACCCATACGGGATTTAGTTTTTTTTTAAACAACTAATTATAAAAGAACAAGATTGCTGGAAATAACAGAAATAGGAACTGAAAGAGAACGAGCCAACGAAATTATGACTGGGGCGACGAGTCAGCATCTCCTAATTTGTTATCGATAGCCTAGGGAGCATGTTGGGTCTTCCACTCCTGAAAGGCAGCAACGAACTCCTAAATTTTAGGGAAGTTTGGTATACCTATATGCTTCATTCTTGATTTCCAAACTTCCTTTTCACTTCACATTTTCCCAAACCTTGCCCTGTGTTCTGGGAGTGCATCAATGCAGAGATAGAGCAGTGATTTGAATTTAGAAATCCTGGAGAAATCTTTAATCAAAATATTATCATTTTCTTTAACAAAGTTGATTTTATCTCTAAAAGATTGAACCACTGCTTCAACATCTTCCACAGGCTTTCCATCATCTTTTAAGTATTTAACCTCGATACATTGCAAATCATGTTGCAGTGATTGGGTGAATTCTGTTATCTCCTTAATTAGCTTGGTGAGCTCAAAGCGTCCATGTCGAGATATGGAGTTCCTCCATTCAATATTCTTTTTGTTCACATATAACAAATCCTCGTCCACACCAGTTAAGTTCTTTTCTGCCAAAAACTTCTCCAGCCCATATTTCTGAACCTCCTCTATTTGGTTTATTACACTTGTCCACTTACCTTCGTCTTTTGCCCAAATAGCAACCTGTGCTTTAAGATCTTCAATAGTGGCAGCAGTCAGATCATATATATTTTTGAGTTCATGAATATATTCAGTTCCTTTTTGTTCTATGTTGTCCAACCAGTTGTCAAATGTTTTTGAGACCATTTTGCTTCTATGAACTTGATCTAACATTTTTTGATTGACAGGTGATTTTGGGTCGAAAGACAAGGGGACCTGTGAGATCAGCTGTGGGTTAGGATTGTTAATGGCCTTAATGTACTCTGCCATTGAACGCAGAGCTTGTTTCAACTCTCTTTTGTCCTTCTCATCTTTCATTGTTCGACTGACCATTCTCTTAGTGGAAGCTTCAAGGTGGTGCACATCTACAGCTCTCGAGGCAGTACCGAGATCTATCCTCTCCATAGTGAAATCATGCACTGTAGGATCTTGAACCTCTTCCTCAGTTATTGGCTTAGCTATTTCTGCACTCTAGTTACCAGTGTTTGGGTCAATATTTATTTTGGACGTTGTTTTGAGTCTCTTGGACTTGGGGGTCTTCCCCAGACATTTACTTACCATGTCCTCTAAAGGGAGAACAAAAGGAATCACTTTCTTTTTGTCAGATATGGAGCTTTCCATCCACTTTGGTGCAGGGGCCGAGACTGTCTTCCTAGGTTTCTCTCCATCAAAGGGTTCATTTGAAATCATTAACACCTCAGGGGTCTCCAGAAAGGCCTCTGATTGTGAACCAGTGTCAACTGCCTCCGTTCTATTTGGGCTTGCCTCTTTGTCACCCATAGGCTCTTCTGATTCTTCCTCTGAATTTAGATCAACAATTATTGTTTCAGAAGTCTACTTCTTTCTTTTCCCTTTTGTCCTCAACCTAGTAACACAAGATGGCAGAATATCTGTGAGGACTCTTCTGGATCTCTTGGAGATAGGGCTTTTCTCAGTCGATGGCTTGGATGCACCTGTACCATAGATGGCAAGGGGTTGATTAGAAGAGTCCATGGGAAGCGATGATGCGACCATTGAAGAGAATTGTTGGACAATTTTACTCTGAAGCCCTTCCTGTCTCTTTTCTCTCAGCCATTTCTCAGTCCTCCTTATCACAGGAAGGGTTTTAATTTCAATTCTGTCTTCCTCTTTCTTGCTCCAGTCCACCTCTAGAATGGGTAAGTGTTCTACCTTCTAAAATTGTGGATCAACCACTTGTTCATCATCATTAAAAATTCTAGAAACATCCATGTTTAAATTAAGGGTAATTATCTGCCCCAAAGAAAGTCTACACCACAACCTTCTCCTAACCTCAAATTCATCTGGACAGTCTTCCCAATAATCTTCCAGCTTAGGAAGGTGTGAGTGCCTTGTTCCAGAATCTAGGTTATTTTTGACAAACCATTTACTATCGAATTGAGCCCTAGCAGTGAAGAATTGAAAATTGAACCTTTTGAGGTTCACCTCCAGATTCAAGGCATCATACTTTGAATAGCATGAATAATGCCCAAGTTCAATAGGAAAAGCGATACCACAACCCCTTTTTGATGGGAATTTCTTATCAACATGTGCCAATTGCCGACATACCTCCATCAGTATAAAATGATCAAATACATACCTAGGCAACTTCGTAGGTTCACCATCAAATCCTCCAACTCTGATATAAGTAAACTCAAAAAATTGGATGAAAAAGCTACCGTAGATACTAATCAGTTGCATTGCTTCACTGGTCATTCTCTTACCCGGGTTGCCTACCAGTTCATAGGTCATCTTTCCAGTGAAGACATCATTAATCCTTTTATAATTTTCATAACAATTTTTTCTTTGCAACTGTGAATAATATTCGTAAATTTTACTGTTCTCATCTAAAGGTTCATGAGGGAGGTCAAACCAATCTCTTGTGGATGCTAAACAGTAGAACAGATATGAAGACATATAGAAATCCCTGTTACCCAGACAATTATTTAAACTCTGATGTAGACAGTCGGCCACTATCTTAGCCCAATCCAAATATTGTTCGCCTTGAAGGATGACTTCTATGAAGAAGTACATCCAGTCCTCCCAGTAATAGGCATGCTGATTGCCTCTCAGTTTGTGCAACAACACCACAATATCCCTTACTTCCTGTATCAAATGATCTCTAGTGAGGGGCCTGGGCAGCCTTGAACCACCCTTTTGAAATTTTAGCAGCCAGTTCCTTGCTATTACACTTTTGTAAGTTGGTCTCTTTTTTGAGAAATACCCATTGGAGGCAGTAATGTCAAGACTGGAATATACCTCCTTAGGCGGTATCTTCATCACAGACATGAGGGTTTGTCTGTCAACATGGAATAACACATTCTTGTCTGCTTTTCTGACGCACCTGTGTTGGGGATCGTATCTGTTCATACACTCTTGAACTAACTCTGGGCAGAATATAGCCTAAGGAAAGGCGGTGGCTTCAACTAAACCACTATCTACAATTTTCTTCATTGTGGGGGTTTGAACAGGGTTTCTAGTTCTTCCTATGAATTCCTCTAAATCATATTGAACTAATGTAGTATCTCCAAATTCTGAGTGAGAGTAAGTGAGACCAGGGCCATGTTCGTCTCCCAAACATGTAGATTTCAAAGACATACTTGGACGATTATAATAAAACACTTTGAATTTCAAAAATAATAGAAATTCTAGAGGCTCTTCTTTCCAGTATAAGAATTCGGAATAGCACAAGGGAAACAGAACTCACCTTCAGTATATTTGAATTCACTATGAAAACTTGAATAACGAGAGCCTTACACTTCTAGCGCTATCCTTCTCCGCATTGCACAATATATTTTCTTGCTAAAATTAGCTTGTTCTTGGTTAATAATGGCACTTACCAGAATGAATAATTATCACTTGGAACAATACATGCCAAAAATATTTGAAAAGACGTGAACTCTGATTTCTTCATTAATAACAAGTAATGTTCGTGCACCATCATGAAGTACAATGATTATCCATAGTCTCCGCTAAATTAGAGCTCTCGATTTCATGATGAGTTTCTGACAAATTTTCCTCCAACTTTCCCGCTAAATTTGACTTAGAAAGCTGCGGGAGCAAACGGGACCAAAATTACCAAATCTTCGAACTTATTGAACCATTGAACCATTAGGACATGCTTCAATGTGATGGTTCAAACATGCCAACTGGACTTTATAGGTAGGCAAAAGATTGACTTACCGAAATAGGGACTTGACTCATGAACCATTGAACTTGTGAAGACATGGTTCAATACGAAGGTTCAATGACGCAAGGGTCATGTAGACCAACAAAAGTTACACAGCTTTGGTAAAAGGTTTCCAATTATAAAACATTGAACTATTGAACCTTGAACCATTGAACCCCATGGCAGAGTACAAGCAGAAGGTTCAATGATATATTAGTAGACAAGGAAATTACGTGACCCGACTCATAAGAAGACAATGAGTGTTGAACCTTAAGATCGTTGAACCGTTGAACCTTGAACCCCGCTATAGAGTACGCGTGAAAGGTTCAAGTTCAACCCGAAAGTACAAAGACGCTTAAGACAAGCAAAAGGCAGCTTGCTTTATATGACACCTCAGACATATTGAACCATTGAACTTTGAACTTTGAGAATGGTTTGGGTTCAAAGGTTTAAATCTTTTATACAAAGACGACACACGGGCAGAAATTGAAGGACTAAGAGTCAATTTACAAAGCAAAGGTATGACCAAAAATATAGTACGGTAAACGGACTCTTGTTTAAGAAATATTACCGATATATAAATAAATAAGGGCGACTCAAAAGGTAACAGAAATATACCTCCGCGAGGTAGAAAGGATGATGATTTCACCATTAGGTGATTTTCTTTGTTCATCGGGATTGGGTGATGTCATCAGCATATTGGCTCTGGGGTGATATTTTTGCGATAGGGTGATATTTGAAAGATAGGATGATATTCAAAATATTAGGTGATATTAGGAATATGGGGTGATATTGGAAATATGACTCCCGTAAAATATATGAAGCTGTTTGACGGTTAAATACCACTATCACGTAAAATTGACGTCTGGAGCATCAGACCAAATGATTTATCGAGTGATAAAATTGGATCGGGGTGATCTTTCATAAGATGATTGATATTAAGGAATATGACCCCCCCTTGGAATATTAGGTTTGACCAGAACTTTGACTCACCATAACTTGTGCTCCCTAAGGAATATCAGGGTGATCCAAAAGACAAACCTACATGAAATTTTGTACTCTTTCCAACCATGAGGTTTTTGAGATGAAATATTAATTTTGACTAACTAACCTCATCATGATGACTTACCCAGCTCCCTTATGCAGGATCACCTGCATGACTTACTTTTACCAGACCGCCGAAAGCAGAAAAACACAAGCGAAGCCAAGCAAAAAAGTTGGGTCCCTATTTTGTCAAGTCAAAATGGGGCGTGTTCTGTAACAACACAACAACTTGCCACCAAAGAAAACAAATAAATTCCAATGATTCAAGTGAGGTGATCACATTCATATATAGTATTCTAACTCTTTCTAAGTATAAGCATCATAATCTTTCTGTATGACAAAGTTTCATCATGGCAATAATGCTAATAAAGGATCAGGTGTGTGCAGATGATTAATTATTCTCATCTTGAAAGCAAGTTGAAAACATGAGTAACTGATTTTAAGCTACATTGTTTGGGATCATCCCTTATAGCCAACTTGGATAGAGCCTTGCTAGCAGTAGGTGTCCATAGCCCCGGCAAGGTTATCTATACAATCTCCCTAAATAGAGCCCCACTGCCAACAGGCATCTATAGCCCCGGTAGAGTTACTTAGATGGCCTAATTTTTTTATTTTTTTTTATTTTTTAATATTTATATACTTTATATGTCTGATGTCATCATGTAAGATTAGTGTGCAAGGTATGGTCACTTGCTAATTTAGGTTGGAGATTGTATTGGTAGCATGGAGTCCCTTTAGATATTTCACTTAACACCTATACTTGTGTGTTCAACAAACCCAAAGCTGTTAGGTGAGTCATTGTGAAAGAATCACTTTGGTCAAGAAAAGGCACCCTGATAAAAAGATATCATAGACCTAATCATGAGTACTTCTTAGAATGAAGCATAACCTATATATAAATTTGTTCTCATCACTTGAATCCTAAGAATTTAGTTATTTTCTATGGTGATGAGATTCATCATCTTGACTAACCAAAACAGAAACTCAACAAGCAAACAAAACAAAAACCAAAACAAAACTGTACAAACAACTATACAAATATACACAGTATGATACACATGACTGTCATGAAGCTAACTCAGGCTTGGAAATAATGTTTAAGGAACTATCCATTAACTGGTAATGGAACATCCTCACCTGTCAAGTTTTTAAGCCTGTAAGTGCTGTCTCCTAATATCTCAGAAATTTGGAAAGGAACTATCCATAATTTGTCAAACTTACCATGGTCTCCTTTCCTCTCATGTGCTTTATCCCACATTAGGACCAAATCTGAGATCCTGAAGGCTTTAACCCTACGTCTTTTGTCAAACCAACATTTGACAATTGCCTGATGTTTGGCAAACTGATCAATTGCCTGACTTCTTTTCTCTTCCAGGTGCATCAGCTGAAGCAACCTGGCTTCTTGCTTATTGTCTATGCCTAGGTATTCTTGGGTAAACTGTAGTGTAGGAATCTTTAGGTTAATAGGGAGGATGGGATCCACCCCATATACTAAGTGATAAGGTGAGTTTCCTAATGGAGCCTTGTTCCTGGTTCTATCTACCCATAAGGCATATTTCAGAAGGGTGTTCCACTCCCTAGGATTCTTTTCTATTAACATTTTTATGATATTCAACAAATTTTTATTGGTGGATTATGCTAATCCGTTTCCTTGGGGATAATAGTTGGAGGAGAACTTTAGTATGATCCCATAATCAAAAGCCCATCTTGACAATTTGGTTGAAGCAAAAGCAGAGCCATTATCACTTACGAGAGCATAGGGAACCCCATACCTGGTGACAATATTACTTTCCATAAATCTGATGGCATCTTCAGCATTGCAAGTCTTGGTGCTAACAGCTTCAGTCCACCTGGTACAGTAGTCAGTAATCGTTAAAACATACTTGTGGCCTGATGATGATAGAGGATTAATTGGTCCTATGAAGTGCATGCCCCATTGTGCAAATGGGTGCATCTCCATCACTGGATGCAAGGGTTGAGCAGCATATCTCTCTCTATTGGCAGCAACCTGACATACATGACAACATTTAATATGCTCAGCAGTATCCTTGAAAATGGTGGGCCAGTAGTATCCTAACCTGAGGATAGTGTGAGTTGTGGCTAAGGGTGACCCATGTGTTGTTCCAAACTTGTCATGTAGCTCTGATAACACTCTATCTGCTTCTAGCCTCTCTAGGCATCTTAGATATATTCCTTCATAATTTTTCTTAAAAATGATGTCCCCTTTCATCATATACTTCGGTGACCTTATTTTTAGGGCTCTCCTTTGTGAAGCCTATAGTCTTGGAGGACATCTTCCAGTAATCAGGATGTGCCTGATGTCTGAGTACAACTCTCCATTGTCCTTTGTATTAATAACATATTGCTGACTCATAATATTGAGGTCTCTCTCTGATATCATTTGGCTTAAAGCCTATCCTCTCACTAGCTTCATGGGTGTAATATCCATGTCATATTCTTGTAGGGCAGTGATCCACTTAGCCCTTTTTTCACCTGGCTCGCTCTGCATTAAGAACATCTTCACTGCTACATCAGGCACCACAACAATCACTTTACCTCTCAGAATATAGTGCCTGAACTTCTTTACTGCTCTGACCAAAGCAAGTGCCTACTTTTCAACATCCATGTATCTCAGTTCAACATCTTTGAAAGGGTAGCTCATGAAGGCTATGGGCTTCTCTTCCTTCTCTTCATTTCTCTGTGTCAGAACTGCTACATAGGTATGCTTTGAAGCAAATGAATAAATGTAGAAGTCCCTGGTGTAGTCTGGACTAATTAGAACTAGAGCATCAGATATAACTTTTTTAATGTCTTCAAAAGATGCTCTAGCCTCTGGTGTGCACTCAATCTTAATGTCCTTCTTGAGCATGGCATTTAAAGGTCTGACAATTTCAGCAAAGCCAGTGATAAACTTCCTAACAAAATTAATCTTACCAAAGTAAGATTTAAGCTCCTTTTTGCTTCCAGGAAGCTATATTTTCATGATGGATTCCACCCTATTAGGATCAATGATAATCCTATTTTTAGTTATCAGGTGGCCTAGTAATTTTCCTGTTGTTACCCTGAATATGCATTTCTTGGGGTTCAGGGATATCCCATATTGTTCACATTTTTAAGCACATTTTTGAGATCTTCTACATGGTTTCCTCTATCTTTAGAGAATACTGTTAAGTCATCCATGTATATGACTATGCATTTTCCTATTAAGCCTCTGAAGGCTATGTCCATTGCTCACTAGAATGTTGTTCCAGCATTTATTAACCCAAATGGCAAGTGCTAGTAAGTGAATTTCCCCCACTTTGTGGTGAAGGCAATTTTCAATCTGTCAATCTTATCCACCATTACCTGGTTGTAGCCTGAAAAACCATCCAGAAATGACATCATTTTGGCACTGTTCACAATTTGCAGGACCTCATTAAGGGAAGGTAAAGGATAATTGTCTTTCTCAGACGCTCTGTTCAAGTTCCTGAAGTCCACACATAGTCTGATGTCTCCATGTTTCTTCCTCATTGGGACTAGATTTGCTACCCAAATGGAGTGCCTCAAAGGAAATATGATCCTGGCATTTAATAGTTTCTTAACCTCCTCAAATATGATTGGTTCCAGCAAAGCATTGACAGGTCTTTGCTTCTGTCTAAAAGGTTTGGCATCTGGCTTGAGGGGTATGGTGTGTGTGATGACTGATGTGTCATACATTTTTAGCTCATCATAAGTCTAGGCAATGACATGGATGTAATCCTTGAGAGTCTAGGTGATTCCTTCTAATTCTTCTTCTGTGTAAACTTTTCCTATCAGGACATTCTTCTTTTCATCATTCTGGCCAATGTTAACCTGTGAATATTGTCCTCCATCATCTTTTGGAAGATCTTTCTATTTAAGCATGTTGTCCAGATCAAAGGCTCTCTCTAGCTCAATCATTCCCTTAGGAATTTTATTACTGGGCAACTCTAAGGTTTCTTCCTCCTCCCAAACATGATCCTCTACATTGTTCTCATCTATGATCTAAGCATCAAATATATCTCTATTGGAGATGAAATCTAGGATATGCTGATCATCATCAAATACCTGGAGGTTGGTTACATTGTCAGGCATAGAAGGTACTGATACCAGCTCTACTAAAAATCTTTTTAGTCCTAAAATAGATAGTGGCTCCAATGTACTGGCAGCCTAGGCTAAAGCATCTGACCTATAGTTCTGTTCTCTGGGTATGTGGGTGATATTAAATACATCAAAGGATTCTATCAAGTCCCACACCCTGTGTCTATAATTAGACAGTTTTTTATAATTGCAGGAGTAAATTCCTCTCACCTATCTCACTACTAATTCTGAGTCCCCATAGACATACAAAATTTTTACTTTCTTCTTAAGGGCAAACAATATCCCATGAATCAGAGCTTCATACTCTATTACATTGTTGGTGCATGAGAACTGTAGTCTATATGCTACCAAGTAGGATTTTCCTGATGGATCAATGAGATCTATCCCTTCTCTTTCTCCTTGTTTGGACTTGGATCCATCAAATCTAAGGATCCATGGCTTATCTTCAGCCAAAGGCTTGCCTGAGCGTTCCTTTTTTTTGCAGCTCTGGTAGCTGTACCACTTGATATCCACTTTAGTTTAGGTATCTCAGCTTTCTTAGACTTCATCTTTCCTTTCTTTTGTTAAGTAGATGCCTCTTCTTTCCTTTTATCACTAGAAGGTTGATCTTCTGGACTAGGCAATGTCTATCTTTTCAGGAGATGCAAACACAAAGAGCAAGCAGTCTCTGAGTGAGGTGCTTCATGTAACCTACACTAGCTTTCAATTAAGGCATCCTGTGGAGACCTCTGGTGTTGTGTCATCATCTAGATCTCTTCTTTCAGAAACTCCTCAAATTTAGACAAGTTGCTTCCTCTGTCTTCATCAAATAATTCATAATCTGATTCAACTAAACAATCACTCCCTTTGGTGATTTTCTTTTTTCTTGTAACATTATTCTGATCACATGCCAGCATCTCTTCTATCATTTGAACATGATTTTCATCCTGCTGTGTGGATTCTCTTGTTCCTGCAGGAAATAAACAATAATCAGTGTCACTATCATTATCACTGTCTGATGAACTTATTTCTGATGATGATGACGATGATGCTGATGTATCACTGCATGCTTGTTCTACCTCTAGCATGTCTATACATGCTTCATAGGTTTTCTCAGAATGTAGCTCACTATGCAACCTGCACCAACCATCCATTAGAATATCATTAACAGGTATTTCTAACAATTGACATCGCTTTGCTTCTCCAGACAAGTGCATCTCAAAATTCCTGAAGTGATTTACCTCATTTTCATTCTCAGGTTTACTATCAGGCTCTACAACTATTTTGTCATCCTGAGGATCATTATGATGATGATGATGAACATCATACATCAGGATTTCCTCTATCCTGATAGTCCGTGGCCTAATGGAGTAAACTCCAAGTTCCACATCCACATACATGATCTCGTTAGTTTTGTTCTATTTAGTGATCATGTGCTTCATTCTAGGCTCAGTATCTATTCTTATCTAGTTTGGTATCCCTTTCCAAGCTAACCACATATGGCTGAAGTCTATGGACATGTATCCGTTAAGGGTTTTGGACCAGTCCCTACTGAGTAGCATCCCATAAGTATCAGGTATGTCAACTACTTGAAAGTCAATATAATATTGGATTTTGGGATCAGATGCTAGTTGCATGTGAATATGAGTTAGCTCCCCTACCATGCTTACTTTTGTTTTATCCACTTGTGTCACCTTCTTTAAGGATCTAGTAGGATGCAAGCCTAAAGCATTGCATATAGATAGGGGCATCACATTTGTAGACGCTCCTAAGTCTACCAAATAATTATGCAGGTTTTTGCTGAACATCCTTATAGTCAAGATGAATGGAGGTGACTCACTCTTATCCCTATATAAGGTCATGTGGGAGGTCTCTGCAGCTTGAATGGTAGTTGGCATCTTGTGTTTAACATTAGGATCTCTAGCAGCATGATCTTTGCTACTAGACTGACCTGGGGAATGACTATCCTCTTTAGGGGCAAGATCATCTAGTGATTTCATAAATGCCTTCTTGATGGAAGGAGTTTTGAGCAACTATGACAAGGATAAGCTGATTTTAATCTTCTTCATCTCATCAGCGAGATAAGTGACCAACTTGTCAGATTCATGAGGCAGATTGGCAATTTTTGGCACATTATTCTAGGGTGTCAAGCACTGAGCATTCACCTTGGGAAAACCAGGGTTATTACTTGCCTTGGGATTAGGAGGAGTATTGAAATAGTTTGGAGACAAGGAAGAGGTCAATGGACCAGTAGGTCTGTTAGCATTACTTCTTAGATTATAGTTATGCTTACCCTGATATTGTTGTTGGTAGGCATGTACCTCCTCATGTTCATTTGAAGGCTCATTTTCATCCTCAAAAGGGAAAACATAATTTGACTCAAAAGCCATGGCTGATTCCTCACATGCTAGGGTGTAATCTTCGTGAGAAGGCACTATCTACTAATAAGGATGATGAGTGTAACTCTCAAGCACTAATGCAGAATCATATCCGCATGGAACAAGTTCATTTCCTTCTACCTAAGGTTGATTTCCTGAAGTATTAGACACTTCAATTTGGAAAATGCTAGTAGCAATTCTGAATTGAGGATGTCTAACTCTACATGTGCATTAGTGTTATGAATTCTGCACCAATTAGTGAGGATTGCCTCTACAAGGTTGACTCTGGTAGTCTGTTTGGGTTCATGAGGAGGCAAATTGTCTAGGGGTGATGGCAAGGAACCATTGTTTGGCCTAGTGTTCCACACTCTAGGCTGTCTGGGAGGATTGTTATTGCCATTATTGTTGTAATTATTGTTGTTGTACCCCCTATCAGGATAATTTGGTCTGTCATTGTTATAGCCTCTATTCTGGTTAGGCTGGGAGTAGAAGTTTTGACTGCTTAAGTGAGTGATCTCAGCTGTAAGTTTCCTTAATTGAGATGATATTTCCTTGATCTCTTCTTTCTCTTCCTGAACCTTAGCCACTACATTTTCTATCAAGGGCTTAAAGAAGGAAGATCCATTGTTTTGATTATTCTAGTCTACAACCTGAGGCACTTGTATTTGTCTAGGATACTGCGTCATCTGGCCATTTCTATTTAGAGGTGGCATAATACTCAATGGAGGTATTTGCAAAGGTACTGTCATCACCACTGGAGGCATCATGGCTCCATTATGCTATGGTTGAATAGGATATACTGGATAACCAGGAAGTGTGGGAAAGGCTATGTTTGGTGGAGCAGGAACTAGCTACTGATTGACTTTGATAGCTTCTTGAAAAGCTCCTGTTAAATTTGTGATTTCAAGATGTGCTCTCCTGATGAACATGGAAGTTAAAGGATCCAAGGCTGAATAATAAATGCTCCTAGCAGATTCATCTACTACAACATATGGAGCGACTAACTTGGATAGCATTTTCTGGAACCTAACGTTGAAGTTAGCAATAGGTTCTCCTTCAAACCATTTAATTGTGGCAAATAGGTGATAGTTCATTGAAGGATCTATTGGTACCTTGAACCTATCAGTGAAAGCTTTCTCCAGGATAGCCCAGGATCTGACTGAACCTTGACCAAGGCTAATATACCAATTATAGGCTTCTTCCCCTAAGGAAAAAGGAAATAATTGGCATACAACATCCTGATGCTCTATTCTGGCCCTACAATAGGCTTCTTTGAAAGTTCTGATATGATCATCCACACCCTCATATGGATGATATTTTGGACAAAGTTTGTCAGGATTCTTCAGCAAAGCATGATATGCCAAGAAAGTTAATGGTGATTTTGCTGCAAAGAATGACATTACAACTAGAGGAGGTTGAGCCTGAGATATGACTAGCTAAGATTGGACCTGATGTGTCATAGGTGATCCTGTAGGTGATTGTAAACCAATAGGAGTCATAGGAGGACATTCTGGTGATGCTCCTGAAGCACTAGAACTAGGAGTATGATGGATATCTATAGTCCTAGGTCTAAATCCTCTAACAGGTAATTCTTTAAATATTCCACTAGACCTAGACCTGATATTTGGCTTGTGAGCCAGGATTTCTCAATTTTAGGGAAATTTAGCTTGTTGACTATAAAGATTAGTTGAAATTTACCAACAAAGACTATATTTATAGTCAGGAAGTGAGGTTGACTGGATATTTACTAAAATATTTGCACGAACAATGCAAATATGAGGCGATATTGAGGTCTGGCGATACTTGCAACTGGATATCAGGTTTCTAAGGTGGATTACCTCAATGCTTTGACAAATTTACCTGAAATAGGATTGATCTTTACAAATTCACAATGATTTACCCTAAAGCTTGCAATATTTATGGTTAATCTTGAAAACTTCACAAATGATTAGCATGTACAAGCTTAAAGTAGTAAATCCTTTTGTATTACTTGAAATTTGGAGGTATTTCAGTGTTACCTCACTATCTGCATCATCAAATCTGACTTACTAATGATGAGCTTCTAGCTTTTGGCCCTCCTTCTAGCGCCAATTTATGTTGATCATGATGTTAGTCATAAACAAACATAGAATAAAAGTTACACATCAACCTTTACTTATCTTGAAAGATACGATGAATTTGAAGAATTCATGATCCCAAATCTCCGTGGATTAGTTCTTAATCAACTGACGTTACTCAGTGGTTGATGTGAGTTGTTGTTTTCCATTCAGGGGCCTTACATTTGCTCATCAGCAGGATTCTGTTTCTGTAAAGATGCTACACAAAAGATTATTTACATAGGATATTTGCACAAATTGTGTGTCTATACTCAAATCTTTGCATGATATTTGTCAATTGTACATGCTTTAACTTCAAATATGCTCTAAATCTTCAAGTATCTATGAGATGTCTGCATATTTGATGTATTTTTCTTCTGATTATCTATTATTTACAATTGTGATGGTGAATTGTTCTAAATTAAAAGAAATGTAAATGAATACTTCAAATTATGATGAATCTTCAACTATTGAGCCACATACACACTTGATACAGTCATTAGAAAGAAGAAATCAAACCATATTTTCACCAAGATGTTCCACAGCTAGATATAGATGATGCAAACTTAAAAGGATAATGAATGAAAACAATATGTGCAGATTGATGAGCACTCCAAGGGACGCAGCAAACCAAAGCATATATCAAGAATTCAGACACAAATTACTTATAATTTATGATGATTTGTAATCAAACTGGTCTTCTCTTTCATTAAGTATGTGAAAATATGTATGCTTACAATAACTTTGAAATAGGCCTTGAATATTTCAGCAAACAAATTTCAATTAAGCTTTGAATGTTTAGAACAAGACATCCCTGCACCTTTTATAGAACAAGGTGAGGGAGTGGTTACACATGATCTATGATCAAGATTTATCCATTAAGATCTACGGTGCATATTCTCCTTGGACTTGGTCAACAATATCTCGTGGCACAGGTTGCCAGCTGGCAACCATCTAGGTGACTTATTTTCCAAAGTACCTGATGTATGTGTTTCCCTTTGTGGCACATCTTCATCTACTCATCAGGTTCTTCTTCATCTTCATGATCATCATGATCATCGCTTTCCATGCCTTCATCATCTTGATGAATTTCTCCTTGTATATGGACCTGCATGGTTGTCCTAATATTTTTATATACTTCCACTATTCTTTCAATTTCTCCACCATCCTAAGTTTTGGCTTTGCTAATGGCATGCTTATGTGATTGGAAGTTATCCCTGAGGGTTTCTAATTTATTTTTCCTACTGCTCAATGTTTCATTGTAGTTCTCTACCTTGACCTTGATCCTCATGATCTTGTTCATTACTTCTTCTGTCAAGTGGTTAAGAGGGTCATCAGCCATCGACTAGAAATTATTATGTAGATCTTTCATGGCAAAGTCCGCATCTTGGTTCTCAATTTTACCTTCTACTTTCCCCTCTAAGGCCTTGAGGACTTCTTCCTCATAAGACATCATGTCATGTAGCTTCACACCGATATCTCTTAATTTATGCCTGCACCTCTTTAGTACATCACATTCAAATCTGATGTCTTTATACCAGATATCTACCAGCATGGCAATGTTATTATTCAGCACCTGGTTTCTTATTAGGACCTGAGGATTAATCCTTTTTATTTCTCTCAAAGCAATCAAGGCTTTCTCCAACTGGAATGACCTTCTTCCAGTCTCTGTCTGTAATTTATCAACTTTTCTCCTTGAGATACCCAAAGAATTCCACCTCTGCAAAGAGGCCTTCACTACTTCCTCATCTCTGGTGAGTGCAGCTAATATCCACTTTCTCATAATTACTAACTCATGTCTCATAAGGTCAATTTATTGACCTCTTCCTGAGAAATCACAGTCAATGGGACTGCCTAATCTGATACTATATTATCAGGGTTAATTAACCCTTTTATGTATGCATGCAGCTGAACAATGTGCTCTTTATGCTGCTTATTCTTATCCTTTTCTTTCTTCACCTTTTCGGTCAAAGTATATATTATGTCCTTCCCTTCTTGACCTTCTCGATCTTCATTGAAAAACCCTAAATCCACTGTGGTAATCTGGAATTCTTCAATGGTGATCTTTCCTTTCTCCTTTTCAACCATGGGAAGTGCTATCTGGGTGGTCCTTCTACCTGTAGCACGATCTCTTTTGATGTCCGGTGTTAATCTAACCTTCGTCTTGGGCTTCATAATGGTTTCTGAGAATAATGTCGAGACATCAAATTCCTAGATTTTGAAACCTGTTTCCATACCTATTTCTTTTTCTAGCCATTGAGGTATCTGATCTCCAGATCCTTGATTTCCATCATCATCATGTCCGTCATGATCATGTCCACCCTGATCTCCTATACCTATCTCTATTCTTGATGGAGAGGGTGACTTCCTCATTATACCCTTCGTGAGGGTGATCTTGTGGTACTTCCTCCTATTGAGGGACTTCTTCTTCTGGTGGAAGGGAATCATGTTGTGTACCTGCATGCTTATCTTGATCTTTTCTTCCTCCTTCTGTGTCTCATCCACTTTAGAAATTTCCTCGTCCTAAGGCATATTGGTATCTATGGATATCATTGTGTTTGAAATAGGTGCATCTACCTGATCTTGAATCACATTATGATCTGCACCTGATGTATCTACCTCCTGGGTCTTTAAGTCATCATGACCTAATATTTCTTGATTATCTAAGGTTTCTTGAGTCTTAAGGGTATCATCAGTTGATGTATCTTTATCTTCCCCACCCTTTTGCTGGACTTCTACTATTTTGGGTTTAGCAGGTATTTCTTGTTGTTGACCCAAATCTGGAGTGTTGCTTTCTGTTTCTGCTAGCTTGATCTCCTCAACATTTCCTTTTTTATTAGGTGCACCTACTTGATGTTCAAGATGTGTAAAATCCTCCCTGTATGTTAAATCTATCATCTCGGGGCTAGTCACCTAGTTAACCAACTTATCTAGCCCTATTTGTTGGGCTACCCTTTCTGGGTTGTTCTCTCTTTCCTATTCCACTTTCTTCAACTCTTCTAATACTGCCATTTGTGCTAATGGGGTTCCCTGTGGAGTTATGCAAAATATGTATTTGAAGCAAGGGTCTCCATTTGCTCAGAGATCACATTTTCTTCCACCTCATCATCTGATAAGTCCACAGTTTCCTCTAGTGAGAAAGGACCTCCTTGACTTGGTCCAGTTGTTTGTTTTACCTACTCTTAAGCTTTCTTAGTTTTAACCTAAATGATGGTAGGAAGTGGCACATCATGTTGCAACTCTTTTCTAAACACTTCACTACCTGCTCCTCTTAGTATTACAGGGTCATGTCTTATTTCGCCCCTCATTGAGGTTCTCTGCCTTTTAGGTGGTGATGCCACCAAGGGTGCTTTCCTCTTTCTTGTGTGCCTCATAGAGTTATCTTCTTTTGTAGGCTCCATATTCAATGGCTCCTCTTCAATAAGGGTATCCTCTTCTATATTTTGCTATGAGGTTTGACCTTTTTCTGGCACTCCTGCAATTTCTACAGCTAACCTTTGGATTCTTTTTGTTCTTGGTTCATCCACCAAAGGCTGTGCAGATGAGGCTAATGCCTGTCCTGATGCAGATGCACCTTCAGCTGGTATATAAATTCTTTCAATTACTACCCCTTTAGGTTCACTATCAATTTTCTTCTTTCTAGGTAATCTCTTTCTTTGTTCTTGAGGTGGCAGCCTTTCTCCTTTAGATTTTCTCTTCTCAATGAGAAAGTCATCATATTCCCCATCAAGAATCTCCTGCCTCTTTCTCTTATTATCTATTGTGAGGGCTACACCCTTCTTCTTCAGTGTACTTATTTGTTCATCTACCCATGCTTAGGTCAACTGCAGCACCCCACCTGTGAATTGATCCAATGAAATATCTTCAAGTCGTGTCAGGTTAGGGGCTGAAATGGTGTCATTATACACCTTTTTCTATTCATATTCATTTGACAATAACTTGCCATTATCTTTTTTCAATTGTGTAGGCACTGGAATACAATCAAATGTCTTGATCTGGTTGAGGGTGAGTCTTTGGTATTTTCTCCTTCAAACCTCAGCCTCAGCCTCACAATCTATCCAGAAATCCTCTGAGTGTTTCTGATGAATGAGATTTCCCATGATCTTTTGCATCCTCCCATAAGGATTCATATGATCTAGCTAATGGGAATGGCTATAAGTTCATCATGTCTAGACTGGTTATGGCTTTCTTTATATTTTTTGAATCAGGGCATATATACCACCCTATAGTTACTGGAAACAAAACTAGAGGAGTCTTACTATTTCCTTTATAGGCATCCAGTATAGTTGATACATACCTCAAAAATTCCATCAGGACTACCCCATCAGTAGGGTACCTGGGTAGCATTAAGGGCTGACCTGCAAAACCTTCTACTCTGACATATGAGAATGTGGAAAACTAGATGAACCAGGCACCATGCCTGTATATAACCTCTTGAGCTTCCATGCTTAGTCTTTTGGTTTGATCCTCCTCCATTGTTCTTACCAGATGCATAGAAAATGCATCATTCACCAATTTATAATCATGGAGGTAATTTTCCCTCTGTAACGTGGGGAATGGTCCCATATGTGGGCATCATTTAGACTACCACCAATATTTCCAACTATAATAAGTGCATCAAATGTACCCTTATAGGCACATGGGTATACAATATATGAAGTCATATAAAATGCACACTCCAGGCCTCCTAGGTTCATCATCTGTGTATCTAGGGAATCACTGATCATCTTAGCCCATAATGGTTTGTTATCTGTATAGATGCACATTATGATAACCCCATACATCCAGTCTTTGAAGCTTCCAGCATTAGGCTGGCCTGTCATCCTGCTAAGTAGGGCAATCATATATTGATATTCATCATCAAAGTCAAACTTGTACAAGTGCACTGGTAGTTTGGCAGAGGCAGTGTAAGGACTATTCTTTGATCTCCACTAATAAATCCTCTTTCTTGCATTCTTCTTATTATTCTCATATTCAACTTCTAACTTCTTCAGATCCATACTGACTACTTTCTTTCCCAGTGGTAGATTGAAAGTAGTAGCAATTCCTTTGATGGAGAAATCTGCATAAACCCTACCATGTTTTTCCATTTTCCTAGTCTGTGGGTTGTAGTTTCTAGCACACTCAATCACCAACTCTGGAGCTTCCATGGAATATGGAAATCTAGCCACATACCACATTCCTGATACAAAAATGACATCCAGAATAGTACTCTCCTTATCATGGTAAATCTTGGATGACTAGGCTACCAAATCTGTGTTTCCCTGGTGTGTATCTCTAATGACACCATATTTAAAATGCACTCCTTCTGGTTGAGCAAACATAGGCTTAATGAATTCAACCTCAGACTTGTTTCTTTTGACGTCCACCATGGATCCCTGCAATGAGCACGATTGGTGTTACTATTTGATACTCACATGTATTCATACAACCTTATTCTTTATGGCATTGTGCATATTATACTTATTAACCTTGATTTCATCATCATATGTATAATTAGAGCTTCATTCCACATGAAAAGTATACTACCTGGATATGCAGAAAATGACAATAGGAGGGTTTTTTAATTACTTACCTGATAACGTGTATCTCCTGAATTATGCTTATGACTATAGGAAAGGGGTTTAGATACTAGTGAGGATCATGTGTTCTATTCTGCCACAAGCTCTTAACATCTACAGGTAACTTGTACAAGGGTTTAAACGTCTGCTCTGTAAATTTTTTATTCTTCGCAAGGTAAATGCAAAAATGACCTTAAAAATTCACTTTTAAACTCATTCATCAGGTCAATTAGGGAAAAATGGGATTAAACTGATCGTAACCATTGATTTTCTATGATGGATCTATGGAAGTTGTCAGGTGTTCGTATCGTGTTCACGATCGGCTGGAATCCACCTACTGCATTTATGTGCATTTAATGTCATGGGGCAAGATGAGGGGGGTGATCTTCGGAAGATAGGGTGATATTCAGAATATCAGGTGATATTGGAAATATGACCCCCTATGTGTAATATGACCCTCTACCTTTAAGCGGGAAAACTTATGTCAATAGATCAGGTGATGTTGAGAAAATTAGGTGATATTCAAATATCAGGTGATATTTGGAATATCGGGTCATGTTTGGAATATTGGGTCATGTTTTGAAAATCAGGGGATGCTTAAAATGTCGAGTGATGTTTTTAATATGACCCCTTGAAACTAAAGTGACCTCGTTTTCAAAAGACCATGATGACGTCACCGTCATATTATGGAAAAAGGGTGATCCTTGGAAATATACCTCCGCGAGGTAGAAAGGATGATGATGTCACCGTCAGGTGATTTTCTTTATTCATCGGGATTGGGTGATGTCATTAGCATATTGGCTCTGGGGTGATATTTTGTGACAGGGTGATATTTGAAAGATAGGGTGATATTCAAAATATCAGGTGATATTAGGAATATGGGGTGATATTGGAAATATGACTCCCGCAAAATATATGAAGCTGTTTGATGGGTAAATACCACTATCACGTAAAATTGACATCTAGAGCATCAGACCAAATGATTTATCGGGTGATAAAATTGGATCAGGGTGATCTTTCATAAGATGATTGATATTAAGGAATATGACCCCCCCTCGGAATATCAAGTTTGACCAGGACGTTGACTCACCATAACTTGTGCTCCCTAAGGAATATCAGGGTGATCCAAAAGGCAAACCTGCATGAAATTTTGTACTCTTTCCAACCATGAGGTCTTTGAGATGAAATATTAAGTTTGACTAACTGACCTCATCATGATGACTTACCCAGTTCCCTTATGCAGGATCACCTGCATGACTTACTTTTACCATACTGCCGAAAGCAGAAAAACACAAGCCAAGCCAAGCAAAAAAGTTGGGTCCTTGTTTTGTCAAGTCAAAATTGGGCATGTTGTGTAACCACACAATAGTACTATACATTGTTCCTGACTTGACTCTGTTCACCCAGACTTAGATATTTTACCATATGACTTCCGAAGGATATCATGACTTGAACACTGAAACATATGATCACTAGGTAGCTATGAACAACATACATGAACTATATACAAATCTCTTTAACTATGGAGGCATACCATCTCAAACACTGTGACTTACTTGGTATATTGCACATTATCCATACTTAGTCATTTATTCTTCCAAAGTATGGTCTCTTTGCTATGCTGGTAGAAACCCTTTTCCTGTTTCCATCAATGACAACATTCAACATTCATCAAATTAGTATCTCCTACCAACAAATTAATTCTATTTTTCACATTTACATTACCACTTAGGGGTAGTGTTTGGCCCATCATGATCCTGCACTCACCCAAGTTGCACAATTATATGATGAAGATAGGTCAAATGATGTCAAGGAAATCATTGAAGCTACAATAATTAGGTATCTAGATGTTTATAATGTTGCTTTGATTGAAATAATAGATCAGCTAACTGATAGTTTAGTTGTTGTTTCAACAAAGAAGAGAGATAAAACAATTAGTAGAGATAATGAAATCAGAAGTAGAATTTTTGAAAAAGTCTTCCCTATCGTGTCTGAACTAGACAAGAAGAGACCCTTATAGAGATTGAACAAAGAATTTAAAACAAAAAGAAGAATAAAGACTTTGATGTTAAATAACGAAAAGGACCTAAGGAGACTGGAAAAGGAAACTTTTAATATAACTATAAATGTTTTGAAACAACTTCAAATTACTATTGTTGAAGAATATCATTCTGATAAAGAGGAAAATAATGATAACTAGGTTGAGGTTAATGTAGAGCGAAGTGTTGAACCACACTTGGTGACTAAGTAGAATTTTTCCTCGCCTTTAGGAGAAGTCAATAAAACTAACCCTCTGGTGAATACAAAAATAGTTGATGATCAGTGGGGGCCTGCAGAAGAAAAGACAAAGGAAGATAAAGAATAGGAGAATGAGGCAATGTTGGATCAGAATGCAAATATTTTGGATACTAATTCTGTTATGAAATATGTTGAGAAAAGAGAAGTGTGTGATGCAAATCCTCCTCTAGACTCTGAAGAAAAGAAAGAAGACAAGGTTTGTGAATCTTCCAAAGTCTCTCAACTAGACTCTATGAGGGATTTTTTTATCAAGGCAAAGGCAATCACAAGTTTTAGCTATCACAGAACTTCTACAAGTACAAGCTTCAAATGGTCAGATTAATTTGTCTACCATTTCTTCTTTGCAAAAGCTTCAATTAGGAACAATCTTTCATGCATTTGCACAAGAGGAGATTCTGCAATCTCTTGCAGAAGGAAAAGAGTTAATGGAAGAAGCCATGAAGATTTTTGAGAAGTTGGTGCCTGGTGAAAATAGAGATGTTACTTTGACACTTTCATTGCAAATGAAGGATCTCATGAGTAAAGTTAATGATCAGTTTGAATCTTGTGAGATAACAACAGCGAAAAAGATGAGACAAGAGTTTGATAACAAGAGACTGTTAGAACTGACTGATAGTCTCTCTAAGGAACACGCTCTTCTAGAAAATGGTATAAAATATGTTGAGATTACAATGAGTGATGCAAATGCACTATATCAGTTCTTCTTATCTTGGCACATAACCACAAAAGACATAAAGGATAAGATAGAGGGCCTTGAGGATCAACTTGTAAAGCTTTCCAAAACTTATGATCTTTTAAAAGATTTGAATGGAGACTTAAGAGCTACAATAGAACAAGCTCATGCAAACATAAAGAAATTGCAAAATCAAAAGGAGTATACAAAAGACCAAATGAGCCAGCTGAGAGAAATTGTTAGCTTCAAGATGGATTCTATGACTTGTCTGATAAAAGAAGCTAAGAAAGTTGGAAAAATGTCTGATGCCCCTGCTATTGTGGATAAAGTAGAGGAATTGCTATTATAGATCAATGGGCACATACAAATACTGAGCTATACTAAGGCGTAGTGGGATTCAGATGTGGTACAACTCAAGAACATCTACAAAGACATATTCCCAAGAACTCAGTAAGTTTTGATTTCTTGTGTACATATGCAAAAGATTAAAAGAGAATTTTTGAGACTTTGGTGTATATATAAATCACTTACTTAGGGGGAGATTTGGTATAAAGTTTACTTTGTACACCCTTTGCCATTCATGTCAAAGGAAGAGAAAAATCATGTGAAAAACAAAGGGGGAGAGTATTTTGGAGAGAAATAGTGTTTTGAGAAAAAAGTAAATTATGCAGAAGGAAGGGGGAGAATGAGTATGATTTTTGAAGATTTTGGTCTTGATGGTTTTTCACATCATGTGTTTCCATCAATGCTAAAGGGGAAGATTGTTGGCAACATCATTGGTGAAGAGATTGTTAGCATGCAGAAGATAAGGCAGAGCATGATGTTATGAAGTGTTGTCATTGATGGCAACAATAGTTGTAAGGCACAGAATAGTTTGGATGGGAATTGCGCAAGAGGGTGTGATCCTCTTCCATTCAAGTTCATCTATTTCTTCTTAGAAGACATTTGTGCAAAGAGATTTGATTCGTTAAGGAACTTGTTGAGAGATTTGGCTAAGTGTGAGTATACTGCACTTAGTGTACAGAGTTCTAATTTTTTGGTCACATTATTCTGCCATTAAAGATCATGTCTTGTAGTTCTAGTATGTTTTTATTAATCATCAAATACATCTAATTCAAGAATTTTGTCTATGTTTGTCCTCCAGTGTGAAAGTTGTGGTTAGCAAAAGTTCACATGAAAGAGTTTAGTCTTATCTAGTTTAGAGCTTGTGAGTATTTTGGTCCACATTTCTCTAGTATAAATTATTTTTCTATGTGGTTGTAAGGTGTTCTAAACAAATGGTTAGAGATTCTATATCTTAAGTTTTAAGTTATGAAGTTCTCCAAAATGAAATAGATAGTTGTTTGAGTATCACACCCTAAATAGATTATGCATTGACAGTGCTAGAGGTGATTTGAATTACTCCGCATTTCACCGTATGTGAACATTTTGCTATGTAGATTTGAGGATAAGTTTATGGATACTTGAAGTGTGTATATTTTAGGTTTGAGGCATTTTGGAGTTCTAGATATCATTTTGTGATTTGACAGTTGGTTCATATTAGTGTTACTTTGCCAATGGAGCTGACCTGAAGATAGTGATGTTGTGCGAAAGGTAAACATATTTTATGAAGTTAAGTGGGAGCTATTTTAGGTCCATCCTAACCTATTTCAAATTGTTTCAAAGTTTAATTTTTGACATGAAGTGTATGTGTAAATTTTGGGGCTTACATGCTATGTTTGATATGTTTTACACTCTACATCCAATTAGACCAGTTGATGTTGTAAAGGAAGCCGATATATAAAGAAGTTTGTTTTTGATGCATTGGGTAACAATAATATGCATATGTGATCTGAATGATGTGACAAGTGCCTACAAATGTCAATTGAGGAAATACAGAGTAGGACAGTGTGATATTTCATATTAGTAAGAAAAGTTTTGTTTCTATAACTTGAGCTTCATTGGAACTGTATTCCATGCATTTGTCGATGCGATTGTAATAGTTCAAATTTTGATAGTGATCCACCCTTCTTTTCATTCATTCTTTCTTAGTGTGCAGTGAGTTCACCTGCTATGATCCCTTCTACATAATATCTTATAACCGGTTATAGTATATTGTGAGATAATCCTCACCATGGTTTTATCTCTTTTTTTTTTTCCACGTAAAAATCCTGGTGTTCATGTGTTATGGTTTGTGGTTGTATGTTCTATGCTTAAACAAATTTTCTGTTATTGAAATCAGGAAATGGATCGAATGCTTAATATGTGAGTGGTTTAATAGAATAATGATTCACCCCCCTCAGTATTCCAAGTGTTCAACAATATGTAGGGAGGAAAAGAGATTTTTGAAATGGCTTGATAAAAAATGTAGGGGCACAGTTCTTCATAATTATATGCCTTATGCTAATTTTGTATCCTTATTATAACCCCTTAATACCATCCTTCATGGCTTACCACTCATGGACAAATAAGGTGGCAAAATGTGGTAGTGGTAGGGTGGGGTTGGATGGTTTATGTTGAAATGTTTTAGTGATTAGATGGATTTGATTTTCTTATTGGTTATGTTGATTTTATTGATGAGAATTGAAAGGATTGTTTAAATTTTTCTTATTTTGATAACTTGGATTTGGTTGATAAGATCTGTTGTTTGGGAGGATTAAATTATTCAAGTGGATTGGGATAATTGGAATGTTTGAGTTTAGTTTATAGTTTTAATTTCTCAAATTTAATTGTTTTTTTTAGATTTCTTGTATTAGGTTGATTTTCTTGGTGATATGGATTGATTATTATTTTTTATTAATTATAAGGATGCAACAAAATCCTAGGTGAAGAGGGTCAAGTCCAGTTTTGGATTTCAGTATCATGTGATAAGGTTTCAATTCTAATGACAAGAGGCCTTTCTACATTTTCATCATTCTAGGTTGTGGGTTCTTGGTCTATAGTGTTTTCATGATCTTGATTTTGACATATCATGATGCACTATGTTGTTAATATTTTCAAGGTTATAGTTTGAGGGCAATTTAGCCCATGATTCACTAAGGTGTATAAGCATATAATGTTTATTTTTTGTATGAACCTATATAAGATCGTGTGTCCTTGTTCAAAACCAAAGAACTTGTGTTAATCATGGTAATAATTATGTTGGTTGGGAAGGCTTTCATAATCACTATCACTTTCATGTACCTTTTGGTAAGGGGGTTCTTTAATATAAGGATCTTGGGCAATCGGTTGTCCTAGGAGAGAGGGACTTTCTTCATTAAACTCCATTTTCAATTTAGCTTGGTGTCTTATGGTGGGTGACATGAAAATGTGGATTGGGTCTTTCTTTTGGATTCCAATTTAGGGTTTGATTTTTTATTTCAATTTTAATATGTGACTTTATGATGTTAATTTTAAGATGTTGATTTTTATGTGTTGGTTTTAAGTTTTTTGGTTCAACATTAGTTTAGTACAAGGATAAAGATGAAGAGTACACATGAACATCATACACTAGTCAAATAGGACTATTTGGCTTGTGAGTTGACAAATACACTTGACCTATTAGTAAATAGTATCATCCTAATATCTCAAATTGATAACTATGGAGGATTATGAATACACTCATAGCCTACAATTCTATTTCTAAAAGTATTGTGTAATTTTTTGGGGATAATTGTTTACCAGTGCATCACAAGTTATAAATGACCAAAAGTATTCTCATTCTAGGTTTAACAATTATTTCTAGGGAGTCCTTAATATATTTGAAGGTATGTGAAGCTCAAGTTCATGAAATTAGGGAGTATTGTCTAAGGTATGTCATTAGCTTCAAATCCCTTCTCACTTTGCTCCATCATCTTCAACTAGAACTACACCAACAATGACAATTCCAACCCTAAGGGATATTGTCTAATGCTTGAGCATTTGTGGATGAAACCACCTCACTCCATGGCATGCTTAAAGCATACAATTTCTTAGAACAAAATGATAATTCCTCTCTCAAATTTATACACCACACCTGAACACAATGTTGGGTGATGAAAATGAAGTTGCTAAACCTTGAGAAATAAAAAAAGGAAAGAATGGTCAAAGGGAAAGAATGGTCATTTTTTATGCACAATATCACATGAAGTGCACTAGAAGAGCACACATGAACTACCCTTCAAGAGACACAAGTGAAAAGATTTATTTTGATCCTCCAGATCACCTGAATGTGTGAGAGGAGAGCATAAATGGTCTAGTCATGAAAACACACAACACATAATGGAAAACAAGATAAGTTGTTTTTGATCCACAAGATCACCCTAGGGTATGAAAAGAGAGCATACACGAATCTCTTTACACAAACAAGACAAATAAGATAAAAATCATAAATCAATTCCCTTAAGAAAATAAATGTGTGGTTAACATTTGGGGAATCAAACATTAGAAACCATTCCTAGAAAACTGAAATGTTAGTACTTCGTAATATTTTGGGTCTTGGACTAATGGGACTAGAAGATTAGAGTTAGAACAACATGAAAAACATAGCTCAACAGAGAAACATCAAGGGTTCATAAAGTAAAATTAAAAAAATCTAGAAAATAATAGCAACAAAGTAGAAACACTGAAAGATAAGGTGGAAAGACTCAAGGGTAAACAAAAATGCTTTTGCATAGAGTAGAAATGTTGATCTATAACACAAATATAGTGAAGTATAAATGCTTCTAGTTAAATAAAAACACAAAAAGATGAATGAAAATGCTACATCAAACCAAATAAATGCTAGACTACAAAACAAAGAGTTAATATAACTGAAAATGCAAGGAATTATGCAAAAATGTTGAACATTGGATGGAAATGCTACAACATAATGTGAAAACATTGACCTAAAAAGTAGAGCACTGGTATAAATAAAAGCATCCGATAGACAAACAAAAATTCCTCAACTAAAATAGAGACATTTTGAACTAGTGTGGAAATGTTAAGTTTCCTAGAAATTAGAATTAGTGGAAAATCCCAAGAAAAGTTTTGTAAAAAATAGGTTAGAAAACCACTTTCAATAGTTGGCTAGTGAGGGAAACCCTACAACGAACTAATTATTTAGGAGCTTATTCAAAAAATCATTATTATAAGGCAAGAAACCTCTAAATCCCCAGCTCACCAATCCTCCTAGGTGGTCATAACAAACAAACAACCCCTGTAGGAGTCAATGTTAGAACAAGTAACCTCATAAATGATGAATTAAAAAGAAAAAAAATGTAAGGGATGCATTAAAAAACTCTGAAAACATGCAAGGTAGAAACATCAAGAAGGTTAGAAAAATTTTCAAATCAAAATTAGAAACATTCTAACCTAGAGCAGATGCATTGTTCTTACCGAACACTAGTGTAGTCAAAGTTAGGAGGGTCCACAAAGTGAATAGTCTAGACTATACAACAAGAGTAACACAATGGAAGGAAATCAATTATAGAATGCAAATGCAGATTCATATAGTCAATATATCATAGATTCAAAATGCTAACATGTTGACAACCTATGGGCTTACAAAAATAGGGCTCACAAGCTTGATTATCCAATTACAATATATGTGTAGGATATGGATTTGAAGTGCCTTACAAAACAAAATCCCAATACTAAAACCTCATATTATGATTCACTACTTTACTATGCATCTATTACATGATTATATATCATCTTTGGATCACAAGAATCCTCTATGTCTTCCAAGAAAGATTACAAACTTCAATGAATGATATGTAACATGTGTACACAGATAGGTCGGCCTTAAGGAACTTGTACTCCTCCACAAGTGAATGAAACAAGGTGTGAATCTCAAGGAAGGTTGGCTAGATTCCAAAGTGCCTTGAAATATGTTTCATTCAGCTCTACAAGCCATGGAAGTGATGCACAAGTCTTCTCCTTTAGCTAGTTGTTTGAGATTGTCTAAATGCTCTGTTATGAGAAAATAGTTGATCTTCTGAGAGTGATAGCTTTCCATAAACTGATCAAATTGATCTGAATTTTGGATATGATGTGCATGATAATATCTAGATCCTAAGTCCAGCTCCGCAAGGTCTAAAATGAAACTCTGATAGAATGCGGACCAAAATATAGAATTTTTTATTGACTGAACTGAACTGACTACGCTGAATTGGAAAATGAAAGAAAACAAAATGAATGAAAATATTTTTGGTTAATGCAAGGTTGCTTTGCAACCTAGGTTGCTCATGCATCAAACAGCTAGGGTTGTTGAAAAAGTGAGTCCCTCACTTTACTAGGGTTAGAGGAAAACCAATATGGTCCACCTTAGCCTAATAAATCCATGATGAGTCTTCTTCGGGTTTGCCTTTCCACCTCACAAAATATTCCTTGTATTTCTTTCCTCTGGTGGTGCATCCAATTCTACTATCCAATATGTCATCAATCTGCTATGCTTCTTGCTTTGGTAACTACTTCTTCAAATGATCTTCAATTCTATCACTAAGCTCTCCTTCATGATACTGATATAGGTCTACAATGTTGAAAGTAGGTGAATACCCATTGTCTCTGATAGCTCTACTTCATATGCATTTCCTAAATCAATTTTTCTGAGTATCCTACATGGTGCAAACTTCTTCATCTTCAACTTGTTATATGTCCCTACTAGAAATCTTTCTTTTCTCATATATACCATTACCTCATCTCCCACTAAAAATTATTTGTGTCTTCTTCCATCATCTGCTTGCTCCTTATACTTACTATTCATCTCCTCCAAATGTTTCTTAACCTGATTATGTACTATCTCCATGAGTCCTCAAAATTCTTCTACCATTGCACTCCTCTTATTCTCCAAACTAATACCTCTCAACTCTACTACTCCTCTAGGGTTAGTTCCTATCACAATCTCAAATGGTGTTCTTCCTATGCTCCTATTCACTAAATTATTGTATGCAAACTCTACTTGTGCTAGAATTAGATCTCAATTTCCCACCTCCTCTCCAACCAAACATCTCAACAAGTTTCATAAACTCCTATTCACCACTTCTATCTCTCCATCAGTTTGTGGATGAAATGCTAAACTAAACTTCAAATATGTCTTCATCTTCTTCCAAAATGTCCTCCAAAAGTATCTAATGAATTTTGTGTCTGTCTGAAACTATGCTCTTAGGTAATCCATGCAATCTCACAATCTCCTTGAATAATAGGTCAGTCACATGATCTGCATCACTTGTCTTCTTACAAGGTAAAAAATGTAGCATTTTTGAAAATCTATCCACCACTACAAATATAGAATCATGTACTCTATGTGTCTTCAGCAATCCAAATATAAAATCCATGCTTATGCCTTCCCAAGGTCTCTCCGGTACTATCAAAGATTTGTACAACCTAGTATTCTGACTATTCCCTTTTCCAACTTGACATACTCTACAAGTATGCACAAACTTCCTGATATCCTTATATATCTAAGGCCAAAAGTAATGTTCACTTACCAAATCCACTATCTTATCAATTCCAAAATGTCCTACAAATCCACCATTGTGTTTATATTTGATCAAAATGTCTCTCATTGAAATTCTAGGTATACATAACTAGTTTCTTTTGAACAACATATCCTCCTTAATGGAATAATCCAACCACTTACTTCTATCTATCACAATAGGCTCCTTACATGCTTTCCAAGGTTCTAAAAAATCAAGGCATTCTTCATACATGTTCTTTAGCTCCTTAAAACCTAATACTTCTACTCCCATCTTTGTGAGTAAATTTCTTCTTCTACTTAGTGCATCAACAACCTTGTTTGATTTCTCACTCCTATGCTTTAGTACAAATATATAACTCTGCATGAACCCTACCGATCTCATATGTCTCTGATTCAACTTTCCTTGACTATTCAGATATTGCAAAGCTTGATGATCTGTGTACAACAAAAATTCCTTAGGCCACAAGTATTATCTCCACTTCTTCAAGGCTTGAATTATGGCATAGAATTCCTAATCATAAACTCAATATCTTCTTCTTGCATCATTCAAATTCTCACTAAAATATGCTACAAGTCCACCTTCTTGACTTAACACTAATCCTATTGCATTTCCACTTGCATCACAATCCACTTCAAATACTTTATTGAGATCCAATAATGCTAACACTGGTTGCCCTATCACTTCTGCTTCAATAGTTCAAAAATTTTATTTGCTCTTGATGTCCACTTAAAGTCCTTTCTATCACCTCTCATTATCTCTATCATAGGTGTGCACACTAAATTGAAATTTCTTGTGAACTTCTTGTAGAAACTAGGTAATCCATGAAAAGATTTGACTTCTCCAATGTTCTCAGGTGTTGGCCACTCAATAATTGCTCTAAATTTCTCAGGGTCCATCTTCAATCCTTCTACACAAATCACAAATCCCAAGTATACTGATTCTTAGTGAAACTATACTTCTTGATGTTTGTCAACAATTTCTATTCTCTCAACCTCTACAATACTAGTCTGGTGGCACAAATTTTCTTCCTTTGTCTTATTGAAAATCAAAATATCATCCAAATATACAATAACAAACTTACCCAATAATTTCTTTAGAACTTCATTCATCAACCTCATGAAAGTACTTGGTGCATTAGTCAATCTAAAAGGCATCACTAACCATTCATACTATCCTTCATTTGTCTTGAAAGTGGTCTTCCATTCATCTCCTTCTTTGACTCTAATCTGATGGTATCCACTCTTCAAGTCAATTTTTGTAAAATACTTTACTCCACTCAAACAATCCATAATGTCATCCATCCTAGGAAATGGAAATCTATACTTAATTATTATCTTGTTGATTTCTCTAGAGTCTGTACACATCCTCCATTCTCCATCCTTCTTCAGTGCTAACACTACAGTTACTGCACAAGGACTCAAGATCTCTCTAGTCAAACCTTTCCTTAACAACTCTTATATCTGTCTATTCAATTCTTCATTCTTTGTTGGTGTCATTCTGTGTGCTTCTTTATTAGGCAAACTAGCTCTAGGTATAAGATCCTTGTGATAACTGATACTCCTAATTGGTGGCAATCCTTCAGGTACATTATCTAATATGGTGTCTTCCTACTCTATTAGCAATTTAGTTATCTCCTTTGGTTGTGATTCTTCAATTTCTAACTTTAGGTTTCTAGGCTTCTTAGGAATCAAAGCATAACACATATTTGCATGTCTCTAAGCATTGAGAAATTTCCTTCCATTTACCAAATAGATTCTAGCATTCCCACATACTTCACTTTTAGTTTCATCTTCCAAAGGAATCAAGGTAATTCTTTTTCCATTAGATGTTATAGAATAGGTATTCTTCCTCCCATCATGTATAGCTTTTCTATCATACTACCATGGTCTACCCAACAATATATGGCATACATCAATAGGCATAATATCACACAATACTTCATTATGATAAGATCCAATATGAAATTTCACCAAACATTGTTCACTCACTAGTACCTTATGATCATGTTGAATCCATGCTATCTAATATGGCTTAGGGTATTTCAATCTTTCCAACATCAACTCGGCCAACATTGCCTCTAAAACCAAATATTTAGAACTACCACTATTAATTACAACCTTACAACATTTACCTCCTCATTTGCATCTAGTCTGGAACAAACTTTTCCTCTGCGGTGGCTCTTCATTTTTCTCTACTTGAAATAGTGCTCTCCTCATGACTAGTGATTCTCTTTTCTTAGGTTTATCAACTAAATTAGGTGATCCAATAGGTTCTTCTTCTACATAAGTTGTTCTTGTACTGTTCTCTATATTCTTGCGTATACTTCCCCAATGACATTCAAATGCTCTATGTCCTTCACCTCCACACTTAAAACAAGTTCCTCTAAATTCTCTCTTATCAAATCCTCTTCCATCTCTTCTATATCCTTCACTCTGGTAAGAATTATGGTTTCCTCTATGGTATAAAGTTCTGTAATCTCTTTGGTATGAACTGCTATCTGTATGATCCTCCATCTTGAATGTGCTATCTTATCTATTTTTCTCTGCATATAATATTTCTCCTCCATAAAATGTTCTACCTCTCTGAAATTTACCTCCTCTACCTCTATGTCTTTGGTCATGCTTCTTTTTCAACTTTTCTTCAACTTTCAAGGCAAATTGATATGCTTCTACCAATGTTGTCATCCTCACCAAACTTATTGTTGAAATGCACTGAACAACTAAGAGGGGGGGTGAATGAGTTGTCACAAAAGCTTAACTTCATATAAATATCAAACCATGAACCACTTAATTACTGATAATTAGATTTAACCACGAAAGTATGAACCAATAGACTTAATCACAATCACACATTTAACACAAGAGACACTAGATTTTTATGTGGAAAACCCTATAAGGGAAAAACCATGGTAGGTGTTAGCCAATAGAAAAATATAAGTTATACCACTATTGAAAAACAAAGGCTCACTGCCTACGGGGATCACCACCCAAATTGCTCACTGCAAAGAATGACTCATTGCCAAGAACAACTCACTACCAAGGGGTGGCTCACTGCCAAAGATTTTTGAACTAATTTGATAACGTCTAATCTATGCCTAAGTTCAGTTCCATTGAAGTCCAATATTCTTTCTCTACTCTGCTCTTCTTACTCTTCACACTTATCTCATCATTTTTCACATAGACATCATTTTTCACAATTACATTACAAGTATTTATACAAGTCATCAACCTTGGAATATACATCAATGTCTGAAATACACTCATCAACCATTCGAACAATCTCCAAGCTTGCCATTATAGAAACATACTTACAAATAGGTCAAGACCTATTACAGAAATTGGCTAAGGGAAAGATGTAAAAATGTGTGCTGATCATGCCATGCCTTTGCTAAGACTCAAACACAATCCTTCATGCCACGACATGCTTTTACAATCTTTAAAACATCTCTAAAAATGATGAGATCAACCAAGTCAGCCAAGACCGGTGAGAACACTAGGTCTTCCAAGAACATTCTTCATCCACGATCCATCTTTCTTTTTGTAGACCAATCCAAGGGTAGGAACACGATCATGAGACATCCACAAGCACATTGAAATCATCAGAAACTACCACACAACTTCTAACCACTCTATCAAGAAGATTCTTCAAATCAGAGCGCATAAACAACACAACCAACTACTGTCATGAGTAAAATATCACTTGCGGACCACCAAATCATGAACCATTGGAGTTGAAGGCACATAACATCATCTTAGACAAAACTCTAGAACCACAAACTGAAATACTTCAATGCGAAGGAATGTAGAGCATAACACTTTCTCTCTATCACCACGAAACATATAGGAAAAGCATTTTTCTCTCTGGTGAACATATCTCACTCAAATCTTCATACCAAAGGCTCAAACTTGGAACATGGCATCTTTAGATAGGTCTATAAATAACTTCGAATCCGTAGACAAAGATATTCATTCCACATGAAATGTGGAGCAATCTATTGGACTGTTCTTCTTTATATAAAGATATTCTATAACATATTATTTCTACCAAAGGAGCAAATTTACTCAATATCCTTAATATCAGGCTTTCCAACACTTACATAGGCATCTAACTCATTATAGATAACCATCAAGACAAGAGCACAGTTGGCACCAGTGACAACACTGATGTGTTGACATCAATGACAACACCGGTTAGGCACATACTTTCAACAATCTCCCCCTTTTTCATTGATGGCAACATGTTATGTGAAAATTTGAAAAGACCATCAAGACAAGATTCTCCTCCTTTCTCTTTACACAACTGTGCTCTTTCTTTTCTATGTTTTTCACATGATTTCTCCCCCCTTTGACATCAATGGGAAAGGGTACATACTTGCATCCTACTACTCTAATTGAATTGAAATTCCTTTGATATCAATACTTTCTTTATCAAGAACTTATACCAGTAACATTTAGCTACTCTGCCTGAGAGGTAGCTCTCACAACATCAATCCAGATCAAAGAATGAGACTTTGGGCACCACTAGACTAATGCAATTCCATGCATCTTAGTTTAGGGTAGGAGAGGTAATGACCTCTAACTTTTCTTTGAGATACTCAAAAGTATCCTTAGGCTGAGGCTTGGTGAAGATAACTTCAATCTGATCCTTTGTGGACACATATTCCAACTTTGCTTCATTCTCTATAACCTTTTCTCTTAGAAAGTGATGCCTTATAGATATATTCTTTGTTCTTCAGTGCATCACTAGATTCTTTGAAATATTTATAGTACTTCTATTGTCATAGAAGATTGCAACTAGATCTTCATATATAACTCTTATATCCCTCAAAGTCTTCTTCCTCCATAACACTTGAGTACAACATGTTGTTGCAATATATTTTGCTTCTGCAGTTGATAAAGAGATTGAGTCTTCTTTTTTTCTCAACCATGAAACCAATCTATTACCCAAAAATAAAGCACCTCCACTTGTACTCTTCCTATCATCAACATCTCCAGCCCAATCGGCATCTGTATAAGCAATAAGAGTGAAATCATTATCCTTTGGATACCATAAGCCATGATCCAGTGTGCCTTTTAAATACCTCAAGATTGTCTTTACTACCATCACATGTGATTCTCTTATATCTTCTTGAAATTATGTGACAAGACATGCATAATATCAGGTCTAGTTTGAGTTAGTTAAAACAATCCTCCAATCATCGACCTATATTTTTTATGATCAGTCTTGGGTGATTCATCAGTTTTGCTCAACTTGTAGCCAGTCACCATGGGAGTACATACCAGTTTAGAGTCTTCCATCCCAAACTTCTTCAACATCTCTTTCACATACTTACACTAAGATATGAATATTCCTTTATTTGATTGATTGATTTGCAGACCCAGAAATAAATTCATCTCACTAAACATAGACATTTCAAACTCTTTCTGCATTTCACCAGCAAATTTCATACACTTACCTTCATTGCCTCCAAAGATGATATCATCAACAAAGACTTCAACAATCAAAATTTAATAACCATTAATCTTGAAATAGAGATTACTGTCAGTAGTACCTTTACTATACCCTAACTACAATAAGTACTTATCTAACCTTGCATACCAGGCTCTAGGAGCTTGCTTGAGTCCATACAATTCTTTCTTCAACTTGCATACCATATCACCTTGATCTGATAGCTAGAATCCTTCTAGTTGCTCAATGTAGACTTCCTCTTCCAACTCACCATTCAGAAATGTGGACTTTACATCCATCTAATACACTTTGAAATCTTTGTGAGCTACAAATGCTAGAAACATTATGATTACTTCAATCCAAGCTACTGGAGAAAAAGTCTCTTCAAAATCTATTCCTTCAATTTGAGAATATCCTTTGCACACAAGCCTTTCTTTATTCCTTACAACTTCTCCATTTTCATTTAGCTTATTCCTAATAACCCATTTGGTTCCAATATTATTTTTGTCAGTAGGTCTAGGAACTAGTTCCCAAGTTTCACTCTTCTCTATCTGCATTAGTTCTTCTTTAATTGCCTTTACCCAATTTTCATCATTGCGGGCTTCATTCATAGTTTTTGTTTCAAATGTAGAGAGAAAATAGTAATTCACTTATTCTTCTACAACTCTTTTCCTTGTTAGTACTCCTTTGTGTTTGTCTCCAATAATTTGATTTTCAGATTGATTGATTCTAACATATCTAGGAGTCCTCGCAGCATTTTCTGGAGCCTTTTCTTCTTCATCTTGACTGTCTTCTTTTTCAATTTTTTTCATATGTTATATGATACAGAGCATGGAGGATTCACCCAAAACAAACACACTTCAAACAAAAGACTTTTCTCACAAAGTTCCACTATGCTTTGATGAGAGCAGCAAATAAGGTAAATTCGACATAATTTTCAGAATACAACTCAAACTCATGATCTAAAAATTGATTTGGCTACCCTTTTCTCTCTTACACAACATATCTCACATGCAACATAGGTTGTTTCTAGTCATATGCCTCAAAGGGTGACTGTTCTACTCTTCCCTAGGTTTTGAAATGGAGTGCCAAATAGAGTTTTCATGGCCATAACTTTTAACTCAGAATAGATCTCCAAAAATTCAAACCTGATTTAAATACCCATTTGGCCCTATTTAACATATCACAAAATGGGTAGGGGTTACTTTTGAAATTATGCTTAAAAGATGGAGTGTTATAGAGATGGAGATCTTAGTAGATCGTAGACCCACCCTCACCAAAAATGGCATAACTCACTCAATTCTAAATGAAAATTGCCCAAACCAAAAGAATATGAAACTAGACTCATATCTCCATCTTTTTCCACTGGTTTTAGACTTGTACTTAGTTTGTACAATCTATATCATTCCAAACAAGATGACTATTACAGTGAAAAAAACTAGAAGTGTCAATCACTAAATTCATCATAACTTTTACAAAACATAATAAAGATTGATTCAACCAATGCCAAAAGAAAGAATACTCAGAGCTCTTTCCAACAAATCTAATTTCATGCCATTTTGAGTCTGTACAAGGCCATACCAGCCTTAGGAATAGTGAAAAAAAAGTTAAAAAATGTAGAAAACTAAACTTTTATTTCATTTCTCTTTTCTAAACTTCATCTCTCCTTCATCTCTATCTCTTGTACAAAATGTCAAGGAATAAATAATTTCTTTACATCCTTCTTCATTGTTCCATCACTCCACTCTCTTTTACATGTAAAAAAAAGAGGATAAAAATAGCCAAACCACTAACACTACTCAACATAGAAAGACTAAACTTAACCAAATCTTAAAACTCCACTACAAGTGACCTCTAAAATATGAAGAGTGGTCTTTAATAGACCTTATTACATAACAAAATACTCAAAATGTAACATAAATAAAATATTTACAAAATGGCCTCATGGAGGCATAAAGTCCATCAGGTGCTCTCGTACCATTATAATAGCAGGTTCATCTAATTCATAGCCACTCTGATCTGATGTTCTTCCTTTGCCTTCATCCACCTTCACATTTGCACTCTCAACAATCTTTTTTAGCCTTTTGTTGGGCATCAGTAGGCCTTACTCTTGCTAGAGTATCCAAAGAAGATTCCTTCATCACATCTTGCATCAAATTTCCCTATATCTCCATCTCTTTTGATATAGCATTTGCTTCCAAAGACTTTGAAATATTTTACTGTAGGTGTTCTTTCATACCACAATTCATAGGGAGTTTTAGTACCATTTCCTTTCACTTAAGCTCTGTTTTGAATGTAGATAGTAGTATGTATAGCTTCTTTCTAGAAAACATCTGGTAGACCTCCTTCCTTCATCATTGTTCTAGCAGCCTCTTGAACTGTCATGTTCTTTCTTTCCATGAATCCATTCTGCTAAGGAGTCCTAGGTACAGACAACTTTCTCTTTATTCCTTGCTTTTTGCAGAAAATGTTGAATTCATTTTATGTGAACTCACCTCCTCTGTCAGACCTCAAGCATTTAATTTTCAACCTTTGCCTTGAAGGATTTGAACTTCTCTAGGGATTCAGATTTGTCTCTCAGAAAAGTAACCCAAGTCATTCTAGAATAATCATCAATAAGTAACATGAAGTACATGTCACCTTGTAGACTTCTTATCCTTGTAGGACCACATAGATCTATATGAACTAGATCCAATAAACAAACAGAAAATTGCTCTTTACTCTTGAAACTTGTTCTTGTCTGCTTCCCTAATGGACATTCCTTACAAATGGTATTGGTGGGTTTCACAAGTTTTGGTAAATCTCTCACAGTCTGACTTCAACTTATCTTTATCAGATTATGAAAGTTTATATGACACATCCTTCTATGCCACAACCAACTCTCATCTACTTGGGCTAATAAATAGTAATCATTAGTTCCTCTTAATTGATAGATGTTACGTCTGGTCTTCTTACTGGTAGCAATCATAGTTCCAGAGCTTTCCATGATCTTTCAACCATTGTCTTTGAATCTTAGATCATAGCCTTTGTCACCCATATAACCAACACTCAAAATATTATGCTTCAAACCCTTCAAATATAGGACATTACCTGTATTATGCTTTCCATCAAATGAAATAGATCCTTTTCCACAAATCTTACCAGCTGCATTGTCTCCAAGCCTAACAAGTCCTCCATCATATTTTTCCAAACTTACAAACTTATTTTTGTCACCGGTCATGTCATGTGTGCATCCACTATCAATAATCCATTCATCCTTATCTTTCTCAACCTAAATAGCCAAATAACTTTCTTCCACTATTTTCTTTCTTCACACAGCTAGTAGGATTAGTAGACATGGTTTCTTCTTTAATAGTAATAAACAAGAATTCATTTGCACTAGTACTAGCATCATTAGATTCATCATCAGTCATGCCTTCTTCATCAAAATATCTAACATAGTAACATTTCTTTGGAGCTCTAGGCTTGTTCTCAAATCTTTTTCTATTCCTTTCAATTCTTTCAGGACATCTAGAAGCATAATGACCTACTTTACCACATGAAAAACATTTGAAAGGTAGTTTGCCTTTGAACTTACTAGAACCTCTTTGCAATCTATCAACAAAGTTAGTTTCAATTTCATTGAAGTCATCATTAGGTTCCACCTTATATTTATTAGCTCTGGAGATCTTTTATGAAGTACTAGCTTTAAAAGTAGTCTCAACCTTCGATAGAACATCACCAAACTCTCTCATCTCAAACACTGTAAGCTTTCAAAGTAATTGATCTCTCTTGATAGTTTTTACAGTTATTACTTCTTCAATTGCAGCTACCTTGTGACTATAGGATGTTGGTAGTGATCTAAGAATTTTCATCATAACTTCATTATCACTAATAGTTCCACCCATACCTTTGTTCCATTGACAAGTTCATCAACCCTTTTCATAAAGGTTGTTATGTTTTCATCTTCAATCATCTTTAAACCCTCATATTTCACTTTCAGGCCCTATAGCTTGGCTTCTATTACAGAATCATCTCCTTCATACAATTTTTTTGTTTTCCCAAACTTCATTTGCAGTTTCTAGATCCATGACTTTTATCAGCTTAGTGTCAGTCAAGGCACGTAATAGGGCATCTCTAGCTTTTGTATTCAACTCATATTCTTTGATTTCATCTTCAGTTGTCAAACTATTTTCAGGTATGGTGTGTTTTGTTTCTGTAGCTTTCCACACTTTATAACCAAGAGAAAGGAGATGGCTTTTCATTCGTACCTTCCATAGAGCATAATTTGTCCCATCGAACTATAGAGCCTCCTCTTTAAAAGACATCCCAGATCTTCCTCAAGCTGTTAGGCTTTCTTCTGAGTAATTAGCTCTGATACCAATTGTTGAAATGCACCAGACAACTGAGAGGGGATGTAATCAGTTGCCACAAAAGCTTAACTTCATATAAATATCAAATCATCAACTACTTAATTATTGATAATTAGATTTAACCATTAAAGTATGAAATCGTAGACTTAATCACAATCACACATTTAACACAGGAGACACCAGATTTTTATGTGGAAAACCCTATAAGGGAAAAACCATGGTGGGTGTTAGCCCACAAAAAAATTTAAGTTATACCAATACTGAAAATAGAGGCTCACAGCCTATAGGGCTCACTTCCCAAACTATTAACTGCAAAGAATGACTCATTGCCAAGAATGGGTCACTACCAAAGAATTTTGAACTGATTTGATAACATCTACTGTATGTCTAAGTTTAGTTCCATTGAAGCACAATATTCTTCTTTTGCTCTGCTCATCTTACTCTTCACATTTATCTCATCATTTTTCACACACACATCATTTTTTGCAATTACATTACAAGTCTTTATACAAGTCATCAACCTTGGAATGTACATCAAGGTCAATAATACATTCATCAACCATTGGAACAATCTCCAAGGTCAACATTACAGAAACATACTTAGAAATAGGTCAGGACCTATTATAGAAATTAGCTAAGAGAAAGATGTAAAAATGTATGTTGATCATGCCACACCTTAGATGGGACTCAAATGTAATCCTTCACACCATGACACACTTTTACAATCTTTAAAACATCTCTATAAATGATGAGATCAACCAAGTTGGCTAGGACTGGTGAGAATACTAAGTATTCTAAGAACATTCTTCATCCATGATCCATCTTTCTTTTTACAGACCAATCCACAGGTAGGAACATAATCAAGAGACATCCACAAGCACATTAAAATCATCAAGAACAACTGTACAACTTCTAACCACTCTGTCAAGAAGATTCTTCAAACCAGAGCACATAAACAACACAACCAACTACATTCATAAGGAAAAGATCACTTGTGGACCACCAAATCATGAACCATTGGAGTTGAAGGCACATAACATCATGTTAGACTTAACTCTAGAACTGCTAACCAAAATACTTCAATGTGGAGGAATGCAGAGCATAACACATTGTCTCTGTCACCACAAAACATATAGGACAAACAATTTTCTCTTTGGTGAACATATCTCACTCAAATCTTCATAATGGAGGCTCAAACTTGGAACATGGCATCTCCATATAGGTCTATAAATAACTTCCAATCCATAGACAAAGATATTCATTCTATAGGAAATGCAGAGCAATCTATCGATAGACAAAGATATTCATTCTATAGGAAATGCAGAGCAATCTATTGGACTGTTCTTCTGTATATAAAGATATTCTGCAACATATTGTTTCTACCAGAGGAGGGAGCAAATTTTCTCAATACCCTCAATATTAGGCTTTCCAATACTCACATAGTCATCTAACTCATTACAGGCAATCATCAAGACAAGAGCATAGTTGGCACCAATGACAACACTAATATGATGATATTAATGACAACACCGATTAGGCACATACTTGTAACAACTCAGTTCTTCTTGAATGTTCAATCTCAGTCCATTGATGTATCTTGCCACTTTCTTTTTGCTTGCTTCTCTATGTCCTATCCTTATAATCATCTTACCACATTCTTCAATATACTCCTTCACAGATTTCTCCTTTTGTCTTAAGTTTTGCAATCTCTTCAACAATTCCAACTCATAGTCAATAGGTATAAATTGATTCTTCAACTTTGTCACCATTCTATCCCACTTTGTGATCTTCTCTTTTCCTCTTCTGTTTCTATCCAACTAAACTTATTTCCATCAAATAGCAACATTTCCTTTCAACTTAGTCTTCTCAAACCTCACCTTCTCTAGATCTTCAATTTCTTCATACTCAAAGTATTCTTCTAGGTCATTTATCCAATCAATTAGTTCCTCCAGATTTAAATTGCCAGTATAGTTCGGTACATCCACTCTAGATATTTTTCCAATCTTTAGCATAGCTCTCAACATCTTCAATTGATCTAATTCTTCTTCTTCAAGGTTTTCTTCATTTTGATCAACGGATTGAAATTCTTCATCATCACTTTCAACATTAGGTTGAGGTGTCAATCCTCTTCTTTGATCTTCTTCCATAGCATCCAATCAAACTCACATTGTTTTCATCATCTCCATCATCTCGTCCATTCTTCCAGCCATAGTACCAACAAAAGGTATTCTCCTTGGTGGCATCTCTTCCTAAGATCAAGTGTAACTACCTCAAATTTAGCGATCAAGGTACAAGGTGACAACTGCCTCACAATCAACGATCGGTTGACAACACAAGTAGTCTACCTCAGGTTCAACGATCTTCTCACAACAAGATCTTATGAAATTCCTTCAAAAACTTTTCTCCCAAAGGATTCAAATTTCACTCTGATACCACTTGGTACAGTCATGGATAGGAGGCTCCACAAACTGAATAGTCCACACCATGAAACAAGAGTAACACAATGGAAGTAACTCAATTATAGAATGCAAATGTAGATTTAGATGTTCAATATCATAGATTCAAAATGCTAACATGCCAGCAACATGTGGGCTTACAAAAATAGGGCTCACAAGAACGATTCTCCAATTACAATATATGCATAGGATATGGCTTTGAAGTGCATTATAGAACAAAATACTATGATTCACTACTTTTCTATGCATCTATTACATGATTATATATAATCTTTAGATCAAAATAATCCTTTGCATCGGCCAAGAAAGATTAGAAACTCCAATGAAAGACATGTAACATGTGTACACGGATAGGTTGGCTTTAAGCAACTTGTACTTCTCTGCAAGTGAATGAAACAAGGTGTAGATCTTAGGGAAGGTCAGCCAAATTCTAAAATGCCTTGAAATATGTTTCATTCAACTCCACAAGCTATTGAAGTTATTCGCAAGTCTTCTACTTCAGTTAGTTGTCTGAGACTATTTGAATGCTCTGTTATGAGAAAATGATTGATCCTTTGAGAGAGATAACTTTCCATAAAATGATCTAATTGATCCAAATTTTGGATATGATGTGCATGATTATATCTAGATGCTAAGTCTAGCTCCATAAGCTCTTAAATGAAACTATAGCAGAATGTAGACCAAAATACAGAAACAGCTACTGATGGAACTATTTGTACTAAACTGGAAAATGAAAGAAAACAAAATGAATGCATATATTTTTTGTTGATGCAAGATTACTTTGCAACCTAGGATGTTCTTGTATTAAACACACAAGAAAAACCAATATTAAAAACACTAGATATTGAATGGAAACGTAAAAGATTAAAGAGAAATGTCACTGTAAAAGGGAAAAATGCTCTATTTAAGAACACACCTAGGAATGTAAGAAATGTACAAAAGGATTCTAAAATATCCTATAGAAACAAATATTATCTTTGGAAAAGGGTCCCACTAGTTTTGCCAAAATGTGATGCATGAAATTTAGAATACAAATGTGGAAGAAGAACTTAATACAACCTCCTACTCTAAATCAAACACAAACACCTCAGGTTGAGCCAATGAAGGTAAAAAAATAATGAAATGCTTAAAATAAAACCAAAATTATACCTCTTGGTTGTATGAATTTTCTCCTTGGATTTTGAGGATTGGTTGTTAAGTTGAAATTGGTTTCTCCTGACATGTATTTCCTAATTTGGCTATGTGTACTTGTCACTTCCACTTATGGTAATATGTCCTTAGAAGAGACAAATTTTATGGATTTTTTGCAAATGGATTGAGGGTTTGGATTATATCTTAGATTTGAGGGTTAATATTTGTTAACTTATAGAGCTAGATAACATGAAGGGTTCAAATTGATGCAAATAGAGGGATAGGACTTATTCACAAGATGAGTAGTTGAGGATACCTTAACTTGCATGGGGAAATAAGACACCAACAAGTGAAGGCTTGGGTTGACGAAAAGTGCATGAGAGAAATTGAATCATGTGATAAATGGTAAATATTACCATAACTTGCATGGGGAGATGAAATGAAAATAAGTGCAAGTGGGTGGGTAGGATCAAATCATTTAAAATTGAATGTAGGGTGGAAATGAAAAATGTGATTGTTTGGATTTATTTGGTGAGATGGAAATATATGTTCTAATTTAAAAGAAAAAGATTAAAGGGGAAAGTACATTACTCTAATTAATTAAATAGGTTTGATTTATTTAATTAAATAGTGATGTGAGAAGATTAGTATGATTAATCTATTAAATTAACTAGTAAGGGGAGGAATCTAATCAAATATTTTATTTGATTAGTTGGTGTGAAATCAGTGTGGAATTAATAATAGTAAGATAAACGGTGAGGTGAAGTTCAATTAAAATGTGGAAATCAATTTTAAGTATCTACATATAACATTATCTGTAATTATTCTCTATCACACTCCAAACATAGTGAAAATGTTACTCGTGACAAAATCAACAACTTTTGTGTAAGATTTGGATTTGGGGATAGCCACCCCAAATCTAGAGGCCTAATGGAAAGCACAATAAAAGAGAAGATCAATATGACAAGAATAAATTGTACTCCTATCAAAGAATGGAAATACAAGCATATACAAGATTATAATATGATATGATATAACTTTCTTATAAAGGCAAGGCTGAGAGATAAGATGTTTTAGTCATGTGACAAGTGTCTTAATCCTATGACATTAGACAACTAGTGGATAAGATGCCAACTAGTTGATAAGATCACATGTGTAGTATAAGACAACTATCAACAACTAGAGACAACTATCAACATCTAGAAAGAACTAGAAAGAACTAGAATGCTTCTTAAGTGAACTTGACATGTGAACATGTGTGAATAGACTCTAACTAATAACTAGTTAGATAATGTACCTTATTCACACTATAAGGGGAAAGCAGATAGGAAATACCCCTATTCACAACAACACCCCCCTTATGTTTAAATTAGGGAGAATGAAGAAATACAAATATGAAAAGATGGGTCCTAGCTACAAGGCCATGTTAGGTACCCATGTACAAACGATCTCCAACAATTGGAGAAAAGGAGAAAAATTTGTAGGAAAAAACCACTCACCAAAAGAGAGAAAACATAAAAATAACTCTATAGTATGAGAAGAACAAAATCCTATGTGAGGAAAAAGACCCCCTATAAAATAAAATAAGAAGAGCGACCAAATATCCCTCCTCAATGTAGACTCTCCTGCACTAATGGTAGATGCCAGACAATGAATGTTGAAAATGATCCATGATCCCTGAATAATGTTCCTCCACTTAGGAAGAAACAAGACAAAGTATGTATGTAGGATTTATTCTGATTCTAGAAACAAATATGAAGGAATAAAAGTGAAAATGTATGAAGTCTCTAAACTTTTCTCAAGTATCACCATGTCGATGTTGAAGGATTCCATTGTCAAACTAGGAGGCCCAGGCCAACCTAAAGAAGGTGACAATCCGAGATCTAGTTGAAATTGATGTAGAACATGATTGATAGACAAATAAGATGACTCTAAATGTTTCTCAAGCTACTCCAACTCAATGCAAAATTGTAAAAAGTGAAGAGAAGAAATAAAAAGAGGGTATAAAGGTTCCCTCATCACATCTAAAGAAGATGATACAACTTTGTGAGAGCCAACATTGAATAGGTCATGAATATCCTCAATGGTGTCATCCAAGTTTGTAAGATGGGACTCACAAAACAAAATTGCAATACCTATCTTGAGTACTCATCCCACATAGTGGAATTTGGAAGACTATGAATATCCTATTGCATTGAATCACTAGAAACCATGGATGTAGCAATTGAACTATGTAGACACAATAGGAGATGATGAAGGAGATGGTTCATGTCAACATATGTCTCTAAAACCTTAGCCAATGAAAGAACACCAAGATTCAAATGACCATACTGCATCTCCTTAAAAGTGTCCACATGAGTGTGAACATTAGACAAAGGAACAATACGAGAAAAATGTGAGAAGGTGTATACTCTAGATTGATGATCTGCCTCTCCAACTGTAACTATATCTCTGCTATACAAATCCTGAATAATCGTAGAATCAGGTCTGAGCTCAACACTTTTTCCTATTCCACCATGTGTAATCTGATAGATAGAAAGGATATTAGTTGAAAATGAAGGTACACAAAGGACATCACTGAATGATCCTTTGTCAATGTTAATTGATCATTTCCAACAAAAACTCATAGATGTGTTGTTGGCCATCAAGATATGTGGTGATCAACAAGTCTCATATGAAGAGTACATACTTTGTGATGAAGCAATATGATGTGAAGCTCTAGAATAAAGAATCTATCTTCCTAACTCAGAATCTATAACTGCAACAAGTGCTTTCTCCTTTTGTTTCTCTAAGTTTGAAGATTAAGGAGAAGATGATGAACCCTTTGACATAGTTGAAGGTGTATGGACTCGAGTCTTCTCAAGAAGATGCTTCAATTCATCAAACTATTTTACATAACATTTATGTTCATCAATGCTCAATTTCTTGCAATATGCACACTTAGGCTTCTCCTTCTTAGTTGATTCACATTTATAATTTGATTGTGTTGTTGGTGGCTTATTCTTTTTCTTCTTCTATTTCATTTCAGGAGTACTAGACCCCTTCTAACTTTGTAGTTGACTAGAAACCAAAGCTTCTGCCTTAGATGGATTGAGAATACATATTGTGATTAACTTTGCATGTTCAAGCATCAACATTTTCTGAAAATGACTGAAATTATGGTGTGGTGTATGCCTTTCCCATAGTCAATTCATGAGTGTAAAAACTAGAAACAAATGCTGCATATTTAGAAGGAAGCTTACCTAACACATTGAACACCAAATTTACACATCCTTCTTTTCAATGCCACATTCTTTGAGTTATGCCCTTAGTTCATTAACTTTGGTTACATTGTCTTGGATATTGTAAAACCCCTTTGAATCTAGATTAGTGAGATCAGTATTGATTTGATATCCTCTAACCTCATCAGTTTGACCATACAATTGTGCAAGTATGTGTTGAAATTAAGGAACACTGAGAAGGGGGTGAATCAGTGTTTTGCAAAACTTATTATTATGTTTCTTTATCAATTTACCACATACATTCAGAAGAAAGGAGCATGAACTTAAGAACAAAAACAACAATATCATCATAGATGAACACCAGGATTTTTACGTGGAAACCCAGTTAAGGGAAAAAGCACAGTGGGGTTAACCCACAAGATTTTATAGTCTGTTAAAAGTATTACAAAATGGGAAGGCACATGCCTTCAGGTGCACTGCCTAGAGCTCATTGCTCAAAGGAGGCTCACTGCCTACAACATCAATTACAAGAGTTCACTAAGATACTTGAACTGAAGAATATCATCTAACAATGCAAGATTATAGTTTTGGTTAGGCTCAATATACCGACTTCACACACTTCATCTCTCACTACCATGTTTTATTGTTCTGCCATGATCTGGAGCTTAGATATCCTTGCTTCACACTTGATTCTGTCACACTTCACACCTATCATTTCATATTCACACATCCATACATCAAAATGCTTGAACCCATTGATTATATATATCCGCAACATAAAATTTCATCAACTATAGTTGCCCTCAAGAAAACTTAGAAACTTTTTCAAGATCACTGTTCTGTCGGCTGAATCCATGCACAAACATCAATACGGACAAAAACCTATGTATCCAAATCACCACACATGTTGGTCAATACAACTAGATCTCATAAATTGCTCAACCAACCACTTCTCTTAGTCCACACAAGGATCAAACTCTAGGTCGGCATGTTCTTCACCGAACTGAACTGTCTAACCAAAACCTTATACTCAAATGCTTGTAGCTTTCAATACCTTCGTCATTAGAGGCTAAAACTTTGGATTTAGGTAGCCCTGACATCTCATAACATTCCCTTAGATCCGCAACACAATATGATTAACTGTAGAGAAATGCAGACCAAGATTCTCAACCCTGTCATATGCTCTGTTCCTATCTATCTAGACTTCGACAAATCTGCAATCTGACTTCTGATATGATCAAATGAAACAATACGGATGTGTAAGATAGATTCAGTTGCCATCAATAACAACACCTAAAATGCCTAGCAGTGTCTCTTGCCAACAATCTCCCCCTTTGGCATTGATGGCAACACTTAGTGAAAAATGACTAAGTATTAGAACATCTCCCCCTTACTATGTACACTTGTGATTTCTAGTTCTCCCCCTTAGATGAATTCCTTATTTTTCACTTCTTTCCAGTCCCCCTTTAACATCAATGGTGAAGGCTAAGATCTACATACCAAAATTTATGCAAAAACTCTATGTACATGGGCGCATATATACAAACAATCATTATGTCTTGTCTACATGAACTTAAACACATCACCAAAAATGTTTTTCAACAGTGCCAATTCACTGTCCCAATTTTTATTCAAGCTGTCCAAAACTAAAATGTGACCACTAAATAAAAATGCCTATGAGTCTACCTTCTGTAGATCAGTGGGATCACTTCTCAAGGCAGCAACTTGAGCTTCCGTTAATGCATTGAACATTATTTCTTAGGGAAAATTAGTCCCCAAAGTTCACACATCCTTGCCACAATGTTTTCCTTTTCTTTCACCAATTTCTTTATTTCATCAATCAAGATAATTACTTGGCATTCTTAACTTGCCGTAGATACTATCAAAAGATTAAAGGATTGAGATACATTTGACAATTTTTTCTCGGACTCCTTTATTTTCTTCTCAATATCCTCTACAACTTTTGGCCAAGATAAACAAAATTTGTACACATCTCCTCCTTCAATGAGGGCATTTTGAATACTCTTTACACTAGTATCCAACATAATTCTATCATTGTCAATTATTCTTTTTAGTTCACTAAATCTTTTATCGTTAAATTCATTCTGGACTTTAACTTCTGCTGACTTCTCAAAAGACTCAAAGTGAATACTTACAAAATTTATTAGACTCTTCAACTGACTGGAGGGGTATGTTGATGAATCCTTCTGAAATGTAGGGATGATTTTCTCCAAAATGTCGGATGCAAGACCAAGCAACTCACTGTCTTCTATATGGAACTTCAAGATTTCCTCTTTGGCCTTAGCTTGTGCAAAAGAGGCCAACTTCATCTTTTGTACCGGTGATAGAGTATCAAAATTGATTGGACCTTGAATTATATCCGAATCTTCTACAACTTGTTTATCTTTGTCCAAAATTTCTTTCACTACTTATATAGTGTCTCTTGCCCAATATGATGTTTTAGTTTTATGCTCATTAGGGATTGCATCTTCTCCCTTTTCAGAGTCAACCACATTGTCTTACTTATCATTTTCATTCTTTTTCTTTGCTTCTGCTCTCTCTGTATCATCAACAATGTCTTCTGCATTCTTTTCTAGAGGATTTTGTGTATCCTCAGCAGCAACATTATCAAAATCCTCAACATCTGGAATGGAGGAATCAATTCCATCATCAGTTTCTTCTTCTTGATCTTCCTTGTCTTTAAGTTCTTTTGCTTTCTGTTCTTTATTCTTTTTAGAATCACCTTCAGTAGGAGCATTTATCTCCATATTCATCTCTATATTTTCTTTACTAGATAGGTCCAAGGAATTTGAGTAACTTCTATACCATCAACATTATCTTCCTTCACCATCTCTTCATCTCCTTTATTTAATATTTCCTCTTCTAGAACAAAGAAATCATCTACCTCATCTTGTTGCTCATTTTTCTTCAACTCTTAATCATCAATAGGTTCTTCAGTGACCACATAAAACTTATTCTTTTCTAGGGCTTTCTTCAGAATTTGTTCTGTTTCTTTGACCACTTCATCAATGTCCCCAATCATTAGCTTATTCATCCTTTTGTTTCTTCTGAATTCATCTTTAACTTCTTTGAAAATTTGATTTGCTTCCTTCCTAGAGATTACTGGACATAGACTAGACAACACATGTTCTGTTAGCTTAAAATCCTTTTCTTAAGTAGTTTCTTTTCTCATCTCCAAAATGTCTCTTATATTCATAGGGATTTATGACAAAATTTCTACAAGTGCTCTATTGAATGTATTTAAGTACTTAACAGTAGCATCCTCCAAAAGTTTCTTGTTGACATTATCAAAGTTGTCATAATATTTTGTTATGGGATTCAGATTCCCATGAATAGTTACTTCATTCACAATATCTTCAACTGACAAGGTGGATTTTTCAACATGAGTCTCAGTCTTTTGTCTTTTGCTCATCTTTATACTTCTGGAGGGCTTGTTTTTGGCAATCCTTGATGATTCTTCTTTCTCTAATTTTGTACTTTTAAAGGGCTTCTCCTTAGACATTTTAGCAGTCTTAGTGCCTGAAGCCTTCAATTCTTTAACCTCATCATCTGAATCAGTCTCTTCTTCATCCTCCTTCTCCACACTGACATATGACCTTTTGCCCATTACTTTTGTTCTTTTTCTTTCCTTACTGTTAGATTTTTCATTGAATTTCTCTGCAATAGGAGAAGGTGATGCACTGGAGGTTGTACCAGAACTCCTAGTAGTCCTTGATATAGAGGGGGATTCTAATGGAACACTTCCTTGTTCCTATCTCTATCCTTTCCCTGTTTTGTCTCACAACTTCTCTAGTTATTCCAATACTTTCTGTATACATTTCAACTTAACTTTGGATCTTTTTCTTAGTTTCAGGTTTCCAGAGTTCAACATGTAGTTTCACACTAAGTTCACCTTATGTACCGAATCTCTCAACAGAGGTATCTTTTGGTTTGCTTAGAAGGTGTTGAGCATACATTTCCAGTATTTGTTCATCAACTTCATACCCTATGGGCATGATCCATACAGTCCTTGGTTCAACTACTTCCATCAAGCATTGATCTGTTTCCACCATTAAATAAATTGTATCCTTGTACTTTTCCACCACAGACTTAGGGATTCTTTCTCTTGATTGCATCATGTTCTTAAAATTCTTGAAATATCCCCAAAGAGTAGTCCTTTGGGCATTGGAGTCACCAATATTGTGCAAGTGCTCTCTTATTTGTGTGGCAATAGGCTTGTCACTAGTCCAACACAGGCTTTTCTTCCCAGGCAGCTCATTCATGAAATAAAAGAACAAACACATGACCAACATACCACACTTGAATGTATTCTTCTTATCCTTCTTAATCTTGTTCAGATTCTCCATAAGCTGGTTTTGCAGTAGCTCACACAAGTCATAGTCAGCATTTTCTTTTAACATCTGATAAGTAGCATAAATGGCTATATCGAACACTAAGGTTTTCCTGTTGGAGTGGTATATCTTATACCCAATCGCCATAGATGCAAATTTTACATCCGGATCAATTATATCATTTATTGTCATTGCCCTCTTATTAAACTTTGGCCTTGTATCATTAGTTATAGTCTGATTCTTCAGTAACTTTAACATCGGCAGTCCCCCAAATGAGTTCAATCCTATTATAGCCTTGATGGCATCCTTAGTGATCTTAAAGGGTTTCATCAACCACATAAATTTAGCATGCATCTGACTCAATACATACCAGCCCCACTCATCCTCATCAAAGGATGCGAACCCAATAACCTGAATGAAATGTTTGTCTTACAGTACTCAGGTTTAAGACCATAAATCTCACCCCTTAGGTGATTCTTAAAAAAATCCACTAACTTTGAATCCCCAAATTCTTCTATGGTAGAATGAATGTAAGCCCTAATATCTTCTACGTGCAACACTACATGCAGAACATTAGAAAAGCCACCTAAGAGATCGACCTCTATAGATTTGTGTGGATGCTTTTTGAGTTTAAGTTGGAGCCTTTCGGTGATGTCAACAACCAACGGAGTAGCCATTTTAAAAAGATCACAAGTTTAAACCTTCACAAAAAAATACCTTTTTCTCCACGGGATTAGGGTTAACTATCAAATTCAGTTTTCGCACTCCAAATTTTTGAAATCTCAGCATAGGTGCTCTTCTCCTTGATCTCTTTAAATGCAAAGTGATTCAAATGTTGAATAAATGACCTTTTATTCCCCGTAAAACCTAATTCACCATTGTAATAAATGATTTTCCCTAATTCATCAGGTTACACTGCTTCTGAATACAGTCAATCTTCAATTGCTCCACAATCAATTGCATTAGCTTGTTTTCTTCTAGAATTTTCTTCAACAGATCTACAATAGGCTTTTTCCTCTTCATTCATCATGCTAGATTCAGGTACCCACTTACTAGTAGGGGGATTAGATTTTCAATGCAGCTCCCCTTGAGCCAGAGCTCCTATTTCAATTCATGGAGGAATTGTCAACACTGGATTTTGGTGCTGACCCATTACCATTATTCATTACACCTTTCTTCACCCATGTTTTGTTCATTTCATTCTAGATCTCATTCACATCTACTTTTCCCTTTCCTTTATCTTATTTCTGCACATTCTGGTTTCTGTTTACTAGACCTTTTCTTTCATCATTCCTACTTCTGCGAAATCTTGCAATATGACCGATCTATTGCAATTAAAGCACACAACATTCCTTTGTTCATTTACTTGATTTCCTCTTGATCTGCACTGATTAGCCATGTGTCCAAGTTTATTGCATGCAAAACATTTCCCATTGAAGGAATTGACATTTCCTCTATTGTTAGAGTTATCATCATCATAGTTCTGCATTCATTAGATCTATGACCATACCTTTTACAATTGAAGCATTGACTAGAGAAGGATGGACCACTTTGATTCACTCTAATTCTACACTGAGTAGCTCTATGACCAAACATATTGCAAATGAAACAATTTCCATTGAAAGATGGATACCTTTGAGCATTAGGTTGTCTTATTGGAGGCCTTCTAGGATACCTTCTTAGATTTCTTCCTTCAGGATTTCTTTGACTGGATCCAAAGCTTTCACCTTTCTCATATCCTAGACCATGCTTATCATCTGCCTTCTTCTGACTATCAAGCAGCACCTCAAGTTTAGCTAAGATTATCTTAAACTTCTCTTTGTATTAATTTGTAGCTTCTAGGTCATGTTTGAAAATAACAATTTTCCTTTCAAGTTGTTGCTCAGTACACCTAGTTTCTTGAAGATCGGACTCTAGATGGCCAATTATTCTATCCAATCTACAGCATTCTTCTATTCTTTCTTTCAGAGACTAATTTAGGTTTTCTTCAGTCTTCTTCCTTTCCTCAATTTCCTTAGTTAACCTCATCACCCCATATTCCATCTCATGTTTTAGGACAACAACTTCTTTAGCCATCTTCTCACATTCCATTGTCTTCTCCTTAAGAGCCTCATCCATGCCATTGTCTTCCTTCTGATCTGCTAACTACTGAAGTAGATCCTTCCTCTTTTCCATAGATTTGCTCAGTTGCCCTTTTAAAATCTAAATGAAATCCTCAGCATCTTTAAGGTTCTATTTCAGTTCTTTGACTTCTTCTTTGGACTGATCAAGATCTTCTAAAGCAACTTGAAGTTGTTCATTGATTCCATCAGAATACCTGAATGAACCCATTGAAGTACCTTCCCAGATCTTCCTCAAGCTGTTAAACTTCTTCCAAGGAACTTGGCTCTGATACCAATTGTTAAAATTGAGGAACATTGAGAGGGGGGTGAATCAGTGTTCTGCAAAACTTATTATTTTGTTCCTTTATCAATTTACCACATACATTTAGAAGAACAAAGCATGAACTTAAGAACAACAAAAACAAGATCATCACACATGAACACCAAAAATTTTACGTGGAAACATAGTTAAGGGAAAAACCATGGTGGGGGTTAACCCACAAGATTTTATACTCTATTAAAAGTATTACAAAATTGGAAGGTACATGCCTTCGGGCAGACTACCTAGAGCTCACTACTCAAAGGAGGATCACTACCTAGAAGATCAATTACAAGAGTTCACTGAGATACTTGAACTGAAGAATAACATCTAACAATGCAAGATTACAGTTCCAGTTAGGCTCAATATACTGACTTCACACACTTCATCTCTCCCTACTCTGTTTTACTATTCTGCCATGATTCGAAGCTTAGATCTCCTTGATTCACACTTGATTCTGCCACACTTCATGCCTATCACTTCATATTCACACATCCATACATCAAAATGCTCAAACCCATAGAATATATATATCTGCAACATCAAATTTCATCAACTGTAGTCAGCCTCAAGAAAACTTAGAAACTTTTTCAAGATCACTGTTCTATCGGCTAAATCCATGCACAAACATCAATGCGGACCAAAACCTATATATTCAAGTCACCACACAGGTTGGTCAATACCACTAGATCTCATAAATTGCTCAACCAACCACTTCTCTTAGTCCGCACAAGGATCAAACTCCAAGTCAACGTATTCTTACTAGACTGAACTATCTAACCAAAACCCAATACTCAAATCCTCGTAACTTTCAATCCCTTCTTCACCGGAGGCTAAAAATTTGGGTTTAGGTACCCTGACATCCCTTAACATTCCCTCAGATCTGTAGCACAATATGATTACCTGTAGAGAAATGTGAACCAAGATGTTGAACCTTGTTATATGCTCTATTCTTGTCTATCCAAACTTAGACAAATCTGCAATCTGACTTCCAGTATTATCATATGATACAATGCGGATGTGTAAGATAGATTCAGTTGCCATCAATGATAACACCTGACATGCCTAGAAGTGTCTCTTGCCAACAGTTTGTCCCAAGACTACTTAGGTGTAGTACACTTATCGATATGATAAAGAAGATCAAGTCAAACAAATGTACGCAGATATCCAAGTGTCTTAGAATTGTTAATGAGCCATTCCATCATTACTTTATCATCCTTTGGTTTTGTTTATGGAGCTATGATTTGAGGTGAATACCCCTTACTCATTAAGGTATTCGATGCATTTGATTTCTATATTGCATAGTTATATGGAGTCGAATGAGGGAAATTAGGATAAACCATGGCAAGAGCACAAGTGAAAACTCAAAGAGAAGATGGACACAACCACACAACACACACCCCAAATTCACTCAATCAATGATCCCCCCTAGCAAATTATGATCTTGGCACTTTATAATTAGTGTGATTACAATTGCCACTAGCCAAAAAATAGAAAAGTGGTCTTTTCATTTTGGTACATGCTAAAGCCAAATTAAGCCTTAAATTGAAAGTATAATTTTTAGTAACACTATATCAAACTGATTGCAGATATGAGAAGAACTCAAAAAAATATGCACTTTCAAAAAAATTGCCAGAAAATGTTACTGTATGACCCCAAATGAAGCCCCAAAAGGTCTGAAAATGAGAATTGCTCATCAACAACGATGAAAATTTACAATTTATGGAAAATCCAAACACCAAAATAAAAATCCATCTAGACAACTATAAAACTTAAAAAATTTTTGGCCCAAATAAAAAAAATTGCTCCCAAAAAGGAGCTCAAATGACTGAGGAATAGGCCTTTGAAATTTGAGTGCCAATTCAAAAACTCTAATGAAGAGGGGGGATAAAAAGAAATTTTTTTACTCCAAATTTGGCGGAACTCTACCAAACTTAGTGGAACCACCAGAGGGAGCTATAAGCAGTTTGATTAAACCTATGCCAAATATGGGGAACCTCCAAATAAGTGTATAGATCTACTAAATCTAGTAGAGCCACCAAGTTCTCTGATAAATCTATCAGATTGCCAATATCCCACCAAAATTGGTCGATCTACCAAAACTCACACCAAATTTGGTGGATCTGGAAACTATAAGTCTGCTTAAAAGATGCCAGATTTGGCCTAGCACAACTTGCATATGGATCTGGTAGACTTTTTTTTTATTTGAAAAATTTTCAAAATAGATTTTTATTACGAGTGAAGGCTTTGTATGAGGATCGCAACCCTTAGGGTTGCAGACCCTTAGGCAGTAGTAGGGGGTTAGACCTCTTTGTTTGACCCTATGAACCTGTGAGGGCCCTGCAAGTAGCTGTGGGATTTGAGCCTATAGGCTATGAGTACTGCAGTACCCTGCAAGTTGTATGGACCTGCACAAGGCTTGCACAAGCCTTATATTTTTTTTAAATTTTCAATAAAATTTCTACAATAAACTTTTTTAAAAAAACTGCAAACTTTACAATATATTTTTATTTATTATTCGGAAAAAAAATAAAGTACCTATGAAATAAATTATGTAGGGAATATTTCGTGGAATATTCTATTTGGACAACAAAGGAGATTGAAAAATTTCCCTGATGGCTCAAGGCAAAGTGCTTTGATTTTGATGAATTGATAGTCAATCATTAGGTTTTGGGGACTCCTGAGTGCAATGGCAGGGTGTGAATCGACACAAGATGCTCCAAAGGATCGGGTACCTACTAGATCTAGCAGGCACCTCCCAACTTCAAATCCTCGTAAATTTAGCTTCCGGTGTCCAATTTGGATGAAACAAAAGGCGATTTTGACTATCTCGAACCCCTTGAACACAATGGTGTTCTCATATTTGCAACAACATTCTCCAAAATGGACCTACAATATAAATCCAAGAGAAGGATATCCTCTCAAATCTTGTATCCCTCTCAAATTTTTCTGATTCTCCAAGTCATCATGTAATGCAAGAGAAGAGCATACTCAATTTTTCAAGATCCACCATGATTTCAAGTCAAGATCTCTCAATAGACTAACCAAAGGTAATCTAGAAGATCTACTACCATGTAAGATTTTTCTATGGAGATAGCCACCCAAGATCTGGAGGCCTAATGGAAAGCACAAATAAAAGAGAAGATCAATATGACAAGAATAAATTTTATTCCTATCAAAGAATGCAAATACAAGAATATACAAGATTACAATATGATATGACATACCTTTCCTATAAAGGCAAGGTTGAGAAATAAGATGTTGTAGTCATGTGACAAGTGTCTTAATTCTATGACATGAGACAATAGAGGATAAAATGCCAATTAGTTGATAAGATCACATCTGTAGGATAAGACAACTAGAGACAATTATCAACATCTAGTTCAATAACTAGAAACAACTAGAATTCTTCCTAAGTCAACTTAACATGTGAACATGTGTGAATAGACTCTAACTAATAACTAGTTAGATAATGTACCTTATTCACACTTCAAGGGGAAACTAGATAGGAAATACCTCTGTTCACACCAATACTGTGTTGTTTCATTCTTAGTTCAGATTGCTTCCACCCAATTTTTGAAGTAATAACTAGCAAGTAGTAACCATCTATAGTTATTGATGGATTTCATGATCATTTCCCATATGAAGTCGATGCCCCATTGCAAAAATAAGGATTCTATATTAACTATTCTAAGAGATAGAGTTTTTGATGCTCATAGTTTACTACAAAACTTTTGGTAGGAACCATATTTCTTGTCCATTTTTTTCACATTAAAAAACGGCCACCAATAATCAACCCTCAATTTTTCATGTGTGGTGGTTCAAGCCATTGAGTGTCCTCTACAATATCCTTGGTGGAATTTTTTAGCCACCCTTTTGGCAACATGTTCATTTAAAAAACTTGAACAATATACTGTCAGGGTTTCCCTACTCTAGTTAATGTTCTACAAGCAAGTATGTTTAGGCATTAGCTTCAATGTTCTTTGGTGATTGATATTTCGGCTAGATGGACAATTCATTTGAACCAAACTAGCTTTGAAATCTCATCACCTCCTAGGGATGTTCATGGAAGGAACCTCATAAGTCCCACAACTTAAATCTCACCACATGCGGTACCCACCCAATAGGTCCTCTTGATTAGCAAGTTGTAACACACTAAGTGAATGTGAGGAGTTTTGAATGAAATTTTCAAATGTTATATTGACCAAAATAATTTGAAATGGTTCTAGTAGGAGATTTGGATGAAGGATCATGACCCTTTGGTTGGTGGTACCTTATCCTATTAAGGAATCCATATAAATAGGGTAACACACCCTTTTGAAAGGATGAGCATACAATAGGTAGATCTGAATAGTGGGATTGTAACTCTCTAACTTTGTAAAACAAAATGTCACCTATGCGCATATAAAATTGCAATATTCTAAACATGTTAACACCTAGGGGTCAAGGCATGTAATGATAGAATGTAAATTATATTATGTGATGTATTTTAATCACACTATCATGTCCAAGTATTTGAATTGTAGTGTCGCAAATGTGTTCTATCCTTGTTTTCTATTATTTACTTATTGTAGTGTCCAGATGGCTACACAAATAGATAGTCCTTGATTAAATTCTTTATCTATGATTGCATCAGTTACTTTATATGAAAGTAGATTTAGAACCATATAATTTTCAATAAAAATATTAATCAAAATCAAAATGTATGTCAAGGGGCCCTTGCTTTGTTGGTGAAGTTGAATGGTTCTGAATAAGCCCACCAAGGATTAAGTCTTGGCAAGTGCATGGCCCTGACACCATAAAAGATGAGATATATCAATCATTATGGATCATAGTGTGGTTTGTAAATTCATTGCAGTCAACGCACTTTCAACTTCTATGATGATGGGTGACATTTAAGCAAAACGATATTAAACAACATAGCAGGTGGAGTGACCAAAGTGGCCATTATCTTTTTATAAAGAATTCGCAAGTGTTATCACAATCATCACGTGCTGTGGCATCTTTTGTCTGGTTAATGTTTAGAAATCTGAAGAAAAAGATGAGGTCAAACATCGTTTGTAGATCACAGAAGGCGATGGAATCCACGGGTGCCGAATGTTTTTTCTTTCGTAATAGTGTAAACAGCCGCCGATGTTTACTTCTGGGCAATTTAATATTCCAAAACGTGGCTGCGACCATTGATTTATATTTGACAATTGCTTGTAAAGTCGAGGTTTACTAGTTCATGTCTGCTTTCGTTTCGCCACAGAGAAGATGACAGGCATTGGAAAAGCTGACTGTGATTAACTGTAATATCATTAATGAAAGGATGTATAATGCGCATTATATCTTCTCAATATACTGTTTAAATATCCTTCGTACTTTCCTGATTTCTTCAAAAGAAAATCTAGCCTGTTTCAAGAGCACTACTCACCGACTCTTCATAATTACTTTAAAGGTTCTTGTCTTTTCGTTTTCAACTTCTTATTATTCCTTTTGTATTTGAAGCTCTAGAAATCGAGCCGTGCACGACAGGTTTTATTTTACACATTAACTGGACATAATGAATCCATCCGCACTCAGAAAGGCAGAGGATCGAATATGATGGGGGCCCAACATGAACAACTAAATACTCTCTGGCCTTTCAAGATTTTGAACATCATACACGACAGTGCAAAATCCAGGATGCCTCTAAATCCTTCAAAGGTCATTCTTGAAATATTTTAATAAATCCAGGATACCTCTAAATCTTTTGAGTGGTCATCCAGTTGCATATTGGGAGCTCAAGGAAATCTTTGAAAGGTCATTCTTCAAATATTTTAATAAATCCAGGATACCCCTAAATCCTTCAAAGGTCATCCAGTTGCATTTTGGGAGTTCAAGGAAATCTTTCCATAGGTTCAATATGAGTAAAATTTGATATTCTACATGTCTTAAATAATAAATAGTAATATTGATTGTCAATGATAGTTATTTGTATAATTAGCAGGTAGGCTTTTATATGTGAGCATTATAGTGTTCGGAATTGTCTCATGCCATAAAAAAATTCATGCCAGAAAATTATTTAAACTGGTAAGTTGTTCCTATCAACATATACCTTGAACCTCCTATGGATGCAAGTGCTAATAGTACATATTTAAGTCTTAATGCATTTGATTCTTGATTTTTAGAATATAAGTTATCATGTTTTATTGTTTTATATATAAAAACATCTTAGATACCAGCCATGTTGATAGTTGTCATTTAACACAATGCAATTTAGATTACTCAAAATGCACTACATCACACTAAACTACCATTACAACCATCTTCAATACCACCTCGAAATTGAGACTAAAAAGTCAAATAAAATACCTTAATCTGAAAGGTGATTAGCATTGATAGCTATGGTATTCACCATACCATACCTTTATTGTAGTGACCATGGGTTTTCAAAACACCAATAGAAGATTTTAAGGTTGCACAGGTACTATTTTTAAACTCAAAAAAAAATGTTACTAGGACACCACTTTGTTATTAAAGTATTGCTAAGTCCACTGGCATCCTACTTGATTTTTTTTTTTCTTTCTATACATATCACTTATCCTTGAAATTTTCAAAATTTCAAAATTTATTTTGGAAAACATTCTTGATGGATGGTTTGGAGGCTAAAGTCAAATATTTTCCACATGTAAATATAATATCAATGAGTAAAAATAAAAGTTTATAGCTTTAGCTCCTAAAATTCCTAACTTTAAAATGAGGTAAAGAATTTTCTATAAAACCATAGTTTAACCAAATCAATGTTAAGAAACATTCTATGTTATAAGACTTTTGTAAGTTATAAAGTCTTATAAGAAGTATTTATTAAGAGATTAAAATCTCTTAGCTAAGATTGTAAAGATGAAAATACAATACATAGACCACGCAAAACTAATGTCCAAATACAATGTTCAAACATGAAATATACAACCTATATTTTTTTTTTCATAACCAAAGCTCATTAAACATTTGAAGAGATAAATTGAAATGCTTGAGAGGATAAAGGTTCATCAATGTGTGGTATTGTTATAAAGGAAATTGACAACAATGATGTTAGAAATGAAGGTAAACAACTATCAATGGAAAACTGATTACATAATATAGATATTTAACTGTGCAAAACCAAAATGGAGATGGTATAAAATCAACACAAAGAGATAACAAAACAAAAGATCAAACACATAACACAGTGTTTACGTGGAGAAGCCCTTTTCGGAAAATACTAGACACAAGAAGAAATGCACCAATTTGTATTAACTTTAATAGAGTTTACAATACAACACTATCAATCTCCTCTTCTATCTTCAATCTATCAGCACCTATAATACTCATTCATAGCCATAAAACAATGCCTTCATTAAAAGAGTGTTTCCTTCTAGGTAAAAATCCTAAGATAACCTCTACCATCAAATCTGTGGCCTAACGATGAACGTGTTGATTGTCAGGAACACTGAGAGGGGGGGTGAATCAGTGTTCTATAAATCTTTTCTTGCACTTTTACTTTTAACCATTTCAAAAGAATAATCAAATAGAAGCAAAATATACAACTGAACAACATCCATAAAAGCATGACACATAACACCAAGATTTTACGTGGAAAACCCAAAAAGGGAAAAACCACAGAGAGGATTATCTTTCAAACATATATTGCAATCTTGGCAAAAATGATGTTCACGCTTGGTCACTCCATGGGACTAGAACATGTTGGCTTATTGCCATGAAGTACAACTAGATTTAGCAGGCTCACTGCCTCAACCCTAAACCTAGCAAGATTACAATAAGGGTTGTTAAACCCTATTGAAGACTCATTGTCATCTCACTGCCTTGATGATGAAAGCTTGCTTCCAAACATATTGCATATGAAAATTGTATATGGCTTAAGCATCTTCCACTATGCTAGGGTACAGTCATTTAGCAACTGAATTATGAATCCCAAGTCTTCATCACTACTAATCTTCTAACTCTACTCTGCTATTCGCATCCTCGTTTCCTACACACACACTTCTCCTCATCACTACTCTCAACTAAAATTTCTCACTCTTATATATTCGCATCATGATTTAATCCATAATCAGGTTGGCATCCAAGAACTGAAATGTGTACATAGAAAGATGTACCTTATCACTCAATTCAATGCACTATGTGTTGTGCAGACCCAAATCTTCTCCCAAACATGTTCATATAGGTCAGCTCTAATCATTCAATTACTTACATAGATCCTCCAAACATTACCTCTTCTCTACACAATGATTAATATACTTGTCAGCTTCTTCCCTAAGAGCATGCTTAACAACTTCATCTACTGACTTACAACTTTTACTGAGGATCTCAAAACATCTACAAAATCATATCAAGGACTCTTTACACATTCCCAATCTTACCCTTAGAACTGCAAGGCATGATATCATCTTGCAGAGAAATATGGACCATCAGAACTCAGACTCGGTCTCTGTCAAACTTTGTCAAACACTATGTCGATACTTAGCAGCTTTTAGCTAACCTTCTGGTGGACTTTAGATCTCCTAACTCTCGAATAAGACACTTCATACAAATGTTTACAACATCTTAAAATCACATAACAAAATACTTATTTGCGGAGGAATGCGGACCACTGCACTAGACCTTGTTCACTGTTCGTGCCATACCTTTGCTTACCCGGACGTAGATAATTCTTCAAGGTTACTTCTGGAGGAGATCAGGACTTAACCTTTGAAGCATAACACTATCAATCAACTAAGAACATCATACCTTAAACGCATTAACTGATCATCATCTACAGAGACATACTATCTGACTTACTAGGTAAGTGCAAGAAGATGGGGGGCCAAAGAGGGGTCTTAAGTGGCCACTTTTTTTCTAAAATCAGGAAATACTAGCCTTGGATGAGAAATTGAGCATAGTTACACTCAAAATTTGGAGATGCAACCAAAACAATGTTCGTAGTGCTCTGAGTCTACTTTCTAAACTACTATTTTTTTTAAATGGAATAGATTAAGGGGTTCAAAAGACGGAGCCACAGAAATTGGTGATGTTTCTATCAAAAAAATATAACATAGCATGTTTTGTGGCTCCCTCAAAAGGTCAACTTTTTTTTGGTATTTTTAAAATCGCTTTAGTGAGAAATTAGCTAATAGCATGTAGTTTATGCCCAATTTTTCTAATAATTTTTTGATGAATATTTGATTTTTTAGTAATTTTCAAAGTGGACACATCCTAAAAAATAGAATTTTGGCCGTGCTACCCCTATAAATTTTGAAAACTAATTGAAAATCATTTTTTTCTTTTCTTAATATTTGTAGAATGGAGTCTAGTTTCTAAATATGTAATTTTTTTTAAATTTCAATGAATAGTTAATTTACAATGAAAAAAAGACCAAACAGTGGTTTTTGCCCAAAAACGGACACACAAACAAAAGAAATTAAAGATGAAAGGCTTAACATTGTTAAAATGTGAAAAAAATCACATCGTCAAATAGCTAAGAGAAAGCCTAACATTACCCAGGGGTTTGATTTGTTCGACATTGAAACACGTGCAAATCTGAGGGTTAGCATAAACGAAATTATGTGAAATCTTGAAGAATCTGGAAAAACACATCTGTGACTGTTCAAAAGGCACTCCAAGCCTTTGGGTTGGAAATCCAAAGAAAATCCCAAGCCCAAGGCTTGGGATTCCCAAAGAAAGACATAACGCGAGCGTGTTATAACGCACTCGCGTTATGGTTTGCTTTGCCTTTTTTCTTTTCACAAGTCTGTTGTTTGTCATGTTTGACATAACGCGAGCGCATTATAACACACTCGCGTTATGTTCCCCTTAAATTTTTTATGTTCAAGGCTATTAATCATGTATGTATGTATGTATGCCTATATGTTTGTATGTATGTATCTATGTATGCCAATATGTATATATGTATGTATGCCTATATGTATGTATGTATGTATGTATGTATCTATGCCTATATGTATGTATGTATAGTGTCGAGGGCAGAGGAGGGTAGAGATGGGAGTGAGCCAGATAGGGGAGGAGAGGGGTGGATAAGGATTGTGTGATTAAGGTTTAAGGTTGAGGGTTGAACGTTTAGGGATAGGATTTAGAGTTTAGGGATAAGGGATTAGAGTTTAGGACCTTGAGGGATTAGGGTTTAGGGTTGAGGCTTTAGGGATAGTGTTTAGGGTTAAGGGTTGAGGGATTAGGTTTAAGGTAGAGTGTTGAGGGTAGAGGGATTAGGGTTTAGGGTTGAGGCTTTAGGGATAGTGTTTAGGGTTAAGGGTCAAGGGATTAGGTTTAAGGTAGAGTGTCGAGGGTAGAGGGATTAGGGATAGGGTTTAGGGTTGAAGGTTTAATGATTTAGGGTTGAGGGATTAGGGTTGAGGGATTAGGGTTTGACATTGAGGGTTGAGTACATTAAGGTTCGAGAGTTAAGGGTTTCGGGATAGGGTTGAGGGTCAAGGGATTAGGGTTAAGGGATAGGGTTGGAGGGTTTAGGTATAAGGGATTAGGGTTTAAGGTATAGTATCGAGCCCATTGAGGGTCTAGGAATAGGGATAGCATTTAGGGTTTAGGGATGAGGGATTAGAGTTGAGGGATGATGGATGATAGATTAGGGTTGAGGGATTAGGGTTTAGGGATAAGGTTTAGGGTTAGGGTTGAGGGATTAGGGTTTAAGGTATAGTGTTGAGGGTTTAAGGATAGGGTTTAGGGTTGAGGGATTAGAGTGAAGGGTTGAGGGATTAGGATTTGACATTGAGGGTTGAGGGTTTAGGGTTTAGGGTTTAGGGATAGGGTTGAGGGTCGAGGGATCAAAGTTAAGGATTTAATGTTGAGAGTTGAGGGTTGAGGGTTGAGGTTGAGGGATAGGGTTAATGGTCAAGGGATTAGGGTTAAATAAGAGTGTTGAGGGTAGAGGGATTAGGGTTTAAGGTATAGTATTGAGTCTATTGAGGGTTTAGGAATAGGGATAACATTTAGGGTTTAGGGATGAGGGATTAGAGTTGAGGGATGACGAATTAGGGTTGAGGGTTGAGGGATTAGGGTTTAGGGATAAGGTTTAGGGTTGAGGGATTAGGGTTTAAGGTATAGTGTTGAGGGTTTAGGGATAGGGTTTAGGGTTGAGGGATTAGAGTGAAGGGTTGAGGGATTAGGATTTGACGTTGAGGGTTGAGGTTTTAGGGTTTAGGGTTTAGGGATAGGGTTGAGGGTTGAGGGATCAGAGTTAAGGGTTTAATGTTGAGAGTTGAGGGTTGAGGGTTGAGGCTTGAGGGTTGAGGTTGAGGGATATGGTTAATGGTCAAGGGATTAGGGTTAAATAAGAGTGTCGAGGATAAGGGATTAGGGTTTAAGGTATAGTATCCAGTCTATTGAGGGTTTAGGAATAGGGATAGCATTTAGGGTTTAGGGATGAGGGATTAGAGTTGAGGGATGATGGATTAGGGTTGAGGGTTGAGGGATTAGGGTTTAGGGATAAGGTTTAGGGTTGAGGGTTGAGGGATTAGGATTTAAGGTATAGTGTTGAGGGTTGAGGGTTTAAGGATAAGGTTTAGGGTTGACGGATTAGGGTTTAGGGTTGACAGATTAGCATTTAATGTCGAGGTTAGGGTTAGAGTATCTAGGGTAGAGGGATTAGGGCTAGGGTTTAGGGTTGAAGGTTTAAGGATTGAAGGTTGAGGCTTTAGGGATGAGGGTTTAAGGCTTAATATATAGTGTCAAGTGTTGAGGGTGTAGGGATAGGGTTTAAGTTTTAAGGGTTAAGGGTTTAGGGATAGGGATTAGGGTTTAAGGTATAGTGTTGAGGGTTGATGGTTTAGGGATAGGGTTTAGGTTTGAGGGATTAGGGTGTAGGGTTGATGAATTAGGGTTTAATGTTGAGATTTGAGGGTTGAGGCTTGAGGCTTGAGGGTTGAGGTTGAGGGATAGGGTTAATTGTCAAGGGATTATGGTTAAATAAGAGTGTCGAGCGTAGAGGGATTAGGGTTTAAGGTATAGTATCAAGTCTGTTGAGTGTTTAGGAATAGGGATAGCATTTAGGGTTTAGGGATGAGGGATTAGAGTTGAGATATGACGGATTAGGGTTGAGGGTTGAGGGATTAGGGTTTAGGGATAAGGTTTAGGGTTGAGGGATTAGGGTTTAAAGTTTAACGTATAGTGTCGAGGGTTTAGGGATCGGGTTTAGGGTTGAAAGATTAGACTGAAGGGTTGAGGGATTAGGATTTGATGTTGAGGGTTGAGGGTTTAGGGTTTAGGGTTTAGGGTTTAGGGATAGGGTTGAGGGTCGAGGGATCAGAGTTAAGGGTTGAGGGATTAGGGTTTGACATTGAGGGTTGAGGGTTGAGGTTCGAGGGTCAAGGGTTTAGGGATAGGGCTGAGGGTCGAGGGATTAGGGTTAAAGTAGAGTGTGGAGGGTATAAGGATTAGGGATAGGGTTGGAGGGTTTAGGGATAAGGGATTAGGGTTTAAGGTATAGTATCAAGTCTGTTGAGGGTTTAGGAATAGGGATAGCATTTAGCGTTTAGGGATGAGGGATTAGAGTTGAGGGATGATGGATTAGGGTTGAGGGTTGAGGGATTAGGGTTTAGGGATAAGGTTTAGGGTTGAGGGCTGAGGGATTAGGGTTTAAGGTATAGTGTCCAGGGTTGAGGGTTTAGGGATTGGGTTTAGGGTTGAGGGATTAGAGTGAAGGGTTGAGGAATTAGGATTTGATGTTGAGGGTTGAGGGTTTAGGGTTTAAGGTTTAGGGATAGGGTTGAGGGTTGAGGGATTAGGGTTAAAGTAGAGTGTGGAGGGTATTTCCTCCTACATTTTTACACATATACACATTTTTACATCATCATGTTATGCATTTTTGGTGTCCTGCTCCTGATGCAACCAAACTCATAACTCACCCTACTTCCTCTAGACACCATTTGATGATCTCTCCAACACTTTGGATCTAGGGTGCCCAATCATGATGATGACCTATATACCATTCTCCCAAGGTGCTCATAATGAATGAAAAGAAGACCAAGGGTGCTGAAGCTTAATAGACTTATTTCTTTAAATTTTGATGATCCAAACTCTTACAAAACGACATCCACTTTCAAGCCTTTAGATCTTCCTTCACACACAGGGCACTAAATCAAGTTGAAAAATCTACATAAGGGTGCCAAAATGGATGAAAAGAGACATGAAGTGTGCCTTAGGACTCCATGCTAAGGTTTGAGCCATTAAATTCTCTTGATATTAGGCACTCATGATGATGAAACTTAGAGCTTTTTCCTTTCCTATGCGCTAATCTAAGATGTTTGAATGATAAGGAGCGCCTTGACCTCTATAATGTACATTGGGCACCAAAATCAAGGTGACTTTAAGTCACTTTAAGTTATTTGGGGTCAGTTTGAGTCTTTGAGTCATGTTGCAAAAAAGTGTCAATGTTGTCAAGTTGCACAAAGCAACTTTTGCATTTTTGGTGTCTTGCTCGTGATGCGACCAAACTAAATGTTCCAACGTGTCTGGATGGGTATATTTATGCTAGGCATGGTCCTATTTTTCACCCAAACATGTCGAAATAGTCCGAGCTACATTGTACCGACGATATCCCTGAAGAGTCCAAAGTGCAAAAAGGCAACAATCTTTAACAAGATGTTACTCAAAAACTGTGTCACTTAGAAACATTCCGTCTGAGGTAACGTGATCATGTAGAGTGTCTCTACAATAACCTCTCGTAGTTTTTATATCTCTGAGGCATTTGTCTGTGGTGAAAAGTTTTCTACTGCCCCAAAAATCATCAAAAGGAGGCAGTGTAAAGTTCCAAAGGGGTGTAACTTTTGTCCTGCTCCTGATGTGACCAAACTACTCTTCCAATGCATTCAGATGGGTACATTTACACTAGGCATGGTCCTATTTTTCACCCAAACATGTCGAAACAGTTCGAGCTACATTGTACCCATGATATCCCTAAACAGTCCAAAGTGTAAAAAGGCAGCAATCTTTGACAAGATGTTACTCGAAAACTATGTCACTTAGAAACATTCCGTCTGAGGTAATGCGATCATGTAGAGTCCTCTACAATAACCTCTCTCAATTTTTTATATCTCTAAGATATTTGCCCATGGTGAAAGGTTTTCTACTGCCCCAAAAATCATCAAAAGGAGGTAGTGTAAAGTTGCAAAGGGGTGTAACTTTCGTCCTGCTCCTGATGCGACCAAACTAATTGTTCCAACGCATCCAGATGGGTACATTTATGCTAGGCATGGTCCTATTTTCACCCAAACATGTCGAAATAGTCTGAGCTACATTGTACCAATGATATCCCTAAAGAATCCAAAGTGCAAAAAGGTAGCAATCTTTTACGAGATGTTACTCAAAAACTGTGTAACTTAGAAACATTCTGTCTAAGGCAACATAATCACGTAGAGTGTCTCTACAATAACCTCTCTCAATTTTTATATCTCTGAGGCATTTGCCCGTAGTGAAAGGTTTTTTGCTGTCCCAAAAATTATCAGAAGGAGGCAGTGTAAAGTTGTAAAGGGGTGTAACTTTCGTCCTGCTCATGATGTGACCAAACTAACTATTTTAATGCATCCGTATGGGTACATTTACGCTAGGCATGGTCTTGTTTTTCACCCAAACATGTTGAAACAGTCCTGTTGATGATTATTTTTGGACAAGTCAACAATTAGAGTGAAATACAAAGTATCTGACTCCCTCTTGAGCAAAGCCTCTCGAATGCTAAACTAGGTGATCAAACAAGATGACTCCAAGGTTCCTTTCTGATGATTTTGGTAAGAGACAGCTCAATGGCTAAGTCTGATTTTACTTTTTAAACACAAAGGGACTTACGCAATTGTTCAAGTAAATTTGTTGTTTCAACGATTATGGAAGTGAATACTGGAGAGTCTAAGTACTGCAAACGATGGCGTATGATTTGGCAATTGATGTTCTTGGTTCTAATTCTAACTCAATGGATAAAAAAAAAGGGCAAAAGATGTAAGGTTTAGAAACACTAATCTAATCCTAGATGTAAGGACTATTATTGCTCTAGGTGAAACCAAACCAGATCCTGCTTCACCAAGATGGACAACTACACAAGATAGGTGCGATCTTCTGGGGTGTACAAGATGTTTAAATCACTTATGCTCATGAAAGTTTCAACAAACATAAAGATCAAATTGATGTCCAATTTTGTTCAAGCTAACCATGCACTACAATTTGCAAGCCACAAACTACAAATGGTATGAACTTATAGATTTCACCACAAAGCAATAAAGAAACCTTCCATTAACTAACATAAACTTAAAGAAAACTTATAACTTAATGTTCGCTTGAAAATCTAAACCATGCAACACTCGGAAACACAAATCGAATCACCAAAGCAATGAATGTTTTATTATCTTAGAGAGCTCTTGCAACAATTTCAGAAATTTCAACCGTACAAATGAGAGCAATAGGAGCCCTTTTATAGACCTCAAAGGAATGAAGGGTCAAGATCGGTCGGCCAAGCCAATGGACCAGATCAAGCCACATCACAAATAATTGTAACAAACTCCTCTTTATTAAATGAAAGAGGCTCACTTTATTAAATGAAGGAGGTTATCTTTATTAAATGAAAGGAGCAATGAAGGAGGGAACAAAGGCACGCTTCCCAAGAAGATAAGGAAGCCACATCATGTGCCTTTTATGTATTAGTACTATGAGATGCAATGAATCTAGACACAATTTGAGCAATATCCTCCATTGGTACACTTGTCGCCGCATTAATGGATCCTTCTGCCACTGTCACATCTGACTAATAGACGCCAAGTGTCTTCTCCTAGTCATTTATCCAAGACTTATTTTCTCCAAGATGAAATGCAAATGTGAATATACTATACAGCTAACCCTCATCAAGTCCATCATACTAAAAATAGAATGCCTTAACTTGTTGCTTCATGTTTTCAATAGTAACATCCCCGTAAGGATTACATATTTTTGTCAATGTAGTGTATATATGATTCTCTGTTCTTAGAAGAACACTTCTTATTCTGGACATGTCTACCTCAATTTTATCAACCAGTTGCCCCTTGTTGTGAAAGGAGAAATACCAAGTGATGAAGTCATGTGGAGTACCCTGATTAATCACCTTATCATGAATTACATCCTCTAATGGAGCTTCCATTAAGCTCTTGAGTTGTGGCATGTATTGCTCCTTGATAGGTTCGAACTCAGTACAATTTTTTAATAAAACTTGAACTCAATCCTTAAGATTAATGAATCTATCATAAACTTGCACAATTTCTTCAAGGTGAGTATATGCCTTCTCTTCTGTCTTTTCTATCCATCCTTTCATCACCTGAGATGAAGTCCTCATATTTTCAACTTGGGATACTGTTTCTTGTAGAAAAATAGATGGAGGAATTGGAGTAGCTTCCTTCTATTGGATAGGCTACATGACTTGCTAAATGTAGTGCTTCAATGTATTAAAATCTTGTTCAACCTTTAACCTAGCTTCTCTTTCTTGCTTTAACATGATTCTTACACTATTCACTGACTCTTGTAGTTCCTCCTATACTTGTTCCCTTGTGATTGGACCCATGCCAATAGTAGTCATATTGTAATCCTCAGGTGCCATATCTTCTAAATCCTTGTCAACTCTAGGAACAGCTACATGTACCTCTCTATTTCTAACAGAATCTTGAGTGATTTTGGAAAAGACTATTGCTTTCTTCTTCTAATTATTCTTCTGTGCATCTACAAGCAATTCCTCAACTAGAGTAGGCTGATAAGTTTCTACAGTTGTACTTTCCTCAATCCTTTACCTCAACCAAGGTGGAAAAGTAGAAGGATCTTGCTGTCTTTGAACTTGACTGTGTTGTACACGAGCTACTTCCTTATCAGATTCTACTTGACCTACTTCATCTTGATCAAGAACATCATTTTCCTCAATTATGACAGTTGGACTTGAATGAATCTCTTCGGATGGAATCAAGGCAACTTCTTTTATAACTTTTATCTCTTGTATTAGATTCTGAACATCTGAAGCACCTTCTTGTTGATTAGATGAAGTAGATAGATTATTCTTCTTTTGAGGTCTCCGGCTTGATTCTCCTTGATCTTGACTAGGTCTTTTCCTTTTTCTAGCTGGATTATCACTTTGATCATTTCCACTGTGTTGTGGTTTGCTATGTGTACTATGCTGTCCTGGTTCTCCTTCATCCATCTTATTGTAAGTAAGAACTCAGCCTTCATCATTCATCTCTTGCAGTAGTTGATTTATACACACTTGTGTCATGGCCAAGACTGGCTTTATCAATTCTTCTTCGGACACATCCTTTTTTGACCAATCAACTGTATAAGGCAAATCCTTTATCTTATCAAATTCATCTATCAACATAGTATCATCTTCAGTGAACTGGTCTGGAATCCTGAATACTCTGGAAGCTCTAACTAAATCCCAGGTGAGTCTCAAACTTTGAAGTGTTCGAAGATCATCTTCATCTTGGGCACTGGCCCAGTGGTCTTCCAACTGCTTGACATGCTTAAATTCTCTGTTATATTTCCAGCAAACTTGAAAAGGATCAAAGTTAAGCCTCTTGGTGCCATGAGTTTGCAAATGATATGCCTGAAGCTCTATCTCAAAAGATTTAGCTGCTGCCAATGATGGACACTCCAGATTATGTCCAAGAAGAAGTGGAAACTAGATCCCTCCTTTCTTCTTCAACTTTTGCAACCTGATGAGTTCCAGGAGTTGCCTTGTAACCTCTAACATTACCATCCTATTGGTTGGATATCTTGGTAATCTGTATGGATATGATGTAAACCCTTGGATCCTTATATAAGTGTACGTTTCATGCTAAGTATACCAGTGTCCATATGCTGAAATGAACTCTCTCGCTGCATTTGACAACCTTTTATGAAATTCTCCTCTTAGTTTCTTCATTATGAACATAGAAAACGCATCATTGAACCTTATATAATGATTTAAACTCTTGAGGTGTAACTGAGGATAACACTGATGCGATAAGTACTTATTAGGCCCAATTCCAACTTCCCCTCTTTTGGTCAAACCTGAATAGACTTCATTTCTTGCGAGAAGATACACCACATAGGAACTCATATAAAAAGTCTTGGTCTTAGCAAAATTGATGAATTGCTCATGTATACTCTGACTGATGAGCCTAGCCCAATCAATCATCTTCCCTTTGAGAACTGACTTGATGAAAGAGTACATCCAAGGTTGAAAGGTAGCAGATTGCGGCATTCTTGTCATTCTATTGAGAAACATAATCAAGTATCCAATTTCAGGATGAAAATCTGACTTGTGAAACTGTGGAGGATTATTCATATTGAACTTCATAGATGGATTGGCCATCCATTCTCTCTTTATTTCCTGCAACTTTGTCTTTGAATCAACATTGTATTCCTACTGACCTTGTTATATCGAAATACTGATCATCCTCTCCCTAGTTGGAATGTTGAAAGTTTCTCTAACTGCCTCCTTTTGCAAATAAGCTAATATTGTTTCATCTTTGGCTATAATTTGTCTTGTATCTATGTCATACTTCTTGACACATTCAACGATCATCTCTGAACACAACAAAGCTAGCGGAAAACAAGCAGCTTCAATGGCTCCACTCCTCATGATGGCTCGAGCAAGACTACCTCCGTTGGGTTCCTCAAGGACTGACTTGATATCTTCTAAGTTGTTGTTGCCCATATTCATGTCTCCTACATTTGTCCACCTTGAAACAAGCTTCAACTCGGGAATTTTCCCCTTGGCATCCATCCGGATCTTCGCTTGTCTCTCCTTGGAAGTCATTGCCATGATCCTGTAAACTTGACGCGAATAAGTAATTTTAAACATAATCTAGACTCTACTTCAGTTACCTTGATGCATAAGATTTATGATTTCTCCTTTATAATTATGAAATATTAATATCTAGACTCAAGGAATCTATCAAAATCCACTTATCCTCTTAAGTTTTACCAATACTTGAACAATTTTAATGCATCTAAGGAAGTAAAAGGAAGAAAATTAGATCAAAAAATATTCAGATCAGACTTACTTGATAAGCTGCCTTAAATTGATACCTTGAAATCTGATCCAACACTTGCTTGAATCTGCACTTTTATAAAACCTTCTTATTGCTACTCTTTGAAGACAAATCTGCTCCTTTTGAAAATGATAAAAATGAAAAGGAGAGGAGGTATATATACAGAATTTGCTTTCAAACTTTCTTCCATAACCTAGGCCGACACTCTTTAATATAGTGAAAAACATTTAATTTTGTTTGATCTTCATTTAATATAATGCAATTTCCACGTTCTTCAAGGCAAAAACAATTAAATGTTTATGAACTTTCCTTTGATTGGCGCATTGGTCGAGGTTTCCACGATCTTCTAGGTTGGGCGCTTCTAGATAGGTGCTTGGAGATCTTCTTCTTGTTGGACTAGCATGATGACTTCCTTCACCGCTTCTCATTGGATGTTGATATCGAATTCCCTTATAGGGCACATTGGTTTGAGGTAAATGAATCTTCCATTTTTTACTCTTCCCTACAAATCGCATTGGATAAAGAATTAAGATCCTCTTGATTTTTACACATTGGATGACATTTTCTAGATCTTCCTTGTATTCCTTGAATTAAGTGTTTGAATTTCTTCTTCAAGTTGGTGTTTTCTGAAATATCCTACCTTCTTCCACCTTTGGCGCATTGGTGAGGCAATTTGAATTCCTCTTACTTTTGCAAAATGGATTAGGTTTTTGACAACTCCTAGGTTAAGCGCTCTAGTTGAAGGGTGAAGGATAGTATGCGGTTTGATTCCTCCTTTCCTTAAGCGCTTTGGATTGATAATTTGAAATCTTCAAAACCTTATACTCTCCCTCATGTGTGGCGCATTAGTTGTTACTTTTGATTTCTTCCTTGTTTGTGCATATTGATTGGAAGACAAAGGATCCTTAAAGTGGCGCATCACTTGCCTATGTTTGAATCTTCAAAATTTATACGCATTAGATGAACTTTACCTTCTTCTACCTTTAGCGAAATCATGCTTGATGTTGGCGCTTGGGATAAGAACTTTGAAATCTTCCAAACTTGCCTCTAAAACTTGACCTTGGATTTTGGAGTGCTTGCTGTGGTTGGATGTCTAGAATTTACCTATTGGTTGACACCTTCAATTTCTTCCTTGTATGGCGCATTGGATGGGGAATAGGGAATCCTCTAAAATTTTGCCTTGGATAAGGATTTAAGAATCCTCTAGATTTTACATTGAAACCTCTTGCCCTTGTCCACCTCCTATCAAACGCAAAGTATCTTCCTTTCTAAATTATGGCGCACTAGTTCATCACATTAGAATCTCTTGAAAATTGATTTAACCCTTATGATGAACCTCCTTCCACGCGCTTAAAATCTTCCTCCACCTTTGGCGCTTTGGTTGAGGGTTTCGAATTCCTCTAAAATTCGCATTAATCTATGACTAAAATCCCTCCTCCTTAGGTCGCACTAGATGAACCTTTTGAATCCTCTGGAAGAGTCAGGCATTTTTCAGGGTCGTGAGGGTAAAGGTAACGAATGGTAAGAACTCCAGAGTCTGATTCTGCGGATGACGCGATGATCCACACATAAAATCCACTGGGTTTTCATATATTTAAGTATAAGTTGAGAGATTGAATTTCTTATACTTTAAATATTTTTCAATATACCTTTCAGGATGTTTGAGATTGGTCTCGAATCCACCGGATTTAACATGCAAAATCTAGAATTTGGAGGATTCACCAGATTTCAGACTTAGTCAATTTTTCAGGATTTTCAGGATTTCAGGCTCCAGCCTTAGTCTTTTCAGGGTCTCAAACATACTTCAGGATTGATCTCAACATTCATTATCTAGATGGGATTTGACCAAAATTCTTCATCACTGTAGGTTCATTTGCCTCCTAATCATGAACCAAAGATCATAGAAGAGGAACTCATTATTGGATCGTCAGCGGAAGATAACTCAGGATATCATCAAAAAAATCTCATTGAAAGCTCAGAGCTCCAAGATAGAAAGGGGGGTCCCTATTCCTAATGGGGTGATGTGTGATTTGGTCACAACATCTGGCGACTCCACTAGAGGAATGTTCCTGAACAGTTCTAAAACAAAGATTCAAAGCCCACTCAAAGAATATTAAACCACCATCCTCAATCATAAACTATGCAAAAAAAATGAGCTTAAAAGGGAAAGGAATCATAAACTGGATCCAGACACTACATCCCCTAATGTGTGATTAAAGATTGATCATGATTAAAATAGTTTCTTAAATGTTCCAAAGATAAACAAGAATCAAGTTTCAAAGTCTCCATGTACACCCACACACTAGATCAAACAAACATGACTACTCGATCAAAGAATCAAAGCTAGTTGCCAGCGCGACTATTCGTATCTGAAGTTTAAAGTGCAAGCACTTAAGTTCATTCCTATCCCTTAGAAACCAGGATTGACTAAGCCAACCTGTTTCAAGCTAGGTAAATTCATGAAAGTGGATGGATGGATACATACACGGATGAAATGGGCAAATGATGATATGCAATGACACATAAATGATGTCAAATGGAGTGATGATGGAATGAAAGTGAAAATGCAATGAGACAATGTGTCTCTATCATGACGCCTGTTTGCCAGGTTTTCACCAAGATACTTATCCATGGCGCCCGTTTGCCGGGTTTTCACCAGTGAACGAAATTTTTTCTCTTTACTATTTTTTCATTTTTTTTCTTTTCTTTTTCTTTTTCTCTTTTTTTTTTTTTGAATGATGACCATTACACACAGTGCCTGTTTGCCAGGTTTTCACCGAGGTAACGAATGGTAAGAACTCCAGAGTCTGATTCTGCAGATGACGCGATGATCCACACATAAAATCCACTGGGTTTTCATATATTTAAGTAGAAGTTGAGAGATTGAATTTCTTATACTTTAAATATTTTTCAATATACCTTTCAGGATGTTTGAGATAGGTCTCGAATCCACTGGATTTAACATGCAAAATCTAGAATTTGGAGGATTCACCAGATTTTAGACTTAGTCAATTTTTCAGGATTTCAGGCTCCAGACTTAGTCTTTTCAGTGTCTCAAACATACTTTAGGATTGATCTCAACGTTCATTATCTAGATGGGATTTGACCAAAATTCTTCATCACTGCAAGTTCATCTGCCTCCTAATCATGAACCAAAGATCATAGAAGAGGAACTCATTATTGGATCGTCAGAGGAAGATAACTCAGGATATCATCAAAAAAATCTCATTGAAAGCGCAGAGCTCCAAGATAAAAATGGGGTCCCTATTCCTAATGGGGTGATGTGTGATTTGGTCATGACAAGTCCGAGCTACATTGTACCGATGATATCCCTGAAGAGTCCAAAGTGCAAAAAGGCAGCAATCTTTGACGAGATGTTATTCAAAAACCATGTCACTTAGAAACATTTCGTTTGAGGCAATGCGATCACGTAGAGTGCCTCTACAATAACTCTCTCAGTTTTTTATATCTCTGATACATTTGCCCATGGTGAAAGGTTTTCTGCTGCCCCAAAAATTGTCAGAAGGAGGTAGTGTATTAAGTCAGGATGAAAGCCTATTCACTCTAGGCACCAATCTCAAGTTGCACAATCATGAATGGGTGCCTAGAGCAATAAGGCACTACATCATGGTTCTAGGACCTTGAAATGGTGCCCAGGCATGTAGGAGGAATTTTAAAGGAGCCAGAATGTTTTTGAAACTCTAAGGAACTAGTCCAAAGACTCTATGGCACCATCTTGATACCATTGAGTCAACTTTGGAACTCAAACATATTGAAACAAGGTCTAGGAAGCTAGGCACCATCTCTTGCCAGTTCAACCTCTCAGATGCACCAACATTGGAAAGACTCTTAATGAGCGCTGAAGTTTGAATTGATCTTGTGAATAAGAGTTTGGTGATGTATTGTTTGCCAGGTTTTCACCAAGATACTTATCCATGGCGCCCATTTGCCCGGTTTTCACCAGTGAACGAAATTTTTTCTCTTTACTATTTTTTCATTTTTTTTCTTTTCTTTTTCTTTTTCTCTTTTTTTTTTTTTTTGAATGATGACCATTACACACAGTGCTTGTTTGCCAGGTTTTCACCAAGGTAACGAATGGTAAGAACTCCAGAGTCTGATTCTGCAGATGACACGATGATCCACACATAAAATCATGTCAAATTGTTATACATATGGATATTGGCAGGGAACGATGAAATGATGGAAATAATGGACTATGGTGTGAATTATATAAAATAGATGTATGAAAAGTGCATCAAACACTAACCAGGTAAGTGGTGGAATATGCTTGATGATGGGACATAGAATGGATGGTGGAAATGGATGATATGTAGCGGAACGAAGTGGAATGGAACCATGATCAACTTCTGTTCATATATACCTAAACTTTGAAGCTTGCAAGTGGAAAGGGATATATAATGGGGGAACGGGAATGGCGATTTGGAAATTAATAATGACATCTTCATGACCTTCATGAACTTAGAATGTCCTTTTTTTTATTTTGGTTTGTGGGATGAAGTAATTTGGGAATGGAATGGAAATAGAATGGAAATGGACTTATTGGATGCGAAGCCTCTTTGGATTCAGCTTCAAGTACCCAGAGTTTGATCTTTAAGCATTTCTTTATTTGAGCGAAACAGCTTTTGAACATGCCTTGCTTAGGATTTCGGCATTTGTGCTTCAAGAAAAAGATGCATAGGATTTTCAGAAATCTCTTTGCTTGATGGGTAAAAGCATCCAAGTATTTATTAAATGGAAATATGGGGGGGTGGTCGGAGGATTGCAAGCCTCTAGGTCAGACGACACTCACATTCGTTAATCATGACTAGGAGATGGGTGAAAAGGATAAAGGATATGATAGTGTGATAGACAGGCGAAGACAGGATGGATGATGGAAGGTATGGATAGTTACATGCCTTGTGACTTTGCATAGTAACGAAGGTGAAATGGATATATGTAATAGATGGAATGGGAAAATGATAGATTTTAGATGGAACGGAGTAGGAATACCAACATCTTGACTTTGACCTATATACAGTGGATAAGGTCATTTGAAAAGGAGATTGACATGGAAAACTCCAAGTGCTTGATTTTGACTTCAACTTTTATCGTTCTGGAGTATACAATGAACAACAAGACCATACGAATGATTCATACATTAGACTTAAATTCATTATTGGATGAAGAATGCAACGTGGATGGAGGTTTTTATTGCTTTGAAATGAAATGGATGGAGAGCGAAATGATGGATGGAAGTATGCAGAGATGCTTATTATGGAGTGAAACAGAAACATGAATTACCTTGAGATGTTCACTTGATCCAAGCTTACAAAGACTTTCCTAAGTCAATACTGAACAAATGACTCATCCCCCAGGAGCAAGCAATTGTGCTACCTGATACTAGTGATGGAATCCACAGGAAATCCATCAATCATGACTTAAGTTTCTCAATGGAACACATAAGAACTCATAAAATTAGATTTGGCATTTTTAGAATATTATATTCAGAAGATAGTAGTGTTAAGACACAATATATGATTAGTGTCCTAGTCGAGTTCAAAATTTGCTTTGTCAACAATTGAAAACAATGATCCATCAATCCTAAGAGTTTCATGAATAAATGTTTAGGAAATGAGCTAACATACCCTAGTGAAAGTATACCAAATGTCTTTGAGATATGTATCACCTGCAGGAACTAAGAACCCCCAAAACAACTACTCTAAACCAAAAGCAAAAAAAAAACAATCAAACTAAACTATGAAAAGCAAGGAATTCTTGAGTCAAATGACATCAAGACAAGCAAATCTAACCTAAGAAAATCAAACAACAGAAAAGGAAATCCTATTCTAACTATGTACAAACCAGCCCCTTAGGGAATTCATGGCTGGAAATAGTGCTTCAGGAACTGCCCATTGATAGGTAGTGGAACATCTTCTCCGGTCAAAGTCTTCAACTTGAAAGCATTCTCTCCTAGGATCTCAGCAATTTGGTATGGGCCTTTCCAGAGATAATCAAACTTGTCATGATCACCTCGCCGTTCATGTGCCTTGTCCCAATATAAAACCAGGTCAGAAATTCTGAAGGCTTTCACTCTCGCCTGATGATCAAACCAATGCTTAACCACTCCTTGATGCTTCATAAACTTATCTAAGGTAATGTCTCGCTTTTCCTCCAGATGCAGTAGTTGTGATATTCTTGTTTGTACTCATTCATCTTCGTCTAAATAGTCTTGCATGAACTGCAAGGTTGGAATCCTCAATTGTATTGGGAAGATGGGATCCTGCCCATAAACCAGGTGATATGGAGAAGTGCCCAAAGAAGACTTAACTCTAGTTCTGTCTACCCAAAGAGCGAACTTCAACTGTGTGTGCCAATCTCTCAGGTTCTTATCCATCAGCTTCTTGATTGCGTTCAAAAGGTCCTTGTTTGTGGATTCAGCCAAGCCATTACCCTGCAGATAATAGTTTGATAAAAATTTTAGGGTTATTCCATATTCAAAGGCCCAATTAGAAAATCTAAGTGATGAAAACACAGGGCCATTGTCGCATATAGGGCGCTGGGACAGCCAAATCTGGTAATTATGTTCTCTTCTAGAAATTTGATCACTACGTCAGAAGTGTAGAACTTCAAAGCATGGGCTTCTGTCCATCTAGTGCAGTAGTCTATCGCCATCAGGATATATCTATGCTGTGCGGAAGAAGGTGGGTTTATCATACCAATAAAATCTAATCCCCACTTGGCAAAAGGCCTGAATTCGACGACCGGCTGTAAGGGCATTGCTAGATTTCGTTCTCTTGAAGCTGCTACCTGACAAATGTGGCAAGTTTTGATATGTTGATGAGCATCTTGAAATAGTTTCAGCCAGTAATAGCCTGCCCTCAGTATTTGATTTGCCGTTGCCAACTCACCACCATGGCAAGTTCTGAACTTGTCATGAAATTGCTCCATAATACTTTTGGCTTCGCTTCTACCAACACACCTCAGGTAGATCCCTTCATGATTCTGTCTGAATAAAACTAATCCTTGCAACATGAAGCGTTTACTTCTGTATCTCAATGCTCTTCTCTATGTTGGGCTCATATGATCCAGACATTTTTGAGATAGCAGGTAATAGACAATATTATCATACCACTCATCGGGTGATACTGCTTCAAGTACATAAGCCTGTTGAACCAATCCAGGGCCTTCGACTGCTATAGTCTAGGTCAGTGCTTGTCCTCTAACCAACTTCATTGGTTGAATTTTGATATCGTACTCTTGGATAGTGGCGATCCACTTGCCTCTTCTTTCACCTAGTTCATTTTGCATTAGTAGTGTCTTAACTACAACATTCGGAACTATGGCATACACTCTACTCCACAAGATATAGTGTCAAAATTTCTTGATAGCCTTTACTAGTGCGTATGCCTATTTCTCCACTGCAGGGTATCTCAGCTCAGCGTCCTTAAAAGGGGCACTCATAAACGTGACAGGGTGTTCATCTTTATCATCTGTCCTCTGGGTCAAAATTTCTGCACAGGTGTGATCTGACACAAAAGAATACAAGTAAAACGGCTTCAAATAGTTTGGACTAATGAGAATAGGAGCCCTAGCAATTGCCTGTTTGATTTCTTCGAATGCTCTCTTTGCTTGAGGAGTCCATTCAACTTTCGCATCCTTCTTCAACATATCATTCAAACGCTTAACAATTTCTGCGAATCCAGTAATAAACTTCCTGACAAAATTAATCTTGCCGAAAAAAGACTTCAATTCCTTTTTACTGGCAGGCATACTAACTCTTTTGATGGCCTCTACCTGATCTAGATCGATAGAGATGCTGTGTTCTGATATTACGTGGCCTAGGATCTTTCCTTCTGTTACCCCGAAGATACACTTTTCAGGATTTTTGGAAATCCCATACGTTCTACAAGATTCAAAAACTCTCCTTAAATGTTCCACATGATCTGCTCTGACTTTTGAGAATACAGTAAGGTCATCCATATAGATGATAATGCATTTTCCAACAATATCTTTGAAGGCAATATCCATAGCCCTTTGGAAAGTGGCTCCTGCATTGATTAGGCTGAAAGGCATCCTTCTGTATGCATATGTACCCCATTTGGTAGTGAAAGCGGTCTTTAACCGATCTTCTTCTTCAACCATGACCTGGTTATATCCTGAATATCCATCTAGAAAAGACATCTTCTGCGAACCATTTACAATTTGAAGCACTTCATCTAGCGAAGGCAAAGGATAATTATATTTCTTTGATGCCTTGTTCAGATTCCTGAAATCAACACACAGCCTTATTTCTCCATTCTTTTTTCTGACAGGAACCAGGTTGGCGACCCACGTCGAGTGCCTTATTGGAAATATTATCCTTGCCTGTAGTAACTTCTTTACTTCTTGATAAATAAGTGGCTCCAATAAAGGATTAACTGGCCTATGCCTCTGTCGGAATGGTCTGCTTCCCGGCTTGAGAGGGATAGTATGTGTAATGATCGATGTATCATATGTCTTCAAATCATCATACCCCCAAGCGATAACATCGTGAAATTCTCTCATGCTATTGAGGATATTTTCTCTTTCTTCTGGTGTGCAAACTTTCCCTATGAAGACATTTTTTACCTCTTCGTCTGTCCCCAGATTGACTACTTCACACTTATTTCTGTCTTCATTGCGGTGGGGAGGAGTGCCCAACTTATCTGAATCGAAGAGTCTCTCTAACTCAATCATACCCTTTGGGATGGTATTGTCCTTTAGGTTCATGATCCCATCTGGATCAAACTCAGCTTCAACTTCACTTTCGTCGATGACCTGGGTGGTGAAGATACCTGAATTAGTTAAGAAGTCCAATATGTGTTTGTCATCATCAAACACCTGAAAGTTTGTGATATTATCTGGTACTGATGGAACTAATGTCAGTTCGACCATGAACTTCTTCAACCCTTCCATAGCCAATGGCTCAAGAGAACTTGCGGCTTGTGCTAGTGCATTAGCTACTTGATTTGTTGATCTGTAAATTGACTTGATGTTAAATGCATCGAAGTCCTCAATCAAATCCCATACCCAATTTTTGTATTTCTTTAACCTCTTGTCATGGCACACATATTGTTCCCTGACTTGTCTGACAACTATCTCTGAATCGCCAAACACATGCAGAATCTTAACTTTCTTCTTTATGGCCAGGAGCAATCCGTGCACTAGAGCCTCATACTCAGCAACGTTATTGGTGCACGGAAACTGCAATCTTAGGCTAACAAGTAAGCTTCTCCCATTGGACTAATTAGTTCAAAACCAGCTCTGGATCCTTGTTTGGATTTTGATCCATCAAATCTTAAAGTCCATACTTGATTATCTCCTGGATTTGACACATCAATATCTTGATTTGCTTCTACAGGTTCAACTTGGGTATGTTCTGTTGCTGAGGTCGAAGTGCTTGCTTCATTTGTAAGGACAGTATTTCTAACAGGTTCTTTTAATTTCATCATACTTGGAATTTCCAAGCCCATGGCCTCTGGAATCCTTTTCCTGACTTGTTCCAGGGCTACTACGCACATAGCGTAGGAGAACTCAGAATGAAAAGCATTGTGTATCCTACACCAATTGGGCAATAATAAATCATGGATAGATGCATGACTTCCTAATTCTACACCTTGCTTCACATGTTTTATCACAAAGTTTTGGAAGTTTTCAAACATGCCTTCCCTTTCTTCATCTGATGATATGCCATGATCACTTTCTATGAGGACCTCTGTTGAATTATGCAGCATTAAAATTTCCTCCACCTTAGGCTTGTAAACACCCAAGTCTGTCTCTACAAAAAGGATCTCATTATCTTCACCATATTCAGTAATCATCAATTTCAGACATGGAGTGCTATCTATCCTGATTTGATTCGGCAATCCTTTCCATGATAGCCACATGTGTGAGAAGTCAGTGGAGACGTACCCATTGAGCTTCTTCAACCAATCTCTGCTTAGCAGCATCCCGTACCCTTCAGGTATGTCTACCACTGAAATGTCAATGTAATGTTGAATCTTGGGATCAGCTGCTAACTGCATGTGAATATTGTGTAATTCTCCAATAACTGGAACTTCAGTTTTGTCCAACTGAGTAACTTTCTTGTTTGTCTGCTTTGGGATGAGACCAAGTTTCTTACAGATACCCAACGGCATCACATTACTTGAAGCTCCTGAATCCATTAAACAATTATGCAACAGTTTACCAAACATTCTAACTGATATCAAGAACAGGGGCTGTTCATCCCTTCCTTGGTAAAAGACTACCGATTTCTTCTTAGGAGCACTATATCGGTCATCTGCTAGATCTGGATTGACTTGTGAGCTTTGAATCTTTGGTGCATTATTATCTTCTGCAGGCTCTTCTTTTATTGTAACTGATTTGCCGTCTACCATATTGGATGAATCCTGTGCAATGAAAATAGCATTTGTCTGACCTTGTGGGTGAGGTGGCCTCATTTGAGTCGGATTCACATTTTGACCCACATATGCTCTTGGTGCAACTGAAGTGGATGGACCTGATGATCCTGTGGGGATTTGTACGTTTTGATTTCCACCTTTTGCGATGGTATCATCAACACTTCTTAAAAAGGCTTCCTTCATTTCAGGTACTCGAATTAACTTTGTTAGTGGTAAGTTAATCTTGATCTTCTTGAGTTCCTCAACAACACATTGACTCAACCTCTTTAAATCATCCTTAGGAACTTCCTTTCTGGCTGGATCAATCCTTGAGGAAACATTCTGCTGTTGAGCCTCTTGTGCTGGGACAACGTTCTGAGCTGGATTCCACTACCTATATTCAGGCGAATCCCTTGGATAGCTTGGATTGTTACTTCCATTAGGGTTTGGCGGAGTGTGCAAGTTATTAGGAGGAGTTGATGTAGTAGCAGGGTCTTGGGCTCGATAATTCCACTAATAGACTCTTAGTGGAGCATTACCGGTAGATTGCTGAAATGCCTGTACTTCATCTGGTTTTTGAATTTGGGAATTGCCCTTAAACGGAGGAGGATAATATGTATCATCAACAGGCCCATTTGCAAAGGCTAGCAGGAATCTCCCATTATATTCGGTCATGTCGTATTCCATCATGGGTGGAAAAGTAAAATCTTCAATCATCAAGGCTTGATCGTACCTCTGCGTGGGCACAATTTCATACCTGGTGACTAGAGGGTTTTCTGGTACCTGCGAGCCATGCATTTCTTGTTAAAAGATGTCAGCAGCTATCTTAAATTCAGGACATTGAAGTTCTGAATGCTGATTGGTGTTATGCAACCTGCACCAAGTGGACAATGCAGCTTCTGCTAAGAAGACTTTCTCTGCTAGTTTTGGGTCAGAAGCTGGCGGATTATCGAGTGGTGAAGGTACAGTTCTATTATTCGGTGCAGTGTTCCAGGTTCTATTCTACCGTTGAAAACCCTGGTTGTTTCCTCTAAAGCCTTGATTGTACCCCTGATTATATCCTGGGTTGTATCCTTGATTACCACCCTGGTTCCCTTGATATCCTCCCTGATTGCCTTGGAAATTCCTTTGCAGATAATTATTCTGATTTCTCAAATGTGTAACTTTAGTAGATAGTTTCTTCACCTGATCAATCAGCTCTTTCATTTCATCCTTCTCATCTTGGGTCTTTGCAGAAGATGACGATCCTTGCAGATACATTGGCTTTTCAGGCGCAACTTGTGAGATCGGCACCCCTGGGTGCAGGACTAATTGATTAGCAGGAGTGGGGGCGGGGACTGGATTCATTACAGGTGTATGTTGAGCTAATGCGTGGTTGATCCTCTAGATTTGATTTGGCATTGCCAAATGCCCTATGTGATTAAGTGGCCCATGAGTGTTCATGCCCAAATCTATGTTCACCTGAACGACTTCAGCATATGCTCCTGTCAGAGTGGTAGGTGGGGCCGTTGCTCTTTTCACAAACATAGAAGTAAGGCGATCCAATGCAGTATAATAAATCTCCTTCGCCATTTCTAGAGTGATATCATATGGAGCTTGTAGTCTAGAATATGCTTTATGAAACCTGTGATTAAAAGAGGCAATGGGCTCATGTTCCTATCTTTTGACTTCGATGAATTGCTTATAGAGTTCTGCAGGAGTGATGGGAATCTTGAACTTCTCCAGGAAAGTAGTTTTCATCTATTCCCAACTGGTAATTGACCCAGCTGGGAGGTTAACATACCAAAAAGTAGCATCTCCTTCAAGAGAGTAGGGAAACAACTGGCATGCTACATCCTGATCATTGGTCCTTCGATTTACCAGAGTGCCTTCAAAGATCTTAATATGCTCTTCAACCGTCCTGCTTGGATCGTTGACATGAAATTTTGAGTAGAAATGTTCTGGGTTTTTGGGCATATCGTGGTAGTCTGTAAAAGTCCCAAGGGGTGAGACATTTCCTAGGGGCCAAGTTGTGCTGCCATTGGAATGTTGGGTTGTCCTGAACCTGCTTGAGTAGCTCCTTGCTGAAGTGGAGTACCTATGGTGGTTACTCAGACGTTGCTTGATTTAACAACTCCCTGATTCTGATTCTGCGGAGGTGGAGTTTGAAATAAGTTTGAAATATCACCCCCACTTGGAGATCCTTGGCCTGATGAAGTTGCCTTCTCTCCTTTTTTTGACTTCGAAGGGAACCCCAACTCGGAAAACTCCTTGGATGCTCCTGGTGCAGACCGTAGAATCCTTTGGTGCCTTTCTGGCGAGAAAGAACCAATTCGCTCCAGGATGTTCTTCCTTCTTTCTTATCTGAAACAACTCGTTAAACGGGCCTCCTTATAGCGCCAAAAATGTTGATGATTGTTTTTGGACAAGTCAACAATTAGAGTGAAATACAAAGTATCTGACTCCTTCTTGAGCAAAGCCTCTCGAATGCTGAACTAGGTGATCAAACAAGATGACTCCAAGGTTCCTTTCTGATGATTTTGGTAAGAGACAGCTCAGTGGCTAAGTATGATTTTGTTGTTTAAACACAAAGAGACTTACGCAATTGTTCAAGTAAATTTGTTGTTTCAATGATTACGGAAGTGAATACTGGAGAGTCTAAGTACTGCAAATGATGGCGTATGATTTGGCAATTGATGTTCTTGGTTCTAATTCTAACTCAATGGATTAAAAAAAAGGGCAAAAGATGTAAGGTTTAGAAACACTAATCTAATCCTAGATGTAAGGACGGTTATTGCTCTAGGTGAAACCAAACCAAATCCTGCTTCGCCAAGATGGACAACTACACAAGATAGGTGCAATCTTCTGGGGTGTACAAGATGTTTAAATCACTTATGCTCATGAAAGTTTCAACAAACATAAAGATCAAATTGATGTCCAATTTTGTTCAGGCTAACCATGCACTACAATTTGCAAGCCACAAACTACAAATGGTATAAACTTATAGATTTCACCACAAAGCAATAAAGAAACCTTCCATTAACTAACATAAACTTAAAGAAAACTTATAACTTAATGTTCGCTTGAAAATCTAAACCATGCAACACTCAGAAACACAAATAGAATCACCAAAGCAATGAATGTTTTATTATCTCAGAGAGCTCTTGCAATAATTTCAAAAATTTCAACCGTACAAATGAGAGCAATAGGAGCCCTTTTATAGACGTCAAAGGAATGAAGGGTCAGGATCGGTCGTCCAAGCCAATGGACTAGATCAAGTCACATCACAAATAATTGTAACAAACTCCTCTTTATTAAATGAAAGAGGCTCACTTTATTAAATGAAGGAGGTTATCTTTATTAAATGAAAGGAGCAATGAAGGAGGGAACAAAGGCACGCTTCCCAAGAAGATAAGGAAGCCACATCATGTGCCTTTTATGTAGTAGTACTATGAGATGCAATGAATCTAGACACAATTTGAGCAATATCCTCCATTGGTACACTTGTCGCCGCATTAATGGATCCTTCTGCCACTGTCACATCTGACTAATAGACGCCAAGTGTCTTCTCCTAGTCATTTATCCAAGACTTATTTTCTCCAAGATGAAATGCAAGTGTGAATATACTATATAGCTGACCCTCATCAAGTCCATCATACTGAAAATAGAATACCTTAACTTGTTGCTTCATGTTTTCAATAGTAACATCCCCATAAGGATTACATATTTTTGTCAATGCAGTGTATATATGATTCTCTGTTCTTAGAAGAACACTTCTTATTCTGGACATGTCTACCTCTATTTTATCAACCATTTGCCCCTTGTTGTGAAAGGAGAAATACCAAGTGATGAAGTCATGTGGAGTATCCTGATCAATCACCTTATCATGAATTAGATCTTATAATGGAGCTTCCATTAAGCTCTTGAGTTGTGGCATGTATTGCTCCTTGATAGGTTTGAACTCAGCACAATTTTTTAATAAAACTTGAACTCGATCCTTAAGATTAATGACTCTATCATAAACTTGCACAATTTCTTCAAGGTGAGTATATGCCTTCTCTTCTATCTTTTCTATCCATCCTTTCATCACCTGAGATGAAGTCCTCATATTTTCAACTTGGGATACTATTTCTTGTGGAAGAATAGATGGAGGAATTGGAGTAGCTTCCTTCTGTTGGATAGGCTGCATGACTTGCTGAATGTAGTGCTTCAATGTATTAAAATCTTGTTCAACCTTTAACCTAGCTTCTCTTTCTTGCTTTAACATGATTCTTACACTATTCACTGACTCTTGTAGTTCCTCCTCTACTTGTTCCCTTGTGATTGGATCCATGCCAATAGTAGTCATATTGTAATCCTCAAGTACCATATCTTCTAAATCCTTGTCAACTCTAGGAACAGCTACATGTACCTCTCTGTTTCCAACAGAATCTTGAGTGATTTTGGAAAAGACTATTGCTTTGTTCTTCTGATTATTCTTTTGTGCATCTACAAGCAATTCCTCAACTAGAGTAGCTGATAAGTTTCTACAATTGTACTTTCCTCAATCCTTTGCCTCAACCAAGGTGGAAAAGCAAAAAGATCTTGCTGTCTTTGAACTTGACTGTGTTGTACACGAGCTACTTCCTCATCAAATTCTACTTGACCTACTTCATCTTGATCAAGAACATCATTTTCCTCAATTATGACAGTTGGACTTGAATGAATCTCTTCGGATGGAATCAAGGCAACTTCTTCTATAACTTCTATCTCTTGTATTGGATTCTGAACATCTGAAGCACCTTCCTGTGGATTAGATGAAGTAGATAGATTATTCTTCTTTTGAGGTCTCCGGCTTGATTCTCCTTGATCTTGACTAGGTCTTTTCCTTTTTCTAGCTGGATTATCACTTTGATCATTTCCACTGTGTTGTGGTTTGCTATGTGTACTATGCTGTCCTGGTTCTCCTTCATCCATCTTATTGTAAGTAAGAACTCAGCCTTCATCATTCATCTCTTGCAGTAGTTGATTTATACACACTTGTGTCATGGCCAAGACTGGCTTTATCAATTCTTCTTCAGACACATCCTTTTTTGACCAATCAATTGTATAAGGCAAATCCTTTATCTTATCAAATTCATCTATCAACATAGTATCATCTTCAGTGAACTGGTCTGGAATCCTGAATACTCTGGAAGCTCTAACTAAATCCTAGGTGAGTCTCAAACTTTGAAGTGTTCGAAGATCATCTTCATCTTGGGCACTAGCCCAGTGGTCTTCCAACTGCTTGACATGCTTAAATTCTCTGTTATATTTCCAGCAAACTTGAATAGGATCAAAGTTAAGCCTCTTGGTGCCATGAGTTTGCAAATGATATGCCTGAAGCTCTATCTCAGAATATTCAGCTGCTACCAATGATGGACACTCCAGATTTTGTCCAAGAAGAAGTGAAAACTGGATCCCTCCTTTCTTCTTCAACTTTTGCAACCTGATGAGTTCTAGGAGTTGCCTTGTAACCTCTAACATTACCATCCTATTGGTTGGATATCTTGGTAATTTGTATGGATACGATGTAAACCCTTGGATCCTTATGTAAGTGTACCTTTCATGCTGAGTATACCAATGTCCATATGCTGAAATGAACTCTCTCGCTGCATTTGACAACCTATTATGAAATTCTCCTCTTAGTTTCTTCATTATGAACATAGCAAACACATCATTGAACCTTGTATAATGATTTAAACTCTTGAGGTGTAACTGAGGATAACACTGATGCGATAAGTACTTATTAGGCCCAATTCCAACTTCCCCTCTTTTGGTCAAACCTGAATAGACTTCATTTCTTGCGAGAAGATACACCACATAGGAACTCATATAAAAAGTCTTGGTCTTAGCAAAATTGATGAATTGCTCATGTATACTCTGACTGATGAGCCTAGCCCAATCAATCATCTTCCCTTTGAGAACTGACTTGATGAAAGAGTACATCCAAGGTTGAAAGGTAGCAGATTGCGACATTCCTATCATTCTATTGAGAAACATAATCAAGTATCCAATTTCAGGATGAAAATCTGACTTGTGAAACTGAGGAGGATTATTCATATTGAACTTCATAGATGGATTGGCCATCCATTCTCTCTTTATTTCCTGCAACTTTGTCTTTGAATCAACATTGTATTCCTGCTGACCTTGTTGTATCGAAATACTGATCATCCTCTCCCTAGTTGGAATGTTGAAAGTCTCTCCAACTGCCTCCTTTTGCAAATAAGCTAATATTGTTTCATCTTTGGCTATAATTTGTCTTGTATCTACATCATACTTCTTGACACATTCAACGATCATCTCTAAACATAGCAAAGCTGGTGGAAAACAAGCAGCTTCAATGGCTCCACTCCTCATGATGGCTCGAGCAAGACTACCTCTGTTGGGTTCCTCAAGGACTGATTTGATATCTTCTAAGTTGTTGTTACCCATATTCGTGTCTCCTACATTTGTCCACCTTGAAACGAGCTTCGACTTGGGAATTATTGCCTTAGCATCCATCCGGATCTTCGCTTGTCTCTCCTTGGAAGTCATTGCCATGATCCTGCAAACTTGACGCGAATAAGTAATTTTAAACACAATCTAGACTCTACTTCAGTTACCTTGATGCATTAGATTTATGATTTCTCCTTTATAATTATGAAATATTAAAATCTAGACTCAAGGAATCTATCAAAATCCACTTATCCTCTTAAGTTTTACCAATACTTGAGCAATTTTAATGCATCTAAGGAAGTAAAAGGAAGAAAATCAGATCAAAAAATATTTAGATCAGACTTACTTGATAAGCTGCCTTAAATTGATACCTTGAAATCTAATCCAACACTTGCTTGAATCTGCACTTTTATAAAACCTTCTTATTGCTGCTCTTTGAAGACAAATCTGCTCCTTTTGAAAATGATAAAAATGAAAAGGAGAGGAGTTATATATACAGAATTTGCTTTCAAACTTTACTCCATAACCTAGGCCGACCCTCTTTAATATAGTGAAAAACATTTAATTTTGTTTGATCTTCATTTAATATAATGCAATTTCCACGTTCTTCAAGGCAAAAACAATTAAATGTTTATGAACTTTGCTTTGATTGGCGCATTGGTCAAGGTTTCCACGATCTTCTAGGTTGAGCGCTTCTAGATAGGTGCTTGGAGATCTTCTTCTTGTTGGACTAGCATGATGACTTCCTTCACCGCTTCTCATTGGATGTTGATATCGAATTCCCTTAAAGGGCGCATTGGTTTGAGGTAAGTGAATCTTCCATTTTTTACTCTTCCCTACAAATCGCATTGGATAAAGAATTAAGATCCTCTTGATTTTTACACATTGGATGACATTTTCTAGATCTTCCTTGTATTCCTTTAATTAAGTGTTTGAATTTCTTCTTCAAGTTTGTGTTTTCTGAAATATCCTACCTTCTTCCACCTTTGGCGCATTGGTGAGGCAATTTGAATTCCTCTTACTTTTGCAAAATGGATTAGGTTTTTGACAACTCCTAGGTTAAGCGCTCCAGCTGAAGGGTGAAGGATAGTATGCGGTTTGATTCCTCCTTTCCTTAAGCGCTTTGGATTGATAATTTGAAATCTTCAAAACCTTATACTCTCCCTCATGTGTGGCGCATTAGTTGTTACTTTTGATTTCTTCCTTGTTTGTGCATATTGATTGGAAGACAAAGGATCCTTGAAGTGGCGCATCACTTGCCTATGTTTGAATCTTCAAAATTTATATGCATTAGATGAACTTTACCTTCTTCTACCTTTAGCGAAATCATGCTTGATGTTGGCGCTTGGGATAAGAACTTTGAAATCTTCCAAACTTCCCTCTAAAACTTGACCTTGGATTTTGGAGTGCTTGCCGTGGTTGGATGTCTAGAATTTACCTATTGGTTGACACCTTCAATTTCTTCCTTGTATGGCACATTGGATGGGGAATAGGGAATCCTCTAAAATTTCACCTTGGATAAGGATTTAAGAATCCTCTAGATTTTACATTGAAACCTCTTGCCCTTGTCCACCTCCTATCAAACACAAAGGATCTTCCTTGCTAAATTTTGGTGCACTAGTTCATCACATTAGAATCTCTTGAAAATTGATTTAACCCTTATGATGAACCTCCTTCCAAGCGCTTAAAATCTTCCTCCACCTTTGGCGCTTTGGTTGAGGGTTTCAAATTCCTCTAAAATTTGCATTAATCTATGACTAAAATCCCTCCTCCTTAGGTCGCACTAGATGAACCTTTTGAATCCTCTGGAAGAGTCAGGCGTTTTTCAGGGTCGTGAGGGTAAAGGTATATTGAAAAATATATTTAGGTATAAGTTAAGTATATTGAAATATATATTTAAATATTTTTCAATATACCTTTCAGGATGTTTGAGATAGGTCTCAAATCCACCAGATTTAACATGCAAAATCTAGAATTTGGAGGATTCACCAGATTTTAGACTTAGTCAATTTTTCAGGATTTTCACGATTTCAGGCTCGAGACTTAGTCTTTTTAGGGTCTCAAACATACTTCAGGATCGATCTCAATGTTCATTATCTAGATGGGATTTGACCAAAATTCTTCATCACTGCAAGTTCATCTGCCTCCTAATCATGAACCAAAGATCATAGAAGAGGAACTCATTATTGGATCATCAGAGGAAGATAACTTAGGATATCATCAAAAAAATCTCATTAAAAGCGCAGAGCTCCAAGATAAAAAGGGGGGTCCCTATTCCTAATGGGGTGATGTGTGATTTGGTCACAACATCTGGTGACTCCACTAGAGGAATGTTCCTGAACAGTTCTAAAACAAAGATTCAAAGCCCACTCAAAGAATATTAAACCACCGTCCTCAATCATAAACTATGCAAAAAAAAATGAGCTTAAAAGGGAAAGGAATCATAAACTGGATCAAGACACTACATCCCCTGATGTGTGATTAAAGATTGATCATGATTAAAATAGTTTCTTAAATGTTCCAAAGATAAACAAGAATCAAGTTTCAAAGTCTCCATGTACACCCACACACTAGATCAAACAAACATGACTACTCGATCAAAGAATCAAAGCTAGTTCCCAGCGCGACTATCCATATCTGAAGTTTAAAGTGCAAGCACTTAAGTTCATTCCTATCCCTTAGAAACTAGGATCGACTAAGCCAACCTGTCTTAAGCTAGGTAAATTCATGAAAGCGGATGGATGGATACATACACGGATGAAATGGGCAAATGATGATATGCAATGACACGTAAATGATGTCAAATGGAGTGATGATGGAATGAAAGTGAAAATGCGATGAGACAATGTGTCTCTATCATGACGCCTGTTTGCCAAGTTTTCACCAAGATACTTATCCATGGTGCCCGTTTGCCGGGTTTTCACTAGTGAACGAAATTTTTTCTCTTTACTATTTTTTCATTTTTTTTTCTTTTCTTTTTCTTTTTCTCTTTTTTTTTTTTGAATGATGACCATTACACACGGCGCCTGTTTACCAGGTTTTCATTAAGGTAACGAATGGTAAGAACTCCAGAGTCTGATTCTGCAGATGACGCGATGATCCACACATAAAATCCACTAGGTTTTCATATATTTAAGTATAAGTTGAGAGATTGAATTTCTTATACTTTAAATATTTTTCAATATACCTTTCAGGATGTTTGAGATAGGTCTTGAATCCATTGGATTTAACATGCAAAATCTAGAATTTGGAGGATTCACCAGATTTCAGACTTAGTCAAATTTTTAGGATTTTCAGGATTTCAGGCTCGAGACTTAGTCTTTTCAGGGTCTCAAACATACTTCAGGATTGATCTCAATGTTCATTATCTAGATGGGATTTGACCAAAATTCTTCATCACTGCAAGTTCATCTGCCTCCTAATCATGAACCAAAGATCATAGAAGAGGAACTCATTATTGGATCGTCAGAGGAAGATAACTCAGGATATCATCAAAAAAATCTCATTGAAAGTGCAGAGCTCCAAGATAAAAAGGGGGGTCCCTATTCCTAATGGGGTGATGTGTGATTTGGTCATGACAAGTCTGAGCTACATTGTACCGACGATATCCCTGAAGAGTCCAAAGTGCAAAAAGGCAGCAATCTTTGACAAGATGTTACTCAAAAACCATGTCACTTAGAAACATTTCGTTTGAGGCAATGCGATCACGTAGAGTGCCTCTACAATAACTCTCTCAGTTTTTTGTATCTCTGATACATTTACCCATGGTGAAAGGTTTTCTGCTGCCCCAAAAATTGTCAGAAGGAGGTAGTGTATTAAGTCAGGATGAAAGCCTATTCACTCTAGACACCAATCTCAAGTTGCACAATCATGAATGGGCGCCTAGAGCAATAAGGCACTACATCATGGTTCTAGGACCTTGAAATGGTGCCTAGGCATGTAGGAGGAATTTTCAAGGAGCCAGAATGTTTTTAAAACTCTAAGGAACTAGTCCAAAGACTCTATGGCACCATCTTGATACCATTGAGTCAACTTTGGAACTCAAACATATTGAAACAAGGTCTAGGAAGCTAGGCACCATCTCTTGCCAGTTCAACCTCTCAGATGCGCCAACATTGGAAAGACTCTTAATGAGTGCCGAAGTTTGAATTGATCTTGTGATTGAGAGTTTGGTGATGTATTGGTGCGAGATGATCTTCAGTTGAAGCAATCTAAGTTCCAAGAAGGGTTTAGAAGTTATCAACCTCTTCACTAAGTTAGGTGCACTTTACAAGCTTTCTTACCCAAGAGTTGCACCTCATTAAGACAAGGCACATCTTAACCTCTAAGACTTTTCCAAAGAAGCACTTTAGTTTATTAGCACCTTTGGACTTTGTTTTGCATTCTGAAAGAGAAGGCACACTTTGGAGGCATTTCTAACCCAGATTGATGCCTAGGTATAGTCATCTCTCTGGAGCATTACAATGTGTTTTAAAATGAAGGAGGACATTTCATAAGTTGGGGAATTGATCACTGAAGACCTTGGAGTGTTTGAATTACTCTAAGCAAGAAGGCGCATTTCCATGGAGTAGCATACTCGAGATAGCACCTAATGCCATCAAGGTGCAATTCCACCCTCACTTTGGTACCTATCATCAAGAAGGGGCATTGGGTATTCCTTGAATAGTTCTGAGCATTTGAAGTTCATGAAATCACCAAGGAATGTTGGGCACCATGTGTATACTCAACAAGCTTGAGTTTGCACCTAGACAAGTTGGCGCTTATTCATGTTTTAACTTCCCTCTTGAAGCGCCTAACTTGGGAAAAAGTTATCTTGTTGTTAGTCAAGTGTTTGATGTGTTTTGGAGACTCCAAAAGACTTCCTCTTGCTAGGTGCTCTTCTTGGCAACTACAACCTTCAACTGGCGCCTAGATCCTGAAGAAAAATACTTAGACTTCAATTTTCATGCACTTAGACTTCAAGGCGCCAAAACTAGTAGGAAAATATTTGGGGAGAAACCACGCTGATAAAAGTTGGGTAAATTTAACCTCCAAGTCTGATTACACTCCATATAACAACAATATTTATATCATGTCCCTTTGCTTTATGAAACAAGCAGTATGTGTCAAGTCATAGGGATAACACTTTGGTCCTTAGAAATTTCTCTGTGACTTTTGATAAGATTATCTACTGTTCTGTGGATGCTTGATAGTATTATCCTGATCCATTGGACTAGTGTGGCTATGAGGTTGGAAAGTGTTGCAACCTCCATCCTTTAAACTTCTCCACCTTGTTATGGGTTGTTTTGAGTATTTTCACTTGCTTTCTCTTCGAGAATATTTTCTAATGATACATGATGTGTCATAGATCATTCAACTTGATAAACAACATGGAGGGATTCTCATGCCTCCTATACTTATAGCAAGTTTCTTTATAGATAGCTCACATCATTGTCCATCTAGGTGGTCATTTCCCTAAATATTATGATAAGATAATCCTGTTAATGAACTTTGGATTGAATGAGAATCAACATGCTTTATCTTGACTAGAATAGTTGGGATGGACAAAAATCTATTGATTCTAGGTTGGGTTGTTAAAGGTCAAGAAGTTTTGGTGTCTAATGCCCTCTAAATCTAAATATTCAAAATTATAGTGGTTTAATAAGTTACAACAAATAGTCAAGTAGATAATAGACTATAAGGAACAAGGACTACACATGAATCCAAAACAACACCAGTCAATAAGGACATCACAAGTAACTCAACATTACTTCCAGAGGCGTTCACAAAAACAAAGGGGAGAACACAACTAGAGAATGCTAGACTGTAGTAGGGATGAGTGTCTGATGTAGAGCACACAGTGGAAGCATAGAATTATCAACTTTTGAACCTTCAAACTCACTATTTGGTGAGACAACATACCATCGGCGAACTTAAAATCTCATCATCCGATAGACCGAGGCCACCATGACTCCATTTGATTTCACTTCTGACAAACATCCCATCATTGACTCTTATCGGTCAGATAGACCGCTATCAGTGACTTTATATCCTTTCACACCAATGTCTTTGTCACTCCGATATGAGACTCTAAGTCCCTCGCCTATTGGTAGGACTTAATACCATCGGCACACTCAAAAAATCTTCTGTCGACACACCGATCTCACCAATGACAACCTTCAAACCACACCTGTTGGTGAGACTCCAAACATCAGTGAACTCTAATCTTGTTGGGCAGATACACCGATGGATTTTGATTGTCGGTGTGACCCCCTTCATCGGCGAATCTCTCAACTGCTCTTCTAATGCACCGATGGGATTATCTTTTGATACACCAATGTCTTCGACTTTGAACCACACTCGTTGGCAAGACATACCACTATCGGCAAACCCTAACCAAGGTCTACTGGTACGCCAATACGACCAACTCTTGACGTTGATACAAGGTTCTTTTGAAGGCAAAGGGTGCCTAGGCTTATGGGGCTCAATTTGATGTATTTATTGAAAGCTCAAGGTGAATTGATTCTTATTGAAAATGCCACTTAGTCCTTCATTTGCATTCTAGGCACCATTTCCTATTGACTTATATACTCCTCCTCATGCTAGGGTGCCATAATGAAGTGGTTTAGACAATAGGTGTGCTTCACTTACTAGAGGCTTGTTCTCCTTCCACCGTAGGCATACTTTTATGGTGGAACAGGTGTCAATGGGCACCTTGTCTTAAATGAATGCTCTCTCTAAGTTGGGTGCCCTTTTGAGGCTTTATGCGTTGTAAATTGCACCTTAACCCTTCATGCTTGTTGCTCAATGTTTGAATGTTTAAGAAAGTCTCCTTTAGGCGCTCATCTTGATGATTTTTCTCAAGGCACAATCATCCTAATGACTTGGATATTCATCCTAGTGTTTCAGGATATCAGGCTACCAGACTTAGTCATTTTCAAGATCTCAAACATAAAGAATAACATGATGATTCATTTTTTTGTATTACATATAGTTGACATTCTATGCTACTCATAAAGAATATTAATATTTTCTGTTCAACATGATGATTCATTTTTTTTTAAAATACAACTTTTATCTTTTAGTTCCAAAATAAGGTTTAGATGATACTTGAATAACAATAGCTTGCTTATTGGATCAACAAACATCCAATGTAATACAATTGGATTTTAAATATTTGAAGTAGCCATCTACAAATATCCATTCAAATGTGGATTTATAATGCAAGTATGGACGCCATCAATAAAAAAGATTTGTATTAACCAAATATCCATATAGGCATACATCAATATCTGTTGATATAAGTATAACATATATACAAAATAGCCATATAGGCTTACAAGAATGCCATATAGGCATATAATGTCAACTATATACAATACAAAATATATGTCCACAAATGCCATATAGGCATACAACAAAGGAACACAATAAAAAGTCATTCCCCTCTGGCTGGTGAAGAGAATAGATCACAGGCAGCCTTTGATCTTCTAGGGGATGGAGACGCGCATGTGGGTGGTCTACTACGAACCCGAGGGCTACTCCTCCTATTTAGTTCTTCCTACATCTTTAGCTGTTACAATAAAAAGTATAGACATTAATATATAGAAATTACATGTTATAAAAAATGAAACATTTAACAAAATAATCACTTATTGCTAACATAAAATTTGTCTCCTCACTTGCCTCAATAGCAGGAATAGGCCCTAGTGATGTCATGTCCTATAGAAACCATCCAGATAGAAATTAAACTTTAAATCAATAATCTTTTGATTTTTCAAAATTACAACTATAACAATTAATGTAAATTAAAATTTACTAATCTGCCTCATACCCCTATCAATGCCATGGAGCTATGAATCATAGAGGCCACACCCTGCTCCATTGTCCTATAAACATGGGGAGGTGTCTCCGTAGCTTGCATCATCTGGAAATACACAATAAAGAACACAAGTCACATACAAAAATCTAGTAAGTATAATTCATTCATTAAACTATTTATTTTATTACCTTCATAAATCTTTGAAGTCCACCACCGTTGGCAGGTGTTGCCATGAAATCTATAGTATTAACCTATTCAACATCCAAAATTAGATATTAGAATACCATTCATATAACGATGCTATTCACATGTAATATTTATAATTGTTTAGTAGTTACATACCTCGACAGTAGATGATCTAGTGTAAAATGCAGGTGGAGAACCATTGAAAACTGCATCGATGCTATGACCCTGATATTTCATTAAAATCATCAATTTAAATTAGTTAATCTTGCATTTCAAAAATGAAATTTAATAAATTAAATTCAATAAACTTGCTAATATTTACCTGAGTATCAAGGCCAAAAGTCTCACTCAGGAGGGTATCTGTCATCACCATCTGCTCAGCTGTAGATGTAGCTTGTGCACCTGTGTCCTGACTATCCATGGGGTCATAACCACAGGCTGACTCGCAAGCCTAACAAGCATGGGGTGGGACCCTACTCCTAGCACTATCTCCCAACCCACTCTGTGCTGCAGGACCGGCATGCTCTATGATGCTCTGGGTCAAGGCACTAATGGACTATAGTGTATCGACCTCAACACTCTCCTTCACAATGGAAGGGATAGAAACATGCTCATGGGCTAGTCTGCTAATTACTCGTCTCACTACCTACTGTGGGTCAAGACGTGCCTCTGGTCTATCTTGTGCTAACCCCCCACCTCTACCCTAGAAGTCCCGCATATCAAAATAGTTTGGCACTTTATTGAGGACAAACTTGCAGTAGAGTTTCCTCAAAAAGTATTGTGGGACCTCATTATTATTGCATGGAGGATGGTCAAAAACCATCCACCACCTCTACCCAAAATTGTCCCTTATCGCTTAGTCGTTGCACCAATGGATAGGGAACCTCTTGCATGTAATGGGTGGAGGTTAATTTGTTTGTGGGTTTGTGAAAATCAAACACAAGTCTAATTTTGTAATTTATAATTTTTTCACATCTTGGTATGACAACTTGTCTGCATAGTAATCTCTAAACTCTCTCTTCTTATCTGTCCTACTAGTTATTTGCTTGCTAATTGAATCTACATTTGATAACATAGACTCAAGAGATTTGGCAAGCGTGGACCTATGCAAGGTTGAAGTGGAAGGATCTTTCAACCTTGCAATTATATATTCAATTTCCTTTTTGTTGTTTTCAATTTGCCCCATTATATTTTCTTGTGCTCTAGGGGCATGTTGAGGAATGGATGGAGGAGGTTATTGTTCTGCAGGTATTTCCTCCTCGGGATTTTGTGGATTTTGAGGAGGAGGAGGAGGTGCATTAACATTTCTTGACAATTAATGAAATATACATCAAAAATCAACTCAAACCTACCTATTTAGAAACAAATTCAAACAAAAAAATAAATAAACTCACTCCTTTGGCATGCTCGAGGTCATGGCAGCATTTTGGTAATGAATCAATAAGATTTTTGAGTTGAATTGAGGAATCTAAAACGTGAGCGCGCTTTCTAGGGTTTGCAGACTGCGGGAGTTGTGGAGAAAAAGAAATAAAATGAGATGCAAACCCTTTTTTTATAGTACTTCATAATGCGCTCGCGTTATAATGCGAGTGCGTTATGTATTGTTTTTTTTTAAAACCATTTGGCCACTTTTTGGCCCCCCATCTTTTTGCACTTACCCTACTGTCCTCTACTCAGAATACTTTTCATACTTAGCCATTTTTTGTCAACCAAACCTGAAATCCAATGTGCTCTTCTGGACTTATCTCTTCTAGCCATGGTGATAAGATCTTTGAGCCTTGTTGCCATCAATGACAACATACAGGTCAATACCAGAGCAATGTCTCTTACCAACAATCTCCCCCTTTGGGATTGATTGCAACACTTAGTGAAAAATGCTTGACTGCTCCCCCTTACTATATACACTTCATTCTCCTACTCCCCCTGAGACGTTTATCCATTTTTCACTGATCTCCTTCTCCCCCTTTGATATCAATGGAAAAGGGTGTGAACTGACACCAAAAACTTGTCAAAATTTAAAAAAAAAACTATGTACTCTGGCACATATTTACAAGTACAATCTTCATCCTAATATTACATATTCTTGAGAACATCATTGAATATGTTTTTAATCAGTGTCCACTCCATATCCCATCTTTTCTTTGCATTTTCTAGAATCTAAATTTGTCCACTGAGAAGAAAAACTAAGGCTTCTATCTTTTTCAGGTCAAAAGTTGTGTCTACTTGGATGGCTAACTTGGCCTCTGCAATAAGATTTGTCATTGAGTCTAACTTTGGACAAAGTAGTCTTCTAAGTTGTCCCATCCTACTTTTTATTTGATATTTCTAATTTATTAAGTCAATCATGTCATTGTGAATATTGATGACCTTTGTTTCTTTTTTATGACTAACTCTACTTCTAGATCAAATTTTTGAGAGATATCCAGCAATTTTTGTTCCAAATCTTTGATCTTTTCTTCAATCTTTTCAGCAGTTTTAGGCCAGGATAAACAAAACTTGTTCAAATCTCTAGCATCTTTCACAACTTTTTGAATGTTGGCTATTGTATTATTTAATGAAGTTTTGTCATTTTGCTATCATTATTTTCAATTCTTCTAGTCATTTCTCATCAAACTCTTGTCTCACCTTTATTTCTGTAGATTTCTCAAAGGATTCAAATTGTTTACTTACGGAACTTATTAACCCTCTCAGATGACTTGCTGAGGTCATGGATGAATCCTTTTTGTAGGTAGGCAACAGCTTCTCCAAAATCTCAGATGCTTCATCAATTAGTTCACTATCCTCAATGTGTGATTTTAATATCTCCTCTTGAACCTTTGCCTAAACAATTGTAACCAACTTGAATTTTTGTTCTGGTGACATTATGTCCAAGTTTATTGGACCATTTAGAAATTTGAGCTCATCCAAAACTTGTTTTCTTTTCTTCAATAATTATTTTGTAAGCTCTGCAATGTCTCTTGCTATGATATAGAATTCTTCTTTCTGGCTTTTCTTCAAATAATCTAATTCCATATCCTTATTGGTGTCCTCTTCTTGTTTAGGTGGAGTATTTTCCACTACCAACTCTTCCTCAGTCCTTTCTTTGCCAGTAACATTCTCAGACTATTGTGTAGGTGAGGGTTTAACTTGAGAATCATTAGTAGGCACCTCTTTCTTCTCATACATTCTGTCATATATATTTGGTTCTTGACCCAAATTTATTTTCAGAGAAGATGAATTGATAGGAATATCAGTTTTGTCATTAACACTTGTAATGAGAAAATTGTGTTTCTTGAAAGCTTTCAAGATAATTTCTTCTGATTCTTTTACCACTTTATCAATATCACCTAGCATTAACAAATTTATTCTTGTTTTAGTTTAAACTGATCCTTGGTCTCCTTTGAGATAAGATTTTCTTCCTCTGCAGTGATTTTCAGATAAAGTCTAGTCAACACATGTTTTCTCAGCTCAATGTCTTTAGCTCTGGCATTCTCTTTTCTAATGCTCAAGATATTAGCCAGACTTTCTGGGAGATCAATGATGATCTCAATGAGGGCTTTGCTGAAAGTGTTGAGATAGTTTACAGTGGCTTCCTCTAGACTACTTTTGTCTTTGTTACTAAATTCATCATAGTGCTTAATCATAGGTTTTAGATTTCCAAGATTATAGTGGCATCCTTTACTATATCTATAAGTGTCGGAGGCATTTTCTATCTTTTACTAGACTTATCTTTTCCGAAGGATTTTTCTTTAGTGTGTCTGGAGGCTTTGTGAGTCTCAATTTTCAACTTTTTGATCTCTTCATCTGTCTCTATCTCCTCTTCATCCTTTTCACTTATACTAACATATAATCTTTTTCCTTTCATCTTCTTTCTCTTCATGTCTTTGGCTGAGGATTCTTTTGATGTTTTCTCTAGGTTCATTGATGATGTGGCACCAAAGGAGGTGGTAGAGCTTCTGGTAGTGCTTTGAGCTTTCTCAAACTTATCCTATTTTATATGTGGTTTTTCTAAATTTTGCACCGATTCATTCTTTTTCTTTTATTCTGCTGCTTTCTCTACTTTTTCCCTTACTTCTTTGAGTTGTTCTTTGGTGATTCCATACCTTGCAGTGACTTCTTCCACCTCTTTTCTAATTTTTCTAGTTGATTCAAGTTTTCTAAATTCAACATGAAGTTTTATGGATAGCTCTTCATAAGTTCCAAGCCTTTCTTCCCTCTTGTCCTTAGGTTTGCTCAACATGTATTGAGCATAGCTCTCTAATATTTTCTCATCTACTTCATACCCGATTGGCATTACCTAGACAGTCGTAGGCTCAACAACTTCCATTAGGCATTGATCTTTTGTTACCATGAAACAAATAGTATCCTTATATTTGTGAACAATCTTCCTAGGAATACTTTCTCTAGCTTGCATTATGCCTTGAAAATTTTTTAAGTATCCCCATAAGGTTGTGTTTTTCTCATTAACACTTCCAATGCTATTTAGATGGTTTTTGATTTGGATAGCTACTGGTTTACTGCGTAACCAGATCAAATTCTTCATGTTTGGTAGCTCATTCATAAAATAAAAGAATAAGTAGATGACCAACATACCATAATTGAAGGGGTAGTTCTTGCTTTCCTTTATCTTCTTCAGGTTCTCCAGTAGTTGGGTTAGCAGTAGTTTGTACAAATCATAATCTGCATTCTCTTTGACCATTTGATATGCAGTATAGATTGTTGTTCTGGAGATGGAATACTCCCGGTTGGAGAAATAGATCTTGTAGCCCAAAACCATTCAGGTGAATCTTACATCATGATCTGTGATATAATTGATAGTCAGTGCCCTCTTATCGAACCTTGCTCCAGTGGCCTCTGTAACTATTTAATTCTTCACAGCTTTCAACAAGGGCACACCTCCAATGGAACTTAATCCTGTCACTACCCTAATTGCATACTTGGTGATTTTGAAGGGCTTCCCTAACCACATGAATTCATCATGAATTTAGATCAAAACATACCTTACCCATTCATCCTCTGCAAATGTAGGAAAATCCACATACTGAATAAACTTCTTTTCCTTTATGGTTTTGTATTCCTTTTTGAGGTCAAACTGGTCATCAGTTAGATTCTTGAGATATAAATCTATTAGACAAATTCCATTGTGTTCATCTAGGGTAACATGAATATATGCCCTAACATCCTCAACATACAAGACTTCGTAAGGTATACTAAAAAATGTACCTGTTTGATCCACTTCAGTTGCTTTATGTGGGTGTTTCTTGAACTAGGGTCAAGGGCGTTTAGTAATATCTACAATTTGTGGAGTCACCATAGCAAGAATTCAATAGACTCACAATTAGGGTTTCTATGGAAATACCTTGTTTTGCTGAGTCAGGGTTTCCTTTCTTCAAATGCTTCAAATCTTGGTTGTCACTAGTTTAGCTTCGATCTCTTTGAATTTTTGATAGCTCCGAGTACAAAGTGATTTTGAAATAAAAAAAGTTCCTTTTTATCCTTCACATGACTTGACCTAGTCGTCATAAATGCTCATTTCCAAAAAGTTGTCAAAACCTTTCACTATAGAACACAGTCAATTAGGATTGCTCCGCAATATGCCACATTGACCCTTTTTCTTCTAGTTTTTCTTCTAAGAGCTATGTCACATCAGATTTCTTCATACGCCTTTGTGCCAGATTCTGGCACCCACTTTCTGGTAGGGGGATTTGGATTTTCTGTTGGAATTAGAATGGACAACTGAGATGGGGGGTTGAATCAATTGTCACACAAAAAAAACTTTTTCTGCTATTAACCTTCTTTATTAACTTACTTATCAGAATAATGATATAAACATTAGAGCATAGATCAACAACATATGAGAAGAAACATAATCAACACAATTGACACCAAGATTTTGACATGGAAACCTGGTTAAGGGAAAAACCACAGTGGGGATTAACCCACAAAGATTTGTACCTTGTTAAAAGTACTTTAGAAAAATAGAAGGCACATGCCTTCAGACACACTTCCCAGAGCTCACTGCTCAAAAAAGAGGCTCATTGCCTATAGAATTTATTTAGAACATAAAGAATTAACTGAGAAATAGCATCTACTTCATGCCTAGTTTAGTTTCAATGAATGCTCACAAAACTTCTGCTTTGCCCCAAATTCTTCTTCACTAACTTCTCACTTTACATTGCTCTCGTTCCTTTTCTTCTCTGCTCTGGTTCTGATCCTTTATTCAAATTTAATCTATTTTTCTCAAGGATGATTTTTAACAACTCTTCAACAAGTATTTATACACTTCATCAACCTTGGAATGATCAACAAGGCCAGCCAAACTTAACGTGCATCTTTACACTGTTGGCCAAACATTGCTGAGACTCAAATCTTCCTCTACTAACATGTCACACTTCATAAAATGATCTTTAGATCATCTGCAACATGCTAGGAACATCCGGTCAGCCAAGACTGGGAAGAACATCAACTTCAAAGAGGAAATCTTCAATAACAAGCTCAAACTCCAATGCAGACCTCCAACATAGTAGCCACACAATCTAGAGACTTCCACAAGCACATTGAACTCACCAATAACATCCACTCTAAACCAAATTACCAGAATCATTTGTATCTTCCTCCGGAACCTCAAGAACATTGTCTGCGATGACTGTCAAACTAGAAGGATGGCTTGCGGACCTCCAAACCATGAACCAATGGAGTTGGTGATACACACTGACTTCCCAAACATGCCTTCTGATCTGCAAATCATAATATTTCACTGTGGAGCAATCCAAACCAACTTACTATCACTCTGTCTCTTCTGCGAGATCTGGTTCTATTCAAATGGCCATAAATTCTTCAAATCTTCATGTGGACTTCTCAATTCTTGACTAGAACAACCTCTAACAATCTTCTACATAGCCATAAGGTCTGTGAACATTGAGTCATCATTAATTTTCTCAATATCCTCAACATTCCAGTCTCTTGAACAGGCAACAAAATAAGGCATAGTTGACACCAATGACAACAAGAATATGTTGACATCAATGACAACACCATTAGGCACATATTTGCAACAATCTCCCCCTTTGTCATTGATGGCAACATATGTTGTGAAAAAAAATTCAACCATCATGACAAAAACTTCTCCCCCTGACTTCTACAACCACTTCCTTCATTGCTCCCCCTGTCATCAGTAATTAGTTTTTCACATGTCATCTCTCCCCTTTTGACATCAATGGCAAAGGGCACATATTTGCAATCTTTACTCCCTCTTTTATTTTAGACTGATCTCCAACGTTTGCATACTGACTACTCCTTAGAGTAGTATTTTCTCAACATCAATCTAGATCTCAAGATATGACTAAGAATTCCACCAGACTGATGCACCTCAGTGCATCTTAGTTATGATTCAGAGGGGTACTAACCCCTAACTTCTCTCTGAGATACTCAAAGGTATCCTTGGGAAGAGGCTTAGTGAAGATATCTACAATCTAATCTTTGGAAGACACAAACTCCTACTTGACTTCATTCTCATTTACCTTCTCTCTCAGGAAATGAAACTTCATAGATATATGCTTTGTCTTTGAATTCAACATTGGATTCTTTGAGATGCTTATTGCACTAGAATTATCGCAAAAGATTGTGACTGGCTCCTCAAACACAACTCTGATGTCCTTCAATATTTGCTTCATCCATAGAACCTAAGTACTATTATTTGTTGTTGCTATATATTCTGCTTCTGTAGTAGACAGATATATTACCTCTTGTTTTTTTCTCATCCAAGAGACCAATCTTCTTCCCAAGAAAAATGCACCACCACTTGTACTTTTTCTGTCATCCACATCTCCTACCCAATTAGCATCTGTATATGCATGAAGAGTGAAATCATTGTCCTTTGGATACCACAATCCATAATCAATTATCCCCTTGAGATACCTAAAAATTCTTTTGACTACCACAACGTGGGATTTTTTTGGATCATCTTGAAATCTAGCAACAAGTCTAACGGCATTCATGATGTCAAGTCTTGTCTGACTCTAATAGAGCAATCCTCCAATCATTGATCTATACCTTTTATGATTTGCCTTGAGGGAATCATCATCTTTACTTAACTTGCATCTTGTTACCATAGGTGTACCTAGTGGCTTTGAATCTTCCATTCCAAACTTCAACAATTCTTTCACATACTTGGACTGAGATATAAAGATACCTTTATCTAACTGAACAATTTGCAGACCTAGGAAGAAATTCATCTCTCCAAACATTGACATCTCAGATTCACTTTTCATTTGATCAGCAAATGTTTTGCACATACATTCATTTCCACCAAAAATGATATCATCAACAAAGACCTCAACAATCAGGATGTCCTCATGATTAATCTTGAAGTAAAGATTACTATCAGCAGTACCTTTGCTAAAACCTATCTTAAGCAAATATTTATCCAATCTTGCACCAGGCTCTTGGAGCTTGCTTGAGTCCATACAAGTCTTTTCTTAGTTTACAAACCATATCTTCCTGATCAGACAACTAAAATCCTTCTGGTTATTCAATGTAGACTTCTTCCTCCAAATCTCCATTTAGGAATGCTGATTTGGCATCCATCTCATACACTTTAAAATCTCTGAAAGTAGCAAATGCAAGAAACAATCTAACTGCCTCTATTCTTACCACTAGAGCAAAAGTTTCTTCAAAGTCAATTCCTTCTACTCAAGAATAACCTTTGCATACCAACCTTGCTTTGTTTCTTACAACTTCACCATCTTCATTTAGTTTATTCTGGAAGACCCATTTAGTTCTAATCACATTTTTGTCCTCAGGTCTAGGAACAAGATCCCAAGTGTGGTTCTTTTCAATTTGCATTAATTCTTCTTCCATTGCTTTTACTCTTCTCCTAGTTCGAACACCTTTATTTCTATCTCCTATGATTTGATCTTCAAGGTGATTCATTCTTACATACCTGGGGGTTTTAGGAATTGCTTGAACTTCTATTTCTTGAGCTTGTTCCTCAACTTCTGTATTATTTTCTTGAGTTCCTGGTGTTTCTAGATCAATCTAAATCTGAGTCAGAGTTTGAACTACCCTTCCTTGACTTTGACTTTCATCTTGATCATCTGAATCATATCCATAGAATCTGGAATGTCCTTCCTTGTTCTCATCAACTCTAACATTGGCACTTTCAACAATCTTTTTCAACCTTTTGTTAAAGCTTGGTAAGCATTACTTTGAGTAGAGTACCCCAAAAATATTCCCTCATCACTTCTTGTATCAAACTTGCCTAAATCCTTATCCCTTTTGATGTAGCATTTACTACCAAAAACTCTGAAATATCTCATAGTAGGAGGATGACCAAACCATAGTTCATAATGCGTCTCACCAGAATTGCCTTTGATCTGCACCTGGTTAAGAGTGTAGACATCAGTACTTACAACTTCTCTCCAATAGAATTGAGGAACATTTGTTTCCATCATCATGGTCCTGGCATCTTCTTGAATGGTCCGGTTCTTTCTCTCCACAACTCCATTTTGTTGGGGAGTTCTAGGAGCAAATAACTATCTTTTTATGCCATGCTTCTCACCTAAAGCATCAAACTCATGGGAAGTAAATTTTCCACCTTTGTCAGATCTTAGACATTTCAATTTTTCACCAATCTCATTTTCCACCATCACTTTGAACACCTTAAATTTGTCAAGAGCTTCTAATTTTTATTTTATGAAGGTTACCCACATCATCCTAGAGTAATCATCAATTAGCAACATGAAATATCTATCTCCTTACACACTCCTAATTCTAGCAGGACCACAAAGATCAGTATGTACTAGTTCCAATCATCCACTTGAAGCTTGTTCCTTACTCTTGAATGAAATTTTTCTCTATTTCCCCAATTGACATTCTATACACCTGCTATTAGGTTTCACAAGTTTTGGAAGATCTCTTACAGCCTGAGTGGTACTTATTTTGACAATTTTATCAAAATTCACATGACACATCCTCCTATGCCATAACCAACTTTGATCTATCTGAGCAATCAAACAACTTTTGCCAGAACTACTTAAATAAAAAATGTTACCTCTAGTTTGAGTACTAGATGCAATTTCAGTTCTGAAACTCTCCAAGATTCTGTATTTTCCATGTTGAATCAAAGATCATAACCTTTATCAATCAACTGTCCAAAACTCAGAAGATTATGTTTCAGTCCTTCCACATATAGAGCATCATTGGTGCTTTTTGTACCATCAAAAGAGATGGATCCTTTGCCATGGATTCTACCAGCTGAGTTATCTTAAAATTTCACAAGCCCTCCTCCATAATTTTCAAAATTCACAAACTTACTCTTGTCTCAAGTCATATGATGAGAACATCCACTATCAATCACCCATTCATCTTTCTCAACAACCTAAGCAGCCAAGGCACTTTCCATATTTACATGGCTAGTAGATTCAGTAGACACTGGATCTTCTTCTTTGATGGAAATGAACACCCAATCATTTTCAAAGGAACCTCCATGATCAGATTCATCATCTGTGAGTCCTTCTTCTCCAATTTCTTGGACATAGTAACATTTGTTCTAATTTTTGTATATGTTAGGGTTTGGATTTTTAAACCTCTCTGGACATCTTGAGGCAAAATAACCAATCTTATTACAAGAAAAACATTTGAGTGGCAAGTTTCCTTCATACTTATTGGATCCTCTTGGCAATCTTTTGGTAAGAAGGGCGTCAAGATCTACAGTTTCAATTTCAACATCTTCAAGATCCTTCCTTGTCTTCATGAATCTGTTTGATCTTGTAGAAGAGCTTTCACCCGAATCATATCTTTGTTTTCCATATACACTGGCCTTAAATGTGGATTCAAACTTGGGAAGAGAATCACCCAACTCACTTAATTCAAAAGCTGAAATTTTGCCAATCAGTTGATCTCTTGTAACTTCTGAGACAGTCCTAATCTCTTCTATAACATCAACCTTATGTTTGTATGCATCAGGTAATGATCTGAGCACTTTTGATACAATCTCTGATTCTTGCAAAGTTCCACCAGCACACCTGATACCAAACACAAGTTCATTTATCTTTTTTATGTAGATTGTGATGTTTTCATCTTCACTTATCCTCATAGTTTCAAATTTTCCTCTTAGACTTTGTAGCTTGGCATATTTGACAAATTTATCGCCTTTATACAGATTCTCCAACTTTTTCTAGATTTTATAAGAAGTTTTTAGACCAAAGACATTTGTCATTTCTGAATTAGTCAGGGCACTCAACAAGGCTTCCTTAGCTCGAAGGTTATTTTTAGCATCTTTGATTTGATATGGAGTTGAAGGACCTTTCTCTGGAGGTTTATACTCAACACTGGTTATCACCCAATAAGCATCGCCCATGCATTGCAAATGGCACTCCATGTGATTCTTCCAAATAGAATAATTTGTTCCATCAAATCTCAAACTATCCTTCTTGTAGGTCAACATCCTGGATCTCCTCAAATGGTCAGACTTTTATAAGAGGATCTAGCTCTGAAATCAATTGTTGGAATTAGACCAGACAACTAAGAGGGGGGGTGAATCAGTTGTCACACAAAATAAACTTTTTCTACTATTAACCTTCTTTATTAACTTACTTATCAGATTAATGATATAAACATTAGAGCATAGATCAACAACATATGAGCAGAAACATAATCAACACACTTTACACCACGATTTTGACATGGAAACCTAGTTAAGGGGAAAATCGGGGTGGGGGTTTGTTAGAATCTAAAAAGATTATTAACCCAGAAAGCTAGTGCAAAGAATAGATATCTAAACTATGAATGCAAATGATACGAAATCAAAATAGCAACAGAGAGTTAGTCTCTAAGAGAGTAATGCAAATGCTAGAAGAATAATAGCATTAAGAGGATGCAAAAGCAAAAGATACCAAATACAAGCCAGGTAGCATATTTATATAGACTAGGAAGAGAGAGGAGGTGGCAAAACCGACCAATGAGGAGCAACCATCTATCGGACTAAAGATAGCAAAGTATCTTCCCAAGATAGCTAATGGATGCTCACATGTAGGAAGGTGACACCTTGCAACCACTCACCTAATAAGACATGCTTTATTAACCTAAGCGAGATTAATAGAAGTGTAGGAAAAACCTAGGAATATAGGGAAAAATAAATAACCCAACTAGGAAATAAAAACCTACACTAACACCCCCCATAAGTGAAGCTTAGGTTGATGAAGAAATGGGTCCCAGTAAATCAAGCCTGATGAGGTACCCATGTACATAAAATTCCCCCCCAAAGAGAGAGAGAAGAGACCCCCCCAAAAGTAGAGAGAGTCAGGACTCCGAGTGAGAGGAAGAAGCCCCCCAGAAGATGAAGCATCCTGCACCCCCAGCAAAGCTCGCAAATGAAGGAACTTGCTCTCAGTGAAGGGTTTGGTGAAGATATCAGCAACCTACTCGGAAGTCAGACAGTAGTGAAGGTTGATGATGTGGCCATGGATGAGCTATTTTTCCCCAAAAAATAGCTCATCCAGACCCCCACCGAGGAGCATGGCCCTTAGATTGCCCATTGGGGGATGGTCTCCCCAGACCACACAGGTGGGTACCCCCATGCACCCACTAGATAACCTATATGTATCAGGTAGTGGGATCAAACATGCAGATAAAACAAGATCACTATTTGGTGAATACTTCATCTCTTATGAATGATTTACAAATAATAGTATGAGTAATTAATTACATAGGATTTACAAGGTTGAGGGCACCTTAATCCTAACATTCTTCCACTTGACATCATACATTGTAAATAGATCCATTGAAAAAACATAAAACGACTTTAAGCACTAGGAACAAGGAACATTGCCTTCCTACACCACTTAAACTTTTTTGTGCTCATAGGTTTAGTAAGAGAATCTACAACATTCTCTTAAGTGTCAACCTTCTTTAGCTCAATCTATATATTAGCAATCATTTCATGAACAAAATGGTATTGAACATTCATATGCTTAGTCCATGCATGATACATGGGGTCCTTGTCCAAACATATTGCACTTTGTCTATCATAACCAATATGAATAATCTTACAATCTAAACAAATAAATGTACACAATCTCTGTAACCAAACTACCTCCTTAGAGAAATGAGTAGCAGCCATATACTCTGCTTTGATGGTGGATAACGAAAAGGTGACTTGCCTTTTACTCATCCATCTCATAGCTCCTCAAAACAAAGTAAACACATAGCCACTAGTGGACCTTTGACTATCCAAGTCACATGCCCAATCTGCATCAACAAACCATGTATGTCCAATGTCTTATCCACACTGTTAGTACCAGAATAAATCAAATAGTAATCACAAGTAACATGCAAATATATTAACACCCTCTTTTCAAAATTTCAATGTTGTCTACCAAGGTTAGACATAAGTCTACTCAAAACTCCCATTGCTTGGGCAATATTTGGTCTAGTGCAACCCATTGCATACAACAAACTTCCTACAACACTAGCATATGGTACATCAAACATATCATCTAAATCATCTTCATTCTTAGGACACATATCTAACGAAAGCTTAGTACCAACCGATTAAGGAATTCTAACTAGATTGCAATCATGCATGCCAAATCTGTGCAAAATAGTATTCACATACTTACTTTGTGATAACCAAAGCTTTTTGTTACCTCCATTCATTTTGATCTATATTCCTAGAATATATCTAGCTGCCCCTAGATCATTCATGTCAAATGCACCTAAAAGTTGAGATTTCAACTCAGTGATCATATCCTTGGTGTTACTGTTCAAATAACATATCATCCACCTACAACACAATAATCAAAATATGATCATCAAGACATTGAATGTAGACACAATGATCCTCTTCACTTCTAACAAAGCCCAATTTCAAAACAAATGAATCAAACTTATGGTAGAACATTCTGGGGGATTTTTTTAAACAATAAAGAGATCTTTTTAACTTGCACACTCTGTGTTCTTTCCCTTTTAGCTCAAAACATATAGACTATTGCATATAAAATTTATTCTTCTAGATCTCCATGTAAAATTGTAGTCTTAACATCTATTTGCTCAATTTCAAAATCATAATCTATAGTAATGGATAAAAGAAATCTAATAAAAGATAATTTAGCAGCAAGAGAGAAAATTTCACTAAAATCAACTCCCTCTCTCTCTAAGAGAGCCCTTGGCTACCAGTCTATCCTTGTACTTCTACAATGAATCATTTTATCCAAAAATATCTTGAAGACCCACTTACATCCTATGACCTTTCTTCCTTTGGGAAAATGTACAAGATCCCAGGTATCACATGAATCTAAAGCTGGTGCAGAGGCACCTTCCTAACAGCTGGCCTCCATGAGGCAGTTAGTTTGTTATAGGTCCGCATGATGACATACATGATCAGGATATAGGTCCGCATGATGACATACATGATCAGGATATAGGATAATTATCAGCATGATGACAGGGCAGTAGGCTATTTTTAGTATGTTTGACTTTATCATGTAATAAGGTCCATTTGGACCGATGCTATGTATTAGATCAGCATAGGAGTATGTGTAGGCAGTTAGAGATCGGGATAGGGTTATCTGAGCTGTCCTCTCTCCCAGCCGCTTGGAAGCTCCCAGCCGCTGGGAAGTGAGTTGGTAGTACTCGAATGATTTGTTATATATACCTTCGATCTGTTAGGGTTTAGAGATATTGATATTGATCGTTCATATTGTGTTTGCTAGATGTTATGTTCAGGAGAGTAGTACTGGTGATATGCTGTACTGGTGATCAGTCCAGATATTGTGAAGCAGAATTGTAAAAGCAGGACATTTGAATCTCAATTGAATAAGATCTCATCTTTTGCAGTATTTGAGTTGATCAGTTGTATCTGTGTTGATTTCCTTTCTGTTTGCAAGTTAATGGGTACTTTCAACCCTTCCACCGGTTGATCCTGCAAATCGGTGGAATGGTCCTGTATCATAGCTTAGGTTGCAATTGTGTTTTCTGTTTATGCATTGCATTGTTCAAGAGATCTGTTAGGAGCATGCTGTGAATCAGCCTAGCATCCTCATGTGCTAGGTATAGAAAGATAAGTTGTTAGACTTTGGTTTGAAGGTGATCCGGCCCGGTCGTCACATTGTCTTTATGTAATTGTGCGGTTCTGAGTGTTTACATGCAGCGGACGGATACACAGGAGTCTGCATGTGCGTTTCCAGCCGGAACAAGCCGCATCGTCACCTGCGAATGCATCGCCATCAGGATCGGGTCGTGAAACAGTTGAAGTTTGCAAGTTACAAGTGCATCAGGATGTTTTGAGTTGGATATATACTCAGTGTATATATCGCAGTCAGGATCATCTCTCGGAGAAGCTCGTCATCCGCATATCGCTAACAGATGCGAGAATGAAAGTTCGGGTTTTTTTGGCTAAGTGTTGAAGAGGTCATCAGGATATTGTGTGACGTCATCGTCATCCGCATATGACGTCATTGTCATCAGGATATTGAGATATCCCCCTATGCATATTGATCCTGTCGTCGCTAAGGGTTTAGGTATTGGCGAAGGCTCTCGGCAGAAGGTTGTGATAACATCATCAGGATGTTCCAAGACAACCGGATAAATTAGATCATGATGCTGTTACTTGTATCGTCGGGCAGTGGAGCGTCGAAGGCAAGGTGTTGAAGGTGATCGTCATCAGGATATCGGGAGCAACCGGATATTTGGATATCCTGCTGACGAAGGTGGTGTCGAATATCATGATGATGCCTCTTGTATTTGGCGCCCGATGAACAGTGCAACCGGAGGATGTTCGCGCCCGTTGATTATCATGATGATGATGATAGGCGACAGGCGGAGGAGGTGAACAGTAGTCGGCAGGAGGATAATTGTGCCCAACCGAAATATGATGATGCTGTTGGTGTTTCTAGGAAATATGATGATGATGCTGAGCCAATAGACATTTTTATCAGGTTGTTTGTATTATTGGCAGCTCCTTCCTGTTAGTTAGCTTCCGTTGCGTTTCGCTCTGCATCATAGTGGTATCAGAGCAAAGGTTAGGATCTTCTGGTAAAGATAAGCAGGATGTCAGATGAAGAAGGAACATCTGAGGTTCCAGCAAGGATGACCAACGCTGAGTTGGCAGTTCTGGTGAAGAAACAGATTGCAGAAAGCAAGACCGTGAAGGCTCAGAATCAGGAGTTGAAAGATGAGTTAGCAAAGTTGAGGAGCAGAGTAGGTTCTGGTAGAGAAGATGATAGGGAAGAAGAAGAGATCCCTAATTGGAGCGAGGAGGTCATTCCTGCAGACCAGAGGCCACTGTTGAATGCCCTCAAGGCCATGGAGAGGAGAACCATGGATGTGAAACTGGATTTGCCAGTGTTTACAGGTAAGATGGACCCTGATTCAGTAATGGAGTGGATAGACTGTTTGAACAATTTCTTTGTACCAGAGGAGATACCAGAACAGCAGAGAGTGAAGATAGCACAGTCAAAGATGAAAGAAGCTGCCCTGACATGGTGGAACTTTGTTCAAGATGATAGAGTGCAGGAAGGAAAACGTAGAGTTGCCACATGGAAGAAGATGATGGAATTGGTAAAGGAAGCTTATATTCCTTTGGATTACAGTATCCAGTTACACAAGAGGAAGCAAAACCTGAAGCAGAAGGAGCTAGATGTCAGCTCATATACAGAAGAGTTCATGAAACTCTGTATGAAGACAAAGGTGAAAGAAAGTGAAGAAGAGAAGGTAGCCAGATACCTTAATGGATTGAAGTTTAATATTCAGGATGATCTAAGTCTGCATAACCCAGATACAGTGCAGAAATGTTTCCAGTTGGCATTGAAAGTGGAAGAGAAGTTAAAGAGAAAACAAGAGCAAAACAACAGAGGAAGAGGATCAGCCCATAGAACAAGGCAAACCAATGAGAGTCAAGAAGACACTGGTAAAGGACAGGGACAGTCTGATTTCAGAGGTGGATGGAAAGGTAATAAAGGCAGATTTGGAGGTGGTAGAAGTTCTACTACATTTTCAGGGAAATGTTATACCTGTGGTGAGTTTGGTCATCCATCTTTCAAATGTCCAGAAAACAAAGGTTCATCATCCAGAAATGATAGAACGAGTGACAAGAGAGTACAACTTGTGCAAGAAGAGAAAGAAGAGAAAAGTGTACAGAGTCCAAACATTTATCAAAAGGATCAGGAGGCTGATAATGTTGGATATCCAGAGAGTGGAGAATCATTGATGTTAAGGAGAATTAGTTTGCAGGCATCAAAGGATATGATGCAAAGAAGAGCTCTTTTCAAAACCACATGTAAGAGCAAAGGTAAGGTATGTAAGGTTGTCATTGATACTGGTTCAACAGACAACATGGTATCTCAGGAGATGGTGGATAAACTGCATTTGGAAAGGATTCCACATCCACACCCTTACAAGGCATCTTGGGTGAGTGAAAGGCATTCACTTTTTGTCTCTGAACATGCATATGTTGATTTCCAGATTGAAGCATATCAGGATAGAATTTTGTGTGATATTTTGCCCATGGAATGTTGTCACCTACTGTTGGGTAGACCATGGTAATTTGATAGAAGGGTACGGTATGATGGGTATGCTAATACCTACACCATCCAAAAAGATGGAAAGACTATTAAGTTGATGCCATTACAGGAAGCAGCTGCAGCACAGAAGGCAGCCAAAGTCATTTTAATGGGAAAGAAGGAACTTGTGCAGATGCCTAGAGGAGCAGGCATAAAGGCAGTTCAGGACACTGCAAGGGAAGAAGTTGTTAAAGACAACAAGCTGAAGAAAGTTTCAGTTGTGACTGGCAGAGGTCAGCAGCAGGTTCAGAAACAGGATGGTAAACAGCAACCAGTTGAGAGGAATGACAGGGATGTTGTCATAGTTGGGACTATTGCTTGTCCTCTAAAGATTGACAGGAAGATAGAGTTGAACATTTCCGAAGTTCAAGAGGCAATTCAGAAAGAGGTTCTGGTCAGACAACCTGACCAACACAAGGTGTGTGAGAAAAAGGCCTACATCAACAGGCATGAGGATTTACTTGCCAGAAAGCAAGTTACAGTTCAGAAATCTTGGAGCAGCCAAGAGACAGCAGCAGACAAAGCTGGAACAGGGCAGAACATTACACAGGCAAAGAGTAGAGGTGGAGGACTTCCATATCCTAACTCATGGGACATGAGTCATTTTCTTTTGGGGAGTATGGTGCAGAGGCACCTTCCTAACAGCTGGCCTCCATGAGGCAGTTAGTTTGTTATAGGTCCGCATGATGACATACATGATCAGGATATAGGTCCGCATGATGACATACATGATCAGGATATAGGATAATTATCAGCATGATTACAGGGCAGTAGGCTATTTTTAGTATGTTTGACTTTATCATGTAATAAGGTCCATTTGGACCGATGCTATGTATTAGATCAGCATAGGAGTATGTGTAGGCAGTTAGAGATCAGGATAGGGTTATCTGAGCTGTCCTCTCTCCCAGCCGCTTGGAAGCTCCCAGCCGCTGGGAAGTGAGTTGGTAGTACTCGAAGGATTTGTTATATATACCTTCGATCTGTTAGGGTTTAGAGATATTGATATTGATCGTTCATATTGTGTTTGCTAGATGTTATGTTCAGGAGAGTAGTACTGGTGATATGCTGTACTGGTGATCAGTCCAGATATTGTGAAGCAGAATTGTAAAAGCAGGACATTTGAATCTCAATTGAATAAGATCTCATCTTTTGCAGTATTTGAGTTGATCAGTTGTATCTGTGTTGATTTCCTTTCTGTTTGCAAGTTAATGGGTACTTTCAACCCTTCCACCGGTTGATCCTGCAAATCGGTGGAATGGTCCTGTATCATAGCTTAGGTTGCATTTGTGTTTTCTATTTATGCATTGCATTGTTCAAGAGATCTGTTAGGAGCATGCTATGAATCAGCCTAGCATCCTCATGTGCTAGGTATAGAAAGATAAGTTGTTAGACTTTGGTTTGAAGGTGATCCGGCCCGGTCGTCACATTGTCTTTATGTAATTGTGTGGTTCTGAGTGTTTACATGTAGCGGACGGATACACAGGAGTCTGCATGTGCGTTTCCAGCCGGAACAAGCCGCATCGTCACCTGTGAATGCATCGCCATCAGGATCGGGTCGTGAAACAGTTGAAGTTTGCAAGTTGCAAGTGCATCAGGATGTTTTGAGTTGGATATATACTCAGTGTATATATCGCAGTCAGGATCATCTCTCAGAGAAGCTCGTCATCCGCATATCGCTAACAGATGCGGGAATGAAAGTTCGGGTTTTTTTGGCTAAGTGTTGAAGAGGTCATCAGGATATTGTGTGACGTCATCGTCATCAGGATATTGAGATATCCCCCTATGCATATTGATCCCGTCGTCGCTAAGGGTTTAGGTATCGGCGAAGGCTCTCGGCAGAAGGTTGTGATAACATCATCAGGATGTTCCAAGACAACCAGATAAATTAGATCATGATGCTGTTACTTGTATCGTCGGGCAGTGGAGCGTCGAAGGCAAGGTGTTGAAGGTGATCGTCATCAGGATATCGGGAGCAACCGGATATTTGGATATCCTGCTGACGAAGGTGGTGTCGAATATCATGATGATGCCGCTTGTATTTGGAACCCGATGAACAGTGCAACCGGAGGATGTTCGCGCCCGTTGATTATCATGATGATGATGATAGGCGACAGGCGGAGGAGGTGAACAGTAGTCGGCAGGAGGATAATTGTGCCCAACCGAAATATGATGATGCTGTTGGTGTTTCTAGGAAATATGATGATGATGCTGAGCCGATAGACATTTTTATCAGGTTGTTTGTATTATTGGCAGCTCCTTCCTGTTAGTTAGCTTCCGTTGCGTTTCGCTCTGCATCAAAAGCTATCATCTCTTCCTGCATGGCTCGATACCAATGCTCAGTATCATCTGCGTGAATAATCTAGGTTCATCGTCAGCACTCAATAAAGTAAATACACAATAGAAATCTGGTGGTTTATACCTATCAACTAAGTTCTATTGTCTTTTGGATCTTCTCAAGGCTGGAGTAAGAGATTCTTCCTCATGTTCTTATGTATGCTCAAATTCTTTTGTAACAACAGAGTCTTCCTCATCTAAACATTCATTTGAATCTTATTATTCTTCTCCATCCCCTAATCCATCAATTTCTTCTTCCTAAAGTGTATTTTCTTGTTGTAAATCAAAATGCACTATCATCTTCCTTTGTTTTTCTTCTAGCTGTATAGGATCACAAATAGCTATAAGTTCCCTAAAAAACACATCTCTAGAAAAGATAACTTTTCTAGTTAGATAATCCCAAAGCTTATAACCTTTTACATTCTCACCATCTCTAATGAAGATGCAGTTATGTGCTTTTGGATCTAACTTAGATCAGTTTTCCTTAGGCACATGAATGAAAGCCTCACAACAAAAACTTTGAAATGTGAAAGAGAAGGTATCTTACCTATCCACAATTCATAAGGTATCAAATCAAGAGCCTTACAAGGAGATTTGATTAACAAGTAATAAGTGGTACTCATAGCTTCTGCCTAAAATCATATGTCCAATTGTGCTTCACTTAACATACTTTTGGCTCTTTCCATTATTGTTTAGTTCATCTTTTCTGCAACACCATTTTGTTGTGGTATATATGGAGTTGTCTTTTTCCTTATGATACCTGAATGCTTATAAAACTTATCAAATTCCTTAGAGAAATATTCCCCTCCATTTTTAGATCTTAATATTTTTTATATTAAGTCCTTATTGGTTCTTACTAAGACATTAAACTTCTTAAACTTAGTAAAAACTTCATATTTATGCTTCATACAATAAATCCACGTGAATATGGATACACCATTAATGAAGGTAATGAAATAACGAGATTTTCTAATAGAATCATTATCCACAAGTTCGAACATATCTGAATGAATAATTTCTAATTTCTCTTTCACTCTATTGCTTCCTAAAAGAAAAATAATTTTTGTTTTATTTACCAAACACACAATGCTCATAGAAATCAAAGTGTTGATAAGAATAGGAGAAACCATCTAGAAATTTTTTATTCATAATTATTTTTAAAATATTTTCACTTGTGCGGCCCAATCTATAGTGCCACAACATACATGTAGTTTCAACAATTCCAGTTACATTAGTGGATCTACAAACTATAGTGTCATCAAGCCTAAACAAAGTTCCCATCATTTTTCCTCTGGATATCAACAAGCTTCCTATAACTAGTCTACAACCAGGATTAGTAAATGTTACATGCATTCCTAAACCATTCAACTTTTAAATAGAGATACGATTTCTATCCAATCTAGGTATATGTAAAACACCAGGGAGGGTTTTAATCCTCCCATCACTAAAAGACAACTATACCTTTTCCCATCCAACAATTGGATATGTAGAGTTGTCCTCAAGGTAAACATTACCTCCATCATATTTCTCATATGTGGATAATAATTCCGCATGAGGAGTCATATGATATGAGCAACCTGAGTCAATCAACCATTGTTCATTAGATATAACATTCCATGCAAAAATAAAAATTCATCACCTGCATTTGAGGACTTTTTGGTAGAGGAATCCCACTATTTCTTTGGATTTCTACACTCTTTCTTGACATGCCCCCTCTTACCACAGTTTCAACACTTAACTATGTTCTTCTTCCTAAAATTTTTAGATCGGCCTTTTGATTTCTTAGGCCCCTTCTGATTTCTTTTTGGTCCTCTTTTTTAGACCTCCCCCATGACATTAAGAGCATCCACCAAGCTATCTATAGCCTTCTTCGTCATTTCCTATGATAAAAAAGTTTTAACAAGGGCATCCATCTTTTGATCTTTGAGGTTAGCAGTGATAGAAAGAATGAAATTCTCCCAAGACTTATTCAAAGAACAAACAAGCATAATAGACTTATCTTCCTCCTCTATCTTAACATCCACATAAGCTAACTTACACATAATCAAATTAAATGTATTCAAGTACTCAGCCATCGAATCATCCTCCTTTATTTTAAGGGAAAATAACTTTCTTTTGAGATACAACTTATTTACTAGGATCTTGGTTTGATAGATTTCACTGAACTGCTTGCATAAAGCATGTGCAGTATTTTCAGTAGAGAAATTAAACATGATAGAGTCTACAAGGCACAACTAGATTGCACCTCGTTTGCTTTTGTCCATCTTGTCCTACTCGTCTTGACTGATGGTATCGAGTTTCTTCTCTTTTTCCGTAGCCAACCATTGATCTCTTTCTTCAAGGCGATCCTCCATTTTTAGTTTCCACAACTCATAACCCATTCCATTTATTTTTTTGATGTTTAATTGGGATGAGGATGCAGCCATGGATTCTAAAAAAATATGCAAAATAAGTTCAACCAGAACTCCCACTATAGCTCAAAAAACCCTCACACTTCCACCCAAGACAAAGAACTGGCTAGACTCTAATACCAAATGTTAGAAATGAAGGTAAACAACTATCAATGGAATACTGATCACAATTGTAATATAGATATTTAACTATGTAGAACCAAAATGGAGATGGTATGAAATTAACATAAAGAAATAAAGCAACAAAAGATCAAACACATAACATAGTGTTTATGTGGAGAAACCCTTTTTGAAAAAAACTCCACATAAGAAGAGATGTACTAGTCTATATTAACTTCAATAGAGTTTACAATACAACACTATCAATCTCCTCTTCAGTCTTCAATCCAACAATGCCTGTAATACTCATTCATAGTCGTAATATAATGCCCTCATTGAAAGAGTGTTTCCTTGCAAGGAATATGCCCTAACATAACCTCTATTGTTAGATCTATGGCCTAACGATGAACTGTTTAGATTTATAATGGTAATTTATATATAAAATATGGCTTCTAGGGGAATTGCTCCTGGACAAGTCACTAGGGTGCATGGCCCTCAGACCCTTAAGAAGGGCACCCTCCTGCACTCACTGGATAACCTATATCTGTTAGGTACTAGGATCAAACATGTAGTTGAAACAAGATCCCTACTTGGTGAATACTTCATTTCTTATGAATGATTTACAAGTAATATTAGGCGTAATTAATTACATAGGATTTACAAGGTTGATGGCACCTTAATCCTAATAGATGTAACCTTTTAGGTTGTAGCACCTAAAACTTACATATATGTTTTTTAGTTTTGTTATAATGTAAATGAATGAAATGTATAATTGTCAATATAGTATATGTATTATTTCAATTTTTTTAATGATATCGATATTAATAGTTAAATGCTCAAAAAAGTTTAGAGTGTAAGATATCCCAGTTTCCATTTTTTAATAGAGATTTTTGTTGTTGTGACTTTTTTTCCATGCTACAAGCTTGAAATTTTTGTGAATGCATTAAAAAAGCTAAATTGTAATAAATAATTTTTTTAATAAATTTTGAAATCATGTTTGTGAAAGATGCATTTTGACAAACACCACTTTTTTTTACTATTTATCAAAATTAAAAAAATATTGGCCCAAAAAGAATTATTAACTCTAGTGAAGCATATTTCTTAAATATTTTTAATCAACCTTATGTTTGGATTCTAGTTCAATCTACTTGTAGTGATTTTTTTTAAATAACAAAAACAAACAATCTGATAATAAAAAAATGTATTTTCAAAATTTACACTTTAACATCTATAAAGGGTATTTTTGTAATCTACAAAAATGATTTAGGTGTATTAATCGAGAGAAGAAATAGATTGAACATTAGAATTTTGGAGTAATTACAAAAAGTTGCAAATTTATTACCCAAATTCTTTGACATCTACTGCTAACAAATATGTTTGGCCAAAGAGGCTTAGTCAAACAACCCTTTGACTAAACCTCCCCTTAAATAAAACCCCTCATATTATATAACTTCTCCCAAACCTTTCTCCTCTAGAAAAAGCTATTTAACTCTTAATCATAATTAACCATTAGAAGGTTATCCTTAGGATTTGGAGGCATGTTGGAACACATTAAGACCAAATAAATTCAAATAGGCTCTTGGCATGTAATAGACAATAAAATCTATACTAATAATATGTCAATAAACAAAGGAACAATGATACTATGAAGAATACAATGAGTTTGTAAGAAAATATACCTTTACGCACTCCCAATAGATGTTAGAAATTTGTGAACCCTAAAACCATTTATAATTATAGATTAATGCCATGTTAGATATCTAATACAAGTGCATAGGGATAAATAATCTCGCATCATTGAAAATAGTTCCTTGTCATTTTGTTCATTTTCTATTATTTTAGTAGGTCCAAAGAGTGTGCTTATGATTTTGTACTATGCAATATGAATTTTAAGACGTGATTCACTTGTGGACTATCAATGTATCAACACTCTCTACACTAATGCAAATCTATTTGGGTGTGGCATTCTTTCCGCACGAAGCATTAATTATCAAGAATAGATTGAACCCTCACGGTATATTCTCAAAATCTATATATCACTTAAGAATTGTGCACTAATGCAAAAAGTTAAGTAGTTACAAAGGTCTAATCAGGCATTCCAAATTTTCCTTATATACGTAACATCTCTAATGTGCAAGTATTTTAGGACAAATCGTAGACCTCTATTACAAAATTTGTATTGCACTGATATTCAATAAGGGAAATTTACTACTAAATTTATTACTAAGAGGGATTAACTTTCGAATGCATTTAATGTAATACTTTCTATATATGGAAGGTTGTTTCTTTCTGTTTGGATTACGTAGTAAGTGATATAAATGTGTGTACGTATGTATGTATGTGTGAATATTTATATTATAAATATATACATACATACATATGTTCAATTATATATATATATTTGAAATGTAAGATGTGAACTGGGTTCAACATCCATTAACATAGCGATATTATTTTTGTACTAAACCCTTTTAATAGGGAAACGAAGGCCAATTCTTACAACTAAAAGGATATATATGCATAAATAAATACAAGTGAGACTACACCAAAATCCCACCTAACTCTATTGATTTAGCATGGGAGTGAAGAGTCATTTGATCTAAATGAATTTATTTCCTATAGGATCCTTTCTCTTTCTCTATGACCTTCCAATCTTTGTCATCTAGGGATCATACTCACCTATAATGAAATACCATGGACAAGAGAATAATGAAAGAACAAATACTTGAAAATATAATAGAAGTCACTTGTAAATACTTGATAGTAATATGTCAATTGGAGGAAACAACCTCCAAATGTTTTAAACAAGACAAAAAATTGCAATATGATAATATTAAACTAACCACTAGCACACATATTATACTTATGCCTTAGATGTAGCTACCCAACATGACCTGACCACCTATATAAGACTATATAAATTATTATGTAACTTAATTAAAGGTTATATTCCATAATTTGGCTACACATATCCCAATGTGCAATATAGGTTAAGGGTGTAGCATTCACTTTTTATTAAAACTAACATTTTACTAAGTGTTGATGTTCCTTGGATGGTTCTAGATGAATTCTTCATATTTCCATGTGACATCTTCATTGGCAAAATTCTTCGATTTGGTTGAATACTCTATAAAAGCCCTCATTTGTAGCCTCTTAATGAATGTCTAAATGATTCCTTCAGGCTCAAAAATTATTATCTCCTCCTCCTTAACCATTGATAAGGTTATTTGGGTTCAAATTCTTAGTCCAATGAAGTTATTCAAGCAATAAAATGGAAGACTAAATATATTTTAATGGACTTAGGTAACTCTATTTTGTGCTTGAAATTTTATCAATCTTTTGTAGAACCTAATAAGAGCCATAATACTTAGGTGAAATCTTTTTATCCTTCTTCTCTTGTTATAGTGGCATCTATTTATATGGTTATAATCACACAAAGACCCATTCTCCTATTTCCAAATTTCTCTCACTATGGCATTCATCAAGTTATTAATTTATTTTATTTAGTGATATTACTAAGTTTGTGCTTGTAATGTCAGAAAATGTCCCCTTGGGGGCTTTTCTATCTTAAGGTTTAGCTCCCGGGTCTTTTGCATGCATTTAGGACATCTTAGTTCATAATTTGGCATCCCGATGGAATGAGCCCTAAGAAACATGACAAATGGGACCTAAGAGGACCCCTTGAGCTGTGCACTATCCAAAATCGAGGGGAGGACTTGGGCGCCCGCACCCTAGTCCTGCCCTATTTTAGGGCAGCCCCAATTTTTGGGTGTCAATTTATGACCATTATTTGAGTCTTGTGCCGACACGGTAAGTTTGAATTACAAAAATCTTAGCGGGAGTGTTTTTCGTTGCATATAAAAGCATGTTTAGGCATTCATTTGTAATCTAGATGGCAATTGTGATGTTCAAGTGTTTTCAAGGTGATTCAAGGCTTTTATTGTGTTGCAAGAGCAGAATTGTATTTTCTATGTGTTTGTGTTTGCAAATTTGAGCATCCATTTCATCATGGAATGAAGAGCATCTTCCTCCCATGATATCTTCACTACAAGGTGACATTATATTGTGTTTTCATTATCAATTCCTTTGATTTTTGCCTTTGCCTCACAAGGGCACTCACTCTCTATCTGACAATGGTGTTCAGAGACTTAAGTGTCCTTTGGGGCTTGACTGATGCAAACCTCTAAACACCACAACCCCCTCCCAAAGTCTTGTGGTTACAGGTTACAGGTGTCGCATTTGGGAAAAGTGAAGTTGCAGGAAGGATCAACAGACATCAAGGATTTAGGATCTGAAGAGAAGCAGGACACTGGAGCATTTCCAGGATTTGGGTGTTCACTCTAGTGTCCTCCGCAGCTGAATTTCCTAAAATAGGAGTTGCAATACTGATCAGTGTCAGAAGGAGGTCAAGATCCCGCAAAGAAACTGACACCTTGGACTTGGGCGCCCGCTCTAGTGTCCTAGACTGTTCTACCTCGGAACCCTAAAAATAGGTACTCTATGATTTGATATTTTACTTTCGTCTATAAGAGCTTTTTTCAATATTCTTCCGTTTACAGTCTTACTTGCATAATTATGGTTTTAATGGTCAATTAAGCATAAGAGAAGAGAAATTGATAATTAAATTCCCTAATCCAAGCTTCCCTACATCTCATAGTGATCTAGGGTATGATAGTGAATTGCCACTCAACCCCAGATCCTTGAATGTAAAGTGGAAAGGTGGATTCAAACAGCAAAACACTAAAACATTAACAAATCCAATTTTCCACTAAAGAGTGCTAAGACTAGAGAGTACCTTTTGTTGTTGTATACATTACATCAGGGTCAATCAATGAAATACATCATCATAGTCATACATGAAACCACATGGATCTTGCATCTTATATTAAACACATACACCTCTAATAGAACCTGTTGGGACCTAAAATTTCCTACCAATTTTTGTAGAAATTTCAGGTTTCCATGTGTGAAAAATCAACTATAACTCTCAGAAATACACTTGTACAATCTACCTGAGGAGCTTTCTTTGAGGGATCATAATTCAGAGCCTACTCATTTTCATACAAAACCACTTTGCAAGCATGCTTACCTATCATATGTGAACACACATGTCTAATTACAATTTCCTATGACAAGATTTGACTATGTTTTGAGGAGTCAAGTTGAAGGGTTCTGGTAAAATTTACTACTTGCATAATGTGAAATCAGCCTGGGAAGCCAACTTTGGAGGCTAATATCTGGTAGCTGAATGATGATCCTAACAAACCAATTGGTGTTCCTAATTCACCTTATGAAAATCTACTTCTATGCCTAGTTTTAAGGATCCAACACATCGTTTGCTATTTTTTCAAAATGAAAAGCAAATGTACTTAGCCCTGATTTCATAGTTTTCACCTCCAGAGGTCAACTTTGGCCCTAAATATTTGATGAAGAAAGGTGACTGGTGGACAATCCTCTTACACACTCTCTAATGAAGCCTAAATGAACTAAATCCTCCAATTGCAGCTTCCCAGGAAGAGATTTGATGGTTTTTCAAAATTGCAAGTTGGTGAGCCATAATAAGGTTTTTCACAGGTGCAGTTGCAGAAATGGCCAAGTGGGCTACTTTGAACAATTATATTTTGCACACTGAGATGAGTTCTTCCAAACCACTTGTTGCACTGAGTTCTTGGGTCAAAAGTTTACATGTATGTGCATTTTTATCAATCTAGGAGAAGTTTTGATCAACTTTCCAAGGCAATTCTAAGTGCTACTTGACTAGTTTGACCACTAAGTAAAAATACCAGGAAAAGGATTTTTGATGACAAACCTTTTCACCTTTACACTCTAGAAACATATTGATGTGATGTCAAGATAATTCAAGATAGAAAACAAAAAAAAAATTAGTCAGGCCCACATAGGGACCCGACATGTGTCACCATTCCATCAAAAAGACTATTGTGTATGATGCACAATAGAGTAATTAGTTTACAAATAAAAGGGGTGTTGATCTTATAGTCCCAGTGGATACAGATGGGTGCTTTATTGAAAAGATTATTGATTTCAAAGGTCGATATGTAAAAAATGCTAACAAGGACATTATATCTGCTACAAAGGCTAAGGGAAGATTGGTTAGTTCAGAAAACCTATCAAATGTAATTTCAAAGTGGCCACCAATTATTAGTAGAAGTGCAAGAATATCAATAATTGTGAAAGATTCTATTGAAATGTTGTGAATCCATTTTAGTGTAATCTTAAAGTTGTCATGCTTAGATCCTGGTACAGAGTTGCAAAATTACACGTAGCCACTTGAATGCAAATCCAATCAAGATGAGATTCATGAACAAACTAACTGAAGTGCAAATCCACTTGACTATTCTTGTAGTGATTTTGATAATCAGGGTTGGAAAATATAATGGGTTATTTGTTCCCAATGTAGAACACTGGTGCAGGAGCACCAAGATATCTAGGTTTTACTTGATCTTCAAGTAGTTTATTTTGGTTTAATAAGGTGCTTAAGACCATCTCCATGTTGTAATAAGCCTTGAATGCCATGCTTGTAAGAGGACTATGTCCAAATATCTAAAACCTATTCTCATGTTGTAAGTCCTAAGGAGGACAGTCATATTGTAAAGACAGTCATATAAGTTTGTAGCCCTCCTAATGTGTGTAGGAGGCAATCCTCTTTGTTGTTAGCATGTCAAAGGTATGTTAGAACCTTGTCCAAGGTTAACCAAATATTAGGGAGCATCATTTAAACATAAAAGAATCGATACAGTCCAAGATAGGATAGTTACTAGTTGCTGCAGTTAGAAACAAGAAAGAAGTTCGATGGTTGGGGTAGTTTCATTGACCCCAACCACTCCCATACTTCTTGATTTAAATGTAGGAGGCTTATTTTTAAGCCAAAAAGGGTTCATTGTGTAGAGACATTTGGTGGAAGCGGAATAAGAACGAAGAAATAACTATTTTTCCTGCATTTCTGCATTTTTTCTGTTGTTTCCAGCCCGTACTCAACCCTATACGGAACAGTCATAGCTCATGAATGTATTGGATTGTTAGTGCATCAAAATAGCTTTGTTTTGAATCTTGTTTGAAGTCTTGACACAAAACTAGGTGGAAGAAATCATTGGTTTCCCACAAACTACCTTAAACCCTGAGTTAGGGTTTTCCTGAACAACCCGATGGATTTCTCCTCATTCCACTATCAGTGGAATGGGTTGTATAGTAGTTAATGCAAGGTCTTGTGAAGCTTTTGGAGACAGGAGGACAGTTTGGGTTGAGTTTACCATGTAGATGACCCTGCAGAGTCTTGTGTTGGAACTTGGAGAAGGACAGCAGCAATTTAGGTGATGGCCATCGACTGTGGGAGTGGAATCCTTGTGAAATACCAGTCATTAACAATGGTGCAAGGTGCTCTGGATCTAGCAATGATCCTATGAGAGAAGGTAAGACAAAATCTTCCATGAAACTATTCTTTCTGCCTGTTTCAAACTCTGTCAGTCCTCACTGAAAATAGTCACCACAAAGAAGGTATTAGTTAGATTTGTTGGGTTATTGATTTGTCAAGGAAGGCACTAGGCATGTGTGGCATGTTACTGATTAGGCATGATTAAGATTGAGTTCTTCTTAATGGACATCACCCCAAGGAAGATACTGAGTCTGTCTTTCTAGTGGAGCAGTAGTGTTGTGACAATCTATGAGACTATTGTCCTGCATGCCCTACATAGTGGGTTGGATGGAATGTTAGATGGAGTAGGTATCATGTGATATGAGTCTTGAATCCCACTCACTCTTGTGTCATGAACAAGTATATTTTTGTGTTACAACTCTTCCTCATGGGTGGTTTGATCTTTGTCAAAGAAAACAGTGAATCTAGAGAGCCCTTTCCATTAAAGTTTTGAAGTGTGCTTCTGCAGTCTTAGGTGCTCTGCATCATTTGTGGTATCAGAGCTACTAGTAGATCCTTGAGGGAGTAGTAGGATCTTGTGAAATAGTAAGGGTTTGTGAAAGTGTAAGGATGCCTCCTAAGAATCAAATGGCTAGGGAGAACAATGAACTGAGGGAAGCCTTAGAGACTAGAGAAAAAGAGTTGAGGGACAGAAGAGAACAGGATGCTGCAAGGGAAAGAGAGTTAAGGCAAGTGAGAAGGGAGAATGCATCAATCTTGGCAAGGTTGGAAGCATTGGAGAAGAATCCTAGAAGGGATGAACAAAATGATTCAGAAGGAGATGAGGAGGCAGATGAGAATCCTCCTGAGGATGAATTGGATCCTGAAGAAAAGAAATTTGTGAGATTACTGAAGGTAGTCCAAGGTAGTGGAACAAAGGCAAACATAGAGTTACCTATCTATCAAGGGAAGATGGATAGTGAAGAGGTATTAGGGTGGATAGATGCCCTTGAAAATTTCTTTGAGTATGAGGAAATGAGTGATGAGAAGAAGATTAAATTTGCAAAAACAAAACTGAGAAGAACAACACTTACATGGTGGAGTAGTGTGCAAACAGAAAGAGTGGCCAGAGGTGGAACAAGAATCACTTCTTAGGGTAGGATGAAGGATATGATGAAGGATCAATTTCTTCCATCCGATTACTTCATTCAAACAAAGAGGTTGAGGCAGAATTTGAAACAAAAGGACATGGATGTTATGTCCTATACTGAGCAATTTCATAAGCTTAGTATTAGAGGAGGATTAGAAGATGAAGAAGAGAAAGTGGCAAGATACCTTAATGGGCTTAGGTATAACTTGCAAGATGAGATTGGTTTGACCATACCAAAATCACTTGGAGAATGTTTTCAGTTAGCCATCAGGGCTGAAGAGAGGGTAAAGAGGAAACAAGAAAGACAAGGAGGTAGTGGTAGAGGATATAGAGGTAGGGGCAAACCTACTAATGAAGGACAGAGTAGCAATGAGAAGGGCAAAGAGTTTTCTCCAGATCAGAGAGGTGGATATAGAGGTGGAGGTAGATTTGGATCAAGTAGAGGAGTATTCACAGGCAGATGTTATCATTGCAATGAAGTGGGACACACGTCTTTCAAATGTCCTAAGAAGGATGATGCTGATAAGAGAAAGGATAGAAGAGTTCATTTGGCACAAGAAGAGGAGAAGCAAGAAGACCAGGAAATGTCATTAGCCTCTCCAGTAATGGTTGGAGAAATGCTCATGGTAGAAAAAGTCAAAATGTAGAAAACACCACAAGTATCCATTTTTAAAACTAATTGTTTAAGCCATGGAAAAATATGCAAGTTGATTATAGATTCAGGTTCACATGATAATTTAGTCTCTTGGGAAATGGTGCACAAGTTGGGATTGAAAACATTTGATCATCCTAGTCCTTACAATGCCACTTGGGTAAGTCAAGAACAACAAGTAATTGTTAATCAGAGGGCATATGTTGATTTTTCCATTGGTCCATATCATGATTATGTTTTATGTGATGTCATTTCAATGACATGTGGGCATGTAATTTTGGGTACACCATGGCAACACTTGAGGAGGACAATTCATGATGGTTATACTAATAACTATTTGGTGCATAAAGATGGGGAAAAGTTTAAACTAGTACCTTTACCTTGTGAAGACAAGAAGGAACATGTTACTATCTGTTTTGGAGAGAAATTGTAGTTGAATGTGCAGGTTAAGGATGATGGGAAACAGCTGGAACAGTTGCAGCAGACGAAGGTCAAAGACAGTCCTAAAGAATAGCAGGTTTGGGACTTGAGTTATGTCAAGATTGGGGAAATTGGCTACCCTATAAGGAGGTAGAAGAAGGAAGGCAAACAACAAATAGTACAGGGAGAAATAAATCACAACCTCCAGATGGGAAGAACAGAAGCATTACAGTAGCAGGGTCCTAGACAAGGACACCAAAATAGGTTTTATGATGCTAACACTATTTGTAGGAGCCATGTAGGTTGGAGAAGGAGAAGGATAACCCTTGGAGAGTTCATGTTTCCTGTCACCAGTCAGAGGAACATTCCAACAAGATTGAATAACATTTGGAGAAGAACCCATAACTCTTGGGACAAGAGTTTTCATCATACTGGGGAGTATAGTGTAGGAGCACCAAGATATCTAGGTTTTACTTGATCTTCAAGTAGTTTATTTTGGTTTAATAAGGTCCTTGAAACCATCTCCATGTTGTAATAAGGCTTGAATGCCATGCTTGTAAGAGGACTATGTCCAAATATCTAAAACCTATTCTCACGTTGTAAGTCCTAAGGAGGACAGTCATATTGTAAAGGTAGTCATATAAGTTTGTAGCCCTCCTAATGTGTGTAGGAGGCAATCCTCTTGGTTTTTAGCATGTCAAAGGTATGCTAGAACCTTGTCCAAGGTTAACCAAATGTTAGGGAGCATCATTTAAACATAAAACAGTCGATACAGTCCAAGATAGGATAGTTACTAGTTGCTGTAGTTAGAAACAAGAAAGAAGTTTGATGGTTGGGGCAGTTTCATCGACCCCAACCACCCCCATACTTCTTGGTTCAAATGTAGGAGGCTTATTTTTAAGCCAAAAAGGATTCATTGTGCAGAGACATTTGGTGGAAGTGGAATAAGAATGAAGAAATAACTATTTTTCCTGCATTTCTGTGTTTTTTTGTTGTTTCCAGCCCGTACCTAACCCTGTATGGAATAGTCATAGCTCATGAATGTATTCAATTGTTAGTGGATTGAAATAGCTTTTCTTTGAATCTTGTTTGAAGTCTTGACACAAAACTAGGTGGGAGAAATCGTTGGTTTCCCACAAACTGCCTTAAACCTTGAGTTAGGGTTTTCCTAAACAACCCGATGGATTTCTCCACATTCCACTGATCTTTTATGTTTCTAATTAGTGGAATGGGTTGTATAGTAGTTAATACAAGGTCTTGTGAAGGTTTTGGAGATAGGAGGACAGTTTGGGTTGAGTTTACCATGTAGATGACCCTGCAGAGTCTTGTGTTGGAACTTGGAGAAGGACAACAACAATTTAGGTGATGGCTATCGACTGTGGGAGTGGAATCCTTGTGAAATACCAGTCATTAACAATGGTATAAGGTGCTCTAGATCTAGCAATGATCCTATGAGAGAAGGTAAGACAAAATCTTCCATGAAACTATTGTTTCTACCTGTTTCAAACTCTGTCAGTCCTCACTGAAAAGAGTCACCACAAAGAAGGTATTGGTTAGATTTTTTGGGTTATTGATTTGTCAAGGAAGGTACTAGACATGTGTGGCATGTTACTGATTAGGCATGATTGAGATTGAGTTCTTCTTAATGGACATCACCCCAAGGAAGATACTGAGTCTGTCTTTCTAGTGGAGCAGGAGTGTTGTGACAGTCTATGAGACTGTTGTCTTGTAGGCCCTGCATAGTGGATTGGATGGAATGTTAGATGGAGCAGGTATCATGTGATATGAGTCTTGAAGCCCACTCACTCTTGTGTCATGAACAAGTATATTTTTGTGTTACAACTCTTCCTCATGGGTGGTTTGATCTTTGTCAAAGAAAACAGTGAATCTAGAGAGCCCTTTCCATTGAAGTTTTGAAGTGTGCTCCTGCAGTCTTAGGTGCTCTGCATCAAACACTTGTAGGGATCTCCTCTTGAGAGATACCCTAATACCATTCTTAAGAGACATAACCTATGTCCTTCAAACCTGGTCATCATGAAGAGGATGATGAATGAAAATGTTGAGACAACTAACAATAATTCGTTAACTAAGAAGAATGTTATACTTAGCAAACATAAAACCCAATGGGCAAATGCAAGTATTTGGATTTTTGTGACCATTTGTCATGTTGGAGAGAAGTCTGGTTTGCCCAATCAATTATGCCACTCCATTTGCAAAGGAGAATGCACCAAAAGAGGGCAATGAATCGCTTGTAGCAGAAAATGTCTTCCTTATAGACAACAATAAACTTGAGATTGTCCCACCAACTAAAGGATGCATTTACATGTGCCAACCAAGTAGAAAGCTACCACTCAATAAGAACCTTATGTACAAATCAATGCTACAGATTTATCCAAGATCTTAAAACAGGCCTCACAACCATATTTTGTGACCACATCTGCCATGTGATTTTATCACTCTGCTAAGGAAGACATGATACACACAAATCATTTGCATACAATTGTCAGTACCTCTTTTGCACTGGCTTATAGTAATTACATGGAACAGGAGAACACACTAAAGAAGATATGCCATTATAATCAGCTAAGAAAATGTAATAAAAATAATGTGTACATTATAGATAATGTATAGAAGGATGTCTTGGTTCATGATGAAAGAAAATTAGATATTCATGTGGTTGAAAATGAGAATGATGATGTAGCTAGTGAAGCTGGGATTTATATGGATTCTCTTGCTACCATGGAATCCTAAATGGAGACAAGTTCTTAGAACAAAACAAAATAGGAGGCTGATTCTGACATCAATTCAGAACATAAAGAAATAGGCAGAGAATTACGTGAGAGGCATGCCCAGTATTATGAATTTGTTAATGTTGAAGCTACTACTTTTTACAATTGTGACTCATCAGATGGATCTTCAAAAGTAGAAACTTCATCAGGATTTTTCTAGAAGCCTGCTGATGTTTTCTTGAAGTGTAGAATCAACACTGTACACACTGAACACATTAGAATGTACTTCTATAAATATGGACTTAAACAGAAGGCTCTACCATGAACATTTATCTCTTGGAATGTCCAAGGATTTAGATTCTTCTTTTGATAATGAAATTTTGTTGTACTTAGAAGCTCTTCAGAATAATGGAGTAGCTCTTCAAAATGATGAAATACCTTTGAATGAGACACTATAGTTACTGGGAGGACTACGTGAATGATATGAACTTCATCATAAGCCTCGTTATTCTTTAGAGTGTGCTACCAAGTTATCACATCAATACATTAGTGATCATCTCCTCCCTGACAAAGCAATTGATCTAGTTGATGAAGCTATCTCTCATATGCACCTTCACCATTCATAGCTTCTTGAAGATCTAAAAGAACCTAAAAAAGAACTAAAGTAGATTACAAAAGAGTAAGAAACCCTACATTGGTGAGACTAAAACATATCGGAAGGGCATCTTAATTTCTTGGCAATGATACATGTTATCTCGATGACAATATGAAGACTCACAGAGGGAAAGAAGTCCACTCTTCCGTCACCCACTGGTGAATTGCATTTGTTACATGTATAAATAAACTTATTTGCATGTATGACAAGTGCAGAAGTCTAGTATATGCCCATAAAGTGTTTGACCATATGAAAGAACAAGACAACATATCACAAAATATGATTATTGCAGCATAAAGAAAACATGAACACTCTCACGATGCAGTCACACTATTTCACCGAATGTAATGAACAAGTCTCTCATCCATAATTTCTACCAGCATCTTCTATGCCAGTGCCAAAACAGGAGATACAAAACAAAGAAATAGTGGAAAGAAGCAGAAAAACTGGGCAAAAACCCTAAAATTGAAAACTTATTGGCATAAGAAATAAAATCAGAGTGAAAATTTTAAATCATGCTGATCTAAAAAGGATCATGCCAATGGACCAGTTTCGACAAGAGATATACTATCAGGAAGGATCTTATAGATCTCACCGATGATGAAAGTTACTCTGATAAAGAAAACCTGAGAGGTATTTTGGGAAGAGTCTTGCTGATGGATAAAGTAAGAGATGAGACATGTCGGAAAGACTTAAGGCATCGGAACCATATGATAATCTCACAATGATGGTTTAAGTCAAGCCGATGGCAATACAAATGATTACTCCCACATTGGGTGAACCTTGTAGTGCCTCCTCAAAAAACATAAGAAATATCTTGAGGGACTTCAAGAAGATGCAAAAGAATGTATAGATGCTTCAAAGATATGTGTACCTGTATTGCTCAAAGATGTGAAACAGTTGAAAAGAAAGGGTGAGTGGATAAAAATAATGTCAGTTGATATTGCAGAGGACTTTAGAAACAACCAAAGACAAGAATTCAGCATCAAAGGAGGCTTGCAAACACTTGGAAAAGATAAGTATATTAAATTCACCATATTAAAGGTGTTAGGTGAGTTTGAAAGTTTCATATTTTTGAGAAGTAAAATATTTCCAGGAGAAGAATTAAAACATTTGTTTGAAAAAAATATTAGAATAAAAAGGTCCCTCTATCTGATAATATGAATGAAAAATAAGTATTAAAGGAAGCAAATAAATTAATCAAGTGTAATTATAAGGTAAAATGTGAATTTGACATTTCGATTAAAAGGATATGAAATAAAAAACTATTAAAGAACATTTTTGAAAAGGGAAAGATTTTCTAGAAGAATTGAATCAAGAAGGTAACTATTTTTATGAAGTCTGATAAAACACTTTCACTGAAGAAGTTAAAGGGGTAATAACTTTCACCCAAATAAATATTTTTCTCCAAAATAAAGGTAAAACGAGAAATGGAATATAGAATTTAGAAATATTTTATGTTTCACAAAGAGGATTAAATTAATCATGAAAGATAATTAAATGAAGAGATACATCAAAGCTGCTATATGAAGGGTTACAACCCTAGAAATGCAAGGTATATATGCTAGATGCAAATTAGAGGGAGATGATCATTAGGAGTAGGTTAGAAAATCATCACCAGTAGAAGGCAAATTACATCCATCCGCCCATCCATTCCATATTTGAAAATGTTATGATACATATTATTTGAAGCAAGATAATGGAGCAAAATGTTCTTGAATGTTGATTCATTTCTAGTGTTCAACTGTTGTGATTGAAGTCTTGTGATTATATGCTGCTATACTGTCTCAAAAGTGGTTCCTTCAAATCATTCAAATTAACATAATTTGGCACAATACATTTGCTATTGTTGTGTGATCAATTTGGTTAGTTTTTGATGAGAAGTTTATTTAAGTCCTCCCAAGTAAGTTTATGTTCATTGGTCTCTACCTGGAGTTAAAAAACCTTTAAACAAATTGTCTTGGTTAGGTTTCCTTCTTATCAAGATTAAAATTCCTTTCAGTTGCTCACAATAGTTCAAGGGAATATCACTGGGATTTGGTAAGAAGAGTATAGTAACTTACAAACTTGCACGTCTGCATAAGGTGCAGACATATCAAAGGTGTTGAACAGTTAGAGTTAAGCTAAGAAGTAAACTAATCAATCCTACATATCTGTCTCCATAGTCATCATTTATCCACTGACTTTATCCACCCAATAGATTAGGCACTGATCAGTTTCAGAACTCTTTACACAAATTTAATTCACATCTTCTACACTTCAGGCTTTTATTCGGAATTAGAAAGCAAGCTATGCAATTTTCTCACACCTGTGTGCCATAGTGAGTAAAATTACCTCAATTAGAATCCATTTATATTTTCAAATCTACCTTATTGATTAGGTACACCCACCTAGGTTTGGCAGTGCCAAAAGAGTAGGGGGTTTTTGCTATATAAACCCTGTCTTGTTGACCAAAAATGTATCAAGGGATTGGCACCCTCTTGTGGTCTAAAAACCTACATTTTTGAGAACCAACAGAACCAAAGAAGGTAAAAAAGCCACAAATAATCAAAACAAAACTAGTATTTTACCTCCTTGATGTTAGGATTTTCTCCTTAGATTTTGAAGATGGCTTGGTGTATTGTAGTGTTGGTTTCTCTCTTGAAGATTTCACAATTTGATAGCATGTACTTGTCAATCCACATAGAAAATGTACTTTAGAGAGATATATTTTATAATTTTTTGCTAGGAATATGAACAATTCATATTTTATCCTAGATTGGAAAACTAGGATTCATTAGGTTATAGGACAAGCTAATGATGGAGGTTTGAGATTGGGGCAAATAAAGGGATAGGATTAAATTAACTAATGAATGGTCAAGAATACCTTAACTTGGAGGAAGAGATGAGATGCAAACAAGTGGGAACTTTAGGTGAGTGTAAGTGGATGGTAGAGATTGAAGCAAGTGACTAATCACTATGATTAGCTTAAATTTGAATGGATGGTGGAGATGAAAATGATTCTTTTTTAAATTTTAATGGTGAGGTGGAAATCAAATTTTATTTTATTTTTAAATGAGGTGTGACAAGAATGTGCATGATATAAATAATTAAATCAACTTGATTTATTAATTAACTAGTGGTAGAGGGATACCCTAATTATTTAAGTAACCTGATTTAATTAATTAATTAATAATGTAGAAGATTAATCAAATTAATGAAATAAATATACTTTGTTTAATTAATTAGTGAAATTGAAATAGTCTAATTGGTTAAATAATTTTATTTAATTATTTAGTGGAGGAAGGTTAGAATAGAAATTAGTCTAATTAATTAAATACTTTTATTAAATTTATTAGCAAGGAATTGATGTGGGATTAATGATGTGATGATGGAATAATGATGGTGTTTGGTTAAAATGCAGGGATCGTAATTTTTAATTGCCTAATAACTACAAGGAGTAATGTCTTTTAAAAGAATAATATAAATAGGCACTTAGTGAAGCAAAACTTGTGGTAGGATGCCCCATTTAATAAGATAAAATGAAGTTAGAAACCATGTAAGGGAGGCTCGCTTGAGAGAACAAGTAAGTTTATAGGGCTTGGGTGGTCTCTTAAATGGAGAACCAAGGGCTCAAGGGTGAAAAATTAAGAGAATAGGAGAGGAATGGGGGGAAAGTGAATAAATAGGGCCAGGGGTGTGGGATCAAAAAGTCATTTTTACCTTTGCCAATAGTGAAAAAGAGCTTTGATCTAAGAGAAGTATTGAGAGCAAAGATGGAGCACATTCTAATCTAGGGGCACCCAAGCAAGCGAGTTAGAGAGTACATGTGATGAGAAGTGCTTGACCCTTGGTAACTAATTCTTATATATTAAATTTTACATTTATGATGCATTTATTAGGGAAAAAAGTAGGTTGATGTATAAACACTGTGGGAAGAAGTCATCTTGTGTCATTTATATGCAACGTCATGATGTTTGTATTATGTGACATGGTGTTTGCACATGGAGTAGAGGAATTTACATAGTGAGGTGTTTTTTCCATGTTGCATGATGTTTCTAGGCTAAGTGGGCCATTTGCATGCCATGCCATTGCCATTTTTGCATCTTGGTGAAATACTTTCATGGAAAGGCATTTCCACCCTGCTACAACATATTTTCACTAGGAGCATAGAGCTTGCACATAGATCTAGAGATTTTATGTAGAGAGAAATAAGGTGGTGATTTCTAATGGCATGGTTCAAAGATAAAAAATGGGGGATTCTAGAGGTAGTGGGGTTATATCAGTGACCAAAATTGCAAAGGTCCACATAAACTAAGTGATGATAATAGTGTTGGTAGAGCGATGTCAATTAGAGACCAATATCTTCCATCTCCCAATAGGGAATATGAGGATTACACTATAGGACTTGTGGAGGACTCTCCACATTCCTATATAGGGTGATCTAGTGTATTAGTAGGATTTAGTGTACTATTGGCATAGGCAACTAATTGCATCTATGTGTAGATTTCTAGGGTGGACATATATCATTGCAAGGGCTAGTTTTAGGCCTCAATACATGCATGGTAGAGGACATGGTGGGAGAGTTTCCTCTTGTCCATACAAGTCTGATTAGTGACATATTTCTACTTAATAATACTAGTAGGTACTTTAATATAGGCTTGACACATTGCATAGATGATATTCTTGAGAGTGAGAGGATCTTCTCATTAGGGAACCTACATGTTGTGAAGGTTTACAAAGGTTTATAGTTGGTTGTTTACAAATATGAGTGCAATATTGCATCATCTACAATACTTCAAATATGGGAATAGGAGCACATTTTCATGGGTTAGCCTTAGGGTGTGTAAGATGTATGAATAGATGAGGAGTCAAATTTTATGGAGGGAGTACATGTAGGGGTAGTGGGTGTATACATCTTGGAGATACTAACTACTATTGATGAGAATTAGATGAGCTTACTCTACTGGATATTATTTGGAGGCCTTACAAAGATATGGAGGCTTGGGAGTAGGAAGCATATTATTTGGCACATGTGTAGATACTTTCTTACATTATTAGCTAGAGGGAGTATATTTTAGAGAGGTAATAGCTAGTTAATCATTTGGTTATAGTAGTGAGATAGACAAGTTTAGAGATAGTTCCCTTTCACTATGTTGGCATACAAATCTTTCCAGTATGATAAATATCTTATAAATTTACTTTTTTTACCCTAAAGATAGTTAAAATTATACCAACAATTGGGAAGGTTGCTATAGTTCGACAACCTACCTTTGCATTGAAAGGGGTAGCTCCCTCGTATGATAAAATTTTTAACTTTTTGTGGTTTTTTAAAACTAGAAATAACAGAAGGATTACAGAAAGAGGAATGAAAGAAAGATTTAAAAGAAACTTAGGCAATAGACTTACGAGTATTGACATAGACTTCTTGTATGTATGAAAATGGTGAAAATTATCACAACTACAGAAGAAAATATATTCTATTTTAGTTGTAGTTTCCTAAACAATGATGCATGCAACAATATTGAAGGAGTTTGACCCATGCAAGTCTCGACCCAAAAAAAAACAAGATAGCACCAACAATATATTTTTTAGTTTACTAGGAATTAACTACATATAGCCCCAATATTGCACAATTTATAGAATGGGTATAAGGAAAGATTATTTATTTCATACAAGATACTCATAATTTGCAAAAAACATTTATTGATATCACATAAAAATACCATAGAAATGGAATATACAACATAGGAATCTCATGATCAAAGTACTTTCTATTCTTTTGTAGAGATATAACACTCCAAAAACCCTTGTACAATTGTATGACAGAAAAAAGTCCTTTCAAGTACAAATTAGCCTCATATATATGGGCCCTTTTCCCTGTAACTAATTTGTAAATAACTTTTTTTATAAATTTCAATAATAGAATTAAAAGGATATTTCATTCTTACCACAAAGTTATAAATAGAATAAGTACAACTTAAGTCATATAAAATGACATAATTTCAAATAATTAAATAACAATGATGTGTCTAAAATAGAGAAACTTCCATTGTTGTTTAGATGAGACATTTTCTTTGGTAGCATATGATTTATCTGAAGAAGAAGATGGACCTTTATAATTTTTGTATTGTTTCACTACAAGCCCCATTATCTTTCTCTCTGGAACTATGGTGTTAAGTAGACGATGCTTTTGAATGGCAAGGGTGTCTCTAATTTTATTTATCTTTCCCACTTCTATTTAAGTGTCAAGGATGCAATAGGAACTAAGAAATTGTTGGAGGTACCATAGGTTCTAGGAACATATGAAAAATCCAACATTCATATCTTATTTCTTTGTATCTCCTTGAAATTTATTATCACAACTTTTTGTTAGTTCCCAGTTGTCAATAATTCATCAGTAATCAGTAACTAGTGTGCTTTGTTGGATCTTTCAGAGCTTCAATAGTTGTTAGGAACTAAGATTTAACTGAGAACATTTCAAAGGTTCCACAAGTTCTAAGAACCTACGAAGCTCCTGATAAAGTTCATCTTCTTTATCTCTCTTTGTAAACTGTGAAGATTTATATTTTGGAAGTTTGATGAATATTTGCAACTAAATATCAACTTGAAGCTTTTCAAAGGTTCCATAGGTTCTTGGAACCTATGGAACTCCTGGCATTCTTCTCTTTCTTTTTTTTATTTTAGTGTTCAAATATATTTCAATATAGAACCATCGACTTTCCTATTTGGAGTTTTTGATGACACTGAGAACCAAAGAGATATTAGGATTTTTTCAAGAGTTCCTTTAGTTACCAGTACCATGGGAGTTCCCAGTACTAAAGAAAGTGTAGATAATCTTAATATAAGGTGATAAGAATAAGGCAAAATTGAAGTTCCTTACATGCTAGGAACCTTCAAAAGAGTTCCTAATGACCACAAAAGAATCACTAAGTCCCTATTAGGGTCCAAACCTTTGACAAGGGAGATAACTATTAGTAAACATTAAAAAATGTTTGGACAATAATTTGAAAACTTATAAATTTCACACAAAGATTAGGTAAAACATGATTTCACAACACCAAAATTGCAAAAACGAAGACTTTAGGAATATGAACAAGGATTGAGGTAACAATTGACTCTATCTATGGACAAGGACATGTGGATGTAGTACAACCCAAAGATCTCTAACAAGACTAGTAACTTTATCCATTGGGAATTAGAGTCTAAAATAAGGGAAAGATATAAAACTTTAGAAAGACACAAAAATACGAAAAAATAAATAAAGACAACAAAAAATCTTAATTCACCTATATACAAATATGGGGGATGACCCATTTCACTGATTATAAAATTTTAGATGTTGGATGTTATAAGGAAGGGGAAGATGCATGTTATCCAGATATGTAAAGTAGAAATAATTGCTTACACAAATTTTCTCAATCTAGAAAGGTTCTTTCTAGAGAGAATCAATGTTTCCATGGCTAGCTTTTATTTCCCTTCCTTTGTTCACATAACTCTCTCTTGTCAAATATCCATGTCACCCTAGCTTAATGTTCTATAATCTTGTCAATCACCTAATCTCTTTATTCCTCTATCTTAGTATGTTATAAATTCATTTTCTCCAAAAAATATTTGAATTGATTATCATCCAATACACTTTGAAGATGAAGTACTGAAAAATCTAAATGAATAGGCAGCTTGGCATCAATCTCATAAATGAGTTCAAAAAGAGAAATTCCAATGACTCTTTTCCTTGTTGTCCTGTCTACCCATAATGCACCATACAATTTCTTATGCCAACTTCTTTGATTATCATCAACTAGCTTACAATAATGGTTGTCAAATTCTTGTTGCTAGATTTAACTTGACCATTCCCTTGAGGGTAATAATCATATGAATGCGTTAATAGGATACCATATTTATAACAAAAGATAGATATTTCATATGAAGAAAATTTTGATGCATTATTGATAATAATTTTATGTGGAACGCCAAATCTAACCAAAATATTTTCTTTAACAAAATCACATACCACTTATAAAGATGTATGTTTTACTGGAATTGCCTCTATCTACTTGGTGAAATATTCTATTGCTACAAATAATATAAATAAACAACAATTATGTGATTTGTCCCATATATACTTTTCTTATACAAAGAATCACCCCAAATAATATATTTGGCTTATTTTAGTTTAATCATTCTCTTTTCCTTGGGTTATAATTTTCTAGGACATTCAACCTAAGTAAGGAAATAAGTAATATTTGAGAACCATTCATTCATCAGTCCAACAAAGAGTGTGAGAGGTAAGTTAGTGTTTTCTTCATTTCAGCTAGTTGAACCATTCTCTACTATCAATTTATGCAAGTCTCTTCCCCATACTAGTTTAGTATCTTTATGTCTACATCATATTCTTGTACCTTAGAAATCCATAAGGCTTTCGTGTTCAAGCCTATCTCCTGTTGAGTGAGAACTACTTTTACTACTATATCAAGCACACAAATTTTTCAATGAGAGTTTAGAATATAAAATCTAAATTGTTTCACTTCCTTTACCATAGCATATGCATGCTTCACAACCATCAAATAATTTAATTCATACTTCCTTAGGGGAATGCTCATGAAAGCGATACGTAATTCAATGTTTTCATTAGTATGTTTGAAGTCAATATAGTAGATAGTGTGTGTTCTAAAGCATAACAATAAATAATAAAGTCTTGAAAAATTAGGGTGAATGAAAACTGAAGCATTCTCTATAGTTGTTTTGATTTCTTGAAAATCCTTCTTACCCTAATCTGCCTATTTTAAAGTAACTTTGCCCTTCATCATTTCAATAATACTTTCAGTCAATTAAGAAAAATTTGATACAAATATCCTCAAAAAAATTATCTATCCAAAGAAAGACCTAACTCCTAGCTTGCTAGATGGAAAAGATAGTTGTTGAATAGCCTTCTCTCTTTCTAGATTGATCTGGATGTCTTCTTTAGAGAATATCTATCCTATAAACTTACCTTTTGTAACTACACAGATAGATTTCATTGGGTTCAACAAAATAACTTGTTGATGACATCAGTGCAACATCATCTCCAAGTGATGTATGTGATTTTCTCTTTTCTTAAAGAACACTACCAAATCATATAAATAAACAACAATTTTTTTTTTAAAAATCATTCAAAGAAAGATCCATGGTTTAATGAAAAGTAGAACCTGCATTCATTAATCCAAAAGGCGTCCTTTTATAAGCAAGTGTTTCCCAAGGGATAGTTAAAGTAGTCTTATGTTGGTATTTAGGAGCAACACCAATATTTCTATAACTTAAAAAACCATCTAGCATTGACATACTAAAAGCAATCTTATATTGGTCTTTAGGAGAAACATTTATTTGGTTAGAACCTGAGAAAATCATCTAGCATTGACATCATCTTAGAACCTAAATAGTTTGTAATACTAGGTCCACAATAGGTACAGGATAATTATTCTTTAGAGAAGCCTTATTCAGGTTATAGAAGTTAACACAAACATCTATTCTGCCATTTTTCTTTATGAATGGTACTACATTCACCACCCAAGTAGAATGGTGAATTGGATATAAAATTTTAGACTTGAGCATTTTATCATTTTCAGCAAAAATAGCACCTGCAACCTTTGGGTTAAACTACATTTTTATTCTATCTAAATGGGGTTGTCCCTAGCTTGAGAGTAATATGATGTTGGAATTTTCTATTCATAAAATATTTTAAATCATCAGAGCACCATGCAAAAATGTCCCTGTATTTACTCAATAGTGTTATGAATCTTGATCTTTCATTTAATAATCTTTTCCAAAACATACTATTTTTAGATCATCTTCTGAGCTAATTTTAACTTTTTCATACTTATAAAAACTAGAGGCATCTTAATTTTCTTTATTCTTCAAATAATAGTAATGCTTATGAAAAATATTTTCTATAGTGACTAGACCTTTCAAAATTGTATTCCATTTTAACCGCAACATTTCAAATTCTTTAGTCTCCTTATTGGATGGCAATACTTGTTCAGCTAATTCACTACCTTAGAAAAATAGATTAACAAGCATGCCAACTTTCTCTAGAAAAGATATGATTTGTTGATCATTGTTGGAAACTTTCAAATGCTTATCATTATTTGTGAGATGAGGTTTATAGATCAGGTCTATTTTATATGCATCTTGTTGATGATGGTTTTGATGCAATCATAACAATTAGTTAAAATTCACATAAAATGAACCAAAACTGACTTGAAAGAGATGAAGGGATCGGTTAAGATTCACTTAATCCTAAGTTTAATATGGTCAAGTCTTGACCTGTTGGGCAAATTTAGGTGGTCAATGTGAAGCTGTAATGTTCAAGGGGCCTTACGTAGTTTAGGGTTTCATGTTGGCTTACTGGACTCAAACTTATGCAAAAAGATTATAAATATTAGTGTGTTTATTCATTCTTTTGCATAAAAGTGTTGCTATGCTGCAAAGCCTTAAATGGTTTTCTTAAATTATTGTAGCTTTCTCCTCTTAAATATTATGAAAACTATCTACTTTTAAACTCTGTTATGCATGCTCTTTTCAAATATGAGAAATTTCCTTCAAATTTCTACATTTTAAGCTAAGTATTTTCAGATGGGTTGGGAAAAGTTAGAAAGATCTAATCTACACTTCATTCACTCTATTCGAAGGATCTAATTGTTCTATTATGCACTTTATAAATCATATAGTAACTTGATCAAATCCACAGACAAAACCTTAAGTGTAAGTTCTAAGCATTTTCACAAACATACACCAAAGATTACAAGCTCTAAGAGAAAATGTTTCAAACACAAAGAAGAGCAGGAAAACACTTAGAAGATAGATGCAGAATTCTAGATTCAATTGTATTAGAAATAGACAGTCATATAAGATTTACAATATCTGAATGACTCTTAGCTTCATTGACCAAACTACAGAAAACTTACAAGCTTTACAGATACAGTAAGGAAGCTAGATGTTTCATGCATTCGTTATTGTAGACAGAGCTGACCTCCTTCTTCTACTTGTAAACTAAACTAAAATGCTATTTTTACAAATTCTTGCTGCTACAAATCTCTATGTAGCCCCTGTGTAAAGTTTTATAGTGTATCAAGGCACAATATATAGACTTTCTGATTGTCCTCAATACAACCCATAAAACCCTAGTTTTAAACCCTGGTTCAAACCTCTGGTTACAACAATAAATGCTAGAGATCAAATCTCCCAAAATATCTTTGAGCATACATCAAATTTGGGTGAAATATGCCATTCTAGAAATCCTAGCAGCTTGATAATAACTCCTGTGGTCTGTTGTAATAATGTCTTTAGCTGCATTTTGTCCTCATCGGTGAAGACCCTTGACTTCTTCGCACTTCATCCTTATCTTCCTCTGCTCCTGAGATATGATTTCCTCCTCTGTGATGTCACCGCCATTAAGTTTCAGCTCCCTCCTCAACTGCAAACCTGCAAAAATGAATAAGCAATAAGTATCACATTTAATAAAACTACATGAACAAAAATAGCTGCCAAATCTAGTTGTGACTATGTGAACGCATCAATCGGGCCCTAAATCAGTGAAAATTGCATCCAAAAATGTGTATACAGTGTCCAAAATAGTCGGGTCAACCATCATTGACCGAAAATATGCATTCGGGCTTCAAAAATAACTTCCAAATTCTTATCGCTCTAATTTCCCGCTCATTTTCCTTGTTTAAATCCATTTATATTGATATACATGCCAGGTGCGATACAACGAATTAATTGAATTCCAATTTGCCTCTAAGTTCCGCAATGTATATTTTGTTGTATATCTTAATGTACAAGCTGGAAATATACAAGCAATTAATTCTATTTAAACCACTCTTCAATTCCACCCCATGTACATATGCATTGTATCCTCCAATATACAAGTCAGACGCAATACAAGCAATAAATCAGTTTTGATTTCCTTTGGGTTTCGGTTTGTATAAACTGTTGCATATCGCAATGTATGTATGAATATACAAGCCCGTAATGTGCAATGATTTAACTCTTCCTAACTTCCTTTCATGTCTGCCGCTTGTATAAGTTATTGCATATAAGCTTTGTATGTCGCAACATACAAATCACATAATATACAAAGACTTAGCCATGTTTAATAACTTTTCAGGTTCGCGGTAATGTATCCCCTCTTTGTATGTTTCGGAATGTATGTATATCGAAACATACATACAAGTCGAAACATACAAAGAATTAATTCTATTTCATAAATGCTTCATGTCCATTGTATGTATATTTCGTTGTATGTTCCAATATACATAATGTAAAAGATACAACAACTTAACTCTATTTAATAACCCTTTCAAATCAGCATTGTATATGGGCCTTGTATATTTCGTTTGTATGCTTTGCTTGTATGTATAAATATACAAGCCCTTAACTCTATTTTATGATTTTTTTAATTTCGCTCAATGCATAAATGCATGTATCTTTCAAATATTCAATCCAGACATGATACAAGCATTTAACCAAACTTAATCCTTCATTGAGATCCGCCTTGTATGCTCCTTGCAATGTAATAATATGCAAGGCGTGAAATATACACGGACATTTCGTTATTGACTAACCATTTCAAGTCTGCCCCTTGTACATAACCCTTGTATCTTCCGATATTCATTTGAGTTTAATACAAGGATTAAATCAGCTTTGGTTTTCCCTTTGATTCTGCTTTGTATAAGTGCAATGTCTATCGGCTTGTATATAAGAATATACAAGCCCAATATACATTGAATTAGTTCTGCTTTAAAACTTCCAAATCCGTGCTTGCATGTATATTATTCTTGTGTGTGCCAATATGCAAGCCGGAACATATACAAGGAATTTCTCTTTTTTAATAAGTCTATCGGGTCCGCCCAATGTATAATTGCACTTTATGTTACTCAAACATACAAGCCTGTGGATACAACAAATTCTCTCTATTTTATAACTATTGAAATCCGCGCGATGTATAAAATGTCTTGTATATTTTACCTTGTATGTTGCGACCTGCCAAACATACAAACGTTAGGTAAATACAACGGAAATCAAACCCTCATTCATTTTAACTCTAAACTATTTCAGATCCATCTTGTACATTAACATTGTATATCGCAAATGTATGTAAAAACATACAAGGTGCAAACATACAATGAATTAACTTCATTTCAATAACCTCCAATTCTGTTGCATGTATAAGTTTAATGCATATCGCAATGTATGTATGAACATACAATCTACTAACATACAACAAATTTACCAACTTTAACAATTTTTTCGCATCCACTGTTTGTATGCGATTATTGTATATTACAGATGCATGCCCCATGGTACTCAACATACAAACATCAAATATGCAAGCCGGACCTAGACTTTTATAAGTTCCAACTATGAATCCCGTCGGGTCCACTTTGTATGTATGGAGAAAATAAAGTATTTGTAAATGCATACAAGTAAAACAAAGCACCCGATATACAAGCAAACTTGTATATACAAACAACAAACCCCTTCCTTGTACATTTTACCAAAATGATCATAACTTGCAAAATATACAAAATTTTAAGATGATTCAAAAAGCAACCCTAGCTCATTTTTCACAAGGAATCCAACCATATCATGCCCTAGTATTGAAAATGTATTTTTTCTCTATTTTTACCAAAGTCTACAACTTTAACCCTCTTTTCCCTTTACCACCAAGTAAAACAAAACACACAAAAGCATAAAAGCAAAGCCATAGCAGGGGTCCTCATTTTGCTAAGGATTAAAATGGGGCATGTTGTGAACATCACAACAACTAGTAACCAAACAAAACAATTAAATTCAAAGCATTTAAGAAAACTAAATGAAATAAATCCATGTCTTCTAACTATCCTTTTTGAAAATTATTCTTCAACTTTAGACCTAAGGTATTCAATAAGGGTGCATAAATTTTTATTTTTAGTTTAAGTATGTGCATGTAATTAATTATCCTCATCTTAAAGATCGGTTGAACAAACCAGTGATTGACATTAGCCTACGTAGTTGAGGATATTCCCTCATAGCCAACTGGATAGAGCCTTTCTGCCAGCGAGCATCCATAGCCCCGGCAAGGTTATCGTTACAATTCTCCTAAGTAGAGCCCCACTGCCAGCGAGCGTCTATAGCCCCGGTAGAGTTACTTAGATGGCTTAATCTAGATTTTTAGTATAATCCACTTTATTTATTTTTTATATTTTATATTTATACTTTATTGATTTTGATGCTTGATGGAACTTTCACAAGATATAGCAATTTGTAACATTATGATGCAAGGAGTGGGCACTTGCTGAAACTAAGCTAAGAATTGTAATGGTAGCAAGGGTGACCTTAGATTTTTCACCTAATATCTACATTGGTAGGTTCAACAAACCCAAGGATTTTAGGTGTGTCATCGTGAGAAACCTTCTTCGAACTCTCAATCACTGTTATTGAATACTAAATTTTAGAAGTTAAACAACTCTCTACATTCATGATAGTCACAACAAGTTATGTATGAATTGCAAATGATTAACCTGAATATTCTAAATTTTATACTATTTTCAATGGTTGTTAGTTTGCTCCTTAATACTCTAAAGAAAACAAAGATCCCTGTTGAGGAGAAAACAACAAACCAAACACAAGACTGTATAAGAAAACCAAAATAAAGCAAAAGAAGACTGTACAAACAAAAGAACAAAAACAAAACAACAAACAGAAAGAAACAAAAAAACAAAACTGTACAAACAACTAGTCTACAAAGCAAGACAAGCAAACAAAGAAAAGAAAAGAAAACAACTAGTCACACTAAATTACAAAAAAATGGACTTCCCTTTACCTCAAGCCTGGAAGTAGTGTTTCAAATGTTGGCCATTAACTGGTAATGGTACATCTTCTCCAGTCAAGGTCTTGAGTCTAAATGTGTTGTCTCCTATTATTTCTGAGACTTGCAATGGGCCTAACCATAGTTTATCAAATTTTCCATGGCTCCCTTTCTTTTCATGTGCTTTTTCCCAGCACAGCACTAAGTCTAATATCCTGAATGTCTTGACTCTTTCCCTCTTATCAAACCACCTCTTAACTACTGCTTGGTGTTTTGCAAATTTCTCGATGGCTTGACCTCTTTTCTCATCTAATTATAACATTTGTACTATTTTGGCCTCCCTATGATTATCAAAGCCTAAATACTCATTGGCAAACTTCCAGATTGGTATTCTCAGATTTACTAGAAGTATGGGATCAGTCCCATAAACCAAATGATAAGCTGTACTACCTAAAGCTGCTTTGAACTTGGTCCTATCTACCCACAGTGTGTATTTTAACAAGGTATTCCACTCTCTAGAACTCTTTGTAATTAGATTTTTGATTATATATAATAAAATTTTGTTTGTAGACTCAGCTAATCCGTTAACTTGAGGGTAATAATTTGAAGAAAACATTAAAACAATCCCATATTCAAATGCCCATTTAGAAAACTTTAAAGAAGAGAAAGCAAGGCCATTATCACATACCAATGAATAGGGAGTTCCAAACCTGGTGATGATGTTTTCTTCAAGAAACTTGATAACTACCTCAGTTGTGGAGAATTTGCAGCATGTGGCCTCAGTCCACCTTGTACAGTAGTCCGTCACCGTCAGTATGAACTTATGTATTGTAGAAGATGGAGGATTGATGACTCTAATAAAATCCAAACCCCACTGTACAAATGGTCTTGATTCAATCACAAGTTGTAATGGGTTGGCCTGATTTCTTCCCTTATCTGCTGCAGTCTAACAGGTGTGGCAACTTTTGATGTGACTCTCAGTATCTTTGAACATTGTGGGCTAGTAATAGCCCGCCCTTGATATCTTGTGTGTTGTAGCTAGATGGGAACCATGACCATTTCCATATTTGTCATGTAGTTCTGTCAACACTTTATCCACTTTAGCTCTATTTAGACATCTCAAATAAATTCCATCATGGTTCTTCTTGAATAGAAGACCTCTTTGCACCATATATTTCTGTGCTTTAATGTTCAAAGCTCTCCTCTGAGAAGCTTTCATCCTATTTGGGTACTTTCTAGCTATTAGAAAAGTGTTTAAGTCACTATACTAGTCTGATGTGTTCTGGGAATTCAATACATAATGTTGTTTTATCCAATCTGGATCTATATTTGCTATTGTTTGTACCAACGCCTGCCCTCTGACCAGCTTCATGGGAATGATTTCCATGTCAAATTCTTGCAGCATGGTGATCCACTTGGCTCTCTTTTCTCTAGGTTCGTTTTGCATCAACAACATCTTTACTATTGCGTCTGGCACTATGGCTTTGATCTGGCTGCACAGAATGTAATGTCTGAATTTTTTCATGGTCCTCATTAATGCAAATGCTTGTCTCTTAGTGTCCAGATATCTCAATTATGCATCCTTCAGAGGTGCGCTCATGAACACGATGGGCCTTTCTTCATTGTCCTCACCTTTCTATGTCAAGGCAACTGCGGTTGAATGGGAGGATGCAAAGGAATAGATATAAAATGTTTTGGTGTAGTCTAGGCTTGCCAATACAGGAGCATCAGAAATTGACTCCTTGATATCTTCGAATGTAGCCCTAGCCACAGGTGTCCACTCCATCTGCGCATCCTTCTTTAACATGGCATTCAACAGCTGCATGATCTCTGCAAAACCCGTGATAAACTTCCAAACAAAGTTAATCTTACCAAAAAATGATTTTAACTTTTTCCTATTATTTGGTATTTGCAAACTTTTTATTGATTCTATTCTATCTAGGTCAATTGATATTCCATCTTCAGAAATTACATGCCCTAGTAATTTACCTTCAGTAACTCCAAATGAACATTTCTTAGGATTGAGGGAAATTCCATACCTTTCACATCGCTTGAGTATTTTCCTGAGATCTTCAGCATGAGTGGATGCATCCTTGGAATACACAGTCAAATCATCCATATACACAACAATGCACTTACCTGATAACCCATAGAACGCAATGTCCATGGCTCTCTGAAAAGTGGCACCTGCATTGATCAGATGAAAAGGCGTTCTCCTATATGCATAATTTCCCCATTTACAAGTGAAGGTGGTTATTAATCTATCATCCCTATCTATTAAAACCTGGTTATAACCTGAGAAACCATCTAGAAAAGACATCATCTTTGCCCCGTTTACTGCTTGCAGCACTTCATCTATAGGAGGCAGAGGATAATTGTCCTTTTCAGATGCTTTATTCAAATTTCTAAAATCCACGCATAATCTGATGTCTCCATTTTTCTTCCTTATTGGTACTAGGTTAGCTACCCAGACTAAATGTCTGACTGGGAAAATTATTCCAGCAGACAGCAATTTTTTAACTTCCTCAAAGATTAAAGGCTCTAGAATGGCGTTTACAGGCCTTTGTTTCTGCCTAAATGGTTTAATCTCTGGTCTCAAAGGTATTATGTGAGTTATGATGGACATATCATAGGTTTTCAGGTCTTCATATGTCCATGCTATTACGTGTTTGTAATCTTTTAGAGCATCTAAAATTTCTTTTCTAATTTTCTCAGAGCAAGCTTTTCCAATTGGCACATTTTGTGGATTTTTCTCTGTCCCTAAGTTGTGTAAATCACACTTACCCCCTTTTGTTTTGGGTAAATCTTTCTGTCTTATTATTCCATCAAAGTCAAAAATATGTTCTAGTTCAATTACCCCTTTGGGTAAAAAGTTGCTCTTCAAGTTGATTATATCCTCTTCATCCCATGTTATCTCAGGCCTTTCCTGCTCATCAATGATTTGAGCCTCAAATACCTCATTACAAGTCAGAAAATCAATAATTTACTGATCCCATCTAAATACCTAAAAATGTGTAACATTGTCTGTGATACTGGGAACATTAACTAGCTCAACAACAAATCGTCTCAATCCTGACAGTGTCAAGGGTTCTAATGTGCTAGCTGCAACTGCTAGTGCATCCGGCCTGTGGTTCAACTCTCTAGGGATGTGCTCTATGTTGAAAGCATCAAATAAATCTATTAAACCCCATACTCTATGTCTGTAACAAATCATTTTCTTGTAGTTGCAAGCATATAGTTTCCTTACTTGTCTAACTACTAGTTCAGAGTCTGAAAATACCTTAATCATTTTCACCTTTTTTTTAATGGCCATGACAAGTCCCAAAATTAAGGCTTCATATTCAGCAATATTGTTAGTACAAGAAAACTGCAGTCTATATGCGGCTAGGTATGACTTACCCTGAGGATCTATAAGTTCAACACTTGCACCCGCACCCTATTTTGATTTGGACCCATCACATTTTAATGTCCACATGCCATCTTTACTTTTCTGACCTCTTATCTTGGCATACTTTTTCTCTTCTATTACTTGTGAGGTGCCGGTATATTTATTCATGGGCATTTCTGTTTGGTTAACTTGCATATGTGTATTTTTAGCTTGCAAATTAGAAGGACAACTACCCTTGTCCTTTATTCCCTCTTCTAAATTTAAAATCAGAGCATCTACATCACCCTGAACGTATTTCTGTTTCTGATCAGGATTCACATTTTCCTCCTATAACTCTACCCTCTTTATGCATTTTTTGTATTCATATTCAATGATGTCTTTGCACATTCCACAACTCTCCTCAGAATGTGGCCTATCATGGACCCTACATATGTTTTTATACAATTTACATTAGACTGGTAGATTTTGTTTAATGCATTCTTCCACCTCTTGTCTAATGGCATGGCCAAATTTGTCCATTGCATTGTTTTCTTCATCCGAAGAATTTCCATCAGACTCAATGAATAATGTTGTCTCCTTGTTTACACGTTTTTCTCTAATGTTTAACATCATGATCTCTTCAATTTGCACCCCATTGTTAGTAATTCTATAAACACCAGGTTCAACAGCAGCATATAATATTTCATTCATTCGATTATACTCTATTATCATGTGTTTCATCCTGGGTTCTGCCTCTATCCTAATTTGGTTTGGGACACCTCTCCAAGGTAGCCACATATGTGAAAAGTTTGTGGCCATATATCTGTTTAATGTGTTGGACCGATCCCTACTTAACAACATTCCATAATTCATGGGTATGTCCACTATTTGAATATCAATGAATTGGCTTACCCTAGGGTCTGAAGCTAATTGCATTTGAATGTTCATGAGTTCTCCTATCACACTAACCTCAGTCTTATCTAACTGTGTGACAACCTTAGCAGATCTGGTGGGAGTCAGCCTGAGAGTTTTGCATATTCCTAAGGGCATTACATTGGCTGAGGCACTAGAGTCTACCATGCAGTTGTGTATGTTTTTCCCACATAATCTAACTATTAACAAGAAAGGAGGAGCATCCTTTTTATCAACATACATTACTACATTTGTATTGGAAGGCAACTCAACTTTCTTACTTTTCTCTTTAGGTGGTGAATCTCTATTAGGAACAGTTATATCAGCAGCAACCCCATCTATTATGGATGCATCCAGAGATTTTATAAAAGCATTCCTAATCCCTGGAGTTTTCAATAATTCATTCAGAGGTATATTGACCTTTATTTTCTTTATTTCTTCCGACAAGTAACTCATTAATCTTGTTGTTTCTATTGTTTCAGTTTTACTTGTTTGGGTCTTTTCTAACATTGTTCCACCATTTGTATTAGCCTTAAGTATGGTAGGATTGTTACTAGCGTTCTGATCTAGGGGTGTATTGAAGTTGTTAGGAGGGATGGAAGTGGTGAAAGGTCCTCCCAGCCTAGTGTTGTTCCTTAAATTGTAGGTGTGGTTTTTATTTGTTTGTTGAAAGGCCTACACCTCTTCTATTTCAGTTAATACCTCATTTTCAGTTTCAAAGGGAAACTAAAAAGCATTTAACACAAAGGCTAATTCAAGATAAAGACTTTCACAAAAGTATGGTTCATCTTCTAATAATTCATCTTCCTTCTCTTGTGTAGTTGCAAAGGTAAAGGTTTCTAAAACTAAAGCTGTATCATACCCTGAGGGTACTACCTCATTACCCTTGGGGATGAGAAATTTAGAAGTAGGAGGCTGCACATCTATATTAAATATGCTGGCTGCTAAATGGAACTATGGACAGTCAAGCTCAGCATGCCCATTGGTATTGTGGAATCTGCACCAGTTTTTCAGTGATGTATTGGCCATTTGGATGCTAGCTGTTTGTTTTGTGTCATGATTATCTATATTCTCAAAAGGAGAAGCTAGGGTACCATTATTTGGCCCAGTGTTCCATGTTTTGGATGGCCTAGGCTAATTTTGATTTTTGTTATTATTACCCTAGGCCCTATTGTCCATCACTGGCCCTCTATTTTGCATTGGTTGCCCTTGGTTATGACCTTGATGCTGATTATAGTTTTGGCTCTGATTTGAACATTGGCCTTGGCTATTATTTTGGGTATGGCTCTGATTATAGTTCTGATTGTAATGCTGATTTTGATTTGAACTATAGTTTTGATTTTGGACCTAGTTATAATTCTGATTTTGATTGTATCCCTGGTTACCTCTTCCATAGAGGTTCTCATTTCTTAGTTGTGTTACTTCAGTAGATAATCTTTTCAAATGTGTAGTGATCTCTTTGATTTCTTCCCTTTCCTCTTGTGCTTTTGCCACAGTTGTATCCCTAGGAGGTTGGAAGAAAGGCTGACCATTATTTTGATTGTTATTAGAAGTGTTACTCGTGTAAGGAGCTATGGCTTGGATTGGGGTAGGACTATACATAGGTGTGTAAGAAGGAACCAGATTTAATAATGGAGTGTGATGCATAGGGACTCCATTGCATGGTTGTGCCCGATTCTGCATCCCAAAATTTCCTCCATTAACAAATGGGCTACAAGTTGTATGCCTCATCTCTTGATTTATTAAGGCTACCTCCTTATAGCCTTTGGATATTGAATCTATGTCATGTTTTCTTTTGACAAACATGGCAGTTAAAGGATCCAAGGCAGCATAGTACATGGCTAACAAGGTATCATCATCTACTATGTAAGGGGCTACTAGCCTAGAGTAGGCCTTTTGAAATCTGTCATTGAAATTATCAATTAGCTCCCCCTCACCTCTTTTTATGGTAGCCAATTTGTGATATAGGATGCAAGGCTCAATGCGTCCTCTAAATCTTGACAGAAATGCTTCTTCCATAAGTGACCAGGAAGAAATGTAACCATTGGGTAAGTTCACATACCAGTTAGAGGCTTGTTCATTAAAGGTGTAGGGAAACAATCTACACACAATGTCCTCATGCTCTAATCTAGCCCTAAAGCATGCTTCCTTGAATATTCTAATGTGGTCTTCCAGATCTTGGTGTAACTGATATTTAGGACATATCTTTTCCAGATTTTTGGGCATCTCATTTTAATCATTGAAGTGTATGGGAGACTAGACATTGAAATAAGCCATTGTGGGTACTTGAGCTTGACCTAAACCTGTAGGATTACCTAAATTTCCTGGGGGATTAGGATCCCTAGGAGTACCTAAATCAAGATTTAAAGATGAACTACCGGGAGGTGTTCCAGATGAACTCCCTGCTTGCGATATTTTAGGATTCCAAATCAAAGGGCTCTTACTTCGCCTTGTATCAGGTACTTGTACAAAAATATCCCCTGAACTAGATCTAGATCTAGTCACTCTATCACTATTGTTAGCCAGTTTTTCTTGAAACAAACCCTAACTCAAGTCAGCCCTCCTTCTAGCGCTAGAAAAACTGTTGATGATGGTTTTGATGCAATCATAACAATTAGTTAAAATTCACATAAAATTAACCAAAACTAACTTGAAAGATATGAAGGGATCGGTTAAGATTCACTTAATCCCAAGTTTAATATGGTCAGGTCTTGACCTGTTGGGCAAATTTAGTTGGTCAATGTGAAGTTGTAATGTTCAAGGGGCCTTACGTAGTTTAGGGTTTCTTGTTGGCTTACTGGACTCAAACTTATGCAAAAAGATTATAAATATCAGTGTGTTTATTCATTCTTTTGCATAAAAGTGTTGCTGTGCTACAAAGCCTTAAATGGTTTTCTTTAATTATTGCAGCTTTCTCCTCTTAAATATTATGAAAACTATCTACTTTCAAACTTTGTTATGCGTGCTCTTTTCAAATATGAGACAAATTTCCTTTAAATTTCTACGTTTTAAGCTAAGTATTTTTAGATGGGTTGGGAAAAGTTAGAAAGATCTAATCTACACTTCATTCACTCTATTCGAAGGATCTAATTGTTCTATTATGCACTTTATAAATCATACAGTAACTTGATCAAATCCACAGACAAAACCTTAAGTGTAAGTTCTGAGCATTTTCACAAACATACACCTAAGATTGCAAGCTCTAATAGAAAATGTTTCAAAAATAAAGAAGAGTGGCAAAACACTCAGAAGATAGATGCAGAATTCCATATTCAATTGTATTAGAAATAGACAGTCATATAAGATTTACAATGTTTGAATGACTCTTAGCTTCATTGACCAAACTACAGAAAACTTACAACCTTTACAGATACAGTAAGGAAGCTAGATGTTCCACGCATTCCTTATTGCAGACACAGGTGACCTCCTTCTTCTACTTCTAAACTAAACTAAAATGCTATTTTTACAAATTCTTGCTACTACAAATCTCTATGTAGCCCCTGTGTAAAGTTTTATAGTGTATCAAGGCACAATATATAGACTTTCTAATTGTCCTCAATACAGCCCAAAAAACCCTAGTTTTAAACCCTAGTTCAAACCTCTGGTTACAACAATAAATGCTGGAGATCAAATCTCCCAAAATATCTCTGAGCATACATCCAATCTGGGCAAAATATGCCATTCTGGAAACCCTAGCAGCTCGATAATAACACCTGTGGTCTGCTGCAATAATGTCTTCAGCTACAGTTTGTCCTCATCAGTGAAGACCCTTGACTTCTTCGCACTTCATCCTTATCTTCCTCTGCTCCTGAGATCTGATTTCCTCCTCCATGATGTCACCGCCATTAAGTTTCAGTTCCCTCCTCAACTGCAAACCTACAAAAATGAATAAGCAATAAGTATCACATTTAATAAAACTGTAGGAAGAAAAATAGCTGCCAAATCTAGTCGTGACTACGTGAACGCATCAATTGGGCCCTAAATCGGTGAAAATTACATCCAAAAATGAGTATATAGCATCCAAAATAGTCGGGTCAACCATCGTTGACTGAAAATATGCATTTAGGCTTCAAAAATAACTTCCAAATTCCTATCGCTCCAATTTCCCGCTCATTTTCCTTGTTTAAATCCGTGTATATTGATATACATGCCAGGAGCGATACAACGAATTAATCGAATTCCAATTTGCCTCTGAGTTCCACAATGTATATTTCATTGTATATCTTAATGTACAAGCTGGAAATATACAAGCAATTAATTCTATTTAAACCACTCTTCAATTCTGCCCCATGTGCATATGCATTGTATCCTCCGATATACAAGTCAGACGCGATACAAGCAATAAATCAGTTTTGATTTCCTTTGGGTTCTGGTTTGTATAAACTATTGCATATCGCAATGTATGTATGAACATACAAGCCCATAATGTGCAATGATTTAACTCTTCTTAACTTCCTTTCACGTCCACCGCTTGTATAAGTTATTACATATCAGCTTTGTATGTCGCAACATACAAAGCACATAATATACAAAGACTTAGCCATGTTTAATAACTTTTCGGGTTTGCGGCAATGTATCCCCTCTTTGTATGTTTCAGAATGTATGTATATAGAAACATACATACAAGTTGAAACATACAAACAATTAATTCTATTTCATAAATGCTTCGGGTCCATTGTATGTATATTTCATTGTATGTTCCAATATACATAATGTAAAAGATACGACTTAACTCTATTTAATTAAACTTTCAAATCCGCGTTGTATATGGGCCTTGTATATTTCGTTTGTATGCTCCACTTGTATGTATAAATATACAAGCCCTTAACTCTATTTTATGATTTTTTTAATTCCGCTCAATGCATAAATGCATGTATCTTTCAAATATTCAATCCGAACGTGATACAAGCATTTAACCAAACTTAATCCTTCATTGAGATCTGCCTTGTATACTCCTTGCAATGTAATAATATGTGATGCGGAGTGCCAGAAGAAGCGAGTGAAGATTTGACTATATCTTCATTATTGGCAAGAAGTCTCCCAAGTTCTCACCTATATCCCCGTAGTGGTTAGTTGCCTATCGGCAACTCCTCATACTATCGGACCACGAGAAATTTCTTAGGCCGATATACTCTGTCACTTCGATGACCAATCTTCGTCGGCCAGACTTCCTCCTTCGGCGAAGCTTCTTTAACCTACACCGACACCTTGTCTCTCGCCAATATCGTCAGGCACATCGGCCAGATCCTCCGTTTCGGTGAGACTCCAGTTTATAGCCCTGATGGTTCATCTCATTCCGATGAGTTTCTATCGGCGAGACTTCTTGAACTCCTCCCGATGATCTTCTATCGGCGGGACTCTAAGGGTCGCCGTGACTTCTTCGGCTTCCCCCGACGAGGTTCCTCATGCTGATACTCTTTATCGGCGATACTCTGAGGATGTCTCACCAATCGGTGAAACTTTATACCATCGGCTAAGTGTATTTTCCTTAGCCCGATATTTTGTCTCTCACCAATGTGAATAATAGTGGTATGTGTCTCTGACACTATACCAATCTTTGACAAGACAGAGAGTCTTTCACGCCGATGGATTCCCAACTGTTCTGTGATGCCGAACCAGAATTCCCTTTGACAGAACAATGGAATTAGGCCGTTTCATATATCAAGCACTCGACCACTTGTATCAATCTGATCCCCAAATGACACCGTTCGCCTTACATCAATTTCCCGACTAGCCACATGAAGATGTCTAGTCGAATCTGACTGAGTTCGCCGGCTTCCTGGGTAAGAATTCAACAACAACAAACATGAAAAGTCTTTCCCCCATCACACTGATACTATACAGGGCTTCAGTGGACAGAGGAAAGGGCCTCCATGTATGAATCAAAACCCTACTCCTAGGTTACGAACCAGTCACTGTGGAACCATGGGTTTTACACCGTTTACACACTACAGAGTCACTATGGATTGACAGATAGCATCCGGTTAGGGTTCCATTTACAAAATCAGGATAAAGATATCAAATCACTAAGAACAACCAAGAAAAATCAACACAGATCATACCCAGAACTCTCTTTATTCAGTTATCAAAAAGAACTTGTTGTAATACACACTTCTCTCTCTGCTCCATGTGACATACAACCTGCCTCTAAAGAAGATGTAGAGACAGCAGTTATCCCCTCCAACCATGCAAACTGATTTTTCAAATCAGTTAGCCATTGGTTTACCCTTCATACAAGCAAAACTACATGTGTGCCTTGCACAATTATATTCATGGGACCAAATTGACCCTTATTACAAAATGAAATGGCTTAAGAGCCTTATGAGAAAACAAAAGAAAAGATAACCCTGCACTACAGAGAATGTGCTCCTGCACCAATATGCAAAGCGTGAAATATACAAGGACATTTCATTATTGCATAACCATTTCAAGTCCGCCGCTTGTACATAACCCTTGTATCTTCCGATATTCATTTGGGTTTGATACAAGGATTAAATCAGCTTTGATTTTCTCTTTGATTCCACTTTGTATAAGCACAATGTATATCAGCTTGTATATAAGAATATACAAGCCTGATATACATTGAATTAACTCTGCTTTAAAACTTTCAAATCTGCGCTTGCATGTATATTATTCTTGTGTGCGCCAATATGCAAGCTAGAACATATACAAGGAATTTCTCTTTTTTAATAAGTCCGTTGGGTCCGCCCAATGTATAATTGCACCTTATGTTACTCAAACATACAATCCCGTGGATACAATGAATTCTCTCTATTTTATAACTGTTGAAATCTGCGCCATGTATAAAATGTCTTGTATATTTTACCTTGTATGTTGCGACCTGCCAAACATACAAATGTTAGGTACATACAATGGAAATCAAACCCTCATTCATTTTAACTCTAAACCATTTTGGATCCATCTTGTACATTAACATTGTATATCGCAAATGTATGTAAAAACATACAAGGTGCGAACATACAATGAATTAACTTCATTTCAATAACCTCCAGTTCCGTTGCATGTATAAGTTTAATGCATATCGCAATGTATGTATGAACATACAATCTGCTAACATACAACGAATTTACCAACTTTAACAATTTTTTCGCGTCCACTATTTGTATATGATTATTGTATATTACAGATGTGTGCCCCATGGTACTCAACATACAAACATCAAATATGCAAGCCGGACCTAAACTTTTATATGTTCCAACTATGAATCCTGTCGGGTCCACTTTGTATGTATGAAGAAAAGAAAGTATTTGTAAATGCATACAAGTAAAACAAAGCACTCGATATATAAGAAGACATGTATTTACAAACAACAAACCCCTTCCTTCTACATTTTACCAAAATGATCATAACTTGCAAAATATAGTGAATTTTAAGATGGTTCAAAAAGCAATGCTAGCTCATTTTTCACAAGGAATCCAACCATATCATGCCCTGGTACTAAAAATGCATTTTTTTCTCTATTTTTACCAAAGTCTACAACTTTAACCCTCTTTTCCCTTTACCACCAAGTAAAACAAAACACACAAAAGCAAAAAAGCAAAGCCACAGTAGGGGTCCTCATTTTGCTAAGGAGTAAAATGGGGCATGTTGTGAACATCACAACACATCTTTTTAGAATTTAGGGTGTAGTATCATAAGCATAGCAGAGAAAGCAAGACAATATTCTTTAGAATTCAAAATATGAGGGATTTTCGTAATTGAAAAGGAATGACACTATCCAATGCTATCCCATACTCAATTCTGATAATGCTTGAGTTTGTCATTTTTCACTTAGAATTGATTGCTCACCTATTTGACTACTAATTCTACATTGCCCAAGACATTCAAATTTTTGATTCCTTTCTATTTTGCTGCTTGTAAGCCTAGGAGAAGAGCTTCATATTTAGTTGAATTATTAGTATTATAAAATAGTAATTTATAGGCAATGGGCCATTTTTTTCTTGTAGGTGAGATAAGAACAATTCTAGCCCCAAAACTAAAGGAAAAACAACTTCCATCAAATTCCATACTCAACAATTCCAAAGATACATCCAAAGAGATTATTTCAAGTGCTACTTCACTTTCATTCATGAGCATATATGTTCTTGAGCATGTTTCTTCATACAGAATTTTGGACCTTAGGTCTTCAAAATTGAGGACAATATATTTGGCCTTGGGTTCAGGATTGAAGTAGACTCTCTTTCCATTTATAGGGATGAAAGCATGAGACCAATCCATCTATATTTCACCACCTAAGTCTTCACTAATACTCCTACTTAACAACATGCCATAACTAGCAGGGATGTCGACAACTGAGATGGTGAGTTTTAATTTCTTTTGTAGATAGGCAACTAAGGCAACTTGAGCATCTTCAATCTATCTTATGAGAGGAACCAATTTACATTCCAAAGAGTACACTTTACCAAAAGGTTTATTCAATGAAAGGCCTAAGGCATGGGCAACTTTTGAACTCATAATGTTATTAGAGGCATTGAAATCTATAATACAATTGCTAAGATTGTAGCTATCTATATATAATGAGACATAAAAAGGATTAGGCTTACCATTTATAGAGGAGATAACAAAAGAAACCTTACATTGGAAAGAGGTAGAAGGAACATCATTACCTTGGATCACATTACTTGATACTTGATGAATAGTAGAAGAGGAAAGCTTAGAGTTTCATTTCACATATGGAACTAATCTCTCTAACTAGTGTGGATTTGATCTTAGATAATCAATTTGAGAAAATCGTACCTTCATTTTCTTACAATGTTGAATAAAATCAAATGAGTAATTATAGATAGCAAGAAATGAATCAAGAGACCATGTACCTTGAGTGGCTTTATTTGATGGAATAGTAGAAGATTGACCTCCTTTGAGATTCTTCTTCATAAGTGTTAGGATTAAGGTGCCATCAACCTTGTAAATCCTATGTATTTAATTACTCCTAATATTGTTTGTAAATCATTCATAAGGGATGAAATATTCACCAAGTAGCGATCTTGTTTCAGCCACATGTTTGATCTCAGTACCTAATAAATGTAGGTTATCTAAGGGGTGCAGAGGGCTACCCCGTTTGGGGCTTGGTAGGCCCATCCCCCTGGAGTGGGATGAGTTTCATAAAATGATAAAGTATGACCAACAACAAGAAGAGATTTCTTATCAGGATGATCTTTAGCAGTGGGAGGCACAAGAAAGGGCTTTTCAGGAAAACCTTGTTATATGTAGGTTGCAGCTCAAGAGGAATATATGAAGTGACTCATTTTGTGCCCTCTTTTCCTAGTTTTAGATCCCCCTTTTTTATTGGTATAAATCAAATTGCTACAGAGCTACCTTGACTTCACAAATTCTCAAGATTTAGAGGTCGTCTCCCTTTGCAAGGCCTTTTTTTATGTGCAAACCCAGTTTATCACTCCCTAGGAACAAATTTTCCAAGACCCCTCACACTTCTAAGAAATTCAAGGAAATATGTAGGCCTCTTTCCTTAGTTACACTTTTTGGCCAAAGTTGACATTGAAATGAACATTTTGAAAAAAATCTTCACTTTCAGACACCTATAGTTGCTAAATCGTGAGGAATTTGAAGATGATGTAAACTAATGATTTGTCACATTTTGTCTGTAGATTCTAAATATATATATTTTAAATTTTTTGGAATCAATTTATATTTGCTTTTCCATCTCCTTCAATAACTAGTATCTAACACTAAACAACATTTTTAAAGAGTGACGTGTACTGTGTAAAACATAACTTTTTTTCTATGAAGGATAAAATTTTAATTTTTTCAAATTTAGATTTTTAACTATGATATCTAGAAGATACTTTTTATTTGATAATGTTTTATTGAATATTTTTCTTTTAATTAACTTTTGAAGTCAAACCAATTACAATTTAGACATAGCTGTACTGTGTAAAGCATAACATTTTTTGTATGTATCAGAATTCAATTTTTTTTTGTTGGAATAAGGACATAAATACTAGAGGACACATATTTTTTAGAATTTTTTTTTTATATTTTCCTATTTTGTTGTATGCATGAAATAGAGACCTTGATGTTTGTTAAAAAACCTACATTCACAAGAAATACAAAATTAATATAATAATCAAATTAAATATATTTAAAATTATACTTTTTGGGAAGCTTATAATAAGGACTACATGCTTACAAAATATAAAATTATAAATGAATTCATTTGATCCCCCAAAAGGTAAATCAAAAGTGGTTTTTTATCAACATTTTGATTGGTGTAGAAGAGACTCCATGATAGGTATGGTTTAAAACTAGCGGGGTTCTATCCAAGGGGGTTTGATCTAAGATGGTTTAATCAAACTCTATTCAATTACAATCCTTTAAATGGAACCTTTCAAGGCTTAAATATTTATATTTTATAAAAATATGTGATTTCATTAAAAAATAGGATGTCCCAGAAAGTGTAACCCATTATTGTGGTAGCACCTTGACACTATTTTGCTTTTCAAAGGTGGACCTGTTGTCTACTAGGATAGTTAGTGGGATGAGCCAAAGGTGGAAGTGGAAGAGAAAAAAATAATGAGGAACAGTCTATTATTCCTAAGGTCACAGAGGTAGATTTATTTGAACGTCTTACACTTGTGAGTAATGTTAATTCAAATTAAGGGGCATAATCCTCTTGATTATAGTTCTTTTTGAAGGTTTTTCTCATGCATCTAATCAACCAACAAAGAATGGAATGCAAAGATTGGATGGGGAGAACATAGATCTACAGAGACAACTTGAATAGAATTAAGTGGGTTGCAGTCAAAGGATGCGGGCATCAAGGATGAAGTTGTTGTGGAGTTTGCTTCAAAAGTTGATGATGCCACTTTGTTTCATGACCTATCCAGTCTCATTGAATATAAAGAGGACAGGTAGATGCCAGTAGTTTTGAAGTAGCATGAGGGCAATGAAAATAATATTGGAAACAAGGTAGATAACTAAGAGGGGGGTGAATCAATTATCTTAAAATTTCCTTAATTTTCTTTCCTTTTGTTATCTTAATAATTAGTACAGCATCAAATCATATAAGCATATGTGATCATAAGAGTAGAAATAAAATCAACACACATAACACAAGGATTTTTACATGGAAAACCTTGTTAAGGGAAAAACCATGGGGTGACTAACCCAAGATTGTATTCTCTGTTAAAAGAATAAGGAGTACAAGATGGCACTTGTCAATTAGGGCTCACTACCTGAGCACACTGCTCACAAGAGGCATACTACCTACAAGAACTTACAGAAGGTAATCAGATGTTAGAACTGATGAGAAGCATCTACAAATGCAAGAGTTTAGTTCTAGTTAGGCACAATACACTGATTTGATGCACTTCATTCTTCCTCTACTTTAATACTGTTGTTCTACAACATACCGAACTTGATCTGCTACTTTCACACTTGTCCCTACTTTTCTTCACACTTTATTCCTTCACTTGTATGTTTCACACACCTACATACTGGAATCCATTTTGTATATATACCCGCATCAAGGATTCATCAATTTTGTAGTCGACAATAGGAACACTCAAGATATTTACAAGTTACTGATCTGTTGGCTGAATCCATGCTTGATTTGTGATGCATATCAAAAGCATAGGCATAGAAGTCATTAATCATGTTGGCCAACAATGTATAATCCCACAAATAGCTTGATCAACACCTTTTACTCATCCAGATTGAAGTCTAATGCTATGTCGGTCAGTTCTTTCTCCATCTGCTCACCCTGTCTGGAACCCAACACTTAGATGCTCATATCTTTTTCATGCTTTATCACCGGAGGCTAAATTTCTAGAATATAGTAGTCATGATACCCCTCTTGTCCAAGTCCACAACTTGCTGAGTTACACCATCTGAGAGATCCAGACTTGATTGTCGGACCTTGTTGCATACTCTGTTCTTATTCACTGGACCAAAACAATCTTCAATCTAACTTCTGGTATAGGCATACTATGTATTGTGGATGTGTGGGATAGACTTTGTTGCCATCAATGACAAAACTCATGAAGCCACACAGTGTCTCTTGCCAACAATCTCCCCCTTTGGCATTGATGGCAACACTTAGTGAAAAATGGCTAAGTGTCGCAGTAACTCCCCCTTGGCTGATGCTTCTATCTTTTACATTGTTTTACTGGAGCTCCCCCTTAGCTGGATTCCACATTTTTCACTACTCCTTGCTTCCCCTTTGACATCAATGGCAATGGGCAGAATATGCACACCAAAGTTTACAAAAATTAACCTATACATAGCCGCATAAGTATATATATGTTATACTTACATATACTTAAGTATATCCACAAAAGTGGCCTTCAACTGTACAAATTTTGTGGCCCAACTCTGCTTCATCCTATCCAAAATGGAGATGTGACCACTCAACAAAAATGCATATGCTTTTGCCCTTCTTAGATCTGCTAGATCACTGGTTTGGGCTGTGGTCTAAGCATTTGTTAAGGCCTCATGCATTGCCTCTAACTTAGGGATAATTAGCCCTCTAAGTTCACTCATTCTATTTATTATATTCTTCTTTTCTTTGTCTAGACTCTCTATTTCATTTATAATGACAATGGCTTGCATTCTTGATTCATTAAAGAGGTAGAAAGGGGATCAAAAGTTTGAGATAAACTTGATAGTTTACCTTCTTATTCTTTCACCTTATTTTCAATATCCTCTGTCACTCTGGGCCAAGATAGACAAAATTTGTACATGTTCCCACCATCTTTAAGAGCATTTTCAAGGCTCTTTATTCTAATGTTTAGCATCCTCCTATCATTAGCAATGAGTCCCTGTACTTCAGTGAATCTTTTTCCAAGAAACTCCTTCCAGACCTTTGTTTCTGCTAATTTTTCTAGAGATTCAAAGTGAGTGCTAACATAATTTACCAAAGATTTTAGGTTGCTAGATGGTGAGGCTAAAGGATCCTTTTGGAATGATGGCATGATCTTCTGCAACATCCCGGATGCCATCTCCAATAGTTCACAATCTTCCATGTGAGATTTCAAAAGTTTTTCTTTTGCTTTGGCTTGAGAAAAAGATGCTATTTTCATTGTCTGGACTAGAGAGAGAGTCAAAATTTAGTTGCCTTTGAAATAGCTCAGGTTCATCTATCTCTATCATTTCTTTGTTCAAGAAGTTCTTCACTACCTCTGCAGTGTCTCTTGCCAGTGATTGAATCTTCTTTTCCTTTGGGGTATCAGAATAGTCAACATTAGTCTCTTCTGCTTGTTCTTCTTCTTTTTTCTTAACCTCCTCTTCTTGACTCACTTTCTCCTCTTATCTTTCTTCTCCTTCAGCTTCTAAATCTGGAATGTCCACAGTGGGATCCAGAGGAGAGATGTTACCTATGTTTACTACTTAATGAACTTCCTCTTCCGGAATAGAGGAATCCAAGTCCTTAGACTTCTCTTCATCTATCTCTTTTGGTCCTTCTACATCAAAAGATTTTTCATTGGTTACATTTAATCCTTCAATATCCATGGTAGAAGGTTCTTCAATTGATTCCTCTATAACAGGAAGATTGAATCTTTTCAAAGCACTCCGAAGGATATCTTTTGTCTCACTTGCTACTTGGCCAGTTTCTCCAAGCATAAGTTTATTCATTCTTTTCTTACTCTGGAACTCATCCTTACAATCTTTAAAAATCATGTCCATTTGTCTTGGAGTGATAGAAGGATAAAGTTGAATCATTATTTGTTCTTGAATCTCTAGGTCTTTTGCCTTTGCATTCTCTTTTCTCAGTTCAAGTACCTTTTCTAGACTCTTGGGAATTAATGATATAATTTCAATGAAAGCCTTATTGTAAATATTTAGGTACTTGACAGTAGCTTCTTCCAAAATCCTCTTGTCAGTATCACTATATTCATCATAGAACTCTGTTACTGGCTGCAGGTTCCCATCCACAGTAATTGCCTTGATGATGTCATCAATGGAAAGAGTGGGATTTTCAACAAATTCTTCTACCTTTTCTTCCTTATTTTTTCTAGCAGAGAATTCCCCAAATGTTTTCTTCTTCTTCATTTGCTTGATTTCTTCATCAGATTTTGTTTCTTCATCATCCTTAAGGCTTGTATATGACCTTGTGGCTTTGGTCTTTGTCCTCTTTTCTCCTTTTCCAAATGTCTTGGCTTTTGGTTTGGTAGTCCTTGAGCTTTTAGGAGTGGCAGGTGCAGAGCTCTTGGAAGCTCTAGTTCGGGAGGAGGCTTGTACCGGAACATCTCCTTTCTTTGCTTCTTGTTTTTCTTTTTCAGCCCTTTCCATTTTCTCTCTATTTGCATCTACTACCTCTTTAGATAAGCCAAATCTTTTGGTAATTTCCTCAACTTCCCTTCTTACTTTCCTCTTTATCTTCAGTTGTCTTAATTCAACATGTATTTTTACACTTAGTTCTTGAAAGGTTCCAAACCTTTCTACATCAGGGTCCTTAGTCTAGCTCAATAGGTGTTGAATATGTAGGTCCAAGATTTTCTCGACCTCGTATCCCATAGGCATTATCCACACTATTCTGTGGTCAACTACCTCCATTAGGCATTGATCAGTGTCAACCATGAAGCACACTGTGTCCTTGTATTTCTCAACTATGGATTGAGGTATCCTCTCTCTGGCCTGCATCATGCTTTGGAAGTTCTTAAAATAACCCCAGAGAGCTATGTTCTAAGCTTTAGCATCACCAAGTCCATACATGTAATCTCTAATCTATATTGCAACTGATTTATCATTTTGCCAAACCCAACCACTAGATCCAGGTAGCTCATTCATATAGTAGAAGAATAGACATAGTATTAGACAACCATATTTGAAGGAATTCTTCTTATGCTTTTTGATCTTCTGCAGGTTTTCTAATAGTTAATTTAGGAGAAGATCACATAGGTCATAATTTGCATTTTCCCTCAACATCTAATATGCTGCATATATTGCAGTTCCAGACACAGAATTCTCCCTGCTCAAATGATAGATTTTGTAGCCAATTATCATTGAGGCAAACTTGACATCCGGATCAGTGATGTCATCTATGGTCATTGCTATTTTGTCAAATTTAGATCTAGTGGATTCAATTACTATCTGGTTCTTGACATATTTGAGTGCAAGTAACCCATCGAAAGAATGCAGTCCAGTCACTACCCTAATGGCATCTTTTATTATCTTGAAGGGCCTCATTAACCACATTAAATTATCATGCATCCTTCTTAGGATATACCAGACCCAATCATCTTCTGTAAAACAGGGAAAGTGTATACAATGTCTGAAGTGTTTATCCCAGAGGGCCTTGTATTGAGGTTTGAGTTCAAAACTCTCCTCTATTAGCTATTTGCGATAGATGTTCATCAATTTAGAGTCTCCAAATTCCTCAATGTTGGCATGGATATAGACCCTAACATATTCTATGTGCAATACCCCATGTGGAATGCTAGAAAATGCACCTAAAAGATCAACTTCTAGAGATTTATAGAGGTGTTTCTTGAATTTAGGATGCAGCCTATTAGTGATCTTTACAACCATTGGAGTAGCCATCTTGCAAAAGATTTAGAGAGAGATTTTTAGAATGGAAGTACCTTTTTATGCTTTAGGGTTTGAAATGGAAGCCAGAACAAATCGCTGGTTGAATTCAATTTTCTAGTTGATCTTTGAGTGGATTGTAGAAACTTCATTACAGAGCTCTTCTTATCTTCTTCACAAATGCAAGTATGAAAATGATGAGTGAAAGAACCCTTTTATTCTTTTGCAAACCCTAATTTCCTTTTTTAATAAATGCACAACTTAAGTTATCTGATTACCCTGTTTTAAGAGAGATCTTCTCGAATCATTGTGCTGATCTTAGAATCATTGTCAGTGCAGATTGACAATGTATCTTCTTTTCTTCAGTCATACCATGGGTCTATAGATCCAAGTATTTTAATTCTGAATCATACCGGATCTGTCTGTAAAAATCCTGCTTTACCGGATGGCTGTCAAACTAGATCAACTTGAGTAGTTAAACTCTTGCAAAACTCCATGCTGATCTTTCATATTTTTACTGAGGGTTATTTAGATATTTTTCTGAGAACCCTTTAATCCATAGAATTCCATGTGCCAAATTTAGGCACTAATTGACTGGTTGGGGGAATTTGTTTTTCTCTGTGGCTCCCCTTGAGCCAGAGCTCATCTGTTTCATTTCTGGAAGGAATATCAGCATCAGATTTGGGAGTGGATCCATCCCCAATATTTTATGTACTCTTCTTCACCCAAATCTTGCTCATCTCCCTTTGAACTTCATTCGCATTCACTTTACCTTTACCCTTATCTTGCTTTTGATTATGATGCACCAGACCCTTTTTATCCTGATTTTTACTTCTGCAGAATTTGACAATATGACTGGATCTATTGCAATTGTAACAAACAACATTTCTTTGCATATTTAATTGATATCCTCTTAAACTCCATTGATTAGCCATATGTCCCATTCTATTGCATGCAAAGCATCTACCATTGAATGAATTGTTTATTTGCATATTTCTGCATTCATGAGATTTGTGACCATACCTTTTGCAATTGAAACATTGTCCGAAGAAGGATCAATTAGTCTGATTCATTCTCCTTTTGTACTGAGTTGCTTTATGACCAAAATTGTTGCAATTGAAGCAGTATCCATTGAAGGATGGATATCTTTGAGCATTTGGTTGCCTTACTGGAGGTCTTCTAGGCTTGTTTCTTTGATTTCTGATCCAAAGTTCTTTTGACCGGATTTGGAGCTTTCACCTTTCTCATATCCCAAGCCATGCTTATCATATACCCTCTTTTAGATTTCAAGAAGAACTTCAAGTTGGGCTAAGCTTATCTTTAATTTCTCTTTGTATTCATTTACTATTTGAAGATCTTGTTTAACAATGTCTATCTATCTCTCAAGTTGTTCTTCATTATCCCTACCTTCTTCAAGATCAGATTCAAGATGCCTGATTATTCTGTCCATTTTGTGGCAGTCCTCTATCTTCTCCTTGAGGGATTGTTTTAGATTATCTTCAATTTTCCTTTTTTCTTTGATTTCTTGGGTGAATCTCATAACCCCTGATTCCATTTCATGCCTGACCATAATGACCTCTTTTTACAGCTTCTCACATAGCTTATTTTTCTCATTCATATCTTCATTAGTATCATTGTCCTCACTTTGATTGGCTAATTTTTTAAGTAGTTCCTTTCTCTTTTTCATATAGATACTAAGTTTTTATTTTAGCTCATTTATGAAATCATCAACTTGTTTGAGTCTTTCTCTCAAATTATTAACTTCAGAATGGGATTGTTCAAGATCATCTAGGGCAGACTGAAGTTGTTCCTTCATACCATATATATCCATTGAGATTCCCAGATCTTCCTCAAGCTGTTAGGTTTTGTTCAGAGGAAATTAGCTCTGATATCAGTTGTTGGAAACAAGGCAGATAACTGAGAGGGGGGGTGAATCAGTTATCTCAAAATTTCCTTAATTTTCTTTTCTTTTGTTATCTTAATAATCAGTGCAGTATCAAATCATATAAGCATATGTGATCATAAGAACATAAATAAAATCAACACACATAACACAAGGATTTTTATGTGGAAAACCTTATTAAGGGTAGAACCACAGGGTGACTAACCCAAGATTGTATTATCTATTAAAAGAATAAAGGAGTACAAGATGACACTTGCCAATTAGGGTTCACTACCTAAGCACACTGCTCATAAGAGGTACACTGTCTACAAGAACTTACAGAAGGTAATCAGATGTTTGAACTGATGAGAAGCATCTACAAATGCAAGAGTTCAGTTCCAATTAGGTACAATACACTAATTTGATGCACTTCATTCTTCCTCTGCTTTAATATTGTTGCTCTATCACATACCGGACTTGATCTACTACTTTCACACTTGTCCCCACTTTTTTTCACACTTTATTCCTTCACTTGTATGTTTCACACACCTACATAGTGGAATCGATCTGGTATATATATCCACATCAAGGATTCATCAACTTTCTAGTCAGCAATAGGAACACTCAAGATATTTACAAGTTACTGATCTGTCAGATGAATCCATGCTTGATTTGTGATACGTATCACAATCATAGGCATAGAAGTCATTAATCATTTCGTCCAACAATGTATAATGCCCCAAATAGCTTGATCAACACCTTTTACTCATCTAGATTGAAGTCTAATGCTATGCCGATCAATTCTTTCTCTATCTATTTAGCCTGTCTGGAACCCAACACTCAGATGCTCATATCTTTTTCATGCTTTATCACCACAGGCTAAATCTTTGGAATATAGTAGTCATGTTATCCCTCTTGACTTATTCAAATCTGTAACTTGCCGAGTTACACCATCTGAGAGATCTAGACCTAATTGTCAGACCTTGTTGCATACTATGTTCTTGTTCACCATACAAAAACAATCTTCAATTTGACTTTCGGTATAGGCATACTATGTATTGTAGATGTGTGGGATAGACTTTGTTGCCATCAATGACAAAACTCATGAAGCCACATAGTGTCTCTTGCCAACATATAATAGTAAAGTGTTGCAGGTTGAGGCCAAGTATGACAATGAGGTTGCATCTCACAAGGATGAGCATTTGGGCAACCATATACTGACGAGTGCCGATGAATTGGAGGAGGCTCATTTCTAGGATGAGCTCAATGTTTTCTACTCAAACTTAGATACTAATTCATCTCCTTTTAGTGAGGTAGATCATGAGAATTTTGGTTAAATGGAGGATGTAGTCATTCGTCCAATTAACATGCCAGAGCATTCATACCAATAGAAGGTTATAGAATCAGAGCATGAACATGAATGCAACAGTGATGGCCTACATACCATTTCAAGGGGATTCCTTATCATCCATTTGGCATGGTGTGAGAAAAATGTGGAGTCCTTACCTATCATGATTACTTCAAAGCATGAGGTTGAGCATCAAAAAGGGATCTAGATCAACCCATTTAACTACTTCCAGATAGTCATATTTCCAATTAGTGTAGGTGGATAGGTGAGTTTTTGTTTATCTTTAGGGGAGTATTCCACTACCTTGTTATTATTGGCAAGAGACTCTATGTGGCTTCATGAGTGTTGTCATTGATGGCAACAAAGTCCATCCCACACATCCACAGGACATGGTATGACTATACCGGAAGTCAGACTGAAGAGTATTTTAGTCTGGTAAGTAAGAACAGAGCATACAACAAGGTCCAACAATCAGGTCCGGATCTCTCAGAGGAAGTATCTCAGTAAAGTGTGGACTTGGGGAAATCAAGAGGAGTACCATGACTAATACATTCCAGAGATTGAGCCTCTGGTGATAAAATAGTGAAAAGATATGAGCGCCTAAGTGTTGGGTTCCTGTTTGGCATAGTAGACTGAGGAAGAACTAGCCAACAGAGCATCAGACCTTAATTCGGATGAGATATTTATGGTGATCAAGTTTCTTGAGGGATCACTCATGATTGGCTAACATGATTGATGACTTCTTTAAGTATCTCTTTGATACGCATCACTTAGTAAGCATGGATTCAGCTGACAGACCAGAGTTTGGAAATATCTTGAGTTTTTCGAATGCTGATTAGAAAGGTGTTGAAATCCTTGATGCGGATATATATACAAGATTGATTTTGGTATGAAGGTGTGTGTAGTGTGTTGTGTTGTGCGAAGAAAAGTAGAGAGAAGTGTGGAAGTAACTATACAGGTCCGGAATGTGATAGAACAACAACACTAAAACAAAGGAAGAATGAAGTGCAATAGATCAGTTTATTGAGCCTAACTGGAACTGAACCTTAGCATATGTGGATGCTTCTCATTAGTTCAAATACCTGGTTTCTTTCTATAAACTATTGTAGGCAGTGAGCCCTAATTGGCAAGTGCCATTTTGTACTTCTATTCTTTTAATAGAGAATACAATCTTGGGTTAGTCACCCTTTAGTTTTTTCCCTTAACAGGGTTTTCCATGTCAAAATCATTGTGTTATGTGTGTTGAGTTTATTTTTGTTCTCATGTTCATGTATGCTTATTTGCTTTAATACTGTACTAATCATTAAAGAAGAAAAGAAAGTCAGAGAATTAAGATAACTGATTCACCCCACCCTCTCAGTTATCAACAATTGGTATCAGAGCCAAGTTCCTCTAGATAGAGCCTAACAGCTTGAGGAAGATCTAGGAATCTCAATGGATATGTATGGTATGAGAGATCAACTTTAGTCTGCCCTAGATGATCTTGAGCAATCTCACTCTGAAGTCAAAAACCTGAGGGAGAGACTCAAGCAAGCTGATGATTTCATAAATGAACTCAAAGAAAAACTAAGTATCTCAATGAAGAAAAGAAAGGAACTACTTCAACAAATAGCAAGTCAAAGTGAAGCCAATGATACTAATGAAGATCTGATTGAGAAAACCAAGTTATGTGAAAAGTTATCAAAAGAGGTAATTATGGTAAGACATGAAATGGAATCAGGAGTTATGAAATTCACCCAATAAATTGAAGAGAAAAGAAAAAATGAAGATAATCTAAAACAATCTCTCAAGGAGAAGTCAGAAGACTGCCACAAAATGGATAGAATAATCATGCATCTAGAATCTGATCTTGAAGATGCTAGAGACAATGAAGATCAACTTGAGAATCAAATAGACACTCTTAAAAGGGATCTTTAGACATTAAATGAATACAAAGAGAAATTCAAGATAAGCTCTACTCAACTTGAAGTTCTTCTTGAAAGCCAAAAGAGGGTAGATGACAAGCAAGACTTGGGATATGAGAAAGGGGAAAGCTTCAGATCCGGTCAGAAGAACTCTGGATTAGGAAATCCAAGGAACAGGCCTAGAAGACCTTCGGTAAGGCAACCAAATGCTCAAAGATATCCATCCTTCAATGGATACTACCACAATTGCAATAACTTTGGTCATAAAGCAAATTAGTGCAAAAGAAGAATGAATCAGACTAATTCATCCTTCTCCAGATAGTGCTTTAACTACAAAAGGTATGGTCACAAATTTCATGAATGTAGAAATATGAAAGTTAACAATTCATTCAATGGTAGATGCTTTGCATGCAATAGAATGGGACATATGGCTAATCAATGCAGATCTAGAGGATATAAGTCAAATATGCAAAGAAATATTGTTTGCTACAATTGCAATAGATCCGGTCATTGCCAAATTTTGTAGAAGTAAAAATCAGGATGAAAAGGTCCGGTGCATCATAATCAAAATCAAGACAAAGGGAAAAGAAAAATGAATGTGGATAAAATTTAAAGGGAGATGAACAAGATTTGGGTGAAGAGAAGTACATAAAATGTTGTGGATGGATCCGCACCAGAATCTGGTGCTAATATTTCTTCCATAAACTAAATAGATGAGCTCTGGCTCAGGAAGAGTCATAAAAGAAAACAATTTCCCCTAGCCAGTCAATTGGTGCCTAAAATTGGCACACGGAGTGTTGCAGATTGAAGAGTCCTCAAGAGATATCTAAATAATCCTTGGTAAAAGATCCACAAGAGGTTTTGAAGAGGTTAATCATCCAAGATTGATCTGGTTTAATAGTCATCTGGTAAGAGCAGGATTTTCATAGTTAGATCCAATATGATTCAAAAACTGAGGTATCTTGATCTATGGATAAATGGAATGATTGGAGAAAGGAAGATAGATTGTCAATAATCACCAAGAATAACTCTAAGTACATCTTAGTGATCTAGAAAGATCTCTCAGGACAAGGAGAACAAGGCAACTGGAATAACTTAAGTTGTGCATTTATGGCAAAATGGAATTAGGGTTTGCGCATAAATAAAAGGGTTCTTTTATTCATCATTTGCACATTTGCATTCAAGAAGGAAGAAAGAGCTCTGCAACAAGATTACTTTAACTCTCTCAAGGATCAACCACAGAATTTGATTCAACCAGTGATCTTTTCAGCTCTTATCGTGAACCCTAGAAGCATAAAAGGTATTTTTTGCTCTTGAATATCTCTCTGAATCCTTTGAAAGATGGCTATTCCAAATGTTGTTAAAATCACTGATAGATTGCGCCCTAAGTTCAAGAAACATCCTTACAAATCCCTAGAAGTTGACCCCCTACGTGCATTCTCTAGCATTCTGCAAGGAATTCTGCATGTAGAAGATGTTAGGGTTTACATACACGTGAACATTGAAGAATTTGGAGAATCCAAGCTGATGGATATCTATCACAAGGAACTGATAGATGAATCATTTGAACTTAAACCCTAATACAAGGCCATCTGGGATAAGCATTTTGGATAGTGCATTCATTTCCCCTCTTTTGTAGAAGATGAATGGGTCTGGTATGTTCTGAGAAGAATGCATGACAACTTCATGTGGTTGATGAGGCCATTCAAGATAACCAAGGATGCAATTAGGGAGGTAACCAGATTTCACTCATCCGGTGGGTTGCCTGCTCTCAAATCAGTCAAAAACCAAATTGTAAGTGAGGCTACCGGATCAAGATTTGACAAGAGGGCAATGACAATAAAAGACATCATAGATCTAGATATCAAATTTTCCTCTATGATAATCGATTACAAAATCTATCACTCCAGCAGGGAGAATTCAGTATCCGAAACTGCTATATATACTGCATATGAAATGCTAACGAAAAATGCTGACTATGATCTTTGTGAGCTTCTCCTGAACCAACTATTAGAGAATTTGTAGAAAATAAAGAAGGATAAAAAGAATTCTTTTAAGTATGGTGGCTTGATACTTTGTCTATTCTTCTACTATATGCATGAGCTACCTGGAACTAGTGGCTGGATATGGCCAAATGACAGACCTGTTGCCATACAAATAAGAGATTACATGTATGGGCTTGGTGATACCAAGGCTCAAAGCATAGCTCTCTAGGGTTACTTCAAAAACTTCCAAAGCATGATGCAGGCTAGAGAGAGAATCCCTCAATCTCTATTTGAAAAATACAAGGATACAGTGTGCTTCATGGTAGACACTGATCAATGCCTAATGGAGGCAGTGGAACCAAGAATAGTGTGGATTATGCCAATGGACTATGAGGTGGATGAGAAAATTCTAGAACTGCATATCCAACACCTACTAAGTCAGCCTAAGGACCCTAAGGATGAAATGTTTGGAACCTTCCAAGAGTTGAGTGTAAAAGTTTATGTTAAACTGAGATAGCCTGAGATCAAGAGAAAAGTGAGAAGGGAAGTAGAAGAAGTCACCAAGAGATATGGAATATCAAAGGAGCTAGTTGATGCCAATAGAGAGAAGATGGAAAGGGCAGAGAAATAAAGGCAAGAAACTGAAAAAGAAAGTGCTTCGGTACAAGCCCCCTCCTAGACCAGATCCTCCAAAAGCTCTGCACTTGCCACCTCTAAGAGCCAAAAAGCCTCAAAACTGGAAGCCAAGACATCTGGTAACAGAGAAAATAGAACAAAAACCAAGGCCATAAGGTCCTATACAAGTCAAAAGGATGATGAAGATACTGAATCAGATGAGGAGGTTAAGAAAATGAAGAAGAAGAAGAAAATATCTGGTGAATCCTCTATCGGTCAAGGCAAGGAAGATAAGGTCGAAGAATTTGTTAAAAAGCCTACTCTCTGCATTGATGATATCATCAAATCAGTCACTGTGGATGGGAACCTGAAACCAATGACTAAATTTTATGATGAATATAATGAAGCTGACCAGAAGATTTTGCAAGATGCTACAGTCAAGTATCTTAACATCTATAATAAAGCATTCATTAAAATCATATCTCTAATTCCCAAAAGCTTAGAGAAGGAAGTTGAAATAAGAAAGAACAATGCGAAGGCAAAGGACCTAGAGATCTGGGAATAGATAGCTATTCATCTCTATCCTTCCATCACTCCTAAACAACTGAACATGATATTCAATGATTGCAAGGATGAGTTCCAGAGCAAAGCCAGAATGAACAAGCTTATGCTCACAGAGACTGATCAGGTGGCAAAAGAAATTGAAGACATCCTCCAAAATGCATACAAAATATTCAATATTCCTATTATAGAGGACATAAGTGATGAACCTTCTAATGTTGAAGGACTAAGCTTATCAAAGGAATATCCTATAGAGAAAATTGCAAAAGAATCAAAGGAGATAGGTGAGGAGAAGACCAAGGACCTGGCTTCCTCTGTTCCAGAAGAGGAAGTCCATGAAGAAGTAAATATCTCTCATCCGGATTCCTCGGTAGACTCTGGATCAAAAGGAGAAGAAAGAATAGAGGAGATAATCAGTCAAGAAGAAAAGGTAAAGGGAAGAGAAGAAGATCAAATAGAGAAGACCCCAAGAGATAGTTCTGAGACTGCAGAAGGAAAGAAGACTCTATCTCTAGCAAGAGACACTACAGAAACTAGTAAAGATTTCTTGACCAAAGAAATAATGGAGATTGATGAACTAGAACTGCTTCAAGGACCATTCAATTTTGATTCCCTCCCCCCGGTTCAAACAATGAAGATAGCATCCTTTGCCCAAGCAAAGGCAAAAGAAAAACTTCTAAAGTCTCACATGGAAGACTGTGAGCTAATAGAGATTGCATCTAGTGTATTGGAGAAGATCATGCCATCCTTCCAAAAGGATCTTTCGGCCTCTCCATCTAGTAATCTGAAATCTCTTGTTAATTCTGTTAGCACACATTTTGATTCTTTGGAGAAATCCGTAGAAGAAAAAGTCTGGAAAGAGTTTTTGGGTAAGAGATTCTCTGAAGTACAGGGGCTAATAGTAAATGATAGAAGAAATCTGACCATTGGAATAAAGAGCCTAGAAAATGCTCTTAAAGATGGCAAAGAATTATACAAATTTTTTTTATCTTGGTCCACAGTAACAACAGACATATCAAAGAAGGTGGAAGAACAAGAGGGCCAACTATCAAGTTTATCCCAGAGTTTTGATCCTCTCAGATCATCTGTCATAAATCAAGAGTGCTAGACTATTTCCTCCATAAATGAGATAAAGAAGCTTGAGAAAGAGAAGAAAAATAGAATAAGTAGGCTAAATGAACTAAGAGGGATAATTATCCCCAAGTTAGAGGCAATGCATGAGGCCCTAACTGATGCCCAGACCACAGCCTGGACCAGTGATCCGGCAGACTTAAAGAGGGTAGAAGCCTTTGCATTCTTGCTCAGTGGTCATATCTCAATTTTGGACAGGATGAAGCAAAGTTGGGCAACAAAATTTATCCAGTTGAAAACAACTTTTACGGATATACTTAAGTATATGTAAGTATCACTTGTATATATATTTATGTGGCTATGTATAGGTTAAATTTTGCAAATTTTGGTATATGGATTCCACCCTTTGCCATTGATGTCAAAGGGGGAGTAAGGAGCAGTGAAAAATGTGGAATCTAGCTAAGGGGGAGCTCCAGAGAAGAGTACATTAGAACAAAGCATCAGCTAAGGGGGAGTGTAGTGTGACACTTAGTCATTTTTCACTAAGTGTTGCCATCAATGCCAAAGGGGGAGATTGTTGGCAAGAGACTCTGTGTGGCTTCATCAGTGTTGTCATTAATTGCAACAAAGTCCATCCCACACATCTGCAAGACATGGTATGACTATACTGGAAGTCAGACTGAAGAGTATTTTGGTTCGGTAAGCAAGAACAGAGCATACAACAAGGTCTGACAATTAGGTCCGGATCTCTCAGAGGAAGTATCTCAGTAAAGTACAGACTTGAGGAAATCAAGAGGAGTACCATGACTAATACATTCCAGAGATTGAGCCTCCGGTGATAAAAGAGTGAAAAGATATGAGCACCTAAGTGTTGGGTTCCTGTTTGGTAGAGTAGACTGAGGAAGAATTGAACAACAGAGCATCAGACCTTAATCCAGATGAGATATTGATGGTGATCAAGTTTCTTGAGAGATCACTCATGATTGGCTGACATGATTGATGACTTCTTAAAGTATCTCTTTGATACGCATCACTTAGTAAGCATGGATTCAGCTGACAGACCAGAGTTTGGAAATATCTTGAGTTTTTCGGATGCCGACTAGAAAGGTGCTGAAATCCTTGATGTGGATATATATACCAGATTGATTTCGGTATGAAGGTGTGTGTAGTGTGTTGTGTTGTGCGAAGAAAAGTAGAGAGCAGTGTGGAAGTAACTATACAGGTCTAGAATGTGACAGAAGAACAACACTAAAATAGAGGAAGAATGAAGTGCAGTAGATCAGTATATTGAGCCTAACCAGAACTGAACCTTAGCATATGTGGATGCTTCTTATCAGTTCAAATACATGGTTTCTTTCTATAAACTATTGTAGACAGTGAGCCTCTTGTCAGTAGTGTGCTCAGGCAGTGAGCCCTAATTGGCAAGTGCCATTTTGTACTTCTATTCTTTTAATAGAGAATATAATCTTGGGTTAGTCACCCCATGGTTTTTTCCCTTAACAGGGTTTTCCACATCAAAATCATTGTGTTATGTGTGTTGAGTTTATTTCTGCTCTCATGTTCATGTATGCTTATTTGTTTTAATATTGCACTAATCATTAAAGTAGAAAAGAAAGTCAAAGAATTAAGATAACTGATTCACCCCCCTCTCAGTTATCAACAGTTATATGCCCATCCCTTCCCCATCTCTTTCTAATTGCCCATAGGCATGAGAAAAATTTCAAAATTGTTAACAAATGGTAGTTACTTTCAAGAACTTGTCAATGGCTTTGCTTGAGGTCATTTCCTTGTTGTTAGTTTAGGTTTACAGTAGAATGGCCTAAGGCATGGGCAACTTTTGAGGTCATAATGTTATTAGAGTCACTGAAAGATTCTATAATACAATTTCTAATATTGTAGCTATCTACATATACTGAGACATAAAAAGGATCAGGCTTATCATTTATAGAGGAGATGACAAAACAAACCGTACATTGGGAAGAGATAGAAGGAACATCATTACCTTGGACATTAATTGATACTTGATAAATAGTGCAAGAGAAAATATTAGAGTTTCATTTCACATATTGAACTAATCTCTCTAATTGATGTGGATTTGATCTTAGATAATCAATTTGAGATACTTGTACCTTCATTTTCTTACAATGTTGAATAAAATCAAACATGAGTCATTATAGATAGGAAGAAATGAATCAAGAGACCATGTACCTTGACTTGCATTATTTGATGGAACAGTAGAAGATTGACCTTCTTTGAGATTCTTCTTCATAAGTGTTAGGATTAAGGTTCCATCAACCTTGTAAATCATGTGTAATTAATTACTCCTAATATTGTTTATAAATCATTCATAAGGGATGAAGTATTCACTAAGTAGTGATCTTGCTTCAACCACATGTTTGATCTTAATACGTGATAGATGTAGGTTATCTGAGGGATGCAGGAGGCTACCCCCTTTGAGGCTTAGCAGGCCCATCCCCCAGGAGTGGGATGAGTTTCATGAAATAATAGAGTATGACTGACATCAAGAAGAGCTTTCTTATTAGGATTATCTTTAGCAACAGGAGGCACAAGGAAGGGTATTTCAAGAAAACCTTGTTATATGCAGGTCACAGCTCAAGAGGAATAAATGAGGTAAGTGACTAATTTTGTGTCCTCTTTTCCTAATTTTAGATGCCCCTTTTCTATCGGTACAAATCAACTTGCAATAGACCAGCCCTGACTTCACAAATTCTCAAGCTTCAGAGGCTCTCTCCCTTTGTAAGACCCTATTTATGTGCAAACCCAATTTATCACTCCCCAAGAAAATTTTTTCCAAGACCCCTCACACTTCTAGGAAATTCAAGGAAATATTCAGGCCTCTTTCCCTGACACTATTTTAGTTTTCAAAGGTGGACTTGTTGTCTAGTAGGCTAGTTTGTGGGATGAGCCAAAGGTGGAGATGGAAGAGAAAGAAGCCAATTAGGAACAATTTGTTATTCCTATGGTCACAGAGGTAGAATTATTTAAACCTATTACACTTGTGAGTAATGATAATTCAAACTAAGGGGATGAATTCTCTAGATTTTAGTTCTTTTGAAGTTTTTTTTCATGCATCTAATCAAGAAAACAAGAATGGAATGCAAAGATTGGATGGGGAGAGCCTAGAGCTATAGAGACAACTTGAGTAGAATCTAGTGGGTTTCTAGTCAAAGGATGGGGCATTAAGGATGAAATTGTTGTGGAGTTTGCTCAAAAAGTTGACGCCACTTTGTTTCATGAATTACCTAGTCTCATTGAATATAAAGAGGACATGTAGATTTAAGAAGTTTCGAAGTAGCATGAGGGCAATGGAAATAATAGCGAAGCATTGCAGTTTAGGCCAAGTAGGACAATGAGGTCCCATCTCATGAGGATGAGCATTTAGGTAGGTGTATACTGAAGAGTGCAGAGGACTTGGAGGAGGCTCATTTCTGGGATGAGCTCAATGTTTTCTATTCAAACCTAGATATTAAATCATCTCCTTTGAGTGAGGTAGATAATGATAAGTTTGGGTAGATGAAGGAGGCAATCATTCTTCCAATTAATATGCTAGAGCATTGAGACCAGCGGAAGGTTATAGAATCAGAGCATGAACATGAATACCACAGTGATGGCTTGCATACCATTTTAAGGGGATATCCTATTAGGCATCTGACACAATGGAAGACATGTCTGGAGTCCCTACCTATCATGCTTACTTCAAATCATGAGATTGAGCATCAAAAAGTGCTATAGATCAGCCCATTTAGCCACTTCAAGACATTCATATATCCAATCAATGCAAGTAGATAGGTGAGTTTTTTTTATCTTTAGGGAAATATTCCACTACCTTGTTATATGCCCATCCCTTCCCCACCTCTTTTTAATTGTCCATAGCCATGAAAACAGTTTAAATTCTTAAGAAAGGGTAGTTACTTTCAAGAACCTATCAATGGCTTTGTTTAAGGTTATTTCCTTGTTGTTAGTTTAGGTTTAGAGTAGATTTTTTTTTTGTTTTAGTTTTTCCTTTTCCCTAAGTGTTGCTGCATAGACTACAATCTCATTAGGAGAATGTAGACCTCATTTTCTTTTCTTTGTATTCTTTTGTTAAGGCAAGGTTTCAATTTTTCCTAGCATCCTACAGTCGCTTTTGACTCTATGCCTAATGGATGCTTAAGGCCACTAGTTCTTTTGTTTTGTAGGAATTTATATTCGTAAGAGGTCACAAAAATGTTGACCTATATTCCCCTTCCTAGAGTCAAATAGCCTAGGTTTAGAAATGTTGAAAATTGTGTCGACATTGGTTAAGTGCCTAGTGTTCTTTAGGTTGGAGGTGTTTTCCTTGTAAAAATCCCCAAAATTCCTAAGGAAAATCCATTAAAAAATCCAAAATTTTCCAAACTTTACCTTACTGTTTTCATCCTTATTTAGAAAAAAGCTGAGTTCATGAACCCATCGGTTTGCCAACTAAAGGGAAGGCTGAAGGAAGACTTAAGGAAATAAGGGAAGAGAGAAAGAAAGTCTTAGTTGGCCAAGAGTTAGGATATCAAACAAAAAGGTTTTCCAATTAGTAAGTTTGTCAATTGGCTAAACTACTGACTAAGAGAAGGAAGAAAAGTGAAAGACAAAAAGGAAGCCTTTGTCATAAAAATGTCAAGGTTGCAAACTAAAAAGTTTGTTGACTGGCTAGTTCACCAATTGATGAAATCACTGACAAAGGAATATAAGAGAACAAAGGCTGAGTTCGTGAAATTATAAAATTACCAACTAAGGGCAGAAGGATGAAGGGAAGGAGGAAGATAGAAGTAGTTCGTGAAAGTGTGATATTGCCAACTAAGGGGCAAAAAAGAAAGAAACAAGTATGGTTCACGAAAGTCAATTTTTGTTGACTAAAGAGAGAAAGAGAAAGATAGAGGCAAGCTAAGTTTGTGAAAAAGAGATTTTGATGATAAGGCAAAATAAAGGCCAAAAGTAAAGTAAAGTGAAATAATGTTTATAATATAATGTAAATATTTAAAATATTTATAGTTTAAAATATTTTAAAGTATTGTAAAAGCTTTATGTGGGAGATTTTGGTCAACAATATATTTTGAAATATCTATCTTTTCCAGCTGCCATTATTGCAAGATCAGATCAGCCCAGCTGGAAGTAGTTGTGTATTTATTGTTGTATGTAGATGAATCACCTTCTTGCATTGAAGGCAATAGATATTTCCCAGCTACTTCATCCTCAGGATATTTTCTACATTTATGTTTTGTAGAATAGATGTACATAGACATTCCTTTTGCAGAAATATATTCTAACAGGCCCATGGGGTGAATTTATTGTAGTGGGTGACTTAGGTCAAATGAAGAATGGTATAAATAGATGAAAAATCAATGTAGTGAGGATTGGAACATAGAGACTTATTTTTGTGCTCTAATAAAAATCCTCTTCTACTATAATCGTACCTTTTTTTATTAATACATGCTGGTAGTTTTTACCTTTTTATGTTGTTTTCTAGCCATGTGTAATATAGAAGTGGTTATTCTTTTCTTATCTTTTACCTCTATTAAGATCTACAAGATTTGTGTGAGTTTAATAGTTGTATTTAATTATTCTATGCATTTTAACTTTGTGGGTATTCTTCATTCAAGCGTTGTGTATCACCTTCCCCTTTTAGTTTCTCCTTCTTCCCCTTTTACCAGTGACAATAGGCGACACAAGTGAAAATGTTTTAAAATCAATTATGAATAAAAAATTGTTGGATGGTTTCTCCTATTTTGGTGAGCACTTTGATTTCTATCATGATTGTGTGTTTGGTAAACATAACATAAATTCTTTTCCTTTAGGAAGCAATAGAGTAGAAGAGAAATAATAAATTATTCATTTAGATGTTTTTGGACCTGTGGATAATGATTCTATCAGAAAATATCATTATTTAATTACCTTCATTATTGATGTATCTAGATTCACATTGATTTATTTTATGAGGCATAAATCTAATGTTTTCACTAAGTTTAAGGATTTTAAAGTATTAGTAGAGAACCAATCAAGACTTAAGATAAAAATATTAAGATCTAACAAAGGAGGGTGTTGGTACTTGAATCTATAGGCACCTTCATAGGTTAAAAAATCCAAAAAATTCCAACACTCTTGGCCTCTGCAGTTGAAAAAATTAAAGAAATCAGTACAGGTGCAAGTGTCTTTGTATATACAAGGCTATTTGTATATGCATACAGGTCAAAATATGCATTGGCGGGCTTGCAAAATCCAATCAGCCTTTGAAAAAGTAAGCTATATGCATTTTTGAATGCATATCAGGCTTAGAATGTGCATATATAAAGGGGGAATCTTTCACAGGTTCCTAGGAATATTCCCAATTTGTAGATCGGGTTGCATGTAGAGATACAAAGGAAAAATATACAAGGATGGAAGATACATTGTAGGCATATTCCAAGAAAGATTCCTTGTTTGTATGTGCAGGAGTGAATGTATGTTTGCATTTAGGTACATTCTTGGAATATTTCGTCGCAGATTCTGCAGTTGTATAAAAAGGTATATACAAACAAGTATGTATATTCAGCATACAGGGGAAGCAGATGCAATGTTGAATGTATATGCAAAGCAAGGACATACAACCTGGATGCGACAGAGGAGGTAAAATGTGGTGAATAATATTTCAGGTCCGTAGGTTGTATAAAGCGCTTGTATATGCCAACATACAAGCCGATGTGCATTAGTGGAGATACAAAGCGGATTTCAAAGGTTGTTCTAATTTGCTTCACAGGTGTGTTGAGATCCACCTTGTATGTATATTGCGATTGTATACGCGCATATACAAGGAAATATGCAAGGAAAGAGGATACAAGGTGGACCTGATTGAAAATTCCAATTTGCTCTATAATAGTTTGGGGTCCGCCTTGTATGATGAATAGTTGTATATGCATTTGCTCTTGCATATACAATGGTTTTTGGCAGGTGAACAGTGGTGATTGTATATGCATTTAAACATGCATATACAAGGGTAAAAAAGGCAAAATGAAGAAGCGAAAAGCCAGTGATAGAATCATGGGGTGCCTACGTGGCACGTTTTCACTGGCCACCAACTAGTCAATGCAATTTTGAGCCGTAGATCTCAATGATAGGAGTTGATCGACGGCCTTGTTTTGAACTTGCCACGATGGTTTTTCCTAAGCGTGTGCGGCCATTTTTGAGCAAGAAAATCTCCAGATGCATCTGCTATTGCATCCCACGGGTAGTTGAGGCTTTAATGGCAGTTGTGTAGAGACATCGATGGGTGAGGTGATAGGTGAACTACTAGGCTTACGAAGCAAACCTTCAGGCGGCGGTGCAGATCTTGATTCCACCTGCTCATTCCTCTTTGTCTCTCTACTGCATTAACTATTTTGAGTGCCATTTCTCAGGCATTGTATCTAGCAGAAATTTTGATCTTGCCTTGTAATTAATTTTGCTAAGTTCACAGTCTTGGTATAAAAGCCAAACTGTGTTACTCATTGGGGTTGTTAAAGACTTGGGCAATTTTGGGGGAAAAATAACAAAAAATAGGGCATTTCTTTGCTGTTCTATCTCTGTGGAGTCTATGTGTTGCATTTGAATGTATCTTGCACATAGGTTTAGTTTCAGTGTTAATGTTATATGAAAAATGCATTGTTGCATGTAATTATCTATTTGTCTCCACTTGTTGCATGTATTTTCTTCTTTTGAATCTAGTTGCTAAGGGTTTCTCAGATTCTAGGGTATAGTTTGTTGTATCACATATTTGATCTCTAACTTCCATTCAAGGAGTGGATTAAATTGTTTTAGGTTAAGGTATGGAGAAGAATGTATGTCAATTGGGATATCTGTAAGTATGGATAGTTAAATACCTTTTCTTGGGTGGTGTTTGTAAGGCAAGCATCAAATCTGACCCCTTGAAACTTGAATGACAGTTGCAATCCATTCTCATGTATACGTCTAGTTGACTCCTTGCCCTGAGATAGGCACCGGTCTGCTTCTAGATTAGTAGATATGATCTAAAACCCTAGTCTTACATCCAAACCATACAAAACTTGCTAGTTGTAGGAGTAGGATTAGGAGCCCCTGCATACTCTTATCCATAACCAGACACATATGTCCAAGAATGTTTCTAACCTTGTGATTTGTCACACAAATCTTGGTCCACACATGAGAGTATTCTGCCTATTATCACAAAGCTAAATCTTTCTGTCATAGGGCAAGTCAATGTTACATCTTTAGCAAATAGGGACACCCCCTTGGTGTGGCAGAACCAGAAGTGAAGCGGAGGTAGCTCACACAACCTCCTATATCTATTGGCCGAATCCTCCTATGCATTGGAACTGGCAAACCCTCTGCCGATTCAGGAAAAATCACCAATAGAGGGGAACATTTATCTAAGGAATTTGATGAGTTCTATAAGCATGTAGGTGTCCTAAGATAAAAATGCAACTCTATATACACCACAAAAAAATGGTGTTGCAGAAAGGATGAATCAAACAATAATGGAAAGAGCCAGAAGTATGTTAAGTGATGCATAGTTGGATAAATGATTTTGACTAGAAGGTGTGAGTACTACTTTTTACTTGTCAAAGATATCTCCTTGTAAGGCTCTTGATTTGGTACCTTATCAAGTGTGGATAGGTAAGAAACCTTTTGTTTCACATTTAAGGGTTTTTGGTTGTGACGATTTTGTTCATGTGCCTAAGGAAAAGTGATCTAAGTTTGATCCAAAAGATCATAAATGCATCTTCATTGGATATGGTAAGAATGTAAAAGTTTATAAGATTGGATATCCTTTAAACGTAAAGGTTATATTTTCTAGAGATGTGATTTTCAAGGAACTTAGACCTATTTTTGATCCTATACATCCAGAAGAAAAAGAAAGGAAGAGGTTAGTATATTTTGATTTACAAGAAGAAAATGCACATTAGGAAGAACAAAATGATAGATTAGGGGATGTAGAAGAAGAAAAAGATTCAAGTGAAAGTTTAGATGAGGAAGACTATGTTGTTACAAAAGAAGTTGAGCATACAAAAAAATGATGAATAATCTCTTACTCAACCCTTGAGAAGATCCACAAGACAATGGAATCCAATTGATAGGTATAGCCCACCATATTTCTGTTATGTACTTTCTTTATTTAGTACTAATGATGAACCTAGATCCTACAGGAAAGCTATTCGTGTAGGTGATAGTGAGTCTTGGAAGATAGCCATGCAGGAGGAGATGATGGCTTTAGACTCATGTGACACCTAGGATCTTGTATATTTTCCCAAAGGAAGAATGGCCATAGGATGTGAGTGGGTCTTCAAGAAGAAGTTTGGAATAGATAGTTAGTACAAGGCAAGACTTTTAGACAAGGGCTACTCCCAAAGTGAGGTAGTTGATTTCAGTGAAATTTTCTCTCCTATTGCTAGATTATATTCTATTAGATTTCTTTTATCCATTGCTACAAGTTATGATTTTGAAATTGAGCAAATGGATATTAAGATTGTATTTTTGCATGGAGATCTAGATGAAGAAATTATATGCAATAAACTACAATTTTGAGGTAAAAAGGAAATAAGACTGAGTATGCAAGTTAAAAAGATCTTTTTATGGTTTAAAACAGTCCCTAGAATGTGGTACCAGATGTTTGATTAATCTTTTTTAATGTGGTCTTTGTTAGAAGCAAAGAGGATAATTGTGTCTACATTCAGTGTACTGATGATCATATTTTGAGTATTTCCTTGTATGTGGATGATATGCTATTTTTCAGTAAGACCAAGAGTATGTCCAATGAGCTAAAAACTCAAATTTCAAGTCCATTTGTCATGAAGGATCTATGGGTAGCAAGGTATACTCTAGGAATGGAGATCAAAAGGGATCGAGTAAATAGAAAGATTTGGTTATCACAAAGTATGTGAATACTATTTTGCACAGATTTAGCATGCAAGATTGCAATCCAGTTAGAATTACTTTACCGGTTGTACATAGATTTCATTAGATATGTGTCTTAATAGTTAAGATGATTTAGAGGATATGTCTAATGTGCTATATGATAGTCTTGTAGGATGTTTGATGTATGTAATAGTTTTCACTAGACCAGATATTGCCCAAGCAGGGTGAGTTTTGAGTAGGTTTATGTCTAACCCTAGAAGTTATTATGTTAGAAAATGTCCCCTTGGGGGCTTTTACCTCTTAAGGTTTAGCTCCCAGGTCCTTAGAATGCATTTAGATCATATTGCATGTTAATTTTGAATCCTGATGAGAAAACCCTGAAGTCTTGTGGTAAATAGGACTAGGGGGTACTATTTTGATGACTTCTACCAAAAATAGGTGGACTTGGGCACTCGTGCCCTAGTCCTACCCTATTTTGGGTCAGGCCCTAATTTGAATTGTTGGTTATTTGACCGTTGTTAGGTCCTATGCCGACATCAAAAGTTTGAATTACGAAATACTTAGTGGGAATGTGTGTAGTTGCATATATAAGCATCTTTAGGTTTTCATTTGTAAACTAGAAGATGATGGTGAACTTTATTCATACTTGTGATTTTAGGGCATCCTTGATATTCATTATTATAGAGCAGAGAATTGTTATTGTGTTTGTGATTACAGATTTGGCTTCATCTTCTCATGTGATTGAAGAGCCTTAATTATGTGAGAACTACACTTCTAAGGTGACATTTACTTGTGTTTGAATCATTTATCATTTGGAATTGGCCTCTATCCCATAGTAATACACACTCTTATCTGACAACGATGTTTGAAGACTTGAATGTCTCTTAGGGGCTTGATTGAGGCAAACCTCTAAACACCACAACCCCCAACTACACTCCTCTGTGATTACAAGTTATAGGTACTGAGTTTCACAGAGTGGAGTTACAGAGTAAGGTTTCAGACAACAAGGATTCAGGATCCAAAAAGAAAGGGATAGAATTGAACATTTCAGGACATGGATGCCTAGGGAAATATCCTCTAGAATTTAAAATACAAGAATCAGAGTTACAGTGACATTATGCATCTAAAGAAGCCCCGATGTCTAAAAAATCAACCTGCGTTGGACAAGGGCGCCTAGGGCATTGTCCTCCACATATCCAATGATGAAAACATACAAAACAATGATCTTCAATACTAGGAGTTATGTATTCTGCAAAGAAAACAATGCCTTGGCCTTGGGCACATGGGGCATTATTATCAAATATTCCAAATTCTGAACTTTGAAAAATGGTCAGTTATTAATCTCTATCCTCTTCCTTAATCTATAAGCATTTGTTTGAATTTACCAGTTTATTCACTATTTTACATAATTAGTGTTTCTTACATATTTGAGGATTACATTAAGGAATTAGTTAGTAATTTCTGAGTTTCCACATCATTCCAAGTGATAGCCCAACTTGTTAGGTGAATGTTCTTCCTTAATAGATATTCAACTCGGTTGATATGTCCTTGAATGTTTTAGTTAAAGGAGGATTTAAACCCATCGAACCCTCAAACCAAATTAAAATCAACCCCTCCTTTTTCATACAAAAAAATTTTGGTGAACACATTTTTTTGAATTTGTGCACCTTTCTGAGTGTTGTGTGATAGATTTGTATTCATTCATTTTATTGCATATGAAAAATTACCAAAAAAAAAAAAAATTGGCATCTTAGGCCTGTATTTTGTCACAATTTAAATTAATTGGAATTTAATTTCTATTATTTTCATTATATATGATTTAAATTACATAAATTCATCATTAATCATTCATTCACATTGCATTTTTGTGCTTAAATTGGTGAAAATCACTTGAAATTGTGCATTTTTCATATAACCTATTTTTGCATTAGCTAGGGTTTGTACTTAAAATATTGTTTCAGATTTTACTACTATTTTAAATACTCAATTATGTCTGATTTCTAACTATAGTGTTTCATCATAGTGCCTTTCTTGCAAAATTTCATGTCCGGGGTTTGAAAACCTTGCATTTTCACTAGGTTTTGGCTTATTTTGCATATAGAATTGCATTATAGACATGTTGTGAAGGATTTTACTTCATTATTTGAATAATATTAGGGTTATAATCTTCTTTCCCTCCTCAAATTCCTTACAAATCCCTTTCTATTAGGCTTCTACATTGAAAATTCATGAAAAATTGCATATTTTAGGTGTATTTTCACTAGGTTTTGACATGTTATCACTCTAGAATTGCATTAAATGCATGTTGTGGAGGATATTTCTAGATCATTGGATTTATTTTAGACATATTATTTTATTCCCCTCATCAATTTCCTTACAACACCTTTTCTTTCACTCATTTGCATTGAAAAAAGTTGAAAAATCAAGCATTTTAGGTCATATTCATACATACATTTGCATTTGTTTCTTGCATAAGTGTTGAAAATATTTAAAATATGATTTGGAATTCATTTGAAAACATACACATGGCTTCTCAATATAACATTAATTCTAGGTTTGATCACAGGCCTCATTTGAAAAGAAGAACCCCTAAACTTGAAATAACATTTACACCTCATTACAAAGAAATGGTAGATACTGAAGGGCCTCTTTACATTATAGTGAAAATAATGGAAAGACCTATGCATGGAACACTTATATACCCTAATTGCATGAATAATGTGGTTACAAAATATTTCCTTCTTAAACATGATTTGGCACAAGATTCTTATGAACCGTTGAATTTGAGAATTAAAATACATAATGAAGCTATAATGAATACATTTGGGGAGATAACCTTATTGGTGTTGGTATATGATAAAACCATGGACCAGTTATTTGATGTTAGCCCCTTATCTTACCTCTTTTGTGTAAAAGTAGGATATCCTTGGCTTAAGGCTATGAATGTCATCCCCTCAACTATTCACAAATGCCTAAAATTCCCTTTGCATTGAGAAATACGTACTACCTACCATAATTCATATCAACCTCCAGCTAAGGACAAGAACTTCACTCTTGATTACCTTTGGCCGTAGCCTGATAGAGACCTTGAGCCACAGAGAGACCAATATTTTCTAGAATATAGATGATACAAAGCAAAAAACTAGCTAGAGTGGCCAAGCCTCCTTTACAAACAATAAGGGAAGAACAACATGCATTCGAAGATCCCCTTAGAGAAAAAGGAAAACGACAAAATGAAACAATAATAAACCAAGGTTTTTATGGCTATGATGTAATCATTGGCATGATAGAAGTGGATAAGGAAAAGTTTCATAACTCACCTCATCCATGAAGACATGGTATCTATGCTGAGGTTCCTCCCCTGTCATCCTTTCAAGGATCAGGAGGTGTTCATTGACAACAAAACATTTCATTGAGACCAATGAAATTTGAACATGGTGCTTCCTCCTCTAATGTGTAAACTCCTATGGAGAAACATAACAATACCATTAAAGGAATAAACAGTAAGACAAGAAGGAATAGACATTTAGGATTTGGAAGAGGATGATTTGATCATTGATAACTTCTAGCATGAGCCTATCTATAGGTAAGTATTTCTAACCCTTTACCTCTATGTTGCGTTTCCCCTGTGATGTGTTACATGTTGTTTAGGCCTCCTAGGATGACCCTTGATTCTCTTGTAAGCTCAAGGATACTGGGAGACCACCTCTATCGTGACCCTTCTTCTATTTGTATCATCATTCTTCTATATTGCCTCTCCTCTATTTTCATTGTTGTGTGCTGTGTTTGATGGACATAGCATTATGCTTAGTGACTTGGGGGCACCCTCCTACGTGACTGTCCCTAAGACACTTGTTTCTCCTCTCTTGATTTACTATTTACCTTCTTCTAGTGGTTCTATCTAGTTGGCGAATGATGAAAAATATATAATACTGATATGGACCTAGTGTCCCTTCAGTGAGAAATAAAAAAATGGACCTAGTCCATACATGATGACGGGGTTGATATATATTATCTAATGCTTGACTAGTAGAACCACTCCTTGTGATATTTTGATGTTGTCTTATCACACTTAAAAAAGTAGCTTCGTGCAATTTGTTTGTCTTGGATCTTGCCTTGCTTGGCTCTTTATGTGAATGATTATATGCATTGTTCTAACACCTTTTCTTGCAGGAAAATGTGTGTTTGTGGGAATATGTGGTGATCATAAAGTGCATGTCACCTCTGGGGGCATGGGCTTTGCATTCATGTTCCCTTTTGTGTTTTCTCTCTACCTTAATGTGCTTGATATTGGTAGATGATATCAACCACCTTGAGGTGGGGGCATATATAAGGTAAGTTGTCTAATGATTTTGGTACTAACCAAGCATGTTTGTAAGCCCTCTGTAGAGGCATAATGTTATATCTCCAAGTGAGTACACATCTTTATTTCTATATTTCAATCATTAAGCCCTCTACGGAGGTGAGATATTGTGCATATATTTTTATTTTAAGCCCTCTGTGGAGGTGGGGACAGTGTATTTCTCGAGGAGATTTCACATCCTATTATTTTCTAAAAGTCCTCCGAGTAGGCGGGGTTGGTGTATCCTCCCTCAAGCATGTCTTCGGTGATTGTTGTGGAGAAGCCCAATCATCAGTGTGTGCCTATAATGTTCCTGAGATGGTAGTGAACCTAGCAATAGGTTTCTTCCATTGCTTATTTGTCGTGTTTTCTCTATGTCTTCCATGTGTGTGTCTATGGCGTGTTTGTTCCCAAGCATAGTCTCAAGACTGGTGGCAATGAGCTCCTCCTATGCTTTGGGATTTGTATGGCATATTTATTCTCAAGTGTAGTTTCAAGACTAGTGGCGATGAGCTCCTCCTACATTTTGGATTGTGTGTTTACTTTACATGTACTTTCATTTTGCATTTCATATATGAGAAAATGTAAATGAAATAATCACTGCATTCACTGTATTCATTGTGTTTTGCATATCTTCAATATTGTCTCTTCTCTGTGTTTGGCAGTTCTTCACCATGCTTGGTGTGTTTGTTGACCATACTTTAATGCATGTATGGGCCTTGCATTCATGTATACATTAAAGTGGGGGCTATATGTTATGTCAAAAAATGTCCCCTTGGGGGTTTTTCCTTCTTAAGGTTGAACTCATGAGTCGTTCGAATGAATTTAGATCATACTGCATGTTAATTTTGAATCTCAATAAGAAAACCCCGAAGTCTTGTGGCAACTAGGACCTAGGGGTGCTATTTTGATGACTCCTACATAAAATAGGGGGAAGGACTTGGGCACTTGCACCCTAGTCCTACCCTATTTTGGGTTAGGCCTTAATTTGAAGTGTCGGTTATATGACCGTTGTTAGGTCCTATGCCAACATCAAAAGTTTGAATTATGAAATTCTTAGCAGGATTGTGTGTAGTTACATATATGGTCCTATGCCAACATCAAAAGTTTGAATTATGAAATTCTTAGCAGGATTGTGTGTAGTAACATATATAAGCATGTTTAGGTTTTCATTTGTAAACTAGAATATGATGGTGAACTTTATGTATACTTGTAATTTTAGAGCATCCTTGATATTCATTATTGTAGAGCAGAACATTGTTATTGTGTTTGTGATTGTAGATTTGGCTTCATCTTCTCATGTGATTAAAGAGCCTTCATTTATGTGAGATCTACACTTCTAAGGTGACATTTACTTGTGTTTGAATCATTTATCATTTGGATTTTGCCTCTATCCCATAGGGATACACACTCTTATCTTACAACAGTGTTCATATGACACAAATATCTCTCTAGGGCTTGATTGAGGCAAGCCTCTAAACACCACAACCCCTAACCACACTCCTTTGTGAATGCAAGTTACAGGTACTAAGTTTCACTAAGTGGAGTTGTATAGGAAGATTGTAGAGAAAAAGGATTCAGGATCCGAAAAGAAAGGGATAGAATTGAACATTTTAGGACATGGGTACCTAGGGCAATGTCCTATGGAATTTCAAAGATGGGAATTGGAGTTATAGTGACATTCTACATTTGAAGAAACCCTAACATCCTAAAAAGCAGCCTACCTTGGACAAGGGTGCCTAGGGTAGTGTCCTTTGCATTTCCAGTGATGAAAATAGACTAAACAATGATCATCAGTACTGGAAGGAGTTCTACATTCTATGAAGATTTTTGGTGCCTTGGACTTGGGTGCCCAGGGCATTGTCCTCAAATATTCCCAATTCTGATCTTCAAAAAATGGTAAATTATTAATCTCTATCCTCTTCCTTAATTTGTAAGCATTTGTCTGAATTTACCAGTTTATTCATTGTTTTGCATAATTAGGGTTTCTTACATATTTGAGGATTACATTAAGGCAATAGTTAGCAATTTTTGAGTTTCCACATCATTCCAAGGGACAGCCCAACCTATTAGGTGAATGCTATCACTTAGTAGAGATTCAACAAGGTTGATATGTCCTTGAATGTTTGTAGTGAAAGGAGGATCTAAACCCATCAAACCCTCAAACCAAACTAAAATCAACCCCTCCTTTTTCATACAAAACAATAGTCAACATTGGAATTATACAAAGAGGGTGTAAAAATATTTGCATGGTACTTCTTATTACTACTTTGTTTATTCTAGTACTAATAGTGTGGATAAGACATTGGACATATAGGGTTTTATTGATGCAGATGGGGTAGGTGACTTTGATAGTCGAAGATCCACTAGTGGTTATGTGTTTACATTGTTTGGAGGATTTGTGAGTTGGATGAGTAAAAGACATCCCACCATGTTGATATATCCACCACCAATGTAGAGTATATGGCTTCTACTCATGTCTCTAAGGAGACATTTTCATTACAAAGATTGTGTATAGGTATTGGTTTTGATTGCAAGATTATTCAGATTGGTTGTGATAGTTAGAGTGCAATATGTTTGGCCAAAAACCCCATTTATCAGGCATAGACTAAGCATGTGGATGTTAAACACCATTTGGTTTATGAAATTATTGCTAATGGTCAGAATGAGTTGAAGAAGGTTGACACTCAGGAGAATGTTGCATATTCACTTGTTAAACCTGTGAGGATAGAAAAGTTTACATGGTGTAGGAAGGCCATGGGCCTTGTTCCTAGTGCTTGGTTGTTTTATGTTTTCCTATGAATGTATTTACAATACATGTATGATACATCAATTTGGAGAATGTTAGAATTAAGGTGCCATCAACCTTGTAAATCCTATGTGCTTAATTATGCCTAATATTATTTATAAATCATTAATAAGGGATGTAGTATTCACATAGTGGTGATCTTGTTTCAGGCACATGTTTGATCCTGGTACTTGATGGATGTAGATTATCCATGGGGGTAAAGGGGGTTACCTCCTGGGGTCTAGGGGCTCATCCCCACGATGGGGGGTTTAGGGACAATGTCCTCAGAAGCCACATTATATATAAATTCCCATTGTAAATCTAGACCGTTCATCATTAGGTCATAGATCTAACAGTAGAGGTGATGTTAGCTTTTATTTCCCTAGAAGGTAATCCCTTTATGAAGATATTGTATTATGGTTGTGGATGATTTATTAAAAGTTCTACTAGATTGAAGACTAAGGAGGAGAATGGTAGTGTTATATTGTAAACTCTATGGATGTTAATATCGATTGTGGCATCTCTTCTTGTGTGGAGTTTTTTCTCGGAAGGGTTTCTCCATGTAAACACTATGTTATATGTTTTATCTTCTATTTTCTTATTTATTTTTGTTGATTTCATACTATCCCTATTTTGGTTCTACACTAGATTAATAGTTACAATTGTAATCAGATTTCCATTCTATAGTTTCTCACCATCATTTCTAACAGTAAGGATATATCTGTAGGTACTTTTTTTTGGTTGCCTTGGCATGTTGGTTATTTTACCATTGATGTCAAAATAGTATTGGCAGGTGCATACAATGTTGCAGGTACATGCAGTGTTGTTGATAACATAATGGCATAAAACGATTGATAAACATGAGAAGTGTTGTGATATGATGTTACTAAAGCTTCATCATGTTGGTTTAGATGTTGTGGTCTTCTTTCAATTAGAAGTGGCATATTATGACACTTCAATGTTGATGTTGCTTCATATCATGCTTCAATGTGCTCATCATTATGTTAGTGTGCTAATCATCATGCCTCTGTTAGTCTTCAAGATATTTTTCATGTTGATAGTATGCTCATCATCAGGATAGTGATGCAACAAAATGGTGATGTTACTCATACATGTTTAAGACCATAGAAGACTACAGGAGATCAGGTTACAAGGTTACTTGTTGAGATTAGGATGTACATCTTTCGTGTGGTGTGGTGCCTTTAGAGATGTTGTCATTTTGTCATTCATATCTGTCATATCATATGTGATGTTTTGTTCATGTCATATCCATATAATGACATATCCATATGCTTCATGTTGATGATCATATCATATGCTTTGTTATTTGGAGTTGGGTCACATGACTTTATAGTGTTCCCTTTGGTGCTGTCAAGATAAGGTGCAATGCATAGGAGGTTGTTTTGATCATGACAGTGTTCATGTCCAGATTCATGCTCAGGTTGATCAAGATGAAATTCTTCATAATGTGTTCTCAAGAGAACTCACAATGTGTCTTCATATGTCCTTTGGTGGTGTGAGTCAATAAGGTTATAAGGTTACATAAATATGTTTACTTGGTGTTTTGGTGGTGTGAGTTTATACTACAATTCAGTACCATGCCTTTTAACCTATGAAAATTTTTTTTATACTGTCTGTAATTTCTATGGTGTCTCCTATTGATGAGGACCTAAGGTTTATCCATCTTGTGTTTAAAGTTTCAAACCCTAATATATATCCTAAACCCTAAGTCATTATACCCATCATAACTTAAGATTGTTTTTTGTTATGATTTGAAGTTGACTAGCTCTATCTAGTTAAGGTCACTTAAGCTAACCTAGTGAAAGGGTTTTAAAACATGTTTCCACCGACCCTGACCACATAGTGTTACTAAACATTGTAAGTTTTAAAAGTGTTTTGAGCAGAAATTAAAATCTAATGGTTAAGATTAAAAAAGTGAAGTGGTGCGAAAGGCAATCATAAGGATGGTTTTTAATTTTCTTTTGAAGCCCAATGATCATTATATTGTTTCTAAAATTGATGGGCATCTATTAATAAAAGGCAAAAAGACTTCTTTTATCTCAAGAGACACACTACAATGGTAAGAAAAATTAGTTTCATTCTAAATATGACAGGTCATGGGATGGGACTTGGATAGATAAGATATAAGGTGTCAGCTATTTCTATCCATGGGTTAAATATGTAGTTTAGGCAAGGGAAACAAAGATTTTGATCAATTTGAAGTTAAATGAGGTTATCAGAAAGTTTTGTCTAAAACTATGAAGGTTGCAATAGGATTGATGAAACATAATCTATAGAGACATATCTAATACACCAAGGTGCAGACTATTATTAGTATAGGATGCATAAAAGGTTTAGTATGATGTTTGAAGGAAGAAAATATATAGAGAGTCTTGATGATTGAAGACCATGTTATTTCCAGTAAAAAGATGTAGAGATCCTCTTGAATTTGAATATGTATAACAAGATAATGAGAAGACAGTGTAAATATGTGTGAAGGATTTTGGTAGAGTTGATTATGCCAATTTATGGTAGAGTATTTTCATGAGAAGATCTAAGAATGCAAAAGAGATAATGTATTTTTATATAGAGAACATGACAGTAGAAGTATCTTCATGAAGATTTTTTTATCAGAGATAATGCTCAAAGATAGAGAGATAATGTTGAAAGGCAGATATCAGAGCAGTGATAGGGTATTATGTTGAGCAACATGATTGCAGAATATAAGGACAATGGCAGTAGATTATGATGAGAGAACATAATTACAGAATGTAATGACTTTTGCAGAGTTTGAGGTTGAGTCAGATTAGAATGTTCATTGTTTGTTGAGTGTAAAGATAGAGCAATGGTTTGTATGGAAACAGACTGATCCTCTGGATTAGTTATTTCATGCTAAGGAGACATAAGGTCATGTCAGGTTGACCTTTTTTCTAGTGAGGCTCTATGTTTTTCTAGTGAGGCTCTATATATTGGTCAGTGAGACCTAGATATGTCAATGAGACACTTATCAGCTAGTGAGGCCTTGTAACTATTAATGCTTGTGCTTAAGCCAGTGAGGCATTTTTGAGAGGTTTTTCTACCCCATCCTCTCATATAAACTTTTGTGTCTTGGTCTCTTATCTTGTATGATTTCTTGGTTGAACATTTGTGTTATGATTCATCTCTTTGATAAAGTTATTAGTTAAGTTTTGAAAATATCTAAAATATTGTTTTAGACTCAACACTAATTCACCCCCTCCCTCTTAGTGTTGATTGTACTCCTACAATTGGTATCAAAGCTAGACCCTAACAAGAAGTTTAAACATCTCAAGGGTTCCTGGTAGTGGAGTAAAATGTGTAAGAAGAATAGAAATAAGGCCTCAAATAGAGAAAATAAAGATGTTGACCAAAAGATTGTAAAACAAGCCTCAGTTAAGCCTAGCAATGATCTATTGCATATGTCACCGCTAAGAGTTGATGACTTTGCTATTAAGATTGATGATGTAGAAGGAGATTTCTTTGAGGATGAAGATGGATAGGAGTTTGATGAAAATGATTATGAAGTTGATATTGAAGGAGAGCTCTTATGTTCTCTACATATGATCAAGCAACCTAGAAAGGAGAATAAGAGATTAGAAGACTAGATTCAACAAGAAAAAAACTCCAAAGACAAGGTATGTTCAAATCTTGCAAAAAATTCTTTAGAATTTGAAGAGGCAAGAAATCAGATTGCAGATTTAAAGAGTAATGTTGATGAATCTACCAAATTGATTATTAGTCTAAAGACTGAAATTGAGGAAGCCAAAAGGATAATAGGTGTAACAAATTCTAATCTTGAGGTGAAAAGAATTGAATGTTTGAAATTAGAGGTAGAAATTGCCAATTTGAGGAAAGATTGTGAATGTCTCAAGGTTCTGTCTAAGAGATATCAAGAGTTTGAAGAGAGCACAAGCAAGCTGCATGAAATGTTGGGAAAACAAAAACACTATAAAGACACCAAAAGCTTAGGATATGAGGAAGGAGAGACTTCTAAGGCAAGAAAGACACTTATGAAGAAGATTGACTTGAGTTATCATGTTGATGCTCCAAAAGATCAAGGAGGAAGGACAATCAAATCCACAAGATCTCTACCCATCAAGCACAATGAGGTACAATTACTCTCAATTCCATGGTTATTGCTATGCATGTCATGTTTATGGTCATAGGGATAAAGATTGTAAAAGAAATGACTTTGAATGGAATAAAGAGAAAAGTTTTTATAGCTGGTCAAATCAGGACTACAATAATGCTTGTTATAATTGTATTAAAGTTGGCCACCTAGCAAAAAATTGTTGGATGCATGAAAGATATTGTCATAGAAGCATTTTTGGAATGTCAAAGAGATATGATGTCACATTCTTTAAGTGTTATAATCTTTGGCATAAGGTACAATTTTGTGGGAATAAATTGAAGACATCTAGTGCAAATATTTTGAACAAAGAAAAGAAAAATCCTATATAGGTTTGGAAAAGAAAACAAAGTCAAGTCGAAGAAAAGATAGAGTCTAAACTTGTGCATACTATACAAGGAACATCCATGGATGTATAAACAAGAGCATAAAGATAGGGGGAGTTGTCAAATGTTTCATTTCTTAAACCCCAAGAAAGTTCAATTGGTGATTGGAGTTGTATTGACTTGGTCTTGGTCTTCATCTATTGTCAGGGTATTTATTTTTTTTAAGAAGATTAGTCTCTTCTATAATGATTTCATATAGTTGTTCATGGTCCTAATTGGTCAGTGATTTGGTGATCTTGATCAGAACAATTTCAAGTATTCTAGTTGGCATGGATGCAAGAAGTAGAAGGATAGTTAAGGACAATAGAATAATACGATCTTTGATGTTGCTTTGTTCATTGATATTGATCATTCAAAGGAGTAGAATCCTTAACAAGTCAATGTTTTTGTCATTTATAAAGTAACTAGCTTGTCTGACAAAGGTTGATTAGCTTGATTAGTGATCAATCTTTGCGATTAGTTTGGTTATGATAAATGTGGCTTAGTTTTGAGCAGTAAGGGAGCAGTATGGGATTTAATGCTGACATGCTGATAATGACATTATGGGACAGTAACAGTGCTATGTGAGTCAACATTCAATATAGGATAGTATTGGAAATTTTGGTGAGATTGTCTTGAAAAATTAATTTGAAACTTATCACATGCTCTGTTCTCTTAGTAATGGTTGATGCTTCAAGACTCTTCATTTTGTCATTTGTTTAGGGGTTTATCATTGTTATCAACCTGTCAAAATCTAGGATCATGTTTCAAGGTGTTCATCATTGTTGACATATTGTGTTCATGCTTTCATGATGTGTGAAAAATGTTGTTGATCTTAAGAATATTTGTAGTAATAGAGATATGTTAGAACATACTACATTGTGACTTAATATTGACATCTCTTGAAGGCTATGATAGTGAACATTGCACATATAAAATAATGGTAATAGTCTGTGACAATGCTTTTTATCTCATGTTAGTGTATAATAGTATCAATGCTTCAGTTTGATAGACTTCACTATGTATGACAGTTTCTTCAAGATTACATTAAACCTTTAAGTGCTTCATAGTTTGATAATGGTAAAATAGAATGATAGTAGAGTAGTCATTCTTGGTGCAGTGACAGGATCTACTTATCCTCTTAGCAATTTCTTTTACTCTCTTGATTGTATTTTGTCATAAACAATTTTGTTTATACAATGAGAATGATTTTCATGACAAAGTTCTTGAAAATGTTTCTCGGTGTAGTAAGGCTTTAAATGGTTCATATTGAAGTCCATAAAATGGATTTGTTGAAAGTTTTTAGAATTTTTCATGGGTCTGCAACATTTGTCAGCATTTTCCAAATCATTGTGTCTAATGTTATTACTGCATGTGTCTTTATAGATTTGGACTGACAAGGAGTATAGAGAATTAGTTTATTAAGACTATAGAATGTAGTAAAAGAGTAATAGTACTGGGTAGCATTAAGCATGATGATGCTGTAGATCTTCTTGACAAATATATTTCACAAAATAATCTCAAGATACCAAAGGAGCATGTTTGTGAAGAGGACAAGTGACAATCACTTCAGTAATAGATCAAGAATGATTTTGTAAGTTTTGTGTGTAGAGTAATGCATGTTTGATAGAGACAACATGTAGTGTAAACAATAGTGTGAAGAAGATATCAAGACAGCATAAGGATATTGATATTGAGTTTTGACAAGGATTCAGGTTCTTTGAATAGGGCAGTCTTTATTCAAGGTGAAAAAAATTTGTTTTGGAGCAGTGAGTCATTTTATGATAATCCCTATTATGGTAGAGATGATAGTAGGCTGAGTCAGTGAATCTATTAATAGTGGTATTGTATTGAAATCAATTGGAAGTATGCAGCGTATACAATGTTTGCCATATATAGTGATAGTGTCTAGACATGTTGTCAAAGCAGTGTACTGTGTCTTGGAGTGGCTGGAAGTCTAGTCTAGTCACATACTGTCTTGCTCTTATTTCATCTGATATATGACTTTCCAGAATAGTAACTTTGATGGTGATATAGAGCATTTTGATATCTAATATGACAGTTGTATGGTGACTATGATTTCTTGTCATGAGAATGCTAAGACAATGTTTTATGTCCTTTTTGTTTGCAAGACTATGATGTTGTATCTTTCTTTCAAAACAAAATGAGTATTTCATACTTTGTTTATGACAATAGTTAAACATTTCCATGAAGTGTGTGTTTAAGGGGGAGCTTATTCAATTCTTTCCCATTGTTGTCAAATAGGGGGAGATGGAGATTGTTGATATGTGGTTGCAGGTTGTTGTTGATATTTTGACATCAATGTCAAAGCCAAGGGGGAGTTTGTTGGTTGCCTTGGCATGTTGGTTGTTTTTCCATTGATCTCAAAATAGTATTGGCAGGTGCATACAATGTTGTAGGTGCATGCAGTGTTGTTGATAACATAATGTCATAACATGATTGATAAACATGAGAAGTGTTGTGATAAGATGTTACTAAACCTTCATCATGTTGGTTTAGATGTTGTGGTCTTCTTTCAATTAGAAGTGACAAATTATGACACTTCAATGTTGATGTTGCTTCATATCATGCTTCAATGTGCTCATCATTATGTTAGTGTGCTAATCATCATGCCTCTATTAGTCTTCAAGATTTTTTTTCATGTTGATAGTATGCTCGTCATCAGGATAGTGATGCAGCAAAATGGTGATGTTACCCATACATGTTTAAGACCACATAAGACCACAAGAGATCAGGTTACAAGGTTACTTGTTGAGATTAGGATGTATGTCTTTCATGTGGTGTGGTGCCTTTAGAGATGTTGTCGTTTTGTTATTCATACCTGTCATATCATATGTGATGTTTTTTTCATGTCATATCCATATCAAGACATATCCATATGCTTCATGTTGATGATCATATCATATGCTTTGGTATTTGGAGTTGGGTCACACAACTTTATAGTGTTCCCTTTGGTGCTATCAAGATAAGGTGCAATGCATAGGAGGTTGTTTTGTTCATGACAGTGTTCATGTTTAGATTCATGCTCAAGTTGATCAAGATGAAATTCTTCATAATGTGTTCTCAAGAGAACTCATAATGTGTCTTCATATGTCCTTTGGTGGTGTGAGTCAATAAGGTTACAAGGTTACATAAATATGTTTACTTGGTGTTTTGGTGGTGTGAGTTTATACTACAATTCAGTACCATGCCTTCTAACTTGTGAAAATTTATTTTATACTGTTTGCAATTTATATGGTGTCTCATGTTAATGAGGACCTATGGTTTATTCATCTTGTGTTTAAAGTTTCAAAACCTAATACATATCCTAAAACCTAAGTCATATTACCCATCATAACTTAAGATTGCTTTTTGTTATGATTTGAAGTTGACTGGCTCTAGCCAGTTAAGGTCACTTAAGGTGACCTAGTGAAGGGGTTTTAAAACATGTATCCACCGGCTTAGACGACCTAGTGTTACTGGGCATTATAGGTTTTAAAAGTGTTTTGAGTGGTAATTAAAATCTAATGGTTAAGATTAAAAAAAGTGAAGTGGTGTGAAAGGTAATCGTAAGGATGGTTTTTAATTTTCTTTTGAAGACCAACAATCATTATATTGTTCCTAAAATTGACAGGCATCTATTAATAAAAGGCAAAAAGACTTCTTTTATCTCAAGAGACACATTGCAATGGTAATAAAAATTAGTTTCATTCTCAATATGACAAGTCACGGGGAGACTTGGATAGATAAGATGTAAGGTGTCAGTTCTTTCTTTCCATATGTTGAATATGTAGTTTGGCCAAGGGAAACAAAGCTTTTGATCACTTTCAAGTTGAATGAGGTTATCAAAAAGTTTTGTCTAAAATTATGAAAGTTGCAATAGGATTGATGAAACATAATCTACATAGACATATCTAATACACCAAGGTGCAGACTGTTATCAGTAGATGATGCATAAAAGGATTAGTATGATGTTTGAAGGAAGAAAATATATAGAGAGTCTTAATGATTGAAGACCATGTAGTTGCCAATAAAAAGATGCAGAGATCCTCTTGAATCTGAATATGTATAACAAGATAATGAGAAGACAATGTAAATATGTGTGAAGGATTTTGGGAGAGTTGATTATCTCAATATATGGCAGAGTATTTTGATGAGAAGATCTGAGAATACAAAAGAGATAATGTCTTTTGATATAGAGAACATGATAGCAGAAGTATCTTCATGAAGATTTTTTTATCAGAGATAAGGGTCAAAAGTAGATATCAGAGAAGTGATAGGGTATTATGTTGAGCAACATGACTGTAGAATATAAGGACAATGGCAACAGATTATGATGAGAGAACATAATTGTAGAATGTAATGACCTTTGCAGAGTTTGAGGTTGAGTCAGATCAGAATGTTCATTATTTATTGAGTGTAAAGATAGAGCAATGGTTTGTATGGAAATAGAGTGATCCTGTGGATTAGTTATTTCATGCTAAGGAGACATAAGGACATGTTAGGTTGAACTTTTTGCCAGTGAGGCTCTATGTTTTGCCAGTGAGGCTCTATATATAGGTTAGTGAGACCTAGATATGTCAATGAGACACTTATCAACTAGTGAGGCCTTGTAACTGTTGATTCTTGTGCTTAAGCTAGTGAGGCATTTTTGAGAGGTTTTTCTACCCTAGGAGAGTTTTCCTCTCATATAAACTTCTGTGTCTTCGTCTCATATCTTGTATGGTTTCTTGGTTGAACATTTGTGTTATGATTCATCTCTTTGATAAAGTTATTAGTTATGTTTTGAAAATATCTAAAATATTGTTTTAGACTCAACACTAATTCACCGCCCCCCTCTTAGTGTTGATTGTACTCCTACACTTTTCACACCTTTTTGAGTAGCATCAACATGAATTTTTGTTTTTTATTCATTCTTCTATTGCTGAATTCTTGTGATCACATTATAGGAATGACTTTTAATATCATGAAGCACTCCCTGTTCATTATATGACTCATGCTCTAAGAAGGTCACAAATATTTAGCCATATGATTGAGTTACTTTATCATCTGGAGCAATATACTCTTCAATTTCTTCACTTGACATATTCATTTTCATACACCTAGTCATCTCTGGGCATTTAAAGCCATCATTATATGTAGTCAAGTGGAAGTCACACATGGTTGTAGTGTGAGGATTGTTGGAAGATGGATGTTCAATAACCAATATTTGCATAGTAGGAGGAAGTCTTGCTTGTTTATTCTACTGATACCATACATCATTCTTCCTTCGAATGTCTTCTATAAAGGAAGTGGATTTGGTGGAAGCTACTTCTTGATTAAGAGTAAATTATTAGCTATTTTTTGTACCATTGGGTCTATGGTAGTGAAATTTGTAGACTATCCTTTACCTTTCTATAGCTCTTTTTTCCACTTTCCAACAATTAATAAATCATCTTCAATTTCTATTGGCAGAGATTGAGTTGTGTCTAGGTCAAGTACTTGTTCTCTTCTCAAGTAGAAATTTACATGTCGAGGTTGAGCATTAATAAAGAAACACTTTTAATTTTTAACAATTGGCCTCTTAGCATTATCAGTTCTATTGACAACTTTATTAAAATGGGAAATGAACTCACGATGGGTTTGTGAATCTCCTTCTTCATTTGTGTTAGTTGTGCTAAAGCATGTGTTCATCCTTGACAATTTTGAACCTATCTTCAAATTTTTGGCACATAACAACCCATGAATTAATAGACCCAACTGGTAGTAGGTATAAAAATTCAACCAAAACTTTAATCAATGATTCTATGAATTGTTGAATAGAAAAATCTTCATATTGCATTCCAAGAATAGTATAGGTTGCAAATAATGCATTAATATGTTTGTCAATCCCAACCTTGCCATCACCATTAAATTTGGATAGAACCTTTCTTGACCCATTGGGCAAGTCATCGAATTGAACTCCCAACACCATGGGGCCTATGGTTGCACCCCATGAGGCTGGTTGTTGTTGATCCATTTTTTTCTAAGGAACAAGTTGGATATTACCAATAATGGAAAGAGTAGTACCATTTAATTTTAATGCTTGATAGGTTGGTGAACCAACAACATCTCTTGTGGTAGAAGAAGTTCTTATTGTATATTTAAACTTTCTTGTTGTAGGTATAGAGAATGCAGAGAAATCAAGAATCTCTAACTTTTCAAAATTAGGGTCCAAGATACTCTTACTATGATCACCCCTAGTATATATTATTCTTGGCAACATGCTTATCAAGGCTAATTATTTTGATGAAGTTGTGCTAGTTGTATTGGGTTTTGTCTATTTCTCCTTGGGATGGAAATAACTCTAATATCATAAACTATCTTCCCTCTTGGCCAATTCTACGATCTTGTTGTCTAGTTTCTTGTTTAAGATCTTCTTTGTTTAATACTTATTCCACTTGGTGGTACTAATGGTTTGCTCTTCTAAATCTCCTTGATAATGTACACAAATTAGTGATTATATCCTCCTACTATATGTCCAACCAATTAGTGTTCAATTTTAATATAGGACAAAAGTTATGTTGAATCACCATGATAATTCAATAGGATGCTTTTCCTAGAGAGAAACAAGGTGACCTTTGGAAAGATAATGTCAACTTCACTCCCCAGTAGAGTCACCAAAAAATTGATGATATATAGATTTTTCCACTATGATAAGTATCTTATAAAATGACTTTGTTTATCATAAAGATAGTGAAAACTATACTAGTAGTTGGTAAGGTTGCTATAGTTTGACAACCTACCTTTGCATTGAGAGTGTCAACTACCTTAAATGATAGAAATTTTGACTTTTTGTAGTATTTTTTATTCAGAAATATGAAAAAATATTATAGGAAGAGGAATGAAAGAATGATTTAAAAGAAACCTAGGCAATAGGCTTACAGGTATTCACGCAAACTTCTTGCATGTATGAGAATTCGTAATAATTATCCCAACTAGAGAAGAAAATACATTCTATTTCACTTGTAGTTGCCTAAAAAAAGATGCATGTAACAATATTGAAGGAATTTGAACCATGAAAGTCTCAACCCATGAAAGGACAAGATAGTACCAACATGTATTTTTAGTTTACCAAAAATTAACTGCATATAGCCCCAATATTGCACAAGTTATAGAATGGGTACAAAGAAAGACTATCTGTTTCATACAAGATACTCAAAATTTGCAATGATTTTTATTGATATGACATATAAAATAACAAAAAAATGGAATAGAATACATAGTAATCCCATGATCAAAGTATTTTCTATTCTTTTGCAAAGTTAAATCACTCCAAAAACCCTTGTACAATTGTATGAGAGAAAAAAGTTCATTCAAGTACAAATGAGCCTCATATATATAGGCCTTTTTCCTCATAATTGACTTGAAACAAAATTTGTTTATAATTTTAAATAATAGATTAAAAGGATATTTCATTCTTATGACAAATTTATAAATACAATAAGTTTAACTTAAGTTATATAATATGACTTAATTTCAAATAAAGAAATAAGAATGATTTGCTTAAAACAAAGGGAAACTTTCATTGTTGTTTGGTTGAGACATCCTATTTGGTAGCTTCCAATTCATATAAAGAAGAAGAAATACCTTTATACACTTTGTACTATTTAATTATAGGCATGATTATATTTGTCTCTAGAATTGTGGTGTTAAGTAGATGTTATTTCCAAATGGCAAGGGTGCCTTCAATTTTGATTATCTTTCCCACTTTAATTTAAGTGTCAGGGATGTAATAGGAACTAGGAACATGTCAAAGGTTCCATAGGTTCTAGGAACCTATGAATATGATGTTCATATCACCTTTCTTTATGTCTCCTTGAAATTTCTTAGCTCAATTTTTTGTGGGTTCCTAGTTGTTGGCGATTCATTGATAATCAAGAGCTAGTATACTTTGTTGGATCTTTTAGAACCTTGGTGGTTGTGAGGAACTAAGCTTTGACCAGAAAATTTTTAATGGTTCCATTGGTTCTAGGCACCTATGAAGCTCCCGATAAAGTTCACCTTCTTTATTTTTCTTTGTAAACTATGAATATTTCTATTTCAGAGGTTTGATGAATACGAGGAACTGAATATCAACTCACAACTTTTCAGAGGTTCCATATGTTCTCAAAACCTATGGAACTCCTGAAATTCTTGTCTTTCTTCTTTTCTTTGAGTGTTCAAATCTTCTTTAATATAGAACCATCCTCTTTTCCCTTTCAGAGTGGTTGATGACACTAAAAACTAAAAGGGTATCGGGAACTTTTTAGGAGTTTCTTTAGTTCTCAGTACCATAGCAGTTCCCAATACTAAAGAAAGTGCTAACAATATTAACAAAAGGTGATAAGAATAAGGCAAAAGAAAAGTTCTTGAATTTATAGGAACCTATTAAAGTGTTCCTAATGACCAAAAAAGCTTCAATAAGTACCTATTAGGGTCAAAATCTTTGACAAAGGAGATAACACTTAGGTAATCTTTAGAAATTTTTGGACAATTATTTGAAAACATAGAAATTTCACTTAGAGATTAGGTAACCCATGATTTCATGACACTCGAATTTAAAAAATGAGGACTTTAGAAATATTAAAAAGAACTGAAGTAACAGACTACAAGGATTGTGTGGTGGATCTTCTAGGGTGGTGATATGATACAATGCATGGTGGAACTAGGTAATTTTAGTTAGGCTCACACTGCCAATAGGTTGGACAAGTTACAAGAGTAGATAGAGGTAGTGGTGAGAGAGTGGGTATGACACCAGTAGTAGAGAAGGGAAGAGAGGGTTGTAGTGCTAGTAATGATGGAAGTACCAAGGGATCAAGTTGGGGACAAGGAGATGGTTGAGATGATATGATAGCTATCAAGGTGTAGAAGGTGGACATAGGTGAAAGTATGGGGATAGATGGAAAAATAGGTATAGTAATAGTAGAGATGTCAAGGATATGAGACATCATAGAGAGCATAGGCTAAGAGATTAGAAATTGAGACAGTGAGATAGCATACTTATGTTGAGCAGGATGGTGCACAAATTTAGCTCAGGACAACATATACTGAGAAAGATGAGTTCTAATTGGAAAGGGACAATCTAAAAAAAATGTGCAATGGTCTATAGGTAGAGGAGAATGGCCCATAAACTTAGTTACCATAGGTCTAGGAACAACTACTAATACTACAAGTAGAGAGGGATAGTGGTTTGATGTAGATAGATGGCCTTAAAACAAAGAGTGATGGGGTGTAGGTGGATAAGCATTAATTATCCTAGATGTGGCATATGGTCAAAACTCTTCTAGGTCCATAATGGATGACATAGACTTTCAAAACCTATTAAGGGAAATGAGGGAGGCTTAAAGGGTCATGCAAGAGATAGAGTACTATAGGGGCTTGTATGATTCAAGGTTGTATTGGAAAAATAACATGAACCATTATACAATATTTTCTAGTTCTTAGGTATTAGGGTCATGTTTTAGATCTCTAGTTATGGGGCTGCTTATGATAAGGCCAACATCACCACTAGGATGTGATAGCATAGCAGACAATGTTTGACACATATGAGATGGGCGTAATATATGGATTGATATTTTTTGATGGTATGATCATGATGTATATATTGAGGCCATGTACCATTTACTACACTTATTGTACATACAATGGATTTTGAGATATAATTTTGGTGTATAGACATTTTGGTGTAGATATGGCCTCATGCTTTTGTGTTATGTATAATTTATCTCACATGATGTGATGATGTATATTTTATTATGGATGCATGTGTGACTATTATAGATGTATGCATGGATGTATGAATTTAGGATATTTGATTATGATGTATGTTATAGATGTATTTTGTTTCTATGATGCATGTTTTTATAGTGGCACATGGATTATGGATTGGTAATCATTCCTCCTTTTCAGATGACAAATAAAAATATTAAATATTATAATGATTGATGAAAATGTAAATGGGTATGATGGACATGTTTGAATGATATAGGTCATTTTGATGTTTATGTGTTGTTGATGAACAATATGTGCTTAGGAAGGAAATATCTATGTGGCAAATAACCTAAATTTATTGTATCACATGATAGGATACACCATAATATGGATGATCCTTATGATGTTGTGCCATGTGCATGGAGGATTGATGCACATATAAGCATAAAATAGAGATTCAAATAAAATAATGCGATACCATATCCCCAAGACATGTTTGTTGAGAATAAGGAATACTAAGATGGGGGGTGAATCAATATTCCACAAAACCACTTCTTAACCAATTTATTTATCCAATTTATAAAGTTAATAATATGAAAAAAAAAACCTAGAAATAACAACCACAAAGACATAACACATGAACACCAGGAATTTTACGTGGAAAACCCAAAAGGGAAAAACTACGGTGAGTGTTAGCTCACAATATATTGATATAGCACAATACCAGATTATAAGAAGGCTCATTGCCTTAGGGCTCACTGCCAAGAGAAATGCTCACTACATGAAAGGCTCACTACCAAAACAAGCTCACTGCCTAGAGAAAGAAAGAAGGAAGAATAGCTCACTACCAAATTGAACTACTCAAACTACATCTACACATGCATGATTGTAGCTCCAATGAAGCACATAAATACTATTTCAAAACTCTTCATTTCTTACTTCTCTCTTTTCACTGCTCTACTTTTACATGGAAATAAGATCTCTTATTCTACTCTTTATTGCATCCATAGAATTACCCTCCTCTCCATGTCACACATATGTTTCTATCACACTCACATCACACACACACACACACACACACACACACACACACCAAACACTAAATTTGATCCCATATATATATCTACAACACTTAAGATCTTCATATTAGGTCAGCATACTCAGATGAAGTTTATAGTTAATAAACTTGTAGCTTGTCAGCCAAATCCATTCATCAAAATACATAGTAGACCTAAATAAAATTTGAAACACCTTCTCATATGTCGGCTCCAACTATAGAACCACTTAGGATAAAGTTCTAATTAATAGAACTTACCACACATAAATCAAACTATCATGTCAGCCTCAAACACAGACTATTACTGACTAAGTCTAACTGTCAGATCACAACTTTCACTGCAGACCAAAATACTTGTTCAAAATCATATCAAAGACTCCTTAAACATCATAGATCATACCTTCAGAACCGCAAGGCAAAATATCTTTTAGTGATAAAATGTGGACCATCAGAACTCAAACTCTGTTACAATCAAACTATGACAAACAGTGTAGTGATACTCAGCAGCTTGTAACTATCTTTCTAGTGGACTTCAGAACTTACAATTCTAGATTTAGACACTTCATATAAGTTCTTACAACACCTCAAAACTGTAGAATAAAATGTGCACTTACGGAAAAATGCAGATCATTTTACTTTGCATTGTACACTGTCCCTGTCTTACTTCTGTGCATCCAAACTTAGATATTTTCTTCAAATGACTTCTAGAGGAAGTCATGATGTGAACACTAGAATATATCATCATCAAGTAGCTATGAGTCATCATACCTAAGTTACATTTGTAGGTCTTCAACTATGGAGGCATACTGATCGACTTTCTATCCCTTACTCTGAATACTATCCCTACTTAGCCAGTATGACCAGGTCTTCTTTACCAGACCAGAAACTCTATTCCAACCTTGTTCCTTTTCTTGTTTCCATCAATGACAACACTCAAATATCCAACATAGTATTTTCTTTTGCCAACAATGTCATGATATTATAGACCATGAAAATGTTTTTTGGTTATGATGTGGAACATAAATGAAATCCATTATCAAAAAAAGTAATCAAACTAGAAAGAAACTCAAAGATTTATCTCTTGCCAAAGTGAGAGTCGGGTAAAAGCACAAAGTTGTGTCACACTATATAAAGGAAATGACCAATGTTGATCCAACTTTTAAACATGAATCACTAAAAAGTGACATATATGTTTTGAATTTTAAAATGATGTAAACTAATAAAATATTTAGTTTTTAGTATATTTTATGTTTGTATTTTTTGAAAAATCTTAAAAAATTATTTGAATATAGTTTTTAATAAATTGACACTATAATTTAGTTGCTGATAAAATGTTGAAAAACGAAGTTACATGAGACGTCAATCTTTATATAGTAAATTTTATTTTTTTTCTTCAATTTTTTTGTGTATTTATAACTTGAAACTTTAGTGCATGGATATAATTTTTTTTCCAATTTTGAGAAATATATATTTTTAAATAAATAATAAAATGTGCATGTATTAAAATGTGGTTGTTTCCATTCGACATCAAATTTCATATTAACTATTTATCTAAAATAGAAAAAAAATTATACCATCTTGATATAGATTCTTTTATCTAGTGCATCATATTTTTTTCATTTTTTTTAATAAGTTTTACTATTTTTCCTTGACATGGTAATTGACTTAATGTTTTGTGCTGATAACCTACTTTTAGTAAAAATAGAAAGGAAAATATAAATAATAATTAAACTATTAAAATGTATATATTTTTGAAAACTAAACTTATAGATCTACAAAAGGGTATTTTTATATTTTTTTTAAATATTATTTACATGACTAGAAGTTGTTGAAATATCAAGTTTTTCAAATAATTTTATTTTTTTGGTAAATTGGCCTCATAGTGGTGCTACATATGCATTTAGCCAACAATTTTAGTTGGAAAAGTTATGGACATATCTAACTTAGCTAGAATGAATCTTACAAGATCATATGTCTGACTAAAATTGAATTTTAGTTAGATATAATTAAATTCACTTGTGCTGATAAGTCAGCTGAAAGTATGACACAGCTTTGTACTTTTACCCAGCCAAGGTGTTGAATATTGTGATAGTGATAACAATTCTTGATTGTTAATGATATATCTAAATAAAGTGATGTATTATTATGATAGAATGATTAACTAAATTCAGAAATGGATTTCACTATAGATAAGAACTCAATCTATGTGAATTGATTAGCTACATCTGCTATGTTTGAGTGTTATTTCCTATTTTGTTTTGATGTAAGAATTTATGTGAACCATGCTTGTGTTTGCCTTTGTTTTGATGACATAATTATGATTCCATGTTGGAATGTCCTAGGGTTATTATACATAAGGGAAAATATCATTCTTAGATTGAAAATTAGGGAAATTCAAGGGATCTTTCCAAAGCATGAATCAATGCTTTGTCCCTACGGCAAAACAAAGTCAGAAATGAGGAAGGATTGATGGCAATGAGATGACATGGTATGAAGAGTACATATATAATAGATAACTAGTACTATGCATGGCACATGTCACTAAATTTTCATCATGGTATTCTCCTAAGGTACTTGGGAAATAGTTTTCATTATAGGATGATTTTTCTCTTTACTTTACTTTCTTTTCAATTTTTCAATTATTTTGATCTTTTATGTATTTTTATTTTTTGAACTACTACTACTTTAGTCTTAGAAGAGCATATGATGTATGATGTTCATGAGATCTTCTCTTTTTTGTTCATATTTGGAGTAGCCAACTTATATTCTCCTAATATATATTTAGCAATGATGACTTAGGGTACCAATGTCTTGTTGTGTCCTTTTGATTCTCCTTTAATACAAGGCCACCAACATTGAAATCTTGACTCTTGATGTTATTTTTTTAGCTATGGCATAGTTAATTTTGGTACATCTTCATGTGGTTGATGTAATTTAACTATTTATCAATGCAAATTTCTAAATCATGATGATTGCAACTATGTACTCATAATTAATCAAATCTAACAAATAGATAAATAAAAATGGTAAATCAATATTGATCGGAAAGATTGCTTTAGTTCTAATGATAATGGAATATAGGGTATCTCCTATGGCTGTACAAAAACTATTTCAATTAGAACATAGAGCATGATTGAGTTGGAGGTGCCAATCAAGGCCAATATTATTCACAATATTTATAGGAATTTTGATGAGAGTTCTATTGGATTTCTCAACTCAATCATTACCTTATGGATAGTGAGAAGTGGAATACTTATTTTTTATGTTAAAACATTCAAAATGTGTGCAGACTTTATGGTTTTTGAAGGGTTTTCCATTATTTCTAATAATTACAGAGGCATACCATGATTAAAAATGATATGGTGGAAGATAAACTTGTATAGTCATTGGCCAATGGTGTAAGTGATAGCACCTACTTCAACCCATATAGTGAAATATTCCATTGTGGTGATAATGAATTTATGTCCATTTAATGATGAGATGTTTATCTTTTGAATATGTTCATGTCCCCAAGTAGGAAATGACCATGGAGTTGTGATTGGTTGTAAATCTTGAGATGGTGTATGAATCAAGTACAGACGTCTCCGGAATGCTATATATGTCTTGACATATTAGCAAACATTATTTTCCATGGTGGGCAAAAAATATCATGTTCTTAACAAATTCTTGGGTAATCCCATGCCACTTGTGTTTTCTTTACAAATTTCGTCATGAAACTCTTTAATTTATAGGTTTTCTTCATATGAATTGAGACATCTTAACAAGGTTCTATCATAACCCCTATGGTAGAGTGTGTGACCAAGGAGGGTGAAATAGGATGTGATTTGGATGAAGGATTTAATATTGATCAGATAAGAGATTATGTGGTAGAATCTTGCTATAGGGAAAGGTAAAAATGTAATGATACTAAGGAGAATTAGAACCAACAATCTCACATGTCATTTCTATTTTTCGAACATCTGAAGTTAGGATCAACATCTATTTAACTAAGATCTAGTATTCTTGTGTACCCACTTTCATAGTAAGAATGAATCCAATGATTGACATTACATTTTCAACTTTATTGTTCATATGAGGAACCTACCCAAACTAAATACATGTAATTTAGTGCTTGAAGCTATGAACCATTATTTTGTATAGGATCAACATCTATTTAACTAAGATCTAGTATTCTTATGTACCCACTTTCATAGTAAGAATGAATCCAATGATTGACATTACATTTTCAACTTTATTGTTCATATGGGGAACCTACCCAAACTAAATACATGTAATTTAGTGCTTGAATCTATGAACCATTATTTTGTATAGGATGATATTATCATCAGTGATTTTCTACTCAATAATTACCTATTTGATAACTAGCTAGGAATTACCAAAGACCAATAGATGTTTGATGTTCCATTGTACTACTAGCTTGAGACATATGGCAAGTGCTCTAGATTCAGTAATATTTTTATACAAGGAAAATCCAATCCTAAATGCTTTAGGGACGAGATCTCCTTCTAGCATAAGGAATACAATTCTTTCCCATGAGCCATGACTAGTGAAGGATCCATAAAAGTAGAGTTTCCACATAGTGATTATTCAAGAGATAGAATAGAATCATCTAGAAAATTGATGGTCAATGGTTGGGCATTCTCCCAATTGTGGTGAGGCCAACTAATCTACCACTACCTATCCTTTTTTTAGCATTTTGATCAACATACTCAATAACCAATTCACTAACCATATTAAGCCTCTTATCCATTATAGCTCCTAGAGATGCTTTTGATGAAAGATATTTAAGAGGGTCAATTTTTGCATAACCTTGGTTTGATGAGTAAGTGTGTAGTGCCTTAATTTTGGAGATGTAAAGATTACTAGCTAACATGCCTTTTTCCTCAATGTATAATTTCCTTCATATTGTACCAAGGTCCTACTTATATAGTAGATAAATTTTTTTTTCTAATTGACCATGTTGTGATAGAAAGGCTCCCAAGGAAACTAATGTAGGTAAAATATAGAGCAACAAAGGTATATTTGGTAAAAGCACCATAAGAATAGGTGGGTTGCTAATATATCTCTTAAGTTAGTCAAAATATTTCTAACATGACTCATCCCAATGATACTTAATGTTTTTCTTTAAGAGGTGTGTGAATGTCTAACATTTGTCTACAAGTTGATCAATGAATCTTTGTATAGCCTAGAGTTTTCCTTTAAGGCTATGGAGTTACTTGAGATTTTTTCATGGAGAAATTTCTATTATTGCGTTGACTTTTGTAGGATACCAATAAATTCCTTAATGTTGTTGATAACTAAGAGGGGGGTGAATCAGTTATCCTAATTATTTCTTCTTTCTGAACTTTCTTATTAATCAATGCAACATTAATTCAAATAAGAAAACATTACCATGAAATGGAAAAACACATGACACAGTATTTTCGATGTGGAAACCCTGTTAAGGGAGAAAACCATGGGGTGATTAACCCAAAGATTATTCTCTCTTAGAAGAATAAGGAAATACAAAAATGGCACTTGCCAATTAGGGCTCACTGCCTGAGCATACTGCTCACAAGGAGGCACACTGCCTACAAGAGACACACTGTCTACAAAAGAGTGTTATACAATACTTGAACTAATTGGAGGCATCCACATATGTTGGAGTTCAGTTCCGATTAGGCTTTGTACACTGATCTGCTACACTTCATCTTTCCTCTTCTCTTATGCTGCTTTCCTTTCACATACCAGACCTTCCTTACTGCTTCTTCTCTGCTCTACTTTTATTCGCATATCACATATCATCACAACACATCTCACAACTAAATCCATCATGTATATATATCCGCACAAGTAATTTCATCACCTTTCTACTCGGCACCCATAATAGTCAATCTTCTCACAAACTCTGTTCTGTTGGCTGAATCCTTACAAATCAAGTAATGCGGATCAAGTATATGCTTGTAGAAATCATTAATCATGTTGGCCAAACATGATTCATGCCTTCATAACCTTTACCACCATCAGTAACACATTCGGAAAGTAGTCTGATGTTTTGTCAGTCAGTTCTTCCTCTGTTCACATTGTTTCTCAGGAACCCAATACTCAAGTATTCATAACTTTTACCTCATGTATCACTGGAGGCTAAAACATTGGAATCTATCACTCAAGGTAGTACTCTTTACTTCCCCAAATCTGTACTTCACCAAGATGTTTCCTCTGAGAGATCTAGACCTGTCTGTCAGACCTTGCCACATGCTCTATTCTTGTTTACCAGACCACAACATTCTTCACTCTGACTTCCGGTAGAGACACACCATGTCCTGCAGATGTGTGGGATGAACTTTGTTGCCATCAATGACAACAATCATCAATCCATATAGTGTCTCTTGCCAACAATCTCCCCCTTTGGCATTGATGGCAACACTTAGTGAAAAATGACTAAGTGTTTACACTATGCTCCCCCTTGGATGATGCTCTGTCTTTATATACATTTTCTGGAGCTCCCCCTTAGTTGGATTCCTCATTTTTCACTGCTCCTCACTCCCCCTTTGACATCAATGGCAAAGGGTAGGGTCCGTACACCAAAATTTTCAAAAATTTTACTATACTTAGCTGCATAAGTATATACATATGGCATACTTACATATACTTAAGTATGTCTACAAAAGTTGTCTTTAATTGAATAAATTTTGTAGCCCAACTTTGCTTCATTCTATCCAAAATTGAGATATGACCACTCAACAGGAATGCAAACGCATCTGCCCTTTTTAGATCTATTGGATCATTTGTCTAGGCTGTGATTTGAGCTTCACTTATGGCCTCATGCATGGCCTCTAACTTAGGGACAATGATCCTCCTAAGTTCACCCATTCGACTGATCATGTTCTTCCTTTCCTTCTCAAGATTCTTTATTATAGTTGTGATTGCAATAGTCTGACACTCTTGATTGACTATGGAGGAAGAGAGAGGATCAAAACTTTGAGACAAACTTAGTAGTTTATCCTCTTGCTCTTTTATTTTCTTCTCAATCTCTATTGTTACTTTGGACCATGAAATACAAAATTTGTATATTTTTCTACCATCTATAAGAGCATTTTCTAAGCTCTTTATCCCTATACTCATATTTCTCCTATCATTACTTATCAAACCTTGTACCTCTAATAATCTTTTTGCAAGAAATTCCTTCCGGACCTTATCTTCTGCTGACTTCTCTAGTGAATCAAAATGTGTATTGACACTGCTGACTAGAGTTTTAAGATTACCAGAAGTGGAGGCTATGGGATCTTTCTGAACCGATGGCATAATCTTTTCAAGCACTCCGGAAGCAGCTTCTATCAACTCACAATCTTCCATATGAGACTTTAGGAGTTTTCATTAGCCTTAGCATTTGCAAATGAAGCTATCTTCATTGTCTGTATCGGAGATAGAGAATCAAAATTGAATGGACCTTGTAGAAGCTCTAGTTCATCAATCTCCATTATTTTTTTGTTCAGGAATTCTTGGATAGTTTGTGCAGTGTCTCTTGTCGGAGACAGATGTTTCTTCTCTTCTACAGTCTTAGAGCTGTCCTTAGGAGTTTTCTCTCCTTCACCACTTGCAGTTGTGGTTTTCTCTACTGAAGTCTTCTCTCCTTCTACAACATTAGCACTTCCATCTTCTTTTTCCTTCACCTCTGCTTCTTTCTCCTGTAATTTTTCTTCTCCTTTAGATCCAGAGATTGTAGGGGAAACTGAAGGAGAAATGTTAGTCTATTTAGGGCCCACCTCTTCTGTCATTTTCTGAGGAGTTTCTTCTGCAACATTTGTGGTTGAGGGATCAGTACCCAAGTCCTCTATAATAGGGAGATTAAATCTTTTAAAGGCCTTCTGAAGGATCTCTTCTACGTCCTTGGCTACCTTGTCAGTTTCACCAAGCATAAGTTGATTCATCATTGCTTTGCTTCTGAACTCATCCTTACAATCTTTGAATATCATATTCATTGTCTTGGGGTCAATTGAAGGATATAGTTGGATTGCTATTTGTTCCCAGATTTCTAGGTCTTTAGCTTGGGCAGTGTTCTTTCTTGATTCTAGTTCCTTCTCCAAGCTTTTAGGGATCAGAGATATAATTTCAATAAATGCTTTGTTGTAAATATTTAGATACCTAACTATAGCATCTTGCAATATCATCTGATCTGCTTCACCATAATCATCATAAAACTCAACCATTGGCTGAAGATTTCCATCCACTGTGACTGATTTGATTATGTCGTCAATGTGAAGAGTGGGTTTTTCAACATATTTCTCTACCTTTTCTTCTTCCTTCTGTCTGGTAGAGGGTTGACTGGATGTTTTCTTCTTTTTCTTCATTTTCCTAACTTCTTCATCAGATTCAGTTTCCTCTTCATCTCTTTAACTTGTATAAGTCCTTGTGGCTTTTGTCTTTGACCTTTTCTCTCCTTTGCTGGATGCTTGGACTTTCAGTTTTGACCTTTTAGCAGGGACAGGTGCTGGTCTCTTTGAAGATCTGGTCCAGGTGGAAGTTTCTACTGGAGCACTTTTCTTGCTTCCCTTTTCTGCCTCTTTCTTCTCTTCATCAACTTTTTGTCTCTTTTCTCGGATGGCATCAAGTGCCTCCTTTGAGATGCCAAAACCTTGGGCAATATGTTCTACTTCTTTTCTCACCTTTCTTTTCATCTCTGGTTCTCTAAGTTCCACATGAATTTTTACACTCAACTCCTCAAAGGTTCCAAACCTTTCTGCCTTTGGATCTTTAGGCTGGCTTAGCATGTGTTGAACATGTAGCTCCACAATCTGTTCATCAACTTCATACCCCATGGGCATGATCCAGACTATCCTTAGCTCTACTGCCTCCATAAGACATTGATCAGTGTCTACCATGAAGCACACTGTATCCTTGTATTTTTCAACTACTGATTTGGGGATTCTTTCTCTGATTTGCATTATATTTTGGAATTTCTTGAAGTAACCCCACAGAGCTGTATTTCTTGCCTTAGCATCTCCAAGTTCATGCAAGTAATCTCTGATCTAGATAGCTACCGTTTTGTCATTTTCCCATACCCATCCATTTGATCTGGGAAGCTCATTCATGAAATAGAAGAACAAACATAGTATCAGTCCTCCATATTTAAAGGAGTTCTTTTTGTCCTTCTTGATCTTCTGTATGTTTTCCATTAATTGGCTCAAGAGGAGTTCACAGAGATCATAATCGGCATTCTTTCTTAGCATCTCATAGGCCGTGTATACTGTAGTTCTGGATACTGAATTCTTCCTACTGGAATGATATATCTTGTATCCTATTATCATAGATGCATACTTGATATCCAGGTCAGTAATATCTTCAATGGTCATTGCTCTCTTATCAAATTTTGATCCGGTGACCTCTGTGACAATGTTGTTTTTGACAGATTTGAAGACATGAATTCCTCCAGAGGAATGTAAGCCAGTTACTACCCTAATTGCTTCCTTGGTGATCTTGCAAGGTCTATTTAGCCATAGGAAGTTATCATGCACCCTACTTAAAACATACCGGACCCATTCATCTTCTTCAAAGTAGGGGAAATGAATGAACTGATCAAAATGCTTTTCCTGGATGCCCTTATATTCTGGTTTAAGCTCAAAAGCATCATCTATCAATTGTTTGTGATAGATGTCTCTTAGTTTGAATTCCCCAAACTCTTCAATATTGGCATGTATGTAAACCCTAATGTCCTCTGTGTGTAAAACACCATGCGAAACACTAGAGAATGCTCCTAGGGGATCTACCTCCAAGGATTTGTATGGATGTTTCTTAAATGTAGGGCGAGGTCTATCAGAAATCTTTACAATATTCGGAGTACCCATTATCAAGAGATTTGCAATGAGATATTTGAAAACAGAAAATACCTTTTGCGCCTACTGGTTTCACAGAATTGGTTGGATTAATCTCTGGAAGTAATGACTTCTACAAGTGATCTTTAATGAACTTGAGGAATTTTGTTGTAGAGCTCCGCTTTTCGTTTCTTCTTGAGTGCAGAATGAATGAGTGATTAATGAAAAACCCTTATATTGCTCCGCAAGCCCTAATATCAAACTACAATAAATGCTTGACCTACATTTTTCTGGTTTGCCTTATTCGGGTGATTTGAAGAACCAGATCAACCCTGATCACTAAACATCTTGTGGATCTTCCGAATCTTAACCATATTTTATTTGAATATATCCCTTATGACTCCTTCAATCCGCAACTCTTCTTGTACTAGTTCCGGCACCAATTGACTGGCTAGGGGAACAAGGTTTTCTTTGTGTCTCCCCTTGAGCCAGAGCTCACTTTTTAGTTTTTGGAAGGAATATCAGCACCAGAGTCTGGTGCAGATCCAACCTCTACATTCTCAGTACTTTTCTTCACCCAAATCTTGTTCATCTCATTTTTAACTTCATCCACATTCATCTTTTGTTTACCCTTATCTTGATTCTGATTATATACCAGACCTCTTTTGTCCTGATTCTTGCTTCTGCAGACTTTTGCATTATGACCGGACCTATTACAGATTTGGCAAACAACATTTCTTTGCATATTTGGCTAATATCCTCTTGATCTGCATTGATTAGCCATATGACCTACTCTATTGCATGCAAAGCATCTACCATTGAATGATTTGTTCATTTGCATATTTCTACATTCATGAGACTTGTGACCATACCTTTTGTAGTTAAAACACTATCCGGAGAAGGATGAATTAGTCTGATTCATTCTCTTTCTGCACTAATTAGCTTTGTGACCAAAGTGATTGCAGCTATGGTAGTATCCATTGAAGGATGGATATCTTTGAGCATTAGGCTATCTTACCGGAGGTCTTCTAGGCCTGTTCCTTGGATTTTCTGATCCAAAATTCTTTTGACCAGATCCGGAGCTTTCTCCTTTCTCATATCCCAAACCATACTTGTCATCTGCCTTCTTTTGACTTCCAAGAAGAACTTCAAGTTGAGCAGAACTTATCTTGAATTTCTCTTTATACTCATTTGCTATTTGAAGATCCCTTTTTAGAGAGACAATTTGATTCTCAAGTTTTTCTTCATTATCTTTAGCATCTTCAAGATCAGATTCGAGATGTCTGATAATTCTATCCATCTGGTGGTAATCTTTTGATTTCTCCTTGAGAGATTGTCTTAGATTATCTTCAGTTTTTATTTTCTCTTCAACTTCTTGAGTAAACTTTATAACTCTTGATTCCATTTCATGTCTTACCATAATGATTTCTTTTGATAACTTTTCACATAACTTGGTTTTCTTAGTCAACTCTTCATTTGCATTACTTTCTTCACCTTGTCTTGCCAATTGCTGAAGCGGCTCCTTTCTCTTTTTCATAGAGAGACTTAATTTATCTTTTAGCTCTCATGAAATCATCAGCTTGTTTGAGTCTTTCCTCTAATTCATTGACTTTAGAGTTTGACTGTTCAAGATCCTCAAGGGTAGTCTTGAGTTGCTCCCTTAAACCATATGCATCCATTTGGACTCCCAGATCTTCCTTGAGCTGTTAGACTCTATTAGGAGGAACTTAGCTCTGATACCAATTGTTGATAACTGAGAGGGGGGTGAATTAGTTATCCTAATTATTTCTTCTTTCTGAACTTTCTTATTAATCATTGCAACATTAATTCAAATAAGCAAACATTACCATGAAACGGAAAAACACATGACACAGTATTTTCGACATGGAAACCCTATTAAGGGAGAAAACCATAGGGTGATTAACCCAAAGATTATTCTCTGTTAGAAGAATAAGGAAATACAAAAATGGCACTTGCCAATTAGGGCTCACTGCCCGAGCCCACTGCTCACAAGGAGGCACACTACCTACAAGAGACACATTGTCGACAAAAGAGTGCTATACAATACTTGAACTGATTGGAGGCATCCACATATGTTGGAGTTCAGTTCCGGTTAGGCTCAGTACACTAATCTGCTGCATTTCATCTTTCCTCTTCTCTTATGCTGCTTTCCTTTCACATACCGGACCTTCCTTACTGCTTCTGCTCTGCTCTACTTTTATTTACATATCACATATCACCACAACACATCTCACAACTAAATCCATCATGTATATATATCCGCATAAGTAATTTCATCACCTTTCTAGTTGACACCCAGAACAGTCAATCTTCTCACGAACTCTGTTCTGTCGGCTGAATCCTTACACATCAAGTAATGCGGATCAAATATATGCTTGTAGAAATCATTAATCATGTTGGCCAAATATGATTCATGCCTTCATAACCTTTACCACCATCAGTAACACATCCAGAAAGTAGTCTGATGTTTTGTCAGTCAGTTCTTCCTCTATTCACACTATTTCTCAGGAACCTGGTACTCAAGTATTCATATCTTTTACCTCATCTATCACCGGAGGCTAAAACCTTGGAATCTATCACTCAAGGTAGTACTCTTTACTTCCCCAAATCCTCACTTCACCAAGATACTTCCTCTAAGAGATCCGGACCTATCTGTCAGACCTTGCCACATGCTTTGTTCTTGTTTACCAGACCACAACATTCTTCACTCTGACTTCCGGTAGAGACACACCATGTCCTGCGGATGTGTGGGATGAACTTTGTTGCCATCAATGACAACAATCATCAATCCATATAGTGTCTCTTGCCAACAAATGTTACCCCAAACACATACATTTTATGATTGATATGGACTTTATATTCCCTTAACCTATTAAAGATGTGTTGTAGGATTAGAAAATATTTTTCTCTAGTTTTTGTCTTGCCTAACAAATCATCCACATAGTCTTGAACAATGTCATAAAGCATGTCATGAAATATTAATGTCATTCCCCATTGGTAGGTTGTGTTATATGCACAGGAAAACTGAGAGGGGGGGTGAATCAGTTGTACATTAAAACATTCAATTCTTCATTGAATTTCAAATCCTTGTTAATCTTTAAACCATTATCATGCATTAGCAGAATGTAAACATATGAAACAACAATGTAAACACAAAAAAATGCATAAAAACACTAGATTTATGTGGAAAACCCAAGAATGGAAAAACACAGTGAGGATTAGCTCACATATATATGAATAGAAACACTGAATACATGTAAGCTCACTACTAAGGGCTCACTACCCAGAAAAAAGAAGAAAGGCTCACTACCAGAAGGACTCCTATCTGGAAGAAAGAAGAATAGAAGAAGAGTATTACAAAGAGATTCACTATCTCAAGGCAATAGGAGAAATCCACCACTACAACTTTATGCCATCTGCAACCTCCATCTCACTACCTTTTTAGAACACATGCAATCTACTGAGAGGGGGGTGAATCAGTAGATTAATAAAACTTAAAACCTCTAGTATGTAGATAAAATCAACTTTCAATACAATAACATCAACAATGAGAAAGCATGCACACATGAACACCAGATATACATGGAAAACCCAATGTGGGAAAAACCATGGTGAGAAAAATTCTACTAGGATCTACAATCCTAATCTAGCCTCACAAAAGAAACCCTGATTATAATATTTAAGAGTACCAACTCTACAGAGTCACCAAACCCCTGATTTAAGAGCACCAACACTAAGGAGACTACAATCCCATGATCTGAGCACCAAATCAGTCTACAAGAGACACCAACCTCTCTGAATCTTCACATATACATGTATGCCGCTATTTGGTTCTTCATAAACCTCAATTGCACCTTCTCAATTCATTCACACTCTTCTCCTCTCACTCTGCTTACCTAGATTTGCTCTACACTTGAATTATACTCATGCCTACATCATTCCATCTATCCATCATAGTAAACTAATTCTTTGTAAAAGTGTTTTTTATATATATGCATACACTTGCATATGTGCATGTGCGCACTCCAATTTTTTTGCATGTAAAAACTCTTTTGTTTCTACACTTCCACATTTTGCATGTCTAGCAGAAACACTCTGTATCTACCAGAAAATCTACTTTTGTATGTAGCTCTGTGCATGCCATGAATTTTCTTTTCTATTATTTAGTCAGTGTTACCATGCAATCTGCTATTTATACCATCATCACCATGCAAAACACTATCAGTCTTTAACTGCCAAAAAGCCTCCTAGTTTCATGCCAAAAAAATATCTATTGACTCCTTCAATTTATTTTATTTTCCTTTTTCAATCGGTGATTTTATCATTTTGCTAACCTAACCTTTTATTCCTCTATCAAAGAATTTTGTCTTTTAATAACCTTGACTTTCAACTCCCTTATCGGTGAAAATCATTTTCTTCAAACTTTAGCACTTGTCTCTTTAATCGGAGCAAAGCTCATTCTCCAAACTTTTCTTTTCTACCAACTTTATCGAAAAAAGTTCATTTCTTCAAACTTTACCTTCTATCACCTCTATCACCTTTATCACCTTTATCAACGAAAAGTATCTTCATTGAGCTTTTTCCCTTTGTCCATTCTATCGGTGAAAGATACTAACCACAAACCATGGCTTAGTTCCCTTTATTAGCACAAGTGACAAACCATGAACTTAGCCCTTTTCTCTATCCTATAAGCTTGTCAACAAATTTTGAAAACTATGAACTAGTACCAAAATGAAGAAGTTTGCCAATACACTCTTGACTTTAGCAGTTTTGCTTTATCGATGATTCTCTGAGATCCCGAACTCATCATTGTCTTCAGTACTCTCTTTATCGGTGAACTAGTTCGAACATGAACCTTTAACATTTAGAACCTCTGTCGCCTTGTCAGAAAATTAGAAGAATTCCAAAGTATGAAATTAGTTCTCAAAAGGAAAACTTTCCCAACAATGAAAACTTGTTTTTCTTTCAACACTTTCCTTTGTCAATGCCTCCATTGGCTAGTTGGCAAATTAGTGAAAAACCAAACATGCGAACTAGTTCTAAAACTAAGAACTTTACTGATATCATAAGCCTTAAATGAAAAGACTTTCTTCTAAGTCTTTATTTTGAAAATACTTGCCTCTTCCTCTACTATCAGCGAATCATCAAATAAACGAACCAACAAAAAATAAAATTGGCAAACCTGCTAGTTCTCAAATTGAAGAAAACTCTGACTTGCTATAACTTAGCCAATTTTCACCCAAACTTCACCAAATTGAAACAAGGGATACCCATTTGGGTCTTTAACAAAATGAAGTCCTCAATTTGTTCATACAACGTGAAATGGCAACAAATCAATAACTCTTCCTTTCTTTGCTTTAGACATATTGCTTCTATGCACTTCTCCTCTGACATCCAACTTTGACATCAATGACAATATATCAACAATCTCCCCCTTTGTCATTTATGGAAACACTCATACATAAACTATTCTTAGTGTTGCTCTAGGGTTTTCTACATCCTATCCCCCTTACTCTTACTCTCCCCCATTGTCATCAGTGGTAAAGGGAGGTAAACAACCTCCTTTCTGATAGCCAACTACTATTGTCTGAAATGCTTCTCCTCACCATGTCACATCAACTTGCATCTTCAAACTGTGATCTATCTACCTACCCCCCCTAAAGATTTAGTCACTGTCTGAAGCAAGGATGAAAAAATATTCCTTGATTTGCTCTCCCTAGATAGTTGCCATGGCAACACTTCTACTTGTGAGTAGAAGGAGCAATAACTCCTAGCTTCTACCTATAATATTCAAAAGTATCCTTGGCAAGTAGCTTCATGAAAATATCATCAATATGATCTTGTGTGCTGACATACTCCAACTTAACTTCCTAATCTGGAACTCTTTCCCTCAAGAAATGGTATTTAATGGAAATGTGCTTTGTTCTTGAATGCATCACAAGATTCTTTGAGATATTAATTGTGCTAGTATTATCACAAAGAATGGAAATAGGATCATTAAACTCTACCTTAACATCCTTGAGTGTTTTCTTCATACATAAAACTTGTGTACAACATAAAATAGTAGCAACATATTCTGCCTCAACAGTGGACAATGTGACTGAATCTTTGCTTCTTGATGAGCCAAGACACCAACTTGTCACCAAGAAAGATCCACCACTAGTACTTCTTCTATCATATATACTTCCTACCCAATTAGTATTTGTATATTATCTCAAACTAAAATAATCATTTTTAGGGTACCATAATCCATACTCCATAGTAACTTTTAGATATCTAAAGATTCTCTTCACTGCTTGAACATGAGACTCCCTAGGAGCAACTTGAAATCTAGCCACCATGCACACTACTTGCATGATGTCAGGTCTAGATGTAGATAGGTACAACAAGCTACCTATCGTAGACCTATATACAATCTAATATGTATCAGTTGATTCATCATTCTTTCTCAACTTGCATCATGTCATCATGGGGGTACTACAGGCTTACAATCTTCCATCTTGAACTTCTTGAGCATCTCCTTTGCATACTTGGTTTGAGATATAAATATACCTTGGTCTTTTTGTGATATTTGTAAACAAAGAAAGAAAGAATGGTGCAGGAGCACCTACCTGACAGCTGGTCTTGATAAGGCAGTTAGTAGTTTTAGGTCTTGTTTGTGTTTCCAAGAAGGTCTGATAAGACCAAATGCATTGTAATAAGGTCATGCTGATCATGATAAGATCATGCTGACCATGCTTTTGCTATTTTTAGGAAGTTTGTTAGAACAGCTGTCATGATGTATGTTCGGTTGGATCTCCCAGCCGCCTGGAGAGTTCCCAGCCGCTTGGAGTCGGGTCAGTAGTACTCGTAGGAAAATCTATTTAAGCATGAGGATCAGTTGACTGTAGATCATGAATTGATCAAGCTAGGTTGTAGAGAGTGAGACAGCGAGAGAAACTGATCAATGTATTTGCATCTTTTGAAATCAAATAAAGTGTTCCTGTTTGTGTTCATCCTCTGTTAAATTCCATTGCTTGATCGATTTGCTGGTTTGGTGGCTGTATGGATTCACTGATCCATTCCACCGGTTGATTCGTCTGATCGGTGGAATGGTTATGTACAGTAGGGTAGGTGTTAGTTTGTTTGTTTGCATGCAGGTGTGCAGGATCGCGACTGAAAGGTGTTGAAGACCCTAGCATGGGCATGTGCTAGGTCGAGCTGATAAAGTGTGGAAGATCACCCTGAGAGTGGATCAGGTCATCCCAGGAGGATCGGCGAAGTGAAATTTCGCTAAGGCTAAAAGTTCGTGAAAACGGCATCATCAGGATATTTCTGCAAATATCCTGCAGTCGCGTTGGGCATCGTCATCTGGATAAGTGGAGGAGATCGGCATGATGCGGTTAGTTGCATGAAGTGCAAGTGCGTCGGGGTGATCACCATCTGGAGGAGCCGAGGAGGAGCGTATCGGCATCAGGTAGAAGATCGGGTCATGAAACTGTTGAAGTTTGCATGTCGCAAGTGCATCAGGATGTTTTGAGTCGGATATATACTCAGCGTATATATCACCGTCAGGATCATCTCTCGGGAGTGCCCATCATCCGCGTATCGCTAGCAGATGCGGGAGTGAAAGTTCATTTTTTTTGACTAAGTGTTGAAGAGGTCATCAGGATATTGGGAGACGTCATCGTCATCAGGATATGACGTCATCGTCATTAGGATATTGAGATATCCCCCTATGCAAGTTTATCCTGCTGTTGTTAAGTGCTTAGGTATCGGCGGAAGTCCGCGGCAGAAAGTTGTGTTAACATCATCAGGAGGTTTCGAGAGAACCGGATAAATCATATCATGATGCTGTTGCTTGTATCGTCAGCTATCGGGGCATCGAAGGGGAGGTGCTGAAGGTGATCATCATCAGGATCTTTGGAGCAATCGGATATTGGATATCCTGCAGACGAAGGGGGTGTTACATATCATGATGATGCCGATGGAGCTTGGCGCCCGATGAACAGTGCAACAGGAGGATGTTTGCGCTAGTTGAACATCATGATGATGATGATAGGCAGAAAACAGAGGAAGTGAACAGTAGTCGGCAGGAGGATAATTGTGCTCGTCCGAAATATGATGATGATGATGCTGACAGTGTAAAGCGAAATATGATGATGATGATGATGAGGATGGGCTGCAGACATCCATGCTATATTGTAAGGTTATAGTGTGGATGCCTCTGCATCATAGTGGTATCAGAGCTCAGCAAAACATCTGAGCTGTTGTGTGTTGATTCTGTCACCGAAAGGGCAGAGATAGAGTTGAATTGTTTGTTGTGTGTTGAGTGAGAGGTTGATAAAATGCCTCCTAAAGGTAGTGGTACTGCAAGGGAATTGCAGGAGATGAAGGAAAAACATGCTAGAGAAATGAGGAAGATGAAGGAGCTTGCTGAAGCACTGCAAGCCAGGCTTACAGCCTTGGAAAAGAACAAAAAGAGGGAAGTGGAAGACAGTGAGTCTGAAGAAGATGAAGATACTGTTGAAGAGTATGAAGAGGTAGCTGAAGATCTGGATGCTGAAGACCAGAGATTGGCAAAACTGTTAAAGGCAGTGCAGAATGATAAACCTAAGGTAAAGGTTGATGTTTCCAAGTATACTGGAAGTTTGAATGAGGATGAATTGTTGGATTGGATTGCTGCACTTGATAATCACTTTGAATGTGAAGATATTGCTGAGGATCAGAAGGTAAAGATTGCAAAGACCAAGTTAGGAGGTCATGCTTTGGTATGGTGGGATTATGTACAATCTGAGAGAAGGAAACAAGGGAAGTCAAAGATCACTTCATGGGATAAGATGGTAACAAGGATCAAAGGTAAATTCTTGCCAAGGGATTATGAAATCCAGATGTTTAAGAAACTACAATTTTTAAAGCAGAAGGAAAGGGATGTGAAGGCATATACAGAAGAGTTTTATAAGTTAAGTATGAGATCTGGTCATCATGAGAATGAGGTAGAAAAGGTGGCTAGGTACTTGGCTGGTTTGAGATTTAACATACAGGATGAGTTAGTTTTAGCTAACCCTAAGAATATGGAAGATTGTTATCAAATGGCAATCAGGATTGAAGAAAAGATGAATAGAGGACATGATAAGTCCATGAGAGGAAGAGGAAACCATAGGGGAAGAGGAGCAGCCCCTGCACAAAAGCAAACCAATGAGGGTCAAGAAGACACTGGTAAAGGACAGGGACAGTCTGATTTCAGAGGTGGATGGAAAGGTAATAGAGGAAGATTTGGAGGTGGTAGAGGTTCTACTACATTTTCAGGAAAATGTTACACCTATGGTGAGTTTGGTCATCCATCTTTCAAATGTCCAGAAAACAAAGGTTCATCATCCAGAAATGATAGAACTAGTGACAAGAGAGTACAATTGGTACAAGAAGAGACAGTAGAGCAAAGTGCACAGAGTTCAAACACTTATCAAAAGGATAAGGAGCCTGATAATTATGCATACCCAGAGAGTGGAGAGTCTCTGCTGATGAGAAGAACAGCAACTACCCTGAAGGTACATGACAAAGAATCCCCACAAAGAAGAGCTCTTTTCAAAACCATCTGCAAGAGCAAAGGTAAAAAATGTAAGGTTGTCATTGATACTGGTTCAACAGACAACATGGTATCTCAGGAAATGGTGGATAAACTGAAGCTGGAAAGGATTCCACATCCACACCCTTACAAGGCATCTTGGGTGAGTGATAGTCAATCACTTTTTGTCTCTGAACGGGCATATGTGGATTTCCAGATTGGAGCATATCATGATAGAATTTTGTGTGATATTTTGCCTATGGAATGTTGTCACCTACTGTTGGGTAGACCATGGCAATTTGACAGAAGAGTACTGTATGATGGGTATTCTAATACCTATACCATCAAGAAAGATGGGAAGACTATTAAGTTGATGCCATTGCAGGCAGAAGCTGCAGCACAGGGGGCAGCCAAAATCATTTTAATGGGAAAGAAGGAGTATGTGCAGATGCCTAGAGGAGCAGGCATAAAAGCAGATAAGGATACTGCAGGAAAAGAAGTTGTTCAGGACAACAGATTGAAGAAAGTTTTAGTTTTGACTGACAGAGGTCAGCAGCAGGTGCAGAAATAGGTTTGCAAACAACAATCAGTTGAAAGGAATGACAAGGATGTTGTCATAGTTGGGACTATTGCTTGTCCTATAAAGGTTGAAAGGAAGATAGGATTGAACATTGTAGAAGTTCAAGAGGCAGTTCAGACAGAGGTTCTGGTCAGACAACCTGGCAAACACAGGGTATGTGAGAGACAGGCCTACATCAACAGGCATGAGGATTTACTTGCCAGAAAGCAAGTTACAGTTCAGAAGTCTTGGAGCAGCCAAGAGCCAGCAGAGGACAAAGCTGGAACAGTTCAGCATATTGCTAAGGCAAAGTGTAAAGGTGGAGGACTTCCACATACTAAACTCATGGGACATGAGTTCTTTTCTGTTGGGGAGTATGGTGCAGGAGCACCTACCTGACAGCTGGTCTTGATAAGGCAGTTAGTAGTTTTAGGTCTTGTTTGTGTTTCCAAGAAGGTCTGATAAGACCAAATGCATTGTAATAAGGTCATGCTGATCATGATAAGATCATGCTGACCATGCTTTTGCTATTTTTAGGAAGTTTGTTAGAACAGCTGTCATGATGTATGTTCGGTTGAATCTCCCAGCCGCCTGGAGAGTTCCCAGCCGCTTGGAGTCGGGTCAGTAGTACTCGTAGGAAAATCTATTTAAGCATGAGGATCAGTTGACTGTAGATCATGAATCGATCGAGCTAGGTTGTAGAGAGTGAGATAGCGAGAGAAACTGATCATTGTATTTGCATCTTTTGAAATCAAATAAAGTGTTCCTGTTTGTGTTCATCCTCTATTAAATTCCATTGCTTGATCGATTTGCTGGTTTGGTGGCTGTATGGATTCACTGATCCATTCCACCGGTTGATTCGTCTGATCGGTGGAATGGTTATGTACAGTAGGGTAGGTGTTAGTTTGTTTGTTTGCATGCAGGTGTGCAGGATCGCGACTGAAAGGTGTTGAAGACCCTAGCATGGGCATGTGCTAGGTCGAGCTGATAAATTGTGGAAGATCACCCTGAGAGTGGATCGGGTCATGCCAGGAGGATCGGTGAAGTGAAATTTTGCTAAGGCTAAAAGTTCATGAAAACGGCATCATCAGGATATTTCTGCAAATATCCTGCAGTCGCGTTGGGCATCGTCATCCAGATAAGTGGAGGAGATCGGCATGATGCGGTTAGTTGCATGAAGTGCAAGTGCGTCGGGGTGATCACCATCTGGAGGAGCCGAGGAGGAGCGTATCGGCATCAGGTAGAAGATCGGGTCATGAAACTGTTGAAGTTTGCATGTCGCAAGTGCATCAGGATGTTTTGAGTCAGATATATACTCAGCGTATATATCGCCGTCAGGATCATCTCTCGGGAGTGCCCATCATCCGCGTATCGCTAGCAGATGCGGGAGTGAAAGTTCATTTTTTTTGACTAAGTGTTGAAGAGGTCATCAGGATATTGGGAGACGTCATCGTCATCAGGATATGACGTCATCATCATCAGGATATTGAGATATCCCCCTATGCAAGTTTATCCTGCTATCGTTAAGTGCTTAGGTATCGGCGGAAGTCCGCGGCAGAAAGTTGTGTTAACATCATCAGGAGGTTTCGATAGAACCGGATAAATCATATAATGATGCTGTTGCTTGTATCGTCGGCTATCGGGGCATCGAAGGGGAGGTGCTGAAGGTGATCATCATCAGGATCTTTGGAGCAACCGGATATTGGATATCCTGCAGACGAAGGGGGTGTTACATATCATGATGATGCCGATGGAGCTTGGCGCCCAATGAACAGTGCAATAGGAGGATGTTTGCGCTAGTTGAACATCATGATGATGATGATAGGTGGAAAACGGAGGAAGTGAACAGTAGTCAGCAGGAGGATAATTGTGCTCGTCCAAAATATGATGATGATGATGCTGACAGTGTAAAGCGAAATATGATGATGATGATGATGAGGATGGGCTGCAGACATCCATGCTGTATTGTAAGGTTATAGTGTGGATGCCTCTGCATCAAAGAATGTTCTCTAGGCATGGACATTTCAAATTCTTTCTGCATCTGATTAGCAAATTCCTCACTCATCATGTCATTACTACCACCAAAAATAATGTCATCAACGTATACTACAACAATCAACATGTGCTCAGCTTATGATTTGAAGTACAAATTGCTATCTACACATATTTTTTTGAATCCTTTTTGTTGGAGGTAACTATCTATCTTAGAGTACCAAGCCCTAGGGGCTTGTTTCAGACCATACAAAGCCTTTTTCATTCTACAAACATAATCTTCTTTCTCTGACAGCTGAAATCCTTCAAGTTGCTCAATATAAACTTTTTCATTAAGATTCCAATTCAAGAATAGAGATTTAACATCCATTTGGTAAATGTTGAAGTTCTTATAAACAAAGAATGCCAAAAACATCCTAATGGCTTCAAACCTAGCTACAGGTGCAAATTTTTCTTCAAAATCTATGCCTTCAACTTGTGCATATCCTTTACAGACCAATCATACTTTGTTCCTCATGACTTCTCCATCCTTAGTAAACTTATTTTTAAATAGCCATTTTGTGCCTATCATGTCCTTATCTACATGTCTTGGAACTGATTCCCACATTTGATTCTTCTTAATTTGATTAAGTTTCTCTTCTATTGCATTGATCCATCCTTCATCCTCACTAGCATCATTAAATATTTTAGGTTCAATCTGAGAGAGTAAAGAGAAATGTACTTGTTCTTTTTCCCTAGCAAGTTTCCTTCTTGGTTGTACACCTTCATTTTTATTGTCGATTATTTGTTGCTCAAGATGTTTTTTCTACACATATCTTGTAGGAGCCTTACTAGTTGATTTTCTAGGTTCTTTTTCATTAGTAGCATCTTCTTTTTCTTTTGGTATCACCGATCCATATGAGCACCTATCTTTATTCTGAGTTAGATGTGGCTAGTCCTCATCTACCCTAACATTAGCACTTTCCATGATTTTATGCAATCACTTATTGTAATATTTGTATGCTTTGGATCCACTGGAATATCCAAGAAAATCCCTTCGTCACACCTTGAATCAAATCTTCCAAGGCTGTCCTCATCTCTTTTGATGTAGCACTTTCTATCAAACACCCTAAAATGTTTGACTGTAGTGGATTTGCCATGCCATAATTCATACGGTGTCTTGTCAGTGTTTACCCTTAGTTGTGCTCTATTCAAAGTATACACTATTGTGTGTACTACCTCTATCTAGTAAACATTAGGTAATTCTACCTCATTTAACATTCTTCTTCCCATTTCTTTTACCATTCTATTTTTCCTTTCCACAATGCCATTCTGTTGTGGAGTTCTAGGTGTAGAATATTGTTTTTTATACCGTGCTTTTCATAATATTCCACAAACTCGATCGAGGTGATTTCTCCACCTCTATCTAATCTTAGGCATTTGATCAAGCCAGACCACTTTCCTTCTCAACCAAAGACCTAAAAACCCTAAATCTCTCAAAGGTTTATGATTTATCCTTTAGAAAGGTTACCCATGTCGTTCTTGAGAAATCATCAACTAATAACATGAAATATCTCTCACCATTTAGTCCTTGTGTCTTGGTTGGACCACATAGGTTAGTATGAACTAACTCCAAGAGTCTTGAAGTAGAGTATTCTTTTGTTTTGTAGGTTGACCTTGTCTACTTCCCATGCTGACATTCCTTACAAATTCTATTTGTTGGCTTCATAATTTTAGGCATGTGCCTAACTGCACCTTTTAAACTTACCTTCACAAGGTTGTCAAAATTGATATGTCCCAATCTTCTATGACATAACCAACTTTCATTGATTTGTCCCATAAAACATCTTCTTCCTTGAATCTCCATGAGATTGTAAAGATTACTCTCTATTTTTCTTGCCTCAGCAACCAACTTACAAGAGATTGCCTTTTTGATTTCACAACCTTTTGCATTAAAAGTTAGATTGTATCAATTGTCACAGATCTGAATTACACTCAAAAAATTGTACTTCGGTCCTTCCATGTAGTAGACATTGTGAGTCTTGGCTTTTCCATAAATAATCAATGTTCCTTTACTGCAGATCTTCTTAGAAGTGTTGTCACCAAACCAAACTATGCCTCCATTCAATTCTTCCAAACTTATAAACTTACTTTTGTCTCATGTCATGTGACTTGAACAACCACTATCTATCAACCATGGATTCTATCTCTTAGCATAAAATATCATCTGTACTATCCAAGATCTTTCTTTCTTCTGATCATCCTTCTTCTTCTAGACTTTCTTAGTTTCCTTCTCATTAATCATGAGAGCATCTGATACATTATCCTCCTTAGGAGGAACATTCTCCTTTCTTTCCTATTTTTTAGTTTTTACAAAGTTCGTTCTACAAAATTTTGTAATATGACCAAAGTCATTGCATTTATAACAAATTACTCTAAAATCTCCTAGAGGTACAAAAGAATTTTTGCAAATAAAATTAGTTCTTCTCCTAGGAGCAATTCTACAACTAACAACCCTATGACCATATTGATTGCATGAATAACAATAGCCATAAAAGGATTGAGGAAACTTGATCATGCCATAATATCTTGCAGGAGGTAGACGTTTGAATATTTTCTCCTTCAGATCTATAACTTTTGTGAAGCCATCATCTTCCTTCTTCTACTTCTTATCTTCAGTCTTTCTAGGAGAATCATTGGACTTTGAATGCTGACATTCTTCAAATCCTAAACCAGCCATGCTCTTTGGAGATCTCTAACTACCTATCATTTCATCAAGCATGCCACCACTCTTTTCAAATTTCAGATGTAGGTCAATCTTATCCTTAGCCTTTTGTAATTCTTTTCTCAAAGATACCACTTTAGATTCTAGTTTTAGACATTCTTCTAATTTAGATTTCAATTTAGATTTAGTAACTTCTTCTATTCTCTTGGCTTCTTCTATTTTTGTCTTCAAATAACAATTAGCTCTTCTAATTTAGCAAGCTTCTTAGACACCATATCTTCTTGAAGTTGAAACATTAGTTTAGAGTTTTCTTCCTACATTTCTCAATCTCTTCTAAAGCACATAATGGTTCTCCTTCCAAATCTACTTCTACTTCTTCTTCATTCTCTAGATCTTCTAGATCATTATTGTTCTGATCTATATCAGTAGTCTCCACTATCATGAACATGTATTTATTTTCTTCAGCCTTAGAAGTGCCTTCATTGTTGTCTTTTGAGATGGGGCTATCTTCAGAGAAATTATTGTCACCTTCTATGTAAAAACTCTTCTTATTCTTCTGAAAATTCTTCTTCTTTAGATAAAATTAATTGTTACTTTTCATACTATCAAATTCATCACTTTTATCTTTTCCTTCAAAAGGACATTTAGTAGCAAAGTGACCAACCTTTCCACAATTAAAACACTTAAATGGTAACTTACCTCTATACTTCCAAAATCCTCTCTTCAATCTTTTTACAAAAATGGCATCTTCTTCATCTGTCTCAAATTCAGGCTCTATATTATTTGACTTCTTTGATGCCTATTGTCACAAGGATTGTACCCTTGTCAAGTATGAAGCTCAAAAATCCTATGAAACATGGGATCACCTTCAGACTGTGGGTTGTGTATAGTGAAGGTAAACCTCCAGAAGAGCTTGTTCTCTTGAAATCTCCTAGATCTGATGTATTTATGAGGAAAAGGGATAGAACGATTGCTATGAAAATCAAAACTAGATCCTAGGAGGTGATGCACCTAGTTATAAGTTCTAAACTTGCTATTTTGATTCAAAATTATATCTCAAAAGACCTGGTTACACAACTCAGTTTGGACAATGTTCACACATCAATATTTCATAAGAAGGCTACATGATTTCTACTCTCTTTGAAGGAAAACTAAAGCTTTCACAACTATAAAAGTCAAAAAATGGCTAGCACAACGTATAACCTATGTAAATCAATTGCTTTTTCATATGAAGCTTCAATGAATGAGACAAAAATTTAAAGGGTTTTTTTACAATCAAAATCAAACTCCTTACCAAAATCATTGAATCAAACACAACACATGTATCTCAGAAGGTAACACTGATTTAATTGAAAAAATAAAATCAGTGTTACATGATAATAAAACAAAACACATGATAATTCCTTTTTATTTTCTCAATTAAATTAGTGTTACCTTCTAAGATACATGTGTTGTGTTTGATTGAATGATTTTGATAAGGAGTTTGAATCTGATTGTAAACAAATCCTTTAAATTTTTGTCTCATTCCTTGAAGCTTCATGCAAAAAAGCAATTGATTTACATAGGTTATAGGTTGTACTAGCCATTTTTCTAACTTTTATAATTGTGAAAGCTTTAATTTTCTTTCAAAGAAAGTAGAAATTATCCAACCTTCTTATGAAATATTAATGTGTGAACATTGTCCAAACTAAGTTGTGTAACCAAGTCTGTTGAGATATAATTGTGAATCAAAATAGCAAGTTTAGAACTTATAACTCGGTGCATCACCTCCTAGGATCTAGTTTTCCTTTTCATAGAAATCTTTATATCCCTTTTCATCTCAAATACATCATATCTAGGAGATTTCAAGGGAACTAGCTCTTTTGGAGTTTCACCTTAACCATTAACAACCCACAGTCTAAAGGTGATCCCATTTTTCACAGGATTATTGAGCTTTATGATTGACAAGCATGCAATCCTCATGACAAAAGTTTGTGGCATGCCCGGTGGGATCCTGAGATGAGTTTTAGGCCACTAAATACCATATTTCCATTATTATTTTGGTATGAACAGTAGCAATTCCAACCTTTTGAGGTGAAAAAAGAATACCTAGCAACTCTATTCTTCTAATTTTCAAGCAGATTTACTATAAACAACACATGATAAGAGTACATATTGGAGGATCTAGTGTCTCCCTCAGTATTATCAGCCTTTGGAGATAAAAACATCAAACACCATGGTGACTCCTAAGCATATATCAAGTAGTTTTTGTAGTCAAGGAATCTACAATGATTTAGGTTAGTGGTGCCTTTTAATGTTCATGTTTTGACTGCCATATAATTCAAGCCTTTCATGAAAAATATCTAGATATTGTAGCAGTTATGGTGACCCTCCTTCATATCATGAAAATCTAAGCTTTTGGCTAGCAAACAATCCTTTTCTTCATTATAACTCAGATTATCATCCATCTTTGTAGCCTATTTACACCCATTCCCAACCTTATGGAACTGATCTTGGTTTAAACCAATCATATAGTTTCCCCAATCAACCTCAAAGTTTTGACAATTTTGACACCGACTTGGGTACCATCAAGAGTATGATGCTAGATTTTCAAAGGAAGATGGAAGAAATAGTTAGAGAAAATAAATATAATATGTAGCAAGAGCAATAGTCATATGAGGCCTTATTCTATCAACAAGAGATGGAAGAAATGAGAAAGTATGAGGAAGAATGTTTGAATAGGCAGATTACTCTTAAGGAGGAACAAATGAGACAACTTCTAGCTATCCAAAAGCCTTCCCAAAACCTCCAAATTCCATGTTTTAGAGATTCTAATTTTGTTCAAGAGCATGTTTGCATCCAAAACAAGTTCATTAGTCCTGAGTTTCAATCATCTCAAGAGATGGAACCAAGTCATCAAAGTCTTGAACAACCATGGTATCCTTGGTGGACAAAGCATATAGACTTCAGAATGCTTGACCTTGAGAAAACTCCTACTCCAATGAAAAAATAAAATCCAAAAGAGGAGGGGTCGGGAGGGCAGCAAGATAAAATATTGGTTGAATCATAAGTTTTAGTGGGCTGCAAGTCAGAGGTAGGAAGGGAGTGAAATCCAAAGAGGGTAGATTTTGCAAGATCAAGATAATCCTATTCTATAAGTAAGCAACAATGAGGAGTCTCTCTTCATGAATGATCTACCTACTCATATTGACCAAGGTTAGTTTGAATAGTAGAGTATTGATAGCTATTTTGAAGCACCCAACTGGCACAATGATGAAGAAGATCTAGAAAGTCTATTGGTAAAATAAGAAAGTCCCATTTGTAAAGAAGATCACATTCTCCAAGGTTGTGAAACATGTGACTTGTTTTAAAAACTCCCTCTATACTGCAATGAGGAGGCTAACACGGATGACTGGAAGGCAACTTACCATGAAGAGCAATTAGGTGAACTAATTGAAGAAGCTTAGCCTTTTCATGTTAATTCTATGTTTGATTGTTAAGATCTTAATTGCTCATCCTGTGGAGAGCTTGTGACTCTTTTGAATTATTGTAATGATCAAGACCCCAAGTTAGTGAATGGTGAGGGCATCAAGGTAAAACATATTTCTAAACTTCTTCCTTTTACATTTGAACAAGATGAGGCTAATAGTCTATTCCAGTTTGAGACAAAGTAGGATTGTATTTGAGACAAAGTAGGATTGTATGCATCTAGAGCCTTTGGAGGAAGAGGCCAAACATCAAAAAGGCTTCAAGGTTGCTACTAGTTGCTTGGACATTCAAGAACATCTTTTGATAGACACTTTGCCTCAAAGAATGGACTATCAAAAGGCATTTCTAAAAGAGTTTCCTTACAATAAAATAAAGAATGCATCAAACCCATTCACTCATGAAGAGGAGCAGGAGTTAGACAACTCCAATCTGGGTAAGCTTTCAGAGCCCCCTAATCAGTCCATAATTCAGTGTCGAGGTGATAGAGTAGCAGAATACAAAAATCAAACCATCACTAATTTTTTGAGCATGGGTTTGTCAAGAGGATGTCCAATTCGACATTTAATCTAGATTAAAATTAACAAGGAGAAGCCATTACCTGTCATGCTTGTTTCAAAGCATGAACATGAGCAATAGGAAGAATAGGATCAGCTCAATTGTCCACCTCAAACAAGCCATATTTTTAGTCAAAACAAGTGGGTTTGTGTTTTCATTCTTTTTATTGAAGAGGTATTACATATGTTTATTGGATACCCACCCTTTCCTCACCCCTTGTTGGCTACTTTCAAGCATGGAAATCATTCTCAACTAATAAATAAAGGAGGCTATTTTGTTGAACTTATTGGCTTTGTTTAGACAACCTATTTCATTTGTTTAGTTTTAGGTAGGTAAGTCATGTAAGTTGTCTTTTCCAATAATTGTTGATGTACAGTTTGCTACACCTGTTTAGGGTAAGTTTCACCCTATTTTTTATTGTTTTATCCATATGTTGTTGTTGTTCAATGTTTCTAACAATTGAGTTACAAAGTTTTCTATGTTTTTAAAGGCCTAAAATACTCTATTACCTAATGGATATACTAGACAACTGCTCCTATGAGTTTTAGTAGGCAAAAATAATGTAGAGGTTGCTAAAAATGTTACCTATTTGTGCACTTCAGCCCAAATAGGCGAAGCTAGGAAAACACTATTTTTTTTTACCTTGAAGAGGGAGATAGGTTCAAGTGACTATTACAAGAAGCTAAAACTATTGTCATGAGGATTGCACCCTTGTCAAGTGTGAAGCTCAACAATCCTGTGAAACATGGGATCACCTTCAAACTGTGGGTTGTCTATGGTGAAGGTGAACCTATAGAAGAGTTAGTTCCCTTGAAATCTCATGGATCTGATGTATTTGCAAGGAAAAGGGATAGAAAGATTGCTGTGAAAATGAAAACTAGATCCTAGGAGGTGATGTACCAAATTATAAGTTCTAAATTTTCTATTTTGATTCACAATTATATCTCAAAAGACCTGGTTACACAACTTAGTTTGGACAATGTTCACACATCAATATTTCAGAAGAAGGTTGGATAATTTCAACTCTCTTTGAAGGAAAACTAAAGCTTTCACAACTATAAAAGTTAGAAAAATGGCTAGCACAACCTATAACCTATGTAAATCAATTGTTTTTTATATGAAGATTCAAGGAATGAGATAAAAATTTAAAGGATTTTTTAACAATCACAATCAAACTACTTATCAAAATCATTCAATCAAACACAACACATGTATATCAAAAGGTAACACTAATTTAATTGAGAAAATAAAAGGAATACCTTACATGAATCTCAGAATAGTGCTGAAAATAATGTTGTCGCTCTATATAAAAATAAAAAATCTGTTGAGTTACAATGCCAAAAGTCCTCTTTGCAATGTGTAACGAAAAATAAAAAGGAAGAACTAAGAAAAAATCATATGTCCTTTCTCTTTTACTATACAACTCCCTCAAAGTAATGGGAAGTCAACTCCACTCCAACTGAACTCTCCTCTGATGCATGAAGTGATAGCCAACTCCCAGTTGTTGGGAAAGAAAGGGAAATAAGTCTAGATTTGGGGGTTCAAAACAACTTCATCTTGAGTTATTTTACTCTTGAACTCCTCTCATCATGCCACTTGATAAAGTGGATCTCTAGAAATAGCATAGTTTGACTAAAAGTCCAAACAAAAAAAAAAAAAAATCCTTCTTTTGCATGACCTTATAACTCCTGTTTGACTTGGTCTCTTTCTCTCACTTTGCATGACTTGAGGGAAATTTATAAGTTTATTTTAACAAGTATTAAGGTAATATAGCTGATTACTTTATCTTGATAAGTGTTATCATAAATTTATAAATGATTTTGGTTTATATAACAAGTATTAAGGTTTATTAGTAATTATTACCTTAATAAGTGTTAAATTACGCTTATGAATATCTTTTACCATACAAAGGGAGGTAGGGCTAAAGATTTGTTTATTTGATTCAAACCTTTGAAAAGGGCCTAAGGCTCATGATTTAATTCCCTTGACCAACTTTTGAAAAGAACTTTGCAAGTTCATCGTTCTCATCATATATTCTATCTTCTTTAAACAATTAAGTGTTTACTATTGGAAAGACGGTTGCCGTTACACCAAAATATCAACCTATTAATGGCTGATACAACCGCTAGAGTTAATGAATCCATAAGAAGCGGTTTAGCCTTGTCATGAACCCAAGCACTATGCTGTACAACACAAGGATACCAAGGGCACACACCTTGCAACTATCCCCCACCCCAGTACAAGTGAGGGGTTTGAACATGTGACCCATGCTCTGATACCCATTGTTGGAAAGATGGTTGTCATTACACCAAAAGATCAACCTGTTAATGCTTGATACAACTACCAGAGTTAATGAATTCATAGGAGGTAGTTAAGCCTTGTCACGAACCCAAGTCCTAAGCTACATAACACAAGGAGACCAAGGGCACACACCTTGCAAATTTTACCACATGATTGATTTTATTTCCAATAATTTTCTCAAAATTCATAAAAGACTTAGAAGCTCCTTTACATCAGGCTTTGACTCCAATCTTAGGGCAACTCATTTTGTCTTTATCTCTATCCACACTCTGCTCTTTGGGTTTGAGGGCACCATCGTGGTATTCTGTTGTAGCTCAATGAATCTCCTTTGAAGGACTCTCATAGATTGCTACACTATTTCCCTTACAACTGGTAAGCATGACTCCCTTTTGTTGTTTTGCTGCTACTTTTTGAAGAAAAATAGTGAAAATTTTTATTTTTCCTTGAAAGGAAAAGACTGTGTAAGCATACTTCTTGTTCTTCAACCTATAGAAACTGTGAAGCACTTCTATTGTTTCTTCTCTTAATGATCTGATATAAGAGAAAACACTACAAGGATCATACAGTATATGTCTCTGTTATTTCCTTCTTTCTATGAAAGTGTAAAAGACCTCCTTTTCCTACTCTGGGTACTCTGGTGGTGGAGTGTATTTCCTATTCTCTCTTGTAAGAATGTCTCTCTATGATTAAAACACTAAAATGATTTCCATCATGGCCATGTCTGGGAAATCTCTTTGAACATCCAAGGATACTTGAATGGCATCAAATCTTTCGATAATCTTTATACACTTTTCATTCAACACTTATAGCACATAGTAAATGCTTTGGTCACAGTCCTTAAAGAGAACTTTGGTCCTTTCTAAACACTCAACTATTACAGTGGTGCCTTTTTCAAGGGTATCTTTCAGGATTCAAGGTTTGATTCTAGCATTTCGTGGCACAGTGTTGAGGGCCTCTATGAACCTTCTTTAAAGACTATTGATTGTTTTCTACATTCTCATGGCAGTTCTCTTTTGGTGGCATTGTTTGTCATGCCATAACAGCAGGCTCTCAGATAGCCTTTGTGAGTTTGTTATCATCTTATTTATTCTTTATAGGTCTCTTACCCCATAGGCTATATCTAAGACATCAACAATTCTACTTTTCTAAGACCTCATGAAACCTTACTGATATCTTAGGCTCACCATCTTATAGATCTATGTATCTTTTATCAGAGTCTTGCATATCCTTTATCCTATCACATTATCTTCTCATTGTGTATAGGTTCATATGAATACCTCATATGATCATTGGAGTGACTCCAAACCCTCAACAGTGTTGATAAGGTTCTTAATGTGTACAATTTTATACCTCACGTAATCTATGTGGATGTTCCTCACACTGACATGTCTATATTTGGACTGCTTGCTACACTTTGGGACTGCTCTACAACTGGAAACAAATTTGTATTCTCATTCCTTTGTATGCATTTTTCATGGTTCATGAACCTTTGTATTCATCTTTGCATAATGACTATATTTTTTAAAGATAATGAGCCTGGTAAACTTTTTAACGTGACCGACGATGCTGGTATGACACGCCCTCTAGCTCCACGTGACTACTTTTTCCCAGAGCAATGAACTGGTGAGGCCACCACATGGGGGACCTCATCCACTAGCAAGAACAATTCAAACTCATGAGCTCATTGGCACAACGAAGGTGTAAATCCTTTGAGCTCATTGGCCTAGTGGGGGTTTGAACTCTGGTGGCCACCACTACAACCAAACAACTTAACCACCAAACCACACCCTTATCAGCAATCTCGGCATAATGATTGTCCTCATAAATGATTGTTACCTATTTATCCTTGCATGCTTTGAAGTAAAAAATAAAGCACAGAGAATGCAAAAGAGGGGCTCCTTTTTTTCTATTGTTTTGCCACATTATTGTATGACTATTTTTGGTGATGGTTTGTGATGCAATAGTCAGTACACCTGTATGTGGATCTCTTGAAGAAACACTTCATAGATTTATTTTCTTACTATTTATAGGTTTTAACACCATCTTGCATCTTAAGGTTTTAGCAGAAGTACTAAGATTGCATGTTAGTTTAGTGCCAAACAATGTTTTCCTTAGAGCATAAACAAATTACAATACCAAACTCTTCACTATCTTTTGCTCTATCTTCTCATTACAAAAGAGTGTATTGCTTTATTGTGCTTTATCTTCTCTTTCTTCATAATGACTCTCAACTACTATGATACTCCATCGGTAACTTAGGCTTTCAAGCTTGACTATAAAAATAGTCAACATATGATTGTCATGTTATGTTTTCCTATTGCTATTATAGTCTTCACATGACTGTCTTTTGACTGATCTCTTAACAATCCCTAGAATATGACCACTATCATCTCTTTCCTTTTACTTTTTTTTGCTTCTTGCATACATGACTTTGATTATTTGACAAGTAGTCCACGATATGAAAGGTTTTGTGTATTTCCCTTGTGGTCACTGTATTGAAGTATGACTATGATCTTGTACTTTGTTAGCTGACACCTTTTAAAAATCAAATGGATAGCTTCTACCAACAATTCTTTGTGGTGTTTTGGACTTTCTTTAATGTCTTGTGACTATAAAACATAGTCAATGTGATTGATATTCGTGATTGTTCTCTATTTCAACTTGACAGTTCTCAATGCTTTAGAGATTCCTTTTAGATGACTATTCCATACACTGTTGTTATCATCATTAGACTTTTTTTTGGCATTGTATACCACTATTCTTAGTTATATATGACTGTTTTAGCACTACTATCCTTTTCTCTTTAGGTTATCCTATAAGGCTACTCATTGGTGCATATTATATGACTTTTCTTTTGCATTTACTCACTATGATGATACCTTGTTCTTCATCACCCAGCTTCCTCCATTCATCAATATAAGCCCATCTTTCTTATTATTTTGCATGTCTTCCTATGATAACTATGTAGGTTTCAATAACTCATTATAACATGTAGAGTTTCCTATAGATGTCAAATAATTCTTCAAGACTCTATAAGGTCTCATAGAGTTTGCATCAACTAGGCATGACCTTCAAAACTTCTTATATTTTTCTAGACTCTTTCACATGGTTGAAGTCTACAAGATCCTCTTGTGCCTATCATGGATTTCTTGATTCTTTGAGCTTCTTGTTCATTGTAACAATCCTCATTATTGACCCACTGTTTGTAGGATTGTTATTGCATGTGCATCCTTCTTTCAATGACTATCCCCCTATGTTTGACTATCTTAACTTAGATATCTATCTTCAGTTGACTAGGATCTCTATCCTGATGGATCTACCAACCTGTAGATTGCTCCTCCCTTGACTGTTTGTTAACATGAATGTTTCCTTTTTATTGATGGACTACTACTTCATGAACAACATTCTTCATGTCCCTGCACTCTCAGAAGACAAGTTAAATAAAAATATAAAGGAAATGAGCCTCTCTTTTGATTATATGATCTTTATTCATTGCATCTTCTTGTGGCTACATATTTGCATCTGGATGTTCTTTATCTCTTTTATTTTCTATTTTTATGCTTATGAGAAGATAACATGCACATTTGATGGTCTTACATACATGAGTGAAGGATATCACAAGCTCTAACACATTTCATTATTCCTTTTGCAGGTACCTCTAAAGATAAAATTGGAGAATCTAAAGATGGTGCACCCACAAGTAGGGGATTCGTCTTCACAGTCAATGACAAATCCCCTTCTCTCCTATATATTTCTTATTTCAGATGTATATGTGCTCTTTTTATTTCATCTTTTATAGTCAATTCCTGTAGCTTGTGTTGGAACTTTTAACACATTTTCCTTGTGAATATAAGCAGTTGTTTTGTGCAATGATTTGTCTATTGTTCTTCTTTTGTAAAATGATCAATTGCATAAGGAAAATACATCTGAAACTTATTTCTTAACACAGTTGCTTAAAATGAGAAGTGGATTTAACAAGTTGTGTACCTTAATCATCTACGACTTTGAACAAACTATAATGAATAGATATGAAACAATCTGAAACTTATAGCTTAGTTTCCTCTCCTACCTACTTTCAGATGTCTCCTACTCCTATAGGGTATCCTTCCCACTTCTATCTAGCTCCTGTACTAACTCTTAATGAGTTGATGCATGATCTTGGTAGAAGCGATGAATGGAATAGCCTCTTACCTAGGTAATAGGCCTTCTAAATCTAGTTGTGAGCTCTTACCCTGCAATAGTCTTCTTCCTTTCCTCCTGTCTTAGACACTTGGTCTAAGTCCCTTCTTTTAGGTCTCTTTTAGCTTCTTGTAATAGTGACTTGAACATGTCTCCCTCTTCAAGGTAAAATCAAACAGTTCTATCCCAACTTTACCAATTTGGGCTGAAGTGCACAAATAGGTAACAATGCCTTAAATGCAACTTCTTTCTTTGAAGTATCAGTAAAACCTATTCTCATTTGATAGGTGGTAAAAATACAATGTAGCTCATCAAGAGTTATCTTATCAAGGTCTTTTTCTTCTTCTATAGAAGAGACTTTAGAATCATACTTGGAAGGTAAATATCTAAGTACCTTCTGAACAATCACTATCTCTTTTACTTCTTCATCTAGTCCTCTCATAGAATTCACAATATCATCAACTTTGAGTAGATAATAAGCAATCTTTTCTTCCTCTCTCATCTTCAGGCTTTCAAATCTTCCTTTAAAGGTCTATCACTTAGCTTTTTTCACCTTTGTATCTCCTTCATAGATGCTCTAAAGCTTATCCCAAATTTCTTTGGTAGACTTGCATTGTGTTACTTTCACAAATTTAGAGTTAGCTAAACTACATAGAATTGCATTCTTAGCCTTAGAATTATTCTAACACATTCTTTCTTACCTTCCTAGTCTATTGGAGGAGATGTAGGAGTAGTATAACCATCCTTAACATATTGCCATACATTGAACCCTATTGAAGTTAGGTAGGATTCCATCCATATACTCTAGAATGCATACTTTGTTCCATAAAACAATGGTGCTTTGTTTGAGTGAGATCCTTTTTGACTGGCCATGTATTCAATCTCCTAGATAAATCTTTAGTTGTTATGCTTCTCCAAGGAACCTTGCTCTGATACCATTTGTTAGAACACAAGCAATCTACTCAGGGGGGATGAATAAGTAGATCAATAAAACTTCAAACTTCAAACCTCTAGTATGTAGGTCAAATTAACTTTCAATGCAATAACATCAACAATGAGAAAGCATGCACACATGAACACCAGATATACATGGAAAACCTAATATAGGAAAAACCATGGTGAGAAAAATGTTGGTAGGATCTATCGTCCTAATCTAGCCTCACAAATGAAACCTTGATTACAATATTTAGGAGCACCAACTCTATGGAGTCACCAAACCCCTAATTTAAGAGTACCAACTCTAAGGAGACTACAATCCCTTGATTTGAGCAACAACTTAGTCTATAGGAGGCACCAACCTCTTTAAATCTTCACATATACATGTATGCAGCTATTTGGTTCTTCATAAACCTTAATTGTACCTTCTCAATTCATTCACGCTCTTCTCCTCTCACTCTGCTTTCCTAGATTTGTTCTGCACTTCAATTCTACTCACACATGCATCATTCCATCTATCCATCACAGTAAACTAATTCTATGTAGAATTAATTTTATATATATGCATACACTCGCATATCTGCATCTGTACACTCTAGTTTATCTGCATGTAAAAACCCTTGCTTTTCTACACTTCCACTTTTTACATGTCCAAAAAAAACACTCTGTATCTACTAGAAAATCTACTTTTGCATGTAGCTCTATGCATGCCATTAATTTTCTTTTCTACTGTTTAGTCATTGTTGCCATGTAATCTATTGTTTATACCATCATCACCATGTAAAACACTATTAGTCTTTAACTGCCAAATAGCCTCTTGGTTTCATGCCAAAAAAACTCCATTGACTCCTTTGACTTATTTCATTTTTCTTTTCTATCGGTGATTTTATCATTTTGCTAGCCTCAAACTGTATTCTTCTATCGGTGTATTTTCTCTTTTAAGAACCTTGGCTTTCAATTCCCTTATCAGTGAAAATCATTTTCTTCAAACTTTGGTGTTTGTCTCCTTGATTGGCGAAAAGCTCATTCTATAACTTTTCTTCTCTACCGCCTTTATCGGCAAAAGTTCATTTCTTCAAACTTTTCCTTCTATCGCCTTTATGACCTTTATCAGTGAAAAGTCTTTTCTTTAAACTTTTTCCCTTTGTCCATTCTATCAGCAAAAGTTACTAACCATGAACCACAACTTAGTTCCCTTTATTAGCACAAGTGACAAACCACAAACTTAGCCCTTTGTTCTATCCTATGGGCTTGTCAGAAAATTTTGAAAACTATGAACTAGATCCAAAATGGTGAAGTTTTCCGATACACTCTTCACTTTAGCAATTTTTGTTTCTCAACAATTCTCTGAGATCCTGAACTCGTCTTTGTCTTGATCACTCTCTTTATCGGCAAACTAGTCCAAATAGGAACCTTTGACTTTGAGAGCCTTTGTCACCTTGTCGGTGAATTGGAAAAATGCCAAACTTTGAAAGTAGTTCTAAAAAGGAAAAATTTCCTGACAATGAAATCTTGTTTTTCTTTCTACGCTTTCCTTTGCCAATGGCTCCATCGGCTAGTCAACAAATCAGTGAAAAACTAAACTTGCGAACTAGTTCTAAAACTAAGAACTCCATCTATATTATAAGTATTAAATGAAATTTTTTTTTCTAAGTCTTTATTTTGAAAAGACTTGCCCCTTCCTTTGCTGTCAGTGAATCACCAAATTGGTAAACTAGGAAAAAATAGAACCATCAAACCTGCCAGTTCTTGAACTGAAGAAAACTCTAAATGGCTATAACTTAGCCATTTTTCACCCAAACTTCACCAAACTAGAACTGGGGATACCCATTTGGGTCTTTAACAAAATGAAGACCTCAATTTGGTCATACAACCTGAAATGACAACAAATCAAGAACTCTTCCTTTCATTGCATTAGACATTTTACTTCTATGCACTTCTCCTCTGACATCCAACTTCGACATCAATAACAATATATCAACATCAGAGATTTTTTTAGTGGCGAATATTCACTAATTGGTGAATATCGTAGATCGGCCAAGTCAAATTGGGGAATAAATCGCATCCAACAGGGGTGGCCAAATCGCTTGGATTTTACGTATTATCAATCAAATGCATATCCATTCACCATCAATTTATTTTATGAGAATCAATTAAGTAATATTTTCACCATCACAAACTATATATTTAAAATGGGTAGACTAATATTTTCACTTGGAATCTTGGAAGAAAGTACTAAATCACCTATATATTTTTCAATACTATTAAAACAACATTGTGTATCAGGACACATTTCACCAATGCCATTAATTGGTCACTACACATGAGGACCCATTTTGCCAATTAAAATTTTCAACTAGTTGATTATGAGGGCCCATTGTGTGAATAACATTAAAAAATAATTACATTTGAGGACACATTTCACTAATTATCGTGACACCTTTGTGCTAATCATAGGGCCATATTCACCTTGGAAATTACAAAGTATGTACTCTTTCAAGGTTTGATTCACCAACACTTAAACATAATCCTTATATAATCATGCGGGATTCACCAATTTTTTAATATACCATTTACAAATCCCACAAAATTTACCAAATATGGATTGATATAAATACAATCAAAACTCTGATTTATTCTTACACATTTTGTTCAATTCTAAACTTGTGAGCTCTTGATTAAGATTTGAGAAGTTGGAGTTGGAACCTTAAAGTTTATCATAAGCAAAGTTACAAACTTATAACATAGGCATTCCTTCATTAATGAATAGCAAGTCAGTGAAAACCTAAACTTAAAGGTGAGTAATCATTTCTTCATAGTATTAGTGTTATAAGATTTCTTTATCTCTTTTCCATTCTTACTTCAATCTTAAAGAAGATATTTAGTATGGAATGGCATCTATAGTCTATAAGTATGTCCTTCTTAAACAAAAAGACTTTTTTTTCTTGCTTTTATTCGAAGTGAGAGATCAAGATGTCAAGCAACAAGTGCGACAAGGGTAAGACTCCTCAGGGTGGTTAAGGGACTGGGAGGTCATCAAAATACTAAAAATGTGGAGTTAGTGCCATACAATCTTACTTTGGAATTGGAAATATTTATGATCCATCAAATCAAGATGGAGCTACATCATCAACTCTTGCACCAAATATTAATGAAGAAGCCATTCACAATACCTCACCACTAGAAGGTGGGATTGGCATTGAGTAAAATGAGTCAAATAAGGATGGAAATAACATAGAAGATGTTCCAAGAGATACCCTGGTTATCTAGAATGAGATAATTGACTTAGATGAAAAGGTTGGCATTGTAGATGATGTTGGTAGGAAGAAAAGGAAAGGCAAATCAAAAATAGGGCACGAGTGGGAAATGTCAAAGAATTTTCAGCTTGATTGGGTGTCAAACTACCCATTCATTGAACCAGTGGAGAAAATAAACAAAGATGAACAACCAACATAAACCAAGTGTATGATTTGTAGTTGGAAATGTAAAAGAGACAAGAAGTTGCAGCTAAAGCTTGACACTATAGAAAAGCATATCTGAAAGTTTATGAAAAACAAATCATAGATGAAAAGGAAACATCATTAGTAAGATATAAATCAAAGGAAGAATGTCTTCATGTTAAGTATGTTGTGGAATATGATGAGCATAAGAAAAGAATGACGAAGCTTGTTGCAAGTGGAGGTACAATCAAGGCTGAATTTTGAAAAGTAATGGAAGGAGCACAACTAGCAAAAACTGTCTAGATGATTGTTGTTTTTCATAATTTGTCGAAAAGGCGTCCTATGACAAACTACCCAGAATATAGTAATTTATTATCTTTTTTGAGTGTTCCTCACTATCCTAGCACACATTGGTCAATAAATGCTGGATGAGAATGGGCAAACTATCTCGTTGCTATGGAAAAGAAAGATTTAAAGGAGAATTTAAAAGAGATAAAGTTACTACGGTAGATAATACTTCTTGGGTCTATATGCATGTGTATACTATAAAAGAACATGTTCATTAAGCTCATCTACTTTGTGTTCATAAAATGAAGGATAGTTCAACATCGCAAAATCTATTTGAACTAGTTAAGAAGTCTTTGAATGAAATTGCATGTATGGTTGACTTGACAATTGCCAAAAAGTTGGTGTGTGTAGGAGTTGATGGAGCTACAGTAATGCAAGGTCATAGGACTGGTCTTTACCCAAAACTACAAACTACTTGTGCACCATACATGCTTGGCATTCACTACATGGCCCACATAATGAATTTAGCATTTAAAACTGTAAGCGAGTTTTTTACAGTATCAAAAGTTAAAAATCTAGTCCATGAGCTTCATGCATACTTCTACCGAAGTCCCAAATGTTTTGTAAAATTTCAAAAAATTTCTTAGGGAATAATAGTAGGAAACATACTTCTTAAGGATGTTGATACCAAATGGATCTCCTTGCATGGACCAAAACAACAAGTTCTTTTAGAATATTGATCCTTGATTTGAATAATGTATCAGGATCGCAACATAATAGATAAATCTCCTGACCTCTTACATAGGTTAAGCGATATAGAGACACTCTTAACTTTAGCTAGTCTTCTCCCCATGCTGGATGAAATGAATAATCTTGTGAAGAAAGCCTATGACAAAACTACGTATACCTAGGAGTATACCAAACTATGTAGAATGACATGTATGGCCCTCAATAATTTTTATCTAAATCTAACTTCTCAAAGCCCAAATTTCTTTAGGTGGTAGATAATTACAGATTTGAATCATCCTAAAAATTATTTATAGTTTAATGCAAGTGGGAAGTTATGTGCCTCTATACGTGGATTTGAGATACCAATACACCATTGTAAGATGGTCATGCACTTTATTAGAGAAGGACCTGGTAGAAAGGAAGATTTCAACGGCATTATTGAATCTATTAGTAATAATTTGAAGGAAATTGCAAGCAATCTTTCAACAGAGATTTATAATTGATTCCCTCAAGAGATTTACATAGGTTAGAGTGAAATATTACCTGATTCAATATTAGAATATTTCATTCTTACTGATTTATGTCAAACAATCATATTGGGGTCAGTGGAAGATGAGAGAGTTTTCAGTGCATTGGGGTTTTTGAAATCAAAGATAAGAAACAAACTAGACAAGTGATGCAGAGGTAAACGCAATGGGAGCTTACAAATGGGAAGGAGGAGTCATTAATACAACCAGCATGTTATAAAATCCTATCGGCTTCTCATCATCATCATATTTCTTGCTAACACAGACAACATCATCATATTTCGAAGAGGCATGAAATATCCTCCTGCTGACCACTGTTCACTTCCTTATCGCCTTTCGCCTTTCGCCTGTCATCAGCATCATGATACTCAGCAAGCGCAAACATCCTCCTGATGTTCACTGTTCAACTAGCGCCAAACTCTATCTTCATCATCATGATGTTCAGCATCACCTTCATCAGCAGGATATAAAATATCCGGTTCCTCCGATATATCTTGATGACGACAACTTCAAGCACCTTTCCTTTGATGCTTACGTCACCCCGATATCTGACTACACAAACAACAGCATCATGATATGACTTATCCGGTCATATTGAAACATCCTGATGATGTTACCCAAACTTTATGCCGATGCCAAAACACTTAGTGACAGCAGGATAAACTTGCATAGAGTGATATCCGCAATATCCTGATGACGATGACGTCACATCCTGATGACGATGACGTCACATCCTGATGACGATGATGTCACATGCACCTGATGATGAAGTCAACAGGATAAAAGACACTTATATCCTCCGCAACCTGATAATGAATATCCTGATGACCTTCTCAATATCCTGATGATGACCTCTCCGGTACTTAGCCAAAAAATGATTTTTCCTCCCGCATACGATAGCGATATGCAGATGATGAGTACACACGAAAGATGATCCTGACGATGATATACACACTGAGTATATATCCAACTTATATCATCCTGATGCACTTGAAACATACAAACTTTGTCAGCTTCATAACCCGATCCGGATAGCGATATACTCGCAGATGACGATGCGATTCACTCCGGCTGGAAAAGCACATGCAGACCCCTGTATATCCGTCCTCTGCATGCAAACTCACAGAACCACACAATTTCACACAGAAAATATGATGATCAGGCCGGATCACCTTCAGAACAAAACTCAACAGTTTATCTTCCTAAACCTAGCACATGAGGATGCTAGGTTGATTCATAGCATGCTACCAACTGATCTCTCACACAATGAAATGCATAAACAGAAAACTAAAATGCAAACTAAACTATCATACATGACCATTCCACCGATTCACAGAATCAACCGGTGGAAGGGTTGAAAGTATCCATTAACCTGTAATCAGAATGGAAATCAAAACATAAACAACTGATAAACCAGATAATGCAATTGATGAGATCTTATTCAGATGAAACACAAATGTCCTAAACAATATTTCACACTGTCTGGACTGATCTCTGGATTTCACTCAATCACCAATACTACATAACACAACTACTACTCTTCTGAACCTATGATATGATATGATCTCTAATATGATCTTAAACCCTACTGATCTGAGTTATTTATAGCAATGTCCTACGAGTACTACCAACTCGATTCCCAGCGGCTGGGAGCTTCCAAGCGGCTGGGAGAGGATAGCGCATACTACCTGATCACGAACTCTAACTGCCTGCACACTCTCCTAGACTGATCTAATACATATGCATTGGTCCAATGGACCTTATTACATTATGAAGTCAAACATGCTAAAAATAGACTAATGTCCTGTCATGCGGACAATTAACCTATATCCTGTCTTGTAGGGGTGCTCCTGCACCAACAAGAATTTGGAAAATTGCTTGAGGGTGTTAGGAAGTGCGTATAATGTCAAAAAATTTCTTTATGAAAGGGCACTCACAATCTAGAAGTTCATATGCGAAAAAAGAGTGTTGTACAACACTTCAAATGCTAGTGGTGGTGGAACAAATGACAGTGACACAATGAATGATGAATTTGAGACTTAGAATCAAGACGAAGAAAATGAAGATGGACTCAGAATCAAGATGACTCTTTTACTTTATCTAAACATCAGTTTGAGGACCCTGACTTGATTTGGAAAATGGAAGTGAATTAGTAGTTTTTAGGTATTTATACTATATTTCATGAATCATATTCCAAAACTGTAGTTGATCATATTTTATATTATATTCCTTGAAATTGTGAATTGGATTGAATAGATTAAAATATTATTAATTATTTCATATTTTAATTGTGTCATACTGATAAGTTTTATATGTACTCAGTGATTCATCATTCAACTCAATGCTTAATATTTCCTTGCTAGCATTGATTTGTGCGTAAAACATAAAATTTGTAGTAAAGTAGAATTTTGGTTTTTGATTTGATATGTGATTCTACATCATTTTTCATAGTTTATGAATATTTTGATTAGTGCCTTATCTACAACTGGGTAAGAAAATGAAATATACTCCTACAACAGACCATTTGATCCACTGGTTATGTTTTTAGGCTTAGGGTTTAGGGTTTATCTTCATTTCATACATAAACCTAACCTTTTAGCCTTTTGCATTATAATTTTAAGTTTACTTGTTATCTCTAGTTCCCAATCATCCAAGTTCAAACTTAAGCCATCAAACCCATCAGTATTACCAACCCCTTTTCCTTGTCTCATCAATCACCGCTTGGTTGGGAACATTATGCATCAAAATGTTTAAAGGGGTTAAATATTTCATCTTTTATCTTATGTCTTGACCCCCAAAGTTTTTATGTCCCTTTGTCCCATCAGCCTAGGGATGTCTTATTTTAAGTCACTAACAATTCGCATGTACATATTTGACCATTAATGGGAGCCACTAGATCTTGCAGATTAAATCCTGACCGCTTCCCGCCATCCTGCTTGAATAAAATAATGTTTTAAGAAATCCATAGGGATAGCGGGCTAGTGACACCTGTTACTTGTCAAAGTGGGACCCATTGTCCACTATAGGCATTAAACATCAAGGAATTAAAAATCAATGGTGGTGATCTAAAGATTAAAGTTAATCTGGGTTGTTCTTTGCTAGCCCGCGGGGTGCCCACCAAAAGTTTTCATCTCTTAGAGGGGTACGAGGGAGATGACACATGTCTTCATCTAGACCATTGAAGAGACTTTAGAAGACATGAAATATTTTGTCAAATATTTCGAAGGGGTTGTATTGGGTTTTAAATAGTGAGCTACTTATAGGAATTATAAAGCACATGGGCAAATATGCGATAAGATGTTTTAATCTTAACCGTCTGATGATAAAAAAAAGTTAAGCTGCTAGGTAGATGACTAAGGAGGTTAAATAGCGTGCAAGTTGATGGGTCCAAACTTAATCTCAACCATTCCCCACTACCCCATTGTTGTAGATTTAAACACTACTGAAGCCAGAGGGATAGTGGGCAGTCTCAATGACATGTGAATAAAATTTTTTAAATGGTAAATAAAATTAGCTTAAGAAAATATTAAAGGGGCACTTCCCAATTCCTAGAAAAATGGGACATGGGACTCATGACATTGATACCCATAAGTCATAACTTAAAGACTAGTCAAAAAGTGAATGATGTCAACAACAAAACATAATATTTTCACTCCCAGCGATGAAGTTGAGAAAACATGACTTCCATTAGGATGTCGAGGGGACTTAGAATACTATCCTAGTGCTATGAGTATCTCCCTCCAATAGGAGTTCTACACAATTGGTCACTACTGCTCGTCTGGATACCAAAGTGACTTTTAATGTCGTCCCACTGATATGTCAACCTCCCATCAATGCATATTGTTGTCGCTCCCACTGATGAAGTTGAAAGGTTTTAGGATAATAGGGTTTTAGAAAGCCCTAGGTTATAGACCTAACAACCCTAATTTAACCACTTGAGGATTACCAAAAATTTTATATTTCAAACTGTAGTTGATTTTTTATATTGTATTTGATATTTGATATTGTATTCCTTGAAAATTTAAAATTATACATTGGATTGAATAACTTAATATATTATTAATAATTTCATATTCTAATTGTGTTAAACATGTACTCAATGATCCATCTCTCAACTCAATGGCAATGCTTAATAACATATTAACAACAGTAGCATATAAAACAATGAACATCAATAATTGTTGAATGTGTATCTAGTAGTTGAAACCTGAGTTTTTCTTCAATTGATAAAATAAATAATACAGATAATTGGACATCAACACATTATTGAATTTTAGTTTTCTATTGATTTTCAAATGAAGGAATACATAGAGGAAAATGTAAAATATTTCTCAAAGACAACTTTGCACAGAGCTGAGTTGGAACTTTCAAACTCATTTTATCAATATGAAATCATTCTATTAGCTTTTTTAGCAAATTCCACTGTTTAGGTGGTGTAATTGTCATTTTTTCTAGCTGATGTTTTCTGACTTGAATTTTTGTAACCAATCTATGATCAAATTTGGATCTTGAATTAAATGTTTCAGCCAAAGATACATTCAAGGTTATCAGTGGTTTAATGGAATCCAAAAAGTTCACCTCATCTGGGTTCTGAGGAAATTGGTCCGAAGTAATCTTCCTTGCACCCTCCATCTTCTTTCTAAAATTATCCTTTCCAATGAATCACCCATTTGTGTCAAAAGCTTGTGGCAAACCAAGCTTTGTCAAGTTCCTTACCTTTTCATCCTCCTTAATCTTTGTTGCATCCTGAATCAGAAATTATGTTGTTTCACGCATTCTTGAACACTTTTAAATGATAGATGTCACCTTTATTGAGGCTTCAATCTAATTAGTAATGAATTTTGAAATCAATTCATTGTCACTGGCTTTGTAGACTATTTGTAGAACTTAATTTGCAGATTTCTCTTCTACCTATAGTTGCACATTTTTGTTATCCATTCAATATTTGTTCAACTTCTTATGATGTAGTCTCATAGAATCAATCAATTGAAACAATTCACACAAATGAACAATCCTCTACATTATTTCCTCCCAGATCTTTTGTTTCATATGCCTCATTGTTTGTCTACAAAATTCAGTTAACTTAGTTTGACAAGATTTTATTTAATTTTTTGCTTCCATAAGCTCTGCAGCCAATGTTTCATTTTTTTCTCTCTTTCTCCAATTTTTGTTTCCACTGTTCATTTGCTTTCCCAATGCTTTGTCTTCATTTTTCTAAAGTGGATTTGTCATCATCATATTTTTTTTTTGCTCTCATCTAACTGTTTCTTCAGTCCATTCAATTCTACCTCTATTTGTTTATCATATTTTCTTGTTGATGTAGAGGTAGATTTTTTTATTCTTTTTTCTAATTCATCGCTCTTGTTATCTACTACTTTCCTCTTTGCTTTCTCATTTTCTAAGTTTACTTGTAATTTTTCTATTTGATTATGCAACCTTTTATTCTCTCTATCATGCTTTAGCAATGATGTGTACACCAATTCATTGTTCTTTTTTGATATATTAATTTGTTAGTTTTTTTTAATCCAGAAAAATCAAATTGCAAACTGCTCACCTAAAATTTTGATTGATCCATCTGATTTTCTAGTTTATTTTGAATTGTGGGAACAACAATTGTGTACTCCATGATTTCTGAATTTGTGTCAAATGTGGGTAATATCATGGTTTTTGCAGGCTCTAAATTTACAATAGATACACTCTCCATTAGTTGCTTCTTTTCTTTTTTATACAATTTTGATTCTTTTCAAACTCTTGAATGTAATCAAAACCTGGGGACACAGGAATAATAGAATGCTTGAATGGTGAAGGAATAGGAGTACTTGCAGTTTCTGTTGCAGCCACACTAACTGAGGGAGTGCATGGAAATAACTCCTTTGTGGTAGAACTGGTAGTTGGACTTGGACCTGTCATAATCCTTTGTCTCTTTTGTATCCCTTGATCATTGAGTGTTTGTATGGTATCTTGTATTGGTGTCCTCTTGTGTGTAATTTGTTGTTGGACCTATTGTTGTAGCACATGTTGACTAAGTTCTCCACCAATGGCAGTGCCAGTCGCACTAGGCTCTCCACCATGAGCATGTCCAAGTTGTGATTACATCTAACCATAAGGATTAGGATTTGAAGTTGTAACAAAATGAATTGTTTCAGCTATACTTGTATGCCCTTGGTCTATTTTATCAACTCCAAGGCCTCATTTATCATCTAGTTTTCTAGTGACTACATCTATTGTTTTACAAATGCCTTGTCCTTGGGACCCCAAACCAACACCTTCATAACCTATTTTTCAGCTATGGCTGCTCCTGAAGTATATGCTTCTTTTGTTGCCTGACTTAAACCAGATTTGAAATTGCTTTGTTCATCCCTATCATCATCAAGTTCATCACCAGTTTCTTGATCTTCACATTCATTAGGATTCTCTATATTCCACAATTTTCCAAACTCATAATCTTCATCGATTTCACCATACTCTACAAGAGTTCTTAGTTCACCTAGCTCCTTCCTCATAGACTAAAAGGGAGTAAATTTTTATCGTGACCAATTCTTTCTTGTAACATACTTATCTAGAGAATCTAGCATTTTTACTCTACTAGATGGTTTATAAGTTTTTTCATAAAAATTGTACCTTCTAATTTGATTCTCTGCTAGTGCTCTTGTATTTTGGTGGAATACCATAATTTCTGTTGACAATTGTTCAAAAGAAATACCTTTCTCAGCAGCAATTTTCTCCATTGCTATTTTGACCTCATCCCAAGAATCCTTGTTTCTAAAGTTTTCAAGAAAGGGTTTACTTTGATGTTCAATTCTACTTGCAACATTCCTATTGGCCACAATCATTGTTTTTATGGTGTCACATGGATCATACTTCTAGTGACAGACAACATAGAAATTAAAAATTTTCAAAAAATCATGTACCATCTTAAATGATTTTCTCTTGAATGTAAACCTTCCACATGAAACAGGTAAAGAAGGAAATAAGTTCTTTTGTTGACCGAAAAAGTGTAGTTCATTAGTACTTTGCATTTGCCTTACATATTCCAATGCAAAAACCCTTTCTGTCACATGTATTGGAAGTTTGTATGGCTCTACTCCTAATCCATAAAATCTTAGCACAATATATTATTCCAATAATTACCAATCAGCCAATTGTATTTCTTTTCCTAGTTGAATGTAATGTATGCCTGATATAGGTGATCTAGGCATTGGAGTATTTGTAATTGCTTGATGCAATGGAGCCAAAAAGTAGTCTACAAAATGATTGTAGTTCCTTCAAGAATCATGCATCCTTATCTTAGTGGTCCAATCATATACTGGAGCCATTTTCTTTTCCTCGGCATTACTATAGGGCTGAATCTAAAGCTTGTTGGTCTGAAACATTCCACTAAATTTGAATATAAAAAAATAGCACAAGTAGGTTGTGAACCTAAATGTCTTGGTGGAACCTACATTAATCATTAAAAATTGTTTATGCATGGATTCTACAATGTGCTCAATAAAGTTATATTTTACTTGTACACCATAATGGATATTATATACCATTTCAAGGAGGCTTGCATCCACTTCCCAATTGCTATCCAGTTCGAGGCAAAATGCTAGCATGGTAATAGTATCTTGAGCACATGATCTAAAATTTTCCAAATGATAAGGAGGCTTATGGTTACCTTTCAACTTGTTTCTTTCTTGAACTATTTCATTTAGGAAAACATTTTTGTCTCTTTCATCCACTGCTAAATAATCACTAACAAGCTTTTCTAGGTCAATGTGGACATCTCCAAATTCTTTAGTTGTAAACCCCAACACTTTTCCAAATTCTTCTATATTAATGGATAAAATTTCTTGTTTGGTATCCTTATTTACAATTTCTCATTTATTATCATCATAATTGTGGGCACAGACCATGATAAATTCTAGGCAAAGGAAAACCTCATGTAACATCAGGCACCCTAATCCAGATATCCATGGTGCACTGATACTATTAACTTGCATTTGGTTTGCATCTTTATTCTCACATGAAAATCTATGTTCTGAGGTAACTTTACCGTAGATTTTAGGATCATAAATATCATGGTATTCATTAGTGAAACCTAAGGTTTTAAGCAATCCAGAATAATCTACTTTTCTATCCGAACTTGCTCTGCCTTTCCTAAAAACTTTGGTGGTAGACATACTTATAGAGTGTTGAATTGTGAATACCCTCTTATGTCCTTAATTATTCTAAGTCTCTCAACCCTAAACCCAAAGTTTGACAAAATAAGATTTCAAGAAATGACAAAACATAGCTTAAGACTTATGTCTTTCATTTACCTAGATTTTGATTCTTGAAAATAGTAATACTGCTAGGTGTGGACTAGCGTTTTTGGAATTAGAACCTAGAATCTCCCTAGTGCACTGCAATGAGCAATCTAAAATCCCCTCATGTACTGATCCTCTCACTTAAAAATAAAATTACATAGCAGTAGAAAGTTTGGCTTTTTTATACAAACATTAAAGTGAATGAAACATGAACATGTTGCTTCTGGACTATACAATTAGTACATGGCTATCTTGCATTGACAACTCACAACAAATTTTTAAACAGTTGATCTTAGTAAATCTAATGGTTATAGGGTGATTCCAGAGATTTACATTCATAATCCTAGCACTCTGTGCATTTCATTCTAGAATGCAACTACAACCATCCATCAAATGTTCATTGAACAATTGAGTAATTTATGATATAAACAATAAACATGTGTTTTAAAGTTGTTTCAAACTTTAGTGAGATGAATCCATGTCTCCATTCCATGCTTACATGAGTCACATATAGATCTACTTTTAGTGTTTATATAGATCTACTTTTATTCACAACTTTTAGTGTTTATAATGCAATTTGTCAATTTGATGGCAACTTTCTTTTTCAATTTGTATTGATTTATGTTTTAAATCTCTGTGCAAATGTTCATTAAATAGAAAATACTTAATTTCTTAAAGGAAAAAAATGATTTGAATAGAGTCATAGACACTAAACATAGAAAATAATTCTTTACTATCAATGAATAACAAAGATAACACAAACATTTCTTTTATTACAACTAAATTATAATGTTACATTATTACACATTAAAGATGAGTAGAGTATCAGACACAATTCATTCCAAGCTGTGGCTTGTGACAATGGATTACAAATTGATTCCAAGCTTCTGCTGGTCGCAACCTAATACAAATGTGGCTTTGAATATAAATGCAAAGGTATGCCCTAAGCCCTCTTACCCAAAGTATGTGAAAGGATACAAACCATATTCTCAAACCATGGAACTTGCTAGTGACAATTGATTACAAATTAATTCCATGATTTTGCTAGTAACAACTAACAATGTAATACAATTGATTCTCAAATCATAGGGCTTGTCGACCACAGTTTATCTTGGGATCTCAAATATGGTTATGCATTTATGATATGCTCAATCTGTCCCACCAAAACATAACCAAAGAAATGACTTTGAGGATCCATAGGGTTTGCCTACCATGCTAGGGAAATCGGTGCTATGAAGATAAAAAATGTACCTATCACAGCTTTGATGCATCTAGATAGCTCATAGTGAGTTTCTAAGTCCACAATTCCTTTTGAGGGCCTCTGTCAAAATGGAGTATGAGAATTCATCAGCTTTGAATGCACCTTTGTCATTGCAGTATCACTCTTCCACGAGCTAGACATCTTATCCACGTGCTCCAACGATGTAGGATGAAGAATAGAAAAGGGGAAAGGAATATTCCAAAGTCAGTTCCACGTATACAATCCATGTCACCAATTTTTAATTAAAAGGAGCGCAATATTTATAAATTGTAATATCAAAGGCCAGACCTGCATTATACTCGACCATGTATTGTATCTCCTTTTATAACTTTAGCAATTTAGAAATCTAAAGTGTCAATGTACTTGGACCTCCATAGCTGATACTCCTCTATTGGTCAAATGAAGTTGAGAAGTTCTTTTGCTTTGGTCCTGTAGGGTGTGTACTTGATAGCCACTCGGTTACCTTCCTTGTCAAATTCCTTTATGAAAATGCTAGTGTGAATCAATTTATCCATGCTGCTTCTCAACATATCTAAAGCAACATTGTCATAGATGAGCTTAACTTGAGTAGATATTATTTGTTTTGCCTAGTCCTTCCACAATTGTAGAGGCTTAACCCTACCATTTTCACTCAAAATAAAAAGAAGCAAATTGAAATTCTATTCATCAAACTTTTTGAAAGCTCTATGATCTTTATTTCTAAAGGACCTACCACCCCCTGAAAATCCTTTATTGAATTTACAATCCTGAGAGTTGGGACAATGTTAGGAAGTGCATCCTTGGCATGCTTGGTTGCAATTTCCATGTCTCTTAATTCCTCGGATCTAGGGATCCATGTATCCATTAATGATGTTACAACATCCTTATCCTTATCAAAATTCTTTATGGCATCAAACACAAAAGAATAATTTGAATGAATCCTAATTAATCTCCTATCAATCCCTTTATTTAAGTGTCTAAGAACTATAGTTACAATCTTCATATTAATTGAATAAATTGAATCATTGACATATGACAACAATTTCTTGCAGACCTCGATTTGATCCAATATTTCCACCTTAGTAGGCTCACTTGATGGAGCTGCACCTGATGTGCTTGTGTCCTCAACTACAAGGAGTGCATCTCCAAGATTGCATGGAATGATTTCCATTGAAACTTCTGGAAGAGGGGAGGTAGGTTGAGCTTGATCCTGTGGAAATAAAGGGACATCAAAGTTAGTCTATGTTGGGGCATGAGCATGCATATTTTACAATTGTTACTTTAACAATGTCACTTCAATTTCCAACATGGCAACCATTTACTGACACTTATTATACTCTACAACCATGTAATTATACTTGGTTCTATATTGATCTCTTTCCTCCATGACATTCTATATTGTTGCCTTTGTGAATTTGGCAATGACCACTGACATGGTTGCTACCTTAATTACTGGGGTATCAGACACTCTCTTAATAATTATCCCTCCACTTATGTTTGGAGTAGGATCAACAACTAGATGTTTCCTTGCACCTAGGGCCAATGCCCAAACAGCAAGTGTATCCCATTCTTCACTAAAATTAGACCCCTGCAAGGCCAATTTTACTTCCTCTTCTATTTGATGCAAGGGTCTATCATGCCTCCTCACTGTGTCAAAAGTAATTGTTGAGGCTAAATCCCACTGTGGTAGCAATAAAATACAACTGTTCTTCACCAACTCTACCTTCTTTAGCTATTATCTTCTAAAACTGTTCTTTCATTTCCTTTCTAACCTCTGCCTGAATAACTTCTTCTAGTAATTCAGGGTGCAAGCTTCTCTTTTTGGTAACATTATCAACATATTCATCTTTATTTTCCCTCCAAGCAATCTCTCTAAAGGTAGGGCTCTAGAAAAATGAATCATCTATCATGAAGGTCTTGCAAGCTTCCTCCCTAAGGTCATCTATGTTGCTCATCCCCATGAGGTCTACCTTGCCCATCCTAAGGCTACTTTCTAGTTCTATTATCTCCCTAGGGGTAGAGGGCATTCCTTATCTCATCTCCTCCTTAGTGACAACATTATCATCATATGAATCATCTAGAAAATCTACCAAGATGATTTTTTCAACTGTTTACTTCTTTGGTAGTGGCTATCTTGGTGGTGAGGGAATTCTTGGAGGTAAATCCACCTCAATCACTTGTGGAGCTACTTGCCTTGGGGGAGACAATGGTGGCATTTCATACAATGGTGAGGAAGATCTTGACCCCCCAGATGGAGTTGGGGTGGTAATAGATTGTTTCTTCCTCACTATACCTTTTCTCATTGCAAAGACTCTAATCTTTTGTGGTTGTTGGTAGGTAGGCCATTCCTCCAACACTGGGAATTCCCCTTATCCTTTTCATATTCTTCCCCAACCATACTCTTTCCTTTGTTAGCAACCAATCTCTCTCCTTTTATCATTCAAACAACTCGCTCAAAATTCTGGAGCATATATTCAACTTTTTACAATTCATTTTTGAATTGAGGCAGCCACAGGGGGTCATATTGGGGTTCAATCTTCCATTTTTCCCTTGCCATATTATCATAGGTGATCCATTTTGCCTTCTTTTCCTCCTGTATTTGGTAATTAAAGATGTTCCTACTAACATCTTCAAGGAAATAGAAGTTATGTATGAATTGGCCGCTTTTGGTCCTCACTTTCAATGTAGCCATTAAGCCTTTAGGATCATGTTATCTCGGGCATATTCTCCTCATATTGTATGGTTCAAGAAATTCATCCATTTTTCTCCACCCTCCATCAGTCATCACAAAGTCTACAAAAATTGCCCATGTTGGGAAGTGTAAGGAAAGCACAGGTGCGGAAAACAGCTTCCCTAATGTTAATCCCAGGGGACAGTGTAGACCAGTCACTTTTTAAATTACAATAACACAGATGAATACACAAGAGAAACCAAAATAGACAATATTTAGAACACAGACACACAGAATTACGTGGGAAAACCCTTACGGGTAAAAAACCCACCACCACAAGAAAACAATCTTTATTACAGTAAGATATACAGTTACAATAAAGAACTCAGCTTCTTGCTCTGGTGTTTGATTCTCGGCATCATACACAGTTCACCTCCCTGTACATTTACAGAATGAACCTTTATTCAAGTCTCATCATCATAAAAATACCAACGACACCTATAGACATATCATTCTATTTCCAATCTGCAAGAACAAAAGTCGTTACAAACTTCTGCTCTAACTGATAGAACAAATTCCTCATACGTCGCTGCCATCTAACCGTCGCAACGGTTCACATTTCAGTGAGGCGTTTAGTCCCACATGTACCAAGTCGCAAAGGACTTTGCAGTTTATAACCGCCAACAGGCGAAAGAGTATTGTCAGCAATTTTGTTGCCGACAATACCAAGCCTCCAAGTCCATCGGCATAACAACTCCCATCGGCCCTCAAACTTCACCTCCCACCGATGAGCATTGTCTCCCCGATCACCAAGGTTACCATCGGTATGACATTCTCCATCAGCAAAAGATCTAGCCCTCGCTCCGACAGAGGTTTGTCTCACCGATACCAATAAGACTTCCACCGCAGTACATCGGCCCAACACCTTTAGCCGACGGGTATTCTCTTGCCGATAGACATACACCATCGGAATGACTACTCCTGTCGGAGTAACTCTACAGAGTTTGGCCGATAGGCCTCGTCTTGCCGACGACCGTAACCTTCGTCGGAGTGACTACTCCTGTCGGAGTAACTCCACAAAGTTTGGCCGATAGGCCTTGTCTTGCCGACGGTTGAATGCTTCCATCGGGGTGACACTCAGCATCGGACGAACCTTCGATGCTTATTCCGACGGCCCTTGTCTCACCGATGCCAATGGTCTTCAACACGGTCCTGCCGATAGTGCTTCGTCACAGCGATGCCGACATCGCATATCCTCAGACCAATGAACCAAGGAACAGTTGAACTAAAATTCATTGAACCTACCAAATAAACTCTAGAAAGGTTCAACAAAGAGGTTCAAACAAGAGGTTCAACTAAGAGGTTCAAGTAGTAATTTGAGACACAAGTTCTCTTCAATCTCCCACTTGTCGAAGACATTACTGCTACCTCTTAGTCCTCATTCGATTATTGAGAACTATGGGCCCGAAGACCCATTTCATCTGAGCACCATTTGAACTTGGCTGTGTTCACTGGTTTAGTTAAGGCATCAGCAACATTTTCCAAAGTGTCAACCTTTTCCAGCTTCACCTTCCTGTCTTCCACCATATCACGAACAAAGTGATATTGGACATCAATATGTTTTGTCCTAGCATGAAATGTAGGATTCTTTGCCAAACATATGGCACTTTGACTGTCACAATGAATTTGTATTTGCCCTACATTAAAACCAACATCAGAACACAACCTTTTCAACCAAACAGCTTCTTGGCATGCACGAGTGGCTGCCATGTACTCTGCCTCTGTTGTGGACAAAGCGACTACAGCCTGTCACTTGCTCATCCAACTGATAGCACCACCATGTAACATGAACACGTATCCACTGGTGGATCTCCGACTGTCAATGTCCCCTGCCCAATCAGAATCAACATATCCCTGAATACTGATAGATCTCTTAGACCCTTCTGAGTTTCCATGATAACAAATAGCATAGTCAGAAGTTCCCTTCAAATACCTCATAACTCTTTTCACAGCATCCCAATGTGATCTGCCTGGATTCGCCATAAATCGGCTCAAAACTCCCACTGCTTGGGCAATGTCTGGTCTGGTACAGACCATTGCATACATTAAACTGCCAACAACACTAGCATAAGGTACTCTCTTCATGTCATCAATTTCATTTGAAGATTCTGGACAATCTTCAACAGATAATTTCGTTCCCTGCAAAACTGGAACAACTAACTGTTTAGAATCAGACATATGAAACTTATCAAGAACATTGGTAATATACTTCCTCTGGCTGAGCCAAATTTTTCTCTTAGATCTGTCCCTTTTGATCTCCATTCCCAGAATGTACTTTGCTGCCCCCAGATTTTTCATTTCAAATTTCAAGGACAACTGAGATTTTAATTCTGAGATCATCCCCTTACCATTGCCAATGAACAACATGTCATCCACATATAGTGCAATTATAAGAATTTGGTCACCTTCAGTTTTATAATAGACACAATGATCAGATTTAGATCTCACATACCCCAAGGATAAAACATACGTATCAAACTTTTGATACCACATTCTGGGAGACTGTTTCAAACCATAAAGAGACTTTTTAAGTTTGCATACTAGATGTTCTTTACCTTTTTCCACAAAATGCTCTGGCTGAGACATATAAATTTCTTCTTCAAGGTCTCCATGAAGAAACGCTGTTGTCACATCCATCTGCTCAATTTCAAAATCATATGCTGCTGCAAGTGACAACAGAAATCTAATGGATGTCAACTTAGCTACAGGAGAAAAGATTTCTCCATAATCAATACCTTCCTTTTGGGAATACCCCTTAGCAACCAGTCTTGCCTTGAACTTCTCAATACTACCATCTGGACCATATTTCTTCTTAAATACCCACTTACAGCCTACAGGTTTTCTTCCTTCAGGCAAGGGCACCAGATCCCAGGTTCCATTCTTCTCCAATGATGTCATTTCACTATGCATGGCTTCCAACCAGGAATCTGAATCAGGTACACTAATAGCTTCTTTCACAGTCCTAGGTTCATCAGTATTAGTAAGTAAAGCATAGGCACAAGTTGAATCAGGTACTGAAAATCCATACCCATCTGGTTGTCTTCTTTCACGTGTAGATCTCCTCACAGGTTGAGGTGCAGGTTCAGGTTCTTGCTCTGGATCAGAATCTTCAGAGCTACTTGAACTCTTATCTGAACCATCTACACTTGGTGCTTGTTGTTCCTCTTTTACAGGAGTCAGAGGAACATTCACAACACTCTTTTCTTTCTTTTCTTCTGTCTTTTCTGGCTGAGGATCAACAACCAATGGTTTCAGCTCTCTGAAAATTACATTCCTGCTGTAGATTACCTTTTCAGTTTCAGGATTCCAAAGCTTGTATCCTTTAATACCGACTCCATAGCCAACAAAGATACATTTAACTGCCTTGTTATCCAACTTAGATCTTTTAACTTCAGGAATATGAGCATATGCCTCACAGCCAAAGACTCGAATATGTCTTAGAGAGGGCTTCTTACCAGACCATGCTTCCATAGGTGTCTTATCAACCAATGCTGATGTAGGAGAACGATTCAGCAAGTAACAAGCTGTAGCAACTGCCTCAGCCCAGAACTTCTGTTCAAGACCAGCATAACTCAACATACTTCTTGCTTTCTTCATCAACGATCGATTTAACCTTTCAGCAACTCCATTCTGTTGTGGAGTATAAGGTGTAGTTTTATGCCTTTTAATTCCATGGTCTACACAATACTTATCAAAATCCGCATTGCAATATTCACCACCGTTATCTGTTCTCAAGCATTTTAGTTTTCTACCAATCTGATTTTCCACAAGAGTTTTAAATTCTTTAAATCGACTGAACACTTCTGATTTGTTTTTCAAAAAATATACAAATGCCCTTCTTGAATAATCATCAATGAACGATACACAGTATCTTGATTTAGATAAAGAAGGAACATCAACTGGACCAAAAACATCAGAATGCACATAGTCCAGAACACCAGAAGATTTATGAGAACTAGAGTAAAATGAAACATGGTTTTGCTTTCCATATATACAATGTTCGCAGAAATCGAACTCCAGATTACAATCAATCAGCCCATCTACCAGATTTTTGTTTTTCAAGGTTTTTAAACCTTTCTCACCTATGTGACCAAGTCTATGATGCCAGAGCATTGTTTTCTCTGCAGGAAGTTTAACTTCCATAGAATTTACGTCATGTGTTACAATAGTAGCCTTTTCAGATTTTGCAGAGACATTATTACAGCACACTGGTTTAGCATCTAACCTATACAGAGTTCCAATGCGTTCACCTTTTGCCAGAACAATAGAACCTCTAGTCATCTTACAGCCACCATTCACAAAAGTAACTTGCACTCCAACATCATTAAGTTTACTAACAGAAAGTAAATTTCGAGCCAGACCTGGTATATGAAGAACTTCATTCATTCCCTTTATTCTGCCATCCGGGAACTGGATTCTGACTCGACCTCGGCCAACAATTTCCAGTGTTGAATCACTAGCCAGGAACACCTTGCCACCAGCATAGGGTTCATACTTTGTGAACCACTCTCTATGAGATGTCATATGAAAGGATGCTCCTGAATCAATCAGCCAAACATCTTCAGAAGCAGGTGTTGCCAGAGCAGCAATGAAAGCATCAGCATCACTGTGTGAAGACTCAGAGTCAGAGAAGTTCTTCTTCTTCTTTTTCTCCTCTTTGCAGTCTTTCTTGACATGACCTTTCTGTCCACAATTCCAGCACTTCACCTTGGACTTCTTGCCAGGAGATTTTGATTTCCCTTCTGATTTGGACTTAGACTTCTTGTCCTTCTTCTTGCCTCTTTCCTTTGATCTACCACGAACTGACAAAGCCTCTTTGGCCATTCCAGAAGATTTCCTCCGCATCTCTTCAGACAACAAAGAGGCAACAATAGTTTCCTGAGAAAACGTAGTTGTTGTACTTCCAATAGCCATCACCAGATGGTCCCACGAGTCAGGTAAGGAACATAACAGAAGCATACAGCGGTCTTCCTCTTCTATTTTTACACCTATAGATGTCAACTGAGCAACAATCGTATTGAATGCACTCAGATGTTCTGCTACAGATGCACCTTCATCCATCTTCAGAGAATACAATTTCTTTCTGAGGAAAAGTTTATTTACCAAGGACTTGCCCTGATAAATATTATTCAACTTTTTCCACAAATCACTTGCAGATTTCTCCTCATGGATGTTCAATAGAACAGAGTCAGATAAACTCAGTCTTATCAGTCCTTTGGCTTTTCTGCATATCAGTTCCCAATCTTCTTGCTTCATGCCTGTAGGTTGAACTCCAGACACAGCAACCCAAAGATCTCTATAGACTAACATGTCTTCAACTTTAAGTTTCCACAACTCAAAATTTGTGCCATTGAATTTCTCAATGTCTATTTTGTCTGATGTACTTGCCATCTCTATTTAATTTAAAAAATAACTTTCTACAGAACTCCCACACAACAGAATTAACACAAAAAACCCAAACTACCGACAAGGATAACACAACGAGCCAGGCTCTGATACCACTTGTAAGGAAAGCACAGGTGCGGAAAATAGCTTCCCTAATGTTAATCCCAGGGGACAGTGTAGACCAGTCACTTTTTAAATTACAATAACACAGATGAATACACAAGAGAAACCAAAATAGACAATATTTAGAACACAGACACACAGAATTACGTGGGAAAACCCTTACGGGTAAAAAACCCACCACCACAAGAAAACAATCTTTATTACAGTAAGATATACAGTTACAATAAAGAACTCAGCTTCTTGCTCTGGTGTTTGATTCTCGACATCATACACAGTTCACCTCCCTGTACATTTACAGAACGAACCTTTATTCAAGTCTCATCATCATAAAAATACCAACGACACCTATAGACATATCATTCTATTTCCAATCTGCAAGAACAAAAGTCATTACAAACTTCTGCTCTAACTGATAGAACAAATTCCTCATACGTCGCTGCCATCTAACCGTCGCAACGGTTCACATTTCAGTGAGGCGTTTAGTCCCACATGTACCAAGTCGCAAAGGACTTTGCAGTTTATAACCGCCAACAGGCGAAAGAGTATTGTCAGCAATTTTGTTGCCGACAATACCAAGCCTCCAAGTCCATCGGCATAACAACTCCCATCGGCCCTCAAACTTCACCTCCCACCGATGAGCATTGTCTCCCCGATCACCAAGGTTACCATCGGTATGACATTCTCCATCGGCAAAAGATCTAGCCCTCGCTCCGACAGAGGTTTGTCTCACCGATACCAATAAGACTTCCACCGCAGTACATCGGCCCAACACCTTTAGCCGACGGGTATTCTCTTGCCGATAGACATACACCATCGGAATGACTACTCCTGTCGGAGTAACTCTACAGAGTTTGGCCGATAGGCCTTGTCTTGCCGACGACCGTAACCTTCGTCGGAGTGACTACTCCTGTCGGAGTAACTCCACAAAGTTTGGCCGATAGGCCTTGTCTTGCCGACGGTTGAATGCTTCCATCGGGGTGACACTCAGCATCAGACGAACCTTCGATGCTTATTCCGACGGCCCTTGTCTCACCGATGCCAATGGTCTTCAACACGGTCCTGCCGATAGTGCTTCGTCACAGCGATGCCGACATCGCATATCCTCAGACCAATGAACCAAGGAACAGTTGAACTAAAATTCATTGAACCTACCAAATAAACTCTAGAAAGGTTCAACAAAGAGGTTCAAACAAGAGGTTCAACTAAGAGGTTCAAGTAGTAATTTGAGACACAAGTTCTCTTCAGGAAGAAGGTTCCTTTCCTCATGTTTAACATGTGGCCATCTTCAACATCACCCAGCTGCCAAATGATGTCAAGGAATCCAATTCTTAATGGAACATCTCTTGGGAGAACATGTGGTCTAACCATAGTGCCATATACTCTAAGAATTGTATACTCTAGATAGCAGATGCCATCTCCCCAATTGTGATCAATTTTTAAATCAGACCTCCTTTCCTTTGGCCTAAGAAAATCATGTAGTTTAGTTGGAATCCTTGGTGCATTCAGGATTAGGACATTCCTCAACTTTGATGCAAAGACATTCTCAAACACCACAAAATCAAAATTCATATCATCTTTGTCTAGAATTCTTGTCCAACATTGGACAAGAAGCTCAATACCATCCTTCTCCTTTTCCAACTTCATATCATTCTCAAAGAATTTTTCCCTTTTTAATAAAAACATGTGCATTAGTAGTGAGTACCACCAAAACTAAACCCAATTTTTACCATTCTTTAATGAAAATAAACCCTGATGAATGTTATCTACCAGGTTGGAGGCAAATTCATATACTATGTTGTAAGTGGGGTGTTGGATATGAGCAGTCATATACATGAAACCCATTGGCATGCCGGAAGAAGGATCAAACCCCAAGATTTTACACAAACAATAGAACGTTTTTTTTTTAATATAGAGCAAAATACTATATTAGGAAGGGTTCCTTATCTAATGGATCAATAACAATTCTCCCCTTTCCCTTTCAAGTTGATGCTAGTTGATTTTACAGCATTGTAATTTTAAAGGTGTGTCTTGTCTTCTCGTATTCACTCCTAAAGTCTTTCGAATCAATTTTTACCAAATCCTCATTCCACTCATGAAGTTGAAAAACTTCAGCAATCTCTTCCCTATTGATCTTTACCATTTCGATCCCATTATACATCCTGACAACTCTAGAGATAAGATCATATTTGGCTACCATGACTTTTAACAAGTCCACATCGGTGTAGACATTTGGGACAACCAATTTCCCCATGTCCAATCTCCAGGGGCTACATATAGGAGCACCAAAATTCCTATTCCCAAACTAGTTCTTGAACAATGACCATCCTATATGTGGTATGGTGGCATCCTTGATATGGATATGTTTATATATGAGGCCTTCTTTAATTTTGGGACCCTAGAATAGAAGCAGACCTTTTACTTTGTCATTAGTGGAGGGCTTTAATTGATTAAGAAGGTCCTGGACTATTGGCCTTTTTGTCTCTCCAGAACTTGAGGTTTGGGCTCGTGGGGGTGCCATTATGGTGAGAATTTTGCAAATTGGGGTTTTAGTTTAGCAAGAATTGTAGGTTCACAACAAGGGTTCTGACTTAAAGCAGCAACAAAGCTAAAATTTTGTAGTTCAACAATCTAAGAACACAAAACCCTAAAAGAAATGAAAATTTACTAGTAATTCCTATTGACAAAACCATGAGAGTGAGCACAAGCAGTAAATTTTACACAATTAAAGCATAGAAGGTCAGATTTTAACTTATGGCTTTGAACACTTTGAAAACCCTAGTTTTGATTACCAAGAGATTGAAATTGCCTTAAGAGATCTCTAGATGCTTTAACACACTTTGACAAATTTCAATTATGCAAAAGGACTACATTCATGGCATTAAAACCATATCTTTGGTAGTTATGTATGTCTTGTTCACCATTACTACTCACTCATGAGAAGAAAAACAACTCCCATGGCAACTTTCTCAATTTCAAACTCTAGGAAGATGGACAACCATGATGAAGTCAAAGACTTTTGAAAATTTGAACAATGTTGACCCATATTCTTCTCCAATCATTTTTTGCCACATGGAATTGCTTACTCATCTTTCAGTTGACCCCACCTTCTCTTCAGGCTACGAAGTCTGCTACGTGGTGTTCTCCCATTAGCCCGCTAAGTTTATCACCCATGCATCTTTTGGCAACAAGATAGATGGGAACAGTTAGGATTAAACTAGGCCCTCCAACCTGCTCTCACATTAACTTCTCAAGCCATCCACTTGTCTGCTTAAATTCTTCAACATTGGATGACTAAGATTAAAACATCTTGTTGAGGAATTTTCCATGTGTCTTATTTAAACCTTTAATAGCTCACCCTTTAGGTCTCTTAAGGTTGTTTCGAAATAGTTCCTAATGTAATTCCTATTCTTTTATACTTAGCATTTAAAAAGTGGACCCTGCTAGGTTAACAGGACATGGGGACATAAAATATGGGGGTCGAGGCTTAGACAATAGATGAAATATTTTGACCCCCTTTGAATGATTAACACATATTGTTCCCCAACAAGTAGTGACCAACAAGACTAGGTATAAGGGATTGGTAAATAACATAGTTTTGATGGCTCATGTTTCAACTTAGACAACTGGCAATCGAAGGTAGAAAGTCAACATACGATTATAGAACGAGGGTTAAAAGCTAGTTTTCTCATATGAAATGTCAACCGTTGATATTTGGAAATCTAATAGTTCTAGTGTTATTTTGGAGGTTTCAATTCACAAGTCTAGTGTTTCAGATATTTTATTATGGAATGCAACTATAATTGTCCATAAAAAATTCATCAAATAGTCATTGATTATATTAATTTACACTGACATCTTGCTTCAGACATAATAAATATGTTGACACTTGTCCCCATTCCAGACACTTTATGAAGGAATTTGGATGTGTGGAAAATTTGTCCCAGAATAGAACAATAGGTAGCATTTGATATTTTCGCCACCCACAATATGATTTTTTATTGGCATAACAGTTTATTTCGCCAATGATTTTTTTATTGGTTTGAAACTATATTTAATTCACCAATGAGTTTTTTTATTGGTTTGAAAATAGATTTAATTTACTATTGAAAATATTTTTTGGGTTTGAGAATAGGTTTTAATCGCCAAAAAAATATTTTTTTAATTTAGAAAACAGGTTTAATTCACCCACAAAAATATTTTATTGGTTTGAAAACATGTTTAATTCTCCAATGGAAATATTTTACTGGTTTGAAAACAAGTTTTAATCGCCAATGAAAATATTTTATTGGTTTTAAAATAGGTTTTAATCACCAATGAAAATACTTATTGGTTTTAAAAAAATTACAATTTGCTAGGATTTTCCACAGACTTCTAGTGATTACGAAAGATTCACCAATTGAGATTACTTTCTTCCCCCCAAAATGAAAAAATTAGCCAATAAAATTAATATTTTTCTTAGGAAGTATACATGATTCTCCAGGTTTTTACACCTTCTCCAGGGGGGTTCTTAAAGTTATCCCGAATCAACATGCCTCTAGTAAATTCAAGCATACTAAAACGTACACACCTTCTAGTCACTGCATCCAAAAGTTATAAGAATTTAGCTTGCACTCATATCAACACACTTGATCACATTCACATCTTTCATACCACACACACTCTACTCAAACTACATCTTGCATTTATACCATCCACAACTTAAAACAATCTCATTTAGGTCAGCCTTAACAAAACATATGCACCTTAAATGTGCAACACCAAAATAGGTTAGCACAAAACACTTCCACAATGGAAAAAATGAAGGTAGACCACACAAATGGTTATCTAGGACCCAAATCTATATTACCACACTACTCATCACATACACAATCCATGAGGTACCTCTGTAAATAGAACAATCATGCCAGGTTGGACAAACTTGAACTAACACTACAAGTTACCACATACACACCTCTCCAGGTCTAAAAATGATATATGAACCACAATGAAACACTCCATATCATCCACACAACTTCCCAAAATATTCTAGCATTGTCAGAATCTTCTACAACACTATCACAACCACCTGAAACAAAGAACTGAACTCCTCCATCCTACACATTAGGATGCACTACCACTGAACTCCAACACAAGAATTGAACATTGAGAGTGACCCCAACACTAGAAACTCCAAGAGAAAGTAGATACTGACAATATAAGCATGTTCTAGATCTGCAAGATAAAAAACCTCAATGTGGAGAAATACGAAGCAATGTCATTTCTCTCAGACAACCTTCTTCACATGCAAACACACTGTCAAACACATCTTCCACTATCGCACAATCCAGATCATGAAACTCTTGATATAACACCTCTAAATAGCTCTAATCAACACGTCCAAAATACACAAGCATATCTTCAACCATGAAGAAATGCAGAGCACAACACTGAACACACCTCTTTTACAGTGCACACTCTTTTATTCAAATTTTCTCAAAAGCACTTGGAAACCAAGTGAACCATCTACATCAGCAACACCAAAAATACATTCTCAACATCCTCAAATAATTTTCATCATTACTACACTAGAGGTTGACATCAAGCCATGATATAGATGACAACATAGTGCAACACTTTCAACAACACCAACACTCTCCACACTAGAGTTGACATCAATATGACATCAAACCATAACACATCCAACATTATCAACTAGCTCCAACAATATCTCAAATATACTCAACCTTTCTACCATCTATGCATACAAAGGATTGATATCTATGAGAACACTAATAACAACACCAATTTCCAACAAGTCTAATGCTAGGGGTTGACATTAATGACAACACTAACAATTTTCTAACAATCTCCCCCTTTGTTGTTGATGGCATCACCAACTCTCTGAAAAACCATCAACAACAAAAGAAACCAACAACAACTTTGTAGCCAACAACACTCCCCTGACTAGGGTCTCTTACTCTTCACACTCTTTACCTCTACTTCATAGACTTCTTCTCCCCCTACCTGAGGAGTTGTTTAGATCATACTCTCTCTTGCAATACTCTTCTACACTATTGTTTTTCAACCACTCCAACTCTCTCCCCCTTTGACATCAATGGAAAAGGGCCATAAACTCATCTAGCTCTCTTTCTTGCATACTTCATACTTTCCTCTTCTGCATTGAATTATTTTTCTCTCCCCCTTTGACAACACTTTGCACCTTTCTCACATCCCTCTAACATCTTCATACACCACTTCACACAACACTTGTAACATCAGAAAGCACACGCTCTCTTTCCACTGCTCTCACTTTTCTACACTCTCCCCCTTAGTTGCATAAAATGTGCGCCATCTAACTACACCATCCAACAATACCACTACCTATTCCTCCTGAGAGGTACCCTTCAACATCAGTCTAGGACCAGGAATGTATCTTGAAATGCTTCTCAGATTGATGCACACACTTATGCATCTAGTTAAAAGTAGGGGAAATAACCCCTAACTTCTGCCGGAGCTCAAAAGTATCTTTAGGAAGAGCCTTTGTAAAAATACTTGCAACTTGATCCTTAGTAGGCACATACTCCAATTTCACCTCATTCTCTACAACCTTCTCTCTTAGTAAGTTATACCAGATAGAGATATGTTTTGTTCTTGAATGCATTGCCAGGTTCGTTGAGATATTGATATAATCACTTGTATTATCACACGAGATACAAATAGGTTCATCACATGATACTCTAATATCCTTCAATGTTTGAATCATCTATAACACCTATGTACAATGTGATGCTACTACAATAGACTTTGCCTCTATAGTTGATAATGATACTGAATCCTACTTCTTACTCAAACATGAAACCAATTTGGTTCCAAGAAAGAAAGCACCACCACTTGTACTTCTTCTATCATCTATACATGCTGCCCAATTTACATCTATATATGCACTCAATGAGAAATTAGTAGCCTTAGGATACCATAAGCCATAACCTAGAGTGCCCTTCAAGTATCTAAATATCCTATTTACTATTGTAACATATGATTCTCTAGGATCTTCTTGAAATCTAGTGACAAGACAAACTGAATGCATGATACATGGTTTAGTAGTAGTTAGGTATAACAATACACCAATCATTGATTTGTACTTGCTCTAATCAGCCTTAGGAGATTCATCATTTTTCTCAACTTACAACCAGTAACCATAGGAGTACATATCAGTTTAGAATCCTCCATTCAGAAATTTCTTCAACATTTCCTTAACATACTTAGACTATGAAATGAAAAGACCTTTTCATGATTCACTGATTTGTAATCCAAGAAAGAATTTCCTCTCCCCACACATTTTGCATCTCATCTGCAAACTTCTTGCACATACCTTCATTTCCTACAAAGATAATGTCATCCACATATACTACCATAATTAGGATTTGTTCTCCCTCAACCTTGAAGTAGAGGTTGCTATCTACAGTACCCTTTTTGAATCCTTGTTGCAACAAGTACTTATCCAATCTTGCATACCAAGTTCTAGGAGCTTGTTTGAGTCCATACAAATCTTTCTTTAATTTACGGACCATATCAGCATCATATGATAATTGAAAACCTTCTGGTTGTTCAATGTACACCTCTTCTTCCCACTCACCATTCCAGAATGCAGACTTCACATCCACCTGATATACCTTGAAATCTTTATGGGCTGCAAAAGCTAAAAACATTATGATAGCTTCCATCCTTGACACTGGAGAAAAAGTCTCAAAATCTATTCCTTTGCGAGGAACCTCCTGCAAAAATATAATGAAAAATGCACGAAATAACAAAAATAGTATAAACATAGAAGGAATTTATTGATCGTAGGCTACTTCAAGGGGGAAACCTCCTTTGAGTAAGCTCAATACAATAAATTCGTGGATGCCTTCATTGGCCTCAACACGTACTTATATACTAAGTCTAATCTAAACAACTATTACTTCCCATGAATGTGGGATAATACAATATACTAAGGGGATGACTTACAAAGCATATGCGTCCAAAAGTAACATACTAACAAAGTAAAGAGAAGGGTTAAACATGGGTTCCTAACATCCCCTCCCTCTTATAAAAGCTTTGTCCTCAAAGCTTAAGATGTTGGAATTGTTATCGAATCTGAACGAGTGGTTCCCATGTAGCATCCTCTAGTTGCATTCCATGCCATTGAATTAATACCTTGGTGATGGATCAAGAGCAAAATGAAACTGAGGAGTGCGCCTATAGAGGATTGCCTATGGCTCCAAAATGATGGATTATTCATTATCATGTTTTGGTAAAATAGTTTTTGCTCTAATGTTGGTGCCAAGAACTTTCTTTGGATAAGAGACATGAAATACTAGATGAATGCGGGAAGAAGGAGGAATCTCCAATTTATAAGAAACTAACCCAATCTTTTGAAGAACCTTATACGGCCCATAGAACTTTGGAGCCAACTTATGATAGCCTTTGAGTTCAAGGTTGATTGCTTGTATGGTTGCAGATGAAGAAAAACCATATCACCTACTTGAAAAGTGCACTTAGAATAGTGCTGATCAGCTTGTTGTTTCATTTGATTTCTTGCCATGTGAAGATTGTCCTGCAAGAGGTGAAGAATTTGATCCTGGGATTAGAGAACCGTGTTGACTGCCTAAACTAGTGAACTGCTAGGGGTGTATCGAAGGAGCACTGGTGGTGCCTAACCATAGACTGCTTCATATGGAATCATTTTAGATGTGGTGTTGTAGGAGGTATTGTAACATCATTCAGCGAGAGGGAGCCACTTTGCCAATTGATGTTGTTGTTCTAAGGTGAAGTAACAAAGATAAGTTTCCAAAGATTTGTTGATAATTTCAGTCTAACCATCTGTTTGTGGGTGATACCCAGAACTCATCTTCAGTTTGGTGCTAGTGTGTCAAACTAATTCTATCCAAAAATGACTGGTGAAAGTTACATCACAATCTGAGATAATGGAAGATCTAGTCCATGAAAATTTATGCAACTGAGGAGGTAGTATAGGGATGGCTGAGGGCACAAAAATGACTATATTTGGAGAGGTGATCAACCACAACAAAGATCACTATCTTCCCTCTAGATTTAGTGAGCCCTTTAATGAAATCCATAGAAATATCTATCCAAATCTATGTAGGGATGGGCAAGGGTTCGAGCAATCCAGGAAGGAGCATTGTTTCACCCTTGTTGCATTGGCAAGTATCATATTTAACCACCATTTGTTGAATTGAACTTTTCATTCCCTTCCAAAAGAAGTTACACCATGCTCGCTCATAAGTTTTGAGGAATCCAGAATGCCCTGCTAATGGATAAGCATGGAATTCATAGAAGATAGCTTGCTGAAGATCTCTGCTCTGGGGAAGCACTAGACGACCCTTGTATTGTAGAGAAGCACCATCCCAAGAGTAATGTGGTATAGAAAGTGGGTTATTGGCGAACTATTGAGTGATTTGAGATAATGAAGAGTCATTGACATAGCCCTGCTGGACAAATTCCAACCAATTTAGAATAGGTATAGAAATAGTTGAAAGAGAAGCTTGGTCATCAAATGTGTGAGAAAGAGCATCCACCACAATATTGTCCTTACCCTTCTTGTAAGTGATCTCATAGTCATAACCCATGAGTTTGCTGAGCCATTTTTGTTGTGATGGGGAAGAGACCCATTGTTCCAGGAAATATTTTAGACTATGGTGATTAATCTTGATGCAAAAATGATTCCCTAGTAGGTATGGCTGCCACTTCTATACTGCATGCAAAATAGCCATCATTTCCTTATCATATGTAGAAAGTACTAAATTCTTTCTAGAAAGGGCTTTGCTTGTGAATACAATGGGATGTTTATCTTGAAGGAGAACAACATGAAGTCCATTGTTGCAAGCATCACTCTCAATAGTGAAGGTCTTGGAAAAATTTGGCATAGCTAGAACAGGTGTAGTACACATACCTTGTTTCAGTTTTTCAAATGCACACTGAGCAGCATGTGTCCAGGTAAAAGCATCCTTTTTAACATAGCTATTAATGGAGCTGCAATCTTCTTGTAATCCTTGACAAACTTGTGATAGTAGCCAGTCAGCCCCAAAAACCCACAGAGGCTCTTGAGCATCTGAGGATGCAACCAATTTTTCATGGCATCTATTTTTGTAGGATCCACTCGAACCCCTTGGGCTCAAACAATATTCCCAAGATACTCCACTTCCTCCTAGCCAAAACACATTTAGACTATTTTGCATAGAGATGATGATCAAAGAAAAGTTGTAGTATGAGATCTAGATGTTGGAGATGCTCAGCCCATGTTTTATTATAGATGAGGACATCATCGAAGAAGACCAGAATGAATTTCCATAGGTAGGGCTAGAATATTTTATTCATCAATGCCTAGAATGTTGAAGGAGCATTAGTGAGGCCAAAGGGCATGACCAAAAACTCATAGTGGCCATCATGTGTGCGGAAAGCTATTTTAGGGATATCATCCTCATGAACCCAAATTTGGTGATACGCAGAACAAAGATCCAACTTGGAGAAAAAATGATCACCATGAAGCTCATCAAGAAGCTCATAAATAATAGGAATTAGAAACTTATCCTTGATTATGATGTGATTAAGTGCTCTGAAGACAATGCAGAGGCGCCATGACCCATCTTTTTTTCAAACAAGAAGAACTGGTGAAGTGGTACTAGGGTGAATAATATCTTGCTTCAATAAGTCTTGAATGAGCATCTCAATCTCTATCTTTTGGTGAAATTGGTAGCGGTAGGGCCTAATGTTGGGAGGAACACTACTAGGAAGGAGCTGAATATGGTGGTCCTCTAGTCATGAAGGTGGCAATCCCACTAGTTCGGTAAAGACATAGGCATATGTATCCAAGATTCATTGTAGATCAGAAGGAGTAGTGGAGACTGCTAATGGTTACATCTGAATGGAATGGAGCTAAGCAATGACACCATGTGAATTCTTCTTAAGAAGTTTTTCCATGTGATGTGAACTTATGATGCTGAGAGACCTCGGTTGTAATCCCTTCAAGGTGTGTTTTTGCCCATTGTATAAAAATTGCATCCAAAATTTAGCAAAATTCAATAAGATGGGTCCAAGTGTGCGTAACCATTGGGTGCCAAAAACCACATCACATCCACCTAAGGGCAAGGAAAACATGTCAGAGTGCAAGTTATAATCTCCAATCAAGATATGCATATTGCAATACTTCCCTTTACAAGGTAATGTGCCCCCATTGGCAATCATGACTTCAAAGCTAGAGCAAGGATGGACAAAACAGTTAGCTTGTTTGATGATCCAAGAGTAAATGAAGTTATGAGTGTTACCAGAATCAATGAGTATTGTAAGAGGGAGCTTCTTGAAGTAACCCTTGACCTGCATAGTTTGTGGGGTGGTGACTCCAGCTAAAGCATGGAGAGAGATCTCTAGGTGGTCTTCTTGAGAAGCAGGGTCAACAAGTGGCTGCTTAGTTTCAACCTGATCATCTACTATATCCTGAGCATCTGCGTAAACTTTAGGTTCAGGTAGAGAATCCACATCCAAGAGATAGAGCTTTTCTCAACACATCTATATCCATGAGTGAATTTCTCATCACAATTATAACAAAGCCCTTTTTCCCTATGTGCCCACATCTCTGCTTCAGTCAAATGATTGATAGAAGTTGTTCTAGGAACTGGCGTTATTTGAGGTCTTTGGGAAATGATATTTTTAAATGGAAGAAAATTGGATTTGGATCATTGTTAAGCTATGATCTTGTCCTCCACCAACTTCGCCAACCCTAGGGCTTCCATCATCATGCTAGGACAAAACATTTTAACCTCAGATCTGATTGCATCCTTCAGACCACTAACAGAACAACTCCTTAAGAATTCATCAGACAATCCTTCTATGTGATTGGCCAATTTTTCAAATTCTGTCTGATATTCTCTCATAATGCCTATTTGGTGAAGTTTAGTGAGTGCTCCTGTGAAATCATCAAAAGCACTAGGGCCAAATCGTTGCAAAATGAGTTTGCAAAAATCTATCCATTTTGGCTCTTCATGAGCCTTGATGTACCAACGAAACCATTGAAGGGCTTCATGTTCCAAATGAAAGGATGCAAGTGGGACTTTGTTGACATCAAAAGTATTATGCAAACTGAAATAATGTTCTGCCTAGTATATCAATCCAGTCGAATCATCACCATTGAATTAAGGAAAATCAAGCTTTGGCCCATGAAATTTGCTAGAAGAAGAGAACCCAGTGTTGGCAGAAGACTCTAGATGTCATTTATTGTTCATGGCTGAATGTTGAAGATTGAGGCTGAGAATTTTTTTATCCAGATCTTGGAGTTTGGTCTTGAAAGTTACAAGTTCATCCTCCATGTTTTTGGCTCCTATGATGGTGACAACCATAACAAGGAGATTTTTTTGGGGAATGGGTAGAAAAACAAAAATGGAAACTTTTTTACTAAAGGAAAATTTGGATTTAGGAAAAACTCTGATGGGTAATTGGGGTTTGACTAGGTTTTGGACACTTTTTAAGGGAAAGGGTAACAAAAAATGAGGATTTCAGAAGCGGGGTAAAGGAATGGAAAAATTTGTCGAAGAGGGACAAAGGAATAGAAAGATGAAATGAACACTATGGTAAAATTTGAACGCTATTAGGTGAGAATCGAAGAAGTTATGGGAGACCTTAAAAATAGACAAATGTGGGATTTTTGGCTTCGATAAGTGGAATTTGGGATAGGGTCCTCAAGGAAAGAAATATGCAGAATAAAATTTTAGGGGTTCCAGTGAATTTTGAGAGGAAATGGAGCTAACACAAGGAAGATATGGTGAAGAAATGGAAACAATTTGCCAACTAGTCTAGATGGATTCAATCTATGATTTTCCAGCTGTCAAAAGATATGGGCCCCAAGTATGTTTGGCTTCCTAAGGGTTTAGGGGAGTCACTCGGCCACCAATGTTGTCTAACAGCTTACATATTGGGGTAGTACAGCTCACTCCATGGTTCAGGTAAAACTAATAACCACTTTTCCACAAACAAAAGCTCTTGGATAACCTCACATATGGGAACTAGTCAATCAGGTAGGGGCCGTTGCCCTTTTCACTGGCAAGTCCTCTCAATGGGCCAGCTACTTCGAGGTTCTTGTGGTACTCCTCACAATGAGCTTTAGGGCTATGCCCAGGCACTTCCCATAGTTAAGTGGATAGGGATAGTCCCTAATCTAAACCTGCAATTGAAATGAACAATACAAATGTGAAAAAGAAAGAACGAATGCAAAAATTATAGATCCTAGAGGCCACTGCAGAAAATTTTTTTGGTCGAAATTCCACCCAGTGAGCCCAAAAAAGCACTTTGATACTAGATGAGAGGAGCCTCCTGCAACAATATAATGAAAAATGCATGAAATAACAAAAATAGCAAAAACACAGAATGAATTTATTGATCACATGCCACTTCAAGGGGGCAACCTCCTTTGAGCAAGCTCAATACAATAAATTCATGGATGCCTTCATTGGCCTCAACACGTACTTATATACTAAGTCTAATCTAAACAACTATTACTTCCCATGAATATGGGATAATACAATATACTCACAGGACAACTTACAAAGCATATGCGTCCAAAAGTAACATACTAACAAAGTAAAGAGAAGGGTTAAACATGGGTTCCTAACATCCTTTCACTTGTGAGTAGCCCTTACACACAAGTCTAGCCTTATTTCTAACAACCTTTCTGTCCTCATTCAACATATTCTTTAAAACCCATTTAGTTCCTATCACATTCTTGTTTGTAGATCTTGGGACCAATTCACAAGTCTGATTCTTCTCAAATTGTTCTAACTCTTCTTTCATAGCTTTGATCCAATTCTCATGTTTGCATGCCTTAGTCATTGTTTTAGCTTCTACTTTAAAAAGTAGATAATAGTTTACTTGTTCCTCTGTCACAGCAGATTTTTTTCTTGTCAACACACCTTTGCTTTTGTCTCCAATGATCTGATCTTAATAATGATTCTTTTGCACATACTTAGGAGTCTTAGGGATCTTTGTTGGAGCTTCTTCCTCTTCAACTCTCATTTCTTTTTCTTCATCTTCTTTTTCTTCACTGCAAGGGGGTTCATCAGATTCATATCCTTCTATTAGCATAGAACTTTGATGTGGTTCTTCATCCACTTTGACACTTGCACTTTCAACTATTTTCTTCTATCTTTTATTATAACACTCGTAGGCCTTACTTCTTGTATAGTATCCAAGGAAGATTCCTTCCTCAAATCTTGCATCAAATTTTCCTATGTTTTCTTCATCCCTTCTAATATAGCATTTGCTTTAAAAAACTTTAAAATATTTCACAATAGGAGGTTTACCATACCATAACTCATAAGGAGTCTTTGAACTGTTCACTCTTTGTTGTCCTCTATTAAGAATATAGACTGCAGTATGAATCACTTCTCTCCAATAAACATCTGGTAGATTTACTTCCTTCATCATTGTCCTTGCTACTTCTTGAACCATCCTATTCTTTATTTCCACAACCCCATTCTACTGAGGAGGTCTAGGGGCTGACAAATACCTCTTAATCCCGTGATCTTCACAAAAAGTGTTAAACTCACTAGAGGTGAACTCACCACCTCTGTTAGACCTTAAGCACTTTATTTTCACATACATTTCATTCTCAACCACAGACAAATGATTTGGACTTATCTAAAACTTCTGATTTTTCTTTGAGAAATGTCACCCAAGTCATTCTAGAATAATCATCATCTAATAACATGAAATACATGTCACCATGTGAGCTTCTTATTCTGGTAGGTCCACATAGATTTGTATGCAACAACTCTAAAGGTCATGTAGTAGAATCTTCTTTAGTCTTGAACCTCTTCTTCGTTTGCTTTCCAAACTAACATTTTTTGCATGTTGCATTGATAGGCTTTGTAATTCTTGGCAGATCTCTTAAAACATCAGTAGAATTGATATTCACTAGGCTATCAAAATTAATGTGACCCATCCTTCTATGCCATAGCCAACTGTCATTGATTTGAGACATAAAGCACTTAACACCACCACCTTTGAGCTGATAAACATTACCTTTTATCCTTGTTCCAACAGCAACCAAAGTTTTTGATCTTCCTTTTCTCATTTCACACCTATCATCCTAAAACACAAGATTATATCCTCTACTACACATTTTTCCAACACTTAAAAGATTAGGTCAAAGACCCTTGACATAAAGAACATCATGTATTTTATGCTTGCCATCAAAACTAATTGAACCTTTTCCACAAATCTTAGCAGATGTATCATCACCAAACTTAACCACACCACCATCATATTTTTGAACTTCAACAAACTTAATCTTATCACCTATCATATGATTTGATAATCCACTATCAACTATCCAGTAATTCTTCTCCTCTCTTGTGTGAAAGAAAGTCACCATAGTTCTATCAACCTTGTGACCTGTTTCTGAAGCACTTTCCTTCAAACATCTTTTAGGTTCAGTAGAATTAGTTCCAACATTTAAAGCTGTGAACAAGCATTCATCACTATCTTCATTAAGGTAGTCATAATCTACATCATTAGATATACCATTGTCCTTTTCCACATAACAACTCTTCTTGAGAGATTTTCCTTTATCCTTGTGTTTGCCATTTGCAACTTTGATTAGCATTTAGAAGCATAATGACCTATCAAGCATAACCTAAACCCAAATAATTCAATACCTCGAAGATGCAAAATGAGCTTGATTGATTGATCGCTTTGTTGTGTTGATTGCTCGATTCCGCAGCATAACATTGATAAGGAGATAGATGATGGATGCAAAGGCTCTAATGATATTTCAACAGCATGTGGATACTTGAGGATCAATGCCCTTTTAGAAAATTTGACAGAATAAGGGTGCTTAAGGCTCAATGCATGCTAATGGCTTGTGAGGGGGTTGATTTATAGAAAAGGCTTGGTTCCAATGGATGGCTAGGATCAATTAGGGCTTTAGGTGAAATGGATGGATAGGATTAAGTTAGGTTTCCTTGCACATCAAGAAATTGTAGTCATATGACATGTGGCAAAGGAGGATGAGGCTTAGGTGTGCTTGTGTAGATAAATACTAAAATTAGGTCCCATTAGTTGTGCATGTGAAAGATAAAAGTTGTAACACAACACATGATTGACTAGACAAGTGTTGGAATGTGATGAAAGATGAGTGTTTAATTCAAATAAAATATTTGAATTAGTTGGGATATGAGTTGGATATTAATTAAATAAATAAAATTTATTTAATTAATTGAGAAGTTGAATAGGATGAGATAAGATATGATGTGGAAATTAATTAAATAAATAAAATTTATTTAATTAATTGGGATGGGGATAAGATAAATGGGATTATGCATGTGAAATTAATTAATTAAATAAAATTTATTTAATTAATTGGCTAAGTAGGATAAAGATGGGAATTTTAATTAAATAAATAAAATTTATTTAATTAATTGGCTTAATGGATAAATGGGATTAAGAGAGGGATTTAGGACAAAAATGGCTTATGATGTTTAGGATAATGTTTTAACAAGGTGTTGTAGGACATGGACAAAGTTGGGACAAATTTGGGTGTCTACATTTTGCCCCTCTTTGAGATGATGTTCGAGATGATAAGATTTGTGTCGAGTAACATCATTTCAAAGAAGCCAAGGTATGGATAGAGGAAAATGATAGTGATGATGGAAAGATATGATGAGGATGATGATGGTGGAAAGATAGGATGAAATGGGATGATGATGCCCCCTCGAGAGGTTAGGCGGGTTGGACAAACACGGGTAGGCTCTCGAAAAGAAATGGCTTGGCTGCAAAAAGAAAGATAAGGGAATAGATAGAAGAAATGATGATGCGTTATGCTGCAATGAAGGTGAGCAACCATGATGTTTGATATAGCACTAGACGTTATGCACCAAGGTATAAGGACCAGGGTGACGATGTGTCTTGTGCCCCAACATAATACAACCTTGTCTAACGTATGAGGAAGAAAACTTAGAGCATTGAAGTCCTAATGCACAAAAGGTATGATATGACCTCAGATGCAAAGGATAGTGCAAAAAGCTATTCCAACATACACAAGATATGAATATTAGCTAGAATGATATAGATGTGATACAAATGCAAGATAAAAAGATAACACACACAAGCAAGCAAGCAAGCACAAATGATTCAAAAACAAACAAGGTATTGCCCCTGTCAAGCTGTAAACCAATGATTAATTGCTATTTGTTGATAGTTGAGAGTGTTGTCATTGCAGGGAAAGCTATATCCCTAGATCAACACAAGGTTGTTTGCTGAGTTGGTTGGCTAATTGGCTGAGTGATTTGGCTTACAACAAGGCTAGGATCAAGACCATGGATTGCGTTTGGATAACTTGGCTTGATTGATTAACTTGATTGGTATAGCTTAATGATGACTTGCACTTGGATCTTCATTTGGAATGGTTGGAAGATGATGAAATGTTAATTAGATTGATTTGATGAAGGATGGATGATTAGACGAAGTGATGGATTGAGCTGCTTTTGATTTGCTGAAGTGAGTGGATTTGTTTTGATGGTTGGCTTGATGTGCTTGAGTTGATTTGCTTTGGTGTTAATGTTGATGATTGATAGGATTTGTTTTAAATGATGATAGTGATGGTGTGATGATTAGAGTGTACACTCAATCTAAGCATAAGCAAGTGTTCTCAGTATGCTCAAAGGATGTAAAACAAATAAGGTTATTGCCCTTGTCAAGTCATAAACTAATATTTGATTGTTTGATTGATGATGATAGTGTTGTCATTGCAGGGAAAGCTATATCCCTAGATCAATACAAGGATGTGGGAATGCGATATCCCATTGATGATGATTGATTGGGCTCATGACAAGATTAGGATCAAAAACTTGTTGATTTGATTGGATAATGTTCCTTGATTGATTAGCTTGCTTCATATGGATTAGTGTGACATGGATTTAAGATCATTGCTTAGATTGATTTGATTGATATGACTGGAAGAATTGATTGATTGAAATGGATAAATGAATGTTATTGATAAGAAGAATTGATGATGATAATTTTGATTTTGATTGATGTTGATGGAGTGGATTGTTTTGGATGATGATTGGTTTTATTGCTTGGATTTTTTGTTGGATATTTGATTTTTTAGATTTTTTGACATATTTTGATTTTTTTGGATTTTTTGAAGTGTTTTAATTTTTTTTGATTTTTTTTTTTGAGATGTCAATAGATTTACAATGTGGGTAGCCTTTGTGCTTGATACCAATGACAAGGGAGAAAACCAAGTCTAGGTGCAAAGATGGATGAATGGGATTGGATGGATAAAAGGATGGGCAATAAGGGATGGAAGGCTCATGATATATGGATGGATAAAAAGATAGGCCATAAAAGGGATGGATGCATGCCTCATGATGAACAAATAGGTAGGCTATAGTGGAAAGCTCATGATAAATAGATGGGGATAAGCTATAAGATGGAAAGCTTATGATAAGGATATGCCATAGTGGATGGATCATAAGGGAGCTAGGATGTGATCTTCAAAGGCTATGTTGCATAGGAAGAACTTGCCCCCATTCTAGGTGGTAATGCTAAGGATTTTTACATGACAAAATTCATGACCATGGGATGACATGATAGGTTTTACATGACAAGGTGTATGATAGGTGGATAATGATAATATGGATTGATGAGGAAGGTATGAGGTATACCAAGAGATATCCAAAGTATGTTTCAAGATTTTGCCCCTATGTCTTCATCAAAATCAAAAGGCAGAAGGATGGATGAATGGATAAATGAGTTCAATAGGATAGGCTTGTTTATGTAATGGCTAAGGATGGTAGGATGGTAAATGATATAATGGGATAGATAGTTTGGAAATGGATAGGTTGGATGAGACAATGTGCCCCCAAGTGTAAGTGACATAGAAGATCAACCTACACATGATGCCTATTTGCCAGGTTTTCATCATGGTACTTATCCAAGGCGCCTGTTTACCAAGTTTTCATCGTTGGATGAAGGAATTTCTCTTTACTTTTTTGATTTTTGATTTTTGATTTTTTTTTGCTTCTTTTTCTTTTTTTTGCTTTTAGATGGGTTGACAATTACACATGGCGCCTGTTTGCCAGGTTTTCACCATGGTAATGGATAGGAGGGACTCAAGTGGCTAGTTCAATGGATGTTAGTAGTGTCCCATTAGAGATGAATGATGTCTTCACATGGACCATGTCAAGTGTGCTCATTGATGTTGCTAAGGGATTGCATGGATGGGAGATGAATTAGGTAGATAGTGGATGATGATGTGGAATTATGGTAGGGTAGGCTAGTGGCTTATGGTGTGGATTTATATAGGCTTATGGAATGAAGATGGACGAAAAGTTTATGCCAAAGCATGGACCATAGGGATAGCATGGGGGAGATATGTAGGATAATGGATGGAAGATGGGAAGATGTAGTTGTGTGGAGGTGTTGCGAAGTGGAAGGGAACCATGACCAATGGTTGCACACACCGTGATAAACATTGAAGCTTTTGATGAGATAATGGTGTAGGAAGCAATGGAGATGTTTGCTTAGGAGATGGTTGATGAAGTGATTTAGGAACCCACATAGATTTAGTATTTTTAGTGCTTTTGCTTTTCTTGTGGGAGTTTTGAAAGTTTTGGATAGGCTCTTGGATGGATATAGGCTTTTGGATGGAGGTAGGTGATTGGGATTCTTGAGATGTGGAGGAGGATGCCTCATTTGCTTTGTTGGCTATTTGCTTAGGAACCCAAACCATTTTGCTTTTAGGCTTTGCTTTTGGAGGTATGGGCTTGGATAGCTTTGTGAATGTACTTTGCTTAGAAGATGGATGATTTAGAGACTTGTCACATTGATACCCTAAGGCATGAGGGTCCTTAGGAGTTTTAGTTGGATTTTTGGCTTTATATGTAGAGGCATCAAAATTTTTGCTTTTGTATCCCATGGGGTGGGTGGAGTGGATGGAATGATTGAAAGCTTTATGCTTAAATGATGTGTGCTTTTGTTGGCCATGATTAGGGATGTAAGCATACTTATGAATGATATGTATGTTAGGTGTTGGAAGCAATGGTGGCAAGGTGGATGGAGGGATATTTGGAGTTGGTAAAAGTGGAGGCAAAGTGGATGGTGGAAGGTGTATGGTCACATGCTTTTGACTTTTATAAGTTGGTGGAGGTGGAATGGCTACATATGTTTTGGGTATATGATGGGGGGTGTGATGGAAAGTGGTAGGTTTAGGATGCATGAAAGGATTACCAACATCTTGGCCTTGTTTACCTTGGGGTGTGTATCCAAGGCCATATGAGCATGGAGGGATTTTGACATGGTTTGGCTCCAAAATACCTTGTTCATAAAGGCCTAGACCTTTGCCTTGGTAGTTCATGTTTTGGAGTATGTGATGGACAATGGGACTAGGTGTGCTGTGAACATTAGACTTGAGCTCATTATTGGATGAAGAAGGTGAAGTGGATAAAGGTCGTTGTTGTCCTAAGGAAGAACATTCATGGACAAAGGTGGTAAAACCAATAGGACATGATGGTGGACTTGAAGTGGAATCGATGGTCAATGTGAAAGGAGGATCATTAGGATCTTGCTTATGTTCATGTTGATCCAAATTATTGGTATGATCTTTTATGCTTACTTGGGGGACAAGTGTCTCATCATGACAAGTTGATGTTTGCTCATTATGGATAGGGCTAGATGGTAGATGACTAGGAGCAATGTGGATATCTTGGTCATGGATAGATATAGGATTATGGATAGGATCAAGGTGCTCATGGATAGCTTCTTCATAGGTATCATCTTGATCATAAAGAAGGTAAATGTTATGGATGGGTTGCATGGAAGTGTTTTGATCTTGAGTTGGACTAGGGCTTAATGTTTCCACATGTTTAAGATTATGCTCTTGACATACCTCTTGACTTTGGATGGAAGTGGAAGGTTCTTGAGTGGACTTGATAGGCTCTTGATAGTTATCAACATGAAGGCATGATGGCTCTTGACTTAGGCTTGTGGTTGGAGACTCTTGAATAGACTTGTTGGCTTGTAGGTCACATGATGGGCTTAAAGGGCTAGGTATGTTAATGGAAGCCTCTTGAAGAGGCTCAAGGATATGTGAACCACATGATGAGATTATAGGATTGGACATGACCTTTGGAAGTTCATTGGTAGGCTCATGAATTAGTGTTTGACATGGAGGTAGTTTATTCCTAGCTAGTAGCCAATGGATCACATCCTTTGCAAGTGTATGGGTGGATGGAAAATATAATGGATGTATGATAATGGTAGTTGGTGTTGGATTAGGATTAGGACTAGGATTAGGTTGAGACCTAATTGGATTGAATGGATTAGGATTTGGACTAGATGGGGGTGATGATGTGGCACAATTTCCCATTATAGGTGGGTACACCTTGTAAACAATTGAGACAAATATTGGACATTGATTTGTATTATGGCCTTTGGTCCTATGATATGCACAATAATCATGTTCATCATATGGACTTTCTTCACATGGTTTGACTTTAGGAAGTTCAATGAGTTTTGCTTCAAGCATCCTTTGTAAAACTCTCTCAGCCGCATCCTTTGGTGAACGATTAGAATGATATGGTGAGGAAGGTAATGAGGGGCTTGGTGGTTTGGAAGGTAAAGGGATCAATGGACTATGATTGGGATCACATGGTGGTGTTGGGATAGGATTAGTTGGCTCATGTGTTGGCGGGTGATTAGATGATGAAGGCCACTCATAAGATGCATTTGCTAGATTGGTATCTCCCTTGTCAAAAGTAATTAAGTTTTGCATAGGATAACTTGGGCTTGTTTGATTTATGTACAAGGGATTACTTGGACTTGGATGTGCTTCTTGTTGCAAAGGTGGACTTAGGTCTATCAATGGTGCTTGGTGGTCTTGTTTAAAAGGTGTACTTGGACCTGATTGATTTATGTACAAAGGGCTATTTGGACTTGCATGTTGTTCTTGTGATATCACTTGATTGCCTTGTGGATGGGCTTGGTAGTGCATTGGAATGGTGGTATGAGGGATTGGATAAGCTTGAGGTGGAGGTTGATAGGTTGATGTGGCATTGACTTGGTGGATAGGTGGATTAAGTTGATAGGAAGTGGATGGATATGACATGCGGCTATAAGGTAGATTAGGTTGATAGGAAGTGGCTAAGGATTGTTGTATTTGTCAAGCTTGACTAGTGGCTAAAAGGTGTTGGACTTGGGCTATGGAGTGTTGTAGTTGAGGTGATTGGCTTGCGTGGGGTTGAGCTTTTTGGATGAAGAATTGTAATATTTCAATGGTGTCTTGGTTTAGGGGTTGTAATCCTTGATAAAGATTTTGGAGGAATCTTTGGAATTTGATTTCTAGGTCCTCTAGTGTAGACATGTTGTCACCACGTGTTTGTCTTAAGTCCTTTTAGCAAGCGCTTGTTTAGGGATTTTGGTGATGATGTGGAATGTTTAGATGATGTGTTTAGATTGATTTGTTTATGTGTTTGGGTGTTTAGAGCTTGATATGGCAATATTCAAACAAATGATTATGCATATACACACATGAATCACTCATGCAAGACACATAAGCAAGTTGTTGACTTTGAAAATGAAATGTGATGATTATGCAAGCACAAATGGAAAACACATCAACAAGCCTAATGTGTAGTCAAGTGGGTATAGTCAATTAGGTATAGTCAATTAGGTCTTAGGCTATCTATTGCACAAGGTTGACTATGGAATTGAAAGTGAAATCCTGCCACACAGCCAGGAGAAAGGGGTAACCCACCCTTCACCTTCACTTCCCAAAGGTATAAGGTTCTTTAGGGCTTAGCCAAGAGTGACAAGATTCCAACTCCCAATGAGGGTGTCTTTCGATTCAGCCTCGATTGAGGTCGTCCCTTGGAGTGGTGTGTCTCCAAGCAGGCCTCCTAAGAAGGGTATGACAAAAGCAAACCAAGTGAGCTGTCACTTGATTCACACTCGCAGTTGTTAATTTCCCCTTAGAAACTTGAAATGTGTAACAAACAGTTCAAACACTTGTTCTTTTTAGACCCAAATCTAAATGTGATGGAAGACAATGGTTTGTTTTAGCCTAATTTTTTTGATGTGAATTTGCAAACAATTGTTTATTTTAAAGCCCAAATCTAAGTGTGATGACAAACAAGTTGTTTGTTTTATGCCCAAAATCTAAATGTGTGATCAAATAATGATTAGAGATGAGAGATTAGAATGAGTGCACCTCATAAAAATTGCTTTCCAAGTTGCTATTATGATTGATCCAAATGTTGCTCCAGCTCCTTTGATTCACTTACAAGTCACTGCAAAAAATAAAATGTGATTTGGTTTGCTAGATTGGAAGATATGATTTTTTTTTTCTAAAAGTCGCGCATCAAAAATTTCTGAAAAATTAGAATCGCAGGGTCAACTTCAAATCGCCATAACTCTTTGAATACTGAATCAAATCTTTAATGTAACCACTTTTCGGAAAGCTCTCGAAGTCCTCTTTCCAACGAATCTAAGATCTCCTTTTTACAGGACCTGTGTAAAACAAAAAACCCTCTGCAACTGATCTGGTCATAAATTAAAAAAATCAGCAAAAAGTTGCGCGTCAAATTTTTTTGAAAAATTAGAATCGCAGGGTCAACTTCAAATCGTCATAACTCTTTGAATACTGAGCCAAATCTTTAATGTAACCACTTTTCGGAAAGCTCTTGATGTCCTCTTTCCAACGAATCTAAGATCTCTTTTTTCCAGGACCTGTGCAAAACAAAAAACCCTCTGCAACAAATCTGGTCATAAATTAAAAAAATCAGCAATATAAAATATCTTCAACCTACAAATCAAAGTGCATAAACATGCAAAAATGAATGATTGACGCTCTAAGAAATCTGATCTTCATAAAAACAACTCAAACAAGAGGGTTAATCAGGGACGTGAGTCCCATCGGGCGTGCCAAAATGTATATCGAAAAAATTGGATTTATAAATGGAAATGATCAAACAATTGAAATGCATAACCTAAACCCAAATAATTCAATACCTCGAAGATGCAAAATGAGCTTGATTGATTGATCGCTTTGTTGTGTTGATTGCTCGATTCCGCAGCATAACGTTGATAAGGAGATAGATGATGGATGCAAAGGCTCTAATGATATTTCAACAGCATGTGGATACTTGAGGATCAATGCCCTTTTAGAAAATTTGACAGAATAAGGGTGCTTAAGGCTCAATGCATGCTAATGGCTTGTGAGGGGGTTGATTTATAGAAAAGGCTTGGTTCCAATGGATGGCTAGGATCAATTAGGGCTTTAGGTGAAATGGATGGATAGGATTAAGTTAGGTTTCTTTGCACATCAAGAAATTGTAGTCATATGACATGTGGCAAAGGAGGATGAGGCTTAGGTGTGCTTGTGTAGATAAATACTAAAATTAGGTCCCATTAGTTGTGCATGTGAAAGATAAAAGTTGTAACACAACACATGATTGACTAGACAAGTGTTGGAATGTGATGAAAGATGAGTGTTTAATTCAAATAAAATATTTGAATTAGTTGGGATATGAGTTGGATATTAATTAAATAAATAAAATGTATTTAATTAATTGAGAAGTTGAATAGGATGAGATAAGATATGATGTGGAAATTAATTAAATAAATAAAATTTATTTAATTAATTGGGATGGGGATAAGATAAATGGGATTATGCATGTGAAATTAATTAATTAAATAAAATTTATTTAATTAATTGGCTAAGTAGGATAAAGATGGGAATTTTAATTAAATAAATAAAATTTATTTAATTAATTGGCTTAATGGATAAATGGGATTAAGAGAGGGATTTAGGACAAAAATGGCTTATGATGTTTAGGATAATGTTTTAACAAGGTGTTGTAGGACATGGACAAAGTTGGGACAAATTTGGGTGTCTACATTTTGCCCCTCTTTGAGATGATGTTCGAGATGATAAGATTTGTGTCGAGTAACATCATTTCAAAGAAGCCAAGGTATGGATAGAGGAAAATGATAGTGATGATGGAAAGATATGATGAGGATGATGATGGTGGAAAGATAGGATGAAATGGGATGATGATGCCCCCTCGAGAGGTTAGGCGGGTTGGACAAACACGGGTAGGCTCTCGAAAAGAAATGGCTTGGCTGCAAAAAGAAAGATAAGGGAATAGATAGAAGAAATGATGATGCGTTATGCTGCAATGAAGGTGAGCAACCATGATGTTTGATATAGCACTAGACGTTATGCACCAAGGTATAAGGACCAGGGTGACGATGTGTCTTGTGCCCCAACATAATACAACCTTGTCTAACGTATGAGGAAGAAAACTTAGAGCATTGAAGTCCTAATGCACAAAAGGTATGATATGACCTCAGATGCAAAGGATAGTGCAAAAAGCTATTCCAACATACACAAGATATGAATATTAGCTAGAATGATATAGATGTGATACAAATGCAAGATAAAAAGATAACACACACAAGCAAGCAAGCAAGCACAAATGATTCAAAAACAAACAAGGTATTGCCCCTGTCAAGCTGTAAACCAATGATTAATTGCTATTTGTTGATAGTTGAGAGTGTTGTCATTGCAGGGAAAGCTATATCCCTAGATCAACACAAGGTTGTTTGCTGAGTTGGTTGGCTAATTGGCTGAGTGATTTGGCTTACAACAAGGCTAGGATCAAGACCATGGATTGCGTTTGGATAACTTGGCTTGATTGATTAACTTGATTGGTATAGCTTAATGATGACTTGCACTTGGATCTTCATTTGGAATGGTTGGAAGATGATGAAATGTTAATTAGATTGATTTGATGAAGGATGGATGATTAGACGAAGTGATGGATTGAGCTGCTTTTGATTTGCTGAAGTGAGTGGATTTGTTTTGATGGTTGGCTTGATGTGCTTGAGTTGATTTGCTTTGGTGTTAATGTTGATGATTGATAGGATTTGTTTTAAATGATGATAGTGATGGTGTGATGATTAGAGTGTACACTCAATCTAAGCATAAGCAAGTGTTCTCAGTATGCTCAAAGGATGTAAAACAAATAAGGTTATTGCCCTTGTCAAGTCATAAACTAATATTTGATTGTTTGATTGATGATGATAGTGTTGTCATTGCAGGGAAAGCTATATCCCTAGATCAATACAAGGATGTGGGAATGCGATATCCCATTGATGATGATTGATTGGGCTCATGACAAGATTAGGATCAAAAACTTGTTGATTTGATTGGATAATGTTCCTTGATTGATTAGCTTGCTTCATATGGATTAGTGTGACATGGATTTAAGATCATTGCTTAGATTGATTTGATTGATATGACTGGAAGAATTGATTGATTGAAATGGATAAATGAATGTTATTGATAAGAAGAATTGATGATGATAATTTTGATTTTGATTGATGTTGATGGAGTGGATTGTTTTGGATGATGATTGGTTTTATTGCTTGGATTTTTTGTTGGATATTTGATTTTTTAGATTTTTTGACATATTTTGATTTTTTTGGATTTTTTGAAGTGTTTTAATTTTTTTTGATTTTTTTTTTTGAGATGTCAATAGATTTACAATGTGGGTAGCCTTTGTGCTTGATACCAATGACAAGGGAGAAAACCAAGTCTAGGTGCAAAGATGGATGAATGGGATTGGATGGATAAAAGGATGGGCAATAAGGGATGGAAGGCTCATGATATATGGATGGATAAAAAGATAGGCCATAAAAGGGATGGATGCATGCCTCATGATGAACAAATAGGTAGGCTATAGTGGAAAGCTCATGATAAATAGATGGGGATAAGCTATAAGATGGAAAGCTTATGATAAGGATATGCCATAGTGGATGGATCATAAGGGAGCTAGGATGTGATCTTCAAAGGCTATGTTGCATAGGAAGAACTTGCCCCCATTCTAGGTGGTAATGCTAAGGATTTTTACATGACAAAATTCATGACCATGGGATGACATGATAGGTTTTACATGACAAGGTGTATGATAGGTGGATAATGATAATATGGATTGATGAGGAAGGTATGAGGTATACCAAGAGATATCCAAAGTATGTTTCAAGATTTTGCCCCTATGTCTTCATCAAAATCAAAAGGCAGAAGGATGGATGAATGGATAAATGAGTTCAATAGGATAGGCTTGTTTATGTAATGGCTAAGGATGGTAGGATGGTAAATGATATAATGGGATAGATAGTTTGGAAATGGATAGGTTGGATGAGACAATGTGCCCCCAAGTGTAAGTGACATAGAAGATCAACCTACACATGATGCCTATTTGCCAGGTTTTCATCATGGTACTTATCCAAGGCGCCTGTTTACCAAGTTTTCATCGTTGGATGAAGGAATTTCTCTTTACTTTTTTGATTTTTGATTTTTGATTTTTTTTTGCTTCTTTTTCTTTTTTTTGCTTTTAGATGGGTTGACAATTACACATGGCGCCTGTTTGCCAGGTTTTCACCATGGTAATGGATAGGAGGGACTCAAGTGGCTAGTTCAATGGATGTTAGTAGTGTCCCATTAGAGATGAATGATGTCTTCACATGGACCATGTCAAGTGTGCTCATTGATGTTGCTAAGGGATTGCATGGATGGGAGATGAATTAGGTAGATAGTGGATGATGATGTGGAATTATGGTAGGGTAGGCTAGTGGCTTATGGTGTGGATTTATATAGGCTTATGGAATGAAGATGGACGAAAAGTTTATGCCAAAGCATGGACCATAGGGATAGCATGGGGGAGATATGTAGGATAATGGATGGAAGATGGGAAGATGTAGTTGTGTGGAGGTGTTGCGAAGTGGAAGGGAACCATGACCAATGGTTGCACACACCGTGATAAACATTGAAGCTTTTGATGAGATAATGGTGTAGGAAGCAATGGAGATGTTTGCTTAGGAGATGGTTGATGAAGTGATTTAGGAACCCACATAGATTTAGTATTTTTAGTGCTTTTGCTTTTCTTGTGGGAGTTTTGAAAGTTTTGGATAGGCTCTTGGATGGATATAGGCTTTTGGATGGAGGTAGGTGATTGGGATTCTTGAGATGTGGAGGAGGATGCCTCATTTGCTTTGTTGGCTATTTGCTTAGGAACCCAAACCATTTTGCTTTTAGGCTTTGCTTTTGGAGGTATGGGCTTGGATAGCTTTGTGAATGTACTTTGCTTAGAAGATGGATGATTTAGAGACTTGTCACATTGATACCCTAAGGCATGAGGGTCCTTAGGAGTTTTAGTTGGATTTTTGGCTTTATATGTAGAGGCATCAAAATTTTTGCTTTTGTATCCCATGGGGTGGGTGGAGTGGATGGAATGATTGAAAGCTTTATGCTTAAATGATGTGTGCTTTTGTTGGCCATGATTAGGGATGTAAGCATACTTATGAATGATATGTATGTTAGGTGTTGGAAGCAATGGTGGCAAGGTGGATGGAGGGATATTTGGAGTTGGTAAAAGTGGAGGCAAAGTGGATGGTGGAAGGTGTATGGTCACATGCTTTTGACTTTTATAAGTTGGTGGAGGTGGAATGGCTACATATGTTTTGGGTATATGATGGGGGGTGTGATGGAAAGTGGTAGGTTTAGGATGCATGAAAGGATTACCAACATCTTGGCCTTGTTTACCTTGGGGTGTGTATCCAAGGCCATATGAGCATGGAGGGATTTTGACATGGTTTGGCTCCAAAATACCTTGTTCATAAAGGCCTAGACCTTTGCCTTGGTAGTTCATGTTTTGGAGTATGTGATGGACAATGGGACTAGGTGTGCTGTGAACATTAGACTTGAGCTCATTATTGGATGAAGAAGGTGAAGTGGATAAAGGTCGTTGTCCTAAGGAAGAACATTCATGGACAAAGGTGGTAAAACCAATAGGACATGATGGTGGACTTGAAGTGGAATCGATGGTCAATGTGAAAGGAGGATCATTAGGATCTTGCTTATGTTCATGTTGATCCAAATTATTGGTATGATCTTTTATGCTTACTTGGGGGACAAGTGTCTCATCATGACAAGTTGATGTTTGCTCATTATGGATAGGGCTAGATGGTAGATGACTAGGAGCAATGTGGATATCTTGGTCATGGATAGATATAGGATTATGGATAGGATCAAGGTGCTCATGGATAGCTTCTTCATAGGTATCATCTTGATCATAAAGAAGGTAAATGTTATGGATGGGTTGCATGGAAGTGTTTTGATCTTGAGTTGGACTAGGGCTTAATGTTTCCACATGTTTAAGATTATGCTCTTGACATACCTCTTGACTTTGGATGGAAGTGGAAGGTTCTTGAGTGGACTTGATAGGCTCTTGATAGTTATCAACATGAAGGCATGATGGCTCTTGACTTAGGCTTGTGGTTGGAGACTCTTGAATAGACTTGTTGGCTTGTAGGTCACATGATGGGCTTAAAGGGCTAGGTATGTTAATGGAAGCCTCTTGAAGAGGCTCAAGGATATGTGAACCACATGATGAGATTATAGGATTGGACATGACCTTTGGAAGTTCATTGGTAGGCTCATGAATTAGTGTTTGACATGGAGGTAGTTTATTCCTAGCTAGTAGCCAATGGATCACATCCTTTGCAAGTGTATGGGTGGATGGAAAATATAATGGATGTATGATAATGGTAGTTGGTGTTGGATTAGGATTAGGACTAGGATTAGGTTGAGACCTAATTGGATTGAATGGATTAGGATTTGGACTAGATGGGGGTGATGATGTGGCACAATTTCCCATTATAGGTGGGTACACCTTGTAAACAATTGAGACAAATATTGGACATTGATTTGTATTATGGCCTTTGGTCCTATGATATGCACAATAATCATGTTCATCATATGGACTTTCTTCACATGGTTTGACTTTAGGAAGTTCAATGAGTTTTGCTTCAAGCATCCTTTGTAAAACTCTCTCAGCTGCATCCTTTGGTGAACGATTAGAATGATATGGTGAGGAAGGTAATGAGGGGCTTGGTGGTTTGGAAGGTAAAGGGATCAATGGACTATGATTGGGATCACATGGTGGTGTTGGGATAGGATTAGTTGGCTCATGTGTTGGCGGGTGATTAGATGATGAAGGCCACTCATAAGATGCATTTGCTAGATTGGTATCTCCCTTGTCAAAGGTAATTAAGTCTTGCATAGGATAACTTGGGCTTGTTTGATTTATGTACAAGGGATTACTTGGACTTGGATGTGCTTCTTGTTGCAAAGGTGGACTTAGGTCTATCAATGGTGCTTGGTGGTCTTGTTTAAAAGGTGTACTTGGACCTGATTGATTTATGTACAAAGGGCTATTTGGACTTGCATGTTGTTCTTGTGATATCACTTGATTGCCTTGTGGATGGGCTTGGTAGTGCATTGGAATGGTGGTATGAGGGATTGGATAAGCTTGAGGTGGAGGTTGATAGGTTGATGTGGCATTGACTTGGTGGATAGGTGGATTAAGTTGATAGGAAGTGGATGGATATGACATGCGGCTATAAGGTAGATTAGGTTGATAGGAAGTGGCTAAGGATTGTTGTATTTGTCAAGCTTGACTAGTGGCTAAAAGGTGTTGGACTTGGGCTATGGAGTGTTGTAGTTGAGGTGATTGGCTTGCGTGGGGTTGAGCTTTTTGGATGAAGAATTGTAATATTTCAATGGTGTCTTGGTTTAGGGGTTGTAATCCTTGATAAAGATTTTGGAGGAATCTTTGGAATTTGATTTCTAGGTCCTCTAGTGTAGACATGTTGTCACCACGTGTTTGTCTTAAGTCCTTTTAGCAAGCGCTTGTTTAGGGATTTTGGTGATGATGTGGAATGTTTAGATGATGTGTTTAGATTGATTTGTTTATGTGTTTGGGTGTTTAGAGCTTGATATGGCAATATTCAAACAAATGATTATGCATATACACACATGAATCACTCATGCAAGACACATAAGCAAGTTGTTGACTTTGAAAATGAAATGTGATGATTATGCAAGCACACATAGAAAACACATCAACAAGCTTAATGTGTAGTCAAGTGGGTATAGTCAATTAGGTCTTAGGCTATCTATTGCACAAGGTTGACTATGGAATTGAAAGTGAAATCCTGCCACACAGCCAGGAGAAAGGGGTAACCCACCCTTCACCTTCACTTCCCAAAGGTATAAAGTTCTTTAGGGCTTAGCCAAGAGTGACAAGATTCCAACTCCCAATGAGGGTGTCTTTCGATTCAGCCTCGATTGAGGTCGTCCCTTGGAGTGGTGTGTCTCCAAGCAGGCCTCCTAAGAAGGGTATGACAAAAGCAAACCAAGTGAGCTGTCACTTGATTCACACTCGCAGTTGTTAATTTCCCCTTAGAAACTTGAAATGTGTAACAAACAGTTCAAGCACTTGTTCTTTTTAGACCCAAATCTAAATGTGATGGAAGACAATGGTTTGTTTTAGCCCAATTTTTTTTTATGTGAATTTGCAAACAATTGTTTATTTTAAAGCCCAAATCCAAGTGTGATGACAAACAAGTTGTTTGTTTTATGCCCAAAATCTAAATGTGTGATCAAATAATGATTAGAGATGAGAGATTAGAATGAGTGCACCTCATAAAAATTGCTTTCCAAGTTGCTATTATGATTGATCCAAATGTTGCTCCAGCTCCTTTGATTCACTTACAAGTCACTGCAAAAAATAAAATGTGATTTGGTTTGCTAGATTGGAAGATATGATTTTTTTTTTCTAAAAGTCGCGCATCAAAAATTTCTGAAAAATTAGAATCGCAGGGTCAACTTCAAATCGCCATAACTTTTTGAATACTGAACCAAATCTTTAATGTAACCACTTTTCGGAAAGCTCTCGAAGTCCTCTTTCCAACGAATCTAAGATCTCCTTTTTACAGGACCTGTGTAAAACAAAAAACCCTCTGCAACTGATCTGGTCATAAATTAAAAAAATCAGCAAAAAGTTGCGCGTCAAAATTTTTTGAAAAATTAGAATCGCAGGGTCAACTTCAAATCGTCATAACTCTTTGAATACTGAGCCAAATCTTTAATGTAGCCACTTTTCGGAAAGCTCTCGAAGTCCTCTTTCCAACGAATCTAAGATCTCTTTTTTCCAGGACCTGTGCAAAACAAAAAACCCTCTGCAACAAATCTGGTCATAAATTAAAAAAATCAGCAATATAAAATATCTTCAACCTACAAATCAAAGTGCATAAACATGCAAAAATGAATGATTGACGCTCTAAGAAATCTGATCTTCACAAAAACAACTCAAACAAGAGGGTTAATCAGGGACGTGAGTCCCATCGGGCGTGCCAAAATGTATATCGAAAAATTTGGATTTATAAATGGAAATGATCAAACAATTGAAATGCATAACCTAAACCCAAATAATTCAATACCTCGAAGATGCAAAATGAGCTTGATTGATTGATCGCTTTGTTGTGTTGACTGCTCGATTCCGCAGCATAACGTTGATAAGGAGATAGATGATGGATGCAAAGGCTCTAATGATATTTCAACAGCATGTGGATACTTGAGGATCAATGCCCTTTTAGAAAATTTGACAGAATAAGGGTGCTTAAGGCTCAATGCATGCTAATGGCTTGTGAGGGGGTTGATTTATAGAAAAGGCTTGGTTCCAATGGATGGCTAGGATCAATTAGGGCTTTAGGTGAAATGGATGGATAGGATTAAGTTAGGTTTCCTTGCACATCAAGAAATTGTAGTCATATGACATGTGGCAAAGGAGGATGAGGCTTAGGTGTGCTTGTGTAGATAAATACTAAAATTAGGTCCCATTAGTTGTGCATGTGAAAGATAAAAGTTGTAACACAACACATGATTGATTAGACAAGTGTTGGAATGTAATGAAAGATGAGTGTTTAATTCAAATAAAATATTTGAATTAGTTGGGATATGAGTTGGATATTAATTAAATAAATAAAATTTATTTAATTAATTGAGAAGTTGAATAGGATGAGATAAGATATGATGTGGAAATTAATTAAATAAATAAAATTTATTTAATTAATTGGGATGGGGATAAGATAAATGGGATTATGCATGTGAAATTAATTAATTAAATAAAATTTATTTAATTAATTGGCTAAGTAGGATAAAGATGGGGATTTTAATTAAATAAATAAAATTTATTTAATTAATTGGCTTAATGGATAAATGGGATTAAGAGAGGGATTTAGGACAAAAATGGCTTATGATGTTTAGGATAATGTTTTAACAAGGTGTTGTAGGACATGGACAAAGTTGGGACAAATTTGGGTGTCTACAGAAACATTTAACGGCTAACTTACCTCTATATTTTCTAGTCACCTTTTTTAGTCTTCTTACAAAATTTGGTTCTACCTCATCAAAATCATATGGATCTGATTCATCATCCTTCTCTACCTTGTAGACTTTAAAGCTAGTTTCTTTCTTTGTAGAATCTTGACTAAACTCTTTTAATTCAAAAGAAATTAAAGTACCAAACATATGATCTCTAGAATATTGATCTAAATTCTAAGCTTCCTTAATAGAAAAAACTTTAGAGCTATACAAATTAGGAAGAGTTCATAATACCTTTTTTTACAACTTTACTTTCTTCCAGTTTACCACCAAGACCATTGATGGCACTAACAACTTCATCAACTCTGAGCATGTAGGCTATAACATATTCATCTTCAGACATCCTTAGGTTTTCCAATTTGGCTTTGTAGTTTTGCATGTTTTCTTTCATATCCTTATCATCTCCTTCATAAATGTTCTGTAGCTTAACCATGTTGAAGGCACAAGACAACTGAGAGCGGGGGGGGTGAATCGATTGTATCAAAAACCTTAACTTCTTTAAACAAAGTCACATTCACATTCACTTACTTTAACTCCTTAATCTATTATGAAGATTAAACATGAAATGCAAAAACAAAACTTAAACACATCAACACCATATACACATGGACTCTAGATTTTTATGTGGAAAATCTCAAAGGTAAAAACCACGGTGAGTGTTAGCTCAGAATATAATGTAGTAACAATACTGAATCACAAAGAGGCTCACTGCCTTAGGGCTCACTTCCTAGGTCTCACTACCTAAAAGGACTCACTATCCAAAGGCTCACTGCCAAAGGGTGGCTCACTACCAAGAGGGTGGCTCATTATTGGTTGAGTGCAAGATCATGACGGACCAAATAGAGGCAATGGAGAAAAAACTTGTTGGATGAAAAAGTGCTAACATTTAAACTAATATTTAGATTTTGATGGAAAGGATGTTAATATTTCTATCTGAAATATGGATTCCCTCTAAAAATTCCTTAGGATTACTTCATATTTACAAGAGTGGGAATCCCAAAACTTGCTAATGAAACTTGCAAAACCACCCATTTAGTGTTATTCTCAAATTTTCCACAATTTCATCCTTGAAGCTGACAAACATTTTTGTAATTAAATTTAATCAAATGAAAAGGGTTTATAGAGGAAACTATAAACATTCTAAAAATACAATATACATCTCATAATAATTTTAATAGGTAATTATTATTAATTTTCTACATATGCTATGTCTAATTTGCTGATAGATATACATATTGAAAAACATCCATAACTTTCAACATATTAATCCTTTTTTAAATCTAAAAGATGCGTGACATTCTAGGATTTATTGGGTATACATTAAAATTTAAAATTTTTGTGTTTCATATATTTTTGACCAAGTTAAGTTGGCTAGAAAATTAATTTTTAATATTTTAAAACATTCACAGTAAAAAATTCATAAATAATTGTTTACTTAAAAATTTTAGAAAAATATGTCACATCCACTCATGTGTCCTTTACTTAAATCTAAATCATGAAAGAAAAATATTATCCTTTTCTCATACTTAGGTTGGCCAGAATGACATCTACTTTTTACATTTTTATCAAAATTTTAATAGTGCTTCATTGAAATATACAATTTTCACCAAACTGTATTTAAAATTTTCAAAAAAAATAGTAGCCCAGAAACTATATTCAATTTATTACAACTTTTATTACTACCTTATTTCTAGATTGTGTAGATAACTCATTTAATTTTTGACATGAAGTTACCTAACTATGTTTTTCACATTTACATTGCCACTTAGGGGTAGTGTTTGGCCCATCATGATCTTGTACTCACCCTGCCATGAATTGATTTGATAGCATCTACAACATGCCTAAGTTGAGTTCCATTCAACCATAATACATCTCTCCTTTGCTACCTTTACAACACACACACACACTTTATCTTTGCATATTGTCTCACTTCACCTCACTCATGAATTCATTACATATATTTATACCAATCGTCAACCTTGGAACATTCATCAAGGTCGAAAATACAACTTACAACCATTGGAACTATCTCCAAAGTCAGCATACACACATAAATCAAATTAGGTATGGACCTAAACAAACTTTCAGAGATAATGAATGAAGTAATAATGTTTCATAGCTTAGGTTGGACCCAAATACATCCTTACACATTTCCTTACACTTTTGTAATCCAAGAAACACATCCGCAAAGAATATTAACACCCAAGTCAACCAAACTAGTGCAATCATTAAGAATACTTAGACACATGCTTCCAAGAGCTTCATTACAGCTTGCCAATCAAGAACACACCTTAAATACATTTTGGAGACATCCAAGAACAACATAGAATCACTTGTGAGATTACAAATCCAACAACAATAGATCTCACTTAAACACAATAACTATCACTTAAAGATAGATCACAGACTGCTCACAACAAACACTATCAAACTTTGCTAATCAATAAGTTTCTTTCTAGAGTAGAAAATCACAAGTCCTTTGGAATGAAGATAACTAATTACCTTATAAACTTAAGTCCAGAATAGAAAGACCAAAATCCAAATTGCGAAGAAATACGGAGCAAAATACTTTCTCCCTATCACACTGCAAGCATTGCCAGACACAGTCTTCAAACTAGTGAATTGAACTTTTTCTACACAACGATCTAGACCACCAAAATCTATATTTAGCATCATCAAATACTTCTCTAAAACATATCCAAATCTCATACTCTGGTCTTTAATACAAAGGAAATGTAGATCAGAAACTCAGACAGTGTCCTTAACATGACAACTCAATCAATCAACAAACAACAATATCATAAGACACAGTTCACACCAATGACAACAAAAACATGTTCACATCAATGAAAACACCAATTAGAACATACTTGCAATGATCTCCCCCTTTGTCATTGATGGAAACATATGATGTAAAAAATTGAACATGTTCCTCCATCAAGATACAACTCTACATCAGAACTCTTTCTCCCCCTAAGTTTTTCACATGATCTCTCTCTCACTTTGACATTAATGAAAAAGGGCATCTCTTCCACTGCACATACTTGAACACTACAGCTCTGATCAATCTGGAATCATTCTTTACTCCCCTTGACTGTAATGATTATCTCAAACCACTACCTGCTCCCCCTGAGAGGTAACCTCCAACAACAGTCTAAAAAGAGAAATATACTTTGAGGCACACTAAACTGATGCATCTCCTTATGCATCTAGTTCAAGGAAGAAGGGGCAACAATCCCTAACTTTTCCCAGAGATACTCAAATGTATCCTTTAGAAGAGCCTTAGTGAATATATCAGCAACTTGATCTTTTGTAGGCACATACTCAAGCTTCACTTCATTCTCTGCAACTTTCTCCCTTAAAAAGTGATAATTAAAATGTGTTGTCTTTGAATGCATCACTAGGTTCTTTGAAATATTTATGGGACTTGTTTTATCACAAAGTGATGCAAGAGTATCCCTAGTTCAAGAGCAATCTTGCATCAACCAAAAAAATTTGCATTTCAGTTTGTTTGCATTTCAGTTCCTTCATTTTCCAGTTCAGTTCAGGAAGTTCATTGAATAGTAGTTTTTAGCTTATGGTCTAGTTTTGGCATTTCACATCTTATAGATCTAGACCCAACATATACATTCATTCCTCTACATCATATCACGAATTTAGAGTATTTGGATCAGTCATCGGAAAGATATCACTATCAGAAGTTGACTATTTTCTCAAGAGTAGAGCATCCTGATAGTTCCTCATAATCAGCTGAAGGAGAAGGCTTGCGGATCATTCCTTGACTTGTGCATCTCAATGAAACATTATTCAATGTCATGTGGTTCATGGCTGACCTTCCCCAAGGGTTCGTACATTGTTCTATTCATTTGAGGAAGTGTTCTATGCATTTAGGTTTGACCTATCTGTGAACATGTTATAGCTCTTCATTGGAGCTTGTGACCTTCCTTGGCTGACATGGAGGAATCTATTGGTCTAGAAATGATATATAAAGATGTAATAGATCCTTAGGAAAGTAGTTATCAAGTTTAGATAATTTAGAAGATAGATAGTTGGCTCCTTCATGAGAGAACTTCAAAGATTATCTTGTACATGTGTGTAATTAGGCCTGTGAGCCCTAATTCTAAGCCTACATGTTGTCGACCATATTGTATTTGAATTCTATGATATATTGAATGACTAAATCTACATTTGTTTCATTTCTTGGAGTTGTTTCCATTGTGTTTACTCTTGCTGCATGGTCCAGATAGTTCATTCAATGAACCCTCCTACTGTGACTATACCAAGTGGTATCAAAGCTAAGTTTGATTCTTTAGAGCGAATTGGCAAAGGAGATTCATTAAGATCTTGTTGTGGACAGATCGCTGATTGAGAGGCAGTTTAGACTTGATCCTAGGAAAATGCCGTCGTGAAGAGTTCCTCTTGTTGGTACAATGGCTAATAGAATGGATGAGATGATAGAATTGATGAGAACAATGTGAATTCATTTGGATGCTATTGAAGAAGATAGGCAAAGAGGATTGACACCTAGACCTAATGTTGAAAGTGATGATGAAGAAGAATTTCAATCTATTGAACAAACTGGAGAAACCCTATAAGGTCATGAAGAAGAAGAATCAAATCAGATAAAAATGTTGTGAGCTATTTCAAAGATTGGAAAGATACCTACAGTTGATTTGCCACATTATACTGGTAATCTGAATCCTGAAGAATTGATTGACTAGATAAATGACATGGAAGAATACTTTGAATATGAAAAAATTGAAGATCTGGAGAAGGTGAAATTTGTAAAGACAAATTTAGAAGGACAAGCTGCTATATGGTGGAAGGAAGTTTAGTTGGAAAGAAACATAAGGGGAAAAAAAAAGATTACAAAGTGGGACTGGATGGTTACAAATTTAAAGAATCAGTTCATACCTACTGACTATGAGTTGGAATTATTGAAAAGATTACAGAACCTGAGACAATAGGAGAAATCTATGGAGTACACTAAATAATTTCATAAGATGATAATAAGGATAGGCCATAGTGAAGCAAGCAAGGAGAAAGTGGCTAGATACATCAATGGATTAAGATTGAACATTCAAGAAGAACTAAGCTTCGTAAGGATGACATCTTTGGAAGAAACATATCAATTTGCGCTGAAAGTTGAAGAGAACCTAAAGAAGAAGCATGATCAGAGACAAAGAGGCAGAGGTAGTAAATTTTAGAGAGGAAGAACATTTTCTAGATATGATAGATCAATAGTGCAGTAGAACAAGTTTGACAGGCTGTTGAAGAAGGATGACAGAGATAACAATGCTTACCAGAGAGATGATAGAAAATTTTACTGGAGAGGAAAGCCTAGTGCATATGGGAATGATGGATACAGAAGAGAAGGTAGAAGATTTAATAAGAGAACATTCAAAGGTACTTGTTTCAAGTGTGGAGGTGAAAAACATAGATCATTTGAATGTAATCAGGGTAGTACAAGTAAGAGGATAGAGAATAGTGGAAGAGCAGCCTATGTTGAAGAAGAACCTATTGAATCACCTAGTTCTATTGGTAAACCTGAGAAAGGAGTATCATTGGTGATGAGGAGAGCACTATTTCAAGTAGAGACAAATGAGGAACCATCACAGAGGAAAAGTCTATTCAAAACTAGATGCAAACCCAGAGTTAAGTGTTGTAAAGTTGTAATTGATAGTGGTAGTCTAGATAACCTAGTTTTAGAGGAGATGGTGACTAAGATGAAATTGGAAAGATTGAAACACCCTAAGCCCTATCAGATAGCATGGATTTAGGATGATCATAAGGTACTGGTGAGTGAGAAATGTTTGGTGAAATTTCATATTGGATCTTATCATAATGAAGTCTTGTGTGATATTATGCCTATGGATGTTTGTCATATCTTGTTGGGTAGACCTTGGTAGTATGATACAAAAGCTATACATGATGGAAGAAAGAATATATATACTATAATAGAAAATGGGAAAAGAATTAATTTGATTCCTTTAGAAGATGATTCTAAAGATGTAGTATGTGGAAATGCTAGAGTTCGTTTGGTAGATGGAAGGAAATTTTTTGATGGTTTGAAACAGGAAAGTATGTGTTATACATTGATTCCTAAGAAGCCTAAAGTAGTAGAGAATGAAACTAAACTGGAAGAAATAAAGGAGTTATTGACAAAGTATGAAGACATCATATCAGATAATGTGTCTGATGGATTATCACCTATAAGGAGTATCAATCATCACATGGATCTTATACCGGGAGCAAGTTTGCCTAACAAAGTAGCACACTAGATGACACCAGCAGAGAATGAAGAATTGAATAGATAGATACAAGAGTTGTTGAGGAAAGGTTTGATCAAAGAAAGTTTGAGTCCTTGTACAGTACCTGTAGTGCTAGCATCAAAGAAGGATGGAGAATGAAGAATGTGTATTGATTCTAGAGTAATAAACAAGATCACAGTCAACTATAGATTTCCTTTACCTAGGATGGATGATATCATGAATTGTTTGAGTGGAGCAAGATATTTCATGAAGATAGACTTGAAGAGTCGATACCATCAGATTAGAATCAGAGAAGGAGATGAATGGAAGACTACTTTTAAGACAAATGAAGGATTGTATGAGTGGTTAGTGATGCCTTTTGGATTGACAAATGCACCAAGTACTTTCATGAGATTGATGAATGAAGTTCTGAAGAAATTCTTAGGTAAGTTTGTGATTGTATACTTGGATGATATTCTAATTTTTAGTAAGACAAATGAAGAGCATTTGTGGCATATTAGATAGTTTTGTAGAGGTTGAGAGAGAAGAAATTGTTGATAAACATCAAGAAGTGTAGTTTCATGAAGGAAGAGTTGGTATATTTGGGATTTGTGATCTTTACGAAAGGATTGAAGATGGACCCTAAGAAAGTGAGAGCAATTGTTGAATGGCCTACAATGGAGAGCATTGAAGAAGTTACATCATTTCATGGATTGGCTAGTCTCTACCAAAAGTTCATCAAAAAATTTAGTTCTATTTGTAACCCTATGACAGAGGCAATCAGAGTTGACAAAAAAGATTTCAAGTGGACATCAGGAGCAGATTAAAGTTTTGAGTTGTTGCAGAAAAAAGTGATAGAGCAACTTGTTTTGGCATTACCGGATTTCAATAAGGTATTTCAAGTTGATTGTGATGCAAGGGAAAATGTAATTGGAGCAGTGTTAAGTCAAGAAGGTAGACCTGTAGCATATTTTAGTGATAAATTGAATGATGCAAGGAGAAGATATTTAGTTTATGATCAAGAGTTCTATGCCATAATTCAAGCCTTGAAGAAGTGGAGACATTATTTGTTGCCTAAGGAGTTTTTGTTGTATACGGATCATCAAATTTTACAATACTTGAATAGTCAAGGTAAGTTGAATCAAAGACATATGAGATGGGTAGAGTTCATGCAAAGTTATACTTTTGTGTTGAAGCATAGGAGTGGAAAATCAAACAAAGTTGCTAATGCCTTGAGTAGAAGAAGAAACTTGTTGACATAAATGAGAGTTGAAGTATTGGGTTTTGATGAATTGAAGAACATGTATGAGGGAGACACTGATTTTACAAAACCTTGGAGAGCATGTAAGGAACCTATTGTGATAGATAGAAGTAAGTGGTTGGACTATTTCAATAAAGAAGATATGTTATTTAAAGGAAGTCAATTGTGCATACCTAGAAATTTAATGAGAGATAATTTGATCAAGGAGAAGCATAGTGGTGGATTAGCAGGACATTTTGGCATTAATAAGATAGTGGCTTTGGTAAGTGAAAATTACTTTTGGCCTTAGATACATAAGGATGTTCAGAGATTTGTGCAGAGTTGTAGAGTTTGTCAAGTTGCAAAAGGGAGTAGTCAGAACACTAGATTGTATAAACCTTTGACAGTATCGAAGAGAACATGGGAAGACATAAGCATGGATTTTGTAATGGGATTGCCTAAGACACAAAGAGGACATAATTCAATATTTGTAGTGGTTGACAGATTTTCAAAGATGGCTCATTTCATACCTTGTAAGAAGACAACTGATGCAGTGCATGTAGCTAACCTATTTTTCAAAGAGATTGTGAGATTGAATGGATTACCTAAGAGTATAGTATCAGATAGAGATACAAAGTTTGTTTGATATTTTTGGAAGACACTTTGGAAGAAGATGAAGACAAATTTGAAGTTTAGTTCTACTTTTCATCCATAGACAGATGGACAGACAGAGGTAGTGAATAGGAGTTTGGGAAACTTGTTGAGATGTTTGGTTGGAGACAAAGCTGGAAGTTGGGATTTGATTCTTTCACAAGCAGAGTTTGCATACAAAAATTTAGGAAATAGGAGTACCGGAAGAACACCTTTTGAGATTGTTACTGGAGTGAACCCTAGAGGAGTTGTAGAATTGAGAGATATCAATATAGAGGAAAAGAGGAGTGCAGAAGCAAAAGTATTTGTAGATCATATGAAGATAGTGCATAATCAAGTGAAGAAGCATTTCGAGGATATGAATAGTAAGTATAAAGAGAAGGCAAATGAGAAGAGAAGGCATAAGGAATTTGAAGTTGGAGATGAAGTGATGGTGTACTTGAGAAAAAAAAGATTTCTAGTTGGGACTTATAACAACTTGAAGATGAAGAAGTTTGGCCCCTATAGGATACTTAGAAATTTTGATTTAGGAAGTGAATATAAAGTAGAGTTACCAGAGACATTGAATATATCACCGATTTTCAACATTACAGATCTTTATCAGTATCATGAAGCAGAGTTCAGTGACAGCATGCAAGAAGACTTGAAGAAGTGATTACAACAAGTACTAGAACAAATAGAAGAGATTTTGCATAGCAAAGTTGGTTGCAACACTAGAGGAAGACAATACAAAGAATATCTGGAGAAGTGGAAAGGTAGACCAGAAGAAGATTCATCATGGATTTCTCAGGTTGAGGTGGACCATCTTGGTTCTCCCCTAGTCCTAGCAAAGTGAGGGACTCACTTTTTCAATAACCCTAGATGTCTAATGCAGGAGCATCCCTGGTTCAAAAGAAATCTTGGATCAACCAAAAACATTTGCATTTCAGTTTGTTTACATTTCAATTCTTTCATTTTCTAGTTTAGTTCAGGCAGTTCAATCAATAGTAGTTTTTATCTTGTGGTCCAGTTTTGGCATTTCACATCTTGCGAACCTAGACTCAGCATCTACATTCATTTGTCTACATCATATCAAGAATTAAGAGCACTTGGATTAGTCACCAGAAATATATCTCTATCAGAAGTTAATTGCTTTCTCAAGAGTAGAGCATCCTGATAGTTCTTGATAATCAGCTAAAGGAGAAGGCTTGTGGATCATTCCTTGACTTGCAGATCTCAATGAAACATCATTCAATGTCCTTTGGTTCATGGCCAACTTTCCCCAAGGGTCCGTACATTGTTCCATTTATTTGAGGAAGTGTTCTATGCATTTAGGTCCGACCTTTCTGTGAACATGTTACAGCTCTTCATTGGAGCTTGTGACCTTCCTTAGCCGACACGAAGGAATCTATTGGTTTGGAAATGATATATAAAGATGTAATAAATCCTTAGGAAAGTAGTTATCAAGTTCAAATAATTTAGAAGATAGATAGTTGGCTCCTTTACAAGAGAACTCCAAAGCTTTATCTTGCACATGTATGTAATCAAGCCTGTGAACCCTAATTTTAAGCCTACATGTTGCCAGCTAGATTGTATTTGAATTCTATGATATACTGAATGACTCAATCTACATTTGTTTCATTTATTGGAGGTGTTTCCATTGTGTTTACTCTTGCTGCACACTTCAGATAGTTCATTCAGTGAACCCTCCTACCGTGACTGCAACACAAAGAATAGGGATTAGCTCATCATACTAAACTTTGATATCCTTCAAGGTCTATTTCATCCACAGTACCTGAGTACAACATAAGTATTGCTTGTTTCACACTTGATTCTCAAATCTAACTCATTTTCAACCATAGCTTTGAATGCCTTAAACTTGTCTAGGGCTTCTAATTTTTCTTTAAGAAAGGTAACCCAAGTCATTCTTGAATAATCATCAATAAGAAGAATGAAATACATATCACCTTGTAGACTTCTTGTTCTTGTAGGGCCACATAACTTTGTATGCACCAACTCCAGCAAACCAATAGAGAATTGTTCTTTCCTCTTGAAAGTAGTCTTTGTTATCTTCCCAAATTGACATTCTTTGCAAATAACATTGGTAGGCTTCACAATCTTAGGTAGCTCACTTACTGCTTGTACTATGCTTATTCTCACCAAATTGTCAAAGTTAATGTGACACATTCTCCTATGCCATAACTAGATTTCATTTGTCTAAGCCAACAAACAACAATTATTAGTACCCTTCATATGATAAACATTACCATGAGTCTTCTTACCAGTAGCTATTAAATTTCTAGAGCTTTTCCTTATCTCACAACCATTGTCCTTAATCATCAGATTATACACTTTGTCACACATTTATCCAACACTTAGAAGATTATTCTTTAAGCCTTCGACATAAAGAACATCATATGTATTATGCTTGCCATCAAAAGTAATTGATCCTTTTCCACAAATCTTACCAACTGCATCATCACCAAACATAACTAGTCCTCCATCATATTTTTCAAATTTAACAAACTTACTCTTATCTCCTATCATGTAATTTGAACATCCTCTATCAATCATCCATTCATCTTCCTTTTCAACATGAAATGCAGACAACTCTCCTAGATTTCCTTCTTTCACACAACTTGCAAGGTTAGCAAAAATAGGTTCTTCTTTTAGTGCAATAAACATGCATTCACTACTATTACCATCATTAGAATCTAGTTCATCATCAATTACACCATCATCATCTTTAACATAGTAACCCTTTCTTACCATTTTTCATTCACTTTCATTGTTTTTGAACATCAAAGCTCTGTTAGGACAACTTGAAGCATAGTGACCAATTTTACCACAATTGAAACATTTGAAAGGTAACTTACATTTGAACTTTCCTCTGCTGCCTCTTTTCATTTTGCTTGAAACTTTTGCCTCAAGCTCTAGAAAATCTTCTTCATCTCTTTCCACAACATATTTGTCTGATCTAGTAGTCTTTTCTTCCTTGGCCTTAACTGTAGTCTCATTTTTCACATGGCCATCAGTAGTACCAAACTCTCTCATCTCAAAAGAAGTCAGTTTACCAAGCAATTGATCTTTTGTAAGCTTGTCCATATCAAAAAGTTCTTCAATGGTAGATACCTTGTGACTATATGATTTGGGAAGAGTTCTGAGTATCTTATCTACAACATCCCTATCCTCTATTTTTCCACCAAGACCCTTGATACTGCTAACAAGTTCATCAATCCTCTATATGTAACTTGTTATGTTCTCATCCTCAAACATTCGCATGGTTTCATATGTGGTCTTCATGTTTAACTTAGCCTTCTTGACAAATTCATCACCTTCATAGATGTTTTTCAATTTGTCCTAGATCTCATGAGCAATTTCTAAATCCACAACTTTCACCATTTCAGTGTTGGACAAGGCATTTAATAGAGCATTTTTAGCTTTGTGATTAGTCTCATAATCCTTAATCTCTTCATTGGTCTTCGGACCACCTTTAGGTTGTTCCAAGTATGTACCTAATTAGTGTTGTCATTGATGTCAACATATCTTTGTTGTCATTGGTGTCAACTATGTCCTATTCTATTACTTGTTTAGAAGCTTTGTATGTTGAGAATATTGAGAAAATTGGCCTCTCCGGAAGAAACAAATGGGTTATAGTGAAGTACAGTAATAGACAGTGAATTGTATGCTGAAGAATAGTCTAGTAGATTACTCTGCATTTCTTGCTGCTTGAAGATCTTTCGCTGTGGATTGGAAATTATTTAAAGGGATGTCTAAAGATGCTAAATCTTGAGTTTGAGCTTTCAGTCTGAAGAATTGAGAGAGTTACATTCACCAGAGTAAAACCTACTTTCTCTGATTATTCTTTGGTCACAGGGATAAAGTATTTTGCTCCACATTCCTTTGCATTAAAGTGTTTTACTCTGCAGTCCTAGAGGGAAGTCTAGGATGATGATAAATGCCTAAAATTGCAATGGTTCATATTTTGGTGGTCCGCAAGCTATCTTTCTTTTATGACAGTTGAAGACAGTGAAGTTCATGTGCTCCGGTGTGAAGAATCTCATGAATGAAGTTATTTGAGTTTGTGCAGCTTCTCTTGATGATTTCAATGAGCTTGTCGATACCTCCTAATCATGTTCCTACCTTTACATTGGTCTGCATTAAGGAATTAAAATCATGTTTGAGGATTATTCCCAGATAATGTAGAGTGTAACCAGTCTTAGCTAACTTGGTTAATTCTAGTGATTGTGGAGATCCCTCAAAGATTATGGAAGCATGTTGTGGCATGGAAGATCATGTTTGAGTCCCAGTTAAGGCATGGCATGATTTGCATACATCTATACTACAATTCCTTAGCATATTTTTGTATTAGGTCAAGACCTATTTTGTAAATGTTTGTAATGCCGACCTTGGAGGTTGTTCTAATGGTTGATGATTGTAGTACCGACCTTGATGATAATTCCAAGTTTGTTGAAGTGTACAAATACTTGTAATTGAGTCATGGAAAATGTGTCCTTGTGCAAAGATGGGAAGATAAGGAAAAGGGCGAGCAAATAAGGCAGAATAGGGCAGACCATAGTAGAGGAACTATTGTACTTTAATGTATCAATCTCAGACATGAAGAAGATGGTGATTTTGGTAGTGAGTCTGGTAGTGAGTTGCCAGTAGGGTTTAACAACCCTCAAGGTCTATCAACCCTCAGGGTCTATCAACCCTCATTGTAATCTTTCTAGGTTTAGGGTTGAGGCAGTGAGCCTGCTAGACCTAGGTGTACTTCATGAAAGTAAGCTAGTATGTTCTGGGCCCATGGAGTGACCAAACCTGAACATCATTTTTACAAGATTGCAATATATTTTGAGAGCTAATCCTCTTCATCATTTTTCCCCACCTTGGGATTTTCCACATAAAAATTTGGTGTCTCTTGTGTTTAATGTTGCATCTGTGATTAAGCTTATGATTTCATGCATTCTTTTTTTAATCATAATAAGTGTAGATGAGTGATTAATGTTTAAGTACATAAGTGTTTGATTTTTTGGGACAACTGATTCACCCTCCCCTCTCAATTGTCCAATGCATTTCAACAATTGGTATCAAAGAAAGGTTCCTCTAAAGAAAGTCTAACAGTTTGAGGAAGATTCATAATGTCTTATAAGAAGGAAGCACTACATTTGATGGGACAAATTATGCACTTAAGAAGGCATGAATGAAAAGTCCTCTTCTTTGTCTTGGTTACAAACTATGAAAAGATGCAAAAACAAAATACACCTTGCCTCAAAATGGTTCGATGACAAAATAAAAAATCAAGGAATATGAAGTGGATGTTAAAGCAAAAGATGCTTTGTTAAGTTCATTGATTGACTTAGTACTGACAAAAGTTGTGGATCTTGAAACTACAAATGAGGTATGGGAAAAGATGAAAAATCTATATCAGGGAGATGATTCTATGAAGGAGGCCAAGCTACAAAGTCTAAAAGTGAAATATGAAAGTTTGAAGATGAATTAAGATGAAAACATAACAGCCTTTATGCAAAGAGTTGATGAACTTGTCACTGGAATAAAAGGTATGGGGGGAACTCTCGGTGATAAGGAAGTTGTGATGAAAATTCTCATATCACTACCAAAGTCCTCCAGTCACAAGGTATCTACAATTGAAGAATTTATGCAAGTTAAAGCTATTAATAGAGATCAGTTGCTTGATAAGATTACTACCTTTGAAATGAGAGAGTTTGGTAATACCCTACCAAAAGTAGAGACTACCTTCAAAGCCAGTACTTTTGGGAAAACCTCCAGATCACAAAAGTACATGGTAGAATCAGATGATGAGTTTGATGAAATTGAAGACAACTTTGTGGATAGACTGCAAAGAGGATTTGGTAAGTTCAAAGGTGAATTACCTTTTAAATTTTTTTTCTTGTGGTAAAGTAGGCCACTTTGCTTCCAAATGTCCTGAAAGAATTGAAAGACATAGGAAAAGATATGAGAACATAAGATATGAAAACATGCCTAGGATCCAAAAGAAATGTTATTATGTTGAAGATTTTGATGATGATGAAGGGGTATCAGATAATGGTGAACCGAATAATGCTAGTACTTTTGGTCATGAATGCTTGTTTATTGCTATTAAAGAAGAACATGTGTCTACTAATCTTGTTAGCTATGTGAAGAAAGAAAAACTAGTGGAAAGTGCTTTAGCTGCCTAGGTTGTTGAGGACAAAGATGAATGGTTTATTGATAGTGGTTGCTCTCACCACACGAATGGTGAGAAAAGTAAGTTTGTGAGTTTGGAAATATATGATGGTGGATTGGTTAGGTTTGGAGAGGATATAGCTAATAAGATTTGTGGAAAAGGATCTATTTCTTTTGATGGAAAGCATAATACTAAAGATGTATTGTATGTGAAAGGATTAAAGCACAATCTTTTGAGTGTTGGTTAGATGTGTGACAAAGTTTATGACTTAAGCTTCAAGGATAATGGATGCAAGATCAGGGAAAGCTCTGGAATGGTCATTGCAACTAGTAAGAAGACTATAGGTAATATCTATCACTTGAAAGGAACTGATAATTATTGTTTATTGGATCAGACTGGTGAAAGTTGGCTATGGCTTAGAAGGTTGTGTCACATTAGTTTTGACAATGTTAAGAAGATAAGTACTACACAGGATGTTAGAGATTTGCCTAAGCTTGTGAAGCCTACTAATCCTATTTGCAAGGAGTGTCAATTTGGGAAACAAACAAGAACAAGTTTCAAAAGTAAGGACCAATCAGTTCATGGTCTACTGGAACTAGTACATACAAACTTGTGTGGACCTACCAAAGTAAAACATTTGCAAGGAGACAAGTATTTCATGTTTCTTATTGATGATTATTCTAGAATGACTTGGGTTACCTTTTTGAAAGAAAAATCAAAAGCTCTAGATAAGTTCAAGGCATTTAAGGCAATGGTTAAAAATGAGATGGATTTGAAGATAAAATGTTTAAGGTCTAATAGAGGAGAGTTCACATCAAATGAATTTAATTTCTTTTGTGAAGAACATGGGATAAAAAGATAGTTATCAGCACCTAGAACTCCACAACAAAATGGAGTTGTTGAAAGGAAGAACATAACAATTCAAGAAGATGCTAGAACCATGATGAAAGAAGCTAATCTTTTGGAAGTATATTGGAGAGAGACAATTCACACTACTTTATATATCCTAGATAGAATCCAAGTCAAAGGTAATAGTTCTAAAAATCCTTATGAATTATGGTATGGTAAAGTTTCTATTGTGAAATATCTCAGAGCTTTTGACCTACAAAATGCTATATCAAAAGAGAAGAAGATCTAGGCAAGTTTGATGCTAGGTGTGATGAAGGAATCTTCCTTGGTTACTCAACCAAGAGCAAGGCATACTAGTATTATAATAAGAGGCTAAATAAGATCATTGAGAGTGCAATGTCAAAGTTTATGGAAGTAAGGAAAAGTCTCCAAAATCAAGTCGATATGAATCAGATAAACCAGATGTTTCAGAAGTGGTGTAGCATGAAGACAACTTAGATGAAGAGGATCAAGCTCTAAAAAATGCTACCAAGACACCAAGTTATATAAAACTTAATCATTCTAAAGATCAAATCATAGGACATAAGAGTAAAGGAATCATGACCAAAAGAAGAGCTATAGAAGAACAAGTAAATTTCTATCTGATTTCCAAGATTGAACCTAAGACTGTGAATCAAGCTTGCAATGATGAGAATTGGGTAAATGCTATGAAAGAAGAATTGATGTAGATAGAGAAGAATCAGACCTAGGATCTTGTTCCCAGACTAGCAGATAAAAATGTAATTGGTACCACGTGGGTTTTTAGAAACAAGATGAATGAGAATGGTGAAGTAGTAAGAAATAAAGTAAGGTTGGTATGCAAAGGATACTCTCAAGTTGAAGAATAGATTTTAAGGAAACATTTGCACTAGTGGCAAGGATTAAAGATATAATAATGTTCCTTGCATTTGCAGCCTAAAAAGATTTTAAGATATATCAGATGGATATAAAGTATGCATTCTTGAATGGAGAGTTAGAAGAAGAAGTCTATATTGAACAACCAGAAGGATTGCAGTCATCACATCAGGGTGACATGGTATGCAGATTGAAGAAGGCATTGTATGGGTTAAAGCAAGCCCCTAAAGCCTGGTATGCTAGATTGGATAAGTATTTCATATAGTTAGGATTCACCAAAGGTACTACCGATAACAATCTCTACTTCAAGATCAATAATGAACAAATCCTAATTGTTGTAATCTTTGTTGATGACATTATATTTGGAGGAAATGAAGGTATGTGCATAGTTTTTGCTGGAGAAATGCAAGTGAATTTGAAATGTTCATGTTTGGTGAGATGAATTTCTTTTTAGGTCTGCAAATAAATCAATTAGATAAGGGTATCTTCATTTCTCAGCCTAAGTATGTGAAAGAGTTGTTAAAGAAGTTTGGGATGGAAGACTCTAAACCGGTAAATACTTCCATGAAAGTCAGTTGTAAATTGAGCAAAATTGATCATTCACCTATGGCAGATTAGAAAGGGTACAAATCTTTGATTGGAGGATTACTTTATCTGACTCAAACTAGACCTGACATAATGCATGCAGTTTGTCTTGTGGCAAGATTTCAAGTAGAGCCTAAGAAGTCACATGTGATGGTAGTCAAGAGAATTCTGAGATATTTGAAAGGCACAATGGATTATGGTTTGCAGTATCAAAGTCACAATGATTTCACTCTTAGTGCATACACTGATGCAGATTGGGGTGGAGATGTAGATGATAGAAAAAGTACAAGTGGAGGTGCATTCTTTTAGAGAAAAAGGCTGGTATCTTGGAGAAGTAAAAAATAAGACTCGATATCTCTGTCCACTATAGAAGTAAAATAGATTGCAGTAGCATGTAGTTGTACTCAAGTGTTGTGGGTGAATCAGGCATTGAAGGACATCAAAGTTGTGTATGAAGATCCAATTGCAATCTTTTGTGACAATACAAGTGTCAAACATATCAAAGAATCTAGTAATGCATTCAGGGACAAAGCACATATCCATAAGGTATCACTTTCTAAGGGAAAAAGTTACAGAGAATGAAGTCAAGTTCGAATATGTATCTATAAAAGACCATATTGGAGACATTTTCAACAAACCTCTACCTGAGGATACTTTTGAGTATCTCAAAGAAAAGTTAGGGGTTATTATCCCTCCTTCTCTAAACTAAGATGCACAAGAGTGCATCAGTTTGATGGTGCTTAGAGTTACTTCTTTAGATCAGGATTGATGCTTTAAGGGCTACTTCACAAGGGGAGTAGTCAGAGAGTTTACAAGACAAATTGAATCAGAGCAAAAGAGTGCAAGTATGTGCCCTTTGCCATTAATGTCAAAGGGGGAAAGAAATCATGTGAAAAACTCAAAAGGAAAGAGTGCAGATGTGTAAAGAGATATGGGGAGAATTAGAAAGAAAGAGTGTAAATGTGTAAAGAGATAGGGGGAGAATCTTGTCTTGATGGTTGTTGAAGTTTTTCAGATCATATGTTGCCATCAATGACAAAGGGGGAGATTGTTGCAAGTATATGCCTAATCGGTGTTGTCATTGATGTCAACATATCTTGGTTGTCATTGGTGTCAACTATGTCCTATTCTATTACTTGTTTAGAAGCTTTGTATGTTGAGGATATTGAGAAAATTGGCCTCTCCAGAAGAAACAAGTGAGGTATAGTGAAGTGCAGTAATAGATAGGGAATTGTATGCTGAAGAATAGTCCGGTAGATTACTCCACATTTCTTTCTGCTTGAGGATCCTGGTCTACAGAATAGAAGTTATTTAAAGGGATGTCTAAAGATGCTAAATCCTAAGTTTGAACCTTCGGTGTGAAGAATTTAGAGAGTTACATTCACCAGAGTAAAACCTACTTTCTCTGATTATTCTTTGGTGACAGGGAGAAAGTATTTTTCTCTGCATTCCTTTGCATTAAAGTATTTTGCTTTGTTGTTCTAAAGGGAAGTCTGGGATGATGATAAGTGCCTACAATGGCAATGGTTCATGTTTTGGTGGTTTGCAAGCTATATTTCTTTTATGACATTTGGAGACAGTTAAGTTCATGTGATCCAATGTGAAGAATCTCATGAATAAAGTGGTTTGAGTTTGTGTAGTTTCTCCTGATGATTTCAACATGCTTGTGGATATCTCTTGATCATGTTCCTACCTTTACATTGGTCCATGTTAAGGAATTGAAATCATGTTTGAAGATTATTCCTATATAACATAGTGTGTAACAAGTCTTAGCCAACTTGGTTAATTCCAGTGATTGTGGAGATCCCTTGAAGATTATGGAAGCATGTTGTAGCATGGAAGATCATGTTTGAGTCCTAGTTAAAGTGTGGCATGATCCACATACATCTATACTAGAATTCCTTAGCATATTTTTGTATTAGGTCAAGACCTATTTTGTAAATGTCTGTAATGTCGACCTTATAGATTGTTCCAATGGTTAATGATTGTAGTTCCGACCTTCATGATCATTCCAAGGTTGATGAAATGTACAAATACTTGTAATTGAGTCATGGAAAAGGTGTCCTTGTGTGAAGATGGGAAGATAAGGAAAAGGGCAAGTAGATAAGGTAGAGTAGGGAAGAATAGAGTAGAGGAACTATTGTACTTCAATGTATTAGTTGCAGACATGAAGATGGTGATTTTGGTAGTGAGCCACTAGTAGAGTTTAATAGCCCTCAGGGTTTAACATCCCTTATTGTAATCTTTCTATGTTTAGGGTTGAGGCACTTAGCCAGCTAGACCTAGTTGTACTTCATGGTAGTGAGCCAGTCTGTTCTAGGCCCATGGATTGACCAAGCCTGGACATCATTTTTCAAATATTGCAATATATTTTGAGAGGTAATCCTCTCTATGGTTTTTCCCCACCTTGGGGTTTTCCATGTAAAAAATCTGGTGTCTCTTGTGTTAATTTTACATCTGTGTTTAAGTTTTTGATTTCATGCATTCTTTGTTTAATCATAATAAGTGCGGATGGGTGATTAATGTTTAAGTGTAGAAGTGTTTGAGTTTTCTGGACAATTGATTCACCCCCCCTCTTAGTTGTTTGGCACATTTCAACATAGGTACCATGTATTTATCTTTAATAATCTTCTACACATTATAACTAATAGAAATAAGATAATTTTGCATTCATACCATCCAATAGGCTTAGTCAGATCCATCAAATTTAGGAATGCATTTCTTGTGTGCCATCCCAAATCTACCTTAAGCTATTAGGCTTTCTTCCAAGGAACCTCACTATGATACCAATTATTGAAGGCACAAGACAACTGAGAGGGGAGTGAATCAGTTGTATCAAAAACCTTAACTTCTTTAAACAAAATCAAATTCACATTTAATTACTTTAACTCCTTAATTTTTTATGAAGAATAAACATGAAATGCAGAAACATAACTTAAACACATTAACACCATATACACATGGACTCTAGATTTTTACATGGAAAACCTAAAAGGGAAAAACCACAGTGAGTGTTATCTCACAATATAATGTAGTAACAATATCAAATTACAAAAAAGATCACTATCCAAAAGGTGGCTCACTACCAAAGGGTGGTTCACTACCAAGAGGATGGATCACTGCTAGGAGGGTGGCTCACTACCAACTCGGTGGCTCACTACCATGAACTGATTTGATAGCATCTACAACATGTCTAAATTTAGTTCTATTGAAGTGCAATACATCTCTCCCTCACTGCCTTTACAACACACATACTTTATCTTCACATCTTTATTCACCTCACATCACTCACAAATTCATTACATATATTTATACCGATCATCAACCTTAGAACATTCAAGGTCAGCAATACAACTTACAACTATTGGAACTATCTCCAAGGTTGAAATACATACATAAATCAAATTAGGTCTGGACCTAAACACACTTGTGGAGAAAATTAATGAAGTAAGAACATTTCAAGGCCTAGATTGGACCCAAATATATCTTTACATGCTTCCTCACACTTCTACAATCCAATAAACACATCCACAAAGAATGTTAACACCTAAGTCAGCCAAACTAGTGCAATCATGAAGAATACTTAAAGACATGCTTCCAAAAGATTCATTACAGCTTGTGGATCAAGCACACACCTTCAATACATTCTAGAGATGTCCATGAACAACATAGAATCACTTGGGAGCCAACAAATCCAACTGTAATAGATCTCACTTGAAGACAACAACTATCACTTGAAGATAGATCACAGACTGCTCACAACAAACATTATTGAACACTGCTAATCAATAACTTTCTTTCTTGAGCACCAAATCACAAATTGTTTGGAATGATGATAGATAAGGACCTTATAAACTTAAGTCCAAAATTATAAGACCAAAATCCAAACTGTAGAGAAATACGGAGCAAAATACTTTCTCCCTATCATACTGCAAACACTGCTATGCATAATCTTCAAACTGGTGAATAGAACTTTTTCTACACATCGATCCAAATGACCAAATTTTGGATTTAGAATCTTCAAATACTTTTCTAAAACATATCCAAATATCATACTCTGGTCTTGAACATAGAGGAAATGTGGAACAAAAACTCAGATAGTGTTAACATGACAACTCACTCAATCAACAAACAATAATATCAGAAGACATAGTTGGCACCATTGACAACACAAACATGTTGACATCAATGATAACACCAATTAGCACATAATTGAAACAAACCTAGACCTCATTATTATTTTGAAGACTTATCACTTGCCCAAGTTCTGAATCATAAAGACCACTTAGGATAGCATTCCTTGCTTTGCCCTTATTCTCATACCTCATCATCACTTGTCAGACCATTACCAAGCATAGTATATCTAGTTTCAACTTACTTCTAGACTCCAAACCCTAGGAAGACAAGAAAGGATTCCATCCTAACTTTCCAATAAGCATAATGTGTCCCATCGAACATATGAGCTTTAACACTCTTCTTGTGCACCATCTAGATCTACCTCATGCAGATAAGCTCTCTCTAAGGAACCACAACTCTAATACCAATTGTTATATGTATAGGACAACTGAGAGGGGGGTGAATCAATTGTTCATTAAAACATTCAATCCCTCATTGACTTTTAAACCCTTTTTAATCTTTAAACCCTTCTCATGCATTAGCAGAATGTAAACATATGAAACAACAATGAAAACACAACCAATCACATGAGAACACCATATTTATATGGAAAATCCAAGAAGGGAAAAACCACAGTGAGGATTATCAGACATATATATGAATAGCAACATCGAATACAAGTAGGCTCACTAGCAAGGGCTCACTACCTAGAAAAAAGAAGAAAGGCTCACTGCTAGAAGGATTCACTGTCTGGAAGAAAGAAGAATAGAAGAAGACTGTTACAAAATGATTCACTATCTCAAGGCAATAGGAGAAATACACCACTGCAACTTTATGTCATTTGAAACCTTTGGATCACTACCTCTAGTAACTTCAAGCATACTGATATGTAGAAGCCTTTTTCTCACTGCATCTAGAACTCATAAGCATTTAAGATCATACTTAGATCACCACACTTGATCACATTTGCATCTTTCACACCACACACACTCTAGTCAAACTCCACCTTCCATTTATACCATTCACGACCTAAAATAATCTCAATGAGGCTGGCCTTAATGAAATGTATGCACCTCAAATATGCAACACCAAAATAGATCGGCACCAAACACTTTTGCGGTGGAAAGAAATGAAGGCAGGCCACACCAAGGGTTAACTAGGATCCAAATCTATATTACCACACTACTCATCACATCCACAATCCATGAGGTACCTCCATAAATAGCACTAGCACACCAGGTTGGCCAGACCTAAACTAACACTACAAGAAACCACATACACACCTCTCCATGTCTAAAAATGAGATGCGGACCACAAAGAAACACTTCACAACATCGACACAACTTCCCATAATATTCCAACATCATTAGAATCTTCTGTAATATTGTTGTAAACACCTAAAATAAAGAATACCTTCATCATGTGCATCAAGATACACTACCATTGAACTCCAAAACAAGAATTGAACTTACAGAGTGACCCAACACTAGAAACTCTAAGATGAAGTAGATAAAGACAATATAGGCATGTTCCTAGATCCACAAGATAAGAAACCTCAACACAGAGAAATGCAGAGAAATCTCATTTCTCCTAGACAACCTTCTTCACAGGAAAACACATTGTTAAACACATCTTCCACTATTGTATGATCTATAACCTAAAACTCTAGATATAACACCTTTGGACACCTTTCATCATCATGTCCAAACTATGCAAGAATATGTTCAACCATGAAGAAATGGTGAGCACATCATTAAACACACCTTTGTCATACTACACACTATTTTATTCAAATGTTCTCAAAAGCTCTTGGAAACCAAGTGAACCATCTACATCAGCAACACCAAAAATGCCTTATCAACATCATCAAACACTTCTCATCATGACTAAACTAGAGTTTGACATCAAGCCATGATATAGGTGACAAAATAGTGCAACAGTCTTCAACAGCACCAAAACTCTCCACACTAGGGTTGACTTCAATATGACATCAAACCATAACACATCCAACATTATTAGCAAGCTCTAAAAATCTCCCAACTATACTCAACCTTCCAAAAATCTCTGCATACAAAGAGTTGATATCAATGACAACATGAATGACAACACCAGTTTACAACAACTCCAATGGTAGGGGTCAACATCAATGACAACACCAACAAGCTTCCAATAGTTTGTTCCAAATTTATTTAAACCATAATGCATATCTTGATAACAAATAGTTATCCAATGGGTGATGAAAGCTAGTTTGTATTGGCCCTTAGATGCAATTTGGATTTGACTATAGCTATAGAAACTATCCATGAGTAGTAACATCATCTATCATGTCAATATTAGGCAAGGGAAAGTCATCCTTTGGAAATGCCTTGTTAAGATGATGGAAGTATATGCATATGTGGATACATTTGATCTTCTTTATTGCAAGAAAAAATTTGAAGATCCATTTGAGATAGTCAATAGGTAGAATGAAACCAATCTCTTCAAGCTTCTATGGTTCTTATCTTATTAGGAGTGATATTTTTGGATGCATTTTTTGCAACTTTTTCTTTATTAGCTTAGCATTAGGATGTACCACAAGATGATGAACTACTAGTGATGGGTATAATCAAGGCATATCAACATATGACCAAGAAAATATATATATCAACTCTTTGAGTATGGTGGTGATAATCTCTTTTTTATTAGGTTCAAAATTTGTTGTGATATAAAAAATCTTATAATTTTCCTTTGTACTAGGGTTGACTTCTAGGGCTTGTTAAATGAATAATATGGATTTCTCTTGCATTTGATGAGGTGTGAGAAAAAGGTTGAGTTCTGAAGGGAAGTTAGGTGTGTGAAAATCACTTCCTACACTAATCTAATGAGGAGAGGTGAGTGCAAATTATTTTTAACCTTTACAATTATAGAATTTTTAACACAACAATGGAGATATTGTAACAATACAAAACACAAGAATGTAAGACATAAGAAGAGAGAGACAAGATATAACATGGGGAAAACCCTTATCGAGTGAAAAACGCCACACTCCAAAACTTGCACAATGTATTAACAAAACTATAATGGTTTACAATACACTTGCAATGTAAGCTCTCATGAGTCTTTGACACTCGTATCATGAGACAATCTGATAGCATAATAGCACTTGTCAATCACACATTACATCTCCTCTCAAAGCACCTTTTTATAAAGAAGTTACAAGGCAAAAAAATGAGTCTATCTTGAGATGGGCGTCCAATAGAAACTATCCATGAGTAGTAACATCATCTATCATGTCAATATTAGGCAAGGGAAAGTCATCCTTTGGAAATGCCTTGTTAAGATGATGGAAGTATATGCATATGTGGATACATTTGATCTTCTTTATTGCAAGAAAAAATTTGAAGATCCATTTGAGATAGTCAATAGGTAGAATGAAACCAATCTCTTCAAGCTTCTATGGTTCTTATCTTATTAGGAGTGATATTTTTGGATGCATTTTTTGCAACTTTTTCTTTATTAGCTTAGCATTAGGATGTACCACAAGATGATGAACTACTAGTGATGGGTATAATCAAGGCATATCAACATATGACCAAGAAAATATATATATCAACTCTTTGAGTATGGTGGTGATAATCTCTTTTTTATTAGGTTCAAAATTTGTTGTGATATAAAAAATCTTATAATTTTCCTTTGTACTAGGGTTGACTTCTAGGGCTTGTTAAATGAATAATATGGATTTCTCTTGCATTTGATGAGGTGTGAGAAAAAGGTTGAATTCTGAAGGGAAGTTAGGTGTGTGAAAATCACTTCCTACACTAATCTAATGAGGAGAGGTGAGTGCAAATTATTTTTAACCTTTACAATTATAGAATTGTTAACACAACAATGGAGATATTGTAACAATACAAAACACAAGAATGTAAGACATAAGAAGAGAGAGACAAGATATAACATGGGGAAAACCCTTATCGAGTGAAAAATGCCACACTCCAAAACTTGCACAATGTATTAACAAAACTATAATGGTTTACAATACACTTGCAATGTAAGCTCTCATGAGTCTTTGACACTCGTATCTTGAGACAATCTGATAGCATAATAGTACTTGTCAATCACACATTACATCTCCTCTCAAAGCACCTTTTTATAAAGAAGTTACAAGGCAAAAAAATGAGTCTATCTTGAGATGGGCGTCCAATAGAAACTATCCATGAGTAGTAACATCATCTATCATGTCAATATTAGGCAAGGGAAAGTCATCCTTTGGAAATGCCTTGTTAAGATGATGGAAGTATATGCATATGTGGATACATTTGATCTTCTTTATTGCAAGAAAAAATTTGAAGATCCATTTGAGATAGTCAATAGGTAGAATGAAACCAATCTCTTCAAGCTTCTATGGTTCTTATCTTATTAGGAGTGATATTTTTGGATGCATTTTTTGCAACTTTTTCTTTATTAGCTTAGCATTAGGATGTACCACAAGATGATGAACTACTAGTGATGGGTATAATCAAGGCATATCAACATATGACCAAGAAAATATATATATCAACTCTTTGAGTATGGTGGTGATAATCTCTTTTTTATTAGGTTCAAAATTTGTTGTGATATAAAAAATCTTATAATTTTCCTTTGTACTAGGGTTGACTTCTAGGGCTTGTTAAATGAATAATATGGATTTCTCTTGCATTTGATGAGGTGTGAGAAAAAGGTTGAGTTCTGAAGGGAAGTTAGGTGTGTAAAAATCACTTCCTACACTAATCTAATGAGGAGAGGTGAGTGCAAATTATTTTTAACCTTTACAATTATAGAATTTTTAACACAACAATGGAGATATTGTAACAATACAAAACACAAGAATGTAAGACATAAGAAGAGAGAGACAAGATATAACATGGGGAAAACCCTTATCGAGTGAAAAACGCCACACTCCAAAACTTGCACAATGTATTAACAAAACTATAATGGTTTACAATACACTTGCAATGTAAGCTCTCATGAGTCTTTGACACTCGTATCATGAGACAATCTGATAGCATAATAGCACTTGTCAATCACACATTACATCTCCTCTCAAAGCACCTTTTTATAAAGAAGTTACAAGGCAAAAAAATGAGTCTATCTTGAGATGGGCGTCCAATAGAAACTATCCATGAGTAGTAACATCATCTATCATGTCAATATTAGGCAAGGGAAAGTCATCCTTTGGAAATGCCTTGTTAAGATGATGGAAGTATATGCATATGTGGATACATTTGATCTTCTTTATTGCAAGAAAAAATTTGAAGATCCATTTGAGATAGTCAATAGGTAGAATGAAACCAATCTCTTCAAGCTTCTATGGTTCTTATCTTATTAGGAGTGATATTTTTGGATGCATTTTTTGCAACTTTTTCTTTATTAGCTTAGCATTAGGATGTACCACAAGATGATGAACTACTAGTGATGGGTATAATCAAGGCATATCAACATATGACCAAGAAAATATATATATCAACTCTTTGAGTATGGTGGTGATAATCACTTTTTTATTAGGTTCAAAATTTGTTGTGATATAAAAAATCTTATAATTTTCCTTTGTACTAGGGTTGACTTCTAGGGCTTGTTAAATGAATAATATGGATTTCTCTTGCATTTGATGAGGTGTGAGAAAAAGGTTGAATTCTGAAGGGAAGTTAGGTGTGTGAAAATCACTTCCTACACTAATCTAATGAGGAGAGGTGAGTGCAAATTATTTTTAACCTTTACAATTATAGAATTTTTAACACAACAATGGAGATATTGTAACAATACAAAACACAAGAATGTAAGACATAAGAAGAGAGAGACAAGATATAACATGGGGAAAACCCTTATCGAGTGAAAAAGGCCACACTCCAAAACTTGCACAATGTATTAACAAAACTATAATGGTTTACAATACACTTGCAATGTAAGCTCTCATGAGTCTTTGACACTCGTATCTTGAGACAATCTGATAGCATAATAGTACTTGTCAATCACACATTACATCTCCTCTCAAAGCACCTTTTTATAAAGAAGTTACAAGGCAAAAAAATGAGTCTATCTTGAGATGGGCGTCCAATAGAAACTATCCATGAGTAGTAACATCATCTATCATGTCAATATTAGGCAAGGGAAAGTCATCCTTTGGAAATGCCTTGTTAAGATGATGGAAGTATATGCATATGTGGATACATTTGATCTTCTTTATTGCAAGAAAAAATTTGAAGATCCATTTGAGATAGTCAATAGGTAGAATGAAACCAATCTCTTCAAGCTTCTATGGTTCTTATCTTATTAGGAGTGATATTTTTGGATGCATTTTTTGCAACTTTTTCTTTATTAGCTTAGCATTAGGATGTACCACAAGATGATGAACTACTAGTGATGGGTATAATCAAGGCATATCAACATATGACCAAGAAAATATATATATCAACTCTTTGAGTATGGTGGTGATAATCTCTTTTTTATTAGGTTCAAAATTTGTTGTGATATAAAAAATCTTATAATTTTCCTTTGTACTAGGGTTGACTTCTAGGGCTTGTTAAATGAATAATATGGATTTCTCTTGCATTTGATGAGGTGTGAGAAAAAGGTTGAATTCTGAAGGGAAGTTAGGTGTGTGAAAATCACTTCCTACACTAATCTAATGAGGAGAGGTGAGTACAAATTATTTTTAACCTTTACAATTATAGAATTTTTAACACAACAATGGAGATATTGTAACAATACAAAACACAAGAATGTAAGACATAAGAAGAGAGAGACAAGATATAACATGGGGAAAACCCTTATCGAGTGAAAAACGCCACACTCCAAAACTTGCACAATGTATTAACAAAACTATAATGGTTTACAATACACTTGCAATGTAAGCTCTCATGAGTCTTTGACACTCGTATCTTGAGACAATCTGATAGCATAATAGCACTTGTCAATCACACATTACATCTCCTCTCAAAGCACCTTTTTATAAAGAAGTTACAAGGCAAAAAAATGAGTCTATCTTGAGATGGGCGTCCAACATGGCCTCATGGCCCAAAAACAACGCTTGGGGACACTTGTCCAACACTGTAGGGTGTTCATGACACTTGTCATATCACCCCATCCCAAAGACGTCACCTATTCCCAAGTTGGGAAATGACAGATACTCTTACAACTCGTACGACTATCATAGAATCTGTCATAACGATCATATCTTATAGCTGTAAGAGAATTTATCATACACAGGCTAAAAATAGCATATTCTCTTACAACATGTCATAATCCTACTTGGGGCATCTAAAGATGCCTTCTTCCAAGATGCCTTGTGACACATGTCTTCACCTATCATAGAATATTCCATTTACGACTCTTACGCATCATAGATTTGTCATAGGAATCTGTCATAACTGTTTTAGTCAATATTCCCTTACACACTATCCAAGATGCTGACACATGGAAAAATATTCCTACCACTAAGTGGGATGCCTATCTCCTCATGTGAGGACAAATTTACATGTGATCATCTTCCACATAGGATGACACATCACCATGCCAACTCCCACAAGATGACAATAAGGATTTGTATCATAATTACAATAATAGGCAATAAATAAATAAATACAATGAAACAATACAATGAATTACCAAGGTTGAGACACCTTAATTCCAAACATTCTCCCACTTGTCAAACAACTTGTAAGAGCCAATGGAAATAACAAGATTTAACTGCTATAGGCCGAGAGGCCCATAGACTTAGAACACCATCTGAACTTATCTGTGCCCACTGGTTTCGTCAATGCATCTGCAACATTCTTCAAAGTGTCTACCTTCTCCAAATTCACATTCCCATCCTCTACCATGTCTCACATGAAGTGAAATTGTACATCAATAGGCTTTGTTCTAGCATAGAAAGTGAGATTCTTTGCTAGGAAAACCACAATCTGATTGTCACAACAAATTGGAATCTATCCTGCATCAACACCAATATCTTAACACAATCTCTTAAGACAAATGGCTTCCTTGCAAGCATGAGTTGCTACCATATACTCAGCTTTTGTCATGGACAAAGAGACCACAAGTTGTTGCTTACTCATCCAACTAATTGGACCACCAAACATAGTAAATATGTAAGCACTGGTGGATTTCCTGCTATCAATGTCACTCGCCCAATCAAAATCCACAAATCCACGAATACAAATAGAATGCAGAGGTCCTGTAGGATTAACATGATAGCATATAGAATACTCAGAAGTACCCCTCAGATATCTGAACACTCTCTTAACTGCATCCCAATGTACCCATCTAGGATTAACCATAAATCGACTAAGGACTCCCACTGCTTGGGCAATGTCTAGTCTAGTATAGACCATAGCATACATCAAACAACTAACAACACTAGCATAAGGTACTCTACTCATGTCCTCCACCTCACTAGGAGATTTTGGACAATCATTAATAGACAACATTGTCCCCAAAGAAATAGGACCACACAATGGTCTACAATTTGCCATGCTAAACCTATCCAACATGGTCTTCACATTAAACTATGCCTTAACCAAAGTTTTATGTTAGGTCTATCTCTTCTAGTCTCCATTCCCAGAATGTACTTAGCTACCCCTAGATTTTTCATCTCAAACTGTACTAACAACTAAGACTTCAATTTAGAAATCATATTCTTACCGTTCCCAATTAACAACATATCATCAACATACAATGTAATAATGAGAATGTGATCATTGTCAAATTTATAATACACACAATGATTTGATTTTGATCTCAGAAATTGAACAGACAACACAAAGGCATCAAACATCAAGTACCACATCCTAGGAGACTGCTTCAAACCATACAAAGACTTTTTCAACTTGCAAATCAAATTTTCTTTACCTTTCTCTATGTAATGCTCTGACTGTGACATGTAAATCTCTTCCTCTAGATCACCATGAAGGAAAACTATTTTCACATCCATCTGCTCCACCTCTAAGTCATAAGTTGCTGCAAGAGATAACATGAACCGAATGGGTGTCAGCTTTGTAATGGAAGAGAAAATTTCACCATAATCAATTCCCTCCACTTGTGAGTACCTTTTCGTAACCAGTCTGGCCTTATACTTTTCAACACTGCCATCTGCACCGAATTTCTTCTTGAACACCCATTTGTATCCAACAAGTTTCCATCCTTCAGACAAAGGCACCAAGTCCCATGTTTTATTCTTCTCCAAAGAAGCCATCTCATCTTCCATGGCCTACCTCTAGGAACCTGCATCTTTCATGCCCGTAGCCTCTGTCACAATTCTAGGTTCATCAGTGTTAGTAAGCAAGGAAAAAGAACAACTAGAATCAAGTAATGAATAACCAAACCTATCAGGTTTCTTCCTTGTTCGTGTAGACCTCCTCAATGGCTAAGGTTGAGGTTCTAATTCTTCTTTTGAGCTTTTAGAGCTAATAGAGCTCTCCTCATCATTATGTCTCACAGGGTCTGTTGGTTCAGTCTTCTCAGGGGTAGAAGGAAACTAAACCACATCCTCTTTCTTTTCTGTTTCTTCTGGTTGTAGAACAATGGGAGAAGGTGTTATCTCTCTAAAGATAACACATCTTCTATACAACACTTTTTTAGCCACAAGATCCCAAAGCTTGCATCCTTTCACTCCAACACCATAGCCAACGAAAAAACACTTAACAGCCTTGTTCTCCAATTTAGACCATTTCTCCCTAGGCACATGTGCACATGCCTCACAACCAAAAACATGAAGATATCTAACTGAAGGATTCTTACCAAACCACACCTCCATAGGTGTCTTACCAACAAGAGCTAATGTAGGAGACCTATTTACCTAGTAGAAAGCAGTGGCTATAGCTTCAACCCCAAACTTTTGTTCGAGGCTTACTCCACTAAGCAGACTCCTAGCCTTCTCCATTAGTGTCTTGTTCATCCTCTCTACAACTCCATTTTGCTACGGGGTGTATGGAGTTGTCTTATGTATTTCAATCCCTTTCTCTTTATAGAACTTATCAAACTCTATCGAACAAAACTCATCACCATTATTAGTTCTCAAACAATTAATCTTTTTACTAGTCTAATTCTCAACAAAAGCTTTAAACTCTTTTAATTGACTAAAGACTTCAGTCTTGCTTCTGAGAAAATAAATCCATGTCCTACTATAATCATCTATAAAATATATAAAATATATAGATTTAGAAATCAAAGGAACACTAACATGACCAAACGCATCAAAATGAATAAGGTCCAACACACCAGAAGACTTGTGAGGACTAGAGTAAAACTGAACACGATTTTCTTGCCATATATACAATGTTCACAAAAGTTAAACTCGAGATTACAATCATTTAACCCCTCAATGAGGTTTTTATTTTTCAGGGTTCTAAGACCCTTCTCACTAATGTGGCCAAATCTCATATGCCACAACATTGTCTTTTCAGTAGAAAGCTTAAGTTCCAAAGCATGAGCACCCTTGGGTACACAAGATGAACTACCATCAAAATTTATTACAATAGATTTCTTCACTGCTTGTTCAGATGGTGGGGATGAAGTGACTGCAGCTCTTTTCTTTGAGTCAGAAGAACTATTGCACTATGAAGTGCATGCCTGTAGTTGAAATAGAGTACCTCTCCAAGTACCCTTCATAAGTACCATAGATCCTCTAGTCATCTTGCATCCATCCTTCGAAAAGACAACCTGCAAACCTACATCATTAAACATACTTACAGAAAGCAACTTTTGTGCCAAGCCTGGGATGTGCATAACCCCAGTGATCCACTTCACTCATCCATTAAGGAATTGGATTGAGACTCTTCCCTAACCAACAATCTTCAGATGAGAATCATCACCCAGGTACACTCATCTAGCATCGAACTCTTCATACTCTGTGAACCAGCTTTGATGTGAGTTCATGTGGAATGATGCACTAGAATCTATCAACCAGACACCATTAGATGCATGGGTGGCTAGGGCTATGATGAAGCTGTAGATTAGATAAGAAAATAAGGTAGAAATACTAAACAAAATGCATAAAATACAAAGTTATACCTCACATGCAAACCCAATCTCATCAAGGGAGGAAGAAGCCTTTGCACCCAAAACAAGCTCCTAAGACATGATTATCCCTAGACAAGTGATTCTAATGTGAAATGCTACTCTAATTTGCAACTCACTATTCTAGCTCAATGGAGATTTTGGCATAATAACTTTGCATAAACTTAGATCTTGAAAATGGACGGAGAGAGGTTCTATTTATAGATTTTTGGAAGGGATTTTGATCCAATGGTGGAGATTGATTTGGAAGATCAATGGTGGAGGATAAAAGTGATGTGGAGGGCCTAGATCAAATCTTGAATGAATGGAGGGCTAGGAATAAAAGTGAATCTTTTATTCATTTTGGGAAAAGGAGTTATTAAATGAGCATGGGGGTGAAAGATTATTTTTGAAATAAAGATTCATATGGGGGAATGTAAATGAATTAAAAATTCATTTGGGGAGAAGTGGAAATAAATGAGTATGGGTTTGTAAGGAAAATTAAATGTGATGTGGGATGTTTTTAAATAAAAAATTGACTTATGTGGATTTAATTCAATTTTTTATTTGGAGGATGTGGGGAAGGGTGTTAAACAAGGTTTGACCACCCAAATGAAAGGGGTTAGGATTAATTACACATAGGTTTTATTTAATTAATCCTAAGGCTAGGATGAGGTAGGCTAGGGTAGGCAATTAAATAATAGCTATTTAATTGTCTAGGGCAGGGATAGGTCAATTATAGGCTGAATTAATTAGTTAACATGGTTTTAACTAATTAATTGGATTTAGTGAAAAGGAGGAAATTGATTTAATAAATATTGCATATTTATTAAATCAAATGGCTAAGGTTTGGACTATTGAATTAATGAAATTAATTCAATTTTGGGGATAATATGATGTGAATTTGGGAAATGAAAGGGGCAATTAATTAAATAAAAATTTAATTAATTGATCAGAAGGGAATTTGGTATGTTTAGGGATGTTGGGAGTTAGTTTGATGGTAAAAGACATTTTTAGGTGTCTACATTTGCCCCTCTTTGATGTGGCATCAGGACCGAAGAGGGAAGTGGTGTCAGGTCGAAGAAAGATATGCCCCAGCTGCCAGGAAGTAATGAGATGGATAAGGGATGCCCCCTCGAGAGGGCGGCAGGAAAATAAAAATTTTCCAAGCAAGTTCTCGAAAAGGATGCGACGGGAGTGAAAATTAGATAAGGGATGGGAAAAGAGGATGATGGGAAGAAAAACAGAGGAAAAAGACTGAGATCTACACCCTGAATGGAAAAGGAGGGGGTGGAAGAATGACATGGCCCACTATATTAGGCATGTGGGACCTTAGAGTGCCACATTTGCACACTTTTGACTTTGGAGAAGAAAGAGTGAAGGAGAGATGGCTGACCGTAACCCCTAGTTTCCATGACTTCAACACATTTCAGAGCGGTTCCGAGAGTTTGGGCGGACACTGGAGGCTGGACCTTAGGTAGGGTCTAATCCTAACTTTGTGAATTTTTGATTTACGTACATTTTTTAGGGTTTGGTATGTGGGATTGGATCGCATAGTGCCAATGGTAAGGTAGATTAGTGCCATCCTCTGGATTGGTGCTATCCGCCAGGGTAGGGTTAGGGCAGTTTCTCACCATTTGGTAGGTATTTTGGCACTATCGTCTGGATTAGCGCCATTCTTAGAAGAATGGGATATAGCATTTTTTGCACTAAATTGGGGTTAAAGTGGCAGTATACTCTGGAATAGCACCATCGTTATAAATAGCGCTATGTTCTATTTTAGCGCAATGGGTTGTTTTAGCGCGATATAGGAATATCACGCTTTTTGGTAGAATTGGTGCTATTCTATCAATTAGCACTAAAATGTAGAGCAACGCCATTGGTTAAAATGGTGCTATGTATGCTTCGCAGTAGCGCAATATTTTGGATTGGCGTAAAGTCTATTGTGCAGTGGTGCAATGTTCTACAATGGCACCATTTAGAAGAATTATTAGTGCTATTTATGAAATGGCATGAAATATGATTTGTTTTAGCACCAAATGATTTGGGCTTTCAACATTAGAAGAAAAAAAGGGGGGTGATTTGGAAGAAGATAGGTCGACATCTAACCAGAATGTTGCGTATGCAGGATACTTGCTGCTTTATATTGTAGACACAAGAGCGATGAGTTCCATCCATGATGGCACTGTTTAATGGTTTTGATGATGCTACGTGGGCTCGACTGGTGAGATTGGGGCTTCTAATGGTGGCGTCAATGCCAGTTCTGTGAGCTCATAGAGCTCTGATGACAACGGTTGTGGAGTGGTATCACTCTAAGACCTACAGCTTTTTATTGCCAACTGGTGAGATTACCATTACACTTGAGGATGTTTATCGCATCCTCAAGCTACCTATTCGAGGCCGGCATGTTAGATATGACACAAGGATGGGGCAGAGTATCTTGATCAGAGTGTTTGGAGCAGACCACTTTGTTCTCTCAGCAAATGGGAGGGAGGTGGACTATGAGGGGACACTGGCTACGGGTGTAGATCCCTTTACCTTATTCCTATGTGCTTTGATTGGAGGTGTTGTGATGCCTAACAGGTGAGGTAGGGGCTTTCCGGTTGGCTGGGGGGATGATAGAGGGGATGGTGAGGCATGAGACTATCTATGCCTAGGGATCGGCGATGCTGGGGCAGTTATACCATGAGATGCATACAGTCGCCTATCTGCATGATAGAGCATTATCAGCTGGAGTTACTCTACTTCATGTATGGATTTGGGAGCATATCACAGTTACCAGGCTGACATGTGGCTATTATCGGTGGTTGTTTGAGGCCTTTGTATTTTTATATCAGGATGCAGAGTATACATACACTAGATAGGTATGGTACTGGAGGAGGGTGTTAGATGATGTGATTAGTGTGACCTGGCGACCGTATATCGGCATAGAGCCATGGCTAGATGATGATATTCATCTTCCTTTTGTGTTTTAGCAGCGGTACCTTATGGGTCAAGGAGACCATACTATAGAGATGTATCTACCCTCGCAAGTCATGTGGTAGTTTGGTTTGATATAGGACACCCTGCAGCAGATGGCAATATATGCTTAGACCGCTCGAGATGCGACCTTCTAGCCTGTAGCCATACAGCCACAAGTCGAACTAGCTAATTTTGGAGCCCTACGGCCAGTGCGGTGGGATTGGAGGAGCACAGTGAGGGATGCAGGGACTATGCCTGCATATGATATATGGTGACAGATGCATTGGCCCACTTGGTTGACTGATCTAGTGGAGGAGGCAGCAGGTTTAGGAGGGATGATTCAGATGGTGATGGAGATGACTTGGATGGGGATGACCCCCTAGTGGAGGGGGAGGAGATCATTGAGGACTACCTCGTGGAGGTTGGAGATGATGGAGAGGAGAGATTGGTTGGTAGGGATGGCCAGCCTATAGATGTGTTGGTAGCGGTGGCAGCAGGATAGGGGCAGGTGGGTCAGTAGGTACCTATGCAGCAGGTTCCTATTAAGTAGGTGCAAGTTGTAGCAGGATGATAGCCTAGAGGACCTCGGCGGCATGGGGGACAGTCTAGGGTGGATATGGGTGATCTGTCCCCACCACAGGTAGGGCAGCAGCAGGTTATTGGGGGAGGGCAATAGGTAGGCCCATCAGGGAGAGTTGGAGAGGCAGCAGGTGGGAGGATTACACCTCATTAGAGGCCACGAGATGAGGAGGAAGAGATGGAGACCTTGAGAGCATAGATGGCAAGCCTATAGGACGCATTGGAGAGCCGTAAGGCAGAGTTGGAGCAGTTGTGGGCCACATTAGCCTTGTTGGATGGATCTGATGGGCAGGTGGCTGCATTGCAGGCACAACTAGCACAGGCACAGGGTGACATAGTCACGTTGACAGGGGAGAGAGATGCAACACTCGCTAGGGCTTAGCAGGCAGAGACTACAGTGGGTAGTCTACAGGCATCAGGGGCTAGGTTAGCCCCAGTTTTGATATTGATGCAGACACAGTTGTCCCAGTCTTAGGTTCAGATGTCTTAGATACAGGGAGAGTTGACAGAGACCAGGGGGTGGATGGAGTATTATTGGGGGCTGTATTATGCGGCCATGCCAGCAGAGCAGTGAGCACCGAGCTATAGCCAGGTCAGTGGATCGAGGGCATCGAGATCACATAGATTGAGATCTATTCAGTCAATTCAACAGACGATGTCTCCTCCCTCACATGTACCCCAACAGGTTCCACAAGTACAGGCACAGCCACAACCATAGCCACTGACAGGATCATAGCCTTGACTAGGGTCAGAGTCTCTCACTCCTTCGAAGAGAGGATCCTCCATGTGATGGTTATATCATGTTAGCCCTTAGAGGCATTATATCAGGACACTATTTTTTTTTTTTATGTATACATGAGCGATGTACATTTTTTGCGGTGATTTATATATGATACAATGTTTTTTGATGGTTAATAATGCTTATGATTATGATGCTCTATTATGATGATGCCTATGTGATGGATGCAGTATTTCTTTATGGATTTTATATGCTATGGATGTGTTATGTTTATGTAAGTATGTTTTTGGTTTTAAGGATGTATTTATGATGGATTTATTGTGATACATACATGGTGTTGTGATTTTATGGACTATATATGATGTATAATGCAAATGAATGTTTCAGAAACATTTATTATGGATGCAATAATGTGATGTAATGGAAATGTATGTTTATGTATGAAAATATCCATATGCAGCTAGATGTTTATTAAATGTATTTTTATGATGATGTAATGTGACTAAGTGTTGATGAGATGATATATGGAATGTAGTGCAAATGTGATGATTTATTTAATGTTTATTTAATTTTAAATGATTCGGAATGAACCTAAATGATGGGCAACTTAAGTGAAAAATGAACCTAAATGATATGCAATTTAAATGGATAAAATGAATCTAAATAATATGCAATTTAAATGGATAAAATGAATCTAAATGATATGCAATTTAAATGGATAAAATGAACCTAAATGATATGCAATTTAGATTGATAAAATGAATCTAAATGATATGCAATTTAGATGGATAAAATGAACCTAAATGATATGCAATTTAGATGGATAAAATGAACCTAAATGATATGCAATTTAGATGGATAAAATGAACCTAAATGATATGCAATTTAAATAGATAAAATGAACCTAAATGATATGCAATTTAAATGGATAAAATGAACCTAAATGATATGCAATTTAAATGGATAAAATGAACCTAAATGATATGCAATTTAAATGGATAAAATGAACCTAAATGATATGCAACTAAATGATCATGACATGTAGCTAAATGATATGCTAGATGTAGTTTAGGTGATAGGTGGTATGCAAACTAGGTGATAGGTGAGATGATCCAGTCTTGATACACATGATGTTCTTTGTTTGACCCTGAGTGGTGGGGATGTGGGGAAGGGGACTAGGTGGGGGGAGGATAGGGTTGGATAGGTGGGTATGGGTAGGATTGGGAGTGTCTAGAGGATGGGGGTGGGGAGACAAGAGGATTGTTAGGTCTTAAGACACCACATCATTGAGGGGGGATTTACTTTGGTTTAGGGTGTGTTAGATGGGAGTACGGTGAGGAAATGGGATTAGTGAGGGGATTGGATTGATGGGGGGTGGGGGGAAAGTGATTATAAAATCTAGGCCAAGATGGGATAGTTGAATGAGTGATTAAGATGATGATTTTGAGCTAGTAACAGTAGTTGCAAAAGATTAATTGAGAGCATTTCTTAGTTTATTGTAGTAATGTAGGATACAGTTCACAAAGGTATGAAATGACCTAGGTGATGATGTATATCCTACGATTGCATTGACTAGACCCACAAATAATAGGTTGATTTCATGCATGCCCAAGGTAGTATAATCTTGTCTAGCCTAGGAAGGGGACTCATAGCAATGAGTGCGAATAATGCATATAAGGTTTTGATGCCTGTATATGCAAATGGGACACATCATGCTAGAACTGACCCAGGCTTCAAGATATGATCACTATTCCTGGAGTAATGAAATTAACCTACAAGCACAACATACAAAAACAATGACCATGTCTACTCTAGGTGTTGTCCGCCACTTACCATGATATAATGAGATCAAGGTAGCTTTGGAGGTGACCTAGAGTGAGACAAAGAGATAAAAATCAATAATCAAAAAGACCAACAAAAAGATACAAATAGCCTTTGTGTACTCTTGCCAAGAGACATGTTGATAGGATAATAGATTGTTGTCCATTGTGGGAAAGATATATCCTAGGACAAGAATTAGTTGGATTTTGATTGGAAAATTTTTTGAAAGGTGGGCAAAAGGATAGTTTGGCCATGTGTAGGATTATGGTTGGTATGTTGATTGATGATTTTTGCGTTAAGGGACTTGTTTGGAGTGTATACATAGTGTGTGTATCATTTATTAGATCCAGAAAGCTCAGTGAATGGGGACCATCCAAATGGGTTGGATGGGTGCATCTTACATACCTGAGTACTGGAAATGTCCTTTGTATTCCAGAATGCCTACATACCCTGTGTCCATAGGATCAAGGTACTTTTAAGATGCGGATGAAATGAATATGTAGTTCTGGCAAGACTTGATGATGTGGGAATGGTTTGGGATGGGTGGAATGTGATGAAGATTGATGTATGTTTGATGATTGTGATGAGATGTGTTGTTTTTTGGATTTTTGGTATTATCTATTATTTTTTGTATTTTATGATTTTGTGATGTTTTTGGATTTTTTGATTTTACGACTGTACAAACGGAAGCTTAGAAGGATCCTTGTTTGATGAGTTAGCCTTGGGATGGGATAGTACAGGTTGGATGATAGGACTTGATCTTTCAAAATTCCAAGCCATGGGATGTGTGCGATATGGAATGTTTTGACGAAAAGAGGACTTATTAGATGGTAGAACCGGCCACTACGCATGGTGCCTGAAACAGGTTTTCACCATGGTACTTATTCAATGCATCACCAAAGTGATTTTCACCATTGGAAGTTTTTATTTCACTCTGATTTTTCTTGATTTTTTTTTTTTGGTTTTTTGGTTTTTTTCTATTTTTTTGACTTGGGGTACCAGATGGGTTATGCATAAAATTTCTTTAGATGCAAAATGTTCATCAGCTCATCCAGAGGCTGCCCCTTAGGTGTTGCAAGCTGATAAGCTCCTGATCCATAGTCGACTATGACAACATATGGTCCTAGCCAATTGGGTTTGAACTTTCCTTGTTTAGGATGCTCTTGCAGGTTCTTCTGATTTTCCATTAGGACAAGGTTGCCTACTTCAAATTTTTGTTTCTGATTCTCTTGTTGTATCTTCTTTTGGGGCGATTTTGATATGCCTGTAGGTGATTCAACGCATTTAGGCATTTCTCATCCAGTAGTTCTAGTTGATACAACCTTGCGACATAGTATTCCTCATCAGAGATAATGTTTTGCAAGGACACTCAGAGAGATTGGAGCTCGACCTCTATAGGTAAAATGTCTTCAGATCTGAATACTAGTGAGAATGGAGTGGCTCCTGTTGGAGTACGGATGCTTGTGCGGTAGGCCCAAAGGGCAGGGTTGAGCTGGAGGTGCCAGTCATGGCCAACTTCATTGACTATCTTCTTGAGAATCCAGAGGATAGTTTTATTAGAAGCCTCTTCTTGACCATTTCCTTGAGGCTAATACGGTGTGGAGAAGTGGTGTTTGATGTCAAATTTATCGCACAAAGTGTGAACTTCTTGGTTCTTGAAGGGATTTCCATTGTCAGTGACAATGGAATGAGGGATACCATATTGGCAGATGATATAGTGGAGGATGAATTTGGAGATTTGGGTGCCAGTGGTGAAGGTGAGTGGTATTGCTTCCACCCACTTTGTGAAGTATTCGGTAGCAGTGATTATGAACTTATGGCTATTGGAGGATGGAGGATGTATTTTCCCTATGACATCGAGTCCCCACTGTGAGAAAGGCCATGGCATTGTGATAGGTTACAACTCTTATGCTGGTACGTGGATGAGATGGCCATGCTGTTGACATGGGAGGCATTTCTTGATAAACTGGTAGGAGTCTTTGTCCATTGTTGGCCAATAATATCTGGTCCTAAGGATCTTTTTAGACAATGCAGGTCCACTTGAGTGTGCCCCACAGATACCTGCGTGTACCTCTTCCAAGGTGACCTCAGCTTCCCTAGAGTCTAAACATCATAGCAGCGTAGCATCAAGACTCCTTTTGTACAAGGTATCACCTACAAGGATAAATTAGGAGGCTCGACGAATGAAAGATTTTCTTTGTGAGGTGGACAAGTTAGGGGGGAGGATGTTTTCATGGAGGTATAAGTAGGTTTCTTGGTACCACGGGGATAGGGGACCAATGAATTCGCACACTAGTTCTAATTGAGGAACAACATATGTGGGGATGGGGAGTTCTTCAATCAGGAACTCACATTTCTTGCTATCTTTCTTCATGTCTACCAGAGATCCTATGGTTGCCATGGCATCTACTGCTTTGTTGTTGAGCCTTGGGATTTGATCGAAGTGGATGTTATCAAAGTAATCTTTGAAATCATTGACCATCTTCTTATAGGGAAGGAGCTTATCATCCTTACTTTTGTATTCATTATTGACCTACCTGATGACCAGTTGAGAGTCGCCATACACAGTTAGCTTTTCAATTTTCCATTTGATGGCCATGTGGAGACCTGTGATGAGGGCCTCATACTCTGCTATGTTGTTGGTGCATGGAAATTTGATCTTGAAGGATTTATGGATTGTGTCACCTTGAGGGGTAACAAACAGGACGCCTGCCCCTGAGCCTCTATGAGTGTATGATCCATCAAAATACATCTTCCATGTGTCTGTGGCTGGTGTGATTGTTAAGATAGCTTTGTTAGGAAACTCTGTTATTGTAGGATGTTCTACCGAAATAGGTGCTTCAGCCAGCTGATCTGATATAACTTGTCCTTTGATGGCCTTTCTCTCAGTGTATTCTATGTCAAACTCAGTGAGAATCATGACCCATTTAGCCATTCTCCTAGTAAGAGCAGCTCTGTTAAGCAGATACTTCAGTGGATCAATCTTAGTGATGAGCTTGGTTTTGTGATTGAGCATGTAGTGTCTTAACTTTTGTGACATAAAGACGAGGGCTAGACATGCTCGATCAATTTGGGTATAGTTGAGCTCATAAGAGATCAATGTGCGGTTGATGTAGTAGATGGCTCTTTCCTTCCCCTATTCATCAAGTTGTGCTAGGAAGGCTCCGATAGCTATCTTTGTTGTGGAGATGTAAAGCAGGAGGGGTTTGCCTTGCCTTGGTGGAGTTAGCATAGGAGGATTAGCTAGGTATTCTTTTAGTTGGTCAAAGGCATCCTGACACTGAGTGTTCCAGACAAAAGCTATGTCTTTTCTGAGGAGGTATTGGAATGGTTGACATTTATCGGCCAATTGAGCAATGAACCGACGAATAGACTGGAGTTTTCCCTGCAGGCTTCTTAGTTGTTTCAATGTTTTCAGAGGAGGTATTTCAGTGATGGCCTTGACCTTTGTAGGATCTATCTCAATTCCTCGTCTAAAGACTATGTATCCTAAGTGTTTTCCAGAAGTTACCCCAAAGACACACTTCTTTGGATTCAGACAGACATTGTATTTCTCTAACCAATCGAAGATCTTGGCCAATACATCCAGATGTTCTTCTCTTGTCTTTGATTTTCCTAGTAAGTTATCGACGTAGTCTTCCATGATGTGGTGAAAAAGGTCATGAAAGATGATGGTCATAGCTCTTTGATAGGTAGCCCCTGCATTCTTCAGGCCAAATGGCATTACCACCCAACAATATGTCCCCCATGGGCATATGAAGGTTGTCTTGTGCTGATCTTCTTCGATGATTTTTATTTGGTTATATCTTGAAAAGCCATCCATGAGGGATAGCATCTCATGTCTTGCTATGAGATCCACTATCATGTTGATGTTTGGTAGTGGGAAGTCATCTTTTGGGCAGGCTTTGTTGAGGTCTCTGAAGTCAGTGCAGTAGTGGATTTGGCCATCTAGTTTAGCAACTAGTACTAGGTTTGGAACCCATTCAGGATAATCAATTGGGTGAATGAACCCAACATCTAGTAATTTCTTTAGCTCTGCTTTGACAAGGAGGGCCACTTGAGGATTCATCTTTCTAAGTTTCTACTTTATTGGTTTCGTATCAGGGTGTACTGCAAGGTGACGAACAACCAAAGTGAGATCTAGCCCTGGCATGTCTGCATAGGTCCATGTAAAATTGTGATTTCTGCATGTGAAGAAGGACAAGAAGTTCACCTGTTCTAGTATGTTGAGAGATTCTGCTCTGTATGTGATTTGTTGCTCTTCTTCTGTCCCAAGATTCATTTCCTTAGCTGGTTCTACCAAGATGGGTGATCTGTCTGGATATACTTTGTCTATCTCAGGAAGGCCCATGCTTCCATCTCTTGGCACCTCGTGGAGGTTTTCACCAGGAGATACGTCTTTTGTTTTTACTTTTTTGGGATCTGACACTACTGGATAATGGTTTTCACCATCAGATCCATTTTTAATTATTATGTTTTTATGACTGGAAGCAGGAGTTGTCTCCCTGAAATAGGCATCCGGATTAAGTTCCATGATGTATCCTTCTCTGTGATCTCCTAGGGGGAAGTGATCTCTGACCCCCATAATTTTAGTGATGGCCTCATCGTTAAGTGCTATGTCGAAGACAAGAGGTCCCCATTGGTCCCAGTCTATGAGATCTGGATATACCAGTGGTAAGTCATTGGATGACAAGGCTAGGGTGGTGACGGTGTGGATGGTGCATATGGATGAGTCAAAGAAATCGACAAAATCACTAAAAGAGTCTTGATGATCCATTTCATTAATGTTGTTGACATTAGGGGAAACCATAGCAACCTTGGCTAAAATACATTCACCGGTAGTGAGGATGCATTGTGGTTGACCATACCCTAACCCTTGAGTATAGGGATTTCTTGTTGCTTGCAGCGGTTCTATGATCCCCTATTCATGAAGGCCAATATCACCTTGTCCTTTATAACCCATGCTTTTGACAATTTCAGAGCCTTTGCCGTAGATTTCTATTGGGATGGTGGTGGCTTCTTGTTCAGGCTCTTCATCCTTGTATAGCTAAGATGAGATATCTTTGAGTACATCCTGATCCAGAAGGTGTTTCTTCTCAAAGATGGGCGAGGGTTTGTACTTGATGATGACTGTGTTGGTTGTTTCTGTATTTGGGATGCCAAATGTTTTAGGATTGGGTAATGTGCCCACACAAAATGTACCATGCAGGTTGTATTCCCCACATCCCATGTCACTAAACTTGATCTTGACCTCATGTGGTGGAGGTGCTTGGGATGAAGTGGTGGTGATGTTGGCGGGGTCGATGTATGAGGTTGATGCTATTGGATTGGCTTTAGTGGTGGCTTTATTGTATGGGCAGAAGGTTTGGTTGTGGCCTTCCAAGAAACTACAGTATTGGAAGGGATGAGGATCGGCATAGATAGTTACTTCCATGCCGTTGTGGGGGAACATGTGGCATTGATGGAAGGTGGATGGGATGGCTTGCATGGCATGAATCCATTGTCTGCCGAGAAGAATGTTGTAGGGGAGGTCAAGATCAAGAACCTGACATTTTGTTTCTAGTATTTTCTATTCCACTTGAATAGGAAGCTTGATGATGCTTTCAGAGAGCCGTTCGGTGTCATCATAGCCTTTGATTGTGATGCACTCGCTGGTGTCTACAACCACATTGGAGTACCCCAAGTATTTTAGCAGTTTTAGAGTGCATATGTTTAGGCCGGAGCCACCATCTATTAAGACTCTTTTAATGGTGTGTTTGTGGATACGGACTTTGATGTGTAGGGCATCGTTATGTAAGTGTTCAAAAGTGGGAAGGTCCTTTTCTAAAAATGTGAGATGGTGAGGTGCGGCGATGTGTCCTACCATGGCTTGGAATTGGGTCACATTCAAGTTGGCGGGGACTTGAGTTTGCAAGAGTGCTTTGCCAAGGACGTCTTTGTGAAGGGGGGCTGTCCGGAGCAACTCAAGGATAGAGATTTGTGCAGGTGTCTTTCCTAGATGCTCTAGGAGGTTATACTGATGGGTAGGTGATGGGCATATGGTTGGGCGAGGGGGTAGAGTATCTGATGTGGATGCAGGCATTTGCTCAATGGTGTGGGCTGTACGGATAGATACATGACCATGACGGGTTGTAACAATGCAATCAGGTGCTTGTACTTGAATGGTGACTGTGTTAACATGATGGGATGATGGTTCGATCTGTCCTATGATAGAGTCATAGGACGCGGGTGGTGGGGTGACATTCTATGCTTGGTTGGATGAGGAGGCTTTATTATGGTTGGGCAGTGGGTCCTTGTAAGCTCTGAGGTTGGCATTTGGCAATGGGTGGGTGCTTTGATCGAGGCTAACTTGATTTTGATCTATAAGGTCTTGGATGCAATGCTTTAGTTGCATGTAGTCAACAGTTTTATGACCCGCAATATAGTGGTATTCACAATAGTCGTTCTCATTGTACCACGCGGCTTTCAGCTCATTCTCTTGATAGGGTCTAATAGGTGGGAGTGTGATCAAACTTTGCTTGAGACATCTGTCAAGGATGTCTTTGATGGGTTCCTCTAAGGGTGTAAATTGTTTGCAAGGTTTGCATGGTTTAGCTTGCCCCCTTTGGTTATTGACATTGGTGGCATAGGTATGTGAAGGTGTTGAGTTCTGTACATGTTGGATGGCTTTCATGTATGGGATGCCATCATTCAGATTGTTCTTGTTGTTCCCCCAATAGCGTGATTTGTCATTTGATGGCATGTTGGCATTGTTGTTTGTATTGGGGGTCTTGTTATTGGATTTGTAGTTGTTGTTGTTATTGTTGTTGGATTTGTAGTCATACAGTTTGATGGAGCCCTTGGCAATGAGGGCATGTTCGATAGTGGTACCTTTGTCGATGACCTCTTCAAAGGTAGACGCACAAAGAATTTGTAAATGGTATCCTAATTCCTGATTGAGGTTGGTCACAAACATGGTGACGAGTTGTTTTTAAGGAATCGGCCATGGGTGTTTGCTTGCTAAACCTCTCCACCTTTACAAGAATGAAGAGAAGGCTTCTCCATTCTTTTGTTTGGTGTTGCAAAGGTCTGTCATAGACATTTCATGCTCAAAGTTGTAGGAGAAATGGTTTACAAATTTCTCCGCAAGCTCAGGGAAAGTCGTAATGCCTGGGGGAAGATGTGCAAACCATTCAGTGGCTTGACTGCTGAGGCTTCTTAGAAAGAGTCTCATAAGATATGTATCGTTATTTGAGACCTCTAAGCAAGCGATGTAAAACTCCCTAAGGTGATCTCTAGGGTCTCCCTTTCCCTTGTATTTGTCAAATTTAGGTGTCTCAAAGTTCTTGGGGAAAGGGGGCATATATAATGTGCGATCGAATGGATAGGGGCAAATGTCCTCAAAGGAATAGTGTTTGCACTTGCCCCTAGTTTGCATGTCATCCACCTTTTGATCAAGGCTTGTACAACGTTTGTGAGATCTTGTGGTTGTTGTGGTTGTTGTATGTATGCCTATTGGTTGGTGAGATGTTGGAGGTGGGGTGGGATTTGATGTTGGGGATTTGTTTGATTGATGTGTTGGTATTGCGGGTTGGTGTTTTGGTTGATTGGTGCCTGATGTTGTTGATGCATGCGTAGAGTTGTTGGAGAACATGTGGTGGTATTTGGGGATTGGTTTGATGTTGTATAAATGATGTTATGAGGTTATGTGGATAAGTGATAGTGGATGGATTGACATTGGATAGATGGACATTGGATGGGTTGGAGGTATTGTAAGGTGGTTGTGAGAATAATTGTCATAGGTATGCAATGGTTTGAGGGTTGGGTGGGGGTACACTCATGCATGTACTTGCTTGCGTGATGTTGCCTTGTATGCCCATGGTTATTTGTGGCATGGAAGGGTTTAGGGTGGTTGTGGTAGTGGATGTGGTAATAGGTTGGGAGGTGGTAGGGTTGGAGATATTTGTGGAAATGGTAGATGTGGTAGCGGTAGAGGTTGTGTTGGTGGTAGATACAGTGGGTGTTGACATTTGAGAGATGATGGGTGTTGACATTTGAGAGATAATGGGTTGGGTGTTTGATGTGGATCCTTGGGTATTTGATGTGGTAGGAACGATTGTAGAGGTGGATGGTTGTGATGATGTCATGATGGGGGGTAGTTGAGCACCAATTTTGAGAAGATGATCAAGATATCTGTTTGGGTCTGACCTTAGGATTTTATCAAGTAGGTCCATGTTATCAACATCTTGCGTGAAGCTCAAGACATCTAGATCATCTTGGGATATGGTGGGGACGTTTTGTGTTGGTGGGGGTGGTGGTGGTGGTCGTTGTTGTAAGTAATAGAAGGGATTTTCATTGGGACTGTATAGGGGGATGTAAGAGTACGTAGGTGGGTTTTGATTGATGGGTATGTTGCTGCTATTAGAGTTAGGCATTCCTATGCCGCCATATTGCCAATATTCTGCCATTTTTTATTCTTTTTGTGTTGTGATCTTGTGACGGGCATGCACGTATATGGGGTTGATTTCTAGAAGTAGAGTGAGATGGGGATGGAGACCTTAGAGAATCTAATTGATTGTGTTGGACCTGAAGATGGATGTGGTAGTGAGATGGAAGAGAGGATGTTGTGGAAGATTGATATGTCTTTCTAGAGGTGTTAATCTAAGGGTGGTATGAGTGGATGATATTGATTTTCTACACAATTTTTGGACCAACAGATAGGTGATGGATGATGATTGTTTTGAAGAGATTTTGTTGATGTTTAATTTTGATGTTTGATATGGAGGATTTTGATAGTCAACAAATTGAGCTTAGGTAGGACCTAGATTTGTGGTTGCACAAATGGATGTTTTTCTTTGTTTGGGGTAGACTAATGACCTTACGCAAAGAGAGATAATGATTTCACTTGGAAGGTAGATTATTGACTTTCCAAGCAAGATATGATGTGAAGAATGAAATCTAGATCTAACTTTAGCTCAAAAGGATGACGGATTTTGATGATGTTTTTGATTTGAAAGATTTTGGGGATTTTTGGAATGATTTTCTTATGACAAGGATTTTGGTTTTTTGGTTCAAAAAGGTGTGCAAATATTAATAAGGGTGAGGTGGATATGAAAATGAGGTAGGTTTGATGTAGCAAAGGGGTCCAACATGTTAGATTTAGGGCACACAACTGAGAGGGGGGGTGAATCATTTTTGCAAAACTTTCTCTAATTTCCACACTTAAATCTTCTTGGTGATTAGCAATATATTAAACATGAAACATAATGCATTCAAATCAAAGGTAGAAACTCATCAACACATAAGACACCAAGATTTTGACATGGAAAACCTAGTTAAGGGAAAAACCACAGGGTCATTAACCCAAGAATGTATTCTTTGTTAGAAGAATAGAAAGAACAGATGGCACATGCCAATTAGGGCTCACTTCCTGAGCACACTGCTCACAAGAGGCTCACTGCCTATAAGAGACACACTGTCTACAAGAAATAAGTATCACCTTTATGAACTGGAGAATAGAATCATCACCATGCTTTAATCAGGTCCAATAAGCCCAATACTTCTGCTCTACATTTTGCACTCCTCCTCGCTACCACACACTCATCACCACAAAAAAAACTTTGGAATGACTTCACAATCCCTTATTTATACAAGACATTGACTTAGGCATAATCATCTAAGTCGGCAACCACCTACAAGAACATCCACAAGACGTGTAATACATCTGGTCGGCCAATCTTAGGAAGAATACCAACATCTGGTGGTTATTCTTCAAATACAAACTTTAACTTCAATGCAGACCACCAACATGAACTGGTACCAATCCACTAATCACCACAAGCTTTCCTAAATCACCAACAACATCTGCACTTCATCTGCTTACTGGAATCCTTCTCTCCTTCATCTGAAACCTCAAGAACACAGTCTGTCATCATTGTCACAAAGGAATAGGTTCTTCTGGACCTTCAAGCCACAAACCAATCTACTTCACACTTCACAAGGACGTCCGCAACACTTCCTCAAATTTGCAGAATGGGATAATGCATTACCGGACCTCACCGGACCTATCTGTGTCACTCTGTCACCTCTGGACACTTACTGGAGCTGGTTCTACTTGAGCGGTCATAACTTCTTTAGATCTTCATATAGACCTCTGAAAATTTGACTGGATTATCTCAAGAATCATATATACAAACCATTTAAACTGTATCCTCTTATCCTCAACCTATCTTGGACTTTTACCTTGTTGTCATCACTATTCTTCACTGTTCCTGATTGAAACTAATTTTCTCAATATCCTCAGCACACAGCTCATCCAATCCTTCTCATTAATACAACATGATTATGTTGACATCAATGACAACACCAGTTAGACCCATACTTGCAACACAACAATGGTGGTGATTAATCCTCTAAGGTCAGAAGTGAAGATGTGTTTTTGGAAAATTTTGAGAGAAAATGTATGGGCGGTTGTCAGATTTTTGGGATGTGAATGGATTATGGTAGAGTAGATGGTGGAGATCACAACTAGATAGGTCTCTGTTTTAGGCAAGTCAATCTAAGAATAGCACCAATCCATAGGTGAAATGGTATGAAAATCAGATAGAGATGGCGTTAAAACAAGGAAGTGTTTGTCAAGGTCCTAAAAAGATAGATTTTTTATGGCAATTTTGGATTTTCTTTGTTTGGAATGTGATCAAATGATTTGGTTTGTCTCTTGGCAAGTTTTGTTGCAAACAATTCAAGCACAATAATCACACAATAATCAATATTTTGCTTTGTTTTGTAAAAAGATGTGTGATTTTATTTATCAAGCACTTTGAACAACCTAAGGTGAGGATGTGACAATATTTGTTGAATCCCCTAGCTGCGCCTATTCAAAGTAGGTAGCTCCAGGATCTTGGTAGCACTAGCTCCTCCTTACAATTGTACACACTTCTCACGCGTACCAAGATCTCGGTTTCTTATAAGGCTTGTCCCTCACCAAGCCTTTAGATTATCCCTGCTACCTTAGCTAAGAACCACATGAATCAGGGCCGCTTCAAAGGTTTCCCTTCTGTGTCAACAAATAGAAGGATTTTGGCTTGCTAAACAATGGTTTGTAGTAAGGGTATCCATTTAGATGGTTATACATGCGGCAGTGCTACTCTCCATTATGGATTATCCCAGCCTCCAAGGGTTACGCCTTGGAGGGTTTTGGGGGAAGTTGGTTGTCGGTATAAAACAACAACACCTGTCGCTTGTGACTTTCATCCCAAATGCCTTATTTTATATAGCAGCTTGGAAGAGCTTGGCTTTATCTTGATGCCACTTGGGTCATTCCCACCTTTCGAAGCAGGGTGGCAGGCCCTCTAAGGATTAACAAAAGCAATACAAACACAAAAATACTTTTGATCCCCAAGTTCATACAAAGATGTGAGGGGAGAGCATACGTATTGTTTGTGTTTGCATCACACTAAACATAGTTCATTTTAGTTCTTTGGATTATGTTGGGGGTGATTAATGCAAGTTTAGTGAGAAGCTTTTGATTCCCAAGGTCACCAAGAAGGTGCGAGGGAAGAGCATATGCTTTTTCACACCACAAACACAACCACGAAAACACTTCACACAAGTTACTTTGATTTTCTTGATTACATGAGTGAATAATGCAAATTGTTGTTCTTTTTAACTCAATGACTTGATTGATGCAATTTGTGGTTCTTTTTAAAGCCCCAAAATTGAAGTGTTTGATAGTTGTTGACACACAATTGTAGATTTTTAGAACACCAACTTTTAAATGTTGGGCACACACACACACAAAGATTTGTTTTGTTGTTGTTTAGTTTTATTGCACCAAATCAAAATATTGTGTAACTAGCATGCAAAGGGTTCATTTTAAGTTGCAAATTGAAGTGTTTTTGCTAAACTAGAGATAAAACCATCCTACAAAAAGCTTGTTAGTATCTGCAAAAAATGATAGTAAAAACCTGCAAAACACTTGTCAGTACCTGCACAGCCAGCAAAGTTAGTTTTCAAAATAGCGCTAAAACAGAGGTCCAATAGCACTATTGCAAATAGGAAAATGGTGACTTTGATAGAAAATAGACCAAACCCAACACCCTATACCGATGGCACTAATTCAACAGATAGTGTCAATAAAAGACTCGGAAGGCGCCAAAACAAAAGATGGTGTTACAATATTACAATGAAGGCGCTAATAAAATACATAGCGCTAAAACAATATAACAATAGTGCTAAACAAAGAAATAACACAAAGAGGTCTATGAATGCACCACTATGCAACTTGTCAGACAGTCTGATTACACCTGTGGAGAGCGCCAATCTGGGCGGATAGCGTTGATACGAGGCTGAATGCGTCTGATCTGCAAAAAGTGGTTTTATAACAAAAATAGAGGATCAGGCTGCACACACAAGATGTCCCATTAGCCTTGTTAGTCTGAATAAATGAAAAACAAGACAAAAAACAAAGCCAAAGTGTATGTTTAGACTTTTATGAAAATTTGAACATAACTTCCCCTTGCATTTTCAATATCTCTGTGAAAATAGAGAGCACTTAAACACCAAAATAGTAGGGAGATCATAAAAAAAAGACATGTGAGTGAGTTAGTAAAAGGAAACGTGTTGCGCAAAAATAGAGCCAAAATAGGAAATAATGCTAAACGAAGCCAAAGATGGCATCGTTGTGAAGGAAGGATGGCATCGCACCTATAAACACATGTCCCTCACACAAAACTCGCAAAAAATAGATTAGACTTGGACCTTGTGGGTCCCACCGGGCATGAATAAGGTAGAAATACTAAACAAAATGCATAAAACACAAAGTTATACCTCACATGCAAACCCAATCTCATCAAGGGAGGAAGAAGCCTTTGCACCCAAAACAAGCTCCTAAGACATGATTATCCCTAGACAAGTGATTCTAATGTCAAATGCTACTCTAATTTGCAACTCACTATTCTAGCTCAATGGAGATTTTGGAATAATAACTTTGCATAAACTTAGATCTTGAAAATGGATGGAGAGAGGTTCTATTTATAGATTTTTGGAAGAGATTTTGATCCAAGGGTGGAGATTGATTTGGAAGATCAATGGTGGAGGATAAAAGTGATGTGGAGGGCCTAGATCAAATCTTGAATGAATGGAGGGTTAGGAATAAAAGTGAATCTTTTATTCAATTTGGGAAATGGAGTTACTAAATGAGCATGGGGGTGAGATTATTTTTGAATTAAAGATTCATATGTGGGAATGTAAATGAATTAAAAATTCATTTGGGGAGAAGTGGAAATAAATGAGTATGAGTTTGTAAGGAAAATTAAATGTGATGTGGGATGTTTTTAAATAAAAAATTGACTTATGTGTATTTAATTCAATTTTTTATTTGGAGGATGTGGGGAAGGGTGTTAAACAAGGTTTGACCACCCAAATGAAAGGGGTTAGGATTAATTAAACATAGGTTTTATTTAATTAATCCTAGGGCTAGGATGAGATAGGCTAGGGTAGGCAATTAAATAATAGTTATTTAATTGTCTAGGGTAGGGATAGGTCAATTATATGCTGAATTAATTAGTTAACATGGTTTTAACTAATTAATTGGATTTAGTGAAAAGGGGGAAATTGATTTAATAAATATTGCATATTTATTAAATCAATTGGCTAAGGTTTGGACTATTGAATTAATGAAATTAATTCAATTTTGGGGATAATATGATGTGAATTTGGGAAATGAAAGGGGTAATTAATTAAATAAAAATTTAATTAATTTATTAGAAGGGAATTTGTTATGTTTAGGGATGTCGGGAGTTAGTTTGATAGAAAAAGACATTTTTAGGTGTCTACAGAAGCCATCACCATCATCTTGTGACTTGTCAGAATATGAATTTGGGGCATTCTTCTTCTTTTTCTTTTCCTCTTTGCATTCCTTTCAGAAATTCCTAGTTTTTCCATAGTTCCAATAGAGAGCCTTGGACTTTCTAGGAGATTTGGATCTCCCATGGGATTTGGATCTACCCTTCTCAGATTTCTTGTCCTTCTTTTTCTTTTTCTCCTTGGGTCTTCCACGAACCGCAAGATCCTCTTTGGCTGCTTTAAAATACTTAAACCACATCTCTTCAGATAACAAAAAATATACCACTTCATCCATTTTGAAATTGGATGTGGTGCTCCCACTAGCCATAACAAGATGATCCCACAAGCTTGGCAAAGAACAAAGCAAGGTCATACATCGATCCTCCTCCTCCATCTTTACACCAACGGATGTCAATTGTGCAACTAACATGTTGAAAGCATTCAGCTGATCTACAATAGATCCTCCATCCTCCATCCTCAGAGAATATAACTTCTTTCTCAGAAAAAGCTTGTTTACCAGGGATTTGGCCTAATAAACAGCTCCAAGATTCTTCTAGATAACTTTTGTGGTCTTCTCTTCATGGGTATTTAACAGGATAGAATCAGCTAGATTAAGTCTTATGAGACCCTTAGCCTTACAATCTTTGAGATCCCAATTAGCTTGCATCATTATAGTTGGTTTTAAACTAGATACAATTTCCCATAGGTCTCGATAGATAAGCATGTCTTCCGTCTTAAGTTTCCATAACTCAAAATTTGTGCCATTGAATTTCTCCACCTGTAATCTTTTGGATGTGCCTGTCATCTCCTTCCTGCAACAAGATTACAGAATAATCTATACAAAGATCCCACTCAACCTAAGATTAGATCAAAAAACCCCCACCTAACAACTAGGACTAAAGGTGATCAATCTTTGATACCAACTTAAATGAAGCTAGGTGTGCAAAAATTGCTTCCTACACTAATCTAATGAGGAGAAGTGAGTACAAATTCCCTTTAACCTTCACAATTATAGAAAGTTTAACACAACATTGGACATATTATAGAAATACACAACACAACAATGTAAGATAGAAGAAGAGAGAGACAAGATATAATGTGGGGAAAACCCTTATCAGGTGAAAAACCCCACACTCCAAAACCTGGACAATGTATTAACAAAACTATAATGGTTTATAGTACACTTACAATGCAAGCTCTCAGGAGTCTTTGACACTCGTATTTGGAGACAATCCAATAGCATAACAATACCTGTCAATCACACATTACATCTCCTCTCAAAGTACCTGTTTATAAATAAGCTACAAGGCAAAAAATGAGTCTATCTTGAGATGGGCATCCAATGTGGCCTCATGGCCCAAAAAACATGCCTGGGGACACTTGTACAACACTATAGGGTGTTCATGACATGTGTCATATCACCCCACCCCAAAGAGGTCACCTATTCCCAAGTTGGGTATTGAAAGATACTCTTACGACTATCATAGAATCTGTCATAGCTGTCATATCTTACAGTTGTGAGAGAATCTATCATACATAGGCAAGAAACAACATATTCTCTTACAAAATGTCATAACCCTCCTTAGGGAGCCCAAAAATGCCTTCTTCCAAGATACCTTCTAACACATGTCTTCACCTATCATATAATCTTCCATTTAAGACTCTTACGTGTCATAGATTTGTCATAATCATTTCGATCAATATTCCCTTACACACTATCCAAGATGCTGACACATGGCAAAATATTCCTACCACTAATTCTCCTCATATGAGGACAACTTTACATGTGATCACCTTCCACATAGGATGACACATCACTGTGCCAACTCCCACAAGATGACAATAAGGCTTTGCATCCTAATTACAATAATAGGCAATAAATACGATGAAACAATACAAGGAATTACCAAGGTTGAGATACCTTAATTCCCAACAAGTTCCTCATCTATTAGTACCTCAAAAAGGTTTACACTAATACACATGTATTTATTTTCTACACTTTCATTTTTTAATCCAATAGTGTCATAGAGTAGTTTTCTCTAGGGGATTATTTTTTTTTCTTTTTTTGATTTTTTGACATTTTATGACTAAGGAACTCTTCCTACTCACTGAAATATGCTATCACATCAAGATTAATTTTACATTCCATTTTGGGATTCCCTAGTTGAAAGTCATTTGAAAGTGCCTCAAATTTTGTGATAGCTTCATCATTCTAAAATGTAGCCAAATATATCAAATCTTGTTGGTCCTAGTCAATAAGTTATAGATATTTGATCTTTAGGTTGATGGTAAGGATAGCAGTTTGATTGAAAAGATTGGTTATGGAAAGATCTTTATAAAGGTCATGAATGGGTGCTTTATGTTGCAAATAAGACAGATAACTGAGAGGGGGGGTGAATCAGTTATCTCAAAATTTCATTAACTTTCTTCTCTTTTGTTATCTTAATATTTAGTGTTACATCAAAACATGAAAGCATATGTAATCATAAGAACATAAATAAAATCAACACACATAACACAAGGATTTTTATGTGGAAACCCTGTTAAGGGAAAAACCATGGGGTGACTAACCCAAGATTGTATTCTCTGTTAAAAGAATAAAGGAGTACAAAATGGCACTTGCCAATTAGGGCTCACTGCCCGAGCACACTAGTCACAAGAGGTACACTGCCTACAAGAGACTCACTATCTACAGAACTTATAAAAGATAATCAAGTGTTTAAACTGATGAGAAGCATCTATAAATGCAAGAGTTCAATTCCAGTTAGGCACAATACATTGATTTGATGTACTTCATTCTTTCTCTGTTTAATGTCGTTGCTATGTCACATACTGGACTTGAATTGCAGCTCTCCCACTTATCCCTACTTTTCTTCATGCTTTATTTCATTCCTTGTTCACTACACACACCTACATACTAAAATTCATCTGGTATATATATCCGCATCAAGGATTTCATTAACTTTCTAGTCAGAAACAAGAACACTCAAGGTATTTGCAAGTTACTAATCTGTCAGCCAAATCCATGCTTGATTTATGATGTGTATCAAAAACATAGACATAGAAGTCATTAATCATGTTGGCCAACAATGTATGATCCGACAAATTGCTTGATCAACACCATTTACTCATCCGGATTGAAGTTTGATACTCTATCGGTCAGTTCTTCCTCTGTCTGCTCTGCTTAACTGGAACCCAACACTCAGATGCTCATATCTTTTCCTTGATTTTTCACCAGAGGCTAAATCTCTAGAGTACAGTAGTCATGATACCCCTCTTGAGTTTCTCAAGTCCACAACTTACTGAGTTATACCATCTGAGAGATCTGGACTTGATTGTCGGACCTTGTTACATACTCTGTTCTTGATCACCAGATCAAAACATTCTTTAATCTAACATTTGGCGAAGGCTTATTATGTACTGCGGATGTGTGGGATAGACTTTGTTGCCATCAATGAAAACACTTATGAAGCCACATAGTGTCTCTTGCCAACAATCTCCCCCTTTGGCATTGATGGCAACACTTAGTGAAAAATTGCTAAGTGTTACAGTAACTCCCCCTTGGCTGATGCTCTATCTTTTGCACTATTTTACCGAAGCTCCCCCTTAGTTGGATTCCACATTTTTCACTACTCCTTATTCCCCCTTTGACATCAATGGTAAAGGGTGGAATCCACATACCAAAATTTGCAAAAATTGTCCTATACATGGCTGCATAAGTATATATATATGTTATACTTATATATACTTAAGTCTATCCACAAAAGTAGTCTTCGGCTGTACAAACTTTGTGGCCCATCTCTGCTTCATCCTATCTAAAATGTAGATGTGACCACTCAACAAAAATGCACATGCTTCTGCCCTTCTTAAATCTGTCGGATCACTGGTCTAGGCTATGGTCTAAGCATCTGTCAAGGCCTCATGCATTTCCTCTAGCTTAGGGATAATTATCCCTCTGAGTTCACTGATTCTGTTTATTATGTTCTTCTTTTCTTTGTCTAACCTCTTTATTTCATTGATGATAATAATAGCCTGGCATTCTTTATTCATTAGAACGGTAGTAAGGGGATCAAAATTCTAAGATAAACATGATAGTTTACCTTCTTGTTCTTTCACTTTCTTCTCAATGTCCTCTGTCACTTTGGGCTAAGATAAACAAAATTTGTATATGTCCCCACCATCTTTAAGAAAATTTTAAAGGCTCTTTATTCCAATGTCTAGGGACCTCCTATCATTAGCAATCAATCCTTGTACTTCAGTGAATCTTTTTCCTAGAAACTCCTTCTGGATCTTTGCTTCTGCTAATTTCTCTAGAGATTCAAAATGAGTACTAATATAATTTACCAAAGATTTTAGATTACTGGATGGTGAGGCCAAAGGATCCTTTTGGAAGGATGGCATGATCTTTTCAAGCATCTCGGATGCAATCTCCAATAGTTCATAGTCTTCCATGTGAGATTTTAGGAGTTTTTCTTTTGCTTTGGCTTGAGCAAAAGATGCTATTTTGATCGTCTGAACCAGGGAGAGAGTCAAAATTTAGTGGCCCTTGAAATAGCTTAGGTTCATCTATCTCCATCATTTCTCTATTTAGGATGTTCTTCACTACCTCTGTAGTGTCTCTTGCCGGTGATTGAGTCTTCTTTTCTTTTGTGTTATCAGAATAGTCATCATTAGTCTTTTCTGCTTGTTCTTCTTCTTTTCCCTTAACCTCCTCTTCTTGACTCACTTTCTCCTCTTTTCTTCCTTCTCCTTCAGCTTTAGAATCTGGAACGTCTGCAGTGGGATCTAGAGGAAAGATGTCACCAGTGTTTATTGCTTCATGAACTTTAGCTTCCAAAACAGAGAAATACAAGTCCTTAGACTTCTCTTCATCTATCTCTTTTGATCCTTCTACATCAGAAGATTCTTCATTGGTTACATTAAATCCTTCAGCATCCATGGTAGAAGGTTCTTCTATTGTTTTCTCTATAATAGGAAGATTGAATCTTTTGAAAGCATTCTGGAGGATATCTTTTGTTTCTTTTTCTACTTGGTTAGTTTCTCCAAGCATAAGTTTATTCATTCTTGCTTTACTTTAGAACTCATCCTTACAATCCTTAAAAATCATGTTTATTTGTTTTGGAGTGATAGAAGGATAAAGCTAAATCATTATTTGTTCTCGAATCTCTAGGTCTTTTTCCTTTGCATTCTCTTTTCTCAGTTCGAGTACCTTTTCTAGACTCTTAGGAATTAATGATATAATTTCAATGAAACCTTTATTGTAAACGTTCAGGTACCTGACTATAGCTTCTTCCAAAATCCTCTTGTTAGTATCACTGTATTCATCATAAAACTCTGTTACTGGCAGCAGGTTCCCATCCACAGTAACTACCTTGATGATGTCATCAATGGAAAGAGTGAGCTTTTCAACAAATTATTCTAACTTTTTTACTAGCACAGAATTCCCTGGATGTTTTCTTCTTTTTCATTTTCTTGATTTCCTCATCAGATTCTATTTCTTCATCATCCTTAAGGCTTGTGTATGACCTTATGGCTTTGGTATTCATCTTCTTTTCCCTTTTTCTGGATGTCTTGACTTCTAGTTTGGTAGCCTTTGAGATTTTAGAAGTGGCAGATGCAGAGCTCTTGGAAGATCTAGTCTAGGAGGAGGCTTGTACTGGAGTGTACCCAACCACTTGATCCAAGTAACTCATTCATATAGTAGAAGAATAGACATAGTATTAGACAACCATATTTAAAGGAATTCTTTTTATCCTTTTTGATCTTCTGTAGATTTTCTGACAATTGATTTAGGAAATGTTCACATAGGTCATAATCTGCATCTTCCCTCAACATCTAATATGCTATATAGATTGTAGTGCCAGACACAGAATTCTCCCTTCTTGAATGATAGATCTTGTACCCGATTATCATTGATGCAAACTTGACATCCAAATCTATGATGTCATCTATGGTCATTGCTCTTTTGTCAAATTTAGATCTGGAAGCTTCAGTTACTATCTGGTTCTTGACAGATTTAAGTGTAGGTAACCCACCGGATGCATGTAGTCCAGTTACTGCCCTGATGGCATATTTAGTTATCTTAAAGGGCCTCATTAACCACATGAAATTATCATGCATCCTACTTAGGACATACCAGATCCAATCATCTTCTGCAAAATAGGGAAATTGTATGTAATGTCTTAAGTGTTTATCCCGAAGGGCCTTGAATTGAGGTTTGAGTTAAAAACTCTCATCTATTAGCTATTTGTGATAGATGTCCATCAATTTTGAGTCTCCAAATTCCTCAATGTTGGTATGGATATAGATCCTAACATCTTCTACATGCAATACCCCATGCAGAATGATAGAAAATGCACCTAAAGGATCAACTTCTAGAGATTTATAAGGATGTTTCTTGAATTTAGGACGCAGCCTATTAGTCATCTTGACAACCATTGGAGTAGCCATTTTGTAAAAGATTCAGAGAGTGATTTTTAGAATGGAAGTACCTTTTCATGATTTAGGGTTTGAAATAGGAGCTGGAACAAATCGTTGGTTGAATTCAATTTTCTACTTGATCTTCAGTGAATTGTAGAAATTTTTTTGCAGAACTGTTCTTTCCTTCTTTGCGAATGTAAATGTGCAAACAATGAGTGAAAGAACCCTTTTATCCTTACGTAAACCCTAATTTCCTTTTGTAATAAATGTACAACATAAGTTATCCAGTAGCCCTATTTTGAGAGAGATCTTCTCGAATTACTATGTTGAACTTAGAATCATTGTCAGTGAGAATTGACAATGTATCTTCTTTTCTTCAATAATGCCATTGGTCCGTAGATCAAAGTATTTCAATTCTAAATCATACCAGATCTGTCTGTGAAAATCCTACTTTACAGGATAGCTGTTGAAACCAGATTAACTTGAGCAGTTAAAATCTTGTAAAACTCCATGCAGATCTTTCATTTTTTTACTGAAGGTTATTTAGATGTTTTTTTGAGAACCCTTTAATCTGTAACATTCCATGTGCCCAATTTAGGCACTAGTTGACTGGCTGGGGGAATTGGTTTTTCTCTGTGACTCCCCCTGAGCCAAAGCTCACCCTTTTAGTTTCCAGAAGGAATATCAACACCGAATTCTAGTGTGGATCCATCCCCATATTTTTTGTACTCTTTTTCACCCAAATCTTGCTCATCGCCTTCTGAACTTCATCCACATTTGCTTTAATTTTGCCTTTATCTTGTTTTTGATTATATTGCACCAGACCTTTTCTATCCTGATTTCTACTTCTGTAGAATTTGGCAATATGACCGGATCTATTGCAATTGTAATAGACAACATTTATTTGCTTATTTGATTGATATCCTCTTGATCTGCATTGATTAGCCATATGTCCCATTCTATTGCATGCAAAGCATCTACCATTGAATGAATTGTTTATTTGCATATTTCTGCATTCATGAGATTTGTGACCATACCTTTTGTAGTTGAAACATTGTCCAGAAAAGGATGGATTAGTTTGATTCATTCTGCTCTTGTACTGAGTTGCTTTATGACCAAAATTATTGCAATTGAAGTAGTATCCATTGAAGGATGGATATCTTTGAGCATTTGATTGCCTTACCGGAGGTCTTCTAGGCCCGTTTCTTTGATTTCCTGATCCAAAGTTCTTCTAACCAAATCTAGAGCTTTCACCTTTCTCATATCCCAAGCCATGCTTATCATCTACCCTCTTTTGGCTTTCAAGAAGAACTTCAATTTGGGCTAAGCTTATCTTGAATTTCTCTTGTATTCATTTGTTGTTTGAAGATCTTGTTTAAGAGTGTCTATCTAATTCTCAAGTTGTTCTTCATTGTCTCTAGCTTCTTCAAGATTAGATTCAAGATGCCTGATTATTCTATCGATTTTGTGGTAGTCCTCTGTTTTCTCTTTGAGGGATTATTTTAGATTATCTTCAATTTTTCCTTTTTTCTTCAATTTCTTTGGTGAATCTCATAACCCCTGATACCATTTCATGCCTTACCATAATGACTTCTTTTGACAGCTTCTCACATAGTTTATTTTTCTCATCCAGATCTTCATTAGTATCATTGACTTCACTCTGATTGGCTAATTTTTGAAGTAGTTCCCTTCTTTCTTTTACAAAGATACTAAGTTTTTATTTTAGCTCATTTATGAAATCATCAACTTGTTTGAGTCTTTCTCTCAAATTATTGCCTTCAGAGTGGGATTGTTCAAGATCATCTAGGGCAGACTGAAGTTGTACCTTCATACCATATATATCAATTGAGATTCCCAGATCTTCCTCAAGTTGTTAGGCTTTGTTCAGAGGAACTTGACTCTAATACCAATTGTTGCAAATAAGGCAAATAACTGAGAGGGCAAGGGGTGAATCAGTTATCTCAAAATTACCTTAACTTTCTTCTCTTTTGTTATCTTAATATTCAGTGTTGCATCAAAACATGAAAGCATATGTAATCATAAGAACAGAAATAAAATCAACACACATAACACAAGGATTTTTACGTGGAAACCCTGTTAAGGGAAAAACCACAAGGTGAATAACCCAAGATTGTATTCTCTATTAAAAGAATAAAGGAGTACAAAATGGCACTTGCCAATTAGGGCTCATTGCTCGAGCACACTGCTCACAAGAGGCACACTGCCTATAAGAGACTCACTGTCTATAGAACTTACAGAAGATAATCAAGTGTTGGAACTGATGAGAAGCATCTACAAATGCAAGAGTTTAGTTTTGGTTAGGCACAATAAACTAATTTGATGCACTTCATTCTTCCTCTATTTAATGTTGTTGCACTGTCACATACCAGACTTGAATTGTAGCTCTCCCACTTATCCCTACTTTTATTCACTCTTTATTTCATTCCTTGTTCACTACACACACCTACATACTAGAATCCATCTGGTATATATATCCGCATCAAGGACTTCATCAACTTTCTAGTCAGCAACAAGAACACTCAATGTATTTGCAAGTTATTGATCTGTCGGCTGAATCCATGCTTGATTTGTGATGCATATCAAAAACATAGACATAGAAGTCATTAATCATGTTGGACAACAATGTATGATCCCACAAATTGCTTGAACAACACCATTTACTCATCCAAATTGAAGTCTGATACTCTATCAGTTAGTTCTTCCTTTGTCTACTCTACCTGACTGGAACCCAACTCTTAGATCTCATATCTTTTCTTTGATTTATCACCGGAGGCTAAATCTTTGGAGTACAGTAGTCATGATACCCCTCTTGACTTTCCCAAGTCTGTAACTTACTAAGTTACACCATCTGAGAGATCCAGACTTGATTGTCAGACCTTGTTACATACTCTATTCTTGATCACTGAATCAAAACATTCTTCAATCCGACTTCCGGTAAAGGCATATTATGTACTATGGATGTGTGGGATAGACTTTTTGGCCATCAATGACAATGCTTATGAAGCCACACAGTGTCTCTTGCCAACACTTTATTGATGTTTTCAATGTCGAATGAAGCATTAAAATGATCTCAAAAGTGTCACTCATCAAAACACACGGATCCTAACCACCAACTTGTAGTATTCGCCTTCACATATATGGGTTCAATAATATATTACTCATGATTTTTGAGACATTTTCCATTATACTTCATATTCATGTGCATTTAGAGAGTTCTTGAAACAAGATACAAATTATGCATCCTTGTACAACCAAGAGCTATTCAATTTTTCAATATTGTCATCGACAAGGAAACCATGTCATGTTAAGGTAGTGGACCCATGTTGTAACATTGTTTGCATTTTTCTTGGTCTCATATGATGTTGGAAATAAGTGTGTGGAGATGGGGGAGTTTTCCTATGTGAAATCTATCTTTTATCTCATTTTCCCACAACCTTTTATCAATGATCTTGAAATTGGTCTTTTAGAGTGGATTAATAGATATTGATGGGAGATTGCTAGGATCTAGATAAAATGATGATTTATTAGCTTTGGGATTTAGGATGGATTCAATGATTTGATAATTATTATATTTATTATAGTGCCCTTCTAGCATGTTTTAATCTTGGAAGGCATGGGGATCAACTACAATGGCTGCTTCCATGCCTTCATTTGGGAACTTGAGGAAAGGGGACAAATTAAATGGAATGAATCTATCGATGACTAAGGAGGATATTGTAGGGTATTTTAGGTCTCAAAAATGTAGGTTGCTAATCCTAAGAGGATGCCAGTCTCTATGCTTAGATTTGCAATGTTTTTGAACTAACGCAACGGAATCAACCTTTAGGGTTTGATGATTCCCTGCACTTTAGGTCCTACTAAACCTAGGAAGGTGGACCTTGAAAATTAAAGTAGATTGAGTGTAAGTATTTTGACTAAGTAAATGGATCTACCTATAGTGGAAAATGGTGTAGAATAGATGAAAGCTTGCTAATTAATCCTATATCTAATATCTGATGGATGATTGATATAAATTGTATAAACAATATCAAGGTAAACTTTACAACTATGCTAATAAAGGGCTTTTAAATGATGAATTGAGATAAGACTAGTGCCTTGTTAGGTAAACAAAGTCAAATGGAAGACAAAGACCAGTGGCTTATAGTGGGCAATAACTCTAATTGTTTGGCACAATATTTTAGTTTATAACTTGTATAAACGTGTAGGGAAATGACTGATAGACTCTTCTTAGCAATCTAATAGATAGAATCAGATTTCTTATTATTCACCAGAAGGAAGTTTTAATCCTTTCTTGAAGGAACTAATTGAATGAAATACATAAGGACAATAGACAATATCAACTTGGAGACAGAATGACAATCTTGATTATATGATTCTTCTTAGTGATCCAAACTAACACTTCCAGGTTACTATGACTGATCAGAAGGATTTTAATTCCTCTAATGGAAACCAATTAATCCAATCACACAAATACAACAAATGTACATTGACAAATTAAATATATACTTGATATATTAATTTGAATAACAAGGAAATACTGAACTGGAGACAACCATTTAATAGAATAATTCTAACAAACAATTGATGCCAAAATAAAACTAGACAATCAGAGGACTTCAATTTACTCCTTCAATATAATACTTGCAACATGGTCTTTTGAAACATTGTAAAATTTATGTATTATATCCTACTGTTGATGATAATTTAGCATCATATGTTTAGCTTATATAGAAATACTTATGAAGAGACATAACTCTTCAAAATGTCTTTTGGGAATTAACATGATTAACACAACAACAATAAAGATAACGATGCTTAATCTCTATTCAACCATAGATATATCTAAGCAATGTGATCCAAGTACTCCTGGATATGATGTGTATCAGTAAATTCAATAGCATTTCTTGTGATCAAATCCATCGTTACCATCTTCTCCAAATGCTTGCAGGTTTCTCTAGATGCAGAATCTTTGTCCTTGAGAGATCCTAAGGCTTCATACAATATCACTTGATAGTCTTAACTCCATTCATCTTTGCTCTTCAGTTCTTTATCATTTCTGAATAACATGGGCACTCCTACTTCTCTAAGTAGCTGACTACCCTTACTAGGAGTTATAGCTTGCAATTCACTATCTGCTGTTGTTTTTAACATATCAACTAATTGATTTTCATTGTCAGTTGTGACATTATCAACTGATTCCCTAATTTATTTACCTTTGCATTTATACAAAAATGATTTAAATTCTTTAGAATGAATAAATTGATCATCAGCAATAAAAGAATCATATACTACTTGTCTTGGATCCTCACCAGTAGGCTCCTCCTCATCATGTTCTATATCAGGAGACTGATAGTGTTGCATTTTTTGGTTGGACATTCTGGTTGTCTGTTGATGTGTCTCTTCTTCTTCTATAGGTCCTTCATCAGTAGAGGACAAAAACTCTATCTCTACAACTTGTCTCCTCTTCTCATCTAAGTCCCTATTATATTTCTCAACCACTAATTCAACTTCAGTTTCTTCCATATTCCTGACAATGTCATCATGGGGATATGGGACATGTGTCTATCCACTGAGGTTTTGTTTTCTCCTAGCAAGATCAATGAAACCCTCAGGATCAAATCCTTTTCTTTTTTCTGCACAACTCATATTATAATGCATTAGTTTATCCATAATGAGACCATAACCCTCTTTTGATACCATAGTAAAGTCTCCAAAGCATAGAGTACTATGCATGAAGGATTACTTGTCATAGGAGCTCAAATGTATCACATTAGAGTAGTTCATTTTCCTGACTATCTCTAAGTAGGAAATTCTATCAGGAACTATCTTGGGCAATATAAAAGGGGTGTCTTCAAAACCATAAACTCTGATCATGGTAGCATCCTCAAAATAATACCAGTCTCCCTAGTTGTGAGTAACAGTAGGAGAACCACCAAAATCTTTAGGTCTGAGAAACCTCTTTATTCAATTGAGAGTTAATATTCACAAGGATGACTCAAATATCTATACAATACTTTCACAAAATATTCTTCAAAATGAATATAACTTGAATGGGCATACCTGCTGTCCCATATCCTTGTCCACATTTGTATTGGTGACTTTTGTCCCCTCTGGTCCATTTTAGCAACTCTGAATTCATTTGTCCATAATGCTATTTCCTGGCCATAATAAAGCACCATGTGCATGAGGAGTGAGTAGTGTTCAAAAGAGACCAATGGGGCGTTGTTCTTAATTGCAGCGAAACTAGAATCAATTCTTCCAAAAACATAGGCAGCATAGTCAAACTGCCTGGCATTGTGGCACTAGATATCTATGGCTATCACCATCAAAGGAATTGTCATGAAATTAGGGACCTCTGACCCTAGGAATTGGCCCATAGAGTAGTATGTGTATTGTATGTATGGTTCAAATAATGACACATGAAATGGTGGTCCATCATTCTTATTGAGAGGCACCATTTCTCCCTCTGCCCTAGCCCTGTAAATAGATAATCTCCATCCATTATATGTGGTATCCATTCTCCAGTACTCTTTATCTAAGTCAAATACTTCAAAAATGGCATTCTTAGACAAATGTATAACAGGCTACCGTTGTGGGTTGTATATGGCCTTGAGGCTTGGATTATATTGCTTAGCCAGGAGTTTGAGGAGTTCACCATTTAGAAACACATCAGGAATGACTAATTTGCCCAAATTCAAGTGCCATGGGTTAGACACTGGGAAATACCTAAATCTTCTATTGTAGTGGAATTTGAACAATTCATAACCTCTTATTGGAGTCCATATGTTGCCAAGATATTTGCACTTGTCTTCGATTTTCTCTACTTCTGCCCTAAGTTGTGCAGACCTTCAGGCTTTGGGAGTCAATCTAGGCAATTGGTCAATTAGGTCCTAGTTTAATTTCCTTTCTTTTTTTTTCTCATTAGGGATTTTGTCAAATTTTTGTTTCTTACATTTACTAGTCTCACCCTGTTGTTTTCTACCTTTTCCTTTCACTAGAGTCTCCATTACAATCTAGGACAACAAATTCAAATTGCAGGCTACTGCATAGAGGTTTGTATATATGTACCTGTTATCAGAGGCGATGATCGAATTCCCCTATTTTCTCCTCCAAGTCTCCGCTTGTGTGCTCCTTTCAGGCAATGCTTTCAAAATTAATTGTAGTGATTTCAAATGGTATTTCAAAGGATCTTCCTTGTCTGCAATTATTTGTTCCAGTGTTTAATTTTCATGAGCATTGTGAGATGTCACATTGTCATAACTCACTTCATTGGTATGATATTTGTAATGTCAAGGTGATTTAATATCTTCTTATGGCACAAACATTTGCATATGGATCAATCGCTGTGACCGTTCATCTGTCTCCTTGATGTCATCTTTTATAAAGACATATATAAGTCTACATCAGCAAGATATTCTTGAGGTTTACCTAATATACAAATGGGCATGGCTGTCATTGGCATGACTTACTTTATCACCACAGGAATTGTTGATAACTGAGAGGGGGGGTGAATCAGTTATCTTAAATTTATTCAACTTTCTGTTCTTCTTTAATAATTAGTGCAGTATCAAAGCAAACAAGCATGAAAGTAGAAACAAATTCAATACACATAACACAATGATTTTGATGTGGAAAACCTGGTTAAGGGAAAAAACCATGGGGTGATTAACCCAAGAATTTATTCTCTATTAGAAGAATAGAAGTACAAAATGGTATCTACCAATTTAGGGCTCACTGCCTGAGCATACAGCTCACAAAAGGCTCATTGCCTACAAGAGAGAAAGATAACACAATGATTGAACTAATGAGAAGCATCCACACATGCTAAGATTCAGTTCTGGTTGAGCTCAATAAACTGATCTGTTGCACTTCATTCTAACTTTCTTTTGGTTTAGCTGTCTTTTCACATTCCAGACCTATCTTCCTACCTTCTCACTACTCTTCTACTTTTCTTCACACAAATACACATTCACACAACACCCCTTTATATCTAAATTCATCTGGTATATATATCCGTACAAGTATTCTTACCACCTTTCTAGTCGGCATCTGGAATAGTCAATATTTTCCCAAGCTTTGATCTGTTGGCTTTATCCTTGCTTACCAAATAATACGGATCTAGGAGATGCTTGAAGAAGTCATCAATCATGTCAGCTAGTCATGAATGATACCTCAAGAAACTTAGTCATTAGTAATATCTCTTCTGGATTTGGGTCTGACATTCTGTCGGTACAGTTCTTCCTCTGTCTACTCAAAAAGGAACCCAACACTCAAGTGCTCATATCTTTTCACCCTTCCATCACCGGAGGCTAGATCCTTGAGATCTAGACCTGACTATCAGACCTTGTTGACTACTCTATTCTTGCTTACTAGATCATAATACTTCTCCAATCTGACTTCCGATAGAGACTCATCATGTCTTGCGGATGTGTGGGATAACCTTTGTTGCCATCAATGAAAACATACATGAATCCATATAGTGTCTCTTGCCAACAATCTCCCCCTTTGGCATTGATGGCAACACTTAGTCAAAAATGACTAAGTGTCACACTATACTCCCCCTTGGTTGATGCTCTGGTTTTATATACATTTTCTGGAGCTCCCCTTAGCTGGATTCCTCATTTTTCACTACTCCTCACTCCCCCTTTGACATCAATGGCAAAGGGTATGGTCCACACACCAAAATTCTCAAAAAGTCAACTATACTTAGCCATGTAAATATATATATATAGCATACTTACGTATACTGAAGTATGTCTGCAAAAGTTGTCTTCAATTGGATGAGTTTTATTGCCTAATTTGCTTCATCCTATCCAAAATTGAGATGTGTCCACTCAACAGCAATGTAAACATGTCTACCCTTTTTAGATCTATCAGATCACTAGTCCGGGCTGTGATCTGAGATTCTTTTAAGGCCTCATGCATGGCCTCTAACTTAGGGATAATTATCCTTCTAAGTTCACCCAACCTGCTTATTCTATTTTTCTTTTCCTTCTCAAGCTTCTTGATTTCAATCAAGACTGCAATAGTCTGACATTCTTTATCTATTATGGAAGAGGAGAGAGGATCAAAATTCTTAGAGAGTTTTGTCAGTTTGTCCTCTTGTTCTTTCACTTTCTTCTCAATATCCAATGTTACTTTGGACCATGATAAACAAAATTTGTACATTTCCCCACAATCTTTAAGAGCATTTTCTAAGATCTTTATCCCAATATTCATATTCCTCCTATCATTAGTTATTAACCCTTGTACATTTGATAATCTTTTTGCCAAAAATTGCTTCTAGACCTTATCTTCTGCTGACTTCTTTAGGGAATCAAAATGTGTGCTAACACTATTGACTAGAGATTTGAGATTACCAGATGAGGAGACTGAGGGATCCTTTTGAAAAGATGGCATGATCTTTTCTAGTACTCCGGATGCAACTTCTATTAGCTCACAGTCTTCCATGTGAGACTTCAGGAGTTTTTCTTTAGCCTTTGCATTAGCAAATGAAGCTATCTTCATTGTTTGTACCGGGGAAAGAGAATCAAAATCAAATGGCCCTTGTAGAAGTTCTGGTTCATCAATCTCCATTGCCTCTTTGTTTAAGAATTTTTTGACAGTTTCTGCAGTGTCTCTTGCCGGAGACAGATTCTTTTTCTCTTCTGTAGTCTTAGAGATGTCTCTTGGAGCTTTCTCTCCTTCTACACTCTTACCACTAATAGTTGTGATCTTCTCTGCTGAAGTCTTCTTTCCTTCTGTAACCTTAGTACTATCATCTTCTTTTTCCTTCACTCCTTTTTTCTTTATCTTCTATTCTTTCTTCTCCTTTGGATCCAGAGTCAGCAGGGGAAATCGGAGGAGTGATATTTGTTTGTTCACGGGCCACCTCTTCCAGAGCAGAGGATTCCAAGTCCTTATATTTTTCTTCACTGGTGTCCATTACTTCTTCTGTCATTGCCTCAGTAGATTCTTTTTCAACATTTGTAGCCGAGGGATCAACACCCAAGTCCTCTATAATAGGAATGTTGAATCTTGAGTATGCATTCCAGAGGATCTCTTTTGTTTCTTTTGCTATTTTGTCAGTTTCTCTGAGCATGAGTTGATTCATTCTTGCTTTGCTCTGGAACTCATCCTTGCAATCTTTGAAGATCATACTCATTTTCTTTGAATCAATTGAAGGATATAGCTAAATGGCTATCTGTTCTCAGATCTCAAGATCTTTTGCCATAGCATTATTCTTTCCTATTTCTAACTCTTTCTCTAGGCTTTTGGGAATAAGAGATATAATTTCAATAAAAGCCTTATTGTAGATATTCAGATACTTGACTGCTGCTTCTTGCAAGATCTTTTGGTCAGCCTCATTATAATGATCATAGAATTTAGCCATTGGTTGAAGGTTTCCATCCACAATAACTAATTTGATGACATCATCTAATGATAGAGTGGGCTTTTCAACAAACTCTTTTGTCATCTCTTCCTTGTCTTCACTGGCAGAGGGTTCACCAGATACTTTCTTCTTTTTCCTCATTTTCCTTACCTCCTCATTTGACTCAGTCTCTTCATCATCCTTCTGACCGATGTAAGACCTTGTGGCCTTTGTCTTAGTTCTTTTCTCTGCTTTACCAGATGATTTTGCTTCCAGTTTTGATTTATTTGAGCTCTTATCAGTGGTAGGAGCAGAGCTTCTAGAAGATCTAGTCTGGGAGGAGGATTCTACTGGAACACTTTTCTTTTCTGCCTCTTTCTTCTCTTTCTCAGTCATTTCCTTCTTTTCCCTATTTGCATTAAGTGTCTCTTTTGAGATGCCAAAGATTTTGGCAATGTTTTCTACTTCTTTTCTTACCTTTCTTTTCATCTCTGGTTGTCTTAGCTCAATATGGATCTTCACACTCAATTCTTCAAAGGTTCAAAACCTTTCTGCCTTGGGATCCTTTGGTTAACTTAGCATGTGCTGAACATGCAGCTCTACGATTTTCTCATCCACCTCATACCCCATTGGCATGATCCACACTGTTCTTGGTTCCACTACCTCCATTAGGCACTGATCAGTCTCTACCATAAAACATACTATGTCTTTGTATTTCTCAACTAGAGATTGGGGAATTCTCTCTCTAGCTTGCATCATGCTCTAGAAGTTTTTGAAGAAACCCTAGAGAGCTATATTTTGTACTTTGTCATCACCAAGTCCATGCAAATAATCCCTAATTTGTATGGCAATCGGTCTATCATTCTGCCATACCCATCCACTAGATCTAGGTAGTTCATTCATAAAGTAGAAGAATAAGCACAATATTAACACACCATACTTAAATGAATTCTTTTTATCTTTCTTTATTTTCTGCAGATTCTCCAAGAGTTAGTTTACAAGGAGCTGACAAAGGTCATAATCTAAATTCTTCCTTAACATTTCATAAGTAGTGTAGATAGCAGTTCCAGGTACTGAATTCTCCCTGCTAGAATCATATATTTTGTATCTGATGATCATGGAGGCAAACTTGATATCTGGATTAGTGATATCTTCTATTGTCATTACTCTTTTGTTGAACCTAGATCCAGTAGCCTCACTTATAGTCTGATTCTTGACTGATTTGAGAATAGGTATCCCACCGAATGAGTGCAAACTGGTAACTACCCTAATGGCATCTTTTGTGATCTTGAATGGTCCATTCAACCACATGAAGTTGTCATGTATTCTACTCAAGACATACTGTTCCCATTCATCTTCAGTAAAGCAGGGGAAATGTATAAACTGTGCAAAGTGCTTGTCCTAGAGGGCCTTGTATTGGGGTTGGAGCTCAAATGAATCATTTATTAGTTGTTTGTGGTAGATATCCCTCAATTTGGACTTTGTGAATTCTTCAATATTTACATGAATGTAAACCCTAATATCTTCTGTATGGAAGACACCATGCAGAACACTAGAAAATGCTCCTAGGGGATCTACTTCCAAGGATTTGTAGGGATGTTTCTTGAATTTGGGGTGAGGCCTATCAGTGATCTTCACAATATTCAGAGTAGTTATCTTTAAAAAGATTTGCAGAGAGATGTTTAGGAATGGAAAATACCTTTTGCGCCTTTATGTTTCACAGAGTGAGCCAGATCGATTTCTGGATGAATCAACTTATGCAAATGATCTTTGATGGGCTTGGGGAAATTTGTTGCAGAGCTCCTTTTTGCTTCTTCTTAAATGCAGAATAAACAAATGTTTAATATTAAAAACCCTTATATTACTCTGCAAACCCTAATACTAAGTTGCAATAAATGTTTGACCTAAGTCATTCTGGTTTGCCTTATTCAGATGACTTGAAGAACTGGATCAATCTTGATCTAAACATCTTGCGGATCTTCCATATTTTCACCATAGTTTATTTAGATGTTTCTCTTATGAACCTTTTAATCTGCAACTCTCTTTGTGCCAGTTCTGGCACCAATTGACTGGCTGGGGGAAAATGGTTTTCTTTGTGTCTCCCCCAGAGCCAGAGCTCACTTTTTAATTTTTGGAAGGAATATCAGCAACAGAGTCTGGTGCAGATCCATCCCCTACATTCTATGTACTTTTATTCACCCAAATCTTGTTCATCTCTCTTTGAACTTCATCCGCATTCACTTTTCATTTTCCCTTGTCTTGATTCTGATTATGATGTATCAGACCTCTTTTGTCCTAATTCTTGCTTCTACAGAATTTTGCAATATGACCGGATCTATTGCAAATTTGGCAAAGAACATTTCTTTGCATATTTGATTGATATCCTCTTGATCTGCATTGATTAGCCATATGACCCATTCTATTGCATGCAAAGCATCTACCATTGAATGAATTGTTCATCTGCATATTTCTGCATTGATGAGATTTGTGACTATACCTTTTGCAGTTGAAACACTATCCGGAGAAGGATGTATTAGTCTGATTCATTCTCTTTCTGCACTGATTAGCTTTATGACCAAAGTTATTGCAGTTGTGACAGTATCCATTGAAGGATGGATATCTTTGAGCATTAGGCTACCTTACCAGAGGTCTTCTAAGCCTGTTCCTTGGATTTTCTAATCCAAAATTCTTCTGACTGGATTAGGAGCTTTCACCTTTTTCATATCCCAGGCCACACTTGTCATCTACCCTCTTTTGGCTTTCAAGAAGAACTTCAAGTTGAGCAGAGCTTATCTTGAATTTCTCTTTGTATTCATTTGTTGTTTGAAGATACCTTTTAAGAGAGATAATTTGATCCTCAAGTTTTTCTTCATTGTCTTTAGCATCTTCAAGATCAGATTCAAGATGTCTGATTATTCTATCCATCTTGTGGCAGTCTTCTAATTTTTCCTTGAGAGATTGTCTTAGATCATCTTCAGATTTTCTTCTCTCTTCAATTTCTTGGGTAAACTTTATAACTCCTGATTCCATTTCATGTCTTACCATGATGATTTCTTTTGATAACCTTTCACATAACTTGGTTTTCTCTTTCAGATCTCCATTTGTATCATTGGCTTCACCTTGACTTGCCAATTGCTAAAGTAGCTCCTTTCTCTTTTTCATAGAGAGACTCAGTTTTTCTTTTAGTTCTTTTATGAAATCATCAGCCTGTTTGAGTCTTTCCTTCAATTCATTGACTTCAGAATTTGACTGCTCAAGATCATCAAGGGCAGACTTAAGTTGCTCCCTCATACCATACACATCCATTTGAATTCCCAGATCTTCCTCAAGCTATTAGACTCTGTTGGGAGGAACCTAGCTCTAATACCAATTGTTGATAACTGAGAGGGGGGGTGAATCAGTTATCTTAAATTTATTTAACTTTCTGTTCTTCTTTAATAATTAGTGCAGTATCAAAGCAAACAAGCATGAAAGTAGAAACAAAGTCAATACACATAACACAATGATTTTGACATGGAAAACCCGGTTAAGGGAAAAAACCACGGGGTGATTAACCCAAGAATGTATTCTCTATTAGAAGAATAGAAGTACAAAATGGCATCTACCAATTTAGGGCTCACTGCCTGAGCATACAGCTCACAAGAGGCTCACTGCCTACAAGAGAGAAAGATAACACAATGATTGAACTAATGAGAAGCATCCACACATGGTAAGATTTAGTTCTGGTTGAGCTCAATAAACTGATCTGCTACACTTCATTCTAACTTTCTTTTGGTTTAGGTTTCCTGTCACATTCCAGACCTATCTTCCTGCCTTCTCACTACTCTTCTTCTTTTCTTCACACAAATACACATTCACACAACACCCCTTTATATCTAAATTCATCTGGTATATATATCAGTACAAGTAATCTTACCACCTTTCTAGTCGACATCCTAGTCAATATTTTCCCAAGCTTTGATCTGTCAACTGGATCCTTGCTTACCAAATAATGCAGATCTAGGAGATGCTTGAAGAAGTCATTAATCATGTCGGCCAATCATGAATGATACCTCAAGAAACTTACTCATCAACAATATCTCTTCCGGATTTGGGTCTGACACTCTGTCGGTATAGTTCTTCCACTGTCTACTCAAACAGGAACCCAACACTCAAGTGCTCATATCTTTTCACCAAAGGTTAGATCCTTGGAATCTATTAGTTAAGGTACTTGTCTTGACTTCCCCAAATCTGTACTTCATTGAGATACTTCCTCTGAGAGATCCAGACCTGACTATTAGACCTTGCTGACTGCTCTATTCTTGCTTATCAGATCATAATACTTCTCCAATCTGACTTCTGGTAGAGACTCATCATGTCTTTTGAATGTGTGGGATAACCTTTGTTGACATCAATGAAAACATACATGAATCCATATAGCGTCTCTTCCCAACAGGAATAACATTTTACTTCGATATCGTAAGTGTTTCTGATATGAATATCGGTGAGAGTCTTATCGATGAACATGACCATTATCATTATCAGAGCAACATAGGACATCAGGATGACTTATTTCAAACTACCAGATCATGGTTATTTCCCCGATATCTTCCTCCACATCCTTCATCAAAGTAATCATCACAACATGTGACCAACATCTTTCATCGTTGTGAGTTATTGGTTCGGCAAGACCTGTAAGCTCTTCTTTTGACTTGTTTACTTTCACCGATGGTAGTTATTCTTTCTAGACATCGGTGTGATTTTAGCCAAAATAAAGCCACTTTATCACTAAGACATTTTGAAGTTAGAGATGCTTTAATTTCTCACCGTGATGTGCATTTCTCTCCTATGATAATTGGTTTCGCCGGTTCCATAGGTAGCTCAGCAAGAGTCATACCGAACTCCTTCATCGGTGTGATCTATATTGTCGGGGGCATTTTTTGAGTATTCCCCAATAGTGTTCTCTTATGCTGATAGTCCTTGTTACTGATCAACTCAGTGTGACTACAAATTCTCTCATTGATGAAACGTCATCGGTGTTACTTTCTTCATTGGCAGTTGCTGAAATCTTCTCCCCAATCATTATTCCCATGCTGATACTTATTTAAGCTAGTTTCTCATAGAGCATGGATCGGTATAACAAAAGGGAGGTCTTGCCAAAATTAAGGAATTAAGGCCCTTCATTATATTACACTTTGAGGGGTGAGACACTAATTTGTAATGAAAGTCATGTAATTTTTATGGGATATACTAGTTATTATTATGATTTTGGGCGTAATGTTTTCTGATTTGGTTGGACATGGGTGGGTAGGAATATAAGAAAATTTTAAATTTTTCTATCCCAACAGTGGCTCTATTTGGGATGTATAGTCCTTGTGGGTATAACAAGAATTCAGATCTCTTGGGGGAGTAGACCATATATTTTATTTATTGGGGATGACGACTTCACAAAATTGTATGGATGCAATAAGAATGAGAGATGGAAGTGATAAAGATGGGGAACAGGGATGATCCTATACTACTATACATGGAAAAGATTTTTTGTTATCTTTGTGAGATTCATAGGACTGTCCATGTACTGGTATATCCTAATCTCTCTTGATCGCCCTGGACTACTGTGCATGGAATAAAAGTATTTCAAGAATTATTTAAGGGTTGTCCATGCACTGGCAACACTTAATTCTCTTTGTGCATGATTTTGATATTTTATGAAAAGAAAGGCTTCAGAAATTACCCATGCATAGGCAGTTCCTACTCTTCTCTAGACATATTTTGCAAATAGTAAGAATCATCACGTCCTTTTCCAGTTACAATAAAAGGACCTAACCACAAAGCTTCAAACTTTCCATGTTTCCCTTTCTCCTGGCACCTAGTATTCCACATCAATACTAAGTCATTCATCTCAAATTTCTTGTCTTTGGCATTTTTGTCAAAAAGGTATTTCACCTATGATTGCAACTTGATATTCTGCCTTTGAGCTAGTCTCCTTGTCTCATCAAGTTTTGCAAGATGTTCTAATCTTCCCTCCATTGGTTCAAGGATGTTTAAATCCTCTTGAAGAACAAATTTGTACACTATTAAAACATTTTGTAATGGTATCCTTGCTTGTGTTCCATACACCAGTTCAAAAGGAGATCTCCCATTTGCTCTCTTCACAATAATCCTATCAGCCCACACAGCCATTCTTAACTTTCAATCCCATGCTTTCTTGTTTCCCTCCACCATTCTCTTTATAATTTTCAGAAGATTTTTGTTGCTGGATTCTGCCTGCCCGTTTGCTTGTGGATGATAAGGGGCAGCATAGGACACAGTGATACCATGTGTACTATAGAAATTTTTGAACCCATCAGACCTAAAACACATTTTGTTATCTGTGATCAACCTCATTAGAGTTCCAAATCTGAATATAACATTTTCCTTCAAAAATTTGATCACCACCTTGCTTGTGGCTTGTTTAGTTGGGATTGCTTCCACCCATTTTGTGAAGTAATATGTTGCCACTAAAATCCATTTGTGCCCTCCACTTGACTTTTCTACAATTTATCCTATGAAGTCAATACCCCACTGATAGAATGGAGCCTCCACCTACATGGGTTTCAAGGGTAACGCTCCCTGATATTTTAACTTTTCTAAAAAAATTTGACATGCTTCGCATTTCCTCGTGTAATGATATGAATCATTAAAAACTCTAGGCCAATAGTATCTAGCCCTTAGGATCTTGTGGGATATAGTCTTTGCTAAAAAACACCCTCCACACATACCTTCACATAACTCTTTCTTGACATGTTTTGACTGATGTTCATCTAGGCATAGTAGTAGAATACCATTCCTATTCTTCCAGTAAAGATCCCCATCAATAAATACATATTTTGAGGCATGTAACTTAAGTGTTCTTCTCTTGTTATCATCGTACCCTTCAGGACACTTCATGTGCTATAGATAATATATGATGTCAGTATACCATGGAGTATGCTCAATGTTAGAACTTGTGTTATTAACATCATTATCACTACATATCTGAGAAGCCTCAAGATTATTTTTAGCCATTAATCTAGAAAGACCTTGTCCTCTCACTTGTTTGGTGATCTAGATTTCAATATTGAACTCCTAAATTCTATTGATCCATCTGCATCTTCTACCTGTGACCTCAGTTTAGACCAATACATCTTTTACTACAGCATTAGGCACATATGCTATTATTTTAGCTCCCACCAAATATGACCTAAAAGCTTTAACTACCTTCACCAATGCATATGCTTGTTTCTCAACTATGTCATATTTTAATTCTGCATTTTAAAGAGATTTTCTGAAAAATGAAATGGGTTGTTCATGTCCTTCATCATTTTTCTATAATAATACTGCTGCAACTGTATGATATGAGGCAAATGAGAATAGTTGGAATGGCTTACTAAAATTAGGGGATATCAGAATAGGGGCTTCTTTGATTGCTTTCTTAATGGTAGTGAATGCCTCTACTATTTCTGTTGTCCACTTCACTTATGAATTCTTCTTCAACATTCTTGATATGGGACTAACAATTTCTAGAAAACTTGATATGAACCTCCTGACAAAGTTGATTTGGCCAAAGAATGACTATATATCTTTTACATTATTAGGAATGGGAACTTGGTCAATGGCTTTTACTCTTTCAAAATCTATTCTTACTCCATCTTTTGAGACTATGTGACCAAGCAACTTGCCCTCTGTTACTGTGAAATGGCATTTCTTAGGATTAAAGGAAATTCCATATTATAAGGCTTTAATAAATATTTTCTCTAAATGTGCACAATGATCCTTATCCCTTTTGGAATATGTTGTCATGTCATCCTGATATACTATCATGATTTTATTAGTAAATTCTTTAAAAGCCACATCCATTTCTCTTTGGAATGTTTCTCCAGCATTCATGAGGCCAAATGGCATCCTTAAATATACATACGTTCCCCATGGTGTGGTGAATGCATTTTTATATTGTTCTGATTCTTTGACTTTCACTTGATTATATCCTAAGAAACCATCCATCATTGATAGTAGTTCACACCCAGTAACCTTTTGCAGTATTGTTTCCATATTAGGAAGGGGATAGTTGTCCTTAAGAGAAGATTTGTTTAGATTCTTGAAGTCCACACATAATCTAATATCACCATTTTTCGTTCTGACAGGTACCAAATTAGAAACCCAAGAAGAATGCCTAATGGATTTAATGATAGCCCCATCTCTTAGTTTTGTGAGTTCTTCAAGCATATTAGGGGCCAATGTAGGATTGATAGGCCTCTATTTTTTCTTGAATGGTTTAGCATCCGGTTTTAACAGTATTTCATGCTCGAAAAGATCTTCCCTATATACTTTTAAACCATCATATGACCATACAAATACATTTCTATACTTCATGAGTAAGTTGATGAGAATGCTCCAGATTCTGGGATTGAGATTCTTTCCAATGTATACATTCTTTGGGGCTGCCTATGTCCCTAAATTAATCTCTTCAAGGTCATTCTGTATTACTGGTGTGTCTTTCATTTTAAATCTATCATATCCACCAAATGCCTTTTACAATGCTATGAGTCCCTTAGGTATTTTGTTTGTTTTTAGCTAAACTATCTCTTGACCAAAAAGAGTTTGTTTCCCATCATGTTCTATAAATGCATTAAAATCAATCTCTTGGTTTTCATAATGATCAGCACAATGCAGGAAGTTGATTATATTAGTATCATTATCAAACACTTGCCAGTTATGTACATTATCTAGGATAGTGGGTCTGGTTTAAATTCAACTTCTGTAATACCTCCTAATTTTATATCATCCCTTTTTATTGCGATATTTGCTAGAAAATCTGCCATAATATTTTTTGATCTATCAATCCAGTTTATTGAGAAGGCATCAAACAACTCAATATCATCCTAGACAACATTTCTATATTGTTTCAACCTCTTGCTTTTGACAAATATTTCTCTCTCACTTGGGAAGTAACCAATTCTAAATCACCGTATATAGCCAAATTTTTTATCTTATGTTTGGTGGCTATATTCAAACCAATGAGAAAAGCCTCATCTTCTGCTACATTGTTTGTGCATTCAAATGTCAGTACAAAGGAGTATTTGAAAGTTTTACCTATTGGTGAGATAAATAATATTGCAGCCCCATTTCCCATTTTACTACATGCACCATCAAAATACATCTTCCACACATCATTCTCCTCTTTCTTAGATTCAACATGTATCGGATAAGTATTTTACAGTTATGGCTGACTTTTTTCAACCTTGAAGGCTCCCAAATCTGTTTCACAAAAGAAGTTTGTTTGATTTTGATCCAAGCATTCTATGATGTTCTCATATTTTGGCTCCCTACATAGCTTGATCTCTTTGCCTCCTACTGGTATTGTGGCATATGATAAATCTAATTGGACATTCCCTCCTACCATTATAGCCCATTGTCTTGATAAGAGCATTCCATAATATGGTGAAATGTCAACCACGGTGATATCAATGTTAGATGTTGCTTCAGGGTATCAAGAAAGCTTTATTTCCACATCCCTCATAATGGCAACGACTGGGATGGATCTATTATCCATTGCATAACACCTACCAAATGTAGTGTCAACCCATATTCCTAGTTTTTTCATGACTTCTATTGGCATCATATTCATGGCCGCACCTAAATCAATCATGCAGTTCCTTACTATCCTATTTTTGATTAATAAGGTAGTGTAGAAAGAATCCACCTGTAAGGGATTCTTTGTCAAGGTATCACCTAGGTATACTTCATGGATTTGGAATGTTTCTTGGTGAACATTGTTTGTTCTATTATCTAATTCTTTATGTTTTTGATTTGGTATATCTGAAATCAGTTTAACCACTGTATTTCTGTATTTGTCTATCTTCAGCATCTATAAAAGTGGTATTGATATCTTTACCTAGGATATTGCATGAGTAATGTCAAATGAATGGGCCATAGTTTGATCATTTCTTTCTGTCTTTATATGCTATTTTTGTTGATTTTCTGATTTATCTTTCATTTTATTTTTGTCAATTTTTTCTAGTTCTTTGAATGATGACTTTGCATTATTCTTTTTGTAATTTTGATCTTTTATAAAGATACTCCCAGGTGTTCCTTGTTCAACATTTACTATCATGTTTCTTATGTTATAGGAATTTTTAGCTTGAGCTATTGTAGCTATTGTAAGAGCTTCTCTTTCATTTTCAGTGGGCTTTCTCCACTGATCATATGGTGAATTGTTATAGTAGGTAGGTTCCTCATAACCATCCTCCTGATCTGAGAATACTTCTTGTTTTCCCATATTGATATGATGTTTCTAGTTTCCCACATCATATTCATATCCCTCTTCCTCAATCAAAAAATATTCTTCATTCAACAGATATGGTGTATCTTGCATCATGTTTATTGTGTGATTGTCTCTGTTATAATTTGATAATGTTTCTTCTTGTTGTACCATTTTACCCACCACACAGTATTCAGTCGAGTGTGGCAAATTGCACACCAGACACCAAGGTTTATCTTCTACCATATGTGCCATATTTCTTTTCAGAGGGTCGGGAGTATCTTTGCCATAATGTTGCTTTCTGCTATTGTCAATGGGTCTCCCATCTTTCCAATTTGCATTATATGGCATATGATGCAACCTAGGTCTTTCATGTCTATGCTGACCTTCTTGTTTAGTCTGCTGAATGTTTGGGCTTTGAGGAGCTCTAGGATTATCTCTTTTGTTAACCATACCCACAGCTTTCCTGTTGTTCTCAATAGTTAATACCAATTTTTGTGCTTCATCTAGGGTGATAGGGCACATATTTCTAAGTTCGTACCCTGTCTTGGGATCAAATGCTTTCAGATAAATGCTCAATACTACTTGATCAGTTAGTATAGATCCATGTGGTATTTTGTTGTGTAACTTGGAAAATTTTAGATTGAAATCATACACTGACTCATTTTGGTATTTTTGGATGCTTATCAATTCATGCAATGCAAACTCAGGAGCATACTAATTGCCATACTGCTCCTTAAATTGATTATGGAAATTTGTTATTGAACTGATTGAAGCATCCGGTAAACTATTGAACCAGTCTCTTGCATCTTCAGTCTGAGACATCATGAATAACCTCATTTTAACATCTTCATAGTCCATACCAATATCTTGTACAAAAGCATTGAAGCTTCTGCTATGATCCTGAGCTGATATTGTACTGTTTCCAGTGAACTTGGGAACTATATTCCTCCAATTACTATCAATGGGGTATGGATACAATTGATATCCAGTCAGATCAAATTGGCCACATATGTTTGTGATGTTTTGAGGTGGAAAATTCATGGGTGGCGGGTTAGGATAATAATTATATCCACCTGGATGCTAATGATAAGCATGTGGGTTTATGTGGGGATTTATATAAGGATTTTGTGGTCTATAATACTTGTGGCCAGGAGTGGGTGAGGATTAGCCATATGTTGAGAGGTGTTGTGCATGGGAGGTGGTCTAGGATTTTTAGGAAGAGTATTTTGATGACTTCTAGATGCTTGTGAATTGGAAACACCACTTGTATTTTGGTGCAAGTTTTCTTGTGGATTCCTCAAAGTGTTTCCTCTATGTGGAGGTACATATTTTGGGGTAGTTATTTTGATCTGACTCTTTATCTATTGAATCTCTAGTTTTAACAACCTCTTAGTTTCCTCTATCTTGATCATTTCAAGTTCTTCCTAGAGCCTAAGCACATCCTATTATGCTTCATTCATACTTCCTATATTCTTTGGACTTTCATTCACTTCTTGATTTGAGAATCCATTTTTTACCCCCTCTCCCTGCTGTACGGACTTTTTAAAATCATATTCAGCTTGCCTTTGATCAATTTCCCTCATGGCCTATGCTTCACACTCAAGCTGTTCTTGAGGATTAGGTCTGTATTTTGCTAATATATCATCAGTTACTCAATTGAAATTTCCATTTGATTCATGCAAAGGTGTAAAACTATTGTGAGTAGTGATAGTTTGTTCGATATTATCTTCTTGAGCCTCCTGATTATTATTTTGATGAGAATAATTTGATGCTCCATTTCTCTTGGGGATGGTTCTATTTGGTGGAGATGATTGCAATTTCTTCCCTTCCATCTTGGATCTCCTACCATCCATTTGGTATTAACTTTCTATTATAATAGGTTGTAGATTCACCACCTATTTTTGTAAATAAGAAAAAAATTATAATTTATCTTTCTGGATTTTTCTTCCCAGCAGAGTTACCAAATTGAAATTTCTAACTCTATAAAAAGAATGGTTTCTTGCTAAGGTCCTTTATTTGATCCCTAGCAGAGTCACCAATTTGTTAGGTCTCAAAAATGTAGGTTACTAATCCTAAGAGGATGCCAGGCTCTGTGCTTAGATTTGCAACATTTTTGAACTAACGTGACAAAATCAACCTTTAGGGTTTGATGATTCCTGGCACTTTAGGTCCTACTAAACCTAGGCGGGTGGACCTTGAAAATTAAAACAGATTGAGTGTAAGTATTTTGACTAAGTAAATGGATCTACCTATAGTGGCACATGGTGTAGAATAGATTAGAGCTTGCTAATTAATCCTATATCTCATATCTTATGGATGATTGGTATAAATTGTATAAGCAATATCAAGGTAAACTTTACAACTGTGCTAATAAAGGGGTTTTAAATGATGAATTGAGATAAGACCAGTGCCTTGTTGGGTAAATAGAGTCAAATGGAAGACAAAGACTAGTGGCTTATACTGGGCAATAACTCTAACTGTTTGGCACAATATTTTAGTTTATAACTTGTATAAACGTGCAGGAAAATGACTGATAGACTCTTTATAACAATCCACTAGATAGAATCAGATTTCTTTTTATTCACCAAAAGGAAGTTTTAATCCTTTCTTGAAGGAACCAATTGAATGAAATACACAAGAACAACAGACAATATCAACTTGGAGACAGAATGACAATCTTGATTATATGATTCTTCTTAGTGATCTAAACTAACACTTCTAGGTTATTGTGACTGATCAAAAGGATTTTAATTCCTCTAATGGAAACCAATTAATCCAATCACACAAATATAGCAAATGTGCATCGACAAATTAAATATGTACTTGATATATTAATTTGAATAACAAGGAAATATTAACTGGAGACAACCATATAATAGAATAATTCTAACAAACAATTGATGCCAAAATAAAACCAGAGAATCAGAGGACTTCAATTTATTCCTTCAATATAATACTTGCAACATGGTCTTTTAAAACATTGTAAACTTTATGTATTATATCCTACTGCTAATGATAATTTAGCATCATATGTTCAACTTATATAGAAACACTGATGAAGAGACATAACTCTTCAAAATGTCTTTTGGGAATTAACATGATTAACATAACAACAATAAAGATAATGATGCTTAAGCTCTATTCAACCACAGATATATTTGAGCAATGTGATCCAAGTACTCCTGGGTACGATGGGTATCATTAAATTCAATAGTGTTTCTTGTGATCACATCCATCATTACCATCTTCTCCAGATGCTTGCAGGCTTCCACAGATGCAAAATCTTTATCCTTGAGATCTCCTAAGGCTTCATGCAATATCACTTGGTAGTTTTTACTCCATTCGTCTTTGCTCTTCAGTTCTTTATTGTTTTTGAACAACATGGGCACTTGTGATTCTCTGTGCAGTTGTTTTCAACATATCAACTAATTGCCTTTCATTGTCAGTTATGACATTATCAACTGATTCCCTATTTTCTTTACCTTTGTATTTATACAAAAATGATTTAAATTCTTTAGAATGAATAAATTGATCATCAGCAATAAAAGAATCATATGCTACTTTTCTTGGATCGTCACCAGCATGCCCCTCCTCATCATGTTCTATATCAAGAGACTAATAGTGTTACACTTTTTGTTTGGACATTCTGGTTGTCTGTTGATGTGGCTCTTCTTCTTCTGCAGGTCCTTCATCATCAGAGGACAACTCTATCTCTACAAGTTGTCTCCTCTTCTCATCTAAGTCCCTATTATATTTCTCAATAGCTAATTCAACTTCAGTTTCTTCCATATTCCTAACAATGTCATCATGGGGATATGGGACATGTGTATATCCACTGAGGTTTTTTTCTCCTAGCAAGATCAATGAAACCCTCAGGATCAAATCCTTTTCTTTTTTCTACACATCTCATATTGTAATGCATCAGTTTATCCATAATGAGACCATAACCCTCTTTTGATACCACAGTAAAGTCTCCAAAGCACAGAGTACTATGCATGAAGGATTTCTTGTCATAGGACCTCAAGTGCATCACATTAGAGCAGTTCATTTGCCTGACTATCTCTAAGGAGGTAATTCTGTCAGGAACTATCTTGGGCAATATAAAAGGGGTGTCTTCAAAACCATAAACTCTGATCTTGGTAGCATCCTCAAAACAATACCAGTCTCCCTAGTTGTGGGTAATAGTAGGAGGACCAAAATCTCTAGGTCGAAGAAATCTCCTTATTTCATTTGAGAGTGAATATTCACAAGGATGACTCAAATATCTATACAACACTTTCACATAGTATTCTTCAAAATGAATATAACTTGAATGGGCATACCTTCTGTCCCATATCCTCATCCACATTTGTATAGGTGACTTTTGTCCCCTCTGGTCCATTTGAGCAACTCAGAATTCATTTGGCCATAATCCTATTTCCTAGCCATAATAAAGCACCATGTGCATGAAGAGTGAGTAGTGTTCAAAAGAGATCGATGGGGCATTGTTGATTGTAGTCAAACCAAAATCAATTCTTCCAAAAACATAGGAAGCATAGTCAAACTACGTAGCATTGTGGCACTAGATATCTGTGGCTATCACCATCAAAGGAATTGTCATGAAATTAGGGACCTCTGATAGGACTTGGCCCACAAAGTAGTATGTGTATTGTATGTATGGTTCAAATAATGACACATGAAATGGAGGTCCATCATTCTCATTGAGAGGCACCATTTATCCCTCTGCCCTAGGCCTGTGAATAGGTAATCTTCATCCATTATATGTGGTATACATTCTCTAGTACTCTTTATCCAAATCTTTAAAAACTATAGGAACAGTACATAAATCATCTAAGTCAAATACTTCACAAATGGTATTCTTAGACAAATGTATAACAGGCTCCCCTTGCGGGTTGTATATGGCCTTGAGGCTTGGATTATATTGCTTAGCCAGGAGGTTGAGGAGTTCAGCATTTAAAAACACATTAGGAATGACTAATTTTCCCAAATTTAAGTGCCATGGGTTAGACAGTAGGAAATTCTTGAATTTTCTATTGTAGTGGAATTTGAACAATTCATAACCTCTTATTGGAGTCCATACATTGCCAAAATATTTGAACTTATCTTCTAGTTTCTCTACCTCTACCTTAAGTTGTACAGACCTTCAGGCTTTGGGAGTCGATCCAGGCAATTGGTCAATTAGGTCCTAGTTTAATTTCCTTTCTTTTGTTTTCTCATTAGGGCTTTTGTCAGTTTTTTGTTTGTTAGGTTTACTAGTTTCACCCTGTTGTTTTCTGCCTTTTCCTTTCACTAGAGTCTCCATTACAACCTAGGATAGCAAATTCAAATTGCAAGCTACTGCACAAAGGTTTGTATATATGTACCTATTATCAGAGGTGATGATCAAATTCCCCTATTTTCTCCTCCAAGTCTTTGCTTGCATGCTCCTTTCAGGCAATGCTTTCGAACTTAATTGCAGTGATTTCAAATGGTATTTCAAAGGTTCTTCATTGTCTGCAATTAATTGTTCGAGTGTTTAATTTTCATGATTGTTGTGAGATGTAGCATCATCATAACTCCCTTCATCGGTATGATTTTTATAATGTCAGGGCAATTTAAGATCTTCTTATTGTGCAAACATTTGCATATGGATCAATCACTGTGACTGTTCATCTGTCTCCTCGATGTCATCTTTTATAAAGACATATATAAGTCTACATTGGCAAGATATTTTGGAGGTTTACCTGATATACAAATAGGCATGGCTATCATCACACTGACTTACTTTATCGCTGTGGGAATAATGTTTTACTCTGATATCATAAGTGTTTTTGATATGAATATTAGTGGGAGTCTTATCGATGAACGTGACCATTATCATTATCGGAGCAACATAGGACATCAGGATGACTTATTTCAAACTACCCAATCATGGTTGTTTCCCCAATATCTTCCTTTACATCATTCATCAGAGTAATTGTCACAACATGTCATTGACATCTTTCATCATTGTGATTTATTGGTTTGGCAAGACTTGTAAGCTCTTCTTTTGACTTGTTTACTTTCACCGATGGTAGTTATTCTTTCTAGACATCGGTGTGACTTAAGCCAAAATAACATTGCTTTATTGTTGAGACATTGCAAAGTTGGAGATGCTTTAATTTCTTGACCCGATGTGTATTTCTCCCCAATGATCATTGGTTTCACCAGTTCCATAGGTAGCTCAGCAAGAGTCATATTGAACTCCTTCATCAGTGTGATCTATATTGTTGGGGGGTTTTTTGAGTAATCCCTGTTAGTGTTTTCTTATGCCGATAGTCATTGTTACTGATCAACTTGGCATGACTACAAAATTCTCTACCCAATAAAAGGTCATCGGTGTTACTTTCTTCATCGGTGGTTCTTGAAATCTTCTCCCCGATCATTATTCTCATGCTAATACTTATTTCAGCTAGTTTCTCATAGAGCATGGATCGGTATAACAAAAGGGAGGTGTTGGTGATTGTTTTGATGCAATCATAACAATAAGTTAAAATTCACATATAATGAACTAAAACTATACTTGAAAGATAAGAAGGAATCATTTAAGATTCACTTAATCCCAAGTCTACAATGGTACTGTTGGTCAAATTCAGTTTGTCAATGTGAAGCTGTAATGTTCAAGCGGCCTTACGTAATTTAGGGTTGTTTGTGGTTTACTGGACTCAAACTATGCAAAAAGATCATGAGATCTGTCAATACTTTTCATTCCTTTGCATAAAAGTGTTACTGTGCTGCAAAGCTTTAGATGATTGTCTTGAATTATTGCAGCTTTCTCCTTTATACATTTATGAAAACTGTCTACCTTTAACTCTGTTGTGCATGCTTCTTCAAATTTGGGACAACTTCCTTTAGATTTCTACATTTTCAGCTAAATATTTCAGATGGGTTGAGAAAAGTTAGAGAGATCTAATCTAAACTCTATTTTAATCTACCAAAGGATCTAAATGTTCTGTTATGAACTATGTAAATCATACAGCAATTTGATCAAATCCATAGTAAAAACCTTAAATGCAAGTTCTGAGCATTTTCACAAACATACATTTAAAATTGGAAGCTCTCAAAGAAAATATTTCAAAACACAAAGAAGAGCAGGAGAACACTCAAAAGATAGATGTAGAACTCCAGATTCTATTGTATTAGAAACAAATAGTCATACATGATTTACAATGTTGAAATGCCTCTTAGTTTCATTGATCAAACTACAGAGAACTTACAAGCTTTACAGATATAGTAAGGAAGCCAGACATTCCACGCACACCTTACTGCAGACAAACAGGTGACCTCCTTCTTCTACTTCTAATCTAAACTAAGCTAACTTGCTGTGTTTTCCTAAAAATCCCTGTTGTAGCCCCTGTGTGTAAAATCCCTGTTGTAGCCCCTGTTGTAAAATATTACAGTGCAGAGAGGCACAATATAAAGACTTTCTGATTGTCCTCACTACAGCAAAAAAACCTAAGTAAACCCTGGTTCAAAGCCCCCTGGTTATAGCAGTAAATGCAGGTGAACCAGTTCTCCAAAATACCTCTGAGTAGTATCAAATCTGGGCAAAATATTGCCCCTTCTGAGAAGCCCTAGCAGCTCAGCAATAACTTCTATTTGTCTGTTGTAGTTATGTTCTCAGCTGCAACCTTGTCCTTTACTTGAACAGCCCCTTTGACTTCTTTACACTCCATTTTTATCTTCCTGCTCCTGAGATCAGATTTCCTCCGTGATGTCACTGTGATCAAGTTTGAGCTACTTCGTCAACTACAAGCCTACAAAACAAGACAAGCAATAAGTATCATATTTATCAAACAAACAGGAGGAAACCAAAATATCTATTTAAATCAAGGTGACTGTGCAAAATGTGGAAATCAGGCCCAAAATCGGCAAAAACCGCTTTCAAAATGCACACAGATTGCTCAAAACCATCGGGTCAACTACCACTGACCAGAAAATGCCATCAGGCGCTAAAAAAATTATTTTAAAATTCCCATCGCTTTCCATTTCCTGCCCATCGGCATGACAATCGCCATCGGCGAGTCCAAAAATTCCTTGGGCGATGCTCGTTGTTTGGTCGATGGCCTTTCGTTTCTTTCCATCAGCGTGATTCTTGCCGAAGTAGCCCTAGCGGCTTGTATTTTCTTTCTCATCAACGAGAGACCCTCATCGATGAAAGTTCATAAGGATGGGCTAATGTTCATTGCTTTTGTCGATGGCCCTTTATCGGCGCAAGTGTTGCTGATGTTGCCCCTCTTGTGTTCTGTCGGTGTGACACCATACTATCAGCAAGGGCAAAATTAGCCCCACCGATCACCCTTGTCTCATCGATGCCTTCCCGTCGGTGTGACTCTTACTGACAAACCTCCACATCCTTACCCTTCCATCCATCGGCCTGACTTTGCCCATTAGCAAAGGCTTGAAGTGTTGGGCCGATCATTACTTGTTTCGCCGATGACTCTTCATTGGCGTGAAACCTTCTATCAGTGTAAGCTTAAAACACTACTCTAATTGTTATTGCTATGCCGATACCCTATATCAGTGAGAGTTTCGCTAATAGCCCCTTGTTTCATATTCGGCTAAGTCCATTTTCCCTCCATCTTTCCCACTAAATTTGACTTAGAAAGTCGTGGGAACAAAAGAAACCAAAATCACCAAATCCTTGAACTATTGAACCATTGAACCTTTGAGAAAAGGGTTCAAGTGGATGGTTCAATACGGTGGTTCGACCATACCGATTGGATCATATAGATGAGCAAAGGATCCACTTACGGAAATATGGAACCTAAGCCCATGAACCATTGAACTTTGAACCATTGAACCCTTAACCATTGAACCCCGCTATAGAGTACAAGCAGATGGTTCAACAATACATCATTTACGCAAGGTAACTACATGACTTGACTTGTTAGAAGAAAAATGAACCTTGAACCTTGAACCATTGAACCTTTGAGAAAAGGGTTCAAGTTCAAACCAAAAGTTTGAAGACACTTAAGATATACAGAACAACAGTTCACTTTTTGAGACACTTTGAACATATCAAACCATTGAAGCCCGAACCTTGAGAATGGTTTGGGATCAAAGGTTCAAACCTTAAAAAACCTTGCCAATAAATAAATAAGGGTGACCCAAAAGGTAACAAAGTGCACCTATGCACTTTTTCTGCCAAACAGACAAATGTGAGATACAGAGTGGAACTCAGACAAAATTCATTTAACCTGAAACCACCAAGTATGTATATTTCAAAATTTTAAATGAATGCCAACAAGGAAAAAGGCAAACAACTGACTGTTTATCATGCAAAACCTAATAGTACATTTTACCTAAATGATCATAACTTGCAAAATATGATGAATTTTAAAACGGTTCAAAAAGCAACCCTAGCTCATTTTTCACCAGGAATCCAACCACATCATGCATTGGTACTAAAAATGCAATTTTCTCTATTTTCAACAAGGTTTGCAAATTTGACTCCCCTTTTCCCTTACCACCAAATAGAACAACACAAGTAGAAGTAACAGCAGGGGTCCTCATTTTGCTAAGGAGCAAAATGGGGCATGTTGTGAACATCACAATAGGAGGTCTTGCCAAAATTAAGGAATTGAGGCCCTTCATTATTTTACACTTTGAGGGATGAGACACCCATTTGTGATGAAATTCATGTGATTTTTATTGGATATACTAGTTATTATTATGATTTTGGGTGTAATGTTTTCTAATTGGGTCGGACATGGGTGGGTAGGAATATAAGAAAATTATAAATTTTCCTTTCCCAATAGTGGCTCTGTCTGGGATGTATACTCCTTGTGGGTATAACAAGAATTTAGATTTCTTGGGGGAGTAGACCATATATTTTATTTATTGGGGATAACAGCTTCACAAAATTGTATGGATGAAATGAGAATGGGAGATGGAAGTGATAAAGATGGGGAATGGGGATGATCCTATACTACTGTACATGGAAAAGTTTTTTGTTATCTTTAAGAGATTCATAGGACTGTCCATGTACTGGCATATTCTAATCTCTCTTGATCGCCCTAGACTACTATGCATGGAATAAAAGAATTTCAAGAATTATTTAAGGGTTGTCCATGCACTGGCAACACTTAATTCTCTTTGTGCATGATTTTGATATTTTATGAAAAGAAAGGCTTCAAAAATTGTCCATGCACAGGCAATTCCTACTCTTCTCTAGACATATTTTGCAAATAGTAAGAAGCATCACCTCCTTTCCCAGTTACATCAAAAGGACCTAACCACAAAGCTTCAAACTTTCCATGTTTTCCTTTCTCCTGGCACCTAGAATTCCACATCAATACTAAGTCATTCATCTCAAATTTATTATCTTTGGCCTTTTTGTCAAAAAGGTATTTCACTTGTGATTGCAACTTGATATTCTACCTTTGAGCCAGTCTCCTTGTCTCATCAAGTTCTATAAGATGTTCTAATCTTCCCTCCATTGGTTCAGGGATGTTTAAATCCTCTTGAAGAACAAATTTGTACACTGGTAAAAGATTTTCTTATGGTATCCTTTCTTGTGTTCCATACACCAGTTCAAAAGGAGATCTCCCAATTACTCTCTTCATAGTAATCCTATCAGCCCACATGGCCATTCTCAACTTTGAATCCCATGATTTCTTGTTTTCCTCCAACATTCTCTTTATAATTTTCAAAAGCTTTTTGTTGCTGGATTCTGCCTACCTGTTTGCTTGTAGATGATAAGGGGCAGCATAGGACACAGTGATGCCATGTGTACTACAGAAATTTTTGAACACATCAAACCTAAAACACATTCTGTTATCTATAATCAACCTCACTAGAGTGCCAAATCTGAATATAATATTTTCCATCAAAAAGTTGATCACCACCTTGCTTGTTGCTTGTTTAGTTTGGATTTCTTCCACCCATTTTGTGAAGTAATATGTTGCCACTAAAATCCATTTGTGCCCTCCACTTGACTTTTCTCCAATTTCTCCTATGAAGTCAATACCCCACTAATAGAATGGAGCCTCCACCTTCATGGGTTTCAAGGGTAACGCTCCCTGATATTTTAACTTTCCTAAAAATTTCTGACATGCTTCGCATTTCCTCATGTAATGATATGAATCATTAAAAAATCTAGGCCAATAGTTTCCAGCCCTTAGGATCTTGTGGTGTATAGTCTTTGCTAAAAAATGCCCTCCACACATACCTTCATGTAACTCTTTCATGACATGTTTTGACTGATGTTCATCTAGGCATAGTAGTAGAATACCATCCCTATTCTTCTAGTAAAGATCCCCATCAATAACTACATATTTTGAGGCCTATAACTTAAGTGTTCTTCTCTTGTTATCATCATACCCTTCAAGACACTTCATGTGCTTTATTTCTCTCTCACTTGGGAAGTAACCAATTATGAATCACCGTATATAGCCAACTTTTTTATCTTATGTTTGGTGGCTATATTAAAACCAATGAGCAAAGCCTCCTCTTCTGCTACATTATTTTTGCATTCAAATGTCAGTACAAAGGAGTATTTGAAAGTTTTACCTGCTGGTGAGATAAATAATACTCTGGCCCCATTTCCCATTTTTCTACATGCACCATCAAAATACATCTTCCACAGATCATTCTCCTCTTTCTTAGATTCAACATGTATTGGATCAGTATTCTACAATTCTGGCTAACTTTTTTCAACCTTGAAGGCTCCCAAATCTATTTCACAAAAGAAGTTTGTTTGATTTTGATCCAAGCATTCTATGATGTTCTCAAATTTGGGCTCCCTACACAACTTGATCTCTTTACCTCCTACTAGTATTGTGGCATATGATAAATCTAATTGGACATTCCCTCCTGCCATTGCAGCCCATTATCTTGATAAGAGCATTCCATAATATGGTGGAATGTCAACCACGGTGATATCAATGTTATATGGTGCTTCAGGGTATGAAGCAAGCTTTATTTCCACATCCCTCATAATGCCAACAACTGGGATGGATCTATTATCCATTGCATACAACCTACCAAATGTAGTGTCAACCCACATTCCTGGTTCTTTCATGATGCTATTGGCATCATATTCATGGTCGCGCCTGAATCAATCATGCAGTTCCTTACTATCCTATTTTTGATTAATAAGGTAGTGTAGAAAGGGTCCACCTGTGAGAGATTCTTTGTTAAGGTATCACCTAGGTATACTTCAGGGATTTGGAATGTTTCTTGGTGAACATTATTTGTTCTATTATCTGATTCTTTATGTTTTTTATTTGGTATATCTGAAATCAGTTTAACCACTGTATTTCGGTATTTGTCTATCTTCATCATCTCCAAAAGTGGTACTGATATCGTTACCTAGGATATTGCATGAGCAATGTCAAATGAATGGGCCATAGTTTGATCATTTCTTTCTGTCTTTGTATGCTCTTTTTCTTGATTTTGTGATTTATCTTTCATTTTATTTTTATCAATTTTTTCTGGTTCTCTAAATGATGACTTTACATTATTCTTTTTGTAATTTTGATCTTTTATAAAGATACTCCGAGGTATTCCTTGTTCAACATTTACTGTCATGTTTCTTAGGTTGTAGGCATTTTTAGCTTGAGCTATTGCATCTATCGTAAGAGCTTCTCTTTCATTTTTAGTGGGCTTTCTCCACTGATCATATGGTGAATTGTTATAGTAGGTAGGTTCCTCATAACCATCCTCTCGATGTGAGAATACTTCTTGTTTTCCCATATTGATATGATGTTTCTTGTTTCCCACATCATATTCATATCCCTCTTCCTCTATTGAAGAATATTCTTCATTCAACAGATATGGTGTATCTTGCATCATATTTATTGTGTGATTGTCTCCGTTATAATTTGATAATGTTTCTTCTTGTTGTACCATTTTAGCCACCACACAATATTCAGGCGAGTGTGGCAAATTGTAAACTAGACACCAAGGTTTATCTTCTACCATATATGTCGTATTTCTTTTCAAAGGGTTAGGAGTATCTTTGCCATAATCTTGCTTTCTACTATTTTCAATGGGTCTCCCATCTTTCCAATTTGTATTATATGGCATATCATACAACCTAGCTCTTTCATGTTTATGCTGACCTTCTTGTTTAGTTTACTCAATGTATGGGCTTTGAGGAGCTCTAGGATTATCTCTTTTGTTAACCATACCCGCAACTTTCCTATTGTTCTCAATAGTTAATACCACTTTTTGTGCTTCAACTAGGGTCATAGGGCACCAATTTATAAGTTCATACCATGTCTTGGGATCAAATGCTTTCAGATAAATGCTCAATGCTGCTGGGTCAGTCAGTTTAGATCCATGTGGTATTTTGTTGTGTAACTTGGAAAATTTTAGATTGAAATCATACACTGACTCATTTTGGTATTTTTGGATGCTTATCAATTCATGCAATGCAAACTCAGGGGCATACTGATTGCCATACTACTCCTTAATTTGATTATAGAAATCTGTTATTGAACTAGTTGAAGCATCAGGTAAGTTGTTGAACTAGTCTCTTGCATCTTCAGTCAGAGACATCATGAACAACCTCATTTTAACATCTTCATAGTCCATACCAGTATCTTGTACGAAAGCATTGAAGCTTCTGATGTGATCCTCAGCTGATATTGCATTGTTTCTAGTGAACTTGGGAACTATATTCCTCCAATTACTGTCAATGGGGTATGGATACAATTGATATCCAGTCAGATCAAATTGGCCACATATGTTTGTGAGGTTTTGAGGTGGAAAATTCATGGGTGGCAGGTTAGGATAGTAATTATATCCACCTAGATATTGATCATAAGCATGTGGGTTTATGTGGGGATTTATATAAGGATTTTGTGGTCTATAATACTGTTGGTCAGGGGGTGGGTAAGGATCGACCATATGTTGAGAGGTGTTGTGCATGGGAGGTGGTCTAGGATCTTTAAGAAGAGTATTTTGATGGCTTCCGGATGCTTGTGAATTGGAAACACCACTTGTATTTTGGTGTAAATTTTGCTGTGGATTCCTCAAAGTGTTTCCTCTATGTGGAGGTACATATTTTGGGGTAGCTATTTTAGTCTGTCTCTTTATCTGTTGAATTTCTTGTTTTAACAACCTCTTAGTTTCCTCTATCTTGATCATTTCAAGTTCTTCCTAGAGCCTAACCACATCCTGTTGTGCTTCATTCATAATTCCTATATTCTTTGGACTTTCAATCACTTCTTGATTTGAGATTCCATTTTTTACCCCCTCTCCCTGCTATACGGACATTTTAAAATCATATTCAGCTTGCCTTTGATCAATTTCCCTCATGGCCCATGCTTCACACTCAAGCTATTCTTAAGGATTAGGTTTGTATTTTCCCAATATATCATCAGTTACTTAGTTGAGATTTTCATTTCGTTCATGTAGAGGTGTAAAACTATTGTGAGTTGTGATAGTTTGTTGGGTATTATCTTCTTGAACCTCCTGATTATTATTCTAATGAGAATAATTTGATGCTCCATTTCTCTTGGGTATGGTTCTAGTTTGTGGAGATGATTGCAATTTCTTCCCTTCCATCTTGGATCTCCTACCATCCATTTGGTATTAACTTTTTGTTCTAACAGGTTGTAGAGTCACCACCTACTTTTGTAAATAGGAAAAAAATTATAATTTATCTTTCCAGATTCTTCTTCCTAGCAAAGTTACCAAATTGAAATTTATGACTCTATAAAAAGAATGGTTTCTTACTATGGTCGTTTATTTGGTCCCCAGTAGAGTCGCTAATTTGTTAGGTCTCAAAAATGCAAGTTGCTAATCCTAAGAGGATGCCAGGTTCTATGTGCAGATTTAAAACATTTTTGAACTAACGTGATAGAATCAACCTTTAAGGTTTGATGATTCCCTGCACTTTAGGTCCTGCTAAACCTAGGCGGGTGGACCTTGAAAATTAAAGCAGATTGAGTGTAAGTATTTTGACTAAGTAAATGGATCTACCTATAGTGGAAAATGGTGTAGAATAGATGAGAGCTTGCTAATTAATCCTATATCTAATATCTTATGGATGATTGGTATAAATTGTATAAGCAATATCAAGGTAAACTTTACAACTGTGCTAATAAAGGGCTTTTAAATGATGAATTGAGATAAGACCGGTGCCTTGTTGGGTAAACAGAGTCAAATGGAAGACAAAGACTAGTGGATTATAGTGGGCAATAACTCTAATTGTTTGTCACAATATTTTAGTTTATAACTTGTATAAACATGCAAGGAAATGACTGACATACTCTTCTTAACTTTCCAATAGATGGAATCAAATTTCTTGTTATTCACCAGAAGGAAGTTCTAATCCTTTCTTGAAGGAACCAATTGAATGAAATACATAAGAACAATAGACAATATCAACTTGGAGATAGAATGACAATCTTGATTATATGATTCTTCTTAGTGATCCAAACTAACACTTCCAAGTTACTGTGACTGATCAGAAGGATTTTAATTCTTCTAATGGAAACTAATTAATCTAATCACACAAATACAACAAATGTGCATCGAAAAATTAAATATATACTTGATATATTAATTTGAATAACATGGAAATACTGAACTAGAGACAACCATATAATAGAATAATTCTAACAAACAATTGATGCCAAAATAAAACCATAGAATCAGAGGACTTCAATTTACTCTTTCAATATAATACTTGCAACATAGCCTTTTGAAAGATTGTAAACATTATGTATTATATCCTACTGCTAATGATAATTTAGCATCATATGTTGAACTTATATAGAAACACTGATGAAGAGACATAACTCTTCAAAATGTCTTTTGGGAATTAACATGATTAACATAACAACAATAAAGATAATGATGCTTAAGCTCTATTCAACCACAGATATATCTGAGCAATGTGATTCAAGTACTCATGGCTACGATGTGTATCAGTAAATTCAATAGTGTTTCTTGTGATCACATCCACCATTACCATCTTCTCCAGATGCTTGCAGACTTCCGCAGATGCAAAATCTTTATCCTTGAGAGATCCTAAGGCTTCATGCAATATCACTTGGCAATCTTTACTCCATTCTTTGTTGCTCTTCAGTTCTTTGTCATTTCTGAACAACATGGGCACTCGTGATTCTCTAATCAGTTGTCTACTCTTATTAGGAGTCATAGCTTGCAATTCATTGTCCACTGTTGTTTTCGACATATCAACTAATTGCCTTTCATTGTCAGTTATGACATTATCAACTGATTCCCTATTTCTTTACCTTTGCATTTATACAAAAATGATTTAAATTATTTAGAATGAATAAATTGATCATCACCAATAAAAGAATCATATGCTACTTTTCTTGGATCCTCATTAGTAGGCCCCTCCTCATCATGTTCTATATCAGGAGACTAATAGTGTTACACTTTTTGTTTGGACATTCTGGTTGTCTGTTGATGTGGCTCTTCTTCTTCTGCAGGTCCTTCATCATCAGAGGACAACTCTATCTTTGCAAGTTGTCTCCTCTTCTCATCTAAGTCCCTATTATATATCTCAATAACTAATTCAACTTTAGTTTCTTCCATATTCCTGAAAATGTCACCATGGGGATATGGGACATGTGTATATCCACAAAGTTTTTGTTTTCTCCTTACAAGATCAATGAAACCCTCAAGATCAAATCCTTTTCTTGTTTCTACACATCTCATATTGTAATGCATCAGTTTATCCATAATGAGACCATAACCCTCTTTGATACCACAATAAAGTCTCCAAAGCATAGTGTACTAGGCATGAAGGATTGCTTGTCATAGGAGCTCAAGTGCATCACATTAGAGTAGATCATTTGCCTAACTATCTCTAAGTAGGCAATTCTATCAAGAACTATCTTGGGCAATATAAAAGGGGTGTGTTCAAAACCATAAACTTTGATCATGGTAGCATCCTCAAAACAATACCAGTCTCCCCAGTTGTGGGTAATAGTAGGAGGACCATAAAAATATTTAGGTATGAGAAACCTCTTTATTTCATTTGAGAGTGAATATTCACAAGGATGACTTAAATAGCTATACAACACTTTCACACAGTATTCTTAAAAATGAATATAACTTGAATGGGTATACCTGTTGTCCCATATCCTCGTCCACATTTGTATAGGTGACTTTTGTCCCCTCTAGTCCATTTGAGCAACTCTAAATTCATTTGGCCATAATCCTATTTCTTGGCCATAATAAAGCACCATGTGCATTAGGAGTGAGTAGTGTTCAAAAGAGACCGATGGGGCATTGTTCTTGATTGCAGTCAAACTAGAATCAATTCTTCCAAAAACATAGGCAACATAGTCAAACTACCTAGCATTGTGGCACTGGATATTTGTGGCTATCACCATCAAAGGAATTTTCATGAAATCAGGGACCTCTGACCCTAGGACTTGGCCCATAGATTAGTATTTGTATTGTATGTATGGTTCAAATAATGACACATGAAATGGAGGTCCATCATTCTCATTGAGAGGCACCATTTCTCCCTCTACCCTAGGCCTGTGAATATGTAATCTCCATCCATTATATGTGGTATCCATTCTCTAGTACTCTTTATCCAAATCTTCATAAACTATAGGAACAATACATAAATCATCTAAGTCAAATACTTCACAAATGGCATTCTTAGACAAATGTATAACAAGCTCCTCTTGCAGGTTGCATATGGCCTTGAGGCTTGGATTATACTGCCTAGGTAGGAGTTTGAGGAGTTTAGCCTTTAGAAACACATCAGTAATGACTAATTTCCCCAAATTCAAGTGCCATGGGTTAGATACTAGGAAATTCCTGAATCTTCTATTGTAGTGGAATTTGAACAATTCATAACCTCTTAGTGGAGTCCATACGTTGCCAAAATATTTGCACTTTTCTTCTATCTTCTCTACTTCTACCCTAAGTTGTGTAGACCTTCAGGATTTGGGAGTCAATCCAGGCAATTGGTCAATTAGGTCCTCATTTGATTTCCTTTCTTTTGTTTTCTCATCAGGGCTTTTGTCAATTTTTTGTTTCTTAGGTTTACTAGTCTCACCCTATTGTTTTCTACCTTTTCCTTTCACTGGAGTCTCCATTACAATTTAGGACAGCAAATTTAAATTGTAGGCTACTACACAGAGGTTTGTATATGTGTACCTATTGTCAAAGGTGATGATCGAATTCCCCTATTTTCTCCTCCAAGTCTCTGCTTGCATGCTCCTTTCAAGAAATACTTTCAAACTTAATTACAGTGATTTCAAATGGTATTTCAAAGGATCTTCCTTGTCTGCATTTAATTGTTCCATTGTTTAATTTTCATGATCATTGTGAGATGTCACATCATCATAACTCCCTTCATTGGTATGATTTTTGTAATGTCTGGGCGATTTAATATCTTCTTATGGCACAAAAATTTGCATATGGATCAATCGTTGTGACCGTTCATCTCTCTCCTCGATGTCATCTTTTATAAAGACATATATAAGTCTACATCGACAACATATTCTCAAGGTTTACCTGATATACAAATGGGCATGGCTATCATCGGCCTGACTTACTTTTTCACCATGGGAATAACATTTTACTCTGATATCGTAAGTGTTTCTGATATGAATATCGGTGATAGTCTTATTGATGAACATGACCATTATCATTATCAGAGCAACATAGGACATCAGGATGGCTTATTTCAAACTACCCGATCATGGTTGTTTCCCTGATATCTTCCTTCACATCCTTCATCGGAGTAATCGTAACAACATGTCACCAACATCTTTCATCGTTGTGAGTTATTGGTTTAGCAAGACTTGTATGCTCTTCTTCTAACTTGTTTACTTTCACCTATGGTAGTTATTCTTTCTAGACATCGATGTGACTTAAGACAAAATAATGCCACTTTATTGTTGAGACATTGTGAAGTTAGAGATGCTTTAATTTCTCACCCTGATGTGCATGATCATTGGTTTCACCGGTTCCATAGATAGCTCGGCAAGAGTCATACCGAACTCCTTCATCGGTGTGATCTATATTGTCAGGGGGTTTTTTGAGTATTCCCCAATCATGTTTTCTTATGTTGATAGTCTTTGTTACTGATCAACTCGACATGACTACAAATTCTCTCCCTGATGAAAGGTCATCGGTGTTACTTTCTTCATCGGTGGTTCCTAAAATCTTCTCCCAGATCATTATTCTCATGCTGATACTTATTTCAGCCAGTTTCTCATAGAGCATGGATCGGTATAACAAAAGGGAGGTCTTGCTGAAATTAAGGATTTGAGGCCCTTCATTATATTACACTTTGAGGGGTGAGACATGTTGGCAAGAGACACTATATGGATTCATGGTTGTTGTCATTGATGGCAACAAAGGTCATCCCACATATCCGCAAGACATGATATGTCTCTACCGGAAGTCAGAATAAAGAATGTTGTGGTCCGGTGAAGAAGAACAGAGCATGTGGCAAGGTCCGACAGATTGGTCCGGACCTCTCAGAGGAAGTGTCTTGGTGCAGTGCGGATTTGGGGAAGTCAAGAGGACTACCTTGAGTGGTATATTCCAAGGATTTAGCCTCCGGTGATGGACAAGGAAAAAGATATGAATGGTTGAGTACCGGATTCCTGAGAGACAGTGAAAACAGAGGAAGAACTGACTGGCAGAGTATCAGACTGCTTTCCGGATGGGTTACTATTGATGACAGAGGTTGTGAAGGCATGAATCATGTTTGGCTGACATGATTAATGATATCTACAAGTATATGCTTGATCCGCATTGCTTGGTGAGGAAGGATTCAGCCGACAGAATGAAAGTTTATAAGAAACTAGACTGTTCCGGATGCCGACTAGAAAGGTGATGAAATTACTTGTGCGGATATATATAGAGGATGGATTTAGTTGTGAAGGAGGAGTTGTTGTGGAGAGATATGCGAATAAGTCCAGATAAAGAGCAGAGGTAGCAAAAAGGATCCGGTATGTGAAAGATAGCAGAATAAAGAACAGAGGAAAGATGAAGTGCAGCAGATCAGTGTACTGAGCCTAACCGGAACTGAACTCCAGCATATGCAGATGCTTCCAATCAGTTCAAGACTGTGATTCTCATCACTTTGTAGACAGTGTGTCTTCTTGTAGGCAGTGGGCCTCTTGTGAGCAGTGTGCTCGGGCAGTGAGCCCTAATTGGCAAGTGCCATCTTTGTAATTTCCTATTCTTCTAACAGAGAATAATTTTGGGTTAATCACCCCGTGGTTTTCTCCCTTAACAGGGTTTCCACGTCAAAAATACTGTGTCATGTGTTTCTTGTTTTATGGTTAATGTTTTATGTTTGATTTTATGCTGCATCAATTAAAAGGAAAGTTTAATAAAGGAAACAATTAGGATAACTGATTCACCCCCCCCCTCTCAGTTATCAACAATTGGTATCAGAGCCAAGTTCCTCCTAATAGAGCCTAACAGCTTGAGGAAGATCTGGGATTTCAAATGGATGCATATGGTTTAAGGGAGCAACTCAAGACTGCTCTTGAGGATCTTGAACAGTCGAATTCTGAAGTCAGTGAATTAAAGGAAAGACTCAAACAGGCTGATGAATTCATGAGAGAATTAAAAGACAAATTAAGTCTCTCTATGAAAAAGAGAAAGGAGCTGCTTCAACAGTTGGCAAGACAAAGTGAAGAAAGCAATACAAATGAAGAATTGACTGAGCAAACCAAGTTATGTGAAAAGTTATCAAAAGAAGTCATTATGTTAAGACATGAAATGGAATCAGGAACTATAAAGTTTACTCAAGAGATTGAAGAAAAAAGAAAGGCTGAAGACAATCTAAGACAATCTCTTAAAGAAAAATCAGAAGAATGCCACCAGATGGACAGGATTATCAGACATCTTGAATCTGATCTTGAAGATGCCAAAGATAATGAAGGAAAACTTGAGGATCAAATTGCCTCTCTCAAAAGAGACCTTCAAACAGCAAATGAATATAAAGAAAAATTCAAGATAAGTTCTGCTCAACTTGAAGTTCTTCTTGGAAGTCAAAAGAGGATAGATGACAAGTATGGTTTGGGATATGAGAAAGGAGAAAGCTCCGGATCCGGTCAGAAGAATCTTGGATCAGAAAATCCAAGAAGCAGGCCTAGAAGACCTCCGGTAAGACAGCCAAATGCTCAAAGATATCCATCCTTCAATGGATACTGCCACAGCTGCAACCACTTTGGTCACAAAGCTAATCAGTGCAGAATGAGAATGAATCAGATTAATTCATCCTTCTCCGGACAGTGCTTCAACTGCAAAAGGTATGGACACAAATCCCATGAATGCAGAAGCATACAAGTAAACAAATCATTCAAAGGTAGATGCTTCACATGCAATAGAGTAGGTCATATGGCTAATCAATGCAGATCAAGAGGATATCAGTCAAATATGCGAAGAAATGTTATTTGCCAAATCTGCAATAGGTCCGGTCATAATGCTAAAGTTTGCAGAAACAAGAATCAGGACAAAAGAGGTCCGGTGTATAATCAGAATCAAGACAAGGGTAAACAAAAGATGAATGCAGATGAGGTTAGGAATCAGATGAGCAAGATCTGGGTGAAGAAAAGTTCAGAGAATGTAGAGGTTGGATCCGCACCAGACTCTGGTGCTGATATTTCTTCCGGAAATTAAAAAGTGAGCTCAGGCTCAGGGGGAGACTCAAAGAAAATCTTGTTCCCCCAGCCAAACAAGTGGTACCGGATGTGGCACAAGATGCGGACCAAAGGGTTTGTAGATATGAGTCTTGAGATACTTCAGTCAAGTTTTCAGAGGTCCGCATGAAGTTATGAAGAAGCTGTGATCGATCAAATAAGACCTGTTCAGGGAGATGCTCCGGTATGATAGAGGATTACAAAAAGGTCCGGAAAGATCTGGAAATGCACTATCTTGTTCTGCGGATTGGACAGAGTGTTTGGGATGCTCTTGTAATATGTTACCTCGATTTATTCATGATTGAAAGATCCGGATGATATCCTCAGATTAGAACCAATCCGGGATACTCCAAACTATCCAGACAAGGCAAACCGGAATGATGTAGGTGAAGCATTTATTGCAGACAGATATTAGGGTTCGCGGAGCAATTTAAGGGATTTCTCAAAGGTCATTTGCTCATTCTGCACTCGAGAAGAAGCGAAAAGTGGAGCTCTGCAACAAGGTTCATCAAGCACCAAGGATCTCCTGCCGAAGCTATTGCAAAAAGAAATCAATCCAACCACTCCGTGCAAACCGAAGGCGCATAAGGTATTCTCCGTTTTTCATTACCTCACTGCAAATCTTTGAAGAATGGCTACTCCAAACATAGTTAAGATCTCTGATAGACCTCGCCCCTCATTCAAGAAACATCCCTACAAATCATTGGAGGTAGACCCACTAGGAGCCTTCTCTAGTGTTCCCCACGGAGTTTTACACACCGAAGACATTAGGGTTTACATACATGCAAACATTGAGGAATTTGGGGAATTCAAATTAAGAGACCTCTATCACAAGCAGCTGATTGACAATGCCTTTGAGCTTAAACCAGAGTATAAGGATATTCAGAAGAAACAATTTGAGCAATTTATTCATTTCCCCTGTTTTGAAGAGGATGAATGGGTCCGGTATGTACTGAGCAGAATGCATGACAACTTTCTATGGCTAGATAGACCCTGCAAGATCACAAAAGAGGCAATTAGAGCAGTAACTGGCCTATACTCTTCCGGAGGAGTACCTATCCTCAAATCTGTCAAGAACAACATTGTAACTGAGGCCACCAGATCAAAATTTGACAAAAGGGCAATGACCATTGAAGACATCTCCGATCCGGATATCAAATATGCATCAATGATAATAGGATACAAGATCTACCACTCCAGCAGGGAGAATTCTGTATCTGGAACTGCAGTATACACTGCCTATGAGATGCTAAGAAAGAATGCAGAGTATGATCTCTGCGAACTACTGCTAAGCCAATTAATGGAAAATATACAGAAAATCAAGAAGGATAAGAAGAATTCCTTTAAGTATGGTACTCTAATTGTATGTCTATTCTTCTACTTCATGAATGAGCTACCCGGAACAAGTGGATGGGTATGGCAAAATGACAAACCTGTTGCAGTCCAGATAAGAGACTATTTGCATGGACTTGGGGATGCAAAAGCGAGAAATACAGCTCTATGGGGATACTTCAAAAACTTTCAGAGCATGATGCAAGCAAGAGAGAGAATTCCCCAGTCTCTCATTGAGAAATACAAGGACTCAGTGTGCTTTATGGTTGACACTGATCAGTGCCTAATGGAGGCAGTGGAGCCAAGGACTGTCTGGATCATGCCCATGGGGTATGAAGTTGATGAACAGATAGTGGAGCTGCATGTTCAACACATGCTAAGTCAGCCCAAAGATCCTAAGGCAGAAAGGTTTGGAACCTTTGAGGAGCTGAGTGTAAAAATACATGTAGAACTCAGGGAACCTGAGATTAAAAGAAAGGTAAGAAAAGAAGTAGAGCACATTGCTCAAGGCCTAGGTATCTCAAAGGAGGCACTTGATGCCAGCCGGGAAAAGAGGAGGAAGGCCGAGGAAGAAGAGAAAAGCAAAGAAAGTGCTCCGGTTGAAACTCCCACCCGGACCAGATCATCAAAGAGACCTGCACCTTCCACAACCAAAAGTTCAAAACCGGAAGTCCAGGCATCCGGTAAGAGATCCAAGACAAAAGCCACAAGGGCTTATGGAAGCCAAAAGGATGAAGAGGAAACAGAATCAGATGAGGGAGTAAGAGAAGTAAAGAAACAGAAGAAGAAAGGATCCGGTAAGCCCTCCACAGGCCAAGACAAGGATGAAATGGCAGAGGTAACTGTTGAAAAGCCCACTCTGTCACTAGAGAGCATAATCAAGTCGGTCACGGTGGATGGAAACCTTCAACCAATGACTGAATCATATGATGACTTCAGTGAGGCCGACCAAAAGACTCTGCAGGAGGCCACAGTAAAATATCTTAACATATATAATAAGGCTTTCATTGAAATAATATCTCTTATTCCTAAAAGCCTAGAAAAGGAAATGGAAGTGAGAAAGAATAATGCTCATGCTAAAGATCTTGAGATCCGGGAGCAGATAGCTATTCAGCTATATCCTCAAATTGATCCCAAGACCATGAACATTATCTTCAAAGACTGCAAAGATGAGTTCAGAAGCAAAGCCAGGATGAATCAACTCATTCTTGGCGAGACTGACAAAGTGGCCCAAGAAATAGAAGAGATCCTCCGGAAGGCCTTCAAAAGGTTCAATCTTCCGGTTGTAGAGGATTTAGGTACAGAAACAGCTGAGGACTTGGGACCCTCTGCTCCAGAAGAAGTGGCTCATGAACAAACTAGCATCTCTCCTCCGGTTTCCCCTACAGTCTCTGGATCCAAAGAAGAAGAGCAACTACAGGAGAAGGAAGCAGTGGTGAAAGACAAAGAGGTTGACAGTTCTAAGACTGTAGAAGAAAAGAAACATCTGTCTGCGGCAAGAGACACTGCACAAACTGTTCAACAATTTTTGAGTAAAGAAACTCTAGAGATTGATGAACCGGAGCTTCTAAAAGGTCCATTTGATTTTGACTCTCTCTCTCCGGTACAAACAATGAAGATAGCTTCATTTGCAAATGCCAAGGCAAATGAAAAGCTCCTGAAGTCTCATATGGAAGACTGTGAGTTGATAGAGGCTGCTTCCGGAATACTTGTAAAGATCATGCCATCAATCCAGATAGATCCGACAGCCTCCACTTTCGGTAATCTAAAAACCTTAGTCAGCAGTGTTGATACACATTTTGATTCTTTAGAAAAATCAGCTGAAGAAAAGGTCCGGAAGGAATTTTTGGATAAGAGATTTTTAGAAATATTAGAATTAATCTCTAAGGATAGGAAGATTGTAAGCATTGGAATAAGGAGCTTAGAGAATGCTCTTAAGGATGGCGGTGACATCTACAAATTTTGTATATCCTGGTCAAAGGCAACAGCAGCATTTGACAAGAAAATAAAAGAGGAACAGGATAAGCTACAAAGCTTATCTCAAAGTTTTGATCCTCTCTCTTCCTCTATAATAAATCAAGAATGTCAGACCATTGCAGTCCTGAATGAAATAAAAAATCTTGAGAAGGAAAGGAAGAACATCACCAACCGGATGGGAGAACTTAGAAGGATTATAATCCCTAAGTTGGAAACAATGCATGAGGCCATCAGTGATGCTCAGACCACCACCCAAACAAAAGATCCGACAGATCTCAAGCGGGCAGAAGCTTTTGCATTTTTGCTAAGTGGTCACATTTCAATTTTGGATAGAATGAAGCAAAGTTGGGCTACAGAAATGATCCAATTGCAGACATCCTTTGCAGACATTCTTCAGTACATGTGAGTATGTAAATATGCGGCTATATATAGAAAATTTTTGAAAATTTTGGTGTGCGGACCCTACCCTTTGCCATTGATGTCAAAGGGGGAGTGAGGAGCAGTGAAAAATGAGGGATCCAACTAAGGGGGAGTTCCAGAAATTGTATATAAGGACAGAGCATCAGCAAAGGGGGAGCATAGTGAAAACACTTAGTCATTTTTCACTAAGTGTTGCCATCAATGCCAAAGGGGGAGATTGTTGGCAAGAGACACTATATGGATTCATGGTTGTTGTCATTGATGGCAACAAAGGTCATCCCACATATCTGCAAGACATGATATGTCTCTACCGGAAGTCAGAATAAAGAATGTTGTGGTCCGGTGAAGAAGAACAGAGCATGTGGCAAGGTCCGACAGATTGGTCCGGACCTCTCAGAGGAAGTGTCTTGGTGCAGTGCGGATTTGGGGAAGTCAAGAGGACTACCTTGAGTGGTATATTCCAAGGATTTAGCCTCCGGTGATGGACAAGGAAAAAGATATGAATGGTTGAGTACCGGATTCCTGAGAGACAGTGAAAACAGAGGAAGAACTGACTGGCAGAGTATCAGACTGCTTTCCGGATGGGTTACTATTGATGACAGAGGTTGTGAAGGCATGAATCATGTTTGGCCGACATGATTAATGATATCTACAAGTATATGCTTGATCCGCATTGCTTGGTGAGGAAGGATTCAGCCGACAGAATGAAAGTTTATAAGAAACTAGACTGTTCCGGATGCCGACTAGAAAGGTGATGAAATTACTTGTGCGGATATATATAGAGGATGGATTTAGTTGTGAAGGAGGAGTTGTTGTGGAGAGATATGCGAATAAGTCCAGATAAAGAGCAGAGGTAGCAAAAAGGATCCGGTATGTGAAAGATAGCAGAATAAAGAACAGAGGAAAGATGAAGTGCAGCAGATCAGTGTACTGAGCCTAACCGGAACTGAACTCCAGCATATGCAGATGCTTCCAATCAGTTCAAGACTGTGATTCTCATCACTTTGTAGACAGTGTGTCTTCTTGTAGGCAGTGGGCCTCTTGTGAGCAGTGTGCTCGGGCAGTGAGCCCTAATTGGCAAGTGCCATCTTTGTAATTTCCTATTCTTCTAACAGAGAATAATTTTGGGTTAATCACCCCGTGGTTTTCTCCCTTAACAGGGTTTCCACGTCAAAAATACTGTGTCATGTGTTTCTTGTTTTATGGTTAATGTTTTATGTTTGATTTTATGCTGCATCAATTAAAAGGAAAGTTCAATAAAGGAAACAATTAGGATAACTGATTCACCCCCCCCCTCTCAGTTATCAACAAGACACCCATTTGTGATGAAAGTCATGTGATTTTTATGGGATATACCAGTTATTATTATGATTTTGGGAGTAATCTTTTCTGATTTGGTTGGACATGGGTGGGTAGGAATATAAGAAAATTTTAAATTTTCTTGTCCCAATAGGGTATTTCAAGATCAATGAGATGTCCCATTATTTTCTACATTATAGGTCCAACCTCAATTTTTAGGTGAATGGTTCCTTTTGTTTAATGCTTTGCATTTTCATATGCTTTGATGTTGATGACCTATTGTTCCAATGCCTTGTCAACATATCCTAGTTGTTGTACCAAAACTAAAGTTCAAAATTTTAAACCAAGTCCATTATCTATGACTACCCTTTTAATCTTATGTTTGGCAATAAGGGATTCAATATGTAATGGGTGATTATGGGATGGGTCAATGAATGGTATGTCACTTTAGGCAAATGTAAGCTAGTAATTAGATGGTAAGTTTTCCATTATCATGGTTCTAGATGCTTCCTGGATGGTCCGGTTCTTTCTCTCCACTACTCCATTTTGCTGTGGAGTCCTTGGAGCAGTTAACTATCTTTTTATCCCATGTTTCTCATAGAATTCTATGAACTCTTCGGATGTGAATTCTCCACCTCTATCAGACCTGAGACATTTTATGTTTAATCTGATTTCATTCTCTACCATAGCCTTGAATATTTTGAATTTCTCAAAAGCCTTAGATTTTTCTTTCAGAAAAGTCAGCCACATCATCTAGGAGTGGTCATCACTTAATAACATGAAGTATCTTACACCTTGCAAATTCCTGATTCTTGCCAGTCCACAAAAATTAGTATGTACTAAGTCCAACAATCCGGTAGAAGATTGTTCCTTACTTTTGAAGGTGACTCTGGTCTGCTTACCCAACTGACATTCTTTGGACAAACTATTAGTAGGTTTCACTAGTCTTAGAAGATCTCTTATAGCCTGAGTGTTTCTTATCTTGATGATATTATCAAAATTCACATGACACATTCTCCTATGCCACAACCAACTTTGATCAATTTGAACAAATAAACAACTTTTTCCAGTACCAACCAAGTGGAAGATATTACCTTTTGTTTGAGTATCAGATGCAATCTCTGTTCCTGATCTTTGAAAGATCTTACATTTTCCATTTTTTAATTGGAGATCATAGCCTTTATCCACCAACTATCCAACACTGAGAAGATTGTGCTTCAGACCTTCAACATACAGTACATCACTGGTTTTGTTCTTCCCATCAAAAGAAGTAGTTCCTCTACCTCTGATTCTACCAGCAGAATTATCACCAAATTTTACAACTCCTCCTTCATATCTTTCCAAATCTATGAACTTATTTTTGTCACCAGTCATATGGTGGGAGCATCCACTATCAATGACCCAATCATCCTTTTTTTCAACTTGGGTAGCTAGACTTCTTTCTATCATTTTATGACTAACAGATTTAGAGGGCATTGGATCTTCTTCCATAGTGGCAATAAACACCCAGTCACCTCTGGATTTGTTTCTTGTCTCTAATTCATCATCTGTTACTCCAGCATCATCATCTTCATGAACATAGTAACATTTCTTTTGGAATCTTGATCTATTTGGATTTTCCCTTGAAAATCTTTTTGGACACCTTGAGGCAAAATGGACAATCTTGTTGAAGTTGAAACATTTGAAGGGTAATTTTCCTTCATACTTACCAGATCCTCTTGGCAGTATTTTTACAATTAGGGCTTCAAGTTGAGCAGCTTCTGCTTCATCTTCTTCTAGATCTTTTCTTGTTTTTTCATACCATGATAGTTTCTTTGAGGAGTTCTCTCCTGGATCAAACTTTTGTTTGCCTTTTACAGAGGCACTAGCTTTAAATGTAGATTCAGTCTTGGGGGGTACATCTCCAAACTCAGCCAATTCAAATGTAACTAATTTTCCAACCAATTGATCTCTTGTGATATTTGAAAAAGATCTAAATTCTTCAATAGTAGCAACCTTGTGTTTGTAAGCAGGAGGTAGGGACTTTGGCAACAATCTCATCTTCATCAAAGATTCCACCAACACACCTAATGCCACAAACAAGCTCATTTACTTTTGGCATAAATGTAGTGATATTCTCATCTTCATTCATCTTCAGGTTTTCAAATTTTCCTTCCAAACTCTATAGCTTGGCACATTTAACATATTTGTCTCCTTCATGCAAAAGTTACAGTTTTTCCCAAATCTCATATGTAGTTTTTAGATCTATAACATTTGTCAGCTCTGAATCAGATAAGACACTTAATAGAGCTTCTTTAGCTCGAAGATTGTCTTCAACATCTTTGATTTCATCTACAGTTGTCAGACCATTCTTTGGAGGAACATACTTCTTTGAAGTTATGGTCCAATATTGCATTCCCATACATTACAAGTGACATTGTATGCAAATTTTCAAAAGAGTGTAATTGGTTCCATTAAACCTCGAACTATCCTTCTTGTAGGAAGACATCCTGGATCTCCTCAAGTGGTTAAGCTCTTTAAGAGGAACTTAGCTCTAATACCAATTATTAGTTTAAAGACAGACAATTAAGAGGGGGGTGAATCAGTTGTCCCAAAACTTTCCTCTTATTAACCAATTAAATCCTTCTTGTAATTCAACAGCATAATAATAAATCAATCATGGAAACACAATGCAATAATTCAAGAGTAGAAACACATTAACACATATGACACCAAGATTTTAATGTGGAAAACCTGATTAAGGGCAAAACCACGGGGTGACTAACCCAAGATTGTATTCTCTATTAAAAGAATAAAAGGAACAAAATGGCACATGCCAATTAGGGCTCACTGCTCGAGCACACTGCTCACAAGAGGCCCACTACCTACAAGAGACACACTGTCTACATAATAATAAATATTGCATACTTGAACTTAAGAATAACATCTTCACCATGCTTGAGTCAGTTCCACTTAATCTCAACACTTCTGCTCTGCCTTTCACTCTTCTCTCTACCGCACTCTCATCTTCGCCAAGATACTTTGAAATGACTTTACAACTCTTATTTATACAAGACATCGACTTTGGGATAATCATCAAAGTCAGCATACTTTATTTTATTATAGAGCAAATACACAAATACAACTTGATTTATCGCAAAAGACTTCATGCAAATCACCACACTGTCGGTCACATATATCTGGGGCTTCAATCTTCTTTGAGGAACATGCCATCCTTCACAGAACATATTCAAGATCATCCGCAAGATGTGTAAATCATCTGGTCAACCAAGTTTAGGAAGAACATCATCATCCGGAAGTAATTCTTTAATTATGAGCTCAATCTTCAATGCGGACCACCAACACGAACTGAACACAATCTAGAGACCCTAACAAGCTTGGCTGAATCACCAAGAACATCCACACTACTTGTGCTTACTGAAATCATTCTCTTCTTCATCCAGAAGCTCAAGAACACAGTCTATCATCACTATCATATTGGAATAAATGCTTGCGGACCTCCAAACCACGAACCAATTGAGTTGTCAATTTACATTGACTTCCTAAACACTCCACAAAATCCGTAGAACAAGATTTTACATTTCTGGATCTCACTGGACCTATTTGTATCACTCTGTCACCTCTGAACATCTGCTAGAACTGGTTTTACTCATATGGCCATAACTTCTTCGAATCTTCATGTGGACCTCTCAAATCTTGACTGGATCATCTTTAGACACATATCTACAAACCCTTTGATATACATCCTCTTATCTTCATCTTAGTTGGGATCTTCACTTCATAGAGCTTCACTGTCTTCACTCTTCTTCTTTGTTCTTGATAGGACTAATTTTGTCAATATCCTCAGCACATAGCTCATCCAATCCTTCACATCAATGCAACAAAAGTATGTTGACATCAATGACAACACCGATTGGGACCATACTTGCAACAATATAAAGATGTAATAGATCCTTAGGAAAGCAGTGATCAAGTTCTCATGATTTAGAAGATAGATAGTTGGCTCCTTTACGAGAGGATTTCAAAGCTTTATCTTACACACGTAGTCAGGCCTTTAATCCCATATTGTAAGCCTGCATGTTGCTGACCATATTGTATTTGAATTCCTTGATATATTGAAAGACTGAATCTGCATTTGTTCCATTTCTTTAAGTTGTTTCTATTATGTTTACTCTTGCTACACAGTCCAGACAGTTCATTCTGTGAACCCTCCTACCATGATTGCACCACATAGGAAATTTTAGTCATATTAAATTTCTCCACAAAACACAAGTGGTAGTAGGTATTGAATTATTGATCCATCTCTAGAGGGTACATCTCTATATAGCATCATACGAAGCATAAACATTAATAACTCCAAAGTAATGATTAGTAATGCTAAAAACAACCAGCAATGCTTAGTTGGTGGAGTCACATCCCTAGTCAACTAAGTGTTGATGCCACATTGGAGAGACAAAGGTGACAATGCCACCCTAACCCGCTTCATGGTTACTACACAAGAAATGACTAGAAGGATAACTAACAAGTTGTATAATGAAAAAACTATAAATTTCAACCTCTTATAACAAAAATGTCTAAATATAGAAATTTAAGTTGAGCATCATGAATGGAGTACTTCCTTTGGAGGTCCTGTGACCTTGAACATTCTTGAAGACACATTTCATAAATGAGCATCAAGGGTCATACCCTCATTACCAAGCTCGTCAAGAAAAGAATAACTATTTTGAAGAATGGTTTCATTTGAATCAAAACTTCCTATCTAGAATTGAATATAGAATGATTACCATTTACTTGCCACAAACTCTATCTCTTCTAGTTTCCCTAGTAGAGAGAGGAAGCATGTTTGGCATTAATGGCTAGTGGCCAAGACAAAACTAATGTTGCTAGTGGAGTTCTCACAAATCTTTCCTCATTTGAAGTCTCTCTTAGAGAGGAGAGTTTAGGTTTATCTAAATCTAAAGGTTTGTAATCATTATTTAAATCCTAACTCCTAGAGCATAAAGACTGCTTGGGGATTGGGTTATTATTACTAAAGCTCTTGGATGTACGATTAACCACTCTAGACTAACCTTCCTCTTTTCTTACAAAATATGGCAACCCAAAAAGTAGGTTGAGTAGAAGGTTCAGATGAGGAGAATCCAAAGGGTAGTCTCACACTAATAGTAAGTATTCTAAATATTTATATAGACAACACATTGAGTGTATCTTGTTTGATCAATATGTATATTCTTTTAGGTCCTTGGATAAGTCAACCTCAACATAGACCCATCACTTAGGAGGAGATAAATAAAATCATTTAGGTTTAACACAAACCATAGAGTATAAAGAGGAGGTAATTTGGAATTAAAAAATTTCCTAAAATGCCAAGGAAAACCAGGGAAAACAACCCAAATGAGGATCCTAAGGGACTTTTCTTGAAAGATGACAAAGTATAGAGTCTAGAAATAAATTGATTTAAAATACTTTAAAGGAAAAGAAAATGCCTTTAAGCTATTTGATGAACTGCTTTGGATCCCTGCCATTTCTCTTGGACACATGCTACTCTCAAACCTTAGAGACTGCTAACATAATCTAGATACATTCAGAAATAGATACATACAGCTGCAACCATATGTAGAGAGAGTCATATGTTTGAGTTGTGGTCATTTCATTTTGCAAGTTAGCTCACTGTTGGTTAACAGATTTGCTCTTATTCTGAAAATTACTTGCTCTGACCCTATACCCTTCTTTCAAGAACAAATGAGTTAAGCAACAAATGGGTGAACCTTTTGAATTAGTTCCCCTCTGAATTTAGGTACAGCTCCCTTTATGATTTTCAATGAATTTTAGCCTATTCAACTAACTAAATTGCATTTTTAACCAGAAAACGCCTAAGGCTGACTAACATCCATACATAGCCATGTCATGAATGCGATTAATTTATACAGCAGCAGGATAGAATGCACAGATTCTACTTTAGTACATTCGAATACATGAATATATTTATACAAACTTGCTGAACTCGAAAGGAAAGATAATACATACGATGGGTTGTTCAAACAAAGAGCAATTACCAGGTAAAAGAAGATTTCTCACAGAAAATCAAATTTCACACATTTAGACGCACAGATCCAAATAAGCAGCAATCGTTCCTCTTTTCATTCACAGATGAAAATTTTTCAAACAATCATCATATATATAAAAATAAAACACAGTTTTTCTGAAATTCCCCTTTCCTCTTTTCTTTCCCTCACTTCTCCCTTTTAAAATTCTGAAAAACAAATATATATCAAAGTCTTAACCATGTCCTCGAGCAAATTAAACCCAGAGTTAACATCACTCTGACCCATACGGGATTTAGTTTTAACAACTGATCGTAAAAGATTAAAGTTTCCAGAAATAACATAAATTAAAGGACTTGAAAAAGAAAGAGCTGATGCGGTTATGACTGGGGCGATGAATCAGCATCCCCTGATTTGCTGTCGAGAGCCTGGGAAGCATGCTGGGTTCTCCACTCCTGAAAGGCAGCCACGAACTCCTGAATTTTAGGAAAGTTTGGTATGCCTATATGCTTCATCCTCAATTTCCAGACCTCCTTTTCCCTTCGCATTTTCCCAAATTTTTCCTTGTGTTCAGGGAGTGCGTCGATACAGAGGTAGAGCAGGGATTCGACTTTAGAAACTCTGGAGAAATCCTCAATAAGAATATTATCATTCTCTTTAACAAAACGGATCTTATCCCTAAAGGATTGGGCTACTGCTTCAACATCTTCTTCAGGCTTTCCATCATCCTTCATGTATTTTACGTTGATACATTGTAAATCACGTAGCAATGACTGAGTGAAGTCTGTTATCTCCTTAATTAGCTTTGAGACTTCAAAGCGTGCTTGTCGGGATATGGAGTTCCTCCATTCGATATTCTTTTTGTTCACATACAATAAATCCTCATCCACACCAGTCAGTTTCATCTCTACCAAAAACTTTTCCAGCCCATATTTCCGAACTTCCTCTATTTGGTTCGTCACACTGGTCCACTTGCCTTCGTCCTTAGCCCAGACAGCAACCTGTGCTTTAAGATCTTCAATGGTAGTAGCAGTCAGGTCATATATGCCTTTGAGTTCATGGATATACTCAGTTCCCCTTTGCTCAATGCTGTCTAACCAGCCATCAAATGTTTTTGAGACCATTTTGCTCCTATGAACTTGATCTAACATTTTCTGGTTGACGGGTGACTTTGGGTCGAAAGACAAGGGAACTTGTGAGATTGGCTGTGGGTTAGGATTGTTGATGGCTTCAATATATTCTGCCATTGCACGCAGAGTTTGTTTTAATTCTCTTTTGTCCCTTTCATCTTTCATCATTCGATTGACCATTCTTTTAGTTGAAGCTTCGAGATGGTGTACATCCGCAGCTCTGGAGGCAGTACCGAGGTCTATCTTTTCCACAGTGAAATCATGCACTGTAGGATCTTGAACCTCTTCCTCGGTCACTGGTTTGGCTATTTCTGCGCTCCAGTTACCAGTGCTTGGGTCAATATCTATCCTGGATACTGTTTTAAGTCTTTTGGACTTGGGGGTCTTCCCCAGACATTTACTTACCATATCTTCCAGAGGGAGAATGAAAGGAACCACCTTCTTTTTATCAGATATAGAGCTCTCTAGCCACTTTGGTGCCGGGGTTGTCTCCCTGAGTTTTTCTCCATCAGAAGGTTTATCTGAAATCATCAACATTTCTGGAGTACCCAAAACATCCTCTGACTGTGAACCAGTATCAACTGCTTCTGTTCTGGTTGGGCTTGCTTCTTTGTCCCCCATGGGGTCCTCTGCTTCTTCTTCTGAATTTAAGTCGACAATTATTGTCTCAGAAACTGGCTTCTTCCTTTTACCTTTGGTTCTCAGCCTGGTGACACGAGAAGGCAGAATATCTGTGAGGACCCTTCTGGATTTCTTGGTGACAGGGCTCTTTTCAGGTGATGGCTCAGAAGCACCTGCACCACAGATAGCAAGAGGTTGATTAGAAGGATCCAGGGGAAGTGGTGATGCAACCACTGAAGATAATTGTTGAACATTTTTATCTTGAGACCCCTGTTGCTTCTTTTCTCTCAACCATTTTTCAGTCCTCCTTATCACCGGGAGGGTCTTAATTTCAATCCTGTCCTCCTCCCTCTTGCTCCAGTCCACCTCTGGAATGGGTAAGTGCTCCACCTTCTCAAATTGTGGATCAACCACTTCTTCATCATCAACAAGAACTCCAGAAATGTCCATGTCTAAGTTAAAGGTAATTATTTGTCTTAAAGAAAACCTGCACCATAACCTTCTCCTAACTTCAAATTCATCTGGACAATCCATCCAATAATCCTCCAGCTTAGGAAGGTGCGAGTGCCCTGTTCCAGAATTTAAGTTGTCTTTAACAAAACTTTTACTGTCGAATTTGGCTCTAGCAGTGAAGGATTGAAAATTGAACCTCTTGAGGTTCACCCCCAGATTTAAAGCATCAGAAGTTGACAGGCATGAATAATGCCCAAGTTCAACAGGAAAAGAAATAACATAACCCCTTTTTGATGGAAATTTTTAATGAACATGTGCCAATTGCCGACATACCTCTATTAGTACAAAACGATCAAATACATATCTGGGCAACTTCATTGGTTCACCATCGAATCCCCCAACTCTGATATAGGTGAACTCAGAGAATTGGATGAAAAAGCTACCGTAGATACTGATTAGCTGCATTGCTTCACTGGTCATTCTCTTACCTGGGTTGCCTGTCAATTCATAGGTCATCTTCCCAGTGAAGACATCATTGATCCTCTTGTAATTTTCATAACAATTTTTTCTTTGCAACTGTGAGTAATATTGATAAACTTTGCTACTCTCATCTAAAGGCTCATGAGGCAGGTCAAACCAATCTCTTGTGGAGGCTAAACAGTAAAATAGATAAGAAGACATAAAGAAATCCCTGTTGCCCAGACGATTATTTAAGCTCTGATGCAGACAGTCAGCTATTATCTCGGCCCAATCCAAGTATTGTTCACCCTGTAGGACGACTTGTATAAAAAAATACATCCAGTCTTCCCAGTAATAGGCATGTTGATTGCCTCTCAATCTGTTCAATAACACCACAATATCCCTTACTTCCTGTATTAAATGGTCTCTAGTGAGGGGTCTGGGTAGCCTTGAACCACCTTTCTGAAACTTTAGCAGCCAATTCTGTGCTATCACACTCTTGTAAGTTGGTTTCTTTTCTGAGAAATATCCATTGGAGGAGGTAATGTCGAGGTTGGAATATGCCCCCTTATGCGGTATCTTCATCACAGACATAAGGGTTTGTCTGTTGACAGAAAACAGCACATCCCCGTTGGCATTTTTGACACATCTGTTCTGGGGGTCATATCTGTTTATACATTCTTGAACCAATTCAGGGCATAGAATGGCCTGAGGAAAGGCTGCAGCTTCCACTAAACCACTGTCTACAATCTTCTTCATTGTGGGGGTTTGGACAGGGTTCTTTGTTCTTTCTATGAATTCCTCCAAGTCATACTGAACTAATGCGGTGTCTCCAAACTCTGAGTGGGAATAAATAAGATTGGGGCCGTGTTCATCCCCCAAACATGTAGACTTCAAAGACATATTGGGAAGACTATGATATAGCAATTCGAATCTCGAAAATAACAGAAATTCTAGGGGTTCTTCTTTCCAGTATAAGAACTCGGAATAGTACAGGGGGAAATAGAACTCACCTTCAGGAAATTTGAAAGCACTGCGAAAACTTGAAAAACGAGAGCCTTACACTTCCAGTGCTATTCTCCTCCGCGTCGCACAATGTGATTACTTGCTAAAATTGGGTTGTTTTTGGCTAACAATGGCACTTACCAGAATGAATGTTTATCGCTCAGATCAATACGTGCCAAAAATATTTGAAGGGACGTGAACTCTAATTTTTTCATTAATGGCAAGTAATGTTGTCGCGCCATCATGAGGTACAATAATTATCTGTAGCCTCCGTTAAATTAGAGCTCTCGCTTTTATGATGAGTTCCTGACAAAATCTCCTCCAACTTTCCCGCTAAATTTGGCTTGGAAAACTGCGGGAGCAGATGGGACCAAACTTATCAAATCTTCGCACCATTGAACCTTTGAAACATGGTTCAACGCGATGGTTCAATATGAAGGTTCAACGAAACATGGGTTATATAGACCAACAGAAAGTTACGCGGCTTCTAGTATAAGGTCCCGAATTATGAAATAGTGAACTCTTTGAACTTTGAACTATTGAACCTTGAACCTTGAACCATTGAACCCCGCGGAAGAGTTCAAGCGGGAAGTTCAAGTTCAACGACACATGACATAAGGCAACTGCGCGACCTGATGGATGAAAAGGCTATGAATATTGAACCTTGAACCTTGAACCATTGAACCCCACGGAAGAGTTCAAGCGGGAAGTTCAAGTTCAACCCGAAAGTTCCAAGACGCTTGAGGCAAACACAAAACAACTTGCTTTATATGACACTTCAGACACATTGAACCATTGAACTTTAGACTTTGAGAATGGTTAGGGTTCAAAGGTTCAAACCTTAAGTGACTTTGTTTACAAAGGCGACGCACGGGTAAAAATTAAAGGATCGAGAGCCGATTTACGAAAAAAAAAGGATGACCGGGAATATAGCACGATAAACCGGCTTTTGTTCAAGAAATATTACCAATACATAAATAAACAAGGGCGACTCAAAAGGTAACACTGGCTCTGACTGGGGACTGCATTTCATGGCAAATTACAGAGAACTCAGAAGCTCTGGTTTCGCAGAAAAGGAAAACAAAAGAAAGAAAGAAAGAAACAGGACGGGACCGAACAAAAACAGGAAAAGAAACACAGAAAGAAACAAAGGGAAGACTATGTACAAAACTGGGGAACCTGTTTACAGACGATACAGCTTGAGATCCTGTCCATTATAGGACAGGGGTAAAACAGTTCCATCAGGATATTCCAATTTGAAAGAATTTGGACCCAACGCCTGGTGAATCTTAAAAGGCCCTTTCCAGAGGGAATCAAATTTGTTGTGCGCACCCTTCGGTTCTCTCCTTTTGTCCCACAGTAGTATTTCATCACCTTCCATGAACTTCCTGGGTCTTGCTTTTCTATCAAAAATTTCCTTAACTTTAGCCTGATGTACAGTGATTCGGTCAACCAGTTCATTTCTCTCTTCCTCAATTTTGGTTAAATACATGATCCTCTTCTCCAGGGAATCTTGGAAATATTGATCCTCAATTACGTTTTGCAGTTTGGCTGTAGATAGCTCCAGTGGCAATGATAATTGGGCTCCTATCCCATAAACTAATTCAAATGGTGCCATCCCAATCGCTCTCTTTGGGGTTACTCTGTCAGCCCAGAGAGCTTCATATAACTTCTTATGCCAATCCCTGGGGCTGTCATTAACCAATTTCTTCATGATAGCAATCAGGTTTTTGTTACTGGCCTCAGCTTGTCCATTCCCTTGGGGATAGTAATCCGATGAATGAGAAAGAGAAATACTATGTTCATAACAGAAGGAAGTCATCTCACCTGAGGAGAAACTGGTAGCATTATCAGCTACAATCTTCTGGGACACACCGAATCAAACTAAAATATTCTCCTTGAGAAAATCACAAACCACCTCGGAAGTTGTTCTTTTTACAGGGGCTGCCTCAACCCATTTCGTGAAATAATCTGTTGCTGTTAAGATATGGGTATGCCCTGCACTTGAGGGGGGTGAGATAGGTCCAATAAAATCCAATCCCCACTGTTTGAAGGGTTCTTCAACAACAACAGGCCTCAAAGGTAGAGCTGCAAGTTGTGGCCTCCCCGAGAACATTTTACACTTCTCACAATTAGCCACGAACCTATACGCATCCTTGAACATCCCTGGCCAGTAATAACAATTTCTGAGGATCTTGAAAGCTGTAACTGAAGAAGAAAAATGTCCGCCACAAGCTTCATTATGGAAAACTCCCAAGAGTTTATCCTGTTGTTCTTTATCCACACATCTCAGAAAAGTCCCATCTAACCCTTTCTTGTAAAGAACATCTCCCCAAATAACATATTTTGCAGCTTTCAGCTTCAAGTTTCTTTTCTCTTTAGGAGTCAGGTGATTAGGACAGTCACCATATGTAAGATAATGTGCCACATCCAGAAACCATGGATCCTGTAAACTTACCAATAAGACTGTGGGGAGTCCCTCCCCTTCTTGTTCTTTATTCTCAGCAATCAGCTTACATAAACCTTGACCCCTGATCAGCTTAGTAGGTCTAATTTCCAGATCATACTCCTGTATTTTAGCAACCCACGTTGCTCTATTATTTAATCCCACTTCCTGCTGAGTCAAAATACTTTTCACAGCTGAATTTGGAACAAATACAGCTGAATGGGAATGGAGTATATAATATCTGAATTGCTTGACAGCTTTGACCACAGCGAAGGCTTGCTTTTCGACTAGAGAATATTTTAGCTCATGCTTTTTTAGGGGAACACTCATAAAGGCTATGGGAGCCTCTTGATCTAATTCATTTTTCTGCAACAAAATTCCTGACATGGTGTGTTCCGAAGCATAACAATAAATAATAAAATCCTTCTGAAAATTAGGATTTACCAAAGTGGGAGTGTTCGCAATAGCCTCCTTGATATCCTCGAACGCCTTCCTAGCAGCTTCGTTCCATTTGAAAGGTTGTTTCTCACTCATCATCCCGACAATGTATTTTGTAATCTCAGCAAAGTCAGGGATGAACCTTCTGAGGAAATTGATTTGACCGAAGAAGGACTTGACTTCAGTCCTGTTTGAGGGGAGACTAAGCTGTTGAATTGCCCTGACTCTCTCTGGGTCGATCTTGATTCCATCTTTTGAAACTAGGTGTCCCAACAATTTTCCCTCAGTCACACAGAAAACTGACTTCTTGGGGTTGAGTGAGATGCCGTGGCTCCGACACCTTTGCAAGACAGACTCCAGATCTCTCAAGTGATCTTCTCTATTCTTGGAAAAGACAGTTAAATCATCAAGGTAGATAACGATGATCCTGTTCTTCAGGTCCCTGAAAGACGAATCCATTGCTCGCTGAAAAGTTGCTCCTGCATTGATCAAGCCAAAGGGCATTCGATTATAGGCAAAGGTTCCCCGAGGTGTGGTGAAAGCTGTTTTATGTTGATCCTCTGCAGCCACACCTATCTGATTGTAGCCTGAAAAACCATCCAGCATAGACATCATTTCAGACCCAGCAACTGTCTGCAAGATGTGGTCCATCACAGGCAGAGGATAGTTATCTTTCAGGCTGGCTTGATTTAAGTTTCTGAAGTCAACACAGATCCTTATTTCTCCATTTTTCTTTCGGACCGGAACAATATTTGCCACCTAGGTGGAGTGATGGATTGGATAGATGATTCTGGCTTTCAACATCTTATCTATCTCTTTAAAGATGGCTTCAGCAACTTTTGGGTTGTAATTCCTCAGCTTCTGTCTGAATGGAGCTGCGTTTGCTTTCAGAGGGATATGGTGGTGAAACTGTCCATGTCTAAAATTTTTGAGATCATCATAGCACCAGGCGAAAACATCCTTATATCTGATTAGCAATTTAATCAATTTGTTTTTTTCCTCCGAAGAGCAGCATTTACCAATGGATATCCACTTAGGATCGGCTTTATCTCCAATATTTATTTTCTCATAATCCTCTGCTTTATCAGGAATAGAGGAAAGCTTGCCTTTAACATATTCATCTCTTCTAGAAAATAGATGTTCCAAAGAAACCAGCCCTTTAGGGATTTTGTTTCCCTTTAATTGAATCATATCATCTCTTGAATTAATCCCAGGGTCAGGACTGAATTCTTTGCACTCTACTTCGGAACCTTCAAAATGGGTCCCCAGGAACATTTCAGCGTTTTCTAAGAATTTTCTAATTTGATTATCACTTTCAAAAACCTGCTAGTTCTCGGCATTGTCAGGGACATTTGGGCGATATATCATTTCTACCCTATAAGAATCTTTCTTGAAATCTGGATGTGGTAAAAGGAGAGAAGCTGATACTGCCAGAGAATCTGCTCAGGAATTCAGATCCCTGGGAATTGTTTCTATAGAGAAAGCATCAAAATATTTGATTTCATCCCATACCCTATTTCTATAATGCCTTAGTCTTTCATTCTTTACAGAAAAGATTCCCCTTACCTGCTTCACAATTAGTTCAGCATCACCCTTTACCTTAAGTACCTTCACACCTTTCTCTTTGGCTTCAAACAATCCGAGCAGTAGGGCTTCATACTCTGCAGTATTGTTGGTGTTTTTGAACTCTAACTTAAAAGAATAAGAGAACAATTCGCCTTCAGGTGAGATTAACACGACTCCAGCCCCTGAACCAGCGGTAGCACAGCTGCCATCAAATTCCATAACCCATAGATCATCAGAATGTACAGGTCTTTGCACTAATCCTTCCTTGGGTTCTGCCTCGAAACTTTGTTCAGAAGAGAAGAAATAATTACCGAATTCACATTCCTCAAACAAAATCTGTGCCTTGGGATCATCAGAGGGATAGACAGTGAACTTGCACTTGGGCTCAGGTTCCAACTTCACTCTCTACTTTCCTACTAGGATTGTGGCCTCTGACCAATCCAGCTTGATTTGTCCACCTAGATCCTTGCAAAATGTCCTGCTCAAAAGCATTCCATAACTGGCAGGGATATCTGCTACCAGAATAGTCAATTTCACCCTCTTATCAGGGTAAGCTGTAAGTGCGACTCGTGCATCTTTAATTTGCCCAAGTAAGGAAACCTGTTTTCCGTCCATAGAATAACATCTTCCAAATGTTTTCGTAAGTGATAATCCTAGGGCTTTAGCTATAGAGGAGGGCATAATATTATCAGAGGCTCCTGAATCTATAATGCAGTTGCTAAGTTTATGACCATTGATATACAGGGACACATAAAAAGGATTAGGTTTCAAATCATTATAGGGAATATTGTTGGATGCATTGGGAGTTGTATTAGGGGCAGACAAAGGTGACTCAGATGAGGAAGTAAATAATCTAGCAATAGGGGATTCAGCATCGACTTCCAATTGATTCGCAAATTCAGTTTGTGCAGGACTACCTTTAACATGTTTAACTAATTTGTCAAGTTCAGTAGGTTTCAACTTGAGATATTCAATAGGAGAAATTTGAATTTTTGCAGATTTACAAAAATCTACAATATCAAAGGAAGCATCAAGCTCATTTCTATGTAGCAATTTATTTTCTTGAGCTTTCAAATTAGCATCATGAGTTCTAGTTAAGGGCTCCTTACCTTTGCCAGGTATTTCTTGAGTATTAGAAGATTTCATATTCCTCTGACCCCTAGTTAGCACCGCGCATGAAGGGTCTTCAAGGGTTACCAATATTTCACCTCCCCTTTCTGAATCAGACTCATATTCAAGGAAGTGTATCTCAGAGCCGCCAGGTTCCTCGTAGTTCCTTTCATCTTCTGTGGCTTCCCCTAGCATATCTTGAGTAGCAGTCATCTGAGTGTACCTGAGCATTTCTGGGCAAGAATTCCCATCATGGTCAGTAGTCAAGTGAAAAATGCACATGTTTCCTCTTCCAGGAGCAGGTTCAATAGCCAGTCTTGGTTGTGCTGCCGTTAAGGGTAAAGTTCTACCAGTATTTGCTTGCTGATTCAAATTTCTTCTGCTCATATCTTGGTACGGTTGCTGGAAAGGGACGCCAGCCTTAGGTAATTGCCTCTTTAAGGCAATCATATCATTAACCAACCTCTGCACTATAGGGTCCGTAGAAGATGAGGATTGGGCATTTGGCACCTGAACCTCTCTCTTCCATTTGCCGGCCATGATGAGATCATCCTCCAATCCAACTGCTAGGTTTTGTGCAGCTGTCAAATCGGCAATTGCACCTCTCCTGAGATGGAAGCTAATATCGGGAGGCATAGCATTAATAAAGAAACATTTCTGATTTTCGCCAGACGGTCTTTTTGTAGCAGTGATTTTATTCACAATTCTATTAAATTTGGCCACGAACTCCCTCATAGGTTCATGAATCTCCTTTTTAAGTTGAGTCAGCTGTGCAAGGAGGTAATGTTCGTCCTCTGCACTCTTGAACCTATTTTCAAAGGCAGTTTTCATTTCATTCCAATTCGTAATTGAGGCATCAGTCAGGTGGTAGAACCATTGTGCAGCAGTGTCGGTCAAAGTCTGTACAAAGAGTCTTATGGCAACGTCCTGGTGTTGAACACCCAGTACACTGCATGCTACTGCAAAGGCACATAAATGTTCTTCTGGTGATGTTTTACCGTCTCCATTGAACCTGGGCAAATTCTCTCTTGCATTTTTAGGTAATGGATTAAGGTTGGCCCCTAGGTTCAAAGGCCCTATGGCAGCTCCCCAAGGTTGAGCCATGGGTAGAAAATTTATAGCTAAGGGGATAGCAGTGCCTGAAAGGGTTAAATCTTGGCAGAGAGGGGAAGTAGCAGGCCTAGAAGGACTAGGGGGTCTACTTCTTGCTTTTCTTGCACGGGTAGGGATATAAGGAAAATTAAGGTTTTGCAATATTTGAAAGGTAGGGTCTTCAACTCCCTCTCTTCTCGAAGACCTGGTGTAGGGCCTAGAATCCAGCTTAAAATAATATTGGAACTAGGTAGGCAGTTATTGATTTCTTTGTTGTTCTTGATTTCTTTGTACCTCAAGGGCTTGGTTTCTTGCAGCGTTTCTTGCCTGCCTTCTTCTTTGCCTGAGTAACAGTAATCTCAGGTTATCGGCCAACTCTTCTTCTTGTTCCAACACTCTGCTCGCTCTTCTGTAATCTTCACTATTTCGACGAGTACGCCAAGCAAGAGTATTCAACTGACCAATGATATCTTCCTGTTCATCCTGAAATCCAAGATTGGGTTGCAAAACAGGAATTATGTTTTCATGTGGAAGCACCATTGTTGCTTCATATTCAGGCGATTAATAATTAATGATTTTGTCTAATTTTCCCCAGTAGAGTCGCCAAAAACTGTTGGTTAACAGATTTGCTCTTATTCTGAAAATTACTTGCTCTGACCCTATACCCTTCTTTCAAGAACAAATGAGTTAAGCAACAAATGGGTGAACCTTTTGAATTAGTTCCCCTCTGAATTTAGGTACAGCTCCCTTTATGATTTTCAATGAATTTTAGCCTATTCAACTAACTAAATTGCATTTTTAACCAGAAAACGCCTAAGGCTGACTAACATCCATACATAGCCATGTCATGAATGCGATTAATTTATACAGCAGCAGGATAGAATGCACAGATTCTACTTTAGTACATTCAAATACATGAATATATTTATACAAACTTGCTGAACTCGAAAGGAAAGATAATACATATGATGGGTTGTTCAAACAAAGAGCAATTACCAGGTAAAAGAAGATTTCTCACAGAAAATCAAATTTCACACATTTAGACGCACAGATCCAAATAAGCAGCAATCGTTCCTCTTTTCATTCACAGATGAAAATTTTTCAAACAATCATCATATATATAAAAATAAAACACAGTTTTTCTGAAATTCCCCTTTCCTCTTTTCTTTCCCTCACTTCTCCCTTTTAAAATTCTGAAAAACAAATATATATCAAAGTCTTAACCATGTCCTCGAGCAAATTAAACCCAGAGTTAACATCACTCTGACCCATACGGGATTTAGTTTTAACAACTGATCGTAAAAGATTAAAGTTGCCAGAAATAACATAAATTAAAGGACTTGAAAAAGAAAGAGCTGATGCGGTTATGACTGGGGCGATGAATCAGCATCCCCTGATTTGCTGTCGAGAGCCTGGGAAGCATGCTGGGTTCTCCACTCCTGAAAGGCAGCCACGAACTCCTGAATTTTAGGAAAGTTTGGTATGCCTATATGCTTCATCCTCAATTTCCAGACCTCCTTTTCCCTTCGCATTTTCCCGAATTTTTCCTTGTGTTCAGGGAGTGCGTCGATACAGAGGTAGAGCAGGGATTCGACTTTAGAAACTCTGGAGAAATCCTCAATAAGAATATTATCATTCTCTTTAACAAAACGGATCTTATCCCTAAAGGATTGGGCTACTGCTTCAACATCTTCTTCAGGCTTTCCATCATCCTTCATGTATTTTACGTCGATACATTGTAAATCACGTTGCAATGACTGAGTGAAGTCCGTTATCTCCTTAATTAGCTTTGAGACTTCAAAGCGTGCTTGTCGGGATATGGAGTTCCTCCATTCGATATTCTTTTTGTTCACATACAATAAATCCTCATCCACACCAGTCAGTTTCATCTCTACCAAAAACTTTTCCAGCCCATATTTCCGAACTTCCTCTATTTGGTTCGTCACACTGGTCCACTTGCCTTTGTCCTTAGCCCAGACAGCAACCTGTGCTTTAAGATCTTCAATGGTAGTAGCAGTCAGGTCATATATGCCTTTGAGTTCATGGATATACTTAGTTCCCCTTTGCTCAATGCTGTCTAACCAGCCATCAAATGTTTTTGAGACCATTTTGCTCCTATGAACTTGATCTAACATTTTCTGGTTGACGGGTGACTTTGGGTCGAAAGACAAGGGAACTTGTGAGATTGGCTGTGGGTTAGGATTGTTGATGGCTTCAATATATTCTGCCATTGCACGCAGAGTTTGTTTTAATTCTCTTTTGTCCCTTTCATCTTTCATCGTTTGATTGACCATTCTTTTAGTTGAAGCTTCGAGATGGTGAACATCCGCAGCTCTGGAGGCAGTACCGAGGTCTATCTTTTCCACAGTGAAATCATGCACTGTAGGATCTTGAACCTCTTCCTCGGTCACTGGTTTGGCTATTTCTGCGCTCCAGTTACCAGTGCTTGGGTCAATATCTATCCTGGATACTGTTTTAAGTCTTTTGGACTTGGGGGTCTTCCCCAGACATTTACTTACCATATCTTCCAGAGGGAGAACGAAAGGAACCACCTTCTTTTTATCAGATATAGAGCTCTCTAGCCACTTTGGTGCCGGGGTTGTCTCCCTGAGTTTTTCTCCATCAGAAGGTTTATCTGAAATCATCAACATTTCTGGAGTACCCAAAACATCCTCTGACTGTGAACCAGTATCAACTGCTTCTGTTCTGGTTGGGCTTGCTTCTTTGTCCCCCATGGGGTCCTCTGCTTCTTCTTCTGAATCTAAGTCGACAATTATTGTCTCAGAAACTAGCTTCTTCCTTTTACCTTTGGTTCTCAGCCTGGTGACACGAGAAGGCAGAATATCTGTGAGGAACCTTCTGGATTTCTTGGTGACAGGGCTCTTTTCAGGTGATGGCTCAGAAGCACCTGCACCACAGATAGCAAGAGGTTGATTAGAAGGATCCAGGGGAAGTGGTGATGCAACCACTGAAGATAATTGTTGAACATTTTTATCTTGAGACCCCTGTTGCTTCTTTTCTCTCAACCATTTTTCAGTCCTCCTTATCACCGGGAGGGTCTTAATTTCAATCCTGTCCTCCTCCCTCTTGCTCTAGTCCACCTCTAGAATGGGTAAGTGCTCCACCTTCTCAAATTGTGGATCAACCACTTCTTCATCATCAACAAGAACTCCAGAAATGTCCATGTCTAAGTTAAAGGTAATTATTTGTCTTAAAGAAAACCTGCACCATAACCTTCTCCTAACTTCAAATTCATCTGGACAATCCATCCAATAATCCTCCAGCTTAGGAAGGTGTGAGTGCCCTGTTCCAGAATTTAAGTTGTCTTTAACAAAACTTTTACTATCGAATTTGGCTCTAGCAGTGAAGGATTGAAAATTGAACCTCTTGAGGTTCACCCCCAGATTTAAAGCATCAGAAGTTGACAGGCATGAATAATGCCCAAGTTCAACAGGAAAAGAAATACCACAACCCCTTTTTGATGGAAATTTTTTATGAACATGTGCCAATTGCCGACATACCTCTATTAGTACAAAACGATCAAATACATATCTGGGCAACTTCATTGGTTCACCATCGAATCCCCCAACTCTGATATAGGTGAACTCAGAGAATTGGATGAAAAAGCTACCGTAGATACTGATTAGCTGCATTGCTTCACTGGTCATTCTCTTACCTGGGTTGCCTGTCAATTCATAGGTCATCTTCCCAGTGAAGACATCATTGATCCTCTTGTAATTTTCATAACAATTTTTTCTTTGCAACTGTGAGTAATATTGATAAACTTTGCTGCTCTCATCTAAAGGCTCGTGAGGCAGGTCAAACCAATCTCTTGTGGAGGCTAAACAGTAAAATAGATAAGAAGACATAAAGAAATCCCTGTTGCCCAGACGATTATTTAAGCTCTGATGCAGACAGTCAGCTATTATCTCGGCCCAATCCAAGTATTGTTCACCCTGGAGGACGACTTGTATAAAAAAATACATCCAGTCTTCCCAGTAATAGGCATGTTGATTGCCTCTCAATCTGTTCAATAACACCACAATATCCCTTACTTCCTGTATTAAATGGTCTCTAGTGAGGGGTCTGGGCAGCCTTGAACCACCTTTCTGAAACTTTAGCAGCCAATTCTGTGCTATCACACTCTTGTAAGTTGGTTTCTTTTCTGAGAAATATCCATTGGAGGAGGTAATGTCGAGGTTGGAATATGCCCCCTTATGCGGTATCTTCATCACAGACATAAGGGTTTGTCTGTTGATAGAAAACAGCACATCCCCGTTGGCATTTTTGACACATCTATTCTGGGGGTCATATCTGTTTATACATTCTTGAACCAATTCAGGGCATAGAATGGCCTGAGGAAAGGCTGCAGCTTCCACTAAACCACTGTCTACAATCTTCTTCATTGTGGGGGTTTGGACAGGGTTCTTTGTTCTTTCTATGAATTCCTCCAAGTCATACTGAACTAATGCGGTGTCTCCAAACTCTGAGTGGGAATAAATAAGACTGGGGCCGTGTTCATCCCCCAAACATGTAGACTTCAAAGACATATTGGGAAGACTATGATATAGCAATTCGAATCTCGAAAATAACAGAAATTCTAGGGGTTCTTCTTTCCAGTATAAGAACTCGGAATAGTACAGGGGGAAATAGAACTCACCTTCAGGAAATTTGAAAGCACTACGAAAACTTGAAAAATGAGAGCCTTACACTTCCAGCGCTATTCTCCTCCGCGTCGCACAATGTGATTACTTGCTAAAATTGGGTTGTTTTTGGCTAACAATGGCACTTACCAGAATGAATGTTTATCGCTCAGATCAATACGTGCCAAAAATATTTGAAGGGACGTGAACTCTGATTTTTTCATTAATAGCAAGTAATGTTGTCGCGCCATCATGAGGTACAATAATTATCCGTAGCCTCCGTTAAATTAGAGCTCTCGCTTTTATGATGAGTTCCTGACAAAATCTCCTCCAACTTTCCCACTAAATTTGGCTTGGAAAACCGCGGGAGCAGATGGGACCAAACTTATCAAATCTTCGCACCATTGAACCTTTGAAACATGGTTCAACGCGATGGTTCAATATGAAGGTTCAACGACACATGGGTTATATAGACCAACAGAAAGTTACGCGGCTTCTAGTATAAGGTCCCGAATTATGAAATAGTGAACTCTTTGAACTTTGAACTATTGAACCTTGAACCTTGAACCATTGAACCCCGCGGAAGAGTTCAAGCGGGAAGTTCAAGTTCAACGACACATGACATAAGGCAACTGCGTGACCTGATGGATGAAAAGGCTATGAATATTGAACCTTGAACCTTGAACCATTGAACCCCGCGGAAGAGTTCAAGCGGGAAGTTCAAGTTCAACCCGAAAGTTCCAAGACGCTTGAGGCAAACACAAAACAACTTGCTTTATATGACACTTTAGACACATTGAACCATTGAACTTTAGACTTTGAGAATGGTTAGGGTTCAAAGGTTCAAACCTTAAGTGACTTTGTTTACAAAGGCGACGCACGGGTAAAAATTAAAGGATCGAGAGCCGATTTACGAAAAAAAAAGGATGACCGGGAATATAGCATGATAAACCAGATTTTGTTCAAGAAATATTACCAATACATAAATAAACAAGGGCGACTCAAAAGGTAACACTCACAAAATCCAAAAACTGTATGTGTTGTTGGTGCCCTGATTCCAATTTCGGTGAAGTCACTCTAAGAATACATTCATTTCAAGAAATGCTAAATCATAGACTTATTGGAGACAATAGCCTCAAATTAGGTATTTGATTCAAGGATTATGAATAAATTCAAATTTCTTATTTTAAAGTCAGAAAACGTCCCCTTGGGGGCTTTTCCTTGATAAGGTTTAGCTCCCGGGTCTTTTGCATGCATTTAGGACATCTTACTTCATAATTTGGCATCCTGATGGAATGAGCCCTAGATAACATGACAAATGGGACCTAGGAGGACCCCTTGAGCTATACCCTAACCAAAATAGGGGGACAACTTGGCTGCCTATGCCCTAGTCCTGCCTATTTTTGAGCAGCCCCAATTTTTGCGTGTTAGTTTATGACCGTTATTTGCGTCCTTTGCCAACATGGTAAGTTTGAATTACGAAAATCTTGGCCGGATTGTTTGTAGTTGCATATAAAATCATGTTTAGGCATTTATTTGTAAACTAGAGGGAAATTGTGGTGTTCATGGATCCTAAAGGTGATTCAAGGCTTTCATTGTGTTTCAAGAGTAGACTTGTGTGATTCATGTGTTTGTATTTGTAGATTTCAGCATCAATTTCTTAATGGAATGAAGATAATCTTCCTTCCATGAGAGCTTCACTACAAGGTGATATCATACTATGTTTTCATCATCATTTTCTTTGGTTTTTACCTCTGCCTCACAAGGACATAGACTCTCTATCTGACAATGGTGTTCAGAGACTTAAGTGTCCTCCAGGGATTGATTGAGGCAAGCCTCTAAACACCACAACCCCCTCTCAAAGTCTTATGATTGCAGGTCATAGGTGTTGCATTTAAGAAAAGTGAAGTTGTAGGAAGGATTAAAAGACATCAAAGATTCTGGAACCGAAGATAAGCAGGACACTGGAACATTTCCAGGACTTGGGTGCTCTCTCTCATGTGCTCTGCAGCTGAATTTCTAGAAACTGGAGTTACAGTGTTGATCAGTGTCGGAAGGAAGTCAGGACCCCGCAAAGAAATTGGTACCTTGGACTTGGGTGCCCGCTCCAGTGTTTGAAACTATTCCTCCTTGGAACCCCAAAAATAGGTATACTTTGATTTAATATTTTACTTCCATCTGCAAGAGTTGTTTCCATTATTCACCAGTTTATTGCTGTATTTACATAATTATAGATTTAATGGTCAATTGAACACAAGAGAAGAGAAATTGATAATTAATTCCCTAATCCAAGTTTCCCTACATCTCACAATGATCTAGGGTATGATAGTGAATTTCCACTCAACCCTACATCCTTGAATGTATAGTGGAAAGGCGGATTCAAACATCAAAACGCTAAAACATTAACAAATCCAATTTTCCACTAAAAAATTTGGTGAACCCATGTTTTTAGACTTAAATCACAACTTTTTGAGTGTGTGTCTTCATATTTGGATTGATTTTATAAATTCATATAGTTTTTCATTTTGTTGCATTCAGAAAATTACAAAAAAATTGAAAAAATTGCAAAAATTTGAAAAACCTAACTTGCATTTTCATATAGATTACTAAATTGCATCAATTCTTTCTAAATTTTTGTAATTCATGATTTTGGAATCAGATATAATACAAAATATAGAAAAACACAAAAAATCAATCATTTGCATTGCATTTTCGTCATTAATTTGCTAGGCTTTTGTAGAAATTTTGACAATTTTCATATAACCTAGTAATTCCAAAATCTAGGGTTAGTAGGCAAAACCTTCTTTCAGATTTTTATACTCATTTTAAAGGCTCATTAAAATTTCAATTTGGATTTATTCTTGCATCTTAGTGTACATTTTCATTTAGATTTAAAATATTTGCATTTTTGCATAAGAAAATTTTAACAAAACTAGCAATTTTCATGCATTTTCATTAGATTTGTATTGGAATTTTACATATTAGAGCTTGAAAATCATTTTAAAATCTGAGATAACTTCATTTTTATCATAAAACACACTTCAAGACATTCACATAGCATTTTGTCCCAAGATCTCAAACCTAGGGCTTTAAAAACAATGATTTTCACTAAATTTGGCCTTGTCGACTCTATAAACTTGCACCATAGGCATGTTGTGAAGAGTATTTTTGAATTAATTTGCTGATAAGAGGGTAATAATTTTCTTCTCCTCATAAAAATATTCACAACACCCTTTTCACGGGTGCTTGTATTGAAAATTCGGTGAAAAACTACATATTTTGGCTATTTTTGCCCTAGGGTTTGACCTAGTTTGCACTCCAAGCGTGTTGTGATCAATTTTATGGATTGATGTGATAGATATTATTTATTTTATTTTTTACAACTCCTTAAATTAATTACAACACACCTTTGTCTAGATCTTGGAATTGAAAAATCGTGAAAAATAGCCTATTTTTGTTATATTTTCACTAGGGTTTTACCTTAAGTGGCACTAAAAGCATGTTGCATTGGGTATTTTGGTACCAAGTGCCTATTATTAATTATATTATTCTCTTTCCACCATTATTTTCCTCACAACACACTTTGTTATTCTCTTTTGCATTGAGTTTTGTTGAAAAAAGTGCCTATTTTGACATATTTTCACTATAGTTGACTTGGCATTATCTTGGATTTGCATCAAGAGTGTGTTGAGAGTGGTCATATTGTTGTTTTAGATTAATATCAGACATATAAGTTTCTTCCCTTGATCAAAATCCTTACAACATCCTTTGTTTCATTCATTGGCATTGAAAAAAGAACAAAAATCAAGCATTTTTGCATATACTTTGGCATTCATGGATTCTCCTACAGGTACATCTTTAGAAGACTTATATGAGTACATTGTGAACTATGATAATTTTTGTAAATTCAATGACAAACATCCTCAATTCTTGCATCAAATCACATATATCTATGGCATTGATATACTTCGATTAATAGCCCATTTTGACAACTTTCTTGAGACTGTTGATGTTTTTCCTTCAATCATGGAGAATCTCAAAAGTTTTATAGCTGAAAATAATCATGAGGAAAGTAATGGTGAAAAAATTACTCCCACTCTCCCTTCATTTCATGATAATATAATGCAAATCCTTTCTAAGACCTATGAGAATGAAATAGCAATGAGTGATCTATGAAACAAAGAGACCTGTCCCAACATAACCCCACTTGGTGAGGATATATTGGCATAAGAAAAAGATATTATTAACACATTTCTCTACACTACATGGCCATCCCTTCCTACTCTCCCTAATCAGGATGAATCTTTGGATGATGCAGGTTCTCCTTGTGACCATTTTCTTAAATCTAATGACAATTTGCCATTTGATGTTCAAGAACTTCCCAATTACATTCTAAACAAGAAAACTGATCATGAATTGTCACATACTTTGGGAAGCAATGAAATCCTACATGCTACGGAAGAACAAGTTATCCCTCTTATTAAAGGCATTCCAACACCTTATATACGAACTGAAATGGGTACCTTTCGGATGCCTCCACAAGCTCATTTAAATGGCATTTCGAATGCTCCTATAGCTAATGTAGAGTAAAATACTCTACATTTTGTTTTTGAGTTTTAGTTGCGCGAGTTCTATTTTTGTCTCTGTGTGTTTCAGTTTTGATAGTGAGGATTTTGATACAGAGCGCGGGTGCACGGGTTTTTATTTTGTAAATTTTGCCTAAGTCCCAAAGCTCATCGGAAGCTGCCAAGTGTCAACAGCCAGGACACATTATAAAGTTTCTCAAAGTGGCGCAGACAGTGCCACGTATCTTTTACATTGAGGCGGAGATCGCCAAGTGTTGGCATCCATTTCTATTTCTCTATGTTTTGAAAACCCCTTTAATGTTTCTCAGATGTGGCGGGTCCCTATTTCAAAGCTTCAGTGAGCGCGGAAGGCGCCAAGTGGCAGCTACAAAGGGTTTCAATAAGGTTTCTCTAAGTAATGTGGATAGTGCCGCGTGTCCCATATAATACCAGCGGATTGCTCCAAGTGTCAACATCTGTGGGTTCTCTTTTGTTTCATCGATAAGTAAAGACAGTGGTGGGCCCCCGGTAAAGTTTCAAGAATAAGACAGAGCGCAACAAGTGTCATCGTCCGTGTGAGTCTGAGTGAGTCTCAAATGTTTCTATAAAGTTTCTAAAGCTCAGTGGAAGCTGCCATGTGTCATCTTCCATAGGACTCCCTAAAAGGTATCTACAGTTTCTTTGAGTATAGCGGAAGCCGCCACGTATCACTTAAGAATTACAGCGGAAAGCGCCACCTGTCCCTGTTTCTTTTTGAAGCTGCTCGAGCACGGGGTATGGTGGGTCCCATTTTTTGGCAAGTGATTAAAGGCTCGAGGCAGTGGACCGTGACAAATGTCAACAGCGGAGCATTCCTAATACAAAGGCACAGTAAAGACACAAATAAAGCAGACACCGCCACGTATCTTTTTGCAAGGGCCGCGGACGCTGCCAAGTGTCATTTTCCAGTGCCCTTTGAATAATGAGACAGTTTCTAAAGTGAAGGAAGTGGAAGGTGCCATCTATCTCAGAGGGTTTTTTGTTTCTAAATGCAGCGGAGAGTGCCACATGCTAAGTTCCTATTCTTTCTAGAAAGATGAAGGAGTTTCAAGTAAAGGGCGCGGATGCGTGTCGTTTGTTTCAAGGGTTTATAGTCGCAAAGACCTGCGGACACTGCTAGGTGTCCTCGCCTGTTTCACAGAGGGGAGTGCCACATGTATTTGTTTCAGCCAATGAATTTGTCAAGAATCTAACCATTTCAGATCTGAAAGATATTTTCTGTCAGACACTTCCAGTTAAGTTCCAGTTCAGTTAGGCCATTGGGATTTGATCGTGCGGGCAATCTTGAGCTAGTTCTGTGCTATAAATATGGATTCAGATCGCAGTTTAAAAGATATAAGAGAGGAGATATAGAGATTTTTCTGCATCATAGATTGTTATCAGAGATTTAAAAGAAGTTTGAAGATCTTTTGTAGTGGCTAGTGATATCATTTGCCTTTGTTCTGTTTTCTTGATTCAGAAAGTTTGTATAACTGTGCATACATCAATGCCTTTTATGTGACTAGAAAATTAATAAGAAGACTGAGTTCTGTGCCTTTGCTGATATTTTCTAGTTATTGCAAAATCTTCTAAGTTGTGTGCCTTTGATTCTATTTTTTTTCATCTTTTACATTGATCATGCATTATTTGCTCTTTAATGTAACTGAATCCTGAAGATAGCTTCATTGTGCTTAGTGTTGAGAAACAAAATCACATTCAGGCGCATCGCCATAGTTTAGTTTTCTTTTCAGTTACATTTATGATTCTGTTTAATTCTATCCCTTTTCCCAAAACACATTTGAGATAAAGAAGAGCCAGCTTCTTTAAAATCTGGAGGTTGTTTTAGGTTGCAAGTCCCACATACCTGAAAATTCCCATGTTTGTGTTGGAAAGAGTGCAATTCTAATCATCAACAGTTTTTGGCACGCCCGGTGGGACAATTCTTGAAGTTCCTTTCAAGACTGTATGAACCAGAGAGCTACAAGGATTCAGATTTGTGGACCAGTAACAAGGGCTCAATCTGCTGTGAACCCAGGTATTCTTTTATCACCATTGATAACTAATTCAAGAAGAAGGGTCAATCAATTTATAGCAACACCAAGAGCAAATATGGGAGCACCTATAGCCCCAAGGAATTATGCAAATTGGAACACTGGCAGTGCTCTGATCCTCCCAGTACCACCAACCACTTGGGATCCTATTCTAGCAAATGCCCTAAAGGCTCTACCTAAGTTCAGTGGGGAAGATTTGAAAACACCTGAAGAACATTTATAAGATGTATCTGATGTCTGTGCAATACATGTGATCACACAACAGAATGTGGCTATAAGATTGTTAGTAGCTTCTTTTAAGGGGAAGGCTCTAGACTGGTACAAATCTTTGACCCCAAATACAATATCTACATGGGACCGGCTGGGAGATGCTTTCTTTACAAGATTTAAAGAAAAGGGTGATAAATCTTCTTTGTTACAACAATTGATTACTATCAAAAGGGCACCACAAGAAGCAATGATTGATTTCAATTCAAGGTTTCAAAAGACTTGGGAAAGAATTCCTGCTACAGCAAGACCATTACTAGGTATGGCTATAGTGTTTTATCTTAAAGCCCTAAACTTAGATATATCAGTAATGATTCAGTCACTTGGAGGTCAGACCCTGCCAAAAGCCTATGACTATGTAGTCAAAGCTGAAAACAACTTAATAGATGCTAGAAAGTTGCCCCCAAGGCCTCCCGTGCCCATGTTTCTAGAGATTACCTTACCCTTGCCTCAAGAAGCCCCAAATCCCATAGCCCCACCTGTGCCTATGTATACATTTCCTCAACAACCTGCTAAAGCAGCTGTCCCTGTCCAGTCATTTGAGATGGTTGATGTCAAGAACATATTAAGGACATTTTCTAATGAGATAATTAACCTAAAAAGATAGCAAAATCCTTATCCTAAGCCCCAATATTAAGGTTACCAAGGGAATAGACCTTCTTTTCAGCCAAATCAATACCAAGGCCCTCAGAGACAGGCTAATCCTCAACCATCAAACCAATTAGTTATAGTTCCTACACCCTTGTAGACTGTTCCTCCCAATCCAAACAGAGAGATTGTCCCAGGGCAGAATAATTATGCAGATGGCACCAATGCCTGGTGTTTCCCTTATAATAATGCACATATGCCTAGAGATTATCCTAAGTGTAATCTACAGCAAAAGATAGTAGAGCAAAGAAGAGTAGATGGATAATTTGCAAATACTTCTGACACTCAGTCCTACCAATCTCCTGGTATGCAAAATTCAGTCCTGGTGGCTTAGATGCAAGGGATGTCCTTACAGCAAGAAGAAGAAATAGCCCCTGAGCATGCTTTATTTTTATGGATTGAAGATGAAGATTCAGTATTCTTGAATGAAGCTTCTACTTCCAAGAAGCCATTGGTACAATTAGATTACTGCACCAGAGCCAAGAGAAGGATGATGGAATAGCCTGAAGTCACAAATAAGGAAATTATCGAGATGCCTCCATTTCAAGATCATCAAAACACAGCTGCTAAACAAGAAATACCTCAGCCAGTGCAGAACCAAGTAGTTTCTAGACAAGTTCAAGAAAAAGCAAGGTACCCTTATTATCCAAGAACCCAAACACTAGGACCTGTGAATGTGGTGGATCAGCTGAAAAGGACTCCAGCACATGTGTCAATATGGGACATGTTAGCTATCCCTGAGCAAAAGACACTATTACAAGAAGCTCTGCAGGGCCAAGCAGTGCCTAAACATACTATTACCAAAGGAGGACCTGCTGATAAGGAAAAGCTCAAGGACACTGTTCCTCTGTAGACAACAACCCTTTTGAACAATGCACCAAAGGTAAGCAAATCCAAACCAGAGCCCTTCTATTTGACTTTGATAGTTGGAAAGAAACTGTTAGATAATGCAATGATAGACTCGGGGGCTAGTACTACAGTAATGCCTAAATAGATAGCAGATGCTTTAAAGATAAAGTATGAGCCACTTACTAAGGGAGTTATGTAGCTGGATGGGAAATCAGTGCAAACAATAGGAAAAATTAAACAACTCCCATTGCAATTGTATACTTGCCCTAATATAATTGTCAATCAGGATGTTGTAGTCATAGATACACCCCCTGCATTTGGCCTATGTTTATCCAGAGATTTCACAGCCAAGATAGGAGGTTATATGTCACTTGATTGGTCTCACCTCATCCTAAGAACCAAGTATGGTATGAAAATGAAAATACTATCTGAGTCATTATCCAAGGATCACATCACAAATGAACCAACCCCAAAATTAGAGGCAGCTCATGCAATGCTGAATAAAGAGGAAAAGGTCTTTGTTGAAGAGATAGGTGATTGGACTGAGCATGACCAAGAGGAAGAAAATAACCAGCTATTAACCATGATGGAAAGTGACCCATATGGAAATTATGACTCTACTGGTTTTGGCACTTATGTCATATTTGATGAAGACCATGAAATCCCAAATGTTTTAAGGGGAGAAACACCAAAGACTCAAGAATATGAAAATGACTTAGAAATCTGGACCCTAAATTTTAATGGGGCTGGGACAAGAATTTGTCTTGTTGCTCCAAATGGTGAGAAAATTTTAAGAGCTATCTATTTCCAATTTACCTGTACTAATAATGATGCTGAATATGAATCCTTAGTACATGGGCTCATGCTAGCCAAGAAAAAAGGAGTAAAGAATCTGATAGTCAAAGGAGATTTATAGCTAGTGGTGAAACAAATTAGAGAAAAGGTAGTAGCCAAAAATGTAAGGATGAGGTCCTATAGACACAGAATTTGGGACTTAATAGATGATTTTGAAGCTTTCAATATTGAAGTAGTTCCTAGAGCTCAAAATTCTGAAGCAGATAGGATGGCACAGATTGGCTCATAGTTTGACCTAGCAACTAATCTATTAGTAAATAATGAGTCAGTCAAAGTCATAGTAAGGCCAACTATCCCAGACAATGATGAAAATTGGCAAGTCTTTGAAAATGATTTTAAGGTACTCTCATTTTTGCAATAGTCAGGGGAGTTTGCTGAACAATTGTAACCCAAAATTGAAGAAGCTTATGGAGACCAAATTATTCAATTAAAGACCAATAAGCTTCCCAAATGATTGATTACCTTAGAAAACCTATTTAATCCAGAAGATGTAAGCCTAGAGAAGAAAAGGTTTCAAGTAAATAAAGCAGATTATTCTGAGATACAAGTAAGTGAAGGGAGAAAACTAAAGATTGGAAACTCCACAAACCAACAGGAAAGGGAAAGACTAATTGACTTGTGTGAAAGATATGACAGAGTAATCACCTGGACCTATGAAGACCTTCATGGCTATAACAGAGACATCATTCAGCACACCATAGAACTGACTAAAGGATCTAAGCCAGTCAGACAGAAACAGAGGCCAGTTAATCCAAGGATTGAACCTCTAATGGTGGATGAGTTGCAGAAACTCTTAGAATCTAAAACAATTTTTCCAATCAAACACTCAACCTGGGTATCCAATCTAGTACCAGTCAGAAAAAAGAATGGTGACATAAGGCTCTATGTGGATTTTAGAGACCTAAATAGAGCATCTCTAAAAGATCACTATCCCCTCCCCTCTATAGAACAAATTTTACAGACTGTAGTTGAATCAGAGAGATTTTCCTTGCTAGATGGTTTCTCTGGATACAATCAGATTCAGTTGGCTGATGATGACCAACACAAGACTACATTTACTACCAAGTGGGGAACGTTTGCATATGCCAAGATGCCATTTGGCTTGTCAAATGCTGGGACCACTTTTCAAAGAGCAATGGATGTAGCATTTGGAGAACTCATAAAAAAATCATTCTAATTTATCTTGATTTTCTCACTATTTTTTCCAAGAATGTTGTTGACCATTTTGATCATCTGGAATCTATTTTTAAGAAGTGTCAAGAGTTTGGAATATCCTTGAATCCTAAGAAGTGCATCTTTGCAGTACCTCAAGGCAAATTACTGTGACATATAGTGTCCAAAGAAGGGGTCTCTATAGATCCAGAGAGAGTCACAGCCATAATGAACTTGTCCCTGCCAGTAAACAAGAAGGCAGTTCAGTCCTTTTTGGGAAAGATTAATTTTGTCAGTCGGTTCATATCAGACTTTGGAGGCCTAATAAGACTAGTAACACTCTTGTTAAAGAAAGACCTATTGTTCAAGTGACCTATAGAAGGGAGATAGGCTTTTGAGGAGGTCAAGAAAGCAATTTCAACAGCCCCAGTACTTAAGAATCTAGATTTCTCCAAGTCTTTTATAATGTATGTCTATGGAGGAGAATTCAGTGTTGCTGATGTCCTAACACAGAAAGATGATCAACAAGAGGGGAGAACATCCAATAGCCTTTTTCTCAAGAACTCTTAGGGAGTATGAAGCCAGATACAACTTTGTGGAGAAATAGGCATATGCTATGCTAAAAGCCCTCAAGAAATTCAGGCATATGGTGACAGGAAATAAGATTCTGATGCTTGTTGCTCATCCTAGTGTCAGAGAATACATTATGGAAGGTGAAATCACTAAAAAAAGAGCAAACTGGATAAAAAAGATCCTTGAGTATGATGTAGAGGTCAGACCCACTAAGCTGGTTAGAGGTAGGGGGTTGTGCCAATACATGGTTCAAGATATGGAAAAAATGATAACTGAAGAAACAGAAAAGGAAAATGTATTGAGGATACAAGAAATTGATCAGAATTCTTGGGTCACAAATAGAATTTAGTTTATGAAACATGGGATTTTCCCAAAAGAACTCTCTCAGGATAAGAGGAGATATTACAGGCAACAAGGGGTTCATTTTGTTTTAATTGACCAAGTTCTTTTCAAAAGAAATACTGATGGCATACTTTTAAGATGCATAGAGAAAGGTGAAGCCCAAAGAATACTGCATGAAATGCACCACGGAGTGTCAGGTGGACATTTTTCTACAAGAAACACAGCTATAAAGATAAGTCAGGTAGGTTACATCTAGCTCATTTTATTCATAGACTATTATCAACTAGTCAAAGAATGCCAATCTTGTCAGTATTATGTAGGGAAGAGAAGGAATGCAGCAATGCCCCTTAGTCCTATAATTGTTAATGAACCTTTTGCTCAATGGGGTCTTGACTTCATTGGAATGATCAATCCAGTGTCAAGTATGGGGTACAAATGGATTCTAACTGCCATAAATTATTTTACCAGATGGAGTGAGGCAGTGCCACTAAAAGAAGCAACAGAAAAGGTGATCCTAGACTTTGTGGAGGGTATCACTACTCACTTTGGGCCTCCTCGTACTGTAATTTTAGATAATGCTAAGGCATTTTTACGGGCAAAAATATCTGACTTTGCACTAAAGTATGGAATCTACCTAAAAACCTCCTCAAATTATTATCCTCAGAGTAATGGTTTGGCAGAATCAACTAACAAGAATATGATCAGACTTATTAAGAGAATAGGGGTTAACCATCACAAAGAGTGGCATAAAGTGCTTAATATAGCACTATGGGCAGATAGAATTACACCTAAACAAGTGACAAAGATGTCCCCATATGAATTGGTCTATGGTAAACCTGCTGTAATGCCCCTGAGCTTGGAGATTCCTGCTCTCCAGTTATTAAAACAGATTGAGATTGAGGAAAATGGCCCCATGCAGGTCAGACTTGCTGAGCTCTTGGAAGTTCAAGAAAAGAGGGATTCCGCACATGAATCATTATTGAAACATCAAAAAATAATCAAAGACTATTTCGATAAGAAGACTTCAAATCCCCATTTTGAAGTAGGATCAGTTGTTTTGAAATGGGATGAGAGAGCTGCCAAGCCGGGTCGACACAGTAAATTTGAGTCATTATGGACTGGCCCCTATAAAATCTGTTCATGTAAATAGTAGAATTCATTTGAGCTTGAAACAATGGAGAGTGAGCCTAAAGAGATTCCTGTCAATGAGATCTACTTGAAGCATTTCAATTAGACAGTCTCTCCTGTGTATTATAGTTAGTTAGTTTCCCCTTTTCATTGTTGCTTTGTTTTTCCCGCTTTGTTTTTCCCGCTCCTTCTTTGAATAAGTGTTTTATAAACACATGGCCATGGCTCAAGTCTTTGCATTTTTTGAAACTCTCGCATTCATTAAGTCTTTCCAATCCCCAAAATTCCCTAAAAGTACTCGTATGCAGCCTCTGTCCCACTCAGATCTCTTAAGATTTTATAACAGTTTTCTGCTTTTAATGCCATTTATGAGACTTGATGTGTCATTAAAATGCCCTAATAACAAGAGTTAAAGCTTAAACTGTGTCTCATTTGTTCCTATGACTACTAAGAAAATCCCATTACCTGCATTTTCAATTCATAGCAAAACCTGCTTCCTAAGTGTCTCTTCCCTATTGCAAAGCTTCCGTACTTGTTACATAAGTTACCAGTTCTCAGTGCAAACACAGATATGGCAGAGGCACAGTCTTCACAATAGGGACTAGGGATTTACGAGTCCATTGACAGGCTTCTCACCAGCAAATCATATGCTTCGGCCCCTGCTCAACCCTTAAGGACATATCCAAGGACCAGGGTCCCCGAGGTTGGTTATACAGTTGACCCTGCTAAAGTGAAGGATTTTGCTGATGGTATTGCAGACCCAGCCCTTCAAAAGCCTGGCAAAGCTCTGCGAGAAGGGGCACACCAAAGATGTCTCTAGAAGGCCAAGTCTAAACAATCTAAAATGTTCGAGATGAGGATATGGGCCTCTCAGTTGGCAAAATTCATTATCCCAAGCGTACATTTATGCCCCGACCTGATTGAGTTGTGCATAGAATTGTTTCATGCACCCTCAAGTACCATACAAAAGGGTCCCTTCATGGTGCAAATTACACCAAAGGCTATCAGGGACATGTTTGCCCTATACCATGACAAGACAGCCACATTTCCCACCATTGCCAAAATGCAGAAAACATGGGCAAATGTCAATAATCAATTGAGGTTTCTCAATTCATAGTTACAGCTCAGAGATGAAAACACCCAAATGCCAGTGCTACTGATAGGAAGGGCATAATTTGCACAGGCTAGCTAAGAAGCACTATCCATGATGGCATTTATCTTCAGAATGAAGGAGGACATCACTGTTTATGACTGGCAAATTGTTATTTTGTTCTGATTGAAGACTGTGGACAAGTCTCAAGAGTTTTGGCTGGACTTCTCAGAGTAGATTACCTATGCAATGGCTGACCAACTCACCCATTTCAAATCCATAGGGGTTTTTAGGTATTCTTCTTATCTGTTTCACCTCATGTTATATCAAAACCCTACCATTTTTTTGCAATATATGCATCTGAATATGTATGACCCAAGTTTTGGTCACAATAGGACCTTTCCTGTGTCCACATGGACACATGTCTTATCCAAAGCATCTGACCCCTATGAATTTTGGGAACTTTTTGTTGCCCCTGCTTTTAGTCACCTAATCCTAGAGCCTATTGAGAATAGATTAACATTAAGTGTCAAAGGCCTCATGGCAAATTCCCCCATTCCTTGTGATTATTTCTTTGGGTCTCACCATACTATCATTAGGGTCCATGGTTTTAATGGAGAGCCAGTGTTGCTACCCAAGGTTTTGACTCCTAGGTTAGCCTTCTTAGAGGTCACCTGGCAAATGTCTGTGGTTGATAATGATTATGGCACTGGGAATAAGAAAAAAAAATGTATGATATCCAATGGGTGAAGAAAAACATGGCCCTATTGGTCAAAGATGCTGAGCACTTGTTGCTGAGAAAGTTAGTTGTCCTAGGTTTTTTTCTGATTGAAGATAAATGGAGATATGACCCAAGCAGTTTCATAACCTTGTGGGTCAAGAATAACAATGTTGGTGCCAAAATTGTGCGTGAGGGCCGTCCCTTTTGGGAAGACAGAAGAAACCCTAAGGAAGATACTCCTGATTTATATGTAGAACTATCAAATTTTCCCTTTGAGGGACCTAAGCCATGGGAAGTATTTTATAAAAAGGAAAAGGCCTATGACCCTAAGCTCAAAATGGGCACTGGTTTGAAGAAAAATCTATTAAGGGAGAGGGAGTGGAAGGTAGATAAAATTGAAGCCTATTGGAAATATAGGCAGGAAATATCTGAGACAACTCACTCTTTTGGCAAGGTTGATACATATGAGAAATGGGAGTCCATTTGGGACGAATGGCATCCCTCTCTAGTCTCTAGCCCTGATACAAGCAAGATCCACAAAAGGAGTGAGGAGTCTGAAGAAGAACCTGAGTCCACTCATACAGTACAAGCCCCTGGACAAGCCTCATCTTTAGCCACTGTAACTGTTTGGCCCCAATCTCTCAGTGCCATTGGAAAACAAAAGATTGTGGTATCCCCACCACCCAGAGGGACTCCATCAGTGTCAACCACTGGGGTTTCCAGTTTTGTGCAAACACCACTAGTAGCAGTGGTAAATGTTGAAGAGAAGGAAGTACAGTAGGAAGAAGAAAGGCCAAGGAAACATAAGAAGCTGAAACTTCAGCCTGATTCAGATGAGGAGGTAGAACCTTTACAGCAACAACCATTGAGTACATCTATTGCTCCTTAGGTATGTGCTTCTTTTCCTTCTTCTCAGTCTTTTTCTTCTTCCATAGGCGTGGCAATCCCAACTAGCCAAATATTATCCCCTGCCACCTCTGCTGTGCCAATTTCCCAATTTTCTCCACCTGTCACTACTCAGGCCATGTCATCACAGGCCACATCATTGCCTCCCTTTTCTCCTTCTTTTCCAAGGAGAATACCTCCTCATATTCCTCCTAGCTAACATTTGGCTATTCCCTATGGCTTGCCACAGGGTCATCCTTTTGCGGGTGGGTATATTGTCTCTCCCCCTACCTTCCAAGCTCAAGCAGACACTGCTAAGAATTCTAGGGAAGCCTGGATGGATAAAAAGAAGAAGAAAGATAATAAAGCTCAGGCTGTACCACACATGAGGTCACTATTTGACCCAATCTAGCAGTAGCTAACTGTGACTTATCTATCACCAAATGTAGTTAGGCCAAATGAGCAGATGCAGCCCCAAGATTATACCATGAGTGCAGTGGCTATGGATATGTCACTTTTCAGACCACAAGACAGGGTTGAGTTGTTAAATGAAACCACTTCTACTGTAGCTACTAACTATTTGAAACTATTAAGGAAGTTGCAGAAGGTGGAAGCTGATTTAGCTCAAGAAAAGACACATTCTAGCAACCTTGCTGCAGAGCTGAAATCAAAAAAAGATGAATTAGAGGATCTCAACAAGCAATTGTAAAATACTGTTTCTTGTCAGATTCATCAGGATACACAGAGCTAAAATGCTTCTATGAAGGAGGAGCTAGTACAAGTAAAATCTGTAGTGGCAACCCTAAGGCAGGAAAGGGCCATGCTACAGAAGAACGATCAGGAAAACTTGCAACAAGTTACACAGTTTCAGCAAAAGCTACTGACTGAACAAAATAATGTTGCAGCCATGCAAGCCCAACTTCAAGCTGAGCAACAAACATCAAAACAATTGACACTGGAGTTACCTAATAGGCCTAAGAATGTAGGGGTGTTGAACTTGGTTAAGGAGCTATATGTCTTAGTGTGGAAAGGAATCTATGAGGAGATTATTCAGCTCAAACCTTCTTTAACCTTCTTGCTACATGCACAGCAATTATGTGAGAAGGTTGAGACTTCTGTTTAGACCACTCTGTCCACTATTTCCTTGAGGGTTTTAGATTCTCAACTGCTGCTAAAGAAACTGTATGACACTACTGATGAAACATTATCAGTAGTAGGGATTAGTGACAGAATGATTGCTGCAAAAGGGGTGAATGAGGTTCTCAGTTGCAACTCTACTGCAATTAATTGCAAAGAGCTCCTCGATGTGGTCAAGGAGGGGGTAAAAGACATGAAGAAACATATTAAAGATCTAGTGCACTTGGGTCTTCCCTCCCCTTTTCCTGATAGCAACACAGTATTAATGGTTGATGAAATCAAACCTTTGTTGCTAGCCAAACAAAATGACCAGTCAGTTTTCTAGGGTTTAACAGATGCTTCATCAGTGTCAGAAGTGGAAGCTGTTTTGATTCCCATGGCCCAGCTCAATTTCCATTGAAGGCTATAGTTCATGTTTTATAGAGTTTTTCACACAAGGACATTATTAACCTTGATTTAGCCTTCCAGGATTTGCAGAACAAATAGGGACTATCCAATGCTGAATGGTCTGTTTATCAGACGGCCTTGCAGAATCTATGAAATTTTGCTCTGTATATACATTTTTGGATTCTTTTTGAGCAAGCTCAAAAGTCCTCGGGGTCACCAAGAACTATAGAGTAAAATACTCTACATTTGTTTTTGAGTTTCAGTTGCACGAGTTCCATTTTTGTCTCTGCGCGTTTCAGTTTTGACAATGAGGATTTTGATATAGAGTGTTGGCGCGTGGGTTTTTATTTTGTAAATTTTGCCTAAGTCCCAAAGCTTACCAGAAACCACCAAGTGTCAGCAGCTGAGACACATTATAAAGTTTCTCAAAGTGGCGTGGATAGTGCCACGTATCTTTTGCATTGAGGCGGAGATCGCCAAGTGTCAGCATTCATTTCTGTTTCTCTAAGTTTTGAAAACCCCTTTAATGTTTCTCAGATGTGGCAGGTCCCTATTTCAAAGCTTCAGTGAGTACGAAAGGCGGCAAGTGGCAGCTACGGAGGGTTTCAATAAGGTTTCTCTAAGTAATGTGAATAGTGCCATGTGTCCCATATAATACCAGTAGAGTGCGCCAAGTGTCGACATCCGTGGATTCTCTTTTGTTTCATTGATAAGTAAAGACAGTGGTGGGCCCCTGGTAAAGTTTCTAGAATAAGGCAGAGCGTGACAAGTGTCATCATCCGCGTGAGTGTGAGTGAGTCTCAAATGTTTCTATAAAGTTTCTAAAGCTCAGCAGAAGCTGCCATGTGTCATCTTTTGTAGGACTCCCTAAAAGGTATCTACAGTTTCTTTGAGTATAGTGGAAGCTGCCACGTATCACTTAAGAATTGCAGCGGAAGCGCCACCTGTCCTTGTTTCTTTTTGAAGCTACTCAAGGACAGGGTATGGTGGGTTCCATTTTTTGGCAAGTGATTAAAGGTTCAAGGCAACGGACCATGACAGATGTCAATGGCGGAGCATTCCTAATATAAAGGCACAGTAAAGACACAAATAAAGTGGACACCGCCACATATCTTTTTGCAAGGGCCACGGACACTGCCAAGTGTCATTTTCTGGTGCCCTTTGAATAATGAGAGCTTCTAAAGTGAAGCAAGCGGAAGGTGCCATCTGTCTCAAGGGGTTTTTTGTTTCTGAATGTAGCGGAGAGTGCCACGTGCTAAGTTCCTGTTCTTTCTGGAAAGATGAAGGAGTTTCAAGTAAAGGGCATGGATGCGTGTTGTTTGTTTCAAGGGTTTATAGTCGCAAAGACCTGTGGACACTACCAGGTGTCCTCATCCGTTTCACAGAGGGGAGTGCCACATATATTTGTTTCAGCCAATGAATTTGCTGAGAATCTAACCGTTTCAGATCTGAAAGATATTTTCTGTCAGACACTTCCAGTTAAGTTCCAGTTCAGTTAGGTCATTGGGATTTAATCGTGTGGGCAATCTTGAGCCAGTTCTATGCTATAAATATGGGTTTAGATCGCAGTTTAAAAGATATAAGAGAGGAGATATAGAGAGTTTTCTACATCACAGATTGTTATTAGAGATTTAACAGAAGTTTGAAGATCTTTTGTAGTGGCCAGTGATATCATTTGCCTTTGTTTTATTTTCTTGATTCAGAAAGTTTGTATAACTATGCATACATCAGTGCCTTTTATGTGACTAGAAAATTAATAAGAAGACTGAGTTCTGTGCCTTTGCTGATATTTTCTATGTTATTGTAAAATCTTCTAAGTTGTGAGCCTTTGATTCTATTTGTTTTTCATCTTTTACATTGATCATGCATTATTCGCTCTTTAATGTAACTGAATCCTAAAGATAGCTTCATTGTGCTTAGTGTTGAGAAACAAAATCACATTCAGGTGTATCGCCATAGTTTAGTTTTCTTTTTAGTTGTATTTGTGATTCTGTTTAATTCTATCCCTTTTCCCAAAACACATTTGAGATAAAGAAGAGCCAGCTTCTTTAAAATCTAGAGGTCGTTTCAGGTCACAAGTCCCACATACCTGAAACTTCCCATGTTGGTGTTGGAAAGAGCACAATTCTAAGCATCAATAGCTAACATTGACAATGACAACATCCCCTCTCAACCATCATTAAGAGAAACCTTTCCTACGTGGTTACCATCGCAAACTCATGAACATATAGAAGAGAGAAGAAGTAATAATGCCTTAACCATTAAGATAAAGATCAGGGATCCTACAGGTAAGTACCTCTAACTCTTTATCTCTCTTGTGATGTGCTTCCCCTGTGATGTGTTATGTGTTGTTTATGCCTCCTAGGATGACCCTTGATTCTCCCGTAAGGTCTGGGATACTTGGAGACCGCCTCTATTGTGACCTTCTTCTAAAATTTCCTCTCTCTCTTTGATTTCATTGTTGTGTGTTGTGTCTTACGGACATAGCATTGCGGTTGGTGACTTGGGGGCACCCTCCTATGTGACTATCCGTAAGACACTTGTTTCTCCTCTCTTATTTATTGTTTCTCTTCCTCTAGTGTTTCCACCTAGCGTGCAGATGACGATAAACATTTACACTGATGCAGATCTAATGTCCCTTTTGAGAGAAATAAAAAATTGGACTTAGTTCCTAATATGATGATGGGGTTGTGTATTTTATCTTATGCTTGGCTAGTAGAAGCATTCATGCTTTCTACATAGTGAATTTGATGTTTCTATCTCATTTACAAACCTTAACAATACTGCTGCTCCGTGCACCTTTGTTTGTCTTTAGATCTGGCCTTGGCAGTACTCGATTCGGAGAGCTTCGTGATATAGCCCTATGGTTATCCTTGAACTACGAATTCATTGTATAACCTTGGCTCCTTGTGTGGTTAACCATATGCATTGATGTTGATGTTTATCATGATTTTGTAGACACTAACATGTTTCTTGCAGGGACGTGTTTGTGGGAACATTTGGTGATCATAAAGTACATATCACCTCTAGGGGTCATGGGCTTTGTGAAATTTGAGGTTCCCTTCTATGTTTTATTCCTACCTTAACATACTTGATATCGATACCTGAGATCAACCACCTTAAGGTGGGGGCATATATAAGGTAAGTTGTATGTTATAGATGTTAGTAATGTGTTTGACCTCAGGTACAAAGACCTACGTGAAGAGTGCATCATGCATCTTGAGCTTGTATGAAATCAATCAATCAATCATGTAAGCCCTCTGTAGAGGTGGGATATTGAGCATATCATTTTTCTTAATCCCTTTGCAGAGGCGAGGATGATGTATTTATCAAAGTAGATTTCATCATCTTGTCATTTTCAAAAGTCCTCTATGGAGGTAGGGAGGGGTTCTGTGACTAACTCGACCCTTAAGCATGTCTTCAGCAATTGTTGTGGCAAAGCACAATCATCAGTGTGTGCCTATAATGTGCCTGAGATGGTGTTGGATCTAGAAATAGGTACACTCCATCACTTGTCTGCCATGTTTTCTCCATGTCTTCAAGTGTGTGTGCTTTGGTGTGCTTGTTTTGTTTAGTGTGTTTGTTGCCCCATATGCAGAATAAAGACTAGTGCCTTAGGGTTGTGCTTCCTGCATTTTGGGAGGTTTTGTGTGTCTTGCATGTGTGTTGCCCCATATATACAAATACTTGTGCGATGAGTTCACCAGGGAGGTTTGTTTACTTTCCAATACTTGCATCTGTATTTCATATATATGAGAAAAAGAAAAGAAAAGATATCATTTCTGTCTTTCATGTATTAATGTATCTTCTATGCATTGACTATCTTCTCCATGTTCTACATAACTGTAATTATTTTCTATGTGTTTTGCATGCCTATTACTATTTTCTTTGTGATTGGCTTGTGTTCTCTATACTTGATGTGTTTACTGTGTTTGTGACCTTACTTTAATGCATGTATTGGCCTTGCATTTATACATACATTAAAGTGGGGGCTAAATGTAACATTGGAAAATGTCCCCTTGAGGGCTTTTCCCCAATAAGGTTTAGCTCCCAGGTCTTTTGCATGTATTTAAGACATGTTACTTCATAATTTGTCATCCAGATGGAATAAGCCCTAGGTAACATGACAAATGGGACCTAGGAGGACCCCTTGAGCTATACCCTGCCCAAAATAGGGGGGAGGACTTGGGTTCCCATGACCTAGTTCTTCCCTATTTTGGGGCAACCCCAATTTCTGGGTGTTAGTTTATGACATTATTTAGGTCCTTCGCTGACACGGTAAGTTTAAATTATGAAAATCTTGGTGGGAGTGTTTGTAGTTGCATATAAAAGCATGTTTAGGCATTCATTTGTAAATTAGAGGGCAATTGTGATGTTCATGCATTCTAAAGGTGATTCAAGGCTTTCATTATGTTGCAAAAGTAGACTTGTGTGATTTGTGTGTTTGTATTTGCATATTTGAGCATCAATTTCCTCATGGAATGAAGAGTATCTTCCTCCCACGAGAGCTTCACTACAAGGTGACATCATATTGTGTTTTCATCATCATTTCCTTTGGTTTTTGCCTCTACCTCACAAGGGCATGGACTCTCTATCTGACACAGTGTTCAAAGACTTAACTATCCATCGGGGCTTGATTGAAGAAAGCCTCTAAACACCACAACCCCCTCCCAAAGTCTTGTAATTACAGGTTACAGGTGTCGTAATTGGAAAAGTGAAGTTCCAGGAAGGATTAACAGACATAAAGGATATTGGATCTGAAGAGAAGCAGGACACTAGAGCATTTCTAGGACTTGGGCGCTCGCTCTAGTATCCTCCAGAGCTAAATTTCCAGAAATAGGAGTTACAGTGTTGATCAATGTCGGAAGGAGGTCAGGACCCCACAAAGAAACTAGTACCTTGGACTTGGGTGCCCACTCTAGCGTCCCTGACTGTTCCATCTCAGAACCCTAAAAATAGGTACTCTGTGATTTGATGTTTTACTTCCATCTGCAAGAGCTTTTTCTGTTATTCGTCAGTTTATTGCCGTATTTACATAATTAGGGTTTTAATGGTCAATTGAGGATAAGAGAAAAGAAATTGATAATTAATTTCCTAATCCAAGTTTCTCTACATCTCACAGTGATCTAGGGTATGATAGTGAATTGCCACTTGACCCTAGATCCTTGAATGTAAAGTGGAAAGGTGGATTCAAACATCAAAACACTAAAACATTAACAAATTCAATTTTCCACTAAACATTTTGGTGAACCTATATTTTTAGACTTAAATTGTACCTTTCTGAGTGTGTGTATTCATATTTGGATTTATTTTATTCATTCATATAGTTTTTCATTTTATTGCATTGAGAAAATTACAAAATATTTGAAAAAATTGCAAAAATTTGAAAACCCTAGGTTGTATTTTCATATAGATTACTAAATTGCATCAATTCTTTCTAAATTTTCCTAATTCATGATTTTTACATCTGATCTGATATAAACTACAGAAAAACACAAAATTCAATCATTTGCATTGCATTTTCATCATTAATTTGCTAGGCTTTGTAGAAATTTTGACAATTTTCATATAACCTAGTAATTCTAAAATCTAGGGTTAGTAGGCAAAATCTTCTTTCAGATTTTTCTACTCATTTTAGAGGCTCATTAAAATTTTTTTTTTCTATAGTCTTGCATTTTAGTGTAAATTTGCATTTAGATTTAAAATATTTGCATTTTTGCATAAGAAAATTTCAACATAAACTAGCAATTTTCGTGCATTTTCATTAGATTTGCATTGCCATTTTGCATATTAGAGCTTCAAAATAATTTTCAGATCTATAGAACTTCATTTTCAACATAAAACAGACTTCAAAACATTTACATAGCATTTTGTCCCAAGATTTCAAACCTAGGGCTTCAAAAACAACGATTTTCACTAAATTTGGCCTTATCGACTCTATAAACTTGCACCATAGGTGTGTTGTGAAAATTATTTTGCATTAATTGACTATTAATAGGGTAATCATTTTTTTCCCCTCATAAAAATCTTCACAACACCCTTTTAACGGGATCTTGTATTGAAAATTCAGTGAAAAACTACATATTTTGGCTATTTTTGCCCTAGGGTTTGACCTAGTTTACACTCCAAGCATGTTGTGATCAGTTTTATGGATTGAGGTGATTGATATTATTGATTTTATTTTTTTTACCTCCTAAAATTTATTATAACACCTATTTTGCTAGATTTTGGAATTGAAAAATCGTGAAAAATAGCCTATTTTTGCTATATTTTCACTAGAGTTTTACCTTAGGTGGCACTAAAAGCATGTTGTGTTGGGTATTTTTGCACCAACTAGCTATTATTACTGATATTATTCACTTTCCACCATCATTTTCCTCACAACACCCTTTGTTATGCTCTTTTGCATTGAGTTTTGGTGAAAAAAGTGCCTATTTTGACATATTTTCACTATAGTTGACTTGGCATTATCTTGAATTTGCATCAAGAGTGTGTTGAGAGTGATCATATTGCTGTTCTGGACTGACATCATACATCTAATTTTCTTCCCTTGATCAAAATCCTTACAACATCCTTTGTTTCATTCATTGGCATTGAAAAAAGAACAAAAATCAAGCATTTTTGCATATACTTTGGCATTCATGGATTCTCATACGGGTAGATCTTTAGAAGACTTATATGAGTACATTGTAAACTATGATAATTTTTACAAATTCACCAACAAATATCCTCAAGTCTTGCATCAAATCACATACATCTATGGCATTGATATTCTTTGATCAATAGCCCATTTTGACAACTTTCTCGAGACTGGAGATGTTTTTCCTTAAATCATGGAGAATCTTGAAAGTTTTATAGCTGAAAAAAATCATAAGGAAAGTAATGGTGACAACTTTACTCCCACTCTCCCTTCATTTCATGATAATATAATTCAAATCCTTTCTGAGACCTACGATAATGAAATAACAATGGGTGATCTATCAAACAAAGAGACTTGTCCCAACATAACCCCACTTGGTGAGGATATATTGGCACAAGAAAAAGATATTATTGACACATTTCTCTACACTACACTGCTATCCCTTCCCACTCTCCCTAATCAGGATGAAGCTTTGGATGATGTAAATTCTCTTTGTGACCATTTGCATAAATCTAACGACAATTTGCCACTTGATGTTCAAGAAATTCTCAATTACATTCTAAACACAAAAACTGATCATGAACCGTCACATACTTTAGAAAGTAATGAAATCCTACATGCTGCAGAAGAACAAGCTATCCCTCTAATTCAAGCCATTCCAACACCTTATATACGAACTAAAATGGGTGCCATTCAGATGTGTCCACAAGCTCATTTAAATGGAATTTGAAATGCTCCTATAGCTGACATTGACAATGACAACATCCCCTCTCAACCATCATTAAGAGAAACCTTTCCTACACGGCTACCCTCCCAAACTCATGAAGATACAGAAGAGAGAAGAAGTAATAATGCCTTAACCATTAAGATAAAGATCAAGGTTTGCGATAACAACTAGCTCGGCAGGGGCTCTACAGGTAAGTACCTCTAACCCTTTATCTCTCTTGTGATGTGCTTCCCCCCTGATGTGTTATGTGTTGTTTAGGCCTCCTGGGATGACCCTTGATTCTCTTGTAAGGTCTGGGATACCAGGAGACTGCCTCTGTTGTGACCTTCTATTTGTATCATCATTCTTTTAAAATTGCCTCTCTCTCTCTCTGATTTCATTGCTGTGTGTTGTGTCTTATGGACATAGAGTTGCAGTTGGTGACTTGGGGGCACCCTCCTACGTGACTATCCCTAAGACACTTGTTTCTCCTCTCTTATTTACTATTTCCCTTCCTCTAGTGTTTCCACCTAGTAGGCGGATGATGACAAACATTTATATTGATGCGGACCTAGTGTCCCTTTCGAGAGAAATAAAAAATTAGACTTAGTTCCTAATATGATGATGGGGTTGTATATTTTATCTGACACTTGGCTAGTGGAAGCACTCGTGCTTTCCACGTAGTGAATTTGATGTTTCTATCTCATTTACAAACCTTAACAATACTATTGTTCTATTCACCTTTGTTTGTCTTTGAATCTGGCCTTGGCGGTACTCGATTCAGAGAGCTTTGTGATATAGCCCTATGGTTATCCTCAAGCTTTGAATTCATTGTATAACCTTGGCTCTTTGTGTGGTTAATCATATGCATTGATGTTGTTGTTTATCATGATTTTGTAGGCACTAACATGTTTCTTGTAGGGATGTGTTTGTGGGAACATTTGGCAATTGTAAAGTACATGTCACCTCCGAGAGGGCCTGGGCTTTGTGAAAGGTGATGTTCCCTTGTGTCTTTTATTCCTACCTTAACCTGCTTGATATCGATACCTGATATCAACCACCTTAAGGTGGGGGTATATATAAGGTAAGCTGTCTGTTATAGATGTTAGCAATGTGTTTGACCTCAAGTGCAAAGACCTACATGAAGAGTGCATCATGCATTCTGAGCTTTATTTGTAATCAATTAATCAATCATGTAAGCCTTCTACAGAGGTGGGATATCGAGCATATCATTTTTCTTAAGCCCTCTGCAGAGGCGGGGAGCGGTTCTATGACTAACTCAACCCTTAAGCGTGTCTTTGGTGATTGTTGTGGTGAAGCACAATCATTAGTGTGTGCCTATAATGTGCATGAGATGGTGTTGGACATAGAAATAGGTACACTCCATCACTTGTCTGCCATGTTTTCTCTATGTCTTCAAGTGTGTGTGCTTTGGCGTGCTTGTTTTGTTTGGAGTGTTTGTTACCCCATATGCAAAATAAAGAGTAGTGCTTTAGGTTGTGCTTCCTACATTTTGGGAGGTTTTGCATGTCTTGCGTGTGTGTTACCCCATATATACAAAGACCTACATGATGAGTGCACCATGTATTATGGGAGGTTTGTTTACTTTCCAATACTTGCATCTGCATTTCATATATATGAGAAAAAGAAAATAAAAGATATCATTTATGTCTTCCATGCATTAATATGTCTTCTATGCATTGACTATCTTCTCCATGTTCTACATAACTATAATTATCTTGTGAATGTTCTGCATGCCATTACTATTTTCTATGTGATTGGCGTGTCTTCTCTATGCTTGATGTGTTTACTATGTGTTGACATTCTTTGAATCAGCATTAGGATTTGCCACTTCTAATGCACAGGCAGATTCAGCCAACTGAATACAGGAGGTTGCGTGAGCTCCTCCCCTTCACTTCTGGTTCTGCCGCACCAAGGGGGGGATCCCTATAACTCAAGATGTAACCTTGACTAGCTCAAAGATAGAAGGATCTAACTTGACAACAACAGGCAGAATACTCTCATGTATGGACCAAGATCTGCATGATAGATCACAAGGCTGGCAACATTCTTGGACATGATGTCTGGTTGAGTACGAGAGTATGCAGGGGGTTCCTAATCCTACTCCTACAACTAACAGGTGGAAGTATGAAATGTTTTAGTTTGAATTTTGGATGCAAAGCTGGACATGGTGTATAACACAAGAACACAGCATGATTGGTGCCTATCAAGGGCTTGGAGTCGGTAGACATACACCTGTGAATGATCAGCATGAATAGCTAAAACTGGATTTCAGGGGGATACACATGATATCTGCCTTACAGATATCTCCCAATGAAGAGTGTTAAGTTATCTCTACTTATGGCATCCCTACTGCAGTATACCCTTCCCAATGTTCAACCTGAAAATAGTTTAATCTGCCCCTTGAGCAGAGGTTAAAAGATCAGACATTCAACATAGGAATTCTATGCTCTAGAATCTAAACATAAGAAAATATCCAGATCCAGAAGAAGAATACATGCAATACTGGAGACAGAATTAACACAACACATGCTAAGACAGCATTACTCATATAAGATCAACCATGAAATCAGTGGATTCATGCCAAGTCGCACAACAGGAGATACATAAACTCACAAGTTAGACTGTATAGAGCAACCAGATCAGCTGGTTATGGATTACAGAGCCAAAAATCCACAACTTTCAACAACCTTGAATGAATCACACCGTCTGCATTATATAGCAGGAGGATGTATTCAGCATTAACTACCAGGTTGACCAAAAATCCTGCCAGATATACAGTATCATGAAAATGGCGCTCAAACATTAATGCAGCAGGTAGGGGAGGAGACAGGAAGATTTTTCGAGCCCTGCGCCACCGCCTAGGGATCCAGATCTTCAACCGGGTACTGGATCAGCCCACGCCATCGCCCATACCTCTACAACAATCGCCATTAATGGCGCACCAACCCGCGGCCTTGGGAAGAGCATCAGACAGTTAATCGCAACCACTTCCCGCCGAGACTCATCATCATGATATTTCGAATATGCAGGATAACATTATCCCACATGCACCCCGCGATGACCTCTTTAACACTTTATATACTAGGTCATGAGCATATATCATGTCGGTGCTTTTGCTCCTGACGACACTAGTATAAGACTTCATCATCATCATCCTCCAGCAGCATGATATCCTGTTGCCCGAAATATCACCCTGACGTCATCATCATATCGCAATACAACCGCATGATAATCGCCTTCATCGGCACAACCTGATCCATCGGAGAAACATCCTCATGCTGAGCCTATACCAAAAGTCTGGCCGATGAACATCCTGATGACATCATCATCATATCCTGCTGACGTCATCATCATATCTGCCTACTGCGCACCTCCTCATATCCGGATGACATCATCATCATGTTTACAAATATCAGGGGATCTCCACAAGATGATCAGTGTTAGAAATATGACCCCCCGGACCTCGATGACGTCATCATCATATCAACATCAGGATGATATTCGGAAGACAACCGGATATTTGGAAATATCATCCTGATGCACTAACATCATGTTGCACTGTAGCTCCGCTATAAGATCAGGGCGAAGTATGAATATGATGATGCTTGAAAAGATCACCCCCACTAGATAATGCACGAAGCCGGCCAGCGGATATCTCCTTGATATCAGCATCATCATGATGCTGGAACGAACACACACTCGAGTGATATGAAAATATCACCCCCTCCTTCGGAAATATCATGATGCAAATAGGCAGAAAGAAAGATATCACCCTGATATAAGGATGACGTCAGCATCATCAGGATGACAAAACAACGAACAAGAGGTGATACAACATCATCAGGATGATATTGACTAAGATCATCCTGACGTTCAAAATATGATGACCCTAGTGAATATCAGGTCGCACTTAGAACTCTTCAACAACATCATCAGGATGATCATAACCAAGATCACCCGATAATAAAAATATCACCCCGGCGAAATATCATGATGCAGATAATATGATGACCCTCGCAAGCAACACGGCGATAAAAGGAAATATGATGATGATGACGACGACCCTTAGGAAAAAACAAGTCAGGTCGAACAACTTAGAGAATAACCCCTTCAGAATATCAGGGCAACATCATCATCATGTCTGGGCAAGGTGATAAATGGAAGATCACCGGATACTCGAAAAATCACCTCCGCAAGCAAATCAGGGCGCACTGTAGCTCGTCAGCATCATCAGGATAAAAACCAAACACCACCCGATATTTTAATATGATGATGACGATGAGAAACCGGTCGACGGAGAACATGATGATGCTGACCTTCATCGAAACAAACATGATGATGATGACCTCCTCCTCAAGAAAATACGATGCTGCAGCTGAAAAATACTGAGGAGGTCCATTACTTGGAGCATTTTTTGGATACTTAGGGAGAGCGCCTGCATGAAAATTGCTCAAAAAACTACCAGTCAATTCAGGCGCTAACAGTGGCTCTGTCTGGGGACGTGCAGGTGAAAACTTGCAGCGAGAACCCCAGATCTCTGGGATGCAGACCAGTCCTTTATCCATTGGGCACAGTGTCAAATACTGCACCGACCTGCATCACCAAACACACTTGATGGCCTAAGGCCACCAAGAAAAGAAAAACATGTATCTCCCTTTGTCAAATATCTTGTTTTCATCTGCATGCACTGGGTCAAGCTTGGAGATACTACAAAGATCCACCCACAAACAAATCTTGTCATCTGCAAATTCAACCCTCTGATTTGGCTTGTCATTATCACCCTTGTGCAGATAACCCTCAGCATCATGTGACATGTGGGTGCAGAATGTATCAAACAATGCATGTTCATATGGCATATAGCACTTATCACCTATATCATCATCATGCATTGCAACATGATCTCCTAGCTGGACTGCAAATAGGAAACACTCGGAGTCCACCACAAAACTAGGAAGGTCAAGGCTCATTGTATTATATGCTGGCTTATCAAAAGAAAAGCTTTCAAAATCACAATTGTGTACATCATGTACACAACCATCTGGTACACCAGGCTGGAAAAGATCAGGCTCTGGCATCTCTTTTAAGTCAGGCACATTTTCACAGTCACTTACCTGATGTATGTTGTTTCCTCTTTCATCAGGATGAGAAACAGAATTCAAGCCAAAAGTAATGTCTAGATCTTCACCATACTCAGACAGATCCTCATCACCATATGTGTCATAAATGGGTGACCCAGGTGCATCAGTTTCATCATAGTATGCCATTTGTTTATGGGCAGCAGAGCACACCTCTTCATCACCAATGGATTCACTCTGTGGAGGAGTATCAGCCTGTGTGTCATAAGCAAAACAGCCATCAAATGAAAAACAATCATGCTCTGAACTAGCACTTATTTCAATTTCTGACTGCTCTTCATGATCTCCATGCAATGGGTCACACATAGGACTGCTTCTCTGTTTGCTTATATCTTCTCTGTCTTGAGTACAATACTCACAATTGTCTCCACAGGTCCATTCTAAAAATTGCTCATTGCTGTCCACAACCTCGTTATTGTTTTCATGATCAGCTGCCTCATCATTGCAATGGGAATCCTCATTAGTCCTTTCACTGGCATCCTCAACTGGTGAACAATCTAGTTGAGCAGTATTGTTAGCATTATGTTCAAATACAGCAGTCTCAACCTCTATGCTTTTATTTTCATTTTTATCTGGACATGATGCCATAATCATTAGGTCATTTGCAGCTTCATAACCATTATTCACACCAAGGCCTGGGGACAGGGGTTTCAGCAGGTGCACATTTCTCATTTCCTCTACATTTTCTAAAAATTTGTATGCCATCTGCATACTTGTCACCTTGAAATCCCTCAGTAATGCACTAGAGCCCTCCTCAAAAGCTTCAAAGAATATGCCAACACAGGCTGAAATATCAGGTCTGAAACTTTCAGGGACATGTGAAAGGGCTACTGCAAACCTATGACTGAAATCAACACATGGCTCTTCATCTTGTTTTCTGATTCTCATCAATTCTGCAACAAGATCAGCCGGTTCTTTTGCAAATTCCTCCTTGAAACAGTCAACAAGCTCATCCCAACAGGCAAAGGATTTCTTTGGAAAGCTCAAATACCAGTCTTTTGCTTTTGCATCAAAGGACCTAACAAAAAACCTCATCCACATATCCTCATCTCTGAATGAATATTTTCCCATAAAACTTTGAAAATTTTGGATATGTGCATTCCCATCACATACATTGTGACCACTAAATCTAGGCATCTGACAGTATATCCTAGCAGGCATAGTTTCTACTTTATAATCCACCCATGACAAATCCAGTTGGTCATACAAAGGATCAAAAGGGCTGACAGGAGGTTTAGCTCTCTGACTGGCAGACACAACAGGGTTACTGCTTCTTAACTGGGCCTGCTCAGCCTCTAAAAATATCAACCTATTTCTTATCTCTTCTATTCCTTTATCCAACATTTTACCACTGAGTATGGGATAATTTATACTTGGATTCATAAAAATCTTACTCTTAGACATCCTTTGTCTGTCTAAGACCTAAGGCTTCCCCTGGCATCTAACCTATGCAGTAAAACAGCAAATAAAGGGGAAGTAACAAAGTACCTTTTCTTATACAGATGCAGAAATATGTACATCTTTCCGTCTCATCACATACATCCATCTTTCATGTGCATTTGGATCTTTTTTGCAGAGTCGCCACCTCTCCAGAGAGGACAAAATTTTCAATAGCTGAAAGCTACTTTTCCAGGTTCATTCCACCAGCAGAGCATAATTTTGTTAGTGACTCGGATGGGCCACAAGTATATCATTTTTTAGTCCATCCCCAGCAGAGTCGCCATTTTGTTGACATTCTTTGAATCAGCATTAGGATTTGCCACTTCTAATGCACAGGCAGATTCAGCCAACTGAATACAGGAGGTTGCGTGAGCTCCTCCCCTTCACTTCTGGTTCTGCCGCACCAAGGGGGGGATCCCTATAACTCAAGATGTAACCTTGACTAGCTCAAAGATAGAAGGATCTAACTTGACAACAACAGGCAGAATACTCTCATGTATGGACCAAGATCTGCATGATAGATCACAAGGCTGGCAACATTCTTGGACATGATGTCTGGTTGAGTACGAGAGTATGCAGGGGGTTCCTAATCCTACTCCTACAACTAACAGGTGGAAGTATGAAATGTTTTAGTTTGAATTTTGGATGCAAAGCTGGACATGGTGTATAACACAAGAACACAGCATGATTGGTGCCTATCCAGGGCTTGGAGTCGGTAGACATACACCTGTGAATGATCAGCATGAATAGCTAAAACTGGATTTCAGGGGGATACACATGATATCTGCCTTACAGATATCTCCCAATGAAGAGTGTTAAGTTATCTCTACTTATGGCATCCCTACTGCAGTATACCCTTCCCAATGTTCAACCTGAAAACAGTTTAATCTGCCCCTTGAGCAGAGGTTAAAAGATCGGACATTCAACATAGGAATTCTATGCTCTAGAATCTAAACATAAGCAAATATCCAGATCCAGAAGAAGAATACATGCAATACTGGAGACAGAATTAACACAACACATGCTAAGACAGCATTACTCATATAAGATCAACCATGAAATCAGTGGATTCATGCCAAGTCGTACAACAGGAGATACATAAACTCACAAGTTAGACTGTATAGAGCAACCAGATCAGCTGGTTATGGATTACAGAGCCAAAAATCCACAACTTTCAACAACCTTGAATGAATCACACCGTCTGCATTATATAGCAGGAGGATGTATTCAGCATTAACTACCAGGTTGACCAAAAATCCTGCCAGATATACAGTATCATGAAAATGGCGCTCAAACATTAATGCAGCAGGTAGGGGAGGAGACAGGAAGATTTTTTGAGCCCTGCGCCACTGCCTAGGGATCCAGATCTTCAACCGGGTACTAGATCAGCCCACGCCATCGCCCATACCTCTGCAACAATCACCATTAATGGCGCACCAACCCGCGGCCTTGGGAAGAGCATCAAACAGTTAATCGCAACCACTTCCCGCCGAGACTCATCATCATGATATTTCGAATATGCAGGATAACATTATCCCACATGCACCCCGCGATGACCTCTTTAACACTTTATATACTAGGTCATGAGCATATATCATGTCGGTGCTTTTGCTCCTGACGACACTAGTATAAGACTTCATCATCATCATCCTCCAGTAGCATGATATCCTGTTGCCCGAAATATCACCCTGACGTCATCATCATATCGCAATACAACCGCATGATAATCGCCTTCATCGGCACAACCTGATCCATCGGAGAAACATCCTCCTGCTGAGCCTATACCAAAAGTCTGGCCGATGAACATCCTGATGACATCATCATCATATCCTGCTGACGTCATCATCATATCTGCCTACTGCGCACCTCCTCATATCCGGATGACGTCATCATCATGTTTACAAATATCGGGGGATCTCCACAAGATGATCAGTGTTAGAAATATGACCCCCCGGACCTCGATGACGTCATCATCATATCAACATCAGGATGATATTCAGAAGACAACTGGATATTTGGAAATATCATCCTGATGCACTAACATCATGTTGCACTGTAGCTCCGCTATAAGATCAGGGCGAAGTATGAATATGATGATGCTTGAAAAGATCACCCCCACTAGATAATGCACGAAGCCGGCCAGCGGATATCTCCTTGATATCAGCATCATCATGATGCTGGAACGAACACACACTCGAGTGATATGAAAATATCACCCCCTCCTTCGGAAATATCATGATGCAGATAGGCAGAAAGAAAGATATCACCCTGATATAAGGATGACGTCAGCATCATCAGGATGACAAAACAACGAACAAGAGGTGATACAACATCATCAGGATGATATTGACTAAGATCATCCTGACGTTCAAAATATGATGACCCTAGTGAATATCGGGTCGCACTTAGAACTCTTCAACAACATCATCAGGATGATCATAACCAAGATCACCCGATAATAAAAATATCACCCCGGCGAAATATCATGATGCAGATAATATGATGACCCTCGCAAGCAACACGGCGATAAAAGGAAATATGATGATGATGATGACGACCCTTAGGAAAAAACAAGTCAGGTCGAACAACTTAGAGAATAACCCCTTCAGAATATCAGGGCAACATCATCATCATGTCTGGGCAAGGTGATAAATGGAAGATCACCGGATACTCGAAAAATCACCTCCGCAAGCAAATCAGGGCGCACTGTAGCTCATCAGCATCATCAGGATAAAAACCAAACACCACCCGATATTTCAATATGATGGTGACGATGAGAAACCGGTCGACGGAGAACATGATGATGCTGACCTTCATCGAAACAAACATGATGATGATGACCTCCTCCTCAAGAAAATACGATGCTGCAGCTGAAAAATACTGAGGAGGTCCATTACTTGGAGCATTTTTTGGATACTTAGGGAGAGCACCTGCATGAAAATTGCTCAAAAAACTACCAGTCAATTCAGGCGCTAACACTATGTTTGTGGTGCAGTGCACCTAGAATAGTTTTATGTCATTTTGAAATTTTTGTTTGTTAGAGTCAAAAAAGAGTTATAAATTTATGTAATAAAGCCTTCTATAGGCATATTCATGTAGTGGAGGCCTAGAATAGGACATTTCTTTAGTGGATTTTGCAAAGTTACTAAGACTAGATCAATCTATTATTAGATAGTCAGCCTTTCTAGTAAAAATAGTCAATTTTTTTTATTTAAACGACCTTTCCCATGATGGGAGTGGTAGTGAGAGTGGAGTTTAAATTTTAAACACTTCATTTTATGCCTGATTCATGCAAGGAGATGTGGAAAATGTAATTTGGACCAAGGAAAATATAAGTTTTTGCCCTGATTTTTGTATTTTCTGCCTTTTCACTATTTCCAGCATCTTGTACTGGACTGTACTACACTGTCAAGATCTAAAACCTCTAAAATCATGTACTGCATAGTGTTAGCCTTCATTTGAGTTAGGAAAGAGAGATTTTCATTGGTTTTGAAGGATTTTATAGATGGTTTTCTAAAAGTAACTGTCATACCCTAGTTTTGAGGGTTTTAGTGAAATCAATGGTTTCCTTGCCATTTTTGTCTGCACCGTAATCCAATAAAGGATGGAATAGATTCATTTTGTTTATTTTTAACTATTTTATTCATTACAGAAGTAGGAGAACTGGTTAAGGAGGTCTGTAGTAGCAATTAGAGCCTAATGTCACCATGTACTAGGCCTTTTGAGCATTAGTGGACTAGTGTTTAAGGATAGATGGAGTGGGTTGGCCAAATTCCAATGAAAACCATATATTTAAACCTTTTGTGACATGGTTGATGCCTTGGAGTAGGTCTCAGTAGCTTGTAGCAAGTTTCATAGCCATTTATCATGCTTAGGAGGCCTAATTAGGCCTAGTTGAGAATTAGTACAGTCATGATTTGGGGATTGTGTTCCAAAGGACCCCATAGTACATGTTTAGTATGTTGAAGAACAAAATAATGGGTACTCAAAAAAGCCATAATAGTCCTGGTGGGATGTCTGCATCAAAATTTATTGCATTATAGTCCCTTTTGGAGGGCTACAAGGAAGTGGGTCAGTGTGTGAAGGAAGTAGTACAAGGAAGTACCTCCTAAGCATTTTGATGGTTTTGTGAGCTTGGGACAGTCAATCCTAGAAGGTCTAGGGTCCCTAGAAATTTTGGCAAAGAGCATAGGTATATGAACCCATAGATGGTGTTATTGTGTAGTTTTGAAACAATGGAGAATGAGTGCATAGTCAAGTCTAGTAAGAAGACCAATGGAGTAGTCAGGCCCATAGAGGCCTAACGTCCTATTTGCCCTACCATCCCCTGCATCCTCTTCCTATTGTATAGTTTGATTTGACCCTTAATGGTGATTTCGTGGTGTAAGCTCTGCATCAAATTGGTATCAGAGTTAATAGGTCTGTTGTGGTGGTAAGTTGAAGAGGTAGTTTGTCAAGATGCCTCCAAGAGGAAGAAACATGGCTCAAGAGATGAATGAGTTGAAGGAGAAGCATGCTAGAGAGTTGAGGGAGTTAAAGGAGAGAATGGCTACCCTAGAACAAAATTAGAGAAGAGGAGTGGCTCTAGGTGATGAGAATGAGTCTGAGGAAGAAGAGGAAGCTGAGTATGAAGATGTGGAAGAAGAGTTAGACCTTGAGGATTAGAGGATGGTAAGGTTAATGAGGGTAGTAAAAGAAGACAAGCACAAGATAAAGATAGATGTGCCAAAGTATGGATGAAGCCTTAGTGATGAAGAGTTGCTAGATTGGATTGCAGCATTGGACAATCACTTTGAGTGTGAACAAGTTCCTGAGGATCAGAAAGTGAAGATTACAAAGACCAAGCTGATAGGTCATGCTTTGTTATGGTGGGATTATCAGTAAACAGAGAGGAGAAAGCAAGGAAAGGCAAAGATTGTTTCATGGGACAAGATGGTAGCTAAGATCAAAGATAAGTTCTTGCCTAAAGATTATGAAGTTCAAATGTTTAAGAAGCTTCAAAGTTTAAGACAAAAGTATATGGATGTTAAGACATACACTGAAGAGTTTTATAAGCTGAGTATAAGGTCTAGTAAAAATGAAAGTGAAGTGCAAAAAGTTGCTAGGTATACTAGTGGTTTGAGGTTTAACATGTAGGATGAACTAGTGTTAGCAAATCCAAGGAATGTTGAAGAATGTTATCAGATGGCAGTTAGAGTGGAATAGAAGCTGAAAAGGAGACAAGGTAAGATAGCCAGAGGTAGAGACAGTACCTCTAGAGGAAGATGATATTTTCAAAATACAAAGCAAGCCAATGAGAGTCAAGAGGAGATGAACAAGGCAGAAGGACAAAGTGCTGATTTCAGAGGCAGAGGTTCTAGAGGCAGATTTGGTGGTGGAAGGAGTGCAAATACCTTTGTAGGTAAGTGTTACAATTGTCAAGAGTTTGGACACCCAACATATAAGTGTCCTAAGAAGAAAATTTTTTCAAGTGATGGTGAAAGGAAGAACGAGAGGAGGACTCAGTTAGTCCAAGAAGAAGAATGTGGTGGTTCTACTCCCACTAGTTGTGTTGGTGAAGTAGGAGAAACATTGATGCTAAGAGAAAGAGCATTATTGAAGACCTCTGAGGAGAAGGAACTGATTAAGAGGAAAGCATTGTTTAGAACAACTTGCAAATGCAAAGACAAGGTATGTAAATTAATAATAGATTCTGGTTGTGCTAACAATATGGTGCCTAGTGAGATGGTAGACAAACTAAGGTTGAAGAGAGTACCTAGGGACACACCTTACAAAATCTCTTGGGTAAGTGATCATCAGTCTGTTTTAGTGAGTGAGCAAGCATTAGTAGAGTTCAAGATTGGAGCATATGAGGATAGGGTACTTTATGACATCCTACCCATGGATGTTGTCATGTGATACTTGGAAGACCCTGCAAGTTTGATAGGTCTATACTTTATGATGGGAAAGCTAACACCTACACCATTAGGAAGGATGAGAAGACTTTTGTACTAATGCCAATGCAGGAAGTAGTCAAGGAGTAGTCAAGAACGGCAAAAATGATAATGTTTGGCAAGAAGGAGCCAGTGAAGTTTCAAGAGAGTGGAACCAAGGAGTATACAGCCTTTTCAAGGCATAAAACTATTAAGACAACAAATGGGAACTGTGAAGATGATTTGTAGCCAGTTGTAAAGAGGAATGTCTTCATGTGGAAGAAGGAGGTACATAGAAATGTGTTTTGGTCCGAAAAAAAGAAGTGTAAGAGTGAAAAGCTTGTGGGAAGGCAAGAAATAAGTATAGGGATCTTAGTAGGGATAGTCATGTGACCTGTGGTGATGAGTATAGAGAAGAGGTAGTTGGATGGTGTAAGGACAGAGATTCCTAAAGGTGATTGGATAGAGAAAGGTACAGTTGCAGGTCTGACAGAGGTTGAGAAAGGTGATACATTTAGAAGTGAAAAGAATGAAGAAAAAATGAGCATGGGGCAGAGGACTATGCAAGAGATGAAAGGTAGAGTGATGATAGTTGATAAAAGGCTAAAAACAGAGGTAAAAGAGAGTGAGGTGGTAGAGCTTGGTAATAAGAAAGCTGACAAACTACTCTATGACAGAGTGCAACAAATTTCAAGGGAAGATAAGAGAAAACATGTCAAGGATAGTGAAGGATAAAAGCAAAAAGAACCTGATGACGACAAACATAAAGGTCAGAGACAAGCAATGAAGGACAAATTACAAGATTCTTTCCAAGGCACTTGGAAACGTTACAAGTTGGGGTGTATGGTGCAGTGCACCTAGAATAGTTTTATGTAAAATTTTGAAATTTTCGTTTGTTAGAGACAAAATGGAGTTATAAATTAATGTAATAAAGCCTTCCATAGGCATAGTCATGTAGTGGAGGCCTAGAATAGGCCATTTCTTTAGTGGATTCTATAAAGTTACTAAGACTAGATTAGTCTATTATTAGACAGTCAGCCTTTCTAGTAAATCAGTCAATTTTTTTCCCACGATGGGAGTGGGAGTGAGGGTGCAGTTTAAATTGTAAACACTTCATTTTATGCCTAATTCATGGGAGGAGATGCAGAAAAAGTAATTTGGAGCAGGGAAAATATAAGTTTTTGCCCTGTTTTATGTATTTTCTACCTTTTCACTATTTTCAACGTCCTGTACTGGACTGTACTACACTATCAAGATTTAAAATCTCTAAAATCATGTAATGCATAGTGTTAGCCTTCATTTGAGTTAGGAAAGAGAGATTTTTATTGGTTTTGAAGGATTTTATAGATGGTTTTCTTAAAGTAGCTGTCATTCCCTAGTTTTGAGGGTTTTAGTGAAATCGATGGTTTCCTAGCCATTTTCATCTACACCTTAATCCAATAATGGATGGAATAGATTCATTTTGTTTATGTTTAACTATTTTCTTCATTGCAGAAGTAGGAGAACTGGTTAAGGAGGTCTGTAGTAGCAATTAGAGCCTAATGTCACCATGTACTAGGCCTTTTGAGCATTAGTGGACTAGAGTTTTGAAGGACAAATGGAGTGGGTTGCCCAAAAGCCCATGAAAATAGTATATTCAGACCTTTTGTGACATGGTTGATGCCTTGAAGTAGGTCTTAGTAGCTTGTAGCAAGTTTCATAGCCATTTACCATGCTTAGGAGGCCTAATTAGGCCTAGTTGAGAATCGGTATAGTGCATGTTTAGTGTGTTGGAGAAAATGATAATGGGTACTCAAAAGGCCCATAACAGTCCTGGTGGGATGTCTGCATCAAATGTTATTGCATGACAGTCCCTTTTGGAGGGCTACAAGGAAGTGGGTCAGTGTGTGAAGGAAGTAGTACAAGGAGGTATCTCCTGAGCATTTTGATGGTTTTGTGAGCTTGGGAAAGTCAATCCTAGAAGGTATAGGGTCCCTAGAAAGTTTTGCAAAGAGCATAGGTATATGAACCCATAGATGGTGTTATTGTGTAGTGTTGGAACCATGGAGAATGAGTGGGTAGTCAAGTCTAGTAAGAAGACCAATGGAGTAGTCAGGCCCATAGAGGCCTAATGTCCTATTTTCCCTACCATCCCCTGCATCCTCTTCCTACTTAATAGTTTGATTTGACCCTTAATGGTGATTTGGCGGTGTAAGCTCTGCATTAGTTTGTGACCTTACTTTAATGCATGTATTTGCCTCATGTTTATACATACATTAAAGTGGGGGCTAAATGTCACATCAGAAAATGTCCCCTTGGGGGCTTTTCCCTGATAAGGTTTAGCTCCTGGGTATTTTGCATGCATTTAGGACATCTTACTTCATAATTTGGCATCCTGATGGAATGAGCCCTAGGTAACATGACAAATGGGACCTACAAGGACACCTTGAGCTGTACCCTACCCAAAATATGGGGGTAGGACTTGGGCGCTTGCACCCTAGTCCTACCCTATTTTGGGGCAGTCCCAATTTTTGGGTGTCAGTTTATGACCATTATTTGGGTCCTTCACCGACATGGTAAGTTTGAATTATGAAAATCTTGGCAGGAGTGTTTGTAGTTGTATCTAAAAGAATGTTTAGGCATTCATTTGTAAACTAAAGGGCAATTGTGATGTTCATGCATTCTAAAGGTGATTCAAGGCTTTCATTGTGTTGCAAGAGTAGAGTTGTGTGGTTTGTGTGTTTGTATTTGTAGATTTGAGCATCAATTTCCTAATGGAATGAAGAGCATCTTCCTCCCATGAGAGCTTCACTATAAGGTGACATCATATTGTGTTTTCATCATCATTTCCTTTAATTTTTGTCTCTACCTCACAAGGGCATGTACTCTCTATCTGAGAATAGTGTTTAGAGACTTAAGTGTCCTCTGGGGCTTGACTAAGGCAAGCCTTTAGACACCACAACCCCCTCCCAAAGTCTTGTGATTGCAAGTTACAAGTGTCACATTTAGGAAATGTGAAGTTGCAAGAAGGATTAGCAAACATCAAAGATTCTAGATCCAAAGAGAAGTAGAACACTGAAGCATTTCCAGGACTTGGGGGCTCACTCTAGTGTTCTCCGCAGCTAAATTTCTAGAAATAGGAGTTACAGTGCTGATCAGTGTCAGAAGGAGGTTAAGGTCCCACAAAGAAACTAGTACCTTGGACTTGGGTGCCCACTCCAGTGTCCCCAACTGTTCCACCTCGAAACCCCAAAAATAGGTACTCTGTGATTTGATATTTTACTTCCGTCTACAAGAGCTTTTTCTATTATTCATTAATTTATTGTTGTATTTACATAATTAGGGTTTTAATGGTCAATTGAGCATAAGAGAAGAGAAATTGATAACTAATTCCCTAATCCAAGTTTCCCTACATCTCATAGTGATCTAGGGTATGATAGTGAATTGCCACTTGACCCTAGATCCTTGAATGTAAAGTGGAAAGGTGGATTCAAACATCAAAACACTAAAACATCAACAAATCCAATTTTCCACTAAACACTTATAAAATATCAAAAATTTTCCATTGTTTTCTTTAAGTCTATACAGATGAAGGGTTGTTACCAGTTTGATATATATGTTAGATATCAAATCCTTCATTTAGTCAGATGAATCATCTTTTCATACCTACAACATATACTATCTTCAAAATCCAATAACCAAAGGAATCAACAACACAACAATACATAAATTGAAAATAGAAGACAATCACATCCATATAGCAACCTATATAGCTTTGTACAATGAATTGTAATTAAGCGAATACTGCCCAAACATCATGAATAATATTTCCAAGAATAAAACAAAAATGTAAATATTTCATGATTCTCTATTTAGAGTATTGAACCCTAGACAAAACCAATAATTAAAATCAAGCCCATCATTTAACTAACACAAGAGATAAGCAACAACAATATACTAAAAAAAACCATTGAGCTCATATATCACCATTCAAGAAAAGATAAATGGAAACATTATTCCTCATTGGAATCATTACTAACCATGGTTGGAGAAGGTTATTTGGAAGTTGGACTTCAACTTCTTAAAAATTGACATTCATATGTTACTTAGAAGCTAAGCACATAATCATTCCTTCAATATCTCCCCTATATTGCTCTTCTCAATTATAGAACTATCTCACGAAACGAAATCTTTTTCTATTGCCAATTTCACTTTACGTTTTGTGTGAATAAAGAAGTAAAGTGCCTTGTCACAGAAGTGGCTTTTCAAACCAAACAGAGTGGCTTTTCAAAATAAAGAAATTTAAAAAATGTGGCTTTTCAAAATAAAGAAATTCATAGAATGGTAAAGTTGCTGAAAAAACACTAACTTATACATCATGCGTAGTATTCGAAAACATCTAGAATTCTAGATATTTAGATGCAAACTTCTCTAAACTTGGATTATAGGTAAAATTTTATGCATGCAAAATTTAACAATTGTGATCCTTAAACTAAAATTAACAAATGGAGAAGAACAAGGTTTTAAAGATGGGTTTAAAACAAAATTTATCGCACTAGAGGGGAAATCTATGTGGAGGACTTTAAAACTAAATGAATAAGTTTATATTACTTTTTATAAATTAAAAAGGAAGTGGGACAATCTTCACAAACAAAAATAAGGGTGGTAGAGAGGCACACCCTAGAGACTGACTCATCAATAGGCTCTCGACTAGTGAGAGTACCCTCCTCCTCAAGAGTATCATCTAAGAGTGGTTGAGAATGAACTGAAGAAATGGCTAGCTCTATGCAAGGAAACTTGCTAGAGTTAGGCCTAACAAGAGCATACCACACCCATGAGAAGAATTTGGAGGCAGCATAAAAGGATGAGTCCAACCTCTACGGGTTGTATTATCTTTGAAACCAAGAGGTTGAGAACCATAGGAATGAGAACCTCTATCTCTTTTGGAAACCTTGTTGTGATCACACTGGTGCCCTTTAAAAGGAGAAGAGGGATTGGGCAGGAATCTGACAAAAGTGCATGGAGCATTCCCTGCATTGTCCAAAAGCTCCTAAAGATGAGTGACTTCAAGTGTAACATTACTATCTTGCACTTGAATTCGCATTAGCACATTAGAGCATATCATAGGTTTAGTATAAAATAAGAAATGAATATGAATAGAGCACCCAAGAGAACATATGTATTTCTATCTTTCCAAATACTGAAGAGCATTTCCACCCTGAAAGCATTTCAAATCTATGTATATTTGAATGAGAGACAAGGACAATCTCCATGTAAGACCATATGCCCAGAAAAAGGATTAGGCTGAATGAGCTTTAAGAAATCACTAATCTAATTTTAGGTTTCCTGAGCTCTATTGCAAAACTAGATAGATACTTGATATTCTCAATCTTCCTATAATAAGAACAACGAGGATTAATAATTTGCATATGAGCACCAAGATGAATGACTTGATAAAGAATGTACTAGGCAAAGTGAACCAACTTAGACACTAGAATGGCTAATGAAATAGACTAAAACTAATGATGCCATGTACCAAGAGAGGATTAAAGCTACTAGTGATGGGTCAAGTGATCCACCATAGGAAGGTGAAGTGACAGTGACAAATAGTCTTTACAAGGCCTATAATTAAAAAATTGTGTGTCTAGATACCATTTCCATCCTTCCATTAAGTCTTAAAAGATCTAACCCCAATCTCGTGAATCATCTGGGGAGGAATGACATCAGTCACAATTTGGAAAGTCACTTGGTTCTAATTAACAAGATTAAATTTCATTTTAAATTTTGGCAAAGAGAGAAATTTTTTGGTAGCTCTATTAATTAAACATGACAACATTCTAATGCCTCTTTTAAATAATTTCAAGGCATGGATCCATGGCACCTTAGCTAGAGGACAATCTTGCCAAGAGAGAAAAGGAGACCACCAGATAGATTGTTGGTTGATAGAGAGGTCATTTCTAAAATCATTTCCTACCCATAAAAGCCAAGGGTTAATAGCTTCCTAGCCATTCCAAATTCTCTTGATAACAAATGTGCTTTGAATCTTGAAAGGTTCTCTCATAATGAGGAGAGTACCAAAATTAAGGCCTTTCCTAGTTGGTCAACCTGAAGACACAATAAATCAACTAAAATGACTGATTGAAGTATTCCAAGCTTCATTTTTCTCCTAGGCTTTGATAATCCATTTGGAAAATAAGGCAATTCAATGATGATAACTTGAAACTAAGCCTAAACGACCAAAATAATGAAGAAGAAAACATAATTCCCATGCAACATGATGTAAACATTGGTGTCCATTATTGTAAGATGAGAGAAAATCTCTAAGCAATTTTCCAATTTTTAAATGTGAACCCTTTGAGGGAACCTAGCAAGAAGAATTAAAAAATGGGTTGTGGCCAAGACTGATGCAGGAGCACCCAAGCCTATGTGCAATCCTGTATCACCCAAAAAATGAATGATTCAATTTTGGTTTTGGTTTTTAGTATTTGTTATGTCACTTGTGTTTTTACGGAGTGGTGGTGTTATTGCAGCTACTAGAGACTTCACGTCATTTATATTTTATGGTGATATTGGTTCAAATTGGTGAATTTCTACTTCATTTTATTGGTTACGACTAGTTGCATAGACTTGAATGTTAGTCGCATTGGACTTCATGGTGCACTCTGTCGTTGATTATAAAGTTTACAGATTCTTCATCCAATGTCAGTGTGATAGTGAGGTTGCTACCTTGTATTGTTCTTGATTTTTTAATGGAAACCACCATACATTTACATTCATTAAGAACACCCAACAGATGATGGTAAAAGAGGACCATTTAAGTGATTGACATGGCTAGAAGAGGAGTTTAAAGTTTATCACATGCTACTAGCTGAGTGAAAAGGAAGAATGAGGTCAATTTAGGCAACTAGATGAAGGAATTGATGCTATAGATTTCAGATAATGTAAGTTTATTAACCATAAAACCTACGTTTGGGTGTGTCGACTCATGGGCAATCATTTGACCAAATCACAATATAATGTTTTGTGGCTTTTATTTTCTGCTCATTAAAGTTTCACATGAGATATAATATATATCATATTTATGTTGTTCTTAAGGCATCATTTGGCTAGAAAAAGGGTGATTCATTTCATTGACCTTGATTTTCATCGCTAAAATTCATTTGTTCACCCAAAACATTGAAATATTTCTGAATTTAAATGAAATGTTATAAAAAGAAGAAGTGTCAATTGGGCTACAAGAGAATGTCCATTCAAATTTTATTGTTGAGAGCATAATAAAAAGGGGAGAACGCCATTGCAGAGGGGTTCAGTCTAGTTTTTAATTGTAGAAATAAAAGCAATTACAGAGGAGTTAATAGTAGAAACACATTGTAAACAAGGCAATCTGGAAATTGGGGTGGCCATAATACATTTATATCAATTTGACTAAAAGATACATTGAAGGTGGAAGTAAAACTAGAGTTGTGAAGATCTTAACAAAGGAATTTGGTAAATGCATTTGTATGCTAGGAATCTCAATGAAATGATATTTTCTTGTTAAACTCATATGCTAGTGAATTAAAATAAATTGAATTTGCATTTTTAATCTTTAATTTTCTTGGGATGTTAAATTGTGAAAGAAATTGAATTACTATAGCTGCACTGGAATAAAAATTGTAAATTGTAAATTTGTTTGAAATTGGTGGATGTATGCTTCTTACAATGGTTGTCTGATAAGACTCTTGAGCTCAACTACTTTAATTGGTATCAGAGCTAGGTTCAATGTTGTGCTGGGAGAAGAACAGTAAGAAGATTATTGTGGGTGTGTGAGAGGATAGAGAAACCCATAATTGTAGAGGGTTATGAACATGGTGCAAAGAGGGTGTGGGCGAAGAGGACAACAAATTGCAAACCAAGAAGTCTTTAGAGAGATGATAAGAGGCTTGGAAGAAAGGATAGGAGTAAAATTGGAGGCAATAGAATTGATGCAACAAATAGGAATTCTGGTGGTGGATGGCATCGATGATGAGGCTGAAGAAGTAGCATCAGAATTTGATATGGACAATGATCATAGAGATGAAGCAGAAAGCAAGTTTTTGAAATCAATGGCGAGGTTTTATAGAAAGCCTATAATACTTTGACATAGAGTTAATTGAGGACCCAAAAAGGGTGAAGTATGCTGGTACAAAGTTGAAGGAACACACTTCTATTTGGTTGGAGCATGTGTAGCTTGAAAGAAGGTGAAAAGGCAAAGAGAAATCAAAACATGGGAAAGAATGGTGATGAAGTTGAAGGCAATTTTTTTTCTAGTAGATTACTAGCTGAATTTTTTCAAGAGGCTTCAAAACTTGAAGTAAAGAGAAAAGAATGTGCAAGAGTACACTGAGGAGTTCTATCGGTTGAGCATCCGGGCTGGACATGTAGATGGTGACATAGAAAAAAGTTTCAAGGTATGTAAATGGCCTTCATAATTCCATTAATGGTGAAATGAGCATGCTTCAGGTGAATAGTGTAGAAGAGGCATATCAATATGCTTTGAAGGTGGAAGAGAAACTTGAAAGAATATAGCATCATAATTCCCATGGTAGGGGCATATTTTCAAGAGGAAGAGGCCAAAACAACAGTGGTAGAGGTTTCCAAAACAAACAAGATGATGCAAGTTCATGTCAAGCAGGTATGCAAGAAAACAAAGAGGAGAGTCTTCTAGAGGAAGAGGAGACTATTCTCTTGGTAGAAGATACTTTGGTAGAGGTAGAGGAAGAGGGTTTGGAGGTACATGCTTCCAATGTGGTGAGCAAGGGAATAGGACATTTAAGTGCCTGCAAATACAACAAAATAATGTCCAAAAGAAGCAAGAATTCATGTAGCATAGGCTAAAAATGAAAGTGTGGTTCCACCAAATCATGTAGAAGGACCTAAAGATGGAGAGTCTCTCGTGCTAAAAAGGACTTTGATCAATCCTAAAAAGGAGAAATTGGAGCCAATGCAAAGAAGAAATTTGTTTAGAACAAGATGCAAGTAGTAATTGTTGCAAAGTTATAGTAGACAGTGTTAGCATGGATCACATTGTATCCAAAAAGATGGTGGAAATTTTGAATTTGAAAAGATTGAAACATCCCAGCCCATACTGGGTTTCATGTTTACAAAAAGATCATAGTTTGATGGTATGTGGGAAATGCCTTTTGAGTTTTCATATTGGGAGATATATGGATGAAGTAATGTGTGATGTGATGCCAATGGATGCATACCATCTACTTTTGGGAAGGCCTTGGCAATTTGATTGAAGAGTTGTTCATGATGGGTGGACAAACACATACTGAATCATGAAAGATTGCAAAGAATACGCTCTGAATTCAATTCAATAAAGAGAAGAAGAAGTGGGGAGTAGCTCCAAGGTTTGTTTTGTTTCCAATAAGCAATTTTTGAAAGATTTGAAGGGAGGGACATGTTTTTCTATAGTATGAAAGCTTGCAGTAGTTGGGACATCAAAAGAAAAAGAAGAAATACCCATGGAAATTTAGAAAATTTGGAGGAATATAATGGTATAAGGATGAAGGAACTACCCAATGGATTGCCACCAATGAGGAGCATAAGTTATTGTATGGATTTGATTCCTGGTGCAAGGTTTCCCAACAAAGGACCATATAGAATTATGCCTATGGAGAATGCAGAAAGAAATAGGCAAGTGCAAGAGTTGTTGGATAAGGGGTTGATTAGGGAGATTTTGAGTCCATGTGATGTTCCAGAGGTGTTGACAACAAAGAAGGATAGTGAATGGTGGATTTGTATGGACTCAAGAGCCATAAACAAGATAACTATCAAGTATCGGTTTCCCTTGCTAGAAGAATGGATGATATGATGGATTGTTTGAGTGGGGCTAAGTACTTCATTAAAATTGACTTGAAGAGTGGGTACCATAAAATTCACATAAGAGAAGGAGATGAGTGGAAGACCACTTTCAAAACAAAGGATGGATTATACTAATGGATGGTGATGTCATTTGGCTTGACAAATGGGTCAATTACCTTAATGAGGCTAATGAATGAAGTGTTGAAACCATTCCTTGGTAAGTTTGTCATTGTGTGTTTGGATGATATTTTAGTTTTTAGTAAAACAAAAGAGGAGCATTTGGAATATGTTAGGGAAGTTTTGCAAGGACTCAAGGAGGAGAAGTTGTTAGTGAATGTGAAAAAGTGCAACTTCATCAAAGAGGAGTTAGTATATTTGGGTTTTGTTGTTTCCAAAAGTGGTCTGAAAATGGATCTAGAAAAGGTAAAAGTAATTGTAGATTGGCCTTCACCAAGGAGTATGTTTGAAGCAAGAAGCTTCTGTGGACTAGCGAGCTTCTATAGGAAGTTCATAAAGAATTTCAATGGGATTAGTGCTCTTATTATGGAAACTATGAAGGGCAATAGGAGGGAATTTGTGTGGATAGATGCAGCTGAGAGAAGTTTCAAACTTTTAAAAGTTAAAGTGATGGAACATCCCATGTTAGCACTCCCTGATTTTGGTAAAGTGTTCCAAGTTAATTGTGATGCAAGTGGGACAATGATTGGAGGAGTCTTAAGTCAAGAGAGTAGACCAATAGCATATTTCAGTGAGAAATTGAATGGAGCAAAAAGGAAGTACTCCATCTATGATCAAGATTTTTATGCCATTGTGCAAGCTCTTAAGAAGTGGCGACATTACTTGCTACCAAAAGAGTTTGTTTTTTACATCAGTCATCATGAATTGTAATTTATAAAAAACTAAGGTAAGCTTAGTCAAAAGAATGTAAAGTTGGCTGAAACATAGAAGTGGGGAATCAAATAGAGTGGTTGATGCATTAAGTTGGAGGTACTTGTTATTGAATGAAATGAGAATAAATGTTGATGGCTTTGACTCTATGTGGGATTTGTATGAAAATGATGTTGATTTCAAATAGGCTTGGACAATGTGTAATAATCTTATGGAGAGGGATAGAACTCCATGGCTAGAGTATTTGGTGCAAGAAGGTTTGTTGTTCAAGGGGAAGAGATTGTGTATACCTCATGGTTCAATGAGGGAAATTTGATAAGGGAGAAACATAGTGGTGATTTGAGAGGCCATTTTGGAGTGGATAAAACTCTAGCATAGCTGAATGAGAGTTATTATTGGCTAGGTATGAGTGCAGATGTAAAGAAGATGGTGCAATGTTGCAGAATGTGTCAATATATAAAAGGAGTGAGGCAAAATACAGCTTTGTATCAGCCATTTCCCATACTGGAAAGACCGTTGGAACACATAAGCATGGACATTATTTTGGGGCTACCACAAACACAAAGAGGTAACGATTCTATTTTTTTAAGGTCGATAGATTCTCTAATATGGCCCACTTTATCTCATGTCAAATGTGCAATGATGCTTCCCACATAGCTACTTTGTTTTTCAAAGTAGTTAGACTACATGGCTTCCTAAAGAGTATTATTTTAGATTGGGATACCAAATTTGTTGGTCATTTTTGGCACACTTTGTGGAAGAAAATGGGAATAAAATTAGGGTTTAGTTCAGCTTACCATCCACAAATTGATGGTCAAACTGAAGTTGTGAATAGGAGCTTGGAAATTTTTTTGAGATGCTTGGTGGGTGACAAACCAACTCAATGGGATTTGACATTGGCACAAGCTGAATTTTCCTATAATAACTTAGTCAATCAAAGTGTGGGTAAGAGTCCATTTTAGATTGTATATGGGTATATCCCTAGAGGTGTGGATGAATTAAGGGATAATGTAGATTTGGCTAGAAAAAGTGCTATAGCAGAAGAATTTGTGGAGTATATCCATGATTTGCACAAAGAAGTGAAGGAAAATTTGGAGAGGAGTGTCATCAAGTACAGAGAGTATGTTGATATGCATTAGAGGGAGTAAAAATTTCATATTGGAGAGTTGGTGATGGCACACTTGAGGAAGAAGAGGTTCCCACAAGGAACTTATAATAAGTTGAAGTGGAAGAAGATAGCTCCATGTAAGGTTTTGAGGAAATTCTCATCAAATGCATATGGCCTAGAACTTCCAACGGGCATTAATATTTCCCCAATATTTAATGTTGTTGATTTATACAAGTACTATGAGGTAGAAACAAGTGGACATGGGAGTGTACATTTATATTTCTTGGATGTATGTGAGTGCGTTCAACAGTTGCTAGTGAAGAAAGTTGAAGATGTTGATAAAATCATTGAATCCTGTATAGCCAAGAGGACAAGAGGAAAAGAATATTGGGAGTATTTAGTTCATGTTGGAAGAACCGATTAGCAGATGAGGCATTATGGGTTAGCACTATAGATTTGGTGAAGTTTGGGATTTCATTCCCATATTTGTCAAAATGCTCATGAGTTTCACACTCATGAAGCATTTTTCCTACCCAGCGTGTCTGATGTAGGAGCACCCGAGCGTATGTGCAATCCTGTATCACCCAAAAAAATATTGATTCAATTTTGGTTTTGGTCTTCATTATTTGTTATGTCACTTGTGTTTTTGTAGAGTGGTGGTGTTGTTGCGGTTGCTAGAGACTTTGCATCGTTTATATTTTGTGGTGATTTTGGTTCAAATTGGTGAATTTCTACTTCATTTTATTGGTTGTGACTAGTTGTAGAGACTTGAATGTTAGTTGCATTGGACTTCATGGTGCACTCCATCACTGATTATGATGTTTGGAGAATTCTTCATCAAATGTCAATGTGATAGTGAGGTTGCGACCTTGTATTGTTCTTGGTTTTTTCATGGAAACTACCATACATTTACATCTATTAAGAACACCCACTAGATGATGGAAAAAAAGGATTGTTTGAGTGATTGGGATGGATAGAAGAGCAATTTAAACTTTATCACATGTTACTAGCTGAATGAAAAGGAAGAATGAGGTCAATTTAGGTGACAAGTGGAGGGATTGATGATATAGATTTCAGATAAAGTAAGTTTATTAACCATAAAACCCACATTTGGGCATTTTGACTCATGGGCGATCATTTGACCACGTCACAATATAATTGTTGTTCTCAAGATGTCATTTGGTTGGAAAAAGGGTGATTCCTTTCATTGACCTTGATTTTCATCACTAAAATTCATTTGTTTACCCAAACCTTTGAAATATATCTAAATTTCAATGAAATATTATAAAAATAAGAAGTGTCGATTGGGCTATAAGAGAATGTCCATTCTAATTTTATTGTTGAGAGCATACTAAAAAGGGGAAAACGCCATTGCAGAGGGGTATGGTCCAGTTTCTAATTGTAGAAATGCAAGCAATTACAAAGGAATTAACAACAAAAACACATTGCAAACATGGAAATCTAGAAATTGGGGTGGCCATAATACATTTATATCAATTTGACTAGAAGATACATTCAAGGTGGATGTAAAACCAGTGATGTGAAGATCTTGACATGGGAATTTGGTATGCATATGTATACTAGGAATTTGAATCAAATGAAATATTCCTATTAATCTCATATGCTGGTGAATTTAAATAAATTGAGTTTGCATTTCTAATCTTTATTTTTCTTGGGATGTTAAAATGTGAATGAAATTTCGTTCATGTAGCTGCACTAGAATAAAAATTAAAAATTGTAAATTTGTTTGAAATTGGTGGATGTATGTTGCTTGCGACAATTCTCTGATAAGACTCTTGATCTTGACTACATTAAAGACTTTGGAATAAATTTAGAACTTACCAATGAAATAAAGAGATTTGGTAATCCAATAGTTGAGCTTCTTCTCAATCATGGAAACAATAGCTTGCTAGAGAACATAAGTAGATGCTTGAAAAGCATAGGGAATGCCCATGAAATGGAAACCTTTCCCATGCTCAATCAATTTGTACCTAAAATTTCTTAATGAGTTGGCTTTAGAAAAAATGATTGCTGATAACACTAGATCTTTTGTTGTTGAACACTTGAACTAGAAGTCTGGCAAAAATGTCCAAGTAATGAAGGGCCTACTTGACACTGATTTCTTCTGCAATGAGATTGAGGAAAGAATAATTGGAAAAATGACCATTGACCAACTAGTGGGAAGAGTTGGGAAGAGAAATGACCTAAAGAAGGTGTTGAGAAACCTAATGAGACAAGATCACGAAATCCATCAGCAAGAAGAACATAAAGAGCTATAGCAAGAGGGTAGCCTTGAAAATGGATTGGTAAATCCCAAAGGGCATGGATTGCTGACCATTTATGGTAAAGCAAGTCAAGGCATAAAAAATTTGCATCTACATACACTGGATGAAATGAGGTCCAAATCTAAGTGCTTGAAGCATGCCAAGGATGAATGGCCATCCAATATAATCATAAGCCTTTGAAAAATTAGACTTGATGAAAATGGTAGGTTGTTGGGAGTAGCAGGCCTATTATATCCCTTCCCACACAATAATAATTTTATCTAGGATATATCTAGATTTAATAAAACCTAAATACTTAGGATGCACTAGCTCAGGAAGCCTAGGTCTAAGCTTAAGAGTGAATGCCTTGAAAATAATTTTGTGGGAGACATTCAACAAGGTGATCACCAATTAGTTGTAAATATCTTCAGGATCACTAGTTTTAGGTATGAACTTAATATTTCCCTTACTAATTAATTTTTTAGAGAATTCGAATGAAAATCCTCAAGGTAAAATTTGTGAAGGTCTTCATCCACTGTATCCCAAAAGGACTTAAAAAAATTTATAAGGAAATCCATCTAAACCAAGGGCTTTGTCATTCAACATTAAAAAATACCCTCTGTTGAGTTACAATTGGTGAGAAGATCATCACAAAGAATGCACTAGTAACTAGAAACTTAACAAATGGCCACATTAATGGAATATTGTAATGTGACTGACTATGTTGGAGTATACTTCTGAGCAACAAAAACTTGCTCATTATGCTAGATAAAATATTAAAGAATGTTAGGAAGCTTGTTTAAGAACCATTGCCCTCCATAATTTTCTTAATTGATTGAAAATTATGATGGGGACAAAAATCTTGAAAGAATTCTTTTGAGAACTTATCTCCAATCTTGAACTAATGAATCTAAGCTCTGATTTGGACTTCATGTGCTATATAAGCATATATAACTTACATTTGGTGGTAGATCTAAGCCACCTAAAGCTAAGTGGTAGAATCAAATGGTTGTGCTTCCAAAGTGGCAGGGGCTTGGTAGAGCTATGAGTTTGTTTCCTCGTAAGACTGACAATAAAAATTAGTGAAATGATACCCATAAATGTAGAGGAATTGGGAAGTACGAGTTATGACATCATTCCACCTAGCTATCTAGTTGGTCCCATGAATAAGATGTTGTTCTAAATTCTAGACACATAAACTGTGAGATGACATGCCTTTGTGATTAAGTAATGATTATTAGAGTTTAGCCAAGATACTTAAGCAACTAGTGATTACAAGTTTGAAGTAGATTGATAGTAGAATAAGATGAGTACATAAATGTGATGAGAGGAAGTTAGTTAGTTGAGGAAAGGACTCCTCAACTATGAGTGGTGGCAAGTTGCCTCCCTAAAAACTAGTGTAAGTGAATAGTTAGTAGGTGTTTAGAGTAAAATTTGATAGTTTGTCTCAACTAGGTGAAGCACTACTATTTCACCAAACTAAACATTGGGAGGACAAGGATTGAGTGTGAGGTCAATCTATGAGTTGCTTGTCTATCCCTTATGCTCGCGGTATCTGATTTCAAGAGCCTAACTAAGGTTTTATTAAATGTTTTGCTCATAAACCAAGTAAACCCTAATTATGCCTTAAATTAGAGATATTTAGAAATTGATAATGAAATAGGCAAAACTGATCACAAAAATACAAAAAAAGAGTTTTAGAGACTGTGCACCTAGATTTTGAGGGCTGCCTGGACTAGGGCACCAGCTCCTTAGTCCCAAAAGTTCCTAAAACTATAAATGTTTTGTACAGGCTATCTGGCACTCCCAAATGGCTTCCAAATCCTAGAAATTACCCCCAGTTGGACTAGGGCGCTTGCTCTTTAGTCCCACAATTGTCAAAATATGAAAACTTAAAAGTATGCGATGACTGTACCTGCAATATCCTCCTTTCTATAGCTTCTTTCTACCGGAACCTGCAAAATACAATCTACACCTACAAAAGAAGGAGAAAAATGTTGTGGCTATATAGGAGCTTTCCTCGGTCAAGCCCTATCTTTGGTATTTCTACCTCAACAATAGCCAAAGATAAGGATTTGTAGAAGTGTGTGCAAACCTAACAATGTGTATGCAGAAATATCAAACCCTAGATGTCTTAATCAAGAGATGATCAACAACTTTCTTTGAATCAATAAGCACATACAACTTCACCTCAAGGAGATGCAAACAAATGAAGACTTGCATGAACAAGAAGGCGAATCAGCAATATTCATGGAGGATCTCCAATCTTGATGTTGGAGGCTTCAGGAGGCTTCAACCCTTCTCTCGATCATACAAAGGGTGTACAAACCCTAGGAAGAGAAAGATAGTCTCAAAATCTTGATTCCTAATCTCCATCCATTGTCTCCATGATAGCAAATATAAAATACTTTCGAATGCTTCAACAAGTCACTAATCTTCAATGGCAATTTTGGTAGAGTTTTGGCATCAAGCTTGCATAAGAATTGTGTGTGTTAAAATGATTTTCAAATGTCTTTTTATATCTAGCTTTAGGGAAATTCAAATTTTAAAATAACATCTTGATATTGTGTGAAAATTGAGAATTCGAAAATAGAATCTTGAGGCATACGACAGGAGCTGACTTCCCACCAAAATTTAAAATCCTGGGAAATAGGGGAGGACTAGCGTGCGGGTGCCCAAGTCCAAGTCCAAGCCCCCATTTTACACTCAGATCTGCTTTTTAGGGGTCCTAGAGACCTGTAATTCAAATTCCCTTTTCGGGTTCCATCAAAACGTTACCTGAAAAAGTGAACATTTTGCAATTAGACCTAGTTAATCAGGGTTTCGAGAAGGTCAGAAATAAAAAGGTTGAGAGGTCACCCAAAGCGAGGATCTAAACAAAGGGAAATTGTACCATACCATGCAAGAGGACAATTTTTGACATTATAGTAGGAAACTTGGTGACACCTCTCCTAACCACCCAACAACCTTGACACCACAATGAGGCATGTGTCAAGATTGCATAAAAGCACACCTAAATAGGCTTAAGCCTAAGTGTAGGAGATATATGAAATATATATACACTAACACCCCCCCTTAAGCATAGCTTAAGTGGGCACAAATGAAATGGGTCTTGATTACAAGGCCTGGTGAGGTACCCATGCAAATATTGAGATTGGGTCTGAGCAACTAAACCTAATGAGATAACCAAGTACAATGCAATCTCTCATAAATAGAGAAAGGTAGAAAACCCAATGGGAGAAAACTACCCTCCAAAAGAGAGATATGAAAGAACTAGAAGGTGCCTACCCCAAAGAGGATGAACTCTTTGAATGTCGACTGACTACTCCAGATGATATCCTATTAGAAAGAATCTCTGGATGCTCTCTAGGAAGTATCTATGGAATCTCATTTAGTGAAGGAGCAAGAACAACTGCTAGAAAGAATTTCTGGATGCTCTCTTGTGGACCATCACTAGAATCTCATGTAGCAAGAGATGTAGGTACTATCAGAAGAGTAAGATGAGCCTATTGTAAAGAATTATTAGATGTTCATGAAGAAGCTACACATAACTCTAATGTAGGAATAGGTACAATAAAAGTGCAATCTAGAACAAAAAAGAACTATTCAAACAAGAAATGTTTGGTAGAAAATAGTTCAACGATCCTACTACACAGAAGCAATGGAAGCTCTCGAAGAAGTAACACTAAGCTCTGATACCATATTAGAGTTGAGCAAAGATCAATAAGCCATTACTAATTACAAGTTTAAAGTAGATTGATAGTCGAATAAGACGAGTACATATAAGTGAAAAGGGGAAGTTACTTAGTTGAGGAAAGGACTCCTCAACTATGAGTGGTGGTGAGTTGCCTCCCTAAAAACTAGTGTGAGAGTCTAGTTAGTAGGCAACTTGGTAACACCTCTCCTAACCTCACAACAACCTTGACACCTCAATGAGGCATGAATCAAGATTGTATAAAAGGCAGACCTAAGTAGGCTTAAGCCTAAGTGTAGGAGATATATGAAATATGTATATACACTAACGATGATGTGTTGAGGAAAAAACAACATATTCATGATCTTGTGTTTAGTAACTTGTGACTTAATACATAACTATATTGGAAAGTGGTATGAAAGGACATCTAACAAAGGCTCCACTACCAAAGAATAATAAGTGGAAAAATAGAAAAGAAAATTTAGATAACAACATGGCTTGGTCTAGATTCTTGAGGAATCTATCAGGGGCAACCCTTAAATTGGTCCAAGTGCACCATGCCATATGATCTTGGAGTGGCCAAAATTGGGATCAAAAGATCCTAATTTATTATGTATGAAGAACCAAGCCTCTATTTCACCATCTATCTAACATAGGAAAGACCCTACATTTATCATAGGTTATTTCAGTCATATTAAAATTCCTCCACAAAACACAAGTGGTGGTAGGTATTGAATTAGTGATCCATCTCTATAGGGTACATCTCTATATATCATCATTCAAAGCATAAACATTAATAACTCCATAGTAATGATTAGTAATGCCAAAAACAACCAACAAGACTTAGTTGGCGGGGTCACATTGCTAGTCAACTAAGTGTTCATTCCACATTGGAGAGAGAAAGCTGACAACACCACCCTAACCCGCTTCATGGTTACTACACAAGAAATGACTAGAAGGATAATTAACAAGTTATAGAATGAAATAACTAGAAATTTTAACCTCTTATAAAAAACAATGTCTGAATATGGAAATTGAAGTTGAGCATCATGAATGGAGTACTTCCCTGGGAGGTCCATGTGACCTTGAACATTTTTGGAGACACAATTCATAAATGAGCATCGAGAGTCATCTCCTCATTACCAAGGTCATTAGGAAAAGAATAACTATTATGAAGAATGGTTTCATTTGAATCAAAACTTCATATCTAGAAGTCGATATAGAATGATTACCATTTAGTTGCCACAAACTCTATCTCTTCTAGTTGCCCTAGGAGACTGTGGGAGCTACACTACATAGTAAGAGGAGAGAAAGCATGTTCGACATTAATGGCTAGTAGCCAAGACAAAACTAATGTTGCTAGTAGAGTTCTTACAAATCCTTCCTCACTCGAAGTCTGCCCTGGAGAGGGGAGTTTAGGATTACTTGAATCTAAAGGTTTGTAAACATTCTTTAAATCCTAACTCCTCGATCATAAAGACTTCATGGGGGTTGGGTTATTATTACCAAAGTATTTGGATGCACGATTAACCACTATAGACTAAGCTTCCTCTTTTCTTGTAAAATGTGGCGACCCAAAAGCAGGTTGAGTAGAAGGTTTCAAATGAATCCAAAGGGTAGTCTCACACTAATAGTAGGTATTCTAAAGATTTATATAGACAACCCATTGAGTATATCTTCTTTGATCAATCTGTATATCAATATATTCTTGTAGGTCCTTAGATAAGTCCACCTCAACATAGACCCATCACTTAGGAGGAGCTAAATAAAATCATTTAGGTTTAACACAAACCATAGAGCGTAAAGAAGACGTAATGTGGAATAAAGAAATTCCAACACACCAAGGAAAACCAGGGAAAACGACCCAAACGAGGATCCTAAGGGACTTTTCATGAAAGATGGCAAAGTCTCGAAGTCTAAAAATAAACTGATTTAAAAGAAAGGAATATTTTTATAAGCTGCTTGACGAAATGCTTTGGATCCCTGCCATTTCTCTTGGAGACATGCTACTCTCAAAACCTTAGAGGCTGCTCACATAATCCAGATACATTCAGAAACAGATACATGCAGCAGCAACCATATGTAAAGAGAGTCATCTGTTTGAGTTGTGGTCATTTCCTTTTGCAAGTCAGCTCACAAAATCCAAGAAACTGTATGTTTTGTTGGTGTCTTGATTCCAATTTCTGTGAAGTGACTCTAAGAATACCTCCATTTTGAGAAACACTAAATCCTCGAATTTCAAGATTAGTTCAATTATAGACTCATTGGAGACAATAGGCTCAAATTAGGTATTTGATTCAAGGATTACGAATAAATTCAAATTTCTTATAAACTGTGAAACATTTGCCATTATTTTCTTGAAGTCTATACATATGAAGGGTTGTTACCAGTTTGATATATATGTTAAATATCAAAGCCTTCATTTACTATCTTCAGAATCAAAACTTCATATCTAGAAGTCGATATAGAATGATTACCATTTAGTTACCAGTTATAGTATCTTCAGAATCCAATAACCAAATGAATCAGCAGCACAGCAATACACAGATTGAAAATAGAAGACAATCACATACAGCGGTATAGCTTTGTACAATGAATTGTTATTAAGTGAATATTGGTCAAACATCATGAATCATATTTCCAAGAAGAAAACAAAAACGAAACATATTTCATGGATTCTCTATTTAGAGTATTGAATCCAAGACAAAACCAATATTTTAAATCAGGTCCATGATTTAACTAACACAAGACATAAGCAACAACGATATACTAAGAAAGCGTACAGTGGATTATCCCAATACTGAAAAAAACCATTGAGCTCGTATACCACAATTCAAGAAAAGAGAAATGGAAACATTATTCCTCATTGGAATCATTACTAACGATGGCTGGAGAAGGTTATTTGAAGCCAGACTTCAACTTCTTAAAAATTGACATTCTTATGTTGCTCACAAGCTGAGCACATAATCTTGCTCGCTCATTCCTTCCATATCTCCTCTGTATTGCTCTTCTCAATTACAGTTGTGTCTCACGAAACGAAAGCTTTTTCTGTTGCCAATTTCACTTTAGCTTTTGTGCGAATAAAGAAATAAAGTGCCTTGTTGCAGAAGTGGCTTTTCAAAATAAGCAGAGTGGCTTTTCAAAATAAACAAAGTGGCTTTTCAGAATAAACAAATTTATGGAATGCGGCTTTTCAAAATAAAGAAAATTAAAGAATGTGGCTTTTCAAAATAAAGAAATTCATAGAAGGGTAAAGCTTATGAACAAACATTAACCTATACATCATGCCTAGTATTGGGAAATATCTAGATATTTGGATGCCAACTTACCTAATCGTGGATTATAAGTAAAATTTTACGCATGCAAAATTTAACAAATGTGATCCTTCAACTAAAACTAACAATTGAAGTAGCATGCAGTTTTAAAGGTAGTTTTAAAACAAAATTTATTGCACCAATGGGGAAATCTATCTAGAGGACTTTAAGAAAAATCAGATGCCTAGAAAAAAAAAGTAGGCCAAATGAGCTTTAAGAAATCATGAATCTAGTTTCAAGCTTTTTGAGTTCTAGTAAGAAATCAGATAGATGTTTGATATTCTCAAACATCCTACAAAAAGAACAATGAGGATTAATAATTCTCATATGAGCTAGATGAGCATCAAGATGAATGACCTGATAAAGAATGCACTAGGCAAAGTGGAGCTAACTTAGGCACTAGAATGGCGAACCAAATATACTAAAACTGATGATGCCATGTATCAAGAGAGGACTAAAGCTACAAGTGATGGTTCAAGTGATCTACCATAGGAAGGTGAGGTAATAGCCACAAATAGCCTTTATGAAGCCTATAATTCCAAAATGGTGTGTCCAGATACCATTTCCATCCTTACACTACGTCTTAAAAGATCTAACCCCAATCTTGTGAATCATTTGAGGAGGAATGGCATCAGCCACAATTTGGAAAGTCTCCTAGTCCTAATTAACAAGATTAAATTTCATTTTAAATTTTGGCAAAGGAAGAAAATTTTTGGTAGCTCTATTAATAAAACATGACAACATTTTAATGTCTCTTTTAAATAATTTCAAGGCATGGATACATGGCACCTTAGCTAGAGGATAGTCTTAACAAGAGAGAATAGGAGACCACCAAATAGATTGTTGATTAATAGAAAGGCCATTGTGAAAATAATTTCCTACTCATAAAAGCCAATCCTTAATAGCCTCTGAGGCATCCAAAATTTTCTTGGTAACAAAGGTGCTTTGAATCTTGATAGGTTCTCTCATAGTGAGGAGAGTACCAAAATCAAAGCCTTTCCTAGTTGGTCAATTTGAAGGCACACAAAAGCTAATATAATGTCTGATGGAAAATTTCCCATCTTCATTTCCCTCCAAGGATTTGATAATCCATTTGGAAAATAAGGCAATTCCTTGATTATAGCTTGAAAGTAAGCTTAAACAACCAAAATAATCAAGAAGGAAACATAATTCTCATGCAACATGATGAAAACCTTGGTGTCCATTATTGTAAGAGCAAAGAAAATCTCTAGGTAAATTTTCAATATTTAAAGAATAAGGCTTTGAGGTAACCTAGCAATAAGAATAATAAACATGGGTGGTGACCACAATTTTAGAATAATATAGAACTTACCAATGAAAGAAAGAGATTTGGTAACTCAATAGTTGAGCTTCTTCTCAATCCTAGCAACAATAGCTTGCTAGAGAACATAAATAGAGGCTTGAAAAACACTAGGTCTTTTCTTTTGAACACTTCAACTAGAAGCTTGGCAAAAAATATCTAGGCAATGAAGGGCCTACTTGAAACTATATTCTTCCTCAATGAGAGAGAAAATAATAATTGGAAAGATGACCATTGATCAACTACTGGGAAGAGTTGGGAAGAGAAATCCCCTATAGAAAGGGTTGAGAAACCACATGAGACGAGAGATAACCAAATCCTTCTGCACTAAGCACATAAAAAGCTAGAGTATGTGGGTAGCCTTGGCAGATGGATTGGTAAATCCCAAAAGGCATGGACTGTTGACTGTTAATGGTAATGCAAGTTAAGGCATCATAAAATAGCATCTGCATACACTAGATGAAACAAGGTCCAAATCAAAGTGCCTAAAGCATTGCAAGGATAAATGGTCATTCAATATGGTCATAAGCCTTTGGAAAATTAGACTTGATGAAAATGTCAGGTTGCTCGGAGTAGCAAGCCTATTATATGCCTTCCCACACAACAATAATATTATCTAGGATATATCTAGATTTAATAAAACTTATCTACTAAAACTTATCTACTCAGGAAGGACTAGCTCATAAAGCCTAGGTCTAAGTTACTGTATGTTTTTTGTGCCCTAATTCTAATTTCAAGTAAAGTGATTTTAAGAATACTTAGGACTCGAACCTAGGACTTTCCATTTACTATTGGAATGCTCTAACAACTGAGCTATTAGCCCCTTTATGGCCCACCCATTGTCACTCCGGGTGTGGCTTATTTCCAACACCCCTCGTTAAGCCACTATACAGGTGCTTGGGGCTCCTAGTATGGCTCCAATACCACTAATTTAAATCTGACTCGGGATCCAAAGGACAACACCTGGTGAGCAGAGCACCTGCAGTGTTGTAGGAATCAACAATTGGTTGAAATATTCAGACAATCTCGTTGAGATATGTATGCCTTATTCCGCATGTGTTCTCAAACCCGATTGATCAGCTGGTGGGGAATCATTCTTCATTGTCAAGAAAGTAATATTTATTTGTATTCAAAAATTACATTCAAAGGTCATGCAACCTTTGAAGCAGGGTAATTAATTAATTAATGATAGTTTAATTTGGATCATATAGACTCGTTGGAGACAATAGCCTCAAATATTTCGAGGCTGTAAGGTGCTTGTTAGTTATTTGATTCAAGGATTACGAAAAAATTCAAATTTCTTATAATCTGTGAAACATTTGCCACTGTTTTGTTTAAGTCTATGCAGATGAAGGGTTGTTATACCAGTTCGATATATATGTTAATTATCAAATCCTTCATTTAGGCAGATGAATAAACTTTTCATACCTACAACATAGAGTAACTTCAGAATCCAATAACCAAATGAATTAGCTGCACAGCAATACACAAATTGAAAATGGAAGACAATCACATATAGCAGTATAGCTTTGTACAATGAATTGCTATTAAGCGAATACTGCTCAAACATCATGAATAATATTTCCAAGGAGAAGACAAAAACGAAACATATTTCATGGATTCTCTGTTTAGAGTATTTAACCCTAGACAAAACCAATATTTAAAATCAGGCCCATGCTTTAACTAACACAAGACATAAGTAGCAACGATATACTAATAAAGCATACAATGGATTATCCCAATACTAACCATATTCCTCATTGGAATCATTACTAAACATGGCTAGAGAAGGTTATTTGGAACTTGGAAGTCAGACTTCAACTTCTTAAAAATTGACATTCGTGTGTTGCTCACAAGCTGAGCACATAATCTTGCTCGCTCATTCCTTCCATATGTCCTCTGTATTGCTCTTCTTAATTACAGTTGTCTCACGAAACGAAAGCTTTTTCTGTTGCCAATTTCACTTTAGCTTTTGTGTGAATAAAGAAGTAAAGTGCCTTGTTGCAGAAGTGGCTTTTCAAAATAAGCAGAGTGGCCTTTCAAAATAAATAGTGTGGCTTTTCAGAATAAAGAAATGTATAGAATGTGGCTTTTCAAAATAAAGAAATTTAAAGAATGCGGCTTTTCCAAATAAATAAATTCATAGAACGGTAAAGCTTCTGAAAAAATTAACCCATGCATCATGCGTAGTATTGGGAAAGATCCAGATATTTGGACGCCAATTTACCTAATCGTGGATTATAGGTAAAATTTTACGCATGCAAAATTTAACTATTGTGATCCTTCAACTAAAATTAATAACTGAAGCAACATGCAGTTTTAAGGCATGGATCCATCGCACCTTAGCACCATAGCGGAAATATATGTGGAGGACTTCAAAAGTAAACGGCCATTAGTCAAGGTAGAAGGGAGAAGGGTAATTGTTATACTTATTATGTCGAGGAAAGAGGAAAGACAATAATACACTCCCTGTATTCTTTAAATGTATAAGTTGTATATTACTTTTTATAAATTAAAAAGGAATTAGCATAATCTTCACCAAAAAATAAGGGTGGTAGAGAGGCACACCCACAACCTAATGGGATAGAGTTGAAAATGAAGACGAAAACATAAATGGTCAATTCCAAACAAAACTACGTAGTTAATGCAATGTAAGAAAAAGGAGGATATTTATCATTAGGCTTCCAAACATCCTTAGAGACCGAGTCATCAATAGGCTTACAACCAATGAGAGGACCCTCCTCTTCAAGAATATCATCCGAGAGTTGTTGAGCATGAACTGAATAAATGGTTACCTCTAGGCAAGGAAACTTGTCAGATTTAGGCGAAACAAGAGCACCACACCGATGAGAAGAAGTTGAAGGAAACATAAAAGGTTGATTCCAACCTCTACGACTTGTATTATCTTTGGAACCCAAAGGTTGAGTACCATAGGAATGAGAGCCTTTATCTCTTTTGGAAAACACGTTGTGATCACGCAGGTGCCCTCAAGAAGGGGAAGGGGGATTGGGAGGGACTCTAACAATAGTGCATGGAGCATTCACCCAATGGCCCAAAAGCTCTTACAGATGAGTAGCTTCAAGTGTGACTTTACTATCTTGCACTTGAATCTGCATAAGCACGTTAGAGCATATCATAGATTTATTATAAAATGAGAAATGAACATCAATAGATGATGCAAGAGCATCCCATGATGCAAAGAAATTTTGCATTAACCAAAAATATTTGCATTCTTTCTTTTCTTTCATTTTCAGTTTAGTTAAGTCATTTACAGTTTCAGCATTTCGTACAACATTTTGCTGCATCTTCATATTAGAGCTCATGGAGCAGGACTTAGCATCTGCATAGTGTCATCTACATCATATTCAGATTTCAAGTGATTTGGATTTGTTTCTTGAGAGTTGTTGCTATCAAAGATAATCAACTTTCACAGAGTAGAGCATTTAGGTGGACAGTTGAGGGAGAACGTTTGTGGAGCACTTCCATGACTTGTGAAGCCTAATAAAACATCATACATGGCACATAAGGATCAGATAGACCTTCCTTGAGGTCTGCACCAAGTTTCATCCATTTGCAGAGCAATACCATATGTTGTAGGCCAACCTACTTGTTTCAACATGCTACATCTTTCATTGGAGTTTGTAACCTCTTATGGCTGATGTGGAGGATTTATAGAGCATAGAGATGATATATATAGATCTCTTAGATGCACCAGGAAGTTAGTTCTGAAGTAGTAAAATTAAAATGTGATTTAGAGTTTGATTTTCTTTTTGGAAGGCACTTCAATGCCAAATCTTGCATATTTGTTGTAACCCTAAAAGAAGGCCTATGAGCCCTTTGATTGTAGCCTGCATATTGCCGACATATGAGCATTAAAATTCTTTGATATTCTGAATATATGAATCTTCAATTGCATTCTATGATTGTGTTGTTTCTGTTGTGTTTAATCTAGTTGCATGGTTTCGACAGTTCATTTTGTGAACCCTTCTGTCATGATTGCACCATGTGGTATCAAAATAAAGTTTTGAATCCTTTGGGAAGTGAAGGCATTCCGTAAGATCTTGTGGTGAATAGATCGCAACTTGAGGCAGTGTACTTGTGTTTTTCAACAAAGTGTCGATTGCAAGGCAATTGCTACCTTGTAGTCAGATCACCAAATTGAGGAAGTTGCACCAAATCCTAGGAAGAGATGGCACCAAGGAGGATTCTTGCTATGGCCAATGTTGCTAGAAGAATGTAAGAAATGATTGAGATGATAAAGATAATGAAACTTAGATTGGATGATGTACAAGAAGATAGAAGAAGACTGAATTGTAGACATGATGCTAAAAGTGATGATGAAGAATTTTAGTCAGCTGAACAAAATGAAGGAGCCCTAGAAGAAGAAGAATCTAATCAAGTGAAGATGTTGAAAGTTATTTCTAATATTGGTAAGAGACCTAGAGAGGAAGTATCAAACTACACTAGAAATTTGAATCCAGAGGAATTGATTGATTGGATAAATGACTTGGATGAAAAATATAAATATAAAGAAATTGAAGATCCTGAGAGATTGAGATTTGCAAAAACTAAGTTGAAAAGAAATGCTACTATTTGGTGGAAAGAAGTTCAATTGGATAGAAATAGGAGAGGAAAAGAAAAGACCATAAAATGGGATAGGATGGAAAAAGTTGAAGAATCAATTCATACCTGGTGACTATGAGTTTGAATTGTTGAAAAGACTACAAAGCCTAAGGCAATAGGAGAAATCTGTGAAGGATTATATTGAAGAATTTCATAAGATGATCATAAGGACTAGACATAGTGACGCAAGCAAGGAGAAAGTGGGAAGATACATAAATGGATTGAGGATGAACATTTAAGAATAACTAAGTTTGGTAAGGATGACAACAATAAAAGAAACATATCAGTTTGCATTGAAAGTTGAAGACAAGTTGAATAAGAAGCATGAGTAGAGAAAGGGAGATAGAGGATGTAAATTTTAAAGAGGTAGAATATATTCCATCTAGGAGAAAGACCTTATGCAGAGCAAAAAAAGAAAGCAGTCCATACAAGAAGGAAGACAAAAATAACAATTCATACCAGAGAGATGATAGAAGCTTCTACTGCAACAGTAGAGGGAATCATAATTCTTACTACAATGAAGGATACAAGAGAGATGAAAGAGGGTTTGATAAAAGATTATTCAAAGGAACTTGTTTTAAGTGTGGAGGTGGACACAAAGCATGAATGTCATCAGGGGAGTACAAGCAAGAGGATAGAGAACAAAGCAAGAGAAGCTTATGCAGAGGAAGAACTTGTTGGATTACCTAGGTCTATTTGAAAGCTAGAGAAAGGAGAATCATTGGTCATGAGGAGAGCATTATTTCAAACAAAGACAACTGAGGAACCACCACAAAGGAAAAATTTGTTTTGGACCAGATACAAATTAGGAGGTAAATGCTGTAAGGTTATCATTGATAGTGGTAGTACTAATAATTTGGTTTCAGAGGAGATGGTGACTAAGGTGAACTGGGAGAGATTGAAACACCCTAAGCCCTACAAGATAGCATGGATTCAAGATGAACACAAGGTATTGGTGAATGAACAATGTTTGGTGAAATTTCATATAGGATCTTATAATGATGAAGTATTGTGTGATATTATGCCAATGGATGTATGTCATATATTGTTGGGTAGACCATGGCAGTATGATATGAACATTGTACATGATGGGAGAAAGAACAATTATACTATAACAACAAATGGGAAGAAACATATCTTGATACCTTTGAAGATGAGCCTAAAACTGAAGTATGTGGGAATGCTAGAATCTATTTGGTAGATGGAAGGAAATTTTTGGATAGATTTAGACATGAAAATATGTGTTTTTCTTTGATTCCTAAGAAGTGCAGAACCCTAAGTGCAAAGACTGTTACTGGAAAACAAGAACCACCCTAGAGGAGATAACTGAACTGTTGACGGAGTACCAAGACACCATATTGATAATGAACCTAAAAGATTGCCTCCAATCTAGAGTATCAGTCATCATATGGACCTTATACCTAGAGCGAGTTTGCCTAACAAAGAAGCACATAAGATGACACTAACAAAGAATGCAAAACTGAATAGACAAATACATGAGCTATTGAAGAAAAGATTGATCAGAGAAAGTTTAAGCCCATGTGCAGTACCTACAGTACTAGCACCGAAGAAAGATGGAGAATGGAGGATGTGTATAGACTCTAGAGCAATCAATAAGATTAGAGTCAAGTATATATTTCCATTGCCAAGGATGGATGACATTATAGACTTTTTGAGTGGAGCAAAGTATTTCACAAAGATAGACTTGAAGAGTGAATACCATCTGATCAGGATCAGAGAAGGAGATGAATGGAAGACTACATTTAAGACAAATGAGGGATTTTATGAATCATTAGTGATGCCTTTTGGATTGACTAATGCACCGAGTACTTTCATGAGGTTGATGAATGAGGTTTTGAAGAAATCCTTGGGTAAGTTTGTTATTGTATACTTGGATGATATTTTGATTTTCAGTAAGAAAAAAGAATATTTTTGGCATATTAGACTAGTACTACAGAGGTTGAGAGAAGAGAAATTGTTGATAAACATCAAGAAATGTAGTTTCATGAAGAAAGAATTGGTATACTTGGGATTTGTGATTTCTACAGAAGGATTGAACATGGATCTTGAGAAAGATAGAGCAATTTTTGAGTGGCCAACACCGAAGAACATTGGAGAGGCTGTATCATTTCATGGATTAGCAAGTTTCTACTAGAAGTTCATTAGAAATTTCAATTCAGTATACAATGAGTCGTGATAGAAAGAATTTTAAGTGGACATCAAGAGCTTATAAGAGATTTGAGTTATTAAAGCAAAAGGTGAGAGAGAAACTAGTGTTAGCATTATCATATTTCAACAAAGTATTTCAAGTAGATTATGATGCCAGTGGAAATGCAATAGGAGTAGTGTTAAGTCAAGAAGGGAGACCAGTAACATATTTTAGTGAGAAGTTGAATGATGCAAGGAGAAGATATTCAGTTTATGATCAGGAGTTTTATGCTATAATTCAAGTTTTGAAGAAGTGGAGAGATTATTTATTACGTAATGAATTTGTCTTGTACACTGATCATCAAGCATTGCAGTATTTGAATAGTCAAGGAATTGAATTAGAGACATATGAGATGGGTAGATTTCATGTAGAGTTACACATTTGTAAGTGCATAGGAGTGGAAAGTCAAACAAAGTTACAAACACATTGAGTAGAAGAAGGAATTTGTTGACAGAGATGAAGGTAGAAGTATTAGGATTTGAAGAACTGAATCACATATATGAAGATGATCTTGATTTTGTAGAAGCATGGAAAACATGTAAGGAACCTACTGTGATAGACATAAGTAAGTGGTTGGAATATTTCATTCAAGAGGATATGTTGTTCAAAGGAAATCACTTATGTATACCTAGGGGTTCAATCAGAGATAATTTGATGAAGGTGAAACATAGTGGTGGATTAGAAGGATATTTTTAGATTGACAAGATAGTAGCCTTCATAAGTGAACATTACTTTTGGCCTTAGATATATAAGGATGGAAGGAAGTTTGTGCAGAGTTGTAGAATATGTCAAGTTACAAAAAGGAGTAGTCAGAATACTGGGTTGTATAAATCTTTGACAATACCGGAGAGACCTTGGAAAGATATAAGCATGGATTTCATATTGGGTTTTTCGAGAACACAAAGGGGATATGATTCTATATTTGTAGTTGTGGACAGATTTTCAAAAATGTCACATTTCATTCCTTGTAAGAAGACAAATGATGTAGTGCATGTTGTTGATCTATTTTTTAGGGAGATTGTGAGATTGCATGGATTACCTAAGAGTATAGTTTCAGACAGGGATACAACATTCATTTGATATTTTTCAAGGACATTGTGGAAGAATATGAAGACTAATCTAAAGTTCAGTTCAACATTTCAACCACAGACATATGGACAAATAGAAGTAGTAAATAGGAGTTTGGGTATCTTGTTGAGATGTTTAGTAGGAGACAAAGTATGGAATTGGGATCTAATTATATCGCAAGAAGAGTTTGCATACAATAATTTAGTGAATAGGAGTATATGGAAGACACCATTTGAAGTTGTAACTAGAATGAAACCTATAGGAGTTTTCGAGTTGAGAGACATCAGTATGGAGAGTAAGCAAAATGCAGAAGCAGAAGAATTTGTAGGATACATGGAGACACTACACAATCAAGTCAATAACCATTTGGAGGAATTGAATAGTTAGTATAAGGAGGAAGCAGATGACAAGAGGAGGCATAAATAATTTTAAGTTGGAGATGAATTAATGGTATATTTGAGAAAGGAGAGATTTCTAGTAGGGACATACAACAAGATGAAGATAAAGAAGTTTGGACCATGTAGGATACATAGGAAGTTTGATTCAGGAAATGCATACAAAGTGGAGCTACCAAAGACATTTGGTATATAACTTATATTCAACATTACAGATCTATATCGGTATCATGAGGGAGAATCAAGTGACAACATTGAAGATGGATTAAAGAATCACTTACCACAACAATAATTGGACCAAATAGAGGGCATCTTGGATATAAAAGTTGGATGCAGTACTAGAGGAAAATAGTATAAATAATATTTGGTAAAGTGGAAAGGAAGACCAGAAGAAGATTCATCATGGATTTCTTAGGATGAGATTGACTGCCTTGGTTTTCCTCTAGCCCTAGAAAAGTGAGGGACTCACTCTTTCAGCAACCACGATTGTCTAATGCAGGAGCATCCTAGGTTACAGAGCCATTTTGTATCAACCAAAAATATTTGCATTCTTTCTTTTCTTTCATTTTTAGCTCAGTTTAGTCATTTGTAGTTTCAACATTTTGTACCGCATTTTGTCGCATCTTCATATTAGAGCTCACAAAGTAGGACTTAGCATCTACATAGTATCATCTACATCATATTAAGATTTCAAGTGATTTGGATTTGTATCCTAAGAGTTATCACTATCAGAAGATCATCAGCTTTCATAGAGTAGAGCATTCAAGTGTACAATTGAGGGAGAAGGTTTGTGGAGCACTTTTGTGATTTCTGGAGCCTAACGAAACATCATACATGGCACATAAGGATCCGATATACCTTCCTTGAGGTCCGTACCAAGTTTCATCAATTTTCAGAGCAATACCATATGTTGTAGGCTGACCTACTTGTTTCTACATGCTACATATTTCATTGGAGTTTGTAACCTCTTATGGTTGATGCATAGGATTTTATGAGCTTGAAGATGATATATATAGATCTCTTAGATACACTAAGAAGTTAGTTCTGAATTAGTATTTTTAGAATGTGATTTAGAGTTCGATTTTCTTTCCCGAAGGCACTTCAATGCCAAATATTGCATATCTGTTGTAACCCAGAAAGCAGACATGTGAGCCCTTTGATTGTAGCCTACATATTCTTGGCATATGAGCATTGTAATTCTTTGATATTATGAATATATGAATCTTTGATTGTATTCTATGATTGTGTTGTTTCCATTGTGTTTACTCTAGTTGCATGGTTTGGACAATTCATTCTATGAACCATCTTGCCATGATTGCACCAATAGAGCACCCAAAAAAAGATGTATTTCTATCTTTCCAAATACTAAAGAGAATTTCTTCCCTAAAAGCGTTTACAATCTATGTATATTTGAACAAGAGACAAGGCTAGTCTCTAAGTAAAATCATATGCACAAAAAAAGGAGTAGGCTAAATGAGCTTTAAAAATCATGAATCTAATTTCAAGATTTTTGAACTCTATTGTAAAAACATCCTACAAAAAGGACAATGAGGATTAATAATTCTCATATGACCTAAATGAGTACCAAGATGAATGACTCGATGAAGAATACACTAGGCAAATTGAGTCAACTTAGGCACTAGAATGGTTGACCAAATAGACTAAAACTAGTTATGCCATGTACCAAGAGAAGACTAAAGCTACTAGTGATGGTTCAAGTGATCCACCATAGGAAGGTGAGGTGACAACCACAAATAGTCTTTATGAGGCCTATAATTCCAAATTGGTGTATCTAGATACCATTTCCATCCTTTCATTAAGTATTAAAAGATCTAACCGTAGTCTTGTGAATCATTTGGGGAGGAATGACATCAGTCACAATTTGCAAAGTCTCCTAGTTCTAATTAACAAGATTAAATTTCATTTTAAATTTTGTCCAAGAGAGAATTTTTTTGGTAGCTCTATTAATTAAACTTGACAACATTCTAATGCCTGTTTTAATTAATTTCAAGTCATGGATCCATGCCAGCTTAGCTGCAAGACAATCTTGACAAGAGAGAACAAGAGACCACTAGATAGATTGTTGATTGATAGAAAGGCCATTGTTAAAATCATTTCCTACCCATAAAAGCCAAGGCTTAATATCTTCCTAGGCATTCTGAATTCTCTTGATAACAAAAGTGCTTTGAATATTGATAGGTTCTCTCATAATAAGGAGAGTATCAAAATCAAGGCCTTTCCTAGTTGGTCAACCCTAAGGCACAATAAAGCTAATACAATGACTGATGGAAATATTCCATGCTTCATTTCCCTCCAAGGCTTTGATAATCAATTTTGAAAATAAGGCAATTCCTTTATGATAGCTTGAAAGAAAGCCTAAACCACCAAAATAACAAAGAAGGAAACGTAATTCCCATGCAACATGATGAAAACCTTAATGTCCATTATTGTAAGATGAGAGAAAATATCAAAGCAATTTTTCATTTTTTAAATATGAATCCTTTCAGCGAACCTACCAGTAAGAATAATAAACATGGGTTGTGGCTAAGACTTTACAATAAATTTAGAACTTACCAACAAAAGAAAGATATTTGGCAATCCAATAGTTGAGCTTCTTCTTGATCCTTACAACAATAGCTTGCTAGAGATTATAAGTAGAAGCTTGAAAAGAATAGTGAATTCCCATGAAATGGAAATCCTCCCCATGCTCAATCAATTTGAAGATAAAATTTCTTAACTAGTTGTCTTTAGAAAAAATGAATGCCTGTAACACTAGATCTTATGTTGTTTAATACTTGAACTAGAATCTTGACAAAAAATGTACAGGTAATGAAGAGCCTACTTGACACTATTTCTTCCTTAATGAGAGTAAGGAATGAATAATTAGAAAAATGACAATTGACCAACTAGTGGGAAGAGTTGAGAAGAGCAATCCCCTAAAGAAGGGGTTGAGAAACCATATGAGACAAGAGATAACAAAATCCTTAGATGCAACAAGAACATAAAGAGCTAGAGCAAGAGGGTAGCCTTGACAAATGGATTGGTAAATTCCAAAGGGCATGGATTCCTTACCATTAATGGTAACACAAGTTAGGCATCAAAAAATTGCATCTTCATACACTGGATGAAACAAGGTCTAAATACAAGTGCCTGAAGCATGCCAAGGATAAATGGTCATTCAATATGGTCATAAACCTTTGAAAAATTAACATGATGAAAATGGCAGGTTTTTGGGAGTAGGAAGCCCATTATATCCCTTCCCACACAACATTAATATTATCTAGTATATATCTAGATTTAATAAAACCTATCTACTTAGGATGGACTAGCTCAGAAAGCATGTCTAAGCTTACGAATGAAATCCTTGATGATAATTTTGTAGGAGACATTCAACAAGTTGATCATCAATTAGTTGTAAATATCTTCAGGATCACTAGTTTTAGGTATGAACTTAATATTTCCCTTCTTAACTAAATTTTTTAGATACTTGGAATGAAAATCCTCAAGGTAAACTTTGTGAAGGTCTTCATCCATGTATTATCTCAAAAGGACTTAAAAAAATCATAGGAAAAGCCATCTAAACCAAGGGTCTTGTCATTCAACATTGAAAAAATAGCCTCCCTCAAGTCATCTTTGGTGAGAAGCTCATCACAAAGAATGCACTATTAATTAGAAACTTAACAAGTGGCCAGATTAAGGGACTATTGAAATGCAACCGACTAAGTTAGAGTATACTCCTAAGCAACAAAAACTTGCTCATAATTCCAAAAAAAATGTTGAAGAATGTTAGGAAGATTGTTTAAGAACCATTACCCTTTGTAATTTTCTTAATTGATTTAGAAGTATGATGGAGACACAAATCTTGAATGAATTATTTGGAGAACTTATCTTCAATCTTGAGCTAATGAGTTTAAGCTTCAATTTGGATTCCATGTGCTTCTATAGCCCACATTTGGTGGTAGGGATAAGCCACCTAAAGATAAGTGGTAGAATCAAATGGTTACGCTTCCAAAGTGGTGGGGCCTTGATGGAGCTTTGAGGTAGTTTCATCATAAGAGAGATGATGAAAATTGGCCAACTGATACCCATACATGTAGAGGAATTGGGAAGTATGAGTTACGACATCATTCCATTGAGCTGTCTAATTGGTCCCGTGAATAAGATGTGCTTCCAAATTTTAGACACATTAACTAAGGGATGACATAGATTTTTGATTGAGTAATGATGTGTTGAGGAAAAACCACATCTTCATGATCTAGGGTTTAGCAACTTGCCACTTAATACATAACTATATTGGAAAGTTGTATGAAAGGACAATGTCTGAAAAAGGCTCCACTACCAAAGAATAATAGGTGGAAAAGTACAAAAACAAATTGAGCTAACATGGATTGGTCTAGATTCTTGAGTAATCTATTAGGTCCAACTCTCAAATTGCTCCAAGTGCACCATGCTAGATGATCTTGGTAGTGGCCAAGATTGGGATTAAAAAACCATAATTTATTATGCATGAAGAACCAAGCCTCTATTACACCATCTATCCAACACATAGACAAGACCCTACCTTTATCATAGGCCATTTTAGTCATATTAAGATTCCTCCACAAAACACAATTGTTGGTTGGCATTGAATTAGTGATCCATTTGTGGACCTAAGCCACCGAAAGCTAAGTGGTAGAATCAAATGGTTGTGCTTCCAAAGCACGGTGGGGCCTTGGTGGAGCTCTGAGATGGTTTCATCATAATAGTGATTACAAAAATTGCCCAAATGATACCCATAAATGTATAGGAAGTGGGAACTATGAGTTACGACATCATTCCACCGAGCTATCTAATTGGTCCCATGAATAAGATGTGGCTCAAAATTCTAGACACATTAACTATGGGATGACATGTCTTTGTGATTGAGTAATTATGTGTTGAGGAAAAACCACATCTTCATCAATCTTGGGTTTAGCAACTTGCCACTTATTATATAACTATATTGGAAAGTGGTATGGGATCACAATTTGTCTAACAAAGGCTCCATTTCCAAAGAATAATAGGTGGAAAAGTGGAAAACGAATTGAGATAAAAATATGGCTTGGTCTAGATTCTTGAGTAATCTGTTAGGTCCAACTCTCAAATTGCTCCAAATGCACCATTCCATATGATCCAAGTGGTAGTGGCCAAGATTGGGATAAAAAATCCTAATTTATTATGCATGAAAACCATGCCTCTATTTTATCATCTATCCAACACATATGCAATTCACGATATTTATCATAGGCCATTTTAGTCATATTAAAATTCCTCCACAAAATAGAAGTGGTGGTAGGCATTTAATTAGTGATATGTCTCTAGATGGTACATCTCTATATAGCATCATTCGAATCATAAACATTAATAACTTCAAAGTAATGATCATTAATAATAAAAACATCCAACAAGCCTAGTTGGTGGGGTCATATTGCTAGTCAACTAAGTGTTGATGCCACATTGGAGAGAGAAAGGTGACAACACAACCCTAAACTACTTCATGGTTACTACACAAGAAATGAATAGAAGGATAACTAAAAAGTTGTAGAAAGAAGAAACTAGAAATGTTAACCTCTTATAAAAAAGAATGTCCAAATCTAGAAAATGAAGTTGAGAATCATGAATGGAGTCATAAGACAATTCATAAATGATTATTGAGATTCATCTCCTCATTTCCAAGCTCATCAAGTCAATAATAACTATTCTAAATAATGGTTTTATTTGAATCAAAATTTCCTATCTAGAAGTGGTATCTCTTCTAGTTTCCCTAGGAGACTGTGGGACCTCCACTACATAGTCAGAGGAGAGGATGCATGTTCAACATTAATGGCTAGTGGCCAAGACAAAACTAATGTTTCTAGAAGGGTTGTTACAAATGTTTCCTCATTGCAAGTCTCCCCTAGAGAGGAGAGTTTATGTTTACATGAATCTAAAGGTTTGTAAACATTCTTTAAATCCTAACTCCTAAAGCATAAAGACTCCTTGGGGGTTGGATTATTATTACCAAATCCCTTAGATTTATGATTAACCACTGTAGACTAACCTTCCTCTTTTCTTGAAAATATGGCAACCTAAAAGAAGGTCAAGTAGAAGTTTGAGATGACGAGAATCCAATGTGTAGTCTCACACTAATAGTAGGTATTTTAAATATTTATATAGAAAACATATTGATCATGTATCTTGTTTGACCAATCTGGATATCAATTTATTCTTTTAGGTCTTTGGATACATCCACCTAAACATAGACCCATAACTTAGGAGGAGCTAAACAAAATCATTTAGGTTTAACACAAAACATAGAAGCTAAAGAGGAGATAATATGGCATAAAATTATTCCAACATACCAAGGGAAAACTAGGGAAAATGAACCAAACGATGATCCAAAGGGACTTTTATCAAATATGACAAATTCTTGAGTCTAGGGTTTGAAAACCAACAAAGAGGAATAGGCAAGCGAAGGGCCATGGTTGAGGATAACCTCAAGATTATTTTCTTGAGAAAAGTGAAAAAGAAAAAAAAGATTTGGTAAGGTTTCACATGGCATCAAGGTGAATCCTATGCAGGACCTAAGCCTTATTGACTTAGTCTTTGAGGATTCTTTTACGGGGAGACCCTACTAACAAAATACCCTATCAAGGTAAAATTATCTAACTGATGTCATGCATTGTCAAATTCATGAATTGAAAGAAGAACATCTAGTGGTGTTTTATGGAATGTACCTACTAAAACACCTTGGGAACAAACCTATGTCACTTGAGTGTGGGTGCCATTGTTTATTTTTATCGAACCTTCAACTCTAGCAACAATCACTATAGAGGACTGAAAATTCAAAGTTGTTTGAAAGGGGTGAAAGTCGCCTCAAGCATGGCAATATAAGGAGTTGCCCAATGAATGCAGAAGAAATCAAAGGACTCTTTCTTTCCAAAATAGTATGACATAGAGGCAATCAAAGCAAAGAAACCCTCAATACTCTTATTTTTATAGTACATAAAAATTGTTTGAAACAATATAGGAGTTTAGAGTTAGTGTCTGTTATTTATATCCTTGTAGAGATCTTCATTGCACTTTTACCCTCACTTATCTCAAATAATGGATTTCTTATGTTTCTTTCTACTAAAATATAAGAATATTATATGTCAGGATTTAGTGTGTTATTCACCTTGCAATCCCATGTGTAATGCTTATGTACTTGACATTCATGAGCACTAATATTTTTTTAATTAAAATTAGGGAGTGAATCCTTCCACCCACCCTTTGTCCTTCACCCCTAATTCATCTACCCAGGGTCCACTTTCCTACATAAGCCTAAGGAGAATTTTGGTGAGAGTAGTGGGTGAGGGGAGGAGAGATAGAGTCCCCAATGGTTTTAGGTTATTTTTAATTCATTTTGGGTGTTTTTCCAATTGTTATAATGCCAATGGTATTGTAGAACTACCTTTTCATGTGGGTATTATTAAATACACGGGTAAGTGCAAGAAGATGGGGGGCCAAAAAGGGGTCTTACGTGGCCACTTTTTTTCTGAAATAAGAAAATACTGGCCTTGGATGAGAAATTGAGCATAGTTACACTCAAAATTTGGAGATGCAACCAAAACAATGTCCGTAGTGCTCCGAGTCTACTTTCTAAACTACTATTTTTTTTTTAAATGGCATAGATTAAGGGGTTCAAAAGAGGGAGCCACAAAAATTGGTGTTGTTTCTGTCAAAAAAACATAACATAGCATGTTTTGTGGCTCCCTCAAAAGGTCAACTTTTTTTTGGTATTTTTAAAATCGCTTCAGTGAGAAATTAGCTAATAGCATCTAGTTTATGCCTGATATTTCTGATAATTTTTTGATGAATATTTGATTTTTTTACTAATTTTCAAAGTGGACACATCCTAAAAAATAGAATTTTGGCCATGCTACCCCTATAAATTTTGAAAACTAATTGAAAATCATTTTTTTCTTTTTTTAATATTTTTAGAATGGATTCTAGTTTCTAAATATGTATTTTTTTTAAATTTCAATGAATAGTTAATTTACAATGAAAAAAAGACCAAACAGTGGTTTTTTCCCAAAAACGGACACACAAACAAAAGAAATTAAAGATGAAAGGCTTAACATTGTTAAAATGTGAAAAGAATCACATCGTCAAATAGCTAAGAGAAAGCCTAACATTACCCAGGTGTTTGATTTGTTTGACATTGAAACACGTGCAAATCTGAGGGTTAGCACGAACAAAATTATGTGAAATCTTGAAGAATCTGGAAAAACACGTCTGTGACTGTTCAAAAGGCACTCCAAGCCTTTGGGTTGGAAATCCAAAGAAAATCCCAAGCCCAAGGCTTGGGATTCCCAAAGCAAGACATAACACGAGCGCGTTATAATGCGCTTGCATTATGTCTTGCTTTGCATTTTTCCTTTTCCGCAAGTCTATTGTTTGTCATGTTTGACATAGCATGAGCGTGTTATAACGCACTCACGTTATCTTCCCGTTAAATTTTTTTATGTTCAAGGCTATTAATCATGTATGTATGTATGTATGTATGTATGTATCTATGTATGCCTATATGTATGTATGTATGTATCTATGTATGCCAATATGTATGTATGTATGTATCTATGTATGCCTATATGTATGTATGTATAGTGTTGAGAGCAGAGGAGGGTAGAGATGGGAGTGAGCTAGATAGAGGAGGAGAGGGGTGGATAAGGATTGAGTGATTAAGGATTAAGGTTGAGAGTTGAGCATTTAGGGATAGGATTTACTGTTTAGGGATAAGGGATTAGAGTTTAGGACCTTGAGGGATTAGGGTTTAGGGTTGAGGCTTTAGGGATAGCATTTAGGGTTAAGGGTCAAGGGATTAGGTTTAAGGTAGAGTGTTGAGGGTAGAGGGATTAGGGATTAGGGTTTAGCGTTGAGGCTTTAGGGATAGTGTTTAGGGTTAAGGGTTGAGGGATTAGGTTTAAGGTAGAGTGTCGAGGGTAGAGGGATTAGGGATAGGGTTTAGGGTTGAAGGTTTAATGATTTAGGGTTGAGGGTTAAGGGATTAGGGTTTAAGATATAGTGTCGAGTGTCGAGCATGTAGGGATAGGTTTTAGGGTTCAAGTTTTAAGGGTCAAGGGTTGAGGGATTAGAGTTAAGGGTTGAAGAATTAGGGTTTGACGTTGAGGGTTGAGTACATTAAGGTTCGAGGGTTAAGGGTTTCGGGATAGGGTTGAGGGTCGAGGGATTAGGGTTAAGGGATAGGGTTGGAGGGTTTAGGGATAAGGGATTAGGGTTTAAGGTATAGTATCAAGCCTGTTGAGGGTCTAGGAATAGGGATAGCATTTAGGGTTTAGGGATGAGGGGTTAGAGTTGAGGGATGACAGATGATGGATTAGGGTTGAGGGATTAGGGTTTAGGGATAACGTTTAGGGTTAGGGTTGACGGATTAGGGTTTAAGGTATAGTATTGAGGGTTTAGGGATAAGGTTGAGGGTTGAGGGATTAGAGTGAAGGGTTGAGGGATTAGGATTTGACATTGAGGGTTGAGGGTTTAGGGTTTAGGGATAGGGTTGAGGAACAAGAGATCAGAGTTAAGGGTTGAGGGATTAGGTTTTGATGTTGAGGGTTGAGCTTCAAGGATCAAGGGTTTAGGGATAGGGTTGAGGGTTGAGGGATTAGGGTTAAATTAGAGTCTGGAGGGTGTAAGGATTAGGGACAGGGTTGGAGGGTTTAGGGATAAGGGATTAGGGTTTAAGGTATAGTATCAAGTCTGTTGAAGGTTTAGGAATAGGGATAGTATTTAGGGTTTAGGGATGAGGGATTAGAGTTGAGGGACGATGGATTAGGGTTGAGGGTTGAGAGATTAGGGTTTAGGGATAAGGTTTTGTTGATAATTGAGAGGGGGGTGAATTAGTTATCTCAATTTGTTTAACATTCAAAACTTTCTTATTAATTAATGCAGCATCAATTCAATTAAGCAAACATAACCATGAAATTGAAATACACATGACACAATATTTTTGACGTGGAAACCCTATTAATGGAGAAAACCACAGGGTGATTAACCCAAGATTGTATTCTCTGTTAGAAGAATAGAAATACAAAATGGCACTTGCCAATTAGGGCTCACTGCCCGAGCACACTGCTCACAAGAGGCTCACTGCCTACAAGAGACTCACTGTCTACATGTTGTAAGAAGAATAACAGGATCCTTAAACTAATGAGATGCATCGACATATGCAGGGGTTCAGTTCCGATTAGGCTCAATACACTGATCTGTTGCACTTCATCTTTCCTCTTCTGTTGTGCTGCTCTCCTTTCACATACTGGACCTTCCTTACTACTTTCACTCTACTCTATTGCTTTTATTTGCACATCTCTAAAACCACCACACCTCTCACAACTAAATCTATCTTGTATATATATCCGCACAAGTGATTTCATCACCTTTCTAGTCAGCATCCGGAATAGTCAATATTTTCTTCAAACTGTAATCTGTCGACTGAATCGTTGCTTGCCAAGTAATCTGGATCAAGGATATACTTGTAGAAGTCATCAATCATGTCGTCCAATCATAACTTATGCCTTAAGAACCTTTACCAACATCAATAACACATCCGGAATAATGTCTGATGTTCTGTCAGTAAGTTCTTCCTCTATCCATACTGCCAATTAGGAACCTGACACTCAAGTATTCATATCTTTTTCTTCATCTATCACCGAAGGCTAAATCCTTGGAATCTATTAGTCCAGGTAGTCCTCTTGACTTCCCCAAAACCATACTTCACCAAGATACTTCCTCTGAGAGATCCGAACCTGACTATTAGACCTTGCCACATGCTCTATTCTTGCTCACTGGACCTCAACACTTCTTCAATCTGACTTCCGGTAAAGACTCATCATGTCCTACGGATGTGTGGGATAACCTTTGTTGCCATCAATGAAAACATTCATGAATCCTTATAGTGTCTCTTGCCAACAATCGTCCCCTTTGGCATTGATGGCAACACTTAGTGAAAAATGACTAAGTGTCACACTATACTCCGCCTTGGCTGATGTTCTATCTTTATGTACATTTTCCAGAGCCCCCCCTTAGCTGGATTCCTCATTTTTCACTACTCTTCACTCCGCCTTTGACATTAATGGCAAAGGGTAGGTTCTGTATACTAAAATTTTCAAACTTTTAACTATACTTAGCTACATAATTATATACACATGGCATATTTATATATTACTGAAGAATGTCTGCAAAAGTTGTCTTCAATTGGACAAATTCTATTGCCCAACTTTGCTTCATTCTGTCCAAAATTGATATATGACCACTTAATAGGAATGCAAACACATTTGCCCTTTTTAGATCTGTCGGATCACTAGTCCAAGTTGTGATCTGAGCTTCTTTTATGGCCTCATGCATGGCCTCTAACTTAGGGATAATTATCCCTCTGAGTTCACCCAACCTGCTTATTCTATTTTTCTTTTCCTTCTCCAGCTTCTTGATTTCATTCAGGACTGCAATAGTATGACATTCTTGATTTATTATGGAAGATGAGAGAGGATCAAAATTCTTTGATAGATTTGTTAGTTTGTCCTCCTATTCTTTTACTTTCTTTTCAATGTCCAATGTTACTTTGGACCATGATAAACAAAATTTGTACATTTCTCCACCATTTTTAAGAGCATTTTCTAACCTCTTTATCCCTATATTCATATTCCTCCTATCATTAGTTATTAACCCTTGTACCTCTGATAATCTTTTTGTCAAAAATTCCTTCTGGACCTTATCTTCTGCTAACTTCTCTAGGGAATCGAAATGTGTGTTAACACTATTGACTAGAGTTTTAAGATTACCAGATGAGGAGGCTGAGAGATCCTTCTGAAAAGATGGCATAATCTTTTCTAACACTCTAGATGCGGCTTCTATAAGCTCACAGCCTTCCATGTGAGACTTCAGGAATTTTTCTTTGGCCTTTGCATTAGCAAATGAAGCTATCTTCATTGTTTGTACTGGAGAAAGAGAGTCAAAATCAAATGGCCCTTTTAGCAGTTTCGGTTCATCAATCTCCATAGTCTCTTTTGTCAAGAAGTCCTTGATAGATTCTGTAGTGTCTCTTGCCAGAGACAGTTTCTTCTTCTCTTCTGCACTGTCAGCTTCTTTACCTTTCACATCTTCTTCTTTTTCCAGTATTCTTTATTCTCCCTTAGATCTGGAGACTGCAGGGGAAACCGAAGGAGAGATGTTTGTCTGTTTATGAACTTCCTCTTCCGGAACAGAGGATTCCAAGTCCTTATCCTTTTCTGCACCGGTGTCCATGACTTCTTCTACCATTTTATCAGTCGATTCCTCTCCAACACTTGTGGCCGAGGGATCAGCATCCAAGTCCTCTATGATAGGAAGATTGAATCTTTTAAAGACATTCTGGAGGATCTCTTTTGTTTCCTTGGCTACCTTGTCAATCTCACCAAGCATGAGCTGATTCATTCTGGCTTTGCTCCAGAATTCATCCTTACAATCTTTGAAGATCATACTAATCTGCTTTAGGGTGATTGAAGGATATAGCTGAATAGCTATCTACTCTCAGATCTCAAGGTCTTTTGCCATGGCATTATTCTTTCTTATTTCTAACTCTTTTTTCTAGACTTTTAGGAATAAGAGATATCATTTCAATAAAAGTCTTATTATATATATTTAGATACTTAAGTGCAGCTTCCTGTAAGATCTTCTAGTCAGCTTCATTATAATCATCATAGAATTCAACCATTGGTTGGAGATTTCCATCCACAGTGATTGATTTGATGACATCATCTAAAGATAGAGTGGGCTTTTCAACAAATTCCTCTACCTTTTCTTGTTCACCTTGACTGGTAGAGGATTCACTGGATCCTTTCTTCTTCTACTTCTTCATTTTCTTTATCTCCTCATCTGATTCAGTTTCTTCTTCATCCTTTTGTCTTGCATAGGACCTCATTGCCTTTTTCTTTGTTCTCTTCTCTACTTTATCAGATGATTTTGCTTCTAGTTGTGACACCTTTGAGCTTTCAGGAGTGGTAGGTGTAGATTTCTTTGATGATCTGGTCAGGGTGGAAGGTTCTACTGGACCACTTTCCTTACTTTCCTTTTCTGCCTCTTTCTTCTCTTTCTCAGCATTTGCCTCTTTTCCATGTTGGCATCAAGTGCCTCTTTTGAGATGCCAAAGATTTTGGCAACTTCTTCAACTACTTTTCTCACCTTCCTTTTCATCTCTGGCTGCCTTAGCTCTACATGGATTTTCACACTTAGTTCTTCAAAGGTTCCAAACCTTTCTGCCTTAGGATCCTTTGGCTGACTGAGTATGTGTTGTACATGCAGCTCCATAATGTTCTCATCAACTTCATATCCCATAGGCATGATCCAGACTATCCTTGGCTCCACTGCCTCCATTAGGCATTGATTAGTGTCTACCATAAAGCACACTGTGTCTTTGTATTCTCAAGTAATGATTTAGGGTTCTTTTTCTGGTTTGCATCATATTTTGAAAGTTCTTAAAGTAACCCCACAGAGCTATATTCCTTGCCTTAGCATCCCCAAGTCCATGCATGTAGTCCCTGATTTGAATTGCTATAGGTCTATTACTTTACCATACCCATCCCATGGATCCGGGCATCTCATTCATGAAATAGAAAAATAGACACAATATTAGTCCTCCATATTTGAAGGAATTCTTCTTGTCCTTTTTGATCTTCTATATGTTTTCCATCAATTGGCTTAGAAGGAGTTCACAGAGATCATATTCTACATTTTTTCTTAGCATCTCATAAGTAGTATATACTACAGTTCCAGATACTGAGTTCTCCCTGCTGGAGTGATATATCCTATAACTGATTATCATAGATGCAAACTTGATATCCAGATCAGAGATATCTTCAATGGTCATTGCTCTCTTATCAAATTTTGATCTGGTGGCCTCAGGTTCAATTTGGTTTTTGACAGATTTTAGGACAGGTATCCCTCCAGAGGAGTGTAAACCGGTTATTGCCCTAATTGCTTTCTTAGTGATTTTGCAAGGTCTATTCAGCCATAAAAAGTTATCATGTACCCTACTCAGTACATACTGGACCCATTCATCTTCTTCAAAACAGGGGAAATGAAAGTATTGATCAAAGTGTTTCTCCTGGATGCTCTTATATTGTGGTTTAAGCTCAAAAGCATCATCTATCAACTGATTGTGATAGATATCCATAAAAATCCCCAAACTCTTCAATATTCACGTGTATGTAAACCCTAATATCTTTTGTATGTAACACACCATGCAGAACACTAGAAAATGCTCCTAGGGGATCTACTTCCAAGGATTTGTATGGATGTTTCTTGAATTTGGGGCGAGGCCTATCAGAGATTTTCACAATATTTGGAGTACCCATCATTCAAGGATATACAAAGAGATATTTGATAATGGAGAATACCTTTTGTGCTTGTAGGGTTCACGGAATGAACTTGAATGATTTGCTGATTGAATCAACTCCAATGGTTGGTCTTTGAGAAGTTTGAAGCAATTTGTCACAAAGCTCTTATTTCTTTCTTTTTGAATGCAAATGTGCAAATGACGAGCACATGAACCCTTTTATTTGCAAGAGAAGCCCTAAATCCATACTGCAATAAATGCCCAACTTAGGTTATTTTGGTTGCTCTATATACCTTATTCTGAAATAGATCTTTTTCTGGATCACTGTAATATGCTTAGAGTTATCCTTGGAGATTAACAATGAACTTTCTTACTTTCCTTAGTCATTTATTCGCAGATCAAGATGTCTCAATTTTAGAATCACACCAGACCAAACTTGTAAGAAACCTACTTTTACCGGAAGACTGTTAAACTAGATCTAACTGAAGGGATTAGACTCTTCAAATCTTTATGCAGATCTTTCAAATATTTGCTATGGCTTGTCTAAGTATTTCTCTGAAAAATCCTTTGATCTGCAGCCTTTCATGTGCCGATTACAGGCACTACTTGACTGGCTAGGGGAATTGGTTTTTCTTTTGTTACTCCCCCTGAGCCAGAGCTCACCTTTTAATTTCTGGAAGGAATATTAGCACCAAATTCTAGTGCGGATCCATCCCCTATATTCTTTGTACTTTTCTTCAGCCAAATCTTGTTCATCTCACTTTGAACTTCATCCACATTCACTTTTCATTTTCCTTTGTCTTGATTCTGATGATGTACTAGACCTCTTTTGTCCTGATTCTTACTTCTATAGAAGTTGGCAATATGATTGGATCTATTGCAAATTTGGCAAACAACATTTCTTTGTATATTTGATTGATATCCTCTTGATCTACATTGATTAGCCATATGACCCATTATATTGCATGCAAAGCATCTACCATTGAATGAATTGTTCATTTGCATATTTCTGTATTCATGAGATTTGTGACCATACCTTTTGTAGTTGAAACATTGTCTGGAGAAGGATATATTAGTCTGATTCATTTTCTTTCTACACTGATTAGCTTTATGACCAAAGTTGTTGCAGTTGTGGAAGTATCGATTGAATGATGGATATCTTTGAGCATTAGGCTAGCTTACTAGAGATCTTCTAGGCCTGTTCCTTTGATTTTCTAGTCGAAATCTCTTCTGACCGGATTTGGAGCTTTCACCTTTCTCATATCCCAAGCCACACTTGTCATCTACCCCTTTTTGGCTTTCAAGTAGAACTTCAAGTTGAGTAGAACTTATCTTGAATTTCTCTTTGTATTCATTTGTGTTGGCAAGAGACACTATATGGATTCATGAATGTTGTCATTGATAGCAACAAAGTTCATCCCACACATCCATAGGACATGGTATGTCTCTACCAGAAGTCAAAGTAAAGAATGTTGTGGTCTGGTAAACAAGAACAGAGCATGTGGCGAGGTCCGACAGATAGGTCTGGATCTCTCAGAGGAAGCATCTTGGTGAAGTGTAGATTTGAGGAAGTCAAGAGGAGTATCTTGACTGATAGATTCCAAGGTTTGAGCCTCCGGTGTGAAAAGGATAAAAAGATATGAATGTTTGAGTGTCGGGTTCTCATGTGACAGTGTGAACAGAGGAAGAACTGACTGGCAGAACATTAGACATTATTCTGGATGTGTTACTGATGTTGGTGAAGGTTATAAAGGCATGAATTATGTTTAGCTGACATGATTAATGATTTTCATAAGTATATCATTGATCCACATTAGTTGGTGTGCAAGGACTCAGCCGACAGATCAAAGTTTGTGAAAAGATTGACTATTCTGGGTGCCGACTAGAAAGGTGATGAAATCACTTGTGTGGATATATATACACGATGGATTTAGTTGTGAGTAGTGTTTCTGTGGGTGTTATTGATGTGTGAATAAAAGCAGAGCAGAGTAGAAGTAGTAAAGAAGGTCTGGTATGTGAAAGGAAAGCAGCATAAGAGAAGAGGAAAGATGAAGTGCAATAGATTAGTGTACTGAGCCTAACCGGAACTGAACTCCAGCATATGTGGATGCTACCAATCACTTCAAGTATTGTATAACACTCTTTTTGTAGACAGTGTGTCTCTTGTAGGTAGTGTGCCTCCTTGTGAGCAGTGTGCTTGGGCAGTGAGCCCTACTTGGCAAGTGCCATTTTGTATTTCCATTCTTCTAACAGAGAATACAATCTTGGGTTAATCACCCGGTGGTTTTCTCCCTTAACAGGGTTTCCACATCAAAAATACTATGTCATGTGTATTTCCATTTCATGATTATCTTTGCTCATTTGGATTAATATTACATTAATTGTTAATAAAGTTTAGAAAGCAAAAATAATTAGGATAACTGATTCACCCCCCTCTTAGTTATCAACAATTGGTATCAGAGCTAAGTTCCTCCTAACAAAGCCTAACAGCTTGAGGAAGATCTAGGAATTCAAATGGATGCATATGGTTTAAGGGAGAAACTCAAGACTACCCTTGATGATCTTGAATAGTCAAACTTTGAAGTCAATGAATTAAAGGAAAGATTCAAACAGGCTGATGGTTTCATGAGAGAACTAAAAGACAAATTAAGTCTCTCTATGAAAAAGAGAAAGGAGCTTCTTCAGCAATTGGCAAGACAAGGTGAAGCAAATAATGTAAATGAAGAGTTGGAAAAAATTGAGTTGTGTGAAAATTTATCAAAAGAAATCATTATGGTAAGACATGAAATGGAATTAGGAGTCATGAAGTTTACCCAAGAAGTTGAAGAGAAAAGAAAAACTAAAGATAATCTAAGACAATCTCTCAAGGAAAAATTAGAAGATTGCTACCAGATGGATAGAATTATCAGACATCTTGAATCTGATCTTGAAGATGCTAAAGATAATGAAGAAAAACTTGAGGATCAAATTGTCTCTCTCAAAAGGGATCTTCAAACAACAAATGAATATAAAGAGAAATTCAAGATAAGTTTTGCTCAACTTGAAGTTCTTCTTGGAAGTCAAAAGAAGGTAGATGACAAGTGTGATTTGGGATATGAAAAAGGAGAAAGCTCCGGATCCAGTCAAAAGAATTTTGGATCAGAAAATCCAAGGAACAGGCCTAGAAGACCTCCGGTAAGACAGCCTAATGCTCAAAGATATCCATCCTTCAATGGATACTGCCACAACTGCAATCACTTTGGTCACAAAGCTAATCAATGCAGAAAGAGAATGAATCAGACTAATTCATCCTTCTCCGAACAGTGTTTTAACTGCAAAAGGTATGGTCACAAATCTCATGAATGTAGAAATATGCAAATGAACAAATCATTCAATGGTAGATGCTTTGCATGCAATAGAATAGGTCATATGGCTAATCAATGTAGATCAAGAGGATATCAATCAAATATGCAAAGAAATGTTGTTTGCCAAATTTGCAATAGATCCGGTCATATTGCTAAATTCTGTAGAAGCAAGAATCAGGACAAAAGAGGTCCAGTATATCGTAATCAAAATCAAGACAAGGGAAAACAAAAAGTGAATGTGGACGAAGTTCAAAGTGAGATGAACAAGATTTGGGTGAAGAAAAGTATAGAGAATGTAGTGGATGGATCTGCACTAGACTCTGGTGCTGATATTCCTTCCAAAAATTAAAAAGTGAGCTCTGGCTCAAGGGGAGACACAAAGAAAACCTTGCTCCCCCAGCTAGTCAATTGGTGCCGGAACTGGCACAGGAAGAGTTGCAGATTAAAGGATTCATAAGGGAAACATCCAAACAAAGTATGGTTAAGATTTGGAAGATCCGCATGATGTTTAAAGACCAGGTCTGATCTGGTTCTTCAAGTCATCTAAATAAGGCCAACCAGAATAACTTAGGTCGAGCATTTATTGCAACCTGACAATAGGGTTTGCGGAGCAATATAAGGGTTTTCTCATTGATCACTTGTTCATTCTGCATTTAAGAAGAAGAAAGAAAAGGAGCTCTGCAACTACTTCTCCCAAAGATCAAGATGATTCTTCTTACAGCTCAATCTAGATTGCATCATGTGTGCCCTAAACAGCGTAAAAGGTATTCTTTATTCTTGATATCTCTCAGTAAGATTCTTTGAAGATGCATACTCTAAATATAGTAAAGATCTCTGATAGGCCCCGCCCTGAATTCAAGAAACATCCATACAAATCATTGGAGGTAGATCCCCTAGGAGCATTCTCTAGTGTTCCGCATGGCATTTTGCACACAGAAGACATTAGGGTTTACATACATGCAAATATTGAAGAGTTTGGGGAATTCAAACTAAGGGACATCTATCACAAACAATTGATAGATGATACTTTTGAGCTTAAACCTAAATATAAGGGCATCCAGGAGAAACATTTTGATCAGTTCATTCATTTCCCCTATTTTGAAGAAGATGAATGGGTCTGGTATGTATTGAGTAGGGTGCATGATAACTTCCTATGGCTGAACAGACCTTGCAAGATCACAAAGGAGGCATTTAGGGCAGTAACTGGTTTATACTCCTCTGGAGGGATACCTGTCCTCAAATCTGTCAAAAACAACATTGTAATTAAGGTCCCCGAATCAAAATTTGATAAGAGGGCAATGACCATTGAAGATATTACTGACCCGAATGTCAAGTTTGCATCTATGATAATAGGATACAAGATATATCACTCTAGTAGGGAGAATTCAGTATCCGAAACTATAGTATATACTGCCTATGAGATGCTGAGAAAGAATGTAGAATATGATCTCTGTGAACTTCTTTTGAGCCAACTAATGGAAAACATACATAAAATCAAAAAGGACAAGAAGAATTCCTTTAAATATGGTGGACTAATACTATGTCTATTTTTCTACTTCATGAATGAGCTGGCTGGATCAAATGGATGGGTATGGCAAAATGACAAACTGGTAGCAATTTAGATCAGAGACTACTTGCATGAACTTGGGGATGCTAAGGCAAGGAATACAGCTCTGTGGGGTTACTTCAAGCAATTTCAAAATACAATGCAAATGAGAGAAAGAATCCCCAGGTCAGTAGTTGAGAAATACAAGGATACAGTGTGCTTCATGGTAGACACTGATCAATGCCTAATGGAGGCAGTAGAGCAAAGGATAGTCTGGATCATTCCTATGGGGTATGAAGTTGATAAAAAAATTGTAGAGCTGCATGTTCAACACATGCTTAGTCAGCCTAAGGACTCAAAAGCAGAAAGATTTGGAACCTTTGAGGAGCTGAGTGTAAAGATTCATGTGCAACTCAGAGAACCTGAAATCAAGAGGAAGGTGAGAAAAGAAGTAGAAAATATTGCCCAAGGCCTTGGCATCTCAAAGGAGGCACTTGATGCCCACAAGAAAAGGATGGAAAGGGATGAGGAAGAGAAGAAAGAGGTAGAAAAGAAAAGCAAGGAAAGTGCTCTGGTAGAAACCTCCACATGGACTAGATCATTAAAGAGATCTGCAGCTGCCACTGCCAAAAGCTCAAAGGCATCTAAACCAGAAGCACAATCATCCAGAAAAGGAGAAAAGAGAACAAAGAAAAAGGCAATAAGGTCCTATGTTGGCCTAAAGGATGATGAGGAAGCCAAATCAGATGAGGAGATAAGGAAACTGAAGAAGAAGAAGAAATTATCTGGTGAACATTCTACCAGTCAAGGAGAAGAAAAGAAGGAAGAGGAATTTGTTGAAAAACCCACTCTATCCTTAGACGTTGTAGTAAAAGTAGTCACTGTGGATGGAAACCTGCAACCCTTAACAAAATTCTATGATGATTATAATGAAGCAGATAAATAGATTCTAGAGGAAGCCATAGTTCAGTTTTTGAACACTTAAAACAAAGCCTTTATTGAAATTATCTCTCTAATTCCCAAAAGCTTAGAGAAAAGGCTTGAAATGAGGAAGAACAATGCTCAAGCAAAAGATCTTGAGATCCAGGAATAGGTCACCATTAAGCTCTTCCCTTCAATCACTCCACAGCAAATGAATATGATCTTTAAAGAGTGCAAGGATGAGTTCTGAAGCAAAGCCAGGATGAATCAACTCATGCTTGGTGAAACTGACAAAGTGGCAAAAGAGACTGAAGAGATCCTCCGAAATACTCTTAAAAAGTTTAACATTCCCATCATAGAGGACTCTAGTAAAGACAAGGGCTTAGAATCCTCTATTTCGGAAGAGGTGGGTCATGAACCAACAAATATCTCTCCTCTGGTTTCCCCTACAGCTTCTGAATCTAAAGGAGAAGACAGAATACAGGGGAAAGAAGCAAGATTGAAGGAAAAAGGAGTTGACAATACCAAGGTTGCAGAGGGAGAGAAGACTCCAACAGAGAAAACCACAACTGCTAGTGGTAAGAATGTAGAAGGAGAGAAAGCTCCAAGGGACAGCCCTAAGAATGCAGAAGAGAAGAAACATCTGTCTCTAGCAAGAGACATTGCAAAAACTGTCCAAGAATTCCTAAACGAAGAAACAATGGAGATTGATGAACCAGAACTTCTACAAGGACCATTTAATTTTGATTCTCTCTCTCCGGTATAGACAATGAAGATAGCTTCATTTGCCAATGCAAAGGTTAAAGAAAAACTCCTGAAGTCTCACATGGAAGACTGTGAGTTGATAGAAGCTACTTCCGGAGTGCTTGAAAAGATTATGCCATCATTTCAGAAAGATCCCATAGCCTCCACATCTGGTAATCTCAAAACTCTAGTCAATAGTGTTAGCACACATTTTGGTTCTCTAGAGAAGTCAGCTGAAGAAAAGGTCTGGAAGGAGCTTTTGGATAAGAGACTCTCTAAAGTATAGGGTTTGATAACAAATGATAGGAAAGTAATGGATATCAGGATAAAGAGCTTGGAAAATGCTCTTAAAGATGACAGAAATATGTACAAATTTTGCTTATCTTGGCCCACAGTGACCAAAGATATTGAAAAGAAAGTAAAAGAACATGAGGATAAACTACTAAGTCTGTCTAAAAGTTTTGATCCTCTCTCATCCTCTATAGCAAATCAAGAGTGTCAGACTATTGCAATCACAAATGCAATAAAGAATTTTGAGAAGGAAAGGAAGAACATAATTAGCCGGATGGGTGAACTTAGGAGGATCATTGTCCCTAAGTTAGAGGCCATGCATGAGGCCAGAAGTGAAGCTTAAATCACAGCCCAGACAAATGATCCAATAGATCTAAAAAGGGCAGATGCATTGGCATTCTTGTTGAGCGGTCATATTTCAATTTTGGATAGAATGAAGCAAAGTTGGGCTACAAAATTTATTCAATTGAAGACAACTTTTGCAGACATACTTAAGTATATGTAAGTATGTCATATGTATATACTTATATGGGTAAGTATAGTTGAATTTTTGAAAGTTTTGGTATGTGGACCCTACCCTTTGCCATTGATGTCAAAGGGGGAGTGAAGAGCAGTGAAAAATGAGGAATCCAACTAAGGGGGAGCTCCAAAAAATATATATAAAAACAGAGCATCAGCCAAAGGGGGAGCATAGTGTAAACACTTAGTCATTTTTCACTAAGTGTTTCCATCAATGCCAAAGGGGGAGATTGTTGGCAAGAGACACTATATGGATTCATGAATGTTGTCATTGATGGCAAAAAGTTCATCCCACACATCCGTAGGACATGGTATGTCTCTACCGGAAGTCAGAGTAAAGAATGTTGTGGTCTGGTAAACAAGAACAGAGCATGTGGCGAGGTCCGACAGACAGGTCCAGATCTCTCAGAGGAAGCATCTTGGTGAAGTGCAGATTTGGGGAAGTCAAGAGGAGTATCTTGACTAATAGATTTTAAGGTTTGAGTCTCCGGTGTGAAAAGGATAAAAAGATATGAATGTTTGAGTGCCAGGTTCTCATGTGATAGTGTGAACAGAGGAAGAACTAACTGGCAGAACATCAAACATTATCCCAGATGTGTTACTGATGTTGGTGATGGTTATGAAGGCATGAATTATGTTTAGCCAACATGATTAATGATTTCCATAAGTATATAATTGATCCACATTACTTGGTGTGCAAGGATTCAGCCGACAAATCAAAGTTTGTGAAAAGATTGACTATTCCAGGTGCTGACTGGAAAGGTGATGAAATCACTTGTGTGGATATATATACACAATGGATTTAGTTGTGAGTAGTGTTTTTATGGGTGTTGTTGATGTGTGAATAAAAGTAGAGCAGAGCAGAAGTAGTAAGGAAGGTCCGGTATGTGAAAGGAAAGTAGCATAAGAGAAGAGGAAAGATGAAGTGCAGCAGACCAGTGTACTGAGCCTAACTGGAACTGAACTCCGGCATATGTGGATGCTACCAATTAGTTCAAGTATTGTATAACACTCTTTTTGTAGACAGTGTGTCTCTTGTAGGCAGTGTGCCTCCTTGTGAGCAGTGTGCTCGGGCAGTGAGCCCTAATTGGCAAGTGCAATTTTGTATTTCCATTATTCTAATAGAGAATACAATCTTGGGTTAATCACCTCGTGGTTTTCTCCCTTAACAGGGTTTCCACGTCAAAAATACTGTGTCATGTGTATTTGCATTTGATGATTATGTTTGCTCATTTGGATTAATATTACATTAGTTGTTAATAAAGTTCAGAAAGCATAAATAATTAGGATAACTGATTCACCCCCCCTCTCAGTTATCAACAATTTGCTGTTTGAAGATCCCTTTTAAGAGAGACAATTTCATCCTCAAGTTTTTCTTCATTATCTTTAGCATCTTCAAGATCAGATTGAAGATGTCTAATTATTCTGTCCATCTTGTGGTAGTCTTCTAATTTCTCCTTGAGAGATTGTCTTAGATCATCTTCAGTTTTTCTTTTCTCTTCAATTTCTTGAATGAACTTTATAACTCCTGATTCCATTTCATGTCTTACCATAATTATCTCTTTTGATAACTTTTCACATAACTTGGTTTTCTCCTTTAGATCTCCATTTGAATCATTTGTTTCAACTTGACTTCTCAGTTACTGAAGTAGCTCCTTTCTCTTTTTCATAGAGAGACTCAGTTTCTCTTTTAATTCATTTATGAAATCATCAACCTGTTTGAGTCTTTCCTTCAATTCATTGACTTCAAAATTTGACTGCTCAAGATCATCTAGGGCAGACTTAAGTTGCTCCCTCATACCATACATATCCATTTGAATTCCCAGATCTTCCTCAAGATATTAGGCTCTGATGGGAGGAACTTGGCTCTGATACCAATTGTTGATAACTGAGAGGGGGGGGTGAATCAGTTATCTCAATTTGTTTAACATTCAGAACTTTCTTATTAATTAATGTAGCATCAATTCAATTAAGCAAACACAACCATGAAATTGAAATACACATGACACAATATTTTTGACATGGAAACCCTGTTAAGGGAGAAAACCATGGGGTGATTAACCCAAGATTGTATTCTCTATTAGAAGAATGGAAATACAAAATGGCACTTGCCAATTAGGGCTCACTGCCCAATCACACTGCTCATAAGAGGCTCACTACCTACAAGAGACTCACTGTCTACAAATTGTAAGAAGAATAACAGGATCCTTGAATTGATGAGATGCATCCACATATGCAGGGGTTTAGTTCTAGTTAGGCTCAATACGTTGATCTATTGCACTTCATCTTTCCTCTTCTGTTGTGCTACTCTCCTTTCACATACCGGACCTTCCTTACTACTTTCACTCTTCTCTACTGCTTTTATTCACACATCTCTAAAACCACCACACCTCTCACAACTAAATCTATCTTGTATATATATCCGCACAAGTGATTTCATCACCTTTCTAGTCAGCATCTGGAATAGTCAATATTTTCCTCAAACTCTGATCTGTCGGCTGAATCCTTGCTTGCCAAGTAATGTAGATCAAGGATATACTTGTAGAAGTCATCAATCATGTCAGCCAATCATAACTTATGCCTTAAGAACCTTTACCAACATCAGTAACACATCCAGAATAATGTCTGATGTTCTATCAGTCAGTTCTTCCTCTGTCCATACTGCCAATCAAGAACGTGACACTCAAGTATTCATATCTTTTTCTTCATCTATCACTAGAGGCTAAAACCTTGGAATCTATCAGTCCAGGTAGTCCTCTTGACTTCCCCAAATCCATACTTTACCAAGATACTTCCTCTAAGAGATCCGGACCTAATAGTCAGACCTCGCCACATGCTCTGTTCTTGCTCACTAGACCTCAACACTTCTTAAATCTAACTTCCAGTAAAGACTCATCATGTCCTGTGGATGTGTGGCATAACCTTTGTTGCCATTACTGACAACATTCATGAATCCTTATAGTGTCTCTTCCCAACAGGTTTAGGGTTGAGGGATTAGGGTTTAAGGTATAGTGTTGAGGGTTAAGGGTTTAGGGATAGGTTTTAGGGTTGACGGATTAGGGTTTAGGGTTGACAGATTAGGGTTTAGGGTTGATGGATTAGTGTTTAATGTTGAGGTTAGGATCAGTGTATCAAGGGTAGAGGGATTAGGGATAGGGATTAGGGTTGAAGGTTTAAGGATTGAGGGTTGAGGCTTTCGGGATGAGGGTTTAAGGCTTAAGATATAGTGTCAAGTGTTGAGGGTGTAGGGATAGGGTTTAAGTTTTAAGGGTTAAGGGTTGAGGGATAGGGATAAGGGTTTAAGGTATATTGTTGACGGTTGATAGTTTAGGGATAGGGTTTAGGTTTAAGGGATTAGGGTTTAGGGTTGATGAATTAGGGTTTAATGTTGAGAGTTGAGGGTTGAGGGTTGAGGGTTGAGGTTGAGGGATAGGGTTAATGGTCAAGGGATTAGGGTTAAATAAGAGTGTCAAGGGTAGAGGGATTAGGGTTTAAGGTATAGTATCAAGCCTGTTGAGGGTCTAGGAATAGGGATAGCATTTAGGGTTTAGGGATGAGGGATTAGAGTTGAGGGATGACGGATTAGGGTTGAGGGTTGAGGGATTAGGGTTTAGGGATAAGGTTTAGGGTTGAGGGCTGAGGGATTAGGGTTTAAGGTATAGTATTAAGGGTTTAGGGATAGGGTTTAGGGTTGAGGGATTAGAGTGAAAGGTTGAGGGATTAGGATTTGACGTTGAGGGTTGAGGGTTTAGGGTTTAGGGTTTAGGGATAGGGTTGAGGGTCGAGGGATCAGAGTTAAGGGTTGAGGGATTAGGGTTTGATGTTGAGGGTTAAGGGTTGAGGTTTGAGGGTCAAGGGTTTAGGGATAGGGTTGAGGGTCGAGGGATTAGGGTTAAAGCAGAGTGTGGGGGGTATAAGGATTAGGGATAGGGTTTGAGAGTTTAGGGATAAGGGATTAGGGTTTAAGGTATAGTATCGAGTATGTTGAGGGTTTAGGAATAGGGATAGCATTTAGGGTTTAGCGATGAGGGATTAGAGTTAAGGGATGATGGATTAGGATTGAGGGTTGAGGGATTAGGGTTTACGGATAAGGTTTAGGGTTGAGGGTTGAGGGATTAGGGTTTAATGTATAGTGTTGAGGGTTTAGGAATTGGGTTTAGGGTTGAGGGATTAGGATTTGATGTTGAGGGTTAAGGGTTAAGGGTTTAGGGTTTAGGGATAGGGTTGAGGGTCGAGGGATCAGAGTTAAGGGTTGAGGGATTAGGGTTTGGCGTTGAGGGTTAAGGGTTGAGGGTTGAGGGATTAGGGTTAAAGTAGAGTGTGGAGGGTATAAGGATTAGGGATAGGGTTAGAGGATTTAGGGATAAGGGATTAGGGTTTAAGGTATAGTATCGAGTCTATTGAGGGTTTAGGAATAGGGATAGCATTTAGGGTTTAGGGATGAGGGATTAGAGTTTAGGGATGACAGATTAGGGTTAAGGGTTGAGGGATTAGGGTTTAGGGATAAGGTTTAGGGTTGAGGGTTGAGGGATTAGGGTGTAAGGTATAGTGTTGAGGGTTTAAGGATCGGGTTTAGGGTTGAGGGGATAGAGTGAAGGTTTGAGGGATTAGGATTTGACGTTGAAGGTTGAGGGTTTAGGGATAGGGTTGAGGGTCAAGGGATCAGTGTTAAGGGTTAAGGGATTAGGGTTTGACGTTGAGGGTTGAGGGTTGAGGTTCGAGGGTGAAGGGTTTAGGGATAGGGTTGAGGGTCAAGGGATTAGGGTTAAACTAGAGTGTGGAGGGTATAAAGATTAGTGATATGGTTGGAGGGTTTAGGGATAAGGGATTAGGGTTTAAGGTATAGTATCAAGTCTATTGAGGGTTTAGGAATAGGGATAGTATTTAGAGTTTAGGGATAAAGGATTAGAGTTGAGGGATGACGGATTAGGGTTGAGGGATTAAGGTTTAGGGATAAGGTTTAGGGTTGAGGGCTGAGGGATTAGGGTTTAAGGTATAGTGTTGAGGGTTTAGGGATAGGGTTTAGGGTTAAGGGATTAGAGAGAAGGGTTGAGGGATTAGGATTTGACATTGAGGGTTAAGGGTTAAGGGTTTAGGGATAGGGTTGAGGGTTAAGGGATCAGAGTTACGGGTTGAGGGATTAGGGTTTGACGTTGAGGGTTGAGGGTTGAGGTTAGAGGGTGAAGGGTTTAGGGATAGGGTTGAGGGACAAGGGATTAGGGTTAAAGTAGACTGTGGAGGGTATAAGGATTAGGAATAGGGTTGGAGGGTTTAAGGATAAGGGACTAGGGTTTAAGGTATAGTATCAAGTCTGTTAAGGGTTTAGGAATAGGGATAGCATTTAGGGTTTAGGGATGACGGATTAGAGTTGAGGGATGATGGATTAGGGTTGTGGATTGAGGGATTAGGGTTTGACATTGAGGGTTGAGGGTTGACGTTCAAGGGTCAAGGGTTTAGGGATGGGGTTGAGGGTCGAGGGATTAGGGTTAAAGTAGAGTGTGGAGGGTATAAGGATTAGGGATAGGGTTGGAGGGTTTAGGGATAAGGGATTAGGGTTTAAGGTATAGTGTTGAGTTTGTTGAGGGTTTAGGAATAGGGATAGCATTTAGGGTTTAGGGATGAGGGATTAGATTTGAGGGATGACATATTAGGGTTGAGGGTTGAGGGATTAGGGTTTAATGATAAGGTTTAGGGTTGAGGGCTGAGCGATTAGGGTTTAAGGTATAGTGTTGAGGGTTTAGGGATAGGGTTTAGGGTTGAGGGATTAGAGTGAAGGGTTTAGGGATTAGGATTTGACATTAAGGGTTGAGGGTTTAGGGTTTAGGGTTTAGAGATAGGGTTGAGGGTCGAGGGATCAGAGTTAAGGGTTGAGGGATTAGGGTTTGACATTGAGGGTTGAGGGTTGAGGTTCAAGGGTTAAGGGTTTAGGGATAGGGTTGAGGGTCGAGGGATTAGGGTTAAAGTAGATTGTGGAGGGTATAAGGATTAGGGATAGGGTTGGATGGTTTAGGGATAAGGGATTAGGGTTTAAGGTATAGTATCGAGTCTGTTGAGGGTTTAGAAATAGGGATAGCATTTAGGGTTTAGGGATGAGGGATTAGAGTTGAGGAATGATGGATTAGGGTTGAGGGTTAAGGGATTAGGGTTTGACGTTGAGGGGTGAGGTTCAAGGGTCAAGGGTTTAGGGATAGGGTTGAGGGTCGAGGGATTAGGGTTAAAGTAGAGTGTGGAGTGTATAAGGATTAGGGATAGGGTTGGATGGTTTAGGCATAAGGAATTAGGGTTTAGGGTATAGTATTGAGTCTATTGAGGGTTTAGGAATAGGGATAGCATTTAGGGTTTAGGGATGACGGATTAGAGTTGAGGGCTGATGGATTAGGGTTGAACATTGAGGGATTAGGGTTTGACATTGAGGGTTGAGGGTTAAGGTTCGAGGGTCAAGGGTTTAGGGATAGGGTTGAGGGTCAAGGGATTAAAGTTAAAGTAGAGTGTGGAGGGTATAACAATTAGGGATAGGGTTGGAGGGTTTGGGGATAAGGGATTAGGGTTTAAGGTATAGTATCAAGTCTATTGAGGGTTTAGGAATAGGGATAGCATTTGGGGTTTAGGGATGAGGGATTAGATTTGAGGGATGATAGATTAGGCTTGAGGGATTAGGGTTTAGGGATAAGGTTTAGGGTTGAGGGCTGAGGGATTAGGGTTTAAGGTATAGTGTTGAGGGTTTAGGGATAGGATTTAGGGTTGAGGGATTAGAGTGAAGGGTTGAGGGATAAGGATTTGACATTGAGAGGGTTTAGGGTTTAGGGATAGGGTTAGGGGTCGAGAGATCAGAGTTAAGGGTTGAGGGATTAGGGTTTGACGTTGAGGGTTGATGGTTGAGGTTTGAGGGTCAAGGGTTTAGGGATAGGGTTTAGGGTTGAGGGATTACAGTGAAGGGTTGAGGGATTAGGATTTGACATTGAGGGTTGAGGGATTAGGGTTTAGGGTTTAGGGATAGGGTTGAGGGTTGAGGGATTAGATTGAAGGGTTGAGGGATTAGGGTTTGACGTTGAGGGTTGAGGGTTGAGGTTTGAGGGTCAAGGGTTTAGGGATAGGGTTGGAGGGTTTAGGGATAAGGGATTCGGGTTTAAGGTATAGTATGGAGTCTGTTGAGGGTTTAGGAATAGGGATAGCATTTAGGGTTTATAGTTGAGGGATTAGAGTTGAGGGATGATGGATTAGGGTTGAGGGTTGAGGGATTAGGGTTTGACGTTGAGGGTTAAGGGTTGAGGTTCAAGGGTCAAGGGTTTAGGGATAGGGTTGAGGGTCGAGGGATTAGGGTTATAGTAGAGTGTGGAGGGTATAAGGATTAGGGATAGGGTTGGAGGGTTTAGGGATAAGGGATTAGGGTTTAAGGTATAATATTGAGTTTGTTGAGGGTTTAGGATTAGGGATAGCATTTAGGGTTTAGGGATGAGGGATTAGATTTGAGGGATGACAGATTAGGGTTCAAGGTTGAGGGATTAGGGTTTAGGGATAAGGTTTAGGGTTGAGGACTGAGGGATTAGGGTTTAAGGTATAGTGTTGAGGGTTTAGGGATAGAGTTTAGGGTTGAGGGATTAGAGTGAAGGGTTGAGGGATTAGGATTTGATGTTGAGGGTTGAGGGTTTAGGGTTTAGGGTTTAGGGATAGGGTTGAGGGTCGAGGGATTAGAGTTAAGGGTTGAGGGATTAGGGTTTGACGTTGAGGGTTAAGGGTAGAGGGTCAAGGGTTTAGGGATAGGGTTGAGGGTCGAGGAATTAGGGTTAAAGTAGAGTGTGGAGGGTATAAGAATTAGGGATAGGGTTGGAGGGTTTAGGGATAAGGGATTAGGGTTTAAGGTATAGTATCAAGTTTGTTGAGGGTTTAGGAATAGGTATAGCATTTAGGGTTTAGGGATGAGGGATTAGAGTTGAGGAATGATGGATTAGGGTTGAGGGTTGAGGGATTAGGTTTTGACATTGAGGGGTGAGGTTCAAGGGTCAATGGTTTAGGGATAGGGTTGAGGGTCAAGGGATTAGGGTTAAAGTAGAGTGTGTAGGCTATAAGGATTAGGGATAGGGTTGGAGGGTTTAGGGAGAAGCGATTAGGGTTTAAGGTGTAGTATCAAGTCTATTGAGGGTTTAGGAATAGGGATAGCATTTAGGGTTTAGGGATGAGGGATTAAAGTTGAGGGCTGATGGATTAGGGTTGAGCATTGAGGGATTAGGGTTTGACATTGAGGGTTGAGGGTTGAGGTTTGAGGGTCAAGGGTTTAGGGTCGAGGGATTAGGGTTAAAGTAGAGTGTGGAGGGTATAAGGATTAGGGATAGGGTTGGAGGGTTTAGGGATAAGGGATTAGGGTTTAAGGTATAGTATCGAGTCTGTTGAGGATTTAGGAATAGGGATAGCATTTGGGGTTTAGGGATGAGGGATCAGAGCTGAGGGATGATGGATTAGGCTTGAGGGTTGAGGGATTAGGGTTTAGGGATAAGGTTTAGGGTTGAGGGCTAAGGGATTAGGGTTTAAGTTATAGTGTTGAGGGTTTAGGGATAGGGTTTAGGGTTGAGGGATTAGAGTGAAGGGTTGAGGAATTAGGATTTGACGTTGAGGGTTGAGGGTTTACGATTTAGGGTTTAGGGATAGGGTTAAGGGTCGAGGGATCAAAGTTAAGGGTTGAGGGATTAGGGTTTGACGTTGAGGGTTGAGGTTCGAGGGTCAAGGGTTAAGGAATAGGGTTGAGGGTCGAGGGATTAGGGTTAAAGTAGAGTGTGGAGGGTATAAGGATTAGGGATAGGGTTGGAGTATTTAGGGATAAGGGATTAGGGTTTAAGGTATAGTATCGAGTCTATTGAGGGTTTAGGAATAGGGATTAGGGTTTGACGTTGAGGGTTGAGGGTTGAGGTTTGAGGGTCAAGGGTTTAGGGATAGAATTGAGGGTCGGGTGATTAGGGTTAAAGTAGAGTGTGGAGGGTATAAGGATTAAGGATAGGGTTGGAGGGTTTAGGGATAAGGGATTAGGGTTTAAGGCATAGTATTGAGTATGTTGAGGGTTTAGGAATAGGGATAACATTTAGGGTTTAGGGATGAGAGATTATTATTAAGGGATGATGGATTAGGGTTGAGGGTTGAGGGATTCAGGTTTAGGGATAAGGTTTAGGGTTGAGGGTTGAGGGATTAGGGTTTAAGGTATAGTGTTGAGGGTTGAGGGTTTAGGGATAGGGTTTAGGGTTGACAGATTAGGGTTTAGGGTTGACAGATTATCATTTAATGTCAAGGTTAGGGTTAGAGTGTCAAGGGGAGAGGGATTAGGGATAGGGTTTAGGGTTGTAGGTTTAAGGATTGAGGGTTGAGGCTTTAGGAATGAGGGTTTAATGCTTAAGATATAGTGTCAAGTGTTGAGGGTGTAGGGATAGGGTTTAAGTTTTAAGGGTTAAGGGTTGAGGGATAGGGATTAGGGTTTAAGGCATAGTGTTGAGGGTTGATGGTTTAGGGATAGGGTTTAGGTTTGAGGGATTAGGGTTTAGGGTTGATGAATTAGGGTTTAATGTTGAGAGTTGAGGGTTGAGGGTTGAGGGTTGAGGATGAGGGATAGGGTTAATGGTCATGGGATTAGGGTTAAATAAGAGTGTCGAGGGTAGAGGGATTAGGGTTTAAGGTATAGTATCGATTCTGTTGAGGGTTTAGGAATAGAGATACCATTTAGGGTTTAGGAATGAGGGATTAGAGTTGAGGGATGACAGATTAGGGTTGAGGGTTGAGGGATTAGGGTTTAGGGATAAGGTTTAAGGTTGAGGGATTAGGGTTTAAGGTATAGTGTTGAGGGTTTCTTTCATCAAATGTAGATTTATGGGTTTGATTATATTGATTGCCTCTCCAGTTTTGGGGTGTGGATGTTTTGGAATCAATCATGAAGTCTTCAGGAGACTTTGTGGAAGTGGATTGGAAATCATTTGATAGAACCCCTACTATTTATCCTTGGATAAGGGTTTGTCACAAACTAGAACTTCTGCTTCCAAAGAAGATCTGTCTTTCTTCCTTGATGGGAATTTTCTATCAAGAACTTGATTATGAGGGCTTGTCCCTTCATTGTTATGCCTATCATATAGCAGAGCATCTGGCAAGCTCTTGCAGTAAATAGGAAAAGTTCTCCCTCAAAAACCATGTGGTCATTCAAGTCTGAAGGGGAAGGTTTGGAAAGAGATGTGATTAATGCAAAGGATGTGATCAATCTATAGCAAGACAAAACACGAGTGCATTATAACGTGCTTGCGTTTTGTCTTGCTATTGAAATGGTAGAAAAGTATTGACCCCCATGATCCAGGCCCACATGCTATATTTTCTTACTGATTCTGCACATGCTCCAAAAAAAAAGAAGTGCTTTCATGCTGTTGGGAAGTTCACATGCACATTTGACACATTGTACCACCTTTACATGATCTTTCCACCACCTTTTCTACTTTGCCAACTTGAGAAGAGGGAAATAACATAGCTTTCACACCAAGTTTGATATATATCTATTCAAGTTTCAATTTTTGTAGTGTTGCAATGTTAATTGTGATTCAATTTTAGGAATTTAACATTATAGATTGGTTAATAGTATTGTTGTTAGTAATTATATTTGAGTGTTATTCACTTTAACATTGAAAAGGAAGCAAGTGGTGAAAAACTCAAATTGTTGAGGAGTTTGATGCAAGAAGAAAAAAACACTACATAATTGGGTACTCTCTCCATTTGAATCTTCATTTTTTAGGTATGTCAAGTCTTTATATGCATGTTCTTTACATTTTCCTTATTTCAGATTGAATTAATTTATCATGCTTTATCATACATGTTTAAAATAGACACATTCCCAATCAAGAAAGCAACCTACAATCTCACATGATGCCATGTATATTTTCTACACTTGGGCTCTTTAATAATTATGTGTAATAAATAGACCTTAACATACCATGATGTCAAACTATACAAAAATAAATCCTTACAACATAAAAAAATACAATCCCACTATTATCTTGTATTCATTTCTTAGGAACTAATATTGGTCTCTTTATCATGCTACAGACAAATTCTCCGTCATGCCGAGGAAATGATCAAGAATTAAACCAACATAGGAAGAGATATAAGCTAAGAATGTGAAGAAAGCAGTGGCTATGAGGGAACTTCATGAGAAGAGGAAATTGGACATGATAAATGAAGACATACCAATTGAAGAGGAACCACAACCATCACAAAGAGATATGGTATTGGCAGCACAAAGAGAACGAATGCAAAAACTTTGTGGTACGAGCAATTAAAATACCATAGTTGGAGACACATCCTCTACTGTAAGTCAACATGTAGGGACACCATCTACCACATCTCAAGTTGAGAGTACATCATCACTCACATGTGGTGAAGGAGGTATGCCATCGTTCCCACCTCAACCTCAAGGTATGTCATCTATTCCATCTTTGATTGAAGGTATGCCATCTAACCCATCTCATTTAAATATTAATGAAATTCCTAATGTTGAGATGAATTTACCTAACTTAACACCACCTAGAATTTTGCATACAAAGCCAAAGTATTTGATTGATATTGATGAGAATATTTTGCAGCCAATGGAAGGTAAGATTCCAAAATGCACTTGTAGAAGATATGCTAATAAGATTTGGAGATTGTTCTTTGAAAATTTAAATGAGACTGCAAGATGTCAACTATTCGTTGAAATGATGTGAAGTATAAAGTATATCTCTGAGGCATTTGCCTATGGTGAAAGGCTTTCTACTACCCCAAAAATTGTCAGAAGGAGGCAGTGTAAAGTTACAAAGGGGTGTATCTTTCATCTTGCTCCTGATGTGACCAAAATAACTATTCCAACGTGTCCGGGTGGGTACATTTACACTAGGCATGGTCCTGGTTTTCACCCAAACATGTTGAAACAGTCCGAGCTACATTGTACCAATGATATCCCTAAAGAGTCCAAAGTTCAGAAAGGCAGCAATCTTTGACGAGATGTTACTTGAAAAATGTGTACTTAGAAACATTCTATCTAAGGCAACGCGATCAAATAGAGTGCCTCTACAATAACCTCTCTCAGTTTTTTATATCTCTGAGGCATTTGCCCGTGGTGAAAGGTTTTTTGCTGCCCCAAAAATATCAGAAGGAGGCAGTGTAAAGTTACAAAGGCGTGTAACTTTCATCCTGCTCCTGATGTGACCAAACTAATTGTTCCAACACGTTTGGATGGGTACATTTACACTAGGCATGGTCTTTGTTTTCACCCAAACATGTCGAAACAGTCTGAGCTACATTATACCGATGATATCCTTGAAGAGTCCAAAGTGAAAAAAGGTAGCAATCTTTGACGAGATGTTACTCAAAAACTGTGTCACTTAGAAACATTCCATCTAAGGCAACATGATCACATAGAGTGCCTCTACAATAACCTCTCTCAGTTTTTTATATCTCTAAGGCATTTGCCCATGGTGAAAGGTTTTCTGCTACCCCAAAAATCATCAGAAGGAGGCAGTGTATTAAGTCAGGATGAAAGCCTATTCACTCTAGGCACCAATCTCAAGTTGCACAATCATGAATGTGTGCCTAGAGCAATAAGGCGCTACATCATGGTTCTAGAATCTTGAAATGGCGCCCAAGCATGTAGGAGGAATTTTCAAGGAGCTAGAATGTTTTTGAAACTCTAAGGAATTAGTCCAAAGACTCTATGGCGCCATCTTGATACCACTGAGTCAACTTTGGAACTCAAACATATTGAAACAAGGTCTAGGAAGCCAGGCACCATCTCTTGCTAGTTCAACCTCTTAGATGCACCAACATTGGAAAGACTCTTAATGAGTGCCTAAGTTTGAATTGATCTTGTGATTGAAAGTTTGGTGATGTATTGGTGCAAGATGATCTTCAATTAAAGCAATTTAAGTTCCAGGAAGGGTTTAGAAGTTACCAATGTCTTCACTAAGTTAGGCGCACTTTATAAGCTTTCTTACCCAAGATTTGCACCTCATTAAGACAAGGCACGTCTTAACCTCTGGGACTTTTCCAAAGAAGTGCTTCAGTTTATTAGCACCTTTGGACCTTGTTTTGCATTCTGAAAGAGAAGGCACACTTTGGAGGCATTTCTAACCCAGATTGATGCCTAGGTATAGTCATCTCTCTAGAGCATTACAATGTGTTTTGAAATGAAGGAGGACATTTCATAAGTTGGGGAATTGATCACTAAAGACCTTGGAGTGTTTGAATTACTCTAAGTAAGAAGGCACATTTCCATGGAGTAGCATACTCTATATAGCGCCTAATGCCATCAAGGCACAATTCCACCCTCACTTTAGTGCCTATCATCAAGAAGGGGCATTAGGCATTTCTTGAATAGTTTTGAGCATTTGAAGTTCATGAAATCACAAAGGAATGTTGGGTGCCATGTGTATCCTCAACAAGCTTGAGTTTGCGCCTAGACAAGTTAGCGTTTATTCATGTTTTAACTTCCCTCTTGAAGCGCCTAACTTGGGAAAAAGTTATCTTGTTGTTAGTGAAGTGTTTGATGTGTTTTGGAGACTCCAAAAGACTTCCTCTTGCTAGGTGCTCTTCTTGGCAACTACAACCTTCAACTGGCGCCTAGATCCTGAAGAAAAACACTTGCAAGTGTGGGCATACTTTCCTTGTGATGGAACATCAAACTGGTGCCTAGAAATCATAATGCATGAAGTGAGTGCCTAGGATCCTATTGGTCCAATAGGTGGTTTTGGGATCCGTGTCAAGTCATTGGATTAGGTTGCCAACTCATAATGATTTTCATGCACTTAGACTTCAAGGTGCCAAAACTAGTAGGAAAATATTTGGGGGGAAACCACTCTGATAAAAGTTGCATAAATTTAACCTCCAAGTCTGATTAGGCTCCATATAACAACAATATTTATATAATGTCCCTTTGCTTTATGAAACAAGCAGTATGTGTCAAGTCATACGGATAACACTATGGTCCTTAGATTTCTCTATGACTTTTGATAAGATTATCTACTATTATGTGGATGCTTGATAGTATTATCCTGATCCATTGGACTAGTGTGGCTATGAGGTTGGAAAGTGTTGCAACCTCCATCCTTTAAACTTCTCCATCTTTTTATGGGTTCTTTTGAGTATTTTCACTTGCTTTCTCTTCGAGAATATTTTCTAATGATACATGATGTGTCATAGATCATTCAACTTGATAAAGAACATGGAGGGATTCTCATGCCTCCTATACTTCTTGCAAGTTTCTTTATAGATAGCTCACATCATTGTCCATCTAGGTGGTCATTTCCCTAAATATTATGATAAGATAATCCTGTTAATGAACTTTGGGTTGAATGAGAATCAACATGCTTTGTATTGACTAGAATAGTTGGGATGGATAAAAATCTATTGATTCTAGGTCGGGTTGTTAAAGGTCAAGAAGTTTTGGTGTCTAATGCCCTCTAAATCTAAATATTCAAAATCATAGTGGTTCAATAAGTTACAACAAACAGTTAGGTAGACAATAGACTATAAGGAACAAGGACTACACATGAATCCAAAACAACACCAGTCAATAAGGACATCACAAGTAACTCAACATTACTTCCAGAGTCGTTCACAAAAACAAAGGGGAGAACACAACTAGAGAATGCTAGACTGTAGTAGGGATGAGTATCTGATGCAGAGTACACAGTGGAAGCATAGAATTATCAACTTTTGAACCTTCAAACTCACTATTGGCAAGACAACATACCATAGGTGAGCTTAAAATTTCATCGATCGATAGGCCGATGCCACTATGACTCTGTTTGATTTCACTTCTGAAAAACATCCCATCATTGACTCTTATCAGTCAGATAGACTGCTATTAGTGACTTTATATCCTTTCACACCAATGTCTTTGTCACTCCGATACAAGACTCTAAGTCCCTCGCCTATCGGTAGGACTTAATACCATCGGCACACTAAAAAACTCTTCTGTCGACACACCGATCTCACCAATGACAACCTTCAGACCACATCCATTGGTGAGACTCCAAACATCAGTGAACTCTAATCTGGTTGGGCTGATACACCGATGGATTTCGACTGTCGGTGTGACCCCCTTCATCGGCAAATCTCTCAACTGCTCTTCCAATGCACCGATGGGATTATCTTCTGATACACCGATGTCTTCGACTTCAAACCACACTCATCGGCAAGACAGACCACTATTGGCAAAGCTTAACCAAGGTCTGCCGATACACCAATATGACCAACTCTTGATGTTGATACAAGGTCCTTTTGAAGGCAAGGGATGCCTAGGATTATGGGGCTTAATTTGATGTATTTATTGAAAGCTCAAGGTGAATTGATGCTTATTGAAAATGCCACTTAGTCCTTCATTTGCATTCTAGGTGCCATTTCCTATTGACTTATATACTCCTCCTCATGCTAGGGTGCCATAATGAAGTGTTTTAGACAATAGGTGCGCTTCACTTACTAGAGGCTTGTTCTCCTTCCACATTAGGTACACTTTTATGGTGGAACAGGTGTCAATGGGTGCCTTGTCTTAAATGAATGCTCTCTCTAAGTTAGGCACCCTTTTGAGGCTTTATGAGTTGCAAATTGTGCCTTAACCCTTCATGCTTATTGCTCAATGTTTGAATGTTTAAGAAAGTCTCCTTTAGGTGCTCATCTTAATGACTTTTTCTTGAGGCGCAATCATCCTAATGACTTGGATATTCATCCTAGTGTTTCAGGATATCAGGCTACCAGACTTAGTCATTTTTAGGATCTCAAACATAAAGAATAACGTGATGATTCATTTTTTTGTATTGCATATAGTTGACATTGTATGCTACTCAAAGAATATTAATATTTTCTGTTCAACATGATGATTCATTTTTTTTTTAAATACAACATTTATCTTTTAGTTCCAAAACGAGGTTTAGGTGATACTTGAATAACAATAGCTTTCTTATTGGATCAACAAACATCCTATGTAATACAATTGGACTTTAAATATTTGAAGTAGCCATCTACAAATATCCATTCAAACGTGGATTTATAATGCAAGTATGGACGCCATCAATAAAAAAGATTTGTATTAACCAAATATCCATATAGGAATACATCAATATCTGTCGATATAAGTATAACATATATACAAAATAGCCATATAGGCTTATAAGAATGCCATATAGGCATACAATGTCAACTATATACAATACAAAATATATGTCCACAAATGCCATATAGGCATACAACAAAGGAACACAATAAAAAGTCATTCCCCTTTGGCTGGTGAAGAGAATAGATCAGGGGCAGCCTTTGATCTTCTAGGGGATGGAGACGCACATGTGGGTGGTCTACTATGAACCCGAGGGCTACTCCTATTTAGTTCTTCCTGCATCTTTAGCTGCTACAATAAAAAGTATAGACATTAATATATAGAAATTACATGTTATAAAAAAATGAAACATTTAACAAAATAATCACTTACCGCTAACATATAATCTATCTCCTCACTTGCCTCAGTAGCAAGAATAGGCCCTGGTGATGTCATGTCCTATAGAAACCATCCAGATAGAAATTAAACTTCAAATCAATAATCTTTTAATTTTTCAAAAATAGACAACTATACCAATGAATGTAAATTGAAATTTACTAATCTGCCTCATACCCCTGTCAATACCATGGAGCTATGAATCGCAGAGGCCACACCCTACTCCATTGCCCTATGAACATGGGGAGGTGTCTCTGCAACCTGCATCATCTGGAAATAAAACAACATTATTCAATTACAAAAACTATAATAGTGATGCAAATCATGGCTCCTAACATACACACATGTTCATCTAAACATGGAAGTACACACAATAAAGCACACAAGTCACATACAAAAATCTAGTAAGTACAATTCATTCATTAAACTATTTATTTTATTACCTCCGTAAAGCTTTGAAGTCCACCACCGCTAGCAGGTGTTACCGTGAAATCTACAATATTAACCTATTCAACATCTAAAATTAGATATTAGAATACCATTCATATAATGATGCTATTCACATGTAATATTTATAATTGTTTACTAGTTACATACCCTGACAGTAGATGATCTAGTGTAAAATGTAGGTAGAGAACCACTGAAAATTGCATCGACGCTATGACCCTGATATTTCATTAAAATCATCAATTTAAATTAGTTAATCTTGCATTTCAAAAATGAAATTTAATAAATCAAATTCAATAAACGTGCTAATATTTACCTGAGTATCAAGGCCAAAAGTCTCACTCAGGAGGGTATCTGTTATCACCATCTGCTCAGCTGCAGATGTAGCCTGTGCACCTACATCCTGACTATCCATGGGGTCATAACCACAGGCTGACCCGCAAGCCTGACAAGCATGGGGTGGGACCCTACTCCTCGCACTATCTCCCAACCCACTCTATACTACAGGACCGGCATGCTCTATGATGCTTTGGGTCAAGGCACTAATGGACTGAAGTGTATCGACCTCAACACTCTCCTTCACAATGGAAGGGAGAGAAACATGCTCATGGGCTGGTCTACTGATTACTCATCTCACTACCCACTGTGGGTCAAGACATGCCCCTGGTCTATCTTGTGCTGACCCCCCACCTCTACCCTAGAAGTCTCGCATATCAAAATAGTTTGGCACTTTATTGAGGACAAACTCGTAGTAGAGTTTCCTCAAAAAATATTGCGGGACCTCATTATTATTGCATGGAGGATGGTCAAAAACCATCCACCACCTTTGCCCAAAATTGCCCCTTAATGCTTGGTTGTTGCACCAATGGATAGGGAACCTCTTGCATGTAATGGGTGGAGGTTGATTTGTTTGTGGGTTTGTGAAATTGGAACACAAGTCTAATTTTGTGATTTGTAATTTTTTCACATCTTGGTATGACAACTTGTCTACATAATCATCTCTAAACTCTCTCCTCTTATCCGTCCAACTAGTTATTTGCTTGCTAATTGAATCTACATTTGATAACATAGATTCAAGAGATTCAGTAAGCGTGGACCTATGCAAGGTTGAAGTGGAAGGATCTTTGAACCTTGCAATTATATCTTCAATTTCTTTTTTGTTGTTTTCAATTTGCCCCATTATATTTTCTTGTGTTCTAGGGGCATGTCGAGGAATGGATGGAGGAGGTTGTTGTTCTGCAGGTATTTCCTCCTCAGGATTTTGTGGATTTTGAGGAGGAGGAGGAGGAGGTGCATTAACATTTCCTGACAGTTAATGAAATATACATCAAAAATCAACTCAAACCTACCTATTTAGAAACAAATTCAAACAAAAAAACAAATATAACTCACTCGTTTGGTGTGCTCGACGTCGTGGTGGCATTTTGGCGACGAATCAATAAGGTTTTTGTATTGAATGGAGTTTTACAAAATGCGAGCGCACTTTCTAGGGTTTGCAGGCCGTAGGCATAGAGGAGAAGAAAGAAATGAAATGAGATAGAAACCTTTTTTTATTTATTTATAGCAAGTCAAAACACGAGCGTGTTATAACGCTCTTGTGTTATGGCTTGGTTTTGACGAGCCTTAGGCTCGTCATTACCAAGCCATAATGTGCTCGCGTTTTGTATTAATTTTTTTTGAAAATAATTTGGCCACTTTTTGGTCCCCCGTCTTTTTGCATTTACCCACACATGCATTAGGGAGTGTAGAGAGAGAATTTATACAATTTGAGTTTTGTTAGGCAACTAGAATACAAATGAACTATAGAATCTACAAAGAGAGATTAATAAAAGCTCAACATTTATTTGGTGGTGGATCTTTCCAATAGGGGTTCTCCATGAATATCTAGTGTTATATTTTTTATTTTATGAGTTTGGTTATTTAAAATTATTTCTACATTATTTCATTGACAATGTTTATTATCTTAATCACATCTTAATCCTATTTAAAACTGTATGGTTCTCCTTGACTCTTCTAGGATTAAGATGGATTCCAAGGATCATATTAAAATGGTGATTTTTTGAGAAATGATGGATAGGAGGATCGATTGGCTCATACAAGTGGCATTAATTTAAAAAATTTAGATTTCCTAGCTGAGCTTGGCTAAGTTCCATGAGTGGTTGTCTTAGCATTGGAATCCATTGATGAGAAAAGGGTTTGTCATATGTCCATGCATGTAAATGGATGGTTCTTAGTAGTTTGCAAATTTGAGTTAGAGAGAAAAATAGTGACGAATGGATGCCCTTAGTTTTGGGGCAAACCTTAATTGTGTCTGAAATAGTGGGTTATTAATTTCAATCCTCTTTTAATAATTCCATAGTTCTCTAGTGCAAGTAAGATTTGCATACTTACCCTTAAATTTTTGTCCATGGAATGTTTTTCCTTTATTTTCAATATTCTTAGTAAGTTAAGTTTTGTTCCATGACTTAAGAAGATACATACACATTTTACTTTTGCCAAAATTCTTAATGGGTTAGATTTGTCAACTAAATTTCCCAAGAAAACATTTAAAAGATGGTAGTAGGTGTTGGAAGAAACAAATTGATTATGAGGGCATTGTGTTAAAATGTATATCATGTTTTTCTATACATCATTTGGATGAAAACTATGCAAAACATTTTGGTTCAATGCATTGACAAAGACAAGTGATTTTGTGGGTTGGGCTTCAACATTGACACTAGGTGGTAGGTGTCATTAAGGATGTTCTATTTGAGGCTTCTAATGGTAGCTCCTCCTTTGGATCTAGCAATTCCTATAGGGATAATTCTAGTGGAAACTTGATGTAATCTACTTACACTCCTATATCTTTGATGACCCCTCCTGTTCAAGACAACACCTCTCAAGTCGGCTTTGGTAAGGCAATAGTTTCTTTTTCACATTCTTTAGAAAATCTCAATGCTTCCTCTCCTATTAATAATACAATTCACTCTCACCAACATCCATAGTCCATAGATACCTTGACATAAACTCTAATGAATGGATTATGGTATAAAGGAAGAAGATAAAATATCCTCCATCTAAAAATGTTAATGGTGGAAGCAAGATGATTTTGTGATCTCATGTTAAAATGGGGTAGGATGTTTTCAAAGGGTGTATTTTTGACATAGACTTTAAAGTGATCAATTTTATTTTGAGTCTATTTTAAAGGGATATTATATGTGATAGTGGATTTTGGTGATTCTATTTCTTTGAAAGAATTACATTTTATTTTTGGTAAATGATTATATCTAGTGAGCCTTTTCATTACTAGAATCTAGGCTTCATGTATTTTTTGCATCTCTTTTCTGACATTAGAAATATGAACTTGGAATGATTTTATAACCCTATGTCAGATTCAAATTATGGAAAAGAAAGCATTTCACTACATAGTTAGAATTTTCTTATATCTATATTAAAACATAAAAATGATCATTAACATTAATAGAGGCCAACAATAGTCTTCTAGTGAATGAATTGTGGAGAACTTAGTTATATGAAGCACTAAAAAGATATTAATGATTTAAGGAACAACTAATTATTTTTAATAGTATAAGGCAGTAAAACTAGGGGCCGAACCCTTACAAAGCAGAACCCAAAAAGAGAAAAAAAGGCTCAGAATACAAAAAGAGCTAGAACCACCATCGACAGCTTACATACAACCGATATACAACAAAAAGAAACTATCAGTAAAAAACTAGCTAATATAAAGCTTAGAAAGAAGACTAGGAAAGGGTGTCTTCCCAGCCTTTAAAAAGAAACTTAAACATTCTGTCAAATTCTTTAGCCCTATCATTATCAACACCATGAGTGAGAACTTCATGTTCCTACAGCAGAGAGAGATTAGCCATAGCCGGCCTACAAAGCATGCTTGTAATGAGTTTGCTAAGAGAAAAGACCCTCTTTTCCAGAAAATCAACCCACTCCATCAACTGAGTCAAAACATCAAAATGATTACCTTCCTCATTAGTTTCCTCCTCCATACCATCTTTAGCATTGTTACAATCCCCCTGAATAAAATTAGGATTTGTAGGAACCTCAGTAGGAACAAAGTGAACATCCTTTCCATTATTATCATCAATGTCAGTAACTTCCACATGAGTATTAGTAGCTCCCACATTAATGCAGTCACCAATAGGAATAGAAATTTCAAACCCTTTATTACCCTCAGTATCAAAGGTCTCCGGAGGAAATTCTTGCCCATCAGTCACCTCAACACCACCTGAATCTTTAACAACAACCTCTTGAACATCACCACTCTTGGACTTATCCCTCCCTTCTTGAGTGGAGGCTTCAAAATTTCTTTCAGAGTAATCAATCAACTTCATTTTAGGAGCTGGTTTGCCAGCAATACGACCAGACCACCTAACAACAACAATTTACCCTCTAGTTTGAGTTTTTTCAATTTTCTTGAGGGTCCCTCCCTGACCAGTTTCTGTTCATGATGGGGCCCAAAATCCCCAATGTTCACCTTGAAAAGGTTAGTTTCCACAGCAGAATCAGAGAGATGATTTTTAGATTTCAATTTGGATTTAGTAGGAGGGGTTTGAACATTTTTGACAATAGAAGATTTAGGAGTACCAAAAGAAGGAGCAACTTCAAGAAACAACTTAGGACCAGTATAACCATTCTTCACAGAGGCAATAGGGGTATCAGCAAGAGGTTTGAAACTAGAAGGATGAATAGAAGGAGGGGACAGAGCCAAGTGAAACTGGTATAACCTATGGATATGCCCTTGATGGAGGGGGATAGGATTTTCATCAGGTTTTTTAAGCATGTTCTTCTTAACATGTTTAACAAAGCACTCAAGAAAAGAAAGCAGAAAGAAAGGGAAACTAATAGTAGCATTCCTTCTGAAGTGGTTTAACAAAGGAAGGTGATAGTAATAGAACTTAGCGAAATGAACCTCCAGAGTGAAGTATTTCATCACCATATAGCACATATCCACCCATGGTTTAGGAAGTCTAGCTCTCTCAAATCCTCCTTGATAGGGCACCAACTCCTCACCTTCACCAAGGAACATTTTATGATTCTGGGCATCTGAAACCCTACATTTATTTTGCATCTTTGTACCCTTAGCAGATAAACCCATAGCCATAGCAATTTCATTCTCTGAAACTGCAAAACTGATATTCCTAATTTGAACCTTACAATTTTCCCATGACTGAGAAAATTGAATAGACAAATTTTCATCATGTCCATTCAAACATTCAAGGAACGGAGTAATACCACCTTCTTTAGAATAATGCCAGACCAAGGCATTATTTTTAAATTCCCCATAGTTATTAGGTTTGGTTCTGATCTTGTCCCCTCCCATAATGAAAAACTAGCAAACCCCAAAGAGCTCAGAGAAGGAAGTAGCAGATGTTTGAAAATCTCTGACCCAAATCCTCGCAATAATATTGTGAAGAATTCGAGAGACTTCGATCATAGAGCAATGTAAAATAAAAAAGGTAATAATGAAAATACGAGCAGAAGTAGGGCAATGATTACACTGAAAGCCCAAAGTTTTTATGCAATAATTTCTCATTAACTGCCTGTCATTCACATGCATGCTTAGCTATTTGAACTCACTCCAGTCACCAACAAAATGTCTAATCAACATGAGTTAAGTTAAAAGACAAGCCACGTAGGAAAGCCAACTGAAGCATTGTGTCATCATCATATGGTTACTTTCTCTTTTTGAATGATATCCTCAATGTGGCAAGGGATATTATGAAAATAGTACCAACAATGCCAGTTTTGAAACTACTGACCAAAATTTGCCAGGCTGTCAGCAATAGTGTTACCTTCTCTATAAATATGAGAGAAGGAAATGATAGGAATGGCTTGAATAAGAGTTTGAATATAAGACACAATGTCTCTAAGTTGCCATCCACACTTGGAAGCTTTGGTGACAACATCAATAAAAAATTTAGAATCACCCTGAACATGAAGTTGACGAATTCCCATAGATATAGATAGCTTGAGACCCCATAAAAAAGATGAGGCTTCAGCAAAGTTATTGGTCTGGTTCCCAATTCCTCTAGAATAAGTAGCAATTAAATCTCCTCTATCATTCCTTAAAACTCCTCCTCCATTAGCCTTACCATTTGACTTAGCAACACCATAAAAATTGTGTTTAAGCCACCCTGGGTCTAGGGGAGTCCAAATGGTATTTAACCTTTTAAGGAATTTAGAATCATCAAGGAACAACTAATTGTTGTATTTACTCTCTATAGTCCTTTTCTTGATATTGAAAAACATTTGGTAGATGCACTATTGTAGATATTAATTGTGTTTTTCACATTGCAGGGTTTTCTGGGCTAAAAGTTTATTGCTTTCATGTAGAATTTCTTCTTTCCCTTGCATTTTTTACACAACATTTAGTCCTCTTAACTATCATTTGAATAATTAAAGGAGAAAAATAATTAAATATTGTAGTGTGATATTTTCTACAAGTAATTTAGGGAAATTATTTACAATTTTGATATTTGAAGAACTTTATAACCCTTTGAGTTTTAAGAGTGTGTATGAAAATGGTAATATCTATATCAAACAAATAATTGATTCCTTCCAACCAAAGAGTATCTAGTCAAAGGTGCAATATGGAAGTGAGAATGGATAATTTGAATGAACATGTGACCATCATAGAAAATTAGTATGGAGAAGATGGTGCAAAATCATAATTTGGTTATATAACAACATGAGCATGTGAATCATCTTGAATCCTCCACAATTCCCATAGTGTGCACTCTAGCCAATAAATTTTATATTATTGTGGATGAAAGAAGCATGTCTTATATAGATACATTCATGGACGAGAAGAAAATATAAAATGTTTCAGTAAATTAGGAGAAAAATCCACATGAGGTTGAAAGGAAATTTGATTGACTATGTTTGCATACATGTATAGACAACATTTTTTGGTACATAGATAAAGGTTTCAAAATAATAGTATGTCCCATATTTTTTACTTTAAGGCCACTAAAATTAGAGTTTCTCAATATTTCACATTTTTTCATGTATAATGAGCAAATGGTCAATATTTTAAAGATAATACAAAAAGATGTATTTTTGGCATTTTCTATGTACATTGTATTTAATTTTAAAAATTAGAAATTGTTTTATTATCTTTGGTTAACTTTTAATTCAAGTGATTATTATAGTTTCACAACCTTTATTGAGTAATAATTTCATGTAATGTATAAATTAAGCTACAAATAAAGACATTTCCTTTTCATCTCAAAAATAGACCATCAGCGTTAATTTTGAAACTTATGTTACTTTTAAATTTTTTATTGAATTTTTTGTCCTATAAATTTTTAATGGATTATAATTTAAATTTGGACATAATTTCTTATAACATGTGCTAGATTTAAAAATAAATTGAAGCTACCCAAAAGCTAGTGCAATATATAGATCAAATAAAACTATTTGAGAAAGGCATATGATGAAAATATTAGAATAAAGTTAGTTCTCACAAGAGAAAATGTAAATACTCATGAATCAAAATAACATTATGAGAGATCAGAAAGCATGAATGAATAAGAAGGTAGAAAGGTAAATACATATATAGAAAAGAGGGGAAGAAAGACCAACCAGCAAGAAAAGTAATTCCAACAATCTCGAAATACAAGGGAGTTACAATCATAAAAGATGCCATCTACCATTATCATGACACACATTAAAACTAAGCAAGATAAACTAAATTTCTTGGAAAATACATAATATCCAAATAAGGAAAATAGAAAACCTACACTAGTAGATTCCCCCTAAGAGAAGCCCCCCAACAGAAGAGAGATAAAATCCCCCATCAAATAGAGAGACAAGAGACCCCTCAAAGCAGAGACAGAGAAGAATGATGAAGTATTAACCTCTTGAAACCCTAGCAAAGATTGCTAATAAATAAACTTGCTATCTGTGAAGGGATTAGTAAAGGCTAACTACACAACCTTAAATCTCTCACTTTAATAGATAAATATCTTGTGTCAACCTAGGTGGTGTCCAAGGATATATGTAATAGGGTAGTTTGGAAAACTTTACCTAGGAGTTTCCTACTTTCTCAATGTAAAAATACAAACTCTTAAAAAAATAGCTAAATTTAAAGAAATGATTAAACTAAACTATGACTAAATTTGAAGACCTAACTAGAGATAAACTATAGAAAGGAAATCATATGATAAAAAGGACAAACAAGTTTAAAATAAACAATGTTAAAAATTGAATACATATGCTGAAACAAAACTAGAACAATTGCAAGGTGTTTTATATGAAAAAGGAAGAGGGTTTAATGGCTAGATCCTCCTTTCACTACAAACATTCAAGGACATATCAACCAACTTGAATCACACTTTTGCAAGAGGATTCACCTATAGGTTAGGCTGTCACTTGGAATGATGTTGAAATTTAGAAATTATCAATTAATGTATTAATCTAATGTTCAAATACACTTAAAACCCTAATTATGCAAAATGGCAAGTAAAATGATGAATTACAACAAATTCTTGTAGACTAAGGTAGTAAACAAAGATTAATTACTGTTTAGGGTAAAATTTGGATTTGTTTGATTTGGTGTTTAAATCCTCCTTTCACCTGTTACATTCAAGGACTCTCAGATTGAGTGGCAGAGCACTATTAGGTCCTTGGTCATTTACAAATGTAGAAAAACTTGGATTAGAGTATTTGATTATCAATTTTCCTTCTCTTATGCTTAATTATCCATCAAAACCCTAATTATGCAAATACAGAAACAAACAGAAGAATAACAGAAAATGCCTCTACAGAAAGCTGTAAAATTACAAATTACTATGCACCTATTTTTAGGGTTCTGAGGCAGAAAAGTCAGGGACAAAAGAGCGAGCGCCGAAATCCAGTGCTTTGCTTTTTGTCAGGATCTAAGAACAAGATCTGTAACCTATTCTTGTTGTACCAAAGGTTTTTTCATCATGAAACTTTTAGGACTAAAGAGTGGGTGCCCAAGTCTAGGTAGCTATTTCTTTCACTGATCTACAATTCTAACACTCTAATATGCCCTCCTGCAACTTCACTTTGTTTGCATAATCAACTTGTAACCTGTAATCATGAAACTTTGGGAGGGGGTTGTCATGTTTAGGAGCTTACCTCAGTCAAGCCCTAGAAGGACACTTAAGTCTTCCAAACACCTTTGTTAGATAGAGAGTGCGTGCCTAGGAAGGTTGAGGCAAAACCAAATGAATAATGATCACAAACACATTATAATGTCACCTTGTAGTGAAGATCTCATGGGACAGAGATGCTCTTCATTCCACGATGAAATGGATACTTAAATCTACAAACACAAACACATAGACCACATAAATCTATTCTTACAACATAATGAAAGCCTTGAATTACCTTGAGAATGCCTAAAGTTCACAATGATCATCTAGTTTACAAATGATTGCCTAAACATGCTTTTATATGCAACTATAAACACTCCTGCCAAGATTTTCATAATTCAAACTTACCATGTTAGTATAGGACCCCAATAACGGTCACAAGCCAACACCCAAAAATTGGGACTGCCCCAAAATAGGGTAGGACTAGGGCATGGCCGCCCATGTCCTCCCCCTTATTTTGGGTAGGGGTAATCTCAAGTTGTCCTGCTAGGTCCTATTTGTTAAAACACTTAGGGGTTTTCTCATCGTGATGTTGAAAAATGATGTAAAATGTCCTAAATGCATGCAAAAGACCCAAGAACTAAACCTAACGATGGAAAAGCCCCCAAGGGGACATTTTTTGATGTTACATTTACTCCCACTTTAATGTATGTATAAATGCTAGGCCAATACATGTATTAAAGTATGGTCACAAACACAACAAACACACCAAGCACAGAGAAAACATGCCAATCACATAGAAGATGGTAACAGACATGTAAAACATGAAGAAGATAGTTATAGTCATGTATAACATGGAGAAGACAACAAATGCATAGCAGACACATTAATGGATGGAAGACATGCATGATTCTTTTCTTTTCTTTTTCTTATATATATGAAATGCAGATGCAAGTAATGGAAAGTGAACAAACCTCCCATAATGTAGGAAGCACTCATCATGTTGGTCTTTAAACTACATATATGGGGCAACACACACACAAGACATGCAAAACCTCCCAAAATGTAGGAAACACTCATCAAGCTAGTCTTTAGACTACATATGGGGCAACAAGCACGCCACACAAAGTAAGCACACCAAAACACACACTTGAAGACATGGAGAAAAAACAATAGACAAGTGATGGAGTGTTCCTATTTCTAGGCTCAACACCATCTAAAGCACATTATAGGCACACACCGATGATTGCGCTTCACCACAACAATTGCCGAAGACATGCTTAAGGGTTGAGTTAGTCACAGAACCACTCCCCGCCTCCATAGAGGACTTTTGAAAATGATAGGATGATGCAATCTGCTCCAAGAAATACACCATCCCCACCTCCATAGAGGGCTTAAGAGAAAAAGGATATACGTGATATCCCACCTCTACAAAGGGCTTACATGATTGATTGATTGATGACAAACAAACTCAGGATGCAGGAAGCACTCATCAAGTTGGTCTTTAAACTATATCTAAGTACAAGCACATAGCTAACATCTACAATAGATAGCTTACCTTATATATGCCCCCACCTTAAGGTGGTTGATATTAGGTATTGATATCAAGCACATTAAGGTAGGAAGAAAACACACAACGGAACACAAGCTCTCACAAAGCCCATGCCCCCTGAAGGTGACATGTACTTCACGATCGCTAAATGTTCCCACAAACACATCCCTACAAGAAACAAGTTAGTGTCTACAAAATCATGATAAATAACAGCATTAATGCATATGACTAATCACACAAAGAGCCAAGGTTATACTACGAATTCAAAGTTTGAGGATAACCATGCGGCTATGTCACGAAGCTCTCCGAATTGAGTACCACCAAGGCTAGATTCAAAGACAAACAAAGGTGCATAGAGTAGTAGTATTGTTAAGGTTTGTAAATGAGATAAAAACATCATCATAATCACTACATGGAAAGCATGAGTGGTTCCACTAGCCAAGCATCGAATAAAATATACAACCCCATCGTCATATTAGGAACTAAGTCAATTTTTTTATTGCTCTTGAAAGGGACACTAGGTTCACATCAGTATAAATGTTTTTCGTCATCTGCCTGCTAGATAGAAACAATAGAGGAAGGGAAACAATAAATAAGAGAGGAGAAACAAGTGTCTTAGTGACAATCAAGTAGGAGGGTGATCCCAAGTCAGCAACTACAATGCTATGTCCGTAAGACACAACACATTGTTAAGGGAAAATTGGAGTAAACATGAATAATCAATATATCAATATCAATAATACCTAAAACTCAATGAAAAGGGAAATAATAATGATCAAACAAAAAAAGATGAAACCTTTTCAAAGGTCAATATTTCATAGCTTCCATTGGTTGCCTATCTCAATCGATCTTGCATGTATGAATAAGGCCCTCAGAGAGTGCACTTCCTTGCTATTCCAAGATTGTCAATGGAGAATGGCCATGATAGTGCTTTGTAATGAAGATGAGCTTAACAACAATGGTAGTGATATGATAACAAGTTGATTGTAAGCAAATGGAATGACTTGGGTGCCAAAGGCATGCTGTAATTCCTGCAGAGTAACAATACTAAAAGCTTGGATGATTGAAATGGAAGAAGAGGGTTCAATTTATAGACTTGTGAGAGAGAAGATCAATGGTATAGAAAGAATGAGAAGATCAATGGTAAAGAAAGCTTTAGATAATGTGCACTAATAGAAAGAAGACAAGTATCACACAAAAGTTGTTTTGTTTGAGTTAACTGCTTTCTTTTATAAAGATATGATATGCTATCATAAATTCGAATGCTTTTTTTCTAATTTAAGAGTTGTTGCTAAAAACAAGGTTGATTGAGTCAGTTAACTCAACTTGTGATTTTATTTTGCATGATTTGAGAGAAATTAAATAATAAATTATTCAATTTTGTGTGCATGAAGAACAAGATTTATTTTTAGAAGAGTTGGAAGATATTAGAAATAAGAAAGCAAATTAAATAAATAAATTTATTTAATTGTTTGTGCATGATTTGGAAGAATAAATAAAATATTTGATTGTATTTTATTTTTAGAGATTAAGAGAATTTAAATAAATTTGATTTAATTTATTTAAATTTGGAAGAATGATTTGACTTAATTAAATAATTAAGAATTATTTAATTATTTGGAAGAATTTAATAAAATAAAGGATTTTATTTAATTTTGATTTTAGAAGAGGTAATTAAATATTTTGATATTTATTTAACTTAGAGGAATATGATTCAAATAAATAAATTTGATTTATTGATAGAGGAATTAAACTTAAATAAATATTAAGAATATTTATTTAGACTGAAACGTGTCATTTTTAGGCATATACATTTTGCCTCTCTTTGATGCAATGCAATTTATAGTGTTGCATCAAAGAATAGAATTTCTGATAATGATACATGCCCCAGTTTGCCTCTAGTACAAGTTTAACGACGGTAGGATGCCCCCTCGAGAGATTGGGTGGGAAGAAGGTAGAAGGATGTGAGACGGACAATCTCACGATGAAGAAGGTGAAAAGAAGGTTAGAAGAAAATAGGTCCTGGTTCCAAAAAATGGGAAGAAACAGGCTCAGGAAGTAGTCACAATCGCCACACAACTAGTTAGGGTTCACTTGCTATATATAAGAGTTGGGTCGACAAATCTAGTCATTTGCACACTTGGCTTTTGTTGATAGGTCTTTGAGAGCTTAGGAGAGTAGAAGAGCATAGAGCAGTCAACATAGAGATGGATATTCCATGCAAGGAGCACTACTTTGAGTGAGTTTGACAGTTCGATTGACTAGCTGAGGTAGGACCATCGGTATGTAGATTAAAAAACCTCACCTAGAGTCATTTATTAGCATAATAAATGCTAGGGAAAGTTAGCTAGGGTAGATGTATAGGTTCACAGTTCGGTGCATATGCTATTGCAGAACTGTGCATATGATATTTTGTGGCACACTTAGGATATGAAACTACACACGCATGTTTGTTGTGCATATACGGTATGAGTCAACACATACACCAAGAACTTGTGCATAAGGTATGGGAAATAGTGCATATGCAGAAGCTGCGCATACATGATATGTTGTGGCACATTCATGATGAAGCTGTGCTTTTGATATGAAGTTGCACATGTACTCAATTTGGCGGCACATTTACTGGAAGTGCCATATTTACTAAGAAATGGCACATGCACCTTTTGGTTCTGCGCATATGCTTGAGATAGTCAGTTTACTTAACAAAATTGACTTGATTGGCATATTGGTCGAAGTGTCAATTGATAAGCGATCTTCGAGATTGCAGGAATCTAGTCAAGAGATGTTGTATACTGTTTTGATCAATTTGTTTAGGTTAAGTAAATGATATGATGTTGTAGATAGATTTGAGCAGTCTTTGAAGTTTTTGTTTCACGCATCGCTTTGCTTGAGTGTAGGAGAACATCCAGGATGTACTCATGTCGAGGGAGCAGTTTCCCTTGCCGATGTTGTAGTGCTATATGCTTACAGAGATAGACCAAGAGGCTCTTGGCATGATGGGACTTGATTATGTGTGATTCATGCCCAAGGTTCATGTGAACCTTAGTTTGTTGACTGCAGTGGTGGAGTGTGTTGGGACCTAAAATTTCCTGTTATTTTTTGCAAAACTTTAAGTTCCCACAATGGTGAATTTGATCATAGGCGACAAGATTCGTGAATGTGACATGGTCATTTTGGTCATTTGAAGCCCCCAACACCAGTGTATCATCCCCTCCATGTGCATGAAGTTAAATGAATTATGAGAAAGAAATGTCTGAATTACTTTCGACTGAAGAAGCAAAACCAGTTCACTCTATAAAGGACATACTGGAAGGTTGTAAAATTAAAGCTACAAGTGTTTCAGAGCTGAAAAGCTTTGGTAGGAAGTTTGATTGGAGTAAATTTGGTGGTGGTATAGATTCAAGAGGAAAGAGTAATTTTTCTAGCATTATTAAGAAAAAGGAACCTAAGGATGTAGGTCTTTCAGCCCATTCCACTATATATTGATAAGTTAATGAAGAAATAAAAATATTGTAAAGTTTTGAAGATTTCAAAGACATCTACAGGTTTTTATGGATTATACCAATCTAACATCATCTAATGTTAAAGATGTGACTTCTAAAATAAAAGAGTGGTTCAAAAACAAAGAATTTGAAGACTACCTCAGGCAAGTTTGAGAATGAGATTAGAACAGTCAAAGCCATTGATTGCCCGATTGGTGTTAGGTTGAGATAAACATTCATCAAATTTTTAAGGGCTATTTAGAGAGGTGGATGTACGGAAATTGGTGGCCCAAAATGTTGAAGAAAAAATATGATTCCTAACAAGTTTTAAAGTTGGAAGTGCACTGATAGTTATGTATGCAAAATTTGCAAGCATAGACTTAACACATGAACTAATTGATAGAAGGTCTCATAGAAATGCAAACTCATGGGATGTAATAACAACAAGATGTGCATTAAAAAGACCATAGAAAATTTTAAAATACAATTGGCTGATGAATTCAACAAACACTGCCAATATCCTCTTAGCCCGTGGCCTAATGGACTGCAGTGATTGCAAGCTTTGCACAAATTGTATTTGTTAGAATGTAATGAACACTTTAAGAGGGTGCAACATCTTGAAGCTATAAGGTAATATACTAAAGCTCTATAAAGAAATCCTAACAACCCAAGAGTCTATAGTAATAGAACAACTTGTTACACAAAGCTTGGAGCTTTGCCAAAAGAATTAAAAGATGCCTAGATGTCGTTTGATTAAAGGATTGAAAATGCAAGTATGGTTACAAACATGCTACAGACAAAGATGTCATTCCAATTATTGATGTGAAACACTCTAGATACCTCGTGCATTTATGCCAAAAGCTATAAAGGAGAAAACCCTAATATATTGAGAGGACCTTCCAAATCGGAGTGACCACCCTTTTCAGTCTCTTCGAGATCCTGATGCACATTAAAGTTATATGCACAACATGCAATGGAGAGTGAAAATATTATATGGGAAAGAGATTATGGAAGTGGGCCCCTAGAAGCTATGATAGATTATTACTAAAAATAGTATTAGGGAGATCTTTAACATCGGTGGGTCATTTTGCAATTTCCCCGATAGCCGGATGCATAAGGCAACAACTATGTTCAATTCTGTCATGCATAGATTTACAAGTTGTTTGATATTCACCCTCTTTCGAGAAATGCAACTTTCAGGATTAAAGCCTATAACCATTCTAGAAGTTATGCCAAGTTGACCTTCTATAATATGGAAAGCAATTCACTCATATGTGTTGATAAGTGAGTTCAACTCGAATACTTCTATAGAAATGCTCTAGCAGAATGTGCACACAAATAATGCATGTGAATAGTTTGAAAATGTGCCTCAGGGAATTGGACCCACACAACATCTCAAGAAATCCAATATTTCTATCATTGTGGATTTGCCCTCAATTGGGCAAGGGGCCCAAGATAGTCCTCATGCAACAATGATAGTGGAATCACCAATACCCCTTGAAAACTCCAGCATATAGGTGGCAGGCATACTTCCCAATTCCAAACTTTACATTGAGTCCACCATTTTTGTGTCATAGGTTTCCTCAAACCCTAGGGAAGGGGAAAAGGACCCAATATCTTGGACTAATTTTTGCCAAACTAGCATTTCCGTTGTCAAGGGGATGGATCAAATTAACAAGCAAAGATCCCTAAGATAATCCTTCAGTTAGTTACAACTATTATTCTCACCCTTTGGATCTGTGGAGCTACATGTAGGGTGTGAAGGAAATCACCAAGCTTGGTCAAACTGCTTCTATTCATCAGTTTGCATTTCAGAACAAGTCTACTGGGAAAACTGAGTTTCGATACGTTGGGCAGGCATTGCTCAAATCTATATTAGATGATGAAGCTAAAGCCAAGTATGCAGAAGCTGGTGCCCTTCTTATGGAAGCACTACACAAATAGTTTATGCCTTCTCTTCTTTGACAAATGAAAGATGAAGTATTAGCTGATCTGCCAGAAACAATAATTCAGGATCAATATTGTGACTTGAGTCATGTACGACCAATACTTTATGAGCACTTTTCTAAGTCAGAGGCTAAAAAAGAAATATCTACCTTGGTTGAGGCTTATGGGTCATCAAGTGCAAATCAAGAGCCAACTACAACATCAAAGGCATCCTCCCATGTCTTCTAGGCTTTGCAATACATGATTAAACTATATATCCATCCATTGCTTGTAATAAGAGATGCACCATCTGATTCTCTTGTACCACAGCTACCTGATTGCATTCCTGATAATAAAGATATTAGAACAAGTCTGCATGATCTACAACATGCTCCAAAATTGGTTACTCTTTAGGAAATACATGAAGAATATGGTCCTAACAAAAAGATATTGTCATTGAAGCTTCATTCCCTGGAGCATCTTCTTACTCCAGATGATAGATAAATGCAAAGTGTCATTCGTGTAAAATGAAAGTCTTAGTAATGAAATAAATATTGATGCCTGAGATATTTTGAATAAAAAGAGTTTTTGTGCTGGCAAATTTCATCCCGGTGCTAATGCAACACCAGTCCCACACCTTAAATATTTTGCTCCAATAGATGAAATCACCAGAAAGATTGGAGTATGCGCAGCAATAAAATCCAAAGCACCCCAAACATTCTCTGTGTCATAGGCAAAAGGCCCTAAAAATCCATTAGGAAAACATGCATAATTGTAAGGAGATTTTCAACTCACACCGAACTCTTGTGTCACACCAATGGAGGCTGCATCGGTAGAAGATGGCATATCGATACGAAATATTTTGAAGCTACTGATAGGGTTATGTCACATCGATGGATACCTCTTTCAGGGAGAATATGCTGGAGCCCGGTAAGAAGGAAAAAGTTATCAAAAGAGAACAAATACTAAGCCAATAATAAAGTATGACCATAATCAAAGACATAAGAAAGACTTTAATCAAAGTGGAGAATTAACTTCACTCGATGGCAAATTATTTTTTGGAAGAATTAACTCGAGGGATAATTGTTAAAGGAAAGATTTTTGATATTTTCAACCCGAGATATTGTAGGAATTAAGTAGGTAATTATTTTACCTAAAGAGTATTTTATGAGAAGATTGCATATGGTGGCCTGTGAAAGTATTTTTCACCCGAAGAATTATAAAGTGGAACATTTTATGAGTAAAATCACTTACAAGACTACTAGAAGAATTTAACATTTTGGTAAAATTCCTATGAAGAAATTATTTAATGCTAAATAAAGATTTACTTGATGGTTAAGGCTTGGAGTAAAATGTTACTCATAAGGTAAAGATTTTATTAAATGCCAAGGGAAAAATATTAAAATAAGTTGGCAAGGACAAGATGTTATAAGTGGTAAAATACATTCACGGGAAAACATAAATATTTTCCATTCGAAGGGTTATAAGTTAGATATAATCAATATTCTATTTTCATTCAAAGTGAAGTATTTATCACTGAGGAGGTAACAGTGAGATCATAGTTTACCCAAATTAACATTTCAGCAAACGAAGGTGAAAACACACAAAGATGTAATTGAGAGATGGAAGTATTGAAGAATATTTTATTTTCATAAAGTATTAAAGAAGTTGAGAAATAATTAATTAAACAGAAAGACACATTGGGTAGATATGCAAAGGATCACAACCCTAAAAATTACAATGTATAAAAGAGGAACAACAATCAAGCAATCAGAGGAGAAAGTAGATTAGAAAAAAAACATCATGATTAGAAGTAGGAGTTAGATAACTTGATCAATTCCTGAAATAAAATATTATGTTGTATATTGTAAAATCTTTTGAAATTGTATAATGGAGAAAAATGCATAAATTAATGATTTAATATTGGTGTCTATTGTTTGTTGAGCTGAACAATTATTTGGTTGTCTCCACATTATTATTTCTCTTTTATTTGATCCTGAGTTTCCAAGTTGATATTTCAGTTTCATCAAGACACACTTGTTATTTTCATGTAATTGAATTAATTGGTTTCTATTAAAGAATTAAAATACTTTTGATTGATTACAGTAACTTTGAAGTAATATTTGGATCAGTAAGAAGAGCCCTATTATTGACAAGATTGCCATACTGTTTCCAACTCGATATTATATTGTTATTCAAATTAAGGATCTACTCCATTTGTCAATACACACTTTCTATCATTGTGTGATTCTGTTGATTGGTTCATTCAAGAAAGGATTAAAATCCTTTCAATAAGTCAAAGTAACCTAGTAGGATCGAGTGGATCAATACGTAGAGTCTATCAGTCACATTCTTGCATGTTGATACAAGGTATAAACAAACACAAGTGCCAAACAATTAGAATTGTAACCAGTAAGTAAATCATATATCATATACACCTTGACTCCATTAGCCCAATTGAAATAGGCACTGGTCATACCAATTCCTCTCTCGAATTTTGTAAAATCTTATTCAAACAATTACATCTCAGATCTTAGTATTAGGGGTAGAAGTAGTTTGCAAGCTTTCATCTATTCCACACTTTATGCCATTGTGGGTGGATCCCTAAATTCATTTGAGTCATACATTCCTTTTATCTGCTTCAACTTTCAAGGTTCACCCACCTAGGTTTAGCAGAGCCTGAAGTGTAGGGAGTCATCAACCATTTAGGTTAACTCTATTAGTTGGTTCAAAAACATTGCAAGTCTGATCATAGAGCTTGGCATCCTCTTAGGGCTTATAACCTACATTTTTGAGACCCATCAAAATTGTGACTCTACTGGGGACTAATTCAGAATCCGGTTAAAGATCATCTCATTACAGAGTCAATAAAATTTTGAATTCCGACGTGAATTGGTAACTCTACTCGCAAGAAGGACAGAAAAGAAAAAATCATTCCTCTTTTTATAAGAGGTGGCGACTCTGAAAAAGAATTCAATGAAGAATATAAATACAACTCGTAAACAACACCATCTGTAGTCAAAATGAATATGTCAGAAGAAGAGGAACTATTGGAGTTGTTAAGGAGAAAAAATGGCTGATTCAAGAAATACAATGATTAAAAGCCAAACAAGCTTCAAGTTCATTACAAGATATAACAACATCTAATGAGAATGGGTATAATGATCCTTTGAACTCACAAGTGTTCCATGATCCTGGCAGTGAATATAATGCATATCATACACAACAAAATATTTATTTACCACAAACCTCATACCAAATAAATGCTTATCTCGTATTCGCTGACCAAAGATCAATCATCTACCAAAACCCATATGGCCCTCCAAAATTTATCTTAGCCATCGATAAACTATTTAACTGTAATAGTATCTAGGGCTACCCAAATCCTTATCCCTGCGAGCCGACAGAAATACTAAAGCATGTCCCTAAATTTCATCGAGAAGGGTGTGAATTAGCTCATAAGCATGTACAACGATTCTAGGATTTCATTTTGGACTTTCAAATTTTTTCAGAAGATGTCATTATGAGGTGTTTTTCAAGATCTTTGAGGGATGACGCAAGGGATTGTTTTATAGACTTACCTATGCAAAGTATATCTTCGTGGGAAGATCTCAAAAGACTATTCCTTAGCTACTATAGTGACTTATGAAGATGAATATGGAGAATCTGATCAGGCAATGTAGCCAGTAAAGGAGACATATGCAAGTGAAAATTTTCATGATAATGTTTCAAATTTTAATAAGGAAGAAGTTTTATTTTTCACCAGGAACCATGATTGCAATCATAAAAATTTTGCACAAGACTTGGAGCCCCAGCTTACTCCAATAAATTTGTATAGTCTTCAAAATATGGACATTCCTTTTGTCCCAGCCCACCCACCGCAATACCTGAATCAACAGTTTGAGGAGGAATAGGATGATTGTTCTCAACAAACAGGGTAAACTCATGATAAGGTGGAAATGCACATATCTAAAAATGATTTTCAGATTTCTTCAAACCCATTGTATGATGAAGAAGTAAAAGAAGATCAAATGACATTTAGCCAAGGTGTGCTAGAACACGAATTTGATGTGTATTCAAACCCTTTCTATGAAGAGGATGAAATGCAATCGGATAGTCAGGAAAATGAATATGCTAATAATGTTGATGATGAGTCCATAAATGAAGGGGAGCCATATGATGAAATGAGCACAGTTGATTATTGTGATGATGATGAAGAGAACAAAGAGTACCCCCAGTTTCTAGATCAGTCGAGAAGTCAATTTATAAGGCATGACAGTGAGAAGAATAATGAAAAATGTTGCATTAAAGAGGGATACTCTTCATGTAGCAAAAATATATCACATAGAAATGAGATTGTTCAGATTATACTTGAATTTCAGCTACACAATGATAAAAAATATACCAGCAACATTGAGCATAAAAAATTGATCAACAATATGAATGCATTCAATCAAATGAGCTTTAAAAATATTGATGGATCGGTTTCACCATAGTGTGATGAAAATCAGATTTTTGATAGAGGGAAACATGGCTTTTTCTTTTTTGATGGTATTGAACCATCTACTATGATGTGATTCTTCAAACTATATCAGATTAGGGCAAAAGGAAGAAGTTGACTGTATTTCTCAACATAGTAGGCACTGGTCTACTCCCCAGAGATCTAGGATCTTGCCATGCCCACAAGGGGCATACATCCCCAGTCAGAGCTACTGTTGGGACCTAAAATTTCTTGTTATTTTCTACAAAACTTTAAGTTTCCACAATGGTAAATTTGATCATAGGTGACAAGCTTCATGAATGTGACATGGTCATTTTGGTCATTTGAAGCCCCCAACACTAGTGTATCATCCCCTCCATGTGCATGGAGTTAAATGAATTCTGAGAAAGAAATGTCTGAATTACTTTCGACTGAAGAAGTTAACTCTATAAAGGACACACTGGAAGGTTGTAAAATTGAAGCTACATGTGTTTTAGAGCTGAAAAGCTAGGAAGTTTGATTGGAGAAACATTGGTGGTGATATAGATTCAAGAGAAAATAGTAATTTTTCTAGCATTATTATGAAAAAGGAACCTAAGGATGTAGGTGTTTTAGCCCATTCCACTATATATAATGATAGGTCAATGAAGAAACAAAAATATTGTAAACTTCCAAAGATTTCAAAGAAATCTACAGGTCTTTATGGATTATAACAATCTAGCATCATCTAATGTTAAAGATGTGACTTCTAAAATAAAAGAGTAGTTCAGAAACAAAGAATTTGAAGACTACCTCAGGCAAGTTTGAGAACGAGATTAGAATAGTCAAAGCCATTGATTGCCTGATTGGTGTTAGGTTGAGATAAACATTCATCAAATTTTTAAGGGTTATTTAGAGAGGCGGATGCACAGAAATCGGTGGCCAGAAATATTGAAGAAAAAGTATGATTCCTAATAGATTTTAAAGTTGGAAGTGCACTGATAGATATGTATGCAAAATGTGTAAGCATAGACTTACCACATGAACTAATCAACAGAAGGTGTCATAGAAATGCAAACTCATGGGATGCAATAACAACAAGATGTGCATTAAAAAGACCATAGAAATTTTCAAAATACAACTGGCTGATGAATTCAACAAACACTGCCAATATCCTCTTAGCCCATGCCCCAATAGACTGTAGTGATTGCAAGCTTTGCACAAATTGTATTTGTTAGAATGTAATGAAAACTTTAAGAAGCCATAGCATCTTGAAGCTCTAAGGCACTATACTGAAGCTCTGAGAAGAAATCCTAACAACCCAAGGGTCTATAGTAATAGAACAGCTTGTTACACAAAGCTTGGAGCTTTGCCAGAAGAATTGAAAGATCCCTAGATGTCGTTTGATTAAAGTATTGAAAATGCAAGTATGGTTACAAACATGCGGTAGACAAAGATGCCATTCCAATTATTGATGTGAAACACTCTAGATACCTCTTGCATTTTTGCCAAAAGATATAAAGGAGAAAACCTTAATATAATAAGAGGACCTTCCAAATCGGAGTGACCACCCTTTTCAGTCTCTTCGAGATCCTGATGCACATTAAAGGTATATGTACAACATGCAATGGAGAGTGAAAATATTATATGGGAAAGAGATTATGGAAGTGGGCCCCTAGAAGCTATGATAGATTATTACTAAAAATAGTATCGGGGAGATCTTTAACATCAGTGGGTCACTTTGCAAATTCCTCGATAGCCCGATGCATAAGGAAACAACTATGTTCAATTCTGTCATGCATAGATTTACAAGTTGTTGGATATTCCCCCTCTTTCAAGAAATGCAACTTTCAGGATTAAAGCCTACAACCATTGTAGAAGTTATGCCAAGTTAACCTTCTGCAATATGGAAAGAAATTCACTCATATGTGTTGATAAGTGGGTTCAACTTGAATACTTCTATAGACATGCTCTGGCAGAATGTGCACACAAACAGGGCGTGTGAACAATTTGACAATGTGCCTCAGGGAATTGGACCCTCACAACATCTCAATAAATCCAATATTCCTGTCATTATGGATTTATCCTCAGTTGGGCAAGGGGTCCAATATAGTCCTCATGCAACAATGATAGTGGAATCACCAATACCCCTTGAAAACTCTAGCATACAGGTGGTAGGCATACTTCCCAATTCCAAACTTTACATTGAGTCCACTAGTTTTGTGTCACAGGTTCCCTCAAACCCCAGGGTAGGGGAAACAAGGACCCAATATCTTGGACTAATTTTTGCCAAACTAGCATTTCTCTTTTCAAGGGGATGGATCAAACTAACAAGCAAATATCCCTGAGATAATCCTTCAGTTAGTTACAACTATTATTCTCACCGTCTTGATCTACGGACCTATAAGCAGGGTGTGAAGGAAATCACCAAGCTTAGTAAAACTACTTCTATTCAGCAATTTGCATATAAGAACAAGTCTACAGGGAAAATTGAGCTTCGATATGTTGGGCAGGCATTGCCTGAATCTACATCAGATGATGAAGCTTTAGCCAAGTATGCAGAAGTTGGTTCCCTTGTTGTGGAAGCACTACACAAACAGTTTATGCCTTCTCTTCTTTGATGAATGAAAGATGAAGTATTAGCTGATCTGCCAGGAAAAATAATTTAGGACTGGTATTGTGACTTGAGTCATTGATGGCCAAGGCTTTATGAGCACTTTTCTAAGTCAGAGGCTAAAAAATAAATATCTACCTTGGTTGAGGCTTATGGGTCATCAGGTGCAAATGATCAGCCAACTACCACATCAAAGGCATCCTCCCATGTCTTCTAGGCTTTGTAATACTTGCTTAAACTATATATCCATCCATTGCTTGTAATAAGAGATGCACCATCTGATTCTCTTGTATCATAGCTCCCTGATTGCATTCCTAATAATAAAGATATCAGAACAAGTCTGCATGATCTACAACATGCACCAAAATTGGTTGCTCTTCAAGAAATACATGAAGAATATGGTCCTGACAAAAAGATATTGTCATTGAAGCTTCATTCCCTAGAGCATCTTCTTACTCCAGATGATAGATAAATGTAAAGTGTCCTTCATGTCAAATGAAAGTCTTAGTGATGAAATAACGATTGATGCCCGGGGTATTTAGAATAAAAAGAGTTTTTGTGCTGTAAAATTTCATCCCGGTGCTAATGCAACATCAGTCCCACACCTTAAACATTTGCTCCAATAGCTGAAATCACTAGAAAAGATTGGAGTATGCACAACACTAAAATCCAAAGCACTCCAAACATTCTCCATGTCATAGGAAAAAAAACCTAAAAAGCTACCGATGGAGGTTGCATTGCCAGAAGATGGCATATCAATAGGAAATATTTTGAAGCTACCAATAGGGTTATGTCACACTGATGGATACCTCTTTAGGAGAGAATATGCTGGAGCCTGGTAAGAAGGAAAAAGTTATCAAAAGAGAACAAATATTAAGGCAATAATAAAGTATGACCATAATCAGAGACATAAGGAAGACTTTAAACAAAGTGGAGAATTAACTTCACTCGATGGCAAATTATTTTTTGAAAGAATTAACTTGAGGGATAATTGTCCAAGGAAAGATTTTTGATATTTTCACCCCGAGATATTGAAGGAATTAAGTAGGTAATTATTTTACCTAAAGAGTATTTTACGAGAAGATTGCATATGGTGGCCTGTGAAAGTATTTTTCACCTGAAGAATTATAAAGTGGAACATTTTATGAGTAAAATCACTTACAAGACTACTAGAAGAATTTAACGTTATGGTAAAATTCCTGTGAAGAAATTATTTAACGCCAAATACAAATTTACTTGATGGTTAAGGCTTGGAGTAAAGTGTTACTCATAAGGTAAAGATTTTATTAAATGCCAAGGGAAAAATATTAAAATGAGTTGGCAAGGACAAGATGTTATAAGTGGTAAAATACCTTCACTAGAAAACTAAACTATTTTCCATTCAAAGGGTTATAAGTTGGATATAATCAATATTCTATTTTCATTCAAAGTGAAGTATTTCTCACTGAGGAGGTAACAATGGGATAATATTTTACCCAAATTAACATTTCAACAAACGAAGGTGAAAACACACAGAGATGTAATTGAGAGATGGAAGTATTGAAGAATATTTTATTTTCATACAGTATTAAAGAAGTTGAGAAATAATTAATTAAACAGAAAGACACATTGGGTAGATATACTAAGGGTCACAACCCTAAAAATTACAAGGTATAAAGGAGGAACAACAATCAAGCAATCAGAGGAGAAAGTAGATTAGAAAAAAAAACATCATGATCATAAGTAGGAGTTAGATAACTTGATCAGTTGCTGAAATAAAATATTATGTTGTATATTGTAAAATCTTTTGAAATTGTATAATGGAGAAAACTGTATAAATTGATGATTTAATATTGGTTTCTATTGTTTGTTGAGCTGAACAATTATTTGGCTATCTCCACATTAATATTTCTCTTTTATTTGAACTTGAGTTTCCGAGTTGATATGTCTGTTTAATCAGGACACACTTGTTGTTTTCGTGTAATTGAATTAATTGGTTTCTATTAAAGAATTAAAATCCTTTTGATTGATTATAGTAACTTGGAAGTAATATTTGGATCAGTAAGAAGAGCCCTATAATTGATAAGATTGTCGTACTATCTCCAACTTGATATTATCTCGTTATTCAAATTGAGGATCTACTCCATTTGTCAATACACACTTGCTATCATTGTGTGATTCTATTGATTGGTTCCTTCAAGCAAGGATTAAAATCCTTTCAATAAGTCATAGTAACCTAGTAGGATCGAGTGGATCAATAAGTAGAGTCTGTCAGTCACACTCTTGCATGTTTATACAAGGTATAAACAAACACAAGTGCCAAACAATTAGAATTGTAACCAGTAAGTAAATCATATATCATATACACCTTGACTCCATTAGCATAATAGAAATAGGCATTGGTCATACCAATTCCACTATGGGATCCATAAAATCTTATTCAAACAATTACATCTCAGATCTTAGTATAAGGAGTAGAAGTAGTTTGCAAGATTTCATCTATTCCACACTTTATGCCATTTTGGGTAGATCCCTAAATTCATTTGAGTCATACATTTCTTTTATCTGCTTTAGTTTTCAAGGTTCACTTGCCTAGGTTTAGCAGAGCCTAAAGTGTGGGGAGTCATCAATCATTTAGGTTAACTCTATTAGTTGGTTCAAAAATGTTGCAAGTCTGATCATAGAGCTTGGCATCCTCTTAGGGCTTACAACCTGCATTTTTGAGACCCAACAAAATGCTGACTCTATTGGGGACTAATCTAGAATCCGATTAAAGATCATCTCATTACAGAGTCAGTAAAATTTTGAATTTTGATGCAAATTGGTAACTTTGCTAGCAAGAAGGACCCAAAAAAGAAAAAATCATTCCTCTTTTGATAAGAGGTGGTGACTCTGAAAAGGAATTCAATGAAGAATATAAATACAACTTGTAAACAACACCATCTGTAGTCAAAATGAATATGTCAGAAGAAGAGGAATTGTTGGAGTTGTTAAGGAGAAAAAAATGGTTGATTCAAGAAATGCAACGATTAAAAGCCAAACAAGCTTCAAGTTCATTACAACATATACCAACGTCTAATGAGAATGGGTATAATGATCCTTTGAACTCACAAGTGTTCCATGATCCTGGCAGTGAATATAATGCATATCATACACAACAAAACATTTATTTACCAAAAACCTCATACCAAATAAATGCTTATCTTGTATTCCCTAACCAAAGATCAATCATCTACCAAAACCCATATGGCCATCCAAACTTTATCTCAGCCATCGATAAACCATTTAACTACAATAGTATCCAAGGCTACCCAAATCCTTATCCCTATGAGGTGACAGAAATACTAAAGCATGTCCCTAAATTTCATGGAGAATGGTGTGAATTAGCTCATAAGCATGTATAACGATTCTGGGATTTCATTTTGGACTTTCAAATTTTTTCATAAGATGTCATTATGAGGTGTTTTTCAAGATCTTTGAGGGATGACGCAAGGGATTGGTTTATAGACTTACCTATGCAAACTATCTCTTCATGTGAAGATCTCAAAAGACTATTCCTTAGCCGCTACAATGACTATTACGAAGATGAATATGGAGAATCTGATCAAGCAATGCAGCCAGTAAATGAGACATATGCAAGTGAAAATTTTCATGATAATGTTTTAGATTTTAATAAGAAAGAAGTTTTATTCTTCACCAGGAACCATGATTGCAATCATCAAAATTTTACACAACACTTGGAGCCCCAGCTTATTCCATTAAATGAGTATAGTTTTCAAAATATGGACGTTCCTTTTGTCCTTGCCCACCTACTGCAATACCTGAATCAACAGTTTGAGGAGGAAGAGGATGATTGTTCTCAAAAAATAGGGCAAACTCGTGATAAGGAGGAAATACACATATCTGAAAATGATTTTTAGATTTCTTCAAACCCATTGTATGATGAAGAAGTAAAAGAAGATCAGATGACATTTAGCCAAGGTGTGCTGGAACACGAATTTCATGTGTATGCAAACCCGTTCTATGAAGAGGATGAAATGCATTCGGATAGTCAGGAAAATGAATATGCTGATAATGCTGATGATGAGTCCATAAATGAAGGGGAGCCATATGATGACATGAGCACAGTTGATTATTGTGATGATGATGAAGAGAACAATGAGTACCCCCAGTTTCCAGATTAGCTGAGAAGTCAATTTATAAGGCATGACAGTGAGAAGAATAATGAAAAATGTTGCATTGAAGAGTGATACTCTTCATGTAGAAAAAATATATCACATAGAAATGAGATTGTTCAGATTATACTTGAATTTTAGTTGCACAATGAGAAAAAATATAGCAGGAACATTGAGCATAAAAATTTGATCAACGATATGAATGCATTCAATCAGATGAGCTTTAAAAATATTGACGGATCGGTTTCACCACAGCATGATGAAAATTAGATTTTTGATAGAGGGAAACATGGCTTTTTCTTTTCTGGTGGCATTGAACCATCTACTATGATGTGATTCTTCAAACTCTATCAGATCAGGGCAAAACAAAGAAGTTGACTCTATTTCTCAATAGAGTAGGCAGTGGTCTATTCCCTAGAGATCTAGGATCTTGCTATGCCCACAAGGGGCATACATCCCCAGACAGAGCCACTGTTGGGACCTAAAATTTCCTGTTATTTTCTGCAAAACTTTAAGTTCCCACAATGGTGAATTTGATCATAGGCAACAAGCTTCATGAATGTGACATGGCCATTTTGGTTATTTGAAGCCCCTAACACCAGTGTATCATCCCCTCCATGTTTATGAAGTTAAATTAATTCTGAGAAAGAAATGTCTGAATTACTTTCGAATGAAGAAGCAAAACCAATTGACTCTATAAAGGACATACTGGAAGGTTGTAAAATTGAAGCTACAAGTGTTTTAGAGCTGAAAAACATTGGTAGGAAGTTTGATTGGAGCAAAGTTGGTGGTGATATAGATTGAAGAGGAAATAGTAATTTTTCTGGCATTATTATGAAAAAGGAACCTGAGGATGTAGGTGTTTCTGCCCATTTGACTATATATAATGATAGGTCAATGAAGAAATAAAAATATTTTAAAGTTCCAAAGATTTCAAAGACATCTATGGGTTTTTATGGATTATACCAATCAAGCATCATGTAATGTTAAAAATGTGACTGCTAAAATAAAAGAGTAGTTCAAAAATAAAAAATTTGAAGACTACCTCAGGCAAGTTTGAGAACTAGATTAGAATAGTCAAAGCCATTGATTGCCTGATTGGTGTCAGGTTGAGATAAACATTCATCAAATTTTTAAGGGCTAGTTGGAGAGGCGGATGGACAAGAATCGGTGGCCCGAAATGTTGAAGAAAAAGTATGATTCCTAACAGATTTTAAAGTTGGAAGTGCACTGATAGATATGTATGCAAAATGTGCAAGCATAGACTTAACACACGAACTAATCGATAGAAGGTCTCATAGAAATGCAAACTCATGGGATGCAATAACAACAAGATCTGCATTAAAAAGACCATAGAAAATTTTAAAATACAATTGGCTAATGAATTCAACAAACACTACCAATATCCTTTTAGCCTGTGCCCCAATGGACTACAGTGATTGCAAGATTTGCACAAATTGTATTTGTTAGAATGTAATGAACACTTTAAGAAGCCAAAGCATCTTAAAGCTATAAGGCACTATACTAAAGCTTTGAGAATAAATCCTAACAACCCAAAGGTCTATAGTAATAGAACAACTTGTTACACAAAGCTTGGAGCTTTGCCAGAAGAATTAAAAGATGCCTAGATGCCATTTGATTGAAGGATTAAAAATGCAAGTATGGTTACAAACATGTTGCAGACAAAGATGCCATTCCAATTATTGATGTGAAATACTCTAGATACTGTTGGTCATGATGTTAGTCATTCGCAAATTTGAAAATTCGTCCATATGAGGGAGTTATGCACAGTCAAAGTTTTGGTCAAACCTGATAATTGCTGTATGATCATGATCATCATCATCATATTTGAAAAGCCCCTGATAATATCCTGAGGTCAAAACATCCGGACGTCAAGTTTAAGTCGTAGTAAGCTTTTCCCGTCGAGCGGTCTTTTGTATCGCAAAAGGTCATCATCATGATCTTACTCTATCACCTGATAAAAATCATGCAGTCCCGAAACATCCGGACGTCAATCTTAAGTGATACAAGTAACCTTGGGCACATCACGAGCATCATGATATTCTAAACATCACCCAATATTATAATATCATGCTGATGATCATCATCACCCTACTTAAGAAACCTACCATCTGCAAAATTTGCACGCGCACGTCAAAGTCCTGGTGATCATCATCATCAGGATCTTTCAAGGCAGGATCATATTTCGTAGTATCCTCCTAATCTCCTTTTGCACAATCATGATGATCACCTTATCTTTCGAAACGGAGGGCGATATTTCATTCCTGAGTCATGTTGTCAAGATCATCATGATCTTGTTTGTCTACCCGACATTTCGTGATATCCTCCTGCTGAGAAGTATAACCTTTTGTGGATATCCTGATGACGTCATCCCAACCTGATAAACGAAGAAGCAAATATCAGGATGACGTCACCATCACCTTCTCCTTCGGCAGGATATTTTCCAAGGCATGATCCTGTTCGCGAATATGACGATGACGTCATGTTATAAGATTAACAAAGGCCCCAGATATCCTGATGACGTCATCTGGACCTTCAGCAGGATCATATTTTAAATCACCTAGTGCGGATATGATGATGATGATGGTCATCATCATCCTGATCTTCCGAGTAGGTTACCTTGGCCGAAAAGGGGTCATTTTACATGCACCACCTGATCATCTTCCTTAGAGGTGACCCGATATTCCATTTATCTCCTGATCTTAACGAAACATGATGGTGACGTCATCCCTTTGCATTTTATTGAAGCCCGAATATCAGGATGATGTCACCATGATATTCCTTTCCTCAGCGGCAGGATCATTTTCCAAGTCCTCCTGTTTGTCTTCATCATGATGATGACGACGATGTCTTTCTTTCCCAGTATGCAGAAGTGAAACATCCTGATGTGCTTTTCATCAGAGCATTCGGAAAGGAGGAGCATCATATTTCATGATATCCTGTAGCTAGATAGAAGGCATATAGTTGGTCATCATCATGATTTTTGGCGTAGGTATAACTGTTGCCGTCGGCCAAGTCTAATATTGTCAACCTGATCATATGTGGTCACACCGATGCTAATATGATGATGACCCAAAGCATACAAACAGAGCATGCAAAGCCAGATGTGAAGTAATTTGTTAAGAGCGGTTATTTCCTTGTGTATTTTGACATGCATGATCATATTTGAACCCGATACACATGGAAATGGGCGGGAAAATTTGAAACGGTAGAAATTTAAAAGCCCGACTGCCTGATTTTGGTCAACGAGAGTTGACCTGGTTGTTTTATGCTGTTTATGCATTTAGTGCGTATTTTCCACAGGTAAAGCCTGATTGCCTGTAGCTGCACATTGGGAGGTATGATTAATAAAATGTTTACTTCCTGTTGTTTATCCACATGATGATGAACTTAATGTTTGTCTGTTTATTTGCAGGAAGTCATGATGCTGCTGCTGAAGATGAGCATTGAAGTCATGATGCTGCTGCTGAAGATGAGCATTGAAGTCATGATGCTGCTGCTAAAGCTGAGCATTACAAAGTTGCGCATGGAGGCAACATGAGCCAGAAATGAGGAGGATATTGTCAAATATGCTGTTCGCCAGCTGGAGACCGAATCAAGTTGAAGATGTTGGAATATTCTGTGCCAGCTGTGCATTTGCCAACTGACGAAGCATGTGCTTTTCATCTGGACCGTTGTTTGTTATGAGAGGATCCTGATCCTTGGATCGTTGTAACCATTTTTTGGCAGTTGTTCTATATAAGAGCCAGAGCTTGTCATCAAATAGGGGGAATACATTAGAATACACAGACGCATCTGGCGCATTAAGGCTAATTACTGTAGAATCAATTAGGAGATCGGATTACTGAGACTAATGAGGATAGAATTGTTGAAATGTCAAGGTTCTTTCTTCAGATCACTGTAAATGTACCTGTTCTTGAGCATACTGAATGGATATGAAGTTTCAGATTACATCCTGATTGTAAATTTTACGTAATCTTCTTGTTGATTTCTGGATATGTACTGGTGAATGCTGTGTTCAACTGGAAGCGCTTTCATTTCATTACATGTTGTTGTCAACTTTTCCTTTGAAGATTTGCACTAGATCATGCGGATTTGTGGAATGTCCTGGTGAAGTATGATTTCTAGTTTTCCTTCTTTTCATTGCATGTATGGGAGCTTGTATGTGGATCAGTGATCTAAGTCCAGTAGTTTTGGGAATCTCATTCTTTAACCCTTTTCTTCTTTTAATTTCATAAATTCATCACCATAACTACAAATCATGAGAAATAACAAGCAGAATAGAGAAATATGCTGAAATCCCGTAGGTAACTGAAAATCATTAGCATATTTGAGTTAAATGCATGTAGTATTGAAAATATCATGCAAGGAATCATAAATAATGGTAGAAATCATGCAAATATCAGCCTGTAGGCACATTATTTGACTAAATTTACAGTGGAGAGGTAGAATTGTTGGAGACTTATGCAGAGCAAACATACAGAGCAGGATATTTGAAAGTAATGATGATGAACTTTGCAGAAACACGTAAGGCCCCTAAATGGAAAACAACAATACACATCAACCACTGAGTAACGTCAGTAGATTAAGACCTAATCAACGGAGACTTGGGATCATGAATTCTTTGAATTCATCGTATCTTTCAAGATGAGTAAAGGTTGTTGTGTAACTTTTATTCTATGTTTGCGAATGACTAACATCATGACCAACAGATACCTCCCCCATTTCTGCCAAAAGATATAAAGGAGAAAACCCTAATATATTGAGAGGACCTTCCAAATTAGAGTGACCACCCTTTTTAGTCTCTTCGAGATCCTGATGCACATTAAAGGTATATGCACAACATGCAATGGAGAGTGAAAATATTATATGGGAAAGAGATTATGGAAGTGGGCCCCTAGAAGCTATGATAGATTATTACTAAAAATAGTATTGGGGAGATATTTAACATCGATGGGTCATTTTGGAATTTCCTCGATAGCCCAATGGATAAGGAAACAACTATGTTCAATTCTACCATGCATAGATTTACAAGTTGTTCGATATTCGCCCTCTTTCAAGAAATGCAACTTTTAGGATTAAAGCCTACAACCATTGCAAAAGTTATGCCAAGTTGACCTTCTGCAATATGGAAAGCAATTCACTCATATGTGTTGATAAGTGGCTTCAACTCAAATACTTCTATAGACATGCTCTGGTAGAATGTGCACACAAATAAGGTGTGTGAACAGTTTGACAATGTACCTCAGAGAATTGGACCCTCACAACATATCAAGCAATCCAATATTCTTGTCATTGTGGATTCACTCTCAGTTGGACAAGGGGCCCAAGATAGTCCTCATGCAACAATGATAGTGGAATCACCAATACCCCTTGAAAACTCTAGCATACAGGTGGCAGGCATACTTCCCAATTCCAAACTTTACATTGAGTCTACCAGTTCTGTGTCACAGGTTCCATCAAACCCCAGGGCAGGGGAAACAAGGACCTGATATCTTGGACTAATTTTTGGCAAACTAGCATTTCCCTTGTCAAGGGAACAGATCAAACTAATATGCAAAGATCCCTGAGATAATCCTTCAATTAGTTACAACTATTATTCTCACCCTCTGGATTTGCAGACCTCAATGTAGGGTGTGAAGGATATCGCTAAGCTTAGTAAACTACTTCTATTCAGCAGTTTGCATTTAAGAACAAGTCTACTAGGAAACTAAGCTTCGATACATTGGGCAGGTGGTGCAGGAGCACATACAAAATCATGTTTTCTTTTATAATAAGGTCTTTTGACCAATGTATTTTCATTTTAGTTTGTGTCTAGGTTCATTTTGTAAGTCCCAAGTGACTTAGAGGATATTTGTCAAATTGTAATCGAATAATACTAAAAATAGCAATAATGCCAAACATAGGCAGTAGTGTTTCCCAGCTACTTGGATTGATCTCCCAGCCGCTTGGAGTTAGTTTGGTACTACTCAGGGCGAGTTGATAAATGCCTAGAGGAATGACCAAATGATCATCGAATGTAATCAGATTGAAGAAGTGATAGAATGTGATTGTATTTTGTTCAGGAGAAATAAAGCATTTTTTTTTTCTGTCCACTTGATTTCTATTTCTTACAACTGTAAATCACGTAACTATAGATTTCCATTCATTTTACATTTTCCATTGTTGCCGTATGTCATCGTGAAGCATTCCACTGGTGAGATTTCTGTCAAAATTAGTGGAATGGCTTCATTGTATGAATATTTGTTTTGTTTTTCATTTTATTTTTCCTATTTGGCAGTGCAGAAGATCCTAATAGGGTGTTTCACACAGTAAGGACAGCCTAGCATCTCCATGTGCTAGGGTTAAGAAGGAAGCAAACTGTGCGACAATGTTTTTGGTTAATCGGCCAAGGTTAGAAGTGACCACTGACAGAATGAGTCTCTCCAAGGGTAAATGCCATCAGGGCTTTGGCAGAAAGATGAGAAACTTGGCCGATGGAGATGAATCGGTGCCTCAACTATTACTTTATCAACTGTGAAAAAAATTTAGGGCATCAATCTATGGTACCCATTGTGCGCTCCCCATCATATTGGTATCAAAGCTTGAAAAATGATTTGGGCTGCAAATCAAATTGACGATTTGTAGGAGTATTGGCATTGGTTGTTGTCTGTGAATGTTTATGTCAGACAGAGAAAGAAAGCTAGAGGTAGAGACAATGCCTCCCAAAAGTATGTCGCAGGATGCCGTTAAGAAGCTAGTCGAGGAGATACTTGCATCCAAGTTGGGAGAGTTCAAGCAGTCTAAAGGCAAAGAGAGGGAAGATGAAAGTGACAGTGATGAAGGTGATGTGGAAATTTCCAAAACTAGTAAAAAGATAGAGGAGATAGTAGTAGACTAGAGGGCATTTTTAAATGCATTAAAGTCAGTCAATAGGGACACCATAGATGGGTTACCTATGTAGAGTGGAAGTATGGAAGCTGAAGAGGTGATTGATTGGATTAAGGCATTGAACAATCATTTCAAATATAAAGAAATCCCTAATGATAAGAGGATTAAGTTGGCAAAGGCAAGATTGCAGGGATCTGCTCTTACGTGGTGGAATTATGAGCAAGGGGAGAGAGTCAAGGAGGGGAAGAATATGATAACCTCCTGGGAAAGGATGAAGACCAAACTCAAGGCATAGTTCTTACCCCTGGACTATGATGTGTAGATGTATAAAAAATTACAGAACCTTAGGCAGAGAGATCTTGATGTGAATGCATACACACAAAAGTTTCATAAACTCAGTCTCCGATCAAAGAGAGAAGAAGAAGAGTCAGAGAAGGTGGTGAGGTACTTGAATGGCCTAAGGATGAACATCCAAGATGAGATTAGCATTTTAGCACTAGAACCAGTAAACAAGTGTTTCCAAATGGCCTTAAGGGATGAAGAGAAGATAAAGAGAAAGAGTGAGCAGAACAATAGAGGCAGAGGTGGAAGGAATTTTAGAGGCAAAGATAGTTTTGGAGGAAGGAGTCCTAACTAGAGGCCTAGTGGTGAGTCTATCCAAGAAGAGCAAGTTGGGGAATCAAGTAGCAGAGGAGGCTACCGAGGAAGAAGGCCTAATGGAAGAGGTGGGATAAATGGATCAGGTAGAGGATCCAAATTCTCCAATATGAGATGTTATAACTACAATTAGATAGGGCACCCAACATACAAGTGTCCAGAGAAGGCCTCAACTTTTCATGGTGGTGAGAAGAGAACCACTTTGATTCAAGAAGATGCAAGGAGTGTGACATCTCCTGAAGTGAATCTAGAATCAAAAACGGGAGAGAATCTGATGATCAAGAGGATGCTGCTCAAGGAACCAATGCAAGCTGAACCATCACAATGAAGGGCTTTGTTTAGGATCAACTGCAAGATCCAAGGTAAGGTTTGTAAAGTCATTATTGACTCTGGTTCTACTAATAACATTATATCTTTGGAAGCAGTGAATAAGTTGAAGTTAGAAAAGATACCCCATAGCAGTCCATATAAAGTTAGTTGGTTGAACAAGGGGCAAAATGTACTCATCAATGAATAGGCATGGGTAGAATTTAGTATTAAGGGGTATAGAGACAAGATTTTGTGTGACATCCTTCCAATGGATACTTGCCATCTTTTGTTAGGCAGACCATGGTAGTTTGATAGAAAGGCTCATCATGATGGAGAAAAGAATGCTTACTCATTCCAAAAGGATGGTGCAACTTATAGGATACAGTCATTAGTAGAAGAGGATCCACATCATGTAGGGTCTAGTGTAATGCTGGTAGGAGAAAAATAATTCATGGATACACTAAAGGAAGGTGATGGAGTAGGTTTTTCTTTGATTGTGAAACCTAAGGAGGAAAAGAAGGAAAGTGTTAGAGAAGTAGGGCCTAAAGAGGTCAAAAATTTGCTTGAGAGTTACAAAGGAGTGATTGCAAAGGATATACCTGATTCCCTACCACCAATAAGAGACATTAGCCATTAGATAGATCTCATACCAGGAGAAGTACTTCCTAATAAGGCAGCATATAAAATGACCCCTTAGTAGAATGAAGAGATAGCAAAATAGATTCAAGAACTCCTAAACAAAGGGCTAATAAGGAAGAGTTTTAGTCCATGTACAGTACCTATTGTTTTAGCCCCAAAGAAGGATGGAAAATGGAGACTGTGTACTGATTCTCAGGCAATAAATAGGATAACCATCAGATATAGGTTTCCTATTCCTAGAATAGAAGATCAAATGGATTGTTTGGGAGGTGCTACCTATTTCTCTAAGATAGAACTGAAGAGTGGGTACCATCAGATAAGGATAAGAGAAGGGGACGAGTGGAAGACAACTTTCAAAACCAATGAAGGGTTGTATGAATGGATTATGATGTCGTTTAGTCTTTCAAATGCCCCTAGCACCTTCATGAGGCTGATGAATGAGGTGTTGTAGGAATTCATAGGTAAATTTGTGGTAGTCTACCTTGATGATATTTTGGTATTCAATAAGAGCAAGGAAGAGCACTTGAAACATTTGGAGATAGTCTTGAAGAGGCTGCAAGATTAGAAGTTACTCATAAACTTGGAAAAGTGTGACTTCATGAAACAAGAATTGGTGTACCTAGGTTTTGTCATCTCTAAGGGTGATTTGAAAATGGATCCTTCCAAGGTAGAAGCTATTTTGAATTGGCCTACACCCAGGACAGCAGGAGAGGTTAGACGTTTCCATGGTTTGGCCACATTTTACAGGAAATTCATTAAGAACTACAGTGACATCTGTGCACCTATGTTGGAGACCATCAAGGGTGGAGGTAAGATGAAGTTTGTGTGGACAAGAGAAGTAGATAGGAGTTTTGAGAGTCTGAAATAGAAAGTTGCTAAATTCTCTATTTTAGTGTTACCTAATTTCAATAAGGTCTTCACAATTGAATGTGATGCAAGTGGATTGGCCATTGGAGTAGTGTTGAGCCAAGAAGGAAGACCAGTAGCCTTCTTCAATGAAAAGTTAAATGAATCCAAGAGGAAATACTCCTCTTATAATTTAAAGTTGTATGCTATAGTACAAGCTCTAAAAAAATGGAGGCACTACTTGCTTCCTAAGGAATTTATTGTATACATTGACAATCATGCTCTCAGTTTTTTGAATGGATAGGAAAAGCTCAGCCATAAACACATGAAATGGGTGGAAAGTCTTCTAGCCTACACCTTCATCATCAAACATAAGAAAAGAATAACCAATAAGGTTGTTGATGCTCTAAGCAGAAGGGTGCTGATAGTGCAAGAAGTGTAGCTACAAAGTATGGGTGTTGAGTCACTCAAAGGGCTGTATGAAGAGGACCATGATTTTAAGGAGATTTATAGGGTATGCAGTGAGTTTGCCAATGCTTTTCATAGTGACATTTTTTATTATAAATTGTAGGATGGACTTTTGTTTAAGGGAAGTCAACTATGTATCCCTAAGTGTCCAATGAGGGATAATATTGTGAAGGAAAAACATAGTGGTGGTTTAGGAGGACATTTTGGGCTTAATAAGACCTTAGATCTTGTACGACAGTTTTACTTTTTGCCAAGGATGCAATCTGATATCAGAAGGTTTGTTGAGAGTTGTATGATTTGCCAGAAAGCAAAGGGAGTCTCAACCAATGCAAGACTGTACCAACCTTTACCCATACCAAACAAACCTTGGGAAAGTTTGAGCATGGATTTTGTGCTGGGATTGCCCAAGACAGGGATAGGTTATGACAGTGTGTTTGTTGTGGTAGATAGATTCAACAAAATGGCGCACTTTATTCCTTGTAAGACCACCAATGATGCTAGTTACATTGCAGGTTTGTTCTTTAAAGAAATTGTCAGGATTCATGGATTACCTTTGAGTATTGTAGCTGACAAAGATAGAAAATTTGTGGGGCATTTCTGGAGAACCTTGTGGAAAAGGTTGGGTACAAATTTTTCTTTTAGTTCAGCCTATCATCCTCAGACTGATGGTCAAACTGAGGTTGTGAATAGGTCATTAGGCAATCTGCTGAGATGTTTGACACGAGAACATGGTAGTAGTGGGGATATGGTACTCCCACAAGAAGAATATGCCTATAATGATTCTACAAATAGAAGTATAGGTTTAAGTCCTTTTGAAGTTATCTATGCTAGTCATCCTAGAGGTATTTTTGAATTGCAAGATGTGCAAGGGATGGACACAAGGAGTGGACATGCTGATATATTTGCAGAGGCTATGAAAGAGATCCATCAACAAGTTAGAGATACTCTACACCAGAACAGTCAGAAGATCAAGGCTAGAATGGATCAAAGGAGAAGACATGTGTAGTATCAAATAGGGGATATGGTCATGGTTCATCTCAACAAGAACATACTACCCAAGGGAAGCCATAGCAAGTTGATGATGAGAAAAATTAGACCTTGTCAGATTCTAGAAAAATATGGTCCTAATGATTACAAAATTGAACTCCCTGATGATATTGCTATTTCACCTATATTCAATGTTGTTGATCTGACATTATATTAGAGTCCTGATATAGGAGAAGGTATAGCAGATTCTATCCAAGACAATGCAGAGTGGGTGCAACATTTACCACCTAAGGAATCACCGAAGATGGAGTGTATCTTGGATAGCAGGACAGCCAAGAAGACCAGAAATCATACATATTTTGAGCAATTAGTCAAATGGCAAGGACTTACAGAATCAGAGGCCACATGGATACTAGAAGTAGACATCAAACATTAGGGTGATGATTTGCAGTAGTTAGTCTCTAAGAGGACATGAGACAACTTTCACCTGGGAAGTATGGTGCAGGAGCACCTACAAAATCATGTTTTCTTTTGTAATAAGGTCTTTTGACCAATGCATTTTCATTTTAGTTTGTGTCCAGGTTCATTTTGTAAGTCCCAAGTGACTTAGGGGACATTTGTCAAATTATAATCAAATAATGCTAAAAATAGCAATAATGCCAAAAATAGGCAGTAGTGTTTCCCAGCCGCTTGGAGTTAGTTTGGTACTACTCAAGGTGAGTTGATAAATGCCCAGAGGAATGACCAAATGATCATCGAATGTAATCAGATTGAAGAAGTGATCGAATGTGATTGTATTGTGTTTAGGAGAAATAAAGCATTTTCTGTTCTGTCCATTTGATTTCTATTTCTTACAACTATAAATCTTGTAACTATAGATTTCCATTCATTTTGCATTTTCCATTGTTTTCGTCTGTCATTGTGAAGCATTCCACTAGTGAGATTTCTGTTGAAATCAGTCAAATGGCTTCGTTGTATGAATATTTGTTTTGTTTTTCCTATTCAATAGTGCAGAGAATCCTGATAGGGTGTTTCGCGCAGTAAGGATGGTCTAGCATCTCCATGTGCTAGGGTTAAGAAGGAAGAAAACTATGCGATGACATTTTTGGCTAATCAGCCAAGGTTACAAGTGACCACCGATGGAATGAGTCTCTCCAAGGGTAAATTCCATCGGGGCTTTGGCAGAAAGATGAGAAACTTGGCCAATGGAGTTGAATCGGTGCCTTGGCTATTAGTTTATTGACTGTGAAAAAAATATAGGGCATCCATCTGTGGTACCCGCTGTATGCTCCCCATAAGCAGGCATTGCTCGAATCTACATCAGATGATAAAGATGTAGCCAAGTATGCATAAGCTAGTACCCTTGTTGTGGAAGCACTACACAAATAGTTTATGCCTTCTCTTCTTTCACAAATGAAAGATGAAGTATTAGCTGATTTGCCAGAAAAAATAATTCAGGACCGGTATTGTGACTTGAGTCATGTACGGCCAAAGCTTTATGAACACTTCTCTAAGTCAAAGGCTAAAAAAGAAATATCTACATTGGTTGAGGCTTATTGGTCATCAGGTGCAAATGATGATCCAACTACCACATCAAAGGCATCCTCCCATGTCTTCCAAGCTTTGCAATACTTGCTTAAATTGCATATCCATCCATTACTTGTAAGAAGAGATGCACCATCTAATTCTCTTGTGTCACAGCTACCTGATTACATTCCTAATAATAAAGATACCAGAACAAGTCTGCATGATCTACAGCATGCTCTAAAATTGGTTACTCTTCAGGAAATACCTGACAAAAAGATATTGTCATTGAAGCTTCATTCCCTAAAGCATCTTCTTACTTTAGATGATAGATAAATGCAAAGTATCATTCATGTTAAATGAAAGTCTTAGTGATGAAATAATGATTGATGCCTAGGTATTTAGAATAAAAAGAGTTTTTGTGATGGCAAATTTCATCTCGGTGCTAATGCAACACCAATCCCACACCTTAAACGTTTTCTCCAATAGCTAAAATCACTAGAAAGATGGGAGTATGTGCAACACTAAAATCCAAAGCACTCCAAACATTCTCTGTGTCATAGGCAAAAAACCCTAAAAAGCCATTGGGAAAACATGCATAATCGTAAGGAGATTTTCAACTCACACCGAACTCTTGTGTCACACCGATGGAGGCTGCATCGACAGAAGATGGCATATTGATAGGAAATATTTTGAAGCTACCGATAGGGTTATGTCACACCGATGGATACCTCTTTCGGAGAGAATATGTTGGAGCCCGATAAGAAGGAAAAATTTATCAAAAGAGAACAAATATTAAGGCAATAATAAAGTATGACCATAATCAAAGACATAAGGAAGACTTTAATCAAAGTGGAGAATTAACTTCACTCGAAGGCAAATTATTTTTTGGAAGAATTAACTCGAGGGATAATTGTCCAAGGAAAGATTTTTGATATTTTTACCCTAAGATATTGAAGGAATTAAGTAGGTAATTATTTTACCTAAAGAGTATTTTATGAGAAGATTGCATATGGTGGCCTGTGAAAGTATTTTTCACCCAAAGAATTATAAATTGGAACATTTTATGAGTAAAATCACTTACAAGACTACTAGAAGAATTTAACATTATGGTAAAATTCCTGTGAAGAAATTATTTAATGCCAAATAAAGATTTACTTGATGGTTAAGGCTTGGAGTAAAATGTTACTCATAAGGTAAAGATTTTATTAAATGCCAAGGGAAAAATATTAAAATGAGTTGGCAAGGACAAGATGTTATAAGTGGTAAAATACCTTCACGGGAAAACTGAAATATTTTCCATTCGAAGAGTTATAAGTTGGATATAATCAATATTCTATTTTCATTCAAAGTGAAGTATTTATCACTGAGGAGGTAACAACGGGATAATATTTTACCCAAATTAACATTTCAACAAAGGAAGGTGAAAACACACAAAGATGTAATTAAGAGATGGAAGTATTGAAGAATATTTTATTTTCATAAAGTATTAAAGAAGTTGAGAAATAATTAATTAAACAGAAAGACACATTGGGTAGATATGTGAAGGGTCACAACCCTAAAAATTACAAGGTATAAAGGAGGAACAACAATCATGCAATCAGAAGAGAAAGTAGATTAGAAAAAAACATCATGATTAGAAGTAGGAGTTAGATAACTTGATCAGTTGCCGAAATAAAATATTATGTTGTATGTTGTAAAATCTTTTGAAATTGTATAATGGGGAAAAAATGCATAAATTGATGATTTAATATTGCTGTCTATTGTTTGTTGAGATGAACAATTATTTGGCTGTCTCCACATTATTATTTCTCTGTTATTTGAACCTGAGTTTCCAAGTTGATATTTCAGTTTCATTGAGACACACTTTTTATTTTCATGTAATCAAATTAATTGGTTTCTATTAAAGAATTAAAATCCTTTTGATTGATTATAGTAACTTGGAAGTAATATTTGGATCAATAAGAAGAGCCCTATAATTGACAAGATTTGCATACTGTCTCCAACTCGATATTATCTTGTTATTCAAATTGAGGATCTACTCCATTTGTCAATACACACTTGTTGTCATTGTGTGATTTTGTTGATTGGTTCCTTCAAGCAAGGATTAAAATCCTTTCAATAAGTCACAGTAACCTGGTAGGATCGAGTGGATCAATAAGTAGAGCCTATCAGTCACATTCTTGCATGTTTATACAAGGTATAAACAAACACAAGTTCCAAACAATTAGAATTGTAACCAGTAAGTAAATCATATATCATATACACCTTGACTCCATTAGCCCAATAGAAATAGGTACTAGTCATACCAATTCCACTCTAGGATTTGATAAAATCTTATTCAAACAATTACACCTCAGATCTTAGTATTAGGAGTAGAAGTAGTTTGCAAGATTTCATCTATTCCACACTTTATGCCATTGTGGGTAGATCCCTAAATTCATTTGAGTCATACATTCCTTTTATCTGCTTCAGCTTTCAAGGTTCACCCACCTAGGTTTAGCAGAGCCTGAAATGTAGGGAGTCATCAACCATTTAGGTTAACTCTATTAGTTGGTTTAAAAACATTGCAAGTTTGATCATAGAGCTTGGCATCCTCTTAGGGCTTACAACCTGTATTTTTGAGACCCAACAGAGTGATTCCACAGTGAGGATGGGACCTTTCACCTACCTACTAGTGAGATGGCGATTATGCTTGAGGATGTTTATAAGATCATACACTTGCTGATACAAGAAGAGCTAGTAGAGTATGATCCTCAGCAGGATGCAGGACTGGCAGAGTGCAGGTGAGTATTTGATGACCTAGATTTAGAGGGTCAGGTTATCTCTTGGCAGGACATTCATGACTATTACGACTACTTCCTAGGGATAGTGGTTGGATTGATCGGGGGTGTTGTCTGCCCTGATAGGAGATTGCATGGCTTCCCCATTGGTTGGGGCTGAGTTATGGAGAGGATGGTTACAGAGGGCACCTGATTTGCATGGGGTGTCTATGTTTTGGTGTACCTATATCACGATATGCATCAGGTCATATATGATAGGGGTGCTAGCTTGTCAGCAGGTGTTTCTCTTTTACAGTTTTGGCTATGGGAGCATATTACGATCAGTCAGCTGATATGCATGTTTTCTAGGTAAAGGGGAAAGCCTTACAGCTATGGATATGCAGGAGTTATTTCCTACCACAAGCTAGGAAAGCTCAAGTACTAGAGACATGTGATCGACAATGTAGATAGAGTTGTCTAATGCCCATATCTAGAGTGTGAGCCTTGGGACAATGAGGCTGATGAGCTGTCATATTACTTTCAGACTCAATGGTTCATTAGGAGGACACAACATATACTGGAGAGATAGATTGTGAGCAGGGTTTAGAGGTAGTTTGGGAGGATATAGGGGATGCCATAGGGACAAGCTTAGTTTGCATGCACACATGTAGAGAGATTCAGATGGGGCCTAGTTGCTTCATATGAGGAGGCACTAGCAAAGTTTCAATAGATTCCCTATGTGGCATGGCTGATGCAAAGGGAGGTTATAGATGCAGGGTTGACTTCTGATTATGAGGAGTGGCTTGCAGTTCATCCATTCTTGAGGTACTCAAGACCTGGAGAGTTGGTTCTGCACATAGATGAGGAGGATTTAGATAATGAGGATGGGGCTAGTAGGAGGAGGAGGAGATGGAGGAGGGGTAGAGGAGGATGGGGAGATGGAGGTGATGGAAGAGATAGGGGAGATGGAGGAGGTGGAGGAGGCGGAAGAGGAGGTAGGCAAAGGTAGAGGAGGAGAGCTAAGGAGGGACCCTCCCAGCAGTAGTAGATAGTGCAGCCATAGGCTGCACCATAGGTACTGGTATCAGTACATCAGGTTGGACAGCAGAGATAGATGCCGTCACCACAATAGGTACCCCAGCAGGTAGCCTAGCAATAGGTTCCTCAGGATCCTTAGCTTGACTTACAGCAGCAGGCCATTGGTACATTACAAGGTCAGATCTGATAGCTTAGGGCACATCTCTGAGCAGTAGAGTCTTGGAGAGAGGCTGATGCATGGGTTTTATTAGGGCTCACAATAGAGCGGGATGCAGGAAAGGCGAGCGTGTGGGCCTTGAAACTGGAGAGAGATGTGGCCTTATCTACCTTGGGTATAGATGGGGCCACTACATTCTTGGTCACACAGGTGGAGTAGGGACAAGCCTAGGTTCATTAGCTATAGACATAACTGGCATAGGTATAGGGTGAGCTTGCTAGGGTGTAGGCTTAGATGCAGTATTATAGAGGATTATACCATGGAGCAGTACCGACAGACCAGTGTGCACCGAGTTACAGGAGCCAGTCTATGGCTTCACAGAGGGCAAGGGGTTCATAGTCAAGAGCTTCGGTGAGGGGCCCACAACAGTCAGGGGCCAGCAGAGGAGGGGATGCAGAGGGCAGTGCTGGGAGTAGTGGCTCACAACAGTAGGTCTAGCCCACAGTTTTAGTTGTACTAGTTTTGGCCTTTATGTATACACTTTTTAATGGCTCAGATAACCTTGATATGTATATACGAGACATGTATCATTATTTATGCAATGTATACTTTATGAATTGCGACTCAGAGATGGACTTTGATATGTTGTACATTTGGAAATGTTTTTTTTTTGTTATATTGGTATGATGATGCAACTATTGATATTCTACATATGCAGTTGTTCACACTATATGTCATGGATGCATTCTATCTTTATGATGTTTTATATCTGATGCACCTATTTATTATGTCTATATGATACTATGTGATGGATGCACATGATAATGCAGTTGAATGTTTCTACACTATGATGCTTTATATGATTCTAAGACTCTAATATGATGATGATCTAATGCAGACTTAGATGATTTCATGTATGCACCTAATATGTAAATGTGAATATTATCTATATGATTATGCAGTTTATGCGGGAATCTACATGTACTTGTCTATGTTTTTGATTTTTCTATTTTGACACTATGTTATGATGGAAAATGTGTATGGATGACCTAATGTACTTATTATGTATGCAAATGATCTAATCATGTGATATGATATGCAAATTATGCTATGTTTTTGTTTTGTCCAAATGTACTCAATCGACACAGAAATGACATAATGATAGACAGAAGACTGACTGATAGAAGAAATGTGAATGAAAGGACTTACAAGTTCTTATTTGTATTGATACTCTACATAGGAATTTTTATTGCATGGAATATGGATGTAAATGGATATAATATTGATGCGAAATGGTTATGCCATCTTCATATTGTAAGTATATTTGAAGTGTGTATTTCATCATTGGGCAATTTTTTTTGGTACTTTTTCTGAATGTTGTAAGTTAATACAAGCATCTAGGTATAATTGAACCAAGATGACCTGAGTATTACTTACATGGATTTTGATTTAGCAAGTTAATACAAGCATCTAGGTATAAGTGAACCAAGATGACTTGAGTATTTCTTGTGTATCAATAGACAAGGATTGCCCCCTTTCATGTTAGACCTTTGATGTCCTCGATGATCTTTTGTTGATCATGTCGTTAGACAAGGCTTCACATTACTAAAGATTGATCCACAAGTAGCAAACAAAGAAAAGAATCATTCCCCCATCATAGCATCTCTATATTTTGGCATCCTCAAGTAGCATAGAAAGACATGATAACAAAAATCAAGACATTGTAACCTAACCTAATCACAACCACAAAACATTCTTGCATTTAGATGTGTTTTTCTTGCCATAAATTAGATAGAATCATTTAGAGTGCTTTAGGTACTTACTTTCTTTTCTTTGGATAGGTTGAGGTGTTACGTGAAAATTTTTGCTTTGGAAGTTAGCTTTGATTGCGCTTGCTTGCCTAGTGAAAGGTTCCACAATCCTTATTGGTGAGACAGACCCTAAGGGACTGACCTAGTGTGTCGGGGGTGCATTGACAATGGTCTTGCCTACATGATGACATAGAGGCAATGTAGTTCAGGTTAAACCCTAATGGACCTAAGACCTAGGTGGTAGAAGATGGTACGGGCGCAGACAGATAGAAGGACTAGATATGGGATGGATAGGGAAGCCTCAGGGCCACATTGAAAATGGCTTTTCCTATGTGACAATGTAGAGGCAACGTAGTTTAGGGACCTAGACCATGTGGACACTGACGACAAATGCTATGCTAGGTTGACACTATGGATAGGATACTAGATAAGACCTTGGTTGACAAGGTGATAAAAGAGACAGAGTATCAAGCCATGATAGGTTATTTTTAGGTTACACAAGGTGTTTTATTATAGAATAGACATGGATCAAATGAGAAAGGATGGTAGGAAGAATGGACACAAGGTGATTGGTTTCCCAAAGATGGAGGAAGTGGTTTATCACAAGTAATGCCTGTTTACCAGGTTTTCACCACTTGCTTTTATTTACATAAAGTTAAAAGTACACATGGTGCCTATTTGCTAGGTTTTCATCATGGTACCTATCCAAGGTGCTTGTTTGCCAGGTTTTCACCAAAGTATAATTTTTTTGTTGTTTTTTCCATTTTTTTTTTGCTTTTTTCTAATTTTTAGCTTTTTTTTGTATTTTATGCCCCCCTTACATTGGGTTCTCTTAGGTATAGAACCAACAAAGATGTATACTATTGATTGGGTCATCGAATAGCTCACCTTTTGATGTTGCTAACTGATATGCCCCTGATCCATAAGCAGTAACAATGACTTAAGGCCCAAGCTAGTTGGGTTCAAACTTGCCTTTCTTTTCTTGATCCTATTGATTGCAGGGATTTTCCTTAAGTACAAGATCACCAACCTTGAAGACTCTTGGGCGGACTCTATGGTTGTAGCTTCATGACATCATTTGGTAATATGCCTTGACATGATTGAAGGCATTCTATCTCTTTTCCTCTAGCAGCTCTAGCTCTTGCAATCTAGAAATTATGTACTCTTCATCAATTATGAGACATTTTAACGACACCCTTAGAGATGGTAACTCGACCTCGATGGGAAAAATGGCTTATGATCCATAGACAAGGATGTAAGGGGTAGCACCTGTGGGAGTGCATATACTAGTTCGATAGGCCCAAAAAGTAGGATTCAATTATATGTGCCAATCATGGTCGGCATCGTGACTATCTTCTTGAGGAATTTCAATATTGTTTTGTTGGATGCCTCTGCTTGGCCATTGCCTTGTAGATATTAGGGAGTGGAAAAATAATGTTGGATTTTGAATTTGTCACAAATCTCTTAGACATCATGGTTCTTGAAGGGTCTTCCATTATCCGTGACAATGGATGAGGGAATTACGTATCTGCTTTCCATATGAGGTAGTTGAGGATGAATGAGGCAATCTATTTTCCTGTGACATTTGTGAGTGGAATGGCTTCAATCCACTTGGTAAAATATTCTATGGTTGTTTTCATGAACTTGTGGCCATTGGATGATGGTGGGTGAATTTTTCCCACAAGGTCTAGTCCCCATTAACAAAAGGGCCAAGTTGGCGTTAGAGGTTGTAGCTCCTGAGCTAGCACATGGATGAGGTTTCCATGTATTTGGCATTGTTTGCACTTCTTCACGAACTGATATGAATCTGTTTCCATGGTCGGCCAATAATAACCCAAATGCATGAGGCCATTTGAGATTCTTCCCATTCTAAACATCAGAGTAAAGCACCATCCAGACCTCAGCAGTATAGGGTGTCAGTGATAATGGTATAACAAGAGGATTGGTAAATGAAGGTTCGACGTTGGTTAGAAGATAAGTTAGGCGACAGGTATTATCCTTGAGGTAAGTGTAAATCTTACCATACAAGGGTGAATCAGATCAACTAATAGGCAAATGGAGTGTGTTTTAGGGAGATCATAAGCTAGTTATGTAACTGTCTCCACCAAGAACTCATATCATGACTCATTCTCTGGGATCTCGAGGAGAGAGGTAATTGTTGCCATGCTACTTTGTTTTCAATGCGAGGTATCTGCTCAAAGGAGATGGTCACAAAGTACTCTTTAAAGCCATTGACCATGTGCTTGTATGGGATTAGTTTGTTATCTTTAGTTTTATAGTCATCATGGACTTGATTGATTACTAGGTTAGAGTCACCATAGACTTGTAGCTCCTTTATTTTCCATTTTACTGCCATTTTGAGACCAATGACCAAGGCCTCATACTCTGCTATATTGTTTGTGCATGGGAATAGCAAATGATAAGATTTAGTTATGGTGTCGCTGTGAGGAGTGACAAACAAGATTCCTACCCCTAATCCATGGTTTGTATAGGATCCATCATAAGATCAAGCATAGCCATGAAAACCTAACCCTACCATCATCAAAGAATCTAATTCAAATGAAATTAAAAGGCATGCAATTCAAGCACAATATCACCTAGATCGTGTGATTCCTTGTTTATGATGGGGATTGCTTCTTCAACAATGAACAATTATGAAGATAAAAGTTGCCATGATGGATAAATGATAATGATAATAAGCTCAAATGGATGCTATGGATACTCAAGTGCTCAATATGGTCAGGATGATAATGTAAACACTATATGAATGCTGGATAGATGTAGTATGGAATGAGAGGGTGTTTATATAGAACTCAACCAAAATCAATCAACAGTGGAGATTTGGTGGCTATGTGAATGGCTAAGATTGAATGATAAATATAGGTGAATGTGAAGATGACAAGTGGAGGGAATATAGGGCTTATGTGTGCTTGTGTACATAAAAAATACTACATGTGAAAAATATTAAAAAAAAGATGTAGTACCACTTATCTTTTTTAAAGGAAAGAGGCACACATGTTGGCTCATGAGATAAATGATAAGATAAATTAATAAATAAATAAAATTTATTTAATTAAAAATAGATAGAAAGAAGATAATTAAATAATTAAAGATTGTTTAATTATAGCTTAGAGGAAATAAATAATGAATTAATTAAATAAATGTAAATTTATTTAATTAATAGAAGAAATAGATGGGTTAGGGATATTGCACAAGTGTGTTAGACAAATGCAGATGATGTGTAATGTGATGTTTGAATGCTAATGATAATGAGTCAATTGTGGGTGTCTACATTTTGCCCCTCTTTGATACAATGTTCAATAGAGTGTTGTGTCAAAGAAGATACGATATGCCTTTGATAAACAAAGTTATGCCCTAGTGTAACTGGCAGGTGATGCCCCCTCGAGAGGTAAGCCAGGCTAACTAGGAAGGGCTGGGTTGGCTCGTGATAGAAGAAAAGCTAGGATGCCAGGTTGACATGAAGAAAAAGGGGGTTGGGTGGGAACAAATGGGATGAGGAAGAAGAAAATAGGCTTTGGCATAGAAGAATTAGGGTTTGGATAGGGCTATAAGTAGGTTTTGCAAGGAAAATAGGCTCATTTGTACTCAGTTGTGTTCAGAAAGCTATAGAGATCTGAGACTTCCTTATAGTTGGTGTGCGACGAGAGTTGGAGAGCTATTAGGATGGTGATTCCACACATAGATCATCGTGCTAAGCGAGTGAGGACACATGGATGACCAGAGGGATCAGATGTACCGATATGTATCAAAAAATTTGTGAAAAGTGTGATTTTGATAAGCTAGAAGCGTCATAAATGCACACATGTCACCATAAGTGACTAGGTCTTAGGATAGGCAGTTTAGGTCACTTAGGAGGGAAAATAAGTCACTTACAATAGTTATGTTTGCTTTTAGGTGCGACTTGGTCGCATATGGTAAGAACAGGTTACTTCTAGTCAGCTAGGCAAATAGAGGGAAAATGTGCATATAGATAAAATCAAGTCGCTTATGGGCTAAAAGTAGGTGCATGCATAGGTTCAGCTAGTGTGTAAAGAAAAAATGCTCACTTATAGGCTAAATGTAGACAAACATAGAAATATAGCTCGCACTTAGTCAAGAAGTAGTCACATAGGTAAAATAGGTCTCATATGGACGAGAGATAAGTGCATGTAGTAAAATAGGTTGTTGTTGATTAGAAGATAACCACATATGGAAAAATGAACTACTTATGGTAGATAAAAGCTATAATAGAAATAAACGATCCAAATTTTATAGCATTTGTATGTAGCGGAAGGGACTGACATGAGGAATGAAATGATGTAGGATATACTACTGCCATTGTTATCATGAGAGCCACATCCTAGGGATTTGTGGTTGGTGAGATTGTTGGATGCAGAGGAGTGACTAGTGTTAGAGATCCTCGAGTTGAGCATGTGTCAAGATTGGAGCTGGTGCAGGCACATTGAGGACTGATGATGACGATGGTGGAGCGATGGATGAGCAAGCATAATTCTTTCTTGTTGCTGACAAGAGAGGCTAGGATCACACTAAAGGATGTGTTTTAGATTTTGTGGATTCCTATAGATGGGGACCGAGTAGATTATGATCCTAATATGGGTCCAGTTGCATTCAGGAGATTGTTTGGGACACCAGACATTAGAGTAGAGGGTTTAGAGATTCCTATGGCTTGGATGGAGGAGTTATGTGACAGACTACAATGAGTGGTAGTGGCTATTATCAGATGGCTAGTGAGAGATAGACAAGCGAGAGGCTTTTCAGCAGGATCGGGGACGGTGATGGAGGGGATGTTCTCCTATGGTATGAAATATACATGGGCGGAGTGTGTACTTGGATAGCTCTATCATTTCTTGCATGATAGTGCATATATGTTCATAGTGAGTATGTCTACAGGAGTTATAGTTTTGCATGTGTGGGCTTATGAGCATATTCTAATGATGAGACTAGAGGGATAGGTGGCTAGAGCAGTAGGAGAACCTTATGCTAGGATGTATAGAGGAGCTTTGACATACCGATAGTGCAGAGGAGTAGTGTACTAGCGGAGGAGGTTGGATGAGGTAGATAGATTCATATAGAGGCCATGGCTAGGATCTGAGAGATGGGATGAGGAGGATACTAATCTTGTCTATGCTAGGCAGGCAAGATATATTTTTGGACATGCCATATACATTATAGAGCACTATTTGCTAGAGAGGGTTTTGAGATAGTTCGAGTTACCACAGGCAGTACCAGTTGGTGATGCCATTTTTGGGAGGACTAGACAGGAGGTGTTTTATTGGGGGCCAGAGGTTGTGGTTGACACGGCTTTAGCAGAGAGAGAGGGGCTATAGCTAGTTATATGGCAGTGGGGACAAGGTCCTACAGATCCAGGTATGCTGGCAGACTATGATGCATACTGGGTGGTAGCGAGATTGATGCGGCTGACGTGGGTTAGAGAGATAGGAGAGATAGGGATGGATAGACCAATCAGGAGGAGGCAACAATGGGCTCCACCAGCGTAGGCTATTGTACTAGCAGCACCAGGGATACAGATACAAGGATAGGTGCCAAGATAGCCTCAGATACTTGCATAGCCTCAGGGGCAGATATTAGTAGGTGATGATGTTGGGATTCAGTAGTTGCGGAGGAGGATCAGAGAGGAGAGGAGATGGAGGCAGTAGGCTCAGATGAGATTGAGGAGGGTGGAGTTGGATAGACACCAGGTGATGATTGTCTTGCGGCATGCTAGGGCTCAGGCTCAGACATACCAGGCTCAGTTATATATGAGAGTGCAGGCTAGGGATGGACATGATGATGGTGTACTTGCTAGAGTGACAGGGGAGAGAGATGCAGCTAGACAGAGTGAGTAGATGATGAGATTAGAATGAGATACTGCTGTGTAATAGATGCAGGTGATGAGAGCAAAGAGAGATGGTCTGTGGGCAGAGAGGGATACGGCTGTGCAGTAACTACAGGGGATGATTAGTGAGTGGGATAGAGCAGTGACTACATTAGGTATAGATGGGGCTACAATGTATTCAACCACATAGTTGACATAGGTACAGGCAAAGTACTATAGAGACTTATACTATGGGGCTATGCCAGCAGAGCAGAGGCAACCTAGCTTTAGGAACATATCAGGAGCTTCAGGTTCATAGGGGACAGGGGGATCTTGATCTGTAGCCTTAGTGATGGGGCCACTGAGAGATAGGGGAGCAGGTGCAAGAGCTAGTGGTGGTGGTCAGGGTGAGGGAATTGCTAGTAGTCACTAGGGCTACCTTGTTTATGTTGTATCATGATGAGGCCTAGAGCTGATTTACGTACAGTCTTTATGGCTCAGCTTGTATATGTAGACACTTGTATATTGATAGATGTATATATATGATGGAGTATTGCTGATCTACATGATGATGTAATGGATGCACTATTGGTATTATGATGGTTATGCATGTTGTATTTGTATTTTCATGGATTATGTATGGATGTTTATGCAAATGATATGAATGGAAATATATGGTAAGGCAAATATGTAAATGGTAATGGTAATGGTAATGATATGGATGTATGCATATAGATAGATGGTAATGAGATGATATATGATGGACTTATGTTTGTATAACACACTTGTTTTGTAGGATAAGAGATGTGGAAAAAAAATGGTGGAAATGATTGATTTTGGTTGAGGAATATATAGACGAATAATAGGACGAATAGATGGTACAATGGGCAGATTTTTAAGTAATTGCTCAAAATGAAAATAAATACAATCCTTATGTTTGATATAGCATGTGGATGTTATGCACTAGGGTATAGGAGACCAAGGTATCGAGATATCCAATGTGCAACTAATATGCTACAATCTTGTTTGAACACATGAGGTCAAGATGTTGAGCCAAGATGCACAAGATATGAATAACAGCTAGTGTTTCGAGATGGACTTTGACGCTACAAGCAATGGTTTGAGCTTATCTCCACTATGCATAGTGACAGCTTGTTGGTTATATGTATGGAGCTAGTCTTAACATAAAATAGTCTCAAATGCATAAGAGACTGTTTAGCTTCTCAAATGCTAGAGATATTGATATGTAAGATGCTAATCCCAACACGTACAAGATACCAATACACTTAGGAAGAGAATAAGATCATCCTGCAAACACGGCATATGAAAGCAATATGACCATGCCCCATTCTTTACTTCATCACAACATACCAAGATATAGATAGATCATGACAGTCTTGATTAGGCATAGAAAAGGGACAAAATATAAATCAAAAGATAAAACAAAAGACACTGTCATCACGTTCTCTTGCCAATTTTAGGTGCTCTTAGATGGATTCAAACTAGAGCCTTATTGAGAGGAAAGCTACATCCTGTTGAAGGCTAAAGATGTTGATAAACAACTATAGCAAATGTTGGCTTAAGGCATGTGGACAAATAGATTCTAGCTTACTCTTGATTGGTTAAAGTACTTAAGCTTTCAATATACACGTAGTTTGCTTCCTATTGGAGTTGATCAAAGAGAAGAAGATGGAAGATGAGAGAAGATAAAGAAGATGGGGTGGATCATATGTGCTTGAGTACTGGAAACTTCCTTCATATTTCAGACTACCTACATACCCTGTATCCACAGGATCAAAGCACATTTAAGTTGAAGATGAGACATGATGAATATGTAGTTCTAGGTTTTATTGATGATGTGTGTGATGAAAAATAGAAGAATATGAGATGAAAGATTGGGGGATGATCAAAAGAAAGATGAAAGATGGATGATGAAAAGAGAGGCTATCATCTTAGCCTGAATCAGAGTGCTTCCTTCACATCTCAGATTGCCTACATACCCTATATCCACGAGATCAAGGCTTTAATGATAGAGCTGGGATGTAGTTCTTGCTTATTATGCTGGACGAGTGATGTTGAAAGAATCAACTGATTGCTTGAATGTTTGTGTTGGCGATGTCTTGCTATTTTTTGATGCCAAATGAGCATGAATTGATTGCAAAGATATGAATCCTAGTTGCAAATTGTTTTGCCACATTTGTTGCTGGATGAACGCTATGGTTGAAGTTGAAAGTTTGTTGTGTTGTGAGCTAAAATGTTTGATGTGTTATGAGCTAGAGATAGTGGTATCCACTTCCAAATAAGACTCAACAAATGCCCCCAGTGCAGGATGAGGTTTATTATGAAGGAGTAATGATGAAGAAGGCATGCGGTCAAGATGCTAAGGTGCCAAAGTAGATAGTTATCGCAATAATGTCTAAAATATGATATCTAGCATTGATAGAGGCAAAGATGGAAAAGCTATTTATTGCGATGACACGTGGATTATAATATGGATTATGTGGGATAGGATGGTGAAATATTCTTGGAAGAGTGATGATCAAACAAACCAAGCAGACGATGGAGGTTGGTCACTACACATAGTGCCTATTTGCCATGTTTTCACTATGGTACTTATCCAAGGTGCCTATTTACCAGGTTTTCACCAGAGGATGGCTTATTTATCTTATATTATTTTTTTATTATCCAAAGCACCACAAAGTGGTTTTCACTATTGGATGGAATTTTTTTTTGGGATAGCTGAGATTCAAGGATAAAACTTCTTGAGATGAATGTTATTGATTGGTTCATCCAATGGAATGCCTTTAGGTGTTGAAAGAGTATATGCACCTGATCCATAAACTGCTGTGATGATGAAAGGACCAAGCCAATTTGGTTCAAACTTGCCCTATTTCTCATGGTGTTGTTGATTCCTTCGATTCTTTTTAAGGACAAGATCTCCAACTTGAAATCTGCGTTCTCTAATTGTTTTGTTGTAGCTACGGCGTAGATGGTTTTGATAGACTTGGAGATGGTTGAGTGCTGTAAGATGCCATTCATCTAGAAGCTCAAGATCATGGAGTCTAGATACTCAATATTCTTCCTCTAAGATGGTATGTTGTAGGGATATTTGTAATGAGGGGATCTCAACCTCAATAGGTAAAATAGCTTTAGTGACGTACACAAGAGCATAAGGTGTGGCTCCAGTAGGAGTTCTGATACTTGTTCTATATTCCCATAATGTAAGATGGAGTTGTAGATACCAATCCCAACCAGCTTCAGTAACCATCTTTTTGAGAATTTTGATGATTGTTTTATTAGAAGCTTCAGCTTGGCCATTGCTCTGAGGATAGTAAGGGGTAGAGAATTGATGTTGGATATGGAACTTGTTGCAAAGATCTCTGACCTATTGATTCTTGAAGGGACGACCATTATCTATGACAATAGCTTGAGGAACTCCATAACAGAAAATGATATAGTGTAGAATAAACTTAGATATTTGCTTTCCTATGATATAAGTCATTGGTATGGCTTCCACCCACTTTGTGAAATATTCAGTGGCGGTGATAATGAACTTATGACCATTTGATGAAGTAGGATTGATTTTACCTATGAGATCAAGTCCCCACTGCGAAAAAGGCCATGGAGTAATGATAGGTTGAAGTTCATGTGCTGGTGCATGTATTAAATCTCCATGTTTTTGACATTGTAGACATCTCTTTGCAAATTGCTATGCATCTTTTTCCATGGTTAGCCAATAGTATCCTGCTTGTAGAAGTTTCTTAACAAGGCCCAGGCCAGTGGAATGTGAGCCACAGACACCTTCATGTACATCACGTAAGGCCACTTTTGCTTCCTCAGGATCAAGACATCTAAGAAGGATACCATCAAGACTCTGGTGATAAAGGGTGTCTCCCAAGATAGTGTAACGAGAGGCTCGATGAATAAAAGTTTTGTGTTGGGTGTTAGATAGTTGAAATGGAAAGGTTTGATTGTGGAGATACTCAAATAAATCCTCGTACCACGGTGAATTGGGACTAACAATATCACATATAAGCTCAGACTGTGGAACTTCAAATGTTGGAATCAAAAGTTGTTCGACCAAAAACTCACATTTATGTGTATTAGACGGCATGTCTAAAAGAGACCCAATCATAGCCATGGCATCTACTGCTCTGTTCTATAGTCTTGGGATTTGTTCAAACGTGATATTGTCAAAATAAATTTTAAAATCATCGACCATTAGCTTGTATGGAAGAAGCTTCTCATCTTTTGTTTGATATTCATCTTCTAAGACCTATTTGATAACTAGTTGAGAATCACCAAAAAACCTGTAACTATTTGATAGACCATTGTATTGTCATGCACAATCCTATGATTAAAGCTTCATACTCTGCTATGTTGTTGGTACATGGAAATGAAAATTTATATGATTTGGGTATACAATCTCCTTGAGGGGTAACAAACAATATGCATGCACTTGATCCATGTTGTGTGTATGATCCATCAAAATATAGTTGCCACCATGTTGGAGAAGTTAAATTGAACAATCATTCATCAAGGAATTATGGATACATTGGATGAATATCTATGATGGGTGTTGTAGCTAATTGATTAGCCATAACTTGTCCTTAATGGCTTTTCGATCCACATATTGTATGTCAAATTCACTTGAGATCATGACCCATTTTGCTAATCTTCCCATGAGGATTGCTTTAGAAAGAAGATATTTAAGTGGATCCACATTAGATATGAGCTTGGTTGTTTGGTTCAACATATAGTGTCGCAACTTTTGGGAAGAAAACACTAATGCTAAACATGCTTTTTCCATAGATAAATAATTGTGTTCATATCCCACAAGAGTTCTGCTGATATAGTAGATGGCTTGTTCTTTTCTTGAATCATCATGTTGAGCTAAAAGGGCACCTAATGCTACTGTTGTTGATGATATATAGAGCAATAATGGACAGTTGAGCACAGGAGGTACTAACATAGGAGGTGTTGCCAGATATTCCTTTATTTTATCAAAAGCCTATTGACACTTTTCATCCCACTTAAAAGGTTTGCCCTTACGAAGAAGATGCTGAAAAGGATGACATTTATCTGCTAGTTGTGAGATAAATCTGTGGATGGACTGTAACCTTCCTTGTAGACTACGGAGTTGCTTGAGATTTGTTGGCAGAGGCAATTCCATGATAGCTTTTACTTTAGCTGGATCGACTTCTATCCCTCGTCGAGACACAATGTATCCCAACAGTTTTCCAGATGTTACACCAAATACACATTTCTTTGGGTTCATTCTGACTTGATACTTTTCTAATCGATCAAGGATTTGTGCTAATACCTATAGATGTCCTTCTCTTGTCTTAGATTTTCCCAGGATGTCATCAAAATAGTCTTCCATGATAGTATGAAAAAGGTCATGAAAAATAATTGTCATGGCTCGTTGATAAGTAGCTCTAGCGTTATTGAGACCAAAAGGAATTACAACCCAGTAGTATATGCCCTATGGACAAATAAAAGATGTTTTATATTGATCTTCCTCTACTATTCTGATTTGATTATACCCTAAAAATCCATCCATCAAAGATAGCATTTCATGTCTAGCTGTAAGATCTACAATGTTGTCTATGCTTGGTAGTGGAAAGTCATCCTTAGGACATGCTTTATTAAAATCTCCAAAGTCTGTGCAATAGCAAACTTGTCCATCAGGTTTTGCTACAGGTACCAGGTTTGAGACCCATTCTAGATAATCAATAGGCTTTATGAACTTTGCTTCTAATAGTTTCTGAATCTCTGCCTTGACCAATAAAGCTACTTGCGGATGCATTTTGTGCAATTTTTTTTTAACAGGTTTTGCATTAGGAGATATTGCTAGATGATGTACCACAAGTGATGGATCTAAACCCAGCATGTTAGCATAAGTCCTTGCAAAATTTATAGCTCTTTTCATAAAAAATACTATGAAGTCTCTTCTTTCTTGCTTTGATAGTGATGCTGCCAAAAAAGTGATCTTTGGATTCTTCTCTGTACCCAAGTTCATGTCTTGTGATTGTTCAACTAGCATAGTTAATTTCTCATAATGATTAGTGGCAACAGGAAGATCAAATCCCCTATCCTCAGGCGCCTCAGAGAGGTTTTCACCTTCAGATACATCCTTTATTTTTACTTTTTCATGGTCAAGAGGTGCCTTTCAGTTTCCACCTAGTGACCTGTTTTGCTTGATTTTGTTTATTTCACTTTTGTGACTGAAGGATTTGATACTTGCACCAAAATATCCTAGTTTAGGTAGATCCATCATGAAACCTACTTTGTGATCACCAAATGGAATACCTTGTCATAAGCCCATGAATTTTGCAATAGCTTCATCATTTTCAAATGTATCTAACATCAGTGCCCCTTGTTGGTCTCAATCGATGAGGTCAGGATATACGAGTGAAAGGGTAATGGAGGAATGGTTGTGGCTAGAGGAAGTTGTGGAAATCATGAAGATGGAGTGTTCTTGGAAAAGGTCAATAATATGAAGGGAGGAGTCATCGATAGAATCCAAACTAGAAGTCTCTCTTGTCTAGGAAGGTCTAGCATCAATATTAGAAATACACTTAATGTCTTTGAGCCGTGGTACCTCCGGTTGATAACCAAGGCCTTACTTATTAAACTTCTTAGACACAATAATGGGTTCGATAGGTCCTTTTTCCTGTGATCCCAATCCACCATGTCCTTTGTAGCGCATGTTCTTTATGATACAAAACCCATTGTTGTATCTCTCCACCTCCAATTGGACTTGGTCATTCTCATCAAAGAATATCCAAGAGTCTATATCATCAATGTCTTCATCATCCAGAAATTTGCCTTTAATGAATACTGTGGATGGAGCTTTGATGACAGTGGGGGATGAAGTTGGTTTGGATGTAGAAGGTTTACCATAAGATTTAGGAGATAAGGGAAGGGTGCCAACACAACAAGATTCCTGTAGTGTGTATTCACCAGGGCCACGTTCGGTGTACTTGATATGGAGGTTGGAAGTGGTTTTGCTAGATGATGGCTTGAGTAGGTCAGATGCATTTATATAGGATGAAGATGGATATGCCTTAGTGTTGTTAGGAATGTGGTTCATACTTTGATATTTAGCTTGAAAGGCATGACAAAATTCAAATGGATTGGGATCAACATGGATAGTAATCTCAACAACATTGTGTGGAAATTTAAGACATTGATGGTATGTGGAAGGAACTACCTTAAGGGCATGTATCCATGGATGACCAAGGATGATGTTATAAGGAAGGTCAATATCAAGAACCTGACAATAGGATTCTATGGTAACCAGCCCAACTTGGATACATGTTGATGGTGACATTAGTCACAACGAAACACTAAACAAAAGTTACACAACAACCCTTATTTATCTTGAAAGATACGATGAATTCAAAGAATTCATGATCCCAAGTCTCCGTTGATTAGTTCATAATCTACTGATGTTACTTAGTGGTTAATGTGTGTTGCTATTTTCCATTCAGGGGCCTTACATTCATCAATAATTTCTGCCTTTACACTATGAACTTACTCAAATAATGTGCCTATAGATTGATATTTGCATGCTTTCTACCATTATTTGCAAGCCTTTGCATGATATTTTCAACACTACATGCATTTAGCTCAAATATTCTAATGATTTTTAGTTATCTATGAGATGTCAGCATATTTTTTTGTTCTTCTTTCTATTTATCATGATTTGTAGTTATGGAAGTGATTTCTATGAAATTAAAATGAGAAAAAGGGTTAGAGAATGAGATTCCTAAAATTACATGACTGAGATCACTGATCCACATACATGTTCCCATACAAAAATGAAGAGAAGAAAACTAGAATCATACTTTGCCAGGACATTCCACAAACCTGCATGATTCAGTGCAAATCTTCAAAGGAAAAGTTGACAACAACATGCAATAAAATGAAAGCGCTTCTAGTTGAACGCAACATTCACCAGTACATATCCAGAAATCAACTTGAAGATTATGTAAAGTTTACAATCAGGATGTAATCTAAAGCTTCATCTCCATTCAGTATGCTTAAGAACAAGTACATTTACAATGATCTGACGAAAGAACCTTGACATTTCAACAATTCAGTCCTCATTAGTCTTAGTAATCCAATCTCCTACATGAAATTGCTACAGGTCAGATTTTGAATAATTGACCTCCCCCTCTTTACACAATAAAGGGGCTGAATATATATATATATATATATCTAAGTATCCCCAATACAGGTCCCAAAAATCCCTAATTAATCGACGGTCTGTAGCCACCCAGTGTAGCATCAGACGGTGGAAAACCAATCCCGCCAAAAATCTGAGCAGCATGCCCATACCGAGCACCACTCCAACAATAATGTCTCCATCTACAAACACCCTCACATTGAAATCCTTTTCTTCTCCTTATGTGCTTGTAATCTCTCGGGATCTGATCCACCACCTGGGATGTCCTCACCATTAAACCCCCATCTCTATTTCCACCTGCACGCCGCCACTGTGTTCTCAACTCTGTGACTTTCAGTTACTTTGAAATAGCTCGAGGATCCTGCAAGAAACAACCCAAAATTAAGCACATCATCATTTCAATAACTAGCAGGAGATTTAAACATTACATTAAATCAGGTTGAAAGTGCAAAACACAAGCATTGGGCCATGAAACTATGAAAATCCGCATGCCCAAATGCATATACAACATTAAAATGGTCGGGTCAACCATGTATCGGGCTCTAAAATGGATTCAAAAAATCCATCACTTTGCTTTCCCACCCTTTTTGCCTGCTTAAATCCTTGTATATTGCGAATGTATGTTTTCTTTGTATATCGAGCTTATATATCTTAACATACAAGCACCAAAACATACAAAGAGTTTTCTATATTTGACTCCCCTTTCAGATCCGACTTTCACTTCTAACTTGCATCTTTTGCTTGTATATCAGAAACATACAAGTGCAAAATATATAATAACCTTTCTGTATTTAATTTTCTACTCGCATCCGGTTCTTGTATATTTTGCTTTGTATGTATCGCTTGTATCTGGAGATATGCACTGTAATTTATACAAGCCCATACATACAAGCACCTTTGTATGTCCCTTTCAAACTTACCTCCCTTTATAGACCGCAGTCTATTCATTTTCAATTCCGGGATGTGTATATAACACAATGCATTTTTTATATACGTTCGGATATGATGCATTGCATAAATCGGGTTTTACTTCCATTTGAAATCTGGCTTGTATGTAAAGCAATGTATGTTTTTAGAACATACATACAAGGCGCAGAATATACAAGCAGTTAACTCTCTTCAACTCTCTTTTGCATCCACAACCTGCATAATGTCTTTGTATATCATCAATATACAAAGCACAAAGTATTCAACAACTTAACCATCTTTAATAACCTTTTCGGGTCCACCCGATGTATATTTACAATGCATATCACCCTTGTATGTTCCTCAATGCATGTATCAAAACATAAAAGAACATAACAAACTTTCATAACGTTTCAGTTCCGCAGCATGTATATTCCATTGTATATCGTGAATGTATGTAAGATACATACATTGCGAAACATACAACGACTTAACCATAATTTATAATTTCTCGGGTTTGCGGCTCACATATTGTCATTGTATATTGCAATGTATGTTTTGCTTGTATGTTCAAACATACAAACACCAAATATACAACCAGCGGATTTAATCAAACATTCATTTTACCTCAGAGCTGTGTCAGGTCCAACCTACATGTATAAATAGAACTTTAGCAAATGCATACAAGTATAAAAACATACAAACATCTTTGTATGAAAACTTGATAACCCATTTCTGTGACTTTGTATATGAGCGACATACAAAAGACCCTGTACATGCATGACATGCAAACCCGATTGGCTACACGACTATGTATAGAAAATGACTTTGCATATACAAACGACTTTGTATATGGAAAGCGATATACAAAGGACTTTGTATACAAGCGAACTTGTATACAAAGGGCCTTGTATATGCAACCCAATATACAAAAGGCATTGTATATGCAACATGCAAACCCTTCCCTTGTACATTTTACCAAAAATACTCATAACTTGCAAAATACAGGGAATTTTAACATGGTTCAAAAAGCAACCCTAGCTCATTTTTGACAAGGAATTCATCTGTACTCGGCCCTGGTACTAAAATGCAAATTTTTTATTGTTTTCAACAAGGTTTGCAATTTTCACTCTCTTTTCCCTTTACCACCAAGTAGAACAACACACACAAGGGAAAGCAAAAGCCACAACAGGGGTCCTCATTTTGCTAAGGAGTAAAATGGGGCGTGTTGTGAACATCACAACAACTAGCAACCAAACAAAAAAAATAAATTCAAACCATTAAAGGAAACTGAATGAAATAAATTCATAACTTCCAACTATCTTTTCTGCAAATCATTATTCAACTTGAGACTCAATGTATTCAATAAGGTGCATGAATTTTCCTTTTAGTTTAAGTGGGTGCACGTGATTAATAAACCTCATCTTGAAGATCAGTTGAACAAACTAGTGACTGATATTAGACTACGTAGGTGAGGACATTCCCTCATAGCCAACCGGATAGAGCCTTGCTGCCAGCAGATGTCCATAGCCCCGACAAGGTTATCGTTACAATTCTCCTAAGTAGAGCCCCACTGCTAGCGAGTGTCTATAGCCCTAAAGAGTTACTTAGATGGCTTAATATGGATTTTCAGTAAAATCCATTTTATTGATTTATTTATTTTTCTTTTTGTATTTGATAGAGATTTCATAAGATATTGTATTTGTAACTTCATGATGCAAGGAGTGGCCACTTGCTGAAATTAAGCTGAGAATTGTAATGGTAGCAAGGGTGACCTCTGATTTTTCACCTAATATCTACACTGGCAAGTTCAACAAACCCAAGGATTTTAGGTGTATCATCATGAGAAACATTCCTTGAATACTCAACCCATTCTTATTGAATACAAAATTTCACAAGTCAAACAACTTTCTACATTCATGACAGTCACAACAAGCTATGCATAAATTTTAGATAATTAACCTGAATGTTCTGAATTCCACATTGTTTTCAATGGTTTCTAGCCTGCTCCTTCATACTGTAAATCAAAATAAAGATCCCTGCTGAGGAAACAACAAAGCAAGCAAAATAAGCAAATTGTACAAACAACTATACAAGAAATGCACACTATGATACACATGGCTATTATGACACCACTTCAGGCTTGGAAGTAATGTTTGAGAAACTATCCATTAACTCGTAATGGAACATCCTCACCGGTTAAGGTCTTAAGCCTATAGGTGTTGTCTCCTAAAATTTTAGAAATTTGAAAGGGACCTATCCAGAGTTGATCAAACTTACCATGATCTCCTTTCCTCTAATATGCTTTGTCCCACATCAGGACCAAATCTGAGATTCTGAAAGCCTTAATTCTAGCTCTTTTGTCAAACCAGTGTTTGACAACAACCTAATGTTTAGCAAATTGTTCAATTGCTTTACTCCTTTTTTCCTCTAGGTTCATCAACTGGAGCAACCTAACTTCTTGTTTATTATCTATGCCCAGGTATTCTTGTTTAAACTACAGTGTAAGAATCCTTAGGTTAACAAGGAGGATAGGATCCACCCCATATACAAGATGAAAAGGATAATTTCCTAATGCAGCCTTATTCCTGGTTCTATCTACCCACAAGGCATGTTTTAGTAAGGTATTCCATTCCCTTGGGTTCTTTACTATTAATTTCTTAATGATGTTCAATAGGTTCTTGTTTGTGGATTCTGCTAATCCATTCCCTTGGGGATAGTAGTTTGAGGAGAATTTCAAAATGATCCCATAATCAAAAGGCCAACTTGATAATTTAACTGAAGTAAAAGCATACCCATTATCATATACTAAAGCATATGGAAATCCATACCTGGTCACTATATTGCTTTCCAAAAAACTTAATGACATCCTCAGCATTACATGTCCTACTGCTGACAGCTTCAGTCCACCTAGTATAGTAATCAGTGATAGTTAAAACATACCTATGGCCTGAAGATGATGGAGAAAATGGGCACATCTCCATCATTGACTGCAAAGGTTGAGCAACATATTTTCTCTATTTGCAGCAACCTGGCACATGTGACAACATTTGATGTGTTCAGCAGTATCTTTAAAAATTGTGGGCCAATAATTCTCTACCTTGAGGATAGCATGAGTGGTGGCTAGGGATGATCCATGTGCAGTCCCAAATTTATCATGCAATTATGCTATCACTTTATTTGCTTCTGATCTTTCCAAGCATCTTAGGTATATCCCCTCATAATTTTTCTGGAAAAGGACTCCTCCCTTTATCATGTATTTCTGTGATCTTACCTTTAAGGCTCTCCTTTGTGAGGCCTGCAGTCTTGAGGGACATCTTCCAGTGATTAGGATGTGTCTGATGTCTGAGTACCATTCTCCATCTATCTTTGTATTCACAACATATTGTTGGCTCATGATATTAGGATCAATCTCTAATATCATCTGGCTCAATGCCTGTCCTCTTACTAACTTCATGGGCGTAATGTCCATATCATACTCTTGGAGGACAATGATCCATTTAGCTCTCTTTTCTCTTGGTTCACTTTGCATTAACAACATTTTTACTACTGCATCAGGTACTACAACAATCACTTTACTTCTTAGAATGTAATGCCTAAATTTCTTAACTACTCAAACCAGAGCAAGTGCCTATCTTTCAACATCCATGTACTTGAGCTCTGCATCTCTGAAAGGGTAGCTCATGAAGGCTATAGGATTTTCTACCTTTTCTTCATTTCCCTGTGTCAACATGTTGGTCATGATGTTAGTCATACACAAACATAGAATAAAAGTTACACAACAACCTTTACTCATCTTGAAAGATACGATGAATTCAAAGAGTTCATGATCCCATGTCTCCATTGATTAGGTCTTAATCTACTGACGTTACTCAATGGTTGATGTGCGTTGCTGTTTTCCATTTAGGGGCCTTACGTTCTTCAGTAATTTCTGCAAAGTTCATCAATATTCCTCCAAATATCTTGTTATTTATGTCTGCCCTGCATAAATCTCCAATAATTCTACCTCTGCACTATGAATTTAGTCAAATAATGTGCTTATTTATGATTCTTTGCATGAAATTTTCAATACTACATGCATTTAACTCAAATATGCTAATGATTTTCAATTATCTACAAGATCTCAGCATATTTCTCTGTTCTGCTTGTTATTTATCATGATTTGCAGTTATGGTGATGAATTTATGAAATTAAAAAAAAGGAAAAGGGTTACAGAATGAGATTCCTAAAATTACTTGACTGAGATCACTGATCCACATACAAGCTCCCATACATCCAATGAAAAGGAAGAAACTAGAATCATACTTCACCAAGACATTCCACAAATCCGCATGATCCAGTGCAAATCTTTAAAGGAAAAGTTGACAACAACATGTAATGAAATGAAAGCGCTTCTAGTTGAACACAGCATTCACCATTACATATCCAGAAATCAACAGGAAGATTACGTAAAATTTACAATCAGGATGTAATCTGAAACTTCATATCCATTCAGTATGCTCAAGAACAGGGACATTTACAGTGATCTGAAGAAAGAACCTTGATATTTCAACAATTCAATCCTCTTTAGTCTTAGCAATTCGACCTCGTATTTGATTCTACAATAATTGGCCTTATTGTGCCAGATGTTCCAATGTATATTAATGTATTTTTCTCTTTCATGTCTCAGGCTCTGGCTCTTATATAGAACAAATGCCAGAAAACAGTTACAATGATCCAAAGATCACAATCTTCTCATAATAATCAACGGTCCAGATGAAAAGCACATGCTTTGCCAGTTGGCAAATGTACAGCTGGCACAGAATATTCCAGCATCTTTAACTTGATTCGGTCTCCAGCTGGCAACAACATATTTGACAACATCCTCCTCACATCTGGTTCATGTTGCCTCCTTGTGCAACAATACAATGCTCAGCAATAGCTCTAACAGCATCATGACTTCCTGCAAATAAACAGACAAACATTAAGTTCATCATCATTTGATAAACAATAGGAATTTAAATGTTTTATTAACCAGGCCTCAAAATGTGCAGCTACAAGCAATCGGGCTCCAAATCAGTGGAAAATATGCACTAAATGCCTAAACAGCGTTAAAAAACCATCGGGTCAACCATCGTTGACTGGAAAATGCAATCGGGTCTTCAAATTTCTATCGCTTCATTTTCTTGCCCATTTTCTTGTATATCGGGTTCAAAATAGTGCATATACATCACAAAATATACAACGATTAAATCGTATTTCAAAATCTTTCGAATCCGCCCTTTGTATATGATGCATGTATGTATTTCGGCGTGACCACATATTGTCGGAATGACAATTTTACATTAGGCCGATGGCTAAACTTATACGGACGCCAAAAATCATGATGATGTCCTTCCATCGGGAAGACATGTTCTATCGGCATGATAACTCAAGATAAGGCCGATAGTGAGAGTTATACCGATGAGGAACCCTTCATCGGGTGGAGGATATATATATCAGCGAGACAATTATGAACTTGGCCGACACTATATGTCAGGCCGATCACCTTTTCGGTGAGAAAACAACTATCGGGGAGAGATTTCCTGACTCAGCCGATATCAAAACTTATGCCGATGAACCTTTCCATCGGGAAGACAAACAACTGTCGATATGAAAAAATCAAAGTTGGGCCGACAGTATAAAATATGCCGATGAGCATATCGGGTAGACAAACATATCGGGGAGACTAAAAAGCACCCAGCCGATAGACAAAGTCAGGCCGATGGCAAGACTTAAAACTTTCGTCTGCATGATATTTTGGAAATATGATGCTCCCCCTTCCAAATGTCCAGATGATGTCATCAGGATATTTGCAAAAGATCATATTTCTCGGCAGGAGGACATTATGAAATGTCGGGTGATATTCAGAATATGATGCTTGCGAAAAGCATAAGGCCATTTGACGGGAAAGACACACTATCACCCAAAATTGACGTCCAGATATTGGGACTGCATGATTTTTATCGGGTGATAGATCAAGATCATGATGATCTTGACAACATGACTGAGGATAAAAATATGATGACCCTCTTGCAAATATCAGGTTTGACCAAAACTTTGACTGTGCATAACTTCCACATATGGACGAATTTTCAAGTGATGTAAAAGGGAAACCTGCATGGAATTTCAAGCTCTTTCTAAATATGAGGTCATAGAAACAAAATATGAACTTTGACAAACTGACCTCATGATGATGACCTACCTCATCCTGACCCATTTTTACCAAACCGCCAGAAAGCAGACAACAGAAGCCAAGCCAAAAAGTTGGGTCCCTATTTTGCTAAGACAAAATGGGGCATGTTGTGTAACCACACAACAACTTGCCACCAAAGAAAACAAACAAATTCCAATAATTCAAAAGGTGAGGATAAGTTAAAACATAAATTTCCAACTCCTATCAAGCATGAGCATCCTAATCCTCTCTAACTGGTATCATGTTCATCAATGTAACAATGAATTGATAAGGGATCAATTGTGTGCATATGATTCATATACTCATCTTGAAAGAGAGTTGAATACATCAGTGACTAGTGTTAAGCTACATAGTTTGGTTCATCCCTCATAGCCAACCAGATAGAGCCTTGCTGCCAGCAGGCGTCCATAGCCCCAACAAAGTTATCGTTGCAATTCTCCTAAGTAGAGCCCCACTGCCAGTAAGCATCTATAGCTCTGGTAGAGTTACTTAGATGACTTAATCTGGATTTTTAGAAAATCCATTTTATTATTTTATTTATTTTATATTTTGAATTTAATTCTTAAGATATAACAATTGTAGCTTCATGATACAAGGAATGGTCACTTGTTGAAATTAAGTTGAGAATTGCAATGGTAGCAAGGGCAACCTTTAGATTTTTCACTTAACACCTACACTGATATGTCCAATAAACCCAAGGCCGTTAGGTGTGTCATTGTGAGGATCGCCTTGACTCAAGAAAAGTAGTACTGATGAATATGATACCACAGACCTGATCAAGAATACCTACACTGACATGAGTTACAACCTATGTAAAAACTTATATCCAACTTTTGAATTCTAACAATTTATGTAGTGTTCTTAAGTAACAAGGTGCACCAACTTTGCCCAACCAAAACAAAAGCTCAACAACGCAAAAACACAAAGCAACCTGTACAAACAACTAACCTACAAAAAGGAAACAACAGAAAGCAAAACAAGCAAACTGTACAAACAACTAACCTACAAAATTATATACCAACCACTACTAGGCAAACAAAAACCAGAAGACGACCCAAATACACCTGCATTTGCATACTTCTTTTGATTGTGCAGGAGCATTAGGGTATTAGTTATGGTTCTCAACCTAGCGAATTTATCTTTATATTCTGAAAAATATTCTGATATTCTAAATTCATTGTATTCAACAGAATAACCCTTGATGATCAGCAACTGAGGAAGCTCATCATGTTCATGATTAATCCATGTGCATGTCCTATCTCTCAAATTTCCATAATCAAAATAGTAATCAACATCATTTACTGTGGAAAGGAGAAATACAACCTGGTGTATTTCTGATTCTGTTGGACATGCTTCTTCATTGGCAGTTGGTCCTCCATTTAATTCTATATTTTCATTGCTTAGCCCAATGCCTGGTCTCACTTCAAATTGAAGGATGTATGACTCTTGATGCATTAATTTTTTATCTTTGTCCATATTTGTTCCTTCATTCTGGATGTTTAGTTTATCCTCCAGTTCAAGAAACATCTCAATATTTTCTTCAATTTCCTGCACATCAGCATCTAAATGAGTATCTTTATGATCGTAACCTGGTATACAGAAATTTATCATTTCTAAATCATTTGACTGTAAAAGAGAAACAACTTTCACTTGATAAGGACACTCCCCTGTTTCATTCTCCAAATATTTCTGGAGTGACGTCTGATCATGCACAACAACTCCAAAGTCTTCTACATCTTCATCTTTCAGAAATTGTTCATTAAATAATTCACATCTTTTATCTAGTAGAGGATCTGGTTCCATTAGGCTGCAACATTCCTGTATTTGATCATTCAATTCAAAGAAGTCAGGTAATAAATCAGCATTTATTTTCTTCTCTATGACTTCCTGAGTTACCACCATAGGAACTTCATCCTTAGCAGTGCATTTAAATTGTTCTACTATTTGTTTACACATCTCTCTACCATAGAATGACTCCAGGAAAGATGTTTCATCTTCTTTATCAAAAGTACTAGGATCAGAATCAAAAATATTATCCTGATGAGTGGTTTCTTCTCTAAAATTTTCAAAAGATTCATACCTGCATACTGACTGATCCTTGTTTGTATTAGGAAGTAGAGAACTCCTATCAATCTCACCATAAAATGAATCCAGGAAAGATGTTTCCTCTTTTTTACCTTCTGGAACTGATTTAGCCACTATATTTTCTAAAATCTTTTTCAACATGACCAAGCAAGGGTAGCAATCTTTCTTTGAATGCTCTTCGTCATGTAATCTGCACCAACTTTCAATCAAGACATCATCAGTGGATAAATCTAATACTTGACTACGCTGTATATTTCTAGACAAGTATAACTCAAAATCTTCAGAGCGGTCCACTTCAGCGTCTGAACTACTAATAACTTCTGGTGCTGCATCTGCTTGTTGCTCCAGAATTTCTTCATTTTCCTACCAGACTTCGGCCCTGAACACATCTGGGAAGAATATTAGTCCTTTCAAATATAAATCCAACCTTGTAAGGAAAGTTAAACAATTTATTTCGCTGTGTTCCACAGTCTGGTGTATCCTGCAACAGGTGGATAAACCAAAGTTAGACAAACTATGAGGGTAAAGCTGCCTACTCAAAGTTTCTTGAAATAAAGGAATGTTAATTTGACAATTGCCTTCATATACATCCATCAAAATGAGACTATATTTTTCAATTTTTTTAGTATTTTGAAATTTTAATGAGATCTATCATATCTCAAAATAAAACTTGAAAGTTCAAAAAATGTTGGTCAAATCTTTGAGGCTTTGAGCTAGATCTTTGCAAAGGTGCAACCACAACCTCTCAGATAAGAGATATTTGTAGACATTTAACTCACATGATGAAATATTTATGCAATATTTACAGAAATCTAGAAATCTCCTTGTTCAGGCCCTCCTTCTAGCGCCAATTTATGTTACGTTAGGAGCGAGGTGCCTGCATAAAATGAATGATGACTAAAGCAATGGTGTCTTTTCCCGTTCTGCCCTCCTTCTAGCGCCAATTTATGTTGGTCATGATGTTAGTCATACACAAACATAGAATAAAAGTTACACAACAACCTTTACTCATCTTGAAAGATACAATGAATTCAGAGAGTTCATGATCCCAAGTCTCTATTGATTAGGTCTTAATCTACTGACATTACTCAGTGGTTGATGTGTGTTGCTATTTTCCATTCAGGGGCCTTACGTTCCTCAGTAATTTCTGCAAAGTTCATCAATATTCCTCCAAATATCCTATTATTTATGTCTGCCCTGCATAAATCTCCAATAATTCTACCTCTGCACTATGAATTTAGTCAAATAATGTGCTTATTTATGATTCTTTGCATGATATTTTCAATACTACATGCATTTAACTCAAATATGCTAATGATTTTCAGTTATCTACGAGATGTCATCATATTTCGCTATTCTGCTTGTTATTTATCATGATTTGCAGTTATGGTGATGAATTTATGAAATTAAAAAAAAAGGAAAAGGGTTAAAGAATGAGATTCCCAAAATTACTTGACTGAGATCACTGATCCACATACAAGCTCCCATACATGCAATGAAAAGGAAGAAACTAGAATCATACTTCACCAGGACATTCCACAAATCCTCATGATCCAGTGCAACTCTTCAAAGGAAAAGTTGACAACAACATGTAATGAAATGAAAGCGCTTCTAGTTGAACACAGCATTCACCAGTACATATCCAGAAATCAACAGGAAGATTACGTAAAATTTACAATCAGGATGTAATCTGAAACTTCATATCCATTCAGTATGCTCAAGAATAGGGACATTTACAGTGATCTGAAGAAAGAACCTTGATATTTCAACAATTCAATCCTCATTAGTCTCAGCAATTCGACCTCGTATTTGATTCTACAGTAATTGGCCTTATTGTGCCAGATGTTCCAATGTATATTAATGTATTTTTCTCTTTCATGTCTCAGGCTCTGGCTCTTATATAGAACAAATGCCAGAAAATAGTTACAATGATCCAAGGATCACAATCTTCTCATAATAATCAACGGTCCAGATGAAAAGCACATGCTTTGGCAGTTGGCAAATGTACAGCTGGCACAAAATATTCCAGCATCTTTAACTTGATTCAGTCTCCAGCTGGCAAACAACATATTTGACAACATCCTCCTCACATCTAGTTCATGTTGCCTCCTTGTGCAACAATACAATGCTCAGCAATAGCTCTAACAGCATCATGACTTCCTGCAAATAAACAGACAAACATTAAGTTCATCATCATTTGATAAACAACAAGAATTTAAACGTTTTATTAACCAGGCCTCAAAATGTGCAGCTACAGGCAATCGGGCTCCAAATCAGTGGAAAATATGCACTAAATGCCTAAACAGAGTTAAAAAACCATCGGGTCAACCATCGTTGACTGGAAAATGTAATCGGGTCTTCAAATTTCCATTGCTTCATTTTCCCGCCCATTTTCTTGTATTTTGGGTTCAAAATAGTGCATATACATCGCAAAATATACAACGATTAAATCGTATTTCAAAATCTTTCGAATCCGCCCTTTGTATATGATGCATGTATGTATTTCGGCGTGACCACATATTGTCGGAATGACAATTTTACATTAGGCCGACGGCTAAACTTATACCGACTCCAAAAATCATGATGATGTCCTTCCATCGAGAAGACATGTTCTATCGGCATGATAACTCAAGATAAGGCTAATAATGAGAGTTATACCGATGAGGAACCCTTCATCGGGTGGAGGATATATATATCGGCGAGACAATTATGAACTTGGCCGACACTATATGTCAGGCTGATCACCTTTTCGGTGAGAAAACAACTATCAGGGAGAGATTTCCTGACTCGGCTGATATCAAAACTTATGCTGATGAACCTTTCCATCGGGAAGACAAACAACTGTCGATATGAAAAAATCAAAGTTGGGCCGACAGTATAAAATATGCCGATGAGCATATCAGGTAGACAAACATATCAGGGAGACTAAAAAGCACCCGACCGATAGACAAAGTCAGGCCGATGGCAAGACTTAAAACTTTTGTCTGCATGATATTTTGGAAATATGATGCTCCCCCTTCCAAATGTCCAGATGATGTCATCAGGATATTTGCAAAAGATCATATTTCTCGGCAGGAGGACATTATGAAATGTCGGGTGATATTCGGAATATGATGCTTGCAAAAAGCATAAGGCCATTTGACGGGAAAGACACACTATCACCCAAAATTGATGTCCGGATATTGGGACTGCATGATTTTTATCGGGTGATAGATCAAGATCATGATGATCTTGACAACATGACTGAGGATAAAAATATGATGACCCTCTTGCGAATATCAGGTTTGACTAAAACTTTGACTGTGCATAACTTCCACATATGGACAAATTTTCAAGTGATGTAAAAGGGAAACCTGCATGGAATTTCAAGCTCTTTCTAAATATGAGGTCACAGAAACAAAATATGAACTTTGACAAACTGACCTCATGATGATGACCTACCTCATCCTGACCCATTTTTACCAAACCGCCAGAAAGCAGACAACACAAGCCAAGCCAAAAAGTTGGGTCCCTGTTTTGCTAAGACAAAATGGGGCGTGTTGTGTAACCACACAACACAACACTACTGCAGAAGTATGCTCTGAAGCAAATGAGTAAATGTAAAAATCCTTGGTATAATCTGGACTGATCAGAACTGGAGCATCTAATATGGCCTTTTTAATATCTTCAAAAGTCACTCTAGCTTTAGGTGTCCACTCAATCTTAGCATCCTTCTTGAGCATGGCGTTCAGGGGTCTGACTATATCCACAAAGCTAGTGATAAATTTCCTAACAAAATTAATCTTACTAAAGTAAGATTTTAGCTCCTCGCTTCCAGGAAGTTGTATCTTCATGATTGATTCCACTCTATCAAGATAAATGATGACACCTTTTTTTGTTATCAGGTGATCTAATAGCTTCCCTGTGGTTACCCCAAATATGCATTTCTTGGGATTCAGGGATATTCTGTATTACTTGCACTTCTTCAGCACCTTTCTCAGGTCCTCTACATGGTTTCCTCTATCTTTAGAAAAAATAGTTAAGTCGTCCATGTATATAACTATGGATTTACCAATCAAGCCTCTGAAAGCTATGTTCATTGCTCACTGAAATGTTGCCCTAGCGTTTATCAACCCAAATGGCATGCGCCTATAGGCGAAGATCCCCCACTTTGTGGTGAATGCAGTCTTCAATCTATCAATTTTATCCACCATTACCCAATTATAACCAGAGAAACCATCTAAGAATGACATCATCTTGGTGCCATTCACATTTTGAAAAAATTCATCTAGAGAGGGCAAAGGATAATTGTCCTTTTCAAAAGCTCAATTTAAGTTTCTAAAGTCCACACACAACCTGATGTCACCATTCTTTTTTCTTACTAGGATCAGGTTTGCCACCCAAGTAGAATGTCTCATAGTAAATATGATCCTAGCCTCAAGCAATCTTTTGACCTCTTCAAAAATGATTGGCTCCAGTAAAGCGTTGATGGGTCTTTGCTTCTGCTGAAAAGGCTTGACATCTAGCTTCAATGGTATCGTATGGGTGATGACTGATGTGTCGTAAGTTTTCAGCTCATCATACGTCCAGACAATGACTTGAATATAGTCTTTGAGAGCTTGGGTTGTTCCTTCCAACTCATCCTCTGTACAGAATTTCCCAATTAGAACATTCCTTTTCTCATCATCCTTTCCAATGTTGACCTAAGAGTACTTTCCTCCATCGGCTTTTGGGAGATCCTTCTGTTTTAGCTTATTGTTGAGATCAAATGCTCTTTCTAGCTCTATCATTCCCTTAGGAATCTTGTTACTAGGTAGCTCTAGGATTTCTTCCTCTTCCCAAATGTGATCTTCTATATTTATCTCATCTATGATCTATGCTTCAAAAAAATCTCTATTGGAAATGAAGTCCAATATATGCTGATCATCATCAAATATTTGGAGATTAGTTACATTGTCAGGCACAGAAGGTATTGATTCTAATTCAACTGAGAATCTTTTTAGACCTGATATGGACAGAGGTTCTAGAGCACTCGTAGCCTGGGCTAAGGCATCCACCCTGTGATTTTGCTCTCTGGGTACGTGTGATGTTGAATGCATTGAAATCTTCTATTAAGTCCCATACCCTATGTCTATAATTGGACAGCCTTTTGTAATTGTAGGAATATATACCTCTTACCTGCCTCACAACTAATTCTGAGTCTCCATAGACATGTAGAATTTTCACCTTCTTTCTAAGTGTAAACAACATCCCATGAATTAGAGCTTCATACTCCGTCACATTATTCGTACATGGGAACTGCAATCTGTATGCTGCTAAGTAGTATTTTCCAGATGGATCAATGAGATCTATCCCTACTCTAGCCCCCTATTTCAACTTGGATCCATCAAACCTGAGGATCCATGGCCTATCTTCAATTAAAGGTCTGTCTGGGCCTTGTTTCTTCCTTTTAGCTCTGGCTGCTACACAATTTGATATCCATTTTATTTTTGGTGTCTCAGCTTTCTCAGACCTCACCTTATCAGCCTTATGGGAAGCTGATATTTCTTCTTTTCTCTTACCATTAGAAGAATGATCCTCTGGACTAGGTAACGTCTGCCTTTTTAGAATATGCAGACATAAAGAACAAGTAGTTTCTGAATATGGTGTTTCATGCAACCTGCACCATCCCTCAATCAAAACATCATCCAGGGATCTTTGTTGTTGTGTCATCTTTTGGATCTCTTCTGATAAGAACTCTTCAAATTTGGACAGATTACTACCCCTATATTCATCAAATAACTCATAATCAGATTCTACTAAACAATCACTCCCTGGGGTGATTTTCTTCTTACATTTAGCATTACCCTTGTTGCATACCAGTATCTCTTTTGTCATCTGAATAGAACTCTCATCCTGACATGTGCATTCTTCTATTCTTGCAAAAGACAAACACAAATTAGTATCATTATCATTATCTACAGGACTCACTATGGATGATGATGAAGATGCCTCATTTTATGTTTGTTCTAGCTCCAACATGTCTAAACAGACATCACAAGTCTTTTTAGAATGAGCTTCATCATGCAACCTGCACCATCCATCAATTAGAATACCCTGAATAGGCATTTTCAACAAGTGACATTGTTGCACCTCTTTAAACAAATGCATCTCAAAATTCTTGAAATGATCCAGTTCTATTTTATTTTCAAGATTATAATCAGATTTTGTAATTATTTCATCATCTTGAGGGTCATCGTCATGATTATGAAAGTTAAACATTAAGATCTCCTCTATGCTAACTGTCTGAGGTCTGATGGAGTAAACTCTGGGTTCCACATCCACATACATGATTTCATTAGTTTTGTTATATTCTGTGATCATGTGTTTCATGCAGGGTTCAACATCTATTCTTATTTGATTTGGTATCCCTCTCCAGGGCAACCACATATGACTGAAATCAGTTGACATGTATCCGTTAAGGGTTTTTGACCAGTCTCTGTTGAGTAACATCCCATATGTATCAGGTATATCAACTACCTAAATATCAATATAGTATTGATTTCTAGGATCTGATGCTAACTGCATGTGAATGTGAGTTTGTTCTCCTACCACACTCACCTTTATCTTGTCTAATTGTGTCACTTTCTTTAATGATTTAGCAGGATGTAACCCTAAAGCATTGCATATAGATAGGGGCATCACATTGGTAGATGCTCCTGAGTCTACTAAGTAGTTGTGCAAATTTTTACCAAACATCCCTATGGTAAGGAGGAAAGGAGGTGATTCACTCTTGTCTTCGCATAGGGTCATGTGGGAAGCTTCTACAGCTTGAACAGTGGCTGGCATTTTATGTTTAACATTAACATCCCTAGTAGCATGATCTTTGTTTCCAAACTGACCTGAGGTAGGTTGATTTTGATCTTTTTCATTTCATCAATCAGATAAGTGACCAAATTGTCAGACTCAGGAGGTAGATTTGTAGCTTTTGGTGCTGTGTTTTGTGGTGCCAAATATTGAGCATTAACTTGGGGAAATCTAGGGTTATTACTTGCCTTGGGATTAGGTGGAGTGTTGAAATTGTTTGGAGGCAAGGATGTGGTCAAAGGGTTAGCAGATCTATTTGAGTTATTCCTCAAGTTGTAATTATGCCTACCCTGAGGCTGTTGTTGACAAGCATTAACTTCCTCATGCTTAATTGAAGGCTCATTTTTATCCCCAAATGGAAAGACATAGTTAGACTCAAAAGCCATGGTTGATTCTGTTGATAATTGAGAGGGACGGGCTGAATCAGTTATCTTAATTATTTTGATTTTCAATCCTTCTTTAACAATTAGTGCAGAATCAAATCATACAAGCAAGCATTACCATGAAAGCAAAAATAACATTATGACACAATGATTTTGACGTGGAAAACCTAGTTAAGGGAAAAACCAAGTGGTGATTAACCCAAGATTGTATTCTCTGTGAGAAGAATAGAATAGTACAAAATGGCACTTGCCAATTAGGGCTCACTACCCAAGCACACTGCTCACAAGAGGCTTACTGCCTACAAGAGACTCATTGTCTACAAGAAACAAAGGTAACAAAATACTTAAAATGATGAGAAGCATCCACACATGCTAAAGTTTAATTCCGGTTAAACCCAATAAACTGATCTGCTACACTTCATTCTTACTCTCCTTAGGTGTTGTTGTCCTATTACATTCCGAACCTGTCTTACTACCTTCACACTATTCTTCTTCTATTCTTCACACTTCACCTCACACAAAACAACACCTTCACATCAAAATCCATCTGGTATATATATCCATAGAAAGGATTTCATCCATTTTCTAGTCGGCATCCGAAATAGTCAATATTTTCCCAAACTCTAGTTTGTCGACAGAATCCTTGCTTACCAAGTGATGTGAATCAAGGAGATACTTATAGAAGTCATCTAACATGTCAGCTAATCATGGATGATACCTTAAGAACCTTGATCACCATCAATATCTCATCCAGAATAATTCTGATGTTCTATCAGTCAGTTCTTCCTCTATCTACTCTGCCAAACTGGACCCCAATACTTAGATGCTCATATCTCTTCACTCTTTCATCACCCAAGGGTCAATCCCTGGAATCTATTAGTCAAGGTATTCCTCTTGACTTCCCCAAGTCTGTACTTTATAAAGATACTTCCTCTAAGAGATCTGGACCTAACTGTATGCTCTGTTCTTGCTTACCAGACCAAAGTATTCTTCAATCTGACTTCTAGTAAAGATACACCATGTCCTGCAGATGTGTGGAGTGGTCTTTGTTTCCATCAATTACAACACCAATGAAGCTACATAGTGTTTCTTGCCAACAATCTCCCCCTTTGGCATTGATGGCAACACTTAGTGAAAAATGACTAAGTGTCACACTACACTCCCCCTTGGCTAATGCTCTGTTCTAATGTACATTTTTCTAGAGCTCCCCCTTAGCTAGATTCCACATTTTTCACTACTCCTCACTCCCCCTTTCACATCAATGGCAAAGGGTAGAATCTGTACACCAACAATCCTAAAAAAAAAATCAACTATACTTAGCTACATAAGTATAAATACATGATACATTTACATATATTGAAGTATATCTGCAAAAGATGTCTTCAACTGGGCAAATTCTATTGCCCAACTCTGCTTCATCCTGTCGAAAATTGAGATGTGACCACTCAACAGGAATGCAAAAGTTTCTACCCTCTTAAGATCTGTCGGATCACTGGTTCGAGCTGTGGTCTGGGCATCAGTTAGGGCCTCATGCATGGCCTCTAATTTAGTGATGATCATCCCTATAAGTTCACCCAACTTGCTTAATATGTTCTTCCTCTCCTTCTCAAGCTTCTTAATCTCATTCATGACTACAATAGTTTGACATTCCTGGTTTATTATGGATACAGTGAGAGGATCAAAATTCTGAGAGAGGCTTGACAGTTTAGCCTCTTGTTCTTTCACTTTCTTTCCAATATCCTTGGTTGCTTTAGTCTAGGATATACAAAATTTATATATGTCTCCTCCATCCTTAAGAGCATTTTCTAATCTCTTTATCCCAATATCCATATTTCTCCTATCATTGGTTATAAAGCCTTGTAACTCAGAGAATCTCTTATCCAAAAACTCTTTCCAGACCTTCACCTCAGCTGATTTCTCTAAATATTCAAAATGAGTGCTGATAGAACTAACAAGAGACTTGGGATTACCAGATGAAGAAGCTAAGGAATCCTTCTGAAAGGATGGCATGATCTTTTCAAGCACACCGGATGCAATTTCTAGCAGCTCACAGTCTTCCATGTGAGACTTTAGAAGTTTCTCTTTAGCCTTTGCTTGGGCAAAGGATGCTATCTTCATTGTTTGAACCAGGGAGAGAGAATCAAAGTCAAATGGTCCTTGAAGTAACTCTAGTTCATCAATCTCCATCATTTCTTTAGTCAAGAAATCCTTGACAGTTTCTACAGTGTCTCTTGTCAGAGACAAAGTTTTCTTTCCTTCTACACTGTCACTTGAGTTCTCAGCTTGACCTTCTTCTCTTCCCTTCACTTCTTCTTTCTCCTCTATTCTTTCTTCTCCTTTGGATCTAGAGACTACTGGAGAATCCAGATTTAATTCTCCTTGGACTTCCTCTTCCAGAACAAAGGAATCTAAGTCCTTAGCTTTTTCTTCACTAGTCTCCTTTGCCTCTTCTACTACTATCTTAGTGGATTCTTCTATGTCATTCATGGCAGAGGTTTCATCATCTAAGTCTTCTATAATGGTAATGTTGAATCTTTTGTATGCATTCCAGAGGATCTCTTCTGTCTCTTTTTCTATTTTGTCAGTTTCGCCAAGCATAAGTTGATTCATTCTAGCTTTTCTCTAGAACTCATCCTTGAAATCTTTGAAGATCATATTCATTTGCTTCTAAGTGATTGAAGGAAAGAGCTGAATGGCTATCTATTCTTGGATCTCAAGATCCTTTGCCTTAGCATTATTCTTTCTTATTTCTAATTCCTTCTCTAGGCTTTTGGGAATGAAAGATATGATTCCAATAAAAGCCTTATTATAGATATTCAAATATTTGACTGTAGCTCCTTGCAAGATCTTTTGGTCAACTTCATTATAATCATCATAGAATTCAATCATTGGTTTTAGGTTTCCATCCACAGTGACTGATTTAACTACATCATCAATGGACAGAGTGGGCCTTTCAACAAATTCTTCTGCCATCTCTTCCATGTCTTGACCTATAGAAGATTCACCAGATCCTTTCTTCTTCTTCTTCTTCATTTTCTTTACCTCCTCATCTGACTTAGTTTCTTCATCATCCTTCTGACTAATGTAAGACCTTGTGGCCTTTGTCTTAGTTCTTTTCTCTACTTTACCAGATGATTTTGCTTCCATTTTAGATGCCTTTAAGCTTTTAGCAATAGGAGGTGCAGAGCTCTTAGAGGATCTGGTCTGGGAGGGGACTTTTACCGGAGCACTTTCTTTTTCTGCTTCTTCCTTTCCTTTTTCCATCTTTTCTCTGTGGGTATCAAGTGCCTCTTTTGAGATTCCATGCCTCTTGGCAACTTCTTCAACTTTGCTTATCACTTTCCTCTTGATTTCAGGGTGTCTAAGTTCCACATGAACTTTTACACTCAGTTCTTGGAAGGTTCCAAACCTTTCTGCCTTAGGGTCTTTGGGCTAGCTCAGCAGATGTTGGATATGCAACTCTACAATTTTCTCATCTACTTCATACCCCATTGGCATGATCTAGACTATCCTTGGCTCCACTACCTCCATTAGGCATTGATCAGTGTCAACCATGAAACACACTATATCTTTGTACTTCTCAACCAATGATTAGGGAATTTTGTCTCTGGTTTGCATCATATTTTGAATGTTCTTGAAGTAACCCCATAGAGCTATATTTGTTGCCTTAGCATCCCCAAGCCCATGCAAGTAATCTCTGATTTGAATTGCAACAAGTCTGTCATTCTGCCATACCCAACCACTGGATCAAGGCAGCTCATTCATAAAGTAGAAAAACACACACAATATCAGTCCACCATACTTAAAAGAGTTCTTTTTATCCTTCTTGATCTTCTATAAGTTTTCCATCAGTTGACTTAGAAGGAGTTCATAGAGATCATAATTTGCATTCTTTCTCAACATTTCATAAGCAGTATACACAACAGTTCCAGATACTGAATTCTCCCTACTGGAGTGATATATCTTATAGCCAATTATCATAGATGCAAACTTGATATCTAGATCAGTGATATCTTCTATGGTCATTGCTCTCTTATCAAATTTTGATCCGGTGGCCTCACTCATAGTTTGGTTTTTGACAGATTTGAGAATAGGTAACCCTCCGGAAGAGTGTAAACCAATTACTTCCCTAATTCCATCCTTGGTGATCTTGAATGGTCTATTCAACCATAAGAATGTTGCAAGGTGTGACCCTTGGTCTTCTTGTTCATCACTCCGCTATGGTGGTTTGTGATAAGGGCTTAACCACCTCCCATGCTTGTTAAGTCAAGTGGTTGTATCGGGCATTACTAGGTTGATCTTTTGGTGCAACGACAACTAACATTTGGTATTACAGTTGAGGTCACGGGTTCAAACCCCGCGCTTGTGCTGGGGGGGATTGTTGCAAAGTGTGACCCTTGGTCTTCTTGTTCAGTGCTGCGCTGCAGTGGTTTGTGACAAGGGCTTAACTGCCTCCTATGCTTGTTAAGTCAAGTGGTTGTATCGGGCATTAATAGGTCAATCTTTTGGTGCAATGGTAGCTAACAAAGAAGTTATCATGCACTCTGCTTAACACATACTGAAGCCACTCATCTTCTTCAAAAGAGGGGAAATGGATGTACTGATCGCAATGTTTATCCCAGATGGCCTTATAGTGAGGTTTTAGTTCAAAGGATTCATCTATCAGTTCCTTGTGGTAGATGTCCATCAGCTTGGATTCACCAAAATCTTCAATGTTTGCATGAATGTAAACCCTAATGTCTTCTACATGCAAAACCCCATGTGGAATACTAGAAAATGCCCCTAAGGGATCCATTTCTATAGATTTGTAGGGATGTTTCTTAAATTTGGGGTGAGGCCTATCAGAAATCTTTACAACATTCAGAGTAGCCAACTTAAAGATTTAGAGAAATTCTAATTAAGAGTGAAAAGTACCTTTTTATGGTTCTAGGTTTCATGGAATGAGCTAGATCAGATTGCTGGAAGAATTGTCTTCTATGGTTGATCTTTGAGAGACTTGAGACAATTTGTTTGCAGAGCTCTTTTTCTCTTCTTTTCAAGTGCAAATGTGTAAATGACGATCAAATGAACCCTTTTATCTTTGAGCAAACCCTAATTCCATATTGCAATAAATACATAATTCAAGTCATTCTGGTTACCTTGTTCTCCTTGTTCTGGGAAAATATCTTTTTCGAATCACTAAGAAGCATTTAGAGTTGTTCTTGGTCATGATTGACAATCTATCTTTCTTTCCCCAAATATTTCATTTATCCGCAGATCAAGATTCCTCAGTTTGAATCATACCAGATCTAACTGTGATAATCCTATTTTACTAGATGACTGTTAAACTGGATCAACCTTGGAAGATTAGACTCTTCAAATCTTCCTGCCGATCTTCCATATCTTTACCAAGATTTCTTTAGATGTTTCTCTATGAATCTTTTAATCCGCAACTTCCCATGTGCCAATTTCAAGCACCAATTGACTGGCTGGGGGATTTGTTTTTCTTAGTGACTCCCCTTGAGCCAGAGCTCATCTACTTAATTTTTGGAAGAATTATCAGCACCAGATTCTGGTACGGATCCATCCCCAACATTCTCTGTGCTTCTCTTCACCCAGATCTTATTCATCTCCCTTTGAATTTCATCTGTGTTCACTTTTCCCTTTGCTTTGTCTTGGCTATGATTATACTGTTCTGGACCCCTTTTGTCTTGATTCTTACTTCTATAGAATTTGGCAATATGACCGGATTTATTGCAATTGTAGAAAATAACATTTCTTTGCATATTTGACTAATATCCTCTTGATCTACACTGATTAGCCATATGTCCCATTCTATTGCATGCAAAACATCTATCATTGAATGAATTGTTCATTTGCATATTTCTACACTCATGAGATTTGTGACCATACCTTTTGTAATTGAAACACTATCTAGAGAAGGATGAATTAGTCTGATTCATTCTTCTTCTGCACTGATTTGCTTTATGACCAAAGTTATTGCAGTTGTGGCAATATCCATTGAAGGATGGATATCTTTGAGCATTTGGTTGCCTTACTAGAGGTCTTCTAGGTCTGTTCCTTGGATTTCCTAATCCAGAGTTCTTCTGACTAGATCCAGAACATTCACCTTTCTCATATCCCAAGCCATGCTTGTCATCTACCCTCTTTTGACTTTTAAGAAGAACTTCAAGTTGAGAAAAGCTTATCTTGAATTTTTCTTTGTATTCATTTGCTATTTGTAGATCCTTTTTAAGAATGTCTATTTGATCCTCAAGTTTTTCTTCATTATCTCTAGCATCTTGAAGATCAGATTCCAGATGTCTGATTATTCTATTCATTTTATGGTAGTCTTCTAATTTTTCCTTGAGAGATTGTCTTAGATCATCTTCAATTTTTCTTTTTTCTTCAATTTCTTGGTGAACTTCATAACTCCTGATTCCATTTCATGTCTTACCATAATGACCTCTTTTGATAATTTTTCACATAGCTTGGTTTTCTCTTTTAGGTCTTCATTTGTATCATTGGTTTCACCTTGACTTGCTAATTGTTGAAGTAGATCCTTTCTCTTTTTCATAGAGATGTTCAGTTTCCCTTTTAATTCTTTTATGAATTCATTAGCCTGTTTAAGTCTTTCCTTCAATTCATTGACTTCAGAATTGGATTGTTCAAGATCATCTAGGGTACACTGAAGTTGTTCCCTCATACCATACATATCCATTTGAATTTCTAGATCTTCCTCAAGCTATTAGGCTCTGTTAGGAAGAACTTGGCTCTAATACCAATTGTTGATAACTGAGAGGGGGGGTGAATCAGTTATCTTAATTATTTTTATTTTCAGTCCTTCTTTAACAATTAGTGCAGAATCAAATCATACAAGCAAGCATTACCATGAAAGCAGAAATAACATTATGACAAAATTATTTTGACATGGAAAACCTGATTAAGGGAAAAACCACGGGGTGATTAACCCAAGATTGTATTCTCTATTAAAAGAATAGAATAGTACAAAATGGCACTTGCCAATTAGGGTTCACTGCCCGAGCACACTGCTCACAAGAGGCTTATTGCCTACAAGAGACTCATTGTCTACAAGAAAAGAAGGTAACAAAATACTTGAACTGATGAGAAGCATCCACACATGCTAAAGTTAAGTTCCAGTTAAGCCCAATATACTGATTTGATGCACTTCATTCTTACTCTCCTTAGGTGTTGCTATCCTGTTACATTTCAGACCTGTCTTACTGCCTTTAGACTACTCTTCTGCTATTCTTCGCACTTCACCTCACACAACACAACACCTTCACATCTAAATCCACCTGGTTTATATATCCATAAAAAAGATTTCATCCTTTTTCTAGTCAGCATCCAGAATAGTCAATATTTTCCCAAACTCTAGTCTGTCGACAGAATCCTTACTTACCAAGTGATGCGAATCAAGGAGATACTTATAGAAGTCATCTAACATGTCGGCCAATCATGGATGATACCTTAAGAACCTTGATCACCATCAATATCTCATCTGGAATAATTCTGATGCTCTGTTGGTCAGTTCTTCCTCTGTCTACTCTACCAAACCAGACCCCAATACTTAGATGCTCATATCTCTTCACTCTTTCATCACCGGAGGCTCTATCCCTAGAATCTATTAGTCAAGGTATTCCTCTTGACTTCACCAAGTCTGTACTTTACAAAGATACTTCCTCTAAGAGATCCGGACCTGACTGTCGGACCTTGTTGCATGCTCTATTCTTGCTTACCGGACCAAAGTATTCTTCAATCTGACTTCCGGTAAGGATACACCATGTCCTGTGGATGTGTGGAGTGGTCTTTGTTGCCATCAATGACAACACCAATAAGGCTACATAGTGTCTCTTGCCAACAGATTCTTCACATGCTGAGGTGTGATCCTGATGAGATGAAACTATCCGCTGATAAGGATGATGCATGAAGCTTTGTAGCACTAAGGCAGAATCATACTCATAGGGGACAATTTCATTTTCCTCTACATAAGGTGGATCCCCTGAAGTATTGGACACTTCATCTTGGAATATACTTGCAGCAATACTGAATTGAGGACAGTCTAGCTCTGCATGAGCATTGGTGTTATATATCTTGCACCAGTTTGTAAGTGTTGCCTCTGCAAGGTTTACTCTAGTGGTCTATTTAGGTTCATTAGGAGGCTGATTATCTAGGAGTGATGGCAAGGAACCACTGTTTGGCCTAGTGTTCCACACTCTATGTTGTCCAGGAAGATTATTGTTGCCATTGTTATTGTAATTATTGTTGTACCCCCTATCAGGATAATTTGGTCTATCATTGACATAACCTCTATCATTGGCATAACCTCTATTCTGATTAGGTTGTGAATAGAACTTTTGACTCCTTAGATGAGTGACCTCAGTGGTATGTTTTCTCAACTGTGTTGATATCTCCTTCATTTCTTCTTTCTCTTCCTAAACCTTGGCCACTACATTCTCTATCTGAGGCTTGAAAAAGGAAGATCCATTATTATTGTTGGATTGTTCCAAAACTTGAGGTACTTGTGTTTGTCTAGGATTACAACATCTGGGTATTTCCATTTGGTGGTGGCATGATACTGAGTGGAGGTATCTGCAAAGGGGCTGGCATCACAGCTGAAGGTATCATGGCTCTATTAGTTTGTTGGTGACCAGGATATGTAGGATAACCTGGAAGTGTAGGGAAGGCAATATTTGGTGTGGGAGTAGGAGCCAATTGTTGACTAACTTGGATAGCTTCTTCAAAAGCTCCTGCTAATGTTGTTACACCATGATGTGTTCTTCTGATAAACATGGAAGTCAAAGGATCTAAAGCTGAATAATAAATGCTCCTAACAGCTTCATCTGCTATAGCATAAGGTGCTACTACCTTTGAGAGCATTTTCTGGAATCTTGCATTGAAGTTAGCAATAGGTTCTCCTTAAAATCTCTTAATTGTGGCAAACAAATGATAATTCATTGAAGGATCTATAGGTGTTCTAAACCTATCCTTAAAGGCTTTTTCTAAGGCATCCCATGAATCGACTGAACCCTGACCAAGACTAGTATACCAGTTATATGCCTCTTCCCCGAAGGAAAATGGAAATAACCTACATACAACATCTTGATGCTCAATTCTAGCCCTACAACAAGCTTCCTTGAAAGTTCTGATATGATCATCAACATCCTAATATGGATGATACTTAGGAAAAATTTTATCAAGATTCTTAGGCAGAGCATGATATGCATTAAAAGTTAGAGGTGACTTTGCAGCAAAGAATGACATTGGAACCAATGGAGGTTGAACCTGAGGTATGATAGGTTGAGGTTGGACTTGAGGTGTGACAGGTGGTCCTGTAGGTGTTTGAAACCTGAGAGGAGTTATAGGAGTACGCTCTGGTGAAGCTTCTGATGCACTAGAATTAGGAGTGTGATGAATGTCCATAGTTCTAGGTCTAAATCCCCTGATAGGTAATTATTCAAAGAGTCCACTAGATCTGGACCTGGTATTTGGCTTGGGAGCCAGGATTTCCTAAATTTAAGGAAGATTTACTAGTTTACTATAAAGATCAGCTGAAACTCCCTAGTCAAGGCTATATTTATGCTTAATCTTGAAAACTTCACAAATGATCAGCATGCATAAACTTAAAACAACAAATCTTTTCATATAACATCTTGAAATACAGAGATGCTTGAGTGTTACCTTTCTATCTGCATTATCAAATCGGATGAAACCTACTGATGATGAGAGGGGCCCTCCTTCTAGCACCAGTTTTCTATTGATGGTGATGTTAGTCACAACCAAACACTAAACAAAAGTTACACAACAACCCTTATTTATCTTGAAAGATACGATGAATTCAAAGAATTCATGATCCCAAGTCTCTGTTGATTAGTTCATAATCTACTAATGTTACTCAGTGGTTGATGTGTGTTGTTGTTTTCCATTAACGGGCCTTATGTTCATTAGTAATTTCTACCTTTACACTATAAACTTACTCAAATAATGTGCCTATAGATTGATATTTGCATGATTTCTACCATTATTTGCAAGCCTTTGCATGATATTTTCAACACTACATGCATTTAGCTCAAATATGCTAATTATTTTTAGTTATCTACGAGATGTCAGCATATTTCTTTGTTCTGATTTTTATTTATCATGATTTACAGCTATGGAAGTGATTTCTATGAAATTAAAATGAGAAAAAGGGTTAGAGAATGAGATTCCTAAAATTACTTGACTGAGATCACGGATCCATATACATGTTCCCATACAGCAATGAAGAGAAGAAAACTAGAATCATACTTCACCAGGACATTCCACAAACCCACATGATTCAGTACAAATCTTCAAAGGAAAAGTTGACAACAACATGCAATAAAATGAAAGCGCTTCCAATTGAACACGTCATTCACCAGTACATATCCAGAAATCAAATTGAAGATTATGTAAAGTTTACAATTAGGATGTAATCTGAAGCTTCATCTCCATTTAATATTCTTAAGAACAAGTACATTTACAATGATCTGAGGAAAGAACCTTGACATTTCAACAATTCAGTCCTCATTAGTCTCAGTAATCCGATCTCCTACATGAAATTGCTACAGGTCATATTTTGAATGATTAACCTCCCCCTCTTTACATAGTAAAGGAGCTGAATATATATATCTTTGATTATCCCCACTATAGTTTCCAAAACTCCCTAATTAATTAACGGTCCAGAGCCACCCAGTGTAGTATTAGACAGTGGAAAACCAATCCTACCAAAAATCTGAGTAGCATGCCCATACCGAGCACTGCTCCAACAATAATGTCTCCATCTACAAACCCCCTCGCATTGAAAGCCTTTGCTTCTCCTTATGTGCTTGCAATCTCTCAGGATTTGATCCACCACCTAGGATTTCCTCACCATTAAAGCCCCATCTTTATTTCCACCTACACGCCACCACTATGTTCTCAACTCTACGACTTTTAGCTACTTCAAAATAGCTCCAACATCCTCCAACAAACAGTCTAGAATTAAGCACATCATCATTTCAATAACCAGTAGGAGATATAAACATTACATTAAATCAGGTTGAAAGTACAAAACACAGGCATCAGGACACGAAACTATGAAAATTTGCATGCCCAAATGCATATACAACATTAAAATAGTCAAGTCAACCATCATTTACTAAAAACATGCATCGGGCTCTAAAATGGATTCAAAAAATCCATCACTTTGCTTTCCCACCCTTTTCGCCTACTTAAATCCTTGTATATCATGAATGTATGTTTTCTTTGTATATCAGGCTTGTATATCTTAACATACAAGCACCAAAACATACAAAGAGTTTTCTATATTTGACTCCCCTTTCGGATCTAGCTTGCACTTCTAACTTGCATCTTTTGTTTATATATCACAAACATACAAGTGCGAAACATACAATAACCTTTCTGTATTTAATTTTCTACTCACGTCTGGTTCTTGTATATTTCACTTTGTATGTATCACTTGTATCTAGAGATATGCATTGCAATTTATACAAGCTGATACATACAAGCACCTTTGTATGTCCCTTTCAGACTTACTGCCCTTTATAGACCGTAGTCTATTCATTTTCAATTTTGGGATGTGTATATAACGCAATGCATTTTTGATATATGTTCGGATATGATGCATTGCATAAATTGGGTTTTAATTCCATTTGATATCCAGCTTGTATGTAAAGCAATGTATGTTTTTAGAACATACATACAAGGCACGGAATATACAAGCAATTAACTCTCTTTCACGTCCACGGCCTGCATAATGTCTTTGTATATCTTCAATATACAAAGAACAAAGTATTCAACAAATTAACCATCTTTAATAACCTTTTCTAGTCTGCCCGATGTATATTTGCAATGCATATCACCCTTGTATGTTTCGCAATGCATGTATCAAAACATACAAGAACTTAACAAACTTTGATAATGTTTCAGTTCTGTAGCATGTATATTTCGTTGTATATCACGAATGTATGTAAGATACATACATTGCGAAACATACAATCACTTAACCATAATTTATAACTTCTTGGGTCTGCGGCTCGCATATTGTCATTGTATATTGCAATGTATGTTTTACTTGTATGTTCAAACATACAAACACCAAATATACAACTAGTGGATTTAATCAAACATTCATTTTACCTCAGAGCTGCGTCGGGTCCAACCTTCATGTATAAATAGAACTTTAGCAAATGCATACAAGTATAAAAACATACAAACATCTTTGTATGAAAACCTGATAACCCATTTCTGTGACTTTGTATATGAGCGACATACAAAAGACCTTGTACATGCATGACATGCAAACCCGATGGCCTATGCGACTATGTATAGAAAACAACTTTGCATATACAAACGACTTTGTATATGGAAAGCAATATACAAAGGACTTTGTATACAAGTGAACTTGTATACAAAGGGCCTTGTATATGCAACTCGATATAGAAAAGGCATTGTATATGTAACATGCATCCCTTGTACATTTTACCAAAAATACTCATAACTTGAAAAATACAGGAAATTTTAACATGGTTCAAAAAGCAACCCTAGCTCATTTTTGACAAGGAATTCATTTGTACTCTGCCCTAGTACTGAAATGCAATTTTTTCATTATTTTCAACAAGGTTTGCAATTTTCACTCTCTTTTCCCTTTACCACCAAGCAGAACAACACACATAAGCGAAAGCAAAAGCCACAACAGGGGTCCTCATTTTGTTAAGGAGTAAAATGGGGCGTGTTGTGAACATCACAACAATAGGCAAGAAAATAATCCATTCAGTATCTTGCTTGGCATCATCATATTCTCTGATAGTAATAACCTTCGAGGTGTCAACATCTTTCTCAGAATATCCCAATTGTTTTATTAATTTCAAAGAACATATATTAAGACCAGCTCCACCATCTACCAAGATTCATTTGATACAGTGTTGTTTAACAAACACTTCATTGTGGAGGGCTTCCTTGTGTGAAGGATGAATGGAGGGCTGAAGTTCTTTGTCGGAGAAGGTTAAATGACAAGGGGCTGTAATGCTAGTGACCATAGATTAGAATTGTGTGTATATCAATATCATTGGGTGCCAAAGATTCTCTTAAGGCTTTGTCAAGGATAGCTTTTGTGAGCAGGGGATATGAGAAGCAACTCAAGAATAGATATGTGCTCGGGTTTTTTGCCAAGGTGATCCAAGATATTATAGTTAGAGAATGGTCAAGGAGGGTTAACATGTGCTCCTTGAATGGTGACTCGACCTCTTCGAGTGGTTATAGTGCAATCAGGTGCTTTTCCTTGGATAGTAATGGTAGAAATGTGAGCATGGTCAATGTAGCCAATGGTAGATGATTCATAGTTGTACTGAATGGAATTCCCAACATGAGGGTTACTTGATTTGTCAAGAGATGGAAGTAGATTCTTGAAAGCCTCTAGATCATAGTTTGATGTTGATTGTTATGTAGGTTGAGTTGTTGAAGGTGTAATTTTGATTAAACCTTGATCGATACAATCTTGGATAACATGTTTTAAATGCATACAACCATTTGTTTTGTGTCCTTTAACTCTATGGTAATCGTAATACTCATTTTATTTGTACCAAGGAGCTTTGAAGAGTAGTTCACCATTCGGTGGTGTATCTAGTAACATAATATCACCCGCTTGGAGAAGCTTTTGAAAGACAACTTCCATAGGTTCTTCTAATGGTGTAAATTGTTGGCGCGGATTGGAAGTTTTTCATTGTCACATTCGTTGAAATGGTTTTGTTGTTGTAGAAGCATCTTAAATGTTGATGGGAGCTTTCATAGTTTGTATGTTCTTTACATCTACAACACCATCGTTGACAAAATTCATATTTTTGTTCCAAAAGTGAGACTTATCATTGGAGTTTTAAGGATAATCTTTGTTATCACGAAAGATCTTGATAGTTCCTTTAGTAATTAAAGCTCATTCAATGATGATTCCTTTGGAAACAAGTTCATCAAAGGTGCTAGCACTTTACAATTGTAATTGCAATGACAGCTCAGGATGAAGATTTTGAACAAAGATATCGAGCTGTTGCTTCTCAAGGATTTCCCATGATAATTTGCTATCCATATTATGCCATCGTTAAGTAAAAGAAGAAAAGGCTTCACCATTGCACTGTTTATTGTTGACAAGGCCATTCATGTTCACCTCATGTTCAATGTTAAAAGCAAAGTGTGATCAAAACTTATTTGCTAACTCCAAATAAGACTTAATTCCCAGAGGTAAATGAGAGAACAATTCAAGAGCTTGTCCTGCTAAGCTTTGAGGAAATAGTCTCAAAAGATATGTATTGTCATGAGCAACATTGAGACATGCCACAAAGAATGCTCTAAGATGGTCTTCCAGATTTCTTTTTCCCTTGTACTTGTCAAATTGTGGAATTTCAAAGTGTGGCAGAAAAAGGTGTCATATGAAGTGACTTGTCAAATGGATAAGCTCATATGTGTTCTAAAGAAAATGTCTTCTTGCCTTGTCCTACCGCTTGGTTGATCATTTGTTGAACATCTGCTGGAGATAATTGATGTTGTTGCAAAGGGGGCAAAACATGGTATGAGGTATATTGAGGTTGCTATTGTGGGATATATGAAGCCATGACTGTTTGTTGAGGTTGCGTACTCACAATGTATGTCAAAGGATTGGTATGTGACACATATGTGGTTGAGGATTGTTGTCATTGAGACACAAGCAGTGGTTGGGTATATTATTATGAATTGGCACCAAGATTACGCATCACATGAGAAGTGGAAGATGGATTGACACTAGTTAATGGTTGGGAAGTTGGAGTTGGGTTTGTGACATGGTAAGTGATGGAAGGATTGGTAGATGCGAAAGAAGGATGGACACTTGGGTTTGTATTTTGGACAACATGGGGATTGATATGTGTCATGTGTTGGGTTACAATAGGAAAGCCTTGGGTAGCCTAAGATGGATTGATGGTTTGTGAAGGAATGTAAGAAGATGATGGAATGGATGCAAGTTGCTCAACATAAGTGACCGTAGTGCTAGGAGCTGCTTGAGAAATGATAAGAGGGTCACTCATATCAATAAGAGTAACATTGAGAAAGCATATTGGTGGTTGGTATATGAGATGTGGTATTCATATGGGATATAGCAAGTTGTGATGGTCATGAAGCTTGGACTATTGGTGTTGTTGGGATAGTTTGGGAAGCTTGCACACTATGAGATATGGGGATAGCTTGTGATGTTTGGGGTGTTTGCGCTTGGGCCACATGGACAACTTGTGTTACTTGAGGCATGGAAATGGTCATGGTAGGAGGAGTATGTTGGGGAACATGGAAAGGTGGAATGTTCAAATTTTGTGAAATGAAAGGGAGCACATTGGTTGGCATTATCAAAGGTTCTAGAGTGTACTCTGAGCATGGTGGATCAAATGAAGTAACAATAGGTGATGAAAGAGATGTGTTGGAAGATAGGGCTTGTGATATGATGGGGGATGGTGTGACTATAGTGGATGGTCCCTTTACAACAACAGTGGGAGTGTTTGGATCATGCTCTCTAATAGCAGATAGGTCAAAATCTCTTGGTAATTTAGTACCCATGAGAGCAAGTTGCAAGAAGTAGTGATTAGGCTCAGATAAAACAAATCTCTCAACTTGAACCCACACATGGGTATCCTGAAATTCCAACAAGTCTTCTTGGGATTGTTCTTCAAATGTCTCAAAAAATGTTTAAGGTTGCACTTGTTGTGAAGATGACTCTCCAATGGTATATCCATGAGGCATAAACATATGAGGAGGCATACCAGTCATAAATTGAGTTGTGTCTTTAAGAGATGTTGATCTTAGCTTGCAATTTGGCTTCCATTTCATCTCATAGTTTGGCTTCCATTTCAGCTCTATATTGACTCCTAGTTTGAGGCATGATGAATGATGTTAAAAACTGAAGTTTAGCTTGTCAAAGTTTTGAGACCCAAAAGAAAGGTGATAGTTTGCTGGTTTGGTAAGTTGTTGGTTGCTTTGTTGTTTTGCTTGGTTGCTGATTTGTTTGGTTGGCTAGTTTTGCTTTGGTTGGTTGGTTTGTTTTGTTGATTTGTCATTGGCTAGTTTTCCCTAGAGAATAGCTCACACACTCAAGGGAAAAGTTGTTTGCTAAGGGTTGCTATGTTGCTGAAGCTAAAGATAGGAGATGATGTTTTGTCGATTGATTGAAATGATTGGTTTGATGTTTGGTTTGCTGGTTTGGGATCTCAAAAAGATGAAAAATTCATGAATGCGATTGATTGGTAAGGTCAAAGAAGGAGACAAAGTTTAGGTATCTACTAATGATCAGAGACATGTCTGAAAGCACATGCTAAAGCTGAGCAAGCTAGATTTGTGGCTAATTCAATTGAGTCACTAGGATTTGCTGGTATTGGACCACAGGTGAGAAATAATAGCTCATATGCGACTCAAAAAAGGCCAAAGGTGACTGGTAATAGCTTAAATGCGAGCTAGTTTTGGCTTTGACAGTAGGTTACAGTGTTAACCAGAGGTGAGCCAATTTTTCATAGGTGATTAATATTGACTCAAAAGTGATTTACTGTTGATCAAAAGATAGGTAGTTTAGACCAAAGGTGATAGATTGTTGTTTAAAGGTGATCCAATTTAGGCAGAAAGCGGCTGACCATTGTTTAAGAGTGACTCAATTTAGGCAAAAAGTGGCTAACTACTATTTAAAAGTGATTCGGTTGTCTATATGCGGGTAGTTTAAGCTCAAAAGTGATTGTGTCTATTAGAAAAAATCTCTGATTTGTGATTTTTGACAAAAAAATAGTAATTGCAGTCAATCACACTCACAACAATCACAAACTTGTACAACCTAGGCTAGGAAAGGACTGTATTTGTTGAATCCCCTAGCCGTGCTTATTCAAAGTGGATAGCTTCAGGATCTTGGTAGCACCGGCTCCCCTCCACAGCACACACTTCTCACGCATACCAAGATCTAGGTTTCCTGAAAGGTTTGTCCCTCACCAAACCTTAGGATTGTCCCAGCTATCTCTTCTAAGAACCACGTGAATTGGGGTAGCTTCAAAGGTCCCACCTTTTGCATCAACAAATAGAAGGTTTTTGGCTACTACACAAAGTTGCTAATAAGGGCATCCGTTTGGGTGGCTATACATGCGGCAGCACTACTCTCTATTATGGAGTCTCCTAGCCTTCAAGGGTTACGCCTTGAAGGGTTTTGGGGGAGGTTGGCTGTCGGTATAAGACAACAACACCTGTTGTTTGTGACTTTCGACACAAACACTTTTCTTATATAGTGGTTCGAAAGTACTTGGCTTTAGCCCATTACCGCTTGGGTCGTATCCCTTCTCACACTATGAAGGGAGGCCCTCTAAAGATAATAACAAGTTCTCATAAACCCAAGATCCATTTGATAGGCAAGTGAAAAGGATATTTTTTTATTAAATTTGGGTTACAATCAATCACATGCAAGCAATTAAAAAAAAGATAAAGCAAGCATGGAGCAAGAAATGATTCGTTTTAAGTACCAAGCCCAAATGTTCCTAATTTAGTGAAAAACCACAAGTCTTGGACTAATTGGAGCTGCAATAGATATGTTAGTTGTTTAATAACCTCATTTTCTTAGACAATTGATAAGGTGTTGTACAAATACCCAATTAGTAGCCAAGAAAAATAAACTGCAAATGATACAGACTGAAAGCGACACATTTTACTAGAGGCAATTCACTATCGATCAAAAGGAGTCTATATTCTATCATAGTCAAAATGTTATAGATCACAAGCGATGTCGAGATCACCAGACACAGATTGTTAAAGCTCACAAGCAATGCAAAAAAGGAGGAAGCGACTAGTTACGGCTCATAAGCAACTCAGATCTGCAAGAGAGATAGAATATCACAAAAACCCTAGTTCTACAATAAGTGATTCAATTAGCTAAAGGTGATCACTATCAGATCAAAAGTGATTTAGATAAATGCATAAGTGACCACTGTTAGTGTAAAAGCGATGTAAAACATATAGAAAGCGACCACTGTTCACTTATAAGCGATCTAGAAAATGTTAAAGGTGGCAAGTTTCAGCTCAGAAGTGATGCGTGTATTCAGACATCGATGGATTCTTTCTAAAAAGTGAATGGAACTTGTTATAAGTGCTCAAAACATCTGATTTTCATAAAAACAACTTCAAACAACAAAGTTAATCAAGGACGTGGGTCCCATCAGGCATGCCAAAATGTGATAGGTAAAAAATTAGGTTAATAGGATCAAGCAAAGCCATGAAAACCTAACCCTACCATCATCAAAGAATCTAATCCAAATAAAATAAAAAAGCATGTAATTCAAGCACAATATCACCTAGATCATGTGATTCCTTGTTTATGATGTGGATTGCTTCTTCAACAATGAACAATTATGAAGATAAATGCTGCCATGATGGATGAATGATAATGATAATAAGCTCAAATGTATGCTATGGATACTCAAGTGCTCAATATGCTTAGGATGATAATGTAGATGCTATATGAATGCTGGATAGATGTAGTATGGAATGAGAGGGTGTTTATATAGAACTCAACAAAAATCAATCAATGGTGGAGATTCAATGGCTATGTGAATGACTAAGATTGAATGATAAACATAGGTGAATGTGAAGATGACAAGTGGAGGGAAGATAGAGCTTATGTGTGCTTGTGTACATAAAAAATACTACATGTGAAAAATATTAAATAAAAGATGTAGTACCAATTGTCATTTTTAAATGAAAGAGGCACATATGTCGGCTCATGAGATAAATGATAAGATAAATTAATTAAATAAATAAAGTTTATTTAATTAAAAATAGATAGAAAAAAGATAATTAAATAATTAAAGATTGTTTAATTATAGCTTAGAGGAAATAGATAATGAATTAATTAAATAAATATAAATTTATTTAATTAATACAAGAAATAGATAGGTTAGGGTTATTACACACGTGTGTTAGACAAATGCAGATGATGTGCAATGAAATGTTTGAATGCTAATGATAATGAGTCAATTTTGGGTGTCTACAGATAAGATTTAGGTATGGTGTCACTGTGAGGAGTGACAAACAAGATTCCTACCCCCAATCCATGGTTTGCATAGGATCCATCAAAGTAGAGCTTCCATGAGTGTGTTGTGATACTAAATAAGGATTCATATGGAAACTCAAATGTCATTAGTGTGGTATCCTGTAATGGTACTTCTGCTAACTGATCAACAATGAGTTGTCCTTTAATAGCCTTTCTGTCTACATACTCAATTTCATATTCACTTAACAACAATACCCACTTGGCTAGGCGAACTATTAGAGCTACTTTGCTTAATAGGTATTTCAGTGGATCTATCTTTGCAATAAGCTTGACTGGATGTGCTAGCATGTAATGTCATAGTTTTTGGGAAGCAAAAACCATAGCAAGACAAGATCTTTCTATTTGGGAACATTGCAGGTCGTAGCCCACTAATGTGTGACTAATGTAGTAGATAGCTCTTTCTTTGCCTTTGTAATCTTGTTGTGCTAAGAGGGCTCCAAGAGCCATTGGCGTAGTAGATATGTAATGTAACAATGGATTTCCTTAGATAGGAGGCATCAAGATAGGTGGATTCATAAGATACTCCTTCAGTTTGCCAAATGCTTCTTCGCACTTCTCATCACACCTAAATGGAATGTTTTTATGTAAGAGATGACTGAAAGGTTGGCACTTTTCTACCAGTTGTGATATGAACTAATGGATAGACTATAGCTTGCCTTGTAGAGACTACAGTTGAGTGATGTTCTTAGGTGGTCACATTTCCATGATAGCTTTGACATTGGCAGGATCCACTTCTATCCCATTTGTTGATACAATGAAGCTTAAGAGCTTGTCGGAGGTGACTCCAAACACATATTTCTTCAGGTTCAACCTGACTTTGAAGTGTTCTAGTCTTAGAAAGACCTTCTCTAGTACATCTAGGTGTGATTCTCTTGTGAGTGATTTTGCAAGGATGCCATCTACATAGTCCTCCATTGTGACATGCATCATATCATGGAAGATAGTGGTCATAGCACATTGATATGTTTCCCTTGCATTCTTTAACCCAAATGGCATGACATTCTAGCAGAAGGTGCCCAATGGGCAAGTGAAAGAAGTTTTATGTTGGTCCTCTAGTGCTATCCTAATTTGATTATATCCGGAGAAGCCATCCATGAGAGATAACATGATATGTCCCACTGTCAAGTCAACTATGATATCAATATTGGGCAATGGAAAGTCATCCTTGTGTCAAGCTTTGTTTAGATCTCAGAAATCATTGCACAATCTAACTCTGCCATCAGGTTTGGACACTGGTACTATGTTGGATACCCACTCTGGATAGTCTATTGCCCTGATGAACCCTATATCTAGCAGTTTCTTGAGTTCCTCTTTTACTTGTAATGCAACATGTGGATGCATCTTCCTGAGCTTCTCCTTGACTGATTTGACCCCTAGATCTAGTGGAAGATGATGTAGAATCAAATATGGATCTAAACCAAGCATATCTACATATGACCAAGCAAAGTTGACTTGCTTTTTCTTGAAGAATGGTACAAACTTAGCCTTTTCTAGTGGAGTTAGAGACTTTGCAAAGTGAATGATCTTAGGACTATCCTCTGTTCCAATGTTGATAGGTTCTGTAGGTTCCACAACAATTTGAGACTTCTCCTGATACATGTCGATGGGGAGAGTGTCAAGCCTTCCATCATTAGGTACAACAGTTGGGTTTTCACCATCAGGTGCATCCTTTCTTTTTACTATTTTGGGTTTTGATAGTACTACAAAGTAGTTTTCACCATTAGATCTAGTTTTTATTTTTATGTTTTTGTGACTGGAAGGCTTGGTACCCTCTCCAAAATAAGCCACGATGTTGAGTTCAATGGCAAAGTTAGCTTTATGATCTCCTGTAGGTAAGTGGTCCCTAAGTTCCATATAGTCAATATAGGCATCATTGTTTTGGAACATGTCTAGTTGTGGGGTTCCTCGTAAATCCTAATCAATAAGTTTAGGATGCATAAGGGGGAGGCGGTCGAAGGATAGATCTAATTCATTGGGTGTGATAGTTTGGATGGATATACAGTCAAGATTGAGATTGGTGGGGATAGGATCTAAGATGGTACTTTCCTCTAGATTGTTTATTGCAATGGAACTCTGACCTTCCTTGAAAGTCATACTCTCAGGAGTTGGCGAGTCAAACTCTAATGGTCTTTGCATTAGTGTTTGTCCCTCAAGGTAGGGGCTATAAGTTTGAACAATGTCAACTTCTTTGTCTTCATAGGAGTGCTCTGTGAGTTCCTCCCACTCATATTCATTAGAGTCCATGTCACTGTCATCTTGTAGGGCATGGATCTATTCCACAAAACAAGCATTGGCCTTAGCTTTGCCTTTGTCCTTGTAACCTAACCCTTTTGTAGTTCTAGCCAGTGAGGATGAAGAGGGTTGGATGGGTTCTACTATTCCTTCTTTTCTTAGGCCAATGGGACCTTGTCCTTCATAACCCATTCTATGCAAGATAAATTCACCATGCCCATAGATTTTTGTTTGGAGCTTAGGTGGTTCTCGTTGTGTGTTATCTTCTTTTGTGTAGAGCCATTGGAGACATCTCTTTCCTCATTTTCATATGATAGGGTCCCCCATTTTACAAAGGGAGTTGTGGGAGGTTTGGAAAGAGCAGATGGCTTTGGAAAAGGTATAGGTCACCCAAAGTATCTTAGAGATAGAGGAATTTTGGCTAGGTTGAGGCTGTGCTCGATGGAATATTCCCCTACTCTAGTTTCTTTGATTGTGATTTTTTGCTCTTTGGACTTGGATGAGAAAGCTTCAGAGGTAGAATCAGGTTGTGAGATGAGGGATGTAGAAGCTCTATTGTTGGGGATGATGCAACTGGGCTTTGAGAAGATAGTGTTACAATGCTAAAAAGGGTCTAGATCACCTTGAATGGTGATCTACTTACTATTATGAGGAAGTTTGATGCATTGGTGATAGGTAGAAGGCACAACTTTCATGGCATGGATCGAGGGTCTACCTAGGAGGATATTATAGGCTAGCTCCCTATCTAGGACTTGGTAAACAATGTCCTTTATCACTGGTCCAACTTGTATTGGTAACACCACTAATCCTTTAGGAGTTCTTTCCTCTTCATCATAGGCCTTAATAGTGATCTTTTTCCTTGGATCCATTGCATTTTTAGAGCACCCAATTGTAAGGACTAGCTTGAGCGTGTAAATATTTAAACCGGCTCCTCCATCAATGAGAACTCTTTTGATGCGGTGTTTATGAATGAAGGTGACGATATGCAAGGGTGTGTTATGAGGCTAAGACACTAATAGGTCATCCTATTTGGTAAACGATATGGTGCTTGAGGAGGTTAGATTTCCTACCATGGCTTGAAACTTCTCTTGGGCTAGGTTCGTGGGCATAGTAGTTTCCATTAGGGATTTGTCAGGAATTTCCTTATGGGAGGGAGACAAATGCAACAACTCTAAGATAGATATGTGGGCAAGAGTTTTCTGAAGTTAGTCTATGACACTGTATGTATGGGGGTTAGATGGAAAAGGTGATAACCTTCGAGGAAGCATGTTTAACGTGACCTTACCACTATGAGTGATGATGCTACAATTAGTTTTGTTGGGTCCTGATTATTGGTTGGATGTGATCACATTGACTTATACAATGTGCTCCCATATGCAGTTGATGGTATAATCAAATGGCACGCTTGCATAGTTAGCATTGTTGTGTCCATTATGTTGATTATGTCTATTGTGGTTGTTGTTGTTTGGCCTATCATGGTTGAGGAGCGGATCCTTGTATGCCACATGTGTCTCATTAGAGGTATGTTGTTGAGTGCCTACCTGATTTTGGTCAAGTATGTCTTGGATGATGTGTTTGAGATGGATATAGTTGTTTGTCATGTGGCCTCTTCCTCTATGATATTCATAGAAATTAGTGTCTTTCCAATAGTGAGGTTTTATTTGAGGTTCATAGTTTCTAGTGGGTGGAAGAGTGATCTCATTGTTGGCTAGTAGCTTTCCTAATGCAGACTCATAGGACTCTCCTAGTGGTGTGATTTTTCACCTAGGATTGTAGTTGAACCATGATTTTTGCTCAAGAGGGAAGGTTTTGTTTGGGTGCTGCCACTTTGGCATCGACTAAGCCATCATTGATGATATTTTTGTTCTTTGTCCAAAACTTTGACTTGTCTGTGGTGTAGTTAGAGTTAGGGGTGTCCTTGTACAACTTTATTTGGCCCTTGGCAATCATAGGTTTCTCAATAAATAGTCCCATCTCAATGACCTTCGAAAATGAGGTAGGGTATTGAATTTGGATTTGGTAGCTTAGACCAGAGTTAATGTTGTAGACAAAAATCTTTGTCAATTGCTTCTTAGGTATGTCATTTGAGCATTTGCTCGCAAGTTGTCTCCACCTTTGTAAGAAGGAGGCAAAGGATTATCCACTCTTTTTCTTTGTATTGCATAGATCAAGCATGGAAACTTTGTGTTTAATGTTATAGGAGAAGTGTGTGACAAACTTGTTTACTAACTCATCAAAAGTTTTGATGCCCAATGGAAGTCATGAGAACCATTCCATGGCTTGACTATCTAGGGATCTAGGGAATAGTCTTATTAGGAAAGTTTCATTGTGAGCTACTTCCATGCACGCGGCGTTAAATTCCCTAATGTGATCTCTTGGGTCTCCTTTTCCTTTATAATTGTCAAACTTAGGAACTTTGAATCGAAAGGGGAAGGGAAGCATGTTCGACATTTGTCAAAGTGATATGATGCAATGTCTTCCAAGCAGTAAGTTTTAGTGTTTGTTCCTATTTTGAGATCTATCATTTGTTGCGTTAGGCCCTCAATTTGTTTCCTCATTTCTTCCATAGGTATGTTTGGGTTTGTGACTTTCTTTCCTTTTTCCTCACTAGTGTGGTTTTCATAAGTTTCCTCTACGGTCTCTTTCAGTTTGTTATGAAGGGGGTAAACCATAAAACACAATAGAAAAAATTGCACACAGAAAATAAAACTTTCTTTATTGATTTGGATAACTTATTATATTATAGAAGCTCAAATACAATCAGAGGAATCAACCCTCCATAGGCTGCAACACATTACAACTTCCTCTCACAAGACTCTGGAATCATCTACCATCTGTAACCCCAGATCTGCTAGGGTTTCTTTTCTTCCCACCTATTCTTGACACTACACTTCTCCCCTTATCTCTAATACTGCCTAGGGTTCCCAAAAATGGTTATTAATAGCCTTTTTGGCAGCCAATAACTTAATTTCAAAATTTGCATCTCCCTCCAAAAATAGGTCAACTTCTGGGAGGCATAACTTTTGATTCGGGTATTTGATTGACAAATTGTTTTATGTGCTGGAAAGCTCATGGAGTGCTCTATGCGCTAAGGACCAACTTTGTCAGTTCTAGCCATTTTTGGGCCCATACGGGGCCATTTAGTGCCTCAAACCTAAGTTTGAATAATTTTCAAGCATTTTTTAGGTAATGGAAACTTTAATATCTTTTAGATCACAAATGATATTTGTGTGATTCCTTTTCCAAAGGTCTTTTTTTTTATTATGAAGCTTCCTATAAATTTTCACTTCAATCCGTATCCAAATGCAAACTTTCTAAAGATAATAGGTTGCTATTTTTAGTAGTTTGGAAAAACTGAAAGTTCTACATCATTATTCAAGTGATTATGGAACCAGAACCACAAATTTTGAAAAGAAATGGAAAGAACATAAAAAAATTTTGAAACACATCTTTTTTTGGGTGATGCATGATTGCCCTTACACCACTAGATGCTCCTGCATTAGACATCCAAGGTAATTTGAGAAGTGACCTGATGCAGAGAGAAACGCAACGGAAGCTAACTAACAGGAAGGAGCTGCCAACAATACAAACAGCATGATATAAATCCCTATCGGCTCAGCATCATCATCATATTTCCTAAAAACAACAACAGCATCATCATATTTCGGACGATCACAATTATCCTCCTGCCAACTACTGTTCACCTCCTCCGCCTGTCGCCTATCATCATCATCATGATACTCAACGGGCGCAAACATCCTCCTGTTGCACTGTTCATCGGGCGCCAAACACTAACGGCATCATCATGATATGCGACACCACCTTCGTCAGCAGGATATCAAATATCCGGTTGTTCCAAATATCCTGATGACGACAACTTCAGCACCTTCCCTTCGATGCTCCGCTAGCCGACGACACAAGCAACAGCATCATGATATAATTTATCCGGTTCCCTCGAAACCTCCTGAGGATGTTAACACAACTTTCTGCCTACGCCGATACACCTCCTGATGATGTTTCACAACTTTTTGCCTACGCCGATACCTAACCACTTAGCGACAACAGGATCAACATGCATAGGGGGATATCTCAATATCCTAATGACGATGACGTCATATGCGGATGACGATGACGTCACACAATATCCTGATGACCTCTTCAACACTTAGCCAAAAAACCGAACTTTCACTCCCGCATCTGTTAGCGATATGCGGATGATGGGCACTCACAGAAGATGATCCTGACGGTGATATATACACTGAGTATATATCTGACTTACAACATCCTGATGTACTTGCAACATGTAAACTTCAACAGTTTCATAACCCGATCTTCACCTTATGCCGATGTACTCTTCTTTGGCAACTCCTGACAATGATCACCCCGACGCACATTCACTTCATGCACTTAACTGCATCATGCTCATCTTCGCTTATCCGGATGACGATGTCCAAAGCGACTGCAGGATATTCACCAAAATATCCTGATGATGCCGTTTTGACGAACTTTCAACCTTAGCGGATTTTCACTGTTCTGATCCGCCGAACCTCCTGGGATGACTCGATCCACTTCCAGGGTGATCTTCCAAACTCTATCAGCTCGACCTAGCACATGAGGATGCTAGGCTTCTCAACACCTCTCGATCGCGATCCTGCACACCTGCATGCAAACAGAAAACAAACTACCTCCTAATCTACTGTACACAACCATTCCACCGATTTGATGAATCAACCGGTGGAATGGATCAGCATGTCCATGAAACCACCAGATCAGCAGAACGATTAAACAATGGAATCCAACCAGAGAAAGAACACAAACAGGATCTCTTTATTGATTTCAAAGATGCAATTACAATGATCAGTCTCTCTCTCTCTCTGTCTCACTCTGTGCAAACTAACTTGATCGATGATATCTCTATCTGTATGCAATATCAACCGATCCCCATGCTTAAATAGATTTTCCTACGAGTACTACTGACCCGACTCCAAGCGGCTGGGAACTCTCCAGGCGGCTGGGAGATCCAACCGATCATACATCATGACAGCTGTTCTAACAAACTTAACTAAAAATAGTAAAAGCCTGGTCAGCATGATCTTATCATGATCAGCGTGACCTTATTACATGCATTTGGTCTTATCAGACCTTCTTGGAAACACAAACAAGACCTAAAACTACTAACTGCCTTATGAAGGCCAGCTGTCAGGTAGGTGCCTCTGCACCATACTCCCCAAAAGAAAATAACTCATGTCCCATGAGTTAGTATGTGGAAGTCCTCCACCTCTACACTTTGCCTGTGCAATGTTCTGCCCTGTTCCAGCTTTGTCTGCTGCTGTCTCTTGGCTGCTCCAAGACTTCTGAACTGTAACTTGCTTTCTGGCAAGTAAATCCTCATGCCTGTCAATGTAGGCTTTTCTCTCACATACCTTGTGTTTGTCAGGTTGCCTGACCAGAACCTCTTTCTGAACTGCCTCTTGAACTTCTGAAATGTTCAACTCTGTCTTCCTGTCAATCTTTATAGGACAAGCAATAGTCCCAACTATGACAACATCCCTGTCATTCTTCTGAACTGGTTGCTGTGTGCAAACCTGTTTCTGAACCTGCTGCTGACCCCCGTCAGTCACAACTGAAACTTTCTTCAGCTTGTTGTCTTTAACAACTCCTTTCCCTGCAGTGTCCTGAACTGCCTTTATGCCTGCTCCTCTAGGCATCTGCACAAATTCCTTCTTTCCCATTAAAATGACTTTGGCTGCCTTCTGTGCTGCAGCTGCTTCTTGTAATGGCATCAACTTAATAGTCTTTCCATCTTTCTGGATGGTGTAGGTATTAGCATACCCATCATACAGTACTCTCCTATCAAATTGCCATGGTCTACCCAACAGTAGGTGACAACATTCCATGGGCAAAATATCACACAAAATTCTATCCTAATATGCTCCAATCTGGAAATCCACATATGCCTGTTCAGAGACAAAAAGTGAATGACTATCACTCACCCAAGATGCCTTGTAAGGGTGTGGATGTGGAATCCTTTCCAAATGCAGTTTATCCACCATCTCCTGAGATACCATGTTGTCTGTTGAACCAGTATCAATGACAACCTTACATACCTTACCTTTACTCTTGCATGTGGTTTTGAAAAGAGCTCTTCTGTGTGGGGATTCTTTGTCAGGTACCATCACTGTTCTTCTCATCAGTAGAGACTCTCCACTTTCTGGGTATCCACAATTATCAGCCTCCTGATCCTTTTGATAAGTGTTTGGACTCTGCACACTTTTTCCTTCTTTCTCTTCTTGCACAAGTTGTACTCTCTTGTCACTCGTTCTATCATTTCTGGATGATGAACCTTTGTTTTCTGGACATTTGAAAGATGGATGACCAAACTCACCACAGGTGTAACATTTCCCTGAAAATGTAGTAGAACCTCTACCACCTCCAAATCTACCTTTATTACCTTTCCATCCACCTCTGAGATCAGACTGTCCCTGTCCTTTACCAGTGTCTTCTTGACTCTCATTGGTTTGCCTTGTTCTATGGGCTGATCCTCTTCCTCTATTGTTTTGTTCTTGTTTTCTCTTTAACTTTTCTTCCACTTTCAATGCCAACTGAAAGCTTTTCTGCACTGTATCTGGATTATGCAGACTTAAATCATCTTGAATATTAAACCTCAATCCATTAAGGTATCTGGCTACCTTCTCTTCCTCACTTTCCTTTACCTTTGTCTTCATACAGAGTTTCATGAATTCTTCTGTATATGAGCTGACATCTAGCTCCTTCTGCTTCAGGTTTTGCTTCCTCTTGTGTAATTGGATACTGTAATCCAATGGAATATAAGCTTCCTTTACCAATGCCATCATCTTCTTCCATGTGGCAACTCTACGTTTTCCTTCCTGTACTCTATCATCTTGAACAAAATTCCACCATGTCAAGGCAGCTTCTTTCATCTTTGACTGTGCTATCTTCACTCTCTGTTGTTCTGGTATCTCCTCTGTTACAAAGAAATTGTTCAAACAGTCTATCCACTCCATCACTGAATCAGGGTCCATCTTACCTGTAAACACTGGCAAATCCAGTTTCACATCCATGGTTCTCCTCTCCATGGCCTTGAGGGCGTTCAACAGTGGTCTCTGGTCTGTAGGAATGACCTCCTCGCTCCAATTAGGGATCTCTTCTTCTTCCCTATCATCTTCTTTACCAGCACCTACTCTGCTCCTCAACTTTGCTAACTCATCTTTCAACTCCTGATTCTGAGCCTTCACGGCCTTGCTTTCTGCAATCTGTTTCTTCACCAGAACTGCCAACTCAGCGTTGGTCATCCTTGCTGGAACCTCCGATGTTCCTTCTTCGTCTGACATCCTGCTTATCTTTTCCAGAAGATCCTAACCTTTGCTCTGATACCACTATGATGCAGAGAGAAACGCAACGGAAGCTAACTAACAGGAAGGAGCTGCCAACAATACAAACAGCATGATATAAATCCCTATCGGCTCAGCATCATCATCATATTTCCTAAAAACAACAACAACATCATCATATTTCGGACGATCACAATTATCCTCCTGCCGACTACTGTTCACCTCCTCCGCCTGTCGCCTATCATCATCATCATGATACTCAACGGGCGCAAACATCCTCCTGTTGCACTGTTCATCGGGCGCCAAACACTAACGGCATCATCATGATATGCGACACCACCTTCGTCAGCAGGATATCAAATATCCGGTTGTTCCAAATATCTTGATGACGACAACTTCAGCACCTTCCCTTCGATGCTCCGCTAGCTGACGACACAAGCAACAGCATCATGATATAATTTATCCGGTTCCCTCGAAACCTCCTGAGGATGTTAACACAACTTTCTGCCTACGACGATACCTAACCACTTAGCGACAACAGGATCAACATGCATAGGGGGATATCTCAATATCCTAATGACGATGACGTCATATGCGGATGACGATGACGTCACACAATATCCTAATGACCTCTTCAACACTTAGCCAAAAAACCGAACTTTCACTCCCGCATCTGTTAGCGATATACGGATGATGGGCACTCACAGAAGATGATCCTGATGGTGATATATACACTGAGTATATATCTAACTTACAACATCCTGATGTACTTGCAACATGTAAACTTCAACAGTTTCATAACCCGATCTTCACCTTATGCCGATGTACTCTTCTTCGGCAACTCCTGACGATGATCACCCCGACGCACATTCACTTCATGCACTTAACTGCATCATGCTCATCTTCGCTTATCCGGATGACGATGTCCAAAGCGACTGCAGGATATTCACCAAAATATCTTGATGATGCCGTTTTGACGAACTTTCAACCTTAGCGGATTTTCACTGTTCTGATCCGCCGAACCTCCTGGGATGACTCGATCCACTTCCAGGGTGATCTTCCAAACTCTATCAGCTCGACCTAGCACATGAGGATGCTAGGCTTCTCAACACCTCTCGACCGCGATCCTGCACACCTGCATGTAAACAAAAAACAAACTACCTCCTAATCTACTGTACACAACCATTCCACCAATTCGACGAATCAACCGGTGGAATGGATCAACATGTCCATGAAACCACCAGATCAGCAGAACGATTAAACAATGGAATCCAACCAGAGAAAGAACACAAACAGGATCTCTTTATTGATTTCAAAGATGCAATTACAATGATCAGTCTCTCTCTCTCTCTGTCTCACTCTGTGCAAACTAACTTGATCGATGATATCTCTATCTGTATGCAATATCAACCGATCCCCATGCTTAAATAGATTTTCCTACGAGTACTACTGACCCGACTCCAAGCGGCTGGGAACTCTCCAGGCGGCTCGGAGATCCAACCGATCATACATCATGACAGCTATTCTAACAAACTTAACTAAAAATAGTAAAAGCCTGGTCAGCATGATCTTATCATGATCAGCGTGACCTTATTACATGCATTTGGTCTTATCAGACCTTCTTGGAAACACAAACAAGACCTAAAACTACTAACTGCCTTATGAAGGCCAGCTGTCAGGTAGGTGCCTCTGCACCATGACCCTATCACGTCTCAGGTGTGTGTGTGAGGAAAACCTTAATAGTCAACCTCTGCCTTAGAACCAAGAAGAATCTTTAATAGGATTTCCTTTCCATTTCACTAGATATTATTCATATTGCATGTTCTGAGTACTTCTTCCCACACGGTTATCCAAGATCTCTTCTATCTCCTCTGTTGAAATAGATGCCGAAATACTCCTTTGTTCTTCTGTTGGTCCATCCTCTGTTCCACCTTCATGATTTTTAGATAAATTAGCAATGTTGAAAATAGGAGAAATGTTGATCCCACTCGGTAGCTCCACCTCATATGCATTACCTGAATCATGTTTCTTCAAAATTCTGAATGGTCCAAATTTCTTCATTTTTAGCTTATTGTATGTTCCAATTGGGAACCTTTCTTTTCTCAAGTGAACCATGACTTCATCTCCTACCTGGAATTCCTTATATCTCCTCTTCTGATCTACCTTAGCCTTGTACTGAATATTCATCTTATTAATGTGCTTCTTCACCTCTTCATGCAAATTCTTCATGTGTTCTGCAAAGTCTTCAGCCTCGGCACTTGTCTTTTCTCCTTTGTCCAGATTCCTTAACTCTGAAGCATTTCTTGGACTATTCCCATATACAATCTAGAATGGTGATTTATCAGTACTCATATTGATAGAATTGTTGTAAGAAAATTCTACCTGTGGTAAAATCAAATCCCATCCCTTGGGCTTATTTCCTACTAAGCATTGTAGCAGGTTACCCAAACTCCTATTCACCACTTCAGTCTGTCCATCAGTTTGTGGATGATGTGGAGAACTAAACTTCAAATATGTCTTCAACTTCTTCCACAATGTCATCCAGAAATAACCAACAAACTTGGTATCTCGATCTGAAACTATGCTCTTTGGTAGACCATGTAATCTCACCACCTCTCTAAAAAATAATTCAACAATATGTACAGCATCATTAGTTTTCTTGCAAGGAATGAAATGTGCCATCTTTGAGAAAATATCCACCACCACCAAAATCAAATCATGTCCTCTCTGTGCCCTTGGTAAACCAAGAACAAAATCCATACTATTGTGATGTTCACAACATGCCACATTTTAGTTCTTAGAAAAATGAGGACCCCTGTTGTGGCTGTGGCTTTTTGCTTGTGTGTTGGTCTGCTTGGTGGTAAAAGGGAAAATGAGGTAAAGGGTACAAATCTTGTTCAAAAAATGAAAAAAATAGCATTAGGTACTAGAGCATAATAGGGGTAAATTCTTTGTCAAAAATGAATAGGGGTTGCTTTTTGAACCATTTCAAAATTCCTAATATTCTGCAAGATATGCGTGTTTTGGTAACATGCACTATAGGAAGGTTTGTATGTTGCATACATAAGGTCATTTGTATGTGAAGCCATTATCTTAGTCACATAGAGTGGTTGGGTTTATTACATCATGGTACTTGTATGCATATTTCTAATGTATCTATGTCACATACAAATTGGACCCAACAAGATTTAGAGATAAAATGGATAATTGGTTAAGTCCATGGTTTGTATCTTGGGTTGTATGTTTGGTGAAAAGAAAGATACAAGGTGATATACAACATGAAATACCTATCGTGGACCCGAGGAGAATATGAAATTTGGTTTTATTGAAGTATGTTTCACGGCTTGTATGTTGCATGCTTCAGGTTTATACCTTTCAATATACATATAGCATGGAAGTCAAGGAGAATTAAAATCTGATATAAGTGATGCATCATACCTTAATGTATATTGAAAGATACATTCACTTTATATACATGTGTGGAGCTGAAGAGTTATGTAATGTGGTTTATAAAAGATGAGGAGTTTGAGATGATTACACAAAGGAGTTTGTATGTATCGAGGCTTGCATATAAGGATAGATACAAGTATTGTTGTATCGTTGAAATATAAGTAGAAAGTAAAGTGTGTCCTACAGATTGTATCCCGGGGTTGTATTATATCAAAAGATGAATATACAAGCTGAGATACAAGAAAGGATACAAATAAAAGATGCAAGACGGATTTGAAAAAGAAGTTAAATAAAGGAAAGGTTTTGTATGTTTGGGGTAATTGTATGTTAACAATATATATCTCTGATATACAAGGAAATGAAGGACATCATCAGGAAGATAAAAGGTTAAAAAAGGGGTTTGTATTGGTTGTTTGTATGTGCACTTGCATCTATGTCACATACAAACTGATATACAAACAAAAGATGCAAACATGGATATAGAAGAAAAAGATAACATGGTGTATGAATTGTTGCATAAGGGCTTGTATATAGAAAAGATACAAGGGGGACATACAAAGAACAATATACAAAGAAAGATACAAGAAAATGCGATGTATGCAGAAAATAAACTAATGGATAGAAGTTTAAAACAAAACGCTAAAATAAAAAGCTGAAGCTGTAGGCACATTAATTATTGTAATTAATTTCAAGCTAACACCCAAAAGAGTAAAATTCAACATGTTAGGGTAAATTTAAAGTTATTTTTCTTTTTGATTTGCATTGTCAAAATTAAAAATTGCAGAAAGAAGAGTTGCTACAGAAATTAAATAGAAATTTCATCATGGGATGGCATTCTAGAAGCTGGAATTGAGTAAGAATGGTAAAGTAAGTCAATGATGTAAGGTTGAGCTATCATACAGGTATTTATTTTAAAAAGCATTACAGTTCAGTAAATGAAAATGAAAGTAGATTTCAGTAATTTCATTGTGAAATGTAAACATTAGTTAAATTACTATGTTTAATTGTTAATTAGCTAGGTCGGGTTAAACAAATGTGAATGTCAAAATAGAAAAGACAAACAGGGTTAGGGTAAAATGGTAAAAAACAAAAAATTTGTAGTAAAACCCTAGGTAAGAAGGTAAAATGAAAAGTTAAAAAGATGCATTTTTACAAGATGTCCCCAGTCATCTTGTTTTCAAAAACATGCTTAAAAGATAGAATTGAAGAGCTTAAAGCTAAAGGAGTGGAGATCATATATCCAAAGAAGGGAAAAAAGAGAGTAAGGGAGCATAGTGATGATCTCCAATGCTTCTATGAAATGAAAAGAAAGGTTGTGGAAGCCAAAATTGTGGAGAAGGATAAAAATGCTACTCTGATGATCCTTATGCATTGGGAGTGACAATAGTAGTGTCGTCTAGTACATTTGTGGAGGCAAAATCATTAAGCCAAGATATTAGTACAAAGGAAGAATAGGCCTCCAAAGAGATAATAGGACAGAAGGTCAGGAAAGCTATACCAGTAAGCATATCAAAAGGGGAGATTTCAAAAAAGAATGAAGTCATAGGAGCATAGTAGGTAGCTGCTAAGTTGAGTGATATACCTGGTACATCCACCTCAGTAGGAAAAAGATAAGTATATGCTTAGGTAAAGATAGAATTGGCTGAAGAAATGTTACAAGGTTCAAAAGTGCATAAACCCAAACAAGTCATTGAAACTATCCACATTGAAGATGATAGTAGTGAAAGTACAGAGAGAGAAATGAATCTAGGGAAAGAAGTTGGAATGGAAGAAGAATCCATTGAATTCTTAAGTGAAGAAGAAGAGCAAGACACTCAGGCTGAGATGGAAATTGAGCAAGGCTCAGTGTCTAAAAATGAGAGGGTACAAGAAGAATCAGGAACAGTAGATCCACTTCGTACCCTAGTTTCTCCTGAAATAATAAAGGATGTGCAGGATGAAGCACATAAAATTGAGGTGTTTAAAAAAGAAAATGCCCCTAAGGAAGTAGTAAAGGAAAAAACTACTCAAGCCAAAGGAGAAACAGGAGTTGGTACCTCAGGTGTAGATGTATTAAATATTCTAAATATATATGGAGAGCAAAGTGAAGAATAAAAGAATATAGAAAGCAAAAAGGAATAGGAAAAAGAAATAAAAGGGACTGATATAATGGGAGGCTAACCTTCACATACAAAGAAAATTAGCACGTTTGAAAAGGTATCAAAAGAAGGTGGAACTATAGAGGATGCAACCAATAAACCTGAAAGCAAAGAACATACAAAAAATATTGATGAAGGTAAAACTGTAAAATAAGCTGAAGATATTAACATGACAAATGTAGAACAAACAAATAAGGAGGAGGACCAAGAAAAGGAATCATCAAGGAAGGAAGGTCCTGAGGAAGAGGATGAAGGTGGAGGGGATACAGAAATTGAAGAGGAAGAAAATGAGGATGAATCTAAACAACAGAATGATCCAATGATACAAGAGCCAGCCCCTCAATAGTAGCCTCCACAATAGTAACAGGAACAATAACAACAACAACAAGAGCAGGGAGAAGCAGAAAGACCTTAGGAATAGGTAATTAATGAAGAAAAGACTGTTGAAGGCACAAAAGAAGTTCCAACCTAGTTAGGTGTAGAGATAAGAAAAGAAAAGGTGGAGGTACAATTAGTATCTATTGATATCAAATGTCTATTGGACAATACAACACCAAGGAAAGAAAGAAGAAAGGCTAGAACCATGTTAGAAATACAAAGGGGTCTAGATGGATCCAGGATGTTGAACATGGCCATACCACAAACAGAGAAGGCAAAAGGAGAAATAACAATAGATGAATATAAAATACTCAATTTTGACCTAGGGCATACGACAAGGGAACAACACATAAGTGAATGGGAGGATATGCACCAGGCTACGACAGAAATGTTAAGGAAGGATAAAGATAAATAGGAATATTTGAAAGGACACATTGTCCAATTACAACAACTCATTAAGGGAATATTTGATTCCAATAAAACAGTGCCAGAATTGCCTAGTAATATAGCAGTTGTATCTAAAGATTAAATAAAAGATATGGAAAATAAGAGGCTTAAAGACAATATTTTTGTAGAATGGTTCAAGGACTTCATACAAGAAGGAGAAGAGGAAATTAAACAAGCAGTGAAAGGATGGCAATTGGCTACGATGGAAAAGAATAAATGTAGTATACTTGTATATAATGGTCAATTTAGAAGAGAGGAATGCAAGTCTGAATTGGAACAATTAGAGGAAATTGAAGAGAGAGAAGAAGAACTAATAAATGAAGGAGTAATTACCCCCTCAATGGCAAATCAAGTGACGCAGGCATGGTTAGAATTAAAATTTGAAGAGGATAATCTCAGAAGGTGCGTAATAATCAATCAGGATTTACAAGAAAAGGCAGATGACATGATCAGAATGCATAAAAGGATAGTGGGAAGGCTTTTAGATCATGAGTGCATGGATATACTAGCATATGAACTGCAAAGAGCTTTAACATAATTCAAATCCATTTTTACACCATGTATGGAGAATCTGAAAGCATATCTAAGTAAACAAATGATTGATTCATTGATGGAGGAAAATGCCAAGATGAAGAAATACAAGAAGAAAAGTGAAGGTTTAGATAAAGAAGAAAAGAAACTAAAAGAAGGGGTTACAATGCAGGAATATGTATGGACAAAGAGTCCAAGAGGAGATCGCACCTTTATAAAAGGTGTAATTAATAATTTCAAAACATATTTGAAGGAGTAAGAAAATGTTAAATGGAGCAAATAATATTGTTGAAAGAGTTAAGTGAAAGGGTATGTGTGGGCAAAGTCTACCGGAAAGTAGAAGTCAAAGCGAGGGGAATCTTATTTTGAAAAGATTCCAATGGCATCCTTTGAGGAAGAAAATATACCATTAAGATATTTTGAGAAATGGTTAGAGACAAATGTACACCCTTGATTAAGAATAGATGGATCCTGACTGTAGATTAAATTTTGTAGCCATAGTAGTATGAAGCTTCAAATTCTATATAAGAAGCTCTACTACTTGTATATTACTACACAGGGATTTTTTGAAAGATAGCCTACACTTGTAATTTGTTTGAACATTTTGATCAGAGAAGTATTTTAGTTTAGAGGAGGAGGTTGCCTGTGTCTACATTAAGCAATGCATGGAGTATCTAGCTTCCTTATTGTATCTGTAAGACATTTGTAAGTTTTCTGTTGATTTGATTAATGAAGCAAAAAGGTCATTCATACATTGTAAAGCATATATGACTATGCACTTTAAATACAAGTAAATATGGGATTCTGTATCTATTTTCAGAGTGTTTTCTGGCTCTTACTTGTATCTGAAATACTACTTCTTTAAAAGCTTGCAATCTTGGATGTGTGTTCACAAAAATACTCAGGGCTTCACATTTGGAGAGTTAGTCTGTTGATTTGATCAAGTTTGATGTATTTCTTACAACGTGAATAACAGAGCATTTAGATCCTATAGTAAAATGATATTCAATTTGAATTTCTCTAACTTTTCCCCAAACATTTGAAATAATTAGCTCAAACGCAAAGATTTTAAGGAAATTGTCTTACATTTGAAAGAAGCAGGAGGAATTGTGTTAATGTTTGACAATTTTCATATCAATTTGAAAAGAAAAGCTTGTTTCATTATAAATCATACAAAGCTTTGTGATATAGTAGTAAATTTATGCAAAGAAATGAATAATTTGTTTGTTTGTACAACAATTTGCATAATTCAAGTCTAGTGAGTCATAGATCACCTTAAATCAAGTAAGGCCCCTTGAATATTACAGTTCACATCAACATGCTGAATTGTCCACAAGGTCAAGACCTGACCATATAGAAACTTGGGATTAATTACTCTTAAGTTATTTCTTCATGTCCTTCAAGATAGTTTAGGTTTATTTTGTGAATTTTAACTTTTTTTATGAATGTGTAAAAATAATCATCAGCAATTTTTGGCACTAGAAGGAGGGCCTGATTGGAGTTAAGATAGGATCTAAGTAAAGCTAGCTCATAATAGTGGTAGCGTGACTAAGTCTAAATCTAGTTTAGAAGATATATTTTTGCAATTACCTGATAAAAGGCATAGTAAAGGTCCTTTGATTTGGAATCCTAGAATATCAAACGTAGGAGGCTCATCTGGAACACCTCCTAGATCACCTTTTAATAGCCATAACATAGTGATTCCTGATAGTTCTTCATTTCGATCTTTGAATCTTGGTTTAAGTCCTCCTAGAGGTCCTAGTCCACCTAGAAATCTAGGTACTCCTAGAGGCCCAAGCCCACCACATGGACCTGCAATGGCCTATTTCAATGTCAACCCTCCTATAACATTTAATGATTATCATGAGATGCCAAAAAGTCCTAAAAAGATATGTCCTAAATATCAGTTGTATCAAGATCCAGAGGATCACATTAGGATATTCAAGGAGGCATGCTTTAGAGCCAGGTTAGAATATGAAGATATTGTGTGTAGATTATTTTCTTACACCTTTAATGAGCAAGCTTCTAACTAGTATGTTAACTTGCCTAATGGTTATATTTTTTCTTGGGCACTTATGGAAGAGGCATTTTTGTCTAGGTTTAGGGTACCAGTCGATCCTTCCACCTTATATCATAAATTGGCTAGAATTAAAAGAGGTGAAGGAGAGCTGATCGATAACTTTAATGATAGGTTTCAAAAAGCTTATTCCAGGTTAATGGCTCCTTACACAGTAACTACAAATGTGTTATTATCCATCTATTATGTCGCCCTTGATCCACTAACTGCTATGTTTGTCAAAAGAAAGGTTGACATAGACACAATATCCAAAGCTTATAAGGAGGTAGCCTCAATAAACCAGGAAATGAGGTAGGCAACTTATAATCCATTTCTTAATGGAGGAAACCCTGGGATGCAAAGTCAAACACAACCATGGAATGGAGTCCTATACATAATACTCCATTATTGAACCCAATTCCTACATACACACCTGTGTATAATCCTTCCCCAATCCAGACTATAGTCCCTTATATTGGTCACAGTACCAATAACAATCAGAAAATGGTCAATCTTTCTTCCAGCCTCCTCAGGATACATTTATGGCAAAGGCACAAGAGGATAGGGAAGAAATCAAAAAAATTACTACACACATGAGAAGATTGACTACTGAAATGACACAACTAAGAAATGAAAATTTCTATGGTAGAAATAATAAAGGATACAGTCAGAACCATAACTGGAATCATAACCAAAATTATAACCAGGGTCAGGGTTACAACCAAGGCTAGAATTATAGTCAGAGTCAAAATCATAATCAGGGACAAGCAATGCAAAATAGAGGACCTGATGTAGATAACAAAACCTGGGGTAATAACAATAGAAATCAGAATCAGCCAAGGCCACCTAAGTCATGGAATACAGGGCCAAATAATGGCACTCTAGCTTCTCCATTTGAGAATTTGGATAATCAGGAGACAAAAAAATAGCTATAATTCAAATGGCTAATGTAGCATTAAAGAATTGGTGCATGATTCATAATACTAGTGCACATACTAGACTAGATTGCCCTCAGTTTCATCTGGCAGTAAGTATTTTCAATGTGGATTTATAGGCTCCAACCTTAGAGTTTCTCATTCCCAAAGGTAATGAAATAGTGCCCTTAGGATTTGAGTCTGCTTTAGTCTTAGAGACTTTTACCTTTGTAACTAGGGAGGAAGAAGATCAGTTGTTAGAAGATGAGCCTTACTTTTGTGAGAACCTATACCCTAAATTAGCCTTAGTATTGAATACTCTTCAGTTTCCCTTTGAAACTAAAAATGAAGTGTTATATGAAGCAGAGGAGGTATAGGCTTTTCGACAGTCTAACAAAAATCATACCTGCAGTTTGAGAAGTAACACTAGGCCTGGAGGCCCTTTCACTACTTCCACTCCTCCCAACAATTTCAATACTCCTCTAGATCAAAATGCTAGTAATAACCCTGCTATACCAAAGGGTAATCATCATGTGAATGGTGGGACAACAATATAAAAAGTCCAAATAGGGAAAACAGAGACAATGGAAACAATGAGGTTAATGAGCTACTTGTCCGAAGAGATAAAGAAAATCAAAGTTAGTATACCTTTATGTGAATTATTGAAAAGTCCAGGGGTCAGAAATTCTTTCATAAAGTCCTTGGATACATCTGTGACAAGTGAGGTCTCTGTTGATATGAATGTTCCATGTAAAGATCCGCAGTCCAAAGAAAAGAATAAGAAAACTAAACAGCCTTCCAATACTAATGTGGTCATGTATACAGATAAGAGGGAAGCCCCTCCTTTCTTGTTAACCATTAGGATGTTGGGAAAGAACATACATAATTGGATGGTTGATTATGGTGCATTAGCCAATGTAATGCCTTTAGGGATATGCCAGACTTTAGGGTTGACTCCTACCAAATCTGCCAAGGTTGTTACACAATTAGACAAAACTAAGGTCAATGTGATAAGAGAAATAATGCATATTCAAATGCAGTTAGCCTCAGATCCTAGGGTGAGTCAGTTTATTGACATTTAGGTAGTAGACATACCTATGAATTATGGTATGTTGTTGAGTAGAGACTGGTCCAAAACATTAAATGGATATATGGCCACTGATTTTTCACACATGTTGTTACCTTGGAGAGGTGTTCCAAATTAGATCAGAATAGAAGCTGAACCCATAATGAAACACATGATTACAGAATACAACAAGACTAATGAGATATTGTCTGCTTCTATTGAACCTAGTGTTTATAAAGTCACTAACAAGGGAGTGCAAAATGAAGAAATCTTGATGATGAATTTTATAGAAAAGCTTGTCATTAAAGAAATAGTAGTGTTCATTGAGTCTGATGAAAATTCTTCTAATGAGGAAGACAATGCAATAAATAGTTTTGGTCAAATCATCAGCCAGGAAATAGAAAAGTACATTGAACAAAAGATTCCAGTTTAATGCAAGTTGTATAAGAGCATGTGCAGAGTTCATAATAAGCCTCATTCTGAAGAGAATTGTGGAATGTGCAGAGACATTATAGAATATCAATACATAAGGTGCACAAAGGGGATGGAATTGCAAGAAGGAAAGGTTAATCCTAATCAACCAGAGATATATGTTTAGGACAACATGGATGTATTAATTCTAGATTTAGAGAAAGGAACAAAGGACAAGAGTGTCTGTCATTCTGATTTACAAATTGAGACTATCAATTTGTAAGTAGGTCAAAATGAATTACCCATGAAGAAACAAGATAGTACATTACATGTAATAGAAAAGGTAAGACATGCCAAGATAAAGGGTCAGAAGAATAAAGAGGGCATGTGGACACTCGAATGTGATGGGTCTAAATCTAAACAAGGTGTAGGTGCAGGTGTGGAACTTATAGATCCTAATGGTAAGTCATTTTTAGTAGCATATAGGCTACAATTTCCTTGTACTAATAATCTAGCAGAATATGAAGCTTTGATTTATGGACTTGTTATGGCTATCAAGAAAAGGGTGAAAATAATCAGAGTGTTCTTAGATTCTGAGTTAGTGGTTAGACAAGTAAGAAGGTTATATGCATGCAATTATAAGAAGATGGTTTGTTATAGGCATAGGGTATGGGATTTGATAGACTCATTTGAGGCCTTTAACATGGAACATATCCCTAGGGAATTGAATCATAGATCAGATGTATTAGCAGTAGTTGCTAGCACTTTGGAACCCTTAACATTGTCAGGTTTAAAATGATTTGTTGTTGAATTCGTAAATGTTCCGAGTATACCAGATAATGTTACTCATTTTCAAGTATTTGAGGGAGATCAGCAAATTGTGGATTTTCTCACTTGTAATGAAGTGTTTGAAGCTCAAATCATTAATGAATAGGAAAGGCCTAATGTGTCTTGGGATGAAGAAGACATAATAAACTTGAAAAGTAATTTCCTACCTAAGGGGGTAATTAAGTTAGAAAAGATTTTTGACTTTGATGGGGTAGTTAGGTAGAAAGATTTGCCCAAAACTAAAGGGGGTAAATGTGATCCCTATAACCTGGGAACATAGCAAAGTCCATAGAATGTATTGATTGGAAAGCCTTTCTTCGAGAAGTTAAGAAAATAAATTGTGGATGTTCTGAAAGAATACAAACATGTAATAGCATGGACATATGAAGATTTGAAAACATATGATATGTGCATCATAACTCATGTGATACCCTTGAAGCTAGAAGTAAAACCATTTAGATAGAAACAAAGGCCTGTGAATGCTATTTTAGAGCCTTTAATCTTTGAGGAAGTGAAAAAATTGTTGTTTGCTAGGATAATCTTCTCAGTAAGACATTCAACTTGGGTAGCAAATTTGGTACATGTGAGAAAGAAAAGTGGAGACATTAGGTTATGTGTGGACTTTAAAAATTTGAACAAAGCCTCTGAAAAAGATAATTATCCCCTGCCTCCAATCGATGAAGTGCTGCAAGCAATAAATGGGGCTAAGATGATGTCTTTCTTAGATGGATTTTAGGGGTATAACCAGGTCTTAGTGGATAAAGAAGATAGGTTAAAGACTACTTTTACTTGCAAGTGGGGGAATTATGCATATAGGAGAATGACTTTTGGTTTAATCAATGCAGGTGCCACTTTTCAGCGAGCCATGGACATTACATTTCGTGGATTTTTAGGTAAATGCATTGTTATTTATATGGATGATTTAACTGTATACTCTAAGGATGCATCCACCCATGTGGAATATTTGAGAAGGGTATTTAAAAGATGTGAAAGGTAGGGGATTTCTCTTAACCCAAAGAAGTGTTCATTTGGTGTAACTGAAGGGAAATTGTTAGGACATGCCATTTCTAAAAATGGGATATCGATTGATCCCAATAAAGTAGAAGGAATAAGAAAATTGCAATTACCTAACAGTAAGAGGGAATTAAAGTCCTTTTTTGGTAAGATTAACTTTGTCAGGAAATTTATTATAGGATTTGCAAAAATTGTACAACCAGTAAATGCCATGCTCAAAAAAGATGCAAAGATAGAATGGACACCAGTAGCCAAAGATGCATTCAAAGATATTAAGGAGGCCATTTCTGACGCTCCTGTGTTAGCAAGTCCAAATTATACCAAACCATTTTACATATATTCTTTTGCATCTACACATTCAGTTGCAGTTGTCTTGACACAAAAGGGAGAAGATAATGAAGAAAAACACATAGCTTTCATGAGTGTACCTCTAAAAGATGCACAACTAAAGTATCTTGACATAGAAAGACATGCATTTGCACTAGTAAGGGTAGTAAAAAAGTTTAGACATTACATCTTACGAAGTCAAGTCAAGGCCATAGTACTAGATGCAACAATAAAAATACTACTAATGCAGAATGAGCCTAGAGAGAAAAGGGCCAAATGGACTACAATATTGTAAGAGTTTGATATGGATATTATTCCAATGAAGTTGGTTCGAGGGCAAGCATTAGTACAAACCATAGCAAACATAGATCCAAATTTGGTGAAGCAACAATATGTATTAAATTCTAATGATGCATCGGGCTGGTATGATGATTTGAATACCTTTCTGATATTAGGTAAATATCCAAGTAAGATGAAGTCTTCTAAGAGGAGATCTTTAAAGATTAAAGTACAGAGATACATGGTACAAGGAGGTCTTCTATTTAAGAAAAACCATGAAGGTATATATTTAAGATGTTCAAACAGGACTGAAGCAGATAAGGTATTGTTGAAGTTGCATGATAAGTATGGAACTGCTCATGGTTCTCATTTAGCTACTATGCATAAGATACTAAGAGTAGGATACTATTGTCCAACAATGTTTAAAGATACTGGGAGTCATATTCAAAGTTGTCATACCTGTCAGACTATAGCAGACAAGGGAAGGAATCAGGTTAATCCATTACAGCTAGTCATTGAGTCCAGACCATTTACACAGCGGGGCTTGGATTTCATTGGAGTTATAAATCCCCCATCATCTGTAAGACATAAGTTTATATTGATAGTAACTGACTATTGTACAAGGTGGACTAAAGTCACATGTTGCAAGTTTTCTACTACTGAGGTTGTTATCAAATTTCTTGAGGAAAACATCATAACAAGGTTTGGAGCTCCATATTTGCTGGTATGTGATAATGGCCCTGCATTTTCTTCTCTTAAATTTTCTAAATGGGCATTTGAATATGGGATAGTTTTAAAATTTTCTTCAAATTATTATCCTTAGGGGAATGGTTTAGCTAAGTCCACAAACAAGATTTTATTAGATATAATCAAGAAACTAATTGTAAAAAGTCCTAGAGAATGGAATACATTGTTAAAATATGTGATGTGGGTAGATAGGACTAAGGTTAAGTTAGCCTTAGGCAATGCACCTTATCACCTAGTTTATGGGACTGATCCCATACTTCTAGTGAATTTAAGAATACATGTCTGGAAGTTTGCTAATCAATATTTAGGATTTGATGATCAGAGAGAGGCCAGGATAATCCAAATATACAATTGGATGAGAAAAGAGATCAAGCCATTGAAGAATTTGCCAAACATCAAGCAGTGGTCAAAAGATGGTTTGACAAAAGAGCAAGAGTCAAAACATTCAGAATATCAGACTTAGTATTGTGTTGGGATATAGCACATGAAAAGAAAGGAAATCATGGAAAGTTTGACAAATTATGGTTGGGTCCATTAAAGGTCGCAGAGATAGTAGGAGATAATACATTCAGGCTCAAGACCTTGACTGGGGAAGATGTACCATTACCTATTAATGACCAACATTTGAAACATTACTTTCAGGCTTGAGGTGAGGGTAGTTGGTATGTTGTGTATCATAATGTAAATAATGTATAGTTTTGTTGGGTTTTGTCTTGTTTTGTTTTGTTTTGAAGTATAGAGGAGAAAATTAAGAACCACTGATTTAACAATAGAAATTCAGAACATTTAGGTTAATTATTTGAAACTTATACATAACTTGTTGTGACTATCATGAATGTAGAAAATAGTTTGGCTTGTGAAATTTTGTATTGAATAACTATGGGTTGAGTATCCAAGGGAAGTTGCTCACAATGACACATCTAAAATCCTTGGGTTTGTTGAACATACCAGTGTAGGTATTAGGTGAAAAATTAGAGGTCACCCTTGCTACCATTACAATTCTCAGCTTAATTTTAACAAGTGACCACACCTTGCATCATGAAGTTACAAATGTAATATATTATAAAGTCTCTATCTTACATAAAATATAAAAAATAAGTAAATAAATAAAATGGATTTTACTAAAAATCCAGATTAAGCCATCTAAGTAACTCTACCGGGGCTATAGACACTTGCTGGCAGTGGGGCTCTACTTAGGAGAATTGTGATGATAACCTTGTCGGGGCTATAGATGCTTGATGGTAGCAAAGCTCTATCCGGTTGGCTATGAGGGAATGAAATCAACTATGTAGTTTAATATCAATCACTAGTTTGTTCAACTTATTTTCAAGATGAGGATCATTAATCACATGCACCCACTTAAACCGAATGGGGAAATTCATGCACCTTATTGAATACATTAGGTCTCAAGTTAAATAATGATCTACAGAAAAAAAAAGTTGGAAGTTATGAAATTATTTCATTTAGTTTTCTTTAATAGTTTTTTAATTTAATTTTTTTATTTGGTCGCTAGTTGTTGCGATGTTTACAACACGCCCCATTTTACTTCTTAGCAAAATGAGGACCACTGTTGTGGCTGTGTTTTTTTGCTTGTGTGTGGGTTTGCTTGGTGGTTAAAGGGAAAAGGAGGTAAAGGGTACAAATCTTGTTTAGAAAATGAAAAAAATAGTAGTAGGTACCTGAGCAGAATAGGGGTGAATTCTTTGTCAAAAATGAATAGGGGTTGCTTTTTGAACCATTTCAAAATTCCTAATATTCTGCAAGATATGCGTGTTTTGGTAAAATGCACTATAGGAAGGTTTGTATGTTGCATATACAAGGTCGTTTGTATGTGAATTTGTTGTCTTTGTTGCATAGAGTGGTTGGGTTTATTACATCATGGTATTTGCATGCATATCACTAATGTATCTATGTCACATACAAATCGGACCCGACAATATTCAAAGATAAAATGGATAATTGGTTAAGTCCATAGTTTGTATTGCGGGTTGTATTTTTGGTGAAAGAAACATACAACATGATATACAACACGATATACATATCATGGACCTGAGGAGAATATGAAATTTGCTTTTATCAACATATGTTTCACGACTTGTATGTTGCATGCTTTAGGTTTATACCTTCCAATATACATACAACATGGAAGTTAAGGAGAATTAAAATCTGATATAAGTGATACATCGTACCTTAATGTATATTGAAAGATGCATTCACTTTATATACATGTGTGGAGCCGAAGAGTTATGTAATGTGGTTTATAAAAGATGAGGAGTCCAAGATTATTATACAAAGGAGTTTGCATATATCAAGGCTTGTATATAAGGATAGATACAAGTATTGTTGTATCATTGAAACACAAGTGGAAAGTAAAGTGGGACCCACAAATTGTATCACGGGGTTGTATTGTATCAAAAGATGAATATACAAGATGACATACAAGAAAGGATACAAACAAAAGGTGCAAGATGGATTTGAAAAAGAAGTTAAATAAAGGAAAGGTTTTGTATGTTTGGGGTAATTGTATGTTAACAATATGCATCTCTGATATACAAGGAAATGAAGGACATCACTGGGAAGATAAAAGGTAAAAAAAGGGGTTTGTATGGGTTGTTTGTATGTGAACTTGCATCTATGTGACATACAAACTGATATACAAACCAAAGATGCAAACACGGACATACAAGAAAACACGATGTATGCAGAAAATAAACTAGCAGATAGAAGTTTAAAACAAAATGCTAAAATAAAAAGCCAAAGTCGTAGGTGCATTAATTTCTGTAATTAATTTCGAGCTAACACCCAAAAGAGTAAAATTCAATGGGTTAGGGTAAATTTAAAGTTATTTTTCTTTCAGATTTACATTGTCAAAATTAAAAATTGCAGAAAGAAGAGTTGCTACAAAAATTTCATCGCAGGATGGAATTCTAGAAGCTGGAACAGAGTAAGAATGGTAAAGTAAGTCAACGACATAAGGTTGAGCTATCAAAGGATACAGGTATTTATTTTAAACACCATTATAGTTCAGTTAATGAAAATGCAAGTAGATTTTAGTAATTTCATTGTGAAATGTAAACATCAGTTAAATTACTTTGTTTAATTGTTAATTAGCTGGGTCAGGTTAAACTAATGTGAAAGTCAAAATGGAAAAGACAAACGGGGTTAGGGTAAAATGGTAAAAAATAGAAAATTCATAGTAAAACCCTAGGTAAGAAGGTAGAATGAAAAGTTAAAAAGATACATTTATACAGGAATGCCCCAAAGTAGAAAAAGGTAGATACAGGTGGTGAAGTTAAAAAAGAGAGGAAGCTGTGCAAAGAAATAGAGAAGGAAGAGTTGCCACTACATAGAGGGTACCCTTCATTCATCAGTACCACTGGAGTAGGAACAGACACCAACATTGGGAGTTAGGATGCGAATGATGTTTTACAGAAGATCACAGCTACTAACACTACACCTGACATAAGGTGTATATGGGAGAGTGGATTGTACAGGGCTGCGGGTTTTCTATTAGCTATGGAAGCCAGGGATTTATGTCTAGATTGCATATACTTGTATGACCTAACTACCAGGAAAATAATGTTCTATGATAGACTCATTGTAGACTTGCCCATGGAAGGTATTGCAACAACATTCGGTCTGGAAATACATGAGAAAATGGTGGATATTGATATAGATCAATACAATGAAGATTTCAATAACAATGAAAGGGACTATAGAAGCAAGATCTTCTACATTTGGTACAGCGCAGAAAATAAGCCCAAAGTTGTGGCAATAGTGCACAAGAATCTGTAAAGAATATAATTTAAAGAACAAATATACTTGATGATTACAATGTTAAGTAGATTAGTGGGATTGAGAGATGGCATTAACTATGACCCATGGATGTTTACTGTCATCCAGTTCATGAGGGAAGCAAAAATAGAGCAAGGACAAATTCACTAGGCTAAGGCTATAAGCATAGCCATATGGAAATAGGTGATGCTAAGGAAGCAAAAGTTGATGCCTTTCTATTTGTCTTCATACATATTATATCCATGTGTAGCAGAGGTTCAACCATTAATCCCTAGGATAAACAGGGTTGGAACCTTAGGAAATGGTCTAGATCAGAGGCTGGTATATGAACATTACCCAGATTTATAGGAAGAGAATGCATTGAAGAAGTATGCTCTAGTGAATGATGTATTCTATACATACATGGTTAGAATTTTGAGGGAAGAGCTAGATAAGAGATTATCTAAAGATACAGAGGATACAATTGGTCTACACAATTCCTGGGATATTCAATTTTCATATTTTACTTACATTAGAACTAAACGATTTAAGGGAAAACCCTTCATGCTACCTAGGTATCCTTCCAATAAATTGATTGTTCTAGAGTTCTCAAGGTAGAATTTGAATGCCTTTGAAATGTACAAGAGGAAGTTTAATAGAGGAAATCTTAAGTTACCTTGGGCAGTTGGTAGGAACTCATGCTACAGTGAAGAGGTTACAAGTTATGTAGAAAAAGAGTTGAGGTACTATGGATTTGAAGAGTTTGAGTTGGCCCAAAGGTTTGATCCCTTTCACAGAATTCAAAATACAATTGATTCTAATTTCAAACATCAAATACATATTGAAGATTTTTTGTCAGACTATAAGAATGATAAAGAGGTAAGAAAGGGACCATAAAAGATTAATAGTTGATCAAATGAGGTCTATGAGAGATATATATGTTCCCCTAGAGGTTGCGGATGATGGTAAATTGCTACATCATAGTTATGAAAGTGTCAGGCTTGCTCCTATTAGAGAACCTGATTGGTCACAACCGTGGAACACATCTTTGGACACATTGTCCAAACCAGTCATCTTGTTTTCAAAAGCATGCTTAAAAGATAGAATTGAAGAGCTTAAAGCTGAAGGAGTGGAGATCACATATCCAAAGAAGGGGAAAAAGAGAGTAAGGGAGCATAGTGATGATCTCCAATGATTCTATAAAAAAAAGAAAGGTTGTGGAAGCCAAAATTATGGAGGACAAAAATACAACTCTGATGAATCCTTATGCATTAGGAGTGACAATAGCAGTGTCATCTGGTATATTTGTGGAGGCAAAATGATTAAGCCATGATGTTAGTATAGCGGAAGCACAGGCCTCCAAAGAGATAACAACACAGAAGGTCAGGAAAGCAATGCCAATAAGCATATCAAAAAGGGATACTTCAAAAAATAGTGAAGTCATAGGAGCACAGTAGGTAGGTGCTAAGTTGAGTGATATACCTGGTGCATCCACCTCAATAGGAAAAAGACAAGTATATGCTTAGGTAAAGAGAGAATTGGCTGAAGAAATGTTGCAAGGGTCAAAAGTGCATAAATCCAAACAAGTCATTAAAACTATCCACATTGAAGATGAAAGCAGTGAAAGTGGAGAGAGAGAAATGGATTCAGGAAAAAAATGTGGAATGGAAGAAGAATCCATAGAATTCTTAAGTGAAGAAGAAGAGCAAGACACTCAGGCTGAGATGGAAATTGAACAAGGCTTAGTGTCTAAAAAGGAGAGGGTACAAGAAGAATCGGGAACAGTAGATCCATTTGGTACCCTAGTTTTTCCTGAAATAATAAAGGATGTGTAGGATGAAGAACATAAAATTGAGGAGTCTAAAAAAGAAGATGCCACTGAGGAAGTAGTAAAGGAAAAACTTACTCAAGCCAAAGGAGAAACATGAGCTGGTACCTCAGGTGTAGATGTATTAAATATTCTAAATATCTATGGAGAGCAAAGTGAAGAGGAAAAGAATATAGAAAACAGAAAGGAATAGGCAAAATAAATAAAAGGGGTTGATATAATGGGGGGCTCACCTTCACATATAGAGAAAATTAGCATGTCTAAAAAGGTACCGAAAGAAGGTGGAACTACAAAGGATGCAACCAATAAACTTGAAAGCAAAGAACATAGAGAAAATATTGATGAAGGTAAAATTGAAAAACAAGTAGAAGATATAGACATGACAAATGTAGAACAAACAAATAAAGAGGAAGACCAAGAAAAAGAATCATTAAGGAAGGTCTTGAGGAAGAGGATGAAGGTGGAGGGGATACAGAAATTAAAGAACTATAAAATGAGGGTGAATCTAAACAACAGAATGATCTAATGATACAAGAGCCAACCCCTCAGCAGTAGCCTCATCCACAACAGCAACAACAACAACAACAACAAAAAGAGTAGGGAGAAGTAGAAAGACCTCAGGAAGAGGTAATTAATGAGGAATAGACCGCTGAAGGCACAAAAGAAGTTCCAACCTAGTTAGGTGCAGAGATAAGAAAAGAAAAGGTGGAGGTACTATTAGTACCTATTGACATCAAAAGTCTATTGGGTGATACAATGCCAAGGAAAGAAAGAAGAAAGGCCAAAATCATGTCAGCAATACAAAGGGGTCCAGATGGTTCTAGGATGCTGAACTTGGCCATACCACGAAAAGAGAAGGTAAAAGGAGAACTAGCAATAGATGAATATAAAATACTCAATTTTGACCTAGGGCATACAACAAGGGAACAACACATAAGTGAATGGGAGAATATGCACCAGGCTATGGTAGAAATGTTAAGGAAGGATAAAGATAAATAGGAATATATGAAAGGAGACATTGTCCAATTACAATAATTAATTAAGGGAATATTTGATCCCAATACAACAGTGCCAAATTTGCCTAGTAATATAGTAGTTGTATATAAAGATGAAATAAAAGATATGGAAAATAAGAGGCTTAAAGCCTATATTTTTGTAGAATGGTTCAATGACTTCATGCAAGAAGGATAAGAGGTAATTAAACAAGCAGTGAAAGGATGGGAATTGGCTATGATGGAAAAGAATAAATGTGGTATACTTGTATATAATGGTCAATTTAGAAGAGAGGAATGCAAGTCTGAATTGGAATAGTTAGAGGAAATTGAAGAGAGAGCAAAAGAACTAATAAATGAAGGAGTAATTACCCCTTCAATGGTAAATCAAGTACCATAGGCAAGGTTAGAATTAAAATTTGAAGATGATAATCTCAGAAGGTGCATAAAAATCACTCAGGATTTAGAACAAAAGGAAGATGACATGATCAAAATGCATAAAAGGATAGTGTAAAGGCTCTTAGATCATGAGTGCATGGATATACTAGCATATGAACTGTAAAGAGATTTAACAGAATTGAAAGCCATTTTTACACCATGTATGGAGAATCTAGAAGCATATCTAAGTAAACAAATGATTGATTCATTGATGGAGGAAAATGTCAAGATGAAGAAATACAAGAAGAAGAGTGAAGGTTCAGATAAAGAAGAAAAGAAACTAAAAGAAGGGGTTACAATGCAGGAATATGTATGGACAAAGAGTCCAGGAGGAGATCACACCTTTATAAAAGGTGTAATTAATAATTTCAAAACATATTTGAAGGAGTAAGAAAATGTTAAAGGGAGCAAATAATACTGTTGAAAGAGTCAAGTGAAAGGGTATCTATGGGCAAAGTCTACAAGAAAGTAGAAGTCAAAGAAATGGGAATCTTATTTTGAAAAGATTCCAATGGCATCCTTTGAGGAAGAAAAGATGCCATTAAAATATTTTGAGAAATGGTTAGAGACAAATGTACACCCTTGATTAAGAATAGATGGATCCTGACTGTAGATTAAGTTTTGTAGTTGTAGTAGTATGAAGCTTCAAATTCTATATAAGAAGATTTGCTACTTGTATATTACTACACGGGGATTTTTTGAAAGATAGCTTGCACTTGTAATTTGTTTGAACATTTTCATTAGAGAAGTATTTTAGTTTAGAAGAGGAGGTCACCTATGTCTACATTAAGGAATACATGGAGTATCTAGCTTCCTTATTGTATCTGTAAGACGTTTGTAAGTTTTCTATTAATTTGATTAATGAAGCAAAAAGGTCATTCATACATTGTAAACCATATATGACTGTGTACTTTTAATACAAGTAAATCTAGGATTCTACATCTATTTTCAAAGTGTTTTTTGGCTCTTACTTGTATTTGAAATACTACTTCTTTAAAAGCTTACAATCTTGGATGTGTGTTCATGAAAATACTCAGGGCTTCACATTTGGGGATTTAGTATGTTGATGTGATCAAGTTTGATGTATTTCTTACAATGTGAATAACAGAGCATTTAGATCCTATAGTAAAATGATATTCAATTTAAATTTCTCTAACTTTTCCCCAAACATTTGAAATAATTAGCTCAAACGCAAAGATTTTAAGGAAATTGTCTTACATTTGAAAGAAGCAGAAGAAATTATGTTAATGTTTGACAATTTTCATATCAATTTGAATAGAAAATTTTGTTTCATTATAAATCATACAAAGCTTTGTGATATAGTAGTAAATTTATGCAAAGAAATGAATAATTTGTTTGTTTGTACAACAATTTGCATAATTCAAGTCTAGTGAGTCACAGATCACCTTAAATCAAGTAAGGCCCCTTGAATATTATAGTTTCACATCAACCTACTGAATTGTCCATAAGGTCAAGACCTAACCATACAAAAACTTGGGATTGAGAACTCTTAAGTGATTTCTTCATATCTTTCAAGATAGATTAGGTTCATTTTGTGAATTTTAACTTTTTCTATGAATGTGTAAAAATAATCATCAACACATACTAATATCATCCCATGGATTTTCTAGTACAAGTAATGGCTGATATAGCCCTGTATTCTAACTTTTTCCTTTTGCCATCTGACACACTCTACAACTCTGCACAAATTCCTCACATCCTACTGCAAACGTGGCCAATAATAATTTTCACCAACAATAGCAATGGTCTTATCTCGACCAAAGTGTCCAGCCAATCCTCCACTATGCTTCTCCCTAATCAGCTTCTCTCTCATGGAACTCCTTGGAATGCACAACTAGATTCCATCTAAACAATATGCCATCTTGGATTATGAAATCCAACTATTTTGTCATGTCCAAAGTAACACGTTCCAGACAAGCTTTCCAAGCCTCTACAAAATCTAGATCTTCAAGATACAAACTTTTGAGCTCATCAAACTCAACAACCTCTATCTTCATTTCTGTCAACAAATTTTGCCTTCTGCTCAAGGCATCTGCAACTCTGTTGGACTTCCAACTCCTGTGCTTCAAAACAAAAGTATAACTCTGCAAAAACTCAACCCATTTCAAGTGCCTTTGATCTAACTTTCCTTGACTAAAGATACTGCAAAGCCTGATGATCACTATATAAAACAAACTCTTTTAGAAACAAATAATGTCTCCATTTCTTCAAAGCCTGAACTATTGCATAAAATGCCTGATCATAAACAAAATACTTTTTCTTGGCATCGTTAAGCTTCTCACTAAAATAGGCAATGGGCTTACCTTCGTGGCTCAAAATAGCTCCTATAGCACTACCACTAGTATCACAATCTACCTAAAATACCTTATTGAAATCTGGAAGTGCCAAAATAGGTTGCTCTGTGACTTTCTTCTTCAATGTATCAAAGTTTTTGTCTACTCCTTTAGTCCATTTAAACTCTTTTATATCCCCTCTCATTGTCTCGGTTAGGGGTGCACAAATGCTACTAAAATTCCTGATAAACTTTCTATAAAAACTTGCCAAACCCTGAAAAGATCATACCACTGTGGTACTCCTTGGCATAGGCCATTCAAGGATAGCTCTCACCTTCTCTAGGTCCATCTTAAGACCTTCCTCTGAGACAACAAATCTCAAGTATACCAACTCCTTTGCGAAGCTATATTTCTTCAGATTGATCAACAACTTCTCCTCCCTCATCTTCTCCAAAACTCTTATGATATGGATCATATGTTTATCCCAAGTCTTACTGAAAATCAAAATATCATCTAAATAAATAATAAAAAAGCTTACCAAAAATTCTTTCAATACCTCATTCATGAGCTGCATGAATGTGCTCAATGCATTGGTTAGCCCAAATGGCATGACTAACCACTCATACAAACCTTCCTTTGTCTTGAAGGCTATCTTCCACTCATCTCCTTCTCTAATATGAGTCTAGTGTGTAGACACTCTAAAATGACCATGTCATCGCACCACTTGCATTTCATCATTTGTCTAATCATCTGCATTTCAAATGTTAATTAAATAATCTAATTATTTAATTAATTTCACTAAAATCACCAAATTCTTCCAAATCACATAATTGCAACATTAATTAAATAAATTCTATTTATTTAATTAATTAAATTAAATTCCTCTACTATTCTTCCACAATTAAATAATTTCAATTATTTGATTAAATCATTATCCTCTTTTCGAAATTCAAATTCACATTAATTAAATAAATCCAATTATTTAATTAAATCATCACAAATTCCCTCTTATCTACATTAATTAAATAAATCCAATTATTTAATTAATTCATCACAAATCTCCTCTTATCTACAATTAAATAATTTTACATTATTTAATTAAATCACTTGTTCTTCTAAATTTAAATAAATCATGCAAATTTATTTAAATTGTCTCAATCCTCTAAAATAAATAAAATCAAATATTTTATTTAAATCTTCATATCTTATCTATTCCTCTATCATGCACAATCAATTAAATAAATATATTTATTTAATTTTAGTTATCTTCTAATTCCTCTTAAAATATCTTGTTAACTCATGTGCACAATCTGTCTTATTTTTAGAACTCTAAAAAAGGTAAAATTACAAGTTGAGTTATCTATTCAATCAATTTTGTTTTCATCATATCTTAATAAAAATATCCTTATGGATTGACACAAGTTGTGTGCACATTCATCATGGTTATTTGTTTTATCTCCTCCGTTGATTCTTCTGAATTATTTGGACCGTTGATCGATCATGTTTGAAACCTATATAAACTCCCCTCATCTCCTTCACAAATCCTCTTCGATCACTTATTCTTAGGCATCCTTCAACATCACTTTGAGCATACATCGCATCGATTAAGCAACTTTAGGATCCTTTAACATTGATCTTTGAGCACTTTGAGCACTTTACTTGCTTGTTACAAACATGGTTTCGCAGCACTATTGAGCAATCCACATTCATCCAAAGGGAACAATACAAATCTCGGTAAAAGCTTTCATATTTCATTGATCTATTGGTAATGGCTTTTATTTAGATTAGTTCTCTTTATATTATTGGTTTTTGATTTTGTTGGTTTATCATAGTCAATTTTTCTTATACACATTCTGGCACGCCCGGTGGGACCCACTAATCCCTCTTTTTCTTTGAGAAATTGATTTTTTAAAGTACAGTACAGAATAGCACAAAAAGACATAGAAAAGCGCTATTGACAGTATTGTAAAGCACTTTTGGAAGCACAGTACAGCACCTTTGGGCGATACTGCAGCGCCTCTAGTAGCACAATAGAGTGCTTCTAGTGAAATAGTCTAGCACTATTAGTAGTATCGTAGAGCACTTTTGGAAAATTAGGTTTTTCTGATCTTACTTTGGTGATTTTGTAGGGTTTTACTCACATACCTATCATTGATTTGACTGACAAGTTGGATTATTTGTCTTTCAATTCTCTTTGATACTTCCTAAGCTGATGTATTTAGGGGTATTTTTGATATTTGGGTTAACCTATCTATTTGTGTCATCCTTGTTGTTTTCTTGATTTTAGGATATAGATCTATTAGATATTACATCTCAGAACTTCAAATACAACCTTGGAATCATATCTAGACCTAGTTATTTTGATAAAGTATTAAATTTTCTTGATTTGAGATAGTGTAGCGCTTTTGGTTATACTGTACTGCACTTTTGGCAGCATAGTACATCGCTTCTGGGTGTGTTTCAGCACTTCTGGTAGCATACTGGGTCACCTTTGGTTTGTAGAAAATCACTTCTGGCAACATAGTGTAGCGCTTTCAATTCACAGTAGGTCGCTTTTGGTAAGAAAGTACAGCGTTGTTGGTCAAATTGATTTTTTTTGCTAACTTATGAATTTTAGTGGAACTAATTGACTTTTTACAGCTTCTTATCACTCACACAGAGCAAATTAGTTTTTCTTACATGTTCATGTAGGATGAACATTGAAGAAATCTTGATTTATTGCACTAAGTCTTAGAAACATATCGCCTTCTTAAGGGATAATTAAACATATCGCCTACTTGAGATTTCTGAGGGGAGTGTAAGATATCCCTACCTATTGTCTCTCTCAAAGATACTAAAAGTCTGACACCTTTATGGAATGACATTTTTATCGATAGAGTATTAAGCTGTGAGCTGATCTACTGTAATGAAACCTTGTCTCTAGGGATAAAAAGTGCTTGATATTTGTTTACAGTTGTCTCATACCTATGGAAACATTGGGCTTTTTGTGAGCCTCGAACATACACTATCTATTGTGTCAGTCCTTTTTTGCCAACTTTGTTTGCTATGTTTTCTCTTGCCAAAGAAAATCCACTTAGAACCAAAACCAAATCTATCTAAATTTGCCTTTTAAAGCATCAGACACTATTTCAGCGCCTTTGGTATTACAGTAGCTCACCCTTGGAGGTACAGTATCTCACTTTTGGTCATCGTAGCTCTCCTTTGGTATAGCAGTACCTCACTTTTGGTAGCTCAGTCCATCACCTTTGGTATTACAGTAGCACGCTTTCGGTTGGACAGTCCTGCACCTCTGGTCAAAATAGTATAGCACCTTTGGTCCAGTAAATTGTGCATTAGAGTTTGTCTTTGTCAAAACACAAACAGAATCTTAGCATTACCTTTTGTCCTAGTGTATTCCATGGTAACCACTAGGCTCCAGCAAACTATGAAGTCCAAGCAAGTTGTCCCTAGGAAGCGCAAATCGCCTCCTCATACACCGTAATCAAGCCGACTCAACACTACTCCCAAGGTTACTCCTAGGACACCCGCGGTGAAATCAACCAACTCTCTGAACATCCCGTACCTTGACCAACCAAGCAACCCACAAGAGGGTAGAACCCCTTTGGTAAGTACACCTTACTATACCACCGGCATGCCTTTGAATTTTGTCCCACAAGGTAATACTGCCAATCCAGTCCCATCTCAGGAAGGAAGAGTCCCTTTGGTAAGTACACCTCACTACACCACTGGCATGCCTCTGGATTTTGTACCACAAGGTTATACCACAGATCAACCCCCATCTCAAGAAGAGCAACACTTTGAAATAGGTCAATCCTCTCAAGAAGATTGGCAAGATCTTGATGAATTCATACAAGATCCTAGAGCTGTAGCTGCCTTTGACAAAATCCTTAGAGAGAACCAAGATCATTTCTTTTGCTTGCTCGTAGAGCAAGGAGCCAAATTACCCAAACGTTTTGATCTATCCATTCTTAGCGAGCCTAACAACACCCAAGACACCATACAAGTGGTGCAAACCATGTCAACAGTGACCACGCCTTTACCTGAACAAAGCTTACAAGGGAGAACGATTGCACAATATGAGAATCCCCTTTATCAAAACCCAATAGGAAAGAGGGCCATATCACCACTTCTAACTCCTATGGAAATCTACAAACACCAACAAGAGACTCTTCAACACCAAGCGGAGCTAGCTAAACATGCCACCATAGATCAACAAACTCCTAAAGTGTCCACATCAATTGCAAGTGGAATTTTGGTTACCCCATCATGAATAGGTTTCCCACCAAATTATAATCCGAGGAACAACTATGTAGCCATGCAACAAGGGTCTCAACAAATACTACCTCCCATATCATCAAACCTTCATGTCTCTCAACCAATTAGGGTCATGCAATCCCAACCACAACATTCTTCTACACTCATCCTAATCAACCTCAACCATCACAAATCACATCTACCTATGTCCCTCCTCCACTACGTTCATCAGCGCTAAATTTATTTCACACATTACCTAGCCACCCTCAACATTCCCAACATCAAGATTCCCAAAGCTATGTTCTGCAATTGCAAGCTAACCCAACGAAGTTTAGCTTTCCTCCACCAAACGCTTTTCTTCAACCATCACAAAACCAACATTCTTACCTAGCGTCCCCTCCACCTCCTCTGAATCCAAGCATCCAATTCCAAACCAATCTAAACCCCACATACAACACATATGACCCTAACCAATCTTACAACCCTTATAACACCAACACCCATGGCTTACACTACAAGCTTTCATATGGGCAACAACAACCACTTCAAGGACAACAGGAGATGTTTCCAACCCCTCCCACAATGATGGAGCTAAAAATCATAGAAGTTCAACAATAGCTATCTAATCTTATGTTTTGCCACACCAAGAAGACCTTCTCATTAGAGGAAGTATGTGTTGATAACTAAGAGGGGGGGTGAATCAGTTATCTTAATTATTTAAGCATTCTGAACTTTCATAATAATTAATGCTGCATCAATTCAAATAAACAAACATAACCATGAAATGGAAATACACATGACAATATTTTTGACGTGGAAACCCTGTTAAGGGAGAAAACCACAAGGTGATTAACCCAAGATTGTATTCTCTATTAGAAGAATAGAAATACAAAATGGCACTTGCCAATTAGGGCTCACTGCCCAAGCACACTGCTCACAAGAGACTCACTATCTACAAGTTGTAACAAGAAATAATAAGATACTTGAACAGATGTGAAGCATCCACATAGGTTGGAGTTCAGTTCTAGTTAGGCTTAGTAAACTAATCTGTTGTACTTCATCGTTCCTTTTCTTTTGTTTTGTTGTTCTTTCACATACCAGACCTTCCTTACTGCTTTCACTCTGCTTTTTTCCTTTTCTTCACACACCACACTATTCAAAAACATTTTCCTTATCAAAATCCATCTAGTATATATATCCACACAAAGGATTTCAACCTCTTTCTAGTCGGCATCCGGAATAGTCAATATTTCCTAAACTTTAGTCTGTCGGCTAAATCCTTGCTTCCCAAGTGATGTGGATCAAAAAGAAACTTATATAAGTTGTCTAATAAGTTGGTCAATCATGAATGATACCTTAGGAATCTTTATCATTATCAAGATCTCATCCAGAATAACTTCTGATGCTCTGACTGTCAATTCTTCCTCTGTCTGTTCTACCAAACCGGACCCCAGTACTTAGAATCTTATATCTCTTCACTCTTTCAACACTGGAGGCTCAAACCCTAGAATCTATCAGTCAAGATACTCCTCTTGAGTTTCCCAAGTCTGCACTTTCTAAGGATACTTCCTCTAGCAGATCCAGACCTGATTGTCAGACCTTCTGCATGCTCTGTTCTTGCTTATCGAACCTGTAAGCTCTTCAATCTAACTTCTGGTAGAGACACACCATATCCTGCGGATGTGTGGGATGATCTTTGTTGCCATCAATGACAACAATCATGAAGCTCCAATGTGTCTCTTGCCAACAATCTCCTCCTTTGGCATTGATGGCAACACTTAGTGAAAAATGACTAAGTGTTATACTATACTTCCCCTTTGTTGATGCTTTCTTCTAATATACACTTTATCAGAGCTCCCCCTTAGCTGGATTCCACATTTTTCACTATTCCTCACTCCCCCTTTGACATCAATGGGAAAGGGTAGGGTCCACATACCAAAATTGCCCAAAAATTCAACTATACTTAGCCACATAAGTATATAGACAAGTTTTACTTACATATACTGTAATATGTCTGCAAAGGTTGTCTTCAGCTGTACAACTTGTGTCGCCCAACTCTGCTTCATCCTGTCCAAAATTGAGATATGACCACTTAGTAGGAATGTAAAAGCTTCTACCCTCTTGAGATCTATCGGATCACTGGTCCGGGCTGTGGTCTGGGCATCTGTTAGGGCCTCATGCATGGCCTCTAATTTGGGAATAATCACCCCTCTAAGCTCACTCATCCTATTTATTATGTTTTCCTCTCCTTTTCAAGTTTCTTAATCTCATTCATGACTACAATAATTTGACATTCCTGATTTACTATGGATAGACTGAGAGGATCAAAATTTTCTGAGAGGTTTAACAATTTATCCTCTTGTTCCTTTACTTTCTTCTCAATATCCTTGGTCACTTTAGGCTAGGATAAACAAAATTTGTAGAAATCTCTGCCATCCTTGAGAGCATTTTCCAAGCTCTTTATTCCAATATCCAAAACTCTCCTATCATTTGCTATTATGCCTTGTAACTCTGAGAATCTCTTATCCAAAAACTCTTTCCGAACCTTTGCCTCAGCTGACTTTTCTAATGACTCAAAGTGAGTGTTAATAGAATTAACAAGATTTTTGAGATTACCAGATGTGGAGGTTGAAGAGTCCTTTTGGAAGGAAGGCATAATCTTCTCTAAGACACCGGATACAGCTTCTATGAGGTCACAGTCTAATAGGTGAGACTTCAGAATTTTTTCTTTTGCCTTTGCTTGGGTGAAGGATGCTAGCTTCATGGTTTGCATCGGATAGAGGGAATCAAAATTGAATGGACCTTGAAGCAACTCTGGTTCATCAAATTCCATCATCTCTTTGGTCAAGAAATCCTTGACTGCTTCTTCTATGTCTCTTGCCAGAGATAGAACTTTATCCCCTTCTGTAGCCTTAGTACTCTCATCTGTGGTCTTTTCTGTTTGACCTTCTTCCTTTCCCTTCACTTTTTCTCCCTTCTCCTTTGTTCTTACTTATCCTTTAGATCCAGAGACTGTAGGAGAATCCGGGTTTACTTCTCCTTGGACTTCCTCTTCTAGAGTAGAGGAATCTAAGTCCTTACCTTTTTCTTCACCTGTCTCCTTAACCTCTTCTACTACTGTCTCAGTGGTTTCTTCCTTGTCACCCATGATAGGGGGCTTATCACTTATGTCCTCTACAATTGGAGTGTTTTATATTTTGTATGCATTCCGGAGGATCTCTTCTATCTCTTTGGCTATTTTGTCAGTTTCACTGAGCATAAGCTGATTCATTGTAGCTTTGCTCTGAAACTCATCTTTGCAATCTTTGAAGATCATATTCATTTGCTTCAGAGTGATTGAAGGAAAGAGCTGAATACTATTTGTTCTCGGATCTCAAGATCCTTTGCCCTAGCATTATTCTTTCTTATCTCTAATTCCTTCTCTAGGCTTTTGGGAATGAGAGATATAATTTCAATAAAAGCTTTATTAGATACATTCAAATACTTAACTGTGGCTTCCTCCAGAATCTTTTTATCTGCTTCATTGTATGCATCGTAGAGTTCTGTTATTGGTTGCAAGTTCCCATACATAGTGACTTCTTTAACTACATCATCTAAGGATAGAGTGGGCCTTTCAACAAATTCTTCTACCATCTCTTCCTTGTCCTCATCGGTAGAGGGTTCACTGGAAGATTTCTTCTTCTTCTTCAGTTTCTTTACCTCCTCATCTAATTTAGTTTCTTCATCATCCTTCTAGCTAACATAGGACCTTGTTTCCTTTTTCTTTGTTCTCTTTTCTTCTTTTCTAGATGTCTGGACTTTTGGTTTTGATGCCTTTGAGCTTTTATCAGAGGTAGGTGTAGCCCTTTTTGAGGATCTGGTCTGGGAGGGAGCTTTTACTAGATCACTTTCCTTTTCTGCTTCTTTCTTTTCTTTCTCTGCCCTTTCCATCTTTTCTCTATTTGCATCAAGTGCCTCCTTGGATATTCCAAATCTCCTATCAACTTCTTCAACTTCCCTTCTCAATTTCCCTTTTATCTCTAGTTGTCTAAGTTCCACATGAATTTTTACACTCAATTCTTCAAAGGTTCCAAACCTTTCTGCCTTGGGATCCTTGGGTTGACTAAGCATATGTTGAACATGTAGCTCAACAATTTTCTCATCCACTTCATACCCCATTGGCATGATCCACATTGTTCTTGGCTCCACTGTGTCCATTAGGCACTGATCAGTTTCTACCATAAAGCATATTGTATCTTTATATTTTTCAACTAAAGATTTGGGGATTCTCTCTCTTGCTTGCATCATGCTCTAAAAATTCTTGAAATAGCCCCAGAGAGCTGTATTCTATGCCTTGGCATCACCAAGCCCATGTATATAATCTCTGATTTGAATAGCTACTGGTCTATCATTCTGCCATACCCAGCCACTGGATTGGGGAAGCTCATTCATGTAATAAAAGAATAGGTAGAGTATCAAGCCACCATACTTGAAGGAGTTCTTCTTGTCCTTCTTTATCTTTTGTAGATTTTCCAAAAGTTGGGTTAGAAGAAGTTCACACAGATCATAGTCAACATTTTCTTTTAGCATCTGATAGGCTGTATAAACTGTAGTTCCCAGTACTAAATTTTCCCTACTGGAGTGATAAATCTTGTAACCAATTATCATGGATGCAAATTTGACATCCGGATCAGTGATATCTTCAATTGACATAGCTCTCTTGTCAAATTTTGATCTTGTTGCATCACTTACTATCTGATTCTTGATAGATTTGAGAACAGGTATCCCACCGAATGAGTGCAAACTAGTTACTGCCCTAATTGCATCTTTGGTGGTTTTAAATGGTCTATTCAACCATAAGAAATTGTCATGCACTCTGCTCAACACATACCGGACCCATTCATCTTCTTCAAAATAGGGGAAATGAATGTACTGTGCAAAATGCTTCTCCCGGATGGTTTTATACTGAGGTTTGATCTCAAAAGAATCATCTATTAACTGCTTGTGATAGATATCCATTAACTTTGATTCCCCAAATTCTTCAATGCTTGCATGAATGTAAACCCTAACATCTTCTACATGCAGAACCCCATGCGGAATGTTTGAAAAGGTGCCTAGGGGATCAACTTCTAGAGATTTATATGGATGCTTCTTAAATTTAGGGAGAGGTCTATCAGAGATCTTCACAACATTTGGAGTAGCCATTTCTAAAAAGATTTTACAGAGAGATATTCAGCAATGAAAAATACCTTTTTCATTTCTATGGTTAGCTGAAAGAGCTAGATTTGATTAGCTGGATGAAACGATTTCAATGGCTGATCTTTGAGAGTTGAGACAATTTGATGCAAAGCTCCTTTTTCTTTTCTTCTTGAGTGCAAATGTGCAAATGACGAATGAATGAACTCTTTTATTTCTGGGAAAGCCCTAATTTTCACCCTACAATAAATGCACAACCTAATTCATTCTGGTTTGCCTTGTTTACCTTATTCGGAGACATAACCTTTCCAGATCACTGAGACAGACTTTAGAGTTATTCTTGGAGAATAGTGATAATCTATCTTCCTTTCACTAATCATTTGATCTATCTGTAGATCAAGATTCCATAGTTTGAATCATGTTGGGTTTAACTATGAGAAACCTACTTCTCACCAGATGACTGAGGGACTGGATTAGTCCTCTACCTGTTTAAAACTTCTTGCAGATCTTTCGTATCTTAATCACAATTTACTTGGATGTTTCTCTGAGAGCCCTTTAATCTGCAATTTTCCTTGTGCCAATTCCAGCACCAATTGACTGGCTGGGGGATAATGTTTTTCCTTGAGACTCGCCCTGAGCCAGAGCTCACTTTTTAGTTTTTGGAAGGAATATTAGCACCAGAGTCTGGTGCGGATCCATCCCCTACATTCTCTATACTTTTCTTCACCCAAATCTTGTTCATTTCACTTTGAACTTCATCCACATTCACTTTTTGTTTTCCCTTGTCTTGATTCTGATTGTGATGTGCCAAACCTCTTTTGTCCTGATTCTTGCTTCTACAGAATTTGGCAATATGACCAGATCTATTGCAAATTTGGCAAACAATATTTCTTTGCATATTTGATTGATATCCTCTTGATCTGCATTGATTAGCCATGTGACCCATTCTATTGCATGCAAAGCATCTACCATTGAATGAATTGTCATTTGCATATTTTTGCATTCATGAGATTTGTGGCCATACCTTTTACAGTTGAAACACTGTCCAAAGAAGGATGTATTAGTCTAATTCATTCTCTTTCTGCACTGATTAGCTCTATGACCAAAGTTATTGCAGTTGTGGCAGTATCCATTGAAGGATGGATATCTTTGAGCATTAGGCTGCCTTACCGAAGGTCTTCTAGGCCTGTTCCTTGGATTTTTTGATCCAAAATTCTTCTGACCAGATCCAAAGCTTTCTCCTTTCTCATATCCCAAACCACACTTGTCATCTACCCTCTTTTGACTTTCAAGAACTTCAAGTTGAGCAGAGCTTATCTTAAATTTCTCTTTATATTCATTTGTTGTTTGAAGATCCCTTTTAAGAGAGACAATTTGATCCTCAAGTTTTTCTTCATTATCTTTAGCATCTTCAAGATAAGATTCAAGATGTCTGATAATTCTATCCATCTTGTGGCAATCTTCTAATTTTTCCTTGAGAGATTGTCTTAGATCATCTTTAGTTTTTCTTTTCTCTTCAATCTCTTGGGTAAACTTTATAACTCCAGATTCCATTTCATGTCTTACCATAATGATTTCTTTTGATAACTTTTCACATAACTTGGTTTTCTCCTTTAGATCTCCATTTGTATCATTGGCTTCACCTTGTCTTGCCAGTTGCTGAAGTAGCTCCTTTCTCTTTTTCATAGAGAGACTTAGTTTCTCTTTTAATTCATTTATGAAATCATCAGCCTGTTTGAGTCTTTCCTTCAATTCATTGATTTCAGAATTTGACTGCTCAAGATCATCTAGGGCAGACTTAAGTTTCTCCTTCATACCATACGCATCCATTTGAATTCCCAGGTCTTCCTCAAGATATTAGGCTCTGTTGAGAGGAACTTAGCTCTGATACCAATTGTTGATAACTGAGAGGGGGGGTGAATCAGTTATCTTGATTATTTTAGCTTTCTAAACTTTCTTAATAATAAATGCTGCATCAATTCAAATAAGCAAACATAACCATGAAATGGAAATACACATGACACAATATTTTTGATGTGGAAACCCTATTAAGGGAGAAAACCATGGGGTGATTAACCCAAGATTGTATTCTCTGTTAGAAGAATAGAAATACAAAATGGCACTTGCCAATTAGGGCTCACTATCTACAAGTTGTAACAAGAAATAATAAGATACTTGAACTGATGTGAAGCATCCACACATGCTGGAGTTCAGTTCTAGTTAGGCTCAGTAAACTAATCTGCTACACTTCATCCTTCCTCTTCTTTTGTTCTGCTGTCCTTTCACATACCAGACCTTCCTTACTGCTTTCACTTTACTCTTTTCCTTTTCTTCACACACCACACTATTCAACAACATTTTCCTTATCGAAATCCATCTGGTATATATATCCGCAAAAAGGATTTCATCCTCTTTCAAGTCGGCATCCAGAATAGTCAATATTTCCTAAACTTTAGTTTGTCGACTGAATCCTTGCTTCCCAAGTGATGCGGATCAAAAAGAAACTTATATAAGTTGTCTAATAAGTTGTTCAATCATGAATGATACCTTAGGAATCTTTATCATTATCAACATCTCATCCGGAATAACTTCTGATGCTTTGATTGTCAATTCTTCCTCTGTCTGTTCTACCAAACTGGACCCCAGTACTTAGAAGCTTATATCTCTTCACTCTTTCAACATCGGAGGCTCAAAACCTAGAATCTATCAGTCAAGATACTCCTCTTGACTTTCCCAAGTCCACACTTTCCAAGGATACTTCCTCTAGCAGATCCTGACCTAACTGTCAGACCTTCTGCATGCTCTGTTCTTGCTTACCAGACCTGTAAGCTCTTCAATCTGACTTCTGATAGAGACACACTATATCCTGTGGATGTGTGGGATGATCTTTGTTGCCATCAATGACAACAATCATGAAGCTCTAATGTGTCTCTTGCCAATAATATGTCCTTCTCCTTTTGATCGGTCATTACCCATGATCCCTTTTCCTCAAAATTTCACCATTCCTAAATTTGATAAATACAAAGGAAAAGGAGACCCAAAAGACCATCTCAAGGTATTCTATCTTGCTTTCTTTGAGGTATTACATAATGACACATATCTTATGCATCTCTTTCCTCACAATCTTGGAGGTCAAGCTATAGAATGGTTCTCACACTTACCCACAGGAGTCAAATCTTTTAATGAGCTAGCAGAGAAATTTGCAACCCATTTCTCCTACAACACAGAGCATGAAATCTCCATGACTGATCTATGCAACAACAAACAAAAGAATGGAGAAACTTTCATTTCTTTCCTTCAACAATCGAGACAAATGGCTAGCAAATTCCCTTTCAAGATTTCTAAAAAATAGCTTCTTAGCATATTTGTGCAGAACCTCAACCAAGAGTTAGGTTTCCATTTGCAAATTCTTAGTGCTACAACCTTTGATGAAATTACATACAAGGGAATCAACATTGAAAAGGCCCTCATTGCTAAGGGTGTAGTCAAAATCTTCAAAGAAATGAAATACAATGCTCCTCAACACCAAACGAACGATAAACCCAAATATTGGAACAAAACAAAAACATGGTCAATGATGGGGTGGTTGATTCTAAACATGTCTAAACATTGCAAACACTGCTACAACTTTCCAAATCAAGTCAAGCTCCACCTCAACAATAGCAACAACAAAGGCAACCTTATCAAAACCAATAGCAATGACAAGAAGAGTGGCGTTAACAAGATTACCCTCAGCGGTGTCAATTCACTCCCTTGGGAGAGCCCATAGAGTCTATCTTACAGAAGCTTTTACACAAAGGCCTCGTCACCTTACCTGATGCTCCCCCATATGGCAAACCAGTTTACAAAACTACACGATACAAAGAAAATGAATACTGTGAATTCCATAGGAGCAAATGGTATAGAACCGCATCGTGCATGAAACTCAAGCACCTAATCCAAAATCTCATCAAAGGCAACCAAATCTCTCTTGAAGATGATCCACCAGCACAACACACGAATAAAGACCTCAACATGTATAAGGAACCATTCCCTCATCATGATCCACCTCCTCTGCAGGATAAAGGTAAAGGTGTCAACCGTGCTTCCACTTCCTTTAACTCCATTGTGGGTCATTTTGAAGAGGGTCAAGTGTCTACCCTCACAATCAAAGGCAAATCTATGGATTGTGCTATTACAATTCATCGTGGTTGTGTCACCTAGTCTCCCAGCTCAATCTGATTATAATCTTGTCGAACATCTAGGGAAAATGCCAGCACAGATCTCTATCTTGGACCTTCTACGGTCATCACCTGCACATAGAGTGGTGCTAGAAAAAGCCCTCCAAGAGTCTTTAGTTCCTAACAACATAGTCGTCATGGATTTCCATGCTATAGTAGGTAACATTTAGCTAGTCTCTCCCTACAATGTGGTCTTCTCTGAGAAGGACCTCCCATCCCATGATCCGTGTCACAATGATGCCCTTCATATTGAGGTTCTCATCCATAAACGTAAAATCAAACATATACTCATAGATGGGGATGCTGGTCTCAACATCTGTTCTTTAAAATTACTTAAGCAATTGGGATACTCTAAGGATCATGTCAACACTAATCAAAGTATTACAATCAAGGGATATGATGATTTTGAATTCCATTCAGAAGGTATTATCCACTTGCCTATACAACTAGGCCCTGTCATGCTTGAAACCAGGTACTAAGTCCTTGATATTGAGCTGCCTTACAATATTATCTTAGGCTGTCCATCGATCCATGCAATGAAATCCATTCCCTCCATGTACCATCAGTCTCTAAAGTTCCCCTTCAATGGTACAAAGATAACTATCCCAGGAGACCCCAATCCTTTTGAATTCTACCATGTCTTGCAAGGCAGTTATAAGAATTGCAACCAAGTGCCCCAAAATGACAAAGCCCTTGAATCCCCACTATATGTCGATCCTAAAAATCTGATGCAAGCCTCTACAAGTGAACCTAATCCTCTTCCTGAAATCAAAGCTCACATCCGTGATATAGGCTTTGGAAGATATGATATCTCAAAATCTTGTTGTGTAGGGCAAATGCCTTTGTCCCGTAAATCTTACGGCCAACCACCCATTGCCAAAGTAACTAAAAAAGTAGCTATTCCTCCCCCAGCATTTCTAACCCAATTCTAAGAGGGAAAATTATTGGAAGAGGAAACTATTGAGGACATTTCTTCTTGGCTCTATAAAGAGAAAGAACCAGTCACAATACCAGTCAAGCAATATGGTAATGGCTTAAGGATTTTCAAACACATGGGCTATAAAGGCAAAGGTGGCCTTGGGAAATAGAATCAAGGCACAATGGAACCCATTATTGTGATGAAGAAACTAGACAAGAAGGGTTTAGGATTTGGTAAGAAGGTACCACGTGCCTTGGACATCGAGGGTATACTCGACAAGGTGGCTGAAACTTTTATCGTAGATTTGACATTTTTTGAGGATATCATCGATGACTCTTCCCTTGATATGACTGACCTATTCACTGAATCCTCTATCTTTATGCTATCATCTATATCCTTAACCTCCACCACAAACACCCAGAATGTAACACTTGTCTACCCTGAACTTATCGATTGGGACCAACAAGGGTCCCTCGTTATAGATGTATTTCAGAATGACGAAGCTATAGCTGAGTTCATGGATCTTCAAGAAGGTATCCCTCTTGGTGATCATAAGGCAAGTTTTGTATTGGAACTAGAGCCAACAACTTATTTTGGTGAGGATGCTAAATCCTCCAATTGCAAAAGTAAAAATAAAGAAAGATCTCTAGGTGAAAACCACACTGTGGCACCTCCCAATCAGAAAATAGTAAAAACAAAGGACGTATCCAAAGGTGAAAACCCAACTGTGGCACCTGAGGATGGAGGATTTGACCTTCCCCTACCATCTAAGTATCAAGAGAAGTTACCTCTCCTAGTGGAATATTCTACAGAGATAAACCTTGGCATAGAGCAAAATCCAAAGACCACATTCCTAGTAGCATCATTATTAGAAACAAAGCATAGGAATCTTAACAAATTATTCTTACAGAGAACCATCAACTTTGCGTGGACCTATACTAATATGCCAGGGTTAGACCCTAAGCTAGTTGTTCACTATCTCACAGTTGATCCAAAAGTAAAACCAGTCAAGCAAAAGCTGAGAAAGATGTACCCACAGATAGTTCTCTTGGTAAAAGTGGAAATACAGAAGTTGTTAGATGCAAAGTTCATCCGACCTATTGACTATTCAGATTGGGTCTCAAACATTGTACCTATGTCTAAACACAATGGGCGTATCCACATGTGTAATGATTTTAGAGATCTTAACAAAGCATGTCCCAAAGATGACTTTCCACTACCGAACATTAATATTATAGTAGACTTGACAGAAGGTCATGAAATTCTTTCTCTCATGGATGGATTCTCAGGCTACAATTAGATAAGGATAGTAGAAGAGGAACAACATAAAACAACCTTTACTTGTCCGTGGGGTAATTATTGTTGGTGTGTCATGCTGTTTGGTCTAAAGAATGCGGGGGCCACTTATCAAAGAGCAATGACAGTGATATTCCATGACCTCTTTCATCATATCATGGAGGACTATGTGGATGACATACTAGCTAAATCTTCTAGGGAAGATCACATACAAGTTCTAGGACAGATCTTTGACAAGCTCAAGAAATACCAAGTAAGACTCAATCCAAAGAAGTGTGTCTTTAGTGTAACATCAAGGAAGTTGTTGGGATACATTTTATCTCATAGAGGTATCGAAGTAGACCCCATAAAAGTTAAGGCTATAGTGGAGATGCCTCCAGCAAAGAACCTCAAAGAATTAAGGAGCCTTTAGGGAAGGTTGTAGTCCATTAGACGTTTCATCTCATAGCTAGCAGATAAATGTCAACTATTTCAACACTTGCTCTAAAAGGATGTCTCATTCCGATGGGATTATAAGTGTCAAGCAACATTTGATTAGCTCAAAGAGTATCTAGCTACACCTCTTGTATTGGTTCCACTAGTAGCTGATAAGCCTTTGATATTATACATCTCAACTACAACTTCAGCCCTCAGGGCCCTTCTAGCACAAAATGATGAATCCGGAAAAGAGCATGCAATTTATTATATCAGTAGAACCTTTGTGGTATATGAACTCAATTATTCACCGATGGGAAGAGCTTGTTTAGCAGTAGTGTTCACTTCCCAAAAGTTGTTACATTACATGTTGAACCAACACACAAAACTTATAGCCAAAATTGATCCATTGAAGTATCTACTAGTAAAAGCAGCTCTTACAGGCAGACTAGCTAAATGGGTCATGATACTTAGTGAGTTCAACATTGAGTATACGGATCGTAAAGCAATCAAAGGACAAGCCCTAGCAGTTCAACTAGCAGAAGTACCCATGACAGATACACACCCTATGGTAGCAGACTTTCTAGACGAGAATCTCTTCACTCTTTCCAACTCCATAATGTGGAAGTTGTACATTGATGGTTCCTACACACAACATGAATCAAGGGCCGGCATCTTATTTATCAAACCTTAAAATGACTATATTCCAAAGTCATATCAACTTGCATTCCCTTGCACGAACAAAATTGCTGAGTATGAAGCACTTCTCATAGGTCTCAATACAACAGTTCAATGGGACATCACAAAACTACAGGTCTATGGAGACTCACAACTAGTCATTCACCAATTCACAGATGAGTACCAAACAAAAGATGAAAAATTGGTCCCCTACAAGCAACTAGTGGATGCCTACAAACCACATTTTTCTAGCATCACATTTGAGTAAATTCCAAGAGAGCATAACAAGGCTACAGATTCTATGGCTTCTATAGGGTCACTAATTGACATGCCTGCTAATACACAGAAATACAAATTCTTGATCAAGAAATTGTTGATACTAGCTATGGATGTTCTCATTACTAAAATCATCTACGAACTTGTTGGTCCCAATTCCCCATGGTACGAAGACATCAATAAATACCTTAAAAATAGTACCTTTCCCTCTGAACTCTCATCCACCCAACGCAAAACATTTATCTGTCAATCCTCCCATTACACCATTCTGGGTGATACACTATATCGTCAGAGTCTTGATGGTATCCTCTTACGATGTATTAATGCAGAAGAAGCTGAAGCTACCTTACGAGACATACATGAAGGTGTCTGTGGTACACATTCTACCGGTCCTAATCTCTCTAAGAAGATACCTAGAATAGGATATTACTGGCCTACAATAGAACAAGATGTTGCGCAATTTGTGTAGAAGTGTCTACAATGCCAGCAGCATGCAGATTTGATTCATGCACTAGCTCATGAACTACAACCTGTGACAACTCCATGGCCTTTTTCTTAATGGGGTCTCGACCTCATAGGACAAATCCACCCATCTTCATCCAATGGCCACAAATTCATCATTACCACCACAAAGTATTTCACGAAGTGGGTTGAAGCAATTCCCATGACCTATATCACTGGTAAGTAAATAGCCAAGTTTATCCTTAACTACCTCATATGTCGGTATGGTATTCCCCAAGCCATTGTCACTGATAATGAGAGACCATTCAAGAATCAAGATGTGCATGCCTTATGCACACAATACAATATCCAACATCACTTTTCAACTCCCTACTATCCGCAGAGTAACAACCAAGCTGAGGCTTCTAATAAAACCATTCTCAAAATCCTTAAGAAGATAGTCAATGAAGCTGGCCGTGATTGGCACTTGCAACTCAATCCTGCCCTATGGGCCTACTGCACTAGTATCAGAACACCAACTGGTGCCACACCATATGCCTTGGTCTATGGCTTTGAAGCCTTCCTACCTATAGAGGTCGAGATCCCATCCCTCAGAGTATCTATGCAGAACCTGATCGACGGAGAAGAGTATCGCACTTCCAGATTAGTTGAGCTAGAACTACTAGATGAAAGGCGCCTTGTCACGCTTAATCATCTCCATGTCTATCAAAACCTCCTTCAGCATAATTACAAAAAAAAGATCAAATAAATATAGTTTCAAGTTGGTGATCTTGTACTCAAAGAGAATCAGAGAAATCAAGCAAATCGAGAAAAGAAGGGCAAGTTTGAGCCTAATTAGTTAGGTCCCTTTATTGTGACAGTAGCATTTGGATCAAGAGCTTATACTTTAGCTACACCTAACGGCATTCCTTAAGATGAGCCAATTAATAGTGTTCATCTCAAGAAGTTCTGTGCCTGATCCTCAAACTCTTCTAAAAAAAAAAAAAATCTGTCCTTTGGTGAAAACTTGGCAAACGGGCTCCTTGGGTAAGTACCATTGTGAAAACCTAGCAAACAGGTGCTATGTGTAGAGTCAACATCCATCATCTATGGAGTCTTGTTCATGTCATTTTGCAACAAGCTTCATCCATCCCTCCATAATAAAACCATTGACCTTGTTCGCATTTCCATCTCCCTATCTAGTATAGCTTGGAAATTTGTCAATGTCCATCATCATCATCCCATGTCTGCATCTGTGTCAGTTAACACTGTCTTGTCCTAGGTCAAGCTTTCTATGTCTTCTCCATCGGTCACCCATGCAACTTCCTCTAACGGAATGGGGGCAACTCCTTCCTTAACCTAGGTCTAGGATCGGTTCCTTGTTCATGGTTCACAACAAGCGCTTCAATCATCCTCCTTTCAATAGATAACACTCTTTAATGGACACATCACTCCTATGATAAGGTTGTTATCTTTGCAATGCTTTTCCTAAATCATCACACCAACTAGAACTACATATTATCTCATTTTAGTCTTAAGGTACCTTGATCCATTGGATATGGGTATGTAGGCAGTTTGGAATATGAAAGAAGTTTCCAATACTTAGGTACATAAGATCTCCTCCTTTCATCTTGACCCATTCATAACTCTATCCAGAACTACATACAACCACTTTCATCTTTCATCGTAATGTGCCTTGATCCCATGGATACAGGGTATGTAGGCAGTCTGGAATATGAAGGATGTATCCAGTACTCAGGCACATATGATTCATCATTCTTCACCCACCCCAATCCATTAACGTTGTCATCTTCCTAGTCTTTCATTTATCAAAATCCATTCACCTCAACTTGACTAACTCAAGCAGCAAGCAAAGCACATCCTTTCAAAGAAAAAGTTCTTAACAAAACCTGAAGCAAAGCAGCTTTCTTCCAAAGTCATCTACTATCCTGCATATCAATTGCCAACATCAGTTGAATCCTGCTTAACCAAAGCACCAAGTCAACAAGCTTGTCTTCTGCAGAGTGTTCCATGATCGAGACCAACACATGCATCTCCTATGACACATGGCATTTCTGGCAGCAAGATATTGTCTTTTTAGGTAGATAGCCCCCTTTAACAGACACCTAGTTCCTATGGTAAGGTTGTTATCTTTCCTATCCAATCTATCCTGAGCAACCTCTTTGGCAAGAGAATAGGTTGCCTGTATGTTTACTTTGTAAGTTAGTCAATTTGCTTTTCATTTTATTTGTTGTTCCTGTCCATTACTTATTCAAGGCTACCTTGATTTATCTATAATCTTGGTATGTTGTGATGTAGTATGGATTGGGGGCATAGTCATTGCTTTTGTATGCCGTGTTTGAGGAATGATCTTTAGCATCTTTTTTGGTAGCATATTTATCCTGTGTGTGTTATGACCTAGCATCTTACATATTAGTAATTCTTCTTGCATTTACATGTATTGAAGTTTATTTTATGTTCAAGACTAGGGCTCATTCACATATTCCAACAAGGTTGTATCATGTCTAAGGGATCTAAGTTCAAATCGCTTGCTTGCAGAGTCAACGTCCACGCACTCAGATATTACAGTACCTTGGTGGCAAACTATCCATGTGCTCTATCAAAAATAAGGATTGCTCTTTATATACAATTGTGAAACCAATGCAACAAGCTCATCATTCATCCATTCACAACAACCCTTATATGATTTTCATTGCAATGATCGATCAATAGTCTCTATCTTCCATCTCCTCTTTTCTTCTCTCTGGTGCATATCTGCAAAATCCACATGTTAGATATGACAAGTCATAGCATCTATTCATCATACATCTATAAGCATCATCTAAGTAATATATGTCACCACATAAATCCATAATCATACATACATATCATCACATCCATGTCATCAAGAAGTGCATACATAAAAGCATGAACATCAATGCACATAATCTGTCATCCTATATATCATGTGAAGGTCATCATAATACAAAATGTGTGTGTCTACATCAATAGTCTATATGTATACATCCAAATATACATCAATATAGTACATCAAGGCTATCAAAGAGCCCACAAAATATACATAAGGATGCACGCAGGCATTAGTCCAAAATGATACAAAATGATACAATATACAAGTATACATGCTCTAGTGGGTAGAGTTGCCCTCTTGCTATGGCTCTTGTCCTCCACCTGTGCTTGATGCAGGTCCCCCTGCTAGTCCTCCTCCCCCTAGTGGCACCCCTAGTCATCTAATTGAGGATAGTGACTGCACTATCCTACGAGACCTGGATGCTCTGGATCTACTCCTATCTATGTAGCTAGGTGCCTATTGAGCTCCTGGCACCGCACCCGCGTAGAGCCCCCTGTAGTACTCTGCTTCTCTCCCTGCTGACACTAGCTCTCCCTGCACACAAACGAGCTCACTATACAGTGTCTTCTGGTCTACACCTAGTGCACGGCATGCCTCATCTCTCTCCTGTCTCACCCTCTATAGTGTGGCCTCTATTGTTAGCCATAGCTAGGCCTCTGCATCCCTCTCTCGAGTCACTTGGGCTAACTACCTGTCATCCATTGCTGGTGCGAGTGCGGCCTATGCTTGTGCCTATACCTATACCTAGATCTGTACCTATACCTGTGCCTATGCGAGGGCTACCTATGTTGGTGTGGCTATCTGTTTCTACATTTGTGCTAGTGCCTCAGCCTGTCTCGCCTCTACCTTGGCTACATCCCTGTCTCTCCTCAGCCTCACCATCTAGAGCTCTAATCGAGTCCTCTGGGCTATCTCCTCCTGTAAGAGTCACTCAGTCTGCTATAAATCGGTCTGTATGACTGGATCCACCTCCTCAGCCATCTCCACATCTACCTACTAGCCTCTGGCCTCCCCAACTGCCTACTATCTCACCTCTCTGCCCTGTCACCTCATCTTGGCCTCTGCAACTGGGACTAGTACCTCCCCTACTACCCCTGCCACACCTGGTGTAGTCAACCACACTGGCCTATGTGTCTACCAGTACCTGTCGTACTCTGGTAGTGTCCCTGGATCTGCCGGTCTTGTATCCCAATCCCATCTCACTAGGACAAGTCCCCGCAACTCTACCAATTTTATAGCCACTAAAATCTCTACATCCTAGTCCCCTACCTCCCACTGAGTCCTCGCATGTGTCACCTCTCCAATTGGCAATGCCTGTGGTAATCTAAACTATCTGAGTACCCACTCTAGTAGGTGTCTCTCAATGGTGTCTGTCTGCCTCCCAAATAAATAGCGAGCTTGTTGACAGTACATAAGCTTCTTGTGCTCATCCTCCCACTCCTCGTACAATAGCCATGACCTCTAAGCAAATATGTCCATCTCATCGATTTGTCACCTCTAGTGGCTAACAGATCCCAACCTCCAGTGTTTGATAACTCCCTCATACAAGAATGTGTATGGCTCTCCCCTCTCCTGATGACATTGTGCCATGGGTCTAATCACTGGGATGTGCTCCCACACCCACACCTATAATAGAGTAACCCCTGCTAAGAGACTCCTGCCTCTCTTGTAAACATAGTCGTGCATGTCTCAATACTGCTATCGAAGCACACAAGGCCCCCATGCATACTATGTACCATGTGTAAACATCCCAGATAGTAGCATGCCCCATCCCACTGATAATCCTCTCGATCACCTATCTGGGCATAGAAAACTGCCAATAAGTGAAGCAACTATCCATCTGATCCTATCATAGAGTCAAGGGACGTCTGCCCACCGAATCTCCCCATCCTCTATCCTCAGTTTGTCTATGAAGAATACCTCTACCAAGCCTGCCTCACCCCCCACTAGGTCAAAATCTACTCTCTCTCCATCAATCCGAACCTTGAGGATGCGATACACATCCTCCAGTGTCACTGTAGCCTCCCCCATTGGAAAGTGAAACAAGCCTGTCTCACTGTGGAATCTCTCTACAACCACTGTCACTAGGGCGAGATTCACCCTAATATGTGTCAAGTATGCTACATGCCACAATCTCGCATGCTCTAGGAATGCATCCTCCTCCCACATCAGCTATACTACCTCATGTGCTATAGGGTGGTGTCGCTCTCTCGAGATCAATGGCGGCATAATCCTCTCCATCCAAGCAACCATTGGTCAATTCTTTTATACCATATCCCCTAAATCCTACCTATATCTATTCTATGTTGTGCACCCTTAGACAAAACTCTCCCTTTTTATAAGCTAGGGTAGTCAACCCTTTGGTCAACCATAACTCCTGCGCTCTTCTAGCCTAAACCAAAAGAGACTTGTTGTGCACAAGTGCGCTACACTGTTTTACCACACGCGCCTCACTGCTCATGCAGAAGCGCTGAACTGTCTGACCCAACCATGACTTCTTTTGGACAAGAGCGTTGCCCCATGCCTACAACCGTGTCTCGTTGTCCTTCCAAAGGTGACCTGATTCTTTTTCTCCCCTTCTAACCATGCTAACTTACCTTGCCAGAAGTGCTACACTGCTCTACCAAGAGCACTGCGTCTTCCTACCAATCGCACTGCAGCGCGAAGACCTAAAAGCCAATAGTGCTTTCTTTTTACCAATAATGCTATACTTTCCTACCAGATGTGTTGTGGTGCACCAAAAGTGCCTAACTTGGCCACCATACACACTAAACTAGCCTACAGCACTTTTGGCTAACCTAAAAAGACCTAGCCCTAAACCACCCTAAAACATCAAAATAAAATGAGGTTTTTAGACACTTACCATTGTCAAAGCTCCTGCTGGCCTCTTGTACATCCGCACTAGCTCCACCCAATGCCTGTGTACTAGAATCGGCATCTCTCCTCGCTGTCCACTCCCTCCACACAACTCTCTCACCCTAAGTTTGGAGGTTCTACTCTAAATTTAGAAGCTCTTAGGGTGCAAATGAGGAGTGTGGTCCTGTTAGGACCTATTTATAGTATCCCTCCCTCTTTCTTTTCTTCCCACCCCATTTTTTTTCTTTCTGCTACCTATCTCCAACACACGCATGTAGTCGATCGTCAACCCAGTTCTTCTGTCACTTCCCTATCTTTTCGCTCAAGGGGGCATATGCTGGGGCAACTACCTACACTGGGGCATCAAAAATTGTATCATGTCTTCAACAATCATTTTCTTTGACGCAACGCTGTAAAATGCATTGCATCAAAGCGGGGCAAAATGTAGACACCCTAAAATAACTGTGTCGTCGCACCACTTGCATTTTGTCATCTATCTAATCACCTGCATTTCAAACGTTATTTAAATAATCTAATTATTTAATTAATTTCACCAAAATCACCAAATTCTTCCAAATCACATAATTGCGACATTAATTAAATAAATTTTGTTTATTTAAATTATTAAATTAAATTCCTCTACTATTCTTCCATAATTAAATAATTTCAATTATTTGATTAAATCATTATCCTCTTTTCAAAATTGAAATTCACATTAATTAAATAAATCCAATTATTTAATTAAATCACCTCAAATTCCCTCTTATCTGCATTAATTAAATAAATCCAATTATTTAATTAATTCATCACAAATCTCCTCTTATCTACAATTAAATAATTTTACATTATTTAATTAAATCACTTGTTCTTCTAAATTTAAATAAATCATGCAAATTTATTTAAATTGTCTCAATCCTCTAAAAATAAATAAAATCAAATATTTTATTTAAATCTTCATATCTTATCTATTCCTCTATCATGCATAATCAATTAAATTTATTTATTTATTTAATTTTAGTTATCTTCCAATTCCTCTTAAAATATCTTGTTAACTCATGTGCACAATCTGTCTTATTTTTAGAACTCTAAAAAAGGCAAAATTATAAGTTAAGTTATCTATTCAATCAATCTTGTTTTCATCATATCTTAATAAAAATATCCTTATGGATTGACACATGTCATGTGTACATTCATCATGGTTATTTGTTTTATCTCCTCCGTTGATTCTTCTAAATTATCTGGACCGTTGATCGATCATGTTTGAAACCTATATAAACCCCCTCATCTCCTTCACAAATCCTCTTCGATCACTTATTCTCAAGCATCCTTTAACAACGCTTTGAGCATACATTGCATCGATTGAGCAACTTTACGATCTTTTAACATTGATCTTTGAGCACTTTGAGCACTTTACTTGCTTGTTTCAAACATGGTTTCACAGCACTATTGAGCAATCCACATTCATCCAAAGGGAACAATACAAATCTCAGTAAAAGATTTCATATTTCATTGATCTATTGGTAATGGCTTTTATTTAGATTAGTTCTCTTTATGTTATTAGTTTTTTATTTTGTTAGTTTATCATAGTCAATTTTCCTCATACACATGGTGATACCCACTCTTTAGGTCAATCTTTGTGAAGTACTTGGCTCTACTCAAACAATCCATTATGTCATCCATTATGGGCAATGAAAATCTATGCTTGATCATGATCTTATTTGATGGCTCGAGAGTCTGTACACATTCTCTACTCTCCATCTTTCTTTGGTGCTAGTACTGCAGGTACCGCACATGGACTTAGGCTCTCTTATCAATCCCTTCCTCAACAACTACTAAACTTGTCTGTTCAACTCTTCACTCTCTACTGGAATCATTCTATGGGATGCCTTATTCGGCAAACTAGTTCCTAGTATCAAATCCATTTGATGACTTATCTTCCTCACGGGTGGTGAACCTTATGGTACATTATCAGAGACAATATCTTGAAATTCTTCCAACATTTCTAAGACTTTTGCTGGTACATCTTCACATTTCTCTTGACTAATCTTAGGAATCAATGCAAAGCAATGACTCTCATGCTTCATAACCTCCAAAAATTTTCTACCATCTACCAAGCAAATTCTAGCAGTACTACATACCTTTTCTTCCACCTCCTTCAAGGGCTTCAACTTATGATGGACTCCATCCTTTGTTAGAGAGTATGTGTTTGCACAACCATCATGGACAATGCTCCTATCATACTACCATGGCCTCCCTAATAACATATGACAAGCATCCATCGGTATGATGTCACACAGCACCTCATCATGGTAGTCACCAATCTTAAACTTTACTAAACACTGCTCATTGACCAAAGCATTATGGTCCTTCTGCAATGATGCAATCTGATATGGATGCAGATGCTTTCTTCTTGTAAACTTCAACTTATCAACCATCTCCTCTGAAACAAGATTGTCAGTGCTTCCACTATCAATAATAATATCACAACACTTACCTTCACAATTGCACCTTGTGCAGAATAAACTCTTCCTCTGATTAGGTTCTTTCTCCTCATTCAACAAAGTTCTTCTGATAGCTAGGGTTTCTCCCCTTTCAGCATCTTCAGAATGCTCAAACTACACATCTTTATCTACATGTGTAACTCATGCATTACCTTCAAATCTTCTATTTGTCCTTCCTTGATGTTGCAGACACTCATATGCTCTATGCCCTTCTTCTCCACATTAGAAACATGTTCCTCTGAAACCTCCTCTTTCAAGTCCTTGCCTAGGTTGGCCTCTTCCTCTTCCTCTTTTCTCACAATTGTTCTGGTCATTAGGGTGGTAGGAATTATCCCCTCTCTGATTTCGACTAGTTCCAACTTCTTCACTTTTCTTTGAATCTTCATTTTAGCCCCCATAGGGTTTTCCACCAGTCCTTCCACCTTGACCTCTTCTCCTTTGCTTGTTGTCAAATCTTTTATTTAGCTTCTCTTCCACCTTCAGGGAAAAGTAGTACACATGTTCTGTGGTCATCATTCTGACCAAGCTCAGCTCCTCTTGAATACTTGGCCTCAACCCATTAATGTAATGAGCTACCCTCTCCTTGTTGGTCTCTACATGGCTTGTCTTGATAGTAATTTTATAAAACTCTTCTGTATACTCCTTAACAAACTTGTTACCTTGCTTTAGTCCTTGTAACTTCTTCAGCAACTCCATCTTATAGTCCACAAGAAAGAACTACTTCTTTAGTTTCTCTACCATCTGATCCCATCTAGAGATATTTCTTCTTATTCTTCTGTTCCTCTCTAATTGGACCTCCTTCCACCGAATACTGACATGGCCCTTCAACATTGTTTTTGCAAACTTGACCCGATCTGGGTCCTCCACATCTTCATACAAAAAATACTCCTCCATGTCCTTGATCCAATCAATAAGCTGTTCCAGATTCAAATATTCAAAATATGTAGAAACTTTGATCATGGACCTCTTTTCGATCTTTGAAATGGCTCTCAACAACCTAACTTCTACAGGATCTCCTATAGCTTCCTATTCTTCCTCAGATAGCTCTTTTTCAGCTTCATCTTTGCTTTCTTCTCTTATTCTCGACTCAAACCCTCTTCATAGCTCCTCTTTTAATGCAGCGATTTGCCTTTGCAGGGCTCTAAAACCCTCTTCCATCAAAGCATTCCTCCCAATATGATTTCTTCGTGGAGACATCTTGATCTCTGTAGCAAACCCATAACCTCAAGTCCTAGTGTAAATTGCCTCACAGTCGGCGATCTGTCTACACACTCAGGAACCCTCACTCTGATACCACCTGATGAAAGGGGTAAACCATAAAACATACCATTGTAGAAATTGCACACAAAAAATAGAACTTTCTTTATTGATTTAGATAACTTATTACATTACAGAAGCTCAAATACAGTCAGAGGAATCGACCCTCTAGAGGCTGCAACACATTATAGCTTCCTCTTACAAGACTCTGGAATCATCTGCCATCTGTAACCCCAAAGTTGCTAGGGTTTCTATTTTTCCCGCCTATTCTTGACTCTACACTTCCTCCCTTAACTCTACTACTACCCAAGGTTCCCAAAAATGGTTATTAATAGCCTTTTTGGCAGCCAACAACTTAATTTCAAAATTTGCATCTCCCTCCAAAAATAGGTCAACTTCTAGGAGCCATAACTTTTGATCTGAGTGTCTGATTGATGAACTATTTTATGTGTCAGAAAGCTCGCAGAGTTCTCTATGCGTTAAGGACCAGCTCTGCCAATTTTAGCTATTTTGGGGCCCGTACGGGGCCGTTTAGTGCCTCAAAACTAACTTTGAATAATTTTCAGGCATTTTTTAAGAAATAGAAACTTTAATATATTTTAGCTCGCAAATGATCTTTGCGTGATTCCTTCACCAAAGGTCTTATTTTTCTGTTATGAAGTTTTCTTTAAATTTTCAATTCAATCCGTGCCCAAATGTAAACTTTCTAAAAATAACCGGTTGCTATTTTTAGTAGTTTGGAAAAACTGAAAGTTCTACATCATTATTCAAGTGATTATGGAACTAGAACCACAAATTTTGAAAAGAAATAGAAAGAACATCAATAATTTTGAAATACATTATTTTTTGGGCAATACAAGATTGCCCTTACACCATTGGATGCTCCTGCATCAGTTTGTTGAGATCGAAGTCAATGGGGAGTTTAAGTCCTAGATTTGCAAGATGAATAAAGTACTTGTGAGGGTCCTCGTGGAGCACTTTTTCTAGCAAGCATTGAAATTTCTAATCTTGGAGGGTTCCCTGATACTCCTCATGAGAGATTTCCTCATCACTATCATGAGGGGTGATAATACAATTAGATTTCCCAGGCATTTCAAGTTGTTTTTGGGATTGAGATCTAGTTAAAAACATGTGAGGTGATGTGGGAATAGGTGGGATGAAACTAGAAATTTTGGTAAGGTGTTGGTGGAGATTGTTGAGAAGAGGATACTTGTGATGAGATTTGAACAAGGGACTCTTTTGATCAATCATTCCAAGTAAGATAGTTGATACAAGATGATAGCCACAAGTAAGAATATCTGGTACCTGTTTACTATGAAGAGATTAGTCTTGCACCAAGATGACTAGCAAAATTCTGTGACCTACTAGTGTTACTTGAATCTGAAATGATTTGAAAAAGGTCTTGCACTAATTTGATATGGAACTCTTGGCTTTGCTTCGGAAAGACCTGATAGAAGGTGGATGAGATGACCGACAAAAGAGAGGGTACACTATGGAATTGGACGAAAAAGGTGACTGCATGGTAAAACTAACTTTAGAAACTAGAACAAGCCTGAAATGGGTATCCAGAAAGGTTAACAATTTTTTCTCAAAAGATATGGAAATACTCATTATCAGGGATGCGTAGGAACATAAATACTAAAATAGAGGATATATGTGCAGCAAGTCGATACAAATGCGTAGTACTAGAAAAAATAAAATGTACAATAAGAGATGATAAAAGTGCAGACAGTTGATACAGATGCACAGCAGGTTGAGGTGAATGCACAGCTCTACGGGACAGATGCATAGTTTTGATTTTCTTTAGTATTTTTACAATTTTTTGGCACATTTTTAAGTGTTTTTGGTTTCTTGGTTGCAAGATGGGTTTTTTTTAATCTAATTTTCTTAATTATGGCAAGAAGACATAGTAAACACAAAGAATGTTTTCATGGTTTTTGAATTTTTTTGTAATTTTTTTGGACTCATTTTTACTCAAAAAGAAAGTACAAATCCTAGGTTGGAAAAGGCAATATTTGTCAGATCCCCTAGCTATGCATATTCAAAGTGGATAGCTTCAAGATCTTGGTAGCACCAACTCCTCTCCATAGCACACACTTCTCACACATACCAAGATCTGAGTTTCCCAAGGATCATACCCCCACGAACCTTAGGATTGTCTTTGCTATCTCTACTAAGAACCACAAGAATTAGGGTAGCTTCGAAGGTTCCACCTTTTGTGCCAACAAATAGATGGTTTTTTAGCTACTAAAACAAGGATGACTAGTAAGTACAACCATTCAAGTGGTTATACATGTGGCAGCACTACTCTCTGTTATGTAGTCTCCCAGCCTACAAGGGTTGCGCCTTGGAGGTTTTTGGGGGAGGTTGGCTGTTGGTATAACACAACTTCACTCGTTGTTTGAAGCTTTCCCTCCAAACACAATTTATTTATAGTGGCTTGGAAAAGATTGGCTTTAGCTTGTTACCACTTAAGGTTATTCCCCAAGGATAGAAGGATATCCAAGGGCAGGTGGTGCAGAAGCACCTACCTAACAGCTGGCCTCCTTGAGGCAGTTAGTTGGTTATAGGTCCGCATGATGACGTACATGATCAGGATATAGGATAACATGATCAGGATATAGGCGAATTGTCGCATGATGACAGGGCAGTAGGCTATTTTTAGTATGTTTGACTTTATCATGTAATAAGGTCCATTGGACCGATGCTATGTAGTAGTTCAGCATAGGAGTATGTGTAGGCAGTTAGAGATCGGGATAAGGTTATCTGAGCTGTCCTCTCTCCCAGCCGCTTGGAAGCTCCCAGCCGCTGGGAAGTGAAGTTGGTAGTACTCGAAGGTTTTGTTATATATACCTTCGATCTGTTAGGGTTTAGAAACAGTTCATATTGATAGTTCATATTGAGTTTGATAGGTGTTATGTTCAGGAGAGTAGTACTGGTGATATGCTGTACTGGGAATCAGTCCAGATATTGTGAAGTAGAATTGTAAAAGCAGGACATTTGAATCTCAATTGAATAAGATCTCATCTTTTGCAGTATTTGAGTTGATCAGTTGTATCTGTGTTGATTTCCTTTTCTGTTTGCAAGTTAATGGGCACTTTCAACCCTTCCACCGGTTGATCCTGCAAATCGGTGGAATGGTCCTGTATCATAGTTTAGTTCGCATTTGTGTTTTCTGTTTATGCATTGCATTGTTCAGGAGATCAGTTAGGAGCATGCTGTGAATCAGCCTAGCATCCTCATGTGCTAGGTCTAGAAGATAAGTTGTTAGATTTTGGTTTGAAGGTGATCCGGCCCGGTCGTCACATGATCTTTGTGAAATAGAGTGGTTCGGAGTGCTTACATGCAGTGGAAGGATACACAGGAGTCTGCATGTGCGTTTCCAGTCGGAACGAGCCGCATCCTCATCTGCGGATCCATCGCCATCAGGATCGGGTCGTGAAGTTGTTGAAGTTTGCATGTTGCAAGTGCATCATGATGTTCTAAGTTGGATATATACTCAGTGTATATATCACAGTCAGGATCATCTCTCGAAGAAGCTCATCATCCGCGTATCGCTAGCTGATGTGGGTGTGAAAGTTAAGTTTTTTTGGCTAAGTGTTGAAGAGTTCATCCGGATGATGTGTGACGTCATCGTCATCAGGATATGACGTCATCGTCATCAGGATATTAAGAAATCCCTCAATGCGAGTTTATCCTGTTGTCACTAAGTGGTAAGGTATCGGCGTAGGCAGGAAGTTGTATTAGCATCATCAGGAGGTTTCGAGGAACCGAATGAACAATATCATGATGCTGTTGCTTGTATCGTCGGGCAGAGGAGCATCGAAGGCAAGTTGTTGAAGTGGAACGTCATCAGGATATTTGGAGCAACTAGATATTTGGATATCCTGCTGACGAAGGTGATATTGAATATCATGATGATGCCGCTTGTATTTGGCGCCCGATGAACAGTGCAACCGGAGGATGTTCGCGCCCGTTGAAAATCATGATGATGATGATAGGCGACAAACAGAGGAGGTAAATAGTAGTCGACAGGAGGATATTTGCGATCATCCGAAATATGATGATGCTGTTGAAATGTGATGATGCTGTTGGTGTCTCTAGGAAATATGATGATGATGTTCAGCCGATAGAGAATTTTATCATGCTGTTTGTGTTGTTGGCTACTCCTTCCTGTTAGTTAGCCTCCGTTGCGTCCCACTCTGCATCATAGTGGTATCAGAGCCAGGTTAGGATCTTCTGGAAAGGATAAGCAGGATGTCAGACGAAGAAGGAACATCTGAGGTTCCAGCAAGGATGACCAACGCTGAGTTGGCAGTTCTGGTGAAGAAATAGATTGCAGAAAGCAAGGCCGTGAAGGCTCAGAATCAGGAGTTGAAAGATGAGTTAGCAAAGTTGAGGAGCAGAGTAGGTTCTGGTAGAGAAGATGATAGGGAAGAAGAAGAGATCCCTAATTGGAGCGAGGAGGTCATTCCTGCAGACCAGAGGCCGCTGTTGAACGCCCTCAAGGCCATGGAGAGGAGAACCATGGATGTGAAGCTGGATTTGCCAGTGTTTACAGGTAAGATGGACCCTGATTCAGTAATGGAATGGATAGATTGTTTGAACAATTTCTTTGTAACAGAGGAGATACCAGAACAGTAGAGAGTGAAGATAGCACAGTCAAAGATGAAAGAAGCTGCCTTGACATGGTGGAACTTTGTTCAGGATGATAGAGTGCAGGAGGGAAAACGTAGAGTTGCCACATGGAAGAAGATGATGGAATTGGTAAAGGAAGCTTATATTCCTTTGGATTACAGTATCCAGTTACACAAGAGGAAGCAGAACCTAAAGCAGAAGGAGCTAGATGTCAGCTCATATACAGAAGAGTTCATGAAACTCTGTATGAAGACAAAGGTGAAAGAAAGTGAAGAAGAGAAGGTAGCCAGATACCTTAATGGATTGAGGTTTAATATTCAGGATGATCTAAGTCTGCATAACCCAGATATAGTGCAGAAATGTTTCCAGTTGGCATTGAAAGTGGAAGAAAAGTTGAAGAGAAAACAAGAACAAAACAATAGAGGAAGAGGATCAGCCCATAGAACAAAGCAAACCAATGAAAGTCAAGAAGATACTGGTAAAGGACAGGGACAGTCTGATTTCAGAGGTGGATGGAAAGGTAGTAAAGGAAGATTTGGAGGTGGTAGAAGTTCTACTACATTTTCAGGGAAATGTTACACCTGTGGTGAGTTTGGTCATCCATCCTTCAAATGTCCAGAAAACACAGGTTCATCATCCAGAAATGATAGAACTGATGACAAGAGAGTACAACTTGTGCAAGAAGAGAAAGAAGAGAAAAGTGTGCAGAGTCCAAACATTTATCAAAAGGATCAGGATGCTGATAATGTTGGATATCCAGAGAGTGGAGAATCATTGATGCTAAGGAGAATTAGTTTGCAGGCATCAAAGGATATGATGCAAAGGAGAGCTCTTTTCAAAACCACATGTAAGAGCAAAGGTAAAGTATGTAAGGTTGTCATTGATACTGGTTCAACAGACAACATGGTATCTCAGGAGATGGTGGATAAACTGCATTTGGAAAGGATTCCACATCCACACCCTTACAAGGCATCTTGGGTGAGTGAAAGGCATTCACTTTTTGTCTCTGAACAGGCATATGTTGATTTCCAGATTGGAGCATATCAGGATAGAATTTTGTGTGATATTTTGCCTATGGAATGTTGTCACCTACTGTTGGGTAGACCATGGCAATTTGACAGAAGGGTACTGTATGATGGGTATGCTAATACCTACACCATCCAGAAAGATGGAAAGACTATTAAGTTGATGCCATTACAGGAAGCAGCTGCAGCACAGAAGGCAGCCAAAGTCATTTTAATGGGAAAGAAGGAATTTGTGCAGAAGCCTATAGGAGCAGGCAGGCAGGTAGTTGAAGACACTGCAAGGAAAGGAGTTGTGAAATACAACAAGCTGAAGAAAGTTTCAGTTGTGATTGACAGAGGTCAGCAGCAGGTTCAGAAACAGGTGTGTAAACAGCAACCAGTTGAGAGGCATGACAAGGATGTTGTCATAGTTGGGACTATTGCTTGTCCTATAAAGATTGAAAGGAAGATAGAGTTGGACATTTCAGAAGTTCAAGAGGCAGTTCAGCAAGAGGTTCTGGTCAGGCAACCTGACAAACACAAGGTATGTGAGAGACAAGCCTACATTGACAGGCATGAGGGTTTACTTGCCAGAAAGCAAGTTACAATTCAGAAGTCTTGGAGCAGCCAAGAGACAGCAGCAGACAAAGCTGGAACAGGGCAGCACATTGCACAGGCAAAGTGTAAAGGTGGAGGACTTCCATATCCTAACTCATGGGACATGAGTTATTTTCTTTTGGGGAGTATGGTGCAGAAGCACCTACCTAACAGCTGGCCTCCTTGAGGCAGTTAGTTGGTTATAGGTCCGCATGATGACGTACATGATCAGGATATAGGATAACATGATCAGGATATAGGCGAATTGTCCGCATGATGACAGGGCAGTAGGCTATTTTTAGTATGTTTGACTTTATCATGTAATAAGGTCCATTGGACCGATGCTATGTAGTAGTTCAGCATAGGAGTATGTGTAGGCAGTTAGAGATCGGGATAAGGTTATCTGAGCTGTCCTCTCTCCCAGCCGCTTGGAAGCTCCCAGCCGCTGGGAAGTGAAGTTGGTAGTACTCGAAGGTTTTGTTATATATACCTTCGATCTGTTAGGGTTTAGAAACAGTTCATATTGATAGTTCATATTGAGTTTGATAGGTGTTATGTTCAGGAGAGTAGTACTGGTGATATGCTGTACTGGGAATCAGTCCAGATATTGTGAAGTAGAATTGTAAAAGCAGGACATTTGAATCTCAATTGAATAAGATCTCATCTTTTGCAGTATTTGAGTTGATCAGTTGTATCTGTGTTGATTTCCTTTTCTGTTTGCAAGTTAATGGGCACTTTCAACCCTTCCACCGGTTGATCCTGCAAATCGGTGGAATGGTCCTGTATCATAGTTTAGTTCGCATTTGTGTTTTCTGTTTATGCATTGCATTGTTCAGGAGATCAGTTAGGAGCATGCTGTGAATTAGCCTAGCATCCTCATGTGCTAGGTCTAGAAGATAAGTTGTTAGATTTTGGTTTGAAGGTGATCCGGCCCGGTCGTCACATGATCTTTGTGAAATAGAGTGGTTTGGAGTGCTTACATGCAGTGGAAGGATACACAGGAGTCTGCATGTGCGTTTCCAGTCAGAACGAGCCGCATCCTCATCTGCAGATCCATCGCCATCAAGATCGGGTCGTGAAGTTGTTGAAGTTTGCATGTTGCAAGTGCATCATGATGTTCTAAGTTGGATATATACTCAGTGTATATATCGCAGTCAGGATCATCTCTCGAAGAAGCTCATCATCCGCGTATCGCTAGCTGATGCAGGTGTGAAAGTTAAGTTTTTTTGGCTAAGTGTTGAAGAGTTCATCAGGATGATGTGTGACGTCATCGTCATCAGGATATGATGTCATCGTCATCAGGATATTAAGAAATTCCTCAATGCGAGTTTATCCTGTTGTCACTAAGTGGTAAGGTATCGGCGTAGGCAGGAAGTTGTATTAGCATCATCAGGAGGTTTCGAGGAACCAGATGAACAATATCATGATGCTGTTGCTTGTATCGTCGGGCAGAGGAGCATCGAAGGCAAGTTGTTGAAGTGGAACGTCATCAGGATATTTGGAGCAACTGGATATTTGGATATCCTGCTGACGAAGGTGATATTGAATATCATGATGATGCCGCTTGTATTTGGCGCCCGATGAACAGTGCAACCGGAGGATGTTCGCGCCCGTTGATTATCATGATGATGATGATAGGCGACAAACGGAGGAGGTAAATAGTAGTCGACAGGAGGATATTTGCGATCATCCGAAATATGATGATGCTGTTGAAATGTGATGATGCTGTTGGTGTCTCTAGGAAATATGATGATGATGTTCAGCCGATAGAGAATTTTATCATGCTGTTTGTGTTGTTGGCTACTCCTTCCTGTTAGTTAGCCTCCGTTGTGTCCCACTCTGCATCAGCAGGCCTCTCTAAAGCAAAAACACATGCGAAAATGATATGTTTGGCATTTTGGTCACCCAAGATAGGGGAGAGCATAGGCCTGGTATTATTCCCAAAAACATAAAAGATAGTGGTTCTTTTCCCCTAATTAAAATGAAAAAGACTATATGAGCTAGCTACTTAGGCACACATGCAAGTTGTTAACTTTCAAAGAAAGATAACAATAAGATAGCAGTGGTTCAATTTTATCCTCCTAGCATTAGGACTAGATTCAAGTTACTCCTTTCTTAGTTAAATCTAGATATGATTTTGCATGACCATTCAATTACTATTCTTTTTTAAAAAATGATGAGTTAACAATGCAACTAGATTGACTAAACCAACCCCTAATCCTGTAAGTAGATGAGAGAATATTCCTATGAAAAGTGTCATTGTTAGTTAAAACCACAAGAAAATACCCTACAAACCACTATTCAGAATAGATGTGCAGCTTCAGAGCTGGAATGGGCAAAAACAGAGCTCAGAAGTGTAGAAATTTTAAAAGAGCAAAAATAGAGTTTAAAAGAGCAAGAACAGAGAGCATATGCATAGGAATATCAGATGCATCATGACAGAAGACAGATGCACAGCTTCAGAGCTTAGATGTGCTGAAAGGGTAGATGTGCTAGAACAAAGATCAAATGCATGATAGAATTGCTTAGATATGCCGAATCTCTCTGTGTACAGAACCTTGGCACAAAAAACTCAATTTTAAGATTAAATCGGGGCAAGGCCCCATGGTGGGTACCAAAAATGTTAAGAGAAAATTGGAGTAAACATGAATAATCAATATATCAATATCAATAATACCCAAAACTCAACAAAAAGGGAAATAATCAAGATTAAACAAACAAAGATGAAACCTTTGCACACCTCAATACTTCATAGCTTCCATTGGTTGCCTATCTCAATCATTCTTGCATGTATGAATAAGGCCCTCAGAGAGTGCACTTCCTTGCTATTCCAAGATTGTTATTGGAGAATGGCCATGATAGTGCTTTGTAATGAAGATGAGATTCACAACAATGGTAGTTGTTATCAGGAAAATGGGATAATAATTTAAATGAATATAGAACCCAATAACTGAATGGAATATGCAAATAATAAAGCTTAAATCAAAAGAATGAAACCTTACAACCTTGTTATCCTGCGGCTTCCATTGTTCACCTAGTCTTGATCAATCTTTTGTATGAAGAATGTGGCCCTTAGGAAGCACACTTCCTTTCTTTGTTCTTCAAGATGGCGATGGAGAAATGGCTAGGACACTTCTTATAGTGAAGATGAAATTCAAATACAAAGGAGGATGATCACAAGCTATAGATTGATATGGAATGATATGGTACACTGATAATTCTATAGAGTAACGATATGGAAAGCTTGGATGAATGAAATGGAAGAATAGGGTTCAATTTATAGACTTATGAGAGAAAAGATCAATGGTTGAGAACGGTTGAGGAATGTGCGTGAATAAGAAGAAGACAAGTGTCACCCAAAAGCTGTTTCATTTGAGTTAACTACTTTCTTTTCTAAAGATAAGACATGCCTTTCATAAATTAGAAAGTTTTTTTCTAATTTAAGAGATATTGATAAAAACAAGGTTGATTGAGTCAGCTAACTCAACTTGTGATTTTCTTTTGCATGATTTGAGATAAATTAAATAATAAATTATTTAATTTTGTGTGCATGGAGAAGAAGACTTATTTTTAGAAGATTTGGAAGATATTTGAAGAATTTAGAAGATAAGAAAGTAAATTAAATAAATAAATTTATTTAATTGTTGTGCATGATTTGGAAGAATAAATAAAATATTTGATTGTATTTTATTTTTGAAAATTGTGAGGATTTAAATAAATTTGATTTGATTTATTTGAGTTTGGAAGAAGAATTGACATAAATTAAATAATTAAGAATTATTTAATTGTTTGGAAGAATTTAATTAAATAAAGGATTTTATTTAATTTTGACTTTAGAAGAGGTAATTAAATATTTTGATATTTAATTAACTTAGAGGAATGTGAATCTAATAAATAAATTTGTTTATTTATTTATTGATAGAGGAATTTGACTTAAATTAATATTAAGAATATTTATTTGAACAGAGTCGTGTCATTTTTAGGTGTATACATTTTACCCCTCTTTTATGAAATGCAGTTTACAGCGTTGCTTCAAAGAATAGATTTTTCTGATAATGATACATGCCCTAGTTTACCCCTAGTACAGGTTTAACGACAATAGGATGCCCCCTTGGGGGATTGGATGGGAAGAAGACAAAAGGCATGAGACGGACAATCTCACGAAGGAGAAGGAAAAAACTTGGTTAGGATTGAAGAAAACAGGATGCATTTCTGAGAAACGAGAAGAAATGGGTGCGGAAAGTAGTGATAGTCACCACATAGCTAGTGATAGTCACCACATAGCTAGGTGGGGTTTGCATGATATATATAGGAGCTAGGTCCACAAGACAAGTTATTTGGACACTTGGCTTTTGTTGGATTGTCTTTGAGAGCTTAGGGGAGTACATAGTGTAGAGCAGTCAGTACTAGGATGGATATTCCACGCGAGGAGCATCACTTTGAGTACATCTGATGATTTGACCAGCTAGCAGAGGTAGGACCCCCGGTATGTATCTCAAAAATTTCACCTAGGGTCAATTTTGAGTACAATAAATGTTAGGAAAAAATAGGCTAAACAAATGTGCAAGATTGCAGTTTGGTAAATCTGACATGCGGAACTGCGCATCTGTCATTCTGCGGTGCATCTAGGATATGAAATGGTGCATGCATGAGGAAGGTCGACACATGCATTATTTAGCAACACATTTATGGTATGAGTCGGTGCATGCACTTGGGCGGTGCATATACGGTATTGGATAGCACATGCATGAAATGTTGCGGTGTATGTGTCAGAAGTGGCGCATTTGCTAAGAAATGGCACATGTACCTTCTGTTATGGCGCATATGATATAGATAGTTCATTTTAAAAAATTGACTCGATTGGCATCCTGTTTGATGCATCAATCGATAAGCTATCTCTAAGATTGCAGGAATCTAGTCAAGAGATGTAGTGTGTTGTTTTGATCAATTTAATATGTTAAGTTAGTTGATATGATTCTATAGATATGTTGAGCATGGTACTTGCTGCTTTAAGTTGATGCCTTACTTTACATGCTTGCCTTGCAAAGGATTCCACAATCCTTACTGGTCAGATGGACCCTAAGGGACTGACCTAGTGCCTCAGGAGCTCATTGTTAAATGGCCTTGCCTATGTGACGACGCAGAGGCAATGTAGTTCAGGGACCTAGACCATGGATGGACTAGAGGATAGACAACAAGGTATGGGATGGATGGAAAGATAGAGCCTCGGGGATGCATTGAAAATGTCCTTTCCTATGTGATGACATAGAGGCAACGTAGTTCAAGGTCAACCCTATGGTACTGACGACAGATGCTATGCTAGGCTGACACTGTGGATAGGATACTGGATAATACCTTAGTTGATAAGGTGACAAAAGAGATAGAGTATCAAGCCACAATAGGATAAGATGACATTATGGATAGCCTTAATGCTAGATATCGATGACAAGGAAACACCATGGGTAGGTAGATGGATGGGTCATAGTAGATACGGATGGTTAGGGAAAAGGAAATAAGGATGTGATCTCTGAGGACTATGTCGCATAAGAATAATGTGCCCCATTATAGGTAGAATACTTAGGATTTTTCATGACAATGCTTATGATGATAGGAGGATGAGAGGATAATGAAGGACTAGTGTGGTTTGGAGGGATAATGTATGTCAAGAGACACCCAAAAACATTTGTCAACATTGCCCCCAATCTTTATCAAGAACAAAAAAATAGAGGAATGGAAGATTAGGATGGATATATTTAACAGTATAGGTATGTAATGGATAGAAGGATAGGATAGGGAATGGTATGGAAGGGAAATGATAGGAGAAGAGTGATATGCCAATGAGACAAGGTTCCCCCAAGTGTAGGTGATGTAGAAGATCAACTTATACATGATGCCTGTTTGCCAAGTTTTCATCATGGTACTTATCCAATGCATCTGTTTGCTAGATTTTAACCATTGGACGAAGGGATTTTTCTTTACTCTTTCAAAAAAAAAAATTTGAATATTTTGAGAAGGTGAATATGGAAGGGAGAGACTCAAGTATCTAGTTCCTTGAAAGGTGATAGTCTCACTAGATGGATGTTGTCGCATGAACCATGTCAAGTGTTCTCACAGATGTTGGTAGGGGATTACATGAAAGTGATATGGCGTAGGTAGATAGTGGATTATGATGCAGAGTATGGAGGGAAGGCTTATGTAAAAGTATGGACTGTGGGAGTAGGATGAGGAAGAGATGTAGGATAATAGTGGAAGGGGAGATGGAGGTACATGGAAATGTTGTGGAATGCAAGGGAATCATGACCAATGATTGCACATACCATGATAAACATTGAAGTTGGTGATAGGAAAGTAGTGTAGGAAGTAACGGAGACTTTTTCTTGTGGATGAATGACTTAGGCATGTAGAGATCCACATAGACTAAGTATTTCTCTTATTTTTGTTTTCCATGTGGGATGAAAAAATTTGAGACTTTTGGATGGAATGGGAGAAAGTGGATGGTTGGGATTCTTGAGAGGTGGATGCCTCATGTGACTTGATTGATTTTTTCATAGGCACCCAAACCATTTTGCTTTTAGATAGTACCTATGAAGGTATGGGCTGGGGTGTATGCAACTTTGATGCAGCTTCAGAGGTAATCATTTGTTGGATGCGGACCCACACCTTTTTCAGTTTGGCATATAGGTATGGGGGTGTATGCAGCTCTTGAGAAGGATGTTTCTTTGATTCTTGGCTTTTGTATCCTAGGTCATGAGTACTCTTAGGATTTTTGACTTTATAGGTAGAGGCATCCAGATTTTTATTATTGAATTCCCATGGGATGGTGGAAGTGGGGTTGGAGGAAGCCCTTTGTTTAGACAACATGTGCATTTGTTGGCCATGATTGGGATTGTTAGAATATTCATAGATGGGTGAATAAGGTGTTGGGAGGAGTGGTGGTAAAATGCATGGAGGGATATTAAGAGTTGGAAGTAGCAGAGGTAGATTGGATGGTGGAAGGTGTATGGTCACATGCTTTTGACAATTGTAGGATGATGGAGGTGGAATGGTGACATATGTTTTGGGGATATGATAGGGTTTGCGATGGAAAGTGGGGGATTTAGGAGTGGAAAAAATACCAACATCTTGAGATTGTTCACCTTGGGGTGTGTATCCAAGGCCATATGAAGGAGGAGGAACATTGAAATGGATGGGCTCAAAAATACCTTGTTCATGAAGGCCTAAGCCTTTACCTTGATAGTTCATATGTTGGAGTATGTGGTGGACATCAGGATTATGTGTAGGTGGAACACTAGACACAAGTTCCTTATTGGATGAAGAAGGTGGGATATAGGGTAATGGTTGTTGGTGTTCTAAGGAGGAACACTCATGAATGAAGGTGGTAAGACCAAGGATAATGGATAATGGAGGATTATTTTTGGTTTGATCTTGTATGCTTTCTTGGGAGGCAAGTGTCTCATCAAGGGAAGTGGAAGTTGTTGGATCTTGGATAGGACTAGATGGGGTTATAAGCTCATGACCATGGAATGAATAAAGTGGTCTAAGAGGATCATCATGTTCTGCTTGATCATAGATAGGCTCTTGATCATAGATGGGAGCTTAATCATAGAAAGGCTCCTGATTGTAGATGGGATCTTGATCATAGATAGTATTAAGCATTATGGGATCAAAGTGCTCATGCATAGGTTCTTCATCAATGATAATATCTTGATCATAGAGAAGATATAGGCTATGGAGAGGTTGGAATTGGATCCCTTGCTCATGTATCAGATCAAGTTTGTCATGGATAGCTTCTTCATCAAAGATAGTAGCTTGATCATGGAAAAGATATACGTTATGAATGGTTTGAAATTAGATTTCTTGCTCATGTATAGGTATAGGATCATTGAAAAGTTAAAGGTTATGTATGGGTAAGATGGGAGTGCTTTGATCTTGATTTAGACAAGGGGTTGATGTTTCCACATGCTCTAAAGTGTGCTCTTGACATAACATTTGAGGTGCTTGAATTGGAGTGGAGGTAGAAGACTCCTGGATAGGATCTTGGTCAACATGAAGGTGCGATGGAGCTTGACTTTGGGGCATGGTAGGAGCTTTTTCAATAAGCTCAAGGGGTTGCCGATTACATGAGGGAGTTGTAGGATTTGACATAGCACTGGAAGAATCTTTGGTAAGATTAAGGACTAGAATTTGGGGACATGGTTGACTCCCTGCTAGTAGCCCTTGGACCACATAAATGGTAGGTGTATGGGTAGGGGAGTGAGCTAATGGATGAGTGGATTAGGAGTTCTCCATGGTAGGATAAGTATTCTTTGGGCCATGTGTTTGAGGAGATGGTGAAGGAGGACTAGTAGACGAAGTGGTATATGTTTTCTAACTTGAGGTGGTGCTTACCTTGTCAAGAGTATCATGAAGATGAGAAAAGGATGTATGCTTTTGGGGTGAGATGCAGCTAGTTCTGGCCTGTTCTGCTTGTAAGATTGTCATTTCTTGTTGTATCACTTAGAGTTCTTGGGCAATTGCTATATGATCTTAGGGTGAGATATTGAAGTTTAATTGCTCTTGCAAGTATTGTAGTTCTTGAGCAGTTACTTCTAATTGGTTTGTCATTTTAATAAAAACTGACACAAGACTTAAATGAGTACACAAAAAACCTAAAAAAAAATTCTGAAAAGATGTGGAAATGCTCATTGTTATGCATGCGTAGAAGCAGATGTGTAGCAGCAGAGGATATAAGTGCAAAAAGTTGACACAAATGCACAATACTAGTAAAAATTAGATGCACAGTAACATGTGATATAACCACAGCAGGTCAGTGTAAATGCGCAGTAAGTCGAAACAGATGCGCAACAGAAACGTATAAAAGTGTAGCTCTAGTTTTTCTTATTGTTTTTTCAATTTTTGGCAAATTTTTTTATGTTTTTGGTTTCTTTTGCTACGATTTTCTTTAATTATGGCAGGAAGACACAACAAACACAAAGAATATTTTCATGGTTTTTTATTTTATTGTGATATTTTTTGACTCTTTTTGGACTAAAAATAAAAGCAAGTACACTCCTAGGCTTCAAATGGGTTACAGGGTTTTTTGGCCACTAGAACAAAGGTGTTTAATGAAGGCAACCATTTGAGTGGTTATACATGCGGTAGTACTACTCTCCATTATGGAGTCTCCTAGCCTACAAGGGTTGCACCTTAGAGGGTTTTGGGGGAGGTTGGCTATCGGTATAACACAACTGCACTCATTGTTTGAAGCTTTCACTCCAAACACAATTTATTTATAGTGGATTGGTAGGGCTTGGCATTTAGCCTATTCCCACTTAGGGACATTCCTATTTGAATAAATAGTATCCAAGAGTAGGCCCCTCTAAAGGAAAAACACATGCGAGAATGATATGTCTGGCATTTTGATCACCCAAGATAGGGGAAAGCATAGGCCTAGTATCATTCCCAAAACATAAAAGACAGTGGTTCTTTTTCCCCTAGTTAAAAAGAAAAAAACTAAATGAGCTGTCTACTTGGGCAAGCACAGAAATTTGTTAATTTTGAAGTGATAACAAGATAGCAATGGTTCAATTTTTACCCAGATACCAATGATGTGTCCAATTTTACCCAGATAGCACAGATTTGTTAACTTTGAAGTGATAACGAGATAGAAATGGTTTAGTTATACCCAAATAGCAATGATGTGTTCAATTTTACCCAGATAGCACAGATTTGTTAACTTTAAAGTGATAACAAGATAGCAATGGTTCAATTTTACCCAGATAGCAATGATGTGTTCAATTTTACCTAGATAGAATGAATTTGTTAACTTTGAAGTGATAATGAGATAGAAATGGTTCATTTTTACCCAGATAGCAATGTGTCTAACTCTGAAAGATAGCAATATAGCAATGATTCAATGATATGCAAGATAGCAATGATTCAATTACGACCTTCCTAGTTAAGACTACATGAGATTTGCATGAGCATCCATTTACTTTCCTTTTAGAAATTGAAGTGTGAGTTACCAATTGCAATTATATGATTCTAAACCAGTACCTTGCCTACAAAATAGATCAAGAGTGTTCCTACGAAAAGGTGTTAAGCGTTACTGAAATCTCAAGGAAACCCTAAAAATCATTGCCTGAATTAGATGTGCAACTTCTCAGCTTGAATGCGTAGAAACATAGATCAGAAGTGCAGAAGAACAAATGCACTGAGACAGAGGTCAAAAGTGTAGGAAAACATAGTGTATGTGTCGAATTAGCAGATGTGCTATAGAAAAGGCTATATGCACCGAAACATAATTTGTATGCGCCGTATCAACAGATGCATCATAGAAAAAGGTTATATGCACTGAAATAGAGCCTGTATGTGCCAAAAGATTGGGTACACTGAAACAGATAGCAGATGCATGTTAGGATGGGTCAATTGGATAGATTTCTCCTATGTACGGCTTTCTAACACACAAAAACTTAGTTTTTGGGTTAAATTTGGGGCTAGGCCCCACAGTGGGCACCAGAAATGTTATCAAGAAAATGGGATAATAATTTAAATGAATATAAAACACAATAACTCAATGGAATATGCAAATAATAAAGCTTAAAACAAAAGAATGAAACCTTACAACCTTATTATCCCACGGCTTCCATTGTTCACCTAGTCTCGATCGATCTTTTGTATGAAGAATGTGGCCCTCATGAAGTACACTTCCTTCCTTTGTTCTTCAAGATGGTGATGGAGAAATGGCTAGGATACTTCTTGCAGTGAAGATGAACTTCAAATACAAAGGAGGATGATGACAAGCTATTGATTGATATGGAATGATATGGTGCACTGATAATTCTGCAAAGTAACGATATAGAAATCTTGGATGAATGAAATGGAAGAATAGGGTTCAATTTATAGACTTATGAGAGAAAAGATCAATGGTATAGAAGGAATGAGAAGATCAACAGTTGAGAACAATTGAGGAATGTGCGCGAATAAGAAGAAGACAAGTGTCACCCAAAAGCTATTTTATTTGAGTTAACTACTTTCTTTTCTAAAGATAAGACATGCTTTTCATATATTAGGAAGTTTTTTCTAATTTAAGAGATATTGATAAAAATAAGGTTGATTGAGTCAGTTAACTCAACTTGTGATTTGCTTTTGCATGATTTGAGAGAAATTAAATAATAAATTATTTAATTTTGTGTGCATGGACAAGAAGACTCATTTTTAGAAGATTTGGAAGATATTTGAAGAATTTAGAAGATTAGAATGTAAATTAAATAAATAAATTTATTTAATTGTTGTGCATGATTTGGAAGAATAAATAAAATATTTGATTGTATTTTAGTTTTGAAGATTGAGAGGATTTAAATAAATTTGATTTGAGTTTGGAAGAAGAATCGACTTAAATTAAATAATTAAGAATTATTTAATATTTTGGAAGAATTTAATTAAATAAAGGATTTTATTTAATTTTGACTTTAGAAGAGGTAATTAAATATTTTGATATTTAATTAACTTAGAGGAATGTGAATCGAATAAATACATTTGTTTATTTATTTATTGATAGAGGAATTTGACTTAAATAAATATTAAGAATATTTATTTGGACAGAGTCGTGTCAGTTTAGGCATATACAATAGTGATATGGTAACAAGTTGGTCGCAAGCAAATGGAATGACTTGGGTGCCAAAGGCACATTGTAATTCCTGCAGAGTAATAATACTAAACACTGGGATGATTGAAATGGAAGAAGAGGGTTCAATTTATAGACTTGTGAGAGAGAAGATCAATGGTATAGAAAGAATGAGAAGATCAACAGTATAGAAAGCTTGAGAGAATGTGCATGAATAGAAAGAAGACAAGTGTCACACAAAAGCTATTTTGTTTGAGTTAACTTCTTTCTTTTATAAAGATATGATATGCTTTCATAAATTAGAATTCTTTTTTTCTAATTTAAGAGTTGTTGATAAAAACAAGGTTGATTGAGTCAGTTAACTAAATTTGTGATTTGCTTTTGCATGATTTGAGAGAAATTAAATAATAAATTATTCAATTTTGTGTGCCTAAAGAACAAGATTTATTTTTAGAAGATTTGGAAGATATTAGAAGATAAGAAAGCAAATTAAATAAATAAATTTATTTAATTTTTTGTGCATGATTTGGAAGAATGTGACTTAATTAAATAATTAAGAATTATTTAATTGTTTGGAAGAATTTAATAAAATAAAATATTTTATTTAATTTTGACTTTAGAAGAGGTAATTAAATATTTGACATTTAATTAACTTAGAGGAATATGAATCAAATAAATAAATTTGATTTATTTATTTATTGATAGAGGAATTAAACTTAAATAAATATTAAGAATATTTATTTAAACTGAAATGTGTCATTTTTAGGCATATACACACACAACAATGAAATCAGAGAGAGGAAATATAGAATAATGATGATACAAATAGAAGGTCACAATAGAGGTGGTCTCCTGGTATCCTGGACCTTACAAGAGAATCAGGGGTCATCCCAGGAGGCCTAAACAACACTTAACACATCACGGGGGAAGCACATCATGAGAGAGAAAAAGGGCTAAAGATACTTACCTGTAGGGTCTTTGTATCAGATTTTGGAACTTGCGAACCTCTTGGAGAGGTACTTGATCATGTTGAGTACAAAATTTGAGTGGTTCTTATGAAAGTCTTGTTTATTATAACATGATACTTGCTTTGTAACTCCTTGTGTAAATATAACTTTTTGTTTCTTATGAGGGGAACCATTATTTTCTCTAACTATTGATAGTCGTCTAACTCTTTTCTGATTTTTATCATGTTTTCGTTGTTGAATCTTTCTAGCATGTTAACGGGAATCATCTTGTACCATGTTACTCATCCATATTGGTTGTTGTTCTTGCTTTTCTAATGCATTTTGATTATCTCCTGATCCATATAAGGATAACGGAGGAGGAACCTCAGCTTAAATTACATTCCTTCGTGGATGAGGTGGGTTGTCCACTTGTTTCTTATCCACTTCAATCATTCCTATAATGTTATCTTAGTCCAAGTAATCATCCTCACCTACTTCCACTAAACCCTGTTCCAAAATATTGGTTTTAGTATGCATAGGGAAAGGATTAGTGAAGATTTGTAAGTTCTAATTCAACGAAGTAGCCGACTGGTTTCCATTATCATTCACACCTGATACCTAGATGACATTTGAATCAATAAGGTCATGTATCTCATGTTTAAGATGCATACATCATTCAGTGTCATGTCCTTGCATTAGATGATAATGATAAAAGGTATTAGCATCAAAGTAAGGTCCTTGTTTACTAGGATCAATAGTCTTGATCGGGGGAAGCTTTAGAATGTTATTACTCGTAGTTTGGTTCATGATGGAATGATAAGACTCATATATCAGAGTGAACTTTCTTGGTTGATATGATTCTTTCTTTGGATTGGTGATAGCTAAAACATTCGACAAGTTGTTCATATTTGGTCCATTAATCTTGATGAAACTCCTATTTTTATTATTCCTCTTAAAGTTATTTTGTGATGATCCACTCGTGGACTGACCAACTTGAGCTGATGACTTTTGGTTTTAATACTGACTAGAAGAAAGTTGATAATCATGAAGGGTGGTGCATAAATGTTGAAAGGAGTTGTACTTCATCAAGAGGATATTATCACGAATATTAGGTTGTAGATTTGTAATAAATATCTTCTGAACATCATCATCTTTCATCTGATATTGAATTTGTGCATAAAGCCCTTGATACCAACTAATGAATTTAGTCAACTTCTCTTACAGTCCTTGTTTGCATTGAACCAAGTCAATAAGAGTGACTTGGGGTCCAATATTTGCTTGAAAATGTTGTAAAAACTAATCAATCAACTGCGAAAAGGAGTTTATTGAATTCAGAGGCAAAGAGAAAAACTATTCTAAAGCAGTATCTGTAGACACCTAAAATTGGCTTGCTTCGCAAAACAATTTCCCATGTCTCGACACCCTCATTATCCCTCCTATTAATTAAATAAATTCATTTTATTTAATTAATTTATCCCTCATTATCTACCTTGACCATTTACCTATCCCTTGTGATCAATTAACTTAATTTATCACTAAGACATTACAACACTATCCCTCATTAATCAAATAAATATTCCCAATTTTTTTTGGTTCAATTCTCCTTTTCTCTAATCCTCATTAATTAGATAAATCATGGTTATCTAATTGATCTAGCCTACTAATTGACCTACCCTAGCCTACCTCATCCTAGCCCTAGGATCAATTAAGCAAAACCTCTGTTTAATTAGTCCTAACCTTTCATTTGGGTGGTCAAACCTGGTTTAACACCCTTCCCCACATCCCCCAAATTAAAAAATGAAATAAATCACACATCACATTTCCTTCTCTTCACACCCCTTACCTCACTCATCATCATTCATTACCTCTTATCCCTAAATGAATTCTTAATTCATTTCCCATTCCCCAAATAAATTTTTAATTCATTTCACATTCTTTCACACTCATACCTCATTTATCACCCATTTTCCCAAAATGAATAAAAGATTTACTTTTATTCCTAGCCCTTGATCTCATCTTTCAATCCTCACCCTCCATCCTCCTTTCAGAAACTCTATAAATGAGACCATCTCCAAGCCATTTTAGAGAGACTTCATGCATCAAACCTTTGCCAAAATCACTCCACAATCTCCTCATCATACCACCATAATGTCAAAATCTTGCCTCATCTCCATCTAATCTATCTGAATCCACTTGTCTCTCATCTACATTTTTGTTGAAAAGCCTTGAGGAATCCACATCTACACAGTAGTCATGGGTAATATCTGAGGAGCTATATCGGGTGCAACTCCTTCCCTCTTGGATTTATGAGTCATTATGAAGGTATAATCATTCTGTTTTGCATTTGATTCATATTTAATCTTCATTTTGATTTCATTAATCACATTCGCACGCCCGGTGTTGGATCTAATCGTCACTTTTTGAAGGTTTTATTGTCAGAATCTTCATTTTCTAACTCTCGTTTTGGCAAGTTTTGCAAGTTTTTTGGGTAAACTATTATAGGTTGCAGCTTGAGCAGAAACTAACCTCACCGTTGTCATCAGAACACTGATTCTAAGCTTCTTGACAGTAAACTCGACTATGTTCGGTGATAGAAATTTTTGAATTTTTTTGAAAACATTTTAGGGTACAGTCCATATAGTACGGATCCATGACCCCCCCACACTATGCTGGGCATGGTTTGTTTACTGTCACTGACTGGTTTTCTGTTTAAAGGGCATTTGTCTTGCAGGTTTAACATTGATATTTGCAGGCTTTCATTAAACCTGACACCGCTTCACCTCCCAGTCGCCACCCCTTATATCTCTCGTTGCCACCAGTTAGAAACCCCACCGCCACCTAGTCAACACCACTTGCTGTTGCCACACCTGATTGCCTCCACATTCTCCCCTATCCATCCACCAGATCTCCCATTGAAAACCCATTTCCTAACTACCATTCCACCGCTGCCTGAGCCCCACACACCCCGCCACTATCATTCCACTGCCACCCGAGCCCTATACACCCCGCCACTGTCATTCCACTGCCGCTTGAGCCTCCCTGTTCTCTGCAGCCGCAACTACCAATCTCCTCTACCATTGAGCTCCATCTCCCACCACCTAAACCAAACTCTTAGCCTCTCCTCTCACCTCCCTGTCGCCCCTCCTTCATCACTTCCTCTGTCTAGAAAGCATCGCCACCGCCTGTTTGATACTCCTCCGCCCAATACTGTCGAAACCCTTTAACACCACCTTCGGCTCTATCAAGTAGTTCAGCAAACCCTAATGGTTATGGAAATTTATCCTTAGCAGTTCGTGTTAGCGTCAAAGTTTCATATAAAGACTTTAAGGTTTTGAAATTCAAGGTTAAGCTTTAATACTTTGGATGTGAGTGCTAAATGTATGAAAATAAAAATTTTAAGCTTTGGGTTTAGTTTTTTATTTCTTTTATTGATCTGCCCCCTGGTCATATTAATGACCAGGGGCTAAACCTTTAAACCACCAACTCCAACCCTGACTACCAAGAGATAACACTTGCATGTGACCAGAAAATTGCAAACCATTAGTGGTTATTTCAAATGGTCAGGTTAGCATCTTGTGCCTCCACATACCAAAATCAGTTGTTTTTTTCAAACTTACACAACTTTTGCATATGAGGTCAAAATTGCACAAAACTGGTGGTGTCGGAAAGATGGAAGGACAAACTACGTAGTTGTGAGGATTTTATCAGGTGAGTGTATCATTTTCCTACCTTTTTTATTAGTCAAAGTCAAAACTTGCATTTAAACTTCAAATCATCATAACTGGTGCAAATTTGATCATTTTTCAGCAAATTTTTTTTTCAAATCGCATAGAATTTTGTATAGAATCTATTTATGAACTTCTTTTTCCTATATAAGTTCATTTTTCAGCCAATTTGATCAAATTATTGATTTTCATATAACAATCTCCTATGCTAGTCTACTTGCTTCATTTTCATTTTTGTGACTTGCAGGTGATCATTCGAGCTAGAACATCATCAGGATCAGCAAACACAATAGTTTGGACAATGAAAACAATCTGGGTTCATCCATTCTAATCTTTTATCTTTAATCTTGTTTGCAAACACACTCCACTTTGGGACATAAAACAAATCATTATTTGCAAACACATTTCAATTTGGGCTCATAAAATCAACAAGTGTTTTCATCACATATCAAAATTGAGCTTAAAATGAACCATTGTCTTCAATCACATCTTGAAATTTAGCTAAAAAGAACATTGATTGACGTGTCTTTCACACATTTTGATTTTCTAAGGGATAATTTGCAAGTGCAAGTGTCAGTCAAGTGTGTGTGTGTGTATGCTCTCTCCTCGCACCACAAGGTGACCTTGGAGATCAAAAACACCTCACTTGATTTGGTTTTATTTACCCCTTTCCTAGGAGGCCTGCTAGGGGATTTCATCACCCCTAGTGATGACCTCATCTGAGGCTAAATCGAAAGACACCCTCATTGAAATTAGAATCTTGTCACTCTTGGCTAAGCCCCAAAGAACTTTCTACCTTTGGGAAGTTAAGGTGAAGGGTGAGTTACCCCCTTCTTCTGGACATGTGACAGGATTTCACTTTCAATTCATTAGTCAACCTCGTGTAAACATTGCCCAAACCTAATTGGCCATACCTTACATCAAACTAGACATTAGGGCATGTTGATTTGTTTTACACATGTGCTTGTTTAATCATTATCATATTCTTCAAATTTAAAATTCAAAATTGCTTGTGTCTTGTGTCAGTGATTCATGATTGTATATGTGTGATCATTTCATTAAACATTGCCAAAACAACATAAACATCAAACACATCAGACAAGTCATTCACCTCATTCTTCAAACACATTCAAATCCAATCACTCATCTATCCTAATCATCCTAATCACCTATCTTATCCACATCATCATCCAAATCATTCAATCTAATCTTATCCTAATCACTCTCATCATCCTTAATCCAATTCATCAACATCATTCTAATCCCATCTCATCCAAATCCAAAATCCAAAATCAAATCCAACATCAATTGTCCCTTCTCCATTATCCACTCCAATCAAACATTCCAATTCCTAATCCTTAATGAACAAATCATCCTTGGCACATCAAACTTTGGTTAAGGACCTAGTCTCCTTCATCCTCCATCAATCCCCTCATCCAAAAGCCCAATCAAAACTATCCACATCATTATCAAAATCCCTAACATCATTATCATCCCAATCCAAAAGCCAAATCAACCCAATCAAAAAAATCAAGACCTTAGTTGATCACATCAATCCTCTTGCTTAAGATCATTAGTCTATCAAAAGCATAGAGAACCATCCAACAAAAAACAAATCAAATCAAATCATCTTAAGGTCTTTAAATTTTGATTCCCAACATCACAATCATCCATCATCCCCCATCATCCCATACTATCTCCCACAAAATGGATCTTTATGAAGCAATACAACAACTACAAAGACATAGAAAAGTCTATGAGAACATGGATCATAATGCTAAGGAAGAATTCAAAAATGACATTAAAGATATACCCTTAGCACACCTCATCATTGGAGAATCCCAAACCCCTACCCCATCTTCATCATATCAACCTTCAACATCTTACATATCCACACCATTGACCTCATACCAACCTTCATCATATCAACAAACACCCTACACATTATCCCCATCCACATCATATCAATCTTCATTCTTTCAACCTTCATACCAACCTACATCTTACATATTCACTCCATCAACCTCATATCAACCATTAACCTCATATCAACCATCAACCTCATATCAACCATCAATGTCATATCAACCTTCAACCTCATATCAACCTTCAACCTCATACCAACTTCCCTCATACCAACCTTCATCATATCAACCTTTACCCTCATATCAATCATCATCCCCTTACACATCCATGCCATCATACTTATCCAACCAATCAATAGCTCCACCTTATCCATCCCCTAACCTTTGTCATGCTAACTTTGATCAAGGGAACACCAATCTAGCACACCTTATATCTAAAATCCAAACCTTATATCAACAACCAAATCCCCCATCTCCTAATCCCCATCCTCCAATCCTCTCATCATAATATCCCTCCAACATTATCAACCTTAATCCATCACCTTATGTATCTCCCAATCCACCAACCCCTATCACCCATCCACCATCTAATCCACCATCAAATCTTCCAAGACCCAACACTATCACATCCAAAGAATCCTTGTGGGATTTTCTCCAAAGAACATCACCTAAAAATGAAATCAAAGAAAAGGAATCCCCCACCCCTCCAACGCCACCATCTAATCCAACACCTATCCTTGAACCTACCCATGAACCATCATTACTTAATCCCATCACCCCCCTATCCAATCCCAATCCTAATCCTACACCATCCACCATCATTATCCATCCATTACATTGTTCTTCAACCTGTAAACTCATGAAGGATACCATCCATTGGCTATTAGCAAGGAATCAAACACCCTCATGCAATCCAACATCTACCAAATCTCTTGAACAACCCCCTATCATAAGTCAAGAACCATCATGTAGCCATGTTTAAGAACCCATAAGTCAAACACCTATCACATCCAACCAAGCACCTATCACATCCATCCAAGCACCCACCACATCTATCCAAGTTACTCCCACTTCTATCCAAACTCATAAGCCATGTCAAGAATCAAATCCAAACCATGTTGAAACATCAACCCCTTCTCTTGATCAATATCTCACCATCCCATCTAATAAGATCCCCAATCCCCTACCATCCATTGATCAACTTATTGATCTCACACCATCTTCTACCACCCCTTTACCATCCCACATGAATCCTTTACCTCCATCTACCAATCCCATCCCAAATCCATCCCCTTATCTACTTGGAAAAAGCACTTTCATCCGTGGTGACTCCCTTGTAGGAGGTGAACAATTTCCATCCGCCATCTATCCTCTAACAAATAATGGACTCGTGTCTTGTTTCCAAAGCACCAAACATCCCATTGCATGTCACATGCTCCAACATATAAACTATTAAGGCAAAGGATTAAGCCTACACGAACAAGGCATCTTGGAGCCCATCCACACTACATTCCATCCATCTTCGCATGGCCTTGGCTATACACCCCAAGAAAAATAATCTAAACATGTTGATACCATCCACCCACCTTCCAAAATCCATTCATCCAATCCCAAACATGGTGCATCTCATCGCACTCCCAAAGCATATGTCGTCATCCCTCCTCCATCATCCTACCTTTTGTAAAAGCATGTAACCATCCATCTTCCTCTATCAAATTTACCTCCACTACTTCCAACTCCAAATATTCCTATTAAATCCATTTTACCTCCTATCCTACCAACTCCCAACATCCCTATCCACAAATTTTTTTATCTTCCCATCCTCCCAACTCCTAATATCCCCACCATCAAATCCCCTCATCCATTTATCCATAAATCCACTTTTTACTCATTCACCCATAAACCCCCTACATTTCCCAATCAAGACCAACAACAACACACATCTTGCAAACATGAAGCTTCCCCCAAATCCATGGGATTCAAAAGTAATAATTTGAATGCCTCAACTCATGAAGCTCAAAAGCCTAAAGATGTTATCCCTTCCAAGCAAAATTGAAAATCCCAAAAGCTATCAAAGCCCACACCATCACAAGAAAAAGAAAAAACAAAAATGGTGTGGGTCCCTAAACAAAAAGCACCAAACTCTAATGAGGCATCCACATCCCAATCCACTCCAAACTCCCAAACATCTTGCTCCACATCTAAAAATCCCATAAATCCTAAGTCTATTTGGGTACCTAAAACCCCAAATTGACCATCCACAAATCTCCTATCCCGATCCCCATTACTCCCAACTCCACATCCAAAATACAAGCTTCCAAATACATCACAGTGTGTGCAACTGTTGGTCTTGGTTCCCCTCCACCACTTAACATTCCCACACACCCCCATCTCTCCATCTTTTGTTCATTATCCTATATATCTTCCCCATCACATTCCTATGGTTCATGCTTTTGCATAAACCACATCATTATCCACATAATCCACATCATAATCCATTATCCACCATCCATTTCATCTTCTCCTATCTACCAACAATCCATGTGATCATAATCCATAATGCTATCCAACATGGGACCATCTTCTCCTTGCTATGGAAATAGACGCTAGAGTCCCCATCCCATCAAAAAAGCAAAAAAGAAAAAAAATCAAAAAATCAAGAGAATAGTAAAAAAAAAAAAAAATACGTCCAATGGTGAAAACCACTCCTTGTGGCGCCTTGGGCAAGTACCTTGATGAAAACCCCTTGTGGGAGTCATGCGTAATCCCTTCTCCATCCATTTTGTATCCCTACACTTGGGGGCAAAACCATCTAATCATCCAAATCCATAACATCCTTTTCCATATCCTATCCAATATCCCCTATTTATCTTATCATATTCCTATCTACCATCCCCTATTCATCCTATCATTCCCCATCCATTCTATCCACTATTTCCTCCTCCTTAGATCTTGATGAAGACAAGGGGCAAAATATCAACAACATGCTTTGGAAACCTCTTGGCATACTCCCTTTTAAAAGTATATCCTCCATCCATTCAAACATGAACCCATCATGCAAAATCCTAAGCATTGGGGCATATGATTCCTTGCAAACTAGCCCTTGGAGAAAATCCTAAATTCATCTATCATGAATCAGCTATCCAATCCCCCTATCCAACCCCATCACTTTCACCTCTAGACTTGGTGTTCCCTTGTCATTGATATCATGCGCAAAGGTTATCCACATGAAATCCAATGCAACCATCTCATAATAAACCATCCCTTTTCACAAAATCAAAAAATCCAAAAACATCACAAAATCAAAAAATCCAAAAACATCACAAAATCATGAAAATCCAAAAACATCACAAAATCAAAAAATCCAAAAACATCACAAAATCAAAAAATCTAGAAACATCACAAAATCAAAAAATCCAAAAACATCACAAAAAAAAAAAAACCAAAATAATAAAAAACACACAAAATTCCAAAAATAATTCATCCATCACAAAATCAACACTGCTCCATCAACATCACATCATCATATCTATCATCATCCCACATCATCATCACAAATCAAAACTACATATCATAACCACTTGCATCTTAATGTGCCTTGATCCCGTGGATACAGGGTATGTAGGTAGTCTGGAATATGCAGGAAGTTTCCAGTACTCAGGTCCATAAGATGCACCCATCCAACCCGCTGAGCTCACACTAGATCTAAGCATTGCATCACCTATAAAAGCATCATCCTTGAACAAAAATTATCAACTATCAAATCAGCATCAACCATAACTTGTCACCATCATATCTTGAGCCAATCTTACAACATCAACAAAACATGATCCAATCATCAATTGTTTCCTGCCTTAGGATATATCATTCCTACAATAGGCAGAATCTATCAAATCATCATCCATCTTAGCAAGAGAGACAATGGCTATTTGTTTTGGTTCATTGGTCTTTTTGTTTTTGATTTTTATCTTTTGTCCTATTTGAAGATCACATCAAAGCTACCTTGATCTCACTATATCATGGTATGTGGTGAAAACATCTATGGGGCATAGTCTTGCTTTTCTATGCTGTGCTTGTGGGTTGTTTTCATTACTCCAAGCTAGTATTCATATCTTGTTGATCATAGGGTCGGTTCTAGCGTATTGATCCCCTTATGCATCTAAGGTTCATCATACCTTTTGTGTACTAAGGACTTATGCTATGAGTCCCCTTCCCTTGTCAGGACAAGGTTGTACTATCTTGGGCATGCATGGGATCATCCCTTTGTTTGCGTGTCTAGTCCATGCAAATGTTGGATAAACATCATCACCCTGGTCTTCTATTCCTTGGTGAAAACATATCCACTTTGCTATATCAAACCTAGGATTGCTCTAAATCATTTTTCAACACAATGATCATCCACCAATCAATCTCCCACCATCATCATCCTTTCATCTCACCACTTATCCTCCAACCACTTCAACCAATCTCTTCCATCCATTTCGAGAGCACAATCGTGTTCTTGCAACCCGCCTATCCTCTTGAGGGGGCATCACCCTTACCAATTATCCCCAAACCTTACCCTATTCTTCTAAGCCAAAATCTTTTTTGTATCCAATCCAACTCTATGTTTTAACTTCTTTGAAATGATGTTACTTAGCCGCAACACCATCTCAAAGAGGGGCAAATGTAGACACCTAAAATTGGCTTGCTTTGCAAAACAATTTCCCATGTCTTGACACCCTCATTATCCCTCCTATTAATTAAATAAATTCATTTTATTTAATTAATTTATCCCTCATTATCTACCTTGACCATTTACCTATCCCTTGTGATCAATTAACTTACTTAATTTATCACTAAGAAATTACAACACTATCCCTCATTAATCAAATAAATATTCCCAATATTTATTTGGTTCAATTCTCCTTTTCCCTAATCCTCATTAATTAGATAAATCATGGTTATCTAATTGATCTAGCCTACTAATTGAACTACCCTAACCCACCTCATCCTAGCCCTAGGATCAATTAAGAAAAACCTTTGTTTAATTAGTCTTGACCTTTCATTTGGGTGGTCAAACTTGGTTTAACACCCTTCCCCACATCCCCCAAATTAAAAAATGAAATAAATCACACATCACATTTACTTCTCTTACACACCCCTTTACCTCACCCATCCTCATTCATTACCTCTTATCCCCAAATGAATTCTTAATTCATTTCCCATTCCCCAAATGAATTTTTAATTCATTTCACATTCTTTCACACCCATACCTCATTTATCACCCCTTTTCCCAAAATGAATAAAAGATTTACTTTTATTTCTAGCCCTTGATCTCATCTTTCAATCCTCACCCTCCATCCTCCTTTCAGAAACTCTATAAATGAGACCCTCCCCAAGCCATTTGAGAAAGACTTCTTCATGCATCAAACCTCTACCAAAATCACTCCACAATCTCCTCATCATACCACCATAATGTCAAAATCTTGCCTCATCTCGATCTAATCTATCTAAATCCACTTGTCTCTCATCTACATTTGTGTTGAAAAGCCTTGAGCAATCCACATCTACACACTAGTCATGGGTAATATCTGAGGAGCTATATTAGGTGTAACTCCTTCCCTCTTGGATTTGTGAGTCATTATGAAGGTATAATCATTTTGTTTTGCATTTGATTCATATTTAATCTTCATTTTGATTTCATTAATCATAGTATCTTTGAGAAATAGATAGAAAAGTTTTGTTAACAAATCCTCTTCAAAATAGAAATCGCTACACATAGCTGTAAATGCTGTGACATGAATATTAGGATCACCTTTTCCACCATATTTTTCAAAGTGTGGAGTTTCAAACCTTTCAGACATAGGAGTTCTCAAGATTGCATAGGAAAGGAGATTACGGGAATGATATGTTGGTATATTAGGTTGTGAAGAATTTGTCAAATTTGTTACCTTTTGTTGTAAAACAGTCATGCCCTATAAAAGTTGGTTTAGGATGGCATCATTAGGCGATGCGGTTTACTACAAGGAGTTGGAACCAAAATGAGGAGGTGAATGAGCTTGAGATATGATAGGCAGAGGCTAAGAATATGTCAACGGTGGTTGGACATAATGATAGGTGGAAGATGGTTGCGAGTAGGTAATAGGTGGCTAGAAATGAGTGGAATAGGTAGGTGGTTCAGAAGAATTATGCGTAGAAGAGGTCCCCTTAGGAATCAAATTCTGATAATTAAATCTAATGGCTTTGTAATTAGTGCCATTAGATACTCCAATACCATTGGTACCATTACTACAAGCATTCGCATCAGTTGTTAAGATCATTGATGTAAAGGTAGATATTCATGTAGTTGGTATAGGTACTGACACTTGAGTATGAGATGGTGATAAAGTCTTATTTATTACTTGTGCACATTTGGTTACTGGCATAATGTTAGTTTGTATAGTATGTGCTAGACCACGAATTGTATTAACACTATCTTGTCGTTCTTTTATCAATTATCTTATGTTATGAATTGTAGGAACAACTTCTTTAGCTATTCTCTCATTTTCCATAAATGATTGAAATTGGGTTATCTCTTTATCCAATTTTTCTATTTTCTCATCAGATACATATCCTGTTGCCTCAATAGTATCATCAACATCATGAAATGTTTGTTTTTCCATTGTACTTGTAATGGGTGTAATATCTTGTACCATTTGAGTCTCTCCTTTTGTAAAGAAGGTGTTCAATGTACCAAATTATTGAAGAGCACTAGATCCCATGTGTCTTATACTTCTTCTTAAAGGAATATTTCTCTTAGGGAAGCAAGTTATTAGACTCATGCAACAATATGCACAAATTTTAGACGCAAGATATGTTGTAAATGCTTGGTTTTTTGTACTTTTTCAATGCAAATGAATGAAACAAAAGGTGTTGTAAGGATTTTGATCAGGGTAAACAAATTATATGTTTGATATTAGTCAAATAATAGTAACAAAATCCTTCACAACACACTTTTGATGCAAATCTAAGATGACGCTAAGTCAAAATATATTGAAAATATGTCAAAATATGCAATTTTTTCACCAAATCTCGATGCAAAAGAGCATGACAAAGGGTGTTGTGAGGAAAATGATGATGGAAAAAAAATTATATTAGTAATAACAGCCACTTAATGTCAAAGTATCTGTCACAACATGCTTTTTATGCCACTCAAGGTCAACCCCTAGTGAAAATATAGAAAAAATAGGCTATTTTTCACGGTTTTTCAACTCCAAGACCTAGAAAAAGGGGTGTTTTAATGAATTTTATGAGGTGTAGAAAATAAAATCAATTATATAAGTCACCTCAATCCATAAAATTTGTGACAACACGCTTGGAGTGCAAACTAGGCCAAACCATAGGGCAAAAATAGCAAAAATAGGTAATTTTTCACCAAATTTTCAATACAAAAGCCAAATAAAAGGGTGTTGTGAAGATTTTTAGGAGAGGAAGAAAATAATTACCTTGATAACAGAAAATTTTTGCAAAAATATTCTTCACAACACACCTATAGTGCAAATTTAGAGAATCGATAAGGCCAAATCTAGTGAAAATTGATATTTTTCAAGTCCTAGGTTTGAGATCTTGAGACAATATGCTATATGAATGCTTTGAAGTCTAATTTATGATGAAAATGAAGTGTAATCAGATATGAAAATGAATACCACAGCCTATGATGCAAAATGTATGTGCAATTTTAATGAAAATGCATGAAAGTTGCTAGTTTTTTGTTGAAATTTTTTATGAAAAAATTCAAATATTTGAAATCTAAATACAAATTTACACTAAAATTCAAGACTACAGAAAAATGCAAGTTTTAATGAGTCTCTAAAATCAGTAGAAAAATGTGAAAGAATATTTTTCCTACTAACCCTAGATTTTGGAATTACTAGGTTATATGAAAATTGTCAAAATTTCTACAAAACCCTAGCAATTAATGATGCAAATGCAATGCAAATTATTGATTTTTTTGTATTTTTCTATAGTTTATATCATATCTGATGTAAAAATCATAAATGAGAAAAAATTAGAGTGAATTGATGCAAATTACAAACCTATATGAAAATGCAAGTTAGGGTTTCCAAAATTTTCCAATTTTTCAATTTTTTTGTAATTTTCTCAATGCAATAAGATGAATGACTATATGAATGAATGAAATCAACCCAAATCTGAAGACAAACACTCAAAAATTTGGAATTAAGTCCAAAAACATGGGTTCACTAAAATGTTTAGGGTAAAATATGGATTTGTTTGATTTGGTGTTTAATTCCTCCTTTCACCCGTTACATTCAAGGACCCTCGGATTGAGTGGCAGAGCACTATCAGGTCCTTGGTCAATTATAAATATAGGGAAGCTTGGATTAGGGTATTTGATTATTAATTTTCCATCTCTTATGCTCAATTATCCATCAAAACCCTAATTATGCAAATACAATAACAAAGACATGAATAACAGAAAATGCCTCTATAGAAAGCTATAAAATTACAAATTACTGTGCACCTATTTTCAGGGTTCTAAGGAAGAAACATTGGGGACAAAAGAGTGGGTACCCAAGTCTAGTGTCCTACTTTTTGTCAGGATCTACGAAGAAGATCTGTAACATGTACCTACTGCACCGAAGGTTTTTCTGTCACAAAACTTTGAGGACTAATGAGCGAGCATCTAAGTCCAGGTAACTATTTCTTTTACTAATCTACAATTCTGACACTCCAATATGCCCTCCTATAAATTCACTTTGTCTACATCATCAATCTATAACCTGTAATCATGAAACTTTGGGAGGGGGTTGTGGTGTTTAGGAGCTTGCCTCAGTCAAGCGTTGAAAAGACACTTAAGTCTTCAAAACACCTTTGTCATATAGAGAGTGCATGCCTAGGAAGGTAGAGGCAAAAACAAAATGAATAATGATCACAAACACAATATAATGTCACCTTGTAGTGAAGATCTCATTGGAGGAAGATTCTCTTCATTCCATGATGAAATGGATGCTTAAATATGCAAACACGAACACATAGACCACACAAATCTGCTCCTGCAACACAATGAAAGCCTTGAATCACCTTGAGAATGCCTAAAGTTCACAATGATCATAGAGTTTACAAATGAATGCATAAACATGCTTTTATATGCAACTACAAACACTCCCGCCAAGATTTTCGTAATTCAAACTTATCGTGTCGGCATAGGACCCAAATAACAGTCACAAGCTGACACCCAAAAATTGGGACTACCCCAAAATAGGGCAAGACTAGGGCGTGGACGCCCAAGTCCTCCCCCCTGTTTTAGGTAGGGGTTATCTCAAGTTGTTCCCCTAGGTCCTATTTGTCAAAACACTTAGGGGTTTTCTCATCAAGATGTTGAAATATGATGTAAAATGCCTAAATGCATGTAAAAGACCTAGGAGCTAAACCTAAAGAGGGAAAAGCCCCCATGGGGACATTTTTTGATGTTACAATTATTGGCTCTTTTTTGAAGTTTGGAATACTCAGGGACATTGGCACTAGTGCCCAAGTCCAATGTGGTGTTTTCTTTAGGGATTCCTGAGCTCCTTCCGATACTGATGAGCATTGTACTTTCCATTTCCATCCCGAGAGATGTGGACATTTGCACTAGTGCTTGAGTCCAAGGTAGGGTGTTCTTCAAGATGTCAGAGCTTCTTCAGATGTTGATTGTCACTATCATAATGATTTCTATGTTTTCCATCTTGGAGGACACTAACACTAGCACTTGAATCCAAATAATGCTTTTCTTTAGGGATCTGGAATCCTTATCTTCTACAACCATCCTCTGCAAATCCACTTCGTGAAATCTAATACATGTAACCTACAATCAAAAGGAGTGTGGTTGCGTGTTGTGGTGTTTAGAGGCTTACCTCAATCAAGCCTCGCAAGGACATTCAAGTCTTTCAAACACCATTGTTAGATAAAGAGTGTGTATCCCTATGGGATAGAGGCAAAAACCAAATGGTAAATGATTCAAACACAAATAGATATCACCTTGGAGAAGTAGCTCTCATTTAGATGAAGATCCTTCAACACATGAGAAGATGAAGCTAAATCTATAATCACAAACATAATAACAATGCTTTGCTCTGCAACAATGAATATCTTGAATGCTCTAAAATCATAAATTCACCAAAAGTTTATTATCATATTCTAGTTTACAAATGAAACCCTAAACATGCTTATATAGGCAACAACACACATTCCCACTAAGAATTTTGTAATTCAAACTTAAGATGTCAGCATGGAACCTAATTAATGGTCACATAACTAACATTCAAATTTGGGACTTGCCTAAAATAGGGCAGGACAAGGGTGCAAGTGCCCATGTCCTTATGTCCTATTTTAGGGTAGGACTAAGTACAACAATGACCCTCATGCCCCATGTGACAAAGGTTTTAGGCCATTTTCTTTAGGGAGTTAAAATGAACATGTAAGATGTAAAACAAGGGACTCAAGAGCTAAACCTTGGAGGGAAAAAGTCCATGGAGACATTTTCTGACATAACATTTACCCCCACTTTAATGTATGTATGAATGCAAGGCCCATACATGCATTAAAGTATGGTCAAAACACAACAAACATTCCAGGCACTTAGAGCTAATCCATATGCAAAGAACGAAGAACTATTTCTAGCCCCCAGTCTAAAGTAGACATTAGAGAAAACATGTTGTAGACACACCAAACACAATGAAGATAGTAATAGGAACGTAAAACACAGAGAAGATAGTAATAGTCATGCAAGACACAAAGAAGATAGTATTGAAGACATGCAAAACATAGTACATATAGTGAATGCAGTGATTATTTATTTTTTCATTTTCTCATATATATGAATGCAAATGTAAGTACATGGAAAGTAAACACACAACCCAAAATGTATGAGGGACTCATCGCCACACATCTTTAGACTACATATGGAGCAATAGACACGTAATACAAATCTTAGAATGTAGGAGACTACACTTGAGAACAAACACGCCATACAAATCCCAAAGCATAGGAGGGACTCATCGCCACACATCTTTAGACTATGCTTGGGAAAAAACACACCATACAAAACCTGAGTGTAGGAGGGACTCATCACCACATGTCTTTAGAGTACAACATGGGGAAAACACATGGAAGACACATGAAAGACATGGGTGTCGTATAGTATGCGAAAGACATACTATACATCTAAAACATGACAAATAAATGATGGAAGCAACCTATTGCTAGGTTCACCACCATCTAAGGCACATTGTAGGCACACCTGCTAGTTAGGCTTATGCCACAACAACTACCAAAGACATATGTAAGGGAGGATACACCAACCCCACCTGCTCAAAGGACTTTTAGAATAAAAAGGATGTGCACTAGCTCAAGAGATACACAATCCCCACCTCCACAGAGGGCTTAAAATAAAAGGATATGCATGATATCCCACCTCCGCAAAGGGATTTCTCATTGCAATATAAAATAAAGATGTGCACTCATGTGGAGATACAATATCCTACCTCTGTAGAGGGCTTACAAACACACTTTGTTAGTACCAAAATCATTAGAAAACATACCTTATATGCCCCCACCTTAAGGTGGTCGATATCATGTACCAATATCAAGAACGTTAAGGTAGAGAGAAAACACACAAGGTAACAAGAGATTTCACAAAGCCCATGCCCCCAAAGGTGACATGTACTTTATGATCTGTGAATGTTGCTGCAAACACAAAATTCCCTGCAAGAAAAGAGGTTATTTCATGATACAAGCAATGCATGAAAACAATCACATCAAGATAAACATAATGCACAGAGCAGATGTATTGTTATAGTTTCTTAGCAAATATTAGACATCATCAAAATATCACATGGAGTGATTCTACTAGCCAAGCGTCCGATATATATCAACCCCATCATCATATATGGACTAGGTCCATTGTTTGATTACTCACCGAAGGGAAACTTGGTCCGTATCAATATTTTTTTTTCCTCATCCACCAGCTAGATAGAAACACTAGAGGAAGGTAAACTATAAATCAAAAGAGGAGAGAAAATGCCTTAGGTTCATCATGTAGGAAGGTGCCCCCAAGTCACCAACTGCAATGCTATGCCCCAAGACACAACACACAACAATAAAATAGACTAGAGGAGTGATATAGAAGAATGATGATACAAATAGAAGAATGGTCACAATAGAGGCATGGTCTCCCAGTATCCTTGACCTTACAAGAGTATCAAGGGTCATCCTAGGAGGCCTAAACAATACATAACACATCACAGGGATCACAAAATAGAGGAAAAGGGTTAGTAATACTTACCTGATACAAACCAATGTTAAGAACATACATATCTAGGAAGAGGCCACCCTTGAGAGAAACTATAATATTTGCTACAACGAGTGTGGCTTAAAGATGGAGAAATATTTACCATATCGAATGGGATATTTCTCAGTGAACAATTCTTGTCTATCATCTCAAGGTATCTCATGTGTTGATTTAGTCTTGTTGATATTGCATTAATATTATGTCTAGGATGACAAGAGGATTTGGTGGGTTTTAAATAATGGTATCCAATGTCAACTGTGTAATTAATTCCAGCAACTTGTAAAGGTACTTTGATTCCTTTTTTATTTACACCACATCCATTACCTACATAGTCACAGTTGTTATAAAGGATTTTAATTCCTTGACCATAGAGGGATGCCATTTCCTTAGAAGATGGTGAAGCCTCATATGTATCATAATATATAGTATAAGTAAGGGTATTGTCTTCATTTTCTATCAAGAAAACTTTGGTTCTCTTAGGTGTTTCAAAAGATTGCTTACATGAGATTGATGCGACTCTTGATGTGTAAGGGTTATTAAGTTTATATTATACTACACTACAAGGATTAATATCTAATGAACCCCAATCATCACCAAAAAGTGCATTCGATGTTCTATACTCTTGCACAACATTATCTGTGGCAAGAGGTTTTGATGAATCAACTCATAAGCTATTTAGACTCATGATTGTTAACTTGTTTTTGTGTTTGAATATGTAAACAATTATCTAGTTCAGGATCGGATTCAATGGTGTGAAGCTTGTTTTGATAAATGAAGTTTATTAATTGATGGAGGGTAGATAGAACTGCCCCCATGGCATGGATCCATGCTCTACATAGAATCATATTATATGAAGTGCACTAGGCATAACATGAAAAAGGGTAGATAAAGTCATGGGACCAACCTTTAAAAGTAAATTTATCATGCCCACATATTTTTTTTACAACATTATCAAAGCCATGAATGCTAATCATATCTAATGTAATTAAAGATGTGTCGATCTTGCTTTTATGTAGAAAGTGAATGCCACAAACATTAAGAGCCAGTCCATTGTCAATCATAACTCACCTTATCAACATTTTATCTATTAGGACAAATATTATAAGTGCATCATAGTCATCTTTTATCGATGGTATTTCATGTAGTTGAAACAAAATATCAATTTTTGTTGCATGCATACAATCTAACAAGGCTGCTACATCATTCAGCCTAATAGTAGGTGGTGTAATCACCTTTTGTAAAGCTTCTTGGAGCATTCCATGGTATGTAGGTGATGTTTGTATTAAATCCCAAAGAGAGATCTTAGCCAGATTAGCATGAATTTGTTCGACAAGATCATATTCTTGACCACTTTTATGAGTAAGATGAGGTGGTGGAGGTAGCATAGGTTTAGAACATGGAAGAGAGACAGGAACATGAGGTGCTTGCTTACTTTGCTTGTTATTATGGGTGTTATATGTGTCAGCAATCACATTTTGAACACCTTGATTTCTTTAAGTGATTTGTCTTGCATAGTTGAAGATATGATGAAGGGGTCTAGCTGCTTTTCAATCTCCTTGAACCGTAATCACTGGTTTTTAAGAAAGAGGGTTACTAGGTGCCCCTTGGACAATCATCTTAGGAATATTGCTACACTTACCTAGTAACCCCTTAGTGGGTGGTGTTGCCCTCTCAATTGTTGTCCTTGATCACAAATACACAAACTCTCAGGTTTGTGGCACTATGGTACAGTGCACAATGACAATGAGCTTGGCAGCATTTGGATGACTTGGTTACATGATAACATATCTTCATGCTTGATGTTCTTAAGGTGTATTAGTGAGACGGTTTGATGATCTTAGTCATTGACATCATATCTTTACTTCATGTTGGAAGATCCATGTTTATGTTGTTCAAGGATGAGTTATCATTTGATGAGTTAATGCTTCCTTGGTTTCAAGATATCAAGATATTGAGTTTAGTCTCCTTTGATAATCATGATGTTTCTATTGGTTGGTAGAGTTGGTTTGGTCTCTAGTTGGATGTAACAGGATCATGTATGTTGGTCAAAGTATTTATTGCTTCATACTTTACCATGATTCATTTTCTTGACAAGAAGGTTTATCATTATCAAAGGATACTACAGTCTTTCCTTCATAGGTGGTCTTTTCATTGACATGATTTCAAGATGTCAAACCTACATAGGTAGTATGGCATGTTTGAGATCTCTTTCATATACATAGTGTTTCATAATGCTAGATATTTCTCTCTCCTTGGTATTAGTCTCATTTCACCAAAAGTTCAATGTTGAAAAAGGCACTTGATCCAATATGCAAACATTAGTCATCAAGGTTATCATTGATATGAAATAGTTCTTGTTTCAGTTAACTTCAAAAGCTTGATCTCAAAGGGATACAAAGAAAAGGTTATATTTGCTTTATTTCATGTGGCATCATTTATATGATTTATTTTGTTCATCTCTCAATGTCATCTCTTGTATGAAGGAGGTTATTAATTATGAGAAGGCATTGCCGAGCATGTAAGTTGTAACCTGCCTAGCAGGTATCGGGATAGACTTGACAGGTAAAAATTGATGTTATGCTTATTTGTAACTAGCTCTTTTAGGGAAAATGGGAGCAGTTGGTAAACAGGGTCTGATGCAGAGTGGCACAAGGGAAGCAACACACAAGAGTTTCCTCTACTATCCTTTGCCCACTCACCCACTTCAAACAGGCTTCAACCAAGCAACCAAAGGCACATTCAAGGGTGTATGAAGGATTCGGTATCCTAGTGATGGCTCCACCTTCTACGCTTCTCCAACACCTTAGGACAGATCAACAAACACCTTCTATGCAGTTGGTTTGATCTCCAACTTCCCAAAACTCTTCAACCTATACCTTGACTAGTAAGGCTACTAGCCCTCCAAACTAGATTTTCTCAACAAAACTTGACAAAATCTCATATGACTAGGCAAGAAAATGATGGTTTTAGATACACTCTATGGAACCCTATCAAACTCCCAAGTCTCTTGTTCCAACTCTACTCCAGCAATCCAGAACACGCATTTGGTCTTCTAGGCCTAATTGATCAATTTAGGCTAGGTTACAAAGCAAGTGCTCAAAATTGGGGTCATAAACCTGGGGTAGGAACTTGGATCTCTTCTATGACCTACAAACAACTCACAAACCAACTTTCATTCGCCCACCTATCAGATTTGTCATCTACATCAATAAATTGCACAATTCTGGCCAAATACATAGGAATACTTGACCTAGGGCATCAAATTAAAAATAGAAGACTGCATTTTCAAACAAAAAACTTTTGGAATCTTAGAGTACATACCCCTAGCCTACATTTCACCAGTTTTTGCAAATTTTCAATGGTGGAAATGCATTCTAGGGCCGGATTTCTATGGCTGCCCTAGAAAACAGGGTTTCTAGACTTGTTTTAAAAGAAAAATCTATAACTTTTGATCTTGACCACTTCAAGACCTCAAACTAGTTGCATTGGAACCCTGACTCCAAGAGCTTTTAGAAAAATGTCATTTGCACACATGAAAAATCTGTAGAGTCCATACACAGCGAGAAAAATAGGAAAATTTGTTATTTTCTGTAGTTTCAAAGCCCCAAAACTCTGTACCAGACCTCCTCTGCTCTTCCACTTCCTTTGGTCCAATCCTCCTAAGAGGTTGTTGCACTTTGACCTTCTTGGGATTCACATCCTTGGGCTTGATGACTACTACAAAAAATGGCACTTTCTCTTCCTTGAGGTTAGCCAAAAACTCTTTTTCACCTACCAACATAACTGAACTAGAAATGACTTTCTCTTTGCAATCATCAATCAAAGGAGTCATTGTAAACTTTTCACCATTCTTGGAGAAATGAATCACATTGTTCTTACCATCATGTTGGGCACTTGTGTCATGTTGCCAAGGCCTTCCAAGAAGAAGGTGGCATGCATCCATATCCACTATCTCACAAAGAACCTTATCATGATATTCACCTATCTTGAATTAAACCCAACATTGCTCTTTCACCACAATTTGTTGTTCCTTGGTTAGCCAAAAGACTCTATAGGGTTTAGGATGAGGCATTCTTTCCAATCTTAACTTAGTCACCATTTCATTAGAAGCCAAATTTTTAGAAGAACCTAAATCTACTATTACCTTGCAAACTTTTCCTTTCACCTTGCAAGTGGTTCTGAACAAGTTATTTCTTTGGGGCTGCTCCTTGGTGGCTGGCATGATGAGGGATCTGATAAACATGATGCATTCTCCACTCTCAAGTGCTACAGACTTGGAAGAGGCTGTTTGGTAACATGTGGTGCTTTGACAGTCCTCTTCTTGAAGGAGTTGTACTCTTCTTTCTTTCTGATTTGCAGCAGTGTTTCCAATCTTCTCCGGGCACCTAAAGGACTGATGTCCAATCTGATTGCAAGAGAAACGCCTTCCAGTAAACACATTGGGACCTCTGCCCCCACTTCTTCCTCTGCCATTTCCTCTGCCCCTAAACTGACCCTTATCAGCACTGTTTTTATCAGCTTGCCCTTGGCTGCCTTCTTCTGATCCGCCACCTTGGAATCTAGAGAAATTATCTCTATTTTGAAATCTGCCCCTACCCCTAAAGTTCTAATTTCCTCTGCCTCTGCTGCTGCTGTATGAATCACCTTTTCTTCTTTGTTTATCCTCAATTCTCAATGCCATTTGAAAACACTTATGGACTGTCTCCGGGTTAAATAGAGTTAATTCATCTTGAATGGAGAACTTGAGGCCATTAAGATACCTTGCAAGCTTCTATTTTTCATTCTTAGGCATCTTGGCTGTCAATGTCAACTTGTGAAACTCCTCTGTGTAGGTGCTCATGTCCATGTCCTTCTGTCTCAAGTTGTGCAACTTCTTGTTCAAGTTGACCTCATAATCCTCAGGGACAAATTGCTTCTTGATTTCAAGTACCATCTTCCTCCATGTAGAGATAGGATTCCTATCATCTTCTATCCTCTCATTTTGAATAAAATTCCACCAACTCAAGGCTGGCCCTTTCATTCTTGATTTAGCAATCTTCACTTTCTGATTTTCTGCTACTTCTTCACATTCAAAATAGTTCTCCATTGCCTCAATCCAATCAAGGCACTCCTCTGAATTCATCTTACCAAGAAACATAGGTAAGTCTGCCTTAGTGTCCTTCCTACTCAACTTTCCAAGTGCATCTATGAATTATCTCTCTGACATGCCTCCTTGTGGCTCTTCCATAGGCACTTCTTCTTCCTCATCTTGATCCTCTTCATCTGAGTCTAAGATGACTTTTGACTTCTTCTTCTTGTCTTTGTCTTTCTTCAACTTTTCTATCTCAGCCTCCATCCTTTTGTTCTTAACTGCTTTCTCTCTCACTATCTTTGCCAATTCAGCATTAGTCACCTTTGAAGGAATTTCCTCCTCCTCTCCTCTATCTCCCATCTCTTTGATGGCTCTGATACCACCTGATGCAGAGTGGCACAAGGGAAGCAACACACAAGAGTTTCCTCTACTGTCCTTTGCCCACTCACCCACTTCAAATAGGCTTCAACCAAGCAACCAAAGGCACATTCAAGGGTGTATGAAGGATTCGGTATCCTAGTGATGGCTCCACCTTCTAGGCTTCTCCAACACCTTATGACAGATCAACAAACACCTTCTATGCAGTTGGTTTGATCTCCAACTTCCCAAAACTCTTCAACCTATACCTTGACTAGTAAGGCTACTAGCCCTCCAAACTAGGTTTTCTCAACAAAACTTGACAAAATTCCATATGACCAGGCAAGAAAATGACCATTTTAGATACACTCTATGGAACCCTATCAAACTCCCAAGTCTCCTGTTCCAACTCTACTCTAGCAATCCAGAACACTCATTTGGTCTTCTAGGCCTAATTGATCAATTTAGGCTAGGTTACAAAGCAAGTGCTCAAAATTGGGGTCACAAACCTGGGGTAGGAACTTGGATCTCTTCTATGACCTACAAACAACTCACAAACCAACTTTCATTCGCCCACCTATCAGATTTTGTCATCTACATCAATAAATTGCACAATTCTGGCCAAATACATAGGAATACTTGACCTAGGGCATCAAATTAAAAATAGAAGATTGCATTTTCAAATAAAAATCTTTTGGAAACTTATAGTACATACCCCTAGCCTGCATTTCACTAGTTTTTGTGAATTTTCAACGGTGGAAATGCATTCTAGGGCCGGATTTCTATGGCTGCCCTAGAAAACAGGGTTTCTAGACCTGTTTTAAAAGAAAAATCTATAACTTTTGATCCCGACCACTTCAGGACCTCAAACTAGTTGCATTGGAACCCTGACTCCAAGAGATTTCAGAAAAATGTCATTTACACATGTGAAAAATCCGTACAATCCATACACAGTGAGAAAAACAAGAAAATTTATTGTTTTTTGTAGTTTCAAAGCCCCAAAACTCCGTACCAGACCTCCTCTACCGTACAGGAGTGAATTACAATTGTTTTTCACCTATTCAAGTTGGTTTCTAACTTCCAAAAGTAGATTCAACCACCCAAACTAAGTTTTGAACTGACCAATGTGTCATTGGCAACATTGGCAACTTGATACACTATGGAGTTTTTGCATTTTCAAGAGGATGGCGATTAGGTTTGCTTGTCAAATGGAATCAAACTGCCATCACACTCCTTAGACCATGCTAAAACGCTAAGACAACTCAAACAAACTGAAAAAGCCAATATTAGACCTTCTAGGCCTAAGTGGCACAACTAGGTCCAAGTGGACTAAGAAGGATATGAGGTTTATAAAGTTACCCCAGACCTCTTGACCACACAAGAATAGACCTTCCAACATGGCTATGAAAAGCCTTATTACAAAACACATTAAACAAAAATCACAACCTTTCAAAAAAAATGCAAACAAAGTGACTTTAGGAACCAAGGTGCTCCTAGGTGCCCTGCACCAGGGTCCATGACAAAAAATTTGATTGCATTTTTCATTATGCAATGTCGAAACTTCAAGACATGATGCACTCGACTTAGGGTTTTATCATTATCCAAAGTTTTCTTGAGATTCTATATCATGATGGGGATTTTGGTGATCTGACAATGCTCGGGAGTCAAAGGTGAAGTTGGACAATTATATTTTGAGCTCATAGGCATAACAAAGTCTTAGTCCTCTTGACAGTTACAGGTGATATCCTTCTTTGTTTTCTCATGTGGGATTTTTTATCAAAAGTAAATGGTGATTCTCTAGTTTTTAAAAAAGGCTGAAAAAGGAATATTTTTATTTCTTTGATTCTAAGGGTTTATATCAGTCCTGAACAATATATGAGATTAGCACTGAGAAGTTATTTCTTCTAGCTATGGTTAGCTTATAAAGCAGATGGAAACAGAAAGACAATAGCAATTTTGTAACTTGAACTATAAGGGTTGTTGTCACATATACTTATTTGATTATTGAAAATAAGTTAAGGGATATGAATGGTGAATAGTATGTTATGTAACTTCCTTGTAGACAGTAAAGATTGAGTTGAGGGTTTACAAATTTTTGATACACCCATGGTTAGGGTTTGAAGGATTTACTCTACCCTAGGGTTTCTTGCATGAATGTTGAGGACAGTTTGATGATCTCTATTTTGGTAGAGTTATGAGTTGGTATTTATAGTTTGATAAGGCATTCTTTATTTCATTAAATAGTTTGAACATTATATGATAACACTGTGGTTAAGGATTTATTATTTTTAAAAGAGTCAAACTATGATTAAAGATTTATTATTTCAAAGGCATTGTATGGGTCTATTTGATCATATTCCTTTGATAGTTACTTATACAATTAAAAACTTTTTGAGGTAGTTGAAAAAGTTTATTTATAGACACAAATTGTTTCATGAGAGAAAGAAGGTTTTGTGAAATTGTATAAAAAGGATATAATGTAAACACCTGTTAAGAGATTGATGCATGTGTATCTTACACTATCATTGAGGTTGTAACAAGGTGTTAATGTAAGATCTATTCTAAGTTGATGTGTACAGTTGTAGTTATGTATTCTTGAGTCTCAAATAATGAGACAGTCAAGAACTAGATTGTAAGGAAATAGAGTAACCCTCTGTATTGATTCAAATTTTGTATTCATGAGATTGTATATATCTAGTGACACAAATAACCAGTGAGGCACAAATAGCTAGTTAGGCAAATAGCCAGTGAGACATTTGTATTTACTAGTGAAGCACATTTTTATTAAGCCAGTGAGGCATTTAATGAGTGTTTTTTCTACCCCATGACAGTTTTCAACTCCTAAAATCATTGTCTTATGGTCTCTTTGTTGCATGGCTCATTTGGTCATTAGACTTGTATATTTAGTTCCTTTAGTTCACAATAACTTGCATTAATAAGGCTTTAATTTGTGATATTTCTTCTATTTTTGAAAGTTTGAAATAAACATTAATAGAGTTTTTTCTCTACAACACTAATTCACCCCCCCTCAGTGTTGTCAAGTACTCCAACAAATGGTATCAAAGCATAGGTTCCCTATTAAAGTCTAAAAGGCTTGGGTAGGTCTTAATAGTGGAGTACCATGGGAAAGGCTAAAAGAAATAGAGAAAAGAAAGAGGTCAAGAAAAAGGTTGTACAAGAAACTCTAGTCAAGCCTAGTGATGAGTTGTTGCCTAAGTCATCTTTGAAAGTTGACACAAACTGTGATAAATAAAATGAATTTATTATTAAGATTGATGATGCTGAAGGAGACCTCCTTGTGAATGAAAATGGACATGAATTTGATGAAGATGACTGTGAAGTGGATATTGAAGGAGAACTTTTATATGCTCTAGAAATGAACAAATATCTTGAAAGGAGAACCATGGATTAAAGAGTCAACTTCAACAAGAGAAGGATTTTAAGACTAAGGTACTCTCTAATCTTGCAAAAGTTTCTATTGAATTTGAAGAGGCAAGAAAGTTGATTGTAGATTTAAGAAGTCAAGTTGATGAATCTGACAAATAGATTATCAGTCTAAAAACTGAAGTTGTAGAAGCCAAAAGAATAATAGATATGACTAAATCTGATCTTGAAGTAAAAAGAATAAAATGTTTGAAGTTAGAAAAAAGAAATAGTCTCTTTGAGAAAAGATTTGGAAGAAGCATCTTCAAAATTGCAAAAGAATATTCAATTTGAAAAGAGTACTGACTGCCTAAATGACATGTTGAGCAAGCAAAGGTATTATAGGGATACTACAGGCTTGGGTTATGAGAAAGGAGAATGTTCCAAGACAAGAGATACTCCTAGGAAGAAGATAGACCTGGCATTTCACTCTGCTGCACGTGAGGTTGAGTCCAAGAAGAAAGGTAAGGTTAATATTGTTGATAACAAATATTCAATATTTCCACCTATCAGGTATAATTACTCTCAATTCCATGGTTATTGTTATGCATGTCATGTTTATGGTCATAGGGCTACAGATTGTAAATGAAATAATTTTGGGTGGAATAAAGAGAAAATTTTTTATGGCTGGTCAAATCAAAACTACAATAATGCTTGTTATAATTGTAATAAAGTTGGCCACCTAGCAAGAAACTGTTAGATGCATACAAGGTATAGAGATTGTCTCAGATCACCTAGAAGAAACTATCTTGATCAAGACTACAATATTTTGTCATAGATGCAATATGTTTGGACACAAATCACAATGGTGTAGAGGAAGGATAAAACCAACTAGAGGCCATATGCTTAATCAAAAGCACATGAATGCCTTGGGCAAGGAAAACAAATATCCTATACTAGTTTCGAGAAGAAAACAAAGTCAAGAAGAAGGAAGTCCTAATCTTGTGCATGCTGCACAAGAGACATTACAAACCACTTGAGACATAGCTTAGAGTAAGGGGGTTGTCTAATGTTCTATCTCTTGCGCCAAGAAGTTTCAAGAAGTTTGATGATGTAGGAAGTCTAGTTTGATGTCTAATAGAAACTTAAGTGCATGCCTTTGTTATTCATATTCTTATGTTTGATCATGCTTCAAAGCCTTGAAGGATGCTACATTCAAATTTTTCTTGTTTAAGTGTTAGAGTATTTAATCCCTCCAGTAATTTGTCATGATTTTGGGTCAAATGATTGTGAGATGATTTGAAGGCAATGAGAACTCCTGTTTGTTATTAGAACATGTTGAGATTTCAGTGACCAGAACATGATCATGATGCACTTCATGATATTGGACAGGAAATTATAAGGACATAAGGTTATAAGATAGTGTTGCAGTCATATCTTTGTTATGTTTGATCATCATGTTTTTGTGCTTCAGGATGGATTTGTTATGCTCTTCAAAACAACTAAAGAGTTACTCTTCATGCTTGAGTAGTAATGATGCTCTACTATTTTTTGGTTTTGATCAACAATGTTGTTTGTGGTTTAGTATGGTCTTTGATCCTTTTGTTTCATTCCAAAAGATCTTCATATTGGTTTTAGTTCTTCATATTGCTGATGGTGGTATAGTTGTTTAATTAGATGACTATACTATGATATACAATGATCTTTGGTACTTATGGTCTGGCTATTAGATCTATTGATTAGCTTCAAAAGCTTTGTCACATGTATGATGCTTTGATGCTTGATTTTCTTTGATGATCATCTTATTGATCAGCAGATGTTCCTAACAATGATATATATACAGAAGCCAGATGTTCTATATAGTTGATTCATTGATGTTTTGTAGATTGCTTGATACAGGTGCAGTGGCAGAAGAATGTCATTAGTGATTCATATATAGTGATTTGATGTGTATGGTGCTTTCATAGTGATTTCTTATGCTTTCAGTTGATTAAGTTTGATACCTTCATTTCATGCAATGGTACAGTGAAATGGTATAGTAGTATATTCAGATGTTTTCTTGATGCCATCATTTCTTGCATTTCTTGATTCTTGATTCTTGATTCTTGGTTATTGATATATAGTGGATTAGATTCTGGTTTGCTCATATAGTGGTGTATAGTGATTCAAGAGCTTTGGTTGTCTTTTGACTATTACAAGTTGTACAACAATCTCTTTGATGTTTGTTCACAGTACAAAGAAATCACAATGAATAATTTGTTTATAACTGTACTTCTTGACACCATGCATTTATAATAGTGATGATAGGCTATTTGATGTTATCATATAGGTACTCTTGTAAACATAAATGTAAGAGCAAAGAAGGTTACCAATTACAAGTTCTCTTTGATCAAAGTGCAGTCAGTATCCATGGGACAGTTTTTATGGTTTCAAACTTCATGATTAATCTTGTTCTTCAGTAGAAGTTGCAAAGAGAAGGATAGATACTACATTCTTCATATTGCTTGCACCTTGGTGACTCTTCATGACTTCATACTAGTTCATATATTTCATATAGAGTCAGATGGTCTTTTCAATGTGGGTTACATACTGCAAGATTTCAGTAATGTCAAGTTGATAGGTGCAAGTATATTGAAGCAGTTTCCTTGTTTGATGAAAGTATACTCTCATAGTATGTTCTTGGCATATGAAATCTTATCTTGTGATAGAAATGACAATTATGGTTGGCTTGGCTTCGGAGAAGAAACAATAATGTGATACAATGTTGTTTTTCAGACTTTAGTGGTGTATCCCTATGATGATAACATCTATGTTTTTTGTTCTTTGATTGTCTACTAATTTTCATGTTTGGTATATTCAATTGTTGTCCTTGCTATCATTCTAGTACTAACAATGCAATTGTGTGTCAGGCCATTCTGGATGCTTTGTTCTACATTGGCTAGTGATAGTATGCTTTTTATTTCTTTGCTTATCATTTCTTTTTGTAGCATACTGGATTATGGTTTCTAATTTATCTTTGAGGCAATTGCACAATTTTTCCTTCCTTTGTATTTCATGAAAAATGGGGGAGAGAGAGTTATTTTTTGCATTAAGGACAAAGGGGGAGTTTGTTTCCCTCTCAGTTGTTGTCCTTGATGACAAATAAACAAACTCTTAGGTTCGTGGCACTATGGTATAGTGCACAATGAGAGTGAGCTTGGCAACATTTGGATGACTTGGTTACATGACGGTATATCTTCATGCTTGATGATCTTAGGGTGTATCAATGAGATGGTTTGATGATCTTAGTCATTGATAGCATATCTCTACTTCATGTTGCAAGATCCATGTTTATGTTGTTCAAGGATGAGTTATCATTTGATGAGTTAATGCTTTCTTGGTTTCAATATATCAAGATATTGAGTTTAGTCTCCTTTCATAATCAAGATGGTTCTATTGGTTGGCAGAGTTGTTTTGGTCTCTATTTGGATGTAACAAGATCATGTATGTTGGTCAAAGTACTTATTGCTTCATACTTTTCCATGATTCATTTTCTTGACAAGAAGGTTTATCATTATCAAAGGATACTGCAGTCTTTGCTTCATAGGTGATGTTATCCTTGACATGATTTCAGGATGTCAAACCTACACAGATAGTATGGCATGTTTGAGATCTCTTTCATATATACAGTGTTTCATAATGCTAGATATTTCTCTCCTTGGTATTGGTCTCATTTCACCTAAAGTTTAATGTTGAAAAAGGCACTTGATCCAATATGAAAACATTAGTCATCAAGGTTATTGATATGAAATAGTTCTTGTTTCAGTTAACTTCAAAATCTTGATCTCAAAGGGATACAAAGCAAAGGTTATATTTTCTTTATTTCATGTGGTGTCATTGATATGATTTCTTTTGTTCATCTCTCAATGCCATCTCTTGTATGAAGGAGGTTATTAATTAGATGAAGGCATTGTTGGGCATGTAAGTTGTAACCTACCTAGCAGGTATCGGGGCAGACTTGACAGCTAAAAGTTGATGTTATGATTATTTGTGATCGACTCTTTTAGGGAAAATGGGAGGAGTTGGTAAACAAGGTTCATGGAAAAAAATTTGATTGCATTTTTCATTATGCAAAGTTGAAACTTCAAGATATGATACACTCAACTTAGGGTTTTATCATTACGCAAAGTTTTCTTCAGATTTTGTATCATGATGGGGATTTTGGTGATATGACAATGCTCAGGAGTCAAAGGTGAAGCTAGATAGTTATATTTTGATCTCATAGGCACAACAAAGTCTTAGTACTCTTGATAGTTACAGGTGATATCCTTCTTTGTTTTCTCATGTGGGATTTTTTATCTAAAGTAAATGGTGATTCTCTAGTTTTTAAAAAGGTTGAAAAAGGAATATTTTTGTTTCTTTGATTCTAAGGGTTTATATCAGTCCTGAACCATATCTAAGATTAGCACTGAGAAGTTATTTCTTCTAACTATGGTTAGCTTATAATGTTGTTGGAAATAGAAAGACAGTAATAGTTTTGTAACTCAAACTACAAGAGTTTTTGTCACATATACTTTACTTATTTGATTATTGAAAAATAGTTAAGGGATATGAATGGTGAACAGTCTATTATGTAACTTCCTTGTAGATAGTAAAGATTGAGTTGAGGGTTTACAATTTTCTTACACATGGTTAGGGTTTGAAGGATTTACTCTACCCTAGGGTTTCTTGTACGAATGTTGAGGACAGTTTGATGAGCTCTATTTTGGTATAGTTATGAGTTGGTATTTATAGTTTGATAAGGCATTCTTTATTTCATTAAATAGTTTGAATAGTATATGATAACACTGTGGTTAAATATTTATTAATGTTAAAAGATTCAAACTATGATTAAAGATTTATTATTTCAAAGTCATTGTATCGGTCTATTCGACCATATTCCTTTGATAGTTACTTATACAGTTAAGAACTGTCTTAGGTAGTTGAAAAGCTTCAGTTATAGACACAAACTATTTCATGAGAGAAAGACAGTTTTGTTAAATTTTATAAAAAGCATATAATGTAAACACCTGTTATGAGATCGATGAGTGTGTATCTTACACTATCATTGAGGTTGTAAAAAGGTGTTGATGCAAGATTTGTTCTGAGTTGATGTGCACAGTTGTAGTTATGTATTCTTGAGACTCAAATAATGAGATAGTCAAGAACTGGATTGTAAGGAAATAGAGTAACCCTCTGTATTGATTCAAATTCTATATTCATGAGATTGTATATAGCGAGTGAGGCAAACAACTAGTGACACAAACAACTAGTGAGCCATTTGTATTTACTAGTGAAGCACATTTTGATTAAGCCAGTGAGGCATTTAATGAGTGGTTTTTCTACCCCATGTGTAATGAAACAACTTGTACAATAAGAAATATAATAGTAAATATGCTGCAAATACTTGATAATAATATGCCACTTCGAGGGGGCAACCTCCTAATCCACTTTGAGGGGGATACCTCCAACAGTCTTCAATGAAAACACAATACACAATATGATATGAAATGAGACTCACTACTTCCTATATATACCTATTCATGCCTAGGATATCACCTAGGCCGACTTAGAAAGCCCTATAGAATCCTTAGGCCAACCTAAACAACTAAATAACAATGTACTAATGATAATATGACTTAATTAAGAGTTGAGATAGCCACAAGATGACTATTCATAACCATATATGCTATGGAAGTAAGGGCATAATATGCCCCCCAACTTTACAAAAGCATTGTCCTCAACGCTGAACAATTGTGGTAGTTTCTTCCTTAATCTTCATCATCCCATGTGATAACTTCAACTAGAAAATATTTCCTTATAATGAGGTAACTTGGAATTGTTGATGTCCTCAGCTTCTTCATGTGTGTCTGGAAAATTTACTTCAACTCCAAGATGTGTCTTCCCTTTTCATCTAGCTCTTGATGGTGATAAATGTGTTCTTCCTTTACTTGAACCTTTTGATGTACCATAGAGGAAGAGGTGAGGAATAGTTCATGGTACCCTTGCATTGGTTGAATAGTTTGATTAGGAACTTCTTCTTCTTCTTCTTCTTCTTCTTTTTCTTCTTCTTGAGACCTCCTTTCTTGGTTCATTCATTAAGGTGCTTAACATTCTTCGTATGTCCGATATTTCTCCTCTTAGGCCACACATCTTCAACTTGATTGAGGAAATGTCTTCCTTGACCTTACTTACTTCTTCATCAGGATTAATATCCTCTATTTTTTCCTCATCCTTATTAGATGATTTCCCTGGTGTGACAACATTCTTTTTGCCTCTTGTTGCAGGACCCGTCATGATGGAAACCAATATTTTGGAAATAAAACACACAAATGAAATGTAAATTCTTTGAAATTTTTATTGTAACTTACTAGGGAAAAGATACCACTTACCCAGAAAAAAATCCAAAAAATTAGTAGATTTACAACCTTGAGAGCGAATTTGTTGGAAACCCTAATTTTGCAATAACTCTCTTAATATGTAGATCTCAAATAAATTGTGTAGAAATCATAATTATGCAATAATTCACTCAAATCTACTCCAATTCCTCTAAAATATAGACTGTAGCTTCTTTAATATGGTATTTAAAAACCCTTTAAACATATTTAAAAAATTAACTAAAATCTGAAAGTTATTCTCTTCCTAAAATCACCTCTAATATTGAGAAAAAACCTTGCCTCTACAGTGCCAAGATCATGCTCTGATACCACTTGTAATGAAATAACTTGCACAATAAGTAATATAATAGTAAATATTCTGTAAATACTTGATAATAATATGCCATTTTGAGGGGGGAACCTCCTAATCCAGTTTGAGGGGGATACCTCCAACCGTCTTCAATGAGAACACAATACACAATATGATATGAAATGAGACTCACTACCTCCTATATATACCTATTCATGCCTAGGATATCACCTAGGCTAACTTAGAAAGCCCTATAGAAGCCTTAGGCTGACTTAAACAACTAAATAACAATGTACTAATGATAATATGACTTAATTAAGAGTTAAGATAGCCACTTGCTGACTATTCATAACCATATATGCTATGGAAGTAAGGGCATAACACCATGAGGTTTTTCCACTCCTGAAATCATTGTCTTATGGTCTCTTTGTTGCATGGCTCATTTGTTCATTGTACTTTTATGTTTAGTTCCTTTAGTTCACAATAACTTGCATTAATGAGGCTTTAATCTATCATCTTTCTTTTATTTTTGAAAGTCTAAAATAAAAGTTAATAAAGTGTTTTCTCTACAACACTAATTCACCCACCACCCCCCCCCCCCCCGCCTCTCAGTGCTATCAATTACTCCAATAGCTGGGACAAGTCGATTAGTGAAGATTGAATTAACATTGATTCCCTCTTGATTATACCCAACATCTATCCCTAAAGGATTTAATGTGAGAGACCTTTTCTCATCCACTAATGCTACATCTTGGCCAAGGAGAGCATTATAATGAGAGAAAGGCACAGTTTCATTAGGAAGATTAGGTTTTGTTTCATTAATAGAGCTATCCATAGTCTTCTCATCTAATGTTCTCAAACATTTAACTATAGGAGTGTTGCAAGGTGTGACCCTCGGTCTCCTTGTTCAGTGCTGTGCTACGGTGGTTTGCGACAAGGGCTTAACTGCCTCTCGTGCTTGTTAAGTCAAGTGGTTGTATCAGGCATTAATAGGTCGATATTTTGGTGCAATGGAAGCTAACCTTTGGTATCAGAGCTAAGGTCATGGGTTCAAACCCCGCACTTGTATTGGAGGGGGATTGTTGCAAGGTGTGACCCTTGGTCTCCTTGTTTAGTGCTGCGCTGCGGTGGTTTGTGACAAGGGCTTAACCACCTCTCGTGCTTGTTAAGTCAAGTGGTTGTATCGAACATTAACAAGTCGATATTTTGGTGCAATGGCAGCTAACAAGTAGAAGTAGTATAACTTATGGGATCATCATCATCATCATTCTCATATGCTTTAGCTATTCATTACAAAGCATTAAGAGAACTTTCACACTCATCATTCTCAATGTGTTTTATCAGATCTTCTACTATCAAAGGGTATATATTTGTGAGAGATGTGATGTTGTCAATATCAAATACATAGTTAAGGATTTCAAATGAAGAGCATTTAAATATATCCTTGTGATACATAGCTTGTATATAAGTGAGAACATGAGGATTCATATTAAGAAATTTGTAGATATTCTCAAAGTTTTTGAAATATGCATGTAAAGATACAAAATAGCAATGAGATGAAGATGCCCTAATGAAATGTCTTGTAACATCAATGTCGAATATGATTTAATAAGACAAGACATGCAAAGTTATAAGATACTCAACACACCCTAGATGTGTGACTATTTCACTCCTAAGCACTTGTTTGAGGGAAAGGGCTAAAAGGACTCACAAAGTTCACCAAACACACAATGGATAGGAGGAAAAGAGTACAACACAACAAGGCCCAATTGATGATTTCATGTACTTAAATTGAATTCAACGAAACAACACAAATTATGCTTGTTTATGCACCTAAAATGTTCACGTTTTTCACCTTTTTCAATGCAAATGAGTAAAATATGAAGTGTTGTAAGAAAATTGATGAGGGATAGAAAATTATATCCCTAATATTAGTCCCATAATGCAACAATATCTTTCACAACATGCCTATAGTGCATTTCTAGAGAGATAACAAGTTAAAATCTAGTGAAAATGCAAGTTTTTTCAAACCCTAGAAGTGAAATTAAGGCATAAATATACTATGATGGTCCAAAATCAGATTTTAAAGAGTGTTTAAAATAGTAGTAAAATATGAAACAAGATTTTAACTACAAACCCTATCTAATGCAAAACTAGGTTATATGAAAAATGCACAATTTTAAGCAATTTTTAACAATTTAAGCATGAAAATGCAATGCACCTAATTAATTAATGATGAATTTCTATAATTTAAATCAGATCTAATGAAAATTTCATAAATTGAATGAAATTAAATGTAGGCTAATTCAAATTATTTCAAAATGCAAGCCTAAAATGTTAATTTTTCCAATTTTTTTGTAAATTTTCAAATGCAATAAGATGAATGAATTCGAATCTAAAATTTAACACTCAGCAAGGTACAAAATTAAAATAAACATGGGTTCATGAAAAAAATTCATATGAAAAAGGAATAGGGTTTAATGGCTAGATCCTCCTTTCACTACAAACATTCAAGGACATATCTACCAAGTTGAATCACACTTTTGCAAGAGGATTCAACTACAAGTTAGGCTGTAACTTGGAATGATGTAGAAATTCAAAATTTATCAATTAATATATTAATATAATGTTCAAATACACTTAAAACTCTAATTATGCAAAATAATAACTAAAATGATGAATTATGACAAATGCTTACAAACTAAGGCAGTAGACAGAGATAAATTACTAACCCTTTTTTGAAGTTTCAGATGCAAAATACTTGAGGACACTGGCACTAGTGCCCAAGTCCAATATGGTGTTTTCTTTGGGGATTCTTGACCTCCTTCCAATGCTAATGACCATTGTACTTTCCATTTCCATCCTGGGAGATGCAGAGGACAATGGCACTACTGCCCGAGTCCAAGGCAAGGTGTTCTTCAGGATGTCAAAGCTTCTTTAGATGTTGATTGTCATTGTCACAATGATTTCTATGTTTTCAACCTTGGAGGACATTGGCACTAGCATCGGAGTCCAAGTAGTGATTTTCTTCAGGGATCTAGAATCCTTATCTTCTACAACCCTCCTCTGCAACTCCACTTTGCAAAATCTGATACTTGTAACCTACAATCACAAGGAGTGTGGTTAGGGGTTGTGTTTAGAGGCTTTCCTCAGTAAAGCCCTGGAAGGACATTCAAGTCTTCTGAACACTGTTGTTAGATAAAGAGTGCATATCCCTAAAGAATAGAGACCAAAACCAAATGATTAATGATTCAAACATAAATAGATATCACCTCGAAGGTTTAGAGCTCATGTAAAGGAAGATCCTTCAACACATGAGAAGATGAAGCTACATCTACAATTACAAACACAATAACAATGCTCTACTCTACAACAATGAATATATTAAATACTCTAAAATCATACATTTGCCAAATGTTTATAATCATCTTCTAGTTTACAAATGAAACCCTAAACATGTTTATATATGCAACAACACACATTCTTGATAAGAATTTCATAATTCAAACTTAAGATGTCAGCATGGGACCTAATTAACAGTCACATAATTGACATTCAAATTTGGGACCTGCCTAAAATAGGGAAGGACAAGGGCATGAGCACCATGTCCTTAGGTCCTATTTCAGGGTAGGACTAAGTACAACAATACCCCTCATTCCCCATGTGAGTTTCAAGCCATGTTCTTCCGTGAGTCAAAATGAACATGTAAGATGCAAAACAAGGGACTTGGGAGCTTAACCTAGGAGGGAAAAAGTCTAAGGAGACATTTTCTGACATAACAAAAGGAACCTTTTATTATTATTTTTAATGATTTTCTAGAATTTTGATAACAACCCAATGTAAATAATTTTCTCATAGATACTGATTTAACAATACAAAATGATCTATAGGTGAATAGAGTGTAGACAATAGACAAAGAATAATTAAACATACATGCATTGACTAGAAATAATAAAGAAACTTATCCATAGAATCACTTGTTCTTCTTTTGAAAGTTGAGTAACCATCTCATCTTGAAGAGTGGAAGGTTCTCAAGCAATCAAATTCAAAACCTAAAACTCACTAAAATCATATATAAAAGAATTTTTCATACTCATTAAACTTGTAAAAGATACATAAAATAACACTTGAAAGTCTGTGCTAAAAGCTAACTGAAAAAAAAGTAAAAATATCTACTACTCTATTTTATACTTCTAGACTATTATTATGGAGGAAAAAGTGTCCACTTGTTTTTTCAACTCCTTGTTTAGCTCCTAGGTCCCCATGAATACATTATACATTCTAAATGTTCATCCCAATGCAAAATTTCCTGACACCAATGTAAATTGGGAATAAGGTGTTGGCAAGAGACACTATATGGATTCATGTATGTTGTCATTGATGGCAACAAAGGTTATCCAACACATCTGCAAGACATGATGAGTCTCTACCAGAAGTCAGATTGAAGAAGTGTTATTATCCGGTAAGCAAGAACAGAGCAGTCAGCAAGGTCCGATGGTCAGGTCCGGATCTCTCAGAGGAAGTATCTCAATGAAGTACAGATTTGGGGAAGTCAAGAGGAGTACCTTGACTAATAGATTCCAAGGATTTAGCCTCCGGTGATGGAAGGGTGAAAATAAATGAGCACTTGAGTGTTGGGTTCCTATTTGGCAGAGTAGACAGAAGAAGAACTGTACTGATAGAGTGTCAAACCCAAATCTAGAAGAGATATTGCTGATGACTAAGTTTCTTGAGGTATCATTCATGATTGGCCAACATGATTGATGAATTCTTTAAGCATCTCCTAGATCCGCCTCAGTTGGTAAGCAAGGATCCAGCCGACAGATCAAAGCTTGGTAAGATATTGACTATTTCGGATGTCGACTAGAAAGGTGGTGAGATTACTTGTACGGATATATATACCAGATGAATTTAGATATGAAGGTGTGTGGTGTGAATGTGTAATTGTATGAATAAAAGCAGAAAAGTAGTGTGAAGGCAGTAAGACAGGTCCGGAATGTGAAAGGATAGCTGAACCAAAAGAAAGTAAGAATGAAGTGCAGCAGATCAGTTTGTTGAGCTCAACCGAAACTGAATCTTAGCATGTGTGGATGCCTCTCATCAATTCAAACATTGTGTTATCTTCCTCTCTTGTAGGCAATGAGCCTCTTGTGAGAAGTATACTCGGGCAGTGAGCCCTAAATTGGCAGGTGCCATTTTGTACTTCTATTCTTCTAATAGAGAATACATTCTTGGGTTAATCACCCCGTGGTTTTTCCCTTAATTGGGTTTTCCACATCAAAATCATTATGTTATGTGTATTGACTTTGTTTCTACTTTCATGCTTGTTTGCTTTGATGCTACACTAATTATTAAAGAAGAACAGAAAGTTGAATAAATTTAAGATAACTAATTCACCCTCCCCCTTCTCAGTTATCAACAATCGGTATCAGAGCCAAGTTCCTCCAAACAAGAGCCTGACAGCTTGAGGAAGATCTAGGAATTAAAATGGATGTGTATGGTATGAGGGAACAAATTCAATCTGCCCTAGATGATCTTGAGCAATCTAATTCTGAAGTCAATGAATTGAAGGAAAGACTCAAACATGCTGATGATTTCATAAATGAACTAAAAGGGAAACTAAGTCTCTCTATGAAAAAGAGAATGGATCTACTTCAGCAATTGGCAAATCAAAATGAAGTAAATGATACAAATGGAGATCTCAAGGAGAAAACAAAGTTATGTGAAAAATTATCAAAAGAGATCATTATGGTAAGACATGAAATGGAATTAGGAATTATGAAGTTTACCCAAGAAATTGAAGAGAAAAGAAAGACTGAAGATAATCTAAGACAATCACTCAAGGAGAAATCAGAAGACTCCTACAAGATGGATAGAGTAATCAGACATCTTGAATCTGATCTTGAAGATGCTAAAGATAATGAAGAAAAACTTAAGGATCAAATTGTCTCTCTTAAAAGGGATCTTCAAACAGAAAATGAATACAAAGAGAAATTCAAGATAAGTTCAGCTCAACTTGAAGTTCTTCTTGAAAGACAAAAGAGGGTAGATGATAAGCGTGGCTTGGAATATGAGAAAGGTGAAAGCTCCGGATCTAGTCAGAAGAATTTTGGATCAGAAAATCCAAGGAATAGGCCTAGAACACCTCCGATAAGGCAACCTAATGCTCAAAAATATCCATCCTTCAATGGATACTGCCACAATTGCAATAACTTTGGTCACAAAGCTAATCATTATAGAAAGAGAATGAATCAAACTAATACATCCTTCTCTAGACAGTGTTTTAATTGCAAAAGGTATGGTCACAAATCTCATGAATGTAGAAATATGCAAATGAACAATTCATTCAATGGTAGATGCTTTGCATGCAATAGAATGGGTCATATGGCTTATCAATGTAGATCAAGAGGACATCAATCAAATATGCAAAGAAATGTTGTTTGCCACAATTGCAATAGATCCGGTCATATTGCCAAATTCTATAGAAGTAAGAATCAGGACAAAAGAGGTCCGGTACATCATAAGTAGAATCAAGACAAGGGAAAAGGAAAAGTGAATGTGGATGAAGTTCAAAGTGAGATGAACAAGATTTAGGTGAAGAAAAGTATAGAAAATGTAGGGGATGGATCTGCACCAGAATCTAGTGCTGATATTCCTTCTAGAAATTAAAAAGTAAGCTCTAGCTCAGGGGGAGACACAAGGAAAAACTTTTTCCCCTAGCCAGTAAATTGGTGCTGGAATTGGCACAAGGATGGTTGTAGATTAAAGGGTTCTTAGAGAATCATCTAAATAATCTATGGTTAAGATATGAAAGATCCACAAGATGTTTAGAACAAGATTGATTCGGTTCATCAAGTCATCCCAATAAGGAAAACAAGGCAAACTGGAATGACTTAACTTGAGCATTTATTGAAACTTGGTATTAGGGTTTGTAAAGTAATATAAGGGTTCTTCTTATTAAACATTTGTTCATTCTACATTCAAGAAGAAGTAAAAAGGAGCTCTGCAACAAATTTCCTCAAGCCCATCAAAGATCATTTGCAGAAGTCGATTGATCCAGCAATCAATCTGGCTAACTCTGTGAAACCTAAAGATGCAAAAGGTATTTTCCATTCTTAAATATCTCTTTTCAAATCTTTTTAAAGATGACTACTCTAAATATTGTGAAGATCACCGATAGGCCTCACCCCAAATTCAAGAAACATCCCTACAAATCCTTGGAAGTAGATCCCCTAGGAGCATTTTCCAGTGTTCCGCATGGTGTCTTGCATATAGAAGATATTAGGGTTTACATTCACGCAAACATTGAAGAATTTAGAGAGTTCAAATTGAGGGATATCTACCACAAACAACTAATAGATGATTCATTTGAGCTCAAACCCCAATACAAGGCCCTCCGGGACAAGCACTTTGCACAGTGTATACATTTCCCCTGCTTTGTTGAGGATGAATGGGTTCGGTATGTCTTGAGCAAAATACATGACAACTTCATATGGTTGAATGGACCATTTAAGATCACAAAAGATGCCATTAGGGCAGTTACCAATTTGTACTCATTCAGTGGGATACCTACTCTCAAATCTGTCAAGAATCAGACTATAAGTGAGGCTACCAGATCTAGGTTTGACAAAAGAGCAATGACAATAGAAGATATCACTGATCTAGATATCAAGTTTGCCTCCATGATCATCAGATACAAGATATATCATTCTAGTAGGGAGAATTCAGTACCTGGAACTGCTATCTACACTGCTTATGAAATGTTAAGAAAGAATTTAGACTATGACCTTTGTCAGCTCCTAAACCAACTATTGGAGAATCTGCAGAAAATAAAGAAAGATAAAAAGAATTCATTTAAGTATGGTGGGTTAATATTGTGCTTATTCTTCTACTTTATGAATGAGCTACCCGGATCCAGTGGATGGGTATGGCAGAATGACAGACCGGTTGCCATACAAATCAGGGATCATTTGCATGGACTTGGTGATGACAAAGCACAAAACATAGCTCTCTAGGATTTCTTCAAAAACTTCCAGAACATGATGCAAGCTAGAGAGAGAATTCCCCAATCTCTAGTTGAGAAATACAAAGACACAGTATGCTTTATGGTAGAGACTGATTAGTGCCTAATGGAGGCAGTGGAACCAAGAATAGTGTGGATCAGCCAATGGGGTATGAGGTGGATGAGAAAATCGTCGAACTGCATGTTTAGCACATGCTGAGTCAACCAAAGGATCCCAAGGCATAAAGGTTTTGAACCTTTGAAGAATTGAGTGTGAAGATCCATGTTGAGCTAAGGCAACCAGAGATGAAAAGAAAGGCAAAAAAAGCAGTAGAAAACATTGTCAAAAGCTTTGGCATCTCAAAAGAGGCACTTGATGCCAACATGGAAAAGAAGGAAAGGACTGAGAAAGATAAGAAAGAGGCAAAAAAGCAAAGTGTTCTGGTAGAATCCTCCTCCCAAACTAGATCTTCTAGGAGCTCTGCACCTACCACTGATAAGAGCTCAAATAAATCAAACCTAGAAGAAAAATCATTTAGTAAAGTAGAGAAAAGAACTAAGACAAAGGCCACAAGGTTTTACATCTGTCAGAAGGATGATGAAGAGACTGAGTCAAATGAGGAGGTAAGGAAAATGAGGAAAAAGAACAATTTGTTGAAAAGTCCACTTTATCATTAGATGATGTCATCAAATCAGTTACTATGGATGGAAACCTTCAACCAATGGCTGAATTCTATGATCATTATAATGAGGCTAACCAAAAGATCTTGCAGGAAGCAGCAGTCAAGTATCTGAATATCTACAATAAGGCTTTTATTGAAATTATATCTCTTATTCCCAAAAGCCTAGAGAAAGAGTTAGAAATAAGAAAGAATAATGCTATGGCAAAAGATCTTGAGATCCAAGAACATATAGCCATTCAGCTATATCCTTCAATTGATTCAAAGAAAATGAATATGATCTTCAAAGATTGCAAGGATGATTTTCGGAGCAAAGTAAGAATGAATCAACTTATGCTCAGAGAAACTGACAAAATAGCAAAAGAGACAGAAGAGATCCTCCAGAATGCATACTCAAGATTCAACATTCCTATTATAGAGGACTTGGGTGTTGATCCCTTGGCTACAAGTGTTGAAAAAGAATCTACTAAGGCAATGACAGAAGAAGTAATGGACACCGGTGAAGAAAAAGATAAGGACTTGGAATCCTCTACTCTGGAAGAGGTGGCCTATGAACAAACAAACATCACTCCTCCAGTTTCCCCTACTGACTCCGGATCCGAAGGAGAAGAAATAATAGAGGATAAAGAAAAAGAAGTGAAGGAAAAAGAAGATGACAGTACTAAGGTTGCAGAAGGAAAGAAGACTTCAACAGAGAAGACCACAACCGTTAGTGGTAAGAGTGTAGAAGGAGAGAAAGCTCCAAGAGACAACTCTAAGATTGTAGAAGAGAAGAAGAATCTATCTCTGGCAAGAGACACTGTAGAAATTGTCAAAGAATTCTTAAACAAAGAGACAATGGAGATTGATGAACCGAAACTTCTACAAGGGCCATTTGATTTTGATTCTCTTTCCTCAGTACAAACAATGAAGATAGCTTCATTTGCTAATGGAAAGGCTAAAGAGAAACTCCTGAAGTCTCACATGGAAGACTGTGAGCTAATAGAAGTTGCATCTAGAGTATTAGAAAAGATCATGCCATCTTTTTAGAAGGATCCCTCAGCCTCCTCATCCAGTAATCTCAAATCTCTAGTCAATAGTGTTAGCACACATTTTGATTCCCTAGAGAAGTCAGCAGAAGATAAGGTTTGGAAGGAATTTTTGGCAAAAAGATTATCAGAGGTACAAGAGTTAATAACTAATGAGAGGAGGAATATGAATATTGGGATAAAGAGCTTAGAAAATGCTCTTAAGGATGGTAGGGAAATGTACAAATTTTGTTTATCATGGTCCAAAGTAACATTGGATATTGAGAAGAAAGTGAAAGAACAGGAGGACAAACTGACAAAACTATCTAAGAATTTTGATCCTCTCTCCCCTTCCATAATAAATCAAGAATGTCAGACTATTGTAGTCTTGAATGAAATCAAGAAGCTTGAGAAGGAAAAGAAAAATAGAATAAGCAGGTTGGGTGAACTTAGAGGGATAATTATCCCTAAGTTAGAGGCCATGCATGAGGCCATAAAAGAAGCTCAGATCATAGCCCGGACCAGTGATCCGACATATCTAAAAAGAGCAGACGCATTTACATTCCTATTGAGTAGTCACATCTCAATTTTGGACAGGATGAAGCAAAGTTGGGCAATAGAATTCATCCAATTGAAGACAACTTTTGCAGACATACTTCAGTATATGTAAGTATGCTATATATATATTTATGTGGCTAAGTATAGTTGACTTTTTAAGAATTTTGGTGTGCGGACCCTACCCTTTGCCATTGATGTCAAAGGGGGAGTGAGGAGCAGTGAAAAATGAGGAATCTAGCTAAGGGGGAGCTCTAGAAAATGTATATAAAAATAGAGCATTAGCCAAGGGGGAGTATAGTGTGACACTTAGTCATTTTTCACTAAGTGTTGCCATCAATGCCAAAGGAGGAGATTATTGGCAAGAGACACTATATGGATTCATGTATGTTGTCATTGATGGAAATAAAGGTTATCCCACACATCCACAAGACATGATGAGTCTCTACCAGAAGTTAGATTGAAGAAGTGTTATAATCTGGTAAGCAAGAATAGAGCAGTTAGCAAGGTCTGACAGTCAGGTCCGGATCTCTCAGAGGAAGTATCTCAGTGAAGTGCAGATTTGGGGAAGTCAAGACGAGTACCTTGACTAATAGATTCCAAGGATTTAGCCTTTAGTGATAGAAGGGTGAAAAGATATGAGCACTTGAGTGTTGGGTTCCTGTTTGGCAGAGTAGACAGAAGAAGAACTGTACCGACAGAGTGTCAGACCCAAATCTAGAAGAGATATTTCTGATGACTAAGTTTCTTGAGGTATCATTCATGATTGGCTGACATGATTGATGACTTCTTCAAGCATCTCCTAGATCCGCATCACTTGGTAAGCAAGGATCCAATCGATAGATCAAAGCTTGGGAAAATATTGACTATTTCAGATGCCAACTAGAAAGGTGGTGAGATTACTTGTACGGATATATATACCAGATGAATTTAGATATGAAGGTGTGTGGTGTGAATGTGTAATTGTGTAAATAAAAGTAGAAAAGTATTGTGAAGGCAGTAAGACAGGTTCGGAATGTGAAAGGACAGCTGAACCAAAAGAAAGTAAGAATGAAGTGCAGCAGATCAGTTTATTGAGCTCAACTGAAACTGAATCTTAGCATGTGTGGATGCTTCTCATCAATTCAAACATTGTGTTATCTTCCTCTCTTGTAGGCAGTGAGCCTCTTGTGAGCAGTATGCTCAGGTAGTGAGCCCTAAATTGGCAGGTGCCATTTTGTACTTCTATTCTTCTAACAGAGAATACATTCTTGGGTTAATCACCCCATGGTTTTTTCCTTAACCAAGTTTTCCACGTCAAAATCATTGTGTTATGTGTATTGACTTTGTTTCTACTTTCATGCTTGTTTTCTTTGATGCTGCACTAATTATTAAAGAAGAACAGAAAGTTGAATAAATTTAAGATAACTAATTCACCCCCCCTCTCAGTTATCAACATAAGGGTCCCTTCATGTATCTTATCTTAGATCCAAAAGGAGCTAAAAGACTTGGATGCCACCATCCAAGTCCCTCCTAATTGGTCAAGGCAAATTTAAGTTTATGTCAGCCTAAGACCTTTCAAAAGGTTTCTCCTTGTCGGCTCTTTTGGTTTAATTTCATGATTGTTAGTCGGAAAGCATATATAGGTGTGTTTTTTAGTTCATTTGTAATTTAGATGGAGATACCTAACTTGAGATATTGAATAAAAGAAAGCAAGAGCACTCATTATGATTCTAGAGTAGATTTATGTGTTGTTATTGTTTGTTTGTTGCAGGCATGAATCTATAATCTATCCACCTTAGGAGTTGAGAGGTTTTCATCATTCTAAAGGATTACCACATAGGTGATATCATTATTATTTATCATAATTTTATTCATCATTATTATTATTGTTTTCATCCTCTGATCTAATGAGGGCACATAGTCTCTATCAATTAACGATGTTGGGAAGCTTGAATGCTATAATAGGATTTGACTGAGGAAAGTCTGTAAACACCATAACCCCCAAACCCCTTGCTATCTTCTTTTGTGTAGGTTACAGGAGTGAGATCCAGAGAATGTGAAGATAGAGGAAGACTGAGTGAATATTAGGGTTTCATGATCCAACAATAGTTACAAAACATTCCTCTATCCAAGAATTGGGCGGTTGTGCCCTAGTATTTTTGCCCTTTATAACTTCATATCTAGCATCAGATCAACATCTTCAACATATTTCTAGCTCAGACCTTAGGAAAAATCTTCTATTCAGGACTTGGGTGGTCCTCAATTAGTCCTATGACACCTCTACTTTTGGGAGATAGGTTCTATCATCTTCCTGATCATCCCTATGCAATTGTTTTCTGAATTGTTGTTCTACTTTATCTGTTATGAGTTGATCATTGTAAACTTAGTTTTCATGCATTGTTGTCCAAGGGTTGATAGAAAGGTTGAATTAAATTTGATCCATCTATAACATACATGAGTACAAGATTTGTAGTTGAGTCCACCTTCATTTGGTAGTGATTTGGCTTGATCTTGTCCTTGAATGTTATATGGAAAAATGGTTTGATCTAGTGTGCATCCAAGTGGTCTTCATTCTCCTTTTTAATACTAAACATTTTGGTGAACCCATAGCTTTTAGAATTTGCATCTTGTTGATTGTTTGATGTAAACCATATATTCCATTAATTTATGGTATCTTTATCAATATTCATTTGAAAGTATTGCATGATTTAGAAAAAAGAGCATAATTTTGGCATTCAAAAAGAATGCATTTTGGAAACATTTTGCATTAGTGTTTTAAAAATTCTCTTGCATGATCATGTTGGGTGCATCAATATTCATCAAATCTGATTTTACATAGTAATCTTGAATCATTTCATCCTACATTTGAAAATTCATACTTTTGTAATTACACATTGTGTATTTCAATATAGGAAGATAACATCTCTTTCACATTTTGCATGAAATCTTAAAGTGATCTATATTTGCCTTTATGTGCAATACTTTAACATCAGGATAACTTAGTGTAATGTTAAAAATGTCTCCTTGGGGGCTTTTCCCTCAAAAGGTTTAGCTCCCAGGTCTCTAGTGTGCATTTAGGCCATCTTGCATCATAAATCAACATCCCTATGGAATGAACCCTAGGTATCATGACAAATGGGGCCTAGGGGGAACCCTTGAACCTAACCCTACCCAAAATAGGGGGGAGGACTTGGGTACTTGCAACCTAGTCCTACCCTATTTCAGGTTAGGCCCAAATTTCTAGTGTCAATTTATGACCATTATTTGGTCCATAAGCCAACACGGTAAGTTTAAATTTATGAAATTTTAGCGGGAATGTTTGTAGTTGCATATATAAGCATGTTTAGAAACTAGATTATGTTCATATGATTTTGGCATCCTAAAGGTGATTCAAGGCTTTCATTGTGTTGAAAGAGCAGATTTGTGTTGTCTATGTGTTTGTGTTTGTAGATTTGAGCATCCATCTCCTCATGGAATGAAGAGATTCTTCCTCCCATGAGATCTTCACTACAAGGTGACATCTATTGTGATTATTGACTATTTAGCATTTGGTTTTTACCTCTACCTTGCTAGGTATGTAGTCTTTATCTGACAACGGTGTTCATAAGGCTTGAATGTCTCTCCGGGGATTGACTAAGACAAGCCTCTAAACACCACAACCCCCTCCAAAAGTTTTCATGATTACAGGTTACAACTTGGAGTTGAAGACAAAGTGGAGTTGCAGGAGGGTACAACAGAGTGTCAGAATTGTAGATTAGTGAAATAAATAGCTAATTGGACTAGGGTGCCTACTCATTAGTCCTCAAAGTTCCACAATGGGAAAATATCTAGTATAGAAGATATAGGTTGTAGACCTTGTTCACAGATATTGACAAAAGGCACAACCTTTGACTTGGGCACCCACTCTTTAGTCCCTAACTTTTCCACCTCTAGACCCCAACAACAGGTGCATAGTTATTTGTTATTTTACATCTTTCTACAGAAGTATTTTCCATAATTCATTTGTTTATTGTCATATTTGCATAATTAGGGTTTAAGGTACAATTGAGCATAAGAGAAGGAAATTGTCAATCAAATCATAAAAATCCAAGTTTCCCTACATCCCAATAGTGACCTAGGGTATGATAGTACATTACAACTTGACCCTAGGTCCTTGAATGTAAGTGTGAAAGGAGGATATACATTAAACTACCAAATACCTAACATCCAAATTTTACCCTTTTACACTTAGTTTGTAATGACACTAGTGTGTTTTTTATCTTTCCAAAAAATCTTTAAAGACCCAGTTTCCTCAAACTAGTGCCTTGGTGTACCAAAGTCTCACATAAATGGCATCTAATCATAACAAGGGTGGTGTAGCTCCTCCCTAATCTAACAAGAAAAGAAAGGATCTCAAACCCTTCATATCCTTCATACCACATGAGGTCACTAGTAGAGACATTGATGGTCCTCTTTACATAATAGTAAGAATAAGTGGAAATCCTACAAGAAGAGTTTTTAATGATCCTAATTGCATGACAAATGTTATCACAAAATAATTTTTATACATGAATGATCTAGCACAAGATACTTATAATCCAATGGATAAAATGATAAAAGTAGATAATGGTTATTTTCTTCCTACAATTTGAAGGATAACACTTTTAATTGAGGTGGTTGAAAAAGCCCTGGAAGCATCATTTTTTATCATTCCCACTTTGGATCTCTTTCATGTGAAGTTAGGACATCCTTGTCTAAAATCCATGAAAGCAATTCCTTCTACTATTCACAAGTGCTTAAAGTTCCCTCATAAAGGTCAAGGGCATGTTATTCATCATAGTGGATGGAAACCATTAGCCACTTATGGAAATTTCAATTTAGATTAATTTTGACCACTACCTACTAAAGCAAATCAACCAAGACAAGATCAATTCTTCTTAGCATATCAAAAGTACAAAGAAAAGAAAATAGTTGAACTATCATATGGAAAAAACACTCTTAGACCCTCTTGATCCTCTGAGGCTACAATTTCTCCTATCTAACAAGTAGAGAGCAAAAGGCAGCATGAGTTCAACGATTCACCTCGACTAAAAGGAAAAGGAAGTTTTGCCGAGGTTCCTTCTTCATCATCCTTACAAGGATTGGGAGAAAACATTCAAGAGAAAATCTATTCATCACAAATTCATAAAATCAATTTTCCACCAACTTCCTCTTCTAAAATGACCAAGAATATGAAAAATCATGAACCTTTGATGGTGGATAAAGAAACTCCCTTGGGAAATATAACTAACAAGACTAGAAGAAATAGAAATGCAAGGGAAAGAAGAAGAAAGAATCAAGCCTTAGCTTGAAAAATGTTTCTACAGGAAGAGAACATCCCTCCGATGGAAATGGAATCAAAAGAAGAGCTAAAGGAGGAAGTTTCAATTTTGGCTATAGTGCCCAATGTACCACCTATTGAAGATCAAGATTGGGAAGAAGATGATTTGATTAAGGACAATTGCTAGTGGATAGGTATTTCTCATTCAGCCACTCTTTATGTAGTACCTCTTCAAGTTGCTCTCATGAGTGGCATCCTCTTAAGTGTTGTGTTGAGTTCCCCCATGTAGTGTTAAATGTTTGTTTAGATCTCCCTGGATTACCCTTTAGACTCTTGTAAGGTAAAGGATACAAGGAGACCACCTTCGTTGTGAAATTTCTTCTATTTATTTCTCTATTATCCTATACTTCTCTTGTTGCAATTGTTGTGTGTGGTACCTCGAGGGAATAACATTGTGGATGTCATCTTGGGGGCATCTTCCCATGTTGTGACCCTAAGTATTTTTGTCTCCTCTCTCATTTTTCATGATTTTATTATTCTGTTGTACTTGTGGCTCTACTAGTCAGTAGATGATGACAACAAATATACACTTCTAATAAGGATTGTGCATCCCTAATAAGAAAAACAAAAATGGACCTAGCCCATATATGAAGATGGGGGTAATTTTTTACTAACGCTTGACTAGTAGAATCACTTTGTATTGTTATGTGATCATGTATCGTATTGTGAGATTGTTGTAACAAACCTTTACAATACTATAAATTTTATTCTATGCACTTTGAAATGTTCTTGTCTCACCTTGTAGCTACACTCAGTTCTAAGATACCTGAAGTATAATCTCATGGATATACTTGATTCTGAACCCATAAGTATAGCCTTAGTTTGTTTGAGAAACATTTTTCCTTATTTTTGTATTAGTTTCATGAAATTATTTGGTTGTTAGCTTAGTTTAGATTTTCTAACCAAAGATAATTATTGACCAATGATCGTTAGCGAATGATATTGATGAGTTTCTATCATGATTATTGGGAACAATTTGGTGATTGTTAGCACATGTCACTTTGGGGTATGGACTTTGTGAAAGTTCTTTTTCCCTCGCATATTTTCAACTTTACCTTAAACGTGATTGCTACCAGCAAGTGGGAGAGACCACTTTAAGGTGAGGGCATATGTGGTGGTAAATACTTGGATACCTTAGACACTGTGAGAAATTGTGTTTGCATATACTTCCTTTTCACTGTAAGGCATCTCCACGATGTAGGTGGGGTCATATATTTTATGTACATGCTTCCTTTTCACTGTAAGGTATCTCTGTGATGCAGGTGGGGTTGCATGCTTTTAAAAGCCCTTATGTGGAAGGTGGGGTTATGTCTTCCCTTGAGTGGTTGCACAACCTTTTTAAAAGATCTTTTGTGGAAGGCAGGATGATGTATACCCTTGAGTAGGTAGCATATCCTTTTGAAAAAGTCCTCTATAGAGGTGGGGTTGGATCTTGAGTTATTCACGCTTAAACATCTTTTTGGCAGTTGTGATAGCATAGCTCAACTATTAGGTTTGTTTGGTGTATCTTAAATGGTGAAGCATAGTGATGAGCTCCTTCCTATTGCTCATGTTTACTTTGTATAAGATGCATAGTGGGTCAACAACACACTCTATGGTGCTTGTGTATTCCATGTGTTTTTCACGTGTCTTATGTGTTTTGTGGAGGTGTGTAGCGATGAGATCCCCCCACGCCATGTGTCTTGCATGTTTTGTGGAGGCATGTAGAGATGAGTTTCCCCCACGCTATGTGTCTTGTGTGTTTCATAGAGGCACATAGTGATGAGCTCCCCCCATGCCATGTGTCTTGTGTGTTTTGTGTGATTTTATGGTGGTGCATAGAGATGAGCTCCCCCAATTGCCTAGTTAGGGTTTATAATTGTTTAATTATGTCTTCTCTCTATGTATACCTTGTGTATTGCATGACTATAGTCATGCCATCTGATGCAGAGGCATCCACACTAAAACCTTGACATACAGCATGTATGTCTACAACCCATCATCATCATCATCATATTTCCCTTAACACTGTCAGCATCATCATATTTTCTCTGCCGACCGATATCCTCCTGCAGACAAACCTTCGACCCTTCGCCTGTCAGCAACATCATCATATCCGGCTATCAGCAGCATCATCATATTCGGCAATCGCAAACATCCTCCTGATGTTCACTGTTCATCTTACCGCCAAACTCTTTCTTCATCATCATGATGTTCAACATCATGTTCATCAGCAGGACATAAAACATCCGGTTCCTCTCATATATCCTGATGATGACAACCTCATGCACCCTTCCTTCGATGCTTACGTCACCGTGATATCCTGATGACGATGACGTCACATGCAGCTCCTTCAATATCCTGTTGCCCCGATACCCTGATGACAATTATCCTGATGACGATGACGTCACATGCAGTTCCTTCAATATCCTGCTGTCGGCCAAACTTAACATTATCGGCCCGTGATGGTTTTATCAACCCGATCTTCTACCTTATGCCGATACGCTCCTCCTCGGCAACACTTGATGATGATCACCCCAATGCACATTCACTTAATGCAAACTACTGCATCATGCTCACCTCCATCTACTCAGATGACGCTCGAAGTAACTATAGGATATACACAGAAATATCCTAATGATGCCGTTGCGATGGATTTTCCAACCTTAGCAAATTTTTGATCCGCCGAACCTCCTGAGGACCTGATCTGCTTCCTGGACAACTTTCCAGACTCTAACAACCAGCACAACCTAGCACATACCCATGCTAGGGTCCTCAACACCTTTCGACGACGATCCTGCACACCTGCATGCCAACAAACACAAAATGCAGACTAAACCCTAAACTACTGTACATAGCCATTCCACCGATTTGATGAATCAACCAGTGGAATGGATCAGCGAATCCATGAAACCACCAAAATAGCAAATCGATCACACAATGGAATCCAAAACAGAGAATTGACACAACAGGATCTCTTTATTGATTTCAAAAGATGCAAATACAATATTCAGTCTCTCCCTCTGCCTCACTCTCTGCAAAGTCTGATCGATGATCGATGATATACAATACCAACCGATCCTACTACATAAATAGGATTTCCTGCGAGTACTACCACTCGATTCCCAGCGGCTGGGAGGATCCAACCGGACATACAGCATAACAGCTATCCAAACAAACTATCTAAAAATAGTAAAGTATGGTCAACATGACCTTATTACATGCATTGGTCTTATAAGACCTTCTTAGAAACATTAACCAGACCTAAAACAAACTAACTGCCTCATGGAGGCTAGCTGTCAGGTAGGTGCTCCTGCACCATACTCCCCAACAGAAAAGAACTCATGTCCCATGAGTTAGGATGTGGAAGTCCTCCACCTTGACACTTTGTCATGTCAGTGTTCTGACCTGTTCCAGCTTTGTCCTCTGTTGGCTCTTGGCTGCTCCAAGACTTCTGAACTGTAACTTGCCTTGTTGCAAGTAAATCCTCATGCCTGTTAATGTAGGCCCTTCTCTCACATACCTTGTGTTTGTCAGGTTGTCTTACCAGAACCTCTGTCTGAACTGCCTCTTGAACTTCTGTAATGTTCAACTCTGTCTTTCTTTCAACCTTTATAGGACAAACAATAGTCCCAATTATGACAACATCCTTGTCCTTCCTCTCAACTGGTTGCTGTTTGCAAACCTGTTTCTGCACCTGCTGCTAACCTCTGTCAGTCAAAACTGAAACTGTCTTCAACCTATTGTCCTTAACAACTCCTTTCCATGCAGTGTCCTCAACTGCCTTTATGCCTGCTCCTATAGGCATCTGCACAAACTCCTTCTTTCCCACTAAAATGATTTGGGCTGCCTTCTGTACTACAGCTGCTTCCTGTAATGGCATCAACATAATAGTTTTCCCATCTTTCTTGATGGTGTAGGTATTAGCACACCCATCATACAGTACCCTCCTATCAAATTGCCACGGTCTACCCAACAGTAGGTGACAACATTCCATGGGCAAAATATCACACAAAACTCTATCCTGATATGCTCCAATCTAAAAATCAACATATGCCTGTTCATAGACAAAAAGTGATTGACTATCACTCACCCAAGATGCCGTGTAAGGGTGATGGTGTGGAATCCTGTCCAAATTTAGTTTATCCACCATTTCCTGAGATACCATGTTGTCTGTTGAACCAGTATCAATGACAAACTTACATACCTTACCTTTGCTCTTGCATGTGGTCTTGAAAAGAGCTCTTCTTTGCATCATATCCTTTGATGCCTGCAAACTAATTCTCCTTAGCATCAATGCTTCTCCATGAGGCAGTTAGTTTGTTTTAGGTCTGGTTAATGTTTCCAAGAAGGTCTTATAAGACCAATGCATGTAATAAGGTCATGTTGACCATACTTTACTATTTTTAGATAGTTTGTTTGGACAGCTGTTATGTTGTATGTCCGGTTGGATCCTCCCAGCCACTTGGAAGCTCCCAGCCGCTGGGAATCGAGTGGTAGTACTCGTAGGAAATCCTATTTATGTAGTAGGATCGGTTGGTATTGTATATCATCGATCATCGATCAGACTTTGCAGAGAGTGAGGCAGAGGGAGAGACTGAATATTGTATTTGCATCTTTTGAAATCAATAAAGAGATCCTATTGTGTCAATTCTCTGTTTTGGATTCCATTGTGTGATCGATTTGCTGTTTTGGTGGTTTCATGGATTCGCTGATCCATTCCACCGGTTGATTCGTTGAATCGGTGGAATGGCTATGTACAGTAGTTTAGGGTTTAGTCTGCATTTTGTGTTTGTTGGCATGCAGGTGTGCAGGATCATCGTCGAAAGGTGTTGAGGACCCTAGCATGGGTATGTGCTAGGTCATGCTGGCTGTTAGAGTCTGGAAAGTTGTCCAGGAAGCAGATCGGGTCACCTCAGGAGGTTCAGCGGATCAAAAATTCGCTAAGGTTGGAAAATCCATCACAACGGCATCATCAGGATATTTTTGTGTATATCCTGCAGTTACTTCGGGCGTCATCCGAGTAGATGGAGGTGAGCATGATGTAGTAGTTTGCATTAAGTGAATGTGCATTGGGGTGATCATCATCAGGTGTTGCCGAGGAGGAGCGTATCGGCATAAGGTAGAAGATCAGGTTGATAAAACCATCGCGGGCCGATAATGTTAAGTTTGGCCGACAACAGGATATTGAAGGAACTGCATGTGACATCATCGTCATCAGGATAATCGTCATCAGGATATCAGGGCAATAGGATATTGAAGGAGCTGCATGTGACGTCATCGTCATCAGGATAATCGTCATCAGGATATCAGGGTGACGTAAGCATCGAAGGAAGGGTGCATGAGGTTGTCGTCATCAGGATATATGAGAGGAACCGGATGTTTTATATCCTGTTGATGAACATGATGTTGAACATCATGATGATGAAGAAAGAGTTTGGCAGTAAGATGAACAGTGAACATCAGGAGGATGTTTGCGCTTGCCGAATATGATGATGCTGCCGATAGCCGGATATGATGATGCTGCTGACAGGCAAAGGGTCGAAGGTTTGTCTGCAGGAGGATATCGGTCGGCAGAGAAAATATGATGATGCTAACAGTGTTAAGGGAAATATGATGATGATGATGATGGGTTGTAGACATACATGCTGTATGTCAAGGTTTTAGTGTGGATGCCTCTGCATCACCTTCTCTATGTATTATGCACTTCTTTACTGTCTTCTTTGTGTTTTGCATGACTGTCAAGTATTTTCTTATGTTTTCCTAGGCTTGGGGGATAGAAATGGTCTTCCAAACATAGGGTGTGTCTTCACTCTAGTATTTGATGTGCTTGATGTGTTTTCAACTGTACTTTAATGCATGTACTAATCATAAGATCATGCACACATTAAAGTATGAGCTAAATGTTATGAAGTAAAAAGTGTCCACCTATCCTTTTACCTCCTTATTTAGCTCCTAGGTCCTTGTGATTACATTATACATTCTAAATGTTCATCCTAATGCAAAATTTCTCGTCAGTGATGTAAATTGGGAATAAGGGGCCCTTCACTTGTCTTATCCTGGACTCAAAAGGAGCTAAAAGACTTGGGTGCCACCACCCAGGTCCCTCCTGATTGGTCAGGACAAATTTAAGTTTATGTTGGCCTGGGACCTTTCAAAAGGTTTCTCCTTGTCAGCTCTTTTGGTTCAATTTCATGATTGTTAGCAAGAAAGCATACATAAGTGTGTTTTTAGTTCATTTATAATTTAGATGGAGACAACTAACTTGAGATATTGGAGGAAAGGAAGCAAGATCACTCGTTGTGATTCTAGATTAGATTTATGTGTTGTTATTGTGTGTTTGTTATAGGCATGAAACTATCATCTATCCACCTTAGGAGTTGAGAGATCTTCATCATTCAGAGGGATGATTGTTGTTTATCATCATTTGATTCCTTAATAATACCATTGTTTTTAGCCTTTTCCACCATAAGGGCATGCACTCTCTATCAATCAACTGTGTTTGGAAGGTTGAATGCTATCCTGGGATTTTATTGAGGCATGTCCCTAAACACTATAACCACAAAAACCCCTTTCTATCTTCTTGTGTACAGGTTATAGGAGCAAGATCCAGAGAATGCGAAGATACAAGAAGATTGAGTGAAGATCAAGGTTTCAGGATCAAACAACAATTACAGAACATTCCTCTGTCAAAGGCTTGGATGGTGGCACCCCAGTCTTTATGCCCTTTCTGAATTTAGATCTAGCATTAGGACAACATTTGCAACATTTATCCAGTTTAGACCCCAGGAAGAATCTTCCTATCAGGACTTGGGCGGTCTTGAATGAGTCCTCTGACACCTCTACTTTTGGGAGATAGGTTCTATCATCTTCCTGATCATCACTATGTAATTGGTTGTTGGATTTGTTGTACTTTCTCTATTTGAGATGATCATTGTTAAATTAGTGCTCCATGCATTGTTGTCCTAGGGTTTGATAAAAGGACTGAATTAAATCTGATCCATGTCTATAACATACTTCAGTACAAGATTTGTAGCTAAGTCCACCTTCATTTGGTAGTGATTTTGGCTTGGTCTTGTCCTTAAATATTATATTCAAAAAGGGTTTGATCTAGTGTACATCCTAGTGGTCTTCATTCTCCTTTCTCCTGCTAAACAATTATCTCTATGTCTATACATTCCTTAGTTACATACAAACAATCTTATAGATTAGTATTGTGCCAAAACATGCACTTTGTTTATAGTTCAACTCAAAGTTATAACTGAAAAGACAATATAAAGTTGTTAATCAATTAATATAGAGTCTTTGACATAAATGGTGGAAGATAACTTCCATAATGACTACTCCTAGTAGGATCTTTTGAGCATAGTGTTGGGAATTATTCTTGGGAATTAATTCATTGGAGGATGGCCAACTACTACATGTTTGTAGGAAGACAAGGAATTATTTTCTATAGTTTTACTATTGGATTTAGTCTATCTCAAGAGTTGAATGTTCCAAAGTCTGTCAACCTAGCTTCTCCAAAGCTATCACTTCCAAAATTGAGAAATTTCTATCTAGATATAGGGATTCCAGAGATAGTCAAGATTCATATGGAACTAGAGGTCCTAGATCTTAGTGGTTTCTTCTTTTAAGATCCATCAAAATTTCCCTAATTCCTACTTCAAATAAATAATTTCTATAAAATCATCAATTTCCACATGAAATGGTGTTAAACAAGGGAAAATGAATAGTTTTCTAGGAATTAGATGAGGCAGTGATCAACCTCATCACTCTAGCATGCTTATGATTTTGTAGGTCCTCCCATAGGTTTGTTTCCTAGAGACTGGGAAGTGGTTGATGTGCATAACTTTTCTCCTATTCTCTCTCTTTATTGAATTTTTCCCACTTACTTCCACAGTCATATTCTCTAAGGTAAATATCTATGTTTACATTCTAATCATCCATAAATCAAAAAGTTTTCTTCACCTCTTCCTCACAGTTTGAAAATTTCTATTCAAATTAGGTTGATGTTTGATTCATTAGTGTTGGAGCAGTAGGAAGGACATGGGGTTTGAATTTCATTCCAGTCCATGCATGCTTGTTTAAATTCATCATCATTTCTTCTACCGATTGAGCTCTTCTTACTAAGCCAAAAAGATTAGTAGGGGAAATGATTTCCCTTCCCTTTTGATGCATAGGTAGGAGATTATATCTTTCCTGACAAGATGTACATGCTATCTCGAGGGTATATTGAATGGCATGCTACAAGGCTTCATAAGAAGACTTGAAGCTTTTAGTGTATTTCTTCTTCATACCCTCATATGAGATAGTTCGATTAAAAAAATTCTTATTTCTCAAGGATAAGGGTTTTGATCTCTCATGAAAATCCCTACTATTTTCTCAGACTCATAGTATTCATTTATTCTTTGCTACCAAGCCATTTGGTTTTTCATCATTATGATAAAATATTCAACTTAGAATTCCCCTTAACAAGTATTTTCCATAAAATCTACTATATGTCCTAATAATAGTTGGTGGGTGAAGAACTAACATAGTAAATTGTTATACTCAAGTGAGTTGATTTAGAGACTATAAAAAATTCATCATTGAGATCATATCAAAGATTTTATGGAGCAAAAAGTGGACACATGCTTTTTACTTCCTAGTTTAGCTCCTAGATCCTCGTGATTACATTATACATGCCAAATATTCATCCCGATGTAAAATCCCCTAAAACCCTTGAAAATTGGAAACTATGAGCCCATTTTATGCCTTACCCTAGAGAAAAAAGGTGCCTCAAGACTTGGGCACTCACATCGAAGTACTCCCTGATTAATCAGAGAAAATTTCAAAGTATGTCAGCATGGGACCTTTAAAAAGGTTTCCCTTTGTCAGCGCTTTTGATTTAATTTTTGAATGTTAGCGGGAAAGCATATATAAGTATATTTTTGAATTCATTTGTAACCTAGATGGATATGGTGAAATTATGACCTTGGAGAAAAGAACATTCAAAGCATTTGTTGTGTTATTGTTGTAGATTTGTGTTTGTATTGTGTGTTATTACAGATTTGGAATCATCATCCATCTCCTTATGAGTTGAAGGATATTCATTCTCCTAAGGGATTCACCTCCAAGCTGATATCATTGTCATTTGAATCATTCTATCATTATTGATTTGTTTATATTTTTCCTTGTTAGGGCACACACTCTATCTAACAACGGTTTTGGGAAGTTCTAATGCTATCCTTAGATTTGACTGAGGTAAATCTATAAACACCACAACCCCCAAACCCCTTTTCGTCTTATGTGCAGGTTACAAGTGTGAAGTATGATGAAGTGAAGGTAGAGGATGGTTGTGTAAGGGAAAGGGTTTCATGATCCAAAATCCATTTGCATATATTCCTTTGTGGAAGACTTAGCTGCATGCCCCAAAGTCCTACTAAAACAAGTACTGAATCTGGCATGAGGACACTCTGCGACATTTCTCTAGTTTTAGGTTTATGAAGATTCCACCTTTATGGACTTGGGTGCTTTCCCTGTAGTCTTTTGACTTTCTAGCTTTTGGGAGACAAGTTTGATATCTCTCTGATCATCTTTGTGTATTAAGATTTAGGGTTTCTATCATCTTCTGTCTATTACAAGATGATTATCTTATAACTAGGGTTTTATGCATATTTGACCTAGGGTTTGATGAAAAATATTGGTTAAATCATATCTTTCCACAACACTCTTGAGAACAAAATTAGTATTCAATTACTCTTTCACTTGGTAGTGACTTGGCTCAATTTTGTCCTTGAATGTTATTGTGGAAGAGGGTTTGATCTAGTGTGCATGTAGTAGTCTCCATCATTCATCATTTCCCCTTTAACATTTTGGTGAACCCATAGCATTGATAATTTACATATTTCTATGTGTTGAATTTAAATATTGCATTTATTCATAGCATACTTATCATTATTCATTGAAAAATCTTGCATAAATTTGAAAAAAGTGAAAAAAAAAGCATTCTAGGCTAGCATAAAGGCATAGTTTTGCATTATTTTCAGTTCATATGATAGAAAGATTTGAATTTCATATTTTTACATCAGATCTGATCCATATTAAAATATACAATCATTTCATGATATTGTACCTTGCATTTGAAGATCTCATTTGCTAGGGTTTTGTTGAAAAAAAAACATTTTGCTAAAACCTAGTCAAATTCAAAAGCTAGGATTTGTAGTCAAAATCTTATTTCAGATTTTTCTGCCATCATAAACATTTAAATTAAGATCTCACATCAATTTATAGCATATTTTTATTGATCATTCAAAAAAATTTCATCATTTCATACATTGGTTTAAAAATTTCACATGTTTGCAATTGCACATTGTGTATTTCAACATAAGGAATTTGACATCTCTTTAACACATTCTTTGCAAGAAAATTTAAAATTGTGTATGTTAACTTTTGTGGAGCACTTTTAACATCTAGATCACTCCATTTGTAGTGACACTAGTGTGTTTTTTTTCTTTGCAAAAAGCTTCAAAAACTTAGTTCCCTCAATCTAGTGTTGTGGTGAACAAAAGTCTCTCATTTTGGTGGTATTTGACAAATGAATAGATCTTATTGTACATTATTGTTCGAAGACATTTTATTATGGCATATTCATGTCATTTCCCTTAGGTATTTTTTAATGCATATATCAAAGATCTTGATTTTCATATATTCATACCCCTCATGGGTGAGCATCCTTCAATATTAGAAAATCTAACTAAATTTGTATCCATGAACTCTCGTGAGAAAGATGATTGTGAAACTTCTTCTCCTTCTATTACTACTATAAATCATGAAAATGCCTTGGATCTACTATCTAATGTATATGATGATGATGATGATTCTATGAGTCATCCTAACCCTCCTTTAGTTGAATGTTCAAACACCTTGGATATCACTAAGGAAGTGAAGACCCTCAATCTTCCTCCTTGGGTTAAATGTTCAAGTACTTTAGACATCACTAAGGATGTGAAAACCATGAATAGTTCTCCTTTGGTTGCATGTTCAAACCCCTTGGACATCACTAAAGATACAAACATCGACAATTCTTCTAACAATAGTTTACCTTTCCTTCATTCCAGTGCTCTCCTTCTAAAAGACAAAGCACTGATGGATGAAGAAAGGTCTCTCATGTTAAATTCTTTAGAGATGGATGTATAGCTTAATCAATGTATAAACAATGTTAACTCAATTATCACTAATAGACTCACCCCACCTAGTAAGGGGATAGTGGATAATTGTATTAATGTTCTTAAACTCATTGTGCATGGGGCACCTAATGCACCTCCTTGATTCAAACTGGTGATTACAACTCAAGGTGCTCCAACACCACCTAAACCCCAAGGTTACATTCTTAATTTTGCAAAAAAAATTACTCAATGAAATCAAGTGTATCAAAATGTGTCACAGCAACCCTATCACAATATGGTTCCTCACACATATAATACATGAAATAATAAACAAAGTAAACAATAGTTGAAAATTCCAATCACTTTACCAACTTCTCAACGTAGGCTTCCTCAACCACCTTGTCTTACTCATAAAGGTCATCAAGATTATGACCTTGTTGAGGAACTTCATCCTAGTCCAGCTAAGATCTTTCTCTGGGAACTCATACAAACATCGCCTACATACCATTTAATGCTCCAGTAAGCTTTACAAAAGGTGATTGTAACACCCATTGTTAATCCTAATGATGTAGCCACCCTGTTAGAATGTATGCACATGACAAAAACATAACTTCTATTTCAACAACATGAGTTACCATCAATGGAAGTTCAAAATCAACATGATCCTCTTATAATCTTTATCAAAATAAACAGAAAGTAGATAAAGTGAGTTATGATTGACAATGTATCAGCTCTTAATGTTTGTGGTATTGATTTGTTACACAAAATCAAGGTCAACACATCTTTAATTAAACCAGATAGACTTAACATCAATAGATTTGATAATGTTTGTAGATAATCCCTGGGTACCATAACTTTACCTGTAAGGTTGGACTCATGACATTATCTACCCTCTTCCATGTCATGCCTAGTACACTTTCCTATAATATGATTCTTGGTAGACCATGGATTCATGCCATGGGGACAGTTTTGTCTACCCTTCATTGATGAGTAAAAGTTTATTTATGAAGGTAAACTTCACACCATTGAAGTTGATCCGGAGCTACTAATTTTTTTACAAATTGAAACACGAAACCAAGTTATCAATCATAAGACTCTAAATAACTTAAGTATGATATATATGTTGCTAGAGTTACGTTGTGTTCCCCCATGTTGTGTCAAATGTTGTTTAGGTCTCCTTGAGTCATCAAGGATACAAGGAGACCGCCTCTATTGTGACACTTCTTCTATTTGTGTCTCTATTCTTCTATTCTCCTCTATCTTACTATAACTATTGTGGGTGGTACCTTGGGGGCATAAATTTGTTGATGATGTCTTGGGGGCATCTTTCCATGTTGTAAACCTAAGTCACTTTTGTATCTTCTCTCATTCTTCACATTTTCATTCTTTCATAGCTCTACTAGTCGATAGATGATGAAAACAAAAAAATATTGATAAGGACCGTGCATCCTTACAAAAAGAAATAAAAAATAGACCCAGTCCATACATGAAGATGGGGTTGATATATTATTGACATTTGACTAGTAGAATCACCTTGTGTTGTGATTCATGTTGTGAAGATTCTTGTAACAAACCTTTGCAATACTCTAAATTCATGCACCTTATTGAATACATTAGGTCTCAAGTTAGATAATGATTTAAAGGAAAGATAGTTGGAAATTATGAATTTATTGCATTTAGTTTTCTTTGATGGTTTTAATTTAATTGTTTTGTTTGGTTTCTAGTTGTTGTGATGCTCACAACACGCCCCATTTTACTTCTTAGCAAAATGAGGACCCCTATTGTGGCTATGGCTTTTGCTTTTGTGTGTGGGTTTGTTTGGTGGTAAAAGGGAAAAGGAAGTGAAAGTTACAAACCTTGTTGAAAATAAAGAAAAATAACATTAAGTACCAAAGCAGAATATAGGTGAATTCCTTGTCAAAAGTAAGTGAGGGTTTCTTTTTGAACCATTTTAAAATTCACAATATTTTGGAAGATATGTATGTTTTTGGTAAAATGTACAATGGGAGGGTTTGTATGTTGCATATACAAGGTTGTTTGTATATCAGATCATTTGTATGTTGCATATACAAAGTTGTTTGTGTATTAGGTTGTTTGTGTAAGTCGCAAATGGAGTTGTCAGTTTTGTTGCATCTGTGTACTTGTATACATTTTGTTAATGTTCTATCTATACATACAAGTTAGGCCTGAAATAATTCAAGGTTTAAATAAATAATCAGATTAAGAATGCCTTTTGGTCTAATCAATGCAGGTGCCACTTTCTAGCGAGCCATAGACATTGCATTTTGTGGATTGTCAGGTAAGTGCATTGTTATTTATATGGATGATTTAACTATTTACTCTAAAGATGCATCTACTCATGCTAAAGATCTAAGAAGAGTACTTTAAAGAGGTGAAAGGTACAGGATTTCCCTTAACCCAAAGAAATGTTCATTTGGTGTAACTGAAGGAAAATTATTAGGACATGTCATTTCTGAAAATGGCATATCTATTGATCCTAATAGAATAGAAGGAATAAAGAAATTGCAATTACCAAATAGTACGAAAGAACTAAAGTCATTTTTTGGTAAGATTAATTTTGTCAGGAAGTTTATTACAAGATTTGCAGAAATTGTGCAACCATTGAACGCCATGTTGAAGAAGGTGTTGGTAGGTGGTGACTAATCAAGAAAGTACTGTACACTAGCCATGTATCCTCGCCAGGGTTCGAGGCCGGGCCAGGCCCCGAGTGGGGGTTTGAGGGCGGTAGCGCCCGAGAAGTAGGGGTTTGGGGGTGCATCCCCCAAGAAATTTTTTTTAGAGCCGACATAAAAATTCTATTTTTGTGACCGACATAACAAAACCCTATTTTTGTAACTGACAAAAAGGCTTGATAAAAAGCAGCTAAGGGTTAGGGTTTTGACATATTGTATTGTAGCATTTGCAATGGTATTGAGTTGCAGGGATTGCTGGTTGTAATCAGTTTGATTTACTAGATAATAATATTGGACTCTCTGTTTGGTGGATGTAGCCCGAGTTTGGGTGAACCACGTTAAATCTTGTCTCTCGCTGTTATTAATTCTATGTATTTCCATTTCTCTGTTTAATCTTTATTTGCATTTAATTGATATCTTCTACTGGTTAACCCTAACAAGTGTATCAGAGTAGGTTGTGTTTGATTATCATCTGTAGGAAAGTCTCACAGTTGAGTGGGAGCAATGGCAGACGAGGGTAAATTGAAGGTTGATAAATTCAATGGGTAGAACTATCAGTTATGGAAGATGCAGATGGAGGATTACCTCTATCAAAAGGATTTATGGATGCCGTTGGAAGGAGTATCCAAGAAACTGGCAACAATGTCTGATGAGGGTTGGAATCTTCTTGACAGAAAGGCACTGGAAACCATTCGGTTGTGCCTGGCACCATCAGTGGCATTCAATATAACGGAAGCAAAGACAACAAATGGTCTAATGAAAGCTTTGGCTAAATTGTATGAAAAACCCTTAGCCTCAAATAAGGTATTTCTCATGAAGCATTTGTTTAATTTGAAAATGGTTGAAGGAGGATCTATGATAGGTCATTTAAATGAATTTAATACGATTGTCAGTCAATTGACTTCTTTAAATGTAAAATTTGATGAAGAAGTTAGAGCTCTCTTGATATTATGTTCATTGCCTGAAAGCTGGGATAGTTTGGTAATGGCAGTTAGTAACTTTGTTTCTGGTTCAAATACCCTAAAATTTGATGATGTTATAGGTGTTATTCTGAGTGAGGAAATTCGGAAGAAAAGCTTAGGTGGATCCACATCAGGCAGCGTTTTAAATGCAGAGAGTAGGGGCAGATCAAAGGAGAGAGGAAAAGGTTCTGGAGGTCATGGGAAGTCATGAGGAAAATCAAAGGACAAAAGATCCCAAACCAGAGGACAAAAAGATTGCTGGTACTGTGGGAAACCAGGTCATCTGAAGAAAAATTGCTGGTCTCAAAAAAATAAAGAAGGAGACAAATAAGAAGGCAATAAGGAGACAAATGTGGTAAGCAATAAATCTGAAGATGATGCTTTGATTCTTTCCCTAGATAATGCTGATGATTCATGGGTTTTACATTCATGGGCCTCATTTCATGCTACACCCCATAGAAGTTATTTTCTTGATTATGTCCAAGGGGATTTTGGGTTGGTTTATTTGGGAGATAATGAACCCTGTTAGATTGTTGGAAAGGGAAGAATCAAGATTAAGTTGTAGAATGGGAATCATTGGCTACTACAAGAGGTAAGGCATGTTCCAAGGCTCAGTAGGAATTTAATTTCAGCAGGGTAGCTAACTGAACAAGGTTGCACTATTACATTTACTGATAAAAATTGGAAGGTTTCAAAAGGTGCCTTAGTAGTAGCAAAAGGTGTGAAAGTAGGCACCTTATATCTTTGTACAAGTCATACTGTTCATTCTACTTTAGCTGTTACAGAGAAAAAAACAAATAGGTTTAGGAATAGTTGCTGCAGGTTTATAGGAAGAGACTGTAAAAGTTGTTGTAGGTTCTGAGACAACACTGTGGCATAACAGACTTGGGCATATGAGTGAAAAAGGTATGAAGGCACTTCATTCTAAGAAATTTTTACCATGTCTGAAATGTATTAATATGGATTTCTGTGAAAGTTGTGTGTATGGCAAACAAAAGAGAGTTAGTTTTCTCAGAGATGGGAGGCAAAAGAAAAATGAAAAGGTGGAGCTTGTGCATACAGATGTATGGGGACCAGCTCAGGTATCTTCTCTCGGTGGCTCTCGGTATTATGTTATATTCACAGATGATGCAACTAGGAAGGCCTGTATTTATTTCCTTAGACAGAAATCTGATGTATTTGAAACATTTAAGAAATGGAGAAGCTTGGTTGAAAATGAGACAGGTAAAAGATTAAAATGTCTTAGATCTAATAATGGTGGTGAGTATTGCAGCAAAGAATTTGAAGATTATTGTTCCTTTAATGGAATTCGTAGGCAAAAAATGGTTCCAGGGACTTCCCAGGAAAATGGAGTGGTTGAACGCATGAATAGGACAATAATGGAGCGTGCAAGGACCATGAGATTGCATGCTAGGCTGCCTTTAAATATGTGGGCAGAGGTTGTCAACACTGTTGTATATTTAATTAATAGAGGTCCTTCAGTTCCTTTGGGCTATGGTATTCCAGAGGAAGCATGGATAGGTAAGAAGGTGAGTTATTCTTTTCTAAAAACCTTCGGCTGTGAAGCATTTGCACATAGAGATTCTGAAAATAGAACCAAGTTGGGTGCAAAATCAAAAAAGTGTAACTTCGTTGGATATGGCATTGATGAATTTGGTTATAGGCTTTAGGATTTTGAAAATCAAAAAATTGTGAGAAGCAGGGATGTTATATTCAATGAGAAAGTGTTGTACAAAGATCAGTTGCAGTGGCATGAGAAGAAAGAAAAAGATTATGTGGTGCTGGATGATACTCCAAATAGTGATGTTCCAGTGGTTCCTCATGCTCCACAATAGTAACCATAAATACCACAAACTCCAGTGAATGTTAGACGGTCAACAAGGCTAAGTAGACCTCCTGAAAGGTTTTCTCCCTCTTTGTATTCTATTTTGTTAACAGATGCTGGTGAACCAGAAGGGTATAATGAAGCTATGTAGGTGGATACACAGGTTCAGTGGGAGCTTGCTATGAAAGATGAAATGGACTCCTTGCTGAAAAATTAGACTTGGGAATTATGTAAGTTACCTGCAGGTAAAAAGGATTTACCAAACAAATGGGTTTACAGGTTGAAAGAGGAAGATGGAGGTAAGAAAAGATTTAAGGCCAAGTTAGTTGTAAAAGGATTTACATAGAAACAGGGCATTGATTTTGATGAGATATTTTCTCCGGTTGTCAAGATGACTTCTATTCATACTGTTTTAAGTATTGTGGCTGCTAAAGATTTGCATTTGGAACAGTTAGATGTGAAAACTACCTTTCTCCATGGTGATTTGGAGGAGGAGATATACATGACACAACCACAGGGATTTGAGGTCAAAGGTAAGGAGAAACAAGTGTGTAGATTGAAGAAGAGTTTGTATGGCCTGAAACAAGCACCTCGGCAATGGTATTTGAAATTTGATAGTTTTATGGCTGAGCAAGGTTACAATAGGTGTAATTTTGACCATTGTGTTTATTTTAAGAGGTTGGATAATGACAGCTACATTATTTTATGTTTATATGTTGATGACATGCTTGTAACTGGGTCTAACATGGATCACATCAGAGAGTTAAAACATCAGTTAGCACAGTCATTTCATATGAAGGATTTGGGGGCAGCAAAACAAATCCTTGGTATGAAAATTTGTAGAGATTGGAAGAACAAAAAATTGACTCTCTCTCAGGCTGCTTATGTTGAAAAGTTGTTGCAGAGATTCCACATGGAGAATGCAAAAGCTGTCAGTACACCTTTGCCTGGTCATTTGAAATTGACTAAGGAGATGTGTCCTAAGACACAAGAGGTGGAAGAAAAAATGTCCAAGATACCATATGATTCAGCTATAGGAAGTTTTATGTATGCCATGGTATGCACAAGACCAGATATTTCCCATGTTGTAGGAGTCGTTAGCAGGTATATAAATCATCTTGGATTAGAGCATTGGAATGCAGTAAAATGGACTCTCAGATATTTGAGAGGTACATCCAATAAACACTTATGTTTTGGGGGCTCTAATACTGATTTAGCAGGCTATACGAAGATAGACTGGACACTAGTAGCTAAAGATGCATTTGAAGATATTAAGGAAGCCATTTCTGATGCTCCTGTGTTGATAGGTCTAGATTATACAAAGCCATTTTACATTTATTCTTTTGCATCTTCACATTTAGTTGTAGTTGTTTTGACACAAAAGGGAGAAGACAACGAAGAAAAGACCATAGCTTTTATGAGTGTACCTCTGAAGCATGAACAACTAAAATATATTGATATAGAAAGATAGGCATTTGCATTAGTAAGAGCAGTGGAAAAGTTTAGACATTATATCTTACACAGTCAGGTTAAAGCCATAGTACCAGATGCAGCCGTGAAGATGCTGCTGATGCAGAATGAACCTGGAGAGAAAAGAGCTAAATGGATTACAACATTGCAAGATTTTGATATGGAAATTATCCCAATGAAGTGTGTCAAAGGACAAGCATTAGTGCAGACCATAGAAAACATAGATCCAAATTTGGTGAAACAACAGTATGTGTTGAATACTAATGATGCATCAGGGCGGTATGATGATTTGAACACTTTTCTGATATCATGGAAATATCCAAGTAAGATGAAATCTTCTCAGAGGAGAGATTTAAAGATTAAAGCATAGAAGTACATGGTACAAGGAGGTCTTCTATTTAAGAAGAACCATGAAGGAATATATTTAAGATGTTTAAATAGAGTTGAAGCAGATAAGGTATTGTTAGAATTACATGATAAGTATGGAATGGTTCATGGTTCTCATTTAGCTACAACACATAAGATATTGAGAGTAGAGTACTATTGGTCTACAATGTTCAAAGATACTGAGAGTCACATTCAAAGTTGTCACACTTGTCAAACTATAGTAGATAAGGGAACGAATCAAGCTAATCCATTACAACCAATAATTGAGTCTAGACCATTTGTACAATGGGGCTTAGATTTCATTGGGGTCATAAATCCTCCATCATATGTAGGACATAAGTTTATACTGATAGTAACTGACTATTGTACAAGGTGGACTAAAGCCACATGTTGCAAGTTCTCTACTACTAAGGTAGTTATCAAGTTCCTTGAAGAAAACATCATAACCAGGTTTGGAACTCCCTATTCGCTAGTATGTGATAATGGCCCTGCATTTTCTTCTTTGAAATTTTCCAAATGGGCATTTGAATATGGGATAGTTTTAAGGTTTTGTTCAAATTATTATCCTCAGGGGAATGGGTTAGCTAAGTCTACAAACAAAATTTTATTGGATATAATCAAGAAGCTAACTGAAAAGAATCCTAGAGAGTGGAACACATTGTTGAAATATGCATTGTGGGTAGATAGGACTAAGGTTAAGTCAGCCTTAGGCAATGCACCTTATCACTTAGTTTATGGGATTGATCCCATACTTCCAGTAAATTTAAGAATACCAGTCTGGAAGTTTGCTAATGAATATTTAGGCTTTGATGATCATAGAGAGGCCAGAATAATACAAATGTTACAATTAGATGATAAAAGAGATCAAGCCATTGAGAAATTTGTCAAACATCAAGCAGTAGTCAAAAGATGGTTTGATAAAAGAGAAAGAGTCAAAACATTTAGAATATCAGACTTAGTGCTATGCTGGGATAAAACACATGAAAAGAAAGGAAATCATGGAAAATTTGACAAATTATGGTTAGGTCCATTATAGGTCGCAGAAATAATTGGAGACAATACTTTCAGGCTTAAGACCTTGACTGGGGAAGATGTACCATTACCAGTTAATGGCCAACACTTGAAACATTACTTTTAGGCTTTAGGTGAGGGCAGTTAGTTTCTATGTATCATAATGTAAATAATGTATAGTTTTGGGTTGTTTTTTGTTTTATTTTATTTTTTGTTTTTTTGTAGTGTTTTTGCTTTGTTCTTTTTGTTTTTGTTTTGTTGTGTTGAATTAGTAGGGATGTTTGTTTTGTTTCAAAATATGCAGGAGTAGACTGGTAACCACTGAAAACAATAGAAAATTCAGAACATTTAGGTTAATTATTTGAAATTTATGCATAACTTGTGACTATCATGAATGTAGAAAGTTGTTTGACTTGTGAAATTTTGTATTCAATAATTGTGGGTTGAGTATTCAAGGGAAGTTTCTCACAATGACACACCTAAAATCCTTGGGTTTGTTGAACCTACTAGTGTAGATATTAGGTGAAAAATTAGAGGTCGCCCTTGCTACCATTACAATTCTCAGCTTAATTTTAGCAAGTGATCATTCCTTGCATCATGAAGTTACAACTATAATATCTTATGAAATCTCTATCAAATATGAAAAATATAAAATAAATAAATAAATAAAGTAGATTTTACTAAAAATCCAGATTAAGCCATCTAAGTAACTCTACCCGGGCTATAGACACTTGTTGGCAGTGGGGCTCTACTTAGGAGAATTGTAAGGATAACATTGTTGGGGATATGGATGCCTGCTGGCAGCAAGGCTCTATCCGGTTGGCTATGAGGGAATGACATCAACTATGTAGGCTAATATCAGTCACTAGTTTGTTCAACTAATTTTCAAGATGAGGATTATTAATCACGTGCACCCACTTAAACTGAAAGGAAGATTCATGCACCTTATTGAATACATTAGGTCTCAAGTTAGATAATGATTTGCAGAAAAGATAGTTGGAAGTTACGAATTTATTTAACTTAATTTTCTTTAATGGTTTCAATTTGATTGTTTTGTTTGGTTTCTAGTTGTTGTGATGCTCACAACATGCCCCATTTTACTTCTTAGCAAAATGAGGACCCCTGCTGTGGCTATGGATTTTGCTTTTGTGTGTGGGTTTGTTTGGTGGTAAAAGGGAAAAGGAAGTGAAAGTTACAAACCTTGTTGAAAATAAAGAAAAATAACATTAAGTACCAGAGTAGAATATGGGTGAATTCCTTGTCAAAAATGAGTGAGGGTTGCTTTTTGAACCATTTTAAAATTCACAATATTTTGCAAGATATGTATGTTTTTGGTAAAATGTACAATGGGAGGGTTTGTATGTTGCATATACAAGGTTGTTTGTATATCGGGTCATTTGTATGTTGCATATACAAAGTTGTTTGTGTATCGGGTCATTTGTGTAAGTCACAAAGGGAGTTGTCAGTTTTGTTACATCTGTGTACTTGTATGCATTTTGTTAACGTTCTATCTATATATACAAGTCGGGCCTGAAATAGTTCAAGGTTTAAATAAATAATCAGATTAAGTCCGTCGGGAGTATTTTAAGTTTGTATGTTTGTTAAGAGGAACATACAAGAAGATATACAATGATATATACATACCACGGAACCAAATGGATTATAAAATGAGATTTTATTGTTGTATGTTTCGCACTTTGTATGTATGTTTTGGGGACATACATTGCTATATACATACAATACGGAATTCAAGAAAGATTACAATCTAGTAAAAATGATGCATCACTACTTAACATATATTAAAAGATGCATTGCACTTTATATACATGTCGCGGAGCTGAAAAGTGAATAAACTGTAGTTTATAAAAAATTGAAATCTGAAAGGACATACAAAAGATTTTGTATGTGTCCGGACTTGTATCTAAGGGTTTGATACAAGTGTTGTTGTATTGCAGAGATACAAGTGAAAAGTAAAGTGGACCCCACCGTTTGCATATCGGGTTTGTATAATTACAATGTATATCTTCAATATACAAGCCGATATACAAAGCAAAAGATACAAGTTAAAGATACAAGTTGGACACGAAAAAGAAATTAAATATAGAGAGGTCTTTGTATATTTAAATGCTTGTATGTTCATAACATACATATCCAAGATAAAAAGGAGTGAAAAGCATCACGAGGGATAAGAGGTAAAAGATGGTTTGTATATATTTTTGTATCTGCGCTTGTATATAACGAGACATACAAGGAGCGATATACAAAGCGAAAGATACAAGTATGGAAAAAGCAAAAAAGGAGGGAACTTTAGTTTGATTTCTTGCATAAAGTGCTTATATGTTTAAAAATACAAAGAAGACTTACAAACAAAACATACAGGAAAGCATACGAGGGAAAAGGTATGTATGCAGAATTAAACCAATGGTAAAAAAGTTTGAAAACGTGAACACTGCAATAGAAGGCCAAACTTTTGATGCATTAATTGTTGTAATTAATGTCAATCTAACTTGTTGTGACTGTCAAGGAAGGTATAAATTGGCGAAAGCGACGTGAATTTTAAATCCATTTTTTATGTCTATTGGCAGGTATGTGGGTAGATATAAAGGCAGAGCTTTAATGGCGATGACATCACAAAGGGCAGATTGGATCACAAAAGAAGTGAAAGGAGTAAAGGATTTCAGTGAGAAGAGATATACAGGTGGAAGGAAGCATAATTACAAGGGCAAAGCAACAGAAGATATTTTAATAGTGAAGATATTTTGATAGTTGTTAGGGTTTCCAAAGGGCATCTTTACGCTCAGTATGGGTATGCTACTCAGAGATTTTTGGCGGGATTTGTTTTCCACTATTGATGTTGCACTTGGGATATAAACCGTTAATAGACTAGGGTTTTGTGACTATATTGGGGATAATCAAATCTATATATGGAGCCCCTTTACTTTGTAATGACTTACATAGGGATTTGTAGAATAGAGCTAGAAGTTGTAATTTGTCTTAGCATTTTGAAGAGAAGAATATTTTAGTTTAGAGTAGAAGGAGGTCGCCTGTGTCTGCAATAAGGAATGCGTGGAACATCTAGCTTCCTTACTGTATCTGTAAGACATTTTGTAAGTTTTCTATAAGTTGATTAATGAAGCAGGGAGTCATTCATTCATTGTAAATCATATATGACTATTTATTTTGAATACAAATATCTCTGGAATTCTGCATCTACTTTAAAAGTGTTTTTTGGCTCTTATTTGTATTTGAAATATTATCTCTCCAAACCTTGCAATCTTGAGCGTATGTTCGTGAAAATTCTCAGGTCTTACATTTAAAGGTTTAGTCTTTGAATTTAATCAGGTTTGCTATACTTCTTACAACATGAATAATAGAGCATTTAGATCCTGTAGCAGAATGAAGTTTAATTTAGATTTCTCTAACTTTTTCCAAACATTTGAAATACTTAGCTTAAATGCAGAGATTTAAAGGAGATTGTCTGATATTTGAAGGAAACATGAACAACTGAGTTGATATTTGACAGTTTTCGTAATATTTGAAAAGAAAGGCTTGTGTTAATATAAATCATATAAATCTTTGTGATACAGTAACAAATTTATGCAAATGAATGAGTAAAATGTTGATTTTTGTGATATTTTGCATAATTTTTGTCTAGTGAGTCATAAAACACCTTAAATCAAGTAAGGCGCCTTGCATATTACAGCTCACATTAACCTACCAAATTATCCACAAGGTCAAGACCTGACCTTATTGAAACTTGGGATTAAGTAATCTTAATTGATTTCTTCATATCTTTCAAGACAGGTAGGTTCATTTTTGTGAATTTTAACTTTTGTTATGAGTGTGTAAAAACAATCATCAAGAGTCTACCTCAAACAATGCATCATAAGTTTCTTGGGATCATATCCTTGTTCCTTCTTATAAATAGTTTCTGATGGTTTAGGACCCTCATCTGGTAGCTCCTTGAGCTCTACATAAAATGCAGGATCATCCTACTTTGGAGACCTTCTTTGTTCCCAAAAAGGCTATTTCTTGTGAATTAAAATAGCCAAAAAATTGTTATTTATAATCCATGATGCCAAGAAACCATCAAGATCATACTTCCATTTGTCTTGTACTATTACAAAACCATAAGTTGCCAGTTTCCTCAGGAGGAGATTCTCAGTTTCTCTCTATTCTATTGTAATATTTCCCTTGCTCCAAGGGATATCATACATTTTCTTCTTTCTCTTCTTCTTGCCAAAATTATTATCAATGATGAACAATTGATGACCCACCTCTAAAGTTGTGACCCTAGGGGTTAATACCTTTGGGAGCAAAACAGGCTCTCTAGCAAAACCATGAAGTCTGATGATTGTTGTGTGAGCACCAAAGAAATAATCACAGGGAATTTTTAAATTTGTCAAGAAGCCTCTCATACTATCTATCATCCTATTCTCAACAGCTTTAGACTCTAATTGCTCCAAGGCCGGGGCTACAAAACACTCATGAGCAAATTTGTAAGGGTATGTAGTTTCTGAAAGGACATGAGTCCATGCGAACACTAGAATAGTCCTTTTACTGCTTACCTCAAGGTCATACATATCTAGGTGCATATGCTACTGGAAGAGAAGATAATTTTGGTACAGAATCAAGTGGAAAAGGTAGGTAGAATACCTAAAAAATTGCTCCTAGGAGAAATTTGTCAACTGCTCAATGATAGCTTGGGAGATGTGTTCTGAAAAGTCAAACTAGTATTATAAAGGCTTGTCCACTATTTTGAGTCTAAAAATTGTTGCCAAGTGACAATCATATACCCTCGCATCATCATTTTGACAAAAAATAAAAGACAAGATAGAAAGAGCATCCTGAACATCGGCATTGAACTAGCCTCGGCCAGTGGGTAGTAGGGGCAACTAAGTGTTATTCTCATCCAAATGCATCTCTTTATTTAGAAACCATACCTTACTATGGACACTACTCCATGTATGTTGCAGCTTGGGTATTGTAGCAGATGTAGTAGTCCGATCATGATACAAACCCAGCATATCCTAGATTGCCTTGGGGGTTATCTAGAGCATGAACCTACTGCATTGAATTGTGATAGTCTGTGGGTAAAAAAGATCTAAACACATATCAATCAATTCTAGGTAGGAGTGAAGAGCAGGAACCACAAGTTGTGCTAACTGAGAAGTTCAAATCCCCATACCAAATGTTTCAGACTCTCCCTTTTCTACCCATCGGAGACATCTCTAGTGTACTCCTTCCCTAAGATTCTTTAGATTCTTTGACATACGAGGGTCAAAAATACCGTCTACATAATCCTTTACTTGCACAGAGTCAATGTTCACCCTTGTCTCCAAGGCTCTTGTCCTCGGATAACTTGTTCTTGGTTGTGCCCTTGCAAAGGCAGAAGCCTTACTGTTCTTCCATTTTTCCAGCAACTCAAATAGACCCTCTTGTGGTGACTAAATTTTTTCCATCTCTGTATCTCCCTAGGAACTTTCGAAACCTAAAAATAAGCCCAAACTATAGCACGAACTAAAATCAGGAGTTGAAACTTTGTGACATAGGCGATGGGAAATTGAAGAATTTTGAACCAAGGAATAGCAACTAAAACTATTTGAAAAGCTTAAAACTTAGCTCAGCGGAGGCATTAAGTGACATATTAAATGACCCATCACATCTAATTAATATCATTAATAAACACGCCAAAAGGACTGTTAGTGTATCATTCGATATCTACATAGGACTGAGTGTCAAATTGACATTAAAGACGGTGATCTTTTGGAAATGATTGGAAATTTTTATTGAAGTACAAGAACTGCCTAATGACTTTGGGAAGTGTAACTTCCAATTGCGAGAGTTAATGTGCTATGGACACATGTTATTGGAACACTTATTTAAAAAGAAAGTGAGAAAAAGAAAGACCAAAATAAGAAAGGAAACTAATGACACCTAACTAACTATGATACAAGGTTAGCTTTCAAAATTATGTGAAGTGTTTCAAAAAGATCCCATTAATGGGAATCTCTTTAGGCTCTCCTTCCATGTTCTCAAGCTTGAATGTATTTTTCTGCATGTAGATGTGAATCTTAAAAGGGCTAGTCCATAGTGAGTCAAACTTGTTGTGCTATCCTATTTTAGTAGCTCTCTCATCCCATTTCAAAACCAAGAAATTGACTTCAAAATTTGGTTTAGAAGTCGTTCTATCAAACCAACTATTTATGGTATGTTGATGCTTCATCAACGATTCATACACCACTTCTCTTTTCTCTTGTACTTCTAATAATTCAGTGAGTCTCACATGCATTGGGTTGTTTTCCTCTATTTCCAATTGTTTGATCATCTGTAAAGTGGGAATTTCTATGCTCAATGGCATGACTGTACTCTTGCCATAAACTAGGTCATATGGGGAAATTTTACTCACTTTCTTTGGTGTAATTCTATTTACCCATAGTAATGAATTGAGAGACTGGTGCCAATCTCTCTGACGATCAACCCACATTCTCTTGATGAGTCTAAATAGGTTCTTATTTGTGGATTTCGCCAAGCCATTGCCTTGCAGATAACAATTGGATGAAGTTTTCAAATATATCCCATTCTTCAAGGCAAACTATGACAGTTTGGTACCTAAAAATGCTTTAGCATTATCAGATATAATAGTGGGTGGAGGACCCAAAATAGGTAGTTATTCCTTCAAGGAACTCTAGAATCACCTTCGCAATAGCTTCCTTAAGTGGCACTACTTCACTCCATCTTTTAAAATAATCAGTTGCAATAAGGATCCACTTATATCCTTTACTTGAGATTGGATTAATCATCCCTATAAAATCTAAACACCACTGTACAAAGGGTTCCTCTACTACTATGGGACTTAAATGTAAGGTGGCATTCCTTCTCCTTCCAACATAAAACTAACAAACCTAACACTCCTTGACCAACTGATGATAATATGCGAACAATGTGGGCCAATAATAACCAGCCTGTGTACTATTGATGGTATTAGTTCTTGTTGAGAAATGCCCTCCTGAAGCTCCATGATGGAGTTCATGTAGTATCCTTTGAGCTTCACCCTTTTCAACACATATTAGTAGTATCCCATCAAAGTTTCTTTTGAACAAGACATGGTCAATCAACACATAATCTATTCTCTAACACTTGAGTGACCTACTAATAACAGGATTTTATTTCCTATAATTAGATGCCTGAATTTCTTAAGAACTTTAACCATGGCATAAGCTTGTTTTTCAACAAAATTATACTTGGATTCATATTCCCTTAGTGTCCTAGAGAAGAATACGATTGGATGTTCCCCCTCTTCTTTGTCATCTTTTTGAGTCAGCACAGCTACAATACTATGTTCCCCTCCATATACATACATCATGAAGTGTTTAGAAAAATATGAATTTCATAGTACTAGAGAACTTGATATAGTATTCTTGATTTCCTCAAAATCCTACCTCCATTTAGTTGTCCATTTAAAGACTAAATCCTTCTTTAGCATCAAGGTAATGGGCCTAACTAGCTCTGCAAAATCAGATATGAACCTACCGACAAAATTAATCTTACCAAAGAAAGACTGAACTGGCTTTTTATTGACCGATAAGGACAAGTCCAATATAGTTGTGACCCTTTCTAGATAGATAGATATTTCATCCTTTGAAACAATATGCCCCAAAAGTTTCCCTTGAGGTACTGTAAAAACACACTTATTAGGATTTAAAGAAATCCCAAACTCTTGACACCTCTAAAAAATAGCTTCTAAATTGCTCAAAGTGATCCTTGGCATTCTTGGTAAATATAGTGAGGTCATCTAGATAGCTCAAGATGATCTTATTTATGAGTGCCTTGAATGCTATATCCATAGCACGCTGAAAAGTGGCTCTAGTGTTTGAAAGTCCAAATGGCATTTTGGCATATGCAAAAGTTCCCCACTTCATTGTGAATGTTATCTTGTGGTGGTCTTCATCTGCTAGCTAGATCTAATTTCCTAAAAAACTGTCAAGCAAGGAGAATCTTTCTAATCTAGCCACTATTTGTAGAATCTATTCCATAGATGGCAGAGGATAGTGATCTTTCAATGATACTTTATTTAAGTCTCCAAAGTCCACACAGAGCCTAATATCCCCATTTTTCTTTCTAACTGACACAAGATTAGATACCCAAGTTGAATGCTTAATTAGGAAAATAATTTTAGACTCAAGAAGCTTCTATAACTCATCTGCCATTAGAGGTTCAATTCTAGCATTCACTAGTCTCTGCTTCTAGTGAACAGGTTCTGATCCTTCAACAAGCTCTATAGTATGTTGAATGATGTCTCTATTATAACCATGAAGGTCATCATAGGACCATGCAATTACTCTATCATACTTGTCACATAAAGAAACCATCTTATCTCTTTCCTCTTGAGTAGTGGCATTACCTAGCTTCAACTTCCTTCCTTCATTGACATAGAACTTAGAAAAATCTTCTTTTGTTGCTTTAAACTTCCTCTTATATAGGCTTGCATCATCTAGGTCGAATAGGTTCTCCAATGTTATTAACCCCCTGGGAAGTTTATTATACTTTAATTGAATGATTTGGTCACCATATGCTTCATCAATCTTGGGTTCCAACTGGTTGGAAAATTCTCTAGATTGTTGTAGAAACAGAAGCACCTGACGATCATTGTCAAAAACTTGCCAATTTTGAACATTATCAAGAATAGCTGGTCTAATAATGACTTTTATTGCTTCATTATTAACGAGCAAGTCTCTTGCTAGATCAAACTAATAGCCAATTTGTGACATCCTATCTACTTCAGCATTCTAAACTCAAGGTACAACATCTATGTTAAAAGCATCAAAGCCATAGATCAGATCCCAAATCCTATGGTGATAAGATCTCATTCTCACATTCTTTGCCACAACATTTTCTCTAATTTGTTTTACAACCAGCTCTGAATCACCTTTGACTATTAGATTCTTTATCCCTTTCTTCTTGGCCAACATAAGACCAACTACCAAGGACTCATATTCAACATCATTATTTGTACAAGTGAACTGGAAGCATATGGCTCTGAAAATTTTCTCACCATTTGGAGAAGTGAGACATATGCCTACCCTAGCACCATTCTTACTCTTGGCTCCATCAAAGTTCAAGGTCCAGATCTTAGATTCTTCATTAGAATTCTCCTTTTCAAATACCTCTTGACGTATTACATTTGGTATTTCTTGACCTTCCTCAAAAATCACATAAGTCCCTAAACCAGTAGAATCATAATTGCCATAAGGGTCACTCTACATCATAGACATCAGTTGATTGTTCTCTTCTTCATTCTAGTCATATTCAATCCATTCTCCCATTTCTTCAACAAAATCTCTCTCCTCCTATTCATCATAACATGAGATGCTTCAATTCTTAGAGCTGGTTCTTTGGTGATATGATCTTTAGATAATGGTTCAGACAACACTTTCATCTTTGTTCCATAATTAGTTCTTAAGATCAAATGTGACCAATCAAGTGACATGTACCCTCCTATTTTGGTTGTGAAATCTCTAGATAGGCATAGCCCAAAGGCAGATGGAATATCAATGATCACCACATCTTTCAAGGTAGTTATATTTGGGCAAGTATATAACTATAATGGGAGTTGTTTGTGTTAGACTTAGGGAAGACAACTGAGAGGGGGGGTGAATCAGTTGTACAAAACTTTCTTCCAATTAAACACTTAACTTCACTTTACAATTCAGCAGCATAATAATAAATCAATCATGGAAACATAATAAATGAATCAAGAGCATAAACACATCAACACATGAGACATCAAGATTTTGACGTGGAAAACCTGGTTAAGGGAAAAACCACGGGGTGATTAACCCAAGATTGTATTCTTTGTTAGAAGAATAGAAAGAACAAAATGGCACATGCCAATTAGGGCTCACTACCTGAGCATACTACTCACAAGAGGCCCACTACCTATAGGAGACACACTATCTACAAAGAAATAAGTATCACCTACTTGAACTGGAAAATAGCATCTTCACCATGCTTGAATCAGTTCCATTTAAGCCCAATACTTTTGCTCTACCTTTCACTCTCCTCCTTGCTACCACACTCTCATCTCCATAAGAACACCTTTGAAATGACTTCACAATCCCTTATTTATACAATACATCAACTTAGGAATGATCATCTAAGTCGGCAAACATCAACAAGAACATCCGCAGGATGTGTAACTCATCCGGTCAGCCAATCTGAAGAAGAACACCATCATCTAGAAGTTATTCTTCAATTATGAGCTCCAACTCCAATGTGGATCACCAACACAAATTGGACATGATCCAAAGACCTCCACAAGCTTGCCTGAATCACCAAGAACATCAACACTTCATCTGCTTACTGAAAACCTTCTCTCCTTCATCTGGAACCTCAAGAACAAAGTTTGTCACCACTGTCACAAAGGAATAGATGCTTGTGGATCTTCAAACCATGAACTAATCGAGTTGACACTTCATAGAGACTTCCTCAACACTCCCTCAAATCCGCAAAATAGGATAATGCATTTTCGGATCTCACAGGACCTATCTGTGTCACTCTATCACCTCTGAACACCTGCCAGAACCGATTTAACTTGAACAACCATAACTTCTTCAGATCTTCATGCAGACCTCTAAAATTGCTACTGGACCACCTTAAGACACATATCTACAAACCCTTTAAACCACATCCTCTGATCCTCATCCTATCTTAGACTTTTTCCTTACTATCATCATTGTTCTTCACTATTCCTGATTGAGACTTATTTTCTCAATATCCTCAACTCACCGCTCATCCAATCCTTATCATTAATGCAATAGGAGTATGTTGACATCAATGACAACACCAGTTAAGCCCATACTTGCAACAATCTCCCCCTTTGTCATTGATGGCAACATACAATGTGAAAAATTGTTTTGATCATCAAGACAAGAACTTCTCCTCACTGTCACAACTCCCCCTATCAGAAACAACCATTCACATGTCTTCTCTCCCTTTACTTCTCCCCCTTTGATCATCAACCACTTATTTTTCACATGTCTTCTCTCCCCCTTTGACATCAATGGAAAAGGGCACATACTTGCAATTCCACCACTTCAGAATCATACCAGCTGCTCCCCCTAAGTAGCAACTCCCCATCATCAATCCAGACCACAAGATAGGACTGTGATATCCACCGAATTGATGCACATCAGTGCTCCTTAGTTCATCACCGAAGGGGAAATAACCCCTAACTTCTCCCTGAGATACTCAAAAGAGTCCTTAGGTAAATGTTTAGTAAAGATGTCTGCAATCTGATCCTTGGAAGGCACAAACTCCAATCTGACTTCATTCTTGTTCACTTGCTCTCTCAAAAAGTGAAACTTGATGGATATATGTTTAGTCTTTGAATGCAACATCGGATTCTTAGATATATTATTGCACTTGAATTGTCACAGAAAATTATGATAGGCTCCTCATACTCCACTCTGATATCTCTTAGCATTTGCTTCATCCACAAAAATTGAGTGCAACTACCTACTACTACAATATATTCTACTTCTATCATGGACAAAGATATTGCCTCTTATTTCTTACTCAGCCAAGAAACCAATCTCTTCCCCAAAAAGAATGCTCCACCACTAGTACTCTTTTGGTCATTCACATCTCCTACCCAATCAGCATCTATATATGCATGAAGAGAGAAATCATGATCTCTAGGATACCACAGACCATACTCAACTGTCCCTTTTAGATATCTAAAAATCCTCTTGATTTCCATGACATGAGATTCTCCAGGATCAGCCTGAAATCTAGCAACAAGACCAACAACCTGCATAATGGCTGGTCTAGTTTGAGTAAGATACAACAGTCCTTCAATCATTGACCTATACTTTTTCTGATCAACCTTGGGAGAGTCATCATCCTTGCTCAACTTACATCCGGTTGCCATGGGAGTACTCATTTGCTTTGAGTCTTCCGTCCCAAATTTCTTCAATAATTCTTTCACATATTTGGTCTGAGAAATGAAGATTCCTTTTTTTATTTGAGTGATTTGTAGACCCAAGAAGAAATTCATTTCCCCAAGCATGGACATCTCAAATTCACTTTTAATTTGATTTGCAAAGGTTTTACACATACTATCTCTTCCTCCAAAAATGATATCATCAACAAAAACTTCAACAATGAAGATATTTTCATGGTCAATTTTGAAATACAAATTACTATCAGTAGTACCTTTATTGAAACCAATCTTCAAAAGATGTTTATCCAATCTTTTATACTAGGCTCTTAGGGCTTGCTTCAGTCCATACAGTGTCTTCTTCAACTTGCAGACCATATCACCATGATTAGACAATTGAAATCCATCTGGTTGCTCAATGTATACTTCTTCCAAGTGACCATTCAGGAAGGCAGACTTGACATCCATCTGATATACTTTGAAATCCTTGAAGGTAACAAAACCAAGAAATAATCTAACTGCTTCAATTCTTGCCACCAGAGCAAAAGTTTCTTCAAAGTCAATTCCTTCTATTTGAGAGTAACCCTTGTAGACCAATCTGGTTTTATTTATGATTACTTCACCAACTTCATTTAGTTTGTTCTGGAAGACCCATTTTGTTCCAATCAGATTCTTGTTTCTAGGTCTAGGAACAAGATCCCAAGTGTGATTTTTCTCAATTTGTATCAGTTCTTCCTCCATTGCTTTAGTCCAATTTTTATCATTGCAAGCTTCATTCACTGTCTTAGGTTCAATCTTTGAAATCAGACAATACTCTTCTGAATCTTGAGCAATCCTTCTTCTTGTTTGTACACCTTTGCTTTTATCACCTATGATTTGATTTTCAGAGTGATTCAATCTTACATACCTAGGAACTTTGGGAGTTTCTTGCATTTCTGCTTCTTGATCATTCTCATTAAAACTCATCTCTTCTTCCTGATTTACCGGATCAGTTTGAATCTAACTTTTAGAAGAGGCTTGGGCTCCTTGAGTTAGAACACCATTCTGATCATCTTCATCATATTCATAAAATGTTGAAGGTTTTCCAATTCCTTCATCAACCTTCACATTTGTGCTTTCTATAATCTTTCTCAGTCTCTTGTTATAGTACCGGTATGCTTTGCTTTGAGTAGAGTAACCCAAGAATATTCCTTCATCACTTCTAGCATCACACATGCCTAGATCATCATCTCGTTTGATGTAACATTTGCTACCAAAGACTCTAAAATACCTTACAGTAGGAGTAATGCCAAACCAGAGTTCATAAGGAGTCTTACCGGTATTGCTTCTGATTTGAACTCAATTGAGAGTATAGATTGCAGTGCTAACAACTTCTCTCCAATAGATCTAAGGAACATTTACTTCCATCATCATGGTCCTCGATGCTTCCTGGATGGTCTGGTTCTTTCTTTCCACTACTCCATTCTGCTGTGGAGTCTTAGGAGTAGACAACTATCTCTTTATTCCATGCTTCTCACAGAATTCTATGAACTCACCGGATGTGAATTCTCCACCTCTATCAGACCTTAGACATTTCAATTTTAATCCAGTTTCATTCTCTACCATAGCCTTGAATATTTTGAATTTCTCAAGAGCTTCTGATTTCTCTTTTAGAAAGGTTACCCACATCATCCGGGAATAGTCATCAATTAGTAACATGAAGTATCTGTCACCTTGCACACTCCTGATTCTTGCTGGACACAAAGATCAGCATGAACTAAGTCCAATAATCTAGTAGAGGATAGTTCATTACTCTTGAATGTGATTCTGCTCAGCTTACCCAACTGACATTCTTTACACAAGCTATTAGTAGGTTTCACCAATTTTGGAAGGTCTCTTACAGCATGAGTATTGCATATCTTGATGATATTATCAAAATTCACATGACACATCATCCTATGCCATAACCAACTCTGATCAACTTGAACAAATAAGCAAATTTTACTAGTACCAACCAAATGAAAGATATTACCTTTTGTTTGAGTACCAGATGCAATCTTTGTTCCAGAACTTTCAAAGTTCTTGCATTTCCATTCTTGAATCAGAGATCATAGCCTTTGTCCACCAACTATCCAACACTGAGAAGATTGTGCTTCAAACCTTCAACATACAGTACATTACTAATTTTGTTCCTTCCATCAAAAGAGATAGTTCCTCTTCCTCTGATTTTACCAGTAGAATTATCACCAAGCTTTACCACTCCTCCTTCATACCTCTCCAAATCTATGAACTTATTTTTGTCACCTGTTATATGGTGAGAGTATCCACTATCAATGACCCAATCATCCTTCTCTTCAACTTGGGCAGCCAGAGCTCTTTCCACAGTCTTATGATTGACAGATACAGAGGACATTGGATCTTCTTCCTTGATGGCAATGAATACCCATTCATTTGTAGATTTGTTTCCTATCTCTGATTCATCATTTGTTACTCCTTCATTATCATCTTCCTCATGAACATAGTAGCAATTTTTTTGGAACCTTGATCTATTAGGATTTGGCCTTGAAAATCTTTCCGGATACTTTGAGGCAAAATGACCAATCTTATTGCAGTTAAAACACTTAAAAGGTAATTTTCCTTCATACTTACTGAATCCTCTTGGCAGTCTTTTTGTAATAAGGGCTTCAAGTTGAGCAGTTTCTGCTTCCTCCTCTTCTAGGTCTTTTCTTATTTTTTCATACCATGAGAGTTTTCTTGAAGAGTTCTCTCTCGGATCAAACCTTTGTTTACCTTTCACAGAGGCACTAGCTTTGAATGCAGATTCGGTCTTAGGAGGGGCATCTCCAAACTCAGCCATTCCAAATGCACCCAATTTACCATCCAATTGATCTCTTGTGACAGTTGTAGGGGCTTTGAATTATTCAATGGCAATAGCCTTGATTTTATAAGAAGCAAGAAGGGATTTGAGAATTTTTCCAACAATCTCATCTTCATCCAAGACTCCACCAGCATTTCTAATTCTATAGACAATCTCATTTACTCTTGGCATAAAAGTAGTAATATTTTCATCATCTCTCATCTTCAGATTTTCAAATTTCCCTTTCAAACTTTGTAGCCTTGCACATTTAGCATACTTGTCTCCTTCATGCAAAAGTTCCAGTTTTTCCCAAATCTCAAAAGCAGTTGGTAGGTCAATAACATTTGAGAGCTCTGAATTAGATAATGCACTTAGAAGAGCTTCTATAGTCCGTATATTGTTTTCAGCATCTGTGATTTCATTTGGGGCTTTCGGACCACCCTGTGGAGGAGTATACTTTGTTGTAACCATGGTCCAATACACCATTCCCATACATTGCAAGTGACATTTCATGCGACCTTTCCAAAGATTAAAATTGGTTCCATCAAACTTCAGACTATCCTTCTTATAAGACGTCATTCTTGATCTCTTCAAGCAGTTAAGCTCCTTTTAGACAAACTTGGCTTTGATACCAATTGTTAGACTTAGGGCAGACAATTGAGAGGAGGGGTGAATCAGTTGTGTAAAACTTTCTTCCAATTAAATACTTAACTTCACTTTGCAATTCAGCAGTATAATAATAAATCAATCATAGAAACATAATGCAATGAATCAAGAGCATAAACACATCAACACATGAGACACCAAGATTTTGACATGGAAAACCCAGTTAAGGGAAAAACCATGGGTGATTAACCCAAGATTGTATTCTCTATTAGTAGAATAGAAAGAATAAAATGGCACATGCCAATTAGGGCTCACTGCCCAAGTACACTGCTCTCAAGAGGCCCACTGTGTATAGGAGACACACTATCTACAAAGAAATAAGTATCACCTACTTGAACTAGAAAATAGCATCTTCACCATGCTTGAATCAGTTCCATTTAAGCCCAATACTTCTGCTCTACCTCTCGGTCTCCTCCTTGCTACCACACTCTCATCTCCACAAGAACACCTTTGAAATGACTTCATAATCCCTTATTTATACAATACATCAACTTAGGAATGATCATCTAAGTCGACAAATATCAACAAGAACATCCACAGGATGTGTAACTCATCCGGTCGGCCAATCTCAAGAAGAACACCATCATCCAGAAGTTATTCTTCAATTGTGAACACCAACTCCAATGCAGACCACCAAAACAAACTGGACACGATCCAAAGACCTCCACAAGATTGCCTGAATCAACAAGAATATCCACACTTCATCTACTTACTGAAAACCTTCTCTGCTTCATCTGGAACCTCAAGAACATAGTTTGTCACCACTGTCACAAAGGAATAGATTCTTGTGGACCCCCAAACCATGAACCAATTGAGTTGACACTACACAAATACTTCCTCAACACTCCCTCAAATCCACAAAATACGATAATGTATTTCTGGATCTCACCAAACCTATCTGTATCACTTTGTCACCTCTAAACACTTGTCAGAACTGGTTTAACTTGAACAACCATAACTTCTTTAGATCTTCATGTGGACCTCTGAAATCTCTACTGGACCACCTTAAGACACATATCTACAAACCATTTAAACCGCATCTTTGATCCTCATCCTATCTTGGACTTTTTCCTTACTATCATCACTATTCTTCACTGTTCCTAATTGAGACTAATTTTCTCAATATCATCAGCTCATCGCTCATCCAATCCTTATCATTAATGCAACAGGAGTATGTTGACATCAATGAAAACACCAGTTAATCCCATGCTTGCAATAGTTTGATCATCCCTATGCTTTGGACAGACTTTCCATCTAATTGCATAACCCCTTTAGCCAGTGGCTCATATTCTATTTTTAAAGCATTAGCTATTTGCTTCGGCATGACTATAGTACTAGCCCCTAAATCCATCATTGAGTTGTACAACAGTTTCTTACCACCTATTAAAGTTAGATAAAATGGATCTGGCTTAGATTTGCTTACCTCTGATGTGGCATTTAGCAGAGTGGTTGTCTACAGAAGTGGAGTATCTTTGTTTTGAGTCCTCCCTTTGTTCATACTTCCTGCCTTTGTATGAACAGCTTTAGGATCTGCCTGTGTCTGCAATGCTTCTTACAACAATGTCTTTTAATCGAGGATAGCTATCATATCCTCTATTGATACTTGTGTAGGGGTTTTCTTTAGTTGTTCCACCACATTCATTGGCCCCAACATTTGTGTCTTAGGGTAGTAAGCAAACCTTGCTCTTTCTATCACCGGGTTGGAGATTCCTTGGTTCAGAGCACTCATAGGCACTTCTTGCCTTGGAATAGGGGCTTATTGGCCTTGGAACAAGGAAACTTTAGTTATTTTGTTTAGGTTGGCTTTAGGCTGTTCCACCATTCTTCTCTTTGACCTAGTGTAATAATCAAACTGTACCAAGGGTTTCTTGGAGGTAGATGTTGTTAGATTCAATATAGACAACTGAGAGGGGGGTGAATCAATTGTCCCAAAACTTTCTCTTATTAATCACTTAAATTCTTCTTGTAATTATGTAGCATAATAATAAATCAATCATGAAACATAATGCAATAATTCAAGAGTAGAAACACATTAACATATATGAAACCAAAATTTTAATGTGGAAAACCTAGTTAAGTGAAAAACTATGGGGTAACTAACCCAATATTGTATTCTCTATTAAAATGATAAGAAGAATAAATGGCGCATGCCAATTAGGGCTCACTGCCTGAGCACACTACTCACAAGAGGCCCACTACCTATAGGAGACACACTGTCTACAGAATAATAAATATTACATACTTGAGCTGAAGAATAGCATCTTCACCATGCTTGAGTCAGTTCCATTTAAGCTCAATACTTCTGCGCTGCCTTTCTCTCTACATCTCTCTACCACACTCTCATCTCTGCTAAGATACATTTGAAATGACTTCACAACTTATTTATACAAGACATTGACTTTGGGATAATCAGAGTTGGCAAACTTTACAAAGCAAATAATCAAATACAACTTGACTTATTACAAAAGACTTCACGTGGATCACCACACTGTCAGCTACATAGATCTAAGACTTCAATCTTCTTTGAGGAACACGCCATGCTTCACAAAACATCTTCAAGATCATCTGCAAGATGTGACTCATCCAGTCGGCCAAGTTTAGGAAGAACATCATCATGCGGAAGTAATTCTTCAATTATGAGCTCAATCTTCAATGCGGATCACCAACATGAACTGACATAATCTAGAGACCTCCACTAGCTTGCCTGAATCTCCAATAACAGCCGCACTACTTCTGCTTACTAAAATCATTCTCTCATTCATCCAGAACTTCAAGAACACAGTCTGTCATCACTATCATATTGGAATAGATTCTTGCGGACTTCTAGACCATGAACCAATTGAGTTGTCAATTCACATTGACTTCCTAAACACTCCACCAAATCTACAGAACAAGATATTACATTTTTGGATCTCACCAGACCATTTGTGTCACTCTATCACCTCTGAACATCTGCCAGAACCCATTTTACTCATATGGCCATAACTTTTTCAAATCTTCATGTGGACCTCTCAAATCTTGACTAGATCATCTTTAGACACATATCTACAAACCCTTTGATGCATATCATCTTATCTTCATCTTAGATGGGATCTTCACTTCATTGTCTTCAATGTTCTCTATTCCTGATAGGACTAATTTTCTCAATATCCTCAGCATACAACTCATCCAATCCTTATCATCAATGCAACAGGACTATGTTGACATCAATGACAACATTGGTTAGGTCCATACTTGCAATAGTCTCCCCCTTTGTCATTGATGGCAACATATTGGTGCAGGAGCACCTACCTGACAGCTGGCCTCCATGAGGTAGTTAGCTTGTTTTGAGTCTTGTTAATGTTTCCAAGAAGGTCTTATAAGACCAATGCATGTAACAAGGTCATGTTGACCATACTTTACTATTTTTAGATAGTTTGTTTGGACAGCTGTTATGCTGTATGTCCGGTTGGATCCTCCCAGCCGCTTGGAAGCACCCAGCCGCTGGGAATCGAGTGGTAGTACTCGCAAGAGGTCCTATATATGCATGCGGATCGGTTGGTATTGGATATCATCGATCATCGATCAGACTTTGCAGAGAGTGAGACAGAGGGAGAGACTGAATATTGTATTGCATCTTTTGAAATCAATAAAGAGATCCTGTTGTGTCAATTCTCTGTTTGGATTCCATTGTGTGATCGACTTGCTGTTCTGGTGGTTTCATGGATTCGCGGATCCATTCCACTGGTTGATTCGTCGAATCGGTGGAATGGCTATGTACAGTAGTTTAGGGTTTAGTCTGCATTTTGTGTTTGTTTGCATGCAGGTGTGCAGGATCATCGTCGAAAGGTGTTGAGAACCCTAGCATGGGTATGTGCTAGGTTGTGTTGGTTGTTAGAGTCTGGAAGATCACCCTGAAAGTAGATCGGGTCACCTCAGGAGGTTCGGCGGATCGAAATTCGCTAAGGTTGGAAAATCCATCACAACGACATCATCAGGATATTTCTGTGTATATCCTGCAGTTACTTCGGGCGTCATCCGAGTAGATGGAGGTGAGCATGATGCAATTATTTGCATAAGGTGAATGTGTTTTGGGGTGATCATCATCAGGTGTTGCCGAGGAGGAGCGGATCGGCATAAGGTAGAAGATCGGGTTGATAAAACCATCGCGGGCTGATAATGTTAAGTTTGGCCGACAGCAGGATATTGAAGGAACTGCATGTGACGTCATCGTCATCAGGATATTGGGCAGCAGGATATTGAAGGAGCTGCATGTGACGTCATCGTCATGAGGATAATCGTCATCAGGATATCAGGGTGACGTAAGCATCGAAGGAAAGGTGCATGAAGTTGTTGTCATCAGGATATATGGGAGGAACCGGATGTTCTATATCCTGCTGATGAACATGATGTTGAACATCATGATGATGAAGATAGAGGTTGGCGGTAAGATGAACAATGAACAACAGGAGGATGTTTGCGCTTGCCGAATATGATGATGCTACCGATAGCCGGATATGATGATGCTGCTGACAAGCGAAAGGGTGAAGGTTTGTCTGCAGGAGGATATTGGTCGGCAGAGAAAATATGATGATGCTGACAGTGTTAAGGGAAATATGATGATGATGATGAAGGGTTGCGGACATACATGCTGTATGTTAAGGTTTTAGTGTGGATGCCTCTGCATCATAGTGGTATCAGAGCTCAGCAAAAGGTCTGGGCTGTTGTGTGTTGATTCTGTCACCGAAAGGGCAGAGGTATCACATATGATGTGAAAAAATATTTTAACCATCAAGACAAGAACTTCTCCTTACTGACTGACATAACTCCCCCTATCAACAACAGCCATTCACATGTCTTCTCTTCCTTTACTACTCCCCCTTTGATGTCAATGGCAAAGGGCACATACTTGCATCACTCAGAATCATACTAACTGCTCCCCTTGAGTAGTAGCTTCCCATCATCAATTCGGACCACAAGATATGACTATGAGATCCACTAGATTGATGCACATCAGTGCACCTTAATTTAGAACTGGAGGGGTAATAACCCCTAACTTCTCCCTGAGATACTCAAAAGAGTCCTTAGGTAGAGGTTTAGTAAAAATATGTACAATCTGATATTTGGAGTGCACAAACTCCAATTTAACTTCATTCTTATTCACCTGCTCTCTCAAAAAGTGAAACTTGATGGATATATGGTTTGTCTTTGAATGTAACACTAGATTTTTTGATATATTTATTGCACTTGAATTATCATAGAAGATTGTGATAGGTTCCTCATACTCCACTCTAATGTCTCTTAGCATTTGCTTCATCGACAATACTTGAGTGCAACTACCTGCTGCTGGAATATATTCTATTTCTGCAGTGGACAGAGATATTGCCTCTTGTTTCTTACTCAACCAAGAAACTAATATTTTCCCTAAAAAGAATGCTCCACCACTGGTACTTTCCGGTCATCCACATCTCTTGCCCAATCCGCATCTATATATGCATAAAGGGAGAAATCATGATCTCTAGGATACCATAAACCATACTCAACTATCCCTTTTAGATATCTAAGAATCCTCTTGATTACCATGACATGAGATTCTCTAGGATCAGCTTGGAATATAGAAACAAGACCAACAACATTCATAATGTCAGGTCTAGTTTGAGTAAGATATAGTAGTCCTCTAATCATTGACCTGTACTTTTTCTGATCAGCCTTAGGAGAGTCATCATCTTTTCTCAATTTACATCCAGTAGCCATGGGAGTACTCATTGGTTTTGAGTCTTCCATCCCAAATTTCTTTAACAATTCTTTCACATATTTGGTCTGTGAAATGAAGATTCATTTCTTTGTTGGAATGATTTGCAGACCCAAGAAGAAATTCATTTCCCCAAACATGGACATCTCAAATTCACTTTTCATTTAATTTGCAAAAGTTTTGCACATACTATCTCTTCCTCCAAAAATGATATCATCAACAAATACTTCAACAATCAAGATATTTTCATGATCAATTTTGAATAACAAATTACTATCAGCAATACCTTTGTTGAAACCAATCTTCAAAAGATGCTTATCCAGTCTTTCATACTAGGCTCTTGGGGCTTGTTTGAGTCCACATAGTGCTTTCTTCAACTTGCAGACCATATCACTATGATCAGGCCATTGGAATCCATCCGGTTGCTCAATGTAAACTTATTCCAAGTCACCATTCAGGAAGACATAGTTGACATCTATCTGATATACCTTGAAATCCTTGAAGGCAAGAAAGGCAAGAAATAATCTGACTGCTTCAATTCTTCCCACTGGAGAAAAAGTCTCTTCAAAATCAACTCCTTTTACTTGGGAATAACCCTTGTAGACCAATCTGGCTTTGTTTCTGACTACTTCACCATCTTCATTTAATTTATTCTGGAAGACCCATTTGGTTCCAATCACATTTTTGTTTCTAGGTTTGGGAACAAGATCCCATGTGTAATTTTTTTCAATTTGTATAAGCTCTTCCTTCATTGCTTTAGTCCAGTTTTCATCATTGCATGCTTCATTCACTGTCTTTGGTTCAATCTTTGAAATCAGACAATACTTTTCTTAGTGTTGAGAAATCTTTCTTCTTGTTTGAACACCTTTGCTTTTATCACCTATGATTTGATCTTCAGAGTGATTCAGTCTTACATACCTGGGAATTTTAGAAATTTCTTGCACTTCTATTTCTTGAACAAATTCATTCAAAATTATCTCTTCTTCCTGATTCTCTGGATCAGTCTAGATCTAAATTTCAGAAGGGGCTTGGGCTTCTTGGATCAAAACATCATTTTGATCATCTTCATCATGTTCATAAAACCTTGAGGGTTTTTCAATACCTTCATCAACCTTCACATTTGTACTTTCTATAATCTTTCTCAATCTCTTGTTATAATGCCCGTATGCTTTGCTTTGAGTAGAATAACCTAAGAATATTCCTTCATCACTTCTAGCATGAAATTTGCCAAGATCTTCATCTCTTTTAATATAACATTTGCTGCCAAAGACTCTAAAATATTTGATAGTGGGAGTGATACCAAACCAGAGTTCATAAGGGGTCTTACCAGTATTACTTCTAATTTGTACTTGATTAAGAGTATAGACAATAGTGCTTACAACTTCTCTCTAGTAGATCTGAGGAACATTTGCTTCCATCATCATGGTTCTAGATGCTTCCTAGATGGTCTGGTTCTTTCTCTCCACTACTCCATTCTACTGTGGAGTCCTTGGAGTATATAACTGTCTTTTTATCCCATGTTTCTCATAGAATTCTATGAACTCACCGAATGTGAATTCTACACCTCTATCAGACCTTAGACATTTTATGTTTAATCTAGTTTCATTCTCTACCATAGCCTTGAATATTTTGAATTTTTCAAGAGCCTCAAATTTCTCTTTCAAAAAAGTCACCCACATCATCCGAGAGTGGTCATCAATTAATAACATGAAGTATCTATCACCTTGCAAACTCTTGATTCTTACCGAACCACATAGATCAGTATGTACTAAGTCCAACAATCTGGTAGAAGATTGTTCCTTACTTTTGAATGTGACTCTGCTCTGCCTACCCAACTAACATTCTTTGCACAAACTATTAGTAGGTTTCACCAGTCTTGGAAGATCTCTTACAGCTTGAGTGTTGCTTATCTTGATGATATTATCAAAATTCACATGATGCATTCTCCTATGCCACAACCAACTCTGATCAATTTGAACAAATAAACAACTTCTACCAGTACCAACCAAGTGGAAGATATTACCTTTTGTTTGAGTACCGGATGCAATCTCTATTCTGGAACTTTCAAAGATCTTACATTTTCCATTTTTGAATCAGAGATCATAGCCTTTGTCCACCAACTGTCCAACACTGAGAAGATTGTGCTTCAAACCTTCAACATATAGTACATTATTGGTTTGTTCTTTCCATTAAAACAAATAGTTCCTCTAGCTCTGATTCTGCCAGCAGAATTATCACCAAATTTTATAACTCCTCCTTCATATCTTTCCAAATCTATAAACTTATTTTTGTCACATGTCATATGGTGGAAGCATCCATTGTCAATGACCCAATCATCCTTCTCTTCAACTTGGGCAGCCAGAGATCTTTCTACCATTTTATGATTGATAGATTCAGAGGGCATTGGATCTTCTTGCTTGATGGCAATAAACACCCAGTCACTTCTAGGTTTGTTTTTTGTCTTTGATTCATCATATGTTACTCCTTCATAATCATCATCTTCATGAACATAATAACATTTCTTTTGGAATCTTCATCTATTAGGATTTTCCCTTGAAAATCTTTCCAGACACCTTGAGGCAAAATGACCAATCTTATTGCAGTTGAAACATTTGAAGGGCAATTTTCCTTCATACTTACCAGATCCTCTTGGTAGTCTTTTTGCAATAAGGGCTTCAAGTTGAGAAGATTTTGCTTCATCTTCTTCCAGAGCTTTTCTTTCTTTTTCATACCATGATAGTTTCTTTGAAGAGTTCTCTCCCAAATTAAACTTTTGTTTGCCTTTTACAGAGGCACTAGGTTTAAATGTAGATTCAGTCTTGGGGGGTGCATCTCCAAACTCGGCCAATTCAAATTTAGCTATTTTCCAACCAATTGATCTCTTGTGATATTTGAAAAAGATCTAAATTCTTCAATAGCAACAACCTTGTATTTGTAAGAAGGAGGTAGGGATCTGAGAACTTTGGCAACAATCTCATCTTCATCCAGAATTCCACCAGCACACCTAATGCCACAAACAAGCTCATTTACTTTTGGCATAAATGTAGTGATATTTTCATCTTCACTCATCTTCAGGTTTTTAAAATTTCCTTTTAGCCTCTATAGCTTGGCACATTTAACATACTTGTCTCCTTTATGCAGAAGTTCTAGTTTTTCCCAAATCTCATATGCAATTTTTAGATCTATAACATTTGTCAACTTTGAATCAGATAAGGCACCTAGTAGAGCTTCTTTAGCCTAAAGATTATTTTTAGTATCTCTGACTTCATCTACAGTTCTTAGACCATTCTGTGGAGGAACATACTTCTTTGAAGCCATGATCCAATATTGCATTCCCATTCATTACAAGTGACATTCCATGCGGCTTTTTCAAAGAGTGTAATTGGTTCCATCAAACCTCAGACTATCCATCTTGTAGGAAGACATCTTGGATCTCCTCAAGTGGTTAAGGTTCTTTTAGAGGAACTTGGCTCTAATACCAATTGTTAGATACAAGATAGAGAACTGAGAGGGGGGGTGAATCAGTTGTCCCAAAACTTTCTCTTATTAATAACTTCAATTTTTCTTATAATTCAGCAGCATAATAATAAATCAATCATGAAACATAATGCAATAATTCAAGAGCAGAAACACATTAACACATATGACACCAAGATTTTAATGTGGAAAACCTAGTTAAGGGAAAAACCATGAGGTGACTAACCTAAGATTGTATTCTCTGTTAAAAGAATAAGAAAAACAAATGGCACATGCCAATTAGGGCTCATTGCCTGAGCACACTGCTCACAAGAGGCCCACTGTCTACAAGAAACACACTGTCTACAAAATAATAACTATTACATACTTGAATTGAACAATAGTATCTTCACCATGTTTGAGTCAGTTCCATTTAAGAAAAATACTTCTACTCTGCCTTTCACTCTACTCCTCTCTACCACATTCTCATCTCTGCCAAGATACATTTGAAATGACTTCACAACTTATTTATACAAGACATTGAAATTGGGATAATCAAAGTCAGCAAAATTTATAGAGAAAATACTCAAGTGCAACTTGACTTATTATAAAAGACTTCATACGGATCACCACACTATTAGGTACACAGATCTGAGACTTCAATCTTCTTTGAGGAACATGCCATGCTTCACAGAACATCTTCAAGATCATCCATAGGATGTGTAACTCATCTGGTCGGCCAAGTTTAGGAAGAACATCATCATCCAGAAGTAATTCTTCAATTACGAGCTCAATCTTCAATGTGGATCACCAACACGAACTGGACATAATCCAGAGACCTCCACAAGCTAGCCTAAATCACCAATAACATCCACACTACTTCTGCTTACTAAAAGCATTCTTTTCTTCATCTGGAACTTCAAGAACACAGTCTATCATCACTGTCATATTGTTATAGATGCTTGCAGACTTCCAGACCACAAACCAATTGAGTTGTCAATTCACATTGACTTCCTAAACACTCCACCAAATCCACAGAACAAGATATTGCATTTATGGATCTCACCGGACCTATTTGTGTTACTCTGTCACCTCTGAACATCTGTCAGAACCAGTTTTACTTATATGGCCATAACTTCTTCAAATCTTAATGCAGACCTCTCAAATCTTGATTGGATCATCTTTAGACACATATCTACAAACCCTTTGATGCACATCCTCTTATCTTCATCTTAGATGGGATCTTCACTTCGGTATCTTCATTGTTCTTTTTTGTTCTTGATAGGACTAATTTTCTCAATATCCTTAGCATACAACTCATCCAATCCTTATCTTGAATGCAAAAAGAGTATGTTGACATCAATGACAACACTAGTTAGGCCCATACTTGCAATAGATGCTTCATTTAGAAATACTAACTCTTCATCTTCTATCCATAAAATCAGTGCGTGCTCTATGGCAATCTCACCTTCTTGTTCTATTGACATCCCTTACATTTGTGCTACCATTGCTTCATTTGAACACCAGGTGATTGGTAAGGAAAGGGCCTTGAATGTACAATAGCTTGACCATCTGTTCTTCTTTACTCTTCCACCCTTTGTTGTCAGTTGCCCCTAGGGCAATCTCTACACATAAGCACATTATTGAAGGGGAAACACCAAGCATTGGGGTCTCCTGCTATATTATTTTGTCCAAGAACCATCTCCCTATTTGGATTAGCTGGAACAACTTGCAAGGGTGTGGGTACTGTAACTAACTAGTTTCAAGGTTGGGGATAATTAGGCCTGTTAGTGTAGGTTTTTATTTCTTAATTGGGTTATTTATTTTTCCCTATATTCCAAGGTTTTTCCTACACTTCTATTAATCTCGCTTAGGTTAATAAAGCATGTCTTATTAGGTGAGTGGTTGTGTGGTATCACCTTCCTATATGTGAGCATCCATTAGCTATCTTGGGAAAATACTTTGCTATCTTTAGTCTGATAGATGGTTGCTCCTGATTGGTTGGTGTTGCCACCTCCTCCCTCTTCCTAGTCTATATAAGCATGCTACCTGGCTTGTATTTTGTATCTTTTGCTTTTGCATCCTCTTAATGCCATTTTGCTTATAGCATTTGCATTACTCTCTTGGATACTAACTCTGTGTTGCTATTTTGATTTCATATCATTTGCATTCATAGTTTAGATATCTATTCATTTGCACTAGTATTTTGGCTTATTAATCTTTTCAGATTCTAACATGGTATCAGAGCTATTCTATGTGCAAGAGTAGATTTTAGTTTCCATATTTGAGAGATTCAAGGGCGGCTAATAAATCGTATTACAATTTTTCAAAAAAGCCTAGTATGCTCTTCTCTTGCATCTCCGGATGATCTTGAGAATCAGAAAAGTTTGATGAAAACTTTTTTAATCTTTGGGGTTTGCATATGTGTTTTATGAAATTTGGGTGATTGTAGCATTTCTGGTTATACTGACAGCATTTCTAGCTATTCCAACGCATCTAGGAGGCTTGAGAAATTTAGATTTGGCTTTTGTTTCACCGAAATCGGAGATTGTCATACATAGTTACGAAAACTAGGGTTTCGAGTTTAAATCTAACAAACAACTTGCATATTTGGTGTTTTCAATCAATATTGTAGGTTCCAGCATACCATTTCTTGTTTTAGGTAGCTGATTCAGCCTTTGTGTGTCATTTTTTGGTTGCTAGGGTATTTTTTGTAGCTAAAGGCATTCTATTTATGCTAGATCAACTTCTTTAGTACATCAACAAGAAAAATGCCTTCTAGGTTTTGTTCACAGCACAAAAAAACCATATGGGTATCTTTCTATTTTGTATGCAGTCTATATATTTTGTAGAAATATGCTTAGAAAGCTACAGCAGGACCCCTCTCCATTGGTAGTTGCAGTTTTGAAGGCAGTTTCCAAATGCTCCATTCTTGCTCATACAGACTCCTTTTCACATGAATTATTTTTTGATTTTGGATATGTTTTCGTGCTCTATGCACTAGTGTAGACATTTTTTTATTTTGATGCCGAGATTTTTCAGAAATTGCAGATTCTCAATCATGACATTGCATAGTTCTCATTTTGGGAACTTTGGAGGATCATAACTTTCACATACGACCTCATATTGAGGTGATTCTTTTTTTGAAAGTGCATAATTTTTTGAGTAGATTGCAATGGTACTGTTTATTTCTTTGAGTATTGTGCCAAAGTTGTATTTTTAGCATATGCTCTTTGTGAGGGTTTTGTAATACATTGAAATCAAGACCACTTAGTATTTCTTGCTAGTGGTAGTTATAAACGCACTAATATAAAGTACCAAATCGTATTTTCTTGGGGGGGTTCTTGATTGAGTGAAAACGGGGGTTGTCTTGGTTGGGTTCTCTTCTTTTTGGCACTTCTCTGCATTTCTTCATCATGGATCAAACAAATCTACCCATCCTGACTACATAGAATTACTTTGAGTGGAAATCACGCATGATAATTCATTTAAGGAAAGCTGGATTAAATAGGATAACTATGGGACTTGAAACTGAACCTGCTTAAGATGAAGATAAGCCTAAGTGGTTTAACAAATGTGATGAAGCTTATGGAACATTGTATTTGTCTATTTCTCTTGATTTTCTCTTTCACATTGAATCTTTGAATACACCAAATGAAATCTAGACAAAGCTAGAAAAACTATTTGGCACACAAGATTCAATGAGGGGTCATATGCTGGAAAATGAACTAATTAGTTTAAGTCCAAGCAATTTCAACACAATCTAGGATTTCTTCACTAAATTGAAATCACTAAGGTTGCGGTTAAAACAATGTGGAATTGAAAAGAAAGATGAACAACTGATTCTTAGTATTCTCTCTAAGCTAAGTTCAGAATATTCTGTGTTTGTTTTTACCTTCTATACTACTAAGGGTGCACTTGGTACTTAATTCACCATGCCATCTTTAGATGATTTTGCTGTCAATCTCACTCAGGAATAGGACAAGCTAATCCAGATGGGCACTCTTAAGTCCTCTAACTCACATGCCTTGGCTACCAACCAAGGCGCAAAAGAACAAAAAGGACAAAGTAGTAACAACAATAGTAAGGATAAGAAACAAAAGAATAGCAAGGAGAAGAAGGATCAGATACCGGTTGCTTCAAAAGCAACTAATGAGACCCAATCTTCCAAGAGCGACAAGGCTAAGAAAGAGAGAGTCAAATGTGCCTATTGTAAAAGACCTAGTTATGATGAACATAAATGTCTGAAGAAACAAATTGATCACTTAACACACATTCTTGAGAAGAATAATATCAGTGTCCGTGAGTCTATCAAACAAATTTCTAATGAGGAGTCTAACAAGGCAAAAGAAAACAACAAGGGGAAAGGAAAGGGCAAGGCCCTTGTTGCAGTTGCTTCTTCACCATCCACTTGGGTTCTTGATTTAGGTGCTTCGTTCCACATGGCTTCATCTAAGGAAGAATTTGCATCTTTGGATCTGTGTACTATGCCTTCTATTTTGATGGGTAATGACACTCCTGTTGAGGTGTGTGGGAGAGGGACTGTTGATGTGGGGGAAGGTACATTCCATGATGTTCTTTATATGCCCTCATTATCAACTAATCTCCTATCGATATACCAAATCACACACACCGGTTCAGGCAAGCGGGTTGAGTTCACTCCTGATTCAGTTGAGATTCGTGAGTTGCACAATGGTTCTACAGTTGCAATTGGGAGAGCAAATTATCAGTCACGGCTCTGCCTATTTTCTCACTTTGTTCCTGATCCTCCTTCAACTATTTTGCCATCTTAACTTCCACTACTTGCAGCAGCTCAACCAGCAGAGCATGGTCATAGGGTTGCCTTTAGTTTAGTTTTTAAGTGGTGTTTGCCAAGGTTGCATTCTTGGTAAGCATCCTAAGGAAAAGTTTGACAAAGCTAAGGCATGGAGAGCTTCACAGATACTGGAGTTAGTTCATAGTGATTTGGCTGGTCCATTTCAGTATCCTTCTTTCAGTAGGGCTAGATATGTCCTCACATTCATTGATGATTTTTCTCAATATACTTGGGTGTACTTTCTTAAATAGAAGTTTGAGGTATTTGATCACTTTCAGGACTTCAAGACTTTTGTAGAGAAGTAATCCAGGAAAGCCATCAAAGTTTTGCGCACTAACAATGGTCGTGAGTATGTCAACCATCGGTTTGAGAGGTTTTGCACTTCAGAGGGGATTGATTTGCAGCAATCAGTTCCATACAATCCTCAACAGAACAGAAGAATAGGTCCTTGAAGGAAATGACAAACTGCATGATTCACTCTAGATCTCTTGCACCACAGTATTGGGCATAGGCCATTAACTATGCTTGTTATATCCAAAACTGTGTTCCTCACTAAGCCTTAAAGGGAGTCACTCTTTTTGAAGCTTGGAGCAGTCGGAAACCATCAGTTAAGCACTGTCAAGTTTTTGGTTCTCCTACATGGGCCCACATTCCTGCAGAGAAATGCAAGGCCTTGGATCCGAAGAGCAGACCTTGCATATTTGTAGGTTATCCTGATGGTGTGAAGGGTTATCGATTGCTCCACCCTACTACACATGAGTTGTTCATTGAGAGGAGTGTTCAGTTTGAGGAGGGCTCTTCGAGCTCACTTTCTATCACTTCTCCATCTCCTTCTACATTGACATTAGAGTCACTTGGGATACATGATAGATCTTTTGATGAGTCAAATTCACCTGAGCAGTCTTCTACCTCCACTTCTGATGTAGAGAGTGATTCAAAGGACTCACCTCCTTCCTCTGCTAGTCATCATTCAGAGGTTGATGATTCTCCTCTAGATTCTCCATCTTCTGGTCCACTTTGGGCTAGACAAACCTTGCAGTCTGCAAGTGATTGGGTTGGGAATCCATCAGACACCAGGCGGACTCATTCACAATTTCAAGATGCTCCACATGTCTTCATTACTACTGCCTCAGATCCACAATCTTTTCATGAGGCTTCTGGTATTCCAGAGTGGGATACAACTATGCAGGAGTATAGTTCATTGATGAGGAACAAAACTTGGGATCTTGTCCCTCTTCCTAAGGGAAGAAAACTTGTTCGATGTAAATGGATCTATTAGACAAAATTTGCAGTAGATGGGTTAGTTGACAAGCATAAGGCTCGCTTGGTTGCCAAAGGAATCTCCCAGGTTCTTGGGATTGACTACTCTGAGACTTTTGCACCAGTTGCCCGAATGAATTCCATCTGACTTGTTCTTGCAATTTCTAGAACTAATCATTGGGAAGTACACCAGATGGATGTGAAGAGTGCTTTTCTTCATGGTGACCTTCAGGAGGAAATCTACATGAAGCAGCCACAGGGGTTCCTTCGAGATTCTTCACTTGTGTGCCATCTTCGGAAGTCTCTCTATGGCCTCAAATAGGCTCCTCAGGCCTGGTATGCCAAGATGGACTCCTTCCTTCTATTAGTTGGGTTCACTCGGTGCCATTCTGATCCCAATGTCTACATTCTATAATAGGATGATTCACTCCTATTTCTAGTTCTGTATGTTGATGACTTGCTAATCACAGGGAGTTCTTCATCCACCATTGGGGCTGTCAAAATTGCCCTTCATGATAGGTTTTTGATGACTAACTTGGTCTTGTTGCATTACTTTCTCAGGATTGAGATCTTTCAGTCTTCTTCTAGGATCACCATCACACAGTCCAAGTATGCTCTAGATCTACTCTCAAGATTTCATAGGGCTGACTGTAAGCCTGCTCTGACTCCCTTTCTTTCTAGAGTCAAACTTGAGGCTCAGTGTTCTTCTCCACTTGTTGATGGCACTTTGTACTGACATCTTGTTGGGAGTCTTATTTATCTGACTCATACAAGACCTGACATTTCATATGGTGTAGGCATGGTCTCTTGATTCATGCAGGAGCCTCATGAGTTGCACTAGAAAGAAGCCAAGTGGATCCTTCACTACATTCAGGGTACTCACAATATTGGGATTCACTATGCAACAGGCATTAATCTTGACTTGGTGGGCTACATAGGTTCAGATTGGCTGGGTGATTCTCAGGATTGCAAGTCTACTTCAGGTTACAACTTCTCACTTGGTTTAGGTCCTGTTTGTTGGTCGAGCAAGAAATAGTCTGCTATTGTTGTATCTTCTACTGAGACCAAGTATTGAGGAGCTGTCAATGCCACCACTGAGGCCATTTAGCTTCAAAATCTTCTCACTGAGTTTGGTATCCAGATCAGATGGCCATCAGTCATATTTTGTGACAACTAGAGTGCCATTCAGATCTCACGGAATCCGGTCCATCATTAGCGGACCAAACACATAGAGGTCCACATGCACTACATCTGGGAGCTCATCCATGGACATGTCATTGACCTTCGCTACTATCTAACTTCTGAGCAGGTTGCTAATATCTTCACCAAACCCTTCACTGAGAGAAAGTTCCTTCATTTGCGACCTTTGATGGGGGTGCAGGATGCTTCATCTTTTGGGGGGCTTCTTCCTCTCACTCAGAGTCCTGACTCTCTCTACTTTTGGGGGGTCTCTTCTCTCTCTACTTTGGGGGGTCTCTTCTCTCTCTATTTTTTTTGGGGGGGGGCTTTTCTCTCTCTTTGGGGAGGAATTTTATGTACATGGGTACCTCATCAGGCTTGATTTGTCAGGACCCATTTCTACATCCACCTAAGCTTCGCTTATGGGGGGGTGTTAGTGTAGGATTTTATATCCTAGTGGGGTTATTTATTTTTCGCTATATTCCTAGGTTTTTTCTACACTTCTATTAATCTTGTTTAGGTTAATAAAGCATGTCTTATTAGGTGAGTGGTTGTGAGGTGTCACCTTCCTATATGTGAGCATCCATTACCTATCTTGGGAAGATACTTTTCTATCTTTGGTCTGATATATGGTTAATCCTAATTGGTCGGTGTTGCCACCTCCTCCCTCTTCCTAGTCTATATAAGGATGCTACCTGGCTTGTATTTTATATCTTTTGCTTTTGCATCCTCTTAATGCCATTTTGCTTCTAGCATTTGCATTACTCTCTTGGAGACTAACTCTGTGTTGCTATTTTGATTTCATATCATTTGCATTCATCATTTAGATATTTATTCATTTGCACTAGTTTTCTGGGTTATTAATCTTTTCAGATTCTAACATGGCCTTTGTGCTCCATGGTATTGGTTTGGGTGGTATGGGAACCTATTACCTTGGAATCCCTAGTAACGAGATTTTGGATAAGAAGTCTGCTATCTTTTGAGGTTAATAATCTCATTTGAAAACATTCTAAGTATGTTCTTGATGTCATCCATTTCAGATGGAGGAGTAGGAGGTGCTGATATAGTGGGTTGTTGAGGTGTCAGCAAGGTATACATGGACATCGGAATTGATGGGGTATTACTAGTTTTTCATGGTAGGGGTATAGAAATTTCTAGAAACATAGGCATAAGAGGTCTTGGAGGTAATTTCCCAACATCTATTAAGCTATTTTCAGCTCTTACTACTAATTCATATGCCACTAGTAAAGTATGTCCTCCTAAAGACTTGATCATGAATGAGATATCATAATTGAAATCGTTAAGATAAAATACATATGTCATTCCTGTTGATGGCCTAGTTGTGGCAAGGATCCTATCCCAGGTCTTTTGGAATCTAGTATTGAAGTATGTTATGCCTTCTTGAGGCAATCTCTTTATAGTGATCAATTGTTGTAACAGGGATGATCTATCACTCCTTTCACTAAATCTTGCAAAGAAAGCATCTCCAAGTTGATCCCAAGTAGATATTGAATTTGAGGCTAAGGACCTATACCAATCTAGAGACTTCCCTATGAAAGAAGTTACTAATAATCTGATAGTGACATTTTGTTCTTTGATGACATGTACAGTGCACACATCAGACACATCTTGGAGATGTTCTACTGGATTCTTGCCATCTTCTCCTAAAAACATAGGTGGTGCCTTTAAAGCGTTAGGTCAAATTGGGTCCTAGGTATCCGGTGGCATTGGAAGAATAAGAGGGCTACTTGTGTTCCAATCTACAAAGTATCATGGTGGATTAGGAGGAGCAGGTGCTCCCAGAGCTATTCTTGGTACTCTAGATGCTTGATTAACCCTTCTTCTTAGAGTATCTGTCAACAGTGGCAATAAGATTCTTGGATTAGCAGCTAATTCGGCTCTAGTGGTTGGTCCACAACTTTGACTCCTTCCTACTCTCTGGTTCATATGATCTTGATCAGAAGTCAAGAAAGGTCCCACCGGGCATGCCAAAAACTGTTGGTGTATAAAATTGCATAGGTTTCAGCACCAACATGGGAATCTTAAATCTCCTTAGAGAGAGTTTTTGCATGAGTGCCATAAAAGAAGGTTGGGTTGTGAAGAAACCTATGATATGTTAAAATGATATTGTGAGTAAGTTTTGATAAAGTTGAGAAATTGAGATATGAAAAAATGTTCAATAAGATGTTTTTATTCTTTTCCCTAAGGAAGAGATGTCCACTCTTCTCCCACTACCATTTTTGTTCCATTTCATGGAGTCCTTTGTACTTGTGTAAACCTTGGGAGATTTCAAAGTTTTGTTTTGTTCATTAATTGTGAATGATAGTTGTGTCTATTTGTGTTGTCAACCTAGGTTTCATAGATGACCTCCTAGCTCACAGTGAGTTTATGAGAAAGTGCTAAGGTTAGGAGGTGAGTACCTCCATTGGTTTGGTTGGAGTTTCCTTCTATTTGCATGTATAAAATGGATGACAAATGAGAAGAGTATCCTATCCTTGGAGTAATTGGAACCCTTGTTTATGAGAAAAAAATGTAATCTGGTGTTGTTTTGTGTTTGAGAAGCCTTGTTGACCCTTGTAAAGAGAGGGTTGAAAGTTGTAATAATTTTATTTACGAGTTTTTTTAATGATATGAAGAAGTTGTAATAATGCAAAACTTGTTTCCTCTCCCTTGATAAGTTGTAAATATCTAAATGAATCTTAGATTATATTTAGATACTTGTTGAAGGAGTTAAAGTTGTGAATATATATGTATTATTCATTTGATACTTGAACAAAAATAATATGTACTCTTATTAGTTAGTTCATTCCATCCTTGTTTAAGTTTTAATAGGTTTAAATAAATAACTCTATACATTTGAACATATATATTTTGGAAGATTAGAAAATAATGAACATATAAATATCTCTGGTTTTAATTCTCAGCCATTTCATTGATTTCTATCAAAGAAAATTCTTAGTTGTATTTTAGTTATTACAAATGAAGATGTTTATATTTATCTTATTTTTTATAAAGTTAAATAGAAGCTAAATACTTACATTTTAGCCTCTACAGATGATTTTTTTTGTTTGTTTTTGTTGATGTTAAAATTTGTCAATTAAATCACCAACAATGCGAGATTCTAAAAACATGGGATTGGCTCTCAGAATAACCTCTATATTTTAAAGAAGCTAGTTCTTCTCTAGGGTTTGTGAGAAAAGGGAAGAAAAAACAAGATTATAGATACAATATAAAATAACTCCCTAAGGTAATGCGCCAATAATATGTTTTGATTCTAGAGTGAACACAATGATTAAATCCTTTAAAATCTCTGCCAAGTTAAAGAACAATATGCATGATTAATAGAAATAGAATATATAACAAATTTATATTCAAAGGCTAAACTTAAAGAACTTGCAAGAAAGATCCAGAAAACATCATAAAATCCATAGAACAGAGGCTCCTTTTCATTAATTTCTCAAACAAAGTACATAAGGCATAGAGTATGCACAGATCCACAATGTTTCCATTTCTTCAAAGATAATTGTATTAGAAAGAGACACTATGTGGCTTCATTGGTGTTGTCATTGATGACAACAAAGACCACTCCACAGATCCGTAGGACATGGTGTATCTTTACCGGAAGTCAGATTGAAGAATACTTTGGTCTGGTAAGCAAGAACAGAGCATGTAGCAAGGTCTGACAGTCAGGTCTAGATCTCTTATAGGAAGTATCTTTGTAAAGTGTAGACTTGGGGAAGTCAAGAGGAATACCTTGACTGATAGATTCTAGGGATTGAGCCTCTGGTGATGAAAGAGTGAAGAGATATGAACACCTAAGTATTGGGGTCTAGTTTGGCAGAGTAGACAGAGGAAGAACTTACCGACAGAGCATCAGAATTATTCTGGATGAAATATTGATGGTGGTCAAGTTTCTTAAGATATCATCCATGATTGGCTGACTTGTTAGATGACTTCTATAAGTATCTCCTTGATTCCCATCACTTGGTAAGCAAGTATTCAGCTGACAAACTAGAGTTTGGGAAAATATTGACTATTCTAGATGTCGACTAGAAAGAGGATGAAATCCTTTGTGCGGATATATATATATATATATATATATATATATATATATATATATATATATATATATATATATATATATATATATATATATATATATATATATACCAAATAGATTTGGTTGTGAAGGTGTGTGTTGTGTTGTGTGCAAAAAAAAGTAGAAGAGTAGTAAGGCATGTCTGGTATGTGATAGGACAGCAGCACCAAAGAAGAGAAAGAATGAAGTGTAGCAGATCAATGTATTGAACCTAACTGGAACTGAACCTTAGCATATGTGGATGCTTCTCATCAGTTCAAGTATCTAGTTTCTTTGTATAAACTATTATAGGTAGTGAGCCTCTTGTGAGTAGTGTGCTCGGGCAGTGAGCCCTAATTGGCAAGTGCCATTTTGTACTATCTTATTCTTCTAACAAAGAATACAATCTTGGGTTAATCACCCCATGGTTTTTCCCCTAATAGGGTTTTCCATGTGAAAATCATTATGTCATGTGTATTGATGTTATTTCCATTTCATGGTCATGTTTGCTTATTTTATTTGATGTTGCATTAATTGTTAAGGGAGTTCAAAAAAATGAAATAATTAAGATAACTGATTCTCCCCCCCTCTTAGTTATCAATAATTGGTATCAAAGCCAAGTTCCTCCAAACAGAGCCTAACAGCTTGAGGAAGATCTGGGAACTCAAATGGATATGTATGGTATGAGGGAATAACTTTAGTCTGCCATAGATGATCTTGAGCAATCTAACTCTGAAGTCAATGAATTGAAGGAAAGACTCAAACAGGCTGATGATTTCATAAATGAACTAAAAGGGAAACTGAGTATCTCTATGAAAAAGAGAAAAGATCTACTTTTGCAATTAGCAAGTCAAAGTGAAGACAATGGTACAAATGAAGATCTAAAGGAGAAAACCAAGTTATATGAAAAATTATCAAAAGAAGTCATTATGGTAAGACATGAAATGGAATCAGTAGTTATGAAATTTACACAAGACATTGAAGAGAAAAGAAAAACTGAAGATGATTTAAGACAGTCTCTCAAAGAGAAATCAGAAGACTGCCACATAATGGATAGAATATTCAGGCATCTTGAATCTGATCTTGAAGAAACTAGGGATAATGAAGAACAACTTGAGAATCAGATTGACACTCTTAAAAGGGACCTTCAAACAACAAATGAATACAAATAAAAATTCAAGATAAGCTCTGCCCAACTTGAAGTTCTTCTTCAAAGCCAAAAGAGGGTAGATGACAAGCAAGGCTTGGGATATGAGAAAGGTGAAAGCTCTGGATCTGGTCAGAAGAACTCCAGATCAGAAAATCCAAGAAATAGGCCTAGAAGACCTTCGATAAGACAACCAAATGCTCAAAGATATCCATCCTTTAATGGATACTGCAACAACTATAATAATTTTGGTCATAAAGCAAATTAGTGCAGAAGAAGAATGAACCAGTCTAATTCATCCTTCGTCGGACAGTGTTTTAATTGCAAAAGGTATGGTCACAAATCTTATGAGTGTAGAAATATGCAAATAAACAATTCATTCATTAGAAGATGCTTTGCATGCAATAGAATGGGACATATGGCTAATCAATGTAGATCAAGAGGATATCAGTCGAATATGCAAAGAAATGTTGTCTGCTTCAATTGAAATAGATCCAGTCATATTACCAAATTCTGCAAAAGTAAGAATCAAAACAATAAAGGTCCAGTACATCATAATCAAAATCAAGACAAAGGAAAAGGAAAAATGAATGCGGATGAAATTCAAAGGGAGATGAACAAGATTTGGGTAAAGAGGAGTACAAAAAATGTTGAGGATGGATCCGTACTAGAATCTGGTGCTGATATTCCTTCCAGAAACTAAATAGATGAGCTCTGGCTCAAGGGGAGTAACAAAAGAAAAACATTTTCCCCCAGCCAGTCATTAGGTGCCCAAAATTGGCACATGAAAGGTTGCAGATTAAAGGATTCTCAGAGAAACATCTAAAGAATGTTTGGTAAAGATATGAAAGATCTGCAAGAAGGTTTGAAGAGTCTAATCTTCCAAGATAGATCCAATTTGATTGTCATCTAGTAAAAGCAGGATTTTCACAGTTAGATCCAGCTTGATTCAAAACTGAGGAATCTTTATCTGCAGAGAGATTAAATGATTGAGGAAAGAAAGATATATTGTCAATAATCACCAAGTATAATACGAAGTATATCTCAGTGATCCAGAAAAAGATCTTTCTCAGAACAAGGAGAACAAGGCAACCATAATGACTTGAGTTGCGCATTTATTGCAATATGAAATTAGGTTTTTCCATAAATAAAAGGGTTTATTCATTTGTCATTTGCACATTTGCATTCAAGAAGAGAAAAGGAGCTCTACAACAAATTGTTTCAAATTCTCAAAGATCAACTGTTGAAGTTGATTCATCCATCATATTAATCCTTTTCATTCAGCGAACCCTAGAAGCGTAAAAGGTATTTTCTGTTGTTGAATATCTCTCTATAAATCTTTTGAAGATGGCTACTCCAAATGTTGTAAAGATTTCTGATAGGCCTCAACCCAAATTTAAGAAACATCCTTACAAATCTCTAGAAGTGGATCCCTTAGGGGCTTTTTCCAGCATTCTGTATGGGGTTTTACATGTTGAAGATGTTAGGGCATATGTTCATGCAAACATTGAAAATTTTGGGGAATCCAAGTTGTCAGATATCTATCACAATTAGTTAATAGATGACTCTTTTGATCTCAAACCTTAGTATAAGGCTATCTGAGACAAACATTTTGTACAATGCATTCATTTCCCCTATTTTCTGGAAGATGAATGGGTCTGGTATATTTTGAGCAGATTGCATGACAACTTCATATGGTTGAACAGACCGTTTAAGATTACCAAGGATGCCATTAGGGCAGTAACCGGATTACACTCAACCAGTGAGATGCCTACTCTCAAATCTGTCAAAAACCAAATTGTAAGTGAGGCTACCGGATCAAAATTTGATAAAAGAGCAATGACGATTGAGGATATCACAGATCTGGATATCAAGTTTGCATCAATGATAATTGGATATAAGATATATCATTCTGGCAGGGAGAATTTAGTATTCAGAACTGCTGTATATACTACCTATGAAATGTTAAGGAAGAATGTTGACTATGATCTCTGTGAGCTCCTTCTGACCCAACTTCTAGAAAATCTGTAGAAGATAAAGAAGGACAAGAAGAACTCCTTCAAATACAGTGGCTTGATACTCTATTTGTTCTTCTATTAAATGAATGAGCTACTCAGATCTAGTGGTTGGATATGGCAAAATGATAGACCGGTTGTCATACAAATTAGGGATTACTTGCATGGGCTTGGTGATGCCAAGGCACAAAACACAGCACTATGGGGTTACTTCAAAAACTTCCAAAGCATGATGCAGGCTAGAGAAAGAATTCCCCAATCTCTTGTTGAAAAATATAAAGATATAGTATACTTTATGGTAGAAACTGATCAGTGCCTAATGGAGGCAGTGGAACCAAGAATAGTGTGGATCATGCCACGGGGTATGAAGTTGATGAGAAAATTGTAGAGCTGCATGTTCAACACATGCTAAGTCAGCCCAAGGATCCTAAGGCAGAAAGGTTTGGAACCTTTGAAGTATTAAGTGTAAAAATCCATGTGGAGCTCAGACAACTGGAGATAAAGAGAAAAGTGAGAAAAGAGGTAGAAGAATTTGCCAAGAGGCATGGAATCTCAAAAGAGGCACTTGATGCTAACAGAGAGAAAATGGAAAGGGCAGAGAAGAAAAGCAAGAAAGTGGAAAATAAAATTCTTTGGTACAAGCCCCCTCCCGGACTAGATCAACCAAAAGCTCTACATCTGCCACTACTAAAAGCTTAAAGGCATCAAAACTGGAAGTAAAATCATTTGGTAAAGGAGAAAAGAGAACAAAGTCAAAAGCAACAAGGTCTTATATCAGTCAGAAGGATGAAGAAGAGACAAAATTTTATGAAGAGATTAAGAAGATGAAGAAGAAAAAGAAAGTATTTGGTAAAGACAAGGAGGTAGAGGTAGAAGAGTTTGTTGAAAGGCCCACTTTGTCCTTAGATGATGTAGTTAAAGTAGTTACTATGGATGGGAACCTGCAACCAATAATAGAATTCTATGATGCATATAATGATGGAGATAGAAAGATCTTGGAGGAAGCCACAGTTAAGTACTTAAACATATACAATAAAGCATTTATTGAAATAATTTCTCTAATTCCTAAAAGTTTAGAAAAGGAACTTGAAATGAAAAAATAAAATGCCAAGGCTAAGAACTTAGAGATTGGAGAACAGATAGCTATTCATCTCTATCCTTCAGTTACTCTAAAACAAATGGATATGATCTTCAAAGATTGCAAGGATGAGTTCCAGAGTAAGGCTAGAATGAATCAGCTCATGCTTGGAGAAATTGATAAAGTGGCAAAAGAGACACAAGAGATCCTCCAGAATGCATACAAAAGATTCAACTTTCCCATTGTAGAAGACTTAGATGATGAAACCTCTCCCATGGATGACAAAGAAGAATCCATTAAGACAATAGCAGAAGAGGCAAAGGAGACTAGTGAAGAAAAAGCTAAGGACTTAGATTCCTCTATTCCAGAAGAGGAATCGAAGGAGAAGTAAATGCGGATTCTCCAACAGTCTCCAGATCCAAAGGAGAAGAAAGAAAAGAGGAGAAAGAAGAAGAAGTGAAGGGAAGAGAAGAAGTTCAAGCTGAGAAGAACACAAGTGACAGTATAGAAGGAAAGAAAACTTTGTCTCTAGCAAGAGACACTGCAGAAACTATCAAGGATTTCTTGACTAAAGAAATGATGGAGATTGATGAACTAGAGTTACTTCAAGGACCATTTGACTTTGATTCTCTCTCCCCAGTTCAAACAATGAAGATAGCATCCTTTGCCCAAGCAAAGGCTAATGAGAAACTTCTAAAGTCTCACATGGAAGACTGTGAGCTACTAAAAAATTGCATCTGGTGTGCTTGAAAAGATCATGCCATCCTTTCAGAAGGATTCCTCAGCTTCTTCATCTGGTAATCTCAAGTCTCTTGTTAGTTCTATCAACACTCATTTTGAATCTTTAGAGAAATTAGTTGAGGTGAAGGTTCAGAAAGAGTTTTTGGATAAGAGATTCTCTGAGTTACAAGGCTTTATAACCAACGATAGGAGAAATATGGATATTGGGATAAAAAGCTTAGAAAATGCTCTTAAGGATGGAGGAGAAGTATATAAATTTTGTATATCCTAGACTAAAGTAACAAAGGATATTGAGAAGAAAGTGAAAGAACAAGAGGATAAACTGTCAAGCCTCTCTCATAATTTTGATCCTCTCATTGTATCCATAATAAACCAAGAATGTCAAACTATTGCAGTCATGAATGAGATTAAGAAGCTTGAGAAGGAGAGGAAGAACATATTAAGCAGGATGGGTGAACTTAGAGGGATGATTATCCCTAAATTAGAGGCCATGCATGAGGCTCTGATTAATGCCCAGACCATAGCCCGAACTAGTGATCCGACAAATCTTAAGAGGGCAAAAGCTTTTGCATTTTGTTGAGTGGTCACATCTCAATTTTGGATAGGATGAAGCAGAGTTGGGCAATAGAATTTGCCCAGTTGAAGACATATTTTGTAGATATACTTCAATATATGTAAGTGTATCATGTATTTATACTTATGTGGCTAAGTATAGTTGATTTGTTTTTGAGGATTGTTGGTGTGCGGATTCTTCCCTTTGCCATTGATGTCAAAGGGGGAGTGAGGATCAGTGAAAAATGTGGAATCTAGCTAAGGGGGAGCTCCAAAAAAATGTACATTAGAATAGAGCATCAGCCAAGGGGGAGTGTAGTGTGACACTTAGTCATTTTTCACTAAGAGTTGCCATCAATGCTAAAGGGGGAGATTGTTGGCAAGACACATTGTGTAGCTTCATTGGTGTTGTCATTGATGGCAACAAAGACCACTCCACACATCCGCAGGACATGGTGTATCTTTACCGGAAGTCAGATTGAAGAATACTTTGGTCCGGTAAGCAAGAACAGAGCATGCAGCAAGGTCTGACAGTCAGGTCTGGATCTCTTATAGGAAGTATCTTCATAAAGTATGGACTTGGGCAAGTCAAGAGGAATACCTTGACTAATAGATTCCAGGGATTGAACGTCTAGTGATGAAAGAGTGAAGAGATATGAGGATCTAAGTATTGGGGTCCAGTTTGGCAGAGTAGACAGAGGAAGAACTAACTAACAGAGCATCAGAATTATTCTGAATGAAATATTGATGGTGATCAAGGTTCTTAAGGTATCATCCATGATTGGTCGACATGTTAGATGACTTCTATAAGTATCTCCTTGATTCGTATCACTTGGTAAGCAAGGATTCAGCCGACAGACTAGAGTTTGGGAAAATATTGACTATTCTAGATGCCAACTAGAAAGAGGATGAAATCCTTTGTGTGGATATATATGTACCAGATAGATTTAGTTGTGAAGGTGTGTGTTGTGTGTTGTGTTGTGTGCAAAGAAAAGTAGAAGAGCAGTAACGCAGGTCCAGAATGTGATAGGACAACAACACCAAAGAAGAGAAAGAATGAAGTGTAGCAAATCAGTGTATTGAACCTAATCAGAACTGAACCTCAACATATGTGGATGCTTCTCATCAGTTCAAGTATCTAGTTTCCTTGTATAAACTATTGTAGGCAGTTAGCCTCTTGTGAATAGTGTGCTTGGGTAGTGAGCCCTAATTGGCAAGTGCCATTTTGTACTATCTTATTCTTCTAATATAGAATACAATCTTGGGTTAATCACCCCATGGTTTTTCCCCTAACAGGGTTTTCCACATCAAAATCATTGTGTCATGTGTATTGATGTTATTTCCATTTCATGGTTATGTTGGCTTATTTTATTTGATGCTGCATTAATTGTTAAGGGAGTTCAGAAAGCTAAAATAATTAAGATAACTGATTCACCCCCCCTCTCAGTTATCAACAAACTGTAAAGGCAAATGACATATATCTAATCTAACAATAGAAATTCTTTTAGCATATATTTCTTCCTATATATCTATCTATTACAAAACTCCCCTATTTATAGAATAAAAATGAGGCTTCTAAGTCTGGCAATAGCCAAGACTCTCCAACTACCCATGAAATAGAACTGGCATCAACTGAAGATACCATTAGTAGCCCGTGTGTTCAAGATTTCCTTAGATTCTACGTCTCTTCTTCGACCCTTCTTGTTACAACAAACACTCTAAGTCTTCTGATATGCTATACTCTCTTGCTCATTCCCTGCATCTCTATTGGTCAGTAGGCGTGTTAAATATGGATCAAACCCTTGATGCTTCTATCGGTGTCATTGGGAGAGGTGACACCTTTCGTAGTCTTCAAAAAGACTCCAAAACATATACGTGGCACTCTGGCATTCTCTCAATGAGGCCTTTCCCAAATAATTCCTAAATCATGTGTCATACTGACACTTGGTGATTTCTACCACTTCCAAACTTTACAAAAAGGCTTAGGTTCTTTATGACATGTGGTGGGTTCCACCTATTTCAAACTAAGATACGTGGTGGCTTCGCGCTCCTTCAAACAGCTTCACCAAAATATTTCCCCCAAACATCTGCCATGCCAACACATGGTGTCATCCACAACTTTCATGAATATTGAAGCTTGGGTCCCACCATAGACATACATCAGCTTTTGTTTTAAAAGACTTTAGTGAAGGGGGGCCCAAACATAAAGACGTGCAGCAAGCTCTGCCTAATTCATAAAAAGGACATACAACAAGCTGGCAAGATTTTGAGATGCCTTCACAAAAAACTTTCCTTGAATCTCTGCCATGCCAACATGTGGTCCAATCTATCAAGACACAAAACTTTTAAAAAGGAAAATAGAAAGCAAGTGGACACAGACATGTGTAATCTTCTTTGAGGCTCTGTTAGCACTATAGCTGAACTCAATGATGACAATTGGCATGATGTAGATATGGGCCTAGCCACATGGAGACTCTACACTTCTTCTTAGTTTCTTTGTCACTATGTATCTTCAAAACCCCACCACTATGATGTGTGGCATCTGCGCAGACATGAACTTATAAAACATTGATACTTAGCCAATTCATAGTCACTATAAATGAAAACATTGGAAACAAATACACAAAAAAATGTAGAGTTCTAATCTCTATAGTTCTTGGTGACTCACTTGGGACTCTATGCCTGCATAGAGAGAACTTAAAAATATTGCAAGAAGATACAAAAAAACAAAATTACACTGCCACTGAAATAGGGACTTAAACCTTTTACAATGTGTCCTGATAACTAGACCACTCTAAATTTGATAGACTCTTTCTCTTCTATAGGGCTTAGAATGCCAAATCCAAATCAATGATATCCTTATGAGAAAAATTCTATAGGATTTGAACCACTATATGCAATTGGAACTCCAATTGAGCCATTGGAAGCAAAACTGATTCCACCTCCTTGATGCTTGATGAATCACTCAGACTCTTGAAGAAAGTGATCATTTTGCTTTAAAAGAATAGTGACTTTATCTAGTCTATCATCAAGACCATGCTATTATCAGGGAAAGGAGATGGGAGTCCCATCTATACCAATTTCTCTATGTGCCCCTTCATACCTTTGACACCTTCTTTCAATGTGTTTAGAAGGGTTTTGCATCTTGTTGCAACTTAGAACTTCATTGACTTTTTCTTCTAAAATCATCCTGTCACTAACCCCTACTGCCAGCAAGGCTTCATCTGAAGCATCATAAAATTTCTACAATAAAAGATGAGAATCTAAGACTCTTATAGAAACATAGGACAAAGTAGCCTCAACTGAAGATTCAACCTTCTCACAAAGTTACTAGGCATTTAAAAGAAATTTAAGAGGAGGCTTTAGTTGTGTGACCTCATTCAAGATCATTTGCCATGAAGACACATAAAGTTATTTCATCATTGTCAGGACTCTAGTGTTTTGAGGCCTTTGACTCAGCTTAATAGTCAATTGCTTCAGCTTCTCCTGCTTGGCCATATATTGTGCTAGATAAGCACTACTCTAGTCCTATTATTTCTTAAGACTTTATTGAAGATGTAACACCTCTTGAGTCTTGTCATGGCTTTTCTTTTCTACAAGAACCTTCTCTTACTCAAGTGCACTTGCAGTAGCCTTTGCCTATGTCAATTCAGTCTACAAGGATGTGACACTCACTTGTGATGCTTGGAACACCTACAGTGACACAGTAGACTGGATATCTTTATTCAAGGTGTTAATTTCCAAGTCCTTAGCCTTTATTTAGTAGTAAGGTGATTGATGGTGGCCTTTGTCTTGGTTAGATCTACTTCTTCCTCATGCAGTTTCCTGGTTACTTTCAAATAATCAGTCGTTACAGCTGTAGAGGCTTCATTCATCAACTCCACATTTTCTTTAGGCTTGAACTAGGCTAGGTCCATGGCTACTGCATTCATAGTGTATTCTTCTAGCTTCATCTGTTCATGAAGCTTGATCACATTGGGGCTCATGTGCATGATGGTCATAGATTGTTGAATTGGATCAAAAAGTGTCCTCATCTATGGGGTAGTAGGGTTTTTTCTCTCTTTCATTTTCTTCTTTTCCCTCCTAGATTCCCTTGCTTTCTTGGCAGCCTCTACTTGGCTTTGAAAAGTAGGGGGAGAAGCAATTAGTCCAATAGCAAAGGGATGACCTTGTCGAAGACCATAAGGTATGGTGGTGATCTATTGGCTAGGGTCAGGTTAGGCAAAGGATCTTGTAGGCATCATAGGAGAAAGCATAGGTAAGCCAAGAGCCTAAGAAATTGGAAAAACTGATGAGCTAGAAGGGGGGAAATGGATTGCAAAGGCACAATAGAGGTGGCAGGAGGCATGAAAGTATAGGGCATTTGGGTTGCCACCCCTAATGAAGAAGAAGACTAAGAAGGGGAAATGGGAGGAGGCATACTTACCTATGGTGCTATCTTTGTTGTAGGAACTTGTTGTTGTAAGCCCTCCATAATATCTTCTTCTTCTTCCTCCTATAATTTCAGCTTCCACTTCTTGCTTAGATTCTTTTCAACTATGTCCTTAGGATCTTCATCCTCCATTGCTTCTTGTATAGAGATGGGTGATTGTTTTGAAATGGATGCTCCAAGACCCCTAGATGTTGAAGCTACTTGGGTCTCATGAGATGGTTGTTGTGTAGCTTTCTATTGTTTGATGACATTGAGAGGTGGTGGCCAAGTGGCTCTTGAAACTTGTTCAGCGGTTTCCTCTTTTCCCTATATCTCTTTTTCATAGCTTAGAAGATTGCTTGTGTCAAGGGTTGAGAAAGGAGTCATGTGATATCCATCCCATAACCTCTCCCACTCTTCATTCATTTCTAATTGCCCAAAGGTAGTAGTAATCTTAGGAATCTCCTACATGTATTTCCAATAGGCTGATTTTTTTCAAGAGTCCAATCTTTACTTCTTAGAGTTTGCCTTAGACCATGAGTCATATGCTTCTTAGGATAATACTCTTGAATGACAGTGTAGAATATCTCCCATGGTTTAGGAGCTTTAATAGGCACATCTATCAGTTCCACATAGACATCCGAAGTAACCCTCTTTGGTGTTCTTCTCTGCTCCCAAAATGGCTGACTCTCATGAATGAAAACTATATGAACATTATTTTTCACAATCTAGGATGCCAAGAAGCTGTCTAGATCATAATTCCATTGATCTTGTACCATCAAGAATTCATAAGTTGCTAGCTTGTTCTACAATAGATACTCAATTTCTTTCCTCTTTACCATAATTCATGTCTTAGACCAAGGGGTACCATAAAATTTCTTTTTCCTCTTCTTACTCCCAAAGTTATTGTCAATTATTGATAATTAGTGGGCTACCTCCAAGACTACGACCCTAAGAGATAGGACTTTTGGAAGCATGAATGTTTCATTGGTAAGTCCATGAAGTGTTACTATGGTGAAATGGGCCCCAAACAAATAGTCACAAGGGACTTTGGAATTTACCATAAAACCCCTTATCCTATTGGTCATTCTATTCTCAATACCCTCAGTGTACCATTACTAAAACATGGGTGCTACAAAACATTCTACAAACTCATATGGTTCTGAGGTTTCTAAAAGAATATGAGTCCATACAGACACAGGAAGAGTTTTCCTACTATCTAGATCTCTAGGTCATACATATCTAGTTTCATATACTGTTGAAAAAACTGGTAATTTTGATATAAAATTAAATGGAAGAGATATGCTGAGTACCTGGAAGTCTGCATGTCAGGAAAATGGGACAATTATTCCACCAAGGCCTGTGAAATATACTCTGCAAAGTCAAATTTGTATTGTGTGGCTTTATCAACTATTTTAAGTCTTAAAATAGCTTTCAATTACCAATCGTATATGTTAGCACCCTCATCTTGGCCAAAAATGAAGGCCAGCATGGAGCAAACATCCTACACATCTGAGGTAAACCAGAGTTGAGCTAAAGGTAATGTATGCAACTAAGTTTTGTCCTCATCTAGATGCAACTCTATATTTAGGAACTTGAGATTGTGTGTACACCTTGCAATATGCTCCACATTCTGGGTACATCATAGAAATGAGCATCTCAGTCATGGGATAGACCTAACATGTCTCAAATTGCCTTAGAAGTGATTTGAAGCATCAAATTGTTTTTCTAAATTGTTGAAGTTCTGGTGTCGAAGAGATTCACACATAGTCAGACCAACTTAGGATAAGAATGAATAGCAGGGACTACGAATTGGGCTAATTGGGAGGTCCAAATTCTCATACCAAAAGTCTCATATTCACCTTTCTTTGCTCACAGGAGGATTCTCGCATGTGCCCCCTCCTTTAGGTTTTTTAGATTCTTTGCAGTTCGAGGATCAAAAATCTCATCGACGTAGTCTTCCACATGAGAAGGATCGGCTGCCTTTCTCTTCTCTAAGGCCTTGGTCCTTGGCCATTTGACTCATGGCTACACTTTGGATAATGCATATGGCTTGCTTTTCTTCCATTTCTCTAGTAAATCAAATAGACCTTCCTGCTCAAACCCTTTGGCAGATTGTTCTCCTTCCATTTCTATAATTCTTCTTATCTTAACCTTTGTACAAGACTTCTTCACTCCAGAAACTTAATTCTTGAATCACTATTACAATCAAAATTCACAATAAGGGCTCTGGAATGAATGGACAGAGGGAATTTTAGAAAAACTTTGAAACAACAGTATGGAAAATGAAAGTCCAGTGGGGGATTTTAAACTTTTCAACCATGTCAGAGGAATTAATGTTGTATTAAATGGGCCATCATTATTTATGACTCTAAAGATGCGTGCCAAAGTGATAGTTAGCACATACTCTAAATCTACACAAGATCTAGTGCTAATTCTCATTAATGGAAACAATTTTTTGAAATGATTGGCTATAATCCTTGAAGTACATGTACTTTTAATGGTTCCAAGGTAAGGGGAGGGACAAGACATAAACCCCATTGTGCTGTGGACATGTGTTCCTGAAACACTTATTAAGAAATGGGGAAAAATAAAATTGAAAAGGAAATAAAACATAAAGAACACTAACTATAGTACAGGGGCAAACTTTGAATTTATGTGAAGTGTTTAAGGAAGATTTTGTTGACAGGAATCTCTTCTCATTCCCCTTGCATAGTTTCCAGTTCATATGCATTATGTTGCTTACAGGTACAAATTTTAAAAGGACCAGTCCATAATGAATCAAACTTCATGTGACACCCTAGCTTAGAAGCTCTCTCATCCCATTTTAAAACCTAAGACCCAACCTCAAAATTTTGTTTAGAAGTCTTTTTTTCAAACCAACTCTTTATAGTCTGCTGATGGTTCATCAAGGATTCATGTGCTGACTCTCTCTTCTCCTGAATTTCTAGTAATTCTATGAGCCTCACATGTATCGTTCCATTCTCTTTGTAATGAAACAACTTGCACAATATCTGAATATAATAGTAAATATGCTGAAAATACTTGATAATAATATGCCACTTCGAGGGGGCAACCTCCTAATCCACTTCGAGGGGGATACCTCCAACAGTCTTCAATGAGAACACAATACTGAATATCATATGAAATGAGACTCACTACCTCCTATATATACCTATTTATGCCTAGGATATCACCTAGGCCGACTTAGATAGACCTATAGAAGCCTTAGGCCAACCTAAACAACTAAATAACAATATAATAATGATAATATGACTTAATTAGGAGTTAAGATAGCCACAAGCTGACTATTCATAACCCTATGTACACCAATATTAAGGGCATAGCATGCCCCCCCTCTTCAAAGAAGCATTGTCCTCAATGCTAACCAAGTGTGGATTCTTTTGAATGAACTCCTCATCCTCCCATGTGGCCTCTTCAACTAGTAAATTCTTCCATTGGATGAGATACTGAGTGAGGGTTCTATTCCTCAGCGTCTTGGTGCGAGTTTGAAGAATGCCCTCTGGTTCCAAAATTATTCTTCCTTCTTCATCATGTTTTGGTAGTACTGTTTGAGTAGGAATATTCTACCCAATTACCTTCTTCAAACAAGAAACATGAAAAACTGGATGTATCTTTGTTGTTGGTGGCAACTCTATCTTGTAGGCAACACTACCAATCTTTTGCATGATTTGGTATGGCCCATAATATCTTGGAGACAACTTATTATTCTTTTTGTGTTGCTTCATTGAGATTTGTTTATAAGGCTGCAATCTCAAGAAGACCCAATCCCCAACTTCAAAATTTCTTTCACTGCGATGTTCGTCCGCCTGTTGTTTCATTCAATTTTGTGCCATAGTTAAATTCTCCTTGAGTCCTAAAAGTACCTGTTGTTGATGATGCAAGTGGTCCTCTACTGCCTGAACTCTTGGTGACACCTTTAATGATGATGTGATGGAAGGAGGATGATATCCATAAAGTGCCAAAAATGGAGACATTTTTGATGAGCTATGAAAAGAAGTGTTATACCACCATTCTGCCAATGGTAGCCAATCTACCCATTGAGATTGCTTTTCTGAAGTGAAACAACGTAGATATCCTTCCAAACATTTATTAACAACCTCAGTTTGCCCATCTAATTGAGGATGGTATGAAGAACTATGAGCCAATTGAGTACCCAAACATGAGAATAAATCTTTCCAAAAGTGACTAGTAAAGATAGGATCACGATCACTGACAATAACCTTAGGTGTACCATGTAGCTTTTGGATATTCTCCAAGAAAACTTTTGCCACTGCACTTGCTGTAAAAGGATGTGATAATGCAATGAAATGTGCATATTTAGTGAGGCGATCAACTACTACCATGATGACATTATGACCTTTAGATTTGGGAAGCCCTGTGATAAAGTCCATGGATACCTCTTCCCAACGCTGGCTAGGAATAGATAAGGGCTGCAAGAGACCTGGTGTCTTAATTGTCTCCCCCTTATTTCTTTGACAAACCAAACATTCAGCCACAAATTTTTGAACATCACCTTTTAACCCTTCCCAAAAAAAATCTTGCTTGACCCGATGATATGTCTTCAAAAATCCTAAATGACCACCAACTGGGGACTCATGTAGCTCTGTGAGAATCTTGTGTTTAAGAGTGAAATTCTTGCAAAGATACAAATGCTCTTTATACCAAAGAATATCTCCCTTCAAACAAAACTTATCTGAACTACTAGGATCACTTTTTAATTGTTGGATGAGATTACTTGTTGCAACATCATTTTGCCATTCTACTTTGGCTTCTTCCACCCAATTTGCTTGTAATATTGAAAGGGCACACAAGAAGGCTTCATCTTTCTCATCCTTCCTAGAAAGTGCATCAGCCACAATATTTTCCTTCCCTTTCTTATATACAATCTCAAAGTCATATCCCAACATCTTAGTGACCCATTTTTGTTGCTCTTCAGAGGATAGTCTTTGTTCCAAAAAATATTTTAGGCTATCATGATCTGTCTTAACCTTGAAGTGTCGACCCATTAAATAAGGCCTCCATTGTTTAACTACGTGAAGGATTGCTAGCATTTCCTTCTCATAAATAGGTTTGAGCTGATTTTTACCCTTTAATTGACGACTCTCAAAAGCAATTGGTTGACCTTCTTGCATGAGAACTGCTCCTATCCCATTTCCAGAAGCATCACATTCCACAATGAATTCCTTGGTGAAGTCTAGAGTGGCAAGCACTGGTGTTGTACACATAGCCTCCTTCAATTGCTCAAATGCTACATTAGCAGACTCATTCCAATGAAAAGAATCCTTCTTCAAGAGAGTGGTGAGGGGTGCTGCTATACGACCATAATTCTTCACAAATCTTCTATAGTACCCTGTCAATCCCAAGAAACCCCTCAGTTTCTTAATGGTTTTTGGAATAGGCCATTCCATGATAGCCTTAATTTTGTTAGGGTCCACCTTTACTCCTTCATGTGAAACTATGTGTCCCAAATACTCCACCTCCTTAAGACCAAAAGCACACTTGGATGGCTTAGCATAGAGTTGATGATCTTTGAGTAATTGTAATACTTGATCTACATGCTGCAAATGTTCTTCCCAAGTCTTGCTATAAATCAATATATCATCAAAGAACACTAACACAAACTTTCTCAAGAACTTCTTAAAAATGAAATTCATCAAACTTTGGAATGTAGAGGGTGCATTGGTAAGGCCGAATGGCATCACCAAAAATTCATAATGACCCTCATGAGTTCAGAATGCTGTCTTACAAATATCTTCCTCCTTAATCCAAATTTGGTGATAACCAGATCTAAGATCTAACTTGGTAAAATACATAGCTTCATTCAATTCATCTAGCAAATCATCAATGACTGGAATAGGAAACTTATCTTTAATGGTGTACATGTTGAGCACTCTATAATCTGGACACATGCGCCAAGTTTCATCCTTCTTACGCACCATCACCACAGGCGAGGAGTAAGCACTTTGGCTATGCTTGATAATTCCTGCCTCTAGCATCTCCTCAACAATTTTTTCTATCTCACTTTTTTGTATGTGTGGGTACCTATAAGGCCTGATGTTTGGTGGTTGGCTCCCTAGAACTAGTTGTATGGAATGGTCATGATCCCTCTTAGGAGGAAGTCCTTTAGGCATATCTACAAGAACCACTGAGTGACGATCAATTATTACTTGTAAATCTAGATGAGTAGGAGCATTACATTGAGAGACTTCTAATGAACATAGCTGGGCCACAAATCCATCTGCTCCTTTCTTAAGCAACTTTTGCATTTGATGAGAGCTTACCATCTATGGGGATTTTGCCTTCAACCCCCTTAGCTCCACTACCTTTCCTTCTGATTGAAATATCATGAATAGTTCTTGGAAGTTCATCTCAATTGTTCCCAATGTAGTAAGCCATTGTACTTCCAAAATAATATCTGCTGCACCCATGGATATTGCATACATTGGGGTATCAAGTTGATAATCTCCCATGGATAATTTAATGCTATGACACTTCCCCGAACAACTAACTGTACCCCCATCTGCAATCAAAACTTGAAACTCTGGGGCTGGATATATAAAACAATTTAGACGAGTTGCCAACTTTTTGTTGATGAAATTATGAGTACTACCTGAGTCGATCAACACTGTTACTTTCTGCTTCTTTAAGAAACCCACTACCTTGAGAGTTTGTGGTGCACTGAAACCTGAGAGTTCATGACAAGAAATGATTGGCTGAGAATCATGTGATTCCTCACTTGACTCCCTATCCTCCTCTAATATGGGTTCCTCCTCTTCTTCCTCACTTGGACCTTCAATATAGAACAATTTCTTTTCACTACATCTATGTCCTCGATTGTATTTGCTGTCACAATTAAAACACAACCCTTTTGCTCTTTTCTCCTCAATTTGCTGTGGAGTCAACCTAGTAGGTTGAGGAAGAGAAGGTGTTGAATATCCTTTCTCTCTTGTCATATTAGCCCCTTGCTTTCTAGGAATCAAATATTTCTCCTCTACCCTGCGTGCCAAGATGAAAGACTCATTTACTAAGCTAGGACTAAACATACGTACCTCATGTTGAATGTAATCCTTGAGACCACCCAAGAATAAATCATTCAAGTTCTCCTCTATAATTGTATCCACTCTTAATGATAGATTTTGGAATTTTTGAATATAATCCTTAACTGATCCTGTTTGTTGAAGTTTAGCAAGCTGGCTGAAGAAGTTGTCTGTCACACTATTGCTATATTGTGCTTGGAGTTCTTCTGTAAAAATTGACCATGAGACGGTGAGACCCTTTTTTCTCCTATGAGTACACAGCCAATGATACCAAATGAATTGATCTAGTTCTAGATATAGGGAAGCCATCATGACCTTTTGTCCATATGGGATTTGATGTACTTCAAAAAAATTCTCCATTTGGTTAATCCATGTTAGAGGATCCTTACCATCGAACTTGCGCATATCCACCTTAGGAAAGAAATTCCTAGATCCCATAGGAGTATTAAAATTTGTGTTATTATTAGCCGACTTGAAGGTTTCACCTTGGTTGCTTGAGAACTCCTTTCTTGGTTCATTCATATAGGCGCTGAACATGCTTCGTAGATCTGATATATCTCCTCTTAGGTCACACATATCCCTCTTAATTGAGGACACATCTTCTTTGACCTTACTCATTTCCTCATTGGGATTACTATTATCTATTATTTCCTCATCCTTATTAGAGGATTTCCCCGGTGTGGCAGCATTCTTTTTGCCTCTTGTTGCAGGCCCTGTCATGATGGAAACCAATATTTTTGAAATAAATCACACAAATGAAATGTAAATTTTCTGAAATTTTTACTGTAACTTACTAAGGCCAAGATACCACTTACCCAAAAAAAAATCCAAAAACTTAGCAAATTTGCTGCCTTGAGAGCGAATTTGTTGGAAACCCTAATTTTGCAATAACTTGCTTATTTTTGCTTCAATTCCTCTGAAATCTGGATTGTATCTTATTTAATATGGTCTTCAAAAACCCTTTAAAAATATTTAAAAAATTCGCTAAAATCAGAAAGTTATGCTCTTCCCAAAATCGCCTCCAATGTTGAGAAAAAATCTTGCCTCTACGGTGCCAAGATCATGCTCTGATACCACTTGTAATGAAACAACTTGCACAATATCTGAATATAATAGTAAATATGCTGAAAATACTTAATAATATGCCACTTCGAGGGGGAAACCTCCTAATCCACTTCGAGGGGGATACCTCCAACAGTCTTCAATGAGAACACAATACTGAATATCATATGAAATGAGACTCACTACCTCCTATATATACCTATTTATGCCTAGGATATCACCTAGGCCGACTTAGATAGACCTATAGAAGCCTTAGGCCAACCTAAACAACTAAATAACAATATAATAATGATAATATGACTTAATTAGGAGTTAAGATAGCCACAAGCTGACTATTCATAACCCTATGTACACCAATATTAAGGGCGTAGCACTCTTCAATTTCCATTTATTTAACCAACTGTAACGCTTGAATTTCTATAGTCAGTGGTATAACTGTGCTCTTGTCATAGACTAGTTCATAAGGAGATATCTTGATCACTTGATTTGGTGTGATTCTATCAACCCATAGTACTGTATTGAGACACTTATGCAACTCCCTTTGGTGATCATCTCCCATTCTTTTTACAAGTCTAATTAGATTCTTATTGGTCAATTCTACCAAACCATTTCCCTGTGGGTAATAGTTAGATGAGGTCTTCAAATATATACTATTTTTCAAAGAAAACTTAGATAGATTTGACACCAAAATGCCTTAGCATTATCATATATAATGGTGCATGGTGGGCTAAAATGAGTAGTTATTCCTTGAACAAAGTCTAGGATAACCTTCTCAGTGGCTTCTTTAAGTGGGACAGCTTCACTCTACCTAGTAAAATAGTTAGTAGCATTAAGGATCCACTTGTGTCCCAAACTAGAGATTGGATTAATCATACCTATGAAATCCAATCCCTATTGTGCAAAAGGCTCATCTACAACTATGGGATTCAGGGGCAAAGCTACATTTCTTCTCTTTCCAACATAGAATTGACAGGCTTCACATTCTTTAACCATTTGATGGCAATCTAAAAATAATGTAGGCCAATAGTACCCAGCCTATGTAATCTTGATAGCAATAGTCTTTGCTGAAAAGTGTCCTCCTAATGTTCCATAGTGTAATTCATGCAATATCTTTTGAGCTTCATCCCTTTCAACACACCTTAGTAAGATCCCATCAAAATTATTTATAAAAAGAATGTGATCAATTAAGACAAAATTAATCCCTTGTTGCCTATAGTATCTTCTTTTGTCAAGGGAGAGCATCCTAGGGAAAATACCAGTTCTCATGAATTGTATCTTGTCATTTACCCAAGAGTCTAGATTAGGCTCTTGTAACCTTAGTATAGTTTCATCTTCTACTCATTTCATTGTTGATGCTTTTGTGTCTTGAACAATGTATTGAAGGAGTCCCCTTCCTCTCATTAATTTAATAGGCCTTACTTCTACATCATACTCAAAAATCTTAGTTATCTAGTTAGCTCTTTTTCTGTTATCTTGCCCTCCATGATCTACTCTCTAACACTTCACTAGTAGAAAAATAGATAATAAATGGCTAAACAAATGACTAAATATTGCAAATAAACTACTAGCTAGTAGTTTATTTACAATTTTTAGTCATTTTTTAGTCATTTTTTTAGTCATTTATTGCCTATTTTTCTACTAGTGCTTGAATGAGCTATGAATATCAAAATTTTATTCCCTGTTACTAAGTGTTTGAATTTTTTAAGCCCTATAACTATGACATAGGCTTGCTTTTCAACAAAATTGTACCTAGATTCATATTATCTTAATGTCCTGGAGAAGAATGCAATTGGGTGTTCTCCCTCTTCCTTGTCATCTTTCTAGGTAAGGAAAACTACAATACTCTGTTCTCCTCCATATACATACATTATAAAGTCCCTAAAGAAGTTTGGATTTCACAATACTAGGGTAGTTGAGATGGCCTTCTTGATTTCATTGAAATCCTACCTTCCTTTAGCTATCCATATGAAAGTTAGGTCCTTTTTTAACATCAAAGTGATAGGTTTGATCATTCTTGCAAAATTAGATATAAATCTGCTAACAAAATTAATCTTTCCCAAAAAAGACTATATTACCTTTTTATTGATAGGTAAAGATAAGTCCATTATGGCCTTAACTCTCTCTGGGTCAATAGAAATTCCATCCTTTGAAACAATATGTCCCAGTAGCTTCCCTTGAGGAACACCAAAAACACACTACTTAGGATTTAGAGAAATCCCAAACTCTTGACATTTTTGAAAAATAGATTCTAAATGCTAAAAGTGGTCTTTGGTATATTTTTTAAATAGAGAAAGATCATTTAGATAAATTAGAATGATCTTATTTATTAGCCCTTTAAATCCTGTATCCATAGCACATTGAAAGGTTGCACCAACATTTGAAAGGCCGAAAGGCATTTTTGCATATGCAAAAGTTCCCCACTTGGTGGTAAATGTCGTCTTGTATTAGTCTTCACTTGCCAGCCAGATTTCATCGTAACCTAAAAAACCATCAAGAAAACAAAACCTTTCTGATCTAGATACAGTCTGTAAGATTTATGCCATTGATGGAACTAGGTAATGATCCTTTAATGAAGCTCTATTAAGATCTCTAAAATCCACACAGAGTCTAATGTCCCCATTCTTCTTTCTTACTAGCACTAGATTAGATACCTAGGTTGAGTGCTTGATTGGAAAAATAATCTTAGAGCATAGAAGCTTCTGTAACTCATCTACCATTAGTGTTTCAAGTTTAGGATTTATTGGTCTCTATTTCTGACGGACAGGCTTTGACCCTTCAATTAGTTCTATGGTGTCTGGATAATGTCTATTATAACCATGGAGAGCATCATAGGTCCAGGCCATTACCCTATCATATTTGCTGCATAAAGAGATTAACTTATCCTTTTCCCTCCTGATTAGTGACATTACCTACTTTTAGCCTTCTTCCCTTGCTGACCTGAATTTCAAAGTAGTCCTTTTCACTTGCCATGAACTTCCTCTTGTCCAAGCTCACATCATCAGGGTCAAATAGATTTTCCTAAGTTATCAACCCTTTTGGGAGCTTATTGGATTTCAATTGGATAATTTGATCGTCATATGCTTCTTCTATCTTAGGCTGCAACTGGTATGCAAATTCTCCCGTTTATTGTAAAAATGAGAGGACCTATAGGTCACTATCTAAGACTTGCCTATTTTGGTCATTGTCTAGGATTGACAGATGGATAACAATCTTCACTGCTTCATTATTGACCAGCAGATCACTCATTGGGTTGAACTAAGAGCCAATTTGTGCCATCCTATCTGCTTTAGAGTTCTGAGATATAGGTACAATCTCTATATTGAAAGCATCAAAATCGTGACTCAAGTCCCAAATTCTATGGTGATATGACCTCATTCTTACATTTTTTACCATAGCTCTCTCTGATTTGTTTTACTACCAACTTTGAATCACCTTTAACTCTTAGGTTCTTTACCCCTATCCTTTTAGGTAAGATTAGACCATGTGCCAAAGATTCGTACTCAGTATCATTATTAGTACAAGGAAACTGAAAGTGTAATGCCCTAAGGTTCTTTTCTCCCCTTGGCAAGGTAAGGTAGATTCCTACTCTTGCACCATTCTTACTCCTAGCTCCATCAAAATTTAGGGTCCAGATTTTAGAGTCTTCATCAGGATCTAATTTTTTAACACTTCCATGACTCATTATTTTAGGTATCTCTTGATTTTCCTCAAAGATGACATATATTCCCAAACTTGTAGAGTCATAATTTCCATAAGGATCACTTTGCATCATAGATATCAGCTGATCATTCTCTTCCTTTTTGTCAAGCATAGTCCATTCCCCTATGTCTTCCATAAAAGCTATGTCTTCCCTATTCACCATGGGATGAGATACTTCAAATTTTGGTGTTGATTCATCAGTGATATGCTCTTTAGACAAAGGTTTAGATAGCACCTTCATCTTAGTATCATACTTAGTCCTCAAGATCAAGTGTGGCCAATCTAATGACATGTATCCTCCTATTTTAGCAGTAAAATCTCTTGATAGGCATAACCCAAAGATAGGAAGAATGTCAATCTTGTGAGACAGTTATATTTGGATATTGTAGACACCTAAAAATGTCTTGACCACCAAACTGACTCCTAACATCCCTAAACACACCAATTTCCTTTCCAACCAATTAATTAAATTTTTATTTAATTAATTACCCCTTTCATTTCCTAAATCCACACCATTTCATCCCTAAAATTGAATTAATTTTATTAATTCAATAGTCCAAACCTTAGCCAGTTGATTTAATATGCAAAATTTATTAAATCAATTCCCCTATTTTCTTTAAATCCAATTAATTAGTTAAAACCATGTTAACTAATTAATCCAGCCTACTAATGAACCTATCCCTACCCTAGACAATTAAATAGCTATTATTTAATTGCCTACCCTAGCCTACCTCATCCTAGCCTTAGGATTAATCAATTAAATCACTAATTAATTAATCTAATCCTCCCACTAATCCCTTTGCTAATTTATTCCAGCCATATTAATTAGGTTAATCACCTTAATTAATTGGGTCAAACCCTCATTAACACTTCTCCCCACAACCCATGAATAAAAAATTAATTTCCATGCCACATAAATCAATTTTTAATACACATTTGTCATAATCTTCATTAAATATCTCTTACACCCCTTACACATGTCATAACTCATTAATATCCACTCTTCCCCAAATATATTTTAAATTCATTTTACCCTTCCCCATGTGAATTTTTAATTCACAAATAATCCATCTCACCCAACCTCATTTATTCACCCCTTTCCCAAAAATGAATAAAAGATTTACTTTTATTCCTAGCCCTCCATCTTCCAAGATCAAATCTAGGCCCTCCACATCACTTTCATCCTCCACCATTGATCTCTCCAATCAATCTCCACCCTTGGATCAAAATCTCTTCCAAAAATCTATAAATACAACCTCTCCCAAGTCATTTTCATCATCCAATTCCATGCAAAGTCATAATGCCAAAATCATTCTTGAGTTAGGATAGTGAGTTGCACAATTGAAGAGCATTTCACATTAAAAATCCATAGTCTAGGGATCATCTTGGTCTAGGAGCTTGTTTTGGGTGCAATAGCTTCTTCTTCCCTTGATGGGATTAGGTTGTGCATATGAGGTATAATCTTGTGTTTATTGCATTTGATTTAGTATTTTACCTTCTTTGCATTATCTAATCTACATTGGCATGCCTGGTGGGACCCACAAGGTCTGAATCTAATCTTTGTTTCTGATTTTTTGTGTGAGTATGTGATTTTTGTAGGTTCAATGCTATCCACCTTTTGCAGTGGCGCTATCGCAACCGTATTTCAGTGCTATTACTGTATTAGCGCTATCTCTGCGTGAAATTTTTTTTCATACTAACCTTACTCACGTGTGTTTGATTTACTTTTCCTGTTGTTTTCTATTGTAGTTTGCTCTCTATTTTGCAGAAAAACCAAGAATTACAGGGGGAGGTTATGGCGAATTTTTGAAAAAAGAAAAAAACAATATCAGTTCCCCATTTTGACGCTATCGTCTAGATTAGCACTATCTACATTTCCTCCATGACTCTTTGAAGCATCGTGCAGTGGCGCCTTCACAGACCTTTATCATCACTATCTTCTGTATTGACACTTTACATAGGACCTGTTAGCGCTAAATGTTTTATTAACGCTATTATGTTAAGTGTCGCTATAGTAGTGTTTAATTAGCGCCTTAATAGTTTTTAGTGCCTTTTTTGTAAGTTAGGTTGTTCTGCCCACAGTGGCGCTTGTGCATGTTTGTTTTAGCGCTATTTTAGAAATTTGTTTTTCTATCTATTGCAGGTACTGTGGATACTAATGAGCCTTTTTGGAGGATGGTTTGATGTTAGTTAGCTAACACTTTGATTTTGGAAACTAAAATGAACCCTTTTGCATGTTAAGTCTTAGAAAGCATTTCAACTTGGTGCTTTAAAATCAATCCAAACAACTCCTTGTGTGAAGTGTGTGTGCTCATAACATTTACTTTGGTGCTCTAAAATTTACTCTTTTGTGTGCTAACAAACAAACAATCAAACACTTCGATTTTGGGCTCTAAAAAGAACCACAAATTGCATACATCATTGGTTAAAAAGAACAACAACTTGCATCTCTCACGCATGTAATCAAGAAAATCATCCTTTAAATTGTGTGAAGTGTTTTGTGCTCTTTTTGCTTATGGTGTGAAAGCGTATGCTCTTCTGTCGCACCATTTTTGTGACCTTGGGAATCAAAAGCTTATCACAAGACTTGCATTAATCACACCCCATTTAATCCAAAGATCTAAAATTGAACCATGTTTAGTGTGATGTAATCATAGGGAACATGTATGCTCTCCCTTCGCATCTTTGTATGAACTTGGGGATCAAAAGTGTTTTCATGATCATATTGCTTTTGTAAACCTTAGAGGGCTTGCCACCTGCTTCGAAAGGTGGGAACGACCCAAGCGACATCAAGCTAAAGCCAAGCTCTTCCAAGCCGCTATATAAAATAAGGTGTTTGGGACAAAAGTCTCAAGCAACAGGTGTTGTTTTGTTATACCGACAGCCAACCTCCCTCAAAACCCTCCAAGGCACAACCCTTGGAGGCTGGGAGACTCCATAACAGAGAGTAGCACTACTGCATGTATAACCACCTGAATGGATGCCCTTAGTAAGAACCATTGTTTTAGCAAGCCAAAATCCTTCTATTTGTTGATGCAGAGGGCAAAACCCTTGAAGCGGCCCTGATTCATGTGGTTCTTAGCTGAGGTAGTAGGGACAATCTAAAGGTTTGGTGAGGGACAAGCCTTATAAGAAACCCAGATCTTGGTATGTGTGAGAAGTGTGTGCAATTGTAAGGAGGAGCCGGTGCTACCAAGATCCTAGAGCTACCCGCTTTGAATAGGCGTAGCTAGGGGATTCAACAAATATTATCACATTCTCGCCTTAGGTTGTGAAAAGTGCTTGTTCTAAACAAAGTCATATGTCATTTCACAAACAAAAATCATTGGTTGTTTTGCGTTCAAATGTGTGTTAAAGTGCTTTAATTTTTCACAAACAACTTGCCAAGAGACAAAACAAATCAGTTGGTCACATTCCAAACAAACAAATCCAAGAATTTGCCATTAAAAATCTGTCTACCCTGTTTCTGCGCCATATCTGTCTGATTGTAGTGCCATTTCACCCGTGGATTGGTGCTATTTTTAGATTGACTTGCTTGAAACCAAGACCCATTTAGTTGTGATCTGAACCCTCTACTCTACCATAATCCATATCCATCTCACAGAAATCTGACAACAGTCTAGCCATTTTCTTCAAAATTTTTCAAATTGCACCTTCTCTTTGACCTTAGAGGATCGATCACCACCATTGTTGGACCCCTTTTGATATGTCATCATCAGCTCAAATCCATATCTATCCATCTCCCTTTCAATCTTTTCGCATATCTCTAATCTTTTTGCATATCTCCTTGGACCAAGACAAATCCTTTCAACAAATCCACATCCAAATCAAAACACCCATCAATAAATCATCACCCAAAAAATTGTCATCCTTTTGAGCCAAAGTTAGATCTAGATCTTATCATTAACATCACATTTTCCTTGAAAAGTCATTAGTCTACCTTTCAAGAAAAACAAATCACCTCTCTTTGTGTAAGGTCATTAGTCTACCCCAAACAAAGAAAACATCCCTTTGTGCCAAATCAAAATCTAGATCTTATCTAAAAGCTCAATTTGTAAACCATCAAGAAACATCATCCTAATCATCCTAAATCAATCAAAATCAAAACATCACAATTCCAAATCCCTTTCTCATCATCCATCTTTGGTCCAAAATTTGTGCAAAAATCAATATCATCCATTCGTATCACCCTTAGGATAAAACCTTTGGAAAGACATATCGATCTTCACCATACCTTATCTTCTACTCCATCTCACTACCACATCTATCTTTGGGTCCAACAAAATCAATCTGATTCTCTAAGGTCTCCATCTCCATTCCACTCTACTCCTAATCAAACCCATACGCATATACCCATCACGAGATCACAACACAAAAAGAATCAATAAATGGCAGAACAATGGCAATTTGGTATGCCTAACACCAACAACAGCAACATACCCACTTATCAAACATACAATCCACCTACATATTCCTTCATCCCCCCATTTGGCGCCAACGACCCCTTTCACTTCTTACCACAAACACAAACACCACCACCACCACCACCACAAAATGTCCCCACCATATCCCAAGATGACCTAGATGTCTTGAGCTTCACGCAAGATGCCGATAACATGGACCTACTTGATAAACTCCTAAGATCGGACCCAAATAGATATCTTGACCATCTTCTCAAGCTTGGTGCTCAACTTCCCCCCATCACGACATCATCACAACCGTCCACTTCTACAATCATCCCTACCACATCAAATACCCAAGCATCTACATCACATACCCAACCCACCATCTCTCAAACATCAACACCTAACGTATCTACCACCTCCATAGCCTCAACCACTACCACATCTACAATTCCCACATGCACTACTATACTGAACATCTCCCAACCCATCATCACTTCTACTACCACAACAACCATCAACCCTTCCATTTCACACATCACCATGGGTATACAAGGCAACATCACGCAAGCAAGTACCTCCACAAGTGTGCCCCCACCCAACCCTCACACCATTGCATACCTACGACATCTATTCTCACAACAATCTCACAACACATCTAACCAATCCAACGTCCACATACCCAACGTCAATCCATCTCATGTCACATACCCCCATAATCCCATAAATCAACATAATCCCAATCCCCAAATACCACCACATGTTCTTCAACAACTCTACACACACCAACAATAGCAGCCACCAATCAATCCGAATCCCAACCCGCAACACCAACACCTCAACCAAACCAATCTCCAACATCAAATCCCACCCCACCTCCAATATCTCACCAACCAACAACCCTACACATTCCAACCACAACAACCATAGGATCTCAACACCATCCTACAAGGCTTAATCCAAAAGGTGGATGACCTACAAACTGGGGGCAAACGCAAATACTATTCTTTTGAGGATATTTGCCCCTACCCATTTGACCACACATTGTACATGCCCCATTTCCCTAAAAACTTTGAAACGCCAAAATTTAACAAATACAAGGGAAAGGGAGACCCTAGGGACCACCTGAGAGAGTTCTACATTGCTTGCCTAGAAGTCTCTAACAATGACACATATCTTATGAGACTCTTCCCAAGAAGCCTTGGCGGCCAAGCCATTGAATGGTTTGCCCATCTTCCACTTGGAATTTGAACATTCCCCGAGCTTGCAGAGAAGTTTGTCAACCACTTCTCTTACAACTTTGAACATGAGGTGTCTATGACTGATCTCTGCAACACCAAACAAAAGAACGGTAAAGCTTTCGCTTCTTTCTTACAAAGGTGGAGGGGCCTAGCAAGCAAGTTCCCATGGACTATTCCTAAAAACAACTTGTCACCATGTTCATGGCCAATCTCAATCAGGAACTAGGGTTTCACTTACAAATTCTTTGCGCATCTACCTTTGAAGAGGTTATCAACAAAGGCACCACTGTCGAACGAGCCCTCATTGTCAAGGGTTCCATCAAACTGTACGACCCCAAATCCAACAACAACAACAACAACAAATCCAATCACAACACCCCTAATACCAACAACAAAACCAACATGCAATCTAATGATAAATCATGCTATTAGGGGAAGAACAAGAATAATCTAAATGACGACGTCATCGATGTGAAAGTCGTCCAACACATCCAAAACCAAACACCTGCACATACGTATGCAGCAAATGTAAATAATCCAAGAGGGCCAAATAAACCATGCAAACCTCGCCAAAATTTCACACCATTAGCAGAACCCATCGAGGACGTCCTTGATAGATGTATCAAACAAGGAGTGGTCACACTCCCGCCCATTCGACCACATCAAGACAATGAACTCAAAGCGGCATGGTATAATGAAAATGATTACTGCGAATACCACCACATGGCAGGCCACAAAATAGCTGACTGTATGCAACTAAAACATTGCATCCAAGACCTCATAGACCAAAATCATGTCAGCCTTGATCAAAGTGCCAAACCATCACCAAATGCTAACCTTGGAGTTTACAAGGATCCTCTAGCCAACCATAATAACACCTCCTTGTCCAACCAAGCATACAATGTCACTCCACCACCTGCAACCTATGACTCCATTGTTGGCCGCATCGAACCCTCATCCCACTATGTCAACACAATCACCATTCGGGCACAAGCACCCGATTGCGCCGTGACAACCCGTTGAGGCCATGTCTCAATCCACACTACCCCTCCCACTGAATAGACACCTACATCCACATCTGATTCCCTCCCCCCTCGTCTGAATGCCCGTCCATCACCCACCACTCGATATAACCTCCTAGAGCATCTAGGAAAAACACCCACGCAAATCTCCATCCTTGAGCTGCTTCGCACATCACCCCGCCACAAGGATGTCCTCGATAAAGCCCTTTTAGAAACACAAGTCCCTGCAAACTTGGATGTCAGCCAATTTCAAGCCATGGTCGGCCATATTGCTACACCGCACCATCTCACGTTTTTTGAAAAAGATCTCCCTACTTCCGAACACCTACATAATGATGCACTACACATTGAGGTCCGCATTCACAAACACACCATTAAAAGGGTCCTAATAGATGGTGGCTCTGGCCTAAATATATGCACTCTAAAATTGCTAAAACACTTGGGGTACTCAGATGTGGTTGTGGATGCTAGCGAGTGCATAACAATCAAAGGATATGATGACACTGAGAGGCTATCCAAGGGCACCATAAAGCTCCCTATTCAAGTGGGATAGAAAATCCTTGAAACAAAATGTCAGGTTCTGGATCTTGACCTCCCATATAACATTCTTCTCGGCAGACCATGGATTCACACCATGCAAGCCATCCCATCCACTTTCCATCAATGTCTCAAATTCCCCCACAACGGCACAGAAGTCACTATTTATGTCGATCCCCGTCCCTTCCAATACTGTAGTTTTCTGGAAGGCCACAACCAGACCTTTTGTCTGTACAATAAGGCCACCACCACAACCAATCCTACAGCTTCCACCTCATACATGGACCCTACCAACATCGCCACCACTTCATCCCAAACACCTTCACCACCTGAGGTCAAGATCAAGCTCAGCGACCAAGGCTATGGGGAATACAACCTCCACGGCACCTTTTATGTGGGCTTATTACCCACTCCTAAGACATTTGGCACTCCGAACATAGAGGCAGCTGACACGGTCATCATCAAATGCAAACTCTCACCCATCTTTGAGAAGAAACATCTTCTGGATCAGGGTATACTTGAAGATATTTCATCCTGGCTTTACAAGGATGAAGAAATAGAACAAGACATCCCCACCATCCCAACAAACAATTACGGCAAAGGTTCTGAAATAGTCAAAAGCATGGGTTACAAAGGATAAGGCAACATTGGCCTACATGAACAAGGGATTGTAGAACCACTGCAAACAACAAGAAACCCCTATACTCAAGGGTTAGGGTATGGTCAACCACAATGCATCCTTAATACTAGCAAATGTATCTTAGCTGAGTTTTCTCCAGTCTCTCTAGACATCAACAATGTTAACGAAATGGGCCTACAAGACTCCTTTAGTGATTTTGCTAACTTCTTTGACTCCTCCATTTGCACCATCTACTCAGTCACCATTCTTGCCTCATCATCCAATGACCTACCATTAGCATACCCTGACCTCATTGACTGGGACCAACGAGGACCTCCTATTTTTGATATCACACCAAATGATGAAGCCATTGCTGAAATGATGGGAGTAAGAGACAACTTCCCCTTAGGAGATCATAGAGCTGGATACATCATGGAGCTCAATCCGGCTACCTATTTCGGGGAGACAACCCCTGCTTCTAGTCACAAAAACACAAAAAGAAAAAATGGATCTGATAGTGAAAACCATTCCACGGCAGTATTAGATCCCAAAATAGTAAAAATAAATGACATATCTCCTGGTGAAAACCTCCACGAGGTAAAGAGATGGAAGCATGGGCCTCCCTGAGATAAATAAGGTATATCCTGACAGATCACCCATCTTGGTTGAACCAGCTCAGGAAATGAACCTTGGGATAGAGGAAGAGCCAAAAATCACATACACAGCAGAATCTCTTAGCATGTTTGAACTGGAGAATTTCTTGTCCTTCTTCACATGTAGAAATTGCAACTTTGCATGGACCTATGCAGACATGCCAGGGCTAGATCCCACCTTGGTTGTTCATCATCTTGCAGTGCGCCCCGATGCCAAACCCGTCAAACAGAAACTCTACAAGATGAATCCTCAGGTGGCCCTCCTCATCAAAGTAGAGCTCAAAAAGTTACTGGATGTTGGGTTCATCCGCCCAATTGATTATCCTAAATGGGTTTCAAATCTAGTATTGGTTGCTAAACCAGATGGCAGAATCCGCTGTTGCACTAACTTCAGAGATCTCAACAAGGCTTGCCTGAAAGATGACTTCCCACTACCCAACATTGACATGATTGTGGATCTCACCACAGGACATGAGATGCTATCTCTCATGGATGGCTTTTTAGGATACAACCAAATAAAAATTGCCGAAGAAGATTAGCACAAGACATCCTTTATATGCCCATGGGGGACATACTATTGGGTAGTAATGCCATTTGGCCTAAAGAATGCAGGAGCTACTTATCAAAGAGCAATGACCGTCATTTTCCATGACCTCTTTCACCACATCATGGAGGACTACCTTGATGACTTACTCGGCAAATCAAAGACTAGAGAAGAACACTTAGATGTGCTAGCCAAGATCTTTGACAGGCTAGAGCAATATAATGTTCGTCTTAATCTGAGGAAGTGTGTCTTTGGTGTCACCTTAGGTAAACTACTGGGATACATATTCTCCAGACAAGGAATCGAGGTAGATCCTGTGAAAGTCAAGGCTATCACTGAAATGCCACCTCCCAAAACATTGAAACAACTGAGAAGCCTGCAGGGGAAACTACAGTCTATTCACCGATTCATTGCTCAACTTTCTAACAAATGCCAACCATTCTAGCATCTCCTCAAAAAAGATACAGCTTTTGCCTAGACTGATCAGTGTCAAGGTGCCTTCGACCAGCTAAAAACATATCTAGCTAATCCCCCTATTCTATCTCCACCAAGACAAGGAGAGCCCCTCCTCCTATATATCTCCATGACAGACACAGGAATTGGGGCTTTGTTAGCACAACATGATGAGCATGGGAAGGAAAGAGCCATCTACTACATCAGCCGCACCTTGATCTCCTATGAGCTTAACTACACACAAATTGAATGAGCATGACTCACCCTCGTCTTCACATCACAAAAGTTAAGACATTATATGCTCAATCACAAGACCAAGCTCATTGCTAAGATCGACCCACTGAAGTATTTGCTAAATAGAGCAGCTCTCACTGGAAGAATGGCAAAATGGGTCATGATTCTCACTGAATTCGACATCGAATACACAGAGAGAAAGGTGATCAAAGGACAAGTCATAGTAGATTAGTTGGCTGAGGCACCTATTCAGGTAGAACATCCTACAATCGTAGAATTTTTGGACGAGGCCATCTTGACAATCACACCAACCATAGACACATGGAAGATATATTTTGATGGATCATACACTCACAGAGGCTTGGGAGAAGGCATCCTGTTTGTTACCCCTCAAGGTGACATGATCCCTAAATCATTCAAAATCACATTTCCATGCACCAATAATGTAGCAGAGTATGAGGCCCTCATCACAGGCCTCCGAATGGCCATCCAATGGAAAATTGAAAAGCTAACTATGTATGGCGACTCTTAACTAGTCATCAGGTTGGTCAATAATGAATACAAAACCAAGGATGATAAGCTCCTTCCCTATAAGAAGATGGTCGATGATTTTAAAGATTATTTCGATGACATCCACTTTGAGCACATCCCAAGGTTAAACAACAAAGTGGTAGATGCCATGGCAACCATCAAATCTTTGGTAGACATGAAGCAAGACAGCAAGAAATGTGAATTCCTGATCGAAGAGCTCCCCATCCCAGCATATGACATTCCTCAATCTGAACTAGTGTGAGAAATTGTTGGTCCTCTATCCCCCTGGTATCAGGAAACCTACCTATACCTTCATGATAATATCTTCCCCCCCAACCTATCCCCATCACAGAGAAAATCCTTCATCCATCGAGCCTCCCGTTTCATCCTTGTAGGTGACACCCTCTACAAAAGGAGTCTTGATGGCATGCTTCTACGATGTTTAGACTCTAGGGAATCTGAGGCAGCCTTGGAAGAGGTACACACAGGTATTTGTAGGGCACATTTAAGTGGACCAACTCTTTCTAAAAAGATCCTGAGGACTGGCTATTATTGGCCCACCATGGACAAGGATGCACATTAGTTTATCAGAAAATGCCTCCCATGTCAATAGCATGGCGATCTCATCCACGCACCAGCATAGGAGCTGCAACCAATCACAACACCATGGCCTTTCTCATAGTGGGGACTCAACCTCGTAGGGAAAATACATCCTCCATCTTCCAACAGCCATAAATTCATAATCACTGCTACCGAATACTTCACAAAGTGGGTGGAAGCAATACCACTCACCTTCACCATAGGACTCCAAATCTCCAAATTCATTCTCCACTACATCATCTACCGCTACGGTATCCCTTTTTCCATTGTCACTAATAATGGAAAGCCATTCAAGAACCAAGAAGTTCACACTTTGTGCGAAAAGTTTGACATCAAACACAGCTTCTCCACGCCATATTACCCTCAAGGAAACGGTCAAGCAGAGGCTTCTAATAAAACCATCCTCCGCATCTTAAAAAAGATAGTCAATGAAGCTGGTCGTGACTGGCACCTCTAACTCAACCCCGCCCTATGCGCTTACCGCACAAGCATCCACACTCCTACAAGAGCCACTCCATACTCACTAGTATTCAGATCTGAAGCCATTTTACCTATAGAGGTCAAGCTCCCATCTCTCTGAGTATCATTGCAAAACATTATCTTTGATGAAGACTACCACGTCGCAAGGTTGCATCAACTTGAACTACTAGATGAGAAATGCCTGAATGCATTGAATCACTTACAAGCATACCAAAACTGCCTCAGAAGAAGCTACAACAAAAAGATCAGAACCAGAAAATTTGAGGTAGGTGACCTGGTCCTAATGGAAAATTAGAAGAACCTGCAAGAGCATCTGAAGCAAGGAAAGTTTGAACCCAATTGGCTAGGACCTTATGTCATCACCACCGATTATGGGTCAGGAGCTTATCAGCTTGCAACACCTGACGGGCAACCTCTAGATGAGCCGATGAACATCTTGCATCTCAAGAAATTCTATGCATAACCCATCTGGTACCCCAAGTCAAAAAAATCAAAAAAATTAAAAAAATCAAAACACCAAAAAAATTAGAAAATCAAGAAAAATCAGAGTGCAATAAAAAACTTCCAATGGTGAAAATCACTTCGGTGACGTCTTGGATAAGTACCATGGTGAAAACCTGTTTCAGGCGCCATGCATAGTGGCCAGTTCTACCATCTAATAAGTCCTCTTTCCATCATAACACTCCATATCCCACACCTCTCATGGCTTGGAATTCAGCACCATCAAGTTTGTTTCACCCACTCTGCAAAACCCATCCATGGAACGAGGATCCTTGTAAGCTCCCTTTATACACCATAAAATTAGAAAATCCAAAAACATCATAAAATTAGAAAATCCAAAAACACCATAAAATTAGAAAATCCAAAAAAAATCCTAAAATATAGAAAATCCAAAAACAATCACCCCATATATCAATCTCACATTCCATCACGATCGTCCAACACACATCAATCCTCATCACATCGCACCCATCGCAAACCACTCCTACATCATCAAGTCATGCTAGAACTACATATTCATTTCACCCGCATCTTAAAGGTACCTTGATCCTGTGGACATAGGGTATGTAGGCAGTCTGGAATACGAAGGATGTTTCCAGTACTCAAGTATCTAAGATGCACCCATCCAACCCATTTGGATGGTTCCGATTCACTGAGCTTTTTGGATCTAAGAAACAATACACATGCTACATATACAATTGAAACATGGTCCCTCATGCAAAAATCATCAAGCAACATACCAACTATAATCTTACATTTGGCCAAAATGTTCTTTTGCCCATCTTCCAAAAAATTCTTCAAATCAAACACCAACAGATCTGCGTCCTAGGATATATCTTTCCTACAATGGACAAAAATCTATCATTTTCTCATCACGTCTCTTGGCAAGAGCACACAAAGGCTATTTGTATCTTTTGTTGGTCCTTTTGCTTATTAATTTTTTTTAATCTTTTTGTCTCGCTCAACGTCATCTCCAAAGCTACCTTGATCTCATTATATCATGGTACGTAGCAGATAGTACCAGGAGTAGACATAGTCATTGTTTTTGTATGCTGTGCTTGTGGGTTGGTTTCTTTACTCCAAGAATAGTATTCATATCTTGAAGTCTAGGTCGGTTCTAGCATGATGTGTCCTATTTGCATCTACAGGCATCAACACCTTATATGCATTATTCACACTCACTGCTATGAGTCCCTTTCCTCCACTAGACAAGATTATACTACCTTGGGCATGCATGAAATCAACCTATTGTTTGTGGGTCTAGTTCATGCAATCGTAGGATATACATCATCACCTAGGTCATTTCATACCTTTGTGAACCATATCCTACATTGCTACATTAAACTAAGAAATGCTCTCAATTAATTTTGTGCAACTACTGTTACTAGCTCAAAATCATCATCCTAATCACTTAGTCAACTATCCCATATCGGCCTAGATTTGATAATCACTTTTCCCCCACCCCCCCAATCTAATTCCCTCACTAATCCCATCTTCCCACTATATCTCCACTTAACACATCTTGAACCAAACCAACCCCCCCCCTCAATGACGTGGTATCTTATGACCTAACCATCCTCCAATCTCCCCACCGCCATCCCTTCTTTTTTCCTCCAGGGTGTAGATCTCAGCCTTTTTCCTCCATTTTTCCTCCCGTCATCCTCTTTTGTCATCCCTCCAGCCCTTCTTTTTCCTCCAAGGTGCAGATCTCAACCTTTTTCCTTGATTTTTCCTCCCGTCATCCTTTTGCCATCCCATACCCAACTTTCACTTCTATCACATCCTTTCGAGAGCTTACCTACAAAATTTTCATTTTCCTACCAACCTCTCGAGGGGGCAACACCTATCCATCTTGTTCCTTCCCAGCAGCTGGGGCATTTATTTTTCTTTGACCTAACACCACTTCCTCCTAGGTCTAGATGCCACGTCAAAGAGGGGCAAATGTAGACACATAAAAATGTCTTGACCACCAAATTGACTCCCGACATCCCTAAACACACCAATTTCCTTTCCAACCAATTAATTAAATTTTTATTTAATTAATTACCCCTTTCATTTCCTAAATCCACACCATTTCATCCCTAAAATTGAATTAATTTTATTAATTCAATAGTCCAAACCTTAGCCAGTTGATTTAATATGCAAAATTTATTAAATCAATTCCCCTATTTTCTTTAAATCCAATTAATTAGTTAAAACCATGTTAACTAATTAATCCAGCCTACTAATTAACCTATCCCTACCCTAGACAATTAAATAGCTATTATTTAATTGCCTACCCTAGCCTACCTCATCCTAGCCTTAGGATTAATTAATTAAATCACTAATTAATTAATCTAATCCTCCCACTAATCCCTTTGCTAATTTATTTCAGCCATATTAATTAGGTTAATCACCTTAATTAATTGGGTCGAACCCTCATTAACACTTCTCCCCACAACCCATGAATAAAAAATTGATTTCCATGCCACATAAATCAATTTTTAATACACATTTGTCATAATCTTCATTAAATACCTCTTACGCCCCTTACACATGTCATAATAACTCATTAATATCCACTCTTCCCCAAATGAATTTTTAATTCATTTTACCCTTCCCCATGTGAATTTTTAATTCACAAATAATCCATCTCACCCAACCTCATTTATTCACCCCTTTCCCAAAAATGAATAAAAGATTTACTTTTATTCCTAGCCCTCCATCTTCCAAGATCAAATCTAGGCCCTCCACATCACTTTCATCCTCCACCATTGATCTCTCCAATCAATCTCCACCCTTGAATCAAAATCTCTTCCAAAAATCTATAAATACAACCTCTCCCAAGTCATTTTCATCATCCAATTCCATGCAAAGTCATAATGCCAAAATCATTCTTGAGTTAGGATAGTGAGTTGCACAATTGAAGAGCATTTCACATTAAAAATCCATAGTCTAGGGATCATCTTGGTCTAGGAGCTTGTTTTGGGTGCAAAAGCTTCTTCTTCCCTTGATGGGATTAGGTTGTGCATATGAGGTATAATCTTGTGTTTATTGCATTTGATTTAGTATTTTGCCTTTTTTGCATTATCTAATCTACAGATATGTATACAACTGTAATGGGAGTTGCTTAATGATCCCTATGGTCTGTACTAACTTCCCATCTAATTGCATGACTCCTTTAGCAAGTGGCTCATACTTTATGTTTAGGGCATCCACTATTTATTTAGGCATGACTAATGTGCTAGCCTCTGAGTCTATCATGGAATTATGCAATAGTTTCTTTCCCACTATCAGGGTCAAATAGAAAGGGTCTAGATTAGATTTACTTACTTCTTCCTTGGTATTTAACAAAGTGGCTATCCCTTGAGGTGAAGTATCTTTGATTTCAGATTTTCCCTTGTCTATGACTCCTTTTGTATTAGCAAATCTTGGGTCAGCCTAGGCTTGGAGTTCTTCTTACAACAACAAATTCTATTCAAGAATAGCCAACATGTCCCATATTGACAAATTAGCAGTAGCTTTCTTTAACTATTTGACCACATTTATAGTCCCTTAAATTGGTGTCTTAGGTTAGTAGGGATGTCTTGCCCTATTAGAGACTCATTGATTTTGAGCTGCCATAGATACTTTTGGTTTTGAACTAGGAGTATACTGAGATTGGAATGAAGGCCCCCTAGTCATTTTATTGGGGTTTACCTCAAGCTGATCAACTATCCTTCTATTTGACCTAGTGAAGTAATTAGACTATACAATAGGTTTCTTGGAGGTGGATGCCTCATTGACAAATACTAAACCTTCTTCTTCAATCCATGAAAATAGGGCATGTTTTGGGGCAATTTATCCTTCATGTTCCATTGACATCCCTTGCATTTGGGCTACCATTACTGCATTCTGAACACTTGGTGATTGATATGGAAAAGATTCTGAGGATAGGGTAGCTTGACCCTCCATTCTTATTTGCTCTGTTATCTTCTATTGTAAATTACCTTTGGGGCAATCTCTGGGCATACGTGCATTATTGCAAGGAAAACACCAAGCATTTGCTTCTTTTGCCATATTATTTTGCCCAGGAGCCATTTCCTTACCTGAATTAGCTGGGATAGTTTGTAATGGTGTAGGCACTAGAACTAGCTAATTAGATGTCTGAGGATAAATTGGTTTCTATTGGCCTTGGTACTAATTGGACTGATATGGAGGCCTATTCCCTTGAAATCCCTTGTAAGGAGGCTTTAGGTAAGCAGTTTGATGTCTTTTAAGGTTAATGATCTCATTAGAAAAAGTTTTGAGAATACTCTTAACATCATCCATTTCAGATGGGGTAGAAGAAAATGCTAAGGTAGTGGGTATTTGGGGTGTTGGAAATGTGTACATAGACACAGGAGGTGTTGAAGTATTAGGGACTTCTTGTAGGAGAAGAATATAAATTTCTAGAAATATATGAATGGGAGGTTTTTGGGGCAACTTCCCGGCATCTATTAGACTATTCTCAGCTCTAACAACCAATTCATATGCATCAGGTAGGGTCTGTCCTCCTAAGGATTGAATCATGACTAAAATATTAGAGTTAAAGGCCTTAAGATAGAAAATAATTTCCATGCCTGCTGAAGGCCTAAATATTGCAGAGATTCTAACCCAAGTCTTCTAAAACTAGGTGTTGAAATCTATTATGGCTTCTTGAGGTGCTCTCTTTATGGTGATCAGTTGTTGTAGCAAAGATGATCTATCACCCTTTTCACTAAATGTTGCAAAGAACATGTCTCCCAGTTGATCCCAAGTCCTAATAGAGTTCACTTTCAAGGACCTATACCAATCCAGAGCCTTCCCCTTAAAAGAAGCTGCCAACAACCTCATAGCCACATTTTGTCCTGTGATGAAATGTATGGTGCACACATCAGATACATCTTGAAGATGTTCCACTAGGGTCTTAGAATCTTCTCCTGTAAACTTGAGTAATTCTTTGAGAGCATTAGCAGGAATTGGATCCCATGTGTCTGGTGGTGTTGGAAGAACAAGTGGGCTCACATTGTTCTAATTTGCAAAGTTCCAGGATTGAACAAGGGCTTCCATGATTCATGGTACTCTTGCTGGTTGATTTACTCTTCTTCTTGGGGTGGATGGTAATGAAGGTAATAAGATTCCTAGATTAGCAACTAACTAAGCTCTAGTTGTTGGTCTGCAACTTTGACTCCTTCCTAGCTGCTGGCTCATACAATATTAATCAAGATCTCATGAATGGTCCCACCGGGCATGCCAAAATCTGTTGATGTTAAAATTTGTCAATTAAATTACCAACAATGGGAGATTCTAAAAATGTGGGATTGGCTCTAAGAATAAACTCCAGATTTTAAAGAAACTGGTTCTTCTCTAAGGTTTGTGAGAAAAGGGAAGAAAAAACAAGATTGCAGATAGAATATAAAATAACTTCCTAAGGCGATGTGCCAATAATATGTTTTGATTCAAGAGTGAGTACAATGACTAAATCCTTTAAAATCTCTACAAAGTTAAAGAGTAATATGCATGATTAATAGAAACAAAATATATAACACATTTATATTCAAAGGTTGAACTTAAAGAACTCGCAAGAAAAATCCAAAAAACATCATAAAATGCATAGAACAAAGACTCCTTTTCATTAATCGCTCAAACAAAGTATATAAGGCATAGAGTATGCACAGATCTACAATGTTTCCCTTTCTTGAAAGATAACTGTAAAGGATAATGACATATATCTAATCTAACACAAATTCTTTTGGTATATATATTTTTTCCTATATATCTATCTATTACAAAACTCCCCTATTTATAGCATAAAAATGAGGCTTCTAAGTCTAGCAACAGCTCAGACTCTCCAACCACCCATGAAATAGAACTAGCATCAACTAAAGATACCGTTAGTAGCCCACGTACTGAAGATTTCCTTAGATTTTGGGTCTCTGCTTCAGCCCTTCTTGTTACAATAGACACTTTGAGTCTTTTGATATGCTAGATTCTCCCACTCATTCCCTACATCTCTATTAGTTGGCAGGTGCATTAAATATGGCTCAAACCTTTGATGCTTCTATCAATTCCATTGGGATAGGTGGCACCTTTCGTGGTCTTCAAAAAGACTCCAAAACATATACATGGCACTCTAGCGCTCTCTCAGTGAGGCCTTTCCCAAATAATTCCTAAATCATGTGCCGTGCTGACACTTGGTGATTTCCATCACTTCTAAACTTTGCAAAAAGGTTTAGTTTCTTTACGACATGTGGCAGGTTCAACCTGTTTCAAAATGAGATATGTGGGCTTTGTGCTCCTTCAAAAATCTTCACCAAAATCATTCCCCCAAACATTTGCCATGCCGACATGTGGTGTCATCCGTAACTTTTATGAATCTTGAAGCTTGGGTCCCACCATAGACATACACCACCTTTCATTTCAAAAGACATTAGTAAAAGGGGGCCCAAGCATAAAGACATGTGGCAAGCTCTACCTGATTCATAAAAAGGACATGCAGAAAGTAGGAGGGCTTTTGAGATGCCTTCACAAAAAAATTTCCTTGAATCTCCGCCATACTGACATGTTGCCCAGTCTACCAAGACTCAAAACTTTTAAAAAGGAAAATAGAATGCAAGAAGACATAGACACGTGTAATCTTCTTTGTGGCTCTATTATCACTATAGCCAAACTCAATAATGACAATTGGCATGCCATAGATATGGGCCCAGCCACGTGGAGACTCCACGCTTCTTCTGAGTTCTTTGCCACTATGTATCTTCAAAACACCGCCACTATGACACGTGGCATCCATGTGGGCATGAACTTATAAAACACTGATACGTGGCATCCAAGGTTGTGTTTGACTTTGTATCCCAGGGTTTACTCCATTAAGGAATAGATTATAAGTTGTTTGCCTCATCTCCTAATTTACTAAGGTTGCTTCCTTATAAGCTTTGGATATTGTATCTATATCAACCTTTCTTTTGACAAACATAGTAGTTACTGGATCAAGGGCGACATAATACATGGCTAATAACACATCTGTAGTCACTATGTAAGGGGCCACTAACTAGGAATAAGCCTTTTGAAACCTATCATTAAATTTATCAATCAGCTCTCCTTCACCCCTTTTAATTGCAATCAATTTATGATATAAGGTGGAATGATCAACTAGTCCCCTAAACCTAGACAAAAATGCCTCTTCCATAAGTACCTAAGAAGAAATATAACTATTAGGCAAGTTAACATACCAGTTAGAAGCCTACTCATTAAAGGTGTAAGGAAACAACCTACACACAACATCCTCATATTCTAACCTGGCCTAAAGCATGCCTCTTTGAATATCCTGATATGATCTTCTAGATCCTAATGCAATTGATATTTAGGACATATCTTTTCAAGATTTTTTGGCATCTCATGATAACCATTGAATGTTAGAGGAGAGTTGACATTGAAATAAGCCATTGTAGGGCCAAGTGGTGGGGTTGGACTCCCGGGAGTTAAGGGATGTAAAATTGGTAGAAGAAGAGGGATTAATAAAGATTCTAAACATGTGGGAAACCATGGCCGTGGATTGCCAGGGAAACCACGTGGTAAGAACGCCGTAGCATCAAAGCCCATGGAAGACGGAGAGCTAGTGTAAAGATGTCGTGTGCGACTATCCCAATGATAGAGTATAGCTCAGATGACTTGAACCATCACAATAATTAAGCCAAAAGCATTCCCTCTATGAGGTGAACTAGCCTCGCACATTAAATCGAGGGCTGAAACTCTTAAAATTATTATAATTCTTTCAATATTTTATAAAATAATAATTTAGTTTAAATATTTTAAAAATGTTTAACCTATAAAATCATATTAGTATGTGCATATAATGTATTGATTAATTTTTAAAACCTAGATTTCTAGGTGGACTAGGACTTCTAGGAGGACTTAAACCAAGAATCAAATATCTAAATGAAGAATTGTCAGGACTCACTATGTTATGGATGTTAAAAGGTGATCTAAGAGGCATTCCAGATGAGCCTCCTACGTGTGCTATTCTAGGATTCCAAATCAAAGAACCTTTACTCTACCTTTTATCAGGTAATTGCACAAATATATCTTCTAAACTAGATCTAGACCTGGTCACCCTACCACTATTATGAGCCAACTTTACTCAAATCTTACCTTAACTCCAATCAGCCCTCCTTCTAGTGCCAAAAATTGTTGATGATTGTTTTTACACATTCATAGCAAAACTTAAAATTCACAAAATGAACCTAAACTGTCTTGAAAGATATGAAGAAATCACTTTAGAGTCCTTAATCCCAAGGTTTTGTATGGTCATGTCTTGACCTTGTGGACAATTTAGCAGGTTAATGTGAAACTATATTATTCAAGGGGCCTTACTTGATTTAAGATGATATGTGACTCACTGGACTCGAATTATGCAAATTGTTGTAAAAACAAACAAATTATTCATTTGTTTGCATAAATTTACTACTATATCACAAAACTTTTTATGATTTATAATGAAACAAGCTTTTCCTTTCAAATTGATATGAAAATTGTCAAATATTAACACAATTCTTCTTGCTTCTTTCAAATGTAATACAATTTCCTTAAAATCTCTATGTTTGAGCTAATTATTTCAAATGTTCAGAGGAAAATTTAGAGAAATTCAAATTGAATATCATTTTACTACAGGATCTAAATGCTTTGTTATTCACGTTGTATGAAATACAATAAACTTGATCAAATCAACAGACTAAATCTTCAAATGTGAAGCCCTGAGTATTTTCATGAACACATCCCAACTTGCAAGATTTTAAAGAGGTAGTACTTTAGATATAAGTAAGAGTTAGAAAACACCTTGAAAATAGACGTAGAATCCTAAATTTACTTGTATTTAAAGTACATAGTCATATATGGTTTACAATGTATGAATGACCTTTTTACTTCATTAATCAAATCAATAGAAAACTTACAAACGTCTTACAGATACAATAAGGAAGCTAGACACTTTGTACATTCCTTAGTGTAGACACATGTGACCTCCTCCTCTAAACTAAACTACTTCTCTAATCAAATGTTCAAACTAATTACAAGTGCAAGCTATATTTCAAAAATCCCTGTGTAACTAATATACAAGTAGCAGAACTTCTTATATAGAATTTGAAACTCCATATTGCTACGGCTACAAAATCCAATCTATGGTTAGTATCCATCTGTTATTGATCAAGGGTTTACATTTGTCTCTAATGTTTCTCAAAATATCCCTATGGTATCTTCTCTACCTCAAAGGATTCCAGTGGAGTCTTTTCAAAATAGGATTCTCCTCCTTTGACTTTTCTTTCCTGTTAACGCTGCCTGCAGATACCCTTTACTTGATCCTTTTATTAGTATTGTTTTCTCACTTTTTCATTTTCCTACTCCTTCAAATATGTTTTGAAATTATTAATTACACCTTCTATAAAGGTGAGATCTCCTCTTGGACTCTTTGTCCATACATATTCTTGCATTGTAACCCCTTCTTCAGTTTCTTTTCTTCTTTATCTGAGCCTTTGCTCTTCTTCTTGTATTTCTTTGTCTTGGTACTTTCCTCTATCAATGAATCAATCATTTATTTACTTAGATATGCCTCTGGATTCTCCATACATGGTGTAAAAATGGCCTTAAATTCTGTTAATGCTCTTTGAAGTTCATATGCTGGTGTATCCGTGCACTCATGATCTAAGAGCTTTTCCACTATCCTTTTATGCATTATGATCATGTTATCTGCCTTTTCTTCTAAACCCTGAGTGGTTATTATGCACCTTCTAAGATTATCATCATCAAATTTTAACTCTAGCCTCACCTATGGCACTTGATTTGCCATCTAAGGGGTAATTACTCCTTCATTTATTGACTCCTCTTCTCTCTCTTCAATTTCTTTTAGCTGTTCCAATTCAAATTTGCACTCTTGTTTTCTAAATTGACCATTATATAAAACTATACTCCATTTATTCTTTTCTACTACAGCCAATTCCCATCCTTTCACTGCTTGTTTGATTACCTCCTCTCCTTCCTACATGAATTCCTTGAACCATTCTTCAAAAGCATTGGCTTTAAGCCTCTTATCTTCCATATCTTTTATTTCATCTTTGGACACAACTGCTATTTCACTAGGTAATTCCGGTACTATTGTATTGGGATCAAATATTCCCTTGATGAATTGTTGTAATTGGACAATGTGTCCTTTCAAATATTCTTGTTTATCTTTATCCCTCTTTAATATTTATGTTGTAGCCTGATGCATATCCTCCAATTCGCTTATGTGTTGTTCCCTTATTGTATGCCCTAGGTCAAAATTGAGTATTTTATATTCATCTGGTGTTATTTCTCCTTTTGCCTTCTCTTTTTGTGGTATGGCCAAGTTCAACATCCTAGATCCATCTGGACCCCTTTGTATTGCTGACATGGTTCTTGCCTTTCTCCTTTCTTTCCTTACCGTTGTATTGCCTAATAGACGTTTGATGTCTATAGGTACTAATTGTACCTCCACCTTTTCCTTGCTTATCTCTACACCTAACTAGGCTACAACCTCTTTTGTGCCTTCAACAATTGTTTCTTCATTAATTACCTCTTCATGAGGCCTTTCTACTTCTCCTTGCTCTTGTTGTTGCTGTTGTTTCTGTTACTGTTGTGGAGGAGGCTACTGTTGAGGGGTTGGTTCTTGTATCATTGGATCATTCTATTGTTTAGATTCACCCTCATTTTCTTCTTCTTCAATTTCTGTATCCCCTCCATCATCATCCTCTTCCTTGGGACCTTCTTTCCTTGATGATTCTTTTTTCTTGGTCTTCCTCCTTATTTGTTTGTTCTACATTAGTCATGTCTATATCTTCCATTTGTTTTTCAGATTTATCTTCATCAATATTTTCTATATTTTCTTTGCCTTCAGGTTTATTTGTTGCATCTTCTGTAGTTTCACCTGCCTTTTGTATTTGCTTTGTATGTGGAGGTGAACCTACCATTGATTCAACCTCTTTTGTCTCTTTTCCATGTTCCTTTCTGCTTTCTATATTCCTTTCTTCTTCACTTTGTTCACCATACATGTTTAGAATATTTAATACATCTACACCAGAGGTACCAGCTCCTATTTCTTCTTTGGCTTGAGCAGGTGTTTCCTTTACTATCTCCTCAGGTGCATCCTATTTTTTAGATTCTTTAATTTTATGTGCTACATCTTGCACATCCTTTATTATTTCAAGAGAGACCAAGGTACCAAAAGGATCTATTGTTCTTGATTCTTCTTGTACTGTTTGATTTTCAAACACTAAACCTTGTTCAATTTCCATTTCAGCTTGAGTGTCTTGCTTCTCTTCTTCACTTAAAAATTCACTGGATTCTTCTTCTTCCATTCCAACTTCTTTTTCTAAATCCATTTCTCTCTCTCCACTTTCACTGCTATCATCCTCAATGTGGATAGTCTCAGTAACATGTTTGGATTTATGCACTTTTGACCCTTACAGCAATTCTTCAGCCAATTTGTCTTTACCTGAGCATATACTTGACTTTTCTCTGCTAAGGTGGACGCACCAAGTTTGCTACTTAATTTAACACCTACCTATTGTGTTCCTATGACTTCACTCTTTTTTTAAGTCTCCCCTTTTGATATGCCCACTGGTATTATTTTCTTGAACTTTTGTCCTATTATTTCTTTGGAGGCCTTTTCTTCTTATGTACTAATATCATGGCTTAATGACTTCGACTCCATAAATGTGCCAGATGATACTGCTATTGTCATTCCTAATGCATAAGGATCCATCAAAGTAGCATTTTTCTCCTTCTCCACAATTTTGGCTTCCACAATCTTCCTTTTCTTTTCATAGAAGCATTGGAGATCATCACTATGCTCCCTTACTCTCTTTTTTCCCTTCTTTGGATATGTGATCTCCACTCCTTCAACCTTAAGCTCTTCAATTCTATCATTCAACCATGTTTTTGAAAACAAGATGACTGGTTTGGACAATGTGTCCAAAGATGTGTTCCATGGTTGTGACCAATCAGGCTCTCCAATAGGAGCAAGCCTGGCACTTTCATAACTATGGTGCAATAATTTACCATCATCCTCAACCTCTGGCGGTACATAGATATCTCCCATGGACCTCATTTGTTCAACTGTTAATCTTTTATGAGCTCTCTTTCTTACATCTATCATTTTTACAGTCTGACCAAAAATCTTCAATATGTATTTGATGTTTGAATTTAGAATCAATTGTATTTTGGATTCTATGGAAGGGATCAAACCTTCAGGTCAACTCAAATTCCTCAAATCCATAATACCTCAACTCCTTTTCTAAATAACCAACAACCTCTTCACTATAACATGAATACCTACCAACTACCCAAGGTAACTTAAGATTTCCTCTGTTAAACCTCTTCTTGTGCATTTTAAAGGCATTCAAATTCTACCTTGAGAACTCTAGAACAATTAATTTATTGGAAGGATACCTAGGCAACATGAAAGGTCTTCCTTCAAATCCCTCAATTCTGATGTAAGTAAAATGCTGAAATTGAATAAACTAGGAACTGTACAAACCAATTGTATCCTCTGCATCTTTAGATAATATCTTATCTGGCTCTTCCCTTAAAATTCTAACCATGTATGTGTAGAATACAGCATTCACTAGAGCATACTTCCTCAATGCATTCTCTTCCTGTAAATTAGGATAATGTTCATATACCAGCTTCTAATCTAGACCATTTCCTAAGGTTCCAATCCTATCTATCCCATTTATGAATGGTTGAACCTCTGTTGCATATGAATATAATATATATGAGGACAAATAGAAAGGCATCATCTTTTGCTTTCTTAACATTGCCTGTTTCCATATGGTTGTGCTTATAACCTTAGCCCAGTGAATTTGTCCCTGTTCCTTTTTTTCTTCCATCATGAATTGGATGATAGTGAACATCCAAGGCTCACACTTAGTGCCATCTCTCAATCCCACTAGTCTTCTTAACATTGTAATCATCAAGTATATTTCTTCCTTAAAGTATACTCTTTGGAGATTCTTGTGCACTCTTGCCACAACTTTGGGCTTATTTTCTGTACTGTACCAACTGTAGAAGATCTTGCTTCTACAGTCCCTCTCATTATTATTGAAATCTTCATTGTATTGATCTATATCAGTATACACCATTTTCTCATGTATTTCCAAACCAAATGTTCTTGCAATCCCTTCTATGGATAATTCTACAATAAGTCTATTGTGGAACATTATTTTCCTGGTAGCTCAGTCATGCAAGTATATGCAATCTAAACACAAATCCCTGGCTTCCATAGCTAACATAAAACCCGTAGCCCTATACAACCCACTCTCCCATATACACCTCATGTCAGGCATAGCATCTGCTGCTGTAATTTTCTGCAACACATCATTCGCGTCATAATTTCCTATGTTTGTGTCCATCCCTACTCCACTAGTACTGATCAATGAAGGGTACCCTCTATGTAGTGGTAACTCCTTCTCTATTTCTTTGGGTGGTTTCCTTTATTTTTTAACTTCACCTCCTATATCTACCTTTCTTTGCTTTGGGGCCATCCCGTAAAAAATGCATTTTTTTACTTTCTATTTTACCTTCTTACCTAGGGTTTTACTACGAATTTTCTATTTTTTACATTTTACCCTAACCCCGTTTGTCTTTTCTCATTTTGAATTTCACATTGTTTAACCCACCCCCACTAATTAACAATTAAACACATTAATTTAATGGATGCTTACATTTCAAAATGAAATTACTAAAAGTTACTTGCATTTTAACTAACTGAACTATAACGGCATTTAAGATAAATACCTATTTCTTTCGACAGCTCAATCTTATGTCATTGACTTACTTTACCATTTTTTACTCTGTTCTAGCTTCTAGAATTCCATCTCGAGATCAATTTTGGTTCAATTTTTGAAGTAAGTCTTCTTTCTGTAATTTAATTTTGACAATGTAAATCTAAAAGAAAAATAGCTTTTAGTTTACCCTAACCCGTTAAATTTTCCTCTCTTCAGTTTTAGATCGGCATTAATTATAGCAATTTATGCGCCTACAGCTCCGATTTCTTATTTCAATGTTTTATTTTAAACCTTCTATCCATTAGTTTAATTTCTACATACATCGTATTTTCTTGTATCTTTATTTGTATATTGTTCTTTGTATGTCCCTTTTGCGTCTTTTCAACATACAAGCCTATATGCAATGAGCTATAAACAATGTTATTCCCTTTTATATCTGTGCTTGTATCCTTGGTTTGTATATCGCAATGTATGAGACATAGATACAAATGTGCCTACAAACAACCCATACAAGTCTGTTATCATGATGTTAGTCATAAACAAACATAGAATAAAAGTTACACATCAACCTTTACTCATCTTGAAAGATACGATGAATTCAAAGAATTCATGATCCCAAGTCTCCTAATATTTCAGAAATTTGGAATGGACCTATCCAGAGTTTATCAAACTTACCATGGTCTCCTTTCCTCTCATGTGCTCTGTCCCACATCAGGACGAAATCTGAGATCCTAAAGGCCTTAACCCTGGCTCTTTTGTCAAACTAGCATTTGATAATAGCTTGATGTTTGGCAAACTGATCAATTGCCTGACTTCTTTTCTCTTCCAGGTGCATCAACTAAAGCAACCTGACTTCTTGCTTATTGTCTATGCCTAGGTACTCTTGTGCAAACTGTAGTGTAGGAATCTTTAGGTTAATAGGGAGGATAGGATCCACCACATATACTAAGTGAAAAGGTGAGTTTCCTAATGCGGCCTTATTCCTAGTTTTGTCTACCCACAAGGCATACTTCAGAAGGGTGTTCCACTCCCTAGGGTTCTTTTCTATTATCTTTTTTATGATATTCAACAAATTTTTATTGGTGGATTCTACTAATCCATTCCCTTGGGGATAATAGTTTGAGGAGAACTTCAATATGATCCTGAATCAAAAGCCCAGCTTGATAATTTAGTTGAAGCAAAAGCAGACTAGTTATCACTTATCAGAGCATAGGGAACTCCATACTTGGTGAAAATATTACTTTCCAGAAATCTGATGACATCTTCAGCATTGCAGGTCTTGGTGCTGACAGCTTCAGTCCACCTAGTACAATAGTCAATAATAGTTAAGACACACTTGTGGCCTGATGATGATGGAGGATTAATTGGTCTTATGAAGTCCATGCCCCATTGTACAAATGGGCGCATCTCCATCACTGGCTGCAAAGGTTGAGTAGCATATCTCTCTCTGTTAGCAGCAACCTAACATACATGATAGCATTTAATATGGTCAGTATTATCCTTGAAAATGTTGGGCTAGCAGTATCCTACCCTGAGGATAGTGTGAGTAGTGGCCGAGGGTGACCCATGTGCTATTCCAAACTTATCATGTAGCTCTAATAACACTTTATCTGCTTCTGGCCTCTCTTGGCATCTTAGGTATATCCCTTCATAATTTTTCTTGAAAAGGATGCCCCCTTTTATCATATACTTCTGTGACCTTATTTTTAGTTCTCTCCTTTGTGAGGTTTGCAGTCTTGGAGGACATCTTCCAGTAATCGAGATGTGCCTGATGTTTGAGTACCACTCTCCATTGTCCTCTGCATTAATAACATACTGCTGAATCATGATATTGGGGTCAATCTCTGATATCATTTGGCTTAAAGCCTATCCTCTCACTAGCTTCATGGGTGTAATATCCATGTCATATTCTTGTAGGATAGTGATCCATTAAGCCCTTTTCTCACCTGGCTCACTCTACATTAAGAGCATTTTCACTACTGCATCAGGCACCACAGCAATCACTTTACTTCTTAGAATATAGTGCCTGAACTTCTTTACTTCTTTGACCAAAGAAAGTGCTTGCCTTTCAATGTCAAGGTATCTCAGCTTAGCATCTTTGAAAGGGTAGCTCATAAAGGCTATGGGCTTCTCTTCCTTTTGTTTATTTCTCTGTGTCAGCACTGCTACAGAGGTATGCTCTGAAGCAAATGAATAAATATAGAAGTCCTTGGTGTAGACTGGACTAATCAAAACTGGAGCATCAGATATAGCTTTTTTAATGTCTTTAAAAGCTACTCTAGCCTCTGGTGTCCACTCAATTTTAGCATCCTTCTTGAGCATGGAATTTAAAGGTCTAACAATTTTTGCAAAGCCAGTGATAAACTTCCTAACAAAATTAATCTTACCAAAGTAAGATTTCAGCTCCTTTTTTCTTCCAGGAAGCTGTATTTTCATGATGGATTCCACCCTGTCAGGATCAATGATAATACCATTTTCAGTTATTAGGTGGCCTAGTAATTTTCCTATTGTTTCCCCAAATATGCATTTCTTGGGGTTCAGGGATATCCCATATTGTTCACATTTTTTAAGCACATTTATGAGATCTTCTACATGGTTTCCTCTATCTTTAGAGAACACTGTTAAGTCATCCATGTATATGACTATGCATTTTCCTATTAAGACTCTAAAGGGTATGTCCATTGCTCGCTAGAATGTTGCTCCAGCATTGATTAACCCAAACGACATGTGTCTATAGGCAAATATCCCCCACTTTGTGGTGAAGGCAGTTTTTAATCTATTAATTTTATCCACCATTACCTGGTTATAGCCTGAGAAACCATCAAGAAATGACATCATTTTGGCACTGTTCACAATTTGTAGGACCTCATCTAGGGAAGGTAAAGGATAATTATCCTTCTTAGACACTCTATTCAAGTTCTTGAAGTCCACACATAGTCTGATGTCTCCATTTTTCTTCCTCACTGGGACTAGGTTTGCTACCTAGGTGGAGTGCCTCATAGGAAATATGATCCTAGCATTTAACAGTTTCTTAACCTCCTCAAAAATAATAGGTTCCAGCAAAGCATTGACAGGTCTTTGCTTCTGTCTAAAAGGCTTGGCATCTAGCTTGAGGGGTATGGTGTGTGTGATGACTAATGTGTCATACATTTTTAGTTCATCATAAGTCGAGGCAATGACATGGATGTAATCCTTGAGAGCCTGGGTTATTCCTTCTAATTCTTCTTCTGTGCAAACTTTTCCTATAAAGACACTTTTCCTTTCATCATTCTGTCCACTATTAACCTAGGAATATTGTCCTCCATCAGCCTTTGGAAGATCTTTTTGTTTAAGCATGTTGTCCAAATCAAATGCTCTCTCCAGCTCAATCATTCCCTTAGGAATTTTATTGCTGGGCAACTCTAAGATTTCTTCCTCTTCCCAGACATGATCTTCTACATTGTTCTCATCTATGATTTGTGCATCAAATATATCTCTGTTGGAGATGAAATCTAAGATATGCTAATCATCATCGAATACCTGGAGGTTGGTCGCATTGTCAGGCACAAAAGGTACTGATACCAACTCTATTGAAAATATTTTCAGACCAGAAATAGACAGTGGCTCCAATGTGCTGGTAGCCTGGGCTAAAGCATCTGCCCTATGATTCTGTTCTCTGGGTATGTGGGTGATATTGAATGCATCAAAAGATTCTATCAGGTCCCACACCCTGTGTCTATAATTGGACAGTTTTTTATAGTTGTAGGAGTAAATTCCTCTCACCTACCTCATGACTAATTCTGAGTCCCCATAGACATGCAGAATTTTTACTTTCTTCTTAAGGGAAAATAGTATCCCATGAATTAGAGCTTCATACTCTGTTACATTGTTGGTGCATGAGAACTGTAGATGATATGCTGCCAAGTAGGATTTTCCTGATGGATCAACAAGATCTATCCCTACTCCAGCTCCTTGTTTTGACTTGGATCCATCAAATCTAAGGATCCATAGCTTATCTTCAGCCAAAGGCTTACCTAAGCCTTCCTTCTTCTTTGCATCTCTGGCAGCTGCACCACTTGATATCCACTTTAGCTTTGGTATCTCATCTTTCTCAGACATTATCTTTCATTTCTTTTGTAAAGCTGAGGTCTCTTCTTTTTTCCTATCATCAAGAGTTAAATCCTCTGGACTAGGCAATGTCTATCTTTCCAGGAGATGCAAACATAGAGAGCAAGCAGTTTTTGAGTGAGGTGCTTCATGTAACCTACACCAGCTTTCAATCAAGGCATCCTATGGAGACCTTTTCTTTTGTGTCGTCTTCTAAATCTCTTTTGACAGGAACTCTTCAAATTTAGACAAAGTGCTACCTCTATCCATCAGATAATTCATAATCTGATTCAACTAAACAATCACTCCCTTTATTGATTTTATTTTTCCTTTTAACATTACTCTAGTTGCATACCAGAGTCTCTTCTGTCATTTGATCATGACATTCATCCTGACATGTACCTTCTTCTGTTCCTACAGGAAATAAACAACAATCAGCGTCACTATCATTATCATTGTCTGATGAACTTACCTCTGATGATGATGATGTTGATGCATCACTATACACTTGTTCCAGCTCCAGCATATCTATGCAGGCATCATAGGTCTTCTTAGAATGTGACTCATTATGCAACCTACACCATCCATCAATTAGAATATCATGAAGAGGTATTTCTAACAACTGACATTGTTTTACTTCTCTGGACAAGTGCCTTTCAAAATTCTTGTAATGGTCTACCTCATTTTCATTCTCAGGATGACCATCAAATTCTACAACTATTTTGTCATCCTGAGGGTCATCATGATGATGATGAACATTATACATAAAAATTTCTCCTATCTTGACAGTCTGTGGCCTAACAGAGTAAACTCTGGGTTCTACATCCACATACATGATCTTGTTAGTTTTGTTATAATTAGTGATCATGTTTTTCATTCGAGGTGCAACATCGATTCTTATTTGGCTTGGTATCCCCTTCTAGGGAAATGACATATGACTGAAATCTGTGGACATATATCCATTAAGGTTTTAGACCAGTCTCTACTGAGTAACATCCCATAAGTATCAGGTATATCAACTACCTAAATATCGATATAATATTAGATTCTGGGATCAGATGCTAGCTACATGTGAATGTGAGTTAGCTCTCCTACCACGCTCACTTCTATTTTATCCAATTGAGTCACCTTCTTTAACGATTTAGCAGGATGCAGGCCTAAAGCATTGCATATGGACAGGGGCATCACATTGGTAGATGCTCCTAAGTCTACTAAATAGTTGTGCAGGTTTTTGATGAACATCCTTATAGTAAGGAGGAATAGAGGCGACACACTTTTATCTCTATATAAGGTCATGTGGGAGGTCTCTGCAGATTGAACAGTAGATGGTACCTTTTGTTTGACATTAGGATCCCTAGCAGCATGATCTTTACTACCAGACTAACCTGAGGGGTGACTATCCTCTTTAGGAGCAGGATCATCTAGTGATTTCATAAATGCCTTCTTGATGGCAGGAGTTTTGAACAACTCTGACAAGGATAAGCTGATTTTAATCTTTTTCATCTCATCCGTGAGATAAGTGACCAACTTGTCAGATTCATGAGGTAGATTCATAGCCTTTGGCACATTATTTGGTGATGTCAAGTATTGAGCATTCACCTTGGGAAGACCTGGGTTATTACTTGCCTTGGGATCAGGAGGTGTATTGAAATTGTTTGGAGGCAAGGAAGAGGTCAATGGACCAGTAGGTCTATTGGAATTACTTCTCAATTTGTAGTTATGCTTACCCTGATATTGCTGTTGGTAGGCATGTACCTCCTCATGTTCATTTGAAGGCTCATTTTCATCCTGAAAGGGGAAAACATAATTTGACTCAAAAGCCATGGCTGATTCCTCACATGCCAGGGTGTAATCTTGGTGAGCAGGCACTATCTGCTGATAAGGATGATGTGTGTAACTCTCTAGTACTAAGGCAGAGTCATATCCACAAGGAACAATTTTATTTCCTTCTACATGAGGTTGATTTCCTGAAGTATTGGACACTTCAGTCTGAAAAATACTAGTAGCAATTCTGAACTGAGGACTGTCTAACTCTGCATGTGCATTGGTGTTATGAATTCTGCACTAGTTAGTGAGGGTTGCTTCTGCAAGGTTGACTCTAGTAGTCTATTTGGGTTCACTAGGAGGCAAATTGTCTAGGGGTGATGGCAAGGAACCATTGTTTGGCCTAGTGTTCCACACTCTAGGTTGTCTGGGAGGATTATTATTGCCATTGTTGTTATAATTATTGTTGTTGTACCCTCTATCAGGATAATTTGGTCTATCATTGTTATAGCCTCTATTTTGATTAGGCTGAGAGTAGAAGTTTTGACTCCTCAAGTGAGTGATCTCAATTGTAAGTTTCCTTAACTAAGCTGATATTTCCTTGATCTCTTCTTTCTCTTCCTGAACCTTAGCCACTACATTTTCTGTCAAGGGTTTGAAAAAGGAAGATCCATTGTTCTGATTATTCTGATCTATAACCTAAGGTGCCTGTATCTGTCCTGGATACTGCATCATCTAGCCATTTCCATTTGGAGGTCGCATAATACTCAATGGAGGTATTTGTAAAGGTGCAGGTATCACCGCTAGAGGCATCATGGCTCCATTAGGTTGTTGCTGGGGTAGGGTATGTTGGATAACCAGGAAGTGTGGGAAATGTTATGTTTGGTGTAGGAGCAGGAACTAGCTTCTAATTGACTTTGATAGCTTCTTGGAAAGCTCCTGTTAAAGTTGTGAATTTAGGATGTGCTCTCTTGATGAACATGGAAGTTAAAGGATCCAGGACTAAATAATAAATGCTCCTAGCAGCTTCATCTGCTACAACATATGGGGTGACTAACTTAGATAGCATTTTCTAGAACCTAGCATTGAAATTGGCAATAGGTTCTCCTTCAAACCATTTAATTGTGGCAAATAGGTGATAGTTCATTGAAGGATCTATTGGTATTTTGAACCTATTATTGAAAGATTTCTCTAGGACAGTCCATGATCTAACTGAACCCTGACCAAGGCTAATATACCAATTATAGGCTTCTTCCCATAAGGAAAAAAGAAATAATATGCATACAACGTCCTGATGCTCTATTTTGGCTCTACAACAGGCCTCTTTGAAAGTTCTGAGGTGATCATCTACATCCTGATATGGATGATATTTTGGATAGATTTTATCTAGATTCTTTGGTAACAGATGATATGCATTAAAAGCTAAAGGTGATTATACTGAAAAAAATGACATTGCAACTGGTGGAGGTTGAGCCTGAGGTATGACTAGCTGAGGTTGGTCCTGAGGTGTAATAGGTGATCCTGTAGGTGATTGTAAGCTAATAGGAGTTACAGGAGGATGTTCTAGTGATGCTCCTGAAGTACTAGAACTGAGAGTATGATGGATGTCTACAGTTCTAGGTCTAAATCCTCTGACAGGTAATTCTTCAAATATTCCACTGGACCTAGACCTGGTATTTGGCCTGTGAGCTACGATTTCTCAAATTGAAGGAAAATTGTCTGGTTGACTGTAAAGATCGGTTGGAATTTACCAGGAAAGACTGTATCTATAGTCAGAAAGTGAGACTGACTGGATATTTACTAAATATTTACATGAACAATGCAAATATGAGATGATATTGAGGTCTGGTGACACTTGCAACTAGATATCAGGTTTCTAAGGCAGATTACCTCAAAGCTTTTGACAAATTTCCCTGAAATAAGACTGATCTTTGCAAATTCATGATGATTTACTACAAAGCTTCCAATATTTATGGTTAATCTTGAAAACTTCACAAAGGATTAGCATGTACAAGCTTAAGACAACAAATCTTTGCATATTGATCAAAATCTGGAGGTGTTTCAGTGTTACCTTAATATCTGCATCATCAAATCCAATAAAACTAACTGATGATGAGCTTCTAGCTTTGGGCCTTCCTTCTAGCACTAATTTATGTTGATCATGATGTTAGTCATAAATAAACATAGAATTAAAGTTACACATCAACCTTTACTCATCTTGAAAGATACGATGAATTCAATGAATTCATGATCCCAAGTCTCTGTGGATTAGTTCTTAATCATCTGGCATTACTCAGTGGTTGATTTGTGTTGTTTTCCATTCAGGGGCCTTACATTTGCTCATCAATAGGATTCTATTTCTGTAAAAATGCCATATAGAAAGGTTATTCTACACAGGATATTTTTACAAATAGTGTGTCTATATTCAGATCTTTGCATGATATTTGTCAATTGTACATTCTTTAACTTCAAATATGCTGTAAATCTTCAAGTATCTACGAGATGTCTACATATTTCATGTAATTTGCTTCTGATTGTCAATTATTTGCAATTGTGATGGTGAATTGTTCTAAAATTGAAAGAAATGTAAAAGAATACTTCAAATTATGATGAATCTTTAGCTATTGATCCACATACACACTTGATACTGTCATTAGGAGAAGAAATCAAACCATATTTTCACCAGGATGTTCCACAGCTAGATATAGATGATGCAAACTTCAAAGGATGATGAATGAAGACAATACATGCAAACTAATGAGCACTCCAAGGGACACAGTAAATCAAAGCATATATCAAGAATTCAAACATAGACTACTTAGGATTTATGATGATTTTTAATCAAAATGGTCTTCTCTTTCATTAAGTATGCAAAAACATGTATGTTTACAATAACTTTGAAATAGGCCCTGATATTTTAGCAAACAAATTTCAATTAAGCATCGAATATTTAAAACAAGGCATCTCTACACCTTTTATAGAATAAGGTGAGGGAGTGGTTACAAATGAACTACAATCAAGATTTATCGATTAAGATCCATGGTGGATATTCCCTTTTGACTTGGTCAACAGTATCTCGTGGCATAGGTTGCCCGTTGGCAACCATCTAGGTAACTTATTTTCCTTTAAGTACCTGATGCAGATGTTTCCTTTGTAGCACATCTTCATCTACTCCTCAGGCTCTTCTTCTTCATCATGATCATCACTTTCCATGTCTTCATCATCTTGATGGATATCACCTCGTATATGGACCTACATGATCGTCCTGATATTTTCATATGCTTCTACTATTCTTTCAACTTCCCCGCTATCCTGAGTTTTGGCTTTACTGATGGCATACTTGTGGGTTTGAAACTTATCTCTAAGGGTCTCCAATTTACCCTTCTTGTTGCTCAATGTTTCATTGTAGTTCTCCACCGTAACCTTGATTCTCATGACCTTGTTCATTGCTTCTTCCGTCAGGTAGGTGAGAGGATCATCAGCCATCAACTGGAAATTATTATGCAAAGCTTTTATGGCAAAGTCTGCGTATTGGTTTTCAATTTTACCCTCTACTTTTCCCTCCAGGGATTCTAAGACTTCTACTTCATAGGACATCATGTTGTGCAGCTTCACACTGATATCCCTTAATTTATTGATGCACTTCTTCATTACATCACATTCAGACCTGATGTCCTTATACCAAATATCTACCAGCATGGTAGTGTTATTATTATTTAGTACCTGATGAGTTATTAGGATCTGAGGATTAAATCTCTTTATTTCACTTAGATCATCCAAGGCTTTCTCCAACTGAAATGATCTTCTTCAAGCCCCATTCTATAATTTATCCACCTTCTTCTTGGAGATACCCAAAGAATTCCACCTCTACAAAGAGGCACTCACTACTTCCTCAGCTCCTGTTAGTGTTGATGACATCCATTTTCTCATTATCACCAACTCATGCCTCATAAGGCCTAATTTATTAACCTCTTCTTGAGAAATTACAGTCAATGGGATTGCTTGATCTGATGGTGTATGATCAAGGTTAATCAAGCCTTTTATGTATGAGTGTAGCTGGGAAACGTGCTCCTTATGCTGCATATTCTTTTCCTTTTCTCTCTTCACCCTTTGGGTTAAAGAATCAATTATATCTTTTCCTTCCTAACCTTCTTGGTCCTCATTTGTAAACCCTAAATCAACCGTGGTAATCTGGCATTCTTCCAGGGTGATCTTGCCTTTCTCCTTTTCAACTATGGCAAGTGCTACCTGGCTGGTCCTTCTACTAGTAGTAGGATCTCTTATGATGGCTGAGGTTAATCTAGCCTTCCTCTTAGGCTTCATGATGGTTTCTGAAAACAATGTTGAAACATCAAATTCCTGAATCTCAAAACTTGATTCTATACTTATTTCTTTCTCGAGCCATTGAGGTATTTGGTCTCCAGATCCCTGTCATCTATCATCATCATCATGTCCACCCTAATCTCCAGTATCAGTCTCAGTTCTCGTTGGAGAGGGTGATGTCCTGATTTCTTCCTCATGGTGTTCTTCATGAGGGTGATCTTGTTCTACTTCCTCCTCCCGAGGAGTTTCTTCTTGCAGTGGAGGATCTTGCGGTGCATCCACATGCTGATCTTGTAGTTGATCCTGCACTTCATCTTCTTTTGTTTCATTCACATTGGTAATTTCCTCATCCTGAGGTATATTTATATATGTGGATATCATTGTATCTGACTTAGGTGCATTTACCTGATCTTGGATCACATTTTGCTCCACACCTATTATATCTACCTCCTGAGTCTTTAGGTCATCATGACCTGAGGTTTCTTTATCACCGCCCTTTTCTTGGACTTCTACTATCTTGGCTTCAGTTGGTATTTCTTGTTGTTGCTGACCTAAATCTGGAGTGTGGCTCTCCACTTATTTTTGTTTGAGTTCCTCAATATTTTTTGTTCTCTCAGGTGCACCTGCTTGATGTTCAGGACTTGGATCCTCCCTGTATGTTAGGTCTATCACTGCAGGGCTAGTTACCTGGTCAACTAATTTATTAGGCCTGATTTGTTGGGCTACCCTCTCTGGACTATCTTCTTTCTCTTGCTTTGTTTGCTTCAACTCTTCTAATATCACCCTTTGTGAGGATGGGGTTCCTTGTGGAGTCATGCGAGTGTTAGAAGTGAGGGTCTCCATTTGCTGACAAGTCGCATTCTATAACACCTCATCATCTGATAGGTCCACAGTCTCTTCCAATGAGAAAGGACTACCTTAAGTTGCTTTAGTGGCTTCTTTTTCTTGCTCTTCAGCCTTCTCAGTCTTAAACTGAATTATGGTAGGAAGTGGCACATCATGTTGCAATTCTTTTCTAAACACTTCACTACCAGATCCCCTTAATATTATAGGGTCATGTCTTATTTCACCCCTCATATGTGTTCTTTGTTTTTTAGGGGTTGATGTTACTAGGGATACTGCCTTCCTCTTCCTGGTGACAATCATGGGGTCATCTTCTGCAGGCTCCTCTTCAATAAGAATATCCTTCTCCACATACTATTATGAAGTTTGGCCTTGATCTTGTATTTCTGCAGTACCCATAGCCGGCCTCAGGATCCTTTTGGTTTTTTGTTTATCCTTTAGAGATGGTACAGATGAGGCTAATGCCTATCCTAATGTAGATACATCCTCAGCTAGTATATCAATTCTCTCAACTATTACCCCCTTAGGTTCATTATCAGTCTTCTTCTTCCCTCTGGGAGGTCCTTTTCCTTATTTCTAGGGTGGCATCCTTTCTCCATTAGATTTTCTCTTCTCTCCAAGAAAGTCATCATATTCCTCATCAGGAATCTCCTGCCTTTTCCTCTTGTTATCTACTATGATGGCCATCCCCTTCTTCTTTAGTATATTTATTTGTTTATTCACCTATGACTGGGTCAACTATAGCACCCCACCTAGAAACTGATCTAATGAAATATCTTCAGGTTGCGTTAGGTCAGGGGCTAAAATGGTGTCATTATGCACCTTATTGTCTTCATACTCATTTGACATGATCTTGGCATCATCCTTCTTCAATTGCGTAGGCATTGGAATACAATCAAATGTCTTAATCTGATTGAGTGTGAGTCTCTGATATTTTCTTCTTCTTACTTTAGCTTCATCCTCACAGTCAGTCTAGAAATCCTCCATGTGCTTCTTATGTATAGGTTGGCCTATGATGTTTTGCATTCTTCCATAAGGGTCATATGATCTGGCCAATGGGAATGGTTGTAAATTCATTAGGTTCAGACCACCTATGGCCTTTTTTATGCCATCTGAATCAGGGCATATGTACCACCCTATAGTTACTGGAAACAACACTGGAGGTATTTTATTGTTTTCTTTATATGTATCTAGTGTAGTTGATATCTATCTTAGAAACTCCATCAGGACTACCCCATCAGTAGGGTACTTGGGTAACATGAAGGGTTGTCCTTCAAAACCTTCTATCCTGATGTAGGAAAATATGGCAAACTGGATGAACTAGGCACCATGCTTGTATATAATTTCTTGAGCTTCCATGCTCAGTCTTTTGGTTCTATCCTCTTCCATTGTTTTGACCAGATGCATAGAGAATGCATGACTCACTAATTTGTAGTCATGGAGATAGTGTGTTTTTTGCAACTGAGGATAATGGTCCCATATATGAGCATCATTAATACTGCCACCTATCCTTCCAACTACAGTTAGTGCATCAAATGTACCTTTATAAGCACATGAATACACTATATATGAAGTCATATAAAATAAACAGTCCAGGCCCCCTAGGTTCATCAGTTGTTCATCTAGAGCATCACTGATGATCTTAGCCCATAATGGCTTGTTATCTATGTAAATGCACATCATGATAACCCCATACATCTAATCCTTGAAACTTCCAGTAGTAGGATGGCCTGTCATCTTACTGAGCAGGGCAATCATATACTGATACTCATCATCAAAATCAAACTTGTATAAGTGCACTGGTAATTTGGTAGAGGTAGTGTAAGGGCTGTTCTTTGCTCTCCATTGGTACATCCTCTTTCTTATAGTCTTTTTGTTATTTGTATATTCAATCTCTAGTTTCTTCAGATCCATACTAGCTACCTTTTTCCCAACTAGAAGGTTGAAAGTAGATGTAATCCCTTTTATTGACAGATCCGCATATACCCTTCCATGTTTTTCTACTCGCCTCGTCTTAGGTTTGTAATTTCTAGCACACTCTATAATTAATTCTGGAGTTTCCATGGAATAAGGAAATCTAGCCACATACCACATTCCTGATACAAAAATGGCATCCAATAGGGTACTTTCTTTATCATTGCCCATCTTGGCTAACCATGCCGCTAAATCTGTATTTCCTTGATGAGTATCTCCGATGACACCATATTTGAACTATACTCCCTCAGGATGGACAAACATAGGCTTAAGAAATTCTGAATCAGACTTGTTCTTCTTGACGTCTGCCATAGATTCCTGGAATGAACATGACTGGTCTTACAACAATATCCACATGCATGCATATACAACATTATACGTTTACGGTATCATGCATATTATACTTATTAATCTTCATTTCATCATGATATGCATAATTACAAAGCTAAACCATAAAAGAACTTACTACCTAGATATTACATAAAATGACAACATGAGGGTTTCTAATTACTTACCTGATTACATTTTTCTCCTAGATTAAGCAGATGATTATGGAAAAGGGGCTCAGATACTATTGATAATCACGTGCTCCATTCTGCTGTAAGCTATTTGTTTCCGCAGGTAGGTCATATGAGGGTTTGAATGTTCCTCGCTCTATAAAATCTCATTTCTTCACAAGGTAAATGTAAAATGACCCTATAAATTCACTTTTAATCTCATTCTTAGGGTAAATTAGGGCAAATCCAGGTTAGATTGATTAAAACCATTAATCTTCTGCCACGAATTTATGGATGCTACCAGGTGTTTGCATTGTGTTCGCAATCAGATGGAATCCACTTACTACATTTATGTGCATTAAATGTCATGGGGCAAGATGAGGGGGTGATATTTGAAAGATCAGGTGATATTCTATATATGACCCTCGCAAAATATATGACGTTGTTTGATGGGTAAATACCACTATCACGTAAAATTGATGTCCGGAGCTCTAGACTTAATGATTATAGGGTGATAAAATTGGATTGGGGTGATCTTACATAAGATGACTGATGTTACAAAATATGACCCCACCGGAATATCAAGTTTGACCAGGATTTTGACTTGTCATAACTTTCATTCCCTAAGGAATATCAGGGTGATCCAAAAGGCAAACCTGCATAAAATTTTGTACTCTTTCCAACCATGAGGTTATTGACATGAAATATTAAATTTGACTAACTAACCTTATCATGATGACTTACCCAACTTCCTTATGCAAGATCACCTGCATGACTTACTTTTACCAGACCGCCAAAAGTAGGAAAAACACAAGCCAAGCCAAGCAGAAAAGTTGGGTCCCTATTTTGTCAAGTCAAAATGGGGTGTGTTGTGTAACCACACAACAAAGCCCCTTTTTCCTTTTATCTTACTGACAAAGTCTTTCATTTCCTTGTATATCAGAATTATACATTTTTAACATACAATTGCCCCAAACATATAAAACCTTTCCTTTATTTAATTCCCTTTTTAAATCTGCCTTGCATCTTTTGTTTGTATCTTTGCTTGTATGTCAACTTGTATATTCATTAGTTGTTACAATATAGAACATCGGGATACAAGTTGTGGGACCCACTTTACTTTCCCACTTGTATCTCAATGATACAACAATACTTGTACCTACTCTTATATACAAGCCTCGATACATGCAAACTCCTTTGTATAATCATCCCTGACTCCTTATCTTTTATAAACCATATTGCATAGCCCTTTGGCTCCACACATGTATATAAAGTGAATGCATCTTTCAATATACATTAAGGTATGAAGCATCAGTTATATCAGAGTTTAATTCTCTTTAACTTCCACATTGTATGTATATCGAAAGGTATAAACTCGAAGCATAGAACATACAAACTGTGAAACATACCTTAATAAAACCAAATTTAATATTCTCATCAGGTTTGTGATATGTATATCATGTTGTATATCACCTAGTATCTTTCTTTTCACCAAACATACAACCCAAGATACAACCTATGGACTTAACCTATTATCCATTTTACTTCCAAATCTCATCGGGTCTGACTTGTATGTAAAGAATAAAACATTAACAATATGCATACTATTGGGAAGAGACACTATATGGCTTCATGAGTGTTGTCATTGATGGCAACAAAGTTCATCCCACCCATCCGTAGAACATGGTGTGCCTATACCGGAAGTCAGATTGAAGAAGTATTGTGGTCCGGTAAGCAAGAATAGAGCATGCAGCAGGGTCTGACAGTCAGGTCCAGATCTCTCAAAGGAAGTATCGCAGTATAGTATAGATTTGGGGAAGTCAATAGGAGTACATTGAATGATAGATTCCATGGATTAAGCCTCCGGTGATGGAAGAGTGAAGAGACATGAACACTTGAGTGTTGGGTTTCTGTTTGGCAGAGTAGATAGAGGAAGAACTAACTGGTAGAGCATCATACCTAAGTCTGAATAAGATATTGATGGTGATCAAGCTTCCTGAGGTATCATTCATGACTGACCAACATGATTGATGACTTCTATAAGCATCTCTTTAATCTGCATTACTTGGTATGTAAAGATTTAGCTGACAGATTAGAGTTTGGGAAAATATTGACTATTCCAGATGCTGACTAGAAAGAGGATGAAATCCTTTGTGTGAATATAGATATACCAAATAGATTTGGATGTGAAAGTGTGTGTATTGTGTGGTGCGAAGAAAAGCAGAAGAATAGAGTGAAGGTAGCAAGACAGGTCCGACATGTAATAGGACAATAGCACCTAAGAGAACAAGAATGAAGTGTAGCAGATCAGTATATTGGGCTTAACCAGAACTGAACCTCAGCATATGTGGATGCTTCTCATCAGTTCAAGTATCTAGTTTCCTTGGATAAACTATTGTATACAGTGAGCCTCTTGTGAGCAGTATGCTCAAGCAGTGAGCCCTAATTGGCAAGTGCCATTTTGTACTATCTTATTCTTCTAACAGAGAATACAATCTTGGGTTAATCACCCTATGGTTTTTCCCCTAACAGGGTTTTTCACGTCAAAATCATTATGTCATGTGTATTGATGTTATTTCCATTTCATAGTTATGTTTGCCTAGTTAATTTAATGCTGCACTAATTGATAAGGAAATTCAGAAAGCTGAAATAATTTAGATAACTAATTCACCCCCCTCTTAGTTATCAATAATTGGTATCAGAGCCAAGTTCCTCCAAAAAGAGCCTAACAACTTGAGGAAGATCTGGGAACTCAAATGGATGTGTATGGTATGAGGGATCAACTTCAGTCTGCCCTAGATGATCTTGAGCAATCAAACTCTGAAGTCAATGAATTGAAGGAAAGACTCAAACAGGTTGATGATTTCATAAATGAACTAAAAGGGAAACTGAATATCTCTATGAAAAAAATAAAATATCTACTTCAGTAATTGGCAAATCAAAGTGAAGACAATGGTACAAATGAAGATCTGAATTAGAAAACCAAGTTATGTGAAAAGTTATCAAAAGAGATCATTATGGTAAGACATAAAATGGAATCAGGAGTTCTAAAATTCACCCAAGAAATTGAAGAGAAAAGAAAAATTGAAGATGATCTAAGACAATCTCTCAAGGAGAAGTTAGAAGACTGCCACAAAATGGATAGAATAATCAGGCATCTAGAATCTAATCTTGAAGATGCTAGAGATAATGAAGAAAAACTTGAGGATCAAATTGACACTCTTAAAAGGGATCTTCAAACAACAAATGAATACAAAGAGAAATTCAAGATAAGTTCTACTCAACTTGAAGTTCTTCTTGAAAGCCAAAAGAGGGTAGATGACAAGCATGTCTTGGGATATGAGAAAGGTGAAAGCTCTGGATCTGGTCAGAAGAATTTTGGATCAGGAAATCCAAGGAACAAGCCTAGAAGACCTCTGGTAAGGCAACCTAATGCTCAAAGATATCCATTCTTCAATGGATACTGCCACAACTACAATAACTTTGGTCATAAAGCTAATTAGTGTTGAAAGAGAATAAATCAGACCAATACATCCTTCTTCGGACATTGTTTCAACTGCAAAAGGTATGGTCACAAATCTCATGCATGCAGAAATATGCAAATGAACAAATCATTCAATAGTAAATGCTTTGCATGCAATAGAATGGGACATATGGCTAATCAATGCAAATCAAGAGGATATCATTCAAATATGCAAAGAAATGTTGTTTGCCACAATTGCAATAGATCCAGTCATATTGCCAAATTCTGTAGAAGCAAGAATCAAGACAAAAGGGGTCCAATGCATCATAATTAGAATCAAGACAAAGGAAAAGGAAAAGTGAATGCAGATGAAGTTAAAAGTGAGATGAACACGATTTGGGTGAAGAGAGGTATAGAGAATGTAGGGGATGGATCTGCACCAGAATCTGGTACTAATATTCCTTCCAGAAATTAAAAAGTGAGCTCTGGCTCAGGGGGAGACACAAGGAAAAACATTTTCCCCCAGCCAGTTAATTGGTGCCTAAAATTGGCACATGAGAAGTTGCGGAATAAAAGGTTTCTCAGAGAAACATCTAAAGAAATCTTGGTAAAGATATGGAAGATCCACAGGAAGATTTGAAGATTCTAATCTTCCAAGATTGATCTAGTTTAATAGTCATCTGGTAAAATGGCATTATCATAGTTAAATCCAGTATGATTCAAATTTGAGGCATCTTGTTCTATGGATAGATCAAGTGTTTAGGGAAAATAAGATAATTTGTTATTAATCACCAAGGATTACTCTAAGTATATCTCAGTGATCTGGAAAAATATCTTTCTCAAAATAAGAAGAACCAGACAACTAGAATGACTTGAGTTGCACATTTATTGCAATATAAAATTAGGGTTTTCCTAGAAATAAAAGGGTTCATTTTCTTGTCATTTGCACATTTGCATTCAAGAAGAAGAGAAAAGGAGCTTTGCAACAAATTATCTCAAATTCTCATAAGATCAACAGTTGAAATCGATTCATCCAACAAATTAATCTCTCATTCAGCAAACCCTAGAAGCACAAAAGGTACTTTCTGTTATTGAATATTTCTCTATAAAATCTTTTGAGGATGACTACACCGAATGTTGTAAAGATTATTGATAGGTCATGTCCAAAATTCAAGAAACATCCATATAAATCCCTAGAAGTTGATCCCGTAGGCACCTTTTCAAGTATTCTGCATGGGGTTCTGCATGTAGAAGATGTTAGGAAATATATTCATGAGAATATTGAAGAATTTGGGGAATCTAAGTTGGTTGATATCTATCACAAGCATTTGATAGATGACTCATTTGAACTCAAAACTCAGTATAAAGCCATCTAGAACAAGCATTTTACATAATGCATTCATTTCCCCTGTTTTGCAGAAGATGAATGGGTCCAGTATGTTCTAAGTAGAATGCATGATAACTTTATATAGTTGATGAGGCCATTTAAGATAACCAAGGATGCCATTAGGGTAGTAACTAGATTGCACTCATCCGGTGGGATTCCTGTTCTCAAATCTGTCAAGAATCAAACTGTGAGTGAAGCTACTAGATCAAAATTTGACAAAAGAGCAATGACAATAGATGACATCACTAATCTAGATGTCAAGTTTGCCTCCATGATCATCAGTTGTAAGATATATCACTCTAGCAGGGAAAATTCAGTACCCAAAACTACAATTTACACTGCTTATGAAATGCTGAGAAAAATGTAGATTATGATCTTTGTGAACTCCTTCTGAGCCAACTAATGGAAAACCTACAAAAGATCAAGAAGGACAAGAAGAACTGCTTCAAGTATGGTGGGCTGATACTATGTTTGTTCTTCTACTTCATGAATGAGCTTCCCAGATCTAGTGGCTGGGTATGACAGAATGATAGACTAGTAGCCATCCAAATCAGAGATTATATACATGGACTTGGTGATCCCAAGGCACATAATATAGCACTCTGGGGCTATTTCAAGAATTTTCAGAGCATGATGCAAGAAAGAGAGAAAATCCCCCAATATTTAGTTGAAAAGTATAAAGATACAATATGCTTTATGGTAGAAATTGATCAATGTCTAATGGAGGCAGTAGAGCCAAGAATAGTGTAGATCATGCCAATGGGGTATGAAGTAGATGAGAAAATTGTTGAGCTACATGTTCAACACATGCTCAGTCAATCCAAGGATCCTAAAGTAGAAAGGTTTGGAACCTTTGAAGAATTAAGTGTGAAGATCCATGTGGAGTTAAGACAACCAGAAATAAAAAGAAAAGTGAGGAGGGAAGTAGAAGAGTTTGCCAAAAGGCATGGGATTTCAAAAGAGACACTTGATGCAAATAGAGAGAAGATAGAAAGGGCAAAGAAAGAAAAAGAAAAAGCAAAGGAAGAAGGTGTTCCAGTGGAAGTCCCCTCCCAGACGAGATCCCCTAAGACCTCTACACCTACCACTACAAAGAGCTCAAAGGCATCAAAACTGGAAACAAAATCATCCAGAAAAGGGGAGAAGAGAACCAAGAAAAAGGCAACAAGGTCCTACACAAGCCAAAAGGATGAAGAAGAGACAGAATCATATGAGGAAGTAAAGAAACTGAAGAAGAAAAGGAAAACATCTGGTGAACTTCTGCTAAAGAAGTAACAGAAGAATTTGTTGAGAAACCTACTTTGTACATTGATGACATCATAAAATCAGTTACTGTGGATGGGAACCTTCAACCAATGGCTAAATTCTATAATGATTACAATGAAGCTGATCAAAAAATCTTACAAGAAGCCATAGTCAGGTATCTAAATATCTACAACAAGGCTTTTATTGAAATCATATCTCTTATTCCCAAAAGCCTAGAAAATAATTAGAAATAAGAAAGAATAATGCTATGTCGAAGGATCTTGAGATCTGAAAACAGATAGCTATTCAGCTATATCCTTCAATCGCTCCTAAGTAGAAGAATATGATCTTCAAAGATTGTAAGGATGAGTTCTGGAGCAAAGCTAGAATGAATCAGCTTATGCTTGGAGAAACTGACAAAGTAGCAAAAGAAACAGAAGAGATTCTCCAGAATGCATACAAAAGATTCAACATTCCTATTATAGAGGACTTAGGTGATAATCCCTCAGCCACAGATGTTGAAGAAGAATCTACTAAGATAGTGGTAGAAGAGGTAAAGGAGACAGGTGAACAAAAAGGTAAGGACTTAGATTCCTCTGCTCTGGAAGAGGAGGTCCATGATCAAGAAAGCGTCTCTCCTCCAATTTCCCCTATAGACTCCGGATTCAAAGAAAAAGAAAGAGTACAAGAGAAGATCAGTTAAGGAGAAAAAGAAAAAGAAGATAACAGTAGCAAGGCTGCAGAAGGAGAGAAAACTCCAACAAAGAAGGCCACAGATGATAGTGGTAAGGCTACAGAAGGGGAGAAAATTCTGTCTCCAGCAAGAGACACAGCAGAAGCAGTCAAAGAATTCTTGACCAAAGAGATGATGGAATTTGATGAACCAGAATTGCTTCAAGGTCCATTCAATTTTGATTCCCTCTCTTCGGTCCAAACCATGAAACTAGCTTCCTTCACTCAAGCAAAGGCAAAAGAAAAAATGCTGAAGTCTCACATGGAAGACTGTGAGCTCATAGAAACTACATCTGGTATATTGGAAAAGATCATGCCATCCTTTGAAAAGGATCCTACAGCCTCCACATCTGGTAATATAAAGTCTCTTGTAAATTCTGTTAATACACATTTTGACTGTTTAGAGAAAGCAGCAAAAGAGAAAGTCAAGCAAGAATTTTTGGATAAGAGATTCTTTGAAGTACAGGGTCTAATCTCAAATGACAGGAGAGTTATGGATATTGGGATAAAGAGTTTAGAAAATGCTCTCAAAGATGGCAGAAATATTTATAAATTTTGTTTATCCTGGCCCAAAGTGACCAAAGATGTTGATAAGAAAGTAAAAGAGCAAGAAGAGAAACTACTAAGTTTGTCTCAAAGTTTTGATCCTCTCTCATCTCCAGTAATCAAGCAAGAATGTCAGACTATTGCAGTCTTGAATGAAATTAAGAAACTTGAGAAGGAGAAGAAAAATAGAATAAGTAGGTTAAGTGAACTTAGAGGGATCATTATCCCTAAGTTAGAGGCCATGCATGAGGCCCTAAGTGATGCTCAGACTACAGCCCAGACCAGTGATCCGACAGATCTAAAAAGGGCAGAAGCTTTTGCATTCTTGTTGAGTGGTCACATCTCAATTTTGGATAGGATGAAGAAGAGTTGGGTGATAGAAGTGGTACAGCTAAAGACCACTTTTGCAGATATATTTTAGTATATGTAGGTAAAACATGTATATATGTTTTATGCAACTAAGTATAGATTGTTTTTGGAGATTTTGGTGTACGGACCCCACCCTTTGCCATTGATGTCAAAGGGGGAGTGAGGAATAGTGAAAATTGAGGAATCTAGCTAAGGGGGAGCTCCAGAAAATGTACATAAGAACAGAGCATTAGCCAAGGGGGATTATAGTGTGACAGTCATTTTTCACTAAGTGTTGCCATCAATGCCAAAGGGGGAGATTGTTGGCAAGAGACACTATATGGCTTCATGAGTGTTGTCATTGATGGCAACAAAGTTCATCCCACCCATTCACAGAACATGGTGTACCTATACCAGAAGTCAGATTGAAGAAGTATTATGGTCTGGTAAGCAAGAACAGAGCATGCTGCAAGGTCTGACAGTCAGGTCTAGATCTCTCAAAGGAAGTATCTCAATATACTACAGATTTGGGGGAGTCAATAGGAGTACATTGAATCATACATTCTAGGGATTAAGCCTCTGATGATGGAAGAGTGAAGAGACATGAGCACTTGAGTGTTGGGTTTCTGTTTGTCAGAGTAGACAGAGAAAGAACTAATCGATAGAGCATCAGACCTAAATCCAGATGAGATATTGATGGTGATCTAGCTTCCTGAGGTATCATTCATGACTGGACGACATGATTGATGACTTCTATAAGCATCTCTTTGATCCACATTACTTGGTATGCAAAGATTCAGCCGACAGATTAGAGTTTGGGAAAATATTGACTATTCCGGATGCCGACTAGAAAGAGGATGAAATCCTTTGTGTGAATATATATATAACAAATAGATTTGGATGTGAAAGTGTGTGTGTATTGTGTGGTGCAAAGAAAAGAAAAAGAACAGAGTGAAGGCAGTAAGACAGGTCTGACATGTAACAGGACAACAACACCTAAGAGAATAAGAATGAAGTGCAACAGATCAGTATATTGGGCTTAACCGAAACTGAACCTCAGCATATGTGGATTCTTCTCATCAATTCAAGTATCTAGTTTCCTTGGATAAACTATTGTAGGCAGTGAGCCTCTTGTGAGCAGTATGCTCAGGCAATGAGCCCTAATTAGCAAGTGCCATTTTGTACTATCTTATGCTTCTAACAGAGAATACAATCTTGGGTTAATCACCCTATGGTTTTTCCCTTAACATGGTTTTCCACGTCAAAATCATTGTGTCATGTGTATTGATGTTATTTCCATTTCATGGTTATGTTTACCTAGTTAATTTAATGCTGCACTAATTGATAAGGAAATTTACAAAGCTGAAATAATTTAGATAACTGATTCACCCCCCCTCTAGGTTATCAACACATACAAGTACAATAATTCATAAACCTGACTTCTCTATGTGACTAATACAATGACTCCACATACAAACGACCTTGTACATGCAATGTACAAACCTTCCTATAATGCATTTTACCAAAACACACATATCTTGCAGAATATTGGGAATTTTGAAATGGTTGAAAAAGTAAACCTTATTCATTTTTGACAAAGAATTCACCTATTCTGCTCTGGTACATAATGCTAATTTTTTCCAATTTTCAACAAGGTTTCTACCCTTTACCTCCTTTTCCCTTTTACCACGAAGTAGACCCACACCCCAGTAAAAAAAGACCACAACCATAGCAGGGGTCCTCATTTTGCTAAGAAGCAAAATGGGGCGTGTTGTGAAAATCACAATAACTAGCAACCAAATAAAACTATTAAATTAAAACTGTTAAAGAAAACTAAATGAAATAAATTCATAACTTCCAACTTTCTTTTCTGCAGATCATTACTTAGATTGAGACCTAATGTATTCAATAAGATGCATGAATCCCTCAAGTGATTTTAAGTGGGTGCATGTGATTAATAATCCTCATCTTGAAAATAAGTTGAATACACCAGTGACTGATATTAAACTACATATTTGATATCATTCCCTCATAACCAACCGGATAGAACCTTATTGCCAACAGGCGTCTATAGCCCCGACAAGGTTATCGTTACAATTCTCCTAAGTAGAGCCCCACTGCTAGTAAGTGTCTATGGCCCTAGTAGAGTTACTTAGATGGCTTAATCTAGATTTTTTAGTAAAATTTGTTTTATTTATTTACTTATTTTTTATATTTTGTGTAAGATAGACTTTATAAGATATTACCATTGTAACTTCATGATGCCAGGTTTGATCACTTGCTGAAATTAAGATGAGAATTGTAATGGTAGCAAGGGTGACTTCTAATTTTTCACCTAACACCTAAACTGGTATGTTCAACAAACCCAAGGATTTTAGGTGTGTCACTGTGAGAAACTTCCCTTGAATACTCAATCGACAGTTATTGAATACAAAATTTCACAAGCTAAACCATTTTCTACATTTATGATAGTCACAACAAGTTATGCATAAGTTTCAAATAATTAACCTGAATGTTCTAAATTTTCCATTGTTTGCAGTGGTGGTTAATCTTCTCCTGTATACTTCAAAACAAAACAAACATCCCTACCAAGGTAACACAACTCACAAACCAACACAACAAAAACCAAAACAAAACCCAACCAAACCAACAAGACAACTGTATATTATTTACACTATGATACATAACATACCAACTACCCTCACCTCAAGCTTGAAAGTAAGGTTTCAAATGTTGGCCATTAACAGGTAATGGCACATCTTCCCTAGTCAAGGTCTTGAGACTGAATGTATTATCTCCTATTATCTCTGCAACTTGTAATTGACCTAACCATAACTTGTCAAACTTTCCATGATTTCCTTTCTTTTCATGTACTTTATCCCAACACAACATTAAGTCTGATATTCTGAATGTTTTGACTCTTGCTCTTTTGTCAAACCATCTTTTGACCACTGCTTGGTGTTTGGAAAATTTTTCAATGGCTTGATCTCTCTTCTCATCTAGTTGTAATATTTGTATTATATTGGCTTCTCTGTGATCATCAAATCCTAAATACTCATTAGAAAACTTCCAGATAGGTACTCTTAAATTCACTGGAAGTATGGGATTAGTCCCATAAACTAGATGATAAGGTACATTGCCTAAGGCCAAATTAACTTAGTCATATCTACTCACAACACATATTTTAACAACGTTTTCCATTCTCAGGGATTTTTTACAATTAGTTTCTTAATTATATCCAATAAAATCTTGTTTGTAGACTAAACTAAACCATTCCCCTGAGGATAACAATTTGAAGAAAATTTTAAAACTATCCCATATTCAAATGCCTATTTAGAAAATTTCAAAGAAGAAAATGCAGGGCCATTATCACATACCAATGAATATGGAGCTCCAAACCTTGTTATGTTGTTTTCTTCAAGAAATTTGATAACTACCTCAGTAGTGGAAAACTTGCAACATGTGGCTTCAGTCCACCTTGTACAATAGTTAGTTACTATCAATATAAACTTATGTCCTACAAATGATGGAGGATTTATAAATCCAATGAAATCTAAGCCCCACTATGCAAATGGCCTAGGCTTAATGACCGGCTGTAATTAATTACCCTGATTCCTTCCCTTGTCTGTTGTAGTCTGACATGTATGACAACTTCGAATATGACTTTCTATATCTTTAAACATTGTTGGCCAATAGTATCCCACTCTTAATATCTTATGTGTAGTAGCTAAATGAGAACCATGAGCAGTTCCATACTTATCATGCAACTCTGACAATACCTTATCTGCTTCAATTCTATTTAAACATCTTAAATATATACCTTCATGGTTCTTCTTGAATAGAAGACCTCCTTGTACCATGTATCTTTATGCTTTAATCTTTAAAGCTCTTCTCTAAGAAGACTTCATCTTACTTGGATATTTACCTGATATCAAAAATGTATTCAAATCATCATACTAGCCTGACGTATCATTAGAATTTAATACATACTGTTGCTTCACCAAATTTGGATCTATGTTTGCTATGGTCTATTCTAATGCTTGTCCTCAAACCAGCTTCATTGGAATAATCTCCATATCAAACTCTTGCAATATTGTAATCCATTTTGCCCTTTTCTCTCAAGGCTCATTCTGCATTAGTAACATTTTTACTGCTACATCTGGTACTATGGCCTTGACTTGACTTCATAAGATGTAATGTCTAAACTTTTTAATTGCCCTTACTAGTGCAAATGCTTGTCTTTCCATGTCTAGATACTTTAGTTGTGCTTCTTTTAGAGGTGTACTCATGTAAGCTATGGGCTTTTCTTCATTATCTTCTCCTTTTTGTGTCAAGGCAACTGCAATTGAATGTGTAGATGCATAAGAACATATGTAAAATGGTCTAGTATAATTTGGACTTGCTAACACAGGAGCATCAGCAATGGCCTCCTTAATATCTTTCAATGTAGATTTGGCTACTGGTGTCCATTCTATCTTTGCATCTTTCTTGAGCATGGCATTTAATAGTTGCACAATTTTTGCAAACCTTGTAGTAAACTTCATGACAAAGTTAATCTTACCAAAAAAGGACTTTAATTCCTTCTTACTATTACGTAATTGCAATTTTCTTATTCCTTCTACTCTGTCAGGATCAATGGATATCCCATTTTTAGAAATGACATGTCCTAACAATTTTCCTTCATTTACATCGAATGAACATTTCTTTAGCTTAAGAAAAATCCTGTACCTGTCACATCTTTTAAGTACTCTTCTCAAATCTTCTGCATGAGTGGAGATATCTTTAGAGTACACAGTTAAGTCATCCATATAAATAACAATGCATTTACCTGATAATCCATGAAATGCAATGTCCATGGCTTGTTGAAAAGTGGCACCTGCATTGATTAAACCAAAAGGCATTCTCCTATATGCATAATTACCCCACTTGCAAGTAAAAGTAGTCTTCAACCTATCTTCTTTATCAACTAAGACCTAGTTATATCCTGAGAATCCATCTAAAAAAGACATCATCTTAGCCCCATTTACTGTTTGTAGTACTTCATCTATTGGAGGCAAGGGATAATTATCTTTTTCAGAAGCTTTGTTCAAATTTCTAAAGTCAACACATACCCTAATGTCTCTACTTTTCTTTCTCAAAGGTACTAAATTAGCTACCCAGGTTGAATATCTTACTCAGAAGATTATCCTAGAAGACAACAATTTTTTTACTTTCTCAAACATTAAAGGCTCTAAAATAGCATTCACAGGCCTTCGTTTCTGTCTAAATGGTTTAACTTCTAGTTTCAAGGGTATCGCATGAGTTATGATGGACGTATCATATGTCTTCAAATATTCATATGTCCATGCTATTACATGTTTCTATTCTTTCAGAGCATCCATAATTTCTTTTGTTAACTTCTCAGAGCAAGCCTTTCTAATCAATACATTTTGTGGACTTTGTTTTATTCCCAGGTTATATGGATCACATTTACCCCCTTCAATTTTGGGAAAATCTTTCTATCTAACTACCCCATCAAAGTCAAAAATCTTTTCTAACTCAATTACCCCCTTAGGTAATAAATTACTTTTCAAGTTTATTATATCTTCTTCATCCCAAGACACATCAGGCTATTCCTGTTCATCACTAATTTGACCTTCAAACACTACATTACAAGTAAGAAAATCTATAATTTGCTGATCTCCTTGAAATATCTAAAAATTAGTAACATTATCTGGTATGCTCAGAACACTCACTAATTCAACAACAAATCATTTTAAACCTGACAATGTTAAGGGCTCCAAAGTGCTAGCAGTAACTGCTAATGCATCTAGTCTATGATTCAATTCCATAGGGATATGTTCTATGTTAAAGGCATCAAATGAATCTATTAAATCCCACACCCTATGCCTATAACAAATCATCTTCTTATAATTGCATGTAGATAGATTTCTTACTTGTCTGACCACTAACTCAGAGTCTGAAAACACTCTGATCATTTTCACCTTTTTCTTGATAGCCATAACAAGTCCATAAATCAAAGATTCATATTTAGCTATGTTATTAGTGTTGATAACTGAGAGGGGGGGTGAATCAGTTATCCTATACTTTTTCCAATTCAAATATTCAGATCCACTTAGTTATTCATTAGCATAGCAATTAATCATCCATGAAAGCATAAAGCATAAACATCAGATTAGATAAACATCAACACATTGAACACCAAGATTTTGATGTGGAAAACTTGGTTAAGGGAAAAACCATGGGGTGATTAACCCAAGGATTATTCTTTGTTAGAAGAATAAGAAAAATGAATGGCACATGCCAATTGGGGCTCACTACCCAAGTACACTACTCACAAGGAGGCACACTGCCTACAAAGAGACACACTGTCTACAAGATCATAAGGATCACAACCTTGAACTGGAGAATGACATCTTTACCATGTCTAGATCAGTTCCATTTAAGCCCGAGTCACACCTACTCTGCTTTTCGCTCTTTTGCTATGCCACACTCATCCGCTTCACTGCTCACTTTGAAATGAACTCACAAACCTTTATTTATACAAGACATCAACTTAGGAACAATCATCTAAGTTGGAAATCAACCATAAGGACATTCACAAGATGATTAATACATCCGGCCGGCCACCACAAGAACATTCGCACGATGAACAACTCATTCGGTCGGCTAGTCTGAACAAGAACTTCATCTGGAAGAATATCATCAATTCTAGGCTCTACCACCAATGTGGATCAACAACACAACCTTAACACAATCCAAGAACCTTCACAAGCCTACCTGAATCACTAGCTACATCTACACTTCCTCTACTCACTGGAACCTCTTCTCTTCCTCATCCAGAACTTCAAGAACACAGTCTATCGCCATTGTCATACTGCCAGAGGTGCTTCCGGACCTCCAAACCACATACCAATTGAGATGACACATTACAAGGACCTCCCAAACACTCTGTCCAATCCATAGAATAGGACAATGCACTTCCAGATCTCACCGGACCTTTTTTTAACACTGTCATTCCGGAGCATCTCCCAGAACCAGTTCTACTTGATCGATCACAACTTCTTCACATCTTCATGCGGACCTCTGAAATTTCAACTGGATCATCTCAAGACTCATATCTACAAACCCTTTAATCCACATCCTCTGAATCTCAACCTATTGAGTACTTTTGCCTTCTTCTCATCACTATTCTTCACTGTTCCTGATTGAGACTAATTTTCTCAATATCCTCAGCACACAGCTCATCCAATCCTTCTTGTCAATGCAATATGAGTATGTTGACATCAATGACAACACTGGTTCACCTCATACTTGCAACAATCTCCCCCTTTGTCATTGATGGCAACATATGATGTGAAAAACTATCAAGACAAGAACTCTTCTCCTTTCTGTCACAGCTCCCCCTATCAACAACAACTCTTCACATGTCTTGTCTTCCTTTACTGCTCCCCCTTTTGGTGTAGGAGCACCTACCTGACAGTTGGCCTCCATGAGGCAGTTAGTTTGTTTTGAGTCTTGTTAATGTTTCAAAGAAGGTCTTATAAGACCAATGCATGTAATAAGGTCATGTTGACCAGACTTTACTATTTTTAGATAGTTTGTTAAGATAGTTGTTATGCTATAGGTCCGGTTGGATCTCCCAGCTGCCTGGAGAGATTTCCCAGCCGCTTGGAGTCAGGTCAATAGTACTCGCAAGAGATCCTATTTATGCATGAGGATCGGTTGGTTTTAGACATAATATTGCATTGAGCAGAGGAGTTAGATTGCAGAGAGAAACTGAATATTGTATTTGCATCTTTTGAAATCAATAAAGATCCTGTTTGTGTTCATTTTCTGTTTGATCTCCATTGTGTAATCGAGTTGCTATTTTGGTGGTTTCATGGATTCGCTGATCCATTCCACCGGTTGATTCGTCGAATCGGTGGAATGGCCATGTACAGTAGGTTAGGGTTTAGTCTGCATTTTGTGTTCGTTTGCATGCAGGTGTGCAGGATCGTCATCGAAAGGTGTTGAGGACCCTAGCATGGGTATGTGCTAGGTCGTGCTAGTTGTTAGAGTTTGGAAGATCACCCTAAAAGTAGATCAGGTCATCCGAGGAGGTTCGGTGGATTAGAAATTCGCTAAGGTTGGAAAATCCTTCGCAACGGCATCATCAGGATATTTCTGCGTATATCCTGCAGGTACTTCGGGCGTCATCCAAGTAGATGGAGGTGAGCATGATGCAGTTGATTGCATAAAGTGAATGTGCATTGGGGTGATCATCATCAGGTGTTGCCGAGGAGGAGCATATCGGCATAACGTAGAAGATCGGGTTGATAAAACCATCGCGGGCTGATAATGTTAAGTTTGGTCGATAGCAGGATATTGAAGGAATTGCATGTGACGTCATCGTCATCAGGATAATCGTCATCAGGATATCGGGGCAGCAAGATATTGAGGGAGCTGCATGTGACGTCATCGTCATCAGGATAATCATCATCAGGATATCGGGGTGACGTAAGCATCGAAGGAAGGGTGCATGAGGTTGTCGTCATCAGGATATATGGGAGGAACCGGATGTTCTATATCCTACTGATGAACATGATGTTGAACATCATGATGATGAAGAAAGAGGTTGGCGGTAAGGTGAACAGTGAACGTCAGGAGGATGTTTGCGCTTGCCGAATATGATGATGCTGCCGATAGTCGGATATGATGATGCTGCTGACAGGCGAAAGGGAAAAGGTTTGTCTGCAGGAGGATATCGGTCGGCAGAGAGAATATGATGATGCTGACAGTGTTAAAGGAAATATGATGATGATGATGAAGGGTTGCGGACATCCATGCTGTATGTCAAGGTTTTAGTGTGGATGCCTCTGCATCATAGTGGTATCAGTTCAGAAGTCTTGGAGTAGCCAAGAGCCAGCAGAGGATAAAGCTGGAACAGGTCAGAACACTGCCATGACAAAGTGTAAAGGTGGAGGACTTCCACAACCAAACTCATGGGACATGAGTTCTTTTCTGTTGGGGAGTATGGTGCAGGAGCACCTACCTGACAGCTAGCCTCCATGAGGTAGTTAGTTTTTTTGAGTCTTGTTAATGTTTCAAAGAAGGTCTTATAAGAGCAATGCATGTAATAAGGTCATGTTGACCAGACTTTACTATTTTTAGATAGTTTGTTAAGACAGTTGTTATGCTGTAGGTCCGGTTGGATCTCCCAGCCGCCTAGAGAGATTTCCCAGCCGCTTGGAGTCGGGTCAGTAGTACTCGCAAGAGATCCTATTTATGCATGAGGATTGGTTGGTTTTAGACATAATATTGCATTGAGCAGAGGAGTTAGATTGCAGAGAGAAACTGAATATTGTATTTGCATCTTTTGAAATCAATAAAGATCCTGTTTGTGTTCATTTTTTGTTTGATCTCCATTGTGTAATCGAGTTGCTGTTTTGGTGGTTTCATGGATTCGCTGATCCATTCCACCGGTTGATTCGTCGAATCGGTGGAATGGCCATGTACAGTAGGTTAGGGTTTAGTCTGCATTTTGTGTTCGTTTGCATGCAGGTGTGCAGGATCGTCGTCGAAAGGTGTTGAGGACCCTAGCATGGGTATGTGCTAGGTCGTGCTGGTTGTTAGAGTTTGGAAGATCACCCTGAAAGTAGATCGGGTCATCCCAGGAGGTTCGGCGGATTGGAAATTCGCTAAGGTTGGAAAATCCTTCGCAACGACATCATCAAGATATTTCTGCGTATATCCTGCAGGTACTTCGGGCGTCATCCGAGTAGATGGAGGTGAGCATGATGCAGTCGATTGCATAAAGTGAATGTGCATTGGGGTGATGATCATCAGGTGTTGCCGAGGAGGAGCGTATCGGCATAAGGTAGAAGATCGGGTTGATAAAACCATCGCGGGCCGATAATGTTAAGTTTGGCCGACAGCAGGATATTGAAGGAACTGCATGTGACGTCATCGTCATCAGGATAATCGTCATCAGGATATCGAGGCAGCAGGATATTGAGGGAGCTGCATGTGACGTCATCATCATCAGGATATCAGGGTGACGTAAGCATCAAAGGAAGGGTGCATGAGGTTGTCGTCATCAGGATATATGGGAGGAACCAGATGTTCTATATCCTGCTGATGAACATGATGTTGAACATCATGATGATGAAGAAAGAGGTTGGCGGTAAGGTGAACAGTGAACGTCAGGAGGATGTTTGCGCTTGCCGAATATGATGATGCTGCCGATAGTCGGATATGATGATGCTGCTGACAGGCGAAAGGGCGAAGGTTTGTCTGCAGGAGGATATCGGTCGGCAGAGAGAATATGATGATGCTGACAGTGTTAAAGGAAATATGATGATGATGATGAAGGGTTGCGGACATCCATGCTGTATGTCAAGGTTTTAGTGTGGATGCCTCTGCATCACCTTTGATCATCAACCACTTGTTTTTCACATGTCTTCTCTCCCCCTTTGACATCAATGGCAAAGGACTCATACTTGCAATTCTAACACATCAGAATCATACCAGCTGCTCCCCCTTAGTAGCAGCTCCCCATCATCAATCTGGATCACAAGATATGACTGTGATATCCACTGCATTGATGCACATCAGTGCATCCTAGTTCATCACCAGAGGGGCAATGACCCTTAACTTCTCCTAGAGATACTCAAAAGAGTCCTTGGGAAGAGGTTTAGTAAAGATATCTGCAATCAGATCCTTGGAGGGTACATACTCCAATCTGATTTCTTCCTTGTTTACTTGTTTTCTCAAAAAGTGAAACTTGATAGATATGTGCTTAGTCTTAGAATGCAATACTAGATTCTTAGAAATATTAATTGCACTTGAATTATCACAGAAAATTGTGATAGGCTCCTCATATTCAACTTTAATGTCTCTTAGCATCTGCTTCATCCATAAGATTTGAGTGCAACTACCTACTGCAGCATTGTATTCTACTTTAGTTGTAGACAGAGATATTGCATCTTATTTCTTGCTTAGCCAAGAAACCAATCTCTTTCCCAAAAAGAATGCTCCACCACTGGTGCTCTTCCGGTCATCCACATCTCCTGCCCAATCTGCATCTGTGTAAGCATGAAGAGAGAAATCATGATCTCTAGGATACCACAAACCATACTCCACTGTCCCTTTTAGATATCTAAAAATTCTCTTGATTGCCATAACATGAGATTCTCTAGGATCAGCCTAAAATCTTGCCACAAGACCAACAACCTGCATTATATCTGGTCTAGTCTGAGTGAGATACAACAATCCACCAATAATTGATCTATACTTTGTCTGATCTGCCTTTGGAGAGTCATCATCTTTGCTCAACTTACATCCGGTTGCCATAGGAGTGTTCATTGGCTTTGAATCTTCCATAACAAATTTCCTCAGCAATTCTTTCACATATTTGGTCTGAGAAATGAAGATCCCTTTCTTTGTTTGAGTAATTTGCAGACCCAAGAAGAAATTCATTTCACCAAGCATAGACATTTCAAACTCACTTTTCATCTGATTTGCAAAAGTTTTGCACATACTATCTCTTCCTCCAAAAATGATATCATCCACAAACACTTCAACAATCAAAATGTTTTCATGATCAATTTTGAAATATAAGTTACTGTTAGTAGTACCTTTGTTGAATCCAATCTACACAAGATGCTTATCCAACCTTTCATACCATGCTCTTGGGGCTTGCTTCAATCCATACAATGCTTTCTTCAACTTGCAGACCATATCATCATTATCAGACAATTGAAATCCATCCAGTTGTTCTATGTAAACTTCTTCTTCCAGATCACCATTTAGGAAGGTAGACTTGACATCCATCTGATATACCTTGAAGTCTTTGAAGGCAGCAAATGCAAGAAATAATCTGACTGCTTCAATTCTTGCCACCAAAGTAAAGGTCTCTTCAAAATCAATTCCTTCTATTTGAGAGTAGCCTTTGCAAACCAATCTAGCTTTGTTTTTGATTACTTCACCAACTTCATTTAGTTTGTTCCGGAAGACCCATTTGGTTCCAATCACATTCTTGTCTCTAGGTCTGGGAACAAGATCCCAAGTATGATTTTTCTCAATTTACATCAATTCTTCCTCCATTGCTTTGGTCCAGTTTTCATCATTGCAAGCTTCATTAACTGTCTTAGGTTCAATCTTTGAAATCAGACAGTATTCATTTGAATCTTGAGCAATTCTTCTCCTTTTTTGTACCCCTTTACTTTTGTCACCTATGATCTGATCTTCAGAGTGATTTAGAGTTACATACCTTGAAACTTTGGGAGTTTCTTGCACTACTAATTCTTGATTAGGCTCATTCAGACAAACTTCTTCTTCCTGATTTACCAGATCAGCCTAGATCTGAATTTTAGAGGAGGATGGAGCTCCTTGCACTAGAGGACCATTCTGATCATCTTCATCACATTCAGAGAATCTTGAGGGCTTCTCCATTCCTTTATCAACCTTCACATTTGTACTTTCTATCATTTTTCTCAATCTCTAATTGTAACACCGGTATGCTTTGCTTTGAGTGGAGTAACCCAAGAAAATTCCTTCATCACTTCTAGCATCAAACTTTCCTAAATCTTCATCTCTTTTGATATAACATTTACTACCAAATACTCTAAAGTATCTCACAGTAGGAGTTACACCAAACCAAAGTTCATAAGGAGTCTTACCAGTGTTGCTTTTGATTTGAACTTAGTTAAGAGTGTAGACTGCAGTGTTGACAGCTTCTCTCCAAAACATCAGAGGAACATTTGCTTCCATCATCATTGTCCTAGAAGCTTCCTGGATGGTCTGGTTCTTTCTCTCAACTACTCCATTCTACTGTGGAGTCCTAGGAGCAGACAGCTGTCTCTTTATGCCATGCTTTTCACAAAAGTCTATGAATTCACCGAATGTGAATTCACCACCTCTATTAGACCTTAGACACTTCAGTTTCAATCCAGTTTGATTCTCTACCATAGCTTTGAAGATTTTGAACTTCTCAAGGGCTTCTAATTTCTCTTTTAGGAGGGTAACCCACATCATCTGGGAATGGTCATCAATTAGCAACATGAAATATCTATCACCTTGCATACTCTTGATTCTTGTCAGACCACAGAGATCAGTATGTACTAATTCCAACAATCTGGTAGTGGACTGATCCTTGCTTTTGAAAGAGACTCTGCTCTATTTTCCTAGCTGACATTCTTTGCATAAACTATTTGTAGGTTTCACCAATTTAGGAAGATCTCTTATAGCCTGAATATTGTTTATCTTGATGATGTTATCAAAATTCACATGGCACATCCTTCTATGCCATAGCCAACTCTGATCAACTTGAACAGATAGACAACTTTTATTAGAACCAACTAGATGGAAGATATTACCTTTTGTTTGGGTATCGGATGCAATTTTAGTTCTGGAGCTTGCAAAGATCCTGCATCTTCCATTCTTAAACCGGAGATCATAGCCTTTGTCCACCAACTGACCAACACTGAGAAGATTGTGCTTCAATCCTTCAACATACAGTAGATTACCGGTTTTGCTCTTATTCAGATGACTTGAAGAACCGGATCAATCCTAATCTTTAAACATCTTGTGGATCTTTCAAAACTTAACCATAGTATGTTTGGATGTTACCCTTATGAACCCTTCAGTCTGCAACTCTTCGTGTGCCAGTTCCGGCACCAATTGACTGGCTAGGGGAACAAGGTTTTCTTTATGTCTCCCCTTGAGCCAGAGCTCACTTTTTGATTTTTGCAAGGAATATCAGCACCAGAGTCTGGTGCGGATCTAATCTCTACATTTTCTGTACTTTTCTTCACCCAAATATTGTTCATCTCACTTTTAATTTCATCTGCATTCACCTTTTGTTTACTCTTATCTTGATTCTGATTATGATATACCAGACCTCTTTTGTCCTGATTCTTGCTTCTACAGAATTTTGCAATATGACCGGATCTATTGCAGATTTGGCAAACAACATTTCTCTGCATATTTGATTGATATCCTCTTGATCTGCATTGATTAGCCATATGACCTATTCTATTGCATGCAAAACATCTACCATTGAATGATTTGTTTATTTGCATATTTCTGCATTCATGAGATTTGTGACCATGCCATTTGCAGTTAAAACACTGTCCGGAGAAGGATGAATTAGTCTGATTCATTCTCTTTCTGCACTAATTAGCTTTGTGACCAAAGTGATTGCAGCTGTGGTAGTATCCATTGAAGGATGGATATCTTTGAGCATTGGGCTATCTTACCGAAGGTCTTCTAGGCCTGTTCCTTGGATTTTCTGATCCAAAATTCTTCTGATTGGATCCGGAGCTTTCTCCTTTATCATATCCCAAACCACACTTGTCATCTACCCCTTTTTGACTTCCAGGAAGAACTTCAAGTTGAGCAGAACTTATCTTGAATTTCTCTTTATATTCATTTGTTGTTTGAAGATCCCTTTTGAGAGAGACAATTTGATCCTCAAGTTTTTCTTCATTATCTTTAGCATCTTCAAGATCAGATTCAAGATGTCTAATAATTCTATCCATCTGGTGGCAATCTTTTGATTTCTCCTCGAGAGATTGTCTTAGATTATCTTCAGTTTTTCTTTTCTCTTCAACTTCTTGGGTAAACTTCATAACTCCTTATTCCATTTCATGTCTTACCATAATGATTTCTTTTCATAACTTTTCACATAACTTGGTTTTCTTAGTTAGCTCTTCATTTGCATCATTTGCTTCACCTTGTCTTGCCAATTGCTGAAGTAACTCCTTTCTCTTTTTCATAGAGAGACTTAGTTTGTCTTTTAGTTCTCTCATGAAATCATCATCCTGTTTGAGTCTTTCCTTTAATTCATTGACTTCAGAGTTTGACTATTCAAGATCCTCAAGGGCAGTCTTGAGTTGCTCCCTTAAACCATATGCATCCATTTGGATTCCCAAATCTTCCTCGCATTGTTAGACTCTGTTAGGAGGAACTTAGCTCTGATACCAATTATTGATAACTGAGAGGGGGGGTGAATCAGTTATCCTAAACTTTCTTCCAATTCAAATATTCAGATCCACTTAGTTATTCATTAGCATAGCAATTAATCATCCATGAAAGCATAAAGCATAAACATCAGAGTAGATAAACATCAACACATTGAACACCAAGATTTTGACATGGAAAACCTGGTTAAGGGAAAAACCATGGGGTGATTAACCCAAGGATTATTCTCTATTAGAAGAATAGAAAAATGAATGGCACATGCCAATTGGGGCTCACTACTCGAGCACACTGCTCACAAGGAGGCACACTACCTACAAAGAGACACACTGTCTACAAGATCATAAGGATCACAACCTTGAACTGGAGAATGACATCTTTACCATGTCTGGATCAGTTCCATTTAAGCTCGAGTCACACCTGCTCTGCTTTTTGCTCTTTCGCTATGCCACACTCATCCACTTCACTACTCACTTTGAAATCAACTCACAAACTTTTATTTATACAAGACATCAACTTAGGAACAATCATCTAAGTCAGCAATCAACCATAAGGACATTCGCAAGATGATTAATACATCCAGTTAGCCACCACAAGAACATTCTCATGATGAACAACTCATCCGGTCGGCTAGTCTGAACAAGAACTTCATCTGGAAGAATATCTTCAATTCTGGGCTCTACCACCAATGCAGATCAACAACACAACCTTAACACAATCCAAGAACCTTCACAAGCCTGCCTGAATGATCAAGTACATCCGTACTTCCTCTACTCACTGGAATCTCTTCTCTTCCTCATCTAAAACTTCAAGAACACAGTCTATCGCCACTGTCATACTGCCAGAGGTGCTTCTGGATCTCCAAACCACATACCAATCGAGATGACACATTACAAGGACCTCCCAAATACTCTTTCCAATCCATAGAATAGGACAATGCACTTCTGAATCTCACCGGACCTTTTTGTAACACTCTGTCATTCCGGAGCATCTCTCAGAACCGGTTCTACTTGATCGATCACAACTTCTTCACATCTTCATGTAGACCTTTGAAATCTTAACTAGATCATCTCAAGACTCATATCTACAAACCCTTTAATCCACATCCTCTGAATCTTAACCTATTGAGTACTTTTTCCTTCTTTTCATCACTGTTCTTCACTGTTCCTGATTGAGACTAATTTTCTCAATATCCTTAGCACACAGCTCATCCAATCCTTCTTGTCAATGCAATATGAGTATGTTGACATCAATGACAACACTGGTTCACCTCATACTTGCAACAATTAGTACAAGGAAATTGTAGCCTATATGCTGCTAAAAATGACTTACCATTAGGATCTATAAGTTCCACACCTGCACCTGCACCTCGTTTAGATTTAGACCCATCACATTTCAGTGTCCACATGCCTTCTTTATTCCTTTGACCTTTTATTTTGACATGTCTTACCCTTTCTATTACATGTGATGTACTATCTTATTTCTTCATGGGTGATTCACTTTGACCTACTTGCATATTTATATTCTCAATTTGTAAATCAGAATGATAGACACTCTTGTCTTCTGTTCCTTTTTCTAGATCAAGAATTAATACATCCATGTTATCCTGCAAGTGTACCTCTAGTTTCTTAGGATTAACCTTTCCTTCATGCACTTCCATCCCTTTTTTGCACTTTATGTATTGATACTCTATAATGTCTCTGCACATTCCACAATTCTCTTAAGAATGAGGCTTATTATGGACTCTACACATGCTTTTGTACAACTTGCACTAAACTAGAATTTTCTATTTAATGAACTTTTCTATTTCCTGCCTAATGATCTGACTAAGACTATTTACTGCATTGTCTTCCTCTCAGAAGAATTGCAATCAGACTTAATGAACACTACTATTTTTTTACTAACAGGTTTTTCTCTAAAATTCAACATCAAGATTTCTTCAATTTGCACTCCCATATTAGTGACTCTATAAACACCTGGTTCAATAGAAGCATATAATATCTCATTTGTTATATTATACTCTATAATCATGTGTTTCATTCTAGGTTCATCTTCTATCCTGATTTGATTTGGAACACCTCTCTAGGGTAACCACATGTGTGAAAAATTAGTGGCTATATATCCGTTTAACATTTTGGACTAGTCTGTACTCAATAACATCCCATAATTCATAGGTATATCCACTACCTAAATGTCAATAAACTAACTCACCCTAGGATCCAAGGCTAACTACATTTGAATATGCATTAATTCTCCTATCACATTGACCTCAGTTTTGTCTAATTATGTAACGACTTTGGCAGATTTGGTAGGGGTCAACCCTAAAGTTTTGCATATCTCTAAAGGCATTATATTGGCTAATACACTAGAATCTACAATGCAATTATGTATGTTCTTTCCCAATATCCCAATGGTTAACAAGAAAGGAGGGGCTTCCCTCTTGTCTGCATACATGACCACATTAGTGTTGGAAGGTTGTTCAGTTTTCTTACTCTTTTCTTTGGGATGTGGATCTTTACTAGGAACATTCACATCAATAGAGACCTCACTTGTCACAGATGTATCCAAAGACTTTATGAAATCATTTTTGACCCCTGGACTTTTCAACAATTCACATAAAGGTATATTGGCCTTGATTTTTTTTATCTCTTCAGATAAGTAACTCATTAGCCTCATTGTTTCCATTGTCTGTGTTTTTCCTGTTTGGGCTTTTGATGTTGTTGTCCCACCATTCACATGATGATTAGCCTTTAGTATAGTAGGGTTATTACTAGCATGTTGATCTGGAGGAGTATTGAAATTATTGGGAGGAGTGGAAGTAGTGAAAGGACCTCCAGGCCTAGTGTTACTTCTCAAATTGTAGGTATGATTTTTGTTAGACTGTTGAAAATCATGTACTTCCTCTGTTTCATATAACACTTCATTTTTAGTTTCAAAGGGAAACTAAAATGCATTCAATACTAAGGATGATTTAGGGTACAAGTTCTCACAAAAGTAAGGCTCATCTTCTAAAAGTTGATCTTCCTCTTCCTTAGTTGCAAAGGCAAAAGTCTCTAAGACTAAAGTAGTCTCAAATCCTGTGGGTACTATTTCGTTACCTTTGGGAATGAAAAACTCAAAGGTGGGGGCCTGTACATCCACATTGAAAATACTTGTTGCCAGATGAAATTGAGGGCATTCTAGTTCAACATGTGCACTGGTATTATGAATCCTACACCAATTCTTTAATGGTACATTAGTCATTAGAACTCTAGCTGTTTGTTTTGTCTCCTGATTATCCAAATTATCAAATGGAGAAGCTAGAGTGCCATTATTTGGTCCTATGTTCCATGTCCTAGGTGGCCTTAGCTGATTCTAATTTCTATTATTATTACCCCAGGTCTTGTTATCTATAGCAGGTCCTCTATTCTGCATTGCTTGTCCTTGATTATGATTTTGACCTTGATTATAATTCTGGTTTTGTTTTGAATTTTGACCTTGATTATAATTCTAGTTATGGTTCTAACTGTATCCATGATTATTTCTACCATAAAAATTTTCATTTCTTAGTTGTGTCATTTTAGTAGTTAATCTTCTAAGGTGTACAATAATTTCCTTGATCTCTTCCCTATCCTCTTGTGCCTTTGCCACAATTGTATCTTGAGGGGGCTAGAAGAATAACTGACCATTACTCTGATTGTTATTGGTACTATTACTAGTATAAGGGACTATAATCTAGATTGGGGAAGGATTATACACAGGTGTGTATGTAGGAATTGGGTTCAATAAAGGAGTATTATGCATAGGAACTCCATTCCAAGGTTGTGATTGACTTTGTATCCCAGGGTTTACTCCATTAAGGAATGGATTATAATATGTTTTCCTCATCTCCTGATTTACTAAGGCCACCTCCTTATAAGCTTTGGATACTGTATCTATATCAACCTTTCTTTTGACAAACATAGCAGTTAGTGGATCAAGGGCAACATAATACATGGCTAATAATGCATCTGCAGTCACTGTGTAAGGGGCCACTAACCAGGAATAATCCTTTTGAAACCTATCATTAAAGTTATCAATCAACTCTCCTTCACCTCTTTTAATTGCAGTCAATTTATGATATAAGGTGGAAGGATCAACTGGTCCCCTAAACCTAGATAAAAATGGCTCTTCCATAAGTGCCCAAGAAGAAATATAACCATTAGGCAAGTTAACATACCAGTTAGAAGCTTGCTCATGAAAGGTGTAAGAAAACAACCTACACACAACATCCTCATATTCTAACCTGGCCCTAAAGCATGCCTCTTTGAATATCCTGATATAATCCTGATGCAATTAATATTTAGGACATCTTTTTAGGATTTTTTAGCATCTCATGATAATCATTGAATGTTATAGGAGAGTTGACATTGAAATAAGCCATTGCAGGGCCATGTGGTGGGGTTGGACCCCTAGGATTACCTATATTTCTATGTGGACTGGGACCTCTAGGAGGACTTAAACCAAGATTCAAAGATCTAAATGAAGAACTGTCAGGACTCACTATGTTATGGATTTTAAAAGGTGATCCAGGAGGCATTCCAAATGAGCCTCCTATGTGTGATATTCTATGATTCCAAATCAAAGGACCTTTACTCTGCCTTTTATTAGGTAATTGCACAAAGATATCTTCTAAACTAGATCTAGACTTGGTCACCCTACCACTATTATGAGCCAACTTTACTCAAATCTTACCTTAATTGCAATCAACCCTCCTTCTAGCACCAAAAACTATTGATGATTATTTTTACACAGTCATCACCAAAGTTAAAATTTAGAAAATGAACCTAAACTATCTTGAAAGATATGAAGAAATCACTTAAGAGTTCTTAATCCCAAGTTTCTATATGGTTAGGTCTTGACCTTGTGGACAATTCAGTAGATTAATGTGAAACTATAATATTCAAGGGGCCTTACTTGATTTAAGATGATTTGTGACTCACTAGACTTGAATTATGCAAATTGTTGTAAAAACAAACAAATTATTTATTTCTTTGCATAAATTTACTACTATATCACAAAGCTTTGTATGATTTACAATGAAACAAGCTTTTCCTTTCAAATTGATATGAAAATTGTCAAATATTAAAACAATTCTTCATGCTTATTTCAAATGTAAGACAATTTCCTTAAAATCTCTGCATTTGAGCTAATTATTTCAAATGTTTAGGGGATAAGTTAGAGAAATTCAAATTGAATATCATTTTACTATAGGATCTAAATTCTTTGTTATTCACATTGTAAGAAATACATCAAACTTGATCAAATCAACAGACTAAATCTCCAAATGTAAAGCCCTGAGTATTTTCATGAACACACATCCTAGATTGCAAGCTTTTAAAGAGGTAGTACTTTAGATATAAGTAAGAGTTAGAAAACACTCTAAAAATAGATGCATAATCCCAAATTTACTTGTATTTAAAGTACACAGTCATATATGGTTTACAATTTATGAATGACCTTTTTGCTTCATTAATCAAATTAATAGAAAACTTACAAACATCTTATAGATGCAATAAGGAAGATAGACACTCTGCGCATTCCTTAGAGTAGACACAGGTGACCTCCTCCTCTAAACTAAACTACTTCTCTAATCAAATGCTCAAACCAATTACAAGTGCAAGCTATATTTCAAAAATCTCTGTGCAACTAATATACAAGTAGTAGAACTTCTTATATAGAATTTGAAACTTCATACTGCTACGGCTACAAAATCCAATCTACAGTCAGTATCCATCTATTATTGATCAAGGGTGTATATTTGTCTCTAACCATTTCTCAAAATATCTCTATGGTATCTTCTCTGCCTCAAAGGATGCCATTGGAATCTTTTCAAAATAGGATTCTCCTCCTTTGAAGTCATTCTATCAAACCAACTCTTTATGGTATGTTGATGCTTCATCAACGATTCATACGCCAGTTCTCTTTTCTTTTATACTTCTAATAATTCAGTGAGTCTCACATGGATTGGGTTGTTTTCCTCTATTTCCAATTGTTTGATCATCTATAAAGTGGGAATTTCTATGCTCAATGGCATGACTGCACTCTTGCCATAATCTAGCTCATATGGGGACATTTTAGTCACTTGCTTTGGCGTAATTCTATTTGCCCATAGTGCTGAATTGAGAGACTTGTGCCAATCTCTCTTATGATCGACCCCCATTCTCTTGATATGTCTAAACATGTTCTTATTCATGGATTTTGCCAAGCCACTGCCTTGCAGATAGCACTTGGATGAAGTTTTCAAATATATCCCATTCTTCAAGGCAAACTATGATAGTTTGGTACCTAAAAATGCTTTAGCATTATCAGATATAATAGTGGGTGGAGTACCAAAATAGGTAGTTATTCCTTCAAGGAGCTCTAGAATCACCTTCTCAGTAGCTTCCTTAAGTTGCACTACTTCACTCCATCTTGTAAAATAATTGGTTGCAGTAAGGATCCAGTTATATCCTTTACTTGAGATTGGATTAATCATCCCTATAAAATATAAACATGACTGTGCAAAGGGTTCTTCTACTACTATGGGACTCAAAGGTAAGGCGGCATTCCTTCTCCTTCCAGCATAAAATTGACAAACCTGACACTCCTTGACCAACTGATGACAATATGCAAACAATGCGGGCCAATAATAACCAACTTGTGTACTATTGATGGTATTAGTTCTTGCTGAGAAATGCCCTCCTGAAGCTCCATGATGGAGTTCATGTAGTATCCTTTGAGCTTCACCCTTTTCAACACATATTAGTAGTATCCCATCGAAGTTTCTTTTGAACAAGACATGGTTGATCAACACAAAATGGATTCCCTGTTGTCTATAGTATCTTCTTTTATCAAGGGTGAGATTGCTAGGGAAAATACCAGTTCTCATGAATTGTATTCTATCACTCACCCAAGAATCTTGATCCACCTCTTGGAGTTTCAACACTATTTCGTCCTTTGTTTCTCCCAACATTTACACTTCAGTGTCTTGGGCAATATATTGGCAGAGCCCCTACCGCTGACCAATTTGGTAGGCCTTACCTCTACTTCATATTCAAAAATCTTGGGTATCCAGTTAGCCCTTTTTCCTATAATCTCACCTTTCATAATGTATTCTCTAACACTTGAGTGAGCTACTAATAATAAGATTTTATTTCCTGTAACTAGATGCCTGAATTTCTTAAGAGATTTAACCATGGCATAAGCTTATTTTTCAACAAAATTATACCTGGATTCCTATTCCCTTAGTGTCTTGGAGAAGAATCTGATTGGATGCTCCCACTCTTCTTTGTCATCTTTTTGAGTCAGCACACCTACAATACTGTGTTCCCCTCCATATACATACATTATGAAGTATTTAGAAAAATCTAGATTTTACAGTACTAGAGAACTTGATATAGATTTCTTGATTTCCTCAAAATCCTGCCTCCACTCAGTTGTCCATTTAAAGACTAAATCATTCTTTAGCATCAACATAATGGGCCTAACTAGCCCTGCAAAATCAGATATGAACCTACTAACAAAATTAATCTTACCAAAGAAAGACTCAACTACCTTTTTATTGACTGGAAAGGACAAGTCCAATATAGTTGTGACCCTTTCTGGATCAATAGATATTCCATCCTTTGAAACAATATGCCCCAAAAGTTTCCCTTGAGGTACTGCAAAAACACACTTCTTAGGATTTAAAAAAATCCCAAACTCTTGACACCTCTAAAAAATAGCTTCTAAATGCTCAAAGTGATCTTTGGCATTCCTGGTAAATATAGTGAGGTCATCTAAATAGCTCATGATGATCTTATTTATGAGTCCCTTGAATGCTATATCCATAGTGCGCTGAAAAGTGGCTCCAGCGTATGAAAGTCTAAATGACATTTTGGCATATTGAAAAGTTCCCCACTTCGTTGTGAATGTTGTCTTGTGGTGGTCTTTATCTACCAGCCAGATCTGATTATATTCTGAAAAACTATCAAGCAAGGAGAATCTTTCTAATCTAGCCACTATTTGTAGAATCTATTCCATAGCTGGTAGAGGATAGTGATCTTTCAATGATGCTTTATTTAAGTCTCTAAAGTCCACACAGAGCCTAATATCCCCATTTTTATTTTTAACTGACACAAGATTAGATACCCAAGTTGAATGCTTAATCAAGAAAATAATTTTAGACTCAAGAAGCTTCTATAACTCATCCACCATTAGAGGTTCAATTCTAGGATTCACTAGTCTTTGCTTTTGGTGAATAGGCTCTAATCCTTTAACAAGCTCTATAGTATGTTGAATGATGTCTCTATTATAACCATGAAGGTCATCATAGGTCCATGCAATTACTCTATCATACTTGTCATATAAAGAAACCAGTTTATCTCTTTCCTCCTGAGTAGTGGCATTACCTACCTTCAACTTCCTTCCTTCATTGACATAAAACTTAGAAAAAACTTCTTTTCTTGCTTTAAACTTCCTCTTATCTAGGCTTGCATCATCTAGGTCGAATAGGTTCTCCAATGCTATTAGTCCCCTGGGAAATTTATTAGACTTTAATTGAATGATTTGGTCACCATATGCTTCATCGATCTTGGGTTGCAACTGGTTGGCAAATTCTCTAGACTGCTATTGAAATAAAAGCACCTAATGATCATTGTAAAAAACTTGCTAGTTTTGAACTTTATCAGGAATAGCTGGTCTAATAATGACTTTTACTACTTCATTATTAACAAGCAAGTCACTTGATGGATCAAACTAATAGCCAATTTGTGACATCCTATCTGCTTCAACATTCTAAACTCTAGGTACAACTTCTATGTTAAAAGCATCAAAGCCATCGATCAGATCCCAAATCTTATGGTGATAAGATCTCATTCTCACATTCTTTGCCATAGTCTTTTGTCTGATTTATTTTACAACTAGCTCTGAATCACCTTTGACTATTAGATTCTTTATCCCTTTCTTCTTGGCCAACATAAGACCAACTACCAAGGACTTATACTCAGCATCATTATTTGTACAGGCGAACTAGAAGCATATGGCTCTGAGAATTTTCTCACCATTTGGAGAAGTGAGACATATGCCTGCCTTGGCACCATTCTTACTCTTGGCTCCATCAAAGTTCAAGGTCCAAATCTTAGATTCTTCATTAGAATTCTCCTTTTCAAATACCTCTTGACGTATTACATTTGGTATTTCTTGACCTTCCTCAAAAATCACATAAGTCCCTAAACCAGTAGAATCATAATTGCCATAAGGGTCACTCTACATCATAGACATCAGTTGATTGTTCTCTTCTTCATTCTAGTCATATTCAATCCATTCTCCCATTTCTTCAACAAAATCTCTCTCCTCCTATTCATCATAACATGAGATGCTTCAATTCTTAGAGCTGGTTCTTCGGTGATATGATCTTTAGATAATGGTTCAGACAACACTTTCATCTTTGTTCCATATTTAGTTCTTAAGATCAAATGTGATTAATCAAGTGACATGTACCCTCCTATTTTTTTGTGAAATCTCTAGATAGGCATAGCCCAAAGGCAGGTGGAATATCAATGATCACCACATCTTTCAAGGCAGTTATATTTAGACAAGTATACAACTATAATGGGAGTTGTCTGATCATCCATATGGCTTGGATAGACTTTCCATCTAATTGCATAACCCCTTTAGCCAGTGGCTAATATTCTATTTTTAAAGCATCATCTATTTGCTTCAGTATGACTATAATACTAGCCCCCAAATCTATCATTGAGCTGTGCAACAGTTTCTTACCCACTATTAAAGTTAGATAAAATGGATCTAGCTTAGATTTGCTTACCTCTGACATGGCGTTTAGTAGAGTGGCTATCTACAGAAGTGGAGTATCTTTGTTTTGAGTCCTCCCTTTGTTCATACTTCCTTCCTTTGTATGAACAACTTTAGGATATGCCTATGTTTGTAATGCTTCTTACAACAACATCTTTTGTTTGAGGATAGCCAGCATATCCCATATTGACACTTGTGTAGGGGTTTTCTTAGTTGTTCCACCACATTCATTGGCCCCAACATTTGTGTCTTAGGGTAGTAAGGATACCTTGCTCTTTCTATCACCAGGTTGGAGATTCCTAGGTTCAGAGCACTCATAGGCACTTCTTTCCTTGAAATAGGAGCTATTGGCCTTGGAACGGGGAAACTTTAGTTGTTTTGTTCAGGTTGGGTTAAGGATGTTCCACCATTCTTCTCTTTGACCTAGTCTAATAATCAAACTGTACCAAGGGTTTCTTGGAGGTAGATGCTGTTAGATTCAAGACAGACAACTGAAAGGAGGGGTGAATCAGTTGTCCCAAAAATTTCTCTTATTAATCACTTAAATCCTTCTTGTAATTTAGCAGCATAATAATAAATCAATCATGAAACATAATGCAATAATTCAAGAGAAGAAACACATTAACACATATGACACCAATATTTTAATGTGAAAAACCTGGTTAATGGAAAAAGCACCAGGTAACTATCCCAAGATTGCATTCTCTGTTAAAAGAATAAGAAGAACAAATGGCACATGCCAATTAGGGTTCACTGCCTGAGCACACTGCTCATAAGAGGCCCACTGCCTACATGAGACACACTGTCTATAGAATAATAAATATTACATAATTGAACTAAAGAATAGCATCTTCACCATGCTTGAGTCAGTTCCATTTAAGCTCAATATTTCTGCTCTACCTTTCTCTCTGCTCCTCTCTACCACACTCTCATCTCCACCAAGATACATTTGAAATGACTTCACAACTTCTTATTTATACAAGACATTGACTTTGGGATAATCAAAGTTGGCAAAATTTATAGATAAAATACTCAAATACAACTTGACTTATTACAAAAGACTTCACGTGGATCACCACACTATCGGCTACATAGATCTGAGACTTCAATCTTCTTTGAGGAACATGCCATGCTTTGTAGAACATCTTCAAGATCATCCATAGGATGTGACTCATCCAGTCGGCCAAGTTTAGGAAGAACATCATCTGGAAGTAATTCTTCAATGATGAGCTCAATCTTCAATGTAGATCACCAACACAAACTGGACATAATCCAGAGACCTCCACAAGCTTGCCTAAATCACCAATAAAATCCACACTACTTTTGCTTACGAAAATCATTCTCTCCTTCATCCCAAACTTCAAGAACACAGTCTGTCATCACTGTCATATTGGAATAGATGCTTGTGAACTTCCAGACCATGAACCAATTGAGTTTTCAATTCACATTGACTTCCTAAACACTCCACCAAATCTATAGAACAAGATATTGCATTTTCGGATCTCACCGGACCTATTTGTGTCAATCTATCACCTTTGAACATCTGTCAGAACCAGTTTTACTCATATGGCCATAACTTCTTCAAATCTTCATGCAAACCTCTCAAATCTTGACTGGATCATCTTTAGACACATATCTACAAACCCTTTGATGCACATCCTCTTATCTTCATCTTAGCTGGGATCTTCACTTCGTTGTCTTCTCTGTTCCTGATAGGACTAATTTTCTCAATATCCTCAGCATACAACTCATCCAATCCTTATCATCAATGCAATAGGAGTATGTTGACATCAATGACAACACTGGTTAGGCCCATACTTGCAACAATCTCCCCCTTTGTAATTGATGGCAACATATGATGTGAAAAACTATTTTAACCATCAAGACAAGAACTTCTCCTCACTGACTGACATAACTCCCACTATCAACAACAACCATTCACATGTTTTCTCTTCCTTTACTATTCCCCCTTTGATCAGTAACCACTTTTTGTTTTTCACATGTCTTCTCTTCCCCTTTGACATCAATGGCAAAGGGTACATACTTGCATCACTCAAAATCATACTAACGACTCCCCCTGAGTAGAAGCTTCCCATCATCAATCTAAACCACAAGATATGACTGTGAGATCCACTAGACTAATGCACATCAGTGCACCTTAATTCAGAACTGGAGGGGTAATAACCCCTAACTTCTCCCTGAGATACTCAAAAGAGTCCTTAGGTAGAGGTTTAGTAAAAATATCTGCAATTTGATCTTTGGAGGGTACAAAATCCAATCTAACTTCATTCTTGTTCACCTGTTCTCTCAAAAAGTGAAACTTGATGGATTTATTATTTGTCTTTGAATGCAACACTAGATTTTTTGATATATTTATTACACTTGAATTATCATAGAAGATTGTGATAGGTTCCTCATACTCCACTCTGATGTCTCTTAGCATTTGCTTCATCCACAATACTTGAGTGCAACTACCTATTGCTGCAATATATTCTGCTTCTGCAGTGGACAGAGATATTGCCTCTTGTTTCTTGCTCAACCAAGAAACCAATCTTTTCCCTAAAAAGAATGCTCCACCACTGGTACTCTTCTAGTCATCCACATCTCCTGCCTAATCCACATCTATATATGCATAAAGGGAGAAATCATGATCTCTAGGATACCATAAACCATACTCAATTGTCCCTTTTAGATATCTGAGAATCCTCTTGATTGCCATGACATGATATTCTCTAGGATCAGCTTGGAATCTAGCAATAAGACCAACAACATTTATAATATCAGGTCTAGTTTGAGTAAGATATAGTAGTCCTCCAATCATTGACCTAAACTTTTTCTGATCAGCTTTAGGAGAGTCATCATCTTTGCTCAATTTATATCTAGTTGCCATGGGAGTACTCATTGGTTTTAAGTCTTCCATCCCAAATTTCTTCAACAATTCTTTCACATATCTGGTCTGTGAAATGAATATTCCTTTCTTTGTTTGAATGATTTGCAGACCCAAGAAGAAATTCATTTCTCCAAACATGGAAATCTCAAATTTACTTTTCATTTGATTTGCAAAAGTTTTACACGTACTATCTCTTCCTCCAAAAACGGTATCATCAACAAATACTTCAACAATCAAGATTTTTTCATGATCAATTTTGAAGTACAAATTACTGTCAGCAGTACCTTTGTTAAAACTAATCTTCAAAAGATGCTTATCCAGTCTTTCATACCAGGCTCTTGGGGCTTGTTTGAGTCCATACATTGCTTTCTTCAACTTGTAGACCATATCACCATGATCAGACAATTGGAATCCATCTAGTTACTCAATGTAAACTTCTTCTTCCAAGTCACCATTTAGGAAGGCAGACTTGACATCCATCTGATATACCTTGAAATCCTTGAAGGTAGCAAAGGCTAGAAATAATCTGACTACTTCAATTCTTACCACCAAAGAAAAGTTCTCTTCAAAATCAACTTCTACTTGGGAATAATCCTTGCAGACCAATCTGGCTTTGTTTCTGATTACTTCACCATCTCCATTCAGTTTATTCTAGAAGACCCATTTGGTTCCAATCAATTTTTTGTTTCTAGGTCTAGGAACAAGATCCCAAGTGTGATTTTTCTCAATTTGTATCAGCTCTTCCTTCATTGCTTTAGTCCAGTTTTCATCATTGCATGCTTCATTCACTGTCTTTGGTTCAATCTTTGAAATCAGACAACACTTTTCTCAGTCTTGAGCAATCTTTCTTCTTTTTTGAACACCTTTGCTTTTATCACTTATGATCTGATCTTCAAAGTGATTCAGTCTTACATACCTGGAAATTTTGGGAATTTCTTGCACTTCTATTTCTTGAACAGGTTCATTCAAAATTATCTCTTCTTCCTAATTCTTTGGATTAGTCTGGATCTGAATTTCAGAAGGGGCTTGGGCTTCTTGGATCAAAACATCATTTTGATCATCTTCATCATGTTCATAAAACATTGAGGGTTTTTCGATACCTTCATCCACCTTCACATTTGTACTTTCTATAATCTTTCTCAATCTCTTTTTATAACACTGGTATGCTTTGCTTCGAGTAGAATAACCCAAGAATATTCCTTCATCACTTCTAGCATCAAATTTGCCAAGATCTTCATCTCTTTTAATATAAAATTTCCTGCCAAAGACTCTGAAATATTTGATAGTGGGAGTGATGCTAAACTAGAGTTCATAAGTGGTCTTACCAGTATTACTTCTGATTTGTACTTAATTAAGAGTATAGACAATAGTGCTTACAGCTTCTCTCCTGTAGATTTTAGGAACATTTTCTTCCATCATCATGGTTCTAGATGCTTCCTGGATAGTCTGGTTCTTTCACTCCACTACTCCATTCTGTTGTGGAGTCCTTGGAGTAGACAACTGTCTTTTTATCCCATGTTTCTCACAGAATTCTATGAACTCACTGGATGTGAATTCTCCACCTCTATTAGACCTCAGACATTTTATCTTTAACCTAGTTTCATTCTCTACCATAGTGTTGAATATTTTGAATTTCTCAAGAGCCTCAGATTTCTCTTTTAGAAAAGTCACCCACATCATCCAAGAGTGGTCATCAATTAATAACATGAAGTATCTATCACCTTGCAAACTCTTGATTCTTGCCGGACCACATAGATTAGTATGTACTAAGTCCAACAATCTGATAGAAGATTGTTCCTTGTGACTCTGCTCTACTTACCGAACTGACATTCTTTACATAAACTATTAGTAGGTTTCACTAGTCTTGGAATATCTCTTATAGCCTGAGTGTTTCTTATCTTGATGATATTATCAAAATTCACATGACACATTCTCCTATGCCACAAGCAACTCTGATCAATTTGAACAAATAAACAACTTTTACCAGTACCAACCAAGTGGAAGATATTACCTTTTGTTTGAGTACTGGATGCAATCTCTATTCTGGAACTTTCAAAGATCTTACATTTTCCATTTTTGAATTAGATATCATAGCCTTTGTCCACCAACTATCCAACACTGAGAAGATTGGGCTTCAAACCTTCAGTATATAGTACATTACTAGTTTTGTTCTTTCCATCAAAAGAAATAGTTCCTCTACCTCTGATTCTGCTAGTAGAATTATCACCAAATTTTACAACTCCTCCTTCATATCTTTCCAAATCTATAAACTTATTTTTGTCACCTGTCATATGGTGGAAGCATCCACTGTCAATGACCCAATCATCCTTATCTTCAACTTGGGCAGCTAGATCTCTTTCTACCATTTTATGATTGATAGATTTAGAGGGCATTGGATCTTCTTCCTTGATGGCAATAAACACCCAGTCACTTCTGGATTTGTTTCCTATCTTTGATTCATCATCTGTTACTCCTTCATCATAATCATCTTAATGAACATAATAACATTTCTTTTGAAATCTTGATATATTAGGATTTTCCCTTGAAAATCTTTCTAGACACCTTGAGGCAAAATGATCAATCTTATTGCAGTTGAAACATTTGAAGGGCAATTTTCCTTCATACTTACTAGATTCTCTTGGCAGTCTTTTTGCAATAAGGGCTTCAAGTTGAGCAGCTTCTACTTCATCTTCTTCTAGATCTTTTCTTTCTTTTTCATACCATGATAGTTTCTTTGAAGAGTTCTCTCCCAGATCAAACTTTTGTTTGCCTTTTATAGAAGCACTAGCCTTTAATGTAGATTCAGTCTTGGGGGGTAAATCTCCAAATTTAGCCAATTCAAATGTAGCTAATTTTCCAACCAATTGATCTCTTGTGATATTTAAAAAACATCTGAATTCTTCAATAGCAACAACCTTGTATTTGTAAGAAGGAGGTAAGGATCTGAGAACTTTGGCAATAATCTCATCTTCATCCAGGATTCCACCAGCACACCTAATGCCACAAAAAGACTCATTTACTTTTGGCATAAATGTAGTGATATTTTCATCTTCACTCATCTTCAGGTTTTTGAATTTTCCTTTCAGACTCTATCGCTTGGCACATTTAACATACTTGTCTCCTTCATGGAAAATTTATAGTTTTTTCCAAATCTCATATGTAGTTTTTAGATCTATAACATTTGTCAACTCTGTATCATATATGTAGCTTGAAGATTATTTTCAGCATCTTTGACTTCATCTATAGTTCTTGGACCATTCTGTGGAGGAACATACTTCTTTGAAGCCATGATCTAATATTGCATTCCCATACATTACAAGTGACATTCTATGCGGCTTTACCAAAGAGTGTAATTGGTTCCATCAAATCTCAAACCTCTTCAAGAAGTTAAGCTCCTTTTAGAGGAACTTGGCTCTGATACCAATTGTTAGATTCAAGATAGACAACTGAGAGGGGGGGTGATTCAGTTGTCCCAAAACTTTCTCTTATTAATCACTTAAATCCTTCTTGTAATTTAGCAGCATAATAATAAATCAATCATGAAGCATAATGCAATAATTTAAGAGCAAAAACACATTAACACATATGACACCAAGATTTTAACGTGGAAAACCTAATTAAGGGAAAAATCATGAGGTGACTAACCCAAGATTGTATTCTCTATTAAAAGAATATGAAGAACAAATGGAAATGCCAATTAGGGCTCACTACCTGAGCACACTACACACAAGAGGCCCACTACCTGCAAGAGACACACTGTCTACAGAATAATAAATATTACATACTTGAACTGAAGAATAGCATCTTCACCATGCTTGAGTCAGTTCCATTTAAGCTCAATACTTTCACTCTGCCTTTCACTTTGCTCCTCTCTACCATACTCTCATCTCCACTAAGATACATTTTAAATGACTTCACAACTTCTTATTTATACAAGACATTAACTTTGGGATAATCAAAGTCAGCAAACTTTACAGAGAAAATACTCAAAGATAACTTGACTTATTTCAAAAGAATTAACGCGGATCACCACACTGTTGGCTACATAGATCTGAGACTTCAATCTTGTTTAAGGAACATGCCAAGCTTCGTAGAACATCTTCAAGATCACCCACAGGATGTGTAACTCATCTGGTCCGCCAAGTTTAGAAAGAACATCATCATCTGGAAGTAATTCTTCAATTACGAGATCAATCTTTAATGCAGATCACCAACATGAACTAGACATAATCTAGAGACCTCCACAAGCTTGCCTGAATCACCAATAAGATCCACACTACTTCTTACTGAAATCATTCTCTCCTTCATCTAAAACTTCAAGAACACAGTTTGTCATCACTGTCCTATTGGAATAGATGCTTGTGAACTTCCAGACCACAAACCAATTGAGAATTCAATTCACATTGACTTCTTAAACACTCCACCAAATCTGCAGAATAAGATATTGCATTTCTAGATCTCACCGGACCTATTTGTGTCACTCTGTCACCTCTGAACATCTGCTAGAATTGGTTTTACTCATATGGCCATAACTTCTTCAAATCTTCATGTAGACCTCTCAAATTTTGACTGGATCATCTTTAGACACATATCTACAAAACCTTTGATGTACATCCTCTTATCTTCATCTTAGATGGGATCTTCACTTCGCTATCTTCACTATTCTTCTCTGTTCCTGATAGGACTAATTTTCTCAATATCCTCAGCATACAACTCATCCAATCCTTATCATCAATGCAACAGGAGTATGTTGACATCAATGACAACACTGGTTAGGCCCATACTTGCAATAGATGCTTCATTTAGAAATACTAACTCTTCATCTTCTATCCATAAAATAATGTGTGCTTTGTGGAAATCTCACCTTCTTGTTCTATTGACATCCCTTGCATTTGTGCTACCATTGCTTCATTTTAAACACCAGGTGACTGGTAAGGAAAGGGCCCTAAATGTACAATAGCTTGACCCTATGTTCTTCTTTACTCTGCCACCCTCTGTTGTAAGTTGCCCCTAGGGCAATCTCTGTTGGCAAGAGACACTACATGGATTCATGATTGTTGTCATTGATGGCAACAAAGTTCATTCCACACATCCGCGGGACATGGTGTGTCTCTACCAGAAGTCAGAGTGAAGAATGTTATGGTCTGGTAAACAAGAACAGAGCATGTGGCGAGGTCCGATAGACAGGTCCGGATCTCTCAAAGGAAGTATCTTGGTGAAGTGTAGATTTTGGGAAGTCAAGAGGACTATCTTGACTGATAGATTCCAAGGTTTGAGCCTCTAGTGTGGAAAGGATAAAGAGATATGAATGCTTAAGTACCAGGTTCCCAATTGGCAGCATGGATAGAGGAAGAACTGACTGGCAGAACATCAGACATTATTCTGGATATGTTACTGATGTTGGTAAAGGTTATGAAGGCATGATTTATGTTTGGCCAACATAATTAATGATTTCCACAAGTATATCCTTAATCTGCATTACTTGGTGTGCAAGGATTCAGCCGACAGATCAGAGTTTGTGAAAAGATTGACTATTCCGAGTGCCGACTAGAAAGGTGATGAAATCACTTTTGCAGATATATATACAAGATGGATTTGGTTATGAGAAGTATTGTGGTTGTTGATAATGTGCGAATAAAAGTAGAAGAACAGAATAGAAGTAGTAAGGAAGGTCTGGTATGTGAAAGGAAAGCAGCATAAGAGAAGAGGAAAGATGAAGTGCAACAAATCAATATACTGAGCCTAACCAGAACTAAACTCCAGCATATGTAGATGCTTCCAATCAGTTCAAGTATTGTATAACACTCTTTTTGTAGACAATGTGTCTCTTGTAGGCAGTGTGCCTCCTTGTGAGCAGCGTGCTTAGGCAGTGAGCCCTAATTGACAAGTGCCATTTTGTATTTCCATTCTTCTAACAGAGAATACAATCTTGGGTTAATCACCCCATGGTTTTCTCCCTTAATAGGGTTTCGACGTCAAAAATATTGTGTCATGTGTGTTTCCATTTCATGATTATGTTTTCTCATTTGGATTAATGTTACATTGATTATTAATAAAGTTCAGAAAGCAGAAATAATTAGGATAACTGATTCACCCCCCCTCTCAGTTATCAACAATTGGTATCAGAGCTAAGTTCCTCCTAACAGAGCCTAACAACTTGAGGAAGATCTGGGAATTCAAATGGATGCATATGGTTTAAGGGAGCAACTCAAGACTGCCCTTGATGATCTTGAACAGTCAAACTCTGAAGTCAATGAATTAAAGGAAAGACTCAAACAGGCTGATGATTTCATGAGAGAACTAAAAGACAAATTAAGTCTCTCTATGAAAAAGAGAAAGGACTTGCTTCAGCAATTGGCAAGACAAGGTGAAGCAAATAATGCAAATGAAGAGCTGAAGGAAAAAACTAAGTTGTGTGAAAAGTTATCAAAAGAAATCATTATGGTAAGGCATGAAATGGAATTAGGAGTCATGAAGTTTACCCAAGAAGTTGAAGAGAAAAGAAAAATTGAAGATAATCTAAGACAATCTCTCAAGGAGAAATCAGAAGATTGCCACCAGATGGATAGAATTATTAGACATCTTGAATCTGATCTTGAAGATGCTAAAAATAATGAAGGAAAACTTGAGGATCAAATTGTCTCTCTCAAAAGGGATCTTCAAACAGCAAATGAGTATAAAGAGAAATTCAAGATAAGTTCTGCTCAACTTGAAGTTCTTCTTGGAAGTCAAAAGAAGGTAGATGACAAGTGTGGTTTGGGATATGAGAAAGGAGAAAGCTCTGGATCCGGTCAAAAGAATTTTGGATCAGAAAATCCAAGGAACAGGCCTAGAAGACCTCCGGTAAGACAACCTAATGCTCAAAGATATCCATCCTTCAATAGATACTGCCACAACTGCAATCACTTTGGTCACAAAGCTAATCAGTGTAGAAAGAGAATGAATCAGACTAATTCATCCTTCTTTGGATAGTGTTTTAATTGCAAAAGGTATGGTCACAAATCTCATGAATGCAGAAATATGCAAATGAACAAATCATTCAATGGTAGATGCTTTGCATGCAATAGAATAGGTCATATGGCTAATCAATGTAGATCAAGAGGATATCAATCAAATATGCAAAGAAATGTTGTTTGCCAAATTTGCAATAGATCCGGTCATATTACAAAATTCTGTAGAAGCAAGAATCAATACAAAAGAGGTCCGATATATCATAATCAGAATCAAGATAAGGGGAAACAAAAAGTGAATGTGGATGAAGTTAAAAGTGAGATGAACAAGATTTGGGTAAAGAAAAGTATAGAGAATGTAGAGGTTGGATCCGCACCAGACTCTGGTGCGGATATTCCTTCCAGAAATAAAAAAGTGAGCTCTGGCTCAGGGGGAGACACAAAGAAAACCTTGTTCCCCCAGCTAGTCAATTGGTGCTAGAACTGGCACAAGAAGAGTTGCGGATTGAAGGGTTCATAAGGGAAACATCCAAACAAACTATGGTTAAGATTTGGAAGATCCGCATGATGTTTAAAGATCAGGACTGATCCGGGTTCTTCAAGTCATCTGAATAAGGCCAACCAGAATAACTTAGGTTGAGCATTTATTGCAACCTGACAATAGGGTTTGCAGAGCAATATAAGGGTTTTCTCATTAATCACTTGTTCATTCTGCATTCAAGAAGAAGAGAGAAAAGGAGCTCTGCAACTACTTCTCCCAAAGATCAAGATGATTCTTCATACAACTCAATCCAGATTTCATCGTGTGTGCCCTAAACAGTGTAAAAGGTATTCTTCATTCTTGATATCTCTCAGTAAGATTCTTTGATGATGGCTACTCTGAATATAGTAAAGATTTCTGATAGACCTTGCCCCATATTTAAGAAGCATCCATACAAATCCTTGGAGGTAGATCCCCTAGGAGCCCTCTGCAGTGTTCTGCTTGGTGTTTTACACACAGAAGATATTAGGGTTTACATACACGCAAATGTTGAAGAGTTTGGGGAATTCCAACTAAGGGATATCTATCACAAATAATTGATAGACGATGCTTTTGAGCTCAAACCCCAATACAAGGGCCTCCAGAACAAGCACTTTGCACAATACATACATTTCCCCTATTTTACTGAGGATGAATGGGTCAGGTATATTTTGAGCAGAATACATGACAACTTTATGTGGTTAAATGGACCATTCAAAATCACAAAAGATGCCATCAGGGCAGTTACCGGATTACACTCATCCAGTGGGATTCCTGTTCTTAAATCTGTGAAGAATCAAACTATGAGTGAGGCTACCAGATCCAAGTTTGACAAAAGAGCAATGACAGTAGATGACATCTCTGATCCAGATGTCAAGTATGCCTCCATGCTCATTGGATATAAAATATATCATTCTAGCAGGGAAAATTCAGTTCCTGGAACTGCCATCTACACCGCTTATGAAATGCTAAGAAAGGATGCAGACTATGATCTTTGTCAGCTTCTCTTGAACCAACTCTTAGAGAATCTACAAAAAATAAAGAAAGATAAAAAGAATTCATTCAAGTATGGTGGATTAATATTGTGCTTATTCTTCTACTTTATGAATGAGCTTCCCAGATCTAGTGGCTAGGTGTGGGAGAATGATAGACCAGTGGCTATCCAAATTAGAGATTATTTGCATGGACATGGTGATAACAAAGCACAAAATACAGCTCTGTGGGGATATTTCAAGAATTTTTAGAACATGATGCAAGCAAGAGAAAGGATTCCCCAGTCTCTTGTTGACAAATACAAAGACACAGTTTGTTTTATGGTTGAGACTGATCAGTGCCTAATGGAGGCAGTAGAACCAAGAACTGTATGGATCATGCCCATGGGGTATGAAGTTGATGAACAAATTGTGGAGCTGCATGTTCAACACATGCTAAGTTAGCCAAAGGATAAAAAGGCAGAAAGGTTTGGAACCTTTGAGGAGCTGAGTGTAAAGATTCATGTGGAACTTAGAGAACCAGAGATCAAAAGGAAAGTGAGAAAAGAAGTAGAAAATTTTGCCCAAGGCCTTGGCATCTCAAAGGAGGCACTTGATGCCCACAGGAAAAAGATGAAAAGGGGTGAGAAAGAGAAGAAGAAGAAGATAGAAAAGAAAAATGAGGAAAGTGCTCCAACAAAACCCTCCACCCGGACCAAATCATCAAAAAGATCTGCACCTACCACTGCCAAAGGCTCAAGGACATCAGAACCAGAAGCACAATCATCCGGCAAAGGAGAGAAGAGAACTACGACAAACGCTACAAGAGCTTATGTCAGTCAAAGGGATGAAGAGGAGACTGAATCTGATGAAGAAATTAGGAAAATGAAGGAAAAGAAGAAAACATCCGGCCAACCCTCTACTGGTCAAGGAGAAGAAGAGAAGGAAGAGGAATTTGCTGAAAAACCCACTCTATCCTTGGATGTTGTAGTGAAAGTAGTCACTGTGGATGGGAACTTGCAACCCTTAACAAAATTTTATGATGAATATAATGAAGTAGATAAAAAGATTCTGGAGGAAGCCACAGTTCAGTTTTTGAACACTTACAACAAAGCTTTTATTGAAATTATCCCTCTAATTCCCAAAAGCTTAGAGAAAAGGCTTGAAATGAGGAAGAACAATGCTTAAGCAAAAGATCTTGAGATCTAGGAACAGGTCGCCATTCAGCTCTTCCCTTCAATCACTCTGCATCAAATGAATATGATCTTTAAAGAGTGCAAGGATGAGTTCCGGAGCAAAGCTAGGATGAATCAGCTCATGCTTGGTGAAATTGACAAAGTGGCAAAAGAGACTAAAGAGATCCTTTGAAATACTCTTAAAAAGTTCAACATTCCCATCACAGAGGACTCTGGTAAAGACAAGGGCTCAGAATCCTCTATTCCGGAAGAGGTGGCTCATGAACAAACAAATATCTCTCCTTCGGTTTCCCCTATAGCTTCCAGATCTAAAGGAGAAGACAGAATATAGGAGAAAGAAGTAGGAGTGAAGGAAAAAGAAGTTGATAGTACCAAGGTTGCAAAGGGAGAGAAGACCCCAACAGAGAAAACCACAACTGCTAGTGGTAAGAATGTAGAAGGAGAGAAAGCTCCAAGGGATAGCCCTAAGAATGCAGAAGAGAAGAAACATCTGTCTCTGGCAAGAGACACTACAAAAACTGTCCAGGAATTCTTGAACAAAGAAATAATGGAGATTGATGAACTGAAGCTTCTACAAGGACCGTTTAATTTTGATTCACTTTCTCTAGTATAGACAATGAAGATAGCCTCATTTGCTAATGCAAAGGCTAAAGAAAAACTCCTAAAGTCTCACATGGAAGACTGTGAGTTGATAGAAGCTACTTCTGGAGTGCTAGAAAAGATTATGCCATCATTTCAGAAGGATCCCACAACCTTCTCATCCAATAATCTCAAAACTCTAGTCAGTAGTGTTAGCACACATTTTGATTCTCTAGAGAAGTCAGTTGAAGAAAAGGTTTGGAAGGAGTTTTTGGATAAGAGATTCTCAGAGGTACAAGGGTTGATCATTAATGATATAAGAAATATGAATATTGGGATAAAGAGCTTAGAAAATGCTCTTAAAGATGGTGGTGAAGTATACAAATTTTGTATTTTCTGGTCCAAAGCAACAGTGCAGATTGAGAAGAAAATGAAAGAACGGGAGGATAAACTGATAAAACTTTCTCAAAATTTTGATCCACTTACTACATCAATAATAAATCAAGAATGTCAAACGGTTGTAGTTTTGAATGAGATTAAGAAGCTTGAAAAAGAGAAGAAAAATAGAATAAGTAGGTTGATTGAGCTCAGAGGGATAATTGTCCCTAAGTTAGAGGCCATGCATGAGGCCATAAACGAAGCTCAAATCACAGCCCAGACAAATGATCCAATAGATCTAAAAAGGGCAGATGTGTTTGCATTTCTATTGAGTGGTCATATATCAATTTTGGACAGAATGAAGTGATGCAGAGGCATCCAAACTATAACCTTCGCATATAGCATGAATGTCTGCAGACCAACCTCATCATCATCATCTTCGCCATCATCATCATATTCCCTAAAACTACCAACAGCATCATCATATTTCGCGTTACACAGTCAGCATCATCATATTTCGGACGATCACAATCATCCTCCTGCCGACTACTGTTCACCTCCTCCGCCAGTCGCCTATCATCATCATGATATTCAGCGGGCGCAAACATCCTCCGGTTGCACTGTTCATCGGGCACCGAACTCCATCGGCATCATCATGACCTTCAACACTCTTCGTCAGCAGGATATCAAATATCCGGTTGCTCAAATATCCTGATGACGATCACTCTCAGCAGCTTACCTTCGATGCTCCGCTAGCCGACGACACAAGCAACAGCATCATGATCTGCTTTATCCGGTCCTCCCGAAACCTCCTGATGATGCTAATACAACCTTCTGCCACAGACTTCCGCCGATACCTTAGCACTTAACGATGGCAGGATAAACTCGCATAAGGGGATATCTCAATATCCTGATGACGATGACGTCATATCCTGATGACGATGACGTCACCCAATATCCTGATGACCTCTTCAACACTTAGTCAAAAACACGAACTTTCTCTCCCGCATCTACTCGTGATACGTGGATGTTTGGCACTCCCGATAGGTGATCCTGATGCCGATATATACACTTAGTATATGTCCGACTTAGAACATCCTGATGCACTCGCAACATGCAAACTCCAACAGTTTCATGACCCGATCTTCTTCCTGATGCCGATGCACTCCTCCTCGGCTCCTCCAGGTGATGATCACCCCGACGAACTCACACTTCATGCACTCGAAAGCGTCATGCTCTCCTTCACTTATCCGGATGACGATATCCGAACTGCCTGCAGGATATTCACCAAGATATCCTGATGATGCCGTTTTAGCGAACTCCTTCACTCAGCGAGATTTCACTTCGCCGATCCTCCAGGGATGACCCGATCCACTCTCAGGGTGATCTTCCAACTCGAACTTATCAGCTTGAACTTATCAACTTGACCTAGCACATACTCATGCTAGGGTCTTCAACATCTGTTGACCGCGATCCTGCACACCTGCATGCAAACAGAAAACAACCTACAACCTACCCTACTGTACATTACCATTCCACCGATCAGATGAGTCAACCGGTGGAATGGATCAGGAAATCCATGAAACCTCTCAAACCAGCAAATCGATTACAAAGGGGATCAAACAGGAAACCGAAAACAGGATCTTTATTGAGTTCAAAGATGCAATACAATATGATGTTCCTCACACAGCACAATGGAACTCCTCTGCTCAATGCAATACTAGACTGTCGATCGATGATATCTGTCTGTATCTCCAATATCAACCTATCTCATGCTTATAAAGACTTTCCTACGAGTACTACTGACCCGACTCCAAGCGGCTGGGAACTCTCCAAGCGGCTGGGAGATCCCACCGAACATACATCATGACAGCTGTTATAACTAACTAGCTAAAAATAGCAAAAGCCTGGTCAGCATGATCTTATCATGATCAGCGTGACCTTATTACATGCAATTGGTCTTAACAGACCTTCTTGGAAACACAAACAAGACCTAAACTACTAACTGCCTTATCAAGACCAGCTGTCAGGTAGGTGCTCCTGCACCATACTCCCCAAAAGAAAAGAACTCATGTCCCATGAGTTTAGTATGTGGAAGTCCTCCACCTTTACACCTTGCCTTTGCAATCTGCTGAACTGTTCCAGCTTTATCCTCTGCTGTCTCTTGGCTTCTCCAAGACGTCTGAACTGTAACTTGCTTTCTGGCAAGTAAATCTGTATGCCTGTTGATGTAGGCCCTTCTCAGGTTATCTCTGTGTTTGTCAGATTGTTTGACCAGACCCTCTGTCTGAACTACCTCTTGAACTTCTGAAATGTTCAACTTTATCTTCCTGTCAAGCTTTATAGGACAAGCAATAGTCCCAACTATGACAACATCCTTGTCATGCTTCTGAACTGATGGTTGCTGTGTACCATCCTGTTTCTGAACCTGCTGCTGACCTCTATCAGTCACAACTGAAACGTTCTTCAGCTTGTTGTCTGTAACAACTCCTGTCCCTGCAGTATCCTGAACTGCCTTTATGCCTGTTCCTCTAGGCATATGCACATACTCCTTCTTTCCCATTAAAATGATTTGAGCTGCCTTCTGTGCTGCAGCTTTTGCCTGCAATGGCATCAACTTAATAATCTTCCCATCCTTCTTGATGGTGTAGGTATTAGCATACCCATCATACAGTACTCTTCTGTCAAATTGCCATGGTCTACCCAACAGTAGGTGACAACATTCCATAGGCAAAATATCACACAAGATTCTATCCTGATATGGTCCAATCTGGAAATCCACATATGCCTGTTCAGAGACAAAAAGTGATTGCCTATCACTCACCCAGGATGTCTTGTAAGGGTGTGGATGTGGAATCCTTTCCAACTTTAGTTTATCCACCATTTCCTGAGATACCATGTTGTCTGTTGAACCAGTGTCAATGACAACTTTACATACCTTACCTTTGCTCTTGCATGTGGTTTTGAAAAGAGCTCTTCTTTGCATCAGATCCTTTGATGCCTGCAAACTAATTTTCCTTAACATTAATGATTCTCCACTCTCTGGATATCCATAATTCTCAGGACCTTTGTTTGAACTCTGTGCACTTTCTTCTACTTTCTCTTCTTGTACCAGTTGTACTCTCTTGTCACTAGTTCTATCATTTCTAGATGATGAACCTTTGTTTTCTGGACATTTGAAAGATGGATGACCAAACTCTCCACAGGTGTAACACTTTCCTAAAAATGTAGTAGAACCTCTACCACCTCCAAATCTTCCTCTATTACCTTTCCATCCACCTCTGAAATCAGACTGTCCCTGTCCTTTACCAGTGTCTTCTTGACCCTCATTTGTTTGTTTTTGTGCAAGGGCTGTTCCTCTTCCCCTATTGTTTCCTCTTCCTCTCATAGACTTATCATGTCCTCTATTCATCTTTTCTTCAACCCTGATTGCCATTTGGTAACAATCCTCCACATTCTTAGGGTTAGCTAACACTAACTCATCCTGTATGTTAAACCTTAAACCTGCCAAGTACCTAGCCACCTTTTCTACCTCATTCTCATGATGACCAGATCTCATACTCAACAGATAAAATTCCTCAGTATATGATTTCACATCCCTGTCTTTCTGCTTTAAATTTTGCAGCTTCTTAAACATCTGGATTTCATAATCCCTTGGCAAGAATTTACCTTTTATCCTTGCTACCATCTTATCCCATGAAGTGATCTTTGACTTCCCTTGTTTCCTTCTCTCAGATTGTACATAATCCCACCAAACCAAAGCATGACCTCCTAACTTGGTCTTTGCAATCTTTACCTTCTGATCCTCAGCAACATCTTCACATTCAAAGTGATTATCCAGTGCAGCAATCCAATCTAACAACTCATCTTCATTCAAGCTTCCAGTATATTTGGAGACATCAACCTTTACCTTAGGTTTTTCACTCTGCACTGCCTTTAACAGTTTTGCAAATCTCTGGTCTTCAGCATCCAGATCTTCAGCTACCTCTTCATACTCTTCAACAGTATCTGCATCTTCTTCAGACTCACTGTCTTCCACTTCCCTCTTTTTGTTCTTTTCCAGGGCTGTCAGCCTGGCTTGAAGTGCTTCAGCAAGCTCCTTCATCTTCCTCATCTCTCTAGCATGTTTTTCCTTCAGTTCCTGCAGTTCCCTTGCAGTACCATTACCTTTAGGAGGCATTTTGTCAACCTCTCAATCAACACACAACACAATCAACGCTACCTCTACCTCTGCCCTTTCGGTGACAGAATCAACACACAACAGCCCAGACCTTTTGCTGAGCTCTGATACCACTATGATGCAGAGGCATCCAAACTATAACCTTCGCATATAGCATGAATGTCTGCAGACCAACCTCATCATCATCATCTTCGCCATCATCATCATATTCCCTAAAACTACCAACAGCATCATCATATTTCGCGTTACACAGTCAGCATCATCATATTTTGGACGATCACAATCATCCTCCTGCCGACTACTGTTCACCTCCTCCGCCAGTCGCCTATCATCATCATGATATTCAGCGGGCGCAAACATCCTCCGGTTGCACTGTTCATCGGGCACCGAACTCCATCGGCATCATCATGACCTTCAACACTCTTCGTCAGCAGGATATCAAATATCCGGTTGCTCAAATATCCTGATGACGATCACTCTCAGCAGCTTACCTTCGATGCTCCGCTAGCCGACGACACAAGCAACAGCATCATGATCTACTTTATCCGGTCCTCCCGAAACCTCCTGATGATGCTAATACAACCTTCTGCCACAGACTTCCGCCGATACCTTAGCACTTAACGACGGCAGGATAAACTCGCATAAGGGGATATCTCAATATCCTGATGACGATGACGTCATATCCTGATGACGATGACGTCACCCAATATCCTGATGACCTCTTCAACACTTAGTCAAAAACACGAACTTTCTCTCCCGCATCTACTCGCGATACGCGGATGTTTGGCACTCCCGATAGGTGATCCTGATGCCGATATATACACTTAGTATATGTCCGACTTAGAACATCCTGATGCACTTGCAACATGCAAACTCCAACAGTTTCATGACCCGATCTTCTTCCTGATGCCGATGCACTCCTCCTCAGCTCCTCCAGGTGATGATCACCCCGACGAACTCACACTTCATGCACTCGAAAGCGTCATGCTCTCCTTCACTTATCTGGATGACGATATCCGAACTGCCTGCAGGATATTCACCAAGATATCCTGATGATGCCATTTTAGCGAACTCCTTCACTCAGCGAGATTTCACTTCGCCGATCCTCCAGGGATGACCCGATCCACTCTCAGGGTGATCTTCCAACTCGAACTTATCAGCTTGAACTTATCAACTTGACCTAGCACATACTCATGCTAGGGTCTTCAACATCTGTTGACCGCGATCCTGCACACCTGCATGCAAACAGAAAACAACCTACAACCTACCCTACTGTACATTACCATTCCACCGATCAGATGAGTCAACCGGTGGAATGGATCAGGAAATCCATGAAACCTCTCAAACCAGCAAATCGATTACAAAGGGGATCAAACAGGAAACCGAAAACAGGATCTTTATTGAGTTCAAAGATGCAATACAATATGATGTTCCTCACACAGCACAATGGAACTCCTCTGCTCAATGCAATACTAGACTGCCGATCGATGATATCTGTCTGTATCTCCAATATCAACCGATCTCATGCTTATAAAGACTTTCCTACGAGTACTACTGACCCGACTCCAAGCGGCTGGGAACTCTCCAAGCGGCTGGGAGATCCCACCGAACATACATCATGACAGCTGTTATAACTAACTAGCTAAAAATAGCAAAAGCCTGGTCAGCATGATCTTATCATGATCAGCGTGACCTTATTACATGCAATTGGTCTTAACAGACCTTCTTGGAAACACAAACAAGACCTAAACTACTAACTGCCTTATCAAGACCAGCTGTCAGGTAGGTGCTCCTGCACCATGAAGCAAAGTTGGGCTACAGAATTCATTCAACTGAAAACAACTTTTGCAGACATACTGTAGTATATGTAAGTATTCCATATGTATATACTTATGCGGCTAAGTATAGTAAATTTTTTGAAAATTTTGGTATACGGACCCTACCCTTTGCCATTGATGTCAAAGGGGGAGTGAGGAGCAGTGAAAAATGAGGAATCCAACTAAGGGGGAGCTCCAGAAAATGTATAGAAAAATAAAGCATCAGCCAAGGGGGAGCATAGTGTAAACACTTAGTCATTTTTCACTAAGTGTTGCCATCAATGCCAAAGGGAAAGATTGTTGGAAAGAGACACTATATGGATTCATAATTATTGTCATTGATGGCAACAAAGTTCATTCCACACATCCATAGGACATGGTGTGTCTCTACCAAAAGTCAGAGTGAAGAATGTTGTGGTCCGGTAAACAAGAATAGAGCATGTGGGGAGGTCCGACAGACAGGTCCGGATCTCTCAGAGGAAGTATCTTGGTGAATTGCAGATTTGGGGAACTCAAGAGGACTATCTTGACTAATAGATTCCAAGGTTTGAGCCTCCGGTGTGGAAAGGATAAAGAGATATGAATGCTTAAGTACCAGGTTCCCAATTGGTAGCATGGACAAAGGAAGAACTGACTGGCAGAACATCAGACATTATTCTGGATGTGTTACTGATCTTGCTAAAGGTTATGAAGGCATGAATTATGTTTGGCTGACATAATTAATGATTTCCACAAGTATATCCTTGATCCGCATTACTTGGTGTGCAAGGATTCAGCTGACAGATCAGAGTTTGTGAAAATATTGACTATTCCAGGTGCCGACTAGAAAGGTGATGAAATCACTTTTGCAGATATATATACAAGATGGATTTGGTTATGAGAAGTGTCATGGTTGTTGATAATGTGTGAATAAAAGTAGAAGAATAGAACAGAAGCAGTAAGGAAGGTCCGGTATGTGAAAGGAAAGCAGCATAAGAGAAGAGGAAAGATGAAGTGCAGCATATCAGTATATTGACCCTAACTGAAACTGAACTCCAGCATATGTAGATGCTTCAAATCAGTTCAAGTATTGTATAACACTCTTTTTGTAGATAGTGTGTCTCTTGTAAGAAGTGTGCCTCCTTGTGAGTAGTGTGCTCGGGTAGTGAGCCCTAATTAGCAAGTGCCATTTTGTATTTCCATTCTTCTAACAGAGAATACAATCTTGGGTTAATCACCCTGTGGTTTTCTCCCTTAACAGGGTTTCCACGTCAAAAATATTGTGTCATGTGTATTTCCATTTCATGATTATGTTTGCTCATTTGGATTAATGTTACATTGATTATTAATAAAGTTCAGAAAGCAGAAATAATTAGGATAACTGATTCACTCCCCCTCTCAGTTATCAACAATCTCTGTACATTATTGTAGGGGAAACACCAAGCATTGGGGTCTCCTGCTATATTATTTTGTCCAGGAACCATCTCCTTGTTTGGATTAGCTAGAACAACTTGCAATGGTGTGGGTATTGTAACTAATTGGTTTGAAGGTTGGGGATAATTTGGCCTTTGTGCTCCATGGTATTGGTTTGGCTTGTATGGGGACCTATTATGTTGGAATCCCTAGTAAGGAGATTTTGGATAAGAAGTTTGTTGTCTTTTGAGGTTAATAATCTCATTTGAAAATGTTCTAAGAATGTTCTTGATGTCATCCATTTCAGATGGAGGAGTACGAGGTGCTGATATAGTGGGTTGTTGAGGTGTCAAGAAGGTATACATGGACACTAGAACTGATGGGGTATTACTAGTTTTTCATGGTAGGGGAATAGAAATTTTTGGAAACATAGGCATAAGAGGTCTTGGAGGTAGTTTCCCAACATCTATTAAGTTATTTTCAGCTCTTACTACTAATTCATATGCCATTAGTAAATTATGTCCTCCTAAAGACTGGATCATGAATGAGATATCAGAATTGAAATCCTTAAGATAAAATACAATTGTCATTCTTGCTGATGGCCTGGCTGTGGTAGGGATCCTATCCCAAGTCTTTTGGAATCTAGTATTGAAGTATGTTATGGCTTCTTTAGGTGCTCTCTTTATAATGATCAATTGTTGTAACAGGGACGATGTATCACTCTTTTCATTGAATCATGCAGAGAAAGAATCTCCAAGTTGATCCCAAGTAGATATTGAATTTGAGGCTAAGGACCTGTACCAATCTAGAGCCTTCCCTTTGAAAGAATTTACTAATAATCTGATAGCAGCATTTTGTTTTGTGATGACATGTACAATGCACACATCAGACACATCTTGGAGATGTTCTATTGGAGTCTTGGCATCTTCTCCTAAAAACTTAGGTAGTGCTATTAAAGCATTAGTACAAATTGGGTCCCAAGTATCCAGCGGCATTGGGAGAATAAGAGGGTTGCTAGTGTTCCAATCTACAAAGTTTCATGGTGGATTAGGAGGAGCAGGTGCTGCCAAAGCTATTCCTAGTACTCTAGATGCTTGATTAACCCTTCTTCTTAGAGTAGCTGTCAACAGTGGCAATAAGATTCCTAGATTAGCAGTTTATTGGGCTCTAGTGGTTGGTCCACAACTTTGACTCCTTCCTACTCTCTGGTTCATACAATCTTTATCAAAAGTCAAGAAAGGTCCCACCAGGCATGCCAAAAACTATTGGTGTATAAAATTACATAGGTTTCAGCACCAACATGGGAAGCTTCAAGAATGTAGGGCAGATTCTTGAAACAACCTCCAGACTTTAGAAAAGTTGGCTCTTCCTTTTTCTATGGGGTTTTGGGAAAGGGGTAGACAAACAAGATTATAGATACAATGAATTAAAACTCTTAAGGCAATGTGCTAGACTTATATATTTTTCATCAACTACCACAGTGATTAAATCTTTATGATTTAGCTATATAAAAGAGAAAATAAGCATGATCAACATAGATAGATTATGAATAGATTTGAAACCAAAGGCTAAACTTAGAGAAACTATACCAAGATACATAAAATATCATCAAACAACATAGAACAAAGCTTCTTTCATTAATAGGTTCAACAAAATACATGTGGCATAGAAACATGGACAAATCTATATGCTTCTTCTTGAAACAATTGTGAAGGCAAAAAAAATGATATATTCAAGTCGTAGTAAAACTCTTTGTATTTCTCTATCTCTATGTATATCTCAGTTACAAAATTTCCCCCTATTTATAGAAGCAAGGTGGGGCTCAAATAACACTCCTAGTTGTTAAGAATCTGCAACCAAACTAGAACTAAACTAGGGCTACGCACACGCAGGATCTATATGAATATACAACCGTATCATCCTCCCGCACCCATTGGCCAAATGCAGCAGAAAATACGGCCCCACAACTATCAATTCTATTGAGACAAGTGGCTTCCTCCGCAAACTTCTAATGGCTCCAAAAATGTGACATGGTGCCTTCCACTTCATCAGACTTAGTTACCCTTTGATATAAAGAGAACATACGACAGTGTGACACTTGGTGCTATCCACCTCTTTCCCTACTGAAATGTGGCTACACTTGAGAGCCTAAAAAAGGGACAGATGGCAGACTGTCACGCCTTCAAAAGTTTCTTTTGTTTCTTTTCCCTTCAATTACCTACGGTAGTGACACTTGTCATTATCCACTACACTTACAAACTATAGCTATAATATCTTGTGGCCTACCATATGGGACTTCAACACTTCAAAGCTTATTAAAGAAAAGTGACACACGGCGGCTTCCACACATTACAACAAAATATACTTGGCACTCCCTTGCACCTTCTTGATACCTCTCAGAAAAGTTTCTCTTCAAATCCCTTCGGAAGTGACATGTGGTGCTCTCTGGTAATAGATAGAAACTACATGAAAAGAAACACAACTGAAGAAACGTGGTGAAATTCTGTGGCACTTGGGAACCATGAACTAATAAGAAGACACATGGCACTTTTCATTGCTCCTAGTCACTATTCTTATTGCTTCTAATCTCCTTACCACGTGATAGCCCCACGTGTCTTTTAGAAGCATCTTTTCTTTCAGGTTTTCAAAACCTCGCCATGTTGACACATGGTACTCTCTGAGCTCAGCAACATAACAACGCAAACTGCAAATAAAACTATAGAGTGCTGCAACCAAATAATATCAAAATGTAGATTTTTAACTCTACAATACCCTACGATGATTAACATTAGTCCATCATGGGGACTAAAGACTTGATTAATGTATAAATGTTGTAATGTGATTTATTTGTGATGTTAACTTGATTTCAATTTTTATGTGAAGGTTGTTGAGTTGTCATTTTATGTGTCAAATTTTGTATTTAAAATCAAGGATCCCTTTTGGGGGTCACAAAATGTTATTTCTTGAGTATTTTGATGTTTTAGGGTCCCTGGGTCAAGTACCTAGGGATTGGGAACCTTTTGGTCTTTAAAATTCTATTTTTTGGGTAGATTTGACCACTACTAAGTTCCTTCAGAAGAAAGTGGTGTGGACATGTTTTAGGAAGAGGGATGGTGGACTTGTCACCATCCCATCTCATCATTGTAAATTCATGGATGAGGGTTGGACCAAGTACATCCTCATCCTAGTGCTTCACAAATGTGGGAGCACAACTTAAGATGATTTTTAGAGAAGAGTGTACAAGTACACTCCTTTCCCCTAGGTCTTACACATTTGTGAGGATCATGAGGATGAAAATCCCTCCTTATAATTTGGGGATTGGTTGATAAGGGATGAGATGGAGGCCATGTGGCACCTCCTCATTAGAAAAGAAGGTGTGACATGGAAATCATGGGATTTATTTTTTCTTTTTGTGTTGGGAGAGGCTTGGCTTGGGAGATTGGAATCAAAGAAGAAGGTCGAAGGAGCTCTTGGGAAGACTTCATCAATCTCAACTTCACCATCTACGTAGATTATTGAGGTAGGCGTTCCACCTTTCTTGTTAGATAGTTTTGTGCTTATATGTGTTGAATGTATGTTGGTAAAATGTGCTTGTGTTGATGTGTTTTCTTCCTTTTTTCTATATTTGGTTTGTTGTTGTGTTTAGATAAGGGTGTTTTGTTTGGGTTACACTTTCCCACATAGATGAGAACAACCAATGCTAGGGGTTGAAGGAGGTGTGAACCTCCTTGACTAAAACTTTAATCTCCTTAGAGAGAGTTTTTTCATGAGTACCATAAAAGAAGGTTGGGTTGTGAAGAAACCTGTGATATGTTAAAATGATATTGTGAGTAAGTTTTGATGAAGTTGAGAAATTGAGATATGAAAAAAATGTTCAATAAGATGCTTTTATTATTTTCCCTAAGGAAGAGATGTCCACTCTTCTCCCACTACCATTTTGGTTCCATTTCATGGAGTCCTTTGTACTTGTGTAAACCTTGGGAGATTTCAAAGTTTTGTTTTGTTTATTAATTGTGAATGATGGTTGTGTCTATTTGTGTTGTCAACCTAGGCTTCATAGATGACCTCCTAGCTCGCGGTGACTTTATGAGAAAGCCCTAAGGTTAGGAGGTGAGCACCTCCATTGGTTTGGTTGGAGTTTTCTTCTATTTACATGTATAAAATGAATGACAAATGAGAAGAGTCTCCTATCCTTGGAGTAATTGGAACCCTTGTTTATGAGAAAACAATGTAATCTGGTGTTGTTTTGTGTTTGAGAAGCCTTGTTGAACCTTGTAAAGAGAGGGTTGAAAGTTGTAATAATTTTATTTATGAGTTGTTTTTATGATATGAAGAAGTTGTAATAATGCAAAACTTGTTTCCTCTCCATTGATAAGTTGTAAATATCTAAACGAATCTTAGATTGTATTTAGATACTTGTTGAAGGAGTTAAAGTTGTGAATATATATGTATTATTCATTTGATACTTCAACAAAAATAATTTGTACTCTTATTAGTTAGTTCATTCCAACCTTGTTTAAGTTTTAATAGGTTTAAATAAATAACTCTATACATTTGAACATATATATTTTGGAAGATTAGAAAATAATCAACATATAAATATCTCTGGTTTTAATTCTCAACCATTTCATTGATTTCTATCAAAGAAAATTCTTAGTTGTATTTTAGTTATTACAAATGAAGATATTTATATTTATCTTATTTTTTTATAAAGTTAGATAGAAGCTAAATACTTACATTTTAGCCTCTACAGATGAATTTATTTGTTTATGTTTTTGTTGATGTTAAAATTTGTCAATTAAATCACCAACAATGGGAGATTCTAAAAATGTGGGATTGGCTCTCAGAATAACCTCCATATTTTAAAGAAGTTGGTTCTTCTCTAGGGTTTGTGAGAAAAGGGAAGAAAAAACAAGATTATAGATACAATATAAAATAACTCCCTAAGGCGATGCACCAATAATATGTTTTGATTCCAGAGTGAACACAATGACTAAATCCTTTAAAATCTCTACCAAGTTAAAGAACAATATGCATTATTAACAAAAACAAAATATATATCCGATTTATATTCAAAGGCTAAACTTAAAGAACTTGCAAGAAAGATCCAAAAAACATCATAAAATGCATAGAACAGAGGATCCTTTTCATTAATTTCTCAAACAAAGTACATAAGGCATAGAGTATGCACAGATCCACAATGTTTCTCTTTCTTGAAAGATAACTGTAAAGGCTAATGACATATATCTAATCTAACAATAGAAATTATTTTAGCATATATTTCTTCCTATATATCTATCTATTACAAAACTCCCCTATTTATAGAATAAAAATGAGGGTTCTAAGTCTGGCAACAACCAAAACTCTCCAACTGCCCACAAAACAGAACTGGCATCAACTGAAGATACCATTAGTAGTACATGTACTAAAGATTTCCTTAGATTCTGAGTCTCTGCTTCAACCCTTCTTGTTACAACAAACACTGTAAGCCTTCTGATATGTTAGATTCTCTTGCTCATTCCCTACATCTCTATTGGTCGGTAGGCATGTTAAATATGGCTCAAATCATTGATGCTTCTATCAGTGCCATTGGGATAGGTGGCACCTTTCGTAGTCTTCAAAAAGACTCCAAAACATATACGTGGCACTCTGGCATTCTCCCAATGAGTCCTTTCCCAAATAATTCCTAAATCATGTGTCGTACTAACACTTGATGATTTCTGCCACTTCCAAACTTTACAAAAAGGCTTAGCTTCTTTACAACACATGGTGGGTTCCGCCTATTTCAAACTAAGATACATGGTGGCTTCCCTCTCCTTTAAAAAGCTTCACCAAAATCTTTCCCTTGAACATCTACCATGCCAACACATGGTGTCATCCACAACTTTCATGAATATTGAAGCTTGGGTCCCCCCATAGACATATATCATCTTTTGTTTCAAAAGACTTTAGAAAAAGGGGGCCCAAACATAAAGACACACAGCAAGCTCCACCTGATTCATAAAGAGGACACACGACAAGGTGGTAGGATTTTGAGATGCCTTCACAAAAAACTTTCCTTGAATCTCTGCCATACTGACACACGGTCCAATCTATCAAGACTCAAAACTTTTAAAAAGGAAAATAGAAGGCAAGTGGACATAGACACGTGTAATCTTCTTTGAGGCTCTATTAGCACTGTAGCTAAACTAAATGACAAAAATTGGCATACTGTAGATATGGGCCTAGCCACATGGAGACTCTGCGCTTCTTCTGAGTTTCTTTGCCGCTATGTATCTTCAAAACCCCACCGCTATGATACGTGGTATCCACACAAACATGAACTTATAAAACATTGATACTTAGCCAATTCATAGTCACTATAAATGGAAACATTAGAAACAAATACACAACAAAATATAGAGTTTTAATCTCTATAGTTCTTGGTGACTCACTTGGGACTCTATACCTACATAGAGATAACCTGAAAATATTGTAAGAAGATACAAAAAATCAAAATTGCACTGCCATTGAAACAAGGACTTAGACCTTTTGCAATGTGGCCTGATACCCAGACCACTCTGAATTTGATAGACTCTTTCTCTTCTGTAGGGCTTAGAATGCCAAATCTAAATCAATGATATCCTTATGAGAAAACATCTACAGGATCTGAACCACTATATGCAATTGGAACTCCAACTGAGCCATTGGAAGCAAAACTAATTCCCCCTCCTTGACACTTGATGAATCACTTAGACTCTTGAAGACAGTTTGATCATTTTGATTTAAAAGAAGCAATGACTTTATCTAGTCTATCATCAAGACCATTCTATTATCATGGAAAGGAGATGGGAGTCCCACCTGCACCAATTTCTCTATGTGCCCCTTCATACCTTTGACACCTTCTTTCAATGTGTTTAGAAGGGTTTTGCATCTTGTTGTAGCTTAGAACTTCATTGACTTTTTCTTCCACAATCATCCTGTCACTAACCCCTACTGCCAACAAGGCTTCATCTGAAGCATCATGAATTTTTTGCAATAAAAACTAAGAATCTAAGACTCTTACAGAAACATAGGACAAAGTAGCCTTTATTTTAGTAGTAAGGTGATTGATGGTGGCCTTTGTTTTGGTTAGATCTACTTCTTCCTTCTGCAGCTTCCTAGTTACTTTCAAATAATCAGTCCTTACAGTTGTAGAGGCTCCATTCATGAACTCCATATTTTCTTTAGGCATGAACTAGGTTAGGTCCATGGCTACTGCATTCATAGTGTAATCTTCTGGCTTCATCTGTTCTAGAGGCTTGATCACATTGGGGCTCATGTACGTGATGGTCATAGATTGTTGAATTCGATCAAAAAGTGTCCTCATCTATGGGGTAGCAGGGTTTTTTCTCTCTTTCATTTTGTTATTTTCCCTCCTAGATTCCCTTGCTTTCTTGGCAGCCTCTACTTGGCTTTGAAAAGCAGGGGGAGAAACAATTAGTCCACTAGCAAAGGGATGACCTTGTGGGAGACCATAAGGTATGGTGGTGATTTTTTGGCTGGGGTCAGGTTGGGCAAAGGATTTTCTAGGCATGAAAGGAGAAAGCATAGGTAAGCCAAGAGCCTGTGAAATTGGCAAAACTGATGAGCTGGAAGGGGGAAAATGGATTGCAAAGGCACAATAGAGGTGGTAGGAGACATGAAAGTATAGGGTATTTGGGTTGTCACCCCTAATGAATAAGAAGATTGAGAAGCGGAAAAGGGAGGAGGCATACTTACCTGTGGTGCTATCTTTGTTGCAAGAACTTGTTGCTATAACCCCTCCATAATATCTTCTTCTCCTTCTTCCTCCTATAATTTTAGCTTCCACTTCTTGCTCAGAGACTTTTCAACTGTGTCCTTAGGATCTTCCTCCTCCATTGCTTCTTGTATAGAGATGGGTGATTTTTTTGAAATGGATGCTCCAAGACCCCCAGATGTTGAAGCTATTTGGGTCTCATGAGATGGTTGTTGTGCAACTTTCTACTGTTTGATGACATTGAGAGGTGGTGGCCAAGTGGCTCCTGAAACTTGTTTAGTGGTTTCCTCTTTTCCCTATATCTCTTTTTCATGTCTCATAAGATTGCTTGTGTCAGGGGTTAAGAAAGGAGTCATGTGATCTCCATCCCATTACCTCTCCCACTCTTCATTCATTTCTAATTGCCCAAAGGTAGAAGTAATATCAGTAATTTCCTACCTGTATTTCTAATAGGCTGATATTTGTTTAGGAGTCCAATCTTTACTTCTCAGAGTCTGCCTTAGACCATAAGTCATATGCATCTTAGGATCATACTCTTGAATGACAGTGTAGAATATCTCCCATGGTTTAAGAGATTCAATAGGCACATCTATTAGTTCCACATAGACATCCGTAGTATCCCTCTTTGGTGATCTTCTCTACTCCCAAAATGGCTGACTCTTATGAATGAAAACTATATGAACATTATTTTTCACAATCCAGGATGGCAAGAAGCTATCTGGATCATAATTCCATTGATCTTGTACCATCAAGAATTCATAATTTGCTAGCTTGTTCTACCATAGATACTCAGTTTCTTTCCTCTTTACCATAATTCCTATCTTAGACCAAGGGGTATCATAAAATTTCTTTTTCCTCTTCTTACTCCCAAAGTTATTGTTAATTATTGATAATTAGTGGGCTACCTCCAAGACTACGACCCTAGGAGTTAGGACTTTTGGAAGCATGAATGTTTCACTGGTAAAGCCATGAAGTCTTACTATGGTGAAATGGGCCATAAATAAATAGTCACAAGGGACTTTGGAATTTACTAAAAAACCCCTTATCCTATCGGTCATTCTATTCTCAATACCCTTAGTGTACGATTACTAAAAAATGGGTGCTACAAAACATTCTACAAACTCATATGGGTCTGAGGTTTCTGAAAGAATATGAGTCCATGCAGACACAGGAATAGTTTTCCTACTATCTAGACCTCTAGGTCATACATATCCAATTTCATATAGAGATATGCTAAGTACCTAAAAGATTACATGTCAACAAAATGGGACAGTTATTCCACCAAGGCCTATGAAATATACTCTGCAAAGTCAAATTTGTATTGTGTGGCTTTATCAACTATTTTGAGTATGAAAATAGATACCAATTGCCAATTGTATATGTTAGCACCCTCATCATGGACAAAAATGAAGGCCAACATGGAGCAAACATCCTACACATTTGAGGTAAACTAGAGTTGAGCTAAAGGTAATGCATGCAACTAGGTGTTTTCCTCATCTAGATGGAACTCTATATTTAGGAACCCAAGCTTTGTGTGTACACCCTACCATATGCTCTACATTTTGGGTACATCATAGAAATGAGCATCTCGGTCATGGAATGGACCTAACATGTCTTGAATTGCCTTAGAAGTGATTTGGAGCATCAAATTATTTTTCTGAATTGTTGAAGTTCTGGTGTCAAAGAGATTCATGCACAATTAGACCAACTTAGGATAAGAATGAATAGCAGGGACTACAAATTGGGCCAATTGGGAGGTCCAAATTGTTATGCCAAAAGTCTCAGATTCACCTTTCTTTGCTCACAGGAGGATTATCACATGTGCCCCCTCCTTTAGGTTTTTTGGATTCTTTGTAGTGTGAGGATCAAAAATCCCATCGGCATAGTCTTCCACCTGCGAAGGGTCAGCTAGCTTTCTCTTCTCTAAGGCCTTGGTCCTTGGCCATTTGACTCATGGATACACTTTGGCTGATGCATATGGCTTGCTTTTCTTCCATTTCTCTAGTAAATCAAATAGACCTTCCTGCTCAAACCCTTTGATAGATTTTTCTCCTTCCATTTCTATAATTCTTCTTATCTTAACCTTTGCACAAGACTTCTTGACTCTAGAAACTTAATTCTTAAATCACTATTATAATCAAAATTCATAATAAGGGCTCTGGAATGAATGGACAGAGGGAATTTTAGAAAGACTTTAAAACAACAGTATGGAAAATGAAAGGCCAGGGGGGATTTTAAACTTCTTAACCCTCTCAGAGGAATTAATGTTGTATTAAATGGGCCATCATTATTTATGACTCTAAAGATGCACACCAAAGTGACAGTTAACACATACTCTAAATCTACACAAGATCTAGTGCTAATTCTCATTAATGGAAACAATTTTTTGAAATGATTTTCTATAATCCTTCAAGTATGTGTACTTTTAATGGTTCCAAGGTAAGGGAAAGGATAAGACATAGAGCCCAATGTGTTGTGCACATGTGTTCCTGCAACACTTATTAAGAAAGCAGGAAAAACAAAAGTGAAAAGGAAATAAAACATAAAGAACACTAACTAAGTATAGTACAGGGGCAAACTTTGAGTCTATGTGAAGTGTTTAAGGAAGATTCTGTTGACATGAATCTCTTCTCATTCCCCTTGTATAGTTTCCAATTCATATGTATTATGTTGCTTACAAGTATGAATTTTAAAAGGACCAGTCCACAATGAATCAAACTTGTTGTGACGCCCTAGCTTAGAAGCTCTCTCGTCCCATTTTAAAACCTAAGACCCAGCCTCAAAATTTCATTCAGAAGTCTTTTGGTCAAACCAACTCTTTACAATCTACTGATGGTTCATCAAGGATTCATGTGCTGACTCTCTCTTCTCCTGAATTTCTAGTAATTCTGTGAGCCTCACATGCATCGGTCCATTCTCTTCAATTTCCATTTCTTTAACCAACTGTAAAGCAGGAATTTCTATAGTCAGTGGTATAACTGTGCGCTTGCCATAGACTAGTTCATAAGGAGATATCTTGGTCACTTGATTTGGTGTGATTCTATCAACCCATAGTACTATATTGAGATGCTTATGCCACTCCATTTGGTAATCAGCTCCCATCCTTTTTATGAGTCTAATTAGATTCTTATTAGTCAATTTTGCCAAACCATTTCCTTGTGGGTAATAGTTAGATGAGGTCTTCAAATATATACCATTTTTCAAAGCAAACTTAGATAGATTTTTCCCCAAAATGCCTTAGCATTATCATATATAATGGTGTGGGGTGGGCCAAAATGAGTAGTTATTCCTTGAACAAAGTCTAGAATAACCTTCTCAGTGGCTTCTTTAAGTGGGACAGCTTCACTCCACTTAGTAAAATAGTCAGTGGCATTAAGGATCTACTTGTGTCCGAAACTAGAGATTAGATTAATCATACCTATGAAATCCAATCCCTATTGTGCAAAAGGTTCATCTACAACTATGGGATTTAGGGGCAAAGCTACATTTCTTCTCTTTCCAACATAGAATTGATAGGCTTGACATTCTTTAACCATTTGATGGAAATCTAAATATAATGTAGGCCAATAGTACCCAGCCTGTGTAATCTTGATAGCAGTAGTCTTTGCTAAAAAGTGTCCTCCTAATGTTCCATAGTTTAATTCATGTAGTATCTTTTGAGCTTCATCCCTTTCAACACACCTTAGTAAGATTCCATCGAAATTCTTTCTAAAAATAATGTGATCAATTAAGACAAAATTAATCCCTTGTTGCCTATAGTATCTTCTTTTGTCAAGGGAGAGCATCCTAGGGAGAATACTAGTTCTCATGAACTGTATCCTGTCATTTACCCAAGAGTCTAGATCAAGCTCTTGCAACCTTAGTACAGTTTCATCTTCTACTTGTTTCATTGTTGATGCTTTTGTGTCTTGAATAATGTATTGAAAGAGTCTCCGTCCTCTCACCAATTTAGTAGGCCTTACTTCTACATCATACTCAAAAACCTTAGTTATCCAGTTAGCTCTTTTTTCTATTATCTTGCCCTCCATGATGTACTCTCTAACACTTCACTAGTAGAAAAATAGATAATAAATGGCTAAAAAAATGACTAAAAATTGCAAATAAACTACTAGCTATCCAGTTAGCTCTTTTTTCTGTTATCTTGCCCTCCATGATGTACTCTCTAACACTTCACTAGTAGAAAAATAGATAATAAATGGCTAAAAAAATGACTAAAAATTGCAAATAAACTACTAGCTAGTAGTTTATTTACAATTTTTAGTCATTTTTTAGTCATTTTTTTGGTCATTTATTGCCTATTTTTCTACTAGTGCTTGAATGAGCTATGAACATCAAGATTTTATTCCCTGTTACTAAGTGTTTGAATTTTTTAAGCTGTTTAACTATGGCATAGGCTTGCTTTTCAACAAAATTGTACCTAGATTCATATTATCTCAATGTCCTGGAAAAGAATGCAGTTGGGTGTTCTCCCTCTTCCTTTTCATCTTACTGGGTAAGGACAATTGCAATAATGTGTTCTCCTCCATATACATAGATTATAAAGTCCCTAGAGAAGTCTGGATTTTGCAATACTGGGGCAATTGAGATGGCCTTCTTGATTTCTTTGAAATCATGCCTTCCTTCAGCTGTGCATTTGAAAGTTAGGTCCTTTTTTAACATCAAAGTGATAGGTCTAATCAATCCTACAAAATTAGATATAAATCTGCTAACAAAATTAATCTTTCCCAAAAAAGACTATATTGCCTTTTTATTGACAGGTAAAGATAAGTCCATTATGGCCTTAACTCTCTTTGGATCAATAGAAATTCCATCCTTTGAAACAATATGTCCTAGTAGCTTCCCTTGAGGTACACCAAAAACACACTACTTAGGATTTAGAGAAATCCCAAACTCTTGACATTTTTGAAAAATAGATTCTAAATGCTCAAAGTGGTCTTTGGCAATTTTTTGTAAATATAGTGAGATCATTTAGATAAATTAGAATGATCTTATTTATTAGCCCTTTAAATCCTATATCCATAGCACATTGAAAGGTTGTACCAAGATTTGAAATGCTGAAAGGAATTTTTACATATGCAAAAGTTCCCCACTTGGTGGTAAACACTGTCTTGTATTAGTCTTCACTTGCTAGCCAGATTTCATTGCAACCTGAAAAGCCATCAAGCAAAGAAAACCTTTCTGATCTAGATATAGTCTGTAAGATTTATTCCATTGAGGGAAGGGGGTAATGATCCTTTAATGAAGCTCTATTAAGATCTCTGAAATCCACATAGAGTCTAATGTCCCCATTCTTCTTTCTTACTAGCACTAGATTAGACACCCAGGTTGAGTGCTTCATTAGAAAAATAATCTTAGAGTCTAGAAGCTTTTGTAACTCATCTAACATTAGTGTTTCAATTTTAGGATTTATTGGTCTCTATTTCTCGCAAACATGCTTTGACCCTTCAATTAGTTCTATGGTGTGTTGGATAATGTCTCTATTATAACCATGGAGATCATCATAGGTCAAGGCCATTACCCTATCATAATTGCTGCATAAAGAGATTAACTTATCCTTTTTCCTCCTGAGTAGTGACATTACCTACTTTCAACCTTCTTCCCTTGCTGGCCTCAATTTCAGAGTAGTCCTTTTCACTTGCCATGAACTTCCTCTTGTCCAAGCTCGCATCATCAGGGTCAAACAAATTTTCCTAAGTTATCAACCCTTTTGGGAGCTTATTGGATTTCAATTGAATAATTTGATCGTCATATGCTTCTTCTATATTAGGATGCAAATGGTATGCAAATTCTCCTATTTATTGTAAAAATGAGAGGAACTATAGGTCACTGTCTAAGACTTGCCAATTTTGGTCATTGTCTAGGATTAATGGATGGATAACAATCTTCATTGCTTCATTATTGACTAGTAGATCACTCATTGGGTTGAACTAAGAGCAAATTTGTGTCATCCTATCTACTTTAAAGTTCTGAGATATAGGTACAATCTCTATATTGAAAGCATCAAAGTCATGAATCAAGTCCCAAATTCTATGGTGATATGACCTCATTCTGACATTTTTTGCCATAGCTCTCTATGTCTGTTTTACTACCAACTCTGAATCACCTTTAACTCTTAGGTTCTTTACCCCTATCCTTTTAGCTAAGATTAGACCATGTGCCAAAATTTGTAGTCAACATCATTATTAGTACAAGGAAACTGAAAGTGTAATGCCCTGAGGTTCTTTTCTCCCCTTGGCAAGGTAAGGTAGATTCTTACTCCTACACCATTCTTACTCCTAGCTCCATCAAAATTTAGGGTCTAGATTTTAGAGTCTTCATCAAGATCTGATTTTTTAACACTTCCATGACTCATTATTTTAGGTATCTCCTAATTTTCCTCAAAGATGACATATTCCCAAAACTGCAGAGTCATAATTTCCATAAGGATCACTTTGCATCATAGATATCATCTGATCATTATCTTTCTTTTTATCAAGCATAGTCCATTCCCCTATGTCTTCCATAAAAGCTATGTCTTCCCTATTCATCATGGGATGAGATGCTTCAAATTTTGGTGTTGATTCATCAGTGATATGCTCTTTAGACAAAAGTTTAGATAGCACCTTCATTTTAGTACCATACTTAGTCCTCAAGATCAATTGTGACCAATCTAATGACATGTATCCTCCTATTTTAGCAGTAAAATCTCTTGATAGGCATAACTCAAATATAGGAAGAATGTCAATCTTGTGAGATAGTTATATTTGGATAGGTATACAACTATAATGGGAGTTGCTTAATGATCCCTATGGTCTATACTGACTTCCCATCTAATTGCATGACTCCTTTGACAAGTGGATCATACTTTATTCTCAGGGCATCCACTTTTTATTTAGGCATGACTATAGTGCTAGCCCCTGAGTCTATCATGGAATTATGCAATAGTTTATTTCCCACTATCAGGGTCAAATAGAAAGGGTCTAGGTTAAATTTACTTACTTCTTCCTTGGTATTTAACAAAGTGGCTGTCCCTTGAGGTGAAGTATCTTTGATTTGAGATTTCCCCTTGTCTGTGACTCCTTTTGTATTAGCAGATCTTGGGTCAGCCTAGGATTGGAGTACTTCTTGCAATAAAAACTTTTGTTCGGGAATAGCCAACATGTCCCATATTGTCAAATTAGAAAGAGCTTTCTTCAACTGTTTGACCACATTTATATTCCCTAATATTGGTGTCTTAGGATAGTAGAGATGTCTTGCCCTTTCTACCATTGTATTAGAGACTCCTTGATTTTGAGCTACCATATATACTTTTGGTTTTGAACTAGTAGTATACTGAGCTTGGAATGAAGGCCCCCTAGTCATTTAATTGGGGTTTACCTCAAGCTGATCAACTATCCTTCTCTTTGACCTAGTGAAGTAATCAAAATATACAATAGGTTTCTTGGAGGTGGATGCCTCATTCACAAATACTGAACCTTCTTCTTCAATCCATGAAAACAGGGCATGTTTTGGGGAAATTTACCCTTCATGTTCCATTGACATCCCTTGCATTTGGGCTACCATTGCTACATTCTGAACACCTGGTGATTGATATGGAAAAGATTCTAAGGATAGGGTGGCTTGAACCTCCATTCTTCTTTGCTCTGCTATCTTCTGTTGTAAATTACCTTTGGGGCAATCCTTGGGCATACGTGAATTATTTCAAGGAAAACACCAAGCATTTGCTTCTTCTGCCAAATTATTTTTCCCAAGAACCATTTCCTTACCTGAATTAGCTGGGACAGTTTGTAATGGTGTAGGAACTAGAACTAGCTGATTAGATGTCTAAGGATAAATTGGTTTCTATGGGCCTTGGTACTAATTGGACTGATATGGAGGCCTATTCCCTTGAAATCCCTGGTAAGGAGGCTTTGGGTAAGCAATTTGACATCTTTTAAGGTTAAATGACCTCATTAGAAAAAGTTTTGAGAATACTCTTAACATCATCCATTTCAGATGGGGGAGCAGAAAGTGCTAAGGTAGTGGGTATTTGGGGTGTTGGAAATGTGTACATAGACATAGGAGGTGTGGAAGTATTAGGGAATTCTTGTGGGAGAAGGATAGAAATTTCTAGAAATATAGAAATGGGAGGTTTTTGGGGCAACTTCCCAGCATCTATTAGACTATTCCTAGCTCTAAAAGCCAATTCATATGCATCAGGCAAGGTCTATCCTCCTGAGGATTGAATCATGACTGAAATATCAGAGTTAAAGGCCTTAAGATAGAAAACAAATGCCATACCTGCTGAAGGCCTAGCTATTGCAGGGATTCTATCCCAAGTCTTCTAAAGCTAGGTGTTGAAATCTATTATGGCTTCTTGAGGTGCTCTCTTTATGGTGATCAACTATTGTAGCAAAGATGATCTGTCACCCTTTTTACTAAATCTTGCAAAGAACATGTCTCCCAGTTGATCCCAAGTCCTAATAGAGTTCACTTTCAAGGACCTATACCAATCCAGAGCCTTCCCCTTAAAAGATGTTTCCAACGGCCTCATAGCTACATTTTGTCCTGTGACGAAATGTATGGTGCACACATCAGATACATCTTGAAGATGTTCCACTAGGGTCTTAGAATCTTCTCCTATAAACTTGGGTAATGCTTTGAGAGCATTAGCAGGAATTAGATCTCATGTGTCTGGTGGTGTTGGAAGAACAAGTGGGCTCACATTGTTCTAATTTACAAAGTTTCAGGGTTGAACAAGGGCTTCCATGATTCCTGGTACTCTTGCTGGTTGATTTACTCTTCTTCTTGGAGTGGCTACTAATGAAGGTAATAAGATTCCTGGATTAGTAGCTGACTAAGCTCTGGTTGTTGGTCTACAACTTTGACTCCTTCATAGCCACTAGCTCATATGATCTTAATCAAGATCTCATGAATGGTCCCACCGGGCATGCCAAAATCTTTTGATGTTAAAATTTGTCAATTAAATCACCAACAATGGGAGATTCTGAAAACGTGGGATTGGCTCTGAGAATAAACTCTAGATTTTAAAGAAGCTGGTTCTTCTCGAAGGTTTGTGAGAAAAGGGAAGAAAAAACAAGATTGTAGATAGAATATAAAATAACTTCCTAAGGCAATGCACCAATAATATATTTTGATTCAAGAGTTTTTTTTTTTAAAATGCACCTGGTAAACTTTTTAACATGGTCAGCAACGCTGGTGCGACACGTCCTCTGGCTCCACTTGAATGCTTTTTCTTGGAGCAATGAACCAGTGAGGCCACAACACGGGGGACCTCATCCCCTACCAAGAACACTTCAAATCCGTTAGCTTGTTGGCCCAGCGGGGGTTTGAACTCTGGTCACCACCACTACAATCAAGTGACTTAACCACCAAACCATGCCCTTATTGGCATGTTTTCATTTCAAGAGTGAGTACAATGACTAAATCCTTTAAAATATCTACAAAGTTAAAGTGCAATATGCATGATTAATAGAAACATAATATATAACAAATTTATATTCAAAGGCTGAACTTAAAGAACTTGAAAGAAAGATCCAAAAAACATCATAAAATGCACAGAACAAAGGCTCCTTTTCATTAATCCAAACAAAGTACATAAGTGATAGAGTATACATAGATCTATAATGTTTCCCTTTCTTGAAAGATAACTATAAAGGATAATGACATATATCTGATCTAACACAAATTCTTTTGGCATATATATTTCTTCCTATATATCTATCTATTACAAAACTCCCCTATTTATAGCATAAAAATGAGGCTTCTGAGTCTGGCAACAGCTTAGACTCTCCAACCACCTGTGAAATAGAACTGGCGTCAACTGAAGCTACCATTAGTAGCCTACGCGCTGAAGATTTCCTTAGATTTTGGGTCTCTGGTTTAGCCCTTCTTGTTACAATAGACATTTTGAGTCTTTTTATATGCTAGATTCTCCCGCTCATTCCCTGCATCTCTATTGGTTGGCAAGTGCATTAAATATGGCTCAAACCTTTGATTCTTCTATCAATGTTGTTGGGATAGGTGACACCTTCTGTGGTCTTCAAAAAGACTCTAAAACATATACATGGCACTTTGGTGCTCTCTCGGTGAGGCCCTTCCCAAAAAAATTCCTAAATCATGTGCCGTGCTGACACTTGGCGATTTCCACCGCTTCCAAAATTTGCAAAAAGGCTTAGCTTCTTTACGACATGTGGCGGGTTCCACCTATTTCAAAATGAGATATGTGGTAGCTTTGCACTCCTTCAATAAGCTTCACCAAAATCTTTCCCCCAAACATCTGCCATGCCGACACGTGGTGTCATCCGTAACTTTCATGAATCTTGAAGCTTGGGTCCCACCATAGACATACACCACCTTTCATTTCAAAAGACTTTAGCAAAAGGGGGCCCAAACATAAAGACATGCGGTAAGCTGGAGGCCTTTTGAGATGCCTTCAAAAAAAATTCCTTGAATCTCTACCATACCGACATGTTGCCCAATCTATCAAGACTCAAAACTTTTAAAAAGGAAAATAGAAGGCAAGAAGAGATAGACATGTTTAATCTTTGTTGAGGCTCTATTAGCACTATAGTTGAACTCAATAACGACACTTGGCATGCCGTAGATACGGGCCTAGCCATGTGGAGACTCCACGCTTCTTCTGAGTTTCTTTGGCACTACGTATCTTCAAAACCCCGCCACTATGACACATGGCATCCATGTTGGCATGAACTTATAAAACACTGATATGTGGCATCCAAGGTTGTGCTTGACTTTGTATCCCAGGGTTTACTCCATTAAGGAATGGATTATAAGTTGTTTTCCTCATCTCCTGATTTACTGAGGTTGCCTCCTTATAAGCTTTGGATATTGTATCTATATCAACCTCTCTTTTCACAAACATAGTAGTTAGTGGATCAAAGGTGAGATAATACATGGCTAATAATGAATTTGCAGTCACTGTGTAAGTGGCCACTAACTGGGAATAAGCCTTTTGAAACCTATCATTAAAGTTATCAATTAGCTCTCCTTCACCTCTTTTAATTGCAGTCAATTTATGATATAAGGTGGAAGGATCAACTAGTCCCCTAGACCTAGACAAAAATGACTCTTCCATAAGTACCCAAGAAGAAATATAACCATTAGGCAAGTTAACATACCAGTTAGAAGCCTACTCATTAAAGGTGTAAGGAAACAACCTACACACAACATCCTCATATTCTAACCTGGCCCTAAAGCATGCCTCCTTGAATATCCTGATATGATCTTATGGATCCTGATGCAATTGATATTTAGGACATATCTTTTCAAGATTTTTTGGCATCTCATGATAATCATTGAATGTTATAGGAGAGTTGACATTGAAATAAGCCATTGTAGGGCCAAGTGGTGGGGTTGGACCCCTGGGAGTACCTGGATTTCTAGGTGGACTAGGACCTCTAGGAGGACTTAAACCAAGAATCAAATATCTAAATGAAGAACTGTCAGGACTCACTATGTTATGGATGTTAAAAGGTGATCTAGGAGGCATTCCAGATGAGCCTCCTATGTGTGCTATTATAGGATTGCAAAATCTGTTGATGATTGTTTTTACATATTCATAACAAAAGTTAAAATTCACAAAATGAACCTAAACTATCTTAAAAGATATGAAGAAATTATTTAAGAGTTCTTAATCCCAAGTTTCTGTATGGTCAGGTCTTGACCTTGTGGACAATTCAGTAGGTTAATGTGAGACTGTATTATTCAAGGGGCCTTATTTGATTTAAGATGATCTATGATTCACTAGACTAGAATTATGCAAATTGTTGTAAAAACAAACAAATTATTCATTTCTTTGCATAAATTTACTACTATATCACAAAGCTTTGTATGATTTATAATGAAACAAGCTTTTCCTTTCAAATTGATATGAAAATTGTCAAATATTAACATAATTCTTCATGCTTCTTTCAAATGTAACACAATTTACTTAAAATCTCTATGTTTGAGCTAATTATTTCAAATGTTTAGGGGAAAAGTTAGAGAAATTCAAATTGAATATCATTTTACTATAGGATCTAAATGTTGTGTTATTCATGTTGTAAGAAATACTTCAAACTTGATCAAATCAATAGACTAAATCTCTAAATGTGAAGCCCTGAGTATTTTCATGAACACACATCCCAGATTGCAAGCTTTTAAAGAGGTAGTTCTTTAGATATAAGTAAGAGTTAGAAAACACCTTGAAAATAGATGCATAATCCCAAATTTACTTGTATTTAAAGTACATAGTCGTATATGGTTTACAATGTATGAATGACCTTTTCGCTTCATTAATCAAATCAACATAAAACTTACAAACATCTTATAGATACAATAAGGAAGCTAGACAGTCCACACATTCCTTAGTGTAGACATAGGTGACCTCCTCCACTAAACTAAACTACTTCTCTAATCAAATGTTCAAACCAATTACAAGTGCAAGCTATCTTTCAAAAATCCTTGTGTAACTAATATACAAGTAGTAGAACTTCCTATATAGAATTTGAAACTTCATACTACTATGGCTACAAAATCCAATCTACGGTCAGTATCCATCTATTATTGATCAAGGGTGTACATTTGTCTCTAACCATTTCTCAAAATATATCTATGGTATCTTCTCTGCCTCAAAGGATGCCATTAGAGTCTTTTCAAAATAGGATTGTCCTCCTTTGACTTTTCTTTCCTATTAACCCTGCCTACAGATACCCTTTACTTGATCCTTTTATTAGTATCGTTTTCTCCCTTTTACATTTTCCTACTCCTTCAAATATGTTTGAAATTATTAATTACACCTTCTATAAAGGTGCGATCTCCCCCTGGACTCTTTGTCCATACATATTCTTGCATTGTAACCCCTTCTTTAAGTTTCTTTTCTTCTTTATCTAAGCCTTCGCTCTTCTTCTTGTATTTATTCATCTTGGCACTTTCCTCCATCAATGAATCAATCATTTGTTTACTTAGATATGCCTCTGGATTCTCCATACATGGTGTAAAAATGGCCTTAAATTTTGTTAATACTCTTTGAAATTCATATGCTGGTGTATCCATGCACTCATGATCTAAGAGCTTTTCCACTATCCTTTTATGCATTCTGATCATGTTAGCTACCTTTTCTTCTAAACCCTGAGTGGCTGCTATGGACCTTCTAAGATTATCATCATCAAATTTTAACTCTAGCCTCACTTGTGGCACTTGATTTGCCATCGAAGGTGTAATTACTCCATTTATTAACTCCTCTTCTCTCTCTTAAATTTCTTTTAGCTGTTCTAATTCAAATTTGCACTCTACTTTTCTAAATTGACCATTATATACAACTGTACTACATTTATTCTTTTCTACTGCAGCCAATTCCCATCCTTTCACTACTTGTTTGATTACCTCCTCTCCTTCCTACATGAATTCCTTGAACCATTCTTCAGAAGCATTAGCTTTAAGCTTCTTATCTTCCATATCTTTTCTTTCATCTTTGGACACAACTGCTATTTCACTAGGTAATTCTGGTACTATTGTTGGGATCAAATATTCCCTTAATGAATTGTTGTAATTGGACAATGTGTCCTTTCAAATATTCCTATTTATCTTTATCCCTCTTTAATATTTCTGTTGTAGCCTAATGCATATCTTCCCATTCACTTATGTGTTCTTCCCTTGTTGTATGCCCTAGGTCAGAATTGTGTATTTTATATTCATCTAGTGTTATTTCTCCTTTTGTCTTCTCTTTTTATGGTATGGCCAAGTTTAGTGTCCTAGATCCATCTGGACCCCTTTGTATTGCTGACATGGTTCTGGCCTTTCTCCTTTCTTTCCTTGGTGTTGTATTGCCTAATAGACTTTTGATGTCTATAAGTACTAATTGTACCTCCACCTTTTCCTTTCTTATATCTACACCTAACTAGGTTGGAACCTCTTTTGTATCATTAGATCATTGTATTGTTTAGATTCACCCTCATTTTCTTCCTCTTTAATTTTTGTATCCCCTCCACCTTCATCCTCTTCCTTGGGACCTTCTTTCCTTGATGATTCTTTTTCTTGGTCTTCCTCCTTATTTGTTTGTTCTACATTAGTCACATCTATATTTTTCGTGTTTTTTCAGATTTATCTTCATCAATATTTTCTATAGTTTCTTTTCCTTTAGGTTTATTTGCTGCATCTTCTACAGTTTCACCTTCCTTTTGTATTTGCTCTGTATGTGGAGGTGAACCTACCAATGTATCAACCTCTTTTGTCTCTTTCCATGTTCCTTTCTACTTTCTATATTCCTTTCTTCTTCACTTTGTTCACCATACATGTTTAGAATATTTAATACATCTACACCAGAGGTACCAGCTCCTGTTTCTTCTTTGGCTTGAGCAAGTGTTTCCTTAACTATCTGCTCAGGTGCATCCTCTTTTTCAGATTCTTCAATTTTATGTGCTACATCTTGTACATCCTTTATTATTTTAGGAGAGACCAAGGTACCAAAAGGATCTATTGTTCTTGATTCTTCTTGTACCATTTCCTTTTCAAACACTGAACCTTGTTCAATTTCCATTTCAGCTTGAGTGTCTTGCTTCTCTTCTTCACTTAAAAATTCACCAGATTCTTTTTCTTCCATTCCAACTTCTTTTTCTGAATCCATTTCTCTCTCTCCACTTTCACTGTTGTCATCCTCAATGTGGACAGTCTCAGTAACATGTTTGGCTTTATGCAATTTTGACCCTTGCAGCATTTCTTTAGCCAGTTCTATCTTTACCTGAGCATATACTTGAATTTTCTCTACTGTGGTAGATGCAATAGGTTTGCTGCTTAGTTTAGCACGTATGTGCTATGTTCCTATGACTTCACTCTTTTTTGAAGTCTCCCCTTATGATATCCCCACTGGTATTACTTTCTTGACCTTTTGTCCTATTATTTCTTTAGAGGCCCGTGCTTCTTCTATACTAATATCATGGCTTAATGACTTTGCCTCCATAAATGTGCCAGATGATACTGCTACTGTCACTACTAATGCACAAGGATCCATCAAAGTAGCATTTTTGTCCTTCTCCACAATTTTAGCTTCCACAATCTTTCTTTTCTTTTCATAGAAGTGTTGGAGATCATCACTATGCTCCCTTACTCTCTTTTTTCCCTTCTTTGGATATGTGATCTCCACTCCTTCAGCCTTAAGCTCTTCAATTCTCTCCTTCAACCATGTCTTTGAAAACAAGATGACTGGTTTGGACAATGTATCCAAAGATGTGTTCCATGGTTGTGACCAATTAGGCTCTCCAATAGGAGCAAGCCTGGCACTTTCATAACTATGGTGCAATAATTTACCATCATCCTCAACCTCTAGAGGTACATAGATATCTCCCATGGACCTCATTTGTTCAACTATTAATCTTTTATGAGCTCTATTTCTTACATCTTTATCATTTTTACAGTTTGGCCAAAAATCTTCAATATGTATTTGATGTTTGAATTTAGAATCAATTTTATTTTGGATTCTATGGAAGGGATCAAACCTTCAGGGCAACTCAAATTCCTCAAATCCATAATACCTCAACTCCTTTTCTGAATAACCAACAAACCTCTTCACTGTAACATGAATACCTACCAACTGCCCAAGGTAACTTAAGATTTCCTCTGTTAAACCTCTTCTTGTACATTTTAAAGGTATTCAAATTCTGCCTTGAGAACTCTAAAACAATTAATTTATTGGAAGGATACCTAGGCAACATGAAAGGTTTTAATTCAAATCCCTTAGTTTTGATGTAAGTAAAATGCTGAAATTGAATATTCCAGGAACTATGCAGACCAATTGTATCCTCTGCGTCTTTAGATAATATCTTATCTGGCTCTTCCCTTAAAATTCTAACCATGTATGTGTAGAATACATCATTCACTAGAGCATACTTCCTCAATGCATTCTCTTCCTATAAATAAGGATAATGTTCATATACTAGCTTCTAATATGGACCATTTCCTAAGGTTCCAATCCTGTCTATCCCATGTATGAATGGTTGAACCTCTATTGGACATGAATATAATATATATGAGGACAAATAGAAAGGCATCATCTTTTGCTTTCTTAACATTGCCTGTTTCCATATGGTTGTGCTTATAGCCTTAGTCCAGTGAATTTGTCCCTATTCCTTTTTTGCTGCCCTCATGAATTGGATCACAGTGAACATCCAAGGCTCACACTTAGTGCCATCTCTCAATCCCACTAGCTGCTTAACATTGTAATCATCAAGTATATTTCTTCCTTAAAGTATACTCCTTGGAGATTCTTGTGAACTCTTGCCACAGCTTTGGGCTTATTTTCTGCACTATACCAACTATAGAAGATCTTGCTTCTATAGTCCCTCTCATTGTTATTGAAATCTTCATTGTATTGATCTAAATCAATATCAACCATTTTCTCATGTATTTCCAAACCAAATGTTCTTGCAATCCCTTCTATGGTTAAGTCTGCAAAGAGTCTATCGTGGAACATTATTTTCCTAGTAGCTCGGTCATACAAGTATATGCAATCTAGACACAAATCCTTAGCTTCCAAAGCTAATAGAAAATCCACAGCCCTATACAACCTGCTCTCCCATATACACCTCATGTCAGGTGTAGTGTCTGCTGCTGTAATTTTTTGTAGCACATCATTCACATAATAATTTCCTATGTTTGTGTCTGTCGCTACTCCACTGTTACTGATCAATGAAGGGTACCCTCTATGTAGTGGCCACTCCTCCTCTATTTCTTTGCGTGGTTTCCTTTCTTTTTTAACTTAACCTCCTGTATCTACCTTTTTTTGCTTTGGGGCCATCCTGTAAAAAATGCATTTTTTTTACTTTCCATTTTACCTTCTTACCAAGGGTTTTACTACGAATTTTCTATTTTTTACAATTTACCCTAACCCCATTTGCCTTTTCTTGTTTTGACTTTCACATTGTTTAATGCACCCCCACTAATTAACAATTAATCATAGTAATTTAATGGATACTTACATTTCAAAATAAAATTACTGAAAGTTACTTGCATTTTAACTAACTCAACTGTAACGGTATTTAAGATAAATACTTGTTTCTTTCAACAGCTCAACCTTACGTCATTGACTTACTTTACCATTTTTTACTCTGTTCTAGCTTCTAGAATTCCATCCCATGATGAATTTTGGTTCAATTTTTGAAGCAACTCTTCTTTCTACAATTTAATTTTGACAATGCAAATCTAAAAGAAAAATAGCTTTTAATTTACCCTAACCCATTGAATTTTACTCTTTTCAGTGTTAGATCAGCATTAATTACAACAATTATTGCACGTACAGCTCTGGTTTCTTATTTCAACATTTTATTTTAAACCTTCTATCCATCAGCTTAATTTTTGCATACATCACATTTTCTTATATCTTTCTTTGTATATTGTTCTTTGTATGTCCCTTTTGCATCTTTTCAACATACAAGCCTATATGCAACGAGCTATAAACAATGTTATTCCCTTTTATATCCGTGCTTGTATCCTTGGTTTGTATATCGCAATGTATGTGACATAGATACAAGCGCACCTACAAACAACCCACACAATCCCCTTTTTCCTTTTATCTTTCTGGCGATGTCTTTCATTTCCTTGTATATCGAAATTATACATTTTTAACATACAATCGCCCCAAACATATAAAACCTTTCCTTTATTTAATTCCCTTTTGAAATCTGCCTTGCATCTTTTGGTTGTCTCTTTGCTTATATGTCAGCTTGTATATTCGTTAGTTGTTACAATATACAACCTCGAGATCCAAGCTATGGGACCCACTTTACTTTCCCACTTGTATCTCAATGATACAACAATACTTGTACCTACTCTTATATACAAGCCTCGGTACATGCAAACTCCTTTGTATAATCATCTCGGACTCCTTATCTTTTATAAACCATATTGCATAACTCTTCGGCTCCACACATGTATATAAAGTGAATGCATCTTTCAATATACATTAAGGTATGAAGCATCAGTTATATCAGATTTTAATTCTCTTTAACTTCCGCACTATATGTATATCGAAATGTATAAACCCGAAGCATACAACATACAAACTGTGAAACATACCTTAATAAAACCAAATTTTATATTCTCATCGGGTCCATGATATGTATATCATGTTGTATATCACCTAGTATCTTTCTTTTCGCAAAACATACAACCCAAGATACAACCTATGGACTTAACCCATTATCCATTTTACTTCTGAATCATGTTGGGTCTGACTTGTATGTAAAGAATAAAACATTAACAATATACATACAAGTACAATGATTCATAAACTTGACTTCTCTATGCGACTAATACAATGACTCCACATACAAACGACCTTGTACATGCAACGTACAAACCTTTCTATAATGCATTTTACCAAAACATGCATATCTTGAAGAATATTAGGAATTTTGAAATGGTTCAAAAAGTAACCCTTATTCATTTTTGATAAAGAATTCACCCCTATTCTATTCTGGTACATAATGCTAATTTTTTCCAATTTTCAACAAGGTTTCTACCCTTTACCTCCTTTTCCCTTTTACCACCAAGTAGACACACACCCCAGCAAAAAAAGGCCACAACCACAGCAGGGGTCCTCATTTTGCTAAGAAGTAAAATGGGGCATGTTGTGAGTATCACAACAACTAGCAACCAAATAAAACAATTAAATTAAAACCATTAAAGAAAACTAAATGAAATAAATTCACAACTTCAAACATTATTTTCTGTAGATCATTACTTAGCTTGAGACCTAATGTATTCAATAAGGTGCATGAATCCCTCAATTGAGTTTAAGGGGGTGCATGTGATTAATAATCCTCATCTTGAAAATAAGTTAAATACACCAGTGACTGATATTAAACTACATAGTTGTTGTCATTCCCTCATAGCCAACTTGATAGAGCCTTGTTGGCAGCAGGCATATATAGCCCTGACAAGGTTATCGTTATAATTCTCCTAAGTAGAGCCCCACTACTAGTAAGCGTCTATGGCCCTGGTAGAGTTACATAGATGGCTTAATCTAGATTTTTAGTAAAATCTATTTTATTTATTTACTTATTTTTTATATTTTGTGTAAGATAGAGACTTTATAAGATATTACCATTGTAACTTCATGATCCCAGGTGTGATCACTTGCTAAATTTAAGCTGAGAATTGTAATGGTAGCAAGCATGACCTCTAATTTTTCACCTAACACCTACACTGGTATGTTCAACAAACCCAAGGATTTTAGGTGTGTCATTGTGAGAAACTTCCCTTGAATACTCAATCCACAATTATTGAATACAAAATTTCACAAGCTAAACCATTTTCTACATTTATGATAGTCACAACAACTTATGCATAAGTTCCAAATAATTAACCTGAATGTTCTAAATTTTCCATTGTTTTTAGTGGTGGTTAATCTGCTTCTGTATACTTCAAAATAAAACAAACATCCCTACCAAGGTAACACAACTCACAAACCAACACAACAAAAACTAAAACAAAACCCAACCATACCAACAAGACAACTGTACATTATTTACACTATGATACATAACACACCAACTACCCTCACCTCAAGCTTGAAAGTAATGTTTCAAATGTTGGCCATTAACAGGTAATGGCACATCTTCCCCAGTCAAGGTCTTGAGACTAAATGTATTATCTCCTTTTATCTCTGTGACTTGTAATTGACCTAACCATAACTTGTCAAACTTTCCATGATTTCCTTTCTTTTCATGTGCTTTATCCTAACACAACACTAAGTCTGATATTCTAAATGTTTTGACTCTTACTCTTTTGACCACTACTTGGTGTTTGGCAAAATTTTCAATGGCTTGATCTCTCTTCTCATCCAATTGTAACATTTGGATTATCCTGGCTTCTCTGTGATCATCAAATCCTAAATACTCATTAGTAAACTTCTAGATAGGTATTCTTAATTTCATTGGATGTATGGGATCAGTCCCATAAACTAGGTGATAAGGTGCATTGCCTAAGGCTGACTTAACCTTAGTCCTATCTACCCACAGTGCATATTTTAACAACATATTCCATTCTCTAGGATTTTTTACAATTAGTTTCTTAATTATATCCAATAAAATCTTGTTTTTGGACTCAGCTAAACCATTCCCCTGAGGATAATAATTTGAAGAAAATTTTAAAACTATCCCATATTCAAATTCTTATTTAGAAAATTTCAAAGAAGAAAATGCAGGGCGATTATCACATACCAATGAATATGGAGCTCCAAACCTTGTTATGATGTTTTCTTCAAGAAATTTTATAACTACCCTAGTAGTGGAAAACTTACGACATGTGGCTTCAGTCCACCTTGTACAATAGTCAGTTACTATCAATATAAACTTATGTCCTACAAATGATGTAGGATTTATAACTCTAATGAAATCTAAGCCCCACTATGTAAATGGCCTAGGCTCAATGAGCAGTTGTAATGGATTAGCTTGATTCTTTCCCTTGTCTGTTGTAGTCTGGCAGGTATGACAAATTTGAATATGGCTCTCTGTATCTTTAAACATTGTTGGCCAATAGTATACCACTCTTAATATCTTATGCGTAGTAGCTAAATGAGAACCATGAGCAGTTCCATAGTTATCATGCAACTCTGACAATACCTTATCTACTTCAATTCTGTTTAAACATCTTAAATATATACCTTCATGGTTCTTCTTGAATAGAAGACCTCCTTGTACCATGTATCTCTGTGCTTTAATCTTTAAATCTCTTCTCTGAAAAGACTTCATCTTACTTGGATATTTACCTGATATCAGAAATGTATTCAAATCATCATACCAACCTGACACATCATTAGAATTTAATACATACTACTACTTCACCAAATTTGGATCTGTGTTTGCTATGGTCTGTACTAATGCTTGTCCTTAAACCAACTTCATTGGAATAATCTCCATATCAAACTCTTGAAATATTGTAATCCATTTGGCCCTTTTCTCTCTAGGCTCATTCTGCATTAGCAGTATTTTTATTGCTGCATCTGGTACTATGGCCTTGACTTGACTTCGTAAGATGTAATGTCTAAAGTTTTTAACTACCCTTACTAGTGAAAATGCTTGTCTTTCTGTGTCTAGATACTTCAGTTGTGCATCTTTCAAAGGTGCACTCATGAAATCTATGGGCTTTTCTTCATTATCTTCTCCTTTTTGTGTCAAGGCAGCTGCAATTGAAGGTGTAGATGCAAAAGAATATATGTAAAATGGTTTGGTATAGTTTTGACTTGCTAACATAGGATCATTAGAAATGGCCTCCTTAATATCTTTGAATGCAGCTTTAGCTACTGGTGTCCATTCTATCTTCGCATCTTTCTTGAGCATGGCATTTAATGGTTGCACAATTTCTACAAACCCTATAATAAACTTCTTGATAAAGTTAATCTTACCGAAAAAGGACTTTAATTCCTTCTTATTGTTAGGTAATTGCAATTTTCTTACTCCTACTCTGTCAGGATCAATGGATATCCCATTTTTAGACATGACATGTCCTAACAACTTTCCTTCAGTTACACCGAATGAACATTTCTTTGGGTTAAGAGAAATCCCATACCTTTCACATCTTTTAAGTACTCTTCTCAAATCTTCTGCATGAGTGGGTGTATCTTTAGAGTACACAGTTAAGTCATCCATATAAATAACAATGCATTTACCTGATAATCCATGAAACACAATGTCCATGGCTCGCTAAAAAGTGGCACCTACATTGATTAAACCAAAAGGTATTCTCCTATATGCATAATTACCCCACTTGCAAGTAAAAGTAGTCTTCAACCTATCTTCTTTATCAACTAAGACCTAGTTATATCCTGAGAATCCATCTAAGAAAGGCATCATCTTAGCCCCATTTACTGCTTACAGTACTTCATCTAGTGGAGGCAAGGGATAATTATCTTTTTCAAAAGCTTTGTTCAAATTTCTAAAGTCAACACATAACCTAATGTCTCTTCTTTTCTTTCTCATAGGTACCAAATTAGCTACCCAGGTTGAATGTCTTACTGGGAAGATTATCCTAGTAGACAACAATTTTTTTACTTCCTCAAACATTAAAGGCTCTAAAATTGCATTCATAGGCCTTTGTTTCTATCTAAATGGTTTAACTTCTAGTTTCAAGGGTATCACATGAGTTATGATGGATGTCTCATATGTCTTCAAATATTCATATGTCCATGCTATTACACGTTTCTATTCTTTCATAACATCCACAATTTCTTTTCTTAACTTCTCAAAGCAAGCCTTTCCAATTAATACATTCTGTGGACTTTGTTCTGTTCCTAGGTTATATGGATCACATTTACACCCTTCAATTTTGGGAAAATCTTTCTATCTAACTACCCCATTAAAGTCAAAAATCTTTTATAACTCAATTACCCCCTTAGGTAAGAAATTACTTTTCAAGTTTATTATGTCTTGTTCATCCCAAGACACATCAGGCCTTTTCTGCTCATCAATGATTTGAGCTTCAAACACTTCATTACAAGTAAGAAAATCTACAATTTGTTGATCTCCTTCAAATACCTAAAAATGAGTAACATTATCTGGTATGCTCGGAACATTCACTAATTCAATAGCAAATCATTTTAAACCTAACAATGTTAAGGGCTCCAAAGTGCTAGCAGCAACTGCTAATGCATCTGGTCTATGATTCAATTCCCTAGGGATATGTTCTATGTTAAAGGCATCGAATGAATCTATGAAATCCCACACCCTATGCCTATAATAAACCATCTTCTTATAATTGCATGTATATAGCTTTCTCACTTGTCTGACCACTAACTCAGAGTCTGAAAACACTCTGATCATTTTCACCTTTTTCTTCATAGCCATAACAAGTCCATAAATCAAATCTTCATATTCAGCTACATTATTAGTACAAGGAAATTGTAGCCTATATGCTACTAAAAATGACTTACCATTAGGATCTATAAGTTCCACACCTGCACCTGCACCTTGTCTAGATTTAGACCCATCACATTTCAGTGTCCACATGCCTTCTTTATTCCTTTGACATTTTATTTTGACATGTCTTACCCTTTCTATTACATGTGTTGTACTATCTTGTTTCTTCATGGGTGATTCACTTTGACCTACTTACATATTTATATTCTCAATTTGTAAATTAGAATGACAAACACTCTTGTCTTTTGTTCCTTTTTCTAGATCAGGAATTAATACATCCATGTTATCCTACAAGTATACCTTTGGTTGCTTATGATTAACCTTTCCTTCATGCAATTCCATCCCTTTTTTGCACTTTATGTATTGATACTCTATAATGTCTCTACACATTCTACAATTCTCTTCAGAATGAGGCTTATTATGGACTCTGCACATGCTTTTATACAACTTGCACTAAACTGGAATTTTCTGTTTAATGCACTTTTCTATTTCATGCCTAATGATCTAACCAAAACTATTTACTGCATTGTCTTCCTCATCAGAAGAATTGCAATCAGACTCAATGAACACTACTATTTTTTTACTGACGGGTTTTTCTTTTAAATTCAACATCAAGATTTCTTCAATTTGCACTCCCTTATTAGTGATTCTATAAACACCTGGTTCAATAGAAGCATATAATATCTCATTTATTCTATTATACTCTGTAATCATGTGTTTCATTCTAGGTTCAGCTTCTATCTTGATTTGATTTGGAACACCTCTCCAGGATAACCACATGTGTGAAAAATCAGTGGCCATATATCTGTTTAACATTTTGGACCAATCCCTACTCAATAACATCCCATAATTCATAGGTATATCCACTACCTAAATGTCAATAAACTAACTCACCCTAGGATCCAAGGCTAACTACATTTGAATATGCATTAATTCTCCTATCACATTGACCTCAATTTTATCTAATTGTGTAACGACTTTGACATATTTGGTAGGGGTCAACCCTAAAGTTTTGCATATCCCTAAAGTCATTACATTGCCTGATGCACCAGAATCTACCATGCAATTATGTATGTTCTTTTCCAACATCCTAATGGTTAACAAGAAAGGAGGGGTTTCCCTCTTTTCTGCATACATGACCACATTAGTGTTGGCAGTCTGTTCAGTTTTCTTACTCTTTTCTTTGGGATGGGGATCTTTACTAGGAACATTCACATCAATAGAGACCTTGCTTGTCACAGATGTATCCAAAGACTTTATGAAATCATTTCTGACCCCTAGACTTTTCAACAGTTCACATAAAGGTATACTGACCTTGATTTTTTTCTCTTCAGATAAGTAACTCATTAGCCTCATTATTTCCGCTATCTCTATTTTTCCTGTTTGGACTTTTGATGTTGTTGTCCCACCATTCACATGATGATTATCCTTTAGTATAAAAGGGTTATTACTAGCATGTTGATCTGGAGGAGTATTGAAATTATTGGGAGGAGTGGAAGTAGTGAAAGGACCTCCAGGCCTGGTGTTAGTTCTCAAATTATAGGTATGATTTTTGTTAGACTGTTGAAAAGCCTGTACTTCCTCTGTTTCATATAACACTTCATTTTCAGTTTCAAAGGGAAACTAAAATGCATTCAATACTAAGACTTATTCAAGGTATAAGTTCTCACAAAAGTAAGGTTCATCTTCTAAAAGTTGATCCTCCTCTTCCTTAGTTGCAAAGGTAAAAGTCTCTAAGACTGAAGCAGTCTCAAATCCTGAGGGCACTATTTCATTACCTTTGGGAATGAGAAACTCGGAGGTGGGGGCCTGTACATCCACATTGAAAATACTTGCTGCCAGATGAAATTGAGAGCATTCTAGTTCAGCATGTGCACTGGTATTATGAATCCTACACCAATTCTTTAATGCTACATTAGTCATTTGAAATCTAGCTGTTTGTTTTATCTCCTGATTATACAAATTCTCAAATGGAAAAGGTAGAGTGCCATTATTTGGCCCTATGTTCCATGTCCTAGGTGGCCTTGGTTGATTCTAATTTCTATTATTATTGCCCTAGGTCTTGTTATCTATAGCAGGTCCTCTATTCTGTATTGCTTGTCCCTGATTATCATTTTGACCTTGATTATAATTCTAGTTTTGATTTGAATTTTAACCTTGATTATAATTCTAGTTTTTATTTGAATTTTGACCTTGATTATAATTTTGGTTACGGTTCTGACTATATCCTTGATTATTTCTACCATAAAAATTTTCATTTCTTAGTTGTGTCATTTCAATAGTTAATCTTCTAAGGTGTGTAGTAATTTCTTTGATCTCTTCCCTATCCTCTTGTGCCTTTGCCACAAATGTATCTTGAGGGGGCTAGAAGAATGACTGACCATTACTTTGATTGTTATTAGTATTATTACTAGTATAAGGGACTATAGTTTGGATTGGGGAAGGATTATACACAGGTGTGTATGTAGGAATTTGGTTCAATAAAGGAGTATTATGCATAGGAACTCTATTCCAAGGTTGTGCTTGACTTTGTATCCTAGGGTTTACTCCATTAAGGAATGGATTATAAGTTGTTTGCATCATCTCCTGATTTATTGAGGCTGCCTCCTTATAAGCTTTGGATATTGTACCTATATCAACCTTTCTTTTGACAAACATAGTAGTTAGTGGATCAAGGGCAACATAATACATGGCTAATAACACATCTACAGTCGCTATGTAAGGGGCCAATAACCAAGAATAAGCCTTTTGAAACCTATCATTAAAGTTATCAATCAACTCTCCTTCACCTCTTTTAATTGCAGTCAATTTATGATATAAGGTGGAAGGATCAACTGGTCCCCTAAACCTAGACAAAAATGGCTCTTCCTTAAGTGCCCAAGAAGAAATATAACCATTAGGCAAGTTAGCATACTAGTTAGAAGCCTGCTCATGAAAGGTGTAAAGAAACAACCTAAACACAACATCCTCATATTCTAACCTAACCCTAAAGCATGCCTCTTTGAATATCCTAATATAATCTTCTAGATCCTGATGCAATTGATATTTAGGACATATCTTTTCAGGATTTTTTTGCATCTCATGATAATCATTGAATGTTATAGGAGAGTTGACATTGAAATAAGCCATTGCAGGGCCACGTGGTGGGGTTGGACCCCTGGGAGTCCCTAGATTTCTATGTGGACTGGGACCTCTAGGAGGACTTAAACCAAGATTCAAAGATCTAAATGAAGAACTATTAGGACTCAATATGTTATGGATGTTAAAAGGTGATCCAGGAGGCATTCCAAATGAGCCTCCTACATTTGATATTCTAGGATTCCAAATCAAAGGACCTTTACTCTACCTTTTATTAGGTAATTGCACAAAGATATCTTCTGAACTGGATCTAGACATGGTCACCTTACCACTATTATGAGTTAGCTTTACTCAAATCCTACCTTAACTCCAATCAGCCCTCCTTCTAGTGCCAAAAACTGTTGATGATTATTTTTACACATTCATCACAAAAGTTAAAATTCACAAAATGAACCTAAACTATCTTGAAAGATATGAAGAAATCACTTAGGAGTTCTTAATCCCAAGTTTTTGTATGGTCAGGTCTTGACCTTGTGGACAATTCAGTAGGTTAATGTGAAACTGTAATATTCAAGGGTCCTTACTTGATTTAAGATGATCTGTGACTCACTGGACTTGAATTATGCAAATTGTTGTAAAAACAAACAAGTTATTCATTTCTTTGCATAAATTTACTACTATATCATAAAGCTTTGTATGATTTATAATGAAAAAAGATTTTACTTTCAAATTGATATGAAAATTGTCAAATATTAACACAATTCTTCATGCTTATTTCAAATGTAAGACAATTTCCTTAAAATATCTGTGTTTGAGCTAATTATTTCAAATGTTTAGGGGATGTTAACCTTATTTCCCTCTACCCAGAGCCAAACATTTAACATGGTATTTTCCTTGAAAATCCCTTTGAAAAGGTCCCTATAAAACAAAGTGCCAAAATTCCCAGAAGCCTTGCCTAAAAAAACCTTACCACTGTAAAGAGCTTGAAAAAATGGGCAGGTTTGCTTTTTACAGCACCTTGAAATTCGTCCAAATGAAGAAGTTATGCATGGTCAAAGTTTCAGTCAACTGACAGTTCAAATGTGCATTTGGTGGGCTCTCAAAAAATTCCATTGGCCTTTTGAAAATGATTGCCGCGGATCGCGACATGTGTCAACGGTGGAGCGCAGTTTCTAAAAGTTTCGATGTTGCCACGGAGGGCACCACGTGTCAGCTTCCGCCATAGTTTCTTTGCAGTTTCTTTAAGTTTCTAACTCGTAGTTTCTAACAGTTTCAAGGAGTGTGCAGATGGCACCACGTGGAGGCTTTTGAGAGACACAGGGAGTAACTGAAGAGCCCTGTGGATGGTGACAAGTGGTAGCTTCCACTTTTATTTCTAAAAAGTTTCTCAGCTTCCGCCCATGTTTTGTGAGCCCCTGTAAAGTTTCTCAGAGTCCCACGGAAAGCGACATGCATCACTTTCCGCTGAGGCCCCTTTAATGTTTCTAAGTCACAGCAGAACACTCCACATGTCCCTTGTGGTTTCTGTGGAAGCTAACACATGTCAGCTTCCGCGTGAATTTCTATTTGTTTCGGTGCAAAGCTAAGAGAGGTGGCAGGCCCCTTTATTGTTTCTAAAGTGAAGTGGAGGACACCACGTGTCAATTTCTGCATGAATCTTAAGTGGATCTTAAAAGTTTCTATCTTGTTTCTCTCTGCACAGAAGGCGCCAAGTGGCGGGTTCCACCGAAGTTTCAAAGGGCCCCTTTTTATGTTCTAAGTGTGCGTGGAGGGCGCCATGTGTTAGCTGCAGAGGGTTTCATATGTTTCTCAAAAGATAAGTGAATAGCACCAAGTGTCGCTATCTGTTGCAAGTTTCAGACCCTATTCCTATTTCAAGAGTGTCCGCGAAGGGCGCCAAGTGTCGTCATCTGCATGAGTCCCAGCTGAGCCTTAACGTTTCTCACGGCACCGTGGAACTTGCCACGTGTCGCTATCCGCTGAGGTTTCTAAAAGCTTCTAAGCAGCAGTGAAAGATGCCACATGCCCCTTAAGGCTGTTGCGGAAGCTAACAAGTGTTGGCCTCCATAGTAGTTTCTTTTTTGTTTCAAAGTTTGGCACAGGCAGGATGGGTCCCAATAAAGAGCTCCGTTGCTGCGGATGATGTTGCGGGTTCTGACAGGTGTCACACACGGAGGGCCGGCTAGAAAGTTTCAACATGGGTGCAGAAGGTGCCACATGTATCATGTAATGGACGTGGAGCTTGCCACATGTCAGCTTCCACATTTCTCTTTCTGTCCAACGATGTAAAGTGGCGGATGGTTGTGGGCCCTAGTTTCAAAGTGTCTCCAGTTTTAGATGCCGTGGGTTGTGACAAGTGTCACAAGCAAAGGCCACTTCAAACCTTTGATACAGTCTTATAAGGCAGTGTAGAAGGTGCCATGTGTCATCATCCACATATGTTTCCACAAAGAGCCCCAACTTCTCAAGAATGCCACGGAGGGCACCATGTGTCAGCTTCCGCGTAAGTTTCCAGTAGGGGCTTCTCAAGGGGAAAGTGATACAAGACAGACCCGGGAAGAAAATGAAATGCAGCTAAGGATGATTCTTCAGGTCCATAGCTTGCATTTAGGGTTGTATATGCTGAGACACAGTTGAAAATTCAGAAGTGATATACACATAAATGCAGAAGCAATATACATAGGCGGTTGACCAAAACTTTAACCGCCTGTATCTCCTCCGTTTTAGCAAATTTTCACATGCTGTAAGAGGCAAAGTTGTGTATTTTCGTCCCCTCTTTCATTTGGCAGGCTTTTCAAGAGGTTTTGTCACTTCTCAATAGATGAGGATTTTTTGGGGCAAGCAACTCGCATTAATGGCAAAATATCTCGCCACTGCTTCATCTCCAGCCTGTTCTCCGTGCTTAATTGTCAAGAATTGTCAGAAGCAGCTATTAGCATTCAATGCTAGGTTATCCTCCACCATTTCTAAGGATTAGATCGATGACGCAGCTATTTGCATTAAAGACCTAGAATATCTCCCACCTGCCCCTATTCCAGATCTTTTGCGCCATTACTCTTGGCAGGTGGACGTCCCTTCAGAAAGATATTTCTAATTGCAGCTCCTTGTGTAGATTTTTTTGTAACCGAACTAGCTTAGTATTTTGCAATGCTATATAAACTGAGGCTTATGATGTAATAAGGGTTGGAAATTTTTTGGAAACATTCTATTCTCCCTATTTCCAAATAGAACTTTTCATGTTGTAACCTTGCCTTTCTTTAGATATATGAAAGCTATCATGCCTTTTGCTGATTTTTCTATCTCTGTGTAAATCTGCATATGGTTGTTTGTGAATATTTCTTGTTCCTCTCAATCATTTTGCTCCTTATCTCTGTTAGAATCATCTATTCTGTGTATATTTGCTTGCTGTATCTGATTATATTGTGCATGCTTCATCTCTACAAAGGATCTTTAGAACTATCTGGTGCAGCACCCTTTCATGTTTTTAAGTATTGTTGCTTTATCTTCCATTTTAGCACATTTCTTCCCCTTTTCACCCCAAAATATAGTAGTTTTAGGTGATAACTAGAAAAGGAAGCCGGCCTTCTCTGGAGGTTTGATCTCATTTAGCAAAGTCCCACACTTAGAGATCAATCCCATTGTGTCATTGGAATGCTTGGAATCCCATTCAAGTAGGGTGCGATTTCATGTGACAATAGTTTCTGGCACACCTGGTGGGACTTTACAAACTCTTATTACTAGTTTTGATGTGCAACTGGTGATTTTTGGATGTATAAGAGGTTAAAAATTACATATCTAGTGACTCATATTGAGGAAGATCAGGCAAACCAGTTCTGCTGATATACTTTATGTAAAGGATACAAACTAGGGGTTCAAGTTCCAGCTCATTTGATTATCTATAGCTTTTTCCACCTAGGAGGTAGAGTAGAAATGTAGTAAGAACTCCCTATTCTAAGAGGACCTTGTCAACTCCTCCAAATTTCAGACCGATTGCCTTTGTAGTCCTTGTAGCAACTCAAGCAAACCCACCTCCAGTTACTCAGATGGCAAGAAATCAGCCATTTGTGGCTTTTGAGGGGGGAAGCCCCTTGAACTTAACAGTACATGATGCCATACCTATGGCAGCCTTGAAGAGCTTGCCCTATTTCACAGGGGAGACCCAAACTACACCTATTGAACACATAAGAGATGTGGCTTCTCTATGTGGAGTACATCATGTAACACAAGAAAATGTGGCCATCAGATTACTAGCTGCCTCATTCAAAGGAAAGGCATTACAATGATTCAGAAGTCTACCAGTACAGACTATAGGGACCTAGGATGAACTAGGAGACAAGCTGAATAAGTAGTTCCAGGATAAATCAGATAACCTGTCATTGGTGGAATAGATGACCACCATAAAGAGAGCTCCTCAAGAACCAATGATGGACTTTAACTTTAGATTTTAGAAGACATGGGATAGAATCCCTGCCATGGTAAGACCTCCAGCTGAGTATGCATTCTTATATTTCTTAAAAGCTTTAAATAGTGATATTTCAGTGATGATACGATCACTAGGAGGTGTAAGACTACTTGATGCCAATGAAATAGCCATTAGAGTAGAGAACAGTCTAATTCAGGCTGGAAAAATAGCACCTAGGCCCCCTATGCTCATTTTTCCTGAGATCCAGGCTTCTATGCCTTTACCCACCCCATATTTTGTCCCTACACCTGTTGTTGTAGCATTACCAAGTACCTCTACTTCTGAGCCTCCTGCCTCTAGTTCATCTCAAGAGCTAAAGGAGATAAAAAGTAGCCAACAAAAAATAGAAAATCTTCTGTAGACTTTTGGGAATGATCTAGTAAACATCAAGAAGTAGCAGTCTCAAGGTAGGCAACTTTATCAACAACAATATCAAGGGCAGAACCAAGCATATCAAGGGCAGGGTCAACCTTACCAGGCCAATAGGCCATCTTATCAGAACAACTACCAAGGTGCCAAGCAAAATATGAACCAAAGGCCTTTTTAGCCTTACAATCCAGCACCTGTTAATATAGCAAGGGACCTAGTCCCTATCCAGAATAACATTGCAGCTGATTATGATTGGTGTGACCCATGCCATATGCCACACAATCAGGCAACCTATTCAAGTGGAGTCCTAAATCAGGCTCTGATGGCATAAAACATGGTAGCTACACAGCCATACACGCAAAATGATGGAGCTGCACAACAACAAGAGCAACCTTAGAATGATTCTGCTTTCCTGAGTTTTCAGGAAGGAGAATTCTATGGGGTAAACAGTGATAGTAGTCCAGTTGCTGCCAATACAAGGGCTAAGAAGAGGGGTTATGAGGTTGAGCTAGTAGCAAGCAAAGGTAGAGAACATACTGATGCTTCCACATACCGCATTCCTCGCATCTTGCAAAAAGGTGCATCGGCAACAACAAGGGAGATACCTCATTTACAGGCTGATACTGCTACTACAAAGTCAAGTCAGAAGGTAGGTGCCTCTCCACCTTTCAATATTATTGAAAACATGAAAAAATGAGTGTAACCATGTCTATGTGGGATTCTTTAGAGATCCCTGGCCAAAAGAAGATGTTGCAGTCTGCCTTGTCTAATTTGAAGGTATCCAATGATACCACTGTTGACCCTAATAGGACTGCCCTTACTAATTCATCCCAAGATGATATCAAGCAGCCTAACCAAGGTACTAAGCCTCTTCCCTTTTATGTATCATTGATAATTGGGGACAAACTAGTGCACAATTGCATGGTGGATAGTGAAGCAAGCAGTTCTGTCATGCCTAAGTAGATTGCAAATCAGTTAGGGCTTAAGTACCAGCCACTTGAGAAAGGTGTACTCCAGTTGGATGGAACATCTGTTAATACTGTGGGTATCATAAGAGACCTAGGCCTCACCTTACATGCCTGCCCCAATGTCTCTATTTCATAGGAGGTGTTCATAATAGATTTGCCTCCTCATTTTGCCATGTGCTTATCAAGGGAATTTACAGCCAAAATAGGAGGATATTTGTCTTTTGACTGGTCCCACATGTTTTTTAGGACCAGATATGGCACCAAAGTAACTTTGAAATCCGAGTTACTTTCAGACTATCACATAGAACCTTACAAACCCAGTGTTGTTAATGCAAATTGCATTATCTCTGATGACCCTAAACTAGTTGCTACTCAGGAACTACTAGCTAACAGCATACCAGAAGTACTCTTGAGGGAGTGGGCTTCTGAAAATGTTGTAGATGATCCTGAGGGACATATCCAAGAAGTTGGCATGGCAGTGTACATGTTGCATAAGCATGAAACAACAATTCTAAGTCTTCTGAAGAAAGTAGAGCAGCAGGTAGAGCATCATGATGAGGTATGGAAAATGTACTTTGATGGCTCCAGGGGCAGAAATGGATCTGGTGGTGGTGTAATGCTTGTGTCACCACAAGGTAAAAATTATTATGCTATTTTTTGTTTTGCCTTTTCTTGTACTAACAACACTGCTGAGTATGAAGGGTTGATCCAAGGTCTACAGTGGGCAAGAAGGAGGAAGATTGGCTATTTACAAGTGTTTGGAGATAGTGAGCTCATTGTGAATCAGGTGAGGGGACTGTACCTTACAAAAAGTGATGCCCTAAAGTGCTGCAAACATAGGGTATGGAATTTGATTGAAGAGTTTGATGCTTTCAATCTAATCTCCATTCCAAGAAGTCAGAACCATCATGCTGATAGATTAGCTGCAATTGGGGCTCATTTTGACATCCCCAGTGACATTCAAAGGGAGAAGGTTTAGCCTCATGTAAAAATAATTTCTAGGCCTTCTATCCCTAATAATAATATTCATTGGCAAGTTTTTGACAGTGATGAACAGATCCTAAGGTTCCTATTAGACGAAGATGAATTTTCTATGATAAATCAGGATAAACTCAAACAACAGTATGACAATGATCAAATCATTTAGCTGAGAACAAATAAGCTGCCCAAGGGATTGGTCACCTTGGAATCTATTTTCAGCACTGATGACCAAAAGAAGAAGACAAAAGTTAGTATGCAAGTAAAGGAGGAGCATTATGAAGAGCTAGAAGTTTTCAAGGGTAGACTCCTTAAAATTGGTAAAATCTGCTCAGCTGAAGACAGAAGAGCTTTCATTGCTCTTTGTAAAGAATTTGAAGAGCTGTTTGCTTGGGACTATGCATACTTAAAGGGATTTGATCCTCATATTGTCCAACACACCATAGAGTTAGAGCCAGGTATAAAACCTGTGAGGCAGAAGCAAAGACCTCTGAATCCAAAGCTAGAACCCCTGATGATCAAAGAACTAACCAAGCTAATTAAGGGGAAGATCATCTTTCCAATCAAGCACACTTCTTAGGTTTCTAACCTTGTGCCTGTGAGGAAGAAAAATGGGGAGATCAGGTTGTGTGTTGACTTCAGAGACCTCAACAGAGCCTCCCTAAAAGAGCACTACCCATTGCCTTCAATGGAGCAAATTCTGCAGGTGGTGGCTAGTTCAGAAAGGTTTTCTTTGCTTGATGGATTTTCTGGTTATAATCAGGTGCTAGTCAAGGAAGAAGACCAATTTAAGACTGCTTTCACAACTAAGTGGGGTACTATGGCCTGCAAGAGGATGCCTTTTGGTCTCTCAAATGCCGGCTCCACTTTTCAAAGAGCCATGGACATGGCCTTTAAGGGTTTGATGTATAAGCTAGTGCTGGTATACCTAGATGATATAACAGTTTTCTCTAAAAATGCATCTGAGCATTTATCCCACCTAAGGCTAGTCTTTGAAAGGTGCAGAGAGTTTGGGATATCCCTAAATCCAAAGAAATGCATTTTTGCTGTACATGAGGGCAAGTTGTTGGGGCATATTGTGTCAAAGGAGGGTATTACCATTGATAAAGAGAGAATACAGGCCATTTTGCAGTTGCCCTTACCTAGTCATAAGAAGGGACTGCAACACTTCATTGGCAGAATTAACTTTCTGAGAAGGTTCATACCTGATATTGTAAATCTCTTAAAACCCTTGACGTCTATGTTGAAAAAGAACATAACTTTCAGTTGGACGTCAGAAGCCAGACTCAGCTTCCAGTCCATAAAGGAGGCATTAGCAACTGCACCAACCTTGATCAATCCTGATTTCTCTAAGGACTTCATCCTGTATGCTTATGGCGGCCTGGATACTATTTCCACTATTCTAGTGTAGTAGCAAAGCGAGGGTTTTGAGCAACCGATCGCCTTCTTCAGCCAAGGGTTGGAGGAGTATGAGTAGAAATATAGCTTCGTTGAAAAGCATGTCTTGACAGTAGTCAGGAGTCTAAGAAAGTTTAGGCATCTTGTTTCAAATAACAAGATACACCTGATGGTAGCTCATCCTAGTGTGAAGGTGTTCCTGCTGAGTAAAGATGTTAATGAGAAAAGGGTTGGTTGGATCACCAAGGTCATGGAATATGATGTGGAGATCAAGATAACCAAGCTGGTCAGAGGCAGAGGACTAAGTGAACAGCTTGTTGCCAGTTCTAAGGATGAGGTAGAAGAAGAAGAAGAGGTGCTCCTGATCATAGAGGAGGAGCATCAAGATGATACAGTAGCAGTGGGCGCTAGTTGGGTTAATGATATGACCCAATTTTTGCAAGTTGGTAGATGTCCTGCGGGCTTAGATAAAGCTAAAAAAAGATACTTCAGGTTACAATCCATTCCATATGTTTTAATAGAAGGCACCCTTTTTAGAATAGACTTTAATGGTGTATTGCTTAGATGCATTGATACTGATCAGATTGACAGGGTGCTACATGAATTCCATGATGGAACAACATGACATTTTACCCCAAGAACTACTGCTTGGAAAGTAATGAGAGCTGGCTATTATTGGCCTAGCTTATTTAAGGATGCCCATGCATGGGCTAGAAAGTGTGTTAAGTGTGCCCTTTTTGTAGGAAAAGAGAGGCTGTTAGCTTTGCCTCTACACCCAATCTAGGTAGAGCAGCCCTTTATGAGATGGGGCATTGATTTTATTCGACCTATCAGCCCACCATCAAGTGCAGGCCATAGGTGGATACTCACAGCCATAGACTACTTCAGAAGATGGACTGAAGCAGTGGCTTTGAAAGATTCTAATGAGAGTGTTGTTTTGAATTTTTATTGTGATTTGGTCTCCAGATTTGGAGTGCCTAAATTAATCATCTCCGATAATGCTCTAGCTTTTGTTGGCCTGAGAATAACTGACTGGGCTGTCAAGAATGGGATTTATTTGAATACTTCATCAAATTATTACCCACAGGGTAATGGTTTGGCTGAATCCACAAACAAAAATCTCATCAGGATTATTAAGAGGACAATGGAGAGTAATTAGAGGACCTGGCACACTGATTTGAAGTTTGCTCTGTGGGCTGATAGGATAACTCCTAAGAGGTCTATTGAGAACTCCCCTTATCAGCTAGTGTATGGAAAAGAGGCAAGGTTGCCTATGTCTATAGAGCTGCCAGTATTAGACATCATGCATCATCTAGAAATGCTTGAAGCAGAAAGCCCCATGGCTGTAAGGTGTGCTCAGCTTATGGAGCTGGAGGAAAGCAAAGATAAAGCTATGGCAGCCATGGAACATCATCAGCTACAAACAAAGAGAAATTTTGACAAGAAGGCCATCCCCAAACATTTTAGAGTGGGTGATATAGTGATTAAATGGGATGAGCTGAGGAATAGACCAAGGAAGCATTCCAAATTTGACAGCATGTGGAGTGGCCCCTTTCTCATCACTGAATGCAAGGAGCACAATGTATTTCAGTTGTCCAAAATGAATGGAGAAAATATGCATATCCCAGTTAATGGGATACATTTGAAAAGATGTTTTGAGGTATGAGCACCCTATAAATTAGTAGGTTAGACTTCTTGTTTTCAATAAGTGGTGTTGCACAGTAGTTTAGATTCTTTTACTTCCCTAAATGCTTCTGCATAGGCTACTTTGTCATTAGGAGAAAGCAAGCCTTCCCCCCTTTTTTTTGTGTTTTGAGAGGTAGGTCTTAGTTTCCCAGCATATTTTAGACTTGACTCCATGCCCAATGGATGCTTGAGGCCACTGATCTCATGTTTAGTAGGCAAACATCCTATAGAGGTCGCCAAAAATGTTAACCTTATTTCCCTCTGCCTAGAGCCAAACATTTAACATGGTATTTTCCTTGAAAATCCCTTTGAAAAGGTCCCTATAAAATAAAGTGCCAAAATTCCCAAAAGCCTTGCCTAAAAAAAACCTTACCATTATAAAGAGCTTGAAAAAATGGGCAGGTTTGCTTTTTACAGCACCCTGAAATTCGTCCAAATGAAGAAGTTATGCATGGTCAAAGTTTTAGTCAACTGACAGTTCAAATGTGCATTTGGCAGGCTCTCAAAAAATTCCATTGGCCTTTTGAAAATGATTGCCGTGGATCGCAACACGTGTCAATGGTGGAGTGCAGTTTCTAAAAGTTTCAATGTTGCCGAGGAGGGCACCACGTGTCGGCTTCTGCCACAGTTTCTTTGCAGTTTCTTTAAGTTTCTAACTCGCAGTTTCCAATAGTTTCAAGGAGTGCACAGATGGCACCATGTGAAGGCTTCTAAGAGACACAGGGAGTAACTCAAGAGCCCCATGGATGGTGACAAGTGGCAACTTTCACTTTTGTTTCTAAAAAGTTTCTCGGCTTCCGCCCATGTTTCATGAGCCCCTGTAAAGTTTCTCAGAGTCCCGCAGAAAGTGACATGCATTGCTTTCCATTGAGGCCCCTTTAATGTTTCTAAGTCGCGGCGGAATGCTCCACGTGTCCCTTGTGGTTTCCATGGAAGCTAACATGTGTCAGCTTCCACGTAAATTTCTATTTGTTTCGGTGCGAAGCTAAGAGAGGTGGCAAGCCCCTTTATTGTTTCTAAAGTGAAGTGGAGGATACCACGTGTCAATTTCTGCATGAATCTTAAGTGGATATTAAAAGTTTCTATCTTGTTTCTCTCTACACGGAAGGCGCCAAGTGGCGGGTTCTGTCAAAGTTTCAAAGGGCCCCTTTTTATGTTCTAAGTGTGTGCAGAGGGCACCATGTGTCAGCTGGAGAGGGTCTCATATGTTTCTCAAAAGATAAGTGGACAGTGCCAAGTGTCACTATCCATTGCAAGTTTCAGACCCTATTTCTGTTTCAAGAGTGTCCATGGAGGGAGCCAAGTGTTGTCATCTACGTGAGTCCTAGCTGAGCCTTAACATTTCTCATGGCAACGCGAAACTTGCCACGTGTCACTATCCTCTGAGGTTTCTAAAAGTTTCTAAGCAGTAGCAGAAAATGCCACGTGCCCCTTAAGGCTACCACAGAAGCTGACAAGTGTTAGCCTCTGTAGTAGTTTCTTCTTTGTTTCAAAGTTTGACACAGGTAGGATGGGTCCCAGTAAAGAGCTCCGTTGCTGCGGATGATGCCGCAGGTTGTGACAAGTGTCACACGCAGAGGCCCAGCTAGAAAGTTTCAGCATGGGCATGGAAGGTGCCACATGTATCATGTAATGGACATGGAGCTTGCCACGTGTTAGCTTCCGCATTTCTCTTTCTGTCCAATGATGTAAAGTGGTAGATGGTTGTGGGCCCTAGTTTCAAAGTGTCTCCAATTTTAGATGCCGCGGGTCGCGACAAGTGTCACAAGTGGAGGCCACTTCAAACCTTTGATATAGTCTTATAAGATAGCGCAAAAAGCACCACATGTCTATCATTCACATGTGTTTCTGCAAAGAGCCCCAACTTCTCAAGAATGCCACGGAGGGCACCACGTGTCAGCTTCCATGTAAGTTTCTGGCAGGGGCTTCTCAAGGGGAAAGTGATACAAGACGGACCCAGGAGGAAAATGAAATGTAGCTAAGGATGATTCTTCAGGTCCACAACTTGCATTTAGGGTTGTATATGCCGAGACACAGTTGAAAATGCAGAAGCGATATACACATAAATGTAGAAGCGATATACATAGGCGGTTGACCAAAACTTTGACCGCCTGTATCTCCTCCGTTTTAGCAAATTTTCACATGATGTAAGAGGCAAAGTTGTGTATTTTCATCCCTTCTTTCATTTGGTAGGCTTTTCAAGAGGTTTTGTCACTTCTCAATAGATGAGGATTTTTTGGGGCAAGCAGCTCACATTAATGGCAAAATATCCCGCCACCACTTCATCTCTAGCCTGTTCTCTGCGCCTAATTGTCAAGAACTGTCAGAAGCAGCTGTTAGCATTCAATGCTAGGTTATCCTCCACTATTTCTGAGGATCAGATCGATGACGTGGCTGCTCGCATTAAAGACCCAGAATATCTCCCACCTGCCCCTGTTCCAGATCTTTTACGCCATTACTCTTGGTAGGTGGGCGTCCCTTCAGAAAGATATTTCTAATTGCAGCTCCCTGAGTAGATTTTTTTGTAATCGACCTAGGTTAGTATTTTGCAATGCTATATAAGCTGAGGCTTATGATGTAATAAGTTTGGAAACATTCTGTTCTCCCTATTTCCAAATAGAACTTTTCATGCTGTAACCTTGCCTTTCTTTAGATATATGAAAGTTATCATGCCTTTTGCTAATTTTTCTATCTCTATGTAAATTTGCATATGGTTGTTTGTGAATATTTCTTGTTCCTCTCAATCATTTTGCTCCTTACCTCTGTTAGAATCATCTATTCTGTGTATATTTGCTTGCTGTATCTGATTATATTGTGCATGCTTCATCTCTGCAAAGGTTCTTTAGAACTGTCTGGTGCATCACCCTTTCATGTTTTTAAGTATTGTTGCTTTATCTTTCATTTTAGCACATTTCTTCCCCTTTTCACCCCAAAATACAGTAGTTTTAGGTGATAACTAGACAAGGAAGTTGGCCTTCTCCAGAGGTTTGATCTCATTTAGCAAAGTCCCACACTTAGAGATCAATCCCATTGTGTCATTGGAATGCTTGGAATCCCATTCAAGCAGGGTGCAATTTCATGTGACAACAGGGGAAAAGTAAGAGAAATTCAAATTGACTATCATTTTACTATAGGATCTAAATGCTTTGTTATTCATGTCGTAAGAAATACATCAAACTTGATCAAATCAACAGACTAAATCTCCAAATGTGAAGCCCTAAGTATTTTCATGAACACACATCCCAGATTGCAAACTTCTAAAGAGGTAGTACTTCAAATATAACTAAGAGTTAAAAAACACTCTGAAAATAGTGCATAATCCCAAATTTACTTTCATTTAAAGTACACAATCATATATGGTTTACAATGTATGAATGTCCTTTTTTCTTCATTAATCAAATCAATAGAAAACTTATAAACATATTATAGATACAATAAGGAAACTAGACACTCCGCGCATTCCTAAGTGTAGACATAGGCGACCTCCTCTAAACTAAACTACTTCTCTAATCAAATGTTCGAACCAATTACAAGTGTAAGCTATATTTGAAAAATCCCTGTGTAAGTAATATACAAGTAGTAGAACTTCTTATATAGAATTTGAAACTTCATACTACTACGGCTACAAAATCTAATCTATGGTTAGTATCCATCTATTATTGATCAAGGGTGTACATTTGTCTCTAATCATTTCTCAAAATATCTCTATGGTATCTTCTTTACCTCAAAGGATGCCCTTGAAATCTTTTCAAAATAGGATTCTCCTCCTTTGGCTTTTCTTTCCTGTTAATCCTGCCCGCAGATACCCTTTACTTGATCCTTTTATTAGTAGTGTTTTCTCCCTTTTACATTTTTCTACTCCTTCAAATATGTTTTGAAATTATTAATTACACCTTCTATAAAGGTGCAATCTCCCCTTGGACTCTTTGTCCATACATATTCTTGCATTTTAACCCCTTCTTTCAATTTCTTTTCTTCTTTATTTGAGCCTTCACTCTTCTTGTATTTCTTCATCTTGGTACTTTCCTCTATCAATGAATCAATCATTTATTTACTTAGATATGCCTCTGGATTCTCCATACATGGTGTAAAAATGGCCTTAAATTCTGTTAATGCTCTTTGAAGTTCATATGCTGGTGTATCTATGCACTCATGATCTAAGAGCTTTTCCACTATCCTTTTATGCATTATGATCATGTTATCTGCCTTTTCTTCTAAACCCTAAGTGGTTATTATGCACCTTCTAAGATTATCATCATCAAATTTTAACTCTAGCCTTGCCTATGGCACTTGATTTGCCATCGAAGGGGTAATTACTCCTTTTTTTGACTCCTCTTCTCTCTCTTCAATTTCTTTTAGTTGTTCCAATTCAAATTTGCACTCTTGTTTTCTAAATTGACCATTATATAAAACTATACTCCATTTTTTTTTCTACTATAGCCAATTCCCATCCTTTCACTGCTTGTTTGATTACCTCCTCTCCTTCCCGCATGAATTCCTTGAACCTTTCTTCAAAAAAATTGGCTTTAAGCCTCTTATCTTCCATATCTTTTATTTCATCTTTAGACACAACTGCTATTTCACTAGGTAATTCTGGTACTGTTGTATTGGGATCAAATATTCCCCTAATGAATTGCTGTAATTAGACAATGTGTCCTTTCAAATATTCTTGTTTATCTTTATCCCTCTTTAACATTTCTGTTGTAGCCTGATCCATATCCTCCCATTCACTTATGTGTTGTTCCCTTGTTGTATGCCCTAGGGCAAAATTGAGTATTTTATATTCATCTAGTGTTATTTCTCCTTTTGCCTTCTCTTTTTATGGTATGGCCAAGTTTACTGTCCTAGATCCATTTGGACCCCTTTGTATTGCTGACATGGTTCTAGCCTTTCTCTTTTGTTTCCTTGGCATTGTATTGCCTAATAGACTTCTGATGTCTATACGTACTAATTGTACCTCCACCTTTTCCTTCCTTATCTCTGTACCTAACTAGGCTGGAACCTCTTTTGTGTCTTCAACAATCTTTTCTTCATTTATTACCTCTTACTGAGGCCTTTCTACTTGTCCTTGCTCTTGTTGTTGCTGTTATTGTTCCTGTTGCTATTGTGGAGGAGGCTACTGTTGAGGGACTGGTTCTTGTATCATTGGATCATTCTGTTGTTTAGATTCACCCTCATTTTCTTCCTCTTCAATTTTTGTATCCCCTCCACCTTCATCCTCTTCCTCGAGACCTTCTTTCCTTGATGATTCTTTTTCTTGGACTTCCTCCTATTTGTTTGTTCTACATTAGTCATGTCTATATCTTCCATTTGTTTTTCAGATTTATCTTCATCAATATTTTCTATATTTTCTTTGCCTTCAAGTTTATTTGTTGTATCTTTTGTAGTTTCACCTGCCTTTTGTATTTTCTCTGTATGTGGAGGTGAACCTACCATTGTATCATCCACTTTGGTCTCTTTTCCATGTTCCTTTCTACTTTCTATATTCCTTTCTTCTTCACTTTGTTCACCATACATGTTTATAATATTTAATACATCTACACCAGAGGTACTAGCTCTTGTTTCTTCTTTGGCTTGAGCAGGTGTTTCCTTGATTGTCTCCTCAGGTGTATCCTCTTTTTTAGATTCTTCAATTTTATGTGCTACATCTTGGACATCCTTTATTATTTTAGGAGAAACCAAGGTACCAAAACGATCCACTGTTCCTAATTCTTCTTGTACTGTTTCCTTTTCAAACACCAAACCTTGTTCAATTTCCATTTCAACTTAAGTTTCTTGCTTCTCTTCTTCACTTAAAAATTCACTGGACTCTTCTTCTTCCATTCCAACTTCTTTTTCTGAATCCATTTCTCTCTCTCCACTTTCACTGTTGTCATCCTCAATGTGGATAGTCTCAGTAACATGTTTGGCTTTATGCACTTTTGACCCTTACAACATTTCTTTAGCCAATTTTGTCTTTATCTGAGCATATACTTGACTTTTCTCTGCTGAGGTAGATGCACTAGGTTTGCTACTTAATTTAGCACCTACCTGCTATGTTCCTTTGACTTCACTCTTTTTTGAAGTCTCCCCTTTTGATATGCCCATTGGTATTACTTTATTGACCTTCTGTCTTGTTATTTCTTTGGACGCATGTGCTTCTTTTGTACTAATATCATGGTTTAATGACTTTGCCTCCACAAATGTGCCACATGATACTATTACTATCACTCCTAATGCATAAGGATCCATCATATTAGCATTTTTGTTCTTCTCCACAATTTTGGCTTCCACAATCTTTCTTTTCTTTTCATAGAAGCATTGGAGATCATCACTATGCTCCCTTACTCTCTTTTTTCCCTTCTTTGGATATGTGATCTCCACTCCTTTAGCCTTAAGCTCTTCAATTATGTCCTTCAACCATGTCTTTGAAAACAAGATGACCAGTTTGGACAATGTGTCCAAAGATGTGTTCCATGCTTGTGACCAATTAGGCTGTCCAATAGGAGCAAGCCTGGCACAATCATAACTATGGTGTAATAATTTACCATTATCCTCAACCTCTGGAGGTACATAGATATCTCCCATAGACCTCATTTGGTCAACTATTAATCTTTTATGAGCTCTCTTTCTTACCTCTTTATCATTTTTACAGTCTAACCAAAAATCTTCAATATGTATTGGATGTTTGAATTTAGAATCAATTGTATTTTGGATTCTATGGAAGGGATCAAACCTTCGGGCCAACTCAAATTCCTCAAATCCATAATACCTCAACTCCTTTTCTATATAACCAGCAACCTCTTCACTGTAACATGAATACCTACCAACTGCCCAAGGTAACTTAAGATTTCCTCTGTTAAACCTCTTCTTGTACATTTCAAAGGCATTCAAATTATGTTGTGAGAACTCCAGAACAATTAATTTATTGGAAGGATACCTGGGAAACATGAAAGGTTTTCCTTCAAATCCCTCATTTCTGGTATAAGTAAAATGCTGAAATTGAATATACCAGGAACTGTGCAAACCAATTGTATCCTCTGCATATTTAGATAATCTCTTATCTGGCTCTTCCCTTAAAATTCTAACCATGTATGTGTAGAATACATCATTCACTAGAGCATACTTCCTCAATGCATTCTCTTCCTATAAATCAGGATAATGTTCATATACTAGCTTCTGATCTGGACCATTTCCTAAGGTTCCAATCCTGTCTATCCCATGTATGAATGGTTGAACCTTTGCTGCACATGAATATAATATATATGAGGACAAATAGAAAGGCATCATCTTTTTCTTTCTTAACATTTCCTGTTTCCATATGGCTATGCTTATAGCCTTAGCCCAGTGAATTTGTCCCTATTCCTTTTTTGCTTCCCTCATGACTTGGATGAAAGTGAACATCCAAGGTTCACACTTAGTGGCATCTCTCAATCCCACTAGTCTGCTTAACATTGCAATCATAAAGTATATTTCTTCCTTAAATTATACTCTTTGTAGATTCTTGTGCTCTTGCCACAGCTTTGGGCTTATTTTCTGCACTGTACCAACTGTAGAAGATCTTGCTTCTATAGTCCCTCTCATTGTTATTGAACTCTTCATTGTATTGATCTATATCAATATCCACCATTTTCTCATGTATTTCCAAACCAAATGTTCTTGCTATTCCTTCTGTGGATAAGTCTACAATGAGTCTATTGTGGAACATTATTTTCCTGGTAGCTCGACCATACAAGTATATGCAATCTAGGCACAAATCCTTAGCTTCCATAGCTAATGGAAAACCCACAGCCATGTACAATCCACTCTCCCATATACACCTCATGTCAGGCGCAACATCTGGTACTATAATTTTTTGCAACACATCATTCACATCATAATTTCCTATGTTTGTGTCCATCCCTACTCCACTAGTACTGATCAATGAAGGGTACCCTCCATGTAGTGGCAACTCCTCCTTCTCTATTTCTTTGTGTGGTTTCCTTTTTTTTTTAACTTCACCTCCTCTATCTACCTTTTTCTACTTTGGGGCCATCCTGTAAAAAATGCATTTTTTTTACTTTCCATTTTACCTTCTTACCTAGGGTTTTACTACAAATTTTCTATTTTTTACATTTTACCCTAACCCCGTTTGTCTTTTCTCATTTTGACTTTCACATTGTTTAACCCACCCCCACTAATTAACAATTAAGCACAATAATTTAATGGATGCTTACATTTCAAGATGAAATTACTGAAAATTACTTGCATTTTAACTAACTAAACTATAACAATGTTTAAGATAAATACCTATTTCTTTCAGTAGCTCAACCTTACATCATTGACTTACTTTACACTTTTTTACTCTATTCTAGCTTCTGGAATTCCGTCCCGCGATGAATTTTGGTTCAATTTTCGAAGCAACTCTTATTTCTACAATTTAATTTTGACAATGCAAATCTGAAAGAAAAATAGCTTTTAATTTACCCTAACCCATTGAATTTTACTCTTTTCAGTGTTAGATTAGCATTAATTATAGTAATTAATGTGCCTACGGCTCTGGTTTCTTATTTCAACGTTTTATTTTAAACCTTCTATCCGTTAGCTTAATTTCTGCATACATTGCATTTTCTTTTATCTTTCTTTGTATATTGTTCTTTGTATGTCCCTTTTGCATCTTTTCAACATACAAGCCTATATGCAATGAGGTATAAACAATGTTATTCCCTTTTATATTCATGCTTGTATCCTTGGTTTGTATATCGCAATGTATGTGACATAGATACAAGCGTGCCTACAAATAACCCATACAAGCCCCTTTTTCCTTTTATCTTTCTGGTGATGTCTTTCATTTCCTTGTATATTGGAATTATACATTATTAACATACAATCGCCCCAAACATACAAAACCTTTCCTTTATTTAATTCCCTTTTGAAATCCACCTTGCATCTTTTATTTGTATCTTTTCTTGTATGTCAGCTTGTATATTCTTTAGTTGGTACAATATACAACCTCGAGATACAAGCTGTGGGACCCACTTTACTTTCCCACTTGTATCTCAATGATACAACAATACTTGTACATACTCTTATATACAAGCCTCGATACATGCAAACCCCTTTGTATAATCATGCCAGACTCCCTATCTTTTATAAAGCATATTGCATAACCCTTCAACTCCACACATGTATCCAAAGTGAATGCATCTTTCAATATACATTAAGGTACGAAGCATCAGTTATATCAGATTTTAATTCTCTTTGACTTATGTGCTTTATGTATATCGAAAGGTATAAACCCAAAGCATACAACATACAAACCGTGAAACATACCTTAATAAAACCAAATTTCATATTCTCATCGGGTCCGTGATATGTATATCGTGTTGTATATCACCTAGTATCTTTCTTTTCACCAAACATACAACCCAAGATACAACCTATGGACTTAACCCATTATCCATTTTACTTCTGAATCCTGTTAGGTCCAACTTGTATGTAAAGAATAAAACATTAACAATATGCATACAAGTACAATGATTCATAAACTTGACTTCTCTATGTGACTAATACAATGACTCCACATACAAACGACCTTGTACATGCAACATACAAACCTTCCTATAATGCATTTTACCAAAAAACACATATCTTGTAGAATATTGGGAATTTTGAAATGGTTCAAAAAGTAACCCTTATTCATTTTTGACAAAGAATTCACCCCTATTCTACTCTGGTACTTAATGCTAATTTTTTCCAATTTTCAACAAGGTTTGTACCCTTTCCCTCCTTTTCCCTTTTACCACCAAGCAGACCCACACCCTGGCAAAAAAAGGCCACAACCACAACAAGGGTCCTCATTTTGCTAAGAAGTAAAATGGGGTGTGTTGTGAGCATCACAACACATACATACATACATACATACTAGAGAAATAACTTTCCTTTTAAATATTCTTATATATATTATTACTTTACTTTTTAATACTTATAAATTCAAAATAGTATAGCACAAATTTTATAAAGAAATTGATTTTTTAAAGAAAAAGTAAAGAATACAAATTTTATATCTATTTTTTTAAATTCTATTCTTCTTATAGCATCAGGTTGAGCCCTATCCTTATCGCAACCTATTGCAATAGGTAGGATCACCCTTGCCTAGTGTGGCATTGATTACAATAAGGGGGCTAGCCCCACCTCCCTCAAGGAGAGCCCCTCCTGTGGGGTGCCATGAATCCCCTCTACACAGGCCACCCTTTCCCAAACCTATGATTGTAAGTACAAATGGAAGTGCTTCCATTATGTTTGGTTTCTAGTGTTACCTCTTATGTATATATATTTTTCTTCCTATGTGTGTGTGTGTTTCTATTGTATTTTTTATTTTTTTAATAAATAAAGACATAAAGAAGATAGACAATTCATTACTTGTATTATAAGAGAAATATATATAATTCTAGTTGGAATTTAGCAAAACAAAAATAGAAACTATTAACATCTTAGAGTATAAATATTTAGAAGGAAGGAAATAAATAAATAAAAGGTTAATAACCAAGGTAAATTAATCAACAAGTAGATGAAATTAGTTCTTATGAAAATAAAACATAGAAATAAAAATATCATGAAAATAATTTTTTCCTTCCTCTTCGTCCTTTTTCCCTCCTTCCTCTTTGCAAACTAAAATTTGAAATCTTAAATATGTGTTAGGAGGATTTGAGAGGGCTCTTTTTTAAACTGGAATTTATGGATTATTGGTGTTACCCTAAGGGTTTAGTTAGAATTAATGTTACTTAGTTTTAATTAATCTTGTCTAATTAATTATTCCATTTGTGAGTAGTTGTAAAGTTGTTTTGTGAAATTAATATAAATGAATTGGTAGTTTTATCAATAAATTTAGTGGAAATAACTATGGATATGATCTATTCAATTGAGACATATTTATTGAAAAGTACAGTTTGGGATTTGTTTTAAAAAAAAAAAATTATGTTATTTTAAATTAAGTTTTAATTTATTTAATTTATTTTTTAATATAGTATGAAGTTGTGCATTTAATTTCTTGAAAAGAATTATTCCTCATAAGTATTTATATTTAGTAATTATAATAATTATTTGCATGAGTATTTATTTTAAATTAATCAAACTCTAGAGATGTAGATTTATTTTCTTTTAATTCTTTGTAATAGTGATTTAGTTATGGGAATGTGAATATTTTTGAAAAAGTCATTAGTCACATTTATTATTTGAAATATTCTTATTTTGGTAGTTATTTATATAAATGTGTAATTGAAATAATTCTAGTTAAATGTTAACATGATACGATTAAAGTTAGTTAGGTGTTTAGATTTTGTGTGATAAAGAAAAAACATTTCCACTTCTATTAAGAAAATGGAGAAGGGAATTATCTTATGGAAATTTCTCTTATGGTGTAGTGCCCCTCCGTTCTCACCTTGGATGTATAGGTGGATTGGCCAAGGAACATGAAAATGAAGGTAAAATAATAGGAATATTTAAGCTAAGGTAAACAATTGATGTTGTACATTATATGATAGATGTTTCATCCATGTGTGGTTTCATATGATAGTTAGTGTGTTTTATTGATAATCTCTGTTACAACACTGATAATGCATATGCTCTGACATTGTTTTCCATTCAAATGATTAAGATGTCAATATTACTACAATTGTTATATGTTAGAATGGATCTCATGTGACTGATTCTATTAGATTTATTTGTTATGATGGTACTTCTGACACTTATGATTTCATGCACCTATATGATTAGTATATGGTTCTATTCAGATAATGAGGTAGATTTGATTTGACTATGAGTATGTGTTGATCTAATCTAGATTGATATGATGTGGAATGGATGATCTCGCATCACTCGCTTGTGAGTGCCCTGCGATGTTGTGATTACTTTTCATCTAGTGCCAGCTTACATGCATCTATACATACTTGATCATGTTGTTTGTTGCAGGATGCAGGTATCAGGCATCGACTCCACCTGAATTAACAGGTCTAAGTGTACCTTAAACCAATGGAATTGTTGGATGGAGATAGCATAAGGTTCCTTAGTTGTCATCATCCTTGAAGAGGATGAGTCTTCAGTTTTGCATCCAGTCGTTGTCGTCAATTGGATTGTTTGTCTCCGTTGTTGTTGTCTTGTCTCCGATCGTGCCTACTAGTCAGGTATTGTTTGTTATTTTGGGGTTAACTAATTAGTAGTGTTGAGTTATGTTTGGGTTTATTGCCACAATAAAATAAATTTAATTGCAAGCCAAATAATAATATAAAGTTAAATAAATGACATTAAAAGTGGAATAATGAGGGGTTTATTAATTATAAACAACTTAATTCGCTTGTATATTGATAAAACTAAAAGATGAAAATAAAATGCATAAATTAATATGTATTATGGTTCAAAGGTTACAAAAATAAGGTATAAATAATATATTAAAATAAATAAAATAAAACATCATAATGTTTAGTTGTAAATTAAATCATGAGTTGTAAAAGGATAAATTTAATAAATAGTTGTTATTAGTTGGCATAGGATCATGTGCTCACCTCCTAAAATGGTGCAGGAAGGTTTTGAAAGAAAGGGAGAGATTACGAATCATTTTGAGGGGAGAAGATTGGGGGGTTTTTGGCAGCTACGGCATTTGAATCCAGCTTCAAATCTCAACCCAGATAAACGTGGTAACTAGGTTTCATCAATTTTTATCTCTGTACTCTTTTACATTTTGTCTATGAATGTGAATTTTTACTCTTCCAGTTTGTTACCAATCTAGCTCTTCATTCATGCTTATCTAGGTAATTATTTACATTGACAAATCCCTCTATTCCTCATGCATCGATGGATGCCAGAGATAGTTTCAAATTTACCATTTGGTGTAGACTGTTACATAGCTAGAATATCACTATGTCATAATTTTAAGACTATTTAGAGTAATAGAACATCCTCATTTTATCCATTTTGTTCATATCCTTCAATTATTGCACTCTAGGATACCACATCTGGATCATACACTCTCTTAAGTAGGAAGAATGCCATATCTGTTCTACAATTTTGCAAATACCTTGAAAACATTGCATCCCATGATATCAAATCTGACAAGATAATTTATTAGAAATTTGTTCTACATCACCTGTACTGCCAGAATTAGCATATCTTTTAATAATAGAATTACAAATCGTTAGTAGGTACTGTGACAAATAGATTTATTAAGAAGCCAAGATGGTATACCATGCTTAGCTTCTGTCCATCGAATCCGTATGGCTTCTTACGCGCTAGAAAATCAACAAAGCTTAAAATGTTAAGGTGTGTCCGAGTGAGCCTCATTAATTCTCAAATCTTGTTAGAACATCCTTGCAAAGCAATTTAATATTTTGTACTTACATAAGTCGCAATGCCTGACAAATTTCCCAATTCTTTAGGCTATGTAGGATGTTGTTACTGTGGTTAAGGTTTCCTTTTTGGCCACAGGTTAGAGCAGGCTAGCTGTAGGATGGCAAAAATTACAAATATACTTTGTTCATATCATGGTATCATTGTGTTTCAAGAGACAACCTCTCTGAGGCATCGATCAAACAAATCGGGGCATCGATCTTCATGCACCTATCACTTCTATATTCAAATATATATATATATATATATATATATATATATATATATATATATATATATATATATATATATATATAAAATAGAGTTGTTGTAAATACTCCTAAGCCTATATTTATATGTGACCGACGGGCAGTAAGAAAACACATCACAAGAACCAGCATAGATTTAACGGGTATGCAAATGATAAAGCTTAGCATGTCCTCTTGATAGACAGCATGGGTAGGAAGGTCAACCATGCACACCTTTTGATTTGCTAACTCCATGGGATCTACCTTTAAACCTTGCAAATTGCATTTGCTCAAAAGTTTCTAAAGCTTTTTTTACAGTTCTATTTTGTGCAAACTAAATAGATGAGGTTATATATTATATTTTCTTCCCTACATGGTAAATAATACACAATTCCAGTACTGCCAATTGTGTAGAAAATAATATGCAGTCCCACCGCTGCCAGTTTTATAGAAAATAATATACAGTACTAAGCGTTCTAAATCACTAATGGAAGCTGGTTAAATATGAAGTTCATCTTAGGAAATTTAAAATAGTGTCTAATGTGTTTTCAAATGTTAAATATACCTAGCAATGCAACCAACCATATTATAACAAAGATGTAAACAATTATTGTCGAAGTGTCAGTTGTTTAAGTGAGAATTTGTCATGTAGGTTTTAATGCAACTTATAGATTAAATATGTTTTAAAAATATACAAATTTATTGTAGACAGGTAGCAAATTGTCACCTCTGTACGACCTTGTATATGTCCCAATGTGCACACATTACACTACAATAGAAACCATGCCATTCTATTTAAATATCATTCACTTCAATGGTCAGTCAGATAGATGTTTCGCATGGTACTCAACTGTGTTGAAATCACAAATTTACCAAATTCCTTCAGGATGAGCTTAAATAAATGATTTAGAAAGTCATACATTTTTGTATATAATCTGTATTACCAAGGGTGAGTGTTTAAGTACTCACCAAATACATGACCAACTAAATCGTTGTATCTAATTAAGCTTTGGTCATCTTTAATAAATAGTATTGCCAGCAACAAATTGGCATAGAGTGAGAAGTACCTAAAATAACCATGCCAAAAATACATATAAACCTTGTAATGATAATAGCTATCCACGCATTTAACAGTCTATAAAAGGCAAGGCAACTTAGTGTAATGTGAGTAGAAATGAAATGGAAATTATTATATATCATTACCAATTTTGTGTGCAGACTTGTAGGTAGGAAAGCTAGTCACTTCCTATCTATGGCCATAATGTCTATAGCTTATTTTCTTCTCTTTCATTCTTTCCATAATTTAGAACATCCTTATTTGAAATCTCAATGGATTTTTCTCCACCACTGAATAGTTATCAGCTAAATAGAATCAATCCTATACAATGAATACACACTTGCATATATAGAATTGGATTTTGCATAAGAGAGAGAGAGGAATGAATATTTTGTGTCATCATATACACAGCTACCACCATCACTAAGATTATGCAAAACCTGTGTTGCACAATCATTTAACAAACTTGCATTCTTTTCATGAGAAATATCTCTTGAGGTAGTTGCTAGAGATGTTGTAATAGTTGTATATGTTTCCACATTTGCATGAATACCTATCAGACAATTAAATACAGCTGACAAAATTCCTCTATCCTTTATGCTTGAGTGATATCCCAATTGCTTTTGTTTGATTATTTTTATAGCTGTAATAAAAATACATTCACACAATTACTGCTGGTTTAAATGGTAGCTTAATGATAAAGTTTAGGGTTTCCTCAAGAAAATCAGCGGCCAATTGTAGGTCTAGGTAATTAGGGATTCCCTTAATATTTTATAATTAGGGTTCCTTTAATAATTCATAATTAGGGATTTTGTGATAAATATTACTATTAGAGTATTGTTGTTATTACAGAAGATACCGAATTTAATTTATAAGGCTAGGCTTTGGTATTTAAGTAATCATATTTGGTAAGGTTTTATATATCTTTCCATTTGAATGAATTTAAATGGTTAATTAATGAAGGTTCAAGTTGAGCAATAATATTATGTTTTTGGAGTCTTACTTGAGTCTTATTAGTATTTGGTTATTAGATCGAATCAAATATAAGTTGAATATTATAATTAATTACTTGATTCAATTAGATCAAGTTTTTTGAAAGTTACTGGATTAAATTATTAGAATATTGAACTGTCAAGAAATGTGGTTGATATAAATCTTATGGTATTGATGCAATTTTATAAGTTCCATTGATATGATTATTTATTTATAGTAGATTTGTTAATAGAGTCTAACGTTAATTATTTAATGTCTTTGGATGAAAAATATTTGCTATCCAATGATCTATGGTATTTATTTATTTATTTATTTATTATTATTATTATTATTATTGAATTGGTCATGTGATTTATTTAAATCAAGATATCAAAATTTATATCATCAAATTATTGGGTTTATTAAACTTAATATGTAAATGGAACATGATAAGGAAAGATTGTGTCCTAGAATGGAATAAACAAAAAATTGATATGTTGAATAATAGTGTGGATAAATTAAATTTAAAGTGGTATTGAAATTTATCACTTTCTCTTTATAAATGACCTGTTGAACTAGATCCATTTTGTATATGTTCTTTGAAGACTTGTGAATGTTGTGATAGTTAGACCAATAATATTTGATTTCCCCAAAGTGAGAAAAGCATTTGCCAATCTAATTTCTATGAAAAGTAAAGTTCCCAAATTATGTGAATAGTATTTTAGTTGACTGCTCATTTGATTATAACTATGTACTTGACTATTTGAGACTTGTCACCATGCAATATGAGAATACTCATCATTAGGTGTTGTTGGGTTGTGGATGTCATTGCATGAGGCATCTTTTGGATGTTGCATGAATGTTGTAACTGAATTATTGGTGAAGGATATTATCTTGGTCTATTAGATGATGATGTGCATTTGAGAGTGAATATCAATGTGAGACTATTATCATAGTCGTGGTCAAATGTCTGTGTCATTGCAAAAGTTGATTCCAGAGGCCAATAGGGGTAGTCATGTGTATGATTCTTGTGAATATGTAATCTTTCTATTGGTTGAATATGTATTGGTTGTATGTATTGTTGACTCCTCTCTGTTTATGGATTCATGCCGTTATGATGATTGTGCAAGATGGATAATGCCTTGCATAGTGAACTTATTCATGTAATTATGCAAGATGGATAATGCCTTTCTCAGTGTACCTATTCATGTAATTATGCAAGATGAGTAATGCCTTGCTCTATGTGATGTGAAACAATGTATATTTTATGTTGTTAATGTATCATTATGAGAAATGTGATAGTCCATGCTTGGTTCATGTTATGGGTTGTGAGAATCTAGATGCAGTGAAGGGGGAGTGGTTTCCAATGTGGGGTCGGTGCCCAAAGTGGCTAGCCAGGGTAACCCATTGGGAGTGTTGGTACTTAAATCTGCAGGCACCTTCCTAAAAATTCAAGCATTCAAATATGCAGGTTCCTTCCCAAAAAATCCAAAAAAGTTCTAAGTCTTTGGGCCTCCTCATCATATTTCAAAGGTAACCTGATATTTCTTAAGGAGAGGAGGTCATCATCATCATATTTCGAAGCATCATCCTGATATTTCTTGCGAGGGTTATTTTTCATACCAACCTGATTTCCAAAGCACGGGTGATATTTCTAATATCAGTCATATTCAAACATCACCTTGATGTTACAACAGTGCTATAGTGCAGCCTGATATTCTTGTGGGGAGTGATATTCCAAATATCACCCTGCCGAATATCACCTTATGCAGACATGATGATGACATCATCTAGGTCTGAGGGGGGTCATATTTCTAACATTAGTTATCCTTCGAGGATCACCCTGATATTGTAATGTGATGGTGACATCATCAGGATATTAGTAGACATGATTAGGTGCATCATTGGTGAGACATATGGTATCGACAAAGCAGGAGGATCTTCCTCCGATGCATCAAGTTGTGCCAATGAGGGTGAATATTGGGGTGATATTTCACATGAATGTAAGGTTGGTCATTAGGCTAGTTTCCAAATATCAGGGTGATGTTTTATATCTGGTTGTACTTTCCCACAGGGTGATATTTTCTGCGGGGTGATATTTCACATCAGGGTGATGTGAAATATTGAGGTGATATTTTGTATCGGGTGGACAAACATGAGGTTCGCCAATATAAGGGGGTCTAGCCGATGGAGGATGATGATGAGGTTTATACTGGTGCCGTTGGGAGCAAAATCACCGACATCATATATGCTCACGGCCTAGTATATAAAGTATTAAGGAGGTTGCCACGGGATGCATGTGGGATAATTAGTTCCCACATATATTTAAAATATCAGGGTGATCTATCTTGGCGGGAAAGTTTCAAAAGGCGCGATCTACTGTATTTCCCAAGGCCACGGGTTGGTACGCCATTAATGGTGGATGTTACAGAGTATGGGCGAAGATGTGGACAGATCTAGTACCTGATTGAAGATGTAAATCCCCAGGCGGCGGATCTAGGGTATAAGTTTCTGTATCACATGCTTCATCTCTAACTTCCATTCAAGGAGTGGATTAAATTGTTTTAGGTTAAGCATGGAGAAGGTTGTTTGTCAGCAGGGATATCTATAAGTAGAGGCAGCTAAATACCCATTCTTGGGTGATGTTTGTAAGGCAAGCATCAATCCAACCCCTTGAAACTTGAATGCTAGTTGTAAACCATATGTTGCATACGTATAGTTGACTCCTTGCCTTGAGATACACACTGGTCTGCTCCTGCGTTAGTAATTATGACCCAAAACCCCTTGTCTTTCATCCAAATCATCATATCCACCTTTTCATAACTTCCACTTGTTAGTTGTAGGAGTAGGATTAGGGACCCTGCATACTCTCATCCACAACCAGACACATATCTTGGTCCACACATGAGAGTATTCTGCCTGTTGCTGTCAAGCTAAATCTTCCTGTCATTGAGCTAGTCAATGTTACACCTTTAGTTATAGGGACACCCCCGTTGGTGTGGTAGAACCAGAAGTGAAGGGGAGGCAGCTCACGCAACCTCCCATTTTTGTTGGCTGAATCATCCTATGCATAGGAACTAGCAAACCCTCTGCCGATTCGAGAAAAATAACCAACAGGGAGTTTGTAATCAAGTGATAACCTAAAAAATAAATTTGGGGGTTGGGTAGTTTTCACACTAATAAAGATAATTGAATGTGTCACCCATGCTTGTAGTGCTCGTTTAGGCTAAGGATGGGATGAGAAGGCCATGGTTGGCAAGATCAACTTCCTTGTCCTCATGAAGGAATGTTGGTTCTGCCTGTGTCACCCTATGGGGCCGGTGTCTAGTGAAAGATTGCCAGGGTAACCATAGATGGGGGCCGACGTCTAGTGAGAGATTGCCAGGGTAACCCAAGATGGGGGCCGATGTCTAGTGAAAGACTAATAGGGTAACCCATGCTAGGACCATGTGATGACACTCTTCCTACTGCAGCCTAGCATTCCCTAGTGGAGATCTTCTTGTTTGTGTGTGGTGGCCTCTAGATGTAATGTTTGAGTTATTTGTGATGTTCTTATTGACTGGTGTTGTTTTCGAGTCATGTTTAGTCCTTGTTCCTATTAGTCAATTATCTACCTGGCTGTTTGATGTTTTGGGACCTTATGTTATCTCCTAGCAGGGGGGTGGACCTCAGGGTTCCACATGGTCGGGCTGATGTGCTTTATCTCCATTGGTTTTTCCTTGCCTTTGTTCGTGTGCAAGAAGGTTGTATCTCCTATAGCAGATTCAGATCTTATACCAGTCTATAGAGATAATTATTTATGCTCATGTACTATCCTGTGTACCAGATTAATCATAATGTATGTAATCCAATGTAATAAAAAAGGGTGATGATGTAAACAATATAATGTTGTATCCTCATGTGTAAGGAAAAATTGTAGCTGTACTTGATCTGGATGATTACTTATCTGATGTATGATTTTTAAAATATATGTGTTTATCCATTTAATACAATAAATTTAGATGAATTATTGATGATACTTAATTCATGATGCATGTTAGATCTTGTTAATCAATTTGTCAACTTAATGCACCCATGGAATCCTTAGAGGACTTAATGTTAGTTTATTGATATGTATAGCTATGTTACTTTGTTAACTCTTACATCTTTAAAAAAAAAATTGTTCTGTTTGTATGGCATAGTTGTGATGTTCTCATAGGTTCCAAGGCAGACATTACATATGGTGTCATGTGAATGATTCTATACTCTAATTAGATCACCTCTATTCTAGTAGGGTGTGTGAAAGGATTTTTTTCCACACTAACCTATTTAAATTCCCCATCCTTGCTTATGTGGCATTTCTACATGTTATGTTACATATGTGATACCCTCATGTGCACACATTAGGTTATTGCACAAAGCAGGATAAAATCTTACATGAAATTTTTATAAAAAATAAAATTGTTAGGCCAGCTTTAATGTTCACATGGAAATATGGGCATGAAATTTGGTATCAAAGCCCTAGTTCAACACCAAGAACTCTAAGAGCATGTGTATACATCATCGCCAACATTAGCAACTTACTTATACAGGATGCCACCTAGATCTAAGAGAGGACATGCTTGTAGTCACACCACTAAGGTGGTGCATTCTTGAGAGACATATTTAATAACACTTGCATGAGATTCAACATACCAACCACAAAAGCCAAACCTCATATCATATATTCTTCAAGAATTAATGTAGTAGTTGATTAGCATAGTTCAAGAATAGCTACCACCTACACTAGTGGCTTCTCATGCTGAGTGTTCACAACTTACTATGGACGAGCATGCTTTAGTGTATAAGGAGTATAGTAGGAGTCCTTGACATGTTCAAGTAGAGCATGTAGATGAGGTGGTTGTGGAGTTGGTCCACTCTGAGCCACCACCTTGAGTCCAATAGTAGGATGTAGGAGGCATACTATAGGCTACTAATGATGTGGGGGATTAGATCAAAGAGTTTAGCATACTACCTTTTCAGGATTGATAGATAGAGTTGAGGTAGAGTCTTGGCTCCTTAGTTTAGATAGGTGCTTTGTGTTGCATTCTAATGAAAACAACTAGAAGGCACATGTTTCTATTCATCTATTTTGAGGCATTGCTTCTACCTAGTTACATCATGAGGAGTGGAAGTATCATCTTGTGTTAGATACCTTCTCTTGGGATACTTTCTTGGAGCACATTAGAGCATGGTACTTATCAAAGAACTATCAAAATGGTTCATTGTTGAGTTTCATGATGTACAGTAGTAGGGACTAATAGTAGCATAGTGTGAGATTTATTTCTTAGAGTTGTTGTAGTATGTGGATTACCTTGAGGATGAGAAGATTATTGTCAACTAAATGATTAGGAGCTTGATTTCTAGCATATTAAGTCCAACTCACATGGTTGATCCTGAGATCCTATGAGTCATAGTGGAGAAAACCTATATAGTAGAGGAGATTGTGGGAAAGTCCAAGGAGGCCTAAGATAGCTGTCAAAACTAAAATTAGTTTAAGGAAGATCAAATATTTGGTAGGCCTCCATTCCCATTGAATGGAGGATTTAGGCCCAATTTCTTGCCTTCTAGGCCCACACAGTATTAGTAGAAACATCAGGGACAAAGGCCTAGACAATACTAGGATGCATAGAGTGTGCCTTATAGAGAATGGAGGGCATAGGGATAGCACAAGGATCAACATCTATAGGCATAGAGTGTAGTACCAACCCATACATAATAGCCTTTTATAGGAGCTCATGTTGTTGAACACCCAGAATACTAAGATGGGGGGTGAAATAGTATTCTCTAAAACCATTTAAGCATTTAAACATTCATTCCACATAGAATATTTAGTTTGTAGAAAAAAGGGAAAGTATGAAAGAAATCATCAAAACACATATCACATGAACACCAAATTTTTATGTGGAAAACCTAAAAATGGAAAAACCACAATGACGATTAGCTCACAATATATTATAATGCAACTGGTTAAAGGTGATACAATTGGTGGACTCACTATCCAAAAGAGAATGTTCACTATAGGTGGCTCACTACCAAAGGAATCACTATCCTAAATAGAAAGAGATAGTAGAAGGGGTGGCTCACTGCCAAATATGAAATTCTATAAATGTATTTGACTTATGTTGAAGACACGGTTCCATTGAAGCTCAAAATACTTACTTAATACACTTCATCTTCACCAAAATCTTATCTTATTCTTCTCTACATCAAATTTTGCTCATACACACACTTTATTCATCTACATCAACTCTACTCTCCACACAAGAATTCAATCTTGTTTATATACCACAATCAAGAAAAAACATCAATCAGGCCTGCATGATAAATGTATTGTATGACTTCTTGTCCTATCAGCCCAAAATTCAACCCTATACACTTTACGGACAGAACCAAAGCATGTAGCACATTCAGATAGGTTGACATAACCTATATTTACTCCCATTTAACTTTGTTCCATACATGACTTGACTCTGCACAACCTCAACATCTTTAGGTCAGTTCTACTGGTGAAGTAACAACAACATGAACTGATGGTTTTCTCACAACTCAACATGTGATCCACCAAAATACTTTTTGCTTGGAGACTACACACTTCTGACATCTATGAACTTGTCCTCAAATCCACATAGAAAAATATTCACCTGTGGTGGAATGTGGAGCATTTAAATATACCACTAGTATTATCATTACACTATCATTACAAAGTTTGATACTCTGTCAACTCTATCTTTCACTCTAGATGGATTCAAGACCTAAAACTTTTGATTTAGAATCTTTTAGTATGCACCAAAAATACCTTACAACCATATAGAAAGATTCTTCAAAGCAAAGGAATTCGGACTAAAAAGTTGTGACCTTGTCTTAGGTTCTATACTACAAATGCCCTAGGAAAAACTTTAGCAAATTGTGCCTGAGTGCGGAGCACCAAAATGGAAGGACATTAATGTAGGCATATAGGGATTCGATAAAACACTTAGATATATCATGCTTATGTGTATTTTCCTTCGCATCACACTTAGTACCTTCTTCAAACCACCACAAATATGTTTTTACACTTTCTTGCCATCAATGACAACATTACTCATTGTCATTCTCATCAGTCTCTTCATCATCATGGTTATGTTGCCAAAAATCTCCCCCTTTGTCATTGATGGAAACATATGCCAAAACATTTCTCGCTTTTCCATCAATGGCAAAGCAACCACATGTATATCTATAGATCAAAGCTTCTACCCCTAACTCAGAAATAATCTTGATTTTTTATCTACATACTCCCCCTTACTGTTTTACTTCTATACTTTAGTATGTAAATCAAAATATCAAGAATTGTTTTCTTCTATTTTTCTACATATGTACAAGCAATTAGAATATGAACCTTATGATTTGGTGGGAAGAATATCCTTGTATATATTCTTCAACTATAATACTACAGAGTCCCAATGCATCTTGGTAGAGTTGAGTATTTGTATCTGGCCATTAATCTAAAAAATAAAATCTTCTGCTTCTTCAACTGATGTATGTGCAACTATCATTTGTCCAATCTTATCAGCTTCCTTCAACAACCCTATCAACGCAACCATCTTGAAACTGATAATCTCCCTTAACTAACTCATCTAATCCTTAATCAGTTCCCTTTAATTGAAAATTCTTGATAATTGCATGAGTATTTTGAACTTCAGCCCTTAGATTTCCATTGCTATCCTTTAAGGGGTCATATGTTCCATATTGGCTATCTGCATTTCAAGGACTTCAATATTATCATTTATATCTTTTGTAGTTATAGGCCATGACAAGAAAATTTGATACATTACAGATCCTAGGGCATTTTGAATAATCTTTACACTATTGCTCAACATATTATGTGCCTTAGAGCACTTTTCTGATAAATCTATCAATCTCTTATTGCTATTCTCTTCCATTACTTTCTGCTCATCTACCTTCTCTAAAGATATGGAATGGCTGTTAAAGGACTCCAATAATTACTTCATTTGTTGTATTGGAGTTAGAGAGGCATCCCTCTTGGTGTTAGGTAACATCTTTTCAAAAACCTTTATTGCTTTCTCTAGAAGCTCATTACCTTCTACTTGTGATTGTAGTAATTCTTCCTCGGCAGTGGCCTAAAAAATGGTTCCAAGTTGCAATTTCTTCAGTGGAGAGATATTGGACAAATTGATTTGTCCATCCATATATGTCAACTGAAGCAGCTATGGGGAAGAAATAGAATAAATTTATCTTTGGTGAGCCAAGAAATCTCTGATGGAGTCAATTGGAGAGACTCCAGAACTTTCACCCTCTGTATTTTTCTTCTCTTCTTCAGAATTAGTCACCATGTGTGAACCTAAGATGTTTGGAGGACAATTTTGTTCATGTATCTCTTCATCTTCTTTGTTTTCAGCCTGATACCTAAAGGTTTTTAGAGGAACCAGAAGCATTATCCACAGTGCTTTCTACTTGTTCATTTTCCTTCAAATCCATGCTACTCTATTCTCCATCTTTTGTTCAACAATCTCTACATTTTTTGAAGTAGGATTAACATGTTCTATGTTGATGTATTTTGGAGGAGATAAGTTCCTAACATTTTGTTCCTCTTCATTTGTTGTTTCAGTGTTTACCGAAGGGGATGACACATTTTGCTCTGTCTGAATGTCTTTTTTTGTACTTGTTGCTACATTCATATCATTTTTCTCAGGAATGTCATTACCCTTTTTACTTTCCTTAGAAGAAGACCATTCTTCAATGACAATTGTATCAATTTTTATTTCCTTAAAGATGTTTGCTATTATCTTCAAGGTCTCCTTTTCTAGCCTCTTAATTTCCTCTTTGTCATTAGACATTAAGGTGTTCAATCTCCTTTCTATTCTAAATTCGTTGGCTAATCTTTCATTAACCTTAGTCTTTTCTTGAGTAGAAATTGAGGGACAAATTTTCTTAAATGTCTTATTTTTCATTTCAGTATCCTTATTCATGGCTTCATCTCTTTGCTTTGTTAATACACTAGAAAGACTTTCATGTAATAATTTAATCCTCTCTATTAAAGAAACATTAAATGCATCCATGTACCTAATTATTGTTGTTTCAATGATTGATTTGTCATGTAAGGATCTTTCATCGTAGAGTTTTGCTACTTCTTTTAGATTTCCATATTTTGTTATAGCACTAATAGTAGCTTCAAGTTGCAAGGATGGAAGACTTGATTTCTCTAACTTCTTTGCCTTTAATTTAGGAGACTTAAATCCTTCACTAAATTTCTCTTCTCTTCTTTTGAAGATGAAGCCTTCCTTTTCCTTCTCAATTTCTTCTTCATTTCTGGTATCGACAGTATCAATTTTGCTTTCTTGGTACAAGGATCTTCTCTAGAGGCTTGAGATGTTCTTTTCTTGCTTTGGACCAACTGAGGTCCTATGGTTTTTTCCCAGACTAGATGCTTACTCCCAGATTTCCCTACAATGTAGCCATCAATGATCAACAGGATCTCTAGGCTAGGGGCCAACAGTATAGGAGATAGACTCTATTTTTATCTCCTCTTCTTCTTCAGGCTCTGCAAAACCTAGGGGGGTATTCCCTACTCAACATCCATGAGAATATGCATACAAAGGCTGGGATGCTGACATGAAGTAGATAAGTCCTCCTATAAGTAGACCAAAACTGCAAGATAAGAGCAAAGGGGCTAGCTTTGGGCTATTTTCAGTTGTAGACAGAGGACTTGGGATCCTAAAACTAATTCTACTATCCTAATGGTTGTTTTGGAGTTTGATTTTGATGTTGTGTTTGGATGCAGAGCTGGACCTGGTGTATAACCTCAACACAGAGCTAGATTGGTGCCTATCCAGGGCTTGGAGTTAGTAGACATATACATGCAAGTGTTCAGCATAAACATAACATGACTAGATTTCAAGGGGATTTCATCATATCTGCCTTACAAATATATCCTAGAACAGAGTGTTTATACATCTCTACTTATGATATCCTTATTGCAATATACTTTCCTCAATACTTAACCTGAAAATAGTTTAATCTATCCCTTGAACAGAAGTTAAGAGATCAAGCATTCAATATAGTAAACCTATATCCTAGAACCCAAGACACCCCTTAGATATCTAGATTCAAAAGGAAAGCATATTGAATATAGGAGACAGACAACAAAACACATGCAATATAGCATTACTCATCTAAAATAGCATGAAACCAATGAATTTATGCACAAAACATAAGACATGAGACTCATCGACTCACAAAATCCAATGCACAGAGCAACCAGGTCAGTTGTATTGTATTATAGAGCCAGAAAATGTCCAACTTTCAACAACCTTGAATTGAGTAGCATCATCTGCTTATAAAGCAGGATGATGTACTCCCTCATTAGTCACATGGCAGTCCCCAAGACATTACCAGGTGCAGTGCATCACCAGGGGCTCCAGAAACATTCAATACATTTGCACCGACAGGAAGGAAGGGGCAGGTGAGATCTTGACCTGCATCGCCTTGTCATGATTTTCTGTCTAAATCAAGTAGCTAGCATGTCCTTTCAAACCATACCTCTGTGCAATTTCACCATTAATGGCATACCAGCTCATATCATCAGGATGTAGCAGTTACGTGCCTTGCAAACCACTCCCGCCAAGATGCAAATGCAGGGTCACAGAAGAAACTATTTACTTAAGTGTAGCTGTTAAAACCTTTCTTCCTGCCAAGGCTCATGGCTTAAATCATGTTGCAAGGCTGGTACCAATAAACACGTGCCACGTAGCGACTTGAAGATTCAACTGCTGACTCCCCCTTTCCTTTATCTTTCCCGCCGAGGGCCTTTTGTCAGAACCTCACGCGGAATGTGACACTTGCCAGCATCTACGATACTCTTAAAATGTTTAGGGACTTTACTTTGAAACACAGGTGGAAGCCAACATGTGGCGGGTTTTGCATCACCGCCAAGAGACATAGAAGGGACCCAACATCGTCTTTGCTAAATATTGAAACATGTAGAAACTAACACAAAAGCTGACACTTGTCAGCTTCCACAGCAACCACAAGGGACAGATGGCACATTCCGCGCACCTGCTGAAACAAATAAAGTGCCCCTGCCGTTTGACACTTGGCACCTTCTGCACTTGCAGAAACATTATAAAAGGGGCTCTTGAAACTCAGGCGGAGGTTGCCACTTGGCACCATCCACGGCAGCAACTATTAACTGGGACCCACCTCGTCTGTGCCACACTAGGAAACAAAATAGAAACATACGTGGAAGCTGACACATGTCGGCTTCTGCAACAACTTAGAAACTTTTTGAAACATTCTTGAAACATAAGCAGAGGCTGCCACTTGTCACCATCTGCGCTACCTTTGAGAAACACTTGAAACATTGTTGGGACTCTCGCGGATGCCGACACTTGGCACCATCCGCAACACTCACGAAACATTATAGACCCTTTTAGAAACTCACGCGAGTGCCGACACTTATCAAGCTCTGCGCACTTCTCGAAACATAAAAGAGTCTTTTGAAACTTCTGCAGAAGCTGACACATGTCATCATCTGCAGCACTTGAGACACCTCACTAGGACCCACCATCGTCTTCACTTAGCACCAAAATTAAAATGAAACATTATGCGGATGCTGACACTTGTCATGCTCCGCAACAACCTCAAGGGGCACATGGCATCTTCCGCTGCATCTTAGAAACTTTTTGAAACTCAAGTAGACAGCGACACTTGGCATTTTCTATAGGCCTCTTGAGTTGCACTTAGGGTCTTTCAGAAACACTGGCAGAAACTGCCACTTGGCATTGTCCGCAAGCCTTTAGTTACTTTTTGTGTGTCTCTCGGGTGCCTCCATGTGGTGCCTTCCACAGTACTTTGAAACATTTAGAAACTCTATTGAAACTTCGGTGGAAGCCGACACATGGCGCCATCAGCAGCGAGCAGCTTGAAACACAAAGGAAACACTTAAAGGGTCTTTGAAACACAAGCGGATATTGACACATGTCAAGTTCTGCGGCCCTCTCATGAAACATAAAATAAACTTTATTGAAACCATGGTGGAAGCTGACATGTGGCACCTTCCGCGCTCAAGCTAGAACTCTAAGGGGCTGTTGCCACTGCTGACACGTAGCATGCTCCGCGGGAAACAAAAACAAAGGCATAGATTTAACTTGGGGCTCAACACATGGTGAATCACGCGGCACTGGCACAATTTGACCCTTCTAGCCATACTTAGAAACATTTAAGAGCCTGAAGCAGTGACCCGATATGCATTTTTTATGCATTTGACCCATTTTTTATCAATTTTCAGGGGCCGACAGCGATTTCAACAACAGAACAAGATCCTGCAACTCAAAAATTTTAGGGTTTGAAGGAGAAAATTAGCAGACATTCAAGTTTAAAACCCTAGACATAAATAATTACCAACATAGGCTCTAATTGGGGACGTGCAGACGCAAGACTGCAGTGAGGACTAGACAACTCCGGGCAGACCAGACAAAACCCAAAACTTAAAACACAACCGGCCACACAAGGTATGTACAAAATATTTACAACTATTTTACATTGTGCACACAAGTTACTCCTTTATGTGAAAAAGGCTTTAAGGAATTTTCTATGCACCGGCAATTCCATTAGTTCACCACTTAGGGTTTGGAGAAAGTAGGAGTCTCCTCCATAGATATTGCTAATTTGGTATGGGCCTATCCACAAGGGTTCAAATTTGCCATGTTTACCCTTATCCTGGTTCCTTGCATTCGACATAAGGACCATATCACCTCTCTGAAAACCTCTCTCTGTAACCCTTTTATCAAACAGGTACATCACCTTTTGTTGTTTCTTGATGTTTATTTTTTGTGCCTCTACCTTGATTTCATCTAGCTCAACCAGCTGATTAATCCTTTCAGTCAATGAATCATTAACCTCCCCATCATTCTCTTGTATGAACTTGTAAATTGGCAGGAGGTTATTCACAGGCAATCTAGCTACTGTACCATACACTAATTCATAAGGTGACCTTCCAGTGGCTCTTTTCATTGTCACCCTATCAGCCCATAATGCCAACTTTAGTTTTGAATCCTAGGATTTCTTATTTTTATCCAGTATCCTCTTGATGATTTTCATTAGGCTTTTGTTACATGACTTTGCTTGACCATTTCCTTGTGGGTGGTATGGTGACGCATATGATAAATTTATCCCATACTTGTTGCAAAAATTAACAAATTCACCAGATCTGAAGCACATAGCATTATCTATGACTATCTTGAATGGTGTTCCAAACCTAATGATTATATTCTCTAGGATAAAATCCATCACTATCTTACTTGTAGCTCTTTTAGTTGGAATAGCCTCAATCCATTTGGTGAAGTAATCAGTAGCTACCAAAATCCAACTATGTCCCCCACTTGATTTCTCTGCAATTTCCCCTATGAAGTCAATTCCCCACTACTAAAATGGAGCTTCCATAGTTATAGTCCTGAGGGGCAGTGCACCTTCATATTTCAACTTTCCTGAGAACCTTTGGCAAGTGTCACATTTCCTTACCAGCCTTTGTGCATCTGAAAAGACAGTGGGCCACCAATATCCTGCCCTCAGGATCTTATGAGCTATTGTTTGGGCAGTATAATGTCCACCACACAATCTTTTATGCATGTCATTCAAAACATTGTTAGGTTCATCTTCATCCACACATCTCAGCAACACACCATCAGGGTTCTTCTAGTACAACTCACCTTGAATAATAACATACCTGATTGCATGTAGTTTTAAGGTCCTCTTTTGACTGTCACTGAAATGGGAAGGACAATTCAGATTTTGCAAGTAATATATGATGTCCTTATACCATTCAGATTTTGATACATTGACATTCTCATTCTGGACTGCAATGACTTGGCATGCTTCCAAGTTTGATTGTGCCATCATCTTGGCTAACCCTTTTCCTCTTACCAATTTGGTAATTTGTATCTCTATATTGAACTCTTGCAGTTTATTTATCCATCTGCACCTTCTTCCAGTCACTTCCTACTGAGTGAAGATGTCCTTGATTACTGCATGAGGCACATATGCAACTATCTGGGATCCTACCAGATATGGCCTGAAATTCTTGACTACTCTAACTAGTGCATATGCCTACTTTTCCATGATGTCATACTTTAATTCAGCAGCCTACAATGACATGTTGAAAAAACAAATAGGTTGTTCAAACCCTTCTTCATTTTTTTGTAATAAACATGCAGCAACAGTATGGAAAGAAGCAAATGAAAACAATTGAAATAGCTCAGAAAAATCAGGAGATTTTGGCACAGGAGCCATCTTGATTGCTTCCTTGATGTTCAGAAATGATTCAATTGCTTCATTCTCCCAATTAACAGTTGTACCTTTCTTCAACATCTTGGAAATTTCTTTTGTGGTCTCTGCAAAGTTAGGAACAAATCTCCTAACAAAGTTAATTTGTCCAAAGAAGGACTAGACTCCTTTCACTATTTTTGGCATCTAGATCCTGTCAATTGCAGCTACTCTTTTAGGATCAATCCTAACTCCATCTTTAGAGACAATGTGCCCCAGGAGTTTTCCTTCAACTACACCAAAAGCACATTTCTTGGGATTAAGAGAGATGCCATACTCCAGTACTCTAATGAAAATCTACTCCAAGTGCATACAATGCTGCTCTTCCTTCTTAGAATAGGTAGTCAGATCATCTTGGTAAATAGCCAAAATTGAGTCAATCAACCCTGCAAAAGCAACATCCATTGCTCTTTGAAATGTAGCACTTGCATTTGTCAGTCCAAATGGCATTCTCACATACACATAGGTTCCCCATGGGTGGTGAAAGTAGTCTTGTATTGTTCTAATTCCTTTACCTTCACCTGATTGTAACCTGAGAATCCATCCATCATGGATAGGAGTTCACAACCAGTCACTTTCTGCAACATAGCTTCCATATTAAGCAATGGGTAATTATCCTTTAAGGAGGATACATTCAAATTTCTAAAATCAACACAAAGCCTATTGTCACCATTCTTTTTCCTGACTGGGACAAGGTTAGACACCCAGGTTGAATGTCTGATTGGCACAATTATTCCAGCCTCCCTAAGCTTTTTGAGTTCTTCTTGCATTTTTGGAGCCAAGGTAGGATTAATAGGCCTTTGCTTCTGTCTAAATGGCTTAGCTCCAGGCTTCAATGGGATCTCATGCTGGAATAAATCCTCTCTATAGGCCTTTAGGTCCTCATATGACCAAGCAAAAACATGCTTATACTTTTTTAGTAATGCAATCAGCATACTCCTAATGTGTGGTTTGAGCTGTTTGCCAATGTATACCTTCTTGGGGGCCTGAGATGTCCCCAAATTTATCTCTTCTAAATCATCTTTATTTGCTGGAGATGTTTTTGTGACCAATTGGTCTCTATTGTCAAAAGCTATTTCTAAAGCTACCAACCCTCTAGGGATTTTGTTAGTCTTCAGCTAAATTACTTCTTTCCCCATAAGAGTTTCTTTTCCATCTATAATTTCTACAAAGTTTTGAAAATCAATTTCTTGGTTCTCATATTCATCTATGCAGTGCAAAAATCTTAACAAGTCCTTGTCATCATCAAACACTTGCCAACTGCATATGTTTTCTGGTACTACAGGTCTGATTTTAATTTCAACATTTGTAACACCAGACAAAGTGATATCATCTAGTCTTATTGCTACATTAGCTAAGAAATCAGCCATGACATTTTTTGATCTCTCTACCCAGCCTATTGAAAATGCATCAAATAGTTCAATGGTATCCCAGACAGCATGCTTATATTGTTTTAATCTTTTATTCTTTGAGGCATACCTATCTCTAACTTGGGAAACAATTAACTCAGAATCTCCAAAAACTCTCAACATCTTGATTCCATGTTTGAGGGCCATATTCAATCCCAACAACAAAGCTTCATATTCTGCAATATTATTTGTACAGGCAAACTTTAGCAAGAAAGAGAATTTTAGAAGCTTACTAGCTGGAGACAGGAATACAACTCCAGCTCCAAATCCCTCCATTGCACAAGCTCCATCAAAATACATGGTCCATAGACCCTGCTGGTCCAACTCTTGAATGCAAAGGTCTTCTTTTTGGATTTCTTGATTACTTGAGACAACTCTAAAATTCTCATAGTTAGTATCAACAAAACATATGTGTTCTTCTAAATCTTGATCTTCAACTGACTCCTGTGATCTTTTTTCTCTGATCAGCTTGACATCCCTACCATTCATTGGGATCATGGCATATGACAGATCCAATTGCATACTCCCACCAATGAGTGCTACCCATCTCCTTGATAATAGTATACCATATTGTGGCTTTATGTCAACCACTGTTATATTCATTTTGTAGGTCTTTTCAAGATATGCTGCCAGTCTGAAATCCATATCCTTTATGATTCCAATGACTAGTACCTCTCTAGCATCCATGGCATAGCATTTTCCACATGCCTTGTCTATTTTTAATCTTGCTTGTTGCATAATGGCTAGAGGCATGATGTTTGTTGATGCTCCTAAGTCAAACATACAATTTCTGATCACTTTTCCATTTATAACTAGGGAGACATAAAATGGTTCCACTTGAGAGGGACATTTTGTCATGGTCATCCCTAGATATACCTCAGGGGCTTCATCTTCTTCAATATATAGGGCTTGCTTCTTACCCTGAGACTCACCATTCTGCTTGGCCTGAAAAGGTACTCCTGAAATCAGAGACACTGCCTTGTCCCTGAATTCTTCTACTTTCATTAGTTCCATCAGTGGAATAGAGACTCTTATCTATGATAAAATCTGAGTTATATCAAATGGGGCATGATTTTGAATAATAGTTGTAGCTTGCCCCACTGTTTTACCTTTATCCTGAGATGACCCAGCCTTAGTTTTCATGGCTACCTGACTGTCACTGCAGCTCTGAAAGTTTCTACTTTGATTCTCAACCTGGGGAACCACATTTTCTACCTTTTGAGAGTCAGAAACTATTTTTTGCTTAGAGCTCTATTTATTGCTACTCCATTGTTTCTTCTGTGTTTCAACCCCTCTATGATTATGCATTGGTTGGCTCACAAAAGTGTTATCTAGTTGAGGTGTACCACTTACCTGAGCTTTACCTCTAAGGTTGTAATTGCTCTTGACTTGGGCTACTGCTGCAACTGTAAGGGCCCTTATCTCTTCATCAGAAGGTCTCCTCAGATTATTTAGAAAATTGTGTGAATCTTGAGAAAATGCATAGCTGTCTTCATCATCTTCATCATAGAAAACCTGCTGACAGGCCTGAATCTCATTATCTGTACTCTCATTTGCATCATGAGGAGGATGCTCCCTACTTATGGACAACATATTAACATCATCATCCTGTACATAATGTGGCTCATTGCATTCATTACAGGACACAACATTATCATACAAAGACTGAGCAATCATGCATTGGGACTGTGAATGTGGCATCTGACAGATTGTGCACCATGGAGTATCATCAACAATATTTATAGTCTTCTTCAAAGGATCAAGAGTTTCCTTGGTATGTTGAGCTCTCTAATTTGTGTTGTTATGTGGTAATACAGGCCTACCATTATACCAATTGGTATTATATGGCATATCATGCAATGATGGTCTCTTTTCCTACCTTTGGTAAGCTTGCCTATCAGGACCTATTCCTTTTTCACTCCTAACCAGCCTATAGCTTAGATCCTTAACAACATTTGCCAATTTGTCTATTTTATCTTCAGGGGCAGATGTACTACCTTGAGTGTTTTGAGGTTTGTTTGGATTCTGCAAAATTTTCACATCATCCCTTCTGTTTGTCTTGCCTGATGCTTTCTTGTTATTCTCAATATTTATTGCTATCTTGAAAGCATCCTTGAGAGTAGCAGGACCCTTATCTCTTAACCCATATGCTGTTTTGGCATCAAAAGCATTAATATATAATATTATGCACATTGGTTCATTTGGCCTCATGTGATGTGGCAATTTGTTCAACACTTTAGTAAATCTTGCATTAAAATCTGCAACCTGCTCATTTGACCCTTTAGTGATACTAGTGAACTACTCATTTACAAAAAAGCTAGGGTCAGTTTTGTCACCATATTGCTCCTTAAACATCCTTTTGAAATCATCCCATGATGAAATGCTCCGATCATGTAGATTTTTGTACCATTCTCTAGCTTCATCAACCAAAGATTACATGAATGACTTCATAAAGACATCCTCATGTTCAACCTCAAAGTTGTCCATGACATTTTGAAAAGCCTTTAAATGATCCTCCCCTGACACAGTGTTGTTTCCTGAAAATTTTGGCACTTGAAGCCTTACATGCTTGTTAATGTGGTTAGGATAACCAGGGATACTGTAAAAAACAAGCTATCTAAATCTATCTAGCTGCATAGGTTGTCTACCAAACTTATTTGCATTAACATTTCTATTAGCATTCTGATTTCTTACATTATTAAATGGAGCTCTGGCATTGTTTACACTATCTCTGATTATTTTGCTGATATTGGACTTCATTTATATGTTGATTCCTCAGGATGTCTACATTATCTAGAGTGGGGACCGCATCCTACTGAGCTGTCCTTAGGGCTTGTACCTTCTGTCTCATATCATCTCTAATTTTCACATCCTAAAGATACTCAAATTTAGCTCTCAAATTCTTGATTTCTTCAGCTAATTGGTCATCTTTGGGCATGGAAGAAGATGGTCTCATACCATTCTAGTCATCATCTTCATCATCCCTCAAAGATTCTGCCTCTTCAAATCTTTCACCAGGATCTAGGAAAGGGCGTTCTTGAAACACCTCTGACCTCATTCTTAAGCTACCATGTTGTTGCCTTTCATATGCCCCTTGAATATCAGCTTCTGCATTTGAAAAGTAAGGCACATGCTGTCCTGATGGTTTAGGGTTATTCTGGGCCTCATCATTATTTCTGGGAGAGCCCTCATGACTAACTGCGACAATTCCCTTTTTCCTATACATCATCTTTTTAGGTAACTCTTCTAATAGAGGATTATGCAGGGATCTTCTCCTTTGCATTCAAATTGTTATTTTACCAGTTTGGGAGATTGTTCGAAGTCGCCACCTATAACTAGGAACTATTTTCTTTTAAAAATCAGGATTCTTTCACAAGCTCCCCAGCAGAGTCGTCAATTTCTGTTGCGACTCAGATGGGCCACAAGTATATCACCAAGGATGACTAGATATTACTTTTGATCAATCACATCCCCAGCGGAGTTGCCAATTTCTGTTGGTTTTTTCCTAGACTGGATGCTTACTCTCAGATTTCCCTACAATGTAGCCATCAATTATCAACATGATCTCTGGGCCAGGGGCCAATAGTATAGGAGATAGACTCTATTTTTATCTCCTCTTCTTCTTCAAGCTCTACAAAACCTAGGGGGGTATTCCCTACTCAACATCCATGAGAATATGTATACAAAGGCTGGGATGCTGACATGAAGTAGATAAGTCCTCCTGTAAGTAGACCAAAACTACAAGATAAGAGAAAAGGGGCTAGCTTTGGGCCTATTTTTAGTTGTAGACAGAGGACATGGGATCCTAAAACTAATTCTATTGTACTAATGGTTGTTTTGGAGTTTGATTTTGATGTTGTGTTTGGATGCAGAGCTGGACCTGGTGTATAACCTCAACACAGAGCTAGATTGGTGCCTATCCAGAGCTTGGAGTCAGTAGACATACACATGCAAGTGTTCAGCATAAACATAACAAGACTAGATTTCAAGGGGATTTCATCATATTTGCCTCATAAATATATCCCAGAACAGAGTGTTTATACATCTCTAATTATGATATCCTTACTGCAATATACTTTCCTCAATACTTAACCTAAAAATAGTTTAATCTATCCCTTGAACAGAAGTTAAGAGATCAAGCATTCAATATAGTAAACCTATATCCTAGAACCCAAGACACCCCTTAGATATCCAAATTCAAAAGGAAAGCATATTCAATACAGGAGACAAACAACAAAACACATGCAATATAGCATTACTCATCTAAATTAGCATGAAACCAATGAATTTATGCACAAAACATAAGACATGAGACTTATAGACTCACAAAATCCACTGCACGGAGCTACCAGGTCAGTTGTATTGTATTACAGAGCCAGAAAATGTCCAAATTTCAACAACCTTGAATTGAGTAGCACCATCTGCTTATAAAGCAGGATGATGTACTCCCTCATTAATCACATGGCAGTCCCTAAGACATTACCAGGTGCAGTGCATCACTAGGGGTGCCAGAAACATTCAATGCAGCCGCATTGACAGGAAGGAAGGGGCAGGTGAGATCTTGACCTGCATCGCCTTGTCATGATTTTCTATCTAAATCAAGTAGCTGGCATGTCCTTTCGACCCATACCTCTATGTAATTTCCCCATTAATGGCATACCAGCTCGCAGCATCAGGATGCAGCAGTTGCGTGCCTTGCAAACCACTCCCACCAAGATGCAAATGCAGGGTCACAGAAGAAACTATTTACTTAATTGTAGCTGTTAAAACCTTTCTTCCCACCGAGGCTCATGGCTTAAATCACATTGCAAGGCTGGCACCAATAAACACGTGCCACGTAGACACTTGAAGATTCAACTGTTGACTCCCCCTTTCCTTTATCTTCCTCACTGAGGGCCTTTTGTCAGAACCTCACACGGAATGTGACACTTGGCAGCATCCGCGATACTCTTAAAATGTTTAGGGACTTTACTTTGAAACACAGGTGGAAGCCAACATGTGGTGGGTTCCGCATCACCGCCAAGAGACATATAAGGGATCCAACATCGTCTTCGCTGAATATTGAGACATGTAGAAACTAACGCGGAAGCTGACACTTGTCAGCTTCCGCAGCAACCACAAGGGACAAATGGCGCATTCCGTGCACCCGCTGAAACAAATAAAGTGCCCCCGCCATTTGACACTTGGTGCCTTCCACACTTACAAAAACATTATAAAAGGGGCTCTCAAAACTCAGGCGGAGGTTGCCACTTGGCACCATCCGTGGTAGCAACTATTAACTGGGACCCACCTTGTCTGTGCCACACCAGGAAACAAAATAGAAACATATGTGGAAGCTGACACGTGTCAGCTTTCGCAACAACTTAGAAACTTTTTGAAACATTCCTGAAACATAAGCGGAGGCTGCCACTTGTCACCGTCTGTGCTACCTTTGAGAAACACTTGAAACATTGTTGGGACTCTCACAGATGCTGATACTTGGCACCGTCCGCAACACTCACGAAACATTATAGACCCTTTATGAAACTCACGTGGGTGCCAACACTTGTCAAGCTCTGCACACTTCTCGAAACATAAAAGAGTCTTTTGAAACTTCTGCGGAAGCTGACACATGTCATCATCCTCGACACTTGAGACACTTCACTAGGACCTAGCATCGTCTTCACTTAGCACCAAAATTAAAATGAAACATTACGCGGAAGCTGACACTTGTCATGCTTCGTAGCAACCTCAAGGGGCACGTGGCATCTTCCACTGCATCTTAGAAACTTTTTAAAACTCAAGCGGATAGCGACACTTGGCACTTTCCGCAGGGCTCTTGAGTTGTACTTAGGGTCTTTCAAAAACACTGGCGGTAACTGCCACTTGGCATCATTTGCGGGCCTTTAGTTACTTTTTGTGTGTCTCTCGGGTGCCTCCACATGGTGCCTTCCACGCTACTTTGAAACATTTAGAAACTCTATTGAAACTTCGGCAGAAGCCGACACGTGGCGCCATCTGTAGCGAGTAGCTTGAAACACAAAGGAAACACTTAAAGGGTCTTTGAAACACAAGCGGATATTGACACATGTTGAGTTCCACGGCCCTCTCATGAAACATAAAAGAAACTTTATTGAAACCATGGCAGAAGCTGACACGTGGCACCTTCCACGCTCAAGCTGGAACTCTAAGGGGCTGCTGCTGCCGCTGACGTGTGGCACGCTCCGCGGGAAACATAAACAAAGGCGCAGATTTAACTTGGGGCTCAACACACGGTGAATCATGCGGCACTGGCACAATTTGACCCTTCTAGCCACACTTAGAAACATTTAAGAGCCTAAAGCAATGACCCAATATGCATTTTTTATGCATTTGACCCATTTTTTATCAATTTTCAGGGGCCAACAACGATTTCAACAACAGAACAAGATCCTGCAACTCAAAAATTTCAGGGTTTGAAGGAGAAAATTAGCAAACATTCAAGTTTAAACCCCTAGACAAATAATTACCAATAGGTCCTTCTTCTTCTTCTTCTTCTTCTTCCTTATTTTCATGACTGATATATCTTTTCCTTGTGGATTTTCCCTTTTCTCTTCTTCTCTTAGAAGATTGTTGATGTGTAGAAGCATTGGATGCTACTTTCTTCTCTACACTTGTTACAAACATGGTTTTGGAGGACTTTGGAGCAACAGGTTAGGAGGTAGAGGTCCTAGTTGACCTTCTTATGCTAGGAGACTCTTCTAGTGGAGTAGGTATGTTTTTTGGTTTCTCTGTAGAGTTCTTTGGTGATACAATATCCTCTAATTCGGTCCTCAATTTCTCAGCACTTTTCTTTATTTCTTTCTCCTTTTGATTTAAATGTACTTTAGTGGATTTTTCTTCAAATGTTTCAAATATTTATATAGATGTATCTCTTTGTTTTCTTAACAATAGGTCTACAAGCCCAATTACTATGTCTTCACCAACTTCATAGCACATCTCCAGAATCTAGACTATTTTGGGTTCCAGTACTTCCATAATACACTCATCATTGTTGACAATAAAAGTGATGCCATTCTTATATTTCTCTAGAACCCTTTTAGGAATTCATTTATAGTTAGGGCTCTTTTGTCAAATTTTGCTCTGGTGAGCTTCATCACCATATCATTTTTTACTGATTTCATTGCCAAAACTATTTCGATGGAGGATAACCCTGTCACAACCATTGTGGCTTCTTTGCTTATCATATGAGGTAGATCTAGCCACATAGATTTGTTATGAATGCAACTCAATACATACTTAACCCAAGCATCTTCATAACAAAAAATAGGAAAGTCATTCCACACATCCAATTTCTTTTTTGTTAAAGCCCTGCATTCATGTTTCAACTCAAAATTGTCATCAGTTAGCTCATTCACCCATACTTTTCCCAATTTAGCATAATTGTATTATTCCATCTTTCTGTGGATGTAGATCCTCACATCCTCTATGTGCATTATGTTGGTTCTCAAATCTACAGTTTGCAAAACCATTAAAGGATGCCAAGCTTTATGATTGGGTTGAGCAACAAATTTGGCTAAGTAATGGAATCAATCCAAATGATTAAACTTCCTCACACTTTAGGCTCTGCTTTACCTAGTCTGGTGTACCTTCTTATCACCAATGGATAATTAATCCTTGAATTTGTTGGTGACTTGTCTTAGCAGATTATGGATTATATGAAATTTTGTTAATTAAAATATCCTCTTCATCCAAATTCAAAATGGCATCGAATCTAAAAATGGATTACACTATCCACTACTCCTACAAACAAGAAATTAAAATAGTGGGTGCTACCACAATAATGAGTTACAATTTCTAGGACATCCTAATTTTGTTGAAATCACATATTTTTAGAAAATATAATGATTTAAGCCTTGAAAGGTTCCATTTAAAGGATTTTAATTGAAGAGGTTTTGATCAGACCCCCTTAGATTTAAGCCCCCTTGGATAGAACTCCACTAGTTTTAAACTATACCTATAATCGAGTCTCCTCTACACCTATCAAAATGCTGATAAAAAACCACTTTTGATTTACCTTTTGGAGGATCAAATGAATTCATTTAAAATTTATGTTTTTTAAGTATCTATTCCTTATTCTAAGCTTCCCAAAAAGTATAATTTTAAATATATTTAATTTGATTATTATATTTATTTTTTATTTCTTGTGAATGTGGGTTTTTCACCAAACATCAAGTTCTTTGTTCTACACACATGGAAAATTAGTAAATTAGTCAAATTTTTTTTTGAAAAATATCTATGCCCTAGGTATTGATGTCCTTGTTTCAATAAAAAAAGAAAAATTGAATTTCGATATATATAAAAAGTTATATTTTATGGAATATACCTATATCTAAATTATAATTGGTTTGACTTCAAAACTTAACTAAGAAAAAAATAGTCAACAAAACATTATGAAACCAAATGCATGCCCTATATATTAGTGTTACCAATCTAAATTTAAAAGAATCAAAATTTTATCCTTTGTAGAAAAAAATGTTATGTGCTACAGAATACACATCACTTTAAAAAAGTGTTGTTTACTATTAAAAACTAGTTATCAAAGGAGATGCAAATTTTTTTACAATTTAACTCAAAAAAAAATTTTAAAAATATATTTAGAATCTACAAACAAAATCTCACAAATCACTAGTTCACATCAGCTTGAAATTCCTAACGGTTTAGCAGCTATAGGTGTCAAAAAGGGAAGATTTAGTTCAAAATGTTGATTTCAATGTCAAGTTTGGCCAAAAAGTGTAACCCATTATTTTGGGATGACCCATGTACAATGATTTTGTTTGTTCTAGAGCACATCTGATTGGTGCCTTATTTGTTGGGCTATAGAGTCATAATTAATTTTTTGATCATCTAATGACCTTAAACTCTAACTATTCATCACATTTCCTATTTATGGCTTGCATAAACATGCAAGTAATTCAAATATGAAAACCATTCTTTAAAATCCAAAATAAATTCCTTAAATCATAGTAACATTTTTAAAATAATTTAATCCCTACTTGAGAGAATCCATTAAACATATTACACAGAAGCATTTAGTATGCAATGACAAATCAATAAGAACTTGCCAAATTGATTCATATGATCAAAGAAAATAATATTGGAGACAATCTCACAGTTTATTTTCATTAATATCAATGAACAACTAAAGCCATTTTAGGATCAAATACATTCTATACAGTCTCTTCCCAAATTTGACATGTACACCAATCTACTATGTCCTGCCCCTTCCTTATTTTCTCTGTCTAACTCTCTTTTAATTTTTGTTTTTTATCATATACACTTTGCATCATGGCCCTTCACATATCCTTTTGAATCCAACCTTTCATATTCTTTTGCAAAAAAAATTATTTTATCTCCTTTCACTTCATATCCTCGTGAATAATTATTTTACAAATACAATAATCCCCCTTTTGCTGACAGTTTTAGATTTACATTCCCATTTATACATTTTCACTATATTCACTGGGTGAAATAATTACCCACTCCCTATTTAATTAGGTGAAAACATTTTACAAAATTTAAATTTTCGCACTTCAAAAATACCTTACCCTACACACTTTTATTTTCAATTAATTAATTTCCACTTTATTATTTTCACACCACCGCTATCCCACACATATAATTAATATCCCCTACGGTGATGCGGTGAACATTGCATTTCTTACTCCCACTAGCCCACATTGGTTTGCTTGGCTTTTTCATGAGGATGTGGGGAATGTTATGGGTTGTCCAACAAGCCTACACCATGTTTGGGTAATACTCATGGGATTGCAATTCATGCTATCTACTCTATCTTGTTTCCATTACAAGAGTAATCTTAGTATACACATAGCAACTAGTTATGCATGAGAAGTCACAGTCTCAAATCCTAGAGCCCTAGTGTGGATCCTTTGTCACATGACTAAACTATAGATGGATAAGAATCTGAGCATTATTCAGCTTCTCACTAGAATCTTTGTTATACAAGTCATACCAGCTTTCAATCACTTTGCTTCTCAAAATTTCTGAGATGAGAATTCTAGCTCTTCACATCACTTGCACAGAGATAGGCAATTTGTTCTTAACACTCACCACCACATATTCATAGGATGGATATGCATAGGGTATATGGAAGTTCTTGTTTCACTCAAGGTTTCATGGATAGAAATTGAAAATTCTAGCCCTCATAATAGATAGTTCACCATCAAGCTATCGATCAGCTGATACAAAGCCTTCCATTGCTTCAATTCGCAATCTCTCAGTCAAAAATTAGGCTTATGGTCCCTAGACAGTGCCACTGTTCTTCCCCTTCTACATAAAACTACCTAGCAATCCTCAACATAAGTCACTAGGAGAGACCTGCCCAAGATTAGAGCCATCAAGACTGTTGTGCTTCACATAAAAGCTATAGCAAGACTTGTATTAGGGTTTATTAGATATTGTATCTTGTTTGAACCTGTAAGCTGTAACAATGTTTTTTAATTCTCGAAGAACCTTTTCCCATATTATGAAGAATGTATAGCAACTCTAGTTCACAAAGGGCCTCCCAAAATAACCTTGCATTCTGGTTGTTCTCATAAGAAAAGAGTTCCAATCTTTTTGTAGCCATTTCTGGTTTGGCCCTTTCCCACAATGTCATCCATCTACAAGCTTGGATGATAGTGGGAACCCATTGAGTAAACAAAGTTCTTTGTAAGAGACCTAGAGAGGGGCCTCTACCTTCACCATGTTGTTGGAATAAGTATTTCACTATGTCACCACTTTTGTAAATTTAGACACCTGCATTTGGATCCACGAGATATGGAAACTATTCCTTACCACCAAATCTTCTGATTAAGTCTTGATGCATTAAAGAACCTTTGGGACAAGGGTAGACTTCTCCAGGAAGATCTATTTCATTCAAGGCCTCTCTCATTTTCTTGCAGAAGGGGCATGTCTCAAATTCATACAATTGGAATAAACTCATTGGCTGCCCTTTTCCCTCCCTTGCATTTACAACATCAGGTAAAGTCTGTGAACCTCATAAAAGTCTTGAAATACTTGTCAAACTAGAGGTTACCACATTTTCTACTTTACCAACATCTATGTACTCTATGGAGTCAAAATTCCATGTCATATTCATCTGAGTATTGTTGTAATTTTTCATGGCACCACAATTGATATTCAAGAAGCTTGTAAAATTGGAATTGCAAATGCTGTAGTTTTCCCAGAATCTATTTGTGCCAACAAGAAGGAGAGAATTTTTCCATAGCATATTTGCAATGTTAATCAATAGTTTATACACATATTGTGAAAAGATATCATCACGAACAAATTTCTTTGTTATAAGCCTCACCAACAATAATTGTGTAACACATGTCAGGTCCCCCTATGGGCCCAGCTAAAAAAAATTGTTTTAAAACAATGTTTTATCCTGAATTGACCTGACACTACTTCAACATGCTTCTAAGGTGAAAAAATGAAATGGGTAATCACCAAAATCTGCTTTCTGGCATTTTGCACTGTGATCAAAACAAGTCGGGTGGCCTCCAAAATCACCATGGAAAATTGTTCAAATAATCTCCTAAAGCCATCAAAATACACAGACATACAACCATTTGATCCAAGAATTCATTGTAGAAAACCATTTGGAAAAACCCATCCCAAGGTGCAAGATATTAACATTCAAAGTGGCTCACTTAACCTTTTCTGAAATTGCACCTGTCAAAAAACCAACTAGAGCTCACCAAGTCACCACCCTAAAAAAATACCAAATCTCTTCCCAGGCAGCTGCCACTAGAGAAACTAGTTCATTCAGGTCCATTGAGCATGTGTGCAAAATGGATTTCCTTCAATTCACTTCCCTCACAAAATATTAAGGGTCAAAGTTGACCTCTTTGAAACATTCTAGAAATGTAGGTATCAAAATATGACAAACTGCATTTTCTTTTGACTTTGAAAAAATATCAAACTTGATCACGAGGCTCTAAAAATGGACTAGGGAGCATATGAAGGTTAGGGGAATGCAGAATACCAATCCACTTATCATGACAATCGCCCAACTATGAAATACCAATCTAAATAGGAGGTTACTTCACAGGCTTGAGAATATGCAAACAACAAAACAATCCCAGAACCCTCCAACTTGGTGCCTCAAAACCCTGTCAAAATTGATTACAAGAAGTTTAAATCATATATACATGCTTACAAATGTCATATGAACACACTCACCAAGTGATTTGGTATGAAAGTGAACAAACTTCAAATTGTCATCTTCTAAAGTAGGCTATTGGGGCATATTTCACAGGTGGATTTCTGAGTGTTGCCATCAAACTTTTCATCATGGGCACTTCAAATTTAGCTAAAATTTGAAGGTGCCAACACATTACACCATATCAAATGTCTAAAAATGCATCATCTAGATCTGTCTCCATGGATTTGAAAGGATGTCATTTGAACTTAGGGTAGGGTCGGTCCACTACATCTACCACTTGTGGGGTAAACATCTTCAAAATACTATGAAAAAACTTAGGGCAAGTCACAAATCTGTAAATACTTTTAGATTGCTTCTAGTTAGGGTTTCTTGCACAAGAATTCTGATTAGTTTCTCCTTGCTCTTTCACTACTCTTCTCTCTTCAAATGTTTGATTGAACAAATGCTCTTTTGTTAAGTGAGATTTCTTATAGCCACTTTTTGCAAAACCTAATTCAAATTCAATGCTCAAATTGATAAAGATGTCAAAAATCTAACTGTAGTACATAGTCACCCTCAATTGCTCTATAAACTTTCACAACATGATATCTCTCACTGGTGTTTTCTCCAATAGGTCAAGAGTATCTACCTACATCTCATATCCACGAGCTGAAGTTATGTAAATCCTCTTAAGTAAATGTAAAAGCCACAAAACCATCTCAAAAGTAAATGAAGTAAATAATCCACTTAAATACAACATCACAATAAACAAAGGTAAATGATGTAATTAATCCACTTAATTCACTTAATTACAATATCACAAGTAAAAAGATAATCTCATAAATGAATGAAAATGCCACTAAACCTTACAAAGTCTCGTGCTCAATCTAGGTAAAAGCACTATAAGTAATTTATAAAATCCATAGGAATTCATGCCATAATACTTCCAAATTCAAGTTACAATAATCATGAATAATAAGAATCAATAAATCAATATGCTCATCAGTCGCACAAACCAAGTGGTCCACAACCTATGAGCCAAGAGATGGGAACATGACCGAGGTGCTTTTCCACCCAACCATGAAGTAATTACACTTCCTCAGATCCCTTCATGAAATGAAGGAAACCTAGCCCTGCACAAATGTTTAGCTACCTAGAACAACTAGAAGGTGGGAAGTCCTAATGCAACCTGATGCCTTAATGTGCAATTCTAAATAATGAAATGTAGATTATCTCGCAACATGATGTGGTATATATATATATATATATATATATATATATATATATATATATATATATATATATATATATATATATATATATATATATATATATATATATAGATATATACAGACAAAATAAACATATTTTTCAATGTCAGCTTGATTAGATCTAATCCTTTAAAATAGTAACCTAGTTCAATTCCTAAAAAGAGGAAAAGCCATCTCTGATATTCCACATTCATCACCCTTGCCCAGAAAGCAACCCAATAACATTCCTAGATAAAAAATCTACTTCTTTCCCCAAGAAGCAAGTAAAAATTAATAATAAAATAATGATAAATTAAAAAGATCAAAGTTCACCCATAACACAAATAAAAATTCCATTTCCAAACACCAATCAATCATAGAACACAATTTCTAAGGAATTTTACCATTGATCATACAATTGGATAAAAAATGTTGTTTAAACTAGTTTCATTCCTAGTGCATATTTCATTCAATTCCACAACACGTAAAGTTTTATAATTCATTCATTTAGAGTATACAATTTCTCTTCAAGAATCTTTTAAACAAAACAATGTTATTTATCCTTTCTATAATCACTCATTTGCACTAACATATGAAGAAAATATAATATTAAATTATAATATAATTTCAGCCTGACACCTGCAAAGAGATAAGTATTTAATCAAAAACTCAAACTATCTTTGTTTTAAAGTTGTTGCAATGGTTTAAAAGAGTTTAAAACTAAGCTACATGAGAATTTTATTCATCTATAAAAACTATAAAAAATGGCGACAGGGATTTATTCAAGTTTGGACAATAATGAAAAAGCATAAGGAAAGTGTCAGAATTTGTTTTAGATAGCTACAAGAAATAATTACCAACTGTTACAGAATAAATACAAGCTACTATAGATTCAAATTATGTAGCTACAGGAATCATTACAATTTGCTATAGAATTAAATCATTTTAATATGCTTATGGACAGTGACCCAGGCTACAAGAAAAACCATCCAATCTGACTGAAATTATGCTAACGCCATGAAAAAAATAAAGATTAGATTTACGCAGATGAGAGAAGTCTGATCCAAAGGTAAAATTAGAGGATTTGAGCACTAGACATAGGAATTAGGAGCAACAATCTAAAAAAGAAAGAAAAATGTTTAATAATATTTGAATTTTTCAATCTAGTTTGCTAGGCAAGTTCACAATACCAATGATAAAATGGTTTCAAGAAGAACTGAGGAAGAAAAATGAGAAATGAATATGTTTTAAGTTTAAAAAGGCTAGAGACAACAATATCTACTAGTAGGTCGATAGAAATAAGAGGCTAACACCTACCCAAACAAGTTTAAAATGCTACCATCTGACAGATATACAGAAACGTGATCCAATGCAATGAAAATTAGGAAGAAAACCTAGAAAATATGCTGATCAAAGATGAGTTTTTGCAGTTGCTATCGCCACCCTTTCTTCCTCTTCTCACAGTCTGCAATACTCCTCTCCTTTGCTATTATTGCCCAAACAAATCTGCCTCCTTTCTTTGCTTAGAAATTTGGTTAAGATTAATGGTGGTCATCCTCACTTCTATCCCTTTGTTTTTATTAAAAAACTCTCCAAAATTGGTGTTCAAAAATTAGGTTTTCTCAATTGCTTTTTGATCACTCAAGTTTGTTTTTAGTTTGCATGATGATTTGGCTTCCAAAAATCCATCAAAATTAAATAAATTAAACTTAATTTTCTCTTGTCACTTGCATGATGACATACCATTCACTAAATTCCTCGATTTATCAATCTAAATATAATAATGATATTAATACGATTTATTTATTTTTGAAAATAAAATAGTCACTTAATTTAAACAAGAGTATTAACAATAATATTAAAATAATATATAAATATGCATATCTATTGAATTTAAAATACAATTAATTTTAGACATTGCTTTGCAAACAATAATATTATGAGAAATAGAAAAACAACTATTTATTTTATTATTTAAATAATTTAAACACACCATTTATTTAAATACCCTAAAATAACTATTAAAAAATAACCCATTTCAAATAACTCGTTTTAAATAAAATTGAAAAGAACCTTAATATTCATAATTAAATCATGCACTTGAAAAGGACTTATTGTCGCAATTAAAGAAAAATTTATCTAAGTATCTAATCATCCATCATGTTTATCATCCACACAATGATGTATAAAAATAAGTCATTCAAAATGTAATATGAGGCTACATGAGTGTGAGATTACATCAGAGTTAACCATCCCATCAGTTCTTACCAAGTGGCTAGAACACCTCTACCTCAACCATGTTCTCATCTTTGACAAGTAACTGCATTCATTCACAATCAACTTGATGTCAATAGGTTAGTGCCTCAAAACATAGCCGAAGCAACATTACAATCTCATTGATAATATCTAATATTTAAATCAATTTTCCAATTTTTCACGAAAATGACTTCGTGATAATTACCTTCACACATATAATTACTTAATGTATAACAATCATAGTAAATGTTCACTTATCAAGAATAATAATATTGTCCATAAAAATGAGATTTGAGATCCTTCCCCACTGGGAAGAGACATCATCCCGATGTCTTATTACACATCAAAACAATAAGGTATCAATCAACCACCAATAAGGTATCAAAGTATCATAAAACAATAACATCAACTCGAAGTACAATAACAACTCAAAGTATCAAAACAATACATGAACTCAAAGTATCATAATCCATGCATGAATAAGAAATCTATGTCATCCTAAAATGAGGAAAAGATCTATGAATCTCCTCCGCATCCTCCCATGTGGTACTGTCCTCTAAATACTGGTCCCTTTGGACCTTATATTGCACCACATCTCTACTACACAACTTAATGTTGCGCTTCTCTAAAATTTGACTGGGCTCGACCAGTACCATTCCTAGATCTTGAACCTATAAAGAAAATCAATCAAGAATATGTTACACATCAGGATGATAAAGCTTAAGTAAGGACACATGAAAAACATTATGGATTCTAGCAAGTACAGGTGGTAGTGAAAGTTTGTAATCTATAGGACTAATCACTTCTAGAACTTTGAACAGTCCTACAAAATGAGGAGCAAGTTTAGACCAAACAAAACTTAACTCTTATGAGGTTTGACCCTCAAAAAGACTTTCTCAGCCACTAAGAACTGTCTAGGCATTCTATTCCTATCTGCATAACTCTTTTGATGTTCTGAAGCTTGCTTCAACTTCTCCTTGACCAACTTCATCTGATCATCCATTTCTCTTAACATATCAGGACCAATCACTATTTTATCCTCCACCTTATCCCAACCGATAGGTGTTTGACACCTATGCCCATAAAGAGCTTCAAATGGTGCCATTCCCAAAGATGCATTCTATGAATTTTTGTATGCAAACTCTTCCAATGGAAGATACTCCTCCCATTTATATTGCTAATCCATACATTACATTTTGGGAAGGTCTTCTATAACCTGATTTACTCTTTCTGTCTAACCATCTGTTTGAGGATGATATGCTAAACTAAAATTTAAATTTGTTTCCAACGCTGCATTAAGAGTTGTCTAAAATATGGATGTCATGCAAGTGTCTTGATCTGAAATGATCATCTCAAGCACTCCATGCAATTAGAAAATCTCCTAAACAAACTTCTTAGCTAATACCATAGAACAATCTGAAAGATTCCTCAGAATAAAATGTGCTACCTTTGTCAACTTGTCTACAACTACTAAGATGACATCATGCCTATTCTTAGACATGGGTAACCCTTGAATAAAATCTATACTTATTACTTTCCACTTATGCTTGGGAACACTATGTGGGCACAACAGTCTTGCTAGATTCACATGCTCAGCTTTGACTCATTGGCATTCCAAACATTGAGCCACAAATTCCGTCATATCCTTCTTAAGTCTAGGCCAAAAGTATAAAGGTCTCAAACCTTCGACCATCTTGGTCACTCTAGGGTGCCCTGAATATGGTGTGTTATGGATCTCCTCAAACACTAACTTACTCAACTCTCTTGAGTTAGGAATATACACCCTTCCCTGAAATTTCAAAAGTCCATCTGACTTAATCACATAACCATCAAACCTGTGATCTAAGGGGTCTACTTCCAAAGCTTTCTTTAATCTTTCATAATGCTCATCCCTTTGAAGATTTTGAATTACTTTTTGCTTCAAATTGGATCTCGTTGTAACCATGGTAGCCAGATGTCTTCTTCTACTAAGAACATCTACTACTCTATTCTCCTTTCCTTTTATATACTCAATTCCTAAGTCATGCTCACTAAGGAATTCTAACCACCTTCTCTATCATGCATTAAGGTTAGGTTGAGTAAATATATACTTGAGCCCTAAATGATCTGTCTTTAACTCAAAGGGATTACCTAGAAGATAATGCCTCCACATCTAAAGTTCATGAACTATTGCGGCTAACTCAAGATCATGCAGCACATAGTTGAACTCATGTTTCTTTAACTTTCTTAACTCATATGCAACCACTTGCTCATTCTGCATCAGCACTCCTACTCCTTGTCCCAAAGGATCAGTTATAACTATAAAGTGACCATTAGGATCTGGTATGATCAAGATAGGATCAGTTGTGAGCTTTTCCTTTAGCACTTGGAAAGCTTGCTCACACCTTTCTGTCCATTAAAACTTCTTACCCTTCTTTTGTAGTGAGGTAATCAGTGTTACTATAGTTGAGAAACCTTCTACAAACTTTCTATAATAACCTGCAAGTCCCATAAAACTTCTAACTTCTATCACACTCTGAGGTGCAAGTCATTCCATCATCACTTTTATCTTCTTAGGATCAACTGCAATGCCTTCTATCAAGATCACATGACTGAGATAGTGCACTTTATCTTGAAAGAATGTACACTTAGACAATTTACCAAAAAGATTTCACTCTCTCAAGTGTTGCAAGAGTATCCTCAAATGCCTGTCATGCTCTTCCACCAATTTAGAGTATATCAATATGTCATCAAGGTAAATCAACACAATATCATCTAAATAGTCACTAAAAATGTTATTCATCAAATTCATGAAAGCCACTGGAGCATTAGTCAACCCAAATGGTACCAATATGAACTTGTAATGACCATATCGAGTCCTGAAAGCTATTTTAGAGATGTCCTCATCCTTAATCTGTAATTAGTGATAGCCGGATCTAAGGTCTATCTTCGAGAACATAGTAGCTCCTTTCATCTGATCAAAGAGCTCATCTATTCTTCAGAGTGGGTACTTATTCTTTATAGTAGCTTTGTTAAGCATCCTATAATCAATGAGTAACCTCAAAGTACCATCCTTCTTCTTTACAAAGATAACCAGTGCACCCCATGGTGATACACTAGGTCTAATGAACCCTTGATTTAGCAACTCCTGCAATTGTGTTTAAGCTCATACAATTATGTAGTAGTCATTCTGTAGGGTGCCTTAGATTGAGGCTTTGTCCCTAGTAGAAAATCAATTGAGAAGTCAAATTCTCTCTTCGGTGGTAACTCTGTCTACTCCACAAGATATACATCTCTGAAATCTCTAAGGATTGGGTAGTCATTGAACACTGGTTCTTCTTTGTCAAGGTCCTTCACTTGGACAACATAAATGGCACACCCTTTCCTCTTGGCCTTCTTGAATTTCACAACCAAGATTTGTCTAAGCTCTAAAGGTCTCCTAGATCCATTAATTTCCACTTAATTTCCTAGGTCATCCAAATATTTAACCACTTTGTCTTCATAGTTTACTACAAAATCATGTTCATCTTACCAGTTGATACCCATAATTACATCATAAGAGCCTAATGGTGCTATATATAGATTAAATTGTGTTTGAAAACTAGAAAGCTCTAACTCACTGCATGATAGACATGAGTCTACTCTCTTTTCTACTCTATTTCCATATTGTACCATCCAAGAGTTTTCCATATGTCTACGTCTAATTGATAACTTAGATACTACTCTAGGATCTACAAAATATTTTGTGGCACCAATATCAATTAAAATAGAAATAGGTAGTCCATAGAGCTTACCTTGAAACTCTGCTTGAAAATCTACTTACCAATTGTCCACTACAACATGAATATGATGTGGAGGTGTTCATTGTTGGTTCCTATTTCCTCTTCTAGATGATCTCTAAGGACATGAATTTGCATAATGTTCTCCTCCACAATTAAAGAATCCACATTTAGGTGATCTTTGTCATTCAGTTCTTTCCCTTTGATTGTTGTTTTAGTTGTTATAGCCACCTCTTTTGTTTCCTCCATGCTGGTTTCCACTATTTCCCTCCTGAGAATTAGTACCTCTCTTTAGATTCTTGATCTACCTATTAATGTTGCCTTGATTGTTATTATGTTGGTAGTTCTGCTGATTATTCTAAGGTCTCTTATTGGCAATCTTTGCATCTCTTTGTTTACGGTAACTAGCTTCTTGTTGCAACTTCTTCTCTTGTTTAATTGCCTTCTCAAAAATTGCATCCATAGTGAGTGGATTATGAATGTCTACCTCTGCTCCAATCTGGGGTCTTAATCCCAATGTAAACTTCTTGATACAAAATCTCTCATCTATCTGATACTGTGGAACATACTTAAGTATATGCGAGAATCTCTCCCAATAATTGGTTACTAAAATACCTCATTGAACCAGATTCTAAAACTCTATCATCTTCTTATTGAAGAATAGCTATGGTAACCATCTTTTCCTAAAAAGTTGCAGGAAAATCTCCCAAGTTATTTCACCAAGTAACAACTTCTTATCTACCTTCTCATTATCCCACCATGTTGCTACTTCACCACTCAACTGGTATGATCCCCACATTGCCTTTGTGTGATATGAAAGGTTTCAGAGCCCAAAGTCTTTCTCCATTTCTATTATCCAGGATTCAGCTCCATCTCTAATTGTTTGTCCATCAGATTTTGGTGGTGATACTTTCTTGAGGTCTTTCCCCAATTCTTCTGCAATCTTTACTTGATTATTAACATTAACTCCAACATTAGGAACTTGATGCTCAGATTCTCATTCTGTACCTCAACCCTTGGGCTTTCATCAGTATTCTACCCTCTAGGATTTCATCTAATCTCCTTCTCAAGAGCATTCATTCTCATATCTTGTTGGGTCAAGAGAGCAAGAATACGGTCCAATCTTCCATCTTGATCATTATTAGCATATCCGCAATTCCCTACATTTCTACCACCAAGATCACCACCATGGTTTCTTCCAATTTGACCACTTCCTAATCTGTCACTACAATTAGTATTTCTAGTATTCATGATGGATAATCTGAATCAAGTTCACAACTTAGCATAACAGTCTCGAAAAGAAAAATAGAGGCCCTATTGTTCAACCTAGAGCTCTGATACCAAATCTAAAGTCTCTCATGTAAATGTAAAATCCACAAAACCATCTCAAAAGTAAATGAAGTAAATAATCCACTTAAATACAACATCACAATAAACAAAGGTAAATGATGTAATTAATCTACTTAATTACAATATAAAAGATAAAAAGGTGTAATTAATCTTCTTAATAATAATATAAAAGATAAAAAGGTGTAATTAATCCAATTAATTACATTATCACAAGTAAAAAGATAATCCCATAAATAAATCAAAATGTCATTGAATCTTACAACATCACGTACTCAATCTAGGTAAAAGCACTATAAATAATATACAAATCCATGGGTATTCATGCCATAATACATCTAATTTCAAGTTAACATAATCATGAATAATAAGAATCAATAAATCAATACACTCATAAGTCGCATGAACCAAGTGGTCCACCACCTGCGAGCTGAGAGATGTGATCATGGCCCAGGTGCTTTTCCATCCAACCATGAAGTAATTACACTTCCATGGATCCCTTCATGAAATGAAGGAAACCCAACCCTGCACGAAATGTCTAGCTACCTAGAACAACTGGCAGGTGGGAACTCTCGATGCAACCTAATGCCTTAATGTGCAATTCTAAATAAGGAAATGCAGATTGTCTTGCAACAAGATGTGGTAGAGATATATAAATAAGTTTACTAGACAAAATAAACACATTTTTCAATATCAGCTTGATTAGATCTAATCCTTTAAAATATTAACCTGGTTCAATTCCTGAAAAGAGGAAAAGCCATCTCTAATATTCCACATTCAATGCCCTTGCCCAAAAAGCAACCCAATAACATTCCTAGATAAAAAATCTACTTCTTTCCCCAAGAAGAAAGTAAAAATAAATAATAAAATAATGATAAATTAAAAAGATCAAAGTTCACCCATAACTCAAATAAAAATCCCATTTCCAAACACCAATTAATCATGGAACACAATTTCCAAGCAATTTTACCATTGATCATACAGTTGCGTAAAAAAAGTTGTTTAAAGTGGATTCATTCCTAGCACATATTTCATTCAAATTCTGGAACATGTAAAGTTTTCTAATTTATTCATTTCGAGTATACAATTTCTCTTCAAGAAACTTGTAAACAAAACAATGTTATTTATCCTTTCTGTAATCACTCATTTGCACTAACATATGAAGAAAATATAATATTAAATTATAAACTTATTTCAACCTGACAGCTGCAAAGAGATAAGTATTTAATCAAAAACTCAAACTATCTTTGTTTTAAAGTTGCTACAATTATTTAAAAGAGTTAGAAACTAAGCTACATGAGCATTTTATTTAGCTACAGAAACTATAAAGAATGGTGACATGGATTTATTTAAGTCTGGCTAGCAATGAAAAAGCATAAGGAAAGTGTTAGAATCTGATTTAGACAACTACAGGAAATAATTACCATCTGTTACAGAATAAATGCAAGCTTCTACAAAATCAATTTATTCAGCTTCAGGAATCATTATAAGTTGCTACATAATTATATCATTTTAATATGCTCATGGACAACGACCCAGGCTACAAGCAAAGCCATCCAATTAGACTGAAATTATGCTAACGCCATGACAAAGATAAAGATCAGATTTATGTAGATGAGAGAAGTCTAATCCAAAGTTAAAATTAGAGGATTTGAGCACTAGAGACAAGAATTAGGAACAACAATCTAAAAAAAGAAAAATGTTTAATAATTTCCAAATTTTTTAGTCTAGTTTGTTGGGTAGGTCAACAACACCAATGGCAAAATGGTTTCAAGCAAAACTGAGGAGGAAAAATGATAAATGCCTATGTTTTATATTTAAAAAGGCCAGCGATAGCAATATCTACTGGTAAGTCGATAGAAATAAGAGGCTAATGCCTACCCAAACAAGTTTAAAATGCTACCATCTGATAGATATACAAAAATGTGATTCAATGCAATAAAAATCTAGAAGAAAACCTAGAAAATATGCTAGTCAAAGATGAGTTTTTATAGTTGTTGTCACCACCCTTTCTTCCTCTTATGGCAGTCTGCAATACTCCTCTCCTTTGCTATTGTTGCCTAAACAAATTTGTCTCCTTTCTTTGCTCAGAAATCTAGTTAAGATTAATGGTGGTCATCCTTACTTCTACCCCTTTGTTTTTATTGAAAAACTGTCCAAAATTGATGTTCAAAAATTAGGTTTTCTCAATTGCTTTTTGATCACCCAAGTTTATTTTTCTGTTTGCATGATGATTTGGCTTCCAAAAAGCCTTCAAAATTAAAGAAATTAAAATTAATTTGCTCTTGTCACTTGCATGATGACATACCATTCACTTAATTCCTCTATTTACCAATCTAAATATAATAATGATATTAATATGATTTATTTATTTTTGAAAACAAAATATTCACTTAATTTAAACAAGAGTATTAACAATATTATTAAAATAATATATAAATATGCATATCTATTGCATTTAAAATACAATTAATTTTAGATATTGCTATTCAAGCAATAATATTATAAGAAATAGAAAAAAAAACTTATTTATTTTATTATTTCAATAATTTAAACACACTATTTATTTAAATACCCTAAAATAACTATTTAATAATAACCCATTTCAAATAACTCATTTTAAATTAAATAAAAAAGAACCTTAATATTCATAATTAGATCATGCACTTGAAAAGGACTTACTATCACAATTAAAGTAAAATTTATCTTAGTATCTAACCATCCATCATATGTATCATCCACACAATGATGCATAAAAATAAGTCATTCAAAATGCAATATGAGGCTAGGTGAGCGTGTGATTTCATCAGAGTTAACCATCCCATTAGTTCTTGCGGAGTGGCTAGAACACCTCTACCTCAAGCATGTTCTCATCTTTGATGAGTACCTGCATTCATTCACACTCAACTCGATGTCAATAGATTAGTGCACCTCAAAACATAGCCGAAGCAACATTATAATATCATCAATAATATCTAATATTTAAATCTATTTTCTAATTTTTCACCAATATGACTTCATGATAATTACCTTCACACATACAAAATTACTTAAAGTAAAACAATCATAGTAAATGTTCACTAATCTAGAATAATAATATTGTCCATAAAATGAGACATGAAAACTTATGAGCATCATATCCTTGGTAGGTGTTTAATGATTGTTTATTAAAACTCCCCTAAGCCAAAGATTTCAACTTAGTTTCCAAAGGAAACATCTGCACCAAAGACTAGCACATCCTCATCCTTTACTTTATTTTCTTCTTTCTTTTTTTAGACCTTGTCCATTTCTTTCTTCATCTCTACTAGATCCACATTCTTCATTGGATCTCTCTTCTTTACTAGATCGACCTTCACATTCTTTCTTCTGCAAAATTTAGAAATGTGACCTAATTTGTTGCATTCATAACATCTGGCATTTTGAAGAAGCTTATTTCCATTCATTCTAGATCTGCATTAATTAGCCTTATTGCCAAATCTATTTCATGTATAACATTAACCGTGTTTAAAGATGAAACCATCATACCCTTATTGTGACCATTCATCTTCTCATTTTTTCATTCACTAGCTCTATGACCAATCCTTTGACATGTAGAACATTGACCAAAGAATGATTAAACATTCTAATTCATCCTTCTTCTACATTCCATAGCCTTATGTCCAAATTTATTGTAGGAGTAATATTAGCCAGAGTAACTTTGTGCAGCTAGTTGCTTGATGGGTGGCTTCTTAAAGTTTTTCTTCTCGTTTCAATCTTGTTCATTGTTACCCTTCTTGATTGTAGTCCTCTTTTGATTATTGTTCTTCTTCTCAACATTGTTTGAAGTTTGATTTGCCTTTGAACTTTCACCCTTTTCAAATCCTAATCCTTTTTTATCCTTAGGAACCTTTTTATTTATAATCATTTCATCAAGTAGCATGGAGCTCTTCTTGAATTTTTTCTTTTTCCAGTTTTGTCTTTAAGGCCACTTTTTCTTAGTCAAGCCTTGAACATTCTTCAGATTTTCCTTTCAGTTTCTCAGTTAGGCATTCTTCAATTATTTTTCCTTCCTTAATTTGTATTTTCAAATTGGTGATTGTCTCATTTGATTGATTAAGCTGATCATTTACTTCCTTGTATCTTTCTTTGAATTTCTTGTTTTTCTCTCTCAACTTCTTTATGCATTCATCTACTTCCTTAATATTTTCTTCCAGATCTCTATTCTCACATTGAACTTTTTCCAGATCTCTATTCTCACATTAAACATTTTCCAGATCTTCAAGGGATGATTTAAGTTCTCCATTCATGTTAATTATGTAGTCTTCTTCAGTAAATCCAATAGTATGATTTTCTTCTAGAGAGATAGGATATCTCCTGGTTACCATGTGTTCATGATTCAAGATATTCCTCAACTAGTTAAGCTTCATCCATGGAACCAAGCTTTGATACCAATTGTTGAACACCTGAAATACTAAGAGGGGGGCGGTGAATCAATATTCTCTAAAAACACTTAAGTATTTAAACAATCATTCCACATAGCATATTTGGTTTGTAGAATGAAAGGAAAGTATGAAAGCAATCATTAAAAAACATAAAACATGAACACCAAATTTTTACATAGAAAACCCAAAAAGGGAAAAACCATAGTGAGGATTAGCTCACAATATATTATAATGCAACCTGTTAAAGTTTATACAACTGGTGGACACAGTGTCCAAAAGAGAATGCTCACTACTAGTGGCTCACTACCAAAGGAACCACTATCCTGAATAGAAAGAGATAGAAGAAGGTGTGGCTCATAGCCAAATATGAACTTCTAGAAATGCATCTGACTTATGCTGAAGATAGTTCCATTGAAGCTCAAAATACTGACTTAAAACACTTTATCTTTACCATTATCTTATCTTATTCTTCTCTTCATCAAATTTTACTCATACACACACTCAATTCATTTTCATCAACTCTACTCTCCACACAAGAATTTAATCTTGTTTATATACCACAATCAAGCAAAAACATCAAACAGTTCGGCATGACAAATGTACTATGTGACTTCTTGTCCTGTCGGCCCAAAATTCAACCCTATGCTTTGTGGAGAGAACCAAAGCATGTAGCACATTCAGATAGGTTGACATAACCTATATTTACTCCCATAACTTTGTTCCATACATGACTTGACTCCGTACAACCTCAACATCTTTAGGTCAATTCTACTGGTGAAGTAACAACAACATGAACTGATAGTTTTCTCACAACTCAACATGCAGACCACCAAAATACTTTCCTCTTGGACACTACACACTTCTGACATCTATGAACTTGTCCTCAAATCCACATAGAAAAATATTCATCTGTGGTGGAATGTGGAGCATTCCAATAGACCACTGGTACTGTCATTACAATGTTCGATACTCTATGAACTCTATCTTTCACTCCGAAGGGCTTCAATACCTAAAACTTTTGATTTAGACTCTTTTAGTATGCACCAAAAATACCTTGCAACCACATAGCAGGAATCTTCATTGTGGAGCAATGCAGACTAAAATATTGTGACCCTCTCTTAGGTTATGTACTGTAAATGCCCGAGGAAAAAAATAAGCAATTTGTGTCTAAGTACAGAACACCAAAATTGAAGGACATCAGTGTAGTCATATAGGAATTCCATAAAACACTTAGATATGTCATGCTTAGGAATATTTGTCTCCACATCACACTTAGCACCTTCTCCGGACCAACACAACTATGTCTTTACACTTTCTTTCCATCAATGACAACATTACTCATTGTCATGCTCATCAATCTCTTCATCATCATGCTTCTGTTGGCAACACATGTTACCTCTAGTAATCCTGGAGAATAGTAGTTGAGAAGGACATAAACAACCTAAGTGTAGACTATAGGACCATGTTATGTCTGTAGAGGTGTAGGAAACTTGGTGAGAGAGTTCCCATAGGGATTTGTGGCTATAAGAGGATAGTGAGTTGGTGGCTCTAATTAGATTGTAGGAGATGCAGGTAAATCGTACAAAGTTTTTGCAATTGTTAAGACCTACCAAGTTGAGCATTAGACCACTACTATAAAGGCCCCAAGTACTACATAGATCCCCACTCTTTTTTTTTAGATCAAGGTTCAAGTGATGGCTTATTGTTTTGATTCAATTTTGTGATGGGCATGACTAGTCAATAACTGGGATCACCACGTGTAAAAGTTTTGCAATATTTTAACATTGTTAGTTTTGACAACGTTTAAATATTGTTCTATTCACCAGTACATCTAGATCAACATTTGGTAGCACCCATGTTGCTAAAGGCTCAATAAAAGGAAAGGATATAGTGGATCCATATATTCATATAGTATGATACTTCCACTTGGAAGCACCATGTAAGTTTTAAAGTTGTTGAGTCTGACAAACATTAAACATTGCATGCCATTGGTTGAGGTAAATGAGTCATCACTAAAGTGGGTCCCTCTTGATTCTATATAAATCAAAGAAAAGTAGTACCTAGTGGCTTCCCCATGCTACGTGGTAGCTTGGCATACGCTTTTGCAAGTGACACACTGACAATTTCTTAATGTTGTTCCATTGGTCAAAGATAATGACTCATCCCAATAGGTGGGTCTAACTTTGTCAAATAAAAGTGGAGCTAATGGAAGCCTATCAAGGAGAAACATGATAATATTGCACAACATTTTTAGGAAGGTTGGATTGAATTTTTTTTTTTTTGGTGCCATTTGTCTTATATCACTGAGTCACAGGTAGCATGTCCCACTTCCTTTATAAGGATATGGTAGTTCCTGAATCATTGATCATAGAGAGAATTATCCAATGGTTTGTACATCGCCTAAATATTATTAGAGACAACAAGTACAAGTCATTGCACAATTGGATAAAGAAAGTGAACAATGAATCTCTAATCCTTACAATGAAATCAATAGAAGACACATGACATTCTGGTACACCTCCAAAATACTCTAGTTATGTCATAGTCTCCCCATTGCACCATAGGTTGAAGCATAGTGATGCAGCTTATGGAGCAAAATATGGGATCATTAGGTCCCATGCATTTAGATACCTAAAATTTTGTACTTTAATTAATACAAATCTATAGATGACTAGAGTTTCATTAACATGTGATGATTCATGTATTATTATAAAATCATGCAGGCCATAGGTCATTAATATAAACAGAATGTATTCAATGAATACTAAGGGGGGAATAGTAATAGACAAAATCCATTTTAGGGGCTTCTAAAAATTGATTGAATATTTGGGGATTGTGCATTTTCCATTTTGTAATTTTTTCTTAGTTTATCAATGAAGAGAAAGTGACATTTTGTGCTAAGTATTTGTATCTTAAAGTTTATTTAAAATTGAAACTTAGCCTATGCTTATCTAATTCAATTAATAATATTAGTGAATGGTTTAAAATCATGCATGCATATGCTCCTTGATTCCATAAACATGTATCATTATCTAAACAATGAATATTGTGTAAATTTAGTATTAGTATAGCATATTTGGCATATCGAATGAGGATATTTTTAAAAATTGTAGAACCTTTTTACTCCTCTTTTGTTCATAAAATCAAAAGGATTCTTTCAGAATCATCAAAAGATCCATCTTCTAAAATACCAAAGGTTATTTTATGATTCCAATCCCGTGCTTGTAAAATTTTCTATTGTTGGTGTTGATATGTTTAAGGGTGTAGCATTCTGGTGTAGATAGAAACATCAACAGTTTTTGGAATACCCAGTGGGACCCAAAACCCACAATTGCCTGATATCAAACTTAGAATGATATCCAAAGGTTAGGTTGTATGAGAAGAAAACCAATTACATTATTACTTTCAATATCAAATCCAAGTCTTTTAGTTCCTACATTGGTGATTACTCCCAAAAGAAGAGTAATACAACCAAATCCACCACCCCCTCAAATGGCTATGCAAGGAACTCTGAGAAACTTTGTTAACTAGAATAGTTGTAATACTCAAATCTTCCAGTTCCTCCAACCACATAGGATCCCATTATAGCTAATTCTCTCAAGGATCTACCAAAATATAAAAGTGAAGATTCAAAAACCCCCGCCAAACATCTTCAACATGTAGCAGACATATGTATAGTCCACCATGTGATAGAACATGATGTTGCTTTAAGATTGCTCATGTCTTCTTTCAAAGTTAAAGCACTTGACTAATACCAATCTCTTCCATCAAATTCTATAGGCATGTGGGATGTGTTAGGGAATCTCTTCTTTGAAAGATTCAATGAAAAGGGAGATAGATCTTTTCTATTACAATATTTCATAACTATCAAATAGGCGCCACAAGAATTATTAGTTATTTCAAGACCTAGTTTCATAAGACCTATAAAGGTCTCTAGCCATGACACGACCACCTATGGGTATGGCTATTTTTTTACTCTTAAAGATTTCAATTTAGATATTTCATTCATACTTTAGTACTTATGGGGACAAACCCTTCTACCTACATATGATTGAGTCGTTAGAGTTGAAAACAATTTAATAGATGCTCAAAAACTCCCTCCTAGACCTCTCATGCAATTATCGTCTAAATTTTTTGTAATAAAATTACTAACTTGAAAGCGTAACAAGCTACATATCCTAGACCCTTTTATCATAATTTTCAAGGGCCTAGGCCTTAGTATCAGCCAAATAAGTATAAAAAATCATAAGGAGTGGGTCCTTCTCAGCAACAAGTATCAAAATAGATTGTGTCGATACCATCTACACTAACAAATATTCCCCCTAATCTGGTCAGGGTCTTGGTTCTAGGATAAAACAATATTGTAGATGATTCAAATTCATGGTGTTTTCCCCAAAATGATGTTGACCTGCCCAAATATTGTCGAAGAGGAAATTTATAGTGGAATATAGTAGAAATAAGATAAGATTTTTAAGACACTTGAGTTGGCCAACACATATATCAATCTCTACGAGTACAGAATGTCATGCTAGTGGCATAAATGTAGGGGATGTCTCTAGAAAAATAAGAAGAAATTGCTCTTGAACATGCATTATTATCTTGGGTAGAAGAGAAAGAGATATTGTTTGCAAATGACCCTTCTACTTCAAAATCTCCACAAGTGTAGTCTGACTATTTTACTAAATCCAAGCGAAGAATAGTAGAAGATGTAGATGTAGCTACACATAAAAAAGTAGTAATCCAAAGAACTCCTATTATCCAAAGTTTCAATCCTCTATTCCGGAGACAATAAAATGAAAACCCATTGGCACAAAATTATGGAGTCCCAAACATGCCATCCAAAAGACCGAGATATCTAAGATATGTTCCTAAGCCTCAAGTATCTAGACTGCTCAATGTGGTATAATAATTAAAGAAATCACTAGCCAACATCCAGTGATGGGATATGTTATCTATTCCTAAACATAAGTCATTGCTCCAAGAGGCTCTGAAGAAGCATGCGTACCTAGTTTTGACGATTCAAGTACCTACCAATACTAGATAAAAGGTGACAAAACTACCAAATGTGGCACAAAATCAACATCCCACTGAGGTAAGTAAGACCAAGCCTATGCCTTTCTACTTGACAGTAATAATCAATAAAAAATTATTGCATAATTTTATGATAGACTCTGGTGCAAGTACCACTATAATGCCCAAAATGATAGTAGACTCTCTCCAAATCTAGAATATGAAAACCATTGGAAAGAGAATCATGCAGTTAGATGGGAAGAAGGTATAAAAAATGGGAATCATTAAAGAATTGCCTCTTACATTATATGCCTATCTGAATATCATTGTATGTTAGGAAGATGTAATAATTGATATCCACCAAATTATTGGGTTGTACCTTTCTAGGGATTTTACTACCAAAATTGGTGAATATTTCTCCCTTCATTGGTCTCATCTTACCTTTAGAACCAAGTATGGCTCTAAAATGAAGATCTTGTCAAAGCCACTTCAGAAGGAACACATCACTCATGAAGTGATGGTAAACACTAAACAAACTCACATCATGTTTACAAAAGATGAAAAGCATGACATGGAATTCATGGACTGGGAGGCTACACTAATTGGTCGAACTGACTAGGAAGATGCACTTTTATTTGAGTCTATGTAGACTAATCCTTATGGTAATTTTTATTCCATAGGTTTAGGGATATGTATGTGATTTATGATGAATAATAGTTGATCTTGGAAGTAACTAGCTCACTTGAAGACTCATCTGATGATTGTGATAAATCTTCAAAACTATGGAAGCTATATTTTGATGGCACGAGGTGCACAAATGGTTCTAGGGTAGGTCTATCTCTCCTATCTTCCCAAGGTAAAAATATCCTCAAAGATTTTTTTTAGTTTATCTACACTAATAATGAAGATGAATATGAGACTTTGGTGCATTGTCTCTTGTTTGTAAAAAATGAAAATAAAATAGTTGTAGCTATCTAGTGATTCAGAGTTGGTTATTAGACAAGTCAGATGAATTACTGTGGTTAAGAACATCAAAATGAGGTCATATTGTCATAGGGTATGGGATTCGTTGGAAGGATTCAAAGAATTAAATGTTAAAGTGATTTTGAGAGCCCAAAACATGGAGGTAGACTGTATGGCTTAGACTAGATTGCAGTTTGATCCAACAAGTGATATTTTTTAGAATGAAAATTCTTTTAATCTAATTATTAGGCCTACTATCCCCTATATTAGAGATGAATTGAAAGTTTTGGAAAGTTAAACTCAAATAACCTCATTCCTAAAACAATCTAGAGAATATTTTTACCAACTACATCCAAAGATAGTGGAATCTTATGAAGAAAAAATAAGGAAGTTGAAATCAAACAAATTTCCAAAGGGTTTAATCACTCTTGATTGTTAGTTTGATCTAGATGATGAAAAAATGGATAAAAGGAAATTGTCTTCCAATAAGGGAGACTATAACAAAAATAGAAGTGAAAACTAGAAGGATGATAAAAGTAGGCAACATCACTACTCAAGCTGAATTGATCTCTCTTTGTAACAAATATGACTAAGTAATAGCCTAGAAATGTGAAGATCTCAAACACTATAATAGAAAGGTTGTTCAACACACTATTGAGATAATAACTTAATTAAAACATGTTTGATAAAAGCATAGATCAATTAATCCAAAGATCGAGTCTCTTACAAAATAAGAGCTTGGTAAGATGATTGAATGTGAAATCATCTTCCTAATCAAATACTAAATGTGGGTGTCAAATTTGGTCTTGATCAAGAAAAAAGGAGAAATAAGGTTGTGTGTAAACTTTAGAGACCTAAACAGAGCATCTCTCAAATATTGCTCCCCACTCCCTTCAATGGAGTATATACTTCAAATGGTTGCAAGATAAGAAAGATTCTCTCTAATCAACAAATTTTCAAGGTATAATCAAATTTGGATCAAAGAAGATGACCAGTATAAGACCACATTCACTCCAAAATGGGGCACTGATGTAGGAGCATCTGGGTCCATGAGAAATCCTCATCAACCAAAAAGATTTCTTTTCTTTCTTGCTTGTTTGTTTTCCTTCTTGTTTTGTTGAAAGAGTTGATGATCAAATTTGTGGAGAATTTCCTATGGATTCCTAGCCAAGTGTTAACTTGATCTTGAAGAAGATCCAAATGGGTGCCTGCATTTCAATTTTGGTGAAGATTTGAGCTAAATTGGACAATTTATGCATAAGTGGAACTTTTAGTGTCAATAGGATATGGATATATGTAGATGACCATTGAAATCCCACAAAAAAGGGTTTTGACCACCTGTATAACCGATCCAAGATCCATTTAATGACTGACAAGTGTCATATTCACGTGATGTACAAGAGGAACTAGAACACTGAAGAAATATGTTTAGAAGTAGATGTAAGTCTAGAGGAAAATGTTGGAAAGTCATTGTAGACAGTGGCAACACTAACAACTTAGTGTCAAAAGAGATGGTGGAGAAGCTAAAACTAAAAAGGTTGAAACATCCAACTCCCTACAAGGTTTCCTGGATGCAAAAGGGACATCCGTTATTGGTAAGTGAATAATGTCTTGTTAAATTTCACATTGGGAATTACAAAGATGAGATAATGTTTGATGTTATGCCAATGGATGCATGTTACATTTTGTTAGGTAGACCTTGGCAATATGATAGGAAGGCCATTCATGATGGAAAGACTAATTGTATTAAAATCAAGAAGGACGGGGTTGAGTATGTGTTGAATCCATTGAAGGATAAGCACAAGGAAGTTGAGAAAACCAATAGGGTTTGTCTAGTAATTGGAAAGAAATTCCTAAAGGAAATAAGAAAAGAGAAGGTATGTTATGCCTTCCTACCTCAAGTTGCAGAAATTATGACAACAGAGGAAGGGACAAAAATTTGAACAGAAGTTCAAGAAATTTTGAAGGAATATAACAACATTCTAATGAAGGACTTACGAGATGGATTACCTCCATTTAGAAGGATAAGTCACTGCATGGACTTGATACTTGGTGTAATCCTACCAAATAAGGAACCATATAGATGACACTTATAGAAAATGATGAGGTGAATATGAAAGAGCTATTGGATTAGGGGTTGTTTAGAAAGAGCCTTTGTCCACGTGTTGTGCCTATTGTATTGGCACCTAAGAAAGATTCGACATGTAGAATGTGTACTGATTTAAGGGCTATAAATAAGATAACCATTAATTACAGGTTTCCATTTCCTTGTATGGATGACTTGATGGATTGTTTGAGTGGAACAAGTACTTCAATAAGATTGATTTGAAGAGTGGATACCACCAAATCAGAATTAGAGAGGGGGATGAATGGGAGACAACATTCAAGACCAAGGATGAACTGTATGAGTAGCTAATGATGCCATTTGGGTTGACAAATGCACCCAGTACCTTTATGAGATTGATGAATGAGGTAATGAAGTCTTTCCTTGGAAAATTTGTTATCATTTATTTGGATGATATTTTGATTAGTAAAACAAAAGAGGAATGCCTGCTACACCTTAAGGCAATTATGCAAATATTAAAAGAAGAAAAGTTTCTAGTAAACATGGATAAATGGATTTTTATGCAGAGGAAACTAGTATATCTAGGTTTCATAGTGTCTGAAGAAGTGTTGAAAATGGACCCTAAGAAGATTAAGGCAATAATGGATTGGCCTTCACCTAGAAACATATTTGAGGCCATAAGTTTTCATGGCTTGGTGTTCTTCTATAGGAGGTTCATTAGAAATTTTAGGGGAATATGTGCACCAATCATCAAGACAATGAGTGGTTATAGGAAAGAGTTCTAGTGGAATGTTTCAATAGAAAAGAGATTTGAGTTGTTGAAGAAGGTGAGAGAACTGTTGATAACTGAGAGGGGGGTGAATTAGTTATCCTTAATTCGCTTCCAGTTCAAACACTTAAATCCACTTTGTTAATCAATAGCATAGAAACTAATCATTCATGGAAGCATAAGGCATAAACATCAAAGCAGATATACATCAACACATAAGATACCAAGATTTTGACATGGAAAACCTGGTTAAGGGAAAAACCACGGGGTGATTAACCCAAGGATTATTCTCTATTAGAAGAATAAGAAAAATGGATGGCACATGCCAATTAGGGCTCACTGCTTGAGCACACTACTCACAAAGAGGCACACTGCCTATAAGAGACACACTATCTACAAAGTGATAAGAATCACAAACTTGAACTGGAGATTGACATCTTTACCATGCCTAGATCAGTTCCATTTAGGCCCAAGAAACTTCTGGTCTGCCCTTCGCTCTTTTGCTATTCCACACTCATTCGCTGCTCAACACACACCTCAAAATGAACTCACAAACCTTTATTTATATAAGGCATCAACTTAGGAACTATCATCTAAGTCAGCAATCATCCATAAGAGCATTCGCAAGTCGGCAATCATCCACAAGAACATTTGCAAGATGAATAACTCATCCAGTCAGCCAGTCTGAATAAGAACATCTTCATCTAGAAGAATATCTTGAATTCCAGGCTCTAACACTCATGCAAACTGACAACACAACCTCAACATGATCCAAGAACCTTCACAAGATTGCCTGAATGACTAGGTACATCCGCACTTCCTTTTCCTACTAGAATCTCTTCTCTTCTTGTTCTAGAACTTCAAGAACACAGTCTGTCACGACTGTCAAACTAAAATAGGTTCTTCCAGACCTCTAAACTATGTACAAACCGAGATGACACATCACAAGGACATCTCAAGCACTCCTTCCAATCCACAGAATCTGACAATGCACTTTCAGATCTCACTGGACCTTTTTGTAACATTCTGTCACTCTGGAGCATCTCTCGAAACTGGTTCTACTTGATCGATCACAACTTCTTCATATCTTCATGCAGACCTTTGAAATCTTAACTAGAACATCACAAGACTCATATCTACAAACCCTTTAATCTGCATCCGCTGATCCTCAACCTATTGAATATTTTTGCCTTCTTCTCATCATTGTTCTTCATTGTTCTTGATTGAGACTAATTTTCTCAATATCCTCAGCACACAGCTCATCCAATCCTTCTTATCAATGCAATATGAGTATGTTGACATCAATGACAACACTGGTTAACCTCATACTTGCAACAATCTCCCCCTTTGTCATTGATGGCAACATATGATGTGAAAAACCATGAAGACAAGAACTTCTCCTTTCTGTCACAGTTCCTCCTATTAGCAACAACTCTTCACATGTCTTTTCTTCTTTTACTACTCCCCCTTTGATCATCAACCACTTGTTTTTCATATGTCTTCTCTCCCCCTTTGACATCAATGGCAAAGGGCTCATACTTGCAATTCTAACACATCAGAATCATACCAGCTACTCCCCCTTAGTAGCAGCTCCCCATCATCAATTTGGATCACAAGATATGATTGTGATATCCATCAGATTGATGCACATCAGTGCATCCTAGTTCATCACCGGAGGGGCCATGACCCCTAACTTCTCCCAGAGATACTCAAAAGAGTCCTTGAGAAGAGGTTTAGTAAAAATATCTGTAATCTGATCCTTGGAGGGTACATACTCCAGTCTGACTTCATCCTTGTTCACTTGTTCTCTAAGAAAGTGAAACTTAATAGATATGTGCTTGGTCTTAGAATGCAACATCGGGTTCTTAGAAATATTTATTGCACTTGAATTATCATAGAAAATTGTGATAGGCTCCTCATATTCTACTTTAATATCTCTAAGCATCTGCTTCATCCATAAGATTTGAGTGCAACTACCTGTTGCTACAATGTATTCTACTTTAGTTGTAGATAGAGATATTGCCTCTTGTTTCTTGCTTAGCCAAGAAACCAATCTTTTTCCCAAAAAGAAAGCTCCTCCACTTGTACTCTTCCTATCATCCACATCTCCTGCCCAATCTACATCTGTATATGCATGAAGAGAAAAATCCTGATCTCTAGGATTCCAAAGACCATACTCAACTGTTCCTTTCAAGTACCTAAAAATTCTTTTGATTTCCATAACATGAGATTCTCTAGGATTAGCCTGAAATCTTGCCACAAGACCAACAACCTACATTATATCTGGTCTAGTCTGAGTTAGATACAATAAACCTCCAATCATTGATTTGTACTTTGTCTAATCTGTTTTAGGAGAATCATCATCTTTGTTCAACTTACATCCGGTTGCCATAGGAGTGTTCATTGGCTTTGAATCTTCTATTCCAAATTTCCTCAATAATTATTTCACATATTTGGTCTAAGAGATAAAGATACCTTTCTTTGTCTGAGTAATTTGTAGACCCAAGAAGAAATTCATTTCACCAAGCATTGACATTTCAAACTCACTTTTCATTTGATTTGCAAAGGTTTTACACATACTGTCTCTTCCTCCAAAAATGATATCATCAACAAATACTTCAACAATCAAGATGTTTTCATTATCTATTTGGAAATATAGATTACTGTCAGCAGTACCTTTGTTGAAACCAATCTGCACAAGATGCTTATCCAACCTTTCATACCAAGCTCTTGGGGCTTGCTTCAATCCATACAGTGCCTTCTTTAATTTGCATACCATATCACCATGTTCAGATAACTGAAATCCATCCGGTTGTTCAATGTACACCTCTTCTTCTAAGTCACCATTCAAGAAGGCAAATTTGACATCCATCTGATATACTTTGAAATCTTTGAAGGTAGCGAATGCAAGAAATAGTCTGACTATTTCAATTCTTGCTACTGGAGAAAAGGTTTCCTCAAAATCAATCCCTTCTATTTGAGAGTATCCTTTGTAGACTAATTTGGCCTTATTGCTGATTACTTCACCAACTTCATTTAGTTTGTTCCGGAAGACCCATTTGGTTCCAATCACATTCTTGTTACTAGGTCTGGAAACAAGATCCCAAGTGTGATTTTTCTCAATTTGCATCAACTCTTCCTCCATTGCTTTTGTCCAATTTGCATCATTGCATGCTTCATTTATTGTCTTAGGTTCAATCTTTGAAATCAGACAACATTCATCTGAATTTTGAGCAACATTTCTTCTAGTTTGCACACATTTGCTTTTGTCCCCTATGATTTGATCTTCAAAGTGGTTCAGTCTTACATACCTTGGAACTTTGGGAGTTTCTTGCACTTCTGCTTCTTGATCAGGCTCATTCAAACCTATCTCTTCTTCCTGATTTACCGGATCAGTCTGAATTTGACCTTCAGGAGAGGATGGAGCTCCTTGAACCAGAACATCATTCTGATCATCATCATACTCATAAAATCTTGAGGGCTTCTCAATACCTTCATCAACCTTCACATTTGTACTTTCTATCATCTTTCTCAGTCTCTTATTGTAACACCGGTATTCTTTGCTTTGAGTGGAGTAACCCAAGAAAATTCCTTCATCACTTCTAGCATCAAACTTTTCTAGATCTTCATCTCTTTTGATGTAACACTTGCTACCGATTACTCTGAAATATCTCACAGTAGGAGTTATACCAGACCAGAGTTCATAAGGAGTCTTACTGGTGTTGCTTCTGATTTGAACTCGATTGAGAGTATAGACTGCAGTGCTGACAGCTTCTCTCCAAAACATCTAAGGAACATTTGCTGCCATCATCATTGTCCTGGATGCTTTCTGGATGGTCCGGTTCTTTCTCTCAACTACTCCATTCTACTGTGGAGTCCTAGGAGCAGACAACTGTCTCTTTATACCATGCTTCTCACAGAAGTCTATGAATTCATCGGATGTGAATTCACCACCTCTATCAGACCTTAGACACTTTAGTTTCAATCCGGTTTGATTCTCTACCATAGCTTTGAAGATTTTGAACTTCTCAAAGGCTTCTGATTTCTCTTTTAGAAAGGTAACCCACATCATCCAGGAATGGTCATCAATCAGCAACATGAAATATCTATCACCTTGCATACTTTTGATTCTTGTAGGACCACATAGATCAGTATGAACTAATTCCAATAATCCAGTAGAGGACTGATCCTTTCTTTTGAAAGAGATTCTGCTCTATTTACCTAGCTGACATTCTTTGCACAAACTATTTATAGGTTTCACCAACTTTGGAAGATCTCTTACAGCCTGAGTATTGCTTATTTTGATGATGTTATCAAAATTTACATGACACATCCTTCTATACCATAACCAACTCTGATCCACTTGAACAAACAAACAACTTTTATTAAAACCAACCAGATGGAAGATATTACCTTTTGTTTGAGTACCGGATGCAATCTCAGTTCTGGAGCTTTCAAAGATCCTGCATCTTCCATTTTTGAACTAGAGATCATAACCTTTGTCTACTAACTGTCCAACACTGAGAAGATTGTGCTTCAATCCTTCAACATACAGTACATTACTAGTTTTGCTCTTTCCATCAAAAGAAATAGTTCCCCTACCTCTGATTCTACCAGCAGAATTATCACCAAACTTCACCATTCCTCCTTCATACCTTTCCAAATCTAAGAACTTGTTCTTGTCACCTGTCATATGGTGAGAGCATCCACTATTAATAACCCAATCATCCTTTTCTTCAACTTGGGTAGCCAAATCTCTTTCTACAACCTTATGATTGACAGATTCAGAGGATATTGGTTCTTCTTCCTTGATGGTAATAAACACCCATTCATTTTCAGATTTGTCTCCTATCTCTGATTCATCATCTATTACTCCTTCATTATCAGCTTCTTCATGAACATAATAATAGTTCTTTTGGAACCTTTGTTTGTTAGAGTTTGACCTTGCAGATCTTTCTAGACATCTTGAAGCAAAATGACCAATCTTATTGCAATTGAAGCACTTAAAAGGTAACTTTCCTTCATACTTACCAGATCCTCTTGGCAATCTCTTTTCAATGAGGGCTTCAAGATGAGCTATTTCTGCTTCTTTCTCTTCCATGTCTTTCCTTGCTTGATCATACCTGTTGATGACTGTTTTGATGCAATCATAACAATAAGTTAAAATTCACATAAAATGAACTGAAACTATACTTGAAAGACAAGAAGGAATCATTTGGTGATTCAACTAATCCCAAGTCTACAATGGTTCGGTTGGTCAAGTTCAGTTGGTCAATGTGAAGCTGTAATGTTCAAGGGGCCTTGCGTAGTTTAGGTTTATTTTGTGGTTTACTGGACTAAGAATATGCAAAGAGGTCATAGATTTCAACAAGTATTCTGTTCATTTGCATACAAGTGATACCGGGCTGCAAGCTTTAGATGGTTTTCTTGGATTTTTGCAGCTCTCTTCTTTATCTGTTTATGAAAACTGTCTGCTTATAGCTCTGTTATGCATGCTTCTTCAAATTTGAGACAATTTCCTTTGGATTTCTACGTTTTCAGCTAAATATTTCAGATGGGTTGGGAAAAGTTAGAAAGATCTAATCTATACCTCACTTAATCTACCGAAGGATCTAATTGTTTCTATTATGCACTATGTAAACACTACAGTAATCTGATCAAATCCACAGTAAAAACCCTAAATGTAAGTTCTGAGCATTTTCACAAACATACATTTAAAATTGCAAGCTCTCAAAGAAGATATTTCAAAACACAAAGAAGAGCAGGAGAACACTCAGAAGATAGATGCAGAACTCCAGATTCTATTGTATTAGAAACGAATAGCCATACATGATTTACAATGTAAGAATGACTCTTAGTTTCATTGATCATACTACAGAGAAATTACAAGCTTTACAGATACAGTAAGGCAGCCAGACATTCCACGCGCACCTTACTGCAAACAAACAGGTGACCTCCTTCTTCTACTTCTAAACTATGCTATTCTATCTTGCTGTGTTTTCCTAGAATCTCTGTTGTAGGCCCTAAAAATCCCTGTTGTAGCCCCTGTTGTAAAGTATTACAGTGTAGAGAGGCACAATATAAAGACATTCTGATTGTCCTCACTACAGCAAAAAACCTAACTGAACCCCTGGTTCAAACCCCTGGTTACAGCAATAAATACAGGTGAACCAGTTCTCAAAAATATCTCTGTGAGTAGTGTCAAATCTGGGCGAAATATTGCCCCTTCTGAGAAGTTCCGGCAGCTGGGCAATAACTTCTGTTTGTCTTTTGTGATAATACTCTCAGCTGCAACCTTCCTCTTCACTTGAATGGCTTTGACTTTCGCACTTCATCCTTATCTTCTTGCTCCTGAGATCAGATCTTCTGCCTCCATGAGGTCACTGCGCTGACTTTCCAGCTGCTTCCTCAACTGCAAGCCTGCAAGACAAGACAAGCAATAAGTTTCACATTTATCATAAAAATAGCATGAAATTAAAATAACCGTTTAAACCTAGGTGACTGCGCAAGATGGAGAAAATCAGATCCAGAATCCTCTCAAAACGCGTCCAAAATGCGCTCAGACTGCTCAAAATTGATCAGGTCAACTATCGCTGACTGAAAAAATGTCAGAGGCGCCAAAAAAAACACTTTAAAATGTCCACCGCCTCATTTCCCGCCAATCGGCATGACCATCGCTGACTGAAAAAATACATGCTGGTCGATATACTTCATCATCATGATATTCCAGAAATATGATGTTCTCCCTCCTGAAGGTCCAGATGAATGCCATCATGATGTTTCGCTTCTGCATATTAGGGAAAAGAACAACATCATCATCATCATCATGTTGAAGAAGAATAGGAGGATATGAATATGATCATGCTGCCGAGGAAAGGAAGATGATGGTGACGTCATCATGATATTCAGACTTCATTGAAATGCCAAGGATGACGTCATCATCATGTTCAGTTAAGATCAGGGGATAATTGTGATATCGGGTCACCTAAGGAGCATGATCAGGATGATGAAGTGAATATGACCCTTTCGCGGCCAAGGTAACCCTCTCGAAAGATCAGGATGATGATGATCATCATCATATTTAGGGCTTTTGTCGAACTTGGAATAAGACGTCATCATCATATTTTGGCAAACGGATCGTGCTTGAAAAAATATCCTGTTTGAAGGAAAAATGTGATCATGATGATCATCAGGATACTTGTTTTTGTCGAACTTAGAATGAGACATTATCATCATGTTTGGGAACCAGATCGTGCTTCGAAAAATATCCTGTTGAAAGAAAGAATGATGATGATGATCATCAGGATATTTACTTCTTCGTTTATCAGATCGGGATGACGTCATCATGATATCCGGAGCCTTCGTTAAACTTAAAACATGACGTCATCATGATATTTCGCCAAACGGATCGTGTTTTTAGAAAATATCCTGTTGATGGAAAATGTGATGCTGATGAGGATCATCAGGATATTCAAAAGGTCTTACTTCATCGGCAGGAGGACTTCACGAAATATCGGGTGAACAAACAAGATCATGATGATCTTGACAACAGGACAGGATAAAACATGATGATGATGATCCTCCTTATCGAATTATCCAGATGACGTCATCATGATGTTTCATTTTCGGAGCACAAGGATGAGTTGAGATCATCATCAGGTTAGCGCTAGGGTGATATTGTAAAATATGATCATGCTGTTGAGAAATGCAATATCGACTTCTTCTTAATAGATAGGGTGATCATCAGGATACTTCGCTAAAGCAGATCAAGAGGATATGAAGATGATGATCCTCCTTCTCAAATTATCATGATGATGTTTCCAGCACTTAGCGAATTTCAGCAAATGACCCTCGTGAAAGATCAGGATGATGATCATGATGTTGCAAAAGGAGACCAGGAGGATATGAAGTCGTCATCATCATATTTCGGCAAATATCATGATGATGACCCTCCGATAGGATTATAATACGCGCACGCAAATATGCTGAAGGTGGATTTTTCTAAGTCTGGGTGATCAGCATGATATTATAAGATTGGGTAATGTTGGAATATCATGATGATGCTCGCGATACAAAGGACCACTCGACGGGGGAACTTACCTTGACTTAAAGTTGATATCATCATGATATTTGAACCTCAGGATATTGTCGGGGGGGTGCGTTTCAAATATGATGATGATGTCCTCATACAGCAAAACCAAGTTTATAAAATATGACGCTCCTAAGAAAATCATGATGCTGCATAATGCGCACAAGGCCTTTTGACGGGTAAAGGGTACTACCACCTAAGATTGACGTCCAGATATTGCGACTGCATGATTTTTATTGGGTGATAGACCAAGATCATGATGATCTTGACAACATGACTTAGGATATAAAAAATATGATGATCCTCCTGCGAATATCAGGTTTGACCAAGACTTTGACCGTGCATAACTTTCACATATGGACGAATTTTCAAGTGAAGTAAAAGGCAAACCTGCATGGAATTTCAAGCTCTTTCTAAATATGAGGTCACAGCAATAAAATATGAACTTTGACAAACTGACCTCATGATGATGACCCACCTCATCCAATATCATGATGATGATGCACCTGACCTTCATTTTTACCAAACCGCCAGAAAGCAAAAAAAACACAAGCAGAAGCAAAAAGCAAAACATCAGCAGGGGTCCCCATTTTGCTAAGGAGCATAATGGGGCGTGTTGTGAACATCACAACAACTAGCAACCAAAACAAAACAATTAAATTTAGAGTGTTCAAGGAAACTAGATGAAATGAACTCATAACTTCCAACTATCTTTCCTGCAAATTACTATTCAGCTTGAGACTCAAAGTATTCAATAAAGATGCATGAATTTCCATTTTCAGTTTAGTTGTGTGCATGTGATTAATTATCCTTATCTTGAAGATCAGTTGAACAAACCAGTGACTGACATTAGCCTACGTAGGTGAGGATATTCCCTCATAGCCGACTGGATAGAGCCTTGCTGCCAGCGAGCGTCTATAGCCCTGGCAAGGTTATCGTTACAATTCTCCTAAGTAGAGCCCCACTGCCAGCGAGCGTCCATAGCCCCGGTAGAGTTACTTAGATGGCTTAATCTAGATTTTCAGTATAATCTGCTTTATTCACTTATTTATTTATTTTTTTGTTTTCTAATTTTGAAAGATTTCATAAGATATAGCAATTTGTAACAGTTCATGATGCAAGGAGTGGGCACTTGCTGAAATTAAGCTGAGAATTGTAATGGTAGCAAGGGTGACCTCTGATTTTTCACCTAATATCTACACTGGTAGGTTCAACAAACCCAAGGATTTTAGGTGTGTCATCGTGAGAAACCTGCTTTGAATTCTCAATCATATTTATTGAATACGAAACTTCAGAAGATGAACAACTCTCTACATTCATGACAGTGACAGGTTATGTGTAAATTGCAAATGGTTAACCTGAATATCCTAAATTATATACTGTTTTGAATGGTTGCTAGTTTTGCTCCTTAATACTCTACAGTAAAATAAAGATCCCTGCTGAGGAGACAACAAACAAACCAAACAAACAGGCTGTACAAACAACACAGCAACAAAAAAAACTGTACAAATAGAAAGAAACAAAAAGCAAAAACAAACAGAAAGGAACTATACAAACAACCAACCCGAAAGAAAACAGCAAAAGCAGAACTGTACATTATCTACAGCACTTTACATTAAGAAAGAAAGGACTGCCTCATCCTGACCTTCAAGCCTGGAAGTAGTGTTTCAAATGCTGGCCATTAACTGGTAATGGCACATCTTCTCCAGTCAAGGTCTTAAGTCTAAAGGTGTTATCTCCTATTATTTCTGAAATTTGTAATGGACCCAGCCATAATTTATCGAATTTTCCATGGTTTCCTTTCTTTTCATGTGCTTTGTCCCAGCACAACACTAAGTCTAATATCCTAAATGTTTTGACTCTTGCCCTTTTGTCAAACCACCTCTTAACAACTGCTTGGTGTTTGGCAAACTTCTCGAGGGCTTGACCTCTTTTCTCCTCTAGTTGCAACATTTGCACTATTCTGGCTTCCCTATGGTTATCAAAGCCTAGATATTCATTGGCAAACTTCCAAGTTGGTATTCTCAGATTAACCGGAAGTATGGGATCAGTCCCATAAACTAAGTGATAAGGTGTGCTACCTAAAGCTGTTTTGAACTTGGTCCTGTCTACCCATAGTGCATATCTTAATAGGGTACTCCACTCTCTAGGACTTTTGGCAATTAACCTCTTGATGATGTCTAATAAGATTTTGTTTGTTGATTCAGCCAGTCCATTACCTTGAGGGTAATAATTCGAAGAAAACCTTAGAATGATCCCATATTCAAATGCCCATTTAGAAAATTTTAAAGAAGAAAAAGCAGGGCCGTTATCACATACCAATGAATAGGGCGTTCCAAACCTGGTGATAATGTTTTCTTCAAGGAACTTGATAACTACCTCAGTTGTGGAAAATTTGTAGCAGGTGGCCTCAGTCCACCTTGTACAATAGTCTGTTACCGTCAATATAAATTTGTGTCCTGCAGAAGATGGGGGATTGATGACTCCGATAAAATCCAAGTCACATTGTGCAAACGGTCTGGACTCGATCACAGGCTGCAGTGGATTGGCCAGATTTCTTCCTTTGTCTGCTGCAGTCTGACAGGTGTGGCAGCTTCTGATGTGACTCTTAGTATCTTTGAATATAGTGGGCCAGTAATAGCCCGCTCTCAGTATTTTGTGTACTGTAGCTAAATGGGAACCATGGCCGGTTCCATATTTGTCATGTAGTTCTGTCAACACTCTATCAGCTTCAGTTCTATTTATGCATCTCAAATAAATTCCATCATGGTTCTTCCTGAATAGAAGACCTCCTTGCACCATATAATGCTGTGCCTTAATCTTCAAAGCTCTCCTCTAAGAAGCCTTCATCTTGCCTGGGTACTTTCCAGCTATCAGGAAGGTGCTTAAATCATCGTACCAGCCTGATGCGTCCTGGGAATTCAATACATATTGTTGTTTTATCAGATTTGGATCCATGTTTGCTATTGTCTGCACCAGCGCCTGCCCTCTAACCAACTTTGCGGGAATGATCTCCATGTCGAATTCTTGCAGTGTGGTGATCCATTTGGCTCTTTTTTCTCCAGGCTCGTTTTGCATCAGCAACATCTTTACTGCTGCGTCTGGTACTATGGCTTTAATCTGGCTGCGCAGAATGTAGTGTCTGAATTTTTTTACAGCCTTTACTAATGTGAATGCCTGTCTTTCGATATCTAGATATCTCAGCTGTGCATCCTTCAGAGGCGCACTCATAAATGCTATGGGCCTCTCATCATTATTTTCACCTTTCTGTGTTAAGGCAGCAGCGACAGAATGAGAAGATGCAAAGGAGTAGATGTAAAACGGGCATGTGTAGTCTGGACTTGCCAATACAGGGGCATTAGAAATTGCCTCCTTGATATCTTCAAATGCGGCTTTGGCTACTGGCATCCATTCCATCTGTGCATCTTTCTTTAACATGGCATTCAACGGCTGCACAATCTCTGCAAAACCTTTCACATCGCTGGAGTACTTTTCTGAGGTCCTCAGCGTGGGTGGATGCATCCTTGGAATACACAATCAAATCATCCATATACACAACAATGCATTTACCTGATAATCCACGGAATGCAACGTCCATGGCCCTCTGAAAAGTGGCACCTGCATTAATCAGACCAAAAGGCATTCTTCTATACGCATAATTTCCCCATTTGCAAGTGAAGGTGGTTTTCAGTCTATCTTCTCTGTCAATTAAAACCTGGTTATAACCTGAAAAACCATCTAAAAAAGACATCATCTTTGCACCATTTACTGCTTGCAGTACTTCGTCTATTGGGGGCAAAGGATAATTATCCTTTTCAGAAGCCTTGTTCAAATTTCTAAAGTCTACGCACAACCTGATGTCTCCGTTTTTCTTCCTCACTGGTACTAAGTTAGCTACCCAGACAAAATGTCTGACTGGAAAAATTATTCCAGCGGACAGTAGTTTTTTAACTTCCTCAAAGATTAAAGGCTCTAGAATGGCGTTTACAGGCCTCTGTTTCTGCCTAAATGGTTTGACTTCTTTTCTTAAAGGTATTACGTGAGTTATGATGGACTCATCAAATGTTTTCAAGTCTTCATAAGTCCATGCTATGACATGTTTATATACTTTCAGAACGTCCAGAACCTCTTTTCTGATTTTCTCCGAGCAAGCTTTCCCAATTAGTACATTTTGTGGATTTAGCTCAGTCCCTAAGTTATGTAAATCACACTTACCCCCTTCTGTTTTGGGTAAGTCCTTCTGTCTTATTATTCCGTCGAAGTCAAAGATGTGTTCTAATTCAATTACTCCTTTTGGCAAGAAGTTGCTCTTTAAGTTGATCATATCTTCTTCGTCCCATGTTACTTCAGGCCTTTCTTGTTCATCAATAATTTGGGCCTCAAATGCCTCATTACAAGTCAGAAAATCAATAATTTGCTGATCCTCTCCAAATACCTGAAAGTGTGTAACGTTGTCTGGTATACTGGGCACGTTAACTAGCTCAACAGCAAATCGTCTTAATCCTGACAGTGTCAATGGTTCTAATGTACTAGCAGCAACTGCTAATGCATCTGGCCTGTGGTTTAGCTCTCTAGGAATGTGCTCTATGTTAAAAGCATCAAATGAATCCATTAAACCCCAAACTCTATGTCTGTAACTAATCATCTTCTTATAATTGCAGGCATATAGTTTCCTCACTTGTCTGACTACTAATTCAGAGTCTGAAAATACTCTGATGGCTTTTACCCCTTTCTTGATGGCCATGACAAGTCCTAAAATTAGGGCCTCATATTCAGCAATATTGTTAGTGCAGGAAAATTGTAATCTATATGCTGCCAAATGTGATTTACCTTGAGGATTTATGAGTTCAATACCCGCACCTGCGCCCTGTTTTGATTTGGACCCATCACACTTTAATGTCCACATGCCATCTCTACTTTTCTGATCTTTTACCTTGGCATACTTTGTCTCTTTTATTGCCTGTGGGGTGTTATCTTGTTTATTCATGGGTTTTTCCGTTTGGTTATCTTGCATATGTCTGTTTTTGGTTTGCAACTCAGAAAGATAACTACCCTCGTCCTCTATTTCTTTCCCTAGATCTGGAATCAAGGCACTTATATTATCCTGAACATATCTCTGTGCTGGATCAGGATTCTCATTTTTCTCTTGTGACTCTATCCTCCCTATGCACTTTTTGTATTCATATTCAATGATGTCTTTGCAAATTTCACAATTCTCCTCAGAATGTTGCCTACCATGGACTCTACACCTATTTTTATATAACTTACATTGGACTGGGAGATTGTGTGTAACGCACTCTTCCACCTCTCGTCTAATGGCACGACCAAATTTGTCTATTGCATTGTTTTCCTCATCTGAAGAATTTCTGTCAGACTCAATGAATAGTACTGTTCTATTGCTGACACACTTCTTTCTAATGTTTAACATCATAATCTCTTCAATCTGCATCCCATTGTTGGTAACTCTATAGACACCTGGTTCAACAGTAGCATATAATATTTCATTAGTTCGATTATACTCTGTTATCATATGTTTCATTCTGGGCTCTGCCCCTATTCTGATCTGGTTTGGGATGCCTCTCCATGGTAACCACATGTGTGAAAAGTCAGTAGCCATATATCCGTTTAATGTCTTGGACCAATCTCTACTCAGCAACATTCCATAATTTACGGGTATATCCACTACTTGGATGTCAATGATTTGGCTCACCCTAGGGTCTGAAGCTAACTGCACTTGTATGTTCATGAGTTCTCCTATCACACTAACCTCGGTCTTATCTAATTGCGTGACAACCTTGGCAGATTTGGTGGGAGTCAGCCCGAGAGTTTTACATATTCCTAAGGGCATTACGTTGGCTGAAGCACCAGAATCTACCATGCAATTATGTATATTCTTCCCACACAACCTAACAGTTAACAAGAAAGGTTGAGTATCCCTCTTATCCGTATGTATTACCACATTTGTATTGGAAGGCTGCTCAACTTTCTTACCCTTTTCCTTAGGTGGTGAATCACTATTAGGAACAGTTATATCAATAGACACCTTGTTTGTTATGGATGTATCCAGGGATTTTAAAAAAGCATTTCTGATCCCTGGGGTCTTCAATAATTCATTTAGAGGTATACTGACCTTCATTTTCTTTATTTCCTCTGATAAGTAATTCATTAGTCTTGTTGTCTCTATTGTTTCTGTCTTGCTTGTTTGATCCTTTTGCACTGTTGTTCCGTTATTTGTGTGCTGACTAGCTTTAAGTATGGCAGGATTGTTGCTAGCATTCTGATCTGGGGGTGTATTGATGTTATTCAGAGGAGTGGAAGTGGTGAAAGGTCCTCCCGGCCTAGGGTTGTTCCTCAAATTGTAGGTGTGGCTTTTATTTGTCTGTTGAAAGGCCTGCACCTCCTCTGTTTCATTTAATATCTCGTTTTCAGATTCAAAAGGAAACTGAAAAGCATTTAACACAAAGGCTGATTCCAGATAAAGACTTTCACAACAGTATGGTTCATCCTCTAGCAATTCATCCCCCTTCTCTTCTGCAGTTGCAAAGGTAAACGTTTCTAAGACTAATGCTGTGTCATATTCTGAGGGTACTACCTCATTACCCTTAGGAATGAGAAATTCAGAGGTAGGAGGCTGTACATCTACGTTGAAAATACTAGCTGCCAAGTGGAACTATGGACAGTCATGCTCAGCATGGGCATTGGTATTGTGAAATCTGCACCAATTTTTGGGTGCTGTATTGGCCATTTGTATGTTAGTTATTTGTTTTGCACCATGATTATCTGTATTCTCAAAAGGAGAAGCCAGAGTACCGTTGTTGGGCCCAGTGTTCCATGTCTTGGGTGGCCTAGGTTGATTCTGATTTTTGTTATTATTGCCCCAGGTCCTATTATCTATCACTGGCCCCCTATTTTGCATGGGTTGCCCCTGATTGGGGCTTTGATGCTGATTGTAGTTTTGGTTCTGATTGTACTGCTAATTTTGATTGAGACTATAATTCTGATTTTGGCCTTGGTTGTGATTTTGATGTGGATTGTAGTTTTGGTTGCTTCTTCCATAGAGGTTCTCATTTCTTAGCTGTGTCACTTCGGTTGTTAATCTTTTCAAATGTGCAGTAATCTCCTTGATTTCTTCCCTATCCTCTTGTGCTTTTGCCACAGTTACATCCCTAGGAAGTTGGAAGAAAGACTGACCATTATTTTGATTGTTATTGGAAGTACTAGCCGTGTAAGGAGTTATAGCTTGGATTGGAGTAGGATTATACACAGGTGTGTAAGAAGGAACCGGATTTATTAGTGGAGCATGCTGCACAGGGACTCCATTCCATGGGTGTGCCTGATTCTGCACCCTAAAATTTCCTCCAAATGGACTGTAAGTTGTATGTCTCATTTCTTGGTTCACTGAGGCTGCCTCTTTATAGGCTTTGGATATTGAATCTATGTCAGGTTTCCTTTTGACAAACATGGCAGTTAAAGGATCCAAAGCAGCATAGTACATAGCCAACAAGGGAGCATCATCTATGGTATAAGGGGCTACCAACCTAGAATAGGCCTTTTGAAATCTGTCATTGAAATTATCAATTAGCTCTCCCTCACCTCGTTTTATAGCAGCCAATTTATGATATAAAGCACAAGGGTCAATGGGTCCTCTAAATCTTGACAGAAATGCTTCTTCCATAAGTGCCCAGGAAGAAATGTAACCATTGGGTAAGTTTACGTACCAGCTAGAGGCCTGCTCATTAAAGGTGTAAGGAAACAATCTACACACAACATCCTCGTGCTCTAACATAGCCCTAAAACATGCTTCCTTAAATATTCTAATATGATCTTCTAGGTCCTGATGCAACTGGTATTTGGGACATATCTTTTCCGGATTTTTTGGCATGTCATGATAATCATTGAAGAATATGGGAGAATTGACATCGAAATAAGCCATTGTAGGTGTTTGAACTTGACTTGAACTTGCAGAAATACCTGGATTGATTGGTGGATTAGGATTTAGAGGAGGATTGAGACCTCCAGGAGTGCCTGAACCCAGATTTAAAGATCTGAACAGCGATCTGTCAGGACTTACAATACTACGGATGTTAAAAGGTGACCCAGGAGGTGTTCCAGATGAACTTCCCACTTGCGATATCTTTGGATTCCAAATTAAAGGGCTTTTACTTCGCCTTGTATCAGGTAGTTGCACAAATATATCTCCTGAACTGGACCTAGACCTAGTCACTCTGTTACTGTCGTTAGCCAGTTTGAAATGAAACCTAACTCAGGCAGGCCCTCCTTCTAGCACCAGAAAACTGTTGATGACTGTTTTGATGCAATCATAACAACAAGTTAAAATTCACATAAAATGAACTGAAACTATACTTGAAAGACAAGAAGGAATCATTTGGTGATTCAACTAATCCCAAGTCTACAATGGTTCGGTTGGTCAAGTTTAGTTGGTCAATGTGAAGCTGTAATGTTCAAGGGGCCTTACGTAGTTTAGGTTTATTTTGTGGTTTACTGGACTAAGAATATGCAAAGAGGTCATAGATTTCAACAAGTATTCTGTTCATTTGCATACAAGTGATACCGGGCTGCAAGCTTTAGATGGTTTTCTTGGATTTTTGCAGCTCTCTTCTTTATCTGTTTATGAAAACTGTCTGCTTATAGCTCTGTTATGCATGCTTCTTCAAATTTGAGACAATTTCCTTTGGATTTCTACGTTTTCAGCTCAATATTTCAGATGGGTTGGGAAAAGTTAGAAAGATCTAATCTATACCTCACTTAATCTACCGAAGGATCTAATTGTTTCTGTTATGCACTATGTAAACACTACAGTAATCTGATCAAATCCACAGTAAAAACCCTAAATGTAAGTTCTGAGCATTTTCACAAACATACATTTAAAATTGCAAGCTCTCAATGAAGATATTTCAAAACACAAAGAAGAGCAGGAGAACACTCAGAAGATAGATGCAGAACTCCAGATTCTATTGTATTAGAAACGAATAGCCATACATGATTTACAATGTAAGAATGACTCTTAGTTTCATTGATCATACTACATAGAACTTACAAGCTTTACAGATACAGTAAGGCAGCCAGACATTCCACGCGCACCTTGCTGCAGACAAGCAGGCGACCTCCTTCTTCTACTTCTAAACTATGCTATTCTATCTTGCTATGTTTTCCTAGAATCTCTGTTGTAGGCCCTAAAAATCCCTGTTGTAGCCCCTGTTGTAAAGTATTACAGTGTAGAGAGGCACAATATAAAGACATTCTGATTGTCCTCACTACAGCAAAAACCTAACTGAACCCCTGGTTCAAACCCCTGGTTACAGCAATAAATACAAGTGAACCAGTTCTCAAAAATATCTCTGTGAGCAATGTCAAATCTGGGCGAAATATTGCCCCTTCTGAGAAGTTCCGGCAGCTGGGCAATAACTTATGTTTGTCTTTTGTGATAATACTCTCAGCTGCAACCTTCCTCTTCACTTGAATGGCTTTGACTTTCGCACTTCATCCTTATCTTCTTGCTCCTGAGATCAGATCTTCTGCCTCCATGAGGTCACTGCGCTGACTTTCTAGCTGCTTCCTCAACTGCAAGCCTGCAAGACAAGACAAGCAATAAGTTTCACATTTATCATAAAAATAGCATGAAATTAAAATAACCATTTAAACCCAGGTGACTGCGCAAGATGGAGAAAATCGGATCCAGAATCCTCTCAAAACGCGTCCAAAATGCGCTCAGACTGCTCAAAATTGATCAGGTCAACTATCGCTGACTGAAAAAATGTCAGAGGCGCCAAAAAAACACTTTAAAATGTCCACCGCCTCATTTCCCGCCCATCGGCATGACCATCGCTGACTGAAAAAATACATGCTGGTCGATATACTTCATCATCATGATATTCCAGAAATATGATGTTCTCCCTCCTGAAGGTCCAGATGAATGCCATCATGATGTTTCGCTTCTGCATATCGGGGAAAAGAACAACATCATCATCATCATCATGTTGAAGAAGAATAGGAGGATATGAATATGATCATGCTGCCGAGGAAAGGAAGATGATGGTGACGTCATCATGATATTCGAACTTCATTGAAATGCCAAGGATGACGTCATCATCATGTTCAGTTAAGATCAGGGGATAATTGTGATATCGGGTCACCTAAGGAGCATGATCAGGATGATGAAGTGAATATGACCCTTTCGCGACCAAGGTAACCCTCTCGAAAGATCAGGATGATGATGATCATCATCATATTTAGGGCTTTTGTCGAACTTGGAATAAGACGTCATCATCATATTTCGGCAAACGGATCGTGCTTGAAAAAATATACTGTTTGAAGGAAAAATGTGATCATGATGATCATCAGGATACTTGTTTTTGTCAAACTTAGAATGAGACATCATCATCATGTTTGGGAACCGGATCGTGCTTCGGAAAATATCCTGTTGAAAGAAAGAATGATGATGATGATCATCAGGATATTTACTTCTTCGTTTATCAGATCGGGATGACGTCATCATGATATCCGGAGCCTTCGTTAAACTTAAAACATGATGTCATCATGATATTTCGCCAAACGGATTGTGTTTTTAGAAAATATCCTGTTGATGGAAAATGTGATGCTGATGAGGATCATCAGGATATTCAAAAGGTCTTACTTCATCGGCAGGAGGACTTCACGAAATATCGGGTGAACAAACAAGATCATGATGATCTTGACAACAGGACAGGATAAAACATGATGATGATGATCCTCCTTATCGAATTATCCAGATGACATCATCATGATGTTTCGTTTTCGGAGCACAAGGATGAGTTGAGGTCATCATCAGGTTAGTGCTAGGGTGATATTGTAAAATATGATCATGCTGTTGAGAAATGCAATATCGACTTCTTCTTAATAGATAGGGTGATCATCAGGATACTTCGCTAAAGCAGATCAAGAGGATATGAAGATGATGATCCTCCTTCTCAAATTATCATGATGATGTTTCCAGCACTTAGCGAATTTCAGCAAATGACCCTCGTGAAAGATCAGGATGATGATCATGATGTTGCAAAAGGAGACCAGGAGGATATGAAGTCGTCATCATCATATTTCGGCAAATATCATGATGATGACCCTCCGATAGGATTATAATACGTGCACGCAAATATGCCGAAGGTGGATTTTTCTAAGTCTGGGTGATCAGCATGATATTATAAGATTAGGTAATGTTGAAATATCATGATGATGCTCGCGATACAAAGGACCACTCGACGGGGGAACTTACCTTGACTTAAAGTTGATATCATCATGATATTTGAACCTCAGGATATTGTCGGGGGGGTGCGTTTCAAATATGATGATGATGTCCTCATACAGCAAAACCAAGTTTATAAAATATGACGCTCCTAAGAAAATCATGATGCTGCATAATGCGCACAAGGCCTTTTGACGGGTAAAGGGTACTACCACCTAAGATTGACGTCCAGATATTGCGACTGCATGATTTTTATCGGGTGATAGACCAAGATCATGATGATCTTGACAACATGACTTAGGATATAAAAAATATGATGATCCTCCTGCGAATATCAGGTTTGACCAAGACTTTGACCGTGCATAACTTTCACATATGGACGAATTTTCAAGTGAAGTAAAAGGCAAACCTGCATGGAATTTCAAGCTCTTTCTAAATATGAGGTCACAGCAATAAAATATGAACTTTGACAAACTGACCTCATGATGATGACCCACCTCATCCAATATCATGATGATGATGCACCTGACCTTCATTTTTACCAAACCGCCAGAAAGCAAAAAAAACACAAGCAGAAGCAAAAAGCAAAACATCAGCAGGGGTCCCCATTTTGCTAAGGAGCATAATGGGGCGTGTTGTGAACATCACAACAATACCATCACAGCTTCCTTGAAGAGTTTTCTCCCGGATCAAATCTTTGTTTGCCTTTCACATAGGCACTAGCTTTGAATGTAGATTCAGTCTTGGGGGGATCATCTCCAAACTCGGTCATTTCAAATGCAGCCAGTTTGCTAGCCAATTGCTCTCTTGTGATAGTTGCATGGGCTCTGAATTCATCAATGGCAGCGGCCTTGATCTTATAGGCAGCAGGAAGGGATCTGAGAATTTTGCACCCAATCTCATTTTCATCCAGAACTCCACCAGCATTCCTGATTCCACACACTAGCTCATTTACTCTTGGCATAAAAGTAGTGATGTTTTCATCATCTCTCATCTTCAATCTTTCAAATTTTCCTTTGAGACTTTGTAACCTTGCACTCTTAACAAACTCATCTCCTTCATGCAGAAGTTCCAGTTTAACCCAGATCTCATAGGCAGTTGGTAGATCAATAACATTTGAGAGTTCTGAGTCAGTCAATGAACTTAGAAGAGCCTCTTTAGTCCACAGATTATTTTCAGCATCTGTGATTTCATTTAGAGTTGTCAGACCATGTTGTGGAGGTTTGTATGCTTTTTCAACCATGGACAAGTATGCCTTTCCCATACACTCCAAGTGACATTTCATGCGGCCTTTCCAAAGAGTGAAGCTGGTTCCATCAAATTTTAGACTATCCTTCTTGTATGACGACATCTTGGATCTCCTCAAGCGGTTAAGCTCCTTTTAGAGGAACTCAACTCTGATACCAATTGTTGATAACTAAGAAGGGGGGTGAATCAGTTATCCTTAATTCGCTTCCAGTTCAAACACTTAAATCCACTTTGTTAATCAATAGCATAGCAATTAATCATTCATGGAAGCATAAGGCATAAACATCAGAGCAGATATACATCAACACATAAGACACCAAGATTTTGATGTGGAAAACTCGGTTAAGGGAAAAACCACAGGGTGATTAACCCAAGGATTATTCTCTATTAGAAGAATAAGAAAAATGGATGGCACATGCCAATTAGGGCTCACTGCCCGAGCACACAGCTCACAAAGAGGCACACTGCCTACAAGAGACACACTATCTATAAAGTGATAAGAATCACAAACTTGAACTAGAGATTGACATCTTTACCATGCCTAGATCAATTCCATTTAAGCCCGAGAAACTTCTGGTCTGCCCTTCACTCTTTCGCTATTCCACACTCATCCGCTACTCAACACACACCTCGAAATGAACTCATAAACCTTTATTTATATAAGGCATCGACTTAGGAACTATCATCTAAGTTTGCAATCATCCATAAGAGCATTCGCAAGTCAGCAATCATCCACAAGAACATTCGCAAGATGAATAACTCATCTGATCAACCAATCTGAATAAGAACATCTTCATCTAGAAGAATATCTTCAATTCCGGGCTCTAACACTCATGCAGACTGACAACACAACCTCAACATGATCCAAGAACCTTCACAAGCTTGCCTGAATGACCAGGTACATCCACACTTCCTTTTCCTACTGGAATCTCTTCTCCTCTTGTTCCAAAACTTCAAGAACATAGTCTGTCGCGACTGTCAAATTGAAACAGGTTCTTCCAGACCTCCAAACTATGTACAAACTGAGATGACACATCACAAGGACATCTCAAGCACTCTTTCCAATCCGTAGAATCTGACAATGCACTTCCAGATCTCACCGGACCTTTTTGTAACATTCTGTCACTCTGAAGCATCTCTCAGAACTGGTTTTACTTGATCGATCACAACTTCTTCATATCTTCATGCGAACCTCTAAAATCTTAACTGGAACATCTCAAGACTCATATCTACAAACCCTTTAATCTGCATCCTCTGATCCTCAACCTATTGAGTATTTTTTCCTTCTTCTCATCACTGTTCTTCACTATTCCTGATTGAGACTAATTTTCTCAATATCCTTAGCACACAGCTCATCCAGTCCTTCTTATCAATGCAATATGAGTATGTTGACATCAATGACAACATTGGTTAACCTCATACTTGCAACAAGAACAACTACTTTTGGCATTTCCAGACTTTTGCAAAGTGTTTCAAGTGGATTGTGATGCTAGTGTTAGAGCAATTGGGGGAGTGTTAAGTCAAGAAGGTAGAGCCATTGTCTACTTTACTGAGAAACTAAATGAAACAATGATGAAATACTCAGTTTACAACAAAGAAATCTATGCTATAGTACATGCCTTAAAGAAGTGGAGGCACTACTTTCTGTCAAATGAGTATTTATTATAAACTTACCATCATTCCTTCCAATACATCAATAGTTAAGGTAAGTTAAACTAGAGGCATATGAAATGAGTGAATTTCTTGCATAGTTATTCTTTTGTATTGAAACATAGGAGTGGTAAGTCAAGAAGGGTAGCAGATGCACTTAGCAGAAGGTGTTTATTAATGAATGAGTTAAGGGTCAATGTTGTTGTCTTTGATGTAATGAAGGAGTTGTATCCTAATGATCTTGACTTTAGTGAAGCATGGATAGTTAGTAGAAGTCAAGTGGAGGGAGATAGGATGCCATGGTTGGACTATTTCATCCAAGATGGCTTTTTGTTCAAAAGACATAAATTGTGTATACCTAGAAGTTTAATGAGGGAGAATCTAATAAGAGAAAAGCATAGTGGAGGCTTGAGTGGACATTTTGGAAAATATAGGACATTGGAACAACTGAGTGAAGGTTATTTTTGTCTTGGAATGAGAACAAATGTTAGGAGATTGGTACAAGGCTACATAATTTGTCAGCATGCTAAAGGAGCATGACAAAACACATGACTATATGAGCCATTACCTGTACCTGAGAGACCATGGGAGCACATAAGTATAAATTTTATTTTGGGACTACCTTGAACACTAAGAGGTAATGATTCCATTTTCTTTGTAGTGGATAAATTTTCAAAGATGGTTCATTTCATACTAGGCTAGAAAACTAGTGATGCATCCTACATAGCTTTGTTGTTTTTCAGAGAGGTTGTTAGGCTACATGGACTACCTAAGAGCATAATTTTTGACAAGGATATAAAGTTTTTGGCCATTTTTGGAGTACATTATGGAAGAAGATGGGCACCAAGTCAGGATTCAGTTTAACCTATCATCCCCAGATTGATGGAAAAACCAAGGTTGTGAACAAAAGTGTGGGAAACTTATTAATATGTTTGGTGGGAGACAAACCACATCAATGGGATCTTATCCTAGCACAAGTAGAATTTTCTTACAATAATTTAGTGAACAAAAGTACAGGAAAGAGCCTGTTCCAAATAGTTTATGGGTACTTCCCAAGAGGTGTTGATGAGCTGAGAGATAGTGCAAACTTGAATAGGAAGAGTGTTGTAGTGGATGATTTTATAAAATACATTCATGAGGTTCACAAGGAAGTGAAGGAAAAGTTGGAGAAAAGTGCCAGAACATACAAGGAATATGCTAATGTGTATAGGAGGGAACATGAATTCCAGGTAGGAGACTTAGTTTTGGCACATTTATGGAAAGAAAGGTTTCCACAAGGAATATACAATAAGTTGAAATTCAAGAAGATAGGCCTGTGCAAGGTGTTGAGGAAGTTCTAATCCAATTCCTATGAGATTGAGTTACCAGCAAGGATAGACATATCTTCTATTTTCAATGTTGTTGATCTATACAAGTTCCAAGAAGGAGAGACAAGTTTACAAGGGGGTACACACTCATGTTTCCCTAATGCATAAGGATGGTTAGATTAGTTACCTAAAAAGAATATGGAAGAAGTAGATAAATTGAATAACTCCCAAGTGGCTAAGAAGAGCAGAGCAAAGGACTACATGGAATACCTAGTTTGATGGAAGAATAGAGTTGCAAATGAAGCTTCTTAGCTGAGTGTTGCAGAGCTAGTCAAGTATGGAATTCTAGTTCTAGACTTGCCAAAATTTTCATGAGTTTCCAAGTCATGGAACATTTTAGTTACCTGGCTTGTCTGATACAAAGGCGTCCAGGTCCATGATTAATCCTCATCAACCAATAAGATTTATTTACTTTCTTGCTTGTTTTTTTTCCTTCTTATTTTGTTGTAGGAGATGTTGATTAAAAACTTCTATGTGATCCCCTAATAGTGGGTTACAATTTCCTTGAGGAAGGAAAATTCCTCGTGCCTCAAAAAAAATGAATAGGTTCAATCGAATGGGGGTGTTCGAATGAACCCAAAAAAGGGTTTGTTTGAACACCCCCGTTTGATTGAACCTCATGTAAGCTCAAGTCATGGGGGTTCGATTGAAACCCCTGTTGGCCTATTTTTTTAATTAATAAAATGGGGGGTTCATTCAAACATGGGTTCAATCGAATCCCCTTGTTAAAATTTTTTTTTTTCAAAGTGTTTTTAACTATCATTTTTTATAGTTTTACCATTGAACCCTATGCATGATCTGAACCCTAGGAGGACCCCAGGAGCTCCTAACCAGTTGAACATCCTTCCAGCCATCTACCCTCTAGCTTCCTTGTATTTCTATTTTTCTCAATGTCTGGTTGATTATGATGAATGAAATTTTAAACTAGGGCAAGCTTGAAAGTTTCTAAACCCTTTTCAACAAATCCATTTTGTGCATATCATGTGATCAATGCATTCCACGAGACCATATTTTTTTAGGCATTTTATCAACAGTTGACGATTGTTGTCTATGCTTCCACATTTTTCATACATGTCTACCAGAGCATTTCCAACTATAATATCTACCAAAAACCCCCTTCCATTATGCTATGATGGATGTCCATGCCCTGTTCCAAAGATCCCATTTTGTCATAGGCCTATGAAAGGATGCTGGTGAAGGTTGTGGTGTTTGTCTTTACACTTTCCAATTGTATTTTCTTGAAAGTTTCTAAAGCCTTTTCAACAAATCCATTTTGTGCATATCCTATGATAAATGAAGTCCACGAGACCATATTTCTTTGAGGCATTCTATTAACAGTTGACGTGCCTTGTCAACACTTCCACATTTTGCATACATGTCTACCTGAGCATTTCCAACTATAATATCTACCAAAAATCCCCCTTCCATTATGCTATGATGGATGTCCATACCCTGTTCCAAACCTCCCATTTTGTCATAGGTAGGAAGGATGCTGGAAAAGGTTGTCAAATTTGGATTTGCACCTTCCAATTGCATTTGCTTGAAAGTTTCTAAATCCTTTTCAACAAATCCATTTTGTGAATACCATACAATTACAAAATGCTCTAGTATACATTTAGATATAGCTATAAAATACAATTGAAATTTTGACAAAACTGTATCATATGAAAGGAAAGTTTTTTGACAAACTGTAAAAATTTATATATGATTATAATGATATATATTTGGTTTTTATATAGGATTATGATGATATATATTTAGTTTTTATATATAGGATTAGGCCTTAGAAATTCTTAGTTGACACAAATACTTTCTTAACTAAATCTAGATTAATTATGTGATGATATTGATTGCATTATTTCATTTAACCTAGATTTAATGAGATTTAAAAATTTAACCATTCAAGCACATGGACATGTTAAAATTAAGGAACATTGAGAGGGGGGTGATTTAGTGTTCTGCAAAACTTATTATTATGATCCTTTATTAGCTTACCACATACATTCAAAAGAAAGAAGCATGAACTTAAGAACAAGAACAACAAGATCATTACACATGAACACAAAAATTTTTACATGGAAACCTGGTTAAGGGAAAAACCACGATGGGGGTTTACCCAGAAGATTTTATACTTTGTTAAAAGTATTACAAATGGGAAGGCACATGCCTTTAGGCTCACTGTCTAGAGCTCATTGTTCAAAGGAGGCTCACAGCCTACAAGATTAATTACAAAGAGTTCATTGAAATACTTGAACTGAACAATACCATCTAACAATGGAAGATTACAGTTCCGGTTAAGCTCAATATATTGACTTCACACACTTCATCTCTCAATATCTTGTTTCACTATTCTGCCATGATCTAGAGCTTAGATCTCTTGCTTTGCACTTGATACTACCACACTTTGCACTACTCACCTCATATTCGTACAACCATACCTCAAAATGCTTGAACCCATCGATCATATACATACGCAACATGAAATTTTATCAACTACAGTTGGCCTCAAGAAAACTTAGAAACTTTTTCAAGATCACTATTATGTCGGTTGAATCCATGCACAAACATCAATGTAGACCAAAACCTATGTATTCAAGTCACCACATATGTCAGCCAATACCATTGATTCTCATAAATTACTCAACTCAACCACTTCAATTAATCCGCACAAGGATCAAACACCAAGTCGGCATGTTCTTCACCAGACTGAACTGTCTAACCAAACCTGATACTCAGATGCTTATAGATTTCAATCTCTTCATCACCAAAGGCTAAAAATTTGGATTTACATAGCCCTGACATCCCTTAACATTCCCCCTGATCTGTAGCACAATATGATTACCTATGGAGAAATGCGGACCAAAATGATGAACCCTGTCATATGCTCTATTCATGTCTATCGGGACTTAGACAAATCTACAATCTGACTTCCGCTATGATCAAATGATACAATGTAGATGTGTAAGATAGATTAAGTTGCCATCAATGACAACACTTGACATGCCTAGCAGTGTCTCTTGCCAACAATCTCGACCTTTGGCATTGATGGAAATACTTAGTGAAAAATAACTAAGTGTTAGAATAGCTCCCCCTTTACTATGTACACTTGTAATTTCCAATGCTCCCCCTTAGATGAATTCCTCATTTTTCACTTCTTTCGACCCCCCCTTTGACATCAATGGCAAAGGTCAAGGTCTAGATCCAAAAATTCACACAAAATCTATATGTACATGGGTGCATATATACAAACAATCCTTATGTCTTGTCTACATGAACTTAAGCACATCACCAAAAGTGTTTTTGAATAGTGCTAATTCACTGTCCCATCTTTTATTCATGCTATCCAAAACTGAATATGACCACTACATAAAAATGCCTGTGACTTTGCCTTTTGTAGACTAGTTGGATCACTTGTCAGAGGAGAAGCTTGAGCTTCTTTCAATTCATTAAACATTGTTTCTAACTTAGGGAAAATTAGTCCCCAGAGTTCACACATCCTTGCCACAATGTTTTCTTTTTCTTTCAACAATTTCTTGTTTCATCAATCAAGCTAATTACTTGACATTCTTGACTCATCACAGATACTGTCAAAGGATAAAAGGATTGTGATACATTTGACAATTTTTGCTCAGACTCCTTTATTTTCTTCTCAATATCCTCTACAACTTTTGGCCAAGATAAACAAAATTTGTATAGATCTCCTCCTTTAGTGAGGGTATTTTGAATACTCTTTGCACTAGTATTAAGAATTGATCTATCATAACTAATCATTTTGTTTAATTCAGAAAACCTCTTCTCATTAAATTCATGTCAGACTTTATCTTCTGTTGACTTCTCAAAAGATTCAAAATGAGTACTTACAGAGTTTATCAGACTCTTTAACTAACTGGAAGTAGAATAATATGAATCCTTCTGAAAAGTTGGCATGATTTTTTCTAAGATGTTGGAAGCAAAACCAAGTAACTCACTATCCTCAATGTGAGATTTTAGGATCTCCTTTCTTGCCTTTGCTTGTACAAATGATGCTAACTTCATCATTTTAATAGGTGAAAGTGTATCCAAACTGATAGGCCCTTGAATTAGATCTAGTTCATCAATTTCAAGCTTATCTTTCTCAAGAAATTTCTTCACTATATCTGTTGTGTCTCTTGTTGTGCATTTAGTTCCATCTTTCTTCCATTGAGATTCACAATTTAGATCCGTGTTGGTATCATCATCAAGATTATCTTGCTTTTGTTCTTCAACACTCTTAGTTGCTTCTTCTTTTTGATCTTCCTTGTCCTTAACTTCTTCTACTTTTTGTTCTTTATTATTCTCAAAATCACCTTCAGTAGGAGCATTTATTTCCGTATTTATCTCTACATTTTCTTCACTAGATTGGTCCAGAGGAATTTGAGTATCCTCTACACAATCAACATTATCTTTCTTCACCATCTCTTCATCTCCTTTAATCAATATTTCCTCTTCTAGAATAGAGAACTCATCTGCCTCAACTTGTTGCTCATTTTTCTTCAACTCTTCATCGCTCATAATGGATGTATCATCAGCATCAACAGGTTCTTTAGTGACCACATAAAACTCATTATTGTCTAGGGCTTTCTTCTGAATTTGTTTTGTTTCTTTGACCACTTTATCAACGTCTCCAAGCATTAGCTTATTCATCCCAATTTTGCTTCTGAAATCATCTTTAACTTATTTGAAAATTTTATTTGCTTCCTTCCTAGAGATTACCAAATACATACTAGACAACACATGGTCTCTTAGCTCCAAATCCTTTTCTTTAGTAGTTTCTTTTCTCATCTCCAAAATGGCACTTAGACTCTTAGGTATTTCTGACAAAATTTTCACAAGTGCTCTATTGAATGTATTCAAGTACTTAATAGTAGCACCCTCCAAAATTTTCTTGTTGGCATCATCAAAGTTGTCATAATATTTTGTTATGAGCTTCAAATTCCCATGAACAATTGCTGCATTCACAATATCTTCAACTGACAAGGTGGATTTTTCAACATGAGTCTCAGTCTTTTGTGTTTTTCTCACCTTTACACTTTCAGAGGACTTGTCTTTGGCAACAGTTGATGCTTTTTCTTTCTTTGACTTTATGCTTTCGGAGGGATTCTCCTTCAACACTTTAGTAGCCTTAGAGCCTAAGGCATTCAACTCTTTAACCTCACCAACTGAATCAGTCTCTTCTTCATCCTCCTCCACACTAACATATGACCTTTTGCCTATTACTTTTGTCCTTTTTCCTTCCTTACCGGTAGGTTTTTCTTTGAATTTCTCTACAATAGAAGAAGGTGATTCACCAGAGGTTGTACCAGAACTCCTAGTAGTCCTTAATTTAGAAGGGGATTCTACTGGAACACTTCCCTGTTCCCTATACTGCTTATCCTTCTTAGTTTTCTCTATCCTTTCCCTGTATTGTCTCATAGCTTCTTTTGTTATTCCAATACTTTCTACATACATCTCAACTTGCCTTTGGACCTTTCTCTTAGTTTTAGGTCTCCAGAGCTCAACATGTAGTTTCAAATTAAGCTCATCATATGTACCGAATCTGTCAACTGAGGTATCTTTTGGTTTTCTCAGAAGGTGTTGGCAGATATTTCCAGTACTTGTTCATCAACTTCATACCCCATGGGCATGATCCATAGAGTCCTTGCTTCAACTACTTCCATCAAGCATTGATCTATTTCCACCATGAAGCTAATTGTATCCTTGTACTTTTCCACCATGGACTTAGGGATTCTTTCCCTTGATTACATTATATTCTATAAATTATTGAAATATCCCCAAAGCGCCGTCCTTTGGGCATTGGAGTCATCAATATTGTGCAAGTGCTCTCTTATTTGTATGGCAACAGGCTTGTCACTACTCCAATATAGGATTTTCATCCTAGGAAACTCATTCATGAAATAAAATAATAAGCACAAGACCAATGTACCATACTTGAATGTATTCTTCTTATCCTTCTTGATCTTGTTCAGATTCTCCATTAACTAGTTTTGCAGCAGCTCACACAAGTCATAGTCAACATTTTCTTTTAACATCTAGTAAGAAACATAAATGGCTATACCAGACATGAAGTTTTCCCTGCTGGAGTGGTATATCTTATATCCAATCACCATAGATGTAAATTTGACATCTGGATCAGTTATATCATTTATTGTCATTACCCTCTTATCAAACTTTGAGCTGGTAGCTTTAGTTACAGTTTGATTCTTCACTGATTTTAGCATCGGCAGTCCACCGGATGAGTTCAATCATTTTACGGCCTTAATGGCATCCTTAGTGATCTTAAAGGGTCTCATCAACCACATAAATTCAGCATGCATCTGACTTAGTACATACCAGACCCACTCGTCCTCATCGAAGGATGGGAACCCTATAACTTGAATGAAATGTTTGTCTTGCAGCACCTTATACTTAGGTTTTAAGATTAGAAACCTCATCCCTCAAGTGATTCTTAAACAAATACATTAATATCTTCTACATGCAACACAACATGCTAAACATTAGAAAGGGCACCTAATAGATCAACTTCTACAGATTTGTGTGGATGCTTTTTGAATTTGGGTCGGGGCCTTTCGGTGATGTCAACAACCAATAGAGTATCCATATCTAGAGATTACAAATTCAGAGAGATTTACAAAGAATACCTTATTTCTTTGGTTAGGGTTAGCTGTCAAATTCACTTTTCGCACTCCAAATCTTTGAGATCTCAACACAGGTGCTCTTTTTCTTGTTCTCTTCGAATGTAAAGTGATTCAAATGTTGAGTGAATGACCTTTTATGCTCTGTAAAACCTGATTCACCATTGTAATAAATGCTTTGCCCTAATTCATCTAGTTACACTATTTATGAATACAGTCAATCTTCAATTACTCCACAATCAATTGTATTAGCTTCTTTTCTTTTGGAATTTGCTTCAACAGATCTACAATAGGCTTCTTTATCTTCATTCATCATGCCAGATTTAGACACCCACTTAAAGACAAGGGGAATAAGATTTTCAATGCAGCTCCCCCTAAGCCAAACCTCCTATTTCAATTCTTGGAGGAATTATCAGCACTAGATTCTAGTGCGTACCCATCACCATCATTCATTACACCTTTCTTCACCCATGTTTTGTTCATTTCATTCTAGATCTCATTCACATCCGCTTGGCCCTTGCCTTTATCTTGTCTCTGTACATTCTTGTTTCTCTTTACTAGACCTATTCTATCATCATTCCTACTTCTATAGAATCTTGCAATATGACCAGATTTATTGCAATTAAAGCATGCAACATTTCTTTTCTCATTTACTTGATTTCCTCTTGATCTTCACTAATTAGCCATGTGTAGAAATCTATTGCATGCAAAACATTTTCCATTTAAAGAATTGACATTTCCTCTGTTGTTAAAGTTATTCATCATCATACTTCTGCATTCATTGGATCTATGACCATACCTTTTACAATTGAAGCATTGACCAGAGAAAGATGGACCACTTTGATTCACTCTACTTCTATACTGAGTAGCTCTATGACCAAATTTATTGCAATTGAGACAATTTCTATTGAAGGATGGATACCTTTGAGCATTAGGCTGTTTGACTGGAGGTCTTCTAAGTCTGCTTCTCTAATTCCTTGATTTAGGATTTCTTTGACTGGATCTAGAGCTTTCAACTTTCTCATATCCTAGACCATGCTTATCATCTACCTTCTTCTAACTATCCAGCAACACCTCAAGTTTACTTGAGCTTATCTTGAACTTCACTTTGTATTCATTTGCAGCTTCTAGGTCATGTTTGAGAATCACAATTTGCCTTTCAAGTTGTTACTCATTATACCTGGATTCTTGTAGATTAGACTCTAGATGGCCAATTATTTTGTCCAATATACAAAACTCTTCTATTCTTTCTTTTAGAGACTGATTCAGGTTTTCTTTAGTCTTCTTCCTTTCCTCAATTTCCTTGGTTAGCCTTATCACCCCGGATTCCATCTCATGTTTTAGGACAACTTCTTTTCATAGCTTTTCACATTCCTTTATCTTCTCCTTCAAAACCTCATCCATTCCATTATCTTCCTTCTAATTTGCTAACTACTAAATTAGATCCTTCCTCTCTTCCATAGATTTTCTTAGTTGCCCTTTTAAAGTCTCAATGAAATCCTCAACATCTTTAAGGTTCTCTTGTAGGTCTTTGACTTCCTCTCTAGACTGATCAAGATCTTTTAAAGCAACTTGAAGTTATTCATTGATGCCATCAAAATACCTAAATGAACCCATTGAAACACCTTCCCAAATCTTCCTCAAGTCGTTAAACTTCTTCCAAGGAACCTTGCTCTGAGACCAATTGTTGAAATTAAGGAACATTGAGAGGGGGGTGAATTAGTGTTCTGTAAAACTTATTATTATGTTCCTTTATTAACTTACCACATACATTCAAAAGAAAGAAGTAGGAACTTAAGAACAACAACAACAACAAGATCATCACACATGAACACCAGGATTTTTACATGGAAACTCGGTTAAGGGAAAAACCACGGTGGGGTTTAACCCACAAGAATTTATACTCTATTAAAAGTTTTACCAATGGGAAGGCACATAGCTTTGGGCCCACTTCCCAGAGCTCATTGCTTAAAGGAGGCTCACTACCTACAAGATTAATTACAAAGAGTTCACTAAAATACTTGAACTAAAGAATAACATCTAACAATGCTAGATTATAGTTCTGGTTAGGCTTAATATACTGACTTCACACACTTCATCTCTCACCACCCTGTTTCACTGTTCTACCATGATCTAGAGCTTAGATCTCTTTCTTTACACTTGATATTGCCACACTTCAAACTACTCACCTCATATTCGCACAACCATACCTCAAAATGCTCGAACCTATTGATCATATATATATGCAACATGAAATTTCATCAACTACAATTAGCCTCAAGAAAACTTAGAATCTTTTTCAAGATCACTGTTCTGTCGACTAAATCCATGCACAAACATCAATGCAGACCAAAACCTATGTATTCAAGTCACCACATATGTCAGTCAATACCACTAATTCTCATAAGTTACTCAACTAACCACTTACCTTAATCCACACAAGGATCAAACACCAAGTCGGCCTATTCTTCATCAGACTGAACTATCTAAACAAAACCTGATACTTAGCTGCTTGTAACTTTCAATTCCTTCATCACTGGAGGCTAAAACTTTAGACTTAGGTAGCCTTGACATCCCTTAACATTCCTTTAGATCTACATCATAATACCATTAGCTATGGAGAAATATAGACCAAAATGATGAACCCTATCATATGCTATGTTCATGTCTATCCAATGATACAATGCAGATGTGTAAGATAGATTTAGTTTCAATCAATGACAACACCTGACATACCTAGCAGTGTCTCTTGCCAACAGGACATACCATAGTTATTTGCCTCACACTAAAGCCTTAATTTCAATATCTTATTGAGAAAATATGATATAAATATATAGGATATTCATTATCAAACAAATGCATATTTAGTATAGGTCCACATAATGATTCTAATCAAAGGGAAACAAATGATAAAGATTCTTCTAATTATAGTAATAATTAGTATATTAACCTCTAGATGTCTAAATTTTAATGACATACCTGACACATATTACATCAATCTGCAAATGAAACTATCTTGAACATGATGTAAATGAAGACAAGACAAATAAGAAAATACCCACTAAAGAATATCAAGAATAAGAACATGAAATCCAAGTCACAACATATAAGTTGGTTATTTCAAAGAATACATCACAATTGGAATTTATACACCTAGGACTTATATGTTCATAAAGGAGTCCTCTTCATGATCATGCATCATCATCGTCATCTATGCAACATGCCATCATAAATAAGAATCCCATTTAGAGGCTCCGTTGGAAATGTAGGCATCAACCACCTAGACAAGACTTGGTGTTTCTTATCCATCTAAATTTTGAATATTATGTGGAAAGGCACTATGTCAAGCTAAGTGGAGAGCTAGTTGAGCTTCAATGACATGGCCACATGTATAGGCAATTTTTTATGTATCTTAGCTAATTTATGGCTAGAGAAAAATTCTAAAAATAGGTAGTATAGATGCTGATGAGCTAGACTACCAAACAACCCAACCACTATCTCCCTTTGGATGTGGCACCAAATCCCAAATGTGTCTAATATATGCTAGCTAATGTAGATTTGTACTAGAGCAATGTGTGTTAAAAATAATTATCTTTTAAGCCCTGATGTTTTGTAGGCTCCACTCAATTTTGAACTAGATCAATCAATGGTGGAAAAGAACACAATCTGGCATGGGTTCAACTTGAAGAGAGTAATAGTTGGTGAAGGAAAAGTATCTTGTTTCTTTGACATCATAACACAATCAATTCTCTTAATGAATCTTTTAGATCCACTATGCAAATTGGATCAAGAGTGCCAAATTAGAGATGAACTTTGGCAACCAAGACTTGGGTCATAAATGCACAATTTATTGTGCATATAAAAGCACATCTCTTTTTTTCTATCCATTGCATAGGAAAATAGCCAAGTGTCTCTTAGATGCCATGTCAACTAGGTTGAAGTTTCCATTCATAAACCACTATGTACTAACTAGTAGAATGTCATATGTAAGCCACCACTAAAGTAGCATCCTTTCAGTCACATCATTTGAGGTATAGATATTGACACACTAAAAGATTGATTCTCAATATTGAAAAGGACCCTTAACCTACTTTGGTAGATGGGTCACAACCATGGGTAAAATAGTGGGGTTGCCAATTGGCATTAACAAATGTTCTATGTGCCACCATGAAGTTGCTCATTATTATTGATTAAAAAATATTATCTAGCCATAGGACACATCACATTATTGGAAGTAAAAATCCAACAAAAGTTTAATCTAGATTGAAGACAAAGAATGTCGAAGGGGTAAATCTATATCAAAAATTCCACACCACATCCTCCATGAGATGTAATTCATAAGGTTAAATGGTCTAACAATATTTCCTTGTAGTCCAACCCTTGCAATGCAAAAAATATATTCTACTCAAATATACTCTAACATTTTTCAGAGAAAAGGCTCCAAATTGCATCTATCATTTCTCAAGATCATGTTATCCTTCTTCAACCTCCTAGGGGGGACTATGTGACTGTCTTCATCCATTTGGTTGTGACATAGTTGGAACTCCCATTTATCCAATGAGAAAATAACACTCACTAGAAGAGGAACTTTCTTAAGAACTACATGACTTACTAAACTCTTTGAAGGAATCACCAAAAGAGTATTGGTAAGAGTTGATTATGAATCAACTACTTGCTTTTCTTTATTATTGGCCTTAGCTGAGAGGATTTTATGGGTTATGTTGATTTTTTGTAAGTGGTGTGTGTGAAGATAATTTTTTTCTTGACCCAGTTCATCATAAAGATAATTTAACACAACTTGGTTCGCCCCCTAGTAGAGTGAGCCTCAGAATTCAAGTTCTTGGTTCATCTGAATGCTACAATAAACATTACATTAATTTACATGTGTACATAAGAATATGTCTAAATTTAATATATCAAGTTAATTTAAATTTATTACTTACACATGTAAGAATGTAAGTTTATTATCTCACCTGATCACTTGCTTGATCAAAATCGTAGCATGCAGTGCCATTTTGAGAGGACATGTGACTTGATGATATATATGCTCACATAAAAATACTACATATTTTTAAAAAAAATTAGTAGATGACATAGTCTACACGTAAAATTAAATTGTTTGAAATAGATAATGTGTTGAATTATACTTACAAAACCTTATTTATATCTCTATAGTTGCATTAGGATGGCCATGTTGAACCAATTCTCTACAAGATGACTGATATGTCTCACCAACATCAGTGATAGTGTCTACTTTGGAAGTTGTGGAACAACATCAACATACACACCTACATCAAAGAGAGGGATGTTGTGTTGTGAGCTTAAATGACAACAGATAAGTGAGCCCAACAAGTTAGAAGCAAGAAATTATATGCTGATAGGCGAGCACAACACAACATCCCTATCTACTCTGATGTAGGTGTGTATATTGATACATTTGAACTCCACAGTCTAATATAGACACTATCATTGATGTTGGTGAGACATATTAGTCATCAAGTGTAGAGAATTGGTTCAACATAGCCATCCTAATGCAACTATAGAGGTATAAATAAGGTTTTGTAAGTATAATTCAACATGTCTATTTCGAACAATTTAATTTTACATGTAGATTGTGTCAGATCTACTCATTTTTTTCAAATATGTTTTTTTATGCAAGTAGATCTATCATCAATATATTTCAATGCTTGTAACATGAGGAATAACATGAGGTATGTCAATATATTTTTCTCAAATTATATGCTTCGAGTATAAAATGTATATATATAAATTATAGTTCTTTGAAATTTTTGGAATACATATTTCAAGGATGTTTGAACAAGTGTATATAACATTCATCTAGGATTTAAAAAGATTTTAACAACTTGTTTTTTGAATTAAGTTATAACTGGACATTCAATTTTAGAACTCCCTTTAAATATTTGATCTACATTCAATTTGAGACTTATTTTTTGTCTTCTTATTTACCTTGCCCCTATATCCTATTAAGAATAGGGTTGTAGAACTCTTAATATACAATCGTACATCCTTGATTCTTAAGTTTCTTTCTAGAGTAGTGATGTTGTTAAACATCTATATTTTTAGAATGAATTAAGTGCTAAGAGATATTAAACTAATTTTTTAATAGGATTTTAGCAAGCTCCCAAGAAGCATCATCACTATATCTTCTTCTAAAATTGCTAACCCACATGCTACCAACTAATTTTTGAAAAAACTTCACATTTTCCATTGAAAAAACTTCTTTTGAACATACAATCTAACTTATAGACATCTCTTGATTCACACATTTAAGTCAATTAATCCAAAGCATCCTTTTCTATATTTGAGTCACTAACACATGTAGAATCACATTATTAATTAAATTATATGATATCCAAAAGAAAACTTTACCATATCCATATTACCTCCCACTTTCTAATAAATTTTGTGGAGGCTTGACTTTTTTTTTTATCAAATAAAACGAGTCCTTATTTTAGCAAAAACACCTTCATTATAAGCTTTCATATATTAAAACCTTAATCATTGAATTGATCTATAAGCTTTTATGATTCTCCAATGACTTGTACTATATCTCTTTTTCTTTATAAAGTTTCAAAATCTTACAAGAATTCTAGTTGATAAAAAATGAGATTTATGGCTTTGATAACATGTTAAAATATTGAGCATATTTCAAACAAGTATATAGTAAATAAATTGATTCATAAATTACATACTCAAACAAAGGCATATAATATAGTTTCCTTTCTTTTGTTAAGGCATATAAAATATAAAATGTTATTGTATTGTATTGTGTGTATTCTATTGTACTTATTCTCTTTCTTATTTTCTTATTTATATAATATATTTATACATGTGAGTTATGAATTTCTACATGCATGATGTATCTCTATGTCTAATTTTGCACATGTTTTATCCAACTAGAGATCTTTAACTAAAGCTATATTTAATAATTACAACTTTAATAATCTAAGATAATGTATTTTTTTAAATAGACATTTAATAGTTTATGGTGCTAGATGGGCCTACCAATGTCTGTTCCTAAATTCAAACTAAACATTTAATACTTGTGTAATTGTGAAAATTGCATACCCATGCCTCATTTCCTTTATGTTTTGGGCCCACTTTGATTGGAGCTTCTTATGCAATAACAAGTTTACAAGTGATATTATTGCATGAATGTGTACATGTATGTCTAATATTTCTAGATTCTCTATCTAGATTAAAGCAAGAACCTTGAAATTTTTCTCATTCAGGTACATCACATAGAAAATTATGCACCAGTTCCACCTCAGGAACTATTTGCATGAACTAATACTAAGATCGAGAGATTGAGAGTTTCCATAAATGATGGTACCAACAAGGGAATATATAAGGACACTTGTAAGTCCATAATGGAAATCCTAGAAAAAGTTAAAGATAAAATTCAAGAAACAAGTGCTTATTCACTTGATGCTATAGCTACTATTCTTTCCCATATGTGGAAAGAAGTTTGTGGTGATGTTCCCCTTTCTCATGTTCAGAGTGTGGTGACCAAAAAAACTATTAAACCCCAGTGTTTTCCATTCTATCAAGATAAGGAAAAGGTGAAGGGATATCAGGTAACTAGATGTGTGGATCGTGATATGGCCAGTTTGATCTACCCTCCATTTCTTGCTATCTTTGGTTGTTATCCAAATAATGACCAAATTCCCTTATATTTTGTACAATAGTTGTATGCCGAGGTTCATTTGGGCCTCAAAGTCAACTACTATGGCCTTCCCCCATATTTTGGTTAGGGTCGTGGTAGGCTTGCTGATAGGGATGCTTATCATCAAGATGATCAAGTAGCCCCAGCATATAGGGCATTGGTTGGTGAGAGGAATCATGCTATCTCCCTAGCCCTGGCCCCCTTAGCAGATCATGTTGTCATTATTTCCTAAAGGAAAGCAATAGATAGTGTTTGTGATATTGCAGTTGCCAACACTATGATAGCTAGTGATCGTGTCGGTCAATTTTTGATGACACAACATCCATGATCTAGAGATTCATTTACAGCATAGTGTAGTAGCATTCACTATGATCCTTATTCTATGGAAGGCATGCCTACACCTGTATAGTTGGATGGTCATATAGGGGAGATGACATGTAGCACTTTACATTGTTTTGCAGAGAATCTCTGAGAGGCATATGCCTTGCTTACATCAAAGTTAGAGATCTCAATTGATCAGGTTAGAGATCATCTGGCTACATCTATTCATTCACATTTAGGATCTCATCATTCTCACCATCCTGCCAGGGCCAACACTAGTGCACATCAAGATCCACCTATAGATCATTTGGTTGCTACATAGGCTAGTGATCCTTCAGATGACCTTGAGAGGATGCAGTCTGCAGGTTTTGTGGAGATATCAATGCATTTAGATTCAATATCGATGCCATCTCAGTTGGTTAGTCCCCTCCACTCATCATTACTATGGCATGAGAGGGCTTAGATAGATAAATTGCATAGCTCAGAAAGTTCATTTGGATGATGTAGTGGAGGCGGACATTGCAGATGGCTCAGATCCTATGCCACATGATATGCAGGTATGTATTTGTATCTATATGTATGTGTGCATGTGCATGTTCAATTTAATTTTTTTTAAAATTATTTATATTTTAGTTTTAACTAAATGATATATATATATATATATATATTATAGATGGATATACCTTATGTTACTCCTAGCCTAAGGTTAGATCACATATGTTGGCATGATTTTGTTGATGATATTGTTGTCAATGGACATGTGAGTTTTAAATTTTTACATGTACATACATGTATGTATAGATAGATATAGATCTATTTATAATATTACATATACATTTCTAAATAGTTCTATATATCTAGATAAAATGTATTTAACATATTGTACTTGATTTTATCTCCAGGACTTAGTGGATCCATCGAAGAAAGATTCTCATTCTAAGGGTTGCTCGACTAGGAGTCGACACAACGATTAGGAAGCCACCTAGAGACCTCCATTTGATTTTGCATCTAGACATTTCTAGATATATGTTTGATATGTTGACATTTCTAGGACTTGATTACATACATGTTCTTGATGATTTATGTTTGATATATTGACATTTCTAGTACTTGATTACATACATATTTGATGATTTATGTTTGATATACTGACATTTATGGGACTTGATTACATACATGTTTGATGATTTATGTTTGATATATTGACATTTCCAGGACTTGATTACATATATGTTTGATATATTGACATTTCCAGGACTTGATTGCATACATGTTTGATGATTTATGTTTGATATATTGACATGTGCACATTTACAAATAGTTGCAATTAAAGTAACTCTTTTCCCAATAAATTAACACGCACAATTTAATAAAGTTGGCTAAGGAATGAAGCTCAAATAATATTTCAATTCATAATTTGAGATAAAATATCACAATTTGTTAAATGCAAGATAACAATTAAATATAAATATTCTTTCACACATGTATAGAAGCAAACAATACCACCTATAAATTTTAAATTGATCCTCCATGATAGTATAATTTTTATATTTTATATTTCAATTTATATAAAATTTATATTTCAATTCATAATTTGAGATAAAATATCATAATTTGTTAAATGCAAGATAACAATTAAATCTAAAATATTCTTTCACACATGTCTAGAAGCAAAAAATACCACCTATAAATTTTAAATTGATCCTCCATGATAGTATTCTTATATTTTAAAGCACCTATAAGATGAACCAAAAAATACCACACATGTCTCTAATTAAAATACAATCCTTCCTATAGAAAAACCCACTAAAAAGAAATGAGCTCCACGAAATTAATACATAGACTACACGAAATGACTAATGATGGAAAACAAGATCCCAATGGTCTAATAACTTGACCTAAAATATCAAACCCTTGGTCATAAAGAACAGGATGTAGAAAGATACAAGATAACTTAAGAAAGAATACTTTCCAAGGTTGTGGAATCCAAAATGGACATCCAAAAATAATAATTCTATACATGGTAATGACATCATTGTTTTTATAAAAAATAATGAGAAATCAAAGTCTCTAAATCAAAAACATGTTTCTAATGGAAAGGAATTTAGCTTCAAATAAGAGTCTCCTAGAATAGGAAATTAACTCTATGAAGAGAGGGATTGTAAATCATAGATAATTCCTCATTGACACTTTAAGTGGAAAATGATAAAAAATAAAATTTATTTTCATAAATGAAATATTAGAAAATATAATATGTTGATTTGCATATGTATGAATGTATAAAACTCATAATGGACTAAGAATTCAAAATTGAGTATGTCATATATTCAACTCCAATGATTACTTTTGTTGGAATAAATGTCTAAGGGACTAATACTGCTTGTGTGGCAAAGTATGAGTCTATTTCACTTATTTAAGGTGGTCATGGAGTAACCACATGATGTAAATAGTTTCTTCCATTATTAAAAGAATATGAACATGGAAGATTTTGTATCTACAATCTTAGAGAGAGAGAGTTAAAACATATCCTATAATCTTAGAGAGAGAGAGTTAAGAATTCTAGGACCAAGCTATTAGGAAAAAATATAAGTAATATATCTAAAGTGGTATATTTTTACATAATTTGATTCCTTTTAAAATTTCATTTCATAAAAATTACACCTCATCTAGAGATCTTATTCATAAGCTATGCCCTCTAGAAGTTGCACATGACACATATAAATTGTGATAGTTTTAGCTGAGGATGAAAATTTCATTCCAAAGGTTTAGATTTTTGAATGGTTTGGCACCTAACATATATGTCACTTATATGAGAAAACAAAAAGGATGAGATTCTTCTAGGATTTGAAATATCTTTTGTTCCTTCTCACACAAGAGAATATATAACTTTATGTGGTCACTTGGGACTAAAGAAAACTATTGGGATATGGAGTTAATTCATGTTTTAAGGCTCATAACAGATTGGAAGTTAGATCTAGAAAGAGTTCACTTGAGAATCCAAAATATGTTTTGAATTATTATAGTACAAATGTTTAGCAACCAAAGGTTGAATTCCTTTGCCATGTTTCTAGAGATAATTTGACTATTCTTTGGTTTATGGTTTGGTACCTAATATATATGTCTCATGTATAAAAAAATAGAAGGATTAATACTCCATGATGGTAGGTCTTAGAAATTAGATTATGTGTGACAATTGTTAAATGCAAGATAATAATTAAATATAAATATTCTTTCACACATGTCTAGAAGCATGTAAAGGTAAATCACAAAAACTCTTCATCAAGAAAATGTATATTTACTAGAAATAAATACAAATACAAACTAGGAGATATAATAAACACATTTAATGAGAACATGTACACAAATTGCTAGTTTATTTATAACACATGGATCTATCTAATTGACATTGATTTTGATCAAGTGATAATTTCATAGGTATCAACAAAATAAATCTCATTATAACTTGAATCAAGTGAGACAGGGAAGATACATAGAACATATAAATGCCCAAACTAAATTGTCTCCAATTAATTATATTTAAATATATATGATGTTGTTCACTCTAGGATAACATAATCAAATCACATATATCATATATCTAGTGAAAATAATAAATCAAAACAAATTGAAATATAAATTAGATATGCATAGTCACAACATGTATGCATCCAATTTAATACATATAGTCAAACATTAGATGCCAATAAAAAACATTAAATAGTACACATGTATCATCCTTAAAAGTGGACCACATTAAAAATAGTACTTCATGTCTAGGTTTAAAAAAGTGTTGAACACTTTAAATATAAACGTACTTCAAGATATCACTAATTTTATAAACTGTAACTAAAACAATGGAGTTTAAACAAGTTACTAGATATAAGTTCTTATTCAAACATCTGGTTCAGCTCACTCTTCAATAACATGTAATATTTCCTAATGATCATCACTATCTAGTCTCCATTTTTTCATCCATGTGCATGTGGAACTAGATGAAGATGTAGGGTGGTAGTAATTACTAGGTGACTATATTGATATACCTTGTTCTCAGGTTGATAGTCAATACAATGAATCCCATGTTGAACAATTTTGACTTGTTTGAGATATGTCCCTTGCACTACAACTGAACATGCATGATAAACAACATGAACCAACTTGGTAAGACGTGCACGTAACATTTTCACTCAACCCATGTATTATAATATAGTGTAAAGTTTAATGTACATGTGTACATGTATATATAAATTTAAATGTGACCCACCTATGGGAAACACCATTTCATCACTTGTTTCAGGTCATGTTAGCTTCTTCCTCTCTTCTCTGCAATGCATTAAATAATTACTAACACCTTCTATGTTTCCAAGCTCTACAATGACTGTCAAAACATCTCCTAGAGTACACACCAAATTTACATGGTTCAAACTTTGTAAAAAAATTAGAACTATCTAGACCTTATAATCATTAAATTTCACTCATCAAAGTACTAAACTAAGTAAATAAATGTACATGTATTGTAATTTACATTAAAATTATCAAACTATACACATACATACATACATACCTTTTCTAATCAATCTTGAAATATGGTCATAATCAATTGAAGTCAAATGAATGTCTTCAAATCCTTCATCCTCATCTTTGTCGTATGTGTCAAAAACAATTAATGGCACCACATTCCATTCACTAACATATCTCAGTTGTTAGTTGTTGCATGCCTCAATTTTTTCTAAAATGCACTCATCATAGAAATAAGAGTAATCCCTTATGTACAATTTCCATCCAAGGTGATCATCGGTACTCATGACACAATGTAAAGATCTTGTTTTATCTACCCTCTTGCATCCAAGCTTCAATCTTCTATCCATACCTAGATACATAAAAATTATAAAAAAATTACATATATATAAATTTAATAGGAATTCATTTAAAATAATTAAATTTACTAAATTTAAAATTTAAACTTAAATACAAATTCAAACACACACACACACACATATAATGTTTGAATTTTTCATTTATGTAAAATTTATATATACATACCTAATATCTCCTAAAACACTCTATGTAGGATGTATCGATTTGTTATTGAAGATGTGCTGACCTCATTTGATGCAAAGTGTTTCTTACACCATTCAACAACATCATGTGCATTGTCTATATGATCTCCCAAACAACTCATTTGATGCTTTCTTATGGTATGTTTGATGCAAGCTCTTGTGCCATCATGTTCACCCTTTCCATGTGCCCACTCTCAAAGAAACTCCAAACATGTATTTTGTAATTTCAATAATATCTACATAGTGCATAAAATGGTCATGATGATTTGAATTGTGTCATACATCCATATGACCATACAAAATGCTTTTCAATTTTTACATGCCTACTTGCCAACTTCTCAAAAAATTTGTAAAGCAATGTTATCAAAAAAGTGTGTCATGCTCTTTATCATCACTAATATAAAATTGATATTCTTTCTTAATGATGCATTCATCATTTGTACTCTCAACACCATCCAAATCCAATTGTGCATTTCGATAACACCCATGCACCATAATAGTGATCTGCTTTGAAAAGTAATTATCTGATTGAATCTCTTTTTGATATACAAAAGAGTAATTTTCTGCAAAGTTGACTACTGATAGAACTATTCCAGGTGGGAAAGTATATCTTAATGTTTGAAACTATTGTGCTTGCCATGTAGCAAAAAAGGTATGTTGTATGTACGATTGTATCAATTTCCAAAAAATTTCTGTAAATGTTCCAATAGGTATCTCCTCTTCTACATAGTTTAACCTTGTGGATTCTTTCCCAAAATTTGTTTGAAACTTTACATACTTGTAACTCTTGCAAATTACTATCTTTGTTGGGTCAGTATCTTCATTTCTCAAAGGTAATTTAGCCAAATTTCCACATGTTTCACAAATTCCTTTTATGCACTTTATTTGACCAATTACATTATCACATAAGATGGATTCTATGAAAAGACTTACCCATTTAGGAGGTGCATGTTGAAAACCATCAAGTGCTTTCTTCTCTCATCTTTCGAAACAACTGATAGTAGATATCAAATTCAATATGATAATGACAAAAACAAGTTTCAAAATCCTTTTTTATCTTCACATAATATGGCTTTAACCTTTCAAACATTATTTTCCCAATCATTATATCAGGATTCAAATTACAAAATTTCACATACATCCCATGTTGTGTTATGTCTAGCTAATGTTTTGTATGATGTTCATAATCGTTGAGCCCAATCTTGTGTCTGATAACATCTCTACTATTTGATGATGGATGAGTATTATCTTTCCAAAAATTTGAGACCAAGTTCCTAACAACATCTTCAATCCTGTCAGAATAGGGAGTTCTACACATAATTGCCCAACTGCCTTCTGAACTATCATCCAAAACCTTTCTCCTTTTTTCATATTTAGTTAGTGTCTTTCTGCTAATACCAATTTCAGTTGAAAGTGAAGAGATTTTTCTTTTTCTTGATATATTTCTATTTAAAATAGTTGTCAACATCACTCTTCTTGTAATGGCCTTATCCATTGATCGAGATTTTTTCCAAATGGAATCTAAACCATTTTTTACATTTTCCACAATATGTTTTCCCAAGCCATATGAATCTTTCCTCTTATTCAATGTCAAATCTACACCCAACAATTGTAATGGCTCTTTCAACTCATTACAAAGAAGTAACAGTGATAACAGGTGGGTTTTTTCAAGTGTACCAAGATGATTGAAATGAGCATTGATTATTTCCTTTACAGATTTATTCATTGATCTCTTACTAGTATTTATGGTTGTTTGGCATAATATTTCAATTTATCCACATCCATTTCAAGTAAATGATCTAAATTTCTATAACTTGAAATTTTTGTCTTCACCTCTTTAGCTAGATTCATATGCTCATCCATACCAATAGAAGGAAGTGATCTTGACCCCTCTCCAACATGCAATGTTTGAAATTGGGCCTCCTCCCTATCTCCAAATGTGCTCTTCAACCTCATTTGCCCCAATATCTAAATTTGGCTTGGCTCCTACTTGAGAACTTCTTCTTGTTGAGCCTATTCTACACACAAAACACTTAAGTCCAGAGAGATCTAAAGAAAGAGCTTTATAAAAAACTTAAGTCAAGAGAGTGATAGAAGACCTATCTAGATAAGTCCTATAAAGAGAGAAAGAAAGAGATTTAAAAAGACTTAATTTGAGAGAGAGAGAGACTTATCTAGATTTAAGGAGATCTCTAGAGAGAACTAATGAAAAAGCTTTAAAAAGATCTACTCAAGAGAGAGAGATGAACTTATGATTAAATTTAATACAAGTATGATTTACTTAATGTGCAAACCTATGAAGGACCCTAATACACATTCAATTGAAAAAAATATAAATTCACATAATATTTATGATCAAAACTAGAAGTAACATCCTACTACATGCTAAAAACTCATAAAATAAATAGGAAAAAAATTTGCATACATACCTTGTTTCTTTCTATGGTATCTTGTCAAATTTATTTGGTGCATCTCTTGCTCTCTTTCTTTTGAATACTTTCTTTGAGTCTTATTTTGTCTTTTTTTGTCTCCCATTTTCTTCTTCAAGTTTTCTTCTCTCAAATCCTCTACCAAAAGTTTTCTTCTCCAAAATATTGCTTGCTAAATGATAATGCAAATTATTCTTGCAATGTTATATGAAAAAATAAAAAAAAGTTCATATTTATATGCATATAACATTATTAAAATAAATAATAACAATTTGGTCGGCCAAGTGTTTGAACGAACGTCGACAATTAAATTTTTTTAACCAGTAGGGCTCAATCGAACCCCCTGGATTAATTTTTAAATATTATTTTAATATGGTTCAAACGAATGGGTCATGGGGAGTTTGTTTGAACCCCCATTCATTTGAACCCCCTTATTTTGCCCTTGCACCTCTACACCTGTAATTTTATGCATATTTTTGGGTTTCGAAGCTCAGGTTGAGGATCAAAATGGAACCAACTTGAGAAACCTAGTTGGGGACTATAGTCCTTGAAATGAGCTTTCTATAGAGTATAAATTTAATATATTGTGGTTTTATTATAATTTTTTTTAGTTTAATTAAACATAGGTTTTTCACCGAAAATCAAGCTCTCTATTCTGCACATGTGGAAACATAGTATATTACCAAAAAAATAATGAAAAATATCTATTCTCTTGGTATTCATGTCCTTGATCCAACAAAAAAAATTGAATTCTGATACATACAAAAAAATTTATGCTTTACACAGTACACCTATGTCTAAATTGTAATTGGTTTGACTTCAAAAGTTATTGAAAGAAATATATTTAATAAAAAATTATCAAACAAAATGTATCCTCTAGATATCTTAGTTAAAAATTTGAATTCAAAAAAAATAGAATTTTATCCTTCATAGAAAAAAATTTATGTTTTACACAATACACGTAACTCTTTAAAGATGGTGTTTACTGTTAGAAACTAGTTATTGAAGGAGATGGAAAAAGAAATACAATTTGATTCCAAAAAAAATTTTAAAAATATATTTAGAATCTACAGACGAAATGTGTCAAATCATTAGTTTACATCATCTTCAAATTCCTCACGATTTAGCAACTATAGGTGTCTAAAAGTGAAGATTTTTTTCAAAATGTTCATTTCAATGTCAACTTTGGCCAAAAAGTGTAACCCACTATTGTGGCATCACGTAGAGAATTTCCTATGGATTCTTGGCCAAGTGGTGACTTAATCTTGAAGAAGATCCAAATGGGTGCTCACATTTCAATTTTGGTGAAGATTTGAGATAAATTGGACAAGTTATGCAAAAGTGGAACTTTTAGTGTCAACAAGATATGGATATATGCAAATGACCATTGAAATCCTGCAAATATCGAAGTGATGACCTCATATTTATAAAAATCCAAATGGGTGTCCAAAATTCCAAGTTGTGCAAGATTCTAAGTAAAATTCAGCAAGTTATGCTTAGGCAGAACTTTGGTTTGCAATAGGATATGCGACACTTTTGTCTACAACATGATATATCTAGTAGAACACAAAATTCTCACAATGTCCAACAGGGTCACTTTTTCTTGGAATGTTCAGCAGTGTTGCTTTTTCCCACAATGTCCAACAAGGTCACTTTTTCCTATTTTTTCACTCAAAAGCGCCTAGAAAGTGACAAAATTAGTTTTTCACCGCTTGTATGGCTAATCCAAGAGCCATTTAATGATGGACAAGTGTCCTATTAACATGATGAGTGTGGTGGCCGCCTCAAATGCCTATAAATAGGGGGAATTTCACACTAAAAAGGGTTGACTCCTCCATAGTGAGTTTTTTTAGCTTCTACTGAAAGATTGTTCTAGGTTTTCACAGGAAAGCTAGGTTAGTCTGATCTGACTACTAGAATGATTGTAAGGCTTAGGCAAAGGCATGTGCGAAGACCATAGTACTCCTAATGTAGTGTTTTCTATTGCATATGAATAACAAGTTATTTGATTCACTATTGTGTGTTGTCCATTTTGATGTCTGGTTCAGTAGCTTGTCAAATCCCCTAGACCTTGACCTGCATTAGGCATAGTTTGTTATATGAAAATGCCTTTTTCCCTCTTAAATGCTAGGGCAACTTTTTTGTGTTCTATGGATATTGCATTCAATTAATCAATAAAAAAAATCATCTTAGTTTACTTGGATGACCTTACTATGTTCTCTAAATCAATAGAAGACCATTTTGAGCATCTAGAAAAAGTAAGAATTCAATGTTTCTCTAAATATGAAGAAATGTATTTTTGGGGTACCACAAGTTAACCTTCTAGGACACTAAATTTGAAAAGAAGGGATCTCTATAGATCTAGATATAGTCAAAGCTATCATGGAGCCACCTTTACTAGTAAATAAAAATGTTGTCGAGTCCTTCTTAGGGAAGATTAATTTCATGGGAAGATTCATTTCATATTTTTTAGGGTTAGTTTGACCCATTACTCTTATGCTCAAAAAAAAAGGAATTCAAATGGACTCCTGAAGGAAGACTGGCCTTTGAAAAAATCAAATAGGCAATATCGACTACTCTCATTTTAGTGAATCTTGATTTCTCAAAAGATATCATAATGTATCTACTAACTTAGAAAGAAAAGATAGGTAAGGGAGAACATACCATTGCTTTCAGCTCTTGAACCATGAAAGATTATGAAATGAAGTATAATTTTTTTTAAAAGAAATCTTATGCTCTAGTCAAAGGGTTGAAGAAATTCAAATATCTGATATCAAGAAACAAGGTCACTTCCTATGTAGCTCATCCTACCATTTGTGAGTACATCATGGTGGTTAATATAAGGAATACTGAGAGGCGGGGGGGTGAATTAGTATTCTGTAAAACTACTTCTTAACAATTTTATTAATCCAATTTCCAAAATCAATAACATGAAAGTAGAATAAGCATAAGAACAATAACCACAAAGACATAACACATGGACACCACGATTTTACGTGGAAAACCCAAAAAGAGAAAAACCATGGTGAGTGTTAGCTCACAATATATTATGATAGTACAATACTGAATTACAAAAGGTTCACTGCCTTAGGGTTCACTGCCCAGGGCTCACTACCCTAATAAGAAGTGCTCACTTAGTGAAAAATGCTTGTGTCTACTCCCCCTAACTTTGTATTCCTTCTCTCCCTTAGATTTTTTCCCATTTTTCACTGGTCTTCTTCTCCCCCTTTGACATCAATGCCAAAGTTTTATGTACATAAAGTCAAAATTGTGTCAAAACTACAAAATTTATCATACTCTGCCACATATGTACACATACAATCTTTAACTCAATTAATTGTAGATAAGAGGATATCCTTATACACAATCTTTAATTGTGCAATCTCTTCATCCCACCTTTTCTTAGTCCTTTCCAAAATTTGAATGTGACCTTTTATAAAAAAGACTAATTTTTTTGCCTTTTGCACATTTGAGGGTCTGTCAATTTGTGAAGATGTCTATGCTTCTACTACAAGCTTTGTCATGATATCAAGTTTTAAGCTTAATACCCTTCTCAGCAAACACATTTTGTTTTTAACTTCTTCTTGTCTGCTAAGCAAACTACTTATGTTACGAATGTTTTCAACTTGTGTTTCTATGTAGCTGATTGAGTTAACTGCTGGATCAAAGGTCTCAAAAATATTTGTGAGTTGAAGCTCCATGCTTTTGACTTTCCCAACCATTTCCTTAGTGGTTTTAGGCCAAGAGAGACAAAATTTATATATTTCACAGGCTTCCTTGATTGCATTTATCATATTCTTGATGCTACTCTCTAACACAATTTTGTCACTATCTAACTTGGTTTTTGATACTGCTAATCTTTTGTCTTCATATTCCTTTTTAACTTTAATATCATTAGCCTTTTCAAAGGATTCAAAATGAGTACTTACAGAATTAATAATACCTTTGAGATGACTAGTTGATGATGCCGATATATCCTTCTGGTATGAGGGGATTAACTTCTCTAGAATGCTTGATGTCTCATTAATGAGTTCATTGTCCTGTAAATATGTTCTCAACATTTCTTCCTGAGCCTTAGCTTGCACTATTGATACTAATTTGAATTTCTCCATAGGAGACATAGAAGCTAGATTTATTGGTCCTTGTAGAGTCTTGGGTGATTTTGGAATCTATACACTTTGTTGTTTTTCCAAAAACTTTCTAGCATAGTCAATTGGAGTTTGGTCTGCATCAGTGTCTCTTCCTGCATATTCATCACTAAGTGTAACTTTTCTTCTTTTCTTTTCTTCTAATGGATTTTCTTCCTCTACTTTCATAGTAGCTTCTATACTAGATGAGATTCATGTCCTTTTCCTATGACTAGATACATGTTTTTTCCTTTTTAGCTTTCTCATCTTTTCTATTTGGAGTGTTTGACTTCCATTTCACTAGAGGTTTTAAGGATCTTGGTTCTTCTGCTTGGGTTTTTACCTCACTTGTTTGTTTATCATAAATTATCTCTAAATGCTCATATTCCATAGATAATTCTTTGAATGTTCCAAACCTTCCTTGTTTGAGATATTTTGGTTTCTTCAGTAGTTCATCAGCTAATTCCGTCAGGATATCTTCTGCAACTTTATATCCTAATGGAGGGACCCATGTAGTTCTTGGTTCCATAGATTCCATGAAGCATCTATCTTTATTCACCATGAATAAAATGTCATTTTCATATTTCATCACTACCTTTTTAGGTATCCGGACCCTACATATCATTCTCTTTTGAAAGCTCATGAAGTATTCCCATGAAACATCATTCTGTTTGTCTACATTTCCCAAATTTTGTAGGTGATTTCTTATTTGAGTTGCTACTAGTGTATGATCAAGCCAGACAATGCTTCCCAAGCTAGGTAGCTCTCTCAAGAAGTAGAAGAGTAAATAGGTAATCAAAGTTCCATATTTGAAGGGATAATTTGTCTCTTTTGTTCTTTTAAGGTTCTCCATTAATTCACTCTGAAGAAATTCACATAAATTATAATTTGTATTATTTTTTACTGTATCATAAGATGTGTATATAGTTGATGTAGACACAGAATTTTCCAAGTGAGAAAAGTATACTTTGTATCCAATAATCATTGATGCAAATATGACAACCAGATCCTTGATATCATTTACTGTGAGAGCTTTCTTATCAAATTTGGCCCCTATTAGTTGCATTACTAAATTGTTCTTTATTTTCTTTTCACCTAGGATCTTTCGAGAGGAACTCATACTAGTTATAGCTTTCATAGATTCTTTGGTTATCATACATGGTTCATCAAGCCACAAAGACTCATCATGAATCCTGTTGAGGATGAACCCAACCCATATATCATTTGGGATCGCAGGAAAATCCAACCAGGTATCCAATTTCTTTTCTCCCAAAACTTCATATTTATTCTTCAACTCAACATCAATAGTAGTCAGTTCATCCAAGTATAATTTGCCAAGATTCATGTGATCGTATTCCTCTAGGTTGGTATGAATGTATGCCCTAATATCTTCCAAATGTATAATTCCATGAGGAGTGATTGAAAATGCCCCCTACAGAATTATTTTCTAGTGGTTTGAAGAAATGTCTCTTGAACTTGGGGCGGGGTTTTTCTATTATCTCGATTAATTAGGGAGTAAACATTTTCCTGAATAATTAAAACAATATAGAATGGTTTTCAAGCTGTGAATACCTTTTCCACCAAATTAGGGTTTTTCTTCACTTGAAATTGACTTGATTTGAATTTCCTTGGAAAACTCTGCAAGCACTTGGATTCTTTCTTTTAACTCTCCTGGATGCTTGAATGGTGGAATACAAAGTGAGTTATCTATCAGATGAGCTACTTTTTATCCTCTTCAAGGATGACCTAGTCTTCATAAATACCCTTATTAAAAAGCTATAAACCACATCTCTGGGGAATGTAGTATATTAGTATTGCTCTATAATTTTTCTTCCATAATTTCCTTCAAAAGATCTATCATATGCATCTTTTCAATATATCCTTATGTCGGATTCCATCATTGACAATCTTGCTAGGGGATTAAGATTTTCATTTGCAGCTCCCCCTGAGCCAGAGCTCACAAATTTACTTCCCGAAGGAAGTATCTACACCAGATGCTGGTGCGGATCCATCCTTGAGTTCAATCACATCTTTCTTGATCTAGATCTTGCTCATTTTCTTCTTGGTTTCCATTGGATCAATTTTTTCCTTTCCCTTATCATTCCTCTACTCAATTTTCCTTTCTTCTGCATAGTAGTTTTTTTTCACATTCTTGCTTTTGCAAAATTTTGCCATATTACCAAGTTTGTTGCAATTATAGTACACAATCTTTGCTTGTCCTTGATTGCTTCCTCTAAATGAATTCATCCTTGATCTCTGCATTGAGTAGCCATGTATCCAAATCTATTGTAGGAAAAATACTTTCCATTCAACGATTGAGTATTCCTTGCATTGTGAAAACTATTCCTTACCAAACTTCTACATTCATTTGATCTATGACCAATTTTCTTGCAATTAAAACATTGACCAAAGAATGATGGAACATTTTGATTTACTCTTCTCCTACACTAAGTAGCTTTATGTCAAAACTTATTGCAATTAAAACAATGGCCATTAAAAGATGGGTACCTTTGAGCATTTGGCTATCTTACCAGAGGTCTTCTAGGTCTTCTTCTTTGATTCCTAAACTGGTTGCCTTTGTTTTGCTTCAACTAAAAGTTTCCTTGACCTAATTTTGAACTTTCTCCTATCTTAAATCCCAAGCCTTGCTTGTCATCTGAACTCTTCTGACTTGCAATTAACTCCTCAAGTTTTGCCGAACTCATCTTGAACTTTACTTCATAGCTCTTAGCTTTTTCCAAGTCTAATTTCAGGCTCACAACTTCTTTTTCAAGTTTGGGACAATATTCTAACTTGATTTTATCATCAGATTTAGATCTTCTTCTATTTTAGCTCTTTCTATAACCTCCACTTCCAAGTCATCTAGGGTTTCATTTGCTAATATCAATTGTTCACTAACTTCTTTGTATTTTTCTTTCAATTTCATGACTTGTTCTTTCCACTTTAGAATGCATTCATCATCTTCTTGTATATTACTCTTTAGATCCTTGATTTCTACTTCAGACTTTTCAAGATCAATAAGAGTTTCTTTTAGTTCAACATTATTTTCATATGAGTAATTTCCAAATCTTCTAGTTGACATGAGAGAACTCTCACAGATCTTCCCCAAGCCATTAGGCTTTTTCCAAGGAACCTTTCTTTGATACCAATTGTTGAATATAAGGAATACTGAGAAGGGGGGTGAATCACTATTCCTCAAAACCACTTCTTAACAAGTTTATTAATCCAATTTCCAAAATCAATAACATGAAAGCAGAACAAGCATAAGAATAGCAACCACAAAGAAATAACACATGGACACTAGGATTTTACGTGGAAAACCCAAAAAGGGAAAAACCATAGTTAGCTTGCAATATATCATGATAGCACAATACTAAATTACAAAAGGCTCACTACCTTAGGACTCACTTCCCTAATAAGGAGTGCTCACTACAAAAAGGCTCACTACCAGTAATGAACTATTATGAATGCATCTACCAAATGCTAGATTTTAGTTCCATTGAAAGCTTAATAGGTAAATTCAAAGTTCTTCATTTATTCTGCCCTGCTTCCCAACTCTACAACATATACTCTCTTTTTTGCCCTTATATTCTATTTTTGCTCTGTACTCTACTTGTAATCCTTCATACTTCAAATTCACACACCACACACATCACTCACATCATCAATATGGCAATCCATCTAGTATTTATATCCGCAACAAGATTCATTTTATAATCAGGTTAGTAGGCCAACCATGAAGCCTGTATACAATGTATTCTACCTTGTTGTCTTGATCAAGTGTACAAATAGTAATGCAGACCCAAATAATCATTGAATAATCTTCATACAATTTGGCACCAAACATACAACCACTTAGATTTATTATTCAAGTAATATGCCTTCTCCGCATAAAGATCTAACTACTTGTTCGCTTGTCTCTTAAGAACATGTTTGACCCAATTCATCTGTCACATCAAAACTTTTACTGCAAACCACAGGAGACTCGAGGATTCATACCCAACATTCATTTTTGACCTCTAAGCATCCCTCTAGAACTACAAGACAAAATATACAACTGCAAAGAAATGCAGACCCTTTTTCTTAGGCACTGTGTATTGTTCCTGTCTTAGTTCTATTCACCCAGACTTAGACATTTCATAGTATGACTTCCAGAGAAAGTCAAGACTTGAGCACTGGAACATATTGTTATGAAAATTATGAATAATAGTTTTAACAACTAAATATTGAATAACTCAATTAAATTGATGCAAATACAATAAACAAAGATATTATCTTCATAGACTGATTAACCTTGTAGCTTCCATTGTTGCCTATCTTGTATTGATCTTATGAATAAGTTGAGCTCTCAAAAGTGTGTACTTCATTGCTATTGAAGATGACAATAGGAGAATGGTTTTAGATGGATAATGTAATGGATATTAAACTAACAATGTAACTCTATGAAGATAGATAATGGAGATATGAAGGCATGGTTGGATGATTGTGATGATAATGAGATTATACAAATGCAATGAGGATACTTTTCCAAAGGCATGCTGGTAGAATTTCTGCAGAGTAAGTTTACAAAATCTATTGGATTGTTGAAATGAGGGAATGAGGGTTCCTTTTATAAGCCAAGGAGGGGCCAATTCCAAGTGTCACGATCTCAATGGTGGAGACTTAGTCTTGTTATGTGTATGGTGGAGATCCAATTGCTTGAGATGAGGGAGAAAAATATGGAAGATGTTCCTACTACATTTACAAGGTGGAGAGAAAGGTGTGACATGAGGCCACATGTCATGATGCTCACAAAGACCTATCAGTTAAAAGTGGAATACTTTGAGAAGATTGTGGAAGGAGGACTCTTGGTTGTTGGAATGTGAGAGATAAACCAGGATTTTGAAAGACAAGTGTCTTTGACCTTGGAGATGATTGAGAAATCATATGAAACATGTGGAGAAGAAATCAAGCACATGTTGAGGGGATAATTGCTTAATTAAATATTAAAAATATTTAATTATTGGAGCAACTTGGTGAGGTGTCCAATATGAAATGGAGGGATGACACAGATTAGGTGAAATGGGGTTAAATCAAATGAACAATAATAAACCCAAACATCAATAGAATAATGAAAGCAAGAAAGATTGAATGGAATGAAGCAATGAATAACACAATGCAAACCTTCCCTATTTCAAAGCTTCTGTTGTTCACCTATCAAGATCGTCCTTGTTTGTATGAAGTAGGCCCTCAGAGAGTGCACTCTTTTGTTGTTTTCAAGAATGTCGATAGTGGATGGTTGTGTAATAAACGTGCAATGAAGATGAGCTCCAAAGCAAATGTGTGATCTCAAGCAAATTGTATTGAGGTGCCAAAGGTGTGCGGGTAGAATTCTGCAGAGTAACAATACAAATAACCTGGATGAATAGAATGGGAGCATGAAGCTTCTTTTATAGACTCAGAAGAATTAGAATCAACGGTTGAGAAGAAGTGTGATGATCAACGGCTGAGGATGGTTGAGGAATGTGCAACCAGTAGAAATAAGACAAGTGTCTCAGCTTCATCATGAAAGAGGGGATGTGACAACATTGATTGGAGAGTTAACTCCTTTAACTGAATAGTTAACAAACTTGATTAGTCAGTTGGGAGAATGAATTATGGAATTGACTGAATTGATTGAGGAATTAACTCAATTGACTAGTTAGTTAACACTTTTGATTGATTAGTTAACTAACTTTTGATTTGAGAAGAAATAGGACATGTGGGTGAGGGGGAAAATAGGTAATTAAATATTTAATATATTTAATTACATGTGCAACCTGATGAGGTGGACAAGGTGAGGTGGAAAAGTGAGGTGTAAGTGTGAGGTGGATTTTTTGAAATTAGAACTTAGGATAGAGGAATTTGGATTAATTAAATAATTTATGATTATTTAATTATGTGAGACATTAGAAGAATTTAGGGAATTTAATTAAATAAATTATTTTATTTAATTATGGAATAGTGAACCGATTAAATAAATTTAGAATATTTATTTAATTGATAGAAGAATGGAATAAATATTTAGAATATTTATTTAGTTGATAGAAGAATGGAATAAATATTTAGAATATTTATTTAGTTGATAGAAGAATGGAATAAATATTTCGAATATTTATTTAGACAGAATCGTGTCATTTTTAGGCGTATACATTTTGCCCCTCTTTGATGCAATGCAATTTACGGCGTTGCTTCAAAGAATAAATAGTTTGATAATGATACATGCCCCAGTTTGCCCCTAGTACAAGTTTGACGATAGGATGCCCCCTCAGGAGATTGGACGGGGAGACGGTAGAAGGCGTGAGTCGGACAATCTCACGATGAAGAAGATTAGATTTGAAGAAAATGGGTAGATTGAGAAGAAAGAGATGAATGATATGCAAAACACACACAAGCAAGTAAGCAAGTATGCACAAATGATACAAGAACAAACAAGGTATTGCCCCTGTCAAGTGGTAAACCAACTGATTAATTGATAATGATATACGATAGTGTTGTCATGGCGGGGAATGATATATCCCTAGACCAACACGGCAGGCATGTTGTCATGGCGGGGAATGATAGATCTCTAGAGAAACATGAAGGATAGTGTCTGGTTTCAGGAAATGAAACATGTCATGTAAGACGCGTGTATTGGTCTGATTTTGATAATGTTACATCCTGTATAAGACAATTGATTGATTAATTGATTGAGTTAGTTTACGACCAGACAAGGATCAAGATCACTGATTGTGATTGGATCATTTGACAAGATTGACTTGACTTGATCGGGATGGATTAAGGATGGACCTTGCATGGGGATCATTGCTTGGATTGACCGGATTGAGAAGAATTGACCACAATGATAGATAGAATATTGATTGATAGAAGAATGACTCGATAGAAGGAATCACAAGCTTTTATAAACATTGATACTCTACATTTTGTGGATCTTTTATTACATGGGATATGGATGTACGGATGAGTAAATGGATATAGGATGGATGCTTTGCTATTGGAGTGCTTTATTTCATCATTGGGCTTTATTATGTTGTAAGAAAATACAAGCATCTAGGTATAATTAAACTGAGATGACCTGAGTATTACTTACATGGATTTTGATATAGCAAGTTAATACAAGCATCTGGTCAAACTTGAATCTAGATGACCTGAGTACTTCTTGCGTTTCAACAGACAAGGATTGCCCCCATTCATGGTAGACCTATGATGTCCTCGATGATCTTTTGCCGATCATGTCTTTAGACAAGGCTTCATATTACTAAAGATTAATCCACAAACAATAAACTAAGAAGATAATCATGCCCCCATCATAGCATCTCTAGCTTTTGGCATCCTTAAGTAGCATAGAAAGACATGATAACAAAAATCAAGGATCTGCAACTTAACCATGGTTCCAATCCACAAAACATTCTTGCATTTAGATGTGTTTTTCTTGCCATAATTTAGATAGAATCAGTTAGAATGCCTTAGGTGTTTGTTTGCTTTGTCTTGGATAGGTTAAGATGCTCATAGTCAAGATTTCTACTTGAAGCGCGGGAGCTGCTTGCATTTGCTTGGTTGGTGAGAGAAGACTTCCACAATCCTTATTGGTGAGACGGACCCTAAGGGACTGACCTAGTGCCTCGGGGGCTCATTGCTAAATGGCCTTGCCTACGTGACGACGCAGAGGCAACGTAGTTTGGGGTAAACCCTAATGGACCTAAGATATGGATCGGATAAGACATGATACAGAATAGATATGGATCAGACATGGAATAGATATGGATCGGATAAGACACGATATGGAACATATATGGATCAGACATGGAATAGATATGGATCGGATAAGACACAATATGGAACAGATATGGATCGGATAAGACACGATATGGAACAAATATGGATCAGACATAGAACAGATATGGATCGAATAAGACACAATATGGAACAGATATGGATTAGACATGGAACAGATATGGATCAGACGATACCGATGACAAGGAAACACCACAGATAGGTAGATGTATGAGTGATAAAGAATGGAATGGGTAGGTATGAGAATGGGAAATAGTGGATAGAAGGAAACAAGGATGTGATCTCCAAGGACTATGTCGCATAGGAATAACATGCCCCATTGTAGGTAGAATACTTAGGATTTTTTATGGCAATGCTTACAATGATAGGAAGATGAGAGGGTAATGAAGGATTTGCATGGTTTGGATGGATAAGGTATGTCAAGAGACATCTAAAACATTTGTCAACATTGTGCCTCCAATCTTTATCAAGACCAAAGAAAATAGAGGAAAGGAAGATTAGGATGGATAGATCGATAGTATAGGTAGGATAGGATAGGAAATGGTATGGAAGGAAATTGATAGGAGAAGAGTGATAGGCTGATGTGACAAGGTGCCCCCAAGTGTAGGTGACATAGAAGATCAACTTGCACATGATGCCTGTTTGCCAGGTTTTCATCATGGTACTTATCCAAGGCGCCTGTTTGCCCGATTTTCACCATTGGACGAAGGGATTTTTCTTTACTTTTTTCATTTTTTCATTTTTTTTTGTTGTGTTTTTTGAACATTTGGATAGGGGAAGATAGATATGGATGAGAGGAACCCAAGAGCCTAGTTCCCTGAAAGGTGATAGTCCCGCTAGATAGATGTCGTCACATGGACCATGTCGAGTGTGCTCATAAATGTTGGTAGGAGACTGCGTGAAAGTGAGATATGAGTATGTAGATAGCAGATTATGGAAGGTGCGATAGTGGATGATGATGTAGAATACAGAAGGACTTATGCAAGGATAGAAGGAAGGCTTATGCAAAAGCATGGACCATAGGATGAGGGAGATATGTAGGATAGTAGTGGAGGGGAGGGGAGATGGATTTATATAGAAGTGTTGTGGAATGGAAGGGAACCATGACCAATGGTTGCACATACTATGATAAACATTGAAGCTAATGATGGGAAGGTGGTGTAGGAAGCAATGGAGAGTTTTTCTTGGTGGATGAATGATATAGGCATTTAGGGACCCACCTAGACTTTGCATTGTTTTGATTTTTGTTTGTCATGTGGGATGGAAGGATTTGATACTTTTGGATGGAATTGGAGAAAGTGAATGGTTGGAATTCTTGAGAGGTGGATGCCTCATGTAACTTGAGGGCTTTTTGCTTAGGCACCCAAACCATTTTGTTTTTAGATAGTACTTGTGAAGGTATGGGTTTGGGTGTATACAGCATTTGTGCAGCTTCTGAGATAATTATTTGTTGCTTGGGGACCCACACTTTTTTCAATTTGGCATTGAGGTGTGTGAGTGTATGTAGCTTTTGATATGGATAATTCTTTGATTCTTGGCTTTTATATCCTAGGTCATGAGGACTCTTAGGATTTGTGACTTTATAGGTACAGGCATCCACATATTTGTCATTGAATCCCCGTGGGATGGTGGAAGTGAGGTTGGTGAAAGCTCCTTGTTTAGACAATATGTGCATTCATCAGCCATGATTGGGATATTTAGAGGATTCATAGATGGATGGATAAGGTGTTGGAAGAAGTGGTGGTAGGATGCGTAGAGGGCTATTAGGAGTTGGAAGTAGCGGAGGTAGATTGGATGGTGGAAGGTGTATGGTCAAATACTTTTGATAATTGTAGGATGATGGAGGTGGAATGGCGACATATGTTTTGGGGATATGATAGGTTTTGCACCAAAAATGTTAGGGTAAAATGTGGTTAAATCAAATGAACAATAATAAACCCAAACATCAACAGAATAATGAAAGTAAGAAAGATTGAATGAAATGAAGAAATAAATAACACAATGCAAACCTTCCCTATTTCAAAGCTTCTGTTGTTCGCCTATCAAGATTGTCCTTGTTTGTATGAAGTAGGCCCTCGAGAGTGCACTCTTTTGTTGTTTTCAAGAATGTCAATAGTGAATGGCTGTAGTAATAAATGTGCAATGAAGATGAGCTCCAAAGCAAATGTGTAATTTCAAGCAAATTGTATTGAGGTGCCAAAGGCGCACGGGTAGAATTCTGCAGAGTAACAATACAAATAACCTAGATGAATAGAATGGGAGGATGAAGCTTCTTTTATAGACTCAGAAGAATGAGAATCAACGGTTGAGAAGAAGTGTGATGATCAATGGCTGAGGATGGTTGAGGAATGTGCAACCAGTAGAAATAAGACAAGCGTCTCAGCTTCATCATGAAAGAGGGGATGTGACAACATTGATTGGAGAGTTAACTCCTTTAACTAAACAGTTAACAAACTTGATTAGTCAGTTGGAAGAATGAATTATGGAATTGACTGAATTGATTGAGGGATTAACTCAATTGACTAGTTAGTTAACACTTTTGATTGATTAGTTAACTAACTTTTGATTTGAGAAGAAATAGGACATGTGGGTGAGGGGGAAAATAGGTAATTAAATATTTAATATATTTAATTACATGTGCAACCAAATGAGGTGGACAAGGTGAGGTGGAAAAGTGAGGTGTAAGTGTGAGGTGGATTTTTTGAAATTAAAACTTAGGATAGAGGAATTTGGATTAATTAAATAATTTATGATTATTTAATTATGTGAGACATTAGAAGAATTTAGGGAATTTAATTAAATAAATTGATTTTATTTAATTACAGAATAGTGAACTGATTAAATAAATTTAGAATATTTATTTAATTGATAGAAGAATGGAATAAATATTTAGAATATTTATTTAGAATGAATCATGTCATTTTTAGGCGTATACAATAAAACTTAGACTTTAGAAGAAATAATTAAATAATTAAGAATTATTTAATTAGATAATACTATTGAGGAATTAGGGTATTTTAATTAAATAGATTTATTTTATTTAATTATTAGAGGCATAAGAGAAATGTGAACCATTTAAATAAATTAGGATATTTATTTAATTAATAGAGGAATAGGAATAAAATAAATATTAAAATATTTATTTAATTTGACTTGAGCCATTTTTAGGTGTATACATTTTGCCCCTCTTTGAGACAATGTGTTTTATCATGTTGTTTCAAAGAATAAATTTTTTTTGCATGATTTTGATACATGCCCTAGTTTGCCCCTCATACAGGTTTAATGATGATTGGATGCACCCTTAGGAAATTGGACAACAAGAATGTGATGACAAGATGATAGATGATCTCACGATGAACAAGAATGATAAAAGGATGGCTAAGAAAATGGAGGATGCAAGATAAGGGATGGACGAAAGAGCTGAATGATATGTTATGCAAGGTAAAATGATAACATACAAAAGAAAGAAAGCAAGTATGCACAAATGATACAAGAATAAACAATGTATTGCCCCTGTCAAGCTGTAAACCAATTATTAATTGATAATGATTAGTGACAATGTTGTCATTGTGGGGAACGATATAGCCCTAGATCAACACAAAGATGCGGTTGTCATTGCAGGGAATGATATATCCCTAGATCAACACAAAGATGTGGGAAAGACATATCCCACTGACCATGATGATTGATTGATTAATTGAGTTGGTTTATGACAAGATTAGGATCAAGATTATTTATTGCGATTGGATAATTTGACAAGATTAATTGACTTGATTGGCATGGATTTAAGGATGGCTTGCATTAGGATCATTAATTGATTTGATTGAATTGATTTGAGTGAATTCGATTGATATGAATGAAATGAAAAATTGATGAGAAGAAGTGATTTGAAAATTTGATGAAATGACTTGGATAATGAAATATAATTTAGAAGAAATATTTCTTTAATGGATGAAATTATTTGGATAAATGGATAAATAGTTAACTTAGAAAAATGGTTAATTTGATAAATGGACAAGTTAGATCGTAAAAACACTTGCAATTCTGATAATGATGAGATGCTTATAATGAAATCAAATGCAGTTTGGTATGTATTGTTAAGGGAAAATAGGATTAAACATGAATAATCAATAATATCAATATCAAAATACCCAAAACTCAATGAAAAGGGAAATAATCAAGATCAAACAAACAAAAGATAAAACCTTTACAAACCTCAATACTTCATAGCTTTCATTGGTTGCCTATCTCAATCGATCTTGCATGTATGGATAAGGCCCTCAGAGAGTGCAGTTCCTTGCTATTGCAAGATTGTCAATGGAGAATGGCTATGATAATTTCGCTATGAAGATGAGCTTCACAACAATGGTAGTAGTATGGTAACAAATGTGATCACAAGCAATGAAGGAATTTGTGCCAAAGGTGTGCTATAATTCCTATAGAGTAACGATACCTAAATCTTGAATGAATGAAATGGAGGAATAAGATTCAATTTATAGACTTGAGAGAATGAAGATCAACGGTATAGAAAGAATGAGAAGATCAACGGTATAGAATGGTTGAGGAACGTGCACAAATAAGAAGAAGACATGTGTCTTGCTATATTTTGCATGAGAGGAATTAATAAAATAGAAGAATGAGTTAAGTGAAGAGATAAATCAATTAAAAGAATAGATCAATCAATTAAGAGAATAGAAATAGAGAATGGAAATTACACGAGGATGACAAGATATTTTAGCTCAATTAAATATTTAGAATATTCAATTGCATGTGCACAAGGATTGAATTATATTTAGAGATAACTCAATTTAGAAGAAATAGACAACTTAAATAAATATTTGATTTATTTAAATTTAGAGAATATATTATTGGAAGAAACAATTAAATAATTGATATTATTTAATTTAGAATGATTTTGTAAGAATAAACAAAATATTTGATTATATTTTATTTTTAGAGATTGAGAGGATTTAAATAAATTTGATTTATTTATTTAAATTTGGAAGAATGATTTGATTTAATTAAATAATTAAGAATTATTTAATTGTTTGGAAGAATTTAATTAAATAAAGGATTTTATTTAATTTTGACTTTTGAAGAGGTAAATAAATATTTTGATATTTAATTAATTTAGAGGAATATGAATCAATTTAATTAATTTATTTATTTATTGATAGAGGAATTAGAAGGGAATAAATATTAAGAATATTTATTTAAACCGAGTCATGTCATTTTTAGGCATATACATTTTTCCCCTCTTTGATGCAATGCAGTTTACGACATTGCTTCAAAGAATAAGTAGTATGACAATGATACATGCCCCAGTTTGCCCCTGGTATAGGTTATGATGATAGGATAACCCCTCAGGAGATTGGACAGGAAGAAGGAGAAGGACGTGAGATGGACAATCTCATGAAGATGAAGGGAAAACTTGGTTAGGTTTGAATAAAACAGGATGTGTTTCAGAGAAACAGGAAGAAAATAGGAAGAAATAGGTGCGGGAAGTAGTCATAGTCACCACATAGCCAGTTTAGGGTTTGCATGCTATATATAGGGGCTAGGTCAACAAGACAATTCATTTGCACACTTGGCTTTGTTTGATTTACTTCTAAGAGCTTAGGAGAGCATAGAGCATAGAGCAGTCAGCACGAGGATGGACATTCCATGTGAGGAGCATCACTTTCAGCGAGTCCATTTATTTGAGTGGCCAGCAGAGGTAGGACCCCCAGTATGTATCTCAAAAAATTTTCCCTAGAGTTCATTTTTAGCATAATAAATGCTAGGAGAAAATAGGATAGACAAATGCGTCAGATCGTAGTTTGGCGCATATGGCATACGAAACTATGCATCTATCAAACTATGGCGCATTTAGGATATAGAATGGCGCATTCACTCAAGCTATGCATGCATGAGTTTAGTCATCACATGCATAATTCTACGGCACATTTATGGTATGAAGTGGCACATGCAACTGGATGGTGTATTTACGATATGGGATAGTGCATGTATGAAATCTTGCAGCACATGCATCAGAAGTGGCGCATTTGACAAGGAATGGTGCATGTACCATCTATTATGGTGCGTATGATATAGATAGGCAATTTACTTAATAGAATTGATTCGATTGGCATCTTGTTTGATGCGTGAATCGATAAGCTATCTCCAAGATTGTAGGAATCTAGTCAAGAGATGTAGTGTGTTGTTTTGATCAATTTGATATGTTAAGTTAGTTGATACGTTTCTATAGATATGTTGAACATGGTACTTACATTTTTAGGTTGATGCCTTGCTTTGTGTGCTTTGCTGGAGGACATACAAGATACACTGATGTCTAGGGAGTAGTTTCCCATGCCGATGTTGTAGCGACATATGCTGACAGAGTTGGATCGAGAGGCACTCAGCGCAATGGGTTTGGACTATGTTTTCTTTATGCCTGATGTTCGAGCAAACTGTGGGTTACTGACTACAGTAGTAGAGAGCTTCCACAATGAGGATGGGACCTTCCACTTCCCTACTGGTGAGATGATAGTTACATTAGAGGATGTATATAGGATACTCCACTTGCCTATTCAAGGAAAGCTCATGGAGTACAATCCACAGAGGGATGCAGGACTTGCAGAGTGCAAGCATGTATTCAATGATCCTGAGCTAGTAGGATAGGTCATCTCCCGGTAGGACATTCATGACTACTATGACTATTTCCCAGGGATAGTTACAAGACTAATTGGAGGCTTTGCATGCCCTGATAGGAGGTCACATGGGTTCCCAATTGGATGGGGATAGATCATGGAGCAGATGATTACAGAGGGCACCTGTTATGCTTGGGGTGTTTGCGTGCTGGCACACCTATACCATGACATGCATCAGGTGGTATACCACAGGGGTGCAAGCTTATCAGTAGGTGTGTCATTGTTGCAGTTTTAGCTATGGGAGCACACAGCGATCACTAGACCGATCTGTGTTTTTCATAGATAGAGAGGAGAGCCATACAACTATGGCTACGTAGGGGTGATTTCCCAGCACAGGCTGGGAAAGATCTAGTATTGGAGGCATGCCTTGGATGGAGTAGATGTGGTCCTCTAGTGACCATATCTAGACTGTGAGCCTTGGGAGGATGAGGCAGATGAGCTGCCATACTATTACCAGATGTGGTGGCTGATAGGTCGGACATGATTCATTTTGGAGAGACAGATTGTCAGCCTAGTTTAGAGATAGTTTGGGAGGAGACAGGCCATGCTATTGGGGTAGTTTCTATTTGCACGGACTCATGCTGAGAGATTTAGATGGGGGCCAGTAGCATCCTATGAGGAGGTAGTGGTTGAGTTTTGGTACACTCCTTATGTTGCCTAGGATATGAGGAGAGAGATTGTAGATGCTGGGAAGACTCAAGACTTTGAGGAGTGGTTCACTACTCATCCATTTCTAAGGTACTTTGGGCCTAGAGAGCTAGTGCCTCGTATAGACAAGGTAGATTCAGATGACGAGGGCTAGGTTGGTAGGAGGAGGAGGAAGAGAGGAGGATGGGGAGGTGGCAGAGATGGTGGAGGAGAGGGAGGTGGCAGAGATGATGGAGGAGGGGGAGGTGGTGGAGATGGAGCTAGACCTAGATAGATGAGGAGAGCTAGGGAGGGACCTTCCTATGCTTAGCAGGTAGCGCCAATGTAGGTTGCATAGTGGGTGCATATGCCACCACCTCAGTTGGTGGCATAGCAGCAGGTACCCCAGCCATAGGGACAGGGATAGGCACATGCACCTCAGGGTCTAGCATAGCAGGCATCTTAGGGTCCAACACAATCAGACATCCAGGAAAGGGCCATAGCTATGCTAAGGGGATAGGTTAGGTAGCTATAGGCACAAGTTAGGATGGCCGAGGGCCAGCGGGAGATAGATACAGAGATTATCTCAGGGCTCATGAGAGAGTGAGATATGGCAGAGGCATGGATATGAGTTATCTGAGTAGAGCAGGATACAACAGTGTCAACCCTTGGGATAGATGCCACTAGTAGCTTTTTGGTTGGGTAGGTACACCAGGTGTAGGTATAGTTAGTACAGGTATGGACACAACTAGCATAGGCACAAACATAGTTGGCATAGGTGCAAGGGTAGTTAGCACAGGTACAGGGTGAGCTTTCCAGAGTGTAGGCTCAGACACAGTATTATCAAGGTTTATACCATGGTGCTATGCCAGTTAGTTAGAGGGCTCTGAGCTACTAGAGCCAGTCCATGGCCTCCTAGAGAGCAAGTGGATCAAGGTCAGGAGCCTCCGTGATGGGTCCACAGTAGTCTGGGGTCAGCAGAGGAGGGGATTCAGGAGATACTGTTGGGAGCAGCAGTTCCCAACAATAGGGATAGCAGATTCTTGAGTAGATTTTGGCTCCTACGTACACTTTTTGATGGCTCAAATAGCTGGATACATACATGTACCACTTTTGTATTTTGAGACACATATCACCATCCTTGAGATGTATTTATTGTATATGACTTTGACTCAGAGATGGACCACTTGATATTGCACATTTGGACACATTTTTATGATATTTATATGATGATACAGTCTACTTGATGCTCTCTATATGTAGTTTGCTCATTCTATGATATGGATGCATTTCTATTTGTATGATGGTACTCATGTGATGCTATATGACCTAATGCAGACTTTGATGTTTTACTTGATATGCCTCTAATGTGTGTGAAAGCAAATGGTATCTATATGATTATGCAATCTATGTGATGCACTTATCTATGTTTTTGATTTTTTTATGTTGACACTATGTGATGATTGCAAAATGTATATGGATGACCTGATGCAATTTACTATGTATGCAACTGATTTAATTATGTAAATGACTATCTCATGTGATATGATATGCAACTGCATGCTATGTTTTTGTGATGTCCAAATGTACCCTATCGACATAGAGATGACATGATGATAGATAGAAGATTGATTAAAAGAATGACTCGATGGACAGATTCACAAGCTTCACTTTGTATTGTTACTCTGCATTGTTTGGATCTTTTATTCCATGGGATACAGATGTATTGATGTATAATGGATGTATAATGGATGCTTTGATTTTGACATCTTGATGATGCAAGTATTTTGAAATGCTTATTTCATCATTGGGCAATTTTTTTTGGTACTTTTTCTGAAATGTTGTAAGTTAATACAAGCATCTAGGTATAATTGAACTGAGATGACCTAAGCATTGCTTACATGGGTTTTGCTTTCACAAGTTAATACAAGCATCGATGTATAATTGAACCGAGATGACCTGAGTATTTCTTGCATATCAACAACCAAGGATTGCCCCTGTTCATGTTAGACCTTTGATGTCCTCGATGATCTTTTGCCGATCATGTCGTTAGACAAGGCTTCACATTACTAAAGTTTAATCAACAAATAGCAAACAAAGAAAATAATCATGTTCCCATCATAGCATCTCTAGCTTTTGGCATCCTCGAGTAGCATAGAAAGACATGATAGAAAAAATCAAGACGCTGTATTTTAACCATGCTTCCATCCACAAAACATGTTTGCATTTAGATGTGTTTGTTTCTTGCCATAATTTAGGTAAAATCATTTAGAATGCCTTAGGTGTTTGCTTGCATTGCTCTGGATAGGTTAACGTCTGGCGTCAAGATTTTTGCTTAAAAAGAGTGAGTTTTGTTTGTGCTTGCTTGCCTGGTGAGAAGATTCCACAATCTTTATTGGTGAGACAGACCCTAAGGGATTGACCTAGTGCCTCAGGGGCTCATTGGTAAATGGCCTTACCTACATGACGACACAGAGGCAACGTAGTTCAAGGTAAACCCTAACAGACCTAAGACCTAGGCGGTAGAAAGTGGTGCAGACTCAGATAGATAGAAGGACTGGACATGGGATGGATCAGAAAGTGGAGCCTCAGGGGTGCATAGAAATATGGCCTTGCCTATGTGATGATGCAGAGGCAACGTAGTTCATAGACTTTGACCGTGGATACTAATGAGAGACACTATGCTAGGCTGACATTGTGGATAGTATATGGGATAAAACCTTGGTTGACAAGGTAACAAATAGATAGAGTATCAAGCCATGATAAGTTATCATTAGGTTTTTATTATGGAATAGATATGGATTGAATGGGACAGGAGTGAAGGAAGAATGGACACAAGGTGATTGGTTTCCCAAAGATGGAGGAAGCAGTTTATCACAAGTAACACTTATTTACTAGGTTTTCACCACTTGCTTTTATTTGCATGAAAGCCAGAAAGTATGCATGGTACTTGTTTGCCAGGTTTTCATCATGATACCTATCCAAGGCCCCTATTTTCTAGGTTTTTACCAAAGGATAATTTTTTTGTACTTTTCTAATTTTTTATTTTTTTGTATTTTTTCTAATTTTTGTATTTTTTCGTATTTTTTATTTTTTTTATTTTTTTTGTATTTTATGCCCCCCTTACATTGGGATTCTCCTAGGTATAGAACTAGAGAAGATGCATGCTATTGATTGGGTCATCAAACAACTCACCCTTTGATGTTGCTAATTGATATGCCCCCAATCCATAAGTAACTATGATCACATAAGGCCCAAGCTAGTTGGGTTCAAACTTGCCTTTCTTTTCTCGATCCTGTTGATTGCGGGGGTTCTCCTTAAGTACTAGATCTCCAACTTTAAAGACTCTTGGGCGTACTCTATGGTTATAGATTTGTGACATCATTTGTTGATATGCTTTGAGATGATCAAAGGCTTTCTATCTCCTTTCCTCTAGCAACTCTAGTTCTTGCAATCTAGAAACTCTGTACTCTTCATCTGTTATGAGACCTTTTAATGACACCCTGAGAGATGGTGACTCAACCTCAATGGGGAGCATAAATTCTAAGCCATAGACAAGGGCATAAGGGGTAGCACCTGTGGGAGTACATATACTAGTTCTGTAGGCCCATAGAGTGGGATTGAGTTGGATGTGCCAATCACAGCCAACATCATTGACTATCTTCTTGAGGAGTTTCAAGATAGTCTTGTTGGATGCTTGTGCTTGGCTATTACCTTGGGGGTAATAGGGTGTGGAGAAATGGTGTTGGATTTTGAATCGGTCATAGAGTTCTTGGACATACTAATTTTTGAAAGGTCTTCCATTATCCATGATAATGGATGAGGCAATTTCATATCTGTAGATGAGGTAATTAAGGATGAATGAGGATAATTGTTTACCTATGACGATGGTGAGGGGAATGACTTCAATCCACTTGGTAGAGTATTCAGTGGTGTTTATTATGAATTTGTGGCCACTAGATGAGGATGGATGGATTTTACCCACAAGGTCAAGTCCCCATTGGCAAAAGGGCCAAGGTGTCGTTAAAGGTCTCAACTCTTGAGATGGTGCATGTATCAGGTTCCCATGTATTTGGAACTTCTTGCACTTCTTCACAAATTGGTATGAATTTGTTTCCATGCTCAACCAGTAATAACCTAAATGCATGAGTTTCTTAGCTAAGGAAGGACTGCTAGAGTGTGTTCCATAGATCCCTTCGTGTACGTCTTGTAAGGCAGTTTGGGATTCTTTTCATTCTAAACAACAAAGTAAAGTACCATCTAGACCACGTCAGAATAGGGTGTCGGCAATAAAGGTATAACTAGAGAATGGAAATTGCATGAGGATGAGAAGATATTTTAGCTCAATTAAATATTTAGAATATTCAATTGCATGTGCACAAGGATTGAATTATATTTAGAGATAACTCAATTTAGAAGAAATAGACAACTTAAATAAATATTTGATTTATTTAAATTTAGAGAAGATATTATTAGAAGAAACGGTTAAATAATTGATATTATTTAATTTAGAATGATTTTGTAAGAATAAACAAAATATTTGATTATATTTTATTTTTAGAGATTGAGAGGATTTAAATAAATTTGATTGATTTATTTAGATTTGGAAGAATGATTTGATTTAATTAAATAATTAAGAATTATTTAATTGTTTGGAAGAATTTAATTAAATAAAGGATTTTATTTAATTTTGACTTTTGAAGAGGTAATTAAATATTTTGATATTTAATTAATTTAGAGGAATATGAATCAAATAAATAAATAAATTTATTTATTTATTGATAGAGGAATTAGAAGGGAATAAATATTAAGAATATTTATTTAGACTGAGTCATGTCATTTTTAGGCGTATACATGTATAATAGTAGATTTTGTCATCTTCTTGTACAAGTTTTTGAAATACTTTGTTTCATCATTGAGATTTTAAAATGTTGTAAGAAAATACAAGCATCTAGGTATAATTAAACCATGATGACCTAAGTATTACTTACATCGATTTTGATTTAGCAAGTTAATACAAGCATCAAGTATAATTGAACTAGGATAACTTGAGTATTGCTTGTGTATCAATAGACAAGGATTACACCTGTTTCATGTTTAGACCTCTGATGTCCTTGATATTCGTTATGTTGATCATGTCTTTAGACAAGGCTTCACATTACTAAAGATAAACCCACAAACAACAAACAAATAAAATAATTATGCCCCCATCATAGCTCCTCTAGTTTTTGACATCCATGAGTAGCATAGGAAACATTTTTAATAAAAATCAAGATATAAGACTTAAACAACCATTAAACCTCCTTTCCATAAAGATATTTTTCTTGCAATAACTGATAGAGTCATGTTTGATAGTTTTAGGCAGGTTGGTGTTGTTAGGTTTAGTTTGATGCTTCTTTGTCAAGATGATGTTTAAAGCTTTCCTACTGTGCTTCTTGTAGTCTAGTGATAAAACCATGATCTGATATGTTATCCTCTGGGTTATAGAATTCAAAAATCTAATTCACTAACTAGGTTGAGCATTTGCCCCCAGTCAAGTAATGGATCAATTTATTATGGATGAACTGACAATAGACATGAAGAAATTGTTGCAAGTATGTGCCTAATCGGTGTTTTCATTGATGTCAACATATCGTTGTTGTCATTGGTGTCAACTATCTTATTCTATTATTTGTTTAGAAGACTTGTATATTAAGGATATTGAGAAAATTAGCCTCTCCAGAAGAAACAAGTGAGTTACAAAGAAGTGCAGTATAGGTAATGAGTTGTATACTGAAGAACAATCCGGTAATCTACTCCATATTTATTTCTTCTTGAAGATCGTGGTTTGTGGATTGGAAGTAAGTTAGAGGTATGACTAAGGATGCTACATTTCAGGTTTGAGTCCTCTGCATGAAGATCTAAGTAAGTTGTGTTCACCAGAGTGAAACCAACTTTTTTTGTAAGTTCAGTTGGGACAGGAAGAAAGTATTATGCTCTGCATTCCTCTACAATAAAATATTTTTCTCTAGGGTTCTAGAAGGAAGTATGGGATGATGATAAGTGCCTAGAGTTGCAATGGTTCATGGTTTGGTGGTTCACAAGCTATCATTCCTTTATGATAGTTGAAGGAAATAAAGTCCATGTGTTCCAGTGTAAAGATTCTTATGGGTAAAGTTGTTAAAGGTTGTGTGGTTGCTCCTAATGATTATAACGTTCTTGTGGATGTCCCATAATCATGTTCCTATCTAGACTTTGGTCCGCATTAAGAAATTAAGATTGTGTTTGAAGATTGTTCCCAGATAATGTAGCATGTAACCAGTCTTAGCTGACTTGGTTAATCCCAGTGATTGCAGATATCTCTTGAAAATTGTGAAAACATGTTTAAGCATGGAAGATCATGTTTGAGTCCCATCTAAGGCATGGCATGGTCCACGTATAACTTTACTTCATCCCCTTTGCATAATGTTGTAATAGTGTAAGACCTATTTTGTAAATGTTTGTAATGTCGACCTTGGAGATTGTTCCAATGGTTGATGATTGTGATGCCAACCTTGATGATCATTCCAAGGTTGTTCTAGTGTATAAATAGTTGTAGTTGAGTCATGATAAGTTGTCCTTGAGTGGAAATGAAATGATATTAAGAAAGGTCCAAAAGGCGAAGTAAAGAAGAGGCAGAGGAAAGAAGAGGAAGAACAGAGCAGAGGAATTATTGTACTTCAGTCACAAATATAGAAAGGTATTGATCGTGGTAGTAAGTCTAGCAGTGAGCCACAAGTGGGGTTTAATATCCCTTAGGGTTTAATAGCCCTTATTGTAATCTTGCTAGGCTTAGGGTTGAGGTAGTGAGCCTACTAGACCTAGTTGTTCTTCATGGTAGTGAGCCAGTATGTTTAGGCCCGTGGAGTGACCAAGCCTGAACATCATTATTTCAAGATTGTAATATATATTGTGAGATAATCCTCTCTGTAGTTTTTCCCCACCATGGGGTTTTCCACGTAAAATCTAGTGTCTCTTTTGTTTGATGTTGTATCTTTGGTTAAGTTTCTGATTTCATGCACTCATTGTTAAATCATAATAATTATGGATAAGTGATGAATGTTTAATTGTAAAAAGTGTTTAAGTTTTTGGGACAACTGATTCACCCCCCACTCTCAGTTGTCTGGTGCATATCAACAATAGGTATTAGAGCCAAGTTCCTTTGAAGAAATTTTAACAACATGAGGAAGATCCAAAATGTCTTACAATAAGGAAGTGCCACATTTTGATGGAATGAATTATGTTCTCTGGAAGGCTCAGATGAAAAGCCATTTTCTTTGTCTTGGTTAGAAAGTATGGAAAGTTGCAGAAATAGAATACACCATACCTCAAAATGGTCTGATGACTGAAGATGAAATCAAAGAATATGATATAGATGTCAAGGAAAAGGAGTCTCTGCTAAGCTCATTAACTGACTCAATACTGACAAAAGTTGTGAATCTTGAAACTGCAAATAAGGTATGGGAAAAGTTGAAAAATCTATATGAAGGAGATGATAGTATGAAGGAAGCCAAGTTACAAAGCCTAAAAATAAAATATGAAAGTTTGAAGATGAATGATTATGAAAACATATCTGCCTTTATGCAAAGAGTTGATGAACATGTTACACAGATAAAAGCCATAGGCGGAAGTCTCGATGAAAAGGAAGTTATGAAAATTCTCAAATCTCTACCCAAGTCCTACTATCACAAGGTAGCTGCAATTGAAGAATTCATGCAAGTAAAAGTGGTTGATAGGGATCAGTTGCTTGGTAAGCTTACTACCTTTGAAATGAGAGAGTTTGGTGATGCTCTACAGAAAGTTGAGATGACCTTCAAAGCTTGTACTCCTAGAATTACTTCCATATCAGAAAAGCACAATGTAGAATCTGACAATGAGTTTGATGAAGTTGAAGCCAACTTTGTGGACAGACCGCAAAGAGGATCTGGTAAGTATAAAGGCAAATTACTTTTCAAATTTTTTTCTTGTGGTAAAGTAGGTCATTTTACTTCCAAATGTCCTGAAAGAATTGAAAGAAATAGAAGAAGATATGAGAATAGGCCTAGGACCCAAAAGAAGTGTTATTATGTTGAAGATTTTGATGATGGTGAATGAGTATCAGATAAAGATGAACCAAATAATGCTAGTTCCTCTGTAAATGAATGCTTGTTTATTTCTATTAAGGAAGATCACGTGTATACTAATTCTACTAGCTATGTGAAGGAAGAAAAATAGTGGAAAGTGCTTTGGCTACTCAAGTCGTTAAGGACAAGGATGAATGGGTTATTGATAGTGGCTACTCTCACCACATGACTAGTGACAAAAGTATGTTTGTGAGTTTGGAAAGATATGACGGTGGACCAGTTAGGTTTGGAGATGATACAACTGGTAAGATTGTGGAAAATAATCTATTTCTTTTGATGGCAAGCATAATACTATAGATAACTTGTATGTAAAAGGATTAAAGTACAATCTTTTGAGTTTGGGTCAAATGTGTGACAAGGGCTATGATTTAAGCTACAAGGACAATGGATGCAAGATTAGGGAAAGCTATGGAATAATCATTGCAACTTGGTAAAAAGACTAGAGGTAATATCTATTACTTGAAAGGAACTGATAACTATTGCTTGTCGACTCAGACTGATGAGAGTTGGTTATGGAACAGAAGGTTGTGTCACATAAATTTTGATAATATTATGAAGATAAGTACTATACAAGTTGTTAGAGATTTGCCCAAGCTTGTGAAGCCTACAAATCCTATTTACAAGGAGTGTTAATTTGGGAAATAGACAAGAACAAGATTCAAAAGCAAGGACCAATCAATCAGAGGACTACTTGAGCTAGTGCATACAGATTTGCGTGGACCTACCAGAGTAAGAAGTTTGCAAGGAGACAAGTAGTTCATGTTGCTTATTGATGATTATTCTAGAATGACTTGGGTCATCTTTTTGAAAGCTCTAGATAAATTCAAGGCATTTAAGGCAATGGTTGAAAATGAGATGGATTTGAAAATCAAATGCTTGAGGTCTGATAGAGGAGGAAAGTTCACATCAAATGAATTTAATTTATTTTGTGAAGAACATGGAATAAAGAGATGGCTATCTATGCCCAAAACTCCATGACAAAATGGAGTTGTTGAAAGGAAAAATATAATAGTTTAAGAAGCTACTAGAACCATGATGACAGAAGCTTATCTTCTGGAAGCATATTGGAGAGAAGCAATTCACACCACTCTATAAATCCTAAACAAAGTTCAAGTAAAAGGTAACATTTCAAAGACTCCTTATGAATTGGGCATGGTAGAGTTCCTATTGTGAAATATTTCAAAGTTTTTGGTAGCAAATGTTATATCAAAAGAGAAGAAGATTTAGGCAAGTTTGATGCTAGATGTGATGAAAGAATCCTCCTTGGTTTCTCCACCAAGAGCAAGGCCTACCGGTGCTATAATAAGAGGCTAAATAAGATCATTAAAAGTGCAAATGTTAATGTTGATGAAATTAAGGAAAGATCTTCAGAATCAAGTGAATATGAGTTAGATGATCTAGATGTTTCAGAAGTGGTACAACATGAAGACAGCCCAGATGAAGAAGAACAAGCTTCAGTAAGTGCTACTAAAACTCCAAGATATGTAAGAATCAATCATTCTGAAGATCAAATCATAGGAGATAAGAGCAAAGGGATCTTACCAGAAGAAAATTTGGAAAGAAACAAGTAATTTTTTTGTCTAATTTCTAAGATTGAACCTAAAACTATGGATGAGGATTGTAAAGATGAGAATTAGACAAAGGCTATGGAAAAGGAATTGATGCAGATAGAGAAGAATTAGACTTGGGATCCTGTTCCCAAACTAGCAGACAAGAATGTAATTGGTACAAAGTGGGTCTTCGGAAACAAGAAGAATGAGAATGGTGAAGTGGTAAGAAACAAAGCACGGTTGGTATGCAAGGGATATGCTCAAGTTGAAGGAATAGACTTTGAAGAAAATTTTGCTTCAGTGGCAAGGATTAAAGTAATAAGGATGTTTCTGGCTTTTGTAGCATACAAAGATTTGAAGGTTTATCAAATGGATGTGAAGTCTACCTTCTTAAATGGAGAGTTGGAAGGGGAAGTCTATATCAAACAACCAGAAGGATTTCAGTCAGCAGATCACGGTGACATGGTATGCAGATTGAAGATAGCTTTGTATGGATTAAAACAAGCTCCTAGGGCATGGTATGCATGGTTGGATAGGTACCTGATATAGATAGGGTTTAGTAAAGGTACTATAGATAGAAATCTCTATTTAAAGATCAATAATGAACAAATCCTAATTGTTGCAATTTTTGTTGATGATATTATTTTTGGAGGCAATGAAGGTACATGCTAAGTTTTTTCTAGAGAAATGCAAAGTGAATTTGAAATGTCTATGTTTGGAGAGATGAACTTCTTTATAGGTTTGCAAATAATTCAATCAAATAAAGGTATCTTCATTTCTCAGTCTAAATATGTGAAAGAGTTGTTAAAGAAATTTGGGATGGAAGACACTAAACTAGTTTGCGCACCTATGATAACTGGTTGTAAGTTGAGTAAAGATGATAACTCACACTTGGCAGACTAGAAAAGGTATAGATCTATGATTAGAGTATTACTTTATCTGACTCAAAGTAGACCTGACATAATGCATGCAGTATGACTTGTGGCAAGATTTTAGGCAGAACCCAAGGAATCACATGTGATGGTAGTCAAGAGAATTATGAGATATTTAAAAGGTATAATGGATTATGGTTTGTGGTACACTAAGGACTATGACTTTACTCTAGGTACATATACTAATGTAGATAGGGCCAGAGATGTGGATGATAGAAAAAGTACAAGTGGAGGTACATTCTTCTTGGGAAAAAGATTAATATCTTGGTTGACCAAGAAACATGATTCAATATCCCTATCTACTACATAAGTAGAATACATTAAAGTAGCATGCACTTGCGCTCAAGTGTTATGGATGAAGCAGACTTTGAAGGACATCAAAATTGTGTATGAAGATCTCATTGCAATCTTGTGTGACATTACAAGTGCCATAAACATATCAAAGAATCTAGTGATGCATTTGAGGACAAAATACATATCCATCAAGTATAATTTTTTGAGAGAAAAGGTGATAGAGAATGAAGTCAAGTTGGAGTATGTTTCTACCAAGGATCAGATTGCAAATATTTTTACCAAGCCACTGCCTAAGGATACTTTTGATTATCTCAAAGAAAAGTTAGGGGTTATCGCCCTTCCTCCTCTAAACTAAGATACATAATAGTACATCAGTCCAGAGGTTCTCAGACATCTGGATTGATGCCTTTTAGGGATACTTCTTAGGTGGAGTACTCAGAGAGTTCAGAACAGAGATTAGATTAGAGAAAAAGAGTGCAAGTATGTACCTTTTGACATTGATGTCAAAGGGGGAGAGAAGTCATGTGAAAAACATAAAAAACTTATAATGAAGATATGTAAGAGAAAGGGGGAGAATTTTGGAGAAAGAAAGAGTGTAGGCATGTAAAGAGAAAAGGGGAGAATCTTGTCTTGATGGTTGTTACAGTTTTTCACCTCATATTTTTCCATCAATGACAAAGGGGGAGATTGTTGCAACTATGTGCCTAATCGGTGTTGTCATTGATGTCAACATATCTTTGTTGTCATTGGTGTCAACTATGTCTTATTCTATTACTTTTTTAGAAGACTTGTATGTTGAGGATATTGAGAAAATTAGCCTCTCCGGAAGAAACAAGTGAGTTACAGAGAAGTGTAGTACAGATAGTGCGTTGTATGCTAAAGAATAGTCTAGTAAACTGCTCCGTATTTATTTTTCCTTGAAGATCATGGTCTATGGATTGGAAGTAAGTTATATGTATGACTAAGGATGCTACATTCGGGGTTTGACCCCTCCGCATGAAGATTTGAGTAAGTTGTGTTCATCAGAGTGAAACCAACTTTTTCTATAAGTTCAGTTGGGACAAGAAGAAAGTATTCTTCTCCACATTCCTCTGCAATAAAGTATTTTTCTCTATGGTTCTAGAAGGAAGTTTGAGATGATGATAAGTGCCTATAGTTTCAATGGTTTGTGGTTTGGTGGTCCACAAGCTATCTTTCCATTATGACAGTTGAAGACAGTAAAGTTCATGTGTTCCAGTATGAAGATTCTTATGGGTAAAGTGGTTAAAGGTTGTGTGGTTGCTCTTGATGATTATAACATGCTTGTGGATGTCTCCTGATCATGTTCCTATCTAGACTTTGGTCCACATTAAGAAATTGAGATTGTGTTTAAAGATTGTTCTCAGATAATGTAGTGTGTAACCATTCTTAGCAGACTTGGTTAATCCTAGTGATTGCAGAGATCTCTTGAAGATTTTGGAAGCATGTTGAAACATGGAAGATCATGTTTGAGTCCCAGTTAAGGTATGGCATCGTCTACATATAACTTTACTTCATCCCCTTTGCTTAATGTTGTAATAGGCCAAGACCTATTTTGTACATATTTGTAATGCTGACCTTGGAGATTGTTCCAATGGTTGATGATTGTGATGCCGACCTTGATGATCATTCCAAGGTTGTTGTAGTGTATAAATACTTGTAGTTGAATCATGATAAGTTTTCCTTGAGTGGAAATGAAAAGATATTAAGAAAGGTCCAAAAGGTAGAGTAGAGAAGAGGCTGAGGAAAGAAGAGGAAGAATAGAGCAGAGGAAGAGCAGAGCAAAGGAATTATTATACTTTAGTCACAAATATAGAAAGGTGTTGATCATGGTAGTGAGTCTAGCAGTGATCTGCCAATAGGGTTTAATAGCCCTTATTGTAATATTGTTATGTTTAGGGTTGAGACAGTGAGCCTGCTAGACTTAGTTGTTCTTCATGGTAGTGAACTAGTAGGTTTAGGCCCGTGGAGTTACCAAGCCTGAACATCATTATTTCAAGATTGTAATATATATTGAGAGCTAGTCCTCTCCATGGTTTTTCCCCACCTTAGAGTTTTCCATGTAAAATCTAGTGTCTCTTGTGTTTGATGTTGTATCTATGGTTAAGTTTCTGATTTCATGTGCTCATTGTTAAATCATAATAATTGTGGATAAGTGATGAATGTTTAATTGGAGAAAGTGTTTAAGTTTTGGGGACAACTGAATCACCCCCCTCTCAGTTGTTCAGTGGATATCAATAGAAATGGGCCCTAAGGGATTGACCTATTACCTCGGGGGCTTATTGATAAATGGCCTCGCATACGTGATGATGCAGAGGCAACATTATTTTCTTTAGGTGGACTATGTCGACGTAAGGCCTAGGGGTTGGGAAGACTTGGGGGCTCATCGATGATGGCCTTGCCTATGTGATAATGTAGAGGCAACATAGTTTGACCTTGAATGCTGACACTGGTAAATGGATGAATGGGAGATATGCAAAGGTTTATGATAGGATTAGAGATATGGGTGGAAGGGAAACCTCAAGGGTCCATCAATGATGGCCTTACCTATGTGATAACACAGAGGCAACGTAGTTCAAGATACTAATGATACTGATAATGGACTCATAATAGAATAATAGGATGGATGATAAGATTGGATGACCTTATTAGATAAGGTGATAAGGGTGACAGAGCACTAAGCTATGATACACTACCATTAGGTGGTTACGAATGGATGCATTTATTCTATGGATACGGTAGGAAAAATGGATGTGGGTTGGGTTTTTCTAAAATATGGAGGAAGTGATTTATTGCAAATAGCATCTGTTTCCAGGTTTTCACCACTTTCTTTTTATTACATGATCACAAATAGCGCATGTTTTCTAGGTTTTCATTAATTGATTTTTTTTTACATCCCTTGCATTGGGGTTATTTAGGTGTTGAACCTTCAAAGATGCATACTATTGATGGGGTCATCAAACAGTTCACCTTCTGATGTTGATAGTTGATAAGCTCTTGATCCATAGGCAGCAACTATGACATAAGGACCCAATCAATTGGGTTCAAATTTCTTCTTTTTCTCTCTATCTTACTAATTTCTTGGATTCTCTATTAGAACCAAGTCACCCACCTGGAAGATTCATGGTTTGACCCTGTGATTATAACTTTTTGACATTCTCTATTGGTATGCCTTAAGATGGTTAAAGGTGTGTTGTCTTCATTCTTCTAGTAGCTCTAGCTCCTGGAGCCTAGATACTTTGTATTCCTCATCATTTATGAGACCCTTTAATGACACCTTGAAGGAAGGTAACTCAACTTCTATAGGCAAGATAGCTTTAGAGCCATAGATGAGGGTGTATGGTGTCACACCTATGGGAGTACATATACTGGTTCTGTAGGCCCATAGAGCGGAGTTCAATTGCATGTGCATTCATGGCCATCATCATTGACAATCTTTTTGAGTATCTTCATGATAGTTTTGTTTGATGCCTCAGCTTGGTCATTACCTTGCGGGTAGTATGTAGTGGAGAAGTGATGTTGAATGTGGAATTTGTCATAGAGTTCTTTCACATCCTGATTCTTGAAAGGTCATCCATTATCTATGACAATGGATAATGGAATACCATATCAGCAAATGATGTAGTTGAGGATGAAAGAGGATATTTGTTTCCCTATGATGTTGTTTAATGGAATAGCCTCAATCCACTTCATAAAATACTCAGTGGCTGTTATAATGAATTTGTGGTTGTTGGAGGATGAAGGGTAAATCTTGCCTACTAGATCAAGTTCCCATTGATAGAAGGGCCAAGGTGTCATTAAGGGTTGCAACTCTTAAGTGGGTGTGTGTCTCATATTACCATGAATCTAGCATTTCTTACACCATTTGACAAAATGATAGGAGATAGATTCCATGCTTGACCAATAGTATCCAAGATGCATGAGTTTCTTCGCCAAGGTAGGACCACTAGAGTGTGTCCCACATATTCCTTCATGTACTTCACTTAGAGGGATCTAATATTCATCACTATTTAATCACCTAAGGAGAGTACCATCTAAACCTTGTCGATACAGGTTGTTTGTGATAATGGTATATCGAGATGCTTGGCATACGAATGTTTGTTTCTGGTTGTTTGATAAGTTGGGTGGTAGGACATTCTCTTTTAGATAGGTGCAAACCTTTCTATATAAGGGAGAATCAGACCCTACGATGTGGCAAATAGTTCTAGTTTTTGGGATTTCATAAGAAGGATGGGAGACTAGCTCCACCAAGAACTAATAACGAGAATGATTTTCAGGTATGTCCAAGATGGATGCAATAGTAGCTGTTGCATATGTTTCTTTGTTTTCCAATCTTGGTATCTATTTGAAGGATAACAACAAAATATTCCTTGAAGTCATCCACCATATGCTTGTATGGTATCAACTTCTCATCCTTAGTTTGATAATTATCATTTACTTGATTAATAGTGAGTTGTGAGTCCCTATACACATGAAGTTCACTGACCTTCCAATCTACTACCATCTTTATGCTGATAACCAGTGCTTCATACTCAGCTACATTGTTGGTGTATGAAAATAGAAGTCTGTATGACTTAGGGATTGTATCTCCATGTGATGTTACCAACAAGATTCATGCTCCAGATTCATGTTGAGTATACGACCCATCAAAGTAGAGTTTCCAGGCTGTGGTAGTGATGTTGAAGATAGACTCATCTAGAAATTCAAAGCTTAATGGGTTGTCATATATCAAAGGTGCATCCACCAGCTAATCTGCAATGAGGTACCCCTTTATTTCTCTTCTATCTACATACTCAATGTCAAATTCACTTAGTATCATGACCCATTTAGATATTTTCCCTATTAGGGTAGCTTTGCTGAGTAGGTATTTTAATGGATCAATCTTACCCACTAGCTTGATAGAGTGTGAGAGCATGTAGTGTCTCCATTTTTGTGAAGCAAAGACAATTGCAAGGCATGCTCTTTCAATTGGTGTATACTACAGTTCATAACCTACTAGTGTCCTGCTGATGTAGTAGATTGCTTTCTCTTTTCCTTCATGGTTTTGTTGTGCTAGCAGAGCTCCAAGAGCTGTTGGTGTAGCTAAGATATAGAGAAGTAGTGGCTTACCCTGAATTGGCGGCATCAAGATTGGTGGGTTCATTAGATATTCCTTTAGATGATGAAAATATTGTTCACACATGTCATCCAATTTTAATGGAATTTTTTTGTGTAAGAGATGGGTGAAGGGATGACACTTATCTGCTAGTTAAGAGATAAACCTTCTGATGGACTGCATCTTTCCTTATAGAGACTACAACTGACTCAGATTCTTAGGTGGTGGCATTTCCTTGATTGCTTTTACCTTGGTTGGGTCCACCTCTATTCCATTATTTGATACAATATATCCAAGGAGTTTACTAGATGTGACTCTGAAAACACACGTTTTTGGATTTAACCATACATTAAATTGTTCTAGTCTCATGAAGATTTTGTCTAAGACCTGCAAATGTCCTTCTCTGGTAATTGACTTGGCTAGAATGTCATCTACATAATCTTTGATGATGGTGTGCATCATGTCATGAAAGATTATAGTTGATGTAGAAGGATCCCTAGTTCAAGAGAAATCATGCATGAACCAAAAACATTTGAATTTCAGTTTGTTTGCAGTTTAGTTTGTTTCTTTTCATTTTCTAGTTCAGTTTAGGTAGTTTAGTCAAAAATAGTTTCTATATTTTTGTCCACATTCCACCGTAGTCACACATCAGACCTTGTAGAGTTGGACTTAACTTCTAGATATGTTCATCTACATCATATCCAAAATTCAGAGCATTTGGATCAGTTACCCAAAAGTTATCACTATCAAAAGATTGACTATTTTCTCATAACAGAGCATCCTAACAGTCTCTGATAATCAAGTAAAGGAGAAGAGTTGCGGAGCATTCCTCAACTTGTGGAGCCTAATGACACATCATTCAATGTTCTATGGTTCATGGCCAACCTTCCCCAAGATTCACACATTATTCCATACATTTACGAAGGTGTTCTACTTGATTAGGTATGACCTATCCATGTACACATGTTACAGCTCTTCATTGGAGTTTGTGATCTTCCTTCGCCGATGGGAATGAATCTTGTGATTCAGAGATGATATATATTGATGTAATAGATCCTTAGGAAAGTAGATTTTGATAGTTAGAAATAGATTGATAAGTTCATAGTTTGGATTTTCACGAAGGAGCTTCAAAGCTTTATCTTCTGATATTCTGTAATCAGGCCTTTGAGCCCTAATTGTAATCCTACATGTTGCCAGCCAATCTGTAATTAAATTCTATGATATACTAAATGACTAAATCTGCATTTATTTCATATCTTTGAGTTGTTTCCGTTGTGTATACTCCTATTGCACAGTTTGGAAAGTTCATTCTGTGAAGCCTCCTACCATGACTACCCCAAGTGGTATCAGAGTTAAAGTTTGAATCTTTTGGAGTGAATTGAGTGATGTTGGTGAAGGAATTCTATAAGATCTTTCTATGGACAGATCACCAAATTGAGGCAGGCTAATTATGTCACAACCGATCACCTATTGTGAGGCACTTGTCACCTTGTAGCCTGATCACCGAACTTGAGGCAGTTTGTGTTGGAAAGAGACACTACTAGGCATGTCAGGTGTTGTCATGGTTGGTAACTAAATCTATCTTACACATCTGCATTGTATCATTTGATCATACTGGAAGTCAGATTGCAGATTTGTCTAAGTCTGGATAGAGAGGAATAGAGCATATCATGGGGTTCAACATTTTGGTTTGCATTTCTCCACAAGTAATCATATTGTGCTATGGATATGAGTGAATGTTAAGGGATGTCAATACTACCTAAATCCAAATTTTTAGCCTCCAGTGATGAAGGGATTGAAAGTTACAACCATCTAAGTATTGGGTTTTGGTTAGACAGTTCAGTCCGGTGAAGAACAAGCCAACCTAGTGTTTGATCCTTGTGCAGATTAAGAGAAGTGATTGGTTGAGTAATTTATGAGATCCAGTGGTATTAGCTGACATGTGTGGTGACTTGAACATGTAGGTTTTGGTTTGCATTGATGTTTTTGCATGGATTCAGCCGACAGAATAGTGATCTTGAAAAAGTTTCTATGTTTTTCTTGAGGCTAACTGTAGTTGATGAAATTTCATGTTTCAGATATATATGATCAATGGGTTTGAGCATTTTAACATATGGACATGTAAATATGAAGTGATAGGTGTTAAGTGTTGTAGTATAAAGTGCAAAGAAAGAGATCTAAGCTCCAGATCATGACAGATTAGTGAAACAAGGCAGTGAGAGATGAAGTGTGTGAAGTCAGTATATTAAGCCTAACTAGAACTGTAATCTTGCATTGTTAGATGCTATTCTTTAGTTCAAATATTTCAGTGAACTTTTTGTAATTGATCTTGTAGATAGTGAGCCTCCTTTGAGCAGTGAGCTCTGGGTAGTGCACCTAAAGGCATGTACCTTCCCATTTGTAATACTTTTAATAGAGTATAAAATCTTATGCGTTAACCCCCACTGTGGCTTTTCCCTTAACCAGGTTTCCATGTAAAAATCCTAGTGTTCATGTGTGATGATCTTGTTGTTGTTGTTCTTAAGCTCATGCTTCTTTCTTTTGAATATATGTGGTAAATTAATAAAGGAACATAATAACAAGTTTTGTAGAACACTGATTCACCCCCCTCTCAGTGTTCCTTAATTCCAACAATTGGTATTAGAGAAAGGTTCCTTGGAAGAAGTTTAACAGCTTGAGGAAGATCTGGGAAGGTGTTTTAATGGGTTCATTCAGGTATTCTGATGGCATCAATAAACAACTTCAAGTTGCTTTAGAATATCTTGATCAGTCCAAAGCCGAAGTCAAAGAACTACAAGAGAACCTTAAAGATGCTGAGGATTTCATTGAGACTTTGAAAGGGAAACTAAGCAAATCTATGGAAAAGAGGAAGGAGCTACTTTAGTAGTTAGTAAATCAGAAGGAAGACAGTGGCATGGATGAGGTTCTATAGGAGAAGACAAAGGAATGTGAGAAGTTGGTAAAAGAAGTTGTCCTAAAACATGAGATGGAATTTGGGGTGATGAGGCTAACCAAGGAAATTGAGGAAAGGAAGAAGACTGAAGAAAACTTGAATCAGTCTTTGAAAGAAAGAACAAAAGAGTGTTGTAGATTAGACAGAATAATTGGCATCTAGACTCTGATCTACAAGAATCCAGGTATAATTAGGAACAACTTCAAAGGCAAATTGTCATTCTCAAACATGACCTAGAAGATGCAAATGAATACAAAGAAAAGTTCAAGATAAGTTTAGCTAAACTTGAGGTGCTACTTGATAGTCAGAAGAAGGTAGATGATAAGCATGCTCTCAGATATCAGAAAGGTGAAAGCTCTAGATCCAATCAAAGAAATCCTAGATCAAGAAATTAGAGAAACAGACCTAGAAGACCTTTGTTCAGATAGCCTAATGCTCAAAGGTATCCATCCTTCAACGGAAAATGTTTCAATTGCAATAAATTTGGTCATATAGCTACTCAGTGCAAAAGTAGAGTGAATCAAATTGGTCCATCCTTCTCCGGTCAATGCTTCAATTGTAAAAGGTATGGTCATAGATCCATTGAATGTAGAAGTATGATGATGAACAATTTTAAGAATAGAGGAAATGTCAATTCTTTCAATGGAAAATATTTTGCATGCAATAAATTTGGACACATGGCTAATCAGTGTAGATCAAGAGAAAATCAAGTAAATGAGAAAAGAAATATTGCATGCTTTAATTGTAATAGATCCAGTCACATTGTAAGATTCTGTAGAAGTAGGAATGATGATAGAAAAGGTCAAATAAATAGAAACTAGAATGTGCAGAGACAAGATAAATGCAAGGGCAAAGTAGATGTGAATGAGATCCAGAATGAAATGATTAAAACATGGTGTTGATGATTGTTTTTACGCATTCATAACAAAAGTTAAAATTCACAAAAGAACCTAACTGTCTTGAAAGATATGAAGAAATCAATTAAGATTACTTAATCCCAAGTTTCTATATGGTCAGGTCTTGACCTTGTGGATAATTCAATAGGTTGATGTGAAGCTATAATATGCAAGGGGCCTTACTTGATTTAAAGTGATCTATGACTCACTGGATTCGAATTATGCAAATTATCACAAGTATCAACATATTATCCATCTTTTTGCATAAATTTGATACTTTGTCACAAAGATTTATATGATTTATATTAAAACAAGCCTTTCTTTTCACATATTATGAAAATTGTCAAATATTAATTCAATTGGTCGGATTCCTTCAACTATTAGACAATCTCCTTTAAATTTCAACGTGCAAGATAAATATTTCAAATGTTAAGGAAAAGTTAGAGAAATTTAAATTGAATTTCATTCTACTACAAGATCTAAATGCTCTATTATTCACGTTGCATGTAGTACAACAAACTTGATTAAATCAACAAACTAAACCTTTAAATGTAAGCCCTGAGTATTTTCATAAACATACATTCAAGATTAGAATCTTTTGAAGAGATAATAGTTCAAATACAAACAAGAGCTAGAAAACACTCTAAAGTAGACGTAGAATTCCAAATGTATTTGCATTTAAAATGTACAGTCACATATGATTTACAATGTATGAGTAACTTTTTGCTTCATTAATCAACTTACAGAAAACTTACAAAAAATGTCTTACAGATACAGTAAGGAAGCTAGATTCTCCACGCATTCCTTAATGTAGACACAGGTGACCTCCTCTAAACTAAAATGCTCTTCTAATCAAAATATTCAAACAACTACAATTGCCAACTTTATTCTATAAATCCCTGTATAAGTAATGTACAAGTAGCAAAGTTCCTTATATAGATTTTGAAACTTTCCATGCTACGGCTACAAACTTCATCTACAGTTGAGATCTTTCTCTTTTTGATCAATGGTGCACATTCATCTCTAACCGTCTGCCAAAATATCTAACTGGCATCTTTTCCCTCTCAAAGGATGCTATTGGAATCTTTTCAAAAATAAGATTCCTCCTTTTTTTGACTTTCACTTGCTGATACTCTTTACTTGACCTTTCCCAAAACGATTGCTTCCTTCGTCTTTTCATTCCTTTATGTATGTTTTGAAATTACCAATTACACCTTCTACAAAGGTATGGTCCTCTCTTGGACTCTTTGCCCATATGTGCTCTTGCATCACAACTCCTTCCTTCAATTTCTTTTCTCTATTTTTTTATCCTTCTCTTCTTTTCTTATACTTTTTCATTTTAGCACGTTCTTCCACTAATGAATCCATCATCTGTTTGCTCATGTATGCTTCAGGATTTTCTATGCATGGTGTAAAAATGGCATTAAAATCTGTTAAGGCCCTTTCCTCTCCATATGCCGGTATGTCCATGCATTCATGCTCCAAAATTTTCTCTACTATCTTCTTGTGCATTCTAATCATTTCATCTGCTTTCTCTTCTAAATCCTGAACAACTGTTATACATTTTCTGAGATTATCCTCCTCAAATTTGAGCTCCAATCTTACCTGTGGCACTTGACTTGCTAGTGAAGGGGTAATTACTCCTTCATTGATCAACTCCTCTACTCTTTCTTCTATTTTTGTTATCTATGCCAGCTCAGACCTGCACTCTTCCCTTCTAAATTGACAATTATGCACAAGTATATTACATTTGTTCCTTACTCCTGCCACTACCTCCCAACTTTTCATAGCCTATTTTATTATTTTCTCACCTTCTTGTATAAAATCTTTGAAACATTCATCAAAAGTATTGGCCTTGAACTTTTTATTTTCCATGTCCGTTATTTCTTCTTTGGATACCACTGTTATGTCACTGGGTAATTTTGGGACTATGGTATTGGGATCAAATATCCCTTTAATAAATTGTTGTAGTTGGACAATATGTCCTTTCAAATACTCTTGCTTGTCTTTATCTTTCCTCATCATCTCTGTTGTCACTTGGTGCATATCCTCCCACTCAGTAATGTGTTGTTCTCGTGTAGTATGCCCAAGATCAAAATTTAGAATTTTGTATTCTTTGAAGGTTATTTCACCTTTTCCTTTTTCTTTCTGTGGTATGGCTAGGTTCAGCATTCTACATCCATCTAGACCCCTTTGTATAGCTAACATTGTCCTATCTTTTCTTCTTTCATTTTCTTGGTGTTGTATTACCTAACAAGCTCTTAATGTCAATTGGTACCAATTGTACCTGTTTCTTTTCCTTTCTTATTTCTCCTCCTAACCATGCAGGAACGTCCTTGGTGCCTTTTGCAGTTTTAACTTCATCAATTACCTCTTCATGAGGTCTCTATGTTTCAACTTCTCCTTGTTGTTGTTGTTGTGGAATTTGCTATTGAGGTGGAGGCTCTTGTTGTTGTTCTTGTTGTTGAAGTAGGGGCCCTTGTTCCATAGGTTCATTTGGCTGTTTGGATTCCCCTTCATTTTCTTCCTTCTCCACTTCTGTATCCCCTCCATCTTCAGCCTCTTCTTCATGATTCTCCCCTTCTAATGTTTCTTTATCTTGGTCTTCTTCTACATATATTTGTTCTATATTTATTATCACTAGTATCACTTCCAATATGAAAAGTTTCAATAGTTTGTTTGGCTTTATGTGTTTCTGACTCTTGCAATGTTTCTTTAGCCAATTCCATCTTCACCTGAACATATGTTTGTCTTTTTTCTAATGGAGTGGAGACACTACGTATATTACTCAATTTTGCACCTACTTCTTGTGCTCCAATTGCATCACCTATTTTAGAAGTCTCCCCTTTTGATAAACTTATTGGGATTACCCTTCTAACCTATTGCCCTATTACTCCTTTGGCAATCTATGCTTCCTCAGCACTTACCTCATGACTTACTGATTTTGCATCCATAAAAGTATCTGATGCCACTGCTACTTTTATTCCCAATGCATAGAGATCCATTAAAGTAGCAGTCTTATCTTTTTCAATAACCTTAGCCTCTACAAATTTCCTTTTCTTCCTATAAAAACATTGAATATCTTCACTAGGCTTTCCTTTTCTTTTCCTCCCTTTCTTTGGATAGGTGATTTCTTTTCCTTCAATTTTAAATTCCTCAATTCTATCTTCTAACCATGTTTTTGAAAACAATATAATTGGTTTGGACAATATGTCCAAAGATGTGTTCCAAGGTTGTGACCAATCAGGCTCTATAATAGGAGCCAGCCTTGCCTCTACATAACTATGATGTAATAGTTTATCATCCTCTTGAACCTCTAGAGGAACATATATGTCACCTATGGACCTCATTTGCTCAATGGTTAATCTTTTATGGGATCTTTTCCTCACTCCCCTATCATTTTTACAATCAGCCCAAAAATCTTCAATATGTACCTGATGTTTATACTTTTTATCAACAAAATTATGGATCCTATGCAAAGGATCAAATCTCCTTACTAAATCAAACTCCTGAAAGCCATAATATCTTAATTCTTGCTCTAAATATTGTGCAAACTCTTCACTATAACAGGAGTATCTACCAATAGCCCAAGGCAACTTCAAATTTCCACTATTGAAAATCCATTTATACATTTTAAACACATTCAAATTTTGTCCTGAAAATTCCAAAACAATCAATTTATCAGGAGGATACCAAGGTAACATAAAGGGTTTTTCCTCAAATCCTTCAGTCTTGATATAAGTAAACTATTCAAATTGAATGAACCAGGAACTATGCAATCTAATTGCATCTTCTGCACTTGTAGATAATCTTTTATCAGGTTCCTCTCTCAAAACTCTCACCATGTAAGTATAAAACACATCATTGACTAAAGCAAACCTCTTGAATGCACTTTCCTCTTGCAGGTCAGGGTAGTGCTCATATACTAATTTTTTATCAGGACCATTCCCTAGGGTTCCAACCCTTTGTATTCCATGTATATATGGTCTAATTTTCGCTACACATGAATATAACACGTATGAAGATAAATAAAAGGGCATCATCTTTTGTTTTCTCAGCACGGCCTATTTCCATATAGCTTTGCTTATTATTTTGGCCCAATGGATCTGCCCCTGCTCTTTTTCTCCTGCTCTTATGAACTCAATAATAGTGAACATCCATGGTTCATATTTGGTACCATCTCTCAGTCCTACCAATCTACTCAGCATTGTGATCATCAAATAAATTTCTTCTTTGAAGTATATCCTCATCAAATTCTTATGCACCATGGCTATAGCTTTGGGCTTATTTTCTAGGCTGTACCAACTGTGGAATATTTTACCTTTGCAGTCCCTTTCATTTGTATGAAAGTCTTCATTATATTGATCTATATCAATATATCTTATTTTTTCATTAATTTCCAATCCAAATGTCCTTGCAATCCCCTCTATGCTTAAATTAGCAATAAGTTTGTCATATAACATAATCTTCCTTGTAGATGGATCATATAGAGTTATGCAATCTAGGCATAAATCTCAGGCCTCCATAGCCAATGGGAAACCTACAACCTTGTATAGCCCACTCTCCCATATGTATTTCATGTCTGGCGAAGCATCTGCAGTAGTGATTTTCTGTAAAACATCATCTACGTCATAATTTCCAATGTTCATATCAGTGCCCATGCCACTTGTACTGATTAGGGATGGATAACCTCTGTGCAAGCGTAATTCCTCTTTTTCTATCTTCTTTCGTGGTTTTCTTTCCTTTTGCACTTAGCCCCCTGTGTCTATCTTTTTCTACCTCGGGGCCATCCTGTGAAACAATGCATCTTTTAAATTCTTCATTTTTACCTTTTACCTAGGGTTTTACTGTGAATTTCCATTTTTTACCATTTTACCCTAACTCAGTTTGTCCTTTCTGTTTTGAATTTTAAATTTGTTTAGCTCTACCTAGTTAATTAACACTTAAAATAGTAATTTGACAAATGCCTACGTTCTATAATGAAATTACTAAAATTAACATGTAATTTACCATTTGAAATGAAATAGTGTTTTGGGATAAATACCTATATTCTTTGACCACTCAACTTCAGTCGTTGACTTACTTTTACTATTTTACCTTCGTTCAGCTACTGTAATTGCTTCGCTCTGATAAGTTCTATTCAAATCACTGTAACAATTCTTCTTCTGCAATTTTAACTCATAACAATGTATATATAAAAGCAAAATATGTTGAATTTACCCTAACTCTCATTGAATTTTAGTCTTTTTGAGTGTTAGATCAGCATTAATTACAGCAATTAATGCGCCAAAAGTTTAGCCTTCTATTTTAGTGTTTGCATTTTTTAAACTTTTTACTGTTAGTTTATTTTTGGCATACATCTCATTTTCCTTATATGTTATTATTTGTATGTTAGCATTGTATCTTTTATACATACAAACATATATGCAAACAACCATGACTATTGCATTCTCTTTCCCCTTTGTCCGTACTTGTATCATTGTCTTGTATATCGCCGCTTGTATATTTTCTTGTATGAGCGCATATACAAACAACCCTATGCAAACCTACTTTCATTACCGTTTATCTCTTGCGATGCTTTTAATTTCTTTGTATCTTGGATAAGTATATCATAAACATACAAGCACTCCAAACATACAAAGACTTTTCTATATTTAACTCCCTTTCACATCTGGTTTGTATCTCTTACTTGTATCTTTCAACTTGTATATCGGCTTGTATATCGAAGATATACATTGTTCTTATACAAGCCCGGTATGCAAGTGGTGGGGTCCACCTTATTTTCCCCTTGTATCTCTGCGATATGATAATACTTGTATCGAAACCCTTAGATACAAGTCTAGATACATACAAAATCATTTGTATCTCTGCTTTCAGACTTATCATTTTATAAACCACAGTTTACTCACTTTTCGGCTCCGCGACATGTATAAAGTGCAATGCATCTTCTGATATACTTTAAGTCATGATGCATCATTTATATCAGATTTTAATTTCCCTGAGTTTCGTATTGCATGTATATCGTAATGTATGTCTTCAAAACATACATATAAAGCATGAAACATACAACAATAAAACTTCATTTCTAATCCTTTCAATTCCGCGATATATATATATTTTTGTATATCCCCTTGTATGCTTCCCTTTTGCCAAGCATACAAACTTAAAATACACCCAACAGACTTCCTTATGCAACTAATAAAACATCACAACATACAGACGAATTTGTATATGTAACATACAAACCCTCCCATAGTACATCTTACCAAAAACACACATATCTTGTAAAATACTAGGAATTTTAAAATGGTTCAAAAAGCAACCCTTACTCATTTTTGACAAGGAATTCACCTATACTTTTCTCTAGTACTTAATGCTATTTTTCTCTATTTTCAACAGGGTTTGTACTTTTCACTCCCTTTTCCCTTTTACCACCAAGTAGACCCACACAAAAGCAAAAAGCCACAGCCACAGCAGGGGTCCTCATTTTGCTAAGAAGTAAAATGGGCCATGTTGTGAGCATCACAACAACTAGCAACCAAACAAAATAATTAAATTAAACCATCAAAGAAAACTAAATGAAATAAATTCATAATTTCCAACTATATTTCCTGTACATCATTATCTAACTTGAGACCTAATGTATTCAATAAGGTGCATGAATTTTCCCATTCAGTTTAAGTGGGTGCATGTGATTAATAATCCTCATCTTGAAAATTAGTTGAACAAACTAGTGATGATATTAACCTACATATTTGATGCCATTCCCTCATAGCCAACCAGATAGAGCCTTGCTGCCAGCAGGCGTCTATAGCCTCGACACGATTATTGTTATAATTCTCCTAAGTAGAGCCCTACTACCAGCAAGCGTCTATAGCCCTGGTAGAGTTACTTAGATGGCCTAATCTAGATTTTCAGTAAAATCCATATTATTATTTTATCCTTTTTATATTTTAGGTAAGATAGAGACTTCATAAGATATTACAGTTGTAACTTCATGATGCAAGGAATGATCACTTGCTGAAATCAAGCTGAGAATTGTAATGGTAGCAAGGGTGACCTCTAATTTTTCACCTAATATCTACACTAGTATGTTCAACAAATTCAAGGATTTTAGGTGTGTCATTGTGAGAAACTTCCCTTGATTACTCAACCCATAGTTATTAAATACAAAATTTCACAAGTCAAATAACTTTCTACATTCATGATAGTCACAACAACTTATGTATAGATTTCAAACAATTAACCTAAACGTTCTGAATTTTATATTATTTTTAGTGGTTGTTAGTCTACTCCTGTATACTTTAAACAAGACAAACATCCATACCAAGGCAACACAACACACAAACCAAAACAAAAAAAACAAACCAAAACAAAAATAAAACAACACCAAACAAAACTGTACATTATTCACATTATGATATAGAATATTCCCAAACAACCTCACCTCAAGCCTGAAAGTAATGTTTCAAATGTTGGCCATTAACTGGTAATGGCACATCTTCCCCAGTCAAGGTCTTGAGCCTAAATGTATTGTCTCCTATTATCTCTTATACCTGTAATGGACCTAACCATAACTTGTCAAATTTTCCATGATTTCCTTTCGTTTCATGTGATTTATCCCAGCACAGCACTAAGTCTGATATTCTAAATGTTTTGACTCTTGCTCTTTTCTCAAACCATCTTTTAACCACTACTTGATGTTTGGCAAATTTCTCAATGGCTTGATCTCTTTTCTCATCCAATTGTAATAGTTCGATTCTTCTAGCTTCCCTATGATCATCAAAGCCTAAATATTCATTAGCAAACTTCCAAACTGGTATTCTTAAATTTTCTAGAAGTATGGGATCAGTCGCATAAACTAGGTGATAAGGTGCATTGCCTAAGGTTGACTTAACCTTAGTCCTATCTACCCACAGCGCATACATTAGCAATGTATTCAATTATCTATGGTTCTTTTCGATTAGCTTCTTGATTATATCCAATAAAATCTTATTTGTAGACTCAGCTAAACCATTCCCTTGAGGATAATAATTTGAAGAAAACTTTAAAACTATCCCATATTCAAAAGCCCATTTAGAAAATTTCAAAGAAGAAAATGCAGGGCCATTATCACATACCAGTGCATATGGAGCCCCAAACCTTGTTATGATGTTTTCTTCAAGGAATTTGATAACCACCTCAGTAGTAGAGAACTTGCAACATGTGGCTTCAGTCCACCTTGTACAATAGTCAGTTACTGTCAGTATAAACTTATGTCCTGCAAATGATGGAGGATTTATAACTCCAATGAAATCTAAGCCCCACTGTGCAAATGGCCTAGACTCAATCACTAGCTATAATAGATTAGCCTGATTCCTTCATTTGTCAGCTGTAGTTTGACAAATGTGACTCTCTATATCCTTAAACATTACAGGCCAATAGTAGCCTGCTCTCAATATCTTATCCATTGTAGCTAAATGAGAACCATGAGTAGTTCCATACTTATCATGCAATTCTGACAATACCTTATCTGCTTCAATTCTGTTTAAACATCTTAGATATATACCTTCATGGTTCTTCTTAAATAGAAGACCTCCTTGTACCATGTACCTCTGTGCTTTAATCTTTAAAGCTCTCCTCTGAGAAGATTTCATCCTACTCAGATATTTCCTTGATATCAGAAAAGTATTCAAAACATCATACCACCCTGCTACATCATTAGTATTCAACACATACTACTTCTTTACCAAATTTAGATCTCTGTTGGCTATGGTTTGTACTAATGCTTGTCCTCTAACCAACTTCATTGGAATAATCTCCATATCAAACTCTTGCAATGTTGTAATCCATTTAGCCCTTTTCTCTCCAGGCTCATTCTGCATCAGCAGCATCTTCATGGTTGCATCTGGTACTATGGCCTTAACTTGACTTCATAAGATGTAATGTCTGAACTTTTTCACTGCTCTTACCAATGAAAACACTTGTCTTTCTATTTCAAGATACTTCATCTGTGCATCTTTCAGAGGTGCACTCATGAAAGCTATTGGTTTTTCTTCATTATCTTCTCCCTTTTGTGTCAAAGCAGCCGCAACTGAATGTGAAGATGCAAAAGAATAAATGTAAAATGGCTTTGTATAATCTGGACATGTCAACACAGGAGCATCAGAAATAGCTTCTTTAATATCTTCGAATGCAGCTTTAGCTACTGGTGTCCATTCTATCTTTGCATCTTTTTTCAACATGGAATTCAATGGTTGTACAATTTTTGCAAACCTTGTAATAAACTTCCTAACAAAGTTAATCTTACCAAAAAATGACTTTAGTTTTTTCTTACTCTTTGGTAGTTACAATTTCTTTATTCCTTCTATTCTATCAGGATCAATGGATATCCCATTTTCAGAAATGACATGCCCTAATAATTTTCCTTCAGTTACACCAAAAGAACATTTCTTTGGGTTAAGAGAAATCCCATACCTCTCACATCTTTTAAGTACTCTTCTCAAATCTTTAGCAGGAGTGGAGGCATCTTTGGAATAAATAGTTAAATCATCCATATAAATTACAATGCATTTACCTGACAGTCCACAGAATGGAATAGCCATGGCTCGCTGAAAAGGGGCACCTGCATTGATTATTACCAAAAGGCATTCTTCTGTATGCATAATTACCCCATTTGCAAGTAAAAGTGGTTTTCAACCTATCTTCTTTATCAACCAAGACCTAGTTATATCCTGAAAATCCATCTAAAAAAGACATCATCTTAGCCCCATTTACCACTTGTAGCACTTCATCTATTGGAGGCAAGGGATAATTATCTTTTTCAGAGGCCTTATTCAAATTTCTAAAGTCTACACATAGCCTAATGTCTCCACTTTTATTTCTCATTGGTACTAAATTAGCTACCTAGGTTGAATGCCTGACTGGGAAGATTATCTTGGCAGACAACAATTTTCTAACTTCTCCAAATATTAAAGGCTCTAAAATAGCATTCACAGGCCTTTTAAAGGTATTACATGAGTTATGATGGACGTATCATATGTCTTCAAATCTTCATATGTCCATGCTCTGACATGTTTGTAATCTTTCAGAACATCTATAATTTCTTTTTTTAACTCCTCAGAGCAAGCTTTTCCAATCAATACATTCTGTGGACTTTTCGCTATTCCTAAGTTATATGGATCACATTTACCTCCTTTAATTTTGAGTAAATCTTTTTGTTTTACTACCCCATCAAAGTCAATGATCTGTTTTAACTCAATTACTCCCTTAGGTAATAAATTTCTTTTCAAGTTGATTATGTCTTCTTCATCCCAAGACACATCAGGCCTTTCTTGTTCATCAATAATTTGAGCCTCAAACACCTCATTACAAGTTAGAAAATCTACAATTTGTTGATCTCCCTCAAATACCTAAAAATGAGTAACATTATCTGGTATGCTAGGAACATTTACTAATTCAACAACAAATCATTTAGACCCAACAATGTTAAGGGCTCTAAAGTGCTAGTAGCAACTGCCAGTGCATCTGGTCTATGATTCAACTCTCTAGGGATATGTTCTATGTTAAAAGCATCAAATGAATCTATCAAATCACACACCCTATGCCTATAACAAACCATCTTTTTGTAATTGCATGCATACAACTTTCTTACTTGTCTGACCACTAGCTCAGAATCTGAAAACACTTTGATCATGTTTACCTTTTTCTTGATAGTCATCACAAGTCCATAAATCAAAGCTTCATATTATGCAACATTGTTAGCACAAGGAAATTGTAGCCTATATGGTGCTAAATATGATTTACCCTTAGGATCTATGAGTTCTACACCTGCACCTGCACCTTGTTTAGATTTGGATCCATCACATTTTAGTGTCCACATGCCTTCTTTATCCTTTTGACCTTTTACTTTAGCATGTTCTACCTTTTCTATTACATGTGAGGTACTATCTTGTTTCTTCATGTGCCCTTCATTTTGACCTACTTGTATATGTATACTTTCAATTTGTAAATCAGAATGACAAACACTCTCGCCTTTTGTTTCTTCTTCTAAATCTGGAATCAACACATCCAAGTTATTCTAAAAGTATCTCTCTGGTTGATTAGGATTAACCTTTCCTTCTTGCAGTTCCATTCCTTTTGTGCATTTTATGTATTGATATTCAATAATATCTCTGTACATTCCACAATTCTCTTCAGAATTAGGCTTATTATGGACTTTGCACATGTTCTTGTACAATTTGCATTGAACTCGAATCTTTTGCTCAATGCACTTTTCCATTTCCTATCTAATGATCTGACCTAAACTATTTATTGCATTATCTTCTTCATCAGAAGAATTTTTATCAAACTCAATGAACAATATTGTTTCCTTACTAATAGGTTTTTCTCTAAAATTCAGCATTAGAATTTCTTCAATTTGTACTCCCTTGTTAGTGACTCTATAAACACTAGGTTCAACAGAAGCATACAATATCTCATTAGTCCTATTGTATTTTGTAATCATATGTTTCAGCCTAGGTTCAGCTTCTATCCTGGTCTAATTTGGAACACCTCTCCAAGGTAACCACATATGTGAAAAGTCAGTAGCCGTATATCCATTCAATGTTTTGGACCAGTCTCTACTCAACAACATCCCATAATTATCAAGTATATCCACTATTTGAATGTTGATAAACTGACTCACCCTAGGATCTGAGGCTAACTGCATTTGAATATGCATCAATTCTCCTATTACATTAACCTCAGTTTTGTTCAATTGTGTAACAACCTTGGCAGATTTAGTGGGAGTCAGCCCTAAAGTTTTGTATATTATTAAAGGCATTACATTAATTGATGCACCAGAGTCTACCATGTAGTTATGTATGTTCTTTCCACACATCCTAATAGTTAACAAGAAAGGAGGTGCCTCTCTCTTATCTGCATACATTAGCACATTAGTGTTGGAAGGCTGTTTAGTTTTCCTACTCTTTTCTTTAGGCTGTGAATCCTTATTAGGAATGTTCACATCCACAAAAACTTCATTTGTCACAGATGTATCCAGGGATTTAATGAAGGCATTTATGACCCCTGGACTTTTCAATAATTCGTATAAAGGTATACTAACCTTGATTTTCTTTATCTCTTCTGACAAGTAACCCATCAGCCTCATTGTTTCTACTGTCTCTATTTTACCTATTTGGACCTTTTGTGCTATTGTTCCATTACTTGCATGATGATTAGCCTTCAGTATAGCAGGATTATTGCTAGCATGTTGATTAGGAGTATTGAAATTGTTAGGAGTGGAAGTAGTGAAAGGACCTCCTAGCCTAGTGTTATTTCTCAAATTATAGGTATGATTTTTGTTTGACTATTGAAAAGCCTGTACCTCTTGTGTTTCATATAACACTTCATTTTCAGTTTCGAAGGGAAACTGAAATGCATTTAGTACTAAGGCTGATTCAGGATATATGTTCTCACAAAAATAAGGTTCATCCTCTAACAATTGGTCCTCCTCCTCTCTGGTTGCAAAGGTAAAAGTCTCTAAAACTAAAGTAGTCTCATATCCTAAGGGCACTATTTCATTACCTTTGGGAATGAGAAACTTAGAAGTGGGAGCTTGTACACCTACATTGAAAATACTAGCTACTAGATGGAACTAAGGACAATCCAATTTAGCATGGGCACTAGTATTATGAATTCTATACCAATTCTTTAATGCTACATTGGCCATTTGAATTCTAGCTGTTTGCTTAGTCTCTTGATTATCTAAATTCTCAAATGGAGAAGCTAAAGTGCCATTATTTGGCCATGTGTTCCATGTCTTAGGTGGCCTCAACTGATTCTGATTTCTATTGTTATTACCCCAAGCTTTGTTATCTACAGCAGGCCCCCTATTTTGCATTTCTTGCCCCTGATTATGATTCTCATTTTGACTGTAATTCTGACCTTGATTAGAACCCTGACTCTGGTTATAATTCTGGTTATGATTTTGGTTGCGGCTCTGATTATAGTTATGGTTATGGTTTTGACTATATCCTTGGTTGTTTCTACCATAGAAATTTTCATTTCTTAGTTGTGTCATTTCAGTAGTCAATCTTCTCAAGTGTACAATAATCTCTTTGATTTCTTCCCTTTCCTCTTGTGCCTTTGCCACAAATGTATCTTGAGGAGGCTGGAAGAAGGACTAACCATTATTCTAATTATTATTGACAGTGTTACCAGTATAAGGGACTAGAGCCTAGATTGGGGCAGGATTATACACAGGTGTGTATGTAGGAACTAGATTCAATAATGGAGTATTATGTGTAGGGACTCCATTCCATGATTGTGTTTGATTTTGCATCCCAGGGTTTCCTCCATTAAGAAATGGATTGTAAGTTGTTTGTCTCATCTCTTGGTTTACTGAGGCTGCTTCCTTATAAGCCTTAGATATTGTATCTATATTAACCTTTCTTTTGACAAACATAGCAATCAGTGGATCAAGGGAAACATAATACATGGCTAATAAGGCATATGTAGTTACTGTATAAGGAGCCACTAACCTAGAATAAGCCTTTTGAAACCTGTCATTAAAATTGTCAATCAGCTCTCCTTCACCTCTCTTAATTGTAGCCAATTTATGATATAAGGTGAAAGGATCGACTGGTCCCCTAAACCTAGACAAAAATGCTTCCTCCATAAGTGCCCAAGAAGAAATGTATCCATTAGGCAAGTTAACATACCAATTAGAAGCCTGCTCATTGAAGGTGTAAGGAAACAACCTACACACAACATCTTCATACTCTAACATGGCTCTAAAGCATGCCTCCTTGAATATCCTAATGTGATCTTCTAGATCTTGATGCAACTGATATTTAGGACATATCTTTTTAGGATTATTTGGCATCTCATGATAATCAAGAAAGGCTATAGTAGAATTGACATTAAAATAAGCCATTGCAGGTACTTGTGCTTGACTCAAACCTTGGGGAATACCTAGATTTCTAGGTGGACTAGTATTTCTGGGGGAACTGGGTCCTCTAGGAGGACTAGGACCTCTAGGAGGACCTGAACCAAGATTTAAAGATCTAAATGAAGAACTGTCAGGACTCACAATTTTATGGATGTTAAAAGGTGATCCAGGAGGCGTTCCAGATGAACCTCCTACGTGTGATATTCTAGAATTCCAAATCAAAGGACCTTTACTTTGCCTTTTATCAAGTAATTACACAAATATATCTTCTTAAGTAGATCTAGACCTAGTCACTCTACCACTGTTATGAGCCATCTTTACTCAAATTCAACTTTAACTCCAATCAAACCCTCCTTCTAGTGCCAAAAACTATTTATGATTATTTTTACACATTCATAACAAAAGTTAAAATTCACAAAAGAACCTATCTATCTTGAAAGATATGAAGAAATCAATTAAGATTACTTAATCCCAAGTTTCTGTATGGTCAGGTCTTGACCTTGTGGACAATTCAGTAGGTTGATGTGAAGCTATAATATGCAAGGGGCCTTACTTGATTTAAAGTGATTTAAGACTCACTGGACTTGAATTATGCAAATTATAACAAATATTAACATATTATCCATCTCTTTGCATAAATTTGATACTATATCACAAACCTTTATATGATTTATATTAAAACAAGCCTTTCTTTTCAAATATTATGAAAATTGTCAAATATTAATTCAATTGTTCAGATTCCTTCAACTATCAGACAATCTCATTTAAATTTCTACATGCAAGCTAAATATTTCAAATGTTTGGGAAAAGTTAGAGAAATTTAAATTGAATTTCATTCTACTACAGGATCTAAATGCTCTATTATTCACATTGCAAGTAGTATAGAAAACTTGATTAAATCAACAAACCAAACCTTAAAATGTAAGCCCTGAGTATTTTCATGAACATACATTCAAGATTGCAAGCTTTTGAAGAGATAATATTTCAAATACAAACAAGATCCAGAAAACACTCTAAAGTAGATGGAAAGTTCTAGATGTATTTGTATTCAAAATATACAGTCACATATGATTTACACTATATGAGTAACTTTTTGCTTCATTAATCAACTTACAGAAAACTTACAAAAAACGTCTTACAAATACAGTAAGGAAGCTAGATTCTCCACACATTCCTTAATGTAGACACAGGTGACCTCCTCTAAACTAAAATGCTCTTCTAATCAAAATATTCAAACAACTACAATTGCCAGCTCTATTCTATAAATCCCTATGTAAGTAATGTACAAGTAGCAAAGTTCCTTATATAGATTTTGAAACTTTCCATGCTATGGCTACAAACTTCATCTATGGTTTAGATCTTTCTCTTTTTGATCAATGGTGCACATTCATCTCTAACCATCTGCCAAAATATCTAAATGGCATCTTTTCCCTCTCAAAGGATGCTGTTGGAATCTTTTCAAAAATAAGATTCATCCTTTCTTTGACTTTCACTCACTGATACTCTTTACTTGACCTTTCCCAAAACTGTTGCTTCCTTCGTCATTTCATTCCTTTACGTATGTTTTGAAATTACTAATTACACCTTCTACAAAGGTGTGGTCCCCTCCTAGACTCTTTGCCCATATGTACTCTTGTATCGCAACTCCTTCCTTCAATTTCTTTTCTCTATTTTCTGAGCCTTCTCTTGTTTTCTTATACTTTTTCATTTTAGTGCTTTCTTCCACTAATGAATCCATCATCTGTTTGCTCATGTATGCTACAGGATTTTCTATGCATGGTGTAAAAATGGCGGCATTAAACTCTGTTAAGGACCTTTCCTCTCCATATGCTGGAATGTCCATGAATTCATGCTCTACAATTTTCTCTACTATCTTCTTGCGCATTCTAATCATTTCATCTGCCTTCTCTTCTAAATCCTAGACAACTGTTATACATTTTTTGAGATTATCATCCTCAAATTTAAGCTCCAATCTTACCTATGCCAGTTGACTTGCCAGTGAAGGGGTAATTACTCCTTCATTGATCAACTCCTCTACTCTTTCTTCTATTTCTGTTAGTTGTGCCAGCTTGGACCTCCACTTTTCCCTTCTAAATTGACAATTATGCACAAGTATATTACATTTGTTCCTTTCTCTTCCCACTACCTCCCAACTTTTCACAGCCTGTTTTATTATTTGCTCACCTTCTTGTATAAAATCTTTGAACCATTCATCAAAAATATTGTCCTTGAGCTTTTTATTTTCCATGTCCCTTATTTCTTCTTTGGATACCATTGTTATGTCACTGGGCAATTTTGGGACTGTGGTATTGGGATCAAATATCCCTTTAATAAATTGTTGTAGTTGGACAATATGTCCTTTCAAATACTCTTTCTTGTCTTTATCTTTTCTCAACATCTCTATTGTCAGTTGGTGCATATCCTCCCACTCAGTAATGTGTTGTTCCCATGTGGTATGCCCAAGATCAAAATTTAGTATTTTGTATTCTTTGAAGGTTATTTCACCTTTTGCTTTATCTTTCTATGGTATGGCTAGGTTCAGCATTCTAGATCCATCTAGACCCCTTTGTATAGTTGACATTGTCCTAGCTTTTCTTCTTTCTTTTCTTGGTGTTGTATTACCTAACAAGCTCTTAATGTCAATTGGTACCAATTGTACCTCTTTCTTTTCCTTTCTTATGCTCCTCCTAACCATGCAAGAATCTCCTTGGTGTCTTATGCAGTTTTAACTTCATCAATTACCTCTTCATGAGGTCTCTCTGTTTCAACTTCTCCTTGTTGTTGTTGTAGTGGAATTTGCTATTGAGGTGGAGGCTCTTGTTGTTGTTCTTGTTGTTCAAGTGGGGGCCCTTGTTCCATAGGGTCATTTTGCTATTTTGATTCCCCTTCATTTTCTTCCTCCTCCACTTATGTATCCCCTCCATCTTCAACCTCTTCTTCATGATTCTCCCCTTCTGATGTTTCTTTTTCTTGGTCTTCTTTTGCATATATTTGCTCTATATTTAATATCACTAGTATCACTTCCAATATGAACAATTTCAATAGTTTGTTTGGCTTTATGTGTTTCTGAATCTTGCAGCTTTTCTTTAGCCAATTTTGTCTTCACCCAAACATATGTTTGTCTTTTTTCTGATGGAGTGGAGGCACTATGTATATTACTCAATTTTGCACCTACTTCTTGTGCTCCAATTGCATCACCTATTTTAGAAGTCTCCCCTTTTGATAAACTTATTGGGATTGACCTTCTAACCTATTGCCCTATTACTCCTTTGGCAATCTATGCTTCCTCAGCACTTACCTCATGACATAGTGATTTTGCATCCATAAAAGTATCTGATGCCACTGCTACTATTATTCCCAATGCATAGGGATCTGTTAAAGTAGCATTCTTATCTTTTTCAATAACCTTAGCCTCTACAACTTTCCTTTTCTTCCTATAAAAATATTGAATATCTTCACTAGGATCTCCTTTTCTTTTCCTCCATTTCTTTGGATGGGTGATTTCTTTTCCTTCAGCTTTAAGTTCCTCAATTCTATATTCTAACCATGTTTTTGAAAACAATATAATTGGTTTGGACAATATGTCTAAAGATGTTTTCCAAGGCTGTGACCAATCGGGCTCTGTAATAGGAGCCAGCCTTGCCTCTGCATAACTATTATATAACATTTTATCATCCTCCTGAACCTCTGGAGGAACATATATGTCACCTATGGACCTCATTTGCTCAATGGTTAATCTTTTATGGGCTCTTGTCCTCACTTCCCTATCATTTTTGTAATCAGCCCAAAAATCTTCAATATGTACCTGATGTTTATACTTTTTATCAACAAAATTTTGGATCCTATGAAAAGGATCAAATCTCCTGACTAAATAAAACTCCTGAAAGCCATAATATCTTAATTCTTTCTTTGAATATCCCACAACCTCTTCACTCTAATAGGAGTTTCTGCCAATAGCCCAAGGCAACTTCAGATTTCCACTATTGAACTTCCTTTTATACATTTTCAACACATTCAAATTTTGTCTTGAAAATTCCAAAACAATCAATTTAAGAGGAGGATACTGAGGTAACATAAATGGTTTTCCCTCAAATCCTTCAGTCCTGATATAAGTAAACTATTCAAATTGAATGAACTAGGAACTATGCAATCCAATTGCATCTTCTGCATTTGCAGATAATCTTTTATCAGGTTCCTCTCTCAAAACTCTCACCATATAAGTATAAAACACATCATTGACTAAAGCAAACCTCTTGAATGAATTTTCCTCTTGTAGGTCAGGGTAGTGCTCATATACTAATTTCTGATCAGGACCATTCCCTAGGGTTCCAACCCTTTGTATTCCATGTATATATGGTCTAATTTCCACTGCACATGAATATAACACGTATGAAGATAAATAAAAGGGCATCATCTTTTGTTTTCTCAGCATGGCCTATTTCCATATAGCTATGCTTATTGTTTTGGCCCAATGGATCCGCCCCTACTCTTTTTCTCCTGCTTTTATGAACATCCATGGTTCACATTTGGTACCATCTCTCAGTCCTACCAATCTACTTAGCATTGTGGTCATCAAATAAATTTCTTCTTTGAAGTATATCCTCATCAAATTCTTATACACCCTGGCTATAGCTTTGGGCTTATTTTCCAGGCTGTACCAACTGTGGAATATTTTACCTTTGTAGTCCCTTTCATTTGTATGAAAGTCTTCATTATATTGATCTATATCAATATCTCTCATTTTTTCATTAATTTCCAATCCAAATGTCCTTGTAATCCCCTCTGTGGTTAAATCAGCAATAAGTCTGTCATATAACATAATCTTCCTGGTAGTTGGATCATATAGAGTTACACAATCTAAGCATAAATCTTGAGCCTCCATAGCCAATGGGAAACCTATAGCCTTGTATAGCCCACTCTCCCATATGCATTTCATGTCCGGTAAAGCATCTGCAATAGTGATTTTCTGTAAAACATCATCTGCATCATAATTTCCAATGTTTGTATTAGTACCAACACCACTTCTACTAATTAGGGATGGATAACCTCTGTGCAAGGGTAATTCCTCTTTTTCTATCTCCTTTCTTTGTTTTCTTTCCTTTTTCACTTCGCCCCCTATGTCTATCTTTTTTTGCCTTGAGGCCATCCTATGAAATGATGCATCTTTTAAATTCTTCATTTTTACCTTTTACCTAGTGTTTTACTGTGAATTTCCATTTTTTACCATTTTACCCTAACCTAGTTTGTCCTTTCTATTTTGACTTTTAAATTTGTTTAGCTCTACCTAATTAATTAACACTTAAAATAGTAATTTGACAAATGCCTACATTCTATAATGAAATTACTGAAATTAACATGTATTTTAACATTTGAAATGAAATAACGTTTTGGGATAAATACCTATATTCTATGACCACTCAACTTCATTCATTGACTTACTTTTACCATTTTACCTTTGTTCAGTTACCGTAATTCCTTTGCTCTAATAAGTTTTGTTGAAATCACTATAACAATTCTTCTTCTGCAATTTTAACTCGTAACAATGTATATTTGAAAGCAAAATATGTTGAATTTATCCTTACTCTTGTTGAATTTTAGTCTTTTTGAGTGTTAGATCGACATTAATTACAGCAATTAATGCACCAAATTTTTGGCCTTCTATTTTAGTGTTTGCATTTTTTGAACTTTTTACCGTTAGTTTTATTTTGGCATACATCCTGTTTTCCTTGTATGTTATTATTTGTATGTTAGCATTGTATCTTTTATACATACAAACATATATGCAAATAACCATGACTAACACTTTCTCTTTCCCCTTTGTCCGTACTTGTATCATTGTCTTGTATATCACTGCTTGTATATTTTCTTGTATGAGCGCATATACAAACAACCCTACGCAAACATCCTTTCATTACCTTTTATCTCTCACAATGCTTTTAATTTCTTTGTATCTCAAATAAGTATATCATAAACATACAAGCACTCCAAACATACAAAGACTTTTCTGTATTTAACTGCCTTTCGCATCCGGTTTGTATCTCTTACTTGTATCTTTAAACTTGTATATCAACTTGTATATCGAAGATATACATTGTTCTTATACAATCCCGGTATGCAAGTGGTGGGGTCGACCTTATTTTCCCCTTGTATCTCCATGATATGATAATACTTGTATCAAAACCCTTAGATACAAGTCTAGATACATACAAAATCATTTGTATCTCCTCTTTCGGACTTATCATTTTATAAACCACAGTTTACTCACTTTTCGGCTTCGCGACATGTATAAAGTGTAATGCATCTTCTGATATACTTTAAACCATGATGTGTCATTTATATCAGATTTTAATTTCCCTAAGTTCTATATTGCATGTATATCACAATGTATGTCTTCAAAACATACATGCGAAGCATGAAACATACAACAATAAAACCTCATTTCATAATCCTTTCGATTCCGTGATACGTATATATCTTTGTATATACCCTTGTATGCTTCCCTTTTGCCAAGCATACAATCTTAAAATACACCCGATGGACTTCTTATCGCAACATACAAATGAATTTGTATATGTAACATACAAACCCTCCCATAGTACATTTTACCAAAAACACACATATCTTGCAAAATACTAGGAATTTTAAAATGGTTCAAAAAGAAACCCTTACTCATTTTTGACAAGGAATTCACCTATACTCTACTCTAGTACTTAATGCTATTTTTCTCTATTTTCAACAGGGTTTGTACTTTTCACTCTCTTTTCCCTTTTACCACGAAGCAGACCCACACACAAGAAAAAAGCCACAGCCACAGCAGGGGTCCTCATTTTGCTAAGAAGTAAAATGGGGTGTGTTGTGAGCATCACAACACATGGGTGAAGAAAGGTGCAATGAATGATGGTGATGGGTCCGCACCAAAATCTGGTGCTAATAATTCCTCCAGAAATTGAAATGGGAGCTCTAGCTGAGGGGGAACTGCTTTGAAAATCTAATTCCTCCTACCAGTAAGTGGGTACTTAAATTTGGCATGATGAATGAAGATACGGAAGCCTATTGTAGATCTGTTGAAGCAAATTCTAGAAGAAAAGAAGCTAATTCCATTGATTGCGGAGAAATTGAAGATTGATTGTATTCAGAAATAGTGTAACTGGATAGATTAGGGAAAAGTGTTTATTACAATGATGAATTAAGTTTTGTGGAGCATAAAAGGTCATTCAATCAAGATTTGAATCACTTTGAATTTGAAGAGAACAAGGAGAAGAATGCCTGAGCTGAGATCTCAAAGATTTGGAGTACGAAAAGTAAATTTGACAGCTAACCCTAACTGACGAAATAAGGTATTCCCTGTAAAGCTCTCTGAATTTGCAATCTCTAGATATGACTACTCCATTGGTTTTTGACATCACCAAAAGGCCTCAACCTAAATTCAAAAAGCATCCACACAAATCTATAGAGGTTGATTCGTTAGGTACCCTTTCTAATGTTCTGCATGGAGTGTTGCATGTAGAAGATATTAGGGCTTACATTCATGCTAGCATAGATGAGTTTGGTGATTCAAAGTTACTCTATTTGTTTAAGAATCACCTAAGGGATGAGATTCATGGTCTTAAACTTGAGTATAAGGTGCTGGAAGACAAATATTTCATCCAGGTTATAGGGTTACCATCCTTCAATGAGGATGAGTGGGTCTGGTATGTACTGAGTTGGATGCATGATGAATTTATGTGGTTAATGAAACCCTTTAAGATCACTAAGGATACCATTAAGGCCATAACAGGATTGAACTCATCTAGTGAACTATCGTTATTAAAATCAGTGAAGAACCAAACTGTAACTGAAGCTACTAGCTCAAAGTTTGATAAGAGGGCAATGCCAATAAATGATATAACTAATTTGGATGTCAAATTTGCATCTATGGTGATTGGGTATAATATATAACCCTCTAGCAGAGAAAACTCAGTGTCCAATACATCCATTTATGCTTCTTATCAGATGTTAAAAGAAAATGTTGACTATGACTTGTGTGAGCTGCTGCAAAACCAGATAATGGAGAATCTGAATAAGATCAAGAAGGATAAGAAGAATATATTCAAGTATGGTATGTTAGTCTTGTGCTTGTTCTTTTATTTCATGAATGAGTTGCCTAGGATGAAAACCTTGTGTTGGACTAGTGACAAGCCTGTTGCCTTACAAATAAGAGAGCACTTGCACAATATTGGTGACTCTAATGCCCAAAGGACTGCTCTTTGGGGATATTTCAAGAATTTCTAGAATGTGATGCAATCAAGGGAAAGAATCCCTAAGTCTGTTGTGGAAAATACAAGGATACAATTTGCTTCATGGTGGAAATAGATCAACACTTGATGGAAGCAGTTGGACCAAGGACGTGTATGGATCATGCCGATGGGCTATGAAGTTGATGAACAAATACTGGAAATGTATGCTCAACACCTTTTGAGCAAACAAAAAGATACCTCAGTTGAGAGATTCGATACATATGATGAGCTTAATTTGAAACTGTATGTTGAGCTCTAGAGACTTGAAACCTAAGAGAAAGGTCTAAAGGAAATTTGAAATGTATGCAGAAAGTATTGGAGTAACCAAAGAAGATGTGAGACAAAACTAGGAAAGGATAGAGAAAGCTAAGAAGGAGAAGTAGAATAGGGAATAGGGAAGTGTTCTGGTAGAATCCCTTTCCAAGTCAAGGACTACTAGGAGTTCTAGTACAACCTCTGGTGCATCATCTTCTACTATTGTAGATAAATTCAAAGAAAAACCTACCAATAAGGAAGGAAAAAGAATAAAAGTCATGGGCAAAAGGTCATATGTCAGTGTGGAGAAGGAAGATGAAGAAGAAACTAATTTAGATGATGAGGTTAAAGAGTTGAAGGCCTCAGCACTAAGGCTGCTAAAGTGTCTAAGGAGAAGTCCTCTAGAAGCATAAAGTTAAAGAAAGAAGAAGCATTGAGGGTTACCAAAGACAAGCCCTCCGGAAGTATAAAGGTGAGAAAAAGACAAAACAATGAGACTCATGTTGAAAAACCCACCTTGTCAGTTGAAGATATTGTGAATGCAGTAACTGCTCATGGGAATTTGAAGCCCATAACCGAATATTATGACAACTTGGATAATATCAACAAGAAAATTTTGGAGGATGCTACTATTAAGTACTCAAATACATTCAACAGAGTACCTGTGGAAATTTTGTCAGAAATCCCTAAGGGTCTAAGTGACATTTTGAAGATGAGAAAAGAAGCTGCTAAAGCAAAGGATTTAGAGCTGAGAGAACATGTGTTGTCCAGTCTGTGTCTAGTAATCTCTAGGAATGAAGCAAATAAATTTTTCAAAGAAGTTAAAGATGAATTCAGAAGTAAAATTAGGATGAATAAGCTAATGCTTGGAGACATTGATGAAGTGGTTAAAGAAACAGAACAAATTCTGAAGAAAGCCCTGAACAAGAATAAGTTTTATGTGGTCACTAAAGAACCTATTGATGTTGATGATACATCCATTCTGAATAATGAAAAGATGGTAAAGGAAGATAATGTTGATTATGCAGAGGATACTCAAATTCCTCTAGACCAATCTAGTAAAGAAAATATAGAGATGAATATGGAAATAAATACTTCTACTAAAAGTGATTCTAAGAAGAATAAAGAGAAGAAAGCAAAAGAAGTTAAGGACAAGGAAGATCAAGAAGAAGAAACTGATGATGGAATTGATTCCTCCATTCTGGATGTTGAGGAATTTGATAAAAATGATGATAATGTTGTTGTTGAGGATACACAAAATCCCTTGAAAAAGACTGCAGAAGACATTTTTGATAAAGACAAAAAGAAGGATACCTCTATTAATGATGCAGAGAGAGTGAAAGTAGAGAAAAAGAATGAAAATGATAAGCAAGACAATGTGGTTGACTTTGGAAAGGGAGAAGATGCAGGCCCTAAAGAGCATAAAAGAGAAACATCATATTGGGCAAGAGACACTGTAGAAGCAATGAAAGAAATTTTAGAGAAAGATAAACAAGTTGCAAAAGATCTAGATATAATACAATGTCCAATCAATTTTGATACTCTATCACCGGTACAGAAGATGAAGTTGGCCTATTTTGCACAAGCTAAGGCCAGAGAGGAAATCTTGAAGTTCCATATAGAAGATAGTGAGTGGCTTGGTCTTGCATCCGACATCTTGGAGAAAATCATGCCTACATTTCAGAAGGATTCATTAGCATCCCCCTCCAGTTAGTTGAAGAGTTTGATAAACTCTATAAGTACTCATTTTGAATCTTTTGAGAAGTCAGCAGAAGATAAAGTCCAGAATGGATTTAATGAGAAGAAGTTTGTTGAATTAAAGAGAATAATTAGTTATGATAGATAAGTTCTTGGTACTAGTGTAAAGATTATTCAAAATGCCCTCACTGAAGGAGGAGATGTGTACGAATTTTGTTTATCTTGGGCAAAAGTTGTAGAGGATATTGAGAAGAAAATAAAAGAGTCTAAGAAAAAATTGTCAAATGTATCTCAATCCTTTGATCCTTTGACAATATCTACAACGAGTCAAGAATATCAAGTAATTAGCTTGATTAATGAAATAAAGAAACTGGTGAAAGAAAAAGAAAACATTGTGGCAATGATGTGTGAACTCCGGGGACTGATTTTCCCTAAGTTAGAAACAATGTTCAATGCATTGACAAAAGCTCAAGCTGCTGCTATGACAAGTGATTCCACTGGTCTACAGAAGGTAGAGTCATATATATTTTTATTTAGTGGTCATATTTCAGTTTTGGATAGCATGAAGAAAAGATGGGACAATGAATTGGCACTATTGTAAACCATTATTGGTGATGTGTTTAAGTTCATGTAGATAAGACATAAGCATTGTTTGTATATATGCACCCATGTACATAGAATTTTTGTGTGAATTTTTGTATGCGGTTCTTAGCCTTTGCCATTGATGTCAAAGGGGGAGTGGAAAGCAGTGAAAAATGAGGAATTCATCTAAGGAGGACCATTGGAATTCACAAGTGTACATAGTAAGGGGGAGCTATTCTAACACTTAGTCATTTTTCACTAAGTGTTACCATCAATGCCAAAGGGGGAGATTGTTGGCAAGAGACATTGCTAGGCATGTCAGGTGTTTTCATTTATGGCAATTGAATCTATTTTACACATCTACATTGTATCATTTGATCATACCAGAAGTCAGATTGTAGATTTGTCTACGTCCGGATAGACATGAACATAGCATATGACAGGGTTCAACATTTTGGTCAACATTTCTCCACATGTAATCATATTGTATTACTAATCTAAGGGAATGTTAAGGGATATCAGGACTACCAAAATCCAAAGTTTTAACCTTCGGCGATGAAGGGATTGAAAGTTACAAGCATCTGAGTATCAGGTTTTGGTTAGATAGTTCAGTCTGGTGAAGAATAGGCCAACTTGATGTTTGATCCTTGTGCAGATTAAGAGAAGTGGTTGGTTGAGTAATTTATGAGATCCAGTGGTATTGGCCGACATGTGTGGTGACTTGAAAACATAGGTTTTGGTTCACATTGATGTTTGTGCATGGATTCAGCTGACATAATAGTTATCTTGAAAAAGTTTCTAAGTTTTTCTTGAGGCCAACTGCAGTTGATGAAATTTCATGTTACGAATATATATGATCGATGGGTTTAAGCATTTTGAGCTATGGATGTGTGAATATGAAGTGATAGGCACAAATTGCGCCAGTATCAAGTGTAAAGCAAGAGATCTAAGCTCTAGATCATGACGGATCAGTGAAACAATGCAGTGAGAGATGAAGTGTGTGAACTCAGTATATTAAGCCTAACTAAAATTGTAATCTTGCATTGTTAGATACCATTCTTTAGTTCAAATATTAGTAAACTCTTTGTAATTGATCTTATAGGTAGTGAGGCTCCTTTAAGAAGTGAGCTCTAGGTAGTGCACTCAAAGGCTCGTGCCTTCCCATTTGTAATACTTTTAATAGAGTATAAAATCTTGTGGGTTAACCCCCACCGTGGTTTTTCCCTTAACTGGGTTTCCACATAAAAATCTCGGTGTTCATGTGTGATGATCTTGTTGTTGCTATTCTTAAGTTCATGCTTCTTTCTTTTGAATGTATGTGGTAAATTAATAAAGGAATAACAAGTTTTGCAGAACACTGATTCACCCTCCCTCTTAGTGTTCCTTAATTCCAACAATTTGCACTTGATCCTAGGAAGAATGTTGTCGAGGAGAGTTGTTGTTGTAGACACCCAAAATTGACCTAATTATCATTAGCATTCAAATATCCCATTATTTACCATCTAGATTTGTCTAACACACTTGAGCAATGTCCCTATCACATATTTATTCTATTAATCAAATAAATTTATATTTATTTAATTAATTCATTAGCTATTTCCTCTAATCTATAATTAGAGAATCTTTAATTATTTAATTATCTTCATTCTATCTATTTTAATTAAATAAATCTTATTTATTTAATTAAAATTCCATTCACAAACCCACTTGCTAATTAATTAAATAAATTTTATTTATTTAATTAATTTCTCTTATCATTTATCTCAATGAGCTGACATGTGTGCCTCTTTTATTTGAAAAAGACAAGTGGTACTACATCTTTTATTTAATATCTTTCACATGTAGTACTTTTTATGTACACGGTCACATATAAGCCCTATCTTCCCTCCACTTGTCATCTGTAAATTCATCTATGATTATCTTTTAATCTTAGCTATTCACATAGCCACCAAATCTCCACCGTTGATTGATTTTGGTTGAGGTCTATGTAAAGTCCCTCTCATTCCATACTACATCGATCTAGCATTCATATAGCGTCTACATTATCATCCTAAGAATATTAAGAACTTTAGCATCCATATAGCTTATCATCATTATCATCCATCCATTATGGCATCTTTTATCTTCATAATTGTTCATTGTTGAAGAAGTAATCCACATCATAAACAAAGAATCATACAATCTAGGTGATATTGTTTTTAAATTGCATGCTTTTTATTTCATTTGGATTAGATTCTTTGATGATGGTAGGGTTAGGTTTTCATTTCTATGCTTGACCTAATAACCTGACTTTTACCAATCACATTTTTGGCACACCCGGTAGGACTCACATCCTTGATTAACTTTGCTATTTGAAGTTGTTTTTGTGAAGATCATATTTTTTTAGCACTTATGGCAATTTTTAGTCACTTCTAAACAAAAACTAGTCGCTATCTAATTATATGCATCCTTTTTTACTCAAAACTTGCCACTTTTAGCACTTCCAAGATCACTTCTGAGTGAATAGTAGTCACTTATTGTCTTTTTTTCTTCACTTACAAGCGAACAGCAGTCGCTTATGTTTTCATTTGCATCACTTTTAATCTAACAGTGATCACTTTTAACTGTCTAGATCACTTTCTACAAAACTAGGGTTTTTCTATTATATCTTGTTTTTCACAGATCTGAGTTGCTTATGACCTATAATCAGTCACCTGTTATTTTTTGCATCACTTCTGAGCTTTATCATTTTGCATTGGGGTTTACTGGCATTACTCCTAAACAACAACATTTCATTTGTGACAAAATACAGATAGCTTCTGATAAACAGTTGATCACCTCTGGTAACAGTGTTGCTTTCAGTCTTTATCATTTGCAGTTCAATTTTCTTGGCTACTAATTGGGTATTTGTGTAGAATCTTATCAATTGTCCAAGAAAAGGAGGTTATCAAACTACTAACATATCTATTGTAGCTCCGATTGGTCCAAGACTTGTGATTTATCACTAATTTAGGAACATTTGGGCTTGGTGCTTAAAAAGAATCATTGTTTGCATCGTGCTTGCTTTATCTTTCTTGATTGCTTGAATGTGCATGTTTGTAACCTAAATTTGATAGCAAAAGTATCCTCTCCCCTTGCCTATCAAATGGATCTGGGGTGTATGAGAACTTGTTATTATCTTTAGAGGGCCTGCCTTCCTAGTGTGAGAAAGGGTACGACCCAAGTGGTAATAGGCTAAAGCCAAGTCCTTCCAAACTACTATATAAGAAAAGTGTTTGTTTCGAAAGCCACAAACAATGGGTGTTGTTATGTTAAACTGACAGACAACCTCCCCTAAAACCCTCCAAGGTGTAACCCTTGAAGGATGGGAGACTCCATAATAGAGAGTAGCACTGCCACATGTATAGCCACCCAAAAGGATGTCATTACTAGCAACCTTATGTAGTAGCCAAAAACCTTCCATTTGTTGACACAAAAGGTGGAACATTTGAAGCCACCCTGATTCATGAGGTTCTTAGTAGAGATAGCAGGGACAATCCTAAGGTTTGGTGGGGTGACAAGCCTTGGGAAACCTGGATCTTGGTATGTGTGAGAAGTGAGTTCTGTGGAGAGGAGCCAGTGCTACCAAGATCCTGAAGCTATCTGCTCTGAATAGGCACAGCCAGGAGACTCAATAAATATAGTCCTTTCCTAGCCTAGGTTGTACAAGTTTGTGATTGTTGTGAGTGTGAGTGACTGAAATCACTTTTTTCTTGTCAAAAACACAATTCAAACATATTCCCTGACAGACACAGACCTCATTTGAACCTTAACTAACCGCTTACAGACAACAAGATCACCTTTAAACAATAGTTAGCCACCTTTTTCTTAAACTAAATCACCTTTGAACAACAGCTACTCACCTTTGCTCTGTACTAAGTCACCTTTGACCAATAGAAAATCACCTTAGAACCAAAATTGTTCACCTATGGCAAACTAGCTCGCCTCTGGTTAATACTATAGCCTATCACCTGAAACATAACTAGTTCGCTTCTGAGCTATCGTTAGTCACTTTTGGCCTTTTTTGTGTTGCATTTGAGCTATTATCTATCGCCTTTGGCTAAATATCAGCAAATCTTAGCAATTCAACCAAATCAGCTATATTTCTAGTTTGCTTTACTTCACTACTAGCTTTTAGACCTACCTCTGATCATTTGCAGACACCTAGTCTTTGTCTCCTACTTTGAGCATACCAAACAATTGGACTTTGTACACTTTCCATCCTCTTGAGACACTAAATTAGAAAACCAAACATCAAACAATCAACCCAATAGTAGTAAAACATCATCTCTTCACTTTAGCCTTAGCAATATTAGCAAACAAGAACATCAACCAGCTTTTCCCTTTGAGTGTGTGAGCTATCCTCTAGGGAAGTCAAACAACAACATAAACCAAGAAACTAGCAACCAACAACCAAGAAACCTAACAACATCAAAATCTTTGACTAAGTCAAACAACAACATCAACCAAGCAACCCAACCAACAACTAAGCAACCCAATCAACAACCAAGCAACCCAACAAAATCTTGATAGTGCCCTTAGAAATTAAAGCACGTTCAATGATGGTTCCTTAAAGGTGCTAGCACTTAACAATTGTAGTTGGAATGAAATCTCAGGATGAAAATTTTGGACAAAGATATCGAGTTGTTATTTCTCAGGTATTTCCCATGATAATTTGCTAGCCATATTACACCATCATTGAGTAAATGAAGAGAAAACTTCACCATTACATTGTTTATTGTTGACAAGGTCATTCATGTTCACTTCATGTTCAATGTTAAAAGAGAAATGTGATTGAAATTTATTTTCTAGTTCTATAAAAGATTTAATTCCTGGAGGTAAATGAGAGAACCATTCAAGAGCTTGTCCCATTAAGCTTCAGGGAAATAGTCTCAGAAGATATGTATCGTCTTGAGCAACATCGAGACATGCAAAAAAGAATGCTCTAAGATGGTCTTCTAGATTTCCTTTTCCTTTGTACTTGTCAAATTGTGGAATTTCAAAGTGTGGTGGAAAAGGTGTCATATGAAGTGACTTGTCAAATGGATAAGCAGATATGTCTTCTAAGGAAAATGTCTTCTTTCTTTGTCCTACCATTTTGTTAATCATTTGTTGAACATCCGCTAGAGAAAGATGTTGTTGCAAAAGGGGTTGTTGGTTCAGAGGTGAAGTGTAAGATGATGTATATTGTGGTTGTTGTTGTGGGATATATGAAGCCATGACCATTTGTTGAGGTTACGTGCTCACATAATATGTCAAAGGATTAGTATGTGACACATATGTGTTTGAGGATTGTTGTTAGTGAGACACAAGTGGTGGTTGGGTATATTGTGATGAATTAGCGCCAAGGGTTTGCATCACATGGGTAGTAGAAGATGGATTAACATTGGTCAATGGTTGTGAGTTCAGAGTTGGATTTGTAATATGGTAAGTGATGGAAGGATTGGTAGATGTGGAAGAAGGATGGACATGTGGGTTTGTGTTTTAGACACATGAGGATTGGTATATGTCATATGTTGGGTGACAATGGGTAATCCTTGAGTAGTATAAGATGGATTGATGGTTTGTGAAGGATTATAAGAGGATGTGATGTAATACAAGGTGGCAACAACTTAGATTTACAAAGTTTCACAAACTTATGCTCTTGATTGGCTTCACAAACTCTCATAGGTTACTTCAGACCAGTTTTAGAAAAAAAAGGATATCTCCTTCCAAACTCAATGAAATTGAACCCAATAAAAAACCCATTTGATTTAAGAATTCCCTCTAAAATGGGTTTCAATAATTTATTCATAAAGTATTCCAAGAGGCCGTACCATGCTTTGTAATAGGACTATTACACTGGATGAGGTTTTTTGGCAGTTTAAAACATTTTTTACCAAAATAGTTGTAAATTTTGTAAAACTCAATAAAAATTTATAAAATTATAATCAAATGAAAGGTGATTCAAATGAATTTCCAAAAAGTCCAATTTTTTATGATTTGGAGGCCGTATGGGGCCATACCATCCTTGGGTACATCAGCATTGTAGAAAAAATTAGAAAAATTTTGAGTTTTACAAAATTTACAGCTATTTTGGTAAAAACTATTTTAAACTACCAAAAAGCCTCATCTAGGGTAATAGTCCTATTGTAGAGTGTGGTATGGCCTCCTAGAATACTTTATGCATAAATGGATGAAACCCATTTTAGAGGGAATTCTTAAATCAAATGGGTTTTTTATTGGGTTCAATTTCATTGAGTTTGGAAGGCGATATCCCTATTTTTCTAAAACTGGTCTAAAATAACCTAGTTTTGAAGGGTCATTATGAGAGTTTGTGAAGCCAATCAAGAGCATAAGTTTGTGAAAATTTGTAAATCCAAGTTGTTGCCACCTTGTATTGCATCACATCCTCTTATAATCCTTCACAAACCATCAATCTATCTTATACTACTCAAGGATTACCCATTATCACATAACATATGACACATACCAATCCTCATGTTGTCTAAAACACAAACCCACATGTCCATCCTTCTTCCACATCTACCAATCCTTCCATCACTTACCATATTACAAATCCAACTCTGAACTCACAACCATTGACTAATGTTAATCTATCTTCTGCTTCCCATGTGATGCAAACCCTTGGCGCTAATTCATCACAATATACCCAACCACCACTTGTGTCTCACGGACAACAATCCTCAAACACATGTCACATACTAATCCTTTGACATATTTTGTGAGCATGCAACCTCAACAAATGGTCATGGCTTCATATATCCCACAACAACAACCACAATATACATCATATTACACTTCACCTCCAAACAAACAACCCCCTTTGCAACATCTTTCTTGAGCAGTTGTTCAACAAATGATTAAAAAAATGGTAGAACAAAGAAAGAAGGCATTTTCCTTAGAAGATATATGTGCTTATCCATTTGACAAGTCACTTCATATGACACCTTTTCCACCACACTTTGAAATTCCGCAATTTGACAAGTACAAAGGAAAAGAAAATTCGGAAGACCATCTTAGAGCATTCTTTGTTGCATGTCTCGATGTTGCTTAGGACGATACATATCTTCTGAGACTATTTACCCGAAGCTTAGCAGGACAAGCTCTTGAATGGTTCTCTCATTTACCTCTAGGCATTAAATCTTTTGCAGAACTAGAAAATAAATTTCAATCACATTTCTCTTTTAAAATTGAACATGAAGTGAACATGAACGACCTTGTCAATAATAAACAACGTAATGGTGAATTTTTCTCTTCATTTACTCAACAATGGCATAACATGGATAGCAAAATATCATGGGAAATACTTGATAAACAATGGCTCAATATCTTTATCCAAAATAAAAAAACTCCTGTCGTGTCCTCCCAAAAAAAGCATCTCCCACCGGTGCTCCATGTGGTAAGCTGAACTGCCTCAATACCCTCTCAGACAAATGGCACTCTATAATATATCTACCACATCTAAAAATGTATATCACCTGCCTAGCATAGACAAGCTCTGCATCCTCCTCATCCCATCTCTCACATCGAAGCCATGGCCTCCACACAAACCTATCTACCTCATCTAGTGTCTACCTCCAATACACAACTCCTCACGATTGTCGATAGGTCAGAGCTCCTCTATACATCCTACCATATGGCTCTCCTGCTGCTCTCACAACCCATCCATTTGGCCTAGTCACTGGGATGTGGTCATATGCCCACACATGCAAAACTATAACTCCAGCTCACATACTCACTCCAAACATATAGGTGCAATCATGAGGGTAATGATATAACTGCCCTAGCACATACTCGACCCATGCATATCTGGTCCCGTAGGAGAACATACCCTCCATCATTGTCCCCCATCTGACTGGAAAACCTTTATCTCACTTCTCTCCAACTAGCCATCTGATAATAGCCACCACTACCCACTGCAGCCTATCACATAGCTCCTCCATCCTCGCCATGGGAATCTCTGAACCCTCTGCTCCAATGTCTAGGGTCTTGAACAATCTCCTAAATGCAGCGGGACTGATATCAGGATCATAATCTACTTGGTCCCCATCAATAGGAACTTACAGAATCTGGTACACATCCTCCAAAGTAATAGTCACCTCTCCTGTTGGGGACAAGAATGAATTGTGCTCGCTCCTCCATTGTTCCACCATTGATGTCATTAGTCCTTGATGCGCCTGCACTGGCTCTAGCCTTGACACATGCTTTAATTTGAGGATCTCTAGCACTAGCCACTCATCTGTATCCAGCAATCTGACCAACCGTAAATCTCTAGGATGTGGCTATTGTGATAACAATGGCAGTAGTATATCTTGCATCATTCTGCTCACTGTATTAGTCTTTGTGCTATCAAAATTGACATTTGCATGCTATACCTAAATTTTTTTACTATACGTGACCAATTTTTTTATAAGCACTATCATTTTGTGCATAAGCAAACCATTTTACTATATGTGCATACTTTTAGCTTACAAGCGACCTATTTACCCTATGTGTGTGACTATTGACTACAAGCAACTTCAAATCCCACATGTGCCTACTTTCTGCCTATAAGAGAACTACTTGCTATATGTGTTCGCATATCCATTAAAAGTGAGCTATTTCTATACATGTGTTTCCTTTTCATCCATAAGTGACCTATTCTAGCCATATGTGCATTTAGCCTATCTATTTCCTCTAGCCAACCACAAGTGACTCACTTTTGTCATAAGTGACTAAGTTGTGTCTATATGTGACCTAAACTATCATAAGCGACTGCTTTTAGCCTGCAAATGCCCTGAACTACCTAGCCTCTAACCTAGTCGCTTTTAGTGACATGTGTGCATTTATCATGCTTCTAGCCTACAAAAATCTTGCTTTTAGCAAAAGTTTCGATACATACTGGTACACTTGATTGCTCTAGTTGCCCATGTGTCCTCACTCGCTCGACACAATGATCTCTACATGGAATCACCATCCTAATAGCTCTCCAACTCTTGTCACACAACACCTCTATGGAGCTCTGGATCTCTCTACATTCTAGAACACAAATGAGTACAAATGAGCCTATTTTCCCTTGAATGACCTACTTATAGCCCCTATCCCAACCCTAATTCTTCTATACCATCCCATTTCTCCCACCCAACCCCTGTTTTCTTCATGTCATCCTTGTTTCTAGCCTTCAATCTTATTGTGAGTCAACCCAGCCTTTCCTAGTCAGCCTGGCTTACCTCTCAAGGGGGCATTGCCTACCAGTTACACTGGGGAATAACCTTGTTTATCGAGCGAATTATCGTATCTTCTTTGATGCAACGTTCTAATAAACATTGTATCAAAGAGGGGTAAAATGTAAACACCCAAAATTGACCTAATTATCAGTAGCATTCAAATATCACATTATCCACCATCTGCATTTGTCTAACACACTTGAGTAATGTCCCTATCACTTATTTCTTATATTAATTAAATAAATTTATATTTATTTAATTAATTCATTAGCTGTTTCCTCTAATCTATAATTAAACAATCTTTAATTATTTAATTATCTTCATTCTATCTATTTTAATTAAATAAATCTTATTTATTTAATTAAAATTCCATTCACAAACCCACTTCCTAATTAATTAAATAAATTTTATTTATTTAATTAATTTCTCTTATCATTTATCTCAATGAGCCGACATGTGTGCCTCTTTCATTTAAAAAAAGATAAGTGGTACTACATCTTTTATTTAATATCTTTCACATGTAGTACTTTCTATGTACACGGTCACATATAAGCCCTATCTTCCCTCCACTTGTCATCTACACATTCATCTATGATTATCCTTTAATCTTAGCGATTCACATAGCCACCAAATCTCCACCGTTGATTAATTTTGGTTGAGGTCTATATAAACTTCCTCTCATTCCATACTACATCTATCCATCATTCCTATAGCATCTACATTATCATCTTGAGCATATTGAGCACTTTAGCATCCATCTAGCTTATCATCATTATCATCCATCCATTATGGTAGCTTTTATCTTTATAATTGTTCATTGTTGAAGAAGCAATCCACATCATAAACAAAGAATCATACAACCTAAGTGATATTGTTCTTGAATTGCATGCTTTTTATTTCATTTGGATTAGATTCTTTGATGATGGTAGGGTTAGGTTTTCATTGCTATGCTTGATCTAATAACCTAATTTTTACCTATCACAACAGTTGTTGGAACAATGGCTGGTAGAGAGGATGAGCTGATGGAAATGATGAAGACAATGTGAATTCAATTGGATGGTGTTGAAGAATATAGGTGAAAAGGATTGACACTGAGACCTAATGTTGAAAGTGATGATGAAGAAGAATTTTAATCAGTTGAACAAATTGGCAAAACCCTAGGAGGTGATGAAGAAGAAGAATTAGATCAAGTCAAGATGTTGTGAGCTATTTCAAATATTGGAAATAGAGCTAGAGTTGATGTACCAAACTATACTAGTAATTTGAACCCTAAAGAATTGATTGACTGGATAAATGACATGGAAGAATACTTTGAATATGAAGAAGTTGAAGATCTGGAGAAGGTGAAATTTGCAAAGACAAAGTTGAAAGGACATGCTGCTATATTGTGGATGGAAGTTTAGTTGCATAGAAATAAAAGAGGAAAAAAAAAATTACAAAGTGGGATAGGATGGTGACAAAACTGAAGAACCAATTCATACCTGTTGACTATGAGTTAGAACTATTGAAAAGATTATAGAACCTGAGACAAAAGGATAAATTTGTGAAGGAGTATACTGAAGATTTTCATAAGATGATCATAAGGACATGACATAGTGAAGCAAGCAAGGAGAAAGTGGCTAGATACATAAATGGACTAAGATTGAACATGCAATAAGAACTAAGCCTAATGAGGATGACATCTTTGGAGGAAGCATACCAGTTTGCCCTAAAAGTTGAAGAAAAGATTAATAAGAGAAATTATCAGAGATAGAGAGGTGGAGGAGGTAAATTTTAGAGAGACAAAATATTTTCTAGAGGAGACAGAGCACATTCAAAGCAGAACAAGCTTGACAGCCCATTTAGAAAGGATGACAAAGATAATAATGTTTACTAGAGAGATGATAGAAATTTTTACCAGAGATGAAACCCTAGTGCATACCAAAATTAAGGGTACAGAAGAGAAAGAAGAAGATTTCATAAGAGAACATTTAGAGGCACTTGTTTCAAGTGTGGAGGTGAAGGACATAGAGCATTTGAATGTAATCAATGAAGTACAAGCATGAGAACAAAGAACACTGGAAGAGCAACCTATGTGGATGAAGGACCTATTGGATCATCAAGTTTATTTGGTAAACCAAAGAAAGGAGAATCACTTGTGATGAGGACAACACTATTTCAAGCAGAGACAAATGAAGAACCATCGCAGAGGAAAAGTTTGTTTAGAACCATATGCAAATTAGGAGGTAAATGTTGTAAAATTGTAATTGATAGTCATAGTTTAGATAATCTAGTTTTAGAGGAGATGGTGACTAAGCTAAAGTTGGAAAGATTGAAGCACCCTAAGCCCTATCAGATAGGATGGATTTAGGATGATCATAAGGTACTAGTGAGTGAAGAACGTTTGGTGAAAATTCATATTGGATCTTATCATGATGAAGTCTTATGTGATATTATGCCTATGGATGTATGTCATATTTTGTTGGGTAGACCTTGGTAGTATGATAGAAAAGCTATACATGATGGGAGAAAGAATACATACACTATAACATCAAATGGGAAGAGAATTACCTTGATTCCTTTGGAAGATGATCCTAAGAATGAAGTATGTGGGAATGCTAGAATCTGTTTGGTAGATGGAAGAAAATTTTTGGATGGTTTGAGACATGAGAATATGTGGTATGCATTGATTCCTAAGAAGCCTGAAACATTGAAGAAGGAGACTCAAGAATCACAATTGGAGGAGATAAGAGAGTTGCTGACAGAGTATGAAGACATCATATCAGATAATGTACTTGAAGGATTACCACCTATAAGGATTATCAGTCATCACATGGATCTTATACTGGGAGCTAGTTTACCTAAAAAAGCAACACACAAAATGACACTAACAGAGAATGAAGAATTGAATAGGTAGATACAATAGTTGTTAAGGAAAGGTTTGACAAGAGAAAGTTTGAGTCCTTGTGCAGTATTGATGAAGGGGGTAAATCATAAAACACACAACAATAGAAATTACACATAGAAAATAGAGCTTTCTTTTATTGATTTGGACAACTTATTACATTATAGAATCTCAAATACAATCATAGGAATCAATCCTCTATAGGTTGCAACACATTATAGCTTCCTATCACAAGACTCTGGAATCATCTATCATCTGTAACCCTAAATCTACTAGAGTTTCTATTTTCCTGCCTATTCTTGACTCTACATTTTCCCCCTTAATTCTACTACCTCCCAGGGTTCCCAAAAATGGTTATTAATAGCCTTTTTGGCAGCCAACAACCTAATTTAAAAATTTGCATCTCCCTCCAAAAATAGGTCAACTTCTGGAAGCCATAACTTTTGATTAGGGTGTCCAATTGACGAACCATTTTATGCGTTAAAAATCTCATGAAGTACTCTACACATTAAGAACCTGCTCTACTAGTTCTGACTATTTTGGGGCCCGTACATAGCTGTTTAGTGCCTCAAACCTAAGTTTGAATAATTTTCAGGCATTTTTTGGGAAACTAAAAGTTTAATATCTTTTAGCTCACAAATGATCTTTGCATGATTCCTTCACCAAAGGTCTTATTTTTTAGTTATGAATCTTCATGTAAATTTTCACTTCAATCTGTACCCAAATGCAAACTTTCCTAAAATAACAAGGTGCTATTTTTAGCAGTTTGGAAAAACTGAAAGTTCTACATCGTTATTCAAGTGATTATGGAACCAAAACCACAAATTTTGAAAATAAATGGAAAGATCATCAACAAATTTGAAACACATCTTTTTTTGGGTGATGCAAGATTGCTCTTACACCACTAGATGCTCCTACATCAGACACCTAGTGTAATTTGAGAAGTGACCCTGTCATGTCTTAGGTGTTTGTGTGAGGAAAAACCAAATGGTCAACCTCTACCTTAGACAACCAAGAATAATCTTCAACATTCCTTCCTTTCCATTTCACCAAATATTCTTCATATTGCTTGTTTTGAGTACTTCTTCCCACATAGCTATCCAAGATCTCTTCTATCTCCTCTATTGAAGTAGATGCAAGAATACTCCATTGTTCTTCTGTTGGTCCATCCTCTATGCCACCTTCATGATATTCTATGAAATCAGCAATGTTGAACACATCAAAAATATTGATCCCACTTAGCAACTCTACCTCATGCATTTCCTGAATCATGCTTCTTTAGGATTTGCATAGTACAAATTTCTTCATTTTCAACTTATTGTATGTTCCAATTGGGAACCTTTCTTTTCTCAAGTGAACCATGACTTCATCTCCTACCTGGAACTCCTTATATCTCCTCTTGTGCCTTAGCCTTGTACTGAATATTCATCTTATTAATGTGCTTTCTCACCTCTTCATGCAAATTCTTTAGATGTTCTGCAAAGTCTTGAGCTTTAGCACTTGTCTCTTCTCCTTTGTCCAACTTCCTTAACTTAGAAGCATTTCTTGGGCTATTGCCATATACAATCTAGAATGGTGACTTACTAGTACTCCTATTGATAGAATTGTTTTAAGCAAATTCTACCTATGGAAAACTCAAATCCCATCCCTTGGGCTTATCTCCTACTAAGCATCGTAGAAGGTTACCCAAAATCCTATTCACCACTTCTATCTATCCATCAATCTGTGGATGGTGTGCAGAACTAAACTTCAAATTTGTCTTCAACTTCTTCCACAATGTCCTCCAAAAATAACCAACAAACTTGGTATCTTGATCTAAAACTATGCTCTTTGGTAGACCCTGTAATCTCACCACCTCTCTGAAAAATAATTCAGCAATATGAAGAGCATCATTAGTCTTCTTGCAAGGAATGAAATGTGCCATCTTTGACAATCTATCCACCACCACAAAAATGGAATCATGTCCTCTCTGTGTCCTTGGTAAACCAAGAACAAAATCCATACTAATATCATCCCATGTCTTCTCTAGTATAGGTAGTGGCTGATATAGACCTGTATTTTGACTTGCTCCTTTCACCATCTGACATACTCTACAACTCTACACAAATTTCCTCACATCTTGCTGTAATTGTGGCCAATAATAATTTTCACCAACAATATCAATGGTCTTATCTCAACCAAAGTGTCCAGCCAATCCTCCACTATGCTTCTCCTTAATCAGGTTCTCTCTCATGGAACTCCTTGGAATGCACAACTGGCTTCCTCTAAACAACATGCCATCTTAGATTATGAAATCCAACCATTTTGTTATGTCCAAACTAATAGGTTCCAACAAGCTTTCTAGGCCTCTGCAAAATTTGGATCTTCAGGATATAAACTTTTGAGCTCATCAAACCCCTTTTCCTTCTGCTTAATGCATCTGCAACTATGTTGGACTTTCCACTCCTTTGCTTCAAAACAAAAGTATAGCTCTGTAAAAACTCAAACCATTTTAAGTGTTTCTGGTTCAACTTTCCTTGACTATTAAGATACTGCAAGCCTGATGATCAGTATATAAAACAAACTCCTTTGGAAATAAATAATGTCTCCATTTCTTCAAAGCCTAAACTATTGCATAAAACTCCTGATCATAAAAAGAATACTTTTTTTCTTGGCATCATTAAGCTTCTTACTAAAATAGGCAATGGTCTTACCTTCTAGGCTCAAAACAGCTCCTATAGCACTACCACTAGCATCACAATCTACTGAAATACCTTATTGAAAACTGGAAGTGCCAAAATAGGTTGCTATATGACTTTTTGCTTCAATGTATCAAAGCTTTTATCTTCTCCTTTAGTCATTCTAAACTCTTTTCTATCCCCTCTCATTGTCTCAGTTAGGGGTGCACAAATGCTACTAAAATTCCTAATAAACTTTCTATAAAAACTTGCCAAACCATGAAAAGATCTTACCTTGGAAGCACTCCTTGGCATAGGCCATTCAAAGATAGCCCTTACCTTCTCTTGGTCCATCTTAAGACCCTCCTCTGAGACAACAAATCCTAGGTATACCAACTCCTTTACAAAACTACATTTCTTTAGATTGATCAACAACTTCTCCTCCCTTAGCTTCTCAAAATCTCTTTTGATATGCATCATATGCTCTTCCCAAGTCTTACTAAAAATTAAAATATCATCTAAATAAATAATAACAAAACTTCCCAAAAATTCTTTCAATACCCCATTCATGAGCCGCATGAATGTGCTCAATGCATTGGTTAGCCCAAATGGCATGACTAACCACTCATACAAACCTTCCTTTGCCTTGAAGGCTATCTTCCACTCATCTCCTTCTCTAATACAGATTTGGTGACACCCACTCTTCAGGTCCACCTTTGTGAAGTAAATGGCTCCACTCAAATAGTCCATTATGTCATCCATTCTGGGCAATGGAAATCTGTACTTGATCATGATCTTATTGATGGCTCAAGAGTCTATACACATTCTCCACTCTCCATCTTTCTTTGGTGCTATTGCTACAGGTACTACAAATGGACTTAGGCTCTCTCTTATCAATCCCTTCCTCAACAACTCCTGAACTTATCTGTTCAACTCTTCACTCTTTACTAGAGTCATTCTATGGGCTACGTTATTCAGCAAACTAGCTCCTGGTATCAAATCCATTTGATGACTTATCTTCCTCACTAGTGGCAAACCTTGTGGTACATTATCAGAGACAATATCTTGAAATTATTCCAACATTTATGAGACTTCTGCTGGTACATCTTTACATTTCTCTTGACTAATTTTATGAATCAATGCAAAGCAATGACTCTCATGCTTCATACCCTCCAAAAATTTTCTACCATCTACCAAGCAAATTTTGGTAGTACTACATACCTTTTGTTCCACCTCCTTTAAGGGCTTCAACTTATGATGAACTCCATCCTTTGTTAGGGAGTATATGTTTGCATGGCCATCATGGACAACACTCCTATCATACTGCAATGGCCTCCCTAATAACATATGACATGCATCCATCGATATGATGTCACATAACACCTCATCATGGTAGTCACCAATCTTGAACTTCACTAAACACTATGCATTGACCAAAGCTCTATGGTCCTTCTGCAACCATGCAATCCGATATGGATGTAGATGCTTTCTTCTTGTCAACTATCTCCTCTGAAACAAGATTATCAGTGCTTCCACTATCAATAATAATATCACAACACTTACCTTCACATTTTTACCTTGTGCGGAATAGACTCTTCCTCTAATTGGGTTCTTTGTCCTCATTCAACAAAGTTCTTCTCACAACTAGGGTTTCTCCCCTTTTAGCATCTTCAGAGTGCTCAAATTGTGCATCTTCATCGACATGTACAACTTGTGCATTACCTTCAGGTCTTCTATTTATCTTTCCTTGATGTTGTGGACACTCATATGCTCGATATCCTTCTTCTCCACATTGGAAACAAGTTCCTCTTAAACCTCCTCTTTAGGTCCTTGCCCAGGTCTGCCTCTTCCTCTTCTTATTTGCTCACCATTATTTTGGTCAAGATGGCAGTAGGTATTATCTCCTCTCTGATTTTGACTGATGTCAGCTTCTTCACTTTTCTTTGAATATTCATTTTGGCCCCCATAGGGTCTTCCACCAGTCCTTTCACCTTGACCTCTTCCCCTTTGCTTGCTGTCAAATCTTTTATTCAGCTTCTCTTCCACCTTCAGGGAAAGCTGGTATGCATCTTCTATGGTGGTAATTCTAACTAGGCTCATCTCCTCTTGAATACTTAGCCTCAACCCATTAATGTAATGGGCTACCTTCTCCTTGTTGGCCTTTACATGATCGGTTTTGATAGTAATCTTATAAAACTTTTCTGTATACTCCTTAATAGATGTGTTACCTTGCTTTAATCCTTGTAGCTTCTTCAACAACTCCATCTCATAGTCCATAGGAATGAACTACTTCTTCAGTTTCTCCACCATCGGATCCCATCTGGTGATCTTTCCTTTTCCACTTCTATTCCTCTATAACTGGACCTCCTTCTACCAAATACTGGCATGGCCCTTCAATTTTGTTTTTGCAAACTTGACCTGATCGGGGTCTTCCACATCTTCATACTCAAAATATTCCTCCATGTCATTGATCTAATCAATAAGTTGTTCTAGATTCAAATCTCTAGAATATGTAGAAACTTTGATCCTGGGCCTCTTTCCAATTTTAGAAATGGCCTTCAACAACCTAACTTCTGCAAGATCTCATGTAGCCTCTTGTTCTTCCTCATATAGCATCTCTTCTACTTCATCCTCGCTTTCTTCTCTTGTTCTTGGTTCAAACCCTCTTCGCAACTCCTCTTGCAATGCATCGATCTGTCTTTGCAGGGCTCTAAATCCCTCTTCCATCAAAGAATTCCTCTAATAACAATTTCTTCATGAAGGCATCTTGATCTCCATAGCAAACCCACAACCTCAGATCCTAGTGCAAACTGCCTCATGGTCGGTGATCTGCCTACACACTCAAGAAACCTGGCTCTGATACCACTTGATGAAGGGGTAAATCATAAAACACACAACAATAGAAATTGCACATAGAAAATAGAACTTTCTTTTATTGATTTGGACAACTTATTACATTACAGAAGCTCAACTACAATAAGAGGAATCAACCCTCCACAGGTTACAACACATTACAGCTTCCTAGCACAAGACTTTGGAATCATCTATCATCTGCAACCCCAAATCTACTAGGGTTTCTATTTTCCCACCTATTCTTGACTCTACACTTTCCCCCTTAACCCTACTACCTCCCAGGGTTCCCAAAAATGGTTATTAATAGCCTTTCTGGTAGCCAACAACTTAATTTCAAAATTTGCATCTCCCTCCAAAAATAGGTCAACTTCCGGGAGCCATAACTTTTGATCCAGTTGTTTGATTGACGAACCATTTTATTCGTCAGAAATCTCATGGAGTACTCTATGCCCTAAAAATGGGCTTTGCCGATTTTGACCATTTTCAGGCCCGTACGGGGCTGTTTAGTGCCTCAAACTTGAGTTTGAATAATTTTCAGGCATAAACTTTAATATCTTTCAACTCACAAATGATCTTTGCGTGATTCCTTTGCCAAAGGTCTTATTTTTTAGTTGCGAAGCTTCATGCAAATTTTCACTTCAATCCATGCCCAAATGTAAACTTTCCTAAAATAGCAGGTTTCTATTTTTAGTAGTTTAGAAAAAAAGAAAGTTCTACATCATTATTCAAGTGATTATGAAACCAAAACCACAAAATTTTAAAAAAAATAGAAAGAACATCAATAATTTTGAAACATGTCTTTTTTTGGGTGATGCAAAATTGTCCTTACACCACTGGATGCTCCTACATCAAGCACCTGCAATGTTAGCACCAAAGAAAGACAGAGAATGGAGATTGTGTACTGACTCTAGAGCAATAAACAAGATCATAGTTAAGTATAGATTTCCTTTACCTAGGATGGATGATATTGTGGATTGTTTGAGTGGAGAAAGATATTTCACAAAGATAGATTTTGTTGGGAATTAAGGTGTCCCAACCTTCATAATTCCTTGCATTTGTTATTGTAATATAATTTATTTACTTAGCCTATGTTGTAATTTTGTTGCACATCCTATTTTGTTATTTAGTGTGAAGTGGTACGATGAGTTGTCACTCCACTTATAAGATGACTATGATGGTCAACACACTCCATATGGAGATAGATGTCCCTTTTGTGTGGTAGAGATTTTCTACCATGGGTCGGCATCTTAACTAGTGTATAAGTGAATCTTGATTGAAATGGTTATGACAGATTCCTATGAGAGAATATATGACATGTAAGAGTCAAAAATAGAAGGTTCTATGACAGGTGAAGACATGTGTCACAAGGTATCTTGGAAGAAGGCATCTTTGGGTGCCCCAAGGAGATTTATGACATGTTGTAAGAGAATATGCTATTTATATCCTATTTATGATAGATTCTCTTACAAATGTAAGATATGTCAGTATGACGGATTCTATGATGGTTGTAAGAGTCATAAGAGCATCTGTCATTGCCCAACTTGGGAATAGGTGACCTCTTTGGGATGGGGTGACTTGACAAGTGTCAAGAACATCCCATAGTGTCAGACAAGTGTCTATAGGCATGGGTTTTCGGCCATGAGGCCATGTTGGATGCCCATCTCAAGATAGAGCCACTTTTACCTTGTATTTTCTATATAAATAGGTGCTTTGGAGAGGAGATGTATTATGTGATTGATAGATATTGTGAGCTTACATTGCAAGTGTATTGTAAACCATTTCAGTTTTGATAATACATTATGTAGGTTTTGGAGTGTGGAGTTTTTCACCTAATAAGGGTTTTCCCCATGTATATCTTGTGTCTCTCTCTTCTATCTCATTTCTGTGTGTATGTGTATTTTTGTAATATCTCCATTGTTGTTAACATTCTATAATTGTAAGGATAAAAAAAATTGTACTCTTCTCTCCTCTTTAGATTAGTGTAGGAAGTGATTTCCACACACCTAGTTTCCTTTTAGTTGGTATCAGAGCCTGACCAGTTTTGGTTCTAACTGCTGGGTAGGGGTTTTATGAGCTAATATTAGGTTGAGTGGGAGTCTGTGTAGAGTATTTTGTATCTTGTTGTAGGAAGGAGATGGCAACCACATCTAGAAGAGTAGACATGGAGAAGTTCAATGGCATAAATTTTGAATTGTAGAAAATCAAGATGGAAGATCTACTTGTTGATCGTGACCTATGGGAAATCGTTGATGGAACAAAACCTACGACAATGTCACAAGATAATTAGGACCTCAAAAATCAGAAGGCTAAGGGTCTCATAAGACTCTGTCAAGCTGACTCTATCTTATTGAATGTCCATGAGGAGAAGACTGCGAAAGATCTTTGGGAGAAGTTGGGATTTGTTTATCAGGCCAAGTCCTTGGTGAACAAGCTCTTTCTAAAAAATAAGTTGTTTGATCTAAAAATGGAAGACGGGGGATCTGTTATAGACCATATGAATGCTTTTAACATGGTCGTTGCACAGTTGACATCCATGGGTGTGAAAATGGAGGAGGAGGATCGACATATGACCCTACTTTGTTCTTTGTTAGATTCATGGGATCATCTTGTCATGGCTATCGGAAGCACTACCACCACCTTCAAGATGGATGATGTAGTATCTTTATTGTTATCTAAAGAAGTGTGGAGAAAGTCAACTGAGTCAGCCAAAGATGCTCTTGCAGTTTATGGAAGACCTAAAGAGAAAGGGAAGAAGAAGGATAAGAAAGGTGAAAAGGGTAGATCCAAATCCCGCAGGAGATCCAAATCTTCTAGAAAGTCCAAGGCTATCTATTGGAAATGTGGGAAAATGGGGCATTTCTGAAAGGAATGCAAAGAGGAATAGAAAAAGAAGAAGAACACCCCTGATTCATATTCTGACAAGTCATAAGATGACGATGATGCCTTCATTGTAGCCCTAGCCACCCATGCATCTAATGATGTGTTGATTGATCTAGTTCATCATTCCACATGAGCTTGCATCAAAGCTAGTTCACAAAATATGAAGAGTTTGATGGTGGAAGAGTGTACCTAGGTGATGATTCTCATTTGAAGATTGTTGGTCATGGAAGAGTCTTAATCTATATCCCTGATAGATCAGTGAAGGGAATACTTAGGCTATGCACATCCTAGACTTGGCACAGTACCTATTTTATGTAAGTATGTTGAATGATGCAGGTGTGTAGGTTGTCTTTTCGAAGGATGGATGCAAGATGACTAGATGATCTATGGTGCTTGTGAAGGGTACTCGGAGTGGTACTTTGTTTCAGTTGGAGGTGTAGACACCTAAAATTGACTTGCTCTGTAAAATCAATTTCTCATATCTTCCCTAACCATCTGTCTATCCCTTGTGATCAATTAATTCATTTGATTTATCACTAGACCTTACAACACTATCCCTCATTAATCAAATAAATATTCCTAATATTTATTTGGTTTAATTCTCCTTTTCCCTAATCCTCATTAATTAGATAAATCGTGGTTATCTAATTGATCTAGCCTACTAATTGACCTACCCTAACCTACCCTAGCCTACCTCATCCTAGCCCTAAGATCAATTAAGCAAAACCTCTGTTTAATTAGTCCTAACCTCTCATTTGGGTGGTCAAACCTAGTTTAACACCCTTCCCCACATCCCCTAAATTTAAAATTGAAATAAATCACACATCACATTTACTTCTCTTACACACCCCTTACCTCACCCATCCTCATTCATTACCTCTTATCCCCAAATGAATTCTTAATTCATTTCCCATTCCCCAAATGAACTTTTAATTCATTTCACATTCTTTCACACCCATACCTCATTTATCACCCCTTTTCCCAAAATGAATAAAAGATTTACTTTTATTCCTAGCCCTTGATCAACTCTTTCAATCCTCACCCTCCATCCTCCTTTTAGAAAATCTATAAATGAGACCCTCTCCAAGCCATTTGGGAGAGACTTCTTCATGCATCAAACCTCTACCAAAATCTCTCCACGATCTCCTCATCCTAACATCACCCTTACAAATTATCCCTCATCCCCATCTCAATGTCCATCTAAGTCTAAATCCTTCATCTACATTGTTTTAAGCATTTGAGCAATCCACACATACATTCTAGTCTTGGGTAAAATCTGAGGAGCTCATGGGTGCAAGTCCTTCCCTCTTGGATTTGTGAGTCAATAGGAAGGTATAATCATGTATTTTTGCATTTGATTTATGTTTTAATCTTCATTTTGTCCTCATTAATCACATTAGCATGCCCGGTCTTGGATCTAATCGTCGCTTTGCGCAGGTTTTTGTTGTCAAAATCTTCATTTTCTAACCCTAGTTGTAGCAAATTTTGGTGATAAATTATTACAGGTTGCGTCTTGGGCAAAAATGAACTGCATTATTGTAATTAGGACAGTATTTCTGTGAATTTTGATAGTAAATTTGCCTAGGTTCTGTGACAATTTTTTTTGAAAATATTTGAAAAATTTTTAGGGTACAGTCCGTACCGTACGGAACCGTACCCCCTGCCTTACTGATCTGTGCCTGGTCTATTTTCTGTCATTGTTGGTTGTCTCGTGTTGTAGGTTTATTCTTCATTGGGTATTGCAGGTTTTTCTATGAGTGGGTTTAGTGAAATACATAGAGCTATGCCTACTAACTTGCCACCGCTTCCACCAAACCCATTTCTCTGCTCACCCCCTCCATTTTCCTCCTGTCAACACCACACCGCCACCGCCGTAGTTTAAAGTCACCACCATTGGACCCATCGCCACCATCATACAACCCCTTCTCAGTACTAACTCCAACCTCCTTCTGCTTAGCCATCCTTTCACCGCCCATCCACCGCCTACTAACAACCCTAACACCCTCTGCGCCGCTTGCATCCCTACCACCCCTCTTCCCACCGACTTCCACACTCACATCCTCCCCGCCACTGTCATTCCACCCCTGCCATTATCACCGCAGTACGAGCCTCATCGTCCCCATCTAAACACCACCACCTCCTGACCTCCACAGCCATACACTCCGTTGCTAACAGTCCACTAACCCCATTCACCACTATGTATCCTCCTCCTGCCGACCTTCCAACTCCTGTGCCACTCGCCAGAAGCTTTGCCGCATCCCACAAGCTCCTTACCAGTCTCCCCACCATGACTAAACCCTAACTCCACCCTCCTTCCCCCCTTCTAATCTCCCAAACCCTAAACAGCCACTAAAGATCCTTCATTTTTTATTTTTTATTTTTTATTTTTTATTTTTCTTGCTTTTTCGCCCCTGGTCACATGGGTGACCAGGGGGCTTAAGCATTTAACTTCCCAAGAAAACTGCCAACAACATTACCTTAACCACCCAGCTAACCTTGACCAGCAGCATAAACCTTCACTTTAACCACTAGAGGAGAAAACCGCCAATGTGACCAGAATCTGCCTGACCACTAGCAGTCAAATCAAACTGCCAGTTAACATCTTGTGCCTCTAGATGCCATAATAGGCTATTTTTTTCAAACTCACACAACTTTTGCATACGGTGGCAGAATTTTACAAACAAACACTCATCGAAAAGAGGATGATATGAACTACATAGTTATGGAGAAATTTTAAGGTGATTGTACTATTTTATAGCCTTTTTTCGTAGCCAAAGTCAAACATGCATGAAAACTTCAAATGCTCATATCTTTTGCATTTTTGATCAAATTTTTGCAAATATTTTTTTGAAATCACATAGAATTTCCTGAAGAATTTGTTTATGTACTTCTTTTCTCTATATCAGTTCATTTTGCATCATATTTTAGTAGATTCTCAATTTTTGCATAACGATCATCTTGGCTAGTCTACTTGCTCCATTTTTGTTCTTATGACTTGCAGGTGATCATTCAGGTCTGGAACAACATCAAGAATAGAATATACAATAGCTTGGATAGTGAAAACAATCCAGGTACATCCATTCTAATCTTTCATCTTTAATCTTGTTTGCAAACACACTTCACTTTGGGACATAAAACAAATCATTGTTTGCAAACACATTTCGATTGGGGCTTCTAAAAATAAACTTTGTTTGATCACACATCATTGAAATTGGGCATAAAATCAATAAGTGTCTTAATCACATCTTGAAATTGGGCTAAAAAGAATCATTGCTTGACGTGTCTTCCTCACAATTCAATTTTCTCTAAGGATCAATTAACCAAGTACGAGTGTGAATCAAGTGTGCATGTGTATGCTCTCTCCTTGCACCAAAAGGTGACCTTGGAGATCAAAAACACCTCTCTTGATTCTCTTTTGTTTACCCTTTTCCTAGGAGGCCTGCTAGGGGATTTCATCACCCCTAGGGACAACCTCATTTGAGGCTGAATCAAAAGACACTCTCATTGAAATCAAAATCTTGTCACTCTTGGCTAAGCCCCAAAGAACTTTCTACCTTTGGGAAGTGAAGGTGAAGGGTGGGTTACCCCCTTCTCCCAGCTGTGTGACAAGATTTCACTTTCAATTCATTAGTCAACCCCATGTAAACATTGCCCAAACCTAAATGGACATACCCCATCAAACTAGACATTAGGGCATGTTGATGTGTCTTGCATGTGTGCTTGTCTAATCATCATCATATTCTTCCAATTCAAAATTCAAAATTGCTTGTGTCTTGTGTGAGTGATTCATGTTTGTACAAGTGTGATCATTTCATTAAACATTGCCAAATCAAGATAAACATCAAATACATAAGACAAGTCATTCACCTCAATCTTCCAACACATTCAAATCCAATCACTCATCTATCCTAATCATCCTAATCACCTATCTTATCCACATCATCATCCAAATCATTCAATCTAATCTTATCCTAATCACTCTCATCATCCTTAATCCAATTCATCAACATCATTCTAATCCCATCTCATCCAAATCCAAAATCCAAAATCAAATCCAACATCAATCATCCCTTCTCCATTATCCACTCCAGTCAAACATTCCAATTCCTAATCCTTAATCAACAAATCATCCTTGGCACATCAAACTTTGGTTAAGGACCTAGTCTTCTTCATCCTCCATCAATCCCCTCATCCAAAAGCCCAACCAAAACTATCCACATCATTATCAAAATCCCTCAACATCATTATCATCCCAATCCAAAATCCAAATCAACCCAATCAAAAAAATCAAGACCTTAGTCAAACACATCAACCCTCTTGCTTAAGATCATTAGTCTATAAAAAGCATAGAGAACCATCCAACAAAAAATAAATCAAATCAAATCATCTTAAGGTCTTGAAATTTTGATTCCCAACATCACAATCATCCATCATCCCCCATCATCCCATACTATCTCCCAAAAAATGGATCTTTATGAAGCAATACAACAATTACAAAGACATAGAAAAGTCTATGAGAACATGGATCCTAATGCTAAGGAACAATTCAAAAATGACATTAAAGATATACCCTTAGCACACCTCATCATTGGAGAATGCCAAACCCCTACCCCATCTACATCATATCAAACCTCACATACCAACCTTCAACATCTTACATATCCACACCATTGACCTCATACCAACCTTCATCATATCAACAAACACCCTACACATCATCCCCATCCACATCATATCAACCTTCATTCTTTCAACCTTCATACCAACCTACATCTTACATATCCACTCCATCAACCTCATATCAACCATCAACCTCATCTCAACCTTCAACCTCATATCAACCTTCAACCTCATAGCAACTTCCCTCATACCAACCTTCATCATATCAACCTTTACCCTCATATCAATCACCATCCCCTTACACATCCATTCCATCATACTTATCCAACCAATCAATACCTCCACCTTATCCATCCCCTAACCTTTGTCATGCTAACTTTGATCAAGGGAACACCAATCTAGCACACCTTATATCCAAAATGCAAACTTCATATCAACAATCAAATCTCTCATCTTCTAATCCCCATCCTCTAATCTCCCCATCACAATATCCCTCCAACCTTATCAACCTTAATCCATCACCTTATGTATCTCCCAATCCACCAATCCCTATCACCCATCCACCATCTAATCCACCATCAAATCTTCCAAGTCCCAACACTATCACATCCAAAGAATCCTTGTGGGATTTCCTCCAAAGAACATCACCTAAAAATGAAAGCAAAGAAAAGGAATCCCCCCAATCCCCCACCCCTCCAACACCACCATCTAGTCCAACACCTATCCTTGAACCTACCCACAAACCATCATTACTTAATCCCATCACCCCCCTATCCAATCCCAATCCTAATCCTACACCATCCACCATCATTATCCATCCATTACATTGTTCTTCAACCCATAAACTCATGAAGGATACCATACATTGGCTATTAGCAAGGAATCAAATACCCTCATGCAATCCTACACCCACCAAATCTCTTGTACAATCCCCTATCATAACTCAAGAACCATCATGCAGCCATGTTCAAGAACCCATAAGTCAAACACCTATCACATCCAACCAAGCACCTATCACATCCATCCAAGCACCCACCACATCTATCCAAGTCACTCCCACTTCTATCCAAACACATGAGCCATGTCAAGAATCAAATCCAAAGCATGTTGAAACATCAACCCCTTCTCCTAATCAAGATCTAACCATCCCATCTAATCCCATCCATGATCCCCTCCCATCTATTGATCAACTTATTGTTCTCACCCCATCTTCTACCACCCTTTCACCATCCCCCATGAATCCTTCACCTCCATCTACCAATCCCATCCAAAATCCATCCCCTTATCCACTTGGCACAAGCACTTTCATCCGTGGTGACCCCATTGTAAGAGGTGAACAACTTCCATCCACCACCTATCCTCTTCCAACAAATAATAGACTCGCATCTTGTTTCCAAAGCACCAAACATCCCATCGCATGTCGCATGCTCCAATACATGAACTATCAAGGCAAAGGCTTAGGCCTTCATGAACAAGGCATCTTGGAGCCCATCCACACCACATTCCATCCATCCTTGCATGGCCTTGGCTATACACTCCAAGAAAAACAATCTAAACATGTTCATATCATCCACCCACCTCCCAAAATCCATTCATCCAATCCCAAACATGGTGCATCACATCGCACTCCAAAAGCATACGTTGCCATCCCTCCTCCATCATCATATCATTTGCAAAAGCATGTGACCATCCATCTTCCCCCATCAAATTTACCTCCACTACTTCCAACTCCAAATATTCCTATTAAGTCCACTTTACCTCCTATCCTACCAACTCCTAATATCCCCATCCTCAAATATCCTCATCCATTTATCCATAAATCCACTAAAATTCCCAATCAAGACCAACAAAAGCACACATCTTTCAAACATGAAGCTTCCCCCAAATCCATGGGATTCAAAAAATTGAATGCCTAAACTCATAAATCACAAAAGCCTAAAGATATTATCCCTTCCAATCAAAATGAAAAATCAAAAAGGATAACAAAGCCCACACCATCACAAGAAAAAGCAAAAACAAAAATGGTGTGGGTCCCCAAACAAAGATCACTCAACTCTAATAAGGCATCCACCTCCCAATCTACTGCAAAATCCCAAACATCCTGCTCCCCATCTAAAAATCCCATAATTCCTAAGTCCATTTGGGTACCTAAAACCCCAAATCGACCATCCACAAATCTCCTATCTCGATCCCCATTACTCCCAACTCCACATCCAAAATACAAGCTTCCAAATACATCATGGTGTGTGCAGCCATTGGTCTTGGTTCCTCTCCACCACTTAACATTCCCACACACCCCCATCTCTCCATCTTTTGTTCATTATCCTACATATCTTCCCCATCACATTCCTATGGTCCATGCTTTTGCATAAACCACATCATTATCCACATAATCCACATCATAATCTATTATCCACCATCCATTCCATCTTCTCCTATCTACCAACAATCCATGCGATCATAATCCATAATGCTATCCAACATGGGACCATCTTCTCCTTGCTATGGAAATAGACGCTAGAGTCCCCATCCCATCAAAAAAGCAAAAAAATCAAAAAATCAAGAAAATAGTAAAGAGAAAAATTTGTCTAATGGTGAAAACCACTCCTTGTGGTGCCTTGGGCAAGTACCTTGATGAAAACCCCTTGTGGGCGTCATGTGTAATCCCTTCTCCATCCATTTTGTATCCCTACACTTGGGGGCAAAACCATCTAATCATCCAAATCCATAACATCCTTTTGCATATCCTATCCACTATCCCCTATTTATCTTATCATATTCCTATCTACCATCCCCTATTCATCCTATCATTCCCCATCCATTCTATCCACTATTTCCTCCTCCTTAGATCTTGATGAAGACAAGGGGCAAAATATCAACAACATGCTTTGGAGACCTCTTGGCATACTTCCTTTCCAAGTGCATCCTCCATCCATCTACTGCAAAGTCCACCCATTCAAACATGAACCCATCATGCAAAATTCTAAGCATTGGGGCATATGATTCCTTTCAACCTAGCCCTTGGAGAAAATCCTAAAATCCCCCATCCATTTATCATGCATACCTATCCTACCCCTCATCCTTATCTTCCATCTATCTAACACGCATCCCTATCACTTGTCCATTCATCTATCATGAATCAGATATCCAATCCCCCTATCCAACCCCATCACCTTCACCTCTAGACTCGGTGTTCCCTTGTCATTGGTATCTAGCACAAAGGTTATCCACATGAAAGCCAATGCAACCATCTCATAATAAACCATTCCTTTTCCAAAATAAAAAAAGACAAAAACATCACAAAATCAAAAAATCCAAAAACATCACAAAAACTAAAAAAATCCAAAAACATCACAAAAAATAAAAAAATCCAAAAACATCACAAAAATAAAAAAATCCAAAAACATCACAAAAATCAAAAAATACCAAAACAATAGAAAACATCGCAAAAATAAAAAAATCCAAAAACATCACAAAAATAAAAAAATCCAAAAACATCACAAAAATCAAAAAATACCAAAACAATAGGAAACATCGCAAAATCAAAAAATTAAAAAACATCACAAAAAAATCAAAAAATCCAAAAACATCACAAAAATAAAAAAATACCAAAACAATAGAAAACACACAAAATTCCAAAAATAAATATCCATCACAAAATCAACATCATTCCATCAACATCTCATCATCTTCCAACACATTTCATCTTCCAACATCATCACATCCATCATCATCCCACATCATCATCAAAAATTAGAACTACATATCATAACCACTTGCATCTTAATGTGCCTTGATCAAGTGGATACCTGGTATGTAGGCAGTCTGGAATATGCATGAAGTTTCCAGTACTCAGGTACATAAGATGCACCCATCCAACCCACTGAACTTACACTAGATCCAAGCATCGCATCACCCATCGAAGCATTGTCCCTTAATCAAAAATCATCAACTATCAAATCAGCATCAACCACAACTTGTCACCATCACATCTTGAGCCAATTTTACAACATCAACTTAGCATGATCCAATCATCAATCGATTCCTACCTTAGGATATGTCATTTCTACGATAGGTAGAATCTATCCAATCATCATCCATCTTGGAAAAAGATACAATGGCTACTTGTTTGGTTCATTGGTCTTTTCATTTTTGATTTTTTATCTTTTTTGTCCTATTCAAAGATCACATCAAAGCTACCTTGATCTCACTATATCATGGTATGTGGTGAAAACATCTAGAATGGGGCATAGTCTTGCTTTTCTATGTTGTGCTTGTGGGTTGTTTTCATTACTCCAAGCTAGTATTCATATCTTGTTGATCATAGGGTCAGTTCTAGCATATTGATCCCCTTATGCATCTAAGGTTCATCATACCTTTTGTGTACTAAGGACTTATGCTATGAGTCCCCTTCCCTCGTCAGGATAAGGTTGTACTATCTTGGGCATGCATGGGATCATCCATTTGTTTGCATGTCTAGTCCATGCAAATATTGGATAAACATCATCACCCTGGTCTTCTATACCTTGGTGAAAATATCCACTTTGCTATATCAAACCTAGGATTGCTCTAAATCATTTTTCAACACAATGATCATCCACCAATCAATTTCCCACCATCATCATCCTTTCATCTCACCACTTATCCTCCAACCACTTCAACTAATCTCTTCCATCCATTTCAAGAGCATAATCGTGTTCTTGCAACCTGTCTATCCTTTCGAGGGGGCATCACCCTTACCAATTATCCCCAAACTTACCCTATTCTTCTAAGCCAAAATCTTTTTTCTATCCAATCCAACTCTATGTTTTAACTTCTTTGAAATAATGTTACTTAGCCGCAACACCATCTAAAAGAGGGGCAAATGTAGACACCTAAAATTGACTTGCTTTTGCAAACCAATTTATCCCTCCTATTAATGGAATAAAATCATTTTAGCCCTAACCATCTGTTTATCCCTTGTGATCAATTAACTTACTTAATTTATCACTAAGACCTTACAACACTATCCCTCATTAATCAAATAAATATTCCCAATATTTATTTGATTCAATTCTCCTTTTCCTTAATCCTCATTAAATAGATAAATCATGGTTATCTAGTTGATCTAGCCTACCTCATCCTAGCCCTAGGATCAATTAAGCAAAACCTCTATTTAATTAGTCCTAACCTCTCATTTGGGTGGTCAAACCTAGTTTAACACCCTTCCCCACATCCCCCAAATTTAAAATTGAAATAAATCACACATCACATTTACTTCTCTTACACACCCCTTACCTCACCCATCCTCATTCATTACCTCTTATCCCCAAATGAAGTCTTAATTCATTTCCCATTCCTCAAATGAATTTTTAATTCATTTCACATTCTTTCACACCCATACCTCATTTATCACCCCTTTTCCCAAAATGAATAAAAGATTTACTTTTATTCCTAGCCCTTGATCTCATCTTTCAATCCTTACCCTCCATCCTCCTTTCAGAAAATCTATAAATGAGACCCTCTCCAAGCCATTTGGGAGAGACTTCTTCATGCATCAAACCTCTACCAAAATCTCTCCATAATCTCCTCATCCTAACATCACCCTTACCAATTATCCCTCATCCCCATCTCAATGTCCATCTAAGTCTAAATCCTTCATCTACATTGTGTTGAGCATTTGACCAATCCACACATACATTCTAGTCTTGGGTAAAATCTGAGGAGCTCGTGGGTGCAACTCCTTCCCTCTTGGATTTGTGAGTCATTAGGAAGGTATAATCGTGTATTTTTGCATTTGATTTATGTTTTAATCTTCATTTTGTCCTCATTAATCACAGGAGGCATGCACTACACAGTGTAATAGTTCTTCTGACTTGAAGAAAAGAGCTATAGTCACTTCATCTCCACCATCTGAACGAGTAGTAAAGAAATCTATTGTACCACTTTCTGATGGTAGTGCACATGCTTTGGAAGTTAAACTTTCTGCTAAAAAGACTATGTTATGTGATTTGAGATATGGGCACATTGATGAGAAGGGTCTTAGAACCCTGAAAAATAAAAACCTTGTTGAGGGGTTAAATGATTCTAATCTCGAGTTCAACTTTTGCAAACATTGTGTATATGGAAAGAAAAATCATGTTTAGTTTTGCTTTAGTTCTCACAAGTCTTCTAGAGTATTGGATCTTATTCATTCTGATGTGTTGGTCCTGTTAATGTTCCTTCGATTTCCAAATCTATATATTTTGCTTTTTTCATAGATGATTACAATAGAAGGACATGGGTTTATTTTATTAGAAGCAAGACTGAGGTCTTTAGTCGATTTAAAGAGTTTAAAGCTTTTGCTAAAAACTAGACTAGTAAAAAGATTAAGTGTTTGAGAACTGATAATGGTGGTGAGTTTTGTTCGGCAGAGTCTGATAAGTTCTGTAAAGAGCAAGGGATTGAAAGACATAAGACAACTCCATACACCCCACAGAAAAATAGAGTTGCAAATAGGATGAATAGGAAATTGATGGAGAAGGCTAGGAATATGCTTAGTGGAGCAAGCCTTGAACAAAAGTTTTGGGCTGAAGCTATAGCCACTGCTTGCTACCTGGTAAATAGGTCTCCTACATTAACTCTTGTTTGTAAGACACCTATGGAGGTGAGGTCTAGTAAGAAGCCTTCAGTTAGACATCTTTGTGTTTTGGTTGTGAGGCATATGCACATGTGCCTAGGAAGAAATGGTCTAAATTGAAGAACAAGACTATTAAGTGTATTTTCATTGGCTATGGTGTCAGTGTGAAAGGATACAAGCTTTGGGATCCTGTGTTTGAAAAAGTGTTGCATAGAAGAAGTGTTATCTTCAGAGAGCTAACACCTTCTTTCATTGTTCTACAACCAGAATAGATAGAAAAGAAAGAAAATGTGGTTCAATTTCCTTCTACCCCTGAGAAGATTGAATTGACAGACCCTATGAGACCTGATGATGAGGAGAGCTCTAGTAGCTCTGAAATCATAGAAGAAGAAACAAAACCTCAACCTCAGCCATTGAGGAGGTCTACACGAGAAAGAAAGCAAGCTGATAGGTTTGGTTATTCATTACTTGATTCTAGTTGTGCTTTTGCTTTGCTTACTAACACTTATGAGCCTAGAACTATGAAAGAGGCTTTGGGGATGAAAGATGCAAGTTCCTGAAAGGAGGCCATGGAAGATGAGATGGCTTCTTTCGAGAAGAATAAAACATGGGACTTGGTGCCTTTGCCTGAAGGACAAAAACCTATTGGATGCAAATGGGTGTTCAAGAAGAAATTCACTGCAGTTGGTAGTGTTGAAAAGTATAAGGCTAGACTGGTTGTGAAGGGCTATTCACAAGTGGAGGGAATTGATTATGGTGAAATTTTCTCTTCCATTGCAACACCGACATCTATTCGGTTCCTGTTATCTCTTGCAACAACTTATGACTTAGAGGTGGAGTAGATGGATGTGAAGACATCTTTCCTTCATGGTGATTTAGAGGAAGAGATTTACATGTCACAGCCAGAGCATTACATAGAAAAAGGTAAAGAAAATTTGGTTTGCAAGTTGAATAAGTCTTTGTATGGTTTGAAGCAGACTCCTAGGATGCGGTACTTGAAGTTTGATGCCTTTGTGTTGTCAGTTGGATTTCTGAGATCAAAATCAGATCGTAGTGTGTATGACAAATTTGACAATGATCGCATTCTCATTACTGCATTGTATGTTGATGATATGTTGTTGATTGGGAATGGTAAGAATATGATTTATGATTTAAAGTCTAATTTGTCAGCATAGTTTGAGATGAAAAATCTAGGCGCAGCTAGGTACATTCTAGGAATGGAAATTAGAAGAGATAGAGATAACATAAAACTTTGGTTAAGACAAAGTAAGTATGTGAAGACTGTGTTGGATAGGTTCAACATGGCAGATTGTAGACCATTGTGTGTTCCTATTTCAATGGGTACAAAGTTGTCTGTTAATGATTGTCTAAAATCTCCTAGTGAGGTGGAGGACATGAGCAGAGTACCTTATGTTAGAGTATGTTATGGTAGTTTGATGTATGCTATGGTCTGTACAAGACCAAACATTGCCCAAGCAGTGGGAGTCCTTAGTTGATTTATGGCTAATTCTGGACAGGTACATTGGGATGTAGTTAAGTGAGTGTTTAGATATTTGAGGGGTACTTTTGAGTATTCCATATGCTATCATGGTAATGCTATAGAACCTCTGCATTCAGTTTGTATTCGTGGATTTGTGGATTCTAATTGGGTAGGTGACATTGACAGTAGGAGATCCACCAGTGCCTATGTGTTCACTATGTTTGGTGGTGCAACTAGTTGGATGAGTAAGTGACAACCTGTGGTTACTCTGTCCATGACAGAAGCTGAGTATATGGCAACAACTCATACTTGCAAGGAAGCCATTTGTCCTAAGAGATTGTATTCATATATTGGTGTTGATCCAGGACAGATTACAATTTGTTGTGATAGTCAAAGTACGATTTGCCTAGCAAAGAATCCAACTTTCCATACCAAAACAAAGCATATTGATGTACAGTTTCACTTCATACAAGACATGGTAGAGGATAGGAAGGTGAATCTGGAGAAGGTAGATACTTTGAAGATTGTTGTAGATACATTGATGAAACCAGTGGGCATAGAGAAGTTCATATGGTATTCGGAGTCTATCAGCCTCTTGGCCTATAGCAGTTAAATCCCATTATTTCTATTAGCTCTTACAAGGTGTTTGACAAGTGGGAGAATGTTGAGAATTAAGGCGTCTCAACCTTGGTAATTCCTTGCATTTATTATTGTAATGTAATTTATTTACTTAGCCTATGTTGTAATTTTGTTACACATCATGTTTTGTCATTTAGTGTGAAGTGCACTATGAGTTGTCACTCCAGTTGTAAGATGACTAGTATGGTCAACACACTCCATGTGGAGATAGGCATCCCTTTTGTGTGGTAGAGGTTTTCTTCCATGTGTCAGCATCTTGACTACTATGTAAGTGAATCTTGACCGAAATGGTTATGACAGATTCCTATGATAGAATCTATGACATGTAAGAGTTGGAAATAGAAGGTTCTATGACAGGTGAAGACATGTGTCACAAGGCATCTTGGAAGAAGTCATCTTTGGGGAGAGTTATGACATGTTGTAAGAGAATATACTATTTATATCCTATTTATGATAGATTCTCTTACAGCTATAAGATATGTCAGTATGACGGATTCTATGATGGTTGTAAGAATCGTAAGAGCATTTGTCATTGCCCAACTTGGGAATAGGTGACCTCTTTAGGATGGGGTGATTTGAAAAGTGTTAGGAACATCCCACAATGTTGGACAAGTGTCCATAGGCATGGGTTTTGGGCCATGAGGCCATGTTGGACACCCATCTCAAGATAGAGCCATTCTTGCCTTGTATTTTCTATATAAACAAGTTCTTTAGAGAGGAGATATATTATGTGATTGACAGGTACTGTTATGCTACCAATTTGTCTCAAGATGTGAGTGTTGAAGACTCCTGAGAGCTTGCATTACAATTGTATTATAAACCATTTTAGTTTAGATAATATATTGTGCAAGTTTTGGAGTGTGAGGTTTTTCACCTAATAAGGGTTTTCCCCACATATATCTTGTGTCTCTCTCTTCTATCTCATTTTTATGTGTATGTGTATTGTTGAAATATCTCCATTGTTGTTGTTGACATTCTGTAATTGTAAGGATAAAAATGAATTTGCACTCTTCTCTCCTAGTTAGATTCCTATAGGAAGTGATTTCTGCACACCTAGCTTCCTTTCAGATTTGAAGAGTGGATACCATCATATTAAAATCAAAGAAGGGGATGAATGGAAGACTACTTTCAAGACAAATGGAGAATTGTATGAGTGGTTAGTGATGCCTTTTGGATTGACAAACAAACCTGGTACTTTCATGAGGTTGATGAATGAAGTATTGAAGAAATTCTTGGGTACATTTTTTATTGTATATTTGGATGACATTCTAATTTTTAGTAAAATGAAAGTGGAACATTTGTGGCATAGTAGACAAGTTTTGTAGAGTTTGAGAGGAGGAATTGCTGATAAACATCAAGAAGTGTAGTTTCATGAAGGAAGAACTATCATATTTGGGATTTGTGATTTCTGTAGAAGGATTGAAGATGGACCCTAAGAAAGTAAGAGCAATTTTTGAATGGCCTCCATGAGAGAGCATTGGAAAGGTTAGATCATTTCATGGATTGGATAGTTTCTACTAGAAGTTCATCATAAATTATAGTTTAGTTTGTAACCCTATGACAGAGACAATGAGAGGTGATAGAAAAGACTTTAAGTGGACATCAGAAGTAGATAAAAGTTTTGAATTGTTGAAGCAAAAGGTTATAGAGCAACCTATTTTAGCATTACTAGATTTCAATAAGGTATTTCAAGTAGATTGTGATGCAAGTGGGAATGCAATTGAAGAAGTGTTAAGTTAAGAAGGAAGACCTGTTGCATATTTTAGTGAGAAGTTGAATGATGCAAGGAGAAGATATTTAGTTTATGATCAAGAGTTTTGTCATAATTCAATCCTTGAAGAAGTGGAGACATTACTTGTTGCTAAGGAATTTGTGTTGTATATAAATCACCAAGCTTTGCAATATTCGAACAGTTAAGGTAAGTTGAATTAGAGACATATGAGATGGGAAGAGTTCATGTAGAGTTATACCTTTGTGTTGAAGCATAGGAGTGGAAAATCAAACAAAGTTGTAGATGCCTTGAGTAGGAGAATGAACTTGTTGATAGAAATGAGGGTTGAAGTGTTAGGTTTTGATGAATTGAAGAACATGTATGAGAGAGACATTGATTTTGTAGAACCTTGGAAAGCATGTAAGGAACCTGTTGTGATAGATAGCAGCAAATGGTTGGACTATTTCATTCAGGAAGATATGTTGTTTAGAGGAAATCAGTTGTACATACCTAGAAGTTCAATGAGAGATAATTTGATCAAGGAGAAACACAATGGAGGATTGGTAGGACATTTTGGCATTGACAAGATAGTGGTTTTGGTAAGTGAAAACTACTAGTGGCCTCAGATGCATAAGGATGTTCAGAGATTTGTGTAGAATTGTAGAGTTTGTCAAGTTGCAAAAGGGAGTAGTCAGAACACTGGATTGTATAAACCTTTGACAGTACCAGAGAGACCTTGGGAAGACATAAGCATGGATTTTGTAATGGGATTTCCTAGGACATAGATAAGACATGATTCTATATTTGTAGTGGTGGATATATTTTCAAAAATGGCTCATTTCATACCTTGTAAGAAGATAACTGATGCAATGTAGCTGACCTATTTTTCAAGGAGATTGTGAGATTGCATGAATTACCTAAGAGTATAGTTTCAGATAGAGATACAAAGTTTGTTGGATACTTTTGGAAGACACTTTGGAAGAAGATGAAGATAGATTTGAAGTTCAGTTCCACTTTTCATCCACAAACTGATAGACAGATAGAGGTAGTGAATAGGAGTTTGGGAAACTTGTTGAGATGTTTGGTTGGAGAGAAAGCAAGAAGTTGGGATTTGATTCTTTCACAAGCAGAGTTTACATATAATAATTTAGTAAATAGGAGTACTGGAAGAACACATTTTGAGATTGTTATTGGAGTGAATCCTAGCGGAGTTCTAGAACTGAGAGATATTGGTATGGTAGAAAAGAAAAGTGCAGAAGAATTTGCAGTACATATGGAAGCAATGCATAATCAGGTGAAGAACCATTTGGAGGATATGAATAGAAAATATAAGGAGAAAGTAGATGAGAAAAGAAGACATAAAGAATTTGAAGTGGGAGATGAAGTGATGGTGTACTTGAGAAAAGAAAGATTTCTAGTTGGAACATATAATAGGTTGAAGATGAATAAGTTTGGACCTTGTAGGATACTCAGGAAATTTGATTCAAGAAATGCATATGAAGTGGAGTTACTAGAGACATTGGGCATATCACCTATTTTCAACATTGTAGACCTATATCAGTATCATGAAGTAGAGTTCAGTGATAGCATGGCAAAGGACTTGAAGAAGCGGTTATCACAACAAGCACCAGAGTAGATTGAAGACATCTTGGATAGCAGAGTTGGACATAGCACCAGAGGAAGACAATACAAAGAACACCTTGTGAAGTGGAAAGGTAGACCAAAAGAAGATTCATTATGGATTTCTTAGGCTGAGGTGGACCATCTTGGTTCCCCCCTAGCCCTACCAAAGTGAGGGACTCACTTTTTTAATAACCCTGGATGTTTTATACAGGAGCATCCTTAGTTCAAGAGCAATCTTGCATCAACCAAAAACATTTGAATCTTAGTTTGTTTGCAGTTTAGTTTGTTTCTTTTCATTTTCCAGTTCAGTTTAGGTAGTTCAGTCAGAAGTAGTTTCTATATTTTGGTCTGCATTCCACCATAATCACATTTTAGACCTTGTAGAGTTGGATTTAACATCTAGACATGTTCATATACATCATATCCAGAATTTAGAGCATTTGGATCAGTTACCAGAAAGGTATCGCTATCAGAAGATAGATTGTTTTCTCAGAAGAGAGCATCCTGACAGTCTCTGATAATCAGCTAAAGGAGAAGACTTGTAGAGCATTCCTCGACTTGTGGAGCCTAATGACACATCATTCAATGTTCTATGGTTCATGGCTGACCTTCCCTGAGATCTACACATCATTCCATACATTTGCGGATGTGTTCTACTTGATTAGGTCTGACCTATCTGTGTACACACATTACAACTCATTATTAGAGTTTGTGATCTTCCTTTGCTAAAGCAAAGAAATATTGTGATTTGGAGATGATATATATATTGATGTAATAGATCTTAGGAAAGTAGATTTTGATAGTTAGAAATAGATTCATAAGTTCATAGTTTTTTTAATGTGAAGGAGCTTCAAAGCTATATCTTCTAATATTTTGTAATTAGGTCTTTGAGCCCTAATTATAGGCCCGCATATTGCCAGCTGATCTATAATTAAATTCTATGATATATTGAACGATTGAATCTACATTTAATTCATATCTTTGAGTTGTTTCCATTGTGTTTACTCTTGCTACATAGTTTGGATAGTTCATTTTGTGAACCCTCCTACCATGATTGCACCAGTAGTCATGGCCCTTTGATATGTTGCCCCTGCATTTTTTAGTCCAAATGGCATGACACACCAACAATAGGTATCCCATGGACATGTGAATGCAGTCTTGTGTCGATCTTTCTATGTTATTTTTATTTGATTATAGTTGGAAAATCCGTCCAGTAGTGACAACATAGTGTGCCCTGTTGTTAGATCTACAATGATGTCGATGTTGAGTAGGAGAAAGTAATCCTTGGGACAAGCCTTCTTCAAATCTCTGAAGTCATTGCAAATTCTAATCCTTCTATCAGGTTTTGATATAGGGACAACATTTGAAATCCATTCCAAGTAGTCAATGGGTCTGATAAATCCAACATCTAGTAGCCTCTTTAGTTCTTCTTTCACTAGGAGTGCGATTTGTGGATGCATCTTCCTAAGTTTTTGTTTGACAAGCTTAGCTCCCAAAGCTAATGAAAAATGATGCCATATAAGGTTTGGATCTAGTCCCAGCATACCTACATATGACCAAGAAAAGTTAATCTATTTCTGCTTGAAAAATTTAGTGAATTTTGGCTTTTCTTGTGCAGATAACGATTGTGCCATATGGATTATCCTTGGGTTGTCTTCTATTCCAATGTTGACAAGTTCTACTAGTTCGATCAAAATTGAGGACCTCTCCTGATGTGTCAAATTGGGAAGAGTGTCAAGCCTTTCATCCTTTTATGCCTCAGAGAGGTTTTCACCGTCAGATACGTCTTTTATTTTTTTACTATTTTCACTATCTAACACTGCCGCAAAGTGATTTTCACCATTAGATCTATCTTTTATTTTCACATTTTTATGACTGAAAGGCTTTAGACTCTCTCCAAAATAAGTCTTGTCAATGAGTACTATGGTGTAGCTAGTCTTTTGATCCCTTATGGGTAGATGGTTTCTAAGTTCTAGATAATCGATGATAGCATCGTCATTTTGGAAAGTATCTAGCTCACGAGTGGTGTCTTGCAAATCTGGTGCAGGAGCACCTAGGCCCATTTTGGCTTGATAAATTGAGGAAAAGAATGACTTAGGAAGAAGTCTTAGTTTAGATCCATATAATAAGGTCCTAAAAAGATAATATTTCATAGTCTAGAATCATATTAGGACAAGTCTTGGTTAAACAAAGTCAAACATGCATGTAATACCTTGTAAAATTTGAATTCTCTTAACAAATCTTGTAATTAGGAGTACCCCAATGGTCACCAACTTAAAATTAAGGGTGAACCTAATGGTAGATCATGTAAATATATAAATAAGCCTTCAAACAATGAAATAAGGCATAGAAGAAGGATTGTAAAAAAATGAATTCTAAGAAGAAATTTTATAAAACAAAAGTTTGGTTTTTTCTGATTTTCACTACAAACAGCCTGTTCCCGACCTTACCATTGACTTCTATGGAATTTTAATCACTCCAAACTGACTCAATCAGGTGGGGGGTCAAATAGCCTTTCATTTTCATCAAGTTGGGGGTCATTTCATGAAAATATGAGAGAGAAAACCATGTTTTTCTGGAAACTGCCAAAAGCTGTTTTATTTCTACAAAGGTGCTACTCCCAACCATACCATGTGTTTGTATAGACCTTTCAGGACCTGAAAATAGTTGGGTTGGATATAGGGGTGAAATACTTCCAAATTCAAATAGTTTGAGGTCATTTCACTCATTTTTGAGGGAGAACCATCCATTTTACTAAAAACTGCTACAAACCCTGAACTAGGGTTTTGAGAGTGAAAAAATGTGAATCTGGGCATTCCACTCACCCAATCACCTCCAAATCAGTGGAATGACATATAATATGGTAGATTCATATGTTCCAACATTTTACAAGGCAGGAGATGGAGCTATTACCGAGTTTGACCAAGTTTTGGCCTAATAAGACCCAAGTATTAGGCCTATAAAGTGGACAGTCATAGGTTTTGGAGATAAAAGTGAGTTTGGATGGTGTAGTTGGCCAAATAAAGTCATTTTTGATATTCCGTAGAGTTTCCAAGTGGTTTGGGAGTCATAAGTCCAAGTTTGTTGCAACTTCCTTAATGAAGGTGGCCTAATTAAGCCTAATTAGCCCTTCTAACAGACTGTATTTTTAGTTTTTGAGACAAACACTTTTAAATACCTTACCCTATAGTTGTGATATGTTAAATAATAGGGAAATGGGTATCCAAAACAATTCTTATTTTTCCAAGTGGGCTAAAATTGTGAAAGATAAGTGGGAAAAACCCTCTACGTAGGGCTACAATGCTTTAGGCCTATTTCTAAAGCAAGTACATAAAATTGTTGAAATTGATGAACCAAACCTTTATTAATAAGTTGAGTACATCACAACCACACCCTCATTGCATCAAATTGGTATCAGAGCATTAGGTTTTGATTTGGGAAGTGAAAAGTCAAATTGTGATGAAGGACTAGTCTAGACAAGATGCCTCCAAAATCTAGTGCAATGGCCAAAAAGATAAGAAGGTTAAAGAAACAGATACTCTAGAAGGATAGGCTCTACAAGGAGAGTTGAGAAGCCACCTTAGCTAGGATAGCAGCCTTGGAAAATAACCAAAGAAGAGGAGTGGTCAATGATGACCAAAGTGACAAGGAGGATGAAGAAGAGAGCCCTCTAATGGGAGTCCATGATGAGGGTGATAACTTGGACCCAAAAGAAAGGATGATGATTAAGATTATAAAGGTAGTAAAAGGTGGTAACACTCCAAAGATGAAGGTTGAAGTACCTATGTATGGTGGAAAAATGGATAGTGAGGAAGTCTTGACATGGATTGATGCTCTAGACAATTTTTTTGAATTTGAAGAGATAGATGATAGAAAAAAGGTGAAATATGCCAAATCTAAGTTGAAGGGACCAGCCCTTACATGGTGGAGCTTTGTTCAATATGAGAGGGTCAAGAAAGGAAATACCAAGATCAATTCTTGGGACATGATGGTGGCTAAAGTGAAGTCACAATTTCTACCAGTAGACTATGCCGTCCAAATCTTCATGAAATTGCAAAATTTGAAGCAAAGAGACTTAGATGTGATGTCCTATACTGAAAAGTTTCATAATCTATGCATTAGAATAGGTCACCATGAGAATGAGGTTAAAAAAGTGGCTAGGTACTTAAATGGTCTAAGATTGAACATAAGAGATGAAATCAGCCTAACACCTCCTAGGACAGTGGAGGAATGTTTTCAAATGGCATGTAGGGAAGAAGAAAGGATAAAGAGAAGGAAAGAACAAAGACAAAGGGGCAAAGGTAATACATCTAGGGGCAGAGGATCATTTCCTAATACAAAACAAGAAAATGAGAGACAAGAAGAAGCAAATAGAGGTCAAGAGTAATCTAATTTCAAAGGTGGATGGAGAGACACAAGAGGCAGATTTAGTGGTGGAAGAAATTCAAATACCTTTGCAAGAAGATGTTACAAGTGTAATGAGTTTGGACACCCCTCATTCAAATGTCCTAAAAATTAAGGATCTACATCAAGTGGTGGAGAGAGGAGAAGTGAAATAAGGGCTCAATTAGTCCAAGAAGGTGATGAGGAAAGTGTCAACTCTCGAAGTCATGATTGTGGACCAGAAATTGGTGAAACCTTGATGATGCAAAGACTAACTTTTAAGACCTCCAAGGAGAAAGAGCTAATTCAAAGAAGAGCCTTGTTTAGGATAGCATGCAGATGCAAAAATTAGGTGTGCAAAGTAGTAGTTGATTTTGGATGCACTAATAATATGGTATCTAGTGATATGGTGGACAAATTAAACTTGCAAAGAGTGCCTATTGCAAAGCCTTATAGAGTATCTTGGATTAATGATCATCAATCTATTGTGGTAAATGAACAAGCCACTATTGAGTTCCAAATTGGTTAGTATAGGGATCAAGTTGTTTGTGACATATTGCCAATGGATTGCTACCACATGTTGCTGTTGGCAAGAGACACTATATGGATTCATGAATGTTGTCATTGATGGTAACAAAGTTCATCCCACACATCTGCAGGACATGGTATGTCTATACCGGAAGTCAAAGTGAAGAATGTTGTGGTCCGGTAAACAAGAACAGAGCAGTCAGTAAGGTCCGACAGATAGCTCTGGATCTCTCAGTAGAAGTATCTCAGTGAAGTGCAGATTTGGGGAAGTCAAGAGGAGTATCTTGACTGATAGATTCCAAGGTTTGAGCCTCCAGTGAGGAAAGGATAAAGAGATATGAATGCTTGAGTGTTGGGTTCCCAAGTGATAGTGTGAACAAAGGAAGAACTAACTGGCAAAACATCAGACAGTATTCTGAATGTGTTACTAATGATGGAAAAAGTTCTTAAGGCATAAGTTATGTTTGGCTGATGTGATTGATGACTTCTACAAGTATATGCTTGATCCGCATTTCTTGATGTGCAAGGATTTAGCCGACAGATCAGAGTTTGTGAAAAGATTGACTATTCCGGGTGCTGACTAGAAAGGTGATGAAATCACTTGTGCGGATATATATACAAGGTAGACTTAGTTATTAGAGGTGTTGGTGTTGTAAGTGATGTGCGAAGAAAAATAGTAGAGCCAAATAAAAGCAGAAAGGAAGATCCAGTATGTGAAAGAAGAGCAGCATAAAAGAAGAGGAAAGATGAAGTGCAGTAGATCAGTATATAGAGCCTAACCAGAACTAAACTCCAGCATATGTTGATGCTCCTTATCAGTTCAAGTATTGTATTACACTCTTTATAAATTGTAGACAGTGTGTCTCTTGTAGGCAGTGTGCCTTTTGTGAGTAGTGTGCTCAAGTAGTGAGCCCTAATTGGCAAGTGCCATTTTATACTTCCATTCTTCTAACAGAGAATACAATCTTGGGTTAATTATCTCTTGGTTTTCTCCCATAACAGGTTTTCCACGTCAAAAATATTGTGTCATGTGTATTTCTATTTCATGCTTATGTTTGCTTGTTTGAATTGATGCTGCACTAATTATTAAGAGAGTTCAGAAAGCTGAAATAATTAAGATAATTGATTCACCCCCCCTCTCAGTTATCAACAATTGGTATCAGAGCTAAGTTCCTCCTCAACAGAGTCTAATAGCTTGAGGAAGATCTGGGAATCCAAATGGATGCATATGGTTTAAGGGAGCAACTCAAGACTACCCTTGATAATCTTGAGCATTCAAACTCTGAAGTCAATGAATTAAAGGAAAGACTCAAACAGGCTGATGATTTCATGAGAGAACTAAAAGACAAATTAAGTCTCTCTATGAAAAAAAGAAAAGAGCTACTTTAGCAATTGGCAAGTCAAGGTGAAGCAAATGATGCAAATGAAGATCTGAAGGAGAAAACCAAGTTATGTGAAAAGTTATCAAAAGAAATCATTTTGGTAAGACATGAAATGGAATCAGGAATTATAAAGTTTACCCAAGAGATTGAAGAGAAAAGAAAAACTAAAGATAATCTAAGACAATCTCTCAAGGAGAAATTAGAAGATTGCCACAAGATGGATAGAATTATCAGACATCTTGAATCTGATCTTGAAGATGCTAAAGATAATGAAGAAAAACTTGAGGATCAAATTGTCTCTCTCAAAAGGGATCTTCAAACAACAAATGAATATAAAGAGAAATTCAAGATAAGTTCTGCCCAACTTGAAGTTCTTCTTCAAAGCCAAAAGAGGGTAGATGACAAGTGTGGTTTGGGATATGAGAAAGGAGAAAGTTCTGGATCTGGTCAGAAAAATTTTAGATCAGAAAATCCAAGGAATAGACCTAGAAGTCCTCTGGTAAGGCAGCCTAATGCTCAAAGATATCCATCCTTCAATGGATACTGCCACAACTGCAATAACTTTGGTCATAAAGCTAATCAGTGTAGAAGGAGAATGGATCAGACTAATACATCCTTCTCCGGACAGTGCTTCAACTGCAAAAGGTATGGTCACAAATCTCATGAATGCAAAAATATGCAAATGAACAATTCATTCAATGGTAGATGCTTTGCATACAATAGAATGGGTCATATGGCTAATCAATGCAGATCAAGAGGATATCAATCAAATATGCAAAGAAATGTTGTTTGCCAAATATGCAATAGATCTAGTCATATAGCAAAATTTTGTAGAAGCAAGCATCAGCATAAAAGAGGTTCGGTATATTATAATCAGAATCAAGATAAGGGAAAACAAAAATTAAATGCAGATGAAGTTCGAAGTGATATGAACAAGATTTGGGTGAAGAAAAGTATAGAGAATGTAGGGGATGGATCCATACCAGACTCTGGTGCTGATATTCCTTCCAGAAACTAAAAGGTGAGCTCTGGCTCAGGGGGAGACACAAAGAAAACCTTGTTCCCCCAGCCAGTCAATTGGTGCCAGAACTAGCACAAGGAGAGCTGAGGATTAAAAGGGGTCATACAAGAAACATCTAAAAGGGGTATGGTAAAGATTTGAGAGATCCGCAAGAAGATTTGAAGAATCTAATCCTACCAGAATTGATCCGGTAAAACAGTCTTCCGATAAAAATAGATTTCTTACAAGTTTGGTCTGGTATGATTCAAACTATGGTGTCTTGATCTATAAATAGATCAAATGACTAATAGATTATCACTACTCTCTTAGAATAACTTCAAAATCTGTTTTAGTGATCCAGAAAGGTTTTTTTTTCTGAATAAGACAAACAAGGCAAACTGGAATGAGTTAGGTTGCGCATTTATTACAGAATGAAAATTAGGGCTTCTCAAAAATAAAAGAGTTCATTCGCTCATCATTTGTACACTCACATTCGAAGAAAAGACAAAAGGAGCTCTACAACTACTTCTCCCAAAGATCAAGATGATTCTTCATACAGCTCAATCCAGATTTCATCATGTGTACCCTAAACAGCGTAAAAGGTATTCTTTGTTCTTGATATCTCTCAGTAAGATTCCTTGATGATGGCTACTCCGAATATAGTAAAGATTTCTTATAGACCCCACCCCATATTTAAGAAGCATCCATATAAATCCTTGGAGGTAGATCCCCTAGGAGCCTTCTCTAGTGTTCTGCATGGTGTTTTGCACATAGAAGATATTAGGGTTTACATACACACAAATGTTGAAGAGTTTGGGGAATTCAAACTAAGAGATATCTATCACAAACAGTTGATAGACGATGCTTTTGAGCTTAAACCAGAATATAAGGGCATCCAGGAGAAACATTTTGATCAGTTCATTCATTTCCCCTGCTTTGAAGAAAATGAATGGGTCCGGTATGTGTTGAGTAGGGTACATGACAACTTTCTATGGCTTAATAGACCTTGCAAAATCACCAAGGAAGCAATTAGGGCAGTAATTGGTTTACACTCCTCCAGAGGAATTCCTGTCCTCAAATCTATCAAAAACAAAATTGTAACTGAGGCCACCGGATCAAAATTTGATAAGAGGGCAATGACCATTGAAGATATTACTGATCCAGATATCAAGTATGTATCTATGACAATAGGATACAAGATATATCACTCCAGTAGGGAGAATTCAATAGCTATAACTGTAGTATACACTGCCTATGAGATGCTAAGAAAGAATACAGAATATGATCTCTGTGAACTTCTTTTGAGCCAATTAATGGAAAACATATAAAAGATCAAAAAGGACAAGAACTCCTTTAAATATGGTGGACTAATAATATGCCTATTCTTCTACTTCATGAATGAGCTACCTGGATCAAATGGATGGGTATGGCAAAATGACAAACCGGTAGCAATTCAGATCAGAGACTATTTGCATGGGCTTGGAGATGCCAAAGCAAGAAATATAGCCCTGTGGGGATATTTCAAGAATTTTCAAAACTTGATGCAAGCAAGAGAAAGGATTCCCCAGTCTCTTGTTGAGAAATACAAAGACACAGTATGTTTTATGGTAGAGACTAATCAGTGCCTAATGGAGGCAGTAGAACCAAGAACTGTATGGATCATGCCCATGGGGTATGAAGTTGATGAACAAATTGTGGAGCTGCATGTTCAACACATGCTAAATCAGCCAAAGGATCTAAAGGCAGAAAGGTTTGGAACCTTTAAGGAGCTAAGTGTAAAGATTCATGTGGAACTCAGAGAACCAGAGATCAAAAGGAAGGTGAGAAAAGAAGTAGAAAATGTTGCCAAAGGCCTTGGCATCTCAAAGGAGGCACTTGATGCCCACAAGAAAAAGATGGAAAGGGTTGAGGAAGAGAAGAAGAAGGTAGAAAAGAAAAATGAGGAAAGTGCTCCAGTAAAACCTTCCACCCAGACCAGATCATCAAAGAGATCTGTACCTACCACTGCCAAAGGCTCAAGGACATCAGAACTGGAAGCACAATCATCTGGCAAAGGAGAGAAAAGAACAAAGACAAAAGCTACAGGAGCTTATGCCAGTGAAAGGGATGAAGAGGAGACTGAATCTGATGAAGAAATCAAGAAAATGAAGAAAAAGAAGAAAACATCTGGTCAACCCTCTACCGGATAGAAGGAAGAAGAAAAGACCGAGGAATATATTGAAAAACCCACTCTTCACATTGATGACATAATCAAATCAGTCATAGTGGACAAAAATCTTCAGCCAATGGTTGAGTTCTATGATGATTATAGTGAAGCAAATCAGAAGATATTGCAAGATGCCACAGTCAAGTACCTAAATATCTACAACAAAGCATTCATTGAAATTATATCTCTGATCCCCAAAATCTTGGAGAAGGAACTAGAAATAAGAAAGAACAATGCCCAAGCCAAAGACCTAGAAATCCAGGAACAGTTAGCAATTTAGCTATATCCTTCAATCAACCCCAAGATAATGAATATGATATTCAAAGATTGTAAGGATGAGTTCAGAAGCAAAGCAAGGATGAATCAACTTATGCTTGGTGAGACTGACAAGGTAGCCAAGGACACAGAAGAGATCCTCTGAAAGGCCTTCAAAAGATTTAATCTTCCTATTATAGAGGACTTGGGTACTGACCCCTCAACCACAAGTGTTGTAGAAGAATCTACTGAGAAAACAACAAAAGAGGCAATGAATACCAGTGCAGAAGTAGCTAAGGACTTGGAATCCTTTGCTTTGGAAGAGTTGGCCCATGAACAGACCAACATCACTTCTCTGGGTTTCCCTGCTAACTCTGGATCTAAAGGAGAAGAAAGAATAAAAGAGAAAGAAGTAGAGGTGAAGGGAAAAGAGGATATCGGTACAAAGGTTGTGGAAGGGGAGAAAGCTCTAAAAGACAGTTTTGTGACTACAAAAGAAAAGAAAAATCTGTCTCCAGCAAGAGACACTATAGAATCAGTTAAGGACTTTTTGACAAAAGCAACTATGGAGATTGATGAACTAGAACTATTAAAAGGGCCATTAAATTTTGACTCTCTATCTCTAGTGCAAACAATGAAAATAGCTTCATTTGCAAATGCAAAGGTCAAAGAGAAACTACTGAAATCTCACATGGAAGACTGTGAGCCTATAGAGGCAACATCCAGAGTGTTGGAAAAGATCATGCCATCTTTTCAAAAGGATTCCACAGTCTCTTCCTCCAGTAATCTCAAAACTCTAGTCAACAATGTTAGCACACATTTTGATTCTCTAGAGAAGTTAGCTGAAGAAAAGGTCCAGAAGGAGTTTTTGCATAAGAGACTCTCTGAAGTATAGGGTCTGATAACAAATGATAGGAAAGTTATGGATATTGGGATAAAGAGCTTAGAAAATGGTCTTAGAGATGGCAGAAATATGTATAAATTTTGCTTATCTTGGCCCACAGTGACCAAAGATATTGAGAGGAAAATAAAAGAACAAGAGGATAAACTATTAAATCTATCTCAAAGTTTTGATCCTCTCTCATCCTCCATAGTAAATCAAGAGTGCCAGTCTATTGCAATCACAAATGCAATAAAGAATTTTGAGAAGGAAAGGAAGAACATAATTAGCCAGATGGGTGAACTTAGAAGGATCATTATCCCTAAGTTAGAGGCCATGCATGAGGCCATAAGTGAAGTTCAAATCATAGCCTAGATCCATGATCCATTAGATCTAAAAAGGGCAGATGCATTTGCATTCCTATTGAGCGGTCATATTTCAATTTTGGACAGAATGAAGCAAAGTTGGGCTACATAATTTATTCAATTGAAGACAACTTTTGCAGACATACTTCAGTATATGTAAGTATGCCATATGTATATACTTATGCGGCTAAGTATAGTCAAATTTTTGAAGTTTTGATATGCGGACCCTACCCTTTGCCATTGATGTCAAAGGGGGAGTGAAGAGCAGTGAAAAATGAGGAATCCAACTAAGGGGGAGCTCTGAAAAATGTATATAAAAATAGAGCATCAGCCAAGGGGGAGCATAGTGTAAACACTTAGTCATTTTTCACTAAGTGTTGCCATCAATGCCAAAGGGGGAGATTGTTGGAAAGAGACACTATATGGATTCATGAATGTTGTCATTGATGGCAACAAAGTTCATCCCACACATCCACAGGACATGGTATGTCTATACCAGAAGTCAGAGTGAAGAATGTTGTGGTCCAGTAAACAAGAACAGAGCAGTCAGTAAGGTCTGACAGACAGGTCTGGATCTCTCAGTAGAAGTATCTTAGTGAAGTGCAGATTTGGGGAAGTCAAGAGGAGTATCTTGACTGAAAGATTCCAAGGTTTGAGCTTCTGATGTGGAAAGGATAAAGAGATATGAATGCTTGAGTGTCGGGTTCCCAAGTGACAGTGTGAACAAAGGAAGAACTGACTGGCAAAACATCAGACAGTATTCCGGATGTGTTACTGATGATGGAAAAGGTTCTTAAGGCATAAGTTATGTTTGGCCGACATGATTGATGATTTCTACAAGTATATGCTTGATCCATATTTCTTGATGTGCAAGGATTCAGCTGACAGATCAAAGTTTGTGAAAAGATTGACTATTCCGAGTGCCGACTAGAAAGGTGATGAAATCACTTGTGTGGATATATATACAAGGTAGACTTAGTTATGAGAGGTGTTGGTGTTGTAAGTGATGTGCGAAGAAGAGTAGTAGAGCTAAATAAAAGTAGAAAGGAAGATCCAGTATGTGAAAGAAGAGCAGCATAAAAGAAGAGGAAAGATGAAGTGCAACAGATCAGTATACAGAGCCTAACTAGAACTGAACTCCAGCATATGTTGATGCTCCTTATCAGTGCAAGTATTGTATTACACTCTTTATAAATTGTAGACAGTGTGCTCGGGTAGTGAGCCCTAATTGGCAAGTGCCATTTTGTACTTCCATTCTTCTAACAGAGAATACAATCTTGGGTTAATCACCCCATGGTTTTCTCCCATAACAGGGTTTCCACGTCAAAAATATTGTGTCATGTGTATTTCTATTTCATGCTTATGTTTGCTTGTTTGAATTGATGTTGCACTAATTATTAAGAAAGTTCAGAAAGATGAAATAATTAAGATAACTGATTCACCCCCCCTCTCAGTTATCAACAGTTGCTAGGAAGGCCCTGATAGTTTGACAGGTCAGCTATGTATAATGGAAGGCAAAACACTTATACCATAGAAAAGGAGGGAAGAACATACATATTGACTCCATTGAATGAAGAAAAAAAAGTAAAACATGAGGTCATTATGATTTGGGAGAAGGAATATGTGAGTATTGATGAGGGTAAGTGTATGAATTTGGTAGCCAATGCAAGGCATGATAGAGTAAGGGTAGTAGATAGAGAAAAACAAAACAATGTACAATCAGATGTGAAGGAGAATATTTACAGGTTGAAGAAAAGGGAAGGTGAATTAGTGTTTAAGTCTAAGATAGTGAAGAATAAGGGTGAATTACATGTAGAAAGACAAGAAAAACATGATGAAATCATAGTTGGGACAATCAAATGTCTATTGACAGTAAGAGGAGTAAAGGGGTAGTCATATCTTGATATGGTAGAAGTATACAAGTCTGATGATACAAAGATCTTGACAACAAAAGGTTTGATGATAAAGACAAAAGGTAGAGGTGAACTGAAATAGGATGAAAGGCAAAGACAAAAAGGTAAAGTTGAATATGCAATAGACATAAAGATGAGCATAGACCAAAAGGTAGAAGGAGAAGTTGTGTTTACAGATGGGGAGATAGTTTTGACAACCCCATAGAGTGAAGGGAGACATCATACATCTGATAGGAGATAGTATACTCAAGGAATGATTCAGTCAAGTTGGAAGGAGTAATACTATGTAGATGCAAGATGGAGAGCGTCAAAAGGTCAGAGACATGGAATGTTCAGTGGAGGACAAGTTGTGATACAGTTTCCAAGAGACTTGGAACAATTTCAAGGCCGGTTGCATGGTGCAGGAGCACCTAGGCCCATTTTGTCTTGATAAATTGAATAAAAGAATGACTTAGGAAGAAGTCTTAGTTTAGATCCATCTAATATGGTCCTGAAAAGATAAGATTTCATAGTCTAGAATCATATTAGGACAAGTCTTGGTTAAACAAAGTCAAACATGCATGTAATACCTTGTAAAATTTGAATTCTCCTAAGAAATCTTGTAATTAGGAGTACCCCAACAGTCACCAAGTTCAAATTAAGGGTGTAACCGATGGGAGATCATGTAAATATATAAATAAGCCTTCAAACAATGAAAGAAGGCATAGAAGAAGGATTGTAAAAAAAAAAAGAATTGTAAGAAGAAATTTTATAAAACAAAAGTTCAGTTTTTTTATATTTTCACTATAAACAGCCTGTTCCCAACATTACCATGGACTTGTATGGAATTTTAATCACTCCAAACTGATTGAATCAGGTGGGGCATCAAATAACCTTTCATTTGCAACAAGTTGGGGGTCATTTCATGAAAATATGAGAGAGAAAACCACCTTTTTTTTCTAAAAACTGTCAAAAGCTAATTTTTTTCTCTAAAGGTGCTGCTCCCAGCCATACCACATGTTTGTAAAGAAATTTCAGGACTTGAAACTAGTTGGTTTGGATAGAGGGGTGAACTACCTTCCAAATTCAATTGGTTTGAGGTTTTTTCACTCATTTTTGAGGGAGAACCATCCATTTTACTAAAAATTACTACAAACCCTGAACTAGGGTTTTGAGAGTGAAAAAAAGTGAATTTGGCCATTCCACTCACCCAATCACCTCAAAATCAGTGGAATGGCATATAATATGGTAGATTTAGATGTTCCAACACTTTACAAGGCAGGAGATGGAGCTATGACCGAGTTTGACCAAGTTTTGGCCTAATAAGACCCAAGTATTAGGCCTATAAAGTGGACAGTCATAGGTTTTGGAGATAAAAGTGAGTTTGGATGGTGTGGTTGGCCAAATCAAGTCATTTGTTATATGCCTCAGAGTTCCCAAGTCATTTTGGAGTTAGAAGTCCAAGTTTGTTGCAAGTTCCTTAATGAAGGTGGCCTAATTAGGCCTAATTAGCCCTTCTAGTAGACTATATTTTCAATTTTTGAGACAAACACTTTGAAACACATTACCCTATAGTTGAGATATATTAAATAATAGGGAAATGGGTATCCAAAACAATTCTTATTTTTCCAAGTGGGATAAAGTTGTGAAATATAAGTGGGAAAAACCCTCTAGGTAGGGCTACAAGGCTTTAGGCCTATTTCTAAAGCAAGTACATAAAATTGTTGAAATTGGTGAACCAAACCTTTATGAATGAGTTGAGTACATCATAGACACACCCTCATTGCATCAAAATCCCAATCTATGAGTTTAGGATACATTAAAGGTAATGGGTTATCGAGTTGATCTAGTTCAAGGCTGGTGATGGTTAAAATGGAGGAGTTGTTTAAACAGGTAGAGGTATTGACAAGGTCTATTATGATACTCTCCTCAAGTTGCTTCATCAAGTGTGGCATCATACTCTCCTTATGAAGTTCACTTTTGTCATATTGCAGATCAAAATCTAGTGATCTAGCCCTATAGCTTTGTCCCTCATGTGTCGTATGAGTAGAGCTATACTGTTGAACCACGTCAACTCCTTTATCTTCACAAGACATTTCTGAGAGGTTGTCCCATTCATTTGGATTGGAATCTATTTCACTAGCTTCTTGTAAGAGGTGAATTTGTTCCACTAGGTTAGTGGTAGCTATTTATTTATCTTTTGCTTGGAGTTTCTCCTTACCTTTTATCTTCTCTTTACCTTTGTATCCCAACCCAGTAGTGTCTTGAGCTGTGGAGGTAGAGGGTTGGATTGGTTCTATGAGACCATCTTTTCTTAATCCTATGCAACCATGTCCTTCATATCCCATCCTTTGTAATATAGAAAACCCTTGACCATATTGTGTAGTGGGTATCTTAGGTTGATGGTCATTTAGTGTTGTTTCACTATCTTCATTTTTGTAAAGCCACTGTAAGACATCTTTTTCATCACTCTCATCTGATAGGTTTCCCCATCTAATAAAAGGACCCTTTGAAGTCTCCAATGACTTGGCCTTGTTCATGGATGACTTTCCATATGATTTTTGTGATATAGGCAACTAGACAAAAAGATTGCTCAATGGCATACTCTTCAATACCATTGTCTTTGACTTTGACTTTAAGCTTTGATGTTTTGGAGGTAGAAGCTAGAGAACTTGGATCCACATGGTTTGACGAAGAGGTAGCTACTTGAATGGTGGGGATTACAACTTCTAGTTTTGATTGGATGGTGTTGCAATATTGGAATGGATCAGGGTCACCTTGTATGGTAATTTCTTGGCCATTGTGTGGGAACTTGATACATTGATGGTATGTTGATGGAACAACCTTCATTGTATGAATCCAAGGTCCACCTAGAAGAATGTTATATTCTATCTCCATGTCTAGAACTTGGCACACAACATCTCTCTCTACTGGCCCAACCAATATTGACAAGACCACAGTTCCTTTGAAAGTTCTCTCTTCTCGTTATATGCCTTGATAGTTATTTTCTTTTTAGGTTCAGTGGCATTTTGTGAAAACCCCAATGCAAGGATTAACTTTAACGTGCATATGTTTAAACCAGCACCTCCATCTATTAGGACCCCTTTTATTTGGTGTTTGTGGTTTAGGGCCTCAATGTGGAGGGATGCATTGTGTGGTTGGTTGATGGACATAACATCATTCTCTATGAAAGATAAAGAAATGTGGTGTGGTTAGATTACCCACCATAGCTTGGAATTGCTCTTGGGAAAGGTTGGTAGGAACAATTGTTTCCAAGAGGGCCTTCTCTAAGATGGCTTTGTGAGATGGGGATAGACACACTAACTCTAAAATGGATATGTGTGCAGGTGTTTTATGGATTTGGTCAAGGATGTTGTCTTGGTTCGATGTGGAGGATGATTTGGATGGAGCCCCTTGGAGAGTAATGTTTCCACAATGAGTGGTCACATTATAGTCGGGCTTCTTATTGATGTGTGAATCACTTTGTGAGAAATGATTAATGGTGTACTCATAAGAAACATTATTATAGTTTGCTTTGTCTACACCATTGTTATTTTGGTTGAATGATCCTTCTTTCTCATAGTGAGGAAGAGGATTTTTGAATGCTATATGCTCTTCATTAGATGTATGCCTTTCAATTGATATTTGTTTTTAATCAAGTAGGTCTTGAACGACATGTTTTAGTCTTTGACAATCATTAGTTTTATGACCTTTGCTTTTGTGATATTCACAAAAGTTAGAATCACTCAACCAAGAGGGTTTAAATTTTGGTTCATAATCTTGCACCAGTGGAAGTGTTATGAGGTTTCCCTCTATTAACTTCTGAAGGGTGGATTTGAGTGACTCCCCAAGTTGTGTGAACTTTCTTCTAGCATGAAAGTTGGTTGGTCTTTTCTCATTGCCTTGAGGTTTGGTGGATGGTGTGTTTGTTTACAGGTTTTATAGATTAAAGATCGGTTGTTTTTGTACTGCACGTTTAGCAGCCACAACACCATCATTCATAATGGATTCATTCTTAGTCTAGAATCGTGACTTGTCTGCATGGTTGCTTGAACTAGGGGTATCTTTGTATAGCTTAATTTGTCCCTTTGCTATCAAGTCTTTCTCGATGAGTAGCCCTATTTTAATGACCCTACTAAAAGTAGTTGGACATTGTATTTGGATTTGATAGCTTAGTTCCATGGATATATTGTGAACAAACATTTATATCATTTGTTTCGCTAGTATGTCATAGGGACACTTGCTTGCAAGTTTTCTCCATCTTTGTAGGAAAGTACTGAATGATTCTCCTCCTTTTTGTTTGTTATTACAAAGATCCGACATGGAGATTTCATGTTTGATATTGTATGAGAAATATGTGATAAATTTGTCTACTAGTTCATCAAAAGTGCGGATGCCGGGAGGTAGGCATGAGAACAACTCCATAGCTTGTCCTCCTAAGCTTCTTGGGAATAGTCACATAAGATATGTTTCATCGTGTGTGACTTCTAGGCATGCAACACTAAATTCCCTTATATGATCTCTTGGATCACCTTTTCCTCTATATTTTTCGAATTTTGGAAACTCAAACCTTGAGGGAGAAGGTATCATGAGAAAATATTTATCAAAGGGATGAGGTGAGATACCCTCAAGAGAGTAGTGTTTTGTGGTTGTCCCACTTTGGATGTCCACCAACTGTTGTTGCAATGATTGGATATGTGTTGTTAATGTGTCCAAGGGATTGGGTGTATCCTTAGCCTTTTCTGATTTAGAAGCATCTTTTTCAGCTTTGGAGCCATCTTTGTCATTTTTGAGCCATCTTTCAAAGACTCAGCTTCATTTGAGGAGTTCATCTCTCTTAGATTTGAGACATCAAAATCTAAGGGGAACTTAGCTCCTTATTGAGCTAGCACAAGAAATTATTTATGATGATCCATGGCAATGAACCTATCCATTATCTTTTGAAATTTTAGATCTTGGAGGTGTTTAAGGAGTTCCTCTTTGTTAATTTCCTCTTCATCAGAATCATGCCCACTATTGTGAAGGGAACCCATTTTTTGTTTTTGTTTCACTTGGGACCTAGTTTGAACCATGCAAGTTTGAGATGTGGGTGAAGTTGGATTGTGAGACTTGGTTTGATGTTTTGATATGATATGATATAAGGTGAACTTGATTCGATATGTATAGACTAGATTTTGCTAAGGTTTCATATTGATTCTATGTTGTCCAAACAAGGTGTGCTTGAGTTATAGTGGTAATAGCAATTGAAGTGTCGATATAGAACATGGTCAAAATAGGGATAGATGATCTCCACTATTGATGTAGACTATTCTTTTATCAAGATACACAAGTATAGTTTCAATGTGAAGGATGATTGGAATCATGTTATGAAACTAGCTAGATATTGTTTGAATTTGGTAGAGTATCAATTATGCCTTGACACAAGTTTTGGTTTGGTTTGATATGTTTGGATAGTAAGAAAATGGTATGCAAAGGTGACATTGTGAAAATGGTATGAGGATGTCACTACAAGGTTGAACTTATTTTCCAAGTGTATACTAGAGCAAAAAGGGTGTCCCGAAATGGTTTCTCTTTTGTCTCAAATTGTACAGAACAACTCTCTGTTGTCAGTTTGTCTGTTTGTGGTATTGTTTTACACATTTTCCTAAGTTGATCTAAAGTTTGTGGTATTGTCTTAACTTAAGTTATTGCCAAAAAACACAGTAAACAAGAGGTTTCCATGGTTATTTGATACATTTTTTGATAAATGTAAAACAAACAAATACAAATCCTAAGGATGGGAAGGACAATATTCATTGAATTCCAACTTGGATTTTACTCCAGCCACATACATAAAGGTGGATAGTTAGTAACTTGGTAGCACTGGATCCCCCTTATAGTGCACTTAGTTCTCATGCATACCAAGTTACAATCCCTCCAAAGAGTTGGATTTTCTATCTCCATGTGTGACTAAATGAGTGTATGACGTTGGATGGCTTCAGAGGTCTAACCTCCTATGTCAATAAATAGGGGTTTTTGGCTTTCTAAAACAATTAGCTTTTAGTTTGGGCATCCATTCAAGTGGTTATACATGTGGTAATTTTCTCCATTATGGAGGCTTCCCAGTCTAAAGAGGTTAGGCTCAACAAATTTAAATGCACAAGGGTACTATGGGAAATATTTGTCAGTATAATAGAGAAGCACCCGTTGTTTGTGCCTTTCATCACAAACACAATTTTATTTAAAGTTTCTTAGAAGTGGCTTGGCTTTAGTCCTTTACTACTCGAGGTTGTACCACTTGGAAGAAATGCAATCCCAAGGGTGGGCCTCTTCTAAAGGTTACATAGATAAAATGATAAGTTTAGCATTTTGATCACCCAAAAAGGGGAGAGCATAGTCCTATCACCATTTTCAAACACACAATACACTAGTTCTTTATCCTCCTAGAGTTAAAACTAAGTGTGTTTTACTCTACCAAGCACAGTAAATTGACAAGATAGAAAAAACTTTGAAAGATGGTTAATTTTATCCTCCTAAACAAATCTATGTGAATATTGTTGTTGAAGAGTCAAACAAATTACTTTCCCTTATTTAAGCTAAATGAGAGTTTGTAGTGTAAGATAACAAAATGCAAAATTTGTTTAGTTTTATCCACCTAGGTTGGGACTATGTGCAAGTTGTAATGCAACAATACAATTTACTTCCTCCTAATTAGATCTAGGTGAAAGTTTGCATGAAGATGTCAAATTACTTTCCCCTAATTAAATCTAGATGAATTTACAATGTAGCTAAATGAATAAACCAAGTTCCTACCCTTGCAAGAAGAATTAGTACAGAAAAGCCTTTAAAAATCCTGCAAATGAAACACAGGGCCCACACAAAATGGATTACTTAACAAGATTGCAGAAAATCTCAAAGGAATGCAGATCTATCACATTTAAAATATAATCTACAACATTGACATTAGAAAATCCACAAGGAAACTGTGACTATGACTGAGAAGTGCTCCAATGATTGAGAAGTTGATGAAGATTATAGCAGTTGTCACATATGTTAGATCAAAAAAGAAAGGATAAATAATAGATCGAAAGACGTTTGGATTTTGAATCTATTCCTTACATGTTTTGGTTGTAATAGTCTGATTTGGAAATTTTTAAAGCGGTACTAGACACGTGTGAAAATCAGCCAAGCGAAGGAGTTTTGGAGCTACAACTGTATAAAATCTATTACAGAACCGTCAAAAGATTAAATCTGCCAAGATATGATGAAATAAGAAAAATACCAAGACAAATTTATTAACACAAATCTATAATAGTGTGAAGTCTAATACAATAGAATAAATGTGGATCTTTCTCCTCGTGATCTTTCAACCGCCAAAAGAAGGCTGAGTATGTGGCTCAGAAAAATGATGCAAAAGAAACCATCAAGAAGACAACCCCAATCTCCATAAAGATTAATAAACAAAAATACCCAATATGAAAATGTCAAATCGTAGATCTTTAAAATAGTTAGCTAGACTCAATAAAAAAAACTAAGTTATATCCTTGATGTCACACTATACTGATATTGATGAATGCTTAGGATTTGCTAGTGGTCATGGATGACAGAGAGGGATAAAAACTAACCATTAAGTGTTTGAAGTTGTGGAAGAATGGATGTAGGAGGTCATAGTGAGGTAAAAATTGTTAATAATGATGTCAAAACTAGTAGAGAACCTAGCAAATTTACAAAATCTATGGCAAAACAAATGATGACTAAAACACTAGAGAATGCCTTCAAGCTCCAAAAATACTAAAATGACCTTTCATGATAGTAGCTTCACAAAAACACTCAGATGAAGATTAAAAATAGGGCTAGGCCCAAAGATGGGTACCAAAAATCTTATGGAAATTATGAACAACAGTTTTAACAACTAAATATCTAATAACTCAATGAAATTGATACAAATACAATAAACAAAGATATTACCTTCGTAGACTGATTCACCTCGTAGCTTCCATTGTTGCCTATCTCATATTGATCTTATGAATCAATTGATCTCTCAAAAGTTTGTAGTTCCTTTCTATTTAAGATGACAATAGGAGAATGGATATAGATGGATAATGCAATGAAGATTAAACTAACAATGGAACTCTATGAAGATGGATAATGAAGATATGAAGGCATGGTTGGATGATTGTGATGATAATGAGATTATGCAAATGCAATGAGGATACTTTGCCAAATGAATGCTGGTAGAATTTTTGTAGAGTAAGTTTACAAAAGCTCTTGGATTATTGAAATGAGGGAATGGGGGTTCCTTTTATAAGCCAATAAGGGGCCAATTCCAAGTGTCATGATCTCAATGGTGGAGACTTAGTCTTGTGATGTGTACAGTGGAGATCCAATTGGTTGAGATGAGGGAGAAAAATATGTAAGATGTTCCTACTACATTTACAAGGTGGAGATAAAGGTATGACGCGAGGCCACATGTCATGATGCTCACAAAGACCTATAAGTTAAAAGTGGAAGACTTTGAGAAGATTGTGGAAGGAGGACTATTGGTTGTTGGAATGTGAGAGATAAACTAGGATTTTGAAAGACAAGTGTGTTTGACCTTGGAGATGATTGGAAAATCATAGGAAACATGTGGAGAAGAAATAGGGCACATGTTGAGGGGATAATTCCTTAATTAAATATTAAAAATATTTAATTATTGGAGCAACTTGGTAAGGTGTCCAATATGACATGGGGGGATGACATGGATTAGGTGACATGGATTAAAACATAAGAATTAGACTTTAGAAAAATAATTAAATAATTTAGAATTATTTAATTAGATAATACTAGAGGAATTAGGGTATTTTAATTAAATAAATTGGTTTTATTTAATTATTAGAGGAATAAGTGAAATGTGAATCATTTTAATAAATTAGGATATTTATTTAATTGATAGAGGAATAGGAATAAAATAATATGAAAATATTTATTTAAGTCGACTCGAGCCATTTTTAGGTGTATACACATATCATCATCAAATAGTTATGAACATCATACCAAAACAACATATACTGATCTTTTACCATGGAGGCATACTGTCCAATCTCTATCACTTACTCTATATACTATCCATAGTCATTTTAGCCTTCCAGACTAGAATACTTTTATGTCTTTTTGTCAAACCAAGTTGGTCTTCTAGAGTAATGTCTCTTTGTCATGCCAGTGGAATCCCTTTGCCTTGTTGCCATCAATGACAACATGCAATCCTTAATCAGAGCAGTGTCTCTTTCCAACAAATGGAAGGAGAGATCCTTGAGAAAAAGGGCTAACTAGACCACCAAGATCCTTGACTACGATATAGAAGTAGAATAGACCAAGCTAATTAGAGGAAGAGCACTATGCGAACATATTTCTTAGAGTCAGGATTCAATAAAAGAAACTAATTAGGTGTTTGAAACAATCTTGATTAATGAACAGGGAGAATTAGGGTCATGGATCACAAATGTACTACACTTCATAAAAATAGGGAAATATCCAAGTCAACTCCCTCCTTTTGAAAGGAGTTTTTACAAGCTTTAAAGAGTCAATTTTTCTATAATCAATGGCATCCTCTTCAAAAATAATTTCAATGGGGCACTCTTAAGATGTGTTGAAAATGGAGGCTAATAGAATCCTATCTCAATTTCATTATGCAATATCTAGTGTACTGGTGAAGAATACAACAATAAAAATAATTTTATAGGATATTATTGGCCCTCAATATTCTCTGATTCATACAAATTCTTAAAGCAATGTCAATAGTGCCAAATCTACATATGAAAAAGAAATGTCATTCTCCCTCTAAATCTAGTTCTAATTAAGGAGTCATTTTCTCAATGGGGATTAGATTTCATCAGAATGATAAATTTGATTTCAAGTGTAAGACACAAATAGATCCTAACAGCCACATACTACTTCATAAGATGGAGTGAAGTAGTACTATTAAAGAAAGAAATAGAGAAAGTGGTGCTCGATTTTCTTTAATATATCATTACTAGATTCGGCTCCCCTCACGTAATTATATTAGATAATGCAAAATAATTCCTTGGATCCAAAAATTTTAAAATTTTGGTACAGTCATGGATGGAGGATCCTAAGAAGGGACTGTCCAACTATGCAGCTAGAGTAAAACAAAATGGAAACAACACAAGAAAAGAATGTGAAGGGAAATTTATAAGCTTAATATATCATTACATGCAGGCAACAATCATGGACTCATAGGCTTGCTTTCTGGATTACAACATTCATGAAAGATATGGAATTAAAGTGCCTTCTAGAAAAGAACTATTTTCTCTCTTATTGTTACCTATCCACTAACTGACTAACTAATGCATCTAATAAATGTATATATATCCTTCTCTAGCTCCAAGAATCCTCTATGTTAGTCTTAAGAGATCTCAATCTCCAATGAATGATGAAACATATAGGAAGCATGTAGGCTGGCCTACAACTCTTGGTAATACTTGGCAAATGGATGAAACATGGTGCAAACTTCAATGAAGGTCTATCTAGTCCTTTCATGCCTTATGTGATGTTCCATTTTTCTCTATAGGTCACGGAAATGCTCTGCAAACCTTGTATACTCCAACTAATTGATGAATACTTTATTTTTAAATGTTGAGGTTCTTCTGATAGTGTTATCTCTCTACAGATGGATCCAAATCTCATGAAATTTGAATATGATGTAGCTAAGATAGTATAGAACTTAAATCTTGCTCTGCGAGATTAGAAATGAAGATGTGGTAGGATGTAGTATAAAATGCTAAAACTACAAATGACTGAATTGTAACTGAAATGCAACAAAATAAAAGAAGGCAAATATTTTTGGTCGATGCAATATTGCTCTACAACCTAGGATGCTCCTACATTAGAGACACTCGAGGTTGACAAAAAAGTGAGTCCCTCACTTTTTTGGGGCTAGAGAAAAGTTTAGGTGGTCTACCTCAGCCTGACAAATCCATGATGAATCTTCTTCCAATCTTCCTTTCCACTTAACCAAATACTCTTTATACTACTTACCTCTAGTTCTAATATATTCACTTGATTCTCCCTCATGTACTGATATATATTTGTAATGTTCAATATAGGTGATATACCAAATATCTTTGATAGCTCCACTTCATATGCATTCCCTAAATCATACTTCTTAAGAATCTTACATTGTCCAAACTTCCTCATTTTCAGCTTGTTGTATCTCCCTACTAGAAATATCTCCTTCCTAAGATATACCGTAACTTCATCTCCAACAAAAAATTCCTTATGTCTCCTCTTCTCATCTTCTTGTTCCTTATACTTGCTATTCATCTCTTCCAAATGTTTCCTAACTTGATTGTGTACTAGCTCTATATATCCTACATTTTTTTTTCTTTTGCACTCCTTTTGTTATTCATACTAATGTCTCTTAGCTCTGCAACTCCTCTAGGTTTTATTCTTTTCACAACATAAGATGGTGTCTGCTCTATACCGTGGTTCACTAAATTATTTTATGCAAACTCTAATTGTGGTAGGATTAGATCCCAATTTTCTTCTTTATCTCCTACTAAACATCCCAACAAGTTTCCCAAACTCTTATTTACCACTTCTATTTGTCCATCTATCTATCAGTGAAATGTTGAACTAAACTTTGGATCTATCATCTTCTTCTTCCACAATGTCCTCCAAAAATATCCTATGAATCTTGTATCCTTATCTGAAACTATACTTTTAGGTACTCCATGCAATCTCAGAATCTCCTTGAAAAATAGGTTAGAAACATGTATATCATCATTTGTCTTCTTACAAGGAATGAAAGTTCCATCTTTGAAACTATGTCCACTACTACAAATATAGAATCATGTCCCCTTTGTGCTCTTGGAAAACCTAAAATGAAGTCCATGTTTATATCTTCCCAAGGTCTCTCTAGTACTATCAAAGATTTGTACAATACGGTATTCTAACTACTCCCTTTTGTAACTTGACAAACTCTGCAACTCTAACAAATTTCCTTACATCCTAATATATCCAAGGCCAAAAATAATATTAACTTACCAAAGCCGCTATCTTATCAATAACAAAATGTCCTACTAATCCACCACTATGCTTCTCCTTGATCAAATTATGTCTCGTTGAACTCTTAGGTATACACAACTAATTTTCTTTGAACAAAATATCCTCTTGAATGAAATAATCCAACAACTTACTTGTTTCTATCACAAGAAGTTCCTTACATGCTTTCTAGGCTTCTGCAAAATCAAGATCATGTTCATACATATTCTTAAGTTCTTCAAAACCTAGTACTTCTACTCTCATCTTTGTCAACAAATTCCTTCTTTTGCTCAACGGATCTACATCTTTGTTTTACTTCCCACTCCTATGCTTCAATAAAAATGTGTAGCTCTGCATGAACTCTACCCATCTCTTGTGTCTCTAATTTAAATTACTCTGAATATTCAAATACTACAAATCTTGATGGTTTATCTACAACACAAATTTTTTTGGTAGAAATTAATGTCTCCACTTCTTCAAGGCTTGAATTATGGCATAGAACTCTTGATCATATTTACTAAATATCTCTTCCTTGCATCATTAAACTTCTCACTAAAATATGTGACTGATCTCCCTTCTTGACTTAACACTGCTCCTATTGCATTCCCATTTGCATCATAATCAACTTGAAATACTTTGTTAAAATCTAGTAATGCTAACATTGGTTGCTCTGTCACCTTCTACTTCAATAATTCAACTCTTTTCTGCTCTTGATGTCCACTTAAAATCCTTGTGGTCACCCTTCATTATCTCTATCATTGGTGTACATACAATACTGAAATGTTATATGAACTTCCGGTAGAAACTTGCTAATCCATGAAATGATCTTACCTCTCCAATGTTCACAAGTGTTGGCTACTCAAAAATTGCTCTAACTTTCTCAGGGTCCATCTTCAATCTATCAGTAGAAATCACAAATCCCAAATATACCAATTCATCCTTCATGAAACTACATTTCTTGATGTTAATCAACAATTTTCTCTTCTCCCAACCTCTACAATGCTTGTCAAATATGCCACAAATGTTCATCCTTTGTCTTACTAAAAAATCAGAATATCATCCAAGTGTACAATAACAAACTTACCTAGGAATTTCTTCAAAACCTCATTCATCAATCTCATGAAAGTACTTGGTGCATTAGTTAATCCAAAAGTCATGACTAACCACTCATACAATCCCTCATTTTTCTTGAATGCAGTATTCCACTCATCTTCTTTATTCCTAATTTGATGGTATCCACTCTTTAAGTCTATCTTTGTGAAATATTTTTCTCCGCTCAAAAAATCCATGATTTCATCCATCCTTGGCAATAGAAATCTATACTTAACTATGATCTTATTGATTTCTCTTAAGTTTGTACACATTCGCCATTCTCCATGTTTCTTTGGTGCTAGTATTACAAGTACCGCACATGGGCTCAAACTTTCTCTTATCAATCCTTTCCTCAACAGCTCTTGTATTTGTCTATTTAGCTCCACATTTTCTACTAGTATCATCTAGTGTGCCAATTTTCTAGGAAAACTAGCTCCAAGTATAAGGTCCATATGATGAGTGATACTTTTTATTGGTGGCAATATTTTAGGTACATTCTCTGAAATGATATCTTGGTACTCTATCAACAATTCATTTATCTCCTCTGGTGGTGGTTCTTCCTCATTTGCAGTAGTGGTTTCTGCACTTTGTGTATGACACTTCTTTGGAATAAATTCAAAACACATGTTCTCATGTCTCAATCCATCCAAAAATTTCCTTCTGTCTACTAAACAGATTCTAGCATTTCCACATACTTCACTTTTAGGATCATCTTCTAAAGGTATTGAGATATGCTTGTTCCCATTTGACGTTATAGTTTATGTATTCTTCCTCCAATCATGTATTTCCTTTCTATCATACTACCATCATCTTCCCAACAATATACTACACACATCCATCAACATAATATCACACAATACCTCATCAACATAAGATACTATATGAAATTTCATTAAACATTGTTCACTCACAAGTACCTTGTGCTCATCTTGAATCCATGCTATCTTGTAGGGCTTCAGATGTTTGAATCTCTCAAGATTCATCTTCATCACCAGCTCCTCTGAAACCAAATTATCTACACTAACACTATCAATGATAACCTTACAACATTTACCTCCTAGTTTGTATCTTGTCTGGAACAAACTTTTCCTTTGTGGTGGCTCCTTGGTTGTTTCTTCTTGAAATAAAGCTCTCCTCATGACTAATGACTCTCCTTTCTCGAGATTTCCCTCTGAACTAGGTGATCCCACTAGTTCTTCTTTTGCATAAGCTATTCTTGCATTGTTCTCAGTCCTTTTGCTAGTAATCCCTTGATGACATTCAAATGCTCTGTCCTTCACCTCCAGACTTGAAATAAGTTCCCTTGAATGATCTCTTCTCAAATCCTTTTTCCTCTTTCTAGTATCCTTCATTGTGGTAAAAATCATTACTTCCTCTATTACTGCAGTAGATGTTTTTGTCATCTCTCCCTCGATAGTATGAATTATTGTCCTTTTCTTCTTTACAACATGGGCTACACTCCTTGTTCTGCTCTACATATGGCCTTTCTCGTTTAGAATATGTTCTACCTCTTTGAAATTTTCCTCCTCTACCTCTCTATCTTTCCTCATGTCTCTTGTTCATCTTTTCTTCAACTTTCAGTGCAAACTGATATGCCTCTTCTATTGTGATCATCCTTACCAAACTTAATTCTTCTTAAATGGTCATCCTTTGTCTATTTATGTACCATGCCACTTTCTCCTTTCTTGCTTCATTATGTCTAGTCCTAATGATCATCTTATGAAATTCCTTAGTGTACTCCACAAATTTCTCCTTTTGCCTTAGGTTTTGTAATCTCTTCAATAATTCCAACTCATAGTCAACAGGTATGAACTAATTCTTCAACTTTATTTTATGATTTTTTCTTTTCCTATCCTATTTATTTGTATTTGAACTTCTTTCCACCAAATAGCAACATGTCCTTTCAACTTAGTTTTTGCAAATCTCACTCTCTCTTGATCTTCAATTTCTTCATATTCAAAATATTCCTCCAAGTCATTTACCCAGTCAATCAATTCCTTAGGATTCATATTTCCAGTATAGTTTGATACATCCATTCTAGGTCTCTTGCTCATCTTAGAAATAGCTTTCAACATTTTTACCTGATCTAATTCTTCTTCTTCTAGGGTTTCTTCATTTTGTTTGGCTGATTGAAATTCTTCATCAATTTCATCTTCATGTCTAGGGTTTAGTCCTCCTCTTCTATCTTCTTCTACAACATCCAATCTAACTTTCATTGTCCTCATCATCCTTATCATTTCTTCCATTATTCTAGAAACATTAGACATCTCTTCCTAGGGTCCAGTGCAACTACTTAAATTAGATGATCTGACTACAGGGCTATAACTACCTCACAATCAGCGCTTTGTTGACAAACACAAGTAGAATACCTCAAGTTAGTGATTTGTTCACCACATGATCTTTTAGAGTGCCTTGTATCCCAAAGGATTGGTAAACTTTTCTCTAATACCACTTGGTGTAGTCATGGATGGAGGGTCCTGAGAAGGGACTATCCAACCATGCAGCTAGAGTAAAACACAATGGAAACAACACAAGAATAGAATGAAATGGAAAATTTATAAGCTCAATATATTAGGCAATTACAATGTTTATATGCCAGCAACATGCAAGCTACAATCATGGTCTCATAGGCGTGCTTTCTAGATTACAACATACATCAAAGATATGGCATTAAAGTACCTCCTAGAATAGAACTATTTTCTCTCTTATTATTACATATCCACTAACTAACTAATTAACACATCTAAGAAATGTATATATATCCTTCTCCAGCTCCAAGAATCCCCTGTGTCGGCCTTAAGAGATCTCAAACTCCAATAAATGATGAAACGTGTAGGAAACATGTAGGTTGGACTATAACTCTTAGTAATACTCCACAAATAGATGAAACATGGTATGGATCTCAACAAAGGTCTATTTGGTCCTTTACTACCTTGTGCCATGTTCCATTTTTCTCTGCAGGTCATGGAAATGCTCAACAAACCTTCTATGATCCAATTGATTGATGAATGCTCTATTCTATGAATGTTGATGTTCTTCTGATAGTGTTATCTCTCCATAGATGAATCTGAATATCATGAAGTATGAATATGATGTATCTGGGATAGTATATAACCTAAATCCTACTCTACGAGCTCAGAAATGAACATGTAGTAGAATGCAGTAGAAAATGTTGAAACTACAAATGACTAAAATGCAACTGAAATGCAAGAAAAGAAAAGAAGAAAAATATTTTTGGTTGATGTAAGATTGCTCTACAACTTGGGATGTGCCTACATCAAATTTTCCTTGAACAATGGTATATTTTTGAAGACCTCATCAAAGTACTATCCACAGGGGACTGGCTTGGCTAACTGGACAAATAAAAATCTGATTTAGTTGATTAAGTGCATTGGCCTAGAACACCAAAAGGAGTGGCATAAAAAGCTCAAGATAGCACTATAGGATGATAGGGTCACTCCAAAATAAATTATGGGAACATCTCACTATAATTTGGTTTATAGAAAAGATGTTATAATGACAAAAAATAGAGATTCCCACTCTTCAATTGGTCAAATAGTGTGAGATCAAAGAAAATGGTGCTATGGATGTTTAGATTGTGGAATTAATTGATCTTAAAGAAAAGAGAAAACTAGTATTCAACTCCATATCCAATCAATAGTAGATGCTTAAATGATGGTTTGATTGGAGAACATCTGATCAAAAATTTGAAGTAGGAGACTCAATTTTGAAGTGGGAAGATTGAGCAACAAAGCTAGGACAACATTCTAATTTTGTTTCCCTATGGAGTGGCCCATATAAGTTTGTAATGTATAAACAATATAATGATTTTGAGTTAGAAGATGAAGTGAGTGAGTTCCTGGAGATTCGCGTTAATAGAATCTACTTAAAACACCATAACTAGAGAAATACCAACTTCTACACAAGTTAGATTAGGATTTTTTCAGTTCTAGTTTAAGGAATATGGGTGTGTTTTCCACCCTCTTTTTAAATAAGAATAGATAATGTGCATAGTTTAGTTTTGTTATTTATATTTGAATAAGAGAGTTTTCCTAAAATTCTAAGTGTCACCACTTCTTGGTGACAAGTATCTATTTGAAGTTCAAGAAAATCTCAAGAATGGCACATCAACTACCTATTGATTGAATATTAATTTTACAGGATCATTGCAAATATAGCCATCATGCAAAAAATTGGTAGTTATGGGGGAAAAGAAATCTTAAACATGTAGAATCATGTTTAAGTAACATTAACGAGCCTATAAGGATTGTAGGTTTTCCATCGGCATTCTTTCATATAAATTGAAAACCAGGCACATAAAAGATCCTTATTGTGAATGTTTGCAAAACTCAATTGTCTCTATGTATCGTAAAAAATGTTATTCCTATAGAAGTTTTTAAACAAGAAGAATGGATTCACAGATGGAGGCCTCAAGCAACAACACACCTAGAAAGAGAATAATCTCACCAAGACCAAGGAAGGATCCTCATCTAAACTTAGGAGCTCATAAGCCCTATGTAGCAGCCCCAACACATCCCAAAGAAAGAGTACCTCTTGTGAGGAAATTCAAAAAGGTGGGCACAAGGATTCAACTCCTGTCATGATTCTATAGATCATGTCTTTGACACAACACTCTCTAAAGCTACTAAAACCTTGAGAGAGGGAGTGCATGCATGCATGGTCAATAAGGTTGGGGCACACGAAGTTGAAACTTTAAGGATTGGGATTTAGAGTCCTACATTGGCTCAATATATGGTCCCGATGCCTGTGTCAAATGTTTTGACATAAAGATAAGGGTAATCAAAGGAAGGAACCTATGGGTAGTAATTGTAATGTCAGAAAATGTCCCCTTGGGGACTTTTCCCTCACAAGGTTTAGCTCCTGGGTCTTTTCCATGCATTTAGGACATCTTACTTCATAATTTAGCATCCAGAAGGAATGAACCCTAGGTAACATGACAAATGGGACCTAGGAGGAACCCTTGAGCTTAACCCTACCCAAAATATAGGGGGAGGACTTGGGCACCCATGCCCTAGTCCTATCCTATTTTGGGGCAGTCCCAATTTTTAGGTGTCAGCTTGTAACCATTATTTGGGTCCTATGCCGACATGGTAAGTTTGAATTATGAAAATCTTGGTGGGAGTGTTTGTAGTTACATATAAAATCATGTTTAGGCATTCATTTGTAAACTAGATTTCAATTAGATGATTACTAGCAAGCTATTGCATTCTTAAGGTGATTCAAGGCTTTCATTGTGTTGCAAGAGCAGATTTGTGTGGTCTATGTGTTTGTGTTTGCAGATTTAAGAATCCATTTCATCATGGAATGAAGAGCATCTTCCTCCCATGAGATCTTCACTACAAGGTGACATTATATTGTGTTTGTGATCAATTATTCATTTAGTTTTTTGCCTCTACCTTCCTAGGCATGCACTCTCTATCTGACAAAGGTGTTCAGAGACTTAAGTGTCCTCCAGGGCTTGACTGAGGCAAGCCTATAAACACCACAACCCCCTCCCAAAGTTTTAATGGTTACAAGTTACAGGTTGAGGATCTGGAAAAAGTGAAGTTGCAGGAAGACATCTTGGAGTGTCAGAATTGTAGAATAGGAAGAAAATATACCCCCTGGACTTGGGTGCCTACTCATTAGTCCTCCAAGTTTCATGATAGGAAAACCTCTAGAAAACCAGGAAAATAGTTACAAACTGAATTCTCAGATCCAGACAAAAACCACGGCATTGGACTTGGGTGCCCACTCTTTTGTCCCCAACTTTTCCACCTCAGAACCCTGAAAATAGGTACTCTATGATTTGATATTTTACATCCATCTACAAGAGTTTTTTTGTAATTCATCCATTTATTGTCGCATTTGCAAAATTAGGGTTTTAATGGTCAATTAAGCATAAGAGAAGGAAAATTGATAATTAAACACTCTAATCCAAGTTTCCCTACATTTTTAAGTGACCAAGGACCTGTTAGTGCTCTGCAACTCAATCCAAATGTCCTTGAATGTGTTAGGTAAAAGGAGGATTCAAACATCTAACAACCAAAACATTAAGTAATCCAAAGTTTACCTAAAATAGTAATGAATGCCACCATCATGAGAGAAATACTAATAATAGATTACAACCCAATAGCCTTATTTTCTAGTTATCCTAAACTACAAATGATATGGGAAGGAAGGGAGAATAAACTTAGCTTCATGAACATAGAGATCTATTTGGATAAGGACAACATAGCACTACCTCCCCTTCCCATAGATTTACCATACTTCACACCATATGTTCAAGATGCTTTCTTAATGATGGATTCCATCTTTGGTCTCAACAACGATAGAAGTGTTTATGAATTCTAGTTGGGGGCTATTTTTAGACTTAAAACCATTAGTTAGAAGCAATCTTTCAAGCTTTATTTTTAGAGGTTAGCCAACTAATTGTGCTATCAATTGGCCAACTTTTGCATCTAACAATTCTTTAGGTACTGTTATGGAGTGAAAAGTGGCCACATGTCTTTTTATCTCCTTGTGATTACATTATATATTCTAAATATTCATCCTGATTTAAAATTCCCCAAAACCAATCTAAATTGGGGACAAGGGGACCATATTTTATCTTACCTCAAACCAAAAAGGAGCCTCAAGACTTGGGCACCCATGCCCAAGTCTTCCATAATTGGTTGGGGAAAATTTAATTGTATGTCAGCTTATGACCTTTAAAAAGGTTTCTCCTTGTTGGCTCTTTTGTTTTAATTTTATGAATGTTAGCGAGAGAGAATATATAAGTATGTTTTTTAATTCTTTATGGACCAAGATAGAGATAGCAAACTTGAATCATTGGAGTAAAGAACATTGAAAGCATGCATTGTGATTCTCAAAAAGATTTGTGTTGTCATTGTGTATTGTTGCACATTTGAAGTTATCATCTATCTCTTCTTATGAGTTGAAGGATCTTCATCCTCCTAAGGGTTCTATCACATAGGTGATATTATTATTGTTTATCACCATTTGATTCATATTATTGATTTTGTATTTAGCCTCTACCCTACAAGGGCACACTCTCTTTATCTTTCAATGGTATTGGGAAGCTTAAATTCTATCCTGGGATTTGGCTGAGGCAAGTCCCTAAACACCATAACCCCCAAACCCCTTCTCTTCTTCTTGTGTATAGGTTGCATGTGTGAGATCTAGGAAATAGAAGATATAGGAAGACTTAGCAAGGATCATGGTTTTAGAATATGATAGCAATTTAGGAGTATTTCTCTATGCAAGACTTGGGCGCTGGCACCCTAGTCTTTCTACCTCAATAGACATTAGATCTAACATTAGGGAATTTTCTACAACATTTCTAATGTTTACAATATCTAAAGATTCAACCTTTTAGGACTTGGGCATGAAAGGAAGCAAGGTATGTAGAAACACTTCCTACACTGATCTACTGAGGAAAGACTTATGCAAATTTTTACTTTTACAATTACATATTAAGATGCACATTAAAAAAAAGATAATAACAACTTCCAAATGTAAACACAAAACTCACAACACAAGATATACAAGGGGAAAACCCTTTCAGGTAGAACACCCCACACTCTAAAGTTGCCTAATATATTATTCAAGAATCACAAAGATTAAAATATACTTGCAGAGCAAGATTTTATAGGAGTATATCCAACCAAAGATCTAGGAGGTAACTTGACATCTATAAGATTTTTACACACAACCTCCAACTCAAGCTCCTGATATATAGGATATACAATATAGTACACCGCCAATGGTAGTTACAAAATGATGAGCTAAAACCACCCAAAAAGTGGCGCCCAAATTATCTCCAATCAAATATGTGTTGTGATATGCCAAAGCACACACCAACATGTGTAACTCTCCCCTTTACAACTCTTTTATGTGTCCAACACGTTTTTACATTTCCCAAAAATAGAAGGTCCAACTTCTAGAGGCCATAACTTTTGATCCGGGTGTTCGATTGACGAACCCTTTGATGCGTCAGAAAGCTCATGAAGAGATATATCACCCTATAACTTGATGTGCTAGTTATGACAATTTTTGAGACATTTAGAGAAGTTTTGATTCCAGTAATTGAGTTGAAAGACTTTTTTTGGTAGTTTCAAAAAACAAAAACTTTAATATCTCGTAATCTTGATATGATCTTGAGATAAAAGTCACCTGAGATGTTCACTTAGTTGTTCCACACCTTCTGGGAAAAATTTCAAGTCAATCCAGTCTCAATCGAAGGACATACTGTAAATAGTAAGTCTCACTATTTTTAGCTCTTTTGGAAACTTTTGTAAACTTTGAAAGTTTCAGACCATTCTCGAAGATAAAGGGTATTCAGAAAGACGCAAACTGGGAATAATAGTAACCTTTCAAGGTTGCAAGGTTGAGATGCTTTTCCTAACATTATCCCTCTTGTTGAACACCTTGAAAGAGCAAAGGGAGTATCAAGACCATGATTTAATTGCTAGGTGCCGTAAGGCCTATAGACTTTGAACACCATCTGAACATCTCTGTGCTTACAAGTTTTGTCAAGGAATCTACAACATTCATCAAAGTTTCATCTTTTTCCAAGTTTACCTTCCCATCCTCTACCATGTCACAAATAAAATGGTACTAGACATCAATATGCTTAGTCTTTACATGGAAAGTAGGATTCTTCACCAAACATATGGCACTCTAACTGTCACAATAAATAGTAATCTTCTCTGCATCAAACCCAGCATCAAAACACAATCTCTTAAGCCAAATGGCTTCTTTACAAGCATGAGTTGCTACCATGTACTCAGCTTTAGTAGTGGACAAAGTGACCACAGATTTCCCCTTACTCATCCAACTAATAGCACCACCAAACATAGTGAACACGTAAGTACTGGTGGATCTCCTGCTGTCAATGTCACCTACCCAATCTAAATCTACAAATCCACAAATACAAAGTGAATGCCAAGGTTCTATAGGATAACCATGATAACATAAGGAATACTTAGAAATACCCCACAAATATCTGAACACTCTCTTCACTGCATCCCAATGTACCCATCAAAGATTAGCTATAAATTGACTAAGGACTACCACTGCTTGGGCAATGTATGGTCATGTGCAGACCATCACATACATCAAACTACCAACCACACTAGCATAAGGAACTCTACTCATAGCCTCTACCTCAAAAGGAGACTTTGGACAATCTTCAATAGATAACTTTGTCCCCATTGTAATAGGAACAGTCAAAGGTTTGTAATCCATCATGCTAAATCTCTCTACACAATGTTAACATACTTACTCTTGCCTAACCAAAGTTTTATGTTTTCTCTGTCTCTTATGATTTCCGTTCCCAGAATGTACTGAGCTAACCCTAGATTTTTCATCTCAAACTGTACTGACAACTGAGACTTCAAATTAGAAATCAAACTTTTACCATTTCCATTGAGTAATATATCATCAACATACAATGCAATAATGAGAATGCGATCATTGTAAAACTTGCAGTAAACACAATGATCTGATTTCAATCTCTAAAATCCAATACTCAACACAAAGGCATCAAACTTATGGCACCACATCCTTAGAGACTGTTTCAAACCATACAAAGACTTTTTCAACTTACAAACTAGATTTTCTTTACCTTTCACCATGTAGTGCTCTGGTTGTGACATATAGATTTTCTCCTCCATGTCACCATGAAGGAATGTTGTCTTCACATCCATCTATTCCACTTCTAGATCATACGTTGTTGCAAGAGATAATAGGAACTGAATAGATGTCATCTTTTAATGGGAGAGAAAATCTCACCATAGTCAATTCCCTCCACTTGAGAATACCCTTTTGCAAACAATCTAGCCTTATATTTCTCAACACTGCCATCTACACCGAATTTCTTTTTGAACATCCATTTGCATCCAATAGGTTTTCATCCTTCAGGAAAAGGCACCAAGTCCCAAGTATTATTCTTTTCCAAAGAAGCCATCTCCTCTTCCATGGCCTCCTTCCAAGAACCTACATCTTTCATACCCATAGCCTCTTTCAAAGTTCTAGGCTCATCAGTGTTAGAAATAAAAGAAAAAATACAACTAGAATCATGCAATGAATAACCAAACCTATTAGGTTGTTGCCTTAACCGCATGGACCTCCTCAAAGGTTGAGGTTAAGGTTCTTCATATTCTTCTGAACATTCAAAGCTACTAGAGCTCTCCTCATTATCAGGTCTAATAGATGTTTTTGGTTCAACTTTCTCAGGGGTGGAAGGAAGCTGCACCACATCATCTTTCTTCTCTTCTTTCTCTAATTGCAAGACAACAAAAGAAGGATTGAGCTCTCTAAAGATCACACTTCTACTATACAAAACTCTCTCATTTACTAGATTCCAAATCTTCTACCCTTTCACACTGATGCCATAACCGATTAAGATACACTTTACAGCCTTGTTCTCCAACTTAGACCTCTTCTCCTTAGGCACATGTGCATATGCCTCACAACCAAATACTTGAATGTGTCTTAATGAAAGATTTTTACTAGACCATACCTCCTTAGGTGTCTTATCAATGAGCACTGATGTAGGAGACCTATTAACCAGGTAACATGCGGTAGTAATAGTTTTAATCTAGAACTTTTTTTCAAGACTAGTTCCACTTAGCATACTCCTTGCCCTCTCTACAAGTCCATTTTTTTGAGGGGTATATAGAGTTTTCTTGTGCCTCTTAATCCCCTGTTCTTTATAGAGCATGTCAAAATCTACTTAATAGAACTCACCACCATTTTTAGTCCTCAAACACTTAATCTTTCTATCCTTTTGATTCTCTACAAGAGCTTTGAACTCTTTGAATCTATTAAAGACTTTAGATTTACTTCTAAGGAAATACACCCATGTCCTTCTACTATAGTCATCAATGAATGAAATAAAGTAAATAAAATTTGAAATCGAAGGAACATTAACAGGACCAAACACATCAAAATGAATCAAGTCCAACACCTCAGAAGATTTGTGAGAACTAGAATAAAACTGAACATGGTTTTGTTTTCCATATATGCAATGTTCACAGGAATAGAACTCAAGATTACAGTCATTCATACCCTCAACAAGATTTTTATTCTTTAGGGTCCTCAAACCCTTTTCACCAATGTGACCAAGCCTTTGGTGCTATAACATTGTCTTCTCAGCTGAAAGTTTCATCTCCATAGAATGAGCACCCTTAGATACCCAGAAAGCATGAACATTAGAAGTAGATGCAATAGTCTTCTTCTCTACTAGTTCCAATGGTGAGGATGAAGACTTTAAAGCTCTATTCTTTGAAACAAAGGCACTATTGTATTGAACTACATATGCATCAAGCTGAAACAGAGTACCAATCCAAACACCCTTAGCCAACACCATAGATCATCTAGTCATCTTGCATCCTCTATTTGAGAAAACAACCTGCACACCCACATCATTCAATTTACTTATAGAAAGAATGTTCCATGTCAAACCGGGGATATGCAAAATACCATTGATTCCCTGTACTCATCCATCATGGAATTGAATCAATACTCTACTAAGGCCAACAATATCAAGGTGAGAATCATCACCCAAGTACACCTTACCACCATCATATTCTTTGTACTTCAAAAACTAGCCCCGATGCAAGGTCATGTGAAAAGATGCACTAGAGTTAATATGCCACACATCCTCAGATGCATGCGTTGCCAAGGAAGCGACAAATATTTCTCCTTCATCCTGAGAGGACTTGTCAGATTTGAATCATAATTCTTCTTCTTTTTCTTTTTCTCCTCCTTGCACTCCTTGCAGAAGTGACCAGGTTTTCTTTAGTTCCAAGACAGGGCCTTGGACTTTCTGAGAGACTTAGATCTCCCACAGGATTTGGATCTTCCTTTTTCTTCCTTCTTCTTATTCTTTTTCTTTCCTTTCTCTTTAGATCTACCATGAACTGCAAGAGCCTCCTTAGCTGACTCAAAAGACTTTCTCCACATCTCTTTAGACAATAACAAAGAAACCACTTCATCCATCTTGAAGGTGGTAGTGGTACTCCCAATAGCCATAACAAGGTGGTCCCATGAATCTGTTAAGGAACACGGTAATGTCATACATCGATCCTCCTTCATCTTCATGTTGGCAAGAGACATATTGTAGCTTCATGAGTGTTGTCATTGATGGAAACAAAGTTCATCCCACCCATCCACAGGACATGGTGTGCTCATACCGAAAGTCAAATTGAAGAGTGTTGTGGTCCAATGACCAAGAATAGAGTATGCAACAAGGTCCGACAATCAAGTCTAGATCTCTTAGAGGAAGTATCTATGTGAAGTGTGGACTTGGGAAAGTCAAGAGGAGTACCTTGACTGATAGATTCCATGGATTGAGCCTCCGGTGATGAAAGAGTGAAGAGATATAAGCACCTAAGTATTGGGTTCTTGTTTGGCAGAGTAAATAGAGGAAGAACTGACTGGCAAAGCATCAGACCTTAATCCAGATGAGTTATTGATGGTGATCAAGTTTCTTAAGGTATCATTCATGATTGGCTGACATGATTGATGACTTCTATAAGCATCTCTTTGATATGCATCACTTGATAAGCAAGGATTCAACCTACAGACCAAGAGTTTGGGAAAATAGTAAGTATTCTGGATGCCGACTAGAAAGTGGATGAAATCCTTGGTGCAGATATGTATACCAGATTGATTTCGGTATGAAGGTGTGTGTGTTGAAGTGTGCAAATAAAAGCAAAAGAGTAGTGTGGAAGTAGTAAAGCAGGTCCGATATGTGACAGGACATCAGCACCAAGAAGAGGAAGAATGAAGTGTAGTAGATCAGTGTATTGAACCTAACTAGAACTGAACCTCAGCATATGTGGATGCTTCTCATCAGTTCAAGTATCTAGTTTCCTTGTATAAATTATTGTAGGCAATGAGCCTCTTGTGAGCAATGTGCTCAGGTAGTGAGCCCTAATTAGCAAGTGCCATTTTGTACTATCTTATTCTTCTAACAGAGAATACAATCTTGTGTTAATCACCCCATGGTTTTTCCCTTAACAGGGTTTTCCACATCAAAATCATTGTGTCATGTGTATTGATGTTATTTCCATTTCATGGTTATGTTTGCTTATATGATTTGATGCTGCATTAATTGTTAAGGAAGATCAAAAAGTTGAAGTAATCAAGATAACTGATTCACCCCCCCTCTCAGTAATCAACAATTGGTATCAGAGTGAATTTTCTCCAAATAGAGCCTAACAGCTTGAGGAAGATCTGGGAATTCAAATGGATGTGTATGTTATGAGGGAACAACTTCATTCTGCCTTAGATGATCTTGAGCAATGTAACTCTGAAGTCAATGAATTGAAGGAAAGACTCAAACAGGCTGATGATTTCATAAATGAACTAAAAGGGAAACTAAGTATCTCTATGAAAAAGAGAAAGGATCTACTTTAGCAATTGGCAAGTCAAGGTGAAGACATTGATACAAATGAAGATCTAAAGGAGAAACCAAGTTATGTGAAAAGTTATCAAAAGAGGTCATTATGGTAAGACATGAAATGGAATCAGGAGTTATGAAATTTACCCAAGAAATTGAAGAGAAAAGAAAAACTGAAGATGATCTAAGATAATCTCTCAAAGAGAAATTAGAAGACTGCCACAAAATGGATAGAATAATGGGGCATCTTGAATCTGATCTTGAAGAAGCTAGGGATAATGAAGAACAACTTGAGAATCAAATTGACACTCTTAAAAAGGGATCTTCAAACATCAAATGAATACAAAGAGAAATTCAAGATAAGCTCTGCCCAACTTGAAGTTCTTCTTCAAAGCCAAAAGAGGGTAGATGACAAGCAAGGCTTGGGGTATGAAAAAGGTGAAAGCTCTGGATCTGATCAGAAGAACTCCAAATTAGAAAATCTGAGAAACAGGCCTAGAAGACCTCTAGTAAGGCAACCAAATGCTCAAAGATATCCTTCCTTCAATGGATACTTCCACAATTGCAATAACTTTGGTCATAAATCAAATCAGTGCAGAAGAAGAATGAATCAGATTAATTCATCCTTCTCCAGACAGTGCTTTAATTGTAAAAGGTATGGTCACAAAACTCATGAATGCAGAAATATGCAAATGAACAATTCATTCAATGGTAGATGTTTTACATGCAATAGAATGGGACATATGGCTAATTAGTGTAGATCAAGAGGATATCAATCAAATATGCAAAGAAATGTTGTTTTCTACAATTGCAATAGATCCGGTCATATTGCCAAATTCTGTAGAAGCATGAATCAAGACAAAAAGGGTCCGGTGCATCATAATCAAAACCAAGACAAAGGAAAAGGAAAAATGAATGTGGATGAAGTTCAAAGGGAAATGAAAAAGATTTGGGTGAAGAGAAGTACATAAAATGATGGGGATGGATCCGCACCAGAATCTGGTGTTGATATTCCTTCTAGAATCTAAATAGGTGAGCTCTGGCTTAGGGGGAGTCACAAAAGAAAATATCTTCCCCTAGCCAGTCAATTAGTGCCTGAAATTGGCACATGAAAGGTTGCAGACAAAAAGGGCTCTCAGAGAAACATCTAAATAACCCTTGGGAAAGATATGAAAGATCCACAAAGAATTTGAAGAGGTTTATCATCTGAGATTAATCTTGTTTAACAATCATCTGGTAAGAATAGGATTTTCACAAATAGATTTGGTATGATTCAAATTCAAAGTATCTTGATATGTGGGTAGATCAAATGTTTGGGGAAAGGAAGATAGATTGTCACTAATCATCAAGAAAAACTCTATGTATATCTTAGTGATCTGGAAAAGATCTTTCTCAGAACAAGGGGAACAAGGCAACCAGAATGACTTAAGTTACACATTTATTGCAATATGGAATTAGGATTTTCTCAGAGATAAAAGGGTTCATTTGCTCGTCATTTTCACACTTGCATTAGTGAAAGAGATTAGAAGAGCTCTGCAAACAAATTTGCTTCATCTTTCTCAGGAATCAACTAAATAATTCAAGTCAACTGACGAGGTCAGCTCATTCCATGAACCCTAAAAGCGTAAAAGGTATTTTTTGTTCTTGAAATCTCTCTCTAAATCTTTTAAAAGATGGCTACACCAATTGTTGTGATGATCACTGATAGACCATGTCCAAAATTCAAGAAACATCCATACAAATCCCTAGAAGTTGATCCCCTAGGCACCTTCTCTAGTATTCTGCATGGAGTTTTACATGTTGAAGACGTTAGGGCATACATTCATGTGAATATTGAGGAGTTCAGGGAATCTAAGTTGATCGATATATATTACAAGAAGCTAATTTATGAATCATTTGAACTAAAACCTCAATACAAAGCCATCTGGGACAAGCATTTTGCATAGTACATCCATTTCCCCTATTTTGCAGAAGAAGAATGGGTCCGGTATATTTTGAGTAGAATGCATGACAACTTCATGTGCTTGAATAGGCCGTTTAAGATCACTAAGGATGCCATTAGGGCTGTAACTGGACTACACTCAACCGGTGGGATGCCTACTCTCAAATCTGTCAAAAACCAAATTATAAGTGAGGCTACCGGATTGAAATTTGATAAAAGAGCAATGACAATTAAGGATATCACAGATATGGATATCAAGTTTGCATCAATGATAATTGGCTATAAGATATATCACTCCAGAAGGGAGAATTCAGTATCTGGAACTGCTATATATACTACTTATGAAATGTTAAGGAAGAATGTAGACTATGATCTTTGTGAGCTCCTTCTGAACCAACTTTTGGAGAATTTGTAGAAGATAAAGAAGGATAAGAAGAATTCTTTCAAATACAGTGGTTTGATACTCTGCCTGTTCTTTTACTACATGAATGAGCTACCTGGATCCAATGGATGGGTATGGCAAAATAACAGACCTGTTACAATTCAGATCAGAGATTATTTGCATGGGCTTGGTGCTACCAAGGCACAAAACACTGCACTATGGGGATACTTCAAAAACTTCCAGTGCATGATGCAAACTAGAGAAAGAATCCCCCAATCTCTAGTTTAGAAGTACAAAGATATAGTGTGCTTTATGGTAGAAACTGATCAGTGCCTAATGGAGGCTATGGAGCCAAGAACAGTGTGGATCATGCTAATGGGGTATGAAGTGGATGAGAAAATTGTAGAGCTGCATGTACAACACATGCTAAGTCAGCCCAAGGATCCCAGGGCAGAAAGGTTTGGAACCTTTGAAGAATTGAGTATAAAGATTCATGTGGAACTAAGACAACCCGAGATGAAGAGAAAAGTGAGAAAAGGTATGGCATCTCAAAAGAGGCATTGATGCACATAGAGAAAAGATGGAAAGGATAGAAAAAGAAAAGGAAGAGGCAGAAAAAGAAAGTGCTCTGGATCAGATCCTCTAAGAGTTCTACATCTGCCACTGCTAAGAGCTCAAAAGGCATCAAAACTGGAAGCAAAATCATCTGGTAAAGGAGAAAAGAGAACAAAGACAAAGGCTACAAGATCATACACAAGCTTTAAAGATGATGAAGAGACAGAATTAGATGAGGAAGTAAAGAAAATAAAGAAGAAAAAGAAGACATCCGGTGAATCATCTACCAGTCCTAACAAGGAAGAAGAGACAAAAAAGTTTGTTGAAAAGCCTACTCTGTCCTTAGATGATGTAGTCAAAGCAGTTACTATGGATGGGAATCTGCAACCAATAACAAAATTCTATGATGTGTATAATGATGCAGATAAAAAGTTTCTGGAGGAAGCCACAGTTAAGTACTTGAGCATATACAATAAAGCATTTATTGAAATCATCTCTCTAATTCCCAAAAGTTTAGAGAAAGAAGTTGAAGTGAGAAAGGAAAACACCAAGGCAAAGGACTTAGAAATTAGAGAATAGATAGCCATTCAACTCTATCCTTCAATTACTCTGAAACAAATGGATATGATCTTCAAAGATTGCAACAATGAGTTCCGGAGCAAAGCTAGAATGAACTAGCTTATGCTTGGAGAGACTGACAAAGTGGCCAAAGAGACTGAAGATATCCTCTGGAATGCCTATAAAAGATTCAATATTCTTGTTATAGAGGACTTAGGTGATGAACCCTCCACCATGGATGACAAAGGAGCATCTACTAAGTCAGTGGTTGAACAAGAGTTAAGTGAGGAGAAGACCAAGGACCTGGATTCCTCTATTCTAGAAGAGGAAGTCCATGAAGAAGTTAACATCTCTCGTCTGGATTCCTCTGCAGACTTTGGAGCCAAAGGAGAAGAAAGAATAGAGGAGAAAACTAGTCAAGGAGAAGAAGTATAAGAAAAAGAAAAAGGTCAAATAGAGAAAACCTCATATGACAATGCTAAGGCTGCAGAAGAGGAGAAAACCCTGTCACCGGCAAGAGACACAGCAGAAGCAATCAAATATTTCTTAACCAAAGAGATGATGGAATTTGATGAACTAGAACTTCTTCAAGGACCGTTCAATTTTGACTCTGTCTCTAGTTCAAACCATGAAGCTAGCATCTTTTACTTTAGCCAAGGCAAAAGAAAAACTTCTGAAGTCTCACATGGAAGACTGCAAACTCATAGAAACTACATTTGGTGTATTGGAAAAGATCATGTCATCTTTCCAAAAGGATCCTTCAGCCTCCACATCTAGTAATCTAGAGTCTCTTGTGAATTCTATTCATTCACATTTTGATTCCTTAGAAAGGTCAGCAGAAGAAAAGGTTTGGAAGGATTTTTTGGAAAAGAGACTCTTTGAAGTGTAGGGTCTAATAAAAAATAATAGGAGAGTTATGGATATTGGAATAAAGAGCTTAGAAAATGCTCTTAAAGATGGTAGAGATTCTATAAATTTTGTTTATTCTGGCCTAAAATGACCAAGGATATTGAGAAGAAAGTAAAAGAGCAAGAGGATAAACTATTAAGTTTATCTCAAAGTTTTGATCCTCTCTCCTCCTCCATAGTAAATCAAGAGTGTCAGACTATTGCAGTCATAGATGAAATAAAGAAGCTTAAGAAGGAGAAGAAAAATAGAATAAATAGGTTAAGTAAACTTAGAGGGATCATTATCCCTAAGTTAGAGGCCATGCATGAAGCCCTAAGTGATGCACATACCATAGCCTGGACCAATGATCCGATAGACCTAAAGAGGGTAGAAGCTTTTGCATTCCTGTTGAGTGGTCACATCTCAATTTTGGACAGGATGAAGAGGAGTTGGGCAACAGAAGTGGTACAGTTGAAAACCACTTTTGCAGATATAGTTAAGTATATGTAAGTAAAACATGTATATATGTTTTTGCGGCCAAGTATAAATTTGTTTTTGGGAAACTTTGGTGTGCAGACCCTACCCTTTGCCATTGATGTCAAAGGGGGAGTGAGGAGTAGTGAAAAATGTGGAATCCAGCTAAGGGGGAGCTCTGATAAAGTGTACATTAGAACATAGTATCAACTAAGGGGGAGTGTAGTGTGACACTTAGTCATTTTTGACTAAGTTTTGCCATCAATGACAAAGGGGGGAATTGTTGGCAAGAGACATATTGTAGCTTCATGAGTGTTGTCATTGATGGCAACAAAGTTCATCCCACCCATCCGCAGGACATGGTGTACTCATACCGAAAGTCAGATTGAAGAGTGTTGTGGTCTGATGACCAAGAACAAAGTATGCGGCAAGGTCTGACAATCAGGTCCAGATCTCTCAGAGGAATTATCTATGTGAAGTGTGGACATGGGGAAGTCAAGAGGAGTACCTTTCCTGATAGATTCCATGGATTGAGCCTCCAGTGATGAAAGAGTGAAGAGATATAAGCACCTAAGTATTGGGTTCTTGTTTGGAACAGTAAATAGAGGAAGAATTGATCGACAGAGCATCAAACCTTAATCCAGATGAGTTATTGATGGTGATCAAGTTTCTTAAGGTATCATTCAGGATTGGCTGACATGATTGATGACTTCTATAAGCATCTCTTTGATATGCATCACTTGATAAGCAAGGATTCAGCCGACAGACCAAGAGTTTGGGAAAATAGTAAGTATTCTAGATGCCGACTAGAAAGTGGATGAAATCATTAGTGTAGATATATATACCAGATTGATTTTGGTATGAAGGTGTGTGTGTTGAAGTGTGCAAATAAAAGTAGAAGAGTAGTGTGGAAGTAGTAAGGCAGGTCTAATATGTGATAGGACAGTAGCACAAAGAAGAGGAAGAATGAAGTGTAATAGATCAGTGTATTGAACCTAACTGGAACTGAACCTTAGCATATGTGGATGCTTCTCATCAGTTCAAGTATCTAGTTTCCTTGTATAAACTATTGTAGGCAGTGAGCCTCTTGTGAACAATGTGCTCAGGTAGTGAGCCCTAATTGGCAAGTTCCATTTTGTACTATCTTATTCTTCTAACAAAGAATACAATCTTGGGTTAATCACCCCATAGTTTTTCCCTTAACAGGGTTTTCCACATCAAAATCATTGTGTCATGTGTATTGATGTTATTTCCATTTCATGGTTATGTTTACTTATATGATTTGATACTGCATTAATTGTTAAGGAAGATCAGAAAGTTGAAGTAATCAAGATAACTGATTCACCCCCCCTCTCAGTTATCAACACTTCACACCAACAGAAGTCAACTAGGCATCAAGCATATTGAATGTATTCAAGTGATCAATGACAAATCCTCCATCTTCCATCCTTAGAGAATACAATTTCTTTCACAGGAATAACTTGTTCACCAAGGATTTAGCCTAATAAACATCTCCAAGCTTCTTCTAAAGTTCCTTTACAGTCTTCTCTTCATGGATATTTAGGAGCACTGAATCAACCAAACAAAGTCTTATCAAACCCTTAGCTTTTTGATCTTTCAGATCCCAATCTTCTTGAGACATTGCCATTGGTTTTGTACCAAATACAGCTTCCCATAAATCCTGATCTACAAGCATATCCTCCATTTTGAGTTTCCACAACTTGAAATTATTGCCATTAAACTTCTCTATCTCAAACCTCCTAGATGTGCTCAGCATTTCTTACATGCAACAAAGATTTCAAAATCCTCTGCACAAGCTCCCACTCAAATGAAGATCAGCTCAAAAAATCCTCTACCCAACAACTAGAACCAAAGGTGATCAGGTTCTGATACCAACTGAAAGGAAGCAAGGTGTGCGGAAATGCTTTCTATACTAATCTACTGAGGAAAGACTTATGCAAATTTTTACTTTTAGAGTTACAGATTAAGATGCACATTAATAGAAAAATAATAACAACTTCCAAATGTAAATACAAAACTCACAACACAAGATATATGTGGGGAAAACCCTTTTAGGTAAAAAACCCCACACTCCAAAGCTGCCCAATATATTATTTAGGAATCATGAAGATTACAATATACTTGCAGAGAAAGCTTTTACAAGAGTATATTCAACCAGAGATCTAGGAGATAACATGACATCTATAATATTCTTACACACAACCTCAATCTCAAGCTCCTGATATATAGGAGATACAATATAGTACACCGCCAACAGTAATTTCAAAACCATGAGCTAAAACCACCCAAAAAGTGGCACCCAAATTATCTCCAATCAAAGATGCCTTATGATGTGCCAAACCACACACAAACACATGTAATTCTCCCCTTTATAGCTCTTTTATGTGTCCAACACATTTTTACATTTCCCAAAAATAGAAGGTCCAACTTCTGGAGGCCATAACTTTTGATCTGGGTGTCCGATTGACGAACCGTTTAATGCATCAGAAAAATTATGAAGAGATTTATCACCATATAACCTACTACGCTAGTTATGACAATTTTTGGGATGTTTAGAGAAGCTTCAATTCCAATAATTGAGTTCAAAGACTTTTTCTAGCAATTTCAAAAAATAGAAACTTTAATATCTCGCAATCGTGATATGATCTTGAGACGAAACTCACCCGAGATGTTCACTTGGTTGTTCCACAGCTTCTAGGAAAAATTTTGGGTCAATCTGAGCTCAATCAAAGGACTTACTAAAAAGAGTAAGTCTCACTATTTTTACCTCTTTTGAAAACTTTTGGAAACTTTGAAAGTTCTAGACCATTCTCCAAGATAAAGGGTATTCAAAAAGACAAAAACTGGGAAGAATAGTAACCTTTTGAGGTTGCATGGTTGAGACACTTTTCCTAACAAGGCATTCTCAAGATAGTCCTCTAATATCTCTTCTTCCAGGACACAGGTTTTATCATCTTCTTGATTCTCCCTGTAGAATTGGTTTCTGGAGATTTTCTGTACAACATCTATTATAATCAGATCATCATAGAACTAGGGTTTAGTGCATTATTAACCTAGGATTTCATAAAAGAGATTAATTCAATCTAATATTTCCATAGCACTCCTGAGTACAACATGTATAGCCAATTCCACCTCCATTTGGTCGTGATTTGGCTTGGTTTTGTCCTTGAATGTTATTGTGAAAGAGGGTTTGATCTAGTGTGCATGCAAGTCTCATCATTCACCTTTTTGACACTTAACATTTTGGTGAACCCAACGTATCTTACACTTTTGCATCCTTCTTGTATATCATCAGAGAAAGATTTAAATCTCTAATTGTTGTATCAGATTTGATCCATATTACAAAAAATAATCATTTCATGGTGTTGTATCTTGCATTTGAAGCTCTCATTTGCTAGGGTTTTGTTGAAAAAGGTGCATTTTTTAAAACCCAGACAAAATCAAAATCTAGGGTTTGTAGTTAAAAACTTGTTTTAGATTTTATTATTGTCATAAACATATCAAATCTAGTATTGCATTGATATATCATTTCATAAAATTCCACTTAAATTCAAAAGTAAGGATTGCATTAAAAATATTTTGTGGTACTTTCATATTGGTGGTACTTAATAAATGAATAGATCTCATTATACATTGATAATCCAAGCCATTTCATTATGGCATCTTCATGTCATTTCTCTTTAGTATCTTTGCATGCATATATCAAAGATCTTGAACATTTTTTCCAAACTCATGAATATGTAACCTTATGTTTTACATATTGATATATTTAAAGGCTCTTTATATGAAATCCTTGGTTGCATATTTGATTTTGATAGTTTCATAACCCTCATGGGTGACCATCCTTCAATATTACAAGATCTACCTAAATTCATCTCCATGAATTATCATGAGAAAGGTGATGGTGATAATTCTTCTTTTACTTCTACTATATTTCATGATAATATCATGGAAATCATCTCTAGGACATATGATGGTGACCTACCTTTGTCTATCTCATCCCATGATTTGGATACCTATCCCAAAATGGTCCCCACTTGTGAGGATAGTTTAGTACAAGAGGCTGAAATCCTTGATAAATTCCTTAACATCACCCTACCCTCTCATCATTCCAATCTTCTCCCTTTGAAATATGAAGCATTAGTGGATGAAGAGCCTCTTCTCAAAAAGGATCCTCCATGGGTAGATAATGGGCATTCATCTAATAATCATAAATATTTTATTAATAATGTAATACATGAGGCTTCTATGGATCATCCTATGGATCTCCTACCTTTGACTGGATGTTCAAGTACATTGGAAATCACTAAGGAAGTGAAGACCCTTGATTTTCCTCCTTTGGTTGAATGTTCAAGTACCTTGAATATCTCTAAGGATGTGAGGACCATAGATAGTTCTTCTTTGGCTAGATATTCAAACTCCTTGGACATCACTAAAGATATAATCATCAACAATTCTCTTAACAACACTTTATACCTTTCCTTCATTCCAATGCTCTCCATTCAAAAGACAAAGCATTGATGGATTATGAAAGGTCTCTCACATTAAATCCTTTGAGGATGGATATTGTGTTTAATCACAGTAAATACAATGTTAATGTAATCATCATTAATAGACTTATTTTACCCACTAAGGGGATAGTGAATAAGTATACTAATGTTCCTAAAATCATTGTGCATGGGGAACCTAATGTGTCTCCTGACTTCAAACTGGTGATTATGGTTCAAGGTGATCCAACACAACCTTGACCCCCAGGGTACATTTTAAATTATGTAAGATAAATAACTCAAAACAATCAAGGTGTTCAAAGCATACTACAACATCACATGATTGCTCACATATACCACAACCATAATAATAAGAAAAGTAAGCAAGCACCACATGAGCCTGTTTCTCTTCCATCTTCTCAACCTATGCATCCTCAACCACCTCATCTTACTCATAATGTTGGTCTAGATTATGATCTTGTTGAGTAGCTTCATGCTACTCCCACTAATATCTCTCTTTAGGAACTCATACAAACATCACCTACATAGCATGGAATGGTCCAAGAAGCCTTACAAAAGGTGATTGTACCACCCGTTGTTAAGCCAAATGATGTAGCAACTTTGTTAGATTGTATGCACATAACAAAAATGGATATTCTATTTCAATAAAATGAATTACCATCAATTGAAGTTCAAAACCAATATGATCATCTTTTAATCCTTCTCACAATAAATTAAAAGTTGTTAAAGCAAATTGTGATTGACAATGGATTATGTCTTAATGTTTGTGGCATTGATTTGCTACATAAAATAAAGGTTGATACATCTTTAATCAAACTAGATAAACTTCAGATTCATGGCTTTGATAACATTGGTAGACAATCCCTGGGTACCATAACTTTACCCATAAAGGCTGGACCCATGTCATTCTTGGCACACTTTCATATATTATGATTCTTGATAGACCAAGGATTCATGCCATGGGGGCAGTTCCATATACTCTTCATTGATTAGTAAAGTTTATTTACACACATAAACTTCACACCATTGAAACTAACCCAAATTTGGAATGTTGTTTACAAGTTAAGGTAGAAAAACAAGTTGTAAATCATAAACTTCTCAATAACTTAAAAACTTATTCATCAATACCTCCTGCCATAGATAATATTGTGCATGATTCCAAATCACCATCGAATGTACTTCTTAGTGATGATTGGGGTTCAATAGATTTTACTCCTTCCTTTATGGAGGAGTATAAACTTAATAACCATAATCCTAAACAATCAAAAGTTGCCTCGATCTCATCCAAGAAATCTTTGGAAATACTTAAGAAACATAAAGTTTCTTTAATAGAAAACAAAGACAATACTTTCACTTACACTAGAGAATATGAGACTTATGAGGCCCCACTTTCTTTTAAAAAATAGAGTCTCTCTATGGTCATGGATTTCAAATCCTTTACAATAATTGTAACTATGTCAGTAATGGTTGTGGCATAAAACAACAAGGAATCAAAGTGCCCTTAGAAGCTGTTACACATAGATTTTTAGTTGGTATTTGATACCATTCTTTGAAAACCACCAAAGCTTATCATCATCCTACTCTTAATGTTTCTTGGGATGATATACATAAAGTGTCTTCAAGGAAACATCCCATTAGGTACTCTTTCATCAGATGACGCATCACAAGAATAAGGCACCATACGATTGCAGGTATGCATTTCTCTCTCATTGAGCCACACTTGATGCAGCACTTCTTTGAGTTGCTCTCAATGGTGGCCTCCTCCTATGTATTTATTTTGTTGTGTTGTCTTGCCATGTGTAGTGTTAAATGTTTGTTTAGGTCTCCTTAGGTGACCCTTGATACTCCTGTAAGGTCAAGGATATAAGGAGACTGCCTCTGTCGTAACATTCCTTCTATTTATTTCTTTATTCTTCTACTCTTCTCTTATTGAATTTATTGTTTCTGGTGCCTTGGGGGCATAATGTTATGGAGTTTACCTTGGGGACATCTTCCCACATTGTGACCCTAAGTCACATTTGTCTCCTTTCTCATTTTTCATGATTTCATTCTTTCTTGGCTCTACTAGTCAACGGATGGTGACAACAAATTTACATTTGATAAGGACCGTGCATCCCTACAACAAGAAAAAAAATGAACCCAGTCCATTTATGAATATGGAGTTAATATGTTACTAACGCTTGACTAGTAGAATCACTTTTTTATGTATTGATGTGACCATGTATCGTGTTGTGAATTTCTTGTGACAAACATTTGCAATACTCTAAATCTACTTCTAGGCAATTTAGATTTTTTTTGTATCTCACCTTATAGCTACACTCTATTCTGAGATACCTAAAGTATAACCTAACGGCTATACTTGGTTCCGAACCTGCAAGTGCAACCTTGGTTTATTAAGTGTTATGATTTCTATTTAAGTTTCGTGAGATAATTTGGTTATTATCTTAGTTAAGAGTTTTTAAGCGAAGTTTACTAATTGTAAGCTTATAACACTAATGTGTTTCTATTGTGATTGTTGGAGACATTCGGCGATCTCAAGCACATGTCACTTTGGGGCATGGGCTTTGTAAAATCTCTTATTCCCTTGTGTGTTTTCAACCTTACCTTAAACATGATTGCTATTGGCAAGTGAGATCAACCAATTTAAGGTGGGGGCATATATTGTGGTCATTTCCTGGATATCTTAGACATTGTGATAAAGTTTGTTTGTGTATACTTCCTTTTCACTATGAGGCATCTTTGTGATGAAAGTGGGTTGTATACTTTATTTTTTTGTAGTGTATGCTTCCCTTTCACTATAAGGCATCTCTGTGATGTAGGTGGGGTTGTATTCTTTGTGCACATGCTTCCTTTTCACCATAAGGCATCTCTATGATGTGGGTGGGGTTGTATGTTTTTAAAGCCCTTCTGTGGAAGGTGGAATTGTGTATTCCCTTGAGTGGTTTCACATTCTTTTTAAAAGTCCTTTGCAGAGGCGGGGTTGGATCTTGAGTTTTTCACTCTTAAGCATGACTTTGGTAGTTGTGGTATCATAGCTTAACCATCAGGTGTGTTTGGTATGTCTTAGATGGTGAAGCGTAGTGATGAGCTCCTCCCTATCAGCCATGTTTTGTGTGTTGACAACATACTCTACGGCCCTCATGTATTCAGTGTGTTTTTATGTGTCTTCCTTGCATGTCTTGCAAGTTTTAGTGGTGGTGCATTGTGATGAGCACCCCCTAGGCCATGTCTTTTTTGTGCTTTGTGTGTTTCTAAGAAAAGGTCCCCTAAAATTTTCCAAGAACTATAGAAGCCTACTCTTAATTTTTGTTTTAGATTGAGAGTCAAGTGGGAGCTTATTGTTTTGATTCAATTTTGTGACAAGCATGACTTGTCAATTTTTAAAAATAGGATCACCACATGTAGAAGTTTCATAATGTTTTACCATTGTTAGTTCTAACAAGGTTTAAATGTTGCGCTATTCTCTAATGCATCCAAATCACCAATTTGGCATTACCCGTCTTTCTAAAGGCTCAATAATAGGAAATGAGATAGTGGATCTGTAGATGCATCTAATACAATGTTTCCACTTGGTAGCACCGTGCAAGTTTTAAAGTTGTTGAGTCCATCAAATTTTGAATATTTTACCATTGTCTAAGGAAAATGATTCATCACCCAAGTGAGACCCTCTTCTCTCTGTATGAATCAAATAAAAGTAGTATTGATGAGGGTGTACTCCATCCATCACACTCACAAAAAGAAAATGAAAACAACAAAGATTTACGTGGGGAAACCCTTTTAGGAGGAAAACCCCACATAGAAAAACAACTTAATATATTATTTAGAAATATTACAATATTCTTGCAGAACAAGATTTCATATGAGGATCATCAACCAAAAATATGGAGGCAACTCAACATCTATATTACTCTCCCACACAACCTCTATCTCAAGCACCTTTTATATTAGAGATTCAATACATAAAACTATCAAAAGTAATTAAAAAACCATGAGCTAAAACCACCCAAAAGTGGCACCTAAATTATCTCCTATAAAAGGTGCCTTATGATGTGTCAAAACACATGCCAACACGTGTAGCTCCCCTTTTTCACATTTCCCAAAATTGGAGGCCCAACTTCTTGAGGCCATTGATTTTGATCTAAGTGCCCAATTGATGAACCGTTTGATGCATCGGAAAGCTTGTGATGAGATCTATCAAGATGAAAACTTTCAAGGCAAATTGAGGCCTCTAAGTGCCTCAACATTTACTTCAAATATTTTTTTAGAGTTTCAAAAATAGAAACTTTAATAACTTGTAATCCAATGATGATCTTGGCTTGAAACTCACCCAGAATGTTTATTTATCAATTTCATAGCTTTTGAGTCCATCCATGATCAAATATAGACTTACTAAAAATTGTAAGACCTACCATTTTTAGCTTGTATTGGAAAATTTGAATGTTCCAAACCATTCTTCAAGATAATGGGTATTTGTAAAAACCAAAATTAGAAAGAATAGAAAACAAAATCCTTTTATTGGGTATGCAATATTGCTCTTAAATCTATTGATGCTCCTACATTAGATACTCATTGGATTCCCCATGCTATGTGGTGGCCCAACGCACACTTTTGGAAGTGGGGACACTAATAGTTTCTCAGTGTTGCACCATTGGTCAAAGATAATGAGTTAGCCCAACAGGTGGGTCCAACTTTATCAAAATAAAGGATCCAAGGGAATCCTATCAAAGAGAATCTTGGTCACACTATGCAACATTTTGAAGAAGGTAGAACTAACACATTATTTGTATTTCTCTATTGGCTATACATTACCAAGTCAGATGTAGCACATCCTAGTTCTTTTATAAGGATATGGTAGTTCCTCAAATATTCATCATAGAAAAAATTATCAAAGGGTTTGTGAATCACCTAAATATTATTAGAGCCAACAAGTATAAGCCATTGTACCATTGGATAAATAAAGTGAATAATGTGTCTCTGACCCTTACAACAAAATCGATAGAAGATACATGTCATCTAGATGCTCCTCCAAAATACTCTAGTTAAGTCATAGTCTCCCTATTGTGTGATAGGTTGAAGCATAAAAGTTTGACTCATGTAGAACAATATGGGATCATTAGGTCCCATGCATTTAGATCCCCAATTTTTTTAATTTTAAGTAAATACAAATCTATAGATGATTGGACATTCATTAACATGTGATGATTCATGCATTATTGTAAAATTATGCTAGCCACATGCCACTGATATAAAAGTAATGTATTTAGTGACTAAAAAGAGGAACATTAATACAAAAAAAGACTTTATAGGTTCTTCTAAGAGCCGATCAAATATTTTAGGATTGCACATTTTTCCTTTTTTGTAATTTGTTCTCATTTATCAATTTAAAGAAGTGACATTCTGTGCTAAATATTTGTGTCTTAAATTTTCTTTGAAATTGATACTTACAATATGTTTACCTGATTTAACAAATAATATTGGTGAATGGTTTGAAAACATGCATGTATATGCTCCTTGATGCCATAAACATGTATCATTATTTGAAGAGTGAATATTGTAGAAATTTAGTATTAGTATAACTTATTCAACATATCACCATAGGATATTTTTTTAATTTCAAAATATTTCCCTCCTCTTTTAACTGTAAAATAAAAAAGACTCTAAGAATCATAAGAAGAGTTGGATTCTAAAATCTTGGAGGTTATTTTACTAGTCCAATCCCACACTTGCAAAACTTCCCATTGTTGGTGTTGATCTATATAGGGGTGCAACATTATAGTACAAATAAAAACATCAATAGTTACTATTAGTGGTTTAAATATTCCTATTTTTTTAATTTTGGAGCATCAAATTCTTTTATTTCCTCATATGTAGTGGAGACTCATACGCTGGTAGAATCTAGGTAGGATGATAGGTGGACAGTTGAGTTAGCTTCAAGGGCTAAGGTGTTAGTGGATGTTGATCTCTAAAACTGACAGCCAGAGATATAGTCTATGGGAAGTTTTGCAAATGGGGGACTAGGGTGCACTATGTAGAACAACCTTTAGGGTTTTAGAAGCTGGCTCTCCAGAAGTCATTCAGTGAGAGAAAAAGAGAAAAGGAGAAATGATGAAATAAAACCTACATTAAGGCGATGCACCGAAACTGAGATAGTCCATTCACCAGACAACATAGTATGATTCTAGTTTTATAATCCTCAAAGAAGGTTTGAAAGAGTATTGAACATGATTCAAGACTTCCTTATCATGAGATAAACTGAAACTATAAAAGCTCAAAAAGTAGCAATAAATGACTGTAACAATTCTTTAACATACTAAAGCAATATACTTAGCAGTTTTAACATAATATAATACAACATAGTGGCAAGAATTTGCATAGTTGATGTATGAGATCTCTATTCACAACTCAAAATGCTAAGGTCTTAGAATTGTATTACAATCAAAATAACTACGAAGATCTCCAAAATTATTTCTTTTCCAAAGTGATCAACCCCTTTTTCCAAACAAAAAATCCTCCCTTTATAGAAAACCCCTAAGACGGAGAGAGAGAGAGAACCACAAAAAAGATTCCCCCAAGCCAACAAGACACCCATCATGGTTGTCATTACAATGCCTAGCAAAAAAACAAAAAGCACGCTTGCCCTATCCAACCTCTAGTGCCAACTGTAGAAAAGGTTAGGAATCCATCAAGAAAAAAGGAGGCACGTGGCAGGAAGCTGAAAAAACAAGTTGTAGTGCTGCATGCACCCACCAATATCCCACCAAGAAAAAAAATCAATAGTGAATCAGAAAGGCCCCTAGAGCCTTGAAAATACTCCAGCCTGTACATGGTGGACACGTGGCATATTTCGCTACCTCCACGTGTTGCCAAAAGAAAGCCAAATAGGGGGAAAACATGGCACAATGGTGTAACTCAAAGAGCCTTGCCCCTCCTTTAGATAGAAAATGCACTATGTAGACACATGGTGCCATCTACAGATTGAAAAGGATGTAAAGCAAAACCTAGTCCTTCTAAAAGATATTGTTCAGCGATGCCTCCATGTGGTGCCCCTAGGTAAGCTTAAAAAAAAAGCTCCATGAACATTTAGAAAGTACGCCATGTAGACATGTGGTGCACTCTACTAACATCATAGACTAGGAACTCTTCAAGGATACAAAAAGAAAAAAACAAAATTGAAAGCCGTTGAAAAAGAAGTGAACAACTCTTGGCAGCTTTTAGGTGACCTCCGCTTGGTGAGGCAAAAACCCACAAACCTTGGTTTTGTAAACCAGAAAAAAGATCAAAACTATAACTTTGATAGAGCTGATTGCAAAGACTCCCAGTCAATCTCTATGGGTTGGGTCTTCTGTTAAAGAGCCTCAAAAGCCTGATCAAGATCAATCATTTCCTTAAAAGACAAAATGTTCAACGTGGCTGATGCGGCCTCGATATGGAACTTCAAATGTGCTAGAGGGTATAGGATTATGTCCACCTCTAGGGAGCTTCGAAAGGAACTCAGGGCTTGGAAAATAGACTAATCCTATTTTTGGTGCTCCAAAAGTTGTTTGGACCAATTGCTCGATATACCCTTTCATCTATTTTACTATTTGTTCCAGGGTGCGGTGACACTCAGTCTTCATGGCTACTTTATTACACTTGATGAACTCATTATCCTTCTTTACCACTAGTCTCCTATCATTTATTCTTGCAGTTGTTAAAGAATCATCAAAAGTGATATACAACTTGTGGATTAACAATTGTGACTCAGCCACCTTCAGGGTGATGTGTTGTTATATGGAGCCTAATCAAACTCGGAGGTTATATTTACCCCACTTTTATTGGCGCGGTTTCCCCCCAAATTCCTACGGGGTCAAGGGGTAGCGCCCCTTGCGGGGGTTTGGGGGCAACGCCCCCAAGACGGGGTCAAGGGGCAGCGCCCTTGGCGTGTTCCCTGTCGCGATACAGGGCAGGGTCGAGGGGCAGCGCCCCCGTGGGGGCTCGGGGGCAACACCCTTGAAACCTCACACAGTTTTTTATTATTTTATAATGCACCAGGAGTTAATTTTTTCATTGACCGACATAAGAAAACCCTATTTTGTAACTGACAAAAAGCTTGATAAAAAGTGGCTAAGGGTTAGGGTTTTGATATTGTATTGTAGCATTTTGCAGCGGTATTGAGTTGTAGGGATTGCTGATTGTAATCAGTTTGATTTACTGGATAATAATATTGGACTCTCTGTTTGGTGGATGTAGCTCGAGTTTGGGTGAACCACGTTAAAAATTGTCTCTTGCTATTATTATTTTTGTGTATTTCCATTTCTCTGTTTAATCTTTATTTGCATTTAATTGATATCTTCTGCCGGCTAACCCTAACAAGTGGTATCAGAGCGGGTTGTGTTTGATTATCGTCTGCAGGAAAGTCTCACGGTTGAGTGGGAGCAATGGCGGACGAGGGTAAAATGAAGGTTGATAAATTCAATGGGCAGAACTATCAGTTATGGAAGATGCAGATGGAGGATTACCTCTATCAAAAGGATTTATGGAGGCCGTTGGAAGGAGTAGCCAAGAAACTGGCAACAATGTCTGATGAGGATTGGAATCTTCTTGACAGAAAGGCACTAGGAACCATTCGGTTGTGCCTGGCACCGTCGGTGGCATTCAATATAACAGAAGCAAAGACAACAGATGGTCTGATGAAACCTTTGGCAAAATTGTATGAAAAACCCTCAGCCTCAAATAAGGTATTTCTCATGAAGCAGTTGTTTAATTTGAAAATGGTTGAAGGTGGATCTGTGACAGGTCATTTAAATGAATTTAATACGATTGTCAGTCAATTGACTTCTGTAAATGTAAAATTTGATGAAGAAGTTAGAGCTCTCTTGATATTATGTTCATTGCCTGAAAGCTGGGATAGTTTGGTAATGGCGGTTAGTAACTCTGTTTCTGGTTCAAATACCCTAAAATTTGATGATGTTGTTGGTGTTATTTTGAGTGAGGAAATTCGTAAGAAAAGCTCAGGTGGATCCAAATCAAGCAGTGTTTTGAGTGCAGAAAGTAGGGGCAGATCAAAGGAGAGAGGAAAAGGTTCTGGAGGTCATGGGAAGTCACGAGGAAAATCAAAGGACAAAAGATCCCAAACCAGAGGACAAAAGGATTGCTGGTACTGTGGAAAACCAGGTCATCTGAAGAAAGATTGCTGGTCTCGGAAGAATAAAGAAGGAGACAAACAAGAAGGCAATAAGGAAGCAAATGTGGTAAGTAATAAATCTGAAGATGATGCTTTGATTCTTTCCCTAGATAATGCTGATGATTCATGGGTTTTAGATTCAGGGGCCTCATTTCATGCTACGCCCCATAGAAGTTATTTTCTTGATTATGTCCAAGGGGATTTTGGGCTAGTTTATTTGGGAGATAACGAACCCTGTCAGATTGTTGGAAAGGGAAGAATCAAGATTAAGTTGTAGAATGGGAATCATTGGCTACTACAAGAGGTAAGGCATGTTCCAAGGCTCAATAGGAATTTAATTTCAGCGGGGCAGCTAACTGAACAAGGTTGCACTGTTACATTTACTGATAAAATTGGAAGGTTTCAAAAGGTGCCTTAGTAGTAGCAAAAGGTGTGAAAGTAGGCACCTTATATCTTTGTACAGGTCATACTGTTCCTTCTACTTTAGCTGTTACAGAGAAAAAACAAACAGGTTCAGGAACAGTTGCTGCAGGTTTGCAGGAAGAGACTGGAAAAGTTGCTGCAGGTTCTGAGACAACACTGTGGCATAACAGACTTGGGCATATGAGTGAAAAAGGTATGAAGGTACTTCATTCTAAGAAAGTTTTACCAGGTCTGAAATGTATTAATATGAATTTCTGTGAAAGTTGTGTGTATGGAAAACAAAAGAGAGTCAGTTTTCTCAAGGATGGGAAGCAAAAGAAAAACAAAAAATTGGAGCTTGTGCATATAGATGTATGGGGACCAGCTCATGTATCTTCTCTCGGTGGCTCTCGGTATTATGTTACATTCATAGATGATGCAACTAGGAAGGTCTGGATTTATTTCCTTAGACAGAAATCTGATGTATTTGAAACATTTAAGAAATGGAGAAGCTTGGTTGAGAATGAGACGAGTAAAAGATTAAAATGTCTCAGATCTGATAATGGCGGTGAGTATTGCAGCAAAGAATTTGAAGATTATTGTTCCCTTAATGGAATTCGCAGGCAGAAAATGGTTCCAGGGACTCCACAGGAAAATGGAGTGGCTGAACGCATGAATAGGACAATAATGGAGCGTGCAAGGACCATGAGATTGCATGCTGGGCTACCTTTAAACATGTGGGCAGAGGCTGTCAACACTGCTATATATTTAATTAACAGAGGTCCTTCAGTTCCTTTAGGCTATGGTATTCCAGAGGAAGCATGGACAGGAAAGAAGGTGAGTTATTCTTTTCTGAAAACCTTCAGCTGTGAAGCATTTGCACATATAGATTCTGAAAATAGAACCAAGCTGGATGCGAAATCAAAAAAATGTACCTTCATTGGATATGGCATTGATGAATTTGGTTATAGGCTTTGGGATTTTGAAAATTAGAAAATTGTGAGAAGCAGGGATGTTATATTCAATGAGAAGGTGTTGTACAAAGATTAGTTGCAGCAGCATGAGAAGAAAGAAAAGGATTATGTGGTGCTAGATGATACTCCAAATAGTGATGTTCCAGTGGTTCCTCATGCTCCGCAACAGCAACCAGAAATACCACAAACTCCAGTGAATGTTAGACGGTCAACAAGGATAAGTAGACCTCCTGAAAGGTTTTCTCCCTCTTTGTATTCTATTTTGTTAACAGATGCTGGTGAACCTGAAGGGTATGATGAAGCTATGCAGGTGGATACACAGGTTCAGTGGGAGCTTGCAATGAAAGGAGAAATGGACTCCTTGTTGAAAAATCAGACTTGGGAATTATGTACGTTACCTATAGGTAAAAAGGCTTTACCAAATAAATGGGTTTATAGGCTGAAAGAGGAAGATGGAGGTAAGAAAAGATTTAAGGCCAGGTTAGTTGTAAAAGGATTTGCACAGAAAAAGGGCATTGATTTTGATGAGATATTTTCTCCGGTTGTCAAGATGACTTCTATTCGTACTGTTTTAAGTATTGTGGCTGCTGAAGATTTACATTTGGAAGAGCTAGATGTTAAAACTGCCTTTCTCCATGGTGATTTGGAGGAGGAGATCTATATGGAACAGCCCCAAGGATTTGAGGTCAAAGGTAAGGAGAAACTAGTGTGCAGATTGAAGAAGAGTTTGTATGGCCTGAAACAAGCACCTCGGTAATGGTATTTGAAATTTGACAGTTTTATGGCTGAGCAAGGCTACAGTAGGTGTAATTCTGACCATTGTGTTTATTTTAAGAGGTTAGATAATGACAGCTACATTATTTTATGTTTATATGTTGATGACATGCTTGTAGCTGGGTCTAACATGGATCACATAAGAGAGTTAAAACAGCAGTTGGCATAATCATTTGATATGAAGGATTTGGGGGCAGCAAAACAAATCCTTGGTATGAAAATTTGCAGAGATAGGCTGAACAAACAATTGACTCTATCTCAGGCTGCCTATGTTGAAAAGGTGTTGCAGAGATTCCACATGGAGAATGCAAAAGCTGTCAGCACACCTTTGCCTAATCATTTGAAATTGACTAAGGACATGTGTCCTAAGACACAAGAGGAGGAAGAGAAAATGTCCAAGGTACCATATGCTTCAGCTGTAGGCAATTTAATGTATGCCATGGTATGCATGAGACCGGATATTGCACATGCTGTAGGAGTCGTTAGCAAGTATATGAGTCATCTTGGATTAGAGCATTGGAATGCAGTAAAATGGATTCTCAGGTATTTGAGAGGTACATCCAATAAACACTTATGTTTTGGGGGCTCTAATACTGATTTAGCAGGTTATGTAGACTCAGATTTGGCAGGAGATATTGATACCAGGCGAAGTACTACAGGTTATGTCTTTACTGTAGGTGGAACAGCGGTAAGTTGGATTTCCAGGTTGCAAAAGGTGGTTGCTTTATCCACCACAGAGGCAGAATATGTAGCTGCAACAGAGGCAAGCAAGGAGATAATATAGCTGCAATCTTTCATGAATGAATTGGGCACACAACAGGTTAACAGTTATTTGTTTACAGACAGCCAGAGTGCCATACATCTTGCAAAGAATTCTGCCTTGCATTCAAAGACCAAACATATACAGTTGAGGTATCACTTCATTCAGTCGGTGTTGGATGATGGACAGTTACAGCTGGCAAAGATACATACAATGACAATCTAGCAGATATGTTTACAAAGGCAGTGACAAGGGAGAAGCTGAGCTCCTCTTCAGCTTCGGTTGGTCTTCTAGACTGAACACAACAAAAATAGAACAGCAGTGTCCAGGGTGCTTATTTCCAGTGGGAGCTACAGGGTCAGTGGTGTTATGATCAGTCTCCAAGTGGGAGATGATATGGTGTGGAGTCTGATCAGTCTCCAAGTGGGAGATTGTTGTTATATGGAGCCTAATCAGACTTGGAGGTTATATTTACCCCACTTTTATCGGCACGGTTTCCCCCTAAATTCCTACGGGGTCAAGGGACAGCGCCCTTGGCGCGTTCCCTATCGCGATACAGGGTGGGGTCGAGGGGCAGCGCCCCCGTGGGGGCTCGGGGACAACGCCCCCGAAACCTCACATGGTTTTTTATTATTTTATAATTCACCAGGAGTTAATTTTTTCATTGACCGACATAAGAAAACCCTATTTTGTAACCGACAAAAAGCTTGATAAAAAGCGGCTAAGGGTTAGGGTTTTGATATTGTATTGTAGCATTTTGCAGCGGTATTGAGTTGCAGGGATTGCTGATTGTAATTGGTTTGATTTACTGGATAATAATATTGGACTCTCTATTTGGTGGATGTAGCCCGAGTTTGGGTGAACCATGTTAAAAATTGTCTCTCGCTATTATTATTTCTGTGTATTTCCATTTCTCTGTTTAATCTTTATTTGCATTTAATTGATATCTTCTGCTGGCTAACCCTAACATGATGGAGCTTAAAATCTTCTCAATGTGGAGTCAACCTTTGTGTTTAGCTCCTGAGCATCTACAATGAAACAAAAAATCAGCTGAAGGGCCATGGAGACTATCTTGATCTTCTCCCAATAAGAAGAATATAATTGTTGAAGCATTGGGAGAATGTTATTTTTCTACGCAGAGTTTTCCAGTACACTTTGCAGTTGTTAGATCTAGAAATCCTTGTCTTTCCCTTTAAGCTATACCTTTGTAAATTGGTCCTCCATTTTCTTTCTTTTAGCTAAGGCCCATGAGGTGGTGTCTAAAAGGCTCTTTTGCACCTACCCTATCTCTTGTTCCTTTCCCTATAGCCTTGTGTTAAGGATCTCTTTCTCCTTCTTCTCTATAGTAGCCTCAGCCTGGACCTAATCTAAATCTGATTGTAGTTTACTCCTTGTAGCCTATTTATCCTCAAAAACCCCTTTTTAGATCTTATGATTCAATTCCTTCTACAAGTGGGCAATCTTTACATCCTTTCTGTTGCATTCAACACTAAGCCAATCCACTATGGCCTTGACATATTTTACTTCTTACTCATGCTTTGTTTCTTGTATGCTGGCCTTTAGATAATTTGTCTTGACAACTCACTATGTTTCCTCCATCATCTCAACTTTATCCTATGGGTAGGCTTGGCTAAGGTTGAGACCAACAACGTGGACAGTGTAATTGTCTGGCTGCATCTGACTCTCTGGTTTTCTAATGTTGGAGTTCATAGATACTATTTGTATAGTTTGATGTGCTTAATCATACATGGTAGTCATTTTTAGGGTTGTTGGCTCTTGTACATCCTTCTATTTTCTTTTTATTATCCTCTCCTCCCTTGCCTTCTTAGTTGTATCAATTTGACTATTATATTTCCCAAGAGATTGAATATACTGGCTAGTGCAAGGGGTACCTACAGGAAGACCAAAAGGAATGGGTACAATAGAAGATGTTGCATGTGTCCCCGTGGAGGCAGACAATGAGAAATTTAGAGTGGAAGGTGAGAAAGGTGGAATACTCTATAGAGGAGCCATAGAGGAACACAGATGTGTCTGAGAAAATAGGGGTGCAAAAGGGGTTGGCAATGACATGGTGATTTGTGTGGAGGATGAAAAAAGAGGGGAAGTAGACACAGCAAAAGAGACCAATGTAGAGATAGGAGATGGGGGCTCTGAGATACCAGGAGAAACAACTGCAACAACAGAGATGGTAGTGGACACAACAAGAAAGACCAGAGATTGAGGAGAGAGAGGGAGGAGTAAAACATACTTGTGCTGTAGGAGCTATGGATATTGATGTGGTATCAACTACATTCTCCTCTTCTTTAGGATTACTTGAGCCAACCTTTTTTTTCTTCCTATTTTTTCTAGGCTAAGAAGATACCTTAGAAGGAGATCCCTCTACTAGAGAAATTGAAGAAGATTCTTTTCTTTGTTGTATCCATTGACCTCATTGAAAAACTAGGTCATAAACTATTGGTCCCTAGTGAGGAGGTGATTCCATAGGCCTCTCCTCAACACCCACTAACTAAGATTCACCTATTATTCCTAGATCAACTAGTGTTTCATGTCCTTCATCCCACTTGGTATCGAATATGTCATCAAAATCTAGGGAGTCATAGGTAGAATTTAGGTTATTTATCTCCTACCGATATCCCCAGAAAGGTGCAATCTTCTCATTATCCCAACCCTCATTCTCCAAGCGGCTCTTAATTCCCTTATGAATTTTAACCGCAGGGTCAAAATCCCTGTTCATCTTATAAAAGAGAACCACACTGGTTTGTGTTTCTCTATGGGGATGAATGTCAAATCCACAAGAGTGGCAGGGTCTGAATACTTGGGGATCATAACTCATCCCAATAGTTTTGCAGCTCATGCACAACCTGTGTTGTGACTCTCATCACTATGAAACATCCATCAAGATCAAAATTACATTGGTCATAGATGATGTCTCGACCGAGCTCAGTGAGCTTGAAGGCAAACAACTTTTTTGAAGCTCTCTTCTTTATGGTCACACCCTCCCTAGTCAGCGGGGTGGAATAAATCATTGCTTTCTTTCTTCTAGCACCCCAATCTCCATCAAGAATGCTTATCTACCAGGCCAGCTCCAAGACTAAAGTTCTGTCAATTAAGTATATGGGGAGCATAAAAGGCTTTCCTTTGAAACCATGCATCCCAACAAAGGTAAAGTTGGCTCCGAAGAACCATTCGGTGGGAGGATTTCTCTTTGTCATCCATACTTTCTGGTGGTTTTCAATTCAGGGTGGCTTAGGTTGGTAGGCTAGGTCTAAGAGTGTTAGAGTCAAAAACTAGTCAGAGAATGAATAATAATTGGAAGAAGTAGATAGGACATGAGTCCATGCAAATATTGGTAAGGTCTTTGTAGGGTCAGACTCGTCTGCCACATTCAAATCAATGAAAGATGAGAAGAAATCAATATTTTGGTGCATTACGAAATGGACCAAGAGAGAAGAATACCTAAAAGATGATTGGTTGAAGAATTCCATCAATTGAGTATGCATGGCATCAACAATGATGTTTGAAAAATCTATATTGAACTCCTACTTTTGTTTCCTCAAACAAAAACCTAAAGCTATCTAGAATTCTTCGACTTGAGTGTCATTGTCCATGTGAAATACAAAAGCAAGCATAGAAAAGATAACTTGTATTTAAGCATATTGGAAGTTCACAAGCATAAGGGCCATGCTTGGCATGGTTGTATCTTCTCTATCTCGGTCGAGCTCATGATTGAGAAACTTTAGTTGGTCCCTCCTTCCAGTCCAGTAGAACTCCAACTTTTTCCAATCACATATTTCTACTAGTGGGACAAAAGGAACACACAACATATCTTAGATGGTCTAGGTACTTACAATAACCTTGAGAAGGCAACTAGAAATGATCCCAGTGTCTACATCATATGCCCACGCACAAGCATCTATCAATTCAGGGCAAGAGTGGACCATTGGGACCAAGAACTAAGGGAGGCCGCACTTCCATAATCAAAAACCAAACAAATTGTAATCTCATTTTGTTTCTTTGGCTAAAATCCTCTCATGGATTATTGAATGGAGACTCCTTGAACTCATGTACAGTCTGGGATCATAGATTTTATTTGCAAAATCTACTAGACAAAGTGCATCTCTAGAATTTATTCTAGGCAGAATTGCCATATTTGGTAGTTGTGGCTTTTGTGGTATAGGAATAGAAGCATAGGACCTACTCTTTGAAATATCAAGGAAGAAGACGACAACTCTTATCTCAGTGATAGAAGATGCTCTGGTTGGGTCCATAATTACAAAACATCTTCTTGAAACCTTGTGTGTTTGATGAATCATTATGCGACAAATGATTGACACTCTACTCCAACACACACTCCTAGTGTCAAAATACTCTAGGAAACTTTGCAAAGACCTTGCAATGCACTTTGAAAACATCGTTACGCTAAAAAATTTTACACTTAGATTGCTTTTGCTCTGGATTACTTCAAACGCTAAAAACTACAAATGCTTGGAATGCTATGAATTGGCTAAGGGAGAAGCATTTAACTGCTAGCTTAATGCATTTGTGCAAAAAAAATTTAGTTTCCCTCGGGATGCGTAGATTCATAATGGGCAGGTAAGACACGATTTGTAGCACCATCATTTTGGGGAATGCAAAACTAAGAGCATAGAAAGAAAGGATAGATAGAGGGTTATATTTAGTAGCCCAATAGTGGCATATGGGACATCTCTCAAGGAAACCCAACTACCTACAGTCGAGTAGGCAAGACACCTAGTAGAAGGACAAAAGAAGGCACACAAGGTACTTATTGGAAGGAAACACATGGAAAAAACAACAAGCAAACTATTTACAAGGAAACCAAAAGAGAAACAACATTAATAAAAATGTTTAAGATAGATTTCATTCACCAGAATCCTGAGGGCATTTCCCTCCAAATCTTCAAGTTCAAATGCATTACTCTCTTTACTGTTAATGAGCTGGAAAGGACCCTTCCATAGTGAATCAAACTTGACATGTTGTCCTATCTTGGCAACTCGTTCATCATATTTGAGAACAAAATGCCCTCCATGAAAACTTGGATCAGATGTCATTTTGTTGAACCATATTTTGACTATTTGTTGGTGACTGATTAAGGTATTGTGAGCATTTTCTCTATCCTCTTGTACATTGAGTAGTTCTGCCAGTCTCATTTCCATAGCATCATTTTCTTCAGTTTCCAAAGATTTAAGCAACTATAATGTCAAGATTTCCATAGAGATTGGTAACACTACTTCCTTCCCATAGGGTAACTCATACAAAGATGCCTTTAAGACCTATTTAAGAGTAATTTGGTCAGCCCAAAGTTCCATCTACAAATGTCTATGCCATTCTCTCTGGTGATCTACATCTATCTGCTTAATCAATCTAATCAGATTCTTGTTCATAGATTTTGCTATCCCATTACCTTGCAGATAGTAGTTAGATGAAGCTTTGAGAAAGACCCCATTGTTGAATGCAATGTCTAATATCTTATAGCCTAGAAAACATTTTGCATTATCTGAAATGATGGCTTTTGGAAGACCGAAACGTGCCACTAAGTCTTCTATGAAGTTGAGGATCTCATTTTCTATGGAAATTTTTAGTAGAACTACTTTTGACCACCTGGTGAAGCAATTTGTTGCTATAAGGATCCATTTATGATCTAAACTAGACACTGAGTTGATCATCCTAATAAAATCTAAACCCCACTGAGTGAAAGGTTCATCTACCACGATCGGGCTCAATGACATGGTTGAATTCCTATGTTTACCAACAAAGAATTTACACTCTCAACATTTCCTAGCATGATTATGGCAATTTGAGAATAGAGTCAGCCAATAATATCCTATGCACATGATTTTGATTGCAGTTGGTTTTATTGAGAAATGATCACCTGCGGGGCTGCTGTGAAACTCGTGTAGGATTTTCATTGCTTGGAGCTTATCCATGCATTGGAGGAAAACTCTGTCAAAGTTCCTTTTGAATAGGACTCCTTTAATTATCACATACCTAGTTCCCTATAATCTATACAATCAATTTTTTGTGCAAAGGGAGGCTATCAGGGTACTTACATGTTTCCATGAATCAGATTCTATTTGCAACCCATGATTGATGTGCTTCAGATTGATTGATCAGGATCTTCTCTGGAATTTCTTCTTCGGTTGGGGTTTTGGTTGCATGTGCTAGCTAATCATAGAGCCCTTTCCCTCATATCACTTTCATAGGTCTAGCCTCTATATCATATTATAGAATCTTTGTGATCCAATTTGCTCTCTTATCAGTGATTTCTCATTCCATGATACATTCCCAGAAACATGAATGCAAAACATAAATCATCACCTTGCCTCCCACAATAAGGTGTCTAAATTTCTTGAGACCCTTCACTATAATGAATGCTTTCTTTTCCACAAAATTATATTTAGCCTCATATTCATGCAAGGTCTTTGAATGGAAGGTGATGGGGTGTTCTCCCTTCATATGTACATTTTTCTACATTAGTACTATAGCAATACTATTTTTACTATCATAAACATACAAAAGCATGCTCGTCCTATCCAACCGCTAGCACCACCCATAGAAAATGCTAGGAAGCCGTTGAGAAAAAAGGGGGCATGTGGAAGGAAGGTGACAAAACACATTGTAGTGTTGCATGCACTCGCCAACATCCTTTGAAGAAAAAGAAACAATAATGCATCAAAAAGGTCCCCAAAGCCTTGAAAATACTCCAGCCTACACTTGGTTGACATGTGGCATATTCTGCTACCTCCACACATTGCCAAAAGAAAGCCAAACAAGGGGAAAATGTGGCATGATGGCACAACTCGGAGAGAACCTTGCCCCTCCTTTAGATAGAAAATGCATTGTGTAGACATGCAGTGCCATCCACAGATTGTAAAGGATGTAAAGTAAAACCCAGTCCTTCTAAAAGATATTGTTCAGCGGTGCCTCCACGTGGCACCCCCATGCACACTTAAAAGAAAAAGCTCCATGAACATTTAGAAAGTGCACTATGTAGACACGTGGCACACTTCACCAATAACATAGACTAGGAACTCTTCAAGGTTGTGAAAAGAAAGGGAAAAACCAAAAACCACTAAAAAAGAAGTGAACAATAGACTCATTGGTTATGGGTTGTGCGTTGGAACTTGGAATCTTCACAACATTAGTAGATTGTCACATTACAACTTTTATCTCTTATAGAGTAATGTTGGTTGTGGATTGGCTCAATGCCCATTGAGGTAATATAAATTGTCACCGTAAGGTAATCAACTATGTTTATGATCATGGTGCTTTAGTTGAGTTTGTGAGAATTCAGACACCCTTATCTCTTCATATCATCTACAATATGTAGTTTAAGCGGTATGTACATTGATGAGACCACAAAGTGTATCATCTTTAGTCAAATAAAAGCATATATTTTTCTCTTCATTAAATCAGTTTTGAAGTGGACTTGAGTATGGGTTTGAAGATTTTTAGCTAAATATCAAATAAACTTGTCTAAATGGAATAGTCAATGTCATGCATGAGTTTATCTTGATATTACATGTTCACCTCCAAATCAATAGTTATTTTATCAATAAAATGAAGAGAAAGTATATTTTAAGTCAAGTTGCAGAGTTTTAGAGTTACAGAACACCAGAGATACACAGAGCGCCAGAGATGCAGAAGTCAAAAATGTAGTTTCAGTAAAACTATAATATCTCAGTCATTTCTTAATGAAAATTAGAATTTTAAAATGATCTAGAAAGATAAAAGATAGGGGAGAAAAACCCAGAAAGTATTTGAGGAGATATAATAAAACATATGATAAATTTATGACAAAAGTTGACTGTTACAGAGCGCCGGAGATGCAGAAGTCAAAAATGTAGTTTCAGTAAAACTGCAATAGCTCACTCATTTCTTAACAAAAATTAGAATTTCAAAATGATCTAGAAAACTTAAAGAGAGAGAAACAAATCCATGAAGTTGTTTTGATGAGATTCATTAAAATGAATAAATGGTTAATGATATAAGTTGATTGTTATAGAGCATTGGAGATGCAGAACAGAAAAAGTCAAGAAAACCAGTTTTAGTAAAACTGCAATATCTCTCTCATTTCTTAATGAAATTCAGAAATTTAAAATGATATCGAAAGATGAAAGTTAGGGGAACAAAACCTAGAAATAATTTGAGGAGATCTAATAAATTAAATTAGCCTTTTATGATATAAGTTGACTATTCCACAAGCTCCGGAGATGTTCCAGAAATACTTTATGAAGTTGCTACGAATTCTTCCAATCTACCAACACACACTCTAAGATTTTCTGAAGGATAGATTGACTATAATTACTCCTAAATTAATGGATCTAATTATGAGTAATTATTCCATGCAAAGAATACACACTTAGTGTCATTGCATGTCTTTCTAAAAGACTGGATGTTTTGCTTTGTAATCAGCAATTGTATAATCAGTTAACTAAATGAATAAGTTTAGTTATCTAGATAAATAAGTTTAGTTAGCTACATGAATAAGTTCTCTACTGTAGAGAGAATCTCAATTAGAATTTAATAACCATAGTTATATATAGAGAACTATGGCGTACAATAGAAAAAAAAAGGAAGTTGTAATAGAATATAATTGAAAAAAGAAGAACTCTATTTTTTTACAGCAGCATGTATTTTGGATCTTGAAGGTTATTGAAGAAAGAAAGTTGTTCTACTCATTTTCTAATTGCTAGAATTGATTAGTCTCTCTAACTAAAGGGTAGAGACTATATTTCTTAGTTTCATTAGTTGCTTTGTTGTTATGCATAATTCCTTTAGCTGTTCCAGTTTTGCCTTCCATAGAATAATTTGTTTTTCTGTTGTGTAATTCCTTTATTCTAGAATTAGATCAGCTACTCAAATTATTTCTTTCCTTAGATTAAATTGTCTTTTTCAGTAGAGTTAAACCCTCATGTCCATTCCATACAATTGTTGTCAATTCCCTTTTGTAGAAAAGACTACCATGCAAGTTATTCCCTTTCCCTTTTACATACAGCCATGGACACCGCCTTGGATTTATATTTATTAAAATTAAATGATGAGGACTCCAACGACCCTCGTCATTTTTGGTTCCTTTGCCGGGGATAGGTGTCACTAGGGTGTTGCTATTGATCTAGTGACAACAGGTCAAAAAGAGGGGAAAATTGGTTTGGTAGTCTTTTTAAGTTTATTGTTTTAAAGTCTAGGTAGATAAAAGAAGTTCCTCGAGAGAGATTTGTATGCCAAAAACCCCCCCAAATAGTAGATCCAAATATTAAGGTTCTTCCATGCAAAGAAGGTGAAAAATCGTGTTGTTTTGTAATTTCAGCTCTTGTGCAGCCTCTTCAACTGGATGACCATGACTCCAATGTCCAGCAAGGAAAAATGTATTTTAGAAGGAGACATTGATGCCCTATTGCTTGCAATAGGTAATGAGTATAATGAAGAAATCTTGTCTCCACTGGAGGAGCTTGTATGATAGAGTATTATTTGGATGCCTTCAATGTCCAAGGAGGGATGCCCGATCAGATATTTGAAGAACAACAAGGAGTTGCCTCTAATCATGCATGTACCAAAATATGAGGATGGGTTTCAAGATCTCTCCAATCAGCCCATGAACAACAAGGATCTACCTCTAATCATGCATGCACTGAAATGTAAGGAAGGGTTATAAGATCTCTCCAATCAGCCCATGCATGTGCTAGAGTCAGAAATTATGGAGGAGGTTGTTATTTCAAAGGAAGGTGAAGCATCAAAGTTCAAGTTTTTAGTCATCTTCTCATGGTTTTCCTTTTCTTTTAGAAAGTTAAATGCATGGATCCTTATTTTGAGAAAAGGAAGTTATTTTCTCCAACCAGTCAATGGTTTTGTGTAACCTATCTCTACATCACTAAGTAGAGTAGGTTAGGGTAGGTTTATTTTCTGTAAATAAGTGATTTGCACATACTTTTTCTATACAATTTGCTGCTTCCAAGAACTCTTACAGATATTTTGGCTTTCAGAAATTGAAGACCTCTTTGCATGCATCATGCAAAACATGGGCTAAAAAGGATGGAGAACAAACTGATACATGATGGTCACATGGAAGACTAAGATGGACTCAACTAAAAACAACTCTAGAAATCCAAACAGCAACTTCGGAGCTCTCAAAACAACATCTCCAGATCACTCAGAACAATAGCTCCAGATTTCAACAGAACATCAGCTCTGGAGATGGACAACAAGGTATCAACTCTAGAGATCAGAAGAACAATAGTTCTGAAGTTCAGAAGAGCACTAGTTCTAGAGATTAGTAGAGCTTGTAGAACAACTCTAGAGATCATCAGAACAGCAACTCCAGAGCATCTCCAGTGCTCTTCTTAGAACATCTCTAGAGCTCTTAGAACTACAGCTCTAGAGATCAACAAAATAATAGCTTCTGGAGATGGACAATAGGGTATTAGCTCCAAAGATCATCAGAATGGCAACTCCAAAGATCATTAGAACAAATTCTCCAGAGAACACCAGATCAGCAACTATAAAGCATCTCCAGAACAATTGAAATAAAAGCAAAGAGGTTAGCTCAAAAAGATGATTATGAAGTGCAGGAGGACCTGCAACCCCTTAAGTGTGGGGGAGATGATGAGACCACAAAGTGTCTCATCTTTAGTCAAATAAAAGCATATATTTTTCTCTTCATTAAATCAGTTTTGAAGTGGACTCGAGTATGGGTTTGAAGATTTTTAGCTAAATATCAAATAAACTTGTCTAAATGGAACAGTCAATATCATGCATGAGTTTATCTTGATATTACATGTTCACCTCTAGATCAGTAGTTATTTTATAAATAAAATGAAGAGAAAGTATATTTTGTTAGGGCATACAAGTATATGCAATCTAAACACAAATCCCTAGCTTCCATAGCTAACAAAAAACCTGCAACCCTGTACAATCCACTCTCCCATATACATGCCATGTCAGGTGTAGCGTTAGTAGTTGTGATCTTCTGCAAAACATCATTTGCATCATAGCTCCTAATGTTGGTGTTTGTCCCTACTCTAGTATAACTGATCAATGAAGGGTACCCTCTATGTAGTGGCAACTCCTCTTTTTCTATTTCTTTGCATGGCTTCCTCTCTTTTTTAACTTCATCATCTGTATCTACCTTTTTCTGCTTTGGGGCCATCCTATAAAAAATGCATCTTTTTAACTTTTCATTTTACCTTCTTACATAGGATTTTACTATGAATTTTCTATTTTTTTACCATTTTACCCTAACCCCTGTTTGTGATAATGCGATATTGAATGTTAATGATAATGAGTTAATTTTGGGTGTCTACAGAAATGATACCTAATGGATATGTGCTTGGTCCTTGAGTGCATCACTGGGTTCTTTGATATGTTTATGGCACTTCTGTTGTCACAAAAGATTTCAATAGGTTCTACAACTTTGATGTCATTCAAATTTTGCTTCGTCCATAACACTTGAGTGCAACTGCATGCTACTGCAATGTATTCTGCCTCTGTAGTAGATAGTGCTATTGAATCCTATTTCTTGCTTAGCCAAGATACTAATCTTTTTCCCAAGAAGAATGCACCTCCACTTGTACTTTTTCTGTCATCCACATCTTTGGCCCAATCTGCATCAGTATATGCACTAAGAGTAAAATCACAGTCCTTAGGGTACCACAAACCATAATCTATTGTGCCTTTTAAATATCTCAGAATTCTTTTGGCTATTATCACATGTGATTCCTTAGGTTTTTCCTAAAATATTGCCACAAGAAACACTACATGCATTATGTCAGGTCTGGTTTAAGTTAGATAAAGTAATCCTCCAATCATAGATCTATACTTTTTTTGGTCTGCTAGGAGTGAATTATCTTCTTTGCTCAAATTACAACTAGTTATCATAGGTGTGCATATTGGTTTAGAGTCTTCCATCCCAAATTTCTTTAACAACTCTTTCACATACTTGGACTGAGAAATGAAGATACCCTTATTGTTGCAAGTATGAGGTTATCCAGTGTTGTCATTGATGTCAACATACTCATATTGCATTAACAAGAAGGATTTGATGAGCTGTGTGCTGAGGATATTGAGAAAATTAGTCTCAGTCAGGAACAGTGAAGAACAGTGATGAGAAGAAGGTAAATGTACTGTATAGAATGAGAACCGGAGGATGCGGATTAAAGGGTTAGTAGATATGAGTCTTGAGATGCTACAGTTAAGATTTCAGAGGTCCGCATGAAGATCTGAAGGAGTTGTGGCTGCCGGTATAGAACCGGGTCCGGCAAGTATCCGGAGGTGACAGAGGATCACAAAAAGGTCCGGTGAGGTCCGGAATTGTATTACCCTAATCTGCGGATTGGAAGGAGTGTTTGGGATGTCCTTGTGATGTGTCATCCTGATTTGTGTATGATTTGAAGGTCCGGAAGTACCTCTTGCATTATGACAGTGGCGACAGACTGTGTTCTTGAAGTTCCAGATGAGGAAGACAAGAGATCCCAGTAAGCAGAGGAAGTGCGGAAGTATCCGGACATTCAGACAGGCTTGTGAAGGTTCTTGGATCATGTTTAGGTTGTGTTGTTGGTTCGCATTGATGGTAGAGCCTGAAATTGAAGTTATTCTTCCGGATGAAGTTCTTGCTCTGTGTAGCCGACCGGATGAGTTGTTCATCCTGCGAATGCTCTTGTGATGGCCGACCGGATGTGTTATTCATCTTGCGGATACTCCTATGGTTGTTTGCCGACTTAGATGTTTGTTCCTAAGTCGATGTCTTGTATAAATAACAGTTTGTGAGTTCATTTCAGTGTGTGTGGTGTGAGGATGAGTATGGTATAGCGAAGAAACGTGCGAAAGGCAGAGCAGAGATTGTTGGGCTTAATTGGAACTGATCCGGACATGGTAGAGATGTCATTCTCCAGTTCAAGACTGTGATTTTCATCACTTTGTAGACAGTGTGTCTCCTTGTAGGCAGTGGGCCTCTTTGTGAGCAGTGTGCTCAGGCAGTGAGCCCTTATTGGCATGTGCCATTCATTTTTCTTTATTCTTCTAACAGAGAATAATTCTTGGGTTAATCACCCCGTGGTTTTTCCCTTAACCGGGTTTTCCACGTCAAAATCTTGGTGTTCAATGTGTTGATGCTTATCTGCTCTTGTGTTTATGTATTATGCTTCCATGGATGATTATTTGATATGCTGCTAACTAACAACAGTTTGAAAGACGAGAAGTTTTATACAACTGATTCACCCCCCCCCTCTCAGTTGTATGCCCTAGATCCAACAATTGGTATCAGAGCCAAGTTCCTCTGACAAGAGCTTAACCGCTTGAGGAGATCCAGGATGTCGTCATACAAGAAGGATAGTCCGAAGTTCAATGGAACCAACTTCACTCTCTGGAAAGGTCGCATGAAGTGTCACTTGGAATGCATGGGAAAAGCATACCTGGGTATGATTTCAAAACCATATGTACCTCCACAAGGTGGTCCGACAACTCTGAATGAAATCACAGAAGCTGAAAACAATCTGCGGACCAAGGAAGCTCTTCTAAGCGCATTGAATGACTCAGATCTCTCGAATGTCATTGACCTACCCACTGCATATGAGATCCTAACTAAACTGGAACTTCTGTATGAAGGAGATGAGTTTGTCAAAAGTGCAAGGTTGCAAAGTCTGAAAGGGAAATTTGAAAGATTAAAAATGAGAGATGATGAAAACATCACTACCTTTATGCCAAGAGTAAATGAGCTGGTATGTGGAATCAGAAATGCTGGTGGAACTTTAGATGAAAATGAGATTGTCTGCAAAATCCTAAGATCCCTTCCTGCTGCCTACAAAATCAAAGTTGCTGCCATTGATGAATTCAGAGCCCACACAACTATCACAAGAGAACAACTGGCTGGCAAACTAGCTGCATTTGAAATGACCGAGTTTGGAGATGATCCTCCCAAGACTGAATCTGCTTTCAAAGCCAGTGCCTATGTGAAAGGCAAACAGAGATTTGATCCGGGTGAAAACTCATCAAAGAAAATGTCATGGTATGATCAAGCAAGAAGAGACATGGAAGAAGAAGAAGCAGAAACAGCTCAACTTGAAGCCCTCATTGCAAAGAGACTGCCAAGAGGATCCGGTAAGTATGAAGGAAAACTACCCTTTAAGTGTTTCAACTGCAATAAGATTGGTCATTTTGCCTCAAGATGTCCGGAGAGATCTGCAAGATCTAATACTCACAGACAAAGGTTTCAAAAGAATTGCTATTATGTTCATGAAGAAGATGACAATGAAGGAGTAACAGATGATGAATCAGAACCAGGAAGCAAATCCGGAAATGAGTGGGTGTTTATAGCCATCAAGGAAGAAGATTCCTTGCTCTCTGAATCTGTCAATCACAAAGTTGTTGAAAAAGCCTTGGCTGCTCAAGTGGAAGAAAAGGATGATTGGGTTATTGACAGTGGATGTTCTCACCATATGACTGGTGACAAGAATAAGTTCTTAGACTTGGAAAGATATGAAGGAGGAATGGTAAAGTTTGGCGACAATTCTGCTGGCAGAATCAGAGGTAGGGGAACTATTTCCTTTGATGGTAAGAGCAAAACAGGTAATGTACTGTATGTTGAAGGATTGAAGCACAATCTTCTCAGTGTTGGTCAGTTAGTGGACAAAGGCTATGATCTCCGGTTCAAGAATGGAAAATGCAGAATCTTTACAAGCTCCGGAACTGAAATTGCATCCGGTACTCAGACAAGAGGTAACATCTTTCATCTGGTTGGTTCAAATAAAAGTTGTTTGTTTGTTCAAATTGATCAGAGTTGGTTATGGCATAGAAGAATGTGTCATGTAAATTTTGATAACATCATCAAGATAAGCAATACTCAGGCTGTGAGAGATCTTCCAAAGTTGATAAAACCTACAAATAGTGTGTGTAAAGAATGTCAGTTAGGCAAACAAAGCAGAGTCTCTTTTAAAAGCAAAGATCAGTCTTCTACCGGATTATTGGAATTAGTACATACTGATCTATGTGGACCAACAAGAATCAAGAGTCTGCAAGGTGATAGATATTTCATGTTGTTAATAGATGATCATTCCCGGATGATGTGGGTTACCTTTCTAAAAGAAAAATCAGAAGCTTTTGAGAAGTTCAAAATATTCAAAGCTATGGTGGAGAATCAAACTGGATTGAAACTAAAGTGTCTAAGGTCTGATAGAGGTGGTGAATTTACATCTGGTGAATTCATTGACTTTTGTGAGAAACAGGGTATAAGGAGACAGTTGTCTGCTCCTAAGACTCCACAGCAGAATGGAGTAGTTGAGAGAAAGAACCGGACCATCCAGGAAGCTGCTAGGACAATGATGTTAGAAGCAAATGTTCCTCAAATGTTTTGGAAAGAAGCTATCAGCACTGCAGTCTACACTCTCAATCGAATTCAAATCAGAAACAACACCGGTAAGACCCCCTATGAACTCTGGTTTGGCATCACTCCTACTGTGAAATATTTCAGAGTATTTGGTAGCAAGTGTTATATTAAAAGAGATGAAGATCTAGGAAAGTTTGATGCTAGAAGTGATGAAGGAATTTTCTTGGGCTACTCCACTCAAAGCAAAGCATACCGGTGTTACAATAAGAGATTGAGGAAGATGATAGAAAGCACCAATGTAAAGGTTGATGAAGGAATTGAGAAGCCTTCAAGATTTTATGAGTTTGATGAAGATGACCAAGACAGTGTTCAAGGACCTCAATCCTCTCCGGTGAGACAGAGTCAGCCTGATCCGGTAAATCAGGAAGAAGAGTTAGGTTTGAATGAGCCTGATCAAGAAACAACAGTGCTGGATACTCCCAAAATTCCAAGGTATGTAAGACTGAATCACTCTGAAGATCAGATCATAGGTGACAGAAGCAAAGGTGTACAAACTAGAAGGAATATTGCTCAAGATCAGAATGAATGTTGTCTGATTTCAAAGATTGAACCTAAAACAATAAATGAAGCCTGCAATGATGAAAACTGGACCAAAGCAATGGAAGATAAACTGATGCAAATTGAGAAAAATCATACTTGGGATCTTGTTCCCAGACCTAGAGACAGGAATGTAATTGGAACCAAGTGGGTCTTCCGGAACAAACTAAATGAAGCTGGTGAAGTAATCAGAAACAAAGCCAGATTGGTCTGCAAAGGCTACTCTCAAATAGAAGGAATTGACTTTGAAGAGACTTTTGCTCCGGTAGCAAGAATTGAAGCAGTCAGATTACTTCTTGCATTTGCTGCCTTCAAAGACTTCAAGGTATATCAGATGGATGTCAAGTCTGCCTTCCTAAATGGTGATCTGGAAGAAGAAGTCTACATTGAACAACCAGATGGATTTCAATTGTCTGATAATAATGATATGGTCTGCAAGTTGAAGAAAGCCTTGTATGGATTGAAGCAAGCCCCAAGAGCATGGTATGAAAGGTTGGATAAGCATCTTGTGCAGATTGGATTCAACAAAGGTACTGCTGATAGTAACTTATATTTCAAAATTGATCATGAAAACATTCTGATTGTTGAAGTGTTTGTGGATGATATCATTTTTGGAGGAAGAGATAGTATGTGCAAAACTTTTGCAAATCAGATGAAAAGTGAGTTTGAAATGTCTATGCTTGGTGAAATGAATTTCTTCTTGGGTCTGCAAATTACTCAAACAAAAGAAGGGATCTTCATTTCTCAGACCAAATATGTGAAAGAATTGTTAAAGAAATTTGGTATGGAAGACTCAAAGCCTATGAACACTCCTATGGCAACCGGATGTAAGTTAAGCAAAGATGATGATTCTCCAAAGGCAGATCAGACAAAGTATAGATCAATGGTTGGTGGATTGTTGTATCTCACTCAAACTAGACCAGATATAATGCAGGCTGTTGGTCTTGTGGCAAGATTCCAGGCTGATCCTAGAGAATCTCACGTTATGGCAATCAAAAGAATTTTTAGATACTTGAAAGGAACAGTTGAGTATGGTCTATGGTATCCTAGAGATCCAAATTTCTCTCTTCATGCTTACATAGATGCAGATTGGGTAGGAGATGTGGATGACCGGAAGAGCACTAGTGGTGGAGCATTCTTTTTGGAGAAGAGGTTGGTTTCTTGGCTAAGCAAGAAACAAGATGCAATATCTCTGTCTACAACTGAAGCAGAATACATTGCAGCAGCAGGTAGTTGCACTCAAATCCTATGGATGAAGCAGATGCTAAGAGACATCAAAGTTGAATATGAGGAGCCTATCACAATTTTCTGTGATAATTCAAGTGCAATTAATATTTCCAAGAATCCGGTATTGCATTCTAAGACTAAGCACATATCTATTAAATTTCACTTTTTGAGAGAACAAGTAAACAAGGAAGAAGTCAGATTGGAGTATGTTCCCTCCAAGGATCAGATTGCAGATATCTTTACAAAACCTCTTCCCAAAGACTCTTTTGAATATCTCCGAGAGAAGTTAGGGGTCATGGCCCCTCCGGTGATGAACTAAGATGCACTGATGTGCATCAGTCCGGTGGCTATCACAGTCATATCTTGTGATCCGGACTAATAAGGAGCTGCAACTAAGGGGGAGCAGCTAGTATGATTCTGATGCATGAGAATTGCAAGTATGAGCCCTTTGCCATTGATGTCAAAGGGGGAGAGAAGACATGTGAAAAACAAGTGGTTGATGATCAAAGGGGGAGCAGTAAAGGAAGAGAAGACATATGAAAAGTTGAAGTTCTTGTCTTAATGGTTTTTCACATCATATGTTGCCATCAATGACAAAGGGGGAGATTGTTGCAAGTATGAGGTTATCCAGTGTTGTCATTGATGTCAACATACTCATATTGCATTAACAAGAAGGATTTGATGAGCTGTGTGCTGAGGATATTGAGAAAATTAGTCTCAGTCAGGAACAGTGAAGAACAGTGATGAGAAGAAGGTAAATGTACTGTATAGAATGAGAACCGGAGGATGCGGATTAAAGGGTTAGTAGATATGAGTCTTGAGATGCTACAGTTAAGATTTCAGAGGTCCGCATGAAGATCTGAAGGAGTTGTGGCTGCCGGTATAGAACCGGGTTCGGCAAGTATCCGGAGGTGACAGAGGATCACAAAAAGGTCCGGTGAGGTCCGGAATTGTATTACCCTAATCTGCGGATTGGAAGGAGTGTTTGGGATGTCCTTGTGATGTGTCATCCTGATTTGTGTATGATTTGAAGGTCCGGAAGTACCTCTTGCATTATGACAGTGGCGACAGACTGTGTTCTTGAAGTTCCGGATGAGGAAGACAAGAGATCCCAGTAAACAGAGGAAGTGCGGAAGTATCCAGACATTCAGACAGGCTTGTGAAGGTTCTTGGATCATGTTTAGGTTGTGTTGTTGGTCCGCATTGATGGTAGAGCCCGAAATTGAAGTTATTCTTCCGGATGAAGTTCTTGCTCTGTGTAGCCAACCGGATGAGTTGTTCATCCTGCGAATGCTCTTGTGATGGCCGACCGGATGTGTTATTCATCTTGCGGATACTCCTATGGTTGTTTGCCGACTTAGATGTTTGTTCCTAAGTCGATGTCTTGTATAAATAACGGTTTGTGAGTTCATTTCAGTGTGTGTGGTGTGAGGATGAGTATGGTATAGCGAAGAAACGTGCGAAAGGCAGAGCAGAGATTGTTGGGCTTAATTGGAACTGATCCGGACATGGTAGAGATGTCATTCTCCAGTTCAAGACTGTGATTTTCATCACTTTGTAGACAGTGTGTCTCCTTGTAGGCAGTGGGCCTCTTTGTGAACAGTGTGCTCGGGCAGTGAGCCCTTATTGGCATGTGCCATTCATTTTTCTTTATTCTTCTAACAGAGAATAATTCTTGGGTTAATCACCCCGTGGTTTTTCCCTTAACCGGGTTTTCCACGTCAAAATCTTGGTGTTCAATGTGTTGATGCTTATCTGCTCTTGTGTTTATGTATTATGCTTCCATGGATGATTATTTGATATGCTGCTAACTAAGAACAGTTTGAAAGACGAGAAGTTTTATACAACTGATTCACCCCCCCCTCTCAGTTGTATGCCCTAGATCCAACACTTATTTGATTGACTTATTTGCAGAACTAAAAAGAAGTTCATCTCTCAAAACATAAACATTTCAAATTCACTTTGCATTTCTCTAGCAAAGACTAAGCACATACCTTCATTGCCTTCAAAAATAATATCATCAACAAAAACTACAACAATCAGGGTTTGTTCATCAATGATCTTGAAGTAGAGGTTACTATCTATAGTACCTTTACTAAACCCTATCTGTATTAGGTACCTATCCAACTATGCATACGATGCCTTGGGAGCTTGTTTTAATCCATACAATGCTTTCTTCAATCTACATACCATGTCCCCTTGTTCTAATGACTGAAATCCTTTTTGCTTGTTTAATATAGACTTCCTCTTCCAACTCTCCATTTAAGAAGGTGGACTTTACATCCATTTGATAAACCTTGAAATTTGTGTATGCTGCAAAAGCTAGAAACATCTATATTGCTTCAATCCTTGCTACTAGAGTAAAATTTTCTTTAAAGTCTATTCCTTCAATTGATCGTATCCTTTGCATACCAACCTTGCTTTATTTCTTACCACTTCTCTATTCTCACTCAATTTAATCTTTGATTTGCTCATTTGCAAGTCCTTTTCCTTGGCAATACACCTTTGCTCTTTTTACCCAAGAACTGGTCTTCAATGTGATACTTCTGTACAATTTCTGGAACACATATAATGATCTTCAACTACGAAGGCATACTGATCCAATCTCTATTACTTACTTTATATATTGGGCCCATACTTTAGTCATTTTGAGCTTCCAGATAGGAATCTTTTTGTGCCTTGATCTACAGAGTTCCTTTCAAGCAATATGCCATGTAAGTCCTCATATCTTTGTGTCGAATCTCAGCACTGACTATCTGGCTGGGGGATTTAGAATTTACAATACAACTCCCCTTAGCCATGACTCACGATCTACTTCTTGGAGGAAGTAGCTACTCCAAAGCCTGGAGTAGACTCATCTCTTCCTTCATTTGTTTCCTTCCTAACCCAAACCTTGTTCATTTCTTCCTTGACTTCTACCGGATCAACCTTTTCCACTGATTTGTTCAATTCTTCTTGATTATCCTTCTTCATGTTCTTACTTCTGCAAAATCTTGCAATGTGTCCAGGCTTGTTGCAATTAAAGCACATAGTATTTTTCTAACCATTGTTCCTTTCATTCATCCTTGACCTCCATAGGTTAGCTTTATGTCCAAATTTATTGCATGTATAATAGTGGCCACTGAAGGATTCCATTTTCCCATTTGTCCCATAGCCTTTTCTCACTTGGCTTCTACACTCATTAGCTCTATGTCACATTTTGTGGAAAGTATCGCATCTACTAGAATTCTGACTAGAGAAGGATGGGATATTTCAATTCACCCTATTTCTACACCAATTAGCCTTGTGACCAAATTTATTACATAAATTGTAGTAACCATTGAAAGAAGAGTACCTTTGAGTGTTTGGATGTCTAATTGAAAGTCTTCTACTTCTTTGATTCTAAGTCCATCTGATCTTGTCCTCTTCCTAACTTATTCTAAATCCTTTGTCTTTTCCATATGTTATGCCTTCTCTATCATTTTTCTGTTTTGCTATTAGCTTATCATATCTAGCAGCACTCACACTGAATTGATCTCTTTGAGCCTATACATGTTTCAGATCAGCTTTCAAGTCTTCAACCTCTTTTTCAAGCTTCATGCAGTCTTTAATTTTGTCTTTCAGACAATTCTCAATCTTTGTCTTTTCTTCAATGTTCTCTTTTAGAGTTTGTTGTAACTTCCCGATTTGCCTTCTTAAATCTTCTTTCAAATCCATGTCCTCATCTGTAGTTCTTGAGTTGTCTCTGTCAATACTAGCAATTAAGCACATATACATTTGATTCATAGTAAATTTGTGATCTTCCATATCACATTCAATGGTCTGGGAACCTTCTTGTTTTTCAATTTGTAAACCCTTGTTGGTTGAGACTGAATTCTCCTCGATGTTTTCAATAACCTTAACATTTGTACTTTCCATGATCCTTCCCAACCTATTGTTGTAACACTAGTAGCCTCTGGTCCAGGATGAGTATCTAGGAAAAATGCCTTCCTCATACTTAGCATTGTCCTTTTCCATTCTTATGAGGCATTTGCTTCCAAAGATTTTGAAATATTTCACAGTGGGTATTGATCCACACCATAACTCAGTAGCAATGCTTTTTTTAATGGCTAATATTCACCAATTGGCTAATAGTTGAAATTGGGAATTCAAAATTTGGCTAATAATACAAGCTATAAGGTGACTTGAATCACCACATTTTTACAAAATTTTATTTTAGCCCTAGTTAAATCACCAGAATATTTATTTTATTAAAATTTTAAACTCAAAAATTTGCCACAATATTAGATACCTAATTAGATCAAATTCACCTAAATTTTATAAGTTTTAGTAGAAAATGAAATTAATTCACCAATAATATTATATAATTATTGGTTACTTTAGGGCCATATCACCAATTTTTAATCACCATCATTGATTTTATTTATAATCTAACAACTACAGTTGTATTCTATGGGTTAAAATGTACCCATGGAGCTCCAATGCCCATCGATCCTAAAACTGTATTTGGGTTGTTCATCTCAATTTCTAATCTAATAGCTAGGGTTAAATTCCATGGGCCAAAATGTACCCACAGAGCTCCAATGCCCATGGGGCCCAATTGCAATTTTGGGCCCCATGGGCATTAGAGCTCTATGGGTACATTTTGGTCCGCAAAATAGAACCCAAAACATTAGATTATAAATAAAATCAATGGTGGTGAAAAATAATTTAGGGTCAATTTAAAATATTCAATTTTTTATTTAGAATATTAAGGAACTAAGAAATTATAGACACAAGCACTATACCTTAAACTAGTTAATCGCTACCACCTTCAGGCCTTTACTTTTCCATAGGAATTTAATTTGTTTTTAGGAAGGATTCGCCATGGCAATTAATGTATTTTCCTTTTTTTTCAAGATTCACCAGGATTTTCTACAATTTTCTAGTGATTTAAAAAATTTGCCAATAAAATTAAATATTTTTTCAAAACAAGGAAAGATTCGCTAATAGAAATTAATATTTTTTTCCAAAAAATGGAAGATTCGCCAATATTTTATATATTTTTTAGGAGGGATTTCTTAAAGTTATCACTACTCAGTAGGGGTCTTTCCTTCTTTGGTTGTTACCTGAACTCTGTTTAATGTATAGACAGTGGTTTGTATTGCCTCCTTTGAAAATACATCTAGTAAATTTGCTTCTTCCATCATTAATTTTACATTCTCCTGAATAGTTCTACTTGCTTCTTCTATTATCTTAATTTTGGCAGAGAGTTGTTTTTCTATCCCATAGGTTTCACAAAATATACTGAAATCATTGGATATATGTTCTTCTTGTTTCCCAATTCTTAGGCCTTTGATGTTCATGCCTAGCTCATTTTCAAGGGTTTCTTTAAAAATTTTGAGTGCCTCCAGAATCTCTGATTTATCTTTTAAAAAACTAACCCAAGTCATTCTAGAAAATTCATCAATGAAAAACAAAAAGTACCTTTGACCATGGAAGCTTGGTATTCTTGTAGGACCACAAAATTTTGTATGAATTAATTCCAATCATTTAGTGGAGGATCTTTTTTTATCCTGTCATGCTTTTCTTGACAATCTTTGACATTTCTTGCAACTGATGTTGCTTGAGTAATCAATCTTTGGTAGATCCTTCACAATCTTAATTGAGTTTGTTAAGTCATCAAGATTTGTATGGCAAAGTCTTCTATGCCAAAGACAACTTTCATTTGTCTGAGATGTGTATCCAAGAAAGTCACTTTTTCTGAGATGATAGGGGTTCTTTTTAGTTCTTTTTGCAATTGCTATTGTAGCTCCAGATTTTTCTTTGATTTAAAGAGAGTCATTCTCAAATACAAACTTGAATCCCTTCTTGCATAACTGTCTGACACTTAAGAGATTTTGTTTCAAACCTTTTACATAAAGAACATCTTCATAAATTTGTCTGTTGCCAAAATTTGTTGATCCTATTCTACAGAATTCAGTAGTGTAGCCATCTCCAAACCTGACTAGCCCTTCATTGTATTCTTCTAGACTAACGAACTTGTTGATGATTGTTTTTACACATTCATAACAAAAGTTAAAATTCACAAAATGAACCTAAACCATCTTGAAAGATAAGAAGAAATCGATTAAAAGTTCTTAATCCCAAGTTTCTGTATGTTCAGGTCTTGACCTTGTGGACAATTCAATAGGTTAATGTCAAACTCTAATATTCAAGGGGCCTTACATGATTTAAGGTGATATGTGACTCACTGGACTTGGATTATGCAAATTATTGTACAAATAAACAAATTATTCATTTCTTTGCATAAATTTACTACTATATTACAAAGCTTTGTATGATTTACAATGAAACAAGCTTTTCTTTTCAAATTGATATGAAAATTGTCAAATATTAACACAATTCCTCATGCTTCTTTCAAATGTAAGACAATTTCCTTAAAATCTTTGCATTTGAGCTAATTATTTCAAATGTTTGGGGAAAAGTTAGAAAATTCAAATTGAATATCATTTTTACTGTAGGATCTAAATGCTCTGTTGTTCACATTATAAGAAATACATCAAACTTGATCAAATCCATAGACTAAATCTCCAAATGTGAAGCCCTGAGTATTTTAATGAACACTCATCCAAGATTGCAAGCTTTTAAAGACGTAGTATTTCAGATACAAGTAAGAGCCAAAAAACACTCTGAAAATAGATGCAGAATACCAGATCTACTTGTATTTAAAGTACACAGTCATATATGATTTACAATGTATGAATGACCTTTTTGCTTCATTAATCAAATCAACAAAAAACTTACAAATGTCTTACAGATACAATAAGAAAGCTAGATACTCCACGCATTCTTTAATGTAGACACAGGTGACCTCCTCCTCTAAACTAAAATATTTCTCTAATCAAAATGTTCAAACAAATTACAAGTGTGAGCTATCTTTCAAAAATCCCTATGTAACTAATATAAAAGTAGCAGAGCTTATTATATAAATTTTGAAGCTTCATATTGCTACGGCTACAAAACTTAATATACGGTCAGGATAAATATATCCTTAATCAAGGGTGTACATTTGTCTCTAACCATTTCTCAAAATATCTTAATGGTATTTTTTCTACCTCAAAGGATGTCATTGGAATCTTTTCAAAAAATAAGATTCCCCACTTCTTTGACTTCTGCTTTCCTATAGACTTTGCCTGCAGATACCCTTTACTTAATCCTTTTATTAGTTTTGTTTGCTCCTTTTTCATTTTTCTTCTTCTTCAAATATGTTTTGAAATTATTAATTACACCTTCTATAAAGGTGCAATCTCCTCTTGGACTCTTTGTCCATATATGTTCCTACACTGTGACTCCCTCTTTTAGTTTCTTCTCTTCTCTATATGAACCTTCACTCTTCTTCTTGTATTTCCTCATCTTGGCATTTTCCTCCATCAATGAATCAATCATTTGTTTACTTAGATATGCTTTCAGATTCTCCATACATGGTGTAAAAATGGCTTTAAATTCTGTTAAAGCTCTTTGTAGTTCATACGCTGGTATATCCATGCACTCATGATCTAAGAGCCTTTCCACTATCCTTTTATGCATTCTGATAATGTCATCTACCTTTTCTTCTAAACCTTGAGTGATTGTTATGCATCTTCTGAGATTATCCTCTTCAAATTTTAATTCCAACCTTGATTTACCATTGAAGGGGTAATTACTCCTTCATTTATTAATTCTTCTACTCTCTCTTCAATTTCCTCTAACTGTTCCAATTTGGATTTGCATTCTTCTCTTCTAAATTGACCATTATATACAAGTATACTGCATTTATTCTTTTCCATCGTAGCCAATTCCCATCTTTTCACTGCTTGTTTTATTACCTGTTCTCCTTCTTGCATGAAGTCCTTGAACCATTCTCCAAAAGCATTATCTTTAAGCCTCTTACTCTCCATATCTTTTATTTCACCTTTAGATATAATTGCTATCTCACTAGGCAATTCGGGTACTATTGTATTGGGATCAAATATTCCCTTAATGAATTGTTGTAATTGGATAATGTCTCCTTTCAAATATTCCTTCTTATCTTTGTCTTTCCTTAACATTTATGCCGTAACTTGGTGCATATCCTCCCATTCACTTATGTTTTATTCCCCTGTTGTATGACCTAGGTCAAAATTGAGTATCTTATTTTCATCTATTGTTATTTCTCCTTTTGCCTTCTCTTTTTGTGGTATGGCCAAGTTCAACGTCTTGGATCCATCTGGACCTCTTTATATTGCTGACATGGTTCTGGCCTTTCTCCTTTCTTTCTTTGGCATTGTATTGCCCAATAGACTTTTGATGTCAATAGGTACTAATTGTACATCCACCCTTTCTTTTCTTATCTTTGCACCTAACTAGGTAGGGACCTCTTTTGTGCCTTCAATAGTTTTTTCTTCATTAATTACCTCTTCTTGAGGCTTTTCTACTTCTCCCTACTCTTGTTGTTGTTGTTGTTGTTCCCGTTGCTGTTGTGGAGGAGGCTGTTGTTGAGGCACTAGCTCTTGTATCATTGGATCATTTTATTGTTTAGACTCACCCTCATTTTCTTCCTCTTCAATTTATGTATCCCCTCCACCTTCATCCTCTTCCTCAAGACCTTCCTTCCTTAATGATTCCTTTTCCTGGTCTTCCTCTTTATTTGTTTGTTCTACATTTGTCATGTCTATATCTTCTACTTGTTTTTTAGTTTTACTTTCATCAATATTTCCTATACGTTCTTTGCTTTCAGGTTTATTGGCTGCATCCTCTATAGTTTCACCTTACTTTTTTACTTGCTCTATATGTGAAGGTGAATTTACCATTGTATCAGCTTCTTTTACTTCTTTTTCCTATTCCTTTATGCTTTCTATATTCTTTTCCTCTTCACTTTGCTCACCACACATATTTAGAATGTTTAATACATCTACACCTAAGGTACCAGCTCCTATTTCTTCTTTGGCTTGATAAGGTGTTTCCTTTACTGCTTCCTTAGGTGCATCTTCCTTTTCAGACTCTTCAATTTTATGTGCTTAATCTTGCACATCCTTTATTATTTTAGGAAACACCAGGGTACCAAATGGATCTACTATTCCTGATTCTTCTTGTACCCTTTCTTTTTCAAACATTAAGCCTTGTTCAATTTCCATCTTAGCCTGAGTGTTCTTCTCTTCTTCTTCACTTAAGAATTCACTAGATTCTTCTTCTTCAATTCCAACTTATTTTCCTAAATCCATTTATTTCTCCCCACTTTCACTACTATCATCTACGATGTGTACAGTCTTAGTGACTTGTTTGGCTTCATGCTCTTTTGACCCTTGTAGCATTTCTCCAGCCAATTTTGTCTTTACCCGAGCATATACTTGTCTTTTTCTTGCTGAGGTGGATGCCCCAGGTATATCACTCAACTTTACACCTACCTCCTATGCTCCTATGACTTCACTCTTTTTTGAAGTCTCCCCTTTTGATATGCTCATTGGTATTTCCTTTTTAACCTGTTTTCCTGTTATTTCTTTGGAGGTCTATGCTTCTTTTATACTAATATCATGGCTTAATGATTTTGCCTCCATAAATGTGCTAGATGACACTGCTACCATCACTCCCAATGCATAAGGATCCATTAGAGTAGCATTTTTATCCTTCTCTACAATTTTGGCTTCCACAATCTTTCTTTTCTTCTCATAGAAGCATTGGAGATCATCCCTATGCTCCCTTACTCTCTTTTTTCCCTTCTTTGGATATGTGATCTCCGCTCCCTTAGCTTTAAGCTCTTCAATTCTATCCTTCAACCATGTCTTTGAAAACAAGATGACTGGTTTGGACAATGTGTCTAAAGATGTGTTCCATGGTTGTGACAAATCAGGCTCTCCAGTGGGAGTAAGCCTGGCACTTTCATAACTATGGTGCAATAATTTATCATCTTCTTTAACCTCTTGGGAAACATATATATCTCTCGTTGACCTCATTTGATCTACTGCTAACCTTTTATGAGCCCTCTTTCTTACCTCTTTATCATTCTTACAATCTGACCAAGAGTCCTCAATATGTATTTGATGTTTAAATTTTGAATCAATTATATTTTTTATTCTATGAAAGGGATCAAACCTTCGAGCCAACTCAAATTCCTCAAATCCATAATACCTCAACTCATTTTCTGCATAACCAACAAATTCTTCACTGTAGCATGAGCTCCTACCAACTACCTAAGGTAACTTAAGATTTCCTCTGTTAAACTTCTTCTTGTACATTTTAATGGCATTCAAATTCTACCTTGATAATTCTAGAACAATCAACTTATTGTAAGGATACCTGGGTAGCATGAAATGTTTTCCTTCAAATCCCTCAATTTTGATGTAAGTAAAATGTGGAAATTGAATATACTAGGAACTATGCAGACCAATTGTATCCTCTGCATCCTTAGATAATCTCTTATCTAGCTCTTCCCTCAAAATTCTAACCATGTATGTATAGAATACATCATTCACTAGAGCATACTTCTTCAATTCATTCTCTTCCTATAAATTAGGGTAATGTTCATATACCAGCTTCTGATTTGGACCATTTCCTAAGGTTCCAACCTTGTCTATCCCATGTATGAATGGTTGAACCTCTGCTGCACATGAATATAACATGTATGAAGACAAATAGAAAAGCATCAATTTTTGCTTCCTTAGCATCACCTATTTCCATATGGCTATGCTTATAGCCTTAGCCCAGTGAATTTGTCCTTGCTCTTTTTTTACTTCCCACATGAACTAGATGATAGTAAACATCCATGGCTCACATTTAGTACCATCTCTCAATCCCACTAATCTACTTAACATTGTAATCATCAAGTATATTTCTTCTTTAAAGTCTATTGTTTGTAGATTCTTGTGCACTCATGAAGCATCTTTGGGTTTATTTTTTGCATTGTACCAGCTGTAGAAGATCTTTCCTCTACAGTCCCTCTAATTGTTATCGAAATCTTCATTATATTGTTCTATATTAATATCCACCATTTTCTAATGTATTTCCAAACCAAATTTTTTTTCAATCCCTTTTGTGGATAAGTCTGCAATGAGTCTATCATAGAGCATTATTTTCCTAGTAGCTAGGTCATACAAGTTTATGCAATCTAAACACAAATCCCTGGCTTCCATAGCTAACAGAAAACCTGCAGCCCTGTACAATCCACTCTCCCATATACACGCGATGTCAGGTGTAGCGTTAGTAGTTGTGATCTTCTACAAAACATCATTTGCATCATAGCTCCTGATGTTGGTGTTTGTCCCTACTCCAATATAACTGATCAATGAAGGGTACCCTCTATGTAGTGGCAACTCCTCTTTTTCTATTTCTTTGCATGGCTTCCTCTCTTTTTTAACTTCATCGTCTATATCTACCTTTTTCTGCTTTGGGGCCATCCTGTAAAAAATGCATCTTTTTAACTTTTCGTTTTACCTTCTTACGTAGGGTTTTACTACGAATTTTCTATTTTTTTACCATTTTACCCTAACCCCTATTTATTTTTTCTATTTTGACTTTCACATTTGTTTAACCCAACCCATCTCATTAACAATTAAATATAGTAATTTAACGTTAATGGATGTTTACATTTCACAATGAAATTACTGAAATCTACTTGCATTTTCATTAACTGAACTATAATGGCATTTAAAATAAATACATGTATCGTTTGACAACTCAACCTTACGTCGTTGACTTACTTTACCATTTTTTACTTCATTCTAGCTTCTGGAATTGAGTCCCGCAGTGAAATTCTCTTTTAATTTTCATAGCAATCCTTCTTTCTACAATTTTTAATTTTAACAATGCAAATTTGAAAGAAAAATGACTTTAAATTTACCCTAACCCATTGAATTTTACTCTTTTGGGTGTTAGTTTGGTATTAATTACAACAGTTAATGCACCCATGGCTTCGGCTTTTGTTATTTCAGTGTTTTGTTTTAAACTTCTAACTCATTAGTTTATTTTCTGCATACATCTCATTTTCTTGTATCTTTCTTTGTATATTGTTCTTTGTATGTCCCCCTTGTATCTTTTCAACATACAAGTCCATATGCAATGAGTCATACACCATGTTATCCTTTTTCTTCTATATCCACGTTTGTATCTTTGCTTTGTATATCACAATGTATATGACATAAATACAAGTGCATATACAAACAACCCATACAATTAACCCTTTATCTTTCTGTCGATGTCTTTATTTCCTTGTATATTGGAGATGTATATTGTTAACATACAATTATCCCAAACATACAAAACCTTTCCTTTATTTAATTTCCTTTTGAAATCCATCTTGCATCTTTTGTTTGTATCCTTTCTTGTATGTCGACTTGTATACTCGTCTGCTGATACAATACAACCCCGAGATACAATTTGCGGGACCCATTTTACTTTCCCACTTGTATCTCAACAATACAACAATACTTGTATCTATCCTTATATACAAGCCTCGATACATGCAAACTCCTTTCTATAATCATCTCGGACTCCTCATCTTTTATAAACCACAGTACATAACTCTTTGGCTCCACATATGTATATAAAGTGAATGCATTTTTCCATATACATTAAGATATGATGCATCACTTATATCAGATTTTAATTCTCTTTGACTTTCGTGTTGTATGTATATCGAAAGGTATAAACCCAAAGCATGCAACATACAAACTACAAAACATACCTCGATAAAACCAAATTTCATATTCTTTCCGGGTCTGTGATATGTATATCATGTTGTATATCACCTTGTATCTTTATTTTCACCAAACATACAACCTGAGATACAAACTGTGGACTCAACCAATTATCCATTTTACTTCTTAATCTTGTCGGGTGTGATTTGTATGTAAAGAATAACACATTAGAAATATGTATACAAATAAAATGGTTCATAAACCCAATAACTCTATGCGACTAGTACAACGATTCCACATACAAACAAACTTGTATATGCAACATACAAACCTTCATATAATGCATTTTACCAAAACATGTATATCTTGCAGAATATTAGGAATTTTGAAATGGTTCAAAAAGCAACTCCTATTCATTTTTGACAAAGAATTCACCCCTATTCTACTCTGGTACCTAATGCTATTTTTTTTCATTTTTTAAACAAGATTTGTAACATTTACCTTATTTTCCCTTTACCACCAAGTAGACCCACACACAAGCAAAAGCCACAGCCACAGCAGGGGTCATCATTTTGCCAAGAAGTAAAATGGGGCATGTTGTGAGCATCACAACAACTAACAACCAAACAAAACAATTAAATTAAAACCATTAAAGAAAACTAAATGAAATAAATTCATAACTTCCAACTTTCTTTTATGCAGATCATTACTTAACTTGATACCTAATGTATTCAATAAGGTGCATGAATTTCCCCATTCATTTTAAGTGGGTGCATGTGATTAATGATCCTCATCTTGAAAATAAGTTGAACAGACTAGTGACTAATATTAAACTACATAGTTGATGTCATTCCCTCATAGCCAGCCAGATAGAGCCTTGCTTCCAGCAGATGTCTATAGCCCTGACAAGGTTATCATTACAATTCTCCTAAGTAGAGCCCCACTACCAGCAAGCGTCTATAGCCCCGATAGAGTTACTTAGATGGCTTAATCTAGATTTTCAGTAAAATCCATTTTATTTATTTATTTTTTTTTAATATTTTGTGTAAGATAGAGACTCTATAAGATATTACCATTGTAACTTCATGATGCAAGGAGTGATCACTTGCTGAAAATTAAGCTAAGAGTTGTAATGGTAGCAATGGTGACCTCTAATTTTTCACCTAATACCTACACTGGTATGTTCAACAAACCCAAAGATTTTAGGTGTGTCATTGTGAGAAACTTCCCTTGGATACTCAACCCACAGTTATTGAATACAAAATTTTACAAGCCAAACCACTTTCTACATTCATGACAGTCACAACAAGTTATGCATAAGCTTTAGATAATCAATCTGAATGTTCTAAATTTTCTATTGTTTTTAGTGGTTGTTAATCTACTCCTGTATACTTCAAAACAAAACAAACACCCTACCTAGGTAACACAACACACAAACCAACACAACAAAACAAAACAAAAAAAAACAAGGCAAAACCCAACAAAACTATATATTATTTACATTATGATACACAACATACCAACTACCCTCACCTCAAGCCTGAAAGTAATGTTTCAAATGTTGGTCATTAACAGGTAATGACACATATTCCCCAGTCAAGGTCTTGAGCCTGAACGTATTGTCTCTTATTATCTCTATGACCTATAATGGACCTAACCATAATTTGTCAAATTTTCCATGATTTCTTTTCTTTTCATGTGCTTTATCCCAACACAATACTAAGTCTGATATTCTGAATGTTTTGACTCTTGCTCTTTTGTCAAACAATCTTTTGACCACTGCTTGATGTTTGGCAAATTTTTCAATGGCTTGATCTCTCTTCTCATCCAATTGAAACATTTGGATTATCCTGGCCTCTCTGTGATCATCAAATCCTAAATACTCATTAGCAAACTTTGAGACATGTATTCTTAAGTTCACTGGAAGTATGGGATTAGTCCCATAAACTAGGTGATAAGGTGCATTGCCTAAGGCTGACTTAACCTTAGTCCTATCTACCCACAGTGCATATTTTAACAACGTATTCCATTCTCTAGTATTCTTTACAATTAGTTTCTTGACTATATCCAATAAAATCTTGTTTGTAGACTCAGCTAAACCATTCCCCTATGCATAATAATTTGAAGGAAATTTTAAAAGTATCCCATATTCAAATGCCCATTTAGAAAATTTTAGAGAAGAAAATGTAGGACCATTATCACATACTAGCGAATATGGAGCTCCAAACCTTGTTATGATGTTTTCCTCAAGAAATTTGATAACCACCTCAGTAGTAGAAAACTTGTAACATGTGGCTTCAATCCACCTCATACAATAATCAATTACTGTCAATATAAACTTATGTCCTATAGATGATGGAGGATTTATAACTCCAATGAAATCTAAGCCCCACTGTGCAAATGGCCTAGACTCAATGACTGGCTGTAATGGATTAGCCTGATTCCTTCCTTTGTCTACTATAATTTGACAGGTATGAAAACTTTGAATATGACTCTGTATCTTTAAACATTGTTGGCCAATAGTATCCCGCTCTTAGTACTTATCTTATGCATAGTAGCTAAATGAGAACCATGAGCAGCTCCATACTTATCATGTAACTCTGACAATACCTTATCTGCTTCAGTTCTATTTAAACACCTTAAATATATACCTTCTTGAATAGAATACCTCCTTGTACTATGTATCTCTGTGATTTAATCTTTAAATCTCTCCTTTGAGAAGACTTCACCTTGGATATTTACCTGATATCATAAATGTATTCAAATCATCATACCAACCTGATGCATCATTAGAGTTTAGTACATATTATTGCTTGACCAAATTTGGATCTGTGTTGGCTATGGTCTATACTAATGCTTGTCATCTGACCAAATTCATTGGAATGATCTCCATATATATCTCTTGCAATGTTGTAATCCATTTAGCTCTTTTCTCTCTAGGTTCATTCTGCATTAGCAGTATTTTCACTACTGCATCTGGTACTATGGCCTTAACTTGACTTCGTAAGATGTAATGCCTAAACTTTTTAACTGCCCTTACTAGTGCAAATGCCTATACTTTAGTTATGTATCTTTCAAAGGTGCACTCATGAAAGCTATGGGCTTTTCTTCATTATCTTCTCCTTTTTGTGTCAAGGCAGCTGCAACTAAATGTGAAGATGCAAAATAATATATGTAAAATGGCTTTATATAATTTGGACTTGCTAACTCAGGAGCATCAGAAATGGCCTCCTCAATATCTTCGAATGTAGCTTTGGCTAGTGGTGTCCATTCTATCTTTGCATCTTTCTTGAGCATGGCATTTAATGGTTGTACAATTTCTACAAATCCTTTAATGAACTTCCTGACAAAGTTAATCTTACCAAAAAAGGGCTTTAATTCCTTCTTACTATTAGGTAATTGCAATTTTTTTATTCCTTCTACTTTGTCGGGATCAATGGATATCCCATTTTCATAAATTTCATGTCCTAACAATTTTCCTTTAGTTACACTGAATGAACATTTCTTTGGGTTAAGAGAAATCTCATACCTTTCACATCTTTTAAGTACCCTTCTCAAATATTCTGCATGAGTGGATGCATCTTTAGAGTACATAGTTAAATCATCCATATAAATAACAATGCATTTACTTGATAATCCATGAAATGCAATGTTCATGGCTCGCTGAAAAGTGGCACCTGCATTAATTAAACCTAAAGGCATTCTCCTATATGCATAATTACCCCATTTGCAAGTAAAAGTAGTCTTCAACCTATCTTCTTTATCAACTAAGACTAGGTTATATCCTGAGAATCCATCTAAGAAAGATATCATCTTAGCCCCATTTACTACTTGCATCACTTCATCTATTGGAGGTAAGGGATAATTATCTTTTTCAAAAGCTTTGTTCAAATTTCTAAAGTCAACACATAAACTAATGTCTCCACTTTTGTTTCTCACAAGTACCAAATTAGCTACCTAGGTTTAATGTCTTACTAGGAAGATTATCTTGGCAGACATCAACTTTTTCACTTCCTCAAAGATTAAAGGCTCTAAAATAGCATTCATAGGCCTTTGTTTCTGTCTAAATGGTTTAACTTCTAGCTTCAAGGGTATTACATGAGTTAGGATGGACGTATCATATGTCTTCAAATCTTCATATGTCCATGCTATGACATATTTCTATTCTTTCAGAACATCCAGAATTTCTTTTCTTAACTCCTCAGAGCGAGCCTTTCCAATCAATACATTTTGTGGAATTTGCTTTGTTCCCAAGTTATATGGATCACATTTACCCCCTTCAGTTTTGGGCAAGTCTTTCTTCCTAACTACCCCATCAAAGTCAATAATCTTTTCTAGCTCAATTACCCCCTTAGGTAGGAAATTACTTTTCAAGTTTATTATGTCTTCTTCATCCCAAGACACATCAGGCCTTTCCTGTTCATCAATGATTTGAGCTTCAAACACTTCATTACAAGTGAGAAAATCCATAATTTACTCATCCCCTTCAAATACCTAAAAATGAGTAACATTATCTGGTATGCTCGAGACATTCACTAATTCAACAACAAATCATTTTAAACCTAACAATGTTAAGGGTTCCAAAGTTCTAGCAGCCACTGCTAATGCATCTGGTCTATGATTCAATTCCCTAGGGATATGTTATGTGTTAAAGGCATCAAATGAATCTATCAAATCCCACACCCTATGCCTATAACATACCATCTTCTTATAATTGCATGCATATAACTTTCTTACTTGTCTGACCACTAACTCAGAATCTAAAAATACTCTGATCACTTTCACCTTTTTCTTGATAGCCATAACAAGTCCATAAATCAAAGCTTCATATTCTGCTACATTATTAGTACAAGGAAATTATAGCCTATATGCTGCTAAAAATGACTTACCATTAGGATCTATAAGTTCAACACCTACACCTACACCTTGTTTAGATTTAGATCCATCACATTTCAGTGTCCACATGCCCTCTTTATTCCCTTGACCTTTTATTTTGGCATGCCTTACCTTTTCTATTACATGTGTTGTATTATCTTGTTTCTTCATGGGTGATTCATTTTGACCTACTTGCATATTTATATTCTCAATCTGTAAATCAAAATGACAGACACTCTTGTCTTTTGTTCCTTTCTCTAAATCTAGATTTAATACATCCATGTTATCTTGAAAGTATACCTCTGGTTGCTTAGGATTAACTTTTCCTTCTTGTTGTTCCATCCCTTTTTGTGCACTTTATGTATTGATATTCTATAATGTCTCTGCACATTCCACAATTTTCTTTAGAATGAGGCTTATTATGGACTCTACACATGCTTTTATACAACTTGCACTGAACTAGAGTATTTTTCTCAATGCACTTTTCTATTTCCTGCCTAATGATCTGACCAAAGTTATTTACTGCATTGTCTTCCTCATCAGAAGAATTTTCATCAGACTTAATGAACACTACTGTTTCTTTACTGACAGGTTTTTTTCTAAAATTTAGCATCAGGATTTCTTCAATTTGCACTCCTTTATTAGTGACTCTATAAACATCAGGTTCAATAGAAGGATATAATATCTCATTAGTCATATTATATTATGTAATCATGTGTTTCATTCTAGGTTTAGCTTCTATCCTGATTTGATTTGGAACACCTCTCCAAGGTAACCACATGTGTGAAAAATCAGTGGCCATATATCCATTAAATGTTTTAGACCAGTCTCTCTACTCAACAACATACTATAATTCATAGGTATATCCACTACATGAATGTCAATAAACTGACTCACCCTAGGATCTTAGGCTAACTACATTTGAATATGCATTAATTCTCCTATCACATTAACCTTAGGTTTATCCAATTGTGTAACAAATTTGGCAGATTTGGTAGGGGTCATCCCTAAAGTTTTGCATATCCCTAAAGGCATTACATTGGCTGATGCACTAGAATCTACCATGCAATTATGTATGTTCTTTCCCAACATCCTAATGGTTAACAAGTAAGGAGGGGCTTCCCTCTTATCTGCATACATGACCACATTAGTGTTGGACGACTGTTCAGTTTTCTTATTCTTTTCTTTGGGCTCTAGACCTTTACTAGGAACATTCATATCAATAGAGACCTTGCTTGTCATAGATGTATCCAAAGATTTTATGAAAGCATTTCTGACCCCTGGACTTTTCAATAATTCACATAAAGGTATACTGACTTTGATTTTCTTTATCTCTTCAGACAAGTAACTCATTAACCTCATTGTTTCCACTATCTCTATTTTCCCTGTTTGGACTTTTGATGTTGTTGTCCCACCATTCACATGATGATTAGCCTTTAGTATAGTAGGGTTATTACTAGCATTTTGATCTAGAGGAGTATTGAAATTGTTGGGAGGAGTGGAAGTAGTGAAAGGGCCTCTAGTCCTAGTGTTAGTTCTCAGATTGTAGGTATGATTTTTGTTAGACTGTTTAAAAGCTTGTACCTCTTTTATTTCTTATAACACCTCATTTTTAGTTTCAAAAGGAAACTGAAACACATTCAATACTAAGGCTAATTCAGGGTATGGGTTCTCACAAAAGTAAGGCTCATCTTCTAACAATTGATCTTCTTCCTCCATAGTCACAAAGGTAAAAGTCTCTAAGACTAAAGTAATCTCAAATCCTGAGGGTACTATTTCATTACCTTAGGGAATGAGAAACTCAGAGGTGGGAGCCTATACATCTACATTGAAAATACTTGTTGCCAGATGAAACTAAGGGCAATCTAGTTTAGCATGAGCACTGGTATTATGAGTCCTGCATCAATTCTTTAATGCTACGTTAGCCATTTGAATTCTATCTATTTGTTTTGTCTCGTGATTATCCAAATTCTCAAATGGAGAAGCTAGAGTGCCATTATTTGGCCCTGTGTTCCATTATTTGGCCCTGTGTTCCATGTCCTAGGTGGCCTTAGCTAATTCTAATTTCTATTATTATTACCCCAGGTTTTGTTGTCTACAGTAGATCCTCTATTTTTTACTGCTTGTCCCTTATTATGATTTTGACCTTGACTATAATTCTATCCTTGGTTGGAACCCTGACCCTAGTTATAATTTTGGTTATGATTCTGGTTGTGGTTCTGACTGTATCCTTGATTATTTCTACCATAAAAATTTTCATTTCTCAGTTGTGTCATTTCAGTAGTCAATCTTCTTAAGTGTGCAGTAATTTCTTTGATTTATTCCCTATCTTCTTGTGCCTTTGCTACAAATGTATCCTGAGGAGACTGGAAGAACGACTAACCCTTACTCTGATTGTTATCAGTACTACTACTAGTATAGGGGAGTATAGCTTAGATTGGGGAAGGATTATACACAGGTGTATATGTAGGAATTGGATTCAATAATGGAGTATTATGTATAGGGACTCCATTCCATGGTTGTGTTTAACTTTGCATCCCAGGGTTTCCTCCATTAAGAAATGGATTATAAGTTGTCTGCCTCTTTTCCTGGTTTACTGAGGCTTCCTCCTTATAAGCCTCGGATATTGTATCTATATCAACCTTTCTTTTGACAAACATGGCAGTAAGTGGATCAAGGGCAACATAATACACGACTAATAATGCATCTACAATCACTGTGTAAGGAGCCACTAACCTGGAATAAGTCTTTTGAAACCTATCATTAAAGCTATCAATCAGCTCTCCTTCGCCTCTTTTAATTGTAGCCAATTTATGATATAATGTGGAAGGATCAACTGGTCCCCTAAACCTAGACAAAAATTCCTCTTCCATAAGTGCCCAAGAAGAAATATAACCATTAGGCAAGTTAACATACTAGTTAGAAGCATGCTCATCAAAGGTGTAAGGAAATAACCTACACACAACATCCTCATATTCTAACATGGCCCTAAAGCATGCCTCCTTAAATATCCTGATGTGATCTTCTAGATCCTGATGCAATTGATATTTAGGATATATTTTTTAGGATTTTTTGGCATCTCATGATAATCATTGAAGGTTATAGGAGAATTGACATTGAAATAAGCCATTGCAGGTCCTTGTGCTGGGCTTGGACCTTTGGGAGTACCTAGATTTCTAGGTGGACTATGATGTAGAGGTGTTAGGTCTCCAAAGATAATCTAACAAGATCAAAAGGTTTCAATAGTTTGTGGGCTTCAACCAATAAGACTTCTCTAGCCTTCCTCGTGTCCTAAACTCCACCAAAGGGCTCAAGTTTGGATTCCAACTTCTCAGATGAATTCTAGCACCTTCTAGGGTCTCAACCTACCCCAACCAACAAGGTTCCAAAGGTTTCACAAACCAATTTGATAGATTCTTGACAATTCCCCTTAAACAGGCCGAATCTTGTAGTCTTGTTCAGCGACTAAACTATACTTTTCTCCAAACTTTCCCAAAACACTCTTGAAACAAATGACTGATTTGGATACCCTCTATTGAGTTCTAAAACATATCTCAAACTCACCTACTATTGTTTTGGACGAAATGTGACTGTCCTAACACCCTGCTGCCTTCCTACAAGGCCTAAATTGACCATTTTACAAAGGAACCCTATGACAAACTTGTCCCACACACTTCAAACCTAAAAATAGTCTTAGGAAAGGGTTCAAAACCAAGGATTTTCTAGGTCTTATCAGGAGGTTTGCTCATTTAGATGTTCAAATACAAAAAACCTCATATCTAGGGCCTAAAACCTAGGGCTTCCTAGATCTCCCACTTCCAATCACTTCCAGACCTCATTCAAAGGTCTAACACCATCTCCATGATCATATTAGACAGTACCAAACATAAAAAGGTTACCTTGTTAAGACGGATCTCCGGCTGCTATAACCGTGCCACCATTTCAATGCTCTTCCACAAGCAATCCTTGACTTTAAATGGTGATCACCTCTCCCATTTACACTCCTCCTGCTTTGTCAGGGTTAGAAACATATGTTACATGTTCATAAGGACCTATTCCATGAGAATCAGAATCCTACATTCACGGAAAGGTCCAAAAATGCATTGCAAACCCTCAAAATCCCTGTTTTCACAGTCAAACAGGCAGTTCCAGAAAAAATGTGATATCTCCCTCAAAATTCACTATAAAAACCTCAAACCAATTGAAAATGAAAGTTAACTCAATCCCCTACCACATCCAATTTGTTTCAGATCAAAATAGTTCCGTACAAAGAAATGGTATGGCCTGCAACAGCAGATTTACAGAAAAAAATAGAAAATTCTGTTTTTTATTCAATTTTTGCACCTCTAAACTCCCTCCAAGGTACTTGTCCGTACATATCATGCCTTCAACAGGCTTATATAACCTCTCCCTAACTTCTACAACCAATTCCCATCAGTTAGGGGTGGTTAAACTTTCAAAAACTAATTAAAAAGGCTTTTCCCGCCTAAATGCATAATTCAGAAATTTGAATTTAAAACATTGGTTTAAAGGATTTCTACCTTATTTAATGAACTCCTACCTTATTAATTCACTATGTATGATCTTCTTAGGTTCATTATACCTTCTTATTGATCTTAGACACCTCTATTTGACTCTAGGGGCACTATTGGCCCAACTTACATCATTTTTTGTCCTAGGGTCCTTACCAGGGCCCTCAGGATATTTGACTATTACGTCATTTTGAATATTGCAACATGCCATAATTGGTTGTAAGGTGTCCCAATTGACTTGATTTGTTCCATAGGTTCCTTCCATGGTCATTTTTGTCTTCTTGCTCCAAGGTATTATCTTAGGTGCTCCTGCACCATACTCCCCAGCATGATAAAAAGAACTCTTGTCCCAAGAGTTATGTGATCTACTCCAAACCTCCTGCAATCTTTTTGAAGTGTTCCTCTGATTTATGACAGGAAACATGAACTCTCCAAGGGTTATCCTTCTCCTTCTACCTGCATGGCTCTTACAAACAATGTTAGCATCATAAAACATGTCTTGGTGTCCTTGCCTAGGACTCTGCTGCTGTGGTGTTTCTGCCTTCTCCATCTTGAGATTTGGATCTGTTTTTCCTTCTTGTTTGCCTTCCCTTTCCTGCCTCCCTATAGGGCAATCAATGTCCCCAACCTTGATGCAATTTAAGTCCCAAATTTGCTGCTCTTTAGGACTGTTATAAACCTTCTTCTGCTGCAATTGTTTCTGCTGTCTAACCTGCACATTCAACTTCAATTTCTCTCCAAAACAGATAATGGCATGTTCCTTCTTGTCCTCACAAGGTAAAGGCATTAGTTTGAACTTTTTACCATCTTTGTGCACCAAATGACTATTTGTATAACCATCATGAATTGTCCTCCTTAAATGCTGCCATGGTCTTCCCAAAATCATATGCCCACATGTCATTGAAATAACATCACATAAAATAGAATCATGATATGGACCAATGGAAAAATCAACATATGAGCTCTGATTAACCCTTACTTGTTGTTCTTGACTTACCCAAGTGGCTTTGTAAGGACTAGGATGATCAAATGTTTTCAATCCCAACTTGTGCACCATATCCCAAGAAACTAGATTATCATGTGAACCTGAATCTATAATCAACTTGCATACTTTTCCATGGCTTAAACAATTAGTTTTGAAAATGGATACCTGTGGTGCTTGCTGCATTTTGCCTTTATCTACCATGAGTAATTCTCCATCTGTAACTGGATAGGCTGGTGCTGGTTCTTGGTCTTCTTTCTTTTCCTCTTCTTGTGCCAAATTAACTCTTCTCTCCTTGTTCTTATCAGGATCATCTCTCTTAGGACATTTGAAAGATGTGTGTCCCACTTCATTGCAATGATAACACCTACCTGTGAATACTCCTCTACTTGATCCAAACCTACCTCCACCTCTATATCCACCTCTCCAATCTGTAGAAAACTCTTTGCCTTTCTCATTGATGCTTTGTCCTTCATTAGTAGGTCTGCCCCTACCTCTATATCCTCTTCCACTACCTCCTTGTCTTTCTTGCTTCCTCTTCACCCTTTCTTCAGCCCTGATGGCTAACTGAAAACATTCTCCAAGTGATTTTGGTATTGTCAAACCAATCTCATCTTGCAAGTTATACCTAAGCCCATTAAAGTATCTTGCCACTTTCTCTTCTTCATCTTCCAATCCCCCTCTAATACTAAGCTTATGAAACTGCTCAGTATAGGACATAACATCCATGTCCTTTTGTTTCAAATTCTGCCTCATCCTCTTTGTTTGAATGGAGTAATCGGATGGAAGAAATTGATCCTTCATCATATCCTTCATCCTACCCCAAGAAGTGATTCTTGTTCCACCTCTAGCCACTCTTTCTGTTTGCACACTACTCCACCATGTAAGTGTTGTCCCTCTCAACTTTGTTTTTGCAAATTTAATCTTCTTCTCATCACTCATCTCCTCATACTCAAAAAAAATTTCAAGGGCATCTATCCAACCTAATAGCTCTTCACTATCCATCTTCCCTTGATAGATAGGTAACTCTATGTTTGCCTTTGTTCCACTTCCTTGGACTGCCTTAAGCAATCTCATAAATCTCCCTTCTTCCACATCCAACTCATCATCAGGAGTGTTCTCATCTACCTTCTCAGGTCCTCCATCATCTCCTTCTTGATCATCTTGTTCATCCCCTCTAGAATTCTTTTCCAATGCTTCCAACCTTGCCAAGATTGATGCATTCTCCATTCTCACTTGTCTTAACTCTCTTTCTCTTGCAGCATCTTGTTCTTTTCTATCCTTCAACTCTTTTTCTCTTGCCTCTAAGGCTTCTCTCAATTCATTGTTCTCCCTAGCCATTTGATTTTTAGGAGCCATATTCACACTTTCACAAACCCTTATTGTTTCACAAGATCCTACCACTCCCTCAAGGACCTACTTGCTGCTTTGATACCACTATGATGCAGAGGTGTTAGGTCTCCAAAGATAATCTAACAAGATCAAAAGGTTTCAATAGTTTGTGGGCTTCAACCAATAAGACTTCTCTAGCCTTCCTCGTGTCCTAAACTCCACCAAAGGGCTCAAGTTTGGATTCCAACTTCTCAGATGAATTCTAGCACCTTCTAGGGTCTCAACCTACCCCAACCAACAAGGTTCCAAAGGTTTCACAAACCAATTTGATAGATTCTTGACAATTCCCCTTAAACAAGCCTAATCTTGTAGTCTTGTTCAGCGACTAAACTGTACTTTTCTCCAAACTTTCCCAAAACACTCTTGAAACAAATGACTGATTTGGATACCCTCTATTGAGTTCTAAAACATATCTCAAACTCACCTACTATTGTTTTGGACGAAATGTGACTGTCCTAACACCCTGCTGCCTTCCTACAAGGCCTAAATTATCCATTTTACAAAGGAACCCTATGAAAAACTTGTCCCACACACTTCAAACCTAAAAACAGTCTTTGGAAAGGGTTCAAAACCAAGGATTTTCCAGGTCTTATCAGGAGGTTTGCTCATTTAGATATTCAAATACAAAAAACCTCATATCTAGGGCCTAAAACCTAGGGCTTCCTAGATCTCCCACTTCCAATCACTTCCAGACCTCATTCAAAGGTTTAACACCATCTCCATGATCATATTAGACAGTACCAAACATAAAAAGGTTACCTTGTTAAGACGGATCTCCGGCTGCTATAACCGTGCCACCATTTCAATGCTCTTCCACAAGCAATCCTCGACTTTAAATGGTGATCACCTCTCCCATTTACACTCCTCCTACTTTGTCAAGGTTAGAAACATATGTTACATGTTAATAAGGACCTATTCCATGAGAATCAGAATCCTACATTCACAGAAAGGTCCAAAAATGCATTGCAAACCCTCAAAATCCCTGTTTTCACAGTCAAACAGGCAGTTCCAGAAAAAACGTGATATCTCCCTCAAAATTCACTATAAAAACCTCAAACCAATTGAAAATGAAAGTTAACTGAATCCCCTACCACATCCAATTGGTTTTAGATCAAAACAGTTCCGTACAAAGAAATGGTACGGCCTGCAACAGCAGATTTACAGAAAAAATCAGAAAATTCTATTTTTTATTCAATTTTTGCACCTCTAAACTCCCTCCAAGGTACTTGTCCGTACATATCATGCCTTCAACAGGCTTATATAACCTCTCCCTAACTTCTACAACCAATTCCCATCAGTTAGGGGTGGTTAAACTTTCAAAAACTAATTAAAAAGGCTTTTCCCGCCTAAATGCATAATTCAGAAATTTGAATTTAAAACATTGGTTTAAAGGATTTCTACCTTATTTAATGAACTCCTACCTTATTAATTCACTATGTATGATCTTCTTAGGTTCATTATACCTTCTTATTGATCTTAGACACCTCTATTTGACTCTAGGGGCACTATTGGCCCAACTTACATCATTTTTTGTCCTAGGGTCCTTACCAGGGCCCTCAGGATATTTGACTATTACGTCATTTTGAATATTGCAACATGCCATAATTGGTTGTAAGGTGTCCCAATTGACTTGATTTGTTCCATAGGTTCCTTCCATGGTCATTTTTGTCTTCTTGCTCCAAGGTATTATCTTAGGTGCTCCTGCACCAGACTAGGACCTCTAGGAGGACTTAAACCAAGATTCAAAGATCTAAATGAAGCACTGTTAGGACTTACTATGTTATGAATGTTAAAAGGTGATCCAAGAGGTGTTCCAAATGAGCCTCCTACATGTGATATTCTAGGATTCCAAATCAAAGGACCCTTCCTCTACCTTTTATTAGGTAATTGCACAAATATATCTTTTGAATTGGATTTAGACCTAGTCACCCTACCAATGTTATGAGCTAGTTTTACTTAAATCCTACCTTAACTCCAATCAAGCCCTCCTTCTAGCACTAAAAACTGTTGATGATTGTTTTTACACATTCATAACAAAAGTTAAAATTCACAAAATAAACCTATACTGTCTTGAAAGATATGAAGAAATCAGTTAAGAGTTCTTAATCCCAAGTTACTATATGGTCAGGTCTTGACCTTGTGGACAATTCAACAGGTTAATGTGAAACTGTAATATTCAAGGGGCCTTACTTGATTTAAGGTGATCTGTGACTCACTGGACTTTGATTATGCAAATTATTGTACAAACAAACAAATTATTCATTTCTTTGCATAAATTTACTACTATATCACAAAGCTTTGTATGATTTACAATGAAACAAGATTTTCTTCTCAAATTGATATGAAAATTGTCAAATATTAACACAATTCCTCATGCTTCTTTCAAATGTAAGACAATTTCCTTAAAATCTTTGCGTTTGAGCTAATTATTTCAAATGTTTGGGGAAAAGTTAGAAAATTCAAATTGAATATCATTTTCACTATAGGATCTAAATGCTTTGTTGTTCGCATTGAAAGAAATACATCAAACTTGATCAAATCCATAGACTAAATCTCCAAATGTGAAGCCTTGAGTATTTTCATGAACACACATCCAAGATTGTAAGCTTTTAAAGAGGCAGTATTTCAGATACAAGTAAGAGCCAGAAAACACTCTGAAAATGGATGCAGAATCCCAGATCTACTTGTATTTAAAGTACATAGTCATATATGGTTTACAATGTATGAATGGCCTTTTTCCTTCATTAATCAAATCAACAAAAAACTTACAAATGTCTTACAAATACAATAGGAAAGCTAGATACTCCACACATTCCTTAATGTAGACACAAGCAAACTCCTCCTCTAAACTAAAATACTTCTCTAATCAAAATATTCAAACAAATTACAAGTGCAAGCTATCTTTCAAAAATCCCTATGTAACTAATATACACGTAGTAGAGCTTCTTATATAGATTTTGAAGCTTCATACTGCTACGGCTACAAAACTTAATCTACAGTCAGGATCCATATATTCTTAATCAAGGGTGTATATTTATCTCTAACCGTTTCTCAAAATATCTTAATGCTATCTTTTCTACCTCAAAGGATGCCATTGTAATCTTTTCAAAAAATAAGATTCCCCCTTTCTTTGACTTCTGCTTTCCTGTAGACTTTGCCCACAGATACCCTTTACTTAATCCTTTTATTAGTTTTGTTTGCTCCTTTTTCATTTTTCTACTCCTTCAAATATGTTTTGAAATTATTAATTACACCTTTTATAAAGGTGCGATCTCCTCCTAGACTCTTTGTCCATACATGTTCCTGCATTGTGACTCCCTCTTTCAATTTCTTCTCTTCTCTATCTGAACCTTCACTCTTCTTCTTGTATTTCCTCATCGTGGCATTTTCCTCCATCAATGAATCAATCATTTGTTTACTTAGATATGCTTCTAGATTCTCCATACATGGTGTAAAAATGGCTTTGAATTTTGTTAAAGCTATTTGCACTTCATACGCTGGTATATCTATGTACTCATGATCTAAGAGCATTTCCATTTTCCTTTTATGCATTTTGATCATGTCATCTACCTTTTCTTCTAAACCCTGAGTGATTGTTATGCATCTTCTGAGATTATCCTCTTCAAATTTTAATTCCAACCTTGCCTGTGGCAATTGATTTGCCATTGAAGGGGTAATTACTCCTTCATTTATTAATTCTTCTACTCTCTCTTCAATTTCCTCTAACTATTCCAATTAAGATTTACATTCTTCTCTTCTAAATTTACCATTATACAAGTATACTGCATTTATTATTTTCCATCACAGCCAATTCCCATCTTTTCACTACTTATTTTATTACCTGTTCTCCTTCTTGTATAAAGTCCTTGAACCATTCTTCAAAAACATTAGCTTTAAGCCTCTTACTCTCCATATCTTTTATTTCATCTTTAGATACAACTGCTATCTCACTAGGCTATTTTGGTACTGTTGTATTGGGATCAAATATTCCCTTAATGAATTGTTGTAATTGGACAATGTGTCCTTTCAAATATTCCTTCTTATCTTTATCTTTCCTTAACATTTCTGCCATAATGTGGTGTATATCCTTCCATTCACTTATGTGTTGTTCCCTTGTTGTATGACCTAGGTCAAAATTGAGTATTTTATATTCATCTATTGTTATTTCTCCTTTTGCCTTCTCTTTTTGTGGTATGGCCAAGTTTAGCATCTTAGATCCATTTGGACCTATTTGTATTGCTGACATGGTTCTAGCCTTTCTCCTTTCTTTCTTTGGCGTTGTATTGCTTAATAGACTTTTGATGTCAATAGGTACTAATTGTACCTCCACCCTTTCTTTTCTTATCTCTGCACCTAACCAGGCAAGAACCTCTTTTGTGCCTTTAGCAATTTTTTCTTCATTGATTACCTCTTCCTGAGGCTTTTCTACTTCTCCCTGCTCGTGTTGTTGCTGTTGTTGTTCCTGTTGCTGTTGTGGAGGAGGCTGTTGTTGAGGGGCTGGCTCTTGTATCATTGGATCATTCTGTTGTTTAGACTCACCCTCATTTTCTTCCTCTTCAATTTTTGTATTCCCTCCACCTTCATCCTCTTCCTCAAGACCTTCCTTTCTTGATGATTCATTTTCCTAGTCTTCCTCTTTATTTGTTTGTTCTAAATTTGTCATGTCTATATTTTCTGCTTGTTTTTCAGTTTTACCTTCATCAATATTTTCTATGTGTTCTTTGCTTTTAGGTTTATTGGCTACATCCTCTATAGTTTCACCTTCCTTTTGTACTTGCTATGTATGTGAAGGTGAACTTACCATTGTATCAACTTCTTTTAGTTCTTTTTCCTATTCCTTTCTACTTTCTGTATTCTTTTCCCCTTCACTTTTCTCACCATACATATTTAGAATGTTTAATACATCTACACCTGAGGTACCAGCTCCTATTTCTTCTTTGGCTTGGTCAGGTGTTTCCATTACTGCTTCCTCAAGTGCATCTTCCTTTTCAGACTCTTCAATTTTATGTGCTTCATCTTGCACATCCTTTATTATTTCAGGAGACACTAGGGTACCAAATGGAGCTACTATTCCTAATTCTTCTTGTACCCTTTCTTTTTCAAACATTGAGCCTTGTTCAATTTCCATCTCAGCTTGAGTGTTCTACTCTTCTTCTTCACTTAAGAATTCACTGGATTCTTCTTCTTCAATTCCAACTTCTTTTCCTAAATCCATTTTCTTCTCCCCACTTTCACTACTGTCATCTACAATGTTTACAGTCTCAGTGAATTGTTTGGCTTCATGTGCTTTTGACACTTGTAGCATTTCTCAAGCCATTTCTCATAGCTCCTAATGTTGGTGTCTGTCCCTACTCCAGTATAACTGATCAATGAAGGGTACCCTCTATGTAGTGGCAACTCCTCTTTTTCTATTTCTTTGCACGGCTTCCTCTCTTTTTTAACTTCACTGCCTATATCTACCTTTTTCTACATTGGGACCATCGTGTAGAAAATGCATCTTTTTAACTTTTCGTTTTACCTTCTTACCTAGGGTTTTCCTACAAATTTTCTATTTTTTTACCATTTTACCCTAACCCCCGTTTGTTCTTTCTATTTTGACTTTCACATTTGTTTAGCCCAACCTAGTTCATTAACAATTAAATATAGTAATTTAATGGATGTTTACATTTCACAATGAAATTACTGAAATCTACTTGCATTTTCACTAATTGAACTGTAACGGTGGTTAAAATAAATACATGTATCCTTTGACAACTCAACCTTACGTCGTTGACTTACTTTACCATTTTTTACTCCATTCCAACTTCTGGAATTTAGTCCCACAGTGAAATTCTCATTTAATTTTCATAGCAATCCTTCTTTCTACAATTTTTAAATTTAACAATGTAAATCTGAAAGAAAAATAACTTTAAATTTACCCTAACCCGTTGAATTTTACTCTTTTGGGTGTTAGTTTGGTATTAATTATAGTAGTTAATGCACCCACGACTTTAGCTTTTTTACGTTAGCATTTTGTTTTAAACTTCTATCCATTAGTTTATTTTCTACATACATCTCATTTTCTTGTATCTTTCTTTGTATATTGTTCTTTGTATGTCCCCCTTATATCTTTTCAACATACAAGTCCATATGCAATGAGTCATACACCATGTTATCCTTTTTCTTCTATACCCATGTTTGTATCTTTGGTTTGTATATCGCAATGTATATGACATAAATACAAGCGCATATACAAACAACCCATACAAACATCCTTTCACCCTTTATCTTTCCGTCGATGTCTTTTATTTCCTTGTATATCGGAGATGCATATTTTTAACATACAATTATCCCAAACATACAAAACCCTTCCTTTATTTAATTTCCTTTTAAAATCTGTCTTGAATCTTTTGTTTGTATCCTTTCTTGTATATTAGGTTGTATACTCATCTGCTGATACAATACAACCCCGAGATACAATCTACGAGACCCATTTTACTTTCCCACTTGTATCTCAACAATACAACAATACTTGTATCTATCCTTATGCACAAGCCTCGATACATGCAAACTCCTTTGTATAATCAACTCAGACTCCTCATCTTTTATAAACAACACTACATAACTCTTCAGCTCCACATATGCATATAAAGTGAATGCATTTTTCCATGTACATTAAGATACGATGCATCACTTATATCAGATTTTAATTCTCTTTGACTTCCATGTTGTATGTATATCAAAAGGTATAAACCCAAAGCATGCAACATACAAACTGCAAAACATACCTTGATAAAACCAAATTTCATATTCTCTTTGAGTCCATGATATGTATATCATGTTGTATATCACCTTCTATCTTTCTTTTCACCAAACATACAACCCAAGATACAAACTGTGGACTTAACCAATTATCCATTTTACTTCTGAATCTCGTCGGGTCTAATTTGTATGTAAAGAATAACACATTAGCAATATCTATACAAATAAAATGGTTCATAAACTTGATAACTCTATGCGACTAGCACAATGACTCAACATACAAATGACCTTGTATATGCAACATAGAAACCTTCATATAATGCATTTTACCAAAACACATATATCTTGTAGAATATTAGGAATTTTGAAATAGTTCAAAAAGCAACCCCTATTCATTTTTGACAAAGAATTCACCCCTATTCTGTTCTGGTACCTAATGCTATTTTTTAAAAAAAAAATTGAACAAGATTTGTAACATTTACCTCCTTTTGCCTTTACCACCAAGCAGATCCACACACAAGCAAAAGCCACAGCTATAGCAGGGGTCCTCATTTTGCTAAGAAGTAAAATGGGGCATGTTGTGAGCATCACAATAGAACTTACTTCTATCACTAGTCATATGGTTTGAGCAACTACTATCAATAACCCGACAATCTTCATCACTTGTACAACCTTTAGACCATCTTTGATGGTTGTCATTTTATTCTTTGTCAATCACTTCCTTGGACAATCTGCTCTTGACATCTCTTGATGAGCATTCAGTTGTATCAAAGAGTATTTGTTTTCCTTTTGTCTCCATTTGGATCTCCTTTGAGTTGTTACTCTTTCCAAAGGGACTTGACTCTGATACCAATTGTTGATATGCACCGGACAACTAAGAGGGGGGAGGGTGAATCAGTTGTAACAAAAACTTAAACACTTTGTGCAATTTAAAACATTCATCACTTATCCATAATTATTATATTTTAAGAATGAGTGCATGAAATTAGAAACTTAACCTTAGATACAACATCAAACACAAGAGACATGAGATTTATGTGGAAAACCCCAAGGTGGGGAAAAACCACGGAGAGGATTAACTCTCAATATATATTGCAATCTTGAAATAATCATGTTCAGGCTTAGTCACTGCACGGGCCTAAACATACTGGATCACTGCCATGAAGAACAAAAAGGTCTAGCATGCTCACTGCCTCAACCCTAAACCAAGCAAGATTACAATAAGGGTTGTTAAACCCTACTGGTGGCTTACTTATAGACTCATTTCCATGATCAACACCTTTCTATTAAGTACAATAATTCCCTTGCTCTGCTCTTGCTCTACTCTACTCTTCCTCTTCTCTACTCTTCCTCTTCTTTTCTCTGCCTCTTCTCTACTCTACCTTTTGGACCTTTCTTAATATCTTTTCATTTTCACTCAAGGACACCTTTTCCATGACTCAAATACAAGTATTTATACACTACATCAACCTTGGAATTATCATCAAGGTTGGCATCACAATCATCAACCATTGGAATAATCTCCAAGGTTGGTATTACAAACATTTACAAAATAGGTCCTAACCTATTACAATTTTATACAAAGGGAATGAAATGTGGATCATGCCATGCCTTAGCTAGGACTCAAACATGAACTTCCATGCCACAACACTCTTCCACAATCTTCTAGAGATCTTTGCAATCACTAGGATCAACCAAGTCAACCAAGACTAGTTACATGCTACATTATTGGGGAACAATCTTCACACAACATCTCAATTTCTTAATGCGAACCAAAGTCTAGATAGGAACATGATTAGGAGACATTCACAAGCATGCTATAATTATCAAGAGCAACCACACAAATTTTAACCACTTTATCCATAGGAATCTTCTCACTGGAACACATGAACTTCACTGTCTTCATTGTGATAAAAGAAAGATAGCTTGTGGACCACCAAACCACAAACCATTAAAACTGTGGGCACTTATCATCATCCTAGACTTCCCTCTAGAACTGTAGATCCAAATACTTTATTGTGAAGGAATGCAAAGTAAAATACTTTCTTCCGGTCCTAACTAAACTTATAGAAAAGGTAGGTTTCACTTTGGTGAGCACAACTCACTCAGATCTTCATGTGGATGGCTCAAACCTAGAATGCAGCATCCTTAGTCATACCTCTAACTTACTTCCAATCCATAGACAACAATCCTCAAGCAGAAGTAAATGTAGAGTAGTTTACTAGACTGTTCTTCAGCATACAACTCATTATCTATACTGCACTTCTCTGTAGCTCACTAGTTTCTTCTGGATAGGCTAATTTTCTCAATATCCTCAACATACAAGTCTTCTAAACACATAATATAATAAGATACAGTTGACACCAATGACAACACCCTTTAGGCACATACTTGCAACAGATGATAGACCCTAGATGCTGAAATTTGATGGGTTTAAACCTAAGCAAGGCATTGGAGTTGGGATCGATTTGGTTAATTCCCAAGGGAAGTCCTATCTTGCTGCATACATATTACAATTTCATTGTACCAATAATATTGCTAAGTATGAAGCATTGATACATTTCTTAATTTTTACACTGGAAAAGGGAGTCAAGATTTTGCATGTGTTTGGAGATTCTGAACTGTTAATTAAATAGTTGAGGAAATAATATGCTTACAATTATAATAGATTCTCTATTTATAGACAAATGGGCTATGGGATCTCATTGAGGGATTTGACACCTTTAATATCACTCATGTCCCATGAAAATAGAACCAACGAGCATATACATTAGCCACAACCACCACCACACTAGAGCTATTGATTTTGTTAGGACATAAGAAATTTTTAGTTGAGTTAGTGTCATTTCCATCAATGCCAGATAATGTGACATATTTTCAAGTCTTTAATTATGATCAACATATCTTAGAATTCATTTCTAACGAAGATGTGTTTGAAGCTTAGGTAGTAGATGAACATCCTCTTGAAGATCAGATTTTTGATGGACATATAAATTTGGAGGACAATAAGATATCAAAGAGGATGATGGAATTGGAAAGGATGTTTGACTTGGAAAACATGACCAAGCAGAAGGATTTGCCTAAGGTGGATGGAGGTAAATATGAGCCCATAAATATAGGCCAAGGTTCAGAGACAAAGAATATCCTGATTGAAAAGGTATGTACTCCAATTGAATGAGAAGGGATCATTTAGGCTTTAACAGATTATATCCATGTGATAGCTTGGACTTATGACGAGCTCAAGACATATGATACCTCTATCATCACTCATACTATTCCATTGAAGCCTGATGCCAAACCTTTCAGATAGAATCAGAGGCTAGTGAATGCCTTATTGGAACCATTGATATTTGAAGAGGTCAAGAAGTATCTAGCCACTAGAATCATATTCCTAATCAAACATTCCACATGGGTAGCATATTTAGTACAAGAAATAAAAAAATGGAGATATACTCTTATGCGTTGATTTTAGGAACCTGAACAAAGCATCATAAAAAGATAATTATCCACTCCCATCACTTGATGAGGTGCTTCAAATGGTTAATGGAGAACAAATGATGTCTTTCTTAGATGAATTTCTAGGATATAATCAAGTTATGGTTGAAAAGATTGATAGATTGAAGACTACATTCATGAAAAAGTGGGGAATATTTGCTTATGGGCGTATTCCATTTTTCTTGATTAATGCTGGAGCTACATTCCAACAAGCTATGAATATTGCTTTCAAAGATCTGGTGGGTCACTGTTTGGTTATTTATATGGATGATCTGATAGTGTTCTCAAAACAAAGAGAGGATCATATTGAGGATCTGTGCAAAGTACTCCAAAAATGTAAACAATATGGCATATCTTTAAATCCTAAGAAGTACGTCTTTCGAGTCACCATAGGGAAGTTCTTGGGACACATAATATTAGAAAGTAGAATAACCATAGATCTTGATAGGGTGGACTCCATCATGAAGTTACAACTACTAGCAAGCAAGAAGGAAATAAAATCATATTTTAGTAAGATAAATTTCATCAGGAAATTCATAATAGGATTCATTGAGATAGTGAGACCTCTGAATGCCATGTGTAGACACCCAAATTTGTCCATGTCTAGCAACACCTTGTTAAATCATTAAGCCAATTAATTAAATAAATTTTATTTATTTAATTAATTCCACATCATTTCTCAGTCATATCCCAATCCTATCCTATTCATTTATCCAATTAATTAAATAAATATTATTTATTTAATTAATTTACAACTCATATCACAACTAATTCAAATATTTTATTTGAATTAATTCCTCCCCTTTTATCACATTCCAACACTTGTCTAGTCAATCATGTGTTGTAAGACAACTTTCATTCATATCCTTCACATGCACAACTAATGAAACCTAAATTTAGTAACTTTCAATCCTAGCCATTCACATAGCCTCTGAATCTCCACCGTTGATTGATCTTGGCTAAGTCCTATATAAACACCCTCTCACTCCATATGAGACATCCAGCAATCATATCCAGCAATCATATAGCACCTACATTATCATCTTGAGCATCTGAGCATTCACTTGAGCTTTTATCATCTATCATGGCAGCTTTCAGCTTTGTAATTGTTCATTGTTGAAGAAGCGGTCCACATCCCTCAAACAAGGAATCACACGGTCTAGGTGATGTTATGCTTGAATTGCATTGTTCTTTGATTTCATTTAGGTTAGATTCCTTGATGATGGTAGGGTTAGGGTTTCATGACTATGTCTGATCTGCTACACCTGACTTTCACCTATTATATTTTGGCATGCTTGGTGGGACTCACGTCCTTGATTGACTTCATTTTTCAGAGTTGTTTTCTTTGAAGATCAGATTTTGCAAGTCCTTGCAGAAAATTCCTGTCACTTCTGAACAAACATCCGCCACTTTCAGATCTCTGCGCCGCTTTTATGCTGGAACCGGCAACATTTACCTCTCTGGATCGCCTTTACACAAACAGTCGTCGCCTCAGGGATCATTTGTATCGCTTCTATTTCATTAAGGCTCGCCTGTGATTAGCACTGTTTGCGGTTGCTTTTTAGACAGTATTTATCGCTTTTGACCTAATAGTGGCCGCTTTTGCACACATTCGCATCGCTTTTGATCTAACATTGGCTGCCTTTGCACATGTTCGCATCACTTTTGACCTAATAGTGGCCGCTTTTGCACACATTAGCATCGCTTTTGATCTAACAGTAGTCGCTTTCACACTGATCTGAATCGCTTATGAACTGAGAGTGATCGCCTATGCAGGTTAGGGTTTCAACTTTTTTGCAGATACAGGTCGCTTTTGTCTTACAACAGGTCACTTCTAGGTATAGCTGGATCACCTATGAGTCTACTGAGGCCACGTTTGAATTAATTAGAATCGCTTTTGAATTGACAGTGATCGCCTGTTAGACTAGGGTTTTTGTCTGTCGACTGTGTTTTGCAGATACTTTTCGCATTTAGCCCTCAGTTGATCGCATTAGGCTAATACGCATCGCTTATGAGTTGACAGGTGTCGCATACTGTATTTGCCACATCACATATGATCTGTAGTATTTCACCTCTGGGAAAATGAAGATCGCCTTTGATCAGCAGTGAATCGCATCTGGTGAGTTTTGTTGTTTTCAAATCTGTTTCAGTTCCAGTTCAATTTTTGGCTATTAATCAGGTATTTGCGCAGCATCTTATCGATTTGTCTAAGAAAGGAGGTTATCAAACTACTGACATATCTTTTACAGGTTCGATCGGTCCAAGATTTGTGGTTTTTCACTAAATTAGGCATATTTGGGCTTGGTGCTTAAAATGAATCATTGTTTGCTCCGTGCTTGATTTATCTTTTTGATTGCTTGCATGTGCCTGATTGTAACCCAAATTTAATAGCAAAAGTATCCTCTCCCCTTGCCTATCAAATGGATCTTGGGTGTATGAGAACTTGTCATTATCTTTAGAGGGCCTGCCTTCCCAATGTGAGAAGGGATACGACCCAAGCGGTAACAGGCTAAAGCCAAGTCCTTCCGAACTGCTATATAAGAAAAGTGTTTGTGTCGAAAGCCACAAACAAATGGGTGCTGTTGCGTTATACTGATAGCCAACCTCCCCCAAAACCCTCCAAGGTGCAACCCTTGGAGGCTGGGAGACTCCATAACGGAGAGTAGCACTGCCGCATGTATAGCCACCTGAATGGATGCCCTTATTAGCAACTTTGTGTAGTAGCCAAAATCCTTCTATTTGTTGACGTAGAGGGCAAAACCCTTGAAGCGGCCCTGATTCATGCGGTTCTTAGCCGAGGTAGCAGGGACAATCTAAAGGTTTGGAGAGGGTCAAGCCTTATAAGAAACCTGGATCTTGGTATGCGTGAGAAGTGTGTGTAAATGTAAGGAGGAGCCAGTGCTACCAAGATCCTGGAGCTACCCACTTTGAATAGGCACAACTAGGGGATTCAACGAATACTGTCCTATCCTAGCCTAGGCTGTATCAGTTTGTGCTTGTTGTGAGTGTGAGTGACTGTTATCACTGTTTTCTTGCTGAAAAATTGCAAAATCAGACAACTTTTGGACAAACATAGTCGCTTTTGAACCTAAACTGCTCTCACAGATCACAGACATCGCTTCCAAACTATAGTAATTCACTTTTTGCCTGAACTGTGTTGCTTTTAAACAATAGCTGCCCGCATATTGCCTGAACAGAGTCACTTTTAAACCACAGATGATCACCATGGCATATATCCAACCACAAATGTGACTTAACGACTTGCAACCAAGACCCATATCTTCGCAATCTATCCACATTCATCCAACAATCGCAACAAACGTCGCTTGATCAAACATCCAACCAATTAGCGACATCCATAAGAACTACATACAGCTCTATCGTTGACGCCTTGATCCCGTGGATACAGGGTATGTAGGCAATCTAAGATGTGAAGGAAGCACTCTGATTCAGGCTAAGACGATAGTACCTTTCATCATTCATCTTTCATCTTTCTTCTAAACATCCTTCACTCTTTCAGCTCAAATTCTCCTATCTTTCATCACTTACATCATCAATAAAACCCAGAACTACATATTCATCATGTCTCATCTTCATCGTAAATGTGCTTTGATCCCATGGATACATGGTATGTAGGCAGTCTGGAATACGAAGGAAGTTTCCAGTACTCAAGCACAGATGATCCACCCCATCTTCTTCATCTTCTTTCCTCATCCATCTTCTTCTCTTTGATTAGCTCAAACAAGAAGCAAACCATGTGTATATTGAAAGCCCAAGCACTTTAACCAATCAACAGTATCCCAGAAGCTATTTGTCTGCATGCCTTAAGCCAACATTTGCTATAACAGTTTATCACCAACTTTAGCCTTCAACAGGATGTAGCTTTCCTCTTAACAAGGCGCCAGCTTGATCTATCCAAGAGCACCCAAAATTTGGCAAGAGAATGTGATGACAGTATCTTTTGTTTATCTTTTGATTTATCTTTTGTCTCTTTTCTATGCCTAATCAAGACTGCCTTGATCCATTTATATCTTGGTATGTTGCGATGAAGTAAGGATTGGGGCATGGTCATATAGCTTTTGTATGCCGTGTTTGCGGGATGATCTTATTCTCTTCCTATGCGTATTGGTATCTTGTACGTGTTGGGATTAGCATCTTACATATCAATATCTCTAGCATCTGAGAAGCTAAACAGTCTCTTATGCATTTGAGACTATTCTATGTTAAGACTAACTCCATACATATAACCAGCAAGCTATCATTATGTGTAGTAGAGATAAGCTCAAACCATTGCTTGTAGCGTCAAAGTCCAACACTAGCTGTTATTCATATCTTGTGCATGTTGGCTCAACATCTTGACCTCATGCATTCAGACAAGATTGTAACACGCTAGTTGTGCATTGGATACCTCGACACCTTGGTCTCTTATACCCTGGTGCATAACATCCATATGCTATATCAAACATAAGGACTGCATTTCTTTTCATTTTGAGCAATTACTTGAAAGCTGCCCATCATCATCCTACCTATTCATTCTATCTATCCATTCCATCATACTCAGCCAAGATCAATCATTTCCATCATCCTTTGTCCATATTCCCGCTCCTGCAAAAACAAGTGTGTTAGCCATACATAAGTCCATCATATATATCTTTCATTACCATCTACCTATATGCATACATCTATCCATATCCTTACCATCTACATATTCATACATTTTCTATTCATTACCATTTGCATAAACATCCATCCATAATCCATATATAATCCATACAACATGCATAGCCATCATAATATCAACATCATAACCATTACAACATCATATAGATCGCCAAAACTACCATATATATACATGTGTGTCAAAATACAAGTGTCTACAATACAAGCTAAGCCCTGAAAGAATGAATGTACAAAATTGGCTCTAGGCCTCATCATGATACAAAATACACAAGGTAGCCCTAGTGACTACTGCCAGCTCCCTCGCCCTGACCACCACCACCACTAGGTCCTGTACCTAGTCCTCCATCTCTCGGTGGCCCCATCACTGAGGCTACTGATCGAGATCCACCTGACCTCCATGAGCTGAAAGCCCCTGATCTGCTCCTGAAGCTAGGCTGTCTCTGCTCTGCCGGCACAGCTCCATAGTATAAGCCCTTGTAATACTCAGCCTCACCCTGCATTCTCTGAAGCTCTGCCTGTACCGCTATCAACTGTGTGGCCAAGTACATCGTAGCTCCATCAGTCCCCAAGGCAACCACTGCTCTATCTCGCTCACTGGTCATCCCCTACAGCTACTGCACTGCCCTATCTCTCTCAACTCACAGACCATCCCTCTCTGCTTTCATAGCCTGCTCCTGTTGTATCGCAATGTCTCGCTCTAGTCTCATCATCTGCTCATGCTGCCTAGCTGCGTCTCTCTCTCCTATCACTCTAGCTAGGGCACCATCATCCTATCCATCTCCCCCCTGTGCTCTCAACTATAGCTGAGCCTGATAGGTCTATGCCTGTGCTCTCGCATGCCACAGACTAATCACGGCCTGATGCCTATCCATCTCCACTCTCCTCAGCTTCATTTGTGCCCGCTGCCTCCATCTCCTCTCCTCTCTAATCCATCTCCGCAGCTGCTGAATACCAACATCATCACTTGCTCCAATCTGTGCCTGAGGCTATGCTAATATCGTAGGCTGACCTGGCACCTGCCCTGGCATCTATATCCCTCGTGCAGCTGGCACAACAGCCTATGCTGGTGGCGCCCATCGTCGTCACCTCTGAACTGGCCTCTCCATCCCAATCTCTCCTATCTCCCCATCTCGTGTCAACCGAGTCGGCCTCGCTGTCACCCAGTATACATCATACTCTGGCAATGTGCCTGGATCTGCAGGACCCTGTCCCCACTGCCATGCTACTGGCTATAGTCCATCTCTCTCTGCCAAAGCTGTGTCCACCACAACCTCTGGACCCCAATCAAACACCTCCTGCCTCGTCCTCCCAAAAACAGCATCACCTACAGGTATTGCCTGTGCTAGCTCTCTCTGGCAAATAGCTCTCTATAATATACATGCCGCGTCCAAAAATGTATCTCACCTGTCTAGCATAGACAAGCTCTGCATCCTCCTCCTCCCACTACTCACATCCTAGCCATGGTCTCCATACAAATCTATCTACCTCATCTAATCTCCGCCACCAGTATACCACACCTCGGCGCTGTCGATAAGTCAACGCTCCTCTATACATCCGCGCAAATGGCTCTCTTGCTGCTCTAGCCACCCATCCCTCTGGTCTCGTCACCAGAATGTGCTCATACGCCCATACATGCAACACTATCACTCCTGCCGACATACTGGCTCCAAACATATAAGCGCAATCATGCAGGTAATGATAGAGCTGTCCCAACATGCACTCTGCCCATGCATATCTCGTGCCATAGGAAAACATGCCCTCCATCACTGTCCCCCATCCTATGGGAAAACCTCTGGCTCTCCTATCACCCACTAGCCATCTAATGATAGCCACTACCACCCGCTGTAACCTGTCACAAAGCTCCTCCATCCTCCCCATTGGTATCTCTGAACCCTCTGCTCCGATGTCTGGTGTCCCAAACAATCTCCTGAATGTAGCTGGGCCCATCTTTAGATCATAATCCACACGATCCCCATCTATTGGAATCCTCAAAATCTGGAATACATCCTCTAAGGTGATGGTCGCCTCTCCTGTCGGTAACAAGAATGAACTGTGCTCGCTCATCCATCGCTCCACCATCGCTGTCATCAGCCCTCGATGTGCCTGAACTGGCTCTAATCGTGACACATGCTCCAAGCCCAGGATCTCTAACACCAGTAGCTCCTCTGCATCTAACCATCTCACCAGCCGTAAATCTCTCGGATGGGGCTCTCATGATAACAATGGCGGTAGTACATCCTGCATCATCCATTTACCCTTGTCAGTCCATTCCGTTAGTCATACATATCAAAATTTGCTTCTCTATTTGCTATTCTATCTTCAACCTACCATAAGCATCCCATTTTACCACATGCGCTTCTTCCTAGCTTATTAGCGACCAGCCTTTCCTTATGCGCTACTGTTTTGCCCATAAGCGAGCTCTTTTGCAAATGTGCCTCTGTTTTCACTACATGCGAGCTATTTTATCCTATGCGCTTATTGTTTGCCCATAAGCGAGCTCTACCTCTATAAGTGCTTACTATTATTGCATATGCGTGCTATATTCTACATGCGCATAGTTTTATCCTATAAGCGAGCCAACTAAGCATATGCGACCATTCTAGCCTTAAATGCACACTATTTTCCCTATGCGAGCCATTTCTATCCATAAGCGATCCACACTACGTGAAGCGACCGCTATTTGCTTATAAGCAAGCCCTTTCTAGCCATAAGCGATGCATATTGCTCTTTCCACGCTTTTCGCCTGCATTTTTCCTGCCGACGGGATGCGACCCGTTTTCCCCTATGTGACCTACCCGCGCCCATAAGTGACCAAAACTACTACAAGCACTCTCTATTCCTATATAAGTGACCTAAATGTGCTATTTCCTAACCTAGTCGCTTTTAGTGCCGTGTGTGAATTAATTACGCTTTTAGGCTATTAATTACATGCTTTTGGGAAAAGTTTTGAAACATACCGGTGCGCCTGCTCCCTCTGGTTGCCCATGTGTCCTCACTCGCTCTGTACGATGATCCCTGCGTGGAATAACCATCCTGCTAGCTCTGCAACTCTCACTCTAAGGAGCTCTGGGTTTCTCTAGTTTCTGAGCACAAATGAGTACAAATGAGCCTATTTGCCATTGAAGAACCTACTTATAGCCCTTCTCAAAACTCTAATTCTTCTATGCCACAGCCTATTTTCTTCCATCCAACTCCCATTTTCTTCCTATCAGCCTTCTTTTTAGCCTTTTTCTTCTATCAAGAGCCAACCCAGCCCTTCCTGGTTAGCCTGACTTACCTCTCAAGGGGGCATCACCTGCCAGTTACACTGGGGTATAACTTGTTTATCGAACACATCGTATCTTCTTTGACACAACATTCTACCAAACATTGTATCAAAGAGGGGCAAAATGTAGACACCCAAATTTGTCCATGTCTAGCAACACCTTGTTAAATCATTAAGCCAATTAATTAAATAAATTTTATTTATTTAATTAATTCCACATCATTTCTCAATCATATCCCAATCCTATCCTATTCATTTATCCAATTAATTAAATAAATATTATTTATTTAATTAATTTCCAACTCATATCACAACTAATTCAAATATTTTATTTGAATTAATTCCTCCCCTTTTATCACATTCCAACACTTGTCCAGTCAATCATGTGTTGTAAGACAACTTTCATTCATATCCTTCACATGCACAACTAATGAAACCTAAATTTAGTAACTTTCAATCCTAGCCATTCACATAGCCTCTGAATCTCCACCATTGATTGATCTTGGCTAAGTCCTATATAAACACCCTCTCACTCCATATGAGACATCCAGCAATCATATCTAGCAATCATATAGCACCTACATTATCATCTTGAGCATCTGAGCATTCACTTGAGCTTTTATCATCTATCATGGCAGCTTTCAGCTTTGCAATTGTTCATTGTTGAAGAAGCAGTCCACATCCCTCAAACAAGGAATCGCATGGTCTATGTGATGTTATGCTTAAATTGCATTGTTATTTGATTTCATTTAGGTTAGATTCCTTGATGATGGTAGGGTTAGGGTTTCATGACTATGTCTGATCTGCTACACCTGACTTTCACCTATCACACCATGTTAAAGAAAGATTCCAAAACTGAATGGACATTAAAGCCAAGACAAGTTTTGAAGACATCAAGATGGTAATAGTTGATGCCCCTGTGTTAATCAACCCTGACAAAACTAAGGATTTCTAGATATATTCCTTTACATCTGATCACACTTGCACTATTATTTTGGGTCAAAGGAATGAGATTAAGGAGTAAAATCCCATAGTGTTCATGAGTATCCAATTCAGGGATGTTGAGCTGAGATATCTGGATGTAGAAAAGTAAGCCCTTTCTTTAGTTAGAGCTACCAATAAATTCTGGCATTACATCCTAAGAAGTAAGCTAGTTGTTGTAGTACCTAACTTGGCGGTAAAAATGCTACTAATACAAAGAAATCCTCAAGAGAAAAGAGCCAATTGGATCATAGTTCTACAAGAATATGACACAAAAATTTCTCTTATGAGATTAGTCAGATGATAGGCTCTCAGCCAAATGATTCCTCAAACAGACCCTGATTTAGTCAGTCAATAGTACATAGCGGATTCAGATCACCAATATGACTAGTATCTAGATATCAGGCATGTCCTAATATCTAGATACCAGAGGCAAGCTTTGGGAGTTAAATCTCAAAGTTATATGATAAAAGGAGGAAACTTATCCAGGAGGAATCATGAAGGGATATACCTTAGATGCCTTAACAGTCACGAAGCTAGTAGAGTCATTCAAGCCTTACATGACAAGTTTGGGATAGCTCATGGATCCCATTTAGCTACAATTTATAAGATCCTTAGAGTTGGGTACTATTAGCCCGTAATCTTTAAAGACATTGCAGAGCATACAAGCATTGTCATACCTACAAAGTAGCATCCTACAGAGAGAGATATGTAGTGTAGCCTTTAAACCAGTGATGGAGATGTGACCCTTTACACAATGGGGAATGGACTTCATAAGAGCAATTAATCCACCATCATCAACTGGGCATAGGTATGTGTTAACTATTACTGATTATTACACTAGGTGGACTAAGGCAATGAGAAGAAAAACATGCACGTCATAGGATGTAATCAAGTTCTTAGAGAACAACATCATCACCAAGTTTAGAGTTCCTTTCGCATTGGTATGTGACAATGGCCCTATCATTTCCTCTTTGAAAATTTCAAATTGAACTTTTGAATATGGAATTACATTAAAATTCCCATCTAATTACTATCACTATAGAAACGCATTAGTTGAGTCTACTAACAATAATCTATTAGATATCATTAAAAAGTTAGTAGAGAAAAATTCTAGAGAATGGAATACTTTGTTAAAATATGCATTATGGGTAGATAGGACTAGACTTAAGCCTACTTTAGGAAACTCTCCCTATCAACTAGTTTATGGAGTGGACCCAATTCTACCAGTGAATTTAAAGATCCCTACCTTACAATTTGCTCAGGCATACCTTGTTTTAGAAGACAAAGTAGAAGTCCATATATTACAAATATTACACTTAGAAGAGAATAGGGATCATGCAATTGATCACTTTTCTAAACATTGGGGAATTTTCAAATGCTAGTTTGACAAGAAGACCAAAATTAAAGCATTCAATATATTTGATCTGGTGTTGTCTTGGAACAAAGCCCAGGAAAAGAAGGCCTCAGACCATGGAAATTTTGATAAACTATGGATGGGTTCTTTTCAAATAGTAGAAACACTTAGAGATAGTACTTATAGGCTAAAAACTTTGACTGGAGAGGATGTTCAATTGCTTGTTAATGGACAATTCCTAAAACATTATATCCAAGCCTGATTCAGGTAAAATCTAAAACATGTATATATGTATAGTTGCATGTATAATGGTTTGTTTGTTTTGTGTGTTTTTGCTTGTTTTGTGTTGTTTGCTTGTTTGTTGAGTCCTTATTTTGGTTAGGTATGATGTTGGGCACCTTTTCGCTTTAGAAAGCTTCAAAATTTTTGAAAGTTAAGAAAGAACCTCAAGTCTTTGCATAGGTTGTATCCTTTACAGTTTTGATTATGCTAATTTATTCTACGAAATCATATTCATCAATTAAAATAAAACGTCATTCTAAGGAATCATCAAATGAACACATCTAATGTTCCTAGGATTGGTTGAAAGTGTTAGTGTCCACATTAAGTGAAAAAACTAAAGGTTTTCCTTTGCTACCATTATAATTCTCAGCCTGGCAACAGATCCCATTATTGTGCAAACAATGAGAAAAAATGATATATTTTATACAAAATTGCTGAAAATCAACAGAAAGAGAATTTATGTTCTCAAGGTCATATAGATATCCCTATCAGGGCTATGGACACCTGACTAGCAGTGGGGCTCTATTTATGGGAATTATAGGTGATAACCTTTCTAGGGCTATGGATGGTTGACTGGTAGCAAGGCTCTATCCAGGTTTGTCTTAAAAGGTTAAATCCAACAATGTAGCTTAATGCTAGTAACTACTTTTTTCAACTTAGCCAGTAGGAAGGAAATGAATCAAAGCACACACTTGCATTCTTTCTCATAATCTAGTTTCATTGATGAACATGATCTCTTATGAACTAATCTAGATATTCATGAATAGTGAAGCTTGGAATTTTATATCTAGATTTTCCTTTCCTTCCTAAATTGATGTGAAATTTGGTTGTCTTCTTTGGTGGCAAGTTGTGTGGTCTCCCCATTTTGCCTTAGCAAAATAGGGACCCAACATTTTTTCTTTTCCCATGTGTTTTCCCTCTTTGGGCGGTATGGTAAAATCTCAGATCCTAATCCATGGTCAAAAGTCAGGTTCAACAAATTTCCTAACAGAGTTCACCATTGGATAGAGAATTGAATTTTGAGTAGCTTTGCCTTTTGAACCATGTTGAAATTCAATAAGATGAAGAAGTTATGCTTGGTCAAAGTTTTGGTTTTATGCCCTTTTATACTTGGTTGAAAAGTCAAGTCATTTTGGTTCTAATATTTCCCATATTTCCAATAAGGAAAAACTTAGAAGCACTTATGTATTTTGGGATTTGGTGAGTTCAGAGTTTTCCCAATTCACTGACTACACGATAAAGAGAGGAAAAAACTTAAGTATTTTGAGAGTTAAGTAAACTAAGTTCAAAAGTTTGAAAGTTTAGATAATTTTCAATTCACTGACTGGGCGACATATGGAAACTAGAAGGATACAATGTGAAGTGATAAAGGAAAAGACTTAAGCACTTTTGTTCAAGTTTATCATTGTTGGGAAATTTCTCCTTTTGAGAACTACTTTGAGAGTTCGGCATTTCACTGATTCGCCAACAAGGTGATAAAGGATCTTAGGGTCAAAAGTTTAGGGTTTTGTTATTTCACCGACTAAAGATTTTTTGAAAATGGGTAAGTTGAAGAATTTGATGAGTTGAAGTCTTTGATTGGGAAAATTATTGTTAGAAGAACTTAGGTTTTTTGAAGTGAGTTTGAAGGTTAGCAATTTCCCTGATTTGTTGATAGAGGGAAATAGGGTGATAAAAGAGCTAGAGGAAAAATTTGTTACTAGGAAGTGTAATGTTGGAAAATGTCCCCTTGGGGGCTTTTCCCTCACAAGGTTTAGCTCATGCATCTTTTATCTGCATTTAGGACATCTTGCATCACATTTTGACATCCAGACCAAATGACCCCTAAGTTTCATGACAAATGGGACCTAGGGGATCCCTTAAACCTAACCCTGACCAAAATAGGGAGGGACAACTTTGGCGCCAATGCCCTAGTCCTACCCTATTTTGGGTTAGTCCCAAATTTGAAGTGTCGACTTGTGACCATTATTTGGGTCCTATGCTAACATGGTAAGTTTGAATTACAAAATTCTTGGCGGGAGTGTTTGTAGTTGCATATATAAGCATGTTTAGGCATTCATTTGTAAATGAGATTTTCACTAGATGATTACTAGTTAGCAATTTGGATTCTTGATTTTATGTGAAGGTGATTCAAGACATTCATTGTGTAGCAAGAGCAGATTTGTGTTGTCTATGTATTTGTATTTGCATATTTGAGCAATCATCTCCTCATGGCATGAAGAGCTTCTTCCTTCCATGAGATCTTCACTACAAGGTGACAACATTTGCATTTTGAGAATTTATCATTTGGTTTTTGCCTCTACCTCACAAGGGCATGCACTATCTATCTGACAATGGTGTTTAGAAGGCTTGAATGTCTCTTCGAGGCTTGACTGAGGCAAGCCTCTAAACACCCCAATCCCCTCCCAAAGTTTCTATGGTTGTAGGTTACAGGTTGAAGATATGGGGAAGGTGGAATTGTAGGAGGGTACTATAGAGTGTCAGATTTGTATATCAGAGTTGAAAATAGCACCCTGGACTTGGGCACCCACTCTTTAGTCCTTTGGATTCTGCAATGAAGAAATCTTTGATGCAGTAGGGACAGGCTATAGATCAAGATTCTAGATCCTGACAAAACCCTAGGCATTGTACTTGGGCACCTGCTCATTTGTCCCCGACTGTTCCGCTTCTGAACCTTGAAAATAGGTGTCACAATTATCTGTCATTTTACATCTTTCTGTAGCAACATTTTTTGATATTCATCCATTTTCTTCTGTATTTGTGTAGTTAGGGTTTTGATGTATAATTAAGCATAATTGTAATCAAATCATACAAATTCAAGTTTCCCTACATCTCACAGCAACTTAGGGTCTGCTAGTACATTGCCACTTGACCCTAAATCCTTGAATGAAAGGGTGAAAGGTGGATACACACAAAACTACAAAAACCAATCATCCAAATTTTACCCTTTATAGGAACTTTTGTTGATAACAAGTGAAAGTTCATTACTTGGAACTTTTGCTGATAACAAGGAAAAGTTTAGGATTATGCACTATTGTCGATAAATGAAGGATAGACGAAGGCAAAGTTTAGGATTCTTTTACTAATAAAGAGGGCAAGACATGTAGTTCAAAAACTTGCAAAATCACTGAAAGAAGGTGATAGTTCTAAAAAAATTAGACATCACCGATAAAAGAAACTTAGAACTACAATTTGAAAAATGTAAGTTTGTCAATAAGGGCATCAAAAGGTGATAGTTTAGAAAAGTTTAAAATTTTTGTTAAGAAGGATAAAAGGGCAATAGTTCAGAAAAGATAAACTTCACTAACAAAGAGAAGAAAAGCCAAGTTTAAAGAAGTTCACTTTTTCTGATAGAGGCAAAGGAGGAGGATTTAGATATTTTGAGGAATTGTTGATAAAGGGCTAAAAGGCAATAGTTTGAGAAAAATAGAAATTGTCAGCAAGGGCGATAGTTTGGTAAAGTGACCTTTTACCGATAAAGATACATAGAATCACAGTTCGTAAAAAAATATAATTTTATAGATAAGGGTATCAAAAGACAAGATTATGAAAATGTAAAATCAATGATGTTTTATAGATATTTTAGGCTTTGGTCAAAAGGAATTCATTCTTTAATGTTAAAACATCAGGATATTCAGATCAATTTGTAGGGAATTGGAGGAGTTCAAAAGGGAGCTATAAGTGATTCCACAACACAGTTAAAACTCAGCATTTACCTCAGCATCAACAGTTATGAATAAGACCAAGATTCTCTTCTCATTTTTATAGGTACATTGTAATTTTACATAGGTGAAGGTTGAATTTCAAATATTAAGCCGAATCTCAGTATTTATATCTTATTTTAATATGCTTGGTGAGAATTTAAGATAATGAGCATACTGAATCATGGATATTTATTTGTTTCAAGATGATAGAATTAGATGAATCAAAGATTTAAATCTTGGAGAAGATGTTTGTGCATGTTGTAAGATAAAAGCTAGATTTTGGTGATGTTGTAAGTTGAAGAAGATGCATTAGAGGTAGAGAAGTTGATTAAGTATTCTTAGGGATACTGAGTCAAAGATATTGGTAATATTCCTTTTCTAGCTATATTCACCATTGATTGCCAACTAGAAATCACGTGCCACAAATCTTGACCATTGTTTGTTCTTGGATGGATCTTGATCATTAGATCATTTGTAACTATTTCTGGACCTTGTGCTATAAAAGGACCATGCCCCTTGTTTTGTAAGGGAGATTGAATTGTTAAAAACTTGGAGAGACTAAATTGTTGAAATTCTGAGTGTCCAGTTTATGATTTTGGTAACTTTAGTATTTTCTTCTCAAGGTTCCTTCTTAAGATCATTGTAAATGTATATATTCTCTACATACTTAATGAAAGTGAAGCTATAGATTACTTCCTAATCATAAATCTTGCGTAGTCTTCTGGTTGATTTCTGGATATGTGATTGTCAACTCTTGTGTCTTCTTGGAGTGTGTTCAAATAAATTGAATATTGTTATCAATTATCCTTTGAAGAATTTTTATAATCATATGTAGCTGTGGAACATCTTAGTGAAGTATGGTTTGGTTTTCTTCTTTTCATGACAGTATCAGAATACTTATGTTGATGATTGACCAAAACTAGTAATTTAGGATTTATCTTTCTAAATTTCAATATTTTGACATTTCTATTGAATGCATAAGACAACTGAGAGGGGGGCCAAATTAGTTGTAGCTTATAATTCCAAAACTCTCACACACAATCAAATCCACATTAGTCCAATTAACCTTTAAACTATTATGTTGATTAAGGATGAAAAGAAAACAATAGAAACTAAATCAAAACAACACCATACACAAGAGAACACCAAATTTATGTGGAAAACCCAAGAAGGGAAAATCCACGGTGAGGATTAGCTCACAATATAAAGTAGTGACAAAACTAAATTACAAAAGGCTCACTACCAAAGGGTTCACTACCCAAGGACTCACTATCCTAAAAGAAAGAGATAGAAGAGGAGGCTCACTACCAAGATTTGAACTATTATAAATTGATCTAACTCATGCAAGGATTACAGTTCCAATGAAGCTCAAAGTACTGATCTAGGATTCACCATAATACCAGCATCACTTTGACAATATCACTGGAGAATTGTAGACACCTTTTGCTAACTGCTTCTAGTAGTCTAACACATGAAGGCTTATATTGCACCACACATTCACCACACTGTTATTCACATCACATCCATTTCTCACTCACACAATCATGATTCCTTAACACTTATTTATACCATCATCAACCTTGAAAACATTCTCCAAGGTCAGCACAACACCTTGCTTATGCAAATTCAAATTAGGTCGATGCTAAAACACTCTCATGGTGGAAGGAATAGATGCGGACCACAACACTCCTTACCTCAGTCCTAAATCCACTCATACCTACACTATGCTTTCACAATCATCAAAATAGCTCTGCAATTAGTGCAAACACACAAGGTTGGCCAAACCTGCATGTAATACAATGAACTTTTTAAGTACATGCTTCCTCAAGGCAAGATACGGCTCATAAACCACACACAATGCTTGAACAAACTCTAGAATTTTCCACAAACATCTCAAAGCAACCTGAAAATGAACAAACTCCTTCACAACAACTTTCACCTAAAGAAGGTTCACACTAGAGAACTAAACAAACTTTGTCATACACTGTAACTCAAGAATCAACTTAAGGACAACCAAACCATGACCAACTTCAACTGGAGAAATATATGAACCTTATAAGCACAATTCTAGAACCGTATGACCTAAATCCTCTTTGCAGATAAATGTACAGGAAAGACTTTTCTCCTAGACACCTCTGTAACACTTAGAAACATAGTCCACACACTAGATGAACACAACTTCCTCTGCATAGTGAATTGGAGAAAGAAACCTAAAATATAACATCTTTGAACATCTGTGAACAAGATATCCAAATTGTAAAGACACATCTTTCACATAGAGGAAATGCAGAGAAAAGCCAGAACACTACTCTATAAACCAAAATGCCAGTTCAATACACTGTTTCTTTTATTAATCAACTTTTCTCAAAATCACTTGGAACCCAGCCAACAAAAGCATATTCTTGACATCTTCAACACCTCTTCAAAGAAACCAAATCATCTTCCACAATGCATCTTCACCAAATAGCTCATACCAATGCAACAACCTCAACATCATAGATAGTATCCACTAAACACTGACTACTCATACTCTTGCACTATTTCTTACTCACACAATTGACATAGTTGACACCAATGACAACACAAGCTTGTTGACATCGATGACAAGACTGATTACACATATGTGCAACAATTTCTTTATAAATAATCATAAATAATTGCAAGTATTATACATCACAAGCAAATATAATAAATAGATGCAAAATAGAGATATATTGAGAGCATACACAGTAGGATATTGTAAATCAATGCAAATATTATGTAGATAAGTAGCAATATCAGTGGATTATAGCAAATATGTGTAAATAGGCATAAGTATCAGTAAATTACATGCTTTAAGGTAAATTCTTTAGGTAAAGTTAAGATACAACAACAAAGATTAGTTCATACAGAAATGATATCACAAGAATTCATCAAAGTTAGGACAAATTCATATAAATTTGTGCAAATCCTAACTGAATATTGTAATATTTAATATAATTATTCAGGATATATGCAGAAATAGGTATTTTGGATAGGATAATGGTGAATATTGACTGAATTTGTAGAAGTCATGAATCAAACCACTTAAGGCCCCAACATGGAAAATAGTAGGACACATCAACCTTGAGTGATGATTAGACGGTCAAGACTTGACTCGCAGAGACTTCAGATCATGAATTCACCTTGAATTCATATCTTTGAAGATAATAAAGGTTTATTTATGAACTTTTATTCTTGTTTATGTGACTAAAAAACACATCAATAAGGGCTTCAATTACAATGTTGATTAAGTTTGTACTTTTATATAGACTCGTGTGCACTTTTTTTCCTCTACATAATGGATAAATCAAGGGTTCCATTGTGAACACCATATAACTATCCAACTTGGAGTCAACATGCATGGAATGCCCTAATGGATCTTGGACATTCTCTATATGTTGAAAAAAAGATACCTGAACCGACAGATGATAAGGAAAAGATAAAATGAATGATAAATCATAGTAAAGCTCTTGGATGTCTTCGTAGTTTCATTTCCCTAGATCTCTTGTTTCATATTATGGAATGTACAAATTCACAGGATGCTTGGGATATATTGAAACCATTGTATGGTACAATAGATGAAGCTAAAAAGTATCAAATTGATAATGAATTGATGAGCCTTGATCCTAAGAACTTTAGCAACATCCAAGATTACATAACTAAGGTTAATGATCTAAGATCACAATGTAAAGCATGTGGTATTGAGAAAAAGGACATCTAGTTGATCTACAATGTGTTGAACAAACTTGGTCTTGATTATGCAACTTTTGTTTCTAGATTTCACACTCATTTGTTAACTATGGGATCTTCTTTCACTATTCCTTCATTTGCATTCTTTGTTGAGATGTTATTGTATGAGCAACAAAAGCTTATTTCTATGGGTATTATTAAGCCATCACAAACTCATGCTTTGGTGGTTGGACAACCTAAGGAATAGAAAGTGTTAGATTCTTCTGATAAGAAATAAAATAAAGCTAAGAAAAATCCACAAACAGATCAAGCACAAAATTCACCTAAGAAGGAGAAGCCTACATGTGGTTATTTTAAGAAATCAGGGCATGATGAACATAATTGTTTTAAGAAACAGATTGACATGTTGATGCAACTAGTTAAAAAGAACAAAATTTCATCACGTGATTCTTCTTCCACTCCTTCTTCAACATCTACACAACCACTACCTTTTGAATTAGGTCATGTAAGGAATGCTACAGAAACCAAACATAAAGGTAAATCAATTTGTGCAAGTACAAGTTCTACATCAGGTAAATGGCTTCTTGATTCAGGTTCTTCTCATCATATGGCTTCTTCCAAGGATATGTTTTCTTAATTTGAACCATGTGATATGCCACTTATCTTGATGGGTAATAATACATATATGAATGTAATTCGTAAGTGAACCATTGCTATTGGTGAAGGTACTTTCAATGATGTACTTTGTGTGCCTTCTTTCATTGATAATCTTCTTTCCATATATCAAATTACTCATAGTAGTACAGGCAAGATAGTGGTGTTCACACTTGAGTTGGTTTTTATCAAAGACTTGGAAACCATAGGGCTAATTGCTACTAGGGTGGTTGATCATACATCTTGGCTATACACCTTTCATGGTTTCTCTCCTAATGATGATTCAAATCTATTGGATGAAATTTACACTCCTTGTGTGAATCATATTTCAGAGGAGAAGTTTGGTCAATTGAATGTTGGTATTCTTACCTCTTAATTGGTTCTTGAGACATGTGCTACACTTCCTTCTTCTCTACCTTCTGCTTCTTCAAAGCTTAATACTTTAGTTTAGCAGGATACTTCTTGTCTTTCAAATACAGCTTTGGGGGATCAGTACTTGATAGGAGTTTCAGATTTGTTTTGTGAGTCCCATCTTGTAGTTCTAGAGGGCACATTTGGGGGTTCCCCCTCCTCTTTGATGACATCCATAGCACAGTTGTTGTCAACACATCTTTGTCTTTGGAGGTTGATGGTTTTTTTGTTTTAACTAGATCCTGGATTGTCACATTCATCAATGAGGCCTGAGACTCCTTATTTGATTTTGGTTTCATTCAACATCGACATGGAGACATATGAGGAGTTTTTAGGGACATCATATTTCATAAGACTTCTTCCCTCATCTCTTGTTTTAGAGTTGAAGTTTCTTTGACATATACCAGTGGATTAGTTTCTTCCTAAGGGGAGGAATGTTGTTTGTAGGTTTTGGATCCTATTTGGTCTTCTTCTTTGAGTATTCATCATTGGCACAGGAGCTACTTCATTATGGGGGACATCTTATCTCATTATTTCCCTCTTACGGGGGGGATTTTGATTGTATATTTGTGATGGATGTCGTATTTGAGGGGTCATGATTCTTCCATCATTCCATCACTTGTACATGTTTGTATGCATTCTCACTTTTAGAAAGGAGTTTTTTCCCATGAGGTTTCCTCCTTTGGTCTATGTGAGATTTTTTTTTACATCTAGGACCCATCCCTATTTGTATCTTTCATTTTGTCATCTTCTCCCTAAGTTGCACTTAAGGGGCAATGTTAGTGTGAATAGGGATATTTTCTATCTAGTTTCCCTTATGTGAGGATAATTCATATTATTTAACTATTTATGAGTTAAATAATATTCTCACACATAATTCACATATTAAGTTGACTTAGCGAGTCTTCTAATTTTTTCTAGTTGTTTCTAGTTGTGTCTAATAATTAATTGTTGCTAGTTGTTGATAGTTGTATTATAGTTGTTTTATCCTACACATGTGCTATAGTTGTCACATGTCATAGGATTAAGACAGTTGTCACATGACTACAACATCTTGGCTTTCATCCTTGTCTTTATAATCAAGGCTCATCATGTACATTGTAGCAACACAATATAGATATCAATTTTGCATTCGTTGATAGAATAGAATTATTCTTTCATATTCTCTCTTGTGCTTTTATGAAGTCCTAGATTTTGGGAGGCTCCTATCTAGCCAACTCTTACAAAGGTATGAAATACCTTTCCATACAAGACAAAGATTCATAAATAGGTTTAATTATGCATTCTTTCATTATTGTTTTATTTGCAATAGATATGGTCATAAGGATATGGAGTTCAAGTCTAGCATCAATAGAAGGAATTTTGTAACTAGGAATCCTCTTGCTTCACTAGTGGATGTCAATGTGATATGTCATATTTGCAACAATGTTGGACACACAACAAGATATTGTAGAAGTGGATTAGAAAAATCATAAACTCAAATGGCAGATGCTATAGAGCAATGCAAGAAGAGTGAAACATCCAAAAGATAGGAAACAAGCAAAGAAGATCAAAATTAATTGATTGTACAAACAACATTTTGTTGCTCAAGGACAAACAAATCTCTTGGTAATAGATAGTGGATGTTAAGGCCACATGATAGGTGATAAGAGAAAATTCATCAATCTTGTCAAGTGGAATGGCATATCAGTTAGGGTTGGAGACAATTCATCTGCAAAGATTTGTGGAAAGGGCACCATAAGTATTGATGAAAAATCTAAAACAAAAGATGTTCTATATGTAGAATGTCTCAAGAATAATCTTCTCAGTGTAAGTCAAATCTATATCAAAAGATATAACCTAACTTTTCATGAACAAGGATATGAAATCAGAAGAGCAAACTTTGGTAAATTGGTGGCAGAAGATGCTATGACATAAGACAACTTGTACAACCCAAAGGGTGTTAATGGAAGAATTTGTCTTCTTGGATAGACAAATGAATGTTGGTTGTGGCACAAGAGGACAGGACATATCAACTTTGACAATCTTCTAAAGATCAGCTCCATACAAGAAGTAAGAGACATGCCAAAGATTATCAAGCATGCAAGCACCTTGTGTAAAGAATGTAAACTTGGGAAATAGACAAGGATAAGATTCAAGACCAATGAGTATTCATCTACAAGACCATTAGAACTGATTCATACTGACTTGTGTGGTCTTACCAAGATAAAAAGTCTCCAAGGTGAAAGGTATTTCATGTTTCTTATTGATGATTACTCTAGGATGACATGGGTTATTTTATTAAAAGAAAAATAAAAAGCCTTAAGTAGGTTTAAGATTTTCAAGTCCATGGTTGAAAATGAAATGAATCCTAGAATCAAGTTCTTAAGGTCTGATAGAGGTGGTATGTTAACATCAAGTGAGTTTGAGGAATTTTGTGAAGAACATGGAATAAAGAGGTACCTATCTATTGCTAGAACTCAACAAAATGTAGTGGAAAGAAAGAATAGAACTATCTTGGAGATGGCAAGAACTACATTGAATGAAGCCAAGCTACCTGATGTATATTGGAAATAAGCAGTCCATATTGTTGTCTATATTCCTAATAGAGGACAACTAGGGTGAACAACAACAAGACACCATATGATGTATGGAATGGAAGACCAACTTATGTCAAGCATTTTAGAGTTTTTGGAAGCAAATGCTACATCAAAGGAGATAAAGACAAATTGGTAAAGTTTGATTCAATATCTGATGAATGAATATTTCTTGGATACTAAACTAGAAGCAAAGCTTAAAAGTGCTACATAAAAGAATAAGGAAGATAGTTGTGAGTGCAAATATTAGGGTTGATGAAGAGTCACATCAAATCACATATGGGTAAGGATACTATTGTTCAAATGAATCTGTCCACATGGAAGAAGAAGAAGAAATTGAAGAAAAGGGAGAAACACAAGAGAAGGTCATTAAGACTCCTTCTTAGTATGTTTAGAAGAATCACTTAGAAGATTAGATAATTAGAGACAAAAATGAAGCAATGCATACTAAAAGAATATTTGTAAGGGAAAATGAATAGGTAAACTTCTCTTTTTTGTTTAAGATAGAACCTAAAAAAATTTCCGATGAAGGATGGATCCAAGCAATGGAAGAAGAATAAAAGAAAATGGAGAAAAATCAGACTTGGGAATTGGTGCCAAGAGCTATACACAAAAATGTGATAGGAATGAAATCGGTGTTTAGAAATAAACTAAATGAAGATGGAGAAGTGGTTAGAAACAATGAAAGGTTGATATGCAAAGGTTCTTCATAGGTGGAAGGAATTGAATTTGAGGAGACATTTTCTCTGGTTGTAAGAAAGGAAGCAATCAAGATGTTTCTTCCATTTACAGTTCATAGAGACTTCAAGGGATATCAAATGAATGTCAAATCTACTTTCTTGAATGGTGATGTAGAAGAAGTTTACATAGAGTAACCTGATCGATTTCAGCTATTAGAAGACCTAAACATGGTATGTAGACTTAAGAAGGCTTTATATGGTCTCAAAAAACCCCCTAGGGCTTGGTATGCAAGGTTGAACAAGTACTTACTCCAGTAGGGCTTCTTGAAAGGCACCACATGTAGAAATCCTTATATCAAAATTGAGGATGAACAAATTCTAATAGTAGTAGTATATGTTGATGATATAATCTTTGGTGGAAATGATTAAATGTGTAAGAAGTTTGTAGAAAAGATGAATCTAAGGAATTTAAAAAGTCTATGATAGGTGAGATATCATTCTTTCTTGGACTCCAAATTGCTCAATTAGATGATGGTATATTTATCTCTCAAGCAAAGTATGTCAAGGAGATGTTGAAAAAGTTTGGTATGGAAGATTGCAAACTAGTGAGTAATCCTATGGTAATAGGTTGTCATTTGAGAAAAGATGGTGAGTCACCTTAAGCTGATCAGACTCTATATAGATCTATGATTAGGGGCCTACTATACTTAATAACATCAAGTCTTGACATTATGCAAGTTGTTTGCTTGGTTATAAGGTTTCAAACTGATCTAAGAGAAACACATGTGAAGGAATTCAAAAGGATTTTTAGATATTTGAAGATCTCTTTGGATTATGGATTATGGTATCAAAAGGGTGATGACTTTTCCTTGAGTACATACACTGAAGCAGATTGGGCTAGGAGTGTTTATGATAGGTGAAGTACCAGTGGTGGAGCTTTCTTTTTTGGAGATAGATTGGTCTCACTATTTAGTAAAAAGAAGGATTCAATGTCCTTATCAATAGCAGAAGTAGAGTACATAGCTACAACATCTTGCTATAGTAAAGTATTGTGGATGAAGTAAACATTGAACAATATCAAGGTATTGTATGTTGAGCACATTCCTATCCTATGTGACAATACAAGTACCATCAATATTTCAAATAATCAAGTGATGCATTCTAGAACAAAGAACATATCCATCAATTATCACTTCTTAAGAGAAAAGGTTCCAAATCAAGAAGTAAAATTGGAATATGTACCTACAAAGGAGCAGGTGGAAGACATCTTTATAAGGCCACTTTCTAATGACATGTTTGAATATCTTAGACAAAAGTTAGGGGTTATTACCCCTCCTTCTAACTAAATGCATAGATGATGCATTTGTCCAGGGGGAGCAGTTCAAGATACATTTTATCCATAGATTGATGGTGGCTACCTCTCAGGGGGAGTGGGTAGATAAGAGACTAAGGAGGATGATAAAGATTGTGCAAACATGGTGAGCTTGTATGTTTTTGCAGGACCAGAGGAAGACCACTAGCCCTTTTCCTTTGATGTCAAAGGGAAAATTTACATATCAGGTTAAGCATTACCATCAATTATGAAGAGGGATATTGTTGCATATGTTGTCATTGATGTCAATAGAGTTGTGGTGGAGAAAGAATTATGTTGTATATGAGGTCAATAGAATGGTGATCAATGATGTCAGTAGAGTAAGTGATCAAAGGTGTTGTGATAGAAGTGATGATTAGATAAGATAGAGGAGTAATGATTAAAGAAGTTGTGAGGTGAAGGATATGATGATGAAAGTCATGAGCAGGTTTCTGGATCAGTATCATCTATACATAGTTGTACCTTATCTACTGAAGTTCATGGATAGGTCAAATTTGTTGATAAGAAGAAGTTGTGGTCAAAGTTGTTGATAAGAAGAAGTTGTGCTTACTTGTTTTGATGGATGAATGTTGTCCAAGGTGTCCTCAATGTTGCATTCATTACCACTTGTTGAAAATATTTGAATAAGTCTTGAAGGAAAGTGTAGAAGGTTTCAAATTATCAAAGGCATAGGAAGTTGTACTAAAGGAGCTCAAGAGAATGCTTCACATCTCTTCGCATCTGAGGATATGGTTGTGTAGTTTGGAGGTTAGATAGAGACAACTATGAAGTATGCATGATCCAAATTTCAAAGCATAAAATTTACTATAGAGGATTCCAAAGCTAACAGAGTGAAGACAATGGTATAGTGTTGTTATAGTCACAAAGAGATAGTATAATGCTTTGGATTGCTCCTCACTGGAAGATATGCTCTTGTGGCTTGGAGGATAGTTGGATAAAGATGATAAGTATGATATACTCATGTTTCAAATGTTACAATGCAACACAATGATCTCCTGAGTCATCTAGTGATGCAAGAGCATCCTTGGTTCAAAGAAATCTTTCATCAAACAAAAACATTTGCATTTCAATTTGTTTTCTTTCATTTTCTAGTATAGTTTAGTTAGTTTAGTTAGTATTAGTTTCTATATTTTGGTTTCTATTCTACCATAACTTTACTTTAGACCTTGTGAAGCTAGACTTGGCATCTAGATACATTCATGTACATCATGTCCAAAACTCAGATCATTTGGATTAGGTACCAGAAAGTTATCGCTATCACAAGATCACTTGCTTTCTCAGAATAGAGCATCCTAACAGTTTCAGACAATCAGCTAAAGGAGAAGACATGTGGAGTATTTCATAACTTGTGGAACTAAATGACACATCATTCAATGTTGTTTGGATTGTGGCCAACCTTCCCTAAGATCCCTACACTATTCCATTCATTTGTAGAGGAGTTCTATATGATTGGGTCCAACCTATCCATGTACACACGTTACAGCTCTTCATTAGAATTTGTGTTCTTCCTTGGTTGATGCGGAGGAATCTTTTGTTTTGGAGATGATATATAATCATGTAATAGATGCCTAGGAAAGTAGTGATTGATAATTCTAAGTTTGATAGTTCAAATTTCTGGTGAAGGAAGTTCAAAGATATATCTTGTGCATATTCTACAATTCTATAATTAGGCCTATGAGCCCTAATTGTAAGCCCACATGCTGCTAACCAGTTCATATTTTGGATCTATGATATATTGAATGACTGAATCTACATTTACATTAAATGTTTGAGTTGTTTCTATTGTGTTTAGTCTTGTTACATAGTCTAGATTGTTCACTCTGTGGACCCTTCTACTGTGACTACACCAAGTGGTATCAGAGAGAAGTTTCAAACCTTTGGGATAGAATTGAGAGAATTTGGTGAAGGAATTCTTTAAGATCTTGCTATGAATAGATCACTAAATCCAAGGCAAACTACCTATGTTGTCAACCGATCACTGATTGTGAGGCAATTGTCACCGTGTAGCTTGATCGCTGAATTTGAGGTAGTTACACTTGATCCTAGGAAGAAATGCTACTGAGGAGAAGACCTGTTGTTGGTACTATGGCTAGAAGAATGGATGAGATGATGGAGATGATGAAAATAATGTGAGTTTGTTGGGATGCTATTGAAGAAGATCGGAGAAGAGGACTTACACCTTGACCTAATGTTCAAAGTGATGATTATGAAGAATTTCAATCCACTGATCAAAACAAAGTAACCCTAGGAGATGAAGAAGAAGAAATAGATCAAGTCAAGATGTTGCAAGCTATTTAAAAATTTGGGAAAAGACATAGAGTTGATGTACCAAACTATACTAGTAATTTGAATCCTGAAGAATTCATTGATTGGATAAATGACCTAGAAGAATACTTTGAGTATGAAGAAGTTGAAGATCCGGAGAAGGTGAAATTTGTAAAGACAAAGTTGAAAGGACATGCTTCTATATGGTCGAAAGAAGTTTAGTTGGATAGAAACAAAAAAGGAAAATAAAAGATTACAAAGTGGGAAAAGAATGGTGACGAAATTGAAGAATTAGTTTATACCTGCTGACTATGAGTTGGAACTATTGAAAAGATTGCAAAACTTGAGACAAAAGGAGAAATCTATGAAGAAGAATACTGAATAATATCATAAGATGGTCATAAGGATAGGACAGAGTGAAGTAAGAAAGGAAAAGTGGCTAGATACATCAATGGACTGAGATTGAACATTCAAGAAGAACTGAGTTTGGTGAGGATGACATCTATGGAAGAAGCATATCCATTTGCTTTGAAAGTTGAGGAGAAGTTGAACAAGAAGCATGAACAAAGACAAAGAGGTAGAGGAGGTAATTTTCAAAGAGGTAGAACATTTTCTGGAGGAGAAAGATCATTTGTGGAGCAAAGTAGATAAGATTATACATTCAAGGAGGAAAGAGATAACAATGCATACCAAAGAGATGATAGAACTTTCTACTGAAGAGGAAACCCTAATTCATATCGGAGTGAAGGCTACATAAGAGATGAAAGAGGACTTGATAGGATAGCATTCAGAGGAACTTGTTTTATGTTTGGAGGTGAGGGACATAGAGAATTTGAATGTAATCAGGGTAGTACAAGCTAGAAGACATAGAACAATGGAAGAGCAGCCTATGTTGAAGAACCTGTTGGATCCCCTAGTTCAGTTGTTAAACCTAAGAAAGGATAATCACTGGTCATGAGGAGAGCACTATTTTAAGTAGAGATAAATGAGGAACCACCACAAAGGAAAGTTTGTTTAGAACCAGATACAAATACAGAGGTAAATGTTGTAAAGTTGTAATTGATTATGGTAGTTCAGATAATTTGGTTTTTGGGGAGATGGTGACTAAGGTGGAGCTAGAAAGATTGAAATACCCTAAGCCATATCAGATAAAATGGATTTAGGATGATCATAAGGTACTCATGAATGAACAATGTTTGGTCAAGTTTCATATTGGATCTTATCATGATGAAGTATTGTCTGATATTATTCCTATGGATGTATGTTATGTATTGTTGGGTAGACCATGGCAGTATGATAGGAAAGTTATACATGATGGAAGAAAGAATACATACACTATAACATCAAATGGAAAGAGAATTACTTTGATTCCTTTCGACACAAACACTTTTCTTATGTAACATAGTGCCTAGATTTCATGAAGAAAAGAGCGTTTGGTGAAGAAACTCGCATTTGAGCTGCAGAAAATTGCTTTTGTTAATTTAGCTCACTTTTGAACAAAAATTGCTCACTTTTGGTAAATTTAGCTCACTTTTGAACAAAAATTGCTTGCTTTTGGAAAAATTTGCATCACTTTTGAGCAACAGTACATCGCTTTTAGTAAATTTACATCGCTTTTGAACGAAAACATGTCACCTATCATACACCTAGTTGCTTTTCGTTACCACTGCATTCTGTCATCTGAAACTTTCCATATCACTTTTGGCTTTTCAAAATGTGATAGGTAAAAATTAGGTCAATAAGATCAACCATGCAAATGAAAAACCTAATCCTACCACCATCAAAGAATCGAATCCAAGTGAAACCAAAAACATGCAATTCAAGAACAAAATCACCTAGATTGTATGATTCCTTGTTTATGATGTGGATTTCTTCTCAACAATGAACAATTATGAAGATCAAAGCTCCCATGATGGATGGATGATAATGATAATATGCTAGATGGATGCTAAAATTCTTACTATGCTCAAGATGATAATGTAGACACTATATGAAAATGATGGATAGATTTCTTGAAAGGGATATGGATTAGGTGGATAGTGGATTATGATGTGGATTATGTATGGATTTATGAAAAATGATGGATAAAAGGCTTATGCAAAAGCATGGACCATAAGAAAGTGATGGGGGTTATATGTAAGATAATGGATGAAAGGTGGGGAGATGGAGGTGTGTGGGAATGTTGCAGAATAGAATGGAACCATTACCAATGGTTGCACACACCATGACAAACATTTAAGCTTTTGATGGGAAGGTGGTGCAGGAAGTAATGGTGATGTTTGCTTAGGAGATGGGTGGTTGATAGATTTAGGTACCCACATAGACTTAGTATTTTTATGATGTTTTCTTTGCTTGTGGGATTTAGGAAGTTGAAACTTTTGTATGGAATGGCATTTTTGGATGGAAGGGGATTTTTGGATGGAAGTGTATGGTTGGGATTTTTTAGAGGTGGAAGAGGATGCCTCATTAGACTTTCTTGATTTTTTCTTAGGGACCCAAACCATTTTGGTTTTGGGTTTTGCTTTTGAAGGTATGGGCTTGGGTAGCTTTTTGGATTGCTTTACTTTGGTTCTTTGCAATGATTTTTCATGTTTGTGCCCTGAGGCATTAGGGTCCTTAGGATTTTTGGTAGGACTTTTGGTTTTATGGATAGAGGCATCCAAATGTTTACATTGGAATCCTATGGGATGGATGGAATGAGTGGAAGCTTCATGTTTAGACAATATTTGTGTTTGTTGGTCATGACTAGGATTATAAGGGTACTTATGGATGAATGGCTTAAAAGTGGGTTTATAGATAAATGGATAAGGGGATTGGAGGATTGGGATATTAGGTGTTGGGAGTAATGGTGGTAAAGTGGATGGAGGGATATTAGGAGTTGGAAGAAGTGGAGGTAAATTTGATTGTGGAAGGTGTATGGTCACATGCTTTTGACATTTGTAGGTTGAAGAAACATATGTTTTGGGGGTGTGATGGAGTTTGTGATGGAAAGTGGACTTAGGATGAATGGAGGAATTACCAACATCTTTAGTTTATTTACCTTGGGGTGTATGTCTAAGGCCATATGATCTTGGAGGAATCTTGACATGGTTTGGCTCCAAAATACCTTGTTCATAAAGGCCTAAGCCTTTACCTTGGTAGTTCATGAATTGGAGTATGCAATTAACTATAGGACTTGGTGTAGTTTGGACACTAGACTTGAGTTTATTATTGGATGGATAAGGTGAAGTGGATAAAGGTCATTGTTGTCCTAAAGAAGAACACTCATGGAGGAAGGTGGTAAGACCACTAGGACATGATAGTGGACTTGAAGTGGAATTGATGGTGGATGTGGAAGGAGGATCATTAGGAGCTTGATTTGCATTGTGTTCACTAAGATCCAAGTTATTTATTTGATCTTTTATTCTTATTTGGGGGACAAGTGTCTCATCATGACAAGTTGATGTTTGCTCATTATGGATAGGCTAGATGGTGGATGGCTAGGAGCAATTTGGATATCTTGCTCATGGATAGATATAAGATTATGGCTAGGATCAAGGTGCTCATAGATATCTTCTTTATAGGCATCATCTTGATCATGGAAAAGATACATGTTATGGATGATTTGCATGAAAGTGATTTGATCTTGAGTTGGACTAGGGCTTAATGTTTCCACATGCTTAGGATTAAACCTTTGACATACCTTTTGGGTTTCTTGAATGAAAGTGGATAACTCTTGGATAGGCTTGTGATCAACAACATGAAGGTATGATGACTCTTGGATAGGCTCTTGGTCAACAACATGAGAAAATGATGACTCTTGACTTTGACTCATGGGAGGTTCTTCAATAGGCTTAATGGCTTGTGGGTCACATGATTGGCTAGACAAGGTATTGGAAGACTCATTGATAGGGTCTTGAGTGGATATTTGACATGGGGGTGTTCTATTCCTTGCTTGTAGCCTTTGGATCACATCCTTTGCAAGAGTATGTGTGGAAGGAGAATAGAGGGAATGGATGATAAGGGTGGATAGGGTTAGAGGCTTAGAATCATGATTATATTGATGGCTAATTGGATGGATAATAGGATTAGAGTGGGGTGACACATGGGATTTGGATGATGTGGCATGATTTCCCATTGTATGTTGGTACACCTTGTAAATAATTGGGACAAATATTGGGCATTTATTTGTATTATGGCCTTTGGTCCTATGGTATGCACAATAATCATGTTCATAATATGGACTTTCTTCACATGGTTTGACTTCAGGAAGTTCAATGAGTTTTGCTTCAAGCATCCTTTGAAAAACTATCTCAGCTACATCCTTTGGTGAAGGATTAGAATGACATGGTGATGAAGGTAATCGAGGGCTTGGTGGATAAGTGGAAGGTAGAGGGATTAATGGACTAGGAATGGGATCACATGGTGGTGTTGGGATAGGACTTGTTGGTTCATGTGTTGGCATGGGATTGGATGGTGGAGGCCACTCTAGATTGGTATCTCCCTTGTCAAAGATTAATAGTTCTTGCATAGGATAACTTGGGCTTATTTGGTTTATGTACAAGGGGCCACTTGGACTTAAATGTGCTTCTTGTTGCAAAGGTGGACTTAGGCTCACTTGTGCCTATTGTGGAGGCCATTGATAGTCTTGGTGGTTGGGTGAAATGGTAGGATATGTAGACAAAAGATCTTGGGGTTGATATGAAGTTGAGGGCATTTGATCTTGTTACCAAGGTGGATTTGGGCTTACATGTTCTTGTTGTGATGTGGGTGGATATGTTGATGTGGCATAGGTTGATGTGGATGGATTAGGTTGGATGGATAACACATAGGATTGATGTGGAATTTTTTGAGGTTGAGATGGTGTTTGGATTTGTTGTTGTGATATGTTTTGTTGTTGTTGGAATTGTTGAATGGGTTTTTGTGATGGTTGGATTTGTTGAATTGGTTGATGTTGTTGTAGTTGAATGTGTTGATGTTATGGTTGAAATTGTTAAAATGGTTGATGTTGTTGTGGTGGATGTATTGCATAGGGTAATGGTTGGTGTGAAGTTGAGGGTGATGACATGTAAGGTTGAGGTGGCATTGGTTGTTGATAGTGAATGGATATAGGGTGTTGTGCTTGTTGGGCTTGACAAGTGGCCATGAGGTGTTGTGCATGTGCTATGAGTTGTCACAATTGAAGTGAGTGGCTTGATTGAGATTGAAGTTGTTGCATGATGTCATTGGCCTCTTGAATGATTTGTTGGTCTAGAGATGATTGGCTTTCTCGAGCTTCGCAAAGTTGGAGAATGAGTTTAAATTCTAGGTCTTCTAATTTTGGCATGGTGTCACACAAGTGTTTAAGTCTTAAGACCTTTTTGGCAAGTGCTTGCTTATGATTTAATGATTATGTAGATGACATGGATGTGTGATTAGGATGAAGGTGACTAGGATGAAATTTTAGATTGATTTGTTTACGTGTTTATTGTGTATAGATTGATTTAGCAATGTTCAAACAAATGATTATGCATATACACACATGAATCACTCACGCAAGACACATAAGCAATTTTTGACTTTGAAAATGAAATGTGATGATTATTAAACAAGTACTTGAAAGCACATCACAAGCCTAATGTCTAGTTAAGTGGGGATGGCCAATTAGATCTTAGGCTAGATTACACAAGGTTGACTAAGGAATTGAAAGCAAAATCCTGCCACACAACTAGGAGAAAGGGGTAACCCACCCTTCACCTTCACTTCCCAAAGGTATAAAGTTCTTTGGGGCTTAGCCAAGAGTGACAAGATTTACAACTCCCAATGAGAATGTATTTCGATTTAGCCTCGATTGAGGTCATCCCTTGGAGTGGTGTGTCTCCAAGCAGGCCTCCTAGGTAGGGTAAACAAAAGCAAACCAAGTGAGTTGTCACCTGATTGACACTCGGAGTGGTTAATTAACCCTTTAGAAAATGAGATGTGTGGAAAATAGTTCAGGCACTTATTCTTTTTAGATCCAAATTTCAAATGTGTGATTGAAGACACTAGTTCATTTTAGCCCAATTTTGATGATGTGATAGCAAGCAAATTGTTCATTTTTAAGCCCAAAATCCAAATGTGTTTGCAAACAATGATTAAGAGATGAAAGATTAGAATAAGTACACCTGGTTATTTTTCTATCTACTTGTTGTTTTGATTGATCCAAATGTTGTTCCAGCTCCTTTGATTCACCTACAAGTCACCAAATCACAAAAGAAACAAGTAAATTTGCAAAGAAGATGATTATGTGAAAAAAATGAAATCTGATAAAATCTGATGAAAATGATCATATACAACTAAATAGACTACAAAAATAGAAGGTTCAAGAGATTCTAAGCAATTTGAAAAAAAAATTCATTGAAATCTAATTGATTTTGCTCACGATATGCTCAATTGAAGTTTAAAAATAAGTTTAACTTTGAATGATAAAAAAGATGGTAAAATGATATAGTCACTTGATAAAACCTACTCCATTGCAAAGTTTGTCCTCTCAGCTTTCCAACGAGTCCTTGTTTGCACGATTTGACCTCCGTATGTGAAAGTTATCATAGAAAAACCAAAATCCACAATGATAGCAACCAAAAGCGAGTTACAGTTACCAGAAGCGACCAACTGTTGATTATAAGTGATCTAAATTATGCCAGAAGTGATCAGCTACCAATCAAAAGTGACATAGAAAAACCTGAGGTGGCCGGTTATTGCTCATAAGTGATCGAATCTGCAGGATGCATGAAAAATTCTTGTTTTTGCAAAACTAGGGTTAGGGTTATGAAAAAAATGACTATTAGAGATTACAATCCCTAAAATGATAAATCTAGTGGATGAAATATGATCAGATGGATAACCTACAACTATAGATTGATCAATTGAAAACCATAGAATGATAACTTGATAAGATCTTGCAAAACCATGGGTGTTAGCTCAATTAAAATGAAAACCCTAATCAAATTGATTGGAAAATGATAATATGATGATCAGAGACATGCAAAACATAGATTAAAACCCTTGATTGATCAATAAAAATCTGACATAGCAACCTACAAAATCAAATGTTAACAGAGAACCCTAGATTGCCGAAAGTGACCATTTTTTTATCAAAAGTGATTCACTATAGACTAGAAGTGACCAATAATAGTTTAAAAGTGACTTAGGGAAAGTCAAAAGTGATGGGTAATAGCTCAAAAGTGATCTGGAAAGTTTCAGGTGACATAATGCAATGCTAACCAAAAGCGAGCAGGTTTACCAAAGGCGACAAGTTTTCGTTCAAAAGCGATGCAAATTTTACCAAAATCGATGTACTGTTGCTCAAAAGCGATGCAAATTTTTCCAAAAGCAAGTAGTTTTTATTCAAAAGTGAGCAGTTTTTGTTCAAAAGTGAGCTAAATTACCAAAAGCAATTTTTCTGCAGCTCGAATGCCAGTTTCTTCACCAAACGCTCGTTTCTTCACAAAATCTAAGCAAATTTGTACTCAAAAATTATGGAAATGGCCTCCTAAATGCAATTGTGAAGTTAGATTTGAGCTAGGAGATCATATACATACATTTTCATCCAAATCCTTATAAACTAGGGTTAGAAAAAGGCAAATTTTTGCAACAAGAAGCTACAAAAACTAATGATTAGATCCTTGGAGCATGTTCACATCAGGTTCACCAAAATGTGATTGAAAATTTTGGATAAAATGAAAATGATAAAATAATGAAATACATTACCTAATCCAAATCTTCAATACCTTGAATGGATAGTTGCAAGATGGAAGAGAGATTGATTGAATGGATTTGATGTGTTGGTTGCTCAATTCGGCAACATAACGATAAGATGGAGATCATTGATGGTGGAAGATAATAGATAATAGATCATGGATGAATGATGCAAAGGCTCTAAAGATATTTTGACAGCATAAGGATACTCCAACTTAATGCATGCTAATGGCTTGGGAGGGGGTTGATTTATAGGAAAGACTTGGTTCAAATAAATGGTTGAGATTAAATGATTGATGTGGATGTCTAGGATTGATTAGTTATTCCCACTCTTTAAGGGAGTTGTAGTCATGTGACAAGTGTACAAAGGAGGATAGGGCTCATGTGTGATCTTGTACACAAAAAGTACTACATGTGTGATTATGTATATAAAAAGTACTACATGTGAAAGATATTAAATAAAAGATGTAGTACCACACATGATTCAATTAAGAGGTGGACAAGTGTCAAAATGCGGTGAGAGGTGAGAACTTAATTCAAATATTTTATTTGAATTAGTTAGAATATGTGAGGGAAATTAATTAAATAAATAAAATTTATTTAATTAATTGGCTAATGGATTAGTGGGATTAAGAGTGGGATTAGGAGAAAATGCTACATGATGTCTAAGTAATGTTTTTAACTAGGTGTTGTAAGACATGGACAAATTTGGGACAATTTTAGGTGTCTACATTTTGCCCCTCTTTGAGATGATGTTCGAGATGATGAAATTTGTGTCGAGTAACATCATTTCAAAGAAGCTAAGGTATGGATAGAGGAAAAGGGGTAATGATGAAAGATAGGATGAAGATGGTGAAATAGGATGATGATGCACCCTCAAGAGGATAGTCAGGTTAGAGAAAAATGGGTAGGCTCTCGAAAGAAAATGAATTGGTCAAGAAGATAAGGAAATGGATAGAAGAAATAATGATGTGTTATGTTGCAATGAAGGTGAGCAACCATGATGTTTGATATAGCACTAGACATTATGCACCAAGGTATAAGGACCAGGGTGACAATGTGTCTTGTGCACCTAGCATAATACAACCTTGTCTAGATGTATGAGGAAGAAAACTTAGAGCATTAAAGTCCTAATGCACAAAATGTATGATATGACCTTAGATGCAAAGGATAATGCAAAAAACTATTCCAACATAAACAAGATATGAATATTAGCTGGAATGATATGGATTTGATACAAATGCAAGATAAAAATGATAACACACACAAGCAAGCAAGCATGCATGCACAAATGATTCAAAAACAAACAAAGTATTGCCCCTGTTAAGCTGTAAACCAATGATTGATTGTTTGATTGTTTTGTTGATAATAGTGTTGTCATTGCGGGGAATGCTATATCCCTAGATCAACACAAGGATGTGGGAATGATATATCCCATTGATGATGATGATTGATTGATTTGGTTTATGACAAGATTAGGATCAAGACCATTGATTGCAATTAGATAATTTGACTTGATTGATTGACTTGGTTGGTATGGACTGATGATTGGTTTACATTTGGGTCATTGCTTGGATTTTTTTGATTTGATGATTAGATGAATGGGATTGATGGATTTATTTGATTGATGTGATTGGATTAGTGAAGGGATGATTTGATTGAAGGAATTGGATTGATTATTTAGATTGATTCGATGAATTGATTTGAATGATTGAGTTTGATTAATTTCATGTGATTTGATTGATTTGATTGGAGTTGTTTTGATGGAATATTTGATTTTTTTAATTTTTTAAATATTTTATTTTTGTTTTGTTTTTTGGGATATTTGATATTTTTTGTTTTTTTCTGAAATGTTTTGGAAAATGCCAATGGATTTACAATTTAGGTAGCCTTTGTGCTTGATACCAATGACAAGGGAAAACCAAGTCTAGGTGCAAGGATGGATGGATGGAATTGGATGGATAAAAGGATGGGTGATAGTAAATGGGATGGAAGGCTCATGATAAATGGGTGGATAAAGGAATAGGCCATAGTGAATGGATGTGTGTCTCATAATGGAGCTAGGATGTGATCTCCAAAGACTATGTCATATAGGAATAACATGCCCCATTCTAGGTAGTAGACTTAGGATTTTACATGAAAAATCTTATAACAAAAGGATGACATGATGGATTGGATTTGGATGATAAGGCTTATGATAGGTGGATAATGATAGGATTGTATGGAAATAATGAAGGTATACCAAGAGATATCCAAAGCACATTTCAACAATTTGCCCCCATATCTTCAATAGACTCAATATGATAGGTATGTGGGTGTAATGGCTAAGGATGGTAGGATAGGATATGGCAAGATAGGACATGATAAGATGGAAAATGATATAATGGGATACATAGTTTGGATGAGACAAGGTGCCCCCAAGTGTAAACGACATAGAAGATCAACCTACACATGACACCTATTTGCCAGGTTTTCATCATAATACTTATCCAAGGCACCTATTTACCAAGTTTTCACCATTGGATGAATGGATATCTCTTTACTTTTTTTTTTCTTTTTTTTTTTTATGGGATAGTATGACAATTACACATGGCGCTTATGAGCTAGTTTTCACCAGGGTAATGGATAGGAGGGACTCAAGTGTCTAGTGCTATCAATGTTGGTAGTACCACTAGAGATAGATGTCATCACATGGACCATGTTGTTATGCTCATAGATGTTGGTAAGGGTGATGATTGCATGAGAGAGATGGATTATGGAGGAATGATAGTAGATGATGTTATGGAAAGCTGTGATAAAACAAATGAAGTAAATGATGGAGGCTGGTCTCTACCTATTCCAATCTCCTATATTAGAAAAGTGTTTGTGTCGAAAGCCACAAATAATGGGTGCCATTGTGTTACACTGATGAATATTTCCCTCAAAACCCCTTAGAGTGTAACCTCTTTGGGATGGGAAACCTCCATTAATGGAGTGAATCACTGCATGTGTAGCAACATAAACAAATGTCCTTACTAGTAACCTTGTGTAGTAGCCAAAATCCCTCTATTTGTTGATGCAAAAGGTGGGACCTTTGAAGCCGCCCCAATTCTCATGGTTCTTAGTAGAGATAGTAAGGACAATCCTAAGGTTTGGTGGGGGGAAGAGCCTTGAGAAACCCAAAACTTGGTATGCGTGAGAAGTGAGTACCATGGAGGGGAACTAGTGCTACCAAGATCCTAAAGCTATCTACATTGAATAGGTATGGCAAGGGGAGTCAACAAATACAGTCCTTTCCTAGCCTAGGTTGTACAAGCTTGTGATTATTGTGAGTGTGAGTGACTGAAATCACTATTTTCTTGTTAAAACATCATCAAAACACATCCTCTGTTAGACACAAATCACCTCTGAATAATAAATACTCACTTTTAGAAAACCAGATCACCTTTAAACAATAGCCACTCCTTTTTACAAAAACCAGATCACTTTTAAACAATAACTACTCACTTTTGGTAAACATTGTGTCACTTTTACACAATAGTATCTTGCCTTTGAACTATAATTGATCACCTCTGATAAAACTACTCACCTCTGGTTCATATTGCAATCTGTCATCTGAAACAAAACTAGACTACTTTTGAGCTATTAGTAATTGCTTTTGGCATTTTCTGAGTCACTTCTTAGCTATTACCTATCACTTCTAGGCAAATATTAGCAATCCATATCAACCCAGCCCAATCAGTTGCACTTTCAGACTTCTTAGCTCTATCACTAGCTCTCAAACAGTCCTTTGATCATCTACGATCACCTGAACATCATCTCCTATCTTGAGCATATCAAAACCATTGGACTTTTTGAGCTTTCCATCCTTTGAGACCCCAAGTAGAAACCAAACTTCAAAGCAATCACCTCAGTAGTAGCAAACATCATCCCTTTGGCTTTACTTATCCCTAGCAACACCAACAAATAGCATCAACAACCAACTTTTCCCTTAAGTTTGTGAGCTATTCTCTAGGGAGTTTATCCAACCAATCAACCAACAAAGAAATCCGACAACAACAACCAATAACCAACAAAGCAACCCAACAACAACAACCAACAACCAACAACCCATTAGCAAACCAAGCAACAAGCAAACTAGAAAAACAACCATCAACAAGAAAAAAACAAACCATCACCTTTTGGGTCTCAACCTTGACAAACTAGTCCAATCTTCAACATCAACCATCATGCCTAAAACTAGAAGCCAATATAGAGCTAAAATGGAAGCAAAATTGTGATCTGAGATGGGAACCAAAATGCAACAATCCCAATCAAATCCCTTCAAGGATGTAACTCAATTCACAATCGGTATGCCTTCTTACATGTTTTTACCCAAAGGATACACCACTAGACCATCATCTTCACAACAAGTGCAAACCTCAAACATTTATAGAGACCTATGAAGAGTAATCCCAAGATGACTTATCAGAATTTCAAGACACACACCTATGGGACCAAGTTAAGAAGCTCATTTTATCTGATCGTAATCGCTATTTCTTGTAATTAGGCCATATGGGAGCCAAATTACCAAGTGACTTTGACATATCTACCATTCAAAAATAAGATCCAAAAATTCTCGTTATTTTTCGCAAAGGGACCATCCACTATAGCCACACCATCTCATGACATATTCACGCAATCTCACCCACCTTCCAATCCATCTCCTTCATTGCCTATTGCTACACCATCAAACCCACCACATTCAGAGTACACTCTAGAACCTTTAATAAATCTAACCGAGGTACTTCCTTACCGTTCACAAAATTTGGGCTTTCCACCTTTCCATGTTTCACAACATACCCCTTCTCCTACCATGACCATATATGTGTCTCAAGTGTCACAAACATCTCAAGTATCACAAGCTGTCCTTATTTCACAAGAACAAACTCCATAAGTTTCACAAGCTATCCCAATACCACAAACTTCTCAAGTTTCACAAGCTATCCCAATACCACAAACTCCACAAGCTTCACAAGCTATCCAAAAACCACAGGTAATACAAGTTCCCTCTTCTATTGCATCACATGTGGAAACTACACCACAAACTAATGTTCCTATCACTTCTAATATGGTTTCCATGATTTCCATGAACGCATCCAACACACCATATAACCCCAATGTTAGTCTCATTAACATGACTGACCCACCTATTGTATTACAAGTCAATCCTAGCATTGTTGTCTCTTATGTTGATCAAATTACATCACTCACTCCACCTCCATATAATCCTGCACAAAATGTCAATCCATCATATGGAACCCAAGGATTACCCATTGTCACCCAACATATGCCATTTACCAATCCATCTCAAAGTACTCATGTTGTCCAAAACATAAACCCAAATGTCCATCCTTCTTCATCCACCAATCCTTCCATTGCTTACCATATTGCAAATCCAACTCCCAATCCACAACCATTGACCAACATCAATCCATCCTCTAGTTCCCATGTGATGTAAAATCTTGGAGTTAATCCATCACACTATACCCAACCACCAGTTGTGCCTCAAGGACAACAATCCTCAAACACATATGTGTCGCATACCAATCCTTCGACATATAATGTGAGTACTCAACCCCAACAAATGGTCATACCCTCATACATTCCATAGTAGCAACAATATACACCATATTACATTCCACCTCCAAACCATCAACCCCCTTTCCAACAACAACAACTATCTCAAGTGGATGTTGAACAAATGATTAATAAGGTGGTAAGACAAAACAAGAAGACATTTTCCTTGGGAGATATATGCTCCTATCCATTTGACAAGTCACTTCACATGACACCTTTTCTGCCACATTTTGAAATCCCACAATTTGACAAATACAAAGGGAAAGGTAATCTAATGACCATCTTAGAGCATTCTATGTTGCATGTCTCGATGTTTCTCAAGATGATACATATCTCTTAAGACTATTCCCTTACTTAGCAGGAGAAGCTCTTGAATGGTTCTCTCATCTCTGAGAATCAACATTTTTGTAGAATTAGCAAAAAAATTTTGATCCCATTTCACTTTCAACATTGAACATGAGGTGAATATGAATGACCTTGTCAATAACAAACAACACAATGGTGAAACTTTCTCCTCCTTTACCCAATGATGGCACAATATGGCTAGCAAACTATCATGGCAAATACTTGAGAAACAACAACTTGACATCTTTGTCCAAAATCTTCATCCTGAGCTCTCATTTCAATTGCAATTGCAAGGTGCTAGCACATTTGAAAAACTTATCTCCAAAGGAACCACTATTGAGCGAGCTCTAATTGCTAAGGGCACCATCAAGATTTTCATAGACAACAAGGACAATCCTCAATCTTCCAATGACAAATCCTACTTTTGGAACAAGAACAAAAATGTCATTAATGATGGCATTGTGGATGCAAAGAACATACAAACAATGAAATATCCCATTAACATCCAAGCCGCATCTATAGCTAATCAACCCTTTCAATGAAATCGACCAAGAATAAATCTGACACCTAGACGACAATTTACTCCTTTAGCAGAACCCATGGAGGTAATCTTTTGAAAACTTGTCCATGTGGGAGATATCACATTACCTAAAGCTCCACCCAATGCATAACATGTCTTCAAAGCTCCTTGGTACAAAGAGAACAAATATTGTGAATACCATAGAGTCAAAGGACATAAAACAAATGGTTGCATGCACTTAAAACATGTCATTCAAGATTGCATCGATCAAGGTCTAATTAAAATAACACCACCAACATCAGAACCGACACACCAACCAACGTCGAACTATGATCTAGATGATTTCCAAAATCCACTTCCATCTCATGATAGGACAAATAACCCTCATGCTGGGAATGCTATCCATTACAACTATGAGTCATCCATGATTGGTCGCATTGACCAAGCTCGGATTTCTACCATCACTATCCAAGGCAAAGCACCGGATTGCATTGTAACTACTAGAAGAGGCTGTGTTACCATTCAAGTAGTACCTATCAACCCTCCTTGATCACCTTCTAATTATAATATTCTTGATCACCTTGACAAAACCCCCACACATATCTCCATCCTAGAGTCGCTACGCATATCCCCTGCTCATAAAGCTTTCCTTGAAAAAGCATTGCAAGAGTCTGTAGTGCCTAATGATATCGATAGCACACAATTTCAATCTATGATAGCCAGAATTATAGCCCCTTGACATCTCACCTTCTCTGATAAAGATCTTTGACCATCCATTAAGCCATTACATAATGAAGCCCTCTGCATAGAAGTATTTGTAAAACAACGCTGTATCAAACGAATCCTAGTGGATGGTGGAGTTGGTCTCAATATATTCTCTCTAAAACTAATAAAATAATTGGGATATTCTAAGAAAGACATTGATACTTCCAAGGTCATTACTATCAAAGAATATGATGATGCTGAGAGAGATACTAAAGGAGTCATCCATTTAGCTATCCAAGTTGGTCTTGTCACTACTAACACCTACTGTCAAGTCCTTGATATCAAGCTTCCCTATAACATCATCCTTGGTCGTCCACAGCTCCATGCCCTTAAAGCCATTCCTTCCACATACCATCAATGTCTTAAATTTCTATACAATGGTGTTGAAGTTACTATCCATGTCGATCCCAATCCCTTTGAGTTTTGTCGTGCCTTTCAAGCCAAATATCAAAATCCTAACCGTATTCCTATCAACATCGAAGCTTATCCATCTTCATCATATGTTGTGATGAGTGCCCAGTAGCACCCATGAAATACATCTTTTTACCTCTCTTTTTCTCCTTTCTGATTCTATCTTTCCTAATGTCTACACCTGAATAGGCTAGCAAGATCATTCTAGATAATGATTAATTAAGATAAATTACTTAAGATCATAATTTTTATAGAATTGATGGAAAAATGTAGAAAACTTCACTCCTTTTGAATTAACAGGTGTAGATGCTCAGAACGACAATTTTGTGCATCTCTGGAGGCAGTCTTCAATGATCTCCAGAGACAATACCAGAATACCATGACACCAAAAGTTTGAAGTAAAGAGAAAAGCCTCTTTGGAGCTGGACAGGAGTTTGGAGCATCTCTAGAGCTAAACAAAAAGGCCACAATGGTATCTCCGGAGCTACAGACATATCTCCAGAGCTATACACATATCTTCAAAGCTGTAGACAGGGACAGATATCTCTAGCACCTCCTGAGAGCAGGGCATATTTCTAGAATAAGCTGTCAATTAGGCACTCTCAGCAGTGATCATAATACCCCTCATTTCACTCAAATCATCGCCTGAGTGGTGAAGGGTCATCTTTAGTTAACTACTGGAGTTTTTATCTTTTTAAATTTTTTTCATGAGTTATGGATAAAACTAATTCAATATCCATATTTTCAGGGCCTCGCTACCCAAATGTATTAAGACTCAAACATAGAATTCTGAGTTTACTTCTGTTCCACTCAATCTACTTTTATTGCATGATTATTTTTCCCTAGTTAGATGATTAGTATAATAAAAAGATGGATGTCATCTCATAGAAGAACTAGTAGATAAAGATAAGTGATATGTCATCACTCATTTTATATATACTTATAGAAACAACAGAAAATATATACAATGATTGGATTATTCTGATTCTCGGTAATCTCAGTTTCTTTGATATCAATATTTTTCATGAATGCAAGGCGAATGGAATTGGACCGAATTTAGTTGTGATCTTATTCTTTTGTGCTGATTCCCTACTATAGCCTTCAACCCCAAGGGTGTGGAGCAAGGGCCCACTCTCACCACCAAGGCAGAAGGTTAGTACCATTGTTTTGTTACTTCATATTTTGTTGTGAAAAGTATTTACTAATTTTGATAGATAGATGCATGTTACTATTTTTTTTAGATTGATTTAAGTAACTTCCTATTTAATTCTATTTTCAACATTCCTTAAATTCATTCAGTAAGTAGATAGATCAATCTCTTCAAATTGGTAGAAGTTTTTAAGATTACCTAGGAAAATTGGTAACTGTAGAATCCCTAATTATAGATAGCCGAGGACACAACCCCTGAATTTTGACATCTGAAATATGATTAAATGATGAGGTACAACAATGCCTTGTCATTTTTGGTGTTGTTGCCAGGGATATCTTGTGTTAATTAGGGAAACTTAGTTAAAACAATTTTTAGGATAGATCTGTATGGTTAGAGCTAGAGATTCAAAAGGAAGATATATAAAATAGACACCCCATCAACAAGCCATAGGTGAAAGTAGTGGGGTGGCACAAGATCTTGTTGAAGAGAGAAACCTAGAACCTACTTTGTAAACTACACCTCAAATAAATAATGCCTTAGATCCTCCAAATCTTCCACTTGCCGATTATATCTAGGAATTACAACAAAAGTTTCAAGCAGATCCTTTAATAGAACCTAATTTCCTAGAAGCTCAGGGAGAAGAACCAGTACTAAACATGGACAATGATAATCAAGAAGAAGAGGAAAATTAAGCTCCAAGAACCTTCTCATATCCTACTATTTTGGCTGCTGGACACAATGCTCCTATGAAGAATATCTCACCATCACACTTGCCATATTTTAGAGGACTTTCTTCTAAGGAGCCAGATCAGTTTTTTTTTAATTCAAAGTAGTCTACCAAACTTATGATTATGGATCAGATAACCAAAAACTAAAATTGTTCCCTTCAACTCTAAAATATTTTGCGATGAGATAGTTTATGGGTTTACCCTAGAATTCTATCCATTCTTGGGATTAGATGGAAATAGAATTTTTGGGAAAGTATCGAGATTACTGTAGATCTAGTAATAAAAATGAAGAATTGTTTAAAATTAGGAAGGGGGAGGAAGAGACCTTAGAGGACTATGTGGATAGGTTTAATTTCACCTTGAGAAGGTATGGCAACCTAGTAGATCACTCCTTGGCCAGAACCCTATTTGTAGAAGGATTGGATAAAGAATCAAAATAGGCATTGGATCTAATGGGAAAAGGAAATATCAACAAAATGCATATACATGTTGTAGACACCTAAAATTGACTTGCTCTGCAAACCAATTTATCCCTCCTATTAATTGAATAAATTCAATTAATCCCTAACCATCTGTCTATCCCTTGTGATCAATTAATTCATTTAATTTATCACTAGACCTTACAACACTATCCTCATCTATTAAATAAATATTTATAATATTTATTTGGCTATTTTGTCCATCTCCCTAATCCATATTAATTAGATAAATCATTCTTATCTAATTAATCTAGCCTACTAATTTACCTACCCTACCCTAGCCTAGCGTACCTCATCCTAGCCCTAGGATTTATTAAACAAAACCTATGTTAATTAATCCTAACCTCTCATTTAGATGGTCAAACCTAGTTTAACACTCTTCCCCACATCCTCCAAATAAAAAATTGAAACATATCACACATCACATTTACTTCTCTTACAAACCCCTTACCTCCCCCATACCTCATTTATCACCTCTTATCCCCAAATGAATTTTTATTTCATTTGCCATTCCCCATATGAATCTTTAATTCATAAATATTCCTTCACACCCATACCTCATTTATCACCCCTTTTCCCCCAAAATGAATAAAAGATTTACTTTTATTCCTAGCCCTTGATCTCATCTTTTGATCCTCACCCTCCATCCTCATTTCCAAAACTCTATAAATGAAACCCTCACCTAAGCCATTAGGGGGGACTTCTTCATGCATCAAACCTCTACCAAAATCTCTCCAAAATCCTCTTATTATACAATCATAATGCCAAAATCATGTCTCATCCCCATCTCCATCTCCATCTAAGTTCAAATCCTTCATCTACATTGTGTTGAGCATTTGAGCAATCCACATACATTCTAGTCTTGGGTAAAATTTGAGGAGCTATCGGGTGCAACTCCGTCCCTCTCTGGGATTTGTGAGTCAAAAGGAAGGTATAATCATTTGATTCTCACCCTCCATCCTCATTTCCAAAACTCTATAAATGAGACCCTCACCTAAGCCATTAGGGGGGACTTCTTCATGCATCAAACCTCTGCCAAAATCTCTCCAAAATCCTCTTATCATACCATCATAATGCCAAAATCATGTCTCATCCCCATCTTCATCTCCATCTAAGTCCAAATCCTTCATCTACATTGTGTTGAGCATTTGAGCAATCCACATACATGCTAGTCTTGGGTAAAATCTGAGGAGCTATCGGGTGCAACTTCTTCCCTCTCTTAGATTTGTGAGTCCAAAGGAAGGTATAATTGTTTGTTTTTGCATTTGATTCATATTTAATCATCATTTTGTTCTCATAGATCACATTGGCATGCTTGGTGGGGGATCTAATCGTCAGTTGTTGAAGGTTTTGTTGTCAAAATCTGCATGTTCTAACCATGGTTTCAAGTGAAGTTTTGCACATTTTATGGCTAAACTATTACAGGTTGCATCTTGGGTGAAAACCGACCTCACCATCATGATCGGGACACTATTTCTAAGTTTTCTGACTATAAATTTGGCTATTTTCTGTTACTATGAATTTTTGAAAAAATTTGAATTTTTTTAGGGCCATGGATCCATACTGTACGGATCCGTATTGTACGGATCCCATGACTCTTGTGCATACTAATCTCCAATATCTATCTACAGGTTTAATGTTTATTATTCCATGATTTAACCTCTTGTGGTAGGTTTCAATCGATCTCCATTTTTTCTGATTACAAACACCCTATTGATACACATTTTCTGTCCCCGCACCGATCTGCTAAAAGGCTTAATCGACTGTTGCCTTCCTCTTGGCCTCTACTTATGAAAACCCTAAAAGATGATTTACTAAACCCTTATTCCTCCCATCAATCTCTACTCATGGTTGAAGTCTGATGTACATCGTTACATAGATACCTCCTTGTCACTGCTCAAGACTACAGTCACCCCTATTGTGGTGTCCAAATCCCTTGCCACCTTTAACCTCACTACCTGTTTTAGACCATCGACTGCCACCTACATAGCACTTTACCACCATCACTAGTGGTGTCCAAATCCTTTCCGCTATTTTTATGCTACAGTCGAACCCTCAACCACACTTGCTAATACCCTAGCAATCGCTGTTACAACAAAACCATTGATCACTCCTCAGTTCGCAGGTCTAGGATTCTACCATGCTAGATCTGAAGTCTTTAAATGCTAACTGCATTAGTTTAGCCCTTTGGGACCATGGTTGATCAATGACCAATGACAGAAGGTGGTGCTAACGCCCCCTTTCATCTTTTTATTTTTTTCTTTTATCTTGCCCTCGGTCGTATGGGAGACCGAGGGGTCTGCCCAAACTAACAAACAAACAAACTGCCAGCATCTAAACTAACCATTAGGCACATAAACTTTGCATGTGATCATTAATGTGATAATAGTTGGTAGTTTTCAAAACTCTGTCTGCCTACCCTTTGACCGTGGTCACATCCATGACCAGGGGATCACAAACTAGCAGCCTTGGTCCTTTTTATTTTTGCCTTCTTTTCACCCTTGGTCATATGACTAACCAAGGGCCAAAGCTCAAGCTTAACCACTTACTGCCTTAACTACTAGTTCAACCTAACAGAGACATGTGATCACCTTAAAGTTAACCATTAGCGGTTATTTGAAACAGTCAGTTAGCCCCTTGTGCCTCCTACATGCCGAAGGAGGCTATTTTTTTCAAATTTTCACAACTTTTGTATATGGTAATAGAATCACACAAAATTGGTGGCATTGGAAAGAGGATTCAAAGAACTTTGTAACGGTGGAAAATTTATTAGGTGACTATACCATTTCAGCAGCCTTTTTCATAGTTAAAGTCAAACATGCTTCAAAACTTCAAATGCTCATATCTTTTGCATTTTTGATCAAATTTTCACAAAATGTTTTTTGAAATCGCATAGAATTTCTTGAAGAATCTGTTCATGCACTTAATTTTTCTATATCAGTTCTCTTTTCATCATATTTTATTAGATTATCAATTTTCACATAACAATCTCCTATGCTAGTCTACTTGCTTCATTTTTTATTTTGTGACTTGCAGGTGATCATTCGAGGCTGTAACAACATCAAGATCAGCCAATACAGCAGTTTGGGATAGTGAATTAATCAGGTGCACTCATTCTAGTTCTCATTTCTTCATAATCTTGTTTGCAAACACACTTCAATTTGGGATATAAAATGAATCATTGTTTGCATACACACTTCGGTTTGGGCTTCTAAAACAAACATTTGTCTTCATCACATATCAAAATTGGGCTTAAAATGAACCATTTGTCTTCAATCACATCTTGAAATTGGGATTTAAAAAGAACCATTGCTTGACTTGTCTTTGTCACATTTCAATTTTCTAAGGGTCAATTAGCCAAGTACGAGTGTGAGTCAAGTGTGCAAGTGCATGCTCTCTCCTCACACTGCAAGGTGACCTTGGAGATCAAAAACACCTCACTTGATTCACCTTTGTTTACCCTTTCCTAAGAGGCCTACTAGGGGATTTCATCACCCCTAGGGATGACCTCATTCAAGGTTGAATCGAAAGACACCCTCATTGAAATTGGAATCTTGTCACTCTTGGCTAACCCCCAAAGAACTTTCTACCTTTGGGAAGTGAAGGTGAAGGGTGGGTTACCCCCTTCTCCCAACTATGTGATAGGATTTCACTTTCAATTCTTAGTCAACCTCATTTAAACATTGCCCAAACCTAATTGGCCATACCCTATTTTAAACTAGGCATTAGGACTTGTTGATGTGTCTTCCACATGTGCTTGTTTAATCATCATCATATTCTTCGAATTCAAAATTCAAAATTTCTTGTGTCTTGTGTGAGTGATTCATGATTGTACATGTGTGGTCATTTCATTAAACATTGCAAATCAAGCTAAACATCAAACACATAAAGACAAGTCATTCATCACATTCAAATCCAATCACACTCATCCTAATCACCCATTCTTAACCACCTCATTCCTAATCACATCCAAGTCATCTTAAATCAATCTTAATCATATCCTTGTCACTCTACATCATCAATCATCATCATTATATCTAAATCATTATCCAAAAAACATCATTCTAATCATTACACTTCATCATTATCTCCATTTTTGTCAAATCAACCTCAATCCCAACCATCCCTAAGCACATCCTAGTCACATCTCCATCATTCATCCTCATTCTATCAACATCATCCTAACCATTATCCTAATCATTCCATATCAAACCCTAATAATATCCAAGTCATCATCACATCATATCAACATTGATCCCAATCAACATCCAAGTCCCCCAACATCATTATCAAACTCTGAATCTAAATCAACCCAATCAAAAATCAAGACCTTAATTGATCATCAAATCCAATCAACCCAAATCAATTCTATTACTTAAGTTTCATTAGTCCACCTTAAGTATAGACAATCATCCATCCTTTGAAGAAATTCAAATCATCCTAAGGTATTGAAATTTTGATTCCCAACATCACAATCATCCATTATCCTCCATTTCATCTCATATCTCTCCCACAAAATGGATCCTTATGAAGCAATGCAACACTTACAAAGACTTAGAAAAGTCTATGAGAACATGGATCCTAATGCTAAGGAAAAATGCAAAAATGATATGCCCTTAGCACACCTCATCATTGGAGAATCCGAAACCCCTACCCCATCTTCATCATATCAACCTTCAACATCCTACATATCCACACCATTGACCTCATAACAACCTCCATCATATCAACAAACATCATACATATCATCCCCATCCACATCATATCAATCTTCATTATTTCAACCTTCATACCAACTTCCATCATATCAACCTTCATCATATCAACCTTTACCCTCATATCAATCACCATCCCCTTACACACCCATGCCATCATACTTATCCAATCAATCAATACCTCCAACTTATCCATCCCCCAACCTTTGGCATGATAACTTTGATCAAGGGAACACCAATCTATCACACCTTATCTCTAAAATCCAAAGCTTATATCAACAACCATTTCCCCAAGCAAATCCCCAATCCCCTAATCTCCATCCTCCAACCCTCCCATCACAATATCCCCCGAACCTTATCAACCTTAATCCATCACCCTACCTAACTTACAATCCATCAATCCCAACCCCCCCAACACAATGTTCCTCCAATATTAATCCATCACCCTATATATCTCCCAATCCACCAACCCCTATCACACATACAACTTCTAATCCACCATCAAACAAAGCAAAGGAATCCCCCAAATCCCTCACCCCTCCAAAACCACCATATAATCCCACATCTATCCTTGAACCCATCCAAGAACCATCATTACCTAATCCTATCACCCACCTATCCAATCCCAATCCTAATCCCACACCAACCACCATCATTATCCATCCATTATATTGTTCATCAACCCATAAACTCATGAAGGATACCATCCATTGGCTATTAGCAAGGAATCAAACACCCTCATGCAATCCAATATACACCAAACCTCTTGAACAAACTCCTATCATAACTCAAGAACCATCATGCAGCCATGTTCAAGAATCCATAAGTCAAGCACCTATCACATCCATCCAAGCACCCATCACATATATCCAAGTCACTCCCACTTCTATCCAAACACATGAGCAATGTCAAGAATCAAATCTAAATCATGTTGAAACATCCACCCCTTCTCCTAATCAAGATCTAACCATCCCATCCAATCTCATCCCCGATCCCCTCCCATCTATTGGTCAACTTATTGATCCCACACCATTTTCTACCACCCCTTTACCATCCCCCATGAATCCTTTACCTCCATCTACCAATCTCTTCCCAAATCCATCCTCCTATTCACTTGGACAAAACACCTTCATCTAAGGTGACTCCCTCGTAGGAGGTGAACAACTTCCATCCACCACCTATCTTTCTCCAACAAATAATGGATTCACGTCTTGTTTCCAAAGCACCAAACATCCCATTGCATGTTTCATGATCCCACATATCAACTATCAAGGAAAAGGTTTAGGCCTTCACAAACAAGGCATCTTGGAGCCCATCCACACCACATTCCATCCATCCTCGCATAGCCTTGGCTATACACCCTATTGGCTAATAGATTTGTCCTTATTCTAAAAATGTTTTATTCTGACTCTATACCCTTCTTTTGAAGAACAGATGAGTTAAGCAACAAATGGGTGAACTTTTTAAATTAGTTCCCCTCTGAATTTAGGTATAGCTCCCTTTAAGATTTTCAATGAATTTAATCTATTCAACTATCCAAATGCACTTTTAACAAGAAAATGCTTAAGGCAAACTGACATTCATACATAACTATGTTATGAATGTGATAAATTTATGTAGTAATAGTGAGTAATAGAACGCACAGATTCTACTTTTGGTACATTCAAATACATGAACACATACATATGAATTTTCTAAACCAATAAATAATAGAACACATATGACGAGTTGTCCAATAAAAGAGCAATTACCAGATGAAAGGAGATTTCACACAGAAAATCTAATTCCAAACATTCAGACGCACAGATCCAAGTAAGCAGTAATTGTTTCTTCTTCTCATTCACAGATGAAAAATTTCTTAGACAATCATCACATAATGTAAAACCATAAAACGGTTTAGCTAAAATTCCTATTTTCTTTTCTTTTTCTAACCTTCTCCATCTGCTTTCGAAGATTTAAAAACCTATATATATGAATGTCTTAATCCTGTCTTTGAGTAAATCAAAATTAGAGTTAACATAACTCTGACCCGTACGGGATTTAGTTTATAACAACTGATTTTAAAGATCAAGATTGTAGAAAATAACATAAAAGAGGAACTGAAATAAAGAAAGTGAGCCAATAAGATCATGACTGGGACAACGGATTTGCATCTCCAGATTTGTCGTCGGTGGCCTGGGAAGCACATTGAGTCTTCCACTCCTTAAAAGCTGCAACGAACTCCTGAATCTTCAAGAAGTTGGGAATACCTATATGTTTCATTCTTGACCTCCAAACTTCTTTTTCCCATTGCATTTTCCCAAAATTTTTTTTGTGTTCTAGAAGTGCATCTATACAGAGATAAGTAATGACTCAACTTTAGAAATCCAAGAGAAATCCTCAATTAAAATATTGTCATTTCCTCTGACGAAGCTGATTTTATCTTTGAAAGATTGGACCACTGTGTCGACATCTTCCACTGGTTTTCCATCATCTTTTATGTATTTAACATCAATGCATTGCAAGTCACATTGCAGCGATTGAGTGAACTCTGTTATCTCCTTAATTAACTTTGTAAGTTCAAAGCATCCTTGTCGTGATATGGAACTCCTCCATTCAATATTTTTCTTATTCACATATAACAAATCTTCATCCAAACCAATCAGGTTCTTTTCTGTCAAAAACTTTGCTAGCCCATATTTCTGAACTTCATCTATTTGGTTTATTACATTCACCCACTTGCCTTCATCTTTTGCCCAAATAGCAACCTGTGCTTTAAGGTCCTCAGTGGTGGCAGCAGTCAGATCATATATGCCCTTGAGTTCACGAATGTATTCGGTTCCTTTCTGCTCAATGCTATCCAACCAACTATCAAATGTCTTCGCCACCATCTTGTTTCTGTGAACCTGATCTAGCATCTTTTGGTTGACTGGTGATTTAGGGTTGAAAGACAAGGGGAATTGTGAAACCGGCTGCGGGTTGGGATTATGTATGGCATTGATGTACTTTGCCATTGAATGCAGAGTCTGCTTCAACTCCCTCTTGTCCTTTTCATCTTTCCAACTCTGACTAACCATCCTCTTAGTTGATGCTTCAAGGTGATGAACATCCGTAGCTCTTGACGCAGTATCGAGATCCACTCTCTCAATAGTGAAATCTTGCACTGTTGGATCCTACACTTCTTCCTCTGTCACTAGTTTGGCTATCTCAGCACTCTAGTTTCAAGTACTTGGATCGATGTCCACTCTGGATGTCACCTTTAACTTCTTAGGCTTAGGTGTTTTCCCTAAGCATTTGCTCACCATGTTCTCTAATGAGACAACAAAAGGAATTACTTTTTTCTTGTCAGAGATAGAACTCTCTAGCCACTTTGGTGCAGGGGCTAAGGTTGTCTTCTTAAGGTTCAATCCATCAGAGGATACATTCAAAATCATTAATATTTCAGGGGTCTCTAGAATGGCCCCTGACTGTGGCCCGGTGTCAACATCCTCTGTTCTGTGGACATAGTTCCTTGTCACCCATAGGTTCTTCTGAATCTTCCTCTGAATTCAGATCAACAACTATTGTTTTAGAAACTTGTTTCTTTCTTTTACCTTTGGTCCTCAACTTGGCAACACGAGAGGGTAGAATATCTGTGAGGACTCTTCTGGACCTCTTAGTGGTAGGGCTTCTTTCAGTTGATGGCTTGGAAGCACCTGCACCACAGATAGCAATAGGTTGATTAGAAGAGTTTATGGGAAGTGATGATCCAATCATTGAGGAGAATTGTTGGGCATTTTTATCCTGAAGCCCTTCATGTCTCTTTTCCCTCAACCATTTCTCAGTTCTCCTTATCACTGGAAGAGTTTTAATTTCAATTCTATCTTCCTCCTTTTTGCTCCAGTCAACTTCTGGAATAGGTAATTGTTCTACTCTCTCAAACTGTGGCTCAACCACTTGTTCATCATCATCAAAAATTCCAGAAATATCCATGTTTAAATTGAGAGTAATTATCTGCCCCAAAGAAAACCTACACCACAACCTTCTTCTAACCTCAAATTCATCTGGACAGTCTTCCCAGTAATCCTCTAGCTTGGGAATGTGTGAAAGCCCTGTTCCAGGATCTAGGTTATCTCTAACAAATCCTTTGCTATCAAATTGAGAGCTGGCAGTGAAGAACTAAAAATTGAACCTTTTAAGGTTCACCTCCAAATTCAAAGCATCAGATTTTGACTGGCATGAATAATGCCCAAGTTTGATGGGAAAAGAAATACCAAAACCCTTTTTTGCTGAAAATTTCTTATCTACATGTGCTAGCTATCTACATACCTCCATCAGCACAAAACAGTCAAACACATATCTAGGTAGCTTAACAGGTTCACCGTCAAATCCTCCAACTCTGATGTAAGTGAACTCAGAAAATTGAATGAAGAAGCTACCATAGATGCTAATTAGTTGCATTGCTTCACTGGACATTCTTTTACCCAGATTACCTGCTAGTTCATAGGTCATTTTCCCAGTGAAGACATCATTAACCCTTTTATAATTTTCATAGCAATTCCTTCTTTGCAACTGTGAATAATATTCATAAATCTTACTATTCTCAGCTAAGGGTGCATGAGGTAGGTCAAACCATTCTCTTGTAGATGCTAGACAATAGAATAGGTATGAAGACATATAAAAATCTCTGTCACCCAGACAATTACTCAAACCCTGATGTAGACAATCAGCCACTATTTCTGCCCAATCTAAATATTGTTCCCCTTGAAGGATGACTTGTATGAAAAAGTACATCCAATCTTCCCAATAATACGCATGTTGACTGCCCTTTAGTCTGTTTAACAATACCACAATATCCCTCACTTCTTTAATCAAATGATCCCTAGTGAGTGGCCTGGGCAACCTTGAACCGCCCTTCTGAAATTTCAGCAGCCAGTTTCTCGCTATTGCACTTTTGTAAGTTTGTCTCTTCTCCAAGAAATACCCATAGGAGGAAGTAATATCAAGGCTAGAATACGACTCTTTAGACGGTATCTTCATCATAGACATGAGGGTTTGTCTATTGATATGAAATAACACATCACCGCTTGCATTTCTGATGCATCCGTCCTGGGGGTCATACCTATTCATACACTCCTGAACCAATTCTGGGCACAGTATAGCTTGGGGATAAGCTGTAGCTTCAACTAAACCGCTATCTAAATTTTCTTCATCATAGGGGTTTGAACAAGGTTTCTAGTTCTTTCTCTAAATTCTTCTTTATCATATTGTACTAGCACATTATCTCCAAATTTTGAGTGAGAATAGGTAAGACCAGGACCATGTTCATTCCCCAAACACGTAGATTTCAAAGCCATACTTGGAGGATTACAATAAAAACACTTCAAATTTTGAAAACAACAGAAATTCAAGAGATTCTTCTTTCCAGCATAAGAACTAGGAATAGCACATGGGAAAAATAGAACTCACCTTCAAGATATCTAAATTCACTACAAAAATTTGAATAACAAGAACCTTACACTTCCAGCGCTATTCTCCTCCCCGTTGCACAGTATGTTTACTTGCTAAACTTGGCTTGTTCTTAGTTAATAATGGCACTAACCAGATTGAATAATTATCGCTCAGAACAATACATGCAAAAAATATTTAAAAAGACATGAATTCTGACTTCTTCATTAATAGCAAGTATTATTCACGCGCCATCATGATGTATAATGATTATCCGTAGCCTCTGCCAAAATAGAACTCTCGGTTTCATAATGAGTTTCTGAGATATTTTCCTCCAACTTTCCTGCTAAATTTGACTTAGAGAGCCATGGGAATAAATGAGACTAAAATCACCAAATCTTCAAACTATTGAACCATTGAACCTTTAGGACGTGGTTCAATGCAGTGGTTTGACCATACCAATTGGACCATATAGATGAGCAAAGGATGCACTTACGGAAATATGGAACTTAAGCCCACGAACCATTGAATTTGTAAAGATGTGGTTCAATACGAAGGTTCAAAGACACAAGGGTTATGTAAACCAATAGACAATTACGTGGCTTTTATAAAAGGGCATCCAACCATGAGACAGTGAACCGTTGAACCTTGAACCATTGAACTTTGCTATAGAGTATGAGTGGAGGGTTCAACGATATATTAATTACACAAGGTAACTACGTGACTCGACTTATTAGAAGGCAATGAGTGTTGAACCTTAGACCGTTGAACCATTGAACCTTAAACAAAAGGGTTCAAGTTCAACCCAAAAACTTGAAGACGTTTGAAATACACAGAACAACTTGCTGTTTGAGACATTTTAGGCATATCGAACCATTTAAACCTTGAACTTTTAGAAGGGTTCATGTTCAAAGGTTCAAACCTTAAGTACCCTTACTCACAAAGATGGCAAACGGGTAAAAATTGAAGGACCAAGAGTTGGTCTAAGAAGCAAAGGTATGACCAAAAATACAACACAGTAAACCGGCTCTTGTTCAGGAAATATTATCAATAAATAAATAAGGGTGACTCAAAAGGTAACATTGGCTCTGACTGGGGACTACATTTTATGGCAAAATGCAGAGAACTCAGAATCTCTAGTTTCACAGAAAAAAGGAAAATAGAGAAGAAAGGAAACAAAATGGTACAAAACAAAAATGGGAAAGGAAAACACAAAACCAAACAAAAGGGAAGACTATGTACAAAATAGGGGACCCTATTTACAGATGATATAACTTGAGATCCTGTCTATTATAGGACAAGGGTAAAACAGTTCCATCAGGATATTCCAATTTAAAAGAATTTGGACCCAACACTTGGTGAATTTTGAAAGGTCCTTTCCAAAGCGAGTCATATTTGCTATGTGCACCTTTTGGTTCTCTTCTTCTATCCCACAATAATACTTCATCTCCTTCCATAAATTTCCTAGGCCTTGTTTTCCTATCAAAAATTTCTTTAACTCTGGCCTGATGTACAGTAATTCGGTCAACCAACTCATTTCTTTCTTCTTCAATCTTAGTTAAATACATAATCCTCTTCTCCAGGGAATCTTGGAAATATTGATCCTCGATTACACTTTGTAGCTTAGCTGTAGATAGTTCCAGAGGTAAAGATAATTGGGCACCTATTCCATAAACTAATTCAAAAGGTGCCATCCCAATTGCTCTTTTTGGGGTTATTCTGTCAGCCCAGAGTGCTTCATACAATCGCTTATGCCAATCTTTAGGGTTGTCACTCACCAATTTCTTCATGATAGCAATCAGGTTCTTGTTACTGGACTCAGCTTGTCCATTCCCTTGGGGATAGTAATCTGATGAATGGGAGAGAGATATACTATGTTCATAACAAAAAGAAGTCATTTCAACTAAAGAGAAACTGGTAGCATTATCTGCTACAATCTTTTGGGGGACACCAAATCATACCAAAATATTTTCTTTGAGGAAATTACAAACCACCTCCGAAGTTGTTCTTTTTACAGGGGCTACCTCAACCCATTTTGTGAAATAATCTGTTGCTGTTAAGATGTGGGTATGCCCTACACTTGAGGGGGGTGAGATAGGCCCAATAAAATCTAGTCCCCATTGTTTAAAGGGTTCTTCAATAACAACGGGCCTCAAAGGTAGAGCTGCAAGTTGTGGCCTTCCTGAGAACATTTTACATTTTTCACAGTTGGCTACCCATCTATATGCATCCTTAAACATCCCTGGCCAGTAGTAACAATTTCTAAGGATTTTGAAAGCTGTAACTGAAGAAGAAAAATGTCCACCACAAGCTTCATTATGGAAAACTTCCAAGAGCTTATCCTGCTGCTCTTTATCTACACACCTTAGGAAAGTTCCATCTAATCCTTTCTTGTAAAGGACATCCCCCCAAATAACATATTTTGCCGCCTTTAGTTTCAGGTTTCTTTTTTCTTTAGGAGTTAAGTGATTAGGACAATCCCCATATGTAAGATAGTGTGCTACATCTAGAAACCATGGGTCCTACAAGCTTACCAATAAGACTATGGGGAGTCCTTCTCCTTCTTGTTATTTGTTCTCAGCAATCAACTTACATAAGCCTTGACCCCTGATTAGCTTAGTAGGCTTAACTTCTAGATCATATTCCTAAATTTTAGCAACCCACGTTGCTCTATTGTTTAATCCCACTTCTTGTTGAGTCAAAATACTTTTCACAGCTAAATTTGGAACAAATACAACTGAACGAGAATGAAGTATATAATATCTGAATTGTTTAACGGCTTTAACCATAGCAAAAGCTTGTTTTTCAACCAAAGAATATTTCAGATCATGCTTTTTAAGGGGAATGCTCATAAAAGCTATGGGAACCTCTTCATCCAATTCATTTTTCTGTAAAAAAATACCTGACATGGTGTGTTCCAAAGCATAATAGGAAATAATAAAATCTTTTTGAAAATTAGGATTTACCAATGTGGGAGTGTTTGCAATCGCTTCCTTGATATCTTCAAATGCCTTCTTAGCAACTTCATTCCACTTGAATGGCTGTTTCTCGCTCGTCATTCCAACAATGTGTTTTGTAATCTTAGCAAAGTCAGGAATGAACCTTCTGAGAAAATTGATTTGACCAAAGAAGGACTTGACTCTAGTTCTATTTGAAGGGAGACTAAGCTGTTGAATCGCCCTAACCCTCTCCAGATCAATTCTGATTCTGTCTTTTGAGACTAGGTGTCCCAACAATTTTCCCTCAGTCACACAGAAAACTAACTTCTTGAGATTGAGTGAGATGCCATGGCTTCGACACCTTTACAAGACAGTCTCCAGATCTCTCAGGTGATCTCCTCTATTTTTGGAAAAAATAGTCAGATCATCAAGATAAATAATAATAATTATATCCTTCAGATCTCTAAAAGATGAATCCATTGCCCGTTGAAAAGTTGCTCCCACATTAATCAAGCCAAAGGGCATTTGGTTATAGGTAAAAGTTCCCTGAGGTATAGTGACAATAGTCTTATGTTGATCATCTATAGCCACACCTATCTGATTGTAACTTGAGAAACCATCTAGCATAAACATCATTTCAGACCCAACAACTGTCTACAAGATGTGGTCCATCACAGGTAATGGATAGTTATCTTTCAAGCTGGCTTGGTTTAAGTTCCTAAAGTCGACACAGATTCTTATTTCTCCATTCTTCTTTCGTACTGGAACAATATTTGCCACCCAAGTGGAGTGATGGATTGGATAAATAATTCTAGCTTTCAACATCTTATCAATCTCCTTAAAAATGGCTTTAGCAACTTTCGGATTATAATTCCTCAGCTTCTGCCTAAATGGAGCTGCATTTGCTTTCAAAGGGATATGGTGTTGAAATTGTCCATGTCTAAAATTTTTGAGATCATCATAGCACCAGGCGAAAACATCTTTATACTTGATTAACAATTTAATCAATTTATTTTTCTCCTCCAAAGAGCAGCACCTACCAATGGATACCCATTTAGGATCAGCCTCATCCCCAATGTTTATTTTCTCATAATCTTCCACTTTATCAGGATTATAAGGAGGTTTGCCTCTAATATATTCATCTCTTTGAGAAAATAGTTCTTCTAAAGAAACCAGCCCTTTAGGGATTTTGTTTCCCTTTAACTGAATCATGTCATATTTTGAATTAATCCCAGGGTCAGGACTGAATTCTTTACACTTTGTTTCGGAACCTTCAAAATAGGTCCCCAAGAACATTTCAACATTCTCTAAAAACTTTCTGATCTGATTATCACTCTCAAAAACTTACCAGCTCTCAGCATTGTTGGGGACATTAGGATGATATACCATTTCTATTCTATAAGAATCTTTTTTGAAATCCAGATGTGGTAAAAGGAGAGAAGCTGATACTGCCAAAGAATTTGCTTGGAAGTTCTGATCTTTGAGAATTGTTTTGATAGAGAAGGCATCAAAATATTCGATCTCATCCCATACCCTATTTCTATAATGCTTTAGTCTTTCATTCTTAACAGAAAAGATCCCCCTTACCTATTTCACAATTAATTCGGCATCACCTTTCACCTTAAGTACCTTCACACCCCTTCCTTTGGCTTTAGATAGCCCAAGTAGTAAGGCTTCATATTCTGTAGTATTGTTGGTGTTTTTGAACTCTAGCTTAAAAGAATAGGAAAAAATTTCAACTTCAGGTGAGATCAACACAACCCCAGCCCCTGAACCAGCAGTAGCACAACTGCCATCAAATTCCATAACCCATAGGTCATCAGAATGTACAGAACTTTGCATTAATTCTTCTTTGGGGTCTACCTCATAGCTCTATTCAGAGGAGAGAAAATAGTTGCCAAATTCACATTCCTCAAATAAAATCTGGGCCTTGGGATCATCAGAGGGGTAGACAATGAACTTGCACTTAGGCTTAGGTTCCAGCTTCACTTTCTGCTTCCCCACTAGGATTGTGGCCTCTGACCAATCTAGTTTGGTTTGTCCACCCAAATCTTTGCAAAATGTCCTGCTCAAAAGCATTCCATAACTAGCAGGAATATCTGCTACCAAAATAGTCAATTTCACCTTTTTGTTAGGGTAAGCTGCAAGAGCGACTCGTGCATCTTTAATCTGTCCAAGCAGGGAAACCTGCTTTCCATCCATAGAATAACATCTACCAAATGTTTTTGTGAGTGATAACCCTAGGGCTTTAGCAACGGAGGAGGGCATAATGTTGTCAGAGGCTCCTGAATCTATAATACAGTTACTAAGTTTATGACCATTGATAAACAAAGACACATAGAAAGGATTGGGCTTTAAATTAGTATAAGGAGCATTGGTTGATGAATTGGGAGTCATTTTAGGGGTAGCCAAGGATGCTCAGATGAGGAAGCAAATAGTCGAGTAATGGGGGATTCAGTATCAACCTCTAATTGACTCTCAGGTTCAGTTTGTGCAGGACTACCTTTAACATGTTTAACCAATTTGTCAAGTTCAGTAGGTTTCAACTTGAGATACTCAATAGGAGAGATTTGAATTTTTGCATACTTACAGAAATCTACAATATCGAAAGAAGCATCTGAATCATTTCTATGCAACAATCTATTTTCCTGAGCTTTCAAATTAGCATCATGAGTTCTAGTTAAAGGCTCCTTACCTTTGCCAGGTACTTCTTGAGTATTAGATGGTCTCATATTCCTCTGACTCCTAGTGAGCACGATGCATGAAGGATCTTCAAGGGTTACCAGTATTTCACCTCCTCTTTCTGAATCAGACTCATATTCAAGGAAGTGTATTTCAGAGCTGCCAGGTTCCTCAAAGTTCCTTTCTTCTTCAGTGGATTCTCCTAGCATATCTTGAGTAGCAGTCATCTGGGCATACCTGAGCATTTCTGGGCAAGAGTTTCCATCATGGTCGATAGTCAAATGAAAGATACACATATTTTCCCTCCCAGGAGGAGCTTCAATAGCCAGTCTTGGCTGTGCTAATGTCAGGGGTAAAGCTGTACCAGTATTTGCTTGTTGATTCAAATTCCTTCTGCTTATATCTTGATACGGTTGTTGGAAGTGAGCACCAATTTTAGGTAGTTGCCTCTTTAAGGCAATCATATCATTTACTAACCTTTGCACTACAAGATCCGTAGATGATGAAGGCTGGGCATTAGGCATCTGGACCTCTTTCTTCCATTTACCGGCCATAATGAGATCATCCTCTAACCCGACTGGCAAAGCTTGTGCAGCTGGTAAATCAGCAATTACACCCCTCCTGAGATGGAAGCTAATATCAAGAGGCATGGAATTAATAAAAAAACATTTTTGATTTTTGCCAGATGGTCTTTTAGTAGTAGGGATTTCGTTCACAATTTTGTTAAATTTAGCCATGAATTCCCTCATAGGTTCATGAATCTCTTTCTTAAGCTGAGTCAGCTGTGCAAGGAGGTAATGCTTGTCCTCTGCACTTTTGAACCTATTTTCAAAAGTAGTCTTCATGTCATTCCAATTAGAAATTAAGGAATTAGTTAGGTGGTAGAACCATTGTGCCGCAGTGTTAGTCAAAGTCTGCACAAAGAGCCTTATAGCAACATCTTGGTGTTGTACACCTAATACACTACATGCTGCTGCAAAGGCACACAAATGTTCTTCTGGTGATTGTTTGCCGTCTCCATTAAACCTGGGCAAATTTTCTCTTGCATTTTTAGGTAAAGGATTTAGGTTAGCCCCTAGGTTCAGAGGCCCTATGGCTAATCCCCAAGGTTGGGCCATGGGTAGGAAATTTATAGCTGAGGGGATAACGGTGCCTGAAAGAGTTAAAGCTTGATAGACAGGGGAAGTAGAAGGTTTAGGGGGGCTAGGGGGTCTACTTCTAGCTCTTCTTGCACAAGTAGGGATATAAGGAAAATTAAAATTTTGCAGTGCTTGAAAGGTAGAATCCTCAACTCCCTCTCTTCTCAAAGACCTGGTATACAGTCTAGAATCTAGTTTAAAGTATTGAAGCTGGATACGTAGTTATTAATTTCTGTGTTGTTCTTGATTTCTTTACGCTTCAAGGATTTGATATCTTGCTGCATTTTGTGCCTGCCTTCCTCTCTGCCTGAGTAACAGCAATCTCAGGTTATCGGCCAACTCCTCTTCTTGTTCTAACACTCTACTTGCTCTTCTGTAATCTTCACTATTCCGACTAGTACGCCAAGCAAGGGTATTCAACTGGCCAATAATGTCTTCCTGCTCATCCTAAAATCCAAGATTGGGCTGTAGAACAGGAATTATGTTTTTGTGTGGAAGCACCATTGTTGCTTCATATTCAGGCGACCAATCTTTTAATTAATGATTCGATCCCCAGCAGAGTCGCCAAAAACTATTGGCTAACAGATTTGTCCTTATTCTGAAAATGTTTTATTCTGACTCTATACCCCTCTTTTGAAGAACAAATGAGTTAAGCAACAAATGGGTGAACTTTTTAAATTAGTTCCCCTCTGAATTTAGGTACAGCTCCCTTTAAGATTTTCAATGAATTTAATCTATTCAACTATCCAAATGCACTTTTAACTAGAAAATGCTTAAAGAAAACTGACATTCATACATAACTATGTTATGAATGCGATAAATTTATGCAGTAATAGTGAGTAATAGAACACACAGATTCTACTTTTGGTACATTCAAATACATGAACACATACATATGAATTTGCTGAACCAATAAATAATAGAACACATATGATGAGTTGTCCAATAAAAGAGCAATTACCAGATGAAAGGAGATTTCACACAAAAAATCTAATTCCAAACACTCAGACGCACATATCCAAGTAAGCAGTAATTGTTTCTTCTTCTCATTCATAGATGAAAAATTTCTCAGACAATCATCACATAATGTAAAACCATAAAATGGTTTAGCTAAAATTCTTGTTTTCTTTTCTTTTTCTAACCTTCTCTATCTACTTTCGAAGATTTAAAAACCTATATATATGAATGTCTTAATCCTGTCTTTGAGTAAATCAAACCTAGAGTTAACATAACTCTGACCCGTACGGGATTTAGTTTATAACAACTGATTTTAAAGATCAAGATTGCGGAAAATAACATAAAAGAGGAACTGAAATAAAGAAAGTGAGCCAATAAGATCATGACTGGGACAACGGATTTGCATCTCCAAATTTTTTGTCGGTGGCCTGGGAAGCACTTTGAGTCTTCCACTCCAGAAAAGCTAGAACGAACTTCTAAATCTTCAGGAAGTTGGGAATACCTATATGTTTCATTCTTGACCTCGAAACTTCTTTTTCCCTTCGTATTTTCCCAAATTTTTCTTTGTGTTCTGGAAGTGCATCTATACAGAGATAAAGTAATGACTCAACTTTAGAAATCCAAGAGAAATCCTCAATTAAAATATTGTCATTTTCTCTGACGAAGCCAATTTTATCTTTGAAAGATTGGACCACTGCGTCGACATCTTCCACTAGTTTTCCATCATCTTTTATGTATTTAACATCAATGCATTGCAAGTCATGTTGCAACGATTGAGTGAACTCTGTTATCTCCTTAATTAACTTTGTAAGTTCAAGGCGTCCTTGCCGTGATATGGAATTCCTCCATTCAATATTTTTCTTATTCACATATAACAAATCTTCATCCAAACCAGTCAGGCTCTTTTCTATCAAAAACTTCACCAGCCGATATTTCTGAACTTCAACTATTTGGTTTATTACATTCATCCACTTGCCTTCATCTTTTGCCCAAATAGTAACCTGTGCTTTAAAGTCCTCAGTGGTGGCAGCAGTCAGATCATATATGCCCTTGAGTTTACGAATGTATTTGCTTCCTTTCTGCTTAATGCTATCCAACCAACTGTCAAATGTCTTTGCCACCATCTTGTATCTATGAACCTAATCTAGCATCTTTTGGTTGACTGGTGATTTAGGGTCAAAAGACAGGGGGAATTATGAAACTAGCTGCGGGTTGGGATCATGTATGGCATTGATGTACTCTGCCATTGAACACAGAGTCTGCTTCAACTCCCTCTTGTCCTTTTCATCTTTCCAACTCTGACTAACCATCCTCTTGGTTGATGCTTTGAGGTGATGAACATCCCCAGCTCTTGACGCAGCACCAAGATCCACTCTTTGAACAGTGAAATCCTGCACTGTTGGATCCTGCACTTCTTCCTCTATCACTGGTTTGGCTATCTCAGCACTCTAGTTTCTAGTACTTGGATCGATGTCCACTCTGGATGTCACCTTTAACTTCTTAGGCTTAGGTGTTTTCCCTAAGCATTTGCTCACCATGTCCTCTAAAGGGACAACAAAAGGAATTACTTTTTTCTTGTCAGAGATAGAACTCTCTAGCCACTTTGGTGCAGGGGCTAAGGTTGTCTTCTCAGGGTTCAATCCATCAGAGGATACATTTGAAATCATTAATATTTCAGGGGTCTCTAGAATGGCCCTTGACTGTGGCCCAGTGTCAACATCCTCTATTCTGTGTGGACTTAGTTCCTTGTCACCCATAGGTTCTTTTGAATCTTCCTCTGAATTTAGATCAACAACTATTGTTTCGGAAACCTGTTTATTTCTTTTACCTTTGGTCCTCAACCTGGTAACACAAGAGGGTAGAATATCTGTGAGGACTCTTCTGGACTCTTGGTGGTAGGGCTTCTTTCAGTTGATGGCTTGGAAGTACCTGCACCACAGATAGCAATAGGTTGATTAGAAGAGTTTATGGGAAGTGATGATCCAATCATTAAGGAGAATTGTTGGGAATTTTTATCCTGAAGCCCTTCATGTCTCTTTTCCCTCAGCCATTTCTCGGATCTCCTTATCACTAGAAGAGTTTTAATATCAATTCTGTCTTCCTCCTTTTTGCTCCAGTCAACTTCTGGAATAGGTAATTGTTCTACTCTCTCAAACTGTGGGTCAACCACTTGTTCATCATCATCAAAAATTCTAGAAATATCCATGTTTAAATTGAGAGTAATTATCTGCCCCAAAGAAAACCTACACCACAACCTTCTTCTGACCTCAAATTCATTTGGACAGTCTTCCCAGTAATCCTCTAGCTTGGGAATGTGTGAAAGCCCTGTTCCAGGATCTAGGTTATCTCTAACAAATCCTTTGCTGTCAAATTGAGACCTGGTAGTGAAGAACTAAAATTGAACCTTTTAAGGTTCACCTCCAAATTCAAAGTATCAGATTTTGACTGGCATGAATAATGCCCAAGTTCGATGGGAAAAGAAATACCAAAACCCTTTTTTGCTAAAAATTTCTTATCTACATGTGCTAGCAGTCTACATACCTCCATCAGCACAAAATAGTCAAACACATATCTAGGTAGCTTAACAGGTTCACCATCAAATCCTCCAACTCTGATGTAAGTGAACTCAGAAAATTGAATGAAGAAGCTACCATAGATGCTAATCAGTTGCATTGCTTCACTGGACATTCTTTTACCCAGATTACCTGCCAATTCATAGGTCATTTTCCCAGTGAAGACATCATTAACCCTTTTATAATTTTCATAGCAATTCCTTCTCTGCAACTGTGAATAATATTCATAAATCTTACTATTCTTAGCTAAGGGTGCATGAGGTAGGTCAAACCATTCTCTTGTAGATGCAAGACAATAGAACAGGTATGAAGACATATAAAAATCTCTGTCACCCGGACAATTACTCAAACCCTGATGTAGACAATCAGCCACTATTTTTGCCTAATCTAAATATTGTTCCCCTTGAAGGATGACTTGTATGAAAAAGTACATCCAATCTTCCCAATAATATGCATGCTGACTGCCCTTCAGTCTGTGTAACAATACCACAATATCCCTCACTTCTTTAATCAAATGATCCATAGTGAGTGGCCTGGGCAACCTTGAACCACCGTTTTGAAATTTCAGTAGCCAGTTTCTCGCTATTACACTTTTGTAAGTTGGTCTCTTCTCTAAGAAATACCCATAGGAGGAAGTAATATCAAGGCTGGAATACACCTCTTTAGACGGTATCTTCATCATAGACATGAGGGTTTGTCTATTGATATGAAATAACACATTACCGTTTGCATTTCTGATGCATCTGTCTTGGGGGTCATACCTATTCATACACTCCTGAACCAATTCTGGGCACAGTATAGCTTGGGGATAAGCTACAGCTTCAACTAAACCACTATCTACAATTTTCTTCATCGTAGGGGTTTGAACAAGGTTTCTATTTCTTTCTCTAAATTCTTCTAAATCATATTGTACTAGCGCAGTATCTCCAAATTCTGAGTGAGAATAGGTAAGACCAGGACCATGTTCATTCCCCAAACACATAGATTTCAAAGCCATACTTGGAGGATTACAATAAAAACACTTCAAATTTTGAAAACAATAGAAATTCAAGAGATTCTTCTTTCCAGCATAAGAACTAGGAATAGCACATGGGAAAAATAGAACTCACCTTCAAGATATATGAATTCACTATGAAAATTTGAATAACGAGAACCTTACACTTCCGGCGCTGTTCTCCTCCCCGTTGCACAGTATGTTTACTTGCTAAACTTGGCTTGTTCTTAGTTAATAATGGCACTAAGCAGATTGAATAATTATCGCTCAGAACAATACGTGCCAAAAATATTTGAAAAGACATGAACTCTGACTTCTTCATTAATAGCAAGTATTATTCATGGGCCATCACGATGTATAATGATTATCTGTAGCCTTCGCCAAAATAGAACTCTTAGTTCATAATGAGTTTCTGAGATATTTTCCTCCAACTTTCCCACTAAATTTGACTTAGAGAGCCGTGGGAATAAATGAGACCGAAATCACCAAATCTTTAAACTATTGAACCATTGAACCTTTAGGACATGGTTCAATGTGGTGGTTCGACCATACCAATTGGACCATATAGATGAGCAAAGGATGCACTTACAGAAATATGGAACTTAAGCTCACGAACCGTTGAACATGTAAAGATGTTGTTCAATACGAAGGTTCAAAGACGCAAGGGTTATGTAGACCAACAGATAATTACATGGCTTTTGTAAAAGGGCATCCAACCATGAGACAGTGAATCATTGAACCTCGAACCATTGAACTTCGCTATAGAGTACGAGTAGAGGGTTCAATGATACATTAATTACACAAGGTAATTGCGTGACTCGACTTATTAGAAGGCAATGAGTGTTGAACCTTAGATCGTTGAACCTTAAACAAAAGGGTTCAAGTTCAACCCAAAAACTTGAAGACATTTGAAATACACAGAACTACTTGCTGTTTGAGACGTTTTAGGCATATCGAACCATTTGAACCTTGAACTTTTAGAAGGGTTCAGGTTCAAAGGTTCAAACCTTAAGTACCCTTACTCACAAAGATGGCAAACGCATAAAAATTGAAGGACCAAGAGTCGGTCAAAGAAGCAAAGGTATGACCAAAAATACAACACAGTAAACTGGCTCTTGTTCAGGAAATATTATCAATAAATAAATAAGGGCGACTCAAAAGGTAACACACCCCAAGAAAAATAATATAAACATTTTGATACCACCCACCCACCTTCCAAAATCCATTCATCCAATCCCAAATGTGGTGCATCTCATCGCACCCCCAAAGCATATGTCATCATCCCCCCTCCATCATCATATCATTTGCAAAAGCATGTGATCGTCCATCTCCCTCCATCAAATTTACCTCCACTACTTCCAACTCTAAATATTCCTATTAAATCCACTTTACCTCCTATCCTACCAACTCCCAACATCCCTATCCACAAATCCTCTTATCCTCCCATCCTCCCAAACATCCCTATCCTCAAATCCCTTCATTCATTTATCTATAAATCCACTTTTTACCACTCCACCCATAAACCCCCTAAATTTCCCAATCAAGACCAACAAAAGCACACATCTTTCAAGCATGAAACTTTCCCCAAATCAATGGGATTCAAAAGTAATAATTTGAATTCCTCAATGCATAAATCACAAAAGCCTAAAGATGTTATCCCTTCCAAGTAAAATCAAAAATCCAAAAGGCTATCAAAGCCCACACCATCACAAGAAAAAACAAAAACAAAAATGGTGTGCGTCCCTAAACAAAAAGCACCAAACTCTAATGAGGCATCCACATCCCAATCTACCCCAAAATCCCAAACATCCTGCTCCCCATCTAAAAATCCCCCAAATCCTAAGTCTATTTGGGTCCCTAAAACTCCAAATCGACCATCCAAAAATCCCCCATCCCGATCCCCATTACTCCCAACTCCCCATCCAAAATACAAGCTTCTAAATACATCACGGTATGTGTAGCCGTTGGTCTTGGTTCCCCTCCACCACTTGACATTCCCACATACCCCCATCTCTCCATCTTTCATCCACTATCCTACATATCTTCCCCATCACATTCCTATGGTCCATGCTTTTTCATAATCCACATAATCCACATCATAATCCATTATCCACCATACATTCCATCTTCTCCTATCTACCAACAATCTGTGCAATCATCATCCATAATGCTATCCAACATGGGACCATCTTCGCCTTTCTATGGAAATAGATGCTAGAGTCCCCATTCCATCAAAAAAGTAAAAAATCAAAAAAATCAAGAAAATAGTAAAGAGAAAAAATCCATCCAATGGTGAAAACCACTCCTTGTGGTGCCTTGGGCAAGTACCATGATGAAAACCCCTTGTGGGCGTCATGCGTTATCCCTTCTCCATCCATTTTGTATGCTACACTTGGGGGCAAAACCATCCAATCATCCACATCCATAACATCCTTTTGCATATCCTATCCATGTATCCTTATCTTATCATATTCCTATCCACTACCGCCTATTCATCCCATCATTCCCCATCCATTCTATCCACTATATCCTCCTCCTTAGATCTTGATGAAGACAAGGGGCAAAATATCAACAACATGCTTTGGAGGTCTCTTGGCATATTCCCTTTGTAAGTATATCCTCCATCCATCTACTGCAAAGTCCACCCATTCAAACATGAACCCATCATGCAAAATTCTAAGCATTGGGGCATATGATGCCTTGCAACCTAGCCCTTGGAGAAAATCCTAAAACCCCCCATCCATATATCATGCATACCTATCCTATCCCTCATCCCTATCTTCCATCTATCTAACATGCATCCCTATCGCTTGTCCATTCACCTACCACAAATCTCCTATCCATTATCCTTTCATCGCCAACCCCCCTCTCCAACCCCATCACCTTCACCTCTAGACTTGGTGTTCCCTTGTCATTGCTATCTAGCATAAAGGTTATCCACATGAAATCCAATGCAACCATCATAATAAATCATGCCCTTTCCAAAAATCCAAAAATCCAAAAACATCACAAAATAAAAAAATCCAAAAACATCACAAAATCAAAAAATCTAAAAACATCACAAAATCAAAAAATCCAAAAACATCACAAAATCAAAATCAAAAAATCCAAAAACACAAAAAAAAATCAGAAAATCCAAAAACACCAAAAAAATCAGAAAATCCAAAAACACCAAAAAAATCAAAAAGTCCATAAAATCACAAAAATTAAAAAAAAAATCAAAAAGTCCATAAAATCACAAAAATCCAAAAAAAATCAAAATATCCATAAAATCCCAAAAATATATCCATCACAAAATCAACACTGCTCCATCAACATCACATCATTTTCCAACATCATCACATCTATCCTCAATCATCCCACAACATCATCACAAATCATAACTACATATCATCATCACCTGCATCTTAATGTGTCTTGATCCCGTGGATACAGGGTATGTTGGCAAGCTAGAATATGAAGGACATTTCCAGTACTCAGGTACACAAGATGCACCCATCCAACCCGCTAAGCTTACACTAGATCCAAGCATCACATCACCTATCAAAGCATCGTCCCTTAATAAAAAATCATCAATTATCAAATCAACATCAACCACAACTTGTAACCATCATATCCTGAGCCAATCTTACAACATCAACTAAGCATGATCCAATCATCCATTGATTCATGCCTTAGGATATATCGTTCCTACAATAGGCAGAATCTATCATATCATCATCCATCTTGGCAAAGATACAATGGCTACTTTTTTGGTTCGTTGGTCTTTTTGTCTTTGATTTTTATCTTTTGTCCTATTCGAAGATCACATCAAAGCTACCTTGATCTCACTATATCATGGTATATGGCGAAAACATCTAGAATGGGGCATAGTCTTGCTTTCGTATGCTGTGCATGCGGGTTGGTTTCATTACTCCAAGCTAGTATTCATATCTTGTTGATCATAGGGTCGGTTCTAGCATATTGATCTCCTTATGCATCTAAGGTTCATCATACCTTTTGTGTACTAAGGGCTTATACTATGAGTCCCCTTTGCTCATCTAGACAAGGTTGTACTATCTTGGGCATGCATGAGATCATCCCTTTGTCTACATGTCTAGTCCATGCAAATGTTGGATAAACATCATCACCCTGGTCTTCTATACCTTGGTGAAAATATCCACTTTGCTATATCAAACGTAGGATTGCTCTAAATCATTTTCAACACAATGATCATCCACCAATCAATCTCCCAACATTATCACACTTTCATCTTGCCCCTTATCCTCCAACCACTTCTACCATTCTGTTCCATCCATTTCAAGAGCACAACCGTGTTCTTGCAACCCACCTATCCTCTCGAGGGGGAGGGGGCATCACCCTTACTAGTTATCCCCAAACCTTACCCTATTCTTCTAAGCCAAAATCTTTTTTCTATCTAATCCAACTCTATGTTTTAACTTCTTTGAAATGATGTTACTTAGCTGCAACACCATCTCAAAGAGGGGCAAATGTAGACACCTAAAATTGACTTGCTCTGCAAACCAATTTATCCCCCCTGTTAATTGAATAAATTCAATTAATCCCTAACCATCTGTCTATCCCTTGTGATCAATTAATTCATTTAATTTATCACTAGACCTTACAACACTATCCTCATCTATTAAACAAATATTTCTAATATTTATTTGGCTATTTTGTCTATCTCCCTAATCCCTATTAATTAGATAAATCATTCTTATCTAATTAATCTAGCCTACTAATTGACCTACCCTACCCTACCCTAGCCTACCTCATCCTAACCCTAGAATTTATTAAACAAAACCTATGTTAATTAATCCTAACCTCTTATTTAGGTGGTCAAACCTAGATTAACACCCTTCCCCACATCCTCCAAATAAAAAATTGAAACATATCACACATCACATTTACTTCTCTTACAAACCCCTTACCGCCCCCATACCTCATTTATCACCTCTTATCCCCAAATGAATTTTTAATTCATTTGCCATTCCCCATATGAATCTTTAATTCATAAATATTCCTTCACACCCATACCTCATTTATCACCCCTTTTCCCTCAAAATGAATAAAAGATTTACTTTTATTCCTAGCCCTTGATCTCATCTTTTGATCCTCACCCTCCATCCTCATTTTCAGAACTCTATAAATGAGACCCTCACCTAAGCCATTAGGGGGGACTTCTTCATGCATCAAACCTCTGCCAAAATCTCTCCAAAATCCTCTTATCATACCATCACAATGCCAAAATCATGTCTCATCCCCATCTCCATCTCCATCTAAGTCCAAATCCTTCATCTACATTGTGTTGAGCATTTGAGCAATCCTCATACATTCTAGTCTTGGGTAAAATCTGAGGAGCTATCAGGTGCAACTCCTTCCCTCTCTTGGATTTGTGAGTCAAAAGGAAGGTATAATTGTTTGTTTTTTCATTTGATTCATATTTAATCTTCATTTTGTTCTCATAGATCACACATGCTATAGAAGAACTCTGTAGGAACTATTCTAGAACCCAAGATGGAGTGAGGTCATCCAAAACTTTTAAAGGGAAGAATGAAATAGGACAGTTAATGGAAGAGATTGTAAATCTAAACATAGATATTTTAGTCTAATTAAATACCACATTGGATGGGATTCAAGCAAAAACTAGAACAACTGATCAAAATAGAACAACTAAACCACTCTCCATCTATAGTCTTAGGTGTAGAAACAAGCACCTATTGAGAGAATACCCTTTGGACAAATCAAAGATTTGTCAGATCTATGATAGGGAACATCCTACTAGTCAATGTAGTCAACTTCCAGCCTTGAAAAGATTGAGTAAGAAGAATGCCATAATGGAAGAAGAATTGAACTATGTGGGACAAAAATAAGCTGGGAATTTCCCTTATAATCAGTATCCAAACTAGACTTCTTACAGGGGTCCTTCTAATTGGGAAAATAATCAATGGAATCCAACTTGGCATGGGCCTCAGAATAATCCTCCTTAGGGATATAAGGATTGGAAAAATCATCATTAGCAAAACCAAAATTGGCAAAGTCAGCCCTGGGGAAATCAATAGTGGCCACCACAGTTTGGATCACAAACCATGCAACCTCAATGGGGTTCTCAACAGGGATATAATCAACAATACTAGGGATAACTTAGACGTTTCCAAGCTCAACAACAAGCTTTACTAACTAGACCCTCCAACACACAAGGTCAATAACAAAATGAACTAGTTAGCTAACCACCTTTACCAGCTTAGCCTATACCAAACCCACGGAATAAATAGGGAGCAACTGTTTACATGACAAAGCAAGAAAATCTGGCTGGTATTAATGCCATATATTTGAATAATCTCTAGCTACGTTATGGGAAAGCATTCCCAAGACAATCTCCTCCAACTATAGTTAAAGTAACCAATGATGAGGAACTTGAAAATTCATCCACTCAACTCTCAGAGGAGATTACTAATGAAAAAGTGCTAAAAGAATCATCCTTGGACAACTCTAGAGTTGCTCCTAAAAGACCGACTCCGGAGGACATTCCTAAACACAATTCTGACAAGAGCTTCAGAGATGCTCCAGAGATGGAAATAGTAGCACCATACCCATAACAACTTAAATAGTATGTTCCTCAGAAAAAGATCTTACAAAAACAAGTCCAAACCAACCTGGAATCAAAACTTTTACAAGAAATCAAGCAACTAAGCATCGAAATTCCTCTTCTCCAATCAATTAGAGATGTACCAAAACTAAATCAGTTCATTAAACAGTATTTTATCAAAATGCAGGGTATGAAGAATAACTTTCCTTCCACAATATAGGTGGAAGGAAAAGTAGTAGATCTGTTGATGGGAGAAATTCCCTCCCAAAATATGGAGACCCTGGAAATTCTATCATAACTATTTTCATCTCAAGGGTAGAAATTTCAAAAGTTCTAGTTGATTTGGGAGTAGCAATTAATGTGATGATAGTTCACACAATGGACAAATTATCTCTATCAGGTATCCAATCCATAACTACAATTCTTCACCTTGCTAACCAGTCAGTAGTTGTTCCAAAAGGAGTAATTACTGATGTACCAGTTGTGATAGATTCATGGGAATTTCTAGTGGACTTCCTGATACTAGAACCTAGAAACTAGAGAAATGCTTATCCACTGATTTTAGGAAGACCATGGTTGGCTACAGTGGCAACATCTATTGATTGTTAAACTAGGGATATGGTCATTTCTAATGGGATAGATTTGAAGAAAAAATCTTTATATCCTCCAGCTAAACCATCAATACATTATACAGGAAGAGTATGGGTGGATGAACCAGAGAATAATGACAACAATGCCTCAGTAGCTATGGTAACCATCAAGGAACATCTGGGAGAGTTAGAAGAAGAAATATACTATAATACAACAAAAGACATTACTCACACCTAATCAATAAGGATGTAATGGAGCTCGCCCAAGATTCTAGGAGAGAACTTCTTACTTCTTCTCATTGTACCCTCGCCAACATCATTCCTTGTGGGGAAACCTTTTACAGAGACATAGCCAATTTCCACATGTTTCTTCCACATTCTTCTCCTCTCAATACCATGACTCTAATGTATGGATTAACTACATCTATGGATTAAATCACAAAATAGGTCATGATTTTACCAAGGAAAACACTTAATATCAATACTTAGTTAACAACAAATCAGGAAGAAAAACTTATCCAACTTCTGATTTCCCACTCAGTAGCTTTTGCTTGGGAATACCAAGATATGAAAGGCATACCTCCTGATATCTATACCCATCATATATACAATGAGGATATTAAACCTGTTAGACAACCCCAGAGAAGATTGAATCTTGCTTTAAAGGACATTGTCAAAACTGGAATAGAAAACTTACTTCAAGAAGGGTTTATATATCCAATCTCAGATAGTCAATGGGTCTCACCCCTTGTCATAGTGCCTAAAAAGAATGGGAAATGGAGGGTGTGTATTGATTATAGAGAACTAAACAAGGCCACAAAAAGGGACTACTTTCCCTTACCATTCATTGACCAAGTACTGGACAACCTTGCTGGGAGAAAGTATTTTTCTTTTCTAGATAGATTCAGTGGGTAAAATCAAATTCAAGTAGCACTTGAAGACCAAGACAAAACCACCTTCACCTACTCTTGGGGAACTTTTGCTTACAAAGTTCTTCCCTTTGGACTATACAATGCCCCAGCTACATTTTAGAGACTTGTTTTAGCTATTTTTTGTTGAACTAGCTAATGAATGCATGGAGGTCTATATGGATGAATTTACTGTGTATGAGGATAATTTTGAAGAAGCTCTCACAAACCTTGAGAAAGTATTGAAATGCTGTGAGAAAAATCAATTATCCCTTAGCCATGAAAAGTGCTTCATGATGGTGGAGATAGGAATTGTTTTGGGACACCACATTTCAAAAAAGGGGATCAAAGTGGATCAAAACAAGATAGAAGTGATCACACAATTGCCTTCACCCAAAAATCAGATATATGTTAGAAGTTTTATGGGTCACATAGGCTACTATAGGAGATTCATAGAAAATTTCAGTAGAATAGTTGCCCCCCTATTTACCCTTCTTAACAAAGACATAGAATTTCTATGGATAGAAGACTATCAATCAGCATTTGAAACCTTGAAAGAGAAGATTACTATCACACCAATTTTGAGAGGACCTAATTGGAATATACCATTTCACATATAGACTGATGCTTCAAATGAGTCCATTGGGGTAGTTTTACCTGACAAAAGGAGGAAGGAGAGAGTATGCATGCCATTTATTACATCAATAGAAACCTTACCTCTGCAGAAAGAAATTACACCACAACTGAAAAAGAATTCTTGACAGTCATCTATGCTATAAACAAATTCAGGCATTATATCACTAGATATAAAATATTTGTACACATTGATCATGCAATCATCAAGTACCTAATGAATAAACCAGTAATGGGTGCAAGGATCATCAAGTGGTTATTGCTATTGTAGGAATTTGATATTACCATAGTTGATAATCCAGGTAAGTTTAATTTGGTTGCTAATTTTTTGTCAAGATTGCATACAGGAGGAGAAAACCAACCAGTGGAGGACAAGTTCCCAGATGAACATCTTTTTTCTATCTCCTCTATTGTACCTTGGTTTGCTGACATAGCTAATCTTTTAGGTACAGGATTGTATCCATCCCATTTTACCTCAAAACAAAAAAAATGTTTAGTTAAAGAAAGTTTATCTTACAAATGGTTGAATGGTTTACTATTTAAATGTGGTCCTAATTTCATTCTACGCGGGTGTTTAAAAGATGATGAGATTTTTGATGTGTTGAGAGCATGTTATGATGAACCATCTAGTGGCCATTACTCCTTCCACCAGACAGTCCATAAGATCCTTGGAGATGGTTACTACTGGCCCTCTCTTCATAGAGATACAAATAAGTATGTGCAACACTGTGACCAGTGCCAAAGGATGGGACAACCAACCTTTACCCAGGAGATGTTACTGCATCCTCAAGTCATGATGGAACCATTTGAGCAGTGGGGTTTAGAATTTGTGGGGCCAATTTCTCTACCATCATCCAGCAAGGAGTACATTCTAGTATGCATAGACTACGTTACTAAATGGGCTGACATTCAAGCATTACAATTTGCAAGAGAAGAAAAAGTTGCTGATTTCCTTTATAATAAGATTTTCTTAAGGTTTGGAGCCCCAAGATCAATAGTTTCAGACATAGGACCTTAGTTTACTTCATAGGTAATCAAATCATTCACAGATTTATATCAAGTCAAGCACATAAAATCTTCACCTTACCATCCTCAAGTGAATGGGCATGTAGAAGTAACTAATAGGGAACTTGAAAATATTCTGACAAGGACAGTAGCAATGAAAAAAAGGATTGGGCTAACAGATTACCTCTATTGCAAGGTGTGACCCTTGGTCTCCTTGATCAGCACTATGCTACGGTGGTTTGCGACAAGGGCTTAATCGCCTCCCATGCTTGTTAATTCAAGTGGTTGTATTGGGCATTAATAGGTCGATCTTTTGGTACAACAACAACTAACAATTGGTATTAGAGCTGAGGTCACAGGTTCAAACCCTGCACTTGCGCTAGGGGGGATTGTTGCAAGGTGTGACCCTTGGTCTCCTTGATCAGCACTGTGCTGCGGTGGTTTGCGACAAGGGCTTAACCGCCTTCCATGCTTGTTAAGTCAAGTGGTTGTATCAGGTAATAATAGGTCGATCTTTTGGTGCAATGGCAACTAACAACCTCAAGTAGTATGGGCTTACAATACCACTTGGAAGTCCACAACAAAGTTCTCACCATATGAATTGGTTTATGGGAAAAAGCCTATTTTGTCTATAGAATTTGAACTCCAGACACTTAAAACTATATTAGATATTAGTCTACCATTGTCTATAACTCAATAGAATAGAATTCTTCAACTCAATGAGTTGGATGAAATTTGGATAGAGGCCATTCAACAAATAGAACTAGTTCAGTATCAAAGGAAGCAATGGCATGACCAACACATCAAAAGGAGGACATTTCAGCAAGGTGATTGGGTTCTTCTTTATGATTCTAAATTCAAAGAGTTCAAGGGGAAATTACAAACTCATTGGATGGGTCCTTATCAAATAAAAGAAGTTTTTGAAAATGGAACAGTATTATTGGACCCTATTGATGGAAGCACAAACACATTCTTAGTAAATGATCACTGAATCAGACTCTATAAAAGGACATCTACTAAAGAAGAGTTCCTTAATGATTTGTGTTTTAATACAGGGGATACTTCCTGATGAAGGGGGTAAATCATAAAACACACAAAAATAGAAATTGAAAATAGAGAATAGAACTTTCTTTTATTGATCTGGGCAACTCATTACATTACAGAAGCTTAATTACAATCAGAGGAATCAGTCCTCTACAGGCTACAACACACTACAGCTACCATCACCAGGCTCTGGAATCTTCTACCTTCTGTAACCCCCAAATCAGATAGGGTTTCTATTTTCCCCACCTATTCTTGATTCTACACTTGCCCCCTTAACTCTCCTCTACCCAGGGTTCCCAAAAATGGTTATTAGTAGCCTTTTTGGTGGCCAACAACCTAATTTTAAATTTTGCATCTCCCTCCAAAAATAGGTCAACTTCCGAGAGCCATAACTTTTGATCCGGGACTCCGATTGACAAACCGTTTTATGCATTAGAAAGCTCGTGAAGTGCTCTACATGCTAAAAATAAGCTTTGCTAGTTCTAGCCATTTTTGGGCCCGTACGGGGCCATTTAGTGCCTCAAACCTGAGTTTGAATAATTTTTAGGCATTTTTTGGGAAACAGAAACTTTAATATCTTTTAGCTCACAAATGATCTTCGTATGATTCCTTTGCCAAAGGTCTTATATTTCTGTTATGTAACTTCCTGTAAATTTTGACTTCATTCTGTGCCCAAATGTAAACTTTCTAAAAATAGCAGTTTACTATTTTTAGCAGTTTGGGAAAACTGAAAGTTCTACATTATTATTCAAGTGATTATGGGACTAGAACCACATATTTTGAGAAGAAATGGGTAGAACATCAACAATTTTGAAACACTTTTTTTTTGGGTGATGCAAGATTGCCCTTACACCACTAGATGCTCCTGCATCAAACACCCAGGGTAATTTGAGAAGTGACCTTGTCACGTCTCAGGTGTTTGTGTGAGGAAAACCCAAATGGTCAATCTCTGCCTTAGACAACCAAGAAGAATCTTGAACAGGCCTTCCTTTCCATTTCACTAGATATTCTTCATATTGCCTTTTTCGAGTACTCCTTCCCACACGGCTATCCAAGATCTCTTCTATCTCCTCTATTGAAGTAGATGCCAGAATACTCCACTGCACTTCTGTTGGTCCATCCTCTATTCCACCTTCATGATATTCTATTAAATCAGTATTGTTGAAAACAGGGGAAATGTTGATCCCACTCGGCAGCTCTACCTCGTATGCATTTCTAGAATCATGCTTCTTCAAGATTCTGCATGGTCCAAATTTCTTCATTTTTAATTTATGGTATGTTCCAATAGGGAACCTTTCTTTTCTCAAGTGAACCATGACTTCATCTCCCACCTAGAACTCCTTATACCTCCTCTTCTAATCTACCTTAGCCTTGTACTGAGTAGTCATCTTATTAATGTGCTTTCTCACCTCTTCATGTAAATTCTTCATATATTCTGCAAAGTCTTTAGCCTCGGCACTTGTCTTTTCTCCCATATCCAGATTCCTTAACTCTGAAGCATTTCTTGGACTATTGCTATATACAATCTGGAATGGTGATTTACCAATACTCCTAGGGACAGAATTGTTGTAAGCAAATTCTGCCTATGGTAAAATCAAATCCCATCCCTTGGGCTTATCTCCTACCAAGCATTGTAGTAGGTTACCCAAACTCCTATTCACCACTTCAGTTTGTCCATCAGTCTGTGGATGGTGTGTAGAACTAAACTTCAAATCCGTCTTCAACTTCTTCCACAATGTCCTCCAGAAATAACCAACAAACTTGGTATCTCGATTTGAAACTATGCTCTTTGGTAGACCATGTAGTCTCACCACTTCCCTGAAAAATAACTTTGCAATATGAACATCATCATTAGTCTTCTTATAAGGAATAAAATGTGCCATCTTTGAGAATCTGTCCACCACCACAAAAATAGAATCATGCCCTCTCTGTGTCCTTGGTAAACCAAGAACAAAATCCATACTAATATCATCCCATGGCTTCTTTGGTACAGGTAATGGTTGATACAATCCTGTATTTTGACTTGTTCCTTTTTCCATCTGACATACTCTGCAACTCTGCACAAACTTCCTCACATCCTGCTGTAGTTGTGGCCAATAATAATTTTCACCAACAATAGAAATGGTCTTATCTCAACCAAAGTGTCTAGCCAATCCTCCACTATGCTTCTCCTTAATCAGGTTCTCTCTCATTGAACTCCTTGGAATGCACAACTGGCTTCCTCTAAACAACATGCCATCTTGGATTATGAAATCCAACCATTTTGTCTTGTCCAAAGTAACAGGCTCCAGACAAGCTTTCCAAGCCTTTGCAAAATCTGGATCTTCAAGATACAAACTTTTGAGCCCATCGAACCCAACAACCTCTATCTTCATTTCTGTCAACAAATTTTGCCTTCTGCTTAAGGCATCTGCAACTCTATTGGACTTCCCACTCCTGTGCTTCAAAATAAAGGTATAACTCTGCAAAAACTCAACCCATTTTAAGTGCCTTTGGTTCAACTTCCCTTGACTATTAATATACTGCAAAGCCTGATGATCAGTATACAAAACAAACTCTTTTGGCAACAAATAATGTCTCCATTTCTTCAAAGATTGAACTATTGCATAAAATTCCTGATCATAAATAGAATACTTTTTCTTGGCATCATTAAGCTTCTCACTAAAATAGGCAATGGGCTTACCTTCTTGGCTCAAAACAGCTCCTATACCACTACCACTAGCATCACAATCTACTTGAAATACCTTATTGAAATCTGGAAGTGCCAAAATAGGTTGTTCTACGACTTTCTGCTTCAATGTATCAAAGCTCTTGTCTGCTCCTTTAGTCCATCTAAACTCTTTTCTATCCCCTCTCATTGTCTCAGTTAGAGGTGCACAAATGCTACTAAAATTCTTGATAAACTTTCTGTAAAAACTTGCCAAACCATGAAAAGATCTTACCTCTATTGCACTCCTTGGCGTAGGCCACTCAATGATAGCCCTTACTTTTTCTGGGTCCATCTTAAGACCTTCCTCTGAGACAACAAATCCCAGGTATACCAACTCTTTCTTTGCAAAACTACATTTATTTAGATTAATTAGCAACTTCTCCTCCCTCTACTTTTCTAGAACTCTTCTGATAGGCATCAGATGCTCATCCCAAGTCTTACTGAAAATCAAAATATCATCCAAATAAATAATAACAAAACTTTCCAAAATTCTTTTAGTACCTAGTTCATGAGCAGCATGAATGTGCTCGGTGCATTGGTTACCCCAAATGGCATGACTAACCACTCATACAAACCCTCCTTTGTTTTGAAGGTTGTCATCCATTCATCTCCTTCTCTGATTCAAATCTGGTGATACCCACTCTTCAGATCAATTTTCGTGAAGTACTTGACTCCACTCAAACAATCCATTATGTCATCCATTCTTGGAAATGGAAATCTATACTTGATCGTTATCTTATTGATGGCTCGAGAGTCTGTACACATCCTCCATTCTCCATCTTTCTTTGGTGCTAGTACTGCAGGTACTAAACATGGACTTAGGCTCTCCCTTATCAGTCCCTTCCTCAACAACTCCTGAACTTGTCTGTTCAGCTCTTCATTCTCTACAGGGGTCATTCTGTGGGCTGCCTTGTTTGGCAAACTGGCTCCTAGTATCAAATCCATTTGATGACTTATCTTCCTTATTGGTAGTAAACGTTTTGGTACATTATCAGAGATAATGTCCTGGAACTCTTCCAACATATCTAAAACTTCTGCTGGTACATCTTCACAGTTCTCTTGACTAAGCTTGGGAATCAATGCAAAGCAATGATGCTCATGCTTCATACCCTCCAAAAACTTTCTACCATCTACCAAGCAAATTCTGGCAGTGCTACATACCTTTTCTTCCACCTCCTTCAAGGGTTTCAACTTATGACAAACTCCATCCTTTTTTAGGGAATATGTGTTTGCATGGCCATCATGGACAGCGCTCCTATCATACTGCCACGGCCTCCCCAACAGCATATGACATGTATCCATTGGTATGATATCACACAGCACCTCATCATGGTAGTCACCAATCTTGAACTTCACTAAACACTACTCATTGACCAAAGCTCTATCGTCCTTCTACAACCATGCAATCTGATATGGATGTGGATGCTTTCTTCTTATCAACTTCAACTTATCAACCATCTCTTCTGAAACCAAATTATCAGTGCTTCCACTATCAATAATAATATCACAACACTTACCCTCACATTTGCACCTTGTGCAAAATAAACTTTTCCTTTGATTGGGTTCTTTCTCTTCATTCAGCAAGGTTCTTCTTACAACTAGGGTTTCTCCCCTTTCAGCATCTTCAGAATGCTCAGAATGTACATCTTCATCTACATGTGCAACTTGTGCATTACCTTCAGGTCTTCTATTTGTCCTTCCTTGATGTTGCGGACACTCATATACTCGATGCCCTTCTTCTCCACATTGGAAACAGGCTCCTTCGAAACCTCCTCTTCCAGGTCCTTGCCCAGGTCTACCTCTTCCTCTTCCTCTTTGATCACCATTGTTCTGGTCACGAGGGCAGTAGGTATTATCCCCTCTTTGAATTTGATTGGTGCCTACTTCTTCACTTTTCTTTTGATCTTCATTACGGCCTCCATAGGGTCTTCCACTAGTCCTTCCACCTTGACCTCTTCCCCTTTGCTTGCTATCAAATCTTTTGTTTAGCTTTTCTTCCACCTTTAGGGAAAATTGGTATGCATCTTCTATGGTGGTCATTCTGACTAGGCTCAACTCCTCTTGAATACTCGGCCTCAACCCATTAATGTAACAAGCTACCTTCTCCTTGTTGGGCTCTGCATGACCTGTCTTGATAGTAATTTTATAAAACTCTTCTGTATACTCCTTAACAGATTTGTTATCTTGCTTCAGTCCTTGCAGCTTCTTCAACAACTCCATCTCATAGTCCATAGGAATGAACTGCTTCTTTAGTTTCTCCACCATCCGATCCTGTTGTGATGTTCACAACATGCCCCATTATGCTCCTTAGCAAAATGGGGACCCCTGCTGTTGCTTTGCTTTTTGCTTCTGCTTGTGTTGTTTTGCTTGGTGGTAAAGGGAAAAGAGAGTCAAATTTGCAAACTTTGTTAAAAATATGGAAAAATGCATTTTCAGTACCCTTGCATGATATGGTTGGATTCCTTGTGAAAAATGAGCCAGGGTTGCTTTTTTGAACCATCTTAAAATTTGCCATATTTTTGCAAGTTATGATCATTTCGGTAAAATGTACATTCAGGTTTGTCTATCGCTTGGCATATACAAAGTCCTTTGTATGTGCAAAGTCATATTTTTTATGCTTGGTCGCTTTTGTACATTCGGGCTTGTATATTCTAACATACAAGCAAAATATACATTGCAGAATATACATAGCGGACCCGAAATTATTATCAAAAACTCAAAGGTCGTTGTATATTCGGGGTTGTATATTTTCATATACAAGCGGAATATACAAGCGGACATACATAGCACTGTTCACATACAATGCACTATTCACATGCAAGTGCGAAAGATGCAAGCACAATATACAAGCACCGGACCCGAAGGGTAATTATCAAACAAGGTTAAATCCTTGTATATTTGCGGGCATGTATATTGGCGATATACAATCAAAATATACAACGCCAGAATTGAAAGGTTATCAAATGGAGTTAATGGCTTGTACATCGCAATATACATAGGTTTTGAAAGGAGAAAGACTTGGTTGAATGCATTACAAAATAGACATCGGCGAAACTCTTACTGATAAAGGGACATCGGCCAAGGTATGGCCATCGGCAGAGGAAGTTTGTGAGTTGCTGATGGGCGATCTCACACCGATGGAGAACAACGAGGGGGTCATCGGTAAGAGTCATACCGATAAAGGGACATCAGTAAGAAGAGAATGGTCGGCGGAAAGTATATAGAGTTTGCCGATGGCGAATCTCTTGCCGATGAAGGGAAATACAAGCCGATAGAGGATGAATGAAGCAAAAAGGCCATCGACCAAACCATAGTGATCGGCGGAGAGGTTTTTTGTCACGCCGATAATGTAAGACATGCCGATGGAAGAAAACAAAGGAATAAACAATAGAAAAAGGCTGTCGGCCAAATAGCGAGCATCGGCCAATGTATTTTTAGACGCGCCGATGGATAGTTTCACGCTGATAGGCGGGAAATGCATAGCGATGGAAATTTTAAACTATATTTTTGGCGCCCGTGGCATTTTCCTGGTCAACGATAGTTGACCCGAATGGTTTTGAGCAGTCTGTATGCATTTTTGAACGCGTTTTGGAGGTTTTTTGGACCCAATTTCCATATTTTTTGCACAGTCACCTGGATTTAAACATTATTTTAATCTCCTGCTGTTTATTTGATAAATTGATACTTATTGCTTGTCTTGTCTTGTAGGCTTGCAGTTGAGGAAGCAGCTGGAACTTCAACACAGTGACATCATGGAGGAAGGAAATCTGATCTCAGGAGCAGGAGGCTAAGGATGAAGTGCGAGGAAGTCAAAGCCATTCAAGTGAAGGACAAAGTTGCAGCTGAGAGCATTATTGCAACAGACAAACAGAAGTTATTGCCAAGCTACCAGAACTTCTCAGAAGGGGCAATATTTTGCCCAGATTTGACACTGCTCAGAGATATTTTGGAGGACTGGTTCATCTGTATTTATTGCTATAACTAGGGGTTTGAATCAGAGGTAGTTAGGTTTTTTTTGCTGTAGTGAGGACAACCAGAAAGTCTATATATTGTGCCTCTCTACATTGTAAATACTTTACAACAGGGGCTACAACAAGGATTTTAGGAAAACATAGCAAGTTAGCTTAGTTTAGATTAGAAGTAGAAGAAGGAGGTCGCCTGTTTGTCTGCAGTAAGGTGCGCGTGGAATGTCTGGCTGTCTTACTATATCTGTAAAGCTTGTAAGTTCTCTGTAGTATGATCAATGAAACTAAGAGTCATTCCTACATTGTAAATCATGTATGACTATTCGTTTCTAATACAATAGAATCTGGAGTTCTGCATCTATCTTCTGAGTGTTCTCCTGCTCTTCTTTGTGTTTTGAAATATTTTCTTTGAGAGCTTGCAATTTTAAATGTATGTTTGTGAAAATGCTCAGAACTTGCATTTAAGGTTTTTACTATGGATTTGATCAAATTATTGTAGTATTTACATAGTGAATAACAGAAACAATTAGATCCTTCGGTAAATTAAATGAGGTATAGATTAGATCTTTCTAACTTTTCCCAACCCATCTGAAATATTTAGCTGAAAATGTAGAAATCTAAAGGAAATTGTCTCAAATTTGAAGAAGCATGCATAACAGAGTTAAGAGTAGACAGTTTTCATAAATGTATAAAGGAGAAGGCTGCAATAATTCAAGAAAACCATCTGAATTCGCAGCACAGTAACACTTGTATGCAAATGAACAAATACTTGTTGAAATCTATGATTCTTTTGCATATTTTTAGTCCATTAAACCACCAAACAACCCTAAACTACGTAAGGCCCCTTGAACATTACAGCTTCACATTGACCAACTGAACTTGACCAACCGAACCATTGTAGACTTGGGATTAGTTGAATCTCAAATGATTCCTTCTTATCTTTCAAGTATAGTTTCAGTTCATTATATGTGAATTTTAACTTATTGTTATGATTGCATCAAAACAATCACCAACAGTTTTCTGGCACTAAAAGGAGGGCTTTCCTAAGTTAGGGTTTATTTCAAACTGGCTAGTGACAGTAATAGAGTGACTAGGTCTAGATCTAGTTCAGGAGATATATTTGTGCAACTACCTGATACAAGGTGAAGTAAAAACCCTTTAATTTGGAATCCAAAGATATCGGAAGCGGGAAGTTCATCTGGAACACCTCCTGGGTCACCTTTTAACATCCGTAGTATTGTGAGTCCTGACAGATCACTATTCAGATCTTTAAATCTTGGTTCAGGCACTCCTGGAGGTCTCAATCCTCCTGTAAATCCTAATCCACCAATCAATCCAGGTATTCCTGCAAGTTCAAGTCAAGCTCAAACACCTGCAATGGCTTATTTCGATGTCAATTCTCCCATACTCTTCAATGATTATCATGAGATGCCCAAAAATTCGAAAAAGATATGTCCCAAATACCAGTTGCATCAGGACCCAGAAGATCATATTAGAATATTTAAGGAAGCATGTTTTAGGGCTATGTTAGAGCACGAGGATGTTGTGTGTAGATTGTTTCCTTACACCTTTAATGAGCAGGCCTCTAGCTGGTATGTAAACTTACCCAATGGTTACATTTCTTCCTGGGCACTTATGGAAGAAGCATTTCTATCAAGATTTAGAGGACCCATTGACCCTTGCGCTTTGTATCATAAATTGGCTGCTATAAAACAAGGTGAGGGAGAGCTAATTGATAATTTCAATGATAGATTTCAAAAGGCCTATTCTAGGCTGGTAACCACTTATACCATAGATGATGCTCCCTTGTTGGCTATGTACTATGCTGCCTTGGATCCTTTAACTGCCATGTTTGTCAAAAGAAAACCTGACATAGATTCAATATCCAAAGCCTATAAAGAGGCAGCCTCAGTGAACCAAGAAATGAGGCATACAACTTATAGTCCATTTGTCAATGGAGGAAATTTTGGGGTGCAGAATCAGGCACACCCATGGAATGGAGTCCCTGTGCAGCACGCTCCACTAGTAAATCTGGTTCCTTCTTACACACTTGTGTATAATCCTACTCCAATCCAAGCTATAACTCCTTACACAGCTAGTACTTCCAATAATAGTCAAAATAATGGTCATCCTTTCTTCCAACTTCCTAGGGATGTAACTGTGGCAAAAGCACAAGAGGATAGGGAAGAAATCAAAGAGATTACTGCACATTTGAAAAGGTTAACAACCGAAGTGACACAACTAAGAAATGAGAACCTCTATGGAAGAAGCAACCCAAACTGCAATCAACATCAAAATCACAACCAAGGCCAAAATCAGAATTATAGTCTCAATCAAAATCAACAGTACAATCAGAACCAAAACTACAATCAGCATCAAGGCCCCAGTCAGGGGCAACCAATGCAAAATAGGGGGCCAGTGATAGATAATAGGACCTGGGACAATAATAACAGAAATTAGAATCAACCTAGGCCACCCAAGATATGGAACACTGGGCCCAACAACGGTACTCTGGCTTCTCCTTTTGAGAATACAGATAATCATGGTGCAAAACAAATGACTACCATACAAATGGCCAGTATAGCACCCAAAAATTGTTGCAGATTTCACAATACCGATGCCCATGCTGAGCACGACTGTCCACAGTTCCACTTGGCAGCTAGTATTTTCAACATAGATGTACAGCCCCCTATCTCGGAATTTCTCATTCCTAAGGGTAATGAGGTAGTACCCTCAGGATATGACACAGCATTAGTCTTAGAAATGTTTACCTTTGCAACTACAGAAGAGAAAGAGGATGAATTGCTAGAGGATGAACCATACTGTTGTGAAAGTCTTTATCCCGAATCAGCCTTTGTGTTAAATGCTTTTTAGTTTCCTTTTGAATCTAAAAATGAGATATTAAATGAAACAGAAGAGGTGTAGGCCTTTCAACAGACAAATAAAAGCCACACCTACAATTTGAGGAACAACCCTAGGCCGGGAGGACCTTTCACCACTTCCACTCCTCCGAATAACATCAATACACCCCCAGATCAGAATGCTAGCAACAATCCTGCCATACTTAAAGCTAGTCAGCACACAAATAATGGAACAACAGTGCAAAAGGATCAAACAAGTAAGATAGAAGCAATAGAGACGACAAGATTAATGAATTACTTGTCAGAGGAAATAAAGAAAATTAAGGTCAGTATACCTCTAAATGAATTATTGAAGACCCCAGGGATCAGAAATGCTTTTTTAAAATCCCTGGATACATCCATAACAAACGAGGTGTCTGCTGATATAACTGTTCCTAATAGTGATTCACCACCTAAGGAGCATAATGGGGCGTGTTGTGAATATCACAATAGATCCCATCTGGTGATCTTTGCTTTTCCTCTTCTATTCCTTGCTAATTGGACCTCCTTCCACCAAATATTGGCATGGCCCTTCAACTTTGTTTTTGCAAACTTAACCCGATCTGGGTCCTCCACATCTTCATACTCAAAATACTCCTCCATGTCATTGATCCAATCAATAAGCTGTTCTGGATTCAAATCTCTAGAATATGTAGAAACTTCTATCCTGGGCCTCTTTTCGATCTTTGAAATGACCCTCAACAACCTTACTTCTGCAGCATCTTCGGCAGCTTCTTGTTCTTCCTCAAATAGCTCTTCTTCAACTTCATCTTCACTTTCTTCTCTTGTCCTCGGCTCAAACCCTCTTCGTAGCTCCTCTTGCAATGCATCGATTTGCCTTTGTAGGGCTCTAAAACCTTCTTCTGTCAAAGCATTCCTCCCAACACGATTTCTTCGTGGAGGCATCTTGGTCTCCACAGCAAACCTACAACCTTAGGCCCTGGTGCAAACTGCATCACGGTCGGCGATTTGTCTACACACTCAGGAACCCTTCCTCTGATACCACTTGATGAAGGGGGTAAATCATAAAACACACAATAATAGAAATTGAAACAAGAGAATAGAACTTTCTTTTATTGATCTAGGCAACTCATTACATTACAGAAGCTTAATTACAATAAGAGGAATCAGTCCTCTACAGGCTACAACACACTACAGCTACCATCACCAGGCTCTGGAATCTTCTACCTTTTGTAACCCCCAAATCATCTAGGGTTTCTATTTTCCCCACCTATTCTTGACTCTACACTTGCCCCCTTAACTCTCCTCTACCCAGGGTTCCCAAAAATGGTTATTAATAGCCTTTTTGGTGGCCAACAACCTAATTTCGAATTTTGCATCTCCCTCCAAAAATAGGTCAACTTCTGGGAGCCATAACTTTTGATCCGGGACTCCGATTGACGAACTGTTTTATGTGTCGGAAAGCTCGTGGAGTGCTCTATGTGCTAATAACTAGCTCTACCAATTCCAGCCATTTTTGGGCCTATATAGGGCCGTTTAGTGCCTCAAACCTGAGTTTCAATAATTTTTAGGCATTTTTCAGGAAATGGAAACTTTAATATCTTTTAGCTCACAAATGATCTTCGTATGATTCCTTCGCCAAAGGTCTTATATTTCCATTATGTAACTTCCTGTAAATTTTGACTTCATTCCGTGCCCAAATGCAAACTTTCTAAAAATAGCAGTTTACTATTTTTAGTAGTTTGGGAAAACTGAAAGTTCTACATTATTATTCAGGCGATTATGGGACCAGAACCACAGATTTTGAGAAGAAATGGGTAGAACATCAACAATTTTGAAACACTTTTTTTTTTGGGTGATGCAAGATTGCCCTTACACCACTGGATGCTCCTGCATCACCTCCTCTATCACAGTATTGGACTAAAAAAAAGGAAGGTTGAAAACTAGCAAATGGCGGCCTTCTAAAAAAAATAGAAAAAAAAGGAAGGTTGAAAACCAGTAAATGGCGGGCTTCTAAAAAAAGAGAGAAAGATGGAAAACCAGTAAATGGTTGTCTTTCTTGACCAAGGGAGTTGAAAACTAGCAAATGGCAGTTCCCTTCTTCAGGATAGTTGAAAACAATCGAGCTACAGAGGTGATCAGGTGCTAGGAGTTAGTCAAATGCACCTCTAACGCTTCACAAACTAGGAGCACCTCCAGTGCTCCATCAATAAAGAGTCATTTACAACAATGGGGGAGGGGACCCACCTCTCCAGGCAATAAAGTGCAAACATCATATGATGAGGTCATCATGACTCATCCTCTACTTTATCACAAGAATAAAATAAGATTAGCACGCATATCATTTGGAAGGGTATTTACAAAGATGGTGCTAATGTCACCTAAGGAACATGGATTCTCAAACCACTCAGTGAAATGATTGCAGGTCACGTACCAATGGAGTAGTGGGCATCATCTCAAGCCACCAAAAGCTGCTAATGTGCCATGACACGTGCAGTCTCATAAAATGACGCAGCATCTTTGCTGAGTGCATCGCTCCTCATCATTAAAAATGATCCAGGTAATTCTATCTTAAATTAAGCATTAAATAGCAACTATCTTGTCTTTCTATTTTTGGGTGCCATCACTATGACACATCCTCCTACCATCATTTTCTTTTCCAAACTCATGCATGCCGCCATCTTTGCCATACTGTCACCTTGCCTCCAGAGTGTCCTATCACTCTGTTGCATTTATGACTACCTAAGTGCTCTAACTAATCTACAAATCTTCCATAAACCTAAGCTGAGAGACATAATAATCTTCATTTGAACTTCTAAAATACCCTGAAGAATAGAGTAAATTGAACAGTCCTCTAGAGCCTACAGAGTTAAGAAGGGACAAACTACAGATAGAAGAGTGAGGAATTAAGCACAGAAGGTGGAACCAATTTAGCAATGGGGGTAAAGAAGAAGTCTGAACCAGAGAGTGTTGCGGTTCTTTTGCAAGATGAAGCTATAGCAAACATTCTGAGAACTACAGGATGGTTGGAATTCCTAGAAAAATTTGAAGGGTTTCAAGAAGATATCGTGGATGAATTCCTAAGAAGTCTAAGGGACAATTAGACAGCTATCAGAGGAGTCTGAATCAATCTCTCTGTAGCCACTATCAGTCATATTTTTGGGCTGCCTGAACAATGTGAGAGGTTTTATCATTTGAAAACCTTATATATTGATTTGATTAAGAATTTATTTGTTGAGGGTGAACCTGCAATACAACTACATTAAAAAAAATAAAGTAAAAGGAATTCTTAGGTCTACACTTCCAAAACCTTGGCAATCTGTAGCTACCTGGCTGATGAAATATTTCACTTGTGATGGTCAATTTTCTTTAGTTTTGGGACCAATAATGAAAATACTGGTTTTTCTAAGACATGGGAATGGACACCTTGAATTTAGCATAAACATTCCCAATTTCCTATATTCTGCCATCAGGGTAACTACAAAAAGATATCACCAAAACAAGGGTCATATGAAACATCATGACCTCATCTTTCTAGTAGTTAAACACCACTTCCTGTCTCAGGCCAATGGGGAAGAATTATGGCAAAACATTCTTGAACAAAATTCCCAAGACAGAGAACTAGAGAGGGCACAACCAGGAGGTAATGGTTCCTCTACTCACTAAGAAGAAGAAACAGAGCCTTTAACCTCCTCCATAGCTGTTCAAAGAGGAAAGAAGTCCTCATAAGAGGTAACTTCATTTGCAGCCCCTGTTCCTGATAAAAAGAAGAAAGGCAAAGAAATTAGAGAATCAGCTCTTGAACAAACCCCATATATGACTCAATCAGTTAGGAGAAAGATGACTCTAACTAAGGAATCTTTCCCTAAGGAATTAACAGGGGAGAGGCTAGGACAAAAAATAGAGAAAACTTGGGCTAAAGAAATATCTCATGATTCAGATGAGATCCCTCTAGTCAGGAAAAGAAAATAAAGAGAAGTTTCTCAAGTGCCATCTATCCATCTAGGGTCAAGTCCAATTTTAGAACCATCACATGCTTCAGAGATAGAACATAGACAGACTCTTACTATTTCCTCAGATTCTGAGGATGAGAAACTTTCTCCAGAGGCACCTGTCCCATCTCTGCTACAGAGAAGCAAAAGGAAAAGATAGCTCTCGTAGGCTAAGAAAGATACTGCTCTCCTAGCTGAGGTACTCCTGGGATTTAGAACATACGAGGAGAAGGTTGGGCCTTCATCAGTGCCATCAAAAGTAGAGGAACCCCAAGAGGACCCTCAAGACAAGGAGTTTGTAGGAAAAGATGAAACAACGCAAATGTGTGCAGTTGGTAGTGCGAGACAGATGGCCATGGAAAACCCTGATGTTTAGCAAACAAAAGCAGAAGTAGAAATTTTTCCTCACCCCTCTGATCAAGAGGATGTTGAGATTTCAAAAGAATAGCAAATTTTAGAATAAATTGACAACCTAAAGAGACTACTCTGGGGGAAGAATCAGATTATTACTAACCTCAAGAAGGTTAGAATGGTGGTAGAAATGGAGGAAAAACAAGTCATTGAAAATCTACAAATAGAACTCTAGAGCAGAAATAAGATCATCCAGGAGAAAGAAGTAGAAATGGAGGCCCAGAAAATTGAGACAGTCAAACTGTTGGAAGAAAAGGAGAAAGAGGCAGCACAGAGTGTTTTCAAGCTCACCAAGGCTAGAGACAATGGCCTCATAATAATGGCAGCATTAATTGAGAAAATACATAGCGAAGATAGACAATTGACTTGGGCCAACAACAAACTAGATGATCAAGAGGAATATATTCAAGAATTGGTTGGCCCAAGGGCAACCAATGAGCAGGAGATACAAACAGATCCATATGTGGGTCCAATCCCCATTGACATTCCTAAGGCCCTATTCCATTGGGAGAAGAAATGTAGAGAATATGAGGCTTCCAAGCCTATGCTACAATTACAAAGGGCAGTCACTGCCAAGACAAAAAGAATAGAAACTCTGGAAGGAAAAATCCTTGAGATGGCCTCCCTTTCTTTTGACATTCTATCCTACAATCCTCCAAGTGCTAGCTACTCTATGTTCTTATAGGAAAGGGTCCTGGAGAGAAAATTCTCTTTAGTCCTGTCTGACCTGGTGGACAATACAAAGACAATAGAAGGATTCATGACAACATATACAAGGAGTAATGATGAAGACAATAATTTCCTATGTGAATTATATTTGCATGGTTTCTTTGTTAATGATATAACTTTCATTCTTAATTGTTTTGTGGGGGAATGCCAGCTTAAAGAATTTATGTCACTAATGAGGAATCATCAGATCTGGAATGAACAAATGGAAGATTATCTCAAGAAAGATATAGAAACAAATCTCTTCATCAGGAAGGAATGTCCCAATCCCAATGCTTTTAAGACCTAATTTAGGTCCTATAGCTATCACCCTCAAAGTAAGAACAAAATTTTTCCATTATACCTAAAAAGTTTGCAAGAGTGCTCCATCAATTTTGGTCTTTTCATGAACAGTTCAACAAATCTAGTACTTGTCATAGCAAAGAAAAGATGAAATGTTTTGACCTCAGAGAAGAAAATGAGAGAGGTAGTCACCCCTGCAAACTTAAGATTATTTATGAGAAAATCAAAGTTAATAACCAAAATGATGGATAAGCATAAGCAAGAATGAATAGGTGGATGGTTTAGGCCCCCTCTCATAATTGAACCACTTCCTGTCTAGGCTGAGCAAATGGAAGATGAGAAATTGCAGGACTGGTTGAAGCAGGTTGATCAATACAAAGGTACTACACCACTCAGTCTACCTATGCACAAGATTATAGCTTGATTGACAGGCTACTTCACTAGAACAAATCCTAATTGTGAGAAGCAGGAGGACCTACCAAACCTTAGGTATGGGGGGATGATGAGTGCCAAGTAGCACCCATGAAATACATCTTTTTATCTCTCTTTTTCTCCTTCTTGATTCCATCTTTCCTAATGTCTGCACCCAAATAGGCTAGAAAGATCATTCTAGATAATGATTAATTGAGATAAATTACTTAAGATCATAATTTTTTATTAAAGGAGTAATGTGCATAGAATTGATGGAAAAATGTAGAAAACTTCTCTCTTTTTGAATCAACAAGTGTAGATACTTGGAATAGCAATTTTGTGCATCTTCAGAGGTAGTCTTCAATGATCTCTAGAGACAATACCAGAATACCATGACACTAGAAGTTTTGAAGTAAAGAGAAAAGCCTCTACGAAGCTGGATGGGAGTCTGGAGCATCTCTAGAGATGAACAAAAAGGCCACAATGGTATCTCTGGAGCTACAGACATATCTCTGAAGCAATAAACATATCTCTGGAGCTGCAGACATGGACAGATATCTCTGGTGCCTCCTGAGAGTAGGGCATATTTCTAGCATAAGCCACCGATCAGGCACTCTCAGTAGTGATCGTAATACCCCTCATTTCACTCAAATCATCACCTAAGTGGTGAAGGGTCATCTTTAGTTAACTGCTGGAGTTTTTATCTTTTTTAAGTTTTTGCATGAGTTACAGATAAAACTGATTCAATTTCCATATTTTCAAGGCCTCCCTGCCCAAATGTATTAAGACTCAAACTTAGAATTTTGATTGGACTTTTGTTCCACTCAATCTACTTTTATTGCATGATTATTTTTCCCTAGTTAGATGGTTAGTATAATAAAGAGATGGATGTCATCTCATAGAAGAAATGGTAGATAAAGATAAGTGATATGTCATCACTCATTTTATATATGCTTATACAAACAACAGAAAATATATAGAATGGTTGGATTATTCTGATTCTCGGTAATCTTAGTTTCTTTGATATCAATATTTTTCATGAATGCAAGGCAAATGGAATTGGACTTAATTTAGTTGTGATCTTATTCTTTTGTGCTAATTCCCTACTATAGCCTTCAGCCCCAAGGGTGTGGAGCAAGGGCCCACTCTCACCACCAAGGCAAAAGGCTAGTGCCACTATTTTGTTACTTCAGATTTTGCTGTGAAAAGTATTTACTGATTTTGTTAAATAGGTGCATGTTACTATTTTTTTAGATTTCTTTAAGTAACTTCCTATTTAAGTCTATTTTCAGCATTCCTTAAATTCATTCAGTAAGTAGACAGATCAATCTCTTCAAATTGGTAGAAGTTATTAAGATTAGCTAGGGAAACTGGTAACTATAGAATCCCTAATTATAGGCAGTGAAGGACACAGCCCCTAGATTTTGACATATGAAATATGATTAAATGATGAGGTACAATGACACCTTGTCAAGTTGATCTATCTGTCTTACTCGAGCCATCGTCTAGCAAAGCCACTCCAAATCTCTATATCAAGTACACTGAACAAGGACCGGGTGAATACATTCTATGAGAATCTTCAATCACATCCATTTCTGATATAGAAGTTGGACCTTCTTTAGTAGGAGAGACTTCTAATTTGGATACCATCGATGACTATTCCTTTCATATCACCAACCTTTTTCAGGGAGCCTCCATCTTCATGATTTCTACCTCCCCTTGTTCTCCATCTAATGATTAACTTGATTCTAGTTCTCAAGATACCCCTAGTCCCAATGTCAATCACATGCTCCCACAAGCTAAAGATGTTAGTAATTCCTCCATCCCTCCTAAGTCCACCATTTCCCATCAAAAGCCACATCGCGTTCCCAAAACATATGTTACCATCCCTCCTCCATCAAACTCTAAAGGTCAAAAGCATGTAACTGTACACCTTCCACCATCCAGTTTATCTCCACTTCTCCCAACTTCTAAACTCCCACCATCCACGTTCGCTCCATTTCTTCCACCTCCATTATCCTATAAATCACAAAAGCATGTGATCGTACACCTTCTACCATCTGATTTACATCCACTATTTCCAACTCCAAATATCCCTCCATTTTCCTTACCACCATTACTCCCAATGCCTAATTATCCCCCCATCAATAAGTATCCTTATAATCCTAATCATGGCCAACAAATGCACGTGTTGTCTAAACATAAAGCTTCCACTCATTCCACCAACCCCGCTTCCATCAAATCCATTGGATTCAAAAATAATAATTTGGATGCCTCTACCTCTAAAGCTAGAAATCCTACCAAGAATCCTAAAGATTCTCATGTCTCAGAACACCAATGCAAAGAATCATAGCCAAGTACATCTAAAATGCTATCTAAGCCCATAACTCTACAAGAAGAACCCCCAGCGAAAATGGTTTGGGTTCTTAAGAAAACAAGCAAGTAATCCAAATGAGGCATCCTTATCTACCTTTCAAAAATCCCAACCATCTCCTTCCATCCAAATCACCATTCCATTAAAAAATCCACAAATCCCACAAGCAAAGCAAAAATCATAAAAAAAGATACTAAGTCTATGTGGGTTCCTAAATCACTAAGTCATCCATCCTCTAAGAAAACATCTCTAGTGCTTCTTACACCACCTTCCCATCAAAAGCTTCAATGTTTATCACTGTGTGTACAACTATTGGTCATGATTCCCTTTCATTCCAAAACATTCCCATATACCTCCATCTCCCCAACCTTCATCCATTATCTTACATATCTTCCTATCACTTTTCTATGGTCCATGCTCTTGCATAAGCCTTCTCTCCATCCATCCTTGCATCAACCTTTCATAATCCACATTCTAATCCCCTATCCACCTAATCCATCTCCCTTTCATGCAATCATCACCTTTCCCAACATCTCTCAGCATAATGACATAGTCCATGCAATGATATCCATCTATAATGGGACTACCAACATCCATCACACTAGACACTTGAGTCCCTTCTTATCTGTTACCATGGTGAAAACCTGGCAAATAGGTGCCATGTGTAATTCTCATTCCAAAAAAAAAAAACCATCCAATAGTGAAAACCACTTTGTGGCACTTTAGATGACAAAAAAATAGTACAAGCTAAATAATTTGTCCTTTGGTGAAAACCTGGTAAACAAACCTCTTGGATAAGCACTATAGTGAAAACTTGGAAAATAGGCACTATGTGTAGAGACCAGCCTCCATAATTTACTTGATTTTTTTTATCACAACTTTCCATAACATCATCTACTATCATTCCTCCATAATCCACCTCATAATCCACCATCATTCCTATCTAAATATCGCAAGCCATTATCCCTTATCCTTCCATGATAAATGCCCTTACCTCTGCCATGCTAGTTGTCGTAGTTCTAGACTTTGTTGGGGTTAAGATATCATTTGGCACCTTAGCATACTATCCACATAAACACATCCATTGCAACATCTTCCTAATAAACTTCATCCCATATTGGCGGCACTTATTGAGCCTTATTTGGAAGTGGACATCCATAGCTCTAGCTCATATCATCCAAACAAACATCACAACATAGCTAACATCCAAATAAACCAAAACATAACAACCATCTAAACAAACCCAAAACATAGTAACCATCTAAACAAACATCAAAACACAACCAACATCCAAACAAACCAAAACTTAGCAACCATCCAAACAAACCCAAAACATAGCAACCATCTAAACAAACATCAAAACACCAAACATCCAAACCAAAACCAAAACACAACAAATAACCAAAAACATCAAAACACAACAAAAAATTCCAAAAAAAATCAAAACATCACAAAAAATCCAAGCAATAAAGTTGATCCTTTGTCATCAACCATCAACACAATAAATAAGAATTACATCTCATCTCTATCATTCAAAGCCTTGATCTCGTGGATACAAGGTATTTAGGCAATTTGAGATGTGAAGGAAGCACTCTGATTCAGGCATAGATGATAGCCCCCTTTTCATCATCCATCTTTCATCTTTCTTCTGATCATCCTCCAATCTTTCATCTCCCTTTCTTCTATTTTTCATCACTTACATCATCAATACGCCTAGAACTACATATTCATCATGTCTCATCACCATCATAATGTGCTTTGATCTCATGGATAGAGGGTATGTAGGCAGTCTAGAATATGAATGAAGTATCCAGTATGCAAGCATAGACGATCCACCCTATTTTCATCTTCTTTCATCTTCCACCTTCTCTTTGACCAGCTCAAGCAAGAAGCAAACTATGTACATTAGCGAAAACTCAAGCACTTTAAGAAATCAAGGATAAGTGAAAAGATACTTGTCCACATGCCTTAAGCCAACATTTTCTATAGCATTTTATCAACATCTTTAGCCTTCAACAGGATACAACTTTCCTCTCAACAAGGTGCTAGCTTAAATCCATCCAAGAGCACTTCAATTTGGTAAGAGAACATGATGACAGTATCTTTTATTTTATCTTTTGATTTATCTTTTGTTCCTTTCCTATGCCTAATCAAGACTGCCTTGATCTATCATATCTTGGTATGTTGCGATGAAGTATGGAATGGAGTAGGGTCATACTGCTTTTGTATGATGTGTCTATGGGACGATCTTATTCTCTTCCTATGCGTATTGGTATCTTGTACATGTTGGGATTAGCATCTTGCATATCAATATCTTTTGCATCTAAGAAGCTAAACAATCTCTTATGCATTGAGACTATTCTATGCTAAGACTATTCCATACATATAACCAGTAAGGTGTCATTATGTGTAGTGGAGAAGAGCTCAAACCTTTGCTTGTAGCATCAAAGTCCATTGCGGAATACTAGCTGCTATTCATATCTTGTGTATGTTGGTTCAACATCTTGACCTCATACATTTAGACAAGATTGTAGTATGCTAGTTATGCATTACATACCTTGACAGCTTGGTCTTTTATACCCTGGTACATAACATCCATATTCTACATCAAACATAAGGATTGCATTTCTTTATTTTTGAGCAATTACTTTAAAAGCTGTCATATCATCTATTTATTCCATTATAATCTTATATAGTCCTCAACCAAGATCGATCATCTTCCCTTCATCATCCTTCCTCATTCCTCTTTCTTCATTTCCCTCATCTTCACGCTACAAAACAAGTGTGTTAGGCATACATAGGTACACATCATATTTGCCATCTATATATTTGCATTATCATAACCTCATTATCATCCATTACCATAATACATTTCCATTATTATCATTTGCATAAGCATCCATATAAACCATGAAAATACAAAATTAGATAGCATCATAACATAAGTGCATCCATCATCATTATAACATCACATAGATAACCAAAATCATCATCATCATCATCATATATATATATATCATTGAATGAGTCAATATACAAGTGTCTACATATACAAAATGGGCTACCCATGAGCCATCAAAACTATATGTACAATCAGCTCATAGGCCTCATCATGATACAAAAGATATATAAACAAGGAAGCCCTAGTGACTACTGGCAGGTCCCTCACCATGTCCACCACCACTAGGTCCTGTACCTTGTCTACCATCTCTAGAAGGCCCCATCACCGAAGCTATAGACCTTGATCCTCCTATCCTTTGTGAACTCAAAGCCCCTAACCTGATCTTGAAGCTAGGCTGCCTCTGCTCCATAGACACTACCCCATAATACAAGCCTCTATAATACTCAGCCTCACCCTGTGCTCTCCTTGAAACTCTCTTTATGTCTATGTCAACTGAGTAGCCAGATACATGGGGCTCCCTCTATCCCCACTACCATATAATTAGCTATAGTCCCTCCTTCTCTACCAATCCTGCATCCACCACAATCTCCAGCCCCCAATCAAACACCACCTATCGAGTCCTCCCAAAAATGGCATCACCTATTGGCACTGCCTATGGTATCCCAAACTGCCTCAATACCCTCTCAAGAAAATAGAGCTCTATGATATATATGTTGTGACCAAAAATGTATCTCGCTTGCCTAGCATAGATAAGCTCCATATCCTCCTCCTCCCATCTCTCACATCCCAGCCATGGCCTCCATATAAATATATCAACCTCATCCAGAGTCTGCCTCCAGTACATTATACCCCTATGTTGTCGATAGGTAAGAGCTCCCCTATACATCCTCGCATATGGCTCTACTGCTACTCGTGCCACCCATCCATATGGCCTCATCATAGGAATGTGCTCATATGCCCACACCTGCAACACCGTGACTCCTGCAGACATACTCACTCCAAACCTATATGCACAATCATGCAAATAATGATACAGCTGCCCCAGTACACACTCAACCCATGCATATCTAGTCCCATATGAGAACATCCCCTCCATAACTATCCCCCATCCAACTAGAAATTGTCTAGTCCATCTATCTTAATAATCACTACCATTACTCATTGTAACCTATCATAGAGCTCCTCCATCTTGGCCATCGAAATCTCTAAGCCCTCAACCCCAATGACTGGAGTCCTGAACAATCACCTGAATGCAGTTGGACCCAAGTCATGATCATAATCTACCCTATCTCCATCAATTGGGATGTATAGAATCCAAAACACATCCTCCAATGTAATCGTCGCCTCTCTCGTCAGCAACAAGAATGAATTGTGCTTTCTCCTCCATCGCTCAACCATCGCTATCACAAGTCCTTGATGTACCTACACTGGCTCTAATCTCGACACATGCTCTAAACCAATAATATCTAAGAACAGCTACTCCTCTGCATCCAACAATCTGACCAATCATAAATCCCTATGGTGTGGCTCTCATGATAATAATAGTGGTAGTATATCCTACATCATTCCACTCACCGTATCAGTCTCTTGTGCTAAAAATTGACTTTTGACTACTAAAACTGCCTATCTTTACTAAAAGCGACCCAATTTTCTACATGCGTTAACCTTTTGATCATAAGCGAACCATTTCAATATAACCACACACTTTTTGCACATACGTGACTTAATTACTATATGTGAGCTACTATTAGTCAAACACGAGCTAAATGTCTATATGTGATCACTTTTTGTCTATAAGCAATATGAATTTACCCTATGCGCATTTCACTTCTCTACTTGATCTAGCTAACTACAAGTGACCTATTTATGCCCTAAGTGACTACTTCAAGCCTATAAGCAACCTATATTACCATAGGCGACCTCTTTTCATCTAAATGCAACCTAAATTTCCTATCCTAAAACTGCTCACTTCTGGTGATGTGTGTGCATTTATTATGCTTTTAACCTAAAAAAATCACACATTTACCAAACATTTTGGTACATACTGGTGTGCCTACTCTATTGATCACCCATGTGTCCTCACTCGCTTGCTAATCACTACACATAATCACCATCCTGATAGTTCTCTGACACTCTAGGCACTATCACACTCTAGAGCTCTATATTTCTACAAGGCAACAAACACAAATGATCCTATTTGCCCTTGAGGGACCTATTTATACCCTTTTGAAACCCTAATTCTTCTATACTATCCCACTTTCTCCCACCCAACCGCCATTGTCTTCATGTCAACCTTGTTTTTAGCCTTTCATCTTATCATGAGTTAACCCAACCCTTCCTGGTTAGCTTGGCTTACCTCTCGAGGGGGCATCACCAGCCAGTTACACTGGGGCATAACTTTGTTTATTGAGTGAATCATCATATCTTCTTTGACACAACATTCTAAACGAACATTGTATCAAAGAGGGGGAAAATGTAGACACCCAAAATTGACCTAGTTATCATTAGTATCAAAATATCGCATTAGCTATCATCTGCATTTGTCTAACATACTTGAGCAATTTATCTATTTTATCAAAATTGCCTATTTCTTCTATTAATTAAATAAATTTATATTTATTTAATTAATTAATTCATTATCTATTTCCTCTAATCTATAATTAAATAATCTTTAATTATTTATCTCAATTCTATCTATTTTAATTAAATAAATCTTATTCATTTAATTAAAATCCATTCATAATTCCACTTTCCAATTAATTAATTAATTAAATTTTATTTATTTAATTAATTTCTTTTATCACTTATCTTCATCTTTCATCATAAGCCAACATGTGTGAATCTTTTTTCTAAAACACGTGTGGTACTACATCTTTTATTTAATATCTTTCACATGTAGTACTTTTTATGTACACGATCACACATAAGCCTTATCTTCCCTCCACTTCTTATCTACACATTCACTTATGATTATCAATTCATCCTAACCATTCACATAGCCACCAAATCTCTACCATTGATTGATTTTGGTTGAGGTTTATATAAACACCCTCTCCTTTCATACTTCATATATCCATCATTTTCATATAGCACCTACATTATCATCTTGAGCATATTGAGCATTTTAGCATCCATCTAGCATATTATCATTATCATCCATCCATCATGGTAGCTTTCATCTTCATAATTGTTCATTGTTGAGAAGCAATCCACATCATAAACAAGGAATCATATAATCTAGGTGATTCTGTTCTTGAATTGCATGTTTTTGGTTTCACTTGGATTCGATTCTTTGATGGTGGTAGGATTAGGTTTTTCATTTGCATGCTTGATCTTATTGACCCAATTTTTACCTATCACAGTGGAAATGGTAGAATTTATTTGGTAGATGGAAGGAACTTTCTAGATGGTTTGAGACATGAGAATATGTGTTATGCTTTGATACCTAAGAAGCCTGAAACCATGAAGACAAAAACTAAAAAATCACAACTAGAGGAGATAATTGAGTTGTTGATAGAGTATGAAGACATCATATTAGATAATGTACCTAAAGGATTTCCACCAATTAGAAGTATCAGTCCTCATATGGATCCTATACCTAGAGCTAGTTTGCCTAAAAAAGTAGTACATAGAATGACACCGACAAAGAATGAAGAATTTAATAGACAGATACATGAATTGTTGAGAAAAGGATTGATCAGAGAAAGTTTGATCCCTTGTGCAATACCTACAGTGCTAGCACTAAAGAAGGATGGAGAATGGAGAATGTGTACAGAATTGAGAGCAATCAACAAGATCACAATTAAGTATAGATTCCCTTTGCCTAGGATGGATGATATTATGGATTGTTTGAGTGGCATAAAATATTTCACAAAGATAGACTTGAAGAGTGGATACCATCATATTAGAATTAGAGAAGAAGGTGAATGGAAGACTACTTTTAAGACAAATGAAGGATTGTATGAGTAGTTAGTGATGCTTTTTGGATTGACAAATGCACCAAGTACTTTCATGAGATTGATGAATAAAGTTTTGAAGAAATTATTGGGTAAGTTTGTTATTGTGTACTTGGATGATATTTTTATTTTTAGTAAGACAAGAGAAGAACATTTGTCACCCCTGAGACAAGTATTGTAGAGGTTGAGAGAAGAGAAATTGTTGAAAAACATCAAGAAGTGTAGTTTCATGAAGGAAGAATTGGTGTATTCAGGATTTGTGATTTCTGCAGAAGGATTGGAGATGGACCTTGAGAAAGTTAGAGGAATTGTTGAATAGCCTACACCATAAAGCATTGGAGAAGTTAGATCATTTCATAGACTAGCTAGTTTCTACCAGAAGTTCATTAGAAATTTTAGTTTAGTATCTAACCCTATGACAGAGATAGTGAGATGTGATAGAAAAGACTTTAAGTGGACATCAGGAGCAGATAAAAGTTTTGAACTGTTGAAGCAGAAAGTGAGAGCAACTTGTGTTAGCATTACCATATTTCAATAAGGTATTTCAAGTAGATTGTGATGCAAGTGAAAATCCAATAGAAGCAGTGTTAAGTCAAGAAGGTAGACCTGTAGATATTTCAGTGAAAAGTTGAATGATGCAAGGAGAAGATATTCAATTTGTGATCAGGAGTTCTATGCAATAATTCAAGCCTTGAAGAAGTGGATACATTATTTGTTGCCTAAGTAGTTTGTGTTGTACACAGATCATCAAGCTTTGTAATATTTGAATAGTCAAGGAAAGTTGAATTAGAGACATATGAGATGGGTAGAGTTCATGCAGAGTTACAATTTTGTGTTGAATCATAGGAGTGGAAAATCAAAAAAAAGTTACAGATTACCTAAGTAGGAGAAGGACCTTGCTAACAAAAATGAGAGTTGAAGTGTTAGGATTTGAAAAACTAAAGAATATGTATGCAGAAGATCTTAATTTTGTAGAACCTTAGAAAGCATGTAAGGAACCTATAGTGATAGATAGGAGTAAATGGTTGGACTATTTCATTTAGAAGTACATGTTGTTCAAAGGAAGTCAGTTATGCATACCTAGGAGTTCAATGAGAGACAATTTGATCAAGGAGAAGCATAGTGATGGATTGGCAGGACATTTTGGCATTGATAAGATAATGGTTTTTTTTAAGTGAGAATTACTTTTGGCCTCAGATACATAAGGATGTTAGGAAGTTTGTGCAGACTTGTAGAATTTGTCAAGTTGCAAAAGGAAGTAGTCAGAATACTAGATTGTACAAATCTTTGACAGTACCAGAGAGACCTTGGGAAGACATAAGCATGGATTTCATAATGGGGTTTCCGAAAACACAAAGAGGACATGATTCAATATTTGTAGTGGTGGACAAATTTTCAAAGATGGTACACTTCATACCCATAAGAAAATAGCTGATGTAGTGCATGTAGCTGACCTATTTTTCAAAGAGATTGTGAGATTGTATGGATTACCTAAGAGCATAGTTTCAAAAAGAGATACAAGATTTCTTGGATACTATAGACACCTAAAAATGTCCAACACCTTGTCACTACCACGTTTTGCCCTAGGTACCTATATCATTCAACTAATTAGTTAAATAAATGTTATTTATTTAACTAATTGTCATTTTTTCCCTTTTCTATCCATTTATCCCTTCTAGTTAAACAATTATTTTTTTAATCATTTAATTAGTCATTTATCTATTTTCTATAATTAAATAAATTGTATTTATTTAATTATCTTTCCACGTCATCTCCCATCATAATCCAAATAATTTTTATTTAATTAATAAAATCCTAATAAAAATCATCTTGCTTTCTTTCCAAAATTACAACTCATGCATATCTAATTAATTTATTTAATTAGATAATTTATTGATTTATTTCTCTCATTTTTTTAGGATTTATTTCCCTTAAAGCAAAAAATCAAATCGCTTTCTATCTTTCTAAATCTTATCTCGTCTTGTTTTATTTCCTCTTTTGTCTAACGAAAGAAAAATCAAATCAAATCCAATCCTTATCTTATCTTCTTCCTTCCACATCAAAAATCAACTCTGTGTCTATAAATATGGCTTCTCACAAGCCATTTGACCATCATTTTGATTTTTTGAGCATCCTTATTCTGTTGAATCATCTTCTCACTATTATGCTGCATCTGTGGGCAATCAACAATTGATCATCTACATCGATCAATCTTGCATGTATCATTTGAGGTATTCCATAAAGTTTGGGTAAAAGGTAATTTACATTGTATTGTTTTACCTTGTATTTATCTGAATTTTCTCATTTACATTTTGGCACACCCAGTGGGACTTACTTCGCTTGATCATTTTTTGCAAGTTTTTGATATAAAAATTTGCATTTTTTTCTAACCCTTGTGTTGCAAGTGATAGTTATAGGTGACCCCCTGAGCTAAAACAAACATCACAGTTGCATCCAGAAGGGCCAAGAGGTGAAGAAAAACATAAAATTTGACCCTTTTTGGTGTAGGTAAAATTTCAGCCAATGTTTGTGTTAGGACAATAAAAATTTAAAAATTTTACTGTCTTCTCACTCCATCATATTTGAACAAAATCCTAAAAAATATCCCAAAAAATCATAATAAAAATTTAATTTATCTCACAAGGTGTCTATAGATGAGCAGTGCTAAATTTCTTCAAGGTCAATCTATCGGCAAGATGTTGTGTTGCTTACACCGATACATAAGGAATCATTTGAAAATAACCGTCGACGTGAGAATAGAGATTGGAAAGAGATTTATAGAAGTCACCGATGGAATAAGTAATACCGATGACCTTACATCGGCAAGATAACCAAGTAGTCATACCTGTTGATGACTGTTTTGATGCAATCATAACAATAAGTTAAAATTCACATAAAATGAACTGAAACTATACTTGAAAGACAAGAAGGAATCATTTGGTGATTCAACTAATCCCAAGTCTACAATGGTTCGGTTGGTCAAGTTCAGTTGGTCAATGTGAAGCTGTAATGTTCAAGACGCCTTACGTAGTTTAGGTTTGTTTTGTGGTTTACTGGACTAAGAATATGCAAAGAGGTCATAGATTTCAACAAGTATTCTGTTCATTTGCATACAAGTGATACCGGGCTGCAAGTTTCAGAGGGTTTTCTTGGATTTTTTTGCAGCTTTCTTCTTTATCTATTTATGAAAACTGTCTACTTATAGCTCTGTTATGCATGCTTCTTCAAATTTGAGACAATTTCCTTTGGATTTCTACGTTTTCAGCTAAATATTTCAGATGGGTTGGGAAAAGTTAGAAAGATCTACTCTATACCTCACTTAATCTACCGAAGGATCTAAGTGTTTCTGTTATGCACTATGTAAATACCACAGTAGTTTGATCAAATCCACAGTAAAAACCCTAAATGTAAGTCCTGAGCATTTTCACAAACATACATTTAAAATTGCAAGCTCTCAAAGAAGATATTTCAAAACACAAAGAAGAGCAGGAGAACACTCAGAAGATAGATGCAGAACTCCAGATTCTATTGTATTAGAAATGAATAGCCATACATGATTTACAATGTAAGAATGACTCTTAGTTTCATTGATCATACTACAGAGAACTTACAAGCTTTACAGATACAGTAAGGCAGCCAGACATTCCACGCGCACCTTACTGCAGACAAACAGGCGACCTCCTTCTTCTACTTCTAAACTATACCCAGAAAGACTCTACAATTCTGGCAAAATCCTAAAATCCCTGTGTGTAGCCCCTGTTGTGTAGTATTACAGTGTAGAGAGGCACAATATAAAGACATTCTGATTGTCCTCACTACAGCAAAAAACCTAACTGAACCCCTGGTTCAAACCCCTAGTTACAGCAATAAATGCAGGTGAACCAGTTCTCAAAAATATCTCTAAGCAGTGGTCAAATCTGGGTGAAATATTGCCCCTTCTGAGAAGTTCCAACAGCTGGGTAATAACTTCTGTTTGTCTTTTGCAGAAATACCTCCAGCTGCGACCTTCCTCTTCACTTGAATGGCTTTGACTTTTTGCATTTCATCCCTATCTTCTTGCTCCTGAGATCAGATCTTCTTCCTCCATGAGGTCACTGTATTGACTTTCCAGCTGCTTCCTCAACTGCAAGCCTGCAAGACAAGACAAGCAATAAGTTTCACATTTATCATAAAAAATAGCATGAAATTAAAATAAGCGTTCAAATCCAGGTGACAGCACAAGATGGAGAAAATTGGATCCAGAATCCTCTCAAAACGCGTCCAAAATGCGCTCAGACTGCTCAAAATTGATCAGGTCAACTATTGCTGACTGAAAAAATGCCAGAGGCGCCAAAAAAAACACTTTAAAATGTCCACCGCCTCATTTCCCGCCCATCGGCATGTATATCCCTGTCGGTGCGTCAAAAAACAGGTTAGTCGATATACCTCATCATCATGATATTCTGGAAATATGATGCATTCCCTCCTGAAGGTCTAGATGAATGTCATCATGATGTTTCGCTTCTGCATATCGGGGAAAAGAACAACATCATCATCATCATATTGTTGAAGAAGAATAGGAGGATGCAAATATGATCATGCTGTTGAGGAGAGGAAAATGATGGTGACGTCATCATGATATTCGGGCTTCATTGAAATGCTAAGGATGACGTCATCATCATATCCGGTTAAGATCAGGGGGCTAACTGTGATATCGGGTCACCCAAGGAGCATGACCAGGATGATGAACATAATATGATCCTTTTGCGGCCAAGGCAACCCTCTCGAAAGATCAGGATGATGATCATCATCATCATAATTTGCGAAACGGATCGTGCTTGAAAAAATCCTGTTTGAAGGAAAAATGTGATGATGATGATCATCAGGATATTTAGCCTCTGTCGAACATAGAATAAGACGTCATCATCATATTTCGGCAAACGGATCGGGTTTTGGAAAATATCCTGTTGAAAGAAAAAATGATGATGCTGATCATCAGGATATTTACTTCTTCGTTTATCAGATCGAGATGACGTCATCATGATATTCGGAGCCTTCGTTAAACTTGAACATGATGTCATCATGATATTTCGCCAACCGGATCATGTTTGGGAAAAAATCCTGCCGAAGGGAAAATGTGATGATGATGATCATCAGGATACTTGCAAAAGGTTGTATTTCATCGGCAGGAGGACTTGGCGAAATATCGGGCGTACAAACAAGATCATGATGATCTTGACAATATGACAGGATAAAAATATGATGATGACGTCATCATCATATTTCGTTTTCGGAGCACAAGGATGAGTTGGTCATCATGATATTTGCGCTAGGGTGATATTACAAAATATGATGATGCTGTTGAGAAATGTAATATCGGCTTCTTCTTAATAGATAGGGTGATCGTCATGACATTCGCTAACCGGAGATCAGGAGGATATGAAGATGATGATCCTCTTAATCAAATTATGATGATGATGTTTCCAGCACTTGGCGAAATTCAGCAAATGATCCTCGTGAAAGATCAGGATGATGTGAAGTCGTCATCATCATAATTCGAACCTCAGGATATTATCGGGGGGGTGCGTTTAAAATATGATGATGATGATCATCATCATGTAACCAAAACTGAGTTTATAACATATGACGCTCCTAAGAAAATCATGATGCTGATGATGCGCCTAAGGCCATTTGATGGGTAAAGGGAACTACCACCTAAAATTGACGTCCGGATATTGCGACTGCATGATTTTTAGCGGGTGATAGACCAAGATCATGATGATCCTCCTGCGAATATCAGGTTTGACCAAGACTTTGACCGTGCATAACTTCCACATATGGACGAATTTTCAAGTGAAGTAAAAGGAAAACCTGCATGAAATTTCAAGCTCTTTCAAAATATGAGGTCACAGAAACAAAATATGAACTTTGACAAACAGACCTCATGATGATGACCTACCTTATCATATATCATGATGATGATGCACCTGACCTTCATTTTTACCAGACCGCCAGGAAGCAGAAAAAACACAAGCAGAAGCAAAAAAGCAAGACATCAGCAGGGGTCCTCATTTTGCTAAGGAGCATAATGGGGCGTGTTGTGAACATCACAACAACTAGCAACCAAAACAAAACAATTAAATTCAGAGTGTTCAAGGAAACTAGGTGAAATGAACTCATAACTTCCAACTATCTTTCCTGCAAATTACTATTCAGCTTGAGACTCAAAGTGTTCAATAAAGATGCATGAATTTCCATTTTCAGTTTAGTTGTGTGCATGTGATTAATTATCCTCATCTTGAAGATCGGTTGAACAAACCAGTGACTGACATTAGCCTACATAGGTGAGGATATTCCCTCATAGCCGACCGGATAGAGCCTTGCTGCCAGCGAGCATCTATAGCCCCGGCAAGGTTATCGTTACAATTCTCCTAAGTAGAGCCCCACTGCCAGCGAGCGTCCATAGCCCCGGTAGAGTTACTTAGATGGCTTAATCTGGATTTTCAGTATAATCCGCTTTATTCATTTTTTATTTATTTATTTGTTTTCTAATTTTGAAAGATCTCATAAGATATAGCAATTTGTAACTTCATGATGATGCAAGGAGTGGACACTTGCAGAAATTAAGCTGAGAATTGTAATGGTAGCAAGGGTGACCTCTGATTTTTCACCTAATATCTACACTGGTAGGTTCAACAAACCCAAGGATTTTAGGTGTGTCATCGTGAGAAACCTGCTTCAAATTCTCAATCACATTTATTGAATACAAAACTTCAGAAGATGAACAACTCTTTACATTCATGACAGTGACAAGTTATGTGTAAATTGCAAATGGTTAACCTGAATATCCTAAATTATATACTGTTTTGAATGGTTGCTAGTTTTGCTCCTTAATACTCTACATTAAAATAAAGATCCCTGCTGAGGAGACAACAAACAGACCAAACAAACAGGCTGTACAAACAACAAAACAACAGAAAAAATTGTACAAATAGACAGAAACAAAAAGCAAAAAAACAAACAAAGGACAAGCTATACAAACAACTAACCTAAAAAGAAAACAGCAAAAGAAGAACTATACATTATCTACAGCACTTTACATTAGGAAAGAAAGGACTACCTCATCCTGACCTTCAAGCCTGGAAGTAGTGTTTCAAATGCTGGCCATTAACTGGTAATGGCACATCTTCTCCAGTCAAGGTCTTAAGTCTAAAGGTGTTATCTCCTATTATTTCTGAAATTTGTAATGGACCCAGCCATAATTTATCGAATTTTCCATGGCTTCCTTTCTTCTCATGTGCTTTGTCCCAGCACAACACTAAGTCTGATATCCTAAATGTTTTGACTCTTGCCCTTTTGTCAAACCACCTCTTAACAACTGCTTGGTGTTTGGCAAACTTCTCGAGGGCTTGACCTCTTTTCTCCTCTAGTTGCAACATTTGCACTATTCTGGCTTCCCTATGGTTATCAAAGCCTAGATATTCATTGGCAAACTTCCAGGTTGGTATTCTCAGATTGACCGGAAGTATGGGATCAGTCCCATAAACTAAGTGATAAGGTGTGCTACCTAAAGCTGTTTTGAACTTGGTCCTGTCTACCCATAATGCATATCTTAATAGGGTATTCCACTCTCTAGGACTTTTGGCAATTAACCTCTTGATGATGTCTAGTAAGATTTTGTTTGTTGATTCAGCCAGTCCATTACCTTGAGGGTAATAATTCGAAGAAAACCTTAGAATGATCCCATATTCAAATGCCCATTTAGAAAATTTTAAAGAAGAGAAAGCAGGGCCGTTATCACATACCAATGAATAGGGCGTTCCAAACCTGGTGATAATGTTTTCTTCAAGGAACTTGATAACTACCTCAGTTGTGGAAAACTTGCAGCAGGTGGCCTCAGTCCACCTTGTACAATAGTCCGTCACCGTCAATATAAACTTGTGTCCTGCAGAAGATGGGGGATTGATGACTCCGATAAAATCCAAGCCCCACTGTGCAAACGGTCTGGGCTCGATCACAGGCTGCAGTGGATTGGCCAGATTTCTTCCTTTGTCTGCTGCAGTCTGACAGGTGTGGCAGCTTCTGATGTGACTCTTAGTATCTTTGAATATAGTGGGCCAGTAATAGCCCGCTCTCAGTATTTTGTGTGCTGTAGCTAAATGGGAACCATGGCCGGTTCCGTACTTGTCATGTAGTTCTGTCAACACTTTATCAGCTTCAGTTCTGTTTATGCATCTCAAATAAATTCCATCATGGTTCTTCCTGAATAGAAGACCTCCTTGCACCATATAATGCTGTGCCTTAATCTTCAAAGCTCTCCTCTGAGAAGCCTTCATCTTGCCTGGGTACTTTCCAGCTATCAGGAAGGTGCTTAAATCATCGTACCAGCTTGATGCGTCTTGGGAATTCAATACATATTGTTGTTTTATCAGATTTGGATCCATGTTTGCTATTGTCTGCACCAACGCCTGCCCTCTAACCATCTTTGCGGGAATGATCTCCATGTCAAATTCTTGCAGCATGGTGATCCATTTGGCTCTTTTTTCTCCAGGCTCGTTCTGCATCAGCAACATCTTTACTGCTGCGTCTGGTACTATGGCTTTAATCTGGCTGCGCAGAATGTAGTGTCTGAATTTTTTTACAGCCTTTACTAATGCGAATGCCTGTCTTTCGATATCTAGATATCTCAGCTGTGCATCCTTCAGAGGCGTACTCATAAATGCTATGGGCCTCTCGTCATTATTTTCACCTTTCTATGTCAAGGCAGCAGCGATAGAATGAGAAGATGCAAAGGAGTAGATGTAAAACGGGCATGTGTAGTCTGGACTTGCCAATACAGGGGCATTAGAAATTGCCTCCTTGATATCTTCAAATGCGGCTTTGGCCACTGGCGTCCATTCCATCTGTGCATCTTTCTTTAACATGGCATTCAACGGCTGCACAATCTCTGCAAAACCTGTTATAAACTTCCGAACAAAGTTAATTTTACCAAAAAATGATTTCAATTCTTTCCTACTGTTTGGTATTTGCAAATTTTTTATGGATTCTATTCTATCCGGATCAATTGAAATTCCATTTTCAGAAATGACATGGCCTAATAATTTACCTTCAGTTATGCCAAATATAGATTTCTTAGGATTAAGGGAAATCCCATACCTTTCACATCGCTGGAGTACTTTTCTGAGGTCCTCAGCGTGGGTGGATGCATCCTTGGAATGCACAGTCAAATCATCCATATACACAACAATACATTTACCTGATAATCCACGAAAAGCAACGTCCATGGCCCTCTGAAAAGTGGCACCTGCATTAATCAGACCAAAAGGCATTCTTCTATATGCATAATTTCCCCATTTGCAAGTGAAGGTGGTTTTTAGTCTATCCTCTCTGTCAATTAAAACCTGGTTATAACCTAAAAAACCATCTAAAAAAGACATCATCTTTGCGCCATTTACTGCTTGCAGTACTTCATCTATTGGGGGCAAAGGATAATTATCCTTTTCAGAAGCCTTGTTTAAATTTCTAAAGTCTACGCACAACCTAATGTCTCCGTTTTTCTTCCTTACTGGCACTAAGTTAGCTACCCAGACAGAATGTCTGACTGGAAAAATTATCCCAGCGGTCAGTAGTTTTTTAACTTCCTCAAAGATTAAAGGCTCTGGAATGGCGTTTACAGGCCTTTGTTTCTGCCTAAATGGTTTGACTTCTTTTCTTAAAGGTATGACGTGAGTTATGATGGACTCATCAAATGTTTTCAAGTCTTCATAAGTCCATGCTATGACATGTTTATATTTTTTCAGAACATCCAGAACCTCTTTTCTGATTTTCTCAGAGCAAGCCTTCCCAATTAGTACATTTTGCGGATTTAGCTCAGTCCCTAAGTTATGTAAATCACACTTACCCCCTTCTGTTTTGGGTAAGTCTTTCTGTCTTATTATTCCGTCGAAGTCAAAGATGTGTTCTAATTCAATTACTCCTTTTGGCAAGAAGTTGCTCTTTAAGTTGATCATATCTTCTTCATCCCATGTTACTTCAGGCCTTTCTTGTTCATCAATAATTTGGGCCTCAAATGCCTCATTACAAGTCAGAAAATCAATAATTTGCTGATCCTCTCCAAATACCTAAAAGTGTGTAACGTTGTCTGGTATACTGGGCACGTTAACTAGCTCAACAGCAAATCGTCTTAATCCTGACAGTGTCAATGGTTCTAATGTACTAGCAGCAACTGCTAACACATCTGGCCTGTGGTTCAGCTCTCTAGGAATGTGCTCTATGTTAAAAGCATCAAATGAATCCATTAAACCCCAAACTCTATGTCTGTAACTGATCATTTTCTTATAATTGCAGGCATATAGTTTCCTCACTTGTCTGACTACTAATTTAGAGTCTGAAAATACTCTGATGGTTTTTACCCCTTTCTTGATGGCCATGACAAGTCCTAAAATTAGGGCCTCATATTCAGCAATATTGTTAGTGCAGGAAAATTGTAATCTATATGCTGCCAAATGTGATTTACCTTGAGGATTTATGAGTTTAATACCCGCACCTGCGCCCTGTTTTGATTTGGACCCATCACATTTTAATGTCCACATGCCATCTTTACTTTTCTGATCTTTTACCTTGGCATACTTTGTCTCTTTTATTGCCTGTGGGGTGTTGTCTTGTTGATTCATGGGTTTTTCCGTTTGGTTATCTTGCATATGTGTGTTTGTAGTTTGCAACTCAGAAAGATAACTACCCTTGTCCTCTATTTCTTTTCCTAAATCTGGAATCAATGCATCTATATTATCCTGAACATATCTCTGTGTTGGATCAGGATGCTCATTTTTCTCTTGTGACTCTACCTTCCCTATGCACTTCTTGTATTCATATTCAATGATGTCTTTGCATATTTCACAATTCTCCTCAGAATGCTGCTTATCATGGACTCTACACCTATTTTTATATAACTTACATTGGACTGGGAGATTGTGTGTAACGCACTCTTCCACCTCTTGTCTAATGGCATGACCAAATTTGTCTATTGCATTGTTTTCCTCATCTGAAGAATTTCCGTCAGACTCAATGAATAGTGCTGTTCTATTGCTGACACACTTCTTTTTAATGTTAAACATCATAATCTCTTCAATCTGCATCCCATTGTTGGTAACTCTATAGACACCCGGTTCAACAGCAGCATATAATATTTCATTAGTTCGATTATACTCTATTATCATATGTTTCATTCTGGGCTCTGCCCCTATTCTGATCTGGTTTGGGATGCCTCTCCATGGTAACCACATGTGTGAAAAGTCAGTAGCCATATATCCGTTTAATGTCTTGGACCAATCCCTACTTAGCAACATTCCATAGTTTACGGGTATATCCACTACTTGGATGTCAATGATTTGGCTTACCCTAGGGTCTGAAGCTAACTGCACTTGTATGTTCATGAGTTCTCCTATCACACTAACCTCGGTCTTATCTAATTGCGTGACAACCTTGGCAGATTTGGTGGGAGTCAGCCCGAGAGTTTTACATATTCCTAAGGGCATTACGTTGGCTGAAGCACCAAAATCTACCATGCAATTGTGTATATTCTTCCCACACAACCTAACAGTTAACAAGAAAGGTTGAGTATCCCTCTTATCCGCATGTATTACTACATTTGTGTTGGAAGGCTGCTCAACTTTCTTACCTTTCTCCTTAGGTGGTGAATCACTACTAGGAACAGTTATATCAGCAGACACCATATTTGTCATGGATGTATCCAGGGATTTTAAAAAAGCCTTTCTGATCCCTGGGGTCTTCAATAATTCATTTAGAGGTATGCTGACCTTCATTTTCTTTATTTCCTCTGATAAGTAATTCATTAGTCTTGTTGTCTCTATTGTTACTGTCTTGCTTGTTTGATCCTTTTGCACTGCTGTTCCGTTATTTGTGTGCTGACTAGCTTTAAGTATGGTAGGATTGTTGCTAGCATTCTGATCTGGGGGTGTATTGATGTTATTCGGAGGAGTGGAAGTGGTGAAAGGTCCTCCCGGCCTAGGGTTGTTCCTCAAATTGTAGGTGTGGCTTTTATTTGTCTGTTGAAAGGCCTGCACCTCTTCTGTTTCATTTAATATCTCGTTTTCAGATTCAAAAGGAAACTGAAAAGCATTTAACACAAAGGCTGATTCGGGATAAAGACTTTCACAATAGTATGGTTCATCCTCTAGCAATTCATCCTCCTTCTCTTCTGCAGTTGCAAAGGTAAACATTTCTAAGACTAATGCTGTGTCATATTCTGAGGGTACTACCTCATTACCCTTAGGAATGAGAAATTCAGAGGTAGGAGGCTGTACATCTACGTTGAAAATACTAGCTGCCAAGTGGAACTGTGGACAGTCATGCTCAGCATGGGCATTAGTATTGTGAAATCTGCACCAATTTTTGGGTGCTGTATTGGCCATTTGTATGTTAGTTATTTGTTTTGCACCATGATTATCTATATTCTCAAAAGGAGAAGCCAGAGTACCGTTGTTGGGCCCAGTGTTCCATGTCTTGGGTGGCCTAGGTTGATTCTGGTTCTTGTTATTATTGCCCCAGGTGCTATTATCTATCACTGGCCCCCTATTTTGCATTGGTTGCCCCTGACTAGGGCCTTGATGTTGATTGTATCTTTGGTTCTGATTGTATTGCTGATTTTGGTTGAGATTGTAATTCTGATTTTGGCCTTGGTTGTGATTTTGATGTGGATTGTAGTTTTGGTTGCTTCTACCATAGAGATTCTCATTTCTTAGCTATGTCACTTCGGTTGTTAATCTTTTCAAATGTGCAGTAATCTCTTTGATGTCTTCCCTATCCTCTTGTGCTTTTGCCACAGTTACATCCCTAGGAAGTTGGAAGAAAGGCTGACCATTATTTTGACTGTTATTGGAAGTACTAGCCGTGTAAGGAGTTATAGCCTGGATTGGAGTAGGGTTATACACAGGTGTGTAAGAAGGAACCGGATTTATTAGTGGAGCATGCTGCACAGGGACTCCATTCCATGGGTGTGCCTGATTCTGCACCCCAAAATTTCCTCCAAATGGACTGTAAGTTGTATGTCTCATTTCTTGGTTCACTGAGGCTGCCTCTTTATAGGCTTTGGATATTGAATCTATGTCAGGTTTCCTTTTGACAAACATGGTAGTTAAAGGATCCAAAGCAGCATAGTACATAGCCAACAAGGGAGCATCATCTATGGTATAAGGGGCTACTAGCCTAGAATAGGCCTTTTGAAATCTGTCATTGAAATTATCAATTAGCTCTCCCTCACCTCGTTTTATAGCAGCCAACTTATGATACAAAGCACAAGGGTCAATGGGTCCTCTAAATCTTGACAGAAATGCTTCTTCCATAAGTGCCCAGGAAGAAATGTAACCATTGGGTAAGTTTACGTACCAGCTAGAGGCCTGCTCATTAAAGGTGTAAGGAAACAACCTACACACAACATCCTCGTGCTCTAACATAGCCCTAAAACATGCTTCCTTAAATATTCTAATATGATCTTCTGGGTCTTGATGCAACTGGTATTTGGGACATATCTTTTCCAGATTTTTTGGCATGTCATGATAATCATTGAAGAATATGGGAGAATTGACATCGAAATAAGCCATTGCAGGTGTTTGAGCTTGACTTGAACTTGCAGAAATACCTGGATTGATTGGTGGATTAGGATTTAGAGGAGGATTGAGACCTCCAGGAGTGCCTGAACCCAGATTTAAAGATCTGAACAGCGATCTGTCAGGACTTACAATACTACGGATGTTAAAAGGTGACCCAGGAGGTGTTCCAGATGAACTTCCTGCTTGCAATATCTTTGGATTCCAGATTAAAGGGCTTTTACTTCGCCTTGTATCAGGTACTTGCACAAATATATCTCCTGAACTGGACCTAGACCTAGTCACTCTGTTACTGTCGTTAGCCAGTTTGAAATGAAACCTAACTCAGGCAGGCCCTCCTTCTAGCGCCAGAAAACTGTTGATGACTGTTTTGATGCAATCATAACAATAAGTTAAAATTCACATAAAATGAACTGAAACTATACTTGAAAGACAAGAAGGAATCATTTGGTGATTCAACTAATCCCAAGTCTACAATGGTTCGGTTGGTCAAGTTTAGTTGGTCAATGTGAAGCTGTAATGTTCAAGGGGCCTTACGTAGTTTAGGTTTGTTTTGTGGTTTACTGGACTAAGAATATGCAAAGAGGTCATAGATTTCAACAAGTATTCTGTTCATTTGCATACAAGTGATACCGGGCTGCAAGTTTCAGAGGGTTTTCTTGGATTTTTTTGCAGCTTTCTTCTTTATCTATTTATGAAAACTGTCTACTTATAGCTCTGTTATGCATGCTTCTTCAAATTTGAGACAATTTCCTTTGGATTTCTACGTTTTCAGCTAAATATTTCAGATGGGTTGGGAAAAGTTAGAAAGATCTACTCTATACCTCACTTAATCTACCGAAGGATCTAAGTGTTTCTGTTATGCACTATGTAAATACCACAGTAGTTTGATCAAATCCACAGTAAAAACCCTAAATGTAAGTCCTGAGCATTTTCACAAACATACATTTAAAATTGCAAGCTCTCAAAGAAGATATTTCAAAACACAAAGAAGAGCAGGAGAACACTCAGAAGATAGATGCAAAACTCCAGATTCTACTTCTAAACTATGCCCAGAAAGACTCTACAATTCTGGCAAAATCCTAAAATCCCTGTGTGTAGCCCCTGTTGTGTAGTATTACAGTGTAGAGAGGCACAATATAAAGACATTCTGATTGTCCTCACTACAGCAAAAAACCTAACTGAACCCCTGGTTCAAACCCCTAGTTACAGCAATAAATGCAGGTGAACCAGTTCTCAAAAATATCTCTGAGCAGTGGTCAAATCTGGGCGAAATATTGCCCCTTCTGAGAAGTTCCAACAGCTGGGTAATAACTTCTGTTTGTCTTTTGCAGAAATACCTCCAGCTGCGACCTTCCTCTTCACTTGAATGGCTTTGACTTTTTGCATTTCATCCCTATCTTCTTGCTCCTGAGATCAGATCTTCTTCCTCCATGAGGTCACTGTATTGACTTTCCAGCTGCTTCCTCAACTGCAAGCCTGCAAGACAAGACAAGCAATAAGTTTCACATTTATCATAAAAAATAGCATGAAATTAAAATAAGCGTTCAAATCTAGGTGACAGCGCAAGATGGAGAAAATCGGATCCAGAATCCTCTCAAAACGCGTCCAAAATGCGCTCAGACTGCTCAAAATTGATCAGGTCAACTACTGCTGACTGAAAAAATGCCAGAGGCGCCAAAAAAAACACTTTAAAATGTCCACCGCCTCATTTCCCGCCCATCGGCATGTATATCCCTGTCGATGCGTCAAAAAACAGGTTAGTCGATATACCTCATCATCATGATATTCTAGAAATATGATGCATTCCCTCCTGAAGGTCCAGATGAATGTCATCATGATGTTTCGCTTCTGCATATCGGGGAAAAGAACAACATCATCATCATCATATTGTTGAAGAAGAATAGGAGGATGCGAATATGATCATGCTGTTGAGGAGAGGAAAATGATGGTGATGTCATCATGATATTCGGGCTTCATTGAAATGCTAAGGATGACGTCATCGTCATATCCGGTTAAGATCAGGGGGCTAACTGTGATATCGGGTCACCCAAGGAGCATGACCAGGATGATGAACATAATATGATCCTTTTGCGGCCAAGGCAACCCTCTCGAAAGATCAGGATGATGATGATCATCATCATAATTCGTGAAACGGATCGTGCTTGAAAAAATCCTGTTTGAAGGAAAAATGTGATGATGATGATCATCAGGATATTTAGCCTCTGTCGAACATAGAATAAGACGTCATCATCATATTTCGGCAAACGGATCAGGTTTTGGAAAATATCCTGTTGAAAGAAAAAATGATGATGCTGATCATCAGGATATTTACTTCTTCGTTTATCAGATCGGGATGACGTCATCATGATATTCGGAGCCTTCGTTAAACTTGAACATGACGTCATCATGATATTTCGCCAACCGGATCATGTTTGGGAAAAAATCCTGCCGAAGGGAAAATGTGATGATGATGATCATCAGGATACTTGCAAAAGGTTGTATTTCATCGGCAGGAGGACTTGGCGAAATATCGGGCGTACAAACAAGATCATGATGATCTTGACAATATGACAGGATAAAAATATGATGATGACATCATCATCATATTTCATTTTCAGAGCACAAGGATGAGTTGGTCATCATGATATTTGCGCTAGGGTGATATTACAAAATATGATGATGCTGTTGAGAAATGTAATATCGACTTCTTCTTAATAGATAGGGTGATCGTCATGACATTCGCTAACCGGAGATCAGGAGGATATGAAGATGATGATCCTCTTAATCGAATTATGATGATGATGTTTCCAGCACTTGGCGAAATTCAGCAAATGATCCTCGTGAAAGATCAGGATGATGTGAAGTTGTCGTCATCATAATTCGAACCTCAGGATATTATCGGGGGGGTGCGTTTAAAATATGATGATGATGATCATCATCATGTAACCAAAACTGAGTTTATAACATATGACGCTCCTAAGAAAATCATGATGCTGATGATGCGCCTGAGGCCATTTGACGGGTAAAGGGAACTACCACCTAAAATTGACGTCCGGATATTGCGACTGCATGATTTTTAGCGGGTGATAGACCAAGATCATGATGATCCTCCTGCGAATATCAGGTTTGACCAAGACTTTGACTGTGCATAACTTCCACATATGGACGAATTTTCAAGTGAAGTAAAAGGCAAACCTGCATGAAATTTCAAGCTCTTTCAAAATATGAGGTCACAGAAACAAAATATGAACTTTGACAAACAGACCTCATGATGATGACCTACCTTATCATATATCATGATGATGATGCACCTGACCTTCATTTTTACCAGACCGCCAGGAAGCAGAAAAAACACAAGCAGAAGCAAAAAAGCAAGACATCAGCAGGGGTCCTCATTTTGCTAAGGAGCATAATGGGGCGTGTTGTGAACATCACAACAATACCGATCGGTATGACTAATAACCATCGGAGGATCCTTCAAAAGCTGCCCCGACGGTATATATCATACCGATGAAGTATTTCGGCAACAGTTTCACTGAACATCCTGCGGGGGCAATGAAACAAATAGCCATTGGCAAGAAATAAGTTATCGGGATGAGAAACAAATAAGTCTCCGATACTCAATGTCTTGGCAATAAGAGAGCTTTCAGCAAGACTCACAGCGATACAAGTATCTGTCGGGATGACTCAACATATCGGGACAAGGGAATTAAGTCTTGCCAATTCACAAGTCACTGTGATCAAAAGGTCTCGGTGACACTTTAATATACTCTGTCTGATAAGGAATATGAAAGGACCATCGATGAGATGATTTGGATCAGGTTATCTTTTGAAAGCTATCTCGATAGTATATTTCATTCCGGTGGGAATAAATTCATACCTGTTGATACTCTAGCGGCAAGACATTAAAGCAGTCATTCCGATCCAAAGTAAAAATGACTATCGGTGAGACAACAAAGCTTGAGGAAACATAATTATGTTATCCCAATAGTATTAATCACCCCGATAAATAAATTATATCGGTAAGACTCATTACGTCGGAAGGAAATCTAAATCACATGGCGATGAAACAGGTCATGCCGATGGTCATACCAATTGATTGTTCGCGCCATAAAAGCATTAAAGTCGCCCAGACATTTTAAAAATCATACCAATGAGAGGAGTTATGGTGACGTGACATTTCACAGCGACAAACATTGAATTGATCAGATAATTAAATACAAACGGCTATGAAATCTTTTACGATCATTATAATTACAAAGCCATCTGAGAAGAAAATACAGAGGAACACTTAAGGCCAAAGCAGAGGATTTCGATTCTAGCCACCGAATGACAGGTACATACATACAAAACTACTGTATAGCCCGTATTCAAATTTTCTGTCAAAGTTTTAAATATGGAAACTCCGAGAAAGGGAAAAGGAAGAAAATTACAAGGGGAAACTAGTAAGTCTAAAAAATAGAAAACTAAACAAACCCCTGAAGAAAAGGTAAAGGATAGAAAACTCAATCAAGACCTAATTGACCAATTGCCTGGGTCAACTCCCAAGGCCAGAAGGTTTGCTCAACTCAGGGCAGAGGTTGAGAGATTAGAAGATAAACATAAATGCCTGGGAGATATCTGGACCCCAATCCAGGGATATGAGCTTTTTAGATTTCATTATAATAGAAGATTTAGGAACGCCCCGTGTCAAACCCATGGCACATGAATTTGGGAAAACTGGTTGTGCCTAATGTATTCCTGAATGTGGAACTCCTTCAATTGCTTGCCAGACATTACAATTCAAGCCTGAAAGCCATCTGCAATCCACAAGGAGAACCAATTGTGCATTTGTCAAAAAATGCTATTTGTGAGGTGTTTGATCTAGATGATTTATGCACTATCCCTATTATTTATGAAGATCTGGACAAAGAGTATTGGAGAATGGACACAACTTACAATGGGTGGAGGTTGCCCATTCATAGGCCCAGGGTTGAAGGAGAAGTGATACCTTTAATTGAAAATGATGGTCCTCCCTTTCATGTAGCCATATTTGAACCATATATATAGCATACATATTTTTCTGTAGGCCAAGTCTTTGGTTCAGAGGTCCCCGAGTTCATGACTATTCCTCTAATGGTCATAGCCTCTAACATTCAGTGTCATAATGCAAGAAAATTTGATTATGCTTCTTATATTGCTAATAGAATGGATTTTGGTCCATTTGCAATAAAAAACAGTGCTCCAGCATGCTCTTTTGAACATTACTCAATGCTTATGCACATGGTGTTATATTTTGGCCAGGAAGTAGGGTTATGGCCAAGTGAGCTTCGAGTTGTTGCTGCAGATAAGAAAGGAGAGAAGATACCCATACAAATGTGGACCAGAATATGGGATAGTAGATATTCCCACTCTAGCTATGCTCAATTTGAAGAACACTGTGTAAAAGTGCTATATAGGTATTTTAACAATCCCTGTGAATATTCAATTTCAGCTGAAATAAAAATATTCCTCAGGCCAAAGGATTTTGGTGGCCCCCCTACTGTCACTCATAATTGGGGAGACTGGTATTGCTTTGAGGATGCTACTATGATCAGAGTTTATGGTTTTGAGGATACTCCATTCATATTGCCCAAGACTGTCCCTGACAGAATTGCATATTTAGATATAATTAGGCAAATGCATTGTTCAAATGTGATGCATCTAAGTTCACATGATAAACAATCATTTATGCCCAGCACTTTATGTTTTGGAGATTTTACTGTGCTTTCAAAAGAAGGTTACAATCTCATTTTGGATAAATTAATGCATTATAACATGATGAGTGCTGAGGCGAGGAAAGGATTTGACCCTGAAGGTTTTATTGATTCTACAAGAAGAAAACAAAATCTCAGTGGATACATGCACATACATTATCCGCATGATGATGTTATTAGAAATTTAGAAGAAGCTGAAGTCGAATTGGTGGTAGAAAAGTATAACATGGATTTAAGTGAAAAGAAAAAGTAGATAGCAGAGATTGAGGTTGTATCCTCTGAAGATGAAGAACTGACAGAGCAAGAGTAGCCACAAGATAAAACAGTAGTAATGTCCAAAAGGAAAATGCAACAATATCAGCCTCCAGTTGTGCTACATGATGAGGAGGGGTCTGTTGATGAGGATCCACCCCAAACAGCCTATGATTCTTTCATTTCAGATGATAAATTTATTCAGTCAAAAGAATTTAAATCATTCTTGTATAAATACAAAGGGAAAGAGATCAGAGAGTCAGTAGATGATGTTTCTGCTGATAATGAAAGATAATTATTAGATATGCTGAAGGAAATAGTAGATAAAGAAATGCAAGATATGACACCTAGCAAGGGTAGACAGTTGCTTAAGGATGTAGGGGTTATGATTTTTCCTGGTCTGGATTTAAATTCTGCTTTGGTTTTTGACAGTTTTCTGAATAGTGCTGATGATAAGCTTACTCTAGAAGGAGTTAATGAAGTATATATGGGAACGAGATATAATAATGATGAAAATTCCTTGATGATATGGGTGTTATACCCTCCCCATAAGAAGACGGCCATCATAGATACTGAAAAGACTTTTGGTCATGTTATGAATTTGAAAGAAGGGGAAACTGACCCTATAATTACCGCAGACATTAGTATCAATGTTGCAAAATTGAATAAAGCACAAGCTCAAATGTTGATCAAAGAGAGAGATGCATACAAATTGAATTGTGAAAGATTGACAAAAGAAAATGATTACCTGAAGGATGCTGTTAAGAGTACTTTTGGCCAATCCACAAAAAGAATAACTCAAGGTGACAGCTCACAGGGCATTCAAGTATTATCCCCTGACTAGGCAACACAAATTCAGATAGATGCATTTGTTACAATACTGTAGAGTAGGTATGCAAACATGGTGCGGTGGTTAAACCAGTTTTGGGATAATTACTCAGAGAATCATAAAGCAGTTAAAGAACATGAAAGACTTGAAAAGAGAATACAAGAAAAATTGACTGAGCTACAAAATAGAAGTGCTACTGATAGTACAGATATCTCTGATGTAAGAGCATTGCTCAAACAACACCAAAATTACTATGACAAACTTAAAGCTGACGCTAAGGAAGGAACTAATGCCTCAAATGCAGGAGTGCCCAGGATATTCAAAGACAATGGGGAGGTAAAGAGCAAAGAAGAATGGATTATTGATTGTCAAGTTATATTACACAAGGCCACAGGAGCTCTGAAAGACAAAGCCTTTGCATCTAGAGAAGTTTGCAAACAATTGGAAAGCATGACCACACTTGATATAATTACCAGAAGTGCTGTTGACCTTACTGATTCTCATCGTGAGCAAGATTACTTGGATCACTTGGCTAAAGTTTACTTATGGCTGAATAAAGCCTAATCATTATTATGTCATAGTTGTTAATGTTTGTTAAATTCCCAAAAGACTTATTGAAGAGTTATGTCTCTTCATAGAAATATCTATATAAGTTTAAATAATCGATGCTGAAAAATCATCAGCAGTAGAAGATATTATTATACATTATATACAATGTTTCAAAATGACTATGTTGCATGTTTTATTTGAAGAAGAAATTTGAAGTTCTCTGATTCAGTGGTTCTGCTTTGGTATCAGTTGTTTGTTAAAATTATTCAATTGTGTGGCTGTCTCCATTTTTGTACTTCCTTGTTATTCAGATTGATGTATCAAGTATATATTTAATCTGTCAATACACATTTGCTGTATCTGTGTGATTAAATAGGTTGGTGTCCATTTGAGGAATTAAACCCTTCTGATTTAGTTACAGTAGCTTGGAAGCATTAAGTTTGGATTACTAAGTAGGGCCATATAATTAGATTGCCATTCTGTCTCCAATAAAATATTATCTGTTAATCTTGCCCATTCATTTCATTTGGTTCCTTCAAGTAAGGATTAAAATACCTTTTGGTGAATTATAAGATATCTGATTTTATTTGGTTGGATTATCAAGAAGAGTTTGTCAGTCATTTACTTGCACGTTTATACAAGTTATAAACTAAAACTGTGCCAAACAACTAGAATTATTACCATTAGGAAACCACTAGTCCTGGTCCTTCAAATTGACTCTGTTACCCAATAAGGCACTAGTCTTATTTAACTCAATACTTAAAACCTTTTACCTTGATATTGCTTATACAATTTCTACCAATCACTCATTAGAAATTAGACATAAAACTATTTAGCAAGCATTTCATCTATCCTACATCTTATGCCATTGTAGATAGATTTAATTAGCCCACACATTCACATTCAGTCTGCTTTAATTTTCCAAGGTTTACCCGCCTAGGTGTAGCAGGACCTAAAGCGAAGGAAATCATCAAACCTTGAAGGTTGATTTCGTCAAGTTAGTTCAAAAAATGTTACCAATCTAAACATAGAGCTTGGCATCCTCTTAGGATTGGCAACCTACATTTTTGAGACCTAACAAATTGGCGACTCTACTGGGGACTTAATAAAAGACCTTAGAAATTAATCCTTTCTTCCATAGAGTCATTCCAGAAAATTTAATTTGGTAACTTTGCTGGTGATAAGAACCCTACAGAATATAAACTTTTCCTATTTAATAAATAGGTGGCGACTCTAGTTACAATTACAACAAAGAATTCAACACCAAATGGATGGTAGGAGATCCAAGATGGAAGGTAAAAAATTACAGTCCTCTCCACCACTTAGAAACATTTCCAAAAGAAACAAAAATTCAAATTATTCTCACCAAGATAATAATCTGGATATCCAAGAGAATGATTCAGAGCAAAATATCTCAATTCACAACAAATTCACACCTTTGCATGATTCAAACGAGAACCTCAGTGGAGCAACTAATGATATTTTGGCAAGGTACAGACCCACTCCTCAAGAACAACGTGATTATGATGCAAAGGTCATGAGGGATATTGATCGAAACCAAGCTGAACATGATTTCAAGATGTCATTACACCAGGGAGAAGAGATAGGATATGGATTTTCAAATCAGGGAATGAATGATAATCCAAAACATCAGGAAATAAATAACAATTCAGAGAATTTAAAAGACATGAGTGAAGAGCAACAGGAAATACTCATGCTCTGGAAGGAACTTGAAAGGTACAAGATACAGGAAGAGAGAGAGTTGTTGTAGCAAGAAATTCAACAGAGGAAAAGTAAAGCCAAAACAGACCCCCCAAAATATGTAACTCCGCATAGAGGAAACATTTCAAGAAATACATAGCAAAATACAGGTGGTGTTCAAAACTCACATACATTCGGAAGTCATCAGAATACTATTCCCCAAAACCCTAGACCTCCTCCTATACATAATGCATCTCAACATATGGTAAATAATTACCCACCCCTTGGTCAACAATATTATAGACCACAAAACAATTACACAAATCCCCACATGAACCAACATCAACAGTATGCATATCATCAGCCACCAGGTGGATATAATTACTATCCCAATCCACCACCTTTGAACTTCCCACATCAAAACCTTGCAAATATATGTAGTCAATTTGACTTAACTGGATATTAGTTGTATCCATATCCTATGGATAGTACTTGGAGAAATATGGTTCCCAAGTTTACTGGAAACAATGCAATATCTGCGGAAGATCATATCAGAAGTTTTAATGCTTTTGTACAGGATATTGGTATGGATTGGGAAGACATTAGAATGAGGTTATTCATGATGTCCCTCACTGAAGATGCTAGAGATTGGTTTAACAGCTTGCCTGATGCCTTAATCAATTCAATAGCTGATTTCCATAACCAGTTTAAGGACCAGTATGGCAACCAATATGCTCCTAAGTTTGCATTACATGAATTAATAAGTATACAGAAGTATCAAAATGAGTCAGTATTTGATTTCAACCTGAAGTTTTCCAAGTTACATAATAAGGTACCACATGGAGCCAAGTTATCTGACCCAGCAGCACTGAGTATCTATATGAAAGCATTTGACCCCAAAATAGGGTACGAGCTTAGAAACAGGTGTCCTGCAACTTTGGCCGAGGCACAAAAAGTGGCCCTAACTATTGAAAATAATAGGAGAGCTGCAGGAATGGTCAGTAAAAGAGATAATCATAGAAATCCTCAGAATCCAAGTGTTCAACAGACTAAACCAGAGGGTCAGCATAGGCCTGAAAGACCTAGGTTGCATGATATGCCCTACAATACAAATTAGAAGGATGGAAGACCCATCGATAACAGTAGAAAGTAACCATATGGAAAGGATACTCCTGATCCCCTGAAAAGGAACATGGCACATATGGCAGAAAATAAACCTTGGTGTTTTGTGTGTAATTTACCACATTTGCCTGAATACTGTGAGGTAGCTAAATCAATAAAGCAAGAGGAAATGCTATATAGTTATAATAGAGATAATCACACCATAAATATGATGCAAGATACACCATGTGTGGTCACAGATGATTACTCCTCTTCAAAAGAAGAAGGATATGAGTATGATGGAGGGAACCAAAGGCATCATATCAACATGGGAGAACAAGAAGTATTCTCAGACCATGACAATAATTGTGAGCAACCTATTTGTTATAACAACCAACCATATGGTCAATGGAGAAAGCCTACTGAGGATGAAAGAGAAGCTCTCACAGTAGCTGCAGTGGCTGAAGCTCGAAACACTTACAATTTAAGGAATAGAGCAACAAATGTTGGGCAAGGAACTCCTGGGAGTGTATTTATAAAAGACCAGAATAACAAAGGGAATAATACACAATCCAAAGAACTGGAAAAGGGGGATAAAAGTAAAATCAAAGAAAAGCAAGAAAAAGAGAACACAAAAATAGAAAAGAATGACCAGACCATGGCCCATTCTTTTGACATTGCTCATGCAGTGTCTTAGGTGAAGATATCAGTCCCACTCCTAGAGATGATGAAAATAGATAAATATAGGAGTACAGTTGTAAAGATGATTTCTGATACACCAAATCCAAAACATAAAGGGTTTGAAAAAACAACAAATAATGTGCATCAAGAAAATTTCAAGATGCCTGAGGTATACCTTGGTGACACACTTACAAAAAATCCCTCACAGGTAGATCCATTCTATACTACACTAGTAATCAAGAACAGGATAGTCAGGAATTGCATGATTGATTCAGGTGCTGCCATGAATATCATGCCTATAGCAGTTATGAAAGAATTGGGAATGTGGGTTGATACTACGTATGGCCAGTGTTATGCAATGGATAATAGATCTATTCCAGTAGTTGGTATTATGAAGAATGTAGAGATAAAACTTGCCTCACACCCTGAAGCAACTTATAACATTGATATTACTGTGGTTGATATCCCACCATATTATGGAATGCTTCTATCAAGGCAATGGGCTGCAATGGTAGGAGGAAATGTTTAGTTAGATTTATCATATGCCACCATACCAGTGGGTGGCAAGGAAATTAAGCTGTGCAGAGAGCCAAGGTATGACAATATTATAGAAAGAATGGATCGGCATCAGATAAATTTCTTTTGTGATACAAATTTAGGAGTTTTCAAAGTTGGAGAAACTACACCAGAATTGCATAACACTGATCCAATACACACTGAATCTATGAAAGAAGAAAATGATCTGTGGAAAATGTATTTTGATGGTGCATGCAGCAAAATAGGAAATGGGGCTGGAGTAATTTTCATTTCACCAGGAGGTAAAACTTTCAAATACTCTTTCCTATTGACATTTGAATGCACAAATAATGTAGCTGAGTATGAAGCCTTGCTCATTGGTCTAAACATAGCCACTAAACACAAAATAAAAAAGTTAGATGTCTATGGTGACTCTAAATTGGTCATATCCCAAGTAAGAGAAAAATACCTATCAAAAAATAAAAGATTAAGACAGTACACAAATGCAGTTTGGGATGATATTGAATTGTTTGATGCCTTTTCAATCAACTGGGTTGATAGGTCTAAAAACATTATGGCAGACTTTTTAGCAAACATAGCATTAAAGAGAGATGATGTCACACTAGGAGGGATTACAGAAGTTGAATTTAAAACTAGACATACTATCCCTGATAATATACAGAACTGGCAAGTGTTTGATAGCGATGCTGATATAATCAATTTCTTACATTGTGCTGACTATTATGAAAATCAAGAAATTGATTTTAATGCATTTGTAGAGGAACATGATGGGAAAGAAACCCTTTTTGGCCAAGAGGTGGTTCAGTTGAAAACGAATAAGATACCCAAGGGACTTATTGCATTAGAAAAGGCATTTGATGGCCACGACAGATATAAAAAGAAAGACACACTAGTGGTACCTAATAACCTTGAAGAAATCAATTTAGGGACACAAACAACCCCAAAGAATGTGTATATTGGAAGAAATCTTGACCCAAAAATCAGGAGCAGACTCATCAACCTACTCAGAAAGTACAAGCATGTGTTCGCTTGGTCATATGATGATTTGAAGGCATATAGAGAGGATTTATTTCAACATGAGATACCACTGAAGCCAGATGCTAAACCATTCATACAGAAACAGAGGCCGATCCATCCTACATTGGTACCTAAGATGCTAGAGGAACTTGCAAAGTTAAGGGATGGAGCTATAATTAAACCTATTAGACATTCTTCTTGGGTTTCAAATTTAGTACCTGTCAGGAAAAAGAATGGTGACATCAGACTATGTGTGGATTTCAAAAATTTGAATAAATCTTCTCTCAAAGATAATTATCCTCTCCCCAATATGGAAGCAATATTGCAGAAAGTCACTGGATGTGAATTGTTGTCAATGATGGATGGTTTCTCCGGTTACAATCAGGTAAAAGTCAAGGAGTCAGAATAATTTAAGACTGCATTCACCACTCCTTGGGGGACATATGTGTATTTGAGAATGCCATTTGGATTAACTAATGCTGGAGTAACATTCCAAAGGCAATGGATGTGGCTTTTGCTGAATTGATCAATAAGATTATGATAGTATATCAAGATGACTTGACAGCATATTCAAAAAGGGGTGAAGATCATCGTACACACTTAGAACAAATATTTATCAAAGCCCTAGAATTTGGGATATCATTGAACCCTAAAAAATACCATTTTGCAGTAACAGAAGGAAAGTTGCTTGGCCATATAGTCTCGAAGGAAGGAGTCAAAATAGATCCTGACAGGGTAAAAGCAATTGATCAAGTGCCTATTCCAAAAAATGTAAAAGCCATACAATCATTTTTTGGTCAGATAAATTTTGTCAGAAGATTTATACCAAATTTTGGAGAAATTGTTTGTCCTATATCAAAAATGCTGAAGAAGAACTCAGAGATAAAGTGGACAGCAGAAACATTAGAAGCATTTGGCAATATTAAGAGGGCTATCAAGCAAGCTCCAGTCTTAGTATCCCCTGACTTCAGTAAATCGTTCCAACTCTTTTCATTTGCTTCCTATCATACAGTTGTAGCAGTGTTATTACAGAAAAATAATGATGGATATGAACAACCTATCTCTTTCTTCAGCAAGTCCCTTCAAAATGCAGAGTTAAAGTATGACATCATTGAAAAACAGGCATATGCATTGGTAAAAGCAGTTAAAAATTTTAGACCATATTTGGTGGGCGCTGAAATCACAGCATATGTTCCTAATGCTGCAGTGAAGGATGTGTTGGTCCAAACTGAAGTCACCGGTAGGAGATGTAGGTGGATAAATAGGATTCAGGAATTCAATATTGAAATCCAAATCACTAAATTGGTAAGAGGACAGGGTCTTGCCAAATTGATGGCTGAAAGTAATCTTGAAGCCTCTCAGATATGTAATGTTGATGCAAGTACCAGTATTGAACATACTCCATGGTATACTGATATAGTATATTATCTAAAACATATGAAGTGTCCTGAAGGGTATGACGATAACAAAAAGAGGACACTCAAACTACAAGCTTCAAAATATGTACTCATCAGTGGGGATCTTTATTGGAAAAACAGAGATGGGGTTCTACTATTATGCTTGGATGAATATCAGTCAAAACATATTATGAAGGAGTTGCATGAAGGAATGTGCGGAGATCATTTCTTAGCAAAAACTACAGCCCACAAAATCCTGAGGGTGGGATACTATTGGCCTAAAGTTTTTAATGATTCATACCATTACACTAGAAAGTGTGAAGCATGCCAAAAGTTCTTAGGGAAGTTAAAGTATCAGGGAGCACTACCCTTAAAACCTATGTAGGTTGAGGCTCCATTTTATCAGTGGGGTATTGATTTTATAGGTGAAATATCAGAAAAATCAAGTGGGGGGCATAAATGGATTTTAGTGGTTACTGATTACTTTACAAAATGGGTGGAAGCGATCCCAACGAAATAGGCAACAAGTAAAGTGGTGATTAACTTTCTAATGGAGAATATTATATGCAGATTTGGTACTCTAGTAAGATTGATTACATATAATGGGATGTGTTTTAGATCTGATGAATTCAAAGAATTTTGCAATACACATGGTATCACTATTTCTTATGCTGCTCCCTACCATCCATAGGCCAATGGACAAGCAGAATCAAGTAACAAGAGCCTTTTGAAAATCATAAAAAGAATGTTGGATAGAAACAAGAAGGCTTGGGATTCAAAATTAAGAATGGCAGTGTGGGCTAATAGGATTACTATAAAGAGAGCAATTGGGAGATCTCCTTATGAGTTAGTGTATGGGACACAAGCCAGATTACCATTGGAAAATCTTATACCAGTATACAAATTCATTCTTCAGGAAGACCTGAATATTCCTGAACCAATGGAGGAAAGGTTGGAACAACTGGCAGAACTTGATGAAACAAGAAGAATAGCTCAGAGGTAGAATGTTAAATTACAATCACAGGTAAAATATCTCTTTGACAAGAAGGCCAAAGACAGAAAGTTTGAAATAAATGATCTGGTACTGATGTGGAATGCAAGGTGTCAGGACAAAAGAAAACATGGAAAATTTGAAGCCCTGTGGTTGGGTCCTTTCGTTATCACTGGCAAGGGAGGTGATGATTCTTACTATGTACAGACTATGTCAGGAGAGGAGCAGGAATTGCCTGTACATGGGCAATACTTGAAGCAGTTCTTTTCATAAGCATGTACAAAGAGAATTGAGCGTTGCCAGTGCATGGACAACCCTCAAATAATTCTCAAAATATTTTATTCCATGCATAGTAGTCTAGGAATCATTCCCGATCCCCATCATTTGTTACTTTCCTTTTCCCATTTTCATAAAAACATCACCTCCAAATAAATAAAACATGTGGTCTACTTCCCCAGGAGATCTGGATCCTTGTCATACTCACAGGGAGTATACATCCCAGATAGAGCCACTGTTAGGACAGTAAAAATTTAAAAATTTTACTATCTTCTCACTCCATCATATTTGAAAAAAATCCTAAAAAATATCCCAAAAAATCATAATAAAAATTTAATTTATCTCACAAGGTGTATAGATGAGCAGTGCTAAATTTCTTCAAGGTCAATCTATCGGCAAGATGTTGTGTTGCTTACACCGATACATAAGGAATCATTTGAAAATAACCGTCGGCGTGAGAATAGAGATTGGAAAGAGATTTATAGAAGTCACTGATGGAATAAGTAATACCGATGACCTTACATCGGCAAGATAACCAAGTAGTCATACCGATCGGTATGACTAATAACCATCAGAGGATCCTTTGAAAGCTGCCCCAATGGTATATATCATACCGATGAAGTATTTTGGCAACAGTTTCACCGAACATCCTGCGGGGGCAATGAAACAAATAGCCATCGGAAAGAAATAAGTTATCGGGATGAGAAACAAATAAGTCTCTGATACTCAATGTCTTGGCAATAAGAGAGCTTTCAGCGAGACTCACAGCGATACAAGTATCTGTCGGGATGACTCAACATATCGGGACAAGGGAATTAAGTCTTGCCGATTCACAAGTCACGGTGATCAAAAGGTGTCAGTGACACTTTAATATACTCTGTCTGATAAAGAATATGAAAGGACCATCAGTGAGATGATTTGGATCGGGTTATTTTTTGAAAGCTATCCCGATAGTATATTTCATTCTGATGGGAATAAATTCATACCTATTGATACTCTAGTGGCAAGACATTAAAGAAGTCATTCCGATCCAAAGTAAAAATGACTATCGGTGAAACAACAAAGCTCGGGGAAACATAATTATGTTATCTCGATAGTATTAATCACCTCGATAAACAAATTATATCGGTAAGACTCATTATGTCGGAAGGAAATCTAAATCACACGGCGATGAAATAGGTCATGCGATGGTCACACCAATTGATTGTTCGTGCCATAAAAGCATTAAGGTCGCCTAGACATTTTAAAAATCATGCCGATGAGAGGAGTTATGGCAATGTGACATTTCATAGCGACAAACATTGAATTGGTTAGATAATTAAATACAAACGGCTACGAAATCTTTTATGATCATTATAATTGCAAAGCCATCTGAGAAGAAAATACAGAGGAACTCTTAAGGCCAAAGTAGAGGATTTCAATTCCAGCCACCAAACGATAGGTACATACATACAAAACCACTGTATAGCGTGTATTCAAATTTTCTATCAAAGTTTTAAATATGGAAAATCCGAGAAAGGGAAAAGGAAGAAAATTACAAGGCGAAACCAGTAAGTCTAAAAAATAGAAAACTGAACAAACCCCTGAAGAAAAGGTAAAGGACAGAAAACTCAATCAAGACCTAATTGACTAATTGCTTGGGTCAACTCCCAAGGCCAGAAGGTCTGCTCAACTCAGGGCAGAGGTTGAGAGATTAGAAGATAAACATAAACGCCTGGGAGATATCTAGACCCCAATCCGGGGATATGAGCTTTTCAGATTTCATTATAATAGAAGATTTAGGAACGCCCCTATGTCAAACCCATGGCACATGAATTTGGGAAAACTGGTTGTGCCTAATGTATTCTTGAATGTGGAACTCCTTCAATTGCTTGCCAGACATTACAATTCAAGCCTGAAAGCCATCTGCAATCCATAGGGAGAACCAATTGTGCATTTGTCAAAAAATGCTATTTGTGAGGTGTTTGATCTAGATGATTTATGCACTGTCCCTATTATTTATGAAGATCTAGACAAAGAGTATTGGAGAATGGACACAACTTACAATGGGTGGAGGTTTCCCATTCATAGGCCTAGGGTTGAAGGAGAAGTGATACCCTTAACTGAAAATGATGGTCCTCCCTTTCATGTAGCCATATTTGAACCATATATACAGCATACCTATTTTTTTGTAGGCCAAGACCTTGGTTCAGAGGTCCCCGAGTTCATGACTATTCCTCTAATGGTCATAGCCTCTGACATTCAGTGTCATAACGCAAGACAATTCGATTATGCTTCTTATATTGCTAATAGAATGGATTCTGGTCTATCTGCAATAAAAAACAGTGCTCTAGCATGCTCTTTTGAACATTACTCAATGCTTATGCACTTGGTGTTATATTTCATCCAGGAAGTAGGGTTATGGCCAAGTGAGCTTTGAGTTGTTGCTGCAGATAAGAAAGGAGAGAAGATACCCATACAAATGTGGACCAGAATATGGGATAGTAGATATGCCCACTCTAGCTATGCTCAATTTGAAGAACACTGTGTAAAAGTGCTATATAGGTATTTTTACCATCCCTGTGAATATTCAATTTCAGCTGAAATAAAAAGATTCCTCAGGCCAAAGGATTTTGGTGGCCCCCCTACTGTCACTCATAATTGGGGAGACTGGTATTGCTTTGAGGATGCTACTATGATCAGAGTTTATGGTTTTGAGGATACTCCATTCATATTGCCCAAGATTGTCCCTAACAGAATTGCATATTTAGAGATAATTAGGCAAATACATTGTTCAAATGTGATGCATCTGAGTTCACATGATAAACAATCATTTATGCCCAGCACTTTATGTTTTGGACATTTTACTGTGCTGTCAAAAGAAGGTTACAATCTCATTTTGGATAAATTAATGCATTATAACATGATGACTGCTGAGGCGAGGAAAGGATTTGACCCTGAAGGTTTTATTGATTCTGCAAGAAGAAAACAAAATCTCAGTGGATACATGCACATACATTATCCGCATGATAATGTTATTAGAAATTTAGAAGAAGCTGAAGTCGAATTGGTGGTAGAAAAGTATAACAGGGATTTAAGTGAAAAGAAAAAGCAGATAGCAGAGATTGAGGTTGTATCCTTTGAAGATGAAGAACTGACAGAGCAAGAGCAGCCACAAGATAAAACAGTAGAAATGTCCGAAAGGAAAATGCAACAATATCAGCCTCCAGTTGTGCTACATGATGAGGAGGGGTCTGCTGATGAGGATCCACGCCAAACAGCCTATGATTCTTTCATTTTAGATGATAAATTTATTCAGTCAAAAGAATTTAAATCATTCTTGTATAAATACAAAGGGAAAGAGATCAGAGAGTCAGTAGATGATGTTTCTGCTGATAATGAAAGACAATTATTAGATATGCTGAAGGAAACAGTAGATAAAGAAATGAAAGATATGACACCTAGCAAGGGTAGATAGTTGCTTAAGGATGCAGGGGTTATGATTTTTCCTGGTCTGGATTTAAATTTTGCTTTGGTTTTTGATAGTTTTCTGAATAGTGCTGATGATAAGTATAAGCTTACTCCAGAAGGAGTTAATGAAGTATATATGGGAACAAGATATATTAATGATGAAAATTCCTTGATGATATGGGCATTATACCCTACCCATAAGAAGACGGCCATCATAGATACTGAAAAGACTTTTGGTCATGTTATGACTTTGAAAGCAAGGGAAACTGACCCTATAATTACCGCAGACATTGGTATCAATGTTGCAAAATTGAATAAAGCACAAGCTCAAATGTTGATCAAAGAGAGAGATGCATACAAATTGAATTGTGAAAGATTGACAAAAGAAAATGATTACCTAAAGGATGCTATTAAGAGTTCTTTAGGCCAATCCACAAAAAGAATAACTCAAGGTGAGAGCTCACAGGGCATTCAAGTATTATCCCCTGACCAAGCAACACAAATTCAGATAGATGCATTTGTTACAATACTGCAGAGCAGGTATGCAAACATGGTGCGGTGGTTAAACTAGTTTTGGGATAATTACTCAGAGAATCATAATGCAGTTAAAGAACATGAAAGACTTGAAAAGAGAATACAAGAAAAATTGACTGAGCTACAAAATAGAAGTGCTACTGATAGTACAGATATCTCTGATGTAAGAGCGTTGCTCAAACAGCACCAAAATTACTATGACAAACTTAAAGCTGACGGTAAGGAAGGAACTGATGCCTCAAATGCAGGAGTGCCCAGGATATTCAAAGACAATGGAGAGGTAAAGAGCAAAGAAGAATGGATTATTGATTGTCAAGTTATATTACACAAGGCCACAAGAGCTCTTAAAGACAAAGCCTCTGCATCTAGAGAAGTTTGCAAACAATTGGAAAGCATGATCACACTTGATATAATTACCAGAAGTGTTGTTGACCTTACTGATTCTCATCGTGAGCAGGATTGCTTGGATCACTTGGCTAAAGTTTACTTATGGCTGAATAAAGCCTAATCATGATTATGTCATAGTTGTTTATGTTTGTTAAATTCCCAAAAGACTTATTGAAGAGTTATGTCTCTTCATAGAAATATCTATATAAGTTTAAACAATCGATGCTGAAAAATCATCAGCAGTAGAAGATATTATTATACATTATATACAATGTTTCAAAATGACTATGTTGCATGTTTTATTTGAAGAAGAAATTTGAAGTTCTCTGATTCAGTGGTTCTGCTTTGGTATCAGTTGTTTGTTAAAATTATTCAATTGTGGGGCTGTCTCCATTTCTGTACTTCCTTGTTATTCAGATTGATGTATCAAGTATATATTTAATCTGTCAATACACATTTGATGTATCTGTTTGATTAAGTAGGTTGGTGTCCATTTGAGGAATTAAACCCTTCTGATTTAGTTACAGTAGCCTGGAAGCATTAAGTTTTGATTACTAAGTAGGGCCATATAATTAGATTGCCATTCTGTCTCCAATAAAATATTATCTGTTAATCTTGCCCATTCATTTCATTTGGTTCCTTCAGGTAAGGATTAAAATACCTTCTGGTGAATTATAAGATATCTAATTTTATTTGGTTGGATTATCAAGAAGAGTTTGTCAGTCATTTACTTGCACATTTATACAAGTTATAAACTAAAACTGTGCCAAACAACTAGAATTATTACCATTAGGAAACCACTAGTCCTAGTCCTTCAAATTGACTATGTTACCCAACAAGGCAATAGTCTTATTTAACTCAATACTTAAAACCTTTTACCTTGATATTGCTTATACAATTTCTACCAATCACTCATTAGACATTAGACATAAAACTATTTAGCAAGCATTTCATCTATCCTACATCTTATGGCATTGTAGATAGATTTAATTAGCCCACACACTCACATTTAGTTTGCTTTAATTTTCCAAGGTTTACCCGCCTAGGTGTAGCAGGACCTAAAGTGAAGGAAATCATCAAACCTTGAAGGTTGATTTCGTCAAGTTAGTTCAAAAAATGTTGCCAATCTAAACATAGAGCTTGGCATCCTCTTAGGATTGGCAACCTGCATTTTTGAGACCTAACAGTTTGTAGGGTGATGAACAGTGTTTCCAGTGGTGAACAGTACTTCTAGCGATGAATAGTGTTTTTGGTGATGAATAGTACTTCTGGCCATGAACAATACTTTCATCGATGAATAGTGTTTCCAACGATGAACAATGTTCCTGGGGATGAACAGAGCTTTCTAGTAATGAACAATACTTCTGGCAGTGAATAGTAGTTCTGGTAGTGAATAGTGTTCTCAGGCCATGAATAGTGTTTTCAGGTCGTGAATAGTGCTTTTTAAAGCTTAAAATAGTTTTTTTTTAAACTGCCATAACTTTTGCATATCATGTCATATTTTTGCATTTTTATAGGTGTTGGAAAGCTAACAAGACAAAACTTGCAGTTGTAAGGTTTCATTAGGTGAGCTCATTATTTCATCAAGTATTTTTGTAGGTAAACTTTAGCTTCTATTTAAACTTAAAATGCACGTATCTTGAGCAAAACATATCCCTTTTCAATGATTTTTTTTAAAAGTGCATAAAATTTCATCTACTTTATATTTTTACAACTTATTTCATTGTATTAGATCATCAATTATAGGTTTTTATCAGATCATATCTTTTAAACTAATCATCTTTGGCATCTAACATCCACTTGTGCAGCTTGTCAATCATGCTTGTCAAAGAACAAAGGACAAAAACATACTGATATATCTTTTGCAGCCTTAAGTGGTCAAAGAATCTATCATTTATCACTAAAGTAGGAACACTTTAGTTTGGTGCTTAAAATTAACAATCTACCTTCTTCGTACATGTTTTTCATTTTCTTCATTTGCTTGCTGAGATTGTGTGTTACCCGATTTGGTAATGAAGGTATCCTCTCTCCTTGCCTAACCAACGGATCTGGTGTGCATGAGAAATCATTATCAACTCTAGAGGGCCTATCTTCCCATTGTGAGAAGCAGTATGACCCAAGTGGAAATAGACTAAAGCCAAGCCATTCCAAGCTTCTATATAAATAACACATTTTTACTGAAAGTCACAAACAACAGGTGTTGTTGTGCTGTACCAACAAATGTTTCCCCCAAAACCCTATGGAGTGTAACATCTGTAGGCTAGGAAGCCTCCATTAATGGAGTAAATCATCGTATGTATAGTCACTCGAATGGAAGCCCTTACTAGAAACCTTTGTGTAGAAGCCAAACACTGCTATCTATTCATACAAGATGAAACTATCATAGCCATCCCACATTTTCACATCTTATGGTAGAGATAGCAAGGTACCTCAAGATCTATGCATCTTAAGGACCTAGAACTTGGTGTGCCCGAGAAGTGAGTGTGCTGTAAGGGGGAGCCCATACCCCGAGTTCCTGGAGCTATACACCATAAGTAGGCGTGGCTGGGTAAAACCAAGTCAGAACCCACTAGGTATCATCTCAGCTAGCCTAGGTGGTAAATTTTTGTGAATGGCTTGTGGATGAGTGTTTGTTATCTTGTCTTCTTGCCATAAAATTGCCAAAAAATTGTCAAAAACAAACTCCCTGTCACGAGATAATTTCATCCTAATCATCAATCCAAGTTATCCCACCTTGTTATCCCACATCATCCTTATCATTATCCTAATCCATCCAAGTCACCTAACCTGATCATCCACACCATTATCAAAACCCAAAATCTAAATCAACCCAATTAAAAATCAAGACCTTATTTAATCATTATCAACATTTATCCAAACTCACTTGCGATCATTAGTCTATCTCAAGTAAGCCATCTAATCAAATAATCCAATTAACTCTATTACTTAAGTGTCACTAGTCTGCCTTAAGTATAGAGAATCATCCACTCTTTGAAGAAAAACAAATCATCCTAAGGTATTGAAATTTGATCTCCAACATTGCAACCCCTCCACATCCTCATATCATACTCTACCACTTGTAAACATGGACATGGAATTTCTAAATAAAACCTATGAGAATGATCCTTATGGTACCAAAAGAATGCTTGATCAACTTAGGTGGTTATATAGAAAGGAAGAAGATCCTGTGCCACCACAACATCAACAATTCCAACATTAAACCCAATCACTGCATTAACAACCTCCATATCAATCTTATATATCCACCCCCATCAACCTTATATCAACCTTCAACACCCTACATTTCATCCCCATCCACATCATATCAACCTTCAACCTCATATCAACATTTACCTTCATATCAATCTTCATCCCCTTATACATCGATGCCATCATACCTGTCCAACCAATCAATACCTCCAGGTTATCCATCTCCCAACCTTTGTCATGCTAACTTTGACAAGGAAGAAACCAACCTAGCAAGTGCCTCCTTTGAGTATCCTTCATCATCTAATCATATGCCAACACATGAGCCAACTAGTCCTATCCCAACACCTTTATCAAGCCCTTCATCGCCTTCGTCACCTTCATCCCCATGTTCCACTAATCCTTCATTAAAAGATTCCATGGAGATACTTTTAGAGAAATTGGTCCAAGAAAATTTGATTGAGCTATACTCATTCAGAGCATATTCTCCATCTATGTTTAAACCTAGTTGGTACAAAGATGATGAATATTATGCATACCATAGGTATAGGGGCCATACCATATCCACTTGTGTCTAATTTCAAAGACTGGTCAAGAACCTAGAAGATTGTGGTAAGATTGTCTTGGATAAAACCAATCCCTTTAATTCCATTATCTTTCCATCTAGCCCAAATCTTAATCCCATTATCCATCCAACAAATCTTAATCCTAAGCCTTCAACTTCCACTATTATCATCCATCTACTATATTGCCAATTCACCTATACCCTTGCAAAGGATGTGATCCATTGGCTACTAGAAAGAAATAAAACATTGCCATTGCATCAAACACCTATTCTTGAGCCTCCTCATGAGTGCTTAAACACGTTTTCTAGTCTTCTAACCCCATCATGTGATCTACAAGCTATCAATCTTTTAAAGAGCCTTCCATTTCCATTCAAGAAAACCAAGAGTTATGTCAAGAGCAGGATCCTAAGCATGAAGAAACAATAGCCCCTAAATCTAATCAAGATCAAATCATCCCCATCCAATCTATCCATAACATTTACCTTCTTTATGATCAAGATGATATCCTTGAAGAGTCTATCTATGAACACCTTGATCCTATCCATTATCCTATACCTATCAATGAGCAAGATATCCAGATTGCTTCTATCCATCCTCCATCTATCCCCATCCATGATCTACAAACATCCACTCCCCTTGATGAGACAAAGGCCTCCCAAGCAAGCATAGAAGATCAAACCAATAATGATCCTTTCACATCCACCATCATCCCTATTCCAAATCTGTCATCATATCCTATTGGTCTTACCACCTTCATCCATGAGTGTTCATCCTTAGAACACCAACAACCATTTTCATCTATCTCACCTTCTCCATCCAATAAGGAACTCATGTCTAGTGTTCCACCTACACCTAGTCCCACTGTCCATCACATGCTCCAAAACATGAACTACCAAGGTAAAGGCTTAGACCTTCATGAACAAGGTATTTTGGAGCCTATCCATGTCAAGGTCCCTCCTCACTCACATGGCCTTGGATACACACCCTAAGGATAGAAATCTAATGATGTTGGTACTTCCTCCATACTTCCTAAATCCACTTCCATCATAAACCCCGTCATATTTCTAAAACATGCATTGCCATTCCACCTCCCTCATCCTACAAATGTCAAAAGCATGTGACCATTCACCTTCTAGTATCCACTTTATCTCCACTCCTTCCAACTCCTAATATCCCTCCATCCACTTTGCCACCATTGCTACCAACACCCCCTTACCCAATCATTCATAAATACCCTAAATATCCTAATCATGACCAACAAATGCACACATCATGTAAACATAAAGCTTCTGCTCATCCCACCTATCCCATGGGATTCCAAAATAAAAATTTGGATGCTTATACCTATAAAGTCAAAAATCCAAAGGGTCCTCATGGCTTAGGACACAAAAGCCAAGAATCAAAGAAATATCCATCTCAAAAGATGCATACACCCACACACCTCAAAGCAAAAATTAAAAAGGTGTGGGTCCCCAAGCAACAAGTAATTGCCTCAAAAGCTACACAAAAGCTGCATATATCCAAAACCATACATCCACAAGCAAAGTCAAAAACTAAAATGGTATGGGTTCCTAAGCAAAAAGAAAGAAAATGAAATGAAGCATCCACCTCTCAAGAATCCCAATCCTCCACTTCCATCCAAAAGTCTCAAATTCCTCCATCCGACATGAAAAGAAAAAATTATAAAAATACTAAGTCTATGTGGGTTCCTAAAACACTTTGTCATCCATCTCCTAAGAAAACAACACCATTGCTTCCTACCCCACCATCTGATCAAAAGGTTCAATGCTCATCATGGTGTGTGCAGCCATTGGTCATGATTCCCTTCCATCCCACAACATTTCCACATACCTCCATCACTCCATCATTCAACCATTATCCTACATATCTACCTTATCACCTCCCTATGGTCCATGTTTTTGCATAAGCCTTTCACCCATATTCTTCCATAAGTCTTACATAATCCACATCATAATCCATTATCCACTGTCTACCCTTCACAATCTGCATCATAATCTGCTATCACACCTTTCATAATCCACTATCCTTCCATCCATAATCCATATCATAATCCACCATCTACCTAATTCATCTCACTTTCATGCAATCCCTTACCAACATCTATGAGCACATTTGGCATGGCCCCTACAATGGCATCCTTCTAGTGGGACTATTACCTTTCATGGAACTAGACACTTGAGTCCCACCCATCCATATCCCCCCCTTTTTCCCATCCAAAAAAAAAAAACAAAGTTTAAAAAAGAAAAAAAAAAAGAAAAATAGTAAAGAGAAATCCCTCCGTCCAATGGTGAAAACCTAGTAAACAAGCACCTTGGATAAGTACCATGATGAATACTCGGCAAACATGCATCATGTGTAAGTTGATCCTCTATGTCACTTTCACTTGGGGGCACGATGTCTTATCCTCTTATGATGTTCCAACTTATCATTTTCCATCCTATCATATCCTCTCTTATCATGTCCTTATCCATCCACATACACATACCTATCATATTGCATCCATTCATCTTCCCTTACTCATCTTGATCTTGATAAAGATTGGGGGCAAGAATGTTGAAACATGCTTTGGTTATCTCTTGATTTACTCCATCCTTTCCAAACCAATCTATCTTATTATGCTATCGTCCTGAGCCTTGTCATGAATAAATCATAAGCATTACACCTAGAATGGGGCATGTTATTCCTATGCAACATAGTCTTTGGAGATCACATCCTAGCTCTATTATGAGGCATACATCCATCCACTATAGCTATCCTTGTACCCATCCATCTATCCTAAGCTTCCCATCCACTATTGCCTATCCATTTTTCTATCCATCCTACATTCATCCTAGCACCTAGACTTGGTTTTCCATTGTCATTGGTATCTAGCACAAAGGCCACCCAAATTGTAAATCCATTGACATCTCAAAACATAACAAAATCCAAAAAAATTGAAACATATCAAAATCCAAAAATATCATTAAAAAGTCCTAAAAAATACCAAAAATGTCATAAAATGACCTAAAAAAATTACAAAAAAATCAAAATATTCCCCAAATACAAAAAAAATCAAATATACATAAAAAAAATCCAATCAAATCATCAAATCACATCAATCTATCAGTCAAAATCACATCACTTGAATCCCATCAATCAAATCAATTCATCAACCTTCACCATCATCATTAATAAAACAAAAATCAGAACTACATCTCCTTTCTATCGTTAAGTGCCTTAATCCCACATATACGAGTATGTAGGTAGTTTGGAGTATGAAGGAAGAGCCCAGATTCAAGCATAAGGTGATATTCCTCTTTCTTCTCTCTCATCATTTTCTTCTATGATCTATCTTCATCAATTCATCAATCCATCACTTCTTTCGTTTATCAATTCAATCCAAGTAATAAACTCAAATGCAAATCAATCCTTTATCCATACTAATCAAATCAATCAAACTTGTCAAATTATCTAATCACATCCTTGGTCTTGATCCTAATCTTGTCATAAACTAAATCAACCAATCAATCATCATCATCATCATCAATGGGATATATCGTTCCCGTATCCTTGTGTTGATCTAGGGATATATCATTCCCCGCAATGACAACACTCTTTATCATCAATCAATCAATCAATCACCATCATCAATGGGATATATCCTTCCTACATCCTTGTGTTGATCTAGGGATATATCATTCCCTGCAATGACAACACTCTACCATCAATCAATCAATCAACAATTTATAGATTGACAGGGGTAATACCTTGTTTGTTTTTGTATCATTTGTGCATGCTTTCTTGTGTGTGTTATCTTTTTATCTTTCATTTGTATCACATTTGTATCATTCCAGATAATATTCATATCTTGTGTATGTTGGAATGGATTTTTGCATTATCCTTTGCATATAAGGTCACATCATACCTTTTGTGTGTTAGGACTTTAATGCTATAAGCTTTCTTCCTCATATGTCTAGACAAGGTTGTATTATGCTGGGGCACTAGACACATCATCACCTTGGTCCTCATACCCTGGTGCATAACGTCTAGTGCTATATCAAACATCATGATTGTTCACTTTCATTGCAGTATAATGCATCATCCTTTCTTCTATCCATTTCCTTATCTTTCTTCCTTGACCAATCACTTTCATGTTGAGAGCCTACCCATGTTTGTCCAACCCGCCTATCCTCTCGAGGGGCCATCCTCATCCTATCTTTTCATTACCATATTTTTCTTCTATCCATGTCTTATCTTCTTTGAAATAATGTTACTCAACACAAATCTCATCATCTGGAACATCATCTCAAAGAGGGGAAAAATGTAGACACTTTAAAATGTCCAACACCTTGTCACTAGCATGTTTTGCCCTAGGTACCTGTATCATTCACCTAATTAGTTAAATAAATCTTATTTATTTAACTAATTTTCATTTTTTCCCTTTTCTATCCATTTATCCCTTCTTCTATAATTAAATAAATTTTATTTATTTATTTATTCACGGCCATTTATCCCCTCTATTTAAATAACTATTTTTTTAATTATTTAATTAGTCATTTATCTATTTTGTATAATTAAATTAATTTCATTTATTTAATTATCTTTCCACATCATCTCCCATCATAATCCAAATTATTTAAATAAATTAAATATTTATTTAATTAATAAAATCATAATAAAATTCATCTTGCTTTCTTTCTAAAATTACAACTTATGCATATCTAATAAATTTATTTAATTAGGTAATTTATTGATTTATTCCTCTCATCTTTTTAGGATTTATTTCCCTTAAAGTAAAAAATCAAATCGTTTTCTATCTTTCTAAATCTTATCTCATCTTGTTTTATTTCCTCTTTTGTCTAATAAAGAAAAAATCAAATCAAATCCAATCCTTATCTTATCTTCTTTCCTCCACATAATAAATAAACTATGTGTCTATAAATATGGCTTCTCACAAGCCATTTGATCATCATTTTGAATTTTTGAGCATCCTTATTCTGTCAAATCATCTTCTCACTTGTATGCTACATCTGTGGACAATCAACATTTGATCATCTACATCGATCAATCTTGCACGCATCATTCGAGGTATTCAATAAAGTTTGGGTAAAAGGTAATTTACATTGTATTGTTTTAGATTACAGATAATTCTGGAAGAAACTTTGGAAGAAGATGAAGATAGATTTGAAGTTTAATTCAACATCTCATTCACAGACTGATGGACAGACATAGGTAGTAAATAGGAGCTTGGGAAACTTGTTGAGATGTTTAGTTGGAGAGAAGGTAGGAAATTAGCACTTGATTCTATCACAAGTAGAGTTTGCATACAATAATTCAATAAATAGGAGTATTGGAAGAATAACTTTTGAGATTGTTACCAAACTAAACCCTAGAGGAGTAATAGAACTAAGAGATATCAACATGGAAGACAAGAGAAGTGCAAAAGCAAAGAATTTGCAGGACACATGAAGACTGTGCATAATTAGGTGAAGAAGCATTTGGAGGAGATGAATAGTAAGTATAAAGAACAAGCAGATGAGAAGAGAAGACACAAAGAATTTTCAGTGGGAGATGAAGTGATGGTGTACTTGTGAAAAGAAAGATTTCCAATTGGGACATATAACAAGTTGAAGATTAAGAAGTTTAGACCATGTAGGATACTTAGAAAGTTTGATTCAGGAAATGCATATGAAGTGGAGTTACCGAAGACATTGGGTATATCACCTATTTTCAACATTGTAGACCTATATTAGTATCATGAAGAAGAGTTCAGTGATAGCACTATAGAATACCTGAAGAAGAAGTTACCAGAACAACCATCAGAGCAGATTGAAGACATCTTGGACAACAAAGTTAGACACGGCACTAAAAGCAAGCAATATAAGGAATATCTTGTGAAGTAGAAAGGTAGATTGAAAGATGACTCATCTTGGATTTCTCAGGCTGAGGTGGATCATCTTGGTTTTCCTCTAGCCCTAACAAAGTGATGGAATCACTTTTCTTAACAACCCTAGGTGTTTGATGCAGGAGCATCCCTAGTTCAAAGTAATCTTGCATCAACCAAAAACATTTGCATTTCAATTTGTTTTCTTTCATTTTCTAGTTCAGTTCAGTTAGTTTAGTCAATAGCAGTTTTTATATTTTGGTCCACATTCTACCACAACTTTATTTTAGACCTTTTGGAACTGGACTTAGCATCTATACACATTCATGCACATCATATCCAAAACTTAGATCATTTGGATCAAGTACCAAAAAGTTATCACTATCAGAAGATCAACTATTTTCTTAGAACAAAGCATCCTAACAGTCTCAAACAATCAGCTAAAGGAGAAGACTTGCAGAGCATTCCATGACTTGTGGAGCTAAATGATGCATCATTCAATGATTTTTAGATTGTGGCCAATCTTCCCTAAGATCCGCATGCTATTCCATTCATTTGCAGAGGAGTTCTATATGATTAGGTCTAACCTATCCATGTACACACATTACAACTCTTCATTGGAATTTGTGATCTTCCTTGGCCAACATGGAGGAATCTTTTGCTCCAGAGATGATATATAATCATGTAATGGATGCCTAGGAAAGTAGTGATCGATAATTCTAAGTTTTATAATTTGAATTTCTTGTGAAGGAACTTCCAAGCTATATCTTGTGCATATTCTACAATTCTATATGCAGGCCTGTGAGCCCTAATTGTAAGCCTGCATGTTGCCTGCCAGTTTGTATTTTTGATCTATGATATATTGAATGACTGAATCTGCATTTGCTTTATAACTTTGATTTGTTTCTGTTGTGTTTACTCTTGCATCACGGTCTGGATTATTCACTCTGTGGACCCTCCTACCATGACTATACCAGATAGGTAAGGACAAATCATGTTGTTGTTTAGGGTTTTCAGAGGGAGAAAGTAAAAGCCACCACATTTCACCACACTATAATCTTTGTCTTTTTGGTTTGGAAGATAAGTTTAGATTGTATGTATGTGTACTAAATTAAAGTTTTAGGCATTGTGAAGTACTGCAAGTATGATTTTTAATGTTCTATTTTAAGATAATGTAATTAGAGTATGCAAGGGATATTGGTTTCTGTGTTTGATTGTTTCTACCTAGAGGTAGTAGTATGAATTGGGAAAGGGAATATCTAGAAATGTTTTTGCAAGACATGTAATGTTTGTAAAGTGATCTACATGATGTTATTGTGGGTCTCTACTACCACTTTAGGTGTCAAGCCAATGCATGAAGGGATACTGATGCAGGAGCATTCCTGGTTCAAGAGCAATCTTTCATCAACCAAAAAAAACATTTACATTTCAGTTTGTTTCTTTTCATTTTTAGTCAGTAGTAGTTTCTGTATTTTGGTCCGCATTCTACCACAATTACATTTGTAATCTTGTGGAGCTAGACTTACCATCTAGACACATTCATGTAGAACATATCCAAATCTTAGATCATTTGGATCAGGTACCAGTAAGATATCACTATCAGAAGATTGATTGTTTATTTAGAATAAAGCATCCTGGCAGTCTTAGACAAACAACTAAAGGAGAAGACTTGTGTAGCAGCTCATGACCTGTGGAGCTAAATTACTCATCATTTAATGTTGTTTGGTTTGTGGCCAACCTTCCTTGAGATCTGCACATCATTCCATTGATTTGCGAAGGAGTTCTATTCATTTAGGTCTGACCTATCCATGTACACATGTCACAGCTCTTCATTGGAGTTTGTGACCTTCCTTAGTTGAAGTGAAGGAATCTTTTGTCTTGGAGATGATATAAATTAATCTAATAGAAACCTAAGAAAGTAGTTGATCACTAGTTCATAGTTGATAGTTTGAATTTTATGCGAAGGAGCTTCAAAGCTATATCTTGTGCATATTTTGCAATTCTGTAATCAGGCCCGTGAGTCCTAATTGTAAGCCCACATGTTTCTAGCCAACTTGTATTTGAATTCTATGATATACTGAGTTAATGAATTTGCATTTTCTTTATATCTTTTAGTTGTTTCTATTGTCTTTACTCTAGCTGTATGATCTAGACAGTTCACTTTGTGGACCCTCCTAACCATGATTGCACCAAGTGGTATCAGAGTGAAGCTTTGAATCTTTGAGAGTGAATTGAGTGAAGTTGGCAAAGGAATTTCATAAGATCTTACTATGAATAGATCGCTGAGTCCGAGGCAGGTAACTTGTGTTACAACTAATCGTCGATTGTGAGGCAGTTGTCACCTTGTAGCCGGATCACCGAATTGAGGCAGTTACACTTGATCCGAGGAAGAGATGCTGCCAAGGAGAATACCTATTGTTGGAACAATGGTTGGAAGAATGGATGAGATGATGGAGATGATGAAAACCATGTGAGTTCATTTGGATGATGTCAAAGAAGATCAGAGAAGAGGACTTACACCTAGACCCAATGTTGAAAGTGATGATGATGAATAATTTCAATCTACTGATCAAAATGATGAAACCCTAGGAGATGAAGAAGAAGAAGAATCATATCAAGTCAAGATGTTATGAGCTATTTCAAATATTGGAAAGAGACCTAGAGTTGATGTACCAAAATATACTAGCAATTTGAACCATGAAGAGTTAATTAACTAGATAAATGACATGGACGAATACTTTTAATATGAAGAAATTAAAGATCTGGAGAAGGTGAAATTTGCAAAGATAAAGTTGAAAGGACATGCTACTATATGGTGGAAAGAAGTTTAGTCTGATAGAAACAAAAGAGGGAAAGAGAATATTACAAAGTGGCATAGAATGGCGAAAAAGTTGAAGAATCAGTTTATACCTACTGACTATGAGTTGCAATTGTTGAAGAGATTGCAAAACCTAAGACAAGAGGAGAAATATGTGAAGGAGTACACTAAAAAATTTCATAAGATGATCATAAGGACAAGACATAGTGAAGCAAGCAAGGAGAAAGTGGCTAGATACATCAATGGACTGAGTTTGAAGATTCAAGAAGAACTGAGTTTGGTAAGGATGACAACATTGGAAGAAGCATATAAATTTTCTCTAAAAGTTGAAGAAAAGTTAAACAAGAGGCATGATCAGAGATAGAGAGGTAGAGGAGGTAAATTTTAGAGAGGTAGAACATTTTCTAGAGGAGAAAGGACATATGTAGAGTAGAATACACAAGATAAAACATTCAAAAACAAGGATAGAGATAACAATGCATACCAGAGAGATGACAGAATGTTCTACCACAAAGGAAACCCTAGTCCATACCAAAGTGAAGGATACAAAAGAGAAGGAAGAGGACCTGATAGGAAAAGATTTAGAGAAACCTATTTTAAACGTGGAGGTGAAGGACATAGAGCATTTGAATGTAATCAAGGGAGTACAAGCAAGAGAACAGAGCACAGTGGAAGAGCAACCTATGTGGAAGAAGAACCTATTGGATCACCTAGTTTAGTTGGTAAACCTTAGAAAAGAGGATCATTTGTCATGAGGAGAGCACTATTTCAAATAGAGACAGATGAGGAACTACTTTAGAGGAAAAGTTTGTTCAAAACCGGATGTAAATCAAGAGGTAAATGTTGTAAAGTTGTAATTGATAGTGGTAGTTCTAATAACCTAGTTTTAGAGGGGATGGTGACTAAGCTAAAGTTGGAAAGATTGAAACACCCTAAGCCATATCAGATAGCATTGATTTAGGATGATCATAAGGTATTGGTGATTGAACAATGTTTGGTGAAATTTCATATGGGATCTTATCATGATGAAGTGTTGTATGATATTATGCCTATGGATGTTTGTCATATTTTATTGGGTAGGCCTTGGCAGTACGATAGGAAAGATATACATGATGGGAGAAATAATACATATACTATAACATAAAATGGAAGGAGAATTACTTTGATTCCTTTAGAAGATGATCCTAAGAGTAAAGTATGTGGGAATGCTATAATTTGTTTGGTAGATGGAAGGAAATTTCTGGATGGTTTGAGACATGAGAATATGTGTTATGCTTTGATTCGTAAGAAGCCTAAAACCCTAAAGAATGAAGAATCACAACCAGAGAAGATAACTGATTTGTTGATAGAGTATGAAGATATCTTATCAGATAATGCACCTGAAGGATTGTCGCTAATCAAGAGTATTAGTCATCACATGGATCTTATACCTGGAGCTAGTTTGCCTAAAAAAGAAGCACACAAAATGACATCGGTAGAGAATGAAGAATTGAATAGATAGATATAGGAGTTGTTATGGAAAGATATGATCAGAGAAAGTTTGAGTCCTTTAGCAATACCTTTAGTGCTAGCACCAAAGAAAAATGGAGAATGGAGAATGTGTAGAGACTATAGAGCAATAAAGAATATCACAATTAAGTATAGATTCCCTTTACCTATAATGGATGATATCATGGATTGTTTGAGTGGAGAAAAATATTTCACAAAGATAAACTTGAAGAGTGGATACCATCAGATCAGAATCAGAGAAGGAGATGAATGGAAGACTAATTTAAGACAAATGAAGGATTGTATGAGTGGTTAGTGATGCTTTTTGGATTGACAAATGCATCAAGTACTTTCATGAGGTTGACGAATGAAGTCTTGAAGAAATTCTTGGGTAAGTTTTTTATTGTATATTTAGATGATATTTTGAGATTCAATAAGACAAAAGAAGAAAATTTGTGGCACCTAAGACAAGTATTGCAAAGATTGAGAGAAGAGAAATTGCTGATAAACATCAAGAAGTGTTGTTTCATGAAGGAAGAGTTGGTATATTTGCGATTTGTGATTTCTGTAGAAGGATTGAAGATGGACCCTAAGAAAGTAAGAGAAATTGTTGAATGGCCTACACCAGAGAGCATGGGAGAATTCAGATCATTTCATCGATTAGCTAATTTCTACCAGAAGTTCATCAAAAATTTTAGTTTAGTATGTAACCCTATGATAGAGACAATGATAGGTAACAAAAAATACTTTAAGTGGACATCAAGAGTAGATAAAAATTTTGAATTGTTGAAGCAGAAAGTGACAAAGCAACCTGTGTTAGCACTACCGGATTTCAATAAGGTATTTCAAGTATATTGTGATGCAAGTGGGAATGCAATAGGAGTAGTGTTGAGTCAAGAAGGTAAAACTGTAGCATATTTCAATGAGAAGTTGAATGGTACAAGGAGAATATATTCAGTTTATGATTAGGAGTTCTATGCCATAATTCAAGCCCTGAAGAAGTGGAGACATTACTTGTTGCCTAAGGAGATTGTGTTGTATATAGGTCATCAACCTGTTGGTTTTTGCCTAGACTGGATGCTTACTCCCAGATTTCCCTACAAGGTAGCCATCGGTGATCAACAGGATCTCTGGGCTAGGGGCCAACAGTGTAGGAGATAGACTCTATATTTTATCTCCTCTTCTTCTTCAGGCTCTGCAAAACCTAGGGGGGTACTCCCTACTCAACATCCATGAGGATATGCATACAAAGGCTGGGATGCTGACAGAAAGCAGATAAGTCCTCCTGTAAGTAGACCAAAACTGAAAGATAAGAGCAAAGGGGCTAGCTTTGGGCCTATTTGCAGTTGTAGACAGAGGACTGAGGATCCTAAAACTAATTCTACTATCCTAAAGGTTGTTTTAGAGTTTGATTTTGATTTTATATTTGGATGTAGAGCTGAACCTGGTATGTAACACAAACACAAAGCCAGATCGGTGCCTATCCAGGGCCTGGAGTCAATAGACATACACCTGTGAATGATTAGCATGAACAGCTAAAACTGGATTTCAGGGGGACATATGTGATACCTGCCTTACAGATATCTCCCAATACAAAGTGTTAAGCTATCTATACTTATGGCATCCCTACTGCAGTATACCCTTCCCAATGTTCAATCTAAGAACAATTTAATCTACCCCTTGAGCAGAAGTTAAGAGATCAGACATTCAACATAGGAATTCTATGTTCTAGAGTCTCAAACATTCCTTAAATATCCAGACTCAGAAGAAAGATACATGCAATACTGGAGATAGAATTAGCACAACACATGCAAACATAGCATTATTCATATAAGATTAACCATGAAATCAGTGGATTCATGCAAAAAAATACAACAGGAGATACATAAACTCACAAGTTTTGCTGCACAGAGCAACCAAATCAGTTGTCTTGCATTATAGAGCCAAAATGTTCAACTTTCAACAACCTTACAAATGGTAACACAACCTGCCTATATTGGCCAGAAAGTGTACCCACAGCAATTAATTATATGATTTTCAAAAATCTGCCAGATACAGATCACACAGGAAGAATGGCGCTCAGAAGTTATTGCTGCAACAGATAGGGGAAACCTCGAGCCCTGCGCCGCCCTCTGAAAGTCTTCATGCCAAAAATTGGGCAGCTAGATCATGTGTACCCTCGCCCATACCCCTGCTACAATCGCCATTGATGGCTCAACCACCTGCGGCCGCGTGAAAACTGTCACTGCGTTCAAAAAGAATTTTCTCGCCAAAATGCATTTTCTGAGGTTTCAAATGTGCAAGGAAATTAATCCCACATGCATAGTGCGGAAACCCCTTTAGCTCTTTAGAAACATGGTCGCATACATAATAGGTGTCGAGCGTTTTGCCATGCTCGACACACGCTCCTCCTTCAAAATCCATCGGCAAAACCCAAGCCATCGGCCTAGCTGAAAACTCCTTTGCTGACATAACAACTCCTACCGATAACATATCAGCTTCCCACTTTCCCCTCCGACGGGTTGAACCAATGAACCTTTGAACTGGTTCAAACGCAAGCATTCAAAAGAAAGGTTCAACGTCAAAACAAAATTCTGTCGGTGATCAAAAACATAACCCCGCGACCCGGTTGAACTGATGAACTGGTTCAACCCAATGGTTCAACGGCGGAGTTCAAACACCAAACAATACACCAATAGCAAAACACTTGACTGTCAGCCCGATACGACATCACCAAGCCTCGAAACATTGAACGTTGAACCGTTGAGAAAAGGGTTCAAGTGGGAGGTTCAACGATGCAAGATTTGTACAAGGCAAATGCAAAATATGATCTGATAGAAGAAAAAGAACCCTGAGCCGTTGAACCATGAACCACCCACCCGAACTATGAAGAAAAGAGTTCAACGGTTCAAGCCGAAAGCTCAAAGATACAAATGGAGCACTTCAAAAGGAACTTTCACCGAAATGCCAAGTACCAAAAAATAGAAAGCCTTGAACCGTTGAACCACAAACCAAAATGGTTCAACGCAGTGGTTCAAAGCGATGGTTCAAAATTACCTGAGCATTGAAAAAGAAGTTTCGCTGACAGAGAAAGTCACAGTGATGAACAAGGAAACTTAGGGCTCACAAAGAAAAAACCCTCCAACATCTGCGCTCAGATCCAGACCAAAAATAGTGCCAACACTGGCTCCGAATGGGGACATGCAGGTGAAAAAACCTGCAGCGAGAACCAGATCTCCAGGTAGACTAGGCAAAAAACCAAAAAAGCACGAACTGTACAAGGCATTCACAATATATACATATTTTTACAAATGTGCATAGAGAGAAGTCATCTATGCAAAATAGAACTTAAGGAATTGGCCATGCACAGGCAATTCCAGAACTTTACCATCTAGGGCCTAGAGGAAATAAGAGTCCTCCCCATGAGTGCTGCAAATCTAATATGGGCCCATCCATAAGGGTTCAAACTTACCATATTTACCCTTGTCTTGATTTTTTGCATTCCAGACGAGCACCAGATCATTGACCTAAAACTTCCTTTTAGTAGTTCTCATGTCAAAAAGATATTTCACATCTTGCTGTCTCTTGAGATTGATCTGGTGGGCCTTCCTTCTATTCTCATCCAGTGCAACCAGCTGGTTCACTCTTTCTATCATGGAGTCTTCAATCTCCTCATTATTTTCCTGGATGAATCTATAAACTGGTAAGAGATTGTTTATGGGAAATCTGGCTGATGCACCATATACCAACTCAAAGGGTGACATCCCAATAGCCTTTTTTACTATCACCCTGTCAGCCCATATTGCTAACTTTAATTTTGAGTCCCAAGCTCTTTTGTTCTTTTCCAGCATCCTCTTGATAATTTTCATGATTCTCTTATTGCTTGATTCTGCTTGACCATGTCCTTGTGGATGGTATGGTGATGTATATGATAGATTGATCCCATATTTAGTGCAAAAATCAACAAATTCACCTGATCTGAAGCACATAGCATTATTAGTGACTATCTTGAATGGTACTCCAAACCTGATGATAACATTTTCCAATATGAAATCCATCACCACCTTACTTGTAGCTCTCTTAGTTGGAATAGCCTCAATCCATTTGGTAAAGTAATCAGTTGCCACCAAAATCCAACTGTGTCCCCCACTTGACTTGTCTGCAATTTCCCCTATGAAGTCAATTCCCCATTGTTGAAATGGAGCATCCACTGTTACAGTTCTGAGGGGTAGAGCACCATCATATCTCAATTTTCCTGAGAATCTTTGGCAAGGGTCACACTTCCTCACTAACTTTTGTGCATTTGAAAAGAGAGTGGGCCACCAATATCCTGTTCTGAGAATCGTATGAGCTGTTGTTTGGGTAGTATAATGTCCACCACACAATCCTTTATGCATGTCATTCAAAACATTGTTAGCTACATCTTCATCCACACATCTTAGCAGCACACCATCAGGGTTTTTCCAGTATAGCTGACCTTGAACAATAACATACCTAATTGCATGTAACTTTAAAGTCCTCTTTTGGCTGTCACTGAAATGGGAAGGACAATTCAGATTTTGCAAGTAGTATATAATATCATTGTACCATTCAGATTTTGATACATTTACATTCTCATTTTGGACTACATTAACTTGGCATGCTTCCAAGTTTGACTGCGCCATCATCTTGGCTAATCCTTGTCCTCTTACCAACTTGGTAATTTGTATGTCTATGTTGAACTCTTGCAGTTTGTTTATCCATCTGCACCTTCTTCCAGTCACCTCCTGCTGAGTGAATATGTCTTTGACTGCTGCATGGGGTACATATGCAATTATATGTGATCCTACTAGGTATGGTCTGAAACTTTTGATGGCTCTAACTAGTGCATAGGCCTATTTTTCCATGATATCATACTTCAACTTAGAAGCCTGCAAGGACATACTGAAGAAAGCTATGGGTTGTTCAAATCCATCCTCATTTTTCTGTAGCAAACATGCAGCAACAGTATGAAAGGAAGCAAATGAAAACAATTGGAATGGCCTAGAAAAATCAGGAGATTTAAGAACAGGGGCCATCTTGATTGCCTCTTTGATACTCTGAAATGATTCAATTACTTCATTTTCCCAGTTGACAGTTGCATCCTTCTTCATCATCTTGGAAATGTTCCTTATGGTTTCTGCAAAGTTGGGAACAAATCTTCTAACAAAATTTATCTGTCCAAAGAAGGACTGAACTCCTTTTACAGTTTTTGGCATTTGAATTCTGTCAATAGCAGCTACTCTCTCAAGATCTCTCCTAATTCCATCCTTGGAAACAATGTGCCGTAGGAGTTTTCCTTCAACTACCCCAAAAGTACACTTCTTTGGATTTAAAGAAATGCCATACTCTAGTGCTCTTATGAAAATCCGCTCTAGATGCAAACAATGCTGCTCCTCCTTCTTTGAATATGCAGTCAAATCATCCTGATATACAGCTAGGATTGAATCAATCAACCCTGCAAAAGCAACATCCATTGCTCTTTGAAATGTAGCACCTGCATTTGTTAGCCCAAATGGCATTCTAACATACACATAAGTTCCCCACGGAGTGGTGAAGGCAGTCTTATACTGTTCTGATTCCTTTACCTTCACCTGATTATAACCTAAAAATCCATCCATCACGGATAAGAGTTCACAACCAGTCACTCTTTACAACATAGCTTCCATATTAGGCAGTGGATAATTATCCTTTAAAGAGGATACATTCAAGTTTCTGAAGTCAACACAAAGCCTAATATCACCATTCTTTTTCCTGACTGGGACAAGATTAGACACCCAAGTTGAATGTCTGATTGGCACAATTATTCCAGCCTCCCTAAGCTTTTTGAGTTCTTCTTGCATCTTTGGAGATAAGGTAGAATTAATAGGTCTTTGCCTTTGTCTAAATGGCTTAGCTTCAGGCTTCAGTGGGATCTCATGCTGAAATAAATCTTCCCTATAGGCTTTTAGGTCCTCATATGACCAAGCAAAAATATGTTTGTACCTTTTCAGTAATGCAATCAGCATACTCCTGATGTGTGGTTTGAGCTACTTACCAATGTATACTTTCTTAGGGGCCTGAGATGTCCCCAAATTTATCTCTTCTAAATCTTCCTTGTTTGTGGGAGATGTCCTTGTGACCAATTTGTCTCTACTATCAAAAACTCTTTCCAAAGCTACTAACCCTCTAGGGATTTTATTAGTCTTCAATTGAATTATCTCTTTTCCCACAAGAGTTTCTTTTCCATCTATAGTCTCTACAAAAGCTTGGAAATCAATTTCTTGATTCTCATATTCATCTATGCAGTGCAAAAATTTTAACAAATCCTTATCATTATTAAACACTTGCCAACTGCATATGTTCTCTGGTACTGCAGGCCTGATTTTAACTTCTACATTTGTAACATCTGACAGAGTGATGTCATCTGGCCTTATTGCAACATTAGCTAAGAAATCAGCCATAACATTCTTTGATCTCTCTACCCAGCCTATTGAAAATGCATCAAAAAGCTCAATGGTATCCCAAACAGCATGCTTGTATTGTTTCAATCTTTTGTTTTCTGAAGCATACCTATCTCTAATTTGGGATACAATCAGCTCAGAGTCCCCAAATAACCTTAGCATCTTAATTCCATGTTTGAGAGCAATATTTAGGCCTAAGATTAAAGCCTCATATTCTGCAATGTTGTTTGTGCAAACAAACCTCAGCAAGAAAGAGAATTTGAGGAGCTTACCATTTGGAGACAGGAAAACAACTCTAGCTCCAGAGCCTTCTTTTACACAAGCTCCATCAAAATACATGGTCCATAAACCTTGTTGGTTCAGCTCTTTAATGCAAACATTTTTCCCTTTATCTTCTCTATCATCTGAGACAACCTTGAAGTTATCATAGTCAGTGTTTACAAAGTATATCTATTCCTCTGCTTCTTGGTCTTCCACTGTCTCTTATGATCTTTGTTCTCTGATTAGCTTAACATCCCTACCATTCATTGGAATCATGGCATATGACAAGTCCAGTTGCATACTTCCACCAATTAGTGCTGCCCATCTTCTTGACAGCAACATACCATACTGTGGCTTGATGTCAACCACCATTATATTCATTTTATATCTTTTTTCAGGAAATGCTGCCAGTTTGAAATCTACATCCTTCATGATTCCAATAACCGGTACCTCTCTGGCATCCACAGCATAACATTTCCCACATGCCTTGTCAATTTTCAATCCAGCTTGTTGCATGATGGCTAAAGGCATGATATTTGTAGATGCTCTAGAGTCAAGCATACAATTTCTGATTATTTTTCCATTTATAACCAGGGATACATAAAATGGTTCGACTTGTGAGGGGCACTTTGTCATAGTCACTCCTAAATAAACCTCAGGAGCCTCATCTTCTTCATTGCACATGACATGCTTCTCACCCTGGATCTGAACATCTTGTTTAGCTTGAGAAGGTACCCCTGAAATTAGGGATACTGTCCTATTCTTAATTTCTTCAACCTTCATGAGTTCCATGAGTGGGACAGAGACTTTTACCTAGGAGAGGACTTGAGCTATATCAAATGGAGCATAACTTTGTATAACAGTTGTAGCTTGCTCCACAATCTTGTTTTTATCCTGAACTGATTTAGCTTTTACTTTCATAGTTCCTTGATCATCATTCTTGTCTTGGGAACCTTTGCTTTGATCTTCATCCTAGGGGATTCTATTTTTTGGTCCTTGAGATTCATGACCTATTCTTTGTCTAAAATTCTATTTATTATTAACCCACTGCCTCTTTTGTAATTCCATCCCCTTATGACCATGCACTGGCTGACCTGCAGAAATACCTTCTGGCTGATGTGGGCTGCTTATCTGAGCTTTACCTCTGAGATTGTAGTTACTCTTGACTTGGGCCACTGCTGCGGCTGTGAGGGCCCTAATTTCCTCATCAGAAGGTCGTTGTAAGTTACTCAGAAAATTGTGTGAGCTCTGAGCATACACATAGCTTTCTCTGTTATCTTCATCATAAGAATCATGTTGACAGGCCTGAATTCCATCATCTGTACCCTCATTAGCATCATAAAGAGGGTATCCACTACTTATGGACATCATATTAACATCATCATCTTGCACATAATATGGCTCAGTGCATTCATTACAAGATGTAGCATTATCATACAAGGACTGAGCAATCATACACTGTGACTGTGAATGTGCCATCTGACAAATTATACACCATGGAGTATCATCAACAATATTTACAACTTTCTTTAGAGGATCAGGAGTTTCTTTGACATATTGAGCTCTCTGATTTGTGTTCTTATGTGGGAATATAGGCTTACCATTATGCCAATTGGTATTATAAGGCATATCATGCAATGATGGTCTCTTTTCCTATCTTTGGTAAACTTGCCTATCAGAACCTATCCCTTTTTCACTTCTAGCTAGTCTATAGCTTAGGTCCTTAACAACTTTTGCCAATTTGTGTACCTTATCTTCAGGGGCAGATGTATTACCTTGAGTGTTCTGAGGCTTGTTTGGATTTTGCAGAATTTTTACATCATCCCTTCTGTTTGTCTTGCCTGATGTTTTCCTGTTGTTCTCAATATTTACAACAATTCTGAAAGCATCCCTGATAGTAGCAAGACCTTTATCTCTTAATCCATATGCAGTTTTTACATCAAAGGCATTGATATACAATATTATAGACATTGGTTCATTTGGCCTCATGTGATGTGGCAATTTGTTTAACACTTTAGTAAATCTTGCATTAAAATCTGCAACCTGCTCATTTGACCCTTTAGTGATACTGATAAACTCATTTACAAAAAAGCTAGGGTCAGTTTTGTCACCATACTGCTCCTTGAACATCCTTTTAAAATCATCCCATGATGAAATACTCCGGTCAGGAAGATTCTTGTACCATTCTCTTGCCTCATCTACTAGAGATTGCATGAATGACTTCATGAAAACATCCTCATGCTCTACCTCAAAGTTATCCATGACATTTTGAAAAGTCTTTAGATGATCTTCTCCTGACACAGTGTTGTTTCCTAAAAATTTAGGCACTTACAGCCTTAGATGCTTGTCAATGGGGTTAGGATACCTAGGAATACCATCAAATACTAGCTGCCTGAATCTATCTAACTGCATGGGCTATCTGTCAAACTGATTAGCATTAATGTTTCTATTTTCATTCTGATTTCTTACATTGTTTAGTGGTATCCTAGCATCATTCACATTTTGTCTTTGATCATTATGCTGATGTTGCGCTTCATTTCTTTGCTGATGTCTCTGCACATTTGCATTCTCAAGGGTAGGAATTGCATCATTTTGGGTAGTCCTTAAAGCTTGTACTTTCTGCCTCATGTCATCTCTGATTTTCATGGCTTGTAGATATTCTAGTTCTGCTCTCAGATTTCTAATTTCTTCAGCTAACTATTCTTCTTTAGGCATAGAGGTTGATGGTCTCATACCATTCTAGTCGTCATCTTCATCATCCCTCAGAGACTCTGCCTCTTCAAACCTTTCACTAGGGTCTAGAAATGGGCGTTCTTGGAACACCTCTGACCTCATTCTCATGCTACCACCCTGTTGCCTCTCATATGCACCCTGAATATCAGCTTCTGCATTTGAAAAGTAAGGCACATGCTATCCTGATGGCCTAGGGTTATCTTGCATATTGTCAGTTTTTCTGGGGGAACCCTCATGACTGACTGAGACAGCTCCTTTTCTTCTATACATCATTCTTCTTGTTACTGGTAACTCTTCAAATAAAGGATTATGTTGGGATCTTCTCCCCTGCATATAAATTTTACCTTGACCAGTTGGGAGATTACTTTAGAGTCACCACCTAATACTAGGAACTGTTTTCTTTTGAAAATCAGGGTTCTTTCAAAAATTCCCCAGTGGAGTCGCCAATTTCTGTTGGTGACTCGGATGGGCACACAGATATTTCACTAGGGAGGACAAAAATAACAATTCTCAAATCACCGTCCCTAGTAGAGTCACCAATTTCTGTTGGTTTTTTCCCAGACTGGATGCTTACTCCCAGATTTCCCTATAAGGTAGCCATCGGTGATCAACAGGATCTCTGGGCCAGGGGCCAACAGTGTAGGAGATAGACTCTATATTTTATCTCCTCTTCTTCTTTAGGCTCTGCAAAACCTAGGGGGGTATTCCCTACTCAACATCCATGAGGATATGCATACAAAGGCTGGGATGCTGATAGAAAGTAGATAAGTCCTTCTGTAAGTAGACCAAAACTGAAAGATAAGAGCAAAGGGGCTAGCTTTGGGCCTATTTGTAGTTGTAGACAGAGGATTGAGGATCCTAAAACTAATTCTACTATCCTAAAGGTTGTTTTAGAGTTTGATTTTGATTTTATATTTGGATGCAGAGCTGAACCTGGTATGTAACACAAACACAAAGCCAGATCGGTGCCTATCCAGGGCCTGGAGTCAATAGACATACACCTGTGAATGATCAGCATGAACAGCTAAAACTGGATTTCAGGGGGACATATGTGATACCTACCTTACAGATATCTCCCAATACGAAGTGTTAAGCTATCTGTACTTATGGCATCCCTACTGCAGTATACCCTTCCCAATGTTCAATCTAAGAACAATTTAATCTACCCCTTGAGTAGAATTTAAGATATCAGACATTCAACATAGGAATTCTATGTTCTAGAGTCTCAGACATTACTTAAATATCCAGACTCAGAAGAAAGATATATGCAATACTGGAGACAGAATTAGCACAACACATGCAAACATAGCATTATTCATATAAGATTAACCATGAAATCAGTGGATTCATGCAAAAACATACAACAGAAGATACATAAACTCACAAGTTTTGCTGCACAGAGCAACCAAATCAGTTGTCTTGAATTACAGAGCCAAAATGTTCAACTTTTAACAACCTTACAAATGGTAACACAACCTGCCTATATTGGCCAGAAAGTGTACCCACAGCAATTAATTACATGATTTTCAAAAATCTGCCAGATACAGATCACACAGGAAGAATGGCGCTCAAAAGTTATTGCTGCAGCAGATAGGGGAAACCTCGAGCCCTGTGCCGCCCTCTGAAAGTCTTCATGCCAAAAATCAGGCAGCTAGATCATGTGTACCCTTGCCCATACCCCTGCTACAATTGCCATTGATGGCTCAACCACCCGCGGCCGCGTGAAAACTGTCGCTGCATTCAAAAAGAATTTTCCCGCCAAAATGCATTTTCTGAGGTTTCAAATGTGCAAGGAAATTAATCCCACATGCATAGTGCGGATACCCCTTTAGCGCTTTAAAAACATGGTCACATACATAATAGGTGTCGAGCATTTTGCCATGCTCGACACACGCTCCTCCTTCAAAATCCATCGGCAAAACCCAAGCCATCGGCCTAGCTGAAAACTCCTTTGCCGACATAACAACTCCTACCGATAACATATTGGCTTCCCACTTTCCCCTCCGATGGGTTGAACCAATGAACTTTTGAACCGGTTCAAACACAAGCATTCAAAAGAAAGGTTCAACGTCAAAACAAAATTCTGTCGGTGATCAAAAACATAACCCCGCAACCCAGTTGAACCGATGAACTGGTTCAACCTAATGGTTCAACGGTGGAGTTCAAACACCAAACAATACACCAACAGCAAAACACTTGACTGTCGGCCCGATACACAAAAAACCTTAGGCCGAAACCAACATCGCCAAACCTCGAAACATCGAACCATGAACCGTTGAGAAAAGGGTTCAAGCGGGAGGTTCAGCGATGCAAGATTTGCACAAGGCAAATGCAAAATATGATCTGATAGAAGAAAAAGAACCCTAAACCGCTGAACCACAAACCACCCACCTGAACTACAAAGAAAAGAGTTCAACGGTTCAAGCCGAAAGCTTAAAGATACAAACGGAGCACTTCAAAAGGAACTTTCACCGAAATGTCAAGTACCAAAAAATAGAAAGCCTTGAACCGTTGAACCACAAACCAAAAGGGTTCAACGCAGTGGTTCAAAGTGATGGTTCAAAATTACCTGAGCATTCAAAAAGAAGTTTCGCTAATAGAGAAAGTCACAGCCATGAACAAGGAAACTTAGGGCTCACAAAGAAAAAATCCTCCAACATCTGCGCTCAGATCCAGACCAAAAATAGTGCCAACACAACCTTTACAATATTTGAATAGTCAAGGAAAGTTGAATTAGAGACATATGAGATTGGTAGAGTTCATGTAGAGTTATACTTTTGTATTAAAGCATAGGAGTGGAAAATCAAACAAAGTTGTAGATGCATTGAGTAGAACAAGGAACCTGCTGATAGAGATGAAAGTTGAAGTGTTAGGATTTGAAGAATTGAAGAACATGTATGAAGAAGACCTTAATTTTGTAGAACCTTGGAAAGCATGTAAGGAACCTATTGTGACAGAAATGAGTAAGTGGTTGGAGTATTTCTATAGATACTTAAAAATGTCCTAAGCCTGTGAACAATATTTTCACACACATTTTACGTAAAATGCCGTATTCTTCTATTAATTAAATAATTTTCATTATTTAATTAATTCATCATCTTTGGTACTTCTTAATTAAATAAGCTTCACTTATTTAATTAGTAAGGACTCTTTCTTCTAAATTCTTCTATAATTAAATAATTTAATTATTATTTAATTATTCACTCATCACATGCCAATATTCCCTTTAATTTAAATAAATGCTCATTTATTTAACTTATTACCATGGTCCAAGGTTAAATAGGTTCTCACTTATTTAATCTAATCCCATCATAATCCCACTCCTCTCACAAAAATTAAATAAATTCCACAATTTATTTAATTTTAAGGCATTGACTTCCCTCTCCATTTTCCACCATTTTAAAAATCAAATTTGTCCTCTTATGGAGGAAACACTAATCATTGTGAGCCATTGATTTCCCCTCCAAGTCAACTTCTAATCTCAGCCCTCCATTCACTTTTCACTCTCTATAAAAACCCTTTTACCTCCCCATTTTCAACCATCTCATGAGCATTTTGACTTGTGCCTTTGTCAAATAGCTTCCATTTTCTATTTACAGCTCTGCAAGTCTGAGCACATAGCCATAGCTAGGTTAGAAGAGAGTAATGGATGAAATGCATTAGGTAATCTAGGGTTTCTAGGAATCCATGCTTGTATTTTAGGTTGCTTAAGGCTTCCATTACATAGGTAGGGTGATAATCTATCATTTTAGGACCGTTACAGGCTTTTTTACCTGCCCACATGTGTGAACCGGATGTGAAACGTCTGTACATGCCACGAATTTAGGGTTTTTGGATTTGTAGGTTTTGTGTAACGCATCTGCTGATCAGTGTACCGCATGAGCTTCTTCGTGTGATGAATCAGCTATATGGTGCTATGCTTGAGACATTTCTACAATGCCTAGGGACAATTCTGCACCACATACACTTTTGTTAGGGTGAAAATCTTTTGTTTCATTTCAAGATAACCCTAACCTAGTTTGTTTTGTAGGATTTTTACTCACTTGGCAGGATTATAACTTTGTGTTGCGAGTTCTCTTCACTTAATTTTCTTTTTGATATTGTCAGTCACTAGGGTTTTTCTTTAAAAAAAAGCATTTAGGGATTTTTTGATATCACAAAGCTTCTTGACTAGGGTTTGTACTTAGTTATTTTGCAAATCTAGGTATGTTCTGCTTATGCTTGAGAATCTTCCATCTCTCTGGTATTTAGGAACTCACCTTACAACCCTAGGGTTTAACAATAATTCACCTAAAAATGTGTTTTTATTTTGTTGGTTAGGGTTTTCTGTTGAAAACTGGTTGCAAGTTTCCGTGACACATAAGCTGGTCAGTGCACTGCCTATGCTTAGCTGACTCGCATGCACATGATAGTGCATGTCACACGCTAGTTTCTAAATTGCATACGCCTAACAGTGCACCACTCCCACTTCCTCTACAATGCATATGGCTAGTATAAATTAGAAAATTCAAAATTTCCTACATTTAGGTTTATTTCTATTTTTGACAGTAGAAATAGGGTTTTCTATTACTAACTTTTGGATTTGTAGCTTGTGGCTAGAGAAATCTTTCCATTTGCAAAATACATTTTTGTGTGTGTGGTTTAAACTAGAAACACATTGTGTTATTTGGGTTAAAGGGAACAATACAATTTTTGTTTGTAACCAACACGCTCATTTTGGATTGAAATGAACTTCACTCATATTGGTTTAAAAAACAAAATAACCCTTGCATTTTTCACTCATGAGGTAAAAAGAACACAACTTTGCATTATAACGCATTGGGTTAAAAATGAACCACAATCTTTACATTTTCACACTCATTGGGACTTAAAATTAACCTGTATCCTCACTAATTTAAAAAGATAAAAAGGATTACATTTTGTTTGCTGTGTTTGGTGGTTTGTGTTAGAGTACTGGAAAGGTATATACTCTCCACTTCGCTTACATAAAATCATACCACACCTAAGAAAAGATAACATCAAAAGAACTCCCATGTGAGTGTGAAGTAAACTCACATGTGTATGCTCTCCCCTAGTGACTTAGTACGAGCCTGGGGATCGAAAGCATGTTAGTTTGTTTCACTTTTGTTAAAGCCTTAGAGTGGGCCTACTCTTGACATACATCCGAAAGGAGAACTCACTCATGACCCCAAGGGAGACTTTCATCTAGCCCACTATATAAATTGAGGATAAGGTGAAAGCCAAGTCTAACCGGTATGAGCGCTCACCATACAGTGCTAGCTTGAAAGGAGGCATACCTTAGTGTATATTAAATTCCTAGTAGGGTTAGTTAGAGCCTTAAGTGGCTTGTTGGATTCTCATGGGGTGTCGGTTCCCTAGATATACAGTAGAACCCTTTTGTATAGTGGCCAAAAACCCTCTATTTGTTGATGCAGAAGGGTAACCTTTGAAGCTACCCCAATTCTTGTAGTTCTTAGCTAAGGTAGCAGGGAAAATCCTTAGGTTTGGTGGGGGGATGAGCCTTTGGAAACATGGAACTTGGTATGCATGAGAAGTAAGTGCCATGGAGGGGAGCCAGTGCTACCAAGATCCTAGAGCTATCCGTTTTGAATAGGTGCAGCTAGGGGATTCAACAAATACTGTCCTTACCTAGCCCTAGGATCGTGCTTGTCTTCTAAGTTCTTTTCAAGAACCTTCGTCACAAAAAATGTCAAAAAAACAAGGGACACAACCACAAAAACTATTTTCTTATTATTTTTTCCATTGATGTGCTTTCTTATTTTTCACAAAACCATCAAATAGACCTAGGAGACAACTGCTTTTAGAAGCCTGTTGAACTGCAATGCATACATTGAATAGTAAACAACATGAGTGACATTCTACAATGCATGAGAAAAACTACAATGCATCTAAAAAATAGTATACCACATATGCTCAATAGTAAACCACATAAACTTGACAGTGCAACACATAAGAATTAGTGAAACACATCTGCATGATCCTAAAATGCATAAGTTGAATAGTCAAATACATACACCTGAGGAAAACTTTTGAGCCATAGGGAAATTTCTAAAACTATTTCCTCCCAATCTAGTTCAATTGCAACTATGTTAAGAAACTTGTAGGTCTCATCCCTTAGGATTCACTTCCATACCACCTTCATTGTCTTAGGTTTTAGGTCTCACATTTACCATAGAAAATCTTAGAAACTTAAGATTTGAGCCTTAGACTTCAATAGAAATTCAAAACATTAATCTGCCAAAGTCGAAACATAAGGAGAAATCATCAAAGTATGACTGCCTCACAAGTGTAAAATTGGACTAAGAGACCTTGGCATTATTCACACTCTATCCATTCTAACGTGGGCCTCATACTCATTTGGCTAAGTATAAAGTCCACTTTCCAAAAATTCCTTATAATCACCCTTCTTGCATCAAAAAAATCCAAGGTCTCGACAAACCTAATTTGCACCTTGAAGGTCATTAGAAGACAATAGTATCCTATTGGAGCTAGACTTTGCAAAGATTAAAATCATTATCCCCACACTTTTGTCTTAGGCACCTTTCCATTAGTTGCATCCCATAAATATAACCTTAAGACATACACCCCCATTTGCATAAGACACTTAGGTCATTTCCATCTCCATCATTAGGAACCTTTTAAGAACCTTTAGAAAACATCCATTTGTTACCTTATAAAGTTCACATTGTCATCCTCCTACCTTCCATCTAGGTCTTTTATGGTTGAAACATGGTTGCAAAAGAAAAGAAAGGGAGAAGAGAACCTAGAAGATCCCCAAGACTCTCACATCAAAACCATGAGATTTTGCACCAACCCCAATGAACAACCTAAACAAAACATGGGAAAGCCCTTTGACAATCTATTCTTGCAAGATAACAAACCTGGGGTGACACCCAAAGTCCTCAAAGCTGTGGGACAAGACCCTAGTGTATTGAGAATCCTAGATGAAATGATTGCCACAGACCCACAAAGCTACCTTTTGCACCTTATACAAAATGGAACTAAACTTCCCAAGGGCATTGACATAACCACCCTTATACAAAAGTCTGCTAATACCACCATGAAGAACCAAAGCTATGCCTCATCCTCCAACTACCATGCTAATCAAATGCAAGAACATGTCAATATACCTCTAGGGCAAACCTACCATGAATCCATCATGGTAAACATACCCCCTCCTTTTGAGGAAAACAACACAAATGTCACAACTCACACATCAAATCCTTTTGTTTTCTTGGCAAATCATCAAGGTCACATTAAGAGAACATGAAGGATACATATTGTGACCTCAGAAAGCCAAACCCAAGGAGTTAACACCACAACAAACACAAACACAAACTTAGGAACTAGCTATAATACTAGCATGGGTAACCTCAACACAAACTTGGGATCCAACTCCAATACCAACACAGGTAATCTCAACTCCAACCCTCTCAACCTACATAACACAACTAGTCAAGGCTTGGGTATATCCTATGTCAACTCGAACCCCATAAATCCATTTGGAGCCAACACCCACAATGCAAATTACATTGATCCCAACCAACAAACAAATCCTCATATCTCATCTCAAAACACCACGAGTATGCCATACCATTATCGATACATTAACCCTAATGTATCCTTTGCCACCAATAGCCAAAGACAAAACACAACACCATTACACACTCACTATGACACAAACGCCAACATCATCTCACTTGTTGGTAACATGGGAACCTATAACACGATGAATCCTTATTTATACATAGTCGCAAACACTGCAAACACACCTGTCGAAACCCTCACCCAAGAGTTGGACAAGCTAAAACAATAATTCATAGACTTACAAGTCTCAGGGAGCAAGAAATCATATTACATGGAGGACTTATGCCCATATCCATTTGACAAAAGCATTTACATGCCTCCTTTCCCCTCGAATTTCATCCCACCAAACTTAAACAAATATAAGGCAAAGGGGAATCCCATTGAACATGTATGTGAGTTCCATACTTCTTGCCTAGAGATCACCTATGATCACAACTACTTGATGAGACTCTTCCCTAGGAGTCTCATGGGCCAAGCTCTTGAATGGTTTGAACACCTCCCCACAAGGATACACACATGGACAAAACTCGCAGACAAGTTCATTTCACAGTTTTCCTATAACATAGAGATGGATGTGAACATAGCCACCCTATGCCAAGCAAGACAAGAAGAAGGAGACATGTTTATCTCTTTCTTTCAAAGGTGGCAAGGCCTAGCAAGCAAATGCCCTTTTTATATCCTAAGAATCAACTAGTGCCAATCTTCTTGGAGAAATTAAACAAAGAGCTTATGCTTCAATTGCAAATCCACTGCTATACCTCCTTCAGCAAAGTAGTTGAGAAGGGGGTAGCCATTGAAAAGGCTCTCATCGCTAAAGGCACAATAAAGATCTTCAATAAGAATCAAAACACCCAAAACACACCCTACAACAAGAACAAGACTTGGGCACGAAACAAAAATGTTACCAATGATAGGGTGGTAGATGCCAAAACATTTAGAACCGGACCTGCCCTAACACTTAAAGCACCTCCCGCAATAAATAATCATCTGTATGTCCAACAACAACAATCACAACAACAACTACAATAATAGACACAACCTCAATAGCAATCAGCAAATGCGATCCAAAACAACCAAAGGAGGCCACCTCCTAGGAATAATGCCCCTAGACAAGAACTATATTCCTTTGATGGAACCAACTGAAGTAATCCTGTAGAAGTTATTACAAAATCACCTCATCCAATTGCCAGAGATCTGACAATATGATCTAGCCTTCAAACCTCCTTCATGGAATGACAACGACTTCTGTGAATATCATCAAATTAAAGGAAATAAGATGTCAAATTGTTTTAAACTAAAAAATATCATTCAAGACTCCATTGATAGGGGTATTGTAGGAGTAGAGAAAATAGTTGGGTCCTCCCACACTAACCATACCATCTTCATTGACCCATTACAAACCATGGATCAGGACAGCTCTCTTCATCAGGAACCAAGCTACACAACAATGTCAACTATAATAGTGTTGCCTATGATTACACCATTAATAACATCTAGGTGTCTGACAACAATATCTCCATGATCACCATAAAAGCCCATCTTGAATGTGTCGTCACCACCTGTAAAGCCAAATTTACATTACAGGGCGCACCCACCAACACCTCCAATACATCCACTCCGCAAGCCAAACGTCAATATAACCTTTTAGATCACCTGAAAAAGACCTCGACACAAATATCCATCTTTGAGCTACTTCATCTTTCACCTAAACACAAAGTCATTCTAGATAAGGCACTCCTAGAATCTTCCATTCCTACCAATCTAAATGTTAGCCAATTCTAGGCCATGGTGGGACACTTAGCCACTATTAGCAAAGCCACCTTCATGGAAAAAGGCATACCCCCACACCGCACCAATCGTAATGATCCTTTACACCTTGAAGTCTACATGAACAAACATAAAATCCAACGAGTCCTGGTAGATGGTGGAGTAGGATTAAACATATGTCCTTTGAAATTGGTGTTAATACTGAGATACTCTGAGGCTTGCATAGATCCTACCAAGAGGATTGTTATCAAGGCCTATGACAATACTAAACATTCCTCCAAAGGAGTTATCATCTTACCTATGAGAGTTGGACCGGCCATTCAAGATACCATATTCCATGTCTTGGACATTGAATTACCATATAACCTCATCCTGGGCTGACCATGGATCCATTCCATGAAGGTCGTCCCTTCCACCTATCACCAATGCATCAAGTTTCCCTATAACAGCTTGGAAGTCACCATCCTAGGTGATCCCAATACTACAGCCACCTAAGAGAAGTACCCCAACATTAGGTGCCTGTAAATCAGGGAATCTCACCATTCGCCTCCTCCTCCAATTATGTTGACCCATCCACATTATCCAAATCCACCTCCACTTTCATTCCTCCACCAACTCCCAGGTTCAAATCCTAGATAGATGATGTGGTGAATATAAGATAGAAAGGTCCTATTGCATCAAAAAGTTGCAGTATCACCCAAGTCACAAGGAAAGATCAGCCTTATTCCACCGAAGCAAACCCTCTGAGCCAATCCCACCACATTCACAAAGTGGGGAGAACTCAATAAAGAAGATGTCAGTGAAGACATATCCAGTTGGATCTATAAAGAAGAAAAAGAGGAACAAGACATCGAACACATCAAATTGCCTATGGAACAATATGGTAATGGATATGAGTTCATCAAGAAACAAGGATATGATGGGCATAGTGGACTAGGACCAGATGGAAATGGATGGACTAGACCTCTTCAGCCAATAAGGTGGCCATGCAATGAAGGGTTGGGATATACCAGACAAAGAGAAAGGGCTCCACATACTAAGCTACTTATCTAAGGGGAGACAAGTGCTTCCAGAGAAGTTGGGACATCAAGGGATCCACCCAATCCCGAACTTGAATCATCCACATCCAACTCACCTGACTCATCCACACCCAACCTCCCCGAAGGGGCTGCATGGATAAATATCTTCTGTGACCTTGATAACACCTCTATTTGCACCTTGACTCCTATAACTATGAATCACCTAAACACCGATGATGGCTTACCCTTAGTCCATCCTGAGCTAATCGACTGGGACCAACAAGATCCAGCTAGCTTAGATCTATTTGAGAATGACGAAGCAATAGCTGAGTTCATGGGACTTCGTGAAGGCCTACCACTTGGGGATTATAAAGTTGGGTACATCATGGACTTGGATAGTTCTTCTTATTTTAGAGAATCCACTCCACCCTCTAGTTACAAAAGTGAAAATAAAAAAGAAAAAAAAAGGTCTTTGGGTGAAAATTGAAAGGTGCCCTTAGATCATGTAAAAATAAAAATAAAGGACGTATCTGAAGGTGAAAACCTCCCTGAGGTGCCTGAGGATGGAGGGTTGGAAGTGTTGCCCATCACAGAAGAAAAATCACCCCTGCTAGTAGAAACAACTATTGAAGCCAACCTCGACATCGAAGAAGCACCCAAGATTATCCACTTCACCGAGTCACAAAAAAAGAAAATCCTAAATTTAGAGACTTCTTCTCAAGACATCAAATCAACTTCACATGGTCATACGCTGATATGCTTGGGCCTAATCCATAATTTTTCCTACATCACCTATCACTACTGCCAAATGCCAAACCTATTAAGAAAAAACTCTAAAAGATGTATCCGCAGATCACCTTACTGGTAAAGGCAGAATTGAAGAAACTTCTTGATGTTGGCTTCATCAAGACAATTGATTATCCAGAGTGGGTATCTAATCTTGTGCCCATCATGAAACCCAATGGCCAGATCAGAGTATGCGAGGACTTCTGTGACTTGAACAAGGCATGTCCAAGAGATGATTTCCCATTACTAAACATAGACATCATAGTGGACTTAACAACCAGATTTGAAATGCTCTCATTAATGGACTGTTTTTGTAGATATAATCAAATATGGATAGCACTAGAAGATGAGCATAAAATAGCTTTTACATGTCCTTGGGGTACATACTGCTAGATCCTCATGCCCTTCAATCTCAAAAATGCAAGTGCTACATACAAGAGGGCAATGACAACCATATTTCACGACTATATGCACACATGTATGGAAGATTATGTTGACGACCTGCTGGCAAAATCAGTCACTAGAAGCTCTCAACTAGAGGTGTTGGATAAAATCTTCAAGTGCTTGGAAGAATTCAAAGTTAGACTAAACCCTAAGAAATGCGTGTTCAATCTTACATCAGGAAAATTACTGGGTTACATTGTTTCACATAGAGGGATAGAGGTTGAACTCACTAAGGTCAAAGCAATAATGGACATGCCTTTACCTACTACTGTAAAGTAGCTATGCAGCCTACAGGGAAAGTTACAATCTATTCAGAGATTCATTGCACAACTTATCGACAAATGTCAACCTTTCCAACACTTACTCCACATAGGGGTACCGTTTGTGTGGACAAATCAGTGTCAAGAAGCCTTTCAAAAGATCAAAGAATATTTTCTATCATCACCAGTCCTCAAGCCACCAAATTCTAGGAAAGCCCCTTTTAGTGTACATATCGACAACTAATTCAGCATTGGGGGCATTATTGGCATAGAATGATGAGGAAGGAAAATAAAGGGAAACCTATTACATTAGTAGAACCTTAGCGGGATATGAGCTAAACTACAGTCCTATTAAATGCGCTTATCTCAGCGTAGTTTTTACTACCCAAAAATTGTGACATTACATGCTGAACCACAAGACAAAGCTAGTTGCTAAGGTTGACCCTGATGAGTGCTAGGTAGCACCCATGAAATACATCTTTTTACCTCTCTTTTTCTCCTTTCTGATTCCATCTTCTTGATGTCTACACCCGAATAGGCTAGCAAGATTGTTCTAAATAATGATTAATAGGAGATGAATTACTTAAATCATGATTTTTGATTAAAGGACTAATGTGCATGGAATTAATAGAAATATGTAGAAAAACATCTCTTTTTGAATCAACAGGTACAAATGTTCAGGTTGGCAATTTTGTACATCTTTGGAGGTAGTCCTAATGATCTCTGGAGACAATAACAAAATACCATGGCATCAAAAGTTTTGGAGTTAAGAGGAAAAGCATCTAAGGAGCTAGACTGAAGTTTGGAGCATCTCCAGAGCTGAGCAAGAAGGCCACAATTACATCTTTGGAGCTACAGATAGAGACATACATCTCCAGCACCTCTTTAGAGCAGAGCAAATTTCCAACATAGTTATCAGTTTGACACTTTAAGTAGTGATCGTGATACCCTTGATATTACTCAAATCATCACATGAGTGATTAAGGGAAATCTATAGTTAACTGCTGAGAGTTTTTATCTCTTTTTAGTTTTTGCATGAGTTACTGATGAAACTGATTTAATATCCATATTTTTAGGGCCTCGCTGCCCAAATGTATTAAGACTAAAAATTAGATTTAGAGTGGACTTCTATTCCACTCAATGTATTTTCATTGCATGGTTATTTTTCATAGTTAGACAGCAAGTATAATAAAGAGACAGATGTTAGCTCATAGAAGAACTGGTAGATAAGATAAGTGATATCTCATCCTTAATTTTATATATACATATAGAAGAAGCAGAAAAAGAACAGGCAATTATTTTTCCTTCTAATTTCTGTAATCTCATTTCTAATATTAATGCAAAGTTGATGGAATTGGATTGAATTGATTTGTGATATCATTCTCTAGTACTAATTCTTTACTTTAGTCTTTAGCCCTAATGGTGTGGAGCAAGGGTCCACTCTCACCACCAAGGCAGAAGGCTAGTACTATTGTTGTTTTGTTGTTTTAGATTTTGCTTTACAGAATATTTACTATTTTCATAGATAGATGCATGTTTTAATTTATAAGATTTTTTTAAGTAATTTACTGTTTAGTTCTATTTTTAATATTCTTTGAATTCATTTCGTAATAGATAGATCAGTTTCTTTAAATCAGTAGAAGTCATTAGAATTAATTAGACAAAAATGGAAACTATAGGATTCCTAATTGTAGATAGCCAAGGACACAGCCTTGGATTTGACAAAAGAAATATGATTAAATGATGAGGTACAATGACCCTTGTCATTTTTGGCACCGTTTCCAGGGATGTTGTGTTAATTAGGAAAACTTAGCTAAACAGTTTAAGGATAGATCTATATGGTTAGACTAGAGATTCAAAAGGAAGATACATAAAATAGACACCCTATCAACAAACTATAGGAGAAAGCAGTGGGGTGGCACAAGATCTTGTTGAAGAAAGAAACCTAGAACCTACCTTGGAAGCTGCACCTCAAATCAATAATCCCTTAAATCCTACAAATCTTCCACTTGTTGATTATATCCAATAATTACAACAAACGTTCCAGTTAGATCAAACCTAATTTCCTAGAACCTCAGAGAGAAGAACCAATATTAGACATGGATGATAATCATGATAATCATGAAGAGGAGGAAAATCAGGGTCTAAGAACCTTCTCATATCCCATTATTCTGGCTACTAGAGACAATGCTCCTATGAAAAATATTTCACCAGCACACTTGCTAAATTTTAGAGGTCTGGATTTGATGGGAAAAGGAAATATCAACAAAATGGATATACCTGCTATAGAAGAACTCTACAAGAACTATTCTAGAACCCAAGATGGAGTGAGATTATCCAAAACCTTCAATGGGAAGAATGAAATAGGAAAGTTAATGGAAGAGATTGCAAATCTGAAAAACAAATATTTTGGTCCAACTAAATACCACATTGGATAGGATTCAGGCAAAAACTAGAACTGATCAAAATAGAACAACTGAACCACTCTCCATCTATTGTCCTAGGTGTAGAAACAAGCATCTATTGAGAGAATGCCCTATAGACAAATTAGAGATTTGTCAGATCTATGACAAGGAACATCCTACCAGTCAATGTAGTCAACTTCTATCCTTAAAAAGGTTGAGTAAGAAGAATGTCATCATAGAAGAAGAATTGAACTATGTGGGACAAAAATAAGCTAGAAATTTCCCTTATAATCAGTATCCAAACCAGCCTTCTTACAGGGGTCCTTCTAATTGGGGAAATAATCAATGGAATCCAACATGGTCAATCACTTTCTTGCACGTTTATACAAGCTATAAACCAAAACTGTGCCAAGCAATTAGAATTATTACCATTAAGAAACTACTGGTCTAGGTCCTTCAAATTGACTCTGTTACCCAACAAGGCACTGGTCTCATTCAACTCATTATTTAAAACCTTTTACCTTGATATTGCTTATACAATTTCTGCCAATCATTTATTAAACATTATACATAGAATTAAGTAGTCAGCTTCTTTTTTCTATCTTACATCCTATGCCATTGTAGATAGATCTAGTTAGTCCACTCATCCACACTCATACTGCTTTAATATTTCAAGGTTCACCCACCTAGGTGTAGCAGGACCTAAAGTGTAGGAAATCATCAAACCTTGAAGGTTGATTTCCTCAAGTTAGTTCAAAAACATTGCAAATCCAAACATAGAGCCTGGCATCCTCTTAGGATTAGCAACTTGCATTTTTGAGACCTAACAAAATTGGCAACTCTATTGGGGACTAGTAAAAGACCTTAGAAAGTAATTCTTTCCTTCATAGAGTCAATTCAGAAAATTTAAGTTGGTAACTCTGCTGGTGACAAGAACCCTACAGATAAACTATAAACTTTTCCTATTTAATAGGTGGCGACTCTAGTTACAATTATAGCAAAAAAATTCAATATCAAATGGATGGTAGGAGATCCAAGATGGAAGGCAGAAATTTGCAGTCATCTCCACCACTTAGAAACATTTCCAAAATAAATGTGAATCCAAAGTATTCCCACCGAGATAATAATCTAGACATCCAAGGGAATGATTCAGAACAAAATATTGCAGTTCACAACAAATTCACACCTCTGCATGATTCAAACGAGAACCTTAGTGGAGCAACTGATGATATTTTGGCAAGGTACAGACCTACTCCTCAAGAACAGCGAGATCATGATGCAAAGGTCATGAGGGATATTGATAGGAACCAAGCTGAACATGATTTCAAGATCTCATTTGACCAGGGAGAAGAGATAGGATATGAATTTTCAAATCAGGGAATGAATGACAATCCAGAACATCAGGAAATAAATAATCAAGACATGAGTGATGAGCAACAGGAAATACTCATGCTCAGGAAAGAACTTGAAAGATACAAGATACAAGAGGAGAAGGAGTTGTTGCAGCAAGAAATTCAACAGAGAAAAAATAAAACCAAAACAACTCCCCCAAAATATGTACCTCCGCATAGAGGGAATATTTCAAGAAATACACAGCAAAATATAGGTGGTTTTCAAAATTCACATGCTTCTGGAAGTCATCAGAACATTATTCCCCAAAACCCTAGACCACCTCCCATATGTAATGCATCTCAACATATGGCAAATAATTACCCACCCCCTGGTCAACAATATTATAGGCCACAAAATCAACACATAAATCCCCATATGAACCAACATCAACAATATGCGTATCATCAGCCACCAGGTGGATATAATTACTATCCCAATCCACCACCTCTCAATTTTCCTCCCCAAAACCTTGCTAATATATGCAGTCAATTTGATTTAACTGGATATCAGTTATATCCATATCCTATGGATAGTACTTGGAGAAACATGGTTCCCAAGTTTACTGGAAACAATGCAGTATCTGCAGAAGATCATATCAGAAGTTTTAATGCTTTTGTACAGGATATAGGTATGGATTGGGAAGACATTAGAATGAGGTTGTTTATGATGTCCCTCACTGAAGATGCCAGAGATTTGTTTAATAGCTTGCCAGATGCATCAATTAATTCAATAACTGATTTTTATAACTAGTTTAAGGATCAGTATGGTAACCAGTACGCTCCTGAGTTTGCACTACATGAACTAATAAGTATACAGAAGTATCAAAATGAATCAGTATTTGATTTCAACCTGAAGTTTTCCAAGTTACATAATAAGGTACCACATGGAGCCAAGTTATCTGACCAGGCAGCACTGAGTATCTATATGAAAGCATTTGACCCCAAAACAGGATATGAACTCAGAAACCGGTGTCTTGCAACATTGGCCGAAGCACAGAAAGTAGCCATAACTATCAAAAATAATAGGAAGGCTGTAGGAATGGTCAGTAAAAGGGACAATCATAGAAATCTTCAGAATCCAAATGCTCAACAAATTAAACCAGAGGGTCAGCATAGGCATGATAGACCTAGGTTACATGATATGCCTTACAATACAAATTGGAAGGATGGAAGACCTATTGACAATAACAGAAAGTAGCCATATGGAAAGGATACTCCTGATCCCTTGAAGAGAAACATGGCACATATGGCAGAAAATAAACCTTGGTGTTTTGTATGTAACTTACCACATTCCCCTGAATACTGTGAGGTAGCTAAATCAATACAGCAAGAGGAAATGCTATACAGCTATAATAGGGATAATCACACCATCAATATGATGCAGGATACACCATGTGTAGTAACAGAAGATTATTCTTCTTCAGAAGAAGAAGGATATGAGTATGATGTAGCGAACCAAAAGTATCATATTAACATGGGAGAATAGCAGGTATTCTCAGACCAGGAAGATAGTTGTAACAACAAGTCATGTGGTCAATGGAGAAAACCTACTGAGGATGAAAGAGAAGCTCTCATAGTGGCTGTAGTGGCTCAAGCTCAAAACACTTATAACTTAAGGAATAGAACAACAAATGTTGGGCAAGGAACTCCTGGAAGTGTATTTATAAAAGACCAGAATAACAAAGAAAATAATACAAAATCATCACCTAAAGAACCAGAAAAGGGGGATAAAAATAAAATGAAAGGAAATCAAGAAAAGGAAAACACAAAAATAGAAAAGAATGACCAAATCATAACCCCTTCTTTCGACATTGCACAGGCAGTGTCTCAGGTGAAGATATCAGTCCCACTCCTAGAGATGATGAAAATAGATAAATATAGGAGTACAGTTGTCAAGATGATTTCTGATACACCAAATCCAAAACATAAAGGGTTTGAAAAAACAACAAATAATGTGCATCAGGAAAATTTTAAGATGCCTGAGGTATACCTTGGTGACACACTTACAAAAAATCCCTCACAGGTAGATCCATTCTATACTACACTAGTAATCAAGAACAGAATAGTCAGGAATTGTATGATTGATTCAGGTGCTGCTATGAATATCATGCCTATAGCAGTGATGAAAGAATTAGGGATGTGGGTTGATACTACTTATGGCCAGTGTTATGCAATGGATAACGGATCTATTCCAGTAGTTGGTATTATGAAAGATGTAGAGATAAAACTTGCTTCACATCTTGAAGCAACATATAACATTGACATCACTGTGGTTGATATCCCACTGTATTATGGAATGCTGCTATCAAGACAATGGGCTACAATGGCAGGAGGCAATGTTCAATTAGATCTATCATATGCCACCATACCAGTAGGTGACAAGGAAATCAAATTGTGTAGAGAGCCAAGGTACGACAATATTATAGAAAGAATGGATCGGCATCAGGTGAATTTCTTTTGTGACACAGATTTAGGAGTTTTCAAAGTTGGAGAAACTACCCCAGAATTGCATAACACTGACCCAATACACACTGAATCTATGAAAAGAGAGAGTGATTTGTGGAAAATGTATTTTGATGGTGCATGCAGCAAGATAGGAAATGGGGCCTGAGTAGTTTTTATCTCGCCAGGAGGTAAAACATTCAAATACTCTTTCCTATTGACATTTGAATGCACCAATAATGTAGCTGAAAATGAAGCCCTGCTCATTGGCCTAAACATAGCCACCAAATACAAAATAAAAAGGTTGGCTGTCTTCAGTGATTCTGAACTGGTCATCTGCCAAGTAAGAGAAAAATATTTATCTAAAAATAAAACATTAAGACAGTACAGAAATGCAGTTTGGGACAGTGTTGAATTATTTGATGCCTTTTCAATCAGCTGGGTTGATAGGTCTAAAAACATTATGGCAGACTTTTTAGCAAACATTGCATTAAAGAGAGATGATGTTACATTAGGAGGGATCACAGAAGTAGAATTTAAAACTAGACCTACCATCCCTGATAATATACAGAATTGGCAAGTGTTTGATAGCGATGCTGATATAATCAATTTCTTACATTGTGCTGATTATTATGAAAATCAAGAAATTGATTTCAGTGCATTTGTGGAGGAACACGATGGGAAGGAAACCCTTTTTGGCCAAGAAGTGGTCCAACTAAAGACAAATAAGATACCTAAAGGACTTATTGCATTAGAAAAAACATTTGATGGCCATGACAGGTATAAAAAGAAAGACACACCAGTGGTACCTAGTAACCTTGAAGAAATCAATTTGGGGACACAAACAACTCCAAAAAATGTGTATATTGGAAAAAGTCTTGACCCAAAAATCAGAAGCAGACTTATCAACCTGCTCAGGAAGTACAGGCATGTGTTTGCTTGGTCATACGATGACTTAAAAGCATATAGAGAGGATTTATTTCAACATGAGATACCACTGAAGCAAGATGCTAAACCTTTCAGACAGAAGCAGAGACCGATTAATCCTACACTAGCCCCTAAAATGTTAGAGGAACTTACAAAGTTAAGGGATGGAGCTATAATCAAACCTATTAGACACTCTTCCTGGGTTTCAAACTTAGTGCCTGTCAGGAAAAAGAATGGTGACATTAGACTATGTGTGGATTTCAGAAACTTGAATAAATCTTCCCTCAAAGATAATTATCCTCTTCCTAATATGGAGGCAATATTGCAGAAAGTTACTGGGTGTGAATTGCTATCCATGATGGATGGTTTCTCTGGCTACAATCAGGTAAAAGTTAAGGAGTCTGAACAATTTAAGATGGCATTCACCACTCCGTGGGGAACATATGTGTATTTGAGAATGCCATTTGGATTAACTAATGCTGGAGCAACATTCCAGAGAGCGATGGATGTAGCTTTTGCTGAATTGATCAATAAGATTATGATAGTATATCAAGACGACTTGACAGCATATTCTAAAAAGGCCGAAGATCATTGCACACATTTAGAACAAGTATTTATCAAAGCCCTGGAATATGGGATATCATTGAACCCTAAAAAATGCCATTTTGCAGTAACAGAAGGAAAATTGCTTGGTCATATAGTCTCGAAGGAGGGAGTTAAAATAGATCCTGAAAGGGTAAAAGCAATTGATCAAGTCCCTATTCCAAAAAATGTAAAAGCTATACAATCATTCTTTGGTCAGATAAATTTTGTCAGAAGATTTATACCAAATTTCGCAGAGATTGTTTGTCCTATATCAAGAATGCTGAAAAAGAATTCAGAAATGAAGTGGACAACAGAAATAGTGGAAGCATTTGGTAACATTAAGGAGGCTATCAAGCAAGCTCCAGTCTTAATATCCCCTGACTTCGGTAAAACTTTCCAACTTTTCTCATTTACTTCCTATCATACAGTAGCAGTAGTGTTGTTATAGAAAAACAATGATGGACATGAACAGCCTATCTCTTTCTTTCGCAAGTCCCTTCAGAATGCAGAGTTGAAGTATGACATTATTGAAAAATAGGCATATGCATTGGTAAAAGCGGTAAAAAAATTTAGACCATATTTGGTAGGGGCTAAAATCATAGCATATGTTCCTAATGCTGCAGTGAAGGATGTACTGATCCAAACTGAGGTCACCGGTAGGAGATGTAGGTGGATCAATAGGATTCAGGAATTCAACATTGAAATCCAAATCACTAAATTAGTCAGAGGACAGGGTCTTGCCAAATTGATGGCTGAAAGTAATCTAGAAGCTTCCCAAATATGTAATGTTGATGCAAGTACCAGCATTGAACACACTCCATGGTATACTGATATAGTATATTATCTAAAACATATGAAGTGTCCTGAAGGATATGATGATAATAGAAGAAGGACACTCAAACTACAAGCTTTAAAATATGTACTCATTGGTGGGGATCTCTATTGGAAAAATAGAGATGGGGTTCTACTATTATGCTTGGACGAATATCAATCAAAACATATTATGAAGGAGTTACATGAAGGCATGTGCGGAGGTCATTTCTCAGCAAAGACCACAACACACAAGATCTTGAGGACAGGGTACTATTGGCCTAAAGTCTTTAATGATTCATACCAGTACACTAGAAAGTGTGAAGCATGCCAAAAGTTCTCAGGGAAGTTAAAGCATCAGGGAGCACTACCCTTAAAACCTATGCAGGTTGAGGCTCCATTTTATCAGTGGGGTATTGATTTTATAGGTGAAATTTTAGAGAAATCGAGTGGGGGGCACCGATGGATTTTAGTGGCTACTAATTACTTTACAAAATGGGTGGAAGCAATCCCAACCAAACAGGCTACAAGTAAAGTTGTGATTAATTTTCTAATGGATAACATTATATGCAGATTTGGTACTCCTGTAAGATTGATTACAAATAATGGGATGTGTTTTAGATCTAATGAATTCAAAGGTTTTTGCAATACACATGGTATCACTGTTTCTTATGCTGCTCCATACCATCCACAGGCTAATGGACAAGCTGAATCAAGTAATAAGAGCCTGTTGAAAATCATAAAGAGAATGTTGGATAAAAATAAGAAGGCTTGGGATTCAAAATTAAAAATGGCAGTATGGGCTGACAGGATTACTATAAAAAGGGCAATTGGGAGATCCCCTTATGAATTAGTATATGGAACACAAGCAAGATTACCATTGGAAAATCTTATACCAGTATACAAATTTATCCTCCAGGAAGACTTGAATATCCCTGAACCAATGGAAGAAAGGTTGGAACAATTGGCAGAGCTTGATGAAACAAGAAGAATAGCTCAGAGATAGAATATTAAATTACAATCATAGGTAAAATATCTCTTTGACAAGAAGGCCAAAAAAAGAAAGTTTGAAATAAATGATCTGGTACTAATGTGGAATGCAAGATGTCAGGACAAAGGAAAACATGGAAAATTTGAAGCCCTGTGGTTAGGTCCTTTTGTTATCACTGGCAAGGGAGGTGATAATTCTTACTATGTACAGAATATGTCAGGAGAGGAGCAGGAATTGCCTGTACATGGGCAATACTTGAAGCAGTTCTTTTCATAAACATGTCCAAAGAGAATTGAGTGTTGCCAGTGCATGGACAACATTCAAATAGTTCTCAAAATATCTTATTCCATGCATAGTAGTCTAGGAATCATTCCCGCTCCCCATCATTTGTTCTTTTCCTTTTCCCAGTTTCATAAAACCTCACCCCAAAATAATAAAATATGTGGTCTACTTCCCCAGGAGATCTGGATCCTTGTTATACTCACAGGGAGTATACATCCCAGATAGAGCCACTGTTAGCATGGTAAAAATTTGAAATTTTTTACTATCTCCTTACCCCATCATATTTGAATAAATCCTGAAGAAGTATCCCAAAAAGACCATAATAAAAAAAATTTTTCTCACAAGGTGTCTATGGATGAGCAATGCCAAATTTCATCAAAATCAATCCATCGGCAAGAGGTTGTGTTGCTTACGCCGATACATAAGGAATCGTTTGAAAACAACCATCGGCGTGAGAATAGAGATCAGAAGAAGAATTATGGAAGTCACTGATGGAGTGAGTAATGCCGATGACATTACATAGGCAAGAAAGGCAAGTGGTCATGCCAATCGGTATGACAAATATCTATCGGATAACTTTTTAAAAGTTGCCCCGACGGTATATATCATACCGATGAAGCATTTCGGCAGGAGTCTCACCGAACATCTTGTGGGGGTAACGAAGCAAATAGTCATCAGCGAGAAATAAACTATCGGGATAGCAAACAAGTAAGCTTCCGATGATTAGAGTCTTAGTGATAAGAAAGCTTTCGGTGAGACTCACAGCGATACACATCTATCGGGATTACTCAGCGTATCGGGATAAGGGAATTAGGTCTCGCCGATTCACAAGTCACGGCGATCAAAAGGCATCGGTAACACTTCAACATACTCTGTCCGATGAAGGATATGAAAAGGGCCATCGGGGAGATGATTTGGATCGGCATATCTTGATTTAGCTATCCCGATAGTGTATGTCATTCCGATAAAGATAAAGTCCATATATGAAAATGAATATCGGCGAGACAATAAAGATTGGGAGAACATAATTTTATTACCCCGATAGTATTAATCATCCCGATAAGCAAATCATATCGGTGGGACTTGCTATATCGCAGAGAGATCTAAAACACTTGGCGATGAGAGAAGTCATGCCGATGGCCGCACCCACTTAAAACGTGACATTACATAGCGTCGGGAATACAATCAAGGGGTCACGCCGATTGACTGTTCGCGCCATAAAAAACGTTGAGGTCGCCCAGACATTTCAAAAATCACGCCGATAAGCAGAGTTATGGCGATGTGACACTTCACAGCGATGAACATTGAATTGATCAGGTGATTAATACAAACGACTACGAAATTCATACGATCACTATAATTGCAAAAAACCGTCTGAAAGGAGAATACAGAGGAATTCTTAGGGCAAAAGCAGAGGCTTCCAATTCCAGCCACCGAACAACAGGTACACCTACACAAACCATTATATTGCTTGTATTTGAATTTCTTGCCAAAAGTTTTAAAATGGAAACTCCGGGAAAGGGAAAAGGAAGAAAGTCACAAGGGGAAACCAGTAAGCCTAAAAAACAAAAAACTGATCAAACCCTTGAAGAGAAAGTGAAAGATAGAAAATTAAATCAGGACCTAATTGATCAATTGCCTGGGTCAACTCCCAAGGCCAGGAGGTCTGCCCAACTCAGAGCAGAAGTAGAAAAATTGGAAGATAAACATAAACGCCTGGGAGATATCTGGACCCCAATTCGGGGGTATGAGCTTTTCAAATTTCACCATAATAGACGGTTTAGAAATGCTCCTATGTCAAACCCATGGCACATGAATTTAGGCAAACTGGTTGTGCCTAATGTATTCTTGAATGTAGAACTCCTTCAACTACTAGCCAGACATTACAATTCAGGCTTGAAAGCTATCTGCAACCCTCAAGGAGAACCAATTGTACACTGTTGTGTGGTTACACAACACGCCCCATTTTAACTTGGCAAAACAGGGACCCAACTTTTTGGCTTGGCTTGTGTTGTCTGCTTTCTGGCGGTTTGGTAAAAATGAGTCAGGTGCATCATCATCATGATATTTGATGAGGTTGGTCATCATCATGAGGTCAGTTTGTCAAAGTTCATATTTTGTTTCTATGACCTCATATTTAGAAGGAGCTTGAAATTCCATGCAGGTTTGCCTTTTACATCACCTGAAAATTCGTCCATATGAGGGAGTTATGCACAGTCAAAGTTTTGGTCAAACCTGATAATCGCAAGTGATCATCATATTTTTATATCCTCAGTCATGTTGTCAAGGTCATCCTGATCTTGGTCTATCACCTGATAAAATCATGCAGTCGAAATATCCAGACGTCAATCTTAGGTGATAGTGTGTTTTACCCGTCAAATGACCCTAGGCGCATCGTGGGCATCATGTTTTGAGTGTAACCCGATATTTCATAACAACGAGCATCATGATACTTTTACATCACCTGATATTATAATATCATGCTGATATTACAATATCACCCTACTTAGAAAATCCACCATCTGCATAATTTGCATGCGCATGTCAAAGTCCTATCGGAGGGTCATCATCCTGATCTTTCAAGGGAGGGTCATATTTGCTGATATTCGCTAACCTGATGATGACCTCAACTCATCCTCATGCTTCGAAGATAGAATATGATGGTTACGTCATCATGATATTTGATGAGGAGGGTCATCATATTTTTATGCTGTCATGTTGTCAAGATCATCATGATCTTGTTTGTCTACCCGACATTTCGTAATGTCCTCCTGCCGAAAAATATGACCTTTTGCAAATATTCTGATGACGTCATCCTAACCTGATAAACGAAGAAGCAAATATCAGGATGACATCATCATCACATTTCCCTTTGGCAGGATATTTTCCAAAACATGATCCGGTTCACGAATATGACGATGACGTCATGTTCCTTTAAGTTTAACAAAAGCCTCGGATATCCTGATGATCATCATCATCCTGATCTTTCGAGAGGGTTACCTTGGCCGCAAAGGGGTCATATTACATTCACCACCTGATCATCTTCCTTAGGTGACCCGATATTACATTTATCCCCTGATCTTAACTAAGCATGACGGTGACATCATCTGGACATTCGGAAGGGGGAGCATCATATTTCCAAAATATCATGCAGATGAAAGTTTTAAGTCTCGCTATCGGCCTTATCTTGAGTTATCATGCCGATAGAACATGTCTTCCCGATGGAAGGACATCATCATGATTTTTGGCGTCGGTATAAGTTTAACCATCGGCCTAATGTAAAATTGTCATTCCGATTGTATGTGGTCACGTCGAAATACATACATGCATCACATACAAAGGCAAACCCGAAATATTATGAAATGTGATTTAATCATTGTATATGTTGCGATGCATGATCATATTTGAACCCGATATACAAGGAAATGGGTGGGAAAATGAAACGATGGTTGACCCGAGTGTTTTTTTAACGCTGTTTATGCATTTATTGCATATTTTCCACTGATTTGGAGCTCGATTGCCTGTAGCTGCACATTTTGAGGCATGTTTAATAAAATGTTTAAATTCCTGTTGTTTATCCACATGATGATGAACTTAATGTTTGTTTATTTGCAGGAAGTCATGATGTTGTTAGAGCTGAAGCTGATAATTACAAAGTTGCACAAGGAGGCAACATGAACCAGAAGTGAGGAGGATATTGTCAAATATGCTGTTTGCCAGCTGGAGACCGAATCAAATCAAAGATGCTGGAATATTCTGTGCCAGCTGTACATTTGCCAACTGGCGAAGCATGTGCTTTTCATCTGGACCGTTGATTGTTATGAGAGGATCCTGATCCTTGGATCATGGTAACTGTTTTCTGGCATTTGTTCTATATAAAAGCCAGATCCTGAGCTGTAAAAAGGGGGGGAACAAAAAAAGAAGAAATATCTGGCATTAAGTCCGATTACTGTAGAGTCAATTAAGAGATCGGATTATTGAGACTAATGAAGACTGAATTGTTGAAATGTCAAGGTTCTTTCTTCAGATCACTGTAAATGTACCTGTTCTTGAGCATACTGAATGGATATGAAGTTTCAGATTACATCCTGATTGTAAATTTTACGTAATCTTCGTGTTGATTTCTGGATATGTACTGGTGAATGCTGTGTTCAACTGGAAGCGCTTTCATTTCATTACATGTTGTTGTCAACTTTTCCTTTGAAGATTTGCATTGGATCATGCGGATTTGTGGAATGTCCTGGTGAAGTATGATTTTAGTTTCCTTCTTTTCATTGCATGTATGGGACCTTGTATGTGGATCAGTGATCTAAGTCAAGTAGTTTTGGGAATCTCATTCTTTAACCCTTTTCCTTTTTTTAATTTCATAAATTCATCATCATAACTGCAAATCATGATAAATAACAAGCAGAACAGAGAAATATGCTGACATCCCGTAGGTAACTGAAAATCATTAGCATATTTGAGTTAAATGCATGTAGTATAAAAAATTATCATGCAAAGAATCATAAATAGTGGTAGAAATCATGCAAATATCAGCCTGTAGGCACATTATTTGACTAAATTCACAATGCAGAGGTAGAATTATTGGAGATTTATGCAGAGCAGACATATAGAGCAGGATATTTGGAGAAATAATGATGAACTTTGCAGAAATACGTAAGGCCCCCGAATGGAAAACAGCAACACACATCAACCACTGAGTAATGTCAGTAGATTAAGACCTAATCAACGAAGACTTGGGATCATGAATTCTCTGAATTCGTCGTATCTTTCAAGATGAGTAAAGGTTGTTGTGTAACTTTTATTCTATGTTTGTGAGTGACTAACATCATGACCAACATAAATTGGCGCTAGAAGGAGGGCAGCTGAGCTGTTTCTCAGCATCATCAACAGAAGGAGGGCTGAGCTGTTTCTCAGCATCATCAACAGAAGGAGGACTGAGCTATTTCTCAGCATCATCAACAGAAGGAGGGCAGAACTGGAAAAGATGCCATTGCTTCAGTCATCATTCATTTTATGCATGCCCCTCGCTCCTAACGCAACATAAATTGGCGCTAGAAGGAGGGCCTGAGCTGTTTCTCAGCAAATAATTTCTTTTCAGTTGACGTGATATCCTCTGCCTCTGTTTATCAGCCTGCTTTAAATCTTGCTAACATATCTGCAGGCCCCTCACTTCTAACACAACATAAATTGGTGCTAGAAGGAGGGCATGAATAGAGAATTTTTGGATTTCTGAAAATATTGCATAAATATTTCATTATTTGAGGTAAATGTCTGCAAATATCTCTTATCTGAGATGTTTTGGTTGCACCTTTGCAAAGAGCTAACCCAAAGCATCAAATATTTGTTTGATTTTCTGAACTTTCAAGTTTTAGTCTGAGATATGATGGATCTCATTAAAATTTCAAAATACTAAAAAATTGAAAAATATAGTCTCATTTTGATGGATGCATATGAAGGCAATTGTCAAATTAACATTCCTTTATTTCAAGAAACTTTGAGTAGGCAGCTTTACCCTCACAGTTTGTCTAACTTTGGTTTATCTACCTGTTGCAGGATACACCAGACTGTGGAACACAGTGAAATTAATTGTTTAACTTTCCTTACAAGGTTTGATTTATATTTGAAAGGACTAATATTCTTTCCTGATGTGTTCAGGGTTGAAATTTGCTAGGAAAATGAAGAAATTCTGGAACAACAAGCAGATGCAGCACCAGAAGTTATTAATTGTCCAGACACTGAAGTGGATCGTTCTGAAGATTTTGAATTATACTTGTCCAGAAATATACAGTGTAGTCAAATATTAGGTTTATCCACTGATGATGTCTTGATTGAAAGCTGGTGCAGATTACATGATGAAGAGCATTCAGAAAGGGATTGTTACGGCTGCTTGATCATGTTGAAAAAGATTCTAGAAAATACAACAGCTGAGTCGGTTTCAGGAGGTAATGAAGAGGAAACATCTTTCCTGGATTCATTTTATCGTGAGATTGATAGGAGTTCTCTACTTCCTAATACAAGTAAGGATCAGTCAGTATACAGGTATGAATCTTGTGAAAATTTTAGAGAAGAAACCACTCATCAGGATAATATTTTTGATTCTGATCTTAATACTTTTGATAAAGAAGATGAAACATCTTTCCTGGAGTCATTCTATGGTAAAGAGAAGTGTAAACAAATAGTAGAACAATTTAAATTCACTGCTGATGATGAAGTTCCTATGATAGTAACTCAGGGAGTCATAGAGAAGAAAATAAATGCTGATTTACTACCTAACTGGGTTGAATTAAATGATCAAATGCAAGAATGTTGCAGCCTAATGGAACCAGATCTTCTAATAGATAGAAGATGTGAATTATTTAATGAACAATTCTTGAAAGATGAAGATGTAGAAGACTTTGGATTTGTTATGCATAATCAGATGTCACTCTAGAAATATTTTGAGAATGAAACAGGGGAGTGTCCTTATCAAGTGAAAGTTGTTTCTCCTTTATAGTCAAATGATTTAGAAATGATAAATTTCTGTATATCAGGTTATGATAATAAAGATACTTATTTAGATGCTGATGTGCAGGAAATTGAAGAAAATATTGAGAAGTTTCCTGAACTGGAGGATAAACTGAACACCCAGAATGAAGGGATAAGGCTGGATAAAGATGAAGAATTAATACATCAAGAGTCATACATCCTTCAATTTGAAGAGAGACCAGACACTGAGCCAAGCAGTGAAAATATAATGACAAATGGAAGACCAACTGCCAATGAAGAAGCATATCCAGCAAAATCAGAAATACACCAGGTTGTATTTCTCCTTTCCACAGTGAATGATGTTGATTACTATTTTAATTATAGAAATTCAGGAGATAAGACATGCATATGGATTAATCATCAACATGATGAGCTGCCTCAGTTGCTGATCATCAAGAGTTGTTCTGTTGAATACAGTTAATTTAGAATACCAGAATATTTTTCAGAATATAAAGATAAATTTGCTAGGTTGAGAACCATAACTGACACCCTAATGCTCCTGCACAATCAAAAGAAGTATGCAAATACAGGTGTCTTTGGGTCGTTTGCTAGTTTTTGTTTGCCTAGTAGTGGTTTGTATATAATTTTGTAGGTTAGTTGTTTGTACAGTTTGCTTGTTTTGCTTTCTTGTTTTGCTTTCTGTTGTTTCCTTTTGTAGGTTAGTTGTTTGTATAGTGTTTCTTCTATTTTGTGTTGTTTTGGTTGAGTTTTTGTTTTGGTAAGTCAAGATGATGCACTTCATCATCTAAGAAAATAACTAAATTGTTAGGATTCAAGTGATGAGATCAGATTTAGATATAGATTGTAATTCCTTCTGATAAATATTCATGATCAGGTTCTATAATATCTTTTCATCAGGTGCCTTTTCTTGTCCAAAGTGAATCAAACACAATGAAACACCTAACAGCCTTGGGCTTATTGAAGATATGAGTATAGGTGTTAAGTGAAAAATCTAAAGGGACTCCCTTGCTACCAATACAATCTCCAACCTAAAGCTGCAAGTGACCATACCTTGTACAAATAAGCTGACATGATGATATCAGATATATAAATAAAAGAAATATATAAACAATAAACTTAGGCCATCTAAGTAACTCTACCGAGGCTATAGATGCCTGCTGGCAGTGGGGCTCTACTTAGGGAGATTGTATAGATAACCTTGCTGGGGATATGAATGCCTGCTGGCAGCAAGGCTCTATCCAGGTTGGCTATGAGGGATGATCTCCAACTATGTAGTTTAACACCAGTTACTTATATTTTCAACTTGCTTTCAAGATGAGGATAATTAATCATATGCACACACATGATCCTTTGTTAGCACCGTTACCTTGATGAAACTTTATCATTCAAAGATCATGATGATTTTACTTAGAAAGAATTAGAATACTATAGATGAATATGATCATATCACTTGAATCATTTGAATTTTGTTGTTTTCTTTGGTGGCAAGTTGTTGTGTGGTTACACAACATGCCCCATTTTAACTTGGCAAAACAGGGACCCAACTTTTTGGCTTGGCTTGTGTTGTCTGCTTTCTGGCGGTTTGGTAAAAATGAGTCAGGTGCATCATCATCATGATATTTGATGAGGTTGGTCATCATCATGAGGTCAGTTTGTCAAAGTTCATATTTTGTTTCTATGACCTCATATTTAGAAGGAGCTTGAAATTCCATGCAGGTTTGCCTTTTACATCACCTAAAAATTCGTCCATATGAGGGAGTTATGCACAGTCAAAGTTTTGGTCAAACCTGATAATCACAAGTGATCATCATATTTTTATATCCTCAGTCATGTTGTCAAGGTCATCCTAATCTTGGTCTATCACCTGATAAAATCATGCAGTCGAAATATCCGGACGTCAATCTTAGGTGATAGTGTGTTTTACCCGTCAAATGACCCTAGGCGCATCGTGGGCATCATGTTTTGAGTGTAACCCGATATTTCATAACAACGAGCATCATGATACTTTTACATCACCTGATATTATAATATCATGCTGATATTACAATATCACCCTGCTTAGAAAATCCACCATCTGCATAATTTGCATGCGCATGTCAAAGTCCTATCGGAGGGTCATCATCCTGATCTTTCAAGGGAGGGTCATATTTGCTGATATTCGCTAACCTGATGATGACCTCAACTCATCCTCATGCTTCGAAGAAGGAATATGATGGTTACGTCATCATGATATTCGATGAGGAGGGTCATCATATTTTTATGCTGTCATGTTGTCAAGATCATCATGATCTTGTTTGTCTACCCGACATTTCGTAATGTCCTCCTGCCGAAAAATATGACCTTTTGCAAATATTCTGATGACGTCATCCTAACCTGATAAACGAAGAAGCAAATATCAGGATGACATCATCATCACATTCCCCTTCGGTAGGATATTTTCCAAAACATGATCCGGTTCGCGAATATGATGATGACGTCATGTTCCTTTAAGTTTAACAAAAGCCCCGGATATCCTGATGATCATCATCATCCTGATCTTTCGAGAGGGTTACCTTGGCCGCAAAGGGGTCATATTACATTCACCACCGGATCATCTTCCTTAGGTGACCCAATATTACATTTATCCCTTGATCTTAACTAAGCATGACGGTGACATCATCTGTACATTCGGAAGGGGGAGCATCATATTTCCAAAATATCATGCAGACAAAAGTTTTAAGTCTCGCTATTGGCCTTATCTTGAGTTATCATGCCGATAGAACATGTCTTCCCGATGGAAGGACATCATCATGATTTTTGGCATCGGTATAAGTTTAACCGTCGGCCTAATGTAAAATTGTCATTCCGATTGTATGTGGTCACGCCGAAATACATACATGCATCACATACAAAGGCAAACCCGAAATATTATGAAATACGATTTAATCATTATATATGTTGTGATGCATGATCATATTTGAACCTGATATACAAGGAAATGGGTGGGAAAATGAAACGATGGTTGACCTGAGTGTTTTTTTAACGCTGTTTATGCATTTAGTGCATATTTTCCACTGATTTGGAGCCTGATTGCCTGTAGCTGCACATTTTGAGGCATGTTTAATAAAATGTTTAAATTCCTGTTGTTTATCCACATGATGATGAACTTAATGTTTGTTTATTTGCAGGAAGTCATGATGCTATTAGAGCTGAAGCTGATAATTACAAAGTTGCACAAGGAGGCAACATGAACCAGAAGTGAGGAGGATATTGTCAAATATGTTGTTTGCCAGCTGGAGACCGAATCAAATCAAAGATGCTAGAATATTCTGTGCCAGCTGTACATTTGCCAACTGGTGAAGCATGTGCTTTTCATCTGGACCGTTGATTGTTATGAGAGGATCCTGATCCTTGGATCATTGTAACTGTTTTCTAGCATTTGTTCTATATAAAAGCCAGATCCTAAGCTGTAAAAAGGGGGGGAACAAAAAAAGAAGAAATATCTGGCATTAAGGCCGATTACTATAGAGTCAATTAAGAGATCGGATTACTGAGACTAATGAAGACTAAATTGTTGAAATGTCAAGGTTCTTTCTTCAGATCACTATAAATGTACCTGTTCTTGAGCATACTGAATGGATATGAAGTTTCAGATTACATCCTGATTGTAAATTTTACGTAATCTTCGTGTTGATTTCTGGATATGTACTGGTGAATGCTGTGTTCAACTAGAAGCGCTTTCATTTCATTACATGTTGTTGTCAACTTTTCCTTTGAAGATTTGCACTGGATCATGCGGATTTGTGGAATGTCCTAGTGAAGTATGATTCTAGTTTCCTTCGTTTCATTGCATGTATGGGAGCTTGTATGTGGATCAGTGATCTAAGTCAAGTAGTTTTGGGAATCTCATTCTTTAACCCTTTTCCTTTTTTTAATTTCATAAATTCATCATCATAACTGCAAATCATGATAAATAACAAGCAGAACAGAGAAATATGCTGACATCCCGTAGGTAACAGAAAATCATTAGCATATTTGAGTTAAATGCATGTAGTATAAAAAATTATCATGCAAAGAATCATAAATAGTGGTAGAAATCATGCAAATATCAGCCTGTAGGCACATTATTTGACTAAATTCACAGTGCAGAGGTAGAATTATTGGAGATTTATGCAGAGCAGACATATAAAGCAGGATATTTGAAGAAATAATGATGAACTTTGCAGAAATACGTAAGGCCCCTGAATGGAAAACAGCAACACACATCAACCACTGAGTAATGTCAGTAGATTAAGACCTAATCAACGGAGACTTGGGATCATGAATTCTCTGAATTCGTCGTATCTTTCAAGATGAGTAAAGGTTGTTGTGTAACTTTTATTCTATGTTTGTGAGTGACTAACATCATGACCAACATACACCTGTCAAAAAATGCTATTTGTGAGGTGTATGATTTAGATGATTTGTGCACTGTCCCTATTGTTTATGAAGATTTGGATAAAGAGTATTGGAGAATGGATACAACTTACAATGGATGGAGGTTACCCCTTCATAGGCCCAAGATTGAAGGAGAAGTGATACCCTTGACTGAGAATGATGGCCCTCCCTTTCATGTAGCCATTTTTGAACCATATATACAATATACTTACTATTCTGTAGGCCAAGTCCTTGGCTCAGAGGTCCCTGAGTTCATGACTATTCCTCTGATGGTCATAGCCTCTGATATTCAATGTCATAATGCCAGACAATTTGATTATGCCTCCTATGTTGCTACTAGAATAAACTCTGGTCTATCTGCAATAAAAAACAATGCTCCAGCATGCTCTTTTGAGCATTACTCGATGCTTATGCATATGGTGTTATACTATGGCTAGGAAGTAGGATTGTGGCCAAGTGAGTTTCAAGTTGTTGCTGCGGATAAGAAAGGGGAAAAGATACCTGTACAAATGTGGACCAGAATCTGGGATAGCAGGTATGCCAACTCCAGCTATGCTCAATTTGAAGAGCATTGTGTAAAAGTGCTATATAGGTATTTCAACCACCCCTGTGAATATTCAATTTCAAATGAAATAAAAAGGTTCCTCAGACCTAAAGATTTTGGTGGTCCCCCTACTGTCACTCATAATTGGGGAGACTAGTACTGCTTTGAGGATGCCACTATGATCAGAGTTTATGGATTTGAAGACACTCCATTCATATTGCCTAAAACTGTCCCTGATAGACTTGCATATTTAGAAATAATTAGGCAAGTGCATTGTTCGAATGTGATGCATCTAAGTTCACATGATAAACAATCATTCATGCCCAGCACTTTATGTTTTGGTGATTTTACTGTGGTTTCAAAAGAAGGATACAATCTCATTTTGGATAAACTAATGCATTATAACATGGTGACTGCTGAGGTGAGGAAAGGGTTTGACCCTGAAGGTTTCATTGACTCTGCCAGAAGAAAACAAAATCTCAGTGGATACATGCACATACATTATCCACATGATGATGTCATTAGAAATTTGGAAGAGGCTGAAGTCGACTTGGTGGTAGAAAAATATAACAGAGATTTAAATGAAAAGAAAAAGCAGTTGGCAGAAGTTGAAGTGGTATCCTCTGAAGATGAAGAATTGACTGAACAAGAGCAGCCACAAGACAAAACAATAGAAATGTCTAAAAGAAAAATGCAACAATATCAGCCTCCTGTTGTGCTACATGATGAGGAGGGGTCTGCTGATGAAGATCCACGACAAAAGGCTTATGATTCTTTCATTTCAGATGATACATTCATTCAGTCAAAGGAATTTAAATCATTCCTGTATAAATACAAAGGAAAAGAAATTAGAGAGTCAGTAGATGATGTTTCTGCTGATAATGAAAAACAGTTATTAGATATGTTGAAGCAAACAGTAGATAAAGAAATGCAGGACATGACACCTAGCAAGGGTAGACAGTTACTCAAAGATGCAGGGGTTATGATTTTTCCTAGTTTGGATTTAAATTCTGCTTTGGTTTTTGATAGCTTTTTGAATAATGCTAATGACAAGTATAAGCTTACTCCAGAAGGAGTTAATGAAGTATATATGGGAACTAGATACAATAATGATGAAAATTCTTTGATGATATGGGCGTTGTATCCTCCCCATAAGAAGACGGCCGTCATAGACACTGAAAAAACTTTTGGCCATGTTATGACTTTCAGAGCAGGTGAGACTAACCCTATAATTACTGCAGACATTGGTATCAATGTTGCAAAGTTAAATAAAGCACAAGCTCAGATGCTGATCAAAGAAAGAGATTCTTATAAACTGAATTGTGAGAGATTAACAAAAGAAAATGATTATTTAAAGGATGCTGTTAAGAGTACCTTTGGCCAATCCACAAAAAGAATAACTCAGGGTGAGAGCTCACAAGGTAGTCAAGTAATATCCCCTGATCAGGCCGCACAAATTCAGATAGACACATTTGTTACAGTACTGCAGAGCAGGTATGCAAATATGGTACGGTGGTTAAACTAGTTTTGGGATAACTACTCAGAAAATCATAAAGCAGTCAAAGAACATGAGAGGCTTGATAAGAGGATACAGGAAAAGATGATTGAGTTACAAAACAGAAGTGCCACTGATGGTACAGATATCTCTGATGCAAGAGCATTGTTCAAACAGCACCAGAATTATTATGACAAACTTAAAGCTGATGCTAAGGAAGGGACTGATGCCTCAGGCGTAGGAGTGCCCAGGATATTCAAAGATAACGGAGAGGTGAAGAGCAAAGAAGAATGGACTATTGATTGTTAGGTTATATTGCACAAAGCCACAGGAGCTCTGAAAGATAAAGCCTCTGCATCTAAAGAAGCTTGCAAACAATTGGAGGAGATGGTTACTCTTGATGTAATTACCAGAAGTGCTATTGAGCTCACTGATTCTCACCGTGATCAAGAGTATCTAGATCATCTGGCTAAAGTTTATTTATGGCTGAATAGAGCCTAATTATGCTTATGTAATTGTTGTTAATACTTGTTAAGTTCCCAAGAGACTTATTGAAGAGTTGTATCTCTTCATAGAAATATCTATATAAGTTTAAACAATCGATGCTGAAATGATCATCAGCAGTAGAAGATATTTCATATATACATAATATACAATGTCTCAAAGTGACTATGTTGCATATTTTAATTGAAGAAGAAGTTTGAAGTTCTTTGATTCAGTGTTTCTGCTTTGGTATCAGTTGTTTGTTGAAAATATTCAATTGTGTGGCTGTCTCCATTCCTGCATTTCCTTGTTATTCAGATTAAGATATCAAGTATATAGTTAATCTGTCATTACACACTTGTTGTATCTGTGTGATTAATTTGGTTGGTGTCCATTTGAGGAATTAAACCCTTCTAATTTAGTCACAGTAGCCTGGAAGTAGTAAGTTGGGATTACTAAGTAGAGCCATATAATTAAGATTACCATTCTATCTCCAGGAAATATTATCTGTTAATCTTGCCCATTCATTTCATTTGGTTCCTTCAAGTAAGGATTAAAATACCTTCTAGTGAATTATAAGATAATTGATTATATTGGTTGGATTGCTAAGAAGAGTTGGTCAATCACTTTCTTGCACGTTTATACAAGCTATAAACCAAAACTGTGCCAAGCAATTAGAATTATTACCATTAAGAAACTACTGGTCTAGGTCCTTCAAATTGACTCTGTTACCCAACAAGGCACTGGTCTCATTCAACTCATTATTTAAAACCTTTTACCTTGATATTGCTTATACAATTTCTGCCAATCATTTATTAAACATTATACATAGAATTAAGTAGTCAACTTCTTTTTTCTATCTTACATCCTATGCCATTGTAGATAGATCTAGTTAGTCCACTCATCCACACTCATACTGCTTTAATATTTCAAGGTTCACCCACCTAGGTGTAGCAGGACCTAAAGTGTAGGAAATCATCAAACCTTGAAGGTTGATTTCGTCAAGTTAGTTCAAAAACATTGCAAATCCAAACATAAAGCCTGGCATCCTCTTAGGATTAGCAACTTGCATTTTTGAGACCTAACAGATGGGTGATGGGGATTGGTGGATTGGGAGATACATAAGGTGATGGATGAAGGTTGATAAGGTTGGAGGGATATTGTGATGGGGGATTGGAGGATGGGGATTAGGAGATGGGGGTTTTGGTTGTTGATATGAGGTTTGGATTTCGGATATAAGGTGTGCTAGATTGGTGTTCCCTTGATCAAAGTTAGCATGACAAAGGTTGGGAAATGGCTAAGTTGGAGAGATTGGTTGATTGGATAAGTATGATGGCATGGATGTGTAAGGGGATGGTGAATGATATGAGGGTAAAGATTGATATGATGAAGGTTGATATGATGAAAGTTGGTATAAGGTTGAAGGTTGATATGAGGATGATGGAGGTTGATATGATGGAAGTTGATATGATGAAGGTTGATGGGAGGTTAATGGTGTGGATATGTAAGAGGTAGGTTGGTATGAAGGTTGAAAGAATGACGATTGATATGATATGGATGGGGATGAGGTGTAGGGTGTTTGTTGATATAATGAAGGTTGGTATGATGTCAATGGTGTGGATATGTAAGATGTTGAAGGTTGATATGATGAGGGTTGATATGATGAAGATGGGGTAGGGGTTTGGGATTCTCCAATGATGAGGTGTGCTAAGGGTATATCTTTAATGTCATTTTTGAATTGTTCCTTAGCATTAGGATCCATGTTCTCATAGACTTTTCTAAGTCTTTGTAATTGTTGTATTGATTCATAAAGATCCATTTTGTGGGAGAGAGTATGGGATGATTGTGATGTTGGGAATCAAAATTTCAAGACCTTAGGATGATTTGATTTGATTTGATTTGATGAATGGTTCTCTATGCTTAAGATAGACTAATGATCTTAAGCAGGAGGGTTGATTTGATTAGGTGATCAATTAAGATCTTGATTTTTGATTGGGTTGATTTGGATTTGGAGTTTGATAATGATGTTGGGGGATTTGGATAATGATTGGGATTGATGTTGATTTTGGATTGGATTTGGAATATGGTTTGGAAGATTATGGATTGATGTTGGTGGGATTTTGGATTTGATTTGGATGAGATGGGATTAGAATGATGTTGATGAATTGGATTAAGGGTGATGAGAGTGATTAGGATAAGATTAGATTGAATGATTTGGATGATGATGTGGATAAGATAGGTGATTAGGATGATTAGGATAGATGAGTGATTGGGTTTGAATGTGTTGGAAGAATGAGGTGAATGACTTGTCTTATGTGTTCAATGTTTATCTTGATTTGGCAATGTTCAATGAAATGATCACACTTGTACAAACATGAAGCACTCACACAAGACACAAGCAATTTTGAATTTTGAATTTGAAGAATATGATGATGATTAGACAAGCACACTTGAAAAACAAATCAACATGCCCTAATGTCTAGTTTGATGTAAGGTATGGCCAATTAGGTTGGGGTAATGTTTACACAAGGTTGACTGATGAATTGAAAGTGAAATCTTGTCACATAGCTGAGAGAAGGGGGTAACCCACCCTTCACCTTCACTTCCCAAAGGTAGAAAGTTCTTTGGGGCTTAGCCAAGAGTGACAAGATTCTGATTTCAATGAGGGTGTCTTTCGATTCAGCCTCAGATGAGGTCGTCCCTAGGGGTGATGAAATCCCCTAGCAAGCCTCCTAGGAAAGGGTAAACAAAAGTGAATCAAGTGAGGTGTTTTTGATCTCCAAGGTCACCTTGCGGTGCGAGGAGAGAGCATACACACACACACTTGACTCACACTTGCACTTGGTTAATTGCCCTTAGAAATTGAAATGTGATGAATACACTTCAAGCAATGATTCTTTTTAGCTGAATTTAAAGATGTGATTGAAGACACTTGTTGATTTTAAGCTCAATTTTGATATGTGATGAAGACAAATGTTCATTTTAGAAGCCCAAATCGAAATGTGTATGCAAACAATGATTCATTTTATATCCCAAATTGAAGTGTGTTTGCAAACAAGATTATGATGAAAGATTAGAATTGATGTACCTAGATTATTTTCACTATCCAAACTACTACATTTACTGATCCTAATGTTGTTCCAGCCTCGAATGATCACCTGCAAGTTACAAAAATGAAAACGAAGCGAGTAGACTAGCATAGGAGATTGTTATGTGAAAATTGATAATCTGATAAAAATCTGATGAAGATGGATAGATACAGAAAAAATGAAGTGCATAAACAGATTATTTAGGAAATTCTATGTGATTTCAAAAAAAATTTGCAAAAATTCAATCAAAAACGCAAAAGATATGAGCATTTGAAGTTTTCATGCATGTTTGACTTTGACTACGAAAAAAGTGGTCAAAACAACATAGTCACCTAATAAAAGTGATATAGCTACGAAGTTCATCCTTCCAGCTTTCCAACGAGTCCAATTTTGTGAAAATCCATCTCCGTATGACCAAGTTATGAGCGAGAGAAAAAAAATGCCTCCTTTGGTAAGTAGGAAACATTAGAAGACCCTGACTGTTTGAAGGTTAATCATTAGTTGTTAAGTTTTCTAGTCACATGGAACAATTTTAGTGCCTGGTGGTTAGGGTTTGTTGTGGGCAGTTAAATGGCAGTGGAATAGGCCCCTGGTCACTTATATGACCAGGGGCTTAAAATTTTGAAAAAGAAAAAAAGATAAATATGAAGAGGGGCTTTTAAAGGCCCCCAACCCCCGATTGTTAATGAGTTAGGGTTTGGATCGGTGGATGGGAGGTTCTGCGTGGGTGGCCATGGGAGGTTTAAGGGTAGAACAGTGGTGGAGGTTAGGATGTACGTAGGGCAGGGAGGGTGGCAGGGCGTAGGGATGGGAGCAGTGGAGAGGTGGCTCGGGGGGATGGATGAGGGGTGGGGAGGCCGCGGGAGGGGGGAATGGTGGTGGGGGTGGTGTTGGCAGATGGTGGGTCAGTCAGCGAGTGCAAAGGGCTTGGGGGTGGATAGGTGGCAAAGTAGAAGTGGTGCGGGGGATTGCAGGTTGAGGGGGGTCTGGAGCGGCAGATGGGGTGTGGCGCGGGGGATGGGATGGGGACGCCGAAGGGAGTGGTGGGTTTGCGGGAGAAGGGAGGACAAGGAGCTGCGAGGGGGGAGGGATGGATGGCGGCGGGAGATATAAGGGTTTTAGGTGTTGTTTGGGCATTTGGTAGGTGGTGGAGGATGGGGAGACTGGGGTTAGCAGGGGTTTGAAAGCTGAGGAGAGGTGGCGGTGGGAGATGGGTTTTCATAAGGGTGTCGACGGGTGGTGGCCGGGTGGTGAAGCGGTAGATCGGGCGGCGACCCTCAAACCCAATACATTAACCTACAAAACAAAATACCTGTAACATAGACAACTTGTGATCATAGAAAATAGAGAATACTCAGATTAGTATGGCAGGGGTACGGTTCCGTACGGTACCGATCCGTATGGTATGAACTGTACCCTAAAAAATTTTAAAATTTTTTCAAAAAAAATTTCATAGAACCTAGGCAAATTTACTATCAAAATTCATAGAAACAAAAGCCTAATCGTAATGGTGAGGTTAGTTTCTACATAGGACACAACCTGTAACAGTTTATCACCAAAACTTTCAAAACCTCACAAAACGAGAGTTAGAAAACAAAGATTTTGACACCAAAACCTTCAAAACTGACGATTAGATTCGAGACCGGGTGTGCGAATGTAATAAGTGAAATCTAAATGAAGATTAAAACTAAATCAAATGCAAAATAGAATGATTATACCTCCATAATGAACTCACAAATCCAAGAGGGAAGGAGTTGCACCCGATTAGTCTCCTTAGATTTTACCCAAGACTAGAATCACTAAATGTGGATTGCTCAAGTGCTCAACACAATGTAGATGAATGATTAGGGATTAGATGATAGATTTGGGAGACTAGATGGAAATGAGAGATGATTTAGAGTGATTTGGACATTATGGTGGCATGATAAGGGGATTGTGAAATGATTTTGGCAGAGGTTTGATGCATGAAGAAGTCTCTCCAAAATGGCTTGGAGAGGGTTTCATTAATAGATTTTCTAAGAGGAGGATGGAGGGTGAGGATTGAAAGATGAGATCAAGGGTGATGAATAAAAGTGAATCTTTTATTCATTTTTGGGAAGAGGGGTGATTAAATGAGGTATGAGTGTGAAAGAATGTGAAATGAATTAAAAATTCATTTGGGGAATGGGAAATGAATTAAGAATTCATTTGGGGATAAGAGATAATGAATGAGGATGGGTGAGGTAAGGGGTGTGTAAGAGAAGTAAATGTGATGTGTGATTTATTTCAATTTTTAATTTGAGGGATGTGGGGAATGGTGTTAAACTAGGTTTGACCACCCAAAAGAGAGGTTAGGACTAATCAAACGAAGGTTTTGCTTAATTGATCCTAGGGCTAGGATGAGGTAGGCTAGGGTAGGTTAGGGTAGGTCAATTAATAGGCTAGATCAATTAAATAACCATGATGTATCTAATTAATGAGGATTAGGGAAAAGGAGAATTTAACTAAATAAACATTGTGAATATTTATTTAATCAAATGAGGATATAGTTGTAAGGTAAAAGTGATAAATTAAATAAACTAATTGATCACAAGGGATACACAGATGGTTAGGGAAGATATGGGAAATTGATTGCAGAGCAAGTCAATTTTAGGTGTCTACACCTACATATGATTATTCTACAAAAGTCTTCAAATGTTCCTTCAACTTATCTTGTCATTTATGCCTGCTTTGCATAAAAGTTCAACAATTTTTGTGAAATCCTATAGTATTTAGCTAAGATTTGCACAAATGAATGTGAATTTATTGTAACTTTGTTGTAATTCACTGGAACTTGTCCTTGATTTGGACTATTAATAAAGATATTTCCAAATTCAATTAGTTCTTCTAATATTTTCTCTGTATGAACTAATATTTACTAATGTACTTAAAATTTGTTCAAATAATGTACTCTATAGTAGGTATTTTACTTATACTTATGATAATTTACATGAAACACATCAGTATTTTCTATAATCCACTCTAAATGTTTCTAATTTGTCATTATTTAGCATATGTTTAATGTATTTGCTTGTAATTGATTATTATTTGCAGTTATTTACAATTCTATGAAATGAAATTGAGAAAATAGAGTTTAGAGAATGTAAATTCTAAAATTCCTAAACTTTGATCAATGTTCAACATACATACTCTGATACTTTCATGAAAAGGAGAGAAACCATACCATGTTTCACCAAGAATATCCACAACTATGTGCAATTAGTACAAATCTTCAGTGGAAAAGATGATGACAATATGCAATTAAAGTGAATGCACATCAGTTTGAATGCAACAATCCACCATTACACACTAGAAATCAATTAAAGACTACATAATATTTATGATTAAGAAATAATCTATTGCTCCATTTTCATTCAATATGCTTTAGAATATCTACATCTACATGTGATCTTGAGAAAGAATCTTGAGAAGCCACAAAAGTTGCAAAAATATACAAACTTAGTGCTCGCAAGCTCACAAATTCAATCTCCCTTAGAAAATGACAGATCATGGCCCTTTATAGAACAAGGTCTAGATCAGCTACAATTGATCTAATGGTCAGGATCTCATCAAACTCTAAGTAATGTCAGATAGTCAAGACCTGATCAATGAAGACTTGGGATTATGAATTCTTCCTAAATTCATCATACCCTTCAAGATAAATAAAGGTTTGGGTGTAAACTTTTATTTCTTATTGTTGTGACTAACAAATGCATCAACATTATCCACATCTTGGGTAGTGATTTCTATAATAGCTAAGTGGGTGTGTTGTCAAGATTGCAGAGTAGAAATTTTATCTACATATGAATAAGATTCTTGTATGACAATTTTTAGTTCAGATTGCAATTTATGGATAACACTATAGGTGTGTGTTTCTTGCAATTGTCTCCTTGAATATGTGCATTCCTTTTGTGAATGAATGAATGAATAAATCAATGATTCTAGATTTCACTTATACACATTTACTATACTGAATGTTTTTGTTTATTGCTTGTGATCAAGGATTGGATTAAACATACTTTAAGAAAAAACATAGGAAGTGATATATTCAATTACGGATTATTGAAGAAGAGTTGTAGGAAATAATCTTTCTTGGGTGTATCATTGCAAGTCATTGATATCGATAAACCCTCTAAATTTGAATTCTTGTTGTCATAAAAGGAACATTTGCAGTGTGGGGTTTTGACTATGTTACCCTAATAAGGCATCAACCCAGAAATATGCCCTAGGGTCCAAAAATGACAAGAATTTAAAAGACAAATCATTTCAATTTGTGTTTTGTTTTATTTTAGTGTTGCATGTTCTCAAAGATAAATAGTGAAGACAATCTATGAACATTGTCAGTATAGGGTTAATCTTACAAATCTTGGTCCATATTTATAAGAATGTATCTACCTGATATAGTGAGAGACAAATCTATTGTTTGTAATAAGAAACACTCCCCTAGGTTTGGCAGAGCCTAAAGTGTAGGGGAGATAAGTGTGGGCAGTTCCCCACCTTGTTAAATCATCTCCCACTCTATTAGCCATGTCTCCATTAAGCTTGTTGGGATAAGGTGCCACTAACCTTGTAAATCCCAATATTGTATTTATTCCATTTATTATATGTAATGTATAATAATCCATAAGGAGATGTAATAGTTTCACTAATAGTGGTAATTTTAGAGTAACCAGAGGTAATTACGGAGTGACTTTTACTATTGTCAAATGCAAAAACTCAAAGTAAATGAGGGCAGGTGTGCTCCCTTGAGGAATATACTATTTTTGGCATGTATGACAACTGTCATAATGTTTGGTAAGTGAATCTATGACAGCTACAAGTTGTCATAAGATTATGAGATTCTATGACGCATATGATGGATATGTTAGTTGCATATTTGCTATATTTAGCCCAAGGTTCCTATGTTGGAAGGATACTCTTTTATGGAATCTATGATGGTTATGATGCATAATAAGATGTTGTAAGAGGCCAGATTTAGTCTTGGGCCCCCAACCTTTGGATGGCTATTTTTGGACAAGTGTAAGATGCTTGTAAGATGGTAATGAATCTTTACAGGTTGGAGAATCTTAGGAGAGAGAAGGTGAACACCTATAATGGATTGGAAAATATTTCTTTAAGTATTTTCCATGTATTTGTTGCTGCAATACATATTTTAGGTACTCAGGTGCTGCCGGAATGTTGTCAGAATGAAGACTTGTTGAGAGAGTTATGTAGTTCATGTATTGTACAATCTTGTTGAGATTAATACAAACTTGTGCCTCTTTCCTGGTGGAGTTTTTTACTCGTAAGGGTTTTCTCCATGTAAACACTATGTCATTATGTTGAGTTCTTCATGTTTGACATATTTTTTGTAGTGAGTTTTTAGTTGTGTTACAATCTCCATTGTTAATGCACACTTAAGATTGCTAAAATTTATCTTGAATCAGATTTCCATTGAAGTAGTGTTGCTTTCATTTCTAGCATTTGGTATCAGAACCTGACTAGCTTTAACTCTTAGGTGGTAGTGTAGAAGTTGTAGCTGTAGTTGGAAATTTGGTTGTGTTTGTTTTGTAGATTTTGTGTTGTTATTATGGCTGCATCCACTGTTGCATCAACCTCTCGAATGGACATTGAGAAGTTCAATGGAATAGGGTATGAGTTGTGGAAGCTGAAAATGGAAGATTTGTTGGAAGAAAGAAACCAATGGTTAGCTGTTCAAAAAGAGAAGAAACTTGATGATGTCTCTCAAGATGAGTGGGATAGACTGGATAAGAAGGCATGGGGAACCATCCAGTTGTGTCTTTTAGATTCTATCCTGTTGAATGTCACAAAGGAGGAGACTACACACAAGTTGTGGAATTGGTTGGGTGAGATTTATCAAGCCAAGAGTATGGTATGTAAACTTTATTTAAAAAGAAAATTGTTTTCCATGAAAATGCGAGAAGGTGAATCAGTTGCAGAGCATTTAAATTCTTTTAATTTGTCATTGACTTAGCTTGATTTAATAGATGTTGAGGTTAGTGAGGAAGATAAATGTTGTTAGTTACCATTGTACCAAAAGATCAACCTGTTAATGCCTGATACAACCACTTGACTTAACAAGCACGGGAGGCGGTTAAGCCCTTGTCACAAACAACCGTAGCGCAATGCTAAACAAGAAGACTAAGGGTCACACCTTGCAACAATCCCCCCCAGCACAAGTGCGGGGTTTGAACCTATGACCTCAGCTCTGATACCAACTGCTAGTTGTCGTTGCACCAAAAGATTAACCTGTTAATGCTTGATACAACCACTTGATTGAACAAGCACGCGAGGTGGTTAAGCCCTTGTCACAAACCACCATAGTGCAGCGCTGAACAAGAAGACCAAGGGTCACACCTTGCAACAAATGTATCTTACTTCTTTGTTCATTACCCGAGTCTTGGCAGGATGTTATCCTTGCTATCACTGCTAACCTTGCGGATCCAAAGTTGGATGTGTTGGCAAGAGACACTATAGGGATTCATGGTTGTTATCATTGATGGCAAAAAAGGTCATCCCACATATCCGTAAGTCATGGTGTGTCTCTACCGGAAGTTAGAATGAAGATTGTTGTGGTCTGGTGAACAAGAATAGAGCATGTGCCCAGGTCTGACAGATTGGTCTGGATCTCTTAGAGGAAGTATCTTGGTGCAATGCAGATTTGGTGAAGTCAAGAGGATTACCTTGAGTGGTATATTCCAAGGATTTAGTCTCCGGTGATGGACAAGGAAAAAGATATTAATAGTTGAGTACCGGATTCCTAAGAGATAGTGAGAACAGAGGAAGAACTGACTGACAGAATATCAGACTATTTTCCGGATGTGTTACTATTGCTGGTAAAGGTTGTGAAGGCATGAATCATGTTTGGCTGACATGATTAATGATATCTACAAGTATATGCTTGATCCGCATTACTTGATGTGCAAGGATTTAGCCGACAGAACAGAGTTTGTGAGAAAATAGACTGTTTCGGATGCCGACTAGAAAGGTGATGAAATTACTTGTGTGGATATATATGCATGATGGATTTAGTTGTGAGAGAAGTTGAAGTGATGATGATATATGTGAATAAGTGCAAAGCAGAGCAGAAGTAGTAGGAAAGATTTGGTATGTGAAAGGAAAGTAGAATAAAGAGAAGAGGAAAGATGAAGTGCAGCAAATCAGTGTACTAAGCCTAACTGGAACTAAACTCCAACATATGTGGATGCTTCCAATCAGTTCAAGTATTGTATAATATTCTTTTGTAGACAGTGTGTCTCCTTGTAGGCAGTGTGCCTCTTTGTGAGCAGTGTGCTCGGGCAGTGAGCCCTAATTGGCAAGTGCCATTTTGTAATTCCTTATTCTTCTAATAGAGAATAATCTTTGGGTTAATCACCCCATGTTTTTATCCCTTAACAGGGTTTCCACATCAAAAATACTGTGTCATATGTTTCTCATTTCATGGTAATGTTTGTTTGTTTGATTCAATGCTACATTGATTAATAAGAAAGTTCAAAAGAAGAAATAGTTAGGATAACTGATTCACCCCCCCTCTCAGTTATCAACAATTGGTATCAGAGCTAAGTTCCTCCTAATAAAGCCTAACAGCTTGAGGAAGATCTGGGAGTTCAAATGGATGCATATGGTTTAAGGGAGCAACTCAAGACTGCCCTTGAGGATCTTGAATAGTCCAACTCTGAAGTCAATGAATTAAAGGAAAGACTCAAACAGGCTGATGAATTCATGAGAGAACTAAAGGATAAATTAAGTCTCTCTATGAAAAAGAGAAAGGAGCTGCTCCAACAATTGGCAAGACAAAGTGAAGAAAGTAATACAAATGAAGAATTGACTGAGAAAACCAAGTTATGTGAAAAGTTATCAAAAGAAGTCATTATGGTAAGACATGAAATGGAATCAGGAGTTATAAAGTTTACTCAAGAGATTGAAGAGAAAAGAAAAGATGAAGACAATCTAAGACAATCTCTTAAAGAGAAATCAGAAGATTGCCACCAGATGGATAGGATTATCAGACATCTTGAATCTGATCTTGAAAATGCCAAAGATAATGAAGAAAAACTTAAGGATCAAATTGTCTCTCTCAAAAGAGATCTTCAAATAGCAAATGAATATAAAGAGAAATTCAAGATAAGTTCTGCTCAACTTGAAGTTCTTCTTGGAAGTCAAAAGAGGGCAGATGACAAGTATGGTTTGGGATATGAGAAAGGAGAAAGCTCCGAATCCGGTCAAAAGAATTTTGGATTAGAAAATCCAAGGAATAGGCCTAGAAGACCTCTGGTAAGACAACCCAATGCTCAAAGATATCCATCCTTCAATGGATACTGCCACAGCTGCAATCACTTTGGTCACAAAGCTAATCAGTGTAGAAAGAGAATGAATCAAACTAATTCATCCTTCTCCGGATAGTGCTTTAACTGCAAAAGGTATGGACACAAGTCTCATGAATGCATAAATATGCAAATAAACAAATCATTCAATGGTAGATGCTTTGCATGCAATAGAGTAGGTCATATGGCTAATCAATGTAGATCAAGAGGTTATCAGTCAAATATGCAAGGAAATGTTATTTGCCAAATCTGTAATAGGTCCGGTCATAATGCAAAAGTCTGCAGAAGCAAGAATCAGGACAAAAGAGGTCCGGTGTATAATCAGAATCAAGACAAGGGTAAACAAAAGATGAATGCGGATGAAGTTAGGAATCAGATGAACAAGATTTGGGTGAAGAAAAGTTTAGAGAATGTAGAGGTTGGATCCACACCAGACTCTAGTGCTGATATTTCTTCTGAAAATTAAAAGGTGAGCTCTGGCTCAGGGGGAGACTCAAAGAAAATCCTGTTCCCTCAGCCAATCAAGTGGTGCCAGATGTGGCACAAGATGCGGAGTAAAGGGTTTGTAGATATAAGTCTTGAGATGATCTAGATAAGATTTCAGAGGTTCGCATGAAGATGTGAAGAAGTTGTGATCGATCAAGTAAGACCTGTTCTGGGAGATGCTCTGAAATGACAGAGGATTACGAAAAGGTCTGGAGAGATCCGGAAGTGCATTGTCTTATTCTGCGGATTGGACAGAGTGTTTGGGATGTCCTTGTGATGTATCATCTTAATTTGTTCATGGTTGGAAGATCCGCATGATGTTCATAGATCAGGACTAATCCAGTTCTTCAAGTTATCTGAATAAGGCAAACCAGAATAATGTAGGTCGAGCATTTATTGCCATCAGATATTAGGGTTTGCGGAGCAATATAAGGGATTTCTCATAAATCACTTGCTCATTCTGCACTCAAGAAGAAGCAAAAAGTGGAGCTCTGCAACAAGATTCATCAAGTTCACCAAAGATCTCTTGCAGAAGTCATTACATACAGAAATCGATCCAACCACTCCGTGTAACCAAAGGCGCATAAGGTATTTTCCGTTGTCGATATCTTACTACAAATCTTTTGAGAAATGGCTACTCTGAATATAGTAAAGTTCTCAAATAGGCCCCGACTTGAATTTAAGAAACACCCATACAAGTCATTGGAGGTAGATCCCTTAGGAGCATTCTCTAATGTTCCTCATGGCGTTTTACACACAGAAGACATTAGGGTTTACATACATGCAAGTATTGAGGAATTTGGGGAATTCAAATTAAGAGATTTCTATCACAAACAACTGATAGACAATGGTTTTGAGCTTAAACCAGAGTATAAGGGTATCCAGAAGAAACAGTTTGATCAATTCATTCATTTCCCCTGCTTTGAAGAAGATGAATGGGTCCGGTATGTATTGAGTAGGATGCACGACAACTTCCTATGGCTGGATAGACCCTGCAAGATCACAAAAGAGGCAATTAGGGCAGTGACTGGTCTATACTCTTCCGGAGGGATACCTATTCTCAAATCTGTCAAAAATAACATTGTAACTGAGGCCACTAGATCAAAATTTGATAAGAGGGCAATGACCATTGAAGATATCTCTGACCCAGATATCAAGTTTGCATCCATGATAATAGAATACAAGATTTATCACTCCAGTAGGGAGAATTCTGTATCCAGAACTGCAGTATATACTGCCTATGAGATGCTAAGGAAGAATGCAGATTATGACCTCTGTGAACTTATTTTAAGTCAATTAATGGAAAATTTACAAAAGATCAAAAGGGACAAAAAAATTCTTTCAAGTATGGTACACTTATATTATGTCTATTTTTCTATTTCATGAATGAGCTACCCAGATCAAGTGGATGGGTATGGCAAAATGACAAACCTGTAGTAGTCCAGATCAAAGATTACTTACATGGACTTGGGGATGCCAAAGCAAGAAATACAGCTCTATGGGGATACTTCAAAAACTTCCAGAGTATGATGCAAGCAAGAGAAAGAATTCCCCAGTCTCTTGTTGAAAAATACAAAGACTCAGTCTGCTTTATGGTTGATACTGATCAGTGCCTAATGGAGGCAGTTGAGCCAAGGACAGTTTGGATCATGCCCATGGGGTATGAGGTTGATGAACAAATTGTGGAACTGCATATTCAACACATGCTTAGTCAACCCAAAGATCCAAAAGCAGAAAGGTTTGGAACCTTTGAGGAGCTGAGTGTGAAGATCCATGTGGAACTCAGAGAACCTGAGATAAAAAGGAAAGTAAGAAAAGAAGTTGAACATATTGCCCAAGGCCTAGGCATCCCAAAGGAGGCACTTGATGCCAACTGGGAAAAGAGGAGAAAGGCTGAGGAAGAAAAGAAAGAGGCAGAAAAGAAAAGCAAGAAAAGTGCTCCGGTGGAAACCTCAACCCGGACCAGATCATCAAAAGGATCTACACCTGTCAGAACCAAAAGCTCAAAAATATCTAAACTAGAAGGTCAGACATCCGATAAAGGAGAGAAAAGGTCTAAAATAAAAGCCACAAGGGCTTATACAAGTTAGAAAGATGAAGAGGAAACAGAATCAGATGAGGGGGTAAAAGAAAAAAAGAAGTAGAAGAAGAAAGGATCCGGTAAACCCTCCACAGGCCAAGACAAGGAAGAAATGGCAGAGGAATTTGTTGAAAAGCCCACCCTATCTCTAGAGAGTGTAATCAAGTCAGTCACTGTGGATGGAAACCTTCAAGCAATGACTGAATTCTATGATGACTACAATGAGGCTAACCAAAAGATCCTGCAAGAAGCCACAATCAAGTATCTGAACATATACAATAATGATTTCATTGAGATTATATCTCTAATTCCTAAAATCCTAGAAAAGGAATTAGAAATAAGAAAGAACAATGCCCAGGCAAAAGATCTTGAGATCTGGGAGCAGATAGCTATTCAGCTATATCCTCAAATTGATCCCAAGACAATGAACATAATATTCAAAGACTGCAAAGATGAGTTCAGGAGTAAAGCAAGGATAAATCAACTCATGCTTGGTGAGACTAACAAGGTGGCCATAGATATAGAAGAGATCCTCTGGAAGGCCTTCAAAAGGTTTAATCTTCCTGTTGTAGAGGAGTTGGGTACTGATCCCGCATCCACAAATGTTGTAGAAGAAACTTCTGAGAAAGCAACAGAAGAGATGGGCCCTGAACAAACCAACATTTCTCCTTTGGTTTCCCCTACAGTCTCTGGATCCAAAGAAGAAGAGAAATTACAGGAGAAAGAAGCAGCGGTAAAAGAAAAGGAAGTTGACAGTACCAAGGGTGCAGAAAAAGAGAAGACTCCAATAGAGAAAACCACAACTGATAGTGGTAAGAATGTGGAAGGAGAGAAAATTCCAAAGGACAGTTCCAAGACTGCAGAAGAGAAGAAACATCTGTCTCTGGAAAGAGACACTGCACAAACTATTCAAAAATTTATGAGCAAAGAATCAATAGAGATTGATGAACCGGAGCTTCTAAAAGGTCCATTCAACTTTGATTCCCTCTCTCCAGTACAGACAATGAAGATAGCTTCATTTGCAAATGCTAAGGCAAATGAAAAACTCCTAAAGTCTCATATGGAAGACTATGAGTTGATAAAGGCTACTTCCAGAGTGCTTGAAAAGATTATACCATTGATCCAAATAGATCTGACAGCCTCCTCTTCTGGTAATCTCAAAACCTTAGTCAGCAGTGTTGGTACACATTTTGATTCTCTAGAAAAATCAGCTGAAGAAAAGGTCTGGAAGGAGTTTTTGGATAAGAGATTTTTAGAAGTACTAGGATTAATCTCTAATGATAGGAGAAATATGAGTATTGGAATAAAGAGCTTAGAAAATGCTCTTAAGGATGGCGGTGACATTTACAAATTTTGTATCTCCTAGTCAAAAGCAACAGTAGAAATTGAAAAGAAAATAAAAGAGGAACAGGACAAACTACTAAGTTTGTCTCAAAGTTTTGATCCTCTCTCTTCCTCCATAGTGACTCAAGAATGTCAAACTATTGCAATCACAAATGCAATAAAGAACCTTGAGAAGGAAAGGAAAAATATAATTAACCGAATGGGAGAACTTAGAAGGATTATTATCCCTAAGTTAGAAACCATGCATGAGGCCATAAGTGATGCTCAGACTACCGCCCAAACCAATGATCTGACAGATCTCAAGAGGGTAGAAGCTTTTGCATTTTTGTTGAGTGGTCACATTTCAATTTTGGATAGAATGAAACAAAGTTGGGCTACAGAACTGGTCCAATTGAAGACATCCTTTGCAGACATTCTTCAGTTTATGTAAGTATGTAATACGCGACTAAGTGTAGTAAAAATTTTGAAATTTTTGGTGTGTGGACCCTATTGTTTTCCATTGATGTCAAAGGGGGAGTGAGGAGCAGTGAAAAATGAGGAATCCAACTAAGGGGGAGTTCCAGAATTTGTATATAAAGATAGAGCATCAGCCAAGGGGGAGCATAGTGTAAACACTTAGTCATTTTTCACTAAGTGTTGCCATCAATGCCAAAGGGGGAGATTGTTGGCAAGAGACACTATAGGGATTCATGGTTGTTGTCATTGATGGAAACAAAGGTCATCCCACATATCCGCAAGTCATGGCGTGTCTCTACCAGAAGTTAGAATGAAGATTGTTGTGGTCCGGTGAACAAGAACAGAGCATGTGGCCAGGTCCGACAGATTGGTCTAGATCTCTCAGAGGAAGTATCTTGGTGTAGTGCAGATTTGCGGAAGTCAAGAGGACTACCTTGAGTGGTATATTCCAAGGATTTAGCCTCCAGTGATGGACAAGGAAAAAGATATGAATAGTTGAGTACCGGATTCCTGAGAGACAGTGAGAACAGAGGAAGAACTGACTGACAGAATATCAGACTATTTTCCAGATGTGTTACTGTTGCTGGTAAAGGTTGTGAAGGCATGAATCATGTTTGTCTAACATGATTAATGATATCTACAAGTATATGCTTGATCCGCATTACTTGATGTGCAAGGATTCAGCCGACAGAATAGAGTTTGTGAGAAAATAGACTGTTCCGGATGCCGACTAGAAAGGTGATGAAATTACTTGTGCGGATATATATGCATGATGGATTTAGTTGTGAGAGAAGTTGAAGTGATGATAATATATGTGAATAAGTGCAGAGAAGAGTAGAAGTAGTAGGAAAGATCCAGTATGTGAAAGGAAAACAAAATAAAGAGAAGAGGAAAGATGAAGTGCAGCAGATTAGTGTACTGAGCCTAACCGGAACTAAACTCCAGCATATGTGGATGCTTCCAATCAGTTCAAGTATTGTATAACATTCTTTTGTAGATAGTGTGTCTCCTTGTAGGTAGTGTGCCTCTTTGTGAGCAGTGTGCTCGGGCAGTGAGCCCTAATTGGCAAGTGCCATTTTGTAATTCTTTATTCTTCTAACAGAGAATAATCTTTGGGTTAATCACCCCATGGTTTTCTCCCTTAACAGGGTTTCCACATCAAAAATACTGTGTCATATGTTTCTCATTTCATGGTAATGTTTGTTTGTTTGATTCAATGCTACATTGATTAATAAGAAAGTTCAAAAGAAGAAATAATTAGGATAACTGATTCACCCCCCCTCTCAGTTATCAACAGGATGCTCTTGTTTCAGTACTACTGTCAAGGGAAGGTCTAAGGAAAGGGGACCTAAAGGAGATTAGAAAGGGGCTAAGGACAAGTCCAAGGGTTGGTCTAAGACTCCTGGTAAAAATAATAGAGTTAAGTGTTAGAATTGTGGTAAAAGGGAACATGTAAAGAAGGAGTGCAAAAATCCCAAGAAATAGTGGGAAAGTTCTTCAAATAAGTCCTGGAATATAGGTGAAGAAGTTTTACTTTCTACATGTAATCTTGTTTCTAATGATCACTAGTTAGTTGACTCAGGATGCTCGTTTCATATGACCCTGCATAAGGAATGGTTCTCCACATATGAAGAATATGATAGAGGTAATATCTACCTTGGTGACAACTCTTCATATCCAATTGTTAGGAAAGGAAAGGTATTGTTGTGTTTCAATGACGGGAGGATTAAAACCCTCCCTTATGTTTTGCATGTTCCTGGATTAGCTAGAAATCTGATTTCAGTTTCAAAGTTGAATGATTTGGGAATGCATGTGACATTTGACAAGCATGGCTACAAATTGGTGAGAGGGAACTTGGTGGTAGTGAAAGGGAAGAGATTCTGAAACTTGTTTAAGCTTGAAGCCACTATAGTTTGTAATGCCTCCTATGTATCTGAGGCCACTACTAAAAATACATGTATGTTGTGGCACCATAGACTGGGCCACACAAGAAATAATGTATTAAAACTATTAAGAATAAAGAATTGTTGGATGGTCTCTCTTATTCTGATGAGCACTTTAATTTCTATGAGCATTGTGTGTTTGGTAAACAAAATAGAAAATCATTTCCTTTAGGAAGCAATAAAGCAAAAGAGAAATTAGAGATTATTCATATGGATGTGTTTGGACCTGTGGATAATGAATCTATTGGAAAATCTTATTATTTTGTAACCTTCATTGATGACGTATCTAGATTTACATGGATTTATTTTATGAAACATAAATCTAAAGTTTTCACTAAGTTTAAGGAATTCAAAGTCTTAGTAGAAAACTAGTCATGTTTAAAGATAAAAATATTAATATCTGACAATGGAGGGGAATATTGGTCTAAGAAATTTGATGAGTTTTGCAAGCATGCAGGTATAATTAGACAAAAGACAACTCCTTATACACCACAGCAAAATGGTGTTGTAGAAAGGATGAACTGAACAATTATGGAAAGAACTAGAAGTGTACTTAGTGATGCACAGTTGGATCAATGCTTTTGGGCAGAGGTTGTGTGTACTGCTTGCTACTTTATAAACATATCTCCTTGTAAGGCTCTTGATTCGACACCTTATGAAGTATGGATAGGTAAGAAACCTTTTGTTTCACATTTAAGGGTTTTTTGCTCTGAGGCTTTTGTTCATGTGCCTAAGGAAAAGTGATCTAAGTTAGATCCAAAGGTTGAAAAGTGTACATTCATTGGATATGGTGATAATGTCAAAGGTTATAAGCTTTGGAATCCACTAACCTGCAAGATTATCTTTTCTAGAGATGTTATTTTTAGGGAACTTAGAGCTATTTCTGAACCTGAATAACCAAATGGGAAAGAAGAAAAGGTAAATAAGGTACACTTTGATTTAGAGGCAGCAAGTTGCACCTGAGGAAGAATAGAATGATGGATTGGGGGGTGAAGAAGAAGAAGATTCAAGTAGTTTTGATGAAGATGAATCTGTTGTTACAGAAGAAGTTGGTGCAGATGATCATGTATAGGAATGAGTAGAGCCTCTTAATCCACCCTTGAGGAGATCCACAAGACAACAGAATCTAGTTGATAGGTATAGCCCACCAGATTTCTATTGTGTATATGCTTTATTGAGTACTAACGATGAACCTAAATCCTACAGGGAAGCTATTTTTGTAGATGATAGTGAGTCTTGGAGCTAGTCATGCAAGAGGAGATAATGGCTTTAGGCTCTTGTAACACCTGGGATCTTGTTCATTTGCCTAAAGGAAGAAAGGCCATATGATGTAAGTGGGTCTTTAAGAAGTTTGGAGCAGATGGGTCATTGGAGAAGTACAAGGCTAGACTGGTAACCAAGGGCTACTCCCTAAGAGAGGGAGTTGATTTTGGTGAGATATTCTCTCCAATTGCTAAATTAACTTCTATTAGATTTCTCTTATCCATTGCTATGGCTTATGATTGGGAGATTGAGAAAATGGATGTTAAGACTGCATTCTTGCATGGAGATCTTGAAGAAGAAATTTATATGCAACAACCTATAGGTTTTTAGGTAAAAGGAAAAGAAGATTGGGTTTGCAGGTTAAAGAGGTCTCTTTGTGGTCTAAAACAGTCCCCCGAAATGTGGTATCAAAAGTTTGACTCATTTGTTTTGAAATTGGGTTTTGTTAGAAGCGAGGAGGATCACTTTGTTTACATTCATTGTGTTGATGATTCTATACTGGTTATTGTTTTGTATGTTGATGACATGTTATTTTTCAGCAACACTAAGGGTATGATTAGTGAGCTTAAAGCCCAACTTTCAAGTGCATTTGAGATGAAGGATCTTGGTGCTGCAAGGTATATTTTAGGAATGGAGATCAGGAGGGACATAGTTAATAGAAAGCTTTGGTTGTCAAAAAGTAAGTATGTGAATATTATTTTGCAGAGGTTTAGTTTGTAGGACTGTAAACTAGTTAGAGCTCCTTTACCCATTTGTACTAAGCTTTCATTAGATATGTGTCCAAAGACTGAGGATGATTTTGAGGATATATCTAATGTGCCATATGCTAGTGTTGTAGGGAGTTTGATGTATGCAATGGTTTACACTAGACTAGATATTGCCCAAGCAGTGGGAGTTTTGAGCAGATTTATGTCTAACCTTGGTAGATAGCATTGGAATTATATGAAGAGGGTGTTTAAATATCTTACAAGTACTCCTAATTATTGTTTGGTTTATTCTAGTATTGATAGTACTAACAAATCTTTAGACATACAGGGTTTTGTTGGTGTTGATTGGGCAAGTGACTTAGACAGTCGAAGGTCAACTAGTGGCTATGTGTTTACTCTGTTTGGAGGAGCAGTGAGTTGGATGAGTAAGAGGCAGCCCATAGTTGCTTCATCCACCACAGAAGAAGAGTATATGGCTGCTACTCATGTCTCTAAGGAGGCAGTTTGGTTGAGGAGATTGTGTATAGGTATTCAATTTGATTGTAGGAACATTCAGATTGGTTGTAATAACTAGAGTGCTATCTGTTTGGCCAAGAATCCCATGTATCATGCTTAGACTAAGCATGTTGATGTTCAGTATCAATTTTTTGAGAGTTGATTGCAAATGGAGAGATTGAACTGAAGAATATAGACACTTAGGAGAATGTTGCAGATTCATTGGCCAAGCCTGTGAGCACAGAGAAGTTTGTATGGTGTAAAGAGGCCATGGGCCTTGTTTCTAGTGCCTGATTATTTTTCATTTGATTTCCTATGGCTTTATTTACAATGTATAATGTCAAGTGGGAGAATGTTGGGATAAGGTGCCATTAACCTTGTAAATCCCAATATTATATGTATTCCATTTATTATATGTAGATTATAATAATCCATAAGGAGATGTAATAGTTTCACTGATAGTGGTAATTTCAGAGTAACTGGAGGTAATTACAGAGTGACTTTTACCCTTGGCAAATGTAAAAACTCAAAGTAAATGAGGGTAGGCATGCTCCCTTGAGGAATATACTATTTTTAGCATGTATGACAAATATCATAATGTTTGGTAAGTGAATCTATGACAGCTGCAAGTTGTCATAAGATTCTGAGATTTTATGACGCATATAATGGATATGTTAGTTGTATATTTGTTATATTTAACCCAAGGTTCCTATATTGGAAAGATACTCTTTTGTGGAATCTATGATAGTTATAACATGTCATAAGATGCTATAAGAGGCCAGATTTAGTCTTGGGCCCCCAACCTTTGCATGGCTATTTTTGGACAAGTGTAAGATGCTTGTAAGATGGTAATGAATCTTTACAGGTTGGAGAATCTTAGGAGAGAGAAGGTGAACACCTAGAATGAAGTGGAAAACATTTCTATAAGTATTTTCCATGTATTTGTTGCTGCAATATAGATTTTAGGTACTTAGGTGCTCCCAGAATGCTGTCAGATTGAAGACTTGTGGAGAGAGTTATGTAGTTGATGTATTGTACAATCTTGTTGAGATTAATACAAACTTGTGCCTCTTTCCTGGTGGAGTTTTTTACCCACAAGGGTTTTCTCCACATAAACATTGTGTCATTGTGTTGATTTCTTCATGTTTGACATCTTTTTTGTAGTGGGTTTTATGTTTTGTTACAATCTCCATTGTTAATGTACACTTAAGATTGCTGAAATTTATCTTGAATCAAATTTCCATTGAAGTAGTGTTGCTTTCATTTCTAGCAATGGTTGATTATAAGAAGTGGCAACTCTTTAAAGTTTGATGTGTCTAGATTTGGGAACCAACAAAATTGGTGACTCTAAGTTTTAAGAGTCAAGAGATAGAATTCCTAATCTTTAGGGTTAGATATTGAAGGTATTGTAGTAATTGAAAAATAAGGTGCTCTATTGGATGGATCTGCCCAGAAGGAATTTTTGGATTTTAGTCCTCTTTTTTTGAGGTGGTGACACTACATTTGTTGAAAGATGCAACACAATTTCATGTACCAAATCTTATCCATACATTCAAGGTGTTAAAAATGAATTTATTAATTGCTGAAAGGTACAAAGCTTTAAATTTTAGTGGTATTAGTGGTTACCCAAATGCTATCCCTAGTGAAATTAGAAAATATTTGCCAAAATATAGTTGAAAGAATTATGAATCAACAAACAAGCATCTACAAGATTTTTTTGATTTGATAGGTGATTATGAATTTGAGGCTAAGGATGTTGTTATGAAACTCTTTATTCAATTATTAAAGGATGATTCTAGGGATTGATTTTCTTTCTTACCTGAATATTCTATCTCTTCATGCTCTGAATTGAAGCTTGCATTTTTAGAACAATTTGGTGAGAGATTTGATATGGTTTCATTGGTGATTAATTTTATGAAAATTCAAAAGGAGTGTGAATCATTTCCTACCTTCAAATTGATGTTTTGAAAAATAATAAGAGATATCCTAGAATATATAAGGCTAAATGACACATTCTATTTAGTTTTATATTTTGGGGCATTAGAGGAAGAAATGAGTTATATGCTAAGGGACAGGGAATTTGCTACAATTTGTCAAACATTTGCAAGTGTAATAGATATTGAGAATAATCAAAAGTAAGGGATGATAAGAGGAAAAATAATTGCCAACCAGGTTGATCACCAAGATTTTCAAATAGGTATGAAAGATAAGTCAATAGGTGGATTGTCCTTTATTTAGAGTGTTATTGATAACAATTGATAGTGGTCATGATTGTCTTATTAATAAGAATGAGGGAGGATTTATTATAATGCATAAAAATGAGGAATTCTTGATTCAAAAAAGTAGTCAAGATTGTGACATAAGTAGTAGGGTTCAACATTTTTTTTAAAGAAATAAATTTGTAGGTAACTGCAAAGATATACATGAAGTCATGTACAATTTAAATGTTGAAGATTATTTTATAAGTATGGATGAAACATAGATGGAAATGTTTGCTTCTAATGTTTTGTATACCAATGAATGTACTTACTCTGTTGAAAATGGAAATGAGATTATTATTTATTGTGATGATGAAAGTGTGTATTCTTCTAATGATTTTGAGCAATATGACATTGAAGATTCTCACAAATTTATGAATTGGTGAGAACTGATTGGGTTTCATATGCTCAAAAGTCAGATAGAACTCTTCAACCTTGTGAAGATAATAACCCAGATTCCACTAAATCTTCCCAACCAAATACCAAGATGCATGATGAAACAAATGGATTACAGAATATAAAGGAATACCAACTTGATGTAGAACAAGGAAAAAGGTGGTTGAATATGAAACCTTTATCTTATCTAATGAAGATTTGGGATGTGACAAATGTGTTCTATAACATAAATTATCAGAAGTATTTTATGAAAGTTTTAGATTTGAATTGATACATAGAGATAAGGTCAAATGTGATAGTGATAATCATATGGAAGGCTATGAAATGTTCAATCTCCCAAATCAAAGTGACATATATTTTAGGACTTATGATGACAACAAGTAGTATGAACATCTAAATGATGAAATTTAAGTATATGTCTTGTCATTTGCTAATATTACTCATTTAGTGAAAATTGATTTAATTGACAGTATAGTTGTATGGTCCATTAGGTTAAGCATAGGGATATTTGTTGAAAACATGATATTTGATAGAGGTAAGTGTTGATTTCTTCTTTCTGGTGGCCCTGGGTCACCTCATGACAACTAAAGACTTGGTACAAGTATTAGAATTTGAGTCAACTTTCTATCAGTCTTCAGTTTCTTAAATGAATTTGTTACATGGTTTGCACCCCAGAGTTATGTGATTCTCATTATTCCTACAAGAGTAATGCATCCCTAACCTGAGACACTGGTGGAACCCCCCTTCATAATTTCTTTGTTCTCTGGTCTTAAAGCATGAATGTTGGCTTAATTTGTGAGTTAGAAGCCTAGAAATCGGCCTTCCCCATGTAGAGTATTAAAGACAGGTGGATGTATATCATAGTATCATGAGCATCACATTTGTCAAGTTTACTGGTTGTGATGGTACGATGGTCATTGATTTTAGATTGATGGGCCTAGGATCATACTTTTTGAACCAATTGCTATGTGTATATTTTATGTTTGATCACTGTAGCACATTGTAGAGAGGTGCCATGGAATATTCCCTACTCTATTATGATGATATGACAACTAGATGGTGTGAACCAAATCTATCCTAAAAGAAGCTAAGTGAAGCATGTAGTGTGCAAGCGCAAAGGTAATGGTGTGGGTCTCAGCTAGAATTGCACTATTGCGGTAAGGTGACATGTGGGAAGTCATAGTCTGTTGAATGAAAAGGCTATTCTTGTTGGCAATTCTAGATTGGTTGATGGACTCTATTCAAGTTTTAGCTAATAATTTTATTCTAATGAGTTTCAAATCAATGGTTTAGGTTCAACTTTTGAAGCAATAGTGACATGAAATGTTTTCTCAAGTTTTTGAAATTATTAGATGTGTTCTGATGTGAGCTAGATGGTGTGGCTTCAGTATGTGAGAATATGATTTGACATTAAAAACATTTCTCAAGTAATTCTTGATACTCAGTTAGATCTTGGTACATTAACCAGGCCTTTTTTGTCTATGTGAAAGGCATTTCAAGTTAGGTGACATTAATCTGCACCTTTGTTTCATGCTTTGGAGGGTGTGGACATGTCATTAGGGATCTCCAAATATGAATTCAAATGAAATGAGCATATGAGCACCTGAAGTGAAATTAAGAAAGTTGTTGGAAAATGGAAATTACTTGGACGAAGGACCCCTATTCATTTTTTCTATAAATGGAAGTATTCCCATAAATTGTTCACATCAATTTCCATCATGAGTACTATGAAGAATACTTTCCTACAATTTCTATCTTTTATTTCCTAAAGAAGTATTCCCATGTTCTCTTAGTTGCATTTCTGTTCATTTTGAATTAAGGAGGGACTGAGTACTAATCATTAGAATGGGAGGATTGGAATGAGTAAGAGATTTTGGCTTCACTAGCCTTGCTTATTTCATAGAACCATAGGTGAGTAATGTCATTCTAGTGAGGAAGGGTAAAGATTGGCCAGGAACTCCAATGGCAAGGAACATCTTGGCGAGGGTGGATTGACTAGGTGAAATTTCACTAGCCTCAGCCAAAACCAGGACCTAGATGTGAAGGCAGAGATGCATCATTGTGCTTCCTCTCCTTCCCTATGCATGGTGGAATTCATCAAGAACTCATTTGCAGGAGAGGAAAGTTATTATGTTTGGTTGGCCTAGTTTTAGGTGGAAGATTTGGATTCTATTTACCAACTCAAAAGAGTCCTTACTTAAGTAAGGGTAACATTCATGATTTCACCTTCTCGAGGCTAGTCCCAATTGGATTTTGCCTCAACTATTGGTAGTTTCCTTAATAGTTTCAGGGAAATTAATGATTAACATCAAGAGATTGAAAGATGGGGAGTCATATTGCCTTTCTAGTAACCTTTGATTTGAGTCTTAAAATGGGACAAAACAAGAGAAATTTGTCTTGAATTACTTGGGGATTTCAAAGTCTTCCACAATATTCTCTTACCCCAGAATATTGTTGTCACAAGAGTTGAATGACAAACAAGGATTGGTTAAAGAGGCTTGTTTTCAAGTTCTCCAATTGGAAAATGGGACATATTTGTCAAAATCACAAATATTAAATGTATTTTAATAGAAAAGTTGTACTACATAAATTTTAGCTGACATAATTTACCTATATATAGGGTTTCAAACGTCATAGTATGGAGAGAGGAAGTGATCAGGTGGATAGAGAATAGTAAACGGATAGGAGTTCTATTCTAGGCTTTGGATACAAGTTATCCTCATCTTGGGGAGTGATTTCTGTAATAGTTGAGTGGGTGTGTTGTCAATATTGTAGAGCAAAATTTTTGCGTCCATATGAATATAATTCTTGTATGACAATTTTTAGTTCAGATTGCAATATATGAATAACACTATATGCACATGTGTTTCTTGTAATTGTCTCCTTGAGTGTGTATTTATTTTGTGAATGAATTAATCAAGGGTTCTAGATTTCACTTATACACATTTATTGTACTGAATGTTTTTGTTTACTTCTTCTAATCAAGGATTGGATTAAACACACGCTTTAAGCAAAACATAGGAAGTGATGTATTACATTAGGGATTATTGAAAAAAAGTTGCAGAAAATACTCTTTCTCGGGTGTGTCATTGCAAGTCATTGATATAGATAAAACCTATAAATTTGAAGTCTTGTTCTCATAAAAGGAACATTTGTAGTGTGAGGTTTTGATATTGTTAGCCTGATAAGGTACAGATACAAAAATATGCTTGCCCAAGAGTCCAGAAATGACAAGAATTTAAAAGACAAATCATTTTAGTCACTTTAATTTGTGTTTTGTTTTGTTTTAGTGTTCCATGTTCTCAGAGCTAAATAGTGAAGATAATCCATGAACATTGCTAGTCTAGGGTTAATCTTACAAATCTTGGTACATATTTATGAGAACATATCTACCTCATACAATGAGAGTCAAATCTATTGATTGTAATAAGGGACACCCCCTACGTTTGGCAGAGCCTAAAGTGTAGGGGAGATAAGTTTGGGTAGTTTCCCACCTTGTTAAATCATCTCCCACTTTGTTGGCCAAATCTCCATTAGGCTTGATTATAAGAAGTTACAAATCTTTAGAGTTTTATGTGTGCAGATTTGGGAACCAACTATTAGCATGCCCTAGTGAGCTGATGGGAGGAGGAATAGTGATTTGATGCCCCCTCAAGAGATCAATGGAAAAATGAAAATATTTCTGGGGATATCTCAAAAGAGGGAAGAGGGATACAAGGGAAGAGAGAATGAGAAACATGGAAGATAATACAGGGTGGGGAGGAAAAATGGGGATAGCGGGTAAAATTTAGGGTTCAAAGGAAGAAATTAGGATTTTAGATGCTACATATAGGAGATGGGGGGCCCATTCTCCTCATTTGTCCTATTAAGATTTATAAACTTTGATTAGATGAGAGAAAACTGATTAGAGGTGATATGGCATGACTTCTACAAGAGGAGCATCATGTGAAGCAGGTGAGGGAGTACTTACAATCTCTAGCAGCTAGAGACCTTGTAAGTGCCTGAATGCCACTCTATGATTTAGGTTTTAGGTTAATTAGTAGCTTTAAAATCTAGGAGGAAAGGGAAGAACTTAGGTACTAAAGTAGGAGGTTTAGTGCGCAAGGGTCACTTTTAGTGCCCTGACGACAAGAATCAACACCAAGACCAGGGATTAGTACTTGATCTGGTGATTAGTGCCTAGGTGGCACAAATTAGTGCCTAGTTGGGCAAGGGCAGAGGAAATGGATTAGTGCTTAGCCTAAAAGGTTTAGTTCCCAAAATGATTTGTTCAACACTAAGAAGTGGCACCTAGTCTAGTGATTAGTGCCTAGAGGTCTAGGTTTAGCACCCAGTGGAGGGATTAACACTCAAAATAACTGATTTAGTACCTAGAGGAGGACTAGCACCGGGTCTGACATTTAGCACCTAGACTTGAGGATTAGTACTGGGTTTGAAGATCAATTCTTAAAATGAATAGATTGGTGCCTAGATTGGTTTAGCACCTACGCACCCTAGTTTAGGGCTCAACAGAAAAATGAGTGCTAATAGAGTGTGTTGGACATCTATGTAGGATGATGAGGACGTGTTGTAGTTATGTGAGCAATGATCGCCAACATGAATGTTATAGGATTAGTTGGATGCCATGGATTGGTTCTTTCTATGGTTGATGGGGTTGAGGTTCATAGCATAGATGCCAACCATCAGGGCACACAGGGTTATGATGACTGCTTTGGTAGAGAGATGGAGGAAAGAGTGGTGTTCTTTCTTATTGCCCATAGAATAGATGGCTATCATGTTAGAGGACATATGGAGGATCATATGGATCTTCATACATTGGGAGTGGGTGGTATATGACTATGGCCATGGTGCATAGTTCGTAGATGAGGTGTTTGCTCTAGTGGTGGTTTTTTATGACATGTAGAGGATGGAGATGGTGTATGCTTAGGCAATGGGTAGACAACATAGGGTTCCCCTATTTGTAGAAAGGATGGTTGTAAGGACACTAGTTCTTGATAGGTGATTGAGGGGGCTCCTAGTGGGCTGGGGGATGGTCCTGATGATGATGTTTTAGGATGGAGTGGTGTTTACTTGGGGGTGTTGGATATGTGTTGTCATTGATGTCAATAGTGGTATGAAGTGTTGATCAATGATGATTAGTGATGTCAATAGAGATACCAAAGAAAGAAAGAGCTTGATGTGCAGAGGACTAGGAGATTTCTGAAGTGAAGGAGATGGATCAAAATCATCTGTACACTGTCATACCTTATCTACTAAAGTTCACGCGTAAGTTCATATCTAAGTTATGTTGTGAAAATGACTATTTCTGAAGTGTTTGATAAGTTGAGTTGGATCTATGCTATATGTTGGTGATATGCACTCATGATGATTGACACTTAATGTTAATGAAGAAAGTTGCAAAACTTGAAGAAGAATTGTTTAAGTATAGTGTAAGCCAGGAAATGTGCTACTGGCTCAAAAAAATGTATCGTATTTTGCTGTATTTGAAGATATTGTCCTACAGTTTGAACAGATGGCTAGGTATTACACTTAGGTATCTATTTTCAAGTTTTAGATCATGAATTTTACCACAAGGTGTTTTAGAGACAAATAAATGGAGACAGTATTGAAATATGGTAAGAGTAGTCACAAGGAGACATAAGAATGCTCCGCATTTCTCTATAAATGAAAAAATGATGATGCAGTTTGGAGGATAGGTAGATATGTGTAGAAAGTATTCATGTTTCAAATTTCATGTTATAATATCTACTGCAAATGGTTCTTTGGAGTCAGATGTGTGAAGATATGTCATGGTGTTGGAAAGTAAATAGAAGGAGATAATTGAAAACACCACAATTCACTGCACATTGGTAGTTGGCCTTGTTCATTGAATGATAAGCTCTTATTGCTGGTTGGCATGTTTAGTTCAAGTTTCAAATGATTATGATTACCACAATTATGTTTTTTATTACTTTACTTCAAGATTGTGCAAGCATAGTATGTTAAGGACATCAGAATTAGAGTTCATGTGTTTGTGCTAGCATGTGATGACTTGATATGGTAGGAGTGTTTAGGGGTGCTTTACCAATCATATAATTCTCTTTGTATGGTCCTCATGATGTAATAATGTCTCCTCCATTATTTCTTTAGGTCTGGAGTCAATTGCAAGGAAGCATAAGTGTTTGTAGAGATGACTTGGTGTAAATGAAGATTTTGCCTTGTGTGTGGAGTATGCGCTAGCTAGGAAGAGTGTGCTAAGTTATTATAAGAATTGATTTTGCTTTTTTCTTGAACTACATTGGATTTCAAATTGATGCATATGTTTTGGAGCTGACTATTATGGCCATTACACATTTAATGTTACACATTTCATCTTGGCTAAACAAAGAGAAATATTTTGATGCTTGTGGAGGATATAAATATAAGATCAAAGTTGTTAAATTATTTATGAAGTCTTTATGGTGTGATAGAATTTATTTTCTGCAAATAAACTTATGATAGAAGTAGATTTAATGATGAAATGTGGAAAGGGAAAGTTTATGTATGGTGATAATGTTGAGGAGGCAATTGTTGCTGATGTGATGATGGAGAAGAGTTTCTGAAGTTGATTTGTTGTTGTGGAGGTTGATATTGTAGTTATGTAGAGGTGAGATAGTTGTACAGAGGCTGAAGTGATAAACAATTAGTTTTTGTGAGAACATTTGAGTTAGTTAAGTCTTGTGTTATAGAGATTGAAGAATTGTTGTGTAAAGATTGTAAGTGTTGTAACTATTTAGCAAGTTTCATCTTCCTTTAGGTTGTATCCCATAAATAATATCATAATCTTGTTTCTATTTGTGAGGATGGATTTGGATAGTAGATCCAAGTAGCTTTCTCACCATGGTTTTTCCCTTTTAGGGTTTTCCATGTAAATCTGGTGTTATGGATGTGTGCTTTTGTGTTCTTGTGCTATTCATGTTTTAAATGCTTATGATAGTTTGAATGTTATTGGAAGAAAAGAATTTAAATAAGTATTGATTGACCCCTCCCCTCTTAGTACTTCTATGTGTTCAATAGGGGAATGTGCATGCTAGCACACTTGTATCATGATATGCATGCAGTAGTGTATTGGCGATCAGCTAGCTTGGAGTGTAGAGTTCATTGCCATACATCTAGGCTTGTAAGCACATATCAATCACTAGACTAGTGATGGCGAGGGATCAAAAGAGCCATCAACCATTTGTGTATACATATAGAGGAGTGCTACAACATCATCATCTAGGTGATCTTAGCTATTGGCAAAGGATGATCGATGATATACAGTTGGTCATCTGGAGGTCGTGGAGAGAGTGTGAGGCATGGTCAGAGGATGTAGAGCATCTGAGGTATTTGTCGCAGCTAGAATACCTAGTGGGGTACACAAAGCTCATTAATGATTGTTACATTCCATATCAAGTAGCTTGACAATTTGGACTACCCTAGGATGTGCCACAGGAGCATGCAATATTTTCTTAGATACATGTAGAGGTGCCACAGTGGGGGCCACCTCATGAACCATGAGGAGTGATAGCCAAGTTTGATGGGCTACAAGGTAGTACATGGGATGCCATAACATAGGTGGTGGATACAGGGATGAACATGTTGTATGGTCAGTGGTGTGCTTAGTAGAGACTAGTGTGACTAACTATACTAGTAGGGCATGCAGTCATAGTGCCAGTGGCAAGGGATGATGGAGATGATGACGACGATGATGATGAGGATGAGGAGGAGATATAGGAGATGGATGTGGAAGAGGAGGGATATGGTGATGGAGGAGTAGATGTGGTGAGGCTATAAGGATTGGTGTAACAACTATAGGCTGAGGTGTAGTAATTATAGTGATAGGTGGCCCAAGCACAGGGTGATGGGCAGGTGGCCCATTTAAAGGGCCAAGTGTTGATGGATGTTTTTACATGCAACAATGCTAATGAAATACCAAGTATCTCACCTCTCTTGAAAGGAATTTAATCCCAAAAACCCTAGAAAAAGACTACACCAAGGTTTACACTGTCAGGTCTTGACTTATAGAATAACTCAATTGTTCATATGTTTTTTTGTTCCAGTCAGGTGAACTTACATGAAATAGAGAGTTTTAGGAGAAATGATAGCCGTAAGTATACAAAACCCTATGTGATTTAGACTATGAAGTCCAAAAAATTCATCTATCATTACTAATGATGTGATACTTTTAACCTAAATCTACCAACTTGTTAAAGAAAATGCAAATGGAATAAGGGATAGGAAGAGAAAATTGAAAATCCTAAGGACAAATCATAGTGGATGAGATGAATTTAGATAGGTAATTGCCCTAAAACAAATTTTAGCTTAACCAAGTTTCCCACAATAATATAAAAATAGTGCAATCATTGAAGGTGATAAAGATTTTAAAATCATATAAATTCATTAAAAACCCAATTACTAGAATAACTTAATTAATTTAATGCAACTAAACTTAATTTATAAAATGGTTTCAGACTAACCTTGCAAAGTAACTTACAATTAGCAAGATACAAATGGTATGAACTTGAGCATTCATCAAATACTTAAAGTATACTTCCAAACTATCACTGAACTTTATCTAACATTGGATTGAAATGAACCATGAAATCTAAAATCTCATAACACAATATAAAATATTACAGTAGCATATTGATTCAGAATTTTGGTAGAGTCTCAACAATTCATTGTTCCAACCTTACAAATAAATAAAATGACTACTCTTATATAGAGGAGCAGGCATACTAAGTTTTCCAATGGATGGTGAGGATTAATCCAACACCAAGGGTTCAAATTTAACAATATTTAATTTTGGCAATTGGGGAGTTACAATCCTGGAATTAAGTTTGTCCATTAGGAAAAGAAGAAAATACAACTTTTTAGTTCAATTGAATAAGACAAAATAGTAGGTTTTTGATATGTATAACAAGACAAATAACTTTTAAAATGTAAGAACAAGTCAAAAGGGACATTTGGCACATTTTGATGGAGACATGCCATGTTGGATTAAGGTGTCTCAATCTTGGTAATTTGTTGCATTTATTATTGTAATGTAATTTATTTATTTAGCCTATGTTGTAATTTTGTTACACATCCTGTTTTGTCATCTAGTGTGAAGTGGCATAATGAGTTGTCACTCCACTTGTAGGATGACTAGGATGGTCAACACACTCCATGTGGAGATAGGTGTCCCTTTTGTGTGGTAGAGGTTTTGTGCCATGTGTCAGCATCTTGACTAGTGTGTAAGTGAATCTTGACTGAAACGGTTATGACAGATTCCTATGATAGAATCAGACATGTAAGAGTCAGAAATAGAAGGTTCTATGATATGTGAAGACATGTGTCACAAGGCACCTTGTAAAAAGGGATCTTTGGATGCCCCAAGGAGAGTTATGACATGTTATAAGAGAATATGCTATTTATAGCCTGTTTATTATAGATTCTCTTACAATTGTAACATATGTCAGTATGACAGATTCTATGATGGTTATAAGAGTCGTAAGAGCATCTGTCATTGCCCATCTTGGGAATAGGTGACCTCTTTGGGATGGGATGACTTGAAAAGTGTCAAGAAAATCCTACATTGTTGGACAAGTGTCCATAGGCATGGGTTTTGGGCCATGAGGCCATGTTGGATGGCCATCTCAAGATAGAGCCATTTTTGCCTTGTATTTTCTATATAAACAGTTGCTTTGGAGAGGAGATGCGTTATGTGATTGATAGGTACTATTACGCTACCAATTTGTCTCCAGATATGAGAGTCGAAGACTCCTAAGAGCTTGCACTACAAGTGTATTGTAAACCATTTTAGTTTTGATAATACATTATGCAGATTTTGGAGTGTGGGGTTTTTCACCCGATAAGGGTTTTCCCCACATATATCTTGTGTCTCTCTCTTTTGTCTCATTTCTATGTGTATGTGTATTACTGCAATATCTCCATTGTTATTTTTAACATTCTATAATTGTAAAGGACAAAATGAATTTGCACTCTTCTCTCCTCTTTAGATTAGTGTAGGAAGCAATTTCTGCACACCTAGCTTCCTTTAAGTTGGTATCAGAGCCTGGCCAGTTTTGGTTCTAGCTACTAGGTAGGGGTTTTTTGAGATAATCTTAGGTTGAGTGGGAGTCTATGCAGAGTATTTTGTATCTTGTTGTAGGAAGGAGATGGCAACCACATCTGAAAGAGTAGAGGTGTAGAAGTTCATTGGCACAAATTTTGAGTTGTGGAAATTTAAGATGGAATATCTACTTGTTGATCATGACCTATGGGAAATTGTTGATGGAACAAAACCTACAACAATGTCACAAGTTGACTAGGATCTCAAAGATCGAAAGGCTAAGGGTCTCATAAGATTATATCTAGTTGACTCTGTTCTATTGAATGTCCATGAGGAGAAGACAATGAAAGATCTTTGGAAGAAGCTGGGATCTGTTTATCAGGCCAAGTCCTTGGTGAACAAGTTCTTTCAGAAAAAGAAGTTGTTTTCTCTAAAAATGGAAGCCGGAGGATCTGTTGCAAACCATATGAATGCTTTTAACATGCTTGTTACATAGTTGACATCCATGGGTGTGAAAATGGAGGAGGAGGGTCTATGTATGACCCTACTTTGTTCTTTGCTAGATTTGTGGGATCATCTTGTCATGGCTATCAGAAGCACTACCACCACCTTCAAGATGGATGATGTAGTATCTTCATTGTTATCTGAAGAAGTGCAGAGAAAGACAATTGAGTCAGCCAAAGATGCTCTTGTGGTTTGTGGAAGACCCAAAGAGAAAGGGAAGAAGGACAAGAAAGGTGAAAAGGGTAGATCCAGATCCGTTGGGAGATTCAAATCTCCTAGAAATTCCAAGGCTCTTTGTTGGAATTCTAGAAAAACTGGGCACTTTCAAACGGAATGCAAAGAGGAAAAGAAAAAGAAAAAAAAGAATGCCCCAGATTTAGATTCTAACAAGTCACAAGATGATGGTGATGCCTTCATCACAGCCCTGGCTACCCATGCATCTAATGATGTGTGGTTGATAGATTCTAGTGCATCACTCCACATGACCTCACATCGAAGCTGGTTCACAAAATATGAAGAGTTTGATGGTGGAATAGTGTATCTTGGTGACGATTCTCATATGAAGATTGTTGGTCATGGAAAAGTCTCAATCTGATTCCCTGATGGATGAGTGAAGGGGATGACTAAGGTTATGCACATCCTAGGCTTGGCATGAAACCTACTTTCTGTAAGTATGTTGAATGATGCAGGTGCATAGGTTGTCTTTTTGACGCATGGATGCAAGATGACTATAGGATCTATGGTGCTTGCAAAGGGTACTCAGAGGGGTACTCTATTTCAGCTGGAGGCATGCACTTCATAGTGCAATAGTTCTTTTGACTCAAAGAAAAGAGCTGCAGTCACTTCATCCCCACCATCTGAATGAGTACTGAAGAAATCTATTGTAACACATTTTGATGGTAGTGCACATGCTCTAGAAGTTGAACTTCCTGCTGAAAAGACTATGTTATGGCATTTGATCTATGGCCACATTGGTGAGAAGGGTCTTGGAACCCTAAAAAATAGAAACCTCATTGAGGGGTTAAATGATTGTAATATCAAATTTGACTTTTGTGAACATTGTGTATATGGAAAGCAAAACCATGTTCAGTTTTACTCTAGTTCTCACAAGTCTTCTGGTGTATTGGATCTTATTCATTTTGATGTGTTTGGACCTATTAATGTTCCTTTGATTTCCAAGTCTGTATATTTTGTATCTTTCATAGATGATTACAGTAGAAGAACATGGGTTTATTTTATCAGAAGCAAGACTGAAGTCTTTAGTCAGTTTAAAGAGTTTAAAGCTTTTGCCAAAAATCAGACTAATAAAAAGATTAAGTGTTTGAGAATTGATAACGGTGGTGAGTTTTGTTTGGCAGAGTTTGATAAGTTCTATAAAGACAAAGGGATTGAAAGACATAAGACAACTCCATACACCTCGTAACAAAATGGAGTTGCAGAGAGGATGAACATGACACTGATGGAGAAGGCTAGGAGTATGCTTAGTGGAGCAAGCTTTGAACAAAAGTTTTGGGCTGAAGTTGTAGCCACTGCTCGCTACCTAGTAAACATGTCTCCTACATTAGCTCTTTTTGGTAAGACACCTATGGAGGTGTGGTCTGGTAAGAAGCCTTCAATTAGACATCTTTGTGTTTTTGGTTGTGAGGCATATGCACAAGTGCCTAAGGAGAAATGGTCTGAATTAGAGAACAAGGTTGTTAAATGTATTTTCATTGGCTATGGTGTTGGTTTGAAAGGATACAAGATTTGGGATCCTTTAGCTGAAAAAGTGTTATATAACAAAAGTGTTATCTTTAGAGAGCTAACACCTTCTTTTGTTGTTCTATAGCTAGAAGAGATAGAAAAGAAAGATGTGGTTTAGTTTCTTTCTACCCCTGAGAAGACTAAACTGACAAACCCTATGAGACCTGATGATGAGGAGAGCTCTAGTAGCTTTGAAAGCTCAAAAGAAGAAGTAAAACCTTAACCTCAGCCATTGAGGAGGTCTACATGAACAAGAAATCAACCTGATAGGTTTGGTTATTCATTACTTGATTCTAGTTGTGCTTTTGCCTTACTAACATTGATGAGCCTAGAACTATGATAGAGGCTATGGGCATGAAAGATGCAGGTTCCTAGAAAGAGGCCATGGAAGATGAAATGGCTTCTTTGGAAAAGAATAAAGCACGGGACTTGGTGCCTTTGCCTAAAGTATAGAAACCTGTTGGATGCAAATGGGTGTTCAAGAAGAAATTTGGTGTAGATGGCAGTGTTGAAAAGTACAAGGCTAGATTGGTTGCAAAGGGGTACTCACAAGTGGAGGGAATTGATTATGGTGAAATTTGATCTCCCATTGTAAAGATGACATCCATTTGGTTCTTGTTATCTCTTGCAGATACCTGTGACTTAGAGGTAGAATAGATGGATGTGAAGACAACTTTCCTTCATGGTGATTTGGAGGAAGAGATTTACATGTCATAGCCAGAGCATTACATAGAGAAAGGTAAATAAAATTTGGTTTGCAAGTTGAAGAAGTGTTTGTATGGTTTGAAGCAGTCTCCTAGGATGTGGTATATGAAAATTGATGCCTTTGTGTTGTCCATTAGATTTCCAAGATTGAAATCTGATCATTGTGTGTATTACAAGTTTGACAATGATCGCATTCTCATTATTGCATTGTATGTTGATGATATGTTATTAATTGGGAATGGTAAGAATATGATTTATGATTTGAAGTCTCAATTGTCAGCACAGTTTGAGATGAAAAATCTAGGGGCAGCCATGTACATTCTGGCAATGGAAATTAGAAGAAATAGAGCTAATAAAAAACTTTGGCTAAGCCAGAGTAAGTATGTGAAGGCCATGTTGGATAGGTTTAGCATGACAGATTGTAGACCATTGTGTGTTTCTATTTCATTGGGGACAAAGTTATTTGTAAGTGATTGTCCAAAATCTCCTAGTGAGGTGGAGGACATGACCAGAGTACCTTATGCTAGTGTTGTCAATAGTTTGATGTATGCTATGGTCTACACAAGACCAGACATTGCCCAACCAGTGGGAGCCCTTAGTCGATTTATGGCTAATCTTGGATGGGTACATTGGGATGCAGTTAAGCGAGTGTTTAGATATTTGAGTGATACTTTCAAGTATTCCATATGATATCATGGTAATGCTATAGGACCTCTGCATTCAGTTTGTATTCGTGGATTCATGGATTCTGATTGGCCGGGTGACATTGACAGTAAGAGATCCACCAGTGCCTATGTGTTCACTATGTTTGATTGTGCAATTAGTTGGATGAGTAAGTGACAACCTTTGGTTGCTTTGTCCATGATAGAAGCTAAGTATATGGCAGAAACTCATGCTTGTAAGGAATCCATTTGGCTTAAGAGATTGTGTTCAAATATTAGTGTTGATGCAGGATAAATTATAATTTGTTGTGATAGTCAGAGTACGATTTTCCTAGCAAAGAATCCAACTTTCCATGCCATAACAAAGCATATTGATGTACATTTTCACTACATGTGAGACATGGTAGAGGATGGGAAGGTGAATTTGGAGAAGGTAGATACTTTGAAGAGTGTTTCAGATGCATTGATAAAACTAGTGGGCACAGAGAAGTTTAGATGGTGTTCGGAGTCTATGGGCCTCTCAGCCTATAGCAGTTAAATCCTATTATTTCTATTGGATCTTATAAGGTGTTTGACAAGTGGGAGAATGTTGGGAATTAAGGTGTCTCAACCTTGGAAATTCCTTGCATTTATTATTGTAATGTAATTTATTTATTTACCCTGTGTTGTAATTTTGTTGCACATCTTGTTTTGTCATCTAGTGTGAAGTGACACGATGAGTTGTCACTCCACTTGTAAGATGACTAGGATGGTCAACACACTCCATGTGGAGATAGGCATCCCTTTTTTGTGGTAGAGGTTTTCTACCATGTGTTAGCATCTTGACTAGTGTGTACGTGAATCTTGACCGAAACTGTTATGACAAATTCCTATGATAGAATATATGACATGTAACAGTTGGAAATGGAAGGCTCTATGATAGGTGAAGACATTTGTCACAAGGCATCTAGGAAAAAGGCATCTTTGGGTACCCCAAGGAGAGTTATGACATTTTGTAAGAGAATATTCTATTTATAGCCTATTTATGATAGATTCTCTTACAGTTATAACATATGTCAATATGACGGATTCTATGACAGTTGTAAGAGTCGTAAGAGCATTTGTCATTGCCCATCTTGGGAATAGGTGACCTCTTTGGGATGGGGTGACTTGACAAGTGTCAAGAACATCCTACAATGTTGGAAAAGTGTCCATGGGCATGGGTTTTGGGCCATGAAGCCATGTTGGACGCCCATCTCGAGATAGAGTCATTTTTGCCTTGTATTTTATATATAAACAGGTGCTTTGGAGAGGAGATGTATTATGTTATTGACAGACACTATAATGCTAGTGGTTTGTCTCTAGATACAAGTATCAAAGACTCCTAAGAGCTTGCACTGCAAGTGCATTGTAAACCATTTTAGTTTTGATAATACATTGTGCAGATATTGGAGTGTGGGGTTTTTCACCCGATAAGGGTTCTCCCACATATATCTTGTGTCTCTCTCTTCTATCTCATTTTTGTGTGTATGTGTATTTATTCAATATCTCCATTTGTTTATTGATAGACACTATAATGCTAGTGGTTTGTCTCTAGATACGAGTATCAAAGACTCCTGAGAGCTTGCACTGCAAGTGTATTGTAAACCATTTTAGTTTTGATAATACATTGTGCAGATATTGGAGTGTGGGGTTTTTCACCCGATAAGGGTTCTCCCACATATATCTTGTGTCTCTCTCTTCTATCTCATTTCTGTGTGTATGTGTATTTCTTCAATATCTCCATTATTGTTGTTAACATTTTTTATTTGTAAAGGACAAAATGAATTTTCACTCTCCTCTCCTCTTTAGATTAGTGTAGGAAGTAATTTCCGCACACCTAGCTTCCTTTCATGCTAGCCATATTTGGCATTTGACTTCTTGATCTATTGACTCTACTCACTACTAATCCTCAAAGACATTGTCATTAACTTTCACTTTTCTTTTTTCTACCTCTTTCTTTCTATATGCCATCAAAGCTTCAAGTGATAGATTAATATCCTTAGGAGAAGGATCCTTCACAATATTTTCTTTGAATTTGAGGGTGTCAACTAATCTAGATAAATCATGATATATTGCAAATTTAGCTCTTCTTCTCTTCTTAAACAATTTTATATGTGACTACAAACTGTTGGCTTTATTCATATCTATTGTACTATAGAAAGAAGAATCTCCCTGTAGTGATAGGCCCACCTATTTCTTACACTCTTGAACTTCTATAGCTGCAATTTCATCCAAATATAGGCCTATTAAAGCTATGAGAAGATCATTAAAACTATAAATAGCTTTCAGAAGCTGGGTCTTCACTGATTCACCCTTAGTCTTTGCCTTATCAAAAATTTCTCTTCTAAGCTTCAAAATTTCCAACCAATGAAAGACCATATGCAATTTGTCCTTCATCAAAATATTCTTCTGAATGAGAAATTCCTTAGGTTGTTTACTCATCGCTAGGGCCCTGGGGTGTATATGTGAGTAATATTCATCATACTCCTCACTTTCTTCTATTATTGCCTCCCAGTCTTCTTTCAAAGCACAAATATTCTTTTGTATATCACCAAGATCATCATTTGATTCATAGCCCTCTGTGTAAATCTCAGTCAACCATTCTCTAGTTACTGAAAAAAGTTTTTTGATTTTATCAAAATCTTCCAACTCTTCTTTCAAAAGAATGGAAGGGGCAATAACAGTGCCATCCTTAGTATGCATACATTTGATTAGGTACCTAATACAGGCATGTAGCTCTTCATTCTATTGCTTAATCTACTTCTTTGTCAGCTCATCTTTATCCATTTGACTCATAATTGTAGAGAAAAAATCTTTGAATTCCTCAATTTCATGTATCCTAGAAGTAGGCCTGAGGTTTATTATTGAGATTTTATAATCTCCAGGTATGACCTCTTCTTTATTCACCTGTGTTAATGGTATTGCAACTTCAGCCATTCGTGACCTAGAAGCATCCTTATAAATCCTTTAGTGAACCTTTTATAGTTTTTTTCTTTTTTGGATTTTCAAGCCAGGCCAAAAATCTATCCAAATCTAGGTCAACAACTTTAATTTGGTGTTGCTTACCTTGTAGTCTCTACTGCAGCCAGTCAGGAGCTGTTAAAGAATGTGTAGGGGATTTTAATTAATAACCCTCTTAGTTAAAAGAATCACTATTATCTACTATTGGCATCTCCTTTGTTGTATCATCTTCCCCAAGAGTATCAGCATCAACCCTTGTAGGAGAACCCATCTATTTCAGCTTCTCTCCCATATCCTTCTCATGCTTATCAAAGGTAGTTTGGCCTGATTCACCTTGTGGGGGACTATCATCGAGATCTACAATCTCTACAGTACTCATGTCCACAAGATGGCTATTGGGAGCATCTTGTATGTGAACTTCTTCACTGACTATGTTCATTTTAGTACAAACCCTTTTGATACCCTCTAGTACAGGCACCTTGAGGGATGAAGGCTTTGGAGTAGCATCAATAGTCTAGAATGGCTATGATAAACTGTTGTGTATTTAAATGAATGGACCCACTGCCGCTTTTGGCAGTTGCACCCTGGAAAGATTTGCAAATGCTGGAAATCCAAGAGAATGCAAGATGGATGGATGAGGAAGAATGTAAGTGATAACAATAGGAGTGGATAGACTAAGGGGTGGAAATGAGAAATATGGAGGTTATAGGACAATCAAAATGGGTGGAAAAAGAGGAATTATGAGAGATGAAAGGGATGTAATATAGGATATGGAAAGTGGAGTGGAAAGCGAGAGTTGAGGTGGTAAGGAAATCAAGACATTAATGGATGACAATGAAAGAGAGGATGGAGGAGAAGAAGAAGGTGCAATAGGGACAGTGGTAGTAGAAACTAGCATAGAAGGAAGTAGAGGGGCAGATGAAGAAGGTGGTACATTAGAAGCAGGTGAAGAAGGTAATACAAAAGAGGCTTATACATTATATTTTGTAGTAGGAGTAATGACTATAGGCAAAGGGACTAAAGTAGTAGCTACTTCTAGAGGGTCTTGTGTGACTTTAAGGCTTGGTTCCTTCTAAGAAACCTTAGCCTTATTTGGCTTTGATACCTCACCTTCTCTAGTTTGTGAGGGCTTTTGTTTGGAAATTCTTGTCTAGATTGGGGATACACTACCCCTCATTACCTTCTTCTTGGGCTCTTAACTACTTTGCCTATACCTTTCATATCAACCAATGATATCTCATCTTATCTACCCTCACTATAAACCTTCCCTTCTTGTGCTGCAGGCTTTGGTTCTTGAACCTCTATGGGCTCATCTTTTTCATCATTGTTGTCCCTCTCCTCCTAGGAATCTACAAATGTCAAGGTTACATCAGTGGCAGTGAGTTGTGCTACTTTTGTTTGTACCCAAGCTCTGCTATATTTGATATGATTTCTCATGATATTTTGAAGAGAACTATCTTATGCTTCTGCCCAATTAGGTGGAGGAATTGGTTTGTCAAAAATCCTTCTACATTCAACCTCCTGAATCACAACTCCATCATCTACTAATTGATATGGTGTAGGGGTAATGTAAAATGTTTTGATAAAATCTAAGGATAGCCTTGAGCATCTTCTTCTCTGTACCTCATGCTCATCTATTTAATTGACCCAAAAATCCTGTATTTGCTCTATATGGAAGAGTTTTCTACTAAAATGTTGCTCTAGTGTGCCAAATGGATCAAAATGATTACATACCTTATAAAAATTTTAATGTAATTACTACAATTCAATATCTGAATACTCTACTGCACCAATGGTAATGCATGTGAATAGTGACCTCCCCAAAATGATGGGGAACATAATAGTAGCTCCGTGCAAGTCCTTGTTAATTCTATTAGAATCACTTTATCAGTGGGATAATTTGGTAATCTATAGGGCACCCCTTTGAATTCTTGCACTCTGAGGTATGTGAATTTTGGGAATTGGATGTACCAACACCCATAATTTTAAACCATGGTGGCTACCTCCATGGATATCCTCCTTGGCATGCCCCCTTGCAACATCCTGGGGATGTACATTATGAATGCATCATTCATCCTTTAATAATGTAAGAGTGATTGAATAAGCTGCAACTATGGGTAACAATCATAAACTTTCATTTCTCCATCTGCATTCTGAACTATTCCTAATTGGGTCAGCCCAGGGTAGCCAAAGTTCCTGGCTAACATATACACAACATATGAAGGCCAATGGAAGATCAAGGTTTGGTTCATAGCTAAAAAAACCTCATGAATCTTATCACTAATAATGCGGCCCCAATATATTTTCCTGTCTCCCTTCAATATTTCTTCCACATAGCCAAACATTCATGGCTCAAATTTTGATGTAGTGGCCAAACCCATGATTCTACTTAGGAGTGTTACTAAATCTCCTACTTCTACTTTGAAATCACTTCTATAAAGCACTTGACGAACGTTGGACATAGTAGTCCTTCTCACCTTCATCCATGTATCATTGATAATATTCCTACATGCTTCTGGACATTGGTCATACATCCTTTGGTTCTAATCCTTAATGACCATAGTCATGGTAGGATACTTACGGATATCAAAAGCCTTTGAGATGGCATCCATAGTAAAATTTCCAATTATCCTCTTGTCTTGAGTTATCACAGACCTGGTAGGTGGGTGATATCTCTTTGAACAAGCTACAATCATCTCCGAGCATTGTACTACAATGGGAAATGATGCAGCTTGAGAAATACCATTTTCCCTGATTCTACAAGCCCAGTTGCTACCTGATTTTAACAAAAAATCTCATCTTGAATTCATATAGGTCCACATGACTTATGTCAATATCCACTATATTACCCTAACTTGAAGTGATCTTAGAGGCAGGAAGAACACCCGTGAATTCATACTTGATAGTGGTAGCCCTAGTAGACATCTATCCTGCATATATTACCTTAATGAATACCCCTTTTGAACACCATTTCAACATGCCTAATCTATCATTTTGGTTAGAAATCAACTTGAATAATTGAAATAGGACATTTTTCATGAATTCCTAACATATAATATTCATCTAGACATGGAATTTAATCAGTTGTAGAAAAAAGTAGGCATTTTCCCTCCTATAGGATATAAGCATATCAAATTAAACCTTCACATCAAATGCCATCTCTACATAAACCCTAAGAGATAAAGTAATCAAGTTAACTAGATCATGTAAAGTAACTAGCTTAAGTAAATGATTCAACTTCCATAAGATAAAACAATCATGTACTCAAAATTGGGTTAGAAGCCTTGTACAGGATAAGCAAGACTTTTGGGGTCAAAGGGATATGCATAGGTTTATGATGCAAGAGCATCCCTAGTTCAAGAGAAATCTTGCATCAAACAAAAAATGTTTGCATTTCAGTTTGTTTCTTTTCATTTTCCAGTTCAGTCCAGTCAGTAGCAATTTCTATATTTTGGTCCCCATTCCACCGTAGTTGCATCTATGACCTTACGGAGCTAGACTTAGCATCTAGACATATTCATGCACCACATATCCAAATCTTAGATCATTTGGATTAGGTACTGATAAGATATCACTATCACAAGATCAACTATTTTCTTAGAATAGAGCATCCTAACAATCTCAGACAATCAACTAAAGGAGAAGACTTGCAAAGAATTTCATGACCTAAAGAACTAAATAAAACATTATTCAATGTTGTTTGGTTCATGGATAACCTTCCCTAAAATCTGCACACCATTCCATTCATTTGTGGAGGAATTCTATTCATTTAGGTCCGACCTTATCTGTGTACACACGTTACAACTCTTCATTAGAGTTTGTGATCTTTCTTGGCCGATGTGGAGGAATCTTTTACTTCAGAGATGATATATATTGATGTAGTAGATGCCTAGGAAAGTAGTTGATCATTAGTTCATAGTTGATAGTTTGAATTCTTTGTGAAGGAGCTTCAAAGCTATATCTTGTGCATATTCTGTAATTGTGAAATCAGGCCTATGAGCCCTAATTGTAAGCCCATATGTTGCCAGCCAATTTGTATTTGAATTCTATGATATATTAAATGACTAAATCTACATTTTATTCATATATTTGAGTTGTTTCCATTGTGTTTACTCTAGATGCATGGCCTAGATAGTTCACTTTGTGGACCCTCCTAACAATGACTGCACCAAGTGGTATCAGAGTGAAGGTTTGAATCTTTGGGAGTGAATTAAAGAAGGTGGCGAAGGAATTCCATAAGATATTGTTATGAATAAATCACCAAATTTGAGGTAGGTTACTTGTGTTGCAACTAATCATCGATTGTGAGGCAGTTGTCACCTTGTAGCCCAATCACCGAATTTGAGGTAGTTACACTTGATCCTATGAAGAATGCCACTGAGGAGAATCCTTGTTGTTGGCACAATGGCTAGAAGAATGGATGAGATAATGGAGATGATGAAAACCATGTGAGTTCACTTGGATATTGTTAAAGAAGACAGACAAAGAGGATTAACACCTAGACCTAATGTTGAAATTAATGATGATGAAGAATTTCAATCTGCTAATCAAAATGGCAAAACCCTAGGAGATGATGAAGAAGAAGAATTAGATCAAGTCAAGATGTTGTGAGCTATTTCAAAGAATGGAAAAATACCTAGAGTTGATGTACCGAATTACATTGGCAATTTGAATCCTGAAGAGTTGATTTACTGGATAAATGACATGGAAGAATACTTTGAATATGAAGAAATTGAAGATGTAGAGAGGGTGAAATTTGCAAACACAAAGTTGAAAGGACAGGCTGCTATATGGTGGAAAGAAGTTTAGTTGGATAGAAACAAAAGAGAAAAAGAGAAGATTACAAAGTGGGATAGAATGGTGACAAAGTTGAAGAATTAGTTTATACCTGTTGACTATGAGTTGGAAATGTTGAAGAGATTGCAAAACTTGAGACAAAAGCAGAAATTTGTGAAGTACATTGAAGAATTTCATAAGATGATCATAAGGATAGGACATAGTGAAGCAAGAAAGGAGAAAGTAGCTAGATACATCAATGGAATTGCTGGGACTATAAAATTTTGCAAAATTTTAAGTGCCCATGATGAAAAATTTGATTTGCACAATCAGAAATGTACCTAAAAAATATGCCCTAGTGACCTACTTTAGAGGGCCATAATTCGGACCTAGTTGACTTTCATGCCAAACCACTTGGTGGGTGTACTCATTCAACATATGTGATCATGTATGTTTGATTTCAACTTCATGTGATGAGTTTTGATAGGGTTTTGAAGTGACAAGTTGGAGGGTTCTGGGACTATTTTATTGTTTGAATATTCTTAGGCCTGCGAAGTAGCCTCCTATTCGGATCAATATTTCACAGTTGGATAATCATCATGGAAAATGGATTGGAGTTGTACATTATCCTAGCCTTCATATCCTCCCTAGTCTAGTTTTAGAGCCTCATGATCAGGTTTGATATTTATACCAGGTCAAAAGCAAAAGTAGTTTGTCATATTTTGAAATCTGAAAGTTTCAAAGAGGTCAACATTGACCCTTGATATTTGGTGGAGGAAGTGAACTAGTGAAAAATCCTCTTGCATACATGCTCAATGTACCTAAATGAACTATTTCCCCAAGTGGTAGCCTCCCAGGAGGAGATTTGATATTTTTCAAGGAGGTGACTTGTGCTTAAGTTGGTTTTTTAATAGGTTCAGTTGTAGAAAAGGCTAGGTCGGCCACTTTGAATGTTGATATCTTGAACCTCAAGATACATTTTCCTAAGACATTTGTTGTAGTGAATCCTTGGTTCAAATATCTACATGCCTAGGCATTTTCATGGCTCTAGGAAATTGTTTGACCAGTTTTCTAGGGTGATTCTGGAGACTACTTGGCTTGTTTTGGGTCACTATGTAAGTTGCCAAAAAGTAGATTCTGATGACAACCCACTTCATTTTTTCATCTTTGAAGCATATTGATGTGGTTTTAGAGCAATTCATTATAAAAATTTGTTTCAAAATGAAAATGACAATGATGGAGATCTTTTGATAACTGGAACACCTCTAAATGAACCTTTCTTAATCGATGTGATTAGCAATGATTTGATCATTCATGGTGTCAAGCTTATAACACAGGTGGCCTTTATCAAATTGGAATTTTTCCACATTAGGGTGACTAATCAAAGTGGAATTGGTAATATCAAGACATAGCACGATAGTAGATCAAGAGCACAAATGAACTTGCAAGAGCTTTTGCCCAATGCCTTTGTGGTAGTCCACACTTGTATCAGGAAGGTGGAAGGAAACCATGGCATAGTGTCAATTTTGTATTTGCCCATGATGGATTTTCATCAGCAGAACTTGTATCATACAATTAGAAATATAACTTGGCAAAATGTTCAAGACCATAATAATAGTTGGGAATGTGGAGAGGAAGGCAAGTTTTTGGGTCTCCTTGTACAACGATTCTGACAAAGACAAATGCCAAACTTCATTGTTTATCTTATGGTTTCTTGAGCACAGAGGATATTGATACCTAAGCATTGAAGAAGCATGATTTAAAACTGGCGAATGCATATGCAAAGTGAATCCGTCCAAAGACTTGGTGCCTAAAATCATTTGATTGAATGCCCCGATGAGAGAGGTTGTTTGGGATTGAAGGATCCTGATCATCCTATTGCTACATTGCTTTGATGATGAATCTATTAGGACCTAGCAAATTCTAGTGCATTTCAATTGGCAAGATTTGTTGGTGCTAATGGTTATTGAACCATAGAAATATCCAAATTTTTCCTAGTAATTTCCTTTGATGAAGAATAGAGGAACCGCGTTCCCACAGAGGTCTGGGAAATGGTGTGTGGTATAGTGGGCTCTCCCCGTGTCCCTACGATGGAACTTCTATGTGCGCGTGGTTGAACGACAAGCTTGCTTTTCTCCTTGTATCCCTGTAAAGGTTCAACCATTGGCATGCGGTATGGCAGTGATTTTTGACACTCCCACAAATAAAAAATAAGATATGTGTGGGACATCAGTAATGTGGAAATAATAAAGTGAAATGATGAAAAAAGTGGGTGTAAATGAAAAATTGTCGAAGATTATATTTTTCATAGAATGCAAAGCAAAGGGTGAAAAATAAATATTTTAGATGGCAAAGAATGTGAAAGGTTTCTCCAAAAGGTATGTGAAGGGTCAATAGGCAAAGTATGTATGAAAAAATAAAAAAAGGCAAAAAGAGGTTAAATAGAGACAGAGAGGGGAGCAGAGTAGGTTGGTGCACTTGTGAAGACTTGGGACAAGATTGTACAAGAATGTATTTGATTTGAAAATGGTCTAAATTGTTCATTGATTTTAATGAAAATAAAATTTGAAACTGTCTCCATATTGTGTTCTTTGATCATATGAATTAATCTGGCAAGGTCTTAAATTGATTTGTCATTGCATGTTAAATTCTTTTGTGTAATATGTTTAATGGGTTCTCTCAAGGAGAGATTAAATTCTTTTGAACATGTTACTATGATTTGAAGGATATGGTTTGGATTTTGTAAGAATGGTTTTCATAGTTGATTTACTTGAATCTTTATGCAAGGCGTAAATAGGAAATGTGCTAAATAGTTTTTGTTTATAGCCATTAGATGATCAATAATTCATTGTGACTCTGTAGCCCAATAGATAAGGCACCGATCATATGTTGTGGTCTTGAACTGATTAAATCATTGTACATAATTTTGATTTTCTATTTGTAGGAATAGTAGTAGAAATAAAGTAGTTGAATAAAATCATTCCCAGACACCATGCCAGTCTAAATATGATTAAAAGGTGCTTCAAATAACAAAATCATATAATAAGTATAATCATCACCCATTTGTTTTGAGGCGTTCACATTCATTGGTGATAAGAAGGTACACTTGCAAAGGCAAAGTAGAGCCTGAAGTGTAGGGAAGTCTAATCAGTTTGACTAATTCCATCAGTTGGCCAAATTAGTTACTAGACTAGATCACAAAGTTTGGTATCCTTTCAGGGTTTGGTGAACTGTAGCTTTGAGAACCAAGAAATTGGTGACTCTGCTGGGGAGTTGAAGTGTCAAATCATACCTTGGAATCTCTAGTAAAAAATTTTACCCTTCGAGTCACAACAAACTTTTAATGGTGAAGAGATATGTAAATGGATCTATTGGAGAAGACCCAAAAAATAAAATTCATTCCTCTTTGAAAGAGGTGGTGACTCTACAAAAAAGAACCTAATGAAGGAATGGCTCAGAAATATTCACAACATAGGCTTAGAGAGGAAATACCTCATATGGTAAGATCCACTGATGCCCATGCTACCTTTTCATCAACAAGAGAATTGACAATTCAAGAGTTGAGACAAAATGTTGAATGGTTGGAAGCACAACTTCAAAAGTCTCAATTGATGCAAAGACAAGGAGAATTGGGGTAAGAGTTGCAAGATCAAACTATTTCAAATGTACCACAACATAGATCATATTGTATTCATCATGTTAGAGGTGCATATCCTTTTCCCCCTAGTCAAGGAGGTGTAAAAATTCAAAATCAAGAATATGACTAGCATATGAGGGAATGCCAGTATCAGCATCATGCTCCATTCCAAAATATCGAAGGTAATATGTATTACCCAGGAGGTTTTTACCAAGATATGCTTCACCAATATCAGCAATATAAACCCTAATATCAACAATATCAGCAGTATCAAGTTCATCAAGGTAAAAATTCATTTGCAAGAGGACATCTCAAATCTAAAACATTTCCATATTTGAATGAAGATGAAAACATGGAATCCTAACTTCTCATCTTACAAGAGGACTACAATACTGAAGATGTTGTTGAAGACACATTGCAGGAGGAGTGCATTAGTAATGAGACAAATGAAGAAGCAAGTCCACCTTACAGTGAACATGAAGCATATCTATTGGATGATATAATCAGTGAAGAAGAGGTATGTACATATGAGGATAATTTTTAAAAAATTTTAAACCCCTTGTATGATGAGATGATAGAAGAAAATCAAATGATACTTTCCCAAGGTGTTTTAAAATGTGATTTTCATGTATATTCAAATCCATTCTATAATGAGGATGAAGCCCTTTTAGATGATCAAGATGATGCATGTAAAGAAAATAATTATGTTGATGAAAAGAATGCATCTCATTTGTTATTTTTTGAGTGCTAGTATGATGGTGAAAAAAGTAAAGAACACATCAATGAGGAAATGAATGAAGTGGTATCAGATGAATATCAAAGGGTTGATAACAAAACATCTCATATGGAAATGAGTCATGTTGCAAATATGTCAGAGAGGGACTTGTTTTTGAATACCTTGGAGCTAGGATTTCTTGATGATTCTTCTCACCAAGATGTTGAAATGCACTCACAAAATGAGCCCTTATATGAATGCTTTTATTTTTTGGAGGATTATTTTCATGATGCTTATGGTTTGCAACAGTGTGATATCAGCAATGATGCAGCATATGCATGTTTCAATTTTTTTGTTTATTTGGTCAAACCTTCATTGAAGCATGAGGATGGAACAGATAATGGTGATAGCATTTTTCAATTTGTGCCTGATTTTGAGATATAGTTTGATAGAATTGATGTTGGCATGGGAAGATATAATGATATGTTTCAGAGTACCTATGATGTTGTTGGTTTCCATTTTTGTAGTGATGGTACTTTTAGATTTACCATGATGCAATTAGATGAAAAAAAAGGTGTATGACAAAGGTAAGTAGAGGCCTTTTCTTTTTTTGGTGGCCTTGTGCCTTCAGCCGTGGTGTGATTTTTCAAATCATACCAGTTTAGGGCAGAGAAGGAGAAGTGGGACTCTATTACCCAATGAATAAAGCACCAGTCTGCTCCATTAGAGATCTAAATTCTTGCTATGCCTAAAGGAGCCATACATTCGCAAGCAAGAGCCACTATTGTGACTGTAAAATTTTGCAAAATTTTAAGTACCTATGATGAAAATTTTCATTTGCACACTCAGAAATGTACCTAAAAAATCTGCCCCAGTGACCTACTTTGGAGGGTCATAATTCAGAGCCAGTTGACTTTCAAGCCAAACCACTTGGTGAGTGTACTCATTTGACATATGTGATCATGTATGTTTTATTTTAGCTTCCCATGATGAGTTTTCATAGGGTTTTGAAGTGACAAGTTGGAGGGTTCTGGGATTGTTTTGTTGTTTGCATATTCTCAGGCCTACGAAGTAGCCTCCTATTCGGATTAGTATTTCAAAGCTAGATGATCATCAAAGAAAATGGATTGGTGTTCTACATTCTCCTAGCCTTCATATGCTCCGTAGTCTAGTTTTAGAGCCTCATGATCAGGTTTGATATTTTTACCAGGTCAAAAGCAAAAGCAGTTTGTCATATTTTGACATCTAAAAGTTTTAGAGAGGTCAACTTTGACCCTTGATATTTGGTGGAGGAAGAGAATTGGTGAAAAATTCTCTTGCACACATGCTCAATGGACCTAAATGAACTATTTCCCCAAGTGGCAGCCGCCCAGGAGGAGATTTTGATATTTTTTCAAGGAGGTGACTTAGTCTGCTTAAGTTGGTTTTTGATAGGTGCAGTTGTAGAAAAGGTTAAGTGGGCCACTTTGAATGTTGATATCTTGTACCTCGGGATGCATTTTGCCAATTCATTTGTTGCAGTGAATTCTTGGTTCAAATGTCTACATTCCTGTGCATTTTCATGGCTCTAGGAGATGGTTTCACTAGTTTTCCATGGTGATTCTGAAGGCTACTTGGCTTGTTTTGGGTCACTATGTATGTTGCCAGAAAGCAGATTCTGATGACAACCCACTTCATTTTTTCATCTCAGAAACATATTAATGTGGTGTTAGAGCAATTCATGAGAAAAAATTGTTTCAAAAAAAAAATTAGCCAGGCCCACAAGGGGACCTGACATTTGCAAGAACACAAACAAAGGCTCAAGGGCTCTCATTCTAAGTAAAGTTTCAAGTTAACAAGTTCTACCAATTGCATATTTGGAAATCCTTTCTGATTTCTGCCAAGTCCCAAAATTTTCCCAAACTACAAAGTGCAACTTGTTCCTGGTCTCAGAAGGTCCTGTGTTGCAAATATTTTCCAATCATGGGGTCTCAATGCAATCAAAAGTTGTAGAGGTTTCCCAGAATGTGTTTGTAGTTACAATTCACTAAAGATTTCTGAATCTTGAAATATATCCTCTATTGTAAAATACAAAAAGGGGCTACTGCAAATTGCTTATTGTACTTGTGATGTGATTCTCATCTCCAAAGTCCAAAGCACATTGCCTTTGACACCAAAATAAAAGGAATTTGAGGCAATGCAGAGTAAAATGGATTCCTCAAGAACTTTTCATGAAAGCATGGCTAGTGAGGAAGTAGGCAATGAGTTTAAAGATCACCATGCTCAGCAAGGATTTTATGAGATAGGTGAAAAACAAAGACTAGTTCATTCTAGCAATATTTATAGGGCACGATAGGAGTTCTAAGTGGGATCAATATAGGATACTAGTGAGCTTGATTGATAGAGGAGGGAATGCTTCCTAGACATGTGATGAGTATGATGGTGTAATTGTTGATCCAAACAATCTAATTTTGATGATTTTGTTTCTTCACTAATGTTGTGACTGTTTATATGGAAGCAATAGGGTAAGAAAGGGGTATGACTAAAAGTTCCAATCACACATGCCAAACTTGTTCCTACTGTAATTGAGGAGGTCTTTTGGTATCATCATGCAGAACCAACATATGTGATGCTTGCTTGTTAGATCCCACAAACCTCTCAAGGAAGAGACATGGGTTGATACATAATTTGTAGATCTGGTAGGATTTAGGTATTGGGTTATTGAAATATATATTGATGGTTTCTGCCTTGAACTTGCTTCCATCATGATAAGGGCTTGCAGTTTGTGGGATGGTGAAAATGTTTTTGGTAATGACATTGATGGAGATCTTTTGATAACTGGAACACATCTGAATGAACCTTCCTTAATTGATGTGATTAGTAATGATCTGATCCTTCATGGTGTCAAGCTTATAACATAGGTGGCCTTTATCAAATTGGAAGTTTTCCACATTGGGGCGACTGATTAGAGTGGAATGGGCAGTATCAAGACATAGCATGATAGTAGATCAAGAGCACAATTGAACTTGCAAGAGATTTTTCCCAATGCCTTTGTGGGAGTCCACACTTGTATCAGGAAGGTTGAAGGAAACCGTGGCATAGTGCCAATTTTGTATATGCTCGTGATGGATTTTCATTAGCAGATCTTGTATCATACAATCAAAAATATAACTTGGCAAATGTTCAAGACCATAATAATAGTTGGGACTATGGAGAGGAAGGCAAGTTTGTGGGTCTCCTTGTATGATGATTGCAATAGAGACAAATGCTAAACTTCATTGTTTATCTTATGGTTTCTTGAGCATAAGGGATATTGATACCTGGGCATTGAAGAAGCATGATTTAAAACTGGTGAATGCATATGCAAAGTGAAGTCATCCAGAGACTTGGTGCCTAAAATCATTTGATTGAATTCCCCAATGAGAGAGTTCCTTTGGATTGAAAGATCCCGATTGCCCTATTGTTGTGTTGCTTTGATGATCAATCTATTGAGAACTAGCAAATTCTGGTGCATTTCAATTGGCAAAAGTTGCTAATGCTGATGGTTATTGAAACATAGAAATATCTAATTTTTTTCTAGCAATTGCCTTTTATGAAGAATAGAGGAACTACGTTCCCATAGAGGTCTGAGAAATGGTGTGTAGTATAGTGGGCTCTCCCCACGTCCCCGCGATGGAACTTCTATGTGCACGCAGTTGAGCAGTGGTCTTACTTTTCTCCTTGCATCCCTACAAAGGTTCAGCCATTGGCATGTGGTATGGCAGTGATTTTTGACACTCCCACAAATAAAAAATAAGATATGTGCGGGACATTGATAATGTGGAAATGATAAAGTGAAATGATGAAAAATGTGGGTGTAAATGAAAAATTGCCAGGGATTATAGTTTTCACAGAATACAAAGCAAAGGGTAAAAAATAAATGTTTTGGATGGAAAAGAATGTGAAAGGTTGCTCTAGAAGGTATGTGAAAAGTCAATAGGCAAAGTATACATGAAAAAACAAAAAGGGAAAAAGAGGTCAGATAGAGACAGAGAGGGGAGCAAAGCACGTTGGTGCACTTGTGAAGACTTGGTACGAGATTGTGTAAGAATGTATTTGATCTGAAAATGGTCTCAATTGTTCATTGATTTTAATGAAAATAAACTTTGAAACTATCTCTATATTGTGTTCTTTGATCATATGAATCAATCTGGCAAGGTCTTATTGATTTTTCATTGCATGTTAAATGCTTGTGTGTAATATGTTTAATGGGTTCTTTCAAGGAGGGATTAAATTCTTTTGAACATGTTACTATGAATTGAAGGATGTAGTTTGGATTTTGTAAGAATGGTTTTCATAGTTGATTTACTTGCATGTTTACACAAGGTGTAAATAGGAAATGTGCTGAATAGTTCAAGTTTATAGCCATTGGATGATCGATAATTCATTGTCACTCCATAGCCCAATAGATAAGGCACTGATCATAAGTTGTTCTCCTAAACTGATTAAATCATTGTACATAATTTGGGTTTTCTTTTGTAGGAATAGGAGTAGAAATAAACTAGTTGAATAAAATCATTTTCAGACCTCATACCAGTTTGAATATGATTAAAAGGTACTTCAATTGACACAATCACATAATCTACATAATCATCACCCAGTTATTTTAAGGAGTTAACATTCATTAGTGATAAGAAGGTACACCCACCTAGGTGAAATAGAGCTTGAAGTGCAAGGAAGTCTAATTAGTTCGATTGATTCTATTAGTTTGCCAAATTGGTTACTAGACCTGATCACAAAGTTTGGCATCCTTTAAGGGTTTGGTGAACTACACATTTGAGAACCAACAGGACTAAGATTGAACATTCAAGAAGAACTGAGTTTGGTAAGGATGACAACATTGGAAGAAGCATATCAGTTTGCCCTAAAGGTTGAAGAAAAGTTAAACAAGAGGCATGATCAGAGATAGAGAGGCAGAGGAAGTAAATTTTATAGAGGTAGAACATTTTCCAGAGGAGAAAGAACATATGTAGAGTAGAACAGACAAGAGAGTTCACATTCAAGAAGGAGGACAGAGATAACAATGCATACCAAAGAGATGATAGAACTTTCTACCATAGAGGAAACCCTAGTCCATACCAAAGTGAAGGATATAGAAGATATGGAAGAGGACCTAATAGAACATTCAAAGGAACCTATTTTAAGTATGGAGGTGAAAGACATAGAGCATTTGAATGTAATCAAGGGAGTAAAAGAAAAAGGACTAAGAATAGTGGGAGAATAGCCTATGTGGAAGAAGAACCTATTGGATCACCAAATTTAGTTGGTAAACCTGAGAAAGGAGAATCACTTGTCATGAGGAGAGCACTATTTCAAATAGAGACAATTAAAGAACCACTGCAGAGGATAAGTTTGTTCAGAACCAGATGCAAATCAAGAGGTAAATGTTGTAAAGTTGTAATTAATAGTGGTAGTTCATATAACCTAGTTTCAGAAGAGATGGTGACTAAGCTAAAGTTGGAAAGATTGAAACACCCTAAGACATATCAGATAGCATGGATTCAAGATTATCATAAGGTACTGGTGAGTGAACAATGTTTGGTGAAATTTCATATTAGATCTTATCATGATGAAGTATTGTGTGATATTATGCCTATGGGTGTATGCCATATTTTGTAGGGTAGACCTTGGCATTACGATAGGAAAGCTATACATGATGAGAGAAAGAATACTTACACTATAACATCAAATGGAAAGATAATTACTTTGATTCCTTTGGAATATGATCCTAAGGGTGAAGTATGTAGGAATGCTAGAATCTTTTTGGTAGATGGAAGGAGATTTTTGGATGGTTTGAGACATGAGAACATGTGTTATTCTTTGATTCCTAAGAAGCATGAAAGCCTAAAGAGTGAAGAATCACAACCAGAGGAGATAACTAAGTTGCTAATAGAGTATGAAGACATCATATCTATCATGCCCACAATTCCCATGTGGTCACAACACACAACACATGTTTTATGTCCACATTTGTCATGTGGTCATGACATGAAACATCAAAAAATTTCTCCACCTGACTCCAAAAACCCCCTCACTTGCAACATACATGCTCGGAGATGATTGTACGAAGGTGAAGACCTCAGTCAAAGTTGAGGAAGTGTGAAGTTCCTTTCGCATCCCCCATGAAATGATATTCTACTAAGGGGATTATACGATGCGAGGAGTGTCACCAATAGGGTTAGTTTCCAAATTGGATCTAACCCTAAGATTCCTAAGTGAAGTGGGGTGATTTCGACACATGTCAAAATCTAACCCTAGGAACTAGAATAATTAAATTAAATTAAATACATCTTTGACATAATTAAATCTCATGATAAACAAATGTGTTAATACGGATAGGAAATAATTTACTAAGTTAACCATAATATTCTAGATAAAATTTGGCAGCATAATACCTCTACGTCAAGAATAGGAAATTTAAAAATATCCCCTAGTTAAAATCATTTATAAGAAATTAATTTAAAATTAATATATTCCTAAACCAAATTTACTTCAACATTCCTTATTAGCCAAGGTGATAAAATTTAAAATAAAATAATCCTAAACTCTAAAGTCAACAAAAATAATTTAAATTCATCTTTAACTTGAGTACTAACCAAATAAATTAAATGGGGTTCAAATTAAATAATTAATTAAAATAAGTATCCCCTTTACACTATAGATTACCCAAAAAAATTTAAACAAATTAAATTAATTAAATTTTCTAACATTAATTTCCACACCTAACTCTCTTTCAAAAAAATCCACCTAAATTAATTTAAAAGACCAAGGTTAAATTTAATCTCACAACATAATAAATAAAAAGGCAATGAAATAAAGTAAAAATAGATTTTAAGAGATAACTTAAATTTGAAACTAAAAATCATAAATTAATCCCACAACATACTAAATAAAAAAAAGCAATGGAATAAAGCAAAATTAGATTACAAGGGATAACTTTAAATTTAGAACTAAAAATCATAAAGCCCAAAAAAAAGGATAATTAAAAGTCTAGGTTGAAATTTAAGCCCACTTACAAAAATAAATTAAAATCAATGAAATAAAGTAAAGGTAGTTTTTAGAAAAAACTCCAAAAAATTTTTAGCCCACTAAATAATTAAAAGGCCTAGGTAAAAAAATTCAATCCACTAACTTAAATAATCCCAATAAAATAAAAAGGCATTAACAAAAGACAAGATTCTAAGTTTAGAAATTGTGAAAGTCATAAAGCCCACTAAAAAATTTCTACCCACAATAAAAGGCTAAAGAAATGAGAATAGGAAAAATGAAGAGGGAAAATAAAAATATTCGCGTGCACACAAAATAAATCCCCAATTTAAAATATTCCCACATGCCTTATTTTCTTTTATTACCCCACATCCTAAATTTACTTTTCTAATATTATATTCCCTCACTTGCCCTAACCCTAATCTCATCTGCCTTCTTTCTATTTTGTTTTCTAATTTTCTCCTCTAACCCTATTTTCTTCTCTTCTCTTCTCATTGCTTCCTCTATTGTGTTGTCTTTTCTATTTTGTTTTGCAGGCTACCTAGGGCAGGCATGGAGAAAAATCACAGAGGTATACATAGTGCTAAGCTTATTTTCCTATTTACTTGTTTGAACCCCCCCTTTTTTTGGAGCATATACATACACACACTTGTTGGGACTACTGGTAAAATACACCAGAGGTAGCAAAGAATTTATTTTATTTTAAATACAAACTGCATATATACCAATAAATAAATTTGTTTTCAATGCAGATCATTATGCAAAAGTGGTAGCTAGACCCAAGGAACACAACAGGTATCATCTCCAATGGTGGCCAAATGGTCTGACGGGTGCTAAGCACCATTGGAGAGGAAATGGTGGATGGGGGTTTCATTTTCCCCACCACCACAGAGATACAACTAAAATGGGGGGGGTGGGGCAGGGCTCTGCCACCCCCCCACCACTCTCTTTTTATATATATATCTTTTGTAATAGGCCGCTGCTGCCTCTGTGTAAAAACTACAGTTTCAAAAAAACATCCAGAGCTAAAACCCTATCATGGGTACATTTCAATGTCTCTCCTTTTAATTCATTTTTATTTAATAAAGGGTTTTGTATGTCATAAAGCTATAATACCAAAAATCTAAAATTATATAGTTATATATATTGGCACACATAACATAACTCAAAAAGAATGATGACCATTACTATATATATACTCAGATTTTTAAATCAGCTCATTCATTCTATTAGATTAAACTTGTTATTCATAAAAGATAACCATTAAAATATATAAAAGGAAAATTTATATACATGCATGCATACATACATACATACATACATACATACATACATACATACATACATACATACATACATACATACATACATACATACATACATATATATATATATATATATATATATATATATATATATATATATATATATATATATCAAAAAGTCTAACCATAATACTCTTTCTGTTATTTTCTTTTAAAAACAAATAATGCAATAACTAACTTTCAATAGCAAGCCATATTAAACTTAATTTTTCCTTTTCAACTACTTAGTTTGCATTTATATTTTCTCCCATAGTAAACTACAAAATAAACTTAAGCTTCTTTTTCCTTTTTTTTTTCAACAACATTATTTCATTTGAAAGAAAGAGAGTAGAGGGAAGATTAACTATTATTTCACACATAATATTCTTTTTTTTTCTTTCATAGAACTATTTCAAGAAATAAAACAACATTCAAAAATAAAATGTCTTGATTTCATAAATGATTTTTGATGGCCATTACAAGGATTACTACAACATTTTTCCACAAACAAAAAAAAACTTAAATAAATAAAATACACTTTGTTGTTTACAACATGAGACAATGAGAGTTTACTCTCTCATAAGGATCACAACAAGGCCATCAAGGTCATGGTTGTCATAAAGCCAAAATATGTAAGAACCATAGAAATTTCAGCTCACTCCCAAGCTTTAAAACTTCCAGCCTACACACCTACAATAAAACTAAAAGAACCTCCGCATGCCCACAAAATGCTCGCTGCCCTACCATAGACCTGAAAAGGGGTCACCCCCAAGCTAGGAGATCACCCTCACACAGTTTCACACCACAACCACATTGAACAAAAACACTCACAAACAAGAAGAACACCCAACCAAGGTTTTACACACAACGAAATCCATTCTTCATGGATTTAGGAGCTAGGAGAGTGGACAACTTTCTACTCAAGAGGTGCACTCTAAAACCCAAAATCTCATAGTTGTCAAATACAAGGCCACAAGCCTTCAACATCTCAAAAATGATATAACATCTCCAAGGCACTCATGCCTTCTCAAAATAAACTCCACACTTCTCCAATACTCTCATGGCCATCAATATGTCACATAGATAATGAGGATGACCTTGAGGAGGTTCACTCCTCTCCCACCCCATACAAGATGTGCTCTCCAAAATGGGAGCCTCATCCATACACCCACAATTAACCCCACATAGAAACAATATTCAAACACACAAAACCAACAACCACACAATGAAATTTAAAATACAAGAGAAAGGCTTCAAGCCTTGAAGCTTACCTATTCAAGCCCAATAATGGAAGAAATTTAATGAAGATATTTCCAACCTTCTCCAAGCTCTTGCCTTCAAAAATTTCTCCAAAACTAGCTAACTCTCCCCAAAATCTATCCACAGAAAACAAATGAAAAAAAGACCCTCTCCCTCTCTCAAAGAGGGAGTATTATAGGCTACTCACAAGAGCCTTAAGGAATGAGAAGGTGACACATGTCACCTTCTCTTTCCTCCTCACAAACTCACTTACAAGCTCCATGGGATGTGGAGGTGACACATGTCACACTCCCATCCCTCTAAGCCTCACTCTCTCCACATGTGCTCTCACACATGTGTGAGAGCAAGGTGGACTCCAAGAGGATAAGGTTATGACACTTGTCATAGTCCCTTCCTTCAAATAAATCCCATTCAATCCAGGATGCTCTCACACATGTGTTGGAGCATTGGAGATGGGTTTCTCACACTTGGGAGTCTTGAAGACTCCCCAAGTCTTCAAGGTAAGGAAATCGAAGCCTTGGAAAGAGGAGTGGGTCATGGTTGAATACTTGACCCATCCACCACTCCTCCAACCTTCAAAATTCGTCACTTTACTATAGGGTGAAGTTAATGTAACTAGATGGAGGTTACACTAAGGTTTAACATGCTCAAATGGGCCCTAGACCCTAGGGGTATAACCTAGGGTCAAATTTAACCTAAAATAAACACTTTAGGTAGCATAAAATCACATGAAAAAGGCCATAAAAATAAAAAGCACTAAATTGTGCCAAATCAAAACTTACATTTCACAACACCTTAATTAAATCAAATAAAAAGGGGTAGACCTAATAGAAAGCACATCAAAAGTGACATCACAAAAATCATCATGCAATAACACATAAGACCTTGGTCCCTCCTAGGACTAGATCGGTTTACATGGATTTCACATAGGGTGTGGGATGATCTTTGATTTTCCATGGGCATGGAAAATCATCTACACACTTACAAAAATAGATTAGTAAAACATGTTTATCATAGCCGAAGCAAAAAGAATTCACACACACACACCATGTCGCATAATCATCCAATCCTCAATAGCAACACATAACATCATTGATAAGATTCATTATCTACTGCATTTCTAATCATCAATTCAAGATCAAGATTGCATAATAATTTCATTCATTAACTCAACCATTAACATTTTAATTTCATCAAAATCAAATATTACATAACATAATAATTTCAAATGAAATCTATGATGTAAACTATAATCATCATCACAACATAGTCTAACTAATCCAATCATAGCATATGAAATAAATCCTAAAGGTCTGCAAAATGGGATCAACCATCCCAATGTCCATATATCATCAAAATGTAAATGTGATGTAAGTAAAAATATAGGATTGAGCTAAGTAGGACTCATAATATTAGATAATGTACTTGAAGGATTGCCACCAATCAGGAGTATCAGTCACCGTATGGATCTTATAACGAGAGCTAGTTTGCCTAAAAGAGTAACACATAGAATGAAGAATTGAATAGACAGATAAGTGAGTTATTGAGGAAAGGTTTGATCAAAGAAAGTTTGAGTCCTTGTGTAGTACCTACAGTGTTAGGACCAAAGAAGGATGGAGAATGGAAAATATCTATAGACTCTAGAGGAATCAACAAGATCATAGTTAAGTATAGATTTCCTTTACATAAGATGGATGGTGTCATTGATTGTTTGAGTGGAGCAAAATATTTCACAAAGATAGACTTGAAGAGTGGATAACATATGATCATAATAAGAGAAGGAGATGAATGGAAGACTACTTTTAAGACAAATGAAGGACTATATGAGTGGTTAGTGATGCCTTTTGGATTTAAAAATGTACCATGTACTTTCATGAGGTTGATGAATGAAGTCTTCAAAAAATTCTTGGGTAAGAGTTTTATTGTATATTTGGATAATATTTTGATTTTCAGTAAGACAAAAGAAGAACATTTGTGGCATATTAGACAAGTATTACAGAGACTGAGAGAAGAGAAATGGTTGATAAATATCAAAAAGTGTAGTTTCATGAAGGAAGAATTGGTATATTTGGGATTTGTGATTTCTATGGAAGGATTGAAGATGGACCTTGAGAATGTTGGAGCAATTGTTGAATGGCCTACATTGGAGAGCACTAGAGAAGTCAGATCATTTCATGGATTAGCTAGTTTCTACCAGAAGTTCATCAAAAATTTTAGTTCAGTATGTAACCCTATGATAGAGATAATGAGAGGTGATAGAAAACACTTTAAGTGGACATCAGGAGAAGATAAAAGTTTTGAATTGTTGAAGTAGAAAGTGACAGTGCAACCTGTGTTGGTACTACTCGATTTCAAAAGGTATTTCAAGTAGATTGTGATGCAAGTGGGAATGCAATAGGAGTAGTGTTAAGTCAAGTAGGTAGACTTGTAGCATATTTTAGTGAGAAGTTGAATGATGCAAGGAGAAGATATTTAGTTTATGATCAAGAGTTCTATGCCATAATTTAAGCCTTGAAGTAGTGGAGACATTACTTTTTACCTAAGGAGTTTGTGTTGTATACAAATCATCAAGCTTTGCAGTATTTGAACAGTCAAGGGAAGTTGAATCAGAGACATATGAAATGGGGAGAGTTCATGTAGAATTACACTTTTGTATTGAAGCATAGGAGTGAAAAATCAAACAAAGTCATAGATGCATTCAGTAGAAGAAGCAATTTGCTGATAGAGATGAAAGTTGAAGTGTTAGGATTTAAAGAATTGAAGAACATGTATGAAGAAGACCTTAATTTTGTAGAACCTTGGAAAGCATGTAAGGAACCTATTGTGATAGATAGGAGTAAGTGGTTGGACTATTTCATTCAAGAAGATATGTTGTTTAGAGGAAGTCACTTGTGCATACCTAGGAGTTCAATGAGAGACAATTTAATCAAAGAGAAACACATTGGTGGATTGGTAGGATATTTTGGCATCGATAAGACAGTGGATTTGGTAGGTAAAAATTTCTTTTGTCCCCAGATACATAAGGATGTTAGGAAATTTGTGCAGAGTTGTAGAGTTTGTTATGTTACAAAAGGGAATAGTTAGAATACCAGATTGTATAAGCCTTTGATAGTACTGGAGAGACCTTGGGAAGATAAGCATGTATTTCATAATGGAATTGCCGAAGACATAGAGGGGACATGATTCAGTATTTGTAGTAGTGGACAGATTTTCAAAGATGGCATATTTCATACCTTGTAAGAAGACAAATGATGTAGTACATGTAGCTAACCTATTTTTCAAGGAGATTATTAGATTGCATGGATTACCTAAGAGCATAATTTCAAGCAGAGATACTAGATTTCTTGGATACTTTTAGAAGATACTTTGGAAGAAGATGAGGACAGATTTGAAGTTCAATTCATCATTTCATCCACATGCTGATGGACACATAGAGGTAGTGAATAGGAGTTTGGGAAACTTGTTGAGATGTTTGGTTGGAGAGAAGGTAGGAAGCTGGGATTTGATTCTATCACAAGCAGATTTTGCATATAATAATTCAATAAATAGGAGCATTGGAAGAACACCATTTAAGATTTTTACTAGAACTAACCCTAGAGGAGTTGCAGAGTTGAGAGATATCAGTATGGAAGACCAGATGAATGCAGAAGCAGAAGAATTTGTAGGACACATGGAGACAGTGCATAATCAAGTGAAGAAGCATTTGGAAGAGATGAATAGTAAGTATAAAGAATAAGTGGATGAGAAGAGAAGACAAAGAATTTGCAGTTAGAGATGAAGTTATGGTATACTTGGGAAAAAAGAGATTTCCAGTTGGGACATATAACAAGTTGAAGATGAAAAAGTTTGGAGCATGTAGGATACTCAGAAAATTTGATTCAAGAAATGTATATGAAGTGGAGTTACCAGAGGCATTGGGAATGTCACCTATTTTCAACATTACAAACCTATATCAGATTATGAAGTAGACTTCAATGACAGAATTGAAGAAGACTTGAAGAAACAGTTGCCACAACAAGCACCAGAGAAAATTGAGAATATTTTGGATAGTAGAGTTGGATGCAGCACAAGAGGAAGATAATACAAAGAATATCTTATGAAGTGGAAAGGTAGACAAGAAGAAGATTCATCATGGATTTCTCAGGCCAAGGTGGACTGTCCTGGTTTTCCTCCAACCCCAGCAAAGTGAGGGACTCACTTTTTCAACAATCTCTGATGTTTGATGTAGAAGCATCCCTGGTTCAAGAGCAATCTTGCATCAACCAAAAAACATTTGCATTTTAGTTTATTTCTTTTCATTTTCTAGTTCAGTCCATTCAGTTTAGTCAGTAGCAGTTTATGTATTTTGGTTTGCATTCTACTATATTTGCATCTCATACCTTGCGGAGTTGGACTTAGCATCTAGACACATTCATGCACCACATATCCAAATCTCAGATCATTTGGATAAGGTATTGGTAAGATATAACTATCAGAAGATTCACTATTTTCTCATAACAAAGCATCTTGACAGTCTCAGACAATTAACTAAAGGAGAAGACTTGTGGAGCATTTCATGACCTGGAGAACAAAATTACAAATCATTCAATGTGTTTTTTTTCATGGCCAACCTTCCCTGAGATCTACACATCATTCCATTCATTTTTGGAGGAATTCTATTCATTTAGGTCCAACCTATCCATGTACACATGTTACAACTCTTCATTGGAGTTTGTGATCTTCCTTGGCTAATGCAAAGGAATCTTTTATTCTGGAGATGATATATATTGATGTAATAGATGCCTTGGAAAGTAGTTGATCGTTAGTTCATAGTTGATAGTTTGAATTCTTTGTGAAGGAGATTCAAATGGTGCTATACCACAGACAGAGTGTCTAGCTCTAAGGGTACGACAAGAAGAAAAAACATAGGGGACTAGATATGCCGATGAAAGGGAGTCAAGTGGATAAAATCTGCTAGGCACTAAAATCCCCACAAATGTCTAGTAAGGGTCAAAAGACCTTCTTTTTGATCCCAAAGGAAAAAAAATAGCTCTATGTGGGACTTCTAAGGGACACCAAACATATACAGTAACATCCAAATTTAGCGCAATATCTAGTAGGAACTAAAACTAGTGCAAAGGGTAAAAAAGCATGTTTCCTTTCAACACAATTTACACAAAACAAACCCAAAACTTCACAAAAACCATCATGAAAAGGAAAAAAAACTTTAGGAAGATAAAATCATTATAAATACCAATATTTTGAATCTAATTCTCACTCAAATCATGAATTTCATTTTCTCCAAATCATAAGGAAGTAGAGCCAAGACTCAAGAAAAAAACAAAAGAGGGGTCTCCATTTTGATAAAATGGGACATGTGTGCAAGGCTCTTCATTTTGTTGTTTTAGGTACTTCTGTGTCAGCTTATCTCATAATGGTAGAGAAAGAACCTTTGAATTCCTCAAATTTTGGTATCCTAGAAGTAGGCCTAAGGTTTATTGTTGATATTTTATAATCTCTGGCAGGCTTGACCTATTCTTTATTCGGTTGTATTGATGGTACTCCAAATTCAACAATTCTTGATCCAAAAGCATCCTTATAAATCCTTGAGTGAGATTTTTCTTTTTTCTACTTCCTCAGGTTTTCAAGATGGGATAGAAAGCTATCAAAATCCAGCTCAACAACTTCAATTTGATGTTTCTTACCTTGCATTCTTTGTTGTAGCCAATTAGGGGTTATCAAATAATGTGTTGGGGATTTTAATTGATCACCCTCTTTATTCAAAGAATCATTATTATCTGCTACTACCATCCCTTTGTTGTATCAACTTTCCTAGGAGTATCGGTATCATCCCTTGTAGGAGACCCCATCTATTTCATCTGCTCTTTGTTAGATGACTCTAATATACTAAGAGTGGGGGTGAATCAGTATATGCCACAAATTAATCCAATTCATCTTTTTCTTCAAAACATGTCTACTACCTTAAACAAATAAATAGATAATGAAGCAATTCAAAACAAAATCATACAACCACACAACCATAACACCATATTTACATGGAAAACCCTGGAAGGCAAAAACCATGGTGAGCAAGCTGCTTGGATCTATTGTCCAAATCTATCCTCACAAATAAAAAAAGATTCACAACATGTTTTATGGACTACAACCCAAGGCAAGCTACAACTACCAGAATCATAGTTTTATGGCTTAAACCAACCGAAGATATAACTCTCTCAAGTGCTACAACACTTACAAGAAGAGGCTACAACCTCTGTACAAAATAGTTGATAAATTCTACTAGTTCAATCCACTCCATAGCATCATCTTCTTTGACACTGACAAAATGACTTCAGTCCCTCTACTCAAACAACTCTACAATCTTCAACATGCCTCTCCAACACAACATAATACTATCTTTGTTATGAATCATGCATTACAGTTACCAGATGTAAAGGGTAACATTTGGATGTTAGGTTTTTGGTAGTTTGTGTGTATATCCTCCTTTCACCCTTACATTCAAGGACCTAGGGTTAAGTTGCAATGCACCATCATACCCTAAGTCACTATTGAAATGTAGGGAAACTTGCATTTTTATGATTTGATTGACAATTTCCTTCTCTTATGCTCAATTGTACCTTAAAACCCTAATTATAAAAATACAACAGTAAATGGATGAATTACAAAAAATGCTTCTGCAAAAAGATGTAAAATAAAAAATAACTGTGCACCTATTTTTGGGGTTCTGAAGTGGAATAGTTGGGGACTAAAGAGTGGGCACCCAAGTTGAACGACCTACTTTTTTTTGAGATCTAGAAACAAGGTCTGCAACATGTATCTATTGTATTAGAGATTTTCCTATTGTAGAATTTTGAGGACTAAAGAGAGGGTGCCCTAGTCTAGGTAGTTGTTTCTTTCACTAATATGTAATTCTAACACTCTGTTGTACCCTCCTGTAACTTCACTTTGTCTACAACTCCAACCTGTAACCTACAATCATGAAAAATTTGGGAGGGGGTTGTGGTGTTTAGAGGCTTTCCTCAGTCAAGCCTCAGAGAGACATTCAAGCTTTCCGAACACCGTTGTCAAATAGAGAGTGCATGCCTAGGGAGGTAGAGGTTAAAACCAAATGATAAATGCTCAATAATCAAAATAGATGTCACCTTGTAGTGAAGATCTCATGGGAGGAAGAAACTCTTCATTCCACGAGGAGATGGATGCTCAAATCTACAAACACAAACACATAGACAACACAAATCTACTCTTGCAACACAATGAAATCCTTGAGTCACCTTTAGATGCCAAAATCATATGAACATAATCTAGTTTACACATGAATGCCTAAACATGCTTTTATATGTAACTACAAACATTCCTGCCAAGATTTCATAAATTCAAACTTACTGTGTTGGCCTAGGGACCAAATAACGGTCATAAACCGACACTAGAAATTTGGGCCTAACCCAAAATAGGGCAGGACTAGGGCATGGGTACCCAAGTCCTCCCCCCTATTTTGGGTAGGGTTAGGTTCAAGGGGTCCCCCTAGGCCCCATTTTTCATGATACCCAAGGTTCACTCCATCAGGATGTTGAATTATGATGCAAGATGTCCTAAATGCACACTAGAGACCTGAAAGGTAAACCTTTTGAGGGAAAAGCCCCCAAGGGGACATTTTATGGCATTACATTTAGCCCCCACTTTAATGTATGTATAAACACGAGACCAATACATGCATTAAAGTATAGTCAATAAGCACAACAAACACGCGAAGCACGAAGAAGACACACCAAGTACATCGAAGACAATGACAGGCATGCAAAACACGGAGAAGATAGTTACAGTCACGCAAAACATGAAGAATATAGTGAATGCATAGAAGACACATTAATGCATGAAAGACAAGAATGATTGGTGCAGGGAACCTAGCAAGGTTTATGGGGTCTAATCAAACTAGTCAAATTTACATGTTTTCCTATTTAAGATAGTATGCTCTAGAGTCAAAATTTTGGTGTTATGCTCTCGTTAATGAGAGACTTAGTGGCTTTTGTTTTCAAAATATTGTAATAAAGCCATTTTCATGGTACACTTATGTAGTGGGGGTTTAAAATAGTCTTTTTATGTTATGGAGTCTTAAGTCCTATTGAATGGAGGACTGTCTATTTTGAGTGCAGTTAGTGGACAAGCTTTAATGCCTACTTTTTAGGCTTTTCCACAATGGAAAGTCATGAAAATCATGGATATGCCTTAAAAACAAGTTGATTTTACCAGTATTGACCTGAAGATAAGGAGAGAATGAAGATTGGGAAGAAGAATAAGAAGAAGAAATACCAATTTTTTGTTTTTGACTATTTTTTTATCTTTTTCAGCATAGTACGACACTCTCATGGAGGAACTTGATTGAAATTGGATAGGGGGATGTATTAACATTGCTTTGCATTTGGTTTGGTGGGAAATCATTGATGTTTAAGAACTTTATTCTTATTTTTCTGTTATTGGTCTAAAACCTCATTTTTGAGGGTTTTGTAATGAAACGATGGGTTTGCACTCCATTCCACCTTCATCATAAACCCATAATAGGTGGAATGGATCTAATTAGTTTATATTTACTTGTTTGTTATGTTGTAGATGAAAAAAAATGGTGGAGGAGGTCTGTCAAGACAGAAAGAGCCTAATATTATCATGTATTAGGCATTTTGAGCATTGGTAGAGAAAGGGTTTGAAGAGTAATTGATGTGGGTTGACCCAATAATCCTAAAAATGGTACATTTAGACCATTTTTAACATGATTGAATCTTTGGAGAGGGTTTTAGGATCTTAGAACAAATTTTATAGTCTTATGCTATGTGGAGAAGGCCTAGTTAGGCCTAATTCACTTAGGATAGTCATTATTTGCAGCCCATGTTCCAAAACAACACTTGTTGTATGTCTGATATATTATACAAATCCATATTGGGTATCTAAAAATCTATTATGTTCATGGGTTTGGCATGGATTCTTCAAGTTATGCTCTCAAAACCCCATTTCTAGGGCTAGTAGTAATATAGGGCTATTGTAAAAGTTCACCTGAAAGAGTATAGAGGAAAGGTTCTTGGGTCTCTGTAGGGATTCCAACTGACCAAGATTGAGTGATTTAAGGTGTGATAGGAGTTGAATAAACTGACCAACTCATTTACCTTCATTTATGCATATTTTACCTCTTAATACCATATTCATTTTAGGAGGCAAAAAACTGTCATACTAGGACAGTCAGTTACGAGTATTAAGAACTCTATTTGTATGCCTCATAGAGGTATGATTAGTCATTCCTAAAGGGGTATCAATTGTCTTGAAGGTCCTAGAGAGTCAACAATGCATTCAAAACCATATTGGTTTCCTTTCCAAGCCTTGGAACCAGAGTTGGACCAAGAAGACAACAAATACTATGCAACCTTAATCAAGATAACAATTAGAAATTACTTTTCATGCTTTCTACCTCTACATCAATTGGTATTAGAGCATAGGGAAGATCCTGTTTTGGAGGAAGAAGGACTTTGAAGTGTGAAGAAAGGATAGTGCAAGATGCCTCCAAGGGCCAGTCTAGTCCTCACTAGAGAAGTGAGAATAATGAAGGAATCTCAAGAAGGAGTCTTAGCCAGACTTGCAGCCATTGAAGAAAACTTGAGAAGAGGTGGGGTCATTGAGGAAGACAGTTACCAAGAGAAAGAGGGTGAGAATGTAGGCCCTTAAGAGGGATCTAATGTGGAAGAGATGGATCCAGATGATAGAAGGTTTCTGAAGATGCTGCAGACTGTCAAAGGAGAAGGCACTGATGTAAAAATGGAGTTGCCCATGTATGAAGGAAAGATGAACACTGAGGAAGTACTAGATTGGATTGATGCCTTGGATAACTACTTTAAGTACAAGGAGATGCCAAAAGTACAGAAGGCCAAATTGGCCAAGACCAAGTTGAAGGGGCCAGCATTGACATGGTGGAACTATGTTCAATCAGAGAGATTGAGGTAAGGAAAAACAAAGATTAGTTCATGGGAGTGGATGGTGTCCAAAGTAAAGAATCAATTTCTCCCTAAAGTTCATGCAATCTAAACTTTTAGAAAGTTGCATAATTTAAAACAAAAAGACATGGATATTATAGCCTATACTGAAGAATTCCACAAATTGACCATGAGGACAAGACACACTGAAGATGAAGTTAAAAAGATTGCTAGGTACATCAATGGGCTTAGGCTCAATATTCAAGATGAAATCAGTCTAGCAACCCCTAGAAATGTGGAAAAATGCTTCCAATTGGTTGTAAGGGTAGAAGAAAAGATAAAAAGGAGACAAGAGCAGTAGACTACGGGTAGAGGGAGAAGTTTTAGAGGTAGAGGGAACTTTGGTGCAAGAGGATAGTCCTAGAAACAACAAGGAGAATCAAGTGGAAGAAATAAGGAGAATCAAGTAGTTTTAGAGGTAGGAGATCAAATAGTAGAGGAAGGTTTAGTGGCCAAGGTAGAGGGTCAAACACCTTCTCAGACAAATGTTACAACTGTCATCAGTTTGGGCACCCTGCATTCAAATGTCCAGAGAAGTAAGCATCAAGTTTTCATGGAGGTGAACGAAGGACTCAAATAGTACATGAAGAAGATAGTGAAAGTATTAATTCACCATTGCAATATGTTGCTCCTGAGAGGGGTGATGCATTAATGTTTAGGAGGACACTCCTCAAGGTACCAGCAGCCAAGGAGCCTTCACAGAGGAAGTCATTGTTCAGAACAACATGCAAATCACATGGCAAAGTGTGCAAGGTAGTTATTGACTCAGGATCCACTGATAATCTAGTTTCTTTGGAAATGGTAGAGAAGTTGCATTTGAATAAGATTCCTCACCCCACCCCTTACAAGGTGTCATGGTTGAATAAGGGGTAGCAAGTACTAGTAAATGAATAGGCATGGGTGGAGTTCAATATTGGTGGTTACAACGATAAGATACTTTGTGACATCATCACCATGGATGTTTGTCACATATTTCTAGGAAGACCCTGACAACATGATAGAAAGAGCAAACATGATGGTTATAACACTTATGTGATAGAAAAGGATGGAGTCTCATTTGAATCAACACCTCTTCCTGAAGAAGAATCTGATAAGCATATTGGGTCTAGCATCATGATGGTAGGAGAGAAGGAGTTTTTAGAAATAATGAAAGAGGAATGACAAGGATTTGCAGTAATGATCAAACCTAAGACTAAGTCTAATGTAGTAGAAAATAAGGTAGAAGAGATACCTAGTGAAGTTCAATCTCTATTGGACAAATACAAGGACATAGTGGTAGATGAGCTATCAAGTTCACTGCCTCCCATTAGAGACATCAGCCATCAAATAGGCCTAATACCTAGTGTCAGTTTGCTTAACAAGGCTACATACAATCTTAATCCATAGTAGAATGAAGAAATCAAAACACAAATCCAAGAATTGTTGGATAAAGGACTCATTAGAGAGATTTTAAGTCCATGTATTGTTCCTACAGTCTTAGCACCCAAGAAGAGTGGAGAGTGGAGGATGTGTACTGACTCAAGGGCCATAAACAAAATCACCATCAGATACATGTTCCCAATCCCTAGAATGGAGGACCTCATGGATTGCTTAGGAGGTACATGCTACTTCTCCAACATTGATCTCAAGAGTGGATATCACCAAATCAAGATAAGGGAATGAGATGAATGGAAGACTGCCTTGAAAACAAATGAGTGACTCTATGAATGGATGGCAATGCCTTTTGGACTCTCAAAAGCTCCTAGTACATTCATGAGATTAATGAATGAGGTCCTAAAACCTTTTATTGGGAAGTTTGTAGTTGTCTATATAGATGATATTCTTGTGTTCAGAAAAACAAAAAAGGAGCACTTGCAGTACCTTGACATGGTTTTGCAGAGGTCGAATGAGGAGAAGTTAGTGATAAACCTCATGAAGTGTGAGTTTATGAAAGAAGAGCTAGTTTACCTGGGTTTTGTCATCTATAAAGGTACATTGAAGATGGACCCATCCAAAGTTGAAACTATTCTTAGCTGGCCAACTCCAAGATCAGTAGGAGAGGTAAGAAGTTTTCATGGTTTGGCTACATTTTACAGGAAGTTTATCAAAAATTTGAGTCATATTTGTTCTCCTATTCTTGACACCATTAAGGGAGATAAGAAAAGAAAGTTTCAATGGATGGAAGAGGCAGAAAAATGTTTTGAATACTTGAAGAAGAGAGTGGCACAATAGCCCATACTTGCTTTTCTTGACTTTGACAAAGTCTTTACAGTAGAATGTGATGCTAGTGGAGCAGCCATAGTTGCAGTCCTGAGCCAAGAAGGTAGGCCAGTAGCTTTCTTTAGTGAAAATCTCAATGAGGCCAAGAGGAGGTACTCTTCATATGATTTTGAGCTTTATGCATTAGTACAGTCTCTAAGGAAGTGGAGACATTACCTCTTAACCAAAGAGTTTGTAGTCTAGACAGACAATCATGCACTCAGTTTCTTGAACAACCAAGACAAGTTAAGTCATAGGCATATCAAGTGGATGGAGTACTTACAAAGTTATACTTTCACAATCAAACATAAGAAGGGCCAAGAAAACAAGGTAGCTGATGCACTGAGTAGAAGATCAATCCTAGTACATGAAATGCAACTTCAGAGTGTTGGTTTGGAAGCACTAAAGGACATGTATGCTGTTGATCTAGATTTCAAGGATGCCTACTCCATTTGCCACCAATTCCAAGGTACTTTTCATGAAGAATTTTCTGATTTTCTGCTGCAAGAAGGATTGCTATTCAAGAGAGCTCAGCTATGCATTCCTAGATGCTCTATGAGGACAAATCTTATCAGGGAGAAGCACTGTGGAAGTCTTGGAGGACACTTTGGCATAGACAAAACACTTAATCTGGTAAGAAGGTTTTATTTTTGGCCTAAGATGTATACTGATATCTGAAAATTTGTTGATTCTTGTGGAATTTGTCAGAGAGCCAAGGGCTCTAGTTCCAATACAGGCTAATATCAAACTCTTCCAATTCCTAGCAGACCTTGGGAGCATCTTAGCATGGATTTTGTGTTAGGCCTACCCAAGACTCAGAGGGGAGTTGATAGTGTTTTTGTAGTTGTGGAAAAATTTAGTAAGATGTCACACTTCATTCCATGCAAATGCACTAGTGATGCATCCAACATTGCAAGTTTGTTCAAGGAGATTGTTAGAATTCATGGGCTGCCCCTCACCATTGTCTCAGATAGAGATTCCAAGTTTATAGGTCATTTTTGGAGGACCTTATAGAAGAAACTAGGCACAAATCAAACTTTCAACTTTGCATATCATCCACAAATAGATGGATAGACTGAAGTGGTGAATAGATCATTGGGGAATCTACTTAGATGTCTTGCAAAGGAACATGGACAGCAATGGGATCTTGTCATTCCATAGACAGAGTATGCTTACAATGACTCCATTAACAGGAGCATAGGTAAGAGCCCTTTTGAGGTATAAATGGATTGAATCCAAGAGGTATCTTTGAGTTAAGAGATTTAAGAGGAATAGAGAAGAGAAGTGCTAAAGGATAGGAGTTTTCTATGGCCATGAAAGACATCCATGATCAAGTCAGAGAACAACTCCAAAAGAGTGTTGAAACCTACAAGAAGCATGCAGATTTGAAACGGAGAAATGTTCAGCTGAAAGTGGGAGATTTAGTACTTGCACATCTTAGGAAAGAGAGTTTACCTAAGGGAAAATACACTAAGTTGCTGATGAAGAAGATTGGGCCATGCAAGGTGCTCCACAAGTTTGGTGAAACTGCATATGAGATAGAACTCCCTCCTATAGTTGCTATCTCACCAATTTTTAACATTACTGATTTATATCCTTTTAAGTAATCTTTGGATGCAGGTATAGGTGTTCATGAAGATGATGATGCTGATTGGATTAAGGATCTTCCTCCTGCTGCACCAGTCAAACTTGAAGCAATTCTAGACACCAAGGAGGTCAAGAGAACAAGACATAAAGTTTATAATGAATATTAGGTGAAGTGGCAAGGTCTTCCTCATGAAGATGCCACTTCGATGATAGCTGAGGACATTGAAAAGCATGGCACTACTGTGACTGAAGTGATTTCAGGAGATGCCTAAAATCCTTTCTCCTGGGGTGTATGGTGCAGGGCACCTAGCAAGGTTTATGGGGTCTAATCAAACTAGTCAAATTTACATGTTTTCCTAGTTAAGATAGTATGCTCTAGAGTCAAAATTTGGGTGTTATGCTCTCATTAATGAGAGACTTAGTGGTTTTTGTTTTCAAAATATTGTAATAAAGCCATTTTCATGGCACACTTATGTAGTGGGTGTTTAAAATAGTCTTTTTATGTTATGGAGCCTTAAGTCCTTTTGAATGGAGGACTATCTATTTTGAGTGCAGTTAGTGGACAGGCTTTAATGCCTACTTTTTAGGCTTTTCCACAATGGAAAGTTAGGAAACTCATGGATATGCTTTAAAAAAAAGTTGATTTTACCATTATTGACTCAAAGAGAAGGAGAGAATGAAGTTTGGGAAGGAGAATAAGAAGAAGAAATACCAGTTTTTTGGTTTTGACTATTTTTTTGTCTTTTTTAGCATAGTACATAATAGTACAGCACTATCATGGAGGAATTTGATTGAAATTTGATAGGGGGCTGTATTAACATTGCTTTGCATTTGGTTTGGTTGGAAATCATTGTTGTTTAAGAAATTTATTCTTATTTTGTTGTTATTGGTCTAAAACCTCATTTTTGAGGGTTTTGTAAAGAAATGATGGGTTCGCACTCCATTCCACCTTCATCATAAACCCATAATAGGTGGAATGGATCTAATTAGTTTATATTTTCTTGTTTGTTACATTGCAGATGCAGAAAAATGGTGGAGGAGGTCTGTCAAGACAGAAAGAGCCTAATATCATCATGGATTAGGCATTTTATGCATTGGTAGAGTAAGGGTTTGAAGAGTAATTGATGTGGGTTGACCCAAGAATCCTAAAACTTGTATATTTAGACCATTTTTAACATGATTAAATCTCTAGAGAGGGTTTTAGGAGCTTAGAGAAAATTTTATAGTCTTTTGCTATGTGGAGGAGGCTTAGTTAGGCCTAATTTAGTTAGGAAAGTCATTATTTGCAGCCCATGTTCCAAAACAACACCTGTTGCATGTCTGATATGTTATACAAATCCATATTGGGTATCTAAAAATCTATTATGTTCATGGGTTTGGCATGGATTCTTCAAGTTATGCTCTCAAAACCCCATTTCTAGGGCTGGTAGTAATATAGGGCCGCTGTAAAAGTTCACCTAAAAGAGAATATAGGAAAGGTTCTTAGGAATCTATAGGGATTCCAACTAACCAAGATTGAGTAATTTAAGGTGTGATAGGAGTTGAATAAACTGACCAACTCATTTATCATCATTTATGCATATTTTACTTCTTAATACCATACTCATTTTAGGAGGGGAAAAACTATCATATTGGGACAATCAGCTAGGAGTCTTGGCAACTCTGTTTGTATGCCTTGGAGAGGTATGATTAGTCATTCCTAAAGGGATCTCAATTGTCTTGAAGGGCCTAGAGATTCAACAATGCATTCAAAACCATATTGGTTGCCTTTCCAAGCCTTGGAACTGGAGTAGGAGCAAGAAGACAACAAATAGTATGCAACCTCAATCAAGATAATAGTCAAAAATTAGTTTTCTTGTTTTCTACCTCTGCATCAATGATTTATTTTGTTTTCTTTTCTCATATATATGAAATGGAAATGCAAGTACAGGAAAGTAAACAAACCTGCCATAATGCAGGATATACCCATTGTACAAGTCTTTAAACTACATGTATGGGGCAACACATGCAAGACATGCAAAACCTCCCAAAATGTAAGATGCACTCATCATGCAGGTCTTTAGACTGCATATGGGGTAACAAACATGCCAAAAAAAGCAAGCATTCCAAACACACACACTTTCAAGACACGAAGAAAGTATGGCAGATAAGCAATGGAGTGTCCCTATTTCTAGGTTCAGGACCATCTTAGGCACATTACAGGCACACACCAACGATTGTGCTTCACCACAACAATCATCAAAGACACGCTTAAGGGTTGAGTGAGTCATAGAACCACTCCCTGCCTCTACAGAGGACTTTTGAAAATGCAACCCCACCCACATCACAGAAATGCCTTACAGTGAAAAGGAAGCATGGCATACAACCCCACCTACATCATTGAGATGCCTTACGATGAAAAGGAGGTATGATCTCAAAAGTATACAACCCCACCCGCATCACGGAGATGCCTTATAGTGAAAAGGAGGTACATGAAACATATTTCAATATTGTTCAAACACACTTTACTAGCATCTAGAACAGATGGCTTACCTTATATATGCCTCCACCTTAAGGTGGTTGATATCATGCGCCGATATCAAGCACATTTAGGTAGGAAGAAAACACACAAGGGAACACAGACTTTCACAAAGCCCATGCCCCTAAGAGGTGACATGTACTTTACGATTGCCAAGTGTTCTCACAAACACATCCCTGCAAGAAACATGTTAGTGTCCACATAAAAACAACAACATCAAGGCAGATGAAATATGAGGTATGCAAGTTTCAAGATAGACAAAGTGAATGGAGCAGTAGTATTGTTATGATTTGTAAATGAGATAGAACACCATCAAAATCACTACGCATAAAGTATGAGTGCTTCCACTAGCCAAGCATCGGATAAAATATACAACCCCATCATCATATTAGGAACTAAGTCCAATTTTTGATTTCTCATGAAAAGGACGCTAGGTCCCCATCAGTATAAATGTTTTTCGTCATCCACCCGCTAGATAGAAACACTAGAGGAAGGGAAACAATAAATCAACAGAGGAGAAACAAGTGTCTTAGGGACAATCACATAGGAGTGTGCCCCCAAGTCACCAACCGCAATGCTATGTCTGTAAGACAAAACACACAACAATGAAATAAGAGAGAGAGGCAATACAAAAGAATGATGATACAAATAGAAGAAGGTCACAACAGAGACAGACTCCTGGTATCCTGGACCTTATGAGAGAATCAAGGGTCATCCCAGGAGGCCTAAACAACACATAACACATCATGGGGGGAAGCACATCACGTGAGAGATAAGGGTTGGGGATACTTACCTAGTAGGATCTCCCGCACTAAGTCTCATCATCAAGTAAATCATCGTCATCCTCCCACTCCCAAATTTTAGATGAAAGTGGGACATAAGGTACCATAGCCCAATTCTCATCATTGTTAGGGTCATCTTTGTTTTGTTCAATGTTTGGATCAATATTTTCTTGTTGAGATGCAAGGTTTATATCATAATCTTGTCTTCTTCTTCTTCTTTCTCTTTCTTTTCTATTTCTTTTTGTTCTACCACTTATCTCTTATAAGATAGGGATTTGTTCTTTCATGGGTTTTTTTCATTCTAGAAGAAGAAGCACTGGGATCAAATCTCATTTGTCTAGGTGGAATGTTCTCTTATTGTAGATTACCTCCTAATCCTTGTAAAGATGGAGGGGGAGGAACCTCAACATAGGGACCTTGTCCTTTCGGTCTATGGTTCTCTTCAAATGCGGGTTTCTTGTCTTTTGTTGTTTCTTGCATAGAGGGACTAGCCATTGGATGTAATAGTTTTTCTTTGTAATTTTTATAGCCCAAGAAGTTAAAGTCTATTCATGGTTCAGATTTCTCTTTAGATTTGTCCCAAAAGTAATCCAATGTAAAGTGTTGTTGTGTAATTAAAGGTTTGTATGCATTTTGATAAATAGCATGCACTTGTCCATTCAAAAGAAATTTTACACATTTATAAATTGTTGACAGGATAACTTTCATAGCCTTTAACCATGGATGTCCAAGTTTTATTTGAAATAGGTCAGAATCAGGGACAACATCAAACTATTTTTCTACATGTTTCTCAAATACAGTTACCAACAATGATATCTTACCCAAAGGATTTACAAAGGTTCCCTTATATGTTTTGATCAATTTATCCAAAGGGTCATAAGATCGTTGCATTAAATTATGTTCAAAGAGGAGCTCTTCCATGGTAACATTAGTCATGCAATTAGGATCAATAAGAGTTCCATCCGTGGGGTTTCCCTTTATTTTCACAGTGATGTAAAGAGGTCCATCAGTGTCTCCAATTGTTCTATCATGAGGTGTAAACACAATTTTAGGTTCGGGGACCTTTCTCTTCATGCAAGGTTTAGGAGGGAACCTACTATTTTTATTACAATTAGAGGCCATGTGTATATGCTCAAATCAATAAAAAATCAGATTTTATCAATTTTCCAAAAGTATGCAAAGGACAAGTGTAAAACTATATGTGAAAGTGACCTTAAATGTTTGACTTTTTGTACTTTTTCAATGCCAATAAGTGAAATCAAAGGTGTTATAAGGACTTTGATCAGGGGGAAAAATAATATGTCTGATATCAGTCCAATATAGCAATAAGTTCATTCACAACACACTCTTGATGCAAGTCTAAGATGATGATAAGTCAAAATATAGTGAAAATACACTAAAATATGCGATTTTTTGCCAATTCTCAAAAAGCATGAAAAAGGGTATTGTGAGGAAAATAATGATTAAAAAAAAATTACATCAGTTATAAGAGCCACCTAATGCCAAAATATCCATCACAACACACTTATAGTGCCAGTCAAGGTCAAATCCTAGTGAAAGTATAGCAAAATTAGTCAATTTTTATGATTTTTCAATTCCAAGACCTAGCCAAAGGGGTGTTGTAAAGAATTTTAGGAGGTGTAGAAAATAATATCAGTTATATCAGTCACCTACAAGCATAAACTCTATTACAACATGCTTAGGGTGCAAACTAGGCCAAACCCTAGGGCAAAAATAGCAAAAATATGTAATTTTTCACCAAATTTTCAATACAAGAGGCCAATAACAATGTGTTGTCAATAATTTTAGGAGGAAAAGTAGATAATACTCCTGATATAATTCAATTAGTTCAGAAATATTATTTACAACATGCCTATAGTGTAAATTTAGAGAGTCGATAAGGCCAAATCTAGTGAAATTCAATGTTTTTGAAGCCCTAGGTTTGAGATCTTGATGTAAAATGCTATATGAATGTTTTGCAAGCTAATGTATGATGAAAATTAAACATTCTCAGATATGAAAATGATTTTCATGCTCTAACATGCAAAATACAAGTGCAAATCTAGTGGACAATCAATGAAAATGCTAGTTTTTGTTAAAATTTTCTATGCAAAAATGTGAATTTTTGAAATCTAAATGCAAATTTGTTCTAAAATGCAAGACTACAGCCAAATTAAAATTTTAATGAGTCTCTAAAATTAGTAGAAAAATATGAAACAAAATTTTACCTACAAACGCCTGATTTTGGAGTTACTAGGTTATATGCAAAATTGACAATTTTCAAGAAAACCCTAGCAATTTTATGATGAAAATGCCATGCAAACTAATGATTTTTTGTAATTTATTTAATTTAAATCAGATCTAATTAAAAAATTATAAATTTGATGAAATTCAAATTAATTACTGCCGCATGCAAACCCTAGAATGTAATTTTTTTCAAATGTTTTCAAAATTTTCAATTTTTTAAAAAATTTTCCAATGCAACAAGATGAATGACTATATGAATGAATGAAATTATTGTAAATTTGAAGCAAAACACTCAGCAAGGTACAAACAAGTCCAATAACACAGGTTCACCAAAATATAAAGGGTAAAATTTGGATGTTAGGTTTTTGGTAGTTTGTGTGTATATCCTCCTTTCACCCTTACATTCAAGGACCTAGGCTTGAGTTACAATGTACTATCATACCCTAGGTCACTATTGAAATGTAGGGAAACTTGGATTTTTATGATTTCATTAAAAATTTCCTTCTCTTATGCTCAATTGTACCTTAAAACCCTAATTATGTAAATATAACAGTAAACGGATGAATTATGGAAAATGCTTCTGCAGAAAGATGTAAAATAACAAATAACTGTGCACCTATTTTTGAGGTTCCAAAGTGGAATAGTCAGGGACTAAAGAACAGGCACCCAAGTCCAAGCCCATGCTTTTTGTCAAGATCTAGAAACAAGGTCTGCAACTTGTATTTGATGTATCAGAGATTTTCCCATTGTGGAACTTTAAGGACTAAAGAGCGGGTGCCCTAGTCCAGGTAGTTGTTTCTTTCATTGATCTACAATTCTGACACTTTGTTGTACCCTCTTGTAACTTCACTTTGTCTGCAACTCCAACCTATGACCTATAGCCATGAAAACTTTGGGAGGGGGTTTTGGTGTTTAGAGGCTTGCCTTAGTCAAGCCTTGGAGAGACATTCAAGCCTTTCAAGCACTGTTGTCAGATAGAGAGTGCATGCCTAGGGAGACAAAGGCAAAACAGCAAATGATAAATGCTCAATAATCACAATAGATGTCACCTTGTAGTGACAATCTCATGGGAGGAAGAAGCTCTTCATTCCATGAGGAGATGGATTCTAAAATCTACAAACACAAACACATAGACAACACAAATCTGCTCTTGCAAAATAATGAAAGCCTTGAATCATCTTTAGGATGCCAAAATCATATGAACATAATCTAGTTTACAAATGAATTCCTAAACATACTTCTATATGCAACTACAAACATTCTTGCCAAGATTTCATAAATTCAAACTTACCGTGTCAGCCTAGGGACCAAATAATGGTCATAAACTGACACTAGAAATTTGGGCTTGACCCAAAATAGGGTAGGACTAGGGCCCGAGTGCCCAAGTCCTCCCCCCTATTTTGAGTAGGGTTAGGTTCAAGGGGTCCCCCTAGGCCCCATTTGTCATGATACCCAGGGTTCATTCCATTAGGTTGTTAAATTATGATGCAAGATGTCCTAAATGCACACTAGAGACCCGGGAGCTAAACCTTTTGAGGGGAAAGCCCCCAAGGGGACATTTTTTGATATTACACCAGATTTCCTTCTTCAACTTCTAGATCACTTATCTCCTTCACACACACACACATACTCACTCTTCACACTCACACATACATCCTCACACACTCTCATAAACACTTCTCATTTTGTAACAAACATGATCTTTCATTTATAACCTCAAAAAGTCTTCAAAAATCTACCTTTGTTGGCCAAGATGAAACATGTAGCATGAAACATGTAATGGATAGAACATCATTAGTTCCCATAACATTTGTGGTAATTTAGGAATCAAATTCCATTATGCAGTACATATTAAGTGATAACCAAGACCTATTTTACCTCAACACACATCTCAAAGCTAGCACACACTTCCAAATACACAACGTAATCAATAATACTCACCAAGTTGGCTCAACAAATAGTTATCTGGAGTAGTCATGGTTAGGAGGGTCCATAAAGTGAACTATCCAGACTATGTAGCTAGAGTAAACACAATGGAAACAACTCAAAGATATAAAGAAAATGTATATTCAGTCACTCAATATATCATAGAATTCAAAGACAAGTTGGCCAGCAACATGTGGGCTTACAATTAGGGCTCACATGCCTGATTAAAGAATTGTAGAATATGCACAAGATATAGCTTTGAAGCTTCTTCACATAAAATTCAAACTATCAACTATGAACTAGTGATCAACTACTTTCCTAGGTTTCTATTACATCAATTTATATCATCTTGAGAACAAAAGATTCCTCCATGTCAGCAAAGGAAGGTCACAAACTCCAATGAAGAGCTATAACATGTGTACATAGATAGGTCAGACCTAAATGAATAGAACTCCTCTGCAAATGAATGGAATGATGTGTAGATCTTAGGGAAGGTCAGTCATGAACTAAACAACATTGAATGATGTGTAATTTAGCTCTGCAGGTTATGAGATACTCTGCAAGTCTTCTCCTTTAGTTGATTGTCTAAGACTATCAAGATGCTCTATTATGAGAAAACATTCAATCTTCTAATAGAGATATCTTATTGGTACCTGATCCAAATGATCTAAGATTTGGATATATTGTGCATGAATGTTTCTAGATGCTAAGTCTAGCTCCGTAAGATGAGAAATTCAACTACGGTAGAATGCAGACTAAAATACAGAAACTGCTACTGAATGAACTAACCAAAAATCAAAAGAAACAAACTAAAATGCAAATGTTTTTTTGGTTGATGCAAGATTGATCTTGAACCAGGGATGCTCCTGCATCAAACATCTAGGGTTATTGAAAAAGTGAGTCCCTCACTTTGCTGGGACTGGAGGAAAACTAAGGCGGTCCACCTCATCTTGAGAAATCCAAGATGAGTCTTCTTCTGGTCTTCCTATCCACTTCACAAGATATTCTTTATACTATCTTCCTCTGGTGCTGCATCAAATTCTGCTATTCAAGATGTCCTCAATCTACTCTAGTTCTTGTTGTGTTAACTACTACTTCATGTCTTCTTCCATTCTATCACTAAACTTTGCCTCATGATACTGATATAGCTCTACAATGTTGAAAATAGGTAATATACCCAATGTCTCTGGTAACTCTACTTCATGTGCATTTCTTGAATCAAACTTCTTGAGTATCCTACATCGTCCAAACTTCTTCATCTTCAACTTGTTATATGTCCCAATTGGAAATATCTCTTTTCTCATCTATACCATCAATTCATCTCCAACTGCAAATTCTTTTTGTCTTTTCTTCTCATTTGCTTGTTCTTTATACTTTCTATTCATCTCCTCCAAATGCTTATTCACTTGATTATGCACTATCTCCATGTGTCCTGTAAATTCTTCTACCTTTGCACTACTCTTGTCTTCCATACTGATATCTCTCAACTCTACAACTCCTCTATGGTTTACTCTGGTAACAATCTCAAATGGTGATCTTCTAGTACTCCTATTCAAGTTGAATTATTATATGAAAACTCTTCTTGTGAAAGAATTAAATCCCAACTTCCTATCTTCTCTCCAACCAAACATCTCAACAAGTTTCCTAAACTCCTATTCACTACCTCTGTCTGTCCATCAATCTATGGATGAAATGTTGAATTGAGCTTCAGATCTGTCTTCATCTTCTTCCAAAGTGTCTTCCAAAAGTATCCAAGAAATCTTGTAACTCTGTTTGAAATTATGGTCTTAGGTAATCCATGCAATCTCACAATCTCCTTAAAAAATAGGTTAGATACATGCACTGCATCAGCTGTCTTCTTACAAGGTATGAAATGTGTCATCTTTGAAAATCTATCTACTACTACAAATATTCAATCATGTCCTCTCTGTGTCTTTGGTAGTCCCATTATGAAATCCATACTTATGTCTTTCCAAGGTTTGTCTGGTAATTTCAAAGGTTTATACAATTCAATATTCTAAATATTCCTTTTTGGAACTTGACAAACTTGGCAACTCTGCACAAATTTCCTAACATCTTTATCTATCTAAGGCCAAAAGTAATGTTCACTTACCAAAGCCACTATCTTATCAATGATAAAATGTCCTGCCAATCCACCACTGTGTTTCTCCTTGATCAAATTGTTTCTCATTAAACTCCTAGGTATGCATAATTAGTTTCCTTTGAATAACATATCTTCTTGAATGAAATTGTGGGCGGGTAATAAAGCTTGTAAAAATCCTAAAATGATAGATTATCACCCTACCTATGCAATGGAAGCCTTAAGCAACCTAAAATGCAAGCATGGATGCCTAGAAAGCCTAGATTACCCAATGCGTTTCATCCATTACTCTATTCTAACCTAGCTATGTCTGTGTACTCAGACTTGTAGAGATGCAAATGGAAAATAGAAGCTATTTGATAAAGGCACAAGTCAAAATGCTCATGAGATGGTTGAAAATGAGGAGGTAAAAGGGTTTTTAGAGAGAGTGAAAAGTGAATGGATGGCTGAGATTAGAAGTTGACTTGGAGGGGAAATTAGCTCACAATGATTAGGGTTTCCTCCCATAAGAGGATAAATTTGATTTTTAAAATGGTGGAAAATGGAGAGGGAAGTCAATGCTTTAAAATTAAATAAATTATGGAATTTATTTAATTTTTGTGAGAGGAGTGGGATTATGATGGGATTAGATTAAATAAGTGAGAACCCATTTAACCTTGGGCCATGGTAATAATTTAAATAAATGAGTATTTATTTAAATTAAAGGGAATATTGGGGTGTGATGAGTGAATAATTAAATAATAATTAAATTATTTAATTATAGAATAATTTAGAAGAAAGAGGACTTAATAATTAAATAAGTGAAGCTTATTTAATTAAGAAGTACCAAAGATGATGAATTACTTAAATAATGAAAATTATTTAATTAATACCAGAATGCGGGATTTTAAGTAAAATGTGTGTGAAAATATTGTTCGCAGGCTCAAGACATTTTTAAGTGTCTACATTTTGCCCCTCTTTGATATAATGTTAAATCTGGTGTTATGTCAAAGAAAATTCAAGAAATGTGCTATGATCGTGCCCCAGTATTTTTTAAGTGAAGCAGGATGGTCCTATGCCCCCTTAGGAAATTTTTCAAACTTTTTAGGGAAATTTCAAAAAAATTGGAAAATTTTCTGAAAGGAGTGTACAGTATGGTCAGGTTGAGCTGGGCATGCAAAAGTAGCTATAAAAGGAACTCAGGTTGTCAAAAGGGTAACTTGCTAGTCAAAGTGTTGAAAAGTGAGGTCTCTTAGGTCAAAAGAGCTCTATAAATACCTCCTAGGGGGGCCATATTCCTCATTTGTGCATTTGAATATTTAAATTTTGAGAGAGAAGAGAGTGAACTTGTGGAGAGTGTGTGTGAAACTGCCATTGAGATGTTGCCTGTACCCATCCACCAGCATCATGGATCGCTAGTTCAGACACATGGTCGTCTCCCTGAGTCAGGGGTCCCAGTATGTATCAAACCCTTTCTGGTCAATTTTTGCATTTTTTGATAGATTTAGGGGCCCAAAAATAGGGTTCGAATGTGGTACATTTTTGTGCACCTCATGCATTATCATGTTCACCGCATACATTTGGCGACACACCGCTTGTACAAAGGTACGACGCATGCAATTTTTGAAGCCATATGTGCCAGTGAGCATGATGCCTCTACTTAGGGGGCATGCATCTGTTGGCCAGAATGCATGGGTGAGATAGTGTGCCACATGAGCCAACATGTGACGCATGTGTGGAACAACGTTATGCATGCGCCTGGGCGGATTGCGTGCTTTAAGTAGTGAGATGCCTACATTTAGTTGCTATGCATGGGTTTAGCAGTGTGATGCATGAACATATTTGAGCCAAAATTGATTATTGTGACCTTAATTTGTGTTTAAGTTTGTTCACAAATGTCATACTTAGGGTTTAGTCTAATAACATGTTGTCTTGGCTACATGAACACAAGCGAGGCTACTACCTATCTATTCATGGGAGAGTCAGCCCATTGGGTACTAGTTGCGGGACTCTTTGTTGATGACAGAGCAAGACACTCTAGCTGTGCTAGGATTGTATGGTGTTTCTTTTATGCCCAAGATCTAGGCTAATCGAGGGTTGTTGATGGCAGTTGTAGAGAGATATCACTCTGAGACTAGTTCCTTTCACTTTCTGACAGGAGAGGCTACCATGACCTTACTGGATGTCTGGTGGATTCTCTGGCTTCGTATTCATGGTGAGCGAGTGGTTTATAGTCTAGAGACTGGATTGCTGGCTCTACATCAACTATTTGAGATAGTAGATGATGCTGCATTGGGGGTTGAGGATCATGAGATTACATGGGACACTCTGACTGACAATTATGATTGACTGATTGTGGTTATCTATGCTTGCATTGCTAGTGTGGTATGTCTTGATCGACATGGCCATGGTTTTCTAGTGGGCTAGGGGGAGATGCTAGAGGGGATGATGGTGGATGCGACTTCCTATGCATAGAGACCCTACCTCCTAGCTTAGTTGTACCATCAGCTACATGGTGTGGTATATTGAGGGGAGCAATTTATCAGTTGCGGAGTGACTTTACTCATGATATGGGCATGGGAGCACATTGCAATATGTAGGCTGCCAATGGAGCAGAATATTTTGGAGGAGCTACCATATTTGTTTTTCTATACTAGAGCATTACCACAGGTTTGGATGGGTGATGTGGGGTACTGGCGATAAGTTATTGATCACATAGATTCATTTACTTGGATGCCATATATAGGTTGCTTCAAATGCTCAAAGGATGATGAGCAACTTCCTTACTGGAGGTATACATGATATCTTATTGGCAGGACTATATAGGCACAACATGTTATAGAGCGACATTTGCCATCTCGAGTGCTTTGATAGTTTGGAGAGCAATAGGATGAGCCTATTGGGATTACAGAGTTTGCCTAAGTTACAAAGGAGATTCCAGTGTGAGGACCTATGATTCTAGTACAGACAGCTCTGGATGAGATCATAGGGTTATAGCTAGTGGATTGGGAGTATGGGGATACTGTAGATCTAGGGACGACTCCGGCCTATGATGCATGGTGGGCCACACATAGGCTTGTGCCATTTTTAGATCCTGATGCACCAGCACCAGTGGAGCTATTGGGACAGGGGCCGGAGGATGATTCAGAGGTTGAGGTAGGGGGTGAGGAGGTGGAGATGAGAAAGGTGGAGATGATAGTGGAGTAGGTGGGGGTGGTAGAGGCAGGGGCCAAGGAGGTCGATGCCATGATGGATAGGGTAGGGATGAGGCACTTGCCCCTATTCAGGAGGAGGGAGAGGGAGCCGTGGGTGGTGTGGCTACATCTGTGGAGGGGATGCAGGTGAGAGATCCTATGGAGGATATCAATGGAGGAGAGGAGACTAAGGAGACAAAGGAGTAGTATGAGGAGGAGGAGGAGGAGGAGAGGATCTAGGATGAGGCATTGCATGAGGTACCTCTTGTGGACATAGATGATGATATGGAGGAGGGAGATGCCTAGGCCCATGGTGGCAATGTGGATAGGAAGAAAACCAAGTTACAAGCACATCTAGATGCCATGCAGCAGCATGTGCAAGAGGTGGGGGGGCATCTTCTTTTGAGGACTGCTGAGAGGGACATGGCTGTGATTAGGGCACAAAGAGCAGAGAAGTGGAGCATTGATGTTGATGCGACATTAAGTGGGCCTTCAACAGATTTTTCACAGGCTCTAGTCAAGTTAGCACAGGAGACTTAGTACTATAGGGATCTCTATGAGGGTTCAGTACTAGCAAAGAAGAGGGCTTCAAGTTTTCAGAGTTAGAGTGCCATCCGATCGTGCTCCCACAGGTCTCATAGTAGTGTGAGATGACCATCCCCTTATGACAGGCCTTCCAGTTTAGGGGTAGCTTGAGACCACAGGGGTCCTCCAATAGGGCTATTTTGTTACTTTGTTATCTTCGATCGAGCCTGCATTCTCTTGCTTATGATTGAGCCTGCGAGCTCTATTTTTGACACACATTCATGGATGATATTATACTATGACTCACCTTTTTGATATATATATATATATATATATATATATATATATGATGGACCGATTACACTTGATGTTATTGTTTATGATGGATGACATGTTACTCTGCATTATGATTCATGGTTTACGATGATGATGTTTATGTGATGTGTACATGATTGTTGTTAGATGATGTGATGTATGATATTAGTTTAGATGTGTATGTTAATGTGATGGATGGTATTTGATTTATATATGATATGCATGTATGGATGTATATGAGAAAGTAATGAATGCATGAGCGGCAAATATATGATCCTATGATGTTTTATGTGGTTTACCGTGATGTTTATGTTTATGATGATGTTAACTGATTCTGGTAATGGTAATTTATTATGATGCTAATGGTTATGAGAGATGATGATTATTTAGTAATTTATTGTGATGTTGATGATGATTATATGGTAATTTTATTGTGTTGTTAATGATCATAATGATGGACTAACATGTGTATGTAGGAGACGTGCCCTAATGTTGTTGTTGCTTTATTTTTGGTGTGTGTCACAATAAGATGAAAGAAAGATGGAAGAAATTGTAATGAAGAAAGAGGGGGTTGGACGAGAGATGAAGAATTAGAATGGAATTAGAATTATGCCATAAAATGTGTTGAGGTTCCTTAGTACAGTTACTACTTATCATCATAGTACTTATTATGCCAAAGGACAATGAATGCCATGGTGTATTGCGACCAAGGTACGAAGTGCGATCCTTTGGGAAACACACACACATACACAAAAAAATAGACAAGGATTGTCAAGCTCATCCTGGGTCACTAAGGCACCTTGTTGGGTCCTGTGGTGAGAACAACTCTAGGTCTAGAGGTCCTGATACATGGAAGTGTCAAGCCTTTCCCACATATAGGATACATTTGATTAACCTAGTAGTGTCCTAATCTCATACAAGGAACTTAATTACCCTAGTCATTTTGCGTAGACAAACCGCAGATAGCAATAAAAGAAAATTGATCTTGCCCCGTCCTTGCCTCTCTTCATCTCTTAGGGACTGCCTCGAGAATCTTAGGAACAAGATTGCAGAAAAACCAACCAAATGCAAAATGTGAGATAGAGCCAACAACCATCAGGTCATTGCTGAGTGTAGATGTGCTTGCTTGAATGATTGTAATAGGTTAAGCAATGCCTAGTTTTAGGGTAGGAATATGTCATCTAAGATGTTGAGTCTAGTTTCGACCATGCATCCTTTTGCATAAGGCAGATAAAATTTTGCAGGGCATCTTATGTGAGACCTATGGTTTAGTCATAGCGGTGTCACGAGTCTGCAGGTAGTTCACTTGCAATGAGTGATAATGTCCAAGAGATGGGTGTTATCGTCTAAGGTGCAGAGCTTGGTTTCAATTGTTTCCCATGTGTGTTGTCGAACATGTGGTTGAGAATGTTGGTTAGTTATAGTGATGTTTGGTTATCACTATGGATATGATAAGTGGTAATGACCTGATCATACTATTGATCTGTCTTGTTTAAGAATTTTGGATGTTTTGTTGTTTGTTGTACGTTTGTGGTGTCTTTCCCATGAAAGGATGACTTATTGTAATGACGCGACAAGATGGGCCCTAAGGGGCTAACCTAGTGCCTCGGGGGGAGTATCAATGATGGCCTTGTCTACGTGAAATCTCAGAGGCAACGTAGTTCAACCAGGGTGGACTTGGGTTGACCTAGGACCTAAGAGGAATGCCTCAGGGCTCATCAATGGTGGTCTTGCCTATGTTAACGCTCAGAGGCAACATAGTTCAGTTTATTGGTTTGACACTGTGCGACTATTTTTTGAGTATTTTTTATTGGCTATTTAATTTTTTGGGGTTTTTTGGGAATATTTAGATGTTTTTGGAGTTTGTTGGTTTTTTTTTAATTTTTTTACTTTTTTTATTTTTTTGGATTTTGTTGATATTGGTGTCCTCCAACATTGACCTTAGGATAAAAAAATTCCCCTAGTCAAGTGGAATGGCATGTCATGGTGATGATGAGACAAAAGAAATGTGGAGACAATAGGATGTTAACTTATTTCTAGGTCAGGGGAGGGACATTATGAAATACGATAGAGTGGAAAGGGATTATCGCAGAATGGGGATCATGGATTCAAGTGATGGTAGACAATGAAGAAGAGATTAATTATGTATGGTGCCTATTTTCTAGGTTTTCACGATGGTACTTGTCCAAAGCGCCACCAAGGTGCTTTTCACTTTTGGACAATTTTTTCTATATGTATAATACCACCTTAGGTGCATGCTATTGATGGGTTCTAGCAATGGTTATCCTTCAGGGGCGTCTAACTAATATGTGTCTGACCCATATGTTGTTGTGATGACATAAGGCCCTAACTAGTTTGGCTCAAATTTTTCTAACTTCTCTCATTCCATTTGATTTTTGGGGTTCTATTTTATAACAAGGTCTCCAAGGTTGAAGTGGTGGACCTACACTATCCTATTATAACTGCATTAGAATGATTTTGATAAGCCTATAAATGGGTGAGTGCATTTTATCTCCTTTCATCAAGTAGTTCAAGTATATGTAACCGCGATGTTTGTTAGTTCTCATTCTTGACCAGCTGTTATAGGGATACTCTTAAAGAGGGAAACTCAACCTCAATGGGTAGGATGGCTTTGGATCCATGGACAAGGGAATAAGGGGTATCTCTGGTGGGCGTGCAGATGCTGGTATGGTAAACCCATAGGGTAGGGTTGAGTTGAATATGCCAATCATGACTAGCATCATTGACAGTCTTTTTTAGAATTTTTATGATGGTTTTATTTGATGCCTCAGCTTGGTCATTGCCTCGTGGGTAGTATGGGGTGGTGAAGTGGTGTTGGATGTGGAATTTTTCACAAAGTTCATGGACATCCTGGTTTTTGAATGGAGGACCATTATCCATTATGATGGATTGTGGGACACCATACCGGCATATGATATAATTAAGGATAAACTTGGTGATATGCTTGGCAATGATGTATGTCATAGGAATAGCTTCAATCCATTTTGTGAAATATTCAATGGCTGTGAGGATGAATTTATGGCTGTTGGCAGAGGTAGGGTGGATTTTTCCCATGAGGTCAAGTCCCCATTTAGAGAAGGGCCACAAAGATGTAAGTGGTTGTAGGTCTTGAGCTAGTGCATGCACAAGATCACTGTGTATCTGGCACTGTCGACACTTCTTTACAAAATGGTATGCATCTTTTTCCATTGTGGGCCAATAATATCCTTCTCTAATAATCTTCTTAGTAAGGGTAGGACCACTCGAGTGGGCTCTACATATACCCTTGTGCTTCTTTAGAGTCAAGACATCTAAGGAGGGTATTATCAAATCCATGGCGGTATAGAGTGTCACCGATGATGACATACTTGGTGGCTTGGCATATGAAGGACTTGCATTGGTTGGATGACAAGTTAGAGGGTAGGGTTTAGTCATGTAGGTAGGTGTATATGTCATGGTACCAGGGTGATGTGGGACCAACAATTTCATAGACTAACTCAGACTCGGGGACATCAAAGGCTGGGACCAATAGTTGTTCAACCAAGAACTTGAACTGAGTGAGGTTACTTGGGCTATCAAGGAGAGATCCAATGGTTGCCATTGTGTCTACTGCCCAATTTTGAACTCTTGGAATTTGGTCAAAGAGCACCATGTCAAAGTATAGTCTAAAACTATCCTCTATCCTTTTATACCATATGAGCTTTTCATCTTTGGTGTCATACTCATTGTTGACCTGTTTGATAACTAATTGGGAATCGCCAAATACTTGTAATGTTTTAATTTTCTAGCTGACTACCATTCAAAGTCTTGTGAGTAATGCTTCATACTCTACTATGTTATTTGTGCAAGGAAAGCAATTCTAAATGCCTTGGGAATGGCATCACCTTGAAGCACAATAAACAAGATATCGACACCTAAACCGTGATTGGTACATGATCCATCAAAGAATAGTGTCCAGATTTTGGGTATGTCAACTGTAGATATTGATTCATCAGGGAAATTAACAACCATTGGATGATCTATTGGTGTAGGTGCATCTACAAGCTGATCTGTGATTACTTGTCCTTTGATGGCTTTATGGTTAACATATTCTATATCAAATTCATTGAATACCATAACTCATTTGGCCAGTCATCCTGTTACGGTTACTTTATTCAGTAAATACTTTAGTGGGTCTAACAAGGGTCATTGTACCTCATCATTTAATCATATTTCTTTTGTCAAATCTAGGGCTGTGTCCTTGGCTATCGACAATTAGGAATCCTATAGTTTCTAGTTTTGTCTAATTAATTCTAATGACTTCTACTAATTTAAAGAAACTGATCTATCTACTACGAAATTAATTCAAAGAATATTAACAATAGAACTATATAGTAAATTACTTAAAACAAATATTATAAACTAAAACATGCATCTATCTATGAAAATAGTAAATATTTTATAAAGCAAAATCTGAAACAACAAAACAACAACAGTACTAACCTTTTGCCTTGGTGTTGAGAGTGGGCCCTTGCTTCACACCCTTAGGGATGAAGACTAAAGTAAAGAATCAGCACTAGAGAATGATATCACAACTCAATTCAGTCCAATTCCATCAACTTTGCATTAATATCAGAAACGAGATTACAGAAATCAGAAGGAAAAATAATTGCCTGTTCTTTTTCTACTTCTTCTGTAAGTATATATAAAATTAGTGATGAGATATCACTTATCTTATCTACCAGTTATTCTATGAGATGACATCCATCTCTTTATTATACTAGCTGTCTGAATATGAAAATAACCATGCAATGAAAATACATTGAGTGGAACAGAAGTCCACTCTAAATCTAAGTTTTAGTCTTAATTTATTTGGGCAGCGAGGCCCTAAAAATATGGATATTAAATCAGTTTCGTCAGTAACTCATGCAAAAACTAAAAAGAGATAAAAACTCTTAGCAGTTAACTATAGATTGCCCTTAATCACTTAGGTGATGATTTGAGTAATATCAGGGATATCATGATCACTACTAAAAGTGTCTGATTGACAGCTGTGGTAGAAATCTGCTCGTACTCTAAAGAGGTGCCAAAGATGTATGTCTCGATCTGTAGCTCTAGAGATGTAATTGCGGCCTTCTTACTCAGGTCTAGAGATGCTCTAGACTTCAGTCCATCTCCTGAGGTGCTTTTCCTCTTTACTCCAAAACATTTGATGCCATGGTGTTCTGTTATTGTCTTTGGAGATCATTAGGACTACCTCTGGAGATGCACAAAATTGCCAACCTGAACATCTACACCTGTTGATTCAAAAAGAGAAGTTTTCCTACATATTTCCATCAATTCCATGTACATTAGTCCTTTAATCAGAAATCATGATCTTAAGTAATCATCTCCTATTAATCATTATTTAGAACAATCTTGCTAGCCTATTTGGGTGTAGACATCAAGAAGATGGAATTAGAAAGGAGAAAAAGAGAGGTAAAAAGTGTAGACACCTAAAATTTACTTGCTCTGCAAACCAATTTATCCCTCCTGTTAATTGAATAAATTCAATTAATCCTTGACCATTTAACTATCCCTTGTGATCAATTTACCTACTTAATTTATCACTAAGACATTACAACACTATCCCTCATTAAACAAATAAATATTCCCAATATTTATTTGATTCAATTCTCCTTTTCCCTAATCCCCATCAATTAGATAAATCATGGTTATCTAATTGATCTAGCCTATTAATTGACATACCCTAACCTACCCTAGCCTACCTCATCCTAGCCCTAGGATCAATTAAGAAAAACCTCTATTTGATTAGTCCTAACCTCTCATTTGGGTGGTCAAACCTAGTTTAACACCCTTCCCCACATCCCCCAAATTAAAAATTCAAATAAATCACACATCACATTTACTTCTCTTACACACCCCTTACCTCACCCATCCTCATTCATTATCTCTTATCCCCAAATGAATTCTTAATCCATTTCCCATTCCCCAAATGAATTTTTAATTCATTTCACATTCTTTCACACCCATACCTCATTTATCACCCCTCTTCCCAAAAATGAATAAAAGATTCACTTTTATTCATAGCCCTTGATCTCATCTTTCAATCCTCACCCTCCATCCTCCTCTTAGAAAATCTATAAATGAAACCCTCTCCAAGCCATTTGAGAGAGACTTCTTCATGCATCAAACCTCTGCCAAAATCTCTCCACAATCTCCTCATCCTACCATCCTAATGTCAAAATCTTGCCTCAATCCCATCTAATCTATCAATCCCCATCTCATTTACATTGTGTTGAGCATTTGAGCAAGCCACATTAGTCATTCTAATCATGGGTAAAATCTGAGGAGACTAATCGGGTGCAACTCCTTCCCTCTTGGATTTGTGAGTTCATTATGGAGGTATAATTATTCTATTTTGCATTTGATTTAGTTTTAAACTTCATTTGGATTTCACTTATTACATTGGCATGCCCAATCTCGAATCTAATCGTGAGTTTTGAAGGTTTTGGTGTCAAAATCTTCATTTTCTAACTCTCATTTTGTGAGGTTTCACAAGTTTTGGTGATAAACTATTACAGGTTGTGTCCTATGTAGAAACTAACCTCACCATTACGATCAGGTCACTGTTTCTGTGAATTTTGATAGTAAATTTGCCTAGGTTATGTAAATTTTTTTTTGAAAAAATTTAAAATTTTTTTAGGGTACAGTCCGTACCATATGTATCCATACCATACGGATCCATACCATACAGATCTGTACTGTACAGAACCGTACCCCTGCTGTACTAATCCACACATTCTTTATTTTCTGTGATCACGAGTTGTCTGTGTTGCAGATATTTTGTTTTGCAGGTTAATGTATTGGGTTTGAGGGTCGCCGCCCGATCTACCACTTCACCACCGGACCACCACCCGTCGGCACCCCTGTAAAAACCCAACTCCCGCTGCCACCTCTCCCATTGCCACCTCTCCTCAGCTTTCAAATCCTTGCTATTCCATCCATTTCGAGAGCACAACCGTGTTCTTGCAACCTACCTATCCTCTCGAGGGGGCATCACCCTTACCAATCACCCTTACCAATTATCCCCAAATACCCTATTCTTCTAAGACAAAATCTTTTTTCTATCCAATCCAACTCTATGTTTTAACTTCTTTGAAATGATGTTACTTAGCTGCAACACCATCTCAAAGAGGGACAAATGTAGACACCTAAAATTGACTTGCTCTGCAAACCAATTTATCCCTCCTATTAATTGAATAAATTCAATTAATCCTTGACCATTTACCTATCCCTTGTGATCAATTAACCTACTTAATTTATCACTAAGACATTACAACACGATCCCTCATTAATCAAATAAATATTCCCAATATTTATTTGATTCAATTCTCCTTTTCCCTAATCCTCATCAATTAGATAAATCATAGTTATCTAATTGATCTAGCCTATTAATTGACCTACCCTAACCTACCCTAGCCTACCTCATCCTAGCCCTAGGATCAATTAAGCACAACCTCTATTTGATTAGTCCTAACCTTTTATTTGGGTGGTCAAACCTAGTTTAACACCCTTCCCCACATCCCCCAAATTAAAAATTCAAATAAATCACACATCACATTTACTTCTCTTACACACCCCTTACCTCACCCATCCTCATTCATTATCTCTTATCCCGAAATGAATTCTTAATTCATTTCCCATTCCCCAAATGAATTTTTAATTCATTTCACATTCTTTCACACCCATACCTCATTTATCACCCATCTTCCCAAAAATGAATAAAAGATTCACTTTTATTCATAGCCCTTGATCTCATCTTTCAATCCGCACCCTCCATCCTCCTCTCAGAGAATCTATAAATGAAACCCTCTCTAATCCATTTGAGAGAGACTTCTTCATGCATCAAACCTCTACCAAAATCTCTCCACAATCTCCTCATCCTACCATCCTAATGTCAAAATCTTGCCTCAATCCCATCTAATCTATCAATCCCCATCTCATTTACATTGTGTTGAGCATTTGAGCAATCCACATTAGTCATTCTAATCATGGGTAAAATCCGAGGAGACTAATCGGGTGCAACTCCTTCCCTCTTGGATTTGTGAGTTCATTATGGAGGTATAATCATTCTGTTTTGCATTTGATTTAGTTTTAATCTTCATTTGGATTTCACTTATTATAGTAGGGCCACAAATTGGAAAACAACATTACACATCAAACATTGAGTAACATTAGATGGTCAAGACCTGATCAACAAAGACTTGGGATTATGAATTCTTCCCAAATTCATAATATCCTTTAAGATAAATAAAGTTTTGAGTGTAAACTTTTATTTCTTATTGTTTTGACTAACAAATGCATCAACAAGTTTTTGGCACTAGAAGGAGGCCCAAAATAGCTGAAGTTGTCACATCAAAACTTCTATAAAGGAATCTTCTATTCAAAAGAATCTAGATGCACCTTTATAAAGAGTCGTTCCAAATTCTTTGAAACCCAAACTGAAAGCTTTAGTGTTTCCACTAAGATTCTATGGATACTTTGCAATTTGAGTAATCTGACTGTAAATATCCATTCCTCAAGGGTAATTGACCAGATATTTACAAAGAGTTGTCTGAATCCAAAGATTTAACTAAAACCTGTGTATTCTTGCAAAGATTCCATAAATATCTCATCTACGATAACTATCTCCAAATATCTATTCCTATGGAGAATTTGACTATATCCTTGCAAAGATCTAGTCTAAACCTTCAAAGTTCACCTCAAATTTCTTGAGCTGGCTCACTGGCCTATTACTAGGTCAAGATCTAGTGGATCTTTGCAAGAATTTCCCACTATGAGACTGAGATCACATTCAGCTAGTGTTCAACCTAGACTTGTTGTCCCATACCACCAGTAGTCCCCTTGAAAATTCCCATGGCATTCTTTATTGATGATTCACTCTTGCACTTTGCAGCCTATAATAATCTACCAAAGAATCTAGACAAGTTGTGTCCCAAATATCATTCATATCAAGATACAAAAGATCATTTGAGAACTTTTAAGGAATCTTGCTTCCGAGGAAGAATTCAACATGAGGATGTAGTCTATAGACTATTCCAATACTCATTAGGGGAAGAGGCATACCAGTGGTATGTGAATTTACCTAAGAATTCCATTAACTCTTGGTTACTACTGAAGAACATGTTTAAAGATAGATATAGGATCATGATTGATGCTGCTACAGTTTATCACCATTTCATTGAGATTACGTGAGGAGAAGGTGATTTCATTGCCAATTTCAACAACCATTTTCAGAAAGCATATTCTAGGTTGATAGCTCCATATGTCATTTTTGAAGATGCAACATTATTGGTCTACTTCTCATCTTTAGATCCTTTGACAACCATGTTTGTAAGAAGAACAAATCTCGTCATAATAGATTTAGCTAGTGCTTATGCAGAAGTTGTAAAGGTCAATACATAGATGAAACAAGTTGGACAAGGTCCTCTACCTAGTATAGGACCTCCTCCTCTACCTAACTAAATGCAACACATTAATGGAGCCTTGACAAATCCTATGCCAATAGCAAATCCTTTGCAAATTCCACCAATTAATGTGCTACCTTCTCAAGGAAACAACCATATAGTTCAATATCCAAGATATGCTCCTGCTGAAAATAGACCAAATGGAAATGGTACTTCATTCTTTTCTCCTAGTCAAAACAATGTAGTGGAAAAGGTCCAAGAAGAAAAAGAAGACATCAAAGAAATAACTGCTCAGTTGAAGAAGTTAACTACTGATGTAACACACCTAAGGAATCAAAATTTTTATTCTTAGGCTAATGCTCACAACTAGTAGAACAGAGGATTGTTGTGATGTTCATAACACGCCCCATTTTACTCCTTAGCAAAATAAGGACCCCTGCTGTGGCTTTTTGCTTTTTTCTTGTGTGTGTTGTTTTGCCTGGTGGTAAAGGGAAAAGGGGGTTAAAATTGCAAACCTTGTTAAAAATAGAGAAAAATGCATTTCAGTACCAGTGCATAGTATGGTTGGATTCCTTGTCAAAAATGAGCTAGGGTCACTTTTTGGACCATGTTAAAATTTGCCATATTTTGCAAGTTATGAGCATTTTGGTAAAATGTACAAGGGGAGGGTTAGCTGTTTGCACATACAAGTCTCTTTGTATATCAGGTTGCATATACAAGGCCCTTTGTATGCGAGTTTGCTTGTATACAAAGACCTTTGTATATCGCTTTCCATATACAAAGTCGTTTGTATATGCGAGGATCATTTTATACTTAGTCATTTTGTGGTCGAGTTCATATGCAAAGTCTTTTGTATGTCCTTTTTGCCTTGTATGCATTTGCCAAATGTTATGTTTGTACATACAAGGTGGACGCGAAATAGTTTAGTGCTAAAATGAATAAATGTTTGGATTCCATCGCATGTATCTAATGTTTGTATGTTTGTCAGGTAAAATATACAAGGCACTTCATACATAGTGGACCCGAAAAAGTCATTAAACAGTGTTAAATCATTGTACATTTCAAGTTTGTATATTTATGCATACATTTGGAACATACAATACCATATACAAGTCATGGACCTGAAGAGTTGTTTAATTAAAGTTAGTTACTTCTATGTTTCAGAATATACAAGGCATAGGATACAAGTGTTCTATATACAACGCGGACCCGACAGACTTATTAAAACAAATTAAGTCACTGTATATTTGGCGCTTGTATGTTTTGACATACAAACGGAACGTACATTACACGCATGCAAGCCGAAACCCAAAAGAGGTGGGAATCCGATTAAGACTTTGTATCACATCTGACTTGTATATCGAAGGATACAAGCACAATATGCATCGAAATATACATTGGGTGGATTTGAAAAGTTATACAATAGGGTTAAGCGCTTGTATATTTTGGTGTTTGTAGGTTGTGATATACAAACCAGTATGCAAGGACAATATACAACCCAAAATCCAAGCGGATTTAAAAGAGATTTATCTTATGTTTCACATCCGACTTGTATATCAAAAATATACATTCTGATTGGCATACAGGGGCGATATACAAGGATTTAAACAAGAAGAAGGGCATCGACATGAGTAATACAATCAATGGGAAATTGTTAGAGGGCCCCGATGGGTGAATGTTATGCTGATAGAAGAAAAGACTTAGCCGAATAATAAAAGACATCGGCCAAACAATGGCGATCGGCCAATCATTTTTTGGACTCGTCGATGAGTGGATATCACGCCGATAGGTGGGGATAGACAGAAGAATAAGAATTTAAGGGGCGGGAAAGCAAAGCAATTCGATTTTTGAATCCATTTTTGGAGCACGAATACATGTTTCTAGTCAACGGTGGTTGACCCGATTGGTTTTAACATTGTATATGCATTTTTGATGTGCAATTTTCACAATTTCAGGGCCCAATTGTGGTGTTTGCGCATCTTATAGCCTAATTTAATGTAGATGTTCATTTTTCCTATTGACTTGCCAAACGATGATGCTTATTCCTGCTTATTTACTGTAGATTGTTGGAGTAGCTGAAAAAGCAGAGTTGCCGACACAGTGGCGGCGTGCAAGTGAACATAGGGACGGAGCTTTGAGTGGCGATGACATCATGCAGGATAGCACCAAATCCTGAGAGGCCAAACACCAGAAGAGGAAGGGCTTTTAATCCAAGACAGTTTGCAGATGGAGACATTATTGTTGGAGTGGCGCCCTGTCTAGGTATGCTACTCGAATTCTTGGCGGGATTCACTTCTCACTGTTTGATGCTGCATTTCAAGATGCTGGCTGTTGATCTCCTAGGGTTTTGGGTGCTAGATTGGGGAAGAAACCAGAGATATATATTGAGCCCCTATACTGTACAAGTAGGAGGAGGTCAAACATAAAAAAATTAGACCTGTAGTAGTTTTAGGAAGAGATCGGATTACTGAGACTAGTGAGGACTAGATTGTTGAAATAATCAAGTTCCTTTCCTCAGATCATTATAAATGTACCTGTTTTATGAATATACTATATGGAGATGAAGTTTAAGACTATATCCTGATTGTAAACCTTAAGTAGTCTTCAAGTTGATTTCTGGATATGTACTGGTGAATGTTGTGTTCTATAGAAGTGCTTTCATTTCATTGCATGTTGTTGTCAACTTTTACCCTTGAAGATTTGCACTGAATCATGCTGATTTGTGGATTGTCCTAGTGAAGTATGATTTTAGTTTTTCTTCTCTTCATTGCATGTATGGGAATATATACGTGGACCCGTGATCTCAGTCAAGTAATTTTAGGAATCTCACTCTCTAACCCTTTTTCTTATTTTAATTTCATTGAAATCACTTTCACAACTACACATCATGATAAATATTGAGTAGAACAGAAAATTATGCTGACATCCTGAAGACAACTGAGTATCATTAGCATATTTTGAGCTAAATGCATGTAGTATTGAAAATGTCATGCAGAGAATCACAAATAAGGGTAGAACTCATGCAAATATCAACTTAGACACATCATTTGGAGATATATGCTGTGTAGAGTAACTTCCCTATATAGGATTGTTGCAAAATCAGAATCTACAGATCTACGTAAGGCCCCAAAATAGAAAACAGTAGTACACATCAACCACATAGTAACATCAACAGATTATGAACTAATCAACGGGGACTTGGGATCATGAATTCTTTGAATTCATTGTATCTTTTAGGATAAACAAGGGTTGTTGTGTAACTTTTGTTTTGTGTGCTTGGTTGTGACTAACATCATATACCAATCAACAGAGAAACTGGCGCTAGAAGGAGGGCTTGTTGATAAAGGAAACTATAGACTCCCGCATACATTGCTTAAACATCCCGTTGGTTTGAATTCTGATCATAAACTTGCCATTTTGCCTTAAAAACTTGAGAAATCATGGCTTTTAGGCCAAATACCAGGTCCAGATCTAGTGGACTCTTCGAAGAACTGCCTATCAGGGGATTTAGACCTAGGATTGTGGACATTCATCACATCCCTAATTCTAATGCGACAGAAGCCTCACCAGAACATGCTCCTATCACTCCTATTGGCTTTCAAATACCCACCGGACCACCTGTCACACCTCAAGCCCAGCCTCAACCTGTCATACCCCAGATCCAACCTCCACCGATTGCAATGTCATTTTTCACAGCAAAGTCACCGCTGGCCTTCAATGCATATCATGCTTTGCCTAAAAATCTAGATAAAATTTGTCCTAGGTACAATCTGTATCAAGATGCTGATGATCATTTTAGGACCTTCAAGGAAGCTTCTTGTAGGGCTAGAATTAAGTATGAGGATGTGGTATGCAAATTGTTTCCATTCTCCTTAAGGGAAGAGGCCTATAACTAGTATACCAGTCTAGGTCAGGGTTCAGTCCGTTCATGGGATGCCTTAGAGAAATCTTTCAAGGATAGGTTCAAGGTACCTATAGATCCTTCAATGAACTATCATCTGTTTGCGACCATCAAGAGGTGTGGAGGAGAACCCATTGCAAACTTCAACGCTAGATTCCAAAAGATGCTATCTAAGTTAGTTACTCTCTATGTTGTAACAGATGAAGCTGCTAGGAGCATCTATTATTCAGCTCTAGATCCCCTGACCTCCATGTTTATCAGAAGAACACACCTTGGTGTAACAACCTTAGCACAGGCTTTTGAGGAAGCTATCAAAGTTAGTCAGCAATTGGCTCTTGCTCCCACACCAAACATTACCTTCCCTACACTACCTGGTTATCCTACATATCCTGCCTACCAACAGACAAATGGAGCCATGGTACCTTCAACTGTGATGCCAGCCCCTTTACAGATACCTCCACTCAGTGTCATGCCACCACTGAGTGGGAATGACCAGATGTTACCATATCAAACACAAGTGCCCCAGGCTATAGAACAATCCAACAATAACAATGGGTCTTCCTTTTTCAAGCCCCAAACAGAGAATGTGATGGCCAAGGTTTAGGAAGAGAAGGAAGAAATCAAAGAAATATCAGCTCAGTTAAGGAAACTTACTACTGAGGTCACTCATTTGAGAAATCAAAATTTCTACTCTCAACCTAATCAAAATAGAGGTTATGCCAATGACAGACCTAATTATCCTGACAAGGGGTACAACAATAATTACAATAACAACAATGGCAACAATAATCCTCCTAGACAGCCTAGAGTGTGGAACACCAGGTCAAACAATGGTTCCTTGCCTTCACCCCTAGACAATTAGCCTCCTGGTGAACCTAAACAGACCACCAAAGTAAACCTCGCAGAGGTAGCACTTACGAACTGGTGTAGGATACATAACATCAACGCTCATGCAGAGTTAGACTGTCCTCAATTCAGGATTGTTGCTAGCATATTCCAAGCTGAAGTGGCTAGTACCTCAAGTAACCCACCTTATGCAGAGGGAAATGAAATTGTCCCCTGTGAGTACGATTCTGCCCTAGTGCTAGAGAGCTTCATGCATCATCCTTATCAGCAGACCATATCATCACATCAGGATTACACTTCAACATGTGAGGAATCAGCCATGGCTTTTGAGTCTAACTATGTTTTCCCTTTTGAGGATGAGAATGAGCCATCAATTGAGCATGAGGAAGTCAATGCTTATCAACAGCAACCTCAGGGTAGGCCTAACTATAACTTGAGGAATAACCCAAGTAGGTCTGCTGATCCTTTGACCACCTCATTGCCTCCAAACAATTTCAATACTCCACCTAATCCCAAGGCAAGTAATAATCCTAGACTCCCCAAGGTCAATGCTCAATATCTTGCACCACATAACACAGTACCAAAAGCTACAAATCCACTTCCTGAATCTGACAAATTGGTTACATATTTGGCAGATGAAATGAAAAAAGTAAAGATCAGCCTACCAATGTCAGAGTTGCTTAGGACCCCTGCTATCAAGGATGCTTTCATGAAATTATTGGATGGTTCTGCTCAAAAGGAAGATAGCCATACCGCAGGCCAACTTAGAAATAAAGATCATGCTGCCAAGGACGTTAATGTCAAACCTAAAACCCCAGCTACTGTTCAAGCTGCAGATACCTCCCACATGACCCTATACAAAGACAAGAGTGAGTAACCTCCCTTCATCCTTACCAGAAGGATGTTTGGTAAAAATTTGCACAACTGCTTGGTAGACTCAGGAGCATCTACCAATGTAATGCCCCTATCCATATGCAACGTTTTAGGGTTACATCCTGCTAAATCATTGAAGAAGGTAACACAATTGGACAAAACAGAAGTAAGTGTGGTAGGAGAATTGACCCACATTCACATGCAGCTAGCATCGGATCCTAGAATCTAGCACTATATTGATATTTAGGTAGTTGATATACCTAATACATATGGAATGTTTCTCAACAGAGACTGGTCAAAAACTATCAATGGATACATGCAAATGATTTCAGCCATATGTGGCTACCTTGGAAGGGTATACCAAATTAGATAAGGATCAAAGTTGAACCTTGCATGAGACACATGATCACCAAATATAATAGAACCAATGAGATCATGTATGTGGATGTGGAACCTGGAGTTTACTCCATCAGACCTCAAGCTGCCAGCATAGAAGAAATCCTGATGCTTGACATACACGATCATAATGGTGACCTTTGGAGTGATGAAATAAATTCAGATCCTGATTGCAATCTTGAAAATAAAATAGAACTAGATCATTTCAAGAAATTTGACATGCATTTATCTAGACAGGTGGAATGATGTTAGTTATTAAATGTGCCTGTTCATGATATTCTAGTTGATGGATGGTGCAGGTTGCATGATGAAGCTCATTCTAAAAAAACTTGTGACACCTATTTAGACATGTTGGAGTTGGAACAAGCATACGACGAAGCTTCTTCACCCACGGTGAGTTCCACAAATAATGATAGTGATGCTGATGTTTGATTGTCTTCCGCAATTACAGGAGGATGCACATAGAAAGATGAAAGTTCTATTCATATGACAAAAGAGATACTGGTATGGAATGGGAGTAATGATAAGAACAAGAAGAAAATCACCCCTAGGAGTAATTGTTTAGTGGAGTCAGATTACGAGTTATCTGACAAGGATAGTGGCAGCAATCTATCCAAGTTCGAGGAGTTTCTGTCAAAAGAAATCCAAAAGATGATGCAGCAGCGTAGGCTCCCCCAGGAGGCCTTGATTGAGAAGTGGTGCAGGTTACATGAGGCACCTCACTTAGAGACGTCTTTCTCATTGTGCCTACATATCTTGAGAGGGCATATGCCACCTGGTCCAGAGAATGTTCCTCCTGATGATAAGAGAAAAGAAGAAATACCAGCTTCTCATAAAGCTGATAAGGTGGTGTCTAAGAAGGCTAGGACACCAAAATTAAAGTGGATATCAGGTGGTGCAACTGCCCGAATGAAAAGAAAGAAAGAAGCACCAGACAAGCTTTTAGATGAAGATAGGCCATGGACCCTCAGGTTTGATGGATCCAAGTCAAAACAAGGAGCTGGAGTAGGAATAGACCTTATTGACCCATCTGGAAAATCCTATTTGGCAGCATACAAATTGCAGTTCCCATGTACAAACAATGCAGCAGAGTATGAAGCTCTAATTCATGGGATACTATTCACTCTTAGGAAGAAGGTGAAAATCCTACATGTCTATGGAGACTTAGAATTAGTTGTTAGGTAGGTGAGAGGTATATACTCTTGCAAATATAGGAGGCTATCCAATTATAGACATAGGGTGTGGAACTTAATAGAAGAGTTTGATGCATTCAATATCACCCATGTACCTAGAGAGCAAAACCACAGAGTAGACACTTTGGCCCAGGCTACCAGTACTCTAGAGCCACTGTCCATATCAAGTTTGAAAAGATTCTCAGTTGAACTAGTATCAGTGCCTTCAGTACCTAATAATGTAACTAATCTCCAAGTATTTGATGATGATCAGCATATATTGGATTTTATTTCCAATAGAGATGTTCTTGAGGCACAGATCATTGATGAAAAGAATCTAGAAGATCACGTCTGGGAAGAAGAAGAAATCCTAGAACTGCCAAGTAACAAAATCCCTAGGGAAATTATAGAACTAGAGAGAGCATTTGATCTAGACAGCATGCTGAAACAAAGGGTTCTTCAAAAGGCTCATGAGGGACAGTATTCACAAGTTGACATTGGGCAAGGTGATAAGAGAAGAAATGTTCTGATTGGGAAGGTCTGTACAAAAGAAGAGTTAGAAGGGATAACTTAGGCCCTCAAAGATTACATCCATGTCATTGTCTGGACCTATGATGAACTAAAAACTTTTGACACATCAGTCATCACTCATACGATACCTGTGAAGCTAGACTCCAAGCCTTTTCGGCAAAAGTAGAGACCCGTCAATGCTTTACTGGAGCCAATCATTTTCAAAGAAGTTAAAAGATTGCTCGATGCTAGGATCATATTTCCTGTGAGACACTCCACTTGGGTGGCAAACTTGGTCCCAGTGAAAAAAAAGAATGGGGACATCAGACTATGCGTGGACTTCAGGAACTTGAATTGAGCTTTTGAAAAGGATAATTATCCTTTACCTTCTCTAGACGAAGTCCTGTAGATTGTGAACGATGCCAAGATGATGTCCTTCTTGGACAGTTTCTCTAGATACAACCAGGTGATGGTGGATAGAATTGATAGATTGAAAACTGCATTTACCACGAAATGGGGGATCTTCACCTATAGGCGCATGCCATTTGGGTTGATAAATGCTAGAGCCACATTTCAGCGAGCAATGGACATAGCCTTCAGAGGCTTAATTGGTAAGTGTATAGTAATATACATGGATGACTTAACAGTGTTCTCCAAGGATAGAGCGGACCATGTAGGGGACCTGAGAAAGGTGTTGAAGAAGTGTGAGTAGTATGGGATATCCTTGAATCCCAAGAAGTGCATATTTGGGATGACCGCAGGAAAATTGCTAGGTCACCTGATAACTAAAGACGGGATCATCATTGATCCTGATAGAATAGAATCCATCATGAAGATACAACCACTTGGAAGAAAGACGGAGCTCAAATCTTACTTTGGTAAGATTAATTTTGTTAGGAAATTTATCACTGGCTTTGAAGAAATAGTCAGGCCCTTGAATGCCATGCTCAAGGAGGACGCTAAAATTGAATGGACACCGGAAGCTAGAGCAGCTTTTGAAGACATTAAGAAGGCCATATCAAATGTTCTAGTTCTGATTAGTCTAGATTACACCAAAGACTTCTACATCTACTCATTCACTTCAGAGCATACCTCTGCTGTAGTATTAACGCAGAAAAATGAAGAAAAGGAAGAAAAGCCTATAGCCTTCATGAGCTGCCCTTTCAGAGATGCGGAACTCAAGTACATGGACGTTGAAAGATAGGCGCTTGCCTTGGTCTGAGTAGCTAAGAAGTTTAGGCACTACATCCTGAGAAGTAGGGTGATTGCTGTTGTACCTGTTGCAGCAGTGAAAATGTTGTTAATGCAAAGTGAACCAAGAGAAAAGAGGGCTAAATGAATCACTGTCCTCCAGGAGTACGATATGGACATTACCCCTATGAAATTGGTAAGAGGGCAAGCATTAAGCCAGATGATATCAGAGATTGATCCCAATATCAGGAGCCAGCAGTATGTTGTAAATGTAAAAGATGACAGAGAATGGTACTCAGACATTAGGCACATCCTGATCACTAGAAGATGTCTCTCTAGACTGCAGGCCTCACAAAGGAGAGCCCTGAAGATAAGGTCACTGAAATATATATTAAAAGGAGGAGTCCTGTTGTGTGGTTACACAATACGCCCCATTTTGACTTGGCAAAATAGGGACCCAACTTTTGACTTGGCTTGTTTGTTCTCTGGCGGTCTGGTAAAACTAAGTCAGGTGCATCATCATGTAGAGTCAGGATGAGGTAAGTCACCATTATGAGGTCAGTTTGTCAAAATTTGCATTTCACTTCTGTGACCTCACGTTTTGAAAGAGCATTAAATTCCATGCAGGTTTACCTTTTACATCACCCTGATATTCCTCAGGATGTGAAAGTTATGAACAGTCAAAGTTTTGGTCAAACCTGATATTTGCAAGAGGAGGATCATATTTTTTTTATATCCTCAGTCATGTTGTCGAAGATCATCATCATATTTGAAACATCCCCCGATATGTCATGCGGCACAAATATCTAGACGTCAACTTTAAGTGGTAGTAAGTCTTCCTCGTCAAGCGGTCTTTTGTATCGCGAGCGTCATGTTTTTGAATGTAACCCGATATTTCTTAATATCCTCCTAATGCGAAATATCACCCTTAGCAAATATCCTGATGACATCATCCAAACCAGATAAATAAAGAAGCAAACAAGATGATGACATCATCATCACATTCATATTTCGACAGGATATTTTTTTTCAAACATGATCATGTTCGCCTAATATGATGATGATGTCATGATATATTTCTGATACAAAGAATGACTATCAGGATGACATCATCCTGATATTCCGAAAAGAGACATGAAAGATTGTCTCGTCATCATCATATTTGAAACATCACCTGATACATCAAAATATCCTCCTGATGTACTAAACATAAACCAAAGGTGTTTTGTCACCCGGATCCTATCGCGATAACAATCTTAATATGAGGGAGGAGGATGATATTGAAACTCGACCCGATATTTGTGAATATCATCCTGCCCTCATGATATCCTGTCATATGGATATCCCCCTGCTCCCATTGCCACCATTATCATTTAATGCGTACAGACATGGTAGGTAGTTCCTGCCGACCCTGGAACCTAATGAAACACCTAGCGAGATCCTGCGTTTTCACACGAATAATCAAGGAATGTAATCTAACTTGTGAGAGTTGCCCTAAGTGTACCCTAACTGCGAGGTTAAAAGGTAATTCAACTGCCATTTTCACATTTACCTTGCGATAAATTTGTTTTACAGAGCACCAGCTTCCATATCCGCATACCAGCTACTGTTGCGCAATTTGAGCTCACAGACAGAGGGGAGGAGGTGATCATTGGTTGAATTAGGAACGTCGTTGGTAATCCATTGGTATAAAAGAGAAATTTGCATAACCAGGTAAGTACATGAAACCCTCATCATGTCATTATTGTTCAGGTATGATGATGGAAGTTTTGGTTTATGCATCCATATGATTAAAGTAATGGTGAAGAAATACAATAGGCATAGTGATTTTAATTGCAATATATATGCATGTATATACCTCTTGTGAGTTAGGATTGTTGTTAATTGTAGATACTCATGGCTGACAAGCAGTACGTTAAGTGTCAAGAAGAATTCAGTAGGCCTATGTTCTCTTCTCAGAGGGGGGTCCTATTCAAATATGGAGCAATTATAGATACCCATCAAGGGAGCACTAATCTGAAGGCCTGGTCAGCTAAACTAAATGATGGACATGACAAGAGTCTAGTGATGGACGCAGTATTTGTATCAGGAATGTGGAATACTGCTGGTTTCCCATATTCCATGGAATCTCCGGAGCTGGTTATAGAATGTGCCCAGAATTATAATCCTCAGACAAGGCAAGTGGTAAAGCATGGGAGGATATATACAGACCTCTCCATCAAGGGTATCTCCTAGACATTTGGACTACCGTTGGGCAATAAAGTTAAGAGTGTGGACCTAAGAAAGGTAGAAAAGGAGTATGAGGCCAACAAGAAATCGGCCAGAAAGAATATGTATCAATGGCGAGCAGAGAACAGCACATATCCTGCAGCAGCCAAGCTCCCAGTGCACATGTTTAAATATGATTTCAGTGAGGAGTACCAGTATATGATTGCACTCCTAAATCGAGTAACAGGCCAACCTGTTACTGGTAGTTTCAGGGATTGGATGTATGGACTTATAATGATGTGTTTGTATTCAAACATCAAGCCATTGTGGGGCCAAATAAAAGTTATGCTTTGCATGAGCAGCTGATGAACCTGGGAAGTTCAAATTGTGCATTTTATATGACATCTTACATTGTTTATTCTTGTGCTTATAGAGGCACTTTTGATGCCTTAGTTACAGATGGAAGGCTCACAGGTACAAATGCTGCATACATCTAGGATCATCATCCCCAGCTACAGAGAACCAACTACCTCAGAGACTACAAACTGGTCAATGATGCATTCTCTATGCATCTGGTAAGGACCATGGAAGAGGACAGAACAAAAAGATGGAGGCTCAAGAAGTAGTTTACAGGCATGGGGCCTGGTATATCCAGTTTGCAACCTTTTCTTATATAAGAGTTGAGGGTTTTGAGGAACATCCCCTCATGCTGCCGAGGTATCCTACCGATGCAGTGATATTAATGGAATTTATTAGGCAGGGCTCCGTGATGATAAAGATGTACAAGGACACCAAGAAGATGCCACCAATTTTGTTCCCAGTCAGCATTGGCAACTATATGTGCCCTGATTCTGACAACATAAAGAAGGTGACGGTCACCCTAAATAAAATGAATCTGCAGCCTTTCCGAATAACAAGACCATATGATCCTTACGGCAGGATATAGAAGATACTAGGAAAGCCTATTCACCGGAGGCACCTAGAAGATTTATGGGCTGACTGCGAAGATGAGGTAGAAGCCTGGAGAAGAAGGTATCAGAGGTTAACTCTGAACCAAATTAGGACTTTTGATTGTATCTCCCTTCCCCAACAATTGAAGAAGCATGATGGTAGGATAATGGCAGATGAATATGAATAGAAAAAGATATACAATGACACTATATCTGCACCTGACCTCACCATGCAGGAGGACATATCTTTGGACCCATTCATTGCCAGGACCATACAGCTGACTCAAGCTTGGGTCGATGATCAGGTAGAGGCATTGAAAAAGAAAGGTGTTGCCATTACGGTGGACAACAAAAAGAAGGGACATGATAATCCTAGGGAGGTATATGATGACTTCCTGCTTGAGAAAAGGAAGACTAAGGGAGACAAGTTACCTCCACCACAACAACAGAGCAAAAGACCCCCAAGGGGTAAGAAAGTAGATAAACAACCCAAAGGGGTTATAATCGACTAGGCAGTATTTATAGCTAAGGAGGCAGCCGGATCAGGATCAGGGTCAGGATCAGAGTCAGAATCCCCTCTAAAGAAAGAGAAGCCCAAGAAGAGTAAGACAGCTAACGTTGGAATAACTGGGACTCTGGAAGTGGGTCAATCCTCAAAGAAACCTGGAGAAGAGGATATCCTCATGGAGGAAGAGCCTAAAGAAGAAGAGGCTCCGTTAATAATAAAGAGAAAGAGGAGAGCTCCATACGTGCTGGTGTCTACCACACCTAAGAAACAAAGAACCTCCATGAGAGGTGGAATAAGTGAACCCCCTACACTATTACAAGGGGTAGGTAGTGAAGTGCCGAAGGAACTTCAGCATAATGTTCCACTTCCTACCATAGTCAAGTTCAAAACTGAACTTGCAGAGGAGAAAATGAAAGAAACCTCTCAGACACAAGCAGAAGGACATGTCTCGCTTGATGAGACAATAAATCTGTCTGATGATGAGGTAGTGCAAGATGTGGCTGCACAAAAGATGGAAACACTTGCTGCTGATATATCTATGACTCCTCACAAGCCTCCACCAGTTCAAACTGTACTTAAGGAGATGAGACAAGAAGAAGAAGAGCAAGAAAAGAGCCCAGAGCAGGTAGCTCAAGACATAGGGCTGGAAGCATTAATCACAGAGGTGACAAATCCTGTAGTGGTGGACCTGACAGAGAAACAGGATGCAAGTCCTGAACAGCCAGCAGGATCACCTGATAAAGGCCACCCAACAAAAGAGATAGAGATGGCAGAGTCAGAGGGCCATGCTCTTGAATCAGGCCAACCAAGCCCACATGATACATTAGAGGAACCTGCTATAGTAGAGGTTTAGGAAGCAAAGGTTGATGAAAAGAAGGAAGCATTAGAGGATCCAGCTGCCAAAATACAAAAGTTTGATAGTGCAGGCTCAGAAGAAGTAATAGCTGCAGAACAACTACCAGCACCTCAGGCAGAGTCCCCAGTGTCTAGTGTAGTAGATAAACCACAAGGGGAAGAACTGGGAACATATGAAGTAATGATGGAGAAAGATCATGATCATCATGATCTACATACAGATACACCGCAGGGTTCCCCACACCAAGAAGATGCTCCCCCCGAGAAGGAAATTCCTCAACAGGAGGAGGTGCCGCAAGATCAACAACAAAGCGAGCATCAAGAAGAAGAAAAGGAAAAGTCACCATCTCCACAACATCTATTGATAGAAACAGGAGATATAGGTGAACATCATCATGATGCTGAAAGACATGATTAGGTACCTCCATGGTTAGCAAAAGAAGTGAATATTGAGGAGGAGTTTGAAATTCAAGATTTCAATGTCTCCACCTTGTTCTCCGCCAATATAATGAAACCCAGGAGGAAGGCTAGAATGACATCGGCCATCAAAAGTGATTTAGAAATAGGGAGAAGGACCGCACAAATTGCCATACCTGTGGTGGACAAAGAAAAAGCTAAAATCACTGTTGATGAATTTCAAATCAGCACAGTTGATTTGGGCTTTGCCAATGAGGACCAAGAAGGTCAGGAGGGCAAAGACATCATTGACTCTCTAATTCAAAAGGTGAAAAGAGAGAAGGAGAAGAATAAGCAACATAAAGAGCACATTGCTCAGTTGCATGCCTATATCAAAGGGCTGACCGATCCTGATGATACCACAACTAAACATGCAGTCCCATTGACTGCCATTTCTCAGGATGAGGTCAATAAATTGGACCTCATGAAACATGAGGCGTCCGTGATAAGGAAATGGATGTCATCCTCATTAGATGATGTTGTAGAAATAATGAAAGCCTCTTTAAAGAGGTGGAGTATTTTGAGTGACTCCAAGACAAAGGTGGATAAATTGCAGATGCAGACCAGGAAGAGGTCTTACAAACTGGAGAAAGTCCTGAGCCTGTTAGGAGAAATAAAGAATATAAATCCTCAACTGCTTATCAGTAAGCAGGTGCTAAATAGTAATACCGCATTATTGATAGACAACTGGTACAAGGACATTCAGTTCGAATGCGGAGTCCTCAAAAGATGCAATAATAAGCTGAGGGATATCAGCATGAGGCTACGGGATTTGATGTCTGAAGAAGCAGTGATAATGGAAGCATTAGAAGGCAAGGTAGAAGGTAAAATAGAAAATCAAGATGAAGAGTCCGCCATCAAAGCTGTACACAGCAACTTCCAATTAGAGACAGATGGTCCACCTGTCCACTTGATAGAAGAACTGATAAATAAAATAATGAGAATCAAGGCCCAGATGGAGAAATATAAAGAAACACTATAGGACAGTAAGAACAAGTTGGATAACAACAAAGACAAGTATGAAGCACATAACCACGCCATCATCAAAGCAAAAACTCAAGATGGCAGAGGGATAGATCAAGTTGTGCATTTATATGAGCAGGTCTACAGTAGTATGCAGCCCCATATGCAGCAGCATCATCATCAGGATAGTGAAAGCTTAGGAAGCGACGTACATGATGATGACCCACATGAATCAGCTGAGGAGCATGATGAAGATACATCATGAAGGGGAGAGTAGCATAAGTAGAATAGATAGTTGCCAGCTGGCAACTTGTGCCATTTTGTAAAGGTTGATAAAGTCAGATGAATCGTGACCATAGATCTATATTGATAAATCAGGATCTTGGATCTTTTTGTAATGGATTCCTCACCTTATTCTATAAAAGGTGGTGGAATGCCTTATTGAAATCATTCAGAACTTAATTGAAATCTGTTTGCTGAAGTATTCAAGGCTTATTTCAAAGCTATTGTATATGTACATGTCTTTTGCATACCTAATAAAGGAGAAGAGTATTTTGATTACAAATCCTAGTAAATCTTAAGTAATCTGTGTATGAATTCTAGATATATGCTTTGATTTGCTGCATCCCTTGGAGTGCTCATCATGTTGCATGTATTGTTTTCATTCATCATCCTCTGAAGTTTGCATCAACTGTATCTAGCTGTGGAATATCTTGGTGAATATATAGTCTGATTTCTTCTCCTCATGACAGTATCAAGTATGTATGTGAATCAATAGCTAAAGGTTCAACATTAAATAGAAGCATTTCTTCAATTTCTTTTAAATTTCAGAGCATTTCATCTCCATAATTGCAAATAATTGATAATCTTAAGCAAATAACACAAATATGTAGACATCCCATAGATAATCATAAATATTTAGCATATTTGAATACAAAGCATGCACAATTGAAAATATCATGCAAAGATTGAGGTATTTCTGCATCTTCTCACCAAATAACTGCATAATATGACCTCTCTATGAAGAATTGTTGTAGGAATGACATGATGATGATCAACTTTCATGTAAGGCCCCAAAATGGAAACAGCAACTCACATTAACCTCTGAGTGACTTCAGACGATTAAGACCTAATCACCGGAGACTTGGGATCCTGAATTCTTTGAATTCATAGTATCTTTCAAGATGAATAAAGGTTAATGTGTACTTTTATTCTATGTTTGTTTGTGACTAACATCATGACCAATATAAATTGGCGCTAGAAGGAGGGCCTGATCTAGAATACCACGCTCATCATCATTATTTTTCAGGTTTGATGATGCAGAGAGAAAGGTAACCTCCGATCATCTGTGACTTTCAAATATTACGTAAATATTTACTGTAAAAGGCTTGAATATGTGCATTCTGTGTAAAGCTTTCCAAATCTTACATAAATATTGCAGGCTTTATAGTAGATCATCCTGAATTCACTAATATTGGCCAAAGATATGTAAATTTGTTCAAGCTTTGAAGGATTTAGGTCTTAGACACTCGAGATCTCGTGCTAGGGGTCATTATACCCCAAATATCCTGTCATATTTGCAATATCTTCACAAATATCTCGTAAATATTCAGTTTGATTAGCCATCTGACTGCAAATATCACCTCATTTGGTGAAATCCAACCAATATTTGCAAAGCTTCAGCCAATTCACCTCAAAATTGAGAAATCCTAGCTCACAGGATAAATACCAGGTCTAGACCTAGTGGAATATCTAAAGAACTACCTGTTAGAGGTTTCAGACCTAGAACTGTAGACATTCATCATACTCCAGGGTCTAGTACACCAAGAGCTTCACCAGAACCTCCTCCTGTAACTCCTGTTGGTTTACAAATACCTTCTAGAATATCTGTGACACCTCCTATTCAGCTTCAGGGTATACCTTTAGTCCAACCTCAGCCAGCTGCACCACTAGCTCAACCTCCTCTGGTTGCAATGTCTTTCTTTGCAGTGGAGTCACCTTTGACCTTTACTACATATCATGAGTTACCAAAGAATCCTGACAAACTTTGTCCAAAATATCATCCTTATCAAGATGCTGATGATCATATCAGGACATTTAAGGAAGCTTGTTGCAGAGCCAGAATAGAACATCAAGATGTGGTGTGCAGGTTATTTCCTTTTTCCTTAGGGGAAGAGGCTTATAATTGGTTCATTAGTCTTGGCCAAGCCTCTGTTGGTTCATGGGCTGTCTTAGAGAAAGCCTTTCTTGATAGGTTCAAGGTCCCTATTGATCCATCTATGAATTACCATATGTTTGCTACAATCAAAAGATTTGAGAATGAGCCTATCGCCAATTTCAATACTAGGTTCCAAAAAATGTTGTCCAAGTTAGTTGCCCCATATGTAGTATCTGATGCCTCTGCTAGGAGTATCTATTATTCAGCTTTGGATCCTTTGACTTCCATGATCATCAGGAGAACACATCCTGAGATCACTACATTGACAGGAGCTTTTCAAGAAGCTATCAAAGTGAATCAGCAGTTGATACCTGCTCCTACTCCAAATATAGTATTCCCTACCTTGCCTGGCATACAGTCACAATATCCTGCATCATATCCTACAACATATTCTCCACAATATCCTACACAATATCCTAATGGAGCATTGATACCCCCAGCAGTCATGCCTACACCTTTGCAAGTACCTCCACTGAGCATCATTCCCCCTCCTAATGGAAATGGCCAATTGCCACAATATCCTGCACAAGCTCAGACACCTCAAGGTGCTGATCTGTCCAATACTAACCATGGATCCTCTTTCTTCAAGCCTCAGACTGAAAATGTAGTAGCCAAAGCTCAGGAAGAAAAGGAGGAAATCAAAGAGATTTCTGCTCAATTGAGAAAACTCACCATAGAGGTGACACATTTGAGAAATCAAGGGTTTTATTCCCAGTCAAGTCAGAATAGAAATTATTCCAATGACAGATCAAATTATCTTGATAGAGGATATAACACCAATAATTTCAACAATAATGGTGGAAGCAACAATAATCCTCAGAGACAACCCAGAGTGTGGAACTCTAGGCCAAATAATGGCTCATTACCATCACCCCTAGACAATCAGCCTCCTGGTGAAGCCAAACAGACTACTAGAGTCAATCTTGCTGAGGCAGCCCTTACTAATTAGTGCAGGATCCACAATACCAATGCACATGCAGAATTAGATTGTCCACAATTTAGAATTGCTGCTAGCATCTTTCAGACTGAAGTGTCTAATACTTCTAGAAATCCACCTCATACAGAAGGAAATGAGATTGTTCCTTGTGGATATGACTCAGCTTTTGTGTTGGAAACCTATATTAATCAACCTCATCAGGGTCACAACCAAGTATGTGAAGAATCTGCCTTAACCTTTGAAACAAATTATGTTTTCCCCTTTGAGGATGAAAATGAACCTGCAAGAGAACATGAGGAAGTACATGCATATCAGCAGCAATATCTTGGTAAGCATAATTATAACTTGAGGAGTAATGCCAACAGAGTTGCTGGTCCATTGACATCATCCCTACCTCCAAATAATTTCAACACACCTCCTGATCCTAAAGCTAGCAATAATCTGGGGTTCCCCAAGGTAAATGCTCAGTACTTGTCCTCTCAGAACATAGGATCAAAGGTTGTAAATACACCTCATGAATCTGACAAGTTAGTCAGCTATCTGGCTGATGAAATGAAGAAAATTAAGATCAGCCTATCCCTGTCTGATTTACTGAAAACTCCTGCCATCAAAAGGGCATTCATGAAATCACTAGATGATCCTGCTCCTAAAGAGGATAGTCATCTTTCAAGTCAGTCCAGTGGTAAGGATCATGCTACTAGGGATAATATTATCAAGCCTAAAGTGTCAGCTACAGTCCAAGTTGCAGAAACTTCCTACATGACGTTGTATAAGGATAAAACTGAATCACCCCCGTTCCTCCTCACCATAAGAATGTTTAGCAAGAACCTGCATAACTGTCTGGTTGATTCAGGGGCCTCTAGGAATGTTATGCCCCTATCAATATGTAACACTTTAGGACTACATCCTACTAAATCCCTAAAGAAGGTCACACAGCTGGACAAAACAGAAGTAAGTGTAGTAGGAGAGTTAACTCATATCCACATGCAACTAGCATATGATCCTAAGATCTAGTATTACATTGATATTCAGATAGTTGACATACCTGATACTTATGGGATGTTGCTTAGTCGAGACACGCTCAATGGATATATGTCCACATATTTCAGTCACATGTGGTTACCATGGAAGGGTATACCTAATCAGATCAGGATTGACGCTGAACCTAGAATGAAACATATGATCACTGAATACAACTGAACAAATGAGATCCTATATGTAGACGTAGAGCCTGGAGTTTATTGCATCAGGCCACAAACTATCAAAATAGAAGAGATCCTGATGCTTGATTTACATCATCTTCATGATGATGATCCTCAGGAGGACATGCCAATCGTAGAACCTGATAATAATCCTGATAATGAGAATGAAATAGACCACTTCAGAGACTTTGAGATACATTTGTCTAATCAGGTAAAACGTTGTCGATTATTAAATATACCTACTAATGACATTTTGATTGATGGATGGTGCAGGTTACACAATGAAGCACATTCAGAAAAGACTTGTGAAACATGCTTAGACATGATGATGCTGGAGCAGACATGTAGTGAAGTGTCATCATCATGTTCTGAGGTAAAAACTACATCTAATGATGATGATGATGACACTAATTCTTATCTGTCTTCTGCAGGAACAGAGGAGTCGACAGATCATGATGAGGATCATATCCTGAAAATAGAAGAAGTTCTGGTGTCTGATCAGATAAATGATATGAGGAAAGAAAAGATCACTCCTGGTAGTGATTGCTTTATGGAACCAGATTATGAGTTGTCTGATGAAGACAAAGGTAGTGATCTGACTAAGTTCAAAGAATTTCGAGTAAAAGAAATGGAGAAGATGACCTGACAGCATAAATCCCCCTACGAGGTCTTAATCAAAGGTTTGTGTAGGTTGCACGAGGCACCTCACTCAGAAACAACTTGTTCACTGTGTTTACACATTTTGAAGAAGCATGCAGCTATAAGCCCAGAAGATCATCCTCCTACTGAAATGAAAGAGAAAATAGAAAAGCCATCAGGCTCACAAGAAAAAGGAAAGAAGAAACTTGAGGGTGATGACGTCCCTAAGCTAAAATGGATATCAGGCGGAGCAGCAGCCAGAGCTGCAAAGAGAAAAGAAAGTTCAAATAAATGTCCTGCTAAAGATAAACCTTGGATCCTGAGGTTTGATGGATCCAAATCTAAGCAAGGTGCTGGGGTAGGGATTGATCTGATATCCAGCTGGAAAATCCTATTTAGCAGCCTATAGACTACAGTTGCCCTATACTAACAATGTAGCAGAATATGAGGCTCTGATTCATGGAATACTATTTGCTCATAAGAAGAAGATAAAGATTCTGCATGTCTTCAGAGATTCAGAACTAGTGGTGAGGCAAGTAAGAGGAATCTACTCATGTAACTACAGAAAGCTGTCCAATTATAGACATCGGGTATGGGACCTGATTGAGGACTTTGACACCTTTAATATCATTCATGTACCAAGAGAACAAAATCATAGGGCAGATGCACTTGCCCAAGCTGCCAGTACATTGGAGCCACTGTCTATATCTGGTTTGAAAAGATTTTTAGTAGAGCTGGTGTCAGTACCTGATAATGTGACCAATCTCTAGGTGTTTGATGATGATCAACACATTCTGGACTTCATTTCAAATAGAGACATATTTGAAGCTCAGACTATAGATGAGAATGGCATGGAAGATCATGTCTGGGAAGAAGATGAGATATTAGAGCTGCCTAGCAACAGGATCCCCAAAGGTATGATTGAATTAGAAAGAGCTTTTGATTTGGATAATATGCTCAAACAGAAGGATCTGCCCAAGGTAGATGGAGGTCACTATTCACAAGTGAATATTGGACAAGCTGATGACAAGAAAAATGTCCTGTTGGGTATGTTTTGCACACCAAAAGAGTTAGAAGGAATAACTCAGGCCCTCAAGGATTACATACATGTAATTGCATGGACTTATGATGAGCTGAAGACATATGACACCTCTATCATAACTCATACTATACCTCTCAAGCTAGATGCTAAACCTTTCAGATAGAAGCAAAGGCTAGTCAATGCCTTGCTTGAACCAATAATTCTCGAAGAAGTCAAGAAATTGTTAAACGCCAGGATAATATTTCCTGTGAGGCATTCCACTTGGGTGGCAAATCTTGTGCCAGTCAGAAAGAAGAATGGAGACATCAGGTTATGTGTAGATTTCAGGAACCTAAACAGAGCATCAGAAAAAGACAACTATCCTTTACCCTCATTGGATGAAGTTCTGCAGACTGTAAATGGAGCTAAAATGATGTCCTTCTTGGATGGTTTTTCAGGATACAACCAAGTGATGGTTGACAAAATTGACAGATTGAAAACTGCCTTCACCACAAAGTGGGGGATATTTGCATATAGACGTATGCCATTCAGACTCATAAATGCTGGCACTACATTCCAGCGAGCCATGGATATAGACTTCAGGGGCTTAATAGGAAAATGTATAGTCATATACATGGATGATTTGACAGTATTCTCCAAGGAAAGGGGGAATCATGTTGCTGATCTCAGAAGTGTACTGAAGAAATGTGAAGAGTATGGAATATCTTTGAATCCCAAGAAGTGCATATTTGGGGTGACAACAGGAAAGTTATTAGGCCACCTGATCACAGAAGATGGAATTATCATTGATCCTGACAGGATGGAGTCTATCATGAAGTTACAACTTCTAGGAATCAAAAAGGAACTCAAGTCTTAGTTTGGAAAGATAAATTTTTTGAGGAAGTTCATTACCGGCTTTGCTGAGATTGTCAGACCACTAAATGCCATGTTGAAAAAAGATGCATAGATTGAGTGGACACCAGAAGCCAAAGATGCATTTGAAGATATAAAGAAAGCCATTTCAGATGCTCCTATCCTCATCAGTCTAGACTACACAAAAGATTTTTACATATATTCATTTGCTTCAGAACATACTTCTGCAGCAATGTTAACTCAAAGAAATGAGGAGAAAGAAGAGAAACCAATTGCTTTCATGAGCTGTCCTTTCAGAGATGCTGAATTAAGATATGTAGATGTTGAGAGACAGGCACTTGCATTAGTCAGAGTAGTAAAGAAATTTAGACATTACATACTAAGAAGCAAAGTGATTGCTATGGTACCAGATGCAGCAGTGAAGATGCTGCTGATGCAAAGTGAGCCTAGTGAGAAAAGAGCTAAATGGATTACTGTATTACAAGAGTATGATATGAAAATTACACCAATGAAGCTGGTAAGAGGACAAGATCTGAGCTAGATGATATCTGAAATTGATCCAACTATCACTAGTCAACAATATGTGATCAATGAGAAAGACAATAAAGAGTGGTACTCAGATATCAGGCACATCCTGATTACTGGAAGATGTCCATCAAGAATGCAGGCTTCACAAAGAAGAGCCTTAAAAATAAGATCCCAAAAGTATATGATGAAGGGAGGAACCCTATTCAAGAAGAACTATGAAGGAATATACTTGGGATGTTTAGAAAAACCAGAAGCAAATAGAGTCCTGACAGAACTACATGACAAGTTTGGAATGGCACATGGATCATCCTTAGCCACAACACATGCAATCCTCAGAGCAGGATATTATTGGCCTACAATTTCTAAAGACACAGTTGATCATGTTAAATGTTGTCATGTTTGCCAGGTTGCTGCCAACAGAGAGAAATGTGCTGCACAACCATTGCAGCCAGTAATGGAAGAACACCCATTTGCACAGTGGGGCATGGACTTCATAGGACCAATCAATCCTCCATCCTCCTCAGGGCATAGGTATGTTTTAACAATTACTGACTATTGCACTAGGTGGACTGAGGCTATTAGCAGCAAAACTTGCACTGCAGATGATGTCATTAAATTTTTGGAGAGCAACATTGTCACCAGGTATGGAACTCCTTATGCATTGGTAAGTGATAATGGGTCCGCATTCACTTCAACTAAATTGTCAAGTTGGGCTTTTGATCATGGGATTATACTCAAGTTTTCATCCAACTATTATCCCCAGGGGAATGTATTAGCAGAATCCACCAACAAGAATTTACTGAGTATCATAAGAAAGTTAATAGAGAAAAACCCCAGGGAATGGAACTCATTTCTGAAATATGCCTTATGGGTAGACAGAACTAGAATGAAAACTGCATTAGGAAACTCGCCTTTCCAACTAGTATATGGGGTAGATCCTATCCTCCCTGTAAACTTGAAAAATTCCTACTTTGCAGTTTGCCCAAGAATACCTAGGCATAGACAATAAACAAGAAGTCAGGTTGCTTCAGTTGATGCACCTGGAAGAAAAAAGGAGTCAAGCAATTGACCAATTTGCAAAACATCAGTTTGTTGTCAAACGCTGGTTTGACAAGAGAGCTAGAGTTAAAGCTTTCAAGATATCTGATTTGGTCCTGATGTGGGATAAAGCCCATGAAAAGAAAGGTGACCATGGTAAGTTTGACAGATTGTGGATAGGTCCCTTTCAAATTTTTGAAATACTAGGAGACAGTACTTATAGGCTTAAGAACCTGACAGGTGAGGATGTCCCATTGCCGGTCAATGGACAATTCCTCAAACATTATTTCCAAGCCTGAATGACTTCATAACAGTCATGTGTATCATATTGAATATTTGTATAATCATTTGTACAGTTTGTTTGTCTTGTTTTGTTGGTTGAGACCTTGTTCTGGTAAGTCAGGATGATGCACTTCATCACCCCAGAAAATAACTAAATTGTTAAGGTTCAAGTGATGAGATCACATTTAGACATAGGTTATGATTCATTCTAAGAAGTGTTCATGATCAGGTTTGTGATATCTTTTCATCAGGGTGCCTTTTCTTGGTCAAAATGAATCAATCACAATGAAGCATCTAACAGCCTTGGGTTTGTTGAACACACTAGTATAGGTGTTAAGTGAAAAATCTAAAGGGACTCCCTTGCTACCAATACAATCTCCAACCTAAAGTTGCAAGTGACTATACCTTGTACAAATGAGCTGACATGATGATACCAGATATGAATTTTAAAAGAGAAAATTAGAAAAGAAATAAAATTAGGCCATCTAAGTAACTCTACCGGGGCTATAGACGCCTGCTGGCAGTGGGGCTCTACTTAGGGAGATTGTATAGATAACCTTGCCGGGGCTATAGACGCCTACTGGCAGCAAGGCTCTATCCAGGTTGGCTATGAGGGATGATCTCCAACTATGTAGTTTAACACCAGTTACTTATGTTTTCAACTTGCTTTCAAGATGACGATAATTAATCATATGCACACACCTGATCTTTGGTTAGCATTGTTACCATGATGAAATTTTATCATTTAGAGTATCATGATACTTATACTTAGATGGAATTAAAATACTATAGATGAATGTGATCACATCACTTGAATCATTGGAATTTGTTTGTTTTCTTTGGTGGCAAGTTGTTGTGTGGTTACACAACACGCCCCATTTTGACTTGGCAAAACAGGGACCCAACTTTTGGCTTGGCTTGTTTGTTCTCTGGCGGTCTGGTAAAACTAAGTTAGGTGCATCATCATATAGAGTCAGGATGAGGTAAGTCACCATTATGAGGTCAGTTTGTCAAAATTTGCATTTCACTTCTGTGACCTCACATTCTGAAAGAGCATTAAATTCCATGCAGTTTTGCCTTTTACATCACCTTGATATTCCTCAGGATGTGAAAGTTATGAACAGTCAAAGTTTTGGTCAAACCTGATATTCACAAGAGGAGGATCATATTTTTTTTATATCCTCAGTCATGTTGTCGAAGATCATCATCATATTTGAAACATCCCCTGATATGTCATGTGGCACAAATATCTGGACGTTAACTTTAAGTAGTAGTAAGTCTTCCCCGTCAAGCGGTCTTTTGTATTGCGAGCGTCATGTTTTTGAATGTAACCCGATATTTCTTAATATCCTCCTGACGCAAAATATCACCCTTAGCAAATATCCTAATGACATCATCCAAACCAGATAAACGAAGAAGCAAATAAGATGATGACATCATCATCACATTCATATTTCGACATGATATTTTTTTTCAAACATGATCATGTTCACCTAATATGATGATGATGTCATGATATATTTCCGATACAAAGAATGACTATCAGGATGATGTCATCTCGATATTCCCAAAAGAGACATGAAAGATTGTCTCATCATCATCATATTTGAAACATCACCTGATACATCGAAATATCCTCCTGATGTACTAAACATAAACCAAAGGTGTTTTGTCACCCAAATCCTATCGTGATAACAATCTCGATACGAGGGAGGAGGATGATATTGAAACTCAACCCAATATTTGCGAATATCATCCTGCCCTCATGATATCCTGTCATATGGATATCCCCCCGCTCCCGTTGCCGGCATTATCATTTAATGCGCACAGACATGGTAGGTAGTTCCTGCCGACCCCGGAACCCAATGAAACACCTGGTGAGATCTTGCGTTTTCACATGAATAATCAAGGAATGTAATCTAACTTGTCAGAGTTGCCCTAAGTGTACCCTAACTACGAGGTAAAAGGTAATTCAACTGCCATTTTCACATTTACCTTGCGATAAATTTGTTTTACAGAGCACCAGCTTCCATATCCGCATACCAGCTACTGTTGTGCGATTTGAGCTCACAGACATAGGGGAGGAGGTGATCATCGGCTGAATTAGGAAAGTCGTTGGTAATCCATTGGTATAAAAGAGAAATTTGCATAACCAGGTAAGTACATGAAACCCTCATCATGTCATTATTGTTCAGGTATGATGATGGAAGTTTTGGTTTATGCATCCATATGATTAAAGTAATGGTGAAGAAATACAATAGGCATAGTGATTTTAATTGCAATATGTATGCATGTATATACCTCTTGTGAGTTAGGATTGTTGTTAATTGTAGATACTCATGGCTAACAAGCAGTACGTTAAGTGTCAAGAAGAATTCAGTAGGCCTATGTTCTCTTCTCAGAGGGGGGTCCTGTTCAAATATGGAGCAATTACAGATACCCATCAGGGGAGCACTAATCTGGAGGCCTGGTCAGCTAAACTGAATGATGGACATGACAAGAGTCTGGTGCTGGACGCAGTATTTGTATCAGGAATGTGGAACGCTGCTGGTTTCCCATATTCCATGGAATCTCTGGAGCTGGTTATGGAATGTGCCCAGAATTATAATCCTCAGACAAGGCAAGTGGTAAAGCATGGGAGGATATATACAAACCTCTCCATCAAGGGTCTCTCCCAGACATTTGGACTACCGTTGGGCAATAAAGTTAAGAGTGTGGACCTGAGAAAGGTAGAAAAGGAGTATGAGGCCAACAAGAAATTGGCCAGAAAGAATATGTATCAATGGCGAGCAGAGAACAGCACATATCCTGCGGCAGCCAAACTCCCAGTGCACATGTTTAAATATGATTTCAGTGAGGAGTACCAGTATATGATTGCACTCCTGAATCCAGTAACAAGCCAACCTAATACTGGTAGTTTTAGGGATTAGATGTATGGACTTATAATGATGTGTTTGTATTCAAACATCAAGCCATTGTGGGGCCAAATAAAAGTGATGCTCTGCATGAGCAGCTGATGAACCTGGGAGGTTCAAATTATGCATTTTATATGACATCTTACATTGTTTATTCTTGTGCTTATAGAGGCACTTTTGATGCCTTAGTTACAGATGGAAGGCTCACAGGCACAAATGCTGCATACATCTGGGATCATCATCCCCAGCTATAGAGAACCAACTACCTCAGAGACTACAAACTGGTCAATGATGCATTCTCTATGCATCTGGTAAGGACCATGGAAGAGGACAGAACAAAAAGATTGAGCATGGAGGCTCAAGAAGTAGTTTACAGGCATGGGGCCTGGTATATCTAGTTTGCAACCTTTTCTTATATAAGGGTTGAGGGTTTTGAGGAACATCCCCTCATGCTACCGAGGTATCCTACCGATGCAGTGATATTAATGGAATTTATCAGGCAGGGCTCCGTGATGATAAAGATGTACAAGGATGCCAAGAAGTTGCCACCAATTTTGTTCCTAGTCAGCATTGGCAACTATATGTGCCCTGATTCTGACAACATAAAGAAGGTGATGGTCACCCTGAATAAAATGAATCTGCAGCCTTTCCGAATAACAAGACCATATGATCCTTATGACAGGATACAGAAGATACTGCATGGAGGCTCAAGAAGTAGTTTACAGGCATGGGGCCTGGTATATCTAGTTTGCAACCTTTTCTTATATAAGGGTTGAGGGTTTTGAGGAACATCCCCTCATGCTACCGAGGTATCCTACCGATGCAGTGATATTAATGGAATTTATCAGGCAGGGCTCCGTGATGATAAAGATGTACAAGGATGCCAAGAAGTTGCCACCAATTTTGTTCCTAGTCAGCATTGGCAACTATATGTGCCCTGATTCTGACAACATAAAGAAGGTGATGGTCACCCTGAATAAAATGAATCTGCAGCCTTTCCGAATAACAAGACCATATGATCCTTATGACAGGATACAGAAGATACTAGGAAAACCTATTCACCGGAGGCACCTAGAAGATTTATGGGCTGACTGCGAAGATGAGGCAGAAGCCCGGAGAAGAAGGTATCAGAGGTTGACTCTGAACCAAATTAGGACTTTTGATTGTATCTCCCTTCCCCAACAATTGAAGAAGGATGATGGGAGGATAATGGCAGATGAATATGAACAGAAAAAGATATACAATGACACTATATCTGACCTCACCATGCAGGAGGACATATCTTTGGACCCATTCATTGTCAGGACCATACAGCTGACTCAAGCTTGGGTCAATGATCAGGTAGAGGCATTGAAAAAGAAAGGTGTTGCCATTACGGTGGACAACAAAAAGAAGGGACAGGATATTCCTAGGGAGGTATATGATGACTTCCTGCTTGAGAAAAGGAAGACTAAGGGAGACAAGTTACCTCCACCACAACAACAGAGCAAAAGACCTCCAAGGGGTAAGAAAGTAGATAAACAACCCAAAGGGGTTATAATCGACTGGGCAGTATTTACAGCTAAGGAGGTAGTCGGATCAGGATCAGGGTCAGGATCAGGACCAGAGTCAGAATCCCCTCCAAAGAAAGAGAAGCCCAAGAAGAGTAAGACAGCTGAGGCTGGAATAACTGAGACCCTAGAAGTGGGTCAATCCTCAAAGAAACCTGGAGAAGAGGATATCCTCATGGAGGAAGAGCCTAAAGAAGAAGAGGCTCTGTTAATAATAAAGAGAAAGAGGAGAGCTCCATACGTGCTGGTGTCTACCACACCTAAGAAACAAAGAACCTCCATGAGAGGTGGAATAAGTGAACCCCCTACACTATTACAAGGGGCAGGTAGTGAAGTGCCGAAGGAACTTCAGCATAATGTTCCACTTCCTACCATAGTCAAGTTCAAAACTGAACTTGCAGAGGAGCAAATGAAAGAAACCTCTCAGACACAAGCAGAAGGACATGTCTCGCTTGATGAGACAATAAATCTGTCTGACGATGAGGTAGTGCTGGATGTGGCTGCACAGAAGATGGAAACACTTGCTGCTGATATATCTATGACTCCTCACAAGCCTCCACCAGTTCAAACTATACTTGAGGAGATGAGACAAGAACAAGAAGAGCAAGAAAAGAGCCCAGAGCAGGTAGCTCAAGACATAGGGCTGGAAGCATTAATCACAAAGGTGACAAATCCTGTAGTGGTGGACCTGACAGAGAAATAGGATGCAAGTCCTGAATAGCCAGCAGGATCACCTGATAAAGGCCACCCAACAGAAGAGATAGAGATGGCAGAGTCAGAGGGTCATGCTCTTGAATCAGGCCAACCAAGCCCACATGATACATCAGAGGAACCTGCTATAGTAGAGGTTCAGGAAGCAAAGGTTGATGAAAAGAAGGAAGCATTAGAGGATCTAGCTGCCAAAATACAAAAGGTTGATAGTGCAGCCTCGGAAGAAGTAATAGCTACAGAACAACCGCCAGCACCTCAGGCAGAGTCCCTAGTGTCTAGTGCAGCAGATAAACCACAAGGGGAAGAACTGGGAACATATGAAGTAATGATGGAGAAAGATCATGATCATCATGATCTACATACAGATACACCATAGGGTTCCCCACACCAAGAAGATGCTCCCCCCAGAGAAGGAAATTCCTCAACAGGAGGAGGTGCCGCAAGATCAACAACAAAGCGAGCATCAAGAAGAAGAAAAGGAAAAGTCACCATCTCCACAACATCTATTGATAGAAACGAGAGATATAGGTGAACGTCATCATGATGCTGAAAGACATGATCAGGTACCTCCATGGTTAGCAAACGAAGCGAATATTGAGGAGGAGTTTGAAATTCAAGAGTTTGACGTCTCCACCTTGTTCTCCGCTGATATAATGAAACCTAGGAGGAAGGCCAGAATGACATCGGCCATCAAAAGAGATCCGGCAACAGGGAGAAGGACCGCACAAATTGCCATACCTACGGTGGAGAAAGAAAAAGGTAAAATCATTGTTGATGAATTTCAAATCAATACAGTTGATTTGGGCTTTGCCAATGAGGACCAAGAAGGTCAGGAGGGCAAAGACATCATTGACTCTCTAATTCAAAAGGTGAAAAGAGAGAAGGAGAAGAATAAGCAACATAAAGAGCACATTGCTCAGTTGCATGCCTATATCAAAGGGCTGACCGATCCTGATGATACCACAACTGAACATGCAGTCCCATTGACTGCCATTTCTCAGGATGAGGTCAATAAATTGGACCTCATGAAACATGAGTCGTCTGTGATAAGGAAATGGATGTCATCCGCATTGGATGATGCTGTAGAAATAATGAAAGCCTCTTTAAAGAGGTGGAGTATTTTGAGTGACTCTAAGACAAAGGTGGATAAATTGCAGATGCAGACCGGGAAGAGGTCTTACAAACTGGAGAAAGTCATGAGCCTGTTAGGAGAAATAAAGAATATAAATCCTCAACTACTTATCAGTAAGCAGGTGCTAAATAGTAATACCGTATTATTGATAGACAACTGGCACAAGGACATTCAGTTCGAATGCGGAGTCCTCAAAAGATGTAATAATAAGCTGAGGGATATTAGCATGAGGCTACGGGATTTGATGTCTGAAGAAGTAGTGATATTGGAAGCATTAGAAGGCAAGGTGGAAGGTAAAATAGAAAATCAAGATGAAGAGTCTGCCATCAAAGCTGTACACAGCAACTTCCAATTAGAGACAGATGGTCCACCTGTCCACTTGACAGAAGAACTGATAAATAAAATAATGAGAATCAAGGTCCAGATGGAGAAATATAAAGAAACACTGCAGGGCAGGAAGAACAAGCTGGATAACAATAGAGACAAGTATGAAGCACATAAGCACGCCATCATCAAAGCAAAAACTCAAGATGGCGGAGGGATAGATCAAGTTGTGCATTTATATGAGTAGGTCCGCAGTAGTATGCAGCCCCATATGCAGCAGCATCATCATCAGGATAGTGAAAGCTTAGGAAGCGACATACATGATGATGACCCACATGAATCAGCTGAGGAGCATGATGAAGATACATCATGAAGGGGAGAGTAGCATAAGTAAAATAGATAGTTGCCAGCTGGCAACTTGTGCCATTTTGTAAAGCTTGATAAAGTCAGATGAATCATGACCGTAGATCTGTATTGATAAATCAGGATCGTGGATCTTTTTGTAACGGATTCCTCACCTTATTCTATAAAAGGTGGTGGAATGCCTTATTGAAATCATTCGAAACTTAATTAAAATCTTTTTGCTGAAGTATTCAGGGCTTATTTCAAAGCTATTGTATATGTACATGTCTTTTGCATACCTAATAAAGGAGAAGAGTATTTTGATTACAAATCCTAGTAAATCTTAAGTAATCTGTGTATGAATTCTGGATATATGCTTTGATTTGCTACATCCCTTGGAGTGCTCATCATGTTGCATGTATTTTTTTCATTCATCATCCTCTGAAGTTTGCATCAACTGTATCTAGCTGTGGAATATCTTGGTGAACATATGGTTTGATTTCTTCTCCTCATGACAGTATCAAGTATGTATGTGGATCAATAGCTAAAGGTTCAACATTAAATAGAAGCATTTCTTCAATTTCTTTTAAATTTCAGAGCATTTCATCTCCATAATTGCAAATAATTGATAATCTTAAGCAAATAACACAAATATGTAGACATCCCGTAGATAATCATAAATATTTAGCATATTTGAATACAAAGCATGCACAATTGAAAATATCATGCAAAGATTGAGGTATTTCTGCATCTTCTCACCAAATAACTGCATAATATGACCTCTCTGTGAAGAATTGTTGTAGGAATGACATGATGATGATCAACTTTCACGTAAGGCCCCAAAATGGAAACAGTAACTCACATTAACCTCTGAGTGACTTCAGACGATTAAGACCTAATCACCGGAGACTTGGGATCCTGAATTCTTTGAATTCATAGTATATTTCAAGATGAATAAAGGTTAATGTGTACTTTTATTCTATATTTGTTTGTGACTAACATCATGACCAACAAGTCCTTTTCAAGAAAAACTACAAGGGGATATACCTAAGGTACCTGGAAAGATCAGAAGCAGATAAGGTGCTAGCAGAATTACATGATAAATTTGGGACTGCACATGGCTCATCCTTAGCCACTACTCATGCCATCCTCAGGGCAGGGTATTATTGGCCCACAATTTTCAAAGATACAGTTGGACACATTAAATGCTATCATATGTGTTAGGTTGCTGCAAATAGAGAGAAATATGTTGCTCAACCTTTGCAACCAGTGATGGAGATGCGCCCCTTTTCTCAATGGGGAATGGACTTCATAGGACCCATCAATCCTCCACCATCCTCAGGCCATAGGTATGTTTTAACTATTACTGATTACTATACCAGGTGGACTGAGGTTGTCAGCAGTAGGACATGCAATGCTGAGGATGTCATCAGTTTTCTAGAAACTAATATAGTGACCAGGTATGGAGTTCCATATGCTTTAGTATGTGACAATGGGCCTACTTTTACTTCAATTAAATTGTCAAGTTGGGCTTTTGATCATGGGTGTTGGATCTTAGGGCATACAACTGAGACGGGGGGGGTGAATCAATTGTATAAAACCTTGCTTTTACTTCAAACACTTGATTCTTCTTTGTTAGTTAACAGTATATCAATTAATCATCCATGAAAGCATAAAGCATAAACACAAGAGCAGATAAACATCAACACATTGAACACCAAGATTTTGACGTGGAAAACCCAGTTAAGGGAAAAACCACGGGCTGATTAACCCAAGAATTATTCTCTGTTAGAAGAATAAGAAAAAGAATGGCACTTGCCAATTAGGGCTCACTGCCCAAGCACACTGCTCACAAAGAGCCCCACTGCCTACAAGGAGACACACTGTCTATAGAGTGATAAGAATCACAATCTTGAACTGGAGAATGACATCTCTACCATGACTTCTCTTCGCTATACCCCACTCATCCACACACACCACCCTTCAAAATGAATTCTCAAGCACTTATTTATACAAGACATCAACTTAGGAACCATCATCTAAGTCAGCAATCAACCATAGGGACATTCGCAAGATGATTAATACATTCAGTCGGCCACCACAAGAACATTTGCAATATGAACAACTCATCTGGTCAGCTAGTCTGAAGAAGAACTTCATCTAGAAGAATATCTTCAATTTCGGGCTCTGCCACCAATGCAGATCAACAACACAACCTCAACATGATCCAAGAACCTTCACAAGCCTGCCTGAATGACCAGGTACATCCGCACTTCCTCTACTTACTAGAATCTCTTCTCTTCCTCATCCAGAACTTCAAGAACACAGTCTGTCACCACTATCATAATGCAAAAGGTACTTCTAGACCTCAAAATCATACACAACCTGAGATGACACATCACAAGGACATCCCAAACATTCCTTCCAATCCGCAAATTAGGATAATACAATTCTAGACCTTTCTGTGATCCTCTGTCACCTCCGAACACTTGTCGAAACTAGTTCCACACAGACAGCCACAACTTCTTTAGATCTTCATGCGGACCTTTGAAATCTTAACTAAAGCATCTCAAGACTCATATCTACAAACCCTTTAATCCGCATCCTCTAGTTCTCAACCTATATAGTACATTTGCCTTCTTCTCATCACTGTTTTTCACTGTTCCTAACTAAGGCTAATTTTCTCAATATCCTCAGCACACAGCTCATCCAATCCTTCTTGTCAATGCAATATGAGTATGTTGACATCAATGACAACACTGGTTCACCTCATACTTGCAACAATCTCCCCCTTTGTCATTGATGGCAACATATGATGTGAAAAACCATCAAGACAAGAACTTCTCCTTTCTGTCACAGCTCCCCCTATCAATCAACAACTTTTCACATATCTTCTCTTCCTTTACTGCTCCCCCTTTGATCATCAGCCACTTGTTTTTCACATGTCTTCTCTCCCCCTTTGACATCAATGGCAGAGGGCCCATACTTGCAATTCTAATACATCAGAATCATACCAACTGCTCCCCCTTAGTTGCAGCTCCCCATCATCAATTCAGATCACAAGATATGACTGTGATATCCACCGGACTGATGCACATCAGTGCATCCTAGTTCATCACCAGAGGGGCCATGACCCCTAACTTCTCCCAGAGATATTCAAAAGAGTCCTTGGGAAGAGGTTTAGTAAAGATATCTGCAATCTAATCCTTGGAGGGAACATACTCCAGTCTGACTTCTTCCTTGTTCACTTGTTCTCTCAAAAAGTGAAACTTGATAGATATGTGGTTAGTCTTAGAATGCAATACCGGATTCTTAGAAATGTTAATTGCACTTGAATTATCACAGAAAATTGTGATAAGCTCCTTATATTCAACTTTAATGTCTCTTAGCATTTGCTTCATCCATAAGATTTGAGTGCAACCACCTGCTACTGCAATGTATTCTGCTTCAGTTGTAGACAGAGATATTGCATCTTGTTTCTTGCTTAGCCAAGAAACCAATCTTTTCCCCAAAAAGAATGCTCCACCACTGGTGCTCTTCCAGTCATCCACATCTCCTGCCCAATCTGCATCTGTGTAAGCATGAAGAGAGAAATCTGGATCTCTAGGGTACCATAGACCATACTCAACTGTTACTTTCAAGTACCTAAAAATTCTTTTGATTGCCATAACATGAGATTCTCTAGGATCAGCCTGGAATCTTTCCACAAGACCAACAACCTGCATTATATCTGGTCTAGTCTGAGTGAGATACAACAATCCACCAATCATTGATCTATACTTTGTCTGATCTGCCTTTGGAGAGTCATCATCTTTGCTCAACTTACATCCGGTTGCCATGGGAGTGTTCATTGGCTTTGAATCTTCCATACCAAATTTCCTCAACAATTCTTTCACATATTTGGTCTGAGAAATGAAGATCCCTTTCTTTGTTTGAGTAACTTGCAGACCCAAGAAGAAATTCATTTCACCAAGCATAGACATTTCAAACTCACTTTTCATCTAATTTGCAAAAGTTTTGCACATACTATCTCTTCCTCCAAAAATGATATCATCCACAAACACTTCAACAATCAAAATGTTTCAATTTTGAAATATAAGTTACTGTCAATAGTACCTTTGTTGAATCCAATCTGCACAAGATGCTTATCCAACCTTTCATACCATGCTCTTGGGGCTTGTTTCAATCCATATAATGCTTTTTTTAACTTGCAGACGATATCATCATTATCAGACAATTGAAATCCATCCAGTTGTTCAATGTAAACTTCTTCTTCCAAATCACCATTTAGGAAGGCAGACTTGACATCCATCTGATATACCTTGAAGTCTTTGAATGCAGCAAATGCAAGAAATAATCTGACTACTTCAATTCTTGCCACCGGAGCAAAGGTCTCTTCAAAATCAATTCCTTCTATTTGAGAGTAGCCTTTGCAGACCAATCTAGCTTTGTTTCTAATTACTTCACCAGCTTCATTCAGTTTGTTCTGGAAGACCCATTTGGTTCCAATCACATTCCTGTCTCTAGGTCTGGGAACAAGATCCCAAGTATGATTTTTCTCAATTTGCATCAATTCGTCTTCCATTGCTTTGGTCTAGTTTTCATCATTGCAGGCTTCATTTATTGTTTTAGGTTCAATCTTTGAAATCAGACAACATTCATCCTAATTTTGAGCAACATTCCTTCTAGTTTGCACACCTTTGCTTCTGTCACCTATGATCTGATCTTTAGAGTGGTTCAGTCTTACATATCTTGGAATTTTGGGAGTATCCTGCACTGCTGCTTCTTGATCAGGCTCATTCAGACCTGTCTCTTCTTCCTGATTTACCGGATCAGGTTGACTCTGACTTACTGGAGAGGATTGAGTTCCTTGAACCTGAACACCCTCTTGGTCATCTTCATCAAACTCATAAAATCTTGAGGGCTTCTCAATTCCTTCATCAACTTTCACATTAGTGCTTTCTATCATCTTCCTCAGTCTCTTATTGTAACACCGGTATGCTTTGCTTTGAGTGGAGTAACCCAAGAAAATTCCTTCATCACTTCTAGCATCAAACTTTCCTAGATCTTCATCTCTTTTAATATAAAACTTGCTACCAAATACTCTGAAATATTTCATAGTAGGAGTGATGCCAAACCAGAGTTCATAGGGGGTCTTACCAGTATTGTTTCTGATTTGAACTCGATTGAGAGTGTAGACTGCAGTGCTGATAGCTTCTTTCCAAAACATCTAAGGAACATTTGCTTCCAACATCATTGTCCTGGTAGCTTCCTGGATGGTCCAGTTTTTTCTCTCAACTACTCCATTCTGTTGTGGAGTCCTAGGAGCAGACAACTATCTCCTTATACCCTGCTTCTCACAAAAGTCAATGAACTCACTAGATGTAAATTCACCACCTCTATCAGACCTTAGACACTTTAGTTTCAATCTAGTTTGATTCTCTACCATAGCTTTGAAGATTTTGAACTTCTCAAGGGCTTCTAATTTCTCTTTTAGGAAGGTAACCCACATCATCCAGGAATGGTCATCAATTAGCAACATGAAATATCTATTACCTTGCAGACTCTTGATTCTTGTCGGACCACAGAGATCAGTATGTACTAATTCCAACAATCCGGTAGAGGACTAATCTTTGCTTTTGAAAGAGACTCTGCTCTGTTTACCTAGCTGACATTCTTTGCACAAACTATTTGTAAGTTTCATCAATTTTGGAAGATCTCTTACAGCTTGAATATTGCTTATCTTGATGATGTTATCAAAATTTACATGACACATTCTTCTATGCCATAACCAACTCTGATCAACTTGAACAAATAGACAACTTTTATTTGAACCAACCAGATGAAAGATATTACCTTTTGTTTGAGCACCGGATGCAATTTTAGTTCCAGAGCTTGTAAAGATTCTGCATTTTCCATTCTTGAACCAGAGATCATACCCTTTGTCCACTAATTGACCAACACTGAGAAGATTGTGCTTCAATCCTTCAACATATAGTACATTACCTATTTTTCTCTTTCCATCAAAGGAAATAGTTCCCCTACCTCTGATTCTGCCAGTAGAATTGTCACCAAACTTTACCATTCCTCCTTCATACCTTTCCAAATCCAAGAACTTATTCTTGTCACCAGTCATATGGTGAGAACATCCACTGTCAATAACCCAATCATCCTTTTCTTCCACTTGAGCAGCCAAAGCTCTTTCCACAACCTTGTGATTGACATATTAAGAGGATATTGAATCTTCTTCCTTGATGGCAATAAACACCCATTCATTTCTGGATTTGCTTCCTAGTTCTGATTCATCATCTGTTACTCCTTCATTGTCATCTTCTTCATGAACATAATAGCAGTTCTTCTGAAACCTTTGTCTATTAGTGTTAGACCTTGCAGATCTTTCCAGACATCTTGAGGCAAAATGACCAATCTTATTGCAGTTGAAGCACTTAAAGGGTAGTTTTCCTTCATACTTACCAGATCCTCTTGGCAGTCTCTTTTGATGCAGACGTGGAGGACCAAAACTATCCTCAATAACATTAACAAATAAAAAGAAATAATCTAATTGATTTGGTCAGATTGAAGAGAACATTAATACAGACTTTTCATCCAATTTTCATGAAGATCCAATGGTAGGAGAGAAAGTTATAACTCTTTTCCCAAAACTACAAACCCTAGGCAGCGTTCAGACCTGCCCTCACCAAAATTGCCATAACTTATTCAAATATTAATAAAATTTGATACAACAAAAAGAAATAGAAAGTAGACTCAATACTCGTTCCAACCATATATAGCTTGCTCCTGTATATATCCGTACAAAACCGTACCAAACGCTGCAATAGGACTGTTGCAGGAAAAATCAGAAAATTACAGTCCATAAAACACTCATATCTTTCACAAAACTAAATAAAAATGCATGGGACAAGAAGCAAATGGAAGGTGGTTGAAGGATATAACATTTTCAATCCATTAGAAATCCATTCAATTCCATATAGGGCTGTACAATAGCAAAAGACAGCAAATTTATGAAGGAAAATACAGGAAAACATTGTTTTTTCTCATTCCATGCTCAAATCTTCAACCACCCATGAATTCTTCATGGTTACAAGGCCTTTTAAAGGCATTAGAACATGTATCTTCAGTTCATAACTAATTTGGAGTGAACCAAGAGCCAAATGACTCTTCACCTTCCAAGTTTGCATCTTTTTCCCAATTTTACATTGACAACCTTTACATGGTTTGCAATATTTTGCATTTTTGAAACTCCTAATGACCTAAACACATAAAAATTACTTGATTGACCTTATTACACTATTGAAATATTTAAAATTTAATCAAACTCCTATAGAAGCATCAATTTATGAAGGTGCTCCTGCACCATACAACCAACCAACAAAGATTTCTAAGTCCCTTGGAAATGTATCTGCAAAACAAAACTCTCTTTTCCTGCATCTCCTCTGGCTTTATTTTCAATCTTCTCAGCTTCAATCTTCATACCAATAGAAAGGTGACCAACCAACCAATAGAGAAAACTAGCATCTTCACAGAGCATCCTTAGGCTCCTTCTACTCCCATCAGTGGACTATTCTTTAGGCTACAACATCAAGTGCTTCTTCAGGTATCCATCTCTCTCACTGCTTCACAACAAACCAACTCACCAAACCATTCATCTCACCCAACAGCAGATCCTGGTGATGCACCTACCACTCTCTCCTCAGTGGTTTCTCTATGCATCCTTCTCCAGCCAAATCTCTATTGGAGAATGGTCATGACAGACCTCATCTTGTCTGCCCACACACAATCTTAGAAAACATCCTTCTTGCAGCTAGATGGAACAAGCACTTGCAACCAAACAAATGAGCAACACAAAATCCAAAAGGTGTAGATTGCCTCCCTCGGTGATCTATCTACACAATCAAGATCTTCTCGCTCTTCACCTGCCTTCTCAGTGACGAGAAAAAATGCAACACCCAAATCTTTTGCCAGCTCTGATACCAAAATGATGCAGACGTGGAGGACCAAAACTATCCTCAATAACATTAACAAATAAAAAGAAATAATCTAATTGATTTGGTCAGATTGAAGAGAACATTAATACAGACTTTTCATCCAATTTTCATGAAGATCCAATGGTAGGAGAGAAAGTTATAACTCTTTTCCCAAAACTACAAACCCTAGGCAGCGTTCAGACCTGCCCTCACCAAAATTGCCATAACTTATTCAAATCTTAATAAAATTTGATGCAACAAAAAGAAATAGAAAGTAGACTCAATACTCGTTCCAACCATATATAGATTGCTCCTGTATATGTCCGTACAAAACCATACCAAACGCTGCAATGGGACTGTTGCAGGAAAAATCAGAAAATTACAGTCCATAAAACACTCATATCTTTCACAAAACTAAATAAAAATGCATGAGACAAGAAGCAAATGGAAGGTGGTTGAAGGATATAACATTTTCAATCCATTAGACATCCATTCAATTCCATATAGGGCTGTACAATAGCAAAAGACAGCAAATTTATGAAGGAAAATACAGGAAAACATTGTTTTTTCTCATTCCATGCTCAAATCTTCAACCACCCACGAATTCTTCATGGTTACAAGGCCTTTTAAAGGAATTAAAACATGTCTCTTCAGTTCATAACTAATTTGGAGTGAACCAAGAGCCAAATGACTCTTCACCTTCCAAGTTTGCATCTTTTTCCCAATTTTACATTGACAACCTTTACATGGTTTGCAATATTTTGCATTTTTGAAACTCCTAATGACCTAAACACATAAAAATTACTTGATTGACCTTATTACACTATTGAAATATTTAAAATTTAATCAAACTCCTATAGAAGCATCAATTTATGAAGGTGCTCCTGCACCATACAACCAACCAACAAAGATTTCCAAGTCCCTTGGAAATGTATCTGCAAAACAAAACTCTCTTTTCCTACATCTCCTCTGGCTTTATCTTCAATCTTCTCAGCTTTAATCTTCATACCAATAGAAAGGTGACCAACCAACCAACAGAACAAACTAGCATCTTCACAGAGCATCCTTAGGCTCCTTCTACTCCCATCAGTGGACTATTCTTTAGGCTACAACATCAAGTGCTTCTTCAGGTATCCATCTCTCTCACTGCTTCACAACAAACCAACTCACCAAACCATTCATCTCACCCAACAACAGATCCTAGTGATGCACCTACCACTCTCTCCTCAGTAGTTTCTCTATGCATCCTTCTCCAGCCAAATCTCTATTGGAGAATGGTCATGACAGACCTCATCTTGTCTGCCCACACACAATCTTAGAAAACATCCTTCTTGCAGCTAGATGGAACAAGCACCTGCAACCAAACAAATGAGCAACACAAAATCCAAAAGGTGTAGATTGCCTCCCTCGGCGATCTATCTACACAATCAAGATCTTCTCGCTCTTCACCTGCCTTCTCAGTGATAGGAAAAAATGCAACACCCAAATCTTTTGCCAGCTCTGATACCAAAATGATGCAGACGTGGAGGACCAAAACTATCCTCAATAACATTAACAAATAAAAAGAAATAATCTAATTGATTTGGTCAGATTGAAAAGAACATTAATACAGACTTTTCATCCAATTTTCATGAAGATCCAATGGTAGGAGAGAAAGTTATAACTCTTTTCCCAAAACTACAAACCCTAGGCAGCGTTCAGATCTGCCCTCACCAAAATTGCCATAACTTATTCAAATCTTAATAAAATTTGATGCAACAAAAATAAATAGAAAGTAGACTCAATACTCGTTCCAACCATATATAGATTGCTCCTGTATATGTCCGTACAAAACCGTACCAAACGCTGCAATGGGACTGTTGCAGGAAAAATGAGAAAATTACAGTCCATAAAACACTCATATCTTTCACAAAACTAAATAAAAATGCATGGGACAAGAAGCAAATGGAAGGTGGTTGAAGGATATAACATTTTAAATCCATTAGAAATCCATTCAATTCCATATAGGGCTGTACAATAGCAAAAGACAGCAAATTTATGAAGGAAAATACAGGAAAACATTGTTTTTTCTCATTCCATGCTCAAATCTTCAACCACCCACGAATTATTCATGGTTACAAGGCCTTTTAAAGGCATTAAAACATGTCTCTTCAGTTCATAACTAATTTGGAGTGAACCAAGAGCCAAATGACTCTTCACCTTCCAAGTTTGCATCTTTTTCCCAATTTTACATTGACAACCTTTACATGGTTTGCAATATTTTGCATTTTTGAAACTCCTAATGACCTAAACACATAAAAATTACTTGATTGACCTTATTACACTATTGAAATATTTAAAATTTAATCAAACTCCTATAGAAGCATCAATTTATGAAGGTGCTCCTGCACCATCTTTACAATGAGGGCTTCAAGTTGAGCTATTTCTGCTTCTTCTTCTTCCATGTCTCTTCTTGCTTGATCATACCATGACATCTTCCTTGAAGAGTTTTCTCCCAGATCAAATCTCTATTTGCCTTTTACATAGGCACTGGCTTTGAAAGCAGATTCAGTCTTGGGAGGATCATCTCCAAACTCGGTCATTTCAAATGCAGCTAGTTTGCCAGCCAATTGTTCTCTTGTGATAGTTGTGTGGGCTCTGAATTCATCAATGGCAGCAACCTTGATTTTGTAGGCAGCAGGAAGGGATCTGAGGATTTTACAAATAATCTCATTTTCATCCAGAGTTCCACCAGCATTTCTAATTCCACATACCAGCTCATTCACTCTTGGCATAAAGGTAGTGATGTTTTCATCATCTCTCATCTTCAATCTTTCAAATTTCCATTTCAGACTTTGCAACCTTGCACTCTTGAAAAACTCATCTCCTTCATACAGAAGTTCTAGTTTAGTCAAGATCTCATATGCAGTTGGTAGGTCAATAACATTTGAGAGATCTGAGTCATTCAATGCGCTTAGAAGAGCTTCCTTGGTCCACAGATTGTTTTCAGCATCTGTGATTTCATTCAGAATTGTCGGACCACCTTGTGGAGGTACATATGGTTTTGAGACCATGGCCAAGTATGTTTTTCCCATACATTCCAAGAGACATTTCATGCAACCTTTCCAGAGAGTGAAGTTGGTTCCATCGAACTTCGGACTATCCTTCTTGTATGACAACATCCTGGATCTCCTCAAGCAGTTAAGCTCCTTTCAGAGGAACTTGGCTCTGATACCAATTGTTGGATCTTAGGGCATACAACTAAGAGGGGGGGTGAATCAGTTGTATAAAAACTTGCTTTTACTTCAAACACTTGATTCTTCTTTGTTAGTTAATAGTATATCAATTAATCATCCATGAAAGCATAAAGCATAAACATAAGAGCAGATAAACATCAACACAATGAACACTAAGATTTTGATGTGGAAAACCTGGTTAAGGAAAAAACCACGGGGTGATTAACCCAAGGATTATTCTCTGTTAGAAGAATAAGAAAAAGAATGGCACTTGCCAATTAGGGCTCACTACCCGAGCACACTGCTCACAAAGAGGCCCACTGCCTACAAGGAGACACACTGTCTACAGAGTGATAAGAATCACAATCTTGAACTGGAGAATGACATCTCTATCATGTCCGGATTAGTTCCATTTAAGCCCAAAAACCCCTGCTCTGCCTTTTGCACTTCTCTTCGCTATACCCCACTCATCCACACACACCACTCTTCAAAATGAATTCTCAAACACTTATTTATACAAGACATCGACTTAGGAACAATCATCTAAGTTGGCAATCAACCATACAGACATTTGCAAGATGATTAATACATCCGGTTGGCCACCATAAGAACATTCGCAATATGAACAACTCATCCGGTCAGCTAGTCTAAACAAGAACTTCATCCAGAAGAATATCTTCAATTCTAGGCTCTACCACCAATGCAGATCAACAACACAACCTCAACATGATCCAAGAACCTTCACAAGCCTGCCTAAATGACCAGGTACATCCGCACTTCCTCTACTTACTAGAATCTCTTCTCTTCCTCATCCAGAACTTCAAGAACACAGTCTGTCGCCACTGTCATAATGTAAAAGGTACTTTCAGACCTCAAAATCATACACAACTCGAGATGACACATCACAAGGACATCCCAAACATTCCTTCCAATCCACAGATTAGGATAATACAATTCTGGACCTTTCTGTGATCCTCTGTCACCTCTGAACACTTACCGGAACTAGTTCCACACAGACAGCCACAACTTCTTCAGATCTTCATGCGGACCTCTAAAATCTTAACTGAAGCATCTCAAGACTCATATCTACAAACCCTTTAATCTGCATCCTCTGGTTCTCAACCTATATAGTACATTTGCCTTCTTCTCATCACTATTCTTCACTGTTCCTGACTGAGGCTAATTTTCTCAATATCCTCAGCACACAGCTCATCCAATCCTTCTTGTCAATGCAATATGAGTATGTTGACATCAATGACAACACTAGTTCACCTCATACTTGCAACAATGGGGTCATTTTAAAATCCTCCTCAAACTACTATCCCCAAGGGAATGGATTAGCAGAATCCACAAACAAGAACCTATTGAACATCATAAAAAGGATGATAGATAAGAACCCAAGGGAATGGAACACTCTATTGAAATATGCCTTGTGGGTAGATAGAACAAGGGAATAAAGCTACATTAGGAAATTCACCTTTTCACTTAGTATATGGGGTGGATCCCATCCTCCCTGTCAACTTAAAGATTCCTACACTGCAGTTCACACAAGAGTACCTAGGCATAGATAATAAACGGGAAGTTAGATTGCTACAACTAATGCACCTAGAGGAAAAAAGAAGTGTAGAAATTAACCAATTTGCTAAACATCAGGCTGTTGTCAAGCGCTGGTTTGACAAAAAAGCTAGAATCAAGGCTTTCAAGATCTTAGATCTAGTCCTAATGTGGGACAAAGCACATGAAAGGAAGGGTGATCATGGTAAATTTGACAAACTCTGGATAGGTCCCTTTCAAATTTCTAAAATTCTAGGAGACAACACCTACAGGATCAAGTCCTTAACAGGTGAGGATGTTCCATTACTAGTTAATGGATAGTTCCTCAAACACTATTTTCAGGCCTGAGGTGGCATCATGATAGTCATGTGTATCATAGTGTACTTTCTTTGTATAGTTGTTTGTACAGTGGCTTTGTTTTTCCTGTTTTGTTTTGGTTGCTTTGTTTCCCCAGTAGGGATCTTTCTTTTGATTTAGAGTATGAAGGAGTAGATTAACAACCACTGAAAACAATGTAAGATTCAAATCATTAAGGTTAATTATTTGAAATTCATACATAGCTTGCTATGACTGTCATGGATGTAGAAAGTTGTTTGACTTGTGAAATTTTGTATTCAATAAGAATGGGTTGAGTATTCAAGGAATGTTTCTCACAATGACACACCTAAAATCCTTGGGTTTGTTGAACTTACTAGTGTAGATATTAGGTGAAAAATCAGAGGTTGCCCTTGCTACGATTACAATTCTTAGCTTAATTTCAGCAAGTGACCACTCCTTGTATCATGAAGTTACAAATGCAATATCTTATGAAGTCTCTATCAAAATACAAAAAATATATAAATAAATAAAATGGATTATACTGAAAATCTAGATTAAGCCATCTAAGTAACTCTACCGGGGCTATGGACGCTCGCTGGCAGTGGGGCTCTACATAGGAGAATTGTAATGATAACCTTGTCGGGGCTATGGACATTTGCTGGCAGCAAGGCTCTATCTAGTTGGCTATGAGGGAAAGTCCTCACCTACATAGCCTAATATTAGTCACCGGTTCATTCAACTAATCTTCAAGATGAGGCTTATTAATCACGTGCACCCACTTAAACTGAAATGAAAATTCATGCACCTTATTGAATACATTAAGTCCCAAGGTGAATGATGATTTGCAAGAAAGATAGTTGGAAGTTATGAATTTATTTCTTTTAATTTTCTTTAATGGGTTGAATTTGATTGTTTTGTTTGGTTGCTAGTTGTTGTGATGTTCACAACACGCCCCATTTTACTCCCTAGCAAAATAAGGACCCCTACTGTGGCTTTTCGCTTTTTTCTTATGTGTTGTTTTGCCTGGTGGTAAAGGGAAAAAGGGGTTAAAATTGCGAACCTTGTTAAAAATAGAGAAAAATGCATTTCAGTACTAGTGCATAGTATGGTTGGATTCCTTGTCAAAAATGAGCTAGGGTCACTTTTTGGACCATGTTAAAATTTGCCATATTTTGCAAGTTATGAGCATTTTGGTAAAATGTACAAGGGGAGGGTTAGCTGTTTGCACATACAAGTCTCTTTGTATGTCAGGTTGCATATACAAGGCCCTTTGTATGTGAGTTCGCTTGTATACAAAGACCTTTGTATATTGCTTTCTATATACAAAGTCGTTTGTATATGCAAGGATTGTTTTATACTTAGGCGTTTTGTGGTCGGGTTCATATGCAAAGTCTTTTGTATGTCCTTTTTGCCTTGTATGCATTTGCCAAATGTTATGTTTGTACATACAAGGTGGACCTGAAATAGTTTAGTGCTGAAATGAATAAATGTTTGGATTCTGTCGCATGTATCTAATGTTTGTATGTTTGTCAGGTAAAATATACAAGGCACTTCATACATAGTGGACCCGAAAAAGTCATTAAATAGTGTTAAATCATTGTACATTTTGGGTTTGTATATTTATGCATACATTTGAAATATACAACACCATATGCAAGTCGCGGACCTGAAGAGTTGTTTAAATAAAGTTAGTTACTTGTATGTTTCGGAATATACAAGGCATAGGATACAAGTGTTCTATATATAATGCAGACCCGATGGACTTATTAAAACAAATTAAGTCGTTGTATATTCGGCGCTTGTATGTTTTGACATACAAACGGAACATACATTACACGCATGCAAGAGGGAACCCAAAAGAGGTTGGAATCCTATTAAGACTTTGTATCGCATCCGACTTGTATATTGAAGGATACAAGCACAATATGCATCGAAATATACATTGGGCGGATTTGAAAAGTTATACAATAGGGTGAAGCACTTGTATATTTTGGCATTTATAGGTTGTGATACACAAACCAATATGCGAGGACAATATACAAGCTAGAATCCAAGCAAATTTAAAAGTGATTTATCTTATGTTTCACGTTTGACTTGTATATCAAAAATATACATTTTGATTGGCATACAGGGGTGATATACAAGGATTTAAACAAGAAGAAGGGCATCGACGTGAGTAATACAATCAGTGGGAAATTGTTAGAGGGCCTTGATGGGTGAATGTTACGCCGACAGAAGAAAAGACTTAGCCGAATAATAAAAGACATCGGCCAAACAATGGCGATTGGCCAATCATTTTTTGGACTCGCCGATGAGTGGATATCACGCCGATAGGTAGGGATAGACAAAACAATAAGAATTTAAGGGGTGGGAAAGTGAAGTGATTGGATTTTTGAATCCATTTTTGGAGCCCGAATGCATGTTTCTGGTCAACGGTGGTTGACCCGATTGGTTTTAATGTTGTATATGCATTTTTGATGTGCGATTTTCACAATTTCAGGGCCCGATTGCAGTGTTTGCACATCTTATAGCCTGATTTAATGTAGATGTTCATTTTTCTTGTTGACTTGCCAAACAATGATGCTTATTCTTGCTTATTTACTACAGATTGTTGGAGTAGCTAAAAAAGCAGAGTTGCCGACACAGTGGCAGCGTGCAGGTGAACATAGGGATGAAGCTTTGAGTGGTGATGACATCATGCAGGATAGTACCGAATCTCAAGAGGCTAAACACTAGAAGAGGAGGGGCTTTCATTGTGATATAGTTTGCAGATGGAGACATTATTGTTGGAGCTGCGCCCTGTCTATGTATGCTGCTCAAATTCTTGGCGGGATTCACTTCTCACCATTTGATGCTACATTTCAAGATGCTGACCATTGATCTCCTAGGGTTTTCGGTGCCATATTGGGGAAGAAACCAGAGATATATATTGAGCCCCTATACTGTACAAGCAGGAGGAGGTCAAACATAAAAAAATTAGACTTGTAGTAGTTTTAGGAAGAGATCAGATTACTGAGACTAGTGAGGACTGGATTGTTGAAATAATCAAGGTCCTTTCCTTAGATCATTGTAAATGTACCTGTTTTATGAACATACTATATGGAGATGAAGTTTTAGACTATATCCTAATTGTAAACCTTAAGTAGTCTTCAATTTGATTTTTGGATATGTACTGGTGAATGTTGTGTTCTATAGAACCACTTTCATTTCATTGCATGTTGTTGTCAACTTTTACCCTTGAAGATTTGTACTGAATCATGTGGATTTGTGGACTGTCTTGGTGAAGTATGATTTTAGTTTTTCTTCTCTTCATTGCATGTATGGGAACATGTACGTGGATCCATGATCTCAGTCAAGTAATTTTAGGAATCTCACTCTCTAACCCTTTTTCTTATTTTAATTTCATTGAAATCACTTTCATAATTGCACATCATGATAAATACTGGGCAGAACAGAAAATATGCTGACATCCTGAAGAAAACTGAGTATCATTAGCATATTTTGAGCTAAATGCATGTAGTATTGAAAATGTCATGCAGAGAATCACATATAAGGGTAGAACTCATGCAGATATCAACTTAGACACATCATTTGGAGATATATGCTATGTAGAGTAACTTCCCTGTATAGCATTGTTCAGAATCAGAATCTACATATCTACATAAGGCCCCAAAATGGAAAACAGCAGTACACATCAACCACATAGTAACATCAGTAGATTATGAACTAATCAACAGGGACTTGGGATCATGAATTCTTTGAATTCATCGTATCTTTCAGGATAAACAAGGGTTGTTGTGTAACGTTTGTTTTGTGTGCTTGGTTGTGACTAACATCATATACCAATCAACAAGGATATATTAATGATAGATGATATCCTGATAGAGGATACAATAATGGTAGGGGTTTCAACAATAGTAATTCTCCTATACATTCGAGAGTCTAGAATACCCAGCCAAATAATGGGACATTGCCATCACCCTTGGACAATCAAGCACCACCTGAACCCAAAGAAAATACTAGAGTTAATTTAGCTGAAGCTACATTGAATAACTGGTGGAGAATTTACAACACCAGTAAACATGCAGAACTAGATTGTCCTCAATTTAAAATTATTGCTAGCATTTTTCTAGCGAAAGTGCAAAATACTACAGGAGGAATCACTTTCCCTGAAGACAATGAAATAGTTCCCTTAGGATATGAATCAACAATGGTAATAGATAATTCTTTGGATCACCAAGGAGAAGAAGATGTGATGCATGAAAACTATAATTTAGGATGTGAAGAAACAACCTTAGTCTTGGAAAACTACACATTTCCTTATGAGCAAGACAACAAACATGAACAAGAACTAGATGAGGTCCATGCCTTTCAGTAATATCAGAAGGGACATAATTATAACCTTAGGAATAATAGTAATAGGCCTCTTGGCCCATTAACTGTTGATAACTGAGAGGGGGGGGGTGAATCAGTTATCCTAATTATTTCCCTTATTGAACTTTCCTTTTAATTGAGGCAGCATGAAATCAAACACAAAACATTAACCATGAAGTAAGAAACACATGACACAGTATTTTTGACGTGGAAACCCTGTTAAGGGAGAAAACCACGGGGTGATTAACCCAAGAATTATTCTCTGTTAGAAGAATAGGAAATTACAAAAATGGCACTTGCCAATTAGGGCTCACTGCCCGAGCACACTGCTCACAAGAGGCCCACTGCCTACAAGAAGACACACTGTCTACAAAGTGATGATAATCACAGTCTTGAACTGATTGGAAGCATCTGCATATGCTAGAGTTCAGTTCCGGTTAGGCTCAGTACACTGATCTGCTGCACTTCATCTTTCCTCTGTTCTTTGTTCTGCTTTCTTTCACATACCGGATCCTTTTTGCTACCTCTGCTCTTTCTCTGGATTTATTCGCATATCTGACCACACTCACATCCCTTTCACAACTAAATCCATCCTCTATATATATCCGCACAAGTAATTTCATCACCTTTCTAGTCGGCATCCGGAACAGTCTAGTTTCTTACAAACTCTCATTCTGTCGGCTGAATCCTTCCTCACCAAGCAATGCGGATCAAGCATATACTTGTAGATATCATTAATCATGTCGGCCAAACATGATTCATGCCTTCACAACCTCTGTCATCAACAGTAACCCATCCGGAAAGTAGTCTGATACTCTGCCAGTCAGTTCTTCCTCTGTTTTCACTGTCTCTCAGGAATCCGGTACTCAACCATTCATATCTTTTTCCTTGTCCATCACCGGAGGCTAAATCCTTGGAATATACTACTAAAGGTAGTCCTCTTGACTTCCCCAAATCCGCACTGCACCAAGACACTTCCTCTGAGAGGTCCGGACCAATCTGTCGGACCTTGCCACATGCTCTGTTCTTCTTCACCGGACCACAACATTCTTTATTCTGACTTCCGGTAGAGACATATCATGTCTTGCGGATATGTGGGATGACCTTTGTTGCCATCAATGACAACAACCATGAATCCATATAGTGTCTCTTGCCAACAATCTCCCCCTTTGGCATTGATGGCAACACTTAGTGAAAAATGACTAAGTGTTTTCACTATGCTCCCCCTTTGCTAATACTCTATCTTTATATACAATTTCCGGAACTCCCCCTTTGTTGGATCCCTCATTTTTCACTGCTCCTCACTCCCCCTTTGACATCAATGGCAAAGGGTAGGGTCCGCATATCAAAATTTTCAAAAATTTCTTATACTTAGCCGCATATTTACATACTCACATATATTGAAGAATGTCTGCAAAGGATGTCTGTAATTGAATCATTTCGGTAGCCCAACTTTGCTTCATTCTGTCCAAAATTGAAATGTGACCACTTAACAAAAATGCAAACGCTTCTGCCCGCTTGAGATCTGTCGGATCTTTTGTTTGGGCAGTGGTCCTAGCATCACTGATGGCCTCATGCATGGTTCCAACTTAGGGATTATAATCCTTCTAAGTTCTCCCATCCGGTTGGTGATGTTCTTCCTTTCCTTCTCAAGATTCTTTATTTCGTTCAAGACTGCAATAGTCTGACATTCTTGATTTATTATAGAGGAAGAGAGAGGATCAAAACTTTGAGATAAGCTTTGTATCTTATCCTGTTCCTCTTTTATTTTCTTGTCAAATGCTGCTGTTGCCTTTGACCAGGATATACAAAATTTATAGATATCACCGCCATCCTTAAGAGCATTCTCTAAGCTCCTTATTCCAATGCTTACAATCTTCCTATCCTTAGAGATTAATTCTAATATTTCTGAAAATCTCTTATCCAAAAATTCCTTCCGGACCTTTTCTTCAGCTGATTTTTCTAAAGAATCAAAATGTGTATCAACACTGCTGACTAAGGTTTTTAGATTACCGGAAGTGGAGGCTGTCGGATCTATCTGGATTGATGGCATGATCTTTACAAGTATTCCGGAAGCAGCCTCTATCAACTCACAGTCTTCCATATGAGACTTCAGGAGCTTTTCATTTGCCTTGGCATTTGCAAATGAAGCTATCTTCATTGTTTGTACCGGAGAGAGAGAGTCAAAATCAAATGGACCTTTGAGAAGCTCCGGTTCATCAATCTCTAGAGTTTCTTTACTCAAAAATTGTTGAACAGTTTGTGCAGTGTCTCTTGCCGGAGACAGATGTTTCTTTTCTTCTGCAGTCTTAGAACTGTCAACCTCTTTGTCTTTCACCACTGCTTCCTTCTCCTGTAGTTGCTCTTCTTCTTTGGATCCGGAGACTGTAGGGGAAACCGGAGGAGAGATGCTAACTTGTTCATGGGCCACTTCTTCTTGAGCAGAGGGTCCCAAGTCCTCACTTGTCTGTTCAGGGCTCACTTCTTCCGGAATAGAAGATTCCAAATCAACAGCTGTTTCTGCACCTAAGTCCTCTACAACAGGAAGATTGAACCTTTTGAAGGCCTTCCGGAGGATCTCTTCTGTTTCTTGAGCCACTTTGTCAGTCTCACCAAGCATGAGTTGATTCATCCTGGCTTTGCTTCTGAACTCATCTTTGCAGTCCTTGAAGATAATGTTCATTGTCTTGGGATCAATTTGAGGATATAGCTGAATAGCTATCTGCTCCCGGATCTCAAGATCTTTGGCATGAGCATTATTCTTTCTTACTTCCATTTCCTTCTCTAGGCTCTTAGGAATGAGAGATATGATCTCAATGAAAGCCTTATTGTATATGTTTAGATATTTAACTGTGGCTTCCTGCAGAGTCTTTTGGTCTGCCTCACTGAAGTCATCATAGGATTCAGTCATTGGTTGAAGGTTTCCATCCACCGTGACCGACTTGATTATGCTCTCTAGTGACAGAGTGGGCTTTTCAACAGTTTCCTCTGCCATTTCCTCCTTGTCTTGGCCTGTGGAGGGCTTACCGGATCCTTTCTTTTTCTGTTTCTTTACTTCTCTTACTCCCTCATCTGATTCTGTTTCCTCTTCATCCTTTTGGCTTCCATAAGCCCTTGTGGCTTTTGCCTTTGATCTCTTACCGGATGCCTGGACTTCCGGTTTTGAACTTTTGGTTGAGGGAGGTGCAGATCTCTTTGTTGATCTGGTCCGGGTGGGAGCTCCAACCGGATCACTTTCTTTGCTTTTCTCTTCTTCCTCGGCCTTCCTCCTCTTTTCCCGGCTGGCATCAAGTGCCTCCTTTGAGATTCCAAGACCTTGAGCAATGTGCTCTACTTCTTTTCTCACTTTTCTTTTGATCTCAGGTTCCCTGAGTTCTACATGTAACTTTATACTCAGCTCCTCAAAGGTTCCAAACCTTTCTGCCTTAGGATCTTTGGGCTGACTTAGCATGTGTTGAACATGCAGCTCCACTATCTGTTCATCAACTTCATACCCCATGGGCATGATCCAGACAGTCCTTGGCTCCACTGCCTCCATCAGGCACTGATCAGTGTCAACCATAAAGCACACTGAGTCCTTGTATTTCTCAATGAGAGACTGGGGAATTCTCTCTCTTGCTTGCATCATGCTCTGAAAGTTTTTGAAGTATCCCCATAGAGCTGAATTTCTTGCTTTTGCATCCCCAAGTCCATGCAAGTAGTCTCTTATCTGGACTGCAACAGGTTTGTCATTCTGCCATACCCATCCACTTGTTCCGGGTAGCTCATTCATGAAGTAGAAGAATAGACATACAATAAGAGTACCATACTTGAAGGAATTCTTCTTATCCTTCTTGATTTTCTGTATATTTTCCATTAATTGGCTTAGCAGTAGTTCGCAGAGGTCATATTCTGCATTTTTCCTTAGCATTTCAAAAGCAGTGTATACTGCAGTTCCGGATACAGAATTCTCCCTGCTGGAGTGATAGATCTTGTATCCTATTATCATTGATGCATATTTGATATCCGGATCGGAGATGTCTTCAATGGTCATTGCCCTTTTGTCAAATTTTGATCCGGTGGCCTCAGTTACAATGTTGTTCTTGACAGATTTGAGGATAGGTACTCCTCCGGAGGAGTATAGGCCAGTTACTGCTCTAATTGCCTCTTTTGTGATCTTGCAGGGTCTATCTAGCCATAGAAAGTTGTCATGCATCCTGCTCAGTACATACCGGACCCATTCATCCTCTTCAAAACAGGGGAAATGAATAAATTGCTCAAATTGTTTCTTCTGGATATCCTTATACTCTGGTTTGAGCTCAAAAGCATTGTCAATCAGCTGCTTGTGATAGAGGTCTCTTAATTTGAATTCCCCAAATTCCTCAATGTTTGCATGTATGTAAACCCTAATGTCTTCGGTGTGTAAAACTCCGTGAGGAACACTAGAGAAGGCTCCTAGTGGGTCAACCTCCAATGATTTGTAGGGATGTTTCTTGAATGAGGGGCGAGGTCTATCGGAGATCTTAACTATGTTTGGAGTAGCCATTCTTCAAAGATTTGCAGTGAGGTAATGAAAAACGGAGAATACCTTATGCGCCTTCGGTTTGCACGGAGTGGTTGGATTGATTTCTTTATCCAATAGCTTCGGCAGGAGATCCTTGGTGTGCTTGAAGAACCTTGTTGCAGAGCTCCACTTTTCGCTTCTTCTCGAGTGCAGAATGAGCAAATGACCTTTGAGAAATCCCTTAAATTGCTCCGCGAACCCTAATACCTGTCTGCAATAAATGCTTCACCTACATCATTCCAGTTTGCCTTGTCTGGATAGCTTGGAGTATCCCGGATTAGTCTTGATCTGTGGATATCATCCGGATCTTTCAATCATGAATAAATCGAGGTGGCATATTACAAGATCATCTCAAACACTCTGTCCAATCCGCAGAACAAGATAGTGCATTTCTGGATCTTTCCGGACCTTTTTGTAATCCTTTATCATACCGGAGCATTTCCCTGAACAGGTCTTATTTGATCGATCATAGCTTCTTCATAACTCCATGCGGACCTCTGAGAACTTGACTGAAGTATCTCAAGACTCATATCTACAAACCCTTTGATCCGCATCTTGTGCCACATCCGGCACCACTTGTTTGGCTGGGGGGACAAGATTTTTTTTTTGAGTCTCCCCCTGAGCCTGAGCTCACTTTTAATTTCTGGAAGAAATATCAGCACCAGAGTCTGGTGCGGATCCAACCTCTACATTCTCTGAACTTTTCTTCACCCAAATCTTGCTCATCTGATTCCTAACCTCATCCGCATTCATCTTTTGTTTACCCTTGTCTTGATTCTGATTATACACCGGACCTCTTTTGTCCTGATTCTTGTTTCTGCAGACTTTAGCATTATGACCGGACCTATTGCAGATTTGGCAAATAACATTCCTTTGCATATTTGACTGATATCCTCTTGATCTGCATTGATTAGCCCTATGACCTATTCTATTGCATGTGAAGCATCTACCTTTGAATGATTTGTTTACTTGCATAATTCTACATTCATGGGATTTGTGTCCATACCTTTTGCAGTTGAAGCACTGTCCGGAGAAGGATGAATTATTCTGATTCATTCTCATTCTGCACTGATTAGCTTTGTGACCAAAGTGGTTGCAGCTATGGCAGTATCCATTGAAGGATGGATATCTTTGAGCATTTGGCTGTCTTACCGGAGGTCTTCTAGGCCTGCTCCTTGGATTTTCTGATCCAAGATTCTTCTGACCGGATCCGGAGCTTTCTCCTTTCACATATCCCAAGCCATACTTGTCATCTGTCCTCTTTTGACTTCCAAGAAGAACTTCAAGTTGAGCAGAACTTATCTTGAATTTCTCTTTATATTCATTTGCTGTTTGAAGGTCTCTTTTGAGAGAGGCAATTTGATCCTCAAGTTTTCCTTCATTATCTTTGGCATCTTCAAGATCAGATTCAAGGTGTCTGATAATCCTGTCCATCTGGTGGCATTCTTCTGATTTTTCTTTAAGAGATTGTCTTAGATTGTCTTCAGCCTTTCTTTTTTCTTCAATCTCTTGAGTAAACTTTATAGTTCCTGATTCCATTTCATGTCTTAACATAATGACTTCTTTTGATAACTTTTCACATAACTTGGTTTGCTCAGTCAATTCCTCATTTGTATTGCTTTCTTCACTTTGTCTTGCCAACTGTTGAAGTAGCTCCTTTCTCTTTTTCATAGAGAGACTTAATTTGTCTTTTAATTCTCTCATGAATTCATCAGCCTATTTGAGTCTTTCCTTTAATTCACTGACTTCAGAATTTGACTGTTCAAGATCCTCAAGGGCAGTCTTGAGTTGCTCCCTTAAACCATATGCATCCATTTGAAATCCCAGATCTTCCTCAAGCTGTTAGGCTCTATTAGGAGGAACTTAGCTCTGATACCAATTGTTGATAACTGAGAGGGGGGGGTGAATCAGTTATCCTAATTATTTCCCTTATTGAACTTTCCTTTTAATTGAGGCAGCATGAAATCAAACACAAAACATTAACCATGAAGTAAGAAACACATGACACAGTATTTTTGATGTGGAAACCCTGTTAAGGGAGAAAACCACGGGGTGATTAACCCAAGAATTATTCTCTGTTAGAAGAATAGGAAATTACAAAAATGGCACTTGCCAATTAGGGCTCACTGCCCGAGCACACTGCTCACAAGAGGCCCACTGCCTACAAGAAGACACACTGTCTACAAAGTGATGATAATCACAGTCTTGAACTGATTGGAAGCATCTGCATATGCTAGAGTTCAGTTCCGGTTAGGCTCAGTACACTGATCTGCTGCACTTCATCTTTCCTCTGTTCTTTGTTCTGCTTTCTTTCACATACCGGATCCTTTTTGCTACCTCTGCTCTTTCTCTGGATTTATTCGCATATCTGACCACACTCACATCCCTTTCACAACTAAATCCATCCTCTATATATATCCGCACAAGTAATTTCATCACCTTTCTAGTCGGCATCCGGAACAGTCTAGTTTCTTACAAACTCTCATTCTGTCGGCTGAATCCTTCCTCACCAAGCAATGCGGATCAAGCATATACTTGTAGATATCATTAATCATGTCGGACAAACATGATTCATGCCTTCACAACCTCTGTCATCAACAGTAACCCATCCGGAAAGTAGTCTGATACTCTGCCAGTCAGTTCTTCCTCTGTTTTCACTGTCTCTCAGGAATCCGGTACTCAACCATTCATATCTTTTTCCTTGTCCATCACCGGAGGCTAAATCCTTGGAATATACTACTAAAGGTAGTCCTCTTGACTTCCCCAAATCCGCACTGCACCAAGACACTTCCTCTGAGAGGTCCGGACCAATCTGTCGGACCTTGCCACATGCTCTGTTCTTCTTCACCGGACCACAACATTCTTTATTCTGACTTCCGGTAGAGACATATCATGTCTTGCGGATATGTGGGATGACCTTTGTTGCCATCAATGACAACAACCATGAATCCATATAGTGTCTCTTGCCAACATTAACAAGTTCAATCCCACCAAACAATTTCAATACACCTCTGAATGTGCATGCTAGTAACAATCCTAGACCACCAAGAGTGAATCAGCAACACTTTGCATCATCATCCCTACTAACAAAAGGTATAAATGAACTTTCTAATTCTAACAAGTTACTTTCTTATTTGGTAGATGAAATATAGAAAATGAAGATTAGTTTGTCATTGTCTGAAAAGTTAAAGACTATTGTGATAAAGAAGGCCTTTCTTAAATCCTTGGATTAGCCTATAGTAAATGAGAATATCCCTCATAATGTCCCAGTCAAGGATCCTATACATAAGGATATCCCTATTAAGCCTAAAGACAAAGGTTAGGTCCATGCAGATGATACCTCACAAGTGTCATTGTACAAGAGGAAAATTAAATCTCTTCCCTTTCTCCTCACCCTTAGGATATTTGGGAGGAATTTACACAATTGCTTGGTAGATTTAGGAGCATCTACAAATGTTATGCCTTTATTAGTATGAAAGCTCTTAGGTTTATTACCTCCCAAGTCCTTAAAGACAGTCACCCAGCTGGACAAGTCAAAAGTCAATGTAGTAAGTGAGTTAACCTACATTCATGTGCAGTTAGCCTTAGATCTTAGGGTGCAACATTTCATTGATATCCAAGTAGTCAATATTCTAGATACCTACGGTATGTTATTAAGCCAGGATTGGTCTAAAATATTGAATGCATATATGGCTATGGATTTCTTGCATATGTGGTTTCCTTGGAGAGGCATATGATTTAGGGGATATGATGCAGAGTGGCACAAGGGAAGCAACACACAAAGGTTTACTCTATTGTCCTTTGCCCACTCACCCACTTCAACTAGCTTTCAACCAACCAACCAACCAAAGGCACATACAAGGCATATGAAGGATTTGATGTCCAGACTATTGTCCAACCCCTAAGGCTTCTCCAACACCTTAAGACAGATCAACAAACACCTTCTATGTAGTTGGTTTGATCTCTAACTTCCCAAAACTCTTCAACCTATACCTTGACTAGTAAGGCTACTAGCCCTCCAAACTAGGTTTTCTCAACAAAACTTGACAAAATCCCAAAGGTCTAGGCAAACAAATGATGGAATTGAACACCTTTCAGGGGACCCTAACAAACCTCCAAATCTCCTGCTCCAACTCTACTCCAGCAATCCAGAATGCCTACTAGGTCTCTAGGCCTAATTGATCAATTTAGGCTAGGTTACAAAGCAAGTGCTCAAAATTGGGTGCATAGGTCAGGGGCAGGAACTTGGAATGACTCTACCATCCCCAAACAACACAAATCCACCATTCATTCACTCATCCTCTTAGGGTTTTGTAAAATACAACAATAAATTGCATAAATTCAGTCAAATACATAGAGATATTTGACCTAGGGCATCACATTAAAAATAGTAAACTATATTTTCTCAGAAAATGCTTTTGGAATCAAGTAGTATACACCCCTAGCCTACATTTCACTGAGTGGCATGAAATTTCATTGGTGGAAATGCATTCTAGGGCCAAATTTGTGGGACTGCCCTAGAAAATAGGGTTTCTAGACTAGTTTTGAAAGAAAAATCAATAACTTTTGACTCTGACCACTTCAAGACCTCAAACTAGTTGCATTGGAACCCTGACTCCAAGAGCTTTCAGAAAAATATCATTTGCACATGTGAAAAGTTTGTATAGTCCGTACATAGCAAGAAAAACAACAAAAAATAGTCAGTTTTCTTGAATTTTGTGCCCAAATTCCGTACAAAAACTTCCTCCCCCGTATTGGAGTCAGATATCCACCATATTAACCCATCCAAGTTGGTTTCCAACTTCTACAACAGCATTTAACTACCCAAAGTGGTTTTTGAACCGACCCAACACATAACACCTTTGACAACTATGGTGTTTTGCATTAACACAAGGAGGTTGATTTGTTTGGCTCATCCAGTGGAGTCCAAATGATCAACAAACTCCTTCCAACATACTAAAACATTAAAACAACCAAAAAAACTCAAAAACCAATCCTTAGACCTTCTAGGCCTAATTGGCACAACAAGGATCCAAGTGGACTAAGCATGATTGAGGTTTATAGGGTCACCTCAATCATCTTGACCACACAAAAGGGACCATACAAGCATGGCTAAAGCCTTATTACCACACATACAATCAAAACAAAACATAGCTTATCAAAATGCATAAAAAATGCTTGAGGTGTCAGACTGCTCCTAGGTGCCCTACACCATACACCCACTATCAAATAGAACTCAAGTCTCTTGAGTTGGAATGCTGTCAAATGTGAAACCTGCCTTCTCAATGTCTGCCCTGCTCATCCAAGTGGCATCCTCCTGAGGTTTGTTTAGCCACTTCACTAAATAGTCATGATAGGTGTGCCTTCTAGTTTGTTTTGCAATCCTCTTGTCCAAAATGCACTCAATCTGATTTGGAGATGAAGGAATGAGTTCCTGGAGTGTGTGATCAGTTTGATCTTCTTCAACAACAGTCTGAGGATCAGATCCTTTATAGGGATAAAGGTCTAAAACATTAAAAATTGGAGACAAAGCAATGCCATCTGGAAGTCTGATTTTGTAGGCATTTTCTCCACATTTCTTGAGCACTTCACAAGGCCCAATCTTCTTCACGAGTAGCTTAGTGTGTTTACCTGCCGGGAGCCTCTCCTTCTTTAGATGAACCATTACTAAATCACCTTCCTTGAACTGCAAATCCCTTCTTTTTCTGTCAGCAAATTGTTTATATTTCTTAGAAGTGGACAGCAATTTCTGTTGTACTTGTTCATGGACATCTTTCATGACTTGAACAAAGTCTTCAGCCAAGGCACTACTGTTTTCTAGTCCTTTAACCTCTCTTAGTTCCAAAATACCCCTTGGGTGAGTGCCATAAACAATTTGGAAAGGAGACAGGCCGGTGCTTCTATTGATAGTGTCATTGTATGAGAACTCTGCCTGAGCCAAAATTGAATCCCAACTAGCACCCTGCTCCTTGGTTAGGCATCTTAGGAGGTTACCAAGTGACCTATTAATCACCTCTATTTATCCATCAGACTGAGGGTGATAGGCAGATGATAAGGACAAATTTGTACCTAGTCTCTTCCACAGTGTCCTCCAGAAGTGTCCAATGAACTTGGGGTCTCTGTCTGAGATTATGGACAAAGGTAAACCATGTAACCTGACTATTTCCTTGAAGAAAAGACCTACTATGTGTGAGGCATCATGTGTGGTTCTACATGGGATGAAGTGAGCCATTTTTGAGAACCTATCTACAACCACAAAAATGCTGTCATGTCCATTCTTTGTTCTAGGCAAACCAAGTACAAAGTCCATACTTATGGAATCCCAAGGCTTTGAAGGAATAGGTAGAGGAGTGTATAAACCTGCATTTGATGTATGCCCCTTTGCTCTTTGGCAAATTTGACAAGTTTCAACAAACTTCCTTACATCGGTTGGCAATGTTGGCCAAAAATAGTACCTCCTAACCAATTCTAGGGTCTTATCAATACCAAAGTGACCTGACATGCTGCCACAACGCTTTTCCCTGATTATATTCTCTCTAATAGATGCTCTTGGGATACACAACATGCTACCCTTGAAAAGATATCCATCTTGCAACAAAAAATCAGAAAAATCAGTATTATACCTTCCTGTCATGGCCTTGCAAGAGAGGTATGGTTCTTTGAAGTCTTCATCTGCTGTATACTAATCTTTAATGGCATGAATACCTGTACTTTCCAACTGAATAGTTTGCACAACAAGATTTCTCCTGCTTAAGGCATCGGCTACCTTATTGGCCACTCCTTTCTTGTGTTTTATGGAGAAGGTGTATGCTTGGATGTACTCCATCCACTTGACATGTCTGTGATTCAGCTTTTGCTGCCTGTTCAAGAAGCTTAATGCATGGTTGTCAGTAAAAACTATAAATTCCTTTGGCAATAAGTAGTGTCTCCATTTCCTCAATGACTGAACCATGGCATATAACTCTAGATCATAGGTGGAGTATTTTTGTTTTGCCTCATTTAACTTCTCACTAAAGAATGCTATAGGCCTCCCATCTTGACATAGGACTCCCCCAACAACCCTCTTACTTGCATCACATTCTACCACAAAGACCTTGTCAAAATCAGGAAGAACAAGGACCAATTTTTCTGATATTTTTTTCTTTAACAGTTCAAAGGCTTGGTTGGCCTCATTTGTCCATAAAAACACACATTTCTTGCCCCCTTTTATGGTGTCAACAAGTGGAGCACAAATGCCACTAAACCCTCTAATGAACTTTCTATAAAAGCTGCATAAACCATGGAAACTCCTTACCTCCGAGGCTGTTGTAGGTGTTGGCCAATTAAGAATGGCTGCAACCTTACTTGGATCCATTTTTAGGCTGCCCTTGGAGATGACAAACCCCAAAAATATCAACTCTTCTTGTAGGAAGACACATTCGTCAAGATTGATTCTCAACTTCTCCTCTTGAAGCCTCCTGAGCACTTGATGGATATGCCTTATGTGGTCTTCCTTGCTGTCACTAAAAATTAGTATATCATCCAAATATACAACAATAAACTTGTTAAGGAAAGGTTTTAGCACTTCATTCATCAATCTCATGAAGGTGCTTGGTGCATTTGACAAGCCAAAAGGCATGACAACCCATTCAAATAGTCCTTCATTGGTTTTGAAGGCGGTTTTCCACTCATCCCCTTCCCTTATCCTGATTTGGTGATAACCACTTTTTAGATCTATCTTGGTAAAATACTTAGCCCTACCCAAGCAATCCATTAAATCTTCTATTCTAGGCATTGGCAATCTATACCTGATAGTAATCTTGTTGATGGCCCTGGAATCAGTGCATAGTCTCCATGTTCCTTCCTTCTTAGGTGCAAGCACTGCAGGTACTGCACATGGACTAATTCTCCTCCTGATAAGTCCTCTATCCAATAAGTCTTGGATTTGTCTTGCCACTTCAACATTTTGCTCTGGGGTCAACTTGTAGGCTACTTGGTTCGATAGGGTGGATCCAGGGATGAGATCAATGCAATGACTAATCTCCCTCTTTGGTGGAAGGGCATCCTTGCCTTCATCGGCTATCACATCCTGAAACTTCTCCAATAGTTCTTCCACTTCCTTTGGTCCAATCCTCCTAAGAGGTTGCTGCACTTTGACCTTCTTGGGATTCACATCTTTGGGATTGATGACTACTGCAAAACATGGCACTTTCTCTTCCTTGAGGTTAGCCAAAAACTCTTTTTCACCTACCAACATAACTGAACTAGAAATGACTTTCTCTTTGCAATCATCAATCAAAGGAGTCATTGTAAACTTTTCACCATTCTTGGACAAATGAATCACATTGTTCTTACCATCATGTTGGGCACTTGTGTCATGTTGCCAAGGCCTTCCAAGAAGAAGGTGGCATGCATCCATATCCACTATCTCACAAAGAACCTTATCATGATATTCACCTATCTTGAATTCAACCCAACATTGCTCTTTCACCACAATTTGTTGTTCCTTGGTTAGCCAAAAGACTCTATAGGGGTTAGGATGAGGCATTCTTTCCAATCCTAACTTAGTCACCATTTCATTAGAAGCCAAATTTTCAGAAGAACCTGAATCTACTATTACCTTGCAAACTTTTCCTTTCACCTTGCAAGTGGTTCTGAACAAGTTGTTTCTTTGGGGCTGCTCCTTGGTGGTTGGCATGATGAGGGATCTATTAAACATGATGCATTCTCCACTCTTAGGTGCTGCAGACTTGGAAGAGGCTGTTTGGTAACTTGTGGTGCTTTGACAGTCCTCTTCTTGAAGGAGTTGTACTCTTCTTTCTTTCTGATTTGCAGCAATGTTTCCCATCTTCTCCGGGCACCTAAAGGACTGATGTCCAATCTGATTGCAAGAGAAACACCTTCCAGTAAACACATTGGGACCTCTGCCCCCACTTCTTCCTCTGCCATTACCTCTGCCCCTAAACTAACCCTTATCAGCACTGTTTTTATCAGCCTGCCCTTGGCTACCTTCTTGTGATCCGCCACCTTGGAATCTAGAGAAATTATCTCTGTTTTGAAATCTGCCCCTGCCCCTAAAATTCTGATTTCCTCTGCCTCTGCTGCTGCTGCCAAAATCCCCTTTTCTTCTCTGCTTATCCTCAATCCTCAGTGCCATTTGAAAACACTTATGGACTGTCTCTGGGTTAAAGAGAGTTAATTCATCTTGAATGGAGAACTTGAGGCCATTAAGATACCTTGCAAGCTTCTGTTTTTCATTCTCAGGCATCTTGGCTTTCAATGTCATCTTGTGAAACTCCTCTGTGTAGGTGCTTACGTCCATGTCCTTTTGTCTCAAGTTGTGCAACTTCTTGTTCAAGTTGACCTCATAATCCTTAGGGACAAATTGCTTCTTGATTTCAAGTACCATCTTCCTCCAAGTAGAGATAGGATTCCTATCATCTTCTATCCTCTCATTTTGAATAAAATTCCACCAACTCAAGGCTGGCCCTTTCATTCTTGATTTGGCAATCTTCACTTTCTGATTTTCTGCCACTTCTTCACATTCAAAATAGTTCTCCATTGCCTCAATCCAATCAAGGCACTCCTCTGGATTCATCTTACCAGGAAACATAGGTAAGTCTGCCTTAGTGTCCTTCCTACTCAACTTTCCAAGTGCATCTAGGAATTGTCTCTCTGACATGCCTCCTTGTAGCTCTTCCATAGGCACTTCTTCTTCCTCATCTTGATCCTCTTCATCTGAATCTAAGATGACTTCTGACTTCTTCTTCTTGTCTTTGTCTTTCTTCAACTTTTCTATCTCAGCCTCCATCCTTTTGTTCTTGGCTGTTTGCTCTCTCACTATCTTTGCCAATTCGGCATTTGTCACCTTTGAAGGAATTTCCTCCTCTTCTTCTCTATCTCCCATCTCTTTGATGGCTCTGATACCACCTGATGCAGAGTGGTACAAGGGAAGCAACACACAAAGGTTTACTCTATTGTCCTTTGCCCACTCACCCACTTCAACTAGCCTTCAACCAACCAACCAACCAAAGGCACATACAAGGCATATGAAGGATTTGATGTCCAGACTATTGTCCAACCCCTAAGGCTTCTCCAACACCTTAAGACAGATCAACAAACACCTTCTATGCAGTTGGTTTGATCTCTAACTTCCCAAAACTCTTCAACCTATACCTTGACTAGTAAGGCTACTAGCCCTCCAAACTAGGTTTTCTCAACAAAACTTGACAAAATCCCAAAGGTCTAGGCAAACAAATGATGTAATTGAACACCTTTCAGGGGACCCTAACAAACCTCCAAATCTCCTGCTCCAACTCTACTCCAGCAATCCAGAACGCCTACTAGGTCTCTAGGCCTAATTGATCAATTTAGGCTAGGTTACAAAGCAAGTGCTCAAAATTGGGTGCATAGGTCAGGGGTAGGAACTTGGAATGACTCTACCATCCCCAAACAACACAAATCCACCATTCATTCACTCATCCTCTTAGGGTTTTGTAAAATACAACAATAAATTGCATAAATTCAGTCAAATACATAGAGATATTTGACCTAGGGCATCACATTAAAAATAGTAAACTGTATTTTCTCAGAAAATGCTTTTGGAATCACATAGTATACACCCCTAGCCTACATTTCACTGAGTGGCATGAAATTTCATCGGTGGAAATGCATTCTAGGGCCAAATTTGTGGGACTGCCCTAGAAAACAGGGTTTCTAGACCAGTTTTGAAAGAAAAATCAATAACTTTTGACTCCGACCACTTCAAGACCTCAAACTAGTTGCATTGGAACCCTGACTCCAAGAGCTTTCATAAAAATATCATTTGCATAGGTGAAAAGTCTGTACAGTCTGTACACAGCAAGAAAAATAGCGAAAAACAGTCAGTTTTCTTGAATTTTGTGCCCAAATTCCGTACAAAAACTTCCTCCCTCGTATTGGAGTCAGATATCCACCATATTAACCCATCCAAGTTGGTTTCCAACTTCTACAACAGCATTTAACTGCCCAAAGTGGTTTTTGAACCGACCCAACACATAACACCTTTGACAACTATGGTGTTTTGCATTAACACAAGGAGGTTGATTTGTTTGGCTCATCCAATGGAGTCCAAATGATCAAAAAACTCCTTCCAACATAGTAAAACATTAAAACAACCAAAAAAACTTGAAAACCAATCCTTAGACCTTCTAGGCCTAATTGGCACAACAAGGATCCAAGTGGACTAAGCATGATTGAGGTTTATAGGGTCACCTCAATCATCTTGACCACACAAAAGGGACCATACAAACATGGATAAAGCCTTATTACCACACATACAATCAAAACAAAACATAGCTTATCAAAATGCATAAAAAATGCTTGAGGTGTCAGACTACTCCTAGGTGCCCTGCACCAGGATATCACCCAGACTGATATTATTAGAGGGATGGTACAGATTACATAGAGCATCACATTCAGAGACCACATATGTGTGATTCTTAGAGCTGATGGAAAGAAAAGAACATTTATACATGGGAAATAGACAAGATAAGCCAAGTAAAATTATTCAAGAAATACATTCTCAAGTTGTGGAAGCCAGTCCTATGGTGATGGACTAGGTCCATGAGAGAAAGGAGGTCAAGTTAGAAATGGTTAATCCAAATAAAATAGGTGTATTGATGAAACAATATGTGAGTCTAGACATTAATGCTACCAAAGATGTTAGATGTCTAAGCACTTGCCAATCAGACATTCAAGTACCTGAGCATCATGATATTCACATCCTTGAGAAACAAAAGATATTTTAATCTAGGGTACCTTCCAAATTGAAATGGATTTCTAAGAGAAGTGTTGCTATGGCTAAGAAAAAGAAAGTTTTGGATAAAAATCCACTTGAGGATAAACCTTAGATACTGAGATTTGATGGATCCAAATCCAAGCAAGAAGCTAGGGTTGGAGTTGATCTCATCATCCCACAAGGAAAGTCATTCTTAGCTACATACAAGATATAATTTCCATGCACTAACAATGTAGCAGAGTATGAAGCTTTAATTCATGGCTTGTTATTTGCATTGAAGAAGAAGGTAAAGATCCTTCATGTATTTGGAAACTCTGAGTTAGTGGTTAAGCAGGTAAGAAGCATACACTCTTGTAATTACAAGAGTTTCTCCAATTACAGACACATGATCTAGGATTTTATCAAGAGCTTTGATGCTTTCAATATCACTAATGTTTTGAGGGAATTGAATCACTGGGCAAATGCTCTAGCACATGATGCTAGTATACTAAAACCCTTATCTATATTAGGGATGAAGTGATTCTCTATTGAACTAGTATCCATACCATCAATCCTAGATAATGTCACAAACTTCCAAGTGTTTGATGATGATAAAGACATCTTGGGTTTTATTACCAATAGGGATGTATTTGAGGCCCAGATAGTTGATGAAATCAATCTCTAGGACCAGATCTAGAGTCAAGAGGAAATCATTGATTTACCAAGTAATAAAATTCCAAAAGGAATGATAGATCTTGAAAGAGCATTTGATTTAGATAATATGATCAAGTAGAAGGATTTGCCTAAAACAGATGGAGGTGAGTATGAGGCCATAACTATAGGATAGGGTGAGGAATTAAGAAACATCCTAATTGGTAAAGTATGCAGTCCAGTTGAGAAGGCAAGGAAGGGCTAGGCTCTAGTAGATTACATTCATGTAATTGCATGGACATATGATGAGTTAAAGGCATATGACACTTCTATCATAACTCATACGATTCCATTGAAACCTGATGCCAAGTTGTTTAGATAGAAGCAGAGGCTAGTAAATGTATTACTATAACCTCTCATGTTTGAGGAAGTCAAGAAATTACCGGTTGCCTGATCATTTTTCTAGTTAAACACTCCGCTTCGGTAGCAAATGTGGTCCTGGTGTGTAAGAAAAATGGAGACATTCACTTATGCATGGACTTTAGGAACCTAAACAAATCATCTAAGAAGGATAATTATCCTTTTCCTTCCCTAGATGAAGTCCTCTAGATGGTTAATGGAGCACAGATGATGTCTTTTCTAAACAGATTCTCATGATACAACCAAGTTATGGTTGATAGGATTGTGAGACTAAAAATTACATTCACCACCAAATGGGGAATATTTGCATATAGGCACATGCCCTTCAGTCTTATTAATGCTGGTGCCACATTCCAGCGAGCCATGGACATTGCTTTTAGAGGTTTGGTAGCTTAGTGTATTGTCATTTACATGGATGATCTAATAATATTTTCGAAGCAAAGAGGGGATCATGTTGAGGACCTGAGAAAGGTATTAAAAAAAAGTGAACAATATGGCATATCATTGAATCCAATGAAATGCATCTTTGGAGTTACTATAGGAAAACTATTGGGAAATATAATATTAGAAAATGGAATAACTATAGATCTTTATAGGGTAGATTCCATTATGAAGTTACAATTACCAGCAAGCAAGAAGGAATTTAAATCCTACTTCGGAAAGATAAATTTTGTTAGAAAATTTATCACAAGGTTCACTGAGATAGTAAGACCTTTGAACGTTATGTTGAAGAAGGATGCCAAAATTGAATGGACACTAGAAGCTAAGGGAGCCTTTGAGGATATCAACAAAGCAATAGCTGATGCCTCTATGTTAATCAGTCCATATTATGTTAAGGATTTCTATATATTCTTTTGCATCTTATCACACATGTGCTATTGTACTGACTCAAAGAAGTGAGATTAAGGAAGAAAAACCAATAGAATTCATGACCACTCAATTAAAAGATGCTGAGTTGAGGTACCTTGACATGTAAAGGCAACCATTAGCTTTAGTGAGGGTAGTGAAGAAATTGAAAGGAAGCTAGGTGTGTGGAAACGCTTCCTACACTAATCTATTGAGGAGAGGGCTATGTAAATTCAACTTTATCCTAACTATTACAGCGATGTTAAACCATTAACATGAGATATAGCAGCAAAACACAAGAGCCAGAAAGAAGACAGAAGAAGAGAGAGAGATTTACGATGGGGAAAACCCTTATCGAGTGAAAAACCCCACACTCAGAAACCGGCACAATGTATTAACAAATCTAAAAGAATGTTTACAATACACTTTCAATGAAAGCTTCAATGGTCTTTGAAACTCGTGTTTGGAGTCAATCCGGTAGCATAACAGTACCTGTAAACCTATGATACAAACTCCATCTCCAAGCACCTGTTTAAATGGAATATACAAGGCAATTTTGGACCTTTCTTGGAATGGGCGTCCAATATGGCATCTTGGACCAAAACCCATGCCTAGGGACACTTGGTCAACATTGTAGAATGTTTCTAACACTTGTCCACAAATCCCATCCCAAAGAGGTCATCTATTTCCAAAATGGGCTATGACGGATGCTCTTACGACACTTATGACCATCATAGAATCTGTCATAGCGGTTACAACTTACAGCTGTAAGAGAATCTATCATACACATGCTATAAATAGCATATTCTCTTACAACACATAATATTCCACCTTGGGGTACCCAAATATGCCTCATTCAAAGATGCTTCATGACACATGTCATTACCTGTCTTATAACCTTCTATTCTTGACTCTTACATGTCATAGATTTGTCATAGGAATCCGTCATAACTGTTTCGGTCAAACATTCCTTACACAACATAGAAGATGCCAACACATGGTAGAATATTCCAACAACTAAGTGGGATGCCTATCTCCTCATGTGAGTACAAAATAACAAGTTGTCATAATCCATGTAGGATTGACACATCACCATGCCACATCCCACAATATGATAAAGTGGAATTTCCAATTATTTACAACATAAGCAATTAAATAATAAATACAAACATTACAAATGTAGAGAATTACCAAGGTTGAGACACCTTAATTCCTAACATTCTCCTACTTGTCGACACCTTGTAAGATCTAATAGAAAAATAGGATTTAACTGCTATAGGCCGAGAGGCCGATAAACTCTGAACACCATTTGAACTTCTCTGTGCCCACTGGTTTCATCAACACATCTGCAACATTCTTCAAAGTATCTACCTTCTCCAAATTTACCTTTCCATCCTCAACCATTTCCCTCACAAAGTGAAACTGAACATCAATGTGCTTGGTTCTAGCATGGAAAGTTGGATTCTTTGCAAGGAAAATTGCACTTTGACTATCACAACTGATCGTGATCTGACCTGCATCAATACCAATATTGGAACACAATCCCTTAAGCCAAATGGCTTCCTTACAAGCATGAGTTACTACCATATACTCAGCTTCTATCATCAACAAAGCAACAACAGGTTGTCGCTTACTCATCCAACTAATAGCACCACCAAACAGTGTAAAAACATAAGCACTGGTGGATCTCCTGTTGTCAATGTCACCTGCCCAATCTGAATCCACAAATCCATGAATATCAATAGAATGCGGAGGTCCTAAAACATTACCATGATAGCAAATGGAATACTTAGAAGTACCCCTCAAATATCTAAACACTCGCTTAACTGCATCCCAATGAACCCATCCAAGATTAGCCATAAATTGACTGACTCCCACTTCTTGGGCAATGTTTGGTCTTGTGCAGACCATAGTATACATCAAACTGCCAACAACACTAGCATAAGGTACTCTGCTTATGTCCTCCACCTCACTAGGAGATTTTGGACAATCCTCAATAGACAACTTTGTCCCCAAGGAAGCAGGAACACACAATGGTCTACAATCTCCCATGTTGAATCTGTCCAACACGATCTTAACATACTTACTCTGACTTGACCAAAGTTTTCTGTTGGTTCTATCTCTTTCGATTTTCATTCCTAGAATGTACCTGGATGCCCCTAAATCTTTCATTTCAAATTGAACTGACAATTGAGATTTAAAATCAGAAATCATATTCTTACCCTTCCCAATGAGCAACATATCATCAACATACAGTGCAACAATGAGAATACGATCACCATCAAATTTATAATAAACATAGTGATCTAATTTCGATCTCACAAATCTAATTGACAACACAAAGGCATCAAACTTCAAGTACCATCTCCTAGGGATTGCTTCAAACCATACAAAGACTTCTTAAGTTTGTAAACCAAATTTTCTTTACCTTTTACCATGTAATGCTCTGGCTATGACATGTAGATTTCCTCCTCCAAGTCACCATGAAGGAAAGTTGTCTTCACATCCATCTGTTCTACCTCCAAGTCATAACCTACTGCGAGAGACAACAGGAATCAAATGGATGTCATCTTTACAACGGGAGAGAAGATCTCACCATAATCTATACCCTCCACTTGTGAATACCCCTTTGTAACCAATCTAGCCTTATACTTCTCAATATTGCCATCTGTACCAATCTTCTTCTTGAACACCCATTTGTATCCAATGGGTTTCCATCCAGGAGGCAAAGGCACCAAGTCCCAAGTTTGATTCTTTTCCAAAGAAGCCATTTCTTCCTCCATAGCCTTTTTCTAGGAACCTGCATCCTTCATATCCAAAGCCTCTGATATAGTTCTAGGTTCATCACTGTTAGCGAGCAATGCATAAGCACAACTAGAATCAAGCAATGTAAAACCAAACCTTTCAGGTTGCTTCCTTATCCATGTAGACCTCCTCAAGAGCTGAGGTTGAGGTTCACTTCTTTTTCTGAGTTTTTAGAGCTACTAGAGCTCTCCTCATCATTAGGTCCAACATTGTCTTTCTATTTAGTCTTCTCAGGGGTGAGAGGAAACTGAACAACATCCTCTTTCTTTTCTTTTTCTTCTGGCTACAAAACAGTGGAAGAAGGTGTAAGCTCTCTAAAGATGACACTTCTTCTATACAACACTTTTTCATCCATGGGGTCCCAAATCTTGTATCCTTTCACACCAACACCATAGCCGATGAAGATACACTTAACAGCTTTGTTCTCCAACTTTGACCGCTTCTCCCTAGGCACATGTGCATATGCCTCACAACCAAAAACATGAAGATGCCTTACTGACAGATTTCTACCAGACCACACCTCCATGGGTGTCTTTCCAACAATAGTTGATGTAGGAGATCTATTTACTAGATAGCAAGTAGTGGAAATAGCTTCAGCCTAGAACTTTTGTTCTAGACCAGCTCCACTAAGCATACTCCTAGCCTTCTCCATCAGTGTCCTATTCATCCTCTCTGAAACTCCATTTTTCTGTGGTGTGTATGAAGTTGTCTTATGTCTTTCAATCCCAAGTTCCTTGCAATACTTATCGAATTCTGTAGAACATAACTCACCACCATTGTCAGTTCTCAAACATTTAATCTTCTTACCAGTCTGATTTTCACCAAAGGCTTTAAACTCCTTAAACTTGCTATAGACTTTAGATTTGCTTGTAAGAAAATAAATCCATGTCCTTCTACTGTAATCATCTATAAAAGATACAAAGTATATAGATTTTGATAATGAAGGAACATTAATAGGACCAAACACATCAGAATGAATGAGGTCCAACACACCAGAAGACTTATGAGAACTTGAGTAAAACTAAACATGGTTTTGTTTTCCACAAATGTAATGTTTGCAAAAGTCAAACTCAAGATTACAATCATCTAAGCCCTCAATGAGGTTCTTATTTTTTAGGGTATGCAGACCCTTCTCATCAATGTGGCCAAATCTCTTATGCCATAACATTGTCTTTTCTGCAGGGAGTTTAACTTCCAATGCACGATTACAACCATCAAGATTAGAAACAACATATTTCTTCACTACTCATTCAGATGGTGGGGATGAAGTGACTGATGCCCTCTTCCTTGAGTCAGAAGAACTATTGCATTGTGAAATGCATGCCTCTAGCTAAAACAAAGTACCTATCCGAGTACCCTTAGCAAGCACCATAGATCCTCTAGTCATCTTGCATCGTTCTTCCAAAAAGACAACCTGCACACCTGCATCATTCAAACTACTTACAGAAAGCAGGTTTCCTGCTAAGCCTTGGATTTGTATAACCCCAGAGATCCCCTTCACTTGACCATCATGGAATTGGATAGAGACTCTTCCATGACCAATGATCTTCAGATGAGAGTCGTCACCTAGATACACCTTTCCACCATCAAACTCCTCATACTTAGTGAACCAGTCTCGATGTGAGGTCATGTGGAATGATGCACTAGATTTGATTAGCCACACATCATCAGATGCATGGGTTGCTAGGGCTATGATGAAGGCATCACCATCATCTTGTGATTTGTCAGAATCTGAATCAAGAGCTTTCTTCTTTTTCTTCTTCTCCTCTTTGTATTCCTTTCAGAAATGCCTGGTCTTTCCACAGTTCCAACAAAGAGCCTTAGACTTTCCAGGAGATTTGGATCTCCCACAGGATTTGGATCTACCCTTCTTAGCTTTCTTGTCCTTCTTCTTCCCTTTCTCCTTAGGTCTTCCACGAACTGTAAGGGCTTCTTTAGCTACCTCAGAAGACTTTCTCTACATCTCTTCAGATAACAGTGAAGAAACCACCTCTTCCATTTTGAATGTGGATGTAGTGCTTTTGATTGCCATGACAAGGTGATCCCATGAGTCTGACAGAGAACAAAGCAGGGTCATACACCGATCCTCCTCCTCCATCTTTACACCGATAGATGTCAATTGTGCAACCAACATGTTAAAGACATTCATATGCTCAGCCACAGATCCTCCATCCTCCATTCGAAGAGAATACAACTTCTTTCTCAGAAAACATTTATTGACTAGGGATTTGGCTTGATACACATCCCCCAACTTCTTCCAAAGGAGTTTTGCAGTAGCCTCCTCATGGACATTTAACAACATAGAATTGGAAAGACTAAGTCTTATGAGACCCTTAGCCTTCCAATCCTTGAGATCCCACTCATCTTGAGTCATTGTAGCTGGTTTAGTTCCATTCATACTTTCCCAAAGGTCTCGGTCAACTAACATGTCTTCCATCTTGAGCTTCCACAACTCGAAATTACTGTCGTTGAACTTCTCTACTTCAAACCTTCCTGATATGCTTCCCATCTCCTTACTACAATAAGATAGAATTCTATACACAGACTCCCACTCAACCTAAGATTAGCTCAAAAAACCCCTACCCAACAACTAGGACCAAAGGTGATCAAGCTCTGATACCAACTGAAAGGAAGCTAGGTGTGCAGAAACACTTCCTACACTAATCTATTGAGGAGAGGGCTATGCAAATTCAACTTTATCCTAACTATTACAACAATGTTAAACCATTAACATGAGATATAGCAACAAAACACAAGAGCCAAAAAGAAGAAAGATGAAGAGAGATAGAGATTTACGGTGGGGAAAACCCTTATCGGGTGAAAAACCCCACACTCAGAAACGTGCACAATGTATTAACAAATCTAAAAGAATGTTTACAATACACTTGCAATGCAAGATTCAATGATCTTTGACACTCATTTCTGGAGTCAATTCAGTAGCATAACAGTACCTATAAACCTGTGATACAAACTCCATCTCCAAGCACCTGTTTAAATAGAATATACAAGGCAATTTTGGACCTTTTTTGGAATGGGCATCCAATATGGCATCTTGGACCAAAACCCATGCCTAGGGACACTTGGTCAACATTGTAGAATGTGTATGACACTTGTCCACAACTCCCATCCCAAAGAGGTCACCTATTTCCAAAATGGGCTATGACAGATGCTCTTACAACACTTACGACAGTCATAGAATTTGTCCTAGTGGTTACAACTTACAGCTGTAAGAGAATTTGTCATACACATGCTATAAATAGCATATTCTCTTACAACACATCATATTCCACCTTGGGGTACCCAAAGATGCTTCATGACACATGTCATTACCTATCTTACAACCTTCTATTCTTGAGTCTTACATGTCATAGATTCGTCATAGGAATCCGTCATAACCGTTTCGGTCAAACATTCCTTACACAACATAGAAGATGCCGACACATGCTAGAATATTCCTACCACTAAGTGGGATGCCTATATCCTCATGTGAGGACAAAATAACAAGTTGTCATAATACATGTAGGATTGACACATCACCGTGCCAAATCCCACAATATGACAAAGTGGAATTTCCAATTATTTACAACATAGACAATTAAATAATAAATAAAAACATTAAAAATGCAAAGAATTACCAAGGTTGAGACACCTTAATTCCCAAAAAAAATTCAAACATTACATCTTAAGAAGTAAAATGATGTTGTAGTGCCAGACTCAGCAGTTAAGATGTTGTTGATGTAAAGTGAACCTAGGGAGAAAAGAGTCAAGTGGATCAGGGTTTTACAAAAATATGATACAAATATTACTGCCATGAAATTAGTTTGAGGATAGGCGCTAAGCCAGATGATCGTTGAAACTAACCCTAACTTGATTAATTAGTAATATACAGATGATTGAGACTTGCAAGAGGATTGGTACTCGAGCATAAGATACATCCTGATAATAGGAAGATGTCCATCCAATTTGCAAGCATCTCAAAGAAGATATTTGAGGATCAAAGCTCATAATTATACAATAAAAAGGGGAGCTTTATTAAAAAAGAATCATGAGGGGATATACCTCAGGTATCTGGATAAGCAAGGAGCATCCAAGGTCCTACGTGTGTTACATGACAAGTTTGATACCACTTATGGGTATCATCTATCTACAACACGTGTTATCTTTAGAGTTGGATATTACTAGCCTATAATTTTCAAAGATACATCTGAGCATATCAAATTTTGCCATACATGTCAGATAGCTACCAACAAAGAGAGATATATAGGTTAGTCCCTATAGCTAGTAATGGAGATGCACCCATTTGCACAATGGGGCATGTATTTCATTAGAGCTATCAATCCTCCATCTTCTATCGAGAATAAGTTTATTTTAACTATTACTGATTATTGCACCAGGTGGGTGGAGGTAGTAAGCAGTAAGACATGTACATCCAATGATGTGATTGAATTCCTTGAAGATAACATTATCACCAAGTTTAGAATTCCATATGCCTTAGTATGTGATAATGGTCCTGCATTCACGTCATTAAAATTTTCTAGTTGGGCTTTTGATCATGACATAATATTAAAGGTTTCATCACATTATTAACCTCAGGGGAATCGTTTAGCAGAGTCTACCAATAAAATTTTACTGAACAACATTAAGAAACTGGTAGAGAAGAATCCCAAGGAGTGGAACAGCTTGTTAAAATATGCCTTGTAGGTAGATAGAACCAAATTTAAGGCGGCCCTAGGGAACTCTCCATACCAATTAGTCTATGGGGTGGATCCCATCCTTCTCATCAATATGAAGATCCCCACAATTCAGCCAAGAATATTTAGGTTTGGAGGATAAGAGGGAAGTCAAGTTATTACAATTGTTACATTTAGAGGAGAAGAGGGATCAATCCATTGATCACTTTTCCAAACATCAGGCCATTGTCAAACATTGGGTTGATAAGAGGGCCAAAGTCAAAGCATTTTGGATCACTCATCTAGCGTTATCTTTGGATAAAGCCCATGAAAGGAAAGGAAACCATGGGAAATTCAATAAACTATGGACTGATCCCTTTTAGATAGTAGAAATATTAAGGGATAGCACCTATAGACTGAAAACTTTAACTAGAGAGGATGTTCCATTTCCCGTCAATGGACAATTCCTAAAACACTACTTTTAGACCTGATCTAGGGATGTCATGTTCTTGTGTATATGTATAGGTGCCTATACAATGTTCTATTTGCTGGTGTGCTTTTGTTTGGTTGTGTTGTCTACTTTTTTGTTGAGTCCTTATTTTGGTTACGCATGATGTTGGGTACCTTTTCACTTTATAAAGCCTCATAATTTCTAAAATTTAGGAAAGAACCCCAAATCTGTGCATAGGTTATAACCCTTGAAATTTTGTTTATGCTAATTAATCTAAGAAATCATATTCATCAACTAAAACAAACGTCAATCTGAGGAATCATCAAATGAACACATCTTAAAGTTCCTAAGACTAGTTGAAAATGTCAGTGTACGCATTAAGTGAAAAATCTAAAAGTTTATCTTTGCTACCACTATAATTCTTGGTCTAGTAGAAGATCCCATTATTGTACAAATACTGAGATGAAATGATATATCTTATGAAAATTCAGAAACCAAAAAAAAAAATTCTCCTAAGGTCATCTAGAAAACCCTATTGGAGCTATGGATGTTTGACTGGTAGTGGGGCTCTATCTAGGGGAATTACCGGTGATAACCTTTATGTGCCTATGGATTCCTAACTGGCAACAAGGCTCTATCTAGGTTTGTCTTAGAGGGTTAAATCCAACTATATATCTTAATGTGGATTACTCCCCTTTTCAACCTATCTAATGGAAGGAAATGAATCAAAGCACACAATTGCATTCCTTCTCATAAATCTAGTTTTATTGATGAACATAATCTTGTTTGAACTGATTTAGATATCCATGAATAGTGAAGGTTGGAATTTTTATGCCTTGACTTGCCATTCTTTCTTGAATTAATTTGAAATTGGTTGTTTTCTTTGGGGGCAAGCTATTGTGAGGTTTCACAACATGCCCCATTTTGCCTTAGCAAATTAGGGACCCAACTTTTTTTGCCTTTTGGTTGTGTGCTTTTTTCTTTTTCTTGTGTTTTGCTACTTTTAGTGGTATGGTAAAATAAGAGGCCTTGATCCATGTCAAAATTCAAATCAAGTGAATCATTCAATAAAGCTTACGACTAGGTGGGGGATAAAATTTTGAGGAACTTTACCTTTTGAATCATGTTGACATTCAAAAAATTGACAAAGTTATGTATGGTCAAAGTTGTGTTCTAGATATCTGGACATTCGTGTATGGACATTTGGAGGAGATATTTTACATCACTAAAATATCCATATCCCAACATTGATATCCATATGCCAATGGTATATGAACGGCCATACATGCCTAAGAATGGCACTAGGTCAAGAAAGCATCTTTATCCATATCCTTGTCAGTTGTTAAGATTATCATGAAAACTCCTGAGCATATTTTGTATAGGACATTTTACATTGAAAAATATCCATATCTTGGGGAAATATCCTTATCTAGGTCAGCGGCCTAATGTTGACTTTTCAACAAGTATGTTTTGTGGATCCAAACATTTTCATATGGATATTTGGGTTTCAAATATCCATGTCGGAATGTCCATATCCTTGTACCCAATATGAAGCCCATGTTTCGTGTCCTGATGTTGACTTTTCAATGGGATGTATCATGTCAGTATATTTCTGTATGGATATTTTCAAATTTCTGACTATCCATAGGCCAAAATATCCCTTTCTAGATGACATCAGTTGTTATCACCCCAATAAACATTTTACCACCTGATGACATCATTTTGATAATATTTTGCATTTGCTAATATCCATACCCTCTCTAATATCCATATTCACACTACAACCAATGATATATCTCCATGTGTCCCTGACGTTGAGTTTTAACAAAGTTTATATTGTTGGATATTTTTACATGAATGTTTTGTATATGTAGGTTTTCAAGGCTAAATTGAATCTCAATACCCATTTCATTGGTCAACCTTATTTGACCCAGGCTGCCTAATTATGTCATCTAGATATTTTGACTGAACAATGATACTAAACATTCACATGCAAACTTTCCCATATTTAATAAGGCATATGTAGGTTGGCAGATTTTGAATTTGAAAAGTATGCTCAGGTACACATTTACAAATCCTCCTTCCTGCATACTATAAAATCCTGCCTAATCGTTGCCTAGCCATTAATACACCCTAAAAGCAAAAAGAAATCAAGAATATAAGGCAAAATAATAGAGTTAGATTAATAACTTAAATCATTCAGGTGAGAAATTATAGATCTTAACAAGAGATCTAAGACAATTAAGAACACATTGGCAACTAGCTAACGAAGATTTCTTAAGCAAGTAGAATAGTGGATGTTGAGTACTGAACGGAAAGTAGGGAAGCTATACATTTATCAAACAACATTGCATTTTAGTTATCATCTAGGTTAAGGTTCTCGCTAATAGGTATGTAAGAAAAAATCACTCTACCCTATTGTTATTTTACTATTACAATGATAGTTATACGAGTTAAATGTGACAAAGTAGGGTAATTCTCTTTGATAAGTATAAATTGCCTTATGGGCATAGCTCATCTTAAGCTTATTAGTATAAATTGTATGATTAAATCTTAAACCCTCCGGTAAGTTATGGTTATCCATTATTTATAGGATGCCATGTAGACCAAAAAGGACAGGAGAGATGCCGAATTCAAGTAGGATATGTTCCCAGTTCCAAGAGAAATAGGTAGGAAGTATGGACTAGCTAAAGATACGCAGTTAGAAAATACATAATTGGATGAGTGGAGTAACAAAGTTCTAGGAATTGGTGATGGTAACCCCATCTTGCAGATTGTTTATAACTTGGGAATGTTTAATGTGGAAGGCTTCCCATATGCAGTGGAGGAACTAGAGCTCATAATAGCATGTATAGAAAACTATAATCAAGCCACCAGGAGGGTGGAGAAATAGGAGAGAATATATGTTGATTTCTTAGTGTAGGGAATCACTGACACCTTCAAATTGCCCACACACAACATGTACAAAATAAATGTGGAGCAATTAAAAAAAGAATATGAGAATAAAGCCTCTGATTATAGGAAGACATGTTCTCTACCTATATGGCTACATATAGTAACGTGAAGGTAGTGGCTACGATGCCCCCAACACCTATTCAAATATGAATTTTCCCCTAAAATATAGTATATGATAGTTTTGTTTGGTAGAATGGTGGGAAAGAGTGACTTTGGAACCTTTGAGCCATGGATGTATGGGCTCATCTACATGGTTAAGGACACAGACTAGCTAGTCCAATGGCCAAGGCTCATTAGTGATAGCCTACGTGATGGGATGATCCAACGGAACCAAAGCCACAGATTGTTTTATATGTCATCATATGCAGTGTATGCATGTGCATACAGATTGATATTTATAGGGATGCAAACCATAGGGAGAATTGGACACCTCCCAAAGGAGTAAATGGTGTGGGGACACTACCCATAGCTGGAGAGGAAGATTTCCATCCAACATTACAGGAGAGTAAATGACTGTTGCATAATGCACATAGTCAGATTGATGGAAGATGACAGACCAAAAAGACTCTCCGAAGAAGCCCAAGAAACAGTTCAAATGAATGGGTCTTGGTTCATCCAATTCCCCACATTCTTCTACATGCACATGGAGGGGTTTGAAGGTCATCCATTTATGCTACCCAGGTACCCTACCAATAAGGTAGTATTGCTAGAGGTCACAAGGTAGATCATACCGACTTATGAAGCCTAGGTAAAGAAGAATAAAAGGGGAAATGTGAGGTTCCCAATATGGATCGATTGGTATGCATGTGGCTCAATAGATAGAGCCAAGAAGTCTGAGGCAGAGTTTCATATGCTGCATCTACAGCCATTCCCCTTGATAAGGTATTATGACCCTTACCATAGGATAGAGCGTTATGTCAACAAGAAGTTGCAACATGTAGTCCACATATAGAATTACTCAATTGATTGTGCGGATGAATAGGAGGTGAGAAAAAGAAACTATCAATGCCTCACTTTGAATCAAATTAGAACATTGGGGTGTTTTGATGTGCCTACCCAGCTGAAATTTGATGATGGGAAGTTGTTGATCGAGGAGTATGAACAAAAACAAATTTACAAGGAGAGGCTCCCACTAACAGACTGGTCAAAACTAGAGGGTACATCTTTGGAGATGGTAACTACCAAGGTGATGAGCCTCACCAAAGCTTGGGTAGACACTAGAGTGATAGTAATAAAGGTAAAAGGGGTGTCCATAACCTTGGATAAGAAAAGAAAATGGAAGGAAAAGGATGACCTTGAGTTTGATGACTTCTTAATCCACAAACATCAAGTTATGGATGTGAAATAGGAAAAGCCCGGGCCTTCTAGAGAAGAAGAAGCATTCACATCCGAAGGTATTACTATCGCCAGAATGCCTTCTCCTCCTAGGGAAGTGCCAATACAAGGTATCCTCTTAGGCACAACAAAATTACAAGGAGAAGAATATCTAGATACAGTTGTGGAGAAAGAATATGAGTCCATGTGCTGAAGGGTGCAAAGATCCCTAAGAAAATGAAAGCTCAAGCACCACTAATGAGGGGCTCAACATTCAGGTCCCTAGATGTTCAGACTAAGGACCAGCTCAGATTCAATAAAATGGAACAAATGTTTGTAAAGGGATAACATCCAGGGGATCACTTGCATCAGCTATCACATTATAGGAGCAAGTATTTGAGCAAGTGGAAACACATTAGAATCCTGGGAAAGTGGCAAGGGATTTGCAACATAATGTGCCCATCCCACAATAATCAAGTTCAAGAAGAAATTGGCTAATGAATCTATTGAAATGTGCCAGACAACTTAGAGGGGGGTGAATCAGTTGTCACAAAAACTTCAACACTTCTTCACTTACACATTAATCACTTATCAACAAGTATTATGATTTAACAATGAATGCATGAAATCAGAAACCTAAACACAGATGCAACATTATACATAAGAGATTCACCAAATTTTTATATGGAAAACCCCAAGGTGGGGAAAAACCACAGAGAGGATTAACTCTCAAAATATATTGTAATCTTTGAAAAATGATGTTTAGGCTTGGTCACTCCACAAGCCCAGAACATACTAGCTCATTGCAATGAAGTATAGCTAAGTCTAGCAGGCTCACTACCTCAACCCTAAACCTACAAGATTACAATAAGGGCTATTAAACCCTGAGGGATGTTAAACCCTACTGGCAGCTCACTGCTAGGTTCACTACCAAAATCACCATCTTCTTCATGTATGAGATTAGTGCATTGAAGTACATCAATTTCTGTACTCGCCTTTGCCCTGCTCTGCCTTATCTCTTCGCCATTTTCCTTATCTTCCCATTTTCACACAAGGACACCTTTTCCATGACTCAATTACAAGTATTTATATACTTCATCAACCTTGGAATGATCATAAAGGTTGGTATTACAATCATCAACCATTGGAACAATCTCCAAGGTCGACATTACAAACATTTACAAAATAGGTCCTGACCTATTACAACATTATGCAAAGGAAATGAAGTAAAGATGTATGTAGATCATGTCACACCTTAGTTGGGACTCAAACATGATCTTCCACACCACAACACACTTCCACAATCTTTAAGGAATCTATACAATTACTGGAATTAACCAAGTCGGCTAAGACTGGTTACACACTACATTATCGAGGAACAATCTTCAAACATGATCTCAATTCCTTAACATAGACCAATGTCAAGATAGGAACATGATTAGAGGACATCCACAACCACACAAACCTCAACCACTTTAGCCATAGGAATCTTCTCAATGGAACACATGAACTTCACTATCTTCAACTGATATAAAAGAAAGATAGCTTGTGGACTACCAAAACATGAACCACTACAATTGTAGGCACTTATCATCATCCAAGACCTTCCTCTAGAACCGTAGAGAAAAAAACTTTATTGCGGAGGAATGTGGAGAAATATACTTTCTCCCTGTCACCAGAGAATAAATAGAAAGAGTAGGTTTTACTCTAGTGAATACAATTTTCTCAAAACTTAACACTGGAGGCTCAAACTCAAGATTTAGCATCTTCAGACATCCCTTTAAATAACTTCCAATCCACAGACCAGGACATTCACCAAGAAAGAATTGCAAAGAAATTTACCAGACTATTCTTCACCATACAACTCACTATCTATAATGCACTTCACTATAACTCACTTGTTTCTTCTAGAAGGGCCAATTTTCTCAATATCCTCAACATACAAAGCTTCTAAACAAGTAATAGAATAGGACATAGTTGACACCAATGACAACAAAGATATGTTGACATCAAGGACAACACTGATTAGGCACATACTTACAACAATCTCCCCCTTTGTCATTGATGGCAACATAAGATGTAAAAAGCTGTAACAGCCATCAAGACAGGATTCTCCCCCTACCTCTTTACACATCTGCATTCTTTCTTTCTAACCAAGATTCTCCCCCTATCTTTTTACACATCTGCACCTTTCTTTCTAAGTTTTTCACATGAATTCTCTACCCCTTTGACATAAATGGCAAAGGGCACATACTTGCACTCTTCTACTCTAATTCAATTTCTCTTTTGAACTCTCTGACTACTCCCCTTGAGAAGTAGACCTAAAAGCATCAATCTGGATCTGAAGAAGGACCATAGAACTGATGCACTCTTATGCATCTTAGTTTAGAGAAGGAGGGGTAATGACTCCTAACTTTTCTCTAAGATACTCAAAAGTATCCTTAGGCAGAGATTTGGTGAAAATGTCTTCAATCTGGGCTTTTGTAGATACATATTCTAACTTAACATCATTCTCTATCACTTTTTCCCTTACAAAGTGATATCTTATGGATATGTACTTTGTCCTTTAATGCATTACTGGATTCTTTGATATGTTTATGGCACTTGTATTGTCACAAAAGATTGCAATTGGATCTTCATACATAACTCTGATGTCTTTCAAAGTCTGCTTCATCCATAATACTTGAGTGCAACTCCATGCTATTGCAATGTATTCTGTTTCTATAGTAGACATGGATATTGAATCTTGTTTCTTAATCAACCAAGATACCAACCTTTTTCCCAAAAGAATGCACCTCCACTTGTACATTTCCTGTCATCCACATCTCTGGCCCAATCTGCATCAGTGTATACACTGAGAGTGAAATCATTATCTTTTGGATACCACAAACCATAATCTATTGTGCCTTTCAAATATCTCAAAATTATCTTGATTGCCATCAAATGTGACTCATTGGGCTTTGCTTGAAATCTTTCCATAAGATAAACTACATGCATTATGTCAGGTCTAGTTTGAGTCAGATAAAGTAATCCTCCAATCATAGATCTATACCTTTTTTGATCTGCCATAGGTGAATCATCATTTTTTGTCAACTTACAATTGGTTATCATGGGAGTATTTACTAGTTTAGAGTCTTCCATCCCAAACTTGTTTAGAAACTCTTTCACATACTTGGACTGAGAAATGAAGATACCTTTATTTGATTGATTTATTTGCAAACCCAAAAATAAATTCATCTCACCAAACATGGACATTTCAAATTCACTTTACATTTCTCTAGCAAAAACTGTGCACATACCTTCATTGCCTCCAAAGATAATGTTATCAACAAAGATTGCTACAATTAGGATTTGTTCATTATTGATCTTGAAGTAGAGATTGATGTTTGTAGTACCTTTACTGAACCCTATCTGTTCAGATACCTATCCAACTAAGCATACCATGGCCTGGGGCTTGTTTTGATCCATATAAAGCCTTCTTCAATCTGCATACCATGTCACCCTAATCTAATGACTAGAATCCTTCTGGTTGTTCAATATAGACTTCTTCTAACTCTCCATTCAAGAATGTAGACTTTACAACCATCTGATATACTTGTTGTCCTATTTTCCTCTGTCCAGAGTTAAATAGCTCACCTTGTATATTCCTTGAATATCCTTTAGAAAAATGACCATACAAAGCTTAAATCCTTCAATTATCCATGCTCTGCCTTGCCAAAAATCCCAAAATCTCACCTGGAGAATCCCTGCCAAAAACCCAGAAAAACCCAAAAATCTTGTCTCCAATTGTTTTCTATCGCAAAGATTTCTCAGTTTTATACTTAGCCATTTTTCTTATATATGATGATGACATCATCCTTGTTTTGGGTTTTTCCTATAATTTGGTCGAATTGTATCTCAGATATAATTTTCCTTGTATCTTGGTCATGTACAATGTTACTATGCATCAGGTTCATAGTAGGTTATGTTGTATGTATCTCCTTTGTATATTGCACATACAACTGCATATACAATGCAATATACAAGAAGTTATACAAGTATGAGATACATTCCCGGACATAAAATAATATGCATTTTGGTTTTGGAAGGGTAGATGCAATGTCAGATACAAACGGTAGGATACAAAGTTGAATGTACATCAGGTTATCTTTGTATATGCAAGTGCATATACAGGGGTCATATACAAGGGTCATATGCAAGGTCGCATACAAAGGTCAAATGCATGTTTGTAGGTACAAGTGCCATTGTATCCAGTTTTGTTTGTATATTTCCATTGTATATGTGATATACAAAAGGTCACATGTAAATAAGGAAATACATACAATCTGGATGCGAATGATGAATCAAATGTGGTGGATTTCAAGTTGGGGTCCACCTATTGTATGTATATGTGATTGTATCATCCCATATACAATCCTATATACAATTGCAATATACAAAAGGTTAGATACAACAAGGATATACAATGTGGACCTGACTGGTAAATTAAATTTGGAAAACTCAGTGATGGGGTCCGCAGTTGTATGTTGAAGTGCATGTATGTGCTGATATGCAAAAAGGCAAAGATACAAGTTGGGCCTGTTTCAATGTTCCATTCTGGTTGATAATCCTTTGAGTTCCACAATTGTATGTACATGCAATTGTATCTCATATACAATTGCATATACAAGGTCAATATACAAAGGGGAGATGCAAATGGTCAGCGATGGGTCCTAGGTTCAGCTCAATGGCAAATCAGATAGTGCCACATGTCAAGGCTGATCCAAGGGGAGATTCAAAGATATACAAAAGTTAAATATGCAAAAGGCAAAAGGAAAGAAATTGCATAAATGCATAAGGCAAAGCTAGCAGTGTAAAGTGCATATACAATTACATATGCAAAGCGATATACAAGTGCAAAGTGCAGTTGACTGCAACTTTGACCATGGATATGTCCCTCATTCTGGCAAATTTCAACATGCTTCAAAAGGTAAAAGTGCTTATTTTTCCTCCTCTTTCATCTGGCGGTCTTTTGAGGGGAATATTCTCACTTTCAAAATATGATCTGGATTTGCATGCTCGATCGACTAGACATTTCAGGGATCGATTTGACATACATAGAGGCTGATATTGTTGCATTTATTCCAGTTGGTAGGCTTTGTGGGTGGATTCATGGCAGATGGCTTCACTCTTCAATGCATATGGGCTCTGTGTCTTGCTGGTATATCTTCTTGTGTTTGGTGACAGGACATCTCAACGGCTGAATTAAGTTTTATAGAGGTCCTTCAATGCAGATATTCGTTACATTCATTCATGCAAGTCGATGATTTGGTAGCTCATTTTGAAGTTTAAAAATATCTTCCACCTACCTAGGTTCAATATTTTTTTATTCCATAACTTCTTGCAGAAGGACGTCCATTCTAGCACAGATATTTTCTAACAGAGCCCATGGGGAGTTATCATTGTAACCGACTTAGGTCAAATGCAAAATGCTATATATGCATAAACATGAGATGTAAAAAAGGTTGGAAGATTTAGTAATCTATGCTTCTGATTCCAAATAGAGTATTCCTCTACTATAACCTTGCCTTCTGATTAAATACATGCTGGTTACTTTACCTCTTCATGCTATTTTGACTCTATGTGATCTAAGGATGATGCATTTGTGAATGTTTAATTCCTTCTAGTCATCTCTTGCTCCTTACCTCTGTTAAAATTAGTTTGATCTGTGTAATGTTTATTAGTTGTATCCAGTCATTTTGTGTATTTTCTTAGTTCTGTGAGGGTTCTTTTATTCAACCTGGTGAATCACCCTTATTTTCAAGTTTTCCTATTATCTTTCATTATTTAAAAGCATTCCTTCTCCCTTTTCCTCTGCAAATCTAGCTACCCAGAGGGTTGGTAACCTTGGAATCCATTTTTGGTACTGATGATCAGCTGAAAAAGAGCAAAACCAACATGCAAGTCAAAGAGGAACATTATGAGGAGCTAGAAATTTTCAAAGGTAAGCTTCTCAAAATTGGTAAAATCTATTCACCTGAGGATAGGAAAGCTTTTATTTCTCTTTGTCAAGAATTTGAGGTTGTGTTTGGGAATATTTAGACTTAAAAGGGTTTGACCCTCATATTGCCCAGCATACTATAGAGTTAGAGCCAGGTACGAAACCTGTGAGGCAGAAACAAAGACCTTTAAATCCAAAACTTGAGCCTCTGATGATTAAGGAATTAACCAAGTTGATCGAGGGAAATATTATTTTTCTGATCAAGCATACTTCTTGGGTCTTGAATCTTGTTCCTGTGAGGAAAAAGAATGGAGATATTAGGCTGTGTGTTGACTTTAGAGACCTTAATAGGGCCTCCCTGAAGGATCACTACCCGCTGCCCTTATGGAGCAAATTTTGCAAGTAGTGGCTGGTTCAGAAAGATTCTCCTTACTTGATGGATATTCAGGTTATAATCATGTATTAGTCAAGGAAGAAGATCAGTTTAAAATTGCTTTTACCACAAAATGGGGCACCATGGCCTACAAAAGGATGCCTTTTGGTCTGTCAAATGTTGGCTCTACTTTTTAGAGAGTTATGGACATGGATTTTAAAGGTTTTCTTTATAAATTGGTACTTGTGTACCTTGACGACATCACATTTTTCTCTAAGGATGTAGCTGAACATTTTTCCCACCTGACACAAGTATTTGAGAGATGTAAAGAGTTTGGGATATCTCTCAATCCTAAGAAATGTATTTTTGTTGACATGAAAGAAAGCTTTTAGGACACATTGTGTCAAAGGAGGGAGTTACCATTGATATAGAAATAGTAAGAGCTATTTTGGAGCTTCCTTTACCTAGTCACAAGAAAGGACTACAAAGTTTTAGTGGCAGAATTAATTTTCTGTGAAGATTTATACCTGACATTGCAAATTTATTGAAGCCATCGACCTCTATGTTAAAGAAAAATGTAGTTTTTAGTTGGACAAAAGAGGCCAAACTCAGCTTTGAGTCCATAAAAGAAGTGTTATCAGCTACACCAACTCTGGTAAATCCTGATTTCTCAAAAGAGTTTATTTTGTATGCTTATGGCAGTTTAGATACAATTTCTGCAATTCTGGTATAGCAGCAAAGTGAAGGCTTTGAGTAGCCAATTGCTTTCTTTAGTCAAGGACTGGAGGAGTATGAACAGAGGTAAAGTTTCATTAAAAAACATGTCCTTGCAGTGGTAAAGAGTCTTAAGAAGTTTAGGCATCTTATTTCTAACAATAAGGTACATTTGATGGTTTCTCACCCTGGTGTGAAAGAGTTTTTGTTAGGTAAGGATGTTAATGAGAAAAGGGTTGGTTAGATTACCAAAGTCATGGAATATGATGTAGATATCAAGATAACCAAGTTCATCAGAGGTAGACGAATCAGTGAACAGCTGGCTACTAGGTCTGGAAATGAAACAGAGAAGGAAGAAGAGGTGCTTTTGACCATCGAAGATGAACATCAAGAGGATACAACAGCAGTTGGAATGGGTTGGGTTAATGACATAACTCATTTTTTGCAAACTGGTGAATGTCCAGCAGGTTTAGATAGAACCAAGAGAAGATATTTTAGACTGTAGTTTATTCCATATGTTTTAATAAATGATATCCTTTTTAGAAAAGATTTTAATGATGTGTTGTTAAGATGCATTGATGATGATCAAACTAACAAGGTACTACATTAGTTTCATGATGGAACAACAAGGGGTCATTTTGTCCTGAGGACTACTGCTTGGAAAATAATGAGAGCTGGCTATTATTGGCCCAACTTATTCAAGGATGCTCATGCATGGGCCAGAAAGTGTGTAAAATGTGCCATTTTTGCAGGCAAAGAAAGGCTGCCAGCTTTACCTCTACAGCCAATTCAAGTAGAACAGCGCTTCATGAGATGGGACATTGATTTTATAGGTCCCATTAACCCACCATCAAGTGCAGGCCACAAGTGGGTACTTATGGCAATAGACTATTTCACAAGGTGGACTGAAGTAGTGGCTTTGAAGGAAGCTAATGAGAATGTTGTTTTGAACTTTTATTGTGATTTGGTATCTAGATTTGGAGTACCTGAGTCAATTATCTCAGACAACACTTTAGCCTTTGTTGGATTGAAGATAATAGACTAGGCTATGAAGAATGGAATCTATTTGAACACTTCATCAAATTATTACCCACAGGGTAATGGTTTGGCTGAACCCACAAATAAGAATCTCATAAGGATTATCAAAAGATCAATGGAGGACAACTAGAGAACCTGGCACACTAATTTGAAATCTACTTTATGGGTAGATAGAATAACTCCCAAGAGGTCTATTGAAAACTCCCCATATATGTTAGTTTATGGAAAAGAGGCAAGAATGCCTGTATCTATAGAGTTGCTAGCTCTTGATATCATGAATCAGCTGGAGATGTTTGAAGAAGAAGATCCCATGGCTGTCAGATATGCTCAACTTATGGAGCTTGAAGAGATCAAAGATAAAGCTATGAAAGCTATGGAGTATCATCAGCTTCAAACAAAAAGAGCTTTTGATAAGAAAGCCACTCCTAGAAATTTTAGGGAGGGTGATATGGTACTCAAATGGGATGAGTTGAAAAGCAGGCTAGGGAAGCACTCTAAGTTTGTCAGCATGTGGAGTGGCCGATTTATCATTACTGAATGCAAGGAGCACAATGCATTTTAGTTGTCAAACATGGATGGAGAAAATTTGCCTATTCCAGTCAATGGGAGACATCTGAGGTCAAATGCATGTTTGTAGGTACAAGTGTAGTTCTATGCAGTTTTGTTTGTATATTCGCATTGCATATGTGATATAAAAAAGGTCACATGCAAAGATGGAAATACATACAATTTGGACACGAATAAAGAATCAAATGTGGCGGATTTCAATTTGGGATCTGCCTATTGTATGTATATACGATTGTATCATCCCATATACAATCCTATATACAATTGCAATATACAAAAGGTTAGATACAACAAGGATATACAATGCAGACCTCACTGGAAAATTAAATTTGGCAAACTCAGTGATGGGGTCTGCAGTTCTATGTTGAAGTACATGTATGTGCCAATACGATGTTCCATTCTAGTTGATATTCCTTTGAGTTCTGCAATTGTATGTACATGCGATTGTATCTCATATACAATCGCATATACAAGGTCAATATACAAACGGGAGATGCAAATGTTTAGCAATGGGTCCTAGGTTCAACTCAATGGCAAATTAGATAGTGCCATGTGTCAACTCCGATCCCAAGGCTGATTCAAGGCCGATCCAAAGGCCGATACAAGGGGAGATTCAAAGATATACAAAAGTTGAATATGCAAAAGGTGAAAGGAAATAAATTGCATAAATGCATATGGCGAACCTAGCAGTGTAAAATGCATATACAATTGCATATGCAAAGTGATATACAAGTGCAAAGTGTAGTTGACCACAACTTTGACCATGGATATTTCCCTCATTCTGGTGAATTTCAACATGCTTCAAAAGGAAAAAGTGCTTATTTTTGCCTTCTTTTTCATCTGGCAGGCTTTTGAGGGGAATATTCCCACTTTCAAAATATGATCTGGATTTGCATGCTCGATCGACTGGACATTTCATCGACCGATTTCACATACATAGGGGCTAATATTGTTGCATTTATTCTAGTTGGTAGGCTTTGCAGGTGGTTTCATGGCAGATGGCTTCACTCTTTAATGTGTATGGGCTCTGTTTCTTGCTAGCAGATCTTCCTATGTTTGGTGACAGGACATCTCAGTAGCTAAATTAAGTTTTATAGAGGTCCTTCAATGTAGATATTTGTTGCATTCATTCATGCAGGTTGATGATTCGGTAGTTCATTTTGAAGTTTCAAAATATCTTCCACCTGCCCAAGTTCAAGATGTTTTTATACCATAACTTCTTGCAGAAGGACATCCCTTCTAGCACATATATTTTCTGACAGAGCCCATGGGGAGTTATCATTGTAACCGACTTAGGTCAAATGCAAAATGCTATATGTGCATAAACATGAGATGTAAAAAAGGTTGAAAGATTTAGTAATCTATGCTTCTGATTCCAAACAGAGCATTCCTCTACTGTAACCTTGCCTTCTAATTAAATACTTGCTGGTTACTTTACCTCTTCATGCTATTTTGACTCTGTGTGATCTAAGGATGATGTGTTTGTGAATGTTTAATTCCTTCTAGTCATCTCTTACTCCTTGCCTCTATTAAAATTAGTTTGATCTGTGTAATGTTTATTGGTTGTATCCAGTCATTTTGTGCATTTTCTCAGTTCTGTGAGGGTTCTTTTATTCAACCTAGTTAATCACCCTTAGTTTCATGTTTTCCTGTTATCTTTCATTCTTTAAAAGCATTCCTTCTCCCTTTTCCTCTGCAAATCCAGTAGATTTTAGGTGATAACCAGCTAGGAAGCTGGCCTTCTCTAGAGGTTCTTTCCAACTCAAGTGACCCACAGACCTGGAAAGATCCCATGTTTCTCTAGATTGCCAAGTTTTACAACTGAGCAAGGGTACAAATCTAAGAGACAACAATACCTTAAAATCTTTGTAGGATGCAAATGCCAAAAACATTCTTATAGTTTCGATCCTTGCTACTAGTGTAAATGTTTCCTCAAAATCTATTCCTTCAACTTGAGAGTATCCATCCTTAGCATACCAACCTTGCTTTGTTTCTTACTACTTCACCATTCTCATTCATCTTGTTTCTAAAAACCCACTTGGTACCAATTACATTTTTGTTTACTGATCTGGGAACAAGATCACAGGTCTGATTCTTCTCTATCTGCATCAATTCTTCTTTCATAGCCTTTACCCAATTCTCATCATTACAAGCTCCATTCACAGTCTTAGGTTCAATCTTGGAAATTAGATAGAAATTTACTTCTTCTTCTGTAGCTCTCCTTCTGGTCAGGATTCCTTTACTTTTATCTCCTATGATTTGATCTATAGAATGATTAAGTTTTACATACCTTGGTGTCTTGGAAGCACTTTCTAGGGCTTGATCCTGTTCATCTAAGTTATCATCATGCTGCACCACTTCTAGAACGTCTGGTTTATCTAATTCATATCCACTTGATTCTAGAGACCTTTCCTTGCTTTCATCAACTTTGACATTTTCACTCTCAATGATCTTATTTGGCCTCTTATTATAACACCGGTAGGCCTTGCGCTTGGTTGAGTAACCAAGGAAGATTCCTTCATCATACCTAGCATCAAACTTGCCTAGATCTTCTTCTCTTTTGATATAACATTTTCTACCAGAAACTTTGAGATATTTCACAATAGGAATTTTACCATAACCCAATTCATAAGGAGCCTTAGAACTATTACCTTTGACTTAGACTCTATTTAGGATATATACAACAATGTGAATTGCCTCTCTCCAATATACTTCTAGAAGATCAGGTTCCTTCATCATGGTTCTACCAGCTTCTTGAATTATTTTGTTGTTTCTTTCAACGACTCCATTTTGTTGTGGAGTTCTAGGTGCAGATAATTGTCTCTTTATCCCATGTTCTTCACAAAATAGATTGAATTCATTTGATGTGAACTCTCCTCCTCTATCAGACCTTAAACATTTGATCTTCAAATCCATCTAATTTTCAACCATTGCCTTAAATACCTTGAACTTATCTAGAGCTTCTAATTTTTCTTTCAAAAAGGTAACCCAAGTCATTCTAGAATAATCATCAATAAGCAACATGAAATACATGTCTCCTTGAAAACTTCTTACTCTGGTAGGTCCACACAAGTCTGTATGCACTAGTTCCAGTAATCCATCAACCGATTGGTCCTTGATTTTGAAACTTGTTCTTGTTTGTTTCCCAAATTGACACTCCTTGCAAATAGGATTAGTAGGATTCACAAGCTTGGGCAAATCTCTAACAACCTGTTCAATACTTATCTTCATAATGTTGTCAAAATTGATGTGACACAACCTTCTATACCATAGCCAAATTTCATCAATTTGAGCCAACAAACAATAATTATTAGTTCCTTTCAAGTGATAGATATTACCTCTAGTCTTCTTACCAGTTGCAATGATTGATCTAGAGCTTTTCATGATCTTACATCCATTGTCCTTGAAGCTTAGGTCATAAACTTTGTTACACATCTGACCCACACTCAAAAGATTGTTCTTTAATCCTTTCACATACAAGACATCTTTAGTATTATGCTTGCCATCAAAAGAAATAGATCCTTTTCCACAAATTTTACCAGGTGTATCATCTCCAAACCTAACCAATCCACCATCACATCTTTCCAAACTCACAAACTTACTTTTGTCACCAGTTATGTGGTGAGAGAAGCCACTATCAATAACCCATTCATCTTTGTCTTCAATAACCTGAGCAGCCAAAACACTTTCCACTAGTTTTTCTTTCTTCACACAGCTAGCAGGATTAGTAGACACAAGTTCTTCTTTAATAGAAATAAACAACCATTCATTACTAGAAGTACTATCATTATTTGGTTCACCATTATCTAATACTCCATCATCATCAAGATCTTCAACATAATAACATTTATTTTGGATCCTAGGACTGTTCTCATATCTTTTCCTATTTCTTTCAATTCTTTCAGGACATCTAGAAGCAAAGTGGCCTACTTTACTACATGAAAAACATTTGAAGGGTAATTTACCTTTAAACTTACTAGATCCTCTTTGCAATCTATCCACAAAGTTGGCTTCAATTTCATCAAACTGATCATCCGATTCTACCTTGTACTTTTCTGATCTAGAGGTTTTCCTAGAAGTACTAGCTTTGAAGGCAGTCTCTACTTTTGGTAGGGCATCTCCAAACTCTCTCATTTCAAAGGTAGTAAGCTTACCAAGCAACTGATCTTTGTCAATATCTTTTACTTGCATAAATTCTTCAATTGCAGCTACCTTGTGACTGTAGGAATTTAGTAGTGATATGAGAATTTTCATTACAACTTCCTTATCACTGAGAGTTCCCCCCATACCTTTTATTCTAGTGACAAGTTCATTAACTCTTTGTATAAAGCCTATTATGTTTTCATCTTCATTCATCTTCAAACTTTCATATTTCACTTTCAGACTTTGTAGCTTGGCTTTATTCACAAAATCATCTCCCTCATATAGATTTCTTAGCTTTTCCCATACCTCATTTGCAGTTTTAAGATCCACCACTTTTGTTAGTACTGGGTCATTCAATGAGCTTAACAAAGCATCTTTTTCTTTAACATCCACTTCATATTCTTTGATTTCATCTTTAGTCATCAGACTATTTTGAGGCAAGGTGTATTTTATTTCTGCAACTTTCCATACTTTGTAACCAAGACAAAGAAGATGACTTTTCATTTGTGCCTTCCAAAGAGCATAGCTTGTCCCATCAAAATGCACTGCTTCCTTCTTATAAGACATTTTGGATCTTCCTCAAGTTGTTAGACTTTCTTCAGAGGAACCTTGCTCTAATACCAATTGTTGAAATGTGTCGAACAACTGAGAGGGGGGTGAATCATTTGTCACAAAAACTTAAACACTTCTTCACTTACACATTAATCACTTATCCACAATTATTTTGATTTAACAATGAATGCATGGAATCAAAAACTTAAACATAGATGCAACATTATACACAAGAGACACTAAATTTTTATGTGGAAAAATCCAAGGTGGGGAAAACCCATGAAGAAGATTAGCTCTCAAAATATATTGTAATCTTTGAAAAATGATGTTTAGGCTTGGTCACTCCATGGGCCTAGAACATACTGGCTCACTTCCATGAAGTACAGCTAGGTCTAGCAGGCTTACTACCTCAACCCTAAACCTACAAAGATTAAAATAACGGTTGTTAAACCCTACTAGTGGCTCACTACCATGCTCATTGCCAAAATCACCATCTTCTTCATGTAGGAGATTAGTACATTGAAGTACAATAGTTCCTCTACTCTCCTCTTCCCTGCTCTGCATTATCTCCTTGCCCTATTCCTTATCATCCCATTTTTACACAAGAATACCTTTTCCATGACTCAATTAAAAGTATTTATACACTTCATCAACCTTGGAATGATCATCAAGGTCGGTATTACAATCATCAACCATTGGAACAATCTCCAAGGTCGGCATTACAAACATTTAGAAAATAGGTCCTAAACTATTACAACATTATGCAAAGGAAATGAAGTAAAGATGTATGCAGATCATGCCATACATTAGCTGGGACTGAAACATCATCTTCCACACCACAACACACTTCCACAATCTACAAGGAATCTCTACAATTATTGGAATTAACCAAGTCAGCTAAGACTGGTTACACACTACATTATCTGGGAACAATCTTCAAACATGATCTCAATTTGTTAACCTGGACCAATGTCAAGATAGGAACATGATTAGGAGACAGCCACAAGCACATTATAAACATTAGGAGGAATCACATGAACCTCAACCACTTTAGCCATAGGAATCTTCTTACCGGAACACATGAACATCATTGTCTTCAATTGATATAAAAGAAAGATAGCTTGTAGACCACCAAAACATGAACCACTGTAGTTGTAGGTACTTATCATCATCCTAGACTTCCCTCTAGAACTGCAGAGTAATATACTTTATTGCTGAGGAATGCGGAGGAAAATACTTTCTCCCTGTCACCAGAGAATAATCAGAAAGAGCAAGTTTTACTCTGGTAAATGCAACTTTCTCAAAACTTCACACTGGAGGCTCAAACTTAGGATTTAGAATCATCAGACATCCCTTTAAATAACTTCTAATCCATAGAACAAGACATTCACCTAGTGAGAAATGCGGAGCAATCTACCAAATTGTTCTTCACCATACAACTCACTGTCTATACTGCACTTCACTATAACTCACTTGTTTCTTCCGGAAGGGCCAATTTTCTCAATATCTTCAACATACAAAGCTTCTAAACAAGTAATAGAATAGGACATAGTTGACACCAATGAAAACAAAGATACGTTGACATCAATGACAACAACGATTAGGCACATGCTTGCAACAAAAGTAAGGGTGAATGAACAAGAAAAGATAACTGATCGACCCTTATCCCTTGGTCAAATAATTGACTTGACTAATTACGAGGTTATAAGGGATGTGACAACACATCCGATGGAAGACTTACTAAGGTATACTATAATGGCACCTAAAGATATATCACAGAGATATGATGTTATGGAGGCAAAAGGTCTTGGAATTCCTAAGGTGGTAATTGAATCAGACCCCCTCAATGTGCTAATAGAAACAATTACCAACCTTGCATACATAGATCTATTACATCAGCCTGATACAGAGGAGAAGGAAACAGAATGGGTGATGGAGGTTTTAGGATATGTTGTAAAGGATCTGGATATCTAGAGAGATGTACCACATGCATCCATATCTAACAAACAAGCTCAAGAAGATCAAGCAAATGAGGAGGTGGTGGTACAAGGGGACATACATGAGGATAAGTCTAAAAGGGATAAAGTATATCATGAAAGGGAACCATAAGGGTATTCTGAACAAGATATAAACATGCCCCATACAAAAATAGAAGCTCATATGGATTCATGAACACATGTGCATGAGGAGATGCACAAGGAAAAAGAACATGAAGAAGAGATCCAAAATGATGATGGTGGAAGCCAAGAGGAAGTACAACAGCAAGAGGAATCCAAAGAGATCTCACATGATCAAGATGAAGGTAGGGATACAAAGATGCAGGATGGTGGCATTAAGCAATCAGTTCATACAAGGTTAGAGTCTGATGTGCCAGCATGGTTAACATCTAAGGTAAATGAGCCTCCAACCCAAGATTCTTCCAATTTTGATTTCAATCTTTGTTTTCACTAGATCACTCTAATTCCAAGTGCAAAGTTAGGGCAACATCTGCCATAAAGAGGGACTCTACAAGGGGAAGGAGAACAACCCAATTAGTTGTCCCCCTTGTAGATAAGAGTAAAGGAGAGATAAGTGCAAAAGAATTTTAGGTCACAATGACTAACCTAGGGAACTCAACATCATAGTAGGATATCGAGGAGCTTAGGGAAATCACTAATGTTGTGGCAGCCAGAATGACCAAATTAAAGGCCAAAAATAAGGAGCTAAAGGAGCTGAATGTCCAACTCTAGACATTCATTAAGGGATTGGTCACGCCTACCCTACAAATTACTAAGGCAGCTGTAGCCTTAGCATTAGTTACCCAAGATTAAATAATAGTTCTAGATGCACAAAAGCATTAGGTCCATGTTATGAGTAAATGGTTTGGAAAATTCATGGATAATGGAGAGAGATTAATAAGGACATCCTTGTCCAACTAGAACATTTTAACTTGGTTAAAGAAGAATGCCAAGTCATTAAAGAAGGCATCCATATCCAAACTAAGCCAGAGTGACCAAGATTTGACATGACTGAAAAGTATGAGGAAGTTGGATGACCAGACCCTCCTGATGCATAAAATTTTGACTAGCCAGGTACTTTAAAAGGTGAATGTATGGATCTAGGATTTAAGGTTTGAAGTAGATGTGCTAAGGAGGTGTAGAGCTAAGGCAAGGGATGTAGAGGTCAAAGCCCATGACCTACCCTATGATGAAATAACAATTTTGGAGGAATCACTTGGTAATTTAGTGGTAGAAACTAAAACTTATGATGAAGGAGAGTTTATCGAAGTGTTTAAAGATAGATTTAGCCCATCAATGGATGATCCTATACACCATTTTACTAAAGCCACCATAGATGAGGTAATGGACTTGAATGCCAAGATAAAATAATATAATAAAAGGCAAGATGATAGAATGGATAAGGGTATATACCATTGTGAGAAGTTACAAGCACAAGAATATAGCATGGTGAAAGCTAAGATTTGGGATAAAACAGAGATAAATACGGTTGTGGAGGCATACGATTTTTACAGGAAGTTTGATATGGGGCTAGTAATCACTGAAGGTTCATCTACAAAAGAGTCTTAATAGAATGTCCATAGGGATGCTGCAATGAAGATATAGGGGGATGTTCCTTTTTCCAGATTTATATAGGATGATTTCCAAAGAAGTGATCATGTGCTATCAATCTTGATTGTTGACTATTTTGATGACATCCTGACCATTGCATCATTTGTACTCAATCCAGACCTTGTTCTATAAAAGGGCCATGATCTTTCATTTTTTAAGGGAGATTGAATTGTTTAGCTTGTGAGCAGTAAGTTTGTATATTTTTGCAACTTTTGTGGCTTCCCAAGATTCTTTCTCAGGATTACATGTAGATGTACATATTCTAAAGCATATTGAATGAAAATGGAGAAATAGATTACTTCTTAATCATAAATCTATGTAGTCTTTGATTGATTTTTGGTGTGCAATGGTGGATTGTTATGTTTAAACTGAAGTGCATTCACTTTAATTGCATATTGTCATCATCATTTCCTTTGATGATTTGTACTAACTGTGCATAGTTATGGATATTCCTAGTGAAACATGGTTTCATTTCTCTCCTTTTCATGAAAGTATCAGAGTATGTATGTGGACCATTGATCAAAGTTTAGGAATTTTAGAATTTACATTCTCTAAACTCTATTTTCTCAATTTCATTTCATAGAATTGCAAATAAATACAAATAATAATCAATTACAAGAAGATATAGTAAATATATACTAAATAATAACAAATTAGAAGCATATACAGTGGATTATAGGAAAAACTAATGTATTTCAAGCAAATTGTCATAAGTATCAATAAAATACCTACTGCAAAGTACATTATTTGAACAAATTTGAAGTACAATAGTAAATATTAGTTCATATAGAGAAAATATTAGAAGAAATAATTGAATATGGAAATATCTTTATGATCGGTCCAAATCAAGGACAAATTCTAGTGAATTACAACAAAGTTAGGATAAATTCACATTCATTTGTGCAAATCTTAGCTAAATACTATAGGATTTCACAAAAATTGTTGAAGTTCTGTGTAAAGCAGACATAGATGACATGATAAGTTGAAGGAACATTAGAAGAATTTTGTGGAATAATCATACGTAAGGCCCCAAACTGGAAAACAACATTACACATCAAACTTTGAGTAACGTCAGATGGTCAAGACCTGATCAATGAAGACTTGGGATTATGAATTTTTCTTAAATTCATCATAACCTTCAAGATAAATAAAGGTTTGAGTGTAAACTTTTATTTCTTGTTGTTGTGACTAACAAATGCATCAACAGATAACTTGTATCCAAAGCCTAGAATAGAACTTGTATCCCTTTTCTATCCTATATACACTTGATCATTACCTCTCTCTCCATACTATGACATTTGAAACCATATATATATAGGCAAATTATCTCAGATAAATATTTTGTAGTACAAGTTTTTAGTTACAATACATTTAATATTTGTGACTTTTACAAATATATCCCATTTTCCAATTGGACAATTTGAAAATAGGTGCCTTTAACCAATCCTTGTTTGCCATGTAACTCTCATGAGAACAATATTCTAGGGTAAAAGAATATTCTAGAAGACTTTGAAAGTCATGAGAAATTTAGGATGTGTTGAATACCCAGAATAGTAAAAGGGGAGGGGGGGGGTGAATCAATATTCTATAAGACCTTTTACTTATTAAACCAATTTTCCATTTACCATATATAACAATAAAGCAAGTAAAACACAAAAGAAGCAACCATAAAGCATCACACATAAACACTAGGTTTTTTACGTGGAAAACCCAAAACTAGGTAAAACCATGATGAGTGTTAGCTCACAATAATTATGTAATATCAATACCGAATTACAAGAAGGCTCACTACCTAAAGAAGTGCTCATTGCATGAAGGCTCACTACCTAGAGAAAGAAATAAGGAAAGAAGAATGACTCACTGCCAAGTTGAATTGCTCTGAATACATCTACACATACATGGTTATAGCTCTAGTGAGGCACAAAAATACTCTCTCAAAACTCTTCATATCTAGTTGCTCTCTTTCACTACCCTGCTCTTACATAAGAATAAGATCTCTCTTCTTCTATACTTGTCACCCTCACAAAATCATCATACTTTGCATGTCACACATACATACACTCATATTCGCACTACACTCTTCAAAATTTGAATTTGATCTCATATATATATCCTCAATACTTAGATTCTTCACATTAGGTTAGCCTACCTAGATGAATCGTATAGTTAATAAACTTGTAGCCTGTGGGCCAAATCAACTCACCAAAATACATAGTAGGCCCAAATGACATTTGAAACACCTTCTCATATGTTGGCTCCAACTATAGAACCACTTAGGATAAACTTCTAATCATTAGAACTTACGACACACAAATCAAACTATCATGTTAGCCTCAAACATAGATTGTTACTGACTCAGTCTAACTGTCAAATCACAACTTTCACTGTGGACCACAAGACTTGCTCAAAACCATATCAAAGACTCCTTAGACATCACAATTCATACCTCTAGAACTGTATAACATAATATTATCATGCAGTAAAATGTGGACCATCAAAACACATGGCCTGCCATAGTCAAACTCTGTCAAACTAAATAGCGATGCTCAATAGCTCACAATTACCATTCTAGTGGACTTGAGACTACAACTTTGGATTTAGAGACTTCGTACATGTGTTTACAACACCCCAAAAATGAATAACAAAATATTCAACACTGGAGAAATGCAGACCAAAACAAATGAGTGTTCTGTTATGATTTCCTTTGTTCTCTGAAATGTTGGACTTAGGCTACTTGAAGATATGCCTCCAGTACTGATCAAAATCTGAAATCTTAGATATAAGATCTTATAAGGACTACAAAAAACATACCAGAACTACATGACCTAATCTTCAACTACGGACCAATGACAATCAAAACATTGTCTCTCTATCATTGTCTCTATATACGCCAACACTTAGTCATAATGACTAAGTCCGCTTCAACGGACCAAAATCTTTCTTCCAACCTTGTTTCTTCTCTTTTTGGCATCAATGACAACACCACTAAACATCAAGCTCAACCATATTGCCAACAATCTCCCCCTTTGGCATTGATGCCAACACTTGATGTGAAAAACTATTATGTTGCTCCGCTTACTCTTTTCACACTGCTCCCCTTGACTTCATGCTTCTCTTGTTGTTTTTCATTTATTTTCCTTTTTGTTTTTTAGATGTTTCATTCTCCCCCTTTGACATCAATGGAAAGGGTGTATGATTTAGAGATATGTACAAGTTACCAAAAATTTCAAAACTATTTTTCTACTGTCTGCATATATACAGGTGAAGTCAAAATATCTTACTGTTTTGCTGGCCAAATATCTAAATAAAGTTTCTGTAATTAAGACACATCTTTATCCCATCTAAATTTATCATCACTCAAAACTAATATGTGTCCATTAACTTGAGCCACCAACTCTTCTTCCTTCTTCACAGTAGCAGGACCTCAATGATTTGTTTAGTTTATTTTGTTGCTGCTACTAGCCTAGCCATGGATGCTATCTTGAAGCTCACAATTTCCCAAAGCTGGCTCATTCTATACTTTACAACCTCCCTCTGGGTCTAAAACTTATGTATATTAGAATGAATGGTCTCAATTTGTGCCCTCCGATTGCCAAAAACATCTTTTACTGGGTCATAAGTTCTGGAGATCTTCATTATTTGAGCTTCCCATCCATTTATTTTCTCTTTTAGGTCCTTAGTCTTCTCAAGCCATGTAAGACAAATTTGGTATATTTCACTAGCCTCTTTGATAGCTATCTATGCATATTCTATACTTTTATCAAACAAAATTTTGTTTTGAGTAAATTTGTCACTGAGCTCTACTAACCTTTTATCATCAATCTCTACCCTTACCTTCTTTTCTGTGGCTTGTTCCAGGGACTCAAAATGAGAATTGATTGATTCCATAAGTGTCTTCAACTAACCAGTAGGAGCTAATGATGTATCTCTCTTTATACTAGGCATAATCTTTTAAAAAATTGCTAATGCATCTTCAATTAGTTCATTGTTCTCCATATGAGATTTTAGGATCTCTTCTGGTGGAGTAGCTTGAAAATTTGAGCCTAGCTTTAACTTTTGCAAAGGAGACATTGTTGTCAAGTTTATTTGCATTGTAACAAGTCAGGAGTGGACAAAATCTGAGTTTTCTTTTTCTTCTCCAAAAATTCTCTCAAAGAATCAATTGTATCCATTTTAGTAGTGTCTCTTATCTTCGACATGAGACATCTCAACATCTTGTCTCTCCAGAGCTTCTTCATGAGCAGGCTCTGTTCATTTCCCTCTCTTTTCAGAGCTGGTTCTTGTTTGTCATCATTTATTTCTAGAGTAGAGTTATCTACCATCTACTCATTAACCTCTTCTCTTTGCTCACTTTGTCTTTCTGAGACACTCTCCTTAGTTGTGACATTTTCTTCAAAGCTCTTTTCCTTTATAGGCTCTTTCATTTCTTCATTCTTTCTTGGGATTTTTGGAGGAGTAGATACATTTTGTTCCATATTCTATTCCATATTTATCTCTAAAACTGTATTATCTATACCAACATTTTGTTCCTCTTTATTAGTGTCAGCAATTGTTGGGATTTGCAGCTCATGTAACACATTTAGGGTTCTCTCCTTAGTCTCCTTGACCAAATTCTCAATGTCACCAGACATTAGAATGTTGACCCTTCTCTTTGTTCTAAACTTTTCACTAAGCATCTTAGTGACTTTGACCTTTTCTTCACTGGTGATATTTGGGCATAGTTTTATCAGTACATATTCCTTTAACTCAGCATCTTTGGCCATAGCTACTTCTTTTCTTGCTATCATGATAATGGCTAAACTGTCTAGTAAATCATCTATAACTTCAATCAATGCTTTACTAAATATAACTAAAAATCTTACAACCATTGTTTCAAGTATCACCTTGTCTGCATTTGAACTATCATCATATATATTAGCAATTGGTTTTAAGTTGCCATGCTCAGCCATTGCATTAACTATGGTCTACAAAGATATTGTTGCTTCATCTTTTCTAGTCTCAGTCTTTTCTCCTCTCTTCTTCTTCGTGTCTTTGAGTTTTCTAGAGAGCTTCTCCTTTTTGTCTGTTGTAGTCTCATCTATTTTTTCTTTCTTGGCCTTGATTTCTTCATCAATCTCTATTTCTTCTTCTTCTTCTCCTCCACCAAGGCTCACATACACTCTTTTGGTGGCCTTTGTTGTCTTTCTTTTCCATCTTTTCTTTGCAGGATCTATCTTTTCTTTGTCAACCTCAGCTGTAGGGAGGGGACCAGAGCTCTTAGAGGTATCTGCAGTAGAGGAGGAGGCTCTTGTTCTTCTTCTTGAGCTAGAGGTAGACTTTTCTGGTTTATTTTTCTCCTTTTCCTTCTTTGGAGCCTTTGTTGTCTCTCCTTTCAGAGCACTTGTAGCCTTGCATACCTCAGACTTGGCTCTTGCTTCTTTTATTTCTTCATCTATAAATCCTTTACTTTTTGAAAAATCCTCTACCCACTTTCTTGCATTCCTTTTGATTTCAGGTTGTTTTAGTTCCATAAACACCTTGAGAGACTTCTCTTCAAATGTTCCAAATCTTTCCTCATTAGGATCCTTAGGTTTGGTCAACATCAGATCTTCCAAACCAATCAAGATGTCCTCTATGACTTCATATCCCATGGCTAGGACCCATACAGTTCTTGGTTCCACTACCTCCATGAGTTGTCTACCATAAATACAATATCCTTTTCATATTTCTACACAACTATTTTAGGGATCCTAATTCTAGCCTGCATTTTCTTTTGAAAATTCTTAAAGTAACCACATAATGCAGCATTTTGTTTATCAACATCTCATAAGCTCTACAAATTATTTCTAATTTGAACTTCTATCAGGGAGTGATCAAACTAGACAATATTGTTCGTACCTATTAAATCCTTGAGACATATGATCAGGGTACCATACTTGAAGGGGTATTTTGTATCCTTTGTCCTTTTCAAATTCTCCATCAGCTATTTCTAGAGCAACTCACATAGGTCATAGTCTACATTGTTCATCACCATTTCATATGCTATGTATATAGCTATTTTTGAGACTGAATTCTCCCTGTTGGAGAAGTAGACCTTGTAACCAATTACCATTGAGGCAAAACTTACTACCGGATCTTCAATATCATTCATAGTTAATGCCCTTTTGTCAAATTTTAGACCATTTAATTGCATCACTATATTATTCTTCATAGACTTCAATATCAGAACTATTCCAGTGGAACACATGCCAGCGATAGATTTGATGGCATCCTTTTTTATCATATGAGGCACATTAAGCCAAACGAACTCATCATGAATTCTGCTCAAAACATAGCTATCCTAAGTATCATCCAAGAATAATAGAATGTCTAACCAGGTATCCAAATTCTTCTCATGTAAAGCATTATATTCTTCTTTCAATTCAAGATTGTCATCTATCAAATCATCCAAGTATACTTGCCCTAGCTTTATATGATCATATTCTTCCAGGTTAGCATGTATATATGCCCTAATGTCTTCAATATGCATAACTCCATGTGGAAACTTAGAAAATGCACTGGTATCCAGATAAGTTTCTAGGGATTTGAATAGGTGTTTCTTGAATTTGGGTTGTGGTCTCTCGGTAATCTTTACCACTTGAGGAATAGACATCTTTACAGACTCAACACAAAATTTTTTCAAAAGAGAAATGTAAATACTTTTTGCTTCCGTTAGGGTTTCTCCACCAAATGCTTGAGTTCTCCTTACCTCGCTTCTCAGATCTCTTAAGTCACTTGAGGGTTTGAATACAAAGTGATTTTTATTTTAAATGAATTCCTTATATCCTCTTTTGATCAAGACCTAATCGCCATAAATGCTTATTTCAAAAAGTTGTTAAATTCTTTCTCTGCCATTCATAGTTGATCTGAATTACTCTGTAATTCACCACATTAGGTTCTTTTCTACTAGAATCTTCTTCAAAAGATCTGTCATTCTATCTTACAACTCATATCTTCGTATTGGATGTCAGCACCACACTTCTATCTAGGGGAATAGGATTTTTCATTGAGGCTCCCCCTGGGCTAGAACCCCCAATTCACTTCCCAAAGTAAGTATATGCATTAGAGGGTGATGCAAACTCATCTTTGACTTCATTAACTTCCTTCTTAACCCAAACCTTATTCATCTCCTTCTTGATTTCTATCAGATCAATCTTTTGCATTGGTTTCTTCAACTCTTTTTGATTATCCTTCTTTATGTTCTTTCTTCTGCAAAACTTTGCAATATGTCCAAGCCTGTTGCAATTGAAGCACATAGTATTTTTTGATCATTGTTCCCTTCATCCCTTCTTGACCTGTATTGGTTAGCATTGTGTCCAAATTTATTGCATGCAAAGCAATTGCCATTGAAAGATTGAGCATTCCTTTCATTATTATAATTGTTCCTTATCTGACTTCTACATTCACTAGCTCTATGACCAAATCTCTTGCATATGAAGAAGTTACCATTGAATGTTTGAGTATTCCTTCCATTGTTGTAGCCATTCCTTATTTGACTTATGCATTAATTAGCTTTATGAACTACTTTATTGCAAGTAAAGTACTGACCAGAAAAGGATGAAATATTTTGATTCACTCTGCTCCTACATTGAGTAGCCTTATGACCAAACATATTGCATGCATTACAATAACCATTGAAAGAGGGGTAACTTTGAGCATTGATTGTCTAACTGGTGGTCTTCTAGGTCTATTCCTTTGAATTTGTTTTCCTTTGTCTTTCTTGATCTCAACATTCTTTTCTTGACCTATTTTAGAACTTTCACCTTTCTCAAATCCCAAACCTTCTTTGTCATCAGGACTCTTCTGATTTTCAATTATTCTATCAAGTTTAGCAGCACTCATTCTGAATTTATCTTCTTGAATCCATGCTTGTTTCAGATCAGCTTTCAGATACACAACTTCTTGTTCAAGCTTTGTACATTCTTCAGATTTGTTTTTCACCAACTGATTTATGTCTTCTTCTTCTTTTTCTCTTTATACAACTTCCACTTTCAGAACATTCAAGGTTTCATTTACTGATTTCCTCCTTATGCTTTTCTTTGAGCCTCTTGACTTGCTCCATCAATTTTTTGATGCACTCATATGCTTCCTTGACATTATCTTTTAGATCCTTGTTTTCTATTTCAACCTTTTTAAGATCTTCAAGAGAAACTTTAAGTTCTTCTTCATTCACAAGCATGCATTCTTCTTCTATGTTTTTAGTTGAATTAATTTCTTCTAGAGGAGTAGAATACCTTTTACCTGCCATGTGTTCAATATCGAAGATCTTCCTTGAGTTGTTATACTTGTTCCAAGGAACCAGGCTCTGATACTAATTGTTGAACACCTAGAATACTAAGCGGGGGGTGAATCAATATTATATTAGACCTTTTACTTATTAAACCATTATTCCATTTACCACATATAACAATAAAGAAAGTAAAACATAGAAGAAGAAACCGCAAAGCATCACACATAAATACCAAGATTTTTACATGGAAAACCCAAAACTGGGAAAAACCATGGTGAGTGTTAGCTCACAATAATTATGTAATATCAATACCAAATTACAAGAAGGATCACTGCCTTAGGGGTCACTACCCAAAGAAGTGCTTACTGCAAGAAGGCTAACTACCAAAACAGGCTCACTTCCTAGAGAAAAAAAGAAGGAAAGAAGAATGGCTCACTGCCAAGTTGAACTACTATGATTCCATCTACACATGCATGGTTATAGCTCTAATAAGGCATGGAAATATTGTCTCAAAACTCTTCATCTCTGACTACTCTATTTCACTGCCCTGCAATTACATAAGAATAAGATCTCTCTTCTTTTGTACTTGTCCCCCTCACAAAATCATCATACTTTGCATGTCGCACATACATACACTCATATTTGCACTACACTCTTCAGACACTAAATTTGATCTCATATATATATATATATATATATATATATATATATATATATATATATATATATATATATCCGCAACACTTAGATTATTCACATTAGGTTGGCCTAACTAGATGAAGGGTATAGTTAATAAACTTGTAGCTTGTCAGCCAAATCAACTCAACAAAATACATAGTAGACCCAAATAACATTTGAAACTCCTCATATGTTAGGTACAATTTTGTAGAACCACTTAGGATAAATTTCTAATCAATAGAAATTAATGTGCACACAAATCAAACTATCATGTTAGCCTCAAACACAGACTGTTATTGACTCAGTCTAACTGTTAGATCACAACTTTCACTGTGGAGCACAAGACTTGCTCAAAACCATATCAAAGACTCCTTAGACATCACAGTTCATACCTTTAGAACCATAGAACATAATATTATCATTTGGTAAAATATGGACCATCAGGACACATGCCCTGTCATAGTCAAATGCTATTAAACCAAGTAGCGATGCTCAATAGCTCATAATTACCATTCTGATGGACTTCAGACTCTACAACTCTAGATTTAGAGACTTCATACATGTGTTTACAATACCCCAAAAATGCATAACAAAATATTCAACACCAGAGAAATGCAGACCAAAACAAATGGGTGTTATGTTTTGATTTCCTCTATTCTCTGCAATGTCGAACATAGGATACTTGAAGATATGCTTCTGGTACTTATCAAAAGCTGAAATCTTAGATATAAGATCTTATAAGGACTACCAACAATATACTATAACCACACAACCTGATCTTTAATTGCGAACCAATGCCAATCAAAATACTATCTCTTTGTCGCTGTCTCTGTATACTACCAACACTTAGTCATAATGACTAGGTCTTCTTCATCGAACCAAAATCTTTGTTCTAACCTTTTTTCTCCTCTTATTACGATCAATGACAACACCATTAAATATCAAGCTCAACCATATTGAAAACATGATGAATTTCTCTTATTTTGTCCCATTTTCAGACTTAGATCAAAGGTTGTTGGGAAAGAAACATGACTCTCCATCTTTCAATCTCTTGTTGTTAATCATCAAGTACCCTGATACTATTAAGGAGACTGCCAATAGTTGAGGGAAAGGCAATTGGGAGTACCCATAAGAAGGTGACACCACAAATGTTACCCTTACTTAAGTAAGGACTTCTTTGACTTGGTGCATAGAATCCAAATCTTCCACCTCAAACTAGGCCAACCAAATGTAATAGCCTTCCCCTCTTGTAAATGAGTGCTTGATGAATGTCACCATGCATAGGGAAGGAGAGAAAGCACAATGATGCATCTTTCCCTTTGCATCTAGGTCTTAGTTTTGGCTGAGGCTAGTGAAATTTCACCCATTCAGTCCACGCTCACCAAGTTATTCCTTGCCATTGGATTTCCTAGCCAACATTTGCACTTTCTCACCAGAATGGCATTACTCACCTATATGGTTCTGTGATAGAAGCAAGGCTACTGAAGCCAAAATATCTTACTCATTCCAATTCCTCCCATTGTAATGATTAGTACTCAGTTCTTCCTTAATTTAGAATGAATAGACCTGTAACCAAGAGAACAGGGGAATACTTCTTCACGAAACAAAAGATAGAAATTGCAGGAAAGTATTCTTCATAGTATTCATGATGGAAATTGATGTGAATAATTCATGGAAATACTTCTATTTATAGAATAAATAAATAGGGGTCCTTCATCCAAGCAATTTCTATTTTCCAACAACTTCCTTAATTCCACTTTAGGTGCTCGCAGGCTCATCTCATTTGAATTCATATCTGGAGATCCTTAATGACCTATCCACACCCTCTAAAGCATGAAAAATAGGCACATATTATTGTGACCTGACCTAGAATGTCTTTCACATGGATAACAAAGGCCTAGTACATGTACCAAGATCTAACTGAGTATCAATAATTACTTGAGAAATGTGTAGAATGTCAAATCATCTTCTCGCATACTTGAGCTACACCATCCATCTCACGTCAAAACATAGCTAATAATTTCAAAAACCTAAGCAAATATGCCATGTCACTATTGCTTCAAAAGTTGAACCTGAAACATTCATTTGAAACAAATTGAAATAAGGTTATTAGCTCAAACTGGAATAAAGTCCATTAACCAATCTAGAATTCCCAACAAAGAAATCCTTTTCATTCAATAGACCATGACTTCCCACATGTCACCTCATCACAACAAAACAAGCCTAACCAAGACCCACAACATTACCTTCATGCTCACACGCTATGCGCTTCACTTAGATTCTTTCATGACAAATCCAACTCCCACCTTCTAGTTTTCATATCCTCGTAACAACACAAGGAATATTTCATGGCACCTCTCTTCAGTGTGCTACCAAGCTCCAACATAAAATATACATGTAGGAATTTATTTGGTGAGTATGATCCTAGACCCATCAATATGAAATCAACGACCATTGTACCAATGCAACCAACAAACCTGACAAATCTAATGCCCGCATTACTAGGATATACATCCACCTATCTTCAACACTCTGCATGGGGAAGGATGGTAACTAGGCTCATGGGGCCAGTCATCAATGATGCTAAGGACATTAAGTCACAACTTAATCTTGGGGTGACTACCTATCTCAATTCAACTTAAAATTATATCATAAGATTCTAAGAAAGATTTAGGGCTTAGGGTTTAAGCTTCTAAGTCACAAATTGAGCCAACATTTAGGGTTTAAGACCAGAAAACAAAGAAATTATGGAGGGGGTTCCACCACTAATTATCTAAGTATTCTTTAATATCTTGTCAAGCTTGATAGTAATGATGCCATATCAAAGAAAGGAAAAATGCAGACACCTAAAAATAGTCAGAACCACCTTCCTCTATCATCTACATTCTAACCTAACAATTCACACCATTTCACCTAATACACATGTTAATTAAATAATTTGTAATTATTTAATTAATATTTTCTTCTCTTTCGCCCTATTATGGAGTAAAAAGTAGACACTTGCCTTTTTACCTCATTGTTTAGCTCCTAGGTCCCTATAATTATATTATGCATTATGATTGATCATCCCAAAGAAGATTTCTAAACACCCATGATAATTTGGGACCTTGGGACATCACTAAGCTTATCTCATACTAAAAAGGGGCCCTTAGACTTGGGCATCAACTGACCAAGTCCTCCCTGGTTGGTCGAGGTAAATTAGTGGCATGTCAGCATAGGACCTTTCAAAAGGTTTCTCTTTGTTGGCTCTAGTGATTTAATTTGACAAATGTTAGTAGGAAAGCATAAATAAGTGTGTTTTTTAATTCATTATGAACATAGATTGATATAGCAAACTTATTATCTTGGAGCAAAGATAATCCAAAGCATTCATTGCGTTTCTATAGTAGATTTTTATTGTTATTGTGTGTGTTGTTGCAGGCTTGAAGACATCATCCATCTCCTTATGAGTTTAAGAATCTTCATTCTCCTAAGGGCTTCACCTCTAAGGTGATGTCATTATTATTTGAATCATTGTAACATCATTTTGTTTACCCTCTACCCTGCTAGGGTATGCTCTCTTATCTATCAACTATGTTGGAAGGCTTAAATGTCATTCCGGGGTTTGACTAAGGCAAATCCATAAACACCATAACCCCCCAAACCCTCTCTTGTCATCTTGTGTGTAGGTTACAAGTATTGGATTCAGGAAAAAGTAAAGATACAGGAATACTGTACAAGAATCAAGGTTTTGGGATCTGACAAAAGTTCAAGAATATTCCTTTATAAAGACTTGGGTTATTGGTACCCTAGTCTTCTAGGCCTTTCTAACCTCAGATTTGGCATCTAAACAGTCCCTAGAGCATTTTATCAGTTCAGACCATCAGAAGATTCTCACTTCTAGGACTTCGACAATTCCTATTTCATCCTCTGACACTTCAAGTTTTAAGACATAGGTTTTAGTATCTCTCTGATCATCTTTGTGCATTTAGATTTTGAGTTTCATTTGTTTTCTGCCTGTTAGAAGATGATCATCTTAGAAGTAGGGTTTTGTACATACTTGACCTAAGGTTTGATAAAAAGACTTGATTTAAAATATGATCTTTCCATAGAAAATAGGAGTACAAGATTTGTAGCTAAGTCCACCTCTAATTGGTAGTGACTTGGCTCGGTTTTGTCCTTGAATTTTATTGTGGAAGAGGGTTTGATCTAGTGTGCATGCTATCTTTCATTATTCATCTTTTTCACACTAAGCATTTTGGTGAACTCGAAGCTTCAAGCATTTACATCTTGTTGGTTGTTAAATTCAGATCTTGCATTGACTTCATTACATATTCATCAATATTACATTATTTCATATTAATGGTTTGACAATTCATAGTTTTATAATTACACATTATGTATTTCAACAAGCATAACTACCTTAATCTTCATAATCTTATTGATCATACTCTTGGTTAGTGCATTGAGTGTTATAAGACTTTGCATGAGTTGTATAATCCATTGCCTTAACACCAACACCTTGGTAAGAAGTTGTAGACTAATGGGTTCTAGTATTATGAATAGAAATGATATGCAAACATTGGAAAATCCATTACACAACTACTTTACGAAGGGTGAAACAATATCTTTGCAAGATATCATGAACACCAACATGATGGATGAACAAACATTTCATGATTTTGAAGATATGATTAACATAGTTACACATGTGCCTGATGAACAAATCAAGAAAGTAGAAAAACAACTTGCCAATTTTCAACAAATTGTAGGAGGTGCACATCTAGCTCAAGAAGTGATAGGTATTGTTGATAGTATATGAGGATTATTTAAATAATGACAAGAAGGTGTTGACGTGCTCCATGGATTAGCCCACATAGTGGATCATAACATTATGCTAGCAGCTACCACACAAATTTCATTGAAAATGTGTCACCACAAAAGTATATAAACTCACAAGTATTGGCACCCATACCAACTATTGGAATATCTACATTTACATCATCAATTCTCACTACCAATCCACAAGCTTGTAGTAATGTTACCACTACCATGTGAACATCTATTAGAAACAATTACAAAGTTGTATTTAATTATCAAAACTCATCACCTCTTGTATCCATACCCATGAATAATTATTCTCAACCATCTATCTACTCCTCTTATTGCCAACCACCTCTCAATTTCATGATTACAGCATGAAATGCACTTTTCTCAAATTTGTAAACCACTTCACCCAATGATGCTCTCCTAAACCATCTTTTGTAGAGTATTTCATCCTCGTAGAAAAAAGTGACAAATTTGACTAATGCTTCCTCTCAGCCTACCTTACCAACATATCATGTTCACAGTCCTTTATCTTATTCAATCCTAAGATCTCAAATGCCTGACAAAATTGAGACTTCTCCCTTTGAAAAGTATAGTGGTAAAGGTGATCCTAATACTCATGTGACAGTGTTCACAATGATGTGTAGTGAATTCTTATTTGACAAGGCATTGTTAGAAAAATTCTTTCCTTGATCTCTTAAAGATACTGCTTTGGAATGATTTTGCTCTCTACCTCCTAATTTAATACACTCCTTCTCATACCTAGTTCATCAATTCTTGCAATATTTCCAAGAAAACATTGGACCTATTATCTCATTCATTGATTTGGTCCATTGTAAACAATGTCCAATAGAAAAATTAACAAAATTCATCAGTCAATATCAAGCTTTCTTTATGCAAATACAATATCTGATTACACATGAGGATGTGCAAAAAATATTCATTACAAATCTACAACCAAACATACCTTATAAAATACTTTTGATGAAGTATAGTTCTTTCCAACATCTATTCACATCTCTCCGATATTACCAACTTTCGGCTAGTTAGTATGAGAATCATACCTCATCGGCTCCTGTTGGTCGATCTGGAACTAGAACATCTCAAAATTCATTTAATAAGAATAACATGAATGTCATCAAGATTAATGGGCAACATTCAAACAATTTCAAATCATAAGTGTCCACTATTACAAAGCCTAATCAGACATCATTTCAATTCAAGTAGCAACAAAAATAATTCACCCCATGATCAAATTCTCTTCATTTGATAACGACTCAAGTAGTGAGCAACAATCTTTTGAAGCTTCCTCCTACTCTTCCATTAGATAGTAGCAAGATGTAAGGACTTTCATTCAATGCTAATGCCTATTGTCACTATCACTTCTCGACATGACATGATATCGAAAGATGCATGCATCTTAAACATGAAATTCAAGACCTCATCGATTCTAATGTGATACATGTTACTGGTGTGAATGACAACGGAAATAAGTGAGTAGCTTCTTTGAATCAAAATCTACAAATCTTCACTAATCCTTTTCCTAAACATAGAGACAACAACATGGGGGAACAAAATATAATAGAGATTGTAGATGACTATCTTGACTATGATGAAATAATTGGCATAATAGAAGTAGACAAGACGGTAAATGAAGATCTACCTCGCCCATGCGGAAAAGGTATCTACGCTGAGGTTCATCCTCCATTATCCATTTATGGATTAGGAGATAACCACAATACACAAGATATGCAAATGGAATAGCCTACATCTAATCACTTGAAGCAAGAGAAAGTTGTAATGATGAAAAGCATCCCATTTCATCATGAAAAGTTCATTCATCAAGAAAAAAAAAATAAAGAGCAAAATAAAGGAAAAGAGTAAGGTGTGAATCATCTATGAAAAAAGGTAATGATTCCCCTCCTTACAAGCATTAGAAGATTTCAAACATACAAGGCCTTGAGAAACAAGCACCAGATGGCCATTTTGGAAATAAACGTCAAATAGGTATGAGTTCCTCACACATTTTACCAAACTTGATGGAGCGCCTCTCTAAGATACTCGCAAGTTTGACCTCCTCTTAAATAGATATAGTTATGTTGTTGTGTTGTGTTGTGTTTCCCCTATATTATGTTAAATGTTGTTTAGGAATCCTTGGATGAACCTTGTGTTGATAGTAAGGAATAGTGAGATGGGGGGTGAATCAATATTCCACAAAACCACTTCTTAACAAGTTTATTAAACCAATTTCCAAAATTTATAATATGAATACTGAATAAGCATAGGAATAGAAACCATAAAGACATAACACATGAACAACAAGATTTTTACATGGAAAACCCAAAAGGGAAAAACCATGATGAGTGTTATCTCACAATATATTATTATAGCACAATACTAGATTACAAGAAGGCTCACTACTTAGAGAAATGCTCACCGCAAGAAAGGCTCACTGCCAAAATAGGCTCACTACCTAGAGAAAGAAGGAAAAAAGAGGAATGGCTCACTGCCAAGTTGAACTGCTCAGATTGCATCTACACATGCTTGGTTATATCTCCAATGAAGCAAAGAAATACTGTCTCAAAACTCTTCATCTCTGACTACTCTATTTCATTGCTTTGCCTTTACATAAGAACAAGGTCTCTCTTCTTCTGCTCTTATTGCTTCCACAAAATCACCTTACTTCAATGCATGTCAGACATTCACATTCACATTTGCATGTCATACATCTAACACCAAGTTTGATCCCATATATATATAATATATATATCTGTAACACTTAAAAACTTCAAGTTAGGTCAGCCTGCTATGATGAAATGTGTAGTTATACAATGTGTAGTTTGTCAGCCTAAAGCATTTACTAAAATACTTTGTGGACCCAAACAACACTTGAATTGCATTCACATATGTCATCCTCAATTGTTCCACCTTAGGATTAAGTTCTGTGCAATAAAACTTACCACATACAATTCAAATTTATCATGTCAGCTTCTAACTCAAACTACCACTGATTTAGTTCATCTGTCAGACTACATCTTTTACTAAAGACCACAGGACTTGCTCAAAATAATGTCAAAGACTTCTCAAACATCACAAATCATACCTTCAAAACCACAAGGAAAAATATCCTTTAGCAACAAAATGTGGACCATCATAATTCAGACCCTATCACAATCAAACTCTATCAAACAGTGTAGCAATACTCATCATCTTGTAACTATCTTTCCGGTGGACCTCATAATCTGCAACTCAACACTACATACAAGTGTTTACAACACCTCAAAACCACATAACTAAATATCTAATACTGAAGGAATGCAGACCAAAACAAATGTGTGTTCTCCTTTAATTGGCACTATATTCTATTTTACTGGACTTAGGCCATTTGAAGATATACTTCCAGAATTTATCAAAAGCTAACACCTTGGATATAAGATCATCTAAGAGATAGTAACATCATACTAGAACTACAAAACTTGATCTTCAACTGCGGACCAATGCCAATCCAAACACCTTTTTTCTATTGCTACCTCTGTACACTACCAACACTTAGCCAAAATGACTAAGTCTTCTTCACCGGACCAAAATCTTTGTTCCAGCCTTGTTCCTTTTCTTGTTGCCATCAATGACAACACTCAATTATTCACCATAGTAGTGTCTCTTGCCAAAAATCTCCCCCTTTGGCAATGATGGCAACACTCAGTGCAAAATACTTGTGTTGCTCTCCCTAACTCTGTACACTCTATTTTTATATTGTCCTTTAGATGTATGCATATTTTTCACTGGTTTTTGTCTCCCCCTTTGACATCAATGGCAAAGGTGTGTGAACAAAAAAAATTATGTCAAAAATGTCATATTCTACCGCATATATATACAGGTATACATTTCCACCTCAATTTATGGCTAAAGGCAGAATATCATTATAGATAGTCTTTATCAGAGCTATCTCTTCATTCCATCTATTCCTTGCACTCTCCAAAATATGGATATGGCCATTTATTAGAAAAACTAGCTTCTCTACCTTTTATACATCTAAAGGTGTATCAATTAATGCTTGTGATTTCAAGGCTTCTTCTACCAGATTAGTCATGGAATCAATTTTTGGACTTATCAGCCCCCTTAGCTGGCACAACCTATCTTTGACTTCTTCCCTTTTCTTCATCAAAGTGATCAAATTAGTGTGAATATTTACAACCTGTATTTCATTGTTTCTTATTGACTCAACTACCAGATTAAATGTCTTGGAGATATTAAGCAATTTGAGTTCCAAGTCCTTGATTTTATCTTCAAATTCCTTAATGACTTTCGACCAAGATTAAAAAAAATTGTATATTTTACAAGCTTCTTCAATGGCATTCAAAATGCCTTTTATTTTGTTTTCTAATAGAGTTCCATCATTTACTAACATGGTTTTTAACTGAACCAATCTCTTCTCATCAAACTTTTTTCTAAATTTTACTTCTGCAAACTTTTCAAATGACTCAAAATGAGAACTTACAGATTTGATTAGGCCTTTGAGCTCATCCACTGGTGTCAGTGACGTGTCTTTTTGATATGACAGCATAAACTTATCTAGGATGTCAGAGGCTTCACCAATGAGTTCATTGTCTTGCATGTGTGACCTTAGCATCTCTTCCCGAGCCTTTGCTTGAACAATTGACAATAGTTTGAATTTTTTGCATAGGAGACATTGAGGCCAGATTAATTGGTCCTTGAAGAAGTTCAGAGTCATCTAGATCCTGTTGTCTCTCAAAATCAACTGAGACAGCTGTAGCATCTCTTGCTCTACCGGATACTTATTCTTGACTTTGTTCTGGAGGATCCATGTCTATGTTGTCTTGTTGATCAATGATTTTCTCTGGTGCAGGCTTCTCCTTAGCTTTATCAGGGATTTTCTTTTCCTCTTTTTTTTCCATTTGTGGAGGAATAGTATCAGTTTGTTCTAAACCTTGATGTGTGCTAGCTTTCAAATTAGATGTATTATCTCCAATATTAGTTTCTTGTTTATCATAAATGGTTGGAAGATGATGTTCCTTTAGTACTCCTAGAATGATTTCTTCTGTCTCCTTCACAAATTTATTAATGTCATCTGACATGAGAGTATTTACTCTTCTCTTTTTCTTGAACTCCTTGTTGAGTGCTTTGGAGATGTTTGATTTTTCTTTTGGTGAAATCCCTGAGCATAGTTTTATCAAAGTGTGTTCTCTAAGTTCAACGTATTTTACTATTGTATCCTCATTTCTAATAGGCATTATACTAGCCAAGCTGTGTGAAAGATCATTTGTTATCTCAATTAGGGGCTTGTTGTAGATGTTTAGGTATTTTACAAAAACAACTTCAATGATTCTCTTATCTGGATCATAATATTCATCATTTAATTATGCAATGCATTTCAAATTAACATCCACTATTATGGCTTTGAGAACATCTTCAAGGCTTATAGTTTCTTCTTCTATCTGAGGTACATCTTGCTTTTTACTTTTTACAAGTTTACCCTTACCGGAGGGTTTCTTTTTGCTAGTTCTAGAGGATTTTGTAGCCTTAAATTTCATCTTCTTTACTTTTTCATCTGACTCTATTTCTTCTTCATCAACTATAATGCTTACATGCATTCTTTTTGCCTTGGTTTTCATTCTTTTGTGACTTGTCATAGGAAACTCCACACTTATAGATGGTGTGGGATTAAAGGGTATAGATGTAGCTTCTATAGAGGTGGATCCTCTACTTTTTCTTCTTGATGCCTCTGGTTTACCCTTGGGTTCTTCTAGAGCTCTAATAGGTTCACTTTTACCCTTTTCTTTTGCTTCTTTATCATCTTGTGCTTTTCCCTTTCCTTTTCTACTTGCTCTTTCGTGAAGCCTTGTCTCAGGGAAAAATCCTCTGCTACTCTCTGCATTTTCCTGGAGATCTTTGGTTTTCTTACCTCAACAAAGATTTTAGCATGCAATTCCTCATAAGTCTCAAATCTTTCTTCATTAGGATCTCTGGGTTTACTTAGCACATGTTGGGCATAATTTTCCATTATTCCTCCATCTACCTCATATCCCATAGGCATAACCCAAACCCTTCTGGTCTCAATGGCCTCCATCAAACATTGATCATTTGTTACAATAAAACAGATAGTATTTTTTTATTTTTCAACAATTGTTCTAGGGATTCTTTCCCTAGATTGCATTGACCTCTGGAAGTTTGTGAAGTAGCCCCATAGGGATGTATTATGGGAATCCATACTACCTATGCTATTAAGATGATTTCTAATTTGAATCGCAGCAGGTTTATCACTTGTCCAGATTAGATTCTTCATACCTTGCAACTCTTGCATGAAGTAGAAGAACAAATAGATAATCAACATACTATATTTGAATGGATATTTTTGCTCTTTGGTCTTCCTTAAATATTCCATCAGTTGTTGATGGAGCAGTTCACAAAGATCATACTCTGCATCTTCTTTAACCATCTCAAATGTTGTGTAGATTGTTGTACTAGAGACTAAATTCTCCTGGTTTGAGAAATAAACATTGTATCCAATAACCATGGATGCAAATCTTACCGCATGGTCTTCAATGTCATTGATTGTTAGTGCCATTTTTTCAAACTTTGCTCTAGTAGCCACCATTACTGTATCATTCTTTATGGCTTTCAACAATGGTAATGATCTGGTGGAGCTTAATCTATTTACTACCATTATAACATCTTTTGTGATCTTGAAAGGTCTCTCAAGCCACATAAATTCATCATGAACCCTACTTAATACATATCGGACTCATTCATCCTTGGCAAATCTTAGGAAATCAATGTACTGAATGAATTTCTTTATTTCCAATGCCTTGTATTCATTCTTCAAATCATAATCCTCACCCCACAAGCAATTTAGAAATAGATCTGTGAGTTTTCTTTTTCCATGTTCTTTTAGGGCAACGTGAATATAAGCCCTAACATCCTCTGCATGCAAAACTCTATGTGCAACATCTAAAAATGCACCCATTTGATCAACTTCAATTAATTTGAATGGGTGTTTCTTGAATTTTGGTCGGGGTTGCTCAATGATCTCTATCACATGTGGGCTAGCCATCTTTTACATATATTCAAACAAATTCAAAGTAGGGTTTTGAATTAGAAAAATACCTCTTTTTGCCAAATTAGGGTTTCCCTTGATCTTGTCTTGACTCACTTTGGAAATCACTATAGCCACCTTGAATCTTGTTTTGGTTGGGCTTAGACACTTGAGCGCATGAAATACAAAATAATTTTTCCTTTGGATACAACCCATTCTAACTTTCATATGCCAAAACCTAAGTGTCATTAATGTCATCTTTTAAAAAGTTGTCAAGCACTCTTCTGACAACCACAAACACTCTAGATCACTCCACAAATCTTCACAATTGATCCTTTTCTTCTAGAACTTTCCTTTAAATAACCTGTCATTTGATTTTTTACATCATATCTTCGTGCCAGATTTTAGTACTGGTTGACTGGGGGGTTGGAATTTTCAATGTAGCTTCCCCTAAGCTAGAGCTCCCAATTTACTTCCTGGAGGAAGTATCTACACTAGATGATGGTGTGGATCCATCCTTAACTTCAATTACTTCTTTCTTGATCTAGATCTTGTCCATTTCTTTCTTAGTTTCAACTGGATCAACTTTTTCTTTTCCCTTATCATTCCTCTGCTCTGTTTTTCTTTCTTTAGCATAGTAATTTCTTTTCACATTCTTGCTTCTGCAAAATCTTGTAACTTGTCCAAATTTGTTGCAATTGAAGCACACAATGTTTCCTTCCTCTAAATGAATTCATCCTTGATCTGCATTGATTAGCCATGTGTCCAAATCTATTGCATGCAAAATAGCTTCCATTGAATGATTGAGTATTCTTTGAAATCTAAAAGCCATTTCTTACCAGACTTTTGCATTCATTTTATCTATGACCAATTTTCTTGCAATTGAAACATTGACCAGAAAATGATGTAACATTCTGATTTATTCTCCTCCTACACTAAGTAGATTTATGACCAAACTTTTTGTAGTTAAAACATTGGCCATTGAAAGATGGGTACCATTGAGCATTTGGTTGTCTGACTAGAGGTCCTCTAGGTCTTCTTCTTTGATTCCTCGACTGGTTGCCTTTGTTTTGCTTCAACTAAAAATTTTGTTGACCTGATAATTTTAAACTTTCTCCTTTCTCAAATCCTAAGCCTTGCTTATCATCTAAACTCTTTTGAGTAGCAATCATCTCATCAAGTTTTGCAGAACTTATTTTGAACTTTTCTTCATAGCTCTTGGCTTTGTCCAAGTCTATTTTCAGGTTCACAACTTCTTCCAATTTGACACATTCTTCTATCTTACTATTTACCATCAGACTTAGATCTTCTGCTTTAGCTCTTTTAATAACTTCTATTTTTAAGTCATTAAGGGTTTCATTTGCTGATATTAGTTGTTCACTAACATCTCTGTATTTTTCTTTGAATTTCTTGACTTGTTCTTTCAGTTTAAAAATACACTCATCATCTTCTTGAATATTATCCTTCAAATCCCTAATTTCTGCTTTAGATTTTTCAAGATCAGCAAGAGCTGCTTCTAGTTCAACATTGTTTTCATATGAAAAGTTTCCATACCTTCTAGCTACCATAATTGATTCTTCCCAGATCTTCCTCAAGTAGTTATGATTCTTCCAAGGAACCTTGCTCTGATACCAATTTTTAATAGTAACGAATACTGAGAGGGGGAGTGAATCAGTATTCCACAAAACCACTTCTTAACAAGTTTATTAATCCAATTTCCAAAATTGATAATATGAATGTTGAATAAGAATAGGAATAGAAACCATAAAGACATAACACATGAGCACTAGGATTTTTACGTGGAAAACTCAAAAGGGAAAAAAACACAGTGAGTTTTAGATCATAATATATTATTATAGCACAATACCAGCTTACAAGAAGGTTCATTGCTTTAGGGCTCACTGCCCAGAGAAATGCTCACTGCAAAAAAGGCTCACTACCTAGAGAAAGAAGGAAGAAAGAAGAATGGCTCACTACCAAGTTGAACTGCTCAGATTGTATCTACACATGCTTGGTTACAACTCCACTGAAGTGCAGAAATATTGTCTCAAAACTCTTCATCTCTATTTCACTACTCTACTTTTATATAAGAGTAGGGTCTCTCTTCTTCTGCTCTGATTGCTTCCACAAAATCACTTTACTTCACATGTCATACATTCACATTCGCATTCGCATGTCATACATCTAACACCAAGTTCGATCCCATATATATATATATATATATATATATATATATATATATATATATATATATATATATATATATATATATATATATGCAACACTTAAAAACTTCAAGTTAGGTCGACCTGCTATGATGAAACGTGTAGTTATACAATGTGTAGCCTATCAGGCTAAAATATTTACCAAAATACTTTGCGGACCCAAACAACACTTGAATTGCATTCACATATGTTGGCCTCAACTATTCCACCACTTAGGATTAAGTTCTAAACAATAGAACTTACCACATACAATTCAAACTTATCATGTCAGCTTCTAACTCAGACTACCACTGATTTAGTTCACCTGTCAGACTACATATTTTACTGTGGACCACAAGACTTGCTCAAAATCATGTCAAAGAATTCTCAAACATCACAAATCATACCTTCAGAACCACAAGGCAAAAGATCCTTTAGCGGAAAAATATGGACCATCATAATTTAGACCCTGTCACAGTCAAACTCTATCAAAGAGTGTAGTGATACTCATCATCTTGTAACTATCTTTCTGGTGGACCTTAGACTCTACAACTCTTGATTTAGACACTTCATAAAAGTGTTTACAACACCTCAAAACCACATAACTAAATATCTAATACTAAAGGAATGCAGACCAAAACAAATGTGTGTTCTGTTTTAATTGGCATTGTATTCTATTCTATCAGACTTAGGCCATTTGAAGATATACTTCCAGAATTGATCAAAAGATGACACCTTGCATATAAGATCATCTAAAAGATAGGAACATCATACCAGAACTGCAAAACTTGATCTTCAATTGTGGACCAATACCAATCCAAACACTATTTTTCAATCGTTGCCTCTGTACACTGCCAACACTTAGCCAAAATGACTAAGTCTTCTTCGCTGGACCAAAATCTCTACTCCAGCCTTGTTCCTTTTCTTGTTACCATCAATGAAAAAACTCAATTATTCACCATAGTAGTGTCTCTTGCCAACACCTTGATACTCTTGTAAGATCGAGAATACAAGGAGACCGCCTCTGCTGTGACACTTCTTCTATTTATTTCTCTATTCTTCTATCTTCTTCTCTCCTATTGTAATTGTTGTGTGTAGTGCCTTGGGAGCATAATGTCATGGAGGATGTCTTGGGAGTATCTTCCCACATTGTGTTCCTAAGTCATTTTTGTCTCCTCTCTCATTTTTTTGTGTTTCCATTCTTTTGTGGCTCTACTAGTTAATAGATCATGAAAACAAATAAATATTGATAAGGACCATGCATCCCTACCACAAGAAAATAAATGGACCCAATCGGCTTAATAAGTTATTGATGCTTGACAAGTAGAATCACCTCATTTTGTGATGTGATCATGTGTTGTGCTATGAAGATTCTTCTAACAATCCTAGCAATACTCTAATATGCTTCTAGGCACTTTGGAATGTTTTGTATCTCACCTAGTGCTACACTTGAGTCTAAGATACCTATAGTATAACCTCATGGCTATACTCAGTTCTGAACTTGTAAGTGTAGCTTTGGTTTGTTTATGTAGTATGTTACCTTATTTCAATGTATGAATATTGTTGATGATTAGAATTTGATACTAACATGTGTGTTTGCTGGGAATATTTAGCAATTTCAAGTACATGTCACTTTGGGGCATGGGCTTTGCAAAATCCCTTGTTCCCTTGTGTATTTTCAAATTTACCTTAAATGTGATTGATATCAACAAGAAGGATCAACCAGTTTAAGATGGGGGCATATATTGTGGTAAATTCTTAGATATTTTATCTCTATTATTGATAGATCATGTTTGTGTATGCTTCCTTTTCACCGTAAGGCATCTGTGAATGTAGGTGGTGTTGTGTACATCATTTTGTTTTGCGTATACTTCATTTTCACTATAAGGTGTATGTGTGATGCATGTGGGGTTGTATACTTTGTGTATGCTTCCTTTTCACTATAAAGTGTTTGCGGATGCAAGTGGGTTTGTATTTTGAAAGCCCTTATGTGGAAAGTAGGATTGCGTATACCCTTGAGTGATTGCACATCCTTTTAAAATTTCTCTATGGAGGCAAGGTTGAATCTTGAGTTATTCACCCTTAAGTGTGTCTTTGGTGGTTTTGGTAGTGTATCTAAACCATTAGGTGTGTTCGACATATTTTAGATAGTGAAGAGTAACGATGAGCTCCTCCATATTGCTCGTGTATTCTATGTGTTTTTTGTGTATCTTCCTTTCATGTTTTGAGTGTTTTAGTGGTGGCTTGTAGTGGTGAGCTCCCTCCACGCTATGTGTCTTGCGTGATTTTGTTGTGGCACATAGTGATGAGCTCCCCCAATGGCTAGTTAGGGTAGTATAATTATTTAATCATGTCTTCTCTTCATGTATGCTTTGTGTATTACATGTTTGCACTCATGTCTTCTCCATGTATTGTGTGATTTTACTGTCTTCTCCATGTATTGCATGCTTCCTTATTGTATTCTCTAAATTTTGCATGATTGTCAAGTGTTTTCTTATGTTTGCCTAAGTATGGGGGCTAGAAATGGTCTTTCGAACTTAGGGTGTCTATTCACTTGAGTGTTTGATGTGCTTTGACTATACTTTAATGCCTATATTGATCATAAGATCATATACACATTAAATTGGGGGCTAAATGTTATGGATTGAAAAGGTGAAACTTCCCTTATTACCTCCTTATTTAGCTCCTAGGTCCTCGTAATTACATTATGAATTATAATTCATCATCCCAAAGAAGATTGTTTGACACCCATGATAATTTGGGACCTTGGGACCTTACTAAGCTTATTCTGAACTAAAAGGATGTCCTAAGACTTGGGCATCAACCGTCCAAGTCCTCCTTGATTGGTTGGGGTAAATTAGTGGCATGTTGGCATATGACCTTTCAAAAGGTTTCTCCTTGTCAACTCTTGTGATTTAATTTGATGAATGTTAGCAGGAAAGCATATATAACTATTTTTTTGAATTCATTATGAACCTAGATGGATATAGTAAAAATTTGATCTTGGAGCAAAGAGCATTCAAAGCATTCCTTGTCTTTCTAGAGTAGATTTATGTTGTTATTGTATGTGTTATTGTGGGCTTGAAGATATCATCCATCTCCTTACGAGTTGAATAATCTTCATTCACATAAAGGCTTCACCTCCAAGGTGATATCACTATTATTTGAAACATTATATCATCATTTTGTTTAGCTTCTGCCCTGTTAGGGCACACACTCTTATCTATCAATGGTGTTGGAAGGCTTGAATGTCATTCCATGGTTTGACTGAGGTAAATACCTAAACACCATAACCCCCCAAACCCTCTCTTGTCATCTTGTGTGTAGGTTACAGGTACATGATTCAAGAAAAGTGAAGACATAGGAAGCCTATGCAGGGATCAAGGTTTCAGGATCTGATAGAAGTTTAGGAATATTCCTCTATAAATACATTAGGGGTTGGTGTCATAGTCTTATGGGCCTTTCTGACCTTAGATCTAGCATCTAAGAAGTCCTTGGAGCATTTTCTCAGTTTAGACCATCAGCAAATTCTCACTTCTAGGACATGGGCGGTTCCTATTTCATCCTTCGACACTTTAGCTACTGAGACATAGGTTTCGGTATATCTCTGATCATCTTTGTACATTTAGATTTTGAATTTTAGTCACTTTTTGTCTGTTCTAAGTTGATCATCATAGAACTAGGGTTTTGTGCATACTTGACCTAAGGTTTGATAAAAAGACTTGATTGAATATGATCTTTCCATAGAAAATAGGAGTACAAGATCTGTAGCTATGTCCACCTCCATTTGGTAGTGATTTGACTTGGTTTTGTCGTTGAATGTTATTGCGGAAAAGGGTTTGATCTAGTGTGCATGCTAGCTTTCATGATTCATCTTTTTCACACTCAACACTTGAAAATGTAGACACCTGAAAATGGTCACAACCACCTTCATCTATCATCTACATTCTAAAACTAAAAATTCACACTTGTTCACCCCATACACATGTTAATTAAATCATTTGTAATTATTTAAATAATATTTTCATGTCTTTCCCCCATCACTAAAAATCAATTTCTTCTACTATAGTTCAAAAAATTAAATATTTTTGAAAAGAATAGTTCATATGCACTCCCAAAAATTAAATAAATATCCCTATTTATTTAAATCCCTATTTTGTGCACTTTTTATTACTTTTAGTAATCACCATTATTTTCCTCTTAATCATGTGCAAATGAGTTAATTAAAATTAACTCACAATTACATCTAGCAATGTTTTTGGAAGTCCACTTGTCGTTTAATATACATGCATGTACATGACAAGTGTTACTTTGGAAGCATGGGTAAATCTTCCAAAAAGTATACATTTGTCCCATTTCCTTTTCTTCCACTCCAGGTGTCACTATTCATGGAATTTTAAATTCCATGTGGCACTATTCATCTACTATTCATCATATTTTAAATTCCACTTGTCCTCTCCTCCCAACTTTAAATTCCTCACAAAATCCAAACCATACCTTTTTTTATAAATGAAGCCTTACAAGTCATACACTTACCCAATCCTAGCCATCCATCCATTCAACCATCCAATTGCATCCATTGATCTTCCCTTGAATCTTGGAGCATTTCCCTCATTCAACCTCCTCATGACACTTTTCCAAATCTCCTTTCTTGAGTATCCTCAAACAATTTGAGTCCTTGATCCTTCAATTCAATCCTAGCCCTCCATCCTCACCTCCAAAAAACTATAAATTGAGCCTCTCCCTTCCATTTCCAACAAGCAATTGGTATCCAAAGAAATTCTATCAATTTGAGAAATTACATAGGTAATTTTAGCACATCATATATCTTAGTATATTATCATTAGGACATATCAATAGGAATGCATATAGATAGGGTGCAAATATGGTTAATTATGCATTTCTATTTAGTCTAAACTAGAGGTTTCTTGAATTTGTGAATTGGATAGGTTAGACTTGTTTTAGCTTGTCCCAGGTGATTCACTCTTTCTAGTTGACACTTTTCCCATTATCCATAGATGATGTTTTTCCCTGGATTTTAAATAGAATCTTTACCTCTAAAAATAAGAGATGTCATATAATTTGTATTGTCATGCATATAAGATATTGTCATATGTAAATGCTCAAATTTTAGATAATTATCTTCTATATGAAATAATTTGATAAAAAACTTGGATGAGTGTACATGGCTAGGGGATTGATAACATTTAATATTTGTTATTTGAAGTTTTTTATAATCAAGAAGTAATTTTATCCTAAATGTCATGGAGAATAGAAATCCATTGAGGGGCAATACTACAAGCTAAAAAGGTATGTCAAAATGGGTAAATACATCTAGGAGGATGACAATTTGATACAATACATAGGTGTTTTTCGTAACTATCTAAGGAAGTTGGTATTGATCTAGAAACTCTAAATTTCATGGGTGTAAAAATACCTACTTGTAATGGGTGGTTGTCACTGTAATAAACTATCTAGGGATCAAGCCTAGAAAGAATATCTCACATGTTTCTTTAAAATATTATAGATCATTATTATATGTTTAGTGGGATGACTATTTTTTTCCCTATAAAAACATGAAAATGTATATATACTTATGCTTATGAAAATCGCATATGATGACCTTGATAAGATTGTTAGATCATTTTGAAGTATTGTCCAAGCATATTATATATTGACTTACTTCTAATTAAATTAATTATGTGGTTTTATTATTCTTGCATCAAAAATAAAATTTATTGATTATTGTGTTACTAACTATGTTGGTGATCCTATTGATATGACATACACCTCAAACCATGTTTTAAAGTATGGTGTAGGTTCTATCACATGTTTGGAGTAATATTTAAATAGTTATATTTTATAACCCTTTCATCAAAAACTAACAAAAAAAGTAGCTACAAAGAATAATGCAACGTACAAGATAATTGGAAAAGTTTTTATCTAGGTACTAGTACAAGTCCCACTTCATTATATGACAACCTCAGCTATTTACTCTTACCAAAGTCTCCTATTTCTAGAAAAAAGAACATTTGAAGTTCATGGGCACGTCATTTAAGGGAAAATATTTCCATCATTAAATTATTTTCTAGTTTCACTAGAATGAATATCAAATGGAAGATATACTATGATCAATAAGACGTAGGCTAGGCTTCTAGTAATCACAAAATAAATCCTATATGTAGTATAGAACCAAACCTTTCTGTAGTACCAAATTGAAATCAATTCTTGGTTGTAAGGAGTTTCCATTGAGGGGGAGTGTGCATTACAATGGCACCTTGGGATGTAAAACCTAATAGGCATAACATAAGAACTATAGGCATCATATATAACCCCTTTAGATGTAAGACTTAAATGACATAAAATAAGACCTCTAGGTATTATATATAGCTAAATCCTTGGATGTAAGACCTAACAGGCATAACATAAGACCTCTAGGAATTATACATAAAATTCATTTAGGCATATTGTAAATTCTTCTCTTTCTAAATCATTCACTTATAAACACATTGTATTATATAAGACCTATGGGCACTATGTAATGGACTTGGGGGAGACTAGTTTGAGGAATTCCGGACTCCAATAAAGATGTTATAAGACCTTGTTTAAGCATAATTTTCAAAGCACTAGGATTATAAATTGTGACAAGATGACTTTCATGTATTCTAGTATACATGCTCTTCATTTTGACATATAATTGTGTCTTTGTTTATCACTATGAAAGAAGACCTCCATTACTGGGGTACACTTCATTTTTTATTTTATATAAATTATGATGTGATGCCCCTAGTGACATTAAGGGGGGGTGTAAGAACACAATGTTATTGAACATTTATACCCTTATATCATTTATATATTGTTATAAGATAAGCTTATAAAACATTTTGTTTATTATATGCTTTATAAAGAATATACTATTCAATAATTAATAATATAATAACTATTTGATTATTAATTATTTGCAAATGGTTGTTTTTAATAGGTGTGATAATACCCCTTCTATATTTAAGGAGGTTCTGTGACCTCATTATGAAGGAAGTGAATTGGGAGATTTATAGTGAATTCTATCACTATGCATACAAGGTATTATTGGTCATGTGGAAGTAAGTAGAGAAGTTCCACATGTTTTGTCTATTTTTAATAGATTATTTTTGTAATTGTTTTATATTGAAATGGTGCTTTAGGGTGTTTTTGACCTACAAGGGTTTTCCCAATGTATATGTTGAGGGTAAAAGTTCAAACCTGTATCACACTTTTGGCCAACTAAATAGTTTTTATAGAAAGGGTTCTGCCTAGAAGGGTTTCATGTGGAACCATGTAGCACTTATGTGGCATTTCATGGCATGAATAGTTCTAGGAGAAACATTTTTGCTTGAATTTTAAAAACATATAAAAGTTGATTTGAATTTTAAAAAATATGTTTATTTACATTGAAGGTTTCAGGTGAGAAATTTTCAATTGGAACCTTTTTGAGTGATACAATCTCACCTGAAACTGTCTATGTGGCATCCCATGTGGTAGCCAACCCCCCCATTTACAATAAATTGAAAAAAATTTCAATTTCAACTGTAAATTTCTCCAACCAAAGAGCATTTTCAAGAAAATTTGAAAATACCCTTTGGTAGATGCAGAGTCTAGATCTTAGAAATATATATTTTTTATATTTTGATAAGTTCTATTAAGATTATTTTTAAATTTATTGCAAGTAGGTTATTATAATCAAACATTCAGCTCATTAGAAATTAAAAATAAATAGGTAAAACATCTTCAAAGAAATTAAAAAATATATGGTTGACTAGAGGAGGGAATCCTTTCCAAGAGGGTTTTTTTTTTATTATATATTGTAGAAAAGTTGACGCCCCATGGAAACTACTATGTTCTAATTAAAATTGACTTTAATTTTTTTTTATAAAAATATTTATCAAAAAATATTTATTTTCCATGCACTAGATATTTGAATTGACCAATTAGGAAAAAAGATTTAAAGAAAAAAAATTATTTTTTCTATATTTTCTTGACGTCTGATTGATGTAACTTTTTTCAAAAAATATTAGCATTTAAAATTCATCAATTAAATTTCTAAAAAAAAACATCCACCTATTTTTTAAAAAATTAAAAATTATAAGCGTAAACTACATTAAAAATTCTACATTTCATGGATTTATGTCATTTTAAAATTCAAAACATACAGATGACTTTTTTAACGTTTAAGTTGGAAAATATGTTTATGTTGGCCATTCCCTTTATAAAAGTGTGACATAGTTCTGAACTTTCACCCGATGTATTAAATCTATCATTCTATAATTCTTAGTTTATTTAGTTTATATTTTATTTATAATGATTAGTAATTGAAGATCTTAATTTTTAGCATTTATTTTGATGTGAGATGATCTACTAATTTATTTCACAAGCAAGTAATTGACAGAGTGAAATCTTGCTAAATCTACCTATGAAAAAGAGATGATGGTTATTTTATAGGTTCTTCAACAATGATGTCCTTACCAATTTGTCTAAAAATTCTATATCAAAAATTATCATCATAGCCTAAAATATTCCTTTTCATGATGGGTGTCCTCCCCTAAAAAATTTAAATGGATGAGTAATATGCTAAGTTAAGATGGTGTAATTATCTATTAAAAAGGTAAACAAAATGTTGTCCCCAATGCACTTTCATATAAGTATGAAGAGGAAGGTTCACCATTTCCCTCTTTGTTCTTGTAATCACTTAGACCAAAATCGTTCCTCTAGAATGGGAAGTTAATACCATAATTTAGAATATTATTCAATAGTTGGAACATGATCCTTAGAGCTAGGATTTACATGGTTGGGATGAGTACTAAAATAGCATGAACACATTTATTTATGTAACACCTCCTACCTCAAGCCTCAATTACTGATGGAACTTCACTCATCCCCATAGAAAGTCACACCAATTTCTTGAAGATGTATAGGCATGTCAAGTGGAATTTCTTTTAGGATGGAATTAAGTAGGATGCCAATTTTTTTGTGGTCAAACTTGTGATGAATGTCAATGCAATGATGGAGAGATAGTCAAATTGTGAGGATCTTTATAGCCTCTTCCTATTTTAGACATGGATTGGGTAGATACTTCTATTGATTTTATTGTATGGATTCCTATGTTCAGTGGTAAATAGGTCATTTAGATCATAGTTGACTATTCAACCAAGTATGGTCATTTTATTGCTTACCACACCCTTACACAATAGTATTTATGGCACAATGTATTTCTTCGACAAAGTCTAAGCTCCATGGTATGCCCCACTCCATTATCAATGATCACGATCTTACCATTATGAGCAGTTTTGGTAGGACATTTAAGCTACAAGGCAGTCAATAGAACATGGGTTCAACCTATCAGTCTCAAACTATTACCCAAACATAGGTTTTTAGAAAATGGTTAGAAACTTACTTGAGTTATTTTTGTGGTTGATAAATAAGGGCAATTTTCCTAGTGGGTGTCACAAGTATAATGGCTATGAAATACCACTTATCATAGTATCTCAAAGGTGACACCATATAGAGCTCTCTATGGTCATCCCCCATTGTCATTGACAAATTATATTTTAGGTTATTCAAGGGTTTAGGTCATTGATATCTCCCTTTACTAATGGGAGAAAGTTCTTAGGGTCTTTAAAGATAATTTGGATAAAGAATAAAATTCTACGAAGTACTAGGTGGATTAAGATAGTTCCAATCATATTTTTAGAGTTGGCATTGAGCCTTTATATTATTACAACCTTAAAAGTAATTCTCATTATGCAGCAAGTTGGGTTGAAAAAATTATAGTCATTATCAAGTGTAGTGAATAGGGGATGTGCTGTGTAAGAGAACACTACCCTTGTCTTCAAAGATCCACCTAGTTTTTTCATCTCCTGCCTCAAGAAAGTTATTCAACAAGTTACATGAGATTTGACTAAACATCCCACATTAGATGAGGAGGGATCCATTGCTTTTAAACCAGAGACAATCTTAGACATTCTTGAAAAGCAACTTTGTCATCTTTCTATTAAAGAGGTGTTAGTTCAATGGATAGGAATGCAACTTGAAGATGCTATGTGAGATCTTGCCAACACTCTATCTAAGTTTTTGTATGTCAATCTTTGAGTTAAAAGGTCTTTTGAAGGGTGAGGCAATGTTAGGAATCTTGATTTTGATATATGTATTGGTATGATTTAGTATTAAGTTGGGTGCATAATATTTCTAAGTGACCCCATATGTTAAATTAAAGTAAAATTAATTATCTGACATGCATCAGATAGTAGAAGTTGTCATTATCTTGACTCTATGTTGTAATGACTTAGCAAGTGTAAAAACATCTTGAACATTGTTATTAGAGTTTATCCTCTAACGAGAAGATTGCCCCCTCAAAGTGGAACCACAAATGTATAATATACAAGCATTCTCTTGCTCTTATTTTATGTGTATATCTATGTATTATCATTCTTTCCTTTTTATACTCATTGCAGTTGCTATGTGCATATATATTCTTGACTTTAGAATGTTCCTTATCTACATTGGAGACACCCTTAATGTTATAAGATTTGAATGATTTTTTTTATAATGATAATGACCTAAGAGCTATCTTTAATTTTGAAATCTTAAAGTGTTCAATTTTAAAAGTTTTACATTCGTTGAGTCAATTGGCAATAATCATATCTAATAGGATTGACTTATAAATGTGAAACTAAACATTAATTATGGTAAGTAAAATTATAAGAACAAGTTTATAAAAAAAAATAACATTAAAATTAAATCTAAACCATAATAGATAAATTAGTTAAAGGAAAAACTAAGACTAAATTTTACCTACATAGACAACAAACTCAAATTACAGACTAGAACAATATATTTGACACTATAACTAAAATGAGTGCCAACCAAGAGTAAAAAATTGCTATGTATGCACTATAGTGCATGACAAATTGTATAACAAATAATAATCTTAAGGTGAGGCTGTCTTATTAAGAGAAATGTTCCTTTCTAAAGGAATTGAAAAGTGCTTATAACATATAATTGTCTTAAGGTGAGGCACTCCTGTTAAGAGAAGCCTTCCTTTAAAGGAATTCCAATTTCCGTATAACTACCTTTTGGAGACAAACCACTATTTTAAAATTCTAATATGAAAATATTTACTTGCCAAACCCATAATAGGAAAACGATTTTCCAGTGGATAATAATCTTGGAAAAAGCCACATGTAGAGGCAAATTAAAAAATCTCTACGCTATAAAAGCATTCAAAATAGTTTTTTTATTATTTTCTAAAATAAAACTTAGCTGTCGAGGAAATTCATTGAATAACACTGATTACAAATGCACGGTGAACACAATAGATTGTAACCCAGAACATTCGGTGTCAAGAGTCATTCAGCAGGAATATTCATTTTAAGTTTGAAGAATCGATTTCTAATCGTAATACAATTCCTGTAAAGTTAATGAACAATGCTCTTTCTTTTCAATTTGTATTTTTATGCCTGCTGCATCATGACAGGTATGGCTGTTCAAAAGTGTTATGTCATGATTGGAACCCACAACCAACTTCTGTCTTGTAAACTGACGTCTTTGTGGGTCATCTACAGATGCATGTACAATTTAATTTCCTTTGTGTGTTCTTTTTGTATTTTTTTACTATTCAAGTTGCAATTACAATTTATAGATTGTTTAAACTCTTTTTGAAGGGGATAAGTTGGAGGAATCTTTGGTAGTACCAAAATTTAATTAATTATCTAAATTTCATAAGTAGTATTCCACGTGAATTCATCTTTCATGAGTATGAATGGACTATTAAGTATTCATTGTATCTAAGTGATACTTACAAGGGTTAAGCATCTAGTGGGGAGGTTATCCATCCTAGTACTATTCTAAGTGCATTTAATCATGAGGTTTCCCTCAAGATCAAGCCTACTTAGCTTGAGACCCATTTCAAAAACCTTGTGCCTCATGAACCATTCATTATAAAGCCCCTTTAGCTCATTCAATGATTAGTAAGAGGTATTTTCACATTTTTTCTGTTAGGATCCAATTGCATAGCTTTTTAGTCAAACTCATGGACACAAATTTTATGAACAGTAATTCACATGAACCCATCTCTCTTGAGCATGAAATGGTTCAACAGTTAAAATGTAAATTTGTAATAATTATTTACCACTTTTGAACAATAGATAAGTGTAAAACAATTATTGACTATTTGACCATTAAAGGCTTAATATTTCTCTAGCATATCTTTCACAACATTGTCATTAGTCCTAGCTCACTCTATTTAAACATTAGTCCCAGCACACTTGAGCATGCTTGACAGTCCACCCTGCCTATCAAGAAATTTTTTTCCTACAGTTTATAATATAAATTTTACAATTAAAATCTTTAAATACAGCTATACAACTGTCAAATTTAAACCCTGCATCAGAAAGTGAGAAACAATGTTACAACTCATCTACACTCAAAACAGTCTTTCTCAACATTGCCATTAATCCCAGTACACTTTACATAAATATCACAGGGTTGGATAGTCAAACAGTCAAAAACAATGTTACAACTTGTCTACACTAAAAAACATCACATATTTCTATAGTCAAACAATCAATACATGTTACAGCTCATTTACACTAAAAACAAGAAAAATATTAATTATCCTACTCTTATCTACCAACCAATATCTTCTTTTGACTATTAAACTAGATAAAATTTGAAAAACAGTCACAACATATACACATCAACTAAATGACTCCAAAACTATTCCATTAACAAAAAACCTACTGTGAAAAGATGGGACATTAAGATAGAATCGTCCTTAGGATTGATAACTGAGTTTTCAATTGGCCAATGTCAAAGCTCGCCTGCACCGTCCAAGTATCCAATTTTTTTAAGAAAAGGAAAGAAAAGTGTGTTTACCTAACCTACACTTTTTTTAACATTTCCACGAATGTACAGCTCTGGTATCATCTTTTAAATTTTCGGTCAAAAGATCCGTTTTCTTTGTTTGATTTCATGTCGGTTATTATAATCTTTTTAGGGTTCTACAATGCCATTAGTCACACAGTCAAAGAAAGCTCTGTCATAGACTGCAGTTCATGACTTGAGATAATATGAATCATCACATTGTGGGCATCACGGTGATGTCGGGTATCTTAAGCTTTAATTTGAAAATGATGGGAGTTGGAAATTTCTACTAATTCCCGTGCAGAGTTGAACACTTTACTAACAGAGGCGTATGACAGAGACGGAACAAAATTAGTATCATTGTGGGTTGCACGTTCACGCATGGAATTACAAACCAGATTGTAAAGACTTTAAAGAGCTCTAACAGTCAAATAGGTAATATTAATTTTATAATTCATTCACATACAAGCAATAGTAAATAATTTTAATTTTATCAATAAAAAATTATTTGAGTTGTCAAATATCTTATATTTAGAAAATAAAGTAGGGAGTGTCAAAAGTTCCCAAGCACATTTAGTAAAAAATCCACCCAAAGACTTTAGAGAACATGCCTTTATACTAAGAATCAAAATAACTAGTCTATCCATGCGTTTTGAGATTCTTACATGCCCATAATTAAATATTTATATTTTGATGACCAAGGGAATCTCACACCTAATAGATAGGGGTTTTAGATCCTTCCATTTGAATGAAATTTAAGCTAGCAGTAGATAAAAACAACTAGTCCCTTTCTCTTAAATGTTATTTAGTGTAATTATATTATATTTAATAATTTAATTAATTATGTTAGAGATGTCTTATAGTGACATTAAGGAGTTTCATGTGCTGACCATGCAAATAAGAACTAAAATATAGGTTATATTTATTTAAAAAAAAACTAAAATTACAAGAAACTTTGAAATAAATAAATTAAAAAATAAATTCTTAAGTAAATTAAAAATAGAGATGACTTGAGGGTGGGTTTAGTTATGGAAGGAGTGCAAGGAACTAAAGAAAGCCTCTAAAACATAACAACAATAAAAATGGAGCCAATGAGCAGGATAACTAGAAAGAAAGAAAAAATCATATACAATAGAGTGGAACAAGTATGGATCTCTCAAAATGTGGTTGAAAGAGTGTTTTATTGAATGTCCTAGACTAGGTATCCATTAGGGTTATTTTATTGGCTCTTTTCTAGAGACAAAACTTGAATTTCATGTTGAAAACTAGAGATTGGGAGCACTAATTTCCTTCTAGAACTAGGACCCCAAAGTTCTCATAAAGGCTTGTGAAAGTAATGATAGTCCAAACTCATCAACTTGACACACTAGAGATATGTTTTGGATAGAAAAAAATAAACTTAATGTATTTGAAATATGACTAAGGGTGGTTGACACGAAATTGAGTGTTGTAATGTAAGATGAAAAGTGCAAAGTATGTAAGTTTCAACCTTACATTTTTCCTCAACTTTACCAAGTTTAGGTAGCTAGGTGGAAAATTGTGATAAACTAAATACATTGCATAAATTGAAATACATAAAGGATACAGTAAAGAAATATAGGACAACCTATGTTCATCGTCTTCTTTCATATTTTCCTTTACTTGTGTATACACTTCAAAACTATAATGAACCCATACAAGATAAATGTAATTACTTTTCATCAAGTAGATATATTTAGAATAGAATGTACACACTTCTAATATCCTTTATAATTCCACTAAAATAATAGAGAGAAAGGTAACAGAGCATGGAGATCCATGAAGGACTAAGAAAATGATAATCTTTGAGCCACCTAGATGTAGAATGGGGATGTAGGAGCTACGTTAGCATGCATTTTTCTTTGTAGGGGGCACCTGGACATAGAGTTGGAATGCAAATCTTAGTTTTATTGTATCCCTCACAATGGTAATTTGGTATTCCTATTTAGGATCCTATATAGTTATACAACGAACACAAATCATGTTGGCATGGTCATGTCAAGGCCACCACAATGGTATGATAAACAAAAATCATTACAAATTTTATCACTATGATTAGGAATGTAGACAAGTATAGTGTATGCCCTAGGTTTTAAATCGGTTCAAGGTTGTAAGATATTGTAATAAGTTTAAGGTATAGAATTAGAGAAAGGAACAACTATCAAAGAGTAGACATGAATATAGAAAAAAAAAAGGAAACTTTTCCCACACTTGTATCATAATTTTACCCTCAACAAAAGGGAAAAGAGAGAATGTATAAGATAAAATTGGAGAATGTGTGTATAAAATAATAATAAATAGGAAAAATAGGAATAATAGAATATGATAAGAAGAGAAAAATGAATTGAGGTTGTGCCTCTTGAAAGAGAAATATAGAGGTTTCACTATGGACAAGGGGGAAAAAGGGAGAAAGGAAATGTGATGTTGTAGGAAAATAGGATTAGGATGATAACATGCATAAAATTATGTAAATTTAAGGGTAACATACATGTACATAGCAAGAGGAAAACATGGGATTCATGTGTAAAACATAGAGAATGAGTACTAGCATACATGTAGTAGAAATGAACATATGGTAAGAAATATGGCCTACATAAGGAAAAAACAACATCTACAATTTAAATTGTTGAGGTAGATTTAGGCAACATTAAATAATGATATAATATCTAGTGTAATAATGGGGAAGAGAAAAATGCATGCATAAATTACTCATGAGTATCTACAAAAAATAATAGCATCGGGAGCAAAGTTGTAGCAAAGGGATGTTAAAATAACTTAAGAAGGAACATATATAAGAATGTAGGAAAATGGTCATTGATTAAGTAGATTGAAAAATTTGAGACAAACATAAATTATAAGTGAACATGGATATATCTTTAATAAAGGAAATTCATATAAGAATGTAGAGGAAATCATTGCTAATTGGGATTAAATGTGTAATCTATTAGAAATTAAATAAAATTAATTACAAAGAGGATGATGTGAATAGTAGGAGCCGAGAGGATACATATTATCTCAAACATGGTAAACGGAATAAGTTGCATCATAGGAAAAGAAGTAGGGATATGATAAAGGGACAAAGTGATCACATATGGAAAAGGATAATATAGAAATTGATAATATATAAAAAATAATAAAGTGAATAACACAATCTAGAATAGTAGAGTGATAATGCAATTAACATGAAGAAAAATAAAGTGGGTGAATGTATTGGGAAAGTGAATAAGATTCAGTAAAGTAGGAAAGGTTACTAGTGTGAATAATGTGCATTAGAGTAAAGAGTGTTGAGAAAGGGTAGACATGAATAAGAAGAATTGAGGAAAAGTGTGACGAAGGGGCACCTAGGGTGTAGGAGCAATCTTCCATCACCAATTTTTTTCTTTTTATGTTTTCTTGTCTTCTGTAGGCCTTTCTAGAGTATTCACAATCATATTTCTCTTACCATAGAGGTTAATTCTTATTTCAATCATCATTTACACCACGTAGAGTTCTAGTCTATATTTCTACTATGTACTAGTGCATTTTCATTCCAATACTTTCAAATTGATATTAGAGCTCATAATGGTGTGTTCTATAATTCCACATCATCGTAAAGTATTTTACTATGAATTAATGTGGTACAACTTATAATATTAACTTAACAATTGCCTAATTATGGTGTGTGCCATATATTTGAATAATATGCCAATTGATAATGTTATTTATAATATTATTGGTCCAAGGGAGGTTTGTGGTGAAGTTTGCATTGAATTTCAATGCATTCATCTTGCCACACTCATCACAAAAGGATCATTTACATGTTTTCTTTAAGAATGTGTCTAGTTTCTTTACTACTAGAGAAACTTTTAAAGAAATTAAATTTACTACTAGACCCATGATCTTATTGACATGTGCTTAGGGCAATGCAATATGTTTTTGGGTAGCACCAAGATACGACATCCTTGTTTTACATAAAATGAAATCCATTCTATATGAAGAGGTACATATTATAGTGGAGATAAATGAATTCAAAAGATTTAAAAATTTCCATATTCTAGATCAACTAAGAGGATAATGTTTTGAGAAGACATACACTTGTTTATGACTATATTTCATTGCAATTCAAGCCTATATTATTATAGTGATTATAAGCCTTAATAGAAAACACTATTGATGTAAATCAAATTGGGAATCAATCAAATCAGTATTCTATAAATTTCTTGTGTGTTTTGTTCTACTTTGTAAAATTTATGAGTTTTTGTTTTAAGGTTTCATCATCAATGATAATTCTTATTTGATTCATTTTTGTATGATTACATCAATTGGTATCAAAATAGTTTTTTGGTCCTAAAGAAGAGTTCATATCTCTTTAAATTATGTGCTAGGTAGAAGGAATTAAAAGAGAAGTATGACTTTGAATATACTATTGAATTTAATGCAAATTGCATCACATTTGAAGTTAGTATGCTCAAATAAAGAGTGGGTAGAGATCAACATCTTGTTAATATTGTGGGAAGAATGAAATAAATTTTTGAGATGTTGAGTAATGTCAAAGTATAGTTGGATGTTGTTGAATAAGATAGAAGAAGAGGTCATAACCCTAGAGATGACGAAAGTGATGGACAAAATGAAAAAATGGACAAGATACCCAACAATTGTAAAAGAATAAAATGTAGATAAAGTAAAGATGTTGAAGGCTATTTCAAGTATTTGTAAGAGGCTTAAAATTATGAGGCTTGGGCCCTCTCAAAAGGTTCCCCTTTGTCAGCCTCTTCAATTTTAATTATGAATGTTAGCAGAAAAACATATATAAGTGACTTTATGACTTCATTTTACACCATGATGTATAATGTGAACTTGTGATATTAAGCAAAGAGATTTCAAGGCCTTCATTGTGTTTTGGAGCAGAATTGTGTTGTTATTATGTTTGTTTGTTGTAGATTTGGCTTCATCAATCCATATCCTCATGATTTGAAGGATCTTCATCTCTGTGAGGGCTTCACCTCTACGGTAACATCTATTTGTGTTTTAATCATTTCATTTCATCATTGGATTTGGCCTAAACCCTCCTTGTGAACACACTCTATCTAACAACAGTGTTGGGAGACTTCAATGTCCTTCCCTAGCTTGACTGAGGCAAGCTCCTAAACACTGCAACCCCCAAACCCCTCTCTTTGTGATTGCAGGTTACAGGTGTGAGAGTTAGAAAAGTGCAGGTGTAGAGAAGTAGTTTGAAGGATAAGGATTCAGGATCTTAAAGAAACTTGTTGATATTCCTCCATCTTGGACTAGGGTGCCCACCCTGTAGTCCTCTTGACAGGCTTGGCCCCAAACTTAAGATCTAGATACTATCTAACACATCTCTCTGCTCTGGATCTACATAAAAACTGCTCTATTGGACTTGGGGGCCCACCCTATAGTCCATAAATTTTCAATTTCTGGAAACTCAACTTTTGTTATGCTTCTAATCATCTCTGAGTATCTTCCTGTATGATTTCCTATAGCATTTTGTCTGTTTGTACCTGATTGCACTATAGTAAGGATTTGAGGGTAATTGGGTCTAGGGTTTGTCAAATTTGTCAATCTAATCTATCTTTCCATATCATTCATGAGAACATAAACCTGTAGCTAAGTCCTCATTCAACAATAGTGACTTTACTCAGTTTCTATCCTCGAATGTTATTTTGAAAGGAGGGCTTGATTTGATATACTTTAACAGTATCCACCATCTTCCCCCTTTTAATATATAACATTTTGGGAACCTAGAACAATGATTGTTTCACATCTTTCTGAGTCTTGTCATGAATCCTTTCATTCATTCATATCATATTTATCATCTTGCATTGAAAAATCTAGGATACATTTGAGAAAATTTTGAAAAAATAAGCATTCTACACTTGCATTAAGGCATACTTATGCATAATTTGTGTTGTATACGATAAAAACATTTGATGTTCTAATATTTGAATTAGATTTGATCCTTATTATAGTAACTCATCATTAATTCATATCAAACATTGAATTTAAAACTTTCATATGCTAGGGTTTTGCTTAAAAGTTGTATTTTTCATATAACCTAGTGATTCCAAAAACTAGGCTTTTTAGTCAAAATTTCATTTTCAAATTTTACTACTTCTTTTCAACATTCATTCAAATCTAATTTTGAAGTGTAGTGTTGGATCATCTTACATACTTTTACATCCTAGCTTTTAACCTTTCACCTTTTGTAATTACACATTGTGTATTTCAACATTAAGGGTATTTTTTATGCATTTTGTTCACAACCTCTTTAAACTTTTAAATCATTCATCTTGTCTTGTTGTGTAGTACTATTTCTATCTTATATACTTCATTTATTGTGAAATACATGTGTTTTTTATCATTAAAAACCCGATTTCCTCAATCTATTCATCATGGATGCCTCTTGTTATCGTCCTTGGAAGCTTTGTTTGCATACATCATTGATGTTGATATTTTTTACAAATTCACTAATAAGTATCCTCAAGTCCTATAGCAAATAACATGAATTTATTATATTGACATTTCCACAAGTTCCACTTATGAAATATTTTGTTACATATCTGATATTGAAAGCTTCACCACTCTCATGAGTATCTACTCTTCGATCTTGGAAAATATCACTAATTTCATCTCCATGAAAGATCATGAGGAAGGTAATGGTGAAGACATTGTTGCAAGTATGTGCCTAATCGATGTTGTCATTGGTGTCAATTGCGCTCTTACTTTGTTGAGGATATTAAGAAATTTAGCCCCTCCGGTGATAACAATGTGTAGTACTAGAAATAGTGCATTACATGCAGAAGAATAGTTATATTCCAAGTTTGAGCCTCTAGTATGAAGAATTGAGTGAGTTATGTTCACCAGAGTGAAAACAACTTTTTTGTATGCTTGGTGGTGACAAGGAGAAAGTTTTTTGTTCTGCATTCCTTTGCATTGAAGTATTTTGGTCTGCAGTTATGGAATTAAGTCAGTGATGATGTTAAGTGCCTTCAAATGCAATGGTTCATGATAGTGGCTGACAATATTGTTCTTGTGCTCCAGTTTGAAGAATCTTATTGTTAGAGTGACTAGAGATCGTGCAGTTATTCCTGGTGATGACAATGTGCTTATGGATGTCTCCTAATCATGATCCTACATTTGGATTGCTCCACAAGGTGTAACTCAGATAATGCATGAAGCATGTTCTTGAGAATACTTGTGTTAACATTAGTCTTGGCCGACCTGGTTCAATTCATCATCTGCAGAGAAGCATCGAAGATTGTGATAACATGTTGTAGCATGTAAGATTATGTTTGAGTCCCTACTAAGGCTCAGCATGATCTCCATTCATTTCTTTTTCTTTGTAAATCTGTTTAGGTCGAGACCTATTATGATGTAACGTATGTTTGCCGGCCTTAGAGATTGTTCCAATGGTTGATGATTGTAATGCCAACCTTGATGATCATTCCAAGGTTGATGAAGTGTATAAATACTTGTAATTGAGTCATGAAAATGTATCCAAGTACAAAGATGCAAAGATAGAAGTAAAGTAAGGTAGCAGAGCAGAGCAAAGGTGTTTGTGCTTCAATGGAACTAAATCTTGGCATGGAGTAGATGTCATTATCTCAGTTCAACCTTTTGGTAGTGAGCCTCCTTTGTGAGCCCTCCCTTGGCAGTGAGCCACCCATAGGCAATGAGCCTTTCTTTGCAATGAGCAATTTGGGCAGTGAGCCCTATAGGTAGTGAGCCTCTATTTTTTGGTATTAATATAACTTATATATTTCTATCGGCTAACACCTGTTAGTGTGAATAGGGACATTTGATAACTAGTTTTATATCTCTTAGATAATTTTTATTTGTGTGAGGATAATTCATATTATGTAACTATTTATTAGTTAAATAATATTCTCACACATTCACATGTTAAGTTGACTAAGTAGTGAGTTTTCTAGGAGTCTAGTTGTGTGTTGAGTTGTTGATAGTTGGAGTGAGATGTATTATTCTCCACATGTGTAATTAGTTGGTATCATCTAATTGTCACATGTTGTAGGACACTCTTCACCTTTCACTCCACCTTTCTTGGCTCTCATCCTTGCCTTTATAAGCAAGGTATGTCATAGCATATTGTTGTTGGCAAGAGACACTATATGGATTGATGATTGTTGTCATTGATGGCAACAAAGTTCATCCCACACATCCGCAGGACATGGTGTGTCTCTACCGGAAGTCAGAATGAAGATTGTTGAGGTTTGGTAAACAAGAACAGAGCATGTGGCAAGGTCTGACAGACAGGTCTAGATCTCTCAAAGGAAGCATCTTGGTGAAGTGTGGATTTGGGGAAGTAAAGAGTACTACCTTGAGTGATAGATACCAAGGTTTTAGCCTCCGGTGATAGATGAGGTAAAAGATATGAATACTTGAGTACCAGGTTCCTGAGAAACAGTGTGAACAGAGGAAGAACTGACTGACAAAACATCAGACTACTTTCTTGATGTGTTACTAATGGTGGTAAAGGTTATGAAGGCATGAATGATGTTTGGCTAACATGATTAATGATTTCTACAAGCATATACTTGATCCACATTACTTGATGTGCAAGGATTCAGCTGACAGAACAGAGTTTGTGAGAAGATTGACTATTCCAGGTGCTAACTAGAAAGGTGATGAAATTACTTGTGCAGATATATATACACGATGGATTTAGTTGTGAGATGTGGTGTGGTGATATGGGAGATGCGAATAAAAGTAGAGCAGAGCAGAAGCAGTAAGGAAGGTCTGGTATGTGAAAGGAAAGCAGCATAAGAGAAGAGGAAAGATGAAGTGCAGCAGATCAGTGTACTGTGCCTAACCAGAACTGAACTCCAGCATATGTGTATGCCTCCAATCAGTTCAAGTATTGTATAACACTCTTTTGTAGACAGTGTGTCTCCTATAGGCAGTGTGCCTCCTTGTGAGCAGTGTGCTCAGGTAGTGAGCCCTAATTGGCAAGTGACATTTTTGTATTTCCTTATTCTTCTAATAGAGAATAATCTTTGGGTTAATCACCCTGTGGTTTTCTCCCTTAACAGGGTTTCCATGTCAAAAATACTATGTCATGTGTTTTTCCATTTCATGGTAATGTTTTCTTGTTTGACTTAATGCTGCATTGATTAATAAGAAAGTTCAAAAGAAGAAATAATTAGGATAACTGATTCACCCCCCCTCTCAGTTATCAACAATTGGTATCAGAGCCAAGTTCCTCCTAACAGAGTCTAACAGCTCGAGGAAGATCTGGGTTTCCAAATGGATCCATATGGTTTAAGGGAGCAACTCAAGACTGCCCTTGAGGATCTTGAACAGTCAAACTCTGAAGTCAATGAATTAAAGGAAAGACTCAAATAGGCTGATGATTTCATGAGAGAACTAAAAGACAAATTAAGTCTCTCTATGAAAAAGAGAAAGAAGCTGCTTCAGCAATTGGCAAGACAAGGTGAAGAAAGTAATGCAAATGAAGAGTTGACTGAGAAAACCAAGTTATGTGAAAAGTTATCAAAAGAAATCATTATGGTAAGACATGAAATGGAATCAGGAGTTATAAAGTTTACTCAAGAAGTTGAAGAGAAAAGAAAAACTGAAGAAAATCTAAGACAATCTCTCAAGGAGAAATCAGAAGACTGCCACCAGATGGATAGAATTATCAGACATCTTGAATCTGATCTTGAAGATGCTAAAGATAATGAAGAAAAACTTGAGGATCAAATTGTCTCTCTAAAAAAGAATCTTCAAACAACAAATGAGTATAAAGAGAAATTCAAGATAAGTTCTGCTCAACTTGAAGTTCTTCTTGGAAGTCAAAAGAAGGCAGATGACAAGTGTGGTTTGGGATATGAGAAAGGAGAAAGCTCTGAATCCGGTCAGAAGAATTTTGGATAAGAAAATCCAAGGAACAGGCCTAGAAGACCTCCGATAAGACAGCCTAATGCTCAAAGATATCCATCCTTCAATGGATACTGCCACAATTGCAATCACTTTGGTCACAAAGCTAATCAGTGTAGAAAGAGAATGAATCAGACTAATTCATCCTTCTTCTGACAGTGTTATAACTGCAAAAGGTATGGTCACAAGTCTCATGAATACAGAAATATACAAATGAACAAATCATTCAATGGTAGATGCTTTGCATGCAATAGAGTAGGTCATATGGCTAATCAATGCAGATCAAGAGGATATTAGTCAAATATGCAAAGAAATGTTGTTTGCCAAATCTATAATAGGTCCGGTCATAATGCAAAAGTCTGCAGAAGCAAGAATCAGGACAAAAGAGGTTCGGTATATAATCAGAATCAAGATAAGGGTAAACAAAAGATGAATGCGGATGAAGTTTAAAATGAGATGAGCAAGATTTAGGTGAAGAAAAGTACTGAGAATGTAGAGGTTGGATCCGCACCAGACTCTGGTGCTGATATTCCTTCTGAAAACTAAAAAGTGAGCTCTAGCTCAGGCAGAGACACAAAGAAAACCTTGTTCCCCTAGCCAGTCAATTGGTGCCAGAACTGGCACAAGAAGAGTTGTGAATTGAAGGAGTCATAAGGGATATATTCAAACAAACTGTGGTTAAGATTTGGAAGATCCGCAAGATGTTTAAAGATCAGGGTTGATCCAGTTCTTCAAATCATCTGAGTAAGGCAAACTGGAATAATCTAGGTCGAGCATTTATTGTAGTCTAATATTAGGGCTTGCGGAGCAATATAAGGGTTTTTCATTAATCACTCGTTCATTCTGCACTCAAGAAGAAATGAAAAGCGGAGCTCTACAACAAAATTCCTCAAGTTCATCGAAGATCACTTGCAGAAGTCATTACTTCCAGAGATCAATCCAACCAACTCCGTGATACCGGTAGGCGCAAAAGGTATTTTTCCGTTTTCAAATATCTCACTGCAAATCTCTTGATAATGGGTACTCTTAATATTGTAAAGATTTCTGATAGACCTCGACCTACATTTAAGAAACATCCATACAAATCCTTGGAGGTAGATCCCCTAGGAGCATTCTCTAGTGTTCCTCATGGCGTTTTACACATAGAAGACATTAGGGTTTACATACATGCCAATATTGAAGGGTTTGGGGAATTCAAATTAAGAGACATCTATCACAAACAATTGATAGATGATGCTTTTCAGCTTAAACTAGAATATAAGGGCATCCAGGAAAAGCATTTTGATCAGTTCATTCATTTCCCCTGCTTTGAAGAAGATGAATGGGTCCGGTATGTTTTAAGTAGGGTGCATGATGACTTCCTATGGCTGAATAGACCTTGCAAGATCACCAAGGAAGCAATTAGGGCAGTAACTAGTTTACATTCCTCCGGAGGAATTCCTGTCCTCAAATCTGTCAAAAACAACATTGTCACAGAGGCCACCAGATCAAAATTTGATAAGAGAGCAATGACCATTGAATATATTACTGACCCGGATATCAAGTATGCATCTATGATAATAGGATACAAGATATATCATTCCAGTAGGAAGAATTCAGTATCTGGAACTACAGTATACACGGCCTATGAGATGCTGAGAAAGAATACAGATTATGATCTCTGTGAACTCCTCTTTAGCCAATTAATGGAAAACATACAAAAGATCAAGAAGGACAAAAAGAATTCCTTTAAATATGGAGGACTGATACTATGTTTGTTCTTCTATTTCATGAATGAGCTTCCCGGATCAAATGGATGGGTATGGAAAAATGACAAACCGGTAGCTATCTAGATCAGAGATTACTTGCATGAACTTGGAGATGCTAAGGCAAGAAATACAGCTCTATGGGGTTACTTCAAGCAATTCCAAAATACAATGCAAATTAGAGAAAGAATCCCCAAATCAGTAGTTGAAAAATACAAGGATACAGTGTGCTTCATGGTAGACACTGATCAATGTCTTATGGAGGCAGTAGAGCCAAGGATAGTCTGGATCATGCCCATGGGGTATGAAGTTGATGAACAGATTGTGGAGCTGCATGTTCAACACATGCTAAGCTAGCCTAAAGATCCAAAAGTAGAAAGGTTTGGAACCTTTGAGGAGCTGAGTATAAAAATCCATGTTGAACTCAGAGAACCAAAGATCAAAAGGAAGGTGAGAAAAGAAGTAGAAAATATTGCTCAAGGCCTTGGCATCTCAAAGGAGGCACTTGATGCCCACAAGAAAAGGATGGAAAGGGCTGAGAAAGAGAAGAAAGAGGCAGAAAAGAAAAGCAAGGAAAGTGCTTCGGTAGAAACCTCAACTCAAACCAGATCATCAAAAAGATCTGCACCTGTCATAGCCAAAAGCTCAAAACCGGAAGTCCAGACATCTGGTAAAAGAGAGAAAAGATCAAAGACAAAAGCCACAAGGGCTTATGCAAGTCAAAAGGATGAAGAGGAAACCGAATCAGATGAGGAGATTAGGAAACTAAAGAAGAAGAAGAAATCATCTAGTCAAGAAGAAGAAGAGAAGGAAGAGGAATTTGTTGAAAAACCTACTCTCTCCTTAGATGATGTAGTAAAAGCAGTCACTGTGGATGGCAACCTATAGCTCTTAATAGAATTCTATGATGATTATAATGAAGCAGATAAAAAGATTCTGGAGGAAGCCACAATTAAGTTTTTGAACATTTACAATAAAGCTTTTATTGAAATTATCTCTCTAATTCCTAAGAGTCTAGAGAAGGAGTTGGAAATGAGAAAGACCAATGCCATGGAAAAAGACCTTGAGATTCGGGAACAGATAACTATTCAGCTATATCCTTCAATTGATCCCAAGACAATGAACATGGTATTCAAAGACTGCAAGGATGAATTCAGGAGCAAAGCAAGGATGAATCAGCTTATGCTTGGTGAGACCGACAAGGTAGCCAAGGACACTGAAGAGATTCTCTAGAAAACCTTCAAAAGATTTAAACTTCCTATCATAGAGGAATTGGGTACTGATCCTTCCACCACAAATGTTGCAGAAGAAACTCCTGAGAAAATGTCAGAAGAGGTGGGCCCTGAACAGACTAACATTTCTCCTCTGGTTTCCCCTACAATCTCCAGATCTAAAGGAGAAGAAAAATTACAGGAGAAAGAAGCAGAGGTGAAGGAAAAAGAAGATGACAGTGCTAAGGTTGTAGAAGGAGAGAAGGCTTCAGTAGAGAAAACCACAACTGCTAGTAGTGAAGGAGAGAAAACTCCTAAGGACAGCTCCCAGACTGCAGAAGAGAAGAAACATCTATCTCTGGCAAGAGACACTGCACAAACTGTCCAAGAATTCCTGAACAAAGAAACAATGGAGATTGATGAATTGGAGCTTCTACAAGGTCCATTCAATTTTGATTCTCTTTCTCTGGTATAGACAATGAAGATAGCTTCATTTGCAAATGCTAAGGCTAATGAAAAACTCCTAAAGTCTCATATGGAAGACTGTGAGTTGATAGAAGTTGCTTCCAGAGTGCTTGAAAAGATTATGCCATCAGTTCAAAAAGATCCCACAGCCTCCACTTCCGGTAATCTCAAAACTCTAGTCAGCAGTGTCAATACACATTTTGATTCACTAAAGAAGTCAGCAGAAGATAAGGTCCGGAAGGAATTTCTTGCAAAAAAATTATCAGAGGTACAAGGTTTGATAAGTAATGATAGGAGAAATATGAGTATAGGGATAAAGAGCTTAGAAAATACTCTTATAGATGGCAGAAAAATATACAAATTTTGTATTTCATGGTCCAAAGTAATAGTAGAGATTGAGAAGAAAATAAAAGAGCAAGAGGATAAACTACTAATTTGTCTCAAAGTTTTGATCCTCTCTCTTCCTCTATAGTCAATCAAGAGTGTCAGACTATTGCAATCACAACTGCAATAAAGAATTTTGAGAAGGAAAGGAAGAACATGATCAGCCAGATGGGTGAACTTAGGAGGATCATTGTCCCTAAGTTAGAGGCCATGCATGAGGCCATAAGTGAAGCTCAAATCACAGCCCAGACAAATGATCCAATAGATCTAAAAATGGCAGATGCGTTTGCATTCCTGTTGAGCGGTCATATCTCAATTTTGGACAGAATGAAGCAAAGTTGGGCTACAAAATTTATTCAATTAAAGACAACTTTTGCAGACATACTTAAGTATATGTAAGTATGCCATATGTATATACTTATGCGGTTAAGTATAGTAGAATTTTTTAAAATTTTGGTGTGCGGACCCTACCCTTTGCCATTGATGTCAAAGGGGGAGTGAGGAGCAGTGAAAAATGAGGAATCCAACTAAGGGGGAGCTCTAAAAAATGTATATAAAGATAGAGCATCAGCCAAGGGGGAGCATAGTATAAACACTTAGTCATTTTTCACTAAGTGTTGCCATCAATGCCAAAGGGGGAGATTGTTGCCAAGAGACACTATATGGATTGATGATTGTTGTCATTGATGGCAACAAAGTTCATCCCACACATCTGTAGGACATGGTGTGTCTCTACCAGAAGTCAAAATGAAGATTGTTAAGGTTCGGTAAACAAGAACAGAGCATGTGGCAAGGTCTGATCTGACAGACAGGTCAGGATCTCTCAGAGGAAGCATCTTGGTGAAGTGCGGATTTGGGGAAGTAAAGAGTACTACATTGAATGATAGATTCCAAGGTTTTAGCCTCCGGTGATAGATAAGGTAAAAGATATGAATACTTGAGTACTGGGTTCCTAAGAAATAGTGTGAATAGAGGAAGAACTGACTGACAGAACATCAGACTACTTTTTGGATGTGTTACTGATGGTGTTAAAGGTTATGAAGGCATGAATCATGTTTGGCCGACATGATTAATGATTTCTACAAGCATATACTTGATCCGCATTACTTGATGTGCAAGGATTCAGCCGACAGAATAGAGTTTGTGAGAAGATTGACTGTTCCGGGTGCCGACTAGAAAGGTGATGAAATTACTTGTGCAGATATATATACACGATGGATTTAGTTGTGAGATGTGGTGTGGTGATATGGGAGATGTGAATAAAAGTAGAGTAGAGCAGAAGCAGTAAGGAAGGTCTGATATGTGAAAGGAAAGCAACATAAGAGAAGAGGAAAGATGAAGTGCAGCAGATCGGTGTACTGTGCCTAACTAGAACTGAACTCCAGCATATGTGGATGCCTCCAATCAGTTCAAGTATTGTATAACACTCTTTTGTAGACAGTGTGTCTCCTACAGGCATTGTGCCTCCTTGTGAGCAGTGTGCTCAGGTAGTGAGCCCTAATTGGCAAGTGACATTTTTGTATTTCCTTATTCTTCTAATAGAGAATAATCTTTGGGTTAATCACCCTGTGGTTTTCTCCCTTAACAGGGTTTCCATGTCAAAAATACTGTGTTATGTGTTTTTCCATTTCATGGTAATGTTTTCTTGTTTGACTTAATGGTGCATTGATTAATAAGAAAGTTCAAAAGAAGAAATAATTAGGATAACTGATTCACCCCCCCTCTCAGTTATCAACAATTGTAATGGGAGTGTAATCTTGTATTTGTATTCATTGATAGGAATACAAGTCATTCTTGTCATATTGATCTTCTCTTTTATTTGTGCTTTCCATTAGGCTTCTAGATCTTGGGTGGCTATCTCCATAGCCAAATCTTACATGGCATTAGAGCTTATAGATTGCCTTTGGTTAGTCTATTAAGAGATCTTGAGTGCAAATCATGGTGGATCTTGAAAATTGAGTATGCTCTTCTCTTGCATTGTATGATGATCTTGAGAATCAGAAAAATTTGATAGAAATACCATATTTGGAGGATTTTCCTCTTTGTGGCATTGTATTATAGATTGCAGCATGCCTTTTATTGACTTAGGTGGCTGATTCAACTTCTACATGCCATTTTTTTGTTGCTGGAGATGTTTTTTTGCACTAGATCCACATCTTCAGCATGTCAGATCAAAAATACCTTTTGGGTTTTTTTTGCCACATCTAAAAAACCATCTAGGTATCTTTTAGATTTTGCATGCAAGAAACACATCATCTACGATTGTAATCAGAAAGTTTCTGCAGGACCCCTCTCCAATGGAGTTTTTGTTTTGACAGTTCAACTTTGAAAGCTCATATCTTTCTCAATTTTGTTCATTTTTTCAAGCATTTTTTTATTTAGATTAGAATTTTGTAGGCATCGTAGTGGTGCAAACATTTTTTGATTTTGGTGTCTGGATTTTCTAGTAATTGTAGATTTTCGTCAGTCTTTCTGAGTAGTTCCCATTTTCAGAACTTCAAAGGCTTCGTTTGGGGTCATACGGTAACATTTTTAGGAGATTTTTTTATAAAGTGTATGATTTTTTGAGTACTTCTCAGATCCACAATCAGTTTGGTCTAGTTTTGCTTAGAAATTGTACTTTCAAATATAGCCTAATTTTGGCATTTGCATGTACCAAAATCAAAAGATCACTTAGCTATTTTGGCTTGTGGTGACTATAATCGCACTAATAATAAATTTTCAATATCATATTTTTCTAGGGGGGTCATTGATTGAGTGAATTTGGGGGGGTGATCTTGTAGTGGTTGATTGCTTTTAGTTCTTGGTTGTCTTTTTGCAATGGGGAAATGTCAAATTAAACTTCTAACTCCATATAATTATGCATCATAGAAAACGTCAGTATGAAATTATCTAATGGGAAAAGGTTTCACTAGATATGTAAAAGAATCTATTCCTGACCCTATTGATATAAATGCAAAGGTAGTATGGGAGATCAATCATGAGAAAACTCTTCGATACATTTGTTCATTTGTCTCTTTTGATTTGCAATTCTATGTTGAATCATGCACAACACCTAAGGAGGCTTAGGAGACTTTTAAAAAATTGTATGGTAAAACCGATAAGATTAGGGGTTATCAAATTGATAATGATTTGATGAGTCTTGATCCTAAGGAGTTCAAGAAAATCCAAGACTATATCTCCAAGATTAAGAAATTAAGAACACAACTAAAGGATTGTAAGATTACTAAGGATGATTTACAATTGATTCTAAATGTGTTGTCCCAGGTTGGTCCTGAGTATTCAGTATTTGTTCCTAGCTTTCACACTCAATAAGTTTCCATGGGAGCTACATATGTTGAGCCTACTTTTGATGACTTTTCAAATCTTCTAATCTAAGAAGAAGCGAAGTTAATTCAAATGGGCATCCTCAAGTCCTCCAAACCACAAGCATTGGTGGCTAATGAACCTAAGGTACAGAAAGAATCAAGGAATCCTGAAAAGAAACAAAAGAAGAAAAAGAATAAGCCATAGAAAGAATCTGATTCCTCTCTCTCCAAAGTAGAATCATCTAAGAAGGAGAAGCCTTAGTGTGCATATTGTAAGAAATTGGGGCATGATGAACACCAATGTTACATAAACAAAATTGATGAGTTGCAACATCAACTAAAGAATGTTCGAATGAATTCATCTTTAGGGAGTTCATCTTCATCTTCATCATATTCAAAGTCAAAGTGCGAGAAACAATAGGGGAAAACACTTTTTTGTAGTTGCAGATTCTGAGTCAAGAAAATGGATCTTTGATTTTAGAGCTTCACATCATATGGCTTAATTACAGAGTATGTTCTCTTCATATGAGACTTGTTCATCACCACCCATTCTGATGGCCAACAACACATCTATGAGTGTTTGTGGGAAAGGATCAATTGACATTGACAAAGGATCATTTAATGATGTCCTTTGTGTACCATCATTGTCTACCAATATCCTTTCTATCTATCAGATTACACATGGTGGAGAAGCAAAGAGTGTTGAGTTCACACTAGATTCTATGATTATTTAGGATTTGCATAGTAAGAGATATAATTGCAGTTGGGGAGGTAGATCATCAATCTCGAGTGTCCACCTTCTCACATTTTTCTCCTATTGTTCCTTTTGCTAAGGATCACACTCATGTGGAGACTTTTAAGGAGATTCAGTATGGTCATTTACATCTTGGTGTTCTTTCATCGACTAAGGTTCTAGAGATATGTACTGACATTCCATCTCCTCCTACATCTCTTGTTACATCTACATAATTCAATGTTGCTACATCCATGGTTTCCATTGATTCAATGTAGAAGGACATTCATAGTCTTCCAAAGTCAGCTACTTGGGATGAGTACTTTACGGGTATTGCAAGCTTGTTTTGTGAGTCCTATCTTGTAGACTTGGAGGACACTATTGATAACATTCATCTTCTCTTTGATTAAGTTACTTCATCTTCTTCAGATGTTGAGGGGGAACCTTTTGACCCCTTATTCTTTACCCACATGATCATTCCTCATAGTTTAACATGACTATGGCTACTATTGAGCAAGATTTGGAGGAGGCACCTTTATCTTTAGAGAAGACATCTTTGTCTGTGGATCATGTTCTACATCAGTTTCCACTAGATCTTGGATTGTCACATTCTTCAGTTTGGCATGAGACTCCTGATTAGATTGTGGCTTCTTTTTCCATCGACATGGCATCACCTAAGTAGAGTTTAGAGACTTCATACTCTTTGAATTTTCTCCCTTTATATTCCTTTTAGGAATGGGAAGACGTTTTACATTTATTCTTGGTCTTGTTTCTTCCTAAGGGGAGGAACATTGTTCGGCGATCGTGGATCATTTTCAGCATTCATTGTCTAGAATCTACCATCAATGTAGGAGACTCTACCTTGAGGGGGGACTACTTGGTCTCTCTTCTTTTCCTCTTTTTTGAGGGGGATTGTTCATTGTATATATGTGTTGGAATTGGTAGCATATGATTCATGTTGACTATACCTTTCCACACTTTTTGCATTCTCACTTTTGGAGAGGAGTTTTTTTCCCATGAGGTTTTCTCCTTTACTCCACTTCAGATTTGTTTATATATGGGTACCCAACTTGGCCTAGTAGATGGGACCGATTCATTTGGTTTACTTGTTTTTGTCAACTACTCCCTAAGTTACACTTAAGGGGGGGTGTTAGTGTGATTAGGGACATTTGATAACTAGTTTTATATCTCCTAGTTAATTTTCCTTTGTGTGAGGATAATTCATATTATTTAACTATTTATTAGTTAAATAATATTCTCACACATTCACATGTTAAGTTGACTTAGTGAGTTTTCTAGGAGTCTAGTTGAGTGTTGAGTTGTTGATAGTTGGAGTAAGGTGTCTTATCTTCCACATGTGTAATTAGTTGGTATCCTCTAATTGTCACATGTTGTAGGACACTCTCAACCTTTCACTCCACCTTTCTTGGTTCTCATCCTTGCCTTTATAGCTTAAAGGTATGTCATAGTATATTGTAATGGGAATGTAATCTTGTATTTGCATTCGTTGATAGGAATACAATTTATTCTTGTCATATTGATCTTCTCTTTTATTTGTGCTTTCCATTAGGCTTCTAGATCTTGGGTGGCTATCTCTATAGGCAAATCTTACAACACCCACCATGGTTTTTCCCCTTTTTAGGTTTTCCAAGTAAAAATATGGTGTCTCCTATGTTGATTATGCTATTGTGTTGAGCTTCTCATTTTATGCTTTTATGTTTATATTTGAATATAAGTAATTGATAAGTTGATGATCATAATTGGTTAAAAGTTTTAGGACAACTGATTCATCCCCCACCCCCTCTTAGTTGTCCGATGTAGTCCAACAATTGGTATCAGAGTAGGTTCCTCTAAAGAAAGCCTAACAACTTGAGGAAGATCTAGGATGTCTTATAAGAAGGAAGCTCCACATTTTGATGGGCCAAATTATGCTCTTTGCAAGGTATGAATGAAAAGCCATCTTCTTTGTCTTGGTTATAAAGTATGGAAGGATGCAAAAACAAAATATACCATGCCTCCAAATGGTTTGATGACTGAAGCTGAAATCAAAGAATATCAGTTGAATGTCAAACAAAAGGATGCTCTGCTAAGTTCCTTAAGTAACTCAATGTTGACAAAAATTTTGGAACTTGAATTTGCAAATGAGGTATGGGAGAAGCTAAAAAATATGTATGAAGGCAATGATTTTGTAAAAGAAGCCAAGATACAAAACCTGAAAGTGAAATATGAGGGTTTGAAGATGAATGAAGATGAAAACATAACATCCTTTATGCAAAGAGTTGATGAACTTGTCACTAGAATAAAGGGTATGGGAGGAACTCTCAGTGATAAGGAAGTTGTGATGAAAATTCTCAGATCATTACCAAAGTCATATAGTCACAAGGTAGCTAGAATTGAAGAATTCATGACTGTGAAAACTATTGACAGAGATCAGTTACATGGAAAGCTTATAGCCTTTGAGATGAGAGAATTTGGTGATGTCCTACCTAAAGTTGAATCAGCTTTTAAAGTCAGTACTTCAGCAGAGAACTCAAGAGCTGAGAAATACAAGGTGGATGATGACTTTGATGAAATTGAAGCTAACTTTGTTGATAGGCTACAAAGAGGCTCCAGTAAGTTCAAAGGTAAATTACCTTTCAAATGTTTCTCTTGTGGTAAAGTAGGTCATTATGCTTCGAGATGTCCTGAAAGAATTGAAAGAAATAAGAAGAAACATGATAGCAAGCCTAGAGTTCCAAAGAAATGCTACTATGTCAGAGATTTTGATGATGATGGGGTGACCGATGATGAATCTGATGATGCTAGTACTAGTGCAAATGAATTCCTATTTATTACTATTAAAGAAGATCTCATGTCTACTAATTCTACTAGCTATGTGAAGGATGAAAAACTAGTGGAAGAAATTGCTTTGGTTGTTTAGGTTGAGAAAGATAAGAATGAATGGATTATTGATAGTGGATGCTCACATCACATGACTGGTGACAAAAGCAAGTTTGTATGTTTGGAAAAGTATGATGGAGGACTGGTTAGGTATGGAGATAATGTAGTTGGTAATATTTGTGGAAAGGGAACTATTTCATTTGATGGAAAGCATAATATTGACAATGTTCTATATGTAAAGGGTTTGAAGCATAATATTTTGAGTGTCAGTCAGATGTGTGACAAAGGATATAATCTAAGATTCAAATATAATGGGTGCAAGATCATGGAAAGTTCTGGAACTGTAATTGCTACCAGTAAGAAGACAAAAGGTAACATCTATCAATTAAGATGAACTCATAATTATTGTTTATTGGCTTAGGTAGATGAAATTTGGTTAGGACATAGAAGGATGTGTCATATAAACTTTGATAATCTGGTAAAGATAAGTTCAGATCAAATTATGAGAGATTTACCGAAACTTGTGAAACCATCCAACACAATCTACAAGAAATGTTAGTTAGGGAAGTAGACAAGAATAAGCTTCAAGAAAAAAGAGCAATTCTCTTCTAGTTTGCTGGATCTAGTGCATACAGATCTTTGTGGTCCTACAAGGGTGAAAAGTCTACAAGGTGACATGTACTTCATGTTGCTTATTGATGATTATTCTAGAATGACTTGGGTTACTTTTCTAAGAGACAAATCAGAAGCCCTAGAGAAATTCAAAATTTTCAAGGAAATGGTTGAAAATGAAATAGAGTTAAAGATCAAATGCTTGAGGTCTTATAGAGGAGGTGAATTCACATGAAATAAATTCAACATTTTCTATGAAGAGCATGGTAAAAAGAGACAGCTGTCTGCAGCTAGGACTCCTCAGTAGAATGGAGTTGTGGAAAGGAAAAATAGGACATTTTAAGAGGCTGCTAGGACTATGATGAAGGAAGTAGATCTGCCAGAAGTAAAGAGGCTATTCATACTGTTGTTTACATCTAAAACAAAGTTCAAGTGAAAGGTAATGGTACTCAAACTCCTTATGAATTATGGTATGGAAAAATTCCTACATTAAAATATTTTAAAGTCTTTGGAAGCAAATGCTATATAAGTAGAGAAGATGATCTAGGAAAGTTTGATGTAAGAAGTGATGAAGGAGTCTTCCTTGGATACTCTACCAAGAGTAAGGCTTACTGGTGCTAAACCAAAAGGCTAAAATAGATTGTTCAGAGTGTAAATGTGAAGGTAGATGAAGGAAAGGAAAGAATATGAGACATGAGTTGTTATAAACCAGATGAACCTATGACTATAGTAAATGAAGAGAAAGATACACAAGAATACAGTTAGGATGAAGAAGAAGCTCCAGAAAGTGTTTTCAAGAATCCCAAGTATGTAAGGATCAATCATTCTGAAGATTAGATTATAGGTGACAAGAACAAAGGTGTGCTAACAAGAAGAAGAGTTGTAGAGGAACAAGTCAATTATTGTTTTCTTTCAAACATTGAACCAAAAACTATGAATGAAGCATGCAATGATGAAAATTGGGTAAAGGCAATGGAGGAAGAACTATTGCAGATAGCAAAGCATGAAACTTCAGAATTAGTTCCTAGACCTACTGAAAAAATGTTATTGGAACTAAATGGGTCTTCAGGAACAAGCTGAATGAAAATGGAGAAGTTGTAATGAATAAAGCAAGACTTGTATGCAAAGGATATTCTCAAATTGAAGGGATATATTTTGAAGAAACTTTTGGCCCAGTAGCTTGAATTGAAGCAATCAAAATTTTTCTGGCATTTGTAGCTCACAAAGATTTGAAGGTATATCAGATGGATGTGAAATTGGCCTTCCTGAATGACGAGTTAGAAGAGGAAGTATACATTGAGAAACTGAAAGGATTCCAATTGTAAAATCAAGGTGATATGGTATGTAGGTTGAAGAAAGTATTGTATGGACTCAAACAAGCTCCTAGAGCCTGGTATGCAAGGTTATATAAGTATTTATTGCAATTGGGATTTAGTAAAGGTACTGCAGATAGCAATCAATATTTCAAAATCAATGATGATTAGATCTTGATTGTTGAGGTTTTTGTTGATGACATTATCTTTGGAGGAAATGAAGGTATGTGCATAAGGTTTGCCAGTGAGATGAAAAGTAAATTTTAAATGTCCATGTGTGGTGAAATGAATTTCTTTTTGGTTCTGGAAATTAATCAATTAGATAAAGGAATCTTCATATCTCAGTCTAAGTATGTGAAAGAGTTGTTAAAGAAGTTTGGGATGGAAGACTCTAAACTAGTATGTACTCCCATGGTGACTGGTTGCAAGTTGAGGAAAACTAATGAATCACCTAAGATTGATCAGAAAAAATACAAATCCATGATTTGAGGATTGCTTTATCTAACTCAAACTAGACTTGATATTATGCATGCAGTTTGTCTTGTTGCAAGGTTTCAAGCTGATCCAAGAGAATCACATGTGATGGCAGTTAAAAGAATCCTGAAGTATTTGAAAGGTACTCTGGATTATGGCTTATGGTCTCCAAAGGACAATGATTTCAGTCTAAGTGCTTATACATATGCAGATTGGGCCAGAGATGTTAATGACAGAAAGAGTACAAGTGGAGGTGTCTTCTTCTTAGGTAATAAATTGGTCTCATGGCTAAGCAAGAAACAAGATTCAATATCTTTGTCAACTGCACAAGCAGAGTATATTGTAGCAACATGTTGTTGCGCTCAAGTATTATGGATGAAACAGAATTTGAAGGATATAAGAGTTGTGTATAAAGATCCAATTGCAATCTTTTGTGACAATACAAGTGGCATAAACATTTCAAAGAATCCAGTGATGCACTAAAAAACAAAGCACATATCAATAAGGTATCACTTTTTGAGAGAGAAGGTGATAGAGAATGAAGTAAAGTTGGAATATGCGGTGTCCACAAAGGATCAAATTGTAGATATTTTCACTAAGCCTCTGCCTAAAGATACCTTTGAGTATCTCAAAGAAAAGTTAGGGGTCATCACCACTCCTATCCTAAACTAAGATGCATAGGAATGCATTAATCCAGTGGAGCTCAAATTGTCATTCTTTGATCTAGATTGATGATCTAAAGGCTACCTCTCAGGGGGAGTAGCTAAATGTTTCTGATAAAGTAAATGGATTAGAGCAGCAACATGCAAGTATGTGCCCTTTACCATTGATGTCAAAGGGTGAGATAAATCATGTGAAAAACTTAGGGGGAGAAAAAATGTAAATGTGTAAAGAGGAAGAGGGAGAATCTTGTCTTGGTGATCTTTTTAGATTTTCACATCATATGTTGCCATCAATGACAAAGGGAGAGATTGTTGCAAGTATGTACCTAATCGATGTTGTCATTGATGTCAACATATCTATGTTGTCATTGGTGTCAATTATGCTCTAACTTTGTTGAGGATATTGAGAAAATTAGCCCCTTTGGTGATAACAATGTCTTGCACTAGAAATAGTGCATTACATGTAGAAGAACAGTCCAGAAGAATGCTCTACATTTCCTATAGAATAAATATCTTTACCTACAGATTGGAAGTTATTTAGAAGCTTGTATGAAGATGTTATATTCCAAGTTTGAGCCTCTGGTATGAAGAATTGGGTGAGTTATGTTCACCAAAGTGAAAACCACTTTTTCTATATGCTTGGTGGTGACATGGAGAAAGTGTTTTGCTCTTCATTCCTCCGCATTGAAGTATTTTGGTCTGCGATTCTGGAATTAAGTTAGTGATGATGTTAAGTGCCTTCAAATGCAATGGTTCATGATTTGGTCATCCACAAGCTATCATTTACTCATGACAGTGGTTGACAGTGTTGTTCCTATGCTCTGGTTTGAAGAATCTTATTGTTAGAGTGATTAGAGATCATGCGGTCATTCCTAGTGATTACAATGACATCTCAACCAGTTGAAATGGGAATTTTCCCAGCTCCTTCCTCACCTCATTCAATTGAAATGGTTACTATGAGGTTCTTGCTCTACCATTCTTGCATATTGCACAAGAAGAAAGAACAAGGGACAAAGCTTTAACAATAAATGTAAAGATCAAGATTAAAGATAACAAGTATGTCTAACCCTTTTTAGCCACCTTTGTTGTAGCATACCTTTTATCACTTAAGTGGACTCCTCTCATGTGTTATGTTCCCCCATGTTGTCTAATATTTTGTTTAGGTCTCTTTTGATGACCCTCAACATTCTTGTAAGGTCAAGGATAAAAGGAGACCACCTATGTTGTGATCATTCTTCTATTTTTCTCTACATTCATCTACTCTTCTCTCCTCTATTTTATTGTTGTGTTTTATACCTTTATGACATAGAATTGCAAAGGATATTTGGGGGTGCATCCTTCTATGTGGTGTTCCTAAGTCACTCTTGTCTCTTCTCTCATTTTTATTTTTTACATTCTTTAGTGATCCTACCTAGTTAGTGCATGATGAAAACAAACAAATACTAATACGGACTGTGTTTCCCTTCAGCAAGAAAATACAAATGGAGCTAGTCCATATATATGAAGATGGGGTTGATATATATATATATCTAATTCTTCACTAGTATAATCACTCTGTGTGATGTACCATTTTGTAACAAACTTTTGCAATACTCTCAATCTGCTTCAATGCACTTTGGATGGTTTTGTATCTCACCTTATTGTTACACTCAGTTCTGAGATACCTGCAGTGTAGCCCAATGCCTATACTTGGTTCCTAACTCACAAGTGTATCCTTGGTCTTTTATGTGATCTAATAAATGATTTATGCATATCTTTCATGAATTAATTTGGTTATATTATCTTAGAGTAAGATTTTTCTAACCAAAGCTTATATCTTGTTGTTGATTATCTTAGCAAACAATATCAATGTGATTGAGGGAACATTCAGTGATTGTGGCACATGTCACCTCTAGGGGCATGGGCTTTGTGAAAGCTCTTATTCCCTTTCATGTTTTCACTCTATCTTAATGTTCTTGATTTTGGCAAGTGCGATCAACCACCTTAAGGTGGGGGCATATATAAAGGTATCTATATGATTATCTTTTACATTGACAAAGTATGTTTGAAAGCCCTCATCATGAGGTGGGATGGTGTATCTCTTGATCTAGTGCACATCCTTTTAATGAAAAAATCCCTCATTGCAAGGCCGGATGACATATCTCTTGAGCTAGTGCATATCCTTTTATACAAAGCCCTTCTGCAGAAGGTGGGATGGTGTATCTCTTTAGGTAGTGCACATCCTTTTACACAAAGTCCTCTATGGAGGTAGGGTTGGATCTTGAGTTATTCACCCTTAAGTGTGTCTTTGGTAGTTGTTGTATCATAGCTCAACCATCAAGTGTGTCTTTGGTAGTTGTTGTATCATAGCTCAACCATCAAGTGTGTTTGGCATGTTTTAGATGGTGGGTCTTAGCAATAAGCTCCTTCCCATCACTCGTTTTTGTCATGTATAAAATATATATTGTGTCTATGGCATACTAGGCAGTTCTCATGTATTTTGTTTATTTTCCTTATGTGTTTGATGTGTCTTCCCCTGAGTGTGGTCTAAAGGTGCATAGTGGTGAGCTCCCTCCACACTTGAGTTTTTGTTTGGCATGTCTTCCCCCTGGTGTAGTCTAAAGGCATGTAGAAATGAGCTCCCTCTACCCCCTAGTTTAGGATTTGTTTAGTTGATTAAATCAATGTATTCTCCATGTATTGCATGACTTCTCTCATGTATTCTTCATGTATTGTGTGCTTCCACTATATTCCCTATGTTTTGCATGCTTCTTACTATATTCATTATGTCTTGCATGTCTTCCATGTGTTTTTTAGTGCTTACCTGTGATTGGGGGCTAGAAATAATCCTCCAACCTTTGGGTATGCCTTAGCTCGATGTGCTTGGTGTGTTTGATGTGTTTGATATACTTTGACCATACTTTAATCCATGTATGGAATCGTAAGATCATACATACATTAAAGTCCCTCCTAGTTTATCTCCTAGGTCCATATGTTAACACGTTTCAAGACAAATACTAATCCTAGAGCAATTTCCCCTAAAACCCATGTCAAATATGACTTAGGGGCCTATTCCAATCCATAATTAAGACCAAATTAGGGCCTTGGGACTTGAGGATGGGTGACCAAGTCTAACCTAATTTGTCAAGATGAAATTTAAAGTATGTTAGCTTGGTCCCTCTCAAAAGGTTTCCCTTTGTTGGCCTCTTCAATTTAAATTATGAATGTGAGCGGGAAAGAATATATAAGTGAGTTTATGACTTTATTTTACACCTAGATGGATAATACAAACTTGTAATATTGAGAAAAGAGATTTCAAGGACTTCATTGTGTTTCAGAGCAAAATTGTGTTGTTATTATGTTTGTTTGTTGCATATTTAGCTTCATCAATCCATCTCCTCATGATTTGAAGGATCTTCATCTCTGTGAGGGCTTCACCTCTAAGATGACATATATTTGTGTTTCAATCATTTCATTTCATCATTGGATTTGGCCTTTGCCCTCCTTGGGCATGCACTCCATCTAACAGTGGTGTTGGAAGACTTGAATGTCCTTCCAGGGCTTGACCGAGGAAAGCTCCTAAACACCAAAATCCCCAAACCCCTCTCTTTATGATTATAGGTTATAGGTGTGGGAGTTGGAAAAGTGCAAGTGCAGAGAAGTACTTTAAAGGAGAAGGATTTAGGATCTTGAAGAAACTTATTGATATTCCTCCCTCCTAGACTATAGTGCTCACCCCATAGTCCTCCCACAAGCTTGGCCCCAAACTCAAGATCTAAATACTGTCTGACACATCTCTCTACTTTAGATTTATAGAAAAACTACCCTATTGGACTTGAGTGCCCACCCCGTTGTCCACAAAGTTTATATTTCTAGAAACTCAACTTCATGTATATTTCTAATCATCTATGAGTATCTTCCTATATAGTTTCCTATATCAATCTATCTGTCTGTACCCAACTACAATATAATTCAGGTTTGAGGCTAATTAGATCTAGGTTTTGATGAATCTCTCAATCGAATCTATATTTCCATATCATTCTTGAGTACATAAACCTGTAGCTAAGTCCTTAATCATCTATAGTGATTTGGCTGGCGTTTAATCCTCGAATGTTATTATGAAAGGAGGGTTTGATTTGATATACTTTAACACTATCCACCATATTCTCCCTTTTCATATATAATAAATGATTAGGTAGATTGTTTGATTGGAATAAATTATTATAGTAAGAAAATTTTGATAAGTGGTTATCATTATATTAGCATAAGAAAATGAGATGAATGGAAGACAACATTTAAGACTAAATAAGATTTGTATAAGTGTTGGTTTTTCCATTTGAGTTGACTAACAAGCTGACTACATTTATGGGTTTGATGAATGAGGTTATGAAGCAAAATTTGGATGGTTGTTATATTTTGTTTGGAGAATATTATTATTTTTAATAAGACTAAGGAATAACTTCTATAACATATTATATTAGTTTTTCAGAGATTAAGAGAAGAAAATTTGTTGATGAACACCAGTTTGATGAAAAGGAGGATTTATATAGAAACTGTACTTTGTATGAAGATAAGGAAACTAGAAGAGAAAAGATGAGAGGAGTATACACTTTAGATAGGTTGAGGAATACAATGACTTAAGTGTATCATCATGGGCATTCTATCAGATAAAGCATACCATTGATAAATTGAGGCAAATGAACTCAATGTCATGCTTACAAGGCCTACCCAAATATAAAATGTTGAGAAATATTAGGAGTTCTCTATACAAGGAGTAGCTTTTGAATAGATAAAAGTTCCTATTTCCCTTTGTCCATTGATTTATCCTTTGTATTGGAATTTAGTGAAACTACATGTATAAGAGCTCTTGTAATGAGTCATGCACAAGCCTTGGTGGACTATGCTTGCACCAAGGACATAGGAGATTTTGACCTGAATAAGGAGGAAATTGAATTATTAATTGCCTCACTTGAAAGGGAGATAATCCTAGCTATCACACATGAAGAACCTTTAATGGATATTGAGGATGTTGATATAGATCTTTATGATGTTAGAGCCCTAAACTATGATAGATTCATCTTTGATGATAAGTTTGGTAAATCTAAAGAATTTAAATGTTAATTCTCAAGATGAATGGACAAGTAGATATGAAATGAAAGAAAGATATGGTAGAAAATGAAACAGTTCCAAAAAAGGAAGATGAGGCCAAAAGTATTAGGCCACAGTTGGGCATTGACATTAGATAATATCACTCCCGTGGAGGGAATAAAACTAGTACAAGATAGTGGATGTATGCTACTGCCTCAGTGGGACATTTTTTTTAGCTAATACTTTAGATAAAATCAAAGAGACACTTGGGATTTTGAGGTCTTTGAAGAGGACAGACAAGGTAAAAAGTTTGACTCTGGCTAAGATTACACCCCAAACATGAGACTGTTGCAATTTGGGTGATTGCCCCAAAGGACAATAAGCCCCCTATTGTGCAAAGTATAAGTTTATTCAGTTGTAAGATAATTTCTAAGATGCTAGGAGACACTACTACTCCTCAAGATGCATATTTGGTAGTGAACACTACTTTATTCAATGAAGTGTAGTATACAAACTACAATAAAAATATGATGACCTAGAGATGAGACACACTAAGTTGTTGTATGAATATAAAAAATTGAAGTCTAATGAAGCACAATATCTCTCTACCACTGATAAATTAGTGTAGGAATCTCCTCTTTTAGTAGAGGCACTTGAGCAAGACTTGACTTCTCCTATGGTACAAATTGCAAGTTTGAAAGATCTTAAGAAAGCTCAAGAATCTAGAAGTATGATTAGAATAGAAGCAGACAGGAATTTGGTTGAGTTGGTTAGTAGTCTATTTGAACATAGGATCTCTTGCATTTTAAATAAAACAAATGACACATGGAAATGTTTCAACAACTTGCTAAGAGCCATGGGTCAAAAGGAACAACAAGTTTTGGTTGTGATTGAAATTATGAGTAGGTAGATCCCAAGGGTGACACAACTGAGGCACTATCATTCAAATATCAAGTATAACCCTGTGGCCTTTCCTTATATTTATATTATGTATGAGGTGGTTGAAATGCTAAATCAAGAATCTTAATTTAAATATAGGCTAGGAATGGTGATGAAGGAAAATAGAAGTAACTTTTAAACACTAGAAGAGCTAGAGTTGCCACAAAATTTAAATGAGGAAGTGCATGCAAAAATATAAATGTATGAAATGAAGAATTCTAGAAAATTACACTAGTAATTATGAAGTCATTAATACATGATGATGAGATTGATTTTATTACATGCAATTCAAGAATTGATAAATTGTTGAAGTTAGAGGCTAGTTTAGATAATTTCATCCATGATGTCAAAGTAGAACTCGATATAAGGTATGTGACATATCAAAATAAGTTAAAGAGAATATTTTAGTTAGAGTGGCCTCCTAACAAGGTTTATGAAAAAGTGGCTTTCTAATTTAGAGCAAGATTGAGGTGGTGTATACTAAAAATGTTTTTCCTTACTTGGAAACTATAACTGACAACTAGTAATTTCTTGAACATTGCAAGCAAATCCACCATTCTAGCATATGTACCCATGTGTGGGACATCCTTTTAGTTGTTAAGATAATCGGTTGGTTGATCATCATGCACAAGAATGATGGTTCCTTTTGGCTATATAAGTCGATGTAATACTTATGGAAACATTCTAAGTTTTGCATATTGAGTGTTGAGATACTAAAGTTTCCTTAGTTCTATTTTTGACTTTTTGGATTAGCTACAATGTTTTGGAGACTATCTCCTTGATTACAATTCTTTGTGATTAGTTATAATAGAATAGCCAGTAAGAAGGTTGATAGTGATGGTTGGGAAGATCTATTAGGTTTAGAGTGCTTTGAACCACTATTGATCTATATTTGATAAGGTGGGATGCAAATTTGTTCTTTTTTGAACAATATTTGTTTACACTATCTCTGTAGGTTTCATCCAATCAATGCTAGGTGGGGAGATATATAGTTCATTCAAGGTGTCCTAGTCTAATTTATGATTGCCTATAACCTTCTTCTTTCACACTAGTAGTTCCATCTACTAGAAGGAGTGGTTCCAATGTCCATGTCATCGTGGGTAAAAAAGGTGGGCATCTAGCTTTCATTTACAACACTTTGGTTGTCATGAGCATAGTCCTTTCTTTCTTCTTTGAGGGACTTCCATTCATGATGAAGGCTCTTGGATTTTTCACATGAACCCAAACCATGGGTCATTCAACCTTGCTAATCCCTAGACAAGTGTCGACCATTAGCCTTTCTAATCTACTTTGTAACATTCCATTTAATAAGGTTGTACCTTAATTGTAAGGGGGGAAATATTTAAGAAGAATTCTATAACTTCTTGTACTTCTTTATTAAATAATAGAAGTTTTATTTGTTACATGGGAGTTTGTATTCATAATATTTGTTTGAGATAAAATAAATGAGAATTGATTCACTTTCATGATACTATCTCCTCTACTATGTTATTATGTTTAAGACACATTACTAAGGATAGTATGTCTTCACATTCACATTTGTTGGATCTATTTCTTTTTTTAGATAGCATACATTCAAGGAATATAAGAAGTTTGTTTAAGTAACTTGATTAATAGCACATATGTAGGATAACTAAGAATGATGTCATTTAAGTGAATTAGTTATGTTGATCAATTATCACTACAAGGTGGTGGTATCTTAAATGATATCAAATTCAAAATTACTTTTATCAAGTTATAGTGAGATTTTGAACAACTTGATATTCCCAATAAAATAGGCACTAATCACTTATCGAATCCTCCTAGTTCACTAAAACCAATCCAATGAAAATCTTTTAGATTGGAAGTTATTTGTAACTTGTTCATGGACAAGCCTAATGGTTAAATGAATAGTTAAGATAATACTAAACCTATCAATTCATACCATATTTCCCATGAACTCTTTATCTATTAATCACTATTGTAGTGTAGAAAAGAGTGATCTAGCCTAAAGAGGTAAACTAGGTCAAAACCCTCTTCTATAAAAATTGGGGCACAAACTGAGTTTGGATTCTACTCAAGAAGGAGATCCAAACTACAGAGGTTCTGCCCTTTTGTTTTATATAGATGGATCAACCAAACTCAACCAAAGTCAAACAAGCAAGCTAAGACTAATGATCAAACCCTAGAAGATGAAGAATAAACTATAACTAACTACTAGAAGCAAATCTCGAGAAGTAAAAAGTATAGTAGAGACTAGAGGAAGATTCAAAACCTAGATCTTGTAGTAGAAATGTCCAGGACTAGGGTGCTTGGGTGTCCTAGGTGTTTTATAGGCTTTAGTAGAAACTCATGTCACCAGACATGTACTTGTCTGCTATGTCTCCTTACTAGAAATCAGCTCCCGAAACTTGTTTCTCTAACCTGCACACAAAGAAAGAGGAAAAGGTTGTGTTGTGTTTAAGGGTTTTCCTTAGTCAAACCTTAGGTTGGTGCTCCCATCTCCACTACAATGATGATTAGATCCAAGGGTACATTCCCTAGGAGGGCAAAGCCTAGATCTATAATAATATGATGAATAATGAATGATAATGATGATGATAACCACAAAAGATATAACCTTAGTTGATGAAGATGATTCAAGATCTAATACCAAAAAAGGATAGTGATGAAGAGGGATTCAAATTTCCTTCAAATCCTACAAACTTTGATAGCATCCACAAGTAGATAATACTCTAAGCATGAAGAACACTTTAACATAGAACACAATATGAGATAAAAATTCACATTAATCCTCTAGCATGCATCTAGGTGTAAAATGAACAACAAAACTCATTTAAATATGTATTCCCTCTCACCCATGACAAATAAAACTTACTTAGTCCAACAAATAGAAACCAAAGAAGTGTCCTAATTCGACACTACAAGGTGGGAATAAAATTCCCATGTGGGACTAGGGTGCTTAGGTGCCCTAGACCATTAGCCTACAAACTCTAGATAGTGTCCAATATAGTGGGCTTAGTTCAGTCCTAAGTTTATTCCATTGGGTTTATTTATTGAGATGGGGATTTTCATCATTTGAAGCTTAAAAAGTTGTTAAAATAGGTGCTAATTAATAAAGGCAAAAAAAATAGGTCCAACCGGGAGCTAAAATAAGTGTAAAATGTTAGTGTGCACATTTTATGACAATGCATTTAAGCCCCACTTTAGTGGGGTATGAACTTACGTTCGAACTCATACTAAAGGATGGATCAGAGCACACAAACATTGAATCCCAAAGAATTCCACCAAGTTGTGGACTACAAGTAGCCCCCCAAACATAGGATCATTTAAGGCTATAAGAACATAAGGAAAAAGATATCAAACACACAAGAGATTTCAACATTAATTCACACATACATGGAGTACTAAAAGCATTCATAGGAATACACATTAAAGACATGCAATACATAAAGGTAATACATGTCAAATATAAGGCATACACATAAGACACAAAGAATACACATAAGTCATAATGAATACATAGAGAACACATGGAAAGAACAATGAAGACATGTGAAAAGATAAGTTAAAACATGATGTATAAAGGAAACAAACAAAAGAATGAACATAGAACAAACACACAAGCCACATGACTCTCATGTTGGCTTTCTTTTATCACTAGGGGTCATGTGGAAAGAAGCAACACCATGGATAACACACTAGTAAGGATCGCTAAATTACTAGATGACCATGACAAGTCACATGAAGCACACAGGCTAGCCAACTATGTTGAACTAGGTGGATCATGGACTAAAGAGGAGGCATTATAGGCTAGTGAGGATCTCCAAATAACTAGGTGAGTTCCATGCCAACAAGAAAATATGCAACCAAAAAAGAGCATAGCATGATGTATGCCCCAACCTTAAAGTGATTTCTAACTCCTATCATGGAGTAATTGCTTTAAGGTACAAGTCACCAAACAGGCACAAGAACTTTCTAGAAGCACATGCCTATAGGTTATGTGTTTTTGAAGAACTACATCGCACCAAGATGTTGTCCCCACAAAAGGAAGACCAAGGTGATCATACCGACATGATACACAATGGATTATGTAGTCATGGTATGATGGTGAGCATATCAACAAGGTGTCATACAAAACAAAACATAAAGGAAGCAATAAGTTATACTAAGTAATAATAAAAAGAGATCTAATTAATTGGAATTAGTACATGAATGGTTGTATAAATAGGAGAATTCTCAAGACTATATATATATTTGGAACTATCATCATCTGCCATCTAGTAGAACTATGAAGACAAGGGAAGAAGTATCACATGAAATCAAAAAATAAACATCCCTTGTGTGAAAACATTCTACACCTTGTGTCATCCCCAAAGGACACAACAACAATATTTTTAAGTATGAAAAAAGAGAATAATGACAAATAGCATGCACACTATCTCAAACCCTCTTTCACAATAGCATTAAAGGACAAGACTGAGCCAAATCACTACCAAATGGAGGTGGACTTAGCTATGGATCTTGTACTTGGGAGTGCTATAGAAAGATAAGACTTAATCAAGTCTCTTTATCAAACCCTAGGTCAATACAACAATAAACCCTAGTTCTATGATGATTAGATTATAAAATAAGATGTACAACATTTTTATAGAAACTAAATGCACATATAGGATTAGGAAGATGACTGAACCTATGTCCTAGAAGTACAGGTGTTAGAGGACTATTTTGGGACTACCAAACTCCTAAATGGTCAAATCTGCAAAAACTGTAAACTAGAGAAACATTGTAGAGACTGCCCTCATGGTAGATTAGAAGTCAATAGGGGCAAAAATACTAGGGTGCCACTACCCAAGTCTTGCATAAAGGAATATTCCATAACTGTTGTCAGATCCTAAAACCCTTATCTTTGCTCAGTCTTCCTATATCTTCATATTTCCTGGATCTCACTCCTATAACCTACACACAAGAGGAACAGAAGGTGTTTGGGGGTTATGGTGTTTAGGGACTTGCCTCAGTCAAATCTCGGGATAACATTCAAGCTTCCCAACACCATTGATAGATAAAGAGAGCATTCCCTTACATGGCAAAGGCTAAACATAATAACAATATGATGAATCAAATGATGATAAACAATAATGATATCACCTATGTGATGAAGTCCATAGGAGGATGAAGGATCTTCAATTCATAAGGAGATATGGATGATAACTTCAAAAAATGCAACAAAACACATAATGACAACACAAATCTACTCTAGAATCATAATGAATGCTTTGAATGCTCTTTTCTCCTATGCTTCAAATTATATATCTATATCTAGGTTAATAATAAATTCAAAAACACACTTATATATGGTTTCCTACTAACATTTGTGAAATTAAACCAAACGAGCTGACAAGGAGAAACCTTTTGAAAGGTTCCAAGCTGACATTCATTTGAATTTGCCCCAACCAATCAGGGAAGACTTGGGCAGTCGTGCCGAAGCCTTTGAGCCCCTTTTAGGTTTGGGATAAGGTAAAACATGGGCCCCTTATTCCAAATTTACATTGGTTTTAGGCAATTTTGCATCGGGATGAATATTTAGAATGTATAATGTAATCATGGGGACCTAGAGCTAAACAAGGAGGTAGAAAGACATCTGGCTACTTTTTACTCTATAACATTATCCCCCATTTTAATCTGTGTATGATCTTATGATTAATACATGCATTAAAGTATGGTCATAGTACATGAAACACATCTGACACTAGAGTGAATACACGCCCTAAGTTTGGAAGACCATTTCTAGCCCCCAAGTTTAGGAAAACATAAGAAAACACTTGACAGTCAAGAAAAATATAGAGAATATAGTAAGGTAACATGTAATACATGAAGAAGATAGTAAAGAGGCATGTAATATATGGAGAAATAATGAACACAATCATGCGATAATCAAGGCATACATGAAGAGAAGACATGATTTAAAAATTTTATAACCCTAACTAGGTGAGGGGGAGTTCATCACTATGCATTGCCATCAAAAGTACACTAAACACACAACATTGGGGAACTCATCACTACACGCCCCCACAAAACACACAAGACACATGGCGTGGGGGGAGCTCATTACTAGGTTCTGCCACTAAAACATGCAACACATGCATGGAAGACACACAGAATACACGAGCACCATTGAGTAATTCATCAATGCACTATACGTCTTAAACACATAAAACATGGGTGATGGAGGGAGCTCATTGTTGATGATTGTTTTTACACATTCATAACAAAAGTTAAAATTCACAAAATGAACCTAACTGTCTTGAAAGATATGAAGAAATCGATTAAGAGTTCTTAATCTCAAGTTTCTGTATGGTTAGGTCTTAACCTTGTGGACAATTCAGTAGGTTAATGTGAAACTGTAATATGCAAGGGGCCTTACTTGATTTAAGATGATTTATGACTCACTGGACTCAAATTATGCAAATTTCTATAAATATCAACAAATTATCCATCTCTTTGCACAAATTTACTATTATATCACAAAGCTTTATATGATTTATAATGAAACAAGATTTTCTTTTCAAATTACTATGAAAACTATCAAGTATTAACACAATTCTACATGTTTTTTCAAATGTAAGACAATTTCCTTAAAATCTCTGTGTTTGAGCTATTTATTTAAAATGTTTGGGGAAAAGTTGGAGAAATTCAAACTGAACATCACTTTACTATAGGATCTAAATGCTCTATTATCCACGTTGTAAGAAATACGTCAAACTTGATCAAATCCACAGATTAAATCTTTAAATGTGAAGCCCTGAGTATTTTCATGAACACACATCCAAGATTGCAAGATTTTAAAGAGATAATACTTTCAAACATAAGTAAAAGTCAGAAAACACTGAGAAAATAGATGCAGAATCCCAAATTTACTTGTATTTGGAGTATACAGTCATGTATGGTTTACAATGTATGAATAACTAGTTTGCTTCATTAATCAAATCAACAGAAAAAACTTAGAAACATCTTACAGATACAATAAGGAAGCTAGATATTCCACGCATTCCTTAGTGTAGACATAGGCGACCTCCTTCTACTCTAAACTAAAATACTCCTCTATTAAAATGTTCCAACAAATTACAAGTGTAAGATCTATTTCATAAATCCCTGTGTAAGTAATATACAAATAGCAAAGCCTCCTATATATCATTTGAAGTTGCATTTTGCTACAGCTACAAAACAATCTACGGTCAAGATCCTTCTATTATTGATCAAGGGTGCATATTCATCTCTAACCGCTTCTCAAAATATCTGAATGGTATCTTTTCTCCCTCAAAGGATGCCATTGGAATCTTTTCAAAATAAGATTCCCCCCTTTCTTTGACTTCTATCCGCAGATACTCTTTACTTGACTTTTTCGAAAATCGTTGCTTCCTTTACAATTTCTATTCCTTCAAATATGATTTAAAATTATTAATTACACCTTCTATAAAGGTGTGGTCTCCTCCTAGACTCTTTGTCCATACATATTCCTACATTGTAATTCCATCCTTCAGTTTCTTTTCTTCTTTATCTAGACCTATAGTTTTCTTCTTGTATTTCCTCATCTTGGAATTCTCCTCCATCAATGAATCAATCATTTGTTTACTCATATATGCATCTAGATTTTCCATACATGGTGTAAAAATAGCATTAAATTCTGTCAAAGCACTCTCCATTTCATACACTGGTGTATCCATGCATTAATGATCCAAGAGTTTTTGCACTATCCTTTTATGCATTTTGATCAGGTCATCTGCCTTTTCTCCTAAGTCCTGAGTAATTGTTATGCACTTTTTAAGATTGTCCTCTTCAAATTTTAGTTCTAACCTCACCTGTGGCACTTGGTTTGCCATTGAAGGGGTCATTACTCCTTCATTTATCAATTCTTCTATTCTCTCTTCAATTTCCTTTAGCTGTTCCAATTCAAATTTACATTCTTCTCTTCTAAATTGGCCATTATGTATAAGTACATTACATTTATTCTTTTCCCTTGCAGCTACTTCCCATCTTTCCACTGCTTGATTTATTACCTGTTCTCCTTCTTCCATGAAATCTTTGAACCATTCTTCAAACACATTGGCTTTAAGCCTTTTATTTTCCATGTCCTTTATTTCATCTTTAGATACCACTGTTATATCACTGGCAATTCTGGCACTGTTGTATTGGGATCAAATATTCCCTTAATGAATTGTTGCAATTGGATAATGTGTCCTTTCAAATATCCCTGTTTATCTTTATCCTTCTTTAACATTTCTGCCATTATTTAGTGCATGTCTTCCCACTCAGTTATGTGTTGCTCCCTTGTAGTATGCCCCAGGTCAAAATTTAGTATTTTATATTCATCTAAGGTTATTTCTCACTTAGCCTTCTCCTTCTGCGGTATGGCTAAGTTCAACATCCTAGATCCATTTGGACCTCTTTGAATGGCTGACATTGTTCTGGCCTTTATCTTTTCCTTCCTTGGCGTGGTATCACCCAATAAACTTTTGATATCAATAGGTACCAATTGTACCTCTTTCTTTTCTTTCTTTATCTCTGCCCCTAACCAGGCATGAACTTCCTTTATGCTTTCAACAACTTTTTCTTCATTAATTACCTCTTCTCGAGGCTTTTCCACTTCTCCCTATTCCTATGGTTGTTTTTGTTGTTCCTATTGTTGTTCTTGATGCTTTTGTGGAGGAGGCTGTTGTTGAAGGGTTGGCTCTTGTACCATGGGATCATTTTGTTGTTTGGACTCACCTTCATTTTCTTCTTCCTTAATTTCTGTGTCCCCTCCAGCTTCATCTTCATCCTCAGGACCCTCACCCTTTGATGATTCTTCTTCTTTGTCTTCTTCCTTATGTGCTTGCTCTACCTTTGTCTTGTCTATATCCTCTATTCTTCAACATTACCTTCATCAATGTTCTCTGTATGCTCTTCACCCTCAGGCTTTTTGGTTGTATCCTCTTTTTTTTCACCTTCTTTTTGTTCTTTTTCAAACTTGCTAATTTGCTCTATATGTGCAGGTGATCTTACCACTGTATCATCCTCTTTTGGTTCATTTTCTTGTTCCTCCCTGCTTTGTATGTTCTTTTCTTCTTCACTCTGCTCACCATACATATTAAGAATATTTAGTACATCCACACTTGAGGTGCCCGTTCCTATTTCTTCTTTTGTTTAAGTAGGCTTTTCTTTTATTGTCTCCTCAGATGCAGCCTCTTTTTCAGAGTCTTCAATTTTATGTGCTTCCTCTTGCACATCTTTGATTATTTCAGGAGACACTAGGGTACCAAATGGATCTATTGTTCCTGATTCTTCCTGTACCCTTTCCTTTTCATACTCTGGGACTTGTTCACTTTCCATCTTGGTCTGAGTGTTGTGCTCCTCTTCTTCACTTAAGAATTCACTAGATTCTTCTATTTCAATTTCTTTTCCTACATACATTTCCCTTTACTCACTTTCACTGCTGTCACTTCCAATGTGAACTGTCTCAGTGGTTTGTTTGGTTTCATATTCTTTTGACCCTTGTAGCATTTCTTCAACCAATTCTGTCTTCACCTAAGCATATGCTTGTCTCTTTTCTGTTGGGGTGGATGCACTAGGTATATCACTCAACTTTGTACCTGCCTGTTGTACTCCTATGACTTCACTTGTTTTTGAAGTCTCCCCTTTTGATATGCTTATCAGTATTGCCTTTCTGACCTTTTGCCCTATTACTTCCTTGGAGTTCTATGCTTCTTCTATACTAATATCATGGCTTATTGATTTCGCTTCCACAAATGTAGTAGTTGACACTGCTACTATCACTCCCAATGCATAGGGATCCATTAAAGTAGCATTCTTATCCTTCTCTACAATTTTAGCTTCTACAACCTTTCTTTTCTTCTCATAAAAACATTGGGGATCATTACTAGGTTCTCTTACTCTCTTTTTCCATTTCTTAGGATATGTGATTTCTCTCCCCTCAGCTTTGAGCTCTTCAATCCTATCCTTTAACCATGTCTTTGAAAACAAAATAACCGGTTTGGACAATATGTCCAAAGATGTGTTCCATGGTTGTGACCAATTAGGCTCTCCAATAGGAGAAAGCCTAGCACTTTCATAATTGTGATGCAATAGTTTATCATCTTCCTTAACCTCTGGAGGCACATATATATCTCTCATTGATTTCATTTGATCAATTGTTAGCCTTTTATGACCCCTTTTTCTTACCTCTCTATCATTTTCACAATCTAACCAAAAATCTTCAATATGTATTTGATGTTTAAACTTTTTATCAATTGTATTTTGAATCCCATGGAAGGGGTCAAACCTTCTGGCTAAATCAAACTCTTTAAATCCATAATATCTCAATTCCTACTCTGAATAACTAGCCACCTCCTCATTATAGCATGAATTTCTACCAATTGACCAAGGTAGCTTAAGGTTTCCTTTGCTAAACTTCTTCTTGTACATCCTAAAGGTGTTCAGATTCTGCCTTGAAAATTCTAGAATAATTAATTTATTAGAAGGATACCTAGGTTACATGAAACGTTTTCCTTCAAATCCTTCAGTTCTGATGTAAGTAAAATGTTCAAATTGAATATACCAAGAACTATGCAGCCCAATTGTATCCTCTACATCTTTAGATATCCTCTTGTTAGGCTCTTCCCTTAAAACTCTAACCATATAGGTATAGAATACATCATTAACTAAAAGCATACTTCTTCAATGCATTCTCTTCTTGCAAATCAGGATAATGCTCATATACCAATTTCTGACCTAGACCATTATCCAAGGTTCTAACCCTGTCTATTCCATGTATGAATGGTCTAACCTCTACTACACATGATTACAATACGTATGAAGACAAATAGAAAGGCAACAACTTTTACTTCCTTAGCATGGCCTGCTTCCATATGGCTGTGCTTATGGTTTTCTCCTAGTGAATCTATCCCTACTCTTTTCTTTCTCTCATGAACTCAATGACAGTAAACATCAAGGGCTCACACTTAGTGCCCTCTCTCAATCCCACCAATCTACTTAGCATAGTAATCATCATGTGTATTTCCTCTTTGAAGTATATTCTTAGTAGATTCTTGTGAACTCTTTCCATAGCCTTGGGTTTGTTGTCTAGGCTGTACCAACTGTAGAATATCTTGCCCCTACAATCCCTTTCATTATTATAAAAATCTTCATTATATTGATCTATGTCAATATCTACCATTTTCTCATTGATCTCCAAATTAAATGTTCTTGCAATCCCTTCTGTGGATAAGTCTACAATGAGTCTGTCATGAAACATTATTTTCCTGGTTGATAGGTCATATAAAATTAAGCAATCCAGACACAAATCCCTGGCCTCCATAGCCAATGGAAAACCCGCAACTTTGTACAATCCACTCTCCCATATACACCTCATGTCAGGTGTAGCATCAACAGCTGTGATCTTCTGTAACACGTCATTTGCATCATAGTTCCCAATGCTTGTATATGTTCCTACTCCAGTGTAGCTAATCAATGATAGGTACCCTCTATGTAATGGCAACTCTTCCTTCTTTGTTTCTTTGTGCGGCATCATCTCCTTTTTAACTTCACCACCTGTATCTACCTTTTTCTACTTTGGGGCCATCCTATAGAAAAATGCATCCTTTTAATTTTTCATTTTACCTTTCTACCTAGGGTTTTACTATGAATTTTCTATTTTTTTACTATTTTACTCTAACCCTCGTTTGTCCTTCCCATTTTGACTTTCACATTTGTTTAATCCTAACCCAGCTAATTAGAAATTAAACCAGTAATTTAATGGATGTTTGCATTTCAAAATGAAATCACTGAAATCTACTTTGCATTTTTACCAAATGAATTGTAATGGCATTTTAAGATAAATACCTGTATTTATTGACAATTCAACTTTACGTCGTTGACTTACTTTACCATCTCTTACTCCATCCAGCTTTTGTAATTCTGTTGCTTTGATGAATTCTGTTCAATTTTCTGTAACAATTCCTCTTTCTACAGTTTTAATTCTTGACAATGTACATCTGAAAGAAAAATAACATTAAATTTACCCTAGCTCTCTTTGAATTTTACTCTTTTTGAGTGTTAGATCGGCATTAATTACAACAATTAATGCACCTAAGGCTTTGGCTTTCTATTTCAGCATTTTAATTTTAAACTTTTATCCGTTAGTTTATTTCTACATACATCTCGTTTTTCTTGTATCTTTTCTTGTATGTTATTCTTTGTATGTTCACATTGTATCTTTTCAACATACAAACAAATATGCAATGAACCGTAACTAATGTTATTTCCTTTTTCCTTTTTATCTGTACTTGTATCTTTGATCTGTATATCGCTCTTTGTATGTTTCATTAGATACAAGTGCATATACAAATCCCATACAAACCTCCTTTTACCTTTATCTCTCGTGATGGCTTTTATTTCCTTTTATATCGGATATGTATATCATTAGCATACAATTGTCCCAAACATACAAAGACTTTTCTTTATTTAACTTCCTTTCGAATCCATCTTGCATCCCTTGTTTACATATCTTCCTATGTATTAGTCTGTATATTGGAGATATACATTGCTAACATACAACCCCGAGATACAAATGGTGGGACCCATTTTACTTTCTACCTGTATCTATGCGATACAACAATACTTGTATCTATCCTTAGATACAAACCCTGATACATGCAAACTCATTTGTATCTTTCTTTCAGACTTCTCATCTTTTATAAACCATAGTTCATAATTTTTCAGCTCCACATGCATGTATATAAAGTGAAATGCATCTTTCAATATGCATTAAGGTACGATACATCACTTATATCAGATTTTAACTCTTTTTGACTTTCAGGTTGTATGTATATTGAAATGTATGTATCCAAAGCATACAACATACAAACCACGAAACATACCTCAATAAAACCAAATTTAATATTTTTCCTTGGGTCCAAGATATGTATACCATGTCATATATCCCTTTGTATGCTTCCTTTTCACCCAACATACAAACCTAAGATACAACCCGTGGACTTACCCAATTATCTGTTTTACCTCTGAATCTCGTCGGGTCTGATTTGTATGTAAAGAATGAAACATTAGCAATATGCATACAAATACCGAGATATAATAAACCTAACAACTCCTTATGCAACTAATTCAATGACTTGACATACAAACACCATTTTATATGCAACATACAAACCTTCCTATAGTGCATTTTACCAAAACACGCATATCTTGCAAAATATTGGGAATTTTGAAATGGTGCAAAAAGCAACCCTTACTCATTTTTGACAAAGAATTCACCCATACTCTGCTCTAGTACTTAATGCTTATTTTTTCATTTTTTAAACAAAGTTTGTAACATTTACCTTCTTTTCCCTTTTACCACCAAGCAAACCCACACACAAGCAAAAAGCCACAGCCACAACAAGGGTCCTCATTTTGCTAAGAAGTAAAATGGGGCGTATTGTGAGCACCACAACACTCATCACTATGTGCCACCATCTAAGACACACCAAAAACACATAACAGTTGAGCTATGCTACCACAACCACCAAAGACACACTTAATGGTGAATAACTCAAGATCCAACCCTACCTCCACAGAGGACTTTTTAATAGGATGTCCAACCACTCAAAGGAATACACAATCATGCCTTTTGTAGAAGGGATTTTAAAAACATATAACCCCACCTATATTGAAGAGATGCCTAAAGGTGACAAGGAAGCATGTGCACAAAGTATACAACTGTACCTACATCATAGGGATGTCTTACGGTGAAAAGGAAGTATACACAAACACACAACAAAGTACACAACCCCACCTACATCGTAGAGATGCCTTATGGTGAAAAGGAAGCATACACCATACATTTTATCACAATGTATAAGATATCCAGGCATTTACCATAGTATATGCCCCCACATTAAAGAGATTGATCTTGATTGCTAGTAGCAATCAAGGTTAAGGTAAGATTGAAAACACATGAGGGAACAAGAGCTTTCGAAAAGCCCATGTCCCAAAGTGACATGTGCTTGTAATTGCTGATTGTTTCCAAAAATCACAATAGCAACACATTAGAATTATATGCTAACAATTAAGAAACTTTGGTTAGAAAATCTTTGCTAAGATAACAACGAAATCATCTTCTGAATAATTGATATAAGAATAAGGCAACATACCACTTAAATAAACTAAGGCTATATTTACAAGTTTGGAATTGAGTATAGCTATGAGGGTATACTTTAGGTATCTCAAAAATAAGTGTAGCTACAAGGTGAGATAGAAAAACATTCCAAAGTGCCTAGAAATAGATTTAGAGTATTGCAAAGGTTTGTTACAAGAATTTTACAACACAAAACATGATCACATCATGACACAAATATGATTCTACTAATCAAGAATCAATAACAAATTAACCTCATCTTCATATATGAACCGGGTCCATTTTAAGTCTTTTTGTAGGGACACACAATCTTTATCAATATTCATTTGTTATCATCATCCATTGACTAGTAGAGCGAGTAGAACAATAGAGGAATTAAATCATGAAAAATGAGAGAGGAGACAAAAGGGACTTAGGGGCACAATGTGGAAGGATGCCCCCAAAATACCCTCCACAGTGTTATGCCTCCAAGGCACCACACACAACAATTTGGAAATAAGAGAAGTGAGAGAAGAAGAATACAGAAAAATGAAAGAAATGTCACGATGGAGGTAGTATCCTTGTATCCTTGACCTTACAAGAGTACCAAGGGTCATCTAAGGAGACCTAAAGAAACATTTAACACAACATGGGGGAACACAACACAACACATACACATATACATATATCTATCTAAGAGGAGGCCAAACTTAGGAGCATCTTGGAGAGGTGCTCTACCCAGTGTGAGGGAATGGATGGGAGATTCATACCTTTTTCATTTTTACAACAGTCGTGTAGTGCTTGATACACAAATTTTTGTATGTTTGAAATATTCAGATGCTTGTGGAGAGGTGAATCATTACCTTTTTCAATAGATGAGTCAGACCTTGCTCTTTTCCTTTATTTTTCTTTCTTATTCTACTTTGCCTGATGAATGAGCCATTTATGATGAAATGGGATGCTTTTCATCATTACAATTTTCTCTTTCTTAAAGTGATTACATGTAGGCTTCTCATTTATGTGTATCTTGTACATTTTGGTTATCTCACATCATTAAAGGGATAATGGAGGAGGAACCTCAGCATAGATACCTTTTGCTTGTGGCTGAGGTGGATCTTCATTTTTTTTGTCTTATCTACTTCTATCATGCCAAATATTTCATCATAGTCAAAATATTCATCTTCTTGCCCTATTTCATTTTGTTGTTCCACCATGTTGTTGTCATCTTAAGAAAATTATTAGTGAAGATTTACATATTTTGATTTGGAGGGGCTACCAACTTATTTCCATTTTCATTCACACCTATCACCTGTATTATGTTAGAACTAATGAGGTCTTTAATTTCATGTTTAAGATGCATACATCTTTCAATATCATGCCCCACTAAGTGATGATAGTGACAATAGGCATTATCATCAAATGAAGGTCCTTGCATCTTGCTACTGTCTAGTGGACAAGCATTAGGAAGCTTCAAAAGATTATTGTTTGTTACTTGACTCATCATCCAATTGAGAGTATCCAATAATGGAGTGAATTGTCTCAGCTGTTGCCTCAATTGAAATGGGGTCCGATTAGGTTTTGTAATAGTGGATACATGTTATTGGAGGTTATTCGAATGTTGCCCATTGATATTGATGAAATTCTTGTTATGCTTCTTAAATAAGTGTTGATATGTTACATCTACAGATTGACCAACTAGAACCGATGAATTATGATTCTCATATTGACTAGCCAAAAGGTGGTAATCTCAAAGAGTTGTTCATATATGTTGAAAGGAACTATACTACATCAAAAGTATTTTATCACATATGTTTCATTGTAGATTCATAATAAATACTTTTTGAACATCCTCATCTATAATTAGATATTGTATTTATGCAAATAGAGCTTGATATTGACTGATGGGTTACATTAATTTTTCTTTTGGACCTTATTTACAATTGACCAAATCAATCAATGATATAGAAGGTCCAATTTTTTCTTGGAAATATTGCTAAAAATGATCAACTAGCTGTGAGAAGGAATGTATTGCATTAGGAGGTAGAGAGTAAAACCATTCCAAAGTGGCATCTTTGAGAGAATGAGGAAAGAGTTTTGCTAACTGTTATGGAGTAAAAAGTGGCCACATGTATTTTTACCTCCTTGTTTAGGTCCTAGGTCCCCATGATTACATTATACATTCTAAATATTCATCTAGATGCAAAATTACCAGAAATCAACGTAAACTGGGAAAAAGGGGCCCATGTTTTACCTTATCCCAAACCTTCAAATTATTTATTGTGATACTAGAGCAAATTTGTGTTGTCATTGTGTGTTGTTGTAGGTTTAAAGTTATCATCAATCTCTCCTTATGAGTTAAAGATCCTTTATCTTCCTAAGGTTTTCATCACATAGGCAATACCATTGTTCTTTATCATCATTGGATTCATGATATTATTATTCTATTTAGCCTCTACCCTACAAGGACACACTCTCTTTATCCATCAATGGTGTTGGGAAGCTTGAATTCTATCCTGAGATTTGACTGAGGCAAGTCCCCAAACACCATAACCCCCAAACCCCTTATCTTCTTCTTGTGTGCAGGTTATAGGAGAGAGATCTAGGAAATATGAAGATATAGGAAGACTGAGCAAGGATTAGGGTTTTAGGATCTAACAATAGTTACAAAATATTCCTCTATACAAGATTTGGGTAGTGGTGCCCTAGTATTTTTTCCCCTTGGTTTTTTCCCAGACTGGATGCTTACTCCCAGATTTCCCTACAAGGTAGCCATCAATGATCAATAGGATCTCTGGGCCAGGGGCCAACAGTGTAGGAGATAGACTCTATATTTTATCTCCTCTTCTTCTTCAGGCTCTACAAAACCTAGGGGGTATTCCCTACTCAACACCCATGAGGATATGCATACTAAGGCTGGGATGCTGACAGAAAGCAAATAAGTCCTCCTATAAGTAGACCAAAATTGAAAGATAAGAGCAAAGGGGCTAGCTTTGGGCCTATTTGCAATTGTAGACAGAGGACTTAGATCCTAAAACTAATTCTACTATCCTAATGGTTGTTTTAGAGTTTGATTTTGATTTTATGTTTGGATGCAAAGCTAGACATGGTTATAACATAAACACAAAGCAAGATTGGTGCCCATCTAGGGCCTGGAGTCAGTAGACATACACCTGTGAATGTCAGCATGAACAACTAAAACTAGATTTCAGGGGGATACACATGATACCTACCTTACAGATATCTCCCAATACAGAGTGTTAAGCTGTCTATACTTATGGCATCCCTATTGCAGTATACCCTTCCCAATATTCAATCTGAAAACAGTTTAATCTACCCCTTGAGCAGAAGTTAAAAGATTAAACATTCAACACAGGAATTCTATGTTCTAGAATCTTAGACATTCCTTGAATACCTAGACTCAGAAGAAAGATACATGCAAAACTGGAGATAGAATTAGCATAACACATGCAAACATAGCATTACTCATATAGGATTAACCATGAAATCAGTGGATTCATGCAAAAACATACAACAGGAGATACATAAACTCGCAAGTTTTGCTGCACAGAGCAACCAAATCCAACTGTATTGTATTACAGAGCCAAAATGTTCAACTCTCAACCTTCCAAAAAATGGTAACACAATCTACCTATATTAGCTAGAAAGTGTACCCCTAGCAATTAATTACATGGCTTATGACAAAAATCTGCCAAATACAGATCATGAGAAATGGCGCTCAGATTTTATTGTTGTAATAGACAGGAGAGTAGACAAGGGTGGCCTCGAGCCTTGTGCCATCATCTGGGAGTCCTCATTCATAATCAGGCAGCCTGATCACTTGTACCATTGCCCATACCCCTGCTACAATTGCCATTGATGGCTCAACCAACTGCGGCCGCTTGAAAATGTCACAGCATTCAAAAAAAAGAATTCCCGCCAAAACGCGTTTCATAGCAGGTTCAAAAATAAGCAAGAAAACTAATCCCACATGCATGGTGCGGAGAGCCTTTCAGCAATTTAAAAGTATGGCCACATACATATCAAATGTCGAGCACTTTTTGCCGCGCTCGATGCACACTCCCTCTCCAAAAGCCCATCGGCCAAACTTCTACCATCGGCACATCCACAAAACCTCTGGCTGACCTCAACTGTCTTGCCGATGCAAACTATACTCCCCACCTTCACAATTCCCTATCAGCCAGAGATAGTCTATCAGCCAACCATTCCACAGTTCACCCAATAACACAACTCACGTCGATAGACCTTGGCTTCCTCCTTTCCGTCGGTGTGACATACACCATTGGCCAAACCAAAAGCTTCCCCACCTATGAACAAAGTCTCACCGATGACCACCTCAAATCTGAGTCATCGGCAAGACATACGCCGATGACTCTTCATCGGCAAAATCCCTAACTGTCGGCACAACCTAGAAGTCCTCCGCCAATCACACATGTTATGCCGATGAACAAGAAGACTAAAGCTTTGAACCATTGAACCGAACCATTGAACCTTGAAGAAAAAAGTTCAAGCGGGAGGTTCAACCACACCGATTGGATCAAAAAGATGAGCAAAGGATTCACTTAGTGAAAATATGGAACCAAAGGCCCTGAACCATTGAACCTTGAAGAAAAGGGTTCAACCCGATGGTTCAATGGGGAGGTTCAACACTGAGGTTCGCCGGCGAGGTTCAAACCGAAAGTTCAAAGACACAATCGGAGCACTCAAAAAACAAAACTTTTGCCGATGGACAAAACATGATGACCCCTTCCTCAGGAAAGATGATGCGGATGCTGTAAAACACTGAAGGGGTGCCAAAACTCAGAACTTTTTGGATTTTTTGGGAAGGTGCCTGCATGAAAAATTGCTTGGAAACTGATAGTCAATTCAGGCACCAACAGTGGCTCTGATTGGGGACGTGCAGGTGCAAGACTGCAGCAAGAACCCCAGATCTCTAGGATGCAGACCAGTCCCCTATCCATTGGGCACAGAGTCAAAATTGCACCAATCTACATCACCAAACACATTATTTTAAAATAAACATGGTGGGCCAGGGCCACCAAAAAGGAAAAACCAGACTTTTCCTTTGTCAAACACCTGATTCTCATCTGCATACATTGGGTCAAGCCTAAGAGTACTGCCATGATCTGACCACAAACAAACCTTGTCATCTGCATATTCAACCCTCTGATTTGGCTTGTCATTGTCACCCCTATGCAGACAACCCTTAGCATCAGGCAACAAGTGGATGCAGAATGTATCAAGCAATGCATATTCAAATGAAAAATAACACATGTTCTCATTAGTATCATTATCATGCATTGCAACATGATCTCCTAGCTGGACTGAAAATAGGAAACACTCAGAGTCCACCACATAGCTAGGAAGATCAGGGCACATTGTATCAGCTAGCCAATCAAAAGAAAAGCTTTCAAATTCACAATTGTGCACATCATGCACACAACCAACAGCAGCACCAAACTGGAAAAGACCAGGCTCTGGCATCTCTTTCAAATCAGGCACATTTTTACAGTCACCTACCTGATGTATGTTGTTTCCTCTTTCATCAAGATGAGAAACAGAATCCAAGTCAAAAATAGTGTCTAAATCTTCACCATACTCAGACAGATCCTCATCACTACATGTGTCATAAATGGGTGACCTAGGTACATCAGCTTGATCATAATATGCCATTTGTTCATGGGTAGCAGAGCATGCATCTTCAACACCAATGGATTCACTATGTGGAGGAGTATTAGCCTGTGTGTCATAAGCAAAATAGCCACCAAATCAAAAACAACCTTGCTCTGCACTAGCACTTATTTCAATCTCTGACTGCTCTTCATGATCTCTATGTGTTTGAAAGGAAGGCAATGGGTCACACATGGAACTATTTTTTTGTTTGCTTATATCTTCTTTGTCTTGAGTACAATACTCACAATTGTCTCCATAGGTCCATTCCAACAGTTGCTCATTGCTATCCACAACCTCATTGTTATTTTCATGGCCAGCTACCTCATCATTGCAATGGGAGTCTTCATTAGTCCTTTCATTGGCATCCTCAACTGGTGGACAATCCAGTTGAGCAGTATTGTTAGCATTATGTTCAAATACAGTAGTCTCAACCTCTATGCTTTCATTTTCATTCTTATCTACACATGATGCCTTAATTATTTGGTCATTTGCAGCTTCACAACCATTATTCGCACCAAAGCCTAGGGGCAGGGATTTCAGCAGGTGCTCATTTCTAATTTTTTCTATATTTTCTACGAACTTGTATGCCATCTGCATACTTGTCACCTTGAAATCCCTCAGTACTGCACTAGAACCCTCCTCAAAAGCCTCAAAAAATATGCCAACACAGGTTGAAATATCAGGTCTGAAGACTTCTGGGACCTGTGAAAGGGCTACTGCAAATCTATGACTGAAATCAATACATCGGTCTTTATCTTGTCTTCTAATTTTCATCAATTCTGCAACAAGATCAACAGGTTCTTTTGCAAATTCTTTTTTGAAACAGTCAGCAAGCTCATCCCAATAGGCAAAGGATCTCTTTGGAAAGCTCAAATACCAGCCTTTTGCTTTGCATCAAAGGACCTAACAAAAAACCTCATCCACATATCCTCATCTTTAAATGAATGTTTTCCCATGAACTCATGAAAATTTTGGATATGTGCATTCCCATCACACACACTATGACCACTAAATCTAGGCATCTGACAGTATATCCTAGCAGGCATATTTTCTACTTTATAATCAACCCATGACAAATCTAGTTGGTCATACAAAGGATCAAAAGGGCTGACCAGAAGTTTAGCTTTCTGACTGGCAGACACAACAGGGTTATCACTATTCAACTGAGCCTGCCTAGCCTCTAAGAATATCAACCTATTTTTCATCTCTTCTATTCTTTTATCCAACAAATCACTCCCCTTTTCACTAAGTATGAGTGTATACATATTTGGATTCATGAAACTCCTATTTTTAGACATCCTTTGCATTCCTAAGACCTATAGCCTCCCCTAGCATCTAACCTATGCAATAAAACAACAATTACAAGTAGGAAGGAGCAAGGTACCTTTTCTCATACAGATGCTGAAGTCTGAAAAGCACATTTTCTGTCACAACACACACATCAACTTTCATGTGCACTTGAATATTTTATAGAGTCGCCACCTCTCCAGAGAGGACAAAATTTACAACAGCTGAAAGCTACTTTTCCAGGTTCATTCCACTAGCAGAGCATCATTATTCACATGAAAGACTCCCCAGTGGAGTTGCCAATTTCTGTTGGTTTTTTCCCAGACTGGATGCTTACTCCTAGATTTCCGTACAAGGTAGCCATCAATGATCAACAGGATCTCTGGGCCACGGGCCAACAGTGTAGGAGATAGACTCTATATTTTATCTCCTCTTCTTCTTCAGGCTCTACAAAACCTAGGGGGGTATTCCCTACTCAACACCCATGAGGATATGCATACTAAGGCTGGGATGCTGACAGAAAGTAGATAAGTCCTCCTATAAGTAGACCAAAATTGAAAGATAAGAGCAAAGGGGCTAGCTTTGGGCCTATTTGCAATTGTAGACAGAGGACTTGGATCCTAAAACTAATTCTACTATCCTAATGGTTGTTTTAGATTTTGATTTTGATTTTATGTTTGGATGCAAAGCTAGACATGGTTATAACATAAACACAAAGCAAGATTGGTGCCTATCCAGGGCCTGGAGTCAGTAGACATACACCTATGAATGTCAGCATGAACAACTAAAACTGGATTTTAGGGGGATACACATGATACCTGCCTTATAGATATCTCCCAATACAGAGTGTTAAGCTATCTATACTTATGGCATTTGTATTGTAGTATACCCTTCCCAATATTCAATCTGAAAATAGTTTAATCTACCCCTTGAGCAGAGTTAAAAGATTAAACATTCAACACAGGAATTCTATGTTCTAGAATCTTAGACATTCCTTGAATACCTAGACTCAGAAGAAAGATACATGCAAAACTGGAGATAGAATTAGCATAACACATGCAAACATAGCATTACTCATATAGGATTAACCATGAAATCAGTGGATTCATGCAAAAACATACAACAGGAGATACATAAACTCACAAGTTTTGCTACACAGAGCAACCAAATCCAACTGTATTGTATTACAGAGCCAAAATGTTCAACTCTCAACCTTCCAAAAAATGGTAACACAATCTGCCTATATCAGCCAGAAAGTGTACCCCTAGCAATTAATTACATGGCTTATGACAAAAATCTGCCAGATATGGATCATGAGAAATGGCGCTCAGAATTTATTACTGTAATAGACAAGAGAGTAGACAAGGGTGGCCTTGAGCCTTGTGCCATCATCCGAGAGTCCTCATTCATAATTGGGCAGCCTGATCACTTGTACCATCGCCCATACCCCTGCTACAGTCGCCATTGATGGCTCAACCACCCACGGCCGCTTGAAAATGTTGCAGCATTCAAAAAAAAGAATTCTCGCCAAGACGCGTTTCACAGCAAGTTTAAAAATAAGCAGGAAAGTTAATCCCACATGCATGGTGTGGAGAGCCTTTCAGCAATTTAAAAGTATGGCTGCATACATATCAAATGTCGAGCACTTTTTGCCATGCTCGATGCATGCTCCCTCTCCAAAAGCCCATTGGCCAAACTTCTACCATCAGCACACCCACAAAACCTCTGGCTGACCTCAACTGTCTCACCGATGCAAACTATACTCCCCACTTTCGCAATTCCCTGTCGGCCAGAGATAGTCTATTGGCCAACCATTCCATAGTTCACCCGACAATACAACTCACGCCGATAGACCTTGGCTTCCTCCTTTCCGTCGGTCTGACATACACCATCGGCCAACCCAAAAGCTTCCCCGCCAATGAACAAAGTCTCACCGATGACCAACTCAAATCTGGGTCATCAGCAAGACATACGCCGATGACTCTTTGTCGGCAAAACCCCTAATTGTCGACACAACCTAGAAGTCCTCCGCCGATTGCACATGTTACGCCGATGAACAAGAAGACTAAAGCTTTGAACCATTGAACTGAACCATTGAACCTTGAAGAAAAGGGTTCAAGTGGGAGGTTCAACCACACCAATTGGATCAAAAAGACAAGCAAAGGATTCACTTAGTGAAAATATGGAACCAAAGCCCCTGAACCGTTGAACCTTGAAGAAAAGGGTTCAACCCGATGGTTCAATGGGGAGGTTCAACACTGAGGTTCACCAGCGAGGTTCAAACTGAAAGTTCAAAGACACAATCAGAGCACTCAAAAAACAAAACTTTCACCGATGGACAAAACATGATGACCCCTTCCTTAGGAAAGATGATGCAGATGCTACAAAACACTGAAGGGGTGCCAAAACTCAGAACTTTTTGGATTTTTTGGGAAGGTTCCTACATGAAAAATTGCTCAGAAACTGACAGTCAATTCAGGCACCAACACCCCTACTAACTCCAAATCTAGCATCAAGACAATCTCTACAACATTTCTCTAGTTTACAGTTTCTATAGATTCAACCATCCAAGACTTGGGCCATACCAAAATAGTCCTCTGACACATCTAGTTCTGGGACATGGGTTCTATCATCTTCTTGACCCTCTCTATGCAATTGGTTTCTAGAGATTTGTTGCACATATTTGTTATAATTAGATCATCATAGATATAGGGTTAATGCATTATTGACCTAGTGTTTGATAAAATGGCTTGATTAAAGCTAATCTTTCTATAGAACTCCTATGTACAAGATCTATAGCTAAGTCCACCTTTATTTGGTAGTGATTTGGCTTAGTTTTTTCCTTGAATGTTATTATGAAAGAGGGTTTGATCTAGTGTACATGCTAGTTATTATCATTCTCTTTTTTAACATCTAACATTTTGGTGAACCAGTAGCTTCGAGCATTTGCATCTTGCTAATAGTTCAAATCAGATCTTGCATTAGCATATTTTTCATTATTCATTTAAAAATATTCCATCATTTCATATCATTAGTTTGAAAATTCATAATTTTGCAATTACACATTATGTATTTAACCAAGTATTACTACTTTAATATTAATAATATGATTGATAATCTCCTTGGTTAGTGCATTTACTATTATTAGACTTTGTATGAGTTGTATAACTCACTGCCCTAACAATAACACCTTGGTAAGATGAATTTGTAGATTGATGGGTTCTAGTGCTTTCAATAGCAATGATATGCAAACATTAAAAAATCCATTACTCAACTAACTTACAAAATGTGATTCAACATGTTTCCAAAATATCACCAACACCAACATTTTAGAAGAACAAACATTTCATGATTCTGAAGATGTGATTGACATAATTACACATGTGCCTAAAGATCACCTCAAGAAACTAGACAAACAACTAGCTGATTTCTAACACATTGTAGGAGGTGTAAATCTAGATCAAGAAGTGATACCTCTTGTTGATGGTATAAGAGGATTATTACAAGAAGGACAAGAAGGTGTTGAAATGATCCATGAAATAGCCCACATAGTGGATCATAACATTATGTTAGCGGCTAGCCACGCGAATGTCATAGAAAATGTGTCACCATCAAAGCATATATGTTCACAAATATAGACACCCATATCGACTACTGGAATATCCACTTTTACATTATCAATTCTCACTACCAATGCACATGCTTGTAGTAATGCTACCACTAGCATGGGAACATCTAATGGGAATCTTTCATAGAATTACAAGGCTATAGAATTTAATTATCAAAACCCAACACCTCTTATATCCATACCCATGAACAACTATTCTCAACCACCCATCACTTCCACTTATTCCCAACCATGCCTCAATTTCACAACTGCAACATCAAATACTCTTTTCTCAAATATGTAAACCACATCACCTAATGATGCACTACTAAAACAACTTTTGTAAAGTATGACATCCTTGCAACAAAAAGTGACAAATTTGACCAATGCTTCATCTCAACCTAATATACCAACATATCATGCTTGCAATCCTTTATCTTATAGAATTCTAAGAGCTTAAATGCCTGACAAATTTGAGACACCCTATTTTGAAAAGTATAGTGGTAAAGGTGATCTTAATACTCATGTGGTAGCATTCACAGTGATGTGTAGTGATTTTTTTTTATGAGGCATTGTTAGCAAAAGTCTTCTTATGATCTCTTATAGTTACCACTTTGAAATGGTTTTGCTCTTTACCTCCTAATTCAATGCATTCCTTCTCATAGCTAATTGATCAATTCTTACATCATTTCCAAGAAAAAATTGGACCTCCTATCTCATTGATTTATTTCGTTCATTGTAAACAAGGTCTTAAAAGAAAAGTTAACAGAATTCATCAATCAATATAAAACTCTCTTTGTGTAATAAAATATCTAATTACATATGAAGATGCTAAAAAACTATTGATTACGAATCTACAACTGAACATATGTGATAAAATACATTTGATGAAGTATAGTTCCTTTCAACATCTATGCACAGCTCTCTGAGATTACCAACTATTGGCAGTATGTGTTGTCATTGATGTCAACATAACATGTGTCAATATGATGTCAGACTTGTATAAAGTTTAGTAGCTGGACAAGTTGATCGATAGTGGAATATTTGAGAGAGACAACTTGACTAAGTTAAAGACTTAGAATTAGCTTTCTTAAGGCAAACAAGTTTAGAAAACTTAGCAGACGAAGAGAAAACTAGCTAAGTGTGGTGCAGTGATCATTCTTGTGTCTAAACATGATGTGGAGGTGCATACTCATGTCCTGATATGTTTTCTTTATCTCTACATTAATATTTTATTAGTTTGACATACCACACCTAGAGACTAGTTGTGCAATTTTGATTAAGTCATTCACAATGTATATCATAAGGATGAATTATAGTATTTCAGTCTCCATTTCTCTGCATTGCAAAATCAAGTCCTGTGGTTTAGAATATAGGATGAGATTATAGACATTAAATTGCTATACCCAAGATTTCATGTCACAACACCTTTAGTAGCAAAAGTTATGTGTGATAGAGTTCCAATTATTACTCAGACAAAGCAAAGAAAGGATGGAGACCTTTTGGACTACTTCAGATTCCTTCAAATGTAAATGGTTGATCATGTGGCTTTGAGAATAGTATCAGGGATGTTAAATGTGTGCTATTTTGAAATATCAAGTATCTTTATGGTCTGCAAGATCTGATTTCAAGTAACAGAAGTAATACAGATTGTTCCAGTTGCAAAAGCATTCTCTAGAACACATTTTAAAGTATTTGTGGAAGATAAAGAAGGCATAAATTATCTATACAAGTATCTTTGGAGATTCTAAATGCTTCATAGTATCTTAGGTTGGATCTGCATAGAAATATCTCTTATTTCTTGTGTCGTATAAAGCAATTAAGTTAGTAAGTGAAGAAGTGTACATGAATGTTCTCAGGATCACAATATACCTAAGATAAGACTCTATTTTTTTTGGAAATGATAAATAAGAATCTGTAGATCTAGGAACATTAATATAATGGTGTATAAGTTCATTTCTAATAGTTTCATAGGTTTTTTTGTTCTGTAATGCAAGTTGGGATGTGTTACAATAAATGTCAGAATACCATGTTTTCATATGTTCAATTTGCTTCTTATTTTGTTGATGTATAGAATGATCTAATGCTTTATTTGAAAGGTATATGGATGATTTTAACATGATACAATGTTGAAATCTTGGTCCACATGATGTTTTTGACTTCTCCCCAATTATTTGAAGATAAATAGTTAGCAAAGTTTGTGCAGTTTGAGCTGACAGTCTTGTTTTTGTTATTTTTGGTGGATCTTGATCAATTGCTCTAATTTTGAAAGGTGTGTAATGGTGTTCATTGAATTCCATTATGATATGTTGTAGTCCACAACTTTTTTTCCTAACATATTATATAAGTTGAAGCTAACCCTTCAAGAGTTACACGTTTCATTTAAATGTTTTTATGGTGTTGACCTAATCAATGTTTTGAAGTGTTGCTGAGGGTATTTATAGGAGATCAAAGTCATTTTTGAGATGTAGATGTTAGTGCAAATGTGATAAAGCATAATGAAAAGTATGAAGTGTGCAGACTCAGTATGATGAAGTAATTGTGTAGAAAAGAGGACTGTAATATCGACATGAGATAAATGCTTCTTCCATAGCAATTCATAGTTTTGTTTATCATTATAATTATTTGTAGAAGTGAGATTTCTACATGGATTAATAGCTTCCTTGGGTTGTAGTGCTAAAACAAAGTCAGCAGGGAGCTATAGCTTCCTTGGATTGTAGTCCTAAAACAATGTTAAAAAATTTTATACAACAGTGAGCATTATATTGTGAGTTAACACTCACCATGGTTTTTCCCACTTTTGAGTTTTCCACATAAATATATTGGTGTTAATGTGTTGATGAATGTGTTGTTTGTTTTACTTTTTGTTCTCTAAGTAAATGGATTTGATATGCAATTAAAGTAGTTAAGTTTTAATATATGCTGGTTCATCCCCGTCTCAGCATCACTGTGTATTCAACAATTGGTATCAGAGCTAATTACCTTTGGGAAGCCTAACAGCTAAGGTAGATCTTTCACTTGAACACATGGAATCTAAAGCTATGGATAATGATTTATTTGTTCTGGAACAAGATCTAGAAGAAATAAAACTTGAAGGTTCAGATCTCAACCTAGATGATGTTGGCCTTGAAGGTGAACTTTGGTCAGCCCTAGAGTATCTAGATGAAGAAAGAGAACTAAATCATGAATATGAGGACATACTTGAAAAATCAAAGGAGATAATTGTGAAATTGAAGACAAAGACCAAAGATTGAAAAGAAGAAATTGACAAACTGAAAGCTCAAATAGAAGGAGATAAAGGAGGTGACATTAATCTCAAAGAGGTAGAAGATATCATCTCTAATTTGAAAGTTATGGTTGAAGAAGGCAATAGGATTGAAGACTACCTAAATTTGAAGCTCAATAAGAAAACAACTAAATGTTCAAAATTTGAGGAAGAAGTTGTCACTTTGAGGAAAGAATTGGAAAAGGTAAAAGAAAAATTTGACAAAGGACTAAAAATGAAAGGAGGATATGAAATTCTTGATGAGATAATTAACTCTCAAAATCCTACAAAAGAAAAATCTAGCCTTGGTTTTGAAAAAGGGCAAAGTCCCATAATCAATGCATCTACAAACTTTTATCATAACTTTTATTAAGAAGGGAAGTCTAAAACAAAGAAGGGGGAGGTCTGAACTAAAGATCCTAAGAAGAATGTCCCCAGAGATACAAAAGAAGATGAATTCACTCCTATCTAGAGACAAAGGAAGAATAGAAGGAAGAATTTTAGAAAGTCTACACCTAAACAAACTGCTCCTATCAAGTATCCTCAAGCTTTCAATGGTAATTAGTATGTTTGTAATAAATTTGGTCACACAGTTGTTGAATGAAGAAGTAAGATGAATCATAATTCATTCAGACCTCCTAGGTATAATGTTTTAATCTCTCATGGTCATTGTCATTCTTGTAACAAAGTTAATCATAAGGCTAATGGATACATAAGAAAAATGATGAAGAATAGTTTCATGAATAAGAACAATGCTAGGTTCTTCTATGGTTATTGTTACACATGTAACAAGTATGGTCATAAGGTTGTCAACTACAGATCTAATGTAAGAAGAGGTAATTATGATCCATAGTCTAAAATCACTTGCTACAAATACAATAAAACATCACATATTGCAAGGTTCTATAGGGGAAAGAGTGCAAGATCCTCTAATTCTCAAAAGAGGATTGATATTGGTCAACAAAAGAAGGAAATGAACTAGGTTTGGAAGAAAAAGGAAGAAGGTAATGTTTCTGGACCTCTGCCTAGTGTGGATGGATCCTTTGACAACTAAAAAGCTAAGGTACTAGTTTAGGATATGTTGTAACTACAGGTTTCTTCATAACCCTTGAATGCATAAGATGCTAAAATTCTTAGCATTCCAGCTAAAATAATATGAATGTATCAAGATGATGATATGAAGGTGCTTGATCAAATCTCTGGAGGAATTGAATCTCTTGCAGAGGATTATTGAAGGATCATGAGGTTCTACATAAAGAAAAGTAGATTAGGTCAAAATAGAGATCACATTTATTATAGAGCAAACATAGTTGGTGAAAAGACTATATAGGTAAAGTTTGATCATTTTTTATCTCATTTGATTGAAGCTAAGTGTGTTGAAGAGCAAAAGAAGTGTAGAAGATTCTTAGCAGAGCACTTATGCAAACCCCATTCACTACATTTTCAGGTATTTCTCATTTTCAATGGTAAAACCCTAGTTTCTAAAGTTTTTATCATGGTGACACCAGTTGTTATAGATATTGTTAAGAGGCCAAAGCCAAAATTCAAGAAGCACCCATTCAAATCCATCAAAACAGATAAAGAGGGTACATGTTCACATGTTACTATAAATGTATTACACACTGAGGATGTTTAGATATATATTCATTCACAAATAGATGAATATGATCATCTAAAATTGGAATAGTTCATGAATGACAACCTTGTAGGTGATGATTTTCACCTAAAACCAAAATTTGCTAGCATTGCTTCTAAGCTCCTTGACATCTAGAAGGGTTTTCCAAATTTCTGGTATGAGGAAGAATGGGTTAAAATTTCCCTAAGTTAAATACATGGAGGCTTTTTCTACCTAGATCGACCATATCTAATTACCAAGGATGCCATCAAGGCTATGAATGGACATTGATTCTCTAGACATGTGCCAGTTTTTAAATCAGTCAAGAATGTGTAAGTAATGAAGTTAAGCAGAGAAACATTTAACAAGAGGACACTAACAGTGAATGATATTGAGGATTTGGGGGTCTGATATGTAACAATGAACGTTGCATACAATATTTATAGCACCAATAGAGAGAACTCTACCACTATCCTTACAATCTATATAGCCTACCAAATGGTCAAAGAAAGGAAAGATTATGACCTATGTGAGCTTCTACGGCAACAACTTTTAGACAACCTAAAAAGAACTAAAGAGTTAAGATACAAATTCTGGTATGGTTCTTTAATCACATGTCTTATGTTTTACTTTTTGAAAGAATTTCCTAGAATGATAGGTATGGTCTGTTGCATCCCCAACTTTTGATTAAGCTTAATCTTAGTTTTATTTGGCAAATAGGATAATTAATCGTAGATTAATGATTTGATGTTTGCGGAAAATATCAAGTAGAATCATTGATTACATGGATATTGATTGATGTTTAGATTAGACATGAGATTACATGTTGTTAAGATTATTTTATCACAATGTTTTATGAATTAAATGATGATACACTGATCATGGTTATATGGTTGTGAGTGTAACCAGGAAAAGAATCTTCCTCCAAGGATGGAAAGAGAGTATCACCTAGCAGAAAGAAATAGATGTTGGGAAAATTCATATTGCCATCTGAGTATCACACTTGATCTTTCATAAAACCATGGAAGATAGGGTGAGTCTAAGTCATTTTCCTTGCTAAGTCGATTTGAATTTGACTATTGTTGGCAAGTCAGTTTAAGATTCTCAATGTCATCTACATTGATTCGAATAAACAATGTTCTCAAAACATTTGTATAGTCAATAGTAACCTTGGTTGGATGTAAGATATTTCCTTTATTTATTTATTTATTTATTTCTTTATTAAATTTTGTGAGTATCATTTAATTATTTCAACTATAGTCTAATATAGTGAAGTGGGGGTGTAAGACTTGACCCCATGTTCGCATATTAATGTTACCACCCTACCATTGGTAATTTATTTTGGTGATATCTCAGATTATTGTAATAATCTTATAATATTGATTTAGATCTAAATGACATTATGTGAGATATAAATATTTATCCACTTGAAGTGGAGTCAAGCACTTTATATATTATGTTTTGTGTTCTTGTTGCAAACCGTACCCATGATCCACGAAGAGCGGAGTGAGTGGAAATTGTGTTTGAGCTTATCATATGCCTAACACTACAAATATTACTCTTGAATGAGAGGTATGATGTTAGTTGAGTCTATATACCTGCGAGGTTGTATGGGATTAGGATAACTATTACCAACCTTCATTTCAAAGGTGGTGGTTTTGTGTTTTCGAGCTGGGTAAGCATGTGAAAAGAAGACATGATTGTCATTGTTATGTTCATGGTTATCATTGCATGGAGGGTACAAACAAGAGCAAGCTATAGGATTGAAAGATCATGGGAAAGATCTAATAACAACAACAATAGACTCATACTATAGCAGGCCATAACTTGACTACATGCCTTTTATTTCAAGTATGACTATATGACACCATTATGTGATGTTAATGTATGCAGATGTATACTTAGTATCACTATTAATAACCACACATTGGTTAATCGATGACTATGTTCATCTTATATGATAGCATTTGTATTATTGAAATAACTTTATGGAGGCCTTCAGGGCTAAATGTTTGAGAATATTGTGTTTGTTGCAAGTATGTGCTAATCGGTGTTGTCACTGATGTCAACATGCTTTTGTTGTCATTGATGTCAACTGTGTCTTCTGTTGAAGTTGGTGTTATTTGATTAAGTTGTCTTGCTAAAGGTTATTTGGTAGTTGTGTAGATGTTCTAAAGATGTTAAGGATATGCTCCTGATATTGAGTCCCCAAGTGCTTTTGAGAAAATTTGATTAATACTAGAAACAATGTGTTGAAGGAGTCTTTTAGCTTACAGAATACTGTTCAAGTTTTTTCTCTGCATTTATTCTATGTTGAAGATCTAAGTGTTTAGTTTGGATATGTTGTTGAGAAGTGTTTAAAGATGCTAAATCTAGAATTTGGTGCTCCAGACAGTTGTGCAGTGAATGTTTTGTTCACCAGTTTGAGAACAGTGTTTGATAGTGTTTGCAGTGTGTCTGGGAGAAAGTATTTTTCTCTGCATTTCTCCATAGAGTGGTTTCAAGTGTTGTGTTTTTGGATGTATTATTGTAAGGTCCATATATTCCTTTAGTTTAAATGGTTCATGATTTAGTGCTAATAAAATTTATTTCTTGCGTAGTAGAGTTTGACAATGTTGTTTGCAAGTAGTTTGTGAGCTATCTTCAAGTGACATTTGTTGTAGTTGAATTTTTTGGATCTTAGGTGACTCCAAGATGCTCGTGGATTTTTCTAGATTTTTTTAAATAATTGTGTGTGGTCTGTAAGTTATGGTTGTGATTGTGGAACCATGTGATCAAGAATTTCTTATGTTTATGTTGTTTGGCCAACATTAGATGTTTGTCTTGATTATGGAATTGATTCGGTGGTTATGTGAGTATTGGCTAGCGTGCTTGGATGGATTTAGGTCCAAGATAAGGCATAAAGTGGTTTACCTTCATTCCTTTATGTCATGGAATGTTTAGGTCCAGACCTAATTCAAATATTGTGTGGTTTCTGACCTTGGAGATTGTTCCAAGTGTTGTAGATTGTGTTGCCGCCCTTGCAGAATGTTTTCAAGATTGATGGTGGTATAAATAAGTGTCAAGGATTCATGAATGTGAGTGTGTTTGGGGGATATGATGTGAATTTGATCAGTGTAGTAAGAGTTTTCATGTGTTAGACTACTGAATGTAGTGAGTAGAAGGTGTCTACTATTTTTAGAGATGTTGTGAAGGTGTTGGTTGTGTTGAGGTGTATATTGAGCTCCATTTGAACTCAACATCATGCAAAGGTTTGATGCAATTATATCAGTTCAAGTCTTTGTAGTGATCCATTCTTCTCTTCTTTCTTTCTTTCTCAGTGGGCAGTGAGTCCAAATGGATAGTGAGTCCTTAGGTAGTGAGCCCTTTGGGTTGTTAACCCTCTAGGTAGTGAGCCCTGTAGTAGTGAGTATTCTTTCATTTCAATAGTGAGCCTCTTGTAATTTGGTATTCCTACTACCTTATATTGTGAGATAATCCTCACCGTGGCTTTTCCCTTTTAGGGTTTTCTACGTAAAAGATCTAGTGTTCTATTGTGCATGGTGTTGATGTGTTTAAGTTTCTATTATTTGTTCATGTTTAATCTTCATAGAAGATTAAGGGTTTAAGTGAAGTGATGTGGATGTGATTATGTTTAAAAGGGTTTGAATTTTTTGATACAATTGATACACCCCCCTCTACCTTCAACAGTGTTTATGTCATATGAAAGAATTTAATGTTTAAATAACCCAATTGAGGTGTTAAGGCTGAATGTATAAAGGGTACTACTATAGCATACCCGTGACCCTCAAAGCCAATAAGCCTGAGAATGATAAATAATTATTATATCAATTTGATAAAAATAATGATAAGTCTCTAAACTAGAGTTTTATCTAAAGACAATGATTGTCTTTGTGAATAAAGAAAGATGTTAGAACAGGCCAAGAGCCATGCATGGTGGAATGACAAGTCATTCTTGAAAATCATGGTGATAGTGCCAAAGTCACTAAGGCTTTGAGGCACATGGAGTAGAAAGTATGATATTAGACTATTTATGAAAAGTTAATATTTTTCCTTCAGGTTATGTCTTTGAGTAAGAATGAGTAGTATGACTCTTTATTATCAATGGAGAAAAACTAGCATGATAATTAGTAACATTGTTTAGACTGCACTAAGTGCATGTCGAACCTTGAATGACATGAGAATAAATCCTTGACTGTCATTTAATTTCCAAGTAGGAAAAGAAAGTGAAAATGAGTATGATAACTCATTTATGTGAAATTGTATTATGGATATGTTTTCCTTATTAAATGTCAATGCTTCATGGATGAAGTATAGGGTATCAAAAACCCTTTCGAATTCTTTTGACTAAAGGTCTATTTAATATTGTTAACTTATTAGTACTATCAACTATAATAGCATGCATTATAATCAATGTAAACTTGATGAAAACCTTGGAATAAGATAATCATGCAATCTTAGACTAGAGATGGTCTTCAAAACTGAAACCATGAACATGTAAACCTGCAAAAAGAAAGAATGGGAATAAAGTGACTTGGAGTCATAGATTCCATGTTGCATAGGCTACAAGAACATTAATGAATGCACTCCTAGAGTCAAAGTCAAAAGTCCAAGTTAGATGGACTAATGGTGAATTTGAACCTATCTTTACTATGACCTAGAGGGGTCAAATTATGAACACTGTAGGATGAGACAACTTCTAATTCAAGTCGGGGTGTGTGAACATTTGACTACATTCATTGCAAAAATTTTATGTATATAAATCTTTGGCCAAAGTAATGCAACTATTTATGCATGCATTAGTCAGTTCACTGTGATCCAGATGGCATAATACTTCCAGTAGTATCATACATAGTTAGAGTAGATCTATAGTTGTATGATCATGAAGTATTATGAAGGACACAATACTAGATACTCAGATGGAAAACCTAATGGTTCCTTATATCTATTCCCTTCATGAAGGGTAAGGCCGCTTCTAGGAAGGAAGTTGTGTGGGAGACCGTTGGTTTATGGTTGAAAGAAAAGCATTGAGGTAATGCTCTCCTTCCCAAGTAGAAGACAATCTGAGACTTATGAAGATAGATGCCAAAGTTCCATATGCAGTACATTCTTTTATATGACTTGATAGTCAAATATTATGTGTAAACTTATCATTGATGTTATGAGAATAACATTGTAAATGTATAGTGAAAGGAATTCACTAGTATGATATCTTTGGAATTGCTGTAAAATTTTAGTTTGAAATATCCAAAAAGATATGCATATTGATTTTTGTTTATGATACTAATATTACTTTTCCTAACTATGATTATGTTTATCACGACCTTGTACTTAATGGTAATTAAGTTGGTTAATTTTGGGTAATGAGAATTGGATTGTTACATATGGTATCAGAGATATTGGGTTCAATACATGGACCTATGAGCTCACTACATGAAATTTTCCTTTGACATTAATAGTTGCTAATTTTTGGATGTTCTTATACTAGAATGGTAAGAATAAGAATCACACCCAAGAAGAAGGTAACAAGAAATGAATGTTACCTTAAGGCTATGAGGGAGAGAGCCTAAAGAATGAAAATCCATGGCCAAATAGGTTGTTTGATAGGTGCATGGTTGGCTGATGATGAAAATTTCCCTAATGCTATTAAATACATCAAGTAGGAGAAGGAAAAATTAGTTTGGTCTACTCCTCCTATCTCTGACAATGAATCAGTGAAACCCTCTACACCTAAGGAACCAATTTTGGAAAGTGATCCTAAGGATCATGTTGTTACTCAGGAGGTTGTGGATAAGTAAATGCGAGTGCATCCACCTCCTAAGTTAGATTTAGTGAACCTCAAGGATGAGGATAAACTTGGAAAGATATCCCAATCTGAAAGTGACTTGCAATAGAAAGATATAAAAGAAAATTGTAACAATGGATGGATTATATGTAATCCATAGAAACTATAATGCATTTTTGAAAATTTGGCAAATCTTTCCTTTCTTGTTAAGATTGCATGAATGAGAATGGATTTACATTTATGAATGGATTCAATAGTATGAAAAGATAATTGAATGATTAATCTAAAAACTTCAAGAGAAGTAGATTGCAGTATGGCTCAGATAGGAACCAATATGGGAGATAGCCAGGAAGAAGGACAACCTTCAAGCTACTCGGATTATAAAATTTACAAGATCATTGCTATTCTCCATGAGACCAAAGCAAGAATGGAACTCTTGAAAAGGAGGTCAGGGGTTAGCATGGACCCAATGAAGAAGCCTATCACGGGGTGATGACAAGGAATGTCATGATGACACCACCCAAAGTGAACACAGAGAGAATAACTCCAAAGAAAGACATGAAGAGTATAGAAGAAGCCACTTGTCTTTGGAATTATCTAGAGATACGAAAAAGGTTACACCTCCCAAGTTTGATGGGATTGTAAGATGAGATGTTGCGGAGGCATGGCTTACATAAATGGAGAAATACTTTGAAATAAGAAACTATTATGAAATCACCAAAGTGGTATGTGGATCATACCAATTAGTAGGTGAAGCATCCACTTGGTGGATGAACAAGAAAATGGAGTTAAACTTGAGATCCATGAGTATAACCTAGGAAAGGTTTGTGGAACTCTTTAGGCAAAGATGGTTGCCTCAACTGTATTATTACCGAAATCTTATAGATTTCTAAAACCTGATGCAGGGTGATTTAAATATGAATGAGTACTGGGAAAAGTTCACTTGCCTACTCAAGTATGTTCTACAATATCAACAGGATGAGAGGTTTCACATCTAAAAGTTTATTATGGGTTTGAATACCTAGATTAGGGGTGAAGTTGATGTGCATGGTCCCACTTGAATGGACCAGGTTTATGAAAAAGATATCAAATAGGAATAAAAATTGCAATCTATGTTTGCTTATAGGGGAATGAACTGCAAAGAGTATAATTTGTCCCAATCCTCCCAATCTTTTATGAAAAAGGGAAAAAAGTAGGACTTTGTTGAGAGAAGTGATAAAGGGTCGAAGAACAAGCAAAATGAATCCAAGGGTGAAAAGAAGAGAAATAATAAATCCAAGAAAAATGGAGATAATTCTAAGAAGCCTCATGAAAGGCAAGGACCTATGGGATGGTGTTATACATGTGGTGGTCATGATTATGCCAACCAGTGTCCAAATAAAACATAGAAAAATTACCCACAAGAAAACCCTTTACCCTCTCAACAAGCAAAATTTTAGCAATGCATACATGTAGCCATAGATAATAGGCAAGCTGAATATCAAATCACTCCTATTAAAACTATAGGTATTTTATTTGGTTTTTCAATTTAAGTTTTGATAGATATTGGTGCAACATAATGTTTTATTTCCAGTAAATTTTTAAATGAAAATTCTAGAAAAGTTAGATACATGGTAAATACTTGGTGAGTTGAATATGTAGAATAGACTAAAGCTCAGGTAGAGCAATGCTTGTTTGAGGCTAAGGTTGAACTTCCATGTTTCTCCATGGAAGTGAACCTTTACATAGCCCCATTAGGCTCATATGATGTTATCCTTGGGATTAACTGGTTATGGAGACATCATGCTAAGGTGGATTGTTATGCCAAAACAATGACCTTTAGAATAAAGTCTTTCTGCAAGGTAACCCAAGAGAGGTTAAACTGCGACAAATCTCTGCCCTACAAATGAAAAGAGCCTAGAGAAAAGGATGTCAACTCTTTGTTGTTAAAATGGAATAAATATATAATCTTAAGGTAACAAATCTCTACTATGATTTAATGTTTTATGAATCTTAGAAACTCCAAGGAGTTGAGAAGAGGGAGTCTATAGATTAAGAAAGATTAGATATGGATAGGTACCCTTTTCTTAGAGATTTTAAGGATGTATTTCTGGATGAGCTACCAAGATTGCCTACTAATAGATATTTTGATTTCTATATAGATATAATTCTAGGTTCAGAACCTATATCTAAAGCTCCATACAAAATGACCACAACTGAGTTAATCGATACAAAAGATCAATTGCGAAAATTGCTTGATAAAGGATAGATAATGTTAGGATTAAGGTGCCATCAACCTTGTATATCCTAAGTAATTAATTACTCCTAATATGGTTTGTGAATCACCCATAAGGGATGAAAGGTTTGACCAACAACGATCTTGTTTTAGCTATATGTTTATATTTGGTACATGATGCTCATTCATCCGCGATGGGGGGTCACAATGAGGATTGTGAATCTAGACCATTCGTCATTAGGTCATAGATTTAACAGTTGATATTTTGTTGGTGTTGGGAATTAAGGTGTCTCAACCTTGGTAATTCCTTGTATTATTACATTGTATTTATTTATTTATTTCCTATTATGTAATTAGGATGCAAATCCTATGTTTTCATCTTGTGGGAGTTGGCACAGTGATGTGTCATCCTACATGGAAGATGACAAGTTGTAAATTTGTCCTCACATGAGGAGATAGGCATCCCACTTAGTGGTAGGAATATTTTTCCATGTGTCGGCATCTTAGATAGTATGTAAGAGAATATTGACTAAAACGGTCGTGATAGATTCCTATGACAAATCTATGACATGTAAGAGTCAGAAATGGAAGATTCTATGATAGGTGAAGACATGTGTCGAGAAGCATCTTTGAAAAAGGCATCTTTGGGTGCCCCAAGGAGGGTTATGACATGTAAGAGAATATGCTATTTATAGCCTGTTTATGATAGATTCTCTTATAGCTATAACATATGTCAGTATGACAGATTCTATGATGCTTGTAAGAGTCGTAAGAGCATCTGTCATTATCCAAATTGGGAATAGGTGACCTCTTTGGGATGGGGTGACTTGACAAGTGTCAAGAACATCTTACAATGTTGGACAAGTGTCCATAGGTGTGGGTTTTGGGCCATGAGGCCATGTTGGATGCCCATCCCAAGATAGAGCCATTTTTGCCTTGTATTTTCTTTATAAATAGGTGCTTTGGAGAGGAAAGGTATTATGTGATTGATAGGTACTATTATGCTGCCAAATTATCTCTAGCTAGAAGTGTCAAAGACTACTACAAGAGCATTGGCTTTGTGACCATATTGTAACCTTCATTGTTTACGAAATACATTTGAGCTATGATTTGGAGTGTGGGGTCTTTTTACCCATAAGGATTTTCCCCACATATATCTTGTCTCTCTCTTCTTCTGTCTTACATTTTTGTGTATGTGTTTACTGCAATATCTCTGTTAGTGGGTTAACATTGTTGTAACTATAAAGATTAAAATAAATTTGCACTCATCTCTCCTCATTAGATTAGTGTAGGAAGTGATTTCCACACACCTAGCTTCCTTTCAGTTTGTATCAGAGCTTGATCACCTTTGGTCCTAGTTGTTGGGTAGGGGTTTTTTGAGCTAATCTTAGGTTGAGTGGGAGCTTTGTGCAGAGCATTTTATAATCTTGTTGCAGGAAAAGAGATGGTAGGTACATCCAGAAGATTAGAGGTGGAGAAATTTAATGACACTAATTTTGAGTTATGGAAACTTAAGATGGAAGACATGCTTGTTGATCATGACCTATGGGAAACTGTATCCCATGTAAAACCAACCGCAATGTCATAAGCAGATTGGGATCTCAAAGATCACAAGGTGAAGGGTCTCATGAGACTTAGTCTAGCTAATTCTATCCTATTAAATGTCCATCAGGAGAAGAGCACAAAAGACCTTTGGAAGAAGTTAGATGATGTCTATTAGGCTAAATCCTTGGTGAACAAACTCTTTCTAAGAAAGAAGTTGTATTCTCTAAGGATGGAGGATGGAGGATGGGTTGCAGATCACTTGAATGCTTTCAACATGTTAGTTGCACAATTGGCATCCATTGGTGTGAAGATGGAGGAGGAGGATTGTTGTATGACCTTGCTTTGTTCTTTGCCAGACTCGTGGGATCATCTTGTGATAGATATTGGGAGCACCACATCCACATTCAAAATGGATGAAGTGGTATCTTTGCTATTATCTAAACAGATGTGGAGAAAGTCTTCTGAGGTAGCCAAAGAGGCTCTTGCAGTTCATGGAAGACCCAAGGAGAAAGGGAAAAAGAAGGACAAGAAAGTTGAGAAGGGCAGATCCAAATCCCGTGGGAGATCCAAGTCTCTTGAAAAGTCCAAGGCTCTTTGTTGGAACTGTGGCAAAACTGGGCATTTCTGAAAGGAATGCAAGGAGAAAAGAAAAAGAAGAAGAAGAATACCCCGGATTTAGATTCTAACAAGTCTCAAGATGATGGTGATGCCTTCATTGCAGCCCTGGCCACCCATGCATCTGATGATGTGTGGTTGATAGATTTTGGTGCATCATTCCACATGACCTCGCATCGAAATTGGTTCACGAAGTATGAAGAGTTCGATGGTGGAAGAGTGTACCTAGGTGACGATTCTCACCTAAAGATTGTTGGTCATGGAAGAGTCTCAATCCAATTCCCTAATGGATGAGTGAAGGGGATCACTGGGGTTATGCACATCCCAGGCCTAACACGGAACTTTCTTTCTATGATTATGTTGAATGATGCAGGTATGTAGGTTGTCTTTTTGAAGGATGGATGCAAGATGACTAGAGGATCTATGGTGCTTGCAAAGGGCACTCAGAGGGGTACTCTATTTTAGCTAGAGGCATGCACTTCATAGTGCAATAGTTCTTCTGACTTGAAGAAAAGAGTTGCAGTCACTCCATCCCCACCATCTGAACAAGCAGTGAAGAAATCTATTGTAACAGTTTCTGATGGTAGTACACATGCTTTGGAAGTTAAACTCCCTACTAAAAAGACTATGTTATGGCATTTGAGATATGGCCACATTGGTGAGAAGGGTCTTAGAACCCTGAAAAATAAAAACCTAGTTGAGGGGTTAAATGATTGTAATCTCAAGTTTGACTTTTGCAAACATTGTGTATATGGAAAGCAAAACCGTGTTTAGTTTTACTCTAGTTCTCACAAATCTTTTGGTGTATTGGATCTTATTCATTCTGATGCGTTTGATCCTATTAATATTCCTTCAATTTCCAAATCTATATATTTTGTATCTTTCATAGATGATTACAGTAGAAGGACATGGGTTTATTTTATCAGAAGCAAGACTGAATTCTTTAGTCAATTTAAAGAGTTTAAAGCTTTTGCTGAAAATTAGACTAGTAAAAAGATTAAGTGTTTGAGAACTAATAATGGTGGTGAGTTTTGTTCAGCAAAGTTTGATAAGTTCTATAAAGAGCAATGGATTGAAAGACATAAGACAACTACATACACCCCGCAAAAAAATAGAGTTGTAGAGAGGATGAACAGGACACTGATGGAGAAGGCTAGGAGTATGCTTAGTGGAGCAAGCCTCAAACAAAAGTTTTAGGCTGGAGCTATAGCCACTACTTTCTATCTGGTAAATAGATCTCATACATCAAATCTTGTTGGTAAGACACCTATTGAGGTGTGGTCTAGTAAGAAGCCTTCAGTTAGACATCATGTTTTTGGTTGTGAGGCATATGCACATGTGCCTAGGGAGAAACGGTCTAAATTGGAGAACAAGGATATTAAGTGTATTTTCAATGTCTATGGAGTTGGTGTGAAAGGATACAAACTTTGGGATCCTATGGCTAAAAAAGTATTGTATAGCAGAAGTGTTATCTTAAGAGAGATAACACCTTCTTCTGTTGTTTTACAGCCAGAAGAAACAGAAATGAAAGAAGATGTGGTTCAGTTTCCTTCTACCCCTGAGAAGACTAAACCAACAGACCCTGTGAGATCTAATGATGAGGAGAGGTCTAGCAGTTCTGAAAGATTAGAAGAAGAAACAAAACCTCAACCTCATCCATTGAGGAGGTCTACATGAACAAGAAAGCAACCTGAAAGGTTTGGTTATTCATTGCTTGATTCTAGTTGTGCTTTTGCTTTGCTTACTAACACTAATGAGCCTAGAACTGTGAAAGAGGCTATGGGCATGAAAGATACAGGTTCCTAGAAGGAGGCCATGGAAGATGAGATGGCTTCTTTGGAAAAGAATAAAACATGGGACTTGGTTCCTTTGCCTAAAGGATAGAAACTTGTTGGATGCAAATGGGTGTTCAAGAAGAAATTCAGTATAGATTGTAGTGTTGAAAAGTACAAGGCCAGACTAGTTGCGAAGGGGTACTCACAAGTGCAGGGAATTGATTATGGTGAAATTTTCTCTCCTGTTGCAAAGCTGACATCTATTCAGTTCATGTTATCTCTTGCAACAACTTATGACTTAGAGGTGGAGCAGATGGATGTGAAGACAACATTCCTTCATGGTGATTTGCAGGAAGAGATTTTCATGTCACAGCCAGAGCATTACATAGATAAAGGTAAAGAAAATTTGGTTTACAAGTTGAAAAAGTATTTGTATGGTTTGAAGCAGTCTCCTAGGATGTGGTACTTGAAGTTTGATTCCTTTGTGTTGTCAATTAGATATCTAAGATCAAAATCAAATCATTGTGTGTATTACAAGTTTGATAATGATCATATTCTCATTATTGCATTGTATGTTGATGATATGTTGTTAATTGGGAATGGTAAGAATATGATTTCTGATTTGAAGTCTCAGTTGTCAGCACATTTTGAGATGAAAAATCTAGGGGCAGCCAAGTACATTCTGGGAATAGAAATCAGAAGAGACAAAGCTAACAGAAAACTTTGGTTAAGCCAGAGTAAGTATGTGAAGATTGTGTTGGATAGGTTCAGCATGGAAGATTGTAGACCATTGTGTGTTCATGTTTCTTTGGGGACAAAGTTGTCTATTAATAATTGTCCAAAATCTTCTAGTGAGGTGGAGAACATGAGAAGAGTACCTTATGCTAGTGTTGTTGGCAGTTTGATGTATGTTATGGTCTACACAAGACTAGATGTTACCCAAGTAGTGGGGGTCCTTAGTCAATTTATGGCTAATCCTGGATGGGTACATTGGGATGCAGTTAAGCAAGTATTCAAATATTTGAAGGGTACTTCCAAGTATTCCATATGTTATGGTAATGTTATAGGACCTCCGCATTTAGTTTGTATTCATGGATTTGTCGATTCTTATTGGGTGGGTGACATTGACTATAGGAGATCCACTAGTGCATATGTGTTCACAATGATTGGTGGTTCAATTAGTTGGATGAGTAAGTGACAAGATGTGGTTGCTTTGTCCATGACAGAAGATGAGTATATGGTAGCAACTCATGCTTGCAAGGAAGCCATTTGTCTTAAGAGTTTATGTTCAGATATTGGTGTTGATGTAGGATAGATTATGATTTGTTGTGACAGTTAGAGTGAGATTTACCTAGCAAAGAATCCAACTTTCCATGCTAGAACCAAGCATATTGATGTATAGTTTCACTTCGTACAAGAAATGGTAGAGGATGGGAAGGTGAATTTGGGGAAGGTAGACACTTTGAAAAATGTTGTGGATGCATTGCTAAAACCAGCGGACACAGAGAAGTTTAGATGGTGTTCGGACTCTATGGACCTCTTGGCCTATAGCAGTTAAATCCTATTAATTTCATTGGCTCTTACAAGGTGTTCGACAAGTGGGAGAATGTTGGGAATTAAGGTGTCTCAACCTTGGTAATTCCTTGTATTATTACATTGTATTTATTTATTTATTTCCTATTATGTAATTAGGATGCAAATCTTGCGTTGTCATCTTGTGGGAGTTGGCACGGTGATGTGTCATCCTACATGGAAGATGACAAGTTGTAAATTTGTCCTCACATGAGGAGATAGGCGTCCCACTTAGTGGTAGGAATATTTTGCCATCTATCAGCATCTTGGATAGTGTGTAAGGGAATATTGGCCGAAACAGTCGTGATAGATTCCTATGACAAATCTATGACATGTAAGAGTTAAAAATGGAAGATTCTATGATAGGCAAAGACATGTGTCAGGAAGTATCTTTGAAAAAGGCATCTTTGGGTGCCCGAAGTAGGGTTATGACATGTTGTAAGAGAATATGCTATTTATAGTCTGTTTATGATAGATTCTCTTATAGCTATAAGATATGTCAGTATGATGGATTCTATGATGGTTGTAAGAGTCATAAGAGCATCTGTCATTACCCAAATTGGGAATAGGTGACTTCTTTGGGATAGGATGACTTGACAAGTGTCAGTAACATCTTACCATGTTGGACAAGTGTCCATAGGCATGGGTTTTGGGCCATGAGGCCATGTTAGACGCCCATCCCAAGATAGAGCCATTTTGCTTTGTATTTTCTTTATAGACATGTGCTTTGGAGAGGAGTGGTATTGTGTGATTGATAGGTACTATTATGCTACTAGATTGTCTCTAGATATGAGTGTCAAAGACTCCTACAATAGCATTGGCTCTGTGACTGTATTGTAACCTTCATTGTTTATGGAATACATTTTAGCTATTTTTTGGAGTGTGGGGTTTTTCAACCGTAAGGGTTTTCCCCACATATATATTGTCTCTCTTCTTCTGTCTTACATTCTTGTGTATGTGTTTGCTGCAATATCTCTATTAGTGGGTTAACAATGTTATAACTATAAAAATTAAAACAAAATTGCACTCATCTCTCCTCATTAGATTAGTGTAGGAATTGATTTCCACACACCTAGCTTTCTTTAAGTCAGTTATCTTGCCCTATAAGGCAAACCCCATTTATAAGGATATTTGTACTACATTTTTATCATATTGAAGAATAATAGGCACTGCTAGATTAAAGACTAAAGAAATAGAGGAAGTGCATGTATTGTAATCTCATATTCAAAGATAATACAACTTGGAACCTCTTTTCTTGGTGGAGTTTTTTACCAGAAAGGGTTTTCTCCACATTACATATTGTTTTATGTGTTCAGTTCTTAATGCTTATTATTTCTGTGTAATGAGTTTTAATTTCTATTACAATCTCCATTGATTCTACATTATTTAAAGCACATAAATAAGGTTTGAATCAGATTTCTATTGTGTTGTTTACACCTTCATTTCTAACATGTGGTATTAGAGCTTGGCCAATTTTGATTCTTAGGTGGTAGTGCAAATGTTTTTTAGCTGCAGTGGGAGATTTGGTTGTTGTTTGTTTTTAGATCTTCTGTAGATATCATGGCTTCATCCACCATTGCTTCTACCTCTTGGTTGGACATTGAAAAGTTCAATGGCATGAGGTACATTTGTGGAAGCTAAAAATGAAGGATTAGCCAGAAGAAAGAAAGCAGTGGCTAGCTGTTATGAAAGAGAAGAAACCTGATGATACATGGGAACGATTAGATAAAAAGGCATGAGGTACAATCCTGTTGTGTCTTGTAGATTTTGTTCTACTAAATTTTGTCAGTGAGAAGTCTGCACATAGCTTGTGGAAGCATCTGGGTGAGGTCTACCAAGCCAAGAGTATGGTAAATAAACTTTATTTAAAGTGTAAGTTATTTTCCATGAACATGAAAGAGGGTGAATCAGTTGTAGAGGATTTGAATTCATTTAATTTGTTATTGGTTCAACTAGCATCTGCAGATGTGGAGGTGAATGAGGAAGATAAATGTATATTGATTCTCTATTCTTTATCTAAGTCATGGGGGAATGTTATTTTGGCTATCACTATTAACCCTAGATCCAAAGTTGGATGGTTTTATTTTAGTCCTACTGTCACATGAATTAAAAAAGAAAAGTTTGAATAGTTCAGGGGATGTTGTCAGTGTCAAGGGAAGGTATATGGAAATAAGACCAAAAGGAGATTAGAAAGGGGCTAAGGACAAGTTTAAGGGCCAATCTAAGACTCCTGAGAAGAAGAATAGAGTTAAGTGTTGGAACTATGGTAAAATGGGACATGTGAAGGAGCGCAGAAACCCAAATTAATAGTGGGAGAGTGCTTTGGATAAGGTATTGTTGTGTTTCAATGATGTGGGGATTAAAATCCTCCCTATTGTTTTGCATGTTCCTAGATTAGCTAGAAATTTGGTCTCAGTTTTGAAGTTGAATGATTTAGGAATGCATGGCTACATATTGGTAAGAGGTAACTTGGTGGTAGCGAAGGGCAAGAGATTGGGAAAATTGTTTATACTTGAAGCAACTAGAATTTATAATGCCTCTTATGTATCTGAGGCTAGTACTGAAAATACATGTATGTTGTGGTACCATAGATTGGACCACACTAGTAATAATGTTTTGAAAACTATTAAGAATAAAAATTTGTTGGATGGTTTCTCCTATTCTGATGAGCACTTTGATTTCTATGAGTATTGTGTGTTTGGTCAACAAAATAGAAAAATCATTTCCTTTAGGAAGCAATAGAGCAAAAGAGAAGTTAGAAATTATTCATACAGATGTGTTTGGACCTATGGGTAATGATTCTATTGGAAATCTTGTTATTTTTTCACCTTCATTTATGATGTATCCAAATTTACATGTGAAACACAAATATGAAGTTTTCACTAAGTTTAAGGATTTTAAAGTCTTAGGTGAAAACCAATTGGGATTGAAGATAAAAAATATTAAGATTTGACAATGGAGGGGAATATTTCTATAAGGAATTTTATGAGTTTTACAATAATGTAGGTATTATTAGACAAAAGACAACTCTGTATACACCATAACATAATGGTGTTGCAAAAAGAATGAACCAAACAATCATGGAAAGAGCTAGAAGTATGTCAAGTGATGCACAGTTGGATGAATTCTTTTGGGTAGAGGTTGTGTGTACTTCTTGATACTTGATTAATAGATCTCATTATAAGGCTCTTCATTCAACACCTTATGAAGTGTGGATAGGTAAGAAACCTTCTGTTTCACATTTAAGGGTTTTTGGTTGTGAGTCTTTTGTTCATGTGCCTAAGGAAAAGTGATCTAAGTTGGATCCAAAAGCTGAAAAATGTACATTCATTGGATATGGTGATAATGTCAAAGGTTATAATATTTGGAATCCACTAACCTATAATGTTATCTATTCTAGAGATGTTATATATAGGGAACTTAGAGCTACTTCTGAACTTAAGTAGCCAAAGGAAAAAGAAGAAAAGGTAAAGAGTGCACTTTGATTTAGAGTAGCAAGATGCACCTCAAGAAGAACATAATGATGGATTGGGGGCTGAGGAAAAAGAAGAAGATTCAAGTAGTTCTGATGAAGATGAATTCGTTGTTATAGAAGAAGTTGGTGCAGATGATCATGCAGGAGAACAAGTTAAGACTCTTAATCCACCCTTAATGAGATCCACAAGACAACAGAATCTAATTGCCAAGTATAGCCCATTAGATTTCCATTGTGTATTTTCTTTATTAGGTACTGATGATGAGCCTAGATCCTACAGGGAAGTTATTCTTGCAGATGATAGTAGGTCTTTGTAGTTAGCCATCTAGGAGGAGATGATGGCTTTAGACTCTTGTAACACCTAGGATCTTGTTCATTTTCCCAAAGGAAGAAAGGCCATAGGTTCTAAGTGGGTCTTCAAGAAGAAGTTTGGAGCAGACAGTTCATTATAGAAGTACAAGGCTAGACTAGGAGCCAAGGGCTAATACTAGAGAGAGGGAGTTGAATTTGGTGAAATTTTCTCTCCTGTTGCTAAGTTGACTTCTATTAGATTTCTTTAATCCATTTCTACAGCTTATGATTGGGAGATTGAGCAAATGGATGTTAAGACTACATTCTTATATAGAGATCTTGAGGAAGAAATTTATATGCAATATCCTACAGGTTTTGAGGAAAAGGAAAAGAATATTGGGTTTGCAAGTTGAAGAGATCTCTCTATGGTTTGAAATAGTCCCCCAGAATGTGGTATAAAAAGTTTGATTCATTTGTATTGAAGTTGGGTTTTTTTAGGAGCAAGGAGGATCATTATGTGTACATTCACTATATTGATGATTCTATACTAATCATTGCATTGTATGTTGCAAACATTTTATTTTTCAGCAATACTAAGGGTACGATCGGTGAGCTAAGATCCCAACTTTTAGGTGCATTTGATAGGAATGATCTTGGAGCTACTAGGTATACTCTAGGAATGGAGATAAGGAGGGATAGAGGTAACTAAAAGCTTTGTTTGTCACAAAGTAAGTATGTGAATACCATTTTGCTGAGATTCAGTATGCAGGACTATAACCCAGTTATAGTTCCTTTACACATTGGTACTAAGCTTTCATTAGATATATGTCCAAAGAATGAGGATGATTTTGAGGATATGTCTAATGTGCCATATGCTAGTGATGTAGGGAGTTTGATGTATGCAATGGTTTGCACTATGCTAGATATTGCCCAAGTAGTGTGAGTTTTAAGTACATTTATGTCTAACCCTAGTAGACAACATTGGAATTATGTGAAGAGGGCACTTAAGTATCTTGCAGGTACTCCTGATTATTGTTTGGTTTATTTTGGTACTGATAGTGCTGATAAATCATTGGACATACAAGGTTTAGTTGATGTAGATTGGCCAGGTGACTTGGATAGTCGAAGGTCCACTAGTGGCTATGTGTTTACTCTATTTGGAGGAGCAATGAATTGGATGAGTAAGAGGAAGCCCACAGTTGCTTTGTCCACAATAGGAGCAGAGTATATGGCTGCTACTCATGTCTCTAAGGAGGTAGTTTAGTTGAGGAGACTATGTATAGGTATTGGATTTGATTGCAGGATCATTCAGATTGCTTGTGATAGATAGAGTGCTATATGTTTGGCCAAGAATCCTATGTATCATGCTCAGACTAAGCATGTTGATGTAAAATATCACTTTGTTTGAGAAATGGTTGCAAATGGATAGATTAAGCTAAAGAAGGTAGACACTCATGAGAATGATGTAGATGCTTTGACCAAGCCTATGAGCATAGATAAATTTGTTTGGTGCAGAGAGGCCATGGGCCTTGCTTCTAGTGCTTGATTATTTTATGGTTTTCCTATGGGTATTTACAATGTATGATTTCAAGTGGGAGAATGTTAGGATTGAGGTGCCATCAACCTGGTAAATCTTATATAATTAATTACTCCTAATATTGTATGTAAATCACCCATAAGGGTTGAAATGTTTCACCAAAAGCGATCTTGTTTCAACTGTATGTTTATATCTAGTACATGACACTCATTCATCTACAATGAGGGCTCGCAGGGGGGTTTCCCCACTGTGAGGGGTCTAGGAGAATCATCCCCCTGGTAGGGGGTCTGGGTGCCACACATCTCGGTGGGGTTTTGGGGGCAGTGCCCCATAAACCTAATTTTATTTATATATAATCATTGTGAATATAGATTGTTCATCATTAGGTCACAGGTCTAACAGTTGATATTTTGTTGATTATCTTTCCCTAGAAGGCAACCCCCTTTTATAGGGATATTTGTACTATGTTTTTATCATATTGGAGAGTAACAGGCACCACTGGATTGAAGAATGAAGAAATAGAGGAAGTGCATGTATTGTAATCTCATATTTGAAGGTAATACAACTTGGAGCCTCTTTTCTTGGTGGGGTTTTTTACTTGAAAGAGTTTTCTCCATGTTACATACTATGTTATGTGTTTAGTTCTTAATGCATGTTATTTCTATGTAATGGATTTTAATTTCTATTGCAATCTCCATTGATTCTACATTGTTTAAACAACATAAATAAGGTTTGAATCAGATTTCTATTGTGTGGTTTGCACCTTCATTTCTAATAGATAAGACCCAGTGTATCACCCTGTGGAGTACCAGTAGTTTTTGTGAAAGAAAGATGGTACATTGTGATGAGTCTAGTTAATAGCTAGTTTTCTTATGGTTTTATGCCAGTTCATAGATATTCTTAGACATTATCTTACACATATTTCTACATTATGCTATCTCTTATGTTTATTATGCAAACCTGAACCTGATTATTAAGTATATAGAAATATTGTTATAATATAATGAATATTGCATGATTATGTGTGGGAATATATGGATTGTGAAGGATATCTGTGCTTGACTATGGTTGTTAGTATTGTGTGCATGTTTTGTGAACTAACTCTTGCAACTAGAGGAGATGGACTATAGCCCGCAACAACTGTAAGGTGCATCCCGTAGCCAAAGATTTTCTAGACAACAGAGCAGGGGAGGTTCCAAAATAAACTGAGCACAACAACTACAACATGGAGGAACTTGATGAAGATGATTATGCATCATGATGAAAATTAATAAAGATGATTGAAGGAGAAGAATTCTATTGTAGACAGGAGTCTAACATGACTGATTCAATCAGTCCACATTCTAGTTTTGTTACAATAAGAGTCTCAATTTCATTTGGACTCTTACTTCTTTCTTTTTTAGTTATTAGTTACTTGGCATTTATCTCACTCTGGTATGTACGAAGTAGTGATATATGGTTTCAGTTAAGAGACCTTGTTTTAATGATCTCCCTTGTACCTATATGTATGGCACGGTGGTTGAGGTAGTTTAAGTTTTAAAGTTAGTTTCTATTCAATTTGCAAATATAGTTACTAGAACTTTTTTCAATTAGTTACACATACAATGTTTATTTGATTTTGGATTCATGACTAAAATCTTCTAGTAGAATCTATTGTGATATTGTAAAGATTGTGCCATGAATGATTTGGAATTAGTATGATTGTGTCAATCTAAGAAACCTGATTTGAGTTAGATCAGTGGAGATAGTCACTTGAGCAAGGGCTACGAAAGGTAATTGCCCCTCACTTCATTTCCTACATGTTATCATTGTTATAACCATTATTTCATAAATGTGTGATAAATTAGATTCTTGATTTATTGTAGTTTGCTTCAACTTGTTGTACTCTAGAGTGTAGGGTGTATGTTTAGATTATCACTATTAATTTAACCTTTAAGCATTCATTTCTTGATAGAAATTAGTTACAACCTTCTATTGTATGTACCCATAGCAATAGTAGCAGCATTGCTTTCCTTACTATTATACAGTTTCATGATTTCCCAGTAAGTGTAACATTCTATTAGGATGAGTTAGGTAGTCTTAAATCTCTAAAAACACATACAGTACTAGTGCCACCACAAGCTTACTAGCCCTGGTCAATAATGCAATGAAGGTCATTCCAAAGGTCCAAGTCAACTGTTTAGTTAGGTTTTTCCTCTAAATTGTGTGATTTCCATCAAGTTTACTAGACATAGTAAGGATGCTTCATTTTTGGTGTCATTACTGGGGATGGTGCTACTTTCAGAGATCAGTTCATGTTATTTCCAAGCTTTCCTAGTTTAAACATTTTGCTTTCATAAAATAGCATACTTAGGTTTCATCTCGCTAATACCAGAACATTTAACTAACTTTGTGTAGGAGTTGTTGCTATACAATGACATACCTATTGTATGTGGAGGCAGGGAGATGTTTTTGGAAGGTTTCTCCCATCAACCTGACAAGCTAGAGTAGATATTGGTGACTACACTGATTAGAGCAAGGATATTACTAAAGAATAATTTCCCTCTCATCAACACCTACTAATAATACAGAGAGGACCTTCCAAATGAAGGTTGATGTAGTGGAGGATCCACCAGAACATCTGACTTTTGAATTTCCAATTACCAATTGTAACATCAGAAAATGTCCCCTTGGGAGCTTTTCCCTCATAAGGTTTAGCTCCTGGGTCTTTAGTATGCATTTAGGATATCTTAGTTCATATTTTGGCATCCCGATGGAATGAGGTCTAGGTTTCATGGAAAATTGAACCTAGGATGACCCCATGAGTTGTACCCTACCAAAAATAGGGGGAGAACTTGGGCACCCGTGTCCTAGTCCTACCCTCTTTTGGGGCAGCCCTAATTTTTGGGTCTCAGTTTGTGACAGTTATTTGGTCCATTTGCCAACACGGTAAGTTTTGATTTTTAAAATCTTGGCAGGAGTGCTTGTAGTTGCATGTATAAGAATGCTTAGGAATTCATTTGTAAACCAGATGATCATTGTGAACTTCAGGCATTCTCAAGGTGATTCAAGGCTTTCATTGTGTTGCAAGAGCAGACTTGTGTGGTTTATGTTTTTGTTTGTAGATTTGAGCATCCATTTCATCATGGAATGAAGAGCTTCTTCCTCCCATGATATCTTTCACTATAAGGTGACATAATATTGTGTTTTCATCATTGATTCCTTTGGTTTTTGCCCCTACCTCACAAGGGCGCGCACTCTTTATTTGACAACGATGTTTGGAAACTTAAGTGTCCTCCAGGGCTTAATTGACGCAAGCCTCTAAACACCACAAGCCCCAAACCAAGTTTTGTGATTATAGGTTACAGGTCTCACATTTGGGAAAAGTGGAGTTGTAGGAAGGATTGGTAGGCATCAAGGATTCAGGATCTGAAGAAAAGAAGGACACATGAGCACTTCCAGGACATGGGCGCTCGCACTAGTGTCCTCTGCATCCAAGTTTCAGAAAATAGAAGTTACAAGGCTGATCAATGTCAGAAGGAGGTTTTGATCCCACGAAGAAAATAGTAACTTGGACTTGGGCACCCAGTCCAGTGTCCCCAACTATTCTTCTTCAGAACCCCCAAAATAGGTATTATGTGATTTGGTATTTTACTTCTGTCTACAAGAGCTTTTTCTGCCATTCATCAATTTGTTGTCGTATTTGCATAGTTAAGCTTTTAATGGTTAATTGGGCATAAGAGAAGGAAAATTAATAATTAAATTTCCTAATCCAAGTTTCCCTACATCTGTAAGTGACCTAGGGTATGATAGTGCTTGCCACTCGACCCTAGATCCTTCAATGTTTAGTGGAGAGGTGGATTTAAATACCTAAAATCTAGAACTTTAACAAATCCAATTTTCCCCTAAACATTTTGGTGAACCCATGTTTTTGGACTTAAATTGCAACTTTATGAGTGTTTGTTTTCAGATTTGGATTGATTTCATTCATTCATTTTATTGCATTGAGAAAAATTTTAAAAATTGGAAAAATACAAAAAAAAAAATGCATTGTTTGGCTTACTAAATTGTATCAGTTGTTCCTAAATTTTCCTAATTCATGATTTTTGCATCAGATCTGATATAAACTATAGAAAATCCAAAAATTCAAAATTTTGCATTGCATTTTCATCATTTAATTGCTAGGGTTTTGTGGAAATTTTGACAATTTTATATAACCTAGTAATTCCAAAATCTAGGGTTAGTAGGCAAAATCTTTTTCTCAGATTTTTATAGTGATTTTATAGGATCATTACAATTAAAATTTGTCTATATTATTTCATTTTAGTGTAAATTGCATTTAGATTTAAAATATTTGCAATTTTTCATAGAAAATTTCTACAAAAACTAGCAATTTTGATGCATTTTCATTAAATTTGCATGGGCATTTTGCATGTTCAAGATTGAAAATCATTGTCAAATCTGAGTGTAAGTCATTTTAATCATAAATTATACTTCAAAGCATTCACATAGCATTTTTTCCCAAGATCTCAAACCTAGGGTTTCAAAAACAACGATTTTCACTAAATTCAGCCTTATTGACTTTATAAACTTGCACCATAGGCATGTTGTGAAGAGTATTTTTGAATTAATTTGTTTTTATTAGGGTAATAATTTTATTCCCATCATAAAAATATTCACAACACCCTTTTAATGGGCTCTTGTAGTGAAAATTCGGTGAAAAACTATACATTTTAACTATTTTTGCCCTAGGGTTTGACCTAGTTTGCACTCTAAGCGTGCTGTGATCAATTTTATGGATTGAGGTGACTGATATTATTGATATTATTTTTTGTATCTCCTAAAATTCATTCAGACACCCCTCTTGCTAGGTCTTGGAGTTGAAAAACTGTGAAAAATTGCATATTTTGCTATGTTCTCACTATGGTTTTACCTTAACATACACTAAAAGCATGTTGTGCTAGATTTTGTGGCACTAAGTGGCTGTTATTACTGATATTATTTGTTTTCCATCATCATTTTCCTCACAACATGCTTTGTTATGCCCTTTTGCATTAAATTTTGGTGAAAAAAGTGTTTATTTTGACATATTTTCACTATATTTTGACTTGGCATTAACTTGAAATCGCATCAAAAGTGTGTTGAGAAGGATACTTTTGCTGTTTTGGACTGATATCAGACATATAACTTTCTTCCCTTTACTGAAATCCTTACAACACCCTTTGATTCATTCATTTGCATTGAAAAAGTACAAAACCAAGCATTTTTAGGTCATTTTTGCATACAGTTTTGTACTTGTCTTTGACATACTTTTGGGAAAACTTCTAAAATATTATTTTGCATCTCATTATGGCATCTTCATGTTACTTATCTCTGAAATCTTTGCATGGGTATATCCTAGATTTTGAAAATTTCTCTAATTTCACTAATGAGAATCCTCATGTTCTAGAACACATAGCTTCTGCAAGTGGTATTGATTCTTCTATATGTTCTACATATGAGCTGCAATTACTTTGTTATATGCATGATTTTAATAGATTCACACTATTCATAGGAGCATATCCTTTTATATTAGAAGATTTAACTAAATTCATCAATAAGAATACTCATGAGAAAGATAGCTTTAGTAATTCCACTGTTCTCCTTGGCCAAGATGAAGCACTAGTGAATGAAGAGCTCCCTTTAAAGAAAGGACATTCAATGGGTTAACAATGAGCATTCATTTAACAATAATCACAATCCTATCATAGTGCGTGAAACCTCTATGGATCATCTTATCAACCTTCTTCCTTTAGTTGATTGTTCACACACCTTCGATTTCACTAAGGAAGAGAAGACCTTTAATGTCCTTCCTTTGTTTGAGTATTCATGTCATTTGGACATCACTAAGGATGTAGCACTAGTGGATGAGGAGAAGTCTCTCACATTAAATCCCTCAAGGATGGATGTTGAGATCATTCAAAATAATTTGTTTCTCCCACCACCTAAGAGGATAGTCAATAAGTATACCAATGAACTTCAACAAGAGCACATTCTACCTAACATTGAGTCAAACCAAGAAGCATTTAAGAATTGACAAAAGAATTATTACAACTTGGAAAAGGTACCTTATGTTTGCAATTGGAAAGAAAATGATGTAATTGTTGATGACTTCTAGCATGAAGATCCTATAGGTAAGTATCTCTAACCCTTTAACTCTCTCATGATGTGCTTCCCCCGTGATGTGTTATATGTTGTTTAGGCCTTCTAGGATGACCTCAGATTCTCCTGTAAGGTTTCGGATACCGGGAGACTGTCTCTATTGTGACCTTCTTCTATTTGTATCATCATTCTTCTATATTGCCTCTCTTTGATTTCATTTTTGTGTGTTGTGTCTTGAAGACATAGCATTGTCGTTGGTGTCTTGGGGGCACCCTCCTATGTGACTATCCCTAAGATACTTGTTTCTCCTCTCTTATTTATTGTTTCCCTTCCTCTAGTGTTTCCATCTAGCAGACGGATGACGACAAACATTTATACTAATGCAGACCTAGTGTCCCTTTTGAGAGCAATAAAAAAAAGGACTTAGTTCCTAATATGACGATGGGGTTGTATATCTTATCTGACACTTGGCTAGTGGAAGCACTTGTGCTTTCTGTGTACTAAATTTGATGATGTTTCTATCACATTTACAAAGCTTAACAATACTGCTCCTCTATGCACCTTTGTTTGCCTTTGAATCTAGCCTTGGCGGTACTCCATTCAGAGAGCTTCATGTTATAGCCTCACATTTATCCTCGAACTCTGGATTCATTGTATAACCTTGGTCCTTTGTGTGGTTAATCATATGCATTGATGTTATTATTTATCATGATTTCATAGACACTAACATGTTTATTGCAGGGATGTGTTTGTGGAAACATTTGGCGATCGTAAAATACATGTCACTTTCAGGGGGCATGGGCTTTGTGAAAGTTAGTGTGCCCTTGTGTGTTTTATTCCTACCTTAACATGCTTGATATCAATAACTAATATCAACCACCTTAAGGTGGGGGCATATATAAGGTAAGCTATCTATTATAGATGTTAGTAATGTGTTTGACCTTAGATGCAAAGACTTGCGCCCCAGGGTAGTGCATCATACATCCCGAGTTTGTTTGCAATCAATCTATCATATAAGCCCTCTGTGGAGGTGGGATATCGAGCATATCCTTTTTCTTAGGCCCTCTATAGTGGCAGGGATGCTGTATTTCTCATAGCATATTCCATCATTGTGTCATTTTCAAAAGTCCTTTGCAGAGGCGGGGAGCGATTCTATGACTAACTCAACCCTTAAGCATGTCTTCAGTGATTGTTGTGGTGAAGCGCAATCGTCGGTGTGTACTTGTAATGTGCTTGAGATGGTGTTGGACCTAGAAATAGGTACACTCCATTGCTTGTCTACTGATTTTTCTCCGTGTCTTCAAGTGTGTGTGTTTTGGTGTGCCTATTTTGTGTGGCATGTTTGTTTCCCCACATGTCGAAACCAACGCCCTTGAGTAGTGCTTCCTACATTTTGGGAGGTTTTGCATGTCTTGCATGTGTGTTTCCCCATATATCTAGAGACCTGTGCCCTAGGGTAGTATATCCTATATTATGGGAGGTTTGTTTACTTTTCAGTACTTGCATTTGCATTTCATATATATGAGAAAAACAAAAGAAAAGATATCATTTCTATCTTCCATGCATTAATATATCTTCTATGCATTGACTGTCTTCTCCATGTTCTAAGTGACTGTAACTGTCTTCTTCATGTTTTGCATGCCTGTTACTATCTTCTATGTGATTGGTGTGCCTTCTTCATGCTTGATGTGTTTGTTGTGTTTGTGACCTTACTTTAATGCATGTATTGGCCTCACATTTATACATACATTAAAGTGGGGGCTAAATGTAACATTAGAAAATATCCCCTTCAGGGCTTTTCCCTCATAAGGTTTAGCTCCTGAGTCTTTAGCATGCATTTAGGACATCTTAGTTCATATTTTGGCATCCCAATGGACTGAGGCCTAGGTTTCATGGAAAATTAAACCTACGAGGACCCCTTGAGTTGTACCCTACCTAAAATAGGGGGGGAGCACTTGGGTACCCATACCCTAGTCTTACCCTATTTTTAGGTAGCCCTAATTTTGGGTGTCAGTTTGTGACCATTATTTGGTCCTTTTGCTGACACGGTAAGTTTTGATTTTTAAAATCTTGGTGGGAGTACTTGTAGTTGCATATATAAGCCTGCTTAGGCATTCATTTGTAAACTAGATGATCATTGTGAACTTTAGGCATTCTCAATGTGATTCAAGGCTTTCATTGTGTTGCAAGATTAGACTTGTGTGGTTTATGTGCTTGTTTGTAGATTTGAGTATCCATTTCATCATGGAATGAAGAGCTTCTTCCTCCCATGATATCTTTCACTACAAGGTGACATAAGATTGTGTTTTCATCATTGATTCCTTTGGTTTTTGCCTCTGCCTCACAAGGGCACGCACTCTTTATCTAATAATGGTGTTTAGAGACTTAAGTGTCCTCTGGGGCTTGACTGAGGCAAGCCTCTAAACACTACAACCCACAAACCAAGTTTTGTGATTGTAGGTTACAGGTGTCGTATTTTGGAAAAGTGGAGTTGCAAGAAGGATTGGCAGGCATCAAGGATTCAAGATCTGAAGAAAAGTAGGGCACATGAGCACTTCCAAGACTTGGGCGCTCACTCTAGTGTCCTCCACATCTGAGTTTTAGAAAATAGAAGTTACAGTGCTGATCAGTGTTGGAAGGAGGTCTGAATCCTACGAAGAAACTGGTACCTTGGACTTGGGTACCCACTCCAGTGTCCCTGACTATTCTGCTTTGGAACCCCGAAAATAGGTATTCTTTGATTTGGTATTTTACTCCTGTCTACTAGAGATTTTTCCACGATTCATCAATTTGTTGTTGTATTTTCATAGTTAGGGTTTTAATGGTTAATTGGGCACAAGAAAAGGAAAATTAATAATTAAATTCCCTAATCCAAGTTTCCCTACATCTGCATGTGACCTAGGGTATGATAGTGCTCGCCACATGACCATAGATCCTTCAATATTTAGTGGAGAGGTGGAGTTAAATACCTAAAATCTAAAACTTTAACAAATCCAATTTTTCCCTAAATACCAACCAAGAGAGGGCTGCTACTTTGAAGAATATACCTCATTCAACATTGTCAATCTTCTATGGTTTGGTGATTAAGGATCCAAATATATTCTTGTTCATGTTTTATGTCCTATGTAGAAGTTATGACTACACAACTAATGCTCATAGGCTCAAGCTTTCCTGCTACTTTGAAGGATGTTGCTCTAAGATGGTTTATGGGACTAGGCAAAGATGCTATTCTAGATTGGGACATAATGAAAACAAAATTCTTGGAGAAGTACCAAGATTATTACAAAGGAATTGATAGGATAAGAGATGACATTTCCAAGATGACTCAAAAAGAGGATGAACCATTGGAAGATTATGTAGAAAGGTTCCAGTTCTACCTAAAGAAAAAATGACAAAATTGACTCTCAAATGAATCCCTGAAGCTTGTATTTTTGAGAGGAGTCAATGATGACTGGATGGATTCCCTCAATCGTATTGGGGTAGGAGATGTGTCTCAATTACCCTTTAATGATATCTATAAAGTTTCTAGGAACTACTCAAGCTCCTTTACCAAGAATATAAGGGGGGAAAGAACATCTACCATTGGTAAGACATCTAATTCAGTTTCAAGGATGGAGTTGAGCAACCTATTGACCAACATTTAAGAAGATATTATAAGTCACTCAGCTACTTAGTTGGACATTCTACATTTGAAGGAGAAGGAGGAGGAGGTTGAAGCAATACTTACTGAATACTACCCCAATTGTAGACAAAGGAAAGCCAATTGCAAGTGTAAAAGGGTGGCTAGTATTACAAAAGACAAATTAGAGAAACCACATTTTCAACTATTTGAAAGTGAAGATGGGCAGCGATTCTATGTTGCACAAAGAAAGCCATGACAACCAAGACAAGGTATGCCATAAGACCCTATAAGTTTCAATGCATCATTTCCAGTTGTTAATCATAGTTTCTCTAGTTGGGACCCCCAGACTTGGCCAAATGCCTAAAATGAATGGTAAAACCCTCAACAATGGCAAAACCCTTAGTAAAACTAGAACCTGTATGAACCAAATGTATGGCAACAACAAAATTTCCAAGGTCCCAATTACAATTCTCAATGGCCAATATATCAAAGTCAATGGCAGCCATAATGGAAAAAGGGACAGTAGTGGCATAACTAAAATATAAAGTACCGACAACCTTTGTTGCCTTCTTAACCACAATAGTATGTTATTATGCCCAATCCATCAAACCTAACATCTCAACTACCAAGAGCACCACAATTGCCTTCCCAACCTACACCTAACCCTAATAACAAGCTTGTACAATAAGTATACAGTAACGAGGTTATTAAATACCCCACTTATGGGGTAGAGGTGAGTGATGTCCACCTTAGGTCAGTGAAAACACTAGCTAGGCCTTCATCCCCTCAAATAACTGAGATGGTGGATGAGGAACCCATAGCTGAATCTTTAGACAATTCACCTCTAGAGCCTGATCAAATCAGATAAATGAGACTATCTCAAGTCTAGGGTTTCCTTTCTTTGAGCATTAAGCCATTGCAAAACATCATAACCAAGCTGAGACTGATCTATTGGGACAACTCAAGAATGTAAGTATCAAAATCCCTCTCATTCAAGCTATCAAGGATATCTCAATTTATACCAAGACAGTAAGATACCTTTATCATAGAAATCTAGGGAGAAAAAGGAAGGATCCTCAGATAGTACATGTCCTAGGGAACCTTTCTAATATTATCCTAGTGAATATAACTATCCCTAAATACATAGACCTTGGCAGTCTCGTAGTGGATCATAACATAAATGGGACCCTTATAAAAAATACCTTGATTGACTTAGGAGTAGCCATTAATGTCATGACTAAGGAAACAATGCAATTACTTTAGCTACCTAACGTTAGGCCTACACCAACTATTTTACAGTTGGCAGATAGGTCAATAGTAAAACTTGAAGGGATCATTAATGATGTAGTCATAACATTAGATTTATGGGAGTCTCCTATAGATTTCATAGTCTTACAGCCAAAGGTCAACCTTGCAGGATATCTACTTATCCTAGGTAGACCATGGTTAGCAACAGCTAATGCATTCATAGGTTGGAGGTCTAGGAACATGATAATCTCAAATGGAACTATAACCAAGAAATTGGTCCTCTATCCTCCAGCCCAACCTCATGAAAATCTAGAACAAGTTATATGGCCTACCTTGGAAGAAGAAGACCACTATTCATTGCAAACCCTCGTGACCATTGAACACAGTCACCTATTGGAAAAACAAAATGATGATGACTTAATTGACCACATCATACAGAATAACTATGGTAGGGACCTATAGGAACATGACTATCTATCATGTTTGCAAGACCCACTATATGACATCATACCTACAAATTCCTCAAAAGAAATATCCTAACTTTTCCACTCTTTACTACCACAAGAATGTGTCCCCAACATTAATGGATATGACCTTTCATTTGTGCAATTAGCTTCCAAAATATTAGAAGTCATGCCAGGCAAAATGTTGAATGTTGACAATGCCCTAACTGAAGAACATCAAAATGCCCTAAACACTATGTTGTAAGCACATGCATTAGCCTTTGCATGGGACTAAAATGACATGAAGGGAATCAATCTAGACTTGTGCATGCATAAGATCTACATAAATGATGGTTTCAAGAAAATTAGATAGGCTCAAAGGAGAATGAACCCTGCCTTATAAGAAATAGTTAAAACTGAGCTACAAAAATTACTTGATGTAGGCTTCATTTACCCCATTTCTGACAGTCAACGGGTGTCACCTTTATTCATTATTCCCCCAAAAAGGAGGAAAATAGATGGTATGCGTGGACTATAGGGAGCTAAACATAGCCACTAGAAAGGATCATTTTCCACTACCTTTCATTGACCAAGTACTTGATTCCCTAGTGGGTAAAACATACTTCTCCTTCTTAGATGGATTTAGTGGCTATAACCAGATAAAGATAGCTCCAGAGGACCAGGATAAGACTACATTTACATACCCTTGGGGTGCTTATGCTTATTCATTTCTTCCCTTTGGATTATGTAATGCCCCAACTACTTTCCAAAGGGCAGTGCTAAGTATTCTCTTAAATTATGCTCATGATTCCATGGAAATCTATATGGATGACTTCACCACCTATGGAGATACATATGAAACAACACTTAGCAATCTAGAGAAAGTTCTAAAAAGATGTCAAAAACACAATCTATCATTGATTCATGAGAATTTTTTTTTATGATGACTCAAGGGATTGTTCTAGGACATTTTATAACAAGTAGAGGAATTCAAGTGGATCCCCAAAAAATTGAGATCATTTGTACACTTCCTTTGCCACAGAAACAAAAAGATCTTAGGAGATTTCTGGGCCATTCAAACTATCATAGGAGATTCATTTAGGACTTCAACAAACTTGCAACACCTTTGTTTACTTTTCTCACAAAAGACATAGAATTTGATTGGACCATAGAATGTTAGCACTCTTTTGAGACACTTAAGACAACTTTGACTCAAGCACCTATCTTGAGAGGACCAAATTGGACATTACTTTTCCATATACATACTAATGCTTTTGATTTTTCTATAGGATCTATATTGGGACAAAAGGAAGGTAATAAGGAGTATGCTATCTATTATATTAGTAAGAACTTACAAGGAGCAGAAACAAACTACACTATCACGTAGAAAGAGACGTTAGCAATTGTCTATGCCATTAAAAAGTTTAGGCATTACATCAATAGGTATCTAGTCTTTATCCACATAGATCATACTAAAATCTAGTACTTAATGAACAAACCTGTGGTTGGAGGTAGACTAATTAGATGGTTACTCTTACTATAGGAGTTTCATATAACAATAGTGGATAAGCCTGGGAAAGTTAATGTGGTGGTAGATTTTCTATCTAGATTGAAGAACGTGTTTTAGATGACTCCTTTCCAGATGATCATTTATTTTCTCTCAAAGTACACACACCATGGTTTGCTAATATTCTAAATTACTTAGTGCCAAGGTAGATACCATCACATTTCTCTCTTAGGGAAAAGAGATAGCTAGTACATAAAATCTTTCCATACTCTTAGGTTGCTAGTTATCTATTCTACACCGGTCGATATCATATTATGAGGAGATGTATAAGAGAAGATGAGTTCTTTGACATTGTAAAAGATTTCCATGATGATCCTTGTGGGGGTCACTTTGTAGTGAAAAGGACAAGATTTGAGGTCTTAACAATGGCTACTATTGGCTGACTCTCCATAAGGATTCAATGAAGTATACAAGGAGCTATGATGGATGTTAGAGAATGGGTAGACCAACAAGGACAAATGAGATAGCTTTGCAACCACAGATGGTACTAGCACCATTTGACAAATGGGGACTTCACTTCATTGGGCCAATTTCACTAGCATCTAATAACAAGGAATATATTTTGGTTTGCACAAACTATCTGACAAAGTGGGTTGAAGTTAAAGCATTATAGTTTGCAAGAGATGGAAATATAGCCAAGTTCTTGTATGAAGACATCTTTACGAGATATGGAGTACCCAGAGAAATTGTAATTGATCAAGATCCCTAGTTCACTTTTGAACTCATTTTGTATTTGTTAGAGTATGAAATCAAACATAAAAAGTCAACACCTTATCACCCCCAAGCTAATGGGTAGGTGGAGGTTACAAATAGAGAAATTGAAAGTATTTTGACCAAAATAGTGCAAATTCACAAAAAAAACTGGGCAACCAGATTACTAGGAGTAGTGTGGGCATACAAGACAACATGGAAAATAATTATAGGCCTTACACCTTATGAATTAGTGTATGGAAAAATAACAGTTCTACCAATTGAATTTGAATATAAGACATTGAGGACAATAGTACAGCTTGACATGGACTTGACAACAACATAGAAAGAGAGGCTACATATTCTAAATGGGCTAGATAAAATTAGAATGGATGGTATCCATCACATAGAGATAGTTCAAAAATAGAGGACTAAGTGGCATGATCAAGTTATCAAGACTAAACAATTCCATGTGGGTGACTGGCATTTATTGTATGATTCCAAATACAAAGATTATAAGGGAAATCTATAATCTAGATGGTTAGGCCCCTATGAAAAACAATAGGTATTCCCTAATGGAGTAGTTAAATTGCAGACCATAGATGCAGTCAGATTCTAATTGCTATTTAATGGTCACAGATTGAAGTTATACACAAAGCCAACAAAATGAGAAGAATTTCTTCTCTCTCTAATGCATTTCTATGGTCTAAGTCCTAATTCTAATACTGACATAAACTTAGTAGTAGACACTACTAGTTCTCACAGTGACTCAGCAAATGAGCTACACAACTCACCTCTTGAGGTCAATCAGGTAGAATTTCTTAACCTTCTTCATGTGCACACATAGCACCAGTGCCACAATCTTCAAGGAGACCACTTCACTATGTTGTAGGAACCCATAGTAAGAAAAATAAAAGTTTCCATAGTTCACTTTGGGACCTGTTGATGAAGGTACATGCAATAACTATCTGTCAGAACATTCATATTTCGTGCTTAGTTAATTACACTCCCTCAACATTTACTCCACTCTTCTAGTGCATGCAACTTCCTTCTATCCTATCACTACATGTGAGCTTCTCCAATTAGTTCACACAAGCCAACATCTCATTCACTCCATCTCCCATAATAATGATTCCACGTCTAATCAAATTCATGTTGCAAACACATTTCATAATGCTACACTAGCGTGGAGTTCTTTTAACTTCACCTCAATAGGTACACATACTAACCTTCCATAATTAACACAAATTTCCAATACATTCTATATGTGCTCACATTTAATTCAACAAAATTCTAATTATTAATCTTATTTCCATATTTTCTAATTATCCCCTTCATCCCATACAATGCGTTGAAGTGATGTCACTTCTATATTTTAGTTGGGGGGAGATAGTGTACATTCTAAACAAAAATATTGTTTGCCACCAAAACACAACAAGATACATCCTTTTTCCTTTATCCTTCCTGCATCTATAGCCTTTTATCTTATCTACATCCTAAATCCTAAGTCAGCTCAAGCTAGTTCAAGCTTAGTGCATTCAAGTATAACAGGGGGTTGAGCAGAGGGTTGTTGAATTTGAAGTGCATGCAAGTATAATAGGGGGCTGAGCAGGTTGTTAAAAATTTGAACCTTGAATTAAATTGGTAGCATGGGAGGTGATATTATTAGAAGGCTACCAACATTAATCATCCACTATTGAAGGATGAGTTAGTCTTACCAATTTTCACAAGAGCAGGATGGCTCAATTATTTTTTGAACATCATGGAATACAATGAAAGCATGATAAGGCAATTTACATCCACACTACACCATAATGAAGCCACTATCAAGGGTTTGAAAGTGGATGCTTCAGAGGCTACAATTACATAAGTGTTTGGTCTACCTAGGAATGGAGAAGAATTTATGATCAAGGCAAATGTAATAGCTGCCAAGGATGAGTTTAGTGAGGCAAGAGAGCACCTGGACTCAACATCACAAGGTACTAAAAGATTATCACTTCCACAGGCATGGGCTTCTTGTGTTTTTCATATTATTAGATACATTACTTGTGATGGTAGACAATCCCTTCTATATAATGTGTATCTTAAGCTATTGAGTCACCTTTGCCATAATAGAAGAGTCAATATACCAAATTTTCTATATAATTTGTTAAAATGAATGGGGTATGAATATCAATGGAAGTTAAATAATACATCTCTTTCTTATGATTATTTGATTACCTTGTTAGTGAAAAGGAGCCTTACGGTTTAGTACCCATAGGTGCCTTGGGAAAGATTTTTGAATTGTAGATACATTAATGATATTCTTGAGGAACCATTAGTAATAGAAAATATAGAGTCACTTGCTGCATCTTTAAGGTAAACTTCTCCTATTCCATTGGTTACTTCACCCACCTACAGCAAGGGAGAAATAGGGGAGCAAGATATGCAAAATTCACCACATGCAGCATTTGATCAACCTGTAGCAAAAGAGGTATATGAAACCCCATCTTCTAGTAAAACACCCAACACAAGGATACCAAAAACTAGAAAGAAGAAAGGTGGTTCTTCTTCTATACCTTCAAAAATGCCAAAGAAGAAACCCACACAACTAAGGCATTCACACCGCCAAAAAAGGAAATGTGTTATGACGGGTGGTATTTAGAAACAAGAAGAAGAAAAAGATGTCGTAACAGTGGAAACTAACCCCGAACAAGAGGCCAATGTGACTAAAAATGTACAAATTCCCATAAAAAGGAAATGGTCTATATCCACCACCTCTTAATTAGAATCAAACGATATTTTTGTTGCCAAGAAAACTAGAAAATAAAAATAGTGAGGGTTATGAATCCACAGGGGGTTGTGCGAACAATCTTTAAGATACGAAGAATTATTGCTAGAAGAATGAAATGTTAGAAAATAATTATAGGAAGCTTTTGAAAGGATCATGTAGCTGTAAGAACTAGTGAAAACATATGAGAAAAGGGACAAGGAAAGAGAAGCAAAGATTCAAGAGTTGGAGGAAAAATTCAATACTTATGGGAAAGGGTCAAAATTAGATATACTCGTTGAACTAGCAATAGTCGTAGTAGAAAATAAGGAACTAGTAGCTAAGGAAAACAGACCCCCTATCACAAAAACCCCAAACTATCATAGAATTATGTACCTAGGTTACCAACTGTGGAAAGGTACTAAAGAATTTTCTAAATGGGAAGAGGGGTGGATGAAATAAAAAGAAGTAATGACTGTAGAGCATACTTAGGCAGTGGAGAGGAAAGATATTGAATTAAGAAGATTAGCAGTCAGGATGGAAGAGGTAGAAAATAAAGCTTCCCAAATTGTTAAATGCAGACCTCCAACCAGAACATATGCTTTATTTTTACAAGGAAAGTTTTTAAGTTTTCAATTCAGTAAGTTGATTAGTAACAAGCCAGTTGCTATGAGTGAAAAAATGAGTTCTAAAAGTTTTTGCTAATGCCATACTAGAAGAACATGATTGGTTATGTAAGTACTACTTGCACAAATATGTTGTACGTAAAGATGTTGATTGGAACCCATTATGTTTTGTGGGGGATTTACAATTAAGTGCACTAGTATCCTATTTCAGAAATGAGAAGTTGAGGGGTGAAATTATGCAAGCATATACGGAGAGAGAGAGAGAGAGAGAGAGAGAGAGAGAGAGAGAGAGAGAGAGAGAGAGATTTGTCTTCTAATAAGGAGAGAATCTAAAACCACTGACTTAATCGTTGAGGAATGAAAACAAATTTTGGATCAGAAAGGTGTAGGCATAAAAATCATGAGCTTGAGAATACAAGATTATGAAAGAATGCAGCATTTAACTGTTGCACTCATCCACCATTCTTATCAATTTGTGCAAGAAAGATGGAACAATTTAACCCCTAAGTTGCAAAGAAAAGAACCCCACTATGTTCATAATTTTATGGCCATGTTTGAAAGAGTATGAAAATATATAAATATTTCCAAAGGGTAGGGACTTGAATGGGTACCACTTACCTTCCAATAGTCAATGCTTCTATACCCGGTATGACATTGGATAGGGAAGAAGAATGTTGAGTATGAGAAGGCAGAGGTTACCAAAATGAATAGACTAGAATATCATAATGGCATTTATGTGGAACAAGCTGAAGGAGTGTATGCTATTACAAACTTTAGGAAAATCACTTTGTACTACAACTTCTAGCCCTAGTTAATTTACTTGAGGACAAGCAAATGGGTAGTTGGGGCGAAATGATGAGTCTAGTTATTATCTAGTTTTCTTATGGTTTTATGCAAGTTCATAGACGTTCTCGTACATTATCTTACACATATTTCTACACTATGATATCTCTTATGTTCATTATACAAACCTGAACCTGATTATTAAGTATATGGAAATATGGTTATAATATGATGAATGTTGCATGATTATGTGTCAGAATGTATAGATTGTAAAGGATATCTGTGCTTGACTATGGTTGCTAGTATTGTGTTCATGTTTTGTGAACTAACTCTTGCAGATAGAGGAGATGGATTGTAGCCCATAGCAACTATAAGGTGCATCCCACAGCCAAAGAGTTTCCAGATAGCAAAGAAGGGGAGGTTCCAAAATAAATTGAGCATAGTAACTACAACACAGAGGCAATTGATGAAGATGATTACACATCATGATGACAATTAATAAAGATGATTGAAGGGGAAGAATTTTGTTGTAGACATGAGTCTAACATGACTGATTCAACCATTCCATGTTCTAGTTTTTTTACAACAAGAGTCTCAATTTCATTTGGACTCTTACTTGTTTCTTTTTTATTTATAAGTTGGAATTTATCACACTCTAATATATAGGGAGTGGTGATATATGATTTTAGTTAAGAGATGTTTTAATAAACTCCCTTGTGCCTATAAGTATGGCTTGGTGGTTGAGGTAGGTTAAGTTTTGAAGTTAGTTTCTGTTCAATTTACAAATACAGTTACCGAATCTTTTTCTAGTTAGTTACATAGATAATGTTTATTTGATTTTGAATTCATGAATAAAATCTTCTAGTAGAATCTCTTGTGATATTGTAAAGATTGTGCAATGAATGATTTGGAATTAGCATGATTGTGTTAATTTAAGAAACTAGATTTGAGTTAGATCAGTGGAGACAGTCACTTGAGCAAGGGCCACTTAAGGTAACTATCCCTCACTTCATTTCCTGCATGTTATCATTGTTGTAACTATTATTTCATAAATGCATGATCAATTAGATTCTTGAGTTATTCTAGTTTTCTTCAACTTGTTGTACTCCAGAGTGTAGGGTGTATGTTTAGATTATCACTATTAAATTAATGTTTAAGCATTCATTCTGTGACAGAAATTAGTTACAGTCTTTTATTGTATGTACCCATAGCAATAGTACTAGGATTACTTTCCTTATTGTTATATAGTTTCATGATTTCCTAGTAAGTGTAATATTGTATTAGGATGAGTTAGGTAGTTTTAAATCTCTAAAAGCACATACAGTGTCAGTGCCATCACAAGCTTAGTAGCCCTAGTCGATAATTCAATGGTCTTTCCAAAGGTCCAAGTTGACTATTCAGTTAGGTTTTTCCTCTGAATTGTGTGATTGCCACCAAGTTTACTAGACATAGTAAGGATGCTACACATTATGGTTATGTATAGATTACCACATGCTAAATAAAGAAACAATAAAGAACAAGTATCAATTGCCCCACATTGATGATCTCTTTGATCAAATGCCATGAACAACTATGTTTTCTAAGATTGATCTTCAATCTGGGTACCATCAATTACGGCTAAAAGATGAGGATATTCACAAAAAAACCTTTAGAACAAGGTATGGGTATTATGAATTCATTGTCCTGCCCTTTTGATTAACAAATGCCTCTATAATGTTTATGAACTTAATGAACAGTGTGTTAAGGGACTACATGGACAAGTTTGTCCTTGTTTTTCTTGATGATATCCTAATCTACTCTAGGAGTGAGGAAGAACACCTTTAGCATTTAAGGATTGTTCTTTAGAGGTTAAGAGAGCATAAATTGTATGGCAAGCTCTTTAAGTGTACTTTCTTTCAAAATGAAGTATAGTATTTGGGTCATATAATTTTAGCTAAGGGAATAGTTGTGGACTCAACCAAGATTAAAGCCATATTGGAATAGCCAGCACCAAGAAATATGCATGAGGTTTGAAGTTTCATGGGCCTAGTAGGTTATTACAAAAGATTTACAGTGGCAAACATTTAAAAAATTGCTTATCCAATTAGTTTCTTGCAATGAAAAAGTAAAAGATTTGATTGGTCAGACAAGTGCCAGGAGGCATTTGACAAATTGAAGGAAAGGTTGACTATGAGACATATCTTGAAGGTACCTAAACTGGATGGTCATTTTGTAGTCATTATCGATGCCTCAGGGGAAGGCTTAGGTGGTGTACTTGTCCAGGATGGATAGGTTATTGCATATGAATCCAGGAAATTAAAAACTTATGAACAAAACTATGCCCCTCATGATTTGAAATTGGTAGCAGTAATTCATGCATTACAAATGTGGAGACACTACTTCTTTGGGAAACCATTTGAACTAAAAGAAAACCATCAATGACTCAAATATCTATTCAGTCAACCACACCTAAATGATCACCAAAGAAGGTGGTTAGAGTTAATCTTAGATTATGATTTTAAGATTAAATACATTCAAGGAAAGGAAAATTGAGTGACAGATACCTTAAGCAAGAGAAGAGATATCACCTCAATGATCTCCATATGTTCTGATTTTAAGAATCAGGTATTACAAAATTCTAAGGGAAATGAGTATTACGAGCAAGTAAAAATGGTTGTTTTGGAGAATCCTTAGAATCTAAAATATGATGGATTTATCTTGAACCAAATGGGTTATTAAGGTACAAAGGAAGGATGTATGTTCCAAACTTCGAGGAGTTAAGGAATATTGTGTGGAAAGAGGTTCATTCTGCACCTTACTCAGGACATCCTAGAGTAACAAAGTTATTGGCTGATGTGAAGCCCTTATATTTCTATAAGGGAATGAAGAGGGATGTTGCAAGGTTTGTAGCTAGATGTCTAGAATGCCAGAGTGTGAAGATGAAACACCATCACCTAAAAGGACTTCTATACCCTCATGAAATTTTAGAATGGAAATGACAAATCATTAGCATGGATTTTGTGCAAGGACTTCCTATGTCAAGGAACAGGCACAATGCTATTCTAGATGTGGTGGAAAGACTCACCAAGGTGGCACATTTTATACCTAGGAATTTGATAGACGGGGCACTCGTCACTGTCCCCAAATTTGTACAAGAAGTTTTTAGATTGCATGGTATTCCTAAGAAGTGTATGGATCAACAATAAAAAGGGAAGATTATCTTCCTCTTGTGGAATTTTCCTATAATAATCCCTATTGTTTCATGATTAAGATGGCTCCTAGAAGCTGAGATAAGCTAGAAGATAGGATTAGTCTTGGTCTAGAAATGTTGTTAGAAATGGAAGAGCAAGTCCATTTGATTAAGAAAAGGCTTAAGGAAGCCAATGATAGGCAAAAAAGTTATGCAGATGCTAAATGCATTGCAAGGCATTTCTCTATGGGTGAAAAAGTCCTTTTAAGGGTCAAAACCCAAAAGAGCTCCATTAATTTTGGAAAGACATCCAATCTAGCTCCTAGATATGTGGGTCCCTTCAAAGTTCTCAAAGAGGTCAACCTAGTTACATACAAGATTGCTTTGCCACCATCTTTTGCCATGATCCATAATGTTTTCCATGTTTCCTATTTGAAAAAGTTTATTTCAAGAGATAATCATGTTCCTATTCTTGATTGAAATTCCATATAGGTCAAGGACCCAGGGGTGGTAGTGATTGATCCCATCAAGGTTGTCAAAACAGTAAGCTACACTTACATAATAAAGAGATAACTCAATGCAAGGTCTAGTGGGACTAGTATGTAGAAGAGAATGCCACCTGGGAGAATTATGAGGATATTTATCAAAGATTTCCCCATTTCCTTTAAAACTTTTACTATGATGAGTAAACACTTTTTCTTTATGTTGGTTTAATCTTTCAAGACATTAAATAATTGGCGAGAATTATTCTTATGTGGGGAGATATGTTACATCCCAAACATTTGATTAAGCTTAATCGTACTTTTAAGTGGGAAATAGGATAATTAATCTTAGATTAATGATTTGATGTTTGTGGAAAATATCAAGTAGAATCATTGATTATATGGATATTGATTGATGTTTAGATTAGACATGAGATTACATATTGTTAAGATTATTTTATCACAATGTTTTCAGAATTAAATGATGATACACTAATCATGGTTTTATGGTTGTGAGTGTAACCAAGAAAAGAATCTTCCTCCAAGGATGGAAGGAGAGTATAACCTAGGAGAAGGAAATAGATGTTGGGAAAAGTTAGAATGCCATCTAAGTATTGCAGTTGATCTTTCATGAACCCATGCAAGATAGGGTGAGTATAAGTCATTTTCCTTCTTAAGTCAATTTCAATTTAACTATTATCCAAGTTGATTTATGATTTCTCAACATCATTTACATTGATTTGACTAAATAATGTTCTCAAAACATTTGTATATTCGATAGTAACCCTGGTTGAATGTTAGAGATTCCCTTTATTTATTATTTTATTTATTTCTATATTAAATTTTTTAAATATCATTTAATTATTTCAACTATAGTCTAATATAGAGAAGCAGGGGAGTAAGACTCGACCCCATGTTTGCATATTAATGTTACCACCCTAACATTGGTAATGTAGTTTGGTGATATCTTAGATTATTTTTATAATCTTATAATATCATTTAGATGCAAATGACATTATGTGAGATATAACTATTTATCCACTTGAAGTGGAGTCGAGCACTTGATATATTAAGTTTTATGTTCTTGTTGCAAAACATACCCACCATCCACGAAGAGTGGAGTGAGTAGAAATCATGTTTGAGCTTATCATAAGCCTAACACTACATAGGTTACTCTCAAATGAGAGGTATGATGTTAGTGGAGTCTATATACCCATGAGGTGGTATGGGATTAGGATAACTATTTACCAACCTTCATTTCGAAGATGGTGGTTTTGTGCTTTCGAGTTAGCTAAGCATGCAAAAAGAAGACATTATTTTCATTGTTATGTTCATAGTTATCATTGCATAGAGGGTGCAAACAAGAGCAAGCTATAGGAGTAGCAAGCTATAGGATTGAATGCTTGTGGGAAAGAGATCATAACAACAATGATAGACTTGTCCTATAGAAGGCCATAACTTAGCTACGTGCCTTTCATTTCAAGTATGACTGTATGATACGATTATGTGATCTAAAAGTATGTAGATGTATACTTAGTGAGTATAAGTCATTTTCCTTCTTAAGTCAATTTCAATTTAACTATTGTCCAAGTTGATTTACAATTTCTCAACATCATTTACATTGATTTGACTAAATAATGTTCTCAAAACATTTGTATAGTCGATAGTAACCCTGGTTGAATGTCAGAGATTCCCTTTATTTATTATTTTATTTATTTCTATATTAAATTTTTTAAATATCATTTAATCATTTCAACTATAGTCTAATATAGAGAAGTGGGGGAGTAAGACTCGACCCCATGTTCACATATTAATGTTACCATCCTAACATTGGTAATGTAGTTTGGTGATATCTTAGATTATTTTAATAATCTTATAATATCATTTAGATGCAAATGATATTATGTGAGATATAACTATTTATCCACTCGAAGTGGAGTCAAGCACTTGATATATTAAGTTTTATGTTCTTGTTGTAAAACATACCCACCATCCACGAAGAGTCGAGTGAGTAGAAATCATGTTTGAGCTTATCATAAGCCTAACACTACATAGATTACTCTCAAATGAGAGGTATGATGTTAGTGGAGTCTATACACCCATGAGGTGGTATAGGATTAGGATAACTATTTACCAACCTTCATTTTAAAGATGGTGATTTTGTGCTTTCGAGTTAGCTAAGCATGCAAAAAGAAGACATTATTTTCATTGTTATGTTCATGGTTATCATTGCATAGAGGGTGCAAACAAGAGCAAGCTATAGGAGTAGCAAGCTATAGGATTGAATGCTTGCGGGAAAGAGATCATAACAACAATGATAGACTTGTCCTATAGAAGGCCATAACTTAGCTATGTGCCTTTCATTTCAAGTATGACTATATGATACAATTATGTGATCTAAAAGTATGTAGATGTGTACTTAGTATCACTATTGATAACCACACATTGGTTAATCGATGATTGTTCTCATCTTATATGATAGCATTTTTATTGTTAAAATAACTCTGTGGAGACCTTCAATGCTGAATGTTTGAGAATATTGTGTTTATCTCATGTCAAAGCATTTTTTCTGTGTAAATAACCCAGTCGAGGCCTTGACGCCAATAAGGCTAAGAATGATAAAATTATTATATCCATTTGATAATGATAATGATAAGTGTCCAAACTAGAGTGTTATTGAAAGACAATGATTGTCTTGGTGAATAAAGAAAGGTGCTATTAGAATAGGCCAAGAGCCATGCATAGTGGAATGACAAGTCATTCTTGAAAATCATGGCTATTGACAATGCCAAAGTCACTAAGGCTTCGAGGTACAAGGAGTAGAAAGTATGATATTAGACTGTTTATGAAAAGTTGATATTTTGTCTTCGAGTTATTTCTTTGAGTAAGAATGAGTAGTATGACTCTTTATTATCAATGGAGAAAAACTAGCCTGATAATTAGTAACATTGTTTAGAATGCACTAAGTGCATGTCAAACTTTGTGAGAATAAATCCTTGACTAGCATTTAATTATCACATAGGAAAAGAAAGTTAAAATGAGTATGTAACTCATTTATGTGAAATTGTATTATGGATATGCTTTGTGGATGAAGTATAAGGTATCAGAAACCCTTTCAAATTCTTTTGACTAAAGGTCTATTTATTATTGTTAACTTATTAGTATTATTGACTACAATAACATGTGTTATAATCAATGTGAACTTGATGAAAACCTTGTGTAGACACCCAAAATTGACCCTTCATGTCATTTGTCAATTTGTCACATTCTTCACCATTGTATATACCAATTTTGTATAGCACACTTGTATCAATCATCAATTTTCTTCTAAATCATCTATTTCTATCATTAATTAAATAAATTATGTCAATAAGGGCATGGTTCAGTGGTTAAGTTGCTCGGTTGTAGTGGCAGCCACCAGAGTTCAAACCCTCGCTAGGCCAACGAGCTTGATGGCTTGATGCCTTCACTAGGCCAACGAGCTTGCAGATTTGAAGTGTTCTTGCTAGGAGATGAGGTCCCCCGTGTTGTGGCCTCACCGGTTCATTACTCCGAGCAAAATGATTCACATGGAGCCAGAGGGCGTGTCGCACTAGCATCACCGGTCGTATTAAAAAGTTTACCAGGTGCATTATCTTTAAAAAAAGATTATATTAATTTAATTAATTTTCATCTATTTCCATCTATTTTCTTCTATTTTTTATCTATAATGAAATAATTTTTTAATTATTTAATTATCCCATTATTCCTCTAAAATAAATATTTTATTTATTTATCCTCTCATCATTAATATAAATTAAATAAATTTATTTCTTTAATTTATATCTTTTTTTCTAATTTTCTTAAAATAGCTCTTTCCTCTATCATTTAAAAGTAAATTAAATGAATTTATTTATTTAATTTATTTTTATCTTATCATTTCCTTATCTTATCACTTTCTTCTATGTGTACTAGTCAGCCTTGTTCATAGATTAAATACAAAAAAAACATTTAATTGGTTCTAAAATTAATCATCCACATCATCAAACCCTTAAAATAGAAAATTGATGTTATCTTTATCAACAAGCCAAATACGATCATTTAATAAAAGATTTTCCTATGGACACATGTCTTGTACACATTCATCTATGCTTCTTGATTAATATCAACCATTCACATCACCACACTTTCTCCACCGTTGATCAATCTTAGTAGAGAGCTATATAAACACCCTCGTATTTCATTCCAAAAGCCCATCCCACACAATCTTGATAGCATCTAGATTATCATCTCATGCAATATCACTTCCATTAAGCATCTATTGAGCACTTTGAGCATATCATCTATCATCATGGTTGATTTGACAACTATGGTTGTTCACTATTGAGAAGCAATCCACAATCCAACCAAGGAATCAATACAATCTAGGTGACATTGTTCTTTGATTTGCTTTCATTTTGTGTCATTTAGATGGATTCTTTGAAGGTGGTAGGATTGGATTTTGATTGTAATGTTTGATCTTATTAACCTAATTTTTCTTTCTCACACATTCTGGCATGTCTGATGGGACTCACATCCTTGATTAATCTTTCATTTGAAAGTTGTTTTTGAAGTCTAGGTACGCATAGCACATTTGATCCGCAGATAATCACATTTGAATGACAAATCATCACCTTTTAATGGCTTTGAATCACACTTGGTCAAGGGAAATTGCATTTGCACCATCTTCAGTTGCCTCTAGTTCGTAGGTCAACTTTGATCGGCAGGGAATCACCTTTGGTTAAATAGGGTTTTTACTGATAAATTTCTCTTTTACAGGGTTTTATAAGGTTTTTCTATGGTCTGTTTGTGTTAGATTTGGGTTTTAAGATGGTTTATTTGCTAACCCTAGTGGTCTTTTGTCATCCTCAAGATGGTTTATTTGGGGGTTTGATTTGTCTCTGTTCTAATCATATCATATAGTGGAATCTTTTGTGCTGTGTTGCAGAATCTAAGATCTAGTTTACGCAATTCATCCTCCTAGGTTATCAGAGCCTTTATATTTTCCTTTTGATCATTTCCCTAACCCTAGATGTTGCATTTTTCATAGATTTCACATATCTGAGTGCCTTTGGTGATAGTAAACTACATTTGCATGGTCGTTAATCACCTCTACACAATACAAACTTGCAGTTGTACAACAGATAGTCGCCTTTGGTAAAATTTAAATTGCATTTGATTTGTATATAGCCGCATTTGATCGTTGCTAATTTACCTTTGGTTTATATTGTTGCAAGTTGATTTTCTTTGCCAACTAATATTTGTTGTTGCGAGCATCTTATCATTTTTCAAAGAAAGGTGGACCTAAAACTACTGATAAATCTATTTGCAAGATTGACTTGTTGAAGACTTATCATATTTTTCACTAATCTAGGAACATTTAGTTTTGGTGCTTAAAAAGAACCTTGGTTGCTCCATGTTTGTTTTATCCTTTTTGTTTTCTTGTTGTGCATGTGTGTAATCCTAAGCTAATAACAAAAGTATCCTATCCCCTCGCCTATCAAATGGATCTTGGGTGCAAGAGAACTTGTTATTATCTTTAGAGTAGCCTGCCTTGGTGGGAAAAGAGGTACTCACCCCAAGGGAATGACCTCAAGTGGTATTTTCGTTTAGTCCAGTATATAAAATATGATAAGGTGAAAGCCAAGTCCAAATTGGTATGAGCACTTACCGTACAATGCTAGTTTGAAAGGAAGTATACCTTGCATTTATGAAACTCCTAGTAGAGCTAGTTAGAGCTTTAAGTGGCTTGTTGGATGCTTGTAAGGTGCCAGTCCCCCAAATTTTCATTAGATACCATTTGTTTTAGAGGCTAAAATCCATTTATTTATTGACACAGGAGGTCAGACCTCTAAATCCACCCTACATGTACTATTTGTTGTAGAGACAGAAATTTGCTTGGTTCACACAATCTGAAGGGTAAGAGAGGTTGGTGTACTCGTGCCATGTAAGGTGGAGAAAGTGTCACCAACAACTCTAGTTGTCTTCTTTGTTTCAGTATTTGGAGAAATCCAAGTAGGGATTTAACATGTAGTATCCTTTCCAGCCTAAGTTATACATGTTTGTGAGTGTATTTTTCTATCTATTTTCTTGTCAAAAAAACCAAAGAAAACTAAAAAAATGCAAAAAAAGTTGCTAGAAAAATAATTTACTGTCACAAAAAATTACCTTTGAACAACAACTAGTCACCTTTGAATAATAGTCATTCACCTTTGCACTGTAGAAGCTCACCTCTAGTTAGCTTCAGGTTTATCCATTAACCATTAGATAGGCACCTTTGAATTATCAGGCGTCACCTTTGAGTCACACATAGTCACATTTGAATAGTAGAAAGTCACCTTTGATCTATAGATAGTCGCTTGTGGATTATCCTTAGTTGCATTTGAGCTATCATTAATTGCCTTTGATCTGAACAACATCGCCTTTGGTAAACTATAAATTGTCATCTTTTATCTAGTGAAAAAATCACATTTCCAGTCCATCTTGAGCTTGTTATCATCTTCTAGACAACCCACTGATCATCAATAGCCATACATTTATCTTATCTAGCCTGATCATATCATCCTTTTTGGACTTTTTGAGCATTCCATCCTCTTGAGACTTTAAATCAGATATCACCATCAATCAAACAATCAAATCAACATCATCCCTTGGCTTTGATCCTAGCAATCTTTTCTAGCTTGAGAGTGTGGTTCCTTTTGAGTTTGTCTATCACATCATCATCAATCAACCTTGTCTACCCTTGAGTTCTTGAGTCTATCTCTTAGGGGATAATCAATCAATCAAGCAAATCAATCCAAACAAAACCAATCAATCAACAATCCAATCAATTGATCAATCCAACTATCCATCAATGAACACAATCAAACAATCCAAGAGTCTCAACGTTGTCACACTAGTCCAACCGTCACACCCATCATCCAAACAATGCCTCAAACAAGGAGCCAATATAAAGTAGCCATGGGAGCCAACCCAAAGGAATTTTAGTCCACTCCTCTTAAGGATGCTTTGAAGTTCATGACTGGAATGCCTCAAGATATGTTTGTAATGGAAGGTTAAACTACTGGACCCTCATCATCAACCCATTCTTCACAACATCATTTGGGACCTTCATCATCAACACATACACCCCAACATCATTTTAATCAATTGACCTATGAGGAATCTCAAGATGACTTAGCAGATCTACAAGACATTGACACATTACAAAATGCTAATTTAGGCTCATAATGTCCAATCTTGATTGATTCCTTTGAGAATTAGCTAGACGAGGAGCCAAACTACCAAGTCGCTTTGACATAACCAAGATCATAAGACAAGATCCAACCAATGATGTTGTTGTTGTTGCTAAGGATAGCCATAACTCTATTACTACCATGTCCACCAAACCTACAACATCCATGTATACCATCCAAACACCCTCATATACCATACCATCCATTCCTCCATTTCATGGACCTAGAGCAACAGAGCCTTTGCTAACACCATCTGATGTCATTAAATCATATGTGCCACAAACATCTCAAGTTTCCAACCAAAGTGCACCATATGTCACTTTGCCTCATGTGCCTCCTTCCACTTCATCTTCTTCCATCAATGTTTCTCCTCCACATGTGCCCCAAACATCTCAAGTTTCTAATCAAAATGTGGTGCAGTCACAGTAGGAGGGTTCATAGAATGATTTGTCTGGACCGTGTAGCAAGAGTAAACACAATGGAAATAACTCAAAGAAATGAAGCAAATGTAGATCCAGTCATTTAGTATATCATAGAATTCAAAATAGAGATCTGCCGATAATATGCGAGCTTACAACTAGGGCTCACAGGCCTGATTATATACATGCAAAAGATAAAGCTTTGAAGCTCCTTTGCACAAAATCTCAACTATCAAATCTTTCTTATGTGAATATATACTTTCCTAAGGATCTATTACATCAATTTATATCATTTCTGGATGAATAGATTCCTCCACGTCAGCCACAAAAGGTTTGAAAACCCAATGAAGAGGTGTAACATGTGTTCTTGGAAAGGTCAGACCTATCGGCTTGAAAAATCCTTCTCCAATGGATACAATGAAGTGTTGACCTATGAGGAAGGTTGGCCATGAACTAAGGAACATTGTAAAATGCATGATTAGGATCGGCAAGTCAGCCAATGCTCACAAATCTTCTCCTTCAACTGATTGTTCATGACTGTTAGAAAACTCTATACTAAGGAAATAGAGGATCTAATAGCGATAACTTTCTGGTAACTGATCCAAATGCTCTAAATTCTTGATATGATGTATATGAATGAATGTTGATGCTAAGTCCAGATCTACAAGGTGTGAAATGCCAAAACTAGACCACAAGCTAAAACTGCTTCTGACTAAAGTGCCTAGACTAAACTGGAAAATGAAAGAACTAAAAAGTAAAAAAACTGAAATGCAAATGTTTTGGTTGATGCAAGATTGCTCTTGAACAAGGGATGCTCTTGTATCAGACATCTGGGGTTATTGAAAAAGTGAGTCCCTCACTTTGTTGGGGCTAGGGGAGAACCAAGACGGTCCACCTAAGCATGAGAAATCCATGATGAGTCTTCTTTTGGTATGCCTTTCCACTTCACAAGATATTCTTTGTATTGTCTTCCTCTAGTGCTGCATCCAACTCTGATGTCTAAAATATCTTCTATCTGCTCTGGTACTTGTTGTGGTAACTACTTCTTCAACTCCTCTTCCATGCTATCACTGAACTCTACTTTATGATACTGATAGAGATCCGCAATGTTGAAAGTAGGTGATATGCCTAATATCTCCGGTATCTCTACTTCATATGCATTTCCTGAATCAAATTTTCTGAGTATCTTACAAGGTCCAAACTTCTTCATTTTCAACTTGTTATAAGTCCCAACTGGAAATCTTTTTTTCTCAAGTACACCATCACTTCATCTCTGACTTCAAATTCTTTATGTCTTCTCTTCTCATCTACCTTATCTTTGTACTTATTGGTCATATTCTCCAAATGCTTCTTAACCTGATCATGCACTATCTTCATGTGATCTGTAAATTCTTCTCCTTCTACACTTCTCTTTTCCTCTGTACTGATATCTCTCAATTTTGTAACTCCTCTAAGATTCACTCTGGTCACAATCTAAAAAGGTGTTCTTTCGGTACTCCTGTTTACTGAATTATTGTATGCAAACTCTACTTGTGAAAGAATCAAGTCCCAACTTCTTGTCTTCTCTCCAACCAAACATCTCAACAAGTTTCCCAAACTCCTATTCACTACATTCTATCTGTCCATCTATCTATAGATGAAAAGATGAACTGAACTTCAATTCTATCTTCATCTTCTTCCAAAGTGTCTTCCAAAAATATCCAACAAACTTTGTATCTCTATCTGAAACTATACTATTAGGTAATCCATGTAATCTCACAATCTCCTTGAAAAATAGGTTAGCTACATGCACTGCATCAATTGTCTTCTTACATGGTATGAAATGAGCCATCTTTGAAAATCTATCAACCACTACAAATATTGAATCATGTCCTCTCTGTGTCTTAGGTAATCTCATTACAAAATCCATGCTTATGTCTTCCCAAGGCCTCTCTAGTACTGTCAAAGGTTTATACAATCTAGTGTTCTAACTACCTCCTTTTACAACTTGACAAACTCTACAACTTTGCACAAATCTCCAAACATCCTTATAAATCTGAGGCCAAAAGTAATTTGTACTCACCAAAGCCACTGTCCTATTAATGTAAAAATGTCCTGCCAATCCACCACTATGCTTTTCCTTGATCAAGTTATCTCTCATTGAACTTCTAGGTATGCACAACTGACTTCCTTTGAACAATGTATCTTCTTGAATGAAATAATCCAACCACTTGCTTCTATGTATCACAATAGGTTCTTTACATGCTTTCCAAGGTTTGGCAAAATCAGTGTCTCCCTCATACATTTTCTTTAATTCATCAAAATCCAACACTTTTACTCTCATTTCTATCAACAAGTTTCTTCTTCTACTCAAGGCATCAACAACTTTGTTTGATTTGCCACTCCTATGCTTCAACACAAAAGTATAATTCTGCATGAATTCTACTCATCTCATATGTCTTTGACTCAACTTACCTTGACTGTTCAAATATTGCAAAGCTTGATGATCTGTATACAACACAAACTCCTTAGGCAACAAATAATGTCTCCACTTCTTCAAGACTTGAATTATGGCATAGAACTCTTGATCATAAATTGGATATCTTCTCCTTCCATCATTCAACTACTCACTGAAATATGCTACTGGTCTACCTTCTTGACTTAACACTGCTCCAATTGTATTTCCACTTGAATCACAATCAACTTAAAATACCTTATTGAAATAAGGTAATGTCAAAACATGTTGCTCTATCACTTTCTGCTTCAACAACTGAAAAATTTTATCTACTCTAGATGTCCACTTAAAATCTTTTCTGTCACCTCTCATTGTCTCTTTCATAGGGTTACAAACTGAACTAAAATTTTTGATGAACTTCCAGTAGAAACTAGCCAAACCATGAAATGATCTAACCTCTCCAATGCTCTCCGATGTAGGTCATTCAACAATTGCTCTCACTTTCTTAGGGTCCATCTTCAATCCTTCCACAAAAATCACAAATCCCAAATATACCAACTCTTCCTTCATGAAACTACATTTCTTGATGTTTATCAGCAACTTCTCTTCTCTCAATCTCTGCAAAACTTGTCTAATATGCCACAAATGTTCTTCTATTTTACTAAAAATCAAAATATCATCCAAGTATACAATCACAAACTTACCCAATAATTTCTTCAAGACTTCATTCATCAATCTCATGAAAGTACTCGGTGCATTTGTCAATCCAAAAGGCATCACTAACCACTCATACAATCCTTCATTTGTCTTAAAAGCAGTCTTCCATTCATCACCCTCTCTGATTCTGATTTGATGGTATCCACTCTTCAAATCTATCTTTTTGAAATATCTTTCTCCACTCAAACAATCCATGATATCATCCATCCTAGGTAAAGGAAATATGTACATAACTGTGATCTTGTTTATTGCTCTAGAATCAGTACACATTCTCCATTCTCCATCTTTCTTAGGTGCTAATACTGCAGGTACTGTACAAGGACTCAAACTTTCTTTGATCAAACCTTTCCTCAACAAATCTTGTATCTGTCTATTCAATTCTTCATTCTTTTCTAGTGTCATTTTGTGTACTACTTTGTTAGGCAAACTTGCTCATGGTATAAGATCCATGTGATGACTGATACTCCTTATAGGTGGTAATCCTTTAGGCACATTATCTGATATGATGTGTTCATATTTTGTTAGCAACTCCCTTATCTACTCTAGTTTAGTTTTTTTCTTCAATGCTTCAGGCTTCTTAGGAATCAAGGCATAGCACATATTCTCATGTCTCAAACCATCCAGAAATTTTCTTCCATCTACCAAACAGATTCTAGCATTCCCACATACTTCACTCTTAGGATCATCCTCCAAAGGAATCAAAGTAATTATTTTTCCATTTGTTGTTATAGTATATGTATTCTTTCTCTCATCATGTATAGCTTTCCTATCATATAGTGAAGGTCTACCCAACAAGATATGAAAAGCATCCATAGGCATAATATCACACAAGAATTCATCATGATAAGATCCAATATGAAATTTCATCAAACATTACTCACTCACCAGTACCTTATGATCATCTTGAATCCATGCTATCTGATAAGGCTTAGGGTGTTTCAATCTTTCCAACTTCATCTTAGTCACCATCTCTTCTGAAACTAGGTTATCTAAACTACCACTATAAATCACAACTTTACAACACTTACCTCCTGATTTGCATCTAGCTCTAAATAAGCTCTTCCTCTGCAGTGGTTCCTCATCTATCTCTACTTGAAATAGTGCTCTTCTCATCACCAATGATTCTCCTTTCTTAGGTTTGCCAACTGAACTAAGTGATTAAATAGGTTCTTCTTCAACATAGGTTGCTCTTCCACTATTTTCTGTCCTCATACTTGTACCACCCTGATTACACTCAAATGCTCTATGTCCTTCACCTCCACACTTGAAAAAAGTACCTCTGAATGTTTTCTTATCAAATCCTCTTCCTTCTCTCCTATATCCTTCATTCTGGTATGCACTAGGGTTTCCTCTCTGGTAAAAATTTTTGTCATCTATTTGGTAAGCATTGTTGTCTCTGTCATCCTTCTTAAAGGGGTTGTCAAACTTGTTCTGCTCCATAAATGATCTATCTCCTCTAGGAAATGTTCTACCTCTCTAAAATTTAACTCCTCTACCTCTCTATCTCTGATCATGTCTCTTATTTAGCTTCTCTTCAACCTTCAGGGCAAACTGATGTGCTTCTTCCAAAGATGTCATCCTAACTAGGCTTAGTTCTTCTTGAATGTTCAATCTCAATCTATTGATTTATCTAGCCACTTTGTCATTGTTTGCTTCACTATGTCCTGTTCTTATGATCATCTTATGAAATTCTTCAGTATATTCCCTCATAGATTTCTCCTTTTATCTTAGGTTATGCAATCTTTTCAACAAATCCAACTCATAATCAATAGGTATAAACTAATTCTTCAACTTTGTCACCATCTAGTCCCACTTAGTAATCTTTTCCTTTCCTCTTCTATTTCTTTCCAACTAAACTTCTTTCCACCATATAGCAGGATGTCCTTTCAACTTTGTCTTTGCAAATTTCACCTTTTCTGGATCTTCAACCTCCTCATATTCAAAGTATTCTTCCATGTCATTTATCCAGTCAATCAATTCTTCAGGATTCAAATTACCAGTATAATTCAACACATCAACTCTAGGTCTCTTTCCAATCTTTGTAATAGGTCGCAACATCTCTACTTGATCTGATTCTTCTTCTTCATCGCCTCCTAGGGTTTCACTAGTTTGTTCAGTAGATTAAAATTCTTCTTCCCCATTTCTTTCAACATTAGGTCTCGGTGTCAATCCTCTTTGCCTATCTTCTTCAACATCATCCAAATGAATTCACATTATTCTCATCAACTCCATCATCTCCTCCATTCTATTAGCCATTGTACCAATAGGAGGAGCTCTTCATGGCGGCATCTTCCTAGGATCAAGTGTAAACTACCTCAAATTTGGTGATCAGGCTACAAGCAACAATTGCCTCTCAATCGATGATCAGTTGCACACAAGTAACCTTCCTAAGATCGACAATATGCTTACAACAAGATCCTACAGTATTCCTTCACCAACTTCGCTCCAAAGAATTGAACTTTCACTCTGATACCACTTGGTGCAGTCACAGTAGGAATTTTCATAGAATGAACTATCTGAACCATGCAGCAAGAGTAAACACAATGGAAACAACTCAAATAAATGAAGTAAATGCAGATTCAGTCATTCAGTATATCATAGAATTCAAAATAGAGATCCATTGGCAATATGCAGGCTTACAACTAGGGCTCACAGGCCTAATTACATACATGCACAAGATAAAACTTTGAAGATCCTTCACACAAATACTAAACTATTAGATCTTTCTTATGTGAATAGATACTTTCCTAAGGATCCATTACATCAATTTATATCATTTCTAGACCAATAGATTCCTCTATGTCAGCCACAAAATGTTCAGAAATTTGATGAAGAGGTGTAATGTGTGTTCTTGGATAGGTCGAACCTATCGTCTTGAAAAATCCTTCTCCAATGGATACAATGAAGTGCGGACCTATGAGGAAGGTTGTCCATGAACCAAGGAGCATTGAAAAATGCATCATTAGGATTTGCAAGTCAACCAATGCTCACAAATCTTCTCCTTTAGTTGATTGTTCATGACTGTCAAAAAACTCTATACTAAGGAAATAGAAGATCTTCTGATAGCGATAACTTTCTGGTAACTGATCCAAATTCTCTAAATTTTTGATATGATGTAGATGAATTAATGTAGAAGTTAAGTCTAGATCTGCAAGGTGTGAAATGCTAAAACTAGACCACAAGCTGAAACTGCTTCTGACTGAACTATCTAGACTAAACTGGAAAATGAAAGAACTAAAATGTAAACAAACTGAAATGCAAATGTTTTGGTTGATACAAGATTGCTCTTGAACCAGGGATGCTCCTGCATCAAATTGTGTCATATGTCACTACATCTCATGTCTTGAATCCTATGGTATCTTCTACCATGAATGTAGCTTCTCCACAAGTGACCCAAGCACTTGATGTGTCCAATCTAATTGTGTCACATGTTGAACCATCACAACCAGCCAATGTGTCTTCTCATCTCAACACCTCATCCATGAATCTAGTCCAAACATTTGATGTGTTATCCAATCCTAACATACTTGTTATCAACCAAACTTTTGTGTCACAAACATATGTGGATCAATTCCATTCACTTGTATCACAACCATCCAATCCATCCATATCCTATGTCAATCCATCTATTGTATCACAAGCTCCACCTACTTCCAATCTTCATGTATCCTATGCCAATCCATCCATTTTATCTCAAACTCCTCTAACTTCCACTCAATCCATATCTTATGCTAATCCACCCGATGTATCCCAAGCTCCATCAAACCCCAACTAAAATATTTCCCACACCAATCCATCTTATGCTTCACATGCAATAAAAACTCAAAATCCACCTCTTGTGTCCCAAGATCCATCTCTTTCTTCCTATACCAATCCATCCTATGGTTCACATGTGATACAAACTCCAAATGTCAACCCATCCTCATACACCTACACACTTCCGCCATTTGATAACCAAACTCAAAACATGTTCACCCCATCATAAAATCCATCACACAGTATCCTTCAAATCAAAATTTGGTCTATCAAATACCACATCCAAACCATCAAAATCCTTCACAACAATAATAACTATCTAATATGGCACAACAATTTCATCAATTATGACAATGAGTCAAGGACATGAGTATTGGTGAAACAAAGAAAACATTTTCCTTCGAGGATGGATTCCCATATCCTTTCGACAAGTCACTTCAAATGATACCTTTTCCTCCAAATTTTGAGATACCACAATTTGAAAAATAGAAAGGAAAAGGTACCTAAATTACCATCTTTGAACATTCTATGTCACTTGCCTTGATGTCACATAATGACACATATCTTTTATGACTATTTCCTTATAGTCTTCGGGACCAAGCTATGGAATGGTTTTCTCATATACCCCCAGGCATCAAATATTTCAAAGAGCTTGCAAACAAGTTTGTCTCACACTGTACTTTTAACATAGAACATGGGGTAACCATGAATGATCTTGTCAACAACAAATAATGCAATGGGGAAACCTTCTCATCATTCATCCAAAGATGGTAAAACATGGCTACAAAGATTTCATGGAAAATCCCTGAAAGACAACAAGTGGACATATTTGTTCAAAATCATCACCCTGAGTTATCATTCCAATTACAACTCCAAAGTGCCACCACCTTTGATGAACTCATTTCCAAGGCAACCAACATCATAAAAGCTTTAATTTACAAGGGTGTCATCAAGATCTTCAAAGAAACCAAAGACAACGCACAATCCTCAAACAATAAATCCCACTTTTGGAACAAAAACAAAAATGTTGTCAATGATGACATTATTTATGCAAAGAATATTCAAACTATAAAAGCTCCCATCCATGTCCAGGAAGCATCCAAGACCACACCTTTCTTTCCAAAAGATCAAGCTAAGACAACAAATCCATTCCCTTGATGTCAACTCACTCCTTTGGGGGAACCCATTGAATCTATCCTCAAAAAGCTACTACAAGCCAGCAAGATTACATTACCTAAAGCTCGACCTAATGAAGAACCACTATTTAAGCCAAATTGGTACAAAGACAATAAATATTGTGAGTTCCATAGGGTGAAAGGACATAACACAACCAGTTCTATGAAATTGAAACATTTGATTCAAAATCTTCTTGATCATGGAGAAATCGCAGTTGATCCACGAAAAGAAAGAAAAAACTATGATCTAGATGCTTTTAAAAATCCACTTCCATCACATGACAAAGCAAGTGCCTCCAATACAAGGAATATTGTGCATTAAGCCTATGAGTCATCCACTATTGGCCACATTGAACAAAACCACATATCTACCATTAGCATAAGAGGAAAAGAACCCATCACTGTAAAAGGAAAAGAGCCTGATTGTGTTGTCACTACCCATCGAGACCGTGTTACTATCAAAGGAGCACCATCTATCATACGCCCCACCTCTAGCTACAATATTCTTGACCATCTTGGCAAGACCCATCCTCATATTTCCATCTTGGAGTTATTGTGTATATCACCTACCCATAAATCCATTCTTGATAAATCCCTACAAGAGTCCTTGGTACCAAATGATATTGATACCACACAATTCCAAAAACTGATAGCAAGTATTGCATCACCTTACTGCCTCACCTTTTCTGACAAAGATCTTTCATCATCTGATCCATCCCATAATGATGCCCTCCATATTAAAGTTTACATAAACCAATGCCAAGTTAAATGAATACTGGTAAAATTATTGGCATATTCTGAGGATGTATAGACACTACCAAGAGCATAACCATCAAAGCATATGATGATGCTGAGAGAGATTCTGAAGGAATTATTTATATGCCTATCAAATTTGGTCCTATTACTACAGATACCCTTTGTCAAGTCCTAGACATTGAATTGCCTTATAATATTATCCTTGGTTGTCCGTGGATACATGCTATCAGAGCATTCCCATCTACATACCATCAATGTCTCAAGTTTCTCTACAAGGGTGTTGAAATCACAATCCCTATCGATCCTCATCCATTTGAGTTCTATCAAAATTTCCAAGCCAAGTATCAAGATCCCAATCACATACCTATCCATGCTAAAGCCTATCTATCTACATCCTATGTTGACCCATCAGATTTGAAGAAGCCTTCATCTAGTAAAACCATCCCTAATATCAATGTCCAATACAAAGAGCAAGGACTTGGTGAATAAATGCTACAAGAATCTTGTTGTGTAGGAACCTTTCCCTTATCACCCAATTCTTATGGTCATCTATCTGTATCCAAAGCTACTTCATCTGAAGCCATTATCAAAGCATCTCCAACCATGTTCATTAAGTTAGGGATGCTAGATAATGAAGACATTGATGATGATATTAACTCTTGTCTTTTCTTTAATGAGAATGATCAAATTACTTTAGAAGTGGAGCGTTACAATAATGGATTCTGAATCATCAAGAACATGGGCTCCTAAGGATAAGGAGGTCTAGGACCACATGGACAAGGACCTAATGAACCTATCATTGTGACCAAGAAGTTTAATAGGCAAGGTCTAGGGTATGGTAAGGACGTTCTATCTTCTGAGGACATCGAGTGTATTCTTCAAGAGGTAGCTAAATCTTTTCTCACAGGAGAGATTTCTAACTAGAATTTCATTGATGACACTTCCCTTCACATAACCAAACTATTTCAAGACACATCTATCTTTATGCTCTCATCCACTTTATCTACCTTTCACTCACCATCATCAAACCTTCGACTCGTATATCCTGACCTCATCGATTGGGACCAACAGGGGGCACTTATTGTTGACAATTTTAGAATGACGAAGCTATAGCAGAATTCATGGGCTTATGATAAGGCATACCATTGGGAGATCACAAAGTGGGATTTATGATGGATCTACCCCTATTAGCATACTTTCATAGGAGCGTTAAATTGTTCAGTCACAAAAGTGAAATAAATAAAATAAAAAAAGATAGGTCACTAGGTGAAAACTGAAAGGTGCCTCTTGACCATGAAAACGTAAAAATAAGGGATGTATCCAAGGGTGAGAACCTCTCTGAGATGCTTGAGGATTGAGGATTTTACTTTCCTTTGACCACTAAATATCAAGAATGATCACCATTGTTGATGGAGAAATCTCAAGAGATGAATCTAGGCACAACACAGAACCCCAAGATCACATTCTTAGCAATATCACTATTAGAGCAAGAAATGAAAGATTTCACTGCTTTCTTTATGAAAAGAGAAATCAACTTTGTGTGGACCTATGTAGATATACTAGAGTTAGATCTTTCACTTGTGGTACATCATCTGACAATATCTCCAAATGCAAAACTAGTTAGACAAAAGCTTCGCAAAATGCATCCTTAAGTAGCACTTTTAGTCAAAGTAGAAATTCAGAAACTACTAGATGCTAAGTTCATCTGGCCTATTGATTATCTGGAAAGGGTTTCAAATCTATTACCATTCTTAAAACCTAATGATTGTATCTACTGCTACACCAACTTTAGAGACCTTAATAAAGCTTGTCCCAAAGATGACTTTCCATTACCAAGCATAGATACCATTATTGATCTCACAACAGGACATGAAATGCTATCCTTAATGGATGGATTCTCTAGCTATAATTAAATTAGAATTCTAGAAGAAGACCAACACAAGACTTACTTCATATGTCCATGGGGTACCTACTGCTAGGTTGTAATGCCTTTTGGTCTTAAGAATGCAAGAGCCACATTTTAATGAGATATGACTATCATCTTCAACGATCTCTTTCACACTATAATGGAAGACTATGTAGATGATATCTTGGGAAAATAAAAAACTAGAGAAGCCCCTTTACAAGTACTAGAACAAATCTTTGATAGATTGGAGAAATATCAAGTATGACTAAATCCCAAGATGTGTATATTTGGTGTGACGTTAGGAAAGCTATTGGGTTACATTGTATCTCGACAAGGCATAGAAGTTGATTCATACAAGGTAAAAGCTATAGTTGAAATGCCTCTTCCATCCAATTTGAAAAGACTTTGCAATCTACAAGGCAGATTAAAGTCCATCTATAGATTCATTTCGTAGCTAGCAAATAAATGTCATCCCTTTCAACACCTTCTTTGGAAGGGAGAACCTTTTAAATGGGATGATAAGTGTCAACAAGATTTTTACAAAATAAAGGACTATCTAGCTACACCTCCTGTACTGGTACCTCATGTGCCTAATTGACCATTATTATTATACATCTCCTCAACAACAACAGCTCTAGGTGCCCTTCTAGCTCAACATGATGATTTAGGGAAAGAAAAAGCCATCTACTACATCAGTAGAACTCTTGTTGGCTATGAGCTTAATTTTTTAACCATGGAAAAAGCATGTTTAGCTGTAGTGTTTGCTTCCCAAAAGTTATGGTACTATATGCTGAACCAAAGAACAAAGCTCATATCTAAGTTTGATCCGCTCAAGTACCTCCTCTCCAAAGCAGTACTCACAGGTAGACTAGAAAAATGGGTAATGATTCTAAGTGAGTTTGACATAGAATATGTGGATCAAAAAGCTATAAAAGGACAAGTAATCAGAAATCAACTAGCAGTAGTACGCATAACATATATTCATCCTATCTGTCTTGAGTTTCCTGATGAAGAGCTATTCAATTTGTATTGTTTAGTAGTTTGGCAGCTGTGCTTTGATGGATCATATACACAACATGGATCTAGACCTGGAATCTATTTCATCACCCCTCAAGGAGATTGTACACCAAAGTCATATAGGATTGCTTTCCCTTGCACAAATAACATTACTAGATATGAAGCCTTGATCTTTGAATTATGTATGGTATTACAATGGGCTATCACACAATTACAAGTCTTTGGAGATTCACAGTTGGTTATCAAACATGTCTTGGATGAATACCAAACAAAAGATGAAAATCTTCTTCCATATAAGTTGATGGTAGATGATTTCAAGAAGTACTTTTGCAAGATCACATTTCAATAATTCAAAATGATAAACAATAAAGCAACAAACACCATGTCTACAATCATGTCTCTTTTAGACATGCCTTCTAATGCACACAGATGTGAATTTTTAGTTGAACAACTCTTGATCCAAGCTTTTGAAGTTCCACAATTTGAGCTTGTATGTGAAATTGTTGGTCCCAATTCTCCTTGGTATGAGGATATATATGATTATCTCCACCATGGTACCTTTCCATTCCAACTATCCAATACCCAACGCAAAACCTTTATCCGCTGAGCCTCTTGTTACATGATCCTTGGAGAAACATTATACTGCAAGAGTCTCGATGGTATCCTTCTTAGATGTCTTGACTCAAGAGAAGCTAGTGTTCCCTTACATGAGGTACACAAAGGTGTCTATGGTTTACATGTTCTACCAGCCCTAGCCCTACTAAGAAACTCTTGAGAGATGGATATTGTTGGCCAACCATGGAGCAAGATGCAAAAGTTTGCTAAGTGATATCGATAATGTCAGAAACATGGGGATTTAATACATGCTCCACCACATGAATTACAACCTATTACTACCCCTTGTCCTTTCTCATAGTGGGGACTTGATCTCATAGGAAAGATCCATCCATCCTCATCCAATGGCCAAAAGTTTATCATTATAGCCATGTAGTATTTTACAAAGACGGTTGAAGCCATACCAATGGCTTATATCACTGGCAAACAAATATCTAAATTTATCCTTCATTATGTTGTTTGTTGATATGGAGTTCCACAAGCCTTTGTCACTAATAATGGATGTCCTTTTAAGAACTAAGAAGTCTGTGAGCTATGCAACAAATTCCATGTGCAACATAGGTTTTCCACACCCTGCTATCCTCAAAGTAATGGCCAAGCCGAGGCTTCTAATAAAACCATTATCAAAATCCTCAACAAGATAGTTAATGAAGCTAGCTATGATTGGCATTTATAACTTAATCCAGCCTTGTGGGCCTATTAAACAAGTGTCAGAACTCCAACTAGTGCTAAACCTTATGCTCTTGTATATGGCACTGAAGTTGTTTTAGCAGTTGAGGTTGAGATCCCATCACTGTAAGTGTCACTATAACATATTATTTCTGATGAGGAATACAAAATATCCAAGCTAAATGATCTAGAGCTTCTCGATGAAAGATGCCTCATAGCACTCAATCATCTTCAAGTTTATCAAAATTGTCTTTGCCATAGCTACAACAAAAATATACGAGAAAGAAGGTTCCAAGTAAGAGACCTTGTCCTTAAAGAGAATCAAAAGAATCAACAGGATTGTGAAAACAAAGGTAAATTTGAACCAAATTGGCTAGGACCTTTTGTGATAACATCAGTCTATGGATCAGGAGCTTATACTCTCTCAACACCTAAAGGCATTCCTTTGGATGATCCCATCAACAACGTTCATCTGAAGAAATTTTTCCCTTGATCCTTGAAATATCCCATCAAAAAATAAAATAAAAAAATCAAAATAGTAAAGATAAATAATACATCCTCTAGTGAAAACTTGGTAAATAGGCACCTTGCATAAGTACCATAGTGAAAACCTGGAAAACATGCACTATGTGTAGAACCATCTATTTCCATCTATCTAGTTTTGTATAAACATCCATCCATCCAGTAATAAACTCCTTCCATATGCCAATCCTATAATAACCTTTTCCATCCATAATAAACTCATTCTGGTTTCCATCCCTATCCTTACTCCTATCATGGTTTGGAAATTGTCAAAGTTGAAGTATCATTTTGTCCATCATCCATATATACATAGGTTAGATAATTCATTATCATTCATAATAAATTAATCCTATATTGGGGGCGTTTGCTTGCACTTAGTCTTTTAAGTGGAAACTAAAAGCATCACCGACAAGCATCTCATCAACATTTCATATCATCAAATGTTCAACCAACCCCATCCATTCACAAATCGATCAATCCATCCATCCTTATCATCATTTCCATCAAATAAAACAATCAGAACTACATCTTATATCTATCATTAAGTGCCTTGATCTTGTGGATATAGGGTATGTAGGTAGTCTGGAATACGAAGGAAGTACCTAGAGTCAGGCACAAGTGATACACTTCTTTTATCTTTCATTCTTCTCTTGATCATCATCATCATCTTCATCCATCTCATGTTATTCAATCATCTATCTCCCACATCATCAATAAATACCCAAAACTACATATCATTATGTCTCATCATCATCATACTGTGCTTTGATCCAATGAATATAGGGTATGTAGGCAGTCTAGAATATGAACGAAGTATCCAATATGCAAGCACAGATGATTTCATCTCTTCCCTCTTCCATCTTCTTCCCTTTGACTAACTCAAGAAGAAACCAAACTATGCATTTCTTGATAGCTCAAGCACTTATCAAATCAGAGGTAACCCAAGGCACTTGTCCATATGCCTTTAGCCAACATTTTCTATATCAATCCAACATCTCAGTCTTCAACATGATATATCTTTCCTCACAACAAGATGCTATCCAATCTATCCAAGAGCACCCTATTTTGGCAAGAGAACATGATGGCTATCTTTTGTTCTCTTTTGATTTATCTTTTGTCCCTTTCTAATACCTAGTTAGACTACCTTGATCAATCATATCTTGGTATGTCATGATGACACATGAACTGGGGCATGATCATTTTCTTTCATGTGCTATGTTTGTGGGATATCTTATTCTCCTACTCATCCTAATGGTATCTTGTACATGTTTGGGATTAGCATCTTTCATATCAATATCTTTTTGCATCTGAGAAGCTAAACAATCTCTTATGCACTAAGACTATTCTATGCTAAGACTATTTCTCATACATATAACCAATAAGGTTTCATTATGTTTAGTGGAAATAAATTCAAATTGTTTCTTGTAGAGTCAAAGTCCATCTCAGAAACAACTAATATTCATATCTTGTGTATGTTGGATCCACATCTTGACCTCATATGATAGACAAGATTGTATTATGTTGTATGCATTGGATACATCGACACCTTGGTCTTCTATACCCCGGTGCATAATATCCATATGCTATATCAAACATAAGGATTGCAAGTCTCATAAATTTGTGGCCAACTGTTGTCACAAAAAAGATGCATCTATCATCCATCATCCATCATCCATCCATTTATTTTCCAATAAGTCTTATAGCTCTCATAAGGCTTGATCAACAGAAATTCACCTACTTTCTTTTGATCATCATCTTTGTCTTTATCCCCCTAATTCTTGTTTTCCATCCCTAGCTTATCCCACCCCAACCCTCATTCTTCATGTCAACCTAGTCTATTCTTGTCAATCTACTCACGAGTTAACCCAGTCTTTTCCTAGTAGCCTGGTTTTCCTCTCGCGGGGGCATCACCCGCCAGTTTCATTGGGGCATAGCTTATTTATCTAGCATATAAATCATATCTTCTTTGAAACAACATCCTAACAGGCATTGTCTCAAAGAGGGGCAAAATGTAGACACCCAAAATTGACCCTTCATGTCATTTGTCAATTTGTCGCATTATTCACCATTATATATGTCAATTTTGTCTAGCACACTTGTATCAATCATCAATTTTCTTCTAAATCATCTATTTATATCATTAATCAAATAAATTATATTTATTTAATTAATTTTCATCTATTTCAATCTATTTTCATCTATTTCAATCTATTTTCATCTAATTTCATCTAATTTAATTAATTATCATCTATTTCCATCTATTTTCTTCTATTTTCTATCTATAATTAAATAATTTTTAATTATTTAATTATCCCATTATTCCTCTAAACTAAATATTTTAATTATTTATCCTCTCATCATTAATATAAATTACATAAATTTATTTATTTAATTTATATCTTTTCTTTTAATTTTGTAAAAATAGCCCTTTCCTCTATTGTTTAAAAGTAAATTAAATGAATTTATTTATTTTATTTATTTTTATCTTATCATTTCCTTATCTTATCACTTTCTTCTATGTGTACAAGTCAGCCTTGTTCATAGATTAAATACAAAAAAATGATTTAATTGGTTCTAAAATTAATCATCCACATCATCAAACCCTTAAATTAGAAAAGCATCATATTTTAACAAAATCAATCTTATATTTATCAACAAGCCAACTACAATCATTTAACAAAAGATTTTCCTATGGACACATGTTTTGTACACATTCATCTATTCTTCTTGATTAATCTCAACCATTCACATAGCCACCCTTTCTCCACCATTGATCAACCTTAGTAGAGAGCTATATAAACACCATCTCATTTCATTCCAAAATCCCATCCCACACAATCTTGATAGCATCCAAATTATCATCTCATGTAATATCACTTCCATTGAGCACTTTGAGCATATCATCTATCATCATGGAAGCTTTGACAACTATGGTTGTTCACTATTGAGAAGCAATCCACAATCCAACCAAGGAATAAATACAGTCTAGGTGACATTATTCTTTGATTTGGTTTCATTTTGTGTCATTTAGATGGATTCTTTGAAGGTGGTAGGATTGGGTTTTGATTGTAATGCTTAATCTTGTAATTACATATTTCAGGAATTAACTGTGTGTGAGTTTTTTACCTCAATGTTTCGGATCATACTCTATGATCCATCATCAGGAGAAATAGCAAGAGAAGAGAAGTAGAAAAGTAATCTGCAGACTGAGACTCTAAATAAAGGTAATCTTATTTAGAGTCTCAGTCTGCAAATTACCTTTCTACTTCTCTTCTCTAGCTATTTCTCTTGATGATGGATCATAGAGTATGATCCGAAACGTTGAGGTAAAAAACTCACACATAGTTAATTCCTAAAATATGTAATTACAATCATCATGGACTGTGGAAATCTGATGTCTCTTATGCTTAATCTTATTAACATTATTTTTCCTACTCACAAACCTTGAAATAAGGTAATTATAGAATCTTAGACTAGGGATGGTCTTCAAAACTAAAACTATGAACATGTAAACTTGTAAAAAGAAAGAACATGAATAGAGTGACTTGAAGTCACAGATTCCTTGTTGCATAGGCAACAAAACCATAAATGAATGCACTTCTGGAATTAGAGTCAAAAGTCCAAGTTAGATGGACTAATGGTGAATTTGAATCTATCTTTATTGTGACCTTGAGGGGTAAAATTATGAATATTGTAGGATGAGATAGCTTCTAAGTCAAGTCAAGGTGTATGAACATTCAACTACATTCATTAAGAAATGTTTATGTAAATCAATCTTGTGCCAAAGTAATGCATCTATGTCTGCATGCATTAGTTGGTTCACTATGCTCCAGATGGCATAATGCTTCCAATAGTGTCATACATAGTTAAAGTGGATCTATAGTTGTATGACCATGAAGTGTAATGAAGGACATAATACTAGATACTTAGATGGTGAACCTAATGGTTCCTTATACATATTCCCTTCATGAAGGGTAGGGTCACTTCCAGGAAGGAAGTTGTGTGGGGGACTGCCGGTCTGTGGTTGGAGGAAAATTACTCAGGTGATACTCTCCTTCCCAAGCAGAAGACAAGATGAGACTTATGAAGAAAGATGTCAAAGTTCTAGATACAATACATTCTTTTATATGACTTGATTGTCAAATACTATGTGTAAACTTATCATTGATGCTATGCTGATAACATTGTAAATGTATAGTGAAAGACATTCACTAGTATGATATATTTAGAATTGTTGTAAAATTTTAGTTTGAAATATCCAAAAAGATATGCATATTGAATTTTGTTTATGATATTGATTATTACATTACCTAAGTATGATTACGTTAATCATGACCTTGTACTTAATGGTATTTAAGTTGATTAATTTTGGGTAATGAGAATTGGCTTGTTGCATGGTCTGGAAAATAGATACTCTAGTTGCCCATCAAATTAAGGATTATATGCTTAGATTTATTGATCATGAGAATTGTGACACACTATTCTGAGGATTTTTTAATACTTATCAAAAGAATATGTAGATGAGGGAGAGAATCCCATCAAAAGTTGTCAACAAAGATAAAAATGATATAACATTCATGGTTGATAAAGATAACTGTTATATGGAGGTTGTTGAGCCAAGAACATTTTGGATCACAACTTTTCCATATGAGGTTTTTGAGTTTGATTTGGTGGGATATGTTGACATGTTACTTAACAAGCCAAAAGATCCCTCTACTGGAAGGTTTGACACTTGTGATATAATTATTAATAAATCAGTTGGAAGGGAGGTAGAGGAGAAATTAGAAAATCTAAAATCTAAGGTAGATAAAATGAAATATGACTTAAAAGAAATGCTCAAATCTCCTAAGGGCTTTGTAGAAGAAGCACAAACTCCTCCCACTGCACAAATGTCTAGAAGAACAAGTAGATTAGTATCTGATGCTACTACCTCTTTTGTCCCCTCTAGATCATCACAATTACCTATCAAAAGAAGTTCTACTAAGGTCCTAGTGCAAACTCAAACCATAGAAAAGAAGAAGCCAAGATAGAAAAGCTGGACAAGAAGAGGTAAGATTAATCCTATGAACATTGAAAATAAAGATGTTGAATTTGAAGAAGACAAAGAAGTTGAAGTACTGAAGAGGAAGAAGAAAAGAACAAGTGAAGAAGTTGAAAAGGGAGAGTTTTCAAAAGAAAAAGGAAAAGGAAAAACAAAGAAGGTCAAGAAACCTTACTATGTTCCCTTGTAACTTGAGGCCACAGTAAATGCAATTACAAAATATGGTGCTCTAAAGAAAGTTGTAGACTTGTAGAGCTCTACATGATGAGAGGCCTCCCAATGACAAGTCTACTATTGAGTAAGCAATAATTATGGATATGGGAGACTACAATGTAGCTTTAATTGAGTTCAGTGATGAATTGCCCAAAAGTATTACAGATGTACTAACAAGAAGGAGAAATGAAGCCATGGATAAAGAATATGAGATGAGAATAAGAGCAGTTGAAAAGGTTTGTCCCTTGATCTCTGAGAAAGAAATAGTTGAAGTATCTCAAAAACAAGAAAAAAGAGTTTAGAACAAAAGGAAGAATAAATATTCTGATGTCAAGGGACAATGAAGAAATAAAAAGATTAAAAAAGGAAACACTAATGAAAACTACTAAAATTATCAAATAAATGAAGACTAATAAGGGAATAATTAAAGATATATTTAATTAGTCTACTTTTGAAGGTAATAAGGAAAATAGTGACAAAATAGAGAAGAATGTGGAGATTACTCCACCAGAGGATACTGGAGCACAAAATATAGAGAGTCAAGATAAAATAAATCCACCTCCTCTGGATACCCCTACAGAACAAAATGTGTCTCCTCTAAATAACACTAACACAAGACATGATTGTTCTCCTCCAGAAAATACTGCAACACAAAATATAGAGGGTCAGGATAATATAAGTACACCCCATCGAGTAAACACAAAAATAGAACATGACAAATTTCATCAAGAGAATACATGGAATGATGAAGAAAAGAAGACAATCCTGAGAAGAAGTAGGAAGAGGAACAAAAGAGTGAGGATCTTAAGATAAAGATGACTAGGATAAGACAAAGGAGAAAGAAGAAGATGAAAAAGATAATGATGAAGCAAAAGATGAAAAGATTAGTGATATAGGTCAGAGTTCCTTAGAGACTGATTCTTTCAAGGACTTGTTAGATTTACAGATGCAATTTTAGCCTGTGTGTTGGCAAGAGACACTACTAGGCATGATAAGTGTTGTCATTGATGGAAACTAAGTCTCTTCTACACATCCACATTACATATTTTGCTCATACTAGAAATTAGATTGAAGATTTGTCTAAGTCCAGGGAGTCAAGAACAAAGTGTGTGACAGGGTCCAGTATCTTGGTTCAGATCTCTCTGATGGTAGATCATAGTTTGTTGTGGATCTAAGGGAGTCATAAGCATTGTTAGGATAATCTAAATCTAGAGTTTTGACCTCCGGTGATGAAGGATTCACTAGTTATTAGCATCTGAGTATTGGGTTAACAGTTTGACATAGCAGATAGAAGAAGAACAGGTTGACCTTGAAATTGATCTTAGTTTTGGATGTATGGAAGTTGTTGGTTGGACAAGTTGTGATGATCAGTGATAGTAGCCAACCTAATTAATAATTTGAGAGTGCAAGTTTTTGTCCATGCTACTAGTATACATGAATTTAGCCGACAGAGCGAGAATTTTCAATAAAATTCTAAGTGTTCTTGAAGCTGACTAAAAAGTGGTTGAAGATCAGGATGCGGATATATATAGCTGATGGATTTGAATGAATTTGGTGTGTGTGTTGTGAATATGGAGTAAATGTGAAAGGAGCAGAGATCTAAGATTCAGATGAAGGAAGAGCAGTAAACAGGGCAGAGTGAAGATGAAATGTGTAAAATTAGTGTTTTGTGCTTAACTGGATCTGAATTCATGCATTAGTAGATGCTTCTTATCAATTTAAAATCTCTGTACTCTTTTGTAATCATTTCTAGGCAATGAACCTCTATTTGAGTAGTGACCTCGGGGCAGTGAGCCCAAATGCATGCACATTCTCATTTGTAAAAATGCTTTTAACATGATATTAATTTTTGTGGGTTAACCCCCACCATGGTTTTTCCCTTAACCAGGTTTTCACGTTAAAAATCTTGGTGTCATGTGTATTATTGTGCTATTGCTATTACACTTACAATTGTTGTTTTCATGGTTAAGTTATTGATTTGTTGTTAAGTGGTAAAAGAAAGAATTAACTGTAGAAAGTATTAAATTTTTGGGACAACTAATTCACCCCCCCTCTCAGTTGTCTATCGTATTTCCAAAAATTGGTATCAAAGCGAGGTTCCTTTGAGAAGCCTAATAGCTTAAGGAAAGATCTTGGAAGGAGTTTTAATGGGTTCACTCAAAGATCAACTTTAGTTGACCCTAGATGATCTTGTTTAGTCTAAAGCTGAAATCAGTAATTTGAGAGGCTTAAAGATGCTGATGATACAATTGAAATGTTAAAAGATAAATTAAAGAAATCTATGGAAAGGAAAAAGGAACTAATTATGCAGTTATCTAGTTTAATTGAAGAAAATGGCATGAATGAAGCTTTGGAAGAAAAGACAAGGGAATGTGAGACGCTGTCAAAAGAAGTTGTTGTTCTGAAAATTGAGATGGAATTTGGGGCAATGAGGCTAACCAAAGAAATTAAACAAAGGAAGAAGACTGAAGAAGACTTAAATCAAACTCTAAAAGAAAGAACTGATGAATGCTATAGATTAGACAATATAGCTAGTCATCTAAAGTCTGATCTACAAGAAAGTAGAGACAATGAAAGAGATCTTGAAAGACAAATTGTCATTCTCAGACATGACCTAGAAGTTGCAAATGAATACAAGGAGAAGTTCAAGATAACTTCAGTTAAACTTGAAGCAATACTTGAGGGTTAGAAAAAGGCTGATGACAAGCATGGTCTTGGATATAAGAAAGGTGAAAGCTCTGAATATGGACAAAGAAACTCTCAACCAAGGAATGAGAGAAACAAGCCTAGAAGACCTCCAGTAAGTAAGCCTAACACTCAAAGGTATCCATCTTGCAGAAGTATAGTAAATCAAAATAATCCATCCTTCTCTAGACAATGCTTCAATTGCAAGAGGTATGGTCATAAATCCAATGAATGCAGAAGTATGATAATGAATAACTCATCAAATAGAGGAAATAGGAATTCTTTCAATGGAAAATGCTTTACATGCAATAGATTTGGACATATGGCTATTCAGTGCAAATCAAGAGGAAATTAATCAAATGGGAAAAGAAATGTTGTGTGCTTCAATTGTAACTAATTTGGTCATTTTGCAAGATTCTACAGCAGTAGGATTAATGAAAGAAGGGGTCTGGTAAATAGAAAACTGGATGAGAAAAGACAAAACAAAGGAAAAAGAAAAATTGATGAGAATGAGATCCATAATGAAATGAGTGAGACATGGGTCAAAAAAATAATTGTGAACCATAGTAATGGGTACACATCGGAATTTGGTGCTAACAATTCCTCCAGTAATTAAATTAGGAGCTCTAGCTCAGGGGGAGCTACATTGAAAATCAAATTCCCCAAGTCAGTAAGTGCGTGCCTAGATATGGCACAATGAGTGAAGATATTTTGAATTGTTTCAGATCTTTTGGAAGGATTTTGAGAAGAAAAGATGTTAATATGAAAATTTGCATAGTAATTCATAAAAATAGTTCAAGAAATAGAGTAACTGGATGAAGTTAGGGCAGCACATTTATTACAATGCAAAATTAGGTTTTGTGGAGGATACAAGGTCACTTGGTCATGCATTTGAATCACTTTGCATTTGAAGGAAACAAGAAGAAGTGCATCTGGGCTGCAAATCCATAAATTGAAGCACAAAGAGAGAATTCAACCGATAATTGATCAATTGTAATCCCGCAGAAGAAAAAGGTACTTCTCTGTAAAATCTTGAATCTGAAATCTATTGAGATGGCTACACCTCTAGTTGTTGATGTAACTAAAAGGCCCCAACCAATATTTAAGAAGCATCCATACAAATCAGTTGAAGTTGAACCATTAGGTGCATTTTCTAGAGTTCCATTTGGCATACTACATGTTGAGGATATTAGGGCATACATCCACTATAACATGGATGAATTTGGAAACCTAAAACTCTTGGATTTGTTTAACAACTACTTAAGGGATGATAGCCATAAATTGAAACCAGAATACAAATCCCTAGAAAGCAAACATTTTCTACAAGTCAATAGGTTTTTGATATTTGATGAGAATGAATGGGCTCGATACATCTTGAGCCAAATACATGATGAGTTCATATGGCTATTGAAACCATTTAAGATTACAAAGGATGTTATCAAGATTGTAACTGGGTTAAATTGATCTAGTAGATTACCCATGCTGAAAGCTATGAAAAACCAAACAGTGACTAATGCTACCAGTGCAAAGTTTGATAGAAAGGCAATGACCATCAATGATATCATAGAACCAAATGTTAAATTTGTCTACAAGGTGATTGGGTACAAGATTTAACACTCCAGTAGGGAAAATTTTGTCTCCGAAACTGCAATATATGCAACCTATCAAATGTTAAAGGAGAATGTTGATTATAATCTTTATGAACTACTACAAAATTAGTTGATTGAAAATCTAAGCAAAATAAAGAAAGATAAGAAAAATACCTTCAAGTATGGTTCCTTGATTATATGTTTGTTTTTTTATTTTATGAATCAAGTGCTTGGAGTTCAAGGTGTGCACTGGACAAATGGCAAGCCAATTGCATGGCAAATAAGAGATCATCTACTTAGCTTTGGTGATTCCCAAACTTAGAAGACAATCATTTGGGGTTACTTAAAAAATTTTCAAAGTATGATGCATGCAAGAGAGATAATCCCTAAGTCAGTTGTGGAGAAATATAAGAATGAAATATGCTTTATGGTTGACATTGATCAGTGCTTGATGGAGGCTGTAGAACCTAGAACCATATGGATTATGCCAATGGGATATGAGGTTGATGAGAAAGTTTCAAATATGTATGGTCAACATCTCCTGAGCAAATCAAAAGACACATCTGTGGAAAGGTTTGGAACATACAAGGAGCTAAGTCTAATGTGGAGCTCAGATGACCAGAGACCAAAAGGAAAGTGTAGAGCCAAGTTGAAAGATATGCTAAGATCATTGGTCTAACCAAGGAGGTAGTGAAGCAAAATAGAGAAAGAATTGAAAAGGCTGAAAGACAAAAACATGACAAGAAACATGAAGATGTTCTATTGGAACCATCCTCCACTTCAAGGAAAACAAGAGTCTCTACAATTGTCTCAGAACAATCCAAGTCTATTCCCATTAAGACAATGGAAGCCACACCATCTGATGAAGGAGGAAAGAGGAAGAAAACCAAGCCCACAAGAGACTACAAGAGCACAAAAGATGATGAGGAAATATAAATAGATGAAGAAGTTAAAGAGATAAGATTAAAGAAAGCAAAGATGTCAAAGGCCTCTGAGAACAACCCTATGGAAGCAAAAAGGCAAGTAAAAGGCAAGAGACTGGTAAGGTTGCTATGACTATTGATTAAATTGTAAAATCAATTATTGTTCATGGAAACCTAAAGCCTATCATAATATATTATGGTAGTTTTGATGAAGCAAATAAGAAAATCTTGAAGGATGCCACCATCATGTACTTAAATAAATTCAATAGATCTCTACTAGAAATTTTGCAAGAAATTCCCAAAAGTTTAACGAAAATACTAGAAATGAGGAAGGAGGCCACCAAGGACAAAGACAGAACTCAGAGAATATGTTCTTTCCACCATATGTCTAGTAATGACTAGAAGAGAAGCTGATAAAATCCTCAAGGAAGTTAAGGAGAAATTTATAAGCTAGATCCGGATGAACAAGTTAATGCTTGGTGAAACTGAGGAAGTTGTAAAGGAAATAGAAGAAATTTTGAGAAAAGACCTTGACAAAGATAAATACTATATTATTTCATAGGAACAAGAAGCTCTAGAAGAAGAGACTAAAAAAGGAAATTATAACCAAGGTAATACTCTAGATCCTCCAGAGCAAACCTATCAGGAGACAGATGATGGAATTGATTCATCAATTCCAGTTGTTGAAGAAGTGAACATCAATGAGCAACAAACAAAGATTGATGACTCCTCTATTCTAGGAGAGGGGAAAATAAATAAAGTAGATATAGAGATGGTGGACCAAATTGATGATGTAGGTGATACTCTAACTCCTCCTGACCAATTAGAAAAGGAAGATAATGTTGAGAATACTGTTGCCACACTAGATCCTCTAGAATAGATTTTAGATGGTGAGGACAAAGGAGAGAATCCGACTACAGAAAATACAAAAAAAGGTGAGGCAGAGAAAGAGAAAGAAGAAAGTAAGGATGAGAAAATAGAAGAAGATGGTGCAAATGTTGAAGCACCCAAACAAGATAGTTTGAAGAACACCCAAGAAGAGGAAAGTGTTCCAGAAATTGTTGCAAGAGACACTGCAGATGCAGTGAAAAGTCTTTTGGATAAAGAGATGCTTGAGTTTGATGAACCTAAATTACTTTAAGGACCAATTAATCTAGATGCTCTCTCTCTGGTACAATTGATGAAGATTGCATCCTTCACTCAAGCCAAGGCTAGATTGAAGTTGTTAAAATCTCACATGGAGGATAGTGAACTATTAGGGCTTGCAATTGGAGTCCTAGAAAAGTTACTGCCAACTTGCAAAAGAGTTCATCAGATTCCCCCTCTGGTCACCTAAAGAATCTTGTAAATGTTGTCAGTACACATTTTGAGTCTTTTGAAAAATCTGCTGAAGCGAAAGTTGAGAAGGAATTTTTGGATAAGAAATTTAGTGAAGTAAAGAATCTAATAGGAAATGATAGGATGATACATGACATTAGCATAAGGAGTATTCAAAATGCTCTAAATGATGGAAGTGATATGTACAAGTTTTGTCTATCATGGCCCAAAGTTAGTGACGATATTGAGAATAAGATAAAGGAGCAAGAACAAAAATTGTCAAATCTTTCTCAAATTTTTGATCCTCTAACAATTTCTCCTATAAGTTAGGAATGTCAAGTAATTAGATTGATAGATGAGATAAAGAGGCTTGTTAAAGAAAAAGGTAACATTATGAAGAGAATGTGTGAGTTTTGGGAATTGATTGCCCCCAAGTTAGAAACCGTTTTATCAGAAGCTCAGACTACACTTTAGACAAATAATCCTCCAGATCTGACAAAGGCAGAAGCATTTGCATTTTTACTGAGTGGACACATCTCAATTTTGGATAGAATGAAGGGAACTTGGGCCTTTGAACTTGTACAATTGAAAATTAGTTTTGCAGACATACTCAAGTTCATGTGAATAGAACTTAATGATTAGTTGTACATATGCAGCACTATACACAAAATTTTTGGACAATTTTGGCTTACAAACCCCACCGTTTGCCATTGATGTCAAAGGGAGAGTGAAGATCAGTGAAAAATGAGGAATCCAGCAAAGGGGGAGCAACAGAAAGTAGTATGAACAACAGTATGGAGCACAAGCAAAGGGGGAGTTGTTTCGACACTTAGTCATTTTTCTTTAAGTGTTGCCATCAATGCCAAAAGGGGATATTTTTGGCAAGAGACACTACTAGGCATGAGAAGTGTTGTCATTTATGGCAACTAAGTCTCTACTACACATCTGCATTGCATTTTTTGCCCATACTAGAAATTAGATTGAAGATTTGTCTAAGTCCGAGGAGTCAAGAATAGAGTGTGTGACAGGGTCCAGTATCTTGTTCTGGATCTCTCTGATGGTAGATCATAGTTTTTTGCAGATTTGAGGGGGTCATAAGCATTGTTAGGATAATCTAAATCCATAGTTTTGTCCTCTAGTGAGAAGGATTCACTAGTTGTTAGCATCAGAGTATCAAGTTAACAGTTTGACAGAGCAGACAGAAGAAGAATAGGTTGACCTTGAAATTGATCTTAGTTCCAGATGTATAGAATTTGTTGGTTGGATAAGTTGTGATGATTGGTGATAGTAGTCGACCTGATTAGTGATTTGAGAGTGCACATTTTGGTTCATGCTACAAGTATGCATGAATTTAGCCAATAGAGAAGAATTTTCAATAAAGTTCCTAAGTGTTCTTGAAGCTAACTGAAAAGTGGTTAAAGATCAGGATGCAGATATATATAGCCGATGGATTTGAATGAATTTGGTGTGTATGCTGCAAATATGGAGCAAAGATCTAAGATTTGGATGAAGGTAGAGCAGTAAACAGGGCAGAGTGAAGATGAAATGTGTAACATCAGTTTTTTGTGCTTAACCAAAACTAAATTCATGCATTAGTAGATGTTTCTTATCAGTTCAAAATATCTATATTCTATTGTAATCATTTGTAAGTAGTGAGCGTCTATTTGAGCAGTGAGCTCTAGGTAGTGAGCCTGAATGCATGTGCATTCTCATTTGTAAAAAAACTTTTAATAGGGTATTAATTTTTGTGGATTAAACCCCACCATGGTTTCTCCCTTAACTGAGTTTTCACATTAAAAATCTTGGTGTCATGTGTATTATTGTGCTACTTCTCTTACACTTATGATTGTTGTTTTCATGGTTAAGTTATTGATTTGTTGTTAAGTGGTAAAAGAAAGAATTAACTACAGAAAGTATTAAAGTTTTGGGACAACTGATTCACCCCCCCTCTCAGTTGTCTGTCCTATTTCCAAGAATGTGATCACACCACACCTGCTACAAATTTCCACTCTTGAAGGGTAGGTTGATCTAGAAAATATTTCAACTCTTCACAAACTTTAACTTGGAGATATCTTCCATGCTTTAGCAATAAAGGAGTTCTTGCAAGAAAACTTGAAGTAGACTAGTCTAGTTGAAGATGCAGTAAAACTGATTCAATAAGGGTTACTTAAAGTAACCATTGACTCCTCCATGCCTCTAGAACAAAAGTTAAAATTGCTAATGGAATATTTTAAGGCTTATTTCTCCTATTTTGAGAATAAAGCAGAGCAATAGGCAGTAAGAAAGATAAATGATAAAAGACTAGTTGAGATGTCTGACAAATGTGCCAATGCACATAATAAACTAAAAGAAAATTTGGACAAGTTTAAGGGTTGCATTCATAGGGCCACAACATTATATCTATTCTGCCTAAAATGTCCAAGCTCCACAAAGAATATAAGAAATTAGATTGCTAGCATTGAGCTACAAATCATTCAAATGGCTAGGATATATGATTTGTTTAAGGATAAAGATGGTACAACAAGGGCTGAACTAGAAAATCTTCATGCATAGTTATCTCAGCTATACGACGAGAGAACATTTGAAGAAACAATTTGGCCAACTAAGGGAAGCAGTAAACTTAAGACTTGATTCATTATCTATATTGCTAGGGGAAGCATAAAATGTTGATCAAAAGATGAAGATCCCAAGCAATATAGAGGAAGTTGAGGAATTATGCATGCAATGTGAATGTCAAAAGCATATCCTTTCCCTAGAATGTGTTAATTGGGCATCCACTCTTACACAACTCAAGGTAATCTACAAGACCATTCTACCTTCCAAATTAGTTGTAAGAGTAAATGTAAATAAGAAATTTTTTGAATGTACACAAACTTGTGGAGGACACACTAGTAGAATTTTGGCAAATAAATAACTACATGACTAAAACTTTTAGTCATTCTACTGATTTTTTGCAACATAGCTATAAATGACTAAATAAATGACTAATTTGATCGTCAGGTTAAAAACACAACTAAATAATTAGTCACACAAATAAAAATGACTAAATAACTAGTCACACAAATAAATATTTCATTGGCAAGAGTAGAAAATATTTCAAACTCGACAGAGAGGGAAATTTTTTTGATGAAATTTTTTCGCCCCTTTTTGCTACTTTCCCCGCTACAATTGCCTTCTACTCCTCCAAACTCTTCCTCACTGGTATTGAACCTTCCCCTTTCACTGGTGTGGTTGAGTTTTGAGCAATATTTTGCCCCCTATTTGAGAGATTTGTGCTTGTTTGATCTCAAATCTCTTTGGAAGGAGCCACCGAACTATTTGGAGCCCGTGACTTTTGTTTGCAACAATTTTGCATATTGCAGCTAGACATAATCTTGGCTTGTGTAGATTGATTTAGGAGACATGATTATGCCCATTTCAGGTCACAAGTCAACATCCTTGGTTGCCGCAAATTTTATTGAAGGGGTCGCTATTAATTTTTTTAGAGGCCCAAATTTCATTGGTGCCATGAATTTGATTGAAGAGGCCATGGAAGTTGAGTTGGATTTTGTAGCAATGGATAATGGACACTTCATGGAGCATGAAGGTCAAGGATGACACTGGATTCCTTGCATTTACTTTAGTGAATAGGGCTACAGACGAGGCTCTAAGGCATGGATGTGCAGAGAAAGAAAGGGTTAGTATTTTTTCTTAAATACATTCTATTTTATATAGTGATTAAGGAACTACAAGGGGTTTTAAGGCATGTGCTTAAATTGTTTGTATAATTGAATGGTGCCAGTTAACCTTGGGTCCATACCACACTGACAATTTGAATGAGGTTGTTTTGTTTACATAGAGTGCTAATGTGGGAAGGGAGTATCAGTGCATTAGTCTAGTGAATAATATTAGCCTCAATCTAGATGACAAGGTCGAGGATGATAAACATTACAACAATCAATAGGGAACTATTCAATCAACTAAGCTGGTGTGCATTAAGGGTTGCTTATGTGACTGAAGGTAAATGTATATATATCTCCCTTCATTTTAGATGCGATACATTTTTATCCTAAAAATATTGCATTCCATTATATAGTCAGTACTTATGGAAAATCTAGTCTTATTAGTATTGAGAGTTAACACTAATAAGTATTTTATGGTACATTAAACCATCCAATGAGAGTGAGAACTTGGTGTATTAAATCTTTTGTTGCAAGTGATTTTTGGAAGTGCATTAGGTTGTGGTGTCTACATTTCTTGTGGTATGGGAGAGAAAATTAGCATGGAATTTTATAAATGATTTCAACTACATGTTAGAGGCTAAGATGTATGCTAAGGATTCATAAAATTGTGTAGTTTATCTTTAGTAGGTGTCAATTTTAGAGTTTCTAAAAATTAAGTTTACATTAGTATGTTCTAAATAATGAATCAACATTTTTGGTACATGCATTATTATCCATTGAGTTTGCATTATTTTTTTTGGTCATATTAGATGGATTCCAATAGATAGAGAATTCTAGAAAATAACTTGTAATGTTTGTATGATTTTCTAACTAGCAACCTCTCTTTTTGAGTCTTGGCCTCATTGTTATAAGTTGTAACCCTCCCTTAGGTGCCCAATTCACATGATTAATTGGTCTTCTAGTGAAAGAAATAAAGGATCATGGTACTTACCTTCCATTCTCTATATTTGCCTATAGATAGATCTAGTGAAGGTAAGATATCAGTGGAAGAATTCCTATCCAAATCTTGTTGTTGTTGGTGTTGTCTAATGGCATTCTTGGTGCCCCAAATAAATGCCCTATTATCCGCCTACCTTGTAGCTATTTTAGAAAACCACTCCTAATAATATTATTTAGGCTTGTCTCTTCTTTTTTCTAAAATGTGACTATTTGTAATTTATTTAAGAAGGTAAGAAGGTTTAGTTGCTAGAAATGATACATGTAGACAAATAATTGATAATGATATTAGTAATGATATTTCAATATGTGGTTCATATCATGTGCCATTTGATGATTATCTATATGAGAGCTCCAGGTAGGTTCAAGGCAACTTTGTGGTTTAAATCATTTGACATTTGCTATTTTTGGAGGTATATCTGAAAAAGAGAAATATTGTAATAATGTCTATATTTACTACAACTCATCATACTGTGGTTTTTTATATTAAACAAGGCACTATATTACTATATATAGAATGCATTTCTTTCACTCTAATAATTGAAATCCTATGTGGGCATTTAGTGAGGTGATATTAACCCTATCACACTCAAGGATTGTGAGGAAATTTGTTTGTGAGGCCAAGAAGAAGAGATCCTTTCAAGTTGTTTAGGATGAAAAAGAGGGTAAGGTGTTTAGGGTTTGTTTGTGTTGATCCTCCTTTCACCACTAAACATTCAAGGAAATCTAGCTGAGTAGGAAGTCTACTATAGGATTTTTGTTACTTGGAACATTGGGAAGATTAGAATTGTTTGATTTAGTTCAATTAAACTCAATTATGTTCAAAACCCTAATTATGCAAATTGGAGAACAAATGGACAAATTATGGAAAATGATCACACACAAAAATATCAAATAAAAATCAAATGTGTACCAGATTTCAAAGTTGAAAAAGCAAGAAAGTAAGAGACTAATGAGCGGGCACCCTAGTCCAGTGCCACAATTTTTGTTGAGATATGGAAACCTTGTCTACAACTTATTCTTGTTGTTCCTGAGATTTTCCTATTGTGGGATCTGGAAGACTAATGAGTGGGCAGTCGAGTCCAGGTCCCTATTTTCTTCTCTAATATGCAATTCTGACAGTTTGCACTACTCTCCTGCAACTCCACTTTTTCTACTTTCGCAACCTATAACCTGCAATCATGGAAAAATGGGTTGGGAGTTGTGGTGTATAGAGGCTTGCCTCAGTCAAGCCCTAGAGAGACATTTAAGCCTTTCGATTACCGTTGTTAGATAAAGAGTGCATATCCCTATGGGATAGAGGCAAAATCTAAACGATAAATGATTGAAAAAATAATTGATATCACCTTGTAGTGAAGACCTCATGGAAGGAAGATGCTCTTCATGCCATGAGGAGATGGCTTCCAAATTTACAAATACAAACACAAGAACAATAGAAATTCTACTCTGCAAAACATAATGAATGCCTTGAATCACTTTCAAAAAAGCTCTTGAATCCCAATTGCCATCTAGTTTCCATGTAGTTTATAAATGAATGCCTAAACATTCTTATATATGCAACTACAAACACTCCTACTAACAATTTCATAATTCAAGCTTACCATGTTAGCATAGGACCTAAATAAAAGTCATAGCCCAACACATTGAAATTGGTCCTGACCTAAAATAAGGTAGGACTAGGGTGCAGGGACCAAAGTTCTCCACCCTATTTCAGGTAGGATTTGTCATAAGTGAACCCCCTAGGTCCCATTTACCATGAAACTTTAGGGTTTTCTCATCGGGATGTCAGATTATCATGCCAGATGTCCCAAATGCATTCTACATGACATGAGAGCTAAACCTTAAGGGGGAAAAGCCCCCAAGGGGACATTTTTTGACATAACATTTAGCCTCCACTTTAATGTATGCATAAATGCAAGGCCAATACATGTATTAAAGTACGGTCAACAAACAAAGAAAACATGCCAAGCATAGAGAAGACATGTCAATCAGAAAGAAAATAGTAACATGCATGCAAAACATGAAGAAGATAGTTACAGTCATGCAAAACATGGAGAGTACAACATCAAAGACACATAAAGCACATTGAATATAGTGAACGTAGTGAATACAATGATGATTTTCTTTTTTCTTTTTCTTATATATATGAAATGCAGATGCAAGTACAAGGAAAGTAAACACACCACCCATAATGCAGGAGGGACTCATCGCCACTAGTCTTTAATACTGCATATGGGGCAACACACACATAATGCATTCCATACAAAGTAAGCACGCCATTCAAATCCCAAAGAATAGGAGGGACTCATCGCCACCGGTCTTTAAACCATGCTTGGGAACAAACACATAATACACACACACTTGGAAGACACGGAGAAAATATGGTAGACAAGCAATAGAGTTTTCCTATTTCTAGGTTCATCACCATCTCAGGCACATTATAGGCACACACCATCGATTGGGCTTTTCCACTACAATCACCAAAGACACGCTTAAGGGTTGAGTTAGTCACAAAACCGCTCCCCTCCTCCCTAGAGGACTTTTGAAAATGATAAGATGTGCACTCTCCATGAGAAATTTACACAATCCCCACCTCTGTAGAGGGCTTAAGATAAAAAGGGATGCGATATCCTGCCTCCACAAAAGCTTAAATAATTGTAATAGATTTCAAACAAATATCAGAGTGTAGGAGGGACTCATTGCCACCAGTCTTTAAGAATGCACCTAAGAACAATCACATTGCTAACATCTAGAACAGAGAGCTTACCTTATATATGCCCCCACCTTAAGGTGGTTGATATTAGATATGAATATCAAGCACATTAAGGTAGGAAGAAAACACACAAGGGAACACGAGCTCTCGGAAAGCCCATGCGCCCCAGAGGTGACATGTACTTTATAATCACCAAATGTTCCCATAAACACATTCCTGCAAGAAAAGTGTTAGTGTCCATATAATCATGATAAACAATAATGCATAGGATCATTGACATAAAGAGCCAAGGTTATACTATGAATTTAGAGATCGAGTATAATTGTGGGGCTATATTGTGAAAATCTCAAAACTGAGCATAACCAAGGTGAGATTCAAAGACAAACAAAGTGCATGGAGTAGCAGTATTTTTATGGTTTGTAAGTGTGATAAGATAACATCAAGATCACACGGAGTGATTCTACTAGCCAAGCATTAGATAATATATAACAACCCCATCGTCATGTATGGACTTGGTCCATTTTTTGATTTCTTACTAAAGGGACACTAGGTCCGCATCAGTATAAAATGTTTTTCATCATTCATCTGCTAGATATAAACACTAGAGGAAGGGAAACAATAAATTAAGAGAGGAGAAACAAGTGCCTTAAGGACAATCATGTAGGAGGGTGCCCCAAGTGATGCAGAGTGGAATGCAACGGAGGCAACCTAACAGGAAGGAGCTGCCAACAAAACAAACAGCATGATAAACGTCACTATCGGCTGAACCTCATCATCATATTTCCTAACAACACCAACTGCATCATCATATTTCAACAGCATCATCATATTTCTGATGATCGCAAATATCCTCCTGTCGATTACTATTCACCTCCTTCGACTGTCGCCTGTCATCATCATCATGATAATCAACAGGCGCAAACATCCTCCGGTTGCACTGTTCATCGGGTGCCAAATACAAGCGACATCATCATGATATTCAATATCACCTTCGTCAGCAGGATATCCAAATATCCGGTTGTCCAAATATCCTGATGACGTTCCACTTCAACAACTTGCCTTCGATGCTTCACTGCCCGACGATACAAGCAACAGCATCATGATAGTAAACATCCGGTTCTTCGAAACCTCCTGATGATGCTGATACAACTTCTTGCCTACGCCGATACCTTTCCACTTAGCGACAACAGGATAAACCCGCATAGAGGGATTTCCTAATATCCTGATGACGATGACGTCATATCCTGATGACGATGACGTCACACATCATCCTGATGAACTCTTCAACACTTAGCCAAAAAAACTCAACTTTCACACCCGCATCCGTTAGCGATATGCGGATGATGACCTTCCCCGAGAGATGATCCTGACTGCGATATATACACTGAGTATATATCCAACTCAAAACATCATGATGCACCTGCAACATGCAAAATTCAACAACTCCATGACCCGATCCTGATGGCGATGGATTCGCAGATGATGTTGCGGCTCGTTCCGACTAGAAACGCACATGCAGACTCCTGTGTATCCTTCCACTGCATGAAAACACTCACAACCGCATAATTTCACAAGGATCATGTGACGACCGGGCCGGATCACCTCCAAACCAAAATCTAACAGTTTATCTTCTAGACCTAGCACATGAGGATGCTAGGCTGATTTACAGCATGCTTCTAACAGATCTCCTAAACAATGCAATGCACAAGCAGAAAACACAAATGCAATCTAATCTATGATACAGGACCATTCCACCGATTTGCAGGATCAACCGGTGGAAGGGTTGAAAGTGGTCATTAGCTTGCAAAACGGAAAGGAATTCAACACAGATGCAAACAGATAATGCAAAAGACGAGATCTTATTCAATTGAAATTCAGTGTCCTGAATACAGCTTCACAATGTCTGAACTGCTCTCCTGAATATCTACTCAACACCAGTACATCAATATCAAAACTATATCAAACTATCTCCAACTATATGTCTAAACCCGACAGATCGAAGGTATATATAACAAATCCTTCGAGTACTACTAACATCACTTCCCAGCGGCTGGGAGCTTCCAAGCGGCTGGGAGAGAGGACAGCTCAGACTCTCTTATCCCGATCTCTAACTGCCTACACATACTCCTATGCTGAACTATTACAAAGCATCGGTCACAGTGGACCTTATTACATGATAAGTCAAACATACTAAAAATAGATTATCCCGTCATCATGATGATAACTATCCTACATCCTGATCATGTATGTTATCATGCGGACCTATATCCTGATCATGTATGTCATCATGCGGACCTATATCCTGATCATGTGCGGGTGCTCCTGCACCATACTCCCCAAAAGAAGAAATCTCAAGTCCACTTGAGATGAGAGTATCAAGGTCGGCACCATGTTTCTGTATCTGTTCTGCAGTCATCCATACTGCTTCAGAAGTCGGCTGTCCCTTCCAAGAGACGAGGTACTCCAAGTACTTCTTGTTCCTGGTCTGTTTGACCACTCTAGTGTCCAAAATCTGCTGTATCTGTGGAGGATTATGTGGAGGAATATCTTCAGCAACTGTATCCTGTAGGATATCCGGATCTACATCTGGATTAGCCTTGTATGGAGTTAAGTCACATACATTAAAGATAGGAGATAAACCAAGATCAGGTGGTAGTTGGAGCTTATAAGCATTTTGTCCATGTTTTTGCAAAATCTGACATGGTCCAACTTTCTTTTGCATGAGCTTAGTATACTTCCCCTTAGGGAGCCTGTCCTTCTTCAAGTGAACCCAAACCAAATCTCCAACAGCAAAGTGAACATCCTTCTTCTTCTTGTCAGCATACTCCTTATATTTCAAAGTGGTTTGCTGGAGTTGGGTCTTAACCTGATCATGAACTTCTTTGATTGCTTCAGCAAAAGCTTCTCCATCTGCACTAACAGGATCTGCTGTAGGTAGTTCTCGCAACTCTAAAATACCTCTGGGATGCATTCCATATACTACCTGAAAAGGCGATTTGCCTGTGCTCCTGTTGACAGTATCATTATATGAAAACTCAGCTTGAGACAGAATATTGTCCCACGTCTCTCCATGCTGTTTTGTCAAGCATCTAAGTAGATTCCCTAAGGAACGGTTCACAACCTCAGTTTGTCCATCCGTTTGAGGATGATATGCAGAGGAAAATGATAAATTGGTTCCCAGCTTCCTCCATAGGGTTCTCCAGAAATGACCCACAAACTTCACATCTCTGTCTGAAACTATGCTCAAAGGTAACCCATGAATTCTGACAACTTCCCTGAAGAATAAATCTGCAATATATGAGGCATCTGCAGTGGTTTTGCATGGCAAGAAATGTGCCATCTTACTGAACCTGTCCACTACAACAAAGACACTGTCAAATCCTCTCCTGGTCCTTGGCAAACCTAAAACAAAATCCATACTGATACTTTCCCATGGTCTGGAAGGTATGGGTAAGGGCTGATATAACCCTGCATTAGTTGACCTGCCTTTAGCCTTCTGACAAATTACACAGGTTTCTACAAATTTCCTGACATCTGACTGCAACTTAGGCCAGAAATAATGCCTCCTGACCAGATCAAGAGTCTTGTCTAGACCAAAATGACCTGCCATTGCTCCACAATGTTTCTCCTTGATTATATTCAACCTCATAGAACATCTGGGAATACACAACTGTCCACCTTTGAACAGCAATCCATCTTGGATCAGGTATTCAGAGAACTCAGCATGGTATTTCTCCCCAAAAGAAGTACAGACCTGATATATTTCTCCAAAATCTTCATCAGACTCATACATGGTCTGGAGTGAGTCAATGCCAACACTCTCTAGCTGAATCTGATTTACTGTGAGAACTCTCCTGCTCAAAGCATCTGCAACTTTGTTCTTAACCCCTTTCTTGTGCTTCAAGGTAAAAGTGAAAGCTTGTAGTGTTTCTACCCACTTCATATGTCTGTGGTTCAGCTTCTCCCGACTGTTGATGAAACTCAAAGCTTGATTATCTGTGAAGACTATAAACTCCTTTGGCATCAGGTAATGCCTCCATTTCTTTAGGGACTGTACTAGAGCATACATTTCCAGATCATATGATGAATACCTTTTCTTAGCATCATTGAGCTTTTCACTGAAAAATGCAATTGGTCTACCCTCTTGACTGAGTACTGCTCCAATGGCCATGTGACTGGCATCACACTCTACCTGAAAGATCTTATTGAAATCTGGAAGTGCAAGGACTGGCTGCTGTGCCACCTTCCTCTTCAATGCCTCAAAGGAATCATCTGCTCCTTGAGTCCAAACAAACCTGCACTTTTGTCCTCCTTTAATGGTATCTAGCATGGGTGCACAAATATGACTGAACCCTCTGATGAACTTTCTGTAGAAGGTTGCTAACCCATGGAAACTTCTGACTTCATTCATGGTCTGTGGAGTGGGCCAATTCAAAATGGCACTCACCTTCTCCTTATCCATCTGCAGCTTGCCTTGTGAGATGACAAAACCTAAATAGGTGATCTCCTGTTTCATGAACAAACACTTGTCCAAGTTTATCATCAGCTTCTCTTCATGTAACCTCTTGAGAACCAGCTCTATATGCCTGAGATGTTCTTCTCTGGTGTTACTGAAAATTAGAATGTCATCTAAATAGACTATGACAAACTTACCAATAAATTCCTTCAGAACCTCATTCATCAGCCTCATGAAAGTACAAGGGGCATTAGACAAACCAAATGGCATAACCTTCCATTCATACAAACCTTCATTTGTTTTGAATGCTGTCTTCCACTCATCACCTGGTCTAATCCTTATCTGATGGTACCCACTCTTCAAATCTATCTTGGTAAAGTACTTAGCATTTCCCAAACAATCAAGTAAATCCTCAATTCTGGGGATTGGAAACCTATACCTGATTGTGATCTTGTTGATGGCTCTGGAATCTGTACAAAGTCTCCAAGTGCCTTCCTTCTTAGGTGCTAGTACAGCTGGTACTGCACATGGGCTCAAACTCTTTCCAATCAGACCTGAATTCATCAATTCTTCAATCTACCTGGCTACTTCTGCATTCTGTTCTGGGGTAAGCTTATAAGCTGCTTTATTTGGAAGTGTAGACCCTGGAATCAAGTCTATGCAATGACTGATATCTCTGATAGGTGGTAGGGATCTTGGCATTCCCTCTGAGATAACACCTTTGTACTTATCCAATAACTCTTGGACAGCTGGGTCTATCAACCTTGGCTTCTTCTCCTTCTTGGCTTCTTGCTGTTGTTCCTTATTCACACTCATACAGGGGATCAGGGCATATGCAACTGCATCTTCGGCTGCTACTTCTTTCATAAATTGTTTGCCTTCCATCAGCATGACCTTCACTTCTTTGCCTTTAGACTTTTCCTCTTTCTCCTTCAATGGGAGTAGTATTACATCTTTACCATCTTTAGTGATCTTATAGGTGTTTTTGACACCATCATGCTGTGCCTTCAGATCATATTGCCATGGTCTACCAAACAAAAGGTTGCAAGCATCCATCTTGGTGATATCAAACAACAACTTATCTTTATATCCACCAATCTGAAACTCTACCCAAGCCTGCTCTTCTACAGTTGTCTGCTGACCTTGAGTAAGCCATGAGACTTTATATGGAGATGGATGAGGCAATCTCCTAAGCTTCAGCTTCACCACCATTTCTTCAGACACAAAGTTCTCAGTAGAACCAGAATCAATCAAAACTTTACAAGCCTTACCTCCTGCTTTGCAAGTGGTTCTGAAAAGGGACTTCCTCTGAGGGGCTTCTTGATCAGGTACCTTCATGGTAGTTACTATTCTTCTCATCATCAGGGACTCTCCACTTTCTGGATATCCATAATTCTCAGGACCATTCACACTCTGAAAATCATTAGAACTTGTCCTACTCTGATTATCAGGTTCACTGACCAGATTTGTCCTCCTTTCTCCTGCTGAGCTTGTGGCTTTGTCTGGACATCTGCTGGCTATATGGCCTTCTTTGTTACAGTTGTAACACCTGATGGATCCTCTGCCCTGGGATCTTCCTCTGTAAGGTCTTCTACCTCTGAAGTTTCCTTGCTGACTGAAATTCTCTCTCTGACTCTGGCTATTGTTGCCCTTGCTATTGTCTTGACTAGACTCTCCTTGATATCCCTGTCCTTGTCCTCTGCCTCTGAAAGGACTTCTTCCACCTCTTTGTTGTCTTCCTCTTCCCCTGTTGTTCTGATCTTGCTTTCTCTTCAGCTTTTCTTCCACCTTCAGTGCCAACTGAAAACTTTTCTGCACTGTATCTGGGTTATGCAGACTCAGATCTTCCTGAATATTAAACCTCAGTCCATTAAGGTATCTGGCTACCTTTTCTTCTTCACTTTCTTTCACCTTGGTCTTCATACAGAGTTTCATGAACTCTTCTGTATATGAGCTGACATCTAGCTCCTTCTGTTTCAGGTTCTGCTTCCTCTTGTGTAACTGGATACTGTAATCCAAAGGGATATAAGCCTCCTTTACCAACTCCATCATCTTCTTCCATGTGGCAACTCTACGTTTTCCCTCCTGCACTCTATCATCCTGAACAAAGTTCCACCATGTCAAGGCAGCTTCTTTCATCTTTGACTGTGCTATCTTCACTCTCTGCTGTTCTGGTATCTCCTCTGTCACAAAGAAATTGTTCAGATAGTCTATCCATTCCATTACTGAATCAGGGTCCATCTTACCTGTAAACACTGGCAAGTCCAGCTTCACATCCATGGTTCTCCTCTCCATGGCCTTGAGGGCGTTCAACAGCGGTCTCTGGTCTGCAGGAACGACCTCTTCGCTCCAATTAGGGACATCCTCTTCTTCCCTATCATCTTCTCTACCAGAACCTACTCTGCTCCTCAACTTTGCTAATTCATCTTTCAACTCCTGATTCTGAGCCTTCACGGCCCTGCTTTCTGCAATCTGCTTCTTCACCAGAACTGCCAACTCAGCGTTGGTCATCTTTGTTGGAAACTCAGATGTTCCTTCTTCGTCTGACATCCTGCTTATCTTTTCCAAAAGATCCTAACCTTTGCTCTGATACCACTATGATGCAGAGTGGAATGCAACGGAGGCAACCTAACAGGAAGGAGCTGCCAACAAAACAAACAGCATGATAAACGTCACTATCGGCTGAACCTCATCATCATATTTCCTAACAACACCAACTGCATCATCATATTTCAACAGCATCATCATATTTCTGATGATCGCAAATATCCTCCTGTCGATTACTATTCACCTCCTTCGACTGTCGCCTGTCATCATCATCATGATAATCAACAGGCGCAAACATCCTCCGGTTGCACTGTTCATCGGGTGCCAAATACAAGCGACATCATCATGATATTCAATATCACCTTCGTCAGCAGGATATCCAAATATCCGGTTGTCCAAATATCCTGATGACGTTCCACTTCAACAACTTGCCTTCGATGCTTCACTGCCCGACGATACAAGCAACATCATCATGATAGTAAACATCCGGTTCTTCGAAACCTCCTGATGATGCTGATACAACTTCTTGCCTACGCCGATACCTTTCCACTTAGCGACAACAGGATAAACCCGCATAGAGGGATTTCCTAATATCCTGATGACGATGACGTCATATCCTGATGACGATGACGTCACACATCATCCTGATGAACTCTTCAACACTTAGCCAAAAAAACTCAACTTTCACACCCGCATCCGTTAGCGATATGCGGATGATGACCTTCCCCGAGAGATGATCCTGACTGCGATATATACACTGAGTATATATCCAACTCAAAACATCATGATGCACCTGCAACATGCAAAATTCAACAACTCCATGACCCGATCCTGATGGCGATGGATTCGCAGATGATGTTGCGGCTCGTTCCGACTAGAAACGCATATGCAGACTCCTGTGTATCCTTCCACTGCATGAAAACACTCACAACCGCATAATTTCACAAGGATCATGTGACGACCGGGCCGGATCACCTCCAAACCAAAATCTAACAGTTTATCTTCTAGACCTAGCACATGAGGATGCTAGGCTGATTTACAGCATGCTTCTAACAGATCTCCTAAACAATGCAATGCACAAGCAGAAAACACAAATGCAATCTAATCTATGATACAGGACCATTCCACCGATTTGCAGGATCAACCGGTGGAAGGGTTGAAAGTGGTCATTAGCTTGCAAAACGGAAAGGAATTCAACACAGATGCAAACAGATAATGCAAAAGACGAGATCTTATTCAATTGAAATTCAGTGTCCTGAATACAGCTTCACAATGTCTGAACTGCTCTCCTGAATATCTACTCAACACCAGTACATCAATATCAAAACTATATCAAACTATCTCCAACTATATGTCTAAACCCGACAGATCGAAGGTATATATAACAAATCCTTCGAGTACTACTAACATCACTTCCCAGCGGCTGGGAGCTTCCAAGCGGCTGGGAGAGAGGACAGCTCAGACTCTCTTATCCCGATCTCTAACTGCCTACACATACTCCTATGCTGAACTATTACAAAGCATCGGTCACAGTGGACCTTATTACATGATAAGTCAAACATACTAAAAATAGATTATCCCGTCATCATGATGATAACTATCCTACATCCTGATCATGTATGTTATCATGCGGACCTATATCCTGATCATGTATGTCATCATGCGGACCTATATCCTGATCATGTGCGGGTGCTCCTGCACCACCAAGTCACCAACTGCAATGCTATGTCCATAAGACAAAACACACAATAGTGAATCTCAACAAATAGAAGAAGGGTCACAACAAAGGCAGTCTCTTGGTATCCTAGACCATACATGAGAATCAAGGGTCATCCCAACAGGCCTAAAAAACACATAACACATCACGAGGGAACACATCATGAGAGATAAAGAGTTAGAAATACTTACTTGTAGGGACGATCTACTAAATTTTATAACTTACAAACCTCTTGGAGAGGTATTTGATCAGACGTTGCACGAAGGTCAAGTGGTTCTTGTGAGAGTCTTGTTCATTGTCAAAAAATCCATGTAATACTTGTTTCTCAAATCCTTGTGTAAGTGATACCTTTTGCTACTTGTGAGGAGGAGAACCACTATTGTTTTCAACTGATGATCTAATCATTTTAGTCTTTTCTAATTTTTAGCTAGCTTTCTTTGTTGATTTCATCTACCATAGTAACAAGAATTATCTTGTACCATCTCACTCTTTTGTTTTTTATAATTATTTGTATCAATTGTTCTATTTGTCTTTCTGATGCATCTTGGTTTTCTCCTAATCCTTGTAAAGATAACAGAGGAGGAACCTCGGCATAAATTCCTTTTCCGTGTGGATGAGGTGGGTTATCCAACTTTTCCTTATCCACTTCTATTATACCCATGATGTTATCATATTCCAAATAATCATCATCATCTACTTCCACTATACCTTGTTCCATCATATTGTTATCAGTATACTTAGGGAAAGGATTAGTAAGGATTTGTAAATTCTAGTTTGGTGGAGAAACTGAGTATTTCCATTGTCATTCACACCCAATACCTGTATAACATTCGAGTCAATGATGTCTTATATTTCATGTTTAAGATGCATACATTGTTTAGTATCATGTCCTTGTGTCTGATAATAATGACAAAATAGAATTAAAATAAGGTCCTTGAGTTTTGTTATGATCCAAAGGTTTAATTGGGGGAAGCTTCATAAGATTATTGCTCACATCTTGATTCATGATAGAATGATGAGAGTCAACTATCAAAGTAAACTTTCTTTGCTGATACGGTACCTTCTTTTGATTAGTGATAATAGACACTTCAGAAAAGTTATTTGAATTTGGTCCATTAATCTTGATGAAACTCCTATTATTCATTTTAAAGTTGTTTTGTGATGGTCCACCCCTGGATTGACCAACTTCAGCCAATAAGTTTTGATTTTCATACTGACTAGACAAAAGTTGATAATCAAAAAGGGTGGTACATAAATGTTGAAAGGAGTTATACTTCATCAAGAGGATCTTATCACAGATGTTAGGTTGTAGATATGTAATAAACACCATCTGAACATCCTAATAAACTCAGTTAACTTCTCTTTCAGACATTGCTTGCAATGTTTAGGATGAAAAAGAGGGTAAGGTATTTAGAGTTTGTTTGTGTTGATCCTCCTTTCACCACTAAACATTCAAGGACATCCAGTTGAGTAGGAAGTCTACTATAGGATTTTTGTCACATAGAACATAGGAGAAGATTGGAAATTTGTGATTTAGTTGTTCAATTAAGCCCAATTATGCTCAAAACCCTAATTATGCAAATTCATGAATAAACAGACAAATTACAAAAAATGATTGCAAATAGAGATATCAAATGACAATCAAATGCATACCAGATTTCAAAGTTCAGAAACTAGAAAAGTTAGGGACTAATGAGTGGGTGCCCTAGTCCAGTGTCATGGTTTTTGTTGAGATCTAAAACCTTGTCTCCAACCTATTCTTGTTGTTTCAAAGATTTTCCTATTATGGGATCCGGAGGACTAATGAGTGGGCATCTGAGTCTAAGTCCCAATTTTATTCTCTAATCTACAATTTTGACAATATGCACTACTCTCCTACAACTCCACTTTTTCTTCTTTCACAACCTATAACTTACAATCATGGAAAAATGGGTTGGGGGTTGTGGTGTTTAGAGGCTTACCTTAGTCAAGCCCCGAAGAGACATTCAAGCCTTCCAAACACTATTGTCAGATAAAGAGTGTGTATCCTTATGTGATAGAGACAAAATCCAAATGATAAATGATTGAAAACATAATTGATATCACCTTGTAATGAAGATCTCATGGAAGGAATATGCTCTTCATGCAATGAGGAGATGGTTGCCAAATCTGCAAATACAAACACAAGAACTACACAAATTCTGATTTACAAACACAATGAATGCCTCGAATCAATTTCAAAAAAGCCCTTGAATCCCAATTGCTATCTACTTTCCATCTAGTTTACAAATGAATCCCTAAACATGCTTATATATGCAACTATAAACATTCCTGCTAAGAATTTCATAATTCAAACTTACTGTGTCGACATAGGACCTAAATAACGGTCATAACGTGACACTTTGAAATTGGTCTTGACCAAAAATAGGGTAGGACTAGGGAGCGGGTGCCCAAGTCTTCCCCCCTAATTTTCAGGTAGGATTTGTCATAAACGAATCCCCTAGGTCCCATTTGCCATGAAACTTCAGGGTTTTCTCATTAGGATGTCAGATTATCATGCAAGATGTCCTAAATGCATTCTAAAGTACCTGGGAGCTAAACCTTAAGAGGAAAAAGACCACAAGGGCACATTTTCCAATGTAACACAAGTACTTGTTGCTGAAGCTACTCAAAGATATCAAGGGCATGCTCTTGCTAAAGAACTAGTTGAAAAATATTTACAAACAACTATAATTACAGATTCAGTTATCTTTGCTATGATATCATGAGTGAATATGGTTAGTAATAATTACTTAATGTTTTTCTATTAACAAAATTACATTTACCTTATCAATTTTGATGTGAAAGTTATAGTAGGTGCTCATGCAATCCTAGTTAATGGTGGAGTGATTGTACCAGTACAGATTTTGTAAAAAGAATAGAATTTTAAGCAAGTGTATAATAGTCATATAGATTTGAGCTTCATTATTCTATTAGGCTATCTTCCTTATTCACTTAGATAGTTGAATTTTATTTCTTCTATGAGCTTCAGTAATAATATCCTGATGGGTACCATTCCTTCTAATTAGGAATCTTGGGAAACCTTGAGTCTATAGACTTGTTTGGCAATGGTTTTAGTGGAAGCCTTTTTGCCTCAATGGGTATGCTGTAGAATGTTAGGTCCATCAATGTGTCAATTAAAAAAATATTGGGAGCCATTCCAAAGTATTTTTTGGATTGCACTACCTTGTTGTCACTCAATATTAGCAACAACAACCTTAGTGGAAGCATTCTCAAGGAATTGTTTGAATTGGGCTTATAGTTAGAGTTATAGATGTTTGACAATGATTTCTAATTTGAGTTGATATAATGAAGAGTTGTAGATTTTAAGCATGGAAGATTCTCTTTTAGAAGATCTAGTTGTATGTTTCCTTATAGGCTTTAGTCTATTCTATGTGTATGCATGCTGACTATTAAATTGTCAAAAGTACTTTATGATTTTTAATGAAGAAAGATTATGTTGTAATTCATGTTAGGGATAGTCTAGGATTGCACTTGAGGTTAAAGATATCGTAACCTGAATTCTTAACACATTTGAAAATGACCACGAGGTAAGATTATACATCTATTATTCATAGTGAGTTGATTTTGTAAACCTTGTCATAGTTATATTGAGATTTATTGAGCTTTTTTAGCCAAATATGTATAGTTTGTCTATGTTATATTGTAATATATTGACCCAATAGTGTATACCTTAACATTGGTTAATTTATTAAGTTGACTATGTGTATCATGTCATAGTAAAATGTGATAAGCTAAGCTTGACTATTTGTATCATGCCCTAGTATGATGTGAATTGTTGTATATATCTTTTCACAATTATTATGTGAAGTATAGAGCCTAACTGTATCTTATCATAGTTATATTGCCAGATGTTATGGTCTTGGCTATGTTTTATTTTGTTATAGTTATGAGTTATACATTAGACTCATTTAAAAGTCACTGTGAGTATTAATGGGGGTTAACAGAGTCTTGAAAATTTTTCTTGATAGTCACAGGAATTAGTGACAGTGGATATTTAATGCTCGACTCTATTTGTAAATTTATAGTTTAAGTAGATAGAGTTTGGTGATTTTCATAAAAGGGAAATGTTTTTGTCATGTCAAATAGATTTATGCTCAAATAGTTCACATGCCTTGTCAATGCTTCCACATTTGGCATACATGTCTACTAGGGTAGTTGCAACTACAATAGATGACAAAATTCCTCTATCCTTCATGCTTTTATGGATGTCCATACCCTATTCCAAAGCTCCCATTTTGGAACAGGAAGGTAGTATGCTGGCAAAGGTTGTCGAATTTGGCTTTACACCTACTAATTGCAATTGCTTGAAAGTTTCTAAAGCCTTTTCAATAAATCCATTTTGTGCATATCCCACAACCATTGCATTCCATGAGATGACATCTCTTTGAGGCATTTTGCAAAATAGATCACATGGCTTGGCAATGCTTCCACATTTTGCATACATGTCTACCAAGCCAGTTGCAACTACAACAAATGACAAAATTCCTCTATCCTTCAGGCTTTGATCGATGTCCTATTGATGAATGTTTTTACAAATGCACAACAGAGTTAAAATTCACAAAGGGAACCTTAGCTGTCTTGGAAGAAATGAAGAATTCACTAAAAATTCTTAATCTCAAGTTTATATATGGCTAGTTCTTGACTACATTGGATAGATCAGCAGGTCATTGTGAAGCTATTTGTTCAAGGGGCCTTACGTTACTAATGTGTTATGTGACTACTGGACTTGTTCAATTTATCTAAATGACAATAAATTACACTAAAATAAGTGATCCTTTACATGTATTTACCATTACTTTACAAAGCTTTACATGAATTTCACTAAACATGCTTTGTATTTTTAATTTATATGAAAACAGCTAAATATCTTTGAAATTTGCAATTATTTATACAAATCAATAGCAATTTACTTATGATGACTGCATGTACGCTAATTATTTAACTGTTGATAAAAAATAAAAGATAAAGCTTTAGAAAGCTTGATTCCTTAAGAACTACTTCTCTTCTACTCATGCATACAAATCTATTAGTTGTAATACTTCAAAGGAGTTAAATTCATATATGTTTCTTCTGAGCAATATAACAAATTAACATATAGAACTACAATCATCAAAGGAAATATATTAGAGAACACTTGAATCTAATTACAATCAGAAATAGACGTAGTAATTAGATGTTTGTATTCAGTAACATATGAAAGCCATTCAAATTTACAACGTATTTTGACTTTAAAATCTTTGGAAATATCAGCAACTAAACAAACTTACAAAAATTTTCCAGATATAGTGAGAAATAGGACATTCCACATTATCTCCACTATAGACACATGCAACTACTACTACTTCAATTCCCTAAGCTCAAAGTATTTCTACAAATTACTTATCTTGCAAATTCTTAGTGTTTTCCAAACTAAGCTGTGTGTACCAGAATATACATATTAAATTCTCTTATATAGACCCCAAATCCCCTTTTAAGGCCACAAACCCTCCATAGTTCGAATTCAAATTCCAATGCTAGGTGTTGCTTCAAAAATATCTAAACGAATATTCTTCAGTGCAAAGGATGCCTTGAGAATACTTTAAATGTTTGATTACTTGACCAATTACCATTACAAAATCATAACCAATAGTGAATACACAACCTATTCACTATCATTATCTTCTTCAATTGGCCCATCTATGTTGTTGTCATTCATGTATTTTGTAAACTTTGTAGTTAGAGAAGCTATGGAAGTACGATTAATCCTCTGAGATGCATCCCATGTGTATCTCTACATTTTAATGCCTGTCTCCAATGCCTAGGCTTTGCTCTGTCGATCTTCTCTTCTTTTATGATATTTCCTAATTTTAGCACTTATTCTCACCATGTTTTCCATCTCCTCTTCATCCAAATGATTTACATGATCATGAATGTGGGGCTAGAAATTATCTTTGAATTCTTTTACCATTGTATCTACATCAAATACCTGACTCTAGTGGCATGGATGTTTAACTAGATCTTCTACCATCTTCACATGTTTCTTCAACAATATTTGAGTATTCCTTTCCATCTCTTGTATATTGGCCAAACATGGCCTCAATACTCTCTCCTTATACTTAAGCTCCATCTTCACCTTTGGGACCTGAAATAAAACATGGAATGTTAGATACCTTCATTTACTAGAGCCTAGGCATATCCTTCCAAAGCCTTGATTTTCTTTAATTAATCCATGTTTTGTTTAATCCCGTCTTGGCACTTTTGTATAATGTGTGCACTATTATTTCTCTCTATCAAAGTGGAATTCCAATTACTGATAGAAATTTTTATTACTTCCTCTCCTTTCTGAATGAATGAGCTAATGAAACTCTCCAGCACATTAGCTTCATGGTTCTTATTTTCTATTCCCTCTAATTGCTCTATAGAAAGAATAGTTAGCTCTGGGGCTAATTCTGGTATACTATGTGTAGGGTGAAATATCCCATGAATAAGTTGCTCATATTGTGTAATTTTCCCTTTCAAACTCTTTATTTTCTATTAGTCTTTTCTCAACCTACTAGTAGTGAACTCAGTCATTTCTTGTAACTCCTCAACATGTTGTTGTCTATTTACATGTCCTAAATCCATACTAATTACCTTGTATTCATCTGCACTTATCTCTCCTTTATTGTTATTTATCTGGGGTATTTCTATTTGCACTATCCTTCCACCAGAGGAATATCTCTTTATGGCAGACACAGTTCTAGCCTTTCTCCTCCCTCTTCTCCCAAACTCACTAGCTAATAAAGTCTTGATATCAATTGGTGCCACCTCAACTGTCGTAGTCTATTTTATCTCAGATTCTAACCAAGAAGGTACCTCTTTATTTGTGTTTGTAACGTCTTCATTCAACACCTCTTCATGAGGTCCCTCTATTAGTATTTCCACTTCTTCATGTTCTTGCTCTTGGTGTGATGGTTGTTGTTGCAATAGAACCTATTGTAGAGGGACCTGCTGCTATAGTGGAACTTGGATATTTTCTATATTTTGCTAATCCTCTTTAGGTATCTTGGGATTAGGACCTTCCTATGGTGAATCTTGCCCTTCATCCTCCCTTTGTTCCTCCATTTCAACTATAGGCATGCTCTTTTGATTATTTCCTCTTTGTTCATCTTGTGCCTTCTCCATACCTACATTCTCTTCTTCCCCGAGCTGATTCTTCAATATTTCCTAAGTGGTCTCCTTGACTTCTTCCATAAGATCTTCTAGTATTACATTCTCAAAAGAATTAATGATTTTAATATTCCTTATAGATTGCTTGGACAAAAGAGGAGACTTAGGTCTTTGTTTATCTTCTTCTTTTTCTTCACTACTACTCATCTCCAAGCTATCTTCACTACCTTCTATTTCACCCTTTTCTTCATCCCCCTCTACCTCTTTGATTTGATCCACATCTACTACTACATTTTTGTAGTGGATGATAGGGTAGTAGCTGCCCTAGCTATCATCATTTCTTCAGCCATTTCCCATTTAACTTTAATAAACCTCTATTGTTTCCCTAGTTCATTTTGTTCTGCAACTGTAAGGATCTCCAAAGGTTTCTACTGGGGTGTCTGCACAGGCCCTGCAGGTGTGGATGGTGATTGTGATATCACCTCTGCCATTAGTGGACCCTATCCTTCTATAACTACTACATTTGACGTGGATGCACCTCCTTTAGCAGGTATAAACATTCCCTCAGGTATTGCCACTATTATCCCTAATGTATATAAGGGTCTATTATTGTGGTTCCAATTTTAACTTCAGCTATTCTAGCTTCCAATACTTGCCTTTTTCTCTTCAAAAAAACATAAAAATCTCTCATTTTCTCGACTCCTCTTCTTACCTTTCTTATAAGTGATTATCATTCTTCTTGCTTTTAACTCTTCTATTCTTTCTTTTACCCATATATCAGAATATGCCAACACTAACCTTGAAATATTCTTCAATGATATCTCCTCAGCCTGACTCCAGTCAGGTTCAGTCAGAAACACCTTTGTGCTATCATACCCTGAGTATAAAGTATTCTCATCATCATACACAACTTCCTATGACACTTCAATTCCTCCCAATGTTTGCATCTGATCCAGAGTTAACCGCTAGTGAGATCTCTTCTTAACTTCCATTTCATTACCACAGTTTGCCTAGAAATCGTCAATGTGATGTTGATGTTTGAATCTCTTATCTATGAAATTATGAAGCTTGTTGAATGGGTCAAAAGGTTGAACTAAATAAAACATTGGAAGACCATAATACTCTAATTCATCTTCTGATGTTTTGGCCACCTTCTCACTAAAACATTGATACCTTCCTATCACAAAAGGGAATTTGAGGTTACTCCTATTATACTTAATTTTATACATCTTGCATCCATCAAGTATTTGCCTTGTGAATTCTAGTAGTACAATTTGGGCAGATTGATACCTAGGTAATTTGAATGGTTTGCCCTTGAATCCCTCAGTTCTAATATATGTGAATGTAGAAAATTGAATGTACCAAGTACTATTCCATGTAATGGAATTCTTTGCTTCTTCAAATAATCTTTAATATTTCTCTCCTATCAAAATCATTGTCAAATACATGGAAAAAACATCATTAACCCTTATCCAATTATTCCCCACATTTTGCACTTGTAAGTTTGGATAATGTTCATATATAACAGTTTGTCCTGGCCCACTCCCTAGGGTTCCAATCCTTGGTATTCCATTCAATTGCACTTTGGTAACACAAGTATAAAATGTATGAGGACATGAAGAAATTCTTGTGTTTACCAAATCTTAAGGCCTGTACATAAATGACATTACTGATTTCTATTGCCCAATGTACATACCTTGTTTCTTCCCTAATGAATTGTATGATTGAAAACATCAATGACTCAAATGAAGCCGCATCCTCCAACCCCATTACTCTACTCAGTAATGTAATCATGATATACACTTCTTCCTTAAAATCTATACCATCCAGATTCTTGGACACCTTGTCAGTTGCCTTCAGTTTCTTATCAGGAGTGTACCAACCATAGATTATGGCACTCTTACATGTTGCCTCTTCCCACTTAAAATCTGCAGCATATAACTCCACAATCACTTCTTTCATTTTCCTTGTAGTCTCTAACCCAAATGTCTCTACTATCCCTTCCACAGACAAGTTTGTGACGACCACCCCATTATGCTTATTTCCTAGAATTAAAATCACATTTCTATAAGCACTCAATAACCAGGTCTCTAGCCTCCATTGCTTGAGGAAAACCTGCAACATTATACAGTCTAGCATCCCAAATATTTTTCATCACCAAAGATGTACCAGGTTCCCAGACTTTGTTCAATATCTCTTCAGAATTGAAATCCCCGACCTTAGTATCGAATACCCTATGCGTACAATATATGTTTGTAGGGTAACCTCAGACTGCAAATTCTTCCTTAGTTCTAGTTTCCTTCCTTTCATATTTTCCAACCACATTTTCAACTTTCTTTCCTTTCAGTGGCATCCTGCAGAGATATACATTTCCTTTTATAACCATGTTTTATGTTCTAGGGTTTTTTACCATGCATATACAAGGTTTCACTTTTACCCTGGACTCTTTTCATTTAAATCATGCATATATTTCCATATTGTGTCTAATCTATGACTTGACCCTACTAAATTATAGTAGTTAACTAAGTTATTCAACTGTAATCATCATATAACTTGTCGTAACCATATTCTATAAAATACTAGTGGGGTTTTAGAAACATACCTATATTTTGTAATCGTTGACCTTAAGTTGACAAGATTTACCATTCAATCTCGAATCAACTACCATTTTTGAATTTCCAATTGCCTTTCGAGTCTTTTAGCATAGCTCTGTAGAATGCTCTGCAAATTCCGTACAGGCTTCAAATAGGTTCAGTCGGTGCATCTGATCGATCACGTATTTTGTATTAATTCTTTGTGTATACACCTAAAAATGACACAACTCTACCTAAATAATTATTTTAAATATTTATTTCACCTTAATATTACTCTATCAATAAATAAATAAATCAATTTATTTATTTGATTCATTTTATCCCATTAATTGAATAAATTACATTTATTTAATTAATCCCATCAATATCAACTTTATTCTTCTAAACAATTAAATAATTTTAATTATTTAATTAAATCATTCATTTTTCCAAATTTAAATAAAATACAAATTTATTTAAATTAAATCTCAATCTCCAAAATAAAGTATAATTAAATATTTTATTTATTCCTCTAAATCTTGCACAAACAATTAAATAAATTTATTTATTTAATCTTGCTTTCTTATCTTCGAAATCTTCTAAAAAAAATTCTTCTTGTCATACAAAAGCAAAAGCTAAGTTAACTGATTTAAAGAAACCTTGTTTTTATCAACAAAACTCTTAAATTAGAAAAATATATTCTAATTTAAGAAATAAAAGCTCATCCTCATCAAGAAAGCAGTTAACTCAACAAAGCATCCTTTTGAATGACACATGTCCTTCTTCTATTCACGCACGTTCTCTCAAACATCCTCTACCATTGATCTTCTCTCACACAATTCTATAAATACCCTTCTATTCTTCCATTTCATAAATCACGAAGCTTTCAAGTAAATTTATGCTGCAGAATCCATAGCGTGCCATTGGCACCCCCACTATCACATCATTGACTATTAATCCTACATTGTGTTGAAGTTCATCTTCAACACAATAAGTATCCAAGCCATTTCTCCTTTGCCATTTTTGAGGAATTAAAGTAAGGAAGCAAGCTTCCTAAGGGCTGCATTCATCACCGAAGATCAAACATGAATAGGCAAACAATGGAAGCTGCCAGGTAACAAAGGTTGTAAGTATCACTCCTATTCTAAAGCTTTTGTTATTTGCACATTTCATTGATTTTATTGGGTGTTTTATAATTCATTTTGTTATCCCATTTTACCCATTACATTTCTGGTACCCACCATGGGGCCTTTGCCCAAAATCTAACCAAAAAATTGAGTTCTTGAGTGACAGGTTCTGTGTAGATTCCGTACAGGCTTCAAATAGGTTTAGTCAATGCATCTGATCAATCCCGAGGTGCATCTAAGCACTGTTCCAGCACATGCAACGTTTCGGCACATACATCCTCCAGACCAGTGCATATATACAACCTGTTTCGGTGCCTGTGATATTCTAGTGCATATACCCCAATACATGGTGCTTTCATCCTTTAAAACAATGCATCCATAGAAACAACGCATTTGTCCTTTATTCCTGCACTTTTGACACCTGTCTTAGCGCATTTGTAATTCAGCGCTTATAGTCTCTGTTTCTATGCATATAGACTATGAAGCTGCGCATATATTCTTCATAGTGATCATAGGATTTCTCGTGGTTTTTTGGGTTAACAATAACATTTGTCTTGCAGGATTAGGAGCTGTATAGTCATTTAGCTACACCTATTAACTCATCACAGATTAATTACGGGAAAAAGTAAAAAAAATGTATGCATGCAAATCTCACTTAGTTCTTAACTAGGAGGGTAGTAACAAACATCATTGCTATTTTTGCATTATTGCTATCTTTCTTAGTTTAGAACATTGCTATCTCACAAAAGGAATGAACCATTACTATCCTTAACCACTTCAAAGTTAAGAACAGTGTGAGTGCCCAAGTAGTGTAACATATAGTTTTTTTTTCTTTTAAATTAGGGTGAAAAAACCATTGTTTACTATGTCTGTTGAATGACAATAGGCTTATGCTTTCTCCTTTACTAGGTGACCAGAACATCAAACTTGTTATTCTTTGTGTATAACCTTTAGAGGGGCCTACCCTTGGATGCCTGCCTATCCAAGTGGGAATGACCCTAAGTGGTAACAAGCTAAAGCCAAGCCCTACCAATCCACTTTAAATAAATTGTGCTTGAGGTGAAAGCTTCCTAGAATGAGTGCCACTGTGTTACACTGACAGCCAACCTCCCCCAAAACCCTCCAAGGCATAACCCTTGAAGGATGGGAGACTCAATAATGGAGATAGCGCTGCCGCACATGTAACCACTCAAATGGTTTCCCTGCCTACTTAGCCATTGTTTAGTATACCAAAATCCTCTATTTGTTGGCACAAAAGGTGGAACCTTTGAAGTGGCCCTGATTCATGTGATTCTTAGTAGAGGTAGTAGGGACAATCCTAAGGTTTAGTGGGGGTATGAGCTTAAGGAAACCTAGATCTGGTATGCATGAGAAGTGAGTGCTATGGAGGGGAGTCGGTGCTACCAGATCCTGGAGCTACACACTTTGAATATGCACAGCTAGGAGACTCAACAAATACTGTCCTTTCCAGCCTAGGTTGTAATTGTTCTTGTGTCAAAAAGTCCGCAAAAAATACAAAAAAATAATAAAAGATAAAAATCATGAAAACTTCTATGCATTTGTTGTGTCTTTATCTGCCATAATTGAAAATCAGAATTAAAAAAAGAACAAGTTTTCAACCAAAAAACCATAAATTTTTGAGAAATGTGCCGAAAAACTCTGCAAAAACAAAAACTCAAAAATAGAACGGCACATCTACTATGACCTACGGCTCATCCATTTAGACTTGTTGTGCATTTAATTACTATTGTGGTGCATATAAAATCTTCCAGATTTGCACATGTGCTTTGACCTGCAGTGCTTTTGCCTTCTATTCCGGTGCATTTACTACTGCACATCCATTCCAGAGAGTTGTTCTGTACTTCCTAGGAGAAAAAATTTCAACTTTTCAAGAACCCATTTCAAACTTGTCTTAGTTTTCCCAAGACTTGATTAAAATTGTGCAAGTCAACCATCTTCCACACCATAGCTGCTTTTCCCACAGATGCATCATCCGAACTTTTTCTGAAAACTTTGCAAAATTCTTCCAAAATCCAACAAGGTTAGAACCAAGCTATTATTCATCGCATCAAAACCTCAAACAAACCTAGTGAGTCTCCACTATCAAGGATCCATCATCCTTTTCTCTCAGAACTCCACTAGTGGCTTGTGCAAAACTAGTCTACATCAAGTAACCGGATTTCTATCATTCTTACTTTAACTATAGTTTTGTTCACTCTACTTGTTTGACACCAATTAGATCTAAGGAGAACCTTGCTCAAATCTTTCAAACTTACTCCATCCCATCTCAAGTCACCTTGCATGGTCTTAACGAGGTCCCAAAAACAAAAACAGATTGAAATGGCTAAGAAAACTTTTCCATCCTCTCATGATAGTGATGAGGAAATTTCTATGGAAGAGATTCTCCAAACTTAGCAAGACTAAAGGTTTTAATGCATAATGGATAAGGTACTTGCCCAAGACCCTACTAAATTCTTTCTCCACTTAGCACAACAAGGAGTCAAGCTCCCTAAAGATTTTGATGTAGAAGCTCTAAAAGAACCCGAGGAAGAAAAAAACCCTGAGGGAAGCATACAAGAGAAAATACCCATAGACAAAAGCAAAGCAACCATTGATTCTATAGATGCCTTAAGATTAATGACCCAACAGATCCAAGCTTTACAACAATAATTCACAGACATGCAAACAGGAACATCAACTAAGCATTATTCCCTATAGGATATTTCACCATATCCTTTTGATAGAACCTTGATCATGATACCTTTCCTCTCTAAATTTGGGGTGCCAAAATTTGATAAATATTGAGGAAAGGGTGATCCAAGGGACCACATTAGGGAATTTAATGCTGCATGTCTTGAAGTTGCCCACAATGATACTTATCTTATACGACTATTTCCAAGAAGCTTAGGAGGACAAGCCATGGAGTGGTTTTTTAGACTACCACCCAACATTAGAACCTTTAACAAACTTGTGGACAAATTTGTCACATACTTCTACAATATTGAGCATGACACCTCAATCTTAGACCTTTGTAACAACAAGAAAAAAGGTGGACAATCTTTTGCCGCCTTCCTACAAAGATGGAGACAGTTGGCAAGTAAGTGCCCACATCAAATGCCTAAAAATCAAATGCTAGAAATATTTGTCCATAACCTACAAACTAACCTAAGCTATTAGATAAAAATCCAATGTCCTACTTCCTTTAGTAAGGTCATTGAGATGGGTCTAATCATCGAAAAGGATTTAATCGCAAAGGATCAAATAAAACTTTATAAGGACACTCCTAGTACCAATACCAACGTAGATAAACCAAGATTCTAGACAAAGAACAAAAACATTATGAATGATGGGGTGGTGATGGGGAGGACTCTGGACTTAGAAAACCTATCTTGTTAGAAACATTTCAAGAGCTATGTCATGCCCCAAGTCTCCCTACCAATTCAAGTGCTCTCATACATTTTCTACCCAAAATGCCTAACTCAAACTAATCAGTCTATTACAGAGGTGAAAGACCTACTAGTCTGTTATTCTCAATATAGACACTAGTTTCTTGGTGTGGAACATTCTTCTTTGTCCTCACCACTTCCAAGATTCTCAATTCCCAAGGCTTATAGCTTTCTTGAGTCCATTATTAGCCCTCCTCTCTGGGTCTAGGGTTCTAATTGCTTGGTACTCAATTTCTCCTACTCTATTTTCACCCCTGCCTCTTCTTAGACTGCAACTTGCATACCTAGCTGGGCTATGGTAAAGTTCACCTAGGACAAGTTCTTATTGTCTCTCATTGACAATTCAACCATTTCCACAAAAAGAAAAACAAGAAAAGAGATCTCTGCTTGATGGCCCTCCACGACTATATAGAGAAATTGCAGGAACATCAAGACAGAGACATTTTGTACAAACAGAAACAAAATAATAGAAGTAAAACTAACTACTGTACTTGAGATTGAATTATGCAAAAATGCTACAGAAATGCATGAACAGATCTAACTTTCAATATTGTATTTATGAGAGTTCTCCTTCTTACAATCAATGTCTATTCTCCAACCTTCCAAAAACTTCCAACCACTTTTCAAAGAAAAACCAGCTTTTTATACTGTTCCACTTTTTTAGTTATCGGATAGTTAGGTTTGTTTTCTGTCCATTTAGTTAGGTTTTCTTTACTAGCTGTTTGGTGTTCTCCCCATGGCTGGCTTTTGTCTTTGTATGTTCATACAATCCATACGGTTAGACTACACATAGCATTGAACCATCGGCAAAAGACATTACTATCAGCCACTTTCAAATTTCTCCCACTAATATGCAACCTCTCTCCGATGACTTTGATTTCTTCCTTACAATTATCGGCCAAACATTACGTTATCAGTCTTCCTTTGAAATCTCACTCTGAAAGCACTTGTCTCCCCGAAACTTCTCCTCACCACATATCACACTGAAGTCCTCCTATTGGCCAGACTTACTACTTCGGTGGAACTCCGGCCCTTGTTTAACGATACACCCGATCACACTGATGTCTTCTCATATGCATTTGTTGACTCCCTACCGCTGGTTCACCTCACCGCCACTGTCGGTTACCACTCTATTGAACCAAATGTACCCGTTAAACCTCCAACATAAGGTTCAATGGTTCAATGCCAGACTTCTCCATCAGATAGCGCTCTTTTGAACCATACTAAACCCGTTTACACCATTGAACCAAATGAACCCATTGAACCTCCAGTATGAGGTTCAACGGTTCAACACTAGACTCATACATTGGTCCTGTTTATTCATCGGTCCCGCTCCTTCCTTTAGAAAATAAAAAAATGCAATCTTGCACTAAAAATGCAAAAATATATACATGGGTGCCAAACTCTTGGTGCTCCTGCACCATACTCCCCCTACGCAGAAAAAGTCAAGTCACCTTCGGTGACAATAAGGTAAAATCAATGCCCCGCTTCTTGAACTCTGACTCTGCAACCCAGGTAGCCTCTACTTCAGGCAACTATTTCCACTTGATCAAATGCTCCATGTACATGCCATGTCTGGTCTGTTTCTGTACTCGAGAATCCAAAATTCTCTCAGCCTATGGTTTGAGTGTAGGTGGGAATGGCACACCACTCATTGTCTATTTAACCTTTGAACTAGATCCGCTTGCTGCTAAATGAGGTCCTTTATAGGGTACCAGGTCCTGAACATTGAACACTGGTGAAATTGCTAAGTCTGCTGGTAAATGAATTCTGTAGGCATTTTTGCCATACTTGTTCAGAATTCTGTAAGGACCAATCTGTTGCATCTGTAGTTTAGTTGGCATCCCTTTCTGTAATCTGGCTTTGTTCAAATGAACCATGACTAAATCACCAACGTCAAACTGGACATCCCTCATGTGTGCATCTACCCTGTCCTTGATTTTCTAGGTATTGTCCATCATTGTCTTCTTTACCTGTTCATGTATCTCCTTCATAGATTATGCAAAATCCTCTACATGACCACTTGTATATTCCATGTCTCCAAGATGTCAGAGTTCACATACACCTCGAGGGTGCATCCCATACACTATCTCAAATGGACTTTTTCCAGTAGTCCTATTCACACTATCATTATAGGCAAATTCTACCTAATAAATGACTTGATCCCAACTCTATCCATATTCTTTCATCAAACATATTAACAGGTTACCCAACGTCCTGTTCACCACTTCTATTTGGCCATCTGTTTGTGGATGATATGCTGATCCAAAAGACAGATTTGTTCCTAGCCTTTGCCAAAGAGTTTTCCAGAAATGTCCCATGAACTTAGCATCTCTATCAGACATGATGCTTGCTGGTAGTCCATGAATCCTTATGACCTCTTTGAAACACAAATGAGCTAGATGACTGGCATCATGAGTCACCTTACAAGGAATAAAATGACTCATCTTGCTAAATCTATCAACAACTACAAAAATACTATCAAAACTAGTCTTAGTCTTTGGTAGACCAACAACAAAATCCATACTTACACAGTCCCATGGTGTGGAAGGAATGGGTAGTAGTTGATATAGTCCTACATTTGAAGAATTTCCCTTGGCCTTTTGATAGACGATACATTGCTCTACACACTTTCTGACATCTTTGTGCATCTTCGGCCAATAGTAGAACCTTTGGACTAATTCCAATGTTTTGTTTAGACCAAAATGTCCACTCAAACTACCATTATGCTTCTCCTATATGAGATTTTCTCTCATGGATCCTTTTGGCACACACAACTATCCACCTTTGAATAGCAATCCCTACTATAAGGTGTAATCTACAAATTCACTATGATAGTGATTTTCAAAGTCTTGACAGACCTTGTATGCTTCAGCAAAATCTTCATCCTCTTTGTAGAGGGTTGTGAACTCTTCCATTCCTATTCTTCTTAATTGCACCTCTTGCACTATGAGCAGCCTCCTACTTAAAGCATCTGCTACTTTGTTGAGTTGTCCCTTCTTATGCTTAATTGTGAATGTGTAAGACTGCAAGTACTCCATTCACTTGATATGCCTATGGCTCAACTTATCCTATGAGTTCAGAAAACTCAAAGCTTGATTGTCTATATATACAACAAATTCTATAGGTAGGAGATAATGCCTCCATTTTCTAAGTGCCTGGACTAGAGCTTAAAGCTCCAAGTCATATGAAGAGTATCTTCTCTTTGCTTCATTTAGTCTCTCACTGAAAAAGGCTACTCGTCTATTCTCATGGTTGAGTACTGCACCTACTGCAATATTGTTGGCATCACATTCTAAAGTGAATAACTTATCAAAACTAGGCAACACTAACACTGGGTATGTGGCTACTTCTTTCTTCAACAATTCAAAACTCTTATTAGCTGATTGTGTCCATTGAAACTTTGTTTTTACCCCACCTTTGATTGTATCAAGCATGTGTGCATAAATAGCACTGAAATTCTTTATGAATTTTCTATAAAACTGAGCTAAGCCATGAAAACTTCTCACCTCAGTTGCTGCCCTGGGAGTAGTCCAATTCAATTTGGCTTCTACCTATGACTTGTCCATCTTCACTTCTCCTTTGGACAACACAGAACCAAGGTACACCAATTCCTGCTTCATGAGTTCACACTTCTCCAAATTTATGGTTAGTTGTTCATCATGTAACTTTTTCAAAATAGTATTTACATGTTCAAGATGCTCTTCTTTAGTTTGACTAAAAATTAAGATATCATCTAGATAAACAACTACAAATTTACCCATATAGTTTTTGAGGACTTCATTCATGAGTCTCATGAATGTGTTGGGAGCGTTCGATAGACCAAATGGCATAACAAGCCATTCATACAGTCCTTATGTGGTCTTAAAGGCTATTTTCCACTCATCACCTTCCTTGATTCTGATCTAGTGATAACCACTTTTCAGATCTATCTTGGTGAAGTATTTAGCCCCTCCTAAACAGTCCATAAGATCTTCAATTCTGGGAATTGGAAATCTATACCTTATGGTGATCTTATTGATAGCTTTAGAGTCTATGCATAGTCTCCATGTTCCTCCTTTCTTTGGTGCCAACACTATAGGCACTACCTAAGGACTTATGCTTTTCCTAATCAATCCCTGGTCAATCAATTCTTGTACTTGTCTGGCTATCTCCTTATGTTGTTCTAGGGTCATCTTGTAAGGAGCTTTGTTAGGTAGAGATGCTCCTAGAATCTGATCTATCTAATGGCTAATAGTTCTTTGTGGAGGTAGTGTTGCTGGTGTTCCATCACTAATTATGTCCTTATACTATTCCAATATAGTTTGTACCTCTTTTGGGACCACTACCTTTTTGTCTTTTTGCTCCTCCTTAGGTTTCACTATGATAGCATAACCAATACCATCATCCTTGAGAGTGTTCAAAAACTCTTTACCACTCACAATTAAGACATTAGGACTTTTAGTCTTACCTACTTCTTCATCTTCCAATGACTCAATTTTATAGGTGACACCATCTTTTTGAAAAGAATATGCATTCTTCTCACCATCATGTATGGCCTTCCGATCATACTGCCATGGTCTGCCCAATAAGAGATGACATGGATCCATGGGTAGGATATCATAGAGTACCTTGTCTTTGTATCCACCTATACCAAACTCTACCCAAATTTGCTCATTGACTATCACATGCTAACCTTTATTTAACCATGTGACTCTATATGGATTTGAATGAGGTATTCTTTACAAATTTAATTTTCTAACTGCTTCATCAGATACTATGTTATCAGTAGACCCTGAGTCTATGTTTACTTGACATACCTTATTCATAATCTTGCATCTGATTCTGAACAAAGATCTCCTTTTACCTGGCTCAGCTTTCACTGGTTCTTTGATCAAAGTTCTCCTTACCATGATGTTCTCTTCCACTTCTGAGGCTAGACTAACTTCAGGTGATTTGCTACTTGAAGCATCATCTTGTATATAATGATTTCTTTTATCAACTCCTTAAGAAGAAGATGTGCCCTTATCAGGACACCTATATGTTGGATGGCCTAATTGACCACAATTGTAGCATTTCATAGTGGTAAAGTAGGATCCTCTACCTGATCCTCCTGATCTTCCTCTGCTAGATCCCCTTCCTCGGTAGTTTCCTCTACTACTAGTCTCTCCACTCTGCTCTGTGAGTTTGGATTCTCCTTGGGGCCTTTGATCAGTGTTCCTACCACCATAACTTCCCCTTCCTTTGTTGTCTCTACCTCTTCCTCTTAATCTGCTACTTGACTCTTGTTTCTTTTTGCCCTTCTTCTCTACCTTGATTGCTAGCTAATAGCTTTGATGCACTATTGTAGGATTGAATAAGCTGATTTCCTCTTGAATACTCCACCTCAAACCATTGAGATATCTTGCTATTTTCACATTTTCATCTTCCATTACCTTAGACCTCAGGCATAGTTTTTGAAACTCCTCAGTGTATGCATTGACATCTAATTCTCTTTGTCTCAAATTTCGTCATTTCTTGTGCAACTGGACTTCATAATCTCTAGGCATGTAGACTTCTTTGAATTTAGCCACCATACCCTTCCAAGTAGCTATAGGTTTCTTGCATTCTTTTTCTCTTTCTGTTTGAACAAATTTCCACCATGTCAAAGTGGCTCCTCTGAGTCTTGATTTAGCCACCTTCACCTTTTGGGCTTTAGTCATTCCATCACATTCAAAGTGATTTTCTATACCTTCTATCCATTCCATAACCAAATTAGGTTCCATCTTTCCACTAAAAAGAGGAACTCCTTCCAATGTCTTACCACTCATGGCCTTTAAGGCCTTCAAGAAAGGTTCTTCCATCTTAGGATCAGGTGTGGGCTCTTCATCTTCTATAGACACTCCTTTTTCCTTATCTTCAGAATTTTTAATTTTTTGACTGACTTCTTCAGTCTTTTCCATCATTACACCCAGTCTACTTTCCATTTCTGCCAATCTTTCTTGTAGGAGCCTATTCTCCTCTTCTTGTTCATCAACCTTCTTTGCCCATTCTGCATTAGTCACCATCTTCTTGGATGAACCTACAGACTTACTAGAACTCAGTGATGACATACAACTTCTTCTATTCTAATCTAAGAATAGCCCAAATATTTAACTTGGCTCTTATACCAATTTGATGGGGAGGACTATGGACTTAGAAAACCTATCTTGTTTGAAACATTTCAAGACCTATGTCATGCCCCAAGTCTCCCTACCAATTCAAATGCTCTCAGACATTTTCTACCCAAAATGCCTAACTCAAACTAATCAGTCTATTACAGAGGTGAAAGACCTACTAGTCTGTTATTCTCAATACAGACACTAGTTTTTTGGTGTGGAACATTCTTCTTTGTCCTCACTGCTTCCAAGATTCTCAATTCCCAAGGCTTATAGCCTTCTTGAGTCTATTATTAGCCCTCCTCTTTGGGTCTAGGGTTCTAATTGCTTGGTACTCAATTTCTCCTACTCTATTTTCACCCCTGCCTCTTCTTAGACTGCAACTTGCATACCTAGCCGGGCTATGGTAAAGCTCACCTAGGACAAGTTCTTATTGTCTCTCATTGACAATTCAACCATTTCCACAAAAAGAAAAACAAGAAAAGAGATCTCTGCTTGATGGCCCTCCATGACTGTACAAAGAAATTGCAGGAACATCAAGACAGAGACATTTTGTACAAACAGAAACAAAATAACAAAAGTAAAACTAACTATTGTACTTCAGATTAAATTGTGCAAAAATGCTACAGAAATGCACGAACAGATCTAACTATAAATATTGTATTTATGAGAGTTCTCCTTCTTACAATCAATGTCTGTTCTCCAACCTTCCAAAAATTTCCAACCTCTTTTCAAAGAAAACCAGCTTTTTATACTGTTCAACTTTTTCAGTTATCAGACAGTTGGGTTTGTTTTTTGTCCATTCAGTTAGGTTTTCTTTACTAACTATTTGGTGTTCTCCCCGCAGCTGGCTTTTGTCTTTGTATGTTCATACAATCCATACAGTTAGACTACACATAGCATTGAACCATCGGCAAAAGACATTACTATCGGCCACTTTCAAATTTCTCCCACCGATATGCAACCTCTCTTCAATGACTTTGATTTCTTCCTTACAATTATTGGCCAAACATTACGTTATCAGTCTTCCTTTGAAATCTCACTTTGAAAGCACTTGTCTCCCCGAAACTTCCCCTCACCACATATCACACTGAAGTCCTCCTATCGGCCAGACTTACTACTTTGGTGGAACTCTGGCCCTTGTTTACTGATACACCCAATCACACTGATGTCTTCTCATATGTATTTGTTGACTCCCTACCACTGGTTCACCTCACTGCCACTGTTGGTTACCACTCTATTGAACCAAATGTACCTGTTGAACCTCCAACATAAGGTTCAACAGTTCAACACCAGACTTCTCCATCGGACAGCGCTCTTTTGAACCATACTGAACCCATTTGCACCATTGAACTAAATGAACCCATTGAACCTCTAGCATGAGGTTCAATGGTTCAATACTAGGCTCATACATCGGTCCCCTTTATTCATCGGTCCCGCTCCTTCCTTTAGAAAAAAAAAAAAGACTTCACACCAGAAAAAATGCAATCTCAAACCAAAAATGCAAAAAAATATACATGGGTGCCAAACTCTGGGTGCTCCTACACCAGGTGGTAGATGCCAAGAATGTAGCACCAAAACAACCAATCTTCAACTTATCGAATCTGCAAAACAACCTCCTATAAAACAAATCAAGAAACACTGAATCACGGTTTACAAGTTTTCAACCTAGAAGAAAATTTACACCTTTGGTAGAATCACTGGAAACTGCCCTATGGAAGTTAATCACAAGTAATATCATAACACTTCCAAAAGCATAGGAATATGAACCAAAAGTCAAACCTCCTTGGTGGAATGACAATGATTTCTTTGAGTACCACTGAAACCGGGGGCACAAAACCAACGACTACATTGCACTCAAGTACACCATCCAAGATTTGATTGAGAAAAACAAAGTGTCACTTGATGGAGATACCTCTAATAATGATCATTGGGCATTCAAGGATCCTCTTCCCAACTATGAGCAGGGAGGATCTTCCAACCAAAACAATAATGGAACTAACAACACCAATTACACAAATGTATCCTTTGACTATGTTGTTAACCACATCTCAAAAAGTGATTCATGCATCAATGTGATCACTATAAATAAAGATTTGGATTGTAATGTTACCATCCATAGTAATAGAGTCACTCTTAGAGGAGCCCCCACCTCTCTGACTAATTAGTATAGTATCCTGGATCAACTCCATAAGACACTAGCACATATCTCCATCCTAGAACTTCTACGTCTATCCCCATCCCATAGGGCCATATTTGACAAAGCTCTTTTTGAAGCCTCCATTCCAATGAACCTCACCAAAGAATAATTTCAAACCATGGTAGGTCACATTACCTCACCTCACTCCCTATCATTCACTTAAAAGGATGATATGTCAATTACCCAACCTCATAACGCCTCTCTTCATATCGAAGGCTTCATCCACAAACACAAGATAAAAAGGGTTCTAATTAATGGAGGAACTAGTTTGAATATTTGCACCTTGAAGCTAATCCTTGCATTGGGGTTTGTAGAGAAAGCTATTGACCCAAAAAAGAAAATCACTATCAAAGCCTATGATGAGGAGGAGAGAACTTCCAAAGGAATTGTTATTTTACCAATCAGAGTTGGACCTATAGTAAAAGATGTGGCTTGTCAAGTCCTCAACATGGAGATAGTGTATAACATTCTTCTTTGAAGACCATGGATACATGCTCTAAAAGCAATGCTGTCAAGATACCACCAATGTATCAAATTCCCCTATGAAGGTCAAGAGATCACCATCCAAGGTGACCCCAATCCATTTTAGTATTGTAACTCCATTCATCCTAAACCTGAAGTTGTGATTCCTCATAACCGTGCTTCTACTTCATCTTCCTCTCGTGTTGACCCACCTTCACTTCCTTCCACATCAAAAGCATCCCAACCTGACCTTAGACTAAAAGATAAGGGCCTAGATGAGTATACAATCTCCCAATCCCTCTATTTGGCACAACTCGCCCTATCTCCCAGATCATATGGAAGACCTACCCTGAGCAAATCCAAAGCACTCAAAACTACCAAAGGTCCGTTTATCAAATGGGGAAGCCTTGAAGATGAGAGCGATGAAAAGGATATCCTTCAATAGTTATATAAGGATGAAGGTAATTCATCAACACAACAAGACCATCACACTGCTATACAAACTGAACAATACGGTCAAGGATTCCAAATGCTACAAAGAATGGGGTATGAAGGACATGGTCCACTCGGTTCAAGAAAAGATGGTATCACTGAACGCATCCAACCTCATACCTTGACAACCCAAGACACTACTAGGCTAGGTTACACTGGCACAATAAGAACCAACAGAGTAAATAAGAATAAAGGCAAACAATTAGAAACATCTGCTAGTAATTTGGTTGATCAAATTCAACAACTACAAATGGGGAGTGAGACTGACTCCAATGAATATGAGTGGGATAGTCTCTCAGAGCTATCTTGTGATGAAAAAGGTATCAATGTTGTCCATGAGTATGACCCAACCCATGCAAATGAGAGACAAGGTCCAAGGGCTAGATCACTAGAGTCTGACCCACATAATAACGATAGTGAAAGTCGTGAGGAAAGAATGATACCCCCCTTGATAGATCATCTAATGGAGAGTACCATAGAAGACTTTGTCTATTCTTATAATGACCTCCACAAAACCTCTATCTTAACCATCAATACCATCAAACCACACCAACCCAATGACCCCTTACCATTGTTGTACCCTGAACTCATAGATTGGGACTTACAAGACACTATCCCTGAGCTTGATACCTTTCAGAATGATGAAGCCATCATAGACTATCTTGAGCTTAGAGATCATATACTCGTAGGGGACCATAGAGCTAGCTATGCCATAGAACTCAATGACAAGGCCTATTTTGGAGAGAGTGACAAGCCTTTCAGTCTCAAAAATGTCAAAATGAAAGAAAGATCTAATGGTGAAAACTACTCTGCGACAGTGTTAGATCATGAAGAAAGTAAAAATATAGACGTATCCAATGGTGAAAAACTCTCTGAGGCACTGAAGGATGGAAGGCTTGACCCTCTACCCAATCTCACACATTAGGAGAGATCTTCAATCTTGATAGAACTAGTAGAACCAATCAATATCAGCATAGGTGACAGTCCTAGAATGATTCATATGGCACAGTCTCTAACCATACAAGAAAAACCAACATTCATTGAATTCTTCAAAAGAAAACAAATCAATTTTGCATGGACATATGCAGATATGCCAGGGCTAGATTTGAATCTCATAATGAATCACTTATCCTTAGCTCCAGGAGCTAAGCCAGTAAAGCAAAAACTTAGAAAGACACACCCACATGCGGCCCTCATGGTGAAAGAAGAGCTGAAGAAACTGTTAGATGTCAAATTCATCAGACTAATAGACTATCCTGAGTGGATTTCAAACATAGTACCAGTCACCAAACTAGATGGCAGAGTCTAAATATGTAATGACTTCAAAGACCTAAACAAAGCTTGTCCAAAAGATGATTTCCCCTACCAAACATTGACATTAGTGTAGATCTCATGGTAGGACACACCATGCTATCACTAATGGATGGTTTCTCTGGATACAACCAGATCAAAATTGCACCTGAAGACCAACACAAGACTGCATTCACATGTCCATGGGGCACCTATTGTTGGTGTGTCATACCATTTGGTTTGAAAAATGCTGGCACAACATATCAAAGAGCTATGACCACAATCTTCCACGACATGATGCATACTATAATGGAAGATTATGTTGATGGCATCCTAGCAAAATCACTTATAAGAGGACACCTAGCAGTACTAGACAAAATCTTCAAAAGACTAGAACAGTTTAATGTGCACCTCAATCCGAAGAAGTACATGTTTGGAGTTACCTCAGGTAAGCTACTTGGATACATAGTGTCTACCAATGGAATTGAAGTCGACCTAGCTAAAGTGAAAGCCATCATGGAAATGCCACCTCCTAAGAATGTCACTCAGCTAAGGTCCCTACAAGGAAAACTACAATCTATCAGAAGGTTCATTTCTCAATTGGTAGACAAGTGCCACCCATTTTCCCACCTCCTACATAAGAATGTCCCTTTCAAATGGAATGATTCATGTGAGTAGGCATTTCAGCAGTTAAAAGAATACCTAATGAAACCACCTGTATTGATGCCACTGATTAAGGGTAAACCTTTGTTGTTGTATATCTCGTCCACACCAACAGTTCTGGGAGCTCTCCTCACACAGCAAAATTATGAAGGGAAAGAACAAGAGATCTACTATATCAGCTGAACACTTGTTGGGTATGAACTACAATACACACCAATTGAAAGAGCATGTCTGGCTATGGTCTTCACCTCACAAAAGTGGAGACATTACATGTTGTCACATTTTGTCAAACTAGTAGCTAAAATTGATCCACTCAAGTACTTACTCAACAAAGCAACCCTAATAGGTAGATTGTCCAAATGGGTCATGCTTCTCAGTGAATTCAACATCAAATATGTAGACAAGAAAGCAATAAAAGGCCAAGTACTTGCAGATCAATTGGAAGATGCACCTCTAATAGATGATACCCCTTTGAGTTTTGAATTTCTTGATGAGTCTATCTTTCACATAACCACAGTAACCTAGAAAATGTATTTTGATGGCTCATCTACTCAGCATTGATCAGGAGCAGGTATCTTATTGATCACCCCTAGTGGCAACTCCATTCTTAAATTATACATATTACTCTTTCCCTACACTAATAACGTGGTAGAATATGAGGCCCTAGTCATTGGCATCAAGCTAACAGTAGAATGGAATATCTAATAACTTCAGGTGTATGGTGACTCACAGCTGGTTATAAATCAAGTAAATGATGACTACTAGACAAAAGATTAGAAATTAATCCCTTACAAACCAATGGTAGATGAGTTCAAAGAATACTTTGTCAAGATCTCTTTTGAGTAGATACCAAGGATTGAAAACAAAGCTGCAGATGCCATGGCAACAATTGCATCTCTCCTCGATATTCCAAATAATCAATCATGTTATGAGTTCTTAGTAGAGCCAGTGTCCCGTCCTGCATATGACACCCCTGAATCCCATATAATTTGCCACATTGTTGGAGCTGATTCCCCCCTCTATGGAAAAATATTTTCCTATCTTAAAGAGAATACCCTCCCACCTGATCTCACTAGTAACCAAAAATGAACCTTCATCTGTTAGGCATCCCAGTATGCCATTGTTGCCAATATCCTATATCGCAGAGGTCTCGATGGTACTCTCCTTAGATGTCTTGATAGTGAGGAATATCAAACTGCCCTGAACGAAGTGCACGACAGTATATACGGGACCCACTCTAGTGGCCCTACCCTAACCAAAATACTCATATGCATAGGATACTACTAGCCAACCATGGAACAAGATTCCTATCATTTTGTAAAGAAGTGCAAGAAGTGCCAAATCCATGGGAACCTAATACATGCACCGGCATAGGAGCTACAACCATTAATGACTCCTTGGCCTTTTTGTTAGTGGGGACTTGACTTAGTGGGAAAAATTCACCCTCCTTCATCCAGCGGCCATAAATTCATAATCAATGCCACTGAGTACTTTACAAAGTGGATTGAAGCCGTACCATTGGCCAATATCACAGGCAAGCAGATTGCCTCTTTTATCTTGAACTATATCATTTGTCGCTATGGTATCCCTTCATCCATTATCATGGATAATGGATTACCTTTCAAAAATCAAGATGTCAGGGAACTATGCGACAAATTCCATATCCAACACCATTTTCTACCCCCTATTATCCCCAAGGCAATGGCTAGGTGGAGGCATCAAATAAAACCATTTTGAAAATCCTAAAAAAGACTGTCAATGATGCCAGTCGTGATTGGCATATCCAATTAAATCCTGCACTGTGGGCCTATCATACAAGCATTTGGAGACCCATAGGGGAAACACCATACTCCCTGGTCTATGGATGTGAAGCTATCTTGCCCATTGAAGTTGAGATCCCATCCTTGCGAGTTTCATTAAAAGGCCTCATATTTGATGAAGAGTACAGAGTTTCCATACTTCAAGAGTTAGAGTTGCTCGAAGAGAGAAGGCAACAGGCTTTTAACCACCTAAAAGCTTATCAACAACAGATGTCCAGAAGCTACAACCATAAGGTAAAGATTTGAGTATTCCAAGTTGGTGATCTAGTCCTCAGAGAAAATCCTAGAAATCAGCAAGATCGAGAAAAGAAAGGCAAGTTTGAACCTATGTGGTTGGGCCCCTATGTCATCATTGTAGCCTATGGGTCAGGAGATATCAATTGGCTACATTTGAAGGTGAACTATTTGATGATCCTATCAATAGCATGCATCTTCGTAAGTTCTATACCTAAAACCCCAATGCAAGGGAGTCATTACAAATAAATTGAAAAAGTGATAAAAAACAAACAAAAGAAAAAAAAATATATAAAAAAGGAAACAAAAAAATCATCCTCTAGTGAAAACCTGGCATATAAGTGCTTGGGATAGGTACCATGATGAAAACCTAGCAAACAGGCATCATGTGTACTTTTATCTTTCGTGCAAATAAAAGCAAGTGGCGAAAACCTGGTAAATAGGTGCTATCTGCGACAAACCACTTCCTTCATCTATTGTCACCTCATTTCTCTTGTGTCCATCGTATCATTCATCTTAAACTGATCCTTGAACCATTGTTGAACTACATCACCTCTAATTTATCACGTAGGCAAGGCCATTCCCAATGCGTCCCCGAGGCTCCACTCCACTCTACTTCTTTCCTGTCCATTTTGTCATGTTTCATTTGTCTTGCTTTTCGTGACCATTTTTGTATCTATGCCATTGCCTAGGTCTTAGGTCCATCAGGTTCACCCCGAACTACATTGCCACTATGTCGTCACATAGGCAAGGCCATTTAGCAATGAGCCCCCAAGGCACTAGGTCAGTCCCTTAGGGTCCGTCTCTCCATGTCTGTTTGTCATATCACCCATAATAAGTTGATCCTTTGTCTAAACTGGGGGAAACTGCTTGACCTGGTTGCGGATTTGGATTCATGAATGCCACATTTTATAAAGGAAGATACCAATAAGGATTGTGATACCTTTCACTAGACAAGCACGCGCAGCAAAGCAAGCTTCCTAAAATAAAAATCTTGGCACAAAACATCAAACTATCCAACACAAACGTGTACCGAAACACTCAGATTAACTCAATATCAATTATGGCAAAAAGACACATTTAATGCAAGAATGTTTTATGAACAAGTTAACTTACAAAGTCTTGGATTTTTGTCATTATGTCTTTCTATGATACTCAAGGATGCCAAAAGTTAGAGATGCTATGATGGGGGCATAATCTTTTTCTTTGTCTATTGTTTGTTGATCAAACTTTAGTAATGTGACAACTTTTGTCTAACAACATGATCAACAAAAAGATCATCAAGGACTTCGGAGGTCTAAACATGAAAAAGGGTAATCCTTGTCTATTGAAATGCAAGAAATACTCAGGTCATCTAGATTTAAGTTTGACTAGATGCTTGTATCAACTTGCTATATCAGAATCCATGTAAGGAATACTAAGGTCATCTCGGTTTAATTATACATGGATGCTTGTATTTTCTTACAACATTTCAAAAAGAGAAAAGAAATAAAACATGCCCAATGATGAAAGCAAAGTACTTGTACTCTAATGATGACAAAGTATCCACATGCATCCCATATCCAGAAATCCATATCAACCATGCAATAAGAAAATCCTGTAGAGTATCAAAGGAAAGCTCGTATTTCTTCCATTCCTTTTCTTCTGCCTATCTATATCATCTCTGTGTCGATTGAGTACATTTGGACATATCATATCACATAAGATGGTCATTCACATGTTTAAATCATTTGTATACATAATAAGTGCATTAGGTCATCCACATACATTTATATCCGTATATCATATCAAAAATTAAAAACATAGACAAATACATATAGAGCTGCATAATCATATCAATAACATTTCACATTTGCATTTGCATATCAAATCATCCATATCCATCTAGTATACATCACATATACAAAGCATCATAGGATAGATTGCATCCATAACATATAAACATAGAACACGTGCATGTAGAACATTAAATACCTGCATCATCATATAAACATAAAAACATGTCCAAATGTGCAATATATCAAAATATCTGTCCATCTCTCAGAGTCATGTCATGAAATGTATACAAAGTACAAAAAGATAATGATACATGTCTTGAGGTAAAATAATACATAGCAGGCTATCTTAGCCATAAAAAATGTGTACATCAAGCCAAAAATCGGTACATGTGTCAAAAACTAGCTAACCCTGCTATCGTGGAGCACTGCTCCCTACGCTGCCCTCTCCTCTGTCACCCCCTAACTACTAGGGGCCTCTCACTAATGCTATAGATCAAGATCCACCTGCTCTCTGTGATGTCACAGACTGACTCCTATAACTAAGCACACGCTGGTCCACCAGCACTGCCTTGTGATACAATCCTCTGTAATACTGAGTCTGAGCCTACACCTTGGCAAGCTCACCCTGTAGCTAGGCTAGCTGTGTCTATACCTGTGCCAGGTGTCTATGCCTACTGCACCTGGGCAACCAAAAAGATCAAATTATTATCTGTACCCAGGGCTATCACTACTACATCTCTCTCCACTTTGATCGCCCGCACACTCACCAAGTGGTGTAGGAGCACCTAGAGACACTAAGAATCTGAAAGATTCCTTGCATTTTATGTTCTGTCTAAGAGTCATATTGTAAGGCCTTCACGTCATATTAAACCATAGTTGGTTAAGTTTGTATATGTGCCATAAAAGGATTGTAACCGAACTAAAAGATTGAATAAGTGTAACTGAAATGACATAGGTGGTTGTAGGGTGGTTCGCCTTCCACCATGGGTAACTACTAATTTGAGAGTCGTTAAATAGTTGGTCTATGTTCATTGAAGAATGAATAGATTTGTATGTATATTCTAGAGGAATAAAGAAATTTTGTGTCCTAGTCTAATTACAGGAATGTAAATTGGAGTCATTCCACTAGTTAAGATTTCTTCGAAATCAGTGGAATGACCTCCGTAGTGTTAGTTTGTTTTCTGTTCTATATGTTAGTTGTTTCTCTGTGTTATTCAATTACAAATGTTACTGAGAAGGTTATCAGTTTAAGATTCATGTTCTATCACTGAATATGTAATTTGTGTGTATATCGCATTCGTATGCAAGTATCAGTTTGTGTGTATCTCGCAATTGTATATCGGAGGTTGTATGAGTGAATGTGTATTTCGTAATATGCAAATAGTGACAGGTAAAAGTGGTAAGGGAACCAGCAATTAAAAGTTAAGTAATGTATATGCAAAGTTGTATTGACTTGACAGTATATAATCTCATTGGTCGAGTTGTATCGGGGTGACAACTGATAAGTGTCACCGATGGGTAGTTCATCAGTACATCGGTGAAAGGGAGATTCACTGTGGCCAATCGTGAACATCTCACCGATAGAGGAAGCCTAAAGATTGAGTGGTCGGGAAGAGATGTGATATCGGCAGAAGAATTTTGGGTGTGTCGATAGTAGTCTGTCTCACTAATAGGTGAGGTATATGTGTATTTCAGTGTTGTGTGAACCTTGGGAAAGATATTTAAAACTGTTTGAGCATTTTAACTCCCTGTACTGCTGGTTCGATGGGTATAAAGAATCTAAAAGTCGATAAGAATATAGTTTCCGTTGTGCACTCTACATCACCAAGGCTGAGTCTCACTCTAGAAATCTCTGATATCTATCATGCGTCTACATCCCTTCGAGACTTCACTACTCTGAGGTGGGCACTCAAATGCCTAACTTGACATTGTAATGCAACAATGGCCTACTGTTGTAAGTTAGGCTATAGAGCTTGCACTCCCTATACATGTACCTACTATTGTGCCACCTACTGTGGTGGCGACATCTATCTCTACTATGCCACCTACTGTACTAGCACCTACACTTGCCCTACAACCTACAGCTGTGCAACATGCTGTTGACCCAAAGGTCCCTCCCCAGACCTCCTCCTCTGTCTTGGTTTACCATCTCCTCCTCCTCCTCTATCTCCACCATCATCTCCTTGACCTCCTCTCCCCCCCTCCGTCTCCTCCTCCTCCTATCGGCTCCACCCTCATCATCTGAATCCTCCTCATCTATACGAGGAGCCAACTCTCCAGGTCCTAAATATCTGGGAAATGGATGAGCCGTGAACCACTCCTCATAGTCTAGCGTCATACCTACATCTACTATCTCCCTCCTCATAGGCCAAGCTACATAGGGGACCTGATGAAAATCTACCAAGGCCTCCTCATACGATGCCATAGGACCCCACCTCAGTCTCTCTGCATGGGTCCTCTCAAATCATGCCTGCCCCTGTGGCTTGCATTGCACTCTGCCAAACTACCTCTATACTCTGTTGACAATCTAATGCTCTAGTATGTATTAGGTCCTACCAATAAGCCACTGAGTCTAGAAACAATACGGCAACTCATCATCCTCATCCTCCCATACCTCGCAATCTAGGTATGGGGGCCAGATAACTAGATCCACATTATCTAGTGCATGTCTCCAATACTCAAGCTTCCCCATCTTGTGCTAGGAAATCACACCTACATATCCATAGTTGTAAGGCTCCCCTCTCTACCTATGAAAAACACATATTGGTCGTGTGATCGCTATGTGCTCCCACAACCAAAACTACAAAAGAGACACACCTGCTGACTAGCTGGCCTCTCTGTGATACACAACCTAATGCATATCCATGTACAAGTGCGCTAGCACATACACACCCCATGAGTATCGAGTCCTATCGGTAATCATGCTCTCCAGCACCCTTCCCCAACTAATCAGAAACTCATGTGACCCCTTATCGAGGCATACTATGCTACCGATCAATCTTGCCACTATCCCCAGGAAGTAGTCATAGAAGTCATGAATGTCCTGCCATAAAATCACCTGCTCAACCAGCTCTAGGTCATCAAAATGCGTCTCCACTCAACCAATCCTGCATCACACTGTGATTCGTACTCTACCAACTCTCCCTGAATAGGGAGGTGTAGAATCATGTACCCGTCCTCTAGAGTGATTGTCATCTCCCCGATCGGTAGATGGAATGTCCCACCCTCGCTGTGGAATTGCTCCACCACTACAGTAAACAAACCATGGTTTGCATGAACCTTGGGCCTAATAAATGAATTTTATTGAGACTTGACGAACTACATGCTAGTGGTCCTACCTCTGGTGGCTGATCGAACCATCAAACTTGCTCAAAATAGTGCTCCTCGTGTGGAATATCCATATCTCTATCAACTACTCTAGCTCCTCTACTCTCCTAAGCTCTTAAAGACCAATCAACTAAGGACAAGTGTGCAAATGAATAGGACTTGTGGACCCAGCTCCTATATATAGCAAGGGAACCATAGCTGACTGTGTGACAACTGTGACTACTTCCCATATCTGTTCCTCCAAACCATGTCCTATTTTTCTCCATCCTAACCCACTTTTCACCTGCTTCTTCGTGGGATTGTCCATCTCATGCTTTCTACCTTCTTCTCATCCAATCTCTCGAGCGGGCATCATGTCGTTAAACTTGTACCAGGGGCAAACTGTGGCATATATCATTGTCAAAAATTCTTATTCTTTGAAACAATGTGATAAAACACATTGCATCAAAGAGGGGCAAAATGTATACACCTAAAAATGACATGACTCTACCTAAATAATTAATTCCATCAATATCAACTTTATTCTTCTAAACAATTAAATAATTTTAATTATTTAATTAAATCATTCATTTTTCCAAATTTAAATAAAATGCAAATTTATTTAAATTAAATCTCAATCTCCAAAAATAAAATATAATTAAATATTTTATTTATTCCTCTAAATCTTGCACAAACAATTAAATAAATTTATTTATTTAATCTTGCTTTCTTATCTTCCAAATATTCTAAAAAAAAATTCTTCTTGTCATGCAAAAGCAAAAGCTGAGTTAACTGATTTAAAGCAACCTTGTTTTTATCAACAAAATATTTAAATTAGAAAAATATATTTTAATTTAAGAAATAAAAGCTCATCCTCATCAAGAAAGCAGTTAACTCAACAAAGCATCCTTTTGAATGACACATGTCCTTCTTCTATTCGCGCATGTTCTCTCGAACATCCTCTACCATTAATCTTCTTATTTCTTCTACACCATTGATCTTCTCTCACACAATTCTATAAATACCCTTCTATTCTTCCATTTCATATATCATGAAGCTTTCAAGTAAATTTATGCTGCAAAATCCATAGCGCACCATTCATACCCCCACTATCACATCATTCACTATTAATCCTACATTGTGTTGAAGCCCATCTTCAACACAATAAGTATCCAAGCCATTTCTCCTTTGTCATCTTGAGGAATTAAAGCAAGGAAGCAAGCTTCCTGAGGGCTACATTCATCACTGAAGATTAAACGGGAATAGGCGAACAATGGAAGCCGCTAGGTAACAAAGGTTGTAAGTATCACTCTTATTCTAAAGATTTTGTTATTTGTACATTTCATTGATGTTATTGGGTGTTTTATAATTCATTTTATTATCCCATTTTACCTATTACACTTTGTATATCCCAATGTATATCACCATGTATATCAGATACATGTGTAGATACAAATATCTGCAATGTTCAATTCTTACCCTTCCATTATGAATGACCATACTCTGCCCTGTATTTATTGCTAAATTTGAAATCATGACTCAAATCAAGTTGAAATAAAAACATATCTAATACATTTAACTCAACTTGACCCTAGGCACGTATGAATTAATTTTTCAATGCTGGGGTGACAAGATTGAGCGAGCTTCATTAATGGCGAGTCATTTCATTGTTCAAGTGTGGCTCTATTTAATAACCTCAATAATGAACAATTTTATTTCATTCTCAAAATTCTGTGAGGCAGTGATCATGGAGACCCCTATCTGTCTTTGTGGCGCTAGATGAAAAATTGCTTTCATTGGTTCTATTATAGATTCACGCCTAACGAAACTTATCACACAACATGATGATCCTAGGCTTCACCCACTAGAATTAGAGACAATTAAAATGGTTATGGGAAAAGATTTTCTTAATAATGATAACAGGTACTGAGTAAATTAAGACATAACTTGATGGTTCCTCACCTCTCTTCTAGACTTGGGTGGCAACAAAATAGAGATACTTCTACTATTCAAAGACATTTTTAGAGCAGAGTATCATGTTACAGACCCATACGTGGTAATTGGGGCTAAGCTTGGAAGTGAAATTCCACGTACCTTAGAGCTAGCAATGGAATCTATCCTTGGTGCTATGGTTCAAAGACTACCCTTTCTGAATATGTCTAATTTGGCTCTAGGACGTCACCATTAATGGGCAACTATTGGGTGTATTTTCCTTCATTTCTCCCATGGATTGGACCCAGTGTAAAATAATGACTGGGTAGCATAATTTGTGAACTTAGTTAGGGTTAGGGATTTTTACAGGCTCCATTAGCTCTAGTAAGCTATAATTAGAAAATTAGAAGGCAAAATGCCTCTATTTTGTGAAAATTTTGCAAGTTTAAATGACAGGGGCGAAGTTTCCCCATTTGTAAATTTTCTGCATACAATGAATATAATTACGTGCCCAACATTTTATCACCTTTAAATCCGTGTATGCACCTTTCCTTTCTGCATCTTTAATACATGCAATCATACCTACAATAGCTCATACAAAGAATATGCATTTCTTTCCATTTATATACTCAATCATATTTTCTCTTCAGGTCTGGCCATGTATATTTGAATATTTGTATATCACATGGAAGAGTTTATACATACAATACCATATACAAATACGATCGTGGAATGAAATGTTTATTTACCTTACCTCTGAAACAACATCGGGTTCAGGTTTGCATGTTTGTAGTTTAAGCACTCAAGATACATATGCAAAAGAGAATGGACCCTCTACATTACAAAAAGCATCTTAATATGCAATGAAATTTGTATATGAGATACAATTTTAATTAAGCACTACATTTTCTAAACAATTTGAATATCTCACAAAAGATAAGGAACTTCAAGTTAGTTCAAAAAAGCAATCATAGACCCATCCTTTTGCATATTTCACTAGTAACCTTAGTTTTTCTCTAGTACTATGTATTTTGAAATTTCAAATCATTTCAAGCATCAAGTACATTTCCCCTTTACCACCAAGCAAGACCAAACCACAAGCAAAAAGAAAAAGCCACAGCAAGGTTCCTCATTTTGCTGGAGGGAAAAATGGGGTGTGTTGTGAATATCACAACAACTAGAAACCAAATAAAATAACCAAATTCAAATAATTATGGAAACAAAATGAAATAAATCATAATTCCCAACTTTCTCAAATGCAAGAATGTTATCCATCGTAGAATGAATGTATTCAACAATGTATATGAACTTTCCGAAAGAATTTAGGTGTGTGGAATTGATTTATTTCCTCCTTTGGAAAAGTAAGAAAGTGATAAATATTTGCATTAACCTACATAGTTTGATTTAACCTTTTAAGCCCATCCTAGATAGAGCCTTGCTGCCAATCAAGCATCCATAGCTCTGGTAAGGTTATCACCTATAATTCCCCTAGATAGAGCCCCACTACTAGTCAGGTGTCCATAGCCCCTATAGAGTTATCTAGATGACCTTAAGAGAATAAATTCTTTGTTCTATTGATTTTTCAATATTCTGCTTGTATATAAAGTATATCATTTCAGCTCATTAGTTGCACAGTAATAAGATTTGTTGCATAAGACTGGGAATTATAGTGGTAGGAAAGGCCAATCCTAGATTTTTCACTTAATGCAAACATCTAACTCCCTCCATACTAATTCAAAAGATATTAAGGTTTTTATTTAAATGATTCTTTGAATGCTTCATACCACGTCCACTGAATGAGACCTTTCATAGATGAACAAACCAACCACATCCATGAAAGTTACAACTTATGCCTAAATTTCAAATGATTACCTAAATTTTCCAAATTTTACTATTTTCAATGGCTACATGCCTACTTCTGTGTACCCTGAATCAAAATAAAGACCCCCAGCACGTAGAAACAAAATCAAACCACAAAAAAATAAACAAAACAGAAGAAAACAAAAACACTACACACAAAAAGAAAACCAAGAAAACCAAAATAAACAATAAAACAAAAGGCTATACAACATTTACAATATGATACAGAATGATGTTTAGATTCACATTCTAAGACTAAAAATATTGTTTAAGGTATTGACCATTAATAGGTAATGGTAAGTCCTCTCCAGTTAGGGTTTTTGGCCTAAATGTATTATCCCCTATGATTTCTAAAAATTGTAGTGGTCCTAACCACAATTTGTTGAACTTGCCATGATTTCCCTTCTTTTCATGGGCTTTGTCCCGACATAAAACCAAGTCTGATATTTTAAACATTTTAACCTTTTCTCTCTTATCAAACCACCTCTTGACCACAGCCTGATGTTTTGCAAATTTTTCAATAGTCTGATCTCTCTTTTCGTCTAACTTTAACAATTGAATCAACCTAGCCTCCCTATGGTCATCAAAACCTAGATACTCATTTGTAAATTTCTAGGTAGGAATTCTTAGGTTGACTGGAGTATGGGGTTAGTCCCATATACTAAATGATAATGAGCATTACCTAATTCTACCTTGACCTTTGTTCTATCTACCCATAATGTGTATTTTAACTGTGTGTTCCATTCTCTGGGATTTTTAACAATAAAATTTTTTATAATGTCTCGCAAGATTTTGTTAGTTGATTCTACCAATCCATTACCCTATGGATAATAATTAGATGAAAACTTAAGAACAATACCGTACTCAAATGCCTAATTGGAAAACTTTAATGAAGAAAAAGTACGGCCATTATCACATACCAAAGAATATGGCATTCAAAACCTAGTAATGATGTTCTCCTCTAGGAACTTGATGACAACTTCAGTGGTAGAAAATTTGCAACACATTGCCTCTATCCATCTTGTATAGTAATCAATCACCATCAATATGAATTTATGTCCAGTTGATGATGGTGGATTAATAACTCCAATGAAGTCAAGGCCCCACTATGCAAATGGTCTATATTCTATAACTGGTTGTAATGGATGTGTTTGATGTCCTCCTCTGTCTGCTCTAGTCTAGCATGTATGATAACTTCTAATGTGTTCTTCAGTATCCTTGAATATGGTGGGCTAATAATAACCCATCCTCAAAATCTTATGTGTAGTTTCTAGATGGGAACCATGTGCTCTCCCATACTTGTCATGTAACTCTAACAACACCTTGTCTGCTTCATCTATATTTAGACATCTTAAGTATATTCCTTCATGATCTTTGTTGAATAAGAGACCTCCTTGCATCATGTATCTTTGAGCTTTAATCTTCAAAGCTCTCCTTTGAGAAGACTTCATCTATTTAGGATACTTTCCTGATATGAGAAATGTGGTAAGATCATCATACCACCCTGGTATACTGCTTGTGTTCACTACATGTTGCTATTTCACCAAGTTAGGGTCTATATTGGCTATGGATTGCACCAAAGATTGATCTCTGACTAACTTCATGGGGATGATTTCCATATCAAATTCATGTAGAATTGTTATCCATTTCACCTTTTTCTCTCTTATATCATTCTGCATCAGCAACATCTTCACTGCTATATCAAGTACTATAGTTTTTATTTGACTTCTCAGAATATAGTGTTGGAACTTCTTTACTGATTTTACCAATGTGAAGCCCTATCTCTTAGTATCCAGGTATTTTAACTGTGCATCCTTTAGTGGAATGCTCATGAAGCCAATAGGATTTTCTTCATTCTCTTTCCCTTTCTGCATTAGAGTACCTGCACATGAATGTTCTAATGCAAAAGAATAGATATAAAAAGGCTTTGTATAATCTAGACTAGCCAATACTGGATCATTAGTGATTGCTTCTTTGATATCTTCAAATGCTACCCTAGATATCAGTCTCCATTCTATCTTGGCATCCTTTTTTAACATAGCATTCAATGGTTGTACAATTTTAGCAAATCCAGTAATGAATTTTCTAACAAAATTAATTTTACCAAAGAATGACTTTAACTCTTTCTTAGTTCTTGGCAACTATAACTTATTGATTCCTTCCACTCTATCAGGGGTAATAGAGATTCCATTTTTATAAATGATGTGTCCCAATAGTTTATCCTCAGTCACTCTGAATACACATATCTTTGGGTTCAAAGAGATCCCATACCTTTCGCATATTTTCAGCACTTTTCTTAAGTCATCTAAATGAGTAAACACATCCTTAGAAAACATAGTTAAATCATCCATATAAATCACAATGTATTTACCTATTAACCCATAGAAAGCAATATCCATGGCTTTTTGAAATGTAGCACCTACATTGATTAGACCAAATGACATTCTTCTATATGCATAATTACCCCATTTACATGTGAATGTGGTCTTTAACCCATCTTCCTTATCTACCAAGACTTGGTTATAACAAAAAAATCCATCCAGGAAAGACATCATTTTAGCACCATTCACTGCCTGCAAAGCTTCATATAATGGAGGTAAAGGATAATTGTCCTTCTCAAATGCCTTATTAAGGTTCCTAAAGTCCACACACAACCGAATATCTCCATTTTTATTCCTCATGAGTACTAAGTGAGCTACCCAGGTATAATGTCTCACAGGAAAAATGATCCTAGCAGACAATAATTTCTTGTCTTCCTCGAAGATCAATGGTTCTAATATTGCATTGACTCGCCTTTTCTATTGCCTAGATGGTTTTACACCTAGTTTTAGAGGAATCACATGTGTTATGACTGAGGTGTCATACGTTTTCAGATCCTCATATGTCCATGCAATCATGCATGTTTGTATTCTTTCAGTACTTCTGCAATTTCTTTCCTTAATCCCTCATACCAAGCTTTTCCAATGAATACATTTTGAGGATTTTGATCTATTCCTAGATTAAAAGGATCACATTTACCTCCCTCTATTTTAGGAAGATCCTTTTGCTTAACCATCCCATCAAAATTAAAAATTATTTCTAGCTCCATCACTCCCTTGGGCAGGAAGTTACTTTTCAGGTCCACTATATCTTCTTCATCCTAGGATATCTCTGGTCTTTCTTGCTCATCAATAATCTGGGCCTCAAAAACATCCTAGTTAGTCACAAAATCCAAAATCTATTGGTCACTTCTAAACACTTGAAAATCAATTATATTGTCTTGTAACTGGGTACATTTACCAACTCTATAGTTAATCATTTTAAACTTGACAAAGTTAGGGGCTCTAATGAGCTAGCAACAATAGCTAAAGCATCAGGACGTTGATTCAGTTTTTTGGGAACATGTTCAATATTGAAAGCATCAAAATATTCAATCAGATCCCATACCCTATGCCTGTAGCTAACCATTTTTCTAAAATTACATGTATATAGTTTCCTAACCTTTCTAACCACCAATTCAAAGTTAGAAAATACCCTGATTATTTTCACCTTTTTCTTTATGGCCATTAGTAATCCATAGATCAGAGCCTCATACTTTGCTATGTTATTTGTGCATGGAAACTAATGTCTATAAGCTACCAAAAATGTTGTACCCTCAAGATTAATAAGCTCTATACCTACTTCTGCTCCCTGTTTGGACTTAGATCCATCACATTTTAAAATCCATATGTTATTCTTATTTCTTACTAGATTTCTAGTTCTTACTTCTTTTACTTTAGGCTTTGTAGGAGCATGCATGTTCAAATGTGTTTTGGTTTTCCCTATAGGTATTGTAACATTTTCTACAAGTTCATGAGTCATCACTTGTTTACCCATGGTTGACTTTACACTGTCATTTAAATTTTCTAGTATGGTGCCAACATTCTCATGCAACAAAGACTCATGACTATCAATAATATGTCTTTTCTCGTGGCTCTCACTTGATGTTATGTACTTCCTACATTGACCCTCAATTATGTCTCTGCATATTCCATAGCTTTCCTCAGAATGTGGAGCTTTGTGAACTCTACACCATCCCTTACACAATACATTCCAGTTACAAGTTGCTTGCTAAATGCATTTTTGAATTTTCTCATCCATGGTTTGATTAAATATATTCATAGTGTTTTCTTCTTCATCAGAAGAATCATGATCAGATTCGATGAGGACACTAGTTCCTTTGTCAACATATTTCTCTTCAAAATCAAGTACTAAGATTTCTTCTATTTGGACTCCTTTATTGGAAACCCTGTAAACTCTTGGTTCTACTACAACATACAATATTTTTCTTGTTCTATTGTACTTAGTTATCATATGCTTCATTTTCAATTTAGCTTCAATCCTAATTTAGTTTGGAGCGCCCATCTAGGGAAACCACATGTCTAAAAAATCAGTAGCCATGTACCCGTTTAAGGTTTTTGACCAATCCCTCCTCAATAACATATCATAATTTATAGGAATATCTATGACCTGAATGTCAATATATGGGTTCACCCTAAGATCAAAGGCTAACTACATTTGAATGTGCATCAATTCTCCTACTACATTTACCTCAGATTTATCTAACTGAGTCACAACCTTTGCTAACTTTGTAAGTGTGAGTCCTAAGGTCTTACAAATTCCTAGTGGCATGACATTAGCAAAAGCTCCTGAGTCTATCATGCAATTATGTAGATTCTTCCCAAAAATTCTCTAGGTTAACAGAAATGGAGGAGACTCCTTCTTTTCTGTATACATCACTACATTCATGTTTGCAAACTATTCAACACTTTTACTCTTATCTTTCGGATGTATGTCATTGCTATGATTGTCTAGGCCTACTAAATTCTCCCTAGGACCAAACTCGCCTAAGGATTTCATGAATTCACTCCTTACCCTTAGACTCTTTAACAACTCATATAGAGGCACATTGACTTTTATCTTTCTAATTTCTTTAGACAAATAGCTCATCAGTTTAGAGGCTTTGTTAAGTTTTAACTTACCTACCTGAAACTTTGGTGCTATAGAAGTACTAGTGCCCTAATAATTAGCCTTAGGAGGCACATGATTATTACTTGCATGCTGATTTAGTGGTCTATTGAGGTTATTTGGAGGTATGGATGTAGTGAAAGGACCTCTAGGCTTGTTATTGTTTCTTAGGTTGTACATGTGGTTCCTTTGGGACTCTTAAAATTCTTGAACCTCATCTGGTTCACATAATGCTTCATTCTTAGTTTCAAAAGGAAACTAGAAAGTTTCTAATACTAGAGAAGATTCAAGATACAAATTTTTACAATAATATGACTCATCCTCCCCTATCTAACCTTCTTCCCCATTTGTTGAGAATGTAAAACTCTCTAGGAGCAAGGTTGACTCATACCCTGAAGGCACTATCTCGTTTCCCTTAGGAATCAAGAAATCAGATGTAGGGGGCTGTATTTCTACATTGAAGATACTAGTTGCCAAATGAAACGGAGGGCAATCAAGTTCAGTGTAAGCATTTGTATTATGGATTCTGCACTAATTGTTAAGGGCTACCTCTACTACTTGTACCCTAGCAGGCTGTTTAGGCTCCTGGTTATCTGGACTCCCAAATGGAGAAGCTAGAGTACCATTATTCGGTCCAGTTTTCCATATTCTAGGGTGTCTAGGCTGATTTGAACTCCTATTATCATGCCCATAGGTTCTATTGTCTACATTAGCATCTCTATTCTATGATCCTTGTCCCTAATTTTGATTTTGATTCTAGTTCATGTTAGGATTATGTTTCTGAGGATTTCTGCCATAAAAAACTGTCATTCCTCAACTGAGTCATTTTGGTAGTTAGCCTTCTCAAGTGATCAGTAATTTCTTTTAACTCACTTTTATCTTCCTTAGATTTATGTACAAATGTATCATGTGGGGGCTGCAAAAATGATTGACCATTAGACTGGTTATTATTGGCAACATTTCCCATAAATGGAACTATAGCACGAGTGGGAACTGGATTATATACTGGTGCCTGAGTAGGTATTGAATTGAACATTGGAGCATGTTGCATCATAGTTTCATTCACTTGTTGCATGTGATTTGGAACTGCAACATTACCTAGACTCACAGAAGGACTATAAGTTGTTTGTCTCATCTCCTTATTGATTTTCACTGCCTCCTTATAAGCTTTGGACACAGTATCTACAACAGGTAATTGTCTCTTGACAAACATTGTGGTTAAGGGATCTAAAGAAGCATAATACATTGCTACTATTTCTTGAGCAGTCATAGTATAAGGATCAACTAACCTTGAATACGCCTTGTGGAAATGATCATTAAAATTGTTAATGAGTTCTCCCTCACCCCTCTTAATTTTGGCCAGTTTGTGATACAAAGATGATGGCTCTACTGGACATCTAAACCTAGATAAAAATGCTTCTTCCATAAGGTCCTAGCTCGTAATGTGATTGTTAGGCAAATTGACATATCAGTTGTAATCCTATTCATTGAATGTAAAAGGGAACAACCGACAAACCACATCCTCATGAGTTAACCTTGCTCTAAAGCAAGTTTTTTTGAAAATGCTGATGTGATCTTTAGGATCTTGATACAACTGATACTTAGGACAAATTTTATCCAGATTCTTTGGCATATCATGATATGCCACAAAGTGTATGGGAGAATTAACATTAAAGTATGCCATAGTAGGACATCTATGTGGGATAGCACCTAAATTTAGGTAATTCAGAGGATTCAAACCAAAATTCAATGAACTAAATGCAGAATCATTAGGACTGATTATATTAGGTATAATCAAAGGTGATCTTGGAGGAGTACTTGATGAACCTCCTACCTAAAATATTCTAGGACTTGATATAGAGGATTATTTGTACCTTTTTGTTTCTTGTTTGATAATTGTACGAAGATATCTCTTAGATTTGACCTAGACCTGGTCACCCGACCAGTATTGTTATCTAGTTTGTACAAAGCACACCTTAACTCCTATCAAGCCCTCCTTCTAGCACTGAATAACTATTGATGAATGTTCTTACACATGCACATCAGAGCTAAAATATAGAAAGGGAACCTTAGTTGTCTTGGAAAATATGAAAAATTCACTGAAAATTCTTAATCTCAAGTTTCTATATGGTCAGTTCTTGATCGCGTTGGATAGATCAGTAAATCATTGTGAAGCTATTTGTTCAAGGGGCCTTACATGACTAAAGTGTTATGTGACTACTGGACTTGTTCAATTTATGTAAATGATAACAAATTACACTAAAATAAGTGATCCTTTACATGTATTTACCATTCCTTTACAAAGATTTACATGAATTTCACTAAACATGCTTTGTATTTCTAAATTTATATGAAATAGCTAAAGATATTTGAAATTCACAATTATTTATATGGATCAATAGTAATTTACTTATGATGACTGCGTGTATGCTAATTATTCAACTGTTGATAAAAAAACAAAAGATGAAGGTTTAGAAAGCTTGATTCCTTAAGAAATACTTCTCTGCTACTCATGCATACAAATTTGATTAGCTGCAATACTTCAAAGGAGTTAAATTCATATATGTTTCTTTTGAGCAATATCACAAATTCACATATAGAACTGCAATCATCAAAGGAAATATATAAAAGAACACATAAATCTAATTACACTCAGAAATAGATGCATTAATTAGATGTTTGTATTCAGCAACATATGAAATCCATTCAAATTTACAATGTATTTTGACTTCAAAAACATTGAAAATATCAGCAACTAAACAAACTTACAAACATTTTCTAGATACAACGAGAAACAGGACATTCCACATTTTCTCCACTGCAGACACATGCAACTACTACTACTTCAATTCCATAAGCTTAAAGTATTTCTACGAATTACTTCTCTTGCAAATTCTCAGTGTTTTCCAAACTCAGCCATATGTACCAATATACACATATTAAAGTCTCTTATATAGACCCCAAATCCCCTTCCCGAGCCACAAACCCTCCATAGTTCGAATTCAAATTCCAATGCCAAGTGTCACTTTAAAAATATATAAAAGAACATTCTTCAGCACAAAGGATGCCTTGAGAATCTTTTAAATTTTTAACTTTACTTGACCAATTAGCGTTACAAAATCATAACCAATAGTGAATACACAACATATTCACTATCATTGTCTTCTTCAATTGGCACATCTATGTTATTGTCATTCATGTATTTCGTAAAATTTGTAGTTAGGGGAGATATGGAAGTACGATCAGTCCTCTGAGATGCACCCCATGTGTATCTCTACATTTCAATGGCTGTCTTCAGTGCCTAGGCTTTGTTCTCCTGATCTTCTCTTCTTGTATGATATTTCCTAATTTTAGCACTTATTCTCATCATGTTTTCCATCCCCTCTTCATCCAAATGATTTACAAGATCATTAATGCAGGGCTGGAAATTATCTTTGAATTCTTTTACTATTGTATCTGCATCAAATACCTGACTCTGGTGGCATGGATGTTTAACTAGATCTTCTACCATGTTCACATGTTGCTTCAACAATATTTGAGTACTCCTTTCCATCTCTTGTATGTTCACCAAACATGGCCTCAATACTCTCTCCTCATACTTAAGCTCCATCTTCTTTGGGAGCTAAAATACAACCTGCATTGTTATGATACGTTCATTTACCAGAGCCTAAGCATATCCTTCCAAAGCTTTGAGTTTCTTTAATTCATCCCTCTTTTGTTTTATCTTGTCTTGGCACTTTTACACAATGTGCATTATTATTTCTCCCTATCAAAGTCAAATTCCAATTATTGATAGCAATTTTTATTACATCCTCTCCTTTCTGAATGAATGAGCTATCAAAACTCTCCAGCATATTAGCTTCATGTTTCTTATTTTCTATTCCCTCTACTTGCTCTTTAGAAAGAATAGTTAGCTTTGGGGCTAATTTTGGCATACTATGTGTAGGGTCAAATATTGCCTAAATAAGTTGCTCATATTGGGCAATTTACCCTTTCAAGCTCTTTATTTTCTATTGGTCTTTTCTCAACCTACTAGTAGTGAACTCAGTCATTTCTTGCAACTCCTCAATATGCTTTTCTCTGTTTACATGACCTAAATCCATACTAATTACCTTGTATTAATCTGTAGTTACTTCTCCTTTATCTTTATTTACCTGGGGTATTTCTATTTGCACTATTCTTCCACCAGAGGAATCTCTCTTTATGGCAGACACAATTCTAGCCTTTCTCCTCCCTCTTCTCCTAGCCTCACTAGCTAACAAAGTCTTGATATCAATTGGTGCCACCTCAACTCTAGTTTGTTTTATCTTAGATTCTAACCAAGCAGGCACCTCTTTATTTGTCTTTGTAACCTCTTCATTCAATACCTCTTCAAGAGGTCCCTCTGTTAGTATTTCCTCTTCTTCATGTTCTTTCTCTTGTTGTGATGGTTGCTGTTGTAATGGAACCTATTGTAGTGGGACCTATTACTTTAGTGGAACTTAGATATTTTCTATAGTCTGCTACTCCTCTTTAGGTATCTTGGGATTAGGACATTCCTGTGGTGAATCTTGCCCTTCATCCTCCCTTTGTTCTTGCATTTCATCTGTAGGCATACTCTTTCAATTATTTCCACTTTGTTCATCTTGTGCCTTCTCCATACCTATATTCTCTTCTTCCCCAGCTTGATTCTTTAATATTTCCTAAGCAGCCTCCTTGACTTCTTCCATCAGATCTTTTGGTATTATATTCTCAAAAGGATCAATGATTTTAATATTCCTTATACATTGCTTGGACTAAAGAGGAGACTTAGGTCTTTATTTATCTTCTTCTTCACTACTGCTCATCTCCAAGCTATCTTCATTGCCTTCTATTTCACCTTTTCTTCATCCCCCTCTACCTCTTCAATTTGATCTACATCTACTACTTCTACATTTTTTGTCATGGATGATATGGTAGTAACTACACTGGTTGTCATCATTTCTTCAGCCATTTCTTGTTTAACTTTAATAAATCCCTGTTGTTTCCCTAGTTCATTTTTCTCTGCAACTGTAAGGATCTCCAAAGGTTTCTATTGGGGTCTCTGCACAGGCCCTACAAGTGTGGATGGTGATTGTGATATCGCCTCTGTTGGTATTAGACCCTATCCTTTTGTAACTACTACATTTGATGTGGATGCCCCTCCTTTAGTTGGTATAAACATTCCCTTAGGTATTGCCACTCTTATTCCTAATGCATAAGGGTCCATTATTGTGGCTCTAATTTTAACTTCAACTATTCTAGCTTCTAATACTTTCCTTTTTCTCTTGAAAAAAACATCAAAATCTTTCTCATTTTCTTGACTCCTCTTCTTACCTTTCTTATAAGTGATTGTCATTCCTCTTACTTTTAACTATTCTATTCTTTCTTTTACCCATATACTAGAATATACCAACACTAACCTTGAAACATTCTCTAATGATATCTCCTTAGGCTGACTCTAGTCAGGTTTAGTCAAAACCACCTTTGTGCTATCATACCATGAGTGAAAAGTATTCTCATCATCATACACAACTTCCTGTAGCACTTCAATTCCTCCCAATGTTTGCATCTGACCAGAGTTAACCACTGATGAGATCTCTTCTTAGCTTCCATTTCATTACCACAGCCCACCTAGAAATCCTCAATGTGAGGTTGATGTTTGAATTTCTTATCTATGAAATTATGAAGCCTGTTGAATGGGTCAAAAGGCCAAACTAAATCAAACATTGGAAGACCATAATACACTAATTCAACTTATGATGTTTTGGCCACCTCCTCACTAAAACACTAATACCTTTCTATCATGAAAAGGAATTTGATGTTACCCCTGTTATACTTATTTTTATACATCTTGTATCCATTAAGTACTTTCCTTGTGAATTCTAGTAGTACAATTTGGTCAGATGGATACCTGGGTAATATGAAGGGTTTACCCTTGAATCCCTCAGTTCTAATATATGTGAATGTAGAAAATTGAATGTACCTTGTACTATGCCATGTAATGGCATTCTTTGATGCTTTAGATAATCTTTGATCTTTCTCTCCCTTGAAAACACTTTGTCAAATACATGAAAAAAACATCATGAACCATTATCCAATTCTTCCCCACATTTTGTGCTTGTAATTCTAGCTAATGTTCATATCCAACAGTTGGTCTTGGCCCACTCCCTAGGGTGCCAATCCTTGGTATTCCATTCAATTGCATTTTGGTAGCACAAGAGTATACAATGTATGAGGACATGAAGAATTTATTATGTTTACCAAATCTTAAGGCCTGTGCATAAATGGTATTACTGACTGACATTTCCCAATGTACATACCCTATTTCTTCCTTAATGAATTGTATGATTGAAAACATGCACAACTCAAATGAAGCAGCATCCTCCAACCCCATTACTCTACTTAGTAATGTATTCATGATATACACTTCTTCCTTAAAATCTATCTTGTACAGATTCTTGGGCACTCTAGCAGTTGCCTTCAGTTTCTTATCATGAGTGTACCAACCATAAAATATAGAACTGCTACATGTTACCTCTTCCCTCTTAAAATTTACAACATATAACTCCAGGTCCACTTCTTTCATTTTCCCTATAGTCTTTAACCCAAATGTCTCTGTTATCCCTTCCATGGACAAGTTTGCGAAGACCACCCCATTATGCTTAACCTTCCTAGAATTAAAATCATATTTTTGTAAGCACTTAATAACTAGGTCTCTAGCCTCCATTCCTTGAGGAAAACCTGCAGCATTGTACAGTCCAGCATCCCAAATATTTTTCATCACCAAAGATGCGCCAGGTTCCCAGACTTTGTTCAATATCTCTTCAGAATCGAAATCCCCAACCTTAGTATCAAATACCCTGTGCATACAATATATGTTCGTAAGGTAACCTCAGACTGCAAATTCTTCCTTAGTTTTGGTTTCCTTCACTTCAGCTTTTTAAGCCACTTTTTCAACTTTCTTTCCTTTCAGCAGCATCCTATAGAGATATACATTTCATTTTACAACCATGTTTTATGTTATAGGGTTTTTTACCATTCATATACAATGTTTCACTTTTACCCTAGACTCTTTTCATTTAAATCATGCATATATTTCCTCACTGTGTCTAATCTATGATTGACCCTACTAAATTATAGTAGTTAACTAAGTTATTCAACTATAATCATCATATAACTTGTAGTGACTGTATTCTGTAAAATACTAGTAGGGTTTCAAAAACATACTTGTATTTTGTAACCATTGACCTTAATTTGACAAGATTTACTGTTTAGTCTCCATTCAACTACTGTTTCTGAATTTCCTATTGCCTTTTGAATCTTTTAGTATAGCTCTATAAAACGCTCTATGATTTTACCCCTTGAATGCAATTGTGAGATTTAACACACTCAGATTTCCTTTTACTTCTTTCTAAATTCTACGTTATCAGTGTTTATTGTGCATTAAATATTGTAATCAAGGCATACAATTTTTCTTTTTCATTTCATATTTTGAATTATGTATACGTTAATCTCTACACTTTTTGAATTTTGTATCTCTTATACATGCACCTTTCTTTTCTACTTTTTGCATACTTACTTTTGAATATCTCTATGCATCTCTTATACAATCATTGAAACATACAAACGTAGACTCCAATGGGTTTATAGAAACAAATTATAATTGATTTCGAGTCCAGTGTTGTATCTAAGTCCCTTGTATCACATTTTGTATATCACATTCATCCCGAACATACATAAGCAGACCCCACCCATTGTATGCAATATTGAAATCTTTTTTTACGTCGCACTCCTTGTATTAATTCTTTGTATATCCCAATGTATATCACCATTTATATTAGATACATGTGTAGATACAAATATTTGCAATGTTCAATTCTTACCCTTCTATTATGAATGACCGTACTCTGTCTTGTATTTAATGGTAAATTCGAAATCAAACTCAAATCAAGTTAAAATAAAAACATATCTAAGATATTTAACTCAACTTGACCCTTGGCATGTATGAATTAATTTTTCAGTGCTGGGATGACGAGCTTGAGAGAGCTTCATTAATGGTGAATCATTTTGTTGACCAAGTGTGGCTCTATTTAATAACCTCAATAATGAACAATTTTATTTCATTCTCAAAATTCTGTCAAGCAGCGATCATGGAGACCTGTATCTGTCTTCATGGCTCTAGATGATAAATTGCTTCCATTGGTTCTATTACAGATTCATGCCTAAGGAAACTCATCACACAGCATGATGATCCTAGGCTTCACCCACTGGAATTAGAGGCAATTAAAATGGTTCTGGGCAAATATTTTCTTAACAATGAGGACAGGTACCAAGTAAATTTAGACATAAACTCACGGTTCCTCGTCTCTCTTCTAGACTTGGGTTAGTGTTCAGAGACATTTTTAGAGAAGATTATCGTGTTATAGACCTGGACATGGTAATTGGGGTTGAGCTTGGTAGCGGTAGTTCCCGTGCCTTGGAACTAGCACTGGTGTTTGTCCTTGGTTCTATGGTTCAAAGACTACCCTTTCTGAATATGTCTAATTTGGCTCTAGGACATCTCCGTCAATGGGTGACTATTGGGTGTATTTTCCTTTGTCTCTCTCGTGGATTGGTCCTAGTGCAAAACAATGACTGGGTAGCACAAGTTGCAAACTTAGTTAGGGCTAGGGATTTTTACAGATTCCCTTAGCTTTGGTAAGCTATAATTAGATAATCAGAAGGCAAAATGCCTCTATTTTGTGAAAATTTTGCAAGCTTAAATGATAGGGGTGAAGTTTCCCTAACTGTATTTTTTTTGCATACAATGAATATAATTACCTACCCAGTGTTTTAGCATGTTCAAATTTGTGTATGCACCTTTCCTTTCTATATCTTTAATACATGTCATCATACCTACAATAGCACCTACAAAGAATAGGCATTTTTTTCCATTTATATACTCAATCACATTTTCTCTTTGGGTCCATCCATGTATATTCCAAGATATGTATATGACATGCAAGAGTTTATACATACAATACAAGATATAAATACAATTGTTGAACCGAACGTTTATTTACCTTACCTATAAAACACCGTTGGGTCTAGGTTTGCATGTTTGTGGTTTAAGCACTCAAGATACATATGGAAAAGCGAAATGACCCTGTACGTTACACAAAGCATCTTAATATGCAAAGAAATTTGTATATGAGATACAAATTTAATTAAACACTACATTTTCTCAACAAGTTGAATATCTCACAAAAGATAAGGAACTTCAAGTTAGTTCAAAAAAGCAATCACAAACCCATCCTCTTGTAGATTTCACTAGTAACCTTAGTTTTTCTCTAGTACTATATATTTTGAAATTTCCAAGCTTTTCAAGCATCAAGTACATTTTCCCTTTACCACCAAGCAAGACCAAACCACAAGTAAAAAACAAAAGCCACAGCAAGGGTCCTCATTACACTAGAGGGTAAAATGGGGTGTGTTGTGAACATCACATCATTGTCCATACCCTATTCCAAATCTCCCATTTTGGGACAAGTAGGGAGTATGCTAGCAAAGGTTGTCAAATTTGGAATAGGATCTCACATTCATCACATCTTTTCCCTAAAAAGAATACTCCACCACTAGTAGTCTTCCGGTCATCCACATCTCCTACCCAATCCACATCTATATAAGCATGAAGAGAGAAATCATGATCTCTAGGATACCATAAACCATATTCAACTATCCCTTTTAGATATTTGAGAATCCTCTTGATTGCCATGACATAAGATTCTCTAGTATCAGCTTGCAATCTAGCAACAAGACCAACAACATTCATAATGTCAGGTCTAGTTTAAGTAAGATACAATAGTCCTCCAATCATTGACCTGTACTTTTTCTAATCAACCTTAGGAGAGTCATCATCTTTGCTCAATTTACATCCGGTTGCCCTAGGAGTGTTCATTGGTTTTGAGTCTTCCATTCCAAATTTCTTCAACAATTCTTTCACATATTTGGTATGTGAAATGAAGATTCCTTTCTTTGTTTGAATGATTTGCAGACCCAAGAAGAAATTCATTTCCCCAAACATAGACATCTCAAATTCACTTTTCATTTGATTTGCAAAAGTTTTACACATACTATCTCTTCCTCGAAAAATGATATCATCAACAAATACTTCAACAATCAAGATATTTTCATGATCAATTTTGAAGTACAAGTTATTGTCAGCAGTACCTTTGTTGAAACCAATCTTCAAAAGATACTTATCCAGTCTTTCATACTAGGCTCTTGGGGCTTGTTTGAGTCCATACAATGCTTTCTTCAACTTGCAAACCATATCACCATGATCAGATAATTGGAATCCATCTAGTTGCTCAATGTAAACTTCTTCTTCCAAGTCACCATTTAGAAAGGCAGACTTGACATCCATCTAATATACTTTGAATTCCTTGAAGGCAGCAAAGGCAAGAAATAATCTGACTACTTCAATTCTTGCCACCAGAGCAAAAGTTTCTTCAAAATCAACTCCTTCTACTTGGGAATAACCCTTGCAGACCAATCTGGCTTTGTTTTTGACTACTTCACCATCTTCATTTAGTTTATTCCAGAAGACCCATTTGGTTCCAATCACATTTTTGTTTCTAGGTCTGGGAACAATATCCCAAGTGTGATTTTTCTCAATTTGCATCAACTCTTCCTTTGTTGCTTTAGTCCAGCTTTCATCATTGCATGCTTCATTCACTGTCTTTGGTTCAATGTTTGAAATCAGACAATACTTTTTTGAGTCTTGAGAAATCTTTCTTCTTGTTTGAACACATTTTCTTTTATCACCTATGATGTGATCTTCAGAGTGATTCAGTTTTACATACCTGGGAGTTTTGGGAATTTCTTGCACTTTTGTTTCTTGAGCGGGTTCATCCAAACTTATCTCTTCTTCCTGATTCTCCGGATCAGTCTAGATCTAAATTTAAGAAGAGGTTTGGACTTCTTGGACCAAAACATTGTTCTGATCATCTTCATCATATTCATAAAAACTTGAGGGTTTTTCAATACATTTATCAACCTTCACATTTTTACTTTCTATAATCTTTCTCAATCTCTTGTTATAACACCAGTATGCTTTGCTTTGAGTAGAATAACCCAAGAATATTCCTTCATCACTTCTAGCATCAAATTTTTCAAGATCTTCATCTATTTTAATATAACATTTGCTACCAAAGACTCTGAAATACTTCACAATGGGAGTGATGCCAAACTAGAGTTCATAAGGGGTCTTACTAGTATTGCTTTTGATTTGTACTTGACTAAGAGTATAGACAATAGTGCTTACAGCTTCTGTCCAGTAGATTTGAGGAACATTTGCTTCCATCATCATGGTTCTAGATGCTTCTTGGATGGTCTGGTTCTTTCTCTCCACTACTGCATTCTGTTGTGGAGTCCTTGGAGCAGACGACTATCTTTTTATCCCATGTTTCTCACAAAATTCTATGAACTCCCTGGATGTGAATTCTCCACCTCTGTCAGACCCAAGACATTTTATGTTTAATCTGGTTTCATTCTCTACCATAGACTTGAATATTTTAAATTTATCAAGAGCCTCAGATTTCTCTTTTAGAAATGTCACCCACATCATCTGGGAGTGGTCATCAATTAATAACATGAAGTATCTATCACATTGCAAACTTTTGATTCTTGCTAGACCACATAGATTAGTATGTACTAAGTCTAACAATCCAATAGAAGATTGTTCCTTACTTTTGAATGTGACTGCTCTGCTTACCCAACTCGCATTCTTTGCATAGACTATTAGTAGGTTTCACCAGTCTTGGAAGATCTCTTACAGCCTAATTGTTGCTTATCTTGATGATATTATCAAAATTCACATGACACATTCTCCTATACCACAGCCACCTCTGATAAATCTGAACAAATAAATAACTTTTACCAGTACCAACCAAGTGGAAGATATTACCTTTTGTTTGAGTACCGGATGCAATCTCTATTTTGGAACTTTCAAAGATTTTACATTTTCTATTTTTGAATCAGAGATCATAGCCTTTGTCCACCAACTGTCCAACACTAAGAAGATTGTACTTCAGACCTTCAACATACAATACATTACTGTTTTTGTTCTTTCCATCAAAAGAAATAGTTCCTCTACCTTTGATCTTGCCACCAGAATTATCACCAAATTTTACCACTCCTCCTTCATATCTTTCCAAATGTATGAACTTATTTTTGTCACTTGTCATATGGTGGGAGCATCCACTGTCAATGACCCAGTCATCCTTTTCTTCAACTTGGGCAGCCCGAGCTCTTTCTACCACTTTGTGATTGACATATTCATAGGGCATTAGATCTTCTTCCTTGATGGCAATAAACACCTAGTCACCTCTGGATTTGTTTCCTATCTTTGATTCATCATCTTCATGAACATAGAAACATTTCTTTTGGAATCTTGATCTATTATTATTTTCTCTTGAAAATATTTCCAAACACGTTGAGGCAAAATGACCAATCTTATTGCATTTGAAACATTTGAAGGGCAATTATCCTTCATACTTACCGGAGCCTCTTGGCAGTCTTTTTGCAATAAGGGCTTCAAGTGGAGCAGCTTCTACTTCATCTTCTTCCAAATCTTTTCTTTCTTTTTCATACCATGACAGTTTCTTCAATGAGTTCTCTCCTGGATCAAACTTTTGTTTTCCTTTTACAGAGGCACTATATTTGAATGCAGATTAGGTCTTGGGGGGTGAATCTCCAAACTCGGCCAATTCAAATGTAGCTAATTTTCCAACCAATTGATCTCTTGTGATATTTGAAAAAGATATGAATTATTCAACAGTAGAAACCTTGTATTTGTAAGAAGGAGGTAGGGATCTGAGAACTTTGGCAATAATCTCATCTTCATCCAAGATTTCACCAACACACCTAATGCCACAAACAAGCTAATTTACTTTTGGCATAAATGTAGTGATATTTTCATCTTCACTCATCTTCAGGTTTTTGAATTTTCCTTTTAGACTCTGTAACTTGGCACATTTAACATACTTGTCTCCTTCATGCAGAAGTTCTATTTTTTCCCAAATCTCATATGCAGTTTGTAAATCTATAACATTTGTCAGCTCTAAATCAGATAAGGCACTTAGTAGAGCTTCTTTAGCCCGAAGATTGTTTTCAACATCTTTGATTTCATCTACGATTCTTGAACCATTCTATGGAGGAACATACTTCTTTGAAGCCATGATCCAATATCACATTCCCATACATTGCAAGTGACATTCCATGTGGCTTTTCCAAAGAGTGTAATTGGTTCCGTCAAACCGCGGACTATCCTTCTTGTAGGAAGGCATCCTAGATCTCCTCAAGCGGTTAAGCTCTTTTAGAGGAACTTAGCTCTGATACCAATTGTTAGATTCAAGATAGACAACTGAGAAGGGGGGGTGAATCAGTTGTCTCAAAACTTTCTCTTATTAGCCACTTAAATCCTTCTTGTAATTTAGCAGCATAATAATAAATCAATCATGGAAACATAATGCAACAATTCAAGAGTAGAAACACATTAACACATATGACACCAAGATTTTAACGTGGAAAACCCAATTAAGGGAAAAACCATGGGGTGACTAACCTAAGATTGTATTCTCTATTAAAAGAATAAGAAGAACAAAATGGCACATGGAAATTAGGGCTCACTACCTGAGCACACTACTCACAAGAGGCCCACTGCCTACAGGAGACACACTGTCTACAGAATAATAAATATTACATACTTGAACTGAAGAATAGCATCTTCACCATGCTTGATTAAGTTCGATTAAATCCCAATACTTTTGTTCCTCTCTACCACACTCTCATCTCCACGAAGATTCTTTTGAAATGACTTCACAACTTCTTATTTATACAAGACATCGACTTTGGGATAATATCAAAGTTGACAAACTTTACAAAGCAAATACACAAATACAACTTGACTTGTTACAAAAGACTTCATATGGATCACCACACTATCGGCTACACAAATTTGAGACTTCAATCTTCTTTGAGGAACACTCCATGCTTCACAGAACATCTTCAAGATCATCTACAGGATGTGTAACTCATTTGGTCGACCAAGTTTAGGAAGAACATCATCATCATCATCCGGAAGTAATTTTTCAATTATGAGCTCAATCTTCAATGCGAATCACCAACACAAACTAGACACAATCCAAAGACCTCCACAAGCTTACCTGAATCACCAAGAACATCCACACTACTTCTGCTTACTGAAATCATTCTCTCCTTCATCCAGAACTTCAAGAACATAGTCTGTCATCACTGTCATATTGGAATAGATTCTTGTGGACCTCCATACCATGAACCAATTGAGTTGTCAAGTCACATTGAATTCCTAGACACACCAAATCCACAGAACAAGATATTACATTTCTGGATCTCACCGGACCTATTTGTGTCACTCTATCACATCTGAACATCTACTAGAACTAGTTTTACTCATATGTCCTTAACTTCTTCAAATCTTCATGTGGGCCTCTCAAAACTTTACTGGATCACCTTTGGACACATATCTACAGACCATTTGATGCATATCCTCTGATCTTCATCTGAGCTAGGATCTTTACTTCACTATCTTCACTATTCTTCTCTATTCTTGATAGGACTAATTTTCTCAATATGCTCAGCATACAACTCATCCAATCCTTGACATCAATGCAATAGGAGTATGTCGACATCAATGACAACACTGGTTAGGCCCATACTTGCAATAGGCTTTACACCTGCTAAATGCATTTGCTTGACAGTTTCTAAAGCCTTTTCAACAAATCCATTTTGTGCATATCCCACAACCATTGCATTCCATGAGATGACATCTCTTTGAGGCATTCTATGAAGTAGTTCACATGCCCTATCAATGCTTCCACATTTTGCGTACATGTCTACTAGGGTAGTTGTAACTACAACAAATGACAAAATTCCTTTATCCTTCATGTTTTGATGGATGTCGATACACTGTTCCAAAGCTCCCATTTTGGCATAGACAGGGAGTATGCTAGCAAAGGTTGTCAAGTTTGGATTTAAACGTACTAATTTCATTTGTTTGAAAGTTTCTAAAGCCTTTTCAACAAATCTATTTTGTGCATATCCCGTAACCATTGCATCCCATGAGATGGCATCTCTTGAGGCATTCTATGAAATAGTTCACATGCCTTGTTAATGCTTCCACAATTTGTATACATGTCTACCAGGGCAGTTGCAACTACAACAAATGAAAAAATTCATCTATCCTTCATACTTTGATAGATGTCCATACCCTTTTCCAAAGATCCCATTTTGGTACATGTAGGGAGTATGCTGGGAAAGGTTGTCGAATTTGTCTTTACACCTGCTAATTTCATTTGCTTGAATGTTTCTAAAGCCTTTTAAGCAAATCCATTTTGTGCATATCTTACAACCATTTCATTCCATGAGATGACATCTCTTTGAGGCATTCTTCCAAATAGTTCACATGCCTTGTTAATGCTTCCGCATTTTGCATACATGTCTACTAGGGCAATTTCAACTACAACAAATGACAAATTCCTCTAACTTTAATGCTTTGATGGATGTCCATACCCTGTTCCAAAGATCCCATTTTGGCACAGACATGGAGTATGCTAGAAAAGGTTGTTTAATTTTGCTTTATACCTACTAATTACATTTGCTTGAAAGTTTCTAAAGCCTTTTCAACAAATCCATTTTGTACATATCCCACAACCATTACATTCCATGAGATGACATCTCTTTGATGCATTCTGCCAAACAGTTCACGTGCCTTGTCAATCCTTCCACATTTTGTATACATGTCTACCAAGGTAGTTGCAACTACAACAAATGACAAAATTCCTCTATCCTTCATGCTTTGATGGATGTCCATACCCTATTCCAAAGCTCCCATTTTCACACAGGCAGGGAGTATGTTAGCAAAGGCTGTCAAATTTGGTTTTACACCTACTAATTGCATTTTCTTGAAAGTTTCTAAAGACTTTTCAATAAATCCATTTTGTGCATATCCTGCAACCATTACATTCCATGAGATGACTTCTCTTTGAAGCATTTTGGCAAATAGTCCACATACCTTGTCAATGCTTCCACACTTTGCATACATCTCTACCAGGGAAGTTGTAACTACAACAAATGAAAAAATTCTTCTATCCTTCATGCTTTTATGGATGTCCATATCCTATTCCAAAGCTCCCATTTTGGCATAGGTAGGGAGTATGCTGGCAATGGTTATCAAAATTGGCTTTAGACCTACTAATTGCATTTGATTGGAAGTTTTGAAAGCCTGTTCAACAAATCCATTTTGTGCATATCTCGCAACCATTGCATTCCATTAGATGACATCTCTTTGAGGCATTCTACCAAATAGTTCACATGCCTTGTCAATCCTTCCACATTTTGCATAAATGTCTACAAGGGAAGTTGCATCTACAATATATGACAAAATTTCTTTATCCTTCATGCTTTGATGGATGTCCATACCCTGTTCCAAAGCTCTCATTTTGGCACAGGTAGGGAGTATGCTAGAAAAGGTTGTCGAATTTGGCTTTACACCTGCTAATTGAATTTGCTTGAATGTCTCTAAATCCTTTTCAACAAATCCATTTTGTACATATCCTACAACCATTGCATTCCATGAGATCGCATCTCTTTGAGGCATTCTTCCAAACAATTCACATGCTTTGTCAATGCTTCCATATTTTGCATCTACTAGGGTAGTTGCAACTACAACAAATGACAAAATTCCTCTATCCTTCATGCTTTGATGGATGTCCATATCCTATTCCAAAGCTCCCATTTTGGCACATGCAGGGAGTATGCTAGAAAAGGTTGTCAAATTTGCTTGAAAGTTTCTAAAGCCTTTTCAACAAATCCATTTTGAGCATATCCTACAACCATTGTATTCCATGAGATCACATCTCTTTGAGGCATTCTTCAAAATAGTTCACATGCCTTGTCAATGCTTCCACATTTTGCATACATATCTACCATGGTAGTTGCAACTACAACAAATGACAAAATTCCTCTATCCTTAATGTTTTGATGGATGTCCATACTCTGTTCCAAAGCTCCCATTTTGGCATAGACAAGGAGTATGCTGGCAAAGGTTGTCGAATTTGGCTTTACACCTACTAATTACATTTGCTTGAAAGTTTCTAAAACCTTTTCAACAAATCCATTTTGTGCATATATTGCAACCATTGCAATCCATGAGATAACATCTCTTTGAGGCATTCTGCCAAATAGTACACTTGCTTTGTCAATGCTTCCACATTTTGCATACATGTCTACCGGGGTAGTTGCAACTACAACAAATGACAAAATTCCTCTATCCATCATGCTTTGATGAATATCCATACCATGTTCTAAAGCTCCCATTTTGGCATAGGCAGGGAGTATGTTGGCAAAGGTTGTCGAATTTGGCTTTACACCTCCTAATTGAATTTGCTTGAAAGTTTCTAAAGCCTTTTCAACAAATCCATTTTGTACATATCCTGCAACCATTACATTCGATGAGATGACATCTCTTTGAGGCTTTTTGCCAAATAGTTCACATGCCTTGTCAATGCTTCCACATTTTGCATACATGTCTACCAGGGTAGTTACAACTACAAAATATGACAAAATTCCTCTATCCTTCATGCTTTGATGGATGTCCATACCCTGGTCCAAAGCTCCCATTTTGGAATAGGCAGGGATTATGGTGGAAAAGGTTGTCGAATTTGGCTTTGCACATGATAATTGAATTTTCTTTAAAGTTTCTAAATCCTTTTAAAGAAATCCATTTTATGCATATCCCACAACCATTACATTCCATGAGATGACATCTCTTTGAGGCATTCTGCCAATAAATTCACATGCTTTGTCAATGCTTCCACATTTTGCATACATGTCTACCAAGGTAGTTGCAACTATAACAAATGACAAAATTCATCTATCCTTCATGCTTTGATGGATGTCCATACCCTGTTCCAAAGCTCCCAATTTGGCATAGGCAAGGAGTATGCTAGAAAAGGTTGTCAAATTTGGCTTTACACTTGCTATTTGCATTTGCTTGAATGTTTCTAAAGCCTTTTCAAAAAATACATTTTTTGCATATCCTGGAACCATTGCATTCAATGAGATGACAACTCTTTGAGGTATTATTCCAAATAGTTCACATGCCTTGTTAATGTTTCCACACTTTGCATACATGTCTACCAGGGCAATTGCAACTAGAACAAATGACAAAATTCCTCTATCCTTAATATTTTGATAGATGTCCATACCCTGTCTCAGAGCTCCCATTTTGGCACAGGGAGGGAGTATGCTAGCAAAGGTTGTCAAATTTGGCTTTACAAATGCTAATTACATTTGCTTGAAAGTTTCTAAAGCCTTTTCAACAAATACATTTTTTGCATATCCCACAACCATTGCATTCCACGATATGACATCTCTTTGAGGCATTCTACCAAATAGTTCACATGCTTTGTCAATGCTTCCACATTTTGCATACATGTCTACTAGGGCAGTTGTAGCTAGCACAAATGACAAAATTCCTCTATCCCTCATGCTTTGATGGATGTGCATAGCTTGTTCCAAAGCTCCCATTTTGGTACAAGTAGGGAGTATGCTGGAAAAGGTTGTCGAATTTGGCGTTACACCTACTAATTGCATTTGCTTGAAAGTTTCTATATAATTTTCAACAAATCCATTTTGTGCATATCCTGTAACCATTGCATTCCATGAGATGGCATCTCATTAAGGAATTTTGCCAAATAGTTTGCATGCCTTGTTAGTGCTTCAACATTTGAAATACATATCTACAAGGGCAGTTGTGTAGAAGACCACTGCAACACCACAAGGTGATTTTTGGGCTTTTGCGGTGATGCGGGGAAACTCCATGCATCAGTGCGAAGGCCCAACAACCACCTTGCAATGTTGTGGTGACCCGGGCATAAGAGTGGATGTGCCTTCCATTAAAGGTTTGGATCGACCATGTCATTTTTCCTCCAATCTGTAAATGTAGGTAAGAAGTCCCCATGGGCATACTGATAATGAAGAGAGGGAGAGCTTGTGGAGTGAAACATGGTACCTGAGTAGATGTTTTTGAATTCATCATGGGTGAGGTCTGCAAACTTGTTGAGGCCCATCCTATAAGACTCATTCTTCTAGTTGTGTGCCTCTATATAAGCAAGTTTATTCTTGAATACGTGTAAGCGTTCATCTTTCTCAAGCAGGTCATTGTGGGCTTTTCCATGCTTGCCCATCCATTTTTCATAAAGTTGGAGGATCTTCTTCTCTCGTATTTTACATCTTCTTGTCTTCATGTATACATAGATACGCATTGAATAGTTATTTCATAGATCCCTTTCAGATTTAATTTCTCCCATAGAGAGAGACTAGGAGCACATATTTACGATTACTCTACTATATTTTAATGTTGCATTATCTGCAAGGAATTGAATAAAATGGTGGTTTGTTGTTTAGCTTCATTGAGGAGCAACTTTCTTTGTATTCTAAGTACTCTTCATCTTGTTGTGTACGTATTCTACTAGAAATCATGTTACTCTACAGTGTTTATATACATTTTATATGCTAAAAATTGTAATCTTGATGTCTGGTACCTATATACACTTTATACGACTTACTCTAGCTAAGACTGTACAAAATCTTTAAAATTAAAGAAGATTCCAATTTGATCTTTTTTAATTGTAGGCTAAAATTCATAAATATTTTGTTGTTAGCACTATACAAAATTTAAGGAAAGATTTTAGTTTGTTAGTACTATACAAAATTTAGGGGAAGATTTTAGCTTGATTTTTACATGTAGGCTCAAATTCATCAATATTTTTGTTCTTAGTTGTAATGGCATTTATATGTAGTTTGTCTTATTTTTTGGTACAATATAAAGTTTAAAAAAGTGGATTCTCTTTTGAAAGCTCTAGTTTAGTCTTTTGGTGTGGACTCAAATTCAGTAGTATTTTATTCTAAATTGTAATATTTTTGTCTAGTGTTATGTCTATATGCACTTCCTATGCCTTATTCCCACTAAGAGTTGCAATCTTGTTGTCTAATATCTATATATACCTTATATACCTTATTCTTGCTAAGAGTTATAATCTTGTTGTCTAGTGCCTATATACATTTTATATGCCTTACTCTTGCTAAGATTTTATATGCCTTACTCTTGCTTGGGAACCTTGTACTTATATGTTAAACTATATTTTCAATGTCAATGGCAGTGATGATCTCGGCATTCACTTCAAATACATTGAAGCAGCAGCCAAAACTAGAGAAATCAAGGAGGTGGAACATGTAACCAGAGAGTCAAAATATTTATGATGCTGAAAAGGAAAAGAACTTTCTTATGGAAGCAAGACTTCCAGATGCTTATCCACTGACAAGTGTTTGTGATCGGTTTGGATTTGTCCATTGTCATGTTTAATAAAGCTTATCAATCAAGGTATATACAAAACATAGTTCTCATTCCATACTGAGTATTCATGGTGTGAAGTCTATAGAGGAGTCTTTCATAGGACCCTTAGACTTCATTTGTCAAGTAGTTCTTTCATGTTTTGAAGCTATATAAGAAAAAAATAGAGCATTGTAACTCAGTTTTCTCAATCTCAACACTAAGAAATACACTTTGTAACTCATTTTTCAAACCAAAGACACATATTTCTATCTTGCATCTACTTTAAGGTCACCTTTTCTCAAGAAAATTTCAATATTTTGCCTTCTTAATAGCCGTTTCATTATGTGCAAATGAATGATTGATTATGTTTTCTTTGTGTTTTATGTTTAAACCTCAAAAGCATTGTCTCATTTCTAGCACTTTTAAGCAAAAATTAGTGAACAAAAACAATTAAATAAACTACCGATTGACTAAATATACTACCAACTTGTAGAAATCAGTGAATAAATATACTACCAATTGATAGAAACCAGTGAATAAATATGACTAAATCAATGAAGAAAAACATACTACCAAATTAATCAATCAAAATAACCAAATAAATGATTGACAATAAACTACTAATGGTCACATAACCAAGCTCAGTGAATAATATGACTAAATATATGAATAAATCAATGACTAAATATACCACCAAATTGATCAATCAAAATGACCAAATAAATGACTAAAATTGGTTTAGTCATAAATTTGGTCATGTTATAAATGACTGACAATAAACTACTAATGGTCACGTGACCAAGTTTAATCATTTATAAGCATTTTTTAGTAGTTTTTTTAAATCACATATTGTTGTTTTTGTACTAGTGACAATACTATATATAGCATCAATTTTTTGAAGGATTTGCATATGAGGTGGAGCACTCTTTGTAAAAATTATATATTAAGGGGGAGTTTATACAATTTTGGATTGTTGTAAGAATAATATATCATGCCCTGTGTCCTTGATGTCAAAGGGGGAGAGAGAAGTGTAATATATATCTAAGGGGGAGTGATTGTACACATTTTTCTTTGGGTGTTGCCATCAATGACAAACGGGGACATTGTTGGCAATATGTGTTTTGATTTGTGTCAACATAAGATGTGTAAATATGAGGTTAGACTTGTACAGATTTTAATAGCTGGAGAAGCTAATAGATAGTGTAGGATTTAAGAGAGATGGTTTGACTAAGTTAAAGACTTAGGATCAACTTGCTTAAGGGAAACTAGTCTAAAAAAATTAGCAGATGAAGAGAAAACTAGCTAAGTGTGGTATGGTGATCATTCTTGTGTCTAAACATGATGTGAAGGTGGATACTCATGTCCTGATATGTTTTCTTCATCTCTATATTCATATTTTATTAGTTTGAAGTCCCACACCTAGAGACTTGTTGTAGAATCTTGATTAAGTCATTCATAGTGTATATCATAAGGCATAATTACGGTATAGTCAACATTTCTCCACATTACAAAATTTAGTCTTGCAGTTTAGAATATAAGATGATATAGACATTAAATTTTTATACCTAAGATTTCATGTCACTACACCTTGAACAACAAAAGTTACAAGTGACAGAGTTATAGTTATTACTCAGATAGAGAAAAGCATGGATGGAGACCTTTTGGACTTCTCTGTATTCCTCTGGAAGTAAATGGTTGATCATGTGGATTTGAGAATAGTATAAGGGATGTATAAGGTATTCTACTTTGAAGTATTAGGTATCCTTATGGTCCATAAGATCAGATTTCAAGTAACATAAGTAATACAAACTATTCTGGTTTAAGAAGCATTCTCTAGAACATATGTTTAAGTATTTGCAGAAGATAAAGAAGGAATAAATCATCTATATAAGTATATTTTGAGATTCTACATGCTTCAAAGTATCTTAGGTTTGATTTTCATACAAATATCTCTTATTTCTTATGCAACAAAAAACAATTAATTTAGTAAATGAAGAAGTGTACTGTGAGGCCGATTATATTCACTTCCCTATTTTGATTGTTTACATTTTAGATGATGACACTATCAGACTTTGAGACTATTATTTCCATTATGCAAATTAGATTATAGCTCCTAACTTTTGGTTTGACATTGATTAGACATGTGGTGATTTGATTTGATCATATTTTGATGTTATGATGATATTAGATATATGAGATATAGTTGATGATGATTATTAATGTGATTTCAAGTTCATTATGTGCATATATTATTTGATGATGATTATGAGACATTAGATAGAAAATGTAGTTTTAATATTAAATTATGTTGTATCCAATGACATGAATTTAATTTCAGTTGCTTCAGCTATGATTATCCATGATGTGATTGACACTTGATCTAGTTATGTAGTATTATATTCCTAGGCCACGGGAAATCGAAGGTAGTGTTAACACATATGTTATTCCCTGTTAAGCTGATCCATTCCCAAGAGGGATGAGGATCACATGTGATTAGATGTTGCTTGCATGCATGCTTAATTTATTTATTTTGGCCTAGTGACTTCTTTTCTTAGATTGATTTATTTCATGTGTTGTATATTTACATTGTTTCATACCACTTGGTATTACTTTTGTTTTTGGGCCATTTAAAAGTGAATTTATGCCTCCCTAGGTGTACCTTAGTGTCCCAAACTTACCCTACGTGGTAACCCTTGGGTCTAGGGTCAATTTTGACTAACTAAACCTTAGGGTAACTCAATTTGATCACTCTAAACTAGGGTTTAGTCAAAGTGACGAATTTTGAAATGGCTAAGGGTGGGAGATGAGTCATGCTTTGAGAAAGACCCATCTCCCTTCACCAAGAAGACTTGGGAGGTCTTCAAGACTCCCAATTGTGTGGGATCTCCCTCCAAGACTCTCACACATGTGTGAGAGCATCTTGGAGGGAGATGGCTCTCTTGGAGAATAAGAGGATGCCATATGGCATCCCTTATCCTCATGGAGGCTTGAAGGGAATTGCCACCTCACCACTTGGTCTCTCACATGTGTGTGAGAGCACAAGTGGATAAGGTGAGGGATAGGATGGAATTGGAGGGTGACACTTGTCACCCTCACACTCCTTGTCCTTTGCAAGTGGCATGAGATGAGGAAGGAGAAGGTTACAAGTGTCACCTTCCCATTCCTCAAGGCCAAATTGGAAGGCCTATATTATCTCCTCTTGAAGAGGAGTGTGGGGTTCTTGCATTTTGCATTTTTCCTTGTATTCTTGGAGTTCTTTGTTTTGGGGAGTGAGAAAAATTTGGAGATTGGGAGACTTGGAGAAGTTTGGAGCTCTTCTTTAAATGTGCTTCCATTTTTAGGGATTTTGAAGGTAAGCTCCATGGAAATAGCCATTTCCCTATGCATGTTAGTTTTTTATTTACTTGAATGTGTTAGAAATTTATATTTGGTGTGGTTTCTCTCATTTTTGTGTGGGTTGGGAGTTTGGTAAGAGCACCTGCATTTGGGGATAAGGCTCAACTAGTATGGGGTGGGGGAGAGTGAACCTCCTCGAGGTCACCTCTTTATTGTTGTACTATTTTAGCCTTGAGGGCATTCTAAGGTGTTTGGGGAGAAAAGTGTATTGCAAGAGTGCCATGATGGGTTTGATATTTTTTTTGGAGATATGTATATTGTTGGTTATGGCCTAAGGCCTTGAGATTTTAGTGATTTGGAGTTCTTGGGGTGACCTCTCGAGTTGAGGGGTCCACTCCCCTAGCCCCATTCAAACTCATTTGTTGAGTTGTTGTTATGTGCAAATCCATGGGAGTAAGTTTATGTGTTTAGAAATTTTTCTTGTTCTGGTGTGTGTGTGTAAAACCGTGTGAATCCTACCTCCCTAGGTTGGGGATGACGCACTAGTGGGTCTACGGTAGGGAGGAGGGCATTCCTTCATGGCTTGTTTCCCCTTTTTGGTGTTTGTTATATTGCAGGTTTTCAGTTGAAGAAATGGACTTTGGAGAAGCTCATCCTTACCATATTTGCTTATTTTTGGGTGGCTATTGTGAGCCATGGCCCTAGAGGCCTTAATGTAATTTTTTTGTCAAAATTGTTACTCTACTTTGTGTTTGCTGTTTTAAGAAAATCTAATGTGCATTACCCTTATTGTTTTGGAGTTGTAAAATTGGTACTCCTTATTGTATCGGTGTGAAGGGAAAATTTTAATGAGAGTGAATCCTTTTCATTTTCATAAATATGATTAGTTTGTCATTGTTGTGTTTATAAGTTTAAATAGTTGCCAAAAGAAGAATATAGTTGTTGTCTTTTCATTCAGAAAACAAAGAAATATAGTTGCTATTTTTTTTGTATTAAAAAAAAATAGATTACTAGAAATGTATATGTTATAGTTTTTAAATTTAGTTGCATGCTATAACAGTGAAGTAAACAAAATAGTGTTGTAGAGAATGAGTTTTACAATAGATAAATGTGTTTTATTCCCACCCTTATGCTTCTGGTTTGTCAAAAAAAATTTAGTGTGTAAACTACATTTTATGCTCATAGGCAATGAAATTTTGGTTGTGAAATTTCTGTTAAAAAAAGATAAAGAGGAAAATGAAGTAGTAAGAGTTTCTTGTTATTTTTACAATCAAAGAAAAATATATGCCCTTCTGGTTAAGATAGATCTTCAAATCTGGTTATATCATTTTTATTTAAGTTGAATGTGGAGAACATGTAAAGATATGGGATATTATATATATATATATATATATATATATATATATATAAAATACACACACACATATATAAAACATTCATATATTAATCTAGTCATATAATTGACTTGGACTCATAAATATTCTGTGTAAATAGTTGTGTATATATATAAACATTATATTTTAAGAAAACTATTTTAAATAAAATATAAACCAAACCCTAATTAATGTTGTTGCTGACAACAACAAGGAATGTGATTTTTGGGCTGAATAGGGTAGAATCCATAGTAGAGATTTGTATAGTTTTAATTTTTAATAAAAATTGCAGAGGGGCTATGGTGGGCGACGGTGCCCACTACAGACCACCCCCCATTCCATCTACCATCTGTTGCTTTGTGTTGCCTTTAAGTGGGGTGTGGGCAGGAGGCACAACCTGCTCCTCACACCCCTTTCCCCCCTTCCTTCCCCTAAAACTCTAGCGGCGACGCTAGCTTGGACTATCGGCATCGACCCTTCCCCACCATGCAGTCATTGCCATTCTCAGCTGAAATCTACAATTTTTTAAATTTGTTTTAACAGCTTCATAAAATATATATTTGTTCCATTTATTATATATATATATATATATATATATGTGTGTGTGTGTGTGTGTCTATATATATATATCACTCGTTGTATATCAAGGAAAAAAAATACACTTCCAGATCTAGAAGAAAAAGATAGTATATATACATTTATATATACACATATTTACACGAATGTATATGTATATATAATTATATATATATATATATATATATATATATTTATATATGTATATCTACTCAAAATGCATATATTCTATGTATATAACATCATATACCTCTGTATGAGGCACCTCCACCATGGCCGCCATTGGAGAAGAAAACCCCAAACCTACAAGAGAAAACTTAGAAAGAACAAAATAAATGAGGAGATAGCAAAAGAACAAGTTAGGGCTTATTTTTGCCATAAGGAAATGATATAATAATATTAGGGCTTCCATTTGAGAAAACAATAAAATAATGGCTGGGGCCTAGTTGGAGGGTGAGAGGGATTTTAGATTTTTTAAATTAATTATTCCCCTATTTTTGGTCTTATGCACGGGAAACTAAGTTTCCCTCTCCTTTGTCTTTTTGGTTTTGATTGAATTGTTGACTTTCTCTTTGTGTTTTAAATTTAGTTGATTCAATATTTCTTTGGGGGTTTGAATTGCAATTCCAAGGGGATTTCATTTTAGTGGGGGTGGGTCATTTTATTTAATTGGGATGTTCATCCTTTTTATTGTGGTTTAATTTTGGGCATTCATTTAATTGCCTAGTATGTTTTAATTTAATGAGATGGGAAAATCTCATCTTTGAATTTATTTATTTTTTAATTCTAATCTATCAATTTTACCCCAAGGGGATATTTTAGTTTATCCTCCATTTAATTTTCCAACTTAAGTTAATTAATAAATGTAATTGCCGAAATTATATTTAATAATAGACTTAAGTATTGAGTTTAATTTGGTCATTTAATTATTTTCAAATTTTAATATTTTTGTGATGGTCAAATTCATTTAACCTTGGAAATTTATTCTATCCTTGTTTTATTATTTTAATTTTTTCTTTAATTTCCTTTTGGAGTTTTTCTTTTAAATTTTTTATTTCAACTATTGAAAACGCGTTATGCTGTCGAATTTTCTTCAGATTTTAGGGTTTTATTTTTATGACTTTTTATCACTTTCTTTAATCACTCCATTTTATCATGTGACCATCTTACCATTTGATGTGTTATTATTATTCAATTTTCATTAATGCATTAGGGTTAGGGCTTGGTTTTGAATCAGTCGAATCATCTCTTTCACCTTGGAAACTTAGGGTTCGAATTAAATCTGTTCTAACCCTAGAAGCGGCGCACATCACGTCGCAAACCCCCTAGTAAGCTTTCAACATGTAGGGGAGTGCATAGGCAAATGCATTTCCCTAAATATGATTGACATGTTTACGCCTTATGTGTATTTCCACTAAGCATGCAGATGCGTGTGAGGGGGTTTCTAGGGACAACCGAAAAAGTTTTTGATATGTCATGTCATGACCACATGGCAAATGTGGACATGACACGTGTGTTGTGTGTCATGACTGCATGGGAAATGTGGGCATAACATTTGGTATCAGAGCCCAAATTTAAACACTGGGCTTGTTTAGGGCACATTATTATTCTACAACTTTGATTAATTTGTAATTACCTCATTTTTGTAGGATGCCTCTCTGACAAGTTCGATGAGTGTGATCCTGTAACATTGCATCCACTAAGGTGCACAGTGATTCTTTAGCCGAGGGTCAGGCACCACCGGCCCCACAGATACAGCAGGCACCACCAGCACCACCGGGCCTACCGATAACAAATATTGGGCCACAGATATTGCAGGCACTACAAGTAGTGTTAGATAGGCTACCACTAGCCGCAGTTGAGCCATACATAGAGCCACGTGTTTAGCCCCATGTTGATCTATGAGAGGAGCCACGTGTGGAGCCACAAACAGAGTCACGTGTTGACCCATGTGTGGAGCCCCGCATTGAGCCACGAGAGGCACCACATGTGGACCATATGTTGAGATACCAGACACGACTACATAGGAGGTTGGATCAGCCTATAGGGCCCGTAGCAGGAGCCCTCCACATCATGCTAGGTGTGAGGAGGTAGTGTGAGTGGAGAAGATTGTTCACAGGCCTTATGATTATTATACGGATAAGCCTATCAGAGGGCATGGAGACCGAGGAGATCCCATCAGGGATTTGTTGAGGCTTAATCCACCTACTTTTGCCAAGACTATAGAGGGTGCTGAGGATGAGGCCTGGCTCCTCAATTCGGATAGATTCTTTACATTACGCCCTTATGAGGGCAATATGAAAGCATATGTGGCAGCCCACTTGTTGTGAGATGCAGCAGCTACTTGGTGGCGCATTAAGGAGTGCAAGCACCATCTATCATTGAACACACTTACATGGGAGACTTTCATTGAGCACTTCAATGTGCAATATTTATCAGATCACTCGCATAGATAATTTTCATGACCTTCAGCTTAGAGGACTTATGGTTGCTCAGTATGAGGGTAGATTCTGTTAGGTCTCAAAAATGCAAGTTACTAATCCTAAGAGGATGCCAGGCTCTATATTTGGATTTGCAACGTTTTTGAACTAACTTGACGAAATCAACCTTCAAGGTTTGATGATTTCCTACACTTTAGGTCCTGCTACACCTAGGTGGGTGAACCTTGAAATATTAAAGCAGTCTGAGTGTGGATGAATGGACTAACTAGGTCTATCTACAATGGCATAGGATGTAAGATAGATGACAAAGCTGACTAATTAATTCTATGTGTAATGTTTAATAAGTGATTGGCAGAAATTGTATAAGCAATATCAAAAAAGGTTTTAATTAATGAGTTGAATGAGACCAGTGCCTTGTTGGGTAACAGAGTCAATTTGAAGGACTAAGAACAGTAGTTTCTAAATGGTAATAATTCTAGATATTTGGCACAGTTCTGGTTTATAGCTTGTATAAACGTGCAAGTAAATGACTGACAGACTCTTCTTGATAATCCAACCAAATAAAATCAGATATCTTATAATTCACCAGAAGGTATTTTAATCCTTACTTGAAGGAACCAAATGAAATGAAAAGACAAGATTAACAGATAATATTTTACTGGAGACAGTGTGTCAATCCTAATTATATGGCTCTACTTAGTAATCCCAACTTACTACTTCCAGGCTACTGTGAATGAATCAGAAGGGTTTAATTCCTTAGGATGGACACCAACCGAATTAATCACACAGATGCAGCGAATGTGTATTGACAGATTAAATATATACTTGATATCTTAATCTGAATAATAGGGAAATGCAGAAATGGAGACAGCCACACGATTGAATAATTTCAACAAATAACTGATACCAAAGTAGAAATACTGAATCAGAGAACTTCAAATTTCTTCCTCAAAATAAAATATGCAACACGGTCATTTTGGAATATTATGTATATGTATATATGAATACTTCTACTGCTGATGATTTTTCAGCATAGATTGTTTGAACTTATATAGATATTTTCATGAAGAGATACAACTCTTCAATAAGTCTCTTGGGATTTTAACAAACAATAATTACATAATCTTAATTAGGCTCTGTTTAGCCATAAATAGACTTTTGTTAGATGATCCAAGTACTCCTGCGCACGGTGAGAATTAGTAAGCTCGACTGCACTCCTGGTGATTATATCGAGGGTGACCATTTCCTCCAGTTGCTTGCAAACTTCTGTAGATACAGAGGCTTTATCTTTTAGAGCTCCTGTGGCTTTGTGCAATATAACTTGACAATCAACAGTCCACTCTTCTTTGCTCTTTACCTCTCCATTATCTTTGAATATCCTGGGCACCCCTGCGTCTGATGCATCAGTCCCTTCCTTAGCATCAGCTTTGAGTTTATCATAATAATTCTGGTGCCTTTTGAGCAATGCTCTTGCATCAGAGATATCTGTGCTATCAGGGGTACCTCTGTTTTGCAACTCGATCACCTTTTCTTGTATCCTCTGATCAAGCCTCTCATGTTCTTTGACTGCTTTATGATTTTCCGAGTAGTTATCCCAAAACTGGTTTAACCACCGTACCATGTTTGCATACCTGCTCTGCAGTATTGTAACAAATGCATCTATTTGAATTTGTTTGGCTTGATCATGGGATATCTCTTGACTACTTTGTGAGCTTTCACCTTGAGTTATTCTCTTCATAGATTGCCCAAAGGTGCTCTTAACAGCGTCCTTCAAGTAGTCATTCTCCTTTGTTAATCTTTCACAATTCAGCTTATAAGCATCCCTTTCCTTGATTAACATCTGAGCTTGTGCTTTATTCAATTTTGCAACATTGATACCAATGTCTGCAGTAATTATGGGGTCAGTCTCACCTGCTCTAAAAGTCATAACATGGCCAAAAGTTTTCTCAGTGTCTATGATGGCCGTCTTCTTATGGGGAGGATACAATGCCCATATCATTAAAGAATTTTCATCATTATTGTATCTCGTTCCCATATAGACTTCATTAACTCCTTCTGGAGTAAGCTTATACTTATCATCAGCATTATTCAAAAAACTATCAAAAACCAGAGCAGAATTTAAATCCAAGCCGGGAAAAATCATAACCCCCGCATCTTTAAGCAGCTGTCTGCCTCTGCTTGGTGTCATGTCCTGCATTTCCTTGTCCACTGTCTCCTTTAACATCTCTAATAACTATTTTTCATTGTCAGCAGAAACATTATCTACTGACTCTCTAATTTCCTTTCCCTTGTATTTATACAGGAATGATTTAAATTCCTTTGAATGAATGAATGTATCATCTGACACAAAAGAATCATAAGCCTTTTGGCGTGGATCTTCATCAGCAGACCCCTCCTCATCATGTATCACAAGTGGAGGCTGATATTGTTGCATTTTTCTTTTAGACATTTCTATTGTCTTATCTTGTGGCTGTTCAGTCAATTCTTCCTCTTCAGAGGATACCACTTCAACTTCTGCCAACTGCTTTTTCTTTTCATTCAAATCTCTGTTATATTTCTCCACCACTAAGTCGACTTCAGCCTCTTCCAAATTTCTAATGACATCATCATGTGGATAATGTATGTGCATGTATCCACTGAGATTTTGTTTTCTTCTTGCATAGTCAATGAAACCCTCAGGGTCAAACCCTTTCCTCACCTTAGCAGTCACCATGTTATAATGCATTAGTTTATCCAAAATGAGATTGTATCCTTCTTTTGAAACCACAGTAAAATCTCCAAAACACAAAGTACTAGGCATGAATGATTGTTTATCATGCGAACTTAGATGCATGACATTGGAACAATGCATTTGCCTAATTATTTCCAAATATGCAATCCTGTCAGGGACAGTTTTAGGCAATATAAATGGAGCATCCTCAAAACCATATACTCTGATCATAGTGGCATCCTCAAAACAATACCAATCTCCCCAATTATGAGTAACAGTAGGGGGGCCACCAAAATCTTTGGGTCTGAGGAATCTTTTTATTTCATTTGAAATTGAATATTCACAGGGGTGGTTGAAATACCTGTATAGCACTTTAACACAATGCTCTTCAAATTGAGCATAGCTGGAGTTAGCATACCTGCTATCCCAGATTCGGGTCCACATTTGTACAGGTATCTTCTCCCCTTTCTTATCCGCAGCAACAACTTGAAACTCATTTGGCCACAATCCTACTTCCTGGCCATAGTATAAGACCATATGCATGAGCATCGAGTAATGCTCAAAAGAGCATGCTGGAGCATTGTTTCTTATTGCAGATAGACCAGAGTCTATTCTAGTAGCAACATAGGAGGCATAATCAAATTGTCTGGCATTGTGACATTGAATATCAGAGGTTATGACCATTAGAGGAATAGTCATGAACTCAGGGACCTCTGAGCCAAGGACTTGGCCTACAGAATAGTAAGTATATTGAATGTATGGCTCAAAAATGGATACATGAAAGGGAGGGCCATCATTCTCAGTCAAGGGTATCACTTCTCCTTCAATCCTGGGTCTGTGTATGGGTAACCTCCATCCATTGTAGGTTGTATCCATTCTCCAGTATTCTTTATCCAAATCTTCATAAACAACAGGGACAGTGCACAAATCATCCAAATCATACACCTCACAAATAGCATTTTTTGATAGGTGTACAATTGGTTCTCCTTGAGGGTTGCAGATAGATTTCAGGCCTGAATTGTAATGCCTGGCCAACAGTTGCAGGAGTTCTACATTCAAGAATACATTAGGTACAACCAGTTTGCCTAAATTCATGTGCCATGGGTTTGACACAGGGGCATTTCTAAATCTTCTGTTGTAGTGGAATCTGAAGAGTTCATATCCCCTAATTGGGGTCCAAATATCTCCCAGGCGCTTATGTTTGTCTTCCAATTTTTCTACTTCTGCCCTGAGTTGGGCAGACCTCCTGGCCTTGGGAGCTGACCCAGGCAACTGATCAATCAAGTCCTGATTTAGTTTCCCGTCTTTCACTTTTTCTTCAGGGGTTTGATCAGTTTTTTGCTTCTTTGGTTTACTGGTTTCCCCTTGTGATTTTCTTCCTTTTCCTTTCCCCGAAGTTTCCATTTTTGAAAAATTTGGCAGGAAATTCAAATACAGGTAATATAGTGGTTTGTGTATGTGTACCTGTCGCTCGATGGCTGGAATTGGAAGTCTTTGCTTTTGCCCTGAGAATTCTTCTGTATTCTGCTCTCGGACGGTTTTTTTCAATTATAATGATCGTATGAACTTTGTAGCCGTTTTGTATTAATTATCTGATCAATTCAATGTTCATCGCTGTGAAGTGTCACATCGCCATAACTCCTCCTATCGGCGTGCTTTTTGAAATGTCTGGGCGACCTCAACCCCTTTTTTATGGCGCGGACAGTCAATCGGCGTGACCCCTCAATTGTATCCCCGACGCCATGTAGTATCACATTTCAAGTGGGTGCGACCATCAGCGTGATTTCCTTCATCGCCAAGGGTTTTAGATCTCTCCGCGATATGGCAAGTCCCACCGATATGCTTTGCTTATCGGGAAGATTGAGACCATCGGGATACTAAAATTATGTTTCCCCGATCTTTATTGTCTTACCGATAATCTCTTCATGTATGAACTTTTATCTTTATCGGAATGACATTCTCTATCGGGATAGCTTTCTCAAGATATCCCGATCCAAATCATCTCCCCGATGCCCTTTATCACATCCTTCATCGGGCAAAGCTTAGTAAAGTGTCACCGATATCTTTTGATCGCCGTGACTTATGAATCGGCAAGACTTGCTTCTTTTGTTCCGATATGTCAATCTATCCCGATGAAGATGCATCGCTGTGAGTCTTGCCGATAACTTTCTTATCGCCAGGACTTTTGATCGTCGGAGACTTACTTGTTTTCTATTCTGATGGTTCATTTCTCACCGATGACTATTGCTTTGTTACCCTCGCGTGCTGTTCGGTGAAACTCTTGCCGAAAGTGCTTCATCGGTATGATATATACCATCAGGGCAACTTCTAAAAGATCATCCGATAGATATTTGTCATACCGATCGGCATGACCACTTGCCTTTCTTGCTGATGTAAAGTCATCGGTGTTGCTTACTCCATCGGTGAGCTCCATGATTCTTCTTCCGATCTCTATTTTCACGCCGATGGTTGTTTTCAAACAATTCCTTGTGTATCGGTGTAAGCCACACGACCTCATGCCGATGGATTGATTTTGATGATTTTTGACACTGTTCATCCCTAGACATTTTATGAGATACAAAAATTTTATATTGTGGTCCTTTTGGGATATTCCTTAGGGTTTATTCAAATATGATGGAGTAAGGGAATAGTAAAATTTTGAAAATTTTACTGTGCTAACAGTGGCTCTGTCTGGGATGAATACTCCCTGTGAGTATACAAGGGTCCAGATCTCCTGGGGAAGTAGACCACATCTATTATTATTTTGGGGTGAGGTTTTATGGAACTGGAAAAAGGAAAGGAACAAATGATGGGGAGCGGGAATGATTCCTAGACTACTGTGCATGGAATAAAATATTTTTGAGAATTATTTGAATGTTGTCCATGCACTGGCAACACTCAATTCTCTTTGTACATGTTTATGAAAAGAACTGCTTCAAGTATTGCCCATGTACTGGCAATTCCTGCTCCTCTCCTGACATATTCTGTACATAGTAAGAATCATCACCTCCCTTGCCAATGATAACAAAAGGACCCAACCACAGGGCTTCAAATTTTCCATGTTTTCCCTTGTCTTGACATCTTGCATTCCACATTAGTACCAGATCATTTATTTCAAACTTTCTTTCTTTGGCCTTTTTGTCAAAGAGATATTTTACCTGTGACTGTAATTTAATATTCTGTTTCTGAGCCATTCTTCTTGTTTCATCAAGCTCTGCCAATTGTTCCAACCTTTCCTCCATTGGTTCAGGGATATTCAAGTCTTCTTGGAGAATGAATTTGTATACTGGTATAAGATTTTCTAATGGTAATCTTGCTTGGGTTCCATATACCAATTCATAAGGGGATCTCCCAATTGCCCTTTTTATAGTAATCCTGTCAGCCCATACTGCCATTCTTAGTTTTGAATCCCAAGCCTTTTTATTTCTATCCAACATTCTTTTTATGATTTTCAACAGACTCTTATTACTTGATTCAGCTTGTCCATTGGCCTGTGGGTGGTAAGGAGCAGCATAAGAAACAGTGATACCATGTGTGCTGCAAAAACCTTTGAATTCATCAGATCTAAAGCACATCCCATTATCAGTAATCAGTCTTACAAGAGTACCAAATCTGCATATAATGTTATCCATTAGAAAATTTATCACAACTTTACTAGTAGCCTGTCTGGTTGGGATTGCTTCCACCCATTTTGTAAAGTAATCAGTAGCTACTAAAATCCATCGGTGCCCCCCACTTGATTTCTCTGAAATTTCACCTATAAAATCAATACCCCACTGATAAAATGGAGCCTCAACTTGCATAGGTTTTAAAGGTAGTGCTCCATGATACTTTAACTTCCCTGAGAACTTTTGGCATGCTTCACATTTTCTAGTGTACTGGTATGAATCGTTAAAGACTTTAGGCCAATAGTACCCTGCCCTCAAAATTTTGTGGGCTATAGTTTTTGCTGAGAAATGTCCTCCGCACATGCCTTCATGAAATTCCTTCATAATATGTTTTGATTGATATTCATCCAAACATAATAGTAGAACCCCATCTCTATTTTTCCAATAGAGATCTCCACCAATGAGTACATATTTTGAAGCTTGTAGTTTGAGTGTCCTTCTTTTGTTATCATCATATCCTTCAGGACTCTTCATATGTGTTAGATAATATACTATATCAGTATACCATGGAGTACGTTCAATACTGGTACTTGCATCAATATTACATATATGGGAAGCTTCTAGATTATTTTCAGTCATCAATTTGGCAAGACCCTGTCCTCTTACTAATTTAGTGATTTGGATTTCAATGTTGAATTCCTGAATCCTATTGATCCACCTACATCTCCTACCCGTGACCTCAGTTTGAATCAGTACATCCTTGATTGCAGCATTAGGAACATATGCTATGATTTTAGCCCCTACCAAATATGGTCTAAAGTTTTTTACTGCTTTTACCAATGCATATGCCTGTTTTTCAATAATGTCATACTTCAACTCTGCATTCTGAAGGGACTTGCTAAAGAAAGAGATTGGCTATTCATATCCATCATTGTTTTTCTGCAACAACACTGCTGCCACTGTATGATAGGAAGCAAATGAAAAAAGTTGGAAAGGTTTGCCGAAGTCAGGGGATATTAAGACTGGAGCTTGTTTGATGGCCTCCTTAATGTTACCAAATGCTTCCATTGCTTCTGTTGTCCATTTCATATCTGAGTTCTTCTTCAGCATTCTTGATATAGGACAAACAATCTCTGCGAAATTTGGTATAAATCTTCTGACAAAATTTATCTGACCAAAAAATGATTGTATAGCTTTTACATTTTTTGGAATAGGGACCTGATCAATTGCTTCCACCCTTTCAGGATCTATTTTAACTCCTTCCTTCGAGACTATATGGCCAAGCAATTTTCCTTCTGTTACTGCAAATTGGCATTTTTTAGGGTTCAATGATATTCCATATTCTAGGGCTTTGACAAATATCTGTTCTAGATGTGTGCAATGATCTTCAGCCTTTTTTGAATATGCTGTTAAATCATCTTGATAGACTATCATAATCTTATTGATCAATTCAGCAAAAGCTACATCCATCACTCTTTGAAATGTTGCCCCAGCATTAGTTAATCCAAATGGCATTCTCAAGTATACATATGTTCCCCACGGAGTGGTGAATGCGGTCTTGAATTGTTCAGACTCCTTAACCTTTACCTGATTGTAGCCGGAGAAACCATCCATCATGGATAGTAATTCACATCCAGTAACTTTCTGTAATATCGCCTCCATATTGGGAAGAGGATAATTATCTTTGAGAGAAGATTTATTCAGGTTTCTGAAATCCACACACAGTCTAATGTCACCATTCTTTTTCCTGACAGGTACTAAGTTTGAGACCCAGGAAGAATGTCTAATAGGCTTGATTATAGCTCCATCCCTTAACTTTGTAAGTTCCTCCAGCATTTTCGGAGCCAATGTAGGATTAATCGGCCTTTGTTTCTGTCTGAATGGTTTTGCATCTGGTTTGAGTGGTATCTCATGTTGAAATAGATCCTCTCTATATGCCTTTAAGTCATCATATGACCAAGCAAACACATGCCTATACTTCCTAAGTAGATTGATAATTCTACTTCTGATTTTCTGGTCAAGATTCCTCCCAATATATACATTTTTTGGGGTTGTCTGAGTCCCCAAGTTCACTTCCTCAAGATTCTCAGGTATCACTGGTGTTTCTTTCTTCTTGTATCTATCATGCCCATCAAATGCTTTTTCTAATGCAATAAGCCCTTTGGGTATCTTATTCGTCTTCAGTTGAACCACTTCTTGGCCAAATAGGGTTTCTTTCCCATCGTGTTCCTCCACGAATGCACTAAAATCAATTTCTTGATTTTCATAATAATCAGCACAATGTAAGAAATTGATTATATCAGCATCGCTGTCAAACACCTGCCAGTTCTGTATATTATCAGGGATGGTAGGTCTAGTTTTAAATTCTACTTCTGTGATCCCTCCTAATGTTAGATCATCTCTCTTTAATGCAATGTTTGCTAAAAAATCTGCCATGATGTTTTTAGACCTATCAACCCAGCTGATTGAAAAAGCATCAAATAATTCAACACTATCCCAAACTGCATTTCTGTACTGTCTTAATCTTTTATTCTTAGATAAATATTTTTCTCTTACTTGGGAGATGACCAATTCAGAATCACCATAGACAGCCAACTTTTTTATTTTGTATTTGGTGGCTATGTCTAAGCCAATGAGTAGGGCTTCATACTTAGCTACGTTATTGGTGCATTCAAATGTCAGTAAGAAAGAGTATTTGAATGTTTTACCTCCTGGTGAGATAAAAACTACTCCGGCCCCATTTCCTATCTTGCTGCATGCACCATCGAAATACATTTTCCACAAATCATTTTCTCTTTTCATAGATTCAGTGTGTATTGGGTCAGTGTTATGCAATTCTGGGGTAGTTTCTCCAACTTTGAAAACCCCTAAATCCGTGTCACAAAAGAAATTCACCTGATGCCGGTCCATTCTTTCTATAATATTGTCATACCTTGGTTCTCTGCACAACTTGATTTCCTTGTCACCTACTGGTATGGTGGCATACGATAGATCTAATTGAACATTGCCTCCTGCCATTGCAGCCCACTGCCTTGATAACAGCATTCCATAATACGGTGGGATATCAACCACAGTGATGTCAATGTTATATGTTGCCTCAGGATATGAAGCAAGTTTTATTTCTACATCTTTCATAATACCAACTACTGGAATAGATCTGTTATCCATTGCATAACATTGGCCATATGTAGTATCAACCCACATCCCTAATTCTTTCATCACTGCTATAGGCATGATATTCATAGCAGCACCTGAATCAATCATACAATTCCTGACTATTCTGTTCTTGATTACTAGTGTAGTATAGAACGGATCTACCTGTGAGGGATTTTTTGTAAGTGTGTCACCAAGGTATACCTCAGGCATCTTAAAATTTTCTTGATGCACATTATTTGTTGTTTTTTCAAACCCTTTATGTTTTGGATTAGGTGTATCAGAAATCATCTTGACAACTGTACTCCTATATTTATCTATTTTCATCATCTCTAAGAGTGGGACTGATATCTTCACCTGAGACACTGCCTGTGCAATGTCAAAAGAAGGGGTTATGATATGGTCATTCTTTTCTGTTTTTGTATTCTCTTTTTCTATATTTTCTTTCATTTTATTTTTATCCCCTTTTTCTGGTTCTTTAGGTGATGATTTTGTATTATTCCCTTTGTTATTCTGGTCTTTTATGAATACACTCCCAGGAGTTCCTTGCCCAGTATTTGTTGTTCTATTCCTTAAGTTATAAGTGTTTCGAGCTTGAGCCACTGCAGCTATTGTGAGAGCTTCTTTTTCATCCTCAGTAGGTTTTCTCCATTGACCATATGGTTTATTGTCATAAATGTCTTCCTGGTCTGAGAATACTTGCTGTTCTCCCATGTTAACATGATATTTTTGGTTCCCTACATCATACTCATACCCTTCTTCCTCTGAAGAAGAATAATCTTCTGTTACCACACATGGTGTATCCTGCATCATATTAATGGTGTGATTATCTCTATTATAGTTATATAGCATTTCCTCTTGCTGTATTGATTTAGCTACCTCACAGTATTCAGGTGAATGTGGCAAGTTACATACAGAACACCAAGGTTTATTTTCTGCCATATGTGCCATGTTTCTCTTCAATGGATCAGGAGTATCCTTTCCATATGGCTGCTTTCTGTTGTTGTCAATAGGTCTTCCATCCTTCCAATTTGTATTGTAAGGCATATCATGTAACCTAGGTCTATCCTGCCTATGCTGACCCTCTGGTTTAGTCTGTTGAGCATTTGGATTCTGAAGATTTCTATGATTTTCCCTTTTACTGACCATTCCTGCAGCTTTTCTATTATTTTCAATAGTTATGGCTATTTTCTGTGCTTCAGCCAACGTTGCAGGACACCGGTTTCTGAGTTCATATCCTGTTTTGGGGTCAAATGCCTTCATATAGATACTCAGTGCAGCCTGGTCAGATAACTTGGCTCCATGTGGTACCTTATTATGTAACTTGGAAAACTTCAGGTTGAAATCAAATACTGATTCATTTTGATACTTCTGTATACTTATTAGTTCATGTAAGGCAAACTCAGGAGCGTATTGGTTACCATACTGATCCTTAAACTGGTTATGGAAATCAGTCATTGAATTGATTGATGCATCGGGCAAGCTATTAAACCAATCTCTGGCATCTTCAGTGAGGGACATCATAAATAACCTCATTCTAATGTCTTCCCAGTCCATACCTATATCCTGTACAAAAGCATTAAAACTTCTGATATGATCTTCTGCAGATACTGCATTGTTTCCAGTAAACTTGGGAACCATGTTTCTCCAAGTACTATCCATAGGATATGGATATAACTGATATCCAGTTAAATCAAATTGACTGCATATATTAGCAAGGTTTTGGGGAGGAAAATTGAGATGTGGTGGATTGGGATAGTAATTATATCCACCTGGTGGCTGATGATATGCATATTGTTGATGTTGGTTCATATGGGGATTTATGTGTTGATTTTGTGGCCTATAATATTGTTGACTAGGGGGTGGGTAATTATTTGCCATATGTAGGGATGCATTACTTATGGGAGGTGGTCTGGGGATTTGGGGAATAGTGTTCTGATGACTTCCAGAAGCATGTGAGTTTTGAGCACTATTTGTATTTTGTTGTGTATTCCTTGAAATATTCCCTCTATGCGGGGGTACATATTTAGGGGGAGCTGTTTTGGCTTTATTCCTCCTCTGTTGAATTTCTTGCTGCAATAACTCCTTCTCCTCTTGTATTTTGTACCTTTCGAGTTCCTTCCTGAGCATGAGTATTTCCTGTTTCTCATCACTCATGTCTTGATTATTTATTTCCTGATATTCTGGATTGTCATTCATTTCCTGATTTGACAATTCATATCCTATCTCTTCTCCCTGGTTAAACGAGACCTTGAAATCATGTTCAGCTTGGTTCCTATCAATATCCCTCATGACCTTTGCATCATGATCCCGCTGTTCTTGAGGAGTGGGTCTGTACCTTGCCAAAATATCATCAGTTGCTCCACTGAGGTTCTCGTTTGAATCATGCAGAGGTGTGAATTTATTGTGAATTGCAATATTTTGTTCTGAATCATTCTCCTGGATGTCTAGATTATTATCTTGGTGGGAATATTTTGGATTCATATTTCTTTTGGAGATGTTCCTAAGTGGTGGAGATGACTGCAAGTTTCTGCCTTCCCTCTTGGATCTCCTACCATCCATTTGAAATTTTTGTTATGATTGTAACTAGAGTCGCCACCTATTGAATAGGAAAAGTTTATATTTTTATCTGTAAGGTTCTTTGTCACCAGCAGAGTTACCAAAAAGAAATTTTAAATGACTCTATGAAAGAAAGGATTAAATTCTAAGGTCTTTTTACTAAGTCCCCAGTAGAGTCGCCAATTTGTTAGGTCTCAAAAATGCAAGTTACTAATCCTAAGAGGATGCCAGGCTCTATATTTGGATTTGCAACGTTTTTGAACTAACTTGACGAAATCAACCTTCAAGGTTTGATGATTTCCTACACTTTAGGTCCTGCTACACCTAGGTGGGTGAACCTTGAAATATTAAAGCAGTCTGAGTGTGGATGAATGGACTAACTAGGTCTATCTACAATGGCATAGGATGTAAGATAGATGACAAAGCTGACTAATTAATTCTATGTGTAATGTTTAATAAGTGATTGGCAGAAATTGTATAAGCAATATCAAAAAATGTTTTAATTAATGAGTTGAATGAGACCAGTGCCTTGTTGGGTAACAGAGTCAATTTGAAGGACTAAGAACAGTAGTTTCTAAATGGTAATAATTCTAGATATTTGGCACAGTTCTGGTTTATAGCTTGTATAAACGTGCAAGTAAATGACTGACAGACTCTTCTTGATAATCCAACCAAATAAAATCAGATATCTTATAATTCACCAGAAGGTATTTTAATCCTTACTTGAAGGAACCAAATGAAATGAAAAGACAAGATTAACAGATAATATTTTACTGGAGACAGTGTGTCAATCCTAATTATATGGCTCTACTTAGTAATCCCAACTTACTACTTCCAGGCTACTGTGAATGAATCAGAAGGGTTTAATTCCTTAGGATGGACACCAACCGAATTAATCACACAGATACAGCGAATGTGTATTGACAGATTAAATATATACTTGATATCTTAATCTGAATAACAGGGAAATGCAGAAATGGAGACAGCCACACGATTGAATAATTTCAACAAATAACTGATACCAAAGTAGAAATACTAAATCAGAGAACTTCAAATTTCTTCCTCAAAATAAAATATGCAACACGGTCATTTTGGAATATTATGTATATGTATATATGAATACTTCTACTGCTGATGATTTTTCAGCATAGATTGTTTGAACTTATATAGATATTTTCATGAAGAGATACAACTCTTCAATAAGTCTCTTGGGATTTTAACAAACAATAATTACATAATCTTAATTAGGCTCTGTTTAGCCATAAATAGACTTTTGTTAGATGATCCAAGTACTCCTGCGCATGGTGAGAATCAGTAAGCTCGACTGCACTCCTGGTGATTATATCGAGGGTGACCATTTCCTCCAGTTGCTTGCAAACTTCTGTAGATACAGAGGCTTTATCTTTTAGAGCTCCTGTGGCTTTGTGCAATATAACTTGACAATCAACAGTCCACTCTTCTTTGCTCTTTACCTCTCCATTATCTTTGAATATCCTGGGCACCCCTGCGTCTGATGCATCAGTCCCTTCCTTAGCATCAGCTTTGAGTTTATCATAATAATTCTGGTGCCTTTTGAGCAATGCTCTTGCATCAGAGATATCTGTGCTATCAGGGGTACCTCTGTTTTGCAACTCGATCACCTTTTCTTGTATCCTCTGATCAAGCCTCTCATGTTCTTTGACTGCTTTATGATTTTCCGAGTAGTTATCCCAAAACTGGTTTAACCACCGTACCATGTTTGCATACCTGCTCTGCAGTATTGTAACAAATGCATCTATTTGAATTTGTTTGGCTTGATCATGGGATATCTCTTGACTACTTTGTGAGCTTTCACCTTGAGTTATTCTCTTCGTAGATTGCCCAAAGGTGCTCTTAACAGCGTCCTTCAAGTAGTCATTCTCCTTTGTTAATCTTTCACAATTCAGCTTATAAGCATCCCTTTCCTTGATTAACATCTGAGCTTGTGCTTTATTCAATTTTGCAACATTGATACCAATGTCTGCAGTAATTATGGGGTCAGTCTCACCTGCTCTAAAAGTCATAACATGGCCAAAAGTTTTCTCAGTGTCTATGATGGCCGTCTTCTTATGGGGAGGATACAATGCCCATATCATTAAAGAATTTTCATCATTATTGTATCTCGTTCCCATATAGACTTCATTAACTCCTTCTGGAGTAAGCTTATACTTATCATCAGCATTATTCAAAAAACTATCAAAAACCAGAGCAGAATTTAAATCCAAGCCGGGAAAAATCATAACCCCCGCATCTTTAAGCAGCTGTCTGCCTCTTCTTGGTGTCATGTCCTGCATTTCCTTGTCCACTGTCTCCTTTAACATCTCTAATAACTGTTTTTCATTGTCAGCAGAAACATTATCTACTGACTCTCTAATTTCCTTTCCCTTGTATTTATACAGGAATGATTTAAATTCCTTTGAATGAATGAATGTATCATCTGACACAAAAGAATCATAAGCCTTTTGGCGTGGATCTTCATCAGCAGACCCCTCCTCATCATGTATCACAACTGGAGGCTGATATTGTTGCATTTTTCTTTTAGACATTTCTATTGTCTTATCTTGTGGCTGTTCAGTCAATTCTTCCTCTTCAGAGGATACCACTTCAACTTCTGCCAACTGCTTTTTCTTTTCATTCAAATCTCTGTTATATTTCTCCACCACTAAGTCGACTTCAGCCTCTTCCAAATTTCTAATGACATCATCATGTGGATAATGTATGTGCATGTATCCACTGAGATTTTGTTTTCTTCTTGCATAGTCAATGAAACCCTCAGGGTCAAACCCTTTCCTCACCTCAGCAGTCACCATGTTATAATGCATTAGTTTATCCAAAATGAGATTGTATCCTTCTTTTGAAACCACAGTAAAATCTCCAAAACACAAAGTACTAGGCATGAATGATTGTTTATCATGCAAACTTAGATGCATGACATTGGAACAATGCATTTGCCTAATTATTTCCAAATATGCAATCCTGTCAGGGACAGTTTTAGGCAATATAAATGGAGCATCCTCAAAACCATATACTCTGATCATAGTGGCATCCTCAAAACAATACCAATCTCCCCAATTATGAGTAACAGTAGGGGGGCCACCAAAATCTTTGGGTCTGAGGAATCTTTTTATTTCATTTGAAATTGAATATTCACAGGGGTGGTTGAAATACCTGTATAGCACTTTAACACAATGCTCTTCAAATTGAGCATAGCTGGAGTTAGCATACCTGCTATCCCAGATTCGGGTCCACATTTGTACAGGTATCTTCTCCCCTTTCTTATCCGCAGCAACAACTTGAAACTCATTTGGCCACAATCCTACTTCCTGGCCATAGTATAAGACCATATGCATGAGCATCGAGTAATGCTCAAAAGAGCATGCTGGAGCATTGTTTCTTATTGCAGATAGACCAGAGTCTATTCTAGTAGCAACATAGGAGGCAGAATCAAATTGTCTGGCATTGTGACATTGAATATCAGAGGTTATGACCATTAGAGGAATAGTCATGAACTCAGGGACCTCTGAGCCAAGGACTTGGCCTACAGAATAGTAAGTATATTGAATGTATGGCTCAAAAATGGATACATGAAAGGGAGGGCCATCATTCTCAGTCAAGGGTATCACTTCTCCTTCAATCCTGGGTCTGTGTATGGGTAACCTCCATCCATTGTAGGTTGTATCCATTCTCCAGTATTCTTTATCCAAATCTTCATAAACAACAGGGACAGTGCACAAATCATCCAAATCATACACCTCACAAATAGCATTTTTTGATAGGTGTACAATTGGTTCTCCTTGAGGGTTGCAGATAGCTTTCAGGCCTGAATTGTAATGCCTGGCCAACAGTTGCAGGAGTTCTACATTCAAGAATACATTAGGTACAACCAGTTTGCCTAAATTCATGTGCCATGGGTTTGACACAGGGGCATTTCTAAATCTTCTGTTGTAGTGGAATCTGAAGAGTTCATATCCCCTAATTGGGGTCCAAATATCTCCCAGGCGCTTATGTTTGTCTTCCAATTTTTCTACTTCTGCCCTGAGTTGGGTAGACCTCCTGGCCTTGGGAGCTGACCCAGGCAACTGATCAATCAAGTCCTGATTTAGTTTCCCGTCTTTCACTTTTTCTTCAGGGATTTGATCAGTTTTTTGCTTCTTTGGTTTACTGGTTTCCCCTTGTGATTTTCTTCCTTTTCCTTTCCCCGAAGTTTCCATTTTTGGAAAATTTGGCAGGAAATTCAAATACAGGTAATATAGTGGTTTGTGTATGTGTACCTGTCGCTCGATGGCTGGAATTGGAAGTCTTTGCTTTTGCCCTGAGAATTCTTCTGTATTCTGCTCTCGGACGGTTTTTTTCAATTATAATGATCGTATGAACTTTGTAGCCATTTTGTATTAATTATCTGATCAATTCAATGTTCATCGCTGTGAAGTGTCACATCGCCATAACTCCTCCTATCGGCGTGCTTTTTGAAATGTCTGGGCGACCTCAACCCCTTTTTTATGGCGCGGACAGTCAATCGGCGTGACCCCTCAATTGTATCCCCGACGCCATGTAGTATCACATTTCAAGTGGGTGCGACCATCGGCGTGATTTCCTTCATCGCCAAGGGTTTTAGATCTCTCCGCGATATGGCAAGTCCCACCGATATGCTTTGCTTATCGGGAAGATTGAGACCATCGGGATACTAAAATTATGTTTCCCCGATCTTTATTGTCTTACCGATAATCTCTTCATGTATGAACTTTTATCTTTATCGGAATGACATTCTCTATCGGGATAGCTTTCTCAAGATATCCCGATCCAAATCATCTCCCCGATGCCCTTTATCACATCCTTCATCGGGCAAAGCTTAGTAAAGTGTCACCGATATCTTTTGATCGCCGTGACTTATGAATCGGCAAGACTTGCTTCTTTTGTTCCGATATGTCAAGCTATCCCGATGAAGATGCATCGCTGTGAGTCTTGCCGATAACTTTCTTATCGCCAGGACTTTTGATCGTCGGAGACTTACTTGTTTTCTATTCCGATGGTTCATTTCTCACCGATGACTATTGCTTTGTTACCCTCGCGTGCTGTTCGGTGAAACTCTTGCCGAAAGTGCTTCATCGGTATGATATATACCGTCGGGGCAACTTCTAAAAGATCATCCGATAGATATTTGTCATACCGATTGGCATGACCACTTGCCTTTCTTGCCGATGTAAAGTCATCGGTGTTGCTTACTCCATCGGTGAGCTCCATGATTCTTCTTCCGATCTCTATTTTCACGCCGATGGTTGTTTTCAAACAATTCCTTGTGTATCGGTGTAAGCCACACGACCTCATGCCGATGGATTGATTTTGATGATTTTTGACACTGTTCATCCCTAGACATTTTATGAGATACAAAAATTTTATATTGTGGTCCTTTTGGGATATTCCTTAGGGTTTATTCAAATATGATGGAGTAAGGGAATAGTAAAATTTTGAAAATTTTACTGTGCTAATAGATTCACTGACCTGTCTTGATATGCAGAGTATCTCCATGATGAGAAACTCCTGTTCATAAGTTTATCAGAGGATTGAACCATACCATAGCAGGGCCTGTACGCATGGTAGACCCCCAGACATTGAGTGATGGTGCTGAGAAGGCATACATAGCTAAGGAGATACAGGGATGAGGGCAGATTTCATACCCTCAGTTTCAGGATCGTGGTCAGCAGCAGCATCAACAGGGTTACCGTAGACCACCACCGCCACCCTAGAGAGAAGGATTTTGTTTTGTATCCTTACCTCCTAGGCCCCCACAGCAGCACCCACAGCAGTAGCAGAGATCCAAGCCATAGTAGAGGGCACATAGGGGGCATAATCAAGGTTGGCACAGTAGGGCCCACGTAGAGATCAGAGGCAACAAGGACCACCTGTGAAACCCGCAAGGTCACAACAGTCATATAGGGGTTCACAGGGATCCACAGGTAGATCTAGATAGCAGCAGTCGAGTAGGACTCAGACTAGATAGGTGCAGGCTAGGGGCCCATGTTATGTGTGTGGTGGAGTGAAACATCTAGCCAAAGAGTACCCACAGGGATTTACAGTAGGGGGCAACCTCGTGCAAGAGGATCAGAGCAGATGGTTGGAGATGTGGACAGGTCCCACCACATGTTCGCAGTGGTTGATAACTGCCAGGTTGATTTTCAAACATTAGTGATTAAGACATTAGGTATGATAGGGGGTGTCCCCATTTCTATTCTTTTTGACTCTGGTGCTACTGACTCTTTCATATCTCCATCGTTAGTGGAGCATTGCAGGCTAGTGGCCTCTAGGCAGGGTGATAGATGGGAGGTTGAGTTGGCCTCAAAGGCCAAGATGATAGTAGATGCCTTAGTCCATGACTGTGAGATATCTTTGGGACCCTTTGCCATAGTTTGTGACCTTAGAGTTATGACATTAGGATCCTATGATGTGGTTTTGGGTATGGACTGGCTTGCGGCTCATTGAGCCAAGCTAGATTTCACTGAAAGGTGATTAGCTTCTTAGACAATCATGGTACATCAGTTGAGATAGTGGGCATTCAGAAGCTGACAACAGTGTGTATGATATCTTCTTAGCAGCTTAATCATTGGATACGGAAACGATGCCAGATGTTTGTTATTATAGTAAGTGACAGATTAGAGAATGAGCCTGAGGCATCTTTGGATGACCATCCCATCCTGAGAGAGTTTGCCGATGTGTTTCTAGCAGAGTTACCAGGGATGCCACCCCGTCGTGAGGTAGAATTTCATATTGACTTAGTGCTCAGTACCGAGCCAATGTCTTGTGTACCCTATAGGATGACCACTCATGAGCTCATAGAGCTCAATTTGTATCTTGAGGACTTACTCGAGAAGTGACACATCCAACTGAGCATTTCACCTTGGGGTGCTCATGTCATCTTCATGAAGAAGAAGGATGGGTCTCTTTGATTATGCATGGATTATAGGTAGTTGAATAAGGTGACGGTGAAGAACCATTATCCTTTGCCTATGATTGATGATCTCTTCGATCAGATGCAAGGAGCTAGGGTGTTCTCTAAGATAGACCTGAATTCTAGTCACCATCAGTTGCATATCATAGAGGCAGATATCCATAAGACCACCTTCCAGACATGATATGGCCATTATGAGTTCACTGTGGTCCCCTTCGGTTTGATGAACACCCCTGTAGTGTTTATGAGTCTCATGAATGGGGTGTTCTGTACCTACTTGGATCAGTTTGTGATTATTTTTCTTGATGACATATTGATCTATTCACGGACTAAGGAGGAGCATGAGGAGCACCTACGTCAAGTTTTATAGTGTTTGAGGGAGCAAAATCTTTATGGGAACCTGGTGAAGTGTGCATTTTTTAGGATAGAGGTATAGTACTTGGGGTACATCCTATCTGGCGATGGTATCTCAGTAGATCCATCAAAGATCAGGGCTATCAGGGATTGGCCAGCACCCACCAGTATGACATAGGTCAGGAGTTTTATGGGGTTAGCTAGTTATTACTATAGATTTGTTGAGGGGTTCTTTCAGATAGTGCACCCCATCACTTCCCTTCAGCGGAAAGGGAAGAGTTTTCTATGGACTGAGTAGTGTGAGAGGGCCTTTGGGGTCATCAAGGAGCATCTTACCAGTGCTCCCATTTTAGTAGTTCCTAATCCAGCAATAGATTTTATGGTTTGTATAGATGCATCACTTGAGGGTTTGGGAGTTGTACTTATGCAAGGTCATAGAATGATCATGTATGAGTAACGAAAGCTCAAGACCCATGAGCTGAACTACCCCACTCATGATTTGGAGCTCGTAGCAGTGCTTCATGCTCTAGTTCATTGGAGACATTTCTTATTGGGTCATCACTTTGAGCTTCATTCAGATCATTGTAGCCTTTAGTACATATTCATGTAGCCAAATATGAATGCTCGTCAGCGATGTTGGATGGAATTTCTTTGTGAGTAAGACTTTGATCTCCACTACATCAAAGGGAAGGAGAACATGGTTGCTAATGCATTGAGTCAGAGGTGCCACAAGATCTTGACCTTGACTCTGAGTGTGGACTTGAGAGGATGCATTATTCAACATCTGCCTAAGGATGAGTGGTTTCTTGAGGTGCAGCAGGAGATTCGTTCACAGAGGGCCCTTGTGGGCAAGTTTGCAGGATACTCACTTGAGGTAGATGGGTTACTTTGTCATCGACAGCGCATCTATGTACCCCACACAGGTGACCTGCATACTGTAGTTCTATCAAAGGCTCATAGAGCACCATATGTAGCACATCTGGGGGTGAAGAAGATACATGTTGATCTACGATAGCTGTACCATTGTGCGGGTATGAGACAAGATATTGTAGAGTTTGTTTCTTGATGCCTTGAGTGCCAGAGGGTTAAGGCCGAGCATCAGCATCCAGTGGGTCTTTTATACTCTCATGAGATACCTGAGTGGAAATGGGACACCATTTCCATGGATTTCATTATTGGTCTTCCTATGTCTTCGTGTCGCCATGATGCCATCATGGTGATAGTTGACAAGTTGACCAAGGTGGCACATTTCACACCTGTATGCATGATGTACAATGCACCAGTAGTGGCAAGAGTATTCTTGGATGATATTGTGAGATTACATGGGGTACCTCATCGTATCATTTGTGATAGGGATTTAGTGTTCACTTCAGCCTTTTGGAGAGCTTTGTAGTAGGCGTTGGGCACACAGCTCAACTTTAGCTTTGCATATCACCCCAAGATAGATGGATAGACAGAGCGGGTGAATCAAGTGTTGGAGGACATGCTTCATATGTATGTTATGGACCATCATTCTAGATGGGAGGAATATCTGTATCTAGTTGAGCTTGCCTACAATAATGGGCATCACAACTCGTTGGGTATGCCTCCTTTTCAGGCTTTATATGATAGACCATGCAGGACACCATTGAGTTGGGATCAGATAGAGGACAGGGTTGCCATTGGTCCAAAGTTGGTTCAAGATATGGAGCAGTAGGTCACTTTGAGACTTCAAGAGGCTCGAGATAGATAGAAAAACTATGCTGATGCTAAGAGACTTGATCGAAGCTTCTCAGTTGGGGACAGAGTATTCCTTAGAGTGTGGCCACACAAGAGTAATCCGTTATGGAAAGGGCTCTAAGCTTGCACCATGTTTTGTAGGACCTTTTGAGATCTTGGAGTAGATAGGACCTATAGCCTACCATCTAGCATTACCACCTAGCTTGTCATGTATCCACGATGTCTTTCATATTTCTATATTGATGTGAATTATATGTGATTTATCTCATGTATTGGACTAGAGTGCTCTACAAGTAGAGGCACTCGAGTAGATGGCTTTGGAGCCAATTTGCATATTGGCTCGTCAGACGTTAGGCCTTCCAGGTCAAGAGTTAGACCAAGTTAGGGTCTAGTGGGATCATTATGATGAGGTCACAGCTACTTGGGAGGATGCAGCTAGTTTGAGGGCACTCTATCTTCACCATTTTGACAACTTCCAGGAGGAATTTTAGTCTTAGGGGGGAGCATGTGAGGCTGATTATTTTCACTTCCCTATTTTGATCATTTACATTTTAGATGATGACATTATCAGACTTTGAGAGACTGTATTTCCATTATACAGATTAGATTATAGCTCCTAACTTTTGGTTTGCCATTGATTAGACATGTGGTGACTTGATTTGATCATATTTTGATGTTATGATGATATTAGATATATGAGATATAGTTGATGATGATTATAGATGTGATTTCAAGTTCATTATGTGGATATATTATTTGATGATGATTATGAGACATTAGATAGAAAATGTAGTTTTAATATTAAATTATGTTGTAAATGATTAAAGTTGTATGCAATGACATGAATCTAATTTTAGTTGCTTCGGCCATGATTATCCATGATGTGATTGACACTTGATCTAGTTGTGCAAGATTATATTCCAAGGTGATGGGAAATTAGAGGTAGTGTTCACACATATGTTATTCCCTATTAAACCAATCCATTCCCAAGAGGGATGAGGATCATGAGTGATCAGATGTTGCTTGCGTGCATGCTTAATTTGTTTATTTTGGCCTAGTGACTTCCTTTCTTAGATTGATTTATTTCAGGTGTTGTATATTTACATTTTTTTATACCACTTGGTATTTCTTTTATTTTTGGGCCATTTAAAAGTGAATTTATGCCTCCCTAGGTGTACCTTAGTGTCCCACACTTACCCTAGGTGGTAACCCTTGGGTCTAGGGTCAATTTTGACTAACTAAACCTTAGGGTAACTCACTTTTGGTCACTCTAAACTAGGGTTTAGTCAAAATGACAAATTTCGAAATGGCTAAGGGTGGGAGATGAGTCATGCTTTGGGAAAGATCCATCTCCCTTCCTAAAGTTTGGGGATCCCTTCACCAAAAAGACTTGGGAAGTCTTCAAGACTCCCAAGTGTGTGGGATCTCCCTCCAAGACACTCACACATGTGTGAGAGCATCTTGGAGGGAGATGGCTCTCTTGGAGAATAAGAGGATTCCATATGGCATCCCTTATCATCATGGAGGCTTGAAGGGAAATGCCACCTCACCACTTGGTCTCTCACACATGTGTGAGAGCACAAGTGGATAAGGTGAGGGATATGATGGAATTGGAGGGTGACACTTGTCACCCTCACACTCCTTCTCCCTTGCAAGTGGCATGGGATGAGGAAGGAGAAGGTGACAAGTGTCACCTTCTCATTCCTCAAGGCCAAATTGGAAGGCCTATATTATCTCCTCTTGAAGAGGAGTGTGGGGTTCTTGAATTTTACATTTTTCCTTCTATTCTTAGAGTTCTTTGTTTTGGGGAGTGAGAAAAATTTGGAGATTGGGAGACTTGGAGAAGTTTGGAGCTCCTCTTCAAACATGCTTCCATTTTTAGGGCTTTTGAAGGTAAGCTCCATGCCAATAGCCATTTCTCTATGCATGTTAGTTTTTTATTTACTTCAATGTGTTAGAAATTTATATTTGGTGTGGTTTCTCTCATTTTTTTGTGGGTTGGGAGTTTGGTAAGAGCACCTTCATTTGGAGGTAAGGCTCAACTAGTATGGGGTGGGGGAGAGTGAGCATCCTCGAGGTCACCTCCTTATTGTTGTACTATTTTAGCCTTGAGGGCATTCTAAGGTGTTTGGGGAGAAAAGTGTATGGCAAGAGTGCCATGATGGGTTTGAGATTTTTTTAAAGATATGTATATTGTTGGCTATGGCTTGAGGCCTTGATATTTTAGTGATTTGGAGCTCTTGGGGTGACCTCTCAAGTCGAGGTGTCCACTCCCCTACCCCCCTTCAAACTCATTTGTTGAGTTGTTGTTATGTGTAAATCTATGTGAGTAAGTTTGTGTGTTTGGAAATTTTTCTTGTTCTGGTGTGTGTGTGTGTAAAACTATTTGGATCCTACCTCCATAGGTCGGGGGTGACCCACTAGTGGGTCTATGGTAGGGAGGAGGGCATTCCTTCATGGCTTGTTTCCCTTTTTTGGTGTTTGTTATATTGCAGGTTTTTAGTTGAAGAAATGGAGTTTGGAAAAGCTCATCCTTACCATATTTGCTTATTTTTTGGTGGCTATTGTGAGCCATGGCCCTAGAGCCCTTAATGGAATATTTTTTTTTGAAAATTGTTACTCTACTTTGTGTTTGTTGTTGTAAGAAAATCTAATGTGCATTACCCTTATTATTTTGGAGTTGTAAAATTGGTACTCCTTATTGTATTGGTGTGAAGGAAATTTTTTTATGTGAGTGACTCCTTTTAATTTTTAGAAATATGATTAGGTTGTCACTATTGTGTTTATAAGTGTAGACACCCAAAATTGACTCATTATCATTAGCATCAAACATTGCATTACACATCGTCTGTATTTGTCTAACACACTTGAACAATATCCCTAACACATCTATTTCTTCTATTAATTAAATAAATTTATATTTATTTAATTAATTCATTATCTATTTCCTCTAAGCTATAATTAAACAATCTTTAATTATTTAATTATCTTCTTTCTATCTATTTTTAATTAAATAAATTTTATTTATTTAATTAAAATTTCCTTTCACAAACCTACTTTCCAATTAATTAAATAAATTTGTTTTATTAAATTAATTTATCTTATCATTTATCTCATGAGTTGACATGTATGCCTCTTTCATTTAAAAAAAGATAAGTGGTACTACATCCTTTATTTAATATCTTTCACATGTAATACTTTTTTTATGTACACAATCACACATAAGCCCTATCTTCCCTCCACTTGTCATCTACACATTCACCTATGTCTATCATTCAATCTTAGCTATTCACATAGCCACCAAATCTCCACTGTTCATTGATTTTAGTTGAGTTCTATATAAACACCCTCTCATTCCATACTAAAATGGAATCCAACATTCATATAACATCTACATTATCATCCTGAGTATATTGAGCACTTGAGTATTCATAGCATCTATTGAGCTTATTATCATTATCATTTATCCATCATGGTAGTTTTATCTTCATAATTATTCATTGTTGAAGAAGCAATCCACATCATAAACAAGGAATCACACAATCTAGGTGATATTGTGCTTGAATTGTATGCTTTTGATTTCATTTGGATTAGATTCTTTGATGATGGTAGGGTTAGGTTTTCATGGCTATGCTTGATCTTATTAACCTAATTTTTTTACCTATCACATTTTGGCACGCTCAGTGGAACTCATGTCCTATTAACTTTTCTACTTAAAGTTGTTTTTATGAAGATCAAATTTTCTGAGTACCTATGGCAAGTTCCAGTCACTTTTGAGCGAAAACTAGTCACTGTCTAAATATACGCATCACTTCGGAGCTGAAACCTGCCGCCTTTAGCATTTTCTGGATCACTTATGAGTGAACAGTAATTGCTTTCTGTCTATTTTGCATCACTTTTACGTTAATAGTGGTCACTTATGTCTTTATCCAAACCACTTTTAATCTGACAGTGATCGCCTTTAGCCAATTGAATCATTTATTGCAAAACTAGGGTTTTTGTTGCATTCTATTTTTCTTGCAGATCTGAGTCGCTTATGATCCATAACTAGTCACTTCATGCTTTTTTGCATCACTTGTGTGCTTTATCAATCTGCATTTGGTGCTCTTAGCATCACTTATGATCTATAACATTTCACCTGTGACAGAATACAGTTCACTTTTGATCAATAGTGGATCACCTCTAGTAAACTACGTCGCTTTTAGTCTTTATCATTTGCAGTTTGCTTTTCTTAGCTACTAATTGAGTATTTGTGAAGCATCTTATTGATTGTCCAAGAAAATGAGGTTATCAAACTACTAACATATCTATTGTAGCTTCGATCGGTCCAAGACTTGTGGTTTTTCACTAAATTAGGAACATTTGGGCTTGGTGCTTAAAATGAATCATTGCTTGCTCCGTGCTTGATTTATCTTTTTTGATTGCTTGCATGTGATTGATTGTAACCCAAATTTAATAGCAAAAGTACCCTCTCCCCTTGCCTATCAAATGGATCTTGGGTGCATGAGAACTTGTTATTATCTTTAGAGGGCCTACCTTCTCAGTGTGAGAAGGGATACGACCCAAGCGGCAACGGGCTAAAGCCAAGTCCTTCCAAACCCCTATATATGAAAAGTGTTTGTGTCAAAAGCCACAAACAACAGGGCTTGTTGTGTTATACTGATAGCTAACCTCCCCCAAAACCCTCCAAGGTATAACCCTTGAAGGATGGGAGACTCCATAATAGAGAGTAGCGCTGCCATACGTATAGCCATCTGAATAGATGCCCTTATTAGAAACTTTTTGTAGTAGCCAAAAACCTTCTATTTGTTGATGCAAAAGGTGGGACCTTTGAAGCCACCCTGATTCATGTGGTTCTTAGAAGAGATAGCAGGGACAATCATAAGGTTTGGTGAGGGATAGGCCTTTTGGGAAACCTGGATCTTGGTATGCATGAGAGGTGTGTGCCGTGAAGAGCAGCCAGTGCTACCAAGATCCTAAAGCTATCCACTTTGAATAAGCACGGCTAAGGGATTCAACAAATATAGTCCTTTCCTAGCCTAGGTTTTACAAGTTTGTGATTGTTGTGAGTGTGAGTGACTACAATTACTATTTTCTTATCAAAAAACCACAAATTAGACATATTGCCTGATAGACACAGTCGCTTTTGAACTTAAACTACCCGCATATAGACAACTGAATCACTTTTAAACAGTAGTTAGCCACTTTTTGCCTAAACTAAATCACTTTTAAACAATAGTTAGCCACTTTTTGCCTAAACTGGATCACTTTTAAATAGCAGTTAGCCATTTTTTGCCTAAACTGAATCACTTTTAAATAGTAACAAGTTGCTTTTAGCCTAAATCAGATCACTTTTAAACAACAGTCTATTGCCTTTGGTCTAAACTGTGTCGCTTCTGATCAGCAGTCAACTACTTTTGAGTCAATATTAATCACCTGTGGAAAATTGTCTCTCCTTTGGTTAACATTGTAACCTGCTATCAGAACTAAAACTAGCTCACATTTAAGCTATTACCAATTGCCTATGGCCTTCTCTAAATGGCATCTGAGCTATTACTTGTTGCATGTGGTCTAATAGCAGCAAGTTTTAGTGACTCAGTTGAATTAGCCACAAATCCAGCTTGCTCAGTCTCAACATTAGCTTTTAGACTTGTCTCTAATCATTAGTAGATACTTGAACTTTGTCTCCTACTTTGAGCTTACCAACCAATCAAATTTAATGAGCTTTTCATCTTCTTGAGATCACAAACTAGCAAACCAAACATCAAACCAATCAATTTGATCAATCAGCAAAACATCATCTCCTAACATTAGCTTCAACAACATTAACAACATAGCAACCCTTAGCAAACAACTTTTTTCTTGAGTGTGTGAGCTATTCTATAAGGAAGTCCAACCAACAACAAACCAAATCAACTAAACAATCAACAACAAAGAAACCAACAACCAACCAACAAACTATCATCTTTTTGGATCTCAAAACCTTGACAAAGCTAAAGTTTAGTTTTCAACATCATTCATCATGCCTCAAACTAGGAGTCAATATAGAGCTAAAATGGAAGCCAAACTATGAGTTGAAATGGAAGCCAAATTGCAAGCTAAGATGGAAGCTAAGATGTAACAACCTAGATCAACACCTCCTAGAGACATGACTCAATTTACGACTGGTATGCCTCCTCATATGTTTACACCTCATGGGTATACCATTGGAGAGTCATCTTCACAACAAGTGCAACCTCAAACATTTTTGGAGACTTATGAGGAACAATCCCAAGAAGACTTATCAAAATTTTAGGATACACATGTGTGGGATCAAGTTGAGAGACTTGTCTTATCCGAGCCTAATCGCTACTTCTTGCAACTTGCTTGTATGGGCACTAAATTACCAAGAGATTTTGACATATCCGCTATTAGAGAGCACGATCCAAACACTCCTGCTATTGTTGCAAAGGGACCATCCACTATAGTCACACCATCCCCTATCATATCACAAGCTCCATCTTCCAACACATCTCTTTCACTTCCTATTGTTACTTCATTTGATCCACCACACTCGGAGTACACTCTAGAACCTTTGATAATGCCAACCAATGTGCCTCCTTTCATTTCACAAAATTTGAACATTCCACCTTTCCATGTTCCTCAACATACTCCTTCTCCTACCATGACCATTTCCATGCCTCAAGTAACACAAGTTGTCCATTTGACCCAAGCGCAAACACCTCAACCATCACAAGCTATCCCCATATCCCATAGTGCACACGTTTCCCACATTATCCCAACCACACTAATAGTCCAAGCCTCACAACCATTGCAACCTGCTATATCCCATGTGGATACCACATCTCATATACCTATTTCTAATATACTTTCCACTATCTCCACTAATCCGTCCAATACATCATATAATCCCAATGTTAGTCTTATTGACATGAGTGACCCTGCTATTGTTTCTTAAGCCAATCCTAGCACTACGGTGACTTATGTTGAGGAACTTGCATCCATTCCATCATCTTCTTCCAATCCTTCACAAACCATCAATCCATCTTATGCCACCCAAGGTTTGCATATTGTCACCCAACACATGACACATATCAATCCTCATGTTGTCCAAAATACAAATCCAAGTGTTCATCCTTCTTTTGCATCCACCAATCCTTCCATCAATTACCATGTCTCAAACCTAACTCCAAATTCACAACCATTAACTAGTGTCAATCCATCTACCACTTCTCATGTGATGCAAAATCTTTGTGCCAATTTGTCGCAATATACCCAACCACCGCTTGTGTCTCAAGGACAACACTCCTCAACCACATCTGTTTCACATACTAATCCTTTAACATACATTGTGAGTACGCAACCTCAACAAATGGTCATGACTTCTTATATCCCACAACAACAACCTCAATATACATCATACCATGTTCACCCCCTTTGCAACAAAATCAATTATCTCCAGCAGATGTTCAACAAATGATCAACCAAGTGGTAGGACAAGGCAAGAAGACAATTTCTTCAGAAAACATATGCGCTTATCCATTTGACAAGTCACTTCATATGACACCTTTTCTGCCACACTTTGAAATTCCATAATTTGACAAGTACAAAGGAAAAGGAAATCTGGAAGACCATCTTAGAGCATTATTTGTGGCATGTCTCAATGTTGCTCATGATGATACATATCTTTTGAGACTATTTCCTTGAAGCTTAGGAGGACAAGCTCTTTAATGGTTCTCTCATTTACCTCTGAGAATTAAGTCTTTTGCGGAGTTAGCAAATAAGTTTTGATCACACTTTGCTTTTAACATTAAACATGAGGTAAACATGAATGACCTTGTCAACAATAAACAACACAATGGTGAAGCCTTTTCTTCATTTACTTAATGATGGCGTAATATGGCTAGCAAACCATCATGGGAAATACCTGAGAAAAAATAGCTCAATATATTTGTTCAAAATCCTCATCCCAATCTATCATTCCAACTACAATTGCATAGTGCTAGCACCTTTGATGAACTTGTTTCCAAAGGAACCATAATTGAATGAGCTTTAATTTCTAAAGGAACTATCAAGATCTTTCGTGATAACAAAGGCTATCCTCAAAACTCCAATGATAAATTTGTCTTTTGGAACAAAAATAAGAATGTTGTCAATGATGGTGTTGTGGATGCAAAGAACATACAAACTATGAAAGCTCCCATCAACATTCAAGCTGATTGTACAACAACACAACCTTTTCAATGAACGCAACAACAATAAACTTCAAACACATGTCAACAATTTACACCATTAGCGGAACCTATGGAAGTTGTCTTTTGAAAACTTCTCCAAATGGGAGATATTATGTTACTGGATGCACCACCCAATGGTGAACCACTCTTCAAAGATACTTGGTACAAATTAAATGAGTATTGCGATTACCATACAGTTGAAGGACACAAAACAAATGGTTGTATGCACTTAAAACATGTTATCCAAAATTTCATCGATCAAGGTTTAATCAAAATTACACCTTCAACAACTCAACCTGTACAACAATCAACATCAAATTATGATCTAAAGGCTTTCAAGAATCCACTTCCATCTCATGACAAATCTAGTAACCCTCATGTTAGGAATGCCATTCAGTACAACTATGAATCATCTACTATTGGCCGCATTGACCATTCTCACATTTCTACCATTACTATCTAAGACAAAGCACCCGACTGCACTATAACCACTCGAAGAGCTCGAGTCACCATTCAAGGAGCACCTGTCCATCCTCCTCAACTGTTCTCTAACTATAATATCTTGGATCACCTTGGTAAAACACTCGCGCACATATCCATTCTTGAGTTTCTTTGCATATCCTCTGCTCACAAAGCTAACCTTGACAAAGCCTTACAAGAATCTTTGGTACCCAATGATATTGATATCACACAATTCCAATCTATGGTCACTAGCATTGCAGCCCCTTGTCATTTAACATTCTCTGACAAAGATCTTCAGCCCTCCATTCACCCTTCACACAATGAAGCCCTCCACATTGAAGTGTTTGTTAAACAACACCGTATCAAATGAATCTTGGTAGATGGTGGAGATGGTGTTAATATATGTTCTTTGAAATTAATAAAACAATTGGGATATTCTGAGAAAGATGTTGACACCTCCAAGGTTATTACTATCAGAGCATATGATGATGCTGAGCAAGATACTGAAGGGATTATTTTCTTGCCTATCCAAGTTAGGCTGATCATTACTAAAACCCGTTGTCAGGTTCTTGATATTGACCTTCCTTATAACATCATCCTTGGTCATCCATGGATACATGCCCTCGAGGCAGTTCCTTCCACATACCATCAATGTCTTAAATTTCCACACAACGATGCTGAGATTACTATCCATGCTGATCCCAATCCATTTGAATTTTTTCGTGCCTTTAAAGCTAAATATCAGAGTTTAAACCACATTCCTATCAACACCAAAGCATATCCATCTTCATCCTATATAGACCCATCTGACCTACTCAAGCCATCATCTAGCAAAGCTGCTTCCAACCTCCATATCAAGTACTCTGAACATGGCCCTGGTGAATACACACTGCAAGAATCTTGTTGTGTTGGCACCCTTCACTTATCTCCCAAATCTTATGGTAAACCTTCTACATCCAAGCCAACTTCATCCCCTGCTATCATCAAAGCCCCACCCACAATATTCATTAAAGGTGGATTCCTGGATGATGAAGACATTAATGATATCGACTCTTGGATATTCTTTGATGAAAATGACCAAGTCCAATTGGAAGTGGAGAGATATAACAATGGGTTCCACATCATAAAGAACATGGGCTACAAAGGACTTGGTGGATTGGGATCACAAGAACAAGGACCTATCGAAACCATTATTATGTCTAAGAAGTTTAATAAGCAAGGCCTTGGTTATCAGCCAGAGGTACCGCGACTCAAAAACATTAAGTGTATTTCCAATATTGATGTTGGACCTTCCTCAGCAAGAGAGACTTCTAGTTTGGATACCATTGATGACTCCTCCCTTCATATTATTGACCTTTTCCAATAAAAATCCATCTTCGTGCTTTCCACAACTTCCTCTAGCCATAACCAGTCCTCCATTACCCTTTCAATCGTATATCCTGACCTCATCGATTGGGACCAATAGGGGGCACCGATATTAGATACATTTGAAAATGATGAAGCCATTGCAGAATTCATGGGTTTATGACAAGGCATTCCATTGGGTGATCACAAAGCAGGTTTCATGATGGATCTACCTAAACTAGCATAATTTGGTAGAAGTATTAAACCCTTTAGTTGCAAAAGTGAAATAAACAAAATCAAACAAAATAGGTCACTAGGTGAAAACTTAAAGGCACCTCTTGACCGTGAAAAAGTAAAAATAAAGGTTGTATCTAAAGGTGAAAACCTCTTTGAGGTGCCTGAGGATGGGGGATTTGATCTTCCTGTTGCCACTGACTATCATGAGAAATCAACTGTGCTAGTTGAATAATCACAAGACATGAACTTGGATACAGAGCAAAATCCAAAGATCACTTTTTTGGGAGCATCACTATCAAAGCAAGAAAGAAGAGACTTCACAACATTTTTTATGAAAAGAGCTATAAATTTTGCATGGACTTATGCTGACATGCTGGGTCTAGATCCATCACTTGTGGTACATTATCTATCAGTATCTCTTAATGTAAAACCTATTAAACAAAAATTGTGCAAAATGCATCTATAGGTAGCTTAATTGGTCAAGGCAGAAATTTAGAAAATATTAGAAGCAAAGTTCATAAAGCCTATTGATTATCTAGAATGGGTTTCAAACTTGGTACCTGTAGAAAAACCTGATGGACGAGTTCGCTATTGCACAAACTTTAGAGATCCTAATAAAGCATGTTCTAAGGATGGCTTTCCATTACCAAGCATATACAACATTGTAGATCTCACAGCTGGACATGAAATGCTATCTTGATGGATGGATTTTTAGGGTATAACCAAATCAGAATAGTAGAGGAAGATCAAGATAAAACATCTTTTATTTACCCATGGGGCACATACTGTTGGGTTGTAATGCCTTTTGGTCTCAAGAACACTGGAGCTACTTATCAATGAGCCATGATAGTTATTTTTCATGACCTTTTTCATACTATCATGGAAGACTATGTTGATGATATCCTAGGAAAATATAAAGGAAAGAGAAGGACATCTATAGGTATTAGCACAAATCTTTGATCGATTAGAAAAGTATCAAGTCAGACTGAACCCAAAGAAATGTGTATTTGGTGTAACATCTGGAAAACTATTGGGATATATTGTGTCTTGATGAGGGATAGAAGTGGACCCAGCTAAAGTAAATGCTATCATGGAAATGCCTCCGCCAGCAAATCTCAAGCAACTCCGCAGTCTACAAGGAAGGCTACAGTCCATCTGCAGATTTATCTCACAACTAGCAAATAAATGTCATCCTTTTCAACATCTTCTTCATAAGGGTGAACCTTTTAAGTGGCATGAAAATTGTCAACAGGCCTTGGATAAAATAAAGGAATATCTGGCAACACCCCCTATATTAGTACCTCCTATGCTTAACCACCCATTATTACTCTATATATCATCAACAACAATAGCATTGGGTGCCCTTCTAGTTCAACATGATGATTCAGGAAAAGAACAAGCCATCTACTACATTAGCAGAACTATTGTGGGATATGAACTTAATTATTCATCTATTGAAAAAGCATGTTTAGCATTAGTGTTTGCTTCCCAAAAGTTGCAACACTATATGTTGAACCAAATGGCAAAGCTCATATCTAATGTGGATCCACTCAAATATCTTCTTTCTAAAGCAATCCTCACAGGAAGATAAGTAAAATGGGTCATGATCTTAAGTGAATTTGACATACAATATGTGGATCGAAAACCCATCAAAGGACAAGTCATTGTTGATCAATTAGTTGCAGTACCCATCACAGATATTCACCCAATGTACCCAGAATTCCCTGATGAAGGGTTGTTCAATTTAACTTCCCCAGCATGGTGGCAACTATATTTTGATGAATCTTACACACAACATGGATCAGGAGTAGGGATATTATTTGTTACCCCACAAGGAGATTGTATACCCAAATCATACAGAATTGCATTTCCATGCACCAATAACATAGCAGAGTATGAAGCTTTAATCATAGGATTATGCATGGCAGTACAATGGGCTATCAAATAGTTACAAGTCTTTGGTGATTCTCAACTGGTTATCAAATAGGTCTTAGATGAATATCAAACAAAAGATGGGAAGCTTCTTCCATACAAGCTAATGGTTGATGATTTTAAAAAGTATTTTGACAATATCACCTTTGAACAAATCCCAAGACTACAAAACAGAGCAATAGATGCCATGGCTATGATTGGGTCTCTTCTAGACATGCCATCTAATACACATAAATGTGAGTTTTTGGTCAAACAACTTTTGATTCCATCATTTGAAGTACCACAGTATGAGCTTATATGTGAAATTGTTGGTCCCAATTCACCATAGTATGAGGATTTATCCAAGAATCTCCATAATCAAACCTTTCCACTTCAATTATCTAATACCCAACACAAAACCTTTATCCGTCGAGCCTCTCATTATACTATTTTGGGAGACACCCTTTATCGTCGGAGTCTTGATGGTATCCTTCTTAGGTGTCTTGATTGTGAGGAATCAAAAGTGGCCTTACGTGATGTACATGAAGGTGTCTGTGGCTCACATTCCGCTGGCTCTGGCCTTGTTAAGAAACTTCTACAAGAAGGATACTATTGGCCAGCCATGGAAAAAGATGCACAACAATTTGTAAAAAGATGTCTACAATGTCAGAAACATGGAGATTTAATACATGCACTAGCACATGATTTTCAACCTATCATTACTCCATGGCCTTTTTTGTAGTGGGGACTTGATCTCATAGGTAAAATCCATCCTACTTATTCAAATGGTCATAAGTTCATTATCACCGCTACTAAATATTTCACAAAGTGGGTGGAAGCCATACCAATGACTTATATCACTAGCAAGCAAATATCTAAGTTTATTCTACACTATATCATTTGCCACTCTGGAGTTCCTCAAGCTATTGTCACAGATAATGGTCACCCCTTTAAGAATCAAGAGGTTAGAGATCTTTGCAAAAAGTTCCATATCCAACATCAATTCTCTACCCCTTACTATCCTCAGAGCAATGGCCAAGCTAAGGCTTCTAACAAAACAATCATCAAAATTCTCAAAAAGACAGTTAATGAAGCTGGTTGGGATTGGCATTTACAACTCCATGCTACATTATGGGGATATAGAACAGGTATCAGAACTCCCACTGGAGCTACACCTTATGCTCTTGTGTAGGACACTGAAGCTATTTTACCTATTGAGGTTGAGATCCCCTCACTGCGAATATCCTTACAACATACCATCTCAGAGGAAGAATATTGAATATCTAGACTCCATGATCTTGAGCTTCTAGATGAACATCATCTTACAGCACTCAACCATCTCCAAGTCTATCAAAACTATCTATGCTGCAGCTACAACAAAAAAATTAGAGAACACATATTTCAAGTTAGAGATCTTGTCCTGAAAGATAATCAAAGGAATTAGCAACATCGTGAGAAACATGGCAAGTTTGAACCAAATTGGCTTGGTCCTTTCATCATCATAGCATTTTATGGATCAAGTACATATACTCTTTCAACACCTGAAGGCATGCCATTGGATTAACCAGTCAACAGCATTCATCTCAAGAAGTTTTATCTTTGAATCTGAGCTATCCTAAAAATAAAAATAAAAAAATCCATCCAATAGTGAAAACCACTTTGTCGCTTTGGATAACAAAAAAATAATATAAGATAAATAATTCATCCTTTGGTGAAAACCTGGTAAACAGGTGCCTTGGATAACTACCATAGTGAAAACTTGGCAAACAGGCGCTATGTGTAGTGACCAGCCTCCATTATCTGCTTGGTTTGTTTGATCACCACTCTTCCTAGCATATTTCTCCATCCTATCCCACATATTCTATATCATAATCCACATGTCATCACAATAAACAACTTTTCCATCTTCACCTCTATCAATGCTAACTATTATACTTGAGACATTATTGTGATACCTTTCTCTTTTGGCACCTTAACATCTTGACCGCACACATTCTCCATCGTCGCTCCTTCATAATAAACCTCATCCCACACTGGGGGCATTTGTTGAGTCTTATTTGGAAGTGGATACCGCTATCTCTAGCTCATAACACATCAAACACTTTAGCTCACAACACAACAAACTTTCAACTTCAACCATAGCGTTCATCCAACGACAAACATGGCAAAACCCTTGCAACCAGGATTCATTTCTTTGCAATCAATTTGTGCTCATCCAACATCCAAAAATAGAAAAACATCACCAACGCAAACATCCAAGCAATAAGTTGATTCTTTCAACATCACTCACTAGCGTAATAAGCAAGAACTACATCCTAGCTCTATTGTTGAAGCTTTGATCCCGTGGATACAGGGTATGTAGGCAATCTGAGATGCAAATGAAGCACTCTGATTCAGGCATAGATGATAGCCCCTTCTCTTCATCATCCATCTTTCATCTTTCTTCTAATCATCCTTAAATCTTTCATCTCATATTCTTCTATTTTTTATCACACACATCATCAATAAAACCTAGAACTACATATTCATCATGTGTCATCTTCATCGTAAATGTGCTTTGATCCCGTGGATATAGGGTATGTAGGTAGTCTGGAATACGAAGGAAGCTTCTAGTACTCAAGCACAAATGATCCACCCCATCTTCTTCATCTTCTCTCATCTTCATTTTCTTCTCTTTGATTAGCTCAAGCAAGAAGCAAATTATGTGTATACTAAAAGCTCAAGCACTTTAACCAATCAAGAATAAGCTAGAAGCTATTTATCTGCATGCCTTAAGCCAATATTTTCTATAGCATTTTATCAACATTTTTAGCCTTCAACAGGATGTAGCTTTCCTTTCAACAAGGCCCCAGCTTAAATCCATCTAAGAGCACCTAAATTTGGCAAGAGAACGTGATGACAGTATCTTTTGATTTATCTTTTATGCCTAATCAAGACTACCTTGATCTATCTATATCTTGGTATGTTGCGATGAAGTAAGGAATGGGGCATGGTCACATTGCTTTCATATGTTGTGTTTGCAGGATGATGTTATTCTCTTCCTAGGCGTATTGGTATCTTGTACATGTTGGGATTAGCATCTTACATATTAATATCTCTAGCATCTGAGAAGCTAAATAGTCTCTTATGCACTTAAGACTATTCTATGTCGAGACTAGCTCCATACATATAACCAGCAAGCTATCACTATGCATAGTAGAGATAAGCTCAAACCATTGCTTGTAGCATCAACTCCATCTCGAAACACTGGCTATTATTCATATCTTGTGCATGTTGGCTCAACATCTTGACCTCATGTGTTCAAACAAGATTGTAGCATGCTAGTTTTGGATTGGATATCTCAACACCTTGGTCTTCTATACCTTGCTGCATAACATCCACATGCTATATCAAGCATAAGGATTGCATTTTTTTTCATTTTGAGCAATTACTTAAAAAGCTGCCCATTGTACCATCTATTCATCTTCTTATTTGTCTATGTAGTCCTCAGCCAAGATCAATCATTTTCATCATCCTTCTTCCACATCTCTTATCCTACAAAACAAGTGTGTTAGACATACATAGGTCCATCACATATCATCTCATTACCATCTATCTATATGCATAAGTCCATTTACATATTTAAATTTATCATATATTTCCATTCATTTCATTTGCATAAACATCCATACATAATCCATGAAAATATAAATACAACATGCATAACCATCATAATACCAATAGCACATCCATATACATCATCATGTAGATAAGCAATATGCCATCATATATATATACATGTGTCAATATAACAAGTGTCTACATATACAAGCTTAGCCATAAAGAATGTATGTATAATCGACTCTAGGCCTCATCATGATACAACATAAACAAGGTAGCCCCAGTGACTACTGGTAGCTCCCTCACCCTGACCACCACCACTGGGTCCTACACCTATCCCCTTGTCTCTTAGTGGCCCCATCACTGAGGCTACAGATTGAGATCCACTTGTCCTCTATGAACCTAAAGATCCTGATCTACTCTTGAAGCTAGGTTGCCTCTGCTCTGCCGGCACAGCCCCATAGTATAAACCTCTATAGTACTCTGCCTCACCCTATACTCTTCGCAACTTTACCTGTACCTGTGTCAACTATGTGGCCAAATACATCGTAGCACCATATGTACCCAATGCAGTCACTGCCCTATCCCACTCACTAGTCATCCCCTATAGCTGCTGCACAATTGTATCCCTCTCTACCCGCAGACCATCTCTCTCCACCCTCATCACCTGCATCTACTATACAGCAGTATCTCACTCTAATCTCATCATCTGCTTGCCTTGTCTATCTGCATCTCTCTCTCCTATCACTCTAGCAAGTGCACCATCATCCTACCCATCCCCAGCCTGCACTCTCACCTGTAACTGAGCCTGGTACATCTGAGCCTAAGCCCTAGCATGCCACAAGACAATCACTGCCTGGTGTCTATCCAACTCCACCCTCCTCAATCTCATCTAAGCCTACTACCTCCATCTCCTCTCCTCTCTAATCCTCCTCCGCAGCTGCTGAATTCCAACATCATCACCTCCTAATATCTATCCCTAAGGCTGTGTAAGTATCTAAGGCTATCCCTATATCTATATCCCTGGCGCTACTTGTACAACAACCTATGCTAGTGGATCCCATCATTGCCTCCTCCGGACTAGTCTCTCCATCCCTATCTCTCCTATCTCTCCAACCCGTGTCAGCCGCATTGGTCTTGCTGTCACCCAGTATGCATCATAATCTAGTAGCGTGCCTGGATCTATAGGATCCTATCCCCACTACCATACAACTGGCTATAGCCCCTCTCTCTCTACCAAAACCGTGTCCACTACAATATCTGGCCCCCAATCAAACACCTCTTATATAGTCCTCCCAAAAATGGCATCACCAACTGGTACTGCCTGTGGTAACCCGAACTATCTCAAAACCCTCTCTGGCAAATAGCGCTCTATAATGTATATCCCATGGCAAAAAATATATCTCACCTGCCGAGCATAGACAAGGTCAATATCCTCCTCATCCCATCTCTCACATCCGAACCATGGCCTCCATATAAATCTATCTACCTCATCCAACATCCTCTGCTAGTACATTACTCCTTTGCGCTGCCAGTATGTCAAAGCTCCTCTATACATTCTAGCATAAGGCTCTCCTGCTACTCTAGCCACCCATCCCTCTGGTCTCGTCACTGGAATATGCTCATAAGCCCACACATGCAAAAATGTAACTCCTGCCGACATACTCACCACGAACATATATGCACAATCATACAGGAAATGATAGAGCTGTCCTAGGACACACTCCACCCATGCATATCTCATCCCATACGAGAACATCCCCTCCATCACTATCCCCCATCCTATCAGAAACCCTCTCACTCGTCTATCTCCCACTAGCCATCTGATAATCACTACTACCAGTTGTTGCAGTCTATCACATAAGTCCTCCATCCTTGCCATAGGAATCTCTAAGCTCTCTACTCTAATGTCTAGTGTCCCAAACAATCTCCTGAATGCAGATGGACCCATATCAGGATCATAATCTACTTGGTCCCCATCTATAAGAATCTGCAGAATCCGAAACACATCCTCTAGTGTGATCGTAGCCTCTCCTGTCGGCAACAAGAAAGAACTATGCTCGCTACTCCATCACCATCATCAATCCTTGATGTGCTTGCACTAGTTCCAATCTAGACACATGCTCTAACCTGAGGATCTCTAACACTAGCCACTCCCCCACATCTGACAATCACACCAACCATAAATCCCTAGGATGTGGCTCTCATGATAAGAAAGATGGTAGTATATCCTGCATCATTTCATTCATCATGTCAATTCCTTGCTCTACATACAACTACTATAAAACTGGATCATTTACTGCTATACTAGCTTTTATCTACCATAAGCGACTCATTTCTCCATATGCGCCTATCTACTGATCGCAAGCGACCTATTTTACTACATGCACTTCTTTCTCACCCATATGAGACCTATTTTACCTATGCGACTGCTTATTGAGTAAGTATGAACTATACTTCTATATGCATCTACCTTTAGCCTCTAAGCGATCTATATCCTACAAGCGAACATCTTTTCTTTACAAGTGAGTTGAACCTATGCATGCACCTATTTTTAGTCCATAAGTGACTTGATTTTAATTATATGCACATTTTGCCTATGTTTGCCTAGCCAACTGGAAGCGACCTGTTATTTCCATATGCGACCAAGCTGCACCTAAAAGTGACCTTAACTACCTTAAGTGACTTGTTTGTCTTCCTAAGCAACCTGAACTGCCTATCCTAAGACCTAGTCACTTATGGTGACGTGTGTACATTTTGTTGATAACTGAGAGGGGGGGGTGAATCAGTTATCCTAATTATTTCCCTTATTGAACTTTCCTTTTAATTGATGCAGCATAAAATCAAACACAAAAACATTAACCATGAAATAAGAAACACATGACACAGTATTTTTGACGTGGAAACCCTGTTAAGGGAGAAAACCACGGGGTGATTAACCCAAGAATTATTCTCTGTTAGAAGAATAGGAAATTACAAAAATGGCACTTGCCAATTAGGGCTCACTGCCCGAGCACACTGCTCACAAGAGGCCCACTGCCTACAAGAAGACACACTATCTACAAAGTGATGAGAATCACAGTCTTGAACTGATTGGAAGCATCTGCATATGCTGGAGTTCAGATCCAGTTAGGCTCAGTACACTGATCTGCTGCACTTCATCTTTCCTCTGTTCTTTATTCTGCTATCTTTCACATACCGGATTCTTTTTGCTACTTCTGCTCTTTATCTGGATTTATTCGCATAACACTCCACAACACCACACACTTCACAACTGAATCCATCCTCTATATATATCCGCACAAGTAATTTCATCACCTTTCTAGTCGGCATCCGGAACAGTCTGGTTTCTTACAAACTCTCATTCTGTCGGCTGAATCCTTCCTCACCAAGCAATGCGGATCAAGCATATACTTGTAGATATCATTAATCATGTCGGCCAAACATGATTCATGCCTTCACAACCTCTGTCATCAACAGTAACCCATCCGGAAAGTAGTCTGATACTCTGCCAGTCAGTTCTTCCTCTGTTTTCACTGTCTCTCAGGAATCCGGTACTCAACCATTCATATCTTTTTCCTTGTCCATCACCGGAGGCTAAATCCTTGGAATATACCACTAAAGGTAGTCCTCTTGACTTCCCCAAATCCGCACTGCACCAAGACATTTCCTCTGAGAGGTCCGGACCAATCTGTCGGACCTTGCCACATGCTCTGTTCTTCTTCACCGGACCACAACATTCTTTATTCTGACTTCCGGTAGAGACACATTATGACTTGCGGATATGTGGGATGACCTTTGTTGCCATCAATGACAACAACCATGAATCCATATAGTGTCTCTTGCCAACAATCTCCCCCTTTGGCATTGATGGCAACACTTAGTGAAAAATGACTAAGTGTTTTCACTATGCTCCCCTTTTGCTGATGCTCTGTCTTTATATACAATTTTCGGAACTCCCCCTTAGTTGGATCCCTCATTTTTCACTGCTCCTCACTCCCCCTTTGACATCAATGGCAAAGGGTAGGGTCCGCACACCAAAATTTTCAAAAATTTCCTATACATAGCCGCATATTTACATACTTACATATACTGAAGAATGTCTGCAAAGGATGTCTGCAATTGAATCATTTCTGTAGCCCAACTTTGCTTCATTCTGTCCAAAATTGAAATGTGACCACTTAACAAAAATGCAAACGCTTCTGCCCGCTTGAGATCTGTCAGATCTTTTGTTTGGGCGGTGGTCTGAGCATCACTGATGGCCTCATGCATGGTTTCCAACTTAGGGATTATAATCCTTCTAAGTTCTCCCATCCGGTTGGTGATGTTCTTCCTTTCCTTCTCAAGATTTTTTATTTCATTCAAGACTGCAATGGTCTGACATTCTTGATTTATTATAGAGGAAGAGAGAGGATCAAAACTTTGAGATAAGCTTTGTAGCTTATCCTGTTCCTCTTTTATTTTCTTGTCAAATGCGGCTGTTGCCTTTGACCAGGATATACAAAATTTATAGATGTCACCGCCATCCTTAAGAGCATTCTCTAAGCTCTTTATTCCAATGCTTACAATCTTCCTATCCTTAGAGATTAATTCTAATATTTATGAAAATCTTTTATCCAAAAATTCCTTCCGGACCTTTTCTTCAGCTGATTTTTCTAAAGAATCAAAATGTGTATCAACACTGCTGACTAAGGTTTTTAGATTACAGGAAGTGGAGGCTGTCGGATCTATCTGGATTGATGGCATGATCTTTACAAGTACTCCGGAAGCAGCCTCTATCAACTCACAGTCTTCCATATGAGACTTCAGGAGCTTTTCATTTGCCTTGGCATTTGCAAATGAAGCTATCTTCATTGTTTGTACCGGAGAGAGAGAGTCAAAATCAAATGGGCCTTTTAGAAGCTCCGGTTCATCAATCTCTAGAGTTTCTTTGCTCAAAAATTGTTGAACAGTTTGTGCAGTGTCTCTTGCCGGAGACAGATGTTTCTTTTCTTCTGCAGTCTTAGAACTGTCAACCTCTTTGTCTTTCACCACTGCTTCCTTCTCCTGTAATTGCTCTTCTTCTTTGGATCCGGAGACTGTAGGGGAAACCAGAGGAGAGATGCTAGTTTGTTCATGAGCCACTTCTTCTAGAGCAGAGGGTCCCAAGTCCTCAGCTGTTTCTGTACTTAAATCCTCTACAACCGGAAGATTGAACCTTTTGAAGGCCTTCCGGAGGATCTCTTCTGTTTCTTGGGCCACTTTGTCAGTCTCGCCAAGCACGAGTTGATTCATCCTGGCTTTGCTTCTGAACTCATCTTTGCAGTCCTTGAAGATAATGTTCATTGTCTTGGGATCAATTTGAGGATATAGCTGAATAGCTATCTGCTCCCGGATCTCAAGATCTTTAGCATGAGCATTATTCTTTCTTACTTCCATTTCCTTTTCTAGGCTTTTAGGAATAAGAGATATTATTTCAATGAAAGCCTTATTATATATGTTAAGATATTTTACTGTGGCCTCCTGCAGAGTCTTTTGGTCGGCCTCACTGAAGTCATCATATGATTCAGTCATTGGTTGAAGGTTTCCATCCACCGTGACCGACTTGATTATGCTCTCTAGTGACAGAGTGGGCTTTTCAATAGTTACCTCTGCCATTTCATCCTTGTCTTGGCCTGTGGAGGGCTTACCGGATCCTTTCTTCTTCTGTTTCTTTACTTCTCTTACTCCCTCATCTGATTCTGTTTCCTCTTCATCCTTTTGGCTTCCATAAGCCCTTGTGGCTTTTGTCTTGGATCTCTTACCGGATGCCTGAACTTCCGGTTTTGAACTTTTGGTTGTGGAAGGTGTAGGTCTCTTTGATGATCTGGTCCGGGTGGGAGTTTCAACCGGAGCACTTTCTTTGCTTTTCTCTTCTTCCTCGGCCTTCCTCCTCTTTTCCCGGCTGGCATCAAGTGCCTCCTTTGAGATACCTAGGCCTTGAGCAATGTGCTCTACTTCTTTTCTTACCTTTCTTTTAATCTCAGGTTCCCTGAGTTCTACATGTATTTTTACACTCAGCTCCTCAAAGGTTCCAAACCTTTCTGCCTTAGGATCTTTGGGCTGACTTAGCATGTGTTGAACATGCAGCTCCACTATCTGTTCATCAACTTCATACCCCATGGGCATGATCCAGACAGTCCTTGGCTCCACTGCCTCCATTAGGCACTGATCAGTGTCAACCATAAAGCACACTGAGTCCTTGTATTTCTCAATGAGAGACTGGGGAATTCTCTCTCTTGCTTGCATCATGCTCTGAAAGTTTTTGAAGTATCCCCATAGAGCTGTATTTCTCGCTTTTGCATCCCCAAGTCCATGCAAATAGTCTCTTATCTGGACTCCAACAGGTTTGTCATTCTGCCATACCCATCCACTTGTTCCGGGTAGCTCATTCATGAAATAGAAGAATAGACATACAATAAGAGTACCATACTTAAATGAATTCTTCTTATCCTTCTTGATTTTCTGTATGTTTTCCATTAATTGGCTTAGCAGTAGTTCGCAGAGATCATATTCTGCATTCTTTCTTAACATTTCATAAGCAGTGTATATTGCAGTTCCGGATACAGAATTCTCCCTGCTGGAGTGATAGATCTTGTATCCTATTATCATTGATGCATATTTGATATCCGGATCCGAAATATCTTCAATGGTCATTGCCCTCTTGTCAAATTTTGATCCGGTGGCCTCAGTTACAATGTTGTTCTTGACAGATTTGAGGATAGGTACCCCTCCGGAAGAGTATAGGCCAGTTACTGCTCTAATTGCCTCTTTTGTGATCTTGCAGGGTCTATCTAGCCATAGAAAGTTGTCATGCATCCTGCTCAGTACATACCGGACCCATTCATCTTCTTCAAAGCAGGGGAAATGAATAAATTGCTCAAATTGTTTCTTCTGAATATCCTTATACTCTAGTTTAAGCTCAAAAGCATTGTCAATCAGCTGCTTGTGATAGAGGTCTCTTAATTTGAATTCCCCAAATTCCTCAATGTTTGAATGTATGTAAACCCTAATGTCTTCGGTGTGTAAAACTCCGTGAGGAACACTAGAGAAGGCTCCTAGTGGGTCTACCTCCAATGATTTGTAGGGATGTTTCTTGAATGAGGGGCGAGGTCTATCAGAGATCTTAACTATGTTTGGAGTAGCCATTCTTCAAAGATTTGCAGTGAGGTAATGAAAAACGGAGAATACCTTATGCGCCTTCGGTTTGCACGGAGTGGTTGGATTGATTTCTTTATGCAATAACTTCGGCAGGGGATCCTTGGTGTGCTTGATGAACCTTGTTGCAGAGCTCCACTTTTCTCTTCTTCTCGAGTGTAGAATGAGCAAATAACCTTTGAGAAATCTCTTAAATTGCTCCGCGAACCCTAATATCTGTCTGCAATAAATGCTTCACCTACATCATTCCGGTTTGCCTTGTCTGGATAGCTTGGATTGTCCCGGATTAGTCCTGATCTGAGGATATCATCCAGATCTTTCAATCATGAATAAATCGAGGTAACATATTACAAGATCATCCCAAACACTCTGTCCAATCCGCAGAACAAGATAGTGCATTTCTGGATCTTTCCGGACCTTTTTGTAATCCCTTATCATACCGGAGCATCTCCCTGAACAGGTCTTATTTGATCGATCACAGCTTCTTCATAACTCCATGCGGACCTCTGAAAACTTGACTGCAGTATCTCAAGACTCATATCTACAAACCCTTTGATCCGCATCTTGTGCCACATCCGGCACCACTTGTTTGGCTGGGGGAACAAGATTTTCTTTGAGTCTCCCCCTGAGCCTGAGCTCACTTTTTAATTTCCGGAAGAATTATCAGCACCAGAGTCTGGTGCGGATCCAACCTCTACATTCTCTGAACTTTTCTTCACCCAAATCTTGCTCATCTGATTCCTAACCTCATCCGCATTCATCTTTTGTTTACCCTTGTCTTGATTCTGATTATACACCAGACCTCTTTTGTCCTGATTCTTGTTTCTGCAGACTTTAGCATTATGACCGGACCTATTGCAGATTTGGCAAATAATATTTCTTTGCATATTTGACTGATATCCTCTTGATCTGCATTGATTAGCCCTATGACCTATTCTATTGCATGTGAAGCATCTACCTTTGAATGATTTGTTTACTTGCATAATTCTGCATTCATGGGATTTGTGTCCATACCTTTTGCAGTTGAAGCACTGTCCGGAGAAGGATGAATTAATCTGATTCATTCTTATTTTGCACTGATTAGCTTTGTGACCAAAGTGGTTGCAGCTGTGGCAGTATCCATTGAAGGATGGATATCTTTGAGCATTTGGTTGTCTTACCGGAGGTCTTCTAGGCCTGCTCCTTGGATTTTCTGATCCAAGATTCTTCTGACCGGATCCGGAGCTTTCTCCTTTCTCATATCCCAAACCATACTTGTCATCTGTCCTCTTTTGACTTCCAAGAAGAACTTCAAGTTGAGCAGAACTTATCTTGAATTTCTCTTTATATTCATTTGCTGTTTGAAGGTCTCTTTTGAGAGAGGCAATTTGATCCTCAAGTTTTCCTTCATTATCTTTGGCATCTTCAAGATCAGATTCAAGATGTCTGATAATCCTGTCCATCTGGTGGCATTCTTCTGATTTTTCTTTAAGAGATTGTCTTAGATTGTCTTCAGCCTTTCTTTTTTCTTCAATCTCTTGAGTAAACTTTATAGTTCCTGATTCCATTTCATGTCTTAACATAATGACTTCTTTTGATAACTTTTCACATAACTTGGTTTGCTCAGTCAATTCTTCATTTGTATTGCTTTCTTCACTTTGCCTTGCCAACTGTTGAAGCAGCTCCTTTCTCTTTTTCATAGAGAGACTTAATTTGTCTTTTAATTCTCTCATGAATTCATCAGCCTGTTTGAGTCTTTCCTTTAATTCACTGACTTCAGAATTTGACTGTTCAAGATCCTCAAGAGCAGTCTTGAGTTGCTCTCTTAAACCATATGCATCCATTTGAAATCCCAGATCTTCCTCAAGCTGTTAGGCTCTATTAGGAGGAACTTGGCTCTGATACCAATTGTTGATAACTGAGAGGGGGGGTGAATCAGTTATCCTAATTATTTCCCTTATTGAACTTTCCTTTTAATTGATGCAGCATAAAATCAAACACAAAAACATTAACCATGAAATAAGAAACACATGACACAGTATTTTTGACGTGGAAACCCTGTTAAGGGAGAAAACCACGGGGTGATTAACCCAAGAATTATTCTCTGTTAGAAGAATAGGAAATTACAAAAATGGCACTTGCCAATTAGGGCTCACTGCCCGAGCACACTGCTCACAAGAGGCCCACTGCCTACAAGAAGACACACTGTCTACAAAGTGATGAGAATCACAGTCTTGAACTGATTGGAAGCATCTGCATATGTTGGAGTTCAGTTCCAGTTAGGCTCAGTACACTGATCTGCTGCACTTCATCTTTCCTCTGTTCTTTATTCTGCTATCTTTCACATACCGGATCCTTTTTGCTACTTCTGCTCTTTATCTGGATTTATTCGCATAACACTCCACAACACCACACACTTCACAACTGAATCCATCCTCTATATATATCCGCACAAGTAATTTCATCACCTTTCTAGTCGGCATCCGGAACAGTCTGGTTTCTTACAAACTCTCATTCTGTCGGCTGAATCCTTCCTCACCAAGCAATGCGGATCAAGCATATACTTGTAGATATCATTAATCATGTCGGCCAAACATGATTCATGCCTTCACAACCTCTGTCATCAACAGTAACCCATCCGGAAAGCAGTCTGATACTCTGCCAGTCAGTTCTTCCTCTGTTTTCACTGTCTCTCAGGAATCCGGTACTCAACCATTCATATCTTTTTCCTTGTCCATCACCGGAGGCTAAATCCTTGGAATATACCACTAAAGGTAGTCCTCTTGACTTCCCCAAATCCGCACTGCACCAAGACATTTCCTCTGAGAGGTCCAGACCAATCTGTCGGACCTTGCCACATGCTCTGTTCTTCTTCACCGGACCACAACATTCTTTATTCTGACTTCCGGTAGAGACACATTATGACTTGCGGATATGTGGGATGACCTTTGTTGCCATCAATGACAACAACCATGAATCCATATAGTGTCTCTTGCCAACACATTTATGATGCTTCTAGCCTATCCAAATCATGATTTTAACAAAAGTTTTGATACATACCGATACACCTGATCCCTCTAGTCATCCATGTGTCCTCACTTGCTTGGCACGATGATCTCTGCATGGAATCACCATCCTGATAGCTCTTCAACTCTCGTCGCACACCAACTCTAAGGAGCTCTAGATCTCTATAAGAAAATGAGCGTAAATGAGCCTATTTACCCTTGCAGAACCTACTTATAGCCCTATCCAAAACCTAATTCTTCTATGCCAAAGCCTCTTTTCTTTTGCTTCATCCCATTTTTTCCCACCCAACCCCTTTTTTTTGTTTGTGTCAATCTTGTGTCTTAGCTTTTTCTTATATCGTGAGCCAACCCAGCCCTTCCTGGTTAACCTGGCTTACCTCTTGAGGGGGCATCACCTACCAGTTACACTGGGGCATAACTTTGTTTATCAAAGGAATATCATATCTTCTTTGACACAACGCTCTATCAAACATTGTATCAAAGAGGGGAAAAATGTAGATACCCAAAATTGACTCATTATCATTAGCATCAAACATTGCATTACACATTGTCTGTACTTGTCTATCACACTTGAACAATATCCCTAACACATCTATTTCTTCTATTAACTAAATAAATTTATATTTATTTAATTAATTCATTAGCTATTTCCTCTAAGCTATAATTAAACAATCTTTAATTATTTAATTATCTTCTTTCTATCTATTTTTAATTAAATAAATGTTATTTATTTAATTAATTTATCTTATCATTTATCTCATGAGTCGACATGTATGCCTTTTTCATTTACAAAAAGATAAGTGGTACTACATCCTTTATTTAATATCTTTCACATGTAGTACTCTTTTTTATGTACACAAGCACACATAAGCCCTATCTTCCCTCCACTTGCCATCTACACATTCACCTATGTCTATCATTCAATCTTAGCCATTCACATAGCCACCAAATCTCAACCGTTGATTGATTTTGGTTGAGTTCTATATAAACACCCTCTCATTCCATACTAAAAGGGAATCCAGCATTCATATAGCGTCTACATTATCATCTTGAGTATATTGAATATTTGAGTATTCATAGCATCTATTGAGCTTATTATCATTATCATTTATCCATCATGGCAGCTTTTATCTTCATAATTGTTCATTGTTGAAGAAGCAATCCAGATCATAAATAAGGAATCACACAATGTAGGTGATATTGTGCTTGAAATGCATGCTTTTGATTTCATTTGGATTAGATTCTTTGATGATGGTAGGGTTAGCTTTTCATGGCTATGCTTGATCTTATTAACCTGATATTTTTACCTATCTCAATAAGTTTAAATAGTTGCCAATGGAAGAATATAGTTGCTGTCTTTTCATTCAGAAAATAAAGAAATAATGTTGCTATTTTTTTTTGTATTAAAAAAAATAGATTACCAAAAATGTATATGTTATAGTTTTTAAATTTAGTTGCATGCTATAACAGTGAAATAAACAAAATAGTGCTATAGAGAATGAGTTTTACAACAAATAAATGTGTTTTATTCCCACCTTTATGCTTCTGGTTTGTCAAAAAAAGATTACTGTGTAAACTACATTTTATGCTCATAGGCAATGAAATTTTGGTTGTGAAATTTCTATTAAAAAAAAAGAAAAAGGAAAATGAAGTAAGATTTTCTTGTTATTTTTGCAATCAAAGAAAAATATATGCCCTTCTGATTAAGATAGATCTCCAAATCTAGTTATATTATTTTTATTTAAGTTGAATGTGGAGAACATGTAAAGATATGGGATACACACACACACAAATATATATTCATATATTAATCTGGTCATATAATTGACCTGGACTCATAAATATTCTATGTGTAAATAGTTGTGTATATATATATAAACATTATATTTTAAGCAAACTATTTTAAATAAAATATAAACCAAACCCTAATTAATGATGTTGCTAACAACAACAAGGAATGTGATTTTTGGGCCAAATAGGGCTGAACCCATAGTAGAGATTGTTTAGGTTTTCATTTTTAATAAAAATTGCAGAGGGGCTGTGGTGGGCGACGATGCCCACCACAGGGCCCCCCCATTCCATCCGTTACCCACTGCTTTGTGTTTCCTTTAAGTGGGGTGTGGGTGGACGAATGGCCTCCTCCCCACACCCCTTTCCCCCCTGTCCTTCCTCTAAAACTCTAGCGGCAATGCTAGCCTGGGCCGTCGGCCCTTCCCTACCATGCGGTCGTCGCCAGTCTCAGCCGAAATCTATGATTTTTTTAATTAGCTTTAATAGCTTCATAATATATATATATATATATATATATATATATATGTACCATATATATATATGTATGTACATATATGTATATCACTCCTTGTTGTATATCAAAGAAAAAAATATATACACTTCCAAATCTAGAAGAAAAATATAGTATATATACATTTATATACACACATATATACATGAATGTGTGTATATATATATATTTATATATGTATATCTACTCAAAATGCATATATTCTATGTATATAACATCATATACCTCTGTATGAGGCACCTCCACCATGGCCACCATTGGAGAAGAAAACCCCAAACCTACAAGAGAAAACTTAGAAAGAACAAAACAAATGAGGAGATAGCAAAAGAACAAGTTAGGGCTTATTTTTTCCATAAGGAAATGATATAATAATATTAGGGCTTCCATTTGAGAAAACAATAAAATAATCGCTGGGGCCTAGTTGGAGGGTGAGAGGGATATTAGAGTTTTTAAATTAATTATTCCCCCATTTTCCTCTTATGCACGGGAAACTAAGTTTCCCTCTCCTTTGCCTTTTTGGCTTTGATTGAATTGTTGACTTTCTCTTTGTGTTTTAAATTTAGTTGATTTAATATTTCTTTGGGGGTTTGAATTGCAATTCCAGGGTTTATTTTAGTGGGGATGGGTTGTTTTATTTAAGTGGGATGTTTATCCCTTTTATTGTGGTTTAATTTTGGGCATTCATTTAATTGCCTAGTATGTTTTAATTTAATGAGATGGTAAAATCTCATCTTTGAATTTAATTTTTTTTTAATTCTAATCTATCGATTTTACCCTGAGGGGATATTTTAGTTTATCCTCTATTTAATTTTCCAACTTAAGTTAATTAATAATTATAATTGCTGAAATTATATTTAATAACTGACTTAAGTATTGAGTTTAATTTGGTCATTTAATTATTTTCAAATTTTAATATTTTTGTGATGGTTAAATTCATTTAACCTTAGAAATTTATTCTGTCCTTGTTTTATTATTTTAATTTTTGCTTTAATTTCCTTTTAGAGTTTTTCTTTTAAAATTTTTATTTCAACTATTGAAAACGCGTTACACTATCAAATTTTCTCCATATATTAGGGTTTTATTTTTATGACATTTTTATGACTTTCTTTAATCACTCCATTTTATCATGCGACCATCTTACCATTTGATGCATTATTATTATTCAATTTTTATTTATGCATTAGGGTTAGGGCTTGGTTTCGAATCAGTTGAATCATCTCTTTCACCTCAGAAACTTAGGGTTTGAATTAAATCTGTTCTAACCCTAGAAGTGGTTCACATCATGTTGTAAACCCCCTAGTCAGCTTTCATCATGCAGGGGAGTGCGTAGGTAGATGCATTTCTCAGAATATGATTGACATGTTTATGTCTTAAGTGTATTGCCACCGAGCACGCAGACGCGTGCGAGGGGGTTTCTATGGACAAGCGGAAATATTTTTGATATTTTGTGTCATAAACACATGGAAAATGTGGACATGACACATGTGTTGTGTGTTGTGACCACATAATGTGGGCATGACATGTACATGATTGTTCTCTAAATCATAGTATATAATGAAGAAGTGTACATGAAGTGTATATGATTGTTCTCTAGAAATGATAAATTAGAATGTGTGGATCTAGGATCATGCATATAATGGTGTATACGTTTATTTATAATAGTTTCATAGGTTTTAATGGTTTGCAATGCAAGTTGGGATGTGTTACAGTATTCCAGAATGCTCTATTTTCATTAGTTATGTTTACTTCTTGTTTGCAGATGTATAGAATGATCTAATCCTTAACTAGAAAGGTATATTGATGATGTTAATAAGATACATTGTTCAAATCTGGGTCCTTATGATGTTTTTGACTTCTCCCCGATGATTTGAAGATAACCAATTAGCAATGTTTGTGTAGTTTAAGTTGAAAGTCTTGTTTTTGTTATGTGCGGTGGATCCTGATCAATTGCTCTAACTTTTAAAGGTGTGTAATGATGTTTATTGAAATCCATTATGAGATGTTGCAGTCCACAACTTATTTTCCTAATATATTATATAAGTTGAACCTGACCCTTGAAGAGTTACAGTTTCATCTTGTTATGTCGTAAAATGTCCCCCTTGGACTTTTACCTCCTAAGTTTAGCTCTTGGGTCCCTTAATTTTAATCATGCATGTTAGAAATGAATCCCAAAAAAAAAAATTCCCAAAACCCATGAAAAATGGGACTTAGGGGACATCTTTGTGTTTAACCTTGATATAAAATAGGTCCCTAGATAAGGGCACCCGTGCCCTTGCCCTGCCCTATTTTGTCAACATCCCAAATTTGAATGTTGGCAAAGTTACCATTAAGGATTCCCTTGTTAGCATCTTATGTTTGAATTATGAAATTATAGCAGGAATGCATATTTAATCATGTTTAGGACCTCATTTGCAAACTAGAAGATGATTTTGAGATTCTAGTAAACTTATCATCTTAGAGCATTCAAGGCATTCATTATGTTGCAAAGTAGAATTGTGTTGTTGTTGTGTTTGTTATTGCATATTTGGCTTCATCTTCTCATGGTTTGAAAGATCTTCATCTCCTTGAGAGCTACACCTCTGAGGTGATATCTATTTGTGATTTGATCTATCTATTTCATCATTATTTTTTTCTTTTTTCTTGCAAGGATACGCACTCTCTATTTAACAATGGTCTTGGAAGGCTTGAATGCAATTCTAGGGCTTGACTGAGGAAAGCCCCTAAACACAACCCCCAACCCCTCTCTTGTGATTGTAGGTGATAGGTGCAAGATTTCATAGAGTGGAGTTGTAGAGGACTATTGTAGAGCATAAGGAATCAGAATCTAAAGAAAAAGATAGGAAATATCCCAAAAAGGTCAAGGGTTCCTGCTCTTTTGACCTTCAGTTTTGCAGTGCTGGGAATCACTCGAGTGGCTGTAATGAGTAGCATAAAAGCTCTTGAAGCCCTTAGAAAAGTGCCACATTGGGCTTGGACACCCTCTCTTTTGCCCCTGACTTTTCTGTATTCTGAAACTCAAAATCTGGTATGTATCTAATTTGTATTTAGTATATCTCTATGTGAGCATTTGTCAATTTTCATCTGTTTGTTTATGATTTCACATAATTAGAGTTTTAAGCTTAATTGGACTAAAATCAACACATTAGTCAATTAAATCCAAATTTCTTTATCATTCCAAGTGACAGCCAACTTGATAGTTCAGTCCTCTTGTAAAAGTTGTGATTCAACTTTGTTAAATATCCTTCAATGTATTGAGTAAAAGGAGGACCTAACTAAACTATCCATTGTTCCCATCAACCTTCTTTTCATCCATTACATTTTGGTCAGCCTTTGTTTTATTGAATATTGCATCTTGTTGACTATTGTACATCAGATTTGTATTCATTCATTTCATTTTTGTGATAGGTAAAAATTAGGTCAGTAAGATCAAGCATTACAAATGGAACCCTAACCCTACCATCATCAAAGAATCGAATCCAAGTGAAATCAAAAGCATGTAATTCAAGAACAATATCACCTAGATTGTATGATTCCTTGTTTGTGATGTGGATTGCTTCTTCAACAATGGACAATTATGAAGATCAAAGCTGCCATGATGGATGGATGATAATGATAACAAGCTTAATGGATACTAAAATTCTCAATATGCTCAAGATGATAATGTAGACGCTATGAGAATGTTGGATATGATGTAGTATGGAATGAGAGGGTGTTTATATAGAACTCAACCAAAATCAATAAACAGTGGAGATTTGGTGGCTAAGATGAATTGATAGTCAAGGGTGAATGTGTAGGTGACAAGTGGATGGAAGATAGGGCTTATGTGTGACCGTGTACATAAAAAGTATTACATGTGAAAGATATTAAATAAAAGATGTAGTACCACACATGTTTTAAAATAAAAGAGGCACATATGTCGGCTCATGAAGATAAATGATAAGAGAAATTAATTAAATAAATAAAATTTATTTAATTAATTGGAAAGTGGGATTATGAAAGGAATTTTAATTAAATAAATAAGATTTATTTAAATAAAATAGATAGAATGAAGATAATTAAATAATTAAAGATTAAATAATTATAACTTAGAAGAAATAGATAATGAATTAATTAAATAAATATAAATTTATTTAATTAATAGAAGAAATAGGTGTTTTTGACAAAATAGAGAAAATGGTCAAGTGTGTTAGACAAATACAGATGATAGATAATGTTATATTTGATATTAATGATAATTAGGTCAATTTTGGCTGTCTACATTTTGCCCCTCTTTGATACAATGTGTGTTAGAGCATTGTGTCGAAGAAGATACAATATTCGGTTGATAAACAAGGTTATGCTCCAGTGGAACTCGCAGGTGATGCCCCCTCGAGAGGTAAACTAGTCTAACTAGGAAGGGCTGGGTTGGCTCGTGATAAGATGAAAGGCTAGAAACAAGGTTGACATGAAGAAAATGGGGGTTGGCTTGGGAGAAATTGGGATGGTATAGTAGAAATAGGGTTTAGGAACGGGCTATATGTATGTCCTTCAAGGGCAAATAGGTTCATTTGTGCTCATTTGTGTTTAGAAATCTATAGAGATCTAGAGCTCCTTAGAGTTGTGGTGCTACGAGAGTTGGAGAGCTATCAAGATGGTGATTCCATGTAGAGATCATCATGCCAAGTGAGTGAGGACACATGGGTGACTAGTAAGAGTAGGCGTACCAGTATGTATCAAAACTTTTACTAAATGAGTGATTTTTTAGGCTAGAAGCGTCATAAATGCACACACATCATTTGAAGCAACTAGGTGTTAGGATAGGGAATTTAGGTCACTTGTGTAGAAAACACGGTCGCTTATGGTAGTTTAGGTCACATATAGGCTCAGACTAGGTGCTTATGGAAAAAGTGAATCGCATATGGTCAGCTAGGTCAAGTAGATAGGAAAAATTCACATATGACTAGAATAGCTTGCTTATGGATGAAAAAATGAACGCATATATAGAAATATCTCTCTTTTCAAGGACAGGCAGATGCTTATAACAAATAGGTTTCTTATGGGTAGAAAGCATGCCCATATAGGGTTTGATCTCACTTGCAGTCAACAGTTGCATGCATAGGGTAAAGAGGTCACTTTTAAGCTAAAAGCATGTGCTTATAGAAAATTGGTTCACTTATAATCAAAAGGATAGCACTTATAAAAAAGTGGGTCACTTTTAGTAGATATAATAAGTTGTAGTAGACAAAAGACCATTTTGTTTAGTACGAAGACTTATATGATGAGCAGAATGATGCAGGATATACTACCACCATTGTTATCATGAGAGCCACATCTAAGGGATTTGTGGTTCGTCAGATTACTGGATGCAAAGGAGTGACTAGTGATAGAGATCCTTGGTTTAGAGAATGTATCGAGGTTAGAGCTAGTGAAGGCGCATCAAGGATTGATCACATGTATGGTTGAGTAATGGAAGAGCGAGCATAGTTCGTTCTTGTTGCTGATAGGAGAGGCAACTATTACCTTAGTGGAGGTATTCTAGATTTTGCAAGTTTCTATTGATGGAGACCAAGTAGATTATGATCCTAATATGGGTCTAGCTGCTTTTAGATGGTTATTGGAGACTCCAGACATTGGGGAAAATGGATCAAAGGTTCCTATGGATCAGATGGAGGAGCTATGTGATAGGCTACAGTGGGTTTTGGTGGCTATTATCAGATGGCTGGTTGGGGACAGATGACCTAGAGGCTTTCCAGTTGGATGGGGGAGAGTGATGGAGGGGATGTTCTCCTACGGGACCAGATATGCATGGGTAGAGTGTGTGCTAGGGCAGTTATATCATTATCTACATGACTGCATGTATATGTTTGGAGTGAGTATGTCATCTAGAGTCATAGTTTAGCATGTATGGGCATATGAGCATATTCTGGTGATGAGGCTAAATGGATGGGTGGCGAGAGTAGCAAGAGAGCTGTATGCTAGGATGTATAGGGGAGCTCTTACCTATCGACAGCGGTGAGGGGTAGTGTATTAGAGGTAGACACTAGATGAGGTGGATAGGTTTATCTAGAGGCCATGGATATCATGTGAGAGTTGAGATGAGGAGGATGTGGAGCTTGTCTACACTAGGTAGGCTAGATACATTATAGAGCACTATTTTCTTGAGAGGGTGTTGAGACAGTTCGGCTTACCACAAGGAGTGCCTATAGGTGATGCCATTTTTGGGAGGACATGGAAGGAGGTTTTTGATTGAGGGCCAAAGATTGTGGTTGACACATCTTTGGCAGAGAGGGATGGATTAGGGACAATTATGTGGCCATGGAGATAGGGTCTTGTAGATCCTAGGACGTTACTAGATTATGATGCATACTGGGTGATAGCTAGACCGACTCGGCTAATGAGGGTGGGGGAGATTGGAGAGATTGGTATTGAGAGGCCAGTGAGGAGGAGGTGGTGAAGAGCTCCACCAGCATAGGTAGTTGTGCTAGTAGCTCCAGGGATTCAGGTGCAGGCATAGGTTCAGGCTCAGCCACAGGTATTGGTATAGCCAACAACATAGATGATAGGAGATGATGATGTGGGCATGTAGCAGCTGAGGCTGAGGATTAGAGAGGAGATGGAGGCAACATGCTTAGATGAGGTTGAGGAGGGTGGAGATAGACCACCATCAGATGGTGATAGGGTTATGGCATGCTAGAGTGCAGGCTCAGACATACCAGGCCTAGCTGTAGGCTAGAGCACAGGGAGGTGATGGACATGATGATGGTAGTCTTGCGAGGGTGACTAGAGAGAGGGATGGAGCTATGTAGCAGGTGTAGATGGTTACAGTCGAGAGAGATACATCATTACAGCAGAGATTGGCTATTAGAGATAAGAGAGATGCAGCCATACAGTAGGTGCAGATGGTGAGAGTTGAGAGGGATACAGTTGTACAACAGCTACAGTCTATGATAGTAGAGAGAGATAGAGTAGTATCTACATTGGGGATAGATGGGGCCATGATGTACTTGGCTACACAGTTGACTTAGGTACAGGGTGAGTTGAGGAGGGCACATGGTGAGGCTAAGTACTACAGAGGCTTATACCATGGAGCAATGCCTACGGAGCAGAGACAACCTAGCTATAGGAGCAATTTAGGGGCTTTAGTGTCATGGAGGATAGGTGGATCATGGTCTGTAGCTTTGGTGATGGGGCCTCCTAGAGATGGTAGGCTAGGTATAGGACCCAGTGGTGGTGGATAGGGAGAGGGGGCTACTAGTAGTCACTAGGGCTACATTGATTTGTTTTATATTATTGTATCACGATGAGGCCTATGAGCCAATTGTACATACATTCTTTTATGTCTTATGGATGGCCCACATTGTATTTGTAGACACTTGTAAATTGACCCATGTGATATATATATATATATGATGGCTTTGGTTTTATGATGTTGTAATGATTATGGATGCACTTATGGTATTATGATGGTTATGCATTTTTATATTTTCATGAGCTATATAGATGTTTATGCATATGATATGAATATGCAAATGGTAATAATAGAAATGTATCATACTAATGGTAATGAGGTTATTCTGATAATGCAACTATGTAGATGGCAATGATAATGATATGGGCGTATGCATGTCTAACACACTTGTTTTGTAGGGTAGGGAATGCGGAGAAGATAGATGGAGGAAGGATTGATCTTGGTTGAGGACTATATAGGCATATGATGGAATGGAGAGATGATATGATAGCTTTTAAAGTAATTTCTTGAAATTAAATAAATGCAATCCTTATGTTTGATATAGCATATGGATGTTATGCACTAGGGTATAGAAGACCAAGATGTCGAGATATCCAATGCAAAAACTAACATACTACAATCTTGTCTAAATGCATGAGGTCAAGATGTTGAGCCAACACACACAAGATATGAATAGTAGCTAGTGTTCTAAGGTGGACTTTAATGCTACAAGTAATGGTTTGAGCTTATCTCCACTACACATAGTGACACCTTGTTGGTTATATGTATGGAGCTAGTCTTGACATAGAATAGTCTCAATGCATAAGAGACTATTTAACTTCTCAGATGATAGAGATATTGATATGTAAGATGCTAATCCCAACACGTACAACATACCAATATGTATAGGAAGAGAATAAGATCATTCCGTAGACACGGCATACGAAAGCAATATGACCATGCCCCATTTCGTCCTTCATCGCAATATACCAAGATATGATAGATTAAGGTAGTCTTGATTAGGCATAAGAAAGGGACAAAAGATAAATCAAAAGATAAAACAAGAGATACTGTCACCATGTTCTCTTGCCAAATTTAAATGCTCTTAGACAGATTTAAGTTGGTGCCTTGTTGAGAGGAAAGCTACATCCTGTTGAAGGCTAGAGATAAAATGCTATAGCAAATGTTGGCTTAAGGAATGCGGACAAATAGTTTCTGGCTAATCCCTGATTTGGTTAAAGTGCTTGAGCTTTCCTTGATACACATAGTCTATTTCTTGCTTGAGCTAGTCAAAGAGAAGAAGATGGAAGATGAAAGAAGATGAAGATGGGGTGCATCATCTATGCTTGCATACTGGATACTTCCTCCACATTCCAAATTGCCTACATACCCTGTGTCCACAGGATCAAAGCACGTTATGATAGTGATGAGACATGATGAATATGTAGTTTTGGGTTTATTAATGATGTAAGTGATGAAAGATAGAAGAAAGTGAGATGAAAGATTAAGGGGTGATTAGAACAAAGATGCAAGATGGAATGAAGGGAAAAGAGGGGCTATCATCTTCACCTCAATCAGAGTGCTTCCTTCGCATCTTAGATTGCCTACATACCATGTATCCATGAGATCAAGGCTTTGAATGATAGAGTTGGGATGTAGTTCTTGCTTGCTACGCTGATGGTCGATGTCAAAGATCAACTTTATTGCTTGGGTTTTTGGGAATATATATATATATATATATATATATATATATATATATATATATATATATATATATATATATATATATATATATTATTTTTGTTGTTTTTGGGTTGCGTGGGGTGATTGCTGAAATGTTGATCCTAGTCTCAGATGTTTGCCATGTTTGAAGTTGGATGTTTGCTAAAGTTAAATGTTTGTTGTGTTTAAAGTTAGGTGTTTTCTATGCTATGAGCTAGAGTTGTGGGTATCCACTTCCAAGTAAGGCTCAACAAGTGCCCCCAGTGTGGGATGAAGGTTGTTATGGAATGGCTATGATAGATGTGTTCATGCAGATAATATGCTAAGGTGCCAAATGAAATCTTAACGCCAACAAAGTCCAAACTACGAAAGCTAGCATGGAAAAGGCAAGGGCAGAAAGGCTTTTATTATGGATGGATAAGAGATAATGGGCTAACAATGTTTGTATAGGGTGAATAGTGGATTATGATGTGGATTATGTAGGTAAGCTAGTGGACGAGGCTATGAAAAGCTGTGATCAAACAAACTAAGCAATGATGGAAGCTGGTCTCTACACACAATGCCTATTTGCTAGGTTTTCACTATGGTACTTATCCAAGTTACCTGTTTACCAGGTTTTTACTGTTGGATGAACGGATTTCTCTTGTATTATTTTTTTTTGTCATCCAAAGCACCACGAGGTGGTTTTCACTATTGGATAGGTTTTTTTTTTCTTTTTTTTTTTAAAATAGGATATGTTGAGGTTCATGGGTAGAACTTATTGAGATGGATGCTATTAATTGGTTCATCCAAGGGGATACCTTCAAGTGTTGATAGAGTGTATGCACCTGATCCATAAACTAATGTGATGACAAAAGGACCAAGCCAATTAGGTTAAAACTTGCCCTGTTTCTCCCGATGTTGTTGATTCATTTGATTTTCCTTAAGGACAAGATCTCCAACTTGAAATCGTCGTTCTTTGATCTTCTTGTTGTAGCTATGGCATAGGTGGTTTTGATAGAATTGGAGATGGTTGATGATTTAAGATGCTGTTCATCTAATAGCTCAAGATCACGGAGTCTGGATACTCAATATTCTTCATCTGAGATAGTATGCTGTAGAGATACTCATAGTGAGGGAATCTCAACCTCAATAGGTAAGATAGCTTCAGTGCCATACACTAGAGCATAAGGCGTAGCACCAGTGGGAGTTCTAATACTTGTTCTATAAGCCCATAATGCAGGATTAAGTTGTAGATGCCAATCACAACTAGCTTCATTGACTATCTTTTTAAGGATCTTGATAATTGTTTTGTTAGAAGCCTCGGGTTGACCATTACTTTGAGGATAATAAGGTGTAGAGAATCTATGTTGGATATGAAATGTGTTGCAAAGATCTCTAACCTCTTGGTTCTTGAAGGGATGACCATTATCAGTGACAATGGCTTGAGGAACTCCATAATAGAAGATGATGTAGTGTAGGATAAACATGGATATTTGCTTGCCAGTAATGTAGGTCATTGGTATTATTGTCATATTTTGCCTAGCCCCAAAATATTCATGTTCCCCTCTTTCTATTAAAGAAATCTGATCAGAGAAAGCCTAAATAGAAGGAGAAAAAGGTTAAATTCTTTAAAAACCCATGCTCTACCTTACAAAATTTCCCAAAATCTCACCTTGAGAATCCTTGCCAAAAACCTAGAGAAACCCAGAAAACTTTTGTCTTCAAGTGCCTTCCATTGCAGATAATTCTTAGTTTTATACTTAATCATTTTTGTATGTGCCTTTGTATGTATCGTTGTATGTATATCTGTTGTATCGCATATACAATTGCATATACAATTGTATATACAAAGAAACATACAAGGCAAGATACAAAAGGCGAGATACAAAAGTGAATGTGCATCAGGTTATCTTTGTATATGCAATTGCATATACAAATGCATATACAAGACAATATACAAGGGGGAGATACAAAAGGTGTGTCCATTTTTTGTATGTATATGCGATTGTATCTTTGTACATACAATCCTATATACAATGGCATATACAATCTCGGACTCGAAAGAATATGTATTTTGGTTTAGAAAGGTAGATGTAGTTGTATGCATCTTTGTATGTATGTTTACATTGTATATTTGCATATATAAAGGGCAGATATAAGGTCATATACAAAGTCACATGCAAGGGTCAAATGCAATGTTTGTATGTACAAGCGATTGTATGCAGTTTTTTTTGTATATTCGCTTTGTATATGTGATAGACAAAAGGCGATGCAGAAGGGAATACATATAATCTGGATGCGAATCAAGAATCAAATGTGGCAGATAAAATGTTGGGGTCCACCTATTGTATGTATATGTGATTGTATCATCCCATATACAATCCTATATACAATTGCATATACAAAGGTTAGATACAATAGGGATATACAATGTGGACCTGACTAGGAAATTAAAATTGGCAAACTCAGTGGTGGGGTCTGCAGTTGTATGTTGAAGTGCATGTATATGCCAATATGCAAAAAAGCAAGGATACAAGGCTGAACCTATTTTAAAGTTCCTTTCTAGTTGATAATCCATTGAGTTCCATAGTTGTATGTACATGCGATGGTATCTCATATACAATCGCATATACAAAGTCAAATACAAGGGATTTTTGGCGAGACAAGCCTTATCGGCAGCTCAGTTTGAGGTCTTTCCAATGGCCGATAAGGAGGATGCAGTGGTGGGTCCCAGGTTCAGCTAAGCGGCCAGTCAAATAGTGCCATGTGTCAAGGCTAATCCAAAGGCTGATTCAAAGGCATATATGCAAAAGGTGATACAAAAGTAAAGGCCCGCTTTTGTATGTTGGCCATTGTATTGTATATACAATTGCACATACAAAAGCATATACAAAGCGAGATTCAAAGACATGCAAAGAAATTTGATATGCAAAATACAAAAAGTGAAGAAATCGCATAAGTGCAAAATCGAAGGATTTGAAGGACCCGATAGCATGATGACATCACCTAGGCCTGTTCTTTGGCCAAGTTCTATATGATGCTGATGTCATCATGGTTTTTTACAGTGTATCCATTTTTGTATATCTGTATGCATACAAACAACAGTTCTCTTGGCAACAAGAATAAAATTGATGGTCGCCGACTCAGAAGCCAAAAATGCAAGTTTGGTCAAATAGGGAAAATTCAAAAGCTGATTATACGGATGCAAAGCTCAATTGTACAGATGATCTCAGTGAGTGAGGATGAAAAAAATTCAAAGGGTCGAGGATTTAAAGTGTTGTAAAAGCTTTGTCAAGGGGTAATTGTCTCATCCGCCATCAATACAAATCTGATCTCTCAACTGCCATGCTTCAGATATTTTATGTATTCATTGTTGAAGATAGATGATTGAGCTGCTCACATTCAAGGCCCAAAATATCTTCCACCTACCCTATTCTAGATATTTTATTCCATAACTTCTTGTAGGTGGACGTCCATTTTGGCGATGATATTTTTTGACAGAGCCCATGGGGAGAATTGATTGTAACCGACTTAGGTCAAATGCAAAATGCTATATAGGCATAAACATGAGATGTGCCTAAAGATTGGAAGATTTAGTAATCTATGCTTATGATTCCAAACAAAGCATTCCTCTACTGTAACCTTGCCTTCTGATTAAATACATGCTGGTTATTTTACCTCTTCATGCTATTTTGACTCTGTATGATCTAAGAATGATGTGTTTGTGAATGTTTAATTCCTTCTAATCATCTCTTGCTCCTTACCTCTATTAAAATCAGCTTTACCTGTGTATGTTTATTGGTTGTATCTAGTCATTTTGTGCATTTTCTTAGTTCTATGAGGGTTTTTTTATTCAACCTGGTGTATCACTTATTTTTCTATTTATGTTTCCTTCTACCCCTTTTCCCCTGCAGTATTAGCACTAGGTTTAGATACATTTCTCTAAGCATTAGGCTTAGAAAGAGGAAGCTGGCCTTCTCCAGAGGTCTAATCTCAGTTTCACAAGGTCCCACACTTCGAGATCATTCCCATTATGTCATTAGAATGCTTGGACTCTCTCCAAGTAGGGTGTAATTCTACGTGACAACAAGTATTGCTTCCACCCACTTCATGAAGTGCTTAGTGGTGGTGATGATAAACTTATGGCCATTTGGTGAGTTGGGATGGATTTCACCTATGAGATCAAGTCGCCACTATGAGAAGGGCCAAGGAGTGGTGATAGGCTGGAGTTCATGTGCTGGTGCATGTATTAGATCCCCATGTTTCTGACATTGTAGACATCTCTTTGCAAATTGCTATGCATCTTTCTCCATAGTTGGTCAATAGTATCTAGCTCGTAGATGTTTCTTAACAAGGTTAGGGCTAGCAGAATGCAATCCATAGACACCTTCATGTATTTCACGTAAAGCAACCTTTGCTTCCTTAGAATCAAGACATCTAAGAAGGACACCATCAAGACTCTGACAATATAGGGTGTCTCCTAGGATAGTGTAACAAGAGGCTCGACAGATAAAGGTTTTCTGTTGGGTATTAGATAGTTGAAATGGAAAGGTTTGATTACGAAGATACTCATATATGTCCTCGTACCAAGGTGAATTGGAACCAACAATCTCACATATAAGCTCAGACTGCGGTACTTCAAATGCTAGGATAAAAAGATGTTCAACAAGAAAATCATACTTATATGTGTTGGATGATATGTCTATAAGAGATCCAATCATAGCCATGGCATCTGTTGCTTTGTTTTGTATCCTTGGAATCTGTTCAAAGGTGATAGTGTCAAAGTATTTCTTAAAATCATTGACCATTACTTTGTATGGAAGGAGCTTCTCATCTTTTGTTTGATACTTGTCTAAGACTTGTCTGATAACCAATTGAGAGTCACCAAATACCTGTAGCTATTTGATAGACCATTGTACTACCATGCGTAATCCTGTGATTAGAGCTTCATATTTTGCTATGTTATTGGTACATAGAAATGCAATTCTATATGATTTCAGGATACAATCTCCTTGAGGGGTAACAAATAATATCCCTACTCCCGATCCATGTTGTGTATAAGATCCATCAAAGTATAGCTACCATAATGTTGGTGAAGCTATATTAAACAATTCTTCATCAGGGAATTCTAGACGTATTAGATGAATGTTTGTGATAGGTGCTGCAGCTAACTGATCAGTAATGACTTGTCCTTTTATGGCCTTTCGATCCACATATTGTATGTCAAATTCACTTAGGATCATAACCCATTTTGCTAGTCTTCCTGTACGGATTACTTTAGAGAGAAGATATTTGAGTGGATCAACATTAGATATGAGCTTTATCGTTTGGTTCAACATATAATGTTGTAACTTTTGGGAAGCAAACACCAATGCTAAACATGTTTTTTCCATATATGAATAATTAAGTTCATATCCCACAAGAGTTCTGCTAATGTAGTAAATGGCTACCTCTTTTCCTGAATCATCATGTTGAGCTAAGAGGGCACCCAATGATACTGTTGTTAAAGGGATGTAGAGTAATAATGGGTGCTCAAGTATAGGAGGTACTAACACAGGAGGTGTTGCCAAATATTTCTTTATTTTGTTGAAGGCTTGCTGACATTTTTCATCCCACTTAAAATGTTCACCCTTGCAGAGGAGGTGTTGAAAAGGATGACATTTATCGGCTAGTTGTGAGATAAACCTGCGAATGGATTGTAACCTTCCTTGTAGACTATGGAGCTACTTCAAATTTGATGGGGGAGGCATTTCCATGATAGCTTTTACTTTGTCAGGATCCACTTCTATTCCTTGTCAAGACATAATGTATCCCAATAATTTACTAGATGTTACACCAAATACACATTTCTTTGGATTTATCCTAACTTGATATTTCTCTAATTGATCAAAGATTTGTGCTAGTACCTATAGATGTCCTCTTGTTTTGAATTTTCCTAGAATATCATCAACATAATCTTCCATGATAGTGTGGAAAAGGTCATGGAAAATAGCTATCATGGCAAGTTGATAGGTAGCTCCTACATTCTTAACACCAAAAGGCATTACCACCAAGTAGTATGTACCCCATGGACAAATGAATGATGTCTTATCTTGATCTTCTTCTGCTATTCTGATTTGGTTATATCCTAAAAATCTGTCCATCAAGGATAACATTTCATGTCCAGCTGTAAGTGTGATTAGGTGAATCAAATCGAGGTTGAAATACAAACAAAAATGCATAAACACAAGAAAGCTATACCTCAACAAGAAGACCCAATCTCATCAAAGGGAGAGGAACTTTGCACCCAAGAGCTCCTAGACAAGATATACCCTAATTGATGAATATAATGTGAAATGCTCTTATTCTAATTGCAACTCACAAGAACTAGCTCATTAGACATTTGGACATGGTAACATTACTTGAAATTGGATCCCAAATGGATTGGGAGAGGTTTTGATCCAAGGGTGGAGATTGTTTTGGAAGATCAACGGTGGAGGATAAAAGTGATATGGAGGGCCTAGATTTCATCTTGGATGATGGAGAGCTAGGAATAAATGTGAATCTTTTATTCATTTTTGGGAAAATGGTGAATTAAATGAGGTTGGGTGAGATGGAATATGTATGAATTAAAAATTCATATGGGGAATGGTAAATGAATTAAAAATTCATTTGGTGATAAGTGGAGATAAATGGGGCATGGCATAGGTAAGGGGTTGCAAGAGGAATTAATTGTGAAGTGGGATATATTTTAATAAAAAATTGACTTATGTGGATATATTCCATTTTTTTTATTTCGAGGATGTGGGGAAGGATGTTAAGATGGATTTGACCATCTTAATGGGAGGTTTAAGATTACCTAAATAAGGTTGTATTTAACTAATCCTAAGGCTAGGATGTGGTAGTCTAGGGTAGGCAATAAAATAATAGCTATTTAATTACCTAGGCTAGGGATAGGTCAATTAATAGGCTGAATTAATTAGTTAAACATGATTTAGCTAATTAATTGGGTTTAGTGAGGAGGGAGAAATTGACCAAATAAATATTGAATATTTATTAAATCAATTGGCTAAGGTTTGAACTATTGAATTAATAGAATTAATTGAATTGTTGGGGATAAAATGATGTAAAATTAGGTGATGAAGGGATAATTAATTAAATAAAAATTTAATTAATTGGTTAGAAGGGAAATTGGTATGTTTAGGGATGTCAGGAGTCGGTTTGATGGTAAAAGACATTTTTAGGTGTCTACATTTACCCCTCTTTGACGTGGCATTGGGACCTAGCAGGGAAGTGGTGTCAGGTCAAAGAAAGAATTTGCCCCAGCTACTAGGAAGGAATAAGATGGGTGAGGGATGCCCCCTTGAGAGGTCACCGAAAAAATGTGAATTTTTCAGGTGAGCTCTCAAAAGGACGCGACGGGAGTGAAAGTTGGAGAGAGGATGGGAAAAGAAGATGACAGGAAGAAAAATAGAGGAAAAAGGTTGGGATCTACACCCTAGAGGGGAAAAAAAGTGGGCGAGGGGATGACATGGCATGCTATATTAGGACAAGTGGGCCCTAAGAGTGCCACATTTGTGCACATTGACTTGGTGAGAAGAAGGAGCAAAGGAGAGATGGTAAAGCACAACCCCCAATTCCCGTGACTTCGACACATTTCTGAGCGGTTCCGATCATTTGGCCGGGCACTAGAGGCTAGACCCTAGGTAGGGTCTAACCCTGGCTTTGTGATTTTTTAATTTTGTCATATATTTTGGGTTCAGGAATTGGTTTTTGTAATGGTAGCGCTATCACAAGGTCGTGGAATGCCAAAGAATGCGGATTAGCACCATCCTCTGGATTGGCACTATCTGCTAGGGTAGACTAGAGGTAGATTGTTGCCATGTGCTTAGCATTTTAGCGCTATCGTTTGTAGTAGCGCAATGTTTGAAAGTGGTTAGAGTTTGGCATTTTTGTACCAAATGGGTGTTATAGTAGCACTATGTTCTAGACTAGCGCTATTTGCGATAGTAGCGCTATATGTTGTTTCAGCGCTATGTAGAGTATCAGCGCAATATGTAATATATGTGCTATTGGAAGAATTGGAGCCATTCCTTAGATTAGTGCCAAGTGACGAGGTGGCACCATTGTTAAATTGGTGCTAAGTATCTTGTGCAGTAGCGCTATGTGTGAAAGTGATGCAAAGTGTCTTGCGTAGTGGCACTACTGTCTATAATAGTGCCTTGAGAAGTAGTAGTGCTATTTTAAAATGGCACAAAGCATGGTCTGTTTTGGCACCAAATGATTCTAGCTTTTCAACATTAGAAGAAAGATATTGATTCAAAAAAAGATAGGTAGATTACTGACCAGAAAGTTGTGGATGTAGGATCTGGGTTCATTTATATTGTACTCATAGGAGTGATGCGTGCCATCTGTGATGGCACTATTTGATTAGTTTGATGATGCCACCCAGGCTCGGCTGGCTAGGTTAGGACTTTTGATAATTGTGTCGATGCCAGTGCTGCGAACCCATAGAGCTCTGATTACAATGGTTGTAGAGCGGTATCCGATAGAGACTTGCATATTTTTACTACCTACTGGGGAGATTACTATCACTCTTGAGGATGTTTATGTTAGACTTAGGGCATATAACTGAGAGGGGGGTTGAATCAGTTGTGTGAAACTTTCTCTATTTAAATACTTGAATCTTCTCTAGTGATTAGCATAATATTAATTATGAACCATAATGCATTCAAATCAGAAGCAGAAACATATCAACACATATGACACCAAGATTTTGACGTGGAAAACCCAGTTAAGGGAAACAACCACGGGGTGATTAACCCAAGAATGTATTCTCTGTTAGAAGAATAGAAAGAACAAAATGGCACATGCCAATTAGGGCTCACTGCCCAAGCACACTGCTCACAAGAGGCTCACTGCCTACAAGAGACACACTATCTACAAAGGAATAAGTATCACCTTTACGAACTAGAGAATAGCATCTTCACCATGCTTGAATCAGTTCCATTTAAGCCCAGTACTTCTGCTCTACCTTTTGCACTTCTCTCTGCTACCACACACTTATCACCACAAGCCACACCTCAAAATGAATTCACAGTCCCTTATTTACACAAGGCATCGACTTAGGAATAATCATCTAAGTCGGCAAACACCTATAAGATCATCCGCAAGACGTGTAATACATCTGGTCGGCCAGTCTCAAGAAGAACACCAATATCTGTGGTTATTCTTCAAATGCAAACTGTAACTTCAATGCGGACCACCAACATTAACTGGACATGCTCCAATGATCATCATAACCTTCCCTGAATCACCAAAGACATCTGTACTTCATCATCCTACTGGAATTCTTCTTTCCTTCATCCAGAGCTACAAGAACACAATGTGTCATCACTGTCACAAACAAATAGGCTCTTCCAGACCTTCAACCCATGAACTAATCTAGTTGATACTTCACAGGGACATCCTCAACACTCCCTCAGATCTGCAGAACAGGATAATGAAATACCGGATCTCACCAGACCTATCTGTGGCACTCTATCACCTCTGAACACCTGTCGGAACTGGTTCTACTTGAGTGACCCTAACTTCTTGAGATCTTCATGTGAACCTCTGAAATCTTGACTGGAGCATCTCAAGACTTGTATCTACAAACCCTTTAAACCGTATCCTCTGATCCTCAACCTATTAAGGACTTGTACCTTCTTGTCATCACTGTTCTTCACTGTTCCTGATTGAGACTTATTTTCTCAATATCCTCAGCACACAACTCATCTAATCCTTCTCATTAATGCAACATGAGTATGTTGACATTAATGACAACACCGATTAGGCCCATACTTGTAACAATCTCCCCCTTTGTCATTGATGGCAACATATGATGTGAAAAACCATCAAGACAAGAACTTCTCCTTGCTATTACAACTCCCCCTAACAGCAACAACTATTCACATGTCTTCTCTTCCTTTATTGCTCCCCCTTTGATCAGCAACCACTTGTTTTTCACATGTTGTTCCCCCTGAGTAGCAGCTCCCTTATCATCAATCTAGATCACAAGATATGACTGTGATATCCATTGGATTGATGCACATCAGTGCATCCTAGTTCATCATCGGAGGGGCAATAACCCCTAACTTTTCCCTAAGATACTCAAAAGAGTCCTTGGGAAGAGGTTTAGTAAAAATATCTGCAAGCTGATCCTTGGAGGGCACATATTCCAATCTGACTTCACCCTTGTTCACTTGCTCTCTCAGAAAGTGAAACTTGATAGATATATGCTTAGTCTTAGAATGCAACACCAGATTCTTAGAAATATTTATTGCACTTGAATTGTCACAGAAAATTGTGATAGGCTCCTCATATTCTACTTGAATATCTCTTAGCATCTGCTTTATCCACAAAACTTGAGTGCAAGTACCTACTGCTGTAATGTATTCTGCTTTAGTTGTAGACAGGGATATTGCCTCTTGTTTCTTGCTTAGCCAAGAAACCAACCTTTTTCCCAAAAAGAAAGCTCCTCCACTTGTACTCTTCCTATCATCCACATCTCCTGCCCAATCTGCATCTGTATATGCATGAAGAGAAAAATTATGATCTCTAGGATACCATAGACCATACTCAACTATTCCTTTTAAGTACCTAAAAATTCTTTTGATTGCCATGACATGAGATTCTCTGGGATTAGCCTGGAATCTTGCCACAAGACCAATAGCCTGCATTATATCTAGTCTAGTTTGAGTGAGATACAATATTCCTCCAATCATTGATCTGTACTTTGTCTGATCTATCTTAGGAGAGTCATCATCTTTGCTCAACATACATCCGGTTGCCATGGGAGTGTTCATTGGCTTTGAACCTTCCATTCCAAATTTCTTCAACAATTCTTTTACATATTTGGTCTGAGAGATAAAGATTCCTTTCTTTATCTGAGTAATTTGCAGACCCAAGGAGAAATTCATTTCACCAAGCATTGACATTTCAAACTCACTTTTCATTTGATTTGCAAAGGTTTTACACATACTGTCTCTTCCTCCAAAGATGCTATCATCAACAAATACTTCAACAGTCAAGATGTTTTCATGATCAATTTTGAAATATAGGTTACTATCAGCAGTACCTTTGTTGAAACCAATCTTCAAAAGATGTTTGTCCAGTCTTTCATACCATGCTCTTGGGGCTTGCTTTAGACCATACATTGCCTTCTTTAATTTGCAGACCATATCACCATGCTCAGATAACTGAAATCCATCTGGTTGTTCAATGTACACTTCTTCTTCTAAGTCACCATTTAGGAAAGTAGATTTGACATCCATCTGATACACCTTGAAATCCTTGAAGTCAGCAAATGCAAGAAATAATCTAACTGCTTCAATTCTTGCCACCGAAGAAAAGGTTTCTTCAAAATTAATTCCTTCTATTTGAGAGTAGCCTTTGCAGACCAATCTGGCTTTATTTCTGATTACTTCACCAACTTCATTTAGTTTATTCCGGAAGACCCATTTGGTTCCAATCACATTCTTGTTTCTAGGTCTAGAAACAAGATCCCAAGTGTGATTTTTCTCTATTTGCATCAACTCTTCCTGCATTGCTTTGGTCCAATTTTCATCATTGCAGGCTTCATTTATTGTCTTAGGTTCAATCTTTGAAATCAGACAATAGTCATCTGAATTTTGAGCAATTTTCCTTCTAGTTTGCACACCTTTGCTTTTGTCACCTATGATCTAATCTTTAGAGTGGTTTAGTCTTACATACCTTAGAACTTTGGGAGTTTCTTGCACTTCTGCTTCTTGATTAGGCTCATTCAGACCTATCTCTTCTTCTTGATTTACTAGATATGTCTGAATCTAACTTCCAAGAGAGGGTTGAGCTCCTTGAACTAGAACACCATTCTGATCATCTTCATCATACTCATAGAACCTTGAGGGTTTGTCTATTCCCTCATCAACCTTCACATTTGTACTTTCTATCATCTTTCTTAGTCTCTTGTTATAACACCGGTATGCTTTGCTTTGAGTAGAGTAGCCCAAGAATATTCCTTCATCACTTCTAGCATCAAACTTGCCTAAATATTCATCTCTTTTGATGTAACACTTGCTAGCAAAGACTCTGAAATATCTTACAGTAAGAGTAATGCCAAACCAGAGTTCATAAGGGGTCTTACCGGTATTGCTTCTGATTTGAACTCAATTAAGAGTATAGACTGCAGTGCTGACAGCTTCTCTCCAATAGATCTAAGGAACATTTGCTTCCATCATCATAGTCCTAGATGCTTCTTGGATGGTCTGGTTCTTTCTCTCCACTACTTCATGTTGTGTGGTTACACAACACGCCCCATTTTGACTTGGCAAAACAGGGACCCAACTTTTGTTTTGGCTTGTGTTGTCTGCTTTCTGGCGGTTTGCTAAAAATAGGTCAGGTGCATCATCATCATGAAGGTCAGGATGAGGTAGGTCATCATCATGAGGTTAGTTTGTCAAAGTTCATATTTTGTTTCTATGACTTCATGGTTAGAAAGAGTTTGAAATTCCATGTAGGTTTGCCTTTTACATCACCCGAAAATTCGTCCATATGAAGGAGTTATGAGCAGTCAAAGTTTTGGTCAAACCTGATAATTGCTATATGATGAACATCATCATCATGATATTTGAAAAGCTCCCCGATAATATCCTGAGGTCGAAACATCCGGACGTCAAGTTTAAGTCATAGTAGTCTTTTCCCGTTGAGCGGTCTTTTGTATCGCCAAAGGTCATCATCATGATCTTACTCTATCACCTGATAAAAAATCATGCAGTCCCGAAACATCCGGACGTCAATCTTAAGTCATAGTGAACTTTTCCCGTCAAGCGACCCTGGAAACATCATCATCATCATGATATTCTAACATCGCGAGCATCATGATATTCCAACATCGCGAGCATATTGTAATATCATGCTGATGAATCATCATCACCTTGCTTAAGAAACCCGCCGTCTGCATAATTTGCGCGCGCACGACCAAGTCCTGGTGATCATCATCATCAGGATCTTTCAAGGCAGGATCGCATTTCGTAATATCCTCCTGATCTCCTTTTGCGTGATCATGATGATCACCTTATCTTTCGAAGCAGAGGGTGATTTTTCATTCCTGTCTTGTTGACAAGATCATCATCATCATGATCTTTCGCTACCCGACATTTCGCAATATCCTCCTGCCGAGAAGTATAAACTTTTGCGGATATGATGATGACGATGACATCACCATCACCTTTCTCCTCTGGCAGGATATTTTCCAAGGCGTGATCCTGTTCGCCAATATGATGATGACGATGACGTCATGTTCGAAGATTAACAAGGACCCCGGATACCCTGATGACGTCATCAGGACCTTCAGCAGGATCATATTCTAGATCACCCAATGCGGATATGATGATGATGATGTTCATCATCCTGATCTTTTGGCAGGTTACCTTCTCCGCAAAAGGGTCATATTGCATTCATCCACGCGATCATCTTCCTTGGAGGGAACCCGATATTCCATTTGTCTCCTGATCTTGCGAAACATGACGGTGACGTCATCCCTTTGCATTTTAATGAAGCCTGATGATGACGATGATGTCATCATGATATTCCTCAGCGGCAGGATCATTTTCCAAGTCCTCCTGTTTGTCTTCATCATGATGATGATGACGATGTCTGTCTTCCCCGAATATGCAAAAACAAAACATCCTGATGTGCTTTTCATCAGAGCATTTGGAAAGGAGGATCATCATATTTCATGATATCCTGCGGCCAGACAGAGGGCATATAGTTGGTCATCCTCATGATGTTTGGCGTCGGTATAACTGTTGCCGTCGGCCTAGGGTGGATTTGTCACCCTGATCATATGTAATCACGCCGATGCAAATATGATGATGATGCAAAGCCAGATTCGGAGGATGGTTGGAGGGCGATTATTTCCTTGATTATTTTGTGATCATCATCATCATATTTTGAACTCGATATACAAGAAAATGGGCTAAAACATGAAGCGATGGAAATTTGGAGCCCGATTGCCTGTAGCTGCACATTTTTGAGGGCATGTTTAATAAAATGTTTACTTCCTGTTGTTTATCATCATGATGATGAACTTAATGTTTGTCTGTTTATTTGCAGGAAGTCATGATGATGCTGCTGAGGCTGAACATTGAAGTCATGATGCTGTTGATACTGCTGCTGAGGTTGAGCATTACAAAGTTGCACATAGAGGCAACATGAACCAGACATGAGGAGGATATTGTCAGATATGATGTTCGCCAGCTGGAGACCGAATCAAGTTGAAGATGCTGGAATATTCTGCGCCAGCTATACATTTGCTAACTGGCGAAGCATGTGCTTTTCATCTGGACCGCTAATTGCTATGAGAGGATCCTGATCCTTGGATCGTTGTAACCGTTTCTGGCATTTGCTCTATATAAGAGCCAGAGCTTGTCATTAAAAGGGGGGAATACATTAGAATACACAAACGCATCTGGCGCAAAAAGTCAATTACTGTAGAATTAATTAGGAGATCAGATTACTGAGACTAATGAGGATAGAATTGTTGAAATGTCAAGGTTCTTTCTTCAGATCACTGTAAATGTACCTGTTCTTGAGCATACTGAATGGATATGAAGTTTCAGATTACATCCTGATTGTAAATTTTACGTAATCTTCTTGTTGATTTCTGGATATGTACTGGTGAATGCTGTGTTCAACTGGAAGCGCTTTCATTTCATTACATGTTGTTGTCAACTTTTCCTTTGAAGATTTGCACTAGATCATGCGGATTTGTGGAATGTCCTGGTGAAGTATGATTTCTAGTTTTCCTTCTTTTCATTGCAAGTGTGGGAGCTTGTATGTGAATCAGTGATCTAAGTCCAGTAGTTTTGGGAATCTCATTCTTTAACCCTTTTTCCCTTTTCAATTTCATTAATTCATCACCATAACTGCAAATCATGATAAATAACAAGCAGAAACAGTGAAATATGCTGAAATCCCGTAGGTAACTGAAGATCATTAGCATATTTGAGTTAAATGCATGTAGTATTGGAAATATCATGCAAAGAATCACAAATAATGATAGAAATCATGCAAATATCAGCCTGTAGGCACATTATTTGACTAAATTTATAGTGCAGAGGTAGAATTGTTGGAGACTTATGCAGAGCAAACCTCCAGAGCAGGATATTTGAAGATAATGATGATGAACAGTGCAGAAACACGTAAGGCCCCTGAATGGAAAACAGCAACACACATCAACCACTGAGTAACATCAGTAGATTAAGACCTAATCAACGGAGACTTGGGATCATGAATTCTTTGAATTCATCGTATCTTTCAAGATGAGTAAAGGTTGTTGTGTAACTTTTATTCTATGTTTGCGAATGACTAACATCATGACCAACATAAATTGGCGCTAGAAGGAGGGCCGAGCTGTTTCTCAGCATCATCAACAGAAGGAGCGCATGAGCTGTTTCTCAGCAAATAAATCCTATTCAGTTGAAGTGATATCCCCTGCCTCAGTTTAGCAGCCCGCTTTAAATCTTGCTAACGTATCTGCAGGCCCCTCGCTTCTAACGCAACATCAATTTTCGAGAAGGCAGGGCGTGAGCTGCGAATTTTGGATTTTCTGCAAATATTGCATAAATATTTCAGCATTTGAGTTAAATGTCTGCAAATATCTCTTACCTGAGATGTTTTGGTTGCACCTTTGCAAAGATCTAGCCTAAAGCATCAAATATTTGTTTGATTTTCTGGACTTTCAAGTTTTAGTCTGAGATATGATAGATCTCCTTAAAATTGCAAAATACTAAAAAATTGAAGAATAGAGTCTCATTTTGATGGATGTATATGAAGATAATTGTCAAATTAGCATTCCTTTATTTCAGGAAACTTTAAATAGGCAGCTTTACCCTCACAGTTTGTCTAACTTTGGTTTATCTACCTGTTGCAGGATACACCAGACTACAGAACACAGTGAAACAAATTGCTTAACTTTCCTTACAAGGTTGGATTTATATTTGAAAGGACTAATATTCTTTCTGGATGTGTTCAGGGTTGAAATTTGCCAGGAAAATGAAGAGATCTGCCAAGAAAATGAAGAAATTCTGGAGCAACAAGCAGATGCAGCACCAGAAGTTATTAATTGTCCAGACATTGAAGTAGATCATTCTGAAGATTTTGAATTATACTTGTTTAGAAATATACAGTGTAGTCAAATATTAGGTTTTCCCATTGATGATGTCTTGATTGAAAGCTGGTGCAGATTACATGATGAAGAGCATTCAGAGAGAGATTGCTACCCTTGCTTGGTCATGTTGAAAAAGATTCTAGAAAATACAATAGCTGAATCAGTTCCAGAAAGTAAAGAAGAGGAAACATCTTTCCTGGATTCATTTTATGGTGAGATTGATAGGAGTTCTCTACTTCCTAATACAAGTAAGGATCAGTCAGTATGCAGGTATGAATCTTGTGAAAATTTTAGAGAAGAAATCACTCATCAGGATAATATTTTTGATTCTGATCCTAATACTTTTGATAAAGAAGATGAAACATCTTTCCTGGAGTCATTCTATGGTAAAGAGAAGTGTAAACAGATAGTAGAGCAATTTAAATGCACTCCTGATGATGAAGTTCCTATGATGGTAACTCAGGGAGCCATAGAGAAGAAAATAAATGCTGATTTATTACCTGACTTCTTTGAATTAAATAATCAAATGCAAGAATGTTGCAGGTTAAAGGAACCAGATCCTCTAATAGATAGAAAGTGTGAATTATTTAATGAACAATTCCTGAAAGATGAAGATGTAGAAGACTTTGGAGTTGTTGTGCATAATCAGATGTCACTCCAGAAATATTTTGAAAATGAAACAGGGGAGTGTCCTCATCAAGTGAAAGTTGTTTCTCCTTTACAGTCAAATGATTTAGAAATGATAAATTTCTGTATATCAGGTTGTGATAATAAAGATACTTATTTAGATGCTGATGTGAAGGAAATTGAAGAAAATACTGAGAAGTTTCCTGAAATGGAGGATAAACTGAACATCCAGAATGAAGGGATAAGGCTGGATAAAGATGAAGAATTAATACATCAAAGGTCATACATCCTTCAATTTGAGGAGGGACCAGGCACTGAGCCAAGCAGTGAAAATATAATGACGAATGGAGGACCAATTGCCAATGAAGAAGCATGTCCAACAAAGCCAGAAATACACCAGGTTGTATTTCTCCTTTCCACAGTAAATAATGTTGAATACTATTTTGATTATGGAAATTCAGAAGATAAGACATGCATATGGATTAATCATGAACATGGTGAGCTTCCTCAGTTGCTGATCATCAAGAGTTGTTCTGTTGAATACAGTGAATTCAGAATATCAGAATATTCTTCAGAATATAAAGATAAATTTGCTAGGTTGAGAACCAAAACTAATACCCTGATGCTCCTGCACAATCAAAAGAAGTATGCAAATGCAGGTGTACTTAGGTCTTTTTCTGGTTTTTGTTTGCCTAGTAGTGGTTTGTATATAATTTTGTAGGTTAGTTGTTTGTACAGTCTGCTTGTTTGTTTTGCTTTCTTGTTCTGTTCCTGTTGTTTCCTTTTTGTAGGTTAGGTGTTTGTATAGGTTTCTTCTGTTTTGTGTTGTTTTGGTTGAGTTTTGTTTTGGTAAGTCAAGATGATGCACTTCATCACCTAAGAAAATAACTAAATTGTTAGGATTCAAGTGATGAGATCAGATTTAGATATAGATTGTAATTCATTCTGATAAATACTCATGATCAGGTTTATGATGTCTTTTCATCAAGGTGCCTTTTCTTGTCCAAAGTGAATCAAACACAATGAAACACCTAACAGCCTTGGGCTTGTTGAAGATATGAGTATAGGTGTTAAGTGAAAAATCTAAAGGGACTCCCTTGCTACCAATACAATCTCCAACCTAAAGCTGCAAGTGACTACACCTTGTATAAATGAGCTGACATGATGATATCAAATATAAGTACATAAATAGAAAGTATATAAACAATAAAATTAGGCCATCTAAGTAACTCTACCAGGGCTATGGACGCCTGCTGGCAGTGGAGCCCTACTTAGGGAAATTGTATAGATAACCTTGCCGGGGTTATGGACACCTGCTGGCAGCAAGGCTCTATCCAGGTTGGCTATGAGGGATGATCTCCAACTATGTAGTTTAACACCAGTTACTTATGTTTTCAACTTGCTTTCAAGATGAGGATAATTAATCATATGCACACACATGATCCTTTGTTAGCAATGTTACCTTAATGAAATTTTATCATTCAAAGATCATGATGATTTTACTTAGAAAGAATTAGAATACTATAGATGAATATGATCATATCACTTGAATCATTGGAATTTTGTTGTTTTCTTTGGTGGCAAGTTGTTGTGTGGTTACACAACACGCCCCATTTTGACTTGGCAAAACAGGGACCCAACTTTTGTTTTGGCTTGTGTTGTCTGCTTTCTGGCGGTTTGGTAAAAATAGGTCAGGTGCATCATCATCATGAAGGTCAGGATGAGGTAGGTCATCATCATGAGGTTAGTTTGTCAAAGTTCATATTTTGTTTCTATGACTTCATGGTTAGAAAGAGTTTGAAATTCCATGCAGGTTTGCCTTTTACATCACCCGAAAATTCGTCCATATGAAGGAGTTATGAGCAGTCAAAGTTTTGGTCAAACCTGATAATTGCTGTATGATGAACATCATCATCATGATATTTGAAAAGCTCCCCGATAATATCCTGAGGTCGAAACATCCGGACGTCAAGTTTAAGTCGTAGTAGTCTTTTCCCGTCGAGTGGTCTTTTGTATCGCCAAAGGTCATCATCATGATCTTACTCTATCACCTGATAAAAAATCATGCAGTCCCGAAACATCCGGACGTCAATCTTAAGTCATAGTGAACTTTTCCCGTCAAGCGACCCTGGAAACATCATCATCATCATGATATTCTAACATCGCGAGCATCATGATATTCCAACATCGCGAGCATATTGTAATATCATGCTGATGAATCATCATCACCTTGCTTAAGAAACCCGCCGTCTGCATAATTTGCGCGCGCACGACCAAGTCCTGGTGATCATCATCATCAGGATCTTTCAAGGCAGGATCGCATTTCATAATATCCTCCTGATCTCCTTTTGCGTGATCATGATGATCACCTTATCTTTCGAAGCGGAGGGTGATTTTTCATTCCTGTCTTGTTGACAAGATCATCATCATCATGATCTTTCGCTACCTGACATTTTGCAATATCCTCCTGCCGAGAAGTATAAACTTTTGCGGATATGATGATGACGATGATGTCACCATCACCTTTCTCCTCTGGCAGGATATTTTCCAAGGCGTGATCCTGTTCGCCAATATGATGATGACGATGACGTCATGTTCGAAGATTAACAAGGACCCCGGATATCCTGATGACGTCATCAGGACCTTCAGCAGGATCATATTCTAGATCACCCAATGCGGATATGATGATGATGATGTTCATCATCCTGATCTTTTGGCAGGTTACCTTCTCCGCAAAAGGGTCATATTGCATTCATCCACGCGATCATCTTCCTTGGAGGGAACCCGATATTCCATTTGTCTCCTGATCTTGCGAAACATGACGGTGACGTCATCCCTTTGCATTTTAATGAAGCCTGATGATGACGATGATGTCATCATGATATTCCTCAGCGGCAGGATCATTTTCCAAGTCCTCCTGTTTGTCTTCATCATGATGATGATGACGATGTCTGTCTTCCCCGAATATGCAAAAACAAAACATCCTGATGTGCTTTTCATCAGAGCATTTGGAAAGGAGGATCATCATATTTCATGATATCCTGCGGCCAGACAGAGGGCATATAGTTGGTCATCCTCATGATGTTTGGCGTCGGTATAATTGTTGCCGTCGGCCTAGGGTGGATTTGTCACCCTGATCATATGTAATCACGCCGATGCAAATATGATGATGATGCAAAGCCGGATTCGGAGGATGGTTGGAGGGCGATTATTTCCTTGATTATTTTGTGATCATCATCATCATATTTTGAACTCGATATACAAGAAAATGGGCTAAAACATGAAGCGATGGAAATTTGGAGCCCGATTGCCTGTAGCTGCACATTTTTGAGGGCATGTTTAATAAAATGTTTACTTCCTGTTGTTTATCATCATGATGATGAACTTAATGTTTGTCTGTTTATTTGCAGGAAGTCATGATGATGCTGCTGAGGCTGAACATTGAAGTCATGATGCTGTTGATGCTGCTGCTGAGGTTGAGCATTACAAAGTTGCACATAGAGGCAACATGAACCAGACATGAGGAGGATATTGTCAGATATGATGTTCGCCAGCTGGAGACCGAATCAAGTTGAAGATGCTGGAATATTCTGCGCCAGCTGTACATTTGCTAACTGGCGAAGCATGTGCTTTTCATCTGGGACCGCTAATTGCTATGAGAGGATCCTGATCCTTGGATCGTTGTAACCGTTTCTGGCATTTGCTCTATATAAGAGCCAGAGCTTGTCATTAAAAGGGGGGAATACATTAGAATACACAGACGCATCTGGCACAAAAAGTCAATTACTGTAGAATTAATTAGGAGATCAGATTACTAAGACTAATGAGGATAGAATTGTTAAAATGTCAAGGTTCTTTCTTCAGATCACTGTAAATGTACCTGTTCTTGAGCATACTGAATGGATATGAAGTTTCAGATTACATCCTGATTGTAAATTTTACGTAATCTTCTTGTTGATTTCTGGATATGTACTGGTGAATGCTGTGTTCAACTGGAAGCGCTTTCATTTCATTACATGTTGTTGTCAACTTTTCCTTTGAAGATTTGCACTAGATCATGCGGATTTGTGGAATGTCCTGGTGAAGTATGATTTCTAGTTTTCCTTCTTTTCATTGCAAGTGTGGGAGCTTGTATGTGAATCAGTGATCTAAGTCCAGTAGTTTTGGGAATCTCATTCTTTAACCCTTTTTCCCTTTTCAATTTCATTAATTCATCACCATAACTGCAAATCATGATAAATAACAAGCAGAAATAGTGAAATATGCTGAAATCCCGTAGGTAACTGAAGATCATTAGCATATTTGAGTTAAATGCATGTAGTATTGGAAATATCATGCAAAGAATCACAAATAATGATAGAAATCATGCAAATATCAGCCTGTAGGCACATTATTTGACTAAATTTATAGTGCAGAGGTAGAATTGTTGGAGACTTATGCAGAGCAAACCTCCAGAGCAGGATATTTGAAGATAATGATGATGAACAGTGCAGAAACACGTAAGGCCCCTGAATGGAAAACATCAACACACATCAACCACTGAGTAACGTCAGTAGATTAAGACCTAATCAATGGAGACTTGGGATCATGAATTCTTTGAATTCATCGTATCTTTCAAGATGAGTAAAGGTTGTTGTGTAACTTTTATTCTATGTTTGCGAATGACTAACATCATGACCAACACTTCATTCTACTGTGGAGTCCTCAAAGCAGACAACTGTCTCTTAATTCCATGTTTCTCATAGAATTCTATGAACTCACTGGATGTGAACTCTCCACCTCTATCAGACCTCAAACATTTCAACTTTGTTCCTGTTTCATTCTCTACCATAGCCTGGAATATTTTGAATTTCTCAAGAGCTTTTGATTTCTCCTTTAGAAAGGTTACCCACATCATTCGGGAATAGTCATCTATTAGCAGCATGAAGTATCTATCACCTTGAATACTTTTGGTTCTTGCCGGACCACAAAGATCAGTGTGAACTAAGTCCAATAGTCTGGTAGAAGACAGTTCCTTACTTTTGAATGTGACTCTGCTCATCTTACCCAACTGACATTCCTTGCACAAGTTGTTAGTAGGTTTCACCAATTTTGGAATATCTCTTACAGCCTGAGTATTGCTTATCTTGATGATATTATCAAAATTCACTTGACACATCCTTCTATGCCATAACCAACTCTAATCAACTTGAAGAAATAAGCATCTTTTATCAGTACCAACCAAGTGGAAGATATTACCTTTAGTTTGAGTACCGGATGCAATCTCTGTTCTGGATCTTTCACAGATTTTGCATTTTCCATCCTTGAATTGGAGATCATAGCCTTTGTCCACTAATTGTCTAACACTGAGAAGATTGTGCTTCAAACCTTCAACATATAGTACATTACCAATTTTGTTTCTTCCATTAAAAGAAATAGTTCCTCTTCCTCTGATTCTACCAGCAGAATTGTCACCAAACTTCACCACTCCTCCTTCATACCTTTCCAAATCTATGAACTTCTTCTTATCACCTGTCATGTGGTGAGAGCAACCACTGTCAATGACCCAATCATTCTTTTTTTCAACTTGGGCAGCCAAAGCTCTTTCTACAACTTTATGATTGATAGATACAGAGGATATTGGTTCTTCTTCCTTGATGGCAATAAATACCCATTCACTTCTAGATTTGTTTCCTGTCTTTGATTCATCATCTGTTACTCCTTCATTATCATCTTCTTCATGAACATAGTAACAATTCTTTTGGAACCTTGATCTGTTAGGATTTGGCTTTGAAAATCTTTCTAGACATTTTGAGGCAAAATGACCAATCTTGTTACAGTTAAAACACTTAAAAGGCAATTTCCCTTCATACTTACTGGATCCTCTTGGCAGTCTCTTTGCAACGAGGGCTTCAAGTTGAGCAGTTTCTACTTCTTCTTCTTCTAGGTCTTTTCTTTCTTTTTCATACCATGTTAATTTCCTTGATGAGTTCTCTCCCAGATCAAATCCTTGTTTACCTTTCACAGAGGCACTGGCTTTGAATGCAGATTTAGTTCTGGGGGGATCATCTTCAAATTCAATCATTTCAAAAGCAGCCAGTTTGCCATCCAATTGGTCTCTTGTGACAGTTGTATGGGCTCTAAATTCATCAATTGTAGCAAACTTGATTTTGTAAGAGGCAGGAAGGGATCTGAGAATCTTACCAACAATCTCATTTTCATCCAAGACTCCACCAAAATTTTTGATTCCACAAACCAGCTCATTCACTCTTGGCATAAAAGTGGTAATATTTTCATCATCTCTCATCTTTAGTTTTTCAAATTTCCCTTTTAGACTCTGTAACCTTGCACATCTAACATACGCATCTCCTTCATGTAGAAGTTCCAGTTTAATCTAGATCTTATAGGCAGTTGGTAGGTCAATAACATTTGAGAGCTCTGAGTCAGTTAATGCACTTAGAAGAGCCTCTTTGGTCCGCAAATTGTTTTTAGCATCTATGATTTCATTTAGGGTTGTCGGACCACCCTGTGGAGGTACATACACTTTTGTAACCATAGACCAGTACACCTTTCTCATACATTGCAAGAGACATTTCATGCGACCTTTCCAAAGAGAAAAGTTGGTTCCATCAAACTTCGAATTATCCTTCTTGTATGACGACATCCTAGATCTCCTCAAGCAGTTAAGCTCCTTTTAGAGGAACTTAGCTCTGATACCAATTGTTAGACTTAGGGCATACAACTGAAAGGGGGGGTGAATTAGTTGTGTGAAACTTTCTCTCTTTAAACACTTGAATCTTCTCTAGTGATTAGCATAGTATTAATCATGAACCATAATGCATTCAAATCAAAATCAGAAACATATCGACACATATGACACCAAGATTTTGACGTGGAAAACCTAGCTAAGGGAAACAACCATGGGGTGATTAACCCAAGAATGTATTCTTTGTTAGAAGAATAGAAAGAAGAAAATGGCACATGCCAATTAGGGCTCACTACTTGAGCACATTGCTCACAAGAGGCTCACTGCCTACAAGACACACACTGTCTACAAAGGAATAAGTATCACCTTTATGAACTAGAGAATAGCATCTTCACCATGCTTGAATTAGTTCCATTTAAGCCCAATACTTCTGCTCTACCTTTCGCACTTCTCTCTGCTACCACACACTTATCCCCACAGGCCACACCTCAAAATGAATTCACAATCCCTTATTTATACAAGGCATCGACTTAGGAACAATCATCTAAGTCGGTAAACACCTATAAGATCATCCGCAAGATGTGTAATACATCCGGTTAGCCCATCTCAAGAACACCAATATCCGTGGTTATTCTTCAAATGCAAACTGTAACTTCAATGCAGACCACCAACATTAACTGGACATGCTCCAACGATCATCATAACCTTCCCTGAATCACCAAAGACATCCGCACTTCATCATCCTATTGGAATTCTTCTTTCCTTCATCCGAAGCTACAAGAACACAGTCTGTCATCACTATCACAAATGAATAGGCTCTTTCGGACCTTCAACCCATGAACTAATCTAGTTGATACTTCACAGGGACATCCTCAACACTCCCTCAGATCCATAGAATAGGATAATGAAATACTGGATCTCACCAAACCTATCTGTGGCACTCTGTCACCTCTGAACACCTGCAGGAACCGGTTCTACTTGAACGACCCTAACTTCTTGAGATCTTCATGTGGACCTCTGAAATGTTGACTGGAGAATCTCAAGACTTATACCTACAAACCCTTTAAACTGCATCCTCTGATCCTCAACCTATTAAGGACTTTTACCTTCTTGTCATCACTGTTCTTCATTGTTCCTGATTGAGACTTATTTTCTCAATATCCTCAGCACACAACTCATCTAATCCTTCTCATTAATACAACATGAGTATGTTGACATCAATGACAACACCGGTTAGGCCCATACTTGTAATAGTTTATCGCATCCTCAATCTACCATTTGTGGCCGTTGGGTGACATACAACACGAGGAGGGGACGGCGGGCCTTGATCAGAGTATTTGGTGCTGATCACATTATTTTATCGGTAGATAGGAGGGAGATGAGTTATGAGCATACTTTGGCGGTAGGTGCAAATCCCTTTGCCTTATTCCTGTGCGCATTGATTGGTGGTGTGGTGATGCCCAATAGGAGGGGCAGGGGTTTTCCAATTGGATGGGGAGAGGTGATCAAGGGGATGGTCAGGCATGAGACCATGTGTGCCTAGGGACCAGCGATGTTGGGGCAGCTGTATCATGAGATGCATACAGTTGTTTATCTTTATGATTCAACGTTATCAATCGGAGTTACTCTACTGTATGTGTGGATTTGGGAGCATATCACAATCACTTGACCGAGATGTGGGTACCATCACTATCTATTTGAGGCCTTTGTGTTCCTGTATTAGGATACAGAGTACACATACACTAGACAGGTTCATTATTGGAGGTGGGTGCTAGATGATGTTATTCGGGACATTGGAGTGGAGCCGTGGCTAGATGATGATGTGCATCTGCCTTTTACTTTCCAGTAGCATTATTTGATGGGTCGTGGAGACCACACAATTGACATGTATCTGCCATCGCGGGTTATGTGACAGTTTGGGCTATGGCAGGATACCCCATAGCAGATGGCCATTTTTGCACAGACCTGTTGGGATGTCCGTTATTAGCCCACAGCCATACAGCCATGGGTTGCTCTGGAGGACTTTGCGGCTTTGTAGCCATTGCAGTGGGATTGGGAGAGTACTGTTAGGGATGTAGGCACTACTCTTGCATATGACATATGGTGGCAGATGTGGCGACTGACCCGGTTCACTGATCTGGCTGAGTAGGTAGTCCCTGTGGAAGAGGCGGTAGGATCAGGAGATGAGGATTCAGAGGATGATGGGGATGACTTCCTGGAGGAGGGTGAGGAGATCATTGCTAACTATTTGGTGGAGGTTGGAGGGGATGGAGAGGAGACGGAGATTGGGAGGGATGGGTATCTGATAGATGTTTTAGCAGCAGTGGTAGCTAGATAGGTGCCCCAGTAGTAGGTGAGACAACATGCACCTATACAATAGGTACCTATTGAGCAGGTTCAGATTGGAGTGGGGCGATGGCATGGAGGACCTTGGTGGTGTGGGGGACAACTGAGGGTGGATAGGGGTGTTCTACCCCCACCACAAGTTTTGCTGCAGCATCAGGCAAAGGTAGGCCCTTCAGGGGCAGGTGGAGAGGTAGAGGTTGAGAGGTCGGCATCCCATCGGTGGGCTCAGGGTGAGGAGGAGGAGGTTGAGACTCTGCGGGCGTAGGTAGCCAGCCTGCAGGAGGCATTAGAGAGTCGTGAGGCAGAGTTGGTGCAGTTGTGGGGGGCAGTGGCTTTATTGGATGGCACAGATGGGTAGGTGGCAGCATTGTGGGCATAGTTAGCCTAGGCTCAGGTGGATATAGTGATTTTTACCGGAGAGAAGGATGCAACACTTGCCAGGGCACAGCAGGTAGAGACTACGGTGGGCAGTCTGCAAGCTTCAAGTGCTGGTATGGTCCCGGTTTTGACATTGATTTAGACACAGCTGTCCTAGGCATAGGCATAATCATATCAGCTATAGCGACAGTTATCGGAGGCCAAGGGATAGACAGACTATTATTGGGCCTTATATCATGTGATAGTGCCTGCAGAGCAGTGTGCACCAAGTTATAGTCAGGTCAGTGGATCCTAGGCATCTAGATCCATTTAGTCAGTTCAGGAGACTATGGTTCCCCCATCTCATGTGCCCCAACAGGTTCCACAGGTACAGGTATAGCCGCAGCCACAGCCGCTGCCATAGCCACATGTAGGACCACAACCACCATCAGGGTCAGGATCCCCCACTTCATCTGAGAGAGGGTCCTCTATGTGACAGTTGTATCATTTTGGCCCTTAGAGGCATTGTATCAGGACATTATATTTTTTGATGTGTATATATGAGCGATGTATTTTTTGGCGATGATGATATATGAGATGATTCTTTTTGATGGCCTATTGGTTTATTTATGATGCTTTTATATGGTTATGATGATGCTTATGTTGATGGATGCAGTATGCTTTATGGATTATATGCTATGGATGTGTTGTGTTTATGCAATGTACAATGTTGATGTTATGGATGTATCTATTGATGTATCATGATGGATGTAATGATGATTTACTTGTTTTGATATATGCATGTTTGTGATATATGGACTATGATGTAAAATGTAAATAAATGTTTAGATTAATAAATATTTATTATGGATGCAAAATGTAATGAAAATGTATGTTTATCTTAAAAAACACATGTTATGTATGGAAATATGGATATGTAGCTAAATGTTTATTGATTATGATTATGCAATGATATATGGAATGCAATGTCATGATTATGGAATGGAATGTTTATGAAATGCAATGTAATGATTTATAAAATGAATCTAATTATTATGCAATTTAAATGATTATGGAATGAACCTAACTAAGATGATATGCAACTAAAAGATTCTAAAATGAACCTAAATGATTATGCAAATTTAATGATTATGATATGTAGCTAGATGAGTCTAAAATGCACCTAAATGAACTGTAAATTTAAATGACTCTAAAATGCACTTAAATGAAATGCAACTTAAATGTATGTTAAATGATATATAATATTGAAATTAAATGATTTGTGAGATGCAAACTAGTTGGTAGGTGAGATGCAAACAAAGTGATAGGTGAGATGCAAACTAGTTGGTAGGTGAGATACAAACTAGTTGGTAGGTGAGATACAAACTAGGTGATAGGTGAGATGCAAACTAGTTGGTAGGTGAGATGCCAATTATTTGGTAGGTGAGATGATTAAGTCTTGATACACATGATGTTCTTTGTTGGACCCTAGGTGGTGGGGCTATGTGATAGAGGACTAGGTGGGGAGAGGATAAGGGTGGACTGATGGGGTACGGATAGGATTGGGAGCAGCTAGATTAGGGGAGGGGGGCGTTGAGGGAATTGTTAGGTCATAAGACACCATGTCATTGAGGGGGGATTTGGTTTGGTTCGGGATGTGTTTAGTGAGAGTAAGCTAGAGGAGTGGGATTAGTGAGGGGATTTGGGAAGGTGGGGGGGAATTGGTGCAGGAGCACCCCTACAAGACAGGATATAGGTTCATTGTCCGCATGACAGGACATTAGTCTATTTTTAGCATGTTTGACTTCATAATGTAATAAGGTCCATTGGACCAATGCATATGTATTAGATCAGCCTAGGAGAGTGTGCAGGCAGTTAGAGTTCATTATCAGGTAGTATGAGCTGTCCTCTCCCAGCCGCTTGGAAGCTCCCAGCCACTGGGAATCGAGGGGGAATAGGCTAGGTGATTACAAAATCTAGGCCCAGATGGTATAGTTGAATAAATGATTAGGATGATGATTTGAGCTACTAACAGTAGTTGCATAAGATTAATTGAGAGCATTTCTTAGTTTGCTATAGCAACGTAGGATACAGTTCACAAAGGTATGAAATGACCTAGGTGATGATATATATCCCACGATTGCATGGACTAGACCCACAAATAATAGGTTGATTTCATGCATGCCCAAGGTAGTATAACCTTGCCTAGCCTAGGAAAGGGACTCATAGCAATGAGTGCGAATAGTACATATAAGTTTTTGATGCCTGTATATGCAAATGAGGCACATTATGCTAGAACCGACCCAGGCTTCAAGATATGAATACTATTCTTGGAGTAATGAAACCAACCCACAAGCACAGCATACAGGAACAATGACCATGTCTACTCTAGGTGTTGTCTGCCACTTACCATGATATAATGAGATCAAGGTAGCTTTGGAGATGACCTAGAGTGAGACATAAAGATAAAAAATCAATAATAAAAAAGACCAATGAAAATATACAAATAGCCTTTGTGTATTCTTGCCAAGATACATGTTGATAGAATGACAGATTCTTGTCCATTGTAGGAACAATATATCCTAGGACGCAAATCGGTTGGATTTTGTTGGATAATTTTTGAAAGGTGAGCAAAAGGACAGTTGAGCTATGTGTGAGATTAGAGTTGGTATGTTGATTGATGATTTTTGCGTTAGGGACCATGCTTCAATTGTATATCTAGCTTAGTGAATGGGGACCATCCAAATGGGGTGGATGGGTGCATCTTAGGTACCTGAGTGCTGGAAACTTCCTTTGTATTCCAGGCTGCCTACATACCCTATGTCCATGGGATCAAGGTACTTTCAAGATGCCAGTGAGATGAATATGTAGTTTTGGCTAGACTTGATGATGTGGGAATGGTTTGAGATGGGTGTGATGGTGAGGATTGATGGATGTTTGATGATCGTGAGTTGTGGTGAGATGGACGTATGTGGATGATTTGCAGTGAATTGTTTGGATTTTCTCAAATTTTCTATTGTTTTTGGATTTTTTGTGATTTTTGTATTGTTTTTAGATTTTTGTGATTTTGTATTGTTTTTGGATTTTTGTGATTTTGTATTGTTTTTGGATTTTTGATTTTGTGCTATACAAAAGGAAGCTTACAAGGATCCTCATTCCATGGATTAGCCTTTGGATTAGATATTATGGGGTGGGTGATAGGATTTGATGTTTTAGAATTCCAAGCCATGGGATATGTGTGATAGGGAGTGTTGTGATGGAAAGAGGACTTATTAGATGGTAGAACTGGCCACTACACATGGCGCCTGAAATAGTTTTCGTCATGGTACCAATCCAAGGTGTCACCAAAGTGATTTTCACCATGTGAAGTCTTTATTGCACTCGGGTTTTTTTCTTGATTTTTTTGATTTTTTGATTTTTCTATTTTTTTAATTTTTTATGATTGGGGTACTTCAGATGGGTTATGCATAGAATTTCTTCAGATGTAGGATGTTCATAGGCTCATCCAAAGGCAATTCCTCAGGTTTTGCAAGCTGATATGCTCCTGATCCATAGTCGGTTGTGATGACATAATGTCCTAGCCAATTGGGCTCAAATTTTCCTTTCTTAGGATGCTCCTGCAAGTTCTTCTAATTTTCCATAAGGACAAGGTCACCTACTTTAGATTTTTAGTTTCTAATCCTCTTGTTGTAGCTTCTTCTGAGGTGATTTTGATAGGCTTGCAGGTGGTTCAACACATTCAAGTGTTTTTCATCCAGTAATTCTAGCTGATGCAACCATGCGACTTGGTATTCCTCATCATTGATTATGTTTTGCAGGGATACTCTTAGGGATGGGAGCTCAACCTCAATAGGTAAAATGGCTTCGGATCCAAATACAAGGGAAAATGGAGTGGCTCCTGTGGGGGTACGGATGCTTGTGCAATAGGCCCATAGGGTGGGGTTGAGTTGGAGGTGCCAATCATGGCCAGCTTCATTAATTGTCTTCTTTAGGATGCGCAAGATGGTTTTGTTTGAAGCTTTGGCTTGACCATTTCCTTGAGGGTATTATGGAGTTGAGAAATGGTGTTGGATTTGGAATTTTTCACACAATGTGTGAATTTCCTGGTTCTTGAATGTTTTTCCATTATCAGTGATGATGGAATGAGGGATACCTTAGAGATAGATGATATAATGGAGGATGAATTTGGATATCTAGGTTCCGGTGGTGAAGCTGAGTGGTATTGCTTCCACCCACTTGGTGAAGTACTCAGTAGTTGTGATGATGAACTTATGGCCATTGGAGGATGGGGGATGCATTTTTCCTATGAGGTGAAGTCCCCACTATGAGAAAGGCCACGTCGTCATGATGGGTTGCAATTCCTATGCTGGTGTGTGAATGAGATCTCCATGTTGTTGACATGGGAGCCATTTTTTGATAAATCGGTAGGCATCTCGTTCCATGGTTGGCCAATAGTATCTGGTCCTCAAGATCTATTTAGAAAGAGCAGGTCCACTTGAATGTGCCCCACAGATGCCTATATGTACCTCTTGCAAGGCCACTTCAGTTTCCCTAGAATCTAAACATTGTAAAAGTGTGTCATCAAGACTCCTTTTGTATAGGGTATCTCCTACAAGGATGAAGCGGGAGGCTCGGCAGATAAAAGATTTTCATTGTGAGGTGGATAGGTTAGGGGGGATGATATTATCATGGAGGTATAGGTAGGTTTCTTGATACCATGGGGATAGGGGACCAATGACTTTGCACACTAGCTCTGATTGAGGAGCATCATATACTGGGATAGGGAGTTCTTCTATCAACAACTCACACTTCTTGTTGTCTTTCTTCATGTCGACCAAGGATCCAATGGTGGCCATGGCGTCTGTAGCTTTGTTGTTTAGCCTTGGGATTTGCTCGAAGTGGATGTCATTGAAATAGTCTTTGAAGTCATCGACCATCTTTTTATAAGGTAGGAGCTTATCATCCTTGGTCTTGTATTCATTGTTTACCCACTAGATGACCAGTTGAGAGTCTCCATACACAGTCAGCTTCTCAATTCTCCATTTTATTGTGATTCGGAGGCCTGTGATAAGGGCCTCATATTCTACCATGTTGTTGGTACATGGGAATGTGATTTTGAATGACTTGGGGATGGTGTCACCTTGAGAGGTAATGAACAAGACGCCCACCCCTGAGCCTCTGTGTGTGTAAGATCCATCAAAGTACATTTTCCATGTTTTTGTTGCCGGTGCTATTGTCAAGATGGCTTCATCAAGGAATTCTACCAGTGTAGGATATTCTACAGGAATGGGTGTTTTAGCCAGCTGATCAGCGATAACCTGTCCTTTGATGGCTTTTCTCTCAATATATTTGATGTCGAATTCAGTGAGGATCATAACCCATTTTGCCATTCTCCTAGTAAGGGTAGATCGATTTAGCAGATATTTTAGTGGATTGATCTTGGTGATGAGCTTGGTCTTGTGATTGAGCATGTAGTGTCTTAGTTTTTGTGAAGTAAATACCAGGGCCAGACATGCTCATTCAATTGCTGTACAGTTTACCTCATATGAGATCAGGGTGCGGCTGATGTAATAGATGGCTCTTTCCTTCCCTTGTTCATCATGTTGTACTAGTAAGGCTTCGATGGCTATCTTTGTTGTTGAGATATATAACAAGAGGGGTTCTCCTTGCCTCGGTGGAGTTAGAACATGGGGATTAGCTAGATAATCTTTTAGCTGGTCGAAGGCATCCTGACACTAAGTGTTCCATGTAAAAGCTATATCATTTCTGAGTAGATGTTGGAATGGTTGACATTTATCGGCAAGTTGAGCAATAAACTGCCGAATGGACTGGAGTTTCCCTTGTAGACTTCTCAACTATTTTAGGGTTTTTAGAGGAGGCATTTCAATGATGGCTTTGAATTTTGCGGGATCTACCTTGATTCCTCTTCTGGAGACAATGTATCCCAAAACTTTTCTGGAGGTGACCTCGAAGACACATTTCTTTGGATTTAAGCAAACATTGTATTGTTCCAGTTGGTCAAAGATCTTTGCTAATACATCTAGTTGTTCCTCCCATGTTTCTAATTTGCCTAGCAAGTCATCCACATAATCTTTCATGATGTGGTGGAAAAGATCATGGAAGATGACTGTCATGGCTCTTTGATATGTAGCTCTGGCATTATTTAGACCAAACAGCATTACCACCCAGCAGTACGTCCCCCATGGACATATAAAGGTTGTCTTATGCTGATCCTCTTCGGTAATTTTGATTTGGTTATACCCTGAAAAACTATCCATGAGGGATAACATCTCATGTCCTGCCGTAAGGTCCATTATCATGTCAATGTTGGGTAGTGGGAAGTCATCCTTTGGGTAGGCTTTGTTAAGGTCTCGGAAGTCGGTGCAACAGCAGATTTGGCCATCTGGTTTGGTTACTGGCACTAGGTTGGAAACCCATTCAGGATAATTAATTGGTTGGATGAAGTTGACATCTAGTAGTTTCTTTAGCTCTGCTTTGACTAGGAGGACCACCTGAGGGTTCATTTTTTTGAGCTTCTATTTTACTAGTTTTGCATCAGGCCGTACTGTAAGGTGATGGACAACCAAAGCGGGATCAAGCCCTGGCATGTTTGCATAGGTCCATGCAAAATTGTGATTTCTACATTTGAAGAAGGCCAAGAAGTTTTCCTGCTCTTGTGTGCTAAGAGATTCTACCTTGAAGGTGATTTTCAATTCGTCTTCCATCCCAGATTCATCTCTTGGGCTGGCTTTACTAGGATGGGTGATCTATCGGGGTATACCTTGTCTATCTCGAGAAGGCCCATGCTTCCATCTCCTAGTGCCTCTTGGAGGTTTTCACTAGGAGATACGTCTTTTATTTTTACTTTTTTGGGATCTGACACTGTCGTGGGATGGTTTTCACCATTAGATCCATGTGTGATTTTTACATTTTTATGACTAGAAGTAGGGGTTGTCTCCCTGAAGTAGGTAGCTGTATCAAGTTCCATGATGTATCCTACTCTATGATCTCCTAGGGGGAAGTGATATCTGATCCCCATCATTTCAGCGATGGCCTCATCGTTTGGTGCTACATCGAAGACAAGAGGTCCCCATTAGTCCCAATCTATGAGGTCCGGGTATACAAGGGGTAAGTCATTGGATGAAGAGGCTAGGGTGGTGACCATGTATAGGGTACATATGGATGAGTCAACGAAATTGGTGAAGTCACTAAAGGAATCTTGATGGCCTGTTTTGTTGATATTATCAACTTCAGGGGAAACTGTAGTGACCTCAGCTAAGATACATTCGCCAGTGGTGAGGATATGTTACCATTGATCATATCCTAACCCTTGGGTATAAGGATTTCTTGTCACTTGGACTGGTTCCACGATCCCCTGCTCATGAAGGCTGATACAACCTTGTCCTTTGTAGCCCATGTTTTTGACAATTTCTGACCCTTTGCCATAGAATTCTATTGTTATGGTGGGGGCTTCTTGCTTAGTCTCTTCATCCTTATATAGCTAGGATGATATGTCCTTGAGCACATCCTAATCTAGGAGATGTTTCTTCTCAAAGATGGGTGATGGTTTACACTTGATGATGACTATGTTGGCTACTTCTGTCTTTGGGATGCCACACATTTTAGGATTGGGTAATGTGTCCACACAAAAGGTACCGTGTAGGTCGTATTCCCCACATCCATGTGACTGAGCTTGATCGATGTATGAGGTGGAAATTGTAGGATTGGTTTTGGTAATGGCTTTGTTATATGGACAGAAGGTGTGGTCATGGCCCTCCAAGAAACTGCAATATTGGAAGGGGTGGGGATCGGTATAGATAGTTACTTCCGTGCCATTATGGGGGAACTTGAGGCATTGATGGAATGTAGAGGGGACCGCTTGCATCGCATGGATCAATGTTCGGTCGAGAAGAATGTTGTAGGGGAGGTCAAGATCAAGGACCTGACATTTTGTTTCCATTATCTTCTATCCCACTTGAATAGGGAGCTTGATAGTTCATTGAGATAGTCGTTTAATGTCGTCATACCCTTTGACTGTGATGCACTCACTGGTGTCTACAACCACATTCGAGTATCCCAAGTGTTTATTGATTTAAGAGTACATATCTTTAGGCCAAAGCCACCATCTATTAAGACTCTTTTGATGGTATGCTTGTGGATGTGGACTTCAATGTGTAAGGCATCATTATGTGAGTGTTGTGAAATGGGAAGATCCTTTTCTAAAAATGTGAGATGATGAGGGGCGGCGATATGGCCCACCATGCCTTGGAATTGATTGACATTCAGGTTGGCGGGCACTTGGATTTCCAAGAGTGCTTTGTCAAGGACATCTTTCTGGAGAGGTGACGTGTGGAGCAGCTCAAGGATGGACATTTGTGTGGGGGTCTTTCCTAGATGTTCTAGGAGTTTGTACTGATTGGCAGGCGATGGACATGTGGTTAGACGAGGGGGTAGGGAGTCTGATGTGGATGGGAGCGTTTGATCAGTGGTGGGGGCTGTACGGATGGATATGCGGCCATGACGAGTTGCGAGGATGCAATCGGGTGCTTGGGCTCGAATGGTGATTATGTTGACATGGTTAGATGATGGTTCTATCCATCCTACGATACAGTCATAGGATGCAGGAGGTGGGGAGGCATTGTAGGCTTGATTGGATGAGGAGGCTTTATTGTGATTAGGTAGTGGATCCTTGTAAGCTCCTATATTAGCATTTAGCGATGGTTGGGTTCTTTGGTCAAGGTTGACTTGATTTTGATCAATGAGGTCTTGTACGCAATATTTCAATTTCATGCAGTCAGCGGTTTATGGCCCATAATACGGTGGTATTCGCAATAATCATTTTCTTTATACCATGTGGCTTTGAGCTCATTATCTTGATGGGGTTTAATAGGTGGGAGCATTATCAAACCTTTCTTGAGACATCTATCAAGGATATCCTTGATGGGTTCCCCTAAGGGTGTGAATTGCCTTCGAGGTTTGTTTTTGTTTAGTTTGCCCTCTTGGGTTATTTAAATTGGCTGTATATGTATGTGTGGGTGGTTGATTCTGTACATGTTGGATAGCTTTCACATCTGTGACGCCATCGTTCAAGGTGTTCTTGTTCTTCTCCCAATAGCATGGTTTGTCATTTGATTGTGTGTTGCCATTGTTGTTTGTATTGGGGGTGTTGTTAAGGAGTTTGTTGTTGTTGTTGCTGTTGTTGTTGGACTTGTAGTCATATAATTTGATGGAGCCCTTGGTGATGAGGGCTCATTCTATGGTAGTACTTTTGTCAATGACTTCTTCAAAGGTAGATGCACAAAGGATTTGTAAATGGAACCCTATTTCCTGATTGAGGTTAGTCACAAACATGGTGACGAGTTGTTTTTCAAGAATTGGCCAAGGGAGTTTGCTTGCTAAGCTTCTCCACCTCTGTATGAAGGAAGCAAAGGATTCTCTACTTTTTTGTTTTGTGTTGTAAAGGTGTGTCATAGATATTTCATGCTCAAAGTTATAGGAGAAATGGTTTACAAATTTTTCCACAAGCTCAGGGAAAGACCTAATGCCTGGGGGAAGATGTGCAAACCACTCAGCTGCTTGTCCACCAAGGCTTCTTGTAAATAGTCTCATTAGATATGTATCATTGTTTGAGACTTCTAAGCAAGAGTAAAACTCCCTAAGATGATCCCTAGGGTCTCCCTTTCCCTTGTATTTGTCAAATTTGGGTGTTTCAAAATTCTTAGGGAAAGGGGTCATGTACAATGTCCAATCAAATGGATAGGGACAAATATTTTAAAAGGAATAGTGCTTGCGCTTGTCCCCAATTTGCATATCATTTACCTTTTGGATCAAAGCCTATACAATGGTTGTGAGATCCAGTGTTGATTGTGGTTGGGGTGTGTAGGTTTGCTGATGGATGAGGTGTTGGAGATTAGGTGGGGTTTGATGTTGGAGGTTTTGGGAGGTTGCATTTTGGTACTGTGGGGTGGTGTTTTGGTTGAGTTGTGCAAGTTGTTGTTGATAGGCGTGGATTTGTTGGAGAATATGGGGAGGTATTTGAGGGTTGGGATTATGATGTGTTGATGATGTTACGGGGTTTTGTATGTACATGAGATGAGATGGATTGACATTGAATGGGTTGACATTGGATGGATTGATATGGGATGTGGTGGCGTTAGATGGGTTGACATGAGATGGATTGATGTTGGATGGGTTGGTCGTGTTGTGAGGTGGTTGTGAAAAGAATTGTCTCATGTATGCTATGGTTTGTGGGTTAAGTGGAGGTACATTTGTGGAAGCACTTGCGTGCATGAGGTTCCCTTGTATGCCCAAGGTGATTTGAGGAATGGAAGAGTTTACGATAGTTGTGGTAGTGGATGTGATGACGGGTTGGGAGGTGGTAGGATTGGAGACACTTGTGGAGATTGTAGATGTAGTAACATTAGAGCTTGTGGTGGTGGTAGATACGGTGGGAGTTGAGGTTTGTGAAATGGTAGGTTGGGTGTTAGATGTAGATAGTTGGGTGTTTGATGTAGATGGTTGGGAAGATGTGGTAGGATTGATGTTAGAGGTGGATGGTTGGGACATTGTCGTGTTGTGGGGTGGTTGGGCACCAATTTTGAGGAGGTAGTCAAGATATCTATTTGGATCTGACCTTAGGATTTTGTCAAGTAGGTCCATGCTATTGGTGTCTTGTGTAAAGCTCAAGACATCTAGAGCATCTTGGGACATGGTGGGGATGTTTTGTGATGGTGGTGGTGGTGGTGGTGGTTGCAAGAAATGGAAGGGATTTTCAATGGGATTATATGTTGGGATTTGAAAGATTGAAGGTGGGAGGGGTGTTTGATTAATTGGTAGGCTGTTTTCATTGTTATTAGGCATTCCTATGCCCATGTGTTGTCCAAAGTCTGCCATTGCTTGGTTCTTCTTGTGTTGTGATCTATTTATGGGAATGCAAGGGTATGGATTTGATTTTGGAGATGGAGTGAAATGGGGATGGAGACCTTAGAGAATTTGGATTAAATTGTTGGACCCAAAGATGGATGTGGTAGTGAGATGGAGTAGAGAATAAGATGAAGGGATGATTGTAGTGTGATGAAAGATCGATAAGTCTTCAAAAAGTTGTAAATCTAAGGATGATAAGAATGGACGGTATTGAATTTTTGCACAAATTTGGACCAAAGGGTGGATGATGGATGATGTTTGCTTGAGGATGGTTTGATGGCAAAGATTTTGATGTTTTGATTTTGATGTTCAATATAAGGGATATGATGATGTTTTTCAAAAGGATTTGATGGTCAATGAATGAGCTTTAGTAAGATCTATTTTGTGTAGCACAAATGGATGTTTCTCTTTGTTTGGGGTAGACTAATGACCATACACAAAGAAGGATGATTATTTCACTTGAAAGGTTGACTAATGACTTTCCAAGAAAAATATGTGAATGATGAAATCTAGATCTAGCTTTAGCTCAAAGGGATGATGCTTTTTGGTTGATGATTTTTTGATGGGTGTTTTGATTTGGAAGATTTTGGATATGTTTTTGGATTTTGGAATGATTTCTTAGGGCAAGGATTTTTTTGTTTTGGTCCAAAAAGGTATGTAAAGATCAATGAGGATGAATGTATATGATATTGAGTGGATTATGGTATTAGCAAAGGGTCCAATAATGATAATGATTGATTCTCTAAGGTCAAAATGAACATATGATTGGAAAAATTTGGATAAAATAAGTGGGGTATGGATGGATTTTTGGAAGGTGATTATGGATTATGGCAAAGCAGGTCTTAAAGATCACAATGGACTTGGTCTTAGTTTTAGGCAAGTCAGTCCGCAAATAGCGCCAATCCACAGGTGAAATGGCACCAAAAGCAGACAGAGATGGCGCTTAAATAGGGTAGTGTTGGTCGAGGCTCTGAAAAAGTTAGATTTTGTTGACAGATTTGGATTTGTTTTGATATGAAGTTTGATCAAATGATTTTTATTGTCTCTTGGAAAGTTTCTTAAAAGCACTTCAAACACAATAACACACAATAACCAAGATTTTGTTTGTGAAAAGATGTGTGATTTTCTTAAACAAGCACTTTGCACAACCTAAGGCGAAGATATGACAATATTTGTTGAATCCCCTAGCTACACCTATTCAAAGCGGGTAGCTCCAAGATCTTGGTAGCACCAGCTCCTCCTTACAATTGCACATATTTCTCATGCATACCAAGATTTGGGTTTCCACAAAGGCTTGTCCCTCACCAAACCTTAGGATTGTCCCTACTACCTTGGCTAAGAACCACATGAATCGGGGCCGCTTCAAAGGTTTCCCTTCTGCGTCAACAAATAGAAGGTTTTTGGCTTGCTAAAACGAAGGTTCGTAGTAAGTGTATTCATTCAGGTGGCCATACATGTGGCAGTGCTACTCTCTGTTATGGAGTCTCCCAGCCTCCAAGGGTTACGCCTTGGAGGGTTTTGGGGGAGGTTGGCTGTCAGTATGACATAACAACACCTGTTGCTTGTGACTTATGTCACAAACACATTATTTTATATAGTGGTTTGAAAGAGCTTGGCTTTAGCTTGTTGCCGTTTGGGTCGTTCCCACCTGTCGAAGCAAGGTGGCAGGCCCTCTAAAGGATTAACAAAAGTAACACAACTGCCAAAATACTTTTGATCCCCAAGTTCATACAAAGATGCAAGGGGAGAGCATACGTATTCTTTGTGTTTGCATCACACTAAACAAGGTTCATTTTAGTTCTTTGGATTATGTTGGGGGTGATTTATGCAAGTGTTGTGAGAAGCTTTTCATTCCCAAGGTCACCAACGGTGCAAGGGAAGAGCATACACTTTTCATATCACAAACATAATCACAAAAACACTTCACACAAATTTGATTTTGTTTGCTTGCTTAAATGAGTGAAAAATGCAGATTGTTGTTCTTTTTAATCTAATGAGTTCATTGATGCACTTTGTGGTTCTTTTTAAAGCCCAAAATCGAAATGTTTTGTGGAGTTGTTGACAAACACTTGTGAATTTTAGAGCACCAAATTCAAATGTTGTTCTAAGCTAAGGTACACACAAAGATTTGTTTGTTGGTTGTTGATGAATTTTTATTGCACTGAATCGAAATGTTTGTTTAAGCTAACATGCAAGGGTTCTTTTTAATTCCCAAATTGAAGTGTTTGTTAAACTAAAGATAAACACCCTACAAAAACTTGTTAGTGTCCGCAAAATGATGGTGATGACCTGCAAACAACTTGTTAGTCCCTGCACAGAACACAAAGTTAGTCTCTAAAAATAGTGCTAAAACAGAGACCTAATGGTGCCACTACAGACTACAATGGCACCACTGCGGACTGCAATGGTGCTACTAATAGAAATGACCCTAGAAACCTGACACCCAGACAAATATCGCTGATGTATAGACAGATAGTGCTGATTTACAAAATGGTGCTAGAACAGAAAATAGAAGGCACCAGAACAGAATATAGCACCAAAATAAGATATAGAATGTGCTGAAACATTAAATAGCACTAATATGGCCTACAAAAAGAACTAAAATAGACAATAGCACTAATATGATTCTAACAATGCGCCACTACACATGTAGTCGAAGGGTCTGGTCACAGTTGCGAATAGCGCCAGTCTGTGTTCCAATAGCGCTGATACAAGCCTGAGTGTGTCCATCCTACAAAATAGAGGTTTTCCTAACCAAAATAGAGGGTCAGACTACAAATAGAAAAGGTCCTGTTAGTCTTGTTAGTTTAACAAATGGAAATCAAGACAAAATAAAAGCTGAAATGCATGTTTAATCCTTAATAAAATTCTGGTATGACCTCCCTCTCTTCTATTCAAGATTCCTACAAAACAGAGAGTGGATAACCCTATAAAACATTAGGAAGACTAGAAATTAGACGATTTGTGAGTGAGAGTTGAGAGAGAAAACATTGCAAAATAGTGCTAAAATAGTATATAGCACTAAAATATGTCAAAGATAGCACCACTACATAAGGTAGATAGCGCTACACCTGTAAAAACACATCTCAAACACACAAACTCACAAAATTTGATTAGATATGGACCTTGCGGGTCCCACTGGGCATGCCAATATGATTAGGTAAATCAAATCGAGGTTGAAATACAAACAAAAATGCATAAACACAAGAAAGCTATACCTCAACAAGAAGACCCAATCTCATCAAAGGGAGAGGAACTTTGCACCCAAGAGCTCCTAGACAAGATATACCCTAATTGATGAATATAATGTGAAATGCTCTTATTCTAATTGCAACTCACAAGAACTAGCTCATTAGACATTTGGACATGGTAACATTACTTGAAATTGGATCCTAAATGGCTTGGGAGAGGTTCTATTTATAGATTTTTTTGGAGAAGTTTTGATCCAAAGGTAGAGATTGTTTTGGAAGATCAATAGTGGAGGATAAAATTGATATGGAGGGCCTAGATTTCATCTTGGAGGATGGAGGGCTAGGAATAAATGTGAATCTTTTATTCATTTTTGGGAAAAGGGTGAATTAAATGAGGTTGGGTGAGATGGAATATGTATGAATTAAAAATTCATATGGGGAATGGTAAACGAATTAAAAATTCGTTTGAGGATAAGTGGAGATAAATGAGGCATGGCATAGGTAAGGGGTTGTAAGAGGAATTAATTGTGATGTGGGATATATTTTAATAAAAAATTGACTTATGTGGATATATTCCAATTTTTTATTTGGAGGATGTGGGAAAGGGTGTTAAGCTAGATTTGACCATCTTAATGGGAGGTTTAAATTAACTAAATAAGGTTGTATTTAATTAATCCTAAGGCTAGGATGAGGTAGGCTAGGGTAGGCAATAAAATAATAGCTATTTAATTACCTAGGGTAGGGATAGGTCAACTAATAGGCTGAATTAATTAGTTAAACATGATTTAGCTAATTAATTAGGTTTAGGGAGGAGGGAGAAATTGACCAAATAAATATTGCATATTTATTAAATCAATTGGCTAAGGTTTGAACTATTGAATTAATAGAATTAATTGAATTGTTGGGAATAAAATGATGTAAAATTAGGTGATGAAGGGATAATTAATTAAATAAAAATTTAATTAATTGGTTAGAAGGGAAATTGGTATGTTTAGGGATGTTTGGAGTCAATTTGATGGTAAAAGACATTTTTAGGTGTCTATAGTGAGATCTACAATGTTGTCTATGCTTGGTAGTGGAAAGTCATCCTTAGGGCATGCTTTATTAAGACCTCTGAAGTTTGTGCAACAAACTCATCCATCAGGTTTTGCTATAGGTACCAAGTTTGAAACCCATTCTGGATAATCAATAGGCTTTATAAACTTTGCTTCTAATAGCTTCTGAATCTCTACCTTGACCAAAAGAGCTATTTGTGGATGCATTTTACACAATTTTTGTTTGACAGGTTTTGCATTAGGAGATACTACTAAATGATGTACCACAAGTGATGGATCTAAACCTAGTATGTCAGCATAAGTCCTTGCGAAATTGATAGCTCTTTTTAGGAAAAATGATGTGAAATTTCTTCTTTCTTGCTCTGATAGTGATGCTGCCAAAAAAGTGATCTTCAGTTTCTTTTATGTGCCCTAGTTCATGTCTTGAGATTTTTCAACTAGCACTGTTGATTTTTCATGATAGTCAGTAGTGATAGGAAGATCAAATCCCCCATCCTTAGCTGCCTCAAGGAGGTTTTCATGCTCAGATATGTCCTTTATTTTTACTTTTTCACAGTCAAGAGGTACCTTTCAGTTTTCACCTACTGACCTATCTTTTTTTATTCTATTTATTTCACTTTTGCAACTAAAGGATTTGATACTTCCACCAAAATATGCTAGTTTAGTGAGATCCATCATGAAGCCTGCTTTGTGATCACCCAATGGAATGCCTTGTCATAAGCCCATGAATTTGGTAATAGCTTCATCATTTTCAAATGTGTCCAATATCGGTGCCCCCTGTTGGTCCCAATCAATGAGGTCAGGATATACGAGTGAAAGGGTAACAGTCATAGGGTTTCGACTAGATGAGGTGGCAAAGATCATGAAGGTAGAGGTTTCTTGAAAAAGGTCGGTGATATGAAGGGATGAGTCATCAATGGTATCTGAATTAGAGGTCTCTCCTAGTAAAGAAGGTCCAACTTCCATGTTAGAAATACACTTAATGTCTTTGGACAGTGGTACCTCCAGTTGATAACCAAGGCCTTGTTTATTAAGCTTCTTAGACACAACAACAGGTTCAATAGGTCCTTTTTCTTGTGATCCCAATCTGCCATGTCCTTTGTAGCCCATATTCTTAATGATACGGAACTCATTGTTATATCTCTCCACTTCAAGTTGTACTTAGTCGTTCTCATCAAAGAATATCCAAGAGTTAATATCAACAATGTCTTCATCATCAAAGAATCCACCTTTAATGAATACTATTGGTGGGGCTTTTATGATAGTAGTAGATGAAGATGGCTTGGATGTAGAAGGTTTGCCATGAGACTTGGGAGATAAGGGAAGAGTTCCTACACAATAAGAGTCTTGCAATGCATACTCACTCGGACCATTTTCAGTTTACTTTATATGGAGATTGAAGTGGATTGGCTAGATGATGGTGTGAGTAGAGCGGATGGGTCTACTTAGGATGAAGATGGATATGCTTAAGTGTTGATAGGAATATGGTTAAGGCTTTGATATTTATCTTGGAAAGCATGACAAAACTCGAATGGATTAGGATCAGCAGAGATAACTACTTCAACACCATTGTCAAGGATAGCTTTGTGGGCAGGGGATATGTGAAGCAATTCTAGAATGGAAATATGTACAGGTGTCTTGCCAAGGTGATCAAAGATATTGTAGCCAAAAGATTGTTGAGGAGGATTGATAGGTGCCCCCTGAATGGTAACACGACCTCTTTGAGTAGTTACAACGTAGTCAGGTGCTTTCCCTTGGATTGTAATGGTAGAAATGTGAGCATGGTCAATGCGGCCAATTGTGGATGATTCATAGTTATAATGAATGGTATTCCCAGTATGTGGGTTACTTGTCTTGTCATGAGATGGAAGTGGATTCTTAAAAGCATCTAGGTCATACTTTGATGTTGGTTGATGGGCTGATTGTGACGCTAGCTATGTGATTTTAATTAGACCTATTGTTGATGATGTTACTCACAAACAAACAAGAAATAAAAGTTACAAAACAACCCTTATTTATGTTGAAAGATATGATGAATTCAAAGAATTCATGATCCCAAGTCTCCGTTGATTATGAACTAATCAACAGAGACTTGGGATCATGAATTCTTTGAATTCATCGTATCTTTCAAGATAAATAAGGGTTGTTGTGTAACTTTTATTTCTTGTTTGTTTGTGAGTAACATCATCAACAATAGAGTTGGTGCTAGAAGGAGGGCTTCAATAGAGACTTGTGGTTTTCTGCAAATGATCAAAGATTCGTTTGATTTTCTGAGCTTCCAAGTTTAATTCTGAGGTATGATAGATCTCATTAAAATTTCAAAAATCCTAAAAATAGAAAGCAGAGTCTCATTTTGATGGATGCATGTGAAGACAATTGTCAAGTTAACATTCCTTTATTTCAGGAAACTTTGAATAAGCAGCTTTATCCTTAAAGTTTGTATAAAGTTGGTTTATCCAATTGCTGCAGGATACACCAGACTGTAGAGCAGAGTGAAATTAATTGTCTAACTTTTCTTACAAGGTTGGATTTATATTTGAAAGGATTAATATTTTTTATAGATGTGTTCAAGGCTAAAGTCTGGCAGGAAACTAAAGAAATTTTGGAACAGCAAGAAGAGACAACACCCATAGTCACGAGTTGGTCAGAAAATAGAATAGCTGAATTAGTTCTAGAAGGTAAAGATGAGGAAATATCTTTCCTTAGGTCATTTTATAGTGACATTGATAGGAGTTCTCTACTTAATAATATGGATGAGGCAGAGTGCAATTATGAGTCTTTTTAAAATCATAGAGAAGAAAGTGCTTCTTGTTTCACATCATTAGACAATCAACAAGAAAGATTTGATGAGGGGGGAAGATAAATATGAAATTGATCTTGATACACTAGACAAATATATTGAATTAAATTTAAACGCTTGTCAGGATAATGTTTCTGGATCTAAATTTAGTAGTTTTGATAGAGATGAGTTGATAAAGAAGTGTAAATGGGTAGTAGAACAATTTAAACACATTACTGTTGATGAAGTTCCTATTATAGCAACTAATGGAGTCATAGAAAAGAAAGTAAATCCTAATTTCATAGATGACTTCTTTAAATTGAATGATCAAATGTAAGAATGTTGTAGGATAAGGGGACCAGATGCCATACTGGATGGAAAATGTGAAATACTTGAACAATTCATGAAAGTTGAAAATAAAGAAAGCTTTGGAGTTGTTGTACATGATCAGATGCCAATCCAATGTCATTTTGAAAATGAAATAGGGGAGTATTCCTATCAGTCAAAAGTTGTTTCACCTTTACAGTCAAATGATTTAGAAATGATAAATTTATGTATATTAGGTTATGATGATGAAGATGCTCATTTAGATGTTGATGTACAGGGAATTGAAGAGAACTTTGAGGTGTTTCCTGAAGTCAAGAATCAGATGAATATCTAGAATAAAGAGATAGATGTGGATAAAGATGAAGAAATAATACATTAAGAGCCATACATCCTTCAATTCAAAGTGAGACTAGATAGTGAGCCTAGCAATAAAAGTGTAGAGTCAAATGGAGGACTAGCTGTCAACAAACAAACATGTCCAATAGAATCAAAGATACACCAGGTTGTATTTCTCCTTTCCACAGTGAATAATGTTGATTATTATTTTGATTATGGTAATTTGGGAGATAGGACATGCATATGGATTAATCATGAACATGATGAGCTTCCTCAGTTGCTGATAATTAGAGATTATTCTGTTAAACACAATGAATTTAGAATACAAGAATATTTTTCAGAATACAAGGATGAATTTGCTAAGATCAGAACCATGACTAATGCCCTAATGCTACTACACAATCTAAGGAGATATGCAAATACAGGTGTCTTTGGGTCTTATCATGGGTTTTGTTTGCCTTGTAGAGGCTTGTGTATAGTTTGGTAGATAGTTGTTTTGTTTCTTTGCTTTGCTTTCTTGTTTTGTTTTCTGTTGTTTCCTTTCGTAGGTTAGTTGTTTGTACAGTCTGCTTGTTTTGCTTGCTTTGTTGTTTCCTCAACAGGGATCTTTATTTTGATTTAGAGTATGCAGGAGCAGACTAACAACCACTGAAAATAATAGAAAACTTAGAACATTCAGGTTAATTATTTGAAATTTATGCATAACTTGTTGTGACTGTCATGAATGTAGAGAGTTGTTTAACTTTGTGAAATTTTGCATTCAATAACTCTGGGTTGAGTATTCAAGGAAGGTTTCTCACAATGACACACCTAAAATCCATGGGTTTGTTGAACTTACCAGTGTAAATATTAGGTGAAAAATCAGAGGTCACCCTTGCTACCATTACAATTCTCAGCTTAATTTCAGCAAGTGACCACTCCTTGCATCATGAAGTTATAAATGCAATATCTTATGAAATTTCTATCAAATACAAAAAATAAATAAATAAAATGGATTTTACTAAAAATCTAGATTAAGCCATCTAAGTAACTCTACCGGGGCTATAGACCCTTGCTGGCAGTGGGGCTCTACTTAGGAGAATTGTAAAGATAACCTTGTCAGGGCTATGGATGCCTGTTGGAAGCAAGGCTCTCTCCAGTTGGCCATGAGGGAATGACATCAACTATGTAGTCTAATGTTAGTCACTGGTTTGTTCAACTAATTTTCAAGATGAGGATTATTAATCACGTGCACCCACTTAAACTGAAAGGAAAATTCATGCACCTTATTGAATACATTGAGTCTCAAGTTAAATGATGATTTGTAGAAAAGATAGTTGGAAATTATGAATTTATTTCATTTAGTTTTCTTTAATGGTTTTCATTTTTGTTTGTTTTGTTTGGTTGCTAGTTGTTGTGATGTTCACAACATGCCTGATTTTGCTCCTTAGCAAAATAATGACCCCTGCTGTGGCTGTTGCTTTTTGCTTGTGTGTGTTGTTCTGCTTGGTGATAAAGGGAAAAAGAGAGTGAATAATACAAACCTTGTTGAAAATAGAGAAAAAATAGCATTAAGTACTAGGTCAGGGTATGGGTGAATTCCTTGTTGAGAATGAACAAGGCTTCCCTTTTGAACCATCTTAAAATTCACTATATTTTGCAAGTTATGAGTGTTTTTTGGTAAATGCAATGTTAAATGGGTTTGTTTGTATATACAAGGTCATTTGTATATACAATGGGTCACGTATACAATGTTCTTTGTATGTTAGGTTATTGTATGTTGCACATACAAAGCTGTTTGTATATCAGGTTGCATACAAAGGGTTTTGTATATCGGGTTTATATACATTGTTTGCCTTGTATGCATTTTGCTAATGTTCAATCTATACATGCAAAGTGGACCCGACGCGGTTGAAAGTTGAAATGAATATTTTGTTAAATCCGCTGGTTGTATATTTGACGTTTGTATGTTTAAACATACAAGTGAAACATACATTGTTATATACATTCCTAGGTGTAAGCCGTAGAGCCGAAAGGGTTATAAATTACGGTTAGGTCATTGTATGTTTGCGCAATGTATGTATCTTACATACATTGTGATATGCAACGCTTTATACATGGCGCGGATCTGAAAAGTTATTAAATGAGAAGTAATCATTGTATATTCCGCAGCTTGTATGTATGTTTCGAGACATAGATCACCAACATACAAGGCAGAGCTCAAAGCAAATTAAAATCTAGTATATATGATGTATCATGCCCGATTGTATATTGGAAGATACATTGCATTATATACAATGCACGGAATCAAAAATGAATAAACTAGGGTTTATAAAAGGCAATAAGTCCAAATGTACATACAAATGTGTTTGTATGTATTAAGCCAAGATACAAAGCGAAATATACAGAGGCCAGACACGAATGGAAATTAAATATTGAAAATGCTTTGTATGTTAGCTGCGATTGTATATTTGTAACATGCATTCGTGATACATAAGGAATTAAGCATGCGAAAAGGTGGGAAGGCAAAGCGAAGGGATTTTGAAGCTATTTTGAGGCCCGATGCATGTTTTTGGTCAACAATGGTTGACTCGGCCATTTTTAAACATTGTATATGCATTTGGATATGCGGTTGCTCATAGATGCTAATTATTCATAGCCTGATATTTGTGATTGCATATTCTGAACCTAATTTAAATGTTTATCTTCCTGCTGGTTTATTAAATGATGGTGCTTAATTCTTGTCTGTTTGTTGTAGGATGTTGGAGCTATTTCGAAGTAGCTGGAAAATTACAGAGTTGCCGACACAATAGCGGTGTACAGGTAGATATAAAGATGGGGCTTTAATGGCAATGACATCATGGATGGCGATTGGATCACAAAGAGATGAGAAGAGTCAAGGCCTTCAATGAGAAGATAGAATGTAGATGGGGAAACATTATTAAAGGGAACAACAATTATTTTGGCAACTGTTAGGGTTTCCAAGGGGCATCCTTACACCTAGTATGGGTATGATGCTTAGAGGTTTTTGGCAGGATTTATTCTCCACCACTTGATGCTACACTTGAAGGGTCGACCATTGATTAACTAGGGTTTTGGCACCATATTGGGGATAAATCAGAGCTATATATTGAGCCCCTTTACTGTGCAGAAAGGAGGAGGGAGGTCAATAATTTTGTAAATTTCGACTGAGCCAATTTCATGTAGGAGATCAGATTACTAAGACTAATGAGGACTAAATTGTTGAAATGTCAAGGTTCTTTCTTCAGATCACTGTAAATGTACCTATTCTAAAGCATACTAAATGGAGATGAATCTTCAGATTACATCCTGATTGTAAACTTTACATAATCTTCAAGTTGATTTCTGGATATGTAATGGTGAATGCTGTGTTCAAATAGAAGCGCTTTCATATTATTGCATGTTGTTGTCAACTTTTCCTTTGAAGATTTACACTGGATCATGTGGATTTGTGGAATGTCCTGGTGAAGTATGATTCTAGTTTTCTTCTCTTCATTGTTGTATCAGAACATGTATGTGGATTAGTGATCTCAGTCAAGTAATTTTAGGAATCTCATTCTCTAAATCCTTTTTCTCATTTTAATTTCATTGAAATCACTTCCATAACTACAAATCATGATAAGTAATAAGCAGAACAGAGAAATATGCTGACATCCCGTAGATAACTAAATATCATTAGCATATTTGAGCTAAAAAATGTATGTAGTATTGAAAATATCATGTAAATACTAGAAAATAATGGTAGAAATCATGCAAATATCAACCTGTAGGCACATTATTTGAGCAAATTCATAGTTTATAGGTAGAAGTTACTAAAGAACATAAGGTCCCTAAATGGAAAACAGCAACACACATCAACCACTGAGTAATGTCAGTAGATTATGAACTAATCAACTAAGACTTGGGGTCATGAATTCTTTGAATTCATCGTATCTTTCAAGATAAATAAGGGTTGTTGTGTAACTTTTATTTCTTGTTTGTTTGTGAGTAACATCATCAACAACAAGACCTTGATCGATGTAATCTTGAATGACATGTTTTAAGCACATGCAACCATTGGTTTTGTGTCCTTTGACCCTGTGATATTCATAATATTCATTTTCTTTGTACCAAGGAGCTTTGAAGACTAGTTCACCATTGGGTGGTGCTTCATGTAATATGACATCTCCCACTTGGAGAAGCTTACGAAAGACAACCTCCATGGGTTCCCCTAAGGAGGTAAATGGTCATCAAGGATTTAAAGTTTGTCTTTGTCAAGTTCATTGAAAAGATTGATTTGTTGTAGATGCAGCTTGGATGTTGATAGGAGCTTTTACTATTTGGGTGTTCTTTGTATCTAACACCATCATTAATAACATTCTTGTTTTTGTTCCAAAAGCAGGATTTATCATTTGACGATTGAGGATTGTCTTTGTTATCTCTAAAAATCTTGATGGTGCCCTTAGCAATTAAAGTGCATTCAATGGTGGTTCCTTTAGATATATGCTCATCAAAGGTGCTAGCACTTTGCAATTGTAGTTGCAATGATAGCTCAGGATGAAGATTTTGGACAAAGATATCAAGTTGTTGTTTCTTAGGTATTTGTGATGATAGTTTGCTATCCATGTTACGCCATCATTGGGTAAATGAGGATAAAGCTTCACCATTGCATTGTTTGTTGTTGACAAGATCATTCATGTCACTTCATGTTCAATGTTAAAAGAGAAATGGGATCAAAATTTGTTTGTTAGTTCCACAAAAGTCTTAATTCCTGGAGGTAAGTGAGAGAACCATTCAAGAGCTTGCCCCGCTAAGCTTCAGGGAAATAGTCTCAAGAGATATGTATCATCCTAAGAAACATCAAGACATGCAACATAGAATGCTCTAAGATGGTCATCTAGATTTCCTTTCCCTTTATATTTGTCAAATTATGGAATTTCAAAATATGGCAGAAAAGGTGTCATATGAAGTGACTTGTCAAATGTATAAGTACATACATCTCCCAAGGAAAATGCCTTCTTGTTTTGTCCTACTGCTTTGTTAATCATTAGTTCAACATCCACTTGAGATAATTGTTGTTGTTTCAAAGGGGGTTGATGGTTTGGAGGTGAAGTATAATATTGTGTATATTGTGGTTGTTGTTGTGGAATGTAGGTGGGTATGACCATTTGTTGAGGTTGTGTTCTCACATTATACGTCGAAGGATTGGTATGTGACACATATGTGTTTGAGGATTGCTGTCCTTGAGACATAAGTGGTGGTTGGGTATATTGTGATGGATTAGCTCCAAGAGTTTGTATCACATGAGAGGTAGCAAATGGATTGATGTTGGCCGATGGTTGTGAATTTGGAGTTGGATTATAATAGGTGATGGAAGGATTGGTGGATGTGGAAGAAGGATGGGCATTTGTGTTTGTGTTGTGGATAACATGAGGAATGGTAGATGAATACAGATGGACATTGGGGTTTGTGTTTTGAACAACATAAGGATTGGTATACGGTATGTTTTGGGTGACAATGGGTAATCTTTGGGTTGCATAAGATAGGTTGATGGATTGTGAAGGATTATATGGAGGTGGAGAAGGTGATGTAAGTTGATTAACATAGGAGACCATGGCATTAGGATGTGCTTGTGATATAGTAGGTGGGTCACTCATGTCAATGAGACTAACATTAGGATTATATGGTATGTGAGACAGATTCATGGAAATAGTGGTAACCATGTTAGAGGTAATAGGGATATGAGTGTGGGGTGTGGTTTCTACATGTGATACAATAGGAGTGGAGATTTGCAATGGCTACAAGACTTGGGACATTGGAATGGCTTGTGATCCTTGGGGTGCTTGTGAAGTTGGTATGGCTTGTGAAACTTGGGGAGTTTGCACTTGCAAAACATAGACAACTTGTGATACTTGAGGTATGGATATGGTCATGGTAGATGCGGGGATATGTTGTGAAACATGGAAGGGTGGAAAGCTCAAATTTTGTCATTGGAAAGGAAGTACATTAGTTGGTGTTATCAAAGGTTCTATGGTGTACTCCTTACATGGTGGGCTTGATGGTGTAGCAATATGGAATGAGGGAGATGGGTTGGAAGGTGGATGAGATTGGATGGACATGTCATGAAATGGTACGGCTATAGTGGATGGTCCCTTTACAATAATAGCGGGAGTATTTGGATCTTGTTTGTAGATGGAAGATAGGTCGAAGTTGCTTGGTAACTTGGCTTCCATGTAGGCTAGTTGTAAAAAATGACAGTCCAAATTGGATAGGATGAGTTTCTTGGCTTTGTCCCATATGTGTGTATCTCTAAATTTGGATAAGTCCTCTTAGGATTGCTCTTCATAGGTCTCTAAAAATGTTTGAGGTTGCACTTGTTGTGAAGATGATGGTCCAATAGTGTATCCTTTAGGCACAAACATGTAAGAGGGCATACCAGTTGTAAATTGAGTCACATCTTTAAGGGGCATTGATCAAGATTGTTTCATTTTGGCTTCCATCTCAGCTTGCAATTTTTCTTCCATTTCAGCTCTATATTGCCTCCTAGTTTGAGGCATGATGGTTGATGTTGAAAAGTTGGACTTGGCTTGTCAAGGTTGAGACGCAAAAGGTGATGGTTGGCTGATTGTTTGGTTGTTGGTTTGTTTTGCTAGGTTGCTAGTTGTTTGGTTTTCTAGTTGGTTGTTGTTGTTGGGTTTCTTTGTTGTTGTTGGGTTGCTTTGTTATTGTTGGATAAACTTCCCTAGAGGATAGCTCACACACTCAAGGGAAAAGCTGGTTGTTGTTATTGTTTGCTGGTATTGCTTAGGCTAGGTAAAGCCAAAAGGATATTGCTTGGTTACTGGTTTTGCTGGTTGGTTGCTGTTTTGGGGTCTCAAAAGGATGAAAGATCAAAATCCAAGTGGTTTGATATGCTCAAGATAGGAGGCAATGCTCAAGTGACTGTAAATGCTTAGAGGACTATCTAAAGGCTGATAACAGAGCTAAAGATGTCTAAAAGTGCTACTGATTAGGCTAGATGGATGCTGATTGTTGATATTTGACCAGAAGCAATTGGTGATAGCTCAAAAGAGACTCAGATAAGGCCAAAGGCAACATATAATAGATCAAAAGTGATCTAGGTATGGTTTAGATGATAGGTTGCAATATTGACCAGAAGTGAGCAAGTTTGCTAGAGGTGATCAGGTACAGATTAAACGTGATTTACTACGGTTTAAAAGTGATTTGGTTTTGCCATAAGTGAATAGTTGCAGGTTAAAAGTGATTTAGATTGTGTAGGAAGCAAACAACTATTGTTTAAAAGTGATTTGGTTTCTGTAGGCAAGTAGTTAAGGTTCAAAGGCGATCTGTGTCTATCAAGAAATGTGTTTGAATGATGTTTTTGACAAGAAAATAGTGATTTAAACCACTCACACTCACAACAATCACAAACTTGTACAACCTAGGCTAGGAAAGGACTGTATTTGTTGAGTCTACTTTCTGTGCTTATTCAAAATAGATAGCTTTAGGATCTTGGTAGCATCGGCTCCCCTCCATGACACTCACTTCTCATGCATACCATGATCCAGGTTTCCCAAGGCTTGTCCCCCCACCAAACCTTAGGATTGTCCCTACTATCTCTACTAAGAACCACAAGAATCGGGGCAGCTTCAAAGATCCCACCTTTTTTGTCAACAAATAGAGGGTTTTTGGCTACTACATAAGGATCCTGTAAGGGCATCTATTCGGGTGTCTATACGTGTGGCAATGCTACTCTCCATTATGGAGTCTCCTAGGCTTCAAGGGTTACACCTTGGAGGGTTTTGGGGAGGATGGCTATTGATATAACACAACAACACCCATTGTTTGTGGCTTTTGACACAAACACTTTTCTTATATAGTGGTTCGGAAGGACTTGTCTTTAGCCCATTACTGCTTGGGTCATACCCCTTCTCACACTGGGAAGGCAGGCCCTATAAAGATAATAAAAAGTTCTCATACACCCAAGATCCATTTGATAGGTAAGGGGAGAGGATACTTTTTCTATTAAATTTGGGTTACAAACATGTACAATCAAGCAATCAAGGAAAATAAAGCAAGCATGAACAAAATAATGATTCTTTTTAAGACCAAGCCCAAATGTTCCTAATTTAGTGATAAAATGCAAAAGTCTTGGACCGATCAGAGCTACAACAGATATGTTAGTAGTTTCACAACCTCCTTTTCTTGGACAATTGATAAGATGCTACATGAATAACTGATTAGTAGCCAAGAAAACTGAACTGCAAATGATAAAGACTTAAAGTGACATAGTTACCAGAGGTGATCAACTATTGATCAGAAGTGATCTGTATTTGGCTAAAAGTGAAATGTTATTACTTAGATGTGATGCAGATAAACCCATATACAAAATGATAAGGATTAAAAGTGACGTGAAAAATCAACATGTGACTAATTATGGCTCATAAGCGACTCAGATTTGCAAAAAAAAGATATAAATAGAAAACCCTAGTTTGCAAAAAGTGATCCAGACAGCTAAAAGTGATCAGTGTTAGGTTAAAAGTGATGCAAAAAAGACTATAAGCGACTATTGTTCACTCAGAAGTGATCCAGAAAATGTTGAAAGCAGCTAGTTTCAGCTTGAAAGTGATGTGTATGCTCAGGAAGTGACTAGTTTTTGTGTAGAAGTGACTGAAACTTGCCGTAAGCGCTTGGAAAATCTGATCTTCACAAAACAACTTCAAATAGCAAAGTTAATGAAGGACGTAAGTCTCACCAAGTGTGCCAAAATGTGATAGGTAAAAATCAAGTCAGGAAGATCAAGCATTACAAATGGAACCCTAATCCTACCATCATCAAAGAATTGAATCCAAGTGAAATCAAAAGCAAGTAATTCAAGAACAATATCACCTAGATTGTATGATTTCTTGTTTGTGATGTCCATTGCTTCTTCAACAATGAACAATTATGAAGATCAAAGCTACCATGATGGATGGATAATAATGATAACAAGCTCAATGGATGCTAAAATGCTCAATATGCTCAAGATGATAATGTAGATGCTATGAGATGCCGGATATGATGTAGTATGGAATGAGAGGGTGTTTATATAGAACTCAACCAAAATCAATCAACGGTGGAGATTTGTTGGCTAAGTGAATGGCTAAGATGAATTGATAGTCATAGGTGAATGTGTAGGTGACAAGTGGATGGAAGATAGGGCTTATGTGTGAACGTGTACATCAAAAGTACTACATGTGAAAGATATTAAATAAAAGATGTAGTACCACACATGTTTTTGAATAAAAGAGGCACACATGTCAGCTCATGAAGATAAATGATAAGAGAAATTAGTTAAATAAATAAAATTTATTTAATTAATTGGAAAGTGGGATTATGAAAGGAATTTTAATTAAATAAATAAGATTTATTTAATTAAAATAGATAGAATGAAGATAATTAAATAATTAAAGATTATTTATATATAACTTAGATGAAATAGATAATGAATTAATTAAATAAATATAACTTTATTTAATTAATATAAGAAATATGTGTTTTTGACAAAATAGAGAAAATGCTCATGTGTGTTAGACAAGTGTAGATGATAGATAATGCGATATTTGATATTAATGATAATTAGGTCAATTTTGGGTGTCTACAATTGTCATAATTATACATTTTAAAATCTTACCAAAAAATTTGAAAATTTTGAAAAAAATCAAACATCATAGGCTTATGCTTAGACACAGTTTACATTATTTTCATTGCATTTCATCTAAATCCTTTAAATCTTTGATTTTTACATCATATCTGATATAAATTAAAGTAGTACATAATTGCATAAACATTTGCATTGCATTTTCATACTTTATTTTTTAAGGTTTGCTTGAAATTGTGCATTTTTTATATAACCTAGTGTTTGCAAAACCTAGTGTTTGTGGTTAAAATCTTATTTCAGACTCTAGTACTCCTTTGAACCCTCTTTCAAATATGATTTTGGACTATAGTGTTTCTACATTATATGTATTTGCAATTTCCATTTGTATTTTAGAACATTTACATTGAGAAAAGCAAAAAAATCAAGCATTTTAGGTCATAATCGAGCATAGTTTTGCATCTACTTCATTGCATATGTATTAAAAATCTTTTGAAATCAGATTTTGCATTCATTTGAAAACATACAAACATTTCTCGTTTAATGATTTGGCATTATTATACACCTTTGTTTGAAAATTTGCATGTTTTTAATTACACAATGTGTATTTCAACGCTAAAGGTTGTATACACTTTCTTTAAACAAACTTGTAGATCACTCATATTGCCTTGGTGTGTAGCATTATTTTATTCTACTCACTTGGTTTTCTATGGACCCTATGTGTATTTTAGTACCTATTTCCCTCAAAGAAGTGTTTAAAGGGTGAAATAGTCTCACATACATGGCTTCTCATTGTAACAATAATGCTAGGGTTCCTCCTAGATCTTATATGAAATACCCCTGAGCCCAAAATAACATTCACACCTCATGATAGAACAATTGGATACATTGAAGGACCTCTTTACATCATAGTGAAGGTAATGGAGACTTCTATGCATGGAACACTAATTGATTGTAATTGTATAACTAATGTGGCAACGAAAGGGTTCCTTTATTCATGTGATTTGATACAAGATTCTTATGAACCTACAGAAATAATGACTAGGACGCATAATGGAGATTTTATTCCTACCTATGGGAAGATATCTTTATTGCTTACAGTATTTGAGAAAGTTGTGGAACAACTATTTGATTCCATCCCTACATCTGACCTCTTCCGCATAAAATTAGGACATCCATGGCTTAAAGCTATGAAGGTTACCCCCTCAACAATTCACAAATATATAAAATTTCTTTGACATGGACAAGTGCACACTATTCCTCATAATACATGGTAACCCATGGTTACTTAAAAGAACTTTATCCTTGATTACTTTTGGCCGCAACCTACTAAAGAACTTAAACCATGAAGAGACCAACTTTTCTTAGCATATAGATGATACAAAGAAAAACTACTATCAAGATTGGCTGGACCTTCTATTCAACAACAAACAAGTGAAGAACAAACTGTGTTAGAGGAACTACCTAGGCTAAAGGGTAAGGAACTCTATGCCGAGTTCCTCCTCCGTCATCCTTACAAGGATTGGGAGGTACTCATGGAAAACAAAGAACTTCATAAAAATAAATTAAGTTTGTACCTACTTCCTCCTCTAAAATGTTGAAAAATATGAGAAATCATGAGAATCCTTTTGAAAACATCACTAATAAATAATGAACAAATAGGCAAGCAAGAGAAAGGAGGAAGAGAAGACAAGATTTTGCACCACAAAATGTGCCTCAATAAAAAAACATTCCACCACCTAACATTGAACCAAAGAAATAAGAGATTAAAGAAGAAGATAAAGAGATCTAAATTTAATGGAAAATTCAGATATAATACCTAGCGTTGAGCCTATGGTATTGTGAGAATAAACAAAACATCAATGTGCAAAAATTGTAAGAAGTTGTAGGCAACTAAAGAAGATTTTTAATTGCATCAAAAGTTTATTATATACAATGAAAAAGAATGTGAATGGTCACATTATCCATTGAATTTTAAATGGATAGTTGGAAGGTGACAAAAACTACTAAAATTTGAATTTTTAAATTTTCAAAATTTCAAAAAACTACTAAATTCAGAACCCCACTAGGCAGGGTCATAACTTCTAGCCAACTAGTCTAAATCCAAACTTTTCTGACTCGTTGGAAAGATCTCCTGGAGAGCTAGATTGAGTTGCATCAAGCCCCTTTTGTGGCTACTGCTACATGAAACCGATGAAAGTCTTGACCCCAAATTCCATTTCGAAGGCCTCTAAAAATGCCAATCACTAGGATGTAGACAAAACTAGAAAAAAATACTGAAAAATTAAATATATATAGTTGCCTGAACAAATACCACCCTAATGCTTTTGAATCTATATGGGATCATTGCATCCCCCTTGAGATGCAATGGGCCCCATTGCACTTGTGTGTTGTATTAGATGAGGAAATTTCTTCTCAATCTGGTCTTTAGTGAACCATTTTCCTTAATGTAGAAGTTGTCCTACCTATACCACCCGATAGAGAGGAATCTGTTGTTTCTTCAATGTTTTCACTGCAACATTAGTAATCTGATCACATCTAAGAGGGGTAGTAGTGTCTAGGTTCAACTCTAAGCAAATAAAATGTATTGCAGCATTTGAATTGTCCAACAATGGTGGAAAATATGGATGCAATAATTCAACATTGAAAATAGGATGTAGTCCAAGAAAAGATGGTAGATTAAGTTCAAAATCATTTTCACCAACTTGTTTGAGGAAGGTTTATGGACCATATTGAATAGGACAGAGTTTCTTATGAGGCCCTTGGAGTCTTTATTTTTGAATATGAAGCCAAACCTTGTCCCCAACCTTAAACTGATGAGGTGTACGATGTTGATCATGTTTGTCCTTGTATTTTAGATTACTGTATTAGAGTATTGTTGTGTGGTTACACAACACACCCCATTTTGACTTGGTAAAATAGGGGCCCAAGTTTTGCTTGGCTTGTTTTTGTGCTTCCTGGCGGTTTTGGTAAAAGTAAGTCATGTAGATCATCATGCATGGGAGGTTGGGTAAGTCATCATCATGAGGTTAGTTTGTCAAATTTCATATTTCATTCCAGTAACCTTATATTTAGAAAGAGCATCAAATTTCATGCAGGTTTGCCTTTTGCATCACCTTGATATTCACCAGGGTGTGAAAATTATGAATGGTCAAAGTTTGGTCAAACCTAATATTCGCAAGAGCAGGATCATATTTTTGTAACATCAGTCATGTTACCGAAGGTCATCCTGATCTAATTTATCACCCGATAAATCATGCAGTCCGAATATCCGGACGTCAATTTTAAGTGATAGTGTCCTTTACCCGTCGATGGCCTTATGCATTTCGCGAGGATCATATTTCTCAATGTAACCTGATATTTGAATATCCTCCTGCCGCGAAATATCCCCCTAAGCCAATATCCTGATGATGTCATTCAAGTCTGATAAATGAAGAAACAATATGACGATGACATCATCATCACATTTACCTCTCGGCAGGATATTTCATAAACATGATCCTGTTCGCATAACATGACGATGATGTCATCATACCTCAACGATATAGTGAACAAATATCCAGACGACGTCACCCCGATATCCTTAGAATAAGAAAAGGAATGACTTCGGTCATCATCACCATCTCAACGTGACCCAATATTTTCTAATATCCTCCTGACGTATAAAGCACGACTTAAGGGTGCGTTTATCACCCGTTATTGTCAGGATGGTTTTTCCTCTCAAGGAGGATGATCATGATCCTACTCACATAATATGACGATGACATCATAAGTGCCATAATGCTGAACCAAGTCGATATCCTGATGATGTCATCATGATATTTCGACATTGGGTCATTTTTGTTGCGGGGGTCATTTTCAAACATCCCCTGATTTCTTAACATGACGATGATGTCATACTATTCGGAGGGTGATATTCCCATTATCAGGGTCATATTTCTTAACGTCCCGATTTCCTTCAGTATGACCATGACGTCAGGCTTTCACATTTTAACAAAGCCCATCCATGATGACGACAACATCATCATATCCTGATCTATGAAGAGAGTCATATTAGTTAATATCCCTCATATTAGCTAATGTGCTTACCCAGACCCAATAGTGTTATTCAATGGAATTTAGTGAACAGAAGCGCATGTATTGCATATGCATGATCTTATGCATGTGATAACTAAAAATGTAAGGCTTACAGATCATATGAAAGGTCCCCATCACCCTTGGAATACAAAAAAGGCTACTGGAAGGTGAAACTATTTGCAAAAATTCAGAGAAACTCAAAAATTAGGAAATTTTTGACCTTCCCCTTGGCAGGGTCATAACTCCTAGCCATGTTATCAGAATTTGAACTTTTTGGACTCATTGGAAAGATAAACCAGTTATCTAGTTTGAGTTTCCCGGTCACTTAGGCTTAACACCAAGTTACCGAGAACATGTTGAGCCCTAATTTCGCTCCGAAGGCCTCCGAAAATGCAATTTACTAAGATGTATGAAATACAAGAAAAATTACATTTTCAATATTTTTGTCAAAAATTAATCAAATGACCCTAGCTGGACCTGATCAGATATTGAAACTATTTTAGGGCATGACAGCATGTTTTCTAGTCAACGATAGTCACCCGGACCCTCTTGACCACCTATAGGCATTTAGTTGCGTGAATTTTCTCATATGCTCAATATTCATAACTCGATATATATAGGTTTGCACTTTCACAGCCTGATAAAATGTAAATGCTTATTTTCCTGCTAGTTATTAAATGAGGATGCTTAATTCTTCTCTGTTTGTTGCAGGATGTTGGAGCTGTAGGAAGTGGCTGAAAATTGCCAACTGGCAGGCAACATGACCCTGAGCAATGGGGAAGATATACATTTGCCAACTAGAGACTGAATCATATCAAAGATGCTGGAATATTCTATGCCAGCTATACATTTGCCAACTGGCAAAGCACGTGCTATTCATCTGGACCATTGATTGTTCTGGGAGGATCCTGATCCTTGGATCACTGTAACTATTTTCTGGCCTTTGTTCTATAAAAGGGCAGAACTTGTCCAAAATTAAGGAGTATGGGAATATCTGGCAAAATAAGGCCAATTACTGTAGAATCAAATAGGAGATCGGATTACTGAGACTAATGAGGATTGAATTGTTGAAATGTCAAGGTTCTTTCCTTAGATTGTTGTAAATGTACTTAATCTAAAGCATACTGAATGGAGATGAAGCTTCAAATTACATCTTGATTGTAAATTTTACGTAATCTTCAAGTTGATTTCTGGATATGTAGTGGTGAATGTTGCGTTCAAATAGAAGTGCTTTCATTTCATTGCATGTTGTTGTCAACTTTTCCTTTGAAGATTTGCACTGGATCATGCGGATTTGTGGAATGTCCTGGTGAAGTATGATTTCTAGTTTTCTTCTCTTCATTGCTGTATGGGAACATGTATGTGGATCAGTGATCTTGGTTAAGTAATTTTGGGAATCTCATTCTCTAACCCTTTTTCTCATTTTAATTTCATTGAAATCACTTCCATAACTGCAAATCATGATAAAATAACAAGCAGAACAGAGAAATATGTTGACATCTCGTAGATAATCAAAAATCCTTAGCATATTTGAGCAAAGTGCATGTAGTGTTGAAAATATCATGCAAAGAATTGCAAATAATGGTAGAAATCATGCAAATATCAACCTGTAAGCACATTATTTGACTAAATTCATAGTGTAGAGGTAGAATTATTGGAGATTTATGCAGAGCAGACATATAGAGTAGGATATTTGGAGAAATAATGATGAACTTTGCAGAAATTATTGAAGAATGTAAGACCCCTGAATGATTAACAGCAAAACACATCAACCATTGAGTAACGTCAGTAGACTATGAACTAATTAATGGAGACTTGGGATCATGAATTCTTTGAATTCATCGTATCTTTCAAGATGAATAAAGGTTGATGTGTAACTTTTATTCTATGTTTGTTTATGACCAACATCATGATCAACAAGTATCTATAGACTTTTTGCTGAATATGGTGTATCTTCTGCACAAACTTAGTTTCCCTATCTACCTCTTTTTCTGGATCTATTAATGGGTCACTCAACATAGTTGGCAATGCTACATCAATTGGAGTCAATGGTTAGTAGCCAAGACATACTTGAAATGGCCTATGTCCTATGGAACCATGTAGTGCTCAATTGTAACTATGATGTACATATGGAAAGATTTCATCCCAAGTCTAAGGATGTTTGGAATGGTACATCCACAAAATGTGAATGATCATTCAATTCACCACCTCAGTCTGCCAATTTGTTTCGGGGTGGAAGGTAGTGGATTTTGCCAACTTTGTGTCCATCAAGGTCCAAAGTGCTAACTAAAATTTTCTAAGAAATCTACTATCCCTATCAGATATGATGGTTTGTGGTAATCCAAAGTGTACCCAAACATTCTCAAAGAAAAGCTTGGTAGTTTCTTCTACAGAGACTCCTTTCTTGCAAGCCACCATGACAACTATTTTTTAAAATCTGTCTACCACTACATATACACAATCGTGCCCACATTTGGTAGAAGTTAGTCTAGACATGAAATCCATTGAAACTAAATGCCAAGGTTTGTTAGGGATTGGAAGAGGTGTATACAATCCTTGTTTATGATTGGCAGGCTTTGCAATGGCACAAGCACTACAATCTTGGATATATAAAATGACATCATGTCTCAATTCGGGCTAATAAAAATACCTCTTAAGTACAAAAATAGTCTTCTCCACTCTGAAGTGTTCTGCAACATGGCTATAGTGTGACTCCCATATCATCTTTTACTGCTCCTTGGTTGGAACACATGTGTGTTGAAATTAAGGAACACTGAGAGGGGGGTGAATCAGTGTTCTATAAAACTTATTATTTTGTTGCTTTATTAATTTTACCACATACATTCAAAAGAAAGAAACATGAACTCAAGAACAATAGCAACAAAATCATCACACATGAACACCAAGATTTTTACGTGGAAACCCAGTTAAGGGAAAAACCATGGTGGGGGTTAACCCACAAGATTTTATACTCTGTTAAAAGTATTACAAATGGGAAGGCACATGCCTTTGGGCACACTGCCCAAAGGTCACTGCCAAAGGAGGTTCACTTCATACAAGATTGATTACAAAGAGTTCACTAGAATACTTGAACTGAATAATAGCATCTAATAATGCAAGATTACAGTTCCGGTTAGGATCAATATACTGACTTCACACACTTCATCTCTCACTGCCTTGTTTTATTGTTCTTCCATGATCTAATTCTTAGATCTCTACTTCACACATGATAATCCCACACTTCTCACCTCTTATCTTATATTCACACAACCATGCCCCAAAAATCTCACACCCATCAATCATATATATCTGCAAAATGAAATCACATCAACTTCAGTCGGACTCAAGAAAACTTAAAAACTTTTTCAAGATCATTGTTCTGTCAAATGAATCCATGCACAAACTTCAATGCAGACCACGAGTTATGAATTCAAGTCTCACCACACATGTTGGCCAATACCACTAGATCTCATAAATTACTCAACCAACCAATTTTCTTAATTCATACAAGGATCAAACACCAAGTCGGCCTGTTCTTCATTAGACTGAACTGTCTAACCAAAACCCGATACTCAGATGCTTGTAACTTTCAATCCCTTCATCACCAAAGGCAGAAAGTTTGGATTTATGTAGCCCTAACATCCCTTAACATACCCTCAGATCCACAGCACAATATGATTACCTATGGAGAAATGTAGACCAAAATGTTGGACCCTGTCTATCCAAACTTAGACAAATCTACAATCTAACTTCTAGTATGATCAAATGATGAAATGTGGATGTGTAAGATAGAATTAGTTGCCATCAATGACAACACCTGACATGCCTAGCAGTGTCTCTTGCCAATAATCACTCCCTTTGGCATTGATGGCAACACTTAGTAAAAAATGACTAAGTGTTAGAACAGCTCCCCCTTACTATGTATACTTGTGAATTTTGATGCTCCCCCTTTGATGAATTCCTCATTTTTTACTGCTTTCCTCTCCCCCTTTAACATCAATGGCAAAGGCTAAGATCTAGTTACCAAAATTCATACAAAAATTGTATGTACATGGGCGCATATATACAAACATTCCTTATGTCTTGTCTACATGAACTTAAACACATCACCAAAAATGTTTTTCAACAGTGCCAATTCACTATCCCAACTTTTCTTCATGTTATCCAAAACTAAAATATGACCACTAAATAGAAATGCCTATGACTCTGCCTTCTGTAGATTAGTGGGATTACTTGTCAGAGCAGCAACTTGAGCTTTTGTCAATGCATTAAACATTGTTTCTAACTTAGGAGGAATCAGTCCCTGGAGTTCATCCAATTTTACCAAAACTTTAACCTTTTCCTTCTCCAAATTGGTCAATTCATCAAGCAAACTCACTACTTGACATTTTGTAGTTATTATAGACTCGGTTAAGGGACTATAGGACTAAGAAATGTTATACAATTTAAGGTCTAGGTCCTTGATCTTCTTCTTAATATCTTCAACAACTTTAGACCGAGATAAACAAAATTTGTACACATCTCCTCCTTTAGTGAGGGAATTTTGAATACTCTTTACACTAGTATCCAGCATAATTCTATCATTGTCAATTATTCTTTTTAGTTCACTAAAACTCTGATCATTAAATTCATTCTAGACTTTAACTTTTGCTAACTTCTCAAAACACTCAAAGTGAGTACTTATAGAATTTATTAGACTTTTCAACTGACTAGAGGGGGATACTGATGAATCCTTCTAAAATGTAGGCATGATTTTCTCCAAAATGTCAAATGCAAGACAAAGCAACTCACTATCTTCTATATGGAACTTCAATATTTCCTCTCTGGCCTTAACTTGTGCAAAAGAGGCAAACTTCATCTGTACTAGAGAAAAAGTATCAAAATTGATTGGACCTTGTATTGTATCTAGATCTTCTGCAACTTGTTTGTCTTTCTCCAAATTTTCTTTCACTGCTTCTGTAGTGTCTCTTGCCCAATATGATGTTTTAGTTTTAGGGCCTGTATTTCTTCCATTTCCAAAGTTAACTACATTGTCTTTCTTATCATTTTCATTCTTTTTCTTTGCCTCTGCTCTCTTTGCATCATCAACAATATCTTTTGCATTCTTTTCTGGAGAGGTTTGTGTATCCTTAGCAGCAACATTATCATCATTTTTATCAAATTCCTCAACATTTGGAATGGAGGAATCAACTCCATCATCATTTTCTTTTTCTTGATCTTCCTTGTTCTTAACTCATGCTTTCTACTCTTTATTCTTCTCAGAATCACCTTCAGTAGGATCATTTATTTCCATTTTCATTTCTACATTTGCCTCACCAGATTGGCCTAGAGAAATTTGAGTATCCTCTGCATCATCAACATTATCTTCCTTTACCATCTCTTCATCTCCTTTATTTGATATTTCCTCTTCTGGAATAGAGAGTTCATCTACCTCAACTTGCTGCTCATTTTCCTTCAACATTTCTTCATTTGCAAGGGATGTGTCATCAACATCAAGTTCCTCAGTGACCACATAAAACTTATTCTTGTCCATGTCTTTTCTTAGAATTTGCTCTATTTCTCTAACCACTTCATCAATGTCTCTAATCATTAGCTTATTCATCCTTTTTTTGCTTCTGAATTGATCATTAACTTCTTTAAAAATTTTATCATCTTCCTTTCTAAAGATGATCAAACACAGAATGGACAACACATGTTCCCTTAACTCCAAATCCTTTGCTTTAGTAGCTTCTTTTCTCATCTCCAATATGTCACTTAGACTCTTAGGGATTTCAAATAAAATTTCCACAAGTGTTCTATTTAATGTATTCAAGTACTTAACAGTAGCATCCTCCAAAATTCTCTTGTTGGATTTATCAAATCTGTCATAATATTTTGTTATGGGCTTCAAATTCCTATGAACAGTTACTACATTCATAATGTCTTCAACTGACAGGGTTGATCTTTCAACATGGGTCTCAGTCTTTTGTCTTTTGCTTACCCTTATACTTCGAAAGGGCTTGTCTTTGGTAACCGTTGATGATTCTACTTTCTCTGAATTTAAGCTTCCAGAGGGATTCTCCTTAGACACTTTAGCAGCATTAGTGCTTGAGGCCTTCAACTCTTTAATCTCACCACTAACATATGACCTTTTGGCCATTACTTTTGTCCTTTTTCCTTCCTTACCGGTAGATTTTTCTTTGGATTTCTCTGCAATAGTAGAAGGTGATGCACCGAAGGTTAAACCTATACTCCTAGTAGTCCTTAGATTAGAAGAGGATTCTACCAGAAACTTCCCTGTTCCCTATCTTGTTTCTCCTTCTTAGCTTTCTCTATCATTTCCCTATTTTGTCTCACAACTTCTTTTGTTATGCTAATGCTTTTAGCATACATTTCAACTTGCCTTTCAATCTTTCTCTTAGATTTAGGTTTCCAAAGCTCAATATATAGTTTCACACTAAGTTCACTATATGTATCGAATCTCTCTATTGAAGTATCTTTTGGTTTGCTCAGAAGGTCTTGAGCATACATTTCCAGTATTCGTTCATCAACTTCATACCCCATGGGTGTGATCTATACAGTCCTTGGTTCAACTTCTTCCACCAAGCATTGATTTGTTTCCACCATGAAGAAAATCATATCCTTGTATTTTTCCACCACATATGTAGGGATTCTCTCCTTTGATTGCATAATGTTCTGAAAATTCTTGAAATATCCCCAAAGAGCAGTCCTTTGGGCATTAGAGTCACCAATATTATGCAAGTGCTCTCTTATTTATATGGCAACAGGCTTATCATTGGTCCAACATAGGCTTTTCTTCTCAGGTAACTCATTCATGAAATAGAAGAACAAACACAATACCAACGTACCATACTTGAATGTATTCTTCTTGTCCTTCTTGATTTTGTTCAGATTCTCCATTAACTATTTTTGTAACAGCTCACACAGGTCATAGTCAGTATTCTCTCTTAACATCTGATAGGCAACATAAATGGTTGTACCAAATATAGAGTTTTCGCTGCTAGAGTGGTATATCTTATACCCAATCACCATAGATACAAATTTGACATCTGGATTAGTTATATCATTTATTGTCATTGCCCTCTTATCAAATTTTGATCTAGTATCTTTAGTTACAGTCTAATTCTTCATTAATTTTAGCATCGGTAGTCCACCGGATGAGTTCAATCATGTTACGGACTTAATGGCATCCTTGGTGATCTTAAAGGGTTTCATCAACCACATCAATTCAGCATGCACCTGACTCAGTACATACCAGACCCACTCATCCTCACCAAAGGATGTGAACCCAATAACCTCAATGAAATGTTTGATTTGCAGCACCTTATACTTAGGTTTAAGACCATAAATCTCATCCCTCAGGTGATTCATAAATAAATCTACTAACTTTGAATCCCCAAATTCATCTATGCTAGCATGAATGTAAGCCCAAGTATCTTCAACGTGCAACACACCATGTGGAACATTTGAAAAGGCACCTAACGGATCGACCTCTATAGATTTGTGTGGATGCTTTCTAAATTTGGGTCAGGACCTTTTGGTGATGTTGACAACCAATGGAGTAGCCATATCCAGAGTTTACAAATTCAGAGAGTTTTACAGATAATACCTTGTTTCACCAGTTAGGGTTAGCTGTCAAATTCACTTTTTGCACTTCAAATCTTTGAAACCTCAGCTCAGGCACTCTTCTCCTTGTTCTCTTCAAATGCAAAGTGATTCAAATGTTGACTGATTTAAATTTTATGCTCTGCAAAACCTAATTCACCATTATAATAAATGCTTTGCCCTAATATATCTGGTTACACTGTTTCTGCATACAGTCAATCTTCAATTGGTCCGTAATCAATTACATTAGCTTCTTTTCTTCCAGAATTTGCTTCAACAGATCTACAATAGGCTTCTTTACTTCATTCATCATGCCAGATTTAGGCACCCACTTACTAGTAGGGGAAATTAGATTTTCAATGCAGCACCCCCTGAGCTAGAGCTCCTATATCAATTCAGAAAGGAACCTTCGCTATCTTCAAAGATATGAAGAATTAACTAAGAATTCTTAATCTCAACTTTCTGTATGGTCAGGTCTTGACCTTGTTGGATTTCTCAGCACTTCATTGTGAAGCTATAATGTTCAAGGGGCCTTACTCAATTAAAGTGATTTCGCCTCACTGGACTTGTTTATTTGTACAAATAACTACAAATTACACTAAAATTAGTGATCATTTGCACATATTTACCAATTTAATGCAAATCTTTATGTTAATCTTGATAAAACAAACTTTGTACCTTAAATTCATGTGAAAATTGTCAAAGATCCTCACAATTCATTGTTCTTTACTCAAATGTATGACAATTTACTTTAGATTTCTACATGATTGCTAATTATTTGTGATTTTTGGGAAAAGTTAGAAAAGCTATGGTTAGAAACTTAACTCTGCAGGAGTTAATTCTCTGTTACTCATGTATACAAAAATGAATCAATTGTAATGTTTTAGAAGAGTAAATTCCATGTATGCTTATCTTGAGCAGTATCATGAATGCACATACAGAAATGCGATCATCAAAGGAAATATATTAAAGAACACCTGAATCTAATGCACTCTGGAATAGACATAGCAACTAGATGTTTGCATTCATTAATATATGAAAAGTCTTTCAAACTTACAATATATTTGGACTTCAAATTTTCTAAAAACATTAACAACTAATTAAAACTCACAGACACTTTTATAGATACAAGGATAGACTGGACATTCCACATCAGCTCGCTATAGACACAGGGATATTCCACTTCACATAAAATTCTACTCAAAGTCTATTACTTCTCTTGCCTAAAGGTTACATATGTCTTTCTCAAAAACTCTGTGTAAAAGAACATCAATAGTAGGATCCTTTATATAGACTTGATTTCCCCCTTGCTACAGTTACAAATTCAATCTATGGCTCAAATTCAAATTCACTAGATCAATGGTGGAAATCACTTCCCAAACACCCTACAAAATATCTTTTGGAATATTCTCTTTGGCACAAAGGATGCCATTAGGAATCTTTCAAAACATAGAATTTATTTGACTTTATCCTTGTTGACTTTCCCATCACAACATAACAAAATATACTACAACATATACAAATGGAGATTCAAAAGAAATAACCACTACCACTAGTCCCTTTTCTTTCTCATTCCTCTTCTATTTTCTTCAAGTACTTAGTGTACTTGGCTCTCCATCTTGTAATGGAATCATGATTATTCTTTTGACTCCTTGTCCATGTATATTTCTGTAGTTCCACTTTCTCTTTCAATGTCCTCACATGTTCTTCCACTTCTTCTCTATTCTTCTAATATTTCTTGATCTTTGCATTTAATTCCATAATGGAATCAATCATGTTAGTGCTCAAATATGCATTAAGATTCTCCAGATAGGGCATGTAATTTGCTTTGAATTCCTTAACTGCCATGGCTACATTATAGACTGGTATTTCCTAGCATTCATGCCCAATGAACCTTTGTATTATTTTCATATGCTTCCTAATGATTTTATTAGAAATTACTTCCAACTCCCTGGTATTCATAATATACCCTTCTAACATACTGTCCTCAAATTTCATCTCCAATATGTACTGTGGCATCTGATTTGCCATTTGAACAGTTATGATTTCTTCACCTATTAGTTCTTCAACCCTTTCATTCATTTCTTCAAATTGATTCAACTCCTCTCTACATTCCTCCACTCTAGATTTACAATGATACAAAACAACATTGCAATTATTCTTTTCTGTAAAAGCAGCCTCCCAACTGGCAATCACCTGCCTTATTGTGTTTTCCCCTTTTGGATGAACATATCAAACCATTCTTTAAACACATTTGTCTTAACCTTTTTATTCTCTAACTCAGTAACTTAATCTTTAGATAGAATGGCCAAGTTTGTGGGTATATTAGGCATGCCAATATTAGGGTCAAAAATCCCCTATATAAACTGTTGCAATTGTGCAATATGCCCTTTCTTATAGTCAAATTTGTCCTTGTCCCTTTACATCATTTCTACATTTACTTTATTCATATCTTCAAATTCAACAATATGATGTTCTCTAGCCACATGTCCCAGGTCAATATTCAGCAGTTTATAATCTTCAATGGTCATTTCTCCCTTTGCTTTATCTTTCTGTGGTACAACCAACTATAAAGTTCTGGCTCCAGATGAGTTTCTTTTAATAGCCAACATGGTTCTGGATTTTCTCTTTTCCTTCTGTGGAGGTCCTCCCAACAAACTTTTGATGTGAATGGGAACTAATTGTATCTCTGCCTTTTCCCTTCTTACCTCAGAACCCAACCAAGATGGCACCTCTCTGTTAATTTCTACCCTTTTATCTTCATTTATGACCTCTTCTTCAGGCTTTTCTCTTTCTACTAATTCTTCTTGTTATTTTTGTTGTTGTTGTTGTTGTTGTTGTGGATGCAATTGTTGTTGCTATGGATTTTAATCTAGAGGTAAACCTTTTTGTTGTGCTGAGGGTGATGCCTCATCTTGATATTGATGTTTTTGTTCTTCATTTTCATTTTATTTTCCACCTTCCACTATATCCTTTTCTTTATTGCATTCTGCATTTCCTTCCTTTGAATGCTTTTCCTATTCACCTTGTCTAGTATTAATATTAGAAACAACTAAAACATTAATGTCCACAATACCTACTGGCACTGCCTCCTCTATCTACGCATTGGGCATTTGGACATTTTCTATTTCATTTATCCTTTTTGTTTGCACTGCTTGTTCTGAAGATACCTCTTTTTTCTCTGTATTCTTTTCTTCTTCTTCCTTTTCTACTTCCTCTACTTGTGCAACAATGTGCACTTATTATATAATATCAAGTGATACTAACTACCCACAAGGATCTATTGTCTTGACATTTACTTGTATATTTTCACTCTTTTCTGTTGGGCTATGTGCCTTCTCAATCTGAACACTCTGTTTTTCTATGTTAGGTGCATTCTTTAATGTTTGTTCTTCTCTTTCATCTTGCACCTCCATATTAGCTTCAAATTGGGATTCTTCATCATTACTATCCCCTTGATCAATGTTCACAATTTCTCCTACCTTCTTGACTCCTTGGCCTACTGAATCTTGCAGCATTTCCTTAGTCAATTCTTGTTTGACTCTTATGTGGCTAAGTCTTCTCTCTTCAGGTGTGAAATCATCAGATACCTGCTTTGTCTTATTCCAACCAATGGAGCATCCACTATTATGGTAGGAATTTCGGCCTTCCCCTTTGGGGTATCTATGATCACAGGTTTAACTATTCGTTGCCTTGATGGTACTTCTTTACTTCACACTGGTGCATTAGCAACCCTTGATGTTTGTACTTGTTCCACACTAATTGCCTGGCTTGATGCTCCCTCTTCCATAAATGTGCCTGAAGTAATTGCAACTGTGATGCCCAGAGCATAGGGATCCAACAATGATGCATTCTCATTTTTATCAAGAACTATGGTCTCCATAAATCTTCTTCTTTTCTCATAAAAACACATAAGCTCATCTTTCTATTCTCTTTCTCTTTTCTTTCCTTTTTTCTAACAAGTGGCAATAACACCCTTAGATTTGAGCTCCTCCATCTTATCACTCAGCCATGTTTTAGAAAACAAAAGAATTGGTTTTGATATTACATCCAATGATGTTTCTGCTGGCTCCTCCCAATTAGGCTCATTAATGGGCAACAAGGCCACTCCCTTAATATCATAACTTTGATGTAATATTTTATCATCTTCCATAACCTCTTGGGGCACATTGATCTCCCCCATAGTCCTCATCTACTCTATTGTTAATCTTTGATGGGCTCTTTTTCTCACTTCTTGTTCATTTTCATAGTCAGATCACAAATCTTCAATATGGACTTGGTGCTTATACTTCTTATCAACGTAATTCTCAATTCTATGAAAAAGATCAAACCTCCTTGCTAAATCAAATTCTTCAAATGCATAATACCTAAGCTCCTTTTCTGATTCTTTAGCAACATCTTCATTATAACATGAATAATGACCAATTACGAAAGGAAATTTGATATTCCCCTACCAAATTTATTCTTGTACATTCTAAACACATTCAAAATCTATCTTGAAAATTCTAATACAATCGGACGATCAGAAGGAAATCTGGGCAACTTGAATGGCTTTCCTTCAAATCCTTCAGTCTTAATATATGTAAAGGTGGGAAATTGTATGTACTAGGAGATGAATAGACTTATGGCCTTCACTACCTCTTCTGATAATCTTTTGTCCTTTTCTCCCCTCAGAATTCTCACTAGATAATTATAAAAGACACCATTAACCCTGGCGTACTTGTGCCATGCATTTTCCTCTTGCAAATCTAGGTAGTGATCATAAACCAACATCTGATCTGGACCATTCCCTAAAGTTCCCACTCTGTTTATTCTAGTCATAGGTGGCATTTTAGCAGCACATGCATAAATTACATAGGAAGACAAGTAAAACCTTTTGTTCTTCCTAAATGCCATTATTTGTTTATTTATCACTGTGCTAATAATCCTAGCCCAATGGATTGTTCCCTCCTATGTTCTGATATATTGTATGATAGTGAACATCCACAACTCAAATTTTGTGGCATCTCTTAGTCCCACCAATCTACTCAACATTATGATCATCAGGTATACTTCTTCCTTGAAGTCAAACCTGCACAAATTCTTGGGTACTCTTATAGTAGCTTTCGGTTTATTTCCTATAGTGTACCATCCATAATAGATGGTTATTTTGCAACCTTTCTCATTCTTTATAAAATCTGTTGTGTATTGATCCATGTCAATAATCATCATTTGCTCTTTAATTTCTAGCCCAAAGGTTTGGGCTATACCCTCTATAGACAGATTTGTAATGGTCCTACCATCATGCATTATCTTTCTTGTAGTTAAATTATATTTGTCTATAGACTCTTATACTAAGTCCTTGGCTTCCATAGTCATTGGAAATCCTGCAGCCTTGTATAATCCCTTCTCCCAAATTTTGCTCATATCATCAATAACATCCAGTGTTGTGACCTTCTATTATACTTCTTTAGCGTCATAATGGCCAATATTGGTATTAGTAATGGTTCCCCCAGAACTAAATATTAAAGACAAATATCCCTTGACCAATCATTTCTCTTTAACTGCCTCCTTCCTTGATTTTCTTTCCTTATTTACTTTCTCTCCTTCCTCAGTAGTAATATCTACTTTCTTTTGTCGGGGTGCCATCCTATCAAAGTGTATACATTTTACCCTTTTTGTTTGTATATAATCCTAGGGTTTTTACTACCATTTTTATGTTTTTCCTATTTACCCTATGTTTTTCTCATTCTTTAATATTTTACTTATGATAAAGATTTTCAACATTTGGTCACCTCATATTCTACTGCATAATCAATTAAAGTAATGACAAAACAATTTGCATTCATTTCTTAATACAATTACTGTAATTAACCCTAATTATTGTTTAACATCAATTTAATGGCATTTCATGTACATACCTATAATTTGTAACCTCTTATTGATACTGATTTACTGTTTAACCTTTAACCGTTGACCATTTTGTTCTATTCCATTCAGCTTCTGAATCACGTTTTCCCAGCTAATTGGACCTCTCTATAATTTTCTCTTGAAATGTAATTATGCAATAACATAGTCAAATTTTACTTTTATCCTATTTGAAACTCTACATTTTAATGTTAGTTGTGCATTAAATACAACAATTAATGCATACAATTCAAATTATGCCCTTTTCCAATTTAATTTTACATTATAAACTTTTCATGCATCAATTCCTATAAGTTTGCTTTCTTTGTATTTTGCATTTTGTATATTTCTTTGTATATCGCTTTGCATTTCATTTTGTATATTTCACTTATACAATCTTCCAAAACATACAAATTCAGATTCATGCGAATTTATAAAACCCATTGTATTTTATTTCACTTCCCACTTTGCATTTGACCTTTTGTATTCTGCAATGTACATATAGTACATACATTCAAACATACAAAGTTAGAATTAAACTTTATATTCATTTCACTATGATCTCATAACCATTCTGGCATTGTATCTTTACCTTTTTGTATGTCATTCTTACCCGATACATACAATTTAACATACAAACAACACGTGGAACCTAGCCTATTATACATCGTATTTAAAACCTTGTTGGGCTTGCCCTTGCATATGTTAATGTATACTACTCTCTTTTGCATAGTACATACCTCATGTAATAATACACTTGTGGAGCCTGCCAAACATTAATTCACTTTTTACTTTCTTTTAAAATCCATCATTGCATCTGTATTTTAAATGTAAACATTTATGCATACCAATGACTCTTAATACTTATTTGGACTCCAACCTTTATAAACCCAATTGCATATTTCCTTCAGGTCCAGACTTGTATATTCACCTACTTGTATATTGGATACATGTATAAACATACAATACAAAACATGGATACAAGCACGGACGTCAACGTTTTATGCACCTAAACTCTTAACCTGATCGAGTCTGCTCTTGCATATTAAATTTTGTATATTTAAAATGTATAGGAAAAAGATGAAATACAAAACCAAATTAAACTTTAATACAACATTGTTTTAGCATCTCTTATGCAAATAAATTTGTACATGACATACATATTTAACTTAACAGTATATTTCACCAAAACCCTCATATCTCATGAAATACTAGGAATTTTCAAATGGCTCAAAAAACAACCCTTGATCATTTTTCACAAAGAATTCACTAGTACTTCCTGTTTTCACTAACACTAGGTATTTCTTGATTTTTCAAATATTTCCACAATACCTACCCTTTTCCCCTTACCACCACGAAAACCAAGCCACAACGAAACAAAAGAAAAAAGGGTCCTCATTTTGCTAAAGGGTAAAATGGGACATTTGTGAACATCGCAATAGCAGGCAACTAGGTGCCTATGTTGCATGAGAACTGCCCCTAGTGCATAGTCTGAAGCATCTATTTCAATTTAAAAAGATTGTTGCAAATCTGAGAGTTATAGTACTGGTGTAGAACATAACCTCCTCTTCAACTCCATGAATACTTATTGTTGTGCCTCTATCCAACAATATTTTTCCCTTGGTCCTCCCCTTAGTGCCTGATTCATAGGCCATGCCAAATATGAAAAACCAAGTATGAATCTCTGATAGAAATGAGCTAGACCTAAGAAACTACGAAGTTCTCTAAGATTTTTGGGAGATGGCCAATCCTTGAGAACCTATATCTTTTCATGGTCCACACAAACACCCATTCTGTCCACAATATATCCCAAATACTGAATACTCTCCATACCAAAAGAACACTTATATCTATTAGCATATATCTTGTGTTGTTGCAAGGATGAAAGCACTTGCTAAACATGCTATAGATGGTCACCCCATGTTTTGCTAAAAATGAGTATGTCATCTAAATACACAACAATGAAAGAACCAATGAATGATCTGAGGACACCATCCATCAATCTCATGAATGTGGCAGGGGCATTGGTCAAGCCAAATGGCATGACTAGCCACTCAAACAACCCTTCCTTGGATTTGAAAGCAGTCTTCCATACATCTGATGGCTCAACTAGGACTTGGTCGTATCTAGATTTCAAGTCAATTTTGGTGAAAAAATTTGCCCCCTTGAGTTGATCCAACAAATCATCAATGCGAGGGATTGGATATCAGTTCTTCATAGTGATCTTGTTGAGAACCTGATAATCAATACAAAGTCTCCACATTCCCTCCTTCTTTTTGGACAAAACAATTGGACTTCCACATGGTGAAGCACTTGGGAAAATGTGTCCTTTCTTGATCAACTCTTGAACTTGCCACTGGATTTCTTCATTCTCCAAAGCTGACCTTTTGTATAGTGGCCCATTTGGTAATGGTGTCCCTAGAATTAGATCAATTTGATGCTTGACTTGGTAGTGTAGTGGTATCCCTATTGCTAAATTGAATACATCCTGATATGTTGACAATATTTGCTCCATCTATTTATATTCAGTTGTGGTAGTGGACACTTTGGTATGACTACTGGCCACAACAGACCTTTCCTCCTCAGAATGAACCATTAGTAGGACAAATTATCTAGTGTGAGAAACTAGATGCTTACATTGTTTTGCAGTAATCAAAGATAGTGGTTCTATAGGTCTTACCTCAGGTATTCGATACCTCTTTTCAACCAACTTGATGGTAGCGTTGTGTGGCCTAGACCCATAGACGCCATGGCACTTGTACATGTATAGGTGCCCCAACAATACATCGCATACATCCAAAGGTGCCACATCACATATCACTTAATCTTTGAATGGCTTGATAAAATAAGGTAACCAACTCTATTTATTCACCAAAATGTCTTGTCCCTGACTTACCCATATGATATGGCTGTGGATGTCATGTTGTCTATAGATTCAATCTCTTCACGATTTTAATAGAAATCAAATTATTTTAGCTTCCACTATCAACAATGAAATGAAGAGCCTTCTTTTTAACCCACATCTGTGAGTGGAACAAGTGTTCATCATCTTCATGGGGCATGACTTTGGTAGTGAGAAATATGGCATGTGGGTTAGCCTCAATGATTTGGTCACCATCATATTGTTCATAAGGATTTGTAGGCAACAACTCTTGTTCTGTCTCTCCTTGACAGCTTTCAACCAACAAAGTCTTCGTGGCATGATAGTCTTTAGTGCTATGTTCAGGTCTCTTTTGGAATTCATCCATCTTCTTGTTACCCTTATTTTCTATTGATGAGGTTGGTGAGGAGAAGTCCTCAGTTATTTGTCTCCCACCAAATTTGTTACCACTTTCACCCTTGAATTTGTTGTTTGAGGAATAATCCTTCTTCCCCTTTTGTTTGAATTTTTCCTCTATCTTTACTGCATATTTGAAGGTAGTACTCAAGGTCTCAATATGTAAGAAATCCATTTCTATCTGAATACAATGATGAAGCCCATTGCGATACTTCAAAACCCGATGCTTTTTTGTGTCACAGATTCCTAATTTTGCTGAAAGTGCATGAAATATATTTGTATAATCTTGAATAGATTGGTCCTTCTTTTATCAAGTTAATTACCATTATATGTACTTCTCATCATACAAATTTTTAGGGTAGTATTCCTCCTTGATGTATTCCACAAGTTCTCCCCATGTGGGATTGTCATCGTCCAACATTTCAAATCCTTAGTTGTCAAGGCCATCTCTGGATAGTAGTATGTTCTCCCAAGATTGTTTCACATGTTCCTCATCTTTGAGGAGTGCAATGATTATTTTCTCAACATCTGTGAAGTGGTTTACAAAAAATGTTTCTCTAGTTTTGATAGCCAATCATCAATAGCATCTTCATTAATTTTTCCTTCAAAATTTGGAATGTCAAAATTTACTTGTACCTTGAATGGGGTGTGACCGTGAAATGAAGCTCTAGCTACATCTTGTGGTTGATGATTTCATTGGAGGATTCGAGAGAATTCATTCATCATATCCTCACATTGCCTTGCCAAAGCGTCTTGTGCCAGCTCCTTGAAAGGGTCAGATCCACCTCCTTGTTCTTCGATCTTCGATTGTGTATGTCTCAAGGGTAGGTAATCTGATGGGTCTCTTGTCTGCAATCCCAACCTTTGATACCTAGACTGTGTATGGTGTGACATATAGGAGTGAACCACTCTGATACCACTGATCTGAATTTAATTGAGAATTCAGATAACAATACCTAGTGCTAAGCCTATGGTATTGTGAGAATAAACAAAAGCTCAATGTGCAGAACCTGTAAAAAGTTGCAGGCAACCAAAGAGGATTTCCAACTACATCAAAAGTTGATTATATTTAATGAGAAAGAATGTGAAAGGTCACCTTATCAATAGAATTTGAAATGGATAGTTGGAAGGTGTTAACAACTACTAAAATTCAAAATTTCAAAATTTCAAAATTTAAAAAAAACTACTAAATTTGGAACCCCACTAGATAGGGTCATAACCTCTAGCTAGCTAGTTGAAATCCAAACTTCTTAGACTCATTGGAAAGATCTCCTAGAGAGTTAGATTGAGGTGCATCGATCCTTTATTATGGATACTACTTATTGAAACCGATGAAAGTCTTGACCCCAAATTCCACTCCGAAGGCCTCCAAAAATGACAATTACTAGGATGTAGACAAAACTAGAAAAAAATACTAAAAAATTAAATATATATAGTTGCCTAAACAAATCCCACCCTAATGCTTCTGAATCTCTATGAGATCATAAATAAATAAAGGACATTGAGAAAAGTTGGGCAATTTTATCTTATGTACCCCTTTCCTCTGACATTTGAGATTAGGAAGACGATAACTTTCTCTACGACAACCACTAGTTTGGTTTTGCAATAGGTAAGTATTTCTAACCCTGGTGGTCACCTTTGTCATAGTATTGTTTTCTCATTTATGTGACCTCCCCTCTTGTGTTGTGTTCCCCCATGATTTGTTATGTGTTGTTTAGGCCTCGTAGGATAACCCTTGATACTCTTGTAAGGTCAAGGATACCAGGAGACCACCTCTATTGTGACCATTCTTCTATTTGTTTCACCATTCTTCTATCTTGCCTCTACTCTATTTTATTGTTGTGTGTCATGCCTTAGGAGCATAACATTGTGATTGATGACCTAGGGGGCATCCTCCTATGTGATGTTTCTAAGGCACTTGTTGTAATGCCCCGTCATGCAACCCTAGAGAGTTAGGTTCAACTATGCAATAAAAGGGCATTTTTTTAAAAAAAAAGTAAAAGAGAAGATAACAAGATATAAAATAGACTAATATAAAAAAGTTAACTATCTAGCTAAACTAACATCTCTAGGGAAACATAACTACATTATTGAAATTAAGCAATAATTCAACAACATACATAATTCATTCCAATGTCACAAAATATCAGACTAATTTTATCATTAGATAGGTACATCAACATTTTGCAATAAAGCTTTCAAGTCTAGAATAGTTCATATTACATATTTACATTGGTACAAAAGCTCTTCTTTTTTGGATACATAAAGTACAATATATGTCTTCTGAATAGGTGCAACTGGAAATAGGAGAGATATGGTAAATGATCCATGATGCCAGAAAACCAATGGAATATAGCTCAACCACCCAACCATGTGGAACCTTGAGGTCCACCCCCCAAGCAAGGAGATAACAATGAGGTCCCACAAAGACAGCAGTCAAGATGGTAAAGATAAATAGATAAACGATCAAACAGAATCCCAATAACACAGACTTAGGAAATATAACAAGTCGCTCAACAATGCTCCTAGAGGCAACATGAATAACATCATAAACATAAGAGAAGTATCTAGGATGCAGTAGGAAGAGTGCCATCGCATGGTCCTAGCATGGGTTATCCTGGTTGTCTCTCACTAGACTCTGGCCCTCATCTATGGTTATCCTGGCAGCCTCTCCCTAGGCACTGGCCCCATAGGGTGACACATGCAAAATTGACTGTCCTTTTGTGAAGACAAGGAGGTCAATCATGCCAACCAGGCCTTCTCATCTCATCCTTAGCCTGGAAGAGTGCTACAGGCATGGGTGAGGCATCTAAATTATCTTATTAAATGAATTAGCTACCCAATCCCTCCTAGGTTAATTATTAGGTTATCACTTAATTACAACTTTCATAGGGTTATGTAGGCAACTACTTTGGGCACCGACCCCACTATGAAAGCCACTCTCCTACATGCAACTAGTACCCCTAGCCAATTAGATAGAAGCCAACAATTTGACATACATACATTGACACTGCAAGGCATCTTTCCTCTTGCATATCGAATTGTCACAAAATTCAATAACCAAAGCCCAATTTCAACAATCTTCCACATCAAGGCATTCTATAACCTCAAGACAACATCAAAAAGCCTCTGGAACTAAATAAACACAACCCATTTTAACTTGATCCTAAGAAACTACTAGGGAAAAATTATCCAACACTAAAGGATAGTCAAAAGACACAAACCACCAACAATTCAGATAAATCATCTATATCACAACAATAGGTTTAATAATTAAATAACATGATGCTTACAACATAATTATGACATTCAACATCAAAAACATTTAGTAACTTGACCTTAAAATATAACTACAAGAATAGAAACAAAAATCAAGTGCAATTGACCCATTTTCTATGTTGATACACTAAAGTTTATATTTTTCAACAATAGTATAAAGTTACAAGAAAAGTTTAATACAAATGGGCATTATTGAAAACAATACTAAATTCTCATAGTGTTAAATTGTTGTATAACAACCTACAATATGATATTTCTAAAATTAACTTTTGACCTATTTCTAATAATTTAAACCTATAATTCCAACATTGCTACCAACATAATACATCTAATAATAATCATAACACTAACACTAGTTTCTTATGTTAACTTGAAATGAACTAAATTTCAATAGTCATGATATATAGTCTTTTACTTGGTCTACTAAACATAGTTACATTTAGATTTAAGATAACTTTGACCTAACAACAATTAGTGTTTAAGACAAGTGTATTTAAATCTATTCTTAAATAAATTTATTTATGTTCTTAAATATATTTGAATATAATTTATAGACATCAGCTAGGATATCATTGCATTTAATTAAATGATCATCAAGATTCTAAAATACATTTATCTATAAAATGAGGAAACAAGGTAATAAGTAATAATTTCATAATTAACTCCAAATCGTCTTGCCTGAGTTCAAATAAAAATGACAACTTCCATCTGACCTACTGCATTGCTCAACTCTAGAAAAGCAATTACTAACAATAGAGGTTTGTTTCCCCGTAATTTCAAGCAAGAAAAATGATTATAATACAGATCCGAATGTATTTCAGAATGATTGATGAATTTTGGGCAAACATACTGGCTTGCCCTGTCTCAGGATGTACAACAGTTGGGCTATTGGATTTGATGACTGGATAAAAAAAACCTAATAGCCAAGAATCCAGGGTGAATTTGTTTTCTATAGAAGGTCCATTTAGATGACTATTATACAATTTCAAATGTAACGTTATCAATTGTGATTCTGGTAAAGGAATTACTCAAATAGGAAGAGTTCGTACTAGATATACTACCTCAGAGAGGTCGTTTGACAGTCAGGGAATAATGAAGGCAATCTAAGACCAACTATGAGATCTGAATATGACGCTACACAATCTATCTTTAGAGTAATGATTTCTATGCGAGTGAAGGTCGATGCAATGTCAGAAAGGTTAAATTGTGGATAAGGTATCTACAAGGACGCTAATGGGTTAGCATATAACGACAATTGAATCTGTAGGCCGAGCAAAGAGGAGTCAACCAAATGTTACCAAGCCATCACTTGGTCTGGCAATTTCTAAAAGGTTTAACTTTATTCATTGTTTCTTATTAGCCTCTTTTCATTAGTAATCAACTTGTATGTAGGGTTTGCAACATTGGTGGAGGCATTGAGAATCCTGAGGGATTTGATGTCTTGCAAGTCAGTTTTAAAAGAAACACTAGTATTAGCACCGAGTTTGACAGTACCCAAACAAAAGAATTCTATGCCGTGGACAATGACATGAGATAAGCCCTTTACTATAGAGTAAAAGCAATTCAATGTACAACTTGTTTGCAGAGAAAATAAGACTAGTAGGCCGATCTCCAGCGGCTTCAGGGTAAAAAGAAAATCAAAGCTATACTACAATCATTTGTCTATGCCAATAAAATGTTCTCAACTGAAGAGAAACATAGTTTCAATAATGATCCCAGACAAGCATTTCTAGTTTGATCAAATTTAGGCAAATACCTAAGCAAGCATGCTAAAATGTATGAGCCATTTTCAGGAAATGACTCTAGTGAGCATCTCAATTATGGTCCAGTTTCAAAAACATACCTTTGGCAAGTGTATCAATTGTGTGTGCAGGTTGAGAAATCAATTGCAAGATTTTGAGGAGAGAAAATGCTTTAAAGGAAGTGACTCAGGGGAGTAAATCAAATATGCCTAAAAGAACAACACATGCTTGATAAAGTTGCTGCCTCTAATGCTATTTAATGACACTGAAAGATAGATCTCAAATGCAATGAATCATTTGCAAAATAGATGATCCATTATAGATTTGGAATAATTTTAAATTTGTTGATAAATTTGAGTTTACTTATGGAACTAATGGTGGAAGAAAATGTAAGCTATAGGAAGTCCTTGGCACCATAGGCGATAGGAATACATAATACATCCTAGATGATAGAAGAGAGAGCAATTCAAACTCAGAAACATGACTATCATTCATTTCACTATTCAAAAGACACACCCGAAAAATTTAATCTCCTAAGCTCCTGTCCCGAATCCTCCAGATCTTTTCTTTTCTCCCTCCTCTTCCCTTTCTCCAATTTTTTTTTTTGTTTTCAAATCTTTTCTATGTAAATTTTTTCTGTGCAAATTTTTTCAAAATCTATCTGTCCCCCTATTCTGCAAAATCCCCCCTTCAAATATCCTCTCCATCACAAAAATAGATAAATTCAATAAATTCCATCCATAACTTCCCCCCGTTACAGGAATCCACTTCCTCCAGAATTAAATACATTAATTTTTCCACTCGAGGGACGATTCTCCCAATATGAGAAAAATATGACAACTCACTAAAATAACTTAATTCATGATTATAGAAATATTATCTTATAATTACACAAAAATACTTCATTCAAATAATAATATACTAATTATTTATAATCTTATACATTATTATTATTATCTATATTAATTTAATTCCCATTCAATTATTTAATACTCTCCAAATATCACATTATTTATTTACCAAAATAAATAAATATTTAATATACCTAAAACTTTCTATTATTTATTTTCAATATAACAATAATCTATTTGATGGAATCATAGATTAGGAAAACAACATGGAGACCACATACCACTTATTTCCTAACGACAACATACCAAGCAACAATAGATACTTAAAAACATACTCCCATCAACTAACTGATGAAACCTGAGACAGAAAACTCATCCTCATTGAGGATGGTGACAAATTGAGGAACCTCATGTTATCTCCCTTCCAAAACATCCATTGGTATGAAGGCATGCTCAGACCTGCCAATTCAGGTGGAGTCAATGTCTAGTACCTACAATCTTGCAACCAACCAGAAGTGTCAAATATGAACAAGCATATATATAAAATCAAGCACATAGTGATAGGGAATCGCAGTGTAGTTGGGTACTCGTTATGAGTAATACTAAATTGTCCCTTCACAAAACACATCTTAGATAAACACAATAGCAAATACATCATTAACTAATCAACTAGATATTGTATCATCAGATACTCACATAAAACATGATAAAACTGATCTACATAATCAATTAACCCATAACTAATCATATCAAAAGCATCATATGTTAATCATATCATCAACAATGTCATCAATATAAATGAATGTCATCATCAATCATCAAGACAGTAAATCCATAATCCACAACATAATGAGCAAAAATGAGCATAAATGAGTAGTCCATCATCTACATATGTCATAATGTCTAAATGTGAAGAAATAGCTAACAATCTGTCAGAAAGCCAAAATGAGGGGCACTACATCTTCCCCTCCATGAATTAGGCTTACTCCTAGAAGCCTGCAAACAAGTATGGATATAACTCTTGCATCCTAGATGCATCCTCCCAAGTAGTGGAAGTCTCATCATTAGGATCCCACTGGACCCTGACCTGCTCCACATCTCTGCCCCTGAGTGTGAGTCCCCTATGCTGCAAAATGCCTACAGGCTCCAAACCTAGCTGCCCATCCTCTACTTGAAGAGCATTCCAATCAAGAACATGAACAATATCTAGATAATAGTGTCTGAGTATAGAAACATGAAACACATCATGGATGCATGGTAAACTGGGTGGCAAAGAAAGAAAATAAGTGACAGGACCGATCCTCTCCAACACCTCAAACAACCCAACAAAGCATGGTCTGAGCGTCGAGCAATTTTTGTATTGGATCAGACTCTTTCGCGGATGCACCTTCAAGAATAGCCTATCACCAACTAAAAACTGATGATCAACCTTATGAGTATTTGCATACTTCTTCTACCTATCCTGTGCTGCCACCAAATGCTTTCTAATCCATTTAACCTACTGCTCCATCTCTCTAAGCATATCTGGCCCTAGGAGAACTCTATCCTCAAGGCGATCCCAACTCAAAGGGGTCCGACAAGGTTGGCCATACAAATCCTGAAATGGAGACATACCGATAGAGCTATGATAACCATTATTATATGCAAAATCCACCAGTTATAAATAGTCCTCCCAATGGCTCTACTGGTCCATGACAGACATCTTGAGTATATCCACAAGGACCTGATTAACCCTCTTGGTCTGCCCATCAGTCTCTAGATGGTATGTTGAACTAAAGTTCAACTAAGTCCCCAAGGCATGCTGTAAGGAAGTCCAAAGAGCTAAAGCAAACACTAGATCCCTATCAAAAATAATCTTGCCAAGAATCCCATGTAATCTGACTATGTCCTCCATGAATACTCTAGCCACAGTAGAAGAATTATATGATGATTAGACAGGAGAGAAGTGAGCTACCTTCCTCAACCTATCTACAATGATCATAATAGCATCATGACGATGGGAGGATACTGGTAACCCAACTATAAAGTCTAGAGAAATGATGTCCCATTTCCATTCTGGGACAAGATGCGACTGCAAAAGACCTAGAGGGTGCTGGTGCTCCGCCTTCACCCTTTGACACTCAAGACATCTCGAAACAAAATCTATAATAGCCCTCTTCATACCACTCTAAAAATATAGTTGACGAAGATCTGCATGCATCTTCTTGACACCTGGATGAGCTAAATAGGGTGCCTGATGTGCCTCTGACATGATTAGGGTATGAAGACCCTCAGAACTAGGAACATAAATACAACCCAAATGTCGCAAAACACCATTTGACTCAAGAGAGGTACTAACAAATCTGCCCTCCAAAGGTCTACCTAACTAAAACTCAGACTTCACTTTATGATACCAACTATCAGTAGGAAGTGCAGAAAAAATCTAACCTCTAAAATCAACTACAAGATTGACTAAAGAAAGCTTATGTCTCTGCTGACTAAGAGCATCTTCCACTACATTCTCCTTGCCCTAAATATACTTCACCTTAAAATCATACTCACACAAGAAATCCATCTATCACCTCTGCCTCACATTCAGGTTTGGCTGCGTAAAAATATACTGTAAATTATGATGATCACTATGCAGCTCAAACCAATGCCCTAAAATAAAATGCCTCCACCTCACCAAAGTATGCACAACTATGGCCAACTCTAGATCATGTGTGGGATAGTTCAACTCGTGATCCTTGAGTTTATAAAACTCATAGGCAATCACGCGACCATCCTGCTTCAGAACTACTCCTAAACCCTCCAAAGAAGCATTAATACACACAACAAAGTCCCTGGTAGGATCAGGAACTGCCAGAATAGGGCACTAGTCAACCACTCCTTAAGAGTCTGAAAGGCTGCCTAACATTGCTCTAACCAAACTTCTTCCCTTTCCTCTGAAGAGAAGTAATGGGGTTGGCTATCCTAGAAAAACCTTGAACAAACCAATGGTAATAACTTGCCAAACCCATAAAACTATGAACCTCAGATACATTAGTGGGTGCAAGCCAATCTATAATGGCTTGGATCTTCATAGGATCCACCACAATACCCTCTCCAAAAATGACATGACCCAAGTATCGCACCTCTATCTGAAAGAATTCACATTTTGGCAAATTGGCATAAAGCTAATTTTCTCTCAGACACTGCAAAACCTACCGCAAATGCTCCTCATGCTCCTCCATAGTCCTCAAATAAATCAATATATCATCTAGAAACATAAGGACAAATATGTCGAGATAGGTGTGAAATGCACTGTTCATCACGCTCATAAACACGGAAGGTGCATTCGTCAACCCAAATGGTACAATAGTAAACTCATAATGTCCATAACAGGTATGATAGGCTGTCTTATGTATATCTGCCTCAAAGATTCGCAATTAATGATATCCTGACTTAAGGTCAATTTTCAAAAATACCTTAGCCCCCTTAATCTCGTAAAAAAGACCATCAATTTGTGGCAAGGGGTACCTATTCTTCACAGTCACCTTATTGAGCTGTCGATAATCTATACATAGCTGTATAGATCCATCCTTCTTCACAAAGATCATAGGTGCTCCCCATGGAAAAATACTAGGTCGAATGAATCCCTTGGCTAACAACTCCTCCAACTGCAATTGAAGCTCCTTAAGCTCTTGAGTGGTCATCTGATATGGAGATCATGAAATGGGATCTGTACCAGGAACAAGATCAATCTTGAAGTCAATGTCACGCTTAGGCGGCATTCCTAGAATCTCACTAGGAAAAACATTAGTATACTCTCTAAGAAGTGGGTGATCACCAAGAGATGTCTCTCAACTCTCCTCCATCTCCAAGTCATTAACTGTTACTGCAAACAACTGACAACCCTGACTCATACACCTCTTTAGTTGCATGGCCAAGATCATATGCAAGGAAATAGATCTCTAAATACCAACTACCTCTACCTATCTGCCAGCATCATCTACGCACTTCACTAACTTATGCTGATAATCTATCACTACCTGGTGAGCATATAACCAATCCATACCCAGTACTATATCATATGAACCAAGGGGTAGGATGTAAAGATCTATTGTAGTAGATAGAGGACCAATCCTCAACTCACAACCATGCACTAGAGGCTCTACTACTACCTTAGCCCCAGATGCTAGCTTAACCTACCACCTAACATCCTGGTTTGCTGCCACTAGACCACAACACTCCACTAGAGAAGGAGCAATGAATAAATCAAAAGCACTAGAATCGAAAAGAATGGAAACACCAATACCTCGTAATACTCTAGAAGTCTCTACAATGGTGCCCTGATGCTCTGCGTGGCGGTTATCAACCACTACAAAAAATTTGTGTGACCTATCTACATCACCTACGGCTAGCTCTGAAGCTACCAACCTCTGTCCAAAGCCTGAAGTATTCTTCTGAGGACATTATCTAGCTATGTGGCCCTGTTGGCTACAAGAGAAACACCTTGTACCTCTGCCAAATCCTCCTCCACTCTAAAAAGCATTAGACTGCTGATAACTCACTTTGCTCACTGCAGACTGCGTACTCTAAGCTAGTTGATCTACACGATCACGCCTAGCTCACTGCCAACTCTGATTCTTCTTATTCTAAAATCTATTACCCTGCTGAGGCTAAGAATTCTTTGGTTTATCATGAGAATATTGATTTTACTATTGCTGCTATCCACCCTTTACAGGTGCATGATGACCTCTATGCGAACCTACTACCTGAGAATGACTACCACAAGACTCAAAATCTGCAGAAGGTGCACTACCAATATGTACATAGTATGATCTCCAATTTCCATAGTTAAATTCTCCTCTACTAAATGGGCTTTCTCAACTACTACCTCCATAGTCTTAGGCTTGAGAACATGAACTCCTCCACTAATTTGGGCATTCAATCCCCTAATAAAGTGTTGTACTAACATAGCCTCATCATCGCCGATGCCTGCATACTGCTTGAGCTCATAAAATCTGTGCTAATACTGCTGTACTATCATTGCCATTTGTCTCAACTCATAGAACTCATCTGCGTGGTGCTGCTTCCAGTGATCAGACAGGAAGCGAACTCTAAACCTCTCCAAGAACAACTCCCAAGAAACTATACTAATGTCCAAGTGTAACTTTGGTTCCTCTAAACACCACCATGTTGAAGCAAAACCTCTGAGATGCAAGATGACACATCTAGCCTTGGTGTTACTACCATACAGATGCATGGAAAAACACCTACCCAAATCTAGTAACCAGGTCTCTACCTCCAAACCACTACCAGATCCATCAAAAGTGGAAAGGCGTTCTCTCAAAAGATCTCTCATATGAATGGCTAAGTTAGCCTCCTGCTCTACTATCATCTCTCTCCTTCTATATGATCTCTCTCTCTCTCTCTCTCTCTCTCTCTCTCTCTCTCTCTCTCTCTCTCTCTCTCTCTCTCTCTCTCTCTCTCTCTCTCTCTCCCCCTAACCTTTGGCCAATCAACCTCTTGTCCCCCTCCAAGTTGTTCTACCTCTTGTCTCCCTCTTGGTTGTTCTACCTCCTATCTAGGACCTAGACAGACAAGGGTATCCTCAAGCAACTAATGCAATTGAACTCCCTCCGGTTGACCCTGATTATCCATATTCTGACCCCCATTCTCATGAGCACTCATATGAGGGGAACTAGGAGGAGATGTACCACCACCACCTCTCCCATGTCCTATACCTTGACCTCTACCTCGACCACTAGGCATCTTCCTACACACACATACCACCAAAGGACAACTTCAAAACATAAGACAAAGAATACTTAAAAAGGGAAATAATTTAATCTACAGAGTTTAAGCACTAGGTCACATAATGGGCTCAATTATAACCAAAGTACCCAGTGTTTAAACCTGGCTCTGATACCAAATGTAATGCCCCGTCATGCAACCCTAGAGAGTTAGGTTCAACTATGCAATAAAAGGGTGGAATTTTCTTTTTTTTTAAAGTAAAATAGATGATAACAAGATATAACATAGACTAATATCAACAAGTTAACTATCTAGCTAAACTAACATCTCTAGGGAAACATAACTGCATTATTGAAATTAAGAAATAATTCAACAACATATATAATTCATTCGAATTACACAAAATATTAGAACAATTTCATCATTAGATAGGTACATCAACATTTTCCAATAAAGCTTTCAAGTCCAAAATAGTTCATATTACATATTTACATTGGTACAAAAGCTCTTCTTTTCTTGATACATAAAGTACAATATATGTCTTCTGAACAGGTGCAATTGAAAATAGGAGAGATATGCTACATGATCCACAATGCCACAAAACCAATGGAATATAGCTCAACCACCCAACCATGTGGAACCTTGAGGTCCATCCCCTGAGCTAGATGATAATAATGAGGTCCCACAAAGACAATAGTCAAGATGGCAAAGATAAACAGATAAATGATCAAACAGAATCCCAATAACACATACTCAAGAAATATAACAAGTGGCTCAACAATGCTCCCAAAGGAAACATGAACAACATCATAAATATAAGAGAGGTATCTAGGCTATAGTAGGAAGAGTTTCATTGCATAGTCCAAGCATGGGTTATCCTAGTTGTCTCCCACTAGATGTCAGCTCCCATCTAAGGTTACCATGGTAGCCTCTCCCTAGGAACCGGCCCCATAGGGTGACACATGTGGAATCGACTATCCTTTCGTGAAGACAAGGAAGGTGATCACATCCCATCCTTAGCCTGGAAGAGCTCTAAAGGTATGGTGAGGCATTTGAATTATCTTATTAAATGAATTAGCTACCCAATCCCTCCTAGGTTAATTATTAGGTTATCACTTAATTACAACTTTCATAGAATTATGTAGGCAACCACTTTGGGCACCATCCCCACTATGAAAGAGACTCTCCTACATGCAACTAGTACCCCTAGCCAATCATATAGAAACCACCAATTTGACATACATACATTGACACTACAAGGCATCTTTCCTCTTGCATATCGAATTGTCACAAAATTCAATAACCAAAGCCCAATTTCAACAATCTTCCACATAAAGGCACTATATAACCTCAAGACAACATCAAAAAGCCTCTGGAACTAAATGACCACAACCCATTTTAACTTGATCCTAAGAAACTACTAGGGAAAAATTATCCAACACTAAAGGATAGTAAAAAGACACACACCACCAACAATTTAGATAAATCATCTATATCATGACAATAGGTTTAATAATTAAATTACATGATGCTTACAACATAATTATGACATTCAACATCAAAAACATTTAGTAACTTGACCTTAAAATATAATTACAAGAATAGAAACAAAAATCAAGTGCAAATGACCCATTTTCTATGTTGATACACTAAAGTTTATATTTTTCAACAATAGTATAAAGTTACAAGAAAAGTTTAATACAAATGGGCATTATCAAAAACAATACTAAATTATCATAATATTAAATTGTTGTATAACAAACTACAATACGATATTTCTAAAATTAACTTTTGACCTATTTCTAATAATTTAAACCTATAATTCCAACATTGCTACCAACATAATACATCTAATAATAATAATAACACTAACACTAGTTTCTTTTGTTAACTTGAAATGAACTAAATTTCAATAGTCATGATATATAGTCTTTTACTTGGTCTACTAAACATAGCTACATTTAGATTTAAGATAACTTTGACCTAACAACAATTAGTGTTTAAGACAAGTGTATTTAAATCTGTTCTTAAAATAAATTTATTTATGTTCTTAAATATACTTGAATATGATTTATAAACATCAGCTAGGATATCATTGCATTTAATTAAATGATCATCCAGATTCTAAAATTGATTTATCTATATAATGAGGAAACAAGGTAATAAGTAATAATTCCATAATTAACTCCAAATCATCTTGCTTGAGTTCAAATAAAAATAACAACTTCCTTCTGACCTACTACATTACTCAACTCTAGAAAAGAAATTACTAACAATAGAGGTTTGTTTCCCCATAATTTCAAGTAAGGAAAATGATTATAATATAGATCTGAATGTATTTCAGAATGATTGATGAATTTTGGGCGAACATACTGGCTTGCCCTGCCTTAGGCCGTACAATGGTTGGACTGTTTGATTTGATGACTAGATTAAAAAAAACCTAATAGCTAGGAATCTAGGGTGAATTTTCTTGCTACAGAAGGTCTATTCAGATGACTATTATATGATTTCAAAAATAATGTTATCAACTGTGATTCTGGTAAAGGAATTGTTTAGGTAGGATGAGTTCGTACTGGATATACCGCCTCAGAGAGGTCATTTGACAGTCATGGAATAATGAAGGAAATCTAAGACCAACTATGAGATTTGAATAGGATGCTACACAATTTGGCTTCAGAGTAATGATTCTTGTGTGAGTGAAGGTCAATGCAATGCCAACAAGGTTAAATTATGGCTAAGGTATCTATAGGGATGCTAACGGGTTAGCATATAATGACAATTGAATCCGCAAGCTGAGCAAAGAGGAGTCAACCAAATGTTTCCAAGCCATCACCTAGTCTAGCAATTTATAAAAGGTTTAACTTTATTTGTTGTTTCTTATTAGCCTCTTTTCATCAGTAATCAACTTGATGCAGGGTTTGCAACATTGGTGGAGGCATTGAGAATGTTGAGGGATTTGATGTCTTGCAGATTAGTTTTAAAAGAAACACTAGTATTAGCATCGAGCTTGATAGCACTCAAACAAAAGAATTCTATGCCATGGACAACGACATGAGCTAATCCCTTTACTATACAGTAAAAGCAATTCAATGCACAACTTGTTTGTAAAGAAAATAAGACTAGTTGGCCAATCTCCAATGGTTTTAGGGTAAAAAGAAAACCAAAGCTATACTACAATCATTCATCTATGCCAATAAAATGTTCCCAACTGAAGAGAAACATAGTTTCAATAATGATCCTAGACAAGCATTTCCAATTTGACCTGATTTAGGCAAATACCCAAATGAGCATGCTAAATTGAATGAGCCATTTTCAAGAAATGACTCTAGTGAGCATCTCAATTATTGTTCAGTTCCAAAAACATAGCTTTGGCAAGTGTATCAATTGTGTGTGCAGGTCAAGAAATCAATTGCAAGATTTTGAGGAGAGCGAATGGTTTAAAGGAAGTGACTCAGTTGAGTAAATCAAATATTCCTAAAAGAACAACACATGCTTGATAAAGTTGCTGCCTCTAATGTTGTTTAATGACACTAAAAGATATATCTCAAATGTAATGAATCATTTGCAAACTAGATGATCCATTATAGATTTGGAATAATTTTAAATTTGTTGATAAATTTGAGTCTACTTATTCATGCCTCTATGGACCATATGTAGAAAATAACTATGGGAATATATATTGCAAGGAAGTCTTATTCATGAGAAGAAATTAATAGTTACAATACGGAGCCAATGGTGGAAGAAAATGTAAGCTACAGGAAGTCCTTGGCACCATAGGAGATAGGAATATAAAATACCTACTAGATGATAGAAGAGAGAGCAATTCAAACTTAGAAACATGACTATCATTCATTTCACTATTTAAAAGACATACACAGAAAGTTTAATCTCCCAAGCTCCTGTCTCGAATCCTCCAGATCTTTTCTTTTCTCCCTCCTCTTCCCTTTTTGCAAAACATTTTTTTTATGTTTTCAAATCTTTTCTGTGTAAGTTTTTCCAAAATCTATCTATCCCCCTATTCTGCAAAATCCCCCCTTCAAATATCCCCTCCATCACAAAAATAGACAAATTCAATAAATTCCTACCATAACTTCCCCCTGTTACAAGAATCCACTTCGTCTAGAATTAAATACATTAATTTTTCCACTACCTGGGAGATTCTCCCAATCTAAGAAAAATATGACAACTCATTAAAATAACTTAATTCATGACTATAGAAATAGTGTCTTATAATTACACAAAAATACTTCATTCAAATAATAATATACTAATTATTTATAATCTTATACATTATTATTATTATTATTATTATTATCTATATTAATTTAATTCCTATTCAATTATTTAATACTCTCCAAATATCACATTATTTACTTAGTAAAATAAATGAATATTTAATATACCTAAAACTTACTATTATTTATTTTCAATATAACAATAATCTATTTGATGGAATCATAGATTAGCAAAACAACACGAAGACCGCATACCACTTATTTCTTGATGACAACATACCAAGGAACAACAGATACTCAAAAACATGCTCCCATCAACTAACTGATGAAACCTGAGATAGAAAACTCATCCTCATCAAGGATGGTGACAAACTGAGGAACCTCATGTTATCTCCCTTCCACAACATCCATTGGTATGAAGGTACGCTCCAACCTGCCAATTCAGGTGGAGTTGATGCCTGGTACCTGCAATCCTATAGCCAACCAAAAGTGTCGAATACAAACAAGCATATATATAATCAGACACATAGTTATAGGGAATCGTAGTGTGGTTGGGTACTCGTTATGAGTAATACTAAACTGTCCCTTCACAAAACACATCTCAGATATCCACAATAACAATTATATCATTAACTAATCAACTAGATATTGTATCATCAGATACTCACATAAAACATGATAAAACTGATCTACATAATCAATTAGCCCATAAATAATCATATCAAAAGTATCATATGCTAATCATATCATCAACAATGTCAACAATATAAATGAATGTCATCATCAATCATCAAGATAGTAAATCCATAATCCACAACATAATGAGCAAAAATGAGCATAAATGAGTAGTCCATCATCTACATGTGTCATAATGTCTAAACGTGAAGAAATAGCTAACAATCTGTTTGAAAGCCAAAATGAGGGGCACTACTCTCTCTCTCTCTCATTGTTTACCTTCTTCTAGTGATTCTATCTAGTTGGCAGATGACAAAAGACAAATACGTAACTTATATTGACTACATGTCCCTTCAGAAAGTAAGCAAAAATGAACCTAGTCCATACATCAAGATGGGGTTGATTTATCTATCTGATGCTTGGCTAGTAGAATCACTTTGTGTGACATTTAATGTTGTCTTATCTTTTCTAACAAATCATAACAGTACATTTGTCCATGTACTTTGATTCTCTTGTACCTCGTCTTGTTATTACACATTGTTCTGAGATATCTACAGTATAGCCCAATGTCAATACTCAGTTCCGAATGTGTAGTATAGCCTTGTCCCTTGATTGATTATTTTCATGCATAGCCTTAATGAATTGAATTTATTGTTATCTTAGCATAATCAATGTGTTTGTGGAAACATTTGGTGATCGTGGGCACATGTCACCTTAGGGACATGGGATTTACGAAAGCTCTTGTTTCCTTGTGTGCTTTCTCTCTACCATAATGTGCTTGATACTGATATACAACATCAACCACCTTAAGGTAGGTGCATATATAAGGTAATCTATCTTATGATTTGGTACTAACGAAGCGTGTTTGTAATCCCTCTATGGAGGCGGGATGTTGTATCTCTAGCAAGTGCACATCTTTATCTATATTGAAATCAAAGAAGACCTTTGTAGAGGTGGGATAATGTATCTCTTGAGATAGTGTGTATCTTTTTATTTAAAATCCCTCTAGGGAGGTAGGATGGTGTATCTCTTGAGCTAGTGCACATTCTTTTATTTCAAAAGTCCTCTACGGAGGAGGGGTTGGATTTTAAGACTATCCTCCCATAAGCATGTCTTTGGTGGTTGTTGTGGCATAAGCCCAACTATCAAGTGTGCCTATAGCATGTTTGAGATGATGGGATTTATTAATAAGCTCCTTCCATTGCCTTATTTGCCATGTTTAAGACATATAGTATGTCTATGGCATGATATACAGTGCTTGTGTTTTCTGTGTGACTTATATGTGTTTTCTCCCTAGTGTAGTGAAAAGGGTGTGGTGATGAGTCTCCCCTATGCTAAAGTCTTTTATGGCATGTTTTCCCCTCACATAGTGTAAAGGGTGTGGCCACGAGTCCCCTTTACACTTTGGTTTTGTATGGTGTGTTTTCCCCCTCGCGTAGTGTAAAGGGTGTAGTGATGAGTCTCCCCTACACTTGGGTTTTGTATGGCATGTTTTCTCTCATTGGTGTAGTGTAAAGGATGTGGCTCAAAATAGATCCCTTGACAAGAATGCCCATGCCCTTGCCCTACCCTATTTTGTCAGGGTTCCAAATTTGAATGTCGGTAAAGTTACTGTTAAAGGTTCCCCTTGTTAGCATATTAAGTTTGAATTATGAAATTATAGCAAGAATGTAAATATAATCATGTTAAGGACTTCATTTATAAACTAGAAGATGATTTTGAGATTTTGGGAAACTTATGATCTTAGAGCATTAAGGGCATTCATTGTGTTGTAGAGAAAAATTATGTTGTTGTTGTTGTTGTGTTTGTTATTGTAGATTTGGCTTCAGCTTCTCATGGTATGATAGATCTTCATCTCCTTGAGAGATACACCTTTGAGGTGATATCTATTTGTGTTTGTTAAATGTCCTTGAAATTATTGAGTGAAAGGAGGACCTACCTAAACTATCCATTAATCCCACCAACCCTCTTTTCATTAATTACACATCTAAAAGTTTTTATGGTGCTGACCTCTTCATTTTTTGAAGTGTTGTGGAGGGTATTTATAGGAGATCAAAGTCATTTGTGAGGTGTAGATGTGAGTGTGAATGTGATAAAGCAGAATCAAAACTATGAAGTGTGCATAATCAATATAATGGAGTAATTCTGCATAAATGAAGACTGCAATATCAACATGAGATAGATGCTTCTTCCATATTAATTCATAGTTTTGTTTATCATTATAATTGTTTGTAGGAGAGAGATTTCTATAGGATGTAGTATGCTCCTTGGGTTGTAGCCTTGAAACAAAGTCAGTAGGGAATTTTAGCTTCTTTGGGTTCTAGCCCTAAAACAATGTTGTAAACTTTTATATAGCAGTGAGTATTATACTGTGAGATAACACTCACCATGGTTTTTCGTAGTTTTGGGTCTTTCCACGAAAAAATCTTGGTGTTAATGTGTTAATGAATGTGTTGTTTGTTTTACTTTCCATTCTCTAAGTAAATGGATCTGATCTACAATTAAATTAGTTAAGTTTTAATATATGTTGATTCATCCCCTCTTAGCATCACTATGTATTCAACACCAACTTTTAGCCAATCAATATGAGAATCATAACTCATCAGCTCCAATTGCTCAATCTGCAATTAGTACATCTCAAAACTCATTTAAAAATAATAACAAGAATTTCATCAAGATCAATGGGAAATATCTAAATAAATTCCAATCACAAGTGCATGTAATTACAAAACCTAATCAGACCGCATTTGAATTTAGGCAACAAATGAGACAATTCACTCCATTATCAAATTCTCTCCATTCAATAATGGCTCAAGTAGTAAAAAATAATATTTTTAAGGTTCATCCTACTCATCCACTAGATAGTATCAAGCTACAAGGACCCTCATCTAATTCTAATTCTTATTGTTAGTATCATCGCTCGGTGGGGCATGACACTGAAAGATGTATGCATCTTAAACATGAAATTTAAGACCTTATCAATTCTAACATAATAAAAGTGACCTGTGTGAATGTCAATGGAAATAAGTCAGTGGCCCCTCCAAATCAAAATTTACAAATCTTCACTAATTATTTTCCTAAGCATAATGACAACATGGTGGAACAACAAAATGAATTAGGGCATGAAGATGAATATCTCAACTATGATGAAATATTTTGCATGATAGAAGTAGATAATATGAAAATGAAGATCCACCTCAACAATAATAAAAAGGTATCTATGTTGACATTCCTCCTCTGTTATCCCTTCAAGGATCAGAAGATAACTGAAATGCATGTAACATACACAAATGGAGTAGCCTACAAATAATCACTTTAAGCACAAGAAAGTTGTAATGATGAAAAGCATCCCATTTCATCATGAATCCCTCATTCATCATGCAAAGTAAAATAAGAAAGCAAAACAAAGGAAAAGAACAAGGCATGAGTCATATTTTGAAAAGAGTAATGATTCACCTCCATGCAAGCACTAGAAGATTTCAAACATACAAAAATTTAAGTATCAAGCACTGCACGATTGTTGTGAAAATTAAACAAGTATGAATCTCTCATCTATTCTATCACACTTGATAGAGCACCTCTCCAAGACACTCACAAGTTTGACCTCCTCTTGTGTGTGTGTGTGTGTGTGTGTGTGTGTGTGTGTGTGTGTGTGTGTGTGTGTGTGTGTGTGTTGTGTTCCCTCATGTAGTGTTAAATGTTTGATTAGGCCATCCTTGGATGACCCTTGATACTCTTGTAAGGTCAAGGATACAAGGAGACTACCTTTGTTGTGATACTTCTATTTATTTCTCTATTCTTCTATTCTCCTCTCTCTTATTGTAATTGTTGTATGTGGTGCCTCGGGGGAATAATGTTGTGGGTAGTGTCTCAAGGATAACCTTCATTTTTGTGAACTTAAGTGACTTTTGTCTCCTCTCTCATTTTTCATGATTTCATTCTTCCATGGATCTACTAGTCGATAGATGAAAATAACAAATAAAAATTGATAAGGACCATGCAGCCCTACAACAAGAAAACAAAAATGGACCTAGCCTAGATATGAAGATGGGGTTTATGTGTTACTAATGTTTGACTAGTAGAATCACTTTTGTGTTGTGATGTGATCATGTGTTGTGCTGTGAAATTCTTGTAACAAACCTTTGCAATACTCTAAATATGTTTTTAGGCAATTTGGAATCTTTTTTTTATCTCACCTTGTAGCTACACTCAATTCTAAGATACCTGAATTATAACCTCATGAATATACTCGGTTTCGAACCTGCAAGTGTATCCTTGGTTTATTAAGTGGTAATTTACCTTATTTCTATATCAATTTCATGAGATGATTTGGTTGTTGTCTTAGTTAAGATTTTTCTAACCAAAGGTTGTTTTGATCTTAGTAATCTTTCTCATATACATGAAGCTTGTTCATTGTTAGCATATAATACTAATTTGTTTCTATTGTGATTGTTGGGAAAAATTTGATTATTGTAAGCACATGTCACTTTGTGATGTTCGCTTTGCAAAATCTCTTGTTCCATTATGTGCTTTTTGTTGAACACATCTAGAGACCCAGGGATTGAATTAGTCTATTCTTAAACTTTAAATCAATTCCATTCATAGATTAAACATCATATCATTTTAACTAAGATAAGGAGAACATAAAGTAAAAAATGCACCACACAAAGACACCGAGATTTGTACATGGAAAACAAAACATGGGAAAAGCCATGGTGATGATTAGCTCATAATATATGAAGTTCACTACTATAAAAATTACAACATTGTTTTAGGACTCCAACCCAAGGAAGCTACTACTCCCTGTTGGACTTGTAGACTAAGGATACAACTTTAGGACAAGATACAAGGACATGCTAAAGAGACTCACTATCTGATAGTAGGATACATGAAAATTCCAATAGAAACATGAACATGAACCACTATGAAGAAGGCATTTGACATATGATGATGTTGTAGTCACTTATTTCACTCAATTACACAATCACTCTGAATTTGAACACTTCATGCTTAACACACTCCACAATCTATCCTCTGCACTTCCAAAAAAAATTTGTTCTTCTATAAATATCATCCGCAACAACTCAACTTTAATTAGGTTAGCACCAAAATGACCTTTAGATGAGACATGGGATCCTATATAAGTTGGCTCAAAACAAATGCCTTATGAAGAGAAAATGAGTTTAACATCACTACACATTGTATCACACAATAATGGGTTACACTTTTTGGCCAAACTTGACATTGAAATCAATATTTTGAACTAAATCTTCACGTTCTAACACCTATAGCCACTAAACCATTAGGAATTTGAAGATGATGTGAACTAGTGATTTGTGAGATTTTGTTTGTAGATTTGAAATGTATTTTTGAAAAAAAAATTGGAGTTAAATTGTAAATTTTTTTGCATCTCCTTTGATAACTAGTTTTTAATAGTAAACAACATTTTTTTAAAGTGATGTGTATTCCGTAGCACATAATTTTTTTCTACAAAGGATAAAATTCTGATTCTTTTTAATTTAGATTGGTAACACCGATATATAGTGTATGGATTTGGTTTCATAATGTTTTGTTGAATATATATTTTTTAATTAATTTTTGAAGTCAAATGAATTATAATTTAGACATAGGCGTATTTCATAAAACATAACTTTTTCTGTATATATCAAAATCCAATTTTTTTTCTTTTGTTGAAACAAGGACATCAATACCTAGTGCATAGATATTTTTAAGAATTTTTTTCAGTAATTTACTAATTTTCCATGTGCGTATAATAGAGAACTTGATGTTCGGTGAAAAACATACATTCATAAGAAATAAAAAATAAATATAATAATCAAATTAAATATATTTAAAATTATATTTTTTGGGAAGCCTATAATAAGGACTACATACTTACAAAGCATAAATTTTAAATTGATTCATTTTATCTCTCAAAAGATAAATCAAAATTGGTTTTTTATCATCATTTTGATAGGTGTAGAGGAGACTCCATTATAGATATGGTTTAAAAATAGTAGGGTTCTATCCAAGGGGGTTTGAATCTAAGGGGGTTTGATCAAACCCTCTTCAATTAAAATTCTTTAAATGGAACCTTTCAAGGCCTAAATCTTATATTTTCTAAAAATATGTGATTTCAGCAAAAAATAGGATGTCCAAGAAAGTGTAATGAATTATTGTGGTAACAAAATTAATAAATCAAGATCAACTACAAATGAAGGAAACCAGACTGTTATCCTAAACAACATCAATATTATCAACTGTTCATCTTTACACCATCGGGGAGAGACCAGAAACATCATGTGGACCAAAAATTAAGTAATATATTATATCAATAGTATCCTTACAATCTATTCTTGAAGTATATGATCATTATATGCTACTGCAAGAAGATAAATATATTGAACTACTGAAAATAGAGCATCCCTGATAGACTATGATCCATCAACACTTAGGATGTTGTGTTGTGGTTTATCAAAACAACTAAAACACATATGGATACACCCATACACTGCTTTGAACATGCCCCCAGATCCACAAATCCATATCTATCACTTCGAAGGAATGTAGAGTATTCCAATAATCCTTCATTATTACTTTAGTCTGCCGGAGGACAGGTCAGAACTCTGTCACTTATAACTTTTTCTACAGAGGGTTTAGTGACTTGAAATCTTCGATATAAAACCTTCACATCTTAACCAATGTATCTTTTAAACTACAAGACTAAATATTTCTTTGCGGAAGGATGCAAACCAAAACACCATGGCCTTGTCTTAGAGTATACACTCTGAATGCCTTAGCAAAATTTATGCAACCTATCTCTAAGTACGATATACCATACTGATGAGATATGAATGTATGGATACTAGAAACATATTGAAACAAGTGTATTCACCTCTACATCACACTTAGACATCATACTGATCACCATTTTTCCTCATACTTAGATAGCTTCTCTTCATCTACTAGGTCTTCTGAACTAACCTACCTTTAACATGTTGACCCCAAGTCTCTAACTATGTCAAACCATCTCTCTCAAATATTCTATTGTATCAATCATGGTGACCCCATGTCTATAAGTGTGTCAAACCATCTCTCTCAAATCTTTCACTATCCATCAACTACATTAACCAATCTCTAACCATTTCTTAACCTTTTCAACTTCTACACAAAAACTCTATACAAGCCTTACCTCAAGTTGACACATATTGAGTTGACATAAATGACAACACATAGTTCCAACAATCTCCCCCTTTGTCATTGATGGAAACATTTATTTATCTACAAGACTTCTCTCCCAACTGATAAGACAATCATCAACACACTCTCCCCCTTTGACATCAAGGATAAAGGGCATAATATCTTCCACATGTAATAAAAAGGATTGTATATACTCACCATTACTGTATGATTTTTACAAAAAATACTCCTCTTGAGATGGAGATGCCCCAAAACTAATGCTATGTACATATTATTCCATCAAGAATGACACTACAAGCTTCCACAAGTCTATACAAAGCTAAAATTGTCTTATCTACAATACTCTTACAACTCTCTTAGAATGTAGAATGCTTTGATAGATTATCTTGAGTTGAGGAAGAGTAGACACCCAATTTTCTTTTGCTGAGGAAAGAATGTGATTCTGACATCCAAATTGTATGCATAAATCCTCAGCCTCATTCAGACTATTTGGATCCTTCATTTTCTACTTAGTCTTTTCTACTTCACCTAGCAACTTGGATAATGAACCAAGTCTTAAATTGATTGCTTCCCTCAGCTGACCAAACTATTTCTTTATATGTTCTCTTTGGTCCTAAAGCTGTGACATCTATGAATGAACATTTTCTATTTGTTCCCTAGTTGATCCATCCTTGTCTTTTGACAAGTCATATATCTCAGCCAATTTAGTGATCTTTGACTCAATAAAGTCAATCTCGGTTTTGATATTCGTGGTGGAATTTGGTCATTTCATGTAGAACAAGTATAATGCAGTGGCTTCATCAATACATTCCTTTAACATCTTCAAAATTTCTTGCAATTTATTGTGTGCATTGGCACACCAGTCTGATGCATCAGTCATTCTTTGTCATTTATCTTCCTCAAGGCCTCTTGTTATGCCTTTTGGTTAATGTAAGATGAATAATCTTTGAAGGAATCCATCAATATTTTCATTTTTTGTTCTAGAGGCAAAGAGGAATCAATGTTTACCTCAAGTAAACTCCCCTGAATAATCTTTATTGCCTCATCAACAAGTCTTCTTCACATGATCCTGTAGCTCCTTCCTTGCAGAAGCATGCAGAATGTCAGCAAGTTGTAATTTATGAATAGGGGAGATATTGGACAAGTCAAATTGTCCCTCATAAGTACGAATTTGTAGGAGCTGAGGTATCACCATAGGTTGAAATTGTATCTATAGACATAATAGGTCCTTGAAAGAATCTAATGATGAAGAGTCTTTACCTATCTACATAGAAGCATCTTGGTTCTTTTGTATTGCATCTGGATTATCTTCTTGCTTCTGTTCATTATTTCCTGAGTTCTCTGGAGGGGGATGTTATGTTCTCCACCAAGATTAGTATTCTCCAAAGGGGATATATTTACTTCACTTTAATTTCCTGCATCTTGAGCATTTGTATTCTCCAAAGGAGCAATTTCCTCATTCCACTTATCAACTTTCTCAGTTTCATCTCCACTAGTCACTTTGTCCTCAAAAGATGATAAGTCTGTGTCTTTGGTGGACACATTAGGTGTATCCAAAGGAACTTCTTCCTTAGAAATCATCTCACCCCTTTTCATTTCATCAATGATTTTGGTAGTCTTTTCTTTAGTCTCTCTCTTGATTCTTTCTATTTCTTCTTTGTCCTTCTCCATTAAAGTATTTATTCTATGTTTGGTTATGAATTTATGTGCTTGTCTTTGAGATAATTTAACCTTTTCTTCATGAGAGATGGAAGAATCAGCCTTTTCTAGTGCTTGTTTCCTCATTTTAGCTTCATCTACCATAGCTTCATTCCTCTTATTAGTAAGGGTCTCTGCAAGGCTTGTTGGAAGATGACCAATGATTTCATTTAAAGCCACATTGAAGCCCATCATATACATAACTATGGCATTTTCAATGGTATTTTTGTCAATAGGAGACATCTCATCATAAAGTTCTACAACTACCTTTAATTTCCCATACTATGTAATTGAATTAATGGTGGCCTCAAGCTTAGAGGTTGATGTTAGTTACTTCTGGAGGAACCTTCTTTGTTTTCTTTGCTTTTTCTTTGCCTTTTCCTTCAGATGTTTCTTCCTTCCCTCCTTGACTTATTGTTTTCTTCAATGTAAAGGCTTTATTTTATTCTTCTTCATCCTCTTCATCATCCTCTACATTCACTAGATTTACCTTTCCTCTATTTGCCTATACCTTGGGCCTTGGTTTCTTCTTCTCTCTAGTCTTGATTTGTTTTGGTGATTTAGTAGCAGCTCTTCCACTGCTAGGAGACGATTGAGCTAGTTCAAAAGGTTTATGAGAACTGGTAGTGGTAGGTACAGATGTAAACCTACTTGTCCTTCTATAGGTAGGTGTGGCAGAAGTGGTTTGTGTTTTTTCCATAGGACCCTTCAGATTATCAAACATCTTTTCTAATTTTGTGTTCATGTTCTCCACCTTTTCTTCTACCTCCTTCTTGACTCTCTATTTTATTATCTCATCATATGTCCCAAATCTCTCTATAGGGGGATCCCTAGGTTTGTTGAGTAGGATTTCAGCATATCCAGTCAAAGCAAGTGTAGAGACCTCATAGGGTAATGTAGTTTTCCACATAGTTCTTAGTTCCACTACCTCGATGTAATACTTGTTCTTATCCACCATGAAAGTAATACCATTCTTGTATTTCTCCACAATTCACTGTGGTATCTCATCCCTCATTTGCATATTATTTTGGAATGTTTTGAAGAATCCCCAAAACATTGTGTTATACTATTCGGTGTCCTAGAATCTTAGCATGTGGTCCCTAATCTAAAGAGAAAAAGGAATGTCTTTTCTCTAGACCACATTCTTCAGTCCAGGTAATTCATTTAGGAAATAGGACATAAGGCAAATGATTAAACAATCATACCAAAATTTGTAGTGTGCCTCCTTGGTTCTCTTCAAGTCGTCCATCAATTGTTGTCACAAGAGTTCACAAAGGTTATAATCATTTCCTTCCTTTGCCATTTAATAAGTAGTGTAGATGGTGGTGGCAGTAGCATGTCCCCCTCTGTTTGTGTAATAGACCTTGTATGCAATGTCCATTGTGGCATATCAAACCCCTAGGTTAGTGCTGTCATCTACAGTTAGGGTTCTTTTGTCAAAATCTACTATTGTGAGCTTCATGACCTCTTCATTCTTCACAACTTTTAGTGTAGGCACAGGTTTGGAGGAGAAAAATCTAGTCACAACTCTAATGGCTTCCTTTGTGATCATGTAGGAGGTATCAAGGAAAAATAAATCTTCGTGAATCCACCTCAAAGTAATTGCGACCCATTCATCTTCATAGAAGAAGTTGGGGAAATCCTTCCATATGTCTAGTCGTGTTTCCTCAACATTTGCAGAGTTTGGTTTGAGCTGAAAATCATTGCCCAAGAGATGATCATTCCTAAATTGTTCCAACTTTAGATGATTGCACTCATCTAGTTGTGAATGAATATAAATGTGGACATCCTTTGTATGTAATACATTAATAGGAATGTGGGAAAATGCTCCATCCTTATTAGTCTCAATGCATTTATATGAATGTTTTTTTATTTTTGCCCTCAGCCTTTCCACAATATCAATAACCACATGTGTTGCCATGATAACTCTTTCTCAAAGCTAGAGTTTTACCAAGAAAATTTGAGGAATACCTATGAATAATGTTATTAGGGTTTGCATGCAATATTTACTGAAAGCCTTCTTCTCTTCCTTACCTTTTGCACACACTTGATATCTTTCAAGTGAAACCAATTTTGATCAAGTGGGGAATAAATAAGCTTCATATCTACCCTAGTTGTTCCACATTAAATACATTTGACACACAAATTCTTATTGTCCTTAGATAACATAGAGGTCTATGACTCTTTAGTAGACTTCTGCAAAGAGTAGATTTGCTCTAGAATTTTGAGAAAATGTCATATTATCACTAGCCAAACATATCCATGTCACCATTAACCATTATATTTAAGATTTCAACATCTTATACCTTACAAGGGTTTGGCAAGATTTGCAATTGCAACTCCCCTTGAGCCAATGCTTTCTTTCAGTTACTGGAGGATCCATCTACACCAGGAAGAGGTACAAATCCTTCCCTTACTTCACTTTCTTCCTTCTTCTTCCACATCTTGTTCATTTCCTTGCTTATCTAGTCAATGTCAATCTTCTTTTAAGGAACATAAGATCTTACATTCCTTCCCTTGCAGAACCTTGCAATGTGTCTTGATTTATTGTAATTGTACCAGGTGATCCTAGATTCCTAAGCATTATCACCTCTTCTCACATTAGATCTAAAATCAACAGCCTTATGACCAAACTTGTTGCATGTGTAGTAGTAAACATAGAAGGATTGAGAAGTCATAGCACTATTCTTGTTCATGAAACTATTCCTCATCACATTACTTTTGTATTCATTAGCCTTATGACCAGCCTTTTTACAAGCATAGCACTAACTATGAAATGAAACAACACCATATCTTTGAGGAACAAATGGTCTTCTACTTATGTAATCATTTCTTCTTTGCCTAGGTCTACAATCAACAACCTGTTGATAACTGAGAGGGGGGGGTGAATCAGTTATCCTAATTGTTTCTTCTTTTGAACTTTCTTATTAAGCAAAGCAGCATTGAGTTAAACAAACAAACATTATCATGAAATGAGAAACACATGACACAGTATTTTTGACGTGGAAACCCGGTTAAGGGAGAAAACCACCGGGTGATTAACCCAAAGATTATTCTCTGTTAGAAGAATAAGGAGTTACAAAAATGGCACTTGCCATTTAGGGCTCACTGCCCGAGCACACTGCTCACAAAGAGGCCCACTGCCTACAAGGAGACACACTGTCTACAAAGAATGTTATACAATACTTGAACTGATTGGAAGCACCTACATATGCTAGGGTTCAGTTCCGGTTAGGCTCAGTACACTGATCTGCTGCACTTCATCTTTCCTTTGTTCTTTATTCTGCTATCTTTTCACATACCGGATCTTTCTTACTACTTCTGCTCTAATCTGTACTTATTCGCATACACTATCATACAATCACTCCTTTCACAACTAAATCCATCCTCTATATATATCCGCACAAGTAATTTCATCACCTTTCTAGTCAGCATCCGGAACAGTCTGGTTTCTTACAAGCTCTGTTCTGTCGGCTGAATCCTTGCTCACCAAGCAATGCGGATCAAGCATATACTTGTAGATATCATTAGTCATGTTGGCCAAACATGATTCATGCCTTCACAACCTTTACCATCAACAGTAACATATCTGGAAAAGATTCTGATGCTCTATCAGTCAGTTCTACCTTCTGTTCTCATTGTCTTTCAGGAATCCGGTACTCAGCTATTCATATCTTTTTCTTTGTCCATCACCGGAGGCTAAATCCTTGGAATATACTACTCAAGGTAGTTCTCTTGACTTCCCCAAATCCGCACTGCACCAAGACACTTCCTCTAAGAGGTCTGGACCAATCTGTCGGACCTTGCCACATGCTCTATTCTTGTTCACCAGACCATAACAGTTCTTCATCCTGACTTCCGGTAGAGGCACACCATGACTTGCGGATATGTGGGATGACCTTTGTTGCCATCAATGACAACAACCATGAATCCATATAGTGTCTCTTGCCAATAATCTCCCCCTTTGGCATTGATGGCAATACTTAGTGAAAAAATGACTAAGTGTTTACACTATGCTCCCCCTTTGCTGATGCTCTATCTTTATATACAATTTCCAGAACTCCCCCTTAGTTGGATTCCTCATTTTTCACTGCTCCTCACTCCCCCTTTGACATCAATGGCAAAGGGTGAGGTCCGCACACCAAAATTTTCAAAAATTTTCTATACATAGCCGCATATTTACATACTCACATGAACTGAAGAATGTCTGCAAAAGATGTCTTCAGTTGGATCAGTTCTGTAGCCCAAGTTTGCTTCATTCTATCCAAAATTGAAATGTGACCACTCAACAAAAATGCAAAAGCTTCTACCCTCTTGAGATCTATCGGATCATTTGTTTGGGTGGTAGTTTGAGCATCACTGATGGCCTCAAGCATAGTTTCTAACTTAGGGATTATAATCCTTCTAAGTTCTCCCATCCGGTTAGTGATATTCTTCCTTTCCTTCTCAAAGTTCTTTATTGCATTTGTGATTGCAATAGTTTGACATTCTTGATTTACTATGGAAGAGAGAGGATCAAAACTTTGAGACAAACTTTGTAGTTTGTCCTGTTCTGCTTTTATTTTCTTATCTATTTCTACTGTTGCCTTTGACCAGGAGATACAAAATTTGTAAATATCACTACCATTCTTAAGAGCATTTTCTAAGCTCTTTATTCCAATACTCATATTTCTCCTATCGTTAGAGATTAATCCTAATACTTCTAAAAATATTTTATCCAAAAATTCCTTCCGGACCTTTTCTTCAGCTGATTTTTCTAGAGAATCAAAATGTGTATCAACACTGCTGACTAAGGTTTTGATTACCAGAAGAGGAGGCTGTTGGATCTATCTGGATTGATGGCATGATCTTTTCAAGCACTCTGGAAGCAGCCTCTATCAACTCACAGTCTTCCATATGAGACTTTAGGAGTTTTTCATTTGCCTTAGCATTTGTGAATGAAGCTATCTTCATTGTCTGTACCGGAGAGAGAGAGTCAAAGTCAAATGGGCCTTTTAGAAGCTCCAGTTCATCAATCTCTAAAGTTTCTTGGCTTAGAAACTTTTGAACAGTTTGTGCAGTGTCTCTTGCTGGAGACAAATGTTTCTTTTCTTCTGCAGTTTTGTCCTTAGGAGTCTTATCTCCTTCCACATTCTTACCACTTAGAGTTGTGGTTTTCTCTGTTGGATTCTTCTCTTTCTCTGTATCCTTGGTGCTGTCAACCTCTTTTTCTTTTTCTGCTACTTCTTTCTCCTGTAATTTTTCTTCTTCTTGGGATCCGGAGACTATAGGAGAAGCCGGAGAAGAGATGTTAGCCTGTTCTGGTGGCACTTCTTCTGGAGCAGATGATTCCAAGTCTGCAGCTGTTTCTACACCTGAGTCCTCTGTAATAGGAATATTAAACCTTTTGTATGTATTCCAGAGGATCTCTTCAGTGTCCTTGGCTACTTTGTTTGTCTCACCAAGCATAAGCTGATTCATCCTTGCTTTGCTTCTGAATTCATCCTTGCAGTCCTTGAATACCATGTTCATGGTTTTGTGATCAATTGAGGGATATAGCTGAATAGCTATTTGTTCCCTGATCTCAAGGTCTTTTGCCATGGCATTGCTCTTTCTTATTTCTAGTTCCATCTCTAGGCTCTTTGGGATTTCAGAGATAATCTCAATAAAAGCTTTATTGTAGATGTTCAAGTACCTTATTATAGCTTCCTGCAGGATCTTTTGATCTGCCTCATTGTAGTCATCATAGAATTCAGCCACTGGTTGAAGGTTCCCATCCACAGTGACTGATTTGACTACACTGTCTAGAGACAGGGTGGGCTTTTCAGAAAATTCTTCTGTCATTTCTTCCTTGTCTTGGCCAGAAGAGGGTTTACCAGATCCTTTCTTTTTCTGTTTCTTTATTTCTTTCACTCCCTCATCTGACTCAGTTTCTTCTTCATCCTTTTGGCTTTGATAAGCTCTTGAGGCTTTTGTCTTGGATCTCTTACCAGATCCCTGGACTTCCGGTTTTGAGCTTTTGGTTTTGATAGGTGTGGATCCTTTAGATGATCTGGTCTGGGTTGAGGATTCCACCAGAGCACTTTTCTTGCTTTTCTTTTCTGCCTCTTTCTTTTCTTCCTCAGATTTTCTTCTCTTTTCCCGGCTGGCATCAAGTGCCTCTTTTGAGATGCCTAGGCCTTGAGCAATATGCTCTACTTCTTTTCTCACCTTCCTCTTTATCTCAGGTTCCCTGAGTTCTACATGTATCTTTACACTCAGCTCCTCAAAGGTTCCAAACCTTTTTGCCTTTGGATCTTTGGGCTGACTTAGCATGTGTTGAACATGCAGCTCCACTATTTGTTCATCCACTTCATACCCCATGGGCATGATCCATATAGTTCTTGGTTCTACTGCCTCCATTAGACACTGATCTATTTCTACCATGAAGCATACTGTGTCTTTGTACTTTTCAACAAGGGATTGGGGTATTCTTTCTCTTGCATGCATCATGCTTTGGAAGTTCTTGAAATATCCCCATAGAGCTGTATTTCTTGCTTTAGCATCCCCAAGTCCATGTAAATAGTCTCTGATTTGGATGGCAACCGGTCTGTCATTCTGCCATATCCATCCACTGGATCTGGGAAGCTCATTCATGTAGTAAAAGAAGAGACAAAGGATCAGATTGCCATACTTGAAGGAGTTTTTCTTGTCCTTCTTAATCTTCTGTAGATTTTCAAAAAGTTGGTTTACAAGAAGCTCACACAAGTCATAGTCTGCATTCTCCTTTAACATTTGATAAGCTGTGTAGATTGCAGTTCCCGATACTAAATTTTCCCTACTGGAGTGATAGATTTTGTAACCAATTATCATAGATGCAAATTTGACATCCGGTTCAGTGATGTCATCAACTGTCATAGCTCTCTTGTCAAACTTGGATCCGGTTGCATCACTAACTATCTGATTTTTGATAGACTTGAGAACAGGTAATCCACCGGATGAGTGCAGACCGGTTACAGCCCTAATTGCATCTTTGGTGATCTTGAAGGGCTTGTTCAACCATAGGAAGTTGTCATGTACTCTACTTAGTACATACCGGACCCATTCATCTTCTTCAAAACAGGGGAAATGAATGCACTATGCAAAGTGTTTGTCCCGGATGGCTTTGTACTGAGGTTTGATCTCGAAGGAGTCATCTATCAATTGTTTGTGATAGATATCCATCAGTTTTGATTCTCCAAAGTCTTCAAAATTCACATGGATGTAAACCCTAATGTCTTCCATATGTAATACACCATGTGGAACACTAGAGAAGGCTCCTAGTGGATCTACCTCCAATGACTTGTATGGATGTTTCTTAAATTCAGGTCGGGGCTTGTCTGAGATTTTTACTATATTTGGAGTAGCCATTTCTCCAAAAGATTTGTAGCAAGATATCGGAGGTGAAAAATACCTTTTGTGTCTTCAGTTACACGGAGTGGCTAGATTGATTTCTGTATGTAATGACTTCAGCAAGAGATCTTAGGTGAACTTGATGAATTTTGTTGCAGAGCTCCGCTTTTCGCTTCTTCTTGGATGTGGAATGATCAAGTGATGGTTGAGAAATCCCTTATATCATTTCACAAACCCTAATATCTGTTTGCAATAAATGCTCCACCTATATTATTCTGGTTTGCCTTATCCGGATAGCTTGGAGTATCCCGGATCAGTCCTGATCTATGAACATCATACGGATCTTTCAATCATGAATAAATCAAGGTGACATATTACAAGAACATCCCAAACGTTCTGTCCAGTCTACAGAGTAAAATAATGTACTTCCGGATCTCTCCGAACCCTTTTGTAGTCCTCTGTCATTCTGGAGCATCTCCCGGAACAGGTCTTACTTGATCGATCACAACTTCTTTACATCTTCATGCGAACCTCTGAAATCTTGTCTGGATCATCTTAGGACTTATATCTTCAAACCCTTTACTCCGCATCTTGTGTCATATCCAGCATCACTTGATTGGCTGGGGGAACAGGATTTTCTTTGAGTCTCCCCCTGAGCCAGAGCTCACTTTTTAATTTTCGGAAGGAATATCAGCACCAGAATCTGGTGCGGATCCAGTTTCTGTATTCTCTAAACTTTTCTTTACCCAAATCTTGCTCATCTGATTCCAAACTTCATCCGCATTCATCTTTTGTTTACCCTTGTCTTGATTCTGATTATACACCAGACCTCTTTTGTCCTGATTCTTGCTTCTGCAAACTTTAGCATTATGACCGGACCTATTACAGATTTGGCAAATAACATTTCTTTGCATATTTGACTGATAACCTCTTGATCTGCATTGATTAGCCATATGACCTACTCTATTGCATGTAAAGCATCTACCTTTGAATGATTTGTTTACTTGCATATTTCTGCATTCATGAGACTTGTGTCCATACCTTTTGTAGTTAAAGCACTGTCCAGAGAAGGATGGATTAGTTTGATTCATTCTTTTTCTGCACTGATTAGCTTTGTGACCAAAGTGATTGTAGCTGTGGCAGTATCCATTGAAAGATGGATATCTTTGAGCATTGAGCTGTCTTACCGGAGGTCTTTCAGGCCTATTCCTTGGATTTTTTGATCCAAAATTCTTTTGACTGGATCCGGAGCTTTCTCCTTTCTCATATCCCAAACCGTACTTGTCATCTGTCTTCTTTTGACTTGCAAGAAGTACTTCAAGTTGGGCAGAACTTATCTTGAATTTATCTTTATATTCATTTGCTGTTTGAAGATCTCTTTTGAGAGAGACAATTTGATTCTCAAGTTTTTCTTCATTATCTTTGGCATCTTCAAGAACAGATTCAAGATGTCTGATAATCCTATCCATCTGGTGGCATTCTTTTGATTTCTCTTTAAGAGATTGTCTTAGATTGTCTTCAGCTTTTCTTTTTTCTTCAATCTCTTGAGTAAACTTTATAGTTCCTGATTCCATTTCATGTCTTAACATAATGACTTCTTTTGATAACTTTTCACATAACTTGGTTTTCTCAGTCAATTCTTCATTAGTATTGCTTTCTTCAGTTTGGCTTGCCAATTGTTGGAGCAGCTCCTTTCTCTTTTTCATAGAGAGACTTAATTTGTCTTTTAGTTCTCATGAATTCATCAGCCTGTTTGAGTCTTTCCTTTAATTCATTGACTTCAGAATTTGATTGTTCAAGATCCTCAAGGGCAGTCTTGAGTTGCTCCCTTAAACCATATGCATCCATTTGAATTCCTAGACCTTCCTCAAGCTGTTAGGCTCTATTAGGAGGAACCTTGCTCTGATACCAATTGTTGATAACTAAGGGGGGGGGGGGTGAATCAGTTATCCTAATTGTTTTTTCTTTTGAACTTTCTTATTAAGCAAAGCAGCATTGAGTTAAACAAACAAACATTATCATGAAATGAGAAACACATGACACAGTATTTTTGACATGGAAACCCGGTTAAGGGAGAAAACCACAGGGTGATTAACCCAAAGATTATTCTCTGTTAGAAGAATAAGGAGTTACAAAAATGGCACTTGCCAATTAGGGCTCACTGCCTGAGCACACTACTCACAAAGAGGCCCACTGCCTACAAGGAGACACACTGTCTACAAAGAATGTTATACAATACTTGAAATAATTGGAAGCACCTACATATGCTAGGGTTCAGTTCCGGTTAGGCTCAGTACACTGATCTGCTACACTTCATCTTTCCTCTATTCTTTATTCTGCTATCTTTTCACATACCAGATCTTTCTTACTACTTCTGCTCTGATCTGTACTTATTCGCATACACTATCACACAATCACTCCTTTCACAACTAAATCCATCCTCTATATATATCTGCACAAGTAATTTCATCACCTTTCTAGTCGACATCCGGAACAGTCTGGTTTCTTACAAGCTCTGTTCTGTCGGCTGAATCCTTGCTCACCAAGCAATGCGGATCAAGCATATACTTGTAGATATCATTAGTCATGTTGGCCAAACATGATTCATGCCTTCACAACCTTTACCATCAACAGTAACATATCCGGAAAAGATTCTGATGCTCTGTCAGTCAGTTCTTCCTTCTATTCTCATTGTCTTTCAGGAATCCGGTACTCAGCTATTCATATCTTTTTCTTTGTCCATCACCGAAGGCTAAATCCTTGGAATATACTACTCAAGGTAGTCCTCTTAACTTCCCCAAATCTGCACTACACCAAGACACTTCCTCTGAGAGGTCCGAACCAATCTGTCGGACTTTGCCACATGCTCTGTTCTTGTTCACCAGACCATAACAGTTCTTCATCCTGACTTCCGGTAGAGGCACACCATGACTTGCGGATATGTGGGATGACCTTTGTTGCCATCAATGACAACAACCATGAATCCATATAGTGTCTCTTGCCAACACAACCTTATGCCTGAAATTATTGTAAGAAAACAATGACCTTGTAAAGATTGATTGAACCTGTTATGGGCATGATGTCTTGTAGGTGGAGGACCTCTGAATCTTCTTTGTCTTTACATAGGGATGAATCCATCTTCTTTTGTATCTTTGGAAGCGTTCTTCTTAGGACCTTTAGTGCAGTCTTTTTCCTCCTTTGTTTCAGACTTCCCTTCTTCTTTGAAGTTATCATATAGATTTACAGATGCATTGGTTATAAGACTTTTCCATTTTTAAAAACCAAGACTAGATTTTTATTTTGATGGATTTTGAGAGTTAATCAACTCATCTAGAATCTCATAACCTCCTTTCAATTTTAAACCCATGTTAATTTGTTCTTTTTTTTTCTAGTTCTTTTCTTAGAGTGAAAACTTCTTCCTTAAGTTTTGAACATTTAGCTTCTTTGTCATTGAGCTTGGTATTTAAGCAATCTTCAATCCTCTTGCCTTCTTCAACTTTGACTTTCAAATTGTTGATCACATCTTCTACCTCCTTGAGTTTAATTTCACATCCTTTGTCTCCTTCTATTTGAGGTTTCTATTTGCCAAATACTTCTTTTGATTCTCTAGCTTATGTCTTCAATTTGATAATTGTCTCCATTAATTTTTCAAGCATGACCTCATATTTTAGATTTAGCTCTATTGCTTCATCTAGATCTTCAAGAGATAATTATGGTTCTCGTTAAGGTCTACCTCATCTAGATTTAAGTCCCAAACTTTAGGTTCCATTGACTCTAGATTTGGTTCTTGAGAAAACACATCATTAGACATTGTTTCAGATTCCATTTGTTCAAGTGTAGGATTTACCTCAGTTGTTAGGCTTCCCAAAGGCACTTAGAACCTTTCAAAAACTAGGATGTCCAAGAACTCTATGACCAATTCAAAATCCAACACTATTTCTACACACCCTATTACCCCCAAGGCAACGGCCAAGTAGAAGCATCGAACAAGACCATCTTGAAACTCCTCAAGAAGATAGTCAACGATGCTGGCCATGATTGGCACATCCAACTCAATCTTGCTCTGTGGGCCTATAGAACCAGTATACGCACTCCCACAGGTGCTACCCTTACACCCTTGTCTATGGATCAGAAGCTATCCTCCCCATTGAGGTCGAGTTACCATCTCTCAGGGTGTCGTTAAAAAGTCTCATAACAGATGAAGAATATAGAGTTTCTAGATTGCAAGAACTATAGTTGCTAGAGGAAAGAAGACAAAAAGATTTTGATCATCTCAAAGCATACCAACAAATGATGTCATGAACCTAGAACCACAGAGTCCACCCAAGAGTCTTTAAAGTTGGAGATCTAGTACTTAACGAGAAGCCCCACAATCAATAGGATCAGGAAAAGAAAGGCAAGTTCGAACCCAACTAGCTTGGGCCTTATGTGATCGTAGCTGCTTATGGATCAGGGGCATGTTAGTTACCAAGATCAGAGGGTGAGCTATTCGATGACCCAATCAACAACATGCATCTTCACTAGTTCTATACATAGGAGAACCCCAATGTAAAGGGGGTATAAAAATACAAAAAAATATAAAAATATAAAAATACAAAAAAAAAAATTAGAAAAATATAAAAAAATAAAAAAATTAGAAAAGTACAAAAAAATCATCCTTTGGTGAAAACCTGGCAAACAGGTACCTTGGATATGTATCATGATGAAAACCTAGCAAACAGGCATCATGCGTACTTTCTAGCTTTCATGCAAATAAAAGCAAGTGGTGGAAACGTGGTAAACATGTGTTACTTGTGATAAACCGCTTCCTCCATCTTTGGGAAACCAATCACCTTGTGTCCATTCTTCCCTCACTCATGTTCCATTCCACCCATATCTATTCCATAATAAAAACCTAACGATAACCTATCATGGCTTGATACTCTATCTCTCTATTGCCTTGTCAACCAAGGTTTTATCCCATATCCTAATCCACAGTGTTAGCCTAGCATAGTATCTCTCGTTAGTATCCACATGGTCCAAGTCCATGAACTACGTTGCCTCTGTATCATCATGTAGGCAAGGCTATTTCTTAATGCACCCTCGAGGCTTCCCATCCATCCCATATCTAGTATACCCCCTAGTCCATCCATGGTCCAAGTCCATGAACTACATTGCCTCTGTGTCATCACGTAGGCAAGGCCATTTCTCAATGTGCCCTCGAGGCTTCCCTATCCATCCTATTGACAAGGTGTCGTTGTACCTTGTCATTTAATCATATTTCAGATGTCAAAATCTAGGGGTTATGTTCTCAGCTATCTGTAATTAGGGATTCTATAGTTACCAGTTTTCCTAGCTAATCTTAACAACTTCTACTAATTTGAAGAGATTGATCTGTCTATTTATTGAATGAATTTAAGGAATGCTAAAAATAGAATTAAATAGAAAGCTACTTAAAGCAATCTTAAAAACAACAACATTCATCTATCTATCAAAATCAATAAATACTTTCCACAACAAAATCTGAAATAACAAAACAGTGGTACTAGCCTTCTACCTTGGTGGTGAGAGTGGGCCCTTACTCCACACCCTTGGGGCTGAAGGCTACAGTAGGGAATTAGCACAAAAGAATAAGATCACAACTAAATTCAGTCCAATTCCATTCACTTTGCATTCATGAAAAATATTGATATCAAAGAAACTAAGATTACCAAGAATCAAATTAATTCAATCATTGTATTTTTTTCTACTGTTCCTATAAGTATATATAAAATGAGTGATGACATATCACTTATCTAATCTACTAGTTCTTCTATGAGATGACATCCATCTCCTTATTATACTAGTTGTTTAACTATGGAAAAATAACCATGCAATAAAAATAGATTGAGTGGAATAGAAGTCCACTCAGAATTCTAAGTTGAGTCTTAATACATTTAGGCAGCGAGGCCCTAAAAATAAGGATATTGAATCAGTTTTATTGGTAACTCATGCAAAAATTTTAAAAGATAAATAATCCATTAGTTAACTAAAGATGACCCTTCACCACTCAGGTGATGATTTGAGTGAAATGAGGGGTATTATGATCACTACTGAAAGTGCCTGATCAGCAGCTTATATTGGAAATATGCCCTGCTCTTAGGAGGTGCCTAAGATATATGTCCCTATTTGCAGCTCCAAAGATATGTCTGTAGCTCCGGAGATATGTCTGTAGCTCTAGAGATACCATTGTGGCCTTGTTCAGCTCCAGAGAGGCTTTTCTCTTTACTTCAAAACTTCTGGTGTCATGGAATTCTGGTATTGTCTTCGGAGATCATTGAAGACTACCTCCAGAGATTTACAAAATTGCCATTCTAAGCATCTACACCTATTCATTCAAAAAGAGAGAAGTTTTTTTGCATTTTTCCATCAATTCCATGCACATTAGTCCTTTAATCAGAAATTATGATCTTAAGTAATTTATCTTCAATTAATCATTATCTAAAACAATCTTGCTAGCCTATTTGGGCACAGACATTAAGAAAGATGGGATCAGGAAGGAGAAAAAGAGAGGTAAAAAGATGTATTTCATGGGTGCTACTTGGCACTCATCACCTGTATCTTGTCGTCTATCCTCTAGTCCATCCATGGTCCAAGTCCATGAACTACGTTGCCTCTACATTGTCACGTAGGCAAGGCCATTCTCAATGCGCCCCTGAGGCTCCAGTCTCCCATTCATCATGTGTTTGGTCCTTCTACTGCCTAGGTCTTAGGTTTGTTAGGGTTTACCCTGAACTACATTGCCTTTGCATTGTCACGTAGGCAAGGCCATTTAGCAATGAGCCCCCGAGGCACTAGGTCAGTCCCTTAGGGTTAGTCTCACCAATAAGGATTGAGGAATTCTTTCACCAGACAAGCAAGTGCAAACATAACCCACTCTTTTCAAGAAAAAATCTTAATGCAAGGCATTAACCTATCCAAAGCAAAGAAAACAAATACCTAAGGCATTCTAAATGATTTTACCTAAATTATGGTAAGAAACAAACACATCTAAATGCAAATATGTTTTGTGGTCTAGAATCACGGTTAAAGTACAGAGTCTTGATTTTTTCTATCATGTCTTTCTATGCTACTCGAGGATGCCAAAAGCTAGAGATGCTATGATGGGGGTATGATTATTTTCTTTGTTTGTTGTTTGTGGATTAAACTTTAGTAATGTGAAGCCTTGTCTAATGACATGATCGGCAAAAGATCATCAAGGACATCAAAGGTCTAAACATGAACAGGGGCAATTCTTGTCTATTGATATGCAAGGAATACTCAGGTCATCTCAGTTCAATTATACCTTGATGCTTGTATTAACTTGCTAAATCAAAATCCATGTAAGAAATGCTCAGGTCATCTCGGTTCAATTATACCTAGATGCTTGTATTAACTTACAACATTCAGAAAAAGTACCAAAAAAATTGCCCAATGATGAAATAAGCACTTCAAAATACTTGCACCATCAAGATGTCAAAAGAAAAAGCATCCATCATACATCCATTATACATCCATACATCTGTATCCCATGCACTAAAAGATCCAACAATGCAGAGTAACAATATAAATTGAAGCCTGTGAGTCTTTCTATTGAGTCATTCTTTCAATCAATCTTCTATCTACCATTGTGTCATTTATGTGTCGATAGCGTACATTTGGACATCACAAAAACATAGCATATAGTTGCATATCATATCACATGAGATAGTCATTTACATGATTAAATTAGTTGCATACATAATAAAGTGCATCAGGTCATCCATACACAATCACCACATAGTGTCAACAGAAAAAAATCTAAAACATAGATAAGTGCATCACATAAATTGCATAATCATATAGATACCATTTGCATTTACACATTAGGGGTATATCAAGTAAAACATCTAAGTCTGCATTAGATAAACATGTGCATCACATCATACAAATAGAAATGCATCCATAACATAGAATCAGCAAACTGCATAGAGAGAACATCAAATAGCTGCATCATCATGTAAATATCATAAAACATGTTCAAGTGTACAATATCAAGTGGTCCATCTCTGAATCAATGTCATATACAATGAATACATCTCAAAGATAGTGATACATGTCTCAAAATACAAAAGTGGTACATATGCATATCTGGCTATCTGAGCCATCAAAAAGTGCACGTAAGAGCCAAAATTTGCGCAAGTGTCTACTAGCCCTATTGCTATGAAATGCTGCTCCCATTAGTCTCTCCTGAGTCCCCTCCTCCACTAGCCCCAGACTGCTATGGGCCCATCATAGAGGTTCCTGACCTCAATCCACCTACTCTCTGAGAAGCCATAGACTAGCTCCTGTAGCTCAGGACCCTCTGACTAATTGGCACAACACCATGGTATAAACCTTAATAGTACTATGTCCGAGCCTACACTCTGGCAAGCTCACCCTATACCTAAGCTAACTGCCCCTGCACCTATGCCAACTGTGTCTTTGCCTATGCTAGTTGTCCCTATGCCTATGCCTAATACACCTGTCTAACCAAAAAACTACTAGTGGCATCTGTCCCAAGGGTTGCTACTATTGTATCCCTCTCTACTTGGATAACTCGTATCCGCACCTCTGCCATATCTCACTCTCTCGTGAGTCCTGAGATAACCTCTGCATATATCTCCTACCGAGCCTCGCCCATCCTAAGTTATGCCCGCAGCTGTCGAACCTATCCTCTTAGCATAGCAATAGCTCTCTTGGACATCTGACTGTGGTGGACCCTGAAGTGTGTGTGCCTATCCTTGCCCCTGTGGCTGAGGTACCTGCTATTGTGCCACCTGCTGAGGTGGTGGCATCTGTGTCTACTATACAGCCTACTATGCAACCTACGATGGCACTACCTGCTGAGCATGGGAAGGTCCCTCCCCAGCTCTCCTCCTTTGCCTATGTCTATCTCCATCTCCACCACCTCCCCCTCCTCCATCACCTCCACCACCTCCCCTTCCTCCACCATCTCCACCACCTCCCCATCCTCCTCTCCTCCTCCTCCTGCTCCTGCCAACCTGGCCCTCATCTATATAAGGAACCAACTCTCTAGGCCCTGAGTATCTTAGAAATGGATGGGTAGTGAACCACTCCTCATAGTCCTGAGTCATCCTAGCATATGCAATCTCTCTCCTCATCTCCCAGGCAACATAAGGAGTCTACCGAAACTTTGTCATTACCTCCTCATAGGATGCCACTAGCCCCCATCTGAATCTCTCTGTGTGAGTCTGTACAAATACAGCCTGCCCCTGTGGCATGCCCTGTCTCCTCCCAAACTGTCTCTGAACCCGGCTAACAATTTGTCTCTCTAGGATGAACCGTGTTCGGCCTATAAGCCACCAAGTTTGATAATAGTACAGCAGCTTGTCCGCCTCATCCTCCCAAGGATCAAAGTCTAGATATGGTCACCAGACGACCACATCTACTCCATCTAATGAATGCTTCCAATACTCAAGATTTCCTAGCCTATGCTAGGAAATCACTCCTACGCAGCCGTAGCTATAAGGCTCTCCCCTCTGCCTCTAAAAAATGCAAGTCAGCCTAGTAATGGCAATGTGTTCCCATAGCTAAAACTGCAATAGCGAGACACCTTCTGATGGACTAGCACCCCTATGGTATACCACCTAATGCATGTCGTGGTATAGGTGCTCTAAAATATAGACACCCCAAGCATAACGGGTGCCCTATGTGACCATCCTATCCATGATCCGTCCCCATCCAATTGGGAACCCATGTGATCTCCTATCGGGGCGTACAATGCCTAGGATCAGTCTTGTAACTATCCTAGGGAAATAGTCATAGTAGTCATGAATGTCCTGCTAGGAGATGACTTGTCCAACTAGCTTGAGGTCATCAAATACTTGCCTGCACTCTGCAAGTCCTACGTCCTGCTGTGGATCCTACTCCACGAGCTCTCCTTGAATAGGCAAGTGGAGTATCCTGTATACATCCTCCAAGGTCACCGTCATCTCGCTGGTTGGGAAGTGGAAGGTTCCGTCCTCGCTATGGAACCTCTCTACTACTGCAATCAGTAAGCCATGGTTCACTCGAACCTCAGGCATAAAGCATACATAGTCCAATCCCACCGTGCCGAGTGCCTCTTGATGTATCTCGGTCAACATATGCCACTACAACATCAGCATGGGAAACTGCTCCCTTGACATCAGTGTATCTCGTATGTCCTCCTACAAGCACATAAAGCAAGGCATTAACCTAAAGCTGCAAGTACCATGCTCAACATATCTATAGAAACATATCAACTAACTTAACATATCAAATTGATCAAAATAGCACACTACATCTCTTGACTAGATTCCTGCAATCTCAGAGATAGCTTATCGATTGACATGTCAAATAGGATGCCAATCGAGTCAATTATGTTAAGTAAACTAAATATCTATATCATATGTGCCATAACAGAAGGTACATGTGCCATTTCTTATCAAATGCACCACTTCTAGTAAATGTGCCACAAGATTTCATGCATGCGTCGTCCCATATCGTAAAAGTGCCACCCAATTATATGCGTCGTTTCATACCGTAAATGCACCACCAAATTATGAATGCACTAACCTAACTCATTCATGCACAGCTTTAGTGTATGCGCCATTCTATATCCTAAATGTGCCAAAGTTTGACAAATGCATAGTTTCCCATGCTAGATGCACCAAACTGTGATCTGGCACATTTGTCTAGCATAATTTTGCCTAGCATTTATTACTCTAAAAATTGACCCTAGGGGAAATTTTTTGAGATACATACTGGGGGTCCTACCTCTGCTGGCTAGTCAAATCATTGGACTCGCTCAAAGTGATGCTGCTCATGTGGAATATCGATCCTCGTGCTGACTGCTCTATGCTCTATGCTCTCCTAAGCTCTCAAAAGAAAATCAAACAAAGCCAAGTGTGCAAATGATTTGTCTTGTGGACCCAGCTCCTATATATAGCATGCAAACCCTGAAACTAGCTATGTGGTGACTATGACTACTTCTCGTACCCGTTTCTTCCTGTTTTCTTCCCGTTTCTCAGAAACACATCCTGTTTTCTTCAAACCTAACCAAGTTTTCCCTTCATCTTCATGAGATTGTCCATCTGACATCCTTCTGCCTTCTTCCCATCCAATCTCCTGAGGGGGCATCCTATCGTCATAACCTGTACTAGGGGCAAACTGGGGCATGTATCATTGTCAGACTATCTATTCTTTGAAGCAACACCGTAAACTACATTGCATCAAAGAGGGGCAAAATGTATACGCTTAAAAATGACACGGTTCTGTCTAAATAAATATTCTTAATATTCATTCCCTTCCTAATTCTTCTATCAATAAATAAATAAACAAATTTATTTATTTGATTCATATTCCTCTAAGTTAATTAAATATCAAAATATTTAATTACCTCTTCTAAAGTCAAAATTAAATAAAATCCTTTATTTAATTAAATTCTTCCAATAATTCTTAATTATTTATTTAAAGTCAATTCTTCTTCCAAATTTAAATAAATCAAATCAAATTTATTTAAATCCTCGCAATCTCTAAAAATAAAATATAATCAAATATTTTATTTATTCTTCCAAATCATGCACAACAATTAAATAATTTATTATTTAATTTCTCTCAAATCATGCAAAAGAAAATCTCAAGTTGAGTTATCTATTCAATCGACCTTGTTTTTATCAATATCTCCTAAATTAGAAAAAAAGTTTCTAATTTATGAAAAGCATGTCTTATCTTTAGAAAAGAAAGTAGTTAACTCAAATAAAACAACTTTTGTGTGACACTTGTCTTCTTCTTATTCATGCACATTCCTCAAGGTTTCTCAACTGTTGATCTTCTCATTCTTTCTATACTGTTGATCTTCTCTCTCATGAGTCTATAAATTGAACCCTATTCTTCCATTTCATTCATCCAAGCTTTAAGTATTGTTACTCTGTAGGAATTACAGCATGCCTTTGGCACCAATTCCTTCATTGCTTGTGATCACACTCATTACTACACACTACTATCATTGTTGTGAAGCTCATCTTCATGGTGAAACTATCATAGACGTTCCCACTTGAACATCTTGGAATCATAGGAAGGAAGTGCACCTTTTGAGGGCCATATTCATAGACAAGATCATTTGTGATAGGCGGTCAATAGAAGCTGAAAATTAAAGGAGGTTTGCTTTGTATTGTTCATTGTTTGATTGATCTCTTTTGTTTATTATTTCATTGAGTTTTGGGTATTATTGATATAATATATTGATTATTCATTTTAGATCCTATTTTCCCTTAACACCAACTGTTGAACACATCCAAAGACTGAGAAGGGGGGTGACTCAGTCTATTCTTAAACTTTAAATCAATTACATTTACAACTTAAACATCAAATCATTTTAACTCCATCTGCTAGGTCTTCCAGACTGACCTACCTTAAACATGCTGACCCCAAGTCTCTAACTATGTCAAACTGTTTCTTCCAAATCTTCCACTATATCAATCATGCCAACCCCATGTCTCTAACTATATCAAACCATCTCTATTAAATCTTTAATTTTCCATTAGCTACATTAACCTGTCTTTAACCATTTCTCAGCCTCTTCAACATCTATACAAAACTCTATACAAGCCTAACCTCAAGTTGACACATATTGAGTTGACATCAATGACAACACATATTTCGAACATTTTTAACTCTTCCTTAAATGTGATTTCTACCAGCAAGTGGGATCAGCCACTTTAATGTGGGGGCATATATTGTAGTAATTTTTTAGATATCTTAGACATTGTGATAAAATGTGTGGTGTATGCTTCCTTGTCATCGTAAGGCATCTTCGTGATGTAGGTGGGGTTGTATGCATTGTTTTGTGTGTTGCATATGCTTCCTTTTCATTGTAAGGCCTCTCCATGATACAGGTGGGGTTGTGTACTTTGTGCACATGCTTTTTTGACATCATAATATCTCCATGATGCAGGTGGGGTTGTATGTTTTTGAAAGTCCTTCTATGGAAGGCAGGATTGTGTATTCCCTTGAGTGGTTGCATATCCTTTTAAAAAGTCCTCTATGAATGTAGGATTGGATCTTGAGTTATTCACCATTAAGCATGTCTTTGGTGATTGTTGTAGCGTAGCTTGACCATCAAGTGTGTTTGGCGTGTCTTATATGGTGGTACGTAGCGATGAACTCCCCCATTGCCCATATTTTATATGTTTAAGATGTATAGTGTGTTGACGACATATTCTACGACGCTCGTGTATTCTATGTGTTTTCTAGGAGTCTTCCTTACATGTCTTACATGTTTTAGTGGAAACACATAGCGATGAGCTTCCCCATGCCATGTGTCTTACATTTTTCATGGAGGCACATAGTGATGAGCTCCCCAAACATTATGTTCTTTTGATGGTAGTGCATAGTGATGAGCTTCCCATTACCTAGTTATGGTTATATAATTGTTTAATCATGTCTTCTCTTCTTGTATGTCTTGTGTATTACATGAGTGAATTCATGCATTCTCTGTGTATTATGTGCCTCTTTACTATCTTCTTCTTGTATTGCATGCTTCCTTACTATATTCCTTGTGTTTTGCATCACTGTCGAGTATTTTCTTATGTTTGTCTAAGGTTGGGGGCTAGAAATGGTCTTCCAAACTTAGGGTGTGTCTTTTCTCTAGTATCTAATGTGTTTAGTGTGATTTTCCTATACTTTAATGCATATACTGATTGAAAGATTGTACACACATTAAATTGGGGGCTAAATGTTATGGAGTAAAAAGTGACCACATGTCCTTTTACCTCCTTGTTTATCTCATAGGTCCCCATGATTACATTATACATTCTAAATATTCATCCTGATGTAAAATTTCCTAAAACCAATGTAAATTGGGAATAAGGGGCCCATATTTTATGTTAGCCTAGAGTAAAAAGTAGTCCTAAGACTTGAGTTCCATCGCCCAAGTCTCTCCTAATTGGTTAGGGAAAATTCAAATGTATGTTAGCTTGGGACCTTAAAAAAATTCTCTTTGTTAGCTCTTTTGGTTTAATTTGATGAATATTAGCCAAAAAGCATATATAATTGTATTTTTTAATTCATTATGAACCTAGTTAGAGATAGCTAACTTGAAGCATTGGAATAAAGGGCATTCAAAGCATTCATTGTGATTCTAGAGCAGATTTGTCTTATCATTATGTGTTGTTGTAGGTTTGATGTTATCATCTATCTCTCCTTATGTGTTGAAGATCCTTCCTCCTCCTAAGGGTTTCATCACATAGGTGATATCATTTTGTTGTTTATCATCATTGGATTCATCATATTGTTATTGTGTTTTGCCTATGTGCTACAAGGGCACACTCTCTTTCTCCATAAATAGTTTTGGGAAGATTGAATGTTATCCTGAGATTTGATTATGAAAGTCCATAAACATCACAACCCCCAAACCCCTTCTCTTCTTCTTGTGTGTAGGTTATAGGAGCAAGATCTAGAAAATATGAAGATATTGCAAGATTGAGACAGGATTAAGGTTTTAGGATCTGATAATAGTTATAAAATATTCCTCTATATAAGACTTGAGTATTAGTGTCCTAGTCTTTCTACCCCTTCTAACTCCAGGTCTGGTATCAGGGCAGTCTCTACAACATTTCCCCAATTTACAATTTCTACAGATTCAACCATCTAAGACTTGGGTAGTCCCAAATAAGTCCTCTAATACATCTACTTCCAAGATAGAGGTTCTATCATCTTCCTAATCCTCTCTATGCAATTGGTTATTGGATATTTGTTGCATAACTTCAATTATAATTAGATCGTCATAGATCTAGGGTTTAGTGCATTATTTACCTAGGATTTCATAAAAAGGATTGATTAAATCTAATCTTTCTATAACAATCCTAAGTACAAGATCTGTATCCAAGTGCACCTTCATTTTGTAGTGATTTGGGTTGGTCTTTCCCTTGAATTTTATTTTGAAAAAGGGTTTGATCTAGTGTGCATGCTAGTTGTTATCATTCTCCTTTTTCACAAGAAACACTAACAATGCCTCATCAAAGAAGAAATCACTACACATTGGTGTGAATGTTGCCACATGAGTATTATGATCACCTTTACCACGATACTTTTCAAAGTTGGGAGTCTCAAATTTTTCAGGCATTTGAGTTCTTAGGATTGTATAAGATAGAGGACTACAAGCATGATATGTTGGTATATTAGGTTGAGAAGAAGCATTGGCTAGATTTGTCAATTTTTTCTGCAAGGATGTAATACTTTGCAAAAGTTAGTTTAGGAGGGCATCATTAGGTGATGTGGTTTGTGTGTTTGAGATAAGACTATTTGATGTTGTAGCCATGAAATTAAGAGGTGGTTAGGAATAAGTAGAAGTGATGAGTGGTTGAGAATAGTTATTCATGGGCATGGATACATGAGGTGTTGAGTTTTGGTAATTAATTTCTATGGATTTGTGATGCAGAGGTTAACGCAACGGGAGCTAACTAATAGGAAGGAGGAGCCAATAATACAAACAGCATGATAAAAATCCCTATCGGCTCAGCATCATCATCATATTTCCTGCAAACACCAACAGCATCATCATCATATTTCGGACGAGCACAATTATCCTCCTACCGACTACTGTTCACTTCCTCCGTTTTCCGCCTATCATCATCATCATGATGTTCAACTAGCGCAAACATCCTCCTATTGCACTATTCATCGGGCGCCAAGCTCCATCGGCATCATCATGATATGCAACACCCCCTTCGTTAGCAGGATATCCAATATCCGGTTGCTCCAAAGATCCTGATGATGATCACCTTCAGCACCTTCCCTTTGATACCCCGATAGCCGACGATACAAGCAACAGCATCATGATATGATTTATCCGGTTCTCTCGAAACCTCCTGATGATGTTAACACAACTTTCTGCCGAGGACTTCCGCCGATACCTAAGCACTTAACGACAGCAGGATAAACTTGCATAGGGGGATATCTCAATATCCTGATGACGATGACGTCATATCCTGATGACGATGATGTCACCCAATATCCTGACGACCTCTTCAACACTTAGTAAAAAAAAAATGAACTTTGACTCCCGCATCTGCTAGCGATACGCGGATGATGGGCACTCCCGAGAGATGATCCTGACGGTGATATATACGCTGAGTATATATCCGACTTAAAACATCCTGATGCACTTGCAACATGTAAACTTCATCAGCTTCACGACCCGATCCTAATGGCGGTGTATTCGCAGATGACGATGCGACTCGATCCAACTGGAAATGCACATGCAGACTCCTGTATATCTGTCCACTGCATGTAAACACTTAGAACCATACGATTTCACAAAGGCAATAAGATGATTGGGCCGGATCACCTTCAAACCAAAATTTAACAGCTTATCCTTCTAGACCTAGCACATGAGGATGCTAGGCTGATTCACAGCATGCTCCTAACTGATCTCTTGAACGATGCAATGCATAAACAGAAAACAAAAATGCAAACTAAGCTATAATACAGGACCATTCCACCGATTTACAGGATCAACCGGTGGAAGGGTTGAAAGTGTCCATCAACTTGCAAACAGAAAGGAAATCAAAACAGATACAGCTGATAAACTCAGATAATGCAAATGATGAGATCTTATTCAAATGAAATTCAAGAATTCTGAATATAGCCTCACAATGTCTGAACTGTTCTCCTGAATCTCAACTCAATCACAACACCAATACATAATGCAACTAACATAACATCTGTCAATATCTTAAACCCTAACAGATCGAAGGTATATATAGCAAAATCCTTCGAGTACTACCAACTCACTTCCCAGCGGCTGGGAGCTTCCAAGCGGCTGGGAGAAGGACAGTTCAGACTACCTGATCACGATCTGTAACTGCCTACACATACTCCTAGGCTGATCTAATACATAGCATCGGTCCAATGGACCTTATTACATGATGAAGTCAAACATACTAAAAATAGACTAATGCCCTGTCATCATGTGGACAATTAACCTATATCCTGATCATGTACGGGTGCTCCTGCACCATACTCCCCAGAAGAAGAAATCTCAAGTCCACTTGAGATGAGAGTATCAAGGTCTGCACCATGTTTCTGGATTTGATCTTCAGTCATCCAGACTGCTTCAGAGTTCGGTTGTCCCTTCCAAGAGACGAGGTACTCCAAGTACTTTTTGTTCCTGGTCTATTTGACCACTCTGGTGTCCAAAACCTTCTGCAATTGTGGAGGATCATGCTTGGGAATGTCATCAGCAACTGTATCCTGTAGGAGATCCTGATCTGCATCTGGATTAGCCTTGTATGGAGTTAAATCACATACATTGAATATGGGAGACAAACCAAGATCAGGAGGGAGTTGGATCTCATAAGCATTCTGTCCATGTTTGTGCAAAATCTGACATGGTCCAACTTTCCTTTGCATGAGCTTAGTATACTTTCCCTTAGGAAGTCTATCTTTCTTCAAGTGAACCCAAACCAAATCTCCAACATCAAACTGGACATCCTTCTTCTTTTTATCAGCATATTCTTTATATTTCAAGGTAGTTTGCTGCAGTTGGGTCCTGACCTGATCATGAACCTCTTTTATAGCTTCTGCAAAAGCTTCTCCTTCTGCACTGACAGGGTCTACGGTAGGTAGATCTCTCAACTCCAAAATTCCTCTGGGATGCATTCCATAAACAATCTGAAAAGGTGATTTTCCTGTGCTCCTATTGACAGTATCATTATATGAAAACTCAGCTTGAGACAGAATAGTGTCCCACTTCTCTCCATGCTGTTTTGTCAAGCATCTGAGCAAATTCCCTAAGGAACGGTTCTGATGCAGAGTGAAACGCAACGGGAGCTAACTAACAGGAAGGAGCTACAAACAGCATGATAAAAATCCCTATCGGCTCAGCATCATCATCATATTTCCTAAAAACACCCACAGCATCATCATATTTCGGACGATCATAATTATCCTCCTGCCGACTACTGTTCACCTCCTCCGCCTTCCGCCTATCATCATCATCATGATGTTCAACGGGCGCAAACATCCTCCTATTGCACTGTTCATCAGGCGCCAAACACTAACGGCATCATCATGATTTGCGACACCACCTTCGTCAGCAGGATATCAAATATCCGGTTGCTCCAAATATCCTGATGACGACACATTCAACACCTTGCCTTCGATGCTCCAATAGCCGACGACACAAGCAACAGCATCATGATATGATTCATCTGGTTCTCTCGAAACCTCCTGATGATGTTTCACAACTTTCTGCCTACGCCGATACACCTCCTGATGATGTTTCACAACTTTCTGCCGAGAGCCTTCACCGATACCTAAACCCTTAGCGACGACAGGATCAACATGCATAGGGGGATATCTCAATATCCTGATGACGATGACGTCATATGCGGATGACGATGACGTCACACAATATCCTGATGACCTCTTCAACACTTAGTCACAAAAACTGAACTTTCACTCCCGCATCTGTTAGCGATATGCGGATGATGGGCACTCACAGAAGATGATCCTGATGGTGATCTATACACTGAGTATCTATCTGACTTACAACATCCTAATGTACTTGCAACATGTGAACTTCAACAGTTTCATAACCCGATCTTCACTCTAGGCCGATGCACTCCTCTTTGGCAACTCCTGATGATGATCACCCCGACGAACTCGCACTTCATGCACTCAACTGCATCATGCCGATCTCCTCCACTTATCCGGATGATGATGCCTGAAGCTTCTGCAGGATATAACCCAGAATATCCTGATGAAGCCGTTTTGACGAACTCCCAACCTTAGCGAAATATCACGTCGCCGATCCTCCAGGGATGACCCGATCCACTCTCAGGGTGATCTTCCAACTCCAAACTTATCAACTCGACCTAGCACATGAGGATGCTAGGCTTCTCAACATCTGTCGACCGCGATCCTGCACACCTGCATGCGAACAAACAGAAAACACAAACTACCTCCTAACCTACTATACACAGCCATTCCACCGATTCGACGAATCAACCGGTGGAATGGATCAGCATGTCCATGAAACCACCAGATTAGCAAAATGATTAAACAATGGAATCCAACCAGAGAAAGAACACAAACAGGGTCTCTTTATTGATTTCAAAGATGCAATTACAATGCTCAATCTCTCTCTGCAATCTGACTTCTCAATGTGATACAATACTATGATCGATGATATCTCTATCTGTATCTCTATGCAATATCAACCGATCCCTATGCTTAAATAGATTTTCCTACGAGTACTACTGACCCGACTCCAAGCGGCTGGGAACTCTCCAGGCGGCTGGGAGATCCAACCGATCATACATCATGACAGCTGTTCTAACAAACTTAACTAAAAATAGTAAAAGCCTGGTCAGCATGATCTTATCATGATCAGCGTGACCTTATTACATGCATTTGGTCTTAACAGACCTTCTTGGAATCATAAACAAGACCTAAAACTACTAACTGCCTCATGGAGGCCAGCTGTTAGGTAGGTGCCTCTGCACCAGGTTCACTACTTCAGTCTGTCCATCCATTTGAGGATGATATGCAGAGGAAAAAGATAAATTGGTTCCCAGTTTCCTCCAAAGAGTTCTCCAGAAGTGACCAATAAACTTCACATCCCTGTCTGATACTATACTCAATGGCAATCCATGGATTCTGACAATCTCCCTGAAGAATAAATCTGCAATGTATGAAGCATCAGCAGTGGTTTTGCATGGCAAGAAATGTGCCATTTTACTGAATCTATCCACTACAACAAAAACACTGTCAAAGCCTTTCCTTGTCCTTGGTAAACCCAAGACAAAATCCATACTGATGCTTTCCCATGGTCTGGAAGGAATGGGTAAGGGCTGATATAAACCTGCATTGGTTGACCTGCCTTTAGCTTTCTGACATATCACACATGTCTCCACAAATTTTCTGACATCTGACTGCAGCTTAGGCCAAAAGTAATGCCTTCTGACCAGATCAAGGGTCTTGTCTAGACCAAAATGACCTGCCATAGCTCCACAATGTTTCTCCTTGATTATATTTAATCTCATAGAACACCTTGGAATACACAACTATCCACCCTTGAACAGCAAACCATCCTGAATCAAAAATTCAGAGAACTCAGCATGATATTTCTCCCCAAAAGAAGTACATACCTGATATATTTCTCCAAAATCTTCATCAGACTCATACATGGTCTTGAGTGAATCAATGCCAACACTCTCTAGCTGAATCTGATTGACTGTTAGAACTCCTCTGCTCAAAGCATCTGCAACTTTATTTTTGACCCCTTTCTTATGCTTCAATGTAAAAGTGAAAGCCTGTAAGGTTTCTACCCATTTCATATGTCTGTGGTTCAGCTTTTCCTGGCTGTTTATGAAACTCAGAGCCTGGTTATCTGTGAATACTATGAATTCCTTTGGCATCAAGTAATGCCTCCATTTCTTGAGTGACTGAACTAAAGCATACATTTCCAGATCATATGATGAATACCTCTTCTTAGCATCATTGAGCTTTTCACTGAAAAATGCAACAGGTCTACCTTCTTGGCTGAGTACTGCTCCAATGGCCATGTGACTGGCATCACATTCTACCTGAAAGATTTTGTTAAAATCTGGAAGTGCAAGGACTGGCTACTGTGCCACCTTCTTCTTTAGTGTCTCAAAGGAATCATCTGCTCCTTGAGTCCAAACAAATCTGCACTTCTGTCCTCCTTTGATGGTATCCACCATGGGTGCACAAATATGACTAAATCCTCTGATAAACTTCCTGTAGAAGGTTTCTAACCCATGGAAACTTCTGACATCATTCATAGTCTGTGGAGTTGGCCAAGACAATATGGCACTTACCTTCTCCTTATCCATCTGTAACTTTCCTTGTGAAATGACAAAACCTAAATATGTGATCTCCTTTTGCATAAACAAGCACTTGTCTAAATTTATCATCAGCTGCTCTTCATGTAACCTCTTAAGAACCAAATCTATATGCCTGAGATGTTCTTCTTTTGTGTTACTGAAAATCAGAATGTCATCTAGATATACTATGACAAACTTACCAATGAATTCTTTCAAAACCTCATTCATCAATCTCATGAAAGTACTAGGTGCATTAGATAAACCAAAAGGCATAACCTTCCATTCATATAACCCTTCATTTGTTTTGAATGCTGCTTTCCATTCATCCCCTGGTCTAATCCTGATCTGATGATATCCACTCTTCAAATCTATTTTTGTAAAGTACTTAGCACTTCCCAAACAATCAAGTAAATCCTCTATCCTAGGGATTGGAAACCTATACCTGATTGTGATCTTGTTAATAGCTCTGGAATCAGTGCAAAGCCTCCAAGTACCTTCCTTCTTTGGTGCTAGTACAGCTGGTACTGCACATGGACTTAGACTCTTCCCAATCAGACCTGAATCCAACAATTCTTCAATCTGTCTGGCTACTTCTGCATTCTGTTCTGGAGTAAGCTTATAGGCTACTTTTTTTGGAAGTGTTGACCCTGGAATTAAGTCTATGCAATGACTGATATCTCTGACAGGTGGTAGGGATCTTGGCATTCCCTCTGAAATGACACCTTTGTACTTATCCAATAGCTCTTGGACAGCTGGGTCTATGAACCTTGGCTTCTTCTCTTTCTTGACTTCTTGCTGCTGTTCTTTATTCACACTCATACATGGGATTAGGGCATATGCAACTGCACCTTCTGCTGCTACTTCTTTCATCAACTGTTTGCCTTCCATCAGCATGACCTTCACCTCTTTTCCTTTAGATTTCTCCTCTTTCTCTGCCAATGGGAATAAATGTATTTCCTTACCATCTTTAGTGATTTTATAGGTATTCCTAACACCATCATGTTGTGCCTTCAAATCATACTGCCATGGTCTACCAAATAAAAGATTGCAAGCATCCATCTTGGTAATATCAAATAGCAACTTATCCTTATATCCGCCAATCTGAAATTCCACCCAAGCCTGCTCTTGTACAGTTGTCTGCTGACCTTGTGTAAGCCATGAGACTTTATATGGGGATGGGTGAGGCAATCTCCTAAGCTTAAGCTTTGTCACCATGTGTTCAGACACAAAATTCTCAGTAGAACCAGAATCAATCAAAACTTTACATGCCTTACCTCCTGCTTTGCAAATAGTTCTGAAAAGAGACTTTCTCTGAGGGGATTCTTTGTCAGGTACCTCATGGTAGTCACTGTTCTTCTCATCATCAGAGACTCTCCACTTTCTGGGTATGCATAATTATCAGGAGCATTCACACTCTGAAAATCATTAGAGCTTGTCCTACTTTGATTATCAGGTTCTTGGACCAGATTTGTTCTCCTTTCTCCTGCTGAGCTTGTGGCCTTTTCTGGACATCTGCTGGCTATATGGCCTTCTTTGTTACAGTTATAACATCTGATGGATCCTCTGCCCTGGGATCTTCCTCTGAAAGGTCTTCTACCTCTGAAGTTTCTTTGCTGACTAAAATTCTCTCTCTGGTTCTGACTATTGTTGCCCTTACTGTTTTCATGACTGGATTCTCCTTGATATCCCTGTCCATGTCCTCTGCCTCTAAAAGGACCTCTTCCACCTCTTTGTTGTCTTCCTCTTCCTCTATTGTTTTGTTCTTGTTTTCTCTTTAACTTCTCTTCCACTTTTAATGCCAACTGAAAACTTTTCTGGACTGTATCTGGATTATGCAGACTGAGATCTTCCTGAATGTTAAACCTCAATCCATTAAGGTATCTGGCTACCTTCTCTTCTTCACTTTCGTTTACCTTTGTCTTCATACAGAGTTTCATGAATTCTTCTGTATATGAGCTGACATCTAGCTCCTTCTGCTTCAGGTTTTGCTTCCTTTTGTGTAATTGGATACTGTAATCCAATGGGACATAAGCTTCTTTTACCAATGCCATCATCTTCTTCCATGTGGCAACTCTACGTTTTCCTTCCTGTACTCTATTATCTTGAACAAAATTCCACCATGTCAAGGCAGCTTCTTTCATCTTTGACTGTGCTATCTTCACTCTCTGTTGTTCTGGTATCTCCTCTGTTTCAAATAAATTGTTCAAACAGTCTATCCATTCCATTACTGAATCAGGATCCATCTTGCCTGTAAACACTGGCAAATCCAGTTTCACATCCATGGTTCTCCTCTCCATGGCCTTGAGGGCGTTCAGCAGTGGTCTCTGGTCTGCAGGAACGACCTCCTCGCTCCAATTAGGGATCTCTTCTTCTTCCCTATCTTCTTCTTTACCAGAACCTACTCTGCTCCTCAATTTTGCTATCTCATCTTTCAATTCCTGATTCTGAGCCTTCACGGCCTTGCTTTCTGCAATCTGTTTCTTCACCAGAACTGCCAACTCAGCGTTGGTCATCCTTGCTGGAACCTCAGATGTTCCTTCTTCGTCTGACATCCTGCTTCTCTTTTCCAGAAGATCCTAACCTTTGCTCTGATACCACTATGATGCAAAGGTTAACGCAACGGGAGCTAACTAACAGGAAGGAGGAGCCAATAATACAAACAGCATGATAAAAATCCCTATCGGCTCAGCATCATCATCATATTTCCTGCAAACACCAACAGCATCATCATCATATTTCAGACGAGCACAATTATCCTCCTGCCGACTACTGTTCACTTCCTCCGTTTTCCGCCTATCATCATCATCATGATGTTCAACTAGCGCAAACATCCTCCTGTTGCACTGTTCATCGGGCGCCAAGCTCCATCGGCATCATCATGATATGCAACACCCCCTTCGTTAGCAGGATATCCAATATCCGGTTGCTCCAAAGATCCTGATGATGGTCACCTTCAGCACCTTCCCTTCGATACCCCGATAGCCAACGATACAAGCAACAGCATCATGATATGATTTATCCGGTTCTCTCGAAACCTCCTGATGATGTTAACACAACTTTCTGCCGAGGACTTCCGCCGATACCTAAGCACTTAACGACAGCAGGATAAACTTGCATAGGGGGATATCTCAATATCCTAATGACGATGACGTCATATCCTGATGACGATGACGTCACCCAATATCCTGACGACCTCTTCAACACTTAGTCAAAAAAAAATGAACTTTCACTCCCGCATCTGCTAGCGATACGCGGATGATGGGTACTCCCGAGAGATGATCCTAACGGTGATATATACGCTGAGTATATATCTGACTTAAAACATCCTGATGCACTTGCAACATGTAAACTTCATCAGCTTCACGACCTGATCCTGATGGTGGTGTATTCGCAGATGACGATGCGACTCGATCCGACTAGAAACACACATGCAGACTCCTGTATATCCGTCTGCTGCATGTAAACACTCAGAACCATACGATTTCACAAAGGCAATAAGATGATCGGGCCGGATCACCTTCAAACCAAAATTTAACAGCTTATCCTTCTAGACCTAGCACATGAGGATGCTAGGCTGATTCACAGCATGCTCCTAACTGATCTCTTGAACGATGCAATGCATAAACAGAAAACACAAATGCAAACTAAGCTATAATACAGGACCATTCCACCGATTTACAGGATCAACCAGTGGAAGGGTTGAAAGTGTCCATCAACTTGCAAACAGAAAGGAAATCAAAACAGATACAGCTGATAAACTCAGATAATGCAAATGATGAGATCTTATTCAAATGAAATTCAAGAATTCTGAATACAGCCTCACAATGTCTGAACTGTTCTCCTGAATCTCAACTCAATCACAACACCAATACATAACGCAACTAACATAACATCTGTCAATATCTTAAACCCTAACAGATCGAAGGTATATATAGCAAAATCCTTCGAGTACTACCAACTCACTTCCTAGCGGTTGGGAGCTTCCAAGCGGCTGGGAGAAGGACAGCTCAGACTACCTGATCACGATCTGTAACTGCCTACACATACTCCTAGGCTGATCTAATACATAGCATCAGTCCAATGGACCTTATTACATGATGAAGTCAAACATACTAAAAATAGACTAATGCCCTGTCATCATGTGGACAATTAACCTATATCCTGATCATGTACGGGTGCTCCTGCACCAATTTGTAATTCTATGAATTCTTCCCATTAGATGTTCCCATGTTAGTGGTAGTATTACTACAAGCTTGTGCATTAGTAGTGACAATTGATGATGTAAAAGTTGATATTCCAGTAGTTGGTATGGGTGTCGATACTTGTGAATTTATATGCTTTGATGGTGACACATTTTCTATGACATTCACGTGGCTAGCCATTGACATAATGTTATAATTCACTATATGGGCTATTCTACAGAGCATGTCAATAGCTTCTTGTCCTTCTTGTAATAATCCTTGGATACCATCAATAAGAGGTACCACTTCTTGAGCTAGATGTGCACCTCCTACAATTTGTTGGAAATCACCTAGTTATCTGTCTAGTTTGTTGACTTGATCTTCAAGCACATGTCTAGCTATGTTAATCACATCTTCAAAATCATCAATTGTTTGTTCTTCTGACATGTTGGTGTTGGTGATATTTTTCAAAGATGTTGATTCACCTTTTGTAAAGTAGTTGAGTAATGGATTCTCTGATGTTTTCATATCACTGCTATTGAAAGCACTAGAACTCATTAGTCTCCAACTTCTTCTTACAAAGGTGTTGGTGTTATGGTAGTAGGTTATACAAATTATGCAAAGTTTTATAACACTTAATACACTAACCAAGAATATGATCAATAAGATTATGAATATTAAGGTAGTTATGCTTGTTGAAATACATAATGTGTAATTGCATAATTATTAATTATCGAACAAAGGATAGGAAATGATGTAAGATTCTAAAATGAATAATGAAAAATATGCTATCAATCAATACAAGATCTAATTTGAACTATCAGAAAGATGCAAATGCTCAAAGCTATGGATTCACCAAAATGTTAAGTATGAAAAAGGAGAATGATGACAACTAGCATGCACACTAGATCAAACCCTCCTTCACAATAACATTCAAGGACAAGACTGAGTCAAATCACTAGCAAATGGAGGTGGACTTAGCTATAGCTCCTGTACTTAGGAGTGCTATAGAAAGATTATATTTAATCAAGTCTCTTTATCAAACAATAGGTCAATAATGCAATAAACCCTAGTTCTATGATGATCAGATTATAATAAAAGAAACACAAAAAATCTATAGAAAAAAATGCATAGAGAGGATAAGGAAGATGATAAAAGCTATGTCCCAGAAGTAAAGGTGTTAGAGGAATATTTTGAGACCATCCAAGTCTTGAATGGTCAAATCCATAGAAACTGTAAATTGGAGAAATGTCACAAAGACTGCCCTTATGTCAGATTTGTACTTAGAAACTACAAAAAGACTAGGGTTCCACCACCCAAGTCTTGCATAGAGGAATATTCTATAACTATTGTTGGATCCCAACACATTGACCTTTGCCCAGTCTTCCTACATCTTCATATTTCATGGATCTTGCTCCTGTAACCTACACACAAGAAGAAGAGAAGGGGTTTTGGGGTTATGGTGTGTAGGGACTTTCCTCAATCAAATCTTGGGATAGCATTCAAGATTCCCAACAACATTGATAGATAAATAAAGTGTGTCCTTACAAGGAAGATGCTAAACAAAATAACTAGTGCAGTCATGGTAGGAGGGTTCACAGAAAGAACTAACTAGACTGTGCAGCAAGAGTAAACATGATGAAAACAAATCAAGATATGAAACAAATGTAGATTCAATCATTCAATATATCATGGAATTCAAATATAATCTAGCTGGAAACATGCGGGGTTACAATTAGGGATCAAGGGCCTGATTATAGAATATCAGAATATGCACAAGATATAGCTATGAAGTTCCTTCACTCAAAATCTAGACTAAGGATTATGAATCAATTACTCACTACCTTCCTAGGAATCTATTACATCCTTATATATCATCTCTGGTATAAAAGATTACTCCACGTCAGCCAAGGAAGATCACAAACACCAAGGAAGAGTCGTAACATGTGTACACAGATAGATCATACCTAAATGCAGAGAACACCTCCACAAATGAATGGAATGATGTGCAGATCTCATGGAAGGTCAGCCATGAACCAAAGATCATTGAATGATGTGTCCTTAAGCTCCACAAGTCAAGGAATGCTCTACAAGTCTTCTCCTTTAGCTGATTATCTAAGATTGTCAGGATGCTCTATTATGAGAAAACAATCGATCTTCTGATAGTGATAACTTTCTAGTAACTAATCCAAATGCTCTGAATTATGGATATGATGTAGATGAATGAATCTAGATGTTAAGTCCAGCTCTGTAAGATCTGAAATGGAACTACCGTAGAGTGCAAACCAAAATATAAAAATTGCTACTGACTGAACTACCTGAACTCAACTGGAAAATGAAAAGAAACAAACTAAACTGCAAACAAACTGAAATGAAAATGTTTTGCTTGATGCAAGATTGCTCTTGAACTAAGGATGCTCCTACATCAGACATCTAGGGTTATTGGAAAAGTGACTCCCTCACTTTGTTGGGGCTGGGAGAGAACCAAGATCATCCACCTCAACCTGAGAAATACATGATGAATCTTTTTTCAGTCTGCCTTTTGACTTCACAAGGCATTCTTTTTTTGTCTTCCTCTAGTGATGCATCCAACTCTACTATCTAAAATGTCTTTCATCTTCTCTGGTGCTTGTTGTGGTAGCTGCTTCTTTAAGTCCTCTGCCATGTTGTCACTGAACTCTACTTCATGATACTGGTATAGGTCTGTAATATTGAAAATAGTTGATATGCCCAATGTCTCTGGTAACTCCACTTCATATGCACTTCCTGAATCAAATTTCTTGAGTATATTACAAGGTCCAAACTTCTTCATTTTCAACTTGTTATATGTTCCAACTGGAAATCTTTCTTTTCTCAAGTATGCCATCACTTCATCTCCTACTACAATTTATTTGTGTCTTCTCTTCTCATCTACTTGCTCCTTGTACTTGTTGTTCATCTCTTCCAAATGCTTCTTCACCTGATTATGCAATGTCTCCATATGCTTTACAAATTCTTCACTTTTACACTTCTCTTTTCCTCTATAGTGATATCTTTTAATTCTGTTGCTCCTCTAGGATTCACTCTAGTAATAATCTCAAAAGGTGTTCTTTTGGTACTCCTATTTACTAAATTATTGTACGCAAACTCTGCTTGTGAAAGAATTAAATCCCAACTTCTTGCTTTCTCTCCAACCAAACATCTTAAAAAGTTTCCCAAACTCCTATTTACTACCTTTATCTGTCCATTAGTCTGTGGATGCAAAACTAAACTAAACTTCAAATTTATCTTTGATTTCTTCCAAAGTGTCTTCCAAAATAGCTAAGAAATCTAGTGTCTCTATCTAAAATTATGCTCTTAGGTAATCCATGCAATCTCACAATCTCCTTGAAAAAAATGTCTGCTACATGCACTGCATCAGTTGTCTTCTTACAAGATATGAAATGAGCCATCTTTGAAAATCTATCCACCACTACAAATATAGAATCATGTCCTCTCTGTGTCTTAGGAAACCCCATCACCAAATCCATGCTTATATCTTCCCAAGGTCTCTCTGGTACTATCAAAGGTTTATACAATCCAGTATTCTGACTACTCCCTTTTGCAACTTGACAAACTCTACAACTCTGCACAAACTTCCTAACATCCTTATGTATCTAAGGCCAATAGTAGTTTTCACTCACCAAAGCTACTATCTTATCAATACCAAAATGTCCTACCAATCCTCCACTGTGTTTCTCCTTGATCAAGTTATCTCTCATTGAACTTCTAGGTATGCATAGTTGATTTCCTCTAAACAACTTATCTTCTTGAATGAAATAGTCCAACAATTTACTCCTATCTGTCACAACTGGTTCCTCACATGCTTACCAAGGTTCTGCAAAATTAGTATCTCCCTCATACATGTTCTTCAGTTATTCAAATTCCAACACTTCAACTCTCATCTCTGTCAACAAGTTCTTTCTCCTACTCAATGCATCAACAACTTTGTTTGATTTGCAACTCCTATGCTTCAACACAAAAGTATAACTCTGCATGAACTCAACCCATCTCACATGCCTCTAATTCAACTTACCTTGACTATTCAAATACTACAAATCTTGATGATCTGTATATAACACAAACTTCTTAGGTAGCAAATAATGTCTCCACTTCTCCAGGGCTTGAATTATGACATAGAACTCTTGATTATAAACTGAATATCTTCTCCTTGCATCATTCATCTTCTCACTGAAATATGCTACAGGTCTTCCCTCTTGACTTAATACTACTCCAATTGCATTTCCACTTGTATCACAGTCTACTTGAGATACCTTATTGAAATTCGGTAATGATAAAATAGGTTGGTCAGTCACTTTTTGCTTCAACAGTTCAAAACTTTTATCTGCTCCTGATGTCCACTTGAAATATTTTCTGTCACCTCTCATTGTCTCTGTCATATGGTTACAAACTAAACTAAAATTTATGATGAACTTCCGATAGAAACAAGCCAATCCATGAAATGATCTAACCTCTCCAATGCTCTCTAGTGTAGGCCATTCAACAATTGCCCTTACTTTCTTAGGGTCCATCTTCAATCCTTCCACAGAAATCACAAATCCCAAATACACTAGTTCTTCCTTCATGAAACTACATTTCTTGATGTTTATCAGCAATTTCTCTTCTCTCAACCTCTACAAAACTTGTCTAATATGCCACAAATGTTCTTCTTTTCTCTTACTAAAAATTAGAATGTCATCCAAATATACAATAACAAACTTACCCAATAATTTCTTCAAGACTTCATTCATCAACCTCATGAAAGTACTAAGTGCATTTGTCAATCCAAAAGGCATCACTAACCACTCATACAATCCTTCATTTGTCTTAAAAGTAGTCTTCCATTCATCTCCTTCTCTGATTTTGATCTGGTGGTATCCACTCTTCAAGTCTATCTTTGTGAAATATTTCGCTCCACTCAAATAATCCATGATATCGTCCATCCTAGGTAAACTAAATCTATACTTAACTGTGATCTTGTTTGTTACTCTAGAGTCAGTACACATTATCCATTCTCAATCCTTCTTAGGTGCTAACACTACAGGTACTGTACAAGGACCTAAACTTTCTCTAATCAAACCTTTCCACAACAATTCCTATATATGTCTACCCAGTTCTTCATTCTCAGCTGGTGTCATTCTATGTACTACTTTGTTAGGCAAACTAGCTCCTGGTATAAGATCCATGTGATGACTGATACTTCTGATAGGTGGAAATCCTTTAGATACATTGTCTAATATGATGTCTTCATACTCTGTCAACAACTCTATTATTTCCTCTAGTTGTGATTCTTCAATCTCCTTCTTTAATGTTTCAGGCTTCTTAGGAATCGAAGCATAACACATATTCTCATGTCTCAAACCATCCAGAAATTTTCTTCCATCTACCAAACATATTCTAGCATTCCCACATACTTCACTCTTAATATCATCCTCCAAAAGAATCAAAGTTATTCTCTTGCCATTTTATGTTTTAGTGTATGTATTCTTTCTCCCATCATGTATATATTTTCTATGATACTCCCAAGGTCTACCCAACAAAATATGACATACATTCATATGCATAATATCACACAAGACTTCATCATGATAAGATCCAATATGAAATTTTACCAAACATTGTTCACTCACTAGTACCTCATGATCATTCTGTATCCATGATATCTGATAGGGATTAGGGTGTTTCAATCTCTCCAACTTCATCTTAGTCACCATCTCCACATAAACTAGGTTATCTGAACTACCACTATCAATTACAACTTTACAACACTTACCTCCTAATTTACATCTTGTTTTGAATAGACTCTTCCTCTGTGGTGGTTCCTCATTTGTCTTTACTTGAAATAGTGCTCTCCTCATCACAAGTGATTCTCTTTCTCTGGTTTGCCAACTGAACAGGGTTCACCTAGTTCAATAGGTTGTTCTTTAACATAGACTGCTTTTCCACTATTTATGTCTTCTTTCTTGTACTCGCTTGATTACTTTCAAATGCTCTATGTCCTTCACCTCCACACTTAAAACAAGTGCCTCTGAACATTCTCTTATCTAACACTCTTCCTTCTCTTTTGTAGCCTTCATTTCGGTATGCACTAGGGTTTCCTCTCTGGTAAATATTTCTATCATCTCTCCAATATGCATTATTATCTCTGTCATCCTTCTTATATGTATTGTCAAACATGTTCTACTCTAGATGTGATCTGTCTTCTCTGGAAAATGTTCTACCTCTCTAAAATTTACCTCCTCTTCCTCTCCATCTTTGATCATGCCTCTTGTTCAGTTTCTCTTCAACTTTCAGGGAAAACTGATATGCTTCTTTCAAAGATGTCATTCTTACCAAACTTAGTTCTTCTTGAATGTTCAATCTCAGTCCATTGATGTATATAGTCACTTTATCCTTGCTTGCTTCACTATGTCCTATCCTTATGATCATCTTATGAAATTCTTCAGTATACTCTACAAATTTGTACTTTTGTCTTAGGTTTTGCATTCTTTTCAACATCTCCAACTCATAGTCAATAGGTATAAACTGATTCTTCAATTTTGTCACCATCCTATCCCATTTTGTAATATTCTCTTTTCCTCTTCTATTTCTATCCAACTGAACTTCTTTCCACCATATAGCAAAATGTCCTTTCAACTTTGTCTTTGCAAATGTCACCTTCTCCGAATCTTCAAATTCTTCATATTCAAAATATTCTTCCATATCATTTATCCAATCAATCAAATCTTTAGAGTTCAAATTGCCAGTGTAATTTGGTACATCAACTCTAGGTCTCTTTCCAATCTTTGAAATATCTTGCAAGATATTCATTTGATCTAATTCTTCCTCTTCATCACCTCTTATGGTTTCTCCAATTTGTTCAACAGATTGAAATTCTTCCTCATAATCACTTTCAACATTTTGTCTCAATGTCAATCCTCTTCGCCTATCTTCCTCCACTGCATCCAAATGAATTCTCATTATTTTTATCATTTCCATCATCTCATCCATTCTACCAGCCATTGTCCCAACAAAAACAACTCACCTCGGTGGCATTCTTCCTAGGATCAAGTGCAAACTGCCTCAAGTTTGGCGATCGGGCTACAAGGTGACAACTGCCTCAAAATTAGTGATTGGTTGTGACACAAGTAACTTGCCTCAATTCAGAAATCTATCCACAACAAGATCGTATGGAATTCCTTCACCAACTTTGCTTAATTCACTCCTAGACATTCAAACCGCTTGGTGCAGTCATGGTAGGAAGGCTCACAGAATGAATTGCCCAGACCGTGCAGCAAGGGTAAACACAACATAAACAACTCAAAGATATGAAACAAATGTAGATTCAATCATTCAATATATCATGGAATTCAAATACAATCTTGCCGATAACATGCAGGCTTACAATTAGGGCTCAAGGGCTTGATTACAAAATATTAGAATATGCACAAGATATAGCTTTGAAGTTCCTTCGCTCAAAATCTAGACTAAGGATTATGAATCAATCACTCATTGCCTTCCTAGGGATCTATTACATCATTATATATCATCTCTGGTACAAAAGATTCCTCCACGTTAGCCAAGGAAGATCACAAACTCCAAGAAGAGTTGTAACGTGTGTACATGGATAGATCAGACCTAAATGCATAGAACACCTCTGCTAATGAATGGAATGATGTGCGGATCATAGGGAAAGTTAGAACTGAACCAAATATCATTGAATGATGTGTCCTTATACTCCACAAGTCAAGGAATGCTCCACAAGTGTTCTCCTTTAGCTGATTATCTGAGATTGTCAGGATGCTCTGTTATGAGAAAACAGTCAATCTTTTGATAGTGATAACTTTCTAGTAACTGATTGAAATGCTCTAAATTTTGGATATGATTTAGATGAATGAATCTAGATATTATGTCCACCTTTGCAAGATCTAGATATTATGTCCAGCTCTGCAAGATCTAAAATGTAGGTATGATAGAGTGCAGACCAAAATACAAAAACTACTACTGACTAAACCGCCTGAACTGAACTAGAAAATGAAAAGAAACAAACTAAATTGCAAATAAATTGAAATCCAAATGTTTTGGTTGATGCAAGATTGCTCTTGAACAAGGGCTACTCTTAGATCAATAACAATATGATGAATCAAATGATAATAAACAATAATGATATCACCTATGTGTTGAAACCCTTAGGAGGATGAAAGATCTTCAATTCATAAGGAGAGATAGATGATAACTTCAAAACCTACAACAACACATAATGACAACACAAATCTTCTCTAAAATCATAATTAATGCTTTGAATACTCTTTTCTCCAATGCTTCAAGTTAGCTATCTCTATCTAGGTTTGTAATGAATTCAAAAAACACTTATATATGCTTTCCTGCTGACATTCATGAAATTAAACAAAGGAGTTGATGAGGAAAAACCTTCTAAAAGGTCCTAGGCTAACATTCATTTGTATTTGCCCTGACCAATCTGGGAAGACTTGGGCAGTGGTGCCCAAGTTTTTGAGCCCCTTTTAGGTCTAGGATAAGGTAAAACATGGGCCCCTTATTCCCAATTTATATTGGTTTTACGCAATTTTACATCGGGATGAATATTTAGAATGTATAATATAATCATGGGGACCTAGGAGCTAAACAGGGAGGTAAAATGACATGTGGCTACTTTTTAATCCATAACAAATACAAATTACAACATATAGAAGAATGATGATAGAAATAGAGAGAATGTCATGATAGATTTTAGTCTCTTTGTATCCTTCAACCTACAAGGGTATCAAGGGTCATCCAAAGCGAGCTTTACAACACAACAATAACAACAAATAATATACATATAAAGAATCAAGCAACACATCATGGGGAAAATAATCACATGCACACATAACAAAGAAATAAGGTACCTCGCTTGTGACTCAACCTAAAGCAAATCATTCTCCTCCCAATCTATTTCATCATCCATTTAGATAGTTGGACAATATGTAAGAGGAACTATAGCATGAGAGATATAGGAACAAGAGCCATACCTATATTATCTTTGGAATTGCTATCAGAATGTAGTAAAATAGGCACCATAGTAGCTTGTGAAGCTTCTTCTTTCTCTGTAGGAGACACAATGGTGATAGATATCTCTTTGGCATCCATTGGTGATAAATGGTTGCAAGGAGGGAGATTCTCCTCTTCTATGGCAAGATGAGCCATTGCACGATGATGATTCTTTCTTTCTCTTGCAACCCTAATTCAGTTAGCCTTATTCATAATGTTTTTAAGGGTAACCACAGTATCATCCAACATGGGTTCCTTTTTGTCCTTTGCTTCGAGAACATTAGAAGAAACATGAGGAACTACCGAAGGCTAGGAGACTATGGACGAAGGATTCCTCAATGTGGGAAGCTCTTCCTTCTTAACTTGTGAAACAAATGGATGTAAAGGAGCATCCTCAAGAGGTTGAGAAACCTTAGGAAATAAAACCTATGCAACTGATGGAATACCACTAATCTCTGCAGAGGTAGGTGGGACAAAAGTAATATTGTGATTGTAGGGAGGTTTGTTTTGTGCATGAAGGTTGCCTTGTTGTCCTTGAAGGGATGGTAGGGGGAACCTTGACATATCTACCAAATGATCAGGGATGGTGAAGAACCTTCGATTCAGTCTTAGCTTCATTCACTACTTATGGAAGAAGAGGACTTATAGTCATAGCCTCAGAAGATCGAGGAGGTTTGGGAACATCACCAAGGTGAATATTGCTAAGCGATAACTCTACTATTTTCTTTTCTTTGAACATCTAATATGATAATAAAATACATACTCTATAGGTCTAAAATCTCCAAATAGTTGTGGCCAGAAGAAATCAAGCAAAAATTGTCCATTGTGAGCAACGGGGCGATACTGACTGTGATGTACAACATGCACAAGCACCTCAAATGGAAAGTTTAAGCACTTGTGAAACATAGAGGGGACTGCCTTCATGGACCAAAGCCGTGGGTAGCCCAACTTCACATGAAATAGACATGATGTAGGGATTATAACAAAATGAACATCCAAAGCTCTTGGGCCAACATTAAATTCAAGAGTTGAGGCACCAACACTTGGAAGGATAGTCCTATCATGTATTTTAATAGCCATCTCTAATAAATTATATGTATCTCCATGTAAACCATGCATGTAGAGAAACTCTTCAGTTACCACATCCACTATACATTTAGGATCTATCATAGCACCCCAAATATGTTTATCATTGAGTCAAATATAAATATAAAGAGGCCCATCAAGAGCTTTGATAGTAGCATCATGTGGAGTAAAATATATAGCAGGTTCCAAATCCACTCTCTTTCTAAGGGCAAGCATCCACCTTACAAATATCAACAACAATAGGCTCATGATGTAGAGGATCAGTGTATATTTAAAGATTCTAGTTAGGATCTACCACCTATTTATTCCCTTAGTTATTCACACTAGCAACTTCGATGACATTAGATTCAATGAGGTCTTGAACTTCATGTTTAAGATGCATACATCTTTCAGTGTGATGACCAATAGAGTGGTGAAATTGATAAAACACCTTCACATCAAAGGAAGATGATCGTATCTTACTTAGATCGAGGGGTCTAAATGGTGGACACTTGATGAGATTGTTTTTCAAAAGTTGTGTCATGATAGTATAAAGAGATTTCGATAACAGTGTGAAGTTTCTTGTTTTTGTTTTGAACTTGTAAGAGGTGGAAACAGGAGATGACATAGTCACCACATGTTTTCTTATGTAATTTTTTGAAATTTCATTTATCTTGATGAAGTTTTTATTTTGTGTTTTGAAATAACTATTATGAGATGCTTCAAATTGACTAACCATAGCTGATGACTGATTATGCTCATACTGACTAACTAAAAGTTGATAATCAGGAAGAGTCATTCAAAGATGAGTGAATGAATCATATCACATCAACAATATTTTATCACGGATGTAAGATTGCAAGTTTCCTATAAATATTCTTTGAACATGAGCATCCATGATAGAATATTGGATATATGAGAAGAGGGCTTGATAACGGCCCATGAAATCTATTATTTTCTCTTTTGTTCCTTGTTTGTAATGAACCAAGTCCATCAAAGAGACTTGAAGTCAAATTTTCATTTGAAAATGCTTGAGGAACTTGTTGACTAATTGTGTGAAAAAAAATATAGAATTAGGAGGTTGTAAGGTCCACCCTTTTCACACTAGATAGATACTTCTATATGTTCTTTGCATGTATGCTAATGTATATTAGTTTAAATTTTTAATCTTATGGAATTAATATTTTTGAATATGATATAAGCTATTTGATAATTAAATATGATAATAATCTAAGTTTTGTGGTTCATGCTTGTTGAAATGGATAAGACAATTGAGAGGGTGGGGTGAATCAGTTCTAACAAAAACTTAACTTCTTATAAGCATCAACACATCAACCACTTAATCATTGTTATTATGATTTAACCATGAAAGCATGAAATCATAAAGTTAAGCACATCCAGACATTCAAGACATGAGACACCAGATTTTTACGTGGAAAATCTAATGAGTGAAAAACCACAGTGAGGGTAAACTCACAATATAAATGACATATCAAAATTATAACATGGGTCACTGCCAGAGGCTCACTCCGCAAAATGCTCACTGCAAAAGAAGGGGCTCACTACCTGAATTAGAAGAAGATAGAAGGAGATAGTTACAATGAGAATAGATCTCACAGCAACCAAGAATCCACCACAAACTCAACTGAATCTATCACAACTCTGCATCAAAAATATATTCTTTACTGCTCATTATCATACCATTTGGATCACACCTACAACAAATGATGCTTCTCATGTAGCCATTTCATCTATCTCAACAACTTGAATGAATTTCTAATCATCTAACTCATATTTATACATTCGCAATCTTGGAAAACAATCTTCAAGGTTGGCACAAATAACAAAATTATCCAATATTTAAATTAGGTCTCAACCTATACTTTCCCATGGTGGAAAGGAATGAATGTGGACCACACCACACCTTATCAAGGGCTCAAATGGAATCTTCCATGCAACAACATGCTTTAACAAACTCAAAAGCATAACCACAAGTAGTGAAAATGACCAAGTTAGCCAAAATTGGTGTTAACACTAAGACTTTTAGGAACATGCTTCAACCATGATCCTAATTACACATTGCAGACCAATCACAAAGCAATAACATGATCTAGAAATATCCACAAGCATGTTACAATCACCAAAATCTTCTACACAACCTCCAGACACTCTATCCAGAAGATTCTTCCAATCGAACCACTTAAACACTACTATCAACCACTATCATAAAGAAAATATTGCATGTGGAGCACCAAATCATGAACTACTTCCATTGAAGACACACAACATCATCCCAAACTTATTTATAGAATCATAAACTATAAAACTTAAATGTCAAGTAATGCAAAGCATCTAATACATTCTCCTTGTCACCATTAAATACTTAGAAAAATAATTTTTACTCTGGTGAACATAACTCACTCAAATCTTCATACTGGAAGCTCAAACTTGAGACATAGCAACTACAGACTTCCCTTAACATAACTTTCAAACTGCAAACAAAGATATTCAATCTACATGATATGTGGAGCAAAACACTACACTGTTCTAGGAGATAAAACAATTCTACAATTGCACTAACTTCTCAAACACTTGCTCAAACTCATCTAGATAACTTCCTTAGATGCTGACCTTAGGTTCTGACATCAATGATAACACTTACTACTCAAACTTGCAACAATCTCCCCCTTTGTCATTGATTGCAACACATGATGTGAAAAACCATCAAGACAAACAAACTTGCTTTTCTTATTTGATCCTCCTTACTTTATGCTTTCTCTGGCTGCAACTTTCTCCCACTTTTGACACCAATCAAAATCTTTGTCCTTTAGCTTTTGATATGAACTTCTCTCCCCCTTTGACATCAATGGGAAAGGGTGCCAAAACTTCTCTCCCTCTTTAGTTATCAAAGATCAACTAAGATCTCACTACCACTGCACTACTCCCCTTGTCAGGAATACTACAACACTTACTATTCTTTATCAAGAACTCATATCAGCAACATCTACCTATTCCCCCTAAGAGGTAGCCTTCAAAACTTCAATCCAGATAAAAAATTAAGACTTTGGGAACCACTCGATTGATGCACTTCCTATGCATCTTAGTTTAGAGTAGGAGAGGTAATAACCCCTAACTTTTGCCTGAGATACTCAAAAGTATCCTTAGGCAGAGGCTTTGTGAAATATCTACAATCTGATCCTTTGTAGACATGTATTCCATCTTTACTTCATTCTTTGTTACATTTTCTCTCAGAAAGTGATACCTTATTGATATATGCTTTGTTCTTGAGTGCATCACTAGATTCTTTGAAATGTATCTAGCACTTGTATTGTCACAAAAGATTGAAATTAGTTCTCCATACACAACACTTATATCCTTCAATGTTTACTACATCCATAGCACTTGAGTACAACAACATGCTGCAACAATATATTCTACTTTTATAGTAGACAAATAAATTGAATCTTACTTCTTGTTCAACTATGAATCCAATCTATTACCCAAGAAGAAAGCACCTCCACTTGTACTTTATTTGTCATCAACATCTCTAGCCCAATCTGCATCTACAAAAGCACTAAGAACAAAGTCAGTATTAGGATACCACAATCCATAGTTTGAAGTGCCTTTTAAATATCTCATGATCCTCTTAACTGCCAACACATGTGCCTCTCTAGGATCTTCTTGAAATATTGCCATAAGACAAATTGCATGCATTATATCTGATCTGGTATAGGTTAGATAAAGTAGTCCTCCAATCATAGACCTATACTTTTCTCTGGTCAATCTTAGGTGATACATCATTTTTTTCTTAGCTTACAACTAGTTACCGTAGATGTACATACTAGCTTAAAATCCTCCATTCTAAATTTCTTTAATAATTCTTTCACATACTTGGATGGAGAAAGGAAAATTCCATTTTCTGATTGAGTAATTTGTAGTCCTAGAAAGAAATTCATTTCACCAAACATAGACATCTCAAACTCTTTTTGCATTTCCTTTGCAAATTTCTTATACATACCTTCACTACCTCCAAACATAATATCATCAACAAAGACTACAACAATCATAATTTCATCATCATTAATTTTGAAATAGAGATTACTGTCTGCAGTACCTTTATTGAACCCTAATTGCAACAAATACTTATCCAACCTTGCATACTAGGTTCTAGGAGTTTTCTTTAGTCCATACAAGGCTTTCTTCAATCTGCACACCATGTCACCTTAGTCTGATAACTAAAATCCTTCTAGTTATTCAATGTAAACCTCTTCTTCTAGCTCTCCATTTAGGAATGCAGACTTCACATTGTTTAGGCTAAAATTGGGATTTGTTTAGTTTAGTGTTTAAATCCTCCTTTCACCCTTTACATTTAAGGACCTTTGGATCAAGTGGTAGAGCACTATTAGGAAATTGGTCACTTACAAATGTAGGGAAGTATGGATTAGAGTGTTTGATTACCAATTTTCTTTCTCTTATGCTCAATTATCCATCAAAACCCTAATTATGCAAATACGACAATAAACAAATGAATAATGGAAAATGCCTCTACAGAAAGCTGTAAAATTACAAATGACTGTACACCTATTTTTAGGATTTTGAGGTGGAAAAGTCAGGGACAAAAGAGTGGGTGCCCATGTCTAGTGCCCTACTTTTTGTCAGGATCTGCTGACAAGATCTACAACTTGTTCCTGTTGCACTAAAGGTTTTTACGTCACAAAAATTCAAGCACTAATGAGTTGGCACCCAAGTCCAGGGTGTCCTTTTTCCTGTTGTTCTACAATTCTAACACTCCAACATGCCCTCCTACAACTTCACTTTGTCTACATCATCAACCTATAATCTGCAATCATAGAACTTTGGGAGGGGTTTGTGGTGTTTAGGAGCTTGCCTCAGTCAATCCCCATAAGGACACTTAAGTCTTCCAAACACCTTTGTCAGATAGAGAGTGCTTGCCTAGGGAGGCATAGGCAAAAACTAAATGAAATAATGATGAAAACACAAATAATATTTCCTTGTAGTGAAGATCTCATGGGAGGAAAATGCTCTTCATTCCATGAGGAAATGGATGCTAAAATCTGCAAACACAAACACATAGACCACACAAATCTACTCTTGCAAAAAAATGAAAGGCTTGAATCACCTTGAGAATGCATGAACATCACAATTGCCATCTAATTGAAATCTAGTTTACAAATGAATGCCTAAACATGCTTTTATATGCAACTGTTTAGGGGAAAATTGGATTTGTTAATGTTCTAGTATTTAGATGTTTAAATCCACCTCTCCACTATACATTCAAGGATCTAGGGTCGAGTGACGAGCACTATCATACCCTAGGTTTCTTGCAGATGTAGGGAAATTTGGATTAAGGAATTTAATTATAAATTTTCCTTCTCTTATGTCCAATTAACCATAAAAAACCTAATTATGCAAATACGACAACAAATTGACGAATGACAGAAAAAGCTCTTGTAGACAGGAGTAAAATACCAAATTATAGAATAATTGTTTTCAAGGTTTCGAAGCAAAATAGTCAGGGACACTGGAGCAGGTGCCTAAGTCTAAGGTGTCATTTTCTTCGCGGGATCTGGACCTCCTTCTGACACTGATCAACCCTATAACTTATGTTTTCTGAAACTCAGATGCGGAGGACACTAGAGCGAGTGCCCAAGTCTTGGAAGTGCTCTTGTGTCCTTCTTTCCTTCAAATCCCAAATCCCTGATGCCTGCCAATCCTTCTTGCAACTCCACTTTTCCCAAATGTGACACCTGTAACCTTCAATCATGATACTTGGTTTGGGGGTTGCGGTGTTTAGAGGCTCACCTTAGTCAAGCCCCAGAGGACACTTAAGTCTCTGAACACTGTTGTTAGATGAAGAGTGTGTGCCCTTGTGAGACAGGGACAAAAACTAAAGGAATCAATGATGAAAACACAATATTGTGTCACCTTGTAGTGAAGGTCTCATGGGAGGAAGATTCTCTTCATTCCATGAGGAAATTGATGCTCAAATCTGCAAATATCAACACACAAAACACACAAGTCTGCTCTTGCAACACAATGAAAGCCTTGAATCACCTTTAGAACACAATAGCTTGCTAGTAATCATCTAGTTTACAAATGAATACCTAAGAATGCTTATATATGCAACTACAAGCACTCCCGCCAAGATTTTAAAAATCAAAACTTACCGTGTCGGCAAAAGGACCAAATAACGGTCATAAATTGACACCCAGAAATTAGGGCTACCCTGAAATAGGGCAAGACTAGGGCGCGGGTGCCCAAGTTATGCCCCCTATTTTGGACAGGGTACAGCTCAAGGGGTCCACCTAGGTCCACTCTTCCATGAAACCTAGGTCTCATTCCATCAGGATGCCAAAATATGAATTAAGATGTTCTAAATGCATACTAAAGATCCAGGATCTAAACCTTATGAGGGAAAAGCCCCCAAGGGGATATTTTTTGACATTACATTTAGCCCCCACTTTAATGTATGTATAAACGCAAGGCCAATACATGCATTAAAGTAAGGTCACAAACACAACAAACACATCAAGAATGGAGAAGACATGCCAATCACATATAAGATAGTAACAGGCACACAAAACACGGAGAAGATAGTTACAGTCATACAGAACACAGAGAAGACAGTCAATGCATAGAAGACACATTAATGCATGGAAGAAAGAAATGATATCTTTTCTTTTCTTTTTCTCATATATATAAAATGTAAATGCAAGTACTGGAAAGTAAACAAACCTCCCATAATATAGGATGCACTCATCGAGCAAGTCTTTAGACTGTATATATGGGACAACACACATGCAAGACACACAAAACCTCCCAAAATGCAGGATGCACTCATCAAGCAAGTCTTTAGACTGCATATGGGGCAACAAACATACCACAAAACACAAGCACGCCAAAACACACACACCTGAAGACATGAAGAAAATATGGCAGACAAACGATGGAGTGTACCTATTTCTAGGTCCAACACCATCTCAGGCACATAATGATGATTGTGCTTCTCCACAACAATTGCCAAAGACATGCTTAAGGGTTGATTTAGTCACAGAACTGCTCTCGGCCTCTGCAAAGGACTTTTCAAAATGATAGGATGATGCAATCTACTATGAGAAATACACCATCCCCACCTCTACAGAGGGCTTAGGATAAAAAGGATATACGCAATATCCTACCTCCGTAGAGGGCTTACATGATTGATTGATTGATTACAAACAAACTTAGGATGCAGGATGCACTCATCATACATACTGTACCTAAGGACAAGCACATAGCTAACATCTACAATAGACAACTTACCTTATATATGCTCCCACCTTAAGGTGGTTGTTATCATCTATCGATATCAAACACATTGAGGTCGGAAGAAAACACACAAGGGAACACAAGCTCTCGCCAAACCCATGCCCCCCAGAGGTGACATGTACTTCATAATCGATAATGTTACCACAAACACATCCCTGCAAGAAACATGTTAGTGTCTACAACATCATGATAAACAATAACATCAATACATATGAAATCTGAGCTATGCAAGATTCAAGGTAGACAAAGTGCACGGAGTAGCAGTATTGTTATGATTTGTAAATGAGATAGAACACCATCAAAATCATCACTATGCGGAAAGTGTGGGTGCTTCCACTAGCTAAGCATCAAATAAGATATACAACACCATTGTCATATTAGGAACTAAGTCCATTTTTTTATTGTACTCGAAAGGGACACTAGGTCTACATCAGTATAAATGTTTTTTGTCATCTGCCTGCTAGGTGGAAACACTAGAGGAAAGGAAATAATAAATCAAAGAGGAGAAATAAGTGTCTTAGGGACAGTCATGTAGGAGAGTGCCTCCAGGTCACCAACCATAACGCTATGTCCGTAAGACACAATACACAACAAAATCCTAAGCAAGTCATGTTTTCAAAACATATGCACTTTTCTTATAACTCAAAAGTGACTTGTTATTACAGGTCATCACTTAAGTAATGACCTTCCAAAGGGGTGTGAGGTCATTAAGTTCACTAGGCTTCTAAAGTGCTTCCACTGATATGAAAAGTTTGTTTTTTAAATGAATGTTGGGCACCAAAAGGTAAAAGCATCAAATGTTTTTATAAAAAAAAGTGGAGCCCGATTTCTATGAAGTGGCATCGAGTTGTTTTAGGGAGAAAAGGCTGATGGAAGGAGGGTATTATGGCATGAAAAAAAACAACCATTTCTTATGTGCTTTTGTGGGGCCATCGAATGATTTTTGGAGACTTTGTTTTTATAAATTTCAAAGGGAACGATGGTATGAAGTTTTTTTGTTACCTTTTCAAAAACACATCAAATATTATATTTGATGAGGAGGTCGATACATTTTATAAAATGGAGAATTTTATGTATTGAATAAGTTTTTTTTAAGAGAAAACTTTATCTCCTATTTTGTCAGCCCACAAGTGCCATAATTCTAAAAAGTATTTTTGGAATTTTTTTAAGGAGTAAGAAAAGGCAAGTTTTATGAAAAGATTTTTTTTGAGAGATATTTTTTGGAAAGAGATTTTTTTAGAAAGATTTTTTTTTTTGGCTTTTTTATGGGAAGACTCAAATGATTTTATTGGAAGAATATTTTTTCAGATCAACATAAATTTTTATTGGAGAAGACAAAGATAATTCAAGATGAAATTAAAGAATTTGAAGAATATTTATTTTTTACAATCAAGGAAATGTGTTTTTTACAGAGAAGATCAAGAATTTGGGAATGTGTTTTTGCAGAGAAGATAAAAATGAAGGATTTTATTTTCTTACAGGGCACTAATTGATTTTATTGAAGATTTTTGTATGACCTTACTATTGTTTTTAGATGAATTGTTTATGTAGATGTCAAGGGTCAGAAGGTGAAAGTGAAACAAAAATAAAGAAGAAGCTTTTTAGTTTGGAATATGAAAGGTCATATGAAAATGTTTTTGTAGAATGTTGAGAGGTATCTATTTTTTTATTGGCTTCACATTGACAATGTATGAGCATGGAATTATATACATAAATGAAGACATTTTCTATAAGATCCTCTTGAAGAGAAAAGAAAGATGAGAATTTGATACTGTGATTGAGTTATACAGAGATGAGAAAATGAAAAGAAATGAATATGCAGGATGAAGACATTATGTAAAGCTCTTATAGATTGAAGACAATATGCAATTGTTTATACATAGATAATCTGGATCAGTGTGAATTGATTGTATAGAGATCATGAGATTAATATACAGATAAGGTTGAGTGTAATTGAACAAAGATATACAAATTCAGAGAAGAAGGTTATGAAATGGTGCAAATCAGATTATGTTACAATCATTTCTTGCACACCTTATTTTATGTTTTGATGATGGGGATTGTTTTGCCAGTGAGGCCTTGTTTTAGCCAGTGAGGCTTGTAGGTCAGTGAGACCTATTTGTTTGCCAGTGAGGTATATCTGTGTAGGAAGTGGGTGCTTTTGTTTGGTATTAGAGTTGGTGCTCCTAGATACATTTTGTATAGCCAGTGAGGCATGTTTTTCAGTTAAGCTAGTGAGGTAGTTTTGGAGTGGTTTTTCTACCCCTGGAGGGTTTTCCACTCATGTAAATCTTGTGTCATAATCTTCTCTATGTGTGTATGATTTACTTATGAAGTTTTGTTCTCTTTATGCATTCACAGTCATGTGCATATGTATTTGACAAATCAATGGTATCTTTCTCTCCTTGTGCTCTGAAAGTTAAAGTTTGTAAAAAGATTTGAAAATTCACACAACATTGATTCACCCCCCCTCTCAGTGTTGTCCTTGACTCCTACAATTGTATTGTCTTTATTTTCAACCAAGGAAACATTGTTTTTCTGAGATGTTTCAAAATATGGTTTAGATGAGATTGATACAACTTTTGATGTTTTGAAGTTATTAAGTTTATATTCCCCTACATCGCAAGGATTAAAATTTAATGAACCCCAATCATCATCAACAAGTGCATTCAATGGTTGAGGATCTTGTACAACATTATTCGTGGCTAGAGGCATTGATGAACCAGTTCGTAAACTGTTTAATCTCATATGATTGTAAACTAGTTTTTGATTTTCAATGTGTAAGCAGTTATCTGGTTCAGGATCGACATGAATGGTATGAAGTTTACTTTTGAATATAACTTTGATTAAACAATGCAAGGTGGAAGGAACTGCCCCTAATGCATGAATCCAAGGTCTACCAAGAATCATGTTGTAAGATAAAGAACAAGGCATAACATGAATCAGGGTAGGCACAAGCACAAGTCCTACTTGTATAGGTAGAGTTATAGTGCCCACAGATTGTCAACAAACATTATAAAACCCACAAATGCTAATGCTATTTGGTGTGATTTGTGATGTGTCAACCTTGATTTTGTGTAAAAGGTCAATGCTACAAACATTAAGAGCCAATCCATTGTCAATCATAACTTGTTTTACCAATGTTCTATTTATTGTGACAAAGATTATAAGAGGATCATATTGCTTTTGAACTTCAATTGATGGTAATTCCTGTGGTTGAAAGAGAATATCTATTTTTGTCACATGCATACTATCCAATACGGCTTCTACATCATTCATCTTAACACCGGGTGGAACAATCACCTTTTGTAAAGCTTCTTGGAGCATTCCATGGTATGTAGGCAATGTTTGTATCAAGTCCTAAAGAAGGGTCTTAGCCTGAGTAGCACAAAGCTGTTCAACAAGATCATACTCTTGACCACTTTTATGAGTAAGACGAGGTGGTGGAGGGAGCATAGGTTGAGAACATGGAAGAGAGATAGGCACATGTGGTGCTTTGTTACATTGCTTGTTATTACAGGTGTTGTATGTGTGAGCAATCATATTGTGGTGTGGTTGTTGTAACACATTTTTAATACCTTGAACCGTAATCACCGGTTTTAAGCAAGAGGGTGCACTAAGTGCCCCTCGGATAATCATTTTAGGAATATTGCTATGAAGTCTAATAACGATTATTGAATTAACATTGTTTCCCTCTTGATTGCACATAATATCCATCCCTAAAGGATTTAATGTGAGAGACCTTTTCTCATCCACTAATGCTACATCTTTTCCAGAGAGAGCAATGGGATGAGAGGAAGGTACATCAGCATCATCATCATACTCTCTGGTGGAAAAGGGCATTTCACTCTCATCTTTCTCATGAGTATTCCTAGAGATGAATTTGGTTAAATCTTCTAATATCAAAGGATATTCTCCTATGAGAAAAGTGAAGCTACTAAAATCATGTGTATAACAAAGTAATTGCAACTCATATGTAGAACATATAGAAGTGTCAATGCCACTAATATAAGCTATGTGTTCTAGAATATGAGGATTCTCATTAGCGAGATTAGAGAAATTTTCAAAAGCTAGGATATACTCATGAAAAGATTTTAGAGATGAATAACATGAATATTCCATAATTAAATGTAAAATTAGATTTTAACAAATTTCCAAAAGTATGCAAAAGACACGTGCAAACTATATGCAAAAATGATCTTTAAATGCTTGATTTTTTGTACTTTTTTGATGCAAATATATGAAAGAAAAGGTGTTGTAAGGATTTTTATCAGGGATAGAAAATAATATGTCTGATATCAGTCCAATACTACAATATTATCCTTTACAACATACTCTTGATTCAAATCCAAGATAATGCCAAGTCGAAATATAGTGAAAATATGTCAAAATAGGCATTTTTCACCAAAATTCAATGCAAAAGGGCATAACAAAGGGTCTTGTGAGGAAAATGATGATAGAAAGAAAATAATATCAGTAATAACGGCCACTTGGTGTTAAAATATCTAACACAACACACTTTTAGCACCACTTAAGGTAAAACCCTAGCGAAAATATAGTAAAATATGCAATTTTTCACAGTTTTTCAATTCCAAGACCTAAGAAAGGAGGTGTTGTAATGAATTTCAGGAGGTAAAGAAAATAATATCAATAATATCAGTCACCTCAATTTATAAAGTTGATCACAACACGCTTGGAGTGCAAACTAGGTCAAACCCTAGGGCAAAAATAGCCAAAATGTGTAGTTTTTCATCGAATTTTAACTACAAGAGCCAGTTAAAAGGGTGTTGTGAAGATTTTTATGAGGGGAAGAAAATATTACCCTAATAATAGAAAAATAATGCCAAAATACCTTTCACAACACACCTATGGTGCAAGTTTATAAAGTCGATAAGGCCAAATTTAGTGAAAATCATTGTTTTTGAAGCCCTAGGTTTGAGAATTTGGGACAAAATGCTATGTGAATGTTTTGAAGTTTAGTTTATGATGGAAATTAAATACTCTCAGATCTGAAAATTATTTTCAAGCTTGAACATGCAAAATGCCCATGTAAATTTAATGAAAATGCATCAAAATTGCTAGTTTTTGTTGAAATTTTCTATGCAAAAATGCAAATATTTAAATCTAAATACAAATTCACACTAAAATGAAAGAACACAGCCAAATGTTAATTTTAATGAGCCTCTAAAATTAGTAGAAAAATCTGAGAAAAGATTTTGCCTACTAACCCTAGATTTTGGAATTACTAGGTTATATAAAATTATCAAAATTTCCACAAAACCCTAGCAATTAAATGATAAAATGCAATGCAAATTTCTAAATTTTTGGATTTTTCCATAGTTTATATCAGATCTGATGCAAAAATCATGAATTAGGAAAATTTAGAAAGAATTGATACAATTTAGTAAGCCAAACAATGCATTTTTTTTGTATTTTCCAAATTTTTCAATTTTTTTGAATTTTTCTCAATGCAATAAAATGAATGACTATATGAATGAATGAAATCAATCCAAATCTAAAGACAAACACTCAACAATTTGTAATTTAAGTCCAAAAACACGGGTTCACCAAAATGTTTAGGGGAAAACTAGATTTGTTAATGTTATAGTGTTTAGATGTTTAAATCCGCCTGTCCACTATACATTCAAGGATCTAGGGTTGAGTGATGAGCACTATCATACCCTAGGTCTCTTGCAGATGTAGGAAAACTTGGATTAGGGAATTTAATTATTAATTTTCCTTCTCTAATGTCTAATTAACCATAAAAACCCTAATTATGCAAATAAGACAACAAATTGACGAATGACAGAAAAAGCTCTTGCAGACAGGAGTAAAATACCAAATTATAGAATACCTATTTTTGGGGTTCCAAAGTGGAATAGTCAGGGACACTAGAGCAGGCACCCAATTCCAAGGTGTTTTTTTCTTTGTGGGATCCGAACCTCCTTCTGACACTGATCAACCCTATAACTTATATTTTCTGAAACTCTGATGCGGAGGACACTAGAGCGAGTGCCCAACTCCTTGAAGTGCTCCTGTGTCCTTTCCTTTAGATCATGAATCCTTGATGCCTACCAATCCTTCCTACAACTCCACTTTTCCCAAATGCAACACATGTAAACTGCAATCACACGACTTGGTTTGGGGGTTGTGGTGTTTAGAGGCTTGCCTCAGTCAAGCCCCAAAGGACACTTAAGTCTTTGAACATTGTTGTCAGATAAAGAGTGTGTACCATTGTGAGGCAGAGGTAGAAACCAAAGGAATCAATGATTAAAACATGATATTATATCACCTTGTAGTGAAGCTCTCATGGGAGGAAGATGCTCTTCATTCCATGAGGAAATTGATGCTCAAATATGCAAATATCAACACACAAAACACACAAGTCTGCTCTTGCAACACAATGAAAGCCTTGAATCACCTTGAGAACACAATAGCTTACTAGTAATCATCTAGTTTACAAATGAATGCCTAAGCATGCTTATATATGCAACTACAAGCACTCCCACCAAGATTTTAAAAATTAAAACTTACCTTGTCGGTAAAAGGACCAAATAACGGTCATAAACCAACACCCAAAAATTAGGGCTGCCCCAAAATAGGGTAGGACTAGGGCGTGGGTGCCCAAGTCCTCCTCCCCTATTTTGGGTAGGGTATAGCTCAAGGGGTCTACCTAGGTCCACTTTGCCATGAAACCTAGGTCTCATTCCATCGGGATGCCAAAATATGAACTAAGATGTCCTAAATGCATACTAAAGACCTGAGAGCTAAAGCTTATGAGGGAAAAGCCCCCAAGGGGATATTTTCTGATGTTACAGCAACTACAAATACTCTCACCAAGAATTTCATAGTTCAAACTTACTGTGTTGGCATAGGACCCAAATAACTGTCACAAGTCCACACCCAAAAATTGGGACTACCCCAAAATAGGGAAAGACTAGGGCACGGTTGCCCAAGTCCTCCCCCTATTTTGGGTAGGGATTATCTCATGTAGTCCCCCTAGGTCCTATTTTTCAAGACACTTAGGGGTTTTCTCATTGGGATGTTGAAATATGATCTAAAATGTCTTAAATGCACACAAAAAACCTAGAAGCTAAACCTAAAGAGGGAAAAGCCCCCAAGGGGACATTTTCTGACGTTACATTTAGCCCCCACTTTAATGTATGTATAAACGCAAGGCCAATACATGCATTAAAGTATGGTCACAAACACAACAAACACACAAAGCATGGAGAAGACACACCAATCACATAGAAGAAAGTAACAGGCATGAAAACTTGGAGAAGACAGTTATAGTAAAACAGAACATGGAGAAGACAACAAATGCAAAGAAGACACATTAATGCATAGAAGTTAGGCATGATTCTTTTCTTTTCTTTTTCTCATATATATGAAATGCATATGCAAGTATTGAAAAGTAAACAAACCTCCCATAATGCAGGAAGCACTCATCGAGCTAGTCTTTAGACTACATATATGGGGCAACACACATGCAAGACACACAAAACCTCCCAAAATGCAGGAAGCACTCATCAAGATAGTCTTTAGACTGCATATGGGGCAACAAACATGCTACACAAAGCAAGCACACCAAACACACACACTTGAAGACATGGAGAAAACATGGCAGACAAGCGATGGAGTGTCCCTATTTCTAGGTTCAACACCATCTTAGGCACATTACAGGCACACACCGATGATTACACTTCACCACAACAATCACCGAAGACACATTTAAGGGTTGAGTTAGTCACAAAATTGCTCCCCACCCCTACAGAGGACTTTTGAAAATGACAAGATGAAGCAATCTGCTCTGAGAAATACAGCATCCCCACATCCACAGAGGGATTAAGATAAAAAGGATATATGTGATATCCCACCTCCATAGAGGACTTACATGATTGATTGATTGATTGTAAACAAACTTAGGATGCAGGAAGCACTCATCAAGCTGGTCTTTAAACTACATCTGAGGACAAGCACATAGCTAACATCTACAATAGACAACTTACCTTATATATGCCCCCACCTTAAGGTGATTGATATCAGGTATCGATATAAAGCACGTTAAGGTAGGAAGAAAACACACAAGGGAACACAAGCTCTCACAAAGCCCATTCCCCCCCAAAGGTTATATGTACTTCACAATTGCCAAATGTTGCCACAAACACATCCCTGGAAGAAACATGTTAGTTTCTACAAAATCATGATAAACACAAACATCAATGCATATGATTAACCACACAAAGAGCCAAGGTTATACAATGAATTTGGAGTTTGAGGATAACCGTGGGGCTATATCATGAAGCTCTCTGAATCGAGTACCACCAAGGCTAGATTCAAAGACAAACAAAGGTGCATAGAGCAACAATATTGTTAAGGTTTGTAAATGAGATAGCATACCATCAAAATCACTACACAAAAAGCATGGAGTGCTTCTACTATCCAAGCGTCAGATAAAATATACAACCCCGCTATCATATTAGGAACTAAGTCCATTTTTTTGATTCCTCTCAAAAGGGACACTAGGTTTGCATCAATCTAAATGTTTTTCATCATCTGCCTACTAGATAGAAACACTAGAGGAAGGGAAACAATAAATAAGAGAGGAGAAACAAGTGTCTTAGGGATAGTCATGTAGGAGGGTGCCCCCAGTGTCACCAACCTCAATGCTATGTCTGTAAGACACAACACACAATAATGAAATTAGAGAGAGGCAATATAGAAGAATGATGATACAAATAGAAGAAGGTCACAACAGAGGCAGTCTCCTAGTATCCTAGACCTTACAAGAGAATCAAGGGTCATCCAAGGAAGCCTAAATAAAACATAACACATCATGGGGGAAGCACATCATGAGAGAGATAAAGGGTTAGAGATACTTACCTGTAGGATCTTCTAGGCTACATTTCATCATCAAGTAAATCATCGTCATCTTCCCACTCCTGAATGCTAGAGGAAAGTGGGACATAAGGTACCATATCCCAACTCTTGTCTTGCTCATCATGTTGTTCATTTTTAGGATCATGTTTGTTTTGTTCAATGTTAGGATCAATGTTTTCTTGTTGAGATGCAAGGTAAGCTCGTCGCCTTCTCTTCCTCCTTTTTACATGTTGATGTTTTTCTTTGCAACTTGGTTTTTGTAAGATAGGGCTTTGCTCTTTCATGGATTTTTATGTTGTAAAAGAGGAATCATCAGGATCAAAGTTTATTTTTCTAGGTGGAATGTTTTTTTATCAACCATTACCTCTTGATCCTTGTAATGATGATAGGGGAGGAGCCTTAGTATCATGATGGATTTGTTCTTTTATTGTAGGGAAAGTGTCATTGATTTCATCATTTTGTATCAACATATCCTCATGGGAAGGATCATTTTTGAAAGAGTGACTAGTGGAAAATTTTATGTCATCATCACATGGAGCATGTATTGAAGTACTATTGTCATTGCCTTTTTCATTGCTACTCATGGAGAAGAACTTAGTTAAACTTTCTAATATCGTAGGATGTTCACTCATGAGGGTTAAAAATTGGTCAAAATCATGGTCTTTGATAAATGCATGCAAAGATAGCATTGAAAAGTGACATGAAGGTTCCATATGTATATTTTCAAATTAGTGCCAAATCAAATTTTGAAATCTTGCAAAGGACGAGTGCAAAGTTATATGCAACAATGACCTAAATGCTTGATTTTTTGTACTTTTTCAATACAAATATATGAAACCAAAGGTGTTGTAAGGATTTTGATCAAGGGAAAAAAATTATACGTCTGATATCAGTCCAAAACAGAAATAACATCCTTCACAAGATAGTCTTGATGCAAATCTAAGATGACGATAATTCAAAATATAGTGAAAATATATCAAAACATGCAATTTTTTCACTAAATTTCAATACAAAGGAGCATGACAAAGGGTGTTGTGAGGAAAATGATGATAGAAATAAAAATATATCAGTAATAACAGCCACTTAGAGTAAAAATATCTGTCACAACATGCTTTTAGTGCCACTTAAGGTCAAACCCTAGTGAAAATATAGCAAAAATAGACTATTTTTCATGGTTTTTCAACTCCAAAACCTAGTAAAAGGGGTGTTGTAATGAATTTTAGGAGGCACATAAAATAAAAGCAATGATATCAGTCACCTAAATCCATAAAATTTATTACAACATACTTGGAGTGCAAATTAGGGTAAACCCTAGGGCAAAAATAGCAAAAATGTGTAGTTTTTCACCAAATTTTCAACACAAGAGCCCAATAAATAGGTGTTGTGAAGAATTTTAGGAGGGGAAGAAAATAATTACCCTTATAACAACCAATTAATGCAAAAATACTCTTCACAACATGCCTATGGTGCAGATTTTGAGAGTCAATAAGGCCAAATCTAGTGAAAATCGATGTTTTTCAAGCCCTAGGTTTGAGATCTTGGCACAAAATGATATATGAATTCTTTGAAGTATAATTTATGATGAAAATTAAGTGTAATTAGATTTGGAAATGAATTCCAAGCTCTAATATGCCAAATGCAAGTGCAAATTTAATGAAAATGTATGAAAATTGCTATTTTTTTGTTGAAATTTTCTATGCAAAAATGCAAATATTTGAAATCTAAATGAAAATTTACACTAAAAAGAAAGACTAAAGAAATATGCAAGTTTGAATGAGTCTCTAAAATTATTAGAAAAATATGAAAGAATATTTTTCCTACTAACCCTAGATTTTGGAATTACTAGGTTATATGAAAATTGTCAAAATTTCTACAAAACCCTAGAAATTGTATGATGAAAATGCAATGCAAATTATTAAATTTTTGTAATTTTATATAGCTTATATCAGACCTAATTCAAAATTCATAAATTAGGAAAAATTAGAATGAATTGGTGCAAATTAGTAACCCTAAAATGCAATTTTTTTCAAAATTTTCAATTTTTTTGAATTTTTCTCAATGTAATAAGATGAATAACTATATGAATGAATGAAATCAACTCAAATCTAAAGGAAAAAACTCAGTAGTTTGCAATTAAGTCCAAAAACACGGGTTCACCAAAATGTTTAGGTGAAAATTTGGATTTGTTTAGTTTAGTTTTTAAATCCTCCTTTCACCCTTTACATTCAAGGACCTTCAGATTGAGTGGTGGAGCATTATCAGGTCCTTGGTCACTTACAAATGTAGGGAAGCTTGGATTACAATGTTTAATTACCAATTTTCTTTATCTTATACTTAATTATCTATCAAAACCCTAATTATGCAAATACGGCAATAAACAGATGAATTACGGGAAATGCCTCTACAAAAAGCTGTAAAATTACAAATGACTGTGCACCTCTTTTCAAGATTTTGAGGTAGCAAAGTCAGGGACAAAAGAGCGGATGCCCAAATCCAGTGCCTTGCTTTTTGTTAGGATATGTGGACAAGATCTGCAACCTGTTCCTGCTGCACTAGAGGTTTTTTGTCATGAAACTTCAAGGACTAATGAGCAAGCACCCAAGTCTAGGGTGTCCTTTTTCCTACTATTCTACAATTCTGACACTCCAACATGCCCTCCTACAACTTCACTTTGTTTGCATCATCAACCTATAACCTGCAATCATTAAACTTTGAGAGGGGGTTGTGATGTTTAGGAGCTTGCCTTAGTCAAGCCCTAGAAAGACACTTAAGTCTTCCAAACACCTTTGTCAGATAGAGAGTGCATGCCTAGGTAGGCAGAGGCAAAAACCAAATGGAATAATGATGAAAACATAATATCATGTCACCTTGTAGTGAAGATCTCATGGGAGGAATATGCTCTTCATTCCATGAGGAAATGGATGGTCAAATCTACAAACACAAACACATAGACCACACAAATATGCTCTTGAAAAATAATGAAAGCCTTGAATCACCTTGAGAATGCATGAATATCACAATTGCCATCTAATTGAAATCTAGTTTACAAATAAATGCCTAAACATGCTTTTATATGCAACTAGAAACACTCTCACCAAGAATTTTATAATTCAAACTTATCGTGCTAGCATAAGACCCAAATAATGGTCACAAGCCAACACCAAAAAATTGGGACTACCCAAAATAGGGCAGGACTAGGGTGCAGGAGCCTAAGTCCTCCCCCCTATTTTGGGCAGGGGTTATCTCAAGTAGTCCCCCTAGGTCCTATTTGTCAAGACACTTAGGGTTTTTCTCATTGGGGTGTTGAAATATGATGTAAAATGTCCTAAATGCACACAAAAGACCTAGGAGGTAAACCTAAAGAGGGAAAAGCCCCCAAGGGGACATTTTCTGACATTACACACATCCATCTAGTACACATTGAAATCTTTGTGTGCTACAAACGCCAAAAATATTCAAGTATTGCTTCAATCATTTCCACAGGAGCATAAGTCTCCTCCAAATCTATACCTTCAACCTGAGAATATCCTTTGCATACTAGTCTTGCTTTGTTTCTTACTACTTCTCCATTTTAATTCATTTTTTTTCTAAAATCCCACTTAGTTCCAATCACATTCTTATCAGCAGGTCTAGGAACCAATTCCCAAGTTTTATTCTTCTCTATCTACATCAGCTCTTCCTCTATGGCTTTTACCCAATTTTCATCTTTGCAAGCTTCACTTATAGTTTCAGGTTCAATCTTTGAAAGTAAGTAGTAGTTCACATGTTCTTCTGCAGCTCTTTTCATTGTCAATACCCCTTTCCTTTATCACCAATAATCTGATCTTCAGAATGATTAATCCTTACATGCTTGGAAGTGTTAACAACACTTTCTGGAGCCTTTTCTTCTTCAATTTGACTATCTTGTTATTCAACTTTTTCTTCATTTACTGTAATAGTAGGTTCATCTAATTCATAGCCACTCAAATATGATATTCTTTCCCTATTTTCATCAACCTTCACATTAGAACACTCAATGATCTTTCTCAATCTCTTATTGTAGCACTGGTAGGCCTTACTCTTAGTAGATTATCTAAGGAAAATTCCTTCATCACACCTAGCATCAAACTTGCCTAACTCTTATTTTCTTCTAATATAACATTTGCTTCCAAAAACTTTGAAATATTTCACTGTAGGAACTATTCCATACCATAATTCATAAAGAGTTTTAGTACCATTACCTTTGACTTGAACTAAGTTGTTTTGAATGTAGACAACAGCATGTATAACTTCTCTTTAATACACTTCTGGTAGGTTTCCCTCCTTCATCATTGACCTAGAAGCCTCTTGAACTATGTTGTTCTTTCTTTCCACAACTCCATTCTGTTGAGTCCTAGGAGCAGAGAATTATCTCTTTATCCCATGTTCTTCACAGAAAATATTGAATCCATTTGATGTAAACTCATTATTGAACACAAGGAATACTAAGAGTAGGGGGTGAATGAATATTCTATAAAACCATTTCTTCACACATTATTTGATTTCATTTACCAAAGTCAATAACATGAAAGCAATGTTAATATAAGAAAAGGAACCATAGAGTCATAACAGATAGACACCAAGATTTTTATGTGGAAAACCCAAAAAGGGAAAACCATGATGAGCGTTAGATAACAATATATTATAATATCAAAACTGGATTATAGGAAGGCTCACTACCAAGAGAGAACTATTACAAATGTATCTGCTGAATGCTAGAATACAATTCCATTGATAGCTCAATATATAGATTCAAAAGTCTTCATCATGCCTACTTTGTTTCTCTGCCCTGTTCACATATGCTCTATTCTTCAGGTCTCTACACCCTTACTACACTTTTCAGATCATAAGAATCACATACATAACTACTTTGCAACACATTCACATACTCATATATATCCAACATCAAAATCTATCAAGTATATATATCCGCACTAAGATTTAACTTAAAACTAGGTCAGCATGCCAAATATGAAACGTGTACACAAAAGCTATACTTTGTTGACTTGATCTTTTACACAAACAATAATGTGAACCTATACAATCCTTTGAGAACCTTCATATTGGTGTGGACCTATTATAGAACCACTTAGGATGATGATCTAAACAAAATACCTTTACCACACATCAATCCAACTAAGTGTTGGCTTCATTCTTAAGTATACTCTTAACCATGTTTTCTGCCATAACACAACTACTAATACGGACCACACTGGACTCTGAAACTCATACCAAACATTCATTATGCATCATGAATGATACCTTCATAACCGCAAGTCATAATATTCTTATGTGGTAAGATGTAGATCTCAGAACTATTGACACTGTCTTTGTGAAACACTGTCAAGCTGAATGTTGATACTGAGAAGCTTGTAGATGATCTTCTAGTGAACTTTAGAATCTACAAATTTCCAATTAGATACTTCTCATATGTGTTTACAACACCTCCAAATTGCACATCGAAAAAATCAATACAAGAGGAATGTGAACTGAAATACTCATGTGTTTTGCACTATTCTTGACTGAAATTTGTTTACCTGAACTTAGGCAATTCATAGTATGGCTTCCAGAGATTTTCAAGACATGAAACTTGGAATATAGCATTGTGTAATAACTATGTGTAACATACCAGAACCACACACCAAAATCTTCATCTGTGGAGGAGTACTAGTTGAATCACTATCACTACCTTAGTAAACTACAAACACTTAGTCAATTTGACTAAGTCATTCTTTCTAGACCAAAAATACTATGCATAACATGTCTCAAGAACTATCTCCAATCATATCTAGTTGTTTTCATCAATGACAACATCAAATCTCCAAGATATCAATAGTGTCTCTCGACCATGTTGCCAACAATCTCCCCCATTTGGCATTGATGGCAACACTTAGTGAAAAATGCTCACATTGTTCCCCCTTACTATGTACACTCTATTTTTCTTTTTCCCTTTCGATGTATAGCCATTTTTCACAGGTTCTTCTTCTCCCTCTTTGACATCAATGGCAAAGGTGTATGTACAAGTAACAAAATTGTGTCAAAATGGAAAAATTGTTATACTTGTCCACATATGTATAGGTGCAATCATATAGCTTCCCTACTAAAAGGTTGAGAGGATGTCTAAGTATATGAATTTCAATTGAGCTATCTCTCCATCCCATTTGGCCTTGGCATTGCTCAAAATTTGAATGTTTCTATTCACTTGAAACACTAATTCCTCTGCTTTCTCTATTGTGGTAGGCACATCAATTATTGTCTTAACCTTTGTTTCCTCTACTAGAAGACCGGTCATAGAATCAATCTTGGATTCTATTATTTCTGACTTGATACATTCTACTCTTAGTGTGCTCTTTTTTATTCTGCAGGTTTCTTATCTTTGCATGAATGCCTTCAATTTCTGCTTTTTTGTTGCTGATGGAGTCAGATGTAGGATCAAATGTTTTTGATATTTTTATCAATTCAAGTTCCAAGTCATCTATTTTCTCCTTCATTTCCTTAGTTGTCTTAGGCCATGCTAAATTTTTTTTGTATATATCACTAGCATCCTTAATAGCAGCATCTATGTTCTTGATGCTATTGTCTAACAAAATTGCATCTTTAGCTAGCTTATCCTTCAACTCAACTAGCCTTTTATCATGAACTTCTGCTCGGACCTTATTATCAGTAGCTATTTCAAAAGATTCAAAATGTGAACTTACAAAAGTTATGAATCTTTTGAGTTGCTCAGATGGTGCAAGAGATGTATCCTTCTGTAAGGCCGATTTATTTCACTTCCCTATTTTGATCATTTTACATTTTAGTTGGTGACATTATCAGACATTTAGAGACTATTGATTTCCATTATGCAGAATTAGACTATATCTCTTGATTTTTGGATTAGCATTGATTAGTCATATGGTGATTTGATTAGATCATATTTTGATGCTATTATGATGTTAGACATGTGAGATACATTTGATGATGATTATTGATGTGATTACGAGTTCATTATGTGGGTTTATTAGTTGATGATGATTATGAGACATTAGATAGAAAATGCAATTTCAAATCTTAATTATGATGTGAATGATTAATGTTGTATGCAATGACATGACTTTAATTTCTGCTGCTTTAGCTATGATTTAGCTATGATTGGATTGACCGTTTGATCGAGTTGTGTAGGTTATTTTCCCAGGCCACAGGAAATCAGAGGCAGTTCTCACACTTATGTAATTCCCTATAAAACTGATCCATTCACAAGAGGGATGAGGATCACATTTGATCAGATGATGTTTTTGTACATGCTTGATGAGATCTTGGAAAATCGACATGAAGGAAATGATAACAAATGCAAGTCAAACAAATGAAAACCTCATATCAACTCACGATCCATTGATAGGGTTGAGAATGCCACACCCATGAACATACTATTTTTACCCAAAGAGATGAATGTTGTTTGCTTGATTCTGCAACATAACAATAGGATGAGGATTGGTAGATGGAAGATTGGATGAATGCAATATAGATGGATGAGAGATTGAGAGGAAAATTCATCAGAGTAAGGATACTAGAAGAAGATTCATTGCATATGGCTCAAGAGAGGCTAGGTTTATAGGATATGGCTAATTGGATTGAACGGTTGTGATTGAGAGTTATTTTGGAGGATATGGACAGTCAAGATTGATTAGGGTTGGATTAGGGTTTCCCACTCAAAGAGGGATTGTAGTCACATGACAAGTGTGGGATGGAGAATAAAGGGGAATCTAATTCAAAACATTTGAATTAGATTGACATGTGAAGGCATATTAAGTGGAAGATGGACACATGCGACATGTATTGCAATGTGATGAGAGGTGAGGGAATAATTCAAATTTTCAATTTGAATTATATGAGACATATGAAGGGGAATTATTAACTAAACAAATGGGATTTATTTAGTTAATTGGAATGTGATCAAATGGGATTAATTAAATAAAGTGGGTTTATTTAATTAATCAGGAAGATGATTAAGATGTGATGAACGAGGACCTAGGGATAAATGGGATTAAGTGGGATGAGGTTAGATGGACTAGGATGAACTAGGACTTAGGGGAATACATACAAGGTCATGTCGACAATGTATTGTGTAACCAAGACCTAGGGCAAAGACATACAAGGTCATGTGTAAACAAGACTTAGACAATTTTTAGTGTCTACATTTGCCCCTCTTTGAGATGATGTTGTGAGATGATAATATTTATGTTGAGTAACATCATTTCAAAGAAGTTAAGGAAATGGATAGAGGGAAAGGATAGGGTGATGATGCCCCCTTGAGAGGATAGGTGGGTTGGACAAACATGGGTAGGCTCTCAAAATGAGATGGATTAGCTAAAAAAGATAAGGGAATGGATAGAAGAAAGGGAAGGATGTGTTATGCTACAATGAAAGTGAGAAACCATGATGTTTGATATAGCAAGATGTTATGCACCAAGGTATAAGGACCAAGGTGACGATGTGTCTCATGCCCTAGCGTAATACAACCTTGTCTAGATACAAGATATGAATATTAGATTGGTTGATACCAATGTGATACAAATGCAAGATAAAAAGATAACACACACAAGAAAGCAAGCAAGCATGCACAAATGATGCAAAAAACAAACAAGGTATTGCCCCTGTCAAGCTATAAACCAATGATTGATTGTTTGATTGATTTGATTGATGATTGATGATAGAGTTGTCATGGCAGGGAATGATATATTCCTAGATCAACACAAGGATGTGGGAATGATATATCCCATTGATGATGATGATTGATTGATTGATTTGGATGACAACAAGATTAGGATCAAGACCAAGGATGTGATTGGATGATTTGGCTTGATTGATTAACTTGATTGGTAAGGATTAAGGATGACTTGCATTTGAATCATTGCTTGGATTGATTTGATAAGGATGAAATGGAAGAAGTGATTTGAAGGATAGATGATGATGATTTGATTTGATGAATTTTAGATGTTTATTGATGAGGTGGGAGATAGATGATAGAAGAAATGAGAGATGGATAAAGATAATGATTGGTGAAGATTGAAAGAAGGATGAAAGAGGTCTATCACCTATGCCTGAATCTAGGCACTTCCTTCATACTTCAGACTACCTACATACCTGTTTCCACAGGATCAAGGCACTTAACAATAGAGATAAGATGTAGTTCTGATTTTGTGTTTTATTGATGGGATGATGAATTGATTGGATTGATCAAGTTATGGATTGATTAGGATTGATTGAATGATTTTATTTGATTTGCTTTTGATTGTTTGATAGATTGGATTGATGTGATTTGTTTGATGGATTGGATGATTGATTTGATGATTTGATTGGACTTGTTTTGATTTTGAGGATGTGATGAAGTTGATGATTGGGATTGATTTGATTAGAAGAATGTGATTTTGATGATTTGATGTGGAATGGTTTTATTGCTTGGATTTTGATTGAATTTCTAATTTTTTGGGATTTTTTTTAATATGTTTTGATTTTTTTGTGTTTTTGGGAATATTTTGATTTTTTTGTGTTTTTTGAAATGTTTCAATTTTTTTGGATTTTTGGAGAATGTTTGATTTTTTTGGGTTTTTTGAAATGTTTTGATTTTTTTTTGAAATGTTTGCATTGGATGATCATCTTGATAGTGTTTATGCTAGGTACCAATGACAAGGGGAAACCAAGTCTAGGTGTAAGGATGAAGGATGGGATTGGATGGATGAAAGGATCATGATAACTAGATAGGATAAAAGGATAGGCTATGGAATGAAATGGATATAAGTGTAAAAGAGCAAGGATGTGATCTCCATGGACTATGTCGCATAGGAATAACATGCCTCATTCTTGGTGAAAGGCTTAGGATTTTTCATGACAAGGCTCATGACGAAAGGATGACATGATGGATTTTATATGCCAAGGCTCATGATAGGTGGATAATGATAGGATTGTTTTGATGGGATGGAAAAATGGGTAATGACAAGAGGGTAATGATAGGATTGGTTGAATGGGATGAGGTACATCAAGAGATATCCAAAACATGTGTCAAGATTTTGCCCCTATGTCTTTATCAAGATCAAAAGAGGAAGGGTGAATGGATGCAATGTGATAGAGATGTATATGGAAATGGTATGATAGTTTGGAAAAGGATGAGACAAGGTTCCCCCAAGTGTAAGTGGGATAGAAGATCAACCTACACATGATGCCTATTTGCCAGGTTTTCATCATGGTACTTATCCAAGGCACCTATTTGCCAGGTTTTCACCGTTGGATGAAGGGATTTATCTTTACTTTTTTTATTTTTGATTTTTGACTTTTTTTACTTTTGAATGGGAAAAATGGGGGATATGTATGGCTGGGAATCAAGTGTCTAGTGACATGAAAGGTGATAGTTCCATTGGAGAGTAATGTTGGCGCATGGACCATGTCAAATGTGCTCATCGATGTTGGTAGGGAGATGGCATGAAAGTGAGATGGATAAGGTAGATAGTGGATTATGACGTGGATTATGTAGGGGTGAAAGTAGATTATGATGTGGATTATAATGGACTTATGCAAAAACATAGACCATAGGAAGGTGATGGGGGAGATATGTAGGATAATGAGTAAATGATGGAGTGATGGAGGTGTGAAAAGGAATCATGACCAATGGTTGCACACATCATGACAAACATGGAAGCTTTTGAGTGGATGGAGGTGTAGGAAGCAATGCCGATGTTTGCTTAGGAGATGGATTATTTAGGACTTTTGTAACCCACATGGACTTAGCATTTTTATGATTTTTGCTTTGCATGTGGGATGGAGGAATTTGAAACTTTGGAATGGAATGGCATTTTTGAATGGAAGAGGATGGTTGGGATTTTTGAGAGGTGGATGCCTTATTTGATTTGCTTGATTGTTTCTTAGGTACCCATACCATTTTTCTTTTTGACTTTGCTTTTGGGGGTATGGGCTTGGATGGATTTTTGAATGAAGCTTGCCTTGAATTTTTGGATTGATTTCCTAAGGCATTAGGACCCTTGGGATTTGTAGCTTTTTGAATGGAGGCATCCAAATGTTTATTTTTGAATCCCATGTGGCAAGTGAAATGAGTGGAAGCTCCTTGTTTATACAATACGTGCATTTGTTGGTCATGATGAGGATGTTGAGGTGATTTATAGATGATTGGGATATTAGGTTTTGGAAGCAATGGTGGCAAAGTGGACGGAGGGAAATTAGGGGTTGGAAGAAGTGGAGGTAAGGTGGATGGTGGAAGGTGAATGGTCACATGCTTTTGACATTTGTAGGATGATGGCAGTGGAATGGTGACATATGTTTTAGGAATATGATGGGGTTTATAATGGAAGGAAGTGGATTTAGGAAGTGTGGAGGAAGTACCAACATCATTAGATTGTTGACCTTGGGGTGTGTATCCAAGGCCAAATGATTGAGGAGGGACCTTGACATGGATTGGCTCCAAAATTCCTTGTTCATGTAGGCCTAAACCTTTGCCTTGGTAGTTCATGTTTTGGAGCATACGATTGACTATAGGACTACATGTAGTTTGGACACTAGACTTGAGTTGATTATTGGATGGAGAAGGTAAAGTGGATAATGGTTGTTGGTGTTCTAAGGAGGAACACTCATGAATGAATGTGGATAAACTAGTAGGATATGGTGGATTTGGAATGGGATCAATGGTGGATGTGGAAGGATCATTAGGATCTTGATTATGTTCATTGGGATACAAATTATTTGATTGATCTTCTAAGTTTGCTTTGGAGGCACATGTCTCATCATGACAAGTGGACATTGTGGGATCATGGCTAGGTGGAGAGGTCTCTTTGCTTTGAATTAAGGCCATAAAATGGGGTGAATTCTCAAGTAAGTCAACAAGACTTTCATTAGATGGAGCATGTAGGTCTTGGGTGTCTTGTTCATGGATAGTTGTGGGGTTATGACTAGGATCAAGTGACTCATGGATGGTTCTTCATAGGTATCATCTTGATCATAATGAAGGTACATGTTATGGATAGATTGGATGGGGAGGATTTGATCTTGATTAGATTTAGGGGCTATTGTTTCTTCATGCTTAGGATCGTGCTCTTGAAATACCTCTTGACTTGCTTGAATGGAAGTGGAAGGCTCTTTAATAAGCTTGATAGCTCGTAGATCACATGGTGGGGTTAGAAGGCTAGACAAAGTGTTTAAAGACTCATGGGGGGATCAAGAATAGGTGTTTGATGACATGGAAATGTTTTATTCCTTGCTAGTAGCCAATGGATCACATCCTTTACAAGGGTATGGGTGAATGGGCAATATAGTGGATGGATGATAATAGTGGAAGTTGAAGACTTAGGATGGGGATTTTTTGGATGGATAATGGGATTAGGATTTGGGCTAGATGTAAAGATAATGGAATTAGAGGGATTGGTTTTATCCAAGACAATCTTACCACAATCTTCTAGGTTCTTGGCCAATTTTTGAAATTGAACACAAGTGGATAGTGTATGGCCCCTATACCTATGGTATGCACAATAATGGTTTTCATTATACCCTCTAGGTTTAATCATAAATGGAGAATATGCTTTGAATGGGTATAGCTCAATCAAATTTGCTTGGACCAATTTCTCTAAAAGTATCTCCATGGAATCTTTTAATGAAGGATTAGTGGAACATGGGGATGAAGGTGATGAAGGGCTTGATAAAGGTGTTGGGATGGGACTAGGTGGCTCATGTGTTGGCATATGATTGGATGGTGAAGGTGACTCAAAGGAGGCACATGCTAAGTTGGTTTCTCCCTTGTCAAAGGATTTTAGGCCTTGCATAAGATGACTTGGACTTTCTTGACTTATGTACGTAGAGCCATTTGGACTTGCTTGTTGTTCTTGTAAGGACATTTGATTGCCATGTCGATAGGTTTGGTGATGAGGTGGCATGATAGGACTTGTACATGAAAGGTTTTGTGAGGTGGATTGTTGTGGACATTGGTTGATGTTGGAGGTTTGTTGAGAAACTAGTTGGGATATGATGGTAATATAGTTAGGATAGTTGGATGGTAGACTTATGGAAGCACTTGTGTTTGGGGTGTTGCTAGGAATAGTGAGGGTGATTTGTGGCATGGATGTGGCATTGTTATGGAAAGATGTTGGATAAGGTGATGTGGAATGAATGTGATAAGTGGGTGGATTAGTTTGATATTGACCTAGGACTTTATGTTGTGGGAATTGTTGATGTTGTGGTGACATAGGATCTTATTCCTTTCTATATAACCAACTAAGTTGCCTAAGTTGGTTAAGCATTCATTTGGTGCCATAAGGATCATTCTCATAGGTTTTGTTTAGAAATTCCATGTCCATGTTTACAAGTGATAGAAGTGGAGGATTGATTGGATGAAGATTTGATGATGTGTAATGGCTAGAAATGATTAGGGTTTTACTTGGATGATGAGGACGATGGTGATGACTAGGGTTGAGGTGATTAGGATGAATGGATTGGGATGAAAGTGATTTAAATGAGAAATGTGATGATGTCGAGTGATTGGGATCAAATATCAAGACCTTAGGATAATTTGATTCATTTTCTTTTGATGGATGGCTCTCTATGCTTGAGATAGACTAATGATCTCAAGTAAGAGGGTTGATTGGATTGATTCTCTATAATTAAGGTAGACTAATGACACTTAAGTAATAGAGGGTTGATTGTATTGATTTGATTGGTTGACTTACTCAAGATAGACTAATGATCTCAAGTAAGTTTGGATAACAGTTGATGATGATCAACTAAGGTCTTGATTTTTGATTGGGTTGATTTGGATTTGGATTGGGATGAAAGTACCTGGGATGTGATTTGGCTTGGAATGATTGGATGATGTGTAATGATGACTAGGATGATTAGGATGATGTTGATTAGAAAAAAGGTGGTTTGGAATGATGAGGGTTTGAATTATGGTGACTTGGATATGATTAGAAATGAAATGGCTAAAAAATGAGTGATTAGGATGAATGTGACTGGATTTGAATGTGTTGGAAGAATGAGTTGGATGACTTGTCTTATGTGGTTGGTGTTTAGATTGATTTGACAATGTTCAATCAAATGATCACACGTGTACAATCATGAATCACTCACATAAGACACATAAGCAATTTTGAATTTTGAATTTGAAGAATGTGGTGATGATTAAATAAGCACACATGGAAGACACATCAATAAGCCCTAATGTCTAGTTCAAGTGGGGTATGGCCAATTAGGTCTTGGCCTATGTTTACATGAGGTTGACTAAGGAATTGAAAGTGAAATTCTACCACACAGCCAGGAGAAAGGGGTAACCCACCCTTCACCTTCACTTCCCAAAGGTATAAAGTTCTTTGGGACTTAGCCAAGAGTGACAAGATTCCAACTCCTAATGAGGGTGTCTTTCGATTCAACCTTGATTGAGGTCATCTCTTGGAGTGGTGTGTCTCCAAGCAGGCCTCCTAAGAAGGGTAAACAAAACCAAACCAAGTGAGGTGCTTTTGATCTCCTTAGAAAATGAAATGTGTGTGTGAAAATTGAATAAATAAGAGGTGATTTTGATTCTCAAGATCATACGAAGCACATGGGAAGAGCATACACACCATAATCACATGCAACTTCACCAAGAAAAGAAGACACTTGTTCTTGTTTAACCCAAAGTCAAGATGTGTTATTGAAGACAATGGTTAATTTTAGCCTAGTTTTTTTGATGTGATTGCTAAAGTAATATTTGTTTTAAGCCCAAATTGAAATGTGTGATGCAAACAAGATTGATTGATCAAATGAAAGAGATGAATGATGAAAGAGATACACCTGATTGTTTTTCTATCCCAAGCTACTGTAGATGCTAATGCCGATGTTGTTCCAGCCCCGTAAGGTCACTTGTAAGCCACAAAATCAAGAAAGACGCAAGTAGACTAGCCAAGAAGACATTTATGCAAAAATTGAAAATCTGATAAAATCTGATGAAAATTAATTGATACAGCAAAATAAGTTGCATGAATAGATTCTTCAAGAAATTCTATGCAAAAGGATGAAATTTGCAAAAGATATGAGCATTTGAAGATTACAAAGAAGCTGAACTTTGACTACAAAAAAATCTAATAAAATGGTATAGTCACCTAATCAAAATTGTACCATTGCAAAGTTCTCTCTCCCAGATTTCCAACAAGTCCTCATTTGCTTGATTTTGCCTCCGTATGTGAAAGTTGTGTGAGTTTGAAAAAAATTGCCTATTTAGGCATGTAGAAGCACAAGGATACCTACTAATCGTTTGATGTTACTGCTGGCAGTTAGAGGAGAGACTGGTCACATGTAATAGTTATATGCTAGTGGTCAAGGATTGGATGTTGGTGGTTAATGCTATGGTTTATGTTAGATTGGGCCCCTGGTCTGCAATATGACAAGGGGCTAAATGAAAGCAAAAATAAAAAAGGAGACAGGCCCAAACCATATGTTGAAATGCTAAGAAATATATGTTAACATTAATAATACAATCTAAATAATTAACATGAAAATGTTATTGGTAATGCTAACCGCTAATCATAACTCATTGAGGTTAAATCCCAAATGGCGGCTATGGTTTATACATAGGTTGAAAAGGGAGTGGATGAATGGAGAAGCTGAGGGTTTTGAAGCGGCAGTAGAGTGGTTCCCTGATGGTGACCAAGATGAAAAAGTGGAGATGGGTAGATCAGGGATTGGTCAAGATCCCTACCAATGGCAACAGCTAAGTAGAATGAGGACAGAGGAGTTTAGAATGGGATTTGGATGACTATGATAGGGGTGTCGAAGAAGCAAGGAGGCGGCATTTGTGCCCCAAACTAGTGGCGATAGTCAAACGCGGGTGGGAACCAGTGGATCGATGATGTAGGAAAAGGATAAACGGCAGGACAGAGCAGTGGCTGAGTGGTGACAACAGTGGAGATGCAGTGTTAGGGTGGTGATAGAACAAACAAGTGAGTGTAAGCATTAGGGTTTGTGGCTATACTCAGTGGGTGGTGACTATGACGGTGGTGGTGGCACCAGATACACTGCGAGTGGAGAGGGGATTTCATGAGAGTTTTGATAGGGTTTTTTGACGTCGACTAGGAGTGTCGACTCTACAAAGAGAGGTGGTGATAGAACCTAAGGTGGAGATGTGAGCCAACAGAGATTAACATACACCTGTAAACAGTAAGATTTAAAAGTAGTGACCATACATTTCATACACCTATGATCATAGACAAATTCCCCTACATGGATCAGTATGACATGTCCGTACCGTATGGATCCATACAGTACGGCCAGGCAAAATAATTTTTTTTTGAAAAAAATAAAAAATTTTGCAGTGACAAAATAAGGGCAAATTTATAGTCAAAATTCATGGGATCAGTGTCTTGAATGCGATGGTGTGGTCAATCTTTGCCTAGGAGGTGACCTATAACACTTTACCCCTAAATTTTGTAAAACTTGACAAAACTAGGGTTTGAAAATGAAAATTTTTGACAACAAAACCCAAAAATGATTGATTAGATCCAAGGAACCAGGCATGCCAAATGAAATTGTGAAAATAAACATGAAGGAAATGATAAAAAATGCAATTCAAACAAATGCAAACCTCATATCGACTCATGATCCATTGATAGGGTTGAGAATGCCGCACCCATGAACATTCTAGCTTGACCCAAAGAGATGAATGTTGATTGCTCTATTCTGCAGCATAACAATAGTATGAGGATTGGTAGATGGAAGATTGGATGAATACAAGATATATGGATGAGAGATTGAGAGGAAAATTTAGCAGAGTAAGGATACTAGAAGAAGATTCATTGCAAATGGCTCAAGAGAGGCTAGGTTTATAGGATATGGCTGATTGGATTGAACGGTTGTGATTGAGAGTTATGTTGGAGGATATGGATGGTTAAGATTGATTAGGGTTGGATTAGGGTTTCCCACTCAAAGAGGGATTGTAGTCACATGACAAGTGTGCGATGGAGAATAAAGGGGAATTTGATTCAAAATATTTGAATTAGATTAACATGTGAAGGCATATTAAGTGGAAGATGGAGACATGCGACATGTGTCGCAATGTGATGAGAGGTGAGGGAATAATTCAAATTTTTAATTTGAATTATGTGAGACATGTGAAGGGGAATTATTAACTAAACAAATGGGATTTATTTAATTAATTGGAATGTGATCAAGTGGGATTAATTAAATAAAGTGGGTTTATTTAATTAATCAGGAAGATGATTAAGATGGGATGAACTAGGACCTAGGGATAAATGGGATTAAGTGAGATGAGGTTAGATGGACTAGGATGAACTAGGACTTAGGGGAATACATACAAGGTCATGTCGACAATGTATTGTGTAACCAGGACCTAGGGCAAAGACATACAAGGTCATGTGTAAACAAGACCTAGACAATTTTTAGTGTCTACACTTGATTTAATTATTTCGCATAGTTCACCCCTTTTAAATTGATTTATATTATGTGTTGTAAAAATTTATTTTTGGTTTACACCATTTGGTGCTATTTTATTTATGGGTCATTTAAAGTGATTTTACACCTCCCTAAGTGTTTATTAGAGTCCCAAACTTACCCTAGGTGGTAACCCTAGGGTCTAGGGTTCATTTGGACTTACTAAACCCCAGGGGTAACTCACTTCTAGTCACTCTAAACTTGGGATTAGTAAATGTGACGAAATTTGAAAATGGTTAAGGGTGGGAGATGAGTCATGCCTTGGAAAAGGCGCATCTGTCTTCCCAAAGCTTGGGGATTTCTCCACCAAGAAGACTTGGGGGGGGTCTTCAAGACCCCCAAGTGTGTGGGATCTCCCTCCAAGACTCACACACATGTGAGAGCATCTTGGAAGAAGATGGCTCTCTTGGAGGATAAGAGGATGACATGTGTCATCCCTTATCCTCATGGAGCCTTGAGGAGAGTTGTCACCTCTCCACTTGGTCTCTCACACGTGTGAGAGTACAAGTGGATAAGGTGAGGGTTTGAATGGACTAGAGGGTGACACTTGTCACCCTCACACTCCTTCTCCCTTGCAAGTGGCATAGGATGAGTAAGGAGAAGGTGACAAGTGTCACCTTCTCATTCTTCAGGGCCAATTTTGGAGGCCTATTTTATCTCCTCTTGGAGAGGAGTTGGGGGTTCTATCTTTTTAGAAATTTGTTTCTATTTTGGAGTTTTTGGGAAGAGTTGGAGAAATCTTGGAGGCTTGGAGACTTGGAGAAGCTTGTGCACTCTTCTTCAAATGTGCTTCCATTGTTGGGCTTTTGAAGGTAAGCCCTATGGCAATAGCCACTTCCCTATGCATGTTTTCATTTTTGTGTATGTGATTGGAAATTTATGTTGGGTATTATTTTCATTTTTGTGTGGGTTTAGGTGTTGGTAAGAGCATCTCCACTTGGAGAAAAGGCTTAACTCGTATGGGGTGGGGGAGAGTGAACCTCCTCGAGGTCACCTCCTAGTGTTGTTCTATTTATATCCTTGAGGGCATTCTATGGTGTTTGGGAGTATTTTTGGATGGCAAGAGTGCCATGGTGATTTTGTGTTTCATGGAGATATTTATAGCCTTGAGGGCATTTTATGGAGTTTGGGATTTTATTGGTTGGCATGAGTGCCATGGTGTTTTTGGTGTTTCATGGAGTTATTATTTTTGGCTTGAGGCCTTGAGGTATTGTGATCATTGAGTTTTGAACTGACCTCTTGAGTTGAGGGGTCCACTCCCCTACCCCTCCAAACTCATTTTAATGAGTTTGGTTTTGTGCAAATACTTGGGTGAAATTTTGGTGTGGTTGTGATTTCATTGTTGTGGTGTGAAATGAATCTTATGTGAGAACTACCTCCCTAGCTCGGGGGTGACCCACTAGCGGGTCTATGGTAGAGAGGAGGGCGATTTGTGTGTCTTTGGCTTTCCCTTTTGTGTTTATATTCATTGCAGGTCATTTTGGGATGTTTTGGAGCTTGAATAAAAGTTCACTTTAGCCTTAGTTGCTTTATCTTGTTGGCTGATTTTTGAGAGCCATGGCCTTGGAGGCCTTATTGTATTTAATTGTTCAAAATTTTACTCTCCATTGTATTAGTTGTTGAAAGGAATTTTTAATGTGCAATACATCAAATTGTGATTTCAAACATATGTTTATTATGTTACTGTTTGTGCTTATGTGGTTATGGAAAGTTGCCAAAAGAAATTATAACTTGCTACCTTTTATTAAAAAAAAAAGAATACATATGTTGCAGTTTTGATTTTTATTATATGTTAAGTAGAAAGGAAAATAAATCATTTTATTGATGTGTTTCTTGGAGATAAAAGAAAACAAAAGCAATGCTTAGATTTCTCATGCTATTTTACTATTTTGAAAAGAATAGAAAAAAAATAATGAATCTGGTCATTTAAATTTTGTTGTCAAAAGAAAGGGATTTAGAGAAAGTTGTTCAAAGAAAAAATAGTATATTAGTCCATTTTATTACTGTAAAAAAAAAGGAAATAATAATTTTTTTTTATTTATTTTTCAAGACAAAAGTATATAGTATTGGTTATTATGAGTTACAAATCTGATTGTATTATTCTATTAAATGATTGGTTATATATATATATATATATATATATATATATATATATATATATATATATATATATGTTTCTGATTATATATCCATTTTAAAACTGCTAGTAACACTATGTAAAAGTTGTGTGTGTGTACACACACACACACATATATACTTACATACATAGATATATATACACATATATGGGTATACTTTAATTAAAAGACAAATTGTTTTGAACAAAATATAAACCAAATGGTATTTAATTTATACTGATCAAAAAAGAAATGAAACTAAATGTATCTTTGGCCAAACCCCATGAGGGTTGTTAACATTTAAAAAAAAACTTTGCAAAAAAAAATAATAGCTAGGGGGGTCGCCTCTAGCCATCTTTGAATTCGAAGGGGGGGGAGGGGGAACGATCCCCCCACCCACCTCCCACCATATGGTGGGGGGTGGGTGGGAGGACCACCCCCCTCCCACATATCATATTTGAAACAAACAAAAAAAATAAAATGCTCAGTGTTTCCCCGTTTCGCAGTGGCACTACCCTTATATCTTTGCCCTGTCTAGCACTAATGCATTCGGTCTCTAGAAATTTAAGACTATTGTTTTTGTATCTGCCAGCATATATATATATGTTATTTTTTTTAAAACAAATATATATAAATATAAAACAAAACACGGGTATGCACCAGATCAGTAAAATAAAATAATATATTGTTTATGTATGATATATTGTTTATGTATATATATATACATAACAAAAAAAGAGAGAAACCCTAAGTAGATATTAAATAAATATATACCTCTCAGAGGTATTTTCATGGCTGCCAAGCCATTGAAGGAGTTAACCCTACCTACAAAAATAAAAAAAGAGATAACAAAAGAAAATGGAGAGGAAAGAAATGAAGGAGAGGAGAGGAAAGAAAGAAGAAGAAATTCTGGACTCCATTCATGACTACCCTCAAATTACCTGCAAGAAAAATAAAAAAGAAAATAGAGAAAAACAAAAGAATATGAGAAAAGAGATGAGAGAAAAAAATAGATAGGGTTATGGATTTTTAAAAAAGAAACTAATAAAATATTGGAGAGATTTTAGGGTTGCAAGATGAGTGGGATTTTTAGGTAAGTTTATTTAATTTATTCATTTCTCATTTGCACGTGATTTTCCATCCCTTTCTCATTTTAAACTTTTATTATTATTTTTCCTTTGAGGGATTTTTATGTGGGCCATTTTCATGAGTGTGAGGATTTATTTTTTATTAATGGTTTTTGTGTCATTTTTATATTTGGTAGTGTAATAGGAATGTTAATGGATTTAATTTTATCCCCTTGAGATATTTAAGTGGGTGGAATTTAATTAATTTTAATCCTAGCCTTTAGTTTTTTTTTCTAGAGAGATTTAATTTAATTAGGTTGGGAAATCCCATTTTATATTTTATTATTGTTGATTAATTTTGTTGAGTTGGGTATAGTGTTTTAATTCTTTTTGGGAGGATTTTACCTTGAACTTCATTTAATTTTTAATTGTTGAAATTATTTTATTAGTGGGCCTTATTCTTGTGATTTATAATTTAATTTGATGGGTTTTAATTTATTTGTTCTATTAAAATTTTGGGATAATGTAGTTAGCATTTTATGTGAGCTTTTTCTATCCTTTTTATGCCTTTTAATTTTTAAGATTCTAAATTAATCCTTTTTTTTAGTGGGTTTTGATTTATTTAATTTGGAAATCCTTTTATTTGTCTTAATATTGCTTTCTTGATTTTTATGGGTTGGGAAAAATTGATTTGTTTTCTTTTTGGGAATATTATATTTAATTCTTTTAGTGGGACCATATAATTGTATTATAATTTATTTAGTAGGGTGAGGTTATTACCCTTAAGTCCTCTAACTTTTGGGGAGATTACATTTGACTTATTAGAATAAATTTAATTATTTGGGCTATTTTTATTAGTTGGGTTATATTATTATATTTTATTTAGGGGTAATTAATTATTTGATTGTTCTATTTAATTTAATTAGTTATTAAATGGAGGGCAAATTTCATAACATTATATATTGATTTAATTTTACCTTGATTTAATTAAATAAATATAATTGTTGGAATTATATTTAATCATAGACCTTTATTATTTGGGGATTTATTTATTTAATAATTTTATTTATTTTGACTTTCAATTTATCAGGTGGAAAATTTTATAAGGTTATTTAGGTAAATTTAATTTAATCTTTTTATTAATTTTTCTCATAAATATTTTAGGAGACCTTTTTAAAATATTTATTTCAAATGTTAATAACGTGTTATGCTACCAAATTTTCTCAGAATTTTAGGGTTTTATTTTAATGGTAATTTTGTGATATTTATTCTATCACCCCATTTCTTCATGTGACCATTATACCATTGAAGCATTATTTTATTCAATTTATTTATGCATTAGAATTAGGGTTTGATTTTGATTCAGTCAAAATCATTTCACTCACCTAGGAAAGATAGGGGTTTTAATTAAATTGATTCTAACCCTAGAAGCAATGCTCATTGCATCACATAACCCCCTAGTTGGTTATCATCATGTAGGGGATTGCATAGGTAGACACTCTTCCTTGAGTATCGATTGACATGTTTACGCCTTATGTGTATTTCCACTGAGCACACTGATGCGTACGAGGGGGTTTCTTAGGACACGTAGAATAATTTTTAATATTTCATGTCATGACCACATGACTAATGTGGACATGACACGTGTGTTGCATGTTGTGGCCACATGGGAAATGTGGACATGACACCTTCTTTAGTCTAGGCATCAAGTTTTCCAAACATCAGATGCCTTATCAATGAGTCCATTGTCCTGAATATGAGACCTCAAGATTTTTTCTTGAGCTTTGGCTTAAACAATTGATACTAATTTAAATTTCTACAGATGTAACTGTTGGCAAGAGACACTATATGGATTCATGGTTGTTGTCATTGATGGCAACAAAGGTCATCCCACATATCCGCAAGTCATGATGTATCTCTACCGGAAGTCAGAATAAAGAATGTTGTGGTCCGGTGAACAAGAACAAAGCATGTGGCAAGGTCTGACAGATTGGTCCGGATCTCTCAGAGGAAGTGTCTTGGGGTAGTGCGGATTTGGGGAAGTCAAGAGGACTACCTTGAGTAGTATATTCCAAGGATTTAGCCTCCGGTGATGGACAAGGAAAAAGATATGAATAGTTGAGTACCGGATTCCTGAGAGACAGTGAAAACAGAGGAAGAACTGACTGACAGAGTATCAGACTACTTTCCGGATGTGTTACTGTTGATGATAGAGGTTGTGAAGGCATGAATCATGTTTGGCCGACATGATTAATGATATCTACAAGTATATGCTTGATCCGCATTGCTTGGTGAGGAAGGATTCAGCCGACAGAACAAGAGTTTGTAAGAAACTAGACTGTTCCGGATGCCGACTAGAAAGGTGATGAAATTACTTGTGCGGATATATATAGAGGATGGATTTAGTTGTGAAGTGTGTGATGGTGTGAAGATATATACGAATAAGTCTAGAACAGAGCAGAGGTAGCAAAAAGGATCCGGTATGTGAAAGATAGCAGAATAAAGAACAGAGGAAAAATGAAGTGCAGCAGATCAGTGTACTGAGCCTAACCGGAACTGAACTCCAGCATATGCAGATGCTTCCAATCAGTTCAAGACTGTGATTCTTATCACTTTGTAGACAGTGTGTCTTCTTGTAGGCAGTGGGCCTCTTGTGAGCAGTGTGCTCGGGCAGTGAGCCCTAATTGGCAAGTGCCATTTTTGTAATCTCCTATTCTTCTAACAGAGAATAATTTTGGGTTAATCACCCCATGGTTTTCTCCCTTAACAGGGTTTCCACGTCAAAAATACTGTGTTATGTGTTTCTTATTTCATGTTAATGTTTTAGTGTTTGATTCAATGCTGCATCAATTAATAAGAAAGTTCAATAAGGGAAATAATTAGGATAACTGATTCAGCCCCCCCTCTCAGTTATCAACAATTGGTATCAGAGCTAAGTTCCTCCTAATAGAGCCTAACAGCTTGAGGAAGATCTGGGATTTCAAATGGATGCATATGGTTTAAGGGAGCAACTCAAGACTGCTCTTGAGGATCTTGAACAGTCAAATTCTGAAGTCAGTGAATTAAAGGAAAGACTCAAACAGGCTGATGAATTCATGAGAGAATTAAAAGACAAACTAAGTCTCTCTATGAAAAAGAGAAAGGAGCTGCTCCAACAGTTGGCAAGACAAAGTGAAGAAAGCAATACAAATGAAGAATTGACTGAGCAAACCAAGTTATGTGAAAAGTTATCAAAAGAAGTCATTATGTTAAGACATGAAATGGAATCAGGAACTATAAAGTTTACTCAAGAGATTGAAGAAAAAAGAAAGGCTGAAGATAATCTAAGACAATCTCTTAAAGAAAAATTAGAAGAATGCCATCAGATGGACAGGATTATAAGACATCTTGAATCTGATCTTGAAGATGCCAAAGATAATGAAGAAAAACTTGAGGATCAAATTGCCTCTCTCAAAAGAGACCTTCAAACAGCAAATGAATATAAAGAGAAATTCAAGATAAGTTCTGCTCAACTTGAAGTTCTTCTTGGAAGTCAAAAGAGGACAGATGACAAGTATGGTTTGGGATATGAGAAAGGAGAAAGCTCCGGATCCGGTCAGAAGAATCTTGGATCAAAAAATCCAAGGAGCAGGCCTAGAAGACCTCCGGTAAGACAGCCAAATGCTCAAAGATATCCATCCTTCAATGGATACTGCCACAGCTGCAACCACTTTGGTCACAAAGCTAATCAGTGCAGAATAAGAATGAATCAGATTAATTCATCCTTCTCCGGACAGTGCTTCAACTGCAAAAGGTATGGACACAAATCCCATGAATGCAGAATTATGCAAGTAAACAAATCATTCAAAGGTAGATGCTTCACATGCAATAGAGTAGGTCATATGGCTAATCAATGCAGATCAAGAGGATATCAGTCAAATATGCAAAGAAATGTTATTTGCCAAATCTGCAATAGGTCCGGTCATAATGCTAAAGTCTGCAGAAACAAGTATCAGGACAAAAGAGGTCCGGTGTATAATCAGAATCAAGACAAGGGTAAACAAAAGATGAATGCGGATGAAGTTAGGAATCAGATGAGCAAGATTTGGGTGAAGAAAAGTTTAGAGAATGTAGAGGTTGGATCCGCACCAGACTCTGGTGCTGATACTTCTTCCGGAAACTAAAAGGTGAGCTCAGGCTCAGGGGGAGACTCAAAGAAAATCCTGTTCCCCCAGCCAAACAAGTGGTGCCGGATGTGGTACAAGATGCGGATTAAAGGGTTTGCAGATATGAGTCTTGAGATGCTTCAGTCAAGTTTTCAGAGGTCCGCATGGAGTCATGAAGAAGCTGTGATCGATCAAATAAGACATGTTCAGGGAGATGCTCCGGTATGATAAAGGATTACAAAAAGGTCCGGAGAGATCCGGAAGTGCACTATCTTGTTCTGCGGATTGGACAGAGTGTTTGGGATGTTCTTGTAATATGTTACCTCGATTTATTCATGATTGAACGATCCGGATGATATCCACAGATCAGGACTAATCCGGGATACTCCAAGCTACCCAGACAAGGCAAACCGGAATGATGTAGGTGAAGCATTTATTGCAGACAGATATTAGGGTTCGCGGAGCAATTTAAGGGATTTCTCAAAAGTCATTTGCTCATTCTGCACTCAAGAAGAAGCGAAAAGTGGAGCTCTGCAACAAGGTTCATCAAGCACACCAAGGATCTCCTGCCGAAGTTATTGCATAAAGAAATCAATCCAACCACTCCGTGCAAACCAAAGGCGCATAAGGTATTCTCCTTTTTTCATTATCTCACTACAAATCTTTGAAGAATGGCTACTCCAAATATAGTTAAGATCTCTGATAGACCTCGCCCCACATTCAAGAAACATCCTTACAAATCATTGGAGGTAGATCCACTAGGAGCCTTCTCTAGTGTTCCTCACAGAGTTTTACATACTGAAGACATTAGGGTTTACATACATGCAAGCATTGAGGAATTTGGGGAATTCAAATTAAGAGACCTCTATCACAAGCAACTGATAGACAATGCTTTTGAGCTTAAACCAGAGTATAAGGATATCCAGAAGAAACAATTTGAGCAATTTATTCATTTCCCCTGCTTTGAAGAAGATGAATGGGTCCGGTATATACTGAGCAGGATGCATGACAACTTTCTATGGCTGGATAGACCCTGCAAGATCTCAAAAGAGGCACTTGATGCCAGACGGGAAAAGAGGAGGAAGGCTGAGGAAGAAGAGAAAAGTAAAGAAAGTGCTCCGGTTGAAGCTCCCACCCGGACCAGATCATCAAAGAGATCTGCACCTCCCTCAACCAAAAGTTCAAAACTGGAAGTCCAGGCATCCGGTAAGAGATCCAAGAGAAAAGCCACAAGGGCTTATGGAAGCCAAAAGGATGAAGAGGAAACAGAGTCAGATGAGGGAGTAAAAGAAATAAAGAAACAGAAGAAGAAAGGATCCGGTAAACCCTCCACAGGCCAAGACAAGGATGAAATGGCGGAGGTATCTGTTGAAAAGCCCACTCTGTCTCTAGAGAATGTAATCAAGTCAGTCACGGTGGATGGAAACCTTCAACCAATGACTGAATCTTATGATGACTTCAGTGAGGCTGACCAAAAGACTCTTCAGGAAGCCACAGTCAAATACCTGAACATATACAATAAGGCTTTCATTGAGATCATATCTCTTATTCCTAAAAGCCTAGAAAAGGAATTAGAAGTAAGAAAGAACAATGCTCATGCCAAAGATCTTGAGATCCGGGAGCAGATAGCTATTCAGCTATATCCTCAAATTGATCCCAAGACAATGAACATAATCTTCAAGGACTACAAAGATGAGTTCAGAAGTAAAGCCAGGATGAATCAACTCATGCTTGGTGAGACTGACAAAGTGGCCCAAGAGACAGAAGAGATCCTCCGGAAGGCTTTCAAAAGGTTCAATCTTCCTGTTGTAGAGGACTTAGGTGCAGAAACAGCTACGGATTTGGAATCATCTGTTCCGGAAGAAGTGGGCCCTGAACATACAAGCATCGCTCCTCCGGTTTCCCCTACAGTCTCCAGATCCAAAGAAGAAGAGCAATTACAGGAGAAGGAAGCAGTGGTGAAAGACAAAGAGGTTGACAGTTCCAAGACTGCAGAAGAAAAGAAACATTTGTCTCCGGCAAGAGACACTGCACAAACTGTTCAACAATTTTTGAGCAAAGAAACTTTAGAGATTGATGAACTGGAGCTTCTAAAAGGCCCATTCAACTTTGACTCTCTCTCTCCGGTACAAACAATGAAGATAGCTTCATTTGCAAATGCCAAGGCAAATGAAAAACTCCTGAAGTCTCATATGGAAGACTGTGAGTTGATAGAGGCTGCTTCCGGAGTACTTGTAAAGATTATGCCATCAATCCAGATAGATCCGATAGCCTCCTCTTCCGGTAATCTAAAAACCTTAGTCAGCAGTGTTGATACACATTTTGATTCTCTAGAAAAATCAGCTGAAGAAAAGGTCCGGAAGGAATTTTTGGATAAAAGGTTTTCAGAAGTATTAGAATTAATCTCTAAGGATAGGAAGATTGTGAGCATTGGAATAAAGAGCTTAGAGAATGCTCTTAAGGATGGCAGTGACATCTACAAATTTTGTATATCCTGGTCAAAGGCAACAGCAGCATTTGACAAGAAAATAAAAGAGGAACAAGATAAGCTACAAAGCTTATCTCAAAGTTTTGATCCTCTCTCTTCCACCATAATAAATCAAGAATGTCAGACTATTGCAGTCTTGAATGAAATAAAGAATCTTGAGAAGGAAAGGAAGAATATCACTAACCAGATGGGAGAACTTAGAAGGATTATAATCCCTAAGTTGGAAACTATGCATGAGGCTATTAGTGATGCTCAGACCACCGCCCAAACAAAAGATCCGACAGATCTCAAGCGGGCAGAAGCTTTTGCATTTTTGTTGAGTGGTCACATTTCAATTTTGGATAGAATGAAGCAAAGTTGGGCTACAGAAATGATCCAATTGCAGACATCCTTTGCAGACATTCTTCAGTATATGTGAGTATGTAAATATGCGGCTATGTATAGAAAATTTTTGAAAATTTTGGTGTGCGGACCCTACCCTTTGCCATTGATGTCAAAGGGGGAGTGAGGAGCAGTGAAAAATGAGGAATCCAACTAAGGGGGAGTTCCAGAAATTGTATATAAAGATAGAGCATCAGCAAAGGGGGAGCATAGTGAAAACACTTAGTCATTTTTCACTAAGTGTTGCCATCAATACCAAAGGGGGAGATTGTTGGCAAGAGACACTATATGGATTCATGGTTGTTGTCATTGGTGGCAACAAAGGTCATCCCACATATCCGCAAGTCATGATGTATCTCTACCGGAAGTCAGAATAAAGAATGTTGTGGTCCGGTGAACAAGAACAGAGCATGTGGCAAGGTCCGATAGATTGGTCCGGATCTCTCAGAGGAAGTGTCTTGGGGCAGTGCGGATTTGGAGAAGTCAAGAGGACTACCTTGAGTAGTATATTCCAAGGATTTAGCCTCCGGTGATGGACAAGGAAAAAGATATGAATAGTTGAGTACCGGATTCCTGAGAGACAGTGAAAACAGAGGAAGAACTGACTGACAGAGTATCAGACTACTTTCCGGATGTGTTACTGTTGATGATAGAGGTTGTGAAGGCATGACTCATGTTTGGCCGACATGATTAATGATATCTACAAGTATATGCTTGATCCGCATTGCTTGGTGAGGAAGGATTCAGCCGACAGAACAAGAGTTTGTAAGAAACTAGACTGTTCCGGATGCTGACTAGAAAGGTGATGAAATTACTTGTGCGGATATATATAGAGGATGGATTTAGTTGTGAAGTGTGTGATGGTGTGAAGATATATGCAAATAAGTCCAGAACAGAGCAGAGGTAGCAAAAAGGATCCGGTATGTGAAAGATAGCAGAATAAAGAACAGAGGAAAAATGAAGTGCAGCAGATCAGTGTACTGAGCCTAACCGGAACTGAACTCCAGCATATGCAGATGCTTCCAATCAGTTCAAGACTGTGATTCTTATCACTTTGTAGACAGTGTGTCTTCTTGTAGGCAGTGGGCCTCTTGTGAGCAGTGTGCTCGGGCAGTGAGCCCTAATTGGCAAGTGCCATTTTTGTAATCTCCTATTCTTCTAACAGAGAATAATTTTGGGTTAATCACCCTGTGGTTTTCTCCCTTAACAGGGTTTCCACGTCAAAAATACTATGTTATGTGTTTCTTATTTCATGTTAATGTTTTAGTGTTTGATTCAATGCTGCATCAATTAATAAGAAAGTTCAATAAGGGAAATAATTAGGATAACTGATTCACCCCCCCCCTCTCAGTTATCAACAGTAACATTGAGGCTAAGTTTATTGGTCCTTGTAGTAACTTAGGTGAATTAAAAATTTGTGCTTCTTGTTACTTCTCAAAAAATTCTCTGATAGTGTCAACCAGATCTTGAGTGGTAGCAGTGTCTCTTTGTTAGACTTAGGGCACACAATTGAGAGGGGGGGTGAATCAGTTGTGCAGAACTTTCACCAATTTACACACTTAAATCTTCTTGGTGATTAGCAGTGTATTAAACATGAAACATAATGCATTCAAATAAAAAGCAGAAACTCATCAACACATAAGACACCAAGATTTTGACATGGAAAACCCAATTAAGGGAAAAACCATGGGGTGATTAACCTAAGAATGTATTGTCTGTTAGAAGAATAGAAAGAACAAAATGGCACATGCCAATTAGGGCTCACTGCCTGAGCACACTGCTCACAAGAGGCTCACTGCCTACAAGCGACACACTGTCTACAAAGAAATAAGTATCACATACATGAACTAGAGAATAGCATCTTCACCATGCTTGAATCAGTTTCATTAAGCTCAATACTTCTGCTTTGCCTTTCACTCTACTCTTCACTACCACACTCTCATCTTCACAAGACACACTTTGAAATGACTTCACAATCCCTTACTTATACAAGGCATCGACTTAGGAACAATCATCTAAGTCAGAAAATACCTACAAGAACATCTGCAAGATGGGTAATACATCCGGTCAGCCAGTCTCAGGAAGAACACCAAAATTTGGTGGTTATTCTTCAAATACAAACTTTAAATTCAATGCGTACCACCAACATGAACTAGAAATGATCCACAGATCACCACAAGCTTTCCTGAATCACCAAGAACATCCGCACTTCATCTGCTTACTAGAATCCTTCTCTCCTTCATCCGAAACCTCAAGAACACAGTATGTCATCACTGTCACAAAGGAATAGGTTCTTCCAGACCTTCAAACCACAAACTAATCTACTTGAAACTTCACAAGGATGTTGTCAACACTTCCACAAATCCGCAGAATGGGATAATGCATTTCTGGATCTTACCAGACCTATCTGTGCCACTTTGTCACCTCTAAACACCTGTCAGAACTGGTTCTACTTGAGCGACCATAACTTCTTCATATCTTCAAATGGACCTCTAAAAACTTGACTAGATCATCTTAAGACTCATATATACAAACCCTTTAAACCGTACCCTCTGATCCTCAACCTATCTTGGACTTTTACATTATTGTCATCACTGTTCTTCACTGTTCCTGATTGAGACTAATTTTCTCAATATCCTCAGCACACAGCTCATCTAATCCTTCTCATTAATGTAACATGAGTATGTTGACATCAATGACAACACCAGTTAGACCCATACTTGCAACAATCTCCCTCTTTGTCATTGGTGGCAACATATGATGTGAAAAACCATCAAGACAAGAACTTCTCCTTACTATCACAACTCCCCCTATCAGCAACAACTATTCACATGTCTTCTCTTCCTTTACTGCTCCCCCTTTGATCATCAACCACTTGATTTCCACATGTCTTCTCTCCCCATTTGACATTAATGGCAAAGGGCTCATACTTGCAACTCCAATACTTCAGAATCATACATGCTGCTCCCCCTGAGTAGCAGCTCCCCATCATCAATCTAGATCACAAGATATGACTGTGATATCCACTGAACTGATGCACATCAGTGCATCCTAGTTCATCACCAGAGGGTCAATAACCCCTAACTTCTCCTTTAGATACTCAAAAGAGTACTCAGGGAGAGGCTTAGTCAAGATATCTATAATCTGATCCTTGGAGGGCACAAACTCCAGTCTAACTTCATCCTTGTTCACTTGCTCTCTCAGAAAGTGAAACTTGATAGATGTATGCTTAGTCTTAGAATGCAACACCAGATTCTTAGAAATATTTATTGTACTTAAATTATCACAGAAGATTATGATAGGCTCCTCATACTCTACTTTAATATCTCTTAGCATATGCTTCATCCACAAAACTTGAGTACAACTACCTACTGCTGCAATGTATTCTGCTTCAGTTGTAGATAGAGATATTGCCTCTTGTTTATTGCTTAGCCAAGAAACCAATCTCTTTCCCAAAAAGAATGCTCCACCACTGGTCCTCTTCTGGTCATCCACATCTCCTGCCCAATCTGCATCTATATATGCATGAAGAGAGAAATCATGATCTCTAGGATACCACAAACCATACTCAACTATTCCTTTTAGATACCTAAAAATCCTTTTGATTGCCATGACATGAGATTCTTTGGGATCAGCCTGGAATCTCACAACAAGATGAACAACCTACATTATATCTGGTCTAGTATGAGTGAGATACAACAATCCTCCAATCATTGATCTGTACTTTATCTGGTCTGCCTTAGGAGAGTCATCATCTTTGCTCAACTTACATCCGGTTGCTATGGGAGTATTCATTAGCTTTGAATCTTCCATTCCAAATTTTCTCAACAATTCTTTCACATATTTGGTCTGAGAAATAAAGATTCCTTTCTTTGTTTGAGTAATTTGTAGACCCAAGAAAAAATTCATTTCACCAAGCATAGACATCTCAAACTCACTTTTCATTTGATTTGCAAAAGTTTTACACATACTATCTCTTCCTCCAAAGATGATATCATCAACAAATACTTCAACAATCAAGATGTTTTCATGATCAATTTTGAAATATAAGTTACTATTAGCAATACCTTTGTTGAAACCAATCTTCAAAAGATGCTTATCTAATCTTTCATACTAGGCTCTTGGAGCTTGCTTTAATCCATAAAGTGCCTTCTTCAATTTGCAAACCATATCACCATGATCAGACAACTGAAATCCATCTGGTTGCTCTATATACACTTCTTCTTCCAAGTCACCATTTAGAAAAGCAGACTTGACATCCATCTGATATACTTTGAAATCCTTGAAGGCAACAAAGGCAAGAAATAATCTGACTACTTCAATTCTTGCCACCAGAGCAAAAGTTTCTTCAAAATCAATTCCTTCTATTTGAGAGTAGCCCTTGCAAACCAATCTGGCTTTATTTCTGATTACTTCACCAACTTCATTTAGTTTGTTTCAGAAAACCCATTTGGTTCCAATCACATTCTTGTTTCTGGGTCTGGGAACAAGATCCCAAGTGTGATTTTCCTCTATTTGCACCAGCTCTTCCTCCATTGCTTTAGTCCAATTTTCATCATTGCAAGCTTCATTCACTGTCTTAGGTTCAATCTTTGAAATCGAACAATACTCTACTGAATCTTGAGAAATTCTCCTTCTTGTTAGTACTCCTTTGCTTTTATCACCTATGATCTAATCTTTAGAGTGGTTCAGTCCTACATAACTGGGAACTTTAGGAATTTCTTGCACTTCTGATTCTTGATCAAGCTCATTGAGACTCATTTCTTCTTCCTGGTTTACTGGATTAGCTTGAATCTAATTGACAGATGAGGCTTGGGCTCCTTGAGTTAGAACACCATTCTGATCATCTTCATCATATTCATAAAACCTTGAGGGTTTCTCAATTCCCTCATCAACCTTCACATTTGTACTTTCTATCATCTTTCTTAGTCTTTTGTTATAACACCAGTATGCTTTGCTTTGAGTAGAGTAACCCAAGAATATTCCTTCATCACTTCTAGCATCAAACTTTCCTAGATCTCCATCTCTTTTAATGTAACATTTGCTACCAAAAACTCTGAAATACCTTACAGTAGGAGTGATGCCAAACCAAAGTTCATAAGGAGTCTTACTAGTATTGCTTCTGATTTGAACTCGATTGAGAGTATAGACTGCAGTGTTGACAGCTTCTCTCCAATAGATATAAGCAACATTAGCTTCCATGATCATGGTCCTAGAAGCTTCTTGTATGGTTTGGTTCTTTCTTTCCACTACTCAATTCTACCTTGGAGTCCTAGGAGCAGACAACTGTCTCTTTATTCCATGTTTCTCACAGAACTCTATGAACTCATCGGATGTGAATTCTCCACCTCTATCAGACCTCAGACATTTCAACTTCAAACTAGTTTCATTCTCTACCATAGCCTTGAATATTTTGAATTTCTCAAAAGATTCTGATATCTCTTTCAGAAAAGTTACCCACATCATCCAGGAATAGTCATCAATTAGCAGTATGAAGTATCTATCACCTTGAATACTCCTGGTTCTTGTCAGACCACAAAGATCAGTGTGAACTAAGTCCAATAATTTGGTAGAAGATAGTTCCTTGCTTTTGAATGTGACTCTGCTCAGCTTACCCAACTAACATTCCTTGCACAAGCTGTTAGTAGGTTTCACCAATTTTGGAAGATCTCTTGTAGCCTGAGTATTGCTTATCTTGATGATATTATCAAAATTCACATGACACATCCTTCTATGCCATAACCAACTCTGATCAACTTGAACAAATAAGCAACTTTTACCAGTACCAGCCAAGTGGAAGATATTACCTTTAGTTTGAGCATCGGATGCAATCTCTGTTCCAGAACTTTCAAAGATTTTGCATTTTCCAACCTTGAATCAGAGATCATAGCCTTTGTCCACCAACTGTCCAACACTAAGAAGATTATGCTTCAAACCTTCAACATATAGTACATTACCAGTTTTGTTTCTTCCATCAAAAGAAATAGTTCCTCTTCCTCTGATTCTACCAGCAAAATTATCACAAAACATCACCACTCCTCCTTCATACCTTTCCAAATCTATGAACTTATTTTTGTCACCTGTCATATGGTGAGAGCAACCACTGTCAATGACCCAATCATCCTTTTCTTCAACTTGGGTAGCCAGAGCTCTTCCTACAACTTTATGATTGACAGATATAGAGGCTATTGTTTCTTCTTACTTGATGGCAATAAACACCCATTCATTTCCTGATTTGTTTCTAGTCTCTAATTCGTCATCTATTACTCCTTCATTATCATCTTCTTCATGAACATAGTAACAATTCTTTTGGAACCTTGATCTGTTAGGACTTGGCTTTGAAAATCTTTCCAGACATCTTGAGGCAAAATGACCAATCTTATTGCAGTTAAAACACTTAAAAGGCAATTTTCCTTCATACTTACCAGATCCTCTTGGCAGTCTCTTTGCAATGAGGGCTTCAAGTTGAGAAGTTTCTACTTCTTCTTCTTCCAGGTCTTTTCTTGCTTTTTCATACCATGACAGTTTCCTTGATGAGTTCTCTCCCAGATCAAATCTTTGTTTACCTTTCACAGATGCACTAGCTTTGAATGTAGATTCAGTCTTGGGTGGATCATCTCCAAACTCGGTCATTTCAAATGTAGCCAGTTTGCTAGCCAATTGGTCTCTTGTGATAGTTGTATGGGCTCTGAATTCATCAATGGCAGCAACCTTGATTTTCTAAGAGGCAGGGAGGGATCTGAGAATTTTGCCAACAATCTCATTTTCATCCAAGACTCCACCAACATTTCTAATTCCACAAACCAACTCATTTACTCTTGGCATAAAAGTAGTAATATTTTCATCATCTCACATCTTCAGTTTTTGAAATTTCCCTTTTAGACTCTATAACCTTGCACATTTAACATACTAGTCTCCTTCATGCAAAAGTTCCAGTTTATTCCAAACCTCAAAAGTAGTTGGTAGGTTAATAACATTTGAGAGCTCTGAGTCAAATAATGCACTTAGAAGCGCCTCTTTGGTCCGCAGATTATTTTCAGCATCTGTGATTTCATTTAGGGTTGTCAGACCACCCTGTGGAGGTACATACGCTTTTGTAACCATGGACCAATACGCCATTCCCATACACTGCAAGTGACATTTCATGTGACCTTTCCAAAGAGCAAAGTTGGTTCCATCAAACTTCAGACTATCCTTCTTGTAAGACGACATCCTGGATCTCCTCAAGTGGTTAAGCTCCTTTTAGAGGAACTTGTCTCTGATACCAATTGTTAAACTTAGGGCACACAATTGAGAGGGGGGGTGAATCAGTTGTGCAGAACTTTCACCAATTTACACACTTAAATCTTCTTGGTGATTAGCAGTATATTAAACATGAAACATAAAGCATTCAAATCAAAAGTAGAAACTCATCAACACATAAGACACCAAGATTTTGACATGGAAAACCCAGTTAAGAGAAAAACCACGAGGTGATTAACCCAAGAATGTATTCTCTGTTAGAAGAATAGAAAGAACAAAATGGCACATGCCAATTAGGGCTCACTACCCAAGCACACTGGTCACAAGAGGCTCACTGCCTACAAGAGACACACTGTCTACAAAGAAATAAGTATCACATACATGAACTGGAGAATAGCATCTTCACCATACTTGAATCAATTCCATTAAGCTCAATAATTCTACTCTGCCTTTCTCTCTGCTCTTCACTACCACACTCTCATCTTCACAAGACACACTTTGAAATGACTTCACAATCCCTTACTTATACAAGCCACCGACTTAGGAACAATCATCTAAGTTGGCAAATACCTACAAGAACATCCGCAAGACGTGTAATACATCTGGTCAGCCAGTCTCAGGAAGAACACCAACATCCGGTGGTTATTCTTCAAATACAAACTTTAACTTTAATGTGAACCACCAACATGAACTGGAAATGATCCAAAGATCACCACAAGCTTTCCTGAATCACCAAGAACATCCGCACTTCATCTGCTTACTAGAATCCTTCTCTCCTTCATCTGGAACCTCAAGAACACAGTCTGTCATCATTGTCACAAAGTAATAGGTTCTTCTAGACCTTCAAACCATGAATCAATCTACTTGACATTTCACAAGGACATCCTCAACACTTCTGCAAATCCACAGAATGGGATAATGCATTTCCAGATCTTACCTAACCTATCTATGTCACTCTGTCACCTCTAAACACCTGCTGGAACTGGTTCTACTTGAGCAACCATAACTTCTTCATATCTTCTTGTGGACCTCTAAAAACTTGATTGGATCATCTCAAGACTCATATATACAAACCCTTTAAACTGCATCCTCTGATCCTCAACCTATCTTGGACTTTTACCTTGTTGTCATCACTGTTCTTCACTATTCCTAATTGAGACTAATTTTCTCAATATCCTCAGCACACAGCTCATCTAATCCTTCTCATTAATCCAATATGAGTATGTTGACATCAATGAAAACACCGGTTAGACCCATACTTGCAACACTCTTACAACTTCTTGTTCTTTTATTTTGCTCTGGCGAATCTTGCTCCATAGCTTCTTACTCATCAATTTTATGTTGCGGAGAAGGACTTACCTTGGCTTGTTCATTATCTTGCTCTTACTAATCACCAGTTTCATTTTTCTCCAAAGGGATTTCAACATGCTCAGGAGTTCTAACATCTTCTTGCTCCTTCATCTCTTCATCCTTCCTTGGGCCTACCAGAGGAGTCTTTGTTTGATTCAGGTCTTGTTTAGAGCTGACACCCGGAAGGGAAATATCATCACCAACATTTTGTTTTTTCTTATCATGAATAGTTGGGATGTTGAACTCTCTTAAAATATCAAGAGTCACTTTCTCTATGTCTTTAACCATTTTTTTTATATGTCTAGACATCAGGATGTTGATCCTTCTCTTTATTTCAATCATTTCTCCAAGTGTCCTGGTGACCTTGATTTTATCCTCAGTAGTTATGTCTAGACATAGCTTTAGCAAGGACTATTCTCTTAACTCTACATATTTAGCCATTGTTGCTTCCTTCTTAGTAGACATTATGCTTCCCAAGTTGTCTGGGAGATCAATGATTACCTCAATGAGGGCTTTGTTGTACATCTCCAAATATCTAACCACAGTAGTCTCAATGATGTCTTTATCTACATCACTATACTCATCATATAGTTGTGCTTTAGGCTTTATATTTCCATTGACTGTCATAGCATTTAGGACATCTTCCAAATTTATTGTAGCCTATGCACTCTTAGAATCTACTTCCATTGGCTTTTTCTTGCTTTTGCCCTTATTGGAGGGCTTGTCCAGTTTGCTTTAAAATGCCTCACTAACCTTAGTTTTCATTTTCTTCACTTCCTCATCTGATTCAGTCTCTTCATCATCAGTTACTATAATTACATACATTCTTTTGCCTTTTGTTTGCTTTCTCTTGTGTTCTTTTGCAGTGGTTTCCTTTGCAGGTGCTTCCACACTCATAGAAGGTGTGGGACCAGAGGATGTAGTTGTAATTTGAGTAGAGGTTGAACCTCTTGTTCTTTTCCTTGTTACTGCATGCTCCTTCACTTTCTTCTCAGGCTTTTTTAGATCCTTTATAGGTTCACCTTGCTTCTTCTCTTTAGATGGTGTTACTGCTTCTACCTTTGCTCTTGTTTTTAAAATTTGTTCTTTAGTAAAGCCCTTTCTCTAGGCATATTCTTTTGCCATTTTTGTAGCCTTCTTTTCACTTTCAATCTTTCTCAATTCAACATGAACATTGATAGAGATTTCCTCATAGGTTCCAAATCTTTCTTCTGTGGTGTCCCTGGGTTTGGTCAAAATGAGCTTAGCATAAACATTCAACACATTTTTTTCTACTTAATAACCCATTGGAAGGATCCAAATTGTCCTTGTCTCCATAGCTACCATCATGCATTAATCCTTAATTACAATGAAGCATATGTCATTTTTGTACTTTTCCACAATTGTCTTAGTTATTCTTTCCCTTGATTGCATGGCCTTTTGAAAGTTTTTGAAATAGCCCCACAGGGATTCATTTTGAGTATCGTAGCTACCTACACTATTCAAATGATTTACGATCTATGTGGCCACAGGTTTTCTATCATATCATACCAAATTCTTCATTTTAGGTAGTTCTTTCATAGAATAGAAGAAAAGGTAGATAATTAACATTCCATATTTGAAGGGATATTTTGACTCCATTGTCTTCTCTATATTTTCCATTAATTGTTGTCAGAGTAACTCACAGAGGTCATAATCAAAATTATCCTTAATCATCTCATAAGCAGTGTAGATGGTTGTACCAGAGATAGAGTTCTCCTGATTTGTGAAGTGTATCTTTTATCCAATTACCATCAATGCAAACCTTACTGTATGGTCTTCATATATGTTTATTGTCAATGCCCTTTTGTTGAATTAAGCTCTAGTGGTCTCCATCACAGTGCTATTCCTTACATCCTTTAGCATAGATACCATTTTGGTAGAGTTTAATCCTGTCACAACCCTTATAGCCTCCTTTGTAATCATCAAGGGTGTGTCAATCCACATGAATTCATCATGAATTCTACTTAATACATACCGAACCTATTCATCCACTGCAAATGTTGGAAAGTCTACATATTGTATGAATTTCATTTCTATCAATGCCTTATACTCTTCCTTCAATTCAAAATCATCACTGATTAGATGTTTCAAGTACAAATCTATAAGTTGGCTACCACCAAGTTCTTCTAGGGCAAAATGTATGTATGCCCTAATGTCTTCCTCATCTATTACACCATACAATACTTCTAAAAATGTACCATTAGGATCCACTTTTATGGATAGGTAAAAAATTAGGTTAATAAGATCAAGCATGTAAATCAAAACCTAATCCTACCACCATCAAAGAATTGAATCCAAGTGAAATCAAATTCATGCAATTCAAGAACAAGATCACCTAGATTGTATGATTCCTTGTTTGTGATGTGGATTGCTTCTCAACAATGAACAATCATGAAGATCAAAGTTGCCATGATGGATAGATGATAGTGATAATATGCTCAATGGATGCAACGGAAACTTAAATGCTTAATATGTTCATGATGACAATGTAGATGCTATATGATGAGATCTAAAAAATAAGAATGAGTGGGTGTATATATAACACTCAACAAAAATCAATCAATGGTAGAGATTTGGTGGCTATGTAAATGGTTGAGATGAATTGATAATCATAGGTGAATGTGTAGATGACAAGTGGAAAGAAAAGAATAAGGCACATATATGATTGTGTACATAAAAACCCTTATTTAATAAATTTAAGTGTTATAGTATACATGAAAATACTACCACACATGTTTCAAATAAAAGATGCACACACGTCGGCATATGATGAAAGTTAAATATAAATGATGAAATAGATAAAGGAAATTAATTAAATAAATAAGATTTATTTAATTAATTGGAAAGATTATTAGGATAGGATTGGGATATGATGTGGAAAGTAATTTAATTGGAAAGTGGGATAGAAATAGGATTTAGATGGAATTTTAATTAAATAAATAGAATTTTATTTAATTAAAATAGATAGAATAGAAAGATAATTAAATAATTAAAGATTATTTAATTATAGATTAGAGAAAATAGAATAAAATAGATAATGAATTAATTAAATAAATATGAATTTATTTAATTAATAGAAGAAATAGGTGATTTAGAGGAAATAGAGAAATTGCTCAAGTGTGTTAGACAAATGCAAATGATAGATAATGCGATAGTTTGATACTAATGATAATTAGGTCAATTTTGGGTGTCTACATTTTGCCCCTCTTTGATACAATGTTCGTTAGAACACTATGTCAAAGAAGGTATGATGATTCGCTCAATAAGCTAGGTTATGCCCCACTATAACTAGCAGGTGATGTCCCCTCGAGAGGTAAGCCAGGCTAACCGGGAAGGTCTAGGTTGGCTCACGATAAGATGAAAGGAAAGAAACAAGGTTGACACGAAGAAAACAGGGGTTGGGTGGGATAAATTGGGATGGTTGAGAAGAAAATAGACTTAGGTATAGAAGAATTAGGGTTTCTCCTAGAAGAAATTGGGTTTCAGAATTAGGGTTGGGCTCTAACACACTTGTTTTGTAGGATGAAGATGAGGGAATTGTTGATGAGGAATGAGGAATGAAGATGAAGAGATGATCAATCTTAGTTGAGGACTACATAAGATTATGATGGAATGGATAAATGATATGACAACTTTGATATAATTGTTCAAAAAGTAGAGAAATGCAATCCTTATGTTTGATATGGCATATGGATATTATGCACTAGGGTATAGAGGACCAAGGTGTCGAGGTATCCAATGCATAACTTGTATACTACAATCTTGTCTAATCATATGAGGTTAAAATGTTAAACCAACATACACAAGATATGAATAGCATCTAGCGTTCTTGAGATGGACTTTGACTCTTCAAGCAAAGGTTTGAGCTTATCTCCACTACACATAATGACACCTTGCTAGTTATATGTATGGAACTAGTCTTAGCATAGAATAGTCTCGATGCATAAGAGACTGTTTAGGTTCTCATATGCAAAAGATATTGATATGCAAGATGCTAATCCCAACATGTACAAGATACCAATACACATAGGAAGAGAATAAGATCATCCCACATACACAACATGCGAAAGCAATATGACCATGCCCCATTTCGTATTTCATCATAGTATACCAAGATATGATAGATCAAGGCAGTCTTGATTAGGCATAGGAAAGGGACAAAAGATAAATCAAATGATAAAATAAAAGATACTGTCATCATGTTCTCTTGCTAAATTTAAGTGCTCTTGGATAGATTAAGATGGTGCCTTGTTGAGAGGAAAGATATATCCTATTGAAGGCTAAAAATGATAATAAAATGTTATAGCAAATGTTGGCTTAAGGCATGCGGACAAATAGCTTTCAGATTATCCATGATTTGTTAAAGAGGTTGAGCTTTCTCTGATGCATAGATTCTTCTTCTTACTTGAGCTAGTTAAAGAGAAGAAGATGGAAGATGAAAGAAGATGAAGAGAGGTGGATCGTCTATGCTTACGTACTGGATACTTCCTTCATATTCTAGACTACCTACATACCCTGTATCCATGGGATCAAAGCATATTACGATGGTGATGAGACATGATTATATGTAGTTCTAGGATTATTGATGATATAAGTGATGAAGGATAGAAGAAGGTGAGATGAATGATTTGAGGCTGATTAGAAGAAAGATGAAAAATGGATGATGAGAAAGGTTTATCGCCTATGCCTAAATCAAAGTGTTTCCTTCACATCTCAGATTGCCTACATACCCTGTATCCACAGGATCAAGGCTTTGAACAATAGAGATGAGATGTAGTTCTTGTTTATTAATTTGGTACTTGATAATTGGTTTATTGTTGAATTGATTAGATGGATGAGATTGATTGAATGGTGTTGGATGGTGTTATTGATGACGTGTGAGATATTTGATGAGATGAGAGATGTGATTCAAATGCAAGATAAAATGATAACATACAAAAGAAAACAAGCAAGTGTGTACAAATGATTCAAAAACAAATAAGGTATTGTCCTTTGTCAAGTTGTAAACTAATGATTGATTGACTGATGATTGATTTATGATAGTGATTGATAGTGTTGTCATGGCGGGGAATGATATATCCCTAGATCAACACAAGGATGTTTGATGATGATGATTGATTGATTTGGCTTGGTTTATGACAAGATTAGGATAAAGACCAAGGATTGCAATTGGATAATTTGACAAAATTGATTAACTTGATTGGTATGGATTAAGGATGGGCTTGCGTTTGGGTCATTGCTTCAAATTTTGATGGATATTTGATTTTCTTTTTTGGATTTTTGAGAATATTTTTGGAAAATGCCAATGATTTACAATTTAGGTAACCCTTATGCTAGATACCAATGACAAGGGAAAAACTAAGTCTAGGTGCAAGGATGGAGGCGGATAGAAGGATGGGTGATAGTATGGAAGGCTCATGATAGATGGATCGAAGGGAAGAGTCATGATAGATAGATGGGATGGATAAAAGGATAGGCCATGGAATGGAAAGCTCATGATAAATAGATAGATATAAGGATAGGCTATAGTGGATGGATGTATCCATCATAAGGGAGTTAGAATGTGATCTCCAAAGACTATGTTGCATGAGAATAACATGCCCCCATTCTTGGTGGTAGACTTAGGAATTTGCATGACAAAGCTTATGATGAAAGGATGACATGATGGATTTTACATGACAAGACTTATGATAGGTGGATAATGATAGGATTATATTGAAAGGATGAGGTATACCAAGAGATAACCAAAGCATATTTCAACATTTTGCCCCCATGTCTTTAAAAAGATTAAAAGGAGGAAGGGAGGATGGATAGACTTGATATGATAGGTACATGGCTATAATGGATAAGGATGATAGGATAGGATATGAAAATGGTATGATATGATAGGATAGATAGTGTGGATGAGAAAAGATGTCCCCAAGTGTAAGTGACATAGAAAATCAACCTACATATGATGCCTATTTACCAGGTTTTCATCATGGTACTTATCCAAGGCAACTATTTACTAGGTTTTCATCATGGTACTTATCCAAGGCAACTATTTACTAGGTTTTCACTGTTGGATGAAGGGATTTCTCTTACTATTTTAATTATTTTTTTTACAAGATGGCATGACAATTACACATGGCACCTGTTTGCTAGATTTTCACCATGGTAATGGATAGGAGGGACTCAAGTGTCTAGTGCAATGAATGTTGGTAGTCCCATTAGAGATGGATGTCAACTGCATTGCCCATGTCATGTGTGCTCATAGATGTTGGTAGGGAGATGTGAGAGGGAAATGTATTAGGTATATAGTGGATTATGATATGGATTATGGAAAGTTGGGGGATAGTGGATTATGATATGGATTATGGAGGAATGATAGTGGATCATGATGTGAATTATATAGGACTTATGTAAAAGGATGAAAGACTTATCCAAAAGCATGGACCATAGGAAGTTGATGGGGGAGATATGTAGGATAATGGATGAAAGATGGAGAGATGGAGGTATGTGGAAATATGGGATGGAAGGGAACCATGACCAACTATTGCACACACTATGTTAAACATTGAAGCCTTTGATGAGAAGGAGGTGTAGGAAGCAATGGTGATGGATGCTTAGGAGATGGGTGATGAAGGGCTTTAGGGACCCACATAGACTTATTATTTTTATGACTTTTGCTTGACTTGTGGGATTTTTTTGATTTTTGAATGGAAGGGGATTTTTGAGATGTGGATGAGGATGCCTCATTTGACTTTTCTTGTGGAGGTATGGGCTTATATAGCTTTTAGATGTATTTCTTTGACTTTTCACATTGATGTCCTAAGGCATGAGGATTTTTAGGATTTTTGATAGGATTTTTGGCTTTATGGATAAAGGCATCCAAATTGGTACTTTTGAATCCCATGGACATGATGGAAGTGAGGTTGGTGGAATGAGTGGTAGATTTATGTTTAGACAATATGTGCATTTGTTAGTCATAAATAGGAATGTAAGGGTACTTATAGATAATTGGATAATTAGTCATTGGTAACAATGGAGGCAAAGTGGATGGAGGGATATTAGGAGTTGGGAGGAGTGGAGGTAAAGTTGATGGTGGAAGGTGTATGGTCACATGCTTTTGACATTTGTAGGATAATGGAGGTGGAATGACAACATATGCTTTGGGGTTGTGATGGGATTTATGACAAGAGGTAGACTTATAGGGGATGGAGGAATTACCAACATCTTTAGCTTGTTGAAGCATACAACTAACAATATGACTAAGGGTGTTTTGGGAACTAGACTTGAGTTCATTATTGGATGGAGAAGGTGGGGTGGTAGACAATGGTTGTTGCTCACCTAGGGAAGGACATTCATGGATGAAGGCAGATAGGCTAAATGGACATGATGGTGGAGTCAAAGTGGAACTGATAATGGATGCAGAAGGAGGATCATTAGGATATTGATTAGCATTGCGTTCACTAAGGCCCAACTTATTTGTTTGATCTTCTATGTTCATGTGTTCTTGGGATGCAATTGTCTCATCATGACAAGTAGATGCTTGCTCATTAGAGATAGGGCTAGGTGGAGGATGGATTGGAGCCATTTAGATATCGTGCTCATGGATAGGAGTAGTTATAGGATTAGGGTGCTCATGGATAGATTCTTCATAGGTATCATCTTGATCATAAAGAAGGTAATTGTTACGGATGGGTTGGATTTGGATTTCTTGCTCATGGATAGGTATATGATCAAGATGCTCATAGATAGCTTCCTCATAGGTATCATCTTGATCATGGAAAATATAAATGTTATGGATAGGTTGAATGGAAGTGATTTGATCTTGATTAGGATAAGGGATTGATGTATCCACATGCTTTAGATTAGACTATTGACATACCTCTTGATTTTGGATGGAAGTGGAGGACTCTTGGAGAGGCTTTTGGTCAGCAACATAAAGGTATGATGACTCTTAACTTCAATATGGACTCACATTTGGAGACTCTTTAATAGGCTTGATAGGTCCTTCATGGTCCTCAACATGATGGTACAATGGCTCTTGACTTGGGCTAATAGTGTTAGGCTCTTGATTAGGCTTGATGGCTTGTGTGTCACATGATGGGATTGTAAGAATAAGCAAAGGGTTTGAACGTTCTTTAATAGGCTCAGGAATGGGTGTTTGGCATAGTCGATTCCTAGTTAGTAGCTAATGGATCACATCTTTTGCAAGTGTATGGGTAGATGGGAAATATAATGGATGAACAATAATAGCGGATGGTGTTGTAGGCTTAGGATTAGGATTTTGATTGGATGGAAGGATAATGGAGTTTGATGGGCTAGGACTTAGATTGGATAGAGGTGATAATTTATAAAGGAGTGGCCTAAATATGGGACATACATTTGTATAATGACCTTTAATCCTATGATATGCACAGTAGCCATGTTCATTGTGTGTACTTTCCTCCCATGATTTGACTTCAAGAAGTTTAATGAGTTTTTCTTCAAGCATTTGTTGTAAAATATACTCCACATTTTCATTTGGTAAAGGAGTGAAGTTACATAGTGATGAAGGTAATGAAGGGATTATTGGATTAGAAGGTCTAGGGACCAATGGACTAGGATTGGGATCACATGGTGGTGTTAGGATAGGACTAGTAGGATCATGTGTTGACATTGGGGTGGATGATGATGGAGGATACTCATAGGATGCATTGGCTAGATTGGTATTTCCCTCGTCAAACGATATTAAATATTGTAGCACGGGTGAGCCTAAGGCCACTTGATTTATGTACAAGGTGCTATTTGGACTTGCATGTGCTTCTTGTTGTAAAGGTGAATCTAGATCTATCATTGATACTTGGTTGTCTTGTTGGAAAGGTGTACTTGCACTTGCTTGATTTATGTACAAGGGATTGTTTGGATTTGTATGTACCTCTTGTGAAAACACCTTTTGGCCTTGGAAATGGTCTTGATGAACTTGAGGTTGATATTATTGAGTAAATATGGCATTGACATGACATGAAGGTGAAGGTGATATACAAGGTTGAGATAGAATGTGAGGAGTTTGGGTTTGTTGTGATATGATTTGTTGTGATTGAAAGGGTTGATGATGTGTTGATGAAGGGATGTCATAGGATAATTGTTTTTGAGATGGAGATTGACATGGATAAGGGCTAACATTAGAAGAAATGGAATAAGTTGGTATAAAATTGGGTTAATGAGTGGATATATAGGATGGGATAGGTGCCAAATAGGATCAAGAAGATGCTTGTTGGACTTTGCAAGTGGGCAAGAGGTGTTGGATTTCTTCCAAGAGGTATTGTATGTGTGAGGATTGGCTTGTTCAAAACATTTGAATCATATCTTGAATGCTTTGAAAGGTTCACTGCTCTAAAGGTGATTGGCTTGCATGCATGTGGTGAAGCATATGAAGGATATTTTGGAGGTCCTCTAACATTGACATGATGTAGTTTTTGGTAGAATGTTTGATGAAGGTTGTAAATGATTGGAATGTGATTGTTTAGAAGAGATTGATCAGATTGATAGGATGAAATAGAACTTGAAAACCCTAGAGATGACAACCAAAGCTCATGGATTTTAGATGAATATTTTGGGATGATGAGATGGGATAATTAAGACTGTTGAAGAATAGTTAAGAAAGCAGATAGATAGATGACATATACCCATGTTTGATGCTTAGATTGAAGAAAATATAGAAAATAAGATGGGCAAACTAAAAATGACTAGAGGTGATCTATGATAGCTCAAAAGCAAGGCATAATAGCTCAGAAGCAAGGTAGGATAGATCAAAAGTGAACATGACAGTGTTATGGATGGTAGAATATAATAGGAGACCAGAAGCAATGAGATTTACCAAAAGCAAGCAATTTTTGTTCAAAAGCGAGCTAAATTACCAAAAGATAACAATTTTTGTTCAAAAGTGAGCTAAATTACCAAAAGTGAGTAGTTTTTGTTCAAAAGTGAGCTAAATTACCAAAAGCAAGCAGTTTTTGTTCAAAAGCGAGCTAAATTACCAAAAGTGAGCATTTTTGTTCACAAGCGAGCTAAATTAGCAAAAAAAAGTAGTTTTTGTTCAAAATCAATTTAGGTCTAAAAATTGGTGTGTTTTTAGTAAATTTTGACAAGAAAACATGATTTCAGTCACTCACACTCACAACATTCACAAACATGTACAATCCTAGGCTGGCAAAGGATTGTATTTGTTGAATCCCCTTGCCGTACTTATTCAAAGCAGATAGCTTTAGGATTTTTGTAGCACTGGCTCCCCTCCACAGCACTCACTTCTCACGCATACCAAGTTTTGAGTTTCCCAAGGCTTGCAAACCTTAGGATAGTCTCTACTATCTCTACTAAGAACCATGAGAATCAAGGCAGCTTCAAAGGCCCAGCCTTCTACATAAACAAATAGAGGGATTTTAGCCACTACACAAAGGTTGCTAATATGGGCATCCATTCGGGTGGCTACACGTGTGGCAATTCACTCTGTTAATGGATTCTTCCTAGCCCAAAGAGGTTATTCTCAATGGGCTTTTGGGGGAAACATTCATGGGTGTAACACAATAGCACCCATTATTTGTGGCTTTTGACACAAACACTTTTCTTATATAGCAGCTTGGAAGAGCTTGGCTTTAGCTTGTTACCGCTTGGGTCTTACCCCTTCTCACACCAGGAAGGCAGGCCCTCTAAAGATAATAACAAGTTCTCATACACCCAAGATCCATTTGATAGGCAAGGGGAGAGGATACTTTTTTTATTAAATTTGGGTTACACACATACACAACAAGCAATCAAGAAAGATAAAACAAACACGGAGCAAACAATGGTTCCTTTTAAGTACCAAATCCAAATGTTCCTAGATTAGTGATAAAAATGAAATGTCTTGGACCGATCAAAGCTGCAATAGATATGTTAGTAGTTTCACAACCTCCTTTTCTTGGACAAACAATAAGATGCTACACACATAGATGATTAGTAGCCAAGAAAAATTAAAGTGTAAATAACATAAGTGGAAGTGACACACAGTTAGTAGAGGCGATCAACTGTTGATCATAAATGATGCAAATTCTACCAAAAGTGACTGGCTGTCAGTCAAAAATGACATAGAAATACCAGATGCGACTAGTTATTGCTTAGAAGTAATGCAAATCTACCAGATGCATGAAAAATCCCTGTTTCTATAAAACTAGGGTTAGGATCATGAACTAAATGATTATTATAGATTGCAAAACCCTAAATATCAAATCTAGTGGATAAAATTAGCTTAGATAAACACCCTGCAACCACAGATCGATCAATTGGAAACCCTAGAATGATAAATTGATGAGATCTTGCAAAACCAAAGGATGTTAGCTCAATAAAATAAAAAACCCTAATCAAAGTGATTGAATGATGATGATATAATGATCAAGGTCATGCAAAACACATATTAGAAGCCTTGATTGATTAGCAAAAATCCATCACAGCAACCTAGAAAATCAAATGTCAATAAAAACCCTAGATTGTCGAAAGCGACTGGAACAACCAGATGTGACCAGTTTTTGATCAAAAGTGATTCACTACCAACTAGAAGTGATCACTGTTGTCTCAAAAGTGATGCCAAAATGTTGAAAGCGACTGGTTTTTTCTCAAAAGTGATGCAGAAATGCCAAAAACAATAGGTTGTTTCTTAGATGCGACTGTAAGTTGCCGTAAGCGCTCCAAAAAACATAAACTTCACAAAAACAACTTCAAAATACAAAGTTAATCAAGGATGTGGGTCCCATCGGGTGTGCCAAAATGTAGATAGGTAAAAAATTAGGTTAATAAGATCAAGTATGTAAATCAAAACCTAATCCTACCACCATCAAAGAATCGAATCCAAGTTAAATCAAATGCATGCATTTCAAGAACAAGATCACCTAGATTGTATGATTCCTTGTTTCTGATGTGGATTGCTTCTCAACAATGAACAATCATGAAGACCAAAGCTACCATGATGAATAAATGATAGTGATAATATGCTTAATGGATGCAATGGAAACTTAAATGCTCAATATACTCAGGATGATAATGTAGATGCTATATGATGAGATCTGAAAAATACGAATGAGTGGGTGTATATATAACACTGAACCAAAATCAATCAACGGTAGATATTTGGTGGCTATGTGAATGGTCGAGATGAATTGATAATCATAGGTGAATGTGTAGATGATAAGTGGAAAGAAAAGAATAAGGCACATGTATGATTGTGTACATAAAAACCCTTATTTAATAAATTTAAGTGTTATTGTGTATATGAAAAGTACTACCACACATGTTTCAAATAAAAGATGCACACATGTCAGCATATGATGAAAGATGAAGATAAATGATGAAATAGATAAGGGAAATTAATTAAATAAATAAAATTTATTTAATTAATTGGAAAGTGGGATAGAAATAGGATTTAGATGGAATTTTAATTAAATAAATAGAATTTTATTTAATTAAAATAGATAGAATAGAATGATAATTAAATAATTAAAGATTATTTCATTATAGATTAGAGAAAATAGAAGAAAATAGATAATAAATTAATTAAATAAATATGAATTTATTTAATTAATAGAAGAAATAAGTGATTTAGAGAAAATAGAGAAATTACTCAAGTGTGTTAGACAAATGCAGATGATAGATAATGCGATATTTTGATACTAATTATAATTAGGTCAATTTTGGGTGTCTACAACTTCCATATATTTAAATGGATGTTTCTTGAATTTTGGTCAAGGCCTCTCAGTGATATCGATTACTTGTGGCGTTGCCATTTTTTCTATAATTCAAACAAATATTTCACATTAGGGTTTTAACTGTAAATAACTCTTTTTTCCGAAATTAGAGTTTTCTCTACTTTGAATCTCTAGAAATCACTGAAGTCATTTAGGGTTATGCTTCTGATCTCCTTGGATGCTTGAAAACTTGAATGCAAAGTGATAAATCTTTTAGATGCGACCCTTTTTAACCTTTGTTTGCAAAAACCTAATTGTCGTAAATGATGTTCTCCCAAAAGTTGTCAAACACTTCACTGTTAAGCACAGTCACTCAAAATTGCTCCATAATGTACCGCATTAGATTTTTTTCAGCCTAAATCTTCTTCAAATGATTGATACAATACTTATTTGACTCCTACATTAGTGTTGGATATTAGCACCCACAATCTTGTTGGAGGATCAGGATATTCAATAAAAGTTCCCCTTGACCCAATGCTCCCAATTTACTTCCTAGAGGAAGTATCTACACCAAAGGTTGGTGTAGATCCATCCTTGACCTTTTCTACATTCTTCTTAATCTAGATCTTGCTCATTTCCTTCTTGGTTTCTACTAGATCAACCTTGTTCTTTCCTTTATCTTCCCTCTACTTTGTTTTACTCTTTTCTACAGAATAGTTTCTTTTCACATTCTTGCTTCTGTAGAAATTTGCAATATGTCCAGGTCTATTGCAATTGTAGCAAACAATATTCCTCTTTCCTTGGTTCCTTCCATTAATTGGATTCATTCTTGATCTGCATTAGTTAGCCATATGCCCAAATCTATTGCATGCAAAGCATTTTCCATTGAAAGATTGAGTATTCCTTATATTGTTAAACCATTCTTTACCAGACTTCTACATTTATTTGATCTATGACCAATTTTCTTACAATTGAAACACTGACTAGAGAATGATGGAACATTTTGATTCCTTCTAGTCCTACACTGAGTAGCCTTATGACCAAACTTATTAGAATTTAAATAGTATCCATTGAATAATGGTTATCTTTGAGCATTTGGTTTCCTGACTAGAGGTCTTCTAGGTTTGTTTCTCTAATTTCAGACCTGGTTGTCTTTAACTCTCTTCATCTTACTGTTAGCTTGTCCTGATTTAGAACTTTCTCATCTTTCAAAACCCAAACCTTTCTTGTCATCTAGATTTTTCTAGTTGTCAATCAACTCATCAAACTTTGCAAAACTTATTTTGAACTTTTCTTTGTAACTATTAGCTACTTCCAAATCATGCTTCAAAAGCACAACATCTCTTTCCATCTTTTCACATTCCTTAGACTTACCTTTCACAACTTGATTCAAATGCTCATCAACATTTTATTTTTCTTCAATTAGAATTGATAAACTATTCAAAGTTTCATTTGTTTCTTTCAAGTGTTCACTTATCTCTTTGCTCCTTTCCTTGGATTTCTTGACTTGCTTCCTTAGCTTTAGGATGCATTCATCAGTTTCCTTGACATTCTCCTTCAAATCTCAAATATCTACTTCATACTTATCAAGATCTTCAAGACTAATTTTTAGGTCTTCATTGCTGACATATGTGCAATTATCAATTGCAACACTACCTGGATGAATTGCTTCTAGAGGAGTAGGATATCTTCTGGCTACCATGTGTTCACATTCCCAAATATTCCTAAAGATGTTAAACTTCTTCGAAGGAACCTTGCTCTAATACCAATTGTTGAACACAAGGAATACTGAGAGGGGGAGTGAATCAATATTCTATAAATCCATTTCTTCACATGTTCTTTGATCCATTTACCAAATTCAATAACATGAAAGGAAAGTAAACATAAGAAAAGAAACCGCATAGTCATAACACATAGACACAAAGATTTTTACGTGGAAAACCCAAAAAGAGAAAAACCACAATGAGTGTTAGCTCACAATATATTATAATATAAAAACTAGATTACAAGAAGGCTCACTACCTTAGGGGTCACTGCCCAAGGAATCACTATCCAAAGAAGTACTCACTGCAATAGGCTCACTGCCATAAAGAAAAGAAGATAGAGAGAAGGTGGCTCACTGGAAAGAGAGAATTGTTACAAATACATCTATTGAATGATATAATATAGTTCCATTGATATCTCAATATATAGATTCAAAAGTCTTCATCATGCCTGCTATATTTCTCTGTTCAGTTCACATATGCTCTGTTCTTCATGTCTCTGCACCCTTACTGCACATTTTAGATCATAAGAATCACATACAAAACAACTTCACAACACATTCACATCCTCATACATATCTAACATAAAAATCTATCAAGTGTATATATCTGCAATAAGATTTAACTTAAAACTAGTTTGGCATGCCAAATATGAACTGTCTACACAAAAGTTATACTTTGTCATCTTGATCTTTTACACAAACAACAATGCGAGCCTATATAATCCTTTAAGAACCTTCATATAGGTGTGGACCTATTATAGAACCACTTGGGATGATGATCTAAACAAAATACCTTTACTGCACATCGATCCAACTAAGTGTTGGCTTCATTCTTAAGTATACTCTTAACCATGTTGTTGTCCATAACATAACTTCTAATGCAAACCACACTAGACTCCAAAATTCAGACCAAACATTCATTATGCATCACCAATCATACCTTAATAACTATAGGTCATAATATTCTTGTGTGGTAAGATGTAGATCTCAAAACTATTGACTCTATCTTTGTGAAACATTGTCAAGTTGAATGCTGATACTTAGAAGCTTGTAGATGATCTTCTAGTTAACTTCATTATCTGTAAATATGGAATTAGATACTTCTCATATGTGTTTACAACACCTCTGAACCACACATCAAAATAATCAATACTAGAGGAATGCAGACCAAAATACTTAGGTGTTCTATACTATTCCTGACTAAACTTTGTTTACCCAAACTTGGGCAATTCATATTATGGCTTCCAAAGATTTTCAAGACCTGAAACTTGGAATATAGCATTCTGTAATAACTATGTGTAACATACTAGGACCACAAACTAAAATCTTTATCTATAGAGGAGAACTAGCTGAATCACTGTCACTACCTTAGTAAACTACCAACACGAGGTCAATTTGACAAAGTCATTCTTTCCAGACAAAAAATACTATGCATAACCTATCTCAAGAACTGTCTCCAATCACATCTAGTTGTTTCCATCAATGACAACATTAAATCTCCAACATATTAGTAATGTATCTTGACCATGTTGCCAACACTCACCTCCTCTATCATACCTTAATCATTTGATCCTCAATTATAACTCATTCTCAACCATTGCCTTGAAATCTTTGAACTTGTCTAGGGCCTCTATTTTATCTTTTAAAAAGGTGACCCAAGTCATTCTAGAATAATCATCAATAAGCAACATAAAGTAGCTATCTCCTTGCAAACATCCTATTCTTGTAGGACCACACAAATCTATATGCACCTATTCAAGTAATCCAACAGAAAATTGTTCCTTACTCTTGAAACTTGTCCTTGTCTGTTTCCTCAATTGACATTCCTTGCATATAGTATTAGCAGACTTCACAAGCTTAGGCAAATCTCTCATAGCTTGTAATGAACTTATCTTCACCAAGTTGTGAAAATTTATATGACACATCCTTCCATGCCACAACCAACTCTCATCTGTCTGAGCCAACAAATAATAATCATTAGTTTCTCTCAAGTGAGAAATATTACATTTAGTCTTCTTACCAGTTGCAATCACTGTTCCTAAGATTTCCATGTTCTTGCATCCATTATCCTTGAATCTTAGATCATACCCTTTGTCACACATCTAACCAACACTTAACAAATTATGGTTTAAACCCTTCACATATAGAATATCATTTGTATTGTGCTTTCCATCAAAAGAAATAGATCATCTTCCACAAATCTTACAATTTGCATCATCTCCAAACCAAACAATCCTCCATCAAACTTTTCCAAACTTACAAACTTACTTTTATCACCGGTCATGTGATGTGAACATCCACTATCAATAATCCATTCATCCTTATCTTTCTCAACCTTGTTGATAGACAAAGCACTCTCTTCTATTGGTTTTTATTTCTTCACATAGCTAAGAGGATTAGTAGACATAGGTTCTTCCTTGATAGAAATAAAAAAAACATTCTTTTGCACTAGTATCATCAGACTCATCATCCATTACACCATCATCATGATCCTCTCTAACATAATAGCATTTTCTTATGATCCTAGGTCTACTTTAAAATTTCTTCTTGACTTTCTCCATTCTCTCTGGACACCTAGAGGCATAGTGACCAATCTTACCAAAAGTAAAGCATTTGAATGGTAATTTACCTTGAACTTATCGGTACCTATTTGCATTCTATCAACAATGTTGGCTTCAATCTCATCAAGGTCATTATCTAGTTCGACAACATACTTCTTAGATCTTGAAGTCTTCTTTGAAGTGCTGGCTTTGAAAGTAGTCTCAGTCTTTGGTAGAGCATCATAGAACTCTCTCATCTCAAAAGTAGAAAACTTTCCAAGTAGCTGATCCTATGTAATCTTCTTCACACTCATAAGTTCTTTAATTGCAGACACCTTGTGACTGTAGGATTTAGGTAATGACCTAAGAATCTTTAGCACAACCTCATTCTCATCAATAGTTCCTCCAAGACCTTTGATTCCATTGACAACTTCATCAAATTTTTGCATGTAGATTCTTATGTTTTCATCATCACTCATCTTCGAAGCTTCATACCTTGCCATTAGGTTCTATAATTTGGCATTCTTTACAGATTCATCTCCTTCATATAAATTTTTCAACTTGTCCCAGATCTCGTGAGCAGTTTCCAGATCCAAAACTTTCACTAAGCCAGTGTTAGATAAAGCATTTAATAGAGAATCTCTATCTTTTCCATTTAACTCATACTATTTGACTTCATCTTCTAATGATGGACCATTTGGAGGAATAGTATACTTTATTTCTGTGATCTTCTAAACACTATAACCAAGAGAAATGAGATGACTTTTCATTTGTACCTTCTAGACAGCATAGTCCATTCCATCAAACTATGGAGTGTCCTTCTTGTGAACCATCCTGGATCTACCTCAAGCTGTTAGGCTTTCTTTCAAGGAACCCTCACTCTGATACCAATTGTTGAAATGCACAAGACAACTGAGAGGGGGGTGAATTAGTTGTAACCAAAAATTAACTTCTTAAAAGCATCAACACATCAACAACTTAATCATTATTATTATGATTTAACCATGAAAGCATGAAATCAAAAACTTAAGCACATCCACACATTCAAAACATGAGACACCATATTTTTATGTGGAAAACCCAATGAGGGAAAAACCACGGTGAGGGTTAACTCACAATATAAATGATATACCAAAATTACAACAAGGCTCACTACAAAAAGAAGGGGCTCACTGCCTGAAGTAGAAGAAGATAGAAGAAGATAGTTACAATGAGAATGGATCTCATAGCAACCAAGAATCCACCACAAAATCAACTAAATCTATCGTACCCTTTCTACATAAAAAATATATTCTTTATTGCTCATTATCATACCATTCGGATCACACCTGCAACAAATGATGCTTCTCATGCAACCATTTTGTCTATCTCAACAACTTCAATGAATTTATGATCATCTTAGAACTCATATTTATACATCCACAATCTTGGAAAATAATCTTCAAGGTTGACACAAACAACAAACTTAACCAATATTCAAATTAGGTCTGGACCTAAACATTCCAACGATGGAAAGGAATGAATGCTGACCACACCACACCTTAGTAGGTGCTCAAATGCAATCTTCTATGAAATTACATGCTTTCACAAACTCCAAAGCATAACCACAAGTAGTGAAAATAACCAAGTCAGCCAAAAACTAGTGTTAACACTAAGACCTTTAGGAACACACTTTAACCACGATCAGAATTATAGTTTACGAACCAATCAAAAAGTAGGAACATGATCGAGAAACATCTGCAAACACATTACAATCACCAAGACCTTCTGTACAACCTCCAAACACTATCCAAAAGATTCTTCCAACCAAACCACTGTCACAAAGAAAAGATTGCTTGTGGAGCACCAAATCATGAACCACATCAACTGAAGACACATAACATCATCCCAAACTTAATTCTAGAACCGTAAACTATAAAACAAAAATGTGGAGAAAACGGAGAAAAATACATTCTCCTTGTCACTATTGATTACTTTGAAAAATAGTTTTTACTCTGGTGAACAAAACTCACTCAAATATTCACACTGAAGGCTCAAACATGAGACATAGCAACTACAGACATTCTTTAACATAAATTTCAAATTTTAGACAAATATATTCAATCTATAGGATATGTTGAGCAAAATACTACACTATTCTAGGAGATAGAACAATTCTGTAATTGCACTAACTTCTCAAACATAGATTTCTCAAACTCATCCAGATAAATTCCTTAGATGTTAAAATTAGGTGTTGAAATCAATGACAAGACTTACTACTCATACTTGCAATAGTGCTCAAGTGTAATAGCTTGGGCATGGCAAAGGTAGTGAGCAAAACCAATCCAAGGCTATGTCTTCGAGTGACCTAGGAAAGAGTTTTGCCATAATCACATCCTCAAAGAAGAAATCACTACACATAGTGGTAAATGTTGCCACATGGTTGTTAGGGTCTCCCTTCCCATTATATTTCTCAAGGTGGGGGGTATCAAACTTCTCAGGCAAGTTCTTAATAGGATAAAGGACTATAGATATAATGTGTTTACATACTAGGTTTAGGTGGAATATTACTCATGTTAGCTAATTGTTGTTGGATGGAGGTCATATTCTTCAACAATTGGTTTATGATAGGATCAGAAGCTAAATTAGGTAGAAATTAAAATAAAGGGCTATGTGATGGTGTATGAGTGGCCTTTTGAAATGTGATAGGAGGTTTACATGTAGGCAGAGTGATATTCAGAGTGGAATTTATGTAGCTATATGGAACATTTCTATAATGTAAAATATGATTCCTGGTGGATAACATAACACATGTGGTAGCATTATTACTTGGTTGGATAGTAGTGGTGAGAATTCTAGAATCATAAGTAGGAATAGGGAGTGTAGGTATGGGTGCCAAAACTTGAGTCCCTATTTGATTAGATGAAATGACATTAGTTATGATTTCAATGCAACTAGATGCTGATAGAATGTTGTTATGCACTATATGCACAATGCCATGGAAGACTTCCAATCCTTCTTGACCTTTGAGCATAAGAATTCCTAGACTCTCAACATCAGGGATGACCTCTTCAACTATGTGTTTCGTGCTCACAAATTTCTAGAAAGTGGCCAACTTCGTGTCTAATCTCTTAATTTCCACTTTAGGAACATGATCCACATGGTAATCAATGTTGATGGATTCATGTAAGTTTGATACTTCAAGAATGTGTGAAGTAGGAATATTAGGAAGAATTGTTGGGCCTTCTTGTGTGATAAGACTAGGAATTTGGGGTTCTGATGTATTGGTATCATCATTATGCATAGCATTTGAATCCATAATTCACCAACTTCTTCACACAAGAATATTAGAATCGGGGTATTGAGTCACAAGTTTCATAAAGTGTCTACAAGCTTTAGTAACACAAAAGATGCACCAATAAAAGAAATCGATGATAAAGAAAAAGAAATATCTAAGTCTTTGTTTAAGTGAATCAATAGTATCCCTTGATCAAATCTAATTTTACTCAAATCCCCTTGAATATCAACAATGCTAATGCTAAATTCAAACACAAATTCAAATTCTTTTTCCAAAATGCAACAGTTTAAAATTGTTCCTGTCTTCAACTTTAATGCAATATGACAAATGGAATGTGGTAGAACAATGCAACAATACAATGAAAATGATAGAAGCAACATCTGAAATTAAAATATCTTTCATAAACCCTAGAACACAACAATAACTAGGTTTCACAAAAGTGTACATTTAAAAAAAAATAGGAATAATAGGATTCAAATGCTCAATGCAACCATATTAAATGATAAATTCCTGTAATACCAATCAGATCTGATGCAAGAATAAGAAGATAAGGTTATGCTATGATGATCTATCCTTTTCAAATCTAGAATGCAGTTTTTCTTTTACAACTTTCAAATGCAAGTATTCAAAATGTTTTGAATAGAAATAATGATAAGGTTTAGAAAATAGAAATGCTCTAATCAATGCTAAAAGATGAAAAAAATCTTCAAATATATAAATCCTAGGCTCAAAACTAGAAATATTTTTTTATAAATGCAAAGTTCTAACAAACCCTAGTTTTGAAAGTATGTAAAATTTAACTATGTATGAATGCTAATGATTAATGAACTCACTCCCAATTAGATCTAGAGTAATAAATAACTCATATCTTAAAGAAGGATGAAAGGTGCAAGAAACAATGGGTTCACAAAAATGTAGTGTAGAAAAGAGTGATCTAGCCAAAAGAGTTAAACTAGGTCAAAACCCTCTTCTATAAACATTGGGGCATGAACCAAGCTTGGATTCTACCCATGAAAGAGAGCCAAACTGCAGGGGTTCATCCCTTTTTTTGTATATTAATGAATCACCCAAGTTCAACCAAGGTAAACAAGCAAGCTAAGACTAATGATCAAACCCTAGAAGATGAAGAACAAATTGTAACTAACTGTCAGAAGAAAATCTTAGGAAACAAAAAGTACAATATAGACCAAAGGAAGATTTAGAACCTAGATCTTGTAGTAGAAATGCCCAAGACTAGGGAACTTGGACACCCTAGGCCTTTTCTATGATTTAGCAAAAACTTACATGTCACCAAAGCTATACCAGTCTGCTCTTCTTTCTTCCTAGAAATCATATACTGAAACCCATTTCTCCAACCTACACACAAAGAAGAGGAAAAAGTTGTGTTGTGTTTAATGGTTTGCCTTTGTCAAACCCCATGTTGGTATTTAAACCTCCACTACAACAATGATTAGATCCAAGAGTGTGTGCCCTAGGAGCGCAGAGGCTAGATCAGTAATAATATGGTGAATAATGAATGATAATGATGATAATAACAACAAAAGATATGACCTTAGTTAATCAAGATGACTTAAGATCCCACACCAACAAAGGAGAGTGATGAATAGGGATTCAAACTTCCTTCAAATCTTGCAAAAAAACTTCAATAACATCCATAAGTAGATAACATTCCAAGCATGAAGAACACTTTAGCATAGAACACAATACGAGAGCAAAATTTGTATTAATCCTGTAGAATGCATCTAGGTGTAAAATAAACAAAAACACTCATTTAAATATGGATTTCTAGTCACTCATGATAAATAGAACTTACTTAGGCCAAAAAATACAAACCAAAGAAGTGTCCTAAGATGACACTACAAGGTGTGGCTAAAATTCCAAAATGGGACCAAAGCACTTGGTTGCCCTGGACCTTTAGCCCACAAACTCTAGAAAGGGTCGAATATAGTAGCCTTAACACAGTCCTCAGTTGATTCCATTAGGTTTATATATTGGGATTTGGCTTTTCATCATTTTAATCTCAAAAAGGTGTTAAAATAGGTCCTAATTAACAAATGTGACAAAATAGGTCCAACCAAGAGCTAAACTAAGTGTACAATGTTAGTGTGCACATTTTATTACACTACAACTATGATGACAATATTGACTCCCAAAATATCTATTGAAGTATAGGGCTACTCCCCTAGGTCATGTAGAGCCTAAAGTGTAAAATAGGTTTCCATACCTCTTATTCATAAGCCTTTTATAATCTTTGATTTGAGCATAGATTTCTCCCCTAGTTTCAACACTTGGGAATATATCTTAGAATTAGAGGTAGCATAGAAAAACCACCACCAACAAAAACTCCCCTTCAACGCTTTCATCAAAATAAAAACAATCATAAAAACCAACAACAACACACTCAAAAAAACAACGTTATTAATCTAACAATGGTCAATGGTCTACTTCCTCAAGAACATAACAACCCCTTAGTTCTACCACCACTTGACTACCTTTTCCACTAGAGTAGAAGGGACTATAATGGGTGTCTTTTGAAAGGATATGGGTCATGTGCTATGTTAGGGTCTAACTCACTAATAAATTATTTGAATTGATTTCAAAAAATGTATATCTTGGTGAACCAAATTTGAAGATCAAATAATTCTAGGTGATCTTCTTGCATTTAGACTACTTCCCTTTCATTTCATCTGCATCCTAGTTTAAGCCCAACATGGAACATTGCCACATGATTAAGCCCAACCTACAAGTTTCATCAAGCATCAGGTTTTGGAACCTTTTATTGGCAATGTGGAGAATTCCATGAGATTGGGGATGATATAAGAATTCCTTATATGCATTAGGAGAATAGTGAACATAATAGAAAGTTTTTAGTCTTTAACTATGGATTTGTGGAAGGCACTTCAAAGCTATATCTTTCATGTAATTCTGCCGAAGGACAGGCCTACAAGCCCATAACGGTCTGCATGTTTTTGGCATATGAAGATAGTAGTTGTTCATAATATTGAATCAATATATATTCATTTGTTTCTACATTCTTTGTGTTTTCCATTGTGTTTACACTAAGGCTACACGGTAGGAGGGTCCTATTTCTAGACCCTCCATCTGTGACTCCACCAAGTGGTATCAGAGAAAAGTTTGTGAATCCTTTGGTAGAGAAGGCATTCTGATAGATCTTGAAGTTGACAGATCACAAACCTGAGGTAGTCTGCATGTGTTTGTGAACAAAGTGCTAATTGTGAGCCAGTTGTAACCTTGTAGTCATATCACTGAATTGAGGTAGTTGCACTAGATCTAAGGAAGATATGCCACCAAGGAGGATGCTTGTTATGTCCAATATTGATGGAAGAATAGAAAAAATGATAGAGATGATGACAACAATGATGGTTATATTAGATGTTGTAGAAGAGGATAGAAGGAGAGTCTAAACCCTAGACATGAGGATGAGATGATGAATTAAGAGTTCAATATGCCAACCAAAATGAGGAAACCCTAGAAGAAGAAGAATCAGATCAAGTAAAGATGTTGAAAGATATTTATAAGATTGGTAAGACACCTAGAATGGAAATTTCAAACTATGCCAAAAATTTAAACCCTAAGGAATTGATTGATTAGATAAATGACATTGAGGAATACTTTGAATATGTGGAAATAGAAGATCCGGAAAGAGTGAGATTTGAAAAAACTAAGCTGAAAGGACATGTTGCTATTTGGTGGAAAGAAGTTCAATTGGATAGAACTAGGAGAGCAAAAGAGAAAATCATATTTAATTGGATAGGATGGTGACAAAATTGAAGAATCAATTCATACCTACTGAATATGAGTTGGAATTGTAGAAGAGAATGCAAAACATAAGGAAAAAGTAGAAGACAGTGAAAGAGTACAGTGAAGAGTTCCATAGGATGATTATTAGGACTAGACATAGTGAAGCAAGAAAGGAGATGGTGTCACAATACATAAATGGAATGAGGGTAAACATTCAAGAAGAACTAAGTTTGGTAAGGATGACAACAATGGAAGAGGCATATCAATTTGCATTGAAAGTTGAGGAAAGGTTGAATAAGAGACATGAGCAAAGATAGAGAGGTAGAGGAGGAAAATACCAGAGAGGTAGAACATAATGTGGAGAAGGAAGACCATATGCAGAGTAAAACAAGGAGAGTATCTCATACAACAAAGAAGAAAGAGACAACAATTCATACCATTGAGGGAGAGATGGTAGAATTTTCTACCACAATAAGAACAAAAGTAATAATTCTTACTACAATGAAGGACACTAGAGAGATGTAATAGGATTTGACAAGAGATCATTCAAAGGAATTTATTTCAAGTGTGGAAGCAAAGGACACCGATCATTTGAATGTCATCAAGGGAATACCAACAAAAAGACAAAGAATAATGCAAGAGTAGCATATGCATTGGAAGAACCAGTTGGATTACCTACTTCAGTAGGGAAATTAGAGAAGGGTGAATCTTTAGTCATGAGGAAATATTTGTTGCAAGCAGAAATAACTGAGGATCCACCGCAAAGAAAAATTTTGTTCCGAATAAGATGTAAATTTGGAGGCAAATGTTGCAAAGTTATCAGTGATAGTGGTAGTACAAACAATTTTGTTTTAGAAGAGATGGTGAGGAAGATGAATCTAAAAAGGTTGAAACCTCTGAAGCCTTACAAGATAGCATGGATTCAAGATGACCAAAAGATGTTGGTGAGTGAACAATGTTTGGTGAAATGTAATATAGGATCTTATAATGATGAGGTATTGCATGGTATTATGCTAATGGATGTATGTCATACATTATTTGGAAGACCATGGTAGTATGATATAAAAGAAATCCATGATGGAAGGAAGATTACCTATACTATAACATCAAATGGGAAAAGACATATCTTGATACCCTTAGAAGAGGAGAGAAAAAGTGAAGTATGCAAACAATGCTATGACCAGTTTAGTGGATGGAAGGAAAATTTTGGATGGATTGAGTCATGAGAACATTTGTTTTCCATTAATTCCAAATAAGTGTGGTACCCTAAGTGTAGAAACCACTACCACAAAAGAAGAGGAACCACCACAAGAGGAAATAAATAAATTATTGGTAGAATACCAAGATATTGTATTGGAGAATGTGCCAAAACAAATGCAACCAATCCAAAGTATCAGTTATCATATGGATCTCATACCTGGAGCTAGTTTGTCAAACAAAGTAGCACATAGGATGACACCAATAGAAAATGTGGAGCTAAACCGACAAATATAGGAGTTGTTGAGGAAAGGGTTGATTAGATAAAGTTTAAGCTCATGTGTAAACTAGCAGTACTAGCACTAGAAAAGGATGGAGAATGGAGGATGTGTACAAACTCAAGACAAATCAATAAGATCACTATCAAGTATATAATTCCATTTCTAAGGATGGATGATATCGTGGATTGTTTGGGTGGAGAAAAATATTTCACAAAGATAGACCTAAAGAGTGGATACCACTAGATCATGATTAGAAAAGGAGACGAGTGGAAGACTGCATTCAAGAAAAGTGAAGGATTGTATGAGTGGTTATTCATGCCTTTTGGATTAACTAATGCACGAAGTACTTTCATTAGGTTGATGAATGAGGTTTTGAAGAAATTATTGGGTAAGTTTGTTTTTGTCTACTTGGATGATATTTTGAGTTTTAGTAGAACAAAAGAACATTTGTAGCATATTAGACAAGTATTTCAAAGGATAAGAGAAGAGAAATTGTTGATTAACATCAAGAAATGTAGTTTCATGAAGATAGAACTGGTATATTTGGGATTTGTGATTTCTACAGAAGGATTGAAGATGGATCCAAGAAAGTCAAAACAATTGTTGAATGGCCAACACCTGTGAACATTGGAGAGGTGATATCTTTTCATGGACTAGTAATTTTCTACAAAAAGTTCATCAAACTTTTGTACTATATGCACACCAATGACAAACAATGATAGGTGATAGGAAGGATTTTAATTAGACATTAGGAGCACATAAGATTTTTGAATTTTTGAAGTAAAAGGTGACAAAACAACCAGTGTTAGCATTACTGAATTTTGACAAAGCATTTCAAGTTGATTTTGATGCTAGTGTAAATGGAATAGGAGCAATGTTAAGTCAGGAAGGGAGACCAATAGCATATTTTAGTTAGAAGTTGAATGATACAAGGAAGAGATATTCAGTTTATGATCAGGAGTTATATGCCATAATTCAAGACCTAAAAGAAGTGGAGACATTAGTTGTTGCCAAAAGAGTTTATGTTTTATACTGACTACCAAGGTTTCTAGTATTTGAATAGTCAAGGTAAGTTGAATAAGAGACACATGAGATGGGTATATTTCATGCAGAGTTACACATTTGTGTTGAAGCACCAGAGTGGAAAGTAAAAAAAAGTTTTAGATGTATTGAGTAGAAGAAGGAACTTGTTGACATAGATGAGGGTAGAAGTTCTAGGTTATGAAGAACTCAAGTGCATGTATGAGGATGATATTGATTTTGCAGAAGAATGGAAAGCATGTAGAGAACCTATTGTGATAGATAGAATCAAGTGGTTGAATTATTTCATTTAGGAGGATATGTTGTTCAAAGGGAATAAGTTGTGTACTCCTAGGAGCTCAATAAGAGAGAATTTGATCAAAGAGAAGCATAGTGGTGGATCAGTAGGACATTTCAGTATTGATAAGATAGTAACTTTGGTGAATGAACATTATTTTTAGCCTTAGATATATGAGAATAGCAAGATTCAATTTGTTTAGAGTTGCAAAATTTATCAAGTTACAAAAGGAAGTAGTCAAAATGATGGATTGTACAAACCTTTGACAATACTAGAGAGACCTTGGGAAGACATAAGCATGGATTTCATATTAGGTTTACGAACAATACAAGGGGACATGATTCTATATTTGTAGTAGTGGATAGATTCTCAAAGATGGTGCATTTAATTCCTTATAAGAAGACAAATGATGTTGTACATGTTGCTGACCTATTTTTCAAGGAGATTGCGAGATTGCATGGTTTACCAAAGAGTGTAGTTTTAGATAGGGCTACAAGATTCATAAGATATTTCTGGAGAAAATTGTGGAAGAATATGAAGAAAGACCTAAAGTTTAGTTCAACATTTCACCTATAAACAGATCAACAAACATAAGTGGTAAATAGGAGTTTGGGTAACTTGTTAAGATGCTTAGTAGGAGATAAGTTAGGAATTTGGGTTATAATTCTATCACAAGTAGAGTTTGCATATAATAATTAAGTGAGAAGAAGTACATGGAAGACACCATTTGAAGTTATGATTGGAGTACAATATAGAGGAGTTGCAAAGTTGAGAGACATAAATATGGATAAAAAAAGGAGTGCAGAGATAGAAGAATTTGTAGGATACATGAAAACAATAAACACTCAGGTTTAGAAGCATTTGGAAAAGATGAACATCAAGTATAAGGGACAAGCATATGAGAAGAGGAGACAAGGAATTTTCTTTTGGGGATGATGTCATGGTATATTTCAAGAAGAAAATATTTCTAGTAGGGACATACAATATGTTGAAGATGAGAAAGTTTGGACCATGTAGGATTCTTAAGAAGTTTGATTTAGGAAATGCATATGAAGTGGAATTACCGGAGACATTTAGTCTATCACCCATATTCAATATTGCAGATTTATATCAATATCATGAGGGAGAATCAAGTGATAGCACTGAAATTAGATTAAAGGATTAGTTACCATAGCAACAACCAGAGCAAATAGAGTAGATTATGGATAACATAATTGAACGCAGCACCAGAGGCAAGTAGTAAAAAGAGTACCTGCTTAAGTAGAAAGGAAGACCAAAAGAAGATACATTATGGATTTCTCAGGATGAGGTAGACCACATTGGTTTTACTCTAGCCCCATGAAAGCAAGGGACTCACTTTTTAAACATCCCCAAGTGTCTAATATAGGAGCATCCCAGATTATTGAAAGGCAATCTTTCATCAACCAAAAATATTTTGATTTCTTTTCTTGTCTTGCATTTTAGTTGCATTTTAGTCAGTACAATCTTAGTAGATTGTAATACATCAACATTTCACATCTGATGGAGTAGGATAAAGACTCTACACTATGTCATCTACATCATATCCAAATTTCATGAAGTTTGCAATTGTTTGTGAAAAATTATTGCTATAAGAGCGCTATCAAAACTCACAGGACAAAGCATTCAACACTCAATATGAACATATAGATTTTGTGACACCTTCCCATGACTTGTGAAGCTAAATGGAACATCTCACGAGACATTTTTGGACCAAAGATATCTTCATTTACAACCGCAACGTTTTCCTTCATAACGTGAAGCATTACCACATGATTAAGGCCAACCTACATGTTTCATCAAGCATCACGTTTTGGAACCTCTTAATACCAGAGTGGAGCATTCCTTGAGCTAGGAGATGATATATAAGCATTCCTTTGATGCATTAGGAGCATAGTCAACATGATAGAAAGTTTCTAGTCTTTAATTATGGATTTGCGTAAGGAAGTTCAAAGCTATATCGTTCATGTAATTCTACAAGAGGATAGGCCTGTGAGCCCATAATAGTCTGCATGTTTCCGACATATGAAGATTGTACTTATTCATGATATTGATTCAATATATATTAATTTTTTCTACATTCTTTGTGTTTTCCATTGTGTTTACTCTAAGGCTGCATGGTAGGCCAATCATTTTTCTAGACACTCCATCTGTGACTGTACTAGCCATCCTATTAGAAGCTATAGAGAAATAACCACCAAAATAGAAAATGAAGTGGACCATCTACAGAAGAACTTACAAGAAGCTTTGGAACCATAAGAAGCCCTCCATATAATAGGGTTGTACTTTAATTTTAACATGGGAAAAACTTTAAGAAGAAGAATTCTATAACTAGTTGTATTTCTTTATGATATTATTTAGGGTAAAATTGGATTTCCTTAATCTTTTGTTGTTTAGATGTTAAAATCCTCCTTTCACCCTAACATTGAACGATCTAGGGTCAAGTGGCAAGCACTATCATACCCTAGGTCACTTGCAGATGTAGGGAAACTTGGATTAGGGAAATAATTATCAATTTTTCCTTCTCTTATGTAGAATTAACCATTAAAACCCTAATTATGCAAATACAACAAAAAATTGACGAATAATGGAAAAATCTCTTGTAGATGGGAGTAAAATAACAAATCACAGAATACCTATTTTTGGGGTTCCAAGGTGGAACAGTCGAGGACTAAGGTGCGGGTTCCCAAGTCCAAGGTACCTACTTTTTTGGCAAATCTAGACCTCCTTCCGACACTAATCAGCTGTGTAACTTCTATTTCCTAAAATCTGTCTACGGAGGACACTGTTACGGGTGCCCTAGTCCTAGAAGTGCTCCTTTGTCTGACTTTCCTTCAGATCCCAAATCCTTGATGCCTGCCAAACCTTCCTGCAACTCCACTTTTTCCAGATGCAACACCTATAACTTGCAATCACAAGACTTGGTTTGGGGGTTGTGGTGTTTAGAGGCTTGCCTCAATCAAGCCCCGAAGGACACTTAAGTCTTCAAACACCATTTTCAGACAAAGAGGGCATGCCCTTGTGAGGTAGAGGCCAAAAAGCAAAGGAATCAATGATAAAAACACAATGATATATCATCTTGTAGTGAAGCTCTCATGGAGGAAGATACTCTTCATGCCATGAGGAGATTGATGCTCAAATCTACAAATATCAACACACAAAACATACAAGTCTACTCTTGCAACACAATAGAAAGCCTTGAATAACATTAAGAACACTTGAACATCACAATGATCATCTAGTTTATAAATGAATGCCTACACATGCTTATATATGCACCTACAAGCATTCCCGCCAAGATTTTAAAAATCAAACTTTACCGTGTTCGCAAAAGAACCAACTAACGGTCATAAACTGACACCTAAAAATTAGGGTTGCCCCAAAATAGGGCAAGACTAGGGCACGGGTGCCCAAGTCCTCCACCCCTATTTTAGGCAAGGTATAGCTCAAGGGGTCCTCCTACATCCACTTTACCATGAAACCTAGGCTTTATTCCATCGGGATGCCAAAATATGAACTAAAATATCCTAAATGCATGCTAAAGACCTAGGAGATAAACCTTATGAGGGAAATGCCCCCAAGCAGACATTTTTTGACATTACATTTAGCTTGCACTTTAATGTATGTATAAATGTGAGGCCAATACATGCATTAAAGTAAGGTCACAAACACAGCAAACATGCCAAGCATGGAGAAGACACGCCAATCACATAGAAGACAGTAGCAGGCACACAAAACACGAAGAAGATAGTTACAGTCACAAAACAAGGACGAATACAGTCAGTGCATAGAAGACACATTAATGCATGGAAAATAGAAATGATATCTTTTCTTTTTCTTTTCCTCATATATATGAAATGCAAATGCAAGTACTGGAAAGAAAACAAACCTCCCATGATACAGGATACACTACCCTAAGGTGCAAGTCTCAGTATATATGGGGCAACACATATGCAAGACACACAAAACCTCCCAAAATGCATACCGCATATGGGGCAACAAAAACTCCAAACAAAACAAGCACGCCAAAACACACACACATGAAGACACAGAGAAAACATGATAGACAAGCGATGGAGTTTACCTATTTCTAGGTCCAACACCATCTCAGGCACATTACAGGAACACACCAATGATTGCGCTTCGCCACAACAATCACCAAAGACATGCTTAAGCGTTGAGTTAGTCACAGAACCACTCCCTGCTTCTGTAGAGGACTTTTGAAAATGATAGGATGATGTAATCTACTTTGAGAAATACACCATCCCCACCTCCGCAGAGGGCTTAAGAAAAAAGGATATGCTTGATATCTTGCCTCTGCAAAAGGCTTACATGAATGATTGATTGATTGCAAACAAACTCAGGATGCACGATGCACTACCCTGGGGCGCAAGTATTTGCATCTAAGCTCAAACACATTGCTAACATCTATAATAGATAGCTTTCCTTATATATGCCCCCACCTTAAGGTGGTTGATATCAGTTTTTGATATCAAGCACGTTAAGGTAGGAATAAAACACACAAGGGAACACCAACTTTCACAAAGCCCATGCCCCCTAGAGGTTACATGTACTTTACAATCACCAAATGTTCCCACAAACACATCCCTACAAGAAACATGTTAGTGTCTACAACATCATGATAAACAACAACATCAATGCATATGATTAACCACACAAAGAGCCAAGGTTATACAATGAATTCAGAGTTCAAGGATAACTGTGAGCTATATCACGAATCTCTCCAAATCAAATACTGCCAAGGTTAGATTCAAAGGAAAACAAAGGTACACAGAGCAGCAATATTGTTAAGGTTTGTAAATGTGACAGAAACATCATAAAATTCACTACGTAGAAAGAATGAGTGCTTCCACTAGCCAAGTGTCGGATAAGATATAAAACCCCATCATCATAGTAGGAACTAATTCTATTTTTTGATTGCTCTTAAAAGGGACACAAGGTTCGCATTAGTATAAATGTTTGTCATCATCCGCCCTCTAGATGGAAACACTAGAGGAAGGGAAACAATAAATAAGAGAGGAGAAACAAGTGTCTTAGGAATAGTCACGTAGGAGGGTGCCCCCAAGTCACCAACCACAACACTATGTCTGTAAGACACAACACACAACAATGAAATTAGAGAGAGAGGCAATATAGAAGAATGATGATACAAATAGAAGAAGGTCACTATAGAGGTGGTCTCCTGGTATCCTAGACCATACAAGAGAACTCAAGGTCATCCCAGGAGGCCTAAAAAACATATAACACATCACAAAAGATAAAAGTTAGAGATACTTACCTGCATGGTCTTCATTCTAGAAGTCATCAACAATTAAAGCATTCTCTTTCCATTTGAAAACATAAGGTACTATTGCCAAGTCTTTGTAATTATTCTTTTGTTCATTCTATTAGGTCTCAAAAATGTAGGTTGCTAGTCCTAAGAGGGTGCCAGGCTCTATGTTTAGATTAGCAACATTTTTGAACTAACTTAACGAAATCAACCTTCAAGGTTTGATGATTTCCTACACTTTAGGTCTTGGTACACCTAGGTGGGTGAATATTGGGAATTAAGGTAGACTAAATGTAAATGTATTGACTAATTAAATCTATCTACAATGGCATATAGTGCAGGATAGATGAAAGCTTGCTAACTAATTCTTATATCTAATGAGTGGTTGGTATAAATTGTATAAGAAATATCAAGGTGAATTTTAAATGATGAATAGAAATAAGACCAGTGCCTTGTTGGGTGAATAGAGTCAAATGAAGGACTAAGACTAGTGGATTATAGTGGACAATAATTCTAATTGTTTGACACAATTTTAGTTTATAACTTGTATAAACATGCAAGGAAATGACTGACAAATTCTTCGTGATAATCCAACCAATATAATCAGATATCTTATAATTCACTAGAAGGTATTTTAATCCTTTCTTAAAGGAACCAATTGAAATGAATATGCAAAGATAATAGATAATATTATCTTGGAGACAAAATGGCAATCCTAATTATATGGCTCTACTTAGTAATCCAAACTAACACTTCCAGGTTACTGTGACTGATCAGGAGGATTTTAATTCCTAGTATGGAAACAAATTAATCAAACCACACAACTACAACAAATGTGTATTGACAAATTAAATATATACTTGATATATTAATCTGAATAACAAGGAAATATAGAACTGGAGACAACCACACAATTGAGTAAGTTTAACAAACAATTGATGCCAGAATAAAACCACAAGATCAGAGAACTTCAATTTACTTCTTCAATAGTAATATTGCTATTGGCAAGAGACACTATATGGATTCATGGTTGTTGTCATTGATGGCAACAAAGGTCATCCCACATATCCGCAAGTCATGGTGTGTCTCTACCGGAAGTCAGAATGAATATTATTGTGGTCCGGTGAACAAGAACAGAGCCTGTGGCAAGGTCTGATAGATGGGCCCAGATCTCTCAAAAGAAATGTCTTGGTGTAGTGCGGATTTGGGGAAGTCAAGAGGACTACCTTGAGTAATAGATTCCAAGGATTTAGCCTCCGGTGATGGACAAGGAAAAAGATATGAACAGTTGAGTACCAGATTCCTGAGTGACAGTGAGAACAGAGGAAGAACTGACTGACAGAACATCAGACTGCTTTCCGGATGTGTTAATGTTGATGGTAAAGGTTGTGAAGGCATGAATCATGTTTGGCCGACATGATTAATGATATCTACAAGTATATGCTTGATCCGCATTACTTGATGAGCAAGGATTCAACCGACAGAACAGAGTTTGTGAGAAAATAGATTGTTTCGGATGCCAACTAGAAAGGTGATGAAATTACTTGTGCGGATGTATATGCATGATGGATTTAGTTGTGAGAAGTGTTGTTGGTGTGTGAATAAGTGCAGAGTAGAGTAGAAATAGTTAGAGAGATCTGGTATGTGAAAGGAAAGAAGAATAAAGAGAAGAGGGCAGATGAAGTGCAGCAAATCAGTGTACTGAGCCTAACCGGAATTGAACTCCAGCATATGTGGATGCTTCCAATCAGTTCAAGTATTGTATAACATTCTTTTGTAGACAGTGTGTCTCCTTGTAGGCAGTGGGCCTCTTTGTGAGTAGTGTGCTCGGGCAGTGAGCCGTAATTGGCAAGTGCCATTTTGTAATTCCTTATTCTTCTAACAGAGAATAATCTTTGGGTTAATCACCCCATGGTTTTCTCCCTTAACAGGGTTTCCACATCAAAAATATTGTGTCATGTGTTTCTCATTTCATGGTAATGTTTGTTTGTTTGATTCAATGCTGCATTGATTAATAAGAAAATTCAAAAGAAGAAATAATTAGGATAATTGATTCACCCCCCCTTTCAGTTATCAATAATTGGTATCAGAGCCAAGTTCCTCCTAATATAGCCTAACAGCTTGAGGAAGATCTGGGAGTTCAAATGGATGCATATGGTTTAAGGGAACAACTCAAGACTGCCCTTGAGGATCTTGAACAGTCAAACTCTGAAGTCAATGAATTAAAGGAAAGACTTAAATAGGCTGATGAATTCATGAGAGAACTAAAGGACAAATTAAGTCTCTCTATGAAAAAGAGAAAGGAGCTGCTCCAACAATTGGCAAGACAAAGTGAAGAAAGTAATACAAATGAAGAATTGACTGAGAAAACCAAGTTATGTGAAAAGTTATCAAAAGAAGTCATTATGGTAAGACATGAAATGGAATCAAGAGTTATAAAGTTTACTCAAGAGATTGAAGAGAAAAGAAAAGCTAAAGACAATCTAAGACAATCTCTTAAAGAGAAATTAGAAGATTACCTCCAGATGGACAGGATTATCAGACATCTTGAATCTGATCTTGAAGATGCCAAAGATAATGAAGAAAAACTTGAGGATCAAATTGTCTCTCTCAAAAAAGATCTTCAAACAACAAATGAATATAAAGAGAAATTCAAGATAAGTTCTGCTCAACTTGAAGTTCTTCTTGGAAGTCAAAAGAGGGCAGATGACAAGTATGGTTTGGGATATGAGAAAGGAGAAAGCTCTGGATCTAGTCAAAAGAATTTTGGATCAGAAAATTCAAGGAATAGGCCTAGAAGACCTCCGGTAAGACAACCCAATGCTCAAAGATATCCATCCTTCAATGGATACTACCACAGTTGCAATCACTTTGGTCACAAAGCTAATCAGTGCATAAAGAGAATGAATCAGACTAATTCATCCTTCTCCGGACAGTGCTTTAACTGCAAAAGGTATGGACACAAGTCTCATGAATGCAGAAATATGCAAATAAACAAATCATTCAATGGTAGATGCTTTGCATGCAATAGAATAGGTCATATAGCTAATCAATGCAGATCAAGAGGTTATTAGTCAAATATGCAAGGAAATGTTATTTGCTAAATCTATAATAGGTCCGGTCATAATGCAAAAGTCTACAGAAGCAAGAATCAGGACAAAAGAGGTCTGGTGTATAACCGGAATCAAGACAAGGGTAAACAAAAGATGAATGCAGATGAAGTTAGGAATCAGATGAACAAGATTTGGGTGAAGAAAAGTTTAGAGAATGTAGAGGTTGGATCCGCACCAGACTCTGGTGCTAATATTCCTTTCAGAAATTAAAAGGTGAGCTCTGGCTTAGGGGGAGACTCAAAGAAAATCCTATTCCCCCAGCCAATCAAGTGGTGCTGGATGTGGCACAAGATGCAGAGTAAAGGGTTTATAGATATAAGTCTTGAGATGATCCATATAAGATTTTAGAGGTCCGCATGAAGATGTGAAGAAGTTGTGATCGATCAAGTAAGACTTGTTCTGGGAGATGCTCCGGAATGACAGAGGATTACAAAAAGGTCCGGAGAGATCCAGAAGTGCATTGTTTTATTTTACGGATTGGACAGAGTGTTTGGGATGTCCTTGTGATATGTCATCTTGATTTATTCATGGTTGGAAGATCCACATGATGTTCATAGATTAGGATTGATCCGGTTCTTCAAGTTATCCGAATAAGGCAAACTGGAATAATGTAGGTCGAGCATTTATTGCCATCAGATATTAGGGTTTACGGAGCAATATAAGGGATTTCTCATAAATCACTTGCTCATTCTGCACTTAAGAAGAAGAGAAAAGTGGAGCTCTGCAACAAGATTTATCAAGCTCACCAAAGATCTCCTGTCGAAGTCATTACATACAGAAATCAATCCAACCACTCCGTGTAACCGAAGGCACATAAGGTATTTTCCATTTTCGATACCTTAATACAAATCTTTTGAGAAATGGCTACTCCAAATATAGTTAAGATCTCTGATAGACCTCGCCCCACTTTCAAGAAACATCCATACAAATCTTTAGAGGTAGATCCCCTAGGAGCCTTCTCTAGTGTTCTGCATGGTGTATTGCATACAGAGGACATTAGGGTTTACATACATGCAAATCTTGAAGACTTTGGAGAATTGAAATTGATGGATATCTATCACAAATAGTTGATAGACGATTCCTTTGAGATTAAACCTCAGTACAAAGCCATCCGGGATAAGCACCTTGCACAGTGCATTCATTTCCCCTATTTTGAACAAGATGAATGGGTCTGGTATGTTCTAAGCAGAGTGCATGACAATTTCCTATGGTTGAACAAGCCTTTCAAAATCACCAAAGATGCAATTAGGGCTGTAACTGGTCTGCACTCATCCGGTGGATTACCTGTTCTCAAGTCTATCAAAAATTAGACAGTTAGTGATGCAATCGGATCTAAATTTGACAAGAGAGCTATGACAATTGAAGACATCACTGAACCAGATGTCAAATTTGCATCTATAATAATTGGTTACAAGATCTATCACTCCAGTAGGGAAAATTTAGTATCGGGAACTGCAATTTACACAGCTTACCAAATGCTAAAGGAGAATGCAGACTATGATTTGTGTGAGCTTCTTCTAAACCAACTTTTGGAAAATCTGCAGAAGATCAAGAAGGACAAGAAGAACTCCTTCAAGTATGGCAGTTTAATCCTTTGTCTATTCTTTTATTACATGAATGAGCTTCCCGGATCCAGTGGATGGATATGGCAGAATGACAGACCAGTTGCCATCCAAATCAGAGATTATTTGCATGGACTTGGGGATGCTAAAGCAAGAAAAACAACCCTGTGGGGATACTTCAAAAACTTCCAGAGCATGATGCAAGCAAGAGAAAGAATTCCCCAGTCTATTGTTGAAAAATACAAAGACTTAGTCTGCTTCATGGTTGATATTGATCAGTGCCTAATGGAGGCAGTGGAGCCAAGGATAGTGTGGATCATGCCCATGGGGTATGAAGTGGATGAACAGATTGTGGAGCTGCATGTTCAACACATGCTTAGTCAGCCTAAAGATCCAAAGGCAGAAAGGTTTGGAACATTTGAGGAACTAAGTATAAAAATCCATGCTGAACTCAGAGAACCAGAGATCAAGAGGAAGGTTAGAAAAGAAGTAGAACATATAGCACAAGGCCTTGGGATTTCAATGGAGGCTCTTGATGCTCACAAGAAGAAGAAGGAAGGGGATGAGAAAGAGAAGAAGAGGGCAGAAAACAAAAGTGAAGAAAGTGTTCCGGTAGAAACCTCCACCCGGACTAGATCATCAAAAAGATCTGCACCGGCCACAGCCAAAGGCTCAAAACTGGAAGTCTAGGGATTCGGCAAAAGATCCAAGACAACAGCCACAAGGGCTTATGAAAGCCAAAGAGATGAAGAAGAAACTAAGTCAGATGAGGGAGTAAAGGAAATAAAGAAGCAGAAGAAGAAAGGATCCGGTAAACCCTCCACAGGCCAAGACAAGGAAGAAATGGTAGAGAAATTTGTTGAAAAGCCCACCTTGTCTCTAGATAGTGTAATCAAATTAGTCACTGTGGATGGAAACCTTCAACCAATGGCTGAATTCTATGATGACTACAAAGAGGCTGACCAAAAGATCCTGCAGGAAGCTACAATCAGGTATCTAAACATCCACAACAAAGCTTTCATTGAAATTATCTCCCTTATTCCTAAGAGTCTAGAGAAGGAGCTAGAAATGAGAAAGGCCAATGCCATGGCAAAAGATCTTGAGATCAGAGAACAAATAGCTATTCAGCTATATCCCTCAATTGATCACAAAACAATGAACATGGTATTCAAAGACTGTAAGGATGAATTCAGAAGCAAAGCAAGGATGAATCAGCTTATGCTTGGTGAGACCGACAAGGTAGCCAAGGACACTGAAGAGATCCTCCAGAATACATTCAAAAGGTTCAACATTCCTATTATAGAGGACTTGGGTGCAGAAATAGCTGTGGACTTGGAATCCTCTGCTCTGAGAGAAGTGGCCCTTGAACAGCCTAGCATCTCTCCTCCGGTTTCCCCTACAGTCTCCGGATCCAAAAAAGAAGAGAAATTATAGGAGAAAGAAGCAACGGTAAAAGAAAAGGAAGTTGACAGTACCAAGGATGCAGAGAAAGAGAAGATTCCAACAAAGAAAACCACAACTGAAAGTGGTAAGAATGTGGTAGGAGAGAAAATTCCAAAGGACAAGACTGTAGAAGAGAAGAAACATTTGTCTCCAGCAACAGACACTGCACAAACTGTTCAAAAATTTTTGAGCCAAGAAACAATAGAGATTGATGAACTGGAGCTTCTAAAAGGTCCATTCAACTTTGACTCCCTCTCTCCGATACAGACAATGAAGATAGCTTCATTTGCAAATGCTAAGGCAAATGAAAAACTCCTAAAGTCTCATATGGAAGACTGTGAGTTAATAGAGGCTGCTTCCGGAGTGCTTGAGAAGATTATGCCATCGGTCCAGATAGATTTGACAGCCTCCTCTTTCGGTAATTTCAAAACCTTAGTCAGCAGTGTTGATACACATTTTGATTCTCTAGAAAAATTAGCTGAAGAAAAGGTCTGGAAGGAGTTTTTGGATAAGAGATTTTCAGAAGTACTAGGATTAATCTCTAATGATAGGAGAAATATGAGTATTGGAATAAAGAGCTTAGAAAATGCTCTTAAGGATGCTGGTGACATTTACAAATTTTGTATCTCCTGGTCAAAAGCAACAGTAGAAATTGAGAAGAAAATAAAAGAGGAACAGGACAAACTACTGAGTTTGTCTCAAAGTTTTGATCCTCTCTCTTCCTCCATAGTAACTCAAGAATGTCAAATTATTGCAATCACAAATGCAATAAAGAACTTTGAGAAGGAAAGGAAGAATATAATTAACCAGATGGGAGAACTTATAAGGATTATAATCCCTAAGTTAGAAACTATGCATGAGGCCATAAGTGATGCTCAGACTACCGCCCAAACCAATGATCCGATAGATCTTAAGAGGGTAGAAGCTTTTGCATTTTTGTTGAGTGGTCACATTTCAATTTTGGATAGAATGAAACAAAGTTAGGCTACAGAATTGGTCCAATTGAAGACATCCTTTGCAGACATTCTTCAGTTTATGTGAGTATGTAATATGCGGCTAAGTATAGAAAATTTTTGAAAATTTTGGTGTGCGGACCCTACCCTTTGCCATTGATGTCAAAGGGGGAGTGAGGAGCAGTGAAAAATGAGGAATCCAACTAAGGGGGAGGTCCAGAAAATGTATATAAAGATAGAGCATCAGCCAAGGGGGAGCATAGTGTAAAGACTTAGTCATTTTTCACTGAGTGTTGCCATCAATGCCAAAGGGCAAGATTGTTGGCAAGAGACACTATATGGATTCATGGTTGTTGTCATTGATGGCAACAAAGGTCATCCCACATATCCGCAAGTCATGGTGTGTCTCTACCGGAAGTCAGAATGAAGATTATTGTGGTCCGGTGAACAAGAACCGAGCCTATGGCAAGGTCCGACAGACGGGTCCGAATCTCTTAGAAGAAGTGTCTTGGTGCAGTACAGATTTGGGGAAGTCAAGAGGACTACCTTGAGTAATAGATTCCAAGGATTTAGCCTCCGGTGATGGACAAGGAAAAAGATATGAACAGTTGAGTACCAGATTCCTGAGTGACAGTGAGAACAGAGGAAGAACTAACTGACAGAACATCAGACTGCTTTCCAGATGTGTTACTGTTGATGGTAAAGGTTGTGAAGGCATGAATCATGTTTGACCAACATGATTAATGATATCTACAAGTATATGCTTGATCCACATTACTTGATGAGCAAGGATTCAGCCGACAGAACAGAGTTTGTGAGAAAATAGACTGTTCCGGATGCCGACTAGAAAGGTGATGAAATTACTTGTGCGGATATATATGCATGATGGATTTAGTTGTGAGAAGTGTTGTTGTGTGTTGTTGGTGTGTGAATAAGTGCAAAGCAGAGTAGAAATAGTTAGAGAGATCCGGTATGTGAAAGGAAAGAAGAATAAAGAGAAGAGGACAGATGAAGTGCAACAGATCAGTGTACTGAGCCTAACCGGAACTGAACTCCAGCATATGTGGATGCTTCCAATCAGTTCAAGTATTGTATAACATTCTTTTATAGACAGTGTGTCTCCTTTTAGGTAGTGGGCCTCTTTGTGAGCAGTGTGCTCGGGCAATGAGCCCTAATTGGCAAGTGCCATTTTGTAATTCCTTATTCTTCTAACAGAGAATAATCTTTGGGTTAATCACCCTGTGGTTTTCTCCCTTAACAGGGTTTCCACGTCAAAAATACTGTGTCATGTGTTTCTCATTTCATGGTAATGTTTGTTTGTTTGATTCAATGCTACATTGATTAATAAGAAAATTTAAAAGAAGAAATAATTAGGATAACTGATTCACCCCCCCTCTCAGTTATCAACACTTGCAACATGGTCTTTTGAGAACATTGTGAACTGTTTATATTATATTCTACTGCTGATGATCATTCAGCACCAATTGTTTGAACTTATATAGGTATTTTTGTGAAGAGACATAACTCTTCAATAAGTCTTTTTGGGAAGTTAACAAGACAACATAACCATGATTAGGCTCTATTCAACCATAAGTAAATTTTAGCCACATGGTCTAGGTATTCCTGATCACAATGGAAATCAGTAAGTTCAATGGTATTCCTTGTAATCACATCCATTGTGACCATCTTTTCTAGGTGTTTGCAAACTTCTTTGGATGTAGAATCTTTGTCTTTAAGAGATGCCATAGCTTCATGTAACAGAGCTTGACAATCAATGCTCCACTCTTCTTTGCTTTTTAGTTCTTCATCACTTTTGAATAACGTGGGCACTCCTACTTTCGAAGTTTCAGCACATTCCTTAGCATCAGTTTTAAGGTGATCATAGTACTTCTGATGTTCCTCAATCAATTCTTTTGCATTGGAAGCACCTGCAATGTCAGAAGCACCTTTACTTTGTATCTCATTCAATTTCTCCTGCACTCTCTATTCGAGCCTTTCATGTTCTCGAATTGCTTTATAATTCTGAGAGTAATTATCCCAAAATAGGTTTAACTAATGTACCATGTTGGCTTGCCTGATCTATAGCACTATGACAAGTGTATCCATCTGAATTTATGCTTCCTGATCTATGGATAGTGCTTGAGTGCCCTGTGAACTTTCACCCTGAGTTAATCTCTTTGTTGACCCCCCAAAGGTGCTCTTAACAGCATCCTTTAAATAATCATTTTCTTTTGTCAGTCTCTCACAACTCAATTTGTATGCATCTCTTTCCTTAATCAACATTTGAGCTTGTGCTTTATTTAGCTTTGTAACATTAATACCAATATCTGTAGTAATCAGAGGGTCAGTTTCCCCTGCTTTCAGAGTCATGACATGGCCAAAAGTTTTCTCAATGTCTATAATTGTTGTCTTTTTATGAGGATATAGGGCCCATATCATTAATGAATTTTCATCATTATTATTTTTGGTGCCCATATATACTTCATTGACACCATCTGGAGTGAGCTTATACTTATCATCTGTATTATTTAAAAAACTGTCAAAGACTAAAGCAGAATTCAAATCAAGGCCAGGAAATATCATTACTCCTGCTTCTTTCAGCAATTGTCTGCCCCTACTAGGGGTCATATCTTGCAGCTCATTATCCACTGTTGTTTTTAGCATATCAAGTAATTGTCTCTCATTGTTAGCAGAGACATCATCCACTGACTCTCTAATTTCCTTCCCTTTGCATGTATACAAAAATGATTTAAACTCTTTTGAATGAATGAATTTGTCATCAGAAATAAAAGAATCATAAGCTATTTGACATGGGTCTTCATCAGTAGACCCCTCCTCATCATGTATCATGACAGGAGGCTGATATTGTTGTATTTTTGTTTTAGACATCTTTATTGCTTTGTCTTGTGGCTCTTCTTGCCCTACCGGTTCTTCATCTCCAGAGGATACTACCTCAATTTTTGCCAGCTATTTTCTTTTCTCATCCAGGTCCCTGTTGTACTATTCCACCAGCAATTCCACCTAAGCCTCTTCAAGGTTTCTAATGACATCATCTTGTGGATAAGGGATATGTATGTAGCCACTGAGGTTTTGCCTTCTCTGAGCAAAGTCAATAAAACCTTCAGGATCAAATCCTTTTCTCACCTCAGCAAACCTCATATTGTAATGCATCAATTTATCCAAGATGAGACTGTAACCTTCTTTAGACATCATAGTAAAGTCTCCAAAACATAAAGTGTTGGGCATGAAGGATTGCTTATCATGGGAGCTTAGATGCATTACATTTAAACAATGCATTTGTCTAACTATTTCTAAATAAGCAATTCTGTCAGGAACAGTTTTGGGTAAGATAAATGGAGTGTCTTCAAAACCATACACTCTAACCATGGTGGCATCTTCAAAGCAATACCAATCTCCCCAATTATGTATAATAGTGGGAGGGCCACCAAAATCTTTTAGTCTAAGAAACTTCTTTATCTCATTTGATATTGAATATTCACAGGGGTGACTGAAATATCTATATACTACTTTTACAAAATATTCTTCAAATTGTACATAGCTAGAATGGGCATATCTGCTATCCCAAACCCTGGTCCATATTTGTATTGGTAACCTTTGTCCTTCTAGTCTGCAAGAACTACTTTAAATTCACTTGGCCATAATCCCGTTTCTTGGCCATAATATAACACTATGTGCATAAGAAGTGAGTAATGCTCAAAAGAAACAGTTGGAGCATTATTTCTTATTGCATTTAATCTAGAATCAATTTTATTAACAACATAAGTAGCATAATCAAATTGCCTTGCATTATGACATTGGATGTCAGTAACTATGACCATCAAAGGGATTGTCATGAATTCAGGGACCTCTGATCCTAATACCTGGCCCACAAAATAATAAGTATGTTGTATATATGGTTCAAATATTGCCACATGAAAAGGAGGACCATCATTCTCGTTTAGAAGCACTAACTCTCTTTCAATTCTGGGCCTATGAATAGGCAACCTCCATCCATTGTAGGTTGTATCCATTCTCCAGTATTCCTTTTCTAGATCCTCATAAATAATAGGGACAATGCATAAATCATCCAAATTGAATACTTCATAGATGGCATTTTTTGACAAATAAATAATAGGTTCCCCTTGTGGGTTGTATATAGCCTTCAGACTTGAATTGTATTGTTTGGCAAGAAGTTGCAGGAGTTTAACATTCAGGAATACATCAAGCACAACCATTTTACCTAAATATAAATGCCATGGGTTTGACACTAGAGCATTCATAAATCTCTTGCTATATTGGAATTTGAAGAGTTCATATCCTCTGATCAGGGTCCAAATATCTCCTAAGCATTTACATTTGTCTTCTAATTTTTCCACTTCTACCCTAAGTTGAGCAGATCTTCTAGCCTTGGGAGTTGACCCTGGCAATTGATCAATCAAATCTTGATTGAGCTTTTTGTCTTTTATCTTTTCTTTAGGGGTTTTATTAGTTTTTTGTTTCTTAGATTTACTTATTTCTCCTTGTGATTTTCTACTTTTTCCCTTTCCCAGAGTCTCCATCAGAAAATCAAAATACAAGCTATAACACAATGGTTTGTATATATGTACCTGTCGTCTGTGGCTACAATCGAAATCCTCTATTTGTGCTTCAAGATTTCCCCTGTATTCTCTTCTTAGACAACTCTGTTAATTTTAATTACAATGATCTTTAGAGGATTTCATCGCTATTTGCATTTATTTGTTTGAGCAATTCAATGTCCATCACTGTGAAATGTCACATCATCATACCTTCTTTCATCGGCATAACTTTCATAATGTTTGGGTGACTTTAATATCTCTTTATGGCGCAAACAATCAATTGCTATAACCCTTCAATTGTTTCTTCGATGTTGTATTAAGTTATATCGGCAGGAGATATCTATACTTTATCCGATGTGAAAGTGGGCACAACTACTATTGGCATGACCTCTTTCATCGCTATGTGATTTATATTTCCCTCTGATATATCAAGTGTTACCAATATAACTATCAGTGAGAGTCTCATCGATATGTGTGACAACAATTGTTATTAGGATGATTTATGCCATCAGGATAACATATCTATGTTTACCTGATCATCATCGTCTTCCTGATAGCCCTTTATATCCTGGATCGGCAGGACTTTCTTAATATCTCATCGATATGATTAGTAGAACTTCTTATCAATAAGTGTAATCCTCATTTTTATTAGAGTGAGTCATACCATCGAGGTAATCCTTTTTAGGTTACCTGATCATGGTTATCTCCCCGATGGCTATTTTGTATCTTTTATCAGAGAGAACTTCCTGAAGTGTCACTGACATTTTTATCACTATGTCCTGTGGATTGGTAAGACATATATTTCATTCTGATCCGTTTAGCTATACCGATGGATAAGTATATCGGTATGGCTCATACCGAAAGTGCCTTTATTGTTTCGCCAAGACATCAGAGCATCGGAGACTTAATAATCTTTTACTCTGATATTTATTTCTTTCTGATGACCATTAGTTCATTTGATTCTAAGGGATGTTCAGTGAGAGTTTTGCTAAAATGTCCCATCGGTATAATGTATACCGTCAGGATGATCTTCAAAGCACTACCCGATAGCTTTTAGTCATACCGATCAGTATGACTGGTAAATTTTCTCCCTGATGAAAGGTCATCGGTATAGTTTCCTCCATCGGCAACCTTCAAAATCTTCTCTCCGATCCTTGTTTTCACACCAATAGTTATTTCAACATGGATCGGCATAAGTAATGTAAAGTCTTGCCGATAGTATGAAATTTAAGCCCTTTTCATTGTTTTTGTCATGGACCTTTTATTTGATGCATCAATTTTATTATGATTTTTTGGGGGAAATGTTCTATGATTTGGTCAAATATGGAGAAATGTGAATATAGAAAATTTTAAATTTTCCTATTCTAATAGTGGCTCTGTCTGGGATGTTTTACTCATTGTGAGTATAAAAAGGATTCAGATCTCTTGGGGGAGTAGACCACTTGTTTTATTTGTTAGGGATGATAATTGTATGAAAATGGGAAATGAGAGAGATAACAATGGGGAATGGGAATTTTCTAAACTACTATGCATGGAATAAGATATTTTGAGAATTGTTTGAGGGTTGTCCATGCACTGGCAACACTCAATCCTCCTTGTGCATGATTATGAAAAGAAAAATTTCAGATATTGCCCATGCATAGGCAATTCCTGCTCTTCTCCGGACATGTTTTGTAGATGGTAGGAATCATCACCTCCTTTGCTAGTTATGACAAAAGGACCTAACCATAGAGCTTCAAATTTCCCATGCTTTCCTTTGTCCTGGCACCTAGTATTCCACATCAGTACTAAATCGTTTATTTCCAACTTCCTATCTTTGGCCTTTTTATCAAAGGGATATTTCACTTGTGATTGTAGCTTAATATTCTACCTTTGGGCTAGTCTCCTTGTTTCATCAAGTTCTGCAAGATGTTCCAACCTTTCCTCCATTGGTTCAGGAATGTTCAAATCTTCTTGAAGGATGAAATTGTAAACTGGAATGAGATTTTCTAATGGTATTCTTGCCTGTGTTCCACACACTAGCTCAAAAGGAGATCTCCCAATTGCCCTCTTTACAGTGATCCTATCAGCCCATACTGCCATTCTTAATTTTGAATCCCACACCTTTTTGTTTCTATCTAACATTCTCTTTATAATTTTTAGGAGGCTTTTGTTACTTGATTCTGCTTGTCCATTTGCTTGTGGATGATAAGGAGCAGTATAGGACACAGTAATGCCATGTGTACCATAAAATTTTTTAAATTCATCAGATCTGAAACACATTCCATTATCTGTAATTAACCTTACTGGAGTATCGAATCTGAACATAATATTTTCCATTAGAAAGTTAATCACCACCTTACTTGTTGCCTATTTGGTTCGAATTGCCTCCACCCATTTTGTGAAATAATCAGTTGCTACTAAAATCCATTTATGTCCACCACTTGATTTCTCTATAATTTCACCTATGAAATCAATACCCCACAAATAGAATGGAGCCTCAACTTGCATGGGTTTCAAAGGTAATGCTCCTTGATACTTCAATTTCCCTGAAAACTTCTGACATGCTTCACATTTCCTAGTGTAATGATATGAATCATTAAAAACTTTAGGCCAATAGTATCCAGCCCTTATGATCTTGTGGGCTATAGTCTTAGCTAAAAAGTGACCTCTGCACATGCCTTCATGCAATTCCTTCATGATATGTTTTGATTGATGCTCATCTAAGCATAGCAGTAAGATTCCATCTCTATTTTTCCAGTAAAGACCCCCATCAATAAATACATATTTTGAAGCTTGTAATTTAAGTGTCCTCCTTTTGTTTTCATCATACCCCTCAGGACACTTCATATGTTTTAGATAATATATAATGTCAGAATACCATGGATTATGCTAAATACTAGAGCTTGTATCATCAACATCATTAGCACCACATATCTGGGAAGCTTCGAGATTACTTTCAGCCATCAACCTAGCAAGGCCTTGTCCTCTTACTAGTTTAGTAATCTGGATTTCAATATTGAATTCTTAAATTCTATTGATCCATCTACATCTTCTACCAGTGACTTCGGTTTGGACCAATATGTCCTTTACTGCGGCATTAGGTACATATGCTATGATTTTAGCTCCCACCAAGTATGGCCTAAAGGTTTTTAATGCCTTTACTAATGCATATGCCTATTTTTCAACAATATCATACTTTAACTTTGCATTTTGAAGGGATTTGCTAAAAAACAAGATAGGCTGTTCAGATCCATCATTATTCTTCTGCAATAGTACTACTGCAACTGTATGATAAAAAGCAAATGAAAATAGTTGGAATGGTTTACTGAAATAAGGGGATATCAATATAGGAGCTTCTTTGATGGCTCTCTTAATAGTAGTAAAAGATTCTATTGTTTCTGTTGTCCATTTTACTTCTGAGTTTTTCTTTAGCATCCTTGATATAGGGTAAATAATTTCTACAAAATTAGATATAAACCTCCTAACAAAATTAATTTGTCCAAAAAATGACTGTATGGTTTTCACATTCTTAGGAATATGGACTTGGTCAATTGCTTTTACCCTCTCCGGATCTATTTTCACTCCATCCTTAGAAACTATGTGGCCAAGTAATTTCCCCTCTATCACTGCAAAATGGTACTTTTTAGGATTCAATGAGATCCCATATTCTAGGGCTCTGATAAATATTTGCTCCAAATGTGTGCAATGATCCTCAACCCTTTTAGAATATGTTGTCAAATCATCTTGATATACTATCATGATTTTATTAATCAACTCAGCAAAAGCCACATTCATTGCTCTTTGAAATGTTGCTCCAGCATTAGTGAGTCCAAATGGCATTCTCAAATATACATATGTTTCCCATGGAGTGGTGAATGTAGTCTTAAATTGTTCTAATTCTTTGACTTTCACCTGATTGTAACTTGAGAAGCCATCCATCATTGACAACAATTCACATCCAGTAACCTTTTGTAATATTGCTTCCATATTGGGAAGGGGATAGTTATCTTTGAGAGAAGACATGTTTAAATTCCTGAAATCCACACATAATCTGATATCACCATTCTTTTTTCTGACAGGAACTAAATTAGATACCCAGGAGGAATGTCTGATAGGTTTAATGATAGCCCCATCCCTTAGTTTTGTAAGTTCTTCTAACATTTTAGGAGCTAAGGTAGGATTGATTGGCCTCTATTTTTTCCTAAATGGTTTAGCATCTGGTTTTAGTGGAATCTCATGTTGAAACAGATCCTCTCTATATGCTTTTAAATCATCATATGACCAAGTAAATACATGCCTAAACTTCCTGAGTAAATTGATGATTCAGCTCCTGATTTTTGGGTTAAGATTTCTTCCAATGTACACATTCTTTGGGGCTTCTTGTGTCCCCAAATTGATCTCTTCAAGGTCATTTGGTGCCACTAGTGTGTCTTTTATTTTAGATCTGTCATGTCCATCGAATGCCTTTTCCAATGCTATAATTCCCTTGGGTATCTTATTTGTTTTTAACTGAACTATTTCTTGACCAAAAAGGGTTTCCTTCCCTTCATGTTCTTCTACAAATGCATTGAAATCAATCTCTTGATTTTCATAATAATCAGCACAATGTAAGAAATAGATTATATCAGCATCATTATCAGACACTTGCCAGTTATGTATATTATCTGGGATGGTGGGTCTGGTTTTGAATTCAACCTCTGTAATTCCTCCCAATGTGGCATCATCCCTTTTCAATGCAATGTTTGCTAAAAAATCCACCATAATGTTTTTAGACCTATCAATCTAGTTGATTGAAAAGGCATCAAATAATTCAATACTATCCCAGACTACATTTCTATATTATTTCAACCTCTTGTTTTTTGATAGGTACTCTTCTCTCACTTGGGAAGTGACCAATTCAGAATCATCATATACGACTAATTTTTTTATTTTATACTTAGTGGCTATGTTCAAACCAATGAGCAAGGCTTCATACTCTACTACATTGTTTGTGCACTCAAATGTTAATAGAAAAGAGTATTTGAAAGTTTTACCTCTTGGTGAAATAAAAACTATTCCAGCTCCATTTCCTATTTTGCTGCATGCACCATCGAAATACATCTTCCATACATCATTTTCTTCTTTCATAGATTCAGTATGTATTGGATCAATATTATGCACTTCTGGCATATTTTCTCCAACTTTGAAAGCTCCCAAATCTATATCATAGAAGAAATTTATTTGATGTTGATCCAATCGTTCTATAATATTTTCATACCTTGGCTCTCTGCACAGCTTAATTTCTTTACCTCCAACTGGTATTGTAGCATATGATAAGTCCAATTGGACATTCCCTCCTGCCATTGCAGCCCATTGTCTTGATAGAAGCATTCCATAATATGGTGGCATCTCAACCACAGTAATATCAATGTTATAAGTTGCTTCTGGGTGTGAGGCAAGTTTTATCTCCGCATCCCTCATAATACCAATGACTGGGATAGTTCTATTATCCATTGCATAACACTTGCCAAATGTAGTGTCAACCCACATTCCCAATTCTTTCATAACTGCTATTGGCATGATGTTCATGGCAACACCTGAATCAATCATGCAATTTCTCACTATCCCGTTTTTTATCAATAATGTGGTATAGAAAGGATCTACCTGTGAGGGATTCTTTGTCAGTGTATCACCAAGGTATACCTCAGGCATTTGGAATGTTTCTTGATGAACATTATTTGTTCTACTTTCATGTCCTTTATGTTTTTGACTTGGTGTATCATAAATTAGCTTAACGACTGTATTCTTGTATTTATCTATCTTCATCATTTCTAAAAGTGGAACTGATATTTTTACCTAAGATACTGCATGAGCAATATCAAAAGAGTGGGCTACAGTCTGATCACTCTTTTCTGTCTTTATGTTTTCTTTTTCTTTATTTTATAATTTTTCTTTCATTTTATCCTTACCACCCTTTTCTGGTTCTTTAAATGATGACTTTGTATTATTCTTCTTGTTATTTTGATCTTTTATGAATACACTCCCAGGTGTCCCTTGTTCAACATTTACTATCCTATTCCTCAAGTTATAAGCATTTTTAGCTTGAGCTATTGCAGCTATAGTAAGAGCTTCTCTTTCATCATTAGTAGGTTTTCTCCATTGTTCATATGGCTGATTGGCATAGTAAGTAGGTTCATCATAACCACCTTCCTGATCTAGGAACACTTCCTGTTCTCCCATGTTGACATGATGCCTCTAGTTTCCTACATCATATTCATATCCCTCATCCTCTATAGAAGAGTAATCTTCATTTACCACACATGGTGTATCCTACATCATATTTATGGTGTGGTTATCTCTATTATAATTGTATAACATCTCTTCTTGTTGTACTAATCTAGCTACTTCACAATATTCAGGTAAATGTGGTAGGTTGCACACCAAACACCAAGTTTTATTCTCCACCATATGTGCCATGTTCCTTTTCAGGGGATCAGGGGTGTCCTTGCCATAATGCGGCTTTCTGTTGTTATCGATGGGTCTTCCATCTTTCCAATTTGTATTGTACGGCATATCATGTAACTTGGGCCTTTCATGCCTATGCTGACCTTCTTGTTTAGTCTGTTGAACATTTTCATTTTGAGGACTTCTATAGTTATCTCTCTTGTTAACCATACCTGCATCTTTCCTATTGTTCTCAATAGTTAAAGACACTCTCTGAGCTTCATCTAGGGTTGTAGGACATGATTCCTAAGCTAATACCTTGTCTTGGGGTCAAATGCTTTCATATAAATGCTCAATGCTGCTGGATCAGACAACTTGGATCCATGTGGTACCTTGTTGTGTAATTTGGAAAATTTTAGATTGAAATCATATACTGATTCATTTTGGTACTTTTGTACGCTTATTAATTCATGTAATGCAAACTCAGGTGCATACTGGTTGCCATATTGCTCCTTAAATTGATTATGGAAATCAGTCATAGAACTGATTGAGCCATCAGGTAGGCTGTTAAACCAATCTCTCGCATCTTCAATGAGGGACATCATGAATAACCTCATTCTAATATCTTCCCAGTCCATACCAATATCTTGCATGAAAGCATTGAAGCTTCTTATATGATCTTTAGCTAATATTGCATTATTGCTAGTAAACTTGAGGACTATGTTTCTCCAATTACTATCCATAGGATATGGGCACAACTGATACCTAGTTAAATCAAATTGGCTACATATGTTTGCAAGGTTTTGAGGTGGAAAGGTCATGGGTAGTGGATTAGGATAGTAATTATATCCACTTGGTGGTTGATAATAGGCATATTGTTGTTGTTGGTTCATGTGGGGATTTATGTAAGGATTTTGTGGTCTATAATACTGTTGGCCAGGGGGTGGGTAAGGATTCGCCATATGTTGAGATGCACTATGTATGGGAGGTGGTCTAGGGTTTTGGGGTATGGTATTTTGATGACTTCCAGTTGCATGTGAATTTTGAACACCACTTGTATTTTGCTGTAGATTCCTTGAAGTGTTTCCTCTATGCGGAGGTACATATTTTGGGGGGGCTATTTTAGCTTTACTCTTCATCTGTTGAATCTGCTACTGTAACAACCTTTTATCCTCCTGTATCTTGAACATTTCGAGTTCTTTTCGGAGCTTGAGCACCTCCTACTGCTCCTCACTCATACTTCCTAGATTCTCTGGATTGTCATTTATTTCTTGACTTGAGAATCCATGTTTTGCCCCTTCTCCCTGGTGTAATGATATTTTAAAATCATATTCAACTTGTTTTTTTTATCAATATCCCTCATGACCTGTGCTTCATACTCGAGCTGTTCTTAAGGGTATGGTCTATATCTTGCCAAGATATCATCATTCACTCCATTGAGATTTTCATTAGAATCATGTAGGGGTGTGAACTTATTGTGAATTGCAATAGTTTGCTCCATATCGTCCTCTTGAGCATTCTGATGATTATCCTGATGAGAATAATTTGAAGTTCCATTTCTTTTGGAAATGTTTCTAGGTGGTGGAGATGACTGCAATTTCTTGCTTTCCATCTTGGATCTCCTACCATCCATTTAGTATTAGTTTTCTGTAAAAACAATCACTAGAGTCGCCACCTATTTTGTAAATAGGAAAAGTTTGTTTCTTTCTGGGTTCTTGTTAACAACAGAGTTACCAAATGAAAGTTTCTGAAATGACTCTATGAAAGGAATAATTTACTTCTAAGGTCTTTTATTTAGGTCCCCAGTAGAGTCACCAATTTGTTAGGTCTCAAAAATGCAGGTTGCTAGTCCTAAGAGGATGCCAGGTTCTATGTTTAGATTAGCAACGTTTTTGAACTAACTTAACGAAATCAACCTTCAAGGATTGATGATTTCCTACACTTTAGGTCTTGCTACACCTAGGTGGGTGAACCTTGGGAATTAAGGTAGACTAAATGTAAATGTATTGACTAATTAAATCTATCTACAATGGCATATAGTGCAGGATAGATGAAAGCTTGCTAACTAATTCTTATATCTAATGAGTGGTTGGTATAAATTGTATAAGCAATATCAAGGTGAATTTTAAATGATGAATAGAAATAAGACCAGTGCCTTGTTGGGAAAACAGAGTCAAATGAAGGACTAAGACTAGTGGCTTATAGTGGACAATAATTCTAATTTTTTGGCACAATTTTAGTTTATAACTTGTATAAACATGCAAGGAAATGACTGACAAACTCTTCTTGATAATCCAAGCAATATAATCAGTTAGTTTATAATTCACCAGAAGGTATTTTAATCCTTTCTTGAAGGAACAAATTGAAATGAATACACAAGGATAATAGATAATATTATCTTGGAGATAGAATGGCAATCCTAATTATATGGCTCTACTTAGTAATCCAAACTAACACTTCCAGGTTACTGTGACTGATCAGGAGGATTTTAATTCCTAGTATGGAAACCAATCAATCAAACCACACAACTGCAGCAAATGTGTATTGACAAATTAAATATATACTTGATATATTAATCTAAATAACAAGGAAATACAGAACTGGAGACAACCACACAATTGAGTAAGTTTAACAAACAATTGATGCCAGAATAAAACCACAAGATCAGAGAACTTCAATTTACTTCTTCAATAGTAATCTTGCAACATGGTCTTTTGAGAACATTGTGAACTATTTATATTATATTCTACTGCTGATGATCATTTAGTACCAATTATTTGAACTTATATTGGTATTTTTGTGAAGAGACATAACTCTTCAATAAGTCTTTTTGGGAAGTTAACAAGACAACATAACCATGATTAGGCTCTATTCAACCATAAGTAAATTTTAGCCGAATGGTCTAGGTATTCCTAATCATGATGGAAATCAGTAAGTTCAATGGCATTCCTTGTAATCACATCCATTGTGACCATCTTTTCCAGGTGTTTGCAGGCTTCTCCGGATGCAGAATCTTTGTCTTTAAGAGCTGCCATAGCTTCGTGTAATAGAGCTTGACAATCAATGCTCCACTTTTCTTTGCTTTTTAGTTCTTCATCACTTTTGAATAGCGTGGGCACTCCTACTTTCAAAGCTTTAGCACATTCCTTAGCATTAGTTTTAAGGTGATCGTAGTACTTCTGATGTTGCTCGATCAATTCTTTTGCATTGGAAGCACCTGCAATGTCGGAAGCACCTTTACTTTGTATCTCATTCAATTTCTCCTACACTCTCTATTTGAGCCTTTCATGTTCTCAAATTGCTTTATAATTCTGAGAGTAATTATACCAAAATAGGTTTAACCAATGTACCATATTGGCATGCTTGCTCTGTAGCACTGTGACAAGTGTATCCATCTAAATTTGTGCTTCCTGATCTGTGGATAGTGCTTGAGTGCCCTGTGAACTTTCACCCTGAGTTAATCTCCTTGTTGACCCCCCATAGGTGCTCTTAACAGCATCCTTTAAATAATCATTTTCTTTTGTCAGTCTCTCACAGCTCAATTTGTATGCATCTCTTTATTTAATCAACATTTGAGCTTGTGCTTTATTTAGCTTTGCAACATTAATACCAATATCTGCTATAATCAGAGGGTCAGTTTCCCCTGCTTTCAGAGTCATTACATGGCCAAAAGTTTTCTCAGTGTCTGTAATTGTTGTCTTTTTATGAGGAGGATATAGGGCCCATATCATTAATGAATTTTCGTCATTATTATTTTTGGTGCCCATATATACTTCATTGACACCTTCTAGAGTGAGCTTATACTTATCATCTGTATTATTTAAAAAACTGTCAAAGACTAAAGCAGAATTCAAATCAAGGCTAGGAAATATCATTACTCCTGCTTCTTTCAGCAATTGCCTTCCCCTACTAGGGGTCATATCCTGTAGCTCATTATCCACTATTGTTTTCAGCATATCAAGTAATTGTCTCTCATTGTTAGTAGAGACATCATCCACTAACTCTCTGATTTCCTTCCCTTTTCATTTATACAAAAGTGATTTAAACTCTTTTGAATGAATGAATTTGTCATTAGAAATAAAAGAATCATAAGCTATTTGAGGTGGGTCTTCATCAGTAGACCCCTCCTCATCATGCATCATGACAGGAGGCTGATATTGTTGCATTTTTATTTTGGACATCTTTATTGCTTTGTCTTGTGGCTCTTCTTGCCCTGTCAGTTCTTCATCTCCAAAGGATACTACCTCAATTTCTGCCAGTTGTTTTCTTTTCTCATCCAGGTCCCTGTTGTACTGTTCCACCACCAATTCCACCTTGGCCACTTCAAGGTTTCTAATGACATCATCGTGTGGATAAGGGATATGTATGTAGTCACTGAGATTTTGCCTTCTCCAAGCAAAGTCAATAAAACCTTCAGGATCAAATCCTTTTCTCACCTCAACACACCTCATATTGTAATGCATCAATTTATCCATGATGAGACTGTAACCTTCTTTAGACATCATAGTAAAGTCTCCAAAACATAAAGTGTTGGGCATGAAGGATTGCTTATCATGGGAGCTTAGATGCATTACATTTGAACAATGCATTTGTCTAACTATTTCTAAATAAGCAATTCTGTCAGGAACAGTTTTGGGTAAGATAAATGGAGTGTCTTCAAAACCATACACTCTAACCATGGTGGCATCTTCAAACCAATACCAATCTCCCCAATTATGAATAATAGTGGGAGGGCCACCAAAATCTTTCGGTCTAAGAAACTTCTTTATCTCATTTGATATCGAATATTCACATGGGTGACTGAAATATCTATGCAATACTTTTACAAAATATTCTTCAAATTGTACATAGCTGGAATGGGAGTTTCTGCTATCCCAAACCCTAGTCCATATTTGTATTGGTAACCTTTGTCCTTTCTGGTCTACAGGAACAACTTTAAATTCACTTGGCATAATCCCGCTTCCTGGCCATAATATAACACTATGTGCATAAGAAGTGAGTAATGCTCAAAAGAAACAGTTGGAGCATTATTTCTTATTGCAGTCAGGCCAGAATCAATTTTATTAACAACATAAGCAGCATAATCAAATTATGTTGCATTATGACATTGGATGTTAGTAACTATGACCATCAAAGGGATTGTCATGAATTCAGGGACCTCTGATCCTAATACCTGGCCCACAGAATAATAAGTATGTTGTATATATGGTGCAATTATTGCCACATGAAAAGGAGGACCATCATTCTCGTTCAGAGGCACTAACTCTCCTTCAATTCTTGGCCTATGAATAGGCAACCTCCATCCATTGTAGGTTGTATCCATTCTCCAGTATTCCTTTTCTAGATCCTCATAAATAATAGGGACAATGCATAAATCATCCAAATTGAATACTTCACAGATGGCATTTTTTCACAAATAAAAAATGGGCTCCCCTTGTGGGTTGCATATAGCCTTCAGACTTGGATTGTATTGTTTGGCAAGAAGTTACAGGAGTTCAACATTTAGGAATACATTAGGCACAACCATTTTACCTAAATTTAAATGCCATGGGTTTGACACTGGAGCATTCCTAAATCTCCTGCTATAGTGGAATCTGAAGAGTTCATATCCTCTGATCGGGGACCAAATATCTCCTAAGCATGTACATTTGTCTTCTAAATTTTCCACTTCTGCCCTAAGTTGAGCAGATCTTCTAGCCTTGGGAGTTGACCCTGGCAATTGATCAATCAAATCTTGATTAAACTTTCTATCTTTTATCTTTTCTTCGGGGGTTTTATCAGTTTTTTGATTCTTACATTTACTTGTTTCTCCTTATGATTTTTTGCTTTTTCCCTTTCCTGGAGTCTCCATCAGAAAATCAAAATACAGGCTATAACATAATGGTTTGTATATATGTACCTGTCGTCTGTGGCTGCAATCGAAATCCTCTGTTTGTGCTTCAAGATTTCCCCTGTATTCTCTTCTTAGACAAATCTGTTAATTTTAATTACAATGATCTTTAGAGGATTTCATTGCTATTTGTATTTATTTGTTTGAGCAATTCAATGTCCTTCATCACTGTGAAATGTCACATCGTCATAACTCCTTTCATCAGTATAACTTTCATAATGTCTGGGCGACTTTAATATCTGTTTATGGCGTGAATAATCAATCGTTGTAACCCTTCAATTGTTTCTTTGATGCTGTATTAAGTTATATCAGCAGGAGATATCTATACTTTATCCTACGTGAAAGTGGGCGCAACTACTATCAGCATGACCTCTTTCATCGCTATGTGATTTATATTTCCCTCTGATATATCAAGTGTTACCAATATAACTATTAGTGAGAGTCTCATCGATATGTGTGACAACAATTGTTATTGGGATGATTTATAGCATCGGGATAACATATCTATGTTTACCTGATCATCATCATCTTCCCGATAGCCCTTTATATCTTAGATCAGTAGGACTTTCTTAATATCTCATCAATATGATTAGTAGAACTTCTTATCAATAAGTGTAATCCTCATTTTTATCGAAGTGAGTCATACCATCGGGGTAATCCTTTTTAGGTTACCCAATCATGGTTATCTCCCCGATTGCTATTTTGTATCTTTTATCAGAGAGAACTTCCTGAAGTGTCACCAACACTTTTATCGCTGTGTCCTGTGGATCGGTAAGATATATATATTTCATTCCAACCTGTTTAGCTGTGTCGATGGATAAGTATATCGGTATGGCTCATACTGAAAGTGCCTTTATTGTTTCGCCAAGACACCGGAGCATTAGAGACTTAATAATCTTTCACTTAGATATTATTTCTTGCCAATGACCATTAGTTCATTTGATTCTAAGGGATGTTCGGTGAGAGTTTTGCCGAAATGTCCCATCGGTATAATGTATACAGTCAGGATGATCTTCAAAGCACCACCTGATAGCTTTTAATCTTACCAATCGGTATGACCGGTAAATTCTCTCCCCAATGAAAGGTCATTAGTATAGTTTCCTCCATCGGCGACCTTCAAAATCTTCTCTCTGATCCTTTTTTTCATTCTGATAGTTATTTCAACATGGATCGGCATAAGTAATGTAAAGTCTTGCTGATAGTATGAAATTTAAGCCCTTTTCATTGTTTTTGTCATGGACCTTTTATTGGATGCATCAATTTTATTATGATTTTTTGGGGGAAATGTTCTATGATTTGGTCAAATATGGAGAAATGTGAATATAGAAAATTTTCCTATCCTAACACATGCTTAAATGCTTCTTGGTTTGCCTCAATGTTAGGTGGAATGTTTTCTTGTTGAAGTTCGTTAGTACACATATTTGCTATCCTCTTAGGTGGTGGGAGAAGAATATTATTTTGAGTGATCTCAACATCCATCCTCAAGGGATTCAATGTGAGCGACTTCTCCTCATCCACTAGTGCTACATCCTTAGTGATGTCCAAATGACTTGAATATTCAATCAAAGGAGGGACGTTAAAGGTCTTCTCTTCCTTAGCAATATCCAAGGTATATGAACAATCAACTAAAGGAGCAAGATTAGTAGGATGATCCATAGAGGTTTCATGCATTGTAATAGAGTTTTTATTTATGTTAGATGAAAGCTCCTCATCTACCCATGGAATGCTCTTTGTTAAAGGGAGTTCTTCATTCACTAATGCTTCCTCTTGGGCGGGTAGAGCATTGGAATGGCAAACAGGTGATGGCACTTCATTTCCTAATGCTTCATCTTGGCCAGAGTGAGCATTAGAATGAAGACTTGATGATGTGATGTTAATAGATGTGTCAATGAAATCATCCTCTTGCATTCAAAGTGTCCTTATGAGGGGTAATAACCTTTGGAGAGGGATCATAAGGTAAACCAGAGTTATCATCACATGTTTTATCAATAGGTACCATAGTAGAATTTCCAATAAAATCATCCAAGGCTTCATCTAACATTTTAAGTTCATCACTAGCATATGTATTATTGATCATGAACTTAGTGACATCATCCAATATTGAAGGGTATATTCCCATGAGAGTTGTGAAGCTATCAAAGTCACCTATATGGCAAAGAATTTCATATGTGGAGCACATAGAGAGATCAACATCATGAATGTGTGTTATTTGTTATAGAACTTGTGGATATTTATTAGTGAATTTAAAGAAATGATCCATGTATATGATGTATGCAAACAATTCTTCCAAAGAAGTAGCCATGATATATGCTCCAAATGAATGTAAAATCAGATTTTGATATTTTTCCAAAAGTATGCAAAAGACAATTGCAAAACTATATGCAAAAAGTGACCTAGATGCTTGAATTTTGTACTTTTTCAATGCAAATGAATGAACCAAAGGGTGTTGTAAGGATTTCAGTAAATGGAAGAAATTTATATGTCTAATATCAGTTAAAAACAACAAAAGTATCCTTCTCAACACACTCTTGATGTGATTTTAAGTTAATGCCAAGTGAAAATATAGCGAAAATATGTCAAAATACGTACTTTTTTCACCAGAATTCAATGCAAGAGAGCATAACAAAGGGTGTTGTGAGGAAAATGATGATGGAAAATAAATAATTTCAGTAATAATAGACACTTTGTGCCAAAATACCTAGCACAACATGCTTTTAGTGCCACTTAAGGTAAAACCCTAGTGAAAATATAGCAAAATATGTAATTTTTTACGACTTTTCAATTCCAAGACCTAGAAAAGGAGGTGTTGTAAAGAATTTTAGGAGGTAAAGAAAATAATAACAATAATATCAGTCACCTCAATCAATAAAATTGATCACAACATTCTTGGAGTGCAAACTAGGTCAAACCCTAGGGCAAAAATAGCCAAAATGTGTAGTTTTTTGTAAAATTTTCACTACAAGAGCCTGATAAAAGGGTGTTGTGAAGATTTTTATGAGGGGTAGAGAATGATTACCCTAATAAAATAAAATTATTGCAAAAATAATTTTCACAACACACCTATGGTGCAAGTTTATAGAGTCGATAAGGCCAATTTTAGTGAAAATTATTATTTTTGAAGCCCTAGGTTTGAGATCTTGGGACAAAATTCTATGTGAATGATTTGAAGTCTAGTTTATGATGAAAATGAATTAATCTCATATCTGAAAATTATTTTCAAGCTTTAACATGCAAAATGCCCATGCAAATTTAATGAAAATGCATCAAAATAGCTAGTTTTTTTGTTGAAATTTTCTATGTAAAAATGCAAATATTTTAAATCTAAATGCAAATTCACACTAAAATGCAAGACTAAAACCAAATTAAAATTTGAATGAGCCTCTAAAATTAGTAGAAAAATATGATAAAAGTTTTTGCCTACAAACCCTAGATTTTGGAATTACTAGGTTATATAAAATTGTCAAAATTTCCACAAAACCCTAGCAATTAAATGATGAAAATGCAATGTAAATTTCTGATTTTTTGGATTTTTCTATAGTTTATATCAGATCTGATGCAAAAATCATGAATTAGGAAAATTTAGGAAGAATTGATGAAATTTAGTAAGCCCAATAATGCAATTTTTTTTTGTATTTTTCCAATTTTTTAATTTTTTTAAAATTTTCTCAATGAAATAAATTAAATGCCTATATGAATGAATGAAATCACACCAAATCTAAAGAAAAACACTCAGCAAGTTACAATTTAAGTCCAAAAATGCGGGTTCACATCAGGTTCACCAAAATGTTTAGGGTAAAATTGGATTTCATTAATCTTGTGTTGTTTAGATGTTAAAATCCTCCTTTCACCCTAACATTGAAGGATCTAGGGTCGAGTGGCGAGAACTATCATACCCTAGGTCACTTGCAGATGTAGGAAAAATTGGATTAGGGAATTAATTATCAATTTTTCCTTCTCTTATGTCCAATTAACCATTAAAACCTTAATTATGCAAATACAACAATAAATTGATGAATAACAGAAAAAGGTCTTACAGACGGGAGTAAAATAACAAATCACAAAATACCTATTTTCAAGATTCTGAGGTGGAATAGTTGGGGACTAAGGTGCAGGTTCCCAAGTCCAAGGTATGTTCTTTTTCAGGGAATCTGGACCTCCTTTCAACACTGATTAGCCCTCTAACTTTTGTTTCTTGAAATCTGTCTGCAAAGGACACTGTTATGGGTGCCCTAGTCCTAGAAGTACTCCTTTGTCTAACTTTCCTTTAGATCCTGAATCATTGATGCCTACCAAACCTTCGTGTAACTCCACTTTTTCCAGATGCAACACCTATAACCTACAATCACAAGACTTAGTTTGGGGGTTGTGGTGTTCAGAGGCTTGCCTCAGTCAAGCCCTGGAGGACACTTATGTCTTTGAACTCTATTGTCAGACAAAGAAGGTGTGCCCTTGTGAGGAAGAGACCAAAAACCAAAGGAATCAATGATAAAAACATAATGATATGTCACCTTGTAGTGAATATCTCATGGAAGAAGATACTCTTCATGCCACGAGGAGATTGATGCTCAAATATGCAAATATCAACACACAAAACATACAAGTATGCTCTTGCAACCTAATAGAAAGCCTTGAATCACCTTGAAAACACTTGAACATCATAATGATCATCTAGTTGACAAATGAATGCCTACACATGCTTATATATGCACCTAGAAGCATTCCCACCAAGATTTTAAAAATCAAACTTTACTGTGTCGGCAAAAGAACAAACTAATGGTCATAAACCAACACCTAGAAATTAGGGCTGCCCCAAAATAGGATAGGACTAGGGCATGGGTACCCAAGTGCTCCCCCCTATTTTGGGTAGGGTACAACTCAAGGGGTCCTCCTAGGTCCACTTTACCATTAAACCTAGGCCTCATTCCATCGAGATGCCAAAATATGAACTAAAAAGTCCTAAATGCATGCTAAAGACCTGGGAGCTAAACCTTATGAGGGAAAACCGCCAAGGGGACATTTTCTGATGTTACAAATATAATATAAGTTTTCTATCCTACATGTGAGTTTGTACTAGTAATATTTGTTTGAAATAAAATAAGTGAGAAATGATTCACATTCATTATTCAATCTCGTCTACTATTTTTATTATATTGATGACGTATTACTAAGGATAGTTTGGATTCACATTCACATTTATTGGATGTGTTGATTTTCTTAGATAACATACATTTAAGGAATGAAAAAAGTTTTTTTGAGTAACTAGATTAATAGCACTTCTGAAGGATAACTAGATGAATGGTACATCATTTAAGTAAATTACTTATGTTGATTAATTATCACTACAAGGTGGTGGTATTTAAGATGATCTCAAATTCAAAATAATTTATCAAGTTATAGTGGGATTTCTTGAACAACTCTATATTCCCAATAAAATAGGAACCAATCACTTGTCAAATCCTCCTAGTTCACTAAAACCAATCTAAGGAAAATATTTCAGATTGTAAGTTATTTGTAACTCGATCATGAACAAACCTAATGGTATAAGGAATAGCTAAGATAAAACTAAATCTATCAATCCTTATTGTATTTCATGTGAACTCTTTATTTGTTAATCATTGTATTTCCAATGAAAATTTTGTCTCCCATGATATCTAATGAGGTGTATGGATACTCCCCTAGGTCTTGTAGAGCCTCATGAAAATATGCAGAAGAGGTTCCCATACCTCTTGTTCCTTATCATTTTCTAAACTTTGACTTGAGAATAGGTTTCTCCCCTAGTTTCAACACTTGGGAAGATATCTTAGAGTCAAACGTAGCATAGAAAAACCATCATGACCAATAACTCCCCTGCAATGATTCTATCAACATCAGAAAAATTATAACAACCAACAAAAACACACTCAAAACAACAATGTGATTAATCTAGCCATGGTCCATGACATTCTATTTCCTCAAGTACATAACAACACCTTAGTTCCACCACCACTCAATTGCCTTTTCCACTAGATTAGGAGGGACTATGATGGGTGTCTTTATTAATGACATTGTTCATGGGATATGTTAGGGTTTGACTCACTCATAAATTATTTTATTTGATTTGAAGAAACACATATTTTGTTGAACCTAACGTGAGGAGAAAATTATTTTAGGTGACTTTCATGCATACATTGTTCATGGGATATGTTAGGGTTTGATTGACTCATAAATTATTTTATTTGATTTCAAGAAACACATATTTTGTTGAACCTAATGTGAGGAGAAAATTATTTTAGGTGACTTTCATGCATTTCTTGCTACTTCTCTTTCATTACATCTACATCCTAGTTTTTCTTTTCATTACATTTATTGTATGGTATTCATTGCATCCCCAAAAGATGATAGAATTACATAATGTTTAGGGGCAAGTCAAGAAAAATGAATCTCTCACTCCTACATTTGAAAGATATATTTACCAGATCTATTGGAACATATCTCAAACTATTTCAATTATGAAGACACTCACTATGATTATGGTTGACAAGAACCCTATAGATCCTTGACTTTGAAAATCCAACTTGGAATCAAGACACTATCATACAACCAAATTATCCCAACCAAAGAAGAGCACACCAAGTTCTTGTTTGGTCTAAGATTCTTAATCATGGCCATCCTATTACAATATATAGATAAATAACCACCCAAATAAACAATGAAGTGGGCCATCCATAGAAGAATTTACAAGAAGCTTTGGAGGCACAAGATGCCCTTCACATAGCATATCAATCTAAAAATCTACAGCATGTCTAATATCATTAGAAAACACTCATGAAGAAGTAATTAATGGAGCAAATGAAAACCCAAAACATTACAATCAACCACAAGGTGGTGAAACTTAAAGAATAGAGGAAATCACACCAATAGAAATGAGGCCAACATTAGTCCAATGGATCAGGACATTTGAGGTTGGACATACTGAGTATTCATTCAAAAAAAAAACTAAAGAAAGACCAAGGTTGAAAGAAAATCCTTTTAATAGAGTTGAAGCAAATTAGGGGGCAACACAATTACCCCTACATAAATTTTTCTCTTAAAGCATTGACAATGAGGGTTTTTCACCTCTTTAAAATTAGAGGTGTACCACATAACCAAGTGGCACTCATGGCATGCAAAACTATATGATGTCACCTACATACTCATAAATAAAAAATCAACAAGCCTATCTAGTCATACCTAGATACCAAACAAACTTTCAAAATTAAGGTAGAACACAAGTTTCATGTACATAGCTTATGTTCAAAGGTGTAATGTCCACTTCCCAAGATCCCTTCAGAAGAACTTATTTGAAATACTTAAAGTAACCTTTATATCTCAACTTCCATAATGTCTTAGTGCCATGACCTCTTCCGAATCTACCAAAATTCAATGGGGGAGGGATAGCTAAATTCTCACATCAAAGCATATACAACATGAATAAGAGAACTCATCCACTAGGATAGAGTTGTCATTATCTAAATTCTTCTAAAAATCCTTGAAGTAATCTCTCTTAACTAGTATTCTTACCTTCCTAAGGCGTCAATGCATTCCTTTATTCAACTTATTAGTGAATTCATCATAACTTTTCACATTAAAAAGTTAGTAAAAATAGGATTCCGTGAGTTGCTAACCACGAAACAAGATTCAAATGAGTTAGTAGCACATTTGAGCACATGTTGGATGTGATTACTCTATTCATATAAAGTGTTTTGAATATGGATCATATAAAAATCTACGATCTATTCTTGCATGCCTTTAATAATAATACAAGGATGGAAGTGCAAAAGTTTCCTTATAGATTTTATGAGGAGGTGTTAAAGAAAGTGCACTAAGAATTGATCAAGCAAGCATTTATAGTGGGGAAATAACATATGACATAAATAGAAGAGTTATGATTTCCCAGAAGAATGACAATAATAGAAGAAACCCCTCTACTATTAAAATCTTGAAGAACAATCATAATGTGACAATGAAAGGGGTTACTAACACACATCCTATGATAAAATTAATCAATACAAGAAGGGTTATCCCAATTCAACAAAAGTCAATATTATTGAGCATCCCCAAGATAAAAAAGAAATTCACAAGAATTATGATCAACCCTAAAATATCTTGCAATTAAGAAAAAAAGGATCATATCATCACACCTACTACTCTAATGCATAATTATCATACCACAAGACAAGAGGTCATAATACAATGTTATATATTTAATCATGTATGTTAAAAATGAATCCCAAAGAAAAATCCCCTAAAACATGTGTCAAATGGGACCTAGGGGTGAACCTTAAGTTTAATCTAGGTCCTGAAAATAGACCCCTAGACTTGGGTGCCCACGCCCTAGTCCTACACTATTGTGTTAGGGTCCCAAATTTGAATGTCGGCTTGTGACCGTTAAAAAGGTTTCCCTTGTTGGTATCTTAAGTTTGAATTATGAAAGTTTAGTTGGAAAGTATATATAATCATGTTTAGGACTTCATTTTAACTAGTGATGAATAATGTGAACTTGTGACCTTATGCTAAGGATACTCAAGGCTTTCATTGTGTTGTAGAGAAGTATTGTGTTGTGTTTGTACTTGTTTGTCGCAGATTTGTCTTCATCAATCCATCTCCTCATGGTGTGAAAGACCTTCATCTCCCCATGAGATCTTCACCTCTAAGGTGACATCTATTTTGTGTTTCAATAAATTTATAATACCATTTTCTTTTGCCTCTATCCACAAAGGACACACACTCTCTCTAACAACGATGTTGGAAGGCTTGAATTCCATTCCGTGGCTTGACCAAGGGAAGCTCCTAAACACCACAACCTCCAACCTCTCTCCTGTGATTGCAGGTGACAAGTGTCAAATCTTATGGAGAAGAGTTGCAAGAATTCTAGATCTAAAGAAAGAAATGGAAAATATCCCTAATTAGACAATGGCGATCTCTCTTTCATCCTCCAGTTTGTCACTGTCGAAAATCTCTCAGTAGGGTATAGTCTATAGCATATTTGACTCCCAACCTCCATAAAAAGTGCTACCTTGAACAAGGGAGATCCCTCTTTCATCCTTGAAGTTTCCTCTTTCCATAATTAAAATCTTGCTATTTTTCTAATCTACATTTAGTGCCTTCTTGTGCGAGCATTTGTTAGGTTTCATTTGTTTGTTTATGATTTTGCATAATTAAGGTTTTAGGCCTAATCAGAGTAGGGTTCAAACAAAATATCAATCTATTCTATCATTCCAAGAATCCCATAGTGACATTAGACCTATAGTTGAGTCCTCCATCATAGTTGTGACTTAGCTTGATCTATGTCCTTGAATGTATGTGTGAAAGAAGGGTTTGATTGAATCTAATTAACACACAACTTGATCATCCCAATTTTCATACATAACATTTTAGTGAACCCATGTTTTTCTGAACATTACATCTTTTTGAGTGTTCTAAATTAGATTTGCATTCATACATATCATATTCGTCATTATACATTCAAAAATCTTGCAAAAAAATTGAAAAATTTGAAAAAAATAGGTATTTTTAGCTTGCATTAAGGCATAATTTGCACTATTTTCATTGAATTTCATTGAAATCATTTAAATATCTGATATTTATATCAAATATGAGACAAATTACATAAATACAATATTCTATAATCATTTACCTTGCATTTACACACTTTATTTTCTAGGGTTTGCATGAAATTTTGTATTTTTCATATAACCTAGTAATTCCAAAAGCTAGGGTTTGTAGTTAAAATCCTATTTCAAATTTTACTACTCATCTAAACACTCATTCAAATATGATTTTGGACTATAGTTTTTCATCATTGTGTGTTTTTGCATCTACATTTCAAATTTTGCATTTACACATTGTGTATTTCAACAAATATATCTTGCTCCATGGATTTGTCCTATTAGTTTGTGCATTGAGTGTTCTATGCTTTTGCATGAATCTTATAACCCACTTCCCTAATAGAAATATTCCTTTAAGGAGAAGTCTTAGATTAATGGGTTCTAGTGCTTCCGATAGCAACAATGTTCCTACATCAAAAAATCCATTGAACACCTACTTTACAAAACGAGAAACAAAAACTTTGCAAGATATCATGCCTCCTATAACTACAATGGAAGAAAAAATATTTCATGATTTTGAAGATCCTATTGATGTGGTAACACATGTACCTGATGAGCAAATAAACAAACGTGATAAATAACTAGTTTATTTTCAAGCATTTATTGAAAAAGAAAGGATAGTGGAACAAGTTGTGCCTATTGTTCATAATATAAGAGAGTTGTTAAAACAAGGACAAGATGGCGTTAATATGCTCTATGGCCTAGTGCATATAGTGAATCATAATGTTATGTCTATAAGTGTCATCCCACAATAATGAGTTACACTTTTTGGCCAAACTTGACATTGAAATCAACATTTTGAACTAAATCTTCACTTTCTGAAACCTATAGCTGCTAAACCATTAAAAATTTGAAGATGATGTGAACTAGTGATTTGTGAGATTTTTTTTGTAGATTCTAAATATATATTTTTAAAAAATTTTGGAGTTAAATTGTAAATTTTTTTGCATCTCCTCTGATAACTAGTTTTTAATAGTAAACAACATTTTTTTAAAGTGATGTGTATTATGTAGCACATAACGTTTTTTCTACAAAGGATAAAATTCTGATTCTTTTGAATTTAGATTGGTAACACCAATATATAGGGCATGCATTTGGTTTTAAAATGTTTTGCTGGATATTTTTTTAATTAAGTTTTGAAGTCAAACCAATTATAATTTAGACATAGGTGTATCCCATAAAACATAACTTTTTCTATATGTATCAAAATTCAATTTTTTCTTTGTTGAAACAAGGACATCAATACCTAGGGCATAGATATTTTCATATTTTGTTTTCACTAATTTACCAATTTTCCATGTGTGTAGAACAGAGAACTTGAGGTTTAGTGAAAAACCTAGATTGACAAGAAATAAAAAATAAATATAATAATCAAGTTAATTATATTTAAAATTATACTTTTTGGGAAGCTTATAATAAGGACTACATACTTACAAAACATAAATTTTAAATGAATTCATTTGATCCCCGACAAGGTAAATCAAAAGTAGTTTTTTATCAGCATTTTGATAGGTATAGAGGAGACTCCATTATAGGTATGGTTTAAAACTAGCGGGGTTCTATCCAAGGGGGTTTGAATCTAAGGGGGTTTGGTCAAACCCTCTTCAATTAAAATCCTTTAAATGGAACCTTTCAAGGCTTAAATCATTATATTTTCTAAAAATATGCGATTTTAGCAAAAATCAGGATGTCCCAGAAAGTGTAACCCATTATTGTCGCATCACCCTAACTGAATGTGCGAATGTTATTAACAATATGTCATCACTGACTCATACACAAGTATTGGCACCTATACCAACTACTAGAACGTCTACTTTTACATCATCAATCCTCACTACTAATGCACCGTCTTGTAGTAATGCTACCACTAGTATTGGAGTATCTAACAACATGAATTCACAAAATTACAAGGCTGTGGGATTCAATTATCAAAATCTACCACCTAGGGTGACTTCTAATATGAATAATCACTCTCAACTACCTATCCATTCTACATATTCTCAACTAGGCTTTACTCACATTTTTTCTCAGCCACCTTCCACTTACAATTACTCTCAACTACCTTTTGTTAATGCTCACAATCAACCACCACAAAATTTAATGACCATAGCCTCTAAATCCCAAACTTCATCTCCTAATGATGCCCTCTTAAACCAACTCTTAGAAGGCATGGCCTCTTTACAAAAAAAAGTGACAAACTTGACCAATGCTTCATCTCAACCTAGCATACCAACATACCATGCTCAAAATCCCCTATCATATGCAATCCTAAGAAATCCTATGCCCGATAAGTTTGAGACTCCTCTCTTTGAAAAATATGGTGGAAAAGGTGATCCTAATACTCATGTGGTAGAATTCACGGTGGTATGTAGTGATTTATTATTTGAAGAAGACTTGTTAGCAAAACTTTTCCTATGATCTCTCAAAGATACTACTTTGGAATGGTTTTTCTCTTTACCTCCAAATTCAATAAATTCTTTCTCACATCTAATTGATCAATTCTTACAACATTTTCAAGAAAAAAATTGACCTCAAGTCTCATTGACTGATTTAGTTCATTGCAAGAAAGGTCAGAAAGAAAAGTTAACTGAGTTTATCATTACATATCAAGCTATCTATGCATAAATTCAATACCAGATGAATGATGAGGATGTTCAGAAGGTGTTTATTACAATTCTACAACCTAACATCTATGATAAGATCCTCTTGATGAAGTATAGCTCTTTTCAACATTTATGCACAACCTTTCATGATTATCAACTTTCATCTATTCAATATGAAAATCAAAACTCATTGGCTCAAGTTGGTCAATCCATGACTGGACCTTCATAGAACAATTTTAAGTGGAAAAACAAGAATTTTATTAAGATAAATGGGCAAAATTCAAACAATTTTTCACAAGTGTTTTCTATTAATAATCCAACAAGGCCAACGCTTTATTTTCAACAAAAACAAAGATAGTTTACTCTAATACCTAATTATCTACATTCTATCATGAATCAAGTAGTGAGCCATAATCTCTTAAAGCTTCCTCCCATCAAACCATTGGATAGTAACAGAATGTAAGGGCCTCACTTTGATTCTAATTCTTTTTTCCATTATCATCAACAACAAGGGCATGAAACTAAACAATGCATGCATCTTAAACATGGAATTCAAGACATCATCAACTTGAATATGATATAGGTAATTGGTGTGAATAACAATGGGAATAAGTCCATTACCCCTCTGAATCAAAATTTGTAGATATTTACAAATCCATTTCCTAAGCATAGAGACAACAATATGGTATAACAAAATACAATAGAAAAAGAGGATGACTATCTTGACTATGATGAAATAGTTGGTATGATAGAAGTGGATAGGAGAAGGTCAAAGACTCACCTCTTCCAGGAGGAAAAAAGTATATATGATGAGGTTCCTCCATTATTATCCCTTCAAGGAATAGTTGTTAACCAAGATGCATAGAATTTACAAATTGAATAAACACAACAAGATATTATGATACAAGGAAATGTTGTCACGGTGGAAAATATCCCATTCCTCAATGAAAAGATTAACAAGAAATCAAAGGATCGGAAGAGAACAAGGCAATTATCATCAGTGGAAAATAGCAATGATTTCCCTCCTCACAAGAAACAAAGGATTTCAAATATACATGAATTTGAGAAACAAGCACTGCATGGCCATCCTAGAAGTAAGAATCACTCAGGTATGAACCACTCAAACTTTGTACAAAACTTGATAGGGCACCTTTCAAAAATGCTCACAAGTTCTGTCCCCTCTTAGATAAGATGCAAATATATATATATGTGTGTGTGTGTGTGTGTGTGTGTGTGTGTGTGTGTGTGTGTGTGTGTGTGTGTGTGTGTGTGTGTGTGTGTGTGTGTGTGTGTTGTGTTGTTTAGGCCTCCTTGGATGACCCTTGATACTCTTGTAAGGTCAAGGATACTAGGAGACTGCCTCTGTTGTGATCATTATTCTATTTGTATCATCATTCTTTTATTTCTTCTCTCCTCTATTTTATTGTTGTGTGTTGTGCCTTAGGGGTATAGCATCACAGAGTGTGTTTTGGAGGAATCCTCCTATGTGGTGCTCCTAAGGCACTTTTTCTCCTCTCTCATTTTATTGTTTACATTCTTGTAGTGATTGTACCTAGACAACAAATGATGAAAAAAAATACTGATACAGACCATTTCGCCCTTCAGTGAGAAAGAAAAAATGGACCTAGTCCATACATGATGATGGGGTTATTATACATATATCTGATGCTTGACTAGTAGAATCACTCCGTGCGATGTATCATCTTATGGCATTTATTGTGACTAACATTTTACAATCCACTCAATCTACTCTTGCACATTTTGATTGGTATCTCACCTTGTTGGTATGCTCTATTCCAAGGTACCTATAGTATAGCCCAATGGTTATACTTGGTTTCGAACCTGTAGTATATCCTTAGTTCTTGATGTGACTATTTTCATGCATAGCTTTAATGAATTGCTTCGATTGTTATCTTAGAGTAATGTTTTCTAACCATCATGTTATCTTATCTTAGTATATCTTATCAATGTGTTTGTGGGAATATTCAGCAATCATAAGCACATGTCACCTTGGGGCATGGGCTTTGCAAGAGCTCCTTTTCCCATGCATGTTTTATCTCTACCTTAACGTGCTTGATATCGGTACATGACATCAACCACCTTAAGGTGGGGGTATATATAATGACATCTGTCTGATCATTTTGGTACTAACAAATTGTGTTTATAAGCCATATCCATGAGGCAGGATGTTGTATCTCTAGAACAAGTACACATCTTTATTTATATTGCAATAAAAGAAGCCATCTACGTGAGGCAGGATAACATATCTCTTGAGCTAGTGTGTATCCTTTTATTCAAAATCCCTTCTACAGAAGGCAAGATGGTGTATCTCTTGAGCTAGTGCACATCCATTTATTATGTAAACTCCTCTGTGGAGGTGGGGTTGGATCTTGAGACTATCCTCCCTCAATTGTGTCTTTGGTGGTTGTTGTGGCATAAACCCAACTGTTAGGTGTTCCTATAACATGTTTGAGATGGTGGGACTTAGTAATAAGCTCGTTCCATCATCCTTGTTTGTCATGTTTAAGAAGTATAGTATCTCTATGGTATGCTATACGATGCTCATGTTTTCCATGTGTGTTCCATGTGTTTTTCCCCTAGTGTAGTGTAAAGGGTGTGGTGATGAGTCCCCCCTATGCTTGGGCTTTTTATGGCATGTTTTCCTCCTAGTGTAGTGTAAAGGGTGTGGCAATGAGTCCTCGCTACACTTGAGTATTGTATGGCATGTTCTACCTCAAGTGTAGTGTATAAGATGTGACGATGAGTCCCCCCTACATTCAGGTTAGGTATGGTGTGTTTTCCCCCTGGTGTAGTGTAAAGGGTGTGGCGATGAATCCTCTCTACACTTTGGGTTTTGAATTACGTGCTTTAATTAGGATTTCATTTTATGTGTGAAAATGTTATATCAATGCTATATCAATGTATTCATCATGTTTTGTGTGTCTTCAACACTGTATTCTCTATGTTTTGTGTTTCTTCAATGCTATCTTTTCTATGTTTTGCATGCTTGTTACTGTATTCTCTATGTTTTATGTGTCTACAATGTGTTTTCTAGCACTTACTTGAGACTAGGGGCTAGAAATAGTTCTTCAATCTTTGTGTATGCCTTAGCTTCATGTGTCTGACATGTTTGATGTGTTTTTTACCATACTTTAATGCATGTATGGGTCATAAGATCATACATACATTAAAGTGGGGGCTAACTCTTATGTTGTATAATGTCCCCTAGGACTTTTACCTCCCAAGTTTAGTTCCTAGGTCCCTTAGATTTAATCATGCACGTTAAAAATGAATCCCAGAGCAAAATCCCCCAAAACCCATGTCAAAAGTGACCTAGGGGTGAACCTTAATCTTAATCTAGACCCAGAATAGCCCCCTAGACTTGGATTCTAGCACCCTAGTCCTACCTTATTTTTTTGGGGTCCCAAATTTGAATGTCAACTTGTGACCATTAAAAAGGTTTCCCTTGTCAGCATCTTAAGTTTGAATTATGAAAGTTTAGTGGGAATGCATATATAATCATGTTTGGGACTTCATTTTAACTAGAGATGAATAATTCAAACTTGTGATTTTATGATAAAGATAATCAAGGCTTTCATTGTGTTGCAGAGCAGTATTGTGTTGTGTTTGTACTTATTTGTTACAGATTTGTCTTCATTAATCCATCTCCTCATGACATGAAAGATCTTCATCTCCCTTTCATTGCAGGTGATAGGTGTTAGATCTTACTGAGAGGAGTTGCAGGAGATCAGTGCAGACCATAAAGATTCTAGATCTGAAGAAAGTAGTAGAAAATATTCCTATTTAGACAAGGGTGATCCCTCTTTTGTCCTCTAGTTTGTTATTGTCAAAGATCTCTGAGCAGGCTACAATCTACAACATATTTGGCTCCCGACCTCTAGAAAAAGTGCTACCTTGGACAAGGGCAATCCCTCTTTCATCTTCAAAGTTTTCACATTCTGAAATTAAAAATCCTGGTATGTTTCTAATCAACATTTAGTACCTTCCTGTGTGAGCATTTTTTGGGTTTCTTCTATTTGTTTATGATTTTGCATAATTCAGTTCTTATGCCTAGTCAGATTAGGGTTTTAACAAAATATCAATCTATTCTATCATAGTTGTGACTGAGCTAAAAATATTTCCTTGAATGTATGTGTGAAAGAAGAGTTTGATTGAATCTAATTAACACACAACTTGATCGTCCCCATTTTCATACATAACACAAAGGAATTTTTTCATTAGAATCAAACCATCTCAAAAATCCTTGATAACTAATGACAAAAATTTGTGAGTGGACTCCATATTCAATAAGAATGAAAGGATCAAATAAGCAATCAATCACATAATAAACAACACATAATTGATTGAAATATGTTAACATGTGTTGAGTTGGATAAAGACTAAGAAATTTGTGCTCTCATGAGTCTAAGTAGCCAAACCTCACCATGAACAACATGAATTTTTATAAAATGATGGACCTCCTTAAGAACTCTCCTACCCCTAAAAATGCTCATCTAAATGTATTAGACATAGGGAACTTGTTTCAAAATCCTTAACAAGAGAAGAAAAATCTCCTCATTTTCTTACCTTGAAAAGCTACCCTCAAGAAATGACATTGCTAAATAGGGTGATCTCTCTCTCTACCTACAAATTTAAATCTATGAGATTAGCATCAAGCATGTCATGGTAGATTATAGAGCTACAACTAGTATCCTGCCTTTTTCTCTCCTCCAAAGAGTGGGTTATGAGAAATCACATATTATGTGAGGAAGCTCCACCCTTAAAATTCATGATAATCCTAACATCCAAACTAGGGGAAATGTCAATCATCAACCACATTAAGTACAGAAACCCTTCCAACTGAATTTTATGTCATCAACAACGAAACCAAGTAGAACACGATCTTAGGGAGACCTTGGATTCATAGGATGAGGGTTGTTCCCTCCTTGATGTTTCAAGAGATACATTTCCTCCACATATATCAAATACACACAATCGAAGGGGACCCTAATCCTTTTAGCATTTATAGAACCTAACAAGCTAAACAGAAGGAAGATTTGATTGGCAAAGATGGTATCTTTTCTTATATGGAGTTCAACTTCTTATTTTCATGAAGTTGTCTCATTAATTTTTCTTCTTCACATTCTTGACATCATGATCCTTTGGTGTTTGAGTTTTGGGTCATTTCCTTGGTATGATCTTGAATTCTATATCAATTTAAAGCAATTGGTTTAAAAAATGATTATGAATTTATCAAATTCAAATACAAAACATACAATTACAAATTTTTTATCACTGTTTAAGATAAAAAATAGTTAGATTTATCAAACAATTAATATAATTCCTTAAAACGGATGAGGGGCCTGGCTCGATTGGTGAGATCTTCCTATGGTAGGCATGAGGTCACAAGGTCTAGTCTCTCCCCTGTCCTCGTGGTACCAGAGGGCATGTTGCACTAACATCAGTAGTCATGTGAAAAATGTTTACTAGGTGCACTGCAATTTATAGGGGGGCTACCCGATTCCTACAGTCTAAAAAAATAATATAATTCCTTAAAACATGAAAAGAATGATTTATTGTTAAGCGTGATAAAGGAGAATGATGACAACTAGCATGCACACTAGATCAAACCCTCTTTCACAATGACATTCAAGGACAAGATCTAGCCAAATCACTACCAAATGAAGGTGGACTCAGTTGTAGATCTTGTAGTTGGGTATGCTATAGAAAAATTAGATTTAATCATGTCTCTTTATCAAACCCTAGGATAACAATGCACTAAACCCTAGTTCTGTGATGATCTAATTATAATAGAAGATGTAAAGCAGATATCTAGAAACCTATTGCACAAAGATGAATAGGAACATGATAGAACCTATGTCTCCAAAGTAGAGGTGTTGGACGACTATTTCGGGACCACCCAAGTCTTGAAAAATAGAATCTATTGAAACTGTAAACTTGAGAAATGTTGTAGAAGCTACCCTAATGCCAGATCTAGAATTAGTAGGGGTAGAAAGACTAGGGTGCCATCACCCAAGTTTTTCACAGGGGAATATTTTGTAACTACTATTCTATCCTAAAACCCTGATCCTTTCTCAGTCTTCCTATATCTTCATATTTCCTAGATATCACTCTTGTAACCTACACACAAGAAGAAGAAAATGGGTTTGGGGTAATGGTGTTTAGGGACATGCCTCAGTCAAATCCTAGGATAGCATTCAAGCTTCCCAACACCATTGATAGATAACGAGAGTGTTCCCTTGAAAGGTAAAGGATAGAAAAAATAACAAAATGATGAATCAAATGATGATAAACAACAATTATATCACCTATGTGATGAAACCCTTAGGAGAGTGAAGGATCTTCAACTCATAAGGAGAGATAGATGATAAATTTGAAACCTACATCAACACACACAATGACAACACTAATCTACTCTAGAATTACAATGAATACTTTAAATGCTCTTTATTCCAATTCTTCAAGTTGGCTATCTCTATCTAAGTTCATAATAAATTCAAAAACACAATTTAATATGCTTTCCCGCGAGCATTCATGAAATTAAACCAAAAGAGCCAATAAGGAGAAACCTTTTGAAAAGTCCCAGGTTGACATACATTTGAACTTGCCCTGACCAATCAGGGAGGACTTGGGTGGTGGTATCCAAGTCCTTGAGCCCCTTTTAGCTCTGGGATAAGGTAAAATATGGGCCCCTTATTCCCAATTTACATTTGTATAAGGCAATTTTACATCTAAATGACTATTTAAACTAGATAATGTAATCACAAGGACCTAAGAGCTAAACAAGGAGGTAAAAAGACATGTGGCTACTTTTTACTCCATAACATTTGGCCCCCAATTTAATGTGTGTATGATCTTACAATCAGTACATGCATTAAAGTATAGTCAAAATAGATCAGACACCAGAGTAAAGATGTACCCTAAGTTTGGAAGACCATTTCTGTCCCCAAGCTTAGGAAAACGTGGGAAGACACATGACAATCATGCAAAACATGAAGAAGACAGTAAAGAAGCATGCAATTTACATAGAGAAGGCATGAGAACAAACACACGGTACACAAGGCATGCACAAAGAGAAGAAATGATTAAATAGTTTGTAATGAAACAACTTGCACAATATCTAAATATAATAGTAAATATGCTGAAAATACTTGATAATAATATGCCACTTCGAGGGGGCAACCTCCTAATCCACTTCGAGGGGGATACCTTCAACAGTCTTCAATGAGAACACAATACTAAATATGATATGAAATGAGACTCACTACCTCCTATATATACCTATTTATGCCTAGGATATCACCTAGACCGACTTAGATAGACCTATAGAAGCCTTAGGCCGACCTAAACAACTAAATAACAATATAATAATGATAATATGACTTAATTAGGAGTTAAGATAGCCACAAGCTGACTATTCATAACCCAATGTACACCAATATTAAGGGCATAGCATGCCCCCCCTCTTCAAAGAAGCATTGTCCTCAATGCTAACCAAGTGTGGGTTCTTTTGAATGAACTCCTCATCCTCCCATGTGGCCTCTTCAACTAGTAAATTCTTCCATTGGATGAGATACTGAGTGATGGTTCTATTCCTCAGCTTCTTTGTACGAGTTTGAAGAATGCCCTCTGGTTCCAAAATTATTCTTCCTTCTTCATCGAGTTCTGGTAGTACTGTTTGAGTAGGAATATTCTGCCCAATTACCTTCTTCAAACAAGAAACATGAAAAACTGGATGTATCTTTGTTTTTGGTGGCAACTCTAGCTTGTAGGCAACACTACCAATCTTTTGCATGATTTGGTATGGCCCATAATATCTTGGAGACAACTTATTATTCTTTTTGTGTTGCTTCATTGAGATTTGTTTATAAGGCTGCAATCTCAAGAAGACCCAATCCCCAACTTCAAAATTTCTTTCACTACGATGTTGGTCCGCTTATTGTTTTATTCGATTATGTGCCATAGCTAAATTCTCCTTGAGTCCTGAAAGTACCTATTGTTGATGATGCAAGTGGTCCTCTACTGCCTGAACTCTTGGTGACACCTTTAATGATGATGTGATGGAAGGAGGATGATATCCATAAAGTGCCAAAAATGGAGACATTTTTTATGAGCTATGAAAAGAAGTGTTATACCACCATTCTGCCAGTGGTAACCAATCTACCCATTGAGATTGCTTTTCTAAAGTGAAACAACGTAGATATCCTTCCAAACATTTATTAACAACCTTAGTTTGCCCATCTGATTGAGGATGGTATGAAGAACTATGGGCCAATTGAGTACCCAAACATGAGAATAAATCTTTCCAAAAGTGACTAGTAAAGATAGGATCATGATCACTGACAATAACCTTAGGTGTACCATGTAGCTTTTGGATATTCTCCAGGAAAACTTTTGCCACTGCACTTGCTGTAAAAGGATGTGATAATGCAATGAAATGTGCATATTTAGTGAGGTGATCAACTACTACCATGATGACATTATGACCTTTAGATTTGGGAAGCCCTGTGATAAAGTCCATGGATACCTCTTCCCGATGCTGGCTAGGAATAGATAAGGGCTACAAGAGACCTGGTGTCTTAATTGTCTCCCCCTTATTTCTTTGACAAACCAAACATTCAGCCACAAATTTTTGAATATCACCTTTTAACCCTTCCCAAAAAAAATCTTGCTTGACCCGATGATATGTCTTCAAAAATCCTGAATGACCACCAACTGGGGACTCATGTAGCTCTGTGAGAATCTTGTGTTTAAGAGTGGAATTCTTGCAGAGATACAAACGCTTTTTATACCAAAGAATACCTCCCTTCAAACAAAACTTATCTGAACTACTAGGATCACTTATAATTGTTGGATGAGATTACTTGTTGCAACATCATTTTGCCATTCTGCTTTGGCTTCTTCCACCCAATTTGCTTGTAATATTAAAAGGGCACACAATAAGGCTTCATCTTTCTCATCCTTCCTAGAAAGTGCATCAGCCACAATATTTTCCTTCCCTTTCTTATATACAATCTCAAAGTCATATCCCAACATCTTAGTGACCCATTTTTGTTGCTCTTCAGAGGATAGTCTTTGTTCCAAAAAATATTTTAGGCTATCATGATCTATCTTAACCTTGAAGTGTTGACCCATTAAATAAGGCCTCCATTGTTTAACCGCGTGAAGGATTGCTAGCATTTCCTTCTCATAAATAGGTTTGAGCTGATTTTTACCCTTTAATTGATGACTCTCAAAAGCAATTGGTTGACCTTCTTGCATGAGAACTGCTCCTATCCCATTTCCAGAAGCATCACATTCCACAATGAATTCCTTGGTGAAGTCCGGAGTGGCAAGCACTGGAGTTGTACACATAGCCTCCTTTAATTGCTCAAATACTACATTAGCATACTCATTCCAATGAAAAGAATCCTTCTTCAAGAGAGTGGTGAGGGGTGCTACTATACGGCCATAATTCTTCACAAATCTTCTATAGTACCTTGTCAATCCCAAGAAACCCCTCAGTTTCTTAATGGTTTTTGGAATAGGCCATTCCATGATAGCCTTAATTTTTTTAGGGTCCTCCTTTACTCCTTCATGTGAAACTATGTGTCCCAAATACTCCACCTCCTTAAGACCAAAAGCACACTTGGATGGCTTAGCATAGAGTTGATCTTTGAGTAATTGTAATGCTTGATCTACATGTTGCAAATGTTCTTCCCAAGTCTTGCTATAAATCAATATATCATCAAAGAACACTAACACAAACTTTCTCAAGAACTTCTTAAAAATGGAATTCATCAAACTTTGGAATGTAGATGGTGCATTGGTAAGGCTGAATGGCATCACCAAAAATTCATAATGACCCTCATGAGTTCAGAATGCTGTCTTACAAATATCTTCCTCCTTAATCCAAATTTAATGATAACCAGATCTAAGATCTAACTTGGTAAAATACATAGCCCCATTCAATTCATCTAGCAAATCATCAATGACTAGAATAGGAAACTTATCTTTAATGGTGTACATGTTGAGCACTCTATAATCTGGACACATGCGCCAAGTTTCATCCTTCTTACGCACCATCACCACAGGCGAGGAGTAAGCACTTTGGCTATGCCTGATAATTCCTGCCTCTAGCATCTCCTCAACAATTTTTTCTATCTCACTTTTTTGTATGTGTGGGTACCTATAAGGCCTACTGTTTGGTGGTTGGATCCCTGGAACTAGTTGTATGGCATGGTCATGATCCCTCTTAGGAGGAAGTCCTTTAGGCATATCTCCAAGAACCACTGAGTGACGATCAATTATTGCTTGTAAATCTGGATGAGTAGGAGCATTAGATTGAGAGACTTCTAATGAACATAGCTAGGCCACAAATCCATCTACTCCTTTCTTAAGCAACTTTTGCATTTGATGAGAGCTTACCATCTGTGGGGATTTTGCCTTCAACCCCCTTAGCTCCACTACCTTTCCTTCTGATTGAAATCTCATGAATAGTTCTTGGAAGTTCATCTCAATTGTTCCCAATGTAGTAAGCCATTGTACTCCCAAAACAATATTTGTTGCACCCATTAATATTGCATACATTGGGGTATCAAGTTGATAATCTCCCATGGATAATTTAATGCTATGACACTTCCTCGAACAACTAACTGTACCCCCATCTACAATCAAAACCTGAAACTCTGGGGCTAGATATATAAAACAATTTAGACGAGTTTCCAACATTTTGTTGATGAAATTATGAGTACTACCTGAGTCGATCAACACTGTTACTTTCTGCTTCTTTAAGAAACCCACTACCTTGAGAGTTTGTGGTGCACTGAAACCTGAGAGTGCATGACAAGAAATGATTGGCTGAGAATCATGTGATTCCTCACTTGACTCCATATCCTCCTCTAATATGGGTTCCTCCTCTTCTTCCTCACTTGGACCTTCAATATAGAACAATTTCTTTTCACTACATTTATGTCCTCGACTGTATTTGCTATCACAATTGAAACACAACCCTTTTGCTCTTTTCTCCTCAATTTGTTGTTGAGTCAACCTAGTAGGTTGAGGAAGAGAAGGTGTTGAATATTCTTTCTCTCTTGTCATATTAGCCCCTTGCTTTCTAGGAATCAAATATTTCTCCTCTACCCTGCGTGCCAAGATAAAAGACTCATTTACTGAGCTAGGACTAAACATACGTACCTCATGTTGAATGTAATCCTTAAGACCACCCAAGAATAAATCATTCAAGTTCTCCTCTGTAATTGTATCCACTCTTAATGATAGATTTTGGAATTTTTGAATATAATCCTTAACTGATCCTGTTTGTTGAAGTTTAGCAAGCTGGCTGAAGAAGTTGTCTGTCACACTATTGCTATATTGTGCTTGGAGTTCTTCTATAAAAATTGACCATGAGATGGTGAGACCCTTTTTTCTCCGATGAGTACAAAGCCAATGATACCAAATGAATTGATCTGGTTCTAGATATAGGGAAGCCATCATGACCTTTTGTCCATATGGGATTTGATGTACTTAAAAAAAAATCTCCATTTGGTTAATCCATGTTAGAGGATCCTTACCATCGAACTTGCGCATATCCACCTTAGGAAAGAAATTCCTAGATCCCATAGGAGTATTAAAATTTGTGTCATTATTAGCCAACTTGAAGGTTTCACCTTGGTTGCTTGAGAACTCCTTTCTTGGTTCATTCATATAGGCGCTGAACATGCTTCGTAGATCTGATATATCTCCTCTTAGGTCACACATATCCCTCTTAATTGAGGACACATCTTCTTTGACCTTACTCATTTCCTCATTGGGATTACTATCCTCTATTATTTCCTCATCCTTATCAGAGGATTTCCCCGGTGTGGCAGCATTCTTTTTGCCTCTTGTTGCAGGCCCCATCATGATGGAAACCAATATTTTTGAAATAAATCACACAAATGAAATTTAAATTTTTTGAAATTTTTACTATAACTTACTAAGGCCAAGATACCACGTACCCAGAAAAAAGTCCAAAAACTTAGCAAATTTGCTGCCTTGAGAGTGAATTTGTTGGAAACCCTAATTTTGCAATAACTCGCTTATTTTTGCTTCAATTCCTCTAAAATCTGGACTGTATATGCTTTAATATGGTCTTCAAAAACCCTTTAAAAATATTTAAAAAATTCTCTAAAATCTGAAAGTTATGCTCTTCCCAAAATCGCCTCCAATGTTGAGAAAAAATCTTGCCTCTACGGTGCCAAGATCATGCTCTGATACCACTTGTAATGAAACAACTTGCACAATATCTGAATATAATAGTAAATATGCTGAAAATACTTGATAATAATATGCCACTTCGAGGGGGCAACCTCCTAATCCACTTCGAGGGGGATACCTCCAATAGTCTTCAATGAGAACACAATATTGAATATGATATGAAATGAGACTCACTACCTCCTATATATACCTATTTATGCCTAGGATATCACCCAGGCCGACTTAGATAGACCTATAGAAGCCTTAGGCTGACCTAAACAACTAAATAACAATATAATAATGATAATATGACTTAATTAGGAGTTAAGATAGCCACAAGCTGACTATTCATAACCCAATGTACACCAATATTAAGGGCGTAGCATAGTTATATAACCCTAACTAGGCAATGGGGGAACACATCGCTACACACTGCCATCAAAAGAACACAAAACACATAGTATGGGGGAGATCATCGCTACAAGCTGCCACAAAACATAAAAAACACACAGCCATGGGGGGACCTCATTGCTACATGTCACCACTAAAACACACAAAATATTCAAGAAAGACACATAGAAAACACACAGAATACATGAGCGTTGTAGAGTATGTCGTCAACACACTATACATCTTAAACACATAGAACACATGTGATGGGGGAGCTCATTTCTATGCACCACCATCTAAGACATGCCAAACACACTTGAAGGTTGAGCTACACTACTACAACTTCCAAAGACACACTTAAGGGTGAATGACTCAAGATCCAACCCCGCCTCTATAGAGGAGTTTTTAAAAGGATTTGTAACCACTCAAGGGAATACACAATCCTACCTTCTATAGAAGGGCTTTTAAAAACATACAACCTCACCTGCATGCAGAGATGCCTTATGGTGAAAAGGAATCATGTGCACAAAGTATACAACCCCACCTGCATTTTATAGACACCTTATAGTGAAAAGGAAGCATACACAACAAACAAGGACAAAGTACACGACCCCATCAACATCATGGAGATGAGTTATAGTGAAAGGAAACATACGCCACAAATTCTATCACAATGTTTAAGATATTCAAGTATCTACCACAATATATGCCCCAACCTTAAAGTGGTTGATCTTGCCTGCCGGTAACAATCACATTTAAGGTAAGGTTGAAAACACGTGAGGGAACAAGAGCTTTCCCCAAGCCCATGCCTCAAAGTGAATGTGCTTGTGATCGATGATTGTTTCCAACAATCACAATAGAAATATATTAGTATTATATGCTAAAAATTAACAAAATTCAATTAGAAAATCTTAGCTAAGATAACAACCAAATCATCTTGTGAACAATATCACTTGAGCAAACCAAGGCTACACTTACGGGTTTGGAACCGAGTTTAGCTGTAAATTTATACTTTAGGTATCTCAGAACCAAGTGTAGCTACAAGGTGAGACAAAAGAAAAATTTTAAATTACATAGAAGTAGATTTAGAGTATTGCAAAGCCTTGTTACAACAATTTCAAAACACAATTCATGATCACATCACAACACAAAGTGATTCTACTAGTCAATCATTAGTTAGCAAATTACCCTGTCTTCATATATGGACTAGATCCATTTTGGTTTTCTTGTTATGGATGGATGGTCCTTATTAGAAGTATATATTTGTCATCGTCATCCATTCACTAGGAGGGCCAGGGAAGAATGAAGTCAAGAAAAATGAGAGAAGAAACAAAGGTGAAGAGTCACAACATGGGAAGATGGCCCATTGACAAACTCCCCAATGTTATGCCCCCACTACACCACACACACCAATTGAAACAAGAGAAGTGCAGAAGAATAGCGAAATAAATAGAAGAATGTCATGATGGAGGTGATCTCCTTGTATCCATGACCTTACAAGAGTATCAAGGGTCATCCAAGGAGACCTAAAAAAATTAACACAATACAGGGGAACATAGCTAAACACATACATATATACATATATCTATCTAAGAGGGGGCCAAAATTGGAAACATCTTGGAGAGGTGCTCCACCAAGTGTGGTGAGATGGGTGAGAAATTCATACCTATTTGATTTTTGTTACCGAAGCAGTACATATGTTTGAAATCTTCTAATGCTTGTGGGGAGGTCACTCATTACCTTTTTCAACAAATGACTCATGCCTTACTCTTTTCCTTTCTTTTTCTTTCTTATTATTCTTTGCATGATGAATGGGCCATTCATGATGTAATGGGATGCTTTTAATCATTACAACTATCTCTTTTGTAAAGTGATCTTACATGTAGGCTACTTCATTTGTGTATCTTATGCATTTTGGTTATCTCTCAATCCTTGAAGGGATAATGGAGGAGGAACCTCAACATAGATAACTTTTTCTCATGGTTGAGGTAGATCTTCATTCTTCATCTTATTTAGTCCTATCATGCTAATTATTTCATCATAGTTGAGATATTCATCTTCATGCCCTATTTCATTCAGTTGTTCTGCCACGTTATTGTTGTTATGCTTAGGAAAATGATTAGTGAAGATTTTTAAATTTGATTCAGAGGGGTCTACTAAATTATTTCCATTGTCATTCATATTGATCACCTATATTATGTTAGAATTGATGAGGTCTTGAATTTCATGTTTAAGATGCATAGATCTTTTAGTGTCATACATTGTTAAGTGATGATAGTGACAATAGGCATTAGTATCAAATGAAGGTCGTTGCATCTTGTTACTATCTAGTGGATAAATAGGAGGAAGCTTCAAAAGATTGTTGTTCATTGCCTAAGCCATTGAATGGATGGAATCCAATAATTGAGTGAATTGTCTCTGTTGTTGTCTTAATTGAAATGGTGTCCAATTAGATTTTGTAATAGTGTATAGTTGTGATTGGAAGTTATTTGAATATGGTCCATTGATCTTGATGAAATTCTTGTTATGCTTATTAAATGAGTGTAGAGATGTTCTACCTACTGATTGACCAATTAGAGCCAATGAGTGATGATTCTCATATTGACTAGCTGAAAGTCAGTAATCTCAAAGAGATATGGATAGATGTTGAAAAGAACTATACTTCATCAACAATATCTTGTCACGTATGTTCAGTTGTAAATTCAAAATGAAAACATTTTGAACATCCTCATCTGTAATTAGATATTGTATTTGTCCAAAGAGACCTTGATATCGACTAATGATTTTTGTTAATTTCTCTTTCAGACCTTATTTACAATAGACCAAGTCTATTATTGAGATATGAGGTCCAATGTTTTCTTGAAAATGTTGTAAGAATTGATCAACTAGCTATGAGAATGAATGTATTGAATTAGGAGGTAGAGAGAAAAACCATTCCAAAGATGTATCTTTGAGAGAACGAGGAAAGTGTTTTGCTAACGATGCCACATCAAAGAAGAAGTCACTACACATTGTTGTGAATGCTACCACATGAGTATTAGGATCACCTTTATCACTGTACTTTTCAAAGTAGAAGGCTCAAATTTGTTAGGCATTTGAGCTCTTAGGATTGTATAAGATAAATGAATGTGAGCATGATATGTTGGTATATTAGGTTGAGAGGGAGCATTGGTCATATTTGTCACTTTTTGTTGCAAGGATGTCATATTTTTGCAAAAGTTGATTTTGGATTGTATCATTAGCTAATGTGGTCTGCATATTTGAGACAAGGGTATTTGATGGTGCAGTTGTGAAATTGAGGGGTGGTTGGGAATAAGTGGAAGTGATAAGTGGTTGAGAATAGTTTGTTAGACTTAGGGCACACAACTGAGAGGGGGGGTGAATCAGTTGTCCAAAACTTTCTCCAATTTCACACTTAAATCTTCTTAGCGATTAGTAGTATATCAATCATGAAACATAATGCAATTAAACAGTAAGCACAAACTCATCAACACATAAGACATGAAGATTTTGACGTGGAAAACATGGTTAAGGGAAAAACCATGGGGTGATTAACCCAAGATTGTATTCTCTGTTAGAAGAATAGAAAGAACAAAATGGCACATGCCAATTAGGGCTCACTGCCTGAGCACACTGCTCACAAGAGGTTCACTGCCTACAAGAGACACATTGTCTACAAAGTAACAAGTATTAAAAACTTGAACTGGAGAATAGCATCTTTACCATGCTTGGATCAGTTTCATTTAGGCCCAACAACTTCTACTCTGCCTTTTGCTCTCTTCTTCGCTACCACACTCTCATCTCCACAAGACACACCTTGGAAGGACTTCACAATCCCTTATTTATACAAGGCATCGACTTAGGAATAATCATCTAAGTTGGCAAACATCTACAAGAACATCCGCAAGACGTGTAATACATCCGGTTGGCCAGTCTTAGGGAGAACACCATCAGCTGGTGGTTATTCTTCAAATGCGCACTCCAACTTCAATGCAGACCACCAATCATGAACTGGACATGATCCAAAGATCACCACAACCTTTCCTGAATCACTAAGAACATCCACACTTCATCTGCTTGCTGGAATTCTTCTCTCCTTCATTCAGAGCTTTAAGAACACAGTCTGTCATTACTGTCATGATGGAATAGGTGCTTCTAGACCTTCAAACCACGAATCAATAGAGTTAAAAATTCACAATGACGTCCTCAACACTCCCTCAAATCTGTAGACTGGGATAATGCATTTCCAGATCTCAATAGACCTATCTGTGTCACACTATCACCTTTGAACACCTGCAAGAGCCGGTTCTACTTGAGCGGCCATAACTTCTTCAGATCTTCATGCGGACCTCTGAAAACTTGATTGGATCATCTCAAGACTCATATCTACAAACCCTTTGAACCGTAACCTCTAATCTGCATCTTAGCTGGGATCTCCACTTCACTGTCTCCGTTCCTCCTCTCTGCTCATCTAATCCTTCGCATCAATGCAAAATGAGTATGTTGACATCAATGACAACACCGGTTAGGCCCATACATGCAACATAGTTATTCATGGGTATGGATACATGAGGTGCTACATTTTGGTAATTAAATGCTACGACTTTGTAATTCTATGAATTGTTCCCATGCTAGTGGTAGCATTAATACAAGCTTGTACATTGGTAGTGAGAATTGATTATGTAAAAGTGGATATTTCAGTAGTTGGTATGGGTGCCGATACTTGTGAGCTTATATGCTTTAATGGTGACACATTTTCTATGACATTCTTGTAGATAGTTGCTAACATAATGCTGTGATCCACTATGTGGGCTATTCCATGGAGCATGTCAACACCTTCTTGTCATTCTTGTAATAATCCTCTTATACCATCAACAAGAGTTATCAATTCTTGAGCTAGATGTGCACCTCCTACAATTTGTTGGATATCAGCTAGTTGTTTGTCTAGTTTCTTGATTTGATCTTTAGGTACATGTGTAACTATGTCAATCACATCTTCAGAATCATGAAATATTTGTTCTTCCCACATGTTGGCATTGGTGATATTTGGGAAATATATTTTTCGCCTTTTGTAAAATAGTTGGAGTGTGGATTTTTTGATGTTTGCACATCATTTCTATTGAAAGCACTAGAACCCATCAATCTACAACTTCTTCTTACCAAGGTGTTGGTTTAGGAGCAATGGGTTATACAACTCATACAAAGTTTTATAACACTCAATGCAATAACCAAAGAGATTATCAATAAGATTATGAATATTAAAGTAGTTATACTTGCTATATTACACAATGTGTAATTGCAAAATTATGAATTTTCGAACGAAGCATATGAAATGATGTAAGATTTTCAAATGAATAATGAAAAATATGATATAAATCAATGCAAGATCTATTTTTAACAATCAACAAGATGTAAATGCTCAAAGCTATGGGTTCACCAAAATGTTAAGTGTGAAAAAGGAGAATGATAATAACTAGCATACACACTAGATCAAACCCTCTTTCATAGTAACATTCAAGGACAAGACTGAGCCAAATTACTACCAAATGAATGTGGACTCAGTTGTAAATCTTGTACTCAGGTATGCTATAGAAAGGTCGTATTAATCAACTCTCTTTATCAAATCCTAGAACAACAATGCACTAAACCCTAATTCTATGATGATCAGGAAGATGATAGAACCTGTGTTCTAGAGGCAGAGGTATCAAAGGATTATTTCAAGACCACGTAAGTCCTAAAACATAGAATTTGTAGAAACTATAAACTAGAAAAATGTTGTAGAAGTTACCTTGATGCCATATTTGAAGTTACCAAGGGTAGAAAGACTAGGGAACCACCACCCAAGTCTTACACAAAGCAATATTCTTTAACTATTGTCTGATCCTAAAACCTTGATCCTTGCTTAGTCTTCTTATATCTTCATATTTCTTCTATCTTGCTCTTGTAACCTACAGATAAGAAGAATAAATGTGGTTTGGGGGTTATGGTGTTTAGGGACTCGCCTTAGTTAGATCCTGTGATAGTATTCAAGCTTCCCAACACCATTGATAGATAAAGAGAGTGTGTCCTTGTAGGGTAGAGGCTAAACACAATAACAATATGATGAATCAAATGATGATAAACAACAATGATATCACCTATGTGATGAAACCATTAGGAGAATGAAGGATCTTCAATTCATAAGGAGAGATAGATGATAACTTCAAAACCTACAACAACACATACAATGACAACACCAATCTACTCTAGAATCACAATAAATACTTTGAATGTTCTTTATTCCAATGCTTCAAGTTGGCTATCTCTATCTAAGTTCATAATGAATTCAAAAACACACCTAAATATGCTTTCAGGCTAACATTCATGAAATTAAACCAAAAGAGCTGACAAGGAGAAACCTTTTGAAAGTTCCTAGGCCTACATAAATTTCAATTTGCCCCGACAAATTAGGGAAGACTTGGGTGGTGGCATTGAAGTATTTGATCCCCTTTTAGGTCTAGGATAAGGTAAAACATGGACCCCTTATTCCCAATTTACATTGGTGTCTGGCAATTTTACATCGGGATGAACATTTAGAATGTATAATGCAATCATGAGGACCTAAGATCTAAATAAAGATGTAAAAAGACATGTGGCAAGTTTTTACTCCATAACATTTACGATATCAAATTTAATAAAAAATGCAATTGAAATCTTATACATCGATACAAAAACAAAAAGTGAGATAGTTTTGTCAACTAATGATTGTAGATCCTCAAAAGCATCAAAAGTTTGTTTATATGTCATAGAAAGCATGGAACAAAGGAATAAATAGAGCATGTGTGTAAAAATTCATGTGTTATACCCTTTTGTAGGTTGTTGCTCACATTTTTAGTCAATCTGAAATGAGAGTGCATTATATTGTGAGCACATTATAACACACTTGCAATTTTTACTACGCTAGAAATTTCTAACCTTAAGGGTTCAATTTTCCTTGGACATCCAACCAAAAGGGTTGGAACTAAATTTTGGATGTCCAAAGATGTTTTTTCAAGAAAAAATAGAAAATCAACAAAACCAAAAGCATGCTCTCCATTAGGTTTACACATTTTTCAATGTTAATATGAAATTTTTTAAAATGACTTCAATTTTTTAATTAGTTTTCTAACAATGTATTTTTTCTAAAATCCAAAAACATAAATTTTCCATACTCAATTTTTTATTAGTTTCTTAATTTTTTGCCAAAAGCTTATGTATAGTATTTTTGGTGTGATTTTTCAATTGTTTAAGTAAATTTGAAACAAATACTATTTTTATACTCTAGACTCTATTATGTACACATTAAATAAAATTATTTTTGATTAGTTTCCAAAAAATTTAAGGTGGAATATGCTCAAATTTTTATTTTTCAAGATGTGTCTACTTTGAAAATTCATAAAAACATCTATTTATTAAAAATTTAGTAGAAAAATTCAGAATACACTACATGATGTTATCAATTTTTCACTAAAGTCATTTGTGAATTATTTAAAAATGTGAACATTTTAGGAAGAGCACACTAGACACTGTGTTATATTTTCTGACAAAAATAGGAGCACTTTTGATGCAGTAGCATCTAGTGGTGTAAGGGCAATCTTGCATCACCGAAAAAAATGTTGATTCAAAATCATTGAAGTTATTTTCATTTATTTCCATAATTAGTATTTTTGGTTCTATAATCACTTGAATAATGATGTAGGACTTTCAGTTTTTCCAAACTATTAAAAATGACAAACTACTATTTTGGGAAAGTTTACCTGCCATTTCTGGAAAGTTTACATTTCAACACGGATTGAAGCAAAAATTTATAGGAAGATTCGTAAATGAAATATAAGACCTTCAGTGAAGGAATCAGGAAAAGATCGTTTGTGAGATAAAATATATTAAAGTTCTATTTTCTGAAAAGCCCCTAAAAATTTCCAAAGTCAAATATGAGGCACTAAAACATCCCATAACGTCCCTGAAAGTTGATGGAAATTTGTTTATGAATGTACAATGTGATAATTCACTTCATAACATTTTTGGCACTTAAAAACGTTCATCAATTGGACACCCGGATCAAAAGTTATGCTTCCCGGAAGTTGACCTACTTTTGGAGGGAGTTGCAAATTTCAAAATTTTAGGTGGAGGCTGCCAAAATGGCTATTTATGACTATTTTTGGGAACCTAGGGTAGTAGTAGAGTTAAGGGGGAAAGTCTAGAGTCAAAAATAGATGGGAAAACATAAACCCTAGCTGATTTGGGGTTATAAAAGGCTGAAGATTCCAGAGTCCTGTGATAGGAAGCTATAATGTCTTGGAGCTTGTGGAGGATTGATTCCTCTTATTGTATTTGAGCTTATGTAATGTAATGTTTTGCCCATATCAATAAAAGATCATTCTATTTTCTATGTGAAATTTATATTGTTGTTTGTTTTGTGATTTACCCCTTCATCAAGTGGTATTAAAGCAAGGATTCCTGAGTGTGGATCACCGATCGTGAGGTAGTTTGAACCAGGACCTGAGGTTGTGGGTTTTCTGTGGAGATCAAGATACCTCTATGAAGAAATCATATTCCAAGGAATGCTTTGATAGAAGAGGGTTTTAAAGCCCTACAAAGGCAAATCGATGCATTACAAGAGGAGCTACGAAGAGGGTTTGAGCTGAGAACAAGAGAAGAAAGCGAGGATGAAGCTGAAGAAGAGCTATCTGAGGAGGAACAAGAAGCTGCATGAGATCCTACAAAAGTTAGGTTGTTGAGGGTCATTTCCAAGATTGGAAAGAGGCCCAGGATTGAAGTTTCTACATCTTTTAGAGATTTGAATATGAAATAGCTTATTGATTGGATCAATGACGTGGAGGAGTATTTCGACCATGAAGATGTGGAGGACCCAGATCAAGTTAAGTTTGCAAAAACAAAGTTGAAGGGCCATGCCAGTATTTGGTGGAAGGAGGTCTGGTTAGAGAGGAATAGAAGAGGAAAAGGAAAGATCACTAGATGGGATTGGATGGTGGAAAAATTGAAGAAGTAGTTCATTCTTGTGGACTATGAGATGGATTTGCTAAAGAAGTTGTAAGGACTGAAGCAAGGTAACAAGTCTGTTAAGGAGTATACAGAAGAGTTTTATAAGATTACTATCAGGACAGGCCATGCAGAGGCCAACAAGGAGAAGGTATCCCATTACATTAATGGGTTGAGGGCAAGTATTCAAGAGGAGCTAAGTCAGAATGACCACCATAGAGGATGTGTACCAATCTTCCTGAAGGTGGAAGAGAAGCTGAATAAAAGATTTGACATCAAGCAAAGGGGAAGAAGTCAGGGTGGAAGGACTATTGGAAGACCCTATGGAAGCTGAAATAAAGATCCAAAGAAAAGTGAAGAAGCTAGCACCAGTCAAAATCAGAGAGGAGATAATACCTACTGCCCTCATGACCAGAATAATGGTGAACAAAGAGGAAGAGGACCTGGAGGAGGAGGTTTTAGGGGAACTTGTTTCCAATGTGGAAAAGAAGGGCATTAAGCATACGAGTGTCTACAACATCAAGGGAGGACGAATAGAAGTCCTAAAGGTAATGCATGAGTTGCACATGTAGATGAAGATGCACAGTCTGAGCGTTCTAAAGATGCTGAAAAGAGAGAGAAACCCTAGTTGTCAGAAGAACTTTGTTGAATTAGGAGAAAGAACCCAATTGGAGAAAGAATTTATTCTGCACAAGGTGAAAATGTGAAGGTAACTGTTGTGATATTATTATTGATAGTGGAAGCACTAACAATATAGTTTTAGAGATGGTTGGCAAGTTGAAGTTGACAAGAAGAAAGCATCCAGATCCATATTGGATTGCATAGTTGCAGAAGGACCATAGGGCTTTGGTCAATGAGTAGTGTTTAGTGAAGTTTAAGATTGGGGACTACCATGATGAGGTGTTGTGTTATATAATACCAATGGATGCATGTCATATGCTATTGGGGAGGCCATGGCAGTATAATAGGAGAGCTATCCATGATGGTCATGCAAACACATATTCCCTAACAAAGGATGGAGTTCGACATAAGTTCAAGCCTTTGAAAGAGGTGGAAGAAAAGGTATGTAGTACTGCCAGAATTTTTTTGGTAGATGGTAGGAAATGTTTGGAGGGTATGAAGCATGAGTGTCATTACTTTGCATTGATTCCTAAGATTAGTCAAGAGAAATGTGGAGATGTCCTAGAAGAAGTCTCAGATATGTTGGGAGAATTTTAGGATATTGTCTCTGATAATGTACAAGACGCTTTACCACCAGTGAGGAAGATAAGTCATCAAATGGATTTGATACCAGGAGTCAGTTTGTCAAATAAGGTAGCCCATAGAATGACCCCTATAGAGAATGAAGAACTGAACAGACAAGTTCAGGAGTTGTTGAGAAAGGGATTTACAAGGGAGAGCCTAATTCCATGTGCAGTACCTACAGTACTAGCACTGAAAAAATATGGAGAGTGGAGAATGTGTACATATTCTTGGGACATTAATAAGATCATGATCAAGTATACATTTCCATTTCCAAGAATGGATGACATAATGGATTGTTTGATTAGAACCAAGTACTTCATGAAGATTGACTTGAAGAGTGGGTATCACCAAATCCACATCAGAGAAGGAGACGAATGGAAGACAACCTTTAAGACAAAGGAAGGTTTGTATGAGTGGTTATTCATGCCATTTGGGCTAACCAATCTACCGAGCACATTCATGTGGCTCATGAATGAGGTATTGAAAGAATTTTTGGGAAGTTTTGTTATTGTTTATTTAGATGACATTTTGTTTTTTAGTAAGGCTTGGGATAAGCATCTGATGCATTTTAGAAGAGTTTTAGAGAAGCCAAGGGAGGAGAAATTGTTGATTAATCTAAAGAAATCTAGTTTTGCAAAGAAGGAGTTGGTGTACCTGGGATTTGTTGTCTCAGAGGAAGGTCTTGAGATGGACCTGGAAAAGGTAAGGGCTATCATTGAGTGGCCTACACCAAGGAGTTCTATAGAGGTAAGATCTTTTCATGGTTTGGCAAGTTTTTATATAAAATTTATTAGGAATTTTAGTAGCATTTGTGCACCCCTAATTGAGACAATGAGAAGGGATAGAAAAGAGCTTAGATGGACTACAGGAGTAGACAAGAGTTTTGATACATTGAAGCAGAAAGTCATAGAGCAACCTGTTTTGGCACTTCTAAATTTCAATAAGGTATTTTAGGTAGATTTTGATGCTAGTGGTAGTGCTATAGGAGTTGTTTTGAGTCAAGAAGGTAAGGCCGTTGCCTATTTTAGTGAGAAGCTTAATGATGCCAAGAAAAAGTATTTTGTTTATGATCAGAAGTTTTATGCAATAGTTGAGGCTTTGAAGAAATGGAGACATTATTTGTTGCCAAAAGAGTATGTTTTATATACTGATCATCATGCTTTGGAGTATCTTAATAGTCAAGGAAAGTTAAATCAAAGGCACGTAAAATGGGTTGAGTTTTTACAGAGTTATAGTTTTCTTTTGAAGCACAGGAGTGGGAAGTCCAACAAAGTTACAGATGCCTTGAGTAAAAGGAAAAATTTGTTGACAAAAATGAAGATAGAGGTTGTTGGGTTCAATGAGCTCAAAAGTTTGTATCTTGAAGATCTAGATTTTGCAAAGGCTTGGAAAGTTTGTTTCAAACCTATTACTTTGGACATGACAAGATGGTTGGATTTCATAATCTAAGATGGAATGTTGTTTAGAGGAAGGCAGTTGTGCATTCTGAGGAGTTCCATGATAGAGAACCTGATTAAGGAGAAGCATATTGGGGGATTGGCTAGACACTTTGGTCGAGATAAGACCATTGCTATTGTTGGTGAGCATTATTATTGGCCATAGTTGTAGGAGGATGTGAGGAAATTTGTGTAGAGTTGTAGAGTGTGTCAAATGGCAAAAGGAACAAGTCAGAATATAGGTCTATATCAGCGATTACATGTACCAGAGAATCCATGGGACAATATTAGTATGGATTTTGTTCTGGGTGTACCAAGGACACAGAGAGGACATGATTTCATTTTTGTGGTGGTGGATAGATTTTTGAAGATGGCACATTTCATTCCTTGCAAGAAGACTAATGATATTGTTCATATTACAGAGTTATTTTTTAGGGAGGTGGTGAGACTACATGGTCTATCTAAGAGCATAGTTTCAGATCGAGATACCAAGTTTGCTAGTTATTTTTGGAGGACATTATGGAAGACATTGAAGACAAATTTGAAGTTCAGTTTTGCACACCATCCATACACTGATGAACAAACAGAAGTGGTGAATAGGAGTTTGGGTAACTTGCTACGATGCTTAGTAGGAGATAAGCCCAATGGATAGGATTTGATTCTACCTCAGGAACAATTTTCTTACAACAATCATGTCAATAGGAGCATGGGTAAATCACCATTCCCGATTGTATATGGGAATAGTCCATGAAATCCTTCAAAGTTAAGGAAGCTGGACAAGGGAGGAAAGACAAGTGTTGATGCTGAAGACGTTACAGAACACCTAAAGAATTTGCATGAAGAGGTGAGGAAGCACATTAATAAGATGAATATTTAGTTCAAGTCTAAGGCATATCAGAAGAGGAGATATAAGGAGTTTCAAGTAGGAGTTGAAGTCATGGTTCACTTGAGAAAAGAAAGGTTCCCAATTGGAACATATAATAAGCTTAAAATGAGGAAATTTGGACAATGTAGAATCCTAAAGAAGCATGATTCAGGAAATGCATATGAGGTAGAGCTACCGAGAAGGATCAACATTTCACCTATGTTCAATATTGTTGATTTAGCAGAATACCATGAAGGTGGCACAAATGATGGACCAATAGAAGAACAGTGGAATATTCTGGCATCTACTTCAATGGAGGAGATAGAAGAGCTCTTGGATAGCCATGTGGGAAGAAGTACTCAGAATAGGTAGTATGAAGAATATCTGGTGAAATGGAAAGGAAGGTTTGTTCAAGATTCTTCTTGGTTGTCTAAGGTAGAGGTTGAGCATTTGAGTTTTCCTCAAACAAACACCTGAGGCGTGACAGGGTCACTTCTCAAATTATCCTGGGTCTCTAATGCAGGAGCATCTAGTGGTGTAAGGGAAATCTTACATCACCCAAAAAGATGATTCAAAATCATTGAATTTGTTTTCATTTCTTTCCATAATTATTATTTCTGGTTCCATAATCACTTGAATAATGATGTAGGACTTTTAGTTTTTCCAAACTACTAAAAATGGCAAGTTTCTATTTTGTGAAAGTTTAATTGCCATTTCTAGAAAGTTTGCATTTGGACATGAATTGAAGCAAAAATTTACATGAAGCTTCATAAATGAAATATAAGACCTTTAGTGAAGGAATCATGGAAAGATCATTTGTGAACTAAAATATATTAAAGTTTCTATTTTTTGAAAATCCCCTAATTTTTTTTTAAATCAGATATGAGGCACTAAAACATTCCATAACGTCCCAAAATGTTGACGCAATCTATTTACCAAATTATGGCATGATAGTTCACTTTGCGAACTTTTTGATGCTTAAAATGGTTCATCAATCAAACACCCGGCTCAAAAGTTATGCTTCCTGGAAGTTGACCTACCTTTGGAGGTAGTTGCAAACTCCAAAATATTGGCTGGAGGCCACCAAAATAGCTATTTATGACTATTTTTGGGAACCTGGGGCAGTAGTAGAGTTAAGGGGGAAAGTGTAGAGTCAATAATAGGCAAGAAGATGGAAAACCTAGTTGATTTGGGGTTACAGAAGGCTGAAGATTCTAGAGTCTTGTGATTTGAAGTTGTAATGTGTTGTAGCCTATGGAGGATTGATTCCTCTAATTATATTTGACCTTCTGTAATGTAATGTTAGGCCCATATCAATAAAATATGATTATGTTTTCTATGTGAAATTTCTATTGTTGTTTGTTTTGTGATTTACCCCCTTCATCAACTTTGTGTGCTCCTCCTATTTGAACCTCTTAATATCTACCATTTTCTAAAAAATAGTAGTTTAAAAACTAGATTCTAAGCACTACAAATATTTTTCTCATCACATCTTCAAATTTTAAGCATGATCACCTTGAATTTCTCATCCAAGATTGGTTTTTAATAGTTTCAAAAGAAAGGTGGCCACTTTTAACTCCCTTTTAGTCCACTATTTCAATGCACATACCCATGAATAACTATCAAATATCAAAATTGTTAACCTTAGGAGCCAGAAACATTAGAATTTGAACTAAGAGGATAAGGTCATTTCATGGACCAATCTAGTAGATTGATTCACACCCATACTCCAGTCTAATGTAAATTAAAGGCTATAAGGAGGGTTGATATGTACCATTGAAATCTAAGGGGGACTAGTTAATTAATAAGTTGTGTGGTAAGAAAATATGAAACAAAATAGGATTCAAATAATAAACATTAAAAACATATTCCACATCGACCTACACTTCTGATTGAGTGAAAGAAACTAGCAAAAATGTGAACAAAGAACATATAAGTTTCTCACGTACACAAGATCTCTATTATGTTGAAGGCAGTTGTGCTCTTCAATTGATTTCCTAATTGAAAGATAGAGTGTGGTTGTTCATAGTAGCATCATGATGTTGCATTATGGTTGATGTTCATTGAAAATGGAGGTAGGAAGGGTTCATTTATAGGTTTTTCAAATGAGAAAATTGATGGTCAGGATTGGTCAAGAATTGGTTGAGAGATCAAAAATTGAGATTAGGCTAGTTAATTGGTTGTGATATGGATGTTGGGAAATAAAATAATGTTTCTTATAATGATTTATTAAATTGTAGGTGTAAAGGATTAATTAAGTGGCTAAATAGTTGTTATCAACCAATTACGAGGTTTAAAAGGGGTTTTTTAGGAAGAATTAAATAAATACAAAGTATTTTGGAATTATTAGGATGTATGGTAGAAGAAATTAATTAAATAAATATTAAATTTATTTAATTAACTTGAATATTAGAAAAGGGATGAAAATGATGTTAGGAGGTGGATAACTTTGGGTGTCTACAAGTTTAATACTAGGTTTAATTTGTATAGTAAACAAAACAAATTGAACATTACAACATTATATTTAAAACCACTTTATCAGCGCTAATGTCTTGGAGACTGGGACCCCCTAGAAGTGATCTCTAGTGATAAAGCCGTGGGAAGATATCCCCAGAAGGGTCTCCCTAGCCTTTGTCCAAGCTAAAACAGAGTTCTCGCATTAAAAAGAAACCAGTTCCAAAAATAAATGTAAAACAAAGAAGAAAAAGACCCCTATATACTTTTTATCATTCTAGTATTTCTAAGACTAGTTACTCTTTGCCTTGCCCTTTTCTAATCCTTAAAATGATTTTCAATTATTTGTATTCAAATAATATATTATATTTCATATTCAATTTTCCCGTTGTGTTAAAATTTCAGTCAAAGATTTTTATACATCACCTTCAAGCATCTAATATTTTGTTCATTTCCATGTTCTCATGATGGTAGACCTTCCGCATGTTAACAGTTTTATGATTATAAAATTATAATAAAGAACTATTGGAGCTCTATCTCGCCATGCAATTTTCAGTAGTTGATTGCTCCATGAATTGTAGATATACCTATCACAAGAATATGGATTCTGGTCAAGCAAACCATTTGATTTAAATCAGCCTGAATGGATTGTTTTGGCGTTTATTTACGTCAAATCTGGCTTTCATGATCGTAGCCTTGGAAAAGCTGTTCCCTTCAATCCCCATCATTGCATACAATGAGGGAAGCAATCTTTTACGAATGTACACGTACAGTATAACTAAACCGAAGAACACGAAAATCTGAGAAGCCGTCGTTATAAACCATTATAAATATTTGAAAGATTCTGAATACATAATTCTCGATTATTTGTTTTTTCCTAGAAGGAGAATCATCTGGAACCTTATCGCAGATTGTGGGCATCACATGGTTTGATTATAAACAGTAAATTGAAAAAGGATATAATTTTAGCTTTGTTTTTTTATAGGCTCAGATCTTTATATTGCATTTAGTTTCAGACATTTTTGTATTCAGTTAAGCCTTAATGTATTTTATTCTATTTCACTTCAAAATTTTCAAAGATCAACTGTGAGACTGGTCAATGATTTAAACATATGTCCATTCACAGTTTAGTTGTTAGATAATGCCTACGACTGTTACTGCTACTGTTCTCTTGGATAGCTTCTGCATTTGTTCTGTTTCTGGTTTGTCTACATTTTGTCATACAGCTCACAAATAAATTATTGTTGAATTGACAATTCCCGTTGACTGACAATTTTCCATCCATCATTAGTTATTGCATTAAAATAATGGAAGGTAGTGAATAACTTAATATTGCAATCAGCCTTGTTAGTGACTGCGTATCATATGTGAATACTACAATGACAAGGATGTTCTTCACTCTTCTATGATACCAAACAAAATACATTGGTTATTTCATTCTTACCCAATATTCTTAGATTGATTAGGGCAAATGTTTTTAATTTTTTACTCCCTGCTTTAGATTTCACTATTTCATATTAATTTGTATTAAAATCTGTGAATAACCAAAAACTGCGCATCTTTTTTAATGTTTCAAAATGGCTAATATAATGATATTAAAATTTAAATTTAAAAAAAATTTTGGTTGGTAGATATTTTTTTCGTGTAGGGTGACTAAATTATTGAATGTTAAAATAATAAAATTATATTGGCTTGCTAAGAGAGGTGTTGGATGAAAAATGCTTGTTTGTTGTTGCCTAAGTTTAGGTTATGGCATGACAATTATCATCCCATAGTCTAGTGCTTTTATTTTTTGAAATAAAAATGCAACATATCTTTGTAAATATGTTTTACTTTTGTTGGGGCTTTAGGTGTTTGTTAATATTTTTTTGTTTTACAATTGCATTGTTGAGCCAATGTCATGTTTTCTATCTTTTTGAAACCCTAAAGCAAGAATGTAGTTTTGATAAATTATCTCTTCAAACTTTAATTTGTAAATGACATTATTGTTGTTTTTTTCCCTTCTTGTGTTTAACTAGTGAGGGGATAGTGGATTGGCGTTAGGATTGACTTTGAAAGATGGAAGACATGTATGGTGGAACCCTAGAACACCATGCTCTCAACTCATCTACTTATCTTCCCAAGTTAAATGTCTTTTGTGATTCCTATATTTTAGTTTAAGAATATTTATGGTTGTTATTTAAGAATCATTCATTGTTTGATGTAGAGTTGTAAAGTTTATTTGGTAGTAACTTTGCATGTACCAATTTCAAGTGTTTATTTGGTAACAACTATACAAGAACATAACTTCTATATTTCTTCTAGGGCGATGTTATGACTATTTGTATTAAATCATGCTATGACAATGCTTTGGTTATGTGTATGATTAAGTTAGGGGATTTTGTAGGTTGTATATTTCTTAACTACATCCTTATTCTTTTATGGCTCTATCAATGTCAATCTATTAGAGTTTCCTAGCACCCATTTAATTTTTTTATCCTATGCTTAGGCCCTCTATAAATGAACAGCTATCATGGGATGTTTATGTTCTTGAAATTGTAATAATAAATATTACATACCTTGCAACTTACTTTATCATAGTTTACACTTACTTTAGGCATTTCTATTTTTGTATATTTTTAGCCTTGTCCACACCTTGTGTAGCCATGTGCATCCTAGTTTAGTCTCTATTCATACTTAGCCTAATGTTATTGATCTTTAATTATTTATCCATATCCGACTTGGGTTTCCCCTTATCATCTATGTTTGACACTTGTTTAATCTGTATTCATCGTTACAATGCTATTATCATCACCCACCTAACATTTAATTTTGATGTCTCCCTCTTCATGTGTGTTTGACCATCGTTTTCATCTTGTTCTCCTTTATTCATGCTCCATGTTTATCCAATTGATATGAAACCAATTCTAACTTCCTTCTATTAATCTCATTTGACTTCATTGAAGATTTGGGAGCCCTAACACCAAATTCAACATGTCCCCCTATTGGAATATCTTCAACACTTGGGCAACCCTTGGGTGCATGGCTAGTTTTTGTGAACACCCTAACCAAATTTTGGTGGAATGTCATCACATACCTATTTTCATGTTTGCTTACCTCAAATCATTTTGAAAACCTATAAATATACCATTTCTCCTCTTATTTTTACATCCACATTTTACTATCATTGCATGATATTAATCTTGTATTCCTTCATACTTTAGAAATATTAGAGCTACATGGGGAGTGATCTTGGAACCATTAAATCTTGTTAGATCCTTTTTGGATCTTATCTCTAGCCCTCTTGTGGTTCTTTTCATCCCCTTTAACACTCCCTTTTGTAGGTTTCCTTGTTTTCAAGAACTATGGAGTATATATGTGTTGTGTGCATATATTGAAAAATTATTTGCAAAATATCACAAGAATTCCCTAAAATTATTAGAGTAATTAGATATCATAACCATGTACACCTCCATTAGGACATCATCCCCACTTTGTTAGATCATAGCTCCCTAGATCACCAAACTTCTCTAAAAAGTTATATTTGTCTTTCGCTACTTAATTCATCTTTCACCATAAATTTTTGTTGTGTTTTTCTTTATTTTATCCTTCATTTAGAATTCACCTTCTAGTGTTTTTTTATGTTCTAATAACCATGCTTATAATTTTTGTCTCTATTTGTGCATTTTTTGAACAAGTGACTTTCCATTCGAAACCCCAAGAAGTCTGATAAATATTTCATCCAAAACTTCTAGCATTATTTACTATAGGACCACCTATGGCCCCACTAGGACATTTACACCTATATGTATGACTGAACTCAACCATTTATTAGATGAGACCACTAAGAGCCTCCAAATTTTTCTAGCAACTTATTGACATAATTTTTAGCAAACTACATTCACACTTCCAATCCATTAGGTGCATAACTCCTAATTGCTTCTCTTGCAAAGTCTCTTCCTAGTTTCGTCTCTAGATGTCTTCTCATTTTGTGTTCTCTCTTTCCATGTTAAATCTTCTCTTATTGTCACTCTCATCTCTAGCATATATGCTAACATAGATTCATAACAAGATAATTATTTTATATCTCAAAAGATTTATCTTGTTCTATTTTAACATATACACATTAAAAAGAAAGAGCCAACCATTTTTATTTTATTTTATCTCATGAAACTATAACTTACATTCTTATACTTTTGCATAGATTAGCAACATACTTATTTTTATTTTCACTTCCTAACTCTTTTCACCTATCTTCCATTATTTTTACCATCTTCTAGAACCCTGGGACCTACTTATGATAATGAGTGAGTGCAAGAATTTGGGTACACTTTAAATTGGAAGTATTTTTCTCAAAATTAAAGTTTGTCATTGTTGGGATAAAAATTTGAAGTACTTACATATAGAATATTAACATGGTGTAAAATATGAAATGTAGTATTTTTTTTCTAGTTTTTATTAATGTAATTTATTCTAATATTCAAATCATAAAATTTGGTTTTGTATAGGTTGTACTATAACATCAGAAAATGTCCCCTTGGGGGCTTTTCCCTCATAAGGTTTAGCTCCCAGGTCTTTTGCATGCATTTAGGACATCTTACTTCATAATTTGGCATCCTGATGGAATGAACCCTAGGTAACATGACAAATGGGACCTAGGAGGACCCCTTGAGCTAGACCCTTCCCAAAATATGTGGAGAGGACTTGGGTGCCCACGCCCTAGTCCTACCCTATTTTGGGGTAGTCCCAATTTTTGGTTGTCGGTTTGTGACCGTTATTTGGGTCCTATGCCAACATGGTAAGTTTGAATTTAGGAAATCTTGGTGGGAGTATTTGTAGTTGCATATAAAATCATATTTAGCCATTCATTAAAAAATTGGATGATTACTAGATGATTACTAGCAAGCTATTGTGTTCTCAAGGTGATTCAAGGCTTTCATTATGTTGCAAGAGTAGAATTGTGTGGTTTATGTGTTTGTGTTTACTAATTTGAGCATCCACTTCCTCATGGAATAAGAGCATCTTCCTCCCATGAGATCTTCACTACAAGGTGACATTATATTGTGTTTTCATCATCATTTCCTTTAGTTTTTGCCTCTGCCTCATAAGGGCATGCACTTTCTATCTAACAATGGTGTTTGGAGACTTAAAAGTCCTCTAGGGCTTAACTGAGGCAAGCTTCTAAACACCACAACCCTCTCCCAAAGTTTTGTGATTGCACGTTATAGGTGTCGTATCTAGAAAAAGTGGAGTTGTAGGAAGGATCAATAGACACCAAGGATTTAGGATCTGCAGAGGACTCTGGAGCCTTTTTAGGACTTGGGCACTAGTCCCTGTGTCCTCCACAGTTGAATTTCTAGAAATAGAAGTTACAGTACAGATCAGTGTCAGAAGGAGGTCAAGACCCTACAAAGAAACTGGTACATTAGACTTGGGCGCCCGCTCCTTAGTCCTCAACTTTTCTACCTCGAAACCCTAAAAAATAGGTACTATGTGATTTGTCATTTTACATCTCTTTGCAAGAGCCTTTTTTGTAAATTCATCTGTTTATTGTTGTATTTGCATAATTAGGGTTTTGATGGTCAATTAAGCATAAGAGAAGGAAAATTGATAATTAAATACCCTAATCCAAGTTTCCCTACATCTCACAATGACCTAGGGTATGATAGTGCATTGTCACTTGACCCTAGATCCTTGAATGTTGAGGGTGAAAGGAGGATTCAAACATCTAACAACTAAAACAATAAACAATCTAAATTTTACCCCAAACATTTTGGTGAACCCGTGTTTTTGGACTTAAATTGCAACTTGCTAAGTGGGTTTCTTCATATTTGGATTGATTTGATTCATTCATAGAGTCTTTCATCTTATTGCATTGAGAAAATTACAAAAAAATTGAAAAATTTGCAAAAATTTGAAAACCCTAGCTTGCATTTTCATATAGATTGTACTAAATTGCATCAATTCTTTCTAAATTTCCCTAATTCATGATTTTTACATCAGCTCTGATATAAAATACAAATAAAACATAAAAATTTAATAACTTGCATTGCATTTTCATCATTAATTTGCTAGGCTTTTGTAGAAATTTTGACAATTTTCATTAAACCTAGTAATTCCAAAATCTAGGGTTAATAGGAAAAATCTTCTTTCATATTTTTCTACTAATTTTTGAGGCTCACTAAAATTAGAATTTGGCTATAGTCTTTCATTTTAGTGTAAATTTGCATTTAGATTTTAAATATTTGCATTCTTGCATAGAAAATTTCAACAAAAAACTATCAATTTTCATGCATTTTTATTAGATTTGCATTGGCATTTTGCATATTAAATCTTGGAAATCATTTTCAGATCTAAGAGTATTTCATTTTCAGATCTAAGGAAAATCATTTGACATAACATTTTGTGTCAAGATCTAAAACCTAGGGCTTAAAAAAAACACCAATTTTCACTAAATTTGGCCTTATCGACTCTCTAAACTTGCACCATAGGCATGTTGTGAAGAGTATTTTTACATTAATTGGATGTTATGAGGGTAATCACTTTCTTTCCCTCCTAAAAATCTTTACAACACCCTTTTAACGGGCTCTTATATTGAGAATTTGGTGAAAAACTACACATTTTTGATATTTTTGCCCTAGGGTTTGGCCTAGTTCACACTCTAAGTGTGTTGTGACAAATTTTATGGACTGAGGTGAATGAAATCATTGATTGTATTCATGGAACCTCCTGAAATTCATTACAACACCCCTTTTTCTAAGTCTTGGAGTTGAAAAACCATGAAAAATAGCCTATTTTTGCTATATTTTCACTAGGGTTTTACCTTAACTGGCACTAAAAGTGTGTTGTGTTGGGCATTTTAATAGTAAGTGACTGTTATTACTTATATAATTTTTTTTCCATCATCATTTTCCTCACAACACCCTTTGTCATGATCTTTTTCCTTGAGTTTTAGTGAAAAAAAAAAGTGCCTATTTTGACATATTTTCACTATAGTTTGACTTGGCATTATCTTGGATTCGCATCAAGAGTGTGTTGAGAAGGATCATATTTTTGTTTTGGACTGATATCAGACATATAACTTGCTGCCCCTAATCAAAATCCTTACAACACTCTTTGTTTCACTTAATTGCATTGAAAAAGTCCAAAAAAATCAAGCATTTTAAGTCATTCTCATACATTCTTTTGTACTTGTCTTTTGCATCAAATTTGAAAATATTTTAAAATATGAGTTTACATTGAAAATAATGAAATGGCACCTTCATGTCATTTTTCTATGGTATCTCTGCATGTATTTATCAAATATCTTGATTTTGACAAATTCCTAATCCTCATGAGTGAACATCCTTTGATATTAGAAGATTTAACCAAATTCATCTCTAGGAACACTCATGAGAAAGATGAGAGTGAAAAGCCTTTTTTTGTCATAGAGTATGATGATGATGATGTACCTTCCTCTCATCCCATTGCTGGTGTAGGAGCACCAAGGGGATCATCTATGTTTGTTTTCATACATGTTTTTCATGTTTTGTGGTTCATGTTGTCTTGTTCTAATAAGGTCCTAGAAGACCATTCATGTAATAAGGACTATGTCCAAATATCTATTGTTGTCTTGTAGGAGGTAGTCACTTTTGTAAGCCTCCCTAAGGCATGTAGAGACAATATTCATGATTCTATGCCTTGTTAAGGCATGTCAAGGAGTCTAATGCCTTATTCAAGGCCTAATTACATAGTAAACTATTTGAAGGCACTTGTTAAGCCTAAACAGTCCTCAACACGTAAGGACAAAACTAGTAAGTAGTTGTAGTTTTCAAAATTGTCAAGGAAGTTCGATGGGGAAGAAGTGGTTGTAAACCTTCCCATCGAACCAAACTACCTTCAAGGAGTTAGTCAAGGTATGAACCAGTTTAAAACACCTTGAACATGATCATTGTAAAAGAGGCAAGAAGTTTCAAAGCAATCTAAGACCAATTCTCTGTTGTTTTTGTTGTTTTTCTACATTTTCTGAAACAACAGTCTGTACTATTCATTTGTAAGGAACTGTCAAGAGTCCCAAATGTGTGGGATGAAAAGAGGGATGGATTAAATTTCAAACAAGTCCACTTTGGTTCTTTGATGTTAAGTGAGAAGAGTTTTGTGACCATATTACTAGGACTGCTCACTGTGTAAACTCTGTCTTCTTGAGGAAAACGCTGCTACAGGCCGTACACAATGAAGGTACAGATTTGTTCTAATCTTGTCATTCTTTGATTGGATAGTACATGTAGTCACCTTACATTTAAAAGTAGTTTGGTGTCTTGAAGTTGCATTATAGGGGAGGTATAAGGTTTCTTTTAAAAACAGTCCCATTAAACCCTAAACAAGGGTTTTGCTTCCAACGATGGGATATTGACCATCCCACTATCTTTCAAGGCCATAAGACTAGTGGGATGGATGTATTCATTTGTATTTCAAGTGCTTTGAATGATTGCAGGAGAGGGAGAGTTGGTGTTTGCAAGGTTTATCAGAAAAGGCTTAATATGACCATGTATTAAGCCCATTGGAGGAACCATAGAGGCATTTTTGGGAACATCAGATTGTAGGGGGGTTAAACCCACAAAATCCCTAGTTGTGGCATGTATCCTAAGTGTTTAGATCATTGGTTGAGTTCTGTACTTGCATTTTATGGTAGTCTCTTTGTATTTTTGGCCTAATTGGGGCTCTAAGGCATTAGGAGGAGTTATAGGTTGAGCCATATCATCCAAAACAACCAATACCCATTCTTGGATATGTGATAGGGGGTCCTAATGGGTATCTTATAATTGTCTAGGATTTGAATTTGAAGACATGTGTCAAAAGTTATTAGGATTGTTCTCCTTTTGTAGGGCTACAAACCATTTCTTCGGTTTATGAAGGAAGTACCATTTCTGAGTTTGACCTGCATTTGCCAATGGATTGGATGGGTTCCAATGCATGCCTAAACACCCTTTCCATGAAGAAATTTGAGTCCCTAACTGTTGTTCCCACTTTTGTATGAAGAACCTCAAATTTGGTCTTTTTGGTGTAGTGCAAACCTAGTCAACTTGTCTATCTTCCTCCTATCCAAAGTACCTCTACATCATAGTGGTATTAGAGCCATAAAAGGTTTTGTTGTTGTTTGTGTAAGGCCTGGTATATGTCAGCAGAAGAGAGTGAAGGAGAGGCTAGCAATATGCCTCCAAAGGGGATGACCACTGAAGTGGTCAAGAAGTTCAAGGAGATGGAAGAGAAGATCAAAAGTGGAGTCAAGCAAGTACTCCAAGTAGAGTTGAAGGCATTGAGGATAGGGAAGAGGATAGATGAAGGTTTTGATGAAGAGGAAGAAAAAGAGGAGGAAGAAGAAGAGCAAGAAGAGGTAGAGATACTGGCAGATCAAAAGCATTTCCTTGAAGCCATCAAGACAATTGGCAACGATTCTTTAGAGGCTCGAATGGATATTCCCATGTTCAGTGGAAAGATGAATGTTGATGAAGTCATGGAGTGGATTGAGGCCCTAAACAACTACTTTGAATACAAAGTTCCTTACAGCAAGAGGGTGAAGTATGCAAAAACTAAACTCAAAGGTACTGCCCTTACATGGTGGATATACACCCAAGGTGAGAGGGTAAAGAATGGGAAGAGTATGATCTCTTCATGGAGCAGAATGTTGGAGAGGATCAAGTCCCAATTCCTTCCATCAGACTATGAGGTGCAGATCTACAAGAAGATGCAAAATCTCAAGCAAAGAGATTTGGATGTGGCCACTTACACTAAGGAGTTTCACAAATACACTCTTCATTGTGGGTACATGGAGGATGAAAAAGCTAAAGTGGCAAGGCATCTAAATGGTTTGAAGTTTAATATCAAAGATGAAATCAGTTTATTAACCCCTAAAACCATGGAAAAATGCTTTCAAGTGGCATTAAGGGCTGAAGAGAAGTTGAAGAGGAAAGGTGAGCAGCAAAATAGAGGAAGAGGTGGCCGAAATTTCAGAGGTAGGGGCAGTTTTGGAGGCAGAAATCAGTCACAAAGAAGTCAAGGGGAATCTACTTCCCAAGATCAAAGTGGAGAATCAAGTTCTAGAGGAGGCTTTAGAGGAAGAAGGCCTAATGGAAGAGGTAGATTTGGTGGACCAGGGAGAGGTCCTAATGTCTTCACAGGAAGGTGCTACAATTACAACCAAGTGGGACATCCAGCCTTCAAGTGTCCTAAAAAGAAAGCCTCAAGCTCTCATGGAGGAAAGAGAAGGAACCAATTGATCCAAGAGGAAGATTGCCAAAGTGTCAACTCTCCAATTGGAAGTGCAGCCCCAGTCCATGAAGGAGAAAGTTTGATGATGAGAAGAACCATGTTGAAGGTGCCTCAAACACAAGAACCCCCTAGAAGGAAGACATTGTTCAAGACAACATGCAAGGCCTATGGTAAGATTTGCAAGGTAATTGTTGATTCAGGCCCAACTAAAAATTTGGTTTCCATTGAAATGGTAGACAAGTTGAAATTGAAAAGACTTCCTCATGTTAGTCCTTATAAAATATCATGGTTGAATAAAGGGCAACAAGTTTTGGTAGATGAACAATCATGGGTTGAATTTGAAATAGGAGAATATAAGGACATGATTTTGTGTGATATAATTCCCATGGATGCTTGTCATTTGCTATTAGGCCATCCATGGCAATATGATGTTCAATCACAACATGATGGTAAAACTAATTCTTTCATCATAACCAAGAATGGTAGAAAGTATAGAATGGATCCTTTGCTTGATGAGAATGTAGAAAAGAATGTTGGGTCACGTGTCATGATTGTGAGTGGTAAAGAGTTTTTATATGCCCTTAAGGAGGAAGGAACCCAAGGGTATACTCTAATTCTGAAGCCTAGAAATAGTCCTAGTTTGCATGATCCTAGTAAGGAAGAAGTTCCTAATGAGGTGCAGCAATTGCTAGAGAAGTATAAGAGGATTATGGTAGAAAAGATGCCTAATGAGATGCCACCTATTAGGGACATAATCCATCAAATTGACTTCATACAGGGATCTACTTTGCCAAACAAAGCAGTCTACAAGATGACACCTTCACAAAGTGAAGAGATTGCCAAGCAAGTGCAAGAATTGTTAGATAAGGGATTGGTAAGAAAGAGCCTTAGCCCATGTGCTATCCCAACAGTCGTAGCCCCTAAAAAGGATAGTAAATTAAGGTTGTGTATGGATTCTAGAGCCATTAACAAGATTACCATAAGATATAGGTTCCCTATGCGAAGAATTGAGGACCTAATGGACTGTTTGGGATGGGCTAGGTACTTTTCTAAGATTAACCTTAAGAGTGGGTATCATCAAATTAGGATAAAGCAAGGGGATGAATGGAAGACAACATTCAAAACAAATGAAGGTCTTTATGAATGGTTGGTGATGCCATTTGGTCTATCTAATGCCCCAAGTACTTTTATGCATCTCATGAATGAAGTATTGAAAGATTGCATTGGTAAATTTGTTGTGGTTTACTTGGATGACATTCTTGTTTGCAGCAGGACTAAGGAAGAGCATTTGCAACATTTGGATCAGGTTTTGAAGAAGTTGTTGTTATCACCCAGATTTGTACACTTGCTGCAGTTGTAAGACTTTAGCAATCTTGAGAAACATGGGATCTTTCCAAGGTCTATGGGTCACCTATTTTAGAAAGAACCTCTAGAGAAGGCCGGCTTCCTAGTTGGTTATCACCTAAAATCTACGGAATTTGTAGAGGAAAAGGGAGAAGGAATGCTTTTTTAAATGAAAGATAAAACTAGAAAAAAACTTGAAAGTAAGGGTGATTCACCAAGTTGAATAAAAGAACCCTCATAGAACTAAGAAAATGCACAACACAACCAGATACAACAAGTAGACATACATAGATTCAGATAATTCTAGCAAAGGTGAGAAACAAAATGGTTGAGAGGAACAAAAATGTTCACAGACAATCATATGCAGATTCACATTAAACTAAAAATTAGTAAAGGAGGTAAAAATAACATGCATATATTCAATAAGAAGCCATGGTTATAGTTAAGGAATGCTCTGTTTGGAATCAGAAGCATAGAATGCTAAAAATTTCCAACCTTTTTTACATCTCACTTCTATGCATATATAGCATTTACAATTTGACCTAAGTCCATTACAATGAATTCTAGAAACTGCTATCACATAGGCCCGTCAGAAAATATCTGTGCCAGGAGGGACGTCTACCTGCAAGAATTCATGGCATAAAAATATCTAGAATAGGGGTAGATGGAAGATATTTTGAATCTTCAATGTGAACTGCTAAATCATCAACCTGCACTCATAAATACCACAAATATCTGCATCTGCATATCTCAAATTGGTCGCTGAAACGTCCAGTCGATCGAGCATGCAAATCCAGATCCAAATTTTGAAAGTGGAAATATCCTCCTCAAAATCTTGCCAAATGATAGAGGAGGCAAAAACAAGCATATTTTCCTTTTGAAGCACATTGAAATTTGCTGGGATGAGGGAGATATGGGCGGTCAAAGATGCAGTCAACTGCATCCTACATTTGCATATCACTTTGCATCTCTGCACTTGAATCGACATCTGAATGACCCTTTGAATCTGCCTTTGCATATGACCAACAGCTTTGTATGTATCGAGTTGTCGGGGTGACCTCCAGCTGAGCTACCGATAAGCATGGTCTTGCTGAAATGTTAATTGTATGTGCGCTTGCATTCAGCATTTAAACGGCCTTGAAAATGCCTTTGTATATACATTTGTATATGCATTTGCATATACAATACAATGGCTACACAGAAAATGGGCCCCTTTTGAATCAGCTTTTGAATTGGCCCTGACATGTGGTAGCACCTGATTGGTCGCTGAGTTGAGCCTGAGACCCATCGCTAAACAATTGTATACTTTATCGGCCATTGAAAAGACCAAAAACAGAGTCACTGATGCACTAAGTCTCGCCAAAAATCCTTTGTATGTGACCTTTGTGTATAAGATTGTATATGAGGTATAATCACACATACGTACAATGTGGAACTCAAAGGATTATCAGCTATATTGGAACTTTAGAACAGGTCTGGCCCTTTTATCCTTTCTTCTTTGCATATCGGCATATACAAGCACTTCAACATACAAACTGTGGAACTCAACACTAAATTTGCCAAATTTGATTTTCCATTCGGGTCCGCCTTGTATATCGCCATTGTATCTAACCTTTGTATATCACATATACAATGCGAAATATACAAAGGAAAACTGCATACAAACCTATACATGCAAACACTTCATCTTGGCATATACATGTGACCTTTGTATATCACTTTTTATATGACCCTTGTATGTACAAACATACAATGCAAACATACATACAAGGAATACATACAATCACCTCTACCTGTATAAACCAAAATTCAATATATTTCAGGTCCAGGCTTTATATGTTTGAAATGCATATTCCATTGTATATCTTCTTGTATCAGCATTATGTGTCTTTCTGATGTACATTCTACCCTTGCATCTTGGCAATGTACATGTCCTTGCATCTGTGACTTGTATATGAGATACAATTGTCGTTGTATTAAAAGCGGACCCCACCTTTTGTATGTGCCTTATTTGCTGCTTTGTATACCTGATTGTATGTGCGAAGATACAATCACCCGATATACATTCAGCTTTGTATCTCCCTCATGTATCTGCCTTTGTATATGCAAACATACAATGGCGAATGTATATGCAAATATACATTCAAAAATGTATACACAAATACTAATCATGAAACTGAGAAACCCTGCGATGGAAAATACTTGAAGCTGAAAGATTTCTGGGTTTTTCTAGGTTTTTGGCAAAGATTCTTCAGGCAAGATTTTGGGATTTTTGGCAAGGCATAGCATGAGTAATTGAAAGATTTAAGCTCTGTAGGGTCATTTTCTAAAGGATATTCAAAGAATATACAAGGTGAACTATTTAACTCTGGACAGAGGAAAATAGGGCAACATATTGGTGACTTCTATGGGATGTTTGCCTGCTAAACAATTAGATCAGTGGCCTTAAGCATCTATTGGGCATGGAGTCACATAAAGACTCAAAAATATAACTTTGATAAACAATCCTACCCTCAGTAACTCAGTATATCAGCAATGAAGAACACTTGGAAGACCAAAACCAAAACAAGATGCTAAAAGAAACCCAAAGAACTATGCTAGACAACACTTAGGAAAAACAAAAATGGATCTAAACTATTGTGCAACAACACTTATTGAAAGCAAGAAACCTAATATACTGCTTTACAAGGCAACTCATACCTCAAAAACACTTCTTCAAGTGTATCCCATTGACTAGGATAGGCAGATTTTCTCCATCCATGTTTGATAACTAAAATGCATTGTGCTCCTTGCACTCAGTAATGATAAATGGGCCACTCCACATGCTATCAAACTTGGAGTGCTTTCCTGGCCTACTTTTCGACTCATCCCATTTAAGTACCATATCACCCTCCCTAAAAATTCTGGGAGTGGCCTTCTTATCAAAACTCTTTTTGTTTGAAGCTGATGATACTGCATAGCTTTCATAGCTTTATCTCTAATCTCCTCAAGCTCCATAAGTTGAGCATATTTGATAGCCATGGGATCTTCTTCTTCAAACATCTCCAGCTGATTCATGATATCAAGTGTTGGTAGCTCCACAGACACAGACAATCTTACCTCTTTTCAAAAAACTAACATATATGGGGAGTTTCCAATAGACCTCTTGGGAATTATTCTATCTGCCCATAAAATAGATTTCGAATTGGTGTGCCAAGTTCTTTGGTTGTCCTCCATTAATATTTTGATAATCCTTATGAGATTTTTATTGGTAGATTCAGCCAAACCATTACCCTGTGGGTAATAATTTGATGAAGTGTTCAAATAGATTCCATTCTTCATAGCCCAGTCAGTTATTTTCAATCCAACAAAGGTTAAAGCATTGTCTGAGATAATTGACTCAGGTACTCCAAATCTGGATACCAAATTACAATAAAAGTTCAAAACAACATTCTCATTGGATTCCTTCAGAGCCACTGCTTTAGTCCACCTTGTGAAATAGTCTATTGATGTAAGTATCCACCTATGGCCTACACTTGACGGTGGGTTAATGGGACCTATGAAATCAATGCCCCATCTCATGAAGGGTTGTTCTACTTGAATTAGTTGCAGAGGTAAAGCTGGCAGCCTTTCTTTGCCTACAAAAATGGCACATTTTACACACTTTCTGGCCCATGCATGGGCATCCTTAAATAAGCTAGGCTAGTAATATCCAGCTCTCATTATTTTCCAAGCAGTAGTCCCTGGGGCAAAATGACCCCTTGTTGTTCAATCATGAAACTCATGTAGCACCTTATCAGTTTGATCATTATCAATGCATCTTAACAACACACCATTAAAATCTTTTATGAAAAGGATGCCATTAATTAAAACATATGGAATATAGTGCAGTCTAAAATATCTTCTCTTAGTTCTATCTAAACCTGCTAGACATTGACCAATTTGCAAAAAATGAGTCATATCATCTACCCAACCTGTGCCAACTGCTGCTCTATCAGCATGATGTTCATCTTCAAGGGTTAGAAGCACCTCCTCTTCTTTCTCTGTTTCATTTTCAGAACTAGTAGCAAGCTGTTGACTGAGTCCTCTGCCTCTGATGAGCTTGGTTATCTTGATATCTACATCATATTCGATGACTTTGGTAATCCAACCAACCCTTTTCACATTAACATCCTTACCTAACATGAACTCCTTCACATTAGGGTGAGCAACCATCAAATGCACCTTATTGTTAGAAATAAGATGCCTGAACTTCTTCAGACTTCTTACCACTGCAAGGACATGCTTTTCAATGAAACTATATCATTGTTCATACTCCTCCAGTCCTTGACTAAAAAAAGTGATTGGCTGCTCAAAGCCTTCACTTTGCTGTTGTACCAGAATTGCAGAAATGGTATCTAGACCACCATAAGCAGACAAAATAAAATCTTTGGAGAAATCAGGATTTACCAGAGTTGGTGCAGCCGATAACGCTTCTTGTATGGACTCAAAGCTGAGTTTGGCCTCTTTTGTCCAACTAAAAACTGTATTTTTCTTTAGCATAGAGGTTAATGGCTTCAATAAATTTGCAATGTCAAGTATAAATCTTTGTAGAAAATTAATTCTGCCAATAAAACTTTCCAACCCTTTCTTGTGACTAGGTAAAGGTAGCTCCAAAATAGCTCTTACCCTTTCTGTATCAATGGTAACTCCCTCCTTTGACACAATGTGTCCTAAAAGCTTGCCTTCATGCACAAAAAAAATGCATTTCTTGGGATTGAGAGATATCCCAAACTCTTTACATCTCTCAATTACTTGTTTCAGGTGGGAAAAATGTTCAGATGCATCCTTAGAGAAAATTGTGATGTCATCAAGGTATACAAGTACCAATTTATAAAGCAAACCCTTAAAAGTCATATCCGTAGCTCTCTGAAAAGGAGAGCCAGCATTTGACAGACCAAAAGGCATCCTTTTGTAGGCCATGGTGCCCCATTTGGTGGTAAAAGAAGTTTTAAAATGATCTTCCTCCTTGACTAACACTTGATTATAACCGGAATATCCATCAAGTAAGGAGAATCTTTCTGAACCAGCCACTACTTGCAAAATTTGCTCCATTGAGGGCAACGGGTAGTGGTCTTTTAAGGAGGCCCTATTAAGGTCTCTAAAATCAACGCACAACCTAATCTCTCCATTCTTCTTCCCCACAAGAACAAGATTCGAGACCCAAGAAGTATGCTTGATCAGAAAAATGATATTTCCCTCGATCAACTTGGTTAATTTCTTAATCATCAGGGGCCCAAGTTTTGGGTTTAAAGATCTTTGTTTCTGCCATATAGGTTTTACACTTGGCTCTAACTCTATAGTATGCTAGGCAATATGATGATCAAACCCTTTTAGGTCTGAGTAATCCCAAGCAAACACATCTTCAAATTCTTGAGAAAGAGCAATAAAAGCTTTCCTATCCTCAGGCGAACAGATTTTACCAATTTTGAGAAGCTTACCTTTAAAAATTTCTAGCTCCTCATAATGTTCCTCTTTGACCTGCATGGTAATTTTGCTCTTTTTATGCTAATCATCAGTACCAAAAATGGATTCCAAGGTTACTAATCCTCTAGGCAGCTTATTAGTCCTTAACTGAACAACTTGATCATCATCATATTATTGTTTGAGTTTGTTATAATTCATCACAGAAAACTCATCCTCTTCTAATAGGAAACGCAGGACCTACTCATCATTCTCAAAAACTTGCCAATGAATGCTATTGTCAGGGATAGAAAGCCTATCAACTATTTTCACATGACGCTGTACTTTTTCTCTTTGAATATCACTGGGGATATCAAACTGAGCCCCAATTGCATCTAGCCTATCTGCATGATAGTTTTGATTTCTTGGAATAGAGATTAGATTGAAAGCGTCAAACTCCTCAATCATATCCCATACTCTATATTTATAGCATTTCAAAGCATCATTCTTTGTAATATGCAATCCCCTTACTTGATTTACAATAAGTTCACTGTCCCCATACACTTGCAAACAACCAATTTTTTTCTTCCTTGCCCACTGCAAACCTTGAATCAACCCTTCATACATAGTAGTGTTATTTGTACATGAAAAAGCAAAATGGAAAGCAGAATAATATCTGTCACCTTGCAAAGACATAAGCATTGCACCACCACTAGATCCATTCCTATTCCTAGAGCCATCAAAGTACATTTTCCATACCTCATCCTACTGTTCTATCTGTTGCTCTGCATTCTTTACCAGGTTTGGAATTTCTGTTTCAGGTTTGTGTAGTATGTAAACCTCCATACCAGTTTCTTGAATGTGTCCCTCAGGATCTTCTACAATATCTTCTGAGGCCCACTCTTTTAAAAGCACTTCTGGTATACTTTCATCTTACAATTCTTGAGCAGCAACAAGCTCAGGATCACCAGAAATAATGTAATTTGCATTAACATCACTTGGGACATAAGGCTCTATGTGATATTTGGCAAGCAATTTAGATTTTATGGTCACTTTCGTGCCATATTTGGTCTTGAAGAACATGTGGGACTAGTCTAAGGATAAATATCCTCCAATCTTGGCAGTGAATTCTCTTGACAAACACATAGCAAAATGAGGAGGTAAATCTATGATGAACACCTCTAGAGAAATGGAAACATTCAGATAGGTATGTAGAGTGAGACCTAGATCTTTCATCACACCTACAGTGTTAATAGCTGTGCCATCTAGTTGGAGTACACCCTTCTCAAGGGGCTAGTATTTCAATCCTAATTGGTCTGCAATCTGCTTTGGCATCATAGAACTACTTGTACCACTATCCACCATGCAGTTGTGTACTAACTTGTCTCCAATTATTAAAGACACAAAAAATGGAAGTGGCTTAGCACTCTTAATTGGCTGCTTACTGTTAGGGTCAATAGTTGCATCATTTGACACTTTTAAATCAGACAAGGCAAATTGTAACATGTCCTTTTGACCCAAGATAGCTAAGGAATCCCACATAGACATTGTCACATTCATCTTCTCCATATTTTCAATGACATTAAAAGGTGGAGTAACATTTATCTTCTGGTGTGACTTTGTAGCAGCAATATTAGCCTGCAAATGAGGCTGCTCCCTGGCAGTTGCTTGAGCATTCCTTTGCAAAATATGGTGAATCTGGGATGCAGAAGGATCAACAACTCCTTTTCCTTTATTTTCTGCTTGATCTATCTCATAACCACTCCTTTTAGCTCTTGTATTTGCTGCAACTGAGGTATCTGTTGGCAAGAGACACTATATGGATTCATGGTTGTTGTCATTGATGGCAACAAAGGTCATCCCACATATCCGCAAGTCATGGTGTGTCTCTACCGGAAGTCAGAATGAAGATTATTGTGGTTTGGTGAACAAGAATAGAGCATGTGGCAAGGTCCAACAGACCGGTCCGGATCTCTCAGAAGAAGTATCTTGGTACAGTATGGATTTGGGGAAGTCAAGAGGACTACCTTGAGTAATAGATTCCAAAGATTTAGCCTCTAGTGATGGACAAGGAAAAAGATATGAATAGTTGAATACCTGTTTCCTGAGTAACAGTGTGAACAGAGGAAGAACTGATTGATAGAACATCAGATTGCTTTCCGGATGTGTTTCTGACAGGGGTAAAGGTTATGAAGACATGGATTATGTTTGGCTGACATGATTAATGATTTCTACAAGTATATGCTTGATCCACATTACTTGATATGCAAGGATTTAGCCGACAGAACAGAGTTTGTGAGAAGATAGACTATTTCAGGTGCCGACTACAAAGATAATGAGATCACTAGTGCGGATATATATACAGGATGGATTTAGTTGTAAGGGGTGAAGTTATGTGATGTGATATGCGAATAAGTGAAGAGCAGAGCAGAAGTAGTAAGAAAGATCCGGTATGTGAAAGGAAAGCAGAATAAAGAGAAGAAAGATGAAATGCAGCAGATCAGTATACTGAGCCTAATCAGAACTGAACTCCAGCATATGTGGATGCTTCCAATCAGTTCAAATACTGTGTAACATTCTTTTGTAGACAGTGTGTCTCCTTGTAGGTAGTGTGCCTCCTTTGTGAGCAGTGTGCTCGGGCAGTGAGCCCTAATTGGCAAGTGCCATTTTGTAATTCCTTATTCTTCTAACAAAGAATAATCTTTGGGTTAATCACCCCGTGGTTTTCTCCCTTAATAGGGTTTCCATGTCAAAAATACTGTGTCATGTTTTTCATTTCATGGTTATGTTTGCATGTTTGAATTAATGCTGCATTGATTAATAAGAAAGTTCAAAAAAAGAAATAATTAGGATAACTAATTCACCCCCCCTCTCAGTTATCAACAATTGGTATCAAAGCTAAGTTCCTCCTAATAAAGCCTAATAGCTTGAGGAAGATCTGGGAGTTCAAATGGATGCATATGGTTTAAGGGAGCAACTCAAAACTACCCTTGAGGATATTGAACAGTCAAACTCCGAAGTCAATGAATTAAAGGAAAGACTCAAACAGGCTGATGAATTCATGAGAGAACTAAAAGACAAATTAAGTCTCTCTATGAAAAAGAGAAAGGAGCTGCTCTAGCAATTGGCAAGACAAAGTGAGTAAAGTAATGCAAATGAAGAGCTGACTGAAAAAACCAAGTTATGTGGAAAGTTATCAAAAGAAGTCATTATGGTAAGACATGAAATGGAATCAGGAGTTATAAAGTTTACTCAAGAGATTGAGGAGAAAAGAAAACTGAAGACAATCTAAGACAATCTTTCAAAGAGAAATCAGAAGATTACCATCAGATGGATAGGATTATCAGAGATCTTTAATTTGATCTTGAAGATGCTAAAGATAATGAAGAAAAACTTGAGGATCAAATTGTCTCTCTCAAAAGGGATCTTCAAACAGCAAATGAATACAAAGAGAAATTCAAGATAAGTTCTGCTCAACTTGAAGTCCTTCTTGGAAATCAAAAGAGGACAGATGACAAGTGTGGTTTAGGATATGAGAAAGGAGAAAGCTCTGGATCTGGTCAGAAGAATTTTGGATCAGAAAATCCAAGGAACAGGCCTAGAAAACCTCTAGTAAGACAGCTCAATGCTCAAAGATATCCATCCTTCAATGGATACTGCCACAACTGCAATCACTTTGGTCACAAAGCTAATCAGTGCAAAAAGAGAATGAATCAGACTAATTCATCCTTCTCCGGACAATGCTTTAACTGCAAAAGGTATGGACATAAGTCTCATGAATGCAGAAATATGCAAATGAACAAATCATTCAATGGAAGATGCTTTACATGCAATAGAGTAGGTCATATGGCTAATCAATGCAGATCAAGAGGTTATCAGTCAAATATGCAAAGAGATGTTGTTTGCCAAATCTGTAATAGGTCCGGTCATAATGCAAAAGTCTACAGAAGCAAGAATCAAGACAAAAGAGGTCCGGTATATAGTCAGAATGAAGACAAAGGTAAACAAAAGATGAATGCGGATGAAGTTAGGAATGAGATGAACAAGATTTGGGTGAAGAAAAGTTTAGAGAAGGTAGAGGTTGGATCCGCACCAGACTCTGGTGCTCATATTCTATTTGGAAATTAAGAAATGAGCTCTGGCTCAGGGGGAGACACAAAGAAAACCCTGTTCCCCCAGCCAATCAAGTGGTGCCAGATTAGGCACAAGATGCGGAGTAAAGGGTTTATAGATATGAGTCTTGAGATGATCTAGCTAAGATTTTAGAGATCTGCATGAAGATGTGAAGAAGTTGTGATCGATAATGTAGAACCTATTCTAGGAGATGCTCCGGAATGATAGAAGATTACAGAAAGGTCCGAAGAGATCCGAAAGTGCATTGTCTTATTTTGTGGAGTGGACAGAGTATTTGGGATGTCCTTGTGATGTGTCATCTTGATTTGTTCATGGTTGGAAGATCCGCATGATGTTCATAAATCAGGACTGATCCAATTCTTCAAGTCATTCGAATAAGGTAAACCAGAATAATGTAGGTCGAGCATTTATTACAACCAGATATTAGGGTTTGTGGAGCAATATAAGGGATTTCTCATAAATCACTTGTTCATTCTGCACTCAAGAAGAAGCAAAAATTGGAGCTCTGCAACAAACTTCATCAAGTTCACCGAAGATCTTTTGCAGAAATCATTACATACAGAAATCAATCCAACCACTCTGTGTAACCGAAGGTGCATAAGGTATTTTCTGTTTTCGATATCTCACTACAAATCTTTTAAAAAATGTCTACTCTGAATATAGTAAAGATCTTAGATAGGCCCCAACCTGAATTTAAAAAACACCCATACAAGTCATTGGAGGTAGATCCCTTAGGAGCATTCTCTAGTGTTCCTCATGGCATTTTACACATGAAAGACATTAGGGTTTACATACATGCAAGTATTGAGGAATTTGGGGAATTCAAATTAAGAGATTTCTATCACAAACAACTAATAGACAATGCTTTTGAGCTTAAACCAGAGTATAAGGGTATCTAGAAGAAACATTTTGATCAATTCATTCATTTCCCCTACTTTGAAGAAAATGAATGGGTCCGGTACGTATTGAGTAGAATACATGACAACTTCCTATGGCTGAATAGACCCTACAAGATCACAAAAGAAGCAATTAGGGTAGTAACTGGTCTATACTCTTCCGGAGGGATACCTATCCTGAAATTCGTCAAAAATAACATTGTAACTGAGGCCACCGGATCAAAATTTGATAAGAGGGCAATGACCATTGAAGATATTTCTAATCTGGATGCGAGTATGTATCTATGATAATAGGATACAAAATTTATCACTCCAGTAGGGAGAATTCTGTATCCAGAACTGCAGTATATACTACTGATGAGATGCTGAGGAAGAATGCAGATTATGATCTCTATGAACTTCTTGTAAGCCAATTAATGGAAAATATATAGAAGATCAAAAAGGACAAAAAGAATTCTTTTAAGTATGGTACTCTTATATTATGTCTATTTTTCTACTTCATGAATGAGCTGCCCAGATCAAGTGGATGGGTATGGCAGAATGACAAACCTGTTGCAGTCCAAATCAGAGATTATTTACATGGGCTTGGGGATGCCAAAGCAAGAAATACAGCCCTGTGGGGATACTTCAAAAACTTCCAGAGCATGATGCAAGCAAGAGAAAAAATTCCCCAGTCCATTGTTGAAGTCCATTGTTTAAAAATACAAAGACTCAGTTTGCTTTATGGTTGATACTGATCAGTGCCTAATGGAGGCAGTGGAGCCAAGGACAGTCTGGATCATGCCCATGGGGTATGAGGTTGATGAACAGATTGTGGAACTACATGTTCAACACATGCTTAGTCAGCCCAAAGATCCAAAGGTAGAAAGGTTTGGAACCTTTGAGGAGCTGAGTGTGAGGATCCATGTGGAACTCAGAGAACCTGAGATAAAGAGGAAGGTGAGAAAAGAAGTAGAGCATATTGCTCAAGGCCTAGGCATCCCAAAGGAGGCACTTGATGTCAACCAGGAAAAGAGGTGAAAGGCTGAGGAAGAGAAGAAAGGGGCAGAAAAGAAAAGCAAGAAAAGTACTCCGGTGGAAACCTCAACCTGGACCAGATCATCAAAGGGATCTACACCTGTCACAACCAAAGGCTCAAAAATGTCAAAACTGGAAGGTCAGACATCTAGTAAAGGAGAGAAAAGGTCTAAAATAAAAGCCACAAGGGCTTATACAAGTTAGAAAGATGAAGAGGAAACAGAATCAGATGAGGGGGTAAAAGAAATAAAGAAGAAGAAGAAGAAAGGATCTGGTAAACCCTCCACAGGCCAAGACAAGGGAGAAATGGCAGAGAAATTTGTTGAAAAGCCCACCCTGTCTCTAGACAGTGTAATCAAATCAGTCATTGTGGATGGAAACCTTCAACCAATGGCTGAATTCTATGATGACTACAATGAGGCTGATCAAAAGATCCTGCAGGAAGCTATAATCAGGTATCTGAACATCTACAACAAAGCCTTCATTGAAATTATCTCCCTTATTCCTAAGAGTCTAGAGAGGGAATTGGAAATGAGAAAGGCAAATGCCATGGCAAAAGACCTTGAGATCAAGGAACAGATAGCTATTCAGCTATATCCTTCAATTGATCACAAAACAATGAACATGGTATTCAAAGACTGCAAGGATGAATTCAGAAGCAAAGCAAGGATGGATCAGCTTATGCTTGGTGAGACTGACAAGGTAGCCAAGGACACTGAAAATATCCTCCAGAATACATTCAAAAGGTTCAACATTCCTATTATAGAGGACTTGGGTGCAGAAATAGCTGTGGACTTGGAATCCTCTGCTCCGGGAGAAGTGGCCCTTGAATAGACTAGCATCTCTCATCCGGTTTCCCCTACAGTCTCTAGATCCAAAGAAGAAGAGAAATTATAGGAGAAAGAAGCAGCGGTAAAAGAAAAAGAGGTTGACAGTACCAAGGGTGTAGAGAAAGAGAAGACTCCAATAGAGAAAACCACAACTGATAGTGGTAAGAATGTGGAAGGAGAGAAAATTCCAAAGGACAGTTCCAAGACTACAGAAGAGAAGAAACATCTGTCTCTAGCAAGAGACACTGCACAAACTGTTCAAAAATTTTTGAGCAAAGAAATAATAGAGATTGATGAACTGGAGCTTCTACAAGGTCCATTCAACTTTGATTCCCTCTCTTCGGTACAGACAACGAAGATAGCTTCATTTGCAAATGCTAAGGCAAATGAAAAACAACTAAAGTCTCATATGGAAGACTGTGAGTTGATAGAGGCTTCTTCTGGAGTGCTTGAAAAGATTATGCCATCAATCCAAAAAGATCTGACAGCCTCCTCTTCCAGTAATCTCAAAACCTTAGTCAGTAGTGTTGGTACACATTTTGATTCTCTAGAAAAAATCAGCTGAAGAAAAGGTCCGGAAGGAGTTTTTGGATAAGAGATTTTCAGAAGTACTAGGGTTAATCTCTAATGATAGGAGAAATATGAGTATTGGGATAAAGAGCCTAGAAAATGCTCTTAAGGATGGCGGTGACATTTACAAATTTTGTATCTCCTAGTCAAAAGCAACAGTAGAAATTGATAAGAAAATAAAAGAGGAACAGGACAAACTACTAAGTTTGTCTCAAAGTTTTGATCCTCTCTCTTCCTCCATAGTAAATCAAGAATGTCAAACTATTGCAATCACAAATGCAATCAAGAATTTTGAAAAGGAAAAGAAGAATATAATTAACCGGATGGGAGAACTTAGAAGGATTATAATCCCTAAGTTAGAAACTATGCATGAGGCCATAAGTGATGCTCAGACTACCACCCAAACCAATGATCCGATAGATCTCAAGAGGGCAGAAGCTTTTGCATTTTTGTTGAGTGGTCACATTTCAATTTTGGATAGAATGAAGCAAAGTTGGGCTACAGAACTGGTCCAATTGAAGACATCCTTTGCAGACATTCTTCAGTTTATGTGAGTATGTAATACGCGGCTAAGTATAGTAAATTTTTTTAAAATTTTGGTGTGCGGACCCTACCCTTTGCCATTGATGTCAAAGGGGGAGTGAGGAGCAGTGAAAAATAAGGAATCCAACTAAGGGGGAGCTCCAGAAAATGTATATAAAGATAGAGCATCAGCCAAGGGGGAGCATAGTGTAAACACTTAGTCATTTTTCACTAAGTGTTGCCATCAATGCCAAAGGGGGAGATTGTTGGCAAGAGACACTATGGTTGTTGTCATTGATGGAAACAAAGGTCATCCCACATATCCGCAAGTCATGGTGTGTCTCTACTAGAAGTCAGAATGAAGATTATTGTGGTTCGGTGAACAAGAACAGACCATGTGGCAAGGTCCGATAGACCGGTCTGGATCTCTTAGAAGAAGTATCTTGGTATAGTACAGATTTGGGGAAGTCAAGAGGACTACCTTGAGTAATAGATTCCAAGGATTTAGCCTCTGGTGATGGACAAGGTAAAAGATATGAACAGTTGAATACCGGATTCCTGAGTAACAGTGTGAACAGAGGAAGAACTGACTGATAGAACATCAGATTGCTTTCCGGATGTGTTTTTGATATGGGTAAAGGTTATGAAGACATGGATTATGTTTGGCTGACATGATTAATGATTTCTACAAGTATATGCTTGATCCACATTACTTGATATGCAAGGATTCAACCGACAGAATAGAGTTTGTGAGAAGATAGACTATTCCGGGTGCCGACTACAAAGATAATGAGATCACTAGTGCGTATATATATATATAGGATGGATTTAGTTGTAAGGGGTGAAGTTATGTGATGTGATATGCGAATAAGTGAAGAGCAGAGTAGAAGTAGTAAGAAAGATTCGGTATGTGAAAGGAAAGCAGAATAAAGAGAAGAAAGATGAAGTGCAGCAGATCAGTATACTGAGCCTAACTAGAACTGAACTCTAGCATATGTGGATGCTTCCAATCAGTTCAAATACTATGTAACATTCTTTTGTAGACAGTGTGTCTCCTTGTAGGCAGTGTGCCTCCTTTGTGAGCAGTGTGCTCGGGCAGTGAGCCCTAATTGGCAAGTGCCATTTTGTAATTCCTTATTCTTCTAACAGAGAATAATCTTTGGGTTAATCACCCTGTGGTTTTCTCCCTTAATAGGGTTTCCACGTCAAAAATAGTGTTTCATGTGTTTTTCATTTCATGGTTATGTTTGCCTGTTTGAATTAATGCTACATTGATTAATAAGAAAGTTCAAAAAAAAAAATTAGGATAACTGATTCACCTCCCCTCTCAGTTATCAACAATATCATCTCTGTTTACACCACAAAACTCATCTCCCCACCAGTTTAGGAAGGCAATATCATTCTGAGGCTGTTCTCGCCATTGTTCAATCCCATCATTAAGTGTGTTTGGCTATGAAACTGCAACATTTTGCACCATTAGAGCCTGATTTATCACTCCATTTGAACAAGTTGCCTGACTGTGTGGCTGATTACATGGATAACACAATTCATATTCAGCTGCAAGATTATTCTGAACAAGGACAAGGTCCCTGACTGCATTAATCGGTACAAGATTGTAAGGCTGAAAAGGCCTCTGGTTCACATTCTGCCAGGTACCGTGGTAATTGTTTTGATATGGAGGCCTATTAGCTTGGTATGGCTGATTTTGCCCTTGATAAGGCTGATTTTGCCCTTGACTGAGTGGCTGATAAGGCTATCTATTCTGGGACTACTACTTTTTTATATTTATCAGCTCATTCCTAAAAGTTTTCAAGATATTCTCTATTTTCTGTTGGTTGTTTTTGATCTCTCTTAACTCTTGTGATGAGCTAGAAACAACAATCTCAGGATTGGTAGAACTTGGTGATGCTGCTATAATAGGTAAAGGGACAAAAGATGGGATTAGCAAAGGCATTGAAGCTTGAATCTTAGGGAAAATGGGCATTGGTGGTCTAGGTGCTATCTTCCCAGCCTAAATCAGGCTATTTTATGCTCTAATAGCTATTTCATATGCATCAGGTAAATTTGTAGCTCCCAACGATTGTATCATTACTTAAATATCACTATTTAGAGCTTTCAAAAAATACAGAAAAGCATATTCTAAAGGAGGCCTCACCATGGCAGGAATTCTGTCCCATGTCTTCTAAAATTGAAAGTCGAAATCCATCATTTGCTCCTGGGGAGCTCTTTTTCTTTTAGTCATCTTTTCAACCAGCGATAAGTTATCTGACTTATCTTGAAATTATTTATTTAACTTATCACCCAAATCATCCCAAGTTTCAATGGTTTGCACTGGTAAACTCCTAAACCACTGTAATGCTTTTCCTTTAAAGGAGGCAGCTAGTAGCCTGATGGCTACATTTTCTTGAGTTACATGATGAACACCACATACAGAAGCTACGTCTCTAATGTGCTCAATTGGGGTGGTTTGATCCTCCCCTCTGAAATAGGGTAGGTTCTTCAAAGCTGCCATGGGTATATTATCATGCACTGTCAAATTCAATGGGCTGCTCCCATCAAAAGCCACAAATGGCTAATTTCTTGCCATTAGAACAGTTGGAGGTAGGTTTGCTTGAACCAGTACAGGAGCTACAGGTACCACTAGCCTGAAACTTGATGGGGTTGACTGTACTCTTTTGGAAACTAAAGTCCTTACCACAACTCTACTCTGTCTTCTAGGTGGAGATAGCTGCAGATACTCAAATGAACTCAAACTCTGATTTTGTATTTTTCTCATAAAACATAACAACACTGATCTACTTATCCTTTCTCAGTATGGGTCATAAAAAAATTGTTATCACCTAGATTTGCACCCTTGCTGCAGTTGTAAGACTTTAGCAATCTAGAGAAACATGGGATCTTTCCAAGGTCTATGGGTCACCTATGTTTGGAAAGAACCTCCGAAGAAGGTCAGCTTCCTAGTTGGTTATCACCTAAAATCTACTAAATTTGTAGAGGAAAAGGGAGAAGGAATGATTTTTAAAATAAAAGATAAAACTGGAAAAAAACTTGAAAGTAAGGGTGATTCACCAAGTTGAATAAAAGAACCCTCACAGAATTGAGAAAATGCACAACACAACTAGATACAACAAGTAGACATACACAAATTTAGATGATTCTAGCAAAGGTGAGAAACAAAATCGTTGAGAGGAACAAAAATGTTCATAGACAATCATATGCAGATTCACACTAAACTAAAAATTAGTAAAAGAGGTAAAAATAACTTGCATATATTCAATAAGAAGGCATGGTAACAATAAAGGAATGCTCTATTTGGAATTAGAAGCATAGAATGCTAAAAATTTCCAACCTTTTATACATCTCACTTCTATGCATATATAGAATTTACAATTTGACCTAAGTCCATTACAAGGAATTCTAGAAATTGATGTCACATAGGCCCGTCAGAAAATATCTGTGCCAGGAGGGACATCTACCTGCAAGAATTCATGGCATAAAATTATCTGGAACAGGGGCAGATGGAAGATATTTTGAATCTTCAATGTGAGTTGCTGAATCATCGACCTGCACTCATAAATGCCACAAATATTTGTGAGTCCCACCGAGCATGCCAAAAACTGTTATCACTCAGATTTGCACCCTTGCTGCAGTTGTAAGACTTTAGCAATCTAGAGAAACATGGGATCTTTCCAAGGTCTATGGGTCACCTATGTTTGGAAAGAACCTCCAGAGAAGGCCAGCTTCCTAGCTAGTTATCACCTAAAATTTATTGAATTTGCAGAGGAAAAAAGAGAAGGAATGCTTTTTTAAATGAAAGATAAAACTGGAAAAAAACTTGAAAGTAAGGGTGATTCACCAAGTTGAATAAAAGAACCCTCACAGAATTTAGAAAATGCACAACACAACAAGATATAGCAAGTAGACATACACAAATTCAGATGATTCTAGCAAAGGTGAGAAACAAAATGGTTGAGAGGAACAAAAATGTTCACAGACAATCATATGCAGATTCACACTAAACTAAAAATCAGTAAAAGAGGTAAAAATAACTTTCATATATTCAATAAGAAGGCATGGTTACAGTAAAGGAATGCTCTGTTTGGAATTAGAAGCATAGAATGCTAAAAATTTCTAACCTTTTTTACATCTCACTTCTATGCATATATAGCATTTACAATTTGACCTAAGTCCATTACAATGAAATCTAGAAACTGTTGTAACATAGGCCTATCAGAAAATATCTGTGCCAGGAGGGATGTCTACCTGCAAAAATTCTTGGCATAAAAATATATGGAATAGGGGCAGATGGAAGATATTTTGAATCTTCAATGTGAGCTACTAAATCATTGACCTACATCATAAATGCCACAAATATCTGCATCTGCATATCTTGAATTGGTCGCTGAAACATCCAGTCGATCAAGCATGCAAATCCAAATCCAAATTTTGAAAGTGGAAATATCCTCCTCAAAATCCCGCTAAATGACAGAGGAGGCAAAAACAAGCATATTTGTCTTTTGAAGCACGTTAAAATTTACTAGGATGAGGGAGATATGGGTGGTCAAAGCTACGGTCAACTGCATCCTACATTTGCATATCGCTCTGCATCTCTGCACTCTAATCGACATCTGAATGACGCTTTGAATCTGCCTTTGCATATGACCAACAGCTTTGTATGTATTGGGTTGTCGGGGTGACCTCCAGCTGAGCTACCAATAAGCATGGTCTTGCCGAAATGTTCATTGTATGTGCGCTTGCATTCAGCATTTAAATGGCCTTGAAAATGCCTTTGCATATACATTTGTATATGCATTTACATATACAATACAATGGCTACATAGAAAACAGGCCCCTTTTGAATTGGCTTTTGAATCGGCCCTGACACGTGGCACCACCTGATTAGTCACTGAGTTGAGCCTGAGACCCATCGCTAAACAATTGCATGCTTTATCAGCCATCGGAAAGACCAAAAATAGAGTCACCGATGCACTAAGTCTCGCCAAAAATCCTTTGTATGTGACCTTTGTATATAAGATTGTATATGAGATACAATCACACATACATACAATGCAGAACTCAAAGTATTATCGGCTATATTGGAACTTTAGAACAGGGCCGGCCCTTGTATCCTTTCTTCTTTGCATATTGGCATATACAAGCACTTCAACATACAAACTACGAAACTCAACACTGAATTTGCCAAATTTGATTTTCCAGTCAGGTCTACCTAGTATATCGACATTGTATCTAACCTTTGTATATGTGATATACAATGCGAAATATACAAAGGAAAACTACATACAAACCTGTACATGCAAACACTTCATCTTGGCATATACATGTGACCTTTGTATATCACTTTGTATATGATGCTTGTATGTGCAAACATACATACAAGGAATACATACAATCACCTCTGCCTGCATAAACCAAAATGCAATATCTTTCGGGTCCGGGCTTTGTATGTTTGAAATGCATATTCTATTGTATATCTTCTTGTATCTTCATTATGTGTCTTTCTGATGTACATTCTATCCTTGCATCTTGGCGATGTACATGTCCTTGCATCTGTGACTTGTATATGAGATACAATTGCCGTTGTATTAAAAGCAGACCCCACCTTTTGTATGTGCCTTATTTGCTTCTTTGTATACCCGATTGTATGTGTGATAATACAATCACCTGATATACATTCACCTTTATATCTCCCTCATGTATCTAACTTTGTATATGCAAACATACAATGGCGAATGTATATGCGAATATACATTCAAAAATGTATACACAAATACTAATCAAGAAACTGAGAAACCCTGTAATAGAAAATACTTGAAGCTAAAAGATTTCTGGGTTTTTCTAGGTTTTTGGCAAAGATTCTTTAGATAGGATTTTGGGATTTTTGGCAAGGTAAGCATGAGTAATTGAAATATTTAAGCTCTATAGGGTCATTTTCTAAAGGATGTTCAAGGAATATACAAGGTGAACTATTTAACTCTGGACAGAGGAAAATAGGTCGACAGTTGCATGATGAACAATTGATGATAAACATGGAAAAGAGTGTCTTCATGAAGCAAGAACTCACCTATCTTGGTTTTGTGATTTCACAAGGTAGTTTGAAGATGGATCCAACAAAGGTAGAAGCCATTTTGTCATGGCCAACTCCAAAAACAGCAGGTGATGTGAAAAGTTTTCATGGTTTGGCAACATTTTATAGGAAATTCATAAGGGGTTTTAGTCATATTTGTGCACCAATTTTGGATACCATCAAAGGGGGCAGAAATGTAATTTTTTTTGGACAAAGGCAGCCAATGTTTCTTTTGAAATTCTGAAACAAAAAGTAGCACAATAGCCCATACTTGTTTTCCCCAACTTTAACAAGTTGTTTATAGTGGAATGTGATGCTAGTAACCTTGCTATAGGCGCTGTCCTAAGTCAAGAAGGTAGGCCTGTTGCTTTCTTTAGTGAAAAATTGAATGATGCTAAGAGAAAGTACTTTACTTATGACTTAGAATTATATGCAATGGTGCAAGCTTTGAAAAAATGGAGGCACTACCTTTTGCCTAAAGAATTTATTGTTTATACTGACAACCATGCACTTAGTTTTCTGAATTCACAGGAGAAACTCAATCATAGGCATATGAAATGGGTTGAGCAACTCCAAACCTATACTTTTTCAATCAAACACAAGAAGGGGCAGGCTAACAAAGTGGCAGATGCATTGAGTAGAAAGGTGTGTATGATTTAGGAAATTTAGTTGCAAAGTGTAGGAGTTGATGCTCTCAAACATATGTATCAGGATGATGAAGATTTCAAGGAGGTATATGAAGTTTGTTCAAAATTTTTAGACTCTTATCATTCTGATTTTTTTGAGTTTTTGTTACAGCAGGGATTGTTGTTCAAAGGTAGCCAACTATGTGTTCCTAGGTGTTCCATGAGGGAGAACATCATAAAGAAAAAACATTGTGGTGGACAAGGAGGTCATTTTGGGTTGGATAAAACATTGGATCAGGTGAAGAGGTTTTATTTTTGGCCTAAAATGCAATCAGATATCAAAAAATTTGTTGAATATTATAGTATTTGTCAAAGGGAAAAGGGTACTTCATCTAATGTTGGTCTATATCAGCCACTTCCTATTCCTAATAGGACATGGGAAAGTATTAGCATGGATTTTGTATTGGGTCTTCCTAGGACTCAAAGAGGCTTTGATAGTATATTTGTTGTGGTGGATAGATTCAGTAAGATGGCTCATTTCTTGCCATGTAAATGTACTAATGATGCTTCTCACATTGTTGGTTTGTTCTTCAAAGAAATTGTTAGAATCCATGGTTTGCCTCTTAACATTGTGACTGACAAGGATCCAAATTTTGTGGGCCACTTTAGGCACACTTTGTGGAAGAAGTTGGGTACTCAATTATCATTTACTTCAGCCTATCACCCTCAGACTGATGGCCAAACTGAGGTGGTGAATAGGTCATTGGGAAATCTCCTCAGGTGTCTTACCAAACAACATGGAGAGGCATGGGATATGATCATCCCTCAAGAAGAGTTTGCCTATAATGATTCCACCAATAGGAGCATAGGAAGGAGTCCATTTGAGGTTGTTTATGGTCTTCATCCAAGAGGTGTTCTTGAATTGAGAGATATCCATGGATTAGAAAGGAAAAGTGCTCAAAGTGAAGACTTTACATTAGCCATGAAGGACATCCATGATAATGTCAAAGAAAATCTTCAAAAGAACAATGACAAGTACAAGGAGAAAGCCAATGAGAGAAGTAGAGATGTACAATACAAGGTTGGGGATTTGGTCATGGCACATTTGAAGAAGGAAATACTTCCTAAGGGGAAGCCAACCAAACTCCTCATGAAGAAGATAGGATCATGCCAGATTGTGCAAAAGTTTGGGCCCAATGCCTATGAGATTGAACTTCCTCAAGACTTGGCCATATCTCCTATCTTCAATGTTTCAGACTTGTTTCCTTTCAAAGGTGATCCTAATATAGATTCAGAGGCAGATATGACAGTAGCAGGAGATGAAGATTGGGTTAAGGGTCTTCCACCCAATCAACCATTAAAGTTGGAAAGAATTCTTGACACCAAGGTCTTGAAGAAGACAAGAAAGAAGACATATAATCAATTCCTTGTCAAATTGAGTGGCTTACCCATTGAAGATGCCACTTGGATGGATGAAGAAGACATCTTGAAGCATGGTATCACAATTGCTGATCTACTTCCTCAAGAGACTTGAGTTCTCTTTCCACCCGGGGAGTATGGTGTAGGAGCACTAAGGGGATCATCTATGTTTGTTTTCATACTTTTTTTCATGTTTTGTGGTTCATGTTGTCTTTTTCCAATAAGGTCCTAGAAGACCATTCATGTAATAAGGACTATGTCCAAATATCTATTGCTGTCTTGTAGGAGGTAGTCACTTTTGTAAGCCTTCCTAAGGCATGTAGAGACAATATTCATGATTGTAAGCCTTGTTAAGGCATGTGAAGGAGTCTAATGCCTTGTTCAAGGCCTAATTACATAGTAAACTATTTGAAGGCACTTGTTAAGCCAAAATAGTCCTCAACATGTAAGGACAAAACTGGTAAGTAGTTGTAGTTTTCAAAATTGTCAAGGAAGTTCGATGGGGAAGAAGTGGTTGTAGACCTTCCCATCGAACCAAACTACCTTCAAGGAGTTAGTCAAGGTGTGAACAAATTTAAAACACCTTGAATATGATCATTGTAAAAGAGGCAAGAAGTTTCAAAGCAATCTAAGACCAATTCTCTGTTGTTTTTGTTGTTTTCCTGCATTTTCTAAAACAATAGTCCATACTATTCATTTGTACGGAATTGTCAATAGTCCCAAATGTGTGGGATGAAAAGATGAATGGATTAAATTTAAAACAATTCCACTTTGGTTCTTTGATGTTAAGTGAGAAGAGTTTTGTGACCATATTACTAGGACTACTCACTGTGGAAACTCTATCTTCTTGAGGAAAATGCTGCTACATGCCGTACATAGTGAAGGAACAGATTTTTTCTAATCTCCTCATGTTTTGATTGGATAGTACATTGAGTTACCTTGCATTTAAAAGAATTTTTGTGTCTTTAAGTTGCATTATAGGGGAGGTATAAGGTTTCTTTTAAAAATAATCCCATTAAACACTAAACAAGGGTTTTGCTTCCAACGATGGGATATTGACCATCCCACTATCTTTCAAGGCCATAAGACCAGTGGGATGGATGTATTCATTTGTATTTCAAGTTCTTTGAATGATTTTAGGAGAGGGAGAGTTGGTGTTTGCAAGGTTTATCAAACAAGGCTTAATATGACCATGTATTAAGCCCATTGGAGGAACCATAGAGGCATTTTTGGGAACAACAGATTGTAGGGGGGTAAAACCAACAAAATCCTTAGTTTTGGCATGTATCCTAAGTTCTCAAATCATTGGTTGAGTTCTGTGCTTGCATTTTATGGTAGTCTCTTCGTATTTTTGACCTAATTGGGGCTCTAAGGCATTAGGAGGAGTTATAGGTTGAGCCATATCATCCAAAACAACCAATACCCATTCTTGGATATGTGATAGGGGGTCCAAATGGGTATCTTCTAATGGTCTAATATTTGTATTTGAAGACCTGTGTCAAAAGTTATTAGGAATGTTCTCCTTTTGTAGGGCTACAAGCCATTTCTTGGGTTTGTGAAGGAAGTACCATTTCTAAGTTTGACCTACCTTTACCAATGGATGGGATGGGTTCCAATGTATGCCCAAACATGCTTTCCATGAGGAAATTTGAGCCCATAACTTTTGTTCCCACTTTTGTATGAAGAACCTCAAATTTGGACTTTTTGGTGTAGTGCAAACCTAGTCAACTTGTCTATCTTCCTCCTATCCAAAGTGCCTCTACATCAATTGCTCTCCCTAGCCAAGATGTAGCATTAGTGGATGAGAAAAGGTCTCTCACATTAAATACCTTTGGGGTGGATGTTGGCTGCAATCAAGAGGGAAACAATGGTAATCTAATACTTATTAATAGACTTGGTAGCAGTATTCCTAAGCTGGTTGTGTGGGGGGCACCTAATACACCTTCTGGCTTAAAGCTGATGATTATAGTTCAATGTGTTCAAAACATGTCACAACAACCACACCACAATGTGATTTCTCACACATACAATACCCATAATAACAAGCAAAGTAACCAAGCACCGCATGTGCCTATCTCTCTTCCATGTTCTCAAGCTATGTTCCCTCAACCACCTTGTCTTACTCATAAAAGTAGTCAAGAGTATGATCTTGTTGAATATCTTCGCGCTACTCCAGCTAAGATCTATCTTTGGGATTTAATACAAACATCACCTACATACCATGGAATGCTTCAAGAAGCTTTACAAAAGATGATTGTGCCACCTACTACAAAGCTAATGATGTAGCAACCGTATTGGATAGTATGCATGTGTCAAAAATAAATATTCTCTTTCAACCACATGAATTACCACTAGTCAAAGTTAAAAACCAATATGATCCTCTCATTATCTTCATCACAATAAACAAATCATTAGTTAAAAGAGTTATGATTGATAATGGATGGGGTCTTAATGTTTGTGGAATTGACTTATTACATAAGATTAAAGTTGATACATCATCCATCAAGCTAGAACTGCTAAGTATCCGTGGTTTTGACAATGTTGGAGGATAATCCATAGGTACTATAACTTTACCTATACAAGTGGGACCTATGATTATGCCTACCCTGATTCATGTCATGCCTATTTCTTTATCTTACAACATGATTCTTGGTAGACCTTGGATTCATGCATTGGGGGAAGTCCCTTCCACTCTACATCGTTCAATCAAATTTATAGTCAAAGGTAAATTTCATACTATTCATGTTGATCCTGCACCAGATAACTGTTTACACATTGAAATGCAAAAACTAGTTTACAATCATATGAATTGAAACAATTTGCAAGGTGATTCATCAATGACTAATGTTGTACAAGACTCTCAACCATTGAATGCACTTTTTGGTGATGATTGGGGTTCATTAGATTTTAACCCTTGTAGTACAGGGGAATACAAATTTAATAAACCTAACACAGTAGAAATTGCATCAATCTCGTCTAAACAATCTTTTGAAACATCTCAGAAAAACAAAGTCTCCTTGGTTGAGAATAAAGAAAATACTCTCACTCACACTACAAATTATGATACCTATGAGGCTTCACCTTCTTCTAAAGAAATGGACTCTCTATATGGTCATGGATTTCAAATCTTGTACAAAAATAATGACTATGTAGGCAATGGTTGCGGTGTAAATCAACAAGGAATTAGAGTACCTTCACATGTTGTTGGAATTAACTACACAACTAGTATATGATACCGTTCTTTGAAACCCACCAAAGCATTTTGTCATCCTAAACTTAATAAAATATCAAAACAACATGAGAGATATCATAGACATGTATGTTCTTAATGATGGTGCTACCAGGTAAGTATCTCTAACCCTTTATCTCTCTCATGATGTGCCTCCCTTGTGATGTGTTATGTGTTGTTTAGGCCTCCTGGGATGACTCTTGATTCTCTTGTAAGGTCCGGGATACTAGGAGACCACATCTATTGTGACTTTCTTCTATATTACCCATCTCTCTAATTTCATCGTTGTGTGTTGTGTCTTATGGACATAGCGTTGCAGTTGGTGACACTGGGGGCACTCTCCTATGTGACTATCCCTAAGACACTTTCTTCTCCTCTCTTATTTATTGTTTCCCTTCCTCTAGTGTTCCACCTAGTGGGTGGATGACGAAAAACATTTATACTGATGTGGACCTAGTGTCCCTTTTGAAAGCAATCAAAAAATGGACTAAGTTCCTAAGATGATGATGGGGTTGTATATTTTATCCGACGCTTGGCTAATGGAAGCACTTGTGCTTTCCGCATAGTGAATTTGATGATGTTTTTATCTCATTTACAAACCTTAACAATACTACTGCTCTGTGCACCTTTGTTTATCTTTGAATCTGGCCTTGGTGGTACTCGATTTAGAGAGCTTCATGATATAGCCCCACGGTTATCCTCGAATTCTGAATTCATTGTATAACCTTGGCTCTTTGTGTTGTTAATCATATGCATTGATGTTGTTTTTTATCATGATGTTGTAGACACTAACATGTTTCTTGCAATGATGTGTTTGTGGGAACATTTGGTGATCATGAACTACATGTCACCTCTAGGGGGCACGGGCTTAGCAAGAGCTAGTGTTCCCTTGTGTGTTTTATTCCTAAATTAACGTGCTTGATATCGATACCTGATATCAAACACCTTAAGGTGGGGGTATATATAAGGTAAGCTGTCTGTTCTAGATGCTAGTAAAGTGTATTTGAACAATCTTGGAATCTTGAAATCTATTATGTATACCTCATTTTCCCCATAAGGTATCTCTGTGATGCCAGTGGGGTTGTATACTTTTGAGATCATACCTCCTTTTCACCATAAGGCATCTCCGTGACACGAGTGGGGTGCTATGCCATGCTTCCTTTTCACTATAAGGCATCTCTGTGATGCAAGTGAGGTTACAATTTCAAAAGTCCTACGTGGAGGTGGGGAGTGGTTCTATGACTAACTCAACCCTTAAGCATGTCTTCGATGATTGTTGTGGCGAAGCGTAATTGTCAGTGTGTGCCTGTAATGTGCCCAAGATGGTGTTGGACCTAGAAATAGGGACACTCCATCGATTGTCTACCATGTTTTCTCCATGTATTCAAGTGTGTGTGTTTGGTGTGCTTGCTTTCTTTGGTGTGCCTACTACCCCATATGCAGTGTAAAGACTAGCTCGATGAGTGCTTCCTTCATTTTGGGAGGTTTTGCATGTCTTGCGTGTGTGTTGCCCCATACATGTAATCTAAAGACCAGCGCGATGAGTGCTTCCTTCATTATGGGAGGTTTGTTTACTTTCCAGTACTTGCATTCTCATTTCATATATATGAGAAAAAGAAAAGAAAAGAAATCATCTTTGTCTTCCATGTATTAATGTGTCTTCCATGCATTTATTGTCTTCTCTGTGTTCTGCATGACTGTAGCTGTCTTCTCCGTGTTTTGTGTGCCTGTTACTATCTTCTATGTGATCACTGTGTCTTCTTCGTGGTTAGCGTGTTTGCTGTGTTTGTCACCTTACTTTAATGCATGTATTGGCCTCGCGTTTATACATACATAAAAGTGGGGGCTAAATGTAATTTCAAAAAATGTCCCCTTGGGGGCTTTTCCCTCATAAGGTTTAGCTCCTGGGTGTTTTGTATGCATTTAGGACATATTACTTTATAATTTGGCATCTCGATGGAATGAACCCTAGGTAACATGACAAATGGGACCTAGGAGGACCCCTTGAGCTAGACCTTGCCCAAAATAGGAGGGAGAACTTGGGTGCCTACGCCTAGGTAGTCCTACCCTATTTTGGGGCAGTCCCAATTTTTGGGTGTCTATTTTTAACCCTTATTTGGGTCATATGCTGACACGGTAAGTTTGAATTTATGAAATCTTGGTGGGAGTGTTTGTAGTTGCATATTAAAGAATTTTTAGGCATTCTTTGGTAAACTAGATTTCAACTAGATGATTACTAGCAAGCTATTGTGTTATCAAGGTGATTCAAGGCTTTCATTGTGTTACAATAGTAGAATTGTGTGGTTTATGTGTTTATGTTTATAGATTTGAGCATCCACTTCCTCATGGAATGAAAAGCATCTTCCTCCCATGAGATCTTCACAAGGTGACATTATATTGTATTTTCATCATCATTTCCTTTGGTTTTTGCCTCTACCTCACAAGGGCATGCACTCTCTATTTGACAATGATGTTCAGAGACTCAAATGTCCTCTGGGGCTAGACTAAGGCAAGCCTCTAAACACTACAACCCCCTCCCAAAGTTTTGTGATTGCAGGTTACAAGTGTCATATATGGAAAAAGTGGAATTATAGGAAGGATCAACAGACACCAAGGATTCAGGATCTGAAGAGAAGCAGGACACTAGAGCCTTTTTGGGACTTGGGTGCTATTCCCCGTGTCCTCCATAGTTGAATTTCTAGAAACATAAGTTATAGTGCAGATCAGTGTCAGAAGGAGGTCAGCATCTCAGAAAGAAACTGGTACCTTGGACTTGGGCGCCTGCTCCTTAGTCCCTGACTTTTCTAGCTTGAAACCCTAAAAATAGGTACTCTGTGATTTGGCATTTTACATCTCTCTGTAAGAGCTTTTTATGTAATTCATCCATTTATTGTTGTATTTACATAATTAGGGTTTTAATGGTCAATTAAGCATAAGAGAAGGAAAATTGATAATTAAATACCCTAATCCAAGTTTGCCTACATCTCACAATGACCTAGGGTATGATAGTACATTGCCACTCGACCCTAAGTCCTTTAATGTTAAGGGTGAAAGGAGGATTTAAACATCTAACTACACTAAATTGAACAATCCCAAATTTTACCCTAAATATGTACAAAAGTGGCATTTTTAAAAAGTATATTTTAAGCCAAAACATCCACATGTACAACCAACATAATTTTATGTAAATGAAAGTATTTTTCAAAAAAAAATTGCATAAATATGCATATGATGTTAAAGTTTGGTCAAGATTTTTTTTTTTGTAATTTTTAATAAATATATTTTTTAAATTAATTTTTTATTGGGTAGGCGTTTTTATAAAACCCATCGTGTATAACTATCATAACTTGCCCTAAACTAGTTCTAACATGATTCTTTTTCATGGTGTAAAGAATGATATCTAGTTGGTTAGATTTTTTTTTTCAAAAAATTAGAATCAAAAGTTATTTAAAAAATAGTAATTAATATAAGTCATTTCAAGTTTATGAGTTCATTTCTTTAAAAATTAATTAATAAATAGAGACGTATATTGAACATCAAAAAATTTACATATTTGGAACCTAGACATTCTCATCTTTAATGTGTTTTAATTGTGTCTAAAAATCCTTAAATAAAAAGTCATCAACCATATTACTAAAGTTAGTTTTTACTCTTTCTACTACCGTGACAATGCACCTGTATGTCCAAGGTTGAGGGTTTAGTTTTTAAGTTAGTTTGATGTCTAAATCCAAAGCAAAACACAAGTTTCAAATTTTAAATTTCATCAAACACATACCTGCTCTAAAACGTATACCCATTCTAAAAATAAGGGGTACACATTCTAGAAAGAAATCGGTACACATTCTAAAAATAAACACATACTCATTTAGAAATAGGTATGAATTTTTATTAGAGTAATTATAAAGTTATTTTTAGTAGAATGTAGCACAATAGCATCTCTATAATTTTCTATTTTATAAGTATATCCCAACAGTGACTATTTACATAAAATAATATTATGTAGGTGTCTCTTAGAATCTCTTAACATCATTATTCATCAATATCATATTTAATTTTTAAATGGACTCAATCATAAGTAGCATTATCAAGTGGAGTCAAGCACATGAACTATTTTTAAAGGAATCAAGCAAAGCAATTTTTTTAGAGGAATCAAGTGTAGGTTATATATTGAAACAAAGGATCTATATCTAATTGTACTTTAGAAATATCAAGGATTGATCCATCTCAAAGTAAATTAAATATCATTTTTTAATTATGGGATCTCAAAAAATCAACAAAGAAAAAGAAAGCTCATGACACCTAAAAAAATTGAAGCACATTGAGAGGAGGAAAAATAACTAAGAGATATGAAAGAGAGGACTCAAGAAATGAAGAATGTTGAAGCATCCAATTTGGTGGCTATGGAAGAAGAGAATGTTGAAGAGACCAACATGGATGAGGTGAATGTAGGATATGCAAATGTAGAAATGTTGAATGTCAAAGAGAAGAGTATGGAAAAAGTGACTATGGAAACAAATCCAAGTAAGTCTTCAATTGCACTCAATGATAATGATAGTTTTTTAAAGGTAGTTATATATAACAATGTTGATGTAAATTCTATAATTATAAAAAACACAACAAAAATGATAATTAAATCCCTTGTATGAGTGAAAATGAAATATTTTTTTAAAATAAAAAAAATGTAGTAGATAATCTTCTTTGTAAGATATTTTGGAAAAAAAATTTAACCCATGCAAATGGATTGTACAAACTACCTTTTTATAAGAAGAGATAGGATGTAAATGTCAATTAGTAATGAAATTAATCAAAATGTCAAAAATGTGAAGAGGAATAAAGAATTAGGCATATTCATAATACTCAAAAAGAAATATAAATAAATAATTTTCTAGTGTCACTAATGTTATTTATTCTATTGGAAAAATTAGTTGGTCCAAAGATAGGAATGAAACATGATGAGCAATAGCAAATAATTTAGTTAATAAATCAATTTTGAGCAAAACAATGATAACTAAGACAGTTGGATTTTTAAATATAAATGCTAAAACTTTGAAAAAAGAGGTAAAGAGAAGAGTAAGTATTGAAGATGATCCAATTAAGCAATTTTAGGCTTTAAGTGGTAGACTCCTGGTGCGGGGCCACCTAGATACTTTGATTAATTTCATGTTCATTTTCATGTTTTGGTGTTGTATAAGGTCCAAGTGACCAATTGTAAGGCCTAGTGCCATGTGTGAGTCCGAGTGGAATAAATCTAGGTTCATTTTGTAAGTCCCAAGTGACATTTGTCAATTGTAATTGCATAATGCTAAAAATAGCAATAATGCCAAAATAGGCAGTAGTATTTCCTAGCCGTTTGGAATCGATCTCCTAGCCGCTTGGAGTCAATTTGGTACTACTCTGGGTGAATCTATAAAAACCAGGGAAATGAACAAGATCAGGTATTAGGGTTGAGGTTGTAATCAGTCATATGATATTGTGATCGAATGTAATCAGATCGCAGAGAGGAAGTTGAGTGTGATTAAACACTATTTGAAAGAGAAATAAAGATATTTTGTTCTGTCATTTTGATTCCTGTTCTCTATAATTGTAATTTTGTTAGCTGTAGATTCCCTTTCCATTTTGTGCTTTCCATTGCTGCAATATGTCGATATGAAGCATCAGTGGAATGGATTCGTTGTATCATATTTGTTTGTTTTTTGTTTTGTTTCATGATTTAGCGGCGCAGAGGATCCGGACAATGCGAGGTGCACAATAGATCACCTAGCATCTCCATGTGCTAGGGTTCGGTGAAGGCAGACTGTTTAATGGTGTATAGAAGTATCGGCATAGAAAACCCTAGCGAGGCCAATAAGAGAAGTCTAGCAGTGAAATCGGCGTATTGGTGAAAATATAATATAGGTTCTGTGATATATGAAGGTTGCACTAAAGTCAGAGTGACAAGTGAGATCAGAGGAATGATCATGGAAGGTGTTGATGGACAATGTCTGGCTAATAGGAGTGTCGCGGTGAAGAACAAAGTGAGGTCTCACCAAAAACAGCGTATTTTGGCATATCGGCAAGAGCATTGATATCGGGGAAGGAAACTAGAGATTCACCGATGTTTGGAGTCTCACCAAAGTGTCGGGAGATGGCTAGTATGTCGACACTTTGGCCGATCAAGTTTATTGAGAAGTTTTGATGCTTCCTCTGTGCGCTCTGCATCATTTTTGGTATCAGAGCCAGTGAAAGGTCTGTAGAAGTGTTGGCGTTGTCTGTGAATGTTTATGTCAGACAGAAAAAGTGAAGAAGGGGCTAGCAACATGCCTCCAAACGGAATGACCACCGAAGTGGTCAATAAATTCAAGAAGATGGAGGAGATGATCAAGACTAGAGTCAAGGAAGCACTCCAAGATGAGTTGAAGACCTTGGGAAAAGGTAGGAAATCAGACGAGGAGTCTCATGAAGAAGAAGATGGGGAAGAGGAAACAACCCCAGAACAAACAAGTATATCTGCAGACCAGAAACAATTTTTGGAGGCCATAAATCATTTGGTAAGGAGTCGTCCGAGGCAAGAATGGAGATTCTAATGTTCAGTGGAAAGATGGACGTAGATGAAGTCATCGAATGGGTCGAGGCTTTGAACAATTACTTCGAGTACAAGGAGGTACCAGAGAATAGAAGAGTCAAGTTTGCAAAGACAAAATTGAAGGGCACTACACTCACATGGTGGAACTACACCTAGGGGGAAAGGGTGAAGAGCGGCAAGAGCATGATCTCATTGTAGAGTCAGATGGTAGAGAGGATCAAGGCTTAGTTCCTACCAACAGATTATGAGGTGCAGATATATAGGAAAATGCAGAACCTCAGGTAGAAGGATATGGATATATCCACCTATACTGAGGAATTCCATAAATTATCTCTAAGTTGTGGACATGCTGAGGATGAGAAAGGAAGAGTTGCCAGGTATATTAACAACCTGAAGTATAGTATACAAGATAAGATTACCATCTTGACACCAGAAACTGTGGACAAATGTTTCCAAGTGGCACTAAGAGTAGAAGAGTAGCAGAAAAGAAAGGGAGACCAGTAGAATAGAGGCAGAGGTGGAAATTCCAGTGGCAGAAATAGCTTTGGTAGCAGAAATTAGTTCTAGAAGACTCAAGGGGACTCTAGTCAGCAAGAACATAGTGGAGAATCTAGTTCTGGAGAGGGTTTCAGAGGAAGGAAACCCAATGGGAGAGGCAGATTTGGTGGACTAGGCAGAGGTCCTAATGTCTTCATAGGAAGATGTTATAATTGTAACCAAATTGGGCACATAGTAGGCAGATGTCTGGAGAAAGCCTCAAGCTCTCATGGAGGAGAGAGAAGGAGCCAACTGATTCAAGAAGAAGATTGTCAGAGTGTGAAATCACCCATGGGAAGCACAGCTCCAACACAAGATGGAGAGAGTCTCATGATGAGAAGAAGAATGCTGAAAGCACCACAGACCAAGGAACCACCCCAGAGGAAGACACTATTCAGAACTCTGTGTAAAGTTTCTGGCAAAAGGTGTAAGGTAATTGTTGATTCTGGTTCAACTAAAAATTTAGTTTTAGTAGAAATGGTAGAGAAATTGAATTTGAAAAGATTGCCACCTGTGAGTCCATACAAAGTGTCATGGTTGAACAAAGGGCGACAAGTCTTGGTTGATGAACAAGCTTGGGTAGAATTTTAGATAGGGGAATATGGGGATAAAATTTTGTGTGATATAATTCCCATGGATGCATGCCATTTACTATTAGGTAGACCTTGGCAGTATGATGTACAAGCCTAGCATGATGGTAAGTTGAATTCCTTTGTGATCACTAAGAATGGTAGACAGTATAAGATGGATCCTTTACCAGAAGAGGGTGTAGACAAGAATGTACGGTCAAGTATCATGTTAATGAGTGGGAAAGAGTTCCTCCATACACTAAAAGAAGAGGGAACCCAAGGGTATGCTCTGATTTTGAAACCTAAAGACAATTCTGATTTGTCTGAAAACAACAAAGAAAAAGTCCCTAAGGAAGTGTAGGAATTGTTAGACAAATTTAAGGGTATCATGGTGGAGGATATGCCCAATGTACTACCCCCTATGAGAGACATAAGTCATCATATTGACTTCATCTCAGGTTCCACATTGCCAAATAAACCAGCTTATAAAATGACACCTAATCAAAATGAGGAGATTGCTAAATGAGTACAAGAACTGTTGGATAAAGGCCCGGTGAGGAAAAGTCTTAGTCCATGTACTGTACCCACAGTTTTAGCTCCCAAGAAGGATGGAAAATGGAGGCTATGTACTAATTCAAGAGCCATAAAGAAGATCACCATCAGATATAGGTTTCCTATGCCCAGAATAGAGGACCTTATGGATTGTTTGGGTGGAGCTCAGTATTTTTCTAAAATTGATCTCAAGAGTGGATACAATCAGATCAGGATTAGACAAGGGGATGAATGGAAGACAACATTTAAGATTAATGAAGGTCTTTATGAGTGGCTGGTTATGCCATTTGGTTTGTCCAATGCTCCCAGTATTTTCATATGTCTAATGAATGAGGTATTGAAGGATTTTATTAGTAAATTTGTTGTTGTCTATCTAGATGATATTCTGGTTTTCAGCAGGACAAAAGAAGAACATTTGCAGCATTTGGAATAGGTGTTGAAGAAGCTACATGAGGAGAAACTGATGATCAATATGGAGAAGAATATCTTCATGAAGGAAGAACTCACATACCTTAGAATTGTGATATCCCAGGGCAGTTTGAAAATGGATCTAGAGAAGGTAAATGCTATTCTGTCTTGGCCAGCACCCAAAATAGTAAGTGATGTAAGGAGTTTTCATGGGTTGGCAACTTTTTATAGGAAATTCATAAGAGGATTCAGTCATATTTGTGCACCCATTCTAGATACCATAAAAGGAGGATAGAAATGTAAGTTTGTTTGGAATAGAGCAGCTGATGAATCTTTTGAGATTCTTAAATAGAAAATAGCAGAGAAACCCATTTTTGGTTTTGCCTGATTTCTAGATACCATAAAAGGAGGATAGAAATGTAAGTTTGTTTTGAATAGAGCAGCTGATGAATCTTTTGAGATTCTCAAACAGAAAATAGCAGAGAAACCCATTTTGGTTTTGCCTGATTTTAATTAGTTGTTTGTTATGGAATGTGATGCCAATAACCTTGCCATTAGTGTTGTCTTGAGTCAGGAAGGCAGACTTGTTGCTTTCTTTAGTGAAAAGTTGAATGATGCTAAAAGAAAGTATTCCACATATGATCTAGAATTGTATGCAATGGCTCAAGCATTGAAAAAATGGAGACATTATCTCTTGCCCAAGGAATTCATTGTTTATACTGACAACCATGCTTTGAGTTTTCTAAATTCACAGGAGAAGCTAAATCATAGGCATATGAAGTGGGTCGAACAACTCCAAGTATATACTTTTTCCATCAAACATAAGAAGGGATAAGCCAATAAGGTGGCAGATGCTCTAAGCAAAAGAGTGTGTACTATACAAGAAATCCAGTTGCAAAGTGTGGGAGTGGATTCTCTCAAGAATATGTACCAAGATGATGAGGACTTGAAGGAGATATATGTAGTTTGTTCACAATTTTTAGATTCCTATCATTCTAAATTTTCTAAATTTTTGCTACAGCAAGGGTTACTATTAAAAGGCAACCAGTTGTGTGTGCCTAGGTATTCCATGAGGGAGAACATCATACAAGAGAAACATTGCGGTAGTCTTGGAGGTCATTTTGGACTGGACAAGATGTTGGAGCAAGTGAGAAGGTTTTACTTCTAGCCTAAGATGCAAACAGATGTCATAAAATTTGTAGACAGTTGTCACATTTGCCAGAGAGCCAAAGGAACTTCATCCAATGTAGGTCTCTATCAACCACTTCCAATTCCTCAAAGGCCATGGGAGTGTATAAGTATGAATTTTGTTTTGGGTCTTCCTCCGACTCAAAGAGGTTTTGATAGTGTGTTTGTTGTAGTTGACAGATTCAGTAAAATGGATCATTTTGTACCATGCAAATGTACCAATGATGCTTCACACATTGCTAGTCTATTCTTTAAAGAAATAGTTTGAATTGATGGTTTGCCATTGAATATTGTCACTGGCAGAGATCCCAAATTTGTGGGACATTTTTGGCGTACATTGTGGAAGAAATTGGGCACTCACTTATCTGTCACGTCAGCCTATCACCCTCAGACGGATGGACAAACTGAGGTCATGAATTGATCACTAGGTAATCTTTTGAGGTGTTTACGTAACCAACATGGAGAAGCATGGGATATGATTATCCCACAAGCAGAGTTTGCATATAACGATTCTGTTAACAGGAGCACAGGAAAGAGCCCTTTTGAAGTTGTATATGGGATTCATCCTAGGGGAATTTTGGAGCTTAGGGATCTCCAGACTATGGAGAAAAGAAGTGCACAAGGAGAAGATTTTGCAGTTAGCATGAAGTATATCCATGATGTTGTAAGGGAAACTATCCAGAAGAACACAGGGAAATACAAAGAGAGAGTTGATCAGAAGAAAAGGGATGTCCAATACAAAGTTGGGGATCTGGTAATGGCATATCTAAAGAAGGAAAGACTTTCGAAGGGGCAGCCCATGAAGTTTCTTATGAAGAAGATAGGTCCATGTAAGATTGTACACAAATTTGGACCTAATGCATACAAAATTGAACTTCCTCTGGGTTTAGCAATATCACCCATTTTCAATGTGTCTGACCTATTTCCATTCAAGGGAAACAATGTTACAGATTCAGATGTGATAGGAGCAGGGGATGTAGAATGGATTTCTAATCTTCCACCGATTCATCCAGTATAGATGGAATGTATTTTGGACACCAATGTTCAGAAGAAGACCAGATATAAAACCTACAAGCAGTATCTGGTCAAATGGCGTGGTTTGCCTGATGAAGATGCTACCTAGATGAGCGAGGAAGATGTCACCAAGCATGGGGTTAATATTTCAGACTTGGTTCCTCAAGGGACTTGAGTTTTTTTAACCCCGAGAGTATGGTGCAGGGGCACCTAAATACTTTAATTAATTTCATGTTCATTTTGATGTTTTGGTGTTGTATAAGGTCCAAGTGACCAATTGTAAGGCCTAGTGCCATGTGTGAGTCCGAGTGGAATAAATCTAGGTTCATTTTGTAAGTCCCAAGTGACATTTGTCAATTATAATCGTATAATGCTAAAAATAGCAATAATGCAAAAATAGGCAGTAGTGTTTCCCATCCACTTGGAATCGATCTCCTAGCCGCTTGGAGTCAGTTTGGTACTACTCTGGGCAAATCTATAAAAACTAGGGAAATGAACAAGATAAGGTATTAGGGTTGAGGTTGTAATTAGTCATATGATATTATGATCGAATGTAATCAGATCACAGAGAGGAGGTTGAGTGTGATTGAACACTGTTTCAAAGAGATATAAAGATATTTTGTTCTGTCATTTCGATTCCTGTTCTCTGTAATTGCAAGTTTGTTAGTTGTAGATTCCCTTTCCATTTTGTGCTTTCCATTGCTGCAATATGTCAATATGAAGCATTCCACTGATAAGATTTCTGTCAAAATTAGTGGAATGGCTTCGTTCTATCATATTTGTTTGTTTTCTATTTTGTTTCATTATTTGGCGGCGTAGAGGATCTGAACAATACGAGGTGCATAATAGATCAGTTAGCATCTCCATGTGCTAGGGTTCAGTGAAGGCAGATTGTCCAATGGCGTATAGGAGTATCGGCGTAGAAAACCCTAGTGGGGCTGATAAGTGAAGTCTAGCAGCGAAATCAGTGTATCGGTGAAAATACAACATAGGTTCTGTGATATATGAAGGTTGCACCAAAGTTGGAGTGATGAGTGAGATCAGAGGAACGATCGCGGAAGGTGTCGATGGACAATATCTGGCCGATAGGAGTGTACCAATGAAGAACAAAGTGAGGTCTCGCTAAAGATAGCGTATTTTGGCATATCGGCAAGAGCATTGATATTGGGGAAGGAAACCGGAGATTCGCCAATGTTTGGAGTCTCACCAAAGTGTCAGGAGATGGCTAGTATGTCGGTACTTTGGCCAATCAAGTTTATTGAGAAGTTTTTAAGCTTCCTTTGTGCACTCTGCATTAGCTCCCAAGCTCTAAAATTAAATTAAATAATGAAACCAAGTCTTTAATTGAAAATTTTTGGCATGATAAAACAAGAGTATGATGTAATGCTAGAAATGTTTTAAAACTAAGAGCAGGATAAAAAACTTGTGATCTTCATAAAAAACATCTATTAGACATGACTCAAATATAATTATATAAAAAAATTCTAGATGATTCAATTATATAAAATTTTAGCATAAGTCAAAGAACATTTGAGAAATTTAAACTTTGGTATGTCAAAATTAATAAACAATGAATCTCTTGCTATTGCAAAACTCATGTGCAATTATATTATTATTATGATGTTAATAATTATATGTTAATTACTTTGTATACTAACCAAATTGTGTTGGAATGTGGTATTAATATACCACCTAAAACAATCGAGTGGGTGTGGTCTAGTGGTTAAGACCACTTTGTCATTATTGTGGAGACCAAGGTTCAAATCCCCCAAAAGACATCTTGGCTTCTAAATGGTTGTGGCTCTTTGTAGGTGACTCTTGGCACTCCATGATTTTTAAGTGGAGTGTGTTCAAATTCTGGCATACCTTGGTCTTCTGCAGCTTGATAAGGCCATGGCAGCAATGGTATACAGTGATGGATTTACTGGTGGCAATTCGTACTACAAGCAATATGATTACAATGGTGGCAGACTTAGCAGGGCCATACTATTGGTGATCCATGCTGTGGTGGCAGTGGTAATTCTATAGGCAGGAGGTTCCCCTTGTGACCTCCACTGGAGTGGGTCAGCCTAAAAATTCCCACACTTATCGAGCAAAAAAAAATATACCACCTAAAACAATTAAGGAGTTTATAGGAAGTTTATTTTGTGAAACACCTAATGGATAATTATTTTATTCAAAAACTTATATTTTTAGACAATGCAATAGATGTGGTAACCCTTCATTGTTAGGATAATTCATCCATGAACGTAGATCACATCATTTTGAACAATTATTGGATGTAAAGAGATTCAACAATGTTCAATATCCATTAAAGGATGGAAAAATTGGAAAGTGTTATGGGTTTTCATAGAGAAAACTAGTGTGCATGCATTCATCACATAATTAAAGAATAGGATTGTGTACAAATATGTGAAACACTCTCAATATGCTCTATGGCTTGATGAAAAATTTCACATATGTAAAAACACATTTCCAATTGGAACTATATTTTCAGTGGTTGACTTTGAAGAATACTACACTCTTGCTCCACAAGAGGAGATTCAGTTTGAATAGTATAATTCAGTACATGTGGCCATTTTCATTTATATTGTGTACATACATAGAAATGATAGATCAAAAAGTGATAGAATTTTTTTAAGGGAGTATCATTTCTATTTGAGTGACAACTGGTTACATTCATTAGTGTTTGTGCAATATTGTTTCTGTTGGAGTAAATATGGTTTTTAATATTTACCTTAGGCTTTTAAAGTTTTGCTTAGGTAACATAATTAGATATTAATTGTATTTTAATGCATTCATTTAATAAAATAGTTGTTCATTGGTTATCAGAGCTACTGACTCTCTCCTTTCCTTTATAAGTAGGGTTCTATACATTATTCTGCATCTCATATCTCAATATTTTCATCTATTTGGTGAAATAGCCTCGTGCTTCTCTCATATTGTGAAGGTGTTTATTTGTAGGTTGTGCTCCTGGGAGGTGGTTCACACAAACATGGTCTTAGAGCGGACTTCTTGTGTCTCCTTCCATTTTGAGATTATCCTGAGGCTGCATTGGTAGTCCATGGTTTGGTCGGCTTGTACCTTTATTTACCGAGTTCTAGAGATCATAATTGTTGAGTTTACTATTATTGTGTTTGATTCAAGCACTTTTTTTTATCTCCATTCCTAGTTCATGAGTGGAGGAGTTTCTTGGAGGTTTTGAAACTAGCAATATAATTCTTATTGATAGATTATCCATATTGGTGTGTTGATAATCCTTTGGCAGCATTAAATTTGCCTTGGGGTTGTAATTTTTTTTTTCTGGAGAGGTGTAAGGCAGACCCATATCTATCTCTCTGAAGGTCCCATTCACCACTATTGGCATTTTGAAATCCACCCTCTGCTCCAGATATTAGAAGAGATTCATCATTAGACAATATCAAAGATAGATTCTTCCTAATGAACCTCCACCAACAATATATGTGCCATCAGTATTGCATGTGAATGGCCCTATAGGATCTACTAGAAAGGTTCTAATTTCAAATTTAGAAAGAAGGCTTTTCACGACTTGTTTCTTTGCATGCCCATGAATGTCCACTAATCAGGCCTTGGTTTGAGTTACGAGTGGTATTTTGTGTCAATCTGTGGAACATGGCAATCTCTGCAAGGGTTGAGAAGCGGTGAAAGTTCTGGGCATCACCTCGGCCATGCTATAGTGCATATGGGAGTAGAAACAAGCATTCTAAAGTGTGCAACTAATATATTATTGACTTTATACATTTCTAAAGTCTTGCAGCAATATTTGTGTTTAGGGTTCGTAGAGGAAGCATAGTGGGCCTGTCCACGGCTCATCTTTTGGATGTAGTAGAAGGGACCTTAGTCCCGCATTTGTTGGGTGGTAGTATTATTTAGGTATTGTAAATCCTAGTGCTCATATTGTAAATGTGAGTGCTCTCCAAAGGCTCATGCTCGTGCGAGGAAGTGGTGCTTTGTGACTTGGTGACTAGTGTGCTCGGTGCTTTAGCATTGTGACTTGTGGTGATGTGGCACCTACGTGGCATGGGTCACCCACCACCCTTCGAATATCAAGATCTACTTGGCCTTGGAGGCCTAAATTTTATTCCCTTGTGCTCGTGGTGGTCATATGGTGTGCCCATCTGCCTGTTGGTGCTTTGAAAGTGCCTTTATAGGCCTTTTTTTCATTTTTGCATATTTTTTCTAAATGGAGGCCGATTTTCGCAAACCACATATCAATGGAAAGGTATTTTCATCATCTTTCTAGTGGTTGAGGTATTTTTCACATTTTTTTTTGTTTGATGGTTCTTTTACTCTGTTGAATTTTGATATTGGGTTTGCTCAAATCTTATGAACAAAGGGGTTGGTTATTTATACTGTGAAGGATATTTGCTACATTTTCTTGTTTCATCATGGATTCTAAAGTAGAACTTCTAACTACAACAAATTATCTTAAGTGGAAATCTGATATGGAGATTTTTTTGTTGAAATTGAAGTTTCAAAGGATTACTTTTGACCAAGATCCTAAACCCACTAGTGATGTAGAAAAAAGGAAATGGTTTGATTGAAAAGATGAAGCTCTTGGTACTCTCATTATGTCCATTTCTCCTAATTTGACATATCATGTGTTATCTTGTAAGCATCCTAATGATATTTGGACTATCTTAGAGAATATTTTTGGTAAGCTAGGTAGGATTAGGAAATTTCATTTGGAGAGTGAACTAATGAATCTTGATCCTAGACATTTTGACAATATCTGGGCCCTTTTCACCAAACTTAATTCTCTCAAATTGTAGTTGTATGAATGTGAGGTTAAAAAAGAAGATGACCAGTTGATTCTATCTATTCTCTCTAAGTTAGATCCTAATTATTCTGTATTTGTTTCTACATTTTATGCTACCATGGATGCTCTAGGTAGTGCACACAAAATGCCTTCTCTTGATGGTTTTGCAACGCAACTCACAAGGCAACAAGCAAAGTTGGCACAATGGGCACATTGATCACTATAAGGGCTCAAGCACTTCTTACAAAAGATCCTATGGCTTCAAGGGGCAAGGAAAAGAAATAGAATAAGGATTCTAAGTCTAAAAAGAAAGTTAAGGATCCTCCTTCATAGCCTACTCCTGAGACCAAGACCTCTTCTAAAGAGGAACCATCAAAACAAAAGAATATCAAATGTGCTTATTGCAAGAGATCCAGACATGATGAGCATATGTGTTATACTAAGAAGATTGATGAGCTTACTCACCTTCTTCAAAAGAACAACATCCCGCTACCCTGATAAAAGTTTTCTTCTCCTTCTTCTCCTTCTGCATGACATTCTGCAGCTTCTTCATCTACATAGTTAGGGAATGTAGGATTTTCTAATGGGATGAAATGTAAATCACTCTTGGCTTCCACTATTCCTAAAAATGGGAGATGGCTTCTTCATTCAAGTGCATCTCATCATATGACATCTTTGGATATGTTCTCTTCTTTTGAGACTTGTAGTTCATCTATTATTTTGATGGTTAACAATACATACATGAAGGTTTGTGGGAAATGTTCTATTGTTATGGGTGAAGGATGTTTTAATGATGTTCTTTGTGTACCCTCCTTGACCACTAATCTCCTTTCAATTTATCAAATTACTCATGGTACACAAGGTAAGACAGTTGAATTCACTCATGATTATGTTTACATTAGAGACATAGAGACTAGAGAGATCATTGCTACAAGTGTGGTGGATCTTGCATCTCATTTGTATTCTTTTTCTCATTTTGCTCTTGTTGATGATATCCCTTTAGCTGATGTTCATGCTCTTCCATCAAGGGTGAATCATGTTTGTGAAGAGAAGTTTGGTCACTTCAACCTTAGTGTTCTTGAGACTAGAGTTGAGCTTCTTCCTTCTCCATCTTCTACTTCTTCATATTTGGGTCCTACTCTTGAGTAGGTTGATCATAGTTTTTCAATTATTTCTTTATTGGATGAGTATTTCACATGTATCTAAGACTTGTTTTCAGAGTGTCATCTTGGAGATTTGGGAGACATATTTGAGGTATTTTCTCTCCTCTTTGGTGATAGTTCCAACATGATTGTTGATACATCTACATCTTCTTTGGAGATTGATATTGATGAATTTTCTCCTTGACTTGATTTATCACATTTCCTAGTTTTTTTTTTTATCATGATTGTGTGGTGGATTATTCATTCTTGGAGACTCCTATTAATTCTTTAGAGACTTCTATTTGGAGACTTCCCTCCTCCTTCTTTCAGTTGGACATGGAGTGGCTTCTATATTGTTAAGTTGACTTGTTTCTTCCTAAGGGGAGAGGTGTTTCTTATAGGCATTGGATCATCTTTTATTTCCAAGGATACTTCATTAGAATTAGAGCTTCTTCATTATGGGGGGGATATAATGTCTCTTTTTTCCTTCCTATGGAGGGATCATTGATTGTATATACATGATGTATGTAGTCCTTGGGGAGTATTAGTGAGTCCTTCATGCATCATCTTATTTATTTCTTTTTCTCTCTTTTGGAGAGGAGTTTTGTCTGACAATGTTTTCTTCTTTTCTCCATTTTGTGAGAGATTGTATTGCATTTTACCTAACATGGTTGTGTAGGTAGGATCCATATTGCATCTTGCTCATATTGCATAATAATCTACTCCCTAAGTTGCACTTAAGGGGTCCTATTGGAGTAAATATGGTTTTTCATATTTACCTTAGGCATAATTTTTACTTAGGTAGCATAATTATAATGCAATCCATTTAGTAATTAGTTGTTCATCAGTTATCTCTACCGGCTCTTTCCTTTCCTTTCCTTTATAAGCAAGGTTTTGTATGTTATTCTGCATCTCATATCTCAATATTTTCATCTACTTGGTGAAATAGCCTCATTATTCTCTCGTATTATGAAGGTGTTTATTTGTAGGTCGTACTCTTGGGAGGTGGTTGACACCAACAGTTTCAAAGCACTTTACGATAATACAAATGAAAGAGAAATCTACATGGAACAATATCTCATATGGTCAAAAAATTATACATGACAATTCAAAAATGGTCGAATGTTTTATTGGCTATGTAGGGCTCATAAATAAAATAATATCCAATATCTATGGAGTTTCTTTGAAGATGGGTTTGGTAAAGGAGAGCGTGATTAAGATAGAGCATATGTGAAAATATCTCATGCTAGAGAGAATCTAACATTTATCTAGATGTAAAAAAATTTAAAGATGCACATGCAATTATGAATTGGTGTAATGCAAAATTGTCTACAAGATCAAGTGAAAACTCAAAAGTTTGATGGTTTCTTTGATTTGTTGAAGAAGAAAACATTCTTCCCTAATATGATTGTGAGACAATTACTCGATTAGCAAAATGACATTCATTAAGAGTTCAAATACAAGAACATGCACTATATAGACTAGGGATCTTGCCTTTTTTATTAATTTTATATTGGAGGTATGTGGGAAACATGTGAAAATATATAATAGGTTGAAGAATGACAACATAGATCCCTAATACCTATACAAACACATGATTAATATCTGATAGCATTTGAAGAGGATAATCATTTGCTTGGATCAAATGGCTATGATTATGTCTTAGACCTTGTACAATAAGGTAAATTAATTCAATATCTAGTTTCATTACATTATTTTGTTATTTGTAATTCTATACAAGCATGTATTTTTGTGAATTATATATCACATGTCATACTTTTTTGAATTTTTGCATGACATGTCTATGTTGTTGCATTGAGGGAAATGAAGAGGAAATAGAGTATTAGTTGGCACGATGTATTAAGACAAAACATAACTTATTATAGCCTAGTGTAGATGATGATAACTACAAGTATACACATGTTCTATGGTTGTTGTTAGCACTTCACTATGGAAATATCTGATAAGGAAGGATGGTTTACCTTCATTTGAAGATTATGAAACACATAATAAAATTATGCACTACTCACATGTGGTTGTTGCAAAAAATATACAAATAGTGAGTTATCAAGTGAAACCTATTACAAAAGTGTTATTGACACTTTCCATGGATGATTATGAGGCAATTATAGATGCATTATAAAAAAGAGGATGCATATGGTACAATGGAGTAAATTTTTTAAATGGTTTATAGGTATGTAGAAATTTGTTAACTTTGGAATTTGGTCTAGCAATCAATCCCCTGACTATGTTACATAAATTAGGTAAGTACGATTTAGTTTAATAACTTTGGGATTCAATCTAAACTCCCTCAATCCATCCCCTAACTATGTTCCATAAACTAGGTAAGTATGATTTGGTTTAATAACTTTAGAATTTGGACAAGGATGTTTAAGATTAAGTAGATCTTTCTAGTTAAATGATTTACTAAATTGCCCTTCAAAAATTAGTAATTGATTGCATGTCCCCTTAAGTTATCCTCTTAGCTCCTGTTAAGCCATCCACTAACTATGTTCAAAATTAAGTTTAATTTATTTTAATAACTTTGGGATTTGGTTTAATAACTTTTTTATCATGAAGTAATTTTATAGTGGATTTATAATTACCACAATTCCCTTAGATAATTAGTAATTGGTTCAATGCCCCCTTAAGCCATCTCCTTAACTCCTTTTAAGACATACATTTAACTATCAAAAATGTTACAATAGAATACTTAACTCTTTTTTTAGATCAATATTTCCTTTTTTGGATTTATGCTCCTATGTTCATTATACTTATTATTTTTATTTCAAGTATCCTACATCTAGTTGACGTGATTTTCACTACTTGTGCATTCAATGTGTGACAACATATTGGATTTTTCTATGCTTGGCATCACTTGAATGTATGGGTTTTCTATTGTAATTTTCCAACTTGATTCATTGTAATTTTCTCACTTGAGTTATAGTTAGGACTCATGTATTTGTAGTTGATTTATTTACTTATTAATTATACACATAATTTTTATAGATAAATATTTCATGTTTTAGCTTTATGCTCCAATGCTCATTATACTTTTTATCATTTTAATTTCAGGTCTTTTACAGCTAGATGTCATGATTGCCATTACTTGTAAATTACATCATATTATTTAATTTTATATCTATTACAATTATTGGTGTATATTAATTGATATTTATTGATATATCTATTAGAACCTGCAAAATCTCTAGAGTTTAAGGTTCTTGTTCTATATTTGTTTCCACACATCCTAGAGCCTCGTTGTTTCAATCCTCAAATTTTAGAATCAAAGTTCTAATATGTTTTGTGACCTGCACAGTCAATTATGTGTGCTTCAGTTTCTTAAGCGTGTCCACTTCATTGTGTGTAAACTAACGTCTTTGTTGTTTTAACAAGTTAGTGCCTTTGTTTTATTTGAAACCTTATGGATACACATTTATGTTTAAATTTATTTTGTATTCTTAAGGTAGGTCCATATCTTTCAAAGAATAATTGTCACGGAGGGTGTCCACTTGTTGAGCCTGCACTATTCTTTAGCACTTGGTATTTTTGCAACCGAGGAGAAGTGTCATGCTTCCATGTGTCAATGGAACCCACAAGACTATTTGTGAAAGAAAAGATTTATGAAGGTCGTAAGTTTCTCGTTGTTAGTGATACTTCTATCAGGAGATTGTGTTCGATTACAAACACATGGAGGAAACTTTCGTATAGCACTAGGATTCACTCTCCATGAAGCCCCACTATACATTTTTATCTTGAAAACCATAGATATGTGACTCTCCAACATGTGTTTATTGAATGGAGATGGGCCCAAGTGATGGAAGCTACTACATGCATGAGTCATCGATCTTGGCTACATAAAAAATTAATGGTCAATATTCAAAATATTTCCATATTTTGGCACATGAAGTAAATAAATGGCTCACTTGAAGAGTAATTGCTATAGGTATTATGGCATTTAATTTGAATTGACTACAATTGAGCCTAAAACTGTAGTTGAAATATGAGGCATGCACAAATTAAAGGATACATTTAATATCTTTGATTGATATTATGTTGGGTTGTGAGATTGATCAATCTATAGTATTTGAAGCATGTTTGTTTCCCCAATTCTTGTCGGCCACATGATATCATGATGTAATTGGGATGTGAGTTTATGTAGCAATTTCTCGATCCTTAATTGCATCTATCACACAGGAAAGCCAAGTGAGTCTAATTGAATGTAGCATAAACATAAATGAGTTATTTGAAGTCAAATTAGAGTTGGACAGTCCCATGAGGGAGGTTGAAACATAGTTCAGTGTTAAATTTGGAGTCCACATCAATAAGTGGGCAAGGTTTTAGGAAGCTAGGGACATGATAATGGAACATGTCACCTGGGCACAATAATACATGCTATGATGTGGATGTATCATATTACATGGAGCTTCAAATAAAATCCTCTACAAGTGCTTCAATTTCTCATTAATGTCGTAGTTAGTTGTGTAACATGAGTTGAAGTATTAATGACTTGATGGATTCATCCAGGATTGTGTGTACTCTTGAGGACTGAAACAACCTGGGTTTTTCCTATAAAAGAAATCATGATTCTTAGGGGATCAATCTAATTCTTCATCTTGTTCAAGAATGGTAATTTCTATGTTTTAAGGAAAGGTGAACACTAATTCCCTTGTCTCTTTTTGGTTTATTAGCTTTTTTATACCTTCAGCTGTGTGAATTTAGAAGGAAAAGTGAAATTCCTCCCTAGAATGGTTGGAATTGGAATGAAAGGTGTGTGGTTCACTTGTCTCTTGAGGTGAAGTTTGTATAATAACACAAGTTTCTGATGGAGGTAGAACATTCAAGTGGTAAATCAATGTGATATATGGCATCTCCTTTCCTGATTAATCTAGGACCTTTTGCCCTGCTTCATATTGGGGTAGAAACATTCTACTCATATCCCTAGAGGCTTTGATGTCTTTCCAGTTATGCCTATGGATAGAGGCAGTGTATATCCTGTTAAGGAGGAATCATTTGTTATCCAGAGCCTTCTACTTTTTTTTCATGGAATGTTTCTGTGGGTAGATGGTGAAATCTTGCATATGTGATTTTTATTTGTTGTTGTGCATTGCCTGGTGTGGAGTTCCCATTGAAGAAACGTGTGGTGAACTATGTTGGGATGGAGTCTTTTCATCTCCTAATTGAACCTAAAGGGAATGGATTCCTTCATGCCACCTTCAACATCAAGATAATGCAAGGTGATTACATCCATTGAATCTATAACTCTGACCATTGTTTGAAATGCTTAGGGATTCAAGAGAAGTGCTTTCCTAATGCCCTTTTGTCACATCCATTGCAAATAATAGCTAGTATCTCAAGTTTGGTGGATCAAGACTAAATTTGGGTCTTCTATTGCCTCATTATGGTTGTGGGACATGGAAACTTCCCTCAAGCAATACCAAGATGTTACAAATGTTGTTGTTGAATGGGATGTAATGCCTACCCATGAAAATTGTCAATAATTAACAATAATAAATTAATTTAGTAAGAAATAATGAAAATTTAATACGATGATAGGAGAATATTCACTTATTAGAACTTAATAAAATACACATTTTGATTAAACATAAGCTTAGTATCATTCATTGTAATTGAAAATTTAAGATATAAATATTTTTATACAATTATACACAATTATAGTAAATGTCATATAGTCATCCAATCACAAAGTGGGAAATTAGTTCCTTAGCTTCAGTATCCTACAAAATTAATAGACCTAGATCTGTACACTAAATGTACACATTAGTTTTGCATAGTCAATAGATATACATAGAAGATACCAATGTAAAAGATAATGAGACTAAGGTCCTAAGGGGCCGACCTAATGTCTTGGGGGCTCATTATGGCCTTTCTTATGTATATGAAGTGAAGATACTTCATAGTTTGAAGAAACTAGTCTTGCAACAATAAGGTTGAAATAGATACAATAACTCATAAGGAATCCAGTTCCTCACATGATATTTTCTAGAGTATCTTTCAAGTTCTAGAGAGTACATGCAATAATTATATTTATGAGTAATCTCTACAGGGGTAAAATAAGGAAGTTATAGAAACAACAAAAACATTCCAACCATTCTCTATCTCAACACATCATACAAAATGCATAAAATAGACATTATTTTTACTTAACTTCCAAAGATGCATGCAAGATCGCAAGAAGGCTGCAACATGTGAAAAAAAAACATATTTCTTCTCTTTGATGGTAATTCACCAGTTCAGAAGACAAGTCTTTAACTAGTCGTAAACATCATTCCTCACTCAACAAACCTCACACAATTAAGGAAAGGATTCAAACTTCTTCTATTTCCAATAAATGTCATCAAATTACCTCACCTAATTTAATTGAAACAACACAAGTATATTTCTTAATAATGTGTTCTTATTCCATTTAAATCCAAGACATATATTCTTTACATAACATAGAAATCATTCACTTAGGTTATCTAATTCTATAATGACTAAAGCATGTTTTTTCACCAAGATCTAAGATCGTAAATCATTTTCTAACTACATTTCTAATTTTACATTATTTCTAATTTTATTAATTAAAGAACTATTTTCATGAGAAGAATTCAAGCATTAGGGATATGTTAGGTTTTAAAGGGAAAGAGTCAAGGATTTGCAGATTTAATAGCAGCAACAAAAAGGGCATAGAAATGGTCGTCACTAATTGATACACGTCTCCAAATTGACAAACTGGGTAATGCTAATTTTTGGATGTGATTTACATTACTAATTGGCGCAGCTTATATAAAAACTTTAGAGAAACCTAGTTCAAAAATATAGAGTTATTGGTGACGCAATAGACTAGTAGAGACAAAACAGGTAAGAAATTTACAGTCACTAAACATACGTATCTCCATAATGACAAACTGGATAAGGCTGATTTTTGGACATGATTTCAATAACTAGGTAGCGTACCTTATATAAAATTTTTAGCGAAACATAGTTCATAATAATAAATTCAGTGTTGATGCATCAAACTAGGGTTTAGAATCTTCAAACTGGTTGAATTAACATCCTGATATATGATTGGAGATTGGTTTCAAGAAAGTGATCCCTAAGGATTTTTTTTAAAAAAGGAATATGAAAAAGAGAATTCACAAAATAACATAAAGCTTGCATATAACATAAATTTATTTCAAACAACAAATCAATTCCATAACTCAGTGCGTACCCAGAATTATACTGCTATCCAATCTTCACCAAAATTTCCCAGCTCGCATCCATTTTTCCCCAAATATTTTCTTCTAAAAAAAATAGAGCCATCCATTTTATTCCCTGCCATATCAATTTTTTTTTTGAATTTATCTTTATTTTTCTCAACACATATATTTCTTGATCTTTTAAAACCAAACAACATGACTCTTCATATGCCAATCTGGACACCCATTTTCTTATAGAATAAAAATAGATTAGAATAATTTTAAAAGATAATTTAATTACTAAGATTCTCTCTTAAATTACATAACTGCCATTTCTTCCAAGTGGCATATAATAAAAAAATTCTTTATAAAATATGTAAATATAAAAGCATAAAATGACAATGAGTGTGTAGACACCCAAATTTGTCCCAACTTTGTCCATGTTTAGCAACACCTTGTTAAATCATTAATCATTAAGCCAATTAATTAAATAAATTTTATTTATTTAATTAAAATCCTATTCTCATTCTACTTAGCCAATTAATTAAATAAATTTTATTTATTTAATTAATTTCCACATCATATCTTATCCCATTTTATTCATTTATCCTATTAATTAAATGAATTTTATTTATTTAATTAATATCCAACTCATATCCCAACTAATTCAAATATTTTATTTGAATTAAGTCCTCCCCTTTCATCACATTCCAACACTTGTCCATCTCCCCTTAATCATGTGTTGTCATGCAACTTTCATTTAAAATCCTTCACATGCACAACTAATGGAACCTAAATTTAGTAACTTTCAATCCTAGCCATTCACATAGCCTCTGAATCTCCACCGTTGATTGATCTTGGTTAAGTCCTATATAAACACCCTCTCACTCCATATGAGACATCCAGCAATCATATAGTACCTACATTATCATCTTAAGCATCTTGAGCATCTGAGCATCCAATTGAGCTTTTATCATCCATCATGGTAGCTTTCAGCATTGCAATTGTTCATTGTTGAAGAAGCAGTCCACATCTCTCAAACAAGGAATCACACGGTCTAGGTGATGTTATGCTTGAATTGCATTGTTCTTTGATTTCATTTAGATTAGATTCCTTGATGATGGTAGGGTTAGGGTTTCATGACTATGTCTGATCTGCTAAACCTGACTTTCACCTATCACAGAGTGATTTTCTTTTGAAAAACTATTAAATCATCTAAATAGTTATTATGAAACAAAGAGGTTAATTAACTATTCTCAATAAAATATCATAATTAATAAATAGGGTTTAGGTATCCTTACATTCTTCCCCTTAAGAATGGACTTCCTCCTAGAAGTCATCAAGAGGAATGAATATTTCCTAACTTCAACACATCCAAGAAAAGTTAGATTTCATCAGAAGAATTCATCTGTACATTATTAAAATAAAGTAATCAATATGATAATGCTCCATTTACAAATTAAACACAATACAAAGTGCAATAGAAACTAGAACTCACTAGATCATCTTTTGTCCATAAGCAATTTCCATAGTTACTAGAAACAACAAGAATTATCAACTCTATCATTCAAATTTTGTGTATACCATTCTACCCATTAGAATTATGTAAAATCAACAACATCATTACTTAACCAAGGAGCATGTTTATATCATCATTATATTACTACTAATCAAATTCATTGTAAAATATTCTTTCATAACAAATCTTAACATTTAATCGTCACATATATCAATTCTATACATAATACATCATGCATATTTCTAATGAGGATGATTAGTGCCAAAAAGAACCATAAGTATTACACAATTTCACAATAACCATACACTAGGACATCTACTCCCCTATACAATCCTCAAAGGACCTCTCTTGGGTATGGCAATCTACACAATTCACATTTCTCCACACAAGACAACAACAACAAACATTGATAAAGCCTCAAAATAAAGAAGTTTACAATGAGAAAATTTCAAATAAAATCAACATTATATGAAAAAAAATGAGTTAGCAGAAAACAATAGTTCAATTCAAAACAAAAAACCTTAACAGAGTAGTCCTTGACACAAAAGGATAATCAAAAAAATATCTTAAAGAAATTTTAAAATTGTTGGATCAATTAAGAAAAAAAATAACCAAATAAAATTTTCAAATATTTTCACAAAACTTAACATCACAACCACCACGTGACTTCAAACGAGCCACCTAAGATGAGGGGAATGTGGTGGTCTCAAACCACATGGTGCTCCATAATAGATTATCATATCATAATGCTCATATACCAAATGTAATCACAAACATTATTCTTTCCAATAAATTTTGTAGCTGAAACAATCACAATTTAGAAAACTCCCTTTTCACAAATGTAATTCCCATTTCACAAGTGTTACTCCCATATCACAAACTCCCACAATACCATTCCATCAACCAAACCACCATCAAAATACCAACACCAACATCATGAATATCCCCAAAGGGGCATAGGTCTTTATAACTCTCTTACCGTAGCTCCCAATCCACAACATAACTCCCAAACCAAATCATATAACGATAAACAACCATATTATGTCAAGTCACTTCAATGCAAGAAAATCCACATACCTTGTTTTAGACAGCTAAACATCTCCTTAATTCATCTCTACTATCATGAAGATATCAATTTATAACTAAGGAATTGAATCAAGTCACCATATCCTATTCTAGTCAATAATTTCTATCACCTGATTCTCAACAACGCTCAGTAACACACATATCACATAAACTTAACTCCACATATAACACATTATTTAAAAAAAAATCTTTTTCACATCACATACCTCTTCTAAGTGAAACACATGCTGAAGACCATTCTCACATGTATCAACTATACTCATCATAAAGACATCACATGACTCACATCACAAGGCTCGTCGAGAATGGGTATTATGAGTAGGACATCTCTAATATATCACTAAGTAATCCATAGTTCCATCGAGCCAAATAACCAATAAATGAATAACTATGCTATCTAGAATCACTGTGTTAATATCCTAGTAACATAACACCATATAATCTCACCTCCAATGGAGCTAATATCATCCATACCATAGTGCCAAATAACTAATTAGGAAAGATGGTCTCAGGGTCCTCTCAAGGGTCCCACCATACATTTCCTAGTATAAACAAGATTCCCCAAAGAGTATAGATCCATGTAACTTCTGTTTGTACATAGTTCCCCTTTGCACGTAGCTCACTTTATATCAATGTAACACACACAATAGCTCCCATAAAATAGTAACTCCCATAACACAACAATATCTTCCATAATAGAAACAATATCTCCCATAAACAATAACAACAATATCTCCCATAAACAATAACAAAAATATCTCCCAACAACAATATCTCCCATAAAATAATAAATCTCAGAGATCCCATAAATAATAACTCCCAGAACTCCCACAAAAATATAGCTCCCATAAAACAATGACTCCCAAAAACATATTTTTCATTCCCCATTTCACCAACTCCCATCAACTACATCAGTCATAGCACCAACACCAATCTCCATGATAATACCCCAAAGAGGTATCCACTATTCTTTCCCCACTCAAGATTAACTCCATATTTACACAACATATTTCTATCAACTTATCACTTGCAAACATTCATCTTAATCATAAAATTCATATAAAATAGAAATAACATTTAATTTTCTTACCTTGGCTGTCCAAGTTAGGATCAGCCCATGAGACTTTCCAAGATATAATCCTCTATCAATCCAGCAACTCACAACAATCCCACAATTCCAGAAAGATTCAGTTACAAAAAAAAACTACAGTTCCTTTTATATTAATGTGACACACACAAGTTTGTCAATATCATCACAAAATAAGGTGAAAAATATACATGGTTAATAGAAATCATTAATTAACATTACATAAACTTACAATTCAAAAAATGCATCCAAGTTCATATATGTATATATATTGAAAATGATTTACTAGACATTCATTTCATATAGTTAACCAACCAAAATTTACCTCTACTTACCATGGTGAGACCCAAAAAAATAGGTTTACATTACTAACACTTTTACCCCAAAGCTCTCAAGTGTTGCAACCTGGTGCTCTGATACCTATGTAATGACTACCCATGAAAATTGTAAATAATTAACAATAATAAATTAATTTAGTAAGAAATAATGAAAATATAATACGATGATAGGAGAATATTCACTTGTTAAAACTTAACAAAATACACATTTCGATTATACATAAGTTTAGTATCATTCATTTTAATTGAAAATTTATGATATAAACATTTTTATACAATTATACACAATTACAATAAATGTCATATAATCATCCACTCATAAAGTGGGAAATTACTTCCTCAACTTCAGTATCCTGCATAATTAACATACCTAGATCTGCACACTAAATGTAAACATTAGTTCTGCATAGTCAATATATATACATAGAAGATATCAATGTACAAGATAACGAGACTAAGGCCCTAAGGGGCTGACCTAATGTCTCAAGGGCTCATTATGGCCTTGTCTACATATACGTAGCACAGAGACTTCGTAGTTTGAAGCAACTAGTCTTGTAACCATAAGGTTGACATAGATACAATAACTCATAAGGAATCTAGTTTATCACACGTTATTTTCTAGAGTATCTTTCAATTTCTGGAGAGTACACACAATATTTATATTTATGAGTAATCCCTACAAGATTAAAATAAGGAAGTTATAAAAACAACAAGAACATTTGAACCATTCCCTATATGAAAACATCATATAAATGCAGAAAATAGACAATGTTTTTACTCAACTTCCATAAATGCATGCGAGATCGCAAGAAGACTGCAACATGTGAAAAAAAAAAATATTTCTTCTCAAGAAGTATTCACTCATCATGAGTACACTCATAGATCATTTATGAAGCCATCTACAAATATATTTCATGGTAATTCACCAATTCGGAAGACAAGCCTTTAATTAGTCATAAACATCATTCCTCACTCAACCAATCTCACACAATTAAGGAAAGGATTCAAACTTCTTCTATTTCCAATAAATGTCATCAAATTACTTCACCTAATTCTATTGAAACAACACAAATATATTTCTTAATAATGGGTTCTTCTTCCATTTAAAGCCAACACATATATTCTTTTTTTTTGTTAGGTAAATGCCATCTTGGGGATGGCTCACTTTGGAATATAAGATCTTAATAGTAAAACTAGTTTTTATTTAAGGGCTAGTACTCTATTGGGTATGCCATAACAGTTTCCCTACAAAACTAAAGGCTAACAGTGCCTCTAGTGGTTCCAACACCTTCCCCTCGGCCAAAAAGAGGGATAGACAGTTACATAATTTCATGAATAATTAGCATGATGCCTTCTGCCACTTCTAACAGCCTTCCCACTTGTCCATCAAAAAACTCACCTTTGTTTCCTATAGGAGTTTATGGAAAGTCTCCAAATTTTAGTTCTCTATGCCATCTTTGTAAGCTTCCAGCATGTCACTGGCTTTCTTCGAAGCGATCTTCCTTGCATAAGCTGATTTCAGTGTTTCTTCCACCTGGTCTGCACCTACATCATCGATCTGCCCCATCACCACAGCATGGTTGGCTTGTACAACTAGTCGAGCACCCCAGGAGACCCCATAGAAAGAGCCTCCCAATATCAGAGAGATGTTGGCAAAGAACAATGGGTAAACATGGCCATCATGTACATGGCTCCACTCCAAGGTCCCCCGCCAATCACTTGGAGAATCATCATCCTCGCTGCTTCCTCTTTTAGTTTAAATAGGCTTCCTACTTGTTGTTCCTTTCCTTCCTCCAAGCACCTGCATTTCACTCCCATAATCTATGCCATATCTTTGGAAAGAGGAGGAGGACTTCAGACGACTATAAAAAGAAACTCAGTTTTGATAAGCATTGACTCCAAGCCTCTTTCCTGCTTCCATTTTGAACCATACTTCCTTGAAAATATTGTTTGAATCTGCTGAGATCCCATGGTGTTCATCCTCTCATATTCCATCTAGACTAGAGGTAAAAGCTAGTGCCATCAGATACAAGCTTCACGATCCACCACCCTCCTGCGAATGCTCCACATCTGACTGCAGTACCGCATCTAGACCTGTCCATCCTGCTGCATCCGAACTACTAAGGTCCTTTATGCCCCTCATGACTCCTTGGTTTGCCAAAAAATCTGCAGCCTTGTTACCTTCTCTATATATGTGAATGATGGAGAAATCTAGATAGCTTAGGTCGTCCTTGACTCATTTTATTCCTTTTCTTAAGAGCCAATTTTCTAAGTTATTCCTTTGAATTGCGTTGATGATTAGCTGAGAATCCCTTCAATATCTATATTAGTCTACCCTCTTTTTTTACATTCTGCAACTCCCCTGGCCAGAGCTTCTAATTCTGCTAAGCTATTTGAGGCTATTCCCAAGTATCCAGAGGCTACCCATACGAGATCTCCCTTCTCATTTCTTACAATAAAGGCATATCTTGCTTGCCCTGGATTGCCTTTAGATGCTCTGTCGAAATTTAATTTAAGTCTACCACTGGGAGGAGCTAACCATCTGGTTTGACTCCTTTTCTTCTTCCCTCTGCCCAATCCCTTTGGGACCTTCAAGTCTGATCAGTTTTTCATAATACAATCATTCCAACTAGTGAATTTACTTCCTCCTCTAAGATGTGCTTTGGAATTTAGAATTTCTACTAGCCCAATTTCTACTTTTCTTATTAATCTGTCTATGGAGATTTCCTTATCCTCAAAAATTCTCAGATTCTATTCCCTCCAAATATGCCATAGTATCATGGAGGGAGTAGAAGTCCAGATACTACCCCAGAAACCTTTCTTTTGTAACATTGGCCAACTTTTTAGGAAATCCACTATTGAGAAGTTCTTAGCCCCTTTCCACCCTAGTAGACTAAGAAAATGATTCCATACATCTACTACTACCTAGCAGCCTAGCAACAAATGATCTATGGTTTCCTCATGTTGCTTAGACATAACACATCTATTTGGCATGTTTATGCCCAATTTTAGTAACCTATCCCTAGTTAGGATACTCCTATGAAGTACCATCCATAGGAATGCTCCTACCTTAGGCAGTACTTGAATGTCCCAGCATAGTTTTTTTGGCCAACTTTCAATGGCATTGCTATCTCTGTCTAATTTCAAATGGTGACACCTAATTTTAATTGAGTAAATGCCAAATTTGGCTCCACACCACAATATTTCATCCTCATCGTTATTTGTTCATATTCTTCTTTCACTGAGCACTTCCAAGTATTTCTTTTTGACTTCCAAGCTGACATTGTACTCCACCGGATTCACCCATATGACTCTTCCCTCCTCATCCATCCCTTCTGAATAGTCCACCACCTTTTTCTCCTTGGCTTGAATCATTTGTATTTTTAATTCATGAAGCTCTTCTATACTATCTAATGAAGGCCACCCCTCCCATGAGTCCGTCCAAAAGTTTGCTTTGCTCCTATTGTTGATGCTCCATGTTAGATGGTTTAAAACTAAGTGTTTGCATTTTCTGATAAAATTCCAAACCGTCAAGCCGCCCCTTGGATTTGCTATGGTCAAAATTCTGATGGGATCCAGATCATCTAAATATTTACTTTTCATTATTTTGCACCAAAGTTTCTATGGTTGTTTGACCATCTTCCAAACCAGCTTAGCTCCCAATGCTTCATTCTGGAGTTTTAATTCTCTCATTCCCATTCCTCCTTTTTCTAGCAGGCAAGTGGATTTATTCCATCCGATGAGAGGAATTCTTCTTACATGCTTCGATCCCTCCCACAGAAATCTTTTCCAACCACTTTCTAAATTACTCTTGGCTTTGTTTGAAATCTGAAAACATGACATTAGGTGAATTGGAACCGCTCCTAGAACTGCTTTAAGCATGGTGATCCTTCCTACTAAAGTTAACCACCTTCCTTTCCATGCTTCCATTTTATTTTTGGAATGAGTAATTACTTCTTCCCATAGATGAGATTTGATTGGTCCATTCAACAAGGGAGCCCCTAAATACTTTGTTGGTATTGAGTCCACTTGACACCCCAATACCATCTTCTCGATGTATTAAATAAATACATTCTTGTCTTTTCTTTGTTTATCAACTACCTCGAGAGATTTGTATATGCATCCAGAACCCTCTTTACAACCTCTGCTTCCACAATATTGGCTTCCCCGAAAAGAAAGGTATCATCTGCGAACTGTGCGTGGGTAACTGGCTCTATGTCATGGGCCACTCTAATTCCTTTCCATCCTCCTGTCATTTGACAATGTTGTATCATTTTCCCCAGTGCTTCTGCCATTAAAACAAATAGATAGGGAGATAAAGAGTCTCCTTGCCTTAGTCCTTGTGAGATTTCAAAAAAACCACATAAAGAGCCATTCACTGCCATAGGCATTCTTGGAGAGGAGATGCACTGGAAAATGCCTTCTAGCCATTTCTTGCCGAAACCCATTTTTTCCAAGATCTTAAGTAGAAAGTTCCATCTAACTTTGTCGTAAGCCTTACTCACATCAAGTTTTATTAGCATACTTTTCTATCGATTCTGATTAATCGAGTGGATTACTTCATTAACCAAGATAATGCTATCCACAATTTCTCTACCTGGTGTGAATCCATTCTGATTTTCGGAGATGATTCTTCCCAATATTGGTTTGAGTCTATTAGCTATTGATTTGGCTAATATTTTATAAACCGTGTTGCATAAGGATATAGGCCTAAAATCACTTACCATCTTGCAATCTGATTTTTTGGGGATGAGAGTGATAACTGTGTTATTTATTTCTTTTATGAATTTATTCTTTTTTTTAACTCCTCAATGATTTTCCAAACCTCTTTGCCCACAATTGACCAGCACTTCTAATAGAACAGAGTTGGAAATCCATCTGGGCCTGTAGCCTTATCCAGGTACAACTGAAAAGCTACCTTTTTTACTTCCTCCTTTGTGAAAGGTTTCTCAAGATCTTCTTTTTCATCCTCATTAAGTATATGGTTAATGCAACTTGTAGCTAGGTAAATGTCCTTCCAATGAAACCCTTCCTCTGGTGCCAAAAAATTTTGGAAGTAGTTCACTACTTCCTCCTCAATTTCTTTTGTTTCCTTCAAAACAACTCCATTTCTGTTAATGAGCTCTGAGATTTTATTCGTCATTCTTCTAGCTTTTACTGAATTGTGGAAAATTTTTGTATTTCTGTCCCCTGCTTCCAACCAGACTTCTCTAGATTTATTCGTCTAGTACTTTTCTTCTCTAGCTAGAAGTTCATCCCATTCCACCAACAAATCTTTCTCTTTCTTGTAATCACTTTGAAACATCCCATACATTATTATCTTTTGATTTAGTTCCTCCAAATCTCCCTCTACTCTCTCCTTCTCTGCAAATATGTCCTTAAAAGTTGCTTTGTTCCATTCCCTTAACCTTATCTTTAAATGTGTCAGTCTCTTACAGAAAACAAAACTAACCGATCCTCCACTTCCAGGTATCTCTACCCACCATTTCCCTATCTGTTCTACCAGTTCCTCTCTTCACCACCACATCTTTTCGAATTTGAAATATGAATTTCGAGGTTTAACTAGTAAGCTTATTTCTAGTTTGATGGGATAATGATCTGACAGAGAGCAAGGCAATATACTGGATTCTATCCCTAAGTCCAATTCCAACCATTTCATGTTGCATAAAAATCTATCTAGTCTTTCTACAATATTGGTAAAACCTTCCCTTCTATTGGTCTAGGTGAATTTTCCTTTCTTAGGTAGAGAATCTATTAGACTTCCCTTCGCCACAAAATGCCAGAAATCTTTTGTGGCTCTATTCTTTGTTCTTAAGCCCCCTATTTTTTCATCCAGATCTAAAATGGCGTTAAAATCTCCTCCCAGAATCACTCTTTCTTCCCTAATCCTCTGAATTCTACTTAGAATACTTCTCCAAACTTCTCTCTTGTCCTCTATCTTGATAGGTCCATATACACTATTATCCTGAGAAGAATTCAAGCATGAGGGATATGTTAGGTTTTAGAGGGAACGAGTCAAAGACTTGCAGATTTAATAGTAGTAGAAAAGAGGGTGTAGAAATGGCCATCACTAATTGATACAAATCTCCAAACAGACAAATTGGGTAATGCTAATTTTTTGATATGATTTACATAACTAAGTGGTACACCTTATACAAAAATTTCAGTGAAACCCAGTTCAAAAATATAGAGTTATTGGTGATGCAATAGACTGGTAGAGATGAAATGGCTAAGAAATAAATGGTCACTAAACATTACATATCTCCATAATGACAAACTGGGTAAGGCTGATTTTTGGATATGATTTCAACAACTAGGTTTTGTACCTTATATAAAAATTTTAGATAAACCCATCTTGTAAAAAATAAAGTTATTTCTAACACAACATACTAGGGTTTAGAATCTTTAGACCGGTTGAATTAACATCCTAGTATATGATTCGAGATTGGTTTCAAGAAATTGATCCCTAAGGATTTTTAAAAAATGAATAGAATATGTAGAAGAGAATTCACAAAATAATATAAAGCTTGCATATAACAGAAATTTATTTCAAACAACAAATCCATTCCATAACTCAGTGCATACCTAGAATTATACTGCTATCCAATCTTCACCAAAATTTTTCAACTCGCATCCATTTTTCCCCAAATCTTTTCTTCTCATCTCATATATTTCTCGATCTTTTAAAACTAAACAACATGACTTTTCATATGCCAATCTGGACAACCATTTTCTTAGAAACTGAAAATAGATTAGAATATTTTTAAAACATAATTTAATTACTAAGATTCTCTCTTGAATTACATAACTTCCATTTCTTGTAAGTGGCATAAAATAAAAGAATTCTTTATAAACTAGTAAAAGCACCAAAGGTGCTATCAAATGGCCGATAGGCACAAATATTTATAGGCCCGTCATTATCTAGTATATATTTAGATATATACTGGAAAGTCATTAAATTAGTAATGTAGTAAAATAAAAATTATGGCCATTTCAAACTCTACAAATGCAGATATACAAAAGAAGACATGAAAGAATATGTCATCACAAAAATATCTATGAAATATATTGCTACAAATAATCTTTTAGTGTATTTTAGTAGTAACATTTTTATAAAAGTATGGCATTAGCTAGTTTTCTTTAATCACCCTCTTAATTTAAAAACAAGTATTATCCTCGAACTTCAATATATGGACTTATTATGAAGTAGCAATGTGGTTCATCTGTAATGCCCCTTGTATTTTGGTTTGTGATATTTGTTAGTATCACATCTCTCTCTGTCAGTTATGAGACAGTTGCTAGTCTTTCATTGCATTTATATAGTTCTGAGACATTTGGATTAGTAGGTTATGGTTTATGTTTATTTTGATCTTGATGGACTATGTTCGACTGAAATAGTTAGACATGTGTTATGAGTTTATGATGACATTATTATTACTTCAGTTATGATGAGTTGGACATGATTAGTAATAGATTAATATTAGCATGTTTTATTAGATTTGTTGATATCTAAATTCAAATGCAGTGGTTATAATCTTGTTCAAGAGCAGGGATGGTGTAGTACTACTCGCTTCGAGCACCCTACTCTGCCGTGATTCTCTGACTCTATGTGTGTTGACATATATGTATTTGATCATATACAACCAATTTTTTAGATGCAGGCTACAGGTACCGAGCCTCGACTCCACCTGATATAGCAAGTTTGAGCAGGCTCTTGCACCAATGGGTATCGGTGATGGGAGATAATGCAAGGTTTATTCCACTAGGTCAGTCCTAGTCCTTTGTTGTGGTCTTGTGTCGTGATGTGACGTTTGATCCTCATTTCATGTTGTTGGTCATCACATGTTGTGGAGCATTGGGAGTTTGTTTAAGTTATGTGTATGTGCTCTTTCTATCATTATGTTAAATCCAATAGTATTCTAAGTAGTTGTAAAATTTGGAATATTGTTTAAGTAAAATGTATTACTGACATAATTAATTATTTAATGCTTGATTTACCATCATAAGTTTTAGTATGGTTAATTATTATGTTGTTATTTAAAATAATAATTTTAGGTAGTAAATTAATGTCATGAGTTGTTGATTGTGAAATTTTAAGATTTGGAGAATCTCTTTTATTAGAAAATTTTAAATTCTTGGAGGAGTGGGATGTCGGGTAATGGATGCATGTCTGTGATATTTTATGACCTGAGCCATTTTTATATTGGGGGATTTTGTTCTGGAGAGGGAGTTGGAAAGAGAATACAAAAATTGGGGAAAACAAAGAATTGGTTATGGGAATACGGAAGAAATTGGAGGCTCCAGATCAAAATTATTGTGACGGGTATGTTTCTGTATAATTCTTGTTTGAGTGTTATTTGTGCTTGGATAAATTATTTCTTCTCCCTCGTGGTTTTGAATTAGTTAGTCCGAGGTTTGTTCTGGACTGCCTGTCACTTTCTTCTATCTCAGTTTCTATAGTTGTTCATCTTTGAAAATTTATAAATCAAATGTTGTGGCCTTCTTGGATCCTTGGATCGAATCAATCCTCATTCAGTTGTGTCCTATTACCATCTTTATCTCTACAAATTTTAATCTTTGGATGCTCTTATGTTGATTTCCCATCTTGGTGTCAAGGGATGTATTACTTTGTTCCTGCATGCAATTAAACTATTTGGATAAGTGTTAATTCCTCCTGTGTCAGAATGAAACTTTAGACCATTTTAATGAGTCATTTCTTTATTTAAATTTGGTTTATTATTCAAACTTGACTTCATGCTAGGAGTTTCTACCAATCTTGCATTTGAGGGCTTTGTTTGCACAGATCATTCTACTTCTTTTCTTTTTAACCTGCACCATATTCCTCCCAAAGCCATATTTTTACTCTACCTATGACCGATTTGTGCTAAGCTAGTCTTCTGATATTTGTCGTAGTATATCAGTCTAACTTATGAGAGACATTCTATTGTGTCCTCAGCAATTTCCTTAACCTCCTCTCATGAATCGCTCTTCTGGCAGGCGTATATCTTGAACGTCTTGAAACCTTCACTTCTTTGATTGTAGTTTTCTATAGAAATCGCATGCTTCCTCAACTTTCTTGTAACTCTGTTGCTATCCATTGATGATTTTGTGTTCCTCTACCGGTTCTACTGTCAAACACAGTCCTCTATATTATTTTTCCTTTGCCATTTTATCCAAGGGCAGATCTTAGGCCCACACTAGCATTGATTGGCAAATTTCCATGAATGTAGTAGTCACACCTTCAACTGAGTTCTTCACTGCCATTTCCCATATATTCTCTTCTTTTCTTGCAGTTTGTTTTATCCTTGGAGCGGCGTTCAAGTTCTACCTCTATGCATTTTCCACTTATTGTTGGCCAGAGAGCTGAATTTCATTCGCTTTAACATAATCTATTTCTTGCTTATTGAATAATCATTGTTGAAGCTTCTTTTGTACCCAAGCTAAATGTATTCCTGAATGTATAGATTAGAAGGTTGAGTCATTTATGGCAGTAATCCTTTTATTCTCAAGTTTTTGTTTTCATTATGAATGGATGTCTGTGTTTTGAGTAATAGACGTGGAGTTTGATAGTACTTTCCAATTCTGTAGATGCTAATTAACCAATTTCATGTTTTTGATGGAATGTTTAGTTTGCTATGTAATAATAACGTGTATTATAGAAATGGAATACATATATTTGTAGTTGTTTTAGTCGACAGGTTGAAATCTGGTGATGGGTAACACATTGGTAAATTGTTCTATTAGAAAATTTTAGTCGTAGTAGGCTAAATGGGTAGTCATTATTCATAACGAAATAAATGTATATTTGTAATTGTTTATTAAGTATTGTAGATAGTAGGTATCGATGGGGAACTTGTACTAATGGGAAAAATACTTATATTTTTATAATGTTTGATTTGAAATTGCATTGGTAATTTGTTCTATTAAGAAAGTTGTAGTTAGTAGTATGTCGATGTTGATTTATGCAAATAGGAAAATATATAGATATTTATAGTTGTTTTTTTTATAGAATGGGTAGTTGGTAAAATGTGATGGAAGTTCATGCTTATAGAAAATATATCTATATAATTATAGTTTGTTGTTGTTAGCAAATTGGTAGTTATTAGAATATTGTAGTAGCAAAATGATCGTCGAAAAGTTTATTATTATAGCAAGAATATTTAGATATTTGTAGTTGTTCATATTAGGAAGTGTAATTAGTAAATCTTAGATGGAAAATTCTTGCTTAGCAAATATATTATGGTTTTTTTTTATTAGAAGAGGATAGTTGTTAGGAAATTAGTTAGGAAATTTATTTTTGTAGTTGTAGAGAAATTATTAATTTCGTAACCTAGAATTTTCTTTGAAATGAAGTTAAAATCTCATAGTTAATTTCATGTTATGGTTAGGAGTATATTGAATCTCATATACATGATTGTCTTCCTTGTCATATCAAAATGCTTACCATGGGTCATTGTATCTATTTGAGGCTTGAATTTATAGTTAGACTATGACTAAGTGAGAAGTGGGGTAACTAGAGAGATGTCATGACTACTTGGTGTCAAGACGTGAAAGTGTTGTCCTTGTTAGGTAATGGTTACTTTAACATTGGTTTTGTGTTCAACCTACCTAACTCCATAGGTGTGGCTTCTTAGTCTTTGGTTCAAAATTGTGGCATGATGTAATGTAATGGGATTATGAATCAAGTTTGTTTTGGATGGGAAAAAAATCTTGTGGATATGGAACTTTGTAACTGTTTATGTAACATGATGGTTGTGGAATGTTTGATGTCTTATAGTCCCTCGCTCATGCATGTCATTTATTTCAAATGTTGGATAAGGGTTGCTAGTGTAGAGAGTAGAGCGGCTTCCATGGTGGTGCCGGTGCCCAAAGTGGCTACTTGGATAACCCCATGGAAGTTGTAATCAAGTGCTAACTTAAAAATATATCTAGGTGGGTCGGGTAGTCTTTGACGTAACAAGATAAGTATGTTACCTCACCCATGCCTTAAGTTCTCTCAAAGGCTAAGGATGGGATGAGAAGGCCTAGTTGGCAAGGTTGACTTCCTTGTCCACATGAGAGGATTTATTGGCTCCGCATGTGTCACCCTATGGGGCCGATGCTAGAAAAGGGTTGCCAAGATAACCATAGATGGGGCTGGCTTCTAGTGAGAGATAGCCTGGATAACCCATGATTAGGACCATGCGATGACACTCTCCTCACTGCAGCTTAGCTTCTTCCCTCTTTATGTTTTCATTTTTGCCTCTAGAGCGTTGCCTTGTCTTGTACAGTCTTGTTAATATGGTCTGTTGTGTCAAGTTTGTATTCGTTTGGTTATACTTGTTGTTTTGTCCTTGGCTTAGTGGAATCCTCGTTCTTATCTCCTAGCTTGGAGGGGTGGACCTCAGGGTTCCACATGGTTGGGTGGCAGATCTATCCATGGGTCTTCTTGGAGATTCAGTTTTAGTTTAGTGTAGAAGTGTTCTAGTTCCATATTCGCTTTACACTCTCAGAGTTGTATACATTCATAAGTATTTATTTGTAAACTGACATGATTGGTCTTGTAATTTTGTATTGTAACTTTGTAACTTAACTTTCTTTGCAAATGTAAAAGTTATTCTTATCTGTAGTGGTATGATGTATATCACTTGTGTTGTTAAAAATTTATAATCAACTGATGCAGTTAGGTTTCCCTAGAGGAGTTAGAAGTGCACTTTTCTTTATGATGTGTATTATGATATCTTTGGTTACTATTATTGCAATTTCTACCTTTCAAAAAAAAATTATTTCTGTAATTTTTTTCTCGTCAATCTAACTCTCTAGGGTTGCATGACGGGGCATCACATTTGGTATCAGAGCCAGGTTTGAACACTGGGTACTCTGGTTAACATTGAGTCCATTATGTAACCTAGTGCTTAAACTCTGTAGATTAAAATTATTTTACTTTTAGGTAGTTCTTGTTTTGAAGTTGTCCCTCAGAGGTATGTTTGTATATGAAGATGCCTAGGTCGAGATGTGAGATCTCTATCTTTATCTTGTTGCAGGCTTCTAGGAGTAAAATAGATCCTAGGGGGGAGGATGTAATGCCCCTCGTATTTTGGTTTGTGATAGTTGTTAGTCTCACATCTCTCTCTGTCAGTTCTAAGATAGTTGCTAGTCTTTCATTACATTTATATAGTTCTGAGACATTTGGATTAGTAGGTTATGGTTTATGTTTATTTTGATCTTGATGGACTATGTTAGGCTGATATAGTTAGACATGTGTTATGAGTTTATGATGACATTATTATTACTTCAGTTATGATGAGTTGGACATGATTAGTAATGGATTAATATTAGCATGTTTTATTAGATCTGTTGATATCTAAAATCAAATGTAGTGGTTATAATCTTGTTCAAGAGTAGGGACGGTGTAGTACTACTTGCTCTGAGCACCCTACTACATCATGATTCTCTAACTCTATGTGTGTTGATATATATGTAATTGATCATATACAACCAATTGTTCGGATGCAGGCTATAGGTACTGAGCCTCGACTCCACCTAATATAGTAGGTTTGAGCAGGCTCTTGCACCAATGGGTATCGGTGATGGGAGATAATGCGAGGTTTATTCCACTAGGTTTGTCCCAATCCTTTGTTGTGGTCTTGTGTCATGATGTGATGTTTGATCCTTGTTTCATGTTGTTGGTCATCATGTGTTGTGGAGCATTGGGATTTTGTTTAAGTTTTGTGTATGTGCTCCTGCTATCATTATGTTAAATCCAATAGTATTCTAAGTAGTTGTAAATTTTGGAATATTGTTTAAGCAAAATGTATTACTGACTTAATTAATTATTTAAAGTTTGATTTACCATCATAAGTTTTAGTATGGTTAATTATTATTTTGTTATTTAAAAGAATAATTTTAGGTAGTAAATTAATGTCATGAGTTGTCGATTGTGAAATTTTAAGATTTGGAGAATCTCTTTTATTAGAAAATTTTAAATTCTTGGAGGAGTGGGATGCTGGGTAATGGATGCATGTCTAGATAATTTATGAGCTGAGCCATTTTTACATTGGGGGATTTTGTTTTGGAGAGGGAGTTGGAAAGAGAATATAGAAATTAGGGAAAACAAAGAATTGGTTACGGGAATATGGAAGAAATTGGAGGCTCCAGACCAAAATTGTTGTGTCGGGTATGTTTCTGTATAATTCTTGTTTGAGTGTTATTTGTGCTTGTATAAATTATTTCTTCTCCCTCGTGCTTTTGAATCAGTTAGTCTGGGGTTTGTTCTGGTCTGCCTGTCACTTTCTTCTATCTCAGTTTCTGTAGTTGTTCATCTTTGAAAATTTATAAATCAAATGTTGTGGCCTTCTTAGATCCTTGTGTCAAATCAATCCTCATTCAGTTGTGTCTTATTGCCATCTTTATCTCTACAAATTTTAATCTTTGGATGCTCTTATGTCGATTTCCCATCTTGGCGTCGAGGGATGTATTACTTTATTCCTGCATGGAATTAAACTATTTAGATAAGTGTTAATTCCTCCTGTGTCGGAGCGAATCTTTAGACCATTTCAATGAGTCATTTCTTTATTTAAATTTGGTTTATTATTCAAACCTGACTTCATGCTAGGAGTTTCTACCAATCTCGCAGTTAAGGGCTTCGTTTGTGCAGACCATTCTACTTCTTTTCTTTTTAACCTGCACCATATTCCTCCCAAAGCCATATTTTCCTCTACCTATGGCCGATTTGTGCTAAGCTAATCTTCTGTGAATTGTCATAGTGCATCAGTCTAACTTATGAGAGATGTTCTCTTGTGTACTCAGCAATTTCCTTAACCTCCTCTTGTGAGTCGCTCTTCTGGCAGGCATATATCTCAAACCTCTTGAAACCTTCACTTCTTTGATCATAGTTTTTAGTAGAAATCGTGTGCTTCCTCTCGACATTGTTGTAACTCTGCTACTATCCATTGAAGATTTTGTGTTCCTCTATTAGTTCTGTTATCAAACACAGTCCTCTATATTGTTTTTCCTTCACCATTTTATCCAACAGCTGATCTGAGGCCCACACTAGCATTGATTGGAAAATTTCCATGAATGCAGTCGCCACACCTTCAACTAAGTTCTTCGCTACCATTTCCCATATATTCTCTTCTTTTCTTGCAGCTTGTTTTAGCCTCAGAGCGGCATTCAAGTTCTACCTCTATGCATTTCCCACTTATCGCTGGCCAGAGAGCTGAATGCCATTCGCTTTAACATAATATGTTTCTTGCTTATTGAATAATCATTGTTGAAGCTTCTTCTGTGCCCAAGCTAAATGTATTCCTGAATGTATAGATTAGAAGGTTGAGTCATTTATGGCAGTAATCTTTTTATTCTCAAGTTTCTGTGTTCATTATGAATGGCTGTCTGCGTTTTGAGTAATAGACATGGAGTTTGACAGTACTTTCCAATTCTGCAGATGTTAATTAACTGATTTCATGTTTTAGATAGAATGTCTAGTTTTCTATGTAATAATAACGTGTATTATAGAAACGGCATACGTATATTTGTAGTCATTTTAGTTGATAGTTCAAAATGTGGTGATGGGTAACACATTGGTAAATTGTTCTATTAGAAAATTGTAGTCGTAGTAGCCAAAATGGGTAGTCATTATTCATAACAAAATAAATGTATATTTGTAATTGTTTATTAAGTATTGTAGATAGCAGGTATCGATGGGGAACTTGTGCTAACATGAAAAATACTTATATTTTTATAGTGTTTGATTTTAAATTGCATTGGTAATTTGTTCTATTAAGAAAGTTGTAGTTAGTAGTATGTCGATGGTGATTTATGGAAATAGGAAAATATATAGATATTTATAGTTCTTTTTTTTATAGAATGGGTAGTTGGTAAAATGTGATGGAAGTTCATGCTTATAGAAAATATATGTATATAATTATAGTTTGTTGTTGTTAGCAAATTGGTAGTTATTAGAATATTGTAGTAGGAAAATGATCGTCGAAAAGTTTATAATTATAGCAAGAATATTTAGATATTTGTAGTTGTTCATATTAGGAAGTGTAATTAGTAAATATTAGATGGAAAATTCTTGCTTAGCAAATATATAATGGTTTGTTTTTATAAGAAGAGGATAGTTGCTAGGAAATTAGTTTGGAAATTTAGTTTTGTAGTTGTAGAGAAATTATTAATTTCGTAAACTAGAATTTTCTTTGAAATGAAGTTAAAATCTCATAGTTAATTTCATGTTATGGTTAGGAGTATATTGAATCTCATAAACATGATTGTCTACCTTGTCTACCTTGTCATATCGAAATGCTTACCGTGGGTCATTGTATCTATTTGAGGTTTGAATTTATAGTTATGTTATGACTAAGTGAGAAGTGGGGTAACTAGAGAGATGTCATCACTACTTGGTGTCAAGACGTGAAAGCGTTGTCCTTGTCAGGTAATGGTTACTTTAACATTGGTTTTGTGTTCAACCTACCTAACTCTAGAGGTGTGGCTTCTTAGTCTTTGGTTCAAAATTGTGGGATGACAATGTAATGGGATTATGAATCGAGTTTGTTTTGGATGGGAAAAAAATTTGTGGATATGGAACTTTGTAACTATCTATGTAACATGATGGTTGTGGAAAGTTAGATGTCTTATAGTCCCTCGCTCATGCATGTCATTTGTTTCAAATGTTGGATAAGGGTTGCTAGTGTAGAAAGGAGAGTGGCTTCCATGGTGGGCCGGTGCCTGAAGTGGCTGCCTGGATAACCCAATGGAAGTTGTAATCAAGTGATAACTTAAAAATGTATCTAGGTGGGTCGGGTAGTCTTTGACATAACAAGATAAGTATGTTGCCTCACCCATGCTTTGAGTGCTCTCAAAGAATAAGGATGGGATGAGAAGGCCTGGTTGGCAATGTCTACCTCCTTGTCCACATGAGAGGATTTGTCAGCTCTGCATGTGTCACCCTATGGTGCTAGTGCCAGAAAAGGGTTGCCAGGATAACCATAGATGGGGGCCAGCTGGTAGTGATAGATAGCCTGGATAATCCATGATTAGAACCATGCGATGACACTCTCCTCGCTGCAGTTTAGTTTCTTCCCTCTTTATGTTTTCATTGTTGCCTCTGGAGAGTTGCCTTGTCTTGTGTAGTCTTGTTAATATGGTCAGTTGTGTCAAGTCTGTATTCGTTTGGTTATACTTGTTGTTTTGTCCTTGGCTTAGTGGAATCCTCATTGTTATCTCGTAGCTCAGAGGGGTGGACCTTAGGGTTCCACATGGTTGGGTGGTAGAGCTATCCATTGGTCTTCTTGGAGATTCAGTTCAAGTTTAGTACAAAAGTGTTCCAGTTCTAGATTTGCTTTACACTCTCAGAGTTGTATACATTCATAAGTATTTATTTCTAAACTAACATGATCGGTCTTGTAATTTTGTATTGTAACTTTGTAACTTAACTTTCTTTGCAAATGTAAAAGTTATTATTATCTGTAGTGGTATGATGTATATAACTTGTGTTGTTAAAACTTTATGATCAACTAATGCAATTATGTTTCCCTGGAGGAGTTAGAAGTGTACTTTTCTTTATGATGTGTATTATGATATCTTTGGTTACTATTATTGCAATTTCTTTCTTTCAAACAAAAAATTATTTCTATAATTTTGTTCTTGTCAATCTAACTCTCTAGGGTTGCATGACGAGGCATCACAGCATCAAAGGTAAAATTGAGTCCAAACTTCTAAGACCAAAAAGAGATTAAAATTGAGGGTACTCAAATAAAAAATATCAATATCTATCAAAATAGATTTGAGTGCACCAATTGAGAAAAACATTTCAAACCATACAATGTAGTCCAAGATGATATTAATTTCACATATATTGAAGAGATCAATGTTTTGTGGTTCATCAAGGATCAATTAAAAACTATCAACATCTGCACAATGTGTTTCATCACAGATAAACATAAATTCAAACAAACATAGACATTTCAAACCACCCAATGTAGTTCGTCAAAGATAAATTGTATGAAGATTTTTTTAGAAATTGAAAATACCAACTTCATTCATGAAATAAAATATCATGATTGGGGCCTTATCTAACTTCATTTGTAAGGGCTTAGAAGATTCAAGGTTGGGTTGGTACAATATGACCGTCGGACCACTACCTTGTATGACTTGATATAACTGTCACAAGAGACAAATACCTACTTAACATCATGTGAGACAAATGTTGCATTCAACTAGAAGACAACATAGAATTGTGATCCATAATAAATTATAGTTTAGACTATCAGTTGGGTATTCAAAATAGTACTTATTTGATACTTAATACCACGACTATATGGGACCTAGTGGGAGTCAAGGTAATTCTTAGGACATGGTAGAATTCATCGAATGAATCATAATATCATAAAGGGTCTTTGAATCCCTAAATAACAAGGAGAGAAAATCTATTCAAAGCTCTCCAATTTCAACAATTTCTTCAAATTACATCATATTGTCATCAAGGAAAAATGGAAATTGTTTTATTGAAACTAAACCAAAGTTTTTAGCAAGGTACCCACTTTCATAAGTCAAATGCTTGTACTATGCTTTCAAGTAACTGATCTTATTATTTAAAATAGGTTCACGTCAAACCTTCCCTATTCACAAACCAATATCTTGTCATAAACATTTGTCCAATACCATTTCTTACTTCAAAATGGATGGGCTCAAAAAATAAATTCGCTTGCCAAGAAGCCAAGGACTCGTAGCCTTGCATAAGAAAACACACAAAGAAGAATATGAATTGCTAAAATCATAGTTTATAGATAAACCATATTTCTAGGTCTCTAAAAAATAGCAAAGCATAAAGGAAAGGAGATGTCCTCTTTATGGTGTTTAAATGTGAAGGAATAGGATATTTAAGAATTTAGAGAGAAATGTAATATCAATAGCCTTTCAAAAATTCATGCAAAAGAATTTACTATTTACTTGAATAACAAAAAGTTGAGTATGAGTGCTTTCCTCATCACACGTGAACTATTCACATGGTGAAGAATGTATTGACTGTAAATCATTGGTAATAGCTTGCTCTGTTTACTCCTCAGCAATCACTAGTATAGTCACTAAACTGGTAGCTATAAATGAAGCCACCTCTAACTTGGAAAGGCTAGAAATCTCATTAGAAAATTACAACCTCTTCATTGCTTTCAATTACCCTGATCCCTAGTCACTCATAGTCCTGGTTTGCTTGTCCAACTTGTCTGGTCTCATTTTTCAACTTTTCATCAACATCATGCCCACTTTTATGGTTAGATTTAAATGGTAGTAAATACTTTCTTTGTGAATGCAAATAGGAAGTTGTAGTGGCTTCTGTTTGATAAGAAACTGCTAGGCTTATAGTGAGCCTCCTTTTTTACTTTGCTTCACTGTTGTGGCTGTTATTTTTCCTGGATGATGTAGGCAAAGACATATCATTTGCAAACAATTTATTTGGCTTCTTAGCAGCTTCCATTTTATTCTCCAATGATGAGGTTATAAATTGAAGGTGGTGTTCTTTCAAGATTTTACTTGGTTGCAGTCATAGGAATCACAAGTAAATTTACGTACCAAGTTGATTTTGTGGGAAATAGAATGTTTTCTAATAGGTAAGAATATGAAGATAAATAGAATGGCTACCATTTCTTATAGGCAAAGCATGGGGTGCTAATTGTATATAGATAAGTCCCAAACAACTCCTAATTCAAATATTGAATTAGTTGGCTACTGAACATGCCTTTCAAAAAGTTTCTACAGTTTCATCTAAGACATTATAAGAACATCAACATGGCATTGTTTCATGTTAAGTTAAACTAAGTTTCATATGATGCGCTCTTCCTTATCCAAATGATATTTGAATCAAATGGATTACATGAGGCACCATCTCTTCTTCTGTGTTTCTTGAAGCATTTAAAAAAACATTATGTACATTCAGAATAATAGCAGGGCACAACATCATCATTGATGAGATGAAAATTACTCAACATGATGTAAACAAACTTATGAATACTATTTTTTATCTTGATTTGTCTAGAATCGTATGCAAAGGCCATGAGCATGCCTTGACTGGGGAGAAATTCTCCAGTATTGACTGGAGATGAAAGTTTTGGAGATGAATGCAGATTTTGAAAGTCACTGAAGCCTCCAATAGATCTTAACAACTGGGGCAATTATCTTAAACAACTATCTATTATTCATATCCTCATTAATCTTAAATTTGAAGATGCTATCCCATTACTTACTCAAACAGAGTTATTCAACATGCAATTGAAAATGGAATACAAGATTGAGAAAGGGGAAAACAAAAGATATTCAAGGATGAGATACTTACATATGGAAGTGCTATATTTGAAGATGCTATCACATTACTTACTCAAAATAGAGTTATTCAACATTCGATGAAAAGGGAATAAATGATTGGGAAAGGGGGAAGAAAAGATATTAAAGGATGAAATGGTTACATATGGAAGACCGATTCTTGTCTCACATATTCATAAATTTAGAATCTAGAATCTATTTTTAACACAACATTCAAACAAGGCTTCCCCAAATAGTAGATATGAAATTTATCTACAACATTCTTATGACAATGGGATATGCATATTCAGCTAGAAGGAGCACCAAGCAATTACAAAATTGTTAACTGTAATACTCCAATAGTCTCCCATAGAAGAAAAGGTTTTCTCTAACCTATTGGACCTACTCAAGTAAATATTAAAATGCAAGTTCAAATGGCACATATAACATACAATGCAAGTTAAAATGGTACCAGAAAAAGATGATAGTGAATTTCTCTCTCTTTTGTCTAACATAACCTCAAATGAAAAATTCAAAACTCAAATGGCACTCATGACGTACGATGAAGTTAAAATGGAAATAAATAAAGATGACAATGAATTTTGCACTCATTTGTCTAAAAAAAGACAAAGGTTTGTGCAAGGCTGCTAATTTAGCAAAAAATGACAATAATGACCAAAATAGAAGGCTTCTCAATTTTCTTAAGAAGAGTTGTAATGAAAATGTCTTTAGAGAAGTCATCCTATAACAAAAGGGTTCCTATTCCATTGGACTTAGATCTCTTGAATCTCTATCATTTCATCACAAATTTTTTTGTATGGCTGCCCTTGTTATATTCTCTATAAGATTGAACCTTCATTTTACTTAAAAATTATAAATTAGAAGCCCTAGGATCTTTCTTTAAAAATTGTTTTATCTAAAGAATTAAGGGAATAATTCTGAAGCAATATAAATATCTTGCATTAAAATAAATTTTGAAATATTTAAAACAATAGTAATGGGGTTTCATTTTTTCTGTGGTTAATGAAATTGTATCAAACAAAATTTAGTTTTTGTGGTAGAAAAATAAATGCAAATACCTTAAAAAAATGAAAGATTTCCTTGATGGCCTTGGATCCATTCCTCACAAGGTGATTTCACCTCAAATCTATTAGCAGAGACTGGTGTTTGTGGAACTCAACTCAATTCAGCATACAAAGAAAATAAAATGTCCTATAGTGTGTAGCTGAGAATACAGTTGGAATACCCGAGCCTCCCCTACCCAGACCAATAGATGGAAAGAGAGACCATATGATTCCTCGCTTTCGTGTCACACATCATTTAACAGTATTATAGCTCTACATCATAGGAAAATGGTTCCTTCTCTGCCACCTCCACTATCAACCATCCATATAGACCTGTCGTTACAAGTCATTTAAATTCATACTAATTTTTCAAAAAAATTGAAGGACAACCAAAAAAATTTGGTTGGACTACCAAGTTTTTGGCAGTTACAAGATGTGTGCACATATAGAATGGCCTATTGGCCAAAATATGTAAATATAAAAGAATAAAATGACAATGAAAGATTTTCTTTTGAAAACATTATTAAATCATTTAAATAATTATTTTGAAACAAAGCAATTAATTAATTAATCTCAATAAAATATCATAATTAATAAATAGGGTTCAGGTATCCTTACATGGGACCATTTGGGAGAAACATAAAAATGACATGTTTTAGTAATCAACACATTTGTATTTTCCCTTTTTTCCTATGAAAGGGATGAGTTTCAATTGTGCAAGGGCAGTTGGTTGGAAAGTTAGCAAGGGATGTAGAATCTGTGTTGTCTGTAATATGAGTACCTAGTCATTTGTGTGAATTTTTTTCACAACATGCATTCTCTAAACAAGCATATATGATTAAGGTATGATGTTCAACCATTTTCTCCATTGTCTACTATAACATTCATTTAGAATTAATGATCAAGGATTGTTAATTTTTTTGTGCACATTTTCTATTGTAAATATTTCTGTGTTAGTTTTTGTTTAAATAATAGAGTAAATCTTTCATGGAGAATGATAATGTGGTTTATAGTGTGAGTGAATAACTGAGTATAGATGCAATAATACCATCCATAAGTAAGTTAAGATTATTGTCAAGGAAATAACATCTAGTAAATTATGAATTGACTTTCCGATGTATGTAATTTTCTGGTGAAGTATAGCATGAATTTTGACTCTACTTTCCATGAATAGGCATAGGTCCCAAACCAAGCATCCACCAACCTACAAATTTTTTAAAATGATAGATCTTATTTTTGTAATAAGTTATTTGTAATTATTTACTATTTACACACCATGCTTTAATGGATTGCAAGGAATTAGTCATATAAATTTTGATTTATAAGCATCCCTAGCATTTTGGATGATAATTCATGTTTGCTTGACCCCATAGTGTAAGACGGTGTATCATTTCCAAATAGTGTCCATAAGGGGGAACCCACCTAGGTTTTTCAGAGACTAAAGTGTAGAGGATACCCTTATTTAATCAGTCTCTTGTTCATTGGCTAGTCTTGCATTAGTCTCATATATAGATCTATTGATTCTTTAGAGATTAATGAGTTACAAGTTGGGGAACCAACAAATTGGTGATTCTACTAAGGAATTAACCAGATCTAAGACTTGTCCTAAGTCTAATTAAATGTTTTGTTCCTTTGATTTACAAGGGCTCTCCTCTCTATTAAATTATTGGTGCCTTTATGCAAATATTAGAATTATAATTGCAAATATTGTCAGTTCTAAGTGAACTTGTGTTTGATACTATATTGTTAAGTCTTCTTCTCTATCCCTGATGAGGGTGGTGACTCTATATTGAAAGAACCTTGAATTATTTAAAATGGATGGTAGGAGATTGTTGTATTAGACTAACCCAGGCAAGAAGTTAGTGGAATAAGTTAGAAATAAAGATCCATCCACATGGAAAGTGAAAAAAAGAGGTAAGTCATCTAGCCTAAACATTGATCAATACAAAGATGCTAAAAAATTAGCTGCAAAAGAAAGACTAGTCAGTTATGATAGTGATGTGTCCACCTCTAGAAGTAACAAATCTAGAGAAGAGGAAATGTGGTGTGCTGTTAAATACTATGAAGAAATGAATACAAATATATAGGGAGAGAAATAATAGAAAGAGAGAAGGAAATAAAATAAATGAAGGATATACTAAGTGAAATCCTTCTAACTAGAGCTACCGCTTTAAATTCAAGTGCAATAAAAAAATTGAATGTGACCTTGGATAATGAATTACTTCCTCCTAGGGTAAGTGAAAGTCCCTATTGGTATAGGGACTTAGCATTTGAAGGTTATAATGTAGAAGGGGATGGTATAAGAATTAATGAGGTTCTAGTGGATTGTGAGAATTTTGATGAAGAAGATGTTAGGAATTGCATGCAGAAGATATCAATTAAATACAAATAAAGATTAAACAAAGGAATGAAAATACATAAAAATAATAACAGTGAGAGACAAGTTTTAACGTGGTTCACCCAAACTTGGGCTACATCCACCAACAGAGAGTCCAATATTATTATCTAGTAAATTAAACCAATTACAACAAACAATCCTTGCAACTCAATACCACTACAAAATGCTACAATACATCAATGGAAATCCCAACCCTTAGCCTCTTTTAGCAAGCCTTATGTTGGTTACAAAATAGGGTTTTGTTATGTCAGCCAATAGAAAAATAACTCCTGATGCCTTTATAAAATAATAAAATGTGTTTGAGGTTTTGAGGGTGCTGACCCTTGACCACACCTTGTATCATGACAAGGAGTATGCTAGGGGCATTGCCCCTGGACCCTATAAGGGGTGCTACCCCTTCACCTCGTCTTGGGGTGCTTCCCCCAAACCCCTACAAGGGGCACTGGCCCTTGACCTCGTTAAATAATTTGGGGGGAAACCATACCAATAAAAGTGGGGTAAATTTAACCTTCAAGTTTGATTAGGCTCCATATAACAACAATCTCTGACTTGGAGACTGATCATAACATCATTGACCCTGTAGCTCCCACTGGAAGTAAGCACCCTAGATGCTATTGTTCTAATTTTTTGTTTTCAGTCTTGAAGACCAACTGAAGTTGAAGAGGAGTTTAGATTCTCTCTTGTTACTGTCTTTGTAAACATATCCACTAGATTTTCATTTATAAGTATCTTTTCTAGCTATAATTGTCCATCATCAAATATCGATTGAATGAAGTGATGCCTCAACCATATGTGTTTGGTCTTTGAATGCAAGACATAATTCTTTATAAGATGTATGGAACTCTAGTTGTCCATAAACAATTAACTATTAGCCTATTGTTTGCCCAATTCTTCCATAAAATATTGCAGCTATATCATCTCCTTGCTTGCCTCTATTGCAGCTACATACTCTACCTCTGTAGTGGATAAATCAACCAGCTTTTGTAACCTAGAGATCCAACTCACCACTGTCCCACCTACAGTAAAGACATAACCTATAGTACTCCATCTGGTATCAATATCCCCTGCCAAATCTGAGTCTACATAACCTGCTAAATCAATATTAGAGCCCCCACAACATAAGTGTTTATTAGATGTACCTCTAAAATATCTGAGAATCCATTTTAACGCATTCCAATGCTTGAATCTAGGATGACTCATATACCTACTTATGACTCCTACAGCATGTACAATATCTAGTCTCGTACATACCATGGCATACATTAATCTTCCTATAGTTGAAGCATATGGTACCTTGGACATTGTTTTTTCCTCCTCTTATTTCTTAGGACACATCTCCTTAGTCAATTTCAAATGACTAGACAAAGGTGTGCTGACATCTTTTGCATTCTCCATATGGAATCTTTGCAACACCTTTTCAACATAATCAGCCTGATATAGAGTGAAGTTTTTGTTTTTCCTATCTCTGCAAATTGTCATACCAACGATTTTTGGTCTTCCCCCAAATCCTTCATAGCAAATGATTGTGTGAACTGTTGTTTTAACTCTCTTATGTGATCCATGTTAGACCCTGCTACAAGCATGTCATCAACATATAAATATAAAATAATGTAGTTTTCATTATCCAACCTCTTAAAATAAACACAATGGTCAAAATTACACCAGCTGTAGCCTTGCTCAACCATAAAACTATCAAATTTCAAGTACCATTACTGAGGTGCCTGTTTCAATCCATATAAGCTCTTCTTCAATCTACACACCAGTTTCTCCTTACCTTTGACCTCAAATCCCTGTGGTTGTTACATATAGATCTCCTCCTCCAAATCACCATGGAGAAAGGTAGATTTCACATCTAGCTGTTCCAAATGAAAATCTTCAGTAGCCACAATACTTAAAACAGTACGAATAGAAGTCATCTTAACAACCGGAGAAAAAATCTCATTAAAACCAATACCTATTTTTTGTGCAAATCCTTTTACAACTAACCTGGCTTTAAATCTTCTCTTACCTCCATCTTCCTCTTTCGACCTATAAACCCATTTGTATGGTAAAGACTTTTACCTGTAGACAACTTACATAATTCTCAAGTCTAATTTTTGAGCAAGGAGTCCATTTCTTCTTTCATTGTAAGCTCCCACTGAACCTTTGTATCAACTTGCATAGCTTCATCATACCCTTCCGATTCATTAGCATCTATTAACAAAATAGACTATAAAGAGGTAGAAAACCTTTTAGGAGGTCTACTTAGCCTTGTTGACCATCTAACATTCATTGGAGTTTGTTATATTTCTTGTTGTTGTTGTGGAACATGAGGAACCACTGGAACATCACTATCTAGAGTATCATTTAGCAGCACATAATCCTTTTCTTTCTTCTCATCTTGATGCATCTGATCTTTGTACAACACCTTCTCATTAAATACAACATCCCTACTTCTCAAAATTTTTAGATTTTCAACATCCCAAAGCCTATAACCAAATTCATCAATGCGATATCCAATGAAGATACACTTTTTTGATTTTGCATCTAGCTTGGTTCTATTTTTAGAATCTACATGTGCAAATGCTTCACATCTAAAGGTTTTGAGAAAAGAATAACTCACCTTCTTATCTGTCCATGCTTTCTCTGGAATACCACAATCCAAAGGAACTGAAGTACCTCTATTAATTAAATATACAGTAGTGTTGACAGCCTCTACCCACATGTTTAAAGGCAGCCCAACATACAATCTCATGATCCCTGCATGCTCCATTATTGTCCTATTCATGCATTCAACCACTCCATTCTCCTGTGGAGTCCCTGGAACCATTTTCTACCTATGAATTCCATTAAAGGAACAATAATCCTCAAATTCTTTGCTGCAATACTCACCACCATTATCAAATCTGAGACATTTTAATCTTTTACCCATCTCATTCTCAACCAAGCTTCTCCATTTCTTAAATGTTTCAAATACATAAGATTTATGCCTAAGCAAATAAATCCAAACCTTCCTAGTTGCATCATCTATGAATGTAACATAATATTGAGAGCCACCAAGAGAAGATACCTAAGCTGGTCCCCATACATCTGTATGCACAAGCTTCATCTTTTCATCTTTATTTTGCTTCCCATCCTTGAGAAAACTGACTCTCTTTTGTTTTCCATACACACAACTTTCATAGAAATCCATATAATACATTTTAGACCTGGTAAAAATTTCTTAGAATGAAGTACCTTCATACCTTTTTCACTCATATGCTCAAGTCTGTTATGCCACAGTGTTGTCTCAGAACCTGCAACAACTATTTTAGTCTCTTCTTGCGAACTTGCAACAACTATTCCTGAACTTGTTTGTATTTTCTCTACAACACCTAAAGTAGAACGAACAGTATGACTTGTACAAATATATTAGGTGCCTACTTTCACACCTTTTTCTACTATTAAGGCACCTCTTGAAACCTTCCAATCTTTATCAGTAAATGTAACAATGCAACCTTCATCAGCTAGTTGCCCTACTAAAATTAAATTCTTACTCAACCTTGGAATGTGTCTTACCTCTTGTAGTGGCCAATGATTCCCATTCTGCAACTTAATCTTGATTCTTCCCTTTCCAACAATCTAACAGGGTTTGTTATCTCCCAAATAAACTAGCCCAAAATCCCCTTGGATATAATCAAGAAAATAACTTCTATGGGGCATAGCATGAATGAGGCCCTTGAATCTAAAACCCATGAATCATCATCATTATCATCATTAGCTAGGGAAAGAATCAAAGCATCATCTTAAGATTTATTACTTACCACATTTGCCTCTTTATTACCTTCTTGTTTGTCTCCTTCTTTATTCTTCAGAGACCAGCAATCTTTCTTTATATGACCTGGTTTCCCATAGTACCAGCAACCCTTCTATCCTCTGGATTGGGATCTCTTGTCCTTTTATTTTCCTCGTGACTTCCCATGACCTCCAGAACCTTTTCCTCTCTCCTTTGATCTGCCCTGCTTTCTACATTCAAAACACTACCTGATGTGGACCCTCCCGAACCTTTCCATTGCATTTCCTCACTAAGGATAACACTAACAACATCATCAAATTTTAAAGTATTTGAACTAGAGACAAAGTTCTTATAACCATTACCAAGCTATTCCATCTTTCTAGCAAAGAACATAACATTAAGAGAACCCTCATCTCTTCATCAAAACATACTTTTACTGAAGTTAACTGACTGATAATCATATTAAACTCATTTAAATGATCTATCATAGATCCACCTTCAATCACTTTCAGATTAAACAAACACTTCATGAGAAATACCTTATTTGAGGATGAGGGTTTTTCATACAATTTAGTCAAAGCTTTCATCAGACCATCTGTTGTCTTTGCTACCATTATATTGAATGCTACCGATGGTTCTAGGCACAACCAAATTGTTCCCAGTGCCTTTCTGTCTAGAAGATTCTAATCCTCATCAATCATTGTTACCAGTTTCTTGGCTATTCCTTCCAACGGCCTCCATAAATCCTTATGATAGAGATAATCCTCCATCTGCATCTTCCATAACTGATAGTTCTGTCCATTGAATTTATCTACCTTTAATTTACCATTGTCCGCCATTGTTCCCACTCAACCGTGAGACCTTCCTGCAGACGATAATCGAACACAACCTACTCTGATACCACTTGTTAGGAATTGCATGCAAAAGATATCAATCAAATGTAAATAAAGATTAAACAAAGGAATGGAAATACACATAAATAATAATAGTGAGAGACAAGTTTTAACATGGTTCACCCAAACTTGGGCTGCATCTACCAATAGAGAGTCCAATGTTATTATCTAGTAAATCAAATTAATTACAACTAGCAATCCTTGCAACTCAATACCACTACAAAATGCTACAATACATCAAAGAAAACCCTAACCCTTAGCCAATTTTATCAAGCCTTACATTGGTTACAAAATAGGGTTTTTAAGTCAGGCAATAGAAAAATAACTCCCAACACATTTATAAAATAATAAAATTCATTTGAGGTTTCAGGGGTGTTGTCCCTCGACCCCATCCTGTATCATGATAGGGAGTGCACCAGGGGTGCTGCCCCTGGACCCTGCAAGGGGTAGTTCCCCTTGACCCCATCTTGGGGTGCTGCCCCGAAACCCCTACAAGGGGCTCTACCCCTTGACCCCGTTAAATAATATGGGGGAAAACCATGCGAATAAAAATGGGGTAAATTTAACCTCCAAGTTTGATTAGGCTCCATATAACAATAGAAGATTCATGATGGAAATGCCCTTGGTGATTAGGATTTTCTCCAAGAATCGAATACTCTCAAAGTAAAGTTGGCTTGGTTAGAGGTTGAGAAATCTTTAGAAGTCTTGAGAAGAAGAGTAGACAATAGGAATATTGCATATAATGAAAAAAAACCTTGGGGTAGTAGGTGGGAATACTAATGTAAGGACTCACCAAAAACATGGTGGAAGATTTGGAGGATATCCACCTACAAGATCCCTATTAAATCTAGAGATAGATATAGACAATTAAACTTCATAGAGATTCCAAGGTATCCAAATCTAGTCCCTGCTGATGTATGATTCCAAGGAAATAATGCCATCTTTGAAGAGGACCATTTAAGATCTTTCATTGATCTCACTACTGACTTTGACATTTGTGAAGAGGTTGTTGGGTAAGTGCATGGAAATGGGGTACAAATTAGTGGCTAGCCTTGAGAATTTTAGAAAAATGTGTTGATGTTATGAAAAACATAATACGTACATGGTTTAACATGTACACATTTTTTAATGCCTTAAATTAAAATTTTGTATGATCCCTCCCATCTAGTCTTGGATTTCTAGGCCTCAAGGTTGAACATCTCTTTTGGCTTCTAAATTCATGTTTTTAACATAGAACAACTCGAATTCAAACTTCAACATCATTAGGTTTACACATTTTGCAATAAAATTTTACAAGGAAACCACCAAAATAAAGAGCTACTTCTTACCTTTCTAGTCACATAATTTTTTTAGTATTTTGAATAAGTTAAGGTATTTAATTTTATTTTCTTTCAAGAGTGTCTTGATATTCTTCTAGTACACATGTATTGATTTTTTAAATAACTTTTGACCTGCTTATCCAAATTTAAAAAAATATATATAGGATTCTTCTACACTTCATTATATACACATTCAACAAAAAATTTACATTTTCAATTAGTTTTGTGCATCTTATGTGATGTTCACATGTAGTGATATAATTTTTAGGATGCATCCACTTCAAAATACTCAAAAAAATTCAGGAAAAATCCAATAAAAAATATACAACTTTTAGTACTCACTCTTGGCTATATTACCACCAACTAGTTTATAAAAATAACTAATGTCGCATTAAAAAAGGGGGCCACACACCAGACACTATGTTATATTTTAGTAGTAAAAACAAGAACACTTTTATGTGTGGTCAGAATTTGACCCCTTTAACCTTAACCATTTTAAAAATATTTAGTAGTTTAGAAACTAGATTGTGAGTGCTATGATTCTTGTTCTTATGATATCTTCAATTTTTGAGTGTAAACATCTTGAATTACTCATCCAAATTCAACTTTAGCTAATTTTTTAAAAAAAGTGGGCACGTTGACCCCCTTTTTGTCCCCCATTTCCATGCACTTACCCTATTCTTATGAATCTTTTTGTGCAATCCTTGGATGACATTGCCCGAGAATGGTACAAGAGTTTGTTGTTTATGATTAAATTTTGTATATAACCAACAATAATAGGAAATCTCAAAAATGTGGCACTTGATTTATGAGACAACATGCAGGTTTTATAGAAGTCGACTGTTCCTTCTATCTCTAATATAGAGGAAAGAGAAATACTAAATAATAAATGATTACAAACATAATATAATGTATGGCGATGTGTCAAAAAAAGATCTCATATTTGGAAACAAAAGAGGCACAATGAATCCAATTACAAATAATAACAAATGAATCATAGATTTCAAAAGAGCATACATGGATGATTTTATAGAAAATTATGAATTTTATCACATTGATAATATATCACATAGGCCAAAATACACCACATAAGACAAATAAGAATCATGAAACAAATTAGCATAAAACATCATTACTCTTCATTGTTGATCAGAGAACAAAATATAGAAGGCCAAAATTTGCACAAGCATACAATATTCAATCCTTTTTTAGAGATACTCATCAAGGATCTTTCAAGATTCCTACTATTCTTCCTAATTTTCTCCATCTCTTCATAACAACAATCATAGACCTGTTTAGGAAAATCTCTAACTGGAGATCCTGAAAGAAAATCAATAGTTACACAAAACTAACTAATACTTCAAAAGCATTAAAAATGTTGATATCAGTTCAAACTATAAGTTAGATATTCCCTTGTCCTACATCAAGAATGAGGCTCTACATGAAGAATGAGGCTCTAACCAATAGAGAAACAAAAAATACTTGTTAGACTCCCTTTTCCATTAGAGATGTGTCATCCTGCCGTGTGACCACTTCTTTCCTTCCTTTGTTGGGACCCACCAAATGATGCCTGATGTCGACACGTTGTAGACTCTGGAAGGACCCACCTTGATCTATGTTGTTTACCTTTCAAAAACCTCATCTTATGCATGATGATGCCATGTATAAATCCTAAGATAATGGTACAATACAAATTGCTATAAAAAATATCAACCTTGAAAAGGTGCAAGAAACAAACATGTGGACTCTACTTCAATGATCGAATGAATAACCTAGAATGAAACTTTGCCAAGATTTGCTAGTCCAGAATGATGCATGGCTGTGACACATGGAAGACTCTAACCAATGGTGCCAAAGAACTTTGGCTGTGACTATCAAAACTTCAAGAGATGTGCTGCTATGATATGTGGAAGACTCTAGCCAATGGTACAAAAGAACCTTGGCTATGACTATCAAAAATTCAAGAGATGCATCACTATGACAGGTGGAAGACTCTAACCAATGTTGATTCCACAAGAAACTTTGACAGGAAAAGAAACTATCACAGACTCTTTATTGCCTAAGTCTCTTGCTTGATCTTTTATCCATTATTTCTATTAATGCCACAAGACACGCACCAGCATATACACTACCAAAATTGAGTCCTAACTCATCACCTTAGAAAAATAAAGAACACCACAAAATGTAGGGATCTTTCTCTATAGTTCTTGGTGACTCCCTAGGGGATCTGCACCTATAGAGAAGAATACAAAATCTTTGACAACAAAACATAAGAAACAACAAAAATATGGAAAAATCATCCAAATCCACCTCAAAGTTTCTAGAGTGACAGCTATAGAGATTCCCACTCACTATCAAATGGTTGAACCTTCTTCCAAGAGCTTAAAAAACCTTGTCCAAATCAATGATCTCCTTGTAGGAGAAGCTCTGTAAACTTTGGAATGTAGCATTGATCTAGAACTCTAGCTGAGCAAGGGGTTGTAGAACAATCTCCACCTTTGGAACATTTGGCATTTGGATCAATATTGAAAAGGATGTTCATTCATTTTGCCTATTAATTAATAGAGCTTTAATTTGTTCATCAGTCGAAACTGTGGAGTCATCAAGAAATGGGGAGGGGAGTCCTAACTTGACCAAATGTTCAATGTGTCCCTTCATTTCCTTTACCACTTGTTTCAAAGCATAAAGATGAGCCTTGAACTTGAGGGTAGCTTTTCTCTAACTCATAAATTCATTGACCTTCACTATGGTTGTCCTTCTTTTGATGACCCCTGCTACTTGAAGAATTTCTTCAGAAGCGTTGTACAACTTCTAAACCAGTAGTTGAGATTCAACAACATTTGGTGAAATAGATGAGAGAGTCTGCTCCACTGCAACACCTAGTTCTATGCTAAGACCTTGAGCATCAAAGATGAACTTTATCATAGGCTTGATTTTGGAGGTTTCTTTAGATATTCATCCCCAATAGAAAACATACAACTCCTGAACCATGGGAAACACCCCAGAAGATGAGGGCCTCTACATAAGCTCCTGGTTCAACTGAATAATTTGTTGTTACTTTACCAGAATACCATCTCAAACCTATTTATTAGGATCCATTTGGTCTGAAAGACTCTTATGCAACTAAGTCACTTCATCCCAGTTGTCATGGAGATTCTTCTCTACCACTCTTCTCTTATTGTAACATCTCAAATAAAACCTTAGCAAAATCCAACTCTGACTGTAATCCTGCTTGCGTGGTCTACTATGCTTGGAATGCCTCCTTTGACAATTTTACCTACATTTCAAGAGTTGATCTAGAAATTTCTAGATCCTTGGCCTTTTCCTCTACACTGAGTTGATCTATAGTTCCATTTATGCATGACAACTTTGCCCCTTGTTTCTCAAGTTTCTTGCTCATTTTGATCAAATCTATAGTGACATATTTTTTTGTTTCTTCTATGATCTCAACTTTATCTTATATCCTAGCTTGCACTAGACTCAAACCCACTACATGTATGGAGTAGTCCTCTAGTTTCATCTGCTTCTATGGTTTGATCATAGTTGGGGTCATATGTATGATCGTGAATGACCACTATGAACAGTTATATAATGACCACATGTGAGGAACTGCAGACTAGTTCTCCCTTCCTTTTTCCTCTTCTTCTCTAGGTGAGCCTCACATGCCTTTTGAGTAGTCTCAACTTGCTGATGGAACTCTGTCGAGGACTAGATAACTCAATCAGTGAAGGGAAAAACCTATTGCGGCACTAGATGTCAGTCCCAATGATGGCACTTAAATTATAAATACATCTTCATCTTCCATGGATTCCTTGTATAATTTGAGCTTCTACCTTTTCTTCACTGGTTATTTCTCTTTCTTTCACTCTTCTTGCTCTTCCCCCTATCCAAAAATTTGGATTACATCATAGGGTGAAGTAGGTGGCTCATGTTCATCATCACATAATCACTGCCAAGTTTTATTAGTATTGGCATAACCAAATTTCCTCTCCATCTCAAAAATTTGTTGTCTATATTTCAAAAATGTATTGATTTTCTTAGTGCTCTAGTCCTCTATTACAAGAGTAGCTCTAAGACCATGAGTCATTAGTCTAGAAGGGTCATAATCTCTTTTAGGATGATAGAATGCTTCCCACAAAGGCTGAGACTTGGTTGGAATCTAATTCAACTCAATATAAACATCATCAGTGTCGACCATAGCTGATCATCTTGCCTTAAAGAATGGGTGGATCTGATGTTCGAAAGGAATTGGGGATTTAGATTGGGACAACCACTTTTGATAAATCCATCTAGGTCATATACCCATTGATCTTTGATCTAATCAAGACCCAAGTTCACTAGTTTCAACATGAACAGATGTTCAACTTTCCTCTTTATCACCATGATACTTCCCTTGGAGAAGGGAATATCATATATAGCTTTTTTTCCTCCCAGCTCCAAACTTAGAGTCTACTCCATCTAACTAGTGGGCCAATTCAATTATAATGATTCTATTGGTCAAAAAATTGGGTAGTCTAAAAGGTTCTTCTTTGAAACTATAAACCTTGAGTATTGTGTAATCAGCCCCAAAGAACCAATCACAGGGTACATGAGTGCTAGACAATATACCCCTTTCTTTATCACTCATCCAAAAAGTTATGTGATCTATGCTGAGGTCAATGATGGCTAGAGCCATGAAACATTTAGAAAATTCACAATAATCAGGATGGCTAATAGGAGATAAGTCCATGATGAAATTAGAATTATTACTTATGCATCAACCAAATCATCAGTCATTTTCAATTGCATTTGGGGCTGAAAAATTGTGGATTTTGAAATAACATTAAATGCAGAAAAAAGGATGAATACCTAAGAAACTACTGGTGACCAAAGTTAGCTAACTAATAAGACATCCTATCAGCTATGACTTCTGATAAGTCCTTTTTGTAGGCTTATTTCTTGTTGATCATTTTGAGGTAGAAAATTACAACCAGCTAAAAATCATGCACATTAAAATCATCAAGGCCAACATAGAGTATGCATCTTGCACATCACGGGTGAAACTAGATATTGCAATAGGTAGTTGTGAAAACACTGTCTTATTTGTTAGTTTGAATAAGGTTATTTCATATCTAGTTTGATATTTCCTAGCTAGTTTTCCCTTATGTGAATTATTCATATTATTTAACTATTTATTAGTTAAATAATATTCACACACATATTCACATGTTAAGTTGACTTAGGAAGCATTCTAGTTATTTCTATATGTTGATCGATAGTTGTCTTATCCTCTAGTTGTCTCATGTCATAGGATTAAGAAACTTGTCATATGACTACAACATCTTATCTCTCAACCTTACCTTTATAAGAAAGGTATACCATAGCATATTGTAATGGGAGAGTAATCTTGTATATTGTTGTATTTGCATTCTTTGATAAGAATACAATTTATTCTTGTCATATTGATCTTCTCATTCCTTTGTGCTTTCCATTAGGCCTCTAGATCTTGGGTGGCTATCTTCATAGCCAAATCGTACATGGTATCAAAGCTTGTAGATTGTCTTTGGTTAGTCTATTAAGAGATCTTGAGTGAAAATAATGGTGGATCTTGAAAAATTGAGTATGTTCTTCTCTTGCATCACATGATGACCTAGAGAATCAAAAAAATGTGAGAGAGATACCAAATTTGAAAGGGTTTCCTTCTCTTGGCTTTATATTGCATGTCCATTTTGTAACATGCTACTACAAATCTGAGCACATCATTGTGTTCAAGAGGTTTGAGATAGTCAAAATCACCTTTTGATTCATCCTGATCAGACACTACAGGCCAAATCTATGAGGGTTTCAAGCTGGGAGGTGCATGCAAGATTCATTTGGTACCTAATTATTCAAAGCATTTTGGGCCAAATCTGACCCTACCATTGGACCCAAAAGGTGTCAAAACCAACATATTGACTATCACATTGTTAAAATTAGACAAATTTACCTAGGCCCATCAGGGAAAATTTTTGCCCTCCTTGATTGTCCGTACAAAATATTCTACATAGGTACCCTTTATTATAAAAGGAAAAATTAAAAAAAATGATTTCTAGATTTGAAAAAAATTATTGAAAAAAAAATCCAAAAAGGGAGGGGGACCCCCCTGTGTAGGTCATATGCCTGCAAGGCTGACCCCCCCATAGACCCCTTGGGCACTGTGATTACCTTAGGTAGGGCCCCATCCTCTAATAAAGGGTGTGGACACTGCTAAGGTCTATGGATCCCTTTCAAAGGGGCCATGTTGGGGGTTCGTCCCACACCCCTGACACACACACACACTCTTCTTTTTAAAATTTCAAACCAAAAAAAATTGATCTGTAGTAGCCACAAGCCATTCAACAATAAAAAGATATATAGTTTAATAAATTTCCCAGATCTAACAAATGTGGTGATATTTTTGGTAAAATCGCCACATTTGGCAAAAAATATTGTAGGAGCCACCAGCTTTGGTGACATCTCAGATTTAGCAGAGTATTTGGCCAAGTTCTAGATTTGGTGAATGCAGTTTTGATTTTGCACTTAGATTTTGCAAGCTTGTTTTTTATTATATAAGGCGGCTAAACAAGGGGCCAAACCCTTAACAATAGCAGAAAGGCCCGAAGACAAAATAGGGCCTTACACCAGAAATAGCATATACCACCAGTACATAATGCCAGCAGAACCAACAAAACTAGCCACTAAAACTAAAGCCAAAAAATAGAGTAACAGAGTATCAACAGTAAAATAACAAAGATAGAGGAGACCATAGCTCTCCTTACTAGACCATAGAGTTAATAATAGCATCCACTTTTTCAGCCAAATCATCACTATCAGTATTGACAGTAACCCCCAAATTCTTCAGCACAGAGAGGTTGAGGAGAATAGAGGTCCTGAGCACAATGGAGAGAAATCGTTCCAACTTCGTAATGCGGACCCGCAGACCTGCAAGATCAGCCCCCGGACCATCATCAGTCTCCATAGCATCCTCAGCTTCTTCCACAAATATATCGCCTGCTTTGTCAGCATGTCCAGCAGAGTCAGCAGTTTCCTCCCCTGTATCATGTGTTTCTTGCTTGTCTTCATCATCACCTGAAATATCCTAAATCTCCACATCCCTGTCATCCTCCCCCAGGGTGGATTCATCTGAGCCGCTCTCAGAATAGTCAATGAACTTGGCAGAGGGAGTCAGCTTGCCAGCAATATCCCAGACCGCCAAACTGCAGAAGAAAACCCCTCCCCACAAGAGGAATCCCTTCGCTGTCCCACCGGGGTCCTACCAAGGGTTTTAGGGGTCCCAACCACTATCTTCCCAGTACCCATTTCACCAGTAACCTTCCGCTTTTTACCCTTCTTAGAAACAGTCAGGCCTGGGGAATTGATAGGATTTGCCATAGGAGTGCAAACTTCAGTAGTTTTGATAGGAACAGGGGAGGGCCCGAGTTCATCAACATCAGGAATATCCTTAGGGTTAGAGGAGGGCTCGCCATCCCCACTAGTGGCAGGAATGGATTTAGATGGCTCGAGGGCAAGATGATGATTATACAAATAGAGAATAAGGCCCTGGTGGAGAAGGATAGGCTTCAGAGTAGGGTTTTTAGCTAGTTTCACCTGAACCCTAAGGACAGAAAACTCCAGGGAAGAAAGCAAATAAAATAGAAAACTAATTTTAGCATTGCGATGGAAATGATTTAACAGGGGGAGATGGTAGTTATAAAACCTGGTAAAGTGCCCCTCCAGGGTAAAATATTTCATGAGGATAAAACAAATAGCGTCCCATGGCTCCAACAGCTTGGCTCTGTCAAAACTGCCCTGGTAAGGGACCAATTCTTCACCATCTCTGAGGAAAAGCTGCTGGCTAGAGAGGTCTGCAATTTTAGTTTTGCATTGCAGCTTCAAGCCTTGGGTAGACATACTGGTGGCCATAGCTATTATGCATTCGAAAACTTCAAATCTGATGCCACCCACCGAAACCCATTGATTCTGCCAAGACCGCGCAAACTGTTCAGAAAGAGCTTCATTGTAACCATTAAGCCTCTCCAAATAGGGGCTAATCCCACCCTCCTTGCAGTAATGCCAAGCAACCAAATTGTCCCTAAATTCACAACACGAGACGGGTTCAGTTCTAATTCTGTCACTCCCCATAACGGTATGACAGCGCATTCCACAGAGACCCCCAGACTCCTCAGTAGTCTTAACAGGAGAATTACGATCATTAACAAGGTAGATAATGTGGGTAATAACATCACACACAATCTCATAATAATGGGAGGCCTTACAGACACCAATCCCATGCTTAACCATAATTACGCGGCACAAGCCATGATGATCTGGCCATCCGCTCACCTTATGAGAAAGAGGAGCGGATTTGACAGTAGAAAAAGTACAAAAGGATGCGTACTTCAAGGGACACGTCAGCCCCTTCCTAAGGAACTGACAGTATGAGCTGTCTTTCAAACACATCAGCCTCATCAAGACCCGGCCACGTCTTTAAGAATAAGATTCTTAATATTCAAAGGAAGGTAATCAAATTGGCGCCAAACCCTCCAATTTGAATAACACTGTCCGAGTTCAGCACAAGCGTCCGCCACGCCATTGCCCTCATGGTAAATATGTGAGATATGCACATTAATAAACCTCTGCAAGAGAAACTAAATATCTCTGATAATGTCTTTCAACTGAATACCAACATTTGACTTATTAGTTATGGCATCAATGACCATTTTAGAATCTCCCTGAATCTCCAAATTCTGAATACGAAGGGAAATGGCCAATTTAAGCCCCCAAAGAAGAGCCATAGCCTCAGCATAGTTATTGCTATGACAACCCAGACCTCCAGCATAGACAGCAAACATCCACCCTCTATCATCATGGACGATCCCTCCCCCACTAGCTGTACCAGTAAGCTTAGAGGCCCCATCAAAATTGAGCTTCATCCAGTTAGAAATCGGAGGCTGCCATTTAGTGTTAAGTCTCTACAATAGTTTAGTAATGTTATAAGCCGGAATATGGTTGAGAACCTTCCAGTTTACCGCAATTTGTTCTTCCTCTAGAGTCAGAGGTGCAAGCTTGTTTCTAAGTCATCCAAGCTCTAATTTTTGAGCAATTTTTTTTATTTGGGGTAGAATTTTGGATACTTTCTAGTGGTATAGATGTATTTTGATTTTGGTATCTAGATTTTCCATAAATTGTATATTTCATCATTGTTGATGAGCAATTCTCATTTTGAAACCTTTTGGGGCTCCAATTGAGGTCGTACAGTAACATTTTCTAGCGCATTTTTTTAAAGTACATATTTTTTTGAGTACTTTTCAGATGTAGAATTATTTTGGTCTAGTTTTTCTCATAAATTATACTTTCAGTTTAAGGCCTAATTTGAAATTTGCATGTATCAAAATCAAAAGACTACCTTGTTTTAGCTAGTGGCAACTATAATCACACTAAGTATAAAGTCTTAAGATCATATTTTTATGGGGGATGATTGATTAAGTTAATTTGGAGGGTGATCTTGTAGTGGTTGATTGCCTTCAGTTCTTGGTTGTGTCTTCTTGCAATGGGGAAATCTCAAATTGAACTCCTAACTCCATATAATTATGGATCATGGAAACAATCAGTATGGAATTATCTAAGGCAAAAAGTTTGTACTAGATATGTAGATGAATCTATTGATGAACCTACTAATGTCAATACAAAGGTAGTATGGGAGATGAATCATGATAAAACTCTTAGACACATTTGTTCATTAGTCTCTTTTGATTTACATTTCCATCTTGAATCATGCAAAACACCTAAGGAAGCTTGGGAGACTCTTAAAAAATTATATGATAAAACTAATAAGATTACGGAATATCAGATTGAGAATGATTTGATGAATCTTGATCCTAAGGAGTTTGACAAAATCCAAGACTATATCTCCAAGGTTGAGCAATTTAGAATGCAACTAAAGGATTGTAAGATTAATAAGGAGTCCATTTACAATTGATTGTAAATGTGTTATTCAAGCTTGGTCCTAAGTATTCAGTATTTATTTGTAGCTTTCACACTCAACAGGTTTCCATGGGAGCTATATATATGTTGAGCCTACTTTTGATGCATTTTCAAATATTCTAGTCTAGGAGGAAGTGAAACTAAATCAAATGTGCATCCTCAAGTCTTCCAAGCCACAATCATTGGTGGCTAGTGAACCCAAGGTACAGAAGGAATCAAACAATCCTAAAAAGAAACAAAAAAGAAAAAGAACAAGACACATGTCAATTTTGAATCCTCTCCATCCAAAGTGGACTCATATAAGAAGGTGAAGCCTACGTGTGCATATTGCAAGAAATTGGGACATAATGAACACAAATGTTATATAAAAAATATGATGAATTGCAACATCAACTAAAGAAGGCTCAAATGAATTCATCTTTAGGAGGTTCATTATCTCCTTCATCTTCAATGTCAGAGAAAAAAAGGTGAAATAACTTTTTGCAGTTACAGATTCTAAGTCAGGGAATTGGATACTTGATTCTAGATCTTCACATCATATGGTTTCACCATAGTGTATTTTCTCTTCTTTTAAGACTTGTTCATCACCACCCATCCTGATGGCCAACAACACATCTATGAGTGTTTGTGGGAAAGGATCAATTGACATTGATGAAGGATCATTCAATGATGTCCTTTGTTTACATATATTATCTACCAATATCCGTTCAATCTATCAGATCACACATGGTGGAGCAGGAAAGAGTGTTGAGTTCACACCTAATTATGTGATTATTTAGAATTTGCATAGCAAAGATAAAGTTTAACTTGGGGAGGTAGATCATCAATCTCGAGTGTACATCTTCTCACATTTTGTTCCTATTATTCCTTTGGCTGATGTTCACACTCATGTGGAGAGTTTGACGAGATGCAATATGGTCATTTGAATCTTGGTGTTCTTTCATCAACTGAGGTTCTAGAAACATGTGTGATCATTCAATCCCCTCATTCATCTCTTATTGCATCTATAGAGTTCAATAGTGTTGGGATAAGGTGCCATTAACCTTGTAAATCCCAATATTATATTTATTCCATTTATTATTTGTAATTTGTAATTACCCATAAGGGATATACAAGTTTCACTGGCAGAAGTAAAAATTATTTACTGTCCATGATAATTACGAAGTTACTGTATGGTAAGTCCTAGAGTTACCGGTGGTAGTTATGGGATGTCATTTAATATGGTAAATGGTAATTGGTCAAAGTGGGGTGTACATGTGGAGGAATAATCTATTTTTAGTGTTATGATGCACATCATAGATGTTGTAAGAAGGTGTAAGAGATTCTATGACAACTATAAGTTGTCATAAAGAATCTCTTACAACTATAAGTTGTCATAAGAATCTATGACACTAATAATAGCATATGACATGTCATAAGATGTTGTAAGTGGCTATTTTTATCTCCAAGGAGTTCAAGCTTGCATGGGCACTTTTTCCCAAGTGTAGGATGCATGTATGACAGCATTTATGACCCTGTAAGAGCCTATTCTTGGCCATGGACGCCCAAGGTTGTATTGTTGACTCTTGACAAGTGTTATGGGTTTGTAAGAAGTCATTTAATGTCTTCAGGTTGTGTAAATTCTATATAAACCATAGCATAGTAGATGAGATGAATATAACAGTTTACAGGTACCTAGGTTTTGCCAGAGTGAAGGTTGAAGGACAGAGGAAGTGAATGTATTTGTAATCTTCTTTTGTGAAGATAATACAACTTCGTCTCTTCTCTTGGTGGCGTTTTTTACCCGAAAGGGTTTTCTCCACGTTAACCATTTGTGTTATGTGCTTCATTCTGTTTCTGGTATATTTCTGTATTGTGGGTTTATGTTTTGTTACAATCTCCATTAATAACACACAGTTAAAGTTTGCTGAAATTTATCTCGAATCAGATTTCCATTGAAGTAGTGTTGCATTCATTTCTAACATTTGGTATCAGAGCTTAGCCAGCTTTGACTCTTGGGTGGTAGTGTGGAAGCTGTAGCTGTAGTGGGAGATTTGGTTGCATTTGTTTTGTAGATCTTGTGTTGTTATTATGGATGCATCCACCATTGCATCAACCTCTCAAATGGACATTGAGAAGTTCAATGGAACGGGGTATGAGTTGTGGAAGCTGAAAATGGAAGATTTGTTGGAAGAAAGAAACCAATAGTTGGCTGTCCAAAAAGAGAAAAAACTTGACGATGTCTCTCAAGATGAGTGGGATAGATTAGATAAGAAGGCACAGGGAACCATCTGGTTGTGTCTTTCAGACTCTATCCTATTGAATGTCGCAAAGGATGAGACTACATACAAGTTATGGAAATGGTTGGGTGAGATCTATCAAGCCAAGAGTATGGTAAATAAACTTTATTTAAAAAGAAAATTGATTTCCATGAAAATGCGAGAAGGTGAATCAGTTGCAGAGCATTTAAATTCTTTTAATTTGTTAGTGAGTCAGCTTGATTCAGTAGATGTTGAGGTTAGTGAGGAAGATAAATGTATCTTACTTCTTTGTTCTTTACCCGAGTCTTGGGAGAATTTTATCCTTGCTATCACTGCTAAGCTCATGGATCCGAAGTTGGATGCTCTTGTTTCAGTGCTACTGTCACAGGAAGTGAGGAAGAAGAGTTTAGATAGTTTAGGGGATGCTCTTAGTGTCAGGGGAAGGTCCAAGGAAAGAGGACCTAAGGGATTTTAGAAAGGGGCTAAGGACAAGTCCAATGGCCAGTCTAAGACTTGTGGTAAAAACAATAGAGTTACGTGTTGGAATTATGGTAAAAGGGGACATGTGAAGGAGTGCATAAATCCCAAGAAACAGTGGGAGAGTGCTTCGGATAAGTCCTCGAATGCAGGTGAAGAAGTTTTACTTTCTGCATGTAATCTTGTTTCTAATGATCACTGGTTGATTGACTCAGGATGCTCATTTCATATGACCCTGCATAAGGAATGGTTCTCCTCATATGAAGAATATGATAGAGGTAACATCTACCTTGGTGACAACTCTACATATCCGATTGTCAGGAAAGGAAAGGTATTGTTGTGTTTCAGTACTAGGAGTATTAAAACCTTCCCTAGCATTTTACATGTTCTTGGATTAGCTAGAAATCTAATATTAGTTTTGAAGTTGAATGATTTGGGAATGCATGTGACATTTGACAAGCATGGCTACAGATTGATTAGAGGGAATTTGGTAGTAGCAAAAGGGAAGAGATTCGAGAACTTGTTTAAGCTTGAAGCCACTACAGTTTGTAATGCCTCCTATGTATCTGAGGCCACTACTGAAAATACATGTATATTGTCACACCATAGATTGGGCCACACAAGCAATAATGTATTGAAAACTATTAAGAATAAAAATTTGTTGGATGGTTTCTCTTATTCTGATGAGCACTTTGATTTCTGTGAGCATTGTGTCTTTGGTAAACAAAATAGAAAATTGTTTCCTTCAGGAAGCAATAGAGCAAAAGAGAAGTTAGAAATTATTCATACGGATGTGTTTGGAGCTATGGATAATGAATCTATTGGAAAATCTCATTATTTTCTAACCTTCATTGGTGATGTATCCAGATTTACATGGATTTATTTTATGAAGAATAAATCTGAAGTTTTCACTAAGTTTAAGGAATTCAAAGTCTTAATAGAGAACCAATCAGGTTTAAAGATAAAAATATTAAGATCTGAAAATGGAGGGGAATATTGCTCTAAGGAATTTGATGAGTTTGGCAAGCATGTAGGTATAATCAGATGAAAGACAACTTTGTATACACCACAACAAAATGGTGTTTCAGAAAGAACGAACCGAACAATTATGGGAAGGGCCAAAAGTATGCTTAATGATGCATAGTTGGATAAATGCTTTTGGGAAGAGGTTGTCTGTACTTCTTGCTACTTGATAAATAGATCTCCTTGTAAGGCTCTTGATTCAACACCTTATGAAGTGTGGATAGGTAAGCAACTTGCTACTTGATAAACAGATCTCCTTGTAAGGCTCTTGATTCAACACCTTATGAAGTGTGGACAGGTAAGAAACCTTCTATTTCACATTTAAGAGTTTTTGGTTGTGAGGCTTTTGTTCATGTGCCTAAGGAAAAGTGGTCTAAGTTGGATTCAAAGGCTGAAAAGTGTACATTCATTGGATATGGTGATAATGTGGAAGGTTATAAACTTTGGAATCCACTAACCTACAAGATTATCTTTTCTAGAGATGTAATTTTCAGGGAACTTAGAGCTATTTCTAAACCTGAGCAGCTAAAAGAAAAAGATGGAAAAGTAAAGAGAGTGCACTTTGAGTTAGAGCAGGAAGATGCACCTCAAGAAGAACAGAATGATGGATTAGGAGGTGAAGAAGAAGAAGAAGATTTGAGTAGTTTTGATGAAGATGAGTCTGTTGTTACAAAAGAAGTTGGTGCAGATGATCATGTAGAAGAACAAGTTGAGACTCTTACTCCACCCTTGAGGAGATCCACAAGACAACGGAATCTAGTTGACAGATATAGCCCACCAAATTTCTACTGTGTATATGCTTTATTGAGTACTAACGATGAACCTAGATCCTACATGGAAGCTATTTCTATAGATGATAGTGAGTCTTGGCAGCTAACCATGTAGGAGGAGATGATGACTTTGGACTTTAATAACACTTGGGATCTTGTCCATTTGCCCAAATGAAGAAAGGCCATAAGATGTAAGTGGGTCTTCAAGAAGAAGTTTTGAGCAAACAAGTCATTGGAGAAGTACAAGGCTAGACTGATAGCCAAGGGCTACTCCCAAAGAGAGGGAGTTGATTTTGGTGAGATATTCTCTCATGTTGCTAAATTGACTTCTATTAGATTTCTCTTATCTATTGCTACAGCTTATGATTGGGAGATTGAGCAAATGGATGTTAAGACTACATTCTTGCATGGAGATCTTGAAGAAGAACTTTATATGCAATAGCGTACAGGTTTTTAGGTAAAAGGAAAAGAACATTGGGTTTGTAGGTTAAAGAGGTCTCTTTATGGTCTGAAATAGTCCCCCAGAATGTGGTATCAAAAGTTTGATTCATTTGTTTTGAAATTGGGTTTTGTTAGAAGTGAGGAGGATCATTGTGTTTACATTCATTGTGTTGATGATTCTCTACTACTTATTGCTTTGTATGTTGATGACATGTTGTTTTTCAGCAACACTAAGGGTATGGTCAGTGAGCTTAAAGCCCAACTTTTAGGTGCATTTTAGATGAGAATCTTGGTGTTGCAAGGTATATTTTAGGAATGGAGATTAAGAGGGATAGAGTTAACAGAAAGCTTTGGTTGTCACAAAGTAAGTATGTGAATACTATTTTGCAGAGGTTTAGTTTAAAGGACTATAACCTAGTTAGAGTTCCTTTACCTATTGGTACTAAGATTTCATTAAATATGTGTCCAAAGACTGAGGATGATCTTGAGGATATGTCTAATGTGCGATATACTAGTGTTGTAGGGAGTTTGATGTATGCAATGGTTTGCACTAGACCAGATATTGCCCAAGCAGTGGGAGTTTTGAGCAGATTTATGTCTAACCCTGGTAGACAACATTGGAACTATGTGAAGAGGGTGATTAAATATCTCATAGGTAGTCCTGATCATTGTTTGGTTTATTCTGGTACTGATAGTGCTGATAAATCTTTGGACATACAGGGTTTTGTTGATACAGATTGGGCAGGTGACTTGGATAGTTGAAGGTCCACTAGTGGCTATGTGTTTACTTTGTTTGGAGGTGTAGTGAGTTGGATGAGTAAGAGGTAGCCCACAGTTGCTTTGTCCACCATAGAAGCAGAGTATATGGCTGCAACTCATGTCTCTAAGGAGGTAGTTTGGTTGAGGAGACTGTGTACAGGTATTCATTTTGATTGCAGGAATATTCATATTGGTTGTGATAGCCAGAGTGCTATTTGTTTGGCTAAGAATCCCATGTATCATGCTTAAACTAAGCATGTTGATATTTAGTATCACTTTGTTCGAGAGTTGGTTGCAAATGGAGAGATTGAGTTGAAGAAGATAGACAATCAAGATTCATTGACCAAGCCTGTGAGCACAGAGAAGTTCATGTGGTGCAGAGAGGCCATGGGCCTTGTTTCTAGTGCTTGATTATTTTTCATTTGATTTCTTATGGGTTGATTTACAATGTATAATGTCAAGTGGGAGAATGTTGGGTTAAGGTACCATTAACCTTGTAAATCACAATATTGTATTTATTCCATTTATTATTTGTAATTTGTAATTACCCATAAGGGATATACAAGTTTCACTGGTAGAAGTAAAAATTATTTACTGTCCACGGTAATTACAGAGTTACTACATGGTAAGTCCCGGAGTTACCGATGGTAGTTATGGGATGTCATTTACTATGGTAAATGGTAATTGGTCAAAGTGGGGTGCACATGTGGAGGAATAATCTATTTTTAGTGTTGACACACGTCATAGATGTTATAAGAAGGTGTAAGAGATTCTATGACAAATGTAAGTTTGAATTACAAAAATCTTGGCAGGAGTGTTTGTAGTTGCATATAAAAGCATGTTCAGGCATTCATTTGTAAACTAGAGCATTATTAGATGATCATTATGAACTTTAGGCATTCTCAAGGTGATTCAAGGCTTTCACTATGTGGCAAGAGAAGATTTGTGTGGTTTGTGTGTTTGTGTTTGTAGATTTGAGTATCTATTTCACCATGGAATGAAGATCATCTTCCTCCATGAGATCTTCACTACAAGGTGGCATTATATTGTGTTTTTATCATCATTTCCTTTGGTTTTTGCCTCTACCTCACAAGGGAATGCACTCTTTATCTCATAACAATGTTTAGAGACTTAAGTGTCCTCTAGAGTTTGACTAAGCCAAGCCTCTAAATACCACAACCCCCTCCCAAAGTTTTCATGGTTGCAGGTTATAGGTTGCGGAGCTGGACAAAGTGAAGTTGCAAGAAGGCATCTTGAAGTGTTGGAATTGCAGAACAAAAGGAAAAACAACCACCTAGACTTGGGCACCTGCTCATTAGTCCTCCAACTTCCATGATGAGAATCTCTAGAACAGTAGGGAAGAGTTGCAAACTGATTTTCTAGATCCAAACAAAAAGCAAGGTATTGGACTTGGGCACCTACTCTTTTGTCCCCGACTTTTCTACCTCAAAACCTTAAAAATAGGTATTCTGTAATTTGATATTTTGCTTCCCTCTGTAAGAGCTTTTTCTGTTATTCTTTTGTTTACAGTTGTATTTGCATAATTAGGGTTTAAATGGTCAATCCAGCATAAGAGAAGGAAATTTGATGATTAAATGCCCTAATCCAAGCATCCCTACATCTCATAGTGACCTACGGTATGATAGTGCCTAGCCACTCTATCCTTGATCCTTGAATGTTAAGGGTGAAAGGAGGATTCAAACATCTAAACACTAAACATTGAACAATCCCAATTTTACCCTAAACAGATAGATATTGAGGCAAGGGATGCTTTACTAAGCTCATTCACCAACTCAATACTAACAAAAGTGGTGGATGTTGAAACTATGAATTAGGTATGGGAAAAGTTGAAAAATCTGTATGAAGGAGATGATTCTATGAAAGAAGCCAAGTTACAAAGTCTAAAAGTGAAATATGAAAGCTTGAAGATGAACAATGATGAAAACATATCATCTTTTATGCAAAGAGTTGATGAACTTGTTACAGGGATAAAAGCCATAGGCAAAACTCTCAAAGAAAAGGAAATTGTTATGAAAATACTCAGATCTCTGCCTAAGTCCTACTGTCACAAAGTGGCCACGATCGAAGAATTCATGCAAGTAAAAATAGTTAACAGGGATTAGTTTCTTGGTAAGCTTACTGCTTTTGAAATGAGGGAGTTAGATGATGCTCTGCCAAAAGTTGAGACTGCTTTCAAAGCTAGCACTCCTAGAATTACTTCTAGATCATAAAAGTATAAGGTAGAATCTGATGATGAGATAGATGAAGTTGAAGCCAACTTTGTGGATAGGCTATAAAGAGGATCTGGTAAGTATAAAGATAAATTACCTTTCAAATGTTTTTCCTATGGTAAAGTAGGTCATTTTGCTTCTAGATTTCTTGAAAGAATTGAAAGAAATAAAAGAAGATGTGAGAACAGGCCTAGGATCCAAAAGAAGTGTTATTATGTTGAAGATTTTGATGATGATGAAGGAGTATTAGATAATGGTGAACCAAATAATGCTAATCCCTCTATAAATGAATGCTTGTTCATTGCTATTAAGGAAGATCTTGTGTCTACTAATTCTTCTAGTTGTATGAAGGAAGAAAAACTGGTGGAAAGTGCTTTGGCTACTCAGGTCATTAATGACAAAGATGAATGGGTTATTGATAGTGGTTGCTCTCACCACATGACTGGTGACAAAAGTAAGTTTGTAAGTTTGGAAAGATATGATGGTGGACTGGTTAGGTTTGGAGATGATACAACTGGTAGGATTTGTAGAAAAGGATCTATTTCTTTTGATGGCAAGCATAATACTGAAGATGTCTTGTATGTGAAAGGATTAAAGCACAATCTTCTAAGTGTGGGTCAGATGTGTGACAAGGGATATGACTTAAGCTTCAAGGACAATGGATGCAAGATTAGGGAAAGCTCTGGAATAGTCATTGCAATTGGTAAGAAGACCAGAGGTAATATCTATCACTTGAAAGGAACTAAGAACTATTGCTTGTTGACTCAGATTGATGAGAGTTAGTTATGGCATAGAAGGTTGTGTCATATAAATTTTGATAATAATATGAATATAAGTACTACACAGATTGTTAGAGATTTGCCTAAGCTTGTGAAGCCTGCTAATCCAGTTTGCAAGGAGTGCCAATTTGGGAAACAAACAATAACAAGTTTTAAAAGCAAGGATCAATTAGTTGGAGGACTACTTGAGCTAGTCCATACAGATTTGTGTGGATCTACCAGAGTAAGAAGTTTGTAAGGAGACATGTATTTCATGATGCTCATTGATGATTATTCTAGAATGACTTGGGTCACCTTTTTGAAAGAGAAAGTTGAAGCTCTAGATAAATTCAAGGCATTTAAGGCAATGGTTGAAAATGAGATGGATTTGAAAATAAAATATTTGAGATCTGATAGAGGAGGAGAGTTTGCATCAAATGAATATAATTTCTTTTGTGAAGAGCATGGAATGAAGAGACATCTATCTACACCCAGAACTTCACAACAAAATGGAGTTGTTGAAAGGAAAAATAGAATAGTTCAAGAAGTTGCTAGAACCATGATGAAGGAAGCTCGTCTTCTAGAAGCATATAGGAGAGAAGCAATTCACACCACAATATATATCCTAAACAGAGTTCAAGTAAAAGTTAATAGTTCAAAAACCCCCTATGAATTTTGGCATGGTAGAGTTCCTACTGTGAAATATTTTAAATTTTTTGGTAGTAGATGTTATATCAAAAGAGAAGAAGATTTAGGCAAGTTTGATGCTAGATGTGATGAAGGAATCTTCCTTGGTTACTCCACCAAGAGAAAGGCCTACCGGTGCTATAATAAGAGGCTGAATAAAATCATTGAAAGTGAAAATGTTAAAGTTGATGAATGTAAGGAAAGGTCTTCAGAATCAAGTGGATATGAGTCAATTGATCCAGATGTTTCAGAAGTGGTGTAGCATGAAGACAACATAGATGAACAAGAACAAGCTCTGGTAAGTTCTACCAAAACTCCAAGATATGTAAGAATCAGTCATTCTGAAAACCAAATCATAGGAGATAAGAGCAAAGGGATCTTAACCAGAACAAAAGTGGTAGAAGAACAAGTAAATTTTTGTCTGATCTCTTAGATTGAACCTAAAACTGTGGATGAGGCTTACAAAGATGAGAATTGGATAAAGTCCATGGAAGAAGAATTGATGTAGATAGAGAAGAATCAGACTTGGGATCTTGTTCCCAAACCAGCAGACAAGAATGTAATTGGTACAAAGTGGGTTTTCAAAAACAAAATGAATGAGAATGGTGAAGTGGTAAGAAACAAAGCAAGATTGGTATGCAAAGGATACACTAAGGTTGAAGGAATAGACTTTGAAGAAACTTGATGTAGAGCTAGGGGTAAATTCAAACAAACACTTCAATGGTACCTTTGCTGATCATGCATGGAGTTGATCTCTCTTCCACAACACATGGCTTCAATATGGGGGAAAGGTGCTTCAACAAGGATTATATGCATGGGCTTCTTGCTAACCCTCCAAGACACCTAAGACCACATAAACTAAGGTAGGTTGATACTAATGAAACTGCCCAAAAAGTCTAACCTTTGATCATTCTTACCATTCCCTTGAAAACAGTCCTAATTGATTGTAGCCCTTGGAAAGGGGTGTTTCAGTCATAACTTGCTAAATACTTCATAAAACCACATATGAATTGACTTTATAGATACCCTTTTGTCTCCTATTCAACATATCTAGAAATCAGGTGGGGTTGTTTTGGTACGTGGGCCTCAAAAACTAGTTGTACCTTATTTTCTAGGCCCAATTAGGCCTCTTTTACAAAGCAAGTGTGTGACAAACTTACTCCAAACTTCTAAATCCTACTCCAGGGTGTCTATGGGGTTACCAAATGACTGAATATGCCAGTTTTAGGGATCGTAAGTCATTCCAAGTCACCTTTTCACCAAGTTGTTAATTCAACTATGCTTGAAAAAAGATATTAGACATAAATGGATTCAAATGACATTTCTTTCCAATCTCCTACTCCTGCAATGACATAAACAAGGTAAAACAACCTACCTAAATCCATTCCATCCATTGTGAAGGTACAACATAGGTGGAATGGGTCAAAAACCCATCGTTTTGCCCTAAATCATCAAAATCAAGGTTTTAGACCCAGTTTTAGAAAATCAGTAATAAAATGCTTTAAAACCAATGAAAATCCTCCTAATTAGATTCAAATGAAAGTTAACTCAACTCACTTAAATATTTCATACATTAGGATTCATGACTATATAGTATGAAATTGTACCAGTCGCTGAAACAAAAGAAAACACAGGAAAAATGTGCAGAACTGAAAAAATCTTTGTTATTTCTTCACTCCAAATTCCTTCTCTCCCTTCCTCGAAGTGTCTAAGGCCTATTTTAACATGTATTCAATGAAACATGTCATTTTCATAATTCCCATGGTCATTTACAAGCCAAAAAGAAGCTAAAATAGCCTGCCTAAGTACAATGCTAATAATAGACTGTCCTAAATCATGCAAATATTCAAGACTCCACTTCTAGGTGACCACAAATACATAAAAAATGGTCTTTAATAGACTTTATTACATCATGTAAAAATCCAAACTCCACCTAGGCTCTTTTTAATAATAAAAAATCAAAATTTGACTTGGTTCCCCTACACCATACACCCAAGGAGAAAGGATCTCAGCCTCCACCTGAGATCAGATCAGGGACTGTGGTTCCATGTTTGGCAGTGTCTTTAGCTATCATCCATGTTGCATCTTCATGAGGTAGTCCCTACCACTTCACATGATATTTATTGTACACCTTATGCCTTGTTCTCTTGACTTCCTTGGTATCCAAAATGGATTCAAGTTTGACTAGTATAGTAGGAAGATCTTTAACACAATCAGCATCAACAATACCTTCATCAGCACTTGTACCTGCATCCATAGATCCCTTGAAAGGGTATAAGTAAGAAATGTTAAAGATTGGTGAGATAGCCACTCTAGAAGGGAGTTCTATCTCATATGCATTTTCACCAAACTTGTGGACCACCTTGCATGGCCCAATCTTCTTCATCGGCAACTTAGTGTATCTACCCTTAGGTAACCTCTCTTTTCTGAGATGTGCAAGTACTAAATCCCCAATTTTGAATTGAACATTCCTCCTTTTCAAATCTGCATGCTTCTTGTAAGTTTCCACATTCTTCTTGAGGTGTTCTCTAACTTGATCATGTATATCCTTCCTAGCCATTGCAAACTCCTCTCCTTCAGCACTTCTCTTCTCTAATCCTCTTAGATCTCTGAGTTCAAGTATACCTCTTCGGTTCAATCCATATACTACTTCAAAAGGACTCTTCCCTATGCTCCTATTAATGGAGTCATTATAAGCATATTCTGCCTATGGGAGAGAAAGATCCCATTGCTATCCATGTTCTTGTGTGAGATACCTAAGCAAGTTTCCCAATGATCTATTAAATACTTCAGTCTACCCATCTATTTGTGGGTGATAGGCAGTGCTGAAAGTGAAATTGGTTCCTAATTTCCTCCATAAGGTCCTCCAAAAGTGACCTATAAATTTAGAGTCTCTGTTTCAAACTATAGAGAGGGCCAGTCCATGAATTCTAACTATCTCTTTGAAAAATAGGCCTGCAATGTTTGAGGCATCACTTGTACATTTGCAAGGAATGAAGTGTGCCATTTTACTAAACCTATCCACAACCAAAAACACACTATTCACTGCCCTTTGAGTTTTAGGTAAACCTAATACAAAGCCCATACTAAGATGTTACCAAGGTCTATTAGGGATTGGGAGGGGCTGATACAGTCCTGCATTTGAACTAGAGCCCTTGGCTCTTTAACAAATCCCACAACTTTCCATAAACTTCTTGATATTTGCATGCATCCTTGGCTAATGGTAGAACCTTTTCACATGATCTAAGGTTTTGTCAAACCCAAAATGTCCACCCAAAGTACCACAATGCTTCTCTCTATTTAAATTGGCTCTCATAGAACACTTAGGTACACACAACTGAGTACCCTTAAACAAGAATCCATCTTGTAACATAAAATCAGAGAACTCACTATGAAAAGTATTTCAAAATTGACTGCAAACAGCATATTGTTCTTTAAAATCATCATCACTTTCATACATACCTTTGAGTGCTTCTATCCCCATACTATGAAGTTGAATTCCTTGGACCATCATAAACCTCCAACTCAAAGCATTAGCTACTTTGTTTGAATATCCTTTCTTATGTTTGATTGTGAAGGTATAGGCCTGCAAGTATTCTACCCACTTCATGTGCCTATGATCCAACTTGTCTTGACTATTCATGAAACTTAAAGCATGATTATCTATGAAAACAATGAATTCCTTGGGTAAAAGGTAATGTCTCCACTTTCTTAGGGATTGTACTAATGCATAATGTTCTAGGTCATATGAAGAATACTTTCTTTTGGCTTCATTAAGCTTTTCACTGAAGAAAGCCACTGGTCTAGCTTCTTAGCTCAAGACTACACCCACCGTAAATCCACTAGCATCACACTCCATTGTGAAGATCTTGTTCAAGTCAGGTAAAGCAAGGATGGGCTGATGGGCCACTCTATTTTTTAGATATTCAAAGCTCTTACCTGCCTCATCAATCCACTGAAACTTCATCTTCTTGTCTCCTTTAATGGTGTCAAGGATGGGAGAGTAGATATAACTAAAATTTTTAATTAATTTTCTTTAGAAAGTAGCTAAACCATGAAAGCTTCTTACCTCTCCTATTGATTTCGGAGTAGACCAACTGAGTATTGCCTCTACTTTTGAAGGATCCATCTTGAGTGTACCTTTCAAGATCACAAAGCCTAAGTAGACAAGCTCTTCTTTCATAAACTCACACTTCTTGAGATTAATCATCAATTTCTCCTCATTCAACCTTTTCAATACCATGTCTAAGTGCTTCAAGTGATCCTCTTTTGTCTTGCTGTATACAAGGATATAATCCAAGTATACCACCACAAATTTGCCTATGAAAGGTTTAAAAACCTCATTCATGAGTCTCATGAATGTACTTGGGGCATTTGATAACCCAAATGGCATTACTAGCTAGTCATAGAGACCTTCATTGGTCTTGAAATCAATCTTCCATTCATCACCTTCCCTTATTCTAATTTTGTGATAACCACTCTTTAAATCTATCTTTGAAAAACAACATGCATCTCCTAAACTATCAATTGGATCCTCCATCTAGGGAAGAGGGAATCTATACATGATTGTAATCTTGTTGATTTCTCTTGAATCAGTGCATAGTCTCCATTCTCCACCTTTTTTGGGTGCTAGGACTATTGGCATAGCACAGGGACTTAAACTCTCCCTTATTAGACCTTTATCTAGTAGTTCTTGAACCTAATTTTTGATTTCCTCATTCTATTTTGGTGTCATCTTGTATGTTGCCTTGTTTGGTATGCTTGCACCAAGTATGAGATCAACATGATGACTCACATCCCTTATGGGGGGTAATGAACTAGGGAGCTCCTTCACCACTATGTCTTCATACTTGTTTAAGAGGACCTGAACTTTCTTTGGTATCCTTTCTACATCTTCCTCTGCCATGTCTGATATAGGCTTACCAATGATGGGATATCCAACTTCCTCATCCAAGGTCTTCAAGAACTCTTTCTCCTTTACCACCATCACACTTGGTCCTTCATGGGCTGCTCCATCTTCTTCTTTCAGGGGTGTAAGAGTGTATGACACTCCATCCTTCACAATCATATAGGTATTCTTCTCTCCATCATACTTAATCTTCCTATGAAACTACCAAGGCCTTCCTAGGAGAACATGGCACACATCTATAGGGATTATATCACATAGAACTTTATCCTTGTAGGGACCAATGTTGAATTCAATCCAAGTCTCCTCATTTACTAAAACTTGCTACCCCTTAATAAGCCATGAAACTTTGTAGGGTATTGAATGTGGAATCCTTTTTATGTTCAACTTTTCTATCATTTATAAAGACACAAGATTATCAGTAGAACTAGAATCTATCACTACTTTACATACCTTGCTTTGTGCTTTACAATTTGTCCTGAATAATGCCTTACTTTTTGGGGGTTCTTGAGTGGTTGGCACATTGATCAATGTCCTCCTTAACATCAATGTTTCTCCCACTTCTTGGATAGCATGTAGGGAGGGTGAGTTCACACTTTCTTTGTCTTCCTCTTGCACAATTTGTGTTCTTCTTTCACCACCATGAGAACTTGTACCTTGTTTGTCCAGGCATTTCCAAGAAGGGTGACCAAATTGGCCACATTGATAGAATTTACCTGAGAAGGTATTAGACCCTCTCCCTTGTCCACCAAATCTTCCTCTAATGTTATATCTTCTACCTCTAAAGCTGCCCCTATCACTTGTTTCCCCTTTTTTCTCTTGCTGTCCACTTGATTCTCCTTGTTACTTTTGGAATTGTGTCCTTCCCAAAAAGTTACCTCTACCTCTATTATTATTTCCTTTGCCTCTAGCTTGCTATTCTTGTCTTCTTTTGATCTTCTCTTCTGCCCTTACTGCCAATTGGAAACATTCTTCCACATTTCTAGGGGTGGCAAGGCTTATTTCATCCTAAATATTGAGACTAAGCCCATTGATATACCTAGCAATTTTCTCAACCTCATTTTCATTATGTCTTGTCCTTATGGTCAACTTGTGGAATTATTTAGTATAGGCCATAACATCCATTTCCTTTTGTTTTATGTTTTGCGACCTTCTAAAGGATTGAATTGCATGATCCCTTGGTAGAAATTGGCTCTTCACTTTGGACACCATTTGGTCCCATGAACTAATTTTTTCTTTTCATTTCGTCAACCTGTCTAATTGAACATAGTTCCACCATGTCAATGTTGGTCCCTTCAACTTGGTCTTTGCCAATTTGACCTTTTGCTCTTTTGGTATCTCTTAGTACTCAAAGTAGTTATCTAAGGAATCAATCCAATCTAATACTTCCTCATTGTTCATTTTTCCTTCATACATGGGTAACTCCATTTTGACATCAGGGCTTTCCCATTTCACAACTTGCAGCATCTTCATAAACCTTATATCGCCTGGATCCATCTCTTCCTCATTAGATCCCCTCTAAGGGCCTATAGTCTCACCCTCATTCTCTTCCTCTTGGTCACTCTCTTCATTAGTGAATCTACCTCTTTTTAGGTTTGCTTCTATGGCTGCAAGTCTAGCTAGGACTCCATCTTTAGATTCCTTCATCATTCTCACTTCTCTAGTGAGGATTGGATTGTTTCTAGGAGGCATCTTGCAACTATTCCTCCTTCACACTTTAACTTTCTTCTTTCTTCCCAATTAGAACCTAAACCTAAGCTCTGATACCACTTGATGTAGAGCTAGGGGTAAATTCAAACAAACACTTTAATGGTACCTTTGTTGATCATGCATGGAGCCGATCTCTCTTCCACAACACATGGCTTCAATATAGGGGAAAGGTGCTTCAACAAGGATTATATGCATGGGATTCTTACCAAACCTCCAAGACACCTAAGACCACATAAATAAGGTAGGTTGATACTAATGAAACCACCCAAAAAGTCTGACCTTTGATCATTCTTACCATTCCCTTGAAAACAATCCTAATTGCTTGTAGCCCTTGGAAAGGTGTGTTTCAGTCATAACTTTCTAAATACGTGGCAAAACCACAAATGAATTGACTTTCTAGATACCCTTTTGTCTCCTATTGAAGATATCTAGAAATTAGGTGGGGTTGTTTTGGCACATGGGCCTCAAAAACTAACTGTACCTATTTTTCTAGGCCTAATTAGGCCTCTTTTACAAAGCAAGTTTGTGACAAACTTACTCCAAACATCTAAATCCTACTCAAGGGTGTCTATGGGGTTGCACAATGATTGAATACGCTAGTTTTAGGGATCCTAAGTCATCCCAAGTCACCTTTCCACCAAGTTGTTAATTCAACTATGCTTGAAAAGTCTAATACATGAAGATATTAGACATAAATGGATTCAAATGACACTTATTTCTAGTCCCCTACTCCTGGAATGATATAAACAAGGAAACACAACCTACCTAAATCCATTCCACCATTTTGAAGGTACAACACGGGTGGAATGGGTCAAATACCCATCATTTTGCCCTAAACCCTCAAAATCAGGGTTTTAGACCCAGTTTCAGAAAATCAGTAATAAAATGCTTTAATACCAATGAAAATCCTCCTAATCAGATTCAAATGAAATTTAACTCAACTCACTTCAAGATTTCATGCATTAGGATTCATGACTATACAGTACAGAATTGTACCAGTCACTGAAACAGAAGAGAACACAGGAAAACTGTGTAGAACTGAAAAAATCTCTGTTATTTCTTCACTCCAAATTTCTTCTCTCCCTTCCTTGAAGTGCCTATTTTAACATGTATTCAATGAAACATATTAGTTTCATAATTCCCATGGTCATTTACAAGCTAAAAAGAGGCTAAAATAGCCTGCCCACTACAATGCTAATAATAGACTGTCTTAAATTATGCAAATATTCAAGACTCCACTTCTAGGTGACTAGAAATACATTAAAAATGGTCTTTAATAGACTTTATTACATCAGTTACAAATCCAAACTCTACCTAGGCTCTTGTTAATAACAAAAAATCAAAATTTGACTTGGTGCCCCTTCACGAAAAATTTTGCTCCAATAGCAAGGATTGAAGCAATAAGAATGTTTCTAGCTTTTGCAACATACAGAGATTTCAAAGTTTATCAATTGGAAGTGAAGTCTACCTTTTTAAATGGAAAGTTGGAAGAGGAAGTCTATATTGAACAACTAGAAGGATTTTAGTCATCAGAATAAGGGGACATGGTATGCAGATTGAAGAAAACATTGTATGGATTAAAACAAGCTCCCAGGGCATGGTATGCATGATTGGACAAGTACCTCATACAGATTGTGTTTAGTAAAGGCACTACAAGTAGTAATCTCAACTTCAAGATCAATGATGAACAAACCTTGATTATTGCAGTTTTTGTTGATGATATTATTTTTGGAGGAAAAGAAGGTATGTGCTTAGTTTTTGCTAGAGAAATGCAAAGTGAATTTGAAATGTCTATGTTTGGAGTGATGAACTTATTTTTAGGTCTATAGATAAGTCAATCAGATAAAGGTATCTACATTTCTCAGTCTAAGTATGTGAAAGAGTTGTTAAATAAATTTGGGATGGAAGACTCTAAACCAGTATGCACACCTATGATAATTTGTTGTAAGTTGAGCAAAGATGATAACTCACCCATGGTAGACCAGAAAAAGTATAGATCTATGATTGGAGGATTACTTTATCTAACTCAAACTAGACCTAACATAATGCATGCAGTGTGTCTTGTGGCAAAATTTTAGGCAGAACCCAAGGAATCACATGTGATGGCAGTCAAGAGAATTCTGAGATATTTAAAAGGCACAATAGATTATGGTTTGTGGTACCCCAGGGACTTGACTTTATTCTCAGTGCATATACTGATGTAGATTCAACCGGAGATGTGGATGATAGAAAAAGCACAAGTGGAGGTACATTCTTCTTGGGAAAAGATTAATATCTTGGTTGAGCAAGAAACAAGATTCAATATCCCTGTCTATTGTAGAAGGTGGATACACTGTAGTAGCATGTAATTGTACTCAAGTGTTATGGATGAAGCAGACTTTGAAGGACATCAAAGTTGTGTATGAAGATCCAATTACAATCTTTTGTGACAATACAAGTGCCATCAACATATCAAAGTATCTAGTGATGCATTCAAGGACAAAGCACATATCCATTAGGTATCATTTTTTGAGAGAAAAAGTGACAGAGAATGAAGTGAAGTTGGAGTATGTTTCTACCAAGGATCAAATTGCAGATATTTTTACCAAGCCTTTGCCTAAGGATACTTTTAAGTATCTTATAGAAAAGTTAGGGGTCATCACCCCTCCTACCCTAAACTAAGATGCACAATAGTGCATCAGTTCAGAGGTGTTTAGAGGTCTAGATTGTTCCTTCTTAGGGCTACTTCTAAGGGGGAGTAGTCAGAGAGTTCAAAAGAGAGATTAGATCAAAGCAGAAGAGCGCAAGTATGTACCCTTTACCATTGATGTCAGAAAGAGAGAGAGAGAGAGAGAGAGAGAGAGAGAGAGAGAGAGAGAGAGAGAGAGAGAATTCATGTAAAAAATTAGAGTGCAAAAGCGTAAGCAAAAGGGGGAGAATTTTAGAGAAAGAAAGATTGCAAGTGTATAAAGAGAAAGGGGGAGAATCTTGTCTTGACAGATGTTGCAGTTTTTCGCATCATATGTTGCCATCAATAACAAAGGGGGAGATTGTTGTAAGTATGTGCCTAATCAGTGTTATCATTGATGTCAACATATTCTTGTTAACATTGGTGTCAATTGTATCTTATTCTATTACTTGTTTAGAAGACTTGTATGTTGAAGATATTAAGAAAATTAGCCTCTCCGGAAGAAACAAGTGAGTTACAGAGAAGTGCAGTACAGACAGTGAGTTGTATGTTGAAGAATAGTCTGGTAAACTACTCCACATTTATTCCTTCTTGAAGATCGTAGTCTATGGATTTGAAGTAAGTTAGAAGTATGTCTGAGTATGCTACATTCTAGGTTTGAGCCATACACATGAAGATCTAAGCGAGTTGTATTCACCAGAGTGAAACCTCTTTTTTCTGTAAGTTCAGTTGAGACATGAAGATAGCATTTGGCTCCACATTCGTCTGCAGTAAAGTGTTTTTCTCTGTGGTTCTAGAGGGAAGTCTGGGATGATGATAAGTGCCTACAGTTGCAATGGTTCATGGTTTGGTGGTCTACAAGCTATCTTTCTTTTATGACAGTTGAAGATAGTGGAGTTCTTGTGTTCCAGTGAGAAGATTCCTATGGATAAAGTGGTTAAGGTTCATGTGGTTGCTTATGATGATTATAGTATGCTTGTGGATGTCTCCTAATCATGTTCCTATCTAGACTTTGGTCTGCATTAAGAAATTGTGATGGTGTGTGAAGATTGTTCCTAGTTAATGTAGTGTGTAACTAGTCTTGGCTGACCTAGTTGATCCCAGTGATTGCAGAGATCTTTGGAAGATTGAAGAAGTGTGTTGTGGTGTGGAAGATCATGTTTGAGTCCTAGCTAAGGTGTGGTGTGATCCACATTTCATTCCCTTTGCACAATAGGACCTATTTTGTAAATGTTTGTAATACCAACCTTGGAGATTGTTCCAATGGTTGATGATTGTGATGCCAACCTTGATGATTATTCCAAGATTGATGTAGTGTATAAATACTTGTAATTGAGCTATGGAAAACGTGTCCTTGAGTGAAATTGTAAATATATTAAGAAAGGTCCAAAGGCAGAGCAGAGAAGGGGGAAGGGGAAAAAAGAGGAAGAGCATAGCAGAGGAAGAGCAAAGAATAGGAAGAGCATACAGAGGAAGAACGGAGTAGAGGAATTATTATTCACAATACGAAAAGTTGTTGATCATCGTAGTAAGCCACTAGTAGGGTTTAACAACCCTTGTTCTAATCTTTCTAGGTTTAGGGTTGAGGTAGTGAGCCTGCTAGACCTAGTTGTTCTTCATGGCAGTAAGCTACTATGTTTAGGCCCGTGGGGTGTCCAAGCCTAAACATCACTATTTCAAGATTGCAATATATATTGAGAGTTAATCATCTCAGTGATTTTTCCCCACGTTGGGGTTTTCCATGTAAATCTGGTGTCTCTTGTGTTTGATGTTGTATCTCTAGTTAAGTTTCTGATTTCATGCACTCATTGTTAAATCATAATAATTGTGGATAAGTGATGAATGTTTAACTACAGAAAGTGTTTAAATTTTCATGACAACTGATTCACCCCCCTCCTCTTAGTTGTCCGGTGCATATCAACAAAGATTAAAGATGTGTAGACAAGGAGAATGTTTGCCAAGAAATATGGTCAAGTAAGCTTGTGTTTGTTATAAAAAATAGAACCTAAGACCTTTGTTGAAGCCAACAAGGATGAGGGATGGATAAAAGCCATGAAAGAAGAATTGGATCAGATTGAGAAGAATCAAACATGGGAATTGGTTTCCAGATCAACAAACAAAAATATTATAGGAACAAAATGGGTGTTCTGAAACAAACTAAATGAAGAAAAGGTAAAGTTGTAAGGAACTGTTATGTTGTAAAATGTCCCCCTAGGACTTTTTACCACCTATTTTAGCTTCTAGGTCCCATAAGTTTAATCATGCATGTGTAAAACTTGTCCTAGAGCAAATTCTTCCTAAACCCATGACAAATGGGGCTTAGGGGCCTATCATAATACTTAATCTAGAAAAATAATAGGTCTCTAGACTTGGGGAACTGCGTCCTCGTCCAAACCTATTTTTCTAGGACCCAAATTTTAATGTGTTGGTTTATGACCATTAAAAGGTTTCTCTTTGTTGACCTTTTCAATTGAAGTCACCAATGTTAGTGAGTATGCATATATAAACATGTTTAGCACTTCATTTTAACTAGAGATGGATAATATGAACTTGTGATATTGAGCTGAAGATATTCAAGCCTTTCATTGTGTTCTAGAGGAGTATTGTGTTGTGTTTATATGTATTTGTCTCAGTATTGTTATGTTTTGTAAGTGCAATAAGACATCAATATATCACATGAAGTGATTCTACTAGCCAAGTATCAAATACTATATAACAACCCCATCATTATGTATGGACTAGGTCCTTTTTTGATTTCTTGCTGAAGGGACACTAGGTCTGTATCAGTATAAATTTGTTTTTCATCATCCGCCCACTAGGTAGAGCCACTAAAGGAAGGTAAACAATAAATCAAGAAAGGAGAAACAAGTGCCTTAGGGACAGTCATGTAGGAGGGTGCCCCCAAGTCACCAACTGCAATGTTATGTCTGTAAGACACAACACACAATAGTAAAATAAAAGAGAAGTAATATATAAGAATGATGATACAAATAGAAGAAGGGTCACAATAGAGGTGGTCTCCCGGTAGCCTTGACCTTATGAGAGTATCAAGGGTCATCCCAAGAGACCTAAACAACACATAACACATCACGGTGGAAACACAACATGAAGGTAAAGGGTTAGAAATACATACCTATAAGGACAACCTGATTAAAAGTTGTCAATGATCAAATCATCATCTTCCCACTCTTGAATGTTAGAGGAAAGTGTGACATAAGGTACTATAGCCCAACTTTTATTCTTGTCTTCATGTTGTCCATTCTTAAGATCTTCCTTGTTTGACTCAATGTTAGGTGAAATGTTCTCTTGTTGAGATGTGTTTCATTGGGAAAAAGCATGTCTTCTTTTCCTCCTTTCTCTTACTTGTCTATTCCTTCTTATCTTACTATTTGTCTCTTTTAAAATAGTGTCTTGTTCTTCCATATGTTTTTGTGTTTTAGAGGAGGAAGCACCATAGTCAAATTTCATTTGTCTTGATGGAATATTTTTCTCTTGATGACTACCTCCCAATCCTTGTAGGGATGGTGGGGGAGGAACCTCAACATAGGGTCCTTTTCCTTTTGGTCTAGGATGCTCTTCAAATGTGGGTTGTTCATCTCTTATGGTTTCTTGAATAGAAGGACCGGCCACTTGATGTAATAATTGTGTTTCGTAGTTTCTATAGCTCAAAAAGTTAAAATCTATCCATGACTCCAGTTCTAGTTTAGATTGTTCCCAAAAGTAATCAAGGCTAAAATGTTGTCTTGTAAACAAATTTTTATATCTATTGCAAGAAATAGTATGCACTTGTCCATTCAAAGGAAATTTTACATAGTTATAAATTGTTGAAGGGACAACTTTCATAGACTTTAACCATGGGTGTCCTAATTTTATTTGAAAAAGGTTAGATATAGGGACAACATCAAATAATTGTTCTACATATTTCTCAAATATAGTAACCAATAAAGATATCTTCCCATAAGTGTTTATAAAGGTTCCTTTATTTGTCTTAATTGTCATGTTTGAAGGGTCGTAGAAGCCTTGTATCAAACCATGTTAATAAAGGAACTCTTCCATTGCTACATTAGTCATGCAATTAGGATAAATAAGGGTTCCATCCATAGGATTTCCCATTATCTTCATAGTGATATAAAGAGGTCCTTCAATGTCTCCAATTATTCTATCATGAGGTGTATACACAATTTCGAGTTCAAGGACCTTTCTATTCATGTAAGTCCTAGGAGGGAACCTAGTATTATTGGTGTGATTAGAATCCATGTGTATATGTTTTCAAATCAATGTAAAATCAGATTTTAAAATCTTTTCAAAAGTTATCCAAGAGACAAGTACAAAACTATATGTGAAAATGACCTAAAATGATTGATTTTTCAAGTTTTTTCAATGCAAAGAAGAGAAAGAAGAGGTGTTGTAAGGAAATTGATCAAGGGAAGAAAATAATATGTCTAATATCAATAAAATAAAGTAATAATATCCTTCACAACACACCTTTAGTGTAGTTCTATAATGATGACAAGTAAAAACCTAGTGAAAATACACCTAAAATATGCAAATTTTCACCGACTTTCAATGCAAAGGCCCATTAAAAAGGGTGTTGTAAAGAATTTGAGGAGGGTAAGAAGATTATAACCCTAATAACAGCCAATTAATGTAGAAAAATCCTTCACAACATGCCTATGATGCAATTCTAGAGAGACGATAAGGCTAAATCTAGTGAAAATGCAAGGTTTTCAAACCCTAGACATGAAATTTTGTAATAAACCCACTATGATGAAACACTATGGTTATAAATCAGTCCTAATTAGTGTCTTGAAAGGGTAGTAAAATCTGAAACAAGATTTTGACTACAAACCCTAGCTAATGCAAAACTAGGTTATATGAAAAAATGCACAATTTCAAGCAAATTTTAACAATTTGATCATGAAAATGCAATGTAAATGAATGATGGATGATAAATTTAAGTAAATTAAATCATATTTGATGATAATAATAGAAATTTATTGAAATTAAATGCCAACTAATTCAAATTATCTAAAAATTGCAAGCTAAAAATGCTAATTTTTTTAAATTTTTTTCCAATTTTTCAATTTGTTTGTGATTTTTCAAATGCAATAAGACAAAAAATTGAAATGAATGAATAAAATGAATGTAAATATGAATTAAAACACTCAAAACAGTGTAAAATTCATTAAAAACATGGGTTCACTAAAATGTTTAAGGTGTAAAAAGAGAAGAAGAGGATGGTTGATTAGTTTTAAGGGTTTGTGTTGATCCTCCTTTCACCACTAAACATTCAAGGTCATTCAACTGAGTAGAGAACTCTACCATAGATCTCCTATCACTTGGAACATAGGGGAAGATTGGAATTGTCTGAATTTGTTGTTCAGTTAAGTCCAATTATGCTTAAAACCCTAATTTCATGAAATCGTAAACAAATAGACAAATTACAGAAAATGATTGCACATAGAGATATCAAATGACAACCAAATACATACCAGATTTCAAAGTTTGGCATGTGGAAAAGTCAGGGACTAATGAGCGGGTGTCCTAGTCTAGTGTACCTTCTTTTATGGGGATCTCTGAAGAATATCTGCAACCTATTCCCATTGTCACAGAGATTTCACCGCTTCAGAATACGAAGGAATAATGAGTAGTTGTCCAAGTCCAAGCCCTAGTTTTCTTCTTAGATATGCAATTTTAATAGTCTGTACTACTCTCCTACAACTCCACTTCTTTCATTTCTAAAACCTATAACCTATAATCACATAAAAGTAGGTTGGGTGTTGTGGTGTTTAGAGGCTTGCCTTGGTCAATCCCCAGAGAGACATTCAAGTCTTCCAAACACCATTGTCAGATAAAGAGTGTGTATCCTTGTGGAATGGAGGCAAAATCCAAATGATAAATGATCAAAAACTAAATTGATATCACCTTTGTAGTGTATATCTCATGGAAGGAAGAATGATCTTTCATGCCATGAAGAGATGGAGTCAAAAATGCAAATACAAACACAATAACACAAAATACTACTCTGCAACACAATGAATGTCTTGAATCACTTTCACACAAGGCTGTAGATCAAAAATGCCATCTAGTCTGCAAATGAAACCTAATCATACTTATATATGCAACTACAAACATTCCTTCTAAGAATTTCATAATTCAAACTTGTGATGTCGACATAGGACCTACTAACGGTCATAAAACTGACACCAAAAAAAGGTCCTAACCTAAAATGGGGCGGGACTAGGGCACAGGTGCCCAAGTCCTCCCCCCTATTTTAGGTAGGTTTCATTCTAAGCATACCTCTAAGTCCCATTTTCCATGAAACTTCAAGGTTTTCTTATCGGGAGTCACCATTAACATGCAAAATGACCTAAATGCATTCTAAAGGACCCAGGAGCTAAACCTTAAGAGGGAAAATCCCCCAAGGGGATATTTTATGACATAATAGTTCCAACCAAGGGGACTTACATGTAATGTAGATAAAATTTAGTGCATTAAGGTTTGATCACACATAGATTCATTAGTTTTCTTATTTGACAATGCATAGACGAACTGGCATATACTTAGATTGCTATAAGATACATGATTTTATCCTGCAACAAGCAATCTGCTAACTTGCATTCACTAAATATGAATTCTATGACAACATTGTACATGTTAATAAAACCTAATCTAACAAGATCTGATAAAATAATATGCAAAAAGGAAAAGGGGATAGAGGAGGGATAGAAATATCCTATAGATGGCTATAAGAATCATCAACCAATAGATATACAAATTCCCAACAATAAACAAAACTCTACTTAACCAAGTAACCCACAATGCTATAGAGACTACAATCTTCTAAGAAAAGATAAGGGTTTTCAAAATGTGAAGGGTTCATCCAACACCCAATTTCTGGTGAAGTTCAATGAGCTCAAACAATCAAAATGAGAGGAACCTCCTGCAACAAAATAATGAAAATGCACAAAATAATAGAAATAACAGAACACAGAAGGAATTTATTGATCACAGGCCACTTCAAGGGGGCAACCTCCTTTGAGAAATCTCAATACAATAAACTTGTGGATGCCTTCATTGGCCTCAACATGTACTTATATACTAAGTCTAATCTAAACAACTATTACTCCCCATGAATGTGGGATAATACAATATACTCATGGGACAACTTACAAAGCATATGTGTCCAAAATCAATATACTAATAAAGTAAAGAGAAGGGTTAAACATGGGTTCCTAACATCCCCTCCCTCTTAGAAAAGATTTGTCCTCAAAGCTTAAGATGTGGAAATTGTTGCTGAATATGAAGGAGTGGTTCCCATGTAGTATCCTCTGGTTGCATTCTGTGCCACTGAATTAATACCTCTATGATGGATCGAGAGTTAAGCCGATGAGTGCACCTATTGAGGATGGCCTCTGGCTCCAAAATGATGGATCCTTCATTATCCAGTTCTGGTAAAATAGTTTGTGCTCTAATGTTGGTGCCAAGAACTTTCTTTAGACAAGAGACATGAAATACTGGATGAACATGGGAAGGAGGAAGCTCTAATTTATAAGCAACTGACCCAATCTTCTGAAGAACCTTATATGGCCCATAAAACTTTGGAGCCATCTTATGACACCCTTTGAGTTTCAGGGAGGATTACTTGTATGGTTATAGATGAAGAAAAACCATATCACCTACTTGAAAAGTTTGCTCAGAATGGTATTGATCAGCTTGTTGTTTCATTTGATTTCTTGCCATCTGAAGATTGTCTTGCAAAATGTGAAGAATCTGATCTCAAGTTCAGAGAACCATGTCAACTGCCTAAACTGGTGAACTACTGAGGGTGTATGGAAGGAGCACTGGTGGTGCCTAACCATAGACTGCTTCATATGGAGTCATTTTAGATGTAGTGTGGTAGGAGGTATTGTACCACCATTCAGTGAGAGGGAGCCACTTTGCCCACTGATGCTATTGCTTTGAGGTGAAGCAACGAAGATAAGTTTCCAAACATTTGTTGATAACTTTAGTCTAACCATCTATTTGTGGGTGATACCCTAAACTCATCTTCAGTTTGGTGCCAGTATGGAAAAATAGTTCTGTCCAAAAATGACCGGTGAAAGTTGCATCATGATCTAAGACAATGGAAGAAGGGATTCCATGAAGACAGAAGATCTGGTCCATGAAAATCTATGCGACTAAGGAGGTGGTATAGGGATGGCTGAGGGCCAAAAAATGACTATATTTGGAGAGGTGATCAACCAGAACCAAGATCACTGTCTTCCCTCTAGATTTAGGGAGCCCTTCAATGAAATCCATAGAAATATCTATCCAAATCTGTGTAGGGATGGGCAAGGGTTCGAACAATCTAGGAAGGATTATCGTTTCACCCTTGTTGTACTGGTAGGTATCACATTTAGCCACCATCTATTGAATTACCCTTTTCATTCGCTTCCAAAAGAAGTTACACCGTGCGTGATCATAAGTTTTGAGGAACCCAGAGTGCCCTGCCGATGGAGAAGCATGGAGTTCATAGAAGACAGCCTGTTGAAGATCTGTGCTCTGGGGAAGCACCAGATGACCCTGGTATCTCAGAGAAGCACCATCTCAAGAGTAATGTGGTACAACAAAAGGGTTATTGGCCAACTATTGGATGATTTGAGATAATGAAGAGTCATTGACATAGCCCTGCTGAACGGATTCCAACCAATTTGGAATAGGCATAGAAATAGCTGAAAGAGAAGCTTGGTCATCAAATGTGTGAGAAAGAGTATCTGCCACAATATTGTCCTTACTCTTCTTGTAAGTGATCTCATAGTCATAACCCATGAGCTTGCTAACCCATTTTTGTATTGTTGGGGAGGAGACCTGTTGTTCTAGGAAATATTTCAGACTGTGGTGATCAGTCTTGATGCAGAAATGATTCCCTAATAGGTAAGGCTGCCACTTCTGTACTGCATGAAAAATAGCCATCATTTCCTTCTCATAAGTAGAGAGTACTAAATTCTTACCTAAAAGGGCTTTGCTGGTGAATGCAATGGGATGTTCATCTTGAAGGAGAACAACACCAAGTCCATTGCTACAAGCATCACTCTCAATAGTGAAGGTCTTGGAAAAATCTGGCATAGCTAGAACAGGTGTAGTACACATAGCTTGTTTTTGTTTTTTAAATGCACACTCAGCAGCATGTGTCCATGTAAAAGTATCCTTTTTCAATAGAGTTGTTAATGGAGCTGCAATCTTCTCGTAATCCTTGACAAACTTGTGGTAGTAGCCCGTCAGTCCCAAAAAACCACAGAGGCTCTTGAGTGTTTGAGGATGCGGCCAATTTTTCATGGCATCAATTTTGGCAGGATCCACATGAACCCCTTGGGCTGAAACAATATGCCTAAGATACTCTACTTCCTCTTGTCCAAAAACACATTTAGACTATTTTGCATAGAGATGATGATTAGAGAGAAGTTGCAGTACAAGATCCAAATGTTGGAGATGCTCAGCCCATATTTTACTATAGATGAGGATATCATCAAAGAAGACCAGAATGCATTTCTGCAAGTAGGGCCAAAATATTTTATTCATCAATGCCTAGAATGTGGAAGGAGCATTAGTGAGGCCAAAGGGCATGACCAAAAACTCATAGTGGCCATCATGCATGTAGAAAGCCATTTTAGGGATATCATCCTCATGAACCCAAATTTAGTGATACCAGAACGAAGATCCAACTTGGGGAAAAAATGAGTGCCATGAAGCTCATCAAGAAGCTCATCAACAACAGGAATCAGAAACTTATCCTCGATTGTGATGTTATTAAATTCTCGGAAGTCAATGCAGAGGCACCATGACCCATCTTTTTTCTAGACAAGAAGAACTAGTGAAGAAAAGGAACTGGTACTAAGGTGAATAATACCTTGCTTCAATAAGTCTCGAACGAGCATCTCAATCTCTATCTTTTGGTGAAATGGGTAGCGATAGGGCCTGATGTTGGGAGGAACGCTTCCAGGAAGGAGCTAAATATGATGGTCCTTTGGTCATGAAGGTGGCAATCCCATGGGTTCAATAAAGACACATGCATATCTATCCAAAATTTGTTGTAGATCTAAAGGAGTAGTGGAGACCATTGATGGTTGCATTTGAATGGAATGGAGTTGAGAGATGACACCATGTGAATTCTTCTTAAGGAGATTTTCCATGCGATGTGAACTGATGATGCTAAGAGACCCTGGTTGTAAGCCCTTCAATGTGTGTTTTTGCCCATTCTCTGAAAACTACATCCAAAGTTCAGCAAAATCCCATAAGATGGGTCCAAGTGTGTGTAACCATTGAGCGCCCAAAACCACATCACATCCACCTAAGGGAAAGGCAAACATGTTAGAGCGCAGGTTATAATCTCCAATAGAGATACGCACATCACAACACTTCCCTTTGGAAGGTAAGGTGCCCCCATTGGCAATCATGACTTCAAAGCTGGAACAAGGATGGACAAAATAATCAGCCTGTTTGGCGATCCGAGGGTCAATGAAGTTATGAGTTCTACCAGAATCAATGAGTATTGTAAGAGGGAGCTTCTTGAAGTAACCCTTGACCCGCATGGTTTGTTGGGTGGTGACTAATGCTAAAGCATGGAGAGATATCTCTGGGTGGTCATCTTGAGAAGGAGGGTTAACAGGCGGCTACTGAATGTTGACCTAATCATCTACTGTATTCTGAGCATCTTCATAAACTTTAGTTGCAGGTGAAGAATCCACATCTAAGAGATAGAGCTTTTGCTCAACACATCTATGTCCTCGAGTGAATTTCTCATCATAATTATAACAAAGCCCTTTTTCTCTACATGCCTGGATCTTTGCTTCAGACAAATGGTTGATAGGGGTTGTTCTAGGAGCTAGCATGATTGGAGGTCTTTGGGAAACCATATTTCTGAATGGAACAAAAGTGGATTTGGGGCACTGTTGAGCTGTGATCTTATCCTCTGCCAACTTAGCCAACCCTAGGGCTTCCATCAATGTGCTAGGACAGAACATTGTAACCTCAAATCAGACTACATCCTTCAAACCACTGACAAAACAACTCCTGAAGAATTCATTTGACAATCCCTCTTTGTGATTGGCTATTTTCTCAAATTCTATCTGATATTCTCTCACAGTGCCAGTTTGGCAAAGTTTTGTGAGTGCTCTTGTGAAGTCATCAAAAGCACTAGGGCCAAATCGTTACAAAATGAGTTTGCAAAAATTATCTATTTTGGCTCTTCATGAGCCTTGATGTACCAACGAAACCATTGAAGGGTTTCATGTTCCAAATGAAAGGATGCAAGTGGGACTTTTTTGACATTAAAAGTATTATGCAGACTGAAATATTAGTCTGCCCAGTATATCCATCTAGTTGAATAATCACCATTCAAGCAAGGAAAATGAAGCTTTGGCCCACAAAAATTGTTGGAAGAAGAGAACCCAGTGTCTGCAGAAGACTTTGGATGCTGTCTATTGTTCATGGCTGAATGCTGAAGATTGAGGCCAATAATTTTTTCATCCAGATCTTGGAGTTTAGTCTTGAGGGCTGCAAGTTCATCCTCCATATTTTTTGCTCTTGTGTAGGTGACAGCTATAACCAGGATTTTTTTTTTGGGAATGGGTAGAAAAAAAAAAACAAAAACTTTTTTAGTGAAGGAAAATTTGGATTTGGGAAAAACTTTGATGGGTAATTGGGGTTTGACTAGGTTTTGAACACTTTTTGAGGGACAGGGAAGCAGAAAATAGGGATTTTAGAAGCAGCATGAAAGAATGGGAAAATTTGTCCAAGAGGGACAAAGGAGCAGAAATAGGAAATGAATGCTATGGCAAAATTTGAAGGCGATTGGGTGAGAATCGAAGAAGCTATGGTAAACCCTAAACATAGACAAATGTGGGATTTCTGGCTTCAATAAGTAGAATTTGGGATAGGGTCCTCAAGGAAGGAAATATGTAGATTGATATTTTAGGGGTGCTAGTGAATTTCTAGGGGAAACAGAGCTAAAGCAAGGAAGATATGGAAAAAAATAGATTTTTTTTTTCCTAGAAATGATCTGTAACAGCTCTAGATGGATGCAATCTATGATTTATCAGCTGGAAATATATATGGACTGAAAGTATATTCAGCTTCCTAAAGGTTTAGGGGATTCACTTGGCTACCAATGCTGTCTAACGACTTGCGTATTGGGGCAATACCCCTCACTCCACGGCTTAGGTAAAACTGATAACTGCTTTACCACAAATGATAGCTCTTGGTTTACCTCATGGATGGGAACTAGTCAATTAGGTAGGGGCCATTGCCCTTTTCACTGGCAGATCCTCTCAATGGGCCAGCTACTTCGGGGTTCCTGTGGTACTCCTCACAATGAGTTTTAGGGCTATGCCCATGCATTTCCCACAGTTAAGTGGATAGGGATTATTCCCTGATCTGAACTTGCAATTGAAATGAACAATACAGATGCAAATAAAAAAGAACTACTGTAATAATCACAATGCCTGGAGGCCACTGCAAAAAAATAATTCGGTAGAAATTCCACCTAGCGAGCCCAAGAAAGTGCTTTGATACCAGATGAGAGGAACCTTCTACAACAAAATAATGAAAATGCATGAAATAACAGAAATAGCAAAACACAGAAGGAATTTATTGATCGCAGGCCACTTGTAGGGGGCAATCTCCTTTGAGCAAGCTCAATACAATAAACTCATGGATGCCTTCATTGGCCTCAACACGTACTTATATACTAAGTCTAATCTAAACAACTATTACTCCCCATGAATGTGGGATAATACAATATACTTATGGGATGAGTTACCAAGCATATGTGTCCAACAACAATATACTAATAAAGTAAAGAGAAGGGTTAAACATGGGTTCCTAACACAAAATTAGCTCATATGAATATGTCCAAACTAACCATGCACAATGACATACAATCAACAAGCCATCAATAGTCTGGATAGAAAATCCATCAAATATCTAGATAATTAACCATAAGTGCAACTAAATAACTAATCAGAAAAGTGAAGAGGAACCATGAAAACCATACCCAATCAACAAAATGAACTCATATGGCAATGGTAAATGAAATTTTGTTTACATTGATTCAAAAAATGACAGAGTTTCAACAATTCTTTTCTCTTCAGTCCTTTCTTACAACTTTTACAATGAGAGAAGTTGTCTTTATATAGACAAGCAAGCATAGTGAGTTTTTCAATGGAAGGTGAGGGTTAAATGAAAACCAAGCATCCATATTTGACATCATTTATTTTTTGTTGGTGGGTAGTTACAATCCCAGAATTGCACTTTGTCCTTTACAAAAAAGATGAAATTACAACTTTTCATCTCATGAGAATAGGACAAAATACCATTTTTTTGAGTTGTCTCATGAGGCAAATAACTTTTCCAATGAGTTGACTAGTCAAAATGAGCATATGGTACTTTTTTTGAAGAGATGTTCTAGCTAGAGGCCTGCTGGGTTTAACATTTGATGACTGGATGGCTGGGGCAACTGTGAATAGATCATGAGGCAATGAACTGACTATGTAGGAACAACATTGATATAGGTATGATCTCCTATGTTTTCCCTCTTTTAGGGATTATCCCATCACCTTTGACATCATACTAGATTTTTTTTCAGGTACACTAGTGGTTTGGTTGATAAAATGATGATTCTTCACATTTGGGACAATAAGGTATCTCTGTATTTTCATCCTTCATGGTGGATCTAACTGGTTCCTTCATGCTTCATCATCTTAAACTTGTAATCTACAATGCCAAGCATCAATTTCATTGTAAAGAAATCATTTTCATTCAAGATAAATCAAAATATATCCCTTTGTAGCCATACATCAATTAGGGACAACTCAATGTTAATTTTGTTGCCATGGACAACTTCACAAATTTGGTGTTTTCCCATGATTTATTAGTTTCTTCTTGTATCCTCTTGAACTAGAAAAATTTTCTTTTTCCCACACTTGTAGTTGCCTGGAAGTGAGATGGACAACCAACCCTTGAAATGAGTTTCAATCTTCTAGTTATATTAGCATTAGCAACTTAGATCTAATGGTGAAATGGGAGGGAAAACCCTACCTATTGCAAGTATGTGCTATAAGTGTTGTCATTAATGTCAACAAGATTATGTTGTCATTGGTGTCAATTGTGTGAGTAGTTGGTGGTACAAGAGTATGAGTATTTAGTGGTGCAAGAGTATGAGTAGTTAGTGTTGAGTGGATATTGTCTTTAATGATGAGGTTGGTTGAACAAAGATGAGGTTTCTGCAATAATATGAGTTGTTTGGTTGAGTTTCCTTGTTGATGATGATTTTGTTTCTTTGAAGAGGTGTTGAAGATGTTGAGAATATGGTTTTGTTGGTTTGTTTCGAAGTGCTTTTAAGAAAAGTTTATTAATAAAGGAAACAGTGTGTTGAAGTAGCATTTTGCTTTACAAAGTGGTCTTCTAGTTTTGTTCCATATTTCCTCCATGTTGAAGATCTATCTTTGCAGTTTGGATATGTTGTTCATAGGTGTGAAGAGTTGTTATATTCCAAATTTGGTGCTCTAGTTCATTATGCAGAGAAAGTTGTGTTCACCAGTTTGTGGACTATGTTTCTGAGTTGTACAAAGGTGACTGGGAGAAATTGTTTTGCTCCACATTTCTCTGCAAAGAGGTTTTAAGTCTTGTGGTTTTGAATTCATGCTTACAAGGTCTATATCTTTCTTTTGTTGAAGTGGTTTGTGGTTTTGTGCTCTAGAAGTCAATTTCTAGGGATACAATGTATGACAAAGATAGTTAAGCATACTAGGTAAACATGTTAAGGTCATGCGATAGGTGAAAGTTGTTGTTGAGGAATTTGTTGGATTTTAGGATGTTTCAACATGTTCGTGGAATACTCTAGATTGCATTAAAGCCTTGCATGTGGTCTACAAGTTGTTTTCAGGTTTGATGAAGTGTGTATTTAAAAGTTCATTATGTTAATACGTGTTTGGTTGACATTGCGCGTTTACACTAATTACAGAGTTGCTTCGGTGATTGTAGTAGCATGGAGTGGCATGCTTGGATGAATTTAGGTCTAAGATAAGGTGTGTTGTGGTTTGTATTCATTCCATTTTATCACGGGGATGTTTAGGTCTTGACCTAATTTGAATTTTCTAGATTAAAGTGTTGTGCCGACCTTGGAGAATGCTTTCAAGGTTGAAGACAATATAAATGAGTGTCAAGGAATTGTGATCGCACAATGGATGTGATGTGAGTAACAATGTGGTGAATGTGTGGTGCATTACAAGCTTTCATGTGTTAGATTACTAGATGCAGTGAGAAAAAGGTGTCTACTATTCTTTAGTGTTGCTGTGGAGGTGATGTTGGTGGTGTGGTGAATATTGGTTCTATATTCTGAGCTTCATTGGAACTGTACTTCTTGCATAGGTTAGATGCAATTTTAATAGTTCACCCATGGCAGTGAGCTACCTCTTCTATCTCTTTCTTTTAGGATAGTGAGTCCTTGGGCAGTGAGCCCCTTAGAAGCAAGCCTTTCTTCTAGGCAGTGAGCCACTCTAGCAATGGGCCTTTTGTAATTTAGTGTTGATAATACATTATATTGTGAGCTAATCCTCACTTTGGTTTTTCCCTTCTTGGGTTTTCCACATAGATCTAGTGCTCTCTTATTTGTTATTTTCTTTCATGCTTAATCATCATAAAAGTTTAAGGGTTAATTGAATCTCTATGAATCTAAATATGTGAGAGGGTTTTGAAATTTTAAACTACAACTGATTCACCCCCCTCGTAGTTTTCTTATGCATTCAACACTAACAACCCCTACAAATGCATTAAATTCATCATTTTCAACTACCCATTTTGCATTTATGGTGCCCTGGGAGATTTCTACGCCCATTTGGATCCAATAGGAAATAATCATTTCACATTTTAACACCCTTTTTAGCAAAAATTGAGATATTTCAGGGTCACTAGATATGTAGGGATTTAGACCCTTACAGGACTGAGAGGAACCTCCTACAATAATATAATGAAAAATGCACAAAGTAACAGAAATAGCAGAACACAAAAGGAATTTATTGATTGCAAGCCACTTCAAGGGGGCAACCTCCTTTGACCAAGCTCAATACAATAAATTGGTGGATGCCTCTATTGGCCTCAACAAGTACTTATATACTAAGTCTAATCTAAACAACTATTACTTCCCATGAATGTGGGATAATACAATATACTCACGGGATGACTTACAAAGCATATGCATCCAAATGTAATATACTAACAAAGTAAAGAGAAGAGTTAAACATAGGTTCCTAACATCCCCTCCCTCTTAGAAAATCTTTGTCCTCAAAGAGTAAGATGTGGAAATTGTTGGTGAATCTGAAGGAGTGGTTCCCCTATAGCAATCTCTAGATGCATTCCATGCCACTGAATTAATACCTCTGTGATGGAGTGGGAGCGAAGAGGACGAGTGCCCCTATCGAGGATTACCTCTAGCATGAAAAGGATGGATCCTCCATTATCCAATTGTGGTAAAATAGTTTGTGCTCTGTTGTTGGCACCAAGAAATTTATTTAGACAAGAGACATGAAATATTGGATGAATGTGGGAAGAAAGAGCCAGCTTATGATCCCCAATCTGATCTTGGGTACAGAGAACTGTGTCGACTGCCTGAACTCGTGAACTGCTAGGGGAGTATGGAAGGAGTGTTGGCGGTGCCTGACCATAGACTGCTTCAGATGTAGTGTGGTAGGAGGTATGGTACCACCATTTAGTGAGAGGGAGCCACTTTACCCACTGATGCTATTGTTTTGAGGTATCACATGCAGCCACAATCTGTGTTCATTCCCTTCCAAAAGAAGTGACGCCATGCCCGCTCATAAGTTTTGAGGAACCCAGAGTGCCCTACTGATGGAGAAACATAGAGTTCATAGAAGATAGCCTACGGGACATATTCCAACCAATTTGGAATAGACATAGAAATAGTTGAAAGAGAAGCTTGGTCATCACATGTGTGAGAAAGAGAATCTACCACAATATTGTCCTTACCCTTCTTGTAAGTGATCTCATAGTCATAACCCATGAGGTTGCTGATCCATTTCTATTGTGCTAGGAAGGAAACCCATTGTTCCAGGAAATATTTTAGGCTCTGGTGAGCCACCCTGATGCAAAAATGATTCCCTAATAAGTATGGCCGCCATGTCTATACTACATGCAAAATAGCCATCATTCATTGTAGAGTTGAAGGAGTACTGGAGACCACATATGGTTACATCTGAATGGAGTGAACCTGAGTGATGACACCATGTGAATTCTTCTTAAGAAGCTTTTCCAAGTGATGTGAACTTATGATGCTGAGAGACCCTGGTTGTAAGCCCTTCAATGTGTGTCTGTGCCCATTGTTTGAAAACTGCATCCAAAGTTCAGCAAAATCTCATAAGATGGGTCTAACTGTGCATAACCATTGGGCACCCAAAACCACATCGCATCCACTTAAGGGCAAGGCAAGCATGTCAGAGCACAGGTTATAATCTCCAATAGAGATACACACATTGTGACACTTCCCTTTGCAAGGTAATGTGCCCTCATTGGCAATCATGACTTCAAAGTTCAAGCAAGGATGAGAAAAACAATCAGCCTGTTGGGCTATGCCAGGGTCAATGAAGTTATGAGTACTACTAGAATCAATGAGTATTGTAAGAGGGATCTTCTTGAAGTAACCCATGACCTGCATGGTTTGTGGGGTGGTGACTCCTACTACGGCATGGAGAGAGATCTCTAGGTGGTCTTCCTAAGAAGTAGAGTCAATAGGCAATTGTTGAGTTTCAACCTAATCATCTAATGTATCCTGACCTTCTGTATAAACTTTAGTTTTAGGTGGAGAATCCACATCCAAGAGATAGAGCTTTTGCTCAACACATCTATGTCCCTGAGTGAATTTGTCATCACAATTATAACAAAGCCATTTTTCTCTATGTGCCCACATCTCTCAAATGCTTGATAGGAGTTGTTCTAGGAGCTGGCATTATTTGAGGGCTTTGGGGATCCATAGTTCTGAATGGAACAAAATTGGATTTGGAGCATTGTTGAGTTGTGATCTTGTCCTTCGCCAACTTAGCCAACCCTAAGGCTTCCATCATTGTGCTTGGACATAACATTTTAACCTTAGAGCGAATTGCATCCTTCAAACCACTGACAAAACAACTCCTGAAGAATTCATCAAACAATCCCTCTATGTGATTGGCCAATTTTTCAAATTCTATCTGATATTCTCTCATAGTACCTATTTGGCGTAATTTTTGTGAGTGCTCTTGTGAAGTCATCAAAAGCACTAGGGCCAAATCAGTGCAAAATGAGTTTGCAAAAATTTGTCCATTTTGACTCTTCATGGGCTTGTATGTACCAACAGAACCATTGAAGGGCTTCATGTTCCAAATGAAAGGAGGCAAGTGGGACTTTGTTGACCTCAAAAGTATTATGTAGATTGAAATATTGTTCTGCTTGGTATATCCATCCAGTCAGATCACCACCATTGAAGTAAGGAAAATCAAGCTTCGGTCCACAAAAATTGCCGGAAGAAGAAAACCCTATATAAGTAGAAGAGTCTAGCTGCCGTTTAGTGTTGATGGCTAAATGCTGAAGATTGAGCCCAAGAATTTTTTCATCCAAATCTTGGATTTTGGTCTTGATGGCTACAAGTTCCTCCTCCATGTTTTTTTCTCCTGCATGGGTGACAACCATAATGAGGATTTTTTATTTTTATTTTTTTGGAAATGATTTGCAATGGGATCTGCAAATGGCTCTAGATAGATTCAATTGGTGATTTGTCAGCTGGTAATAGATATGGACCCTAGGTATGTTCATCTTCCTAAAGGTTCAAGGGATTCACTTGGATACCAATGCTATCTAACGGCTTGCGTATTGGGGCAGTACCCCTCACTCCACAGCTCAGGTAAAACTGATAACCATTTTGCCACAAATGATAGCTCTTGGTTTACCTCACAGATAGGAACTAGTCAATTAGGTAGGGGCCATTGCCATTTTTGCTGGTAGGTCCTCTCAATGGGCCAGCTACTTTGGGGTTCCTATGGTACTCCTCACAATGAGTTTTAGGGCTATGCCCAGGCACTTCCCATAGTTAAACAGATAGGGATTATTCCCTGATCCGAACCTGCAATGGAAATGAACAATACAGATGCAAAGAAAATAGAACTACTGTAATAATCATAGCACCTGGAGGCCACTACAAAAAAAATTTGATAGAAATTCCACCCAGCGAGCCCAAGAAAGTGCTTTGATACCAGATGAGAGGAACCTCCTACAACAATATAATGAAAAATGCATAAAATAATAGAAATAGTAGAACACAAAAGAAATGTATTGATCACAGGCCACTTCGAGGGGGCAACCTCCTTTGAACAAGCTCAATACAATAAACTCGTGGATGCCTTCATTGGCCTCAACACGTACTTATATACTAAGTCTAATCTAAACAACTATTACTTCCCATGAATGTGGGATAATACAATATACTCACGGGATGACTTGCAAAGCATATGCGTCCAAATGTAATATACTAGCAAAGTAAAGAGAAGGGTTAAACACAGGTTCCTAACAAGGACATATCCTATCATATGAAATTTTAGCACTATGCCTAGTACAATGGTTCAAGGTGCAAAACTAAGTGTTTGCAGCTAAAGCTTGACCTACTAGATAACAGGGAAATTGGAGGTCGAAGGATATATTTGGTGCAATGGTATTTTATCTCTCAGGGATACTAAGTCCTTAGGAACTTTGAGATCAGGTAAGAGGTGGATCATTGGATAGCACAAGATTTACAGGTTATTGGATATATCTAGTGTAGTGAGAAACTAGTGCAAATCCCACTTCCTAAGGTTTTAAGGTAAATGTGGAAAAGTTGTGATTGACTAGAGGATGTGAGGAAATGAGGGTTCACTGGACATGTCTGCAACCTGATGATTTTAGTGCAAAACTTCCCCTAACCTCAAATTTTCTAAGTGTCCTAGGTTGAAAAGAGTCAATACAGCTTTTGGGGCCCAGAGGATATATCCACTAATGGTCAAAACTTGCACTAATTGATTTTAGCACAAAACTTACCCTAACCCTAAATTTTCTAAGTGTCCTAGGTTGAAAAGAGTCAATAGAGCTTTTGGGGCCCAGAGGATATATCCAATGATGGTCAAAACTCGTACTAACCTAAATCTTTTGCCTAGGGCACATTTTAACTCTTTAATTCTATAGGGAGTACAGTGCCCTAATCTAGAAACTACTGAGTTTGAAACTTCCTAAGTGATCCCTAGATACTGCTATAAAAAAAAACAACACCTACATCTATTATTCAAATCAAATGGAGTTCAAACCTACACACTCCCATCTATTTGAAGTAAACCCCAATTAAATCAAAATAAATTGAAATAAAATCAAAAGGGATCTACTTACATCATTCAAGTTACATGATAAAAAAACAATTCATTGAAATAAATCCAAAACATATTTAACAATTTGGGTTTAAATAGGGATTTCGATAACAAATTAAAAAAGTAATAGAGATCGACCTAGTGCAAAATAAAACATTTGACTATCTTGCAAGTTGACTATATAAATCCTCCTAAATCATTATTGGGACCTATGAATTGTGCAATAGATTGCTTGAGAAGTCATCTAGGTCATAGACCTCTCATTCTCAAAGAAATTTTGAATGCAAGTGAAGAATGTGGGTTGAAATTCTCCTTTTAAATGACCTGACAAGTGCAATAAATGAAGTTGTCAGGGGATAACATGTTGGGCACTTAGGAACAAAAAGAAGAGAAAAGTCTTTGGATAGGATATGCAGGCAAATTGAACCTCACTGGATATATTGTGTGACGAGGGATATCAACACAATGTCTAGTGATGTAGAGAAAATCCTCTTTACCTTGGATAACACAAAGTTCAAAGTTTGTGGAACTTTAGGTGGACAATAGATATCTCCGATGACTGTAGATTTTAGCATCTGTCATGTGAAGTGAGCTTTTACTACTTTATCCAGTGACACATGATTTTACTGCAAAGTCCAATGAAGAGTGTTTTTAGTACATAAGGGGATAGTTCTTCGGTTCAAAAATCATTCAAGACCTGAATTGAATCACTAAAAACCTTAAAGGAAGTTCAAATGTGCCACAATGTCCAAATGAAAGACAAATTATCCAATGGACCAAAATTTATTTCTCTCATAAGTAAGAAAGTCCAAAATTTGAGACCATGCCAAAATAGAAAAAAAATGGGGATCTCGATTTTGCAAAATGGGGCATGTGTGCAAGACACAACACATGGTTTGCAAAATTAATGTGAAGTTATGGTCTCAAATTCCCTACGAGCTCATAGGGAGGATATTGGAGGTGATTTAATAGTCAAAATTGAAGAAAATTTTCATTCTATTTTATTCCTTTTGCAGCACTAGCAACAAGTTCCACCACCTTTGGGTGACATTGTTATAGAGGAAGGTGAAGACAACACCACTAACATGGCTAAGGATCTTCTTGGGCCAATGATCGATATGAATGAGCCTCCTATTTAAGACTACTTGCACTTCCTTTTTCTTTGTTTTTTGTATGACTGTATACACATTTTTTGTGTTTTCCTTGTTTTGAGGGCATGTTGTAATTTCTATACCAATGATATCAATGCTTCTAATCTTGGTGAAATACTCCAAGATTTATCACTATTAATTCTTCAAGTTAGTGTGACTTGTATTGTGGTCCTCTGATGGCTATTCTATAATTACTATTATGATAAATATAATACTCTTTTTAGGTTCTCTACACCTTTTTCTTAAAAAAATTAGCTCTTGGTACATTTGATCTAGATCCTCTCTATCTGTTATCTATAAAATCTTTTCATGGTCTTCAATACTTAACTTCTATTTTTTTTGGCTACATCCTATTTTTTATAAAGTTTCCAAATTTAATTGTGTTGCTATAACTAAGTGACTATAATGTAGAACCTTTTTTCTGGAAAATAATCAACAAATATAATACCACTTTTATCTATCTTCATTTGTTGATAATAAGTACCTTCAACAACAACTGATCCAGTGGGATACTTGTGAGAACACAATATATCTACTGAGAGGGGGGTATCAAAACTTAAAAACTCAAACACTCAAGCATCAACAATGAGAAAGAACACACACATGAACACTAGATTTACATGGAAAACCCAATGTGGGAAAAGTATGGTGAGAACAAATGCTGCTAGGATCTACTATCCTAATCTAGCCTTACAAATGATTCCTTTGATTATAATTTTAAGACCACCCACTCTAAGGAATCACCAAATCCCTTATTTGAGAGCACCAACCCTAAGGAGACTACAATCCCCTATTTTGAGCACAACTCATACCATCAAAGGCACCAACTTCTGAAATTACATTAATTGGTATGAAAATTACTAGTTCTTCATTAACTTGAGATGCACATCTTCAATTCTTTTCTTTCTCTCACTCTTTTGCTCTCTACTTCAACACATACACTCTATCATGTGTTCTCTCTACAACTTTGTTTTGTTCTTCCTTTTTTATGTATGTTGATGTTCACTCTCAAGCACTCATAACATAACATTCTACTTTAGTTTGACTCATTCTTCACTTTAATCATGCATTCACTTTGTATGAAACATTTAACATACATTTAGACCCTTTCTTCAATCGATTTACAGTTAGTCTTCATGAGCATGCCACAAAAATCACATTGAAACTATCTCATTTCATCAAAAATCTGATCTATTGGACTTTCGGGCTTTGGGCTTCTTGCCTGATGCCTTCCTTAGTTCATCAGGTGTCAATGGTTGGGCTTTCATCCTTTCATCCTTCCTTTCTTCTCAAATCGTTGGGAATTGAACTTGCGGGCTTCTTCTTGTTTGCCTTCCTTTATTCTTCGGGTGTTGAACTTGTAGGCATCTTCTTGTTCACCTTCGTTTATTCATAAACTTAGTAGATTTTTTTTTAGTAGTCTTCCTTCCTTATGCCTTCCACCTTAAAATGTTGAAGGATGAACCTCCAAAATATGATTTCTAAACTTGGCCAGACTTGCACTTGTTGGACCTTTCATCTTGGCCCTTCCACCTTCCTCACCTGGTGAACGGGTAAGGCCAAAACTCTGAACTCTACTTTCCTTAGACTTTTTTAGGGTTTCCTTAGGCAGACTTTTGTCTTTTCAATCTTCCACCATGTGAAGGGTGAAGACCAAAACTTTGAACTCTAAAAGCTTTAAACTTTTTTGGGGTTTCGCTCGGTGAGCTTCTTTCCTTTCAGTCTTCACTACATGAAGGGTGAAGACCAAAAATCTTATTTGTGAAAGCCTTAGAATTTTTTAGTGTTTCACTTGGTGAGTTTATTTCCTTTCAATATTCACTGCATGAAGGGTGAAGACCAAAACTCTAAACTCTGAAAGCCTTACACTTTTCTAGGGTTTCACTTAGCGGGTTTCTTTCATTTCAGTGTTCACTACATGAAGGGTGAAGACTGAAACTCTGATCTCTAAAAGCCTTGGAATTTTTCAAGGTTTGGCTTGGCATGCTTCTTTCCTTTTACTCTTCACTACATGAAGGGTGAACACTGAAACTTGATCTCTAACTCTAGCCATAACTTGTCCAAATTTGATCAAAACTTCACCAAATTTGAATCAGGGACATCCATTTGGCTCTTTATCAATATGAAATCATCATTTTTACTATACAAGCTAGTAGCCATTTGACACCCTTTGACATCAATGACAATTATATCAACAGTCTCCCCCTTTGTCATTTTTGGTGACACCTATGTAAAATTTGCTTTTGGTGCTGCTCTTCTTTTCTGCATCTGCAATTCTAACTCTCCCCCTTATACTCACTCTTTCCCTTTGACATCAATGGAAAAGGGAGGTAATCAACCTCTTTCTTGACAACAATCAGTTTCCATATCTCTACCTTCTCCCCCTAAGAGGTAGTCACATGTACACTTCTACTTGAAAGAGAGAGGAGCCTTGATCTGCTCTCCCTGGATAGTGTCACACCTAAACTTCTACTTGAAAGAGAGGAGCCATAACTCCTAGCTTTATTCTGAGATTTTCAAAAGTATCCTTGGGAAGTACCTTTGTGAAAATGTCTACAACTTGCTCTTTAGTAGGAACAAACTCCATTCTAACTTCTTGATTTGCAACCTTTTCTCTCAAAAAATGATATTTGATGGATATATGCTTGGTTCTTGATTGCATTACAAGATTCTTTGAAATACTAATTGCACTTGATTTATCACAAAGAATAGGAATAGGATCATTAAACTCTACCTTGATGTCCTTTAATGTTTGCTTCATCCATAGGACTTGTGTACAACATGAAATAGCAACTACATAATTCGCTTCAATAGTGGATATTGTGACTAAATATTGCTTCTTGCTAAGCCATGATACTGATCTATCACCAAGAAAGAAAGAACCACCACTTGTGCTTCTTCTATCATGTAAACTTCCTTCCCAATCAGCATTTGTACATGTTGTCAACGTGAAGTCATTACTCCTTGGATACCATAATCCATAATCCACAATAACTTTTAGGTATCTAAAGATCCTCTTCACTACTTGTACATGAGATTCCTTAGCATCACCTTGGAATCTAGCCACCATGCATATTGCTTGCATGATATCAGGTTTGGATGCAGTTAGGTACAACCAGCTACCTATCATAGATCTATACATTGACTGATCTAAATCTTGTGATTAATCATTCTTGCTCAATTTGCATCCTATCATCATGGGGGTACTTACAGGCTTACAATCTTCCATCTTAAACCTTGTGAGCATTCACTTAACATACTTGGTTTGTGATATGAATATACCTTTATCTAACTATGAAACTTGTAACCCAAGAAAGAATGGCAGTTCTTCAAGCATGGATGTTTCAAACTCTTTCTACATTAGCTTAGAAAATTCCTTGCACATCTTGTCATGACTACCACTAAAAATAATGTCATCAACATATACAATAATAATTAACAGGTGCTTACTTTTTGATTTTTAATAAAAATTGCTATCTGCACACCCTTTTCTAAATCCCTGTTGCTAGAGATAACCATCCAACTTAGAATACCAAGCCCTAGGGGCATGTTTCAGTCCATATAATGCCTTTTTCAACTTGCACACATAGTCTTCTCTCTCTGAAAGCTGAAAACCATTAGGTTTCTCAATGTACACCTCTTCACTAAGCTTCCCATTTAGAAATGTAGACTTGATATCCATTTGATAAACTTTAAAATTCTTGTAAACAGAGAATGCCAAAAACATTCGAATGGCTTCTAACCTTGCCACTGGTTCAAATGTTTCTTCAAAATTGATTCCTTCAGCTTGTTCATACCCTTTGAACACTAAATATACCTTATTTCTCATGACCTCTCCATCTTCATTCATCTTGTTTTTTAAAACCCATTTTGTGCCTATTATATTCTTATCAGCTACTCTTGGTACCAACTCCCAAGTCTGGTTCTTCTCAATTTGATTGAGTTCATCTTCCATTACATTGATCCAACCTTCATCTTTATTGGACTTAGTGAATGTCTTAGGTTCAGTCTTAGATAGTAATTAAAAGTTTTCAATTGTTCATTTTCCCTTGCCACACTCCTTTTTTGAATGCCTTTATGCTTGTCTTCAATTATCTAAGCTGCTAAGGATGATTTCGTTGCACATACATGGGGGGTTTGTTTGTAGGCCTGCTTTCTACTATACCTACCTCATCTTCTAATGCGTTCTTAGGGTTTCTGCCAGACACTATTTTTTCTTCCTCCTCTATAATGATTTGTTCATCTTTTCCCATCTCTCCTTCAAACGATTCATCTAGGCAACCATTTTTCCCTATTTTGAATTTGGTTATTCCTCAACCCTAACATGAGCTCTCTCAACCATTTTGTACAGACAATTGTTGTAGCATTTGTATTCTTTGGAGCTAGTGGAGTAACCAAGGAAAATACCTTTGTCACACCTTGAATCAAAACTTCCAAGCCCATCTTTATTCCTTCTAATGTAGCATTTGCTACCAAACACTATGAAATGCTTGACTGAAGCAAATTTGCAATTCCACAACTCATAAGAAGTCTTATATGTATTAACTCTCAATTGAACTCTATTTAACACATAGAATGCTATATGTATAACATCTTTCTAATATATTTCTAGTAACTTTCCTTTATTCAGCATTGTCCTTTCCATTTCCTTAACAATTCTATTTTTTCTTTTCACTACACCATTTTGTTGTGGAGTTCTAGGTGTTGAATAATGTCTCTTTATACATACTTTTCACAATATTCCATGAACTCATTGGAGGTGAACACTCTAGCTCTATCTGATCTTAGGCATTTGATTTCCATACCACTTTCCTTCTCAACCATAGACCTAAAGGTCTTGACACTCTCAAAAGATTCTGATTTATCCTTAAGGAAGGTAACCCATGTCATTCTTGAGAAATCATCAACTAAAAGCATAAAATAACTCTCACCTTTTATTCCTTAAGTTCTGGTTGGTCCACTCAGATTTGTATGAACTAGGTCCAAGATCTTCAAGATGTAGAATACTCTTTTGTTTTAAAACTTGACTATGTTTTCTTTCCATGCTGACACTCCTTGCATATGATGTTTATTGGCTTATTGATTGTAGGTAGATTTCTAACAGCACCTTTTGAGCTTATCTTCATAAGATTGTTGAAACTGCTATGTCCACATCTTCTATGCTAAAGCCAACTCTCATCAACTTGTCCCATCATACAATTCATTTGTTGAATCTCCTTGAGTTTGTAGATGTTGTTTTCTATTCTAATTGCTTCAGCTACCATCTTACCAGAGCTTGCTTTCCTAATTTCACATCCTCTTGCATTAAAAATCAAATTGTATCCATTATCACACATCTAACTTACATTGAGCAAATTATGTTTTAATCCTTCTACATAATAAACATTATGGGTTTTTTCTTTTCCATCAATGCTAAGATTTCCTTTCCCACAGATATTTGCTGATGAATTATCTCCAAACTTAACCGAGCCTTCATTCCATGCTTGGAAGCTAATAAACTTGCTTTTATCTCTTGTCATGTGTCTAGAACAGCCACTATCAATCACCCATGGATTCTTTCTTTTGGTATGAAAAGCGGTCTGCACTATCAGAGACTCTTCTTTCTTCTTCAAGACCCTCTTAGTTTGCTTCTTCTTTTTAACAAGAGATTCTAATGCATCATCTTCCTTAGGAGGAACATTTTTTTTCTTTCTTGTTTGTTAGTTCTTATAAAATTTGATCTAAACTTTTTTGCAATATGTCCAAAATTATTGCATTTATAACAAACTATCCTTAAATCTCCTCGAGGTGCAAAAGAATTTTTTCTAATGAAATCAGTCCTTCTTCTAGGAATAAGTCCACAACTAGCAGTCCTATGACCATATTGATTACATAAATAACAATAGCCATAAAATGATTTAGGAAACCTAATCACGCCTAAATATCCTATGGGAGGGGGACCTTTGTATCTTTTCACCTTCAAATTTGTGACTTTTGTGAAGCCATCATCTTCCTTTTTCTTCTTCTTCTCTTCATTCCTTGTAAGAGGATCATTGATTTAGAATGTTGTCCTTCTTCAAACCCTAAACCAGGCATGCTCTTAGGAAATCTATGATTGCTTATCATTTCATCAAGCATCTTAGTTCTCTTTTCAAACTTCTTGCTTATGTCACTTTGATTTTTGGCTTTTTCTAAATTCTAATTCTAGCTTTAAACATTCTTATGATTTATCTTTTAAATCAGATTTAGTGACCTCTTGTATTCTCTTGGCTTCTTCCACTTGTTTCTTCAAACCAACAATCAACTCCTCTGAATTAGCAAGCTTTTTAGACATCACATCTTCTTGAAGTTGCAACTTCACCATGAAGTTCTTTTTCCTTAGACTCTCAAGTTCTTGTAGGGCACATATGAGATCTCCTTCCAAGTCTACTTCACCTTCTTCTTCAATTTCACCATCTTCTAATTTAGTATTGTTCAGATCTGTATCATTAGCTTCTAATGTCATGAACAAAAAATCATTTCCTTCAGCCTCTGAAGCTTCTTCATTGTCATCTTCTGAGATAGGGCTTTCTTTAGATGAGTCATCATCACCTCTTATGTATAAGCTCTTCTTGTTCTTCTGAAAGAACTTCTTTGGATAGAATGGCTTGTAACTCTTCTTGTTATCATGTTCATCATTCTTTTCTTTTCTTGTATGAGGGTATTTAGTAACAAAGTATCCAACCTTTCCACAATTAAAGCACTTAAAGGGTAGCTTACCTTTATACTTCTTAGATCCTCTGTTTAATCTTCTTGCAAAATTAGCCTCTTCTTCATCTACTTCAGATCCATGCTCTACATGCTTTTCTTTCTTCAATGCTTTGATTGTAGCTTCTCTTTTGGAGGTTTCAGCATCACCAATTCTCATCTCATGGGTAGTAAATATACCATGAAGCTCAATAATAGTCAACTTATCAAGCTCTTTCCATTCTTCTATAGCTGAAAATTTAGAATCATACATAGAGGGTAAAGATCTAAGGACCTATTTGACAATTACTTCCTCTTTTACTTCCTCATCTAGTCCTATCATGGCATTCACAATCTCATCAACTCTATGTAGGTAATCAGCATTAGTTTCTTCCTCTTTCATCTTCAACTTTCAAATCTTGATTTAAAGGTTTGCAACTTGGCTTTCTTAACCTTTGTATCTCCTTCATAAGTGATTTTTAGCTTATCCCAAATTTCCTTAGTAGATTTACAGTGCCTTTAACAAATTTAGGGTTAGCCAAACCATAAAGAATTGCATTTTGAGCCTTAGCATTACATTCAATTGCTTTCTTAGCATTCACATCTATTGGAGGAGTTACAGACATAGTATATCCATTTTTAACAGACTACCATACATCAAATCTAATTCAAGTTAGATAGGCTTCCATTCTTATGTTCTAGAATGCATAATTTGTTTCATTAAACAATGGTACTTTGTTTGAGCTGGATCCTTCTTGACTGGACATGTGTTAAATTTTCCAAGATCAAACATAGTTGTTATGCTTTTCAAGGAACCAAGCTTTGATACCAATTGTTAGAACATAATCAATCTACTAAGAGGGGTAGTGAATCAGTAGATAATCAAAACTTAAAAACTCAAACACTCAAGCATCAACAATGAGAAATCACACACACACATGAACACTAGATTTACATGGAAAACCCAATGTGGGAAAACCATGGTGAGAACAAATGATTTTAGGATCTACTATCCTAATCCAGCCTCACAAATGAATCCTTTGATTACAATTTTAAAAACACCCACTCTAAGGAATCACCAAATCCTTGATTTTAGAGCACCAACCCTAAGGAGACTACAATCCCCTATTCTAAGCACCAAATCAAACCATCAAAGGCATCAACCTTGGAAATTGCATTAAATGGTATGCAAATTATTGGTTCTTCATTAACATGAGATGCACATATTCAATTCTTTGCTTTCTCTTACTATTTTTTTCTCTGCTTCAATGCATACACTCTATCATGCGTTCTCTCTATAGCTTTGTTTTGTTCTACCTTTTTTATGTATGTTGATGTTCACACTCAAGCACCCATAATAGAACGTTCTACATTATTTTGACTAATTCTTCACTTCAATCATGCATTCACTTTGCATGAAACCTTTAACATGCATTTGGATCCTTTCTTCAGTTGATTTCCAATTAGTCTTCATGCACATGCCACAAAAATCATGTTGAAACCATCTCATTTCATCAAAAATCTGATCCGTCAAACTTTTAGGCTTTGGACTTCTAGCGTGATGCCTTCCTTTTTTCATTGAATGTTGGTGGTCTAGATTTCTTCCTTTCATCCTTCCTTTCTTCTCAAAATCTTTGGGCATCAAACTTGCAGGCTTCAACCTATTTGTCTTCCTTCATTCATTAGGCATCAAACTTGTGAGCTTCTTCCTGTTCATCTTCCTTTATTCACAAAATTAGTTGACTTTTACTCTATGTTCTTCCATCCTTACACCTTCCACCTTGAAATACTAAAGGATGAACCTTTGAACTCTGATTTTTACACTTAGTCAGACCTTCACTTGTTGGACCTTTCATCTTGGCCCTTCCACCTTCCTCACCTGGTGAACGGGTATGACTAAAACTCTGAACTTTGCTTTCCTTAGACTTTTTTGGGCTTTCCTTAGGTGGGATTTCCTCTTTTAAGTCTTCCACCATGTGAAGGGTGAAGACCAAAACTCCAAAATCCAAAAGTGTTCAACTATTTTGGGATTTCACTCGGCGGGCTTCTTTCCTTTTAGTCTTCACTACATGAAAGGGGAAGACTAAAACTCTGGTATCTGAAAGCCTTAGACTTTTTTAAGGTTTTTCTTGGTGGGCTTCTTTCCTTTCAGTCTTCACTACATGAAGGGTGAAGACTGAAACTTCAAACTCTGAAAGCCTTAGACTTTTTCACAGTTTTGCTTAGTGGGATTCATTCCTTTAGTCTTTACTACATGAAGGGTGAAGACTGAAACTCTTATCTCTAAAACTCTTAGACATTTTTAGGGTTTCTCTTGGCACGCTTCTTTACTTTTAGATTGAAACTTTGATCTCTGATTCTGCCCATAACTTGTCCAAATTTGATTAGAACTTCACCATAGTTGAACATCATTTTAACCATACAACATAGTATCCCTTTAACACCCTTTGATATCAATGACAATTATATCAACAATACTCTTGTCCATCACCATCTATTGAACAGGTTCTACCAACTTGCATTTTGGTTCCATGCATCTAAATAGATAGTAATCTACACCTTCGGTATTGCCAGGATCTACAATCACAACAAAGATATATCCCACAACAAATACATAGATTCAAAATTTAATTCAAATACTTAGTTACTTATACAAAGACAATTTCACTAAAATAATCAATATACATGTAAATAACATTTACCTGAAACAAGTAGATCTGATACACATTCAAAATCAGCTAAATATAAAGGATCATGGAGATCTATATTATCATTATCTTTATAAGGAGACATTGAAAATAATTGTTTCATTTCCATTTCTGAAACATAACCATCAATAATATGTTGACATTGTAGAGCATTTGCATTGTTCTCAATGCAATCAACACAAAAACATGATTTTTTGCTTATTTGAATTGCAAGCAATTTGCTATGTCCAACAGTCATCACATGATGAAGTCTTCTAATACTGACATTTTTTGACAATTATAAGGATGTGAACGATCAATATCTACAATCATGGAAAGTTAAATTTGTATTCAAAACATGTACATGTAGTAAACATAAATAAATGTAGATACAAGAATTACAAAATTCATGTGCTCTACAAATATTAAAGTTTTTGATATGTTTTAAATACCTTTGACTTCCTAAAAATAGTGTTTGGTACTTATTAAGCTAGTTTTTCCTTCACGAGCCCCAAATGAGTCTTGTACAATTCAATAATCTCATTTGCACTGCATATGGTGTTACTGACAAGCTCATGTTGGCAAAGTGTATGCTTCACACATGCACTAGCTCTGTCATGTTCACCTTTTTCATGTGAACTTTCAAAAAATATTTATACAAATTTTATGCTACGTCTCGCATGTTGTTGGGTTAACTAATTAAATGCTTTTGCAGATTTGAATTGTCCTATAACAAATGAGCATTAAAACCATTAGATTAAATAAAGGTTATGAATATATAAATTAAATTTGTTTAAAAGTTAGAAATAATTTATAAAATTTGAAAGAAAATAAATTCAACACTAACCAGCACATCCATCTAACCAAATCCAGTGACTTGAAGCATGTATGCCACATTGTCTCAAATCATAAGAAAACATTCCAAAACAATGGGCTACATAGCTTCTTTCATGACCAGTATCATCACTGATATAAAAATGAACTTCTTTGATGATATTTCATTCATGCAGGCTACTTTGTACACCATCCACTTGAAAATTAGTATTTCTATAACAAACTTGTACGAAGATTGTGACCTGCTCTGAATGATCATATTGACTCTTAATCTATGTTTAATGACTAAATGTATAGTTCTTAGCAAAATCCACAACCAAAAGAATACAACCTTGTGGAAAACAATTCTTTGACACACAAAACTAATTTGACTATCATATTGCACCATGACAATGTTGGATATGAAGATATATGATACTACTAAATTTGTTCATAAACTCATTGCAGGGCAATTCACTTTCTTTCAAAACAATTTTTTTGGATTCAGCTCCTGACCTAGTTGTGTGTTTCTCATATTTAAATCTCTTTCACATAATTTCCATTGAATGATCAATATTTTCTATCAGAGGAAGCTTCTTCAAATCTCCACAATTTACACAATTATTCTTGATACACTGCACATTGAATTCATCAGAACCTTTTATTTTTCACATAAAATGGACTTCATAAATTGTTTTGTACTTGTATGGATGATAATATTTGGATGAGTCATTGCCATAATTTTTTATATGATTGAAGGCATAGATGAAATTCAACATGATTCTAACAACAAGTTTCACACACTTTATCTATGCGTACAAAACATGGACATAACTTTTCAAACACCCTTTCAGATATCTTTACCTATGAAAATTTATTTTTGAATACTTTAAAATATTCACTTTGTGTTGTATCTAAAAAATGGTTTGGATGACGATACTTTTTACCATCTGTAGATGTTACTTGTATAGTATCCCTTCTATTAGAGGCAACACAAGAGTGGTTGATCCAATATTCAATGAGTTGTTTCTTCACATCTCTTGGTATTCTATCTTTTCTGGGAACCCTAACAATATTTACCTAATTATTTTATATGTTTTCATCAAGCTTAATTCTCTTTGAAATAGATCATTGAACAATTCTCCTAGATACATGTAGTAACTTTCTAATTGATTTTACCTGTCTCATATATGTGATAATTTTTTACTTGAAATCACAGTCATCAATTCCTTGCATGCTACACTTAAATCACGTGTTCAACTTGTACTTCAAATAGGGTTCAAATCTTCTTGCAAGTTTTCAACTATTATCTTTTTTGCTAGATTTGTTTTTTTTTCCCTACTATAAACCCCTAGCAACTCCAAAACAAGGGTCATTTCTTTTCACCTTAATAACTTAGCACATAATTGTGCTCTTCCAATTAGAGATTTATCTTCAAAAAATCATCCCAAATTCTTTTAGAATGTGATTTTATTGTACATTCAGGTAACATGTCCTTAGGTAAAATCTTACTGAAAAAACATCTTCATCTAAATCCCCTAGATTTTCCATATCATAAAAATAAGTTGTCATCAATATCCTCCTCAGTCACAATCATTTCTGCATCTTGTTTAATTTCTTCTTCAATTTGTTCAAACCCAACATGTTCTTCCTCTTGTTCATTAGTAATTTGAACTTGTTCTTCTTGACTATGTTGAACCAATCCTTCTAAAGTTAAATTTCTCTCATTTCTTCTTCTTAGGTTTTTATCTTTGTTAGACCTTATTTGATCAAACAACCTTGACCTACTCCTTTTGTTCCTCATCACAAATTACCTTTTAATTCACCTACACAAATATGTATATGTGAGGGCAAGGTCAAGTAGTGTCCAAGTGGTAAATTTATAACTTGTATATTATGGTTTAACTAATACAATGAATGGTCTTTATCTAAGAGTTTCAATAGACTATTTGAATGTTACACACTCATGTGTAAGGACAAGTTAAACTTAGGAGAGTTCTAATATTTCTACATGATTCTTGAAGTTAGGTGGAATGGTTGTACAACTACTTTACAAGGAAAGTATAAATTTGATGAATAAAGTCATTTTTGGTCGACACGTTGATTGATTTAATATTTTGATTTGAATAAAATGAATGGTCTTTATCTAAGATTTAATAAACTTCTTGAATGTTACACTCACGTTGATGCAGAGGTAAACGCAACAGGAGCTTACTAACAGGAAGGAGGAGTCAATAATACAAACAGCATGTTAAAAATCCCTATCGGCTCAGCATCATCATCATATTTCGGACGAGCACAATTATCCTCCTGCCGACTACTGTTCACTTCCTCCGCCTGTCACCTATCATCATCATCATGATACTCAGCCAGTGCAAACATCCTCCTGTTTCACTGTTCACCGGGCATCAAACTCTATCGGCATCATCATGATATTCAACACCCCCTTCGTCAGCAGGATATCAAATATCCGGTTGCTCCAAATATCCTGATGACGACAACTTCAGCACCTTCCCTTCGATGCCCCGATAGCCGACTATACAAACAACAGCATCATGATATGACTTATCCGGTCCGCTTGAAACCTCCTGATGATGTTACCCTAACTTTATGCCGATAACTTATGCCGATGCCTAAACACTTAGCGACAGCAGGATAAACTTGCATAGGGTGATATTCGCAATATCCTGATGACGATGACGTCACATCCTGATGACGATGACATCATACAATATCCTGATGACCTCTTCAACACTTAATCAAAAAAATGAACTTTCACTCCCGCATCTGCTAGCGATATGCGGATGATGGGCACACCCGAGAGATGATCATGACGATGATATATACACTGAGTATATATCCGACTTATAACATCCTGATGCACTTGAAATATGCAAACTTCATCAGTTTCATAACTCGATCCTGAAGGTGATGTATTCACAGTTGACGATGCGATTCGCTCCGACTGGAAAAGCACATGCAGACTCCTGTATATCCGTCCGCTGCATGTAAACTCACAGAACCGCACAATTTCACAAAGACAATATGATGATCGGGCCAGATCACCTTCAGATCAAAACTTAACAATTTATCTTTCTAAACCTAGCACATGAGGATGCTAGGCTGATTCACAGCATGCTACTACCTGATCTCTTGAGCAATGAAATGCATAAACAGAAAACTAAAATGCAACCTAAGCTATCATACATGACCATTCCACCGATTCACAGGATCAACCGGTGGAAGGGTTGAAAGTATCCATTAACTTGTAAACAGAATAGAAATCAAAACACCAGCAACTGATAAACCACAAAATGCAATTGATGAGATCTTATTCAAATGAAATTCAAATGTCCTGAATACTGTTTCACAATGTCTGAACTGTTCTCCTGAATCTCAACTCAATCACTAACACAACACCATAACATAACACTACTAACATATCATAACATGCTAAACCCTAACAGATCGAAGGTATATATAGCAATATCCTACGAGTACTACCAACTCACTTCCCAGCAGCTGGGAGCTTCCAAGCGGCTGGGAAAAGGATAGCTCAGACTACCTGATCATGATCTCTAACTGCCTACACACTCTCCTAGGCTGATCTAATACATAGCATTGGTCCAATGGACCTTATTACATGATGAAGTCAAACATACTAAAAATAGACTGATGTCCTGTCTTGTACAGGTGCTCCTGCACCATACTCCCCAGAAGAAGAAATCTCAAGTCCACTTGAGATGAGAGTATCAAGATCTACACCATGCTTCTGGATCTGCTCTTCAGTCATCCATACTGCTTCAGAATGAGGTTGTCCCTTCCAAGAGACTAGATACTCCAAGTACTGTTTGTTCCTGGTCTGTTTGACCACTCTGGTGTCCAAAACCTTCTGCAACTGTGGAGGATCATGCTTGGGAATGTCATCATCAACTGTATCCTGTAGGAGATCCTGATCTACATCTGGATAAGACTTGTATGGAGTTAAATCACATACATTGAATATAGGGGACAAACTAAGATCAGGAGGGAGTTGTATCTCATAAGCATTCTGTCCATGCTTGTGCAAAATCTGACATGGTCCAACTTTCCTTTGCATGAGCTTAGTATACTTTCCCTTAGGAAGTCTGTCCTTCTTCAAATGAACCCATACCAAATCTCCAACATCAAACTGAACATCCTTCTTCTTTTTATCAGCATATTCTTTATATTTCAAGGTAGTTTGCTGCAGTTGGGTCTTGACTTGATCATGAACCTCTTTTATGGCTTCTACAAAAGCTTCACCTTCTGCACTAACAGGGCCTACTGTAGGTAGATCTCTCAATTCCAAAATTCCTCTTGGATGCATACCATAAACTATCTGAAAAGGTGATTTCCCTATGCTCCTATTGATAGTATCATTATATGAAAATTCAGCTTGAGACAGAATATTATCCCACTTCTCTCCATGTTGTTTTGTCAAGCATCTAAGTAAATTCCCTAAGGAACGGTTCACTACTTCAGTCTGTCCATCCGTTTGAGGATGATATGCAGAGGAAAAAGACAAATTTGTTCCAAGTTTCCTCCAAAGAGTTCTCCAGAAGTTACCAATAAACTTCACATCCCTATCTGACACTATGCTCAATGGCAATCCATGGATTCTGACAATCTCCCTGAAAAATAAATCTGCAATGTATGAAGCATCAGCAGTGGTTTTGCATGGCAAGAAATGTGCCATTTTACTGAATCTATCCACTACAACAAAAACACTGTCAAACCCTTTCCTTGGCCTTGGTAAACCCAAGACAAAATCCATACTTATGCTTTCCCATGGTCTGGAAGGAATGGGTAAGGGCTGATATAAACCTGCATTAGTTGACCTGCCTTTAGCTTTCTGACATATCACACATGTCTCTACAAATTTTCTGACATCTAATTGCAACTTAGGCCAAAAGTAATGCCTTCTGACCAGATCAAGAGTCTTATCTAGACCAAAATGACCTGCCATAGCTCCACAATGCTTCTCCTTGATTATATTTAACCTCATAGAACACCTTGGAATACATAACTGTCCACCTTTGAACAACAATCCATCCTGAATCAAAAATTCAGAGAATTCAGCATGATATTTCTCCCCAAAAGAAGTACATACCAGATATATCTCTCCAAAATCTTCATCAGACTCATACATGGTCTTTAGTGAATCAATGCCAACACTCTCTAACTGAATTTGGTTGACTGTTAGAACTCTCCTGCTCAAAGCATCTGCAACTTTGTTCTTGACCCCTTTCTTATGCTTCAATGTAAAAGTGAAAGCTTGTAGGGTTTCTACCCATTTCATGTGCCTGTGATTCAGCTTTTCCTGGCTGTTTATGAAACTCAGAGCCTGGTTATCTGTGAATACTATGAATTCCTTTGGCATCAAGTAATGCCTCCATTTCTTGAGTGAGTGAACTAAAGCATACATTTCCAAATCATATGAGGAATACCTCTTCTTAGCATCATTGAGCTTCTCACTGAAAAATGCAATAGGTCTACCTTCTTGGCTGAGTACTGCTCCAATGGCCATGTGACTGGCATCACATTCTACCTGAAAGATTTTGTTAAAATCTGGAAGTGTAAGGACTGGCTGATGTGCCACCTTCTTCTTCAGTGTTTTAAAACAATCATCTACTCCTTGAGTCCAAACAAATCTGCACTTCTATCCTCCTTTGATGGTATCAAGCATGGGTGCACAAATATGACTAAACCCTCTGATAAACTTCCTGTAGAAGGTTGCTAACCCATGGAAACTTCTGACATCATTCATAGTCTGTGGGGTTGGCCAAGACAATATGGCACTTACCTTCTCCTTATCCATCTGTAACTTTCCTTGTGAAATGACAAAACCCAAATATGTGATCTCCTCTTGCATGAACAAGCACTTGTCTAAATTTATCATCAGCTGCTCTTCATGTAACCTCTTAAGAACCAAATCTATGTGTCTGAGATGTTCTTCTTTTGTGTTGCTGAAAATCAGAATGTCATCTAGATATACTATGACAAACTTACCAATGAATTCTTTCAAAACCTCATTCATCAACCTCATAAAAGTACTAGGTGCATTAGATAAACCAAAAGGCATAACCTTCCATTCATATAACCCTTCATTAGTTTTGAATGCTGTTTTCCATTCATCTCCTGGTCTAATCCTGATCTGATGATATCCACTCTTCAAATCTATTTTTGTAAAATACTTAGCACTTCCCAAACAATCAAGTAAATCCTCTATCCTAGGGATTGGAAACCTATACCTGATTGTAATCTTGTTAATAGCTCTGGAATCTGTGCAAAGCCTCCAAGTACCTTCCTTCTTTGGTGCTAGTATAGCTAGTACTACACATGGACTTAGACTCTTCCCAATCAGACCTGAATCCAACAATTCTTCAATCTATCTGGCTACTTCTGCATTCTGTTCTGGAGTTAGCTTATAGGCTACTTTGTTTGGAAGTGTTGACCCTGGAATTAAGTCTATGCAGTGACTGATATCTCTGACAGGTGGTAGGGATCTTGGCATTCCCTCTGAGATGATACCTTTGTACTTATCCAATAGCTCTTGGACAGTTGGATCTATGAACCTTGGCTTCTTCTCTTTCTTGACTTCTTGCTGCTATTCTTTATTCACACTCATACATGGGATTAGGGCATATGCAACTGCACCTTCTGCTGCTACTTCTTTCATGAACTGTTTACCTTCCATCAGCATGACCTTCACCTCTTTTCCTTTAGATTTCCCCTCCTTCTCTACCAATGGGAATAACTCTGTCACCTTACCATCCTTAGTGATTTTATAGGTATTTCTAACACCATCATGTTGTGCCTTCAAATCATACTGCCATGGTCTACCAAATAAAAGATTGCAAGAATCCATCTTGGTAATATCAAACAACAACTTATCCTTATATGCACCAATCTGAAATTCTACCCAAGCCTGCTCTTCTACAGTTGTCTGCTGACCTTGGGTAAGCCATGAGACTTTATATGGGGATGGGTGAGGCAATCTCCTAAGCTTAAGCTTTGTCACCATGTGTTCAGACACAAAATTTTCAGTAGAACCAGAATCAATCAAAACTTTACATGCCTTACCTACTGCTTTGCAAATAGTCCTGAAAAGAGACTTTCTTTGAGGGGATTCTTTGTCAGGTACCTTCATGGTAGTCACTGTTCTTCTCATCATCAGAGACTCTCCACTTTCTGGGTATCATAATTATCAGGAGCATTCACACTCTAAAAATCATTAGAGCTTGTCCTACTTTGATTATCAGGTTCTTGGATCAGATTTGTTCTCCTTTCTCCTGCTGAGCTTGTGGCCTTTTCTAGACATCTGCTGGCTATATGGCCTTCTTTGTTATAGTTATAACATCTGATGGATCCTCTACCCTGGGATCTTCCTCTGAAAGGTCTCCTACCTCTAAAGTTTCCTTGCTAACTATAATTTTCTCTCTGGTTCTGACTATTGTTTCCCTTACTATTGTCATGACTAGATTCTCCTTGATATCCCTGTCCATGTCCTCTACCTCTAAAAGGACCTCTTCCACCTCTTTGTTGTCTTCCTCTTCCTCTATTGTTTTGTTCCTATTTTCTGTTTAACTTCTCTTCCACTTTCAATGCCAACTGAAAGCTTTTCTGAACTGTATCTGGATTATGTAGACTTAGATCTTCCTGAATGTTGAACCTCAATCCATTAAGGTATCTGGCTACCTTCTCTTCTTCACTTTCCTTTACCTTTGTCTTCATACAGAGTTTCATGAATTCTTCTATATATGAGCTGACATCTAGCTCCTTCTGCTTCAGGTTTTGCTTCCTTTTGTGTAATTGGATACTGTAATCCAATGGGACATAAGCTTCCTTTACTAATGCCATCATCTTCTTCCATGTGGCAACTCTACGTTTTCCTTCCTGTACTCTATCATCTTGGACAAAATTCCACCATGTCAAGGCAGCTTCTTTCATCTTTGACTGGGCTATCTTCACTCTCTGTTGTTCTGGTATCTCCTCTGTTTCAAATAAATTGTTCAAACAGTCTATCCATTCCATCACTAAATCAGGTTCCATCTTGCCTGTAAACACTGGCAAATCCAGTTTCACATCCATGGTTCTCCTCTCCATGGCCTTGAGGGCATTCAACAGTGGTCTCTGGTCTGCAGGAACGACCTCCTCGCTCCAATTAGGGATCTCTTCTTCTTCCCTATCTTCTTCTCTACCAGAACCTACTCTGTTCCTCAACTTTGCTAACTCATCCTTCAATTCCTGATTCCGAGCCTTCACGGCCTTGCTTTCCACAATCTGTTTCTTCACCAGAACTGCCAACTCAGCGTTGGTCATCCTTGCCGGAACCTCTGATGTTCCTTCTTCATCTGACATCCTGCTTATCTTTTCCAGAAGATCCTAACCTTTGCTCTGATACCACTATGATGCAGAGGTAAACGCAACGGGAGCTTACTAACAAGAAGGAGGAGTCAATAATACAAACAGCATGTTAAAAATCCCTATCGGCTCAGCATCATCATCATATTTCCTGCAAACACCAACAGCATCATCATATTTCAGACGAGCACAATTATCCTCCTGCCGACTACTGTTCACTTCCTCCGCCTGTCGCCTATCATCATCATCATGATACTCAGCCAGTGCAAACATCCTCCTGTTTCACTGTTCACCGGGCACCAAACTCTATCGGCATCATCATGATATTCAACACCCCCTTCGTCAGCAGGATATCAAATATCCGGTTGCTCCAAATATCCTGATGACGACAACTTCAGCACCTTCCCTTCGATGCCCCGATAGCCGACTATACAAACAACAGCATCATGATATGACTTATCCGGTCCGCTTGAAACCTCCTGATGATGTTACCCTAACTTTATGCCGATGCCTAAACACTTAGCGACAGCAGGATAAACTTGCATAGGGTGATATTCGCAATATCCTGATGACGATGACGTCATACAATATCCTGATGACCTCTTCAACACTTAATCAAAAAAATGAACTTTAACTCCCGCATCTGCTAGCGATATGCGGATGATGGGCACACCCGAGAGATGATCCTGATGATGATATATACACTGAGTATATATCCGACTTATAACATCCTGATGCACTTGAAATATGCAAACTTCATCAGTTTCATAACCCGATCCTGAAGGCGATGTATTCACAGTTGACGATGCGATTCGCTCTGACTGGAAAAGCACATGCAGACTCCTGTATATCCGTCCGTTGCATGCAAACTCACAGAACCACACAATTTCACAAAGACAATATGATGATCGGGCCGAATCACCTTCAGATCAAAACTTAACAATTTATCTTTCTAAACCTAGCACATGAGAATGCTAGGCTGATTCACAGCATGCTACTACCTGATCTCTTGAGCAATGAAATGCATAAACAGAAAACTAAAATGCAACCTAAGCTATCATACATGACCATTCCACCGATTCACAGGATCAACCGGTGGAAGGGTTGAAAGTATCCATTAACTTGTAAACAGAATAGAAATCAAAACACCAGCAACTGATAAACCACAAAATGCAATTGATGAGATCTTATTCAAATGAAATTCAAATGTCCTGAATACTGTTTCACAATGTCTGAACTGTTCTCCTGAATCTCAACTCAATCACTAACACAACACCATAACATAACACTATTCACATATCATAACATGCTAAACCCTAACAGATCGAAGGTATATATAGCAATATCCTGCGAGTACTACCAACTCACTTCCTAGCGGCTGGGAGCTTCCAAGCGGCTGGGAAAAGGACAGCTCAGACTACCTGATCATGATCTCTAACTGCCTACACACTCTCCTAGGCTGATCTAATACATAGCATTGGTCCAATGGACCTTATTACATGATGAAGTCAAACATACTAAAAATAGACTGATGTCCTGTCATGTGGACAATTAACCTATATCCTGTCTTGTACGGGTGCTCCTGCACCACACGTGTAATGACAAATTAAACTTAGGAGAGGTGTCTAATATTGAGATTGGGATTGTCAATTTGAAGAGCTCCTTTTAGTATAAATTTAGGTTTGGGATTAGCTTCACACAAAAGAGGGGACATAGATGTTGTAGGTTCCATAATGAATTTATCAAACCAGCGTTGATGTTTGTATGTGGGTGTTGGATCTAGGATTACATGATGTCATGGATGGGTATTTTGATTGGATGTGGATGGAGTTTGATTTATATATGATGATGTCCATGAAATTGGATTGGAATAGTGCATTATGATTTGGATTATGGATGGCAAATGGATGGAGGATGGATTATGATGTGGATTAAATGGATCTAACAAATGGATGAGGGATGATTAGGATTGGATTAGGATAATGGATTTTGATGTGCATTATGGGTGACAAATGGATTAAAGATGTTTAGGATAAGGATGAATTATATTTAGGCTTTAGTTTTTCAATTTTGTATATATATCTCTTTTACAAAAAGGGAAAGACAACAAAACAACCTATACTAATCAGGTGGGAGTGTTTGGTCTATGATCTCACCAATATGCTAATCTTGTTGATATATAGTGTCAACCCAATGTTTCAGAGTGCTAACTATGGAGGATTAGGACCATACCTATAGCCCACTATACTGTCTCTAAGAATGCGCAAGGTGGGTAATTTCCCAGGACTAACCACTTACCAGTGCATCATAGGTTACAAATGGTTGATGGATTCCTAATCTAGGTTTAAAAAAAGGCTCAACTGATGGAGTCCTCTATATACTTTGTGGTACGTGAGGCCCAAATCCATGATACAAGGGTGTTTTCTGAAACCTGGATATTGGTGTGATGAAACCACCTCAGTTCATGGTGTGTTTAAAACACACAACCACTTAGCCAAAGAGTGATAGCTCCTCCTTGGAATTTATATAGCCCACTAGAACACAATCTTTGGCCATGCTCTTAGTGATGAAATCCAAGTCACTTAAGCCCCTAAAAAATAAAAAAATAAAAATCCACACCATTTCTAATTTCCAAGATCGTCTTATGACACAAGGAAAGAGCATACACAGATATGGACTGGGAAGTTCACATAAACAAAATCAATAAATTAATATTGTAACTTAATTTACAACATAAAATATACAAAAACACAACTTGCTAATTGTCAAAAATACAACTTGAGCTAATTTTGTAAATGAAATTGGACATGTAATGAAATTTCAATGATGTAAATGAATAAATTCTAATTAACTTGAATTTTTCAACTTTCATTGGCTTGAAAATACATAAATTCATAAAATAATTTTCAAAAATACAACATTCTAATTTTCTATATTAAATTGATAAATAAATGCTTGTCCTTCTGATTTCTTGATTACTTGATCAATTTTGTAGTTGTTGTTTGGTAATTGATGTTTTCTTAATGAAATGTGTGTTTTTGTTGATTTCAAAAGAAGTACATACATGAATAATATTGAAACTATGGCAAGATGGACTACAAGGATGAGAGAAAGAAGAAAAATGTTAAATTTTATGATTTTGATAAGTCTTTTTAAGAGGATGCATAACATGCCTTTGGCATATCCTTGGAAACACATTCGTGTGAAGGTACATGGATGATCTAGAAATGAGAGCTTCTTTCAAGATGACTCCTCATTATCAGTGAGTTTTAGATTAAATGAAATATAATGGTGGGAAGACACATGTACCTCTAGGTGATAACACATATATCTCAACATAGTTGACTATGAGATAGTCAAGAATTCATTAGTATAGTTTGCCCAACATCCTTGGTTGGTACAAAACTTGTTAAATATAAGTAAAATTAATTATGTAGGTGTGAATGTAGTCAAGTTTCTAATGGATTTTGTAAGATAGTTTTATGAGCTATATTTCTTTTCATGGGGGTTAAATTTTGTAATCTATATCATTTTGATGCATATTCTTACATAAATATCTTGGAGATAAGATTGTTAATTATTCTTTTAAGTTTATTTTTTGTGAGCTTTATATTTATAGAAAATAAAATCATGTTTAGTTTTATTTTAGACATCATAAATCTTCTAGTTTTTTGGATCTTATTCATTCTAATTGATTTAGTTGTGTAAATGTTCTTTCTTGTCAAAATATTTGTATTGCATATTTTTTTATTATTAATCTAGGAGTCTTCTTCGATAGTAAATCATTTTTTATAAACCCTAAATAAAAAAATCAATCAAACCCTAATTAAAAAAATCAATATTTATATAACCTAATTATAAGGTGATTGAGTAAATTAATATTTATAAACTCTAATTTAAAAAATTCAATCAAACCCTAAAATTAACAAATATCAATTAATAAAAAAATGTTACAAAAATAAGATCTAATTGATTCATATTATTGTTAAAATATATATATTTAAAAACTAGTATAGATATCTTAAATACATCTATCTAAAAAAATGTGGAGAGATATCAATTTGAAGCTATTTGTTGGTAAGAGACACTGTGTGGCTTCATGAGTGTTGTCATTGATGGCAACAAAGTCCATCCCACACATCCACAGGACATGGTATGTCTATACCGGAAGTCAGATTGAAGAGTATTTTGGTCTGGTGAGCAAGAATAGAGCATGCAGTAAGGTTTGACAATCAGGTCCGGATCTCTTAGATGAAGTATCTCAGCAAAGTGTGGACTTGGGGAAGTTAAGAGGAGTACCATGAATGATATATTCTAGAGATTGAGCCTCCGGTGATGAAAGAGTGGAAAGATATGAGCACCTAAGTGTTGGGTTCCTACTTGGTAGAGCAGACTGAGGAAGAACTGACCGACAGAGCATCAGACCTTTATCCAGATGAGAAATTGATAGTAATCAAGTTTCTTGAGGGATCATTCATGGTTGGCCGACATGATTGATGACTCCTATAACTATCTTTTTGATACACATCTCTTAGTAAGCATGGATTCAGATGACAGACTAGAGTTTGGGAAAATCTTTAGTATTCCAGATGCCGACTAGAAAGATGTTGAAATCCTTTGTGTGGATATATATACTAGATGGATTTCAATGTGAATAAATATGTGGTGTGTTGCTAAGTATGAAGAAAAGTAGAGAGTAGTGTGGAAGTAGCAATACAGGTCTGGTATGTGATAGAACAGCAACACTAAAGTAGAGGAAGAATGAAGTGTAGTAGATCAGTATATTGAGCCTAACCAGAACTAAACCTCAGCATATGTGGATGCTTCTCATCAGTTCAAGTACCTGGTTTCTTTCTATAAACTATTGTAGGCAGTGAGCCTCTTGTTAGTAGTGTGCTTGGGTAGTGAGCCCTAATTGGCAAGTGCCATTTTGTACTTCTATTCTTTTAATAGAGAATATAATCTTGGGTTACTCACCTCATGTCTTTTCCCTTAACATGGTTTTCCACATAAAAATCCTTGTGTTATGTGTGTTGATTTCTTTCTGTTCTCATGTTCATGTATTCTTATATGTTTTGATACTGCACTAATTATTAAAGAAGAAAAGAAAGTCAAATAATTAAGATAACTGATTCACCCCCCCTCTAAGTTATCAACAATTGGTATTAGAGCTAAGTTCCTCCAAACAGAGCCTAACAGCTTGAAGAAGATCTAGGAATCTCAATGGATATGTATGGTATGAGGGATCAACTTCAGTATGCCCTAGATTATCTTAAGCAATCTCACTCTGAAGTCAATAACCTGAGGGAAAGACTCAAACAAGCTGATGATTTCATAAATGAACTAAAAAAAAAACTAAGTATCTCAATGAAGAAAAGAAAGGAACTACTTCAACAATTACCAAGTCAAAGTGAAGCCAATGATACTAATGAAGATCTGAAGGAGAAAACCAAGTTATGTGAGAAGTTATCAAAAGAGGTCATTATGGTAAGACATGAAATGGAATCAGGAGTTATGAAATTCACCCAAGAAATTGAAGAGAAAAGAAAAAGTGAAGATAATCTAAAACAATCTCTCAAGGAGAAGTTAGAAGACTACCACAAAATGGATAGAATAATCAGGCATCTAGAATCTGATCTTGAAGAAGCTAGAGACAATGAAGAACAACTTGAGAATCAGATAGACACTCTTAAAAGGGATCTTCAAATAGCAAATGAATACAAAGAGAAATTCAAGATAAGCTCTGCTCAACTTGAAGTTCTTCTTGAAAGCCAAAATAGGGTAGATGATAAGCAAGGCTTGCAGTATGAGAAAGGAGAAAGCTCTGGATCCGGTCAGAAGAACTTTGGATAAGGAAATCCAAGGAACAAGCCTAGAATACCTCCGGTAAGGCAACCAAATGCTCAAAGATAACCATCCTTCAATGCATACTGCTACAAATGCAATAACTTCGGTCATAAAGCAAATTAGAGCAGAAAAAGAAAGTGCTCTAGTGCAAGGTCCCTCCCAGACCAGATCTTCTAAAAGCTCTACACCTGCCACCTCTAAGAGCCAAAAGGCCTCAAAACTGGAAGCAAAGACATCCAAAAAAGGAGATAAGAGAACAAAGACAAAGGTTACAAGGTCATACACAAGCCACAAGGATGATAAAGAGACAGAGATAGATGAGGAGGTCAAGAAAATGAAGAAGAAAAAGAAAACATATATGGAATTCTTTGCCAATAAGAACAAAGAAGAAGAAGCAGAAGAATTTGTTGAAAGGCCTACTCTCTCCATTGATGATGTCATCAAGGCAGTCACTATGGATGGAAATCTGCAACCTATGATAGAATTCTATGATGAATACAATGAAGCTGACCAGAAGATCTTGCAAGATGCTACAGTCAGGTATCTAAACATCTATAACAAAGCATTCATTGAAATCATATCTCTAATTCCCAAAATCCTAGAGAAGGAACCTGAAATGAGAAATAACAATGCTAAGGAAAAGGATATGGAGATCCAGGAATAGATAGCTATTCAGCTCTATCCTTCCATCACTCCTAAGCAAATGAACATGATCTTCAAGGATTGTAAGGATGAGTTCCAGAGCAAAGCCAGAATGAACAAGATTATGCTCAGAGAGACTGATCAAGTGGAAAAAGAGACTGAAGATATCCTCCAGAATGCATATAAAAGAATCAATCTTCCTATTATAGAGGACATAAGTGATGAACCTTCTGATGTCGAAGGATTAAGTGCATCAAAGGAAGACTCCACTGAGAAAATTGCAGAAGAGTCAAAGGAGACAAGTGAAGAGAAGACTAAGGACCTAGATTCCTCTATTCTGGAAGAGGAAGTCCATGAAGAAGCAAATATCTCTCTTCCAGATCCCCCAACAAACTCTAGAACTGAAGGAGAAGCAAGACAAGAGGAGAAAGCAAGTTGGGAAAAAGGGAAGAAAAGAAGATCAAACAGAGAAGACCTCAGGTGATAGTTCTGAGGCTGCAAAAGGAAAGAAGACTCTGTCTCTGGCAAGAGACACTACAGAAGTAGTTAAAGATTTCCTAACCAAGGAAATGATGGAATTAGATGAACCAGAGCTAATTCAAGGGCCATTCAATTTTGATTCCCTCTCACTGGTTCAGACAATGAAGATAGCATCATTTTCCCAAGCAAAGGCAAAAGAAAAACTGTTGAAGTCTCACATGGAAGACTATGAGCTGATAGAGATTGCATCCGGTGTGTTGGAGAAGATCATGCCATCCTTTCAGAAGGATCTTTTGGCCTCTTCATCTGATAATCTAAAATCTCTTGTTAATTCTGTTAGCACATATTTTGATTCCTTGGAGAAATCAACAGAAGAGAAAGTCTGGAAAGAGTTTTTGGGTAAAAGATTCTCTGAAGTACAGGGGCTTATAGCAAATGATAGGAGAAATCTGGATATTGGGATAAAGAGCCTAGAAAATTCTCTTAAAGATGGTGGATATTTATACAAATTTTGTATAACTTGGTCCACAGTGACAACAAACATTGCCAAGAAGGTGGAAGAACAAGAGAGTAAACTGTTAAGTTTATCTCAAAATTTTGATCCTCTCACCTCTTCCATAATAAATCAAGAGTGTTAGACTATTGCCACTATTAATGAAATAAAGAGGCTTGAAAAGGAAAAGAAGAATAGAGTAAGTAGGCTAAGTGAACTAAGAGGGATAATTATCCCCAACTTAGAGGCAATGCATGAGGCCCTAACTGATGCCCAGACCATAGCCCAGACTAGTGATCTGATAGACCTAAAGAGGGTAGAAGCTTTTACATTTTTACTAAGTGGTCACATCTCAATTTTGGATAGGATGAAGCAGAGTTGGGCGACAGAAGTTGTACAGTTGAAGAATACTTTTGTGGATATACTTAAGTTTATGTAAGTATAACTTGTACATATGCAGCTATGCATAGACTATTGTTTTTGCAAATTTTGGTATGTGGATTCCACCATTTGCCATTCATGTCAAAGGGGTAGTGAGGAACAGTGAAAAATGTGAAATCTAGCTAAGGGGGAGCTCCAGAAAAGTGTACATAAGAATAGAGCATCAGCTAAGGGGGAGTTTATTATGACACTTAGTCATTTTTCACTAAGTGTTGCCATCAATGCCAAAGGGGGAGATTGTTGGCAAGAGACACTGTGTTGCTTCATAAGTGTTGTCATTGATTGCAACAAAGTCCATCCCACACATCCATAGGACATGGTATGTCTATTCCAGAAGTTAGATTGAAGAGTATTTTGGTTCGGTGAGCAAGAATAGAGCATGTAGCAAGGTTCGACAATCAGGTCTGGATCTCTCAAAGGAAGTATCTCAGAAAAGTGTAGACTTGGGGAAGTCAAGAGGAGTACCATGAATGATACATTCTAGAGATTGAGCCTCTAGTGATGAAAGAGTGAAAATATATGAGTACCTAAGTGTTGGGTTCCTGATTGGCAGAGTAGACTGAGGAAAAACTGACTGGCAGAGCATCAGACCTTAATCCGGATGAGAAATTGATGGTGATCAAGTTTCTTAAGGGATCATTCATGGTTGGCTGACATGACTGATGATTCCTATAACTATCTTTTTGATACGCATCTCTTAGTAAGCATGGATTCAGCCGACAGACCAGAGTTTGGGAAAATCTTGAGTATTCTGGATGCTGACTAGAAAGATATTGAAATTCTTTGTGCGGATATATATACCAGATGGATTTTGATGTGAATAAATATGTGGTGTGTTGTGAAGTGCGAAGAAAAGTAGAGAGTAGTGTGGAAGTAGCAATACAGGTCTGGTATGTGACAGAATAGCAACACTAAAGCAGAGGAAGAATGAAGTGCAGTAGATCAGTATATTGAGCCTAACCAGAACTGAACCTCAACATATGTGGATGCTTCTCATCAGTTCAAGTACCTAGTTTCTTTCTATAAACTATTGTAGGTAGTGAGCCTCTTGTGAGCAGTGTGCTCGGGCAATGAGACCTAATTGGCAAGTGCAATTTTGTACTTCTATTCTTTTAATAGAGAATACAATCTTGGGTTAGTCACCCTGTGGTTTTTCCCTTAACAAGGTTTTCCATGTAAAAATCTGTGTTATGTGTGTTGATTTCTTTCTACTCTCATGTTCATGTATGCTTATATGTTTTGATACTGCACTAATTATTAAAGAAGAAAAGAAAGTCAAATAATTAAGATAACTAATTCAACCCCCCCTCTCAGTTGTCAACACTATTTTATCTTTCATTTAATATATACAAAGTAATGTTCCATTTTCTAACATTTTTTAAAGAAAATTACAACGCTTTTCTTTCATTTAATAAATACAAAGTAATGTTTCAATTTATATTTTCCTAAGTTTTATTTTCTTTCATGCTAGAGGCCATAGGCTTTATACAAGGGCTTTACAAAATTGTAGAAAAAAGAATATATCCAAATATGATGGAGAAGTGAATGTTGATGATGGCATATCTTTGTTTTACCTCGTTATTTTGGAAATATCATGTTTATTATTAAATATTAGTATTTAATTTTATTATTAAATATTAATATTAAAGATATTAATTTGAAGTTATTTTATTTACTTTTATGTTATTTTATTTTACTTGAATTTTATTTCAAATTGATATCTCTTCTAATTTTTTCTTCACTTAACCCTATGTCCATCAATTTCTCAACTATAATTAACAAATTAAAAAATATATATCAAATTAAGAAATAAAAATATTTTCTTTCTTGACCCATAAACCTTTTTTTACACTTTGAAAATGAGAAGAATAATGATTATCCAAAGTTGTCAATTGATGAGAACATATCTTGATTTTTACAGGTTACTTATTTTGGATTTATACTATATTTATTTTTTAAATATTAATAATTTGACATGTAAATGACAATCAATTTTAAAGTAAAAGGTAAGTTTTTTTTTAACACACTCACACCATTATGCTCCACCCCTTGATGCCATTGTAGAATCCCTCTTGGCATTAATTACTTGTTAATTCTTTGTTTTTACTATACTATTGCACTGTATTTTTTAATTCTATTGTACTGCACCATCCTTCATTGATTGTACCTAAAATAAATTAATTTATAAAATTAATTATATAATATTGTTCTAGATGGAACCTTATTGTCTATTAAGGTTTCACCCCTATTAAATCCATTTTGGATAGTTACGCTTAGAACTGTCTATGTGGCATCCTATGTGGCAGTCCACCCCCCTTCCCTATAATTTTTAAAAATTTTCATCTTTTGCTACAAATTTCTCCCATCAGAATACATTTTTTTTTAAAATGTCAAATACCCTTTTGTAGTGCTTGGAATGTGGATTCTATATATATATCATATTTTGATTAATTTTATTATATATTTTTTTAAATTTATTGTAAATAGGTTTTTCCTGTTAAACATGAAGCTGACTAAAAAATAAAAATAAATAGGCAAAACATATTCAATTTTTTTAAAAATATATGTTGCACTAGAGGAGAGAATCCTCTCCAAGAGGATATTTGTTAGATACATAGGACAACTAAGAGCGGGGGTGAATTAGTTGTACATGAAAATATTGAGTCTTCAATACCGTTTCAAACTCTTATCATGCATTATCAGAATTTAAACATATGAGGCATCAATGAAAACACATAAGAACACATAAGAACATTAGATTTATGTTGAAAACCCAAGAGGAGAGAAACCATGATGAGGATTAGTTCACATATATATGAATAGAAACACCGAATACAAGTAGGCTCACTACTAAGGGCTCACTGCCCAGAAGAAAGGCTCACTGCCAGAAGGACTCATTGTCCATAAGAGAGAAGAATAGAAGATGAATGTTACAAAGAGATTTGATACCTCAAAGAAATAAGAGAGATCCACCATTGCAACTTTATGCCATCTGCAACCTTCGACTCACTACCTCTAGCAACTTCAAGCAAATTGGAATGTAGACACCTCTTTCTCACTACATCCAAGAGTCATAAGCATTTAGACCTGCACACAATTCACCACCCTTGATCACATTTGCAACTACTTCTCTAATCCTCTCCACTCAACCTTCACCTTGCATTTATACCATCCACGACCTAAAACAATCTTAGTTAGGTCGGCCTTAATGAAATGTTTGCACCTCAAACATGCAACACTGAAATAGGTCGGCACCAAACACTTCCACGGTGGAAAGAATTGAAGGTGGACAATGTAAAGGGTTAACTAGGACCCAAATTTGTCTCACCATGCTACTCATCACATCCAAAATCCATGAGGTACCTCTGTAAATAGCACTAGTATGCCAAGTTGGCCAAACTTGAACTAACACAACAAGCGATCACATACATGCCCCTCGAAGTATAAGAACATCATGAGTATCACAAAGAAACACTCCACAACATCCACACACTTTTCTAGAATGTTCCAGCATCATCAGAGCCTTCTACAACACTATCGCAAGCACCTAAAACTAAGAATACCTTCATTCTACACATTAATATGTACTACTGCTGAACTCCAACACAAAAATGAACTTGTAGAGAAACCCAACACTAGAAACTTCAATGGAAAGTAGGTATAGGAAATATAAGCTTGTTCCCAAATCCACAAGATAGGAAACCTCAATCTAGAGAAATGCAGAGCAATCCCATTTCTCCTAGACAACCTTGTTCATAGACAAAACATTTTGTCAAACACATCTTCCACTACCACGCGATCTAGAACATGAAAATCTAGATATAACACCTATAAACACCTCTAATCATTACTTCTAAACCACACAATCATATCTTTAACCATGAATAAGTATGGAGCACAACATCGAACATACCTCTGTCATACTACACTCCTTTTTCTTCAAAATTTCTCAAAAGCACTGAGAAACAAAGTGAACCATCTACTGGAGTTTGACATCAATGATAGCACCAACAAGCTTCCAACAATCTCCCTCTTTGTCATTTATGGAAAAACCAAATTTCTTAAAAACCATCAACAACAAAAGCAATCAATTAAAAGCTCTGCAACCAATAGTACTCCCCCTGACTAGAGCAACTTTTTTGCTTCACACACTTTCATGCACTATGGTTTTTCAGCCACTCTAACTCTCTCCACCATTGACATTAATAGAAAAGGGCAACACCTGTAACACCAGTAAGCACCTAATCTCTCCCCACTACTCTCACTTTTCTACACTCTCCCCCCAAGAGGCATTAAAAATACTCCATCTGATTGCTTCAACCAGTAGAACCACTACCTACTCCCCCTAAGAGGTAGCTTTCAACATCGGTCCATGACTCAAAATGTATCTTGAAAGGCTTCCTAGATAGATGCACATACTTATGCATCTAATCAAAATAAGGAGGGGCAATAACCCCTAACTTTTGTAAGAGAAATTTGAAAGTATCTTTAGTGAGAGCCTTTGTAAAGATATCTACAACTTGATCCTAAGTAGACACATACTCTAATTTCACCTCATTCAACCTTCTCTCTTAGAAAGTGAGACAAGATAGAGATGTGATTAGTGAAATCAAAATGAGATAGAAAACATAAAACAAGTGCATAAAAACAAATGTTATACCTCACTATGACTCACAAATCCAAGATAGGGTTGTAGAAGCATGCACCCAAGAGCTCCTAGATGTACCCTAGATAATGGATTCAATGTGAAATGCTCTATCATATGTAACTCACAAGCTAGGTCAAGAGATTTTTTGGCATGGTAACATTACTTAGAAATTGGATGTTGAAATGGCTTGGAGGATGTTGTATTTATAGGCATTCTGGAGAGATTTTGATCCAAGGGTTGAGATTGATTTGGGAGATCAATGGTGGAGGATGAAGATGATGTGGAGGGCCTAGATTTCATCTTGGAGGATGGAGGGCTAGGAATAAAGATGAATTTTATATTCATCTTGGGAAAGGGGTGAATTAAATGAGGTTGGGTGAGATGGATTATTTGTGAATTAAAAATTCACATGGGGAAGGGTAAAATGAATTAAAAAGTCATTTGGGGAAGAGCGGATATTAAGGAGGTATGGCATGTGTAAGGGGTGTAAGAAGTATTAAATGTGATGTTGGACACGTGTATAAAAAATTGATTTATGTGGGATATATTTAAATTTTTTATTTGGAGGATGTGGGGAAGGGTGTTAAACTAGGTTTGACCACTTTAATTAGGGTGATTAGCCTAATTAATATGGCTGGAAAAAATTAGGGAATGGGTTAATGGGAGGTTAAGATTAATTAAATAAGGTTTTATTTAATTAATCCTAAGGCTAGGATGAGGTAGGCTAAGGTAGGCAATTAAATAATGACAATTTAATTAACGAGGGTAGGGATAGGTTAATTAATAGGCTGAATTAATTAGTTAAACATGATTTTACCTAATTAATTGGATTTAATGAGAAGGGGGAAAAGGGTGAAGCAGGAGGCTCAGCGGATGAAAGTTTTTCATTGTGAGGCGGATAGGTTAGGAGGGATGATGTTATCATGGAGATATAGATAAGTTTCTTGATACCATGGGGATAAGGGACCAATGACTTCACATATTAGCTCTGATTGGGGAACATCATATGCTGGAATATGGAGTTCTTCTATCAAGAAATCACACTTCTTGCTATCCTTCTTCATGTCAACCAGGGATCCGATGGTGGCCATGGCGTCTGCAGCTTTGTTGTTTAGCCTTGGGATTTGTTCAAAGTGGATGTCATCAAAATAGTCTTTAAAGTCATCGACCATCTTTTTATAAGGTAGGATTTTATCATTCTTTGTCTTGTATTCATTGTTTACTTGCCAGATGACCAATTGAGAGTCTCCATACACTGTCAGCTTCTCAATTCTCCATTTGATTGCCATTTGGAGACTTGTGATAAGGGCCTCATACTCTGCCACATTATTGGTACATGGGAATGTAATTTTGAATGAGTTGGGGATGGTGTCACCCTGAGCCTCTTTGTGTATATGACCCATCGAAGTATATTTTCCATGTTTCTATTGCCGGTTCTATTGTCAAGATGGTTTTGTCAGGGAACTCTACCAGTCTAGGACATTCTGTAGGAATGGGTGCTTTAGCCAGCTAATCAACAATAACCTATCCTTTGATAGCTTTTCTCTCAGTATATTTAATGTCAAATTCAGTGAGGATCATGACCCATTTTGCCATTCTCCTCGTAAGAGTAGCTCTGTTTAGCAGGTATTTTCATGGATCGATCTTGGTGATGAGCTTAGTTTTGTGATTGAGCATGTAGTGTCTTAGTTTTTGTGAAGTAAAGACCAGGGCTAGACATGCTCGTTCAATTGGTGTATATTTTAGCTCATAGGATATCAGGGTGCAGCTGATGTAATATATGGCTCTTTCCTTCCCTTGCTCATCCTACTATGCTAATAAGGATCCAATAGCTATTTCTATTGTTGAGATGTATAATAGGAGGGGTTCTCCTTGCCTTGGCAGAGTTAGAATAGGGGGGTTAGCTAGGTATTCTTTTAGCTGGTCGAAGGTAGCCTAACACTGATTGTTCTAGACAAAAGTTGTATCATTTCTGAGTAGATGTTCGAATAGATGACATTTATAGGCAAGTTAAGCAATAAACTGACGAATGGACTGGAGTTTCCCTTGTAGACTTCTTACCTGTTTTAGATTTTTTAGAGGAGGCATTTCAATGATGGCTTTGACTTTTGTGGGGTCTACCTTAATTCCCCTTCTGGAGACTATGTATCCCAAACATTTTCTGGAGGTGACCCCAAAGACACATTTCTTCGGATTCAAGTGAACATTGTATTGCTCCAGTCAGTCGAAGATCTTTGCTAATACATCTAGGTGTTCCTCCTATGTCTTTGATTTTCCTAGCAAGTCATCCACATAGTCTTCCATGATGTGGTGGAAAAGGTCATGGAAGATGACAGTCATGGCTCATTGATAAGTAGCTCCAACATTCTTTAGGCCAAACGGCATTACCACCTAGCAGTATGTCCCCCATGGACATATAAAGGCTATCTTATGTTGGTCCTCTTCTGTGATCCTAATTTGATTATACATTGAAAAACCATCCATTAGGGATAGCATCTCGTGTCCCACCATAAGATCCACTATCACGTTAATGTTCGGTAAGGGGAAGTCATCCTTCGAGTAGGCTTTGTTAAGATCTCACAAGTCAGTGCAGCAACAGATTTGGCCTTCAGGTTTGGGTATTGGTACTAGGTTGGAAACCCACTCGGGATAATCAATTAATCAGATGAACCCAATATCCAATAGTTTCTTCAACTCAGCTTTGACTAGGAGGGCCACCCGAGGATTCATTTTTCTGAGCTTCTATTTTACTGGTTTTGCATCAGGTCGTACTGCAAGGTGATGGATGACCAAAGCGGGATCGAGCCCTAGCATGTCTACATAAGTCCACGCAAAATTGTGATTTCTGCATTTGAAGAAGGCTAAAAAGTTTTCCTGCTCAATTGCATTGAGAGATTCTGCCCTAAAGGTGATTTTTGGCTCTTCTTCTGCCCCAAGATTCATCTCTTGAGCTAGCTCTACTAGGACGGGTGATCTATCGAGATATACCTTCTCTATCTTGGGAAGACCCATGCTTCCATCTCCTAGCACCTCATCAAGGTTTTCACTAGGAGATACGTCCTTTATTTTGTTTTTTTGGGATCTGACACTACCGTGGAATGGTTTTCACCATTAGATCCATATTTGATTTTTATATTTTTGTGACTGGAAGCAGGGGTTGTCTCCCCAAAATAGGCAGCTGTATCAAGTTCCATAATGTATCCTGCCCTATGATCTCCCAAGGGGAAGTGATCTCTAACCCCCATCATTTTAGTGATGGCTTCATCATTTGGTGCTACGTTGAAGACATCAGGTTAGGGTGGTGACTGTGTATATGGTACATATGGATGATTCGAAGAATTCGGCGAAGTCACTAAAGGAGTCTTGATGGCCCGTTTCATTGACATTATCAACTTCAGGGGAGACCGTAGCGACCTCGGATAGGATACATTTGCCAGTAGTGAGGATACGTTATCGTTGACCATATCCTAACCCTTGGGTATAAGGATTTCTTGTCACTTGGACTGGTTCCATGATCCCTTGTTCATGAAGGTCGATACCACCTTTTCCTTTATAGCCCATGTTTCTGACAATCTCTGATCCTTTACCATAGATCTCTGTTGGTATTATGGGAGCTTCTTGTGCCTTTTCCTCATCTTTATATAGCCATGATGATATGTCTTCGAGCACATCTTGATCAAGGAGATATTTCTTCTCAAAGGTAGGTGATGGTTTACACTTGATGACGACTGTATTGGCTTCTTCTTTCTTTGGGATACCGAACATTTTAGGGTTGGGTAATGTACCCACACAAAAGGTACAATGTAGGTCATATTCCCCACATCCCATGTCACTAAGCTTGATCTTGACCTCAGGTAGTGGAGGTGTTTGGGATGAAGTGGTGGTAATGTCAGCAGGGTCAATGTATGAGGTGGATGTTGTGGGGTTGGCTTTTGTGATGCCTTTGTTATACGGACAAAAGGTGTGGTCATCACCTTCCATGAAACTGCAGTATTGGAAGGGGCAGGGGTCAGCATAGATAGTTACTTCCATGCCATTGTGAGGGAACTTTAGACATTGATGGAATGTAGAGGGGTTCGCTTACATGGCATGGATCCATGGTCGGCCAAGAAGAATGTTGTAAGGGAAATCAAGATCAAGGACCTGACATTTTTTTTCCATTATCTTTTGTCCCACTTGAATAGGGAGCTTGATAGTACCTTCATATAGTCGTTTAGTGTCATCATACCCTTTGATTATTATGCATTCATTGGTGTCTACAACCACATCCGAGTAACCCTAGTGTTTTAGTAATTTAAGAGTGCATAGGTTTAGGTCGGAGCCACCATCTATTAAGACTATCTTGATGATATGCTTGTGGATGCGGACTTCAATGTGTAAGCCATCATTATGTGAGTTTTCAGATGCAGGAAGATCCTTTTCTAAGAAGGTGAGATGTGAGGCATGGTGATATGACCCACCATGGCTTGGAATTGATTCACATTCAGGCTGGCGGGGACTTGGGTCTCCAAGAGTACTTTATCAAAGACTTCTTTATGGAGAGGTGACATGCGAAGCAGCTCAAGTATGGAGATTTATGTGGGGGTCTTTCCTAGATGTTCTAGGAGGTTGTACTTATTAGTAGGTGATGGGTGCATAGCTGGATGATAGGGCAGGGAGTCTGATGTGGATGCAGGCATTTGATCAGTGGTAGGGGTTGTGTAGATGGATACATGGCCACAATGGGTTGTGATAGTGTAATCAGGTGCTTGAGCCCAAATGGTGATTGTGTTGATATGGTTAGACAATGGTTCTATTTGCCCCACAATAGAGTCATAGGATGCAGGAGGTGGGGTGATGTTGTAGGCTTGATTGGATGATGAGGCTTTGTTATGATTGGGCAGTGGATCCTTGTAAGCTCCTAGATTAGCATTAGGCGATGGTTGGGTGCTTTTCTCAAGATTGACTTTGTTCTGATCGATGAGATCTTGCACACAATGCTTTAATTTAATGCAATCAACAATCTTATGGCCCATAATGCGGTGGTAGTCGCAATAATCATTTTCATGTACCACGCAGCTTTGAGCTCACTCTCTTTGTGGGGTTTAATAGGTGGGAGAGTTATCAAACCTTTTTTTAGACATCTGTCGAGGATATCCTCAATTGGTTCCCCTGAAGGTGTGAATTGTCTTCGAGGTTTATTTTGTTTAGATTGCCCCCTTGGGATATTTACATTAGTGGTATATGTACTTGAGGGCATTTGATTCTTTACATGTTGGACGATCTTCACATCATTGACGCCGTCATTCAAGGTGTTTTTGTTCTTTCCCCAATAGCGTGACTTTTCATTTGATTGCATGTTGTTGTTGTTGTTTATATTGGGGACATTACTATTGAGTTTGTTGTTGTTGTTGTTGTTACTATAGGACTTGTTGTCATATAATTTGATCAAGCCCTTGGCGATAAGGGCCCTTTCTATGGTAGTACCTTTGTCAATGACTTCTTCAAAGGTAGATGCACAAAGGATCTATAGATGAAATACTATTTCTTGATTTAGGTTAGTCACAAACATGGTGACTAATTGTTTCTCAGGAATTGGCCAAGGATTCTCCACTCTTTTGTTTTGTATTGCAAAGGTCTGTCATAGATATTTCATGTTTGAAATTATAGGAGAAATGATTGATAAATTTTTCTGTGAGCTCAGGGAAAGACCTAATGCCCAGGGGAAGATGTGCGAACCACTCAGCGGCTTGACCACCAAGGCTTCTTGGAAATAGTCTCATTAGATATGTATCATTGTTCAAGACTTCTAAGCAAGTGAGGTGGAACTCCCTAAGATGATCCCTAGGGTCTCCCTTTCCCTTGTATTCGCCAAATTTGGGCGTTTCAAAATTTTTGGGGAAAGGGGGCATGTATAGTGTTTGATCAAATGGATAGGGACAAATATCCTCAAAAGAATAATGCTTGCATTTGCCCCCAGCTTGTATATCATCTACTTTTTGAATCAAGGCTTGTACAATGCTTGTTAGATCCAAGGTTGGTGATGGTTGTGGTGTGTAGGTTTGCTGATTGATGAGATGTTGGAGATTGGGTGGGATTTGATGTTGGAGGTTTTGGGAGATCATGTTTTGGTACTATGGGGTGGTGTTTTGGTTGAGTTGTGTGAGGTGTTGTTGGTAAGCATGGATTTGTTGGAGAACATGGGGTGGTAGTTGATGATTGGGATTTTGTTGTGTTGATGATGCTACAGGATTTTGTAGATACATGAGGTGAGATGGATGGACACTAGATGGGTTGACATTGGATGGATTGACATGAGATGCATTGACATTAGATGGGTTGGTCATGTTGTAAGGTGGTTGTGAAAAGAATTGTCACATGTAGGCTATAGTTTGAGGGTTGAGTGGAGGTACACTTGTGGAGGCACTTGCATGTGTGAGGTTCCTGTTATCCTATTTTTTCCTCTGTTCAGAGCCAAATAGTCCACCTGGTATTTTCCTTGAAAATCCCTCTTTAAGGTCCCTATAAAGAAAAAGTACCAAATTTCCTAAGAAGCCTTGCCTAAAGAACCTTACCATTGGAAAGAGCTTGAAAAAATAGGTAGGTTTGCTTTTTACAACACCTTGAAATTCAGCCAAACAAAGAAGTTATTCATGGTCAAAAGTTTGGGTCAACATACAGTTCAAATGTTCATTTAGCGGGCTTGCAGATCTCCATCGGCCTTAGAAGATGTTGAAAAAATTAGGTTTTATGCATTTTCTGAATGTATATCAGGCCAAGGAGAGACATATACATTTTGGGAATCCCCTGCAGGTCCCTGGGAATATTCCTGGTTTGTATATCGGTGATATGCAAGTGAGACATACAAGGTATATTGTGCATCTATCACATTTTACTTCAAGTTTCCCCTTGTGTATGTTTGGAAGGTTTGTATGTTTGCCTTTGTAATTTCAACATACAAGCAAATATACATTCGCTTGAAGGATGCAAGGGCAGATACAAGGATGGAATATACATCGTAGATCACTGGAATATTCGCTGAATGTATATTGGGTCTGCATGTATATTTGGCTCATAGAATGGAGATATACAAGGAAAGAAATATACAAAGCAGGAGATGCATTGCAGGGGATGCATTACAGGAATATTCCCTCTTGTATATCGGGTTTCAAGTGCATTTTGTGTTGTATGTTTTCACATGCAACGAAAGGGTACAAGGTTTTCAAACATGCAGGTGCATCCACTACAATGGAATGCACATTCAGCCTTGTATGTTTCTTTGTATAGTTCTCTTGTATGTTTTGAATATACATGTGAAACATATAGAGAAACATACAAAGGCCGAATGTACAAGAGGTGGGGCACGCGCGCATGCAAGGCCGATTGTATATCAGAGATACAAGGGACCTTCACCAAAGATACATTTGCCATAGTGGCTTGTATATTTTGTTTTGTATGTTTTCACATACAAAGCCGATATACAAATGTTTACATACAAGCCGGACCCGATTGCATTTTTAACTTGTTTTATTAAAATTTTTGGGTCCACCTTGTATATGGGTGATTGTATATTGCGATATACAAGTTAGTGATATACAAAGATCAGAGATATAGGTCAGACCTGACAGAGTAGTCAAATATAGTTAATGGTCAGTTTGGGGTCCGCGGCTTGTATGTTTACAGATACAAAGGAGGTTAGCTACAACCTGGATTTCAAAATGTTTCCCATCTGCTTTTTAAGAGTTTGAAGTCTGTGACTTGTATATACAAGGGCGATTGTATGCATATGCAAGTCATAATTACAAAGGGTAAAATGCACATTTGCATGTGCTAGTTCTTTCTATATTTTCTTGTATCTTTGCATATACAAGCCGATATGCAAGGGAGTTTTCGGCGAGACATGATGCATCAGCAGCTTATTTTTGGGTCTTTCCAAAGGCTGATGGAGAGTGCAATTCTTCAATGATGGGTCCCAGCTTTGGTACAATGGCAAATTAGGAGGTGCCACGTGGCAGTGGTGAATGCATATACAAAGGCTCTTGCATATACAAAGCAATTTCAAATGCATCTTTCTAGAGCGATTGCAAAGGCCTTTTGGTGCCAAAGAGCAGAGATACATACAAAGGGGTTTGTACATGTAAAGTTAGATTCAGAGCTATCTTCAGGAGCTGATATACATGCAGATGCAGAAGTGATATATACAGGTAGTTGACCAGATCTTTAACCACCTGTATCTTCCCCATTTCAGCAAATTTTGACATGCTGTAGGAGGCAAAAGTACATATTTTTGCCTCCTCATTCATTTGAGTAGGTTTTGGGGGGGATTTTCCAGTTTTCATTTTTTAGATCTAGCTTTGCATGTTTTGGCTAGTGCAACATTTCAACAATGACATTTGATATTCAAACGCAGATATTTGTTGCATTTATTGCTAAAAATCAATGACTATGCAGCTTGCATTGAAGACCTGGAAAATATCTTCTATCTGCCTAGTTTCAGATCTTTTTGTGCCATAACTTCTTGCAGGTGGACATCCCTTCCGGCAGAGATATTTTCTAATACACAGCCCATCGGCAAAATTGATGGGAAGGGGCTGAGGCCAAAATGAAATGATATATATACATGTAAAACCAAATGTATAGGGGTTGGTTGTTCTTCTAGGCTATTCTTTGTAATGGCTATTTGGCCTCTATGATCAATATAGACTGGTATTTTTGCCTCTCTCTTATTATTTTTTGGCCTATGTTTGCTCTTCTGGACCTCTGTAAAATTAATATGGGTTTGTGTAATGTCTTTCCAGCTATGAGATTATTACTATGTCTATTCAGTTGCAGCCAAACACATTTAAATCTGGTGTATCACTTAGTTTATTTCAGCATTTCTTTTCAGAATTCCTTCTAACCCTTTTCCCAGCAAGCATTAGCACTAGGTTTAGATGAATTTCTCTGAACATTAGGCTTAGAGAGAGGAATTTGGCCTTCTTCAGAGGTCTAATCTCATTTAGCAAAGTCCCACAGAGATCAGTCCTATGTTACTCTAGTTTGTAGAGGTTTCACAGCTATATGCTATTGCAAGTATGGGCCTAACCGGTGTTGTCATTGATGTCAACATACTTAGGTTGCATTAACAAGAAGGATTGGATGAGCTGTGTACTGAGGATATTGAGAAAATCAGTCTCAATCAGGAACAATGAAGAATAGTGATGATAACAAGGTAAAAGTCTAAGAAAGGTTAAGGATCAGAGGATGCGGTTTAAAGAGTTTGTAGATATAAGTCTTGAGATGCTCCAGTCAATTTTTTAGGGATCCGCATGAAGATCTGAAGAAGTTATGGTCACTCAAGTAGAACTGGTTCTGACAAGTGCTCAGTGGTGATATAGTGAGACAGATAGGTCTGGTAAGGTCTAGTAATGCATTATCCCACTCTACGGATTTGAGGAAGTGTTGAGGACATCCTTGTGAAGTGTTAAGTAGATTGGTTTGTGGTTTGAAGGTCTGGAAGAACCTATTCCTTTGTGACAGTGATGACAGACCGTGTTCTTGAGGTTCTAGATGAAGGAGAGAAGGATTTCAGTAAGTAGAGGAAGTGCGGATGTTCCTAGTGATTGAGGAAAGCTTGTGAAGGTCCTTGGAATATGTTTAGTTCATGTTGATGGTCCGCATTAGAGTTGGAGCCCAGAATTGAAGAAATACTTCTAGATGAAGGTGTTCTTTCTGTGACTAGCCAGCCGGATGAATTATACACCTTGTGAATGTTCTTGTAGTTGTTTGCTGACTTAGATATTTGTTCCTAAGTTGATGTCGTGTATAAATAAAGGTTTGTGAAGTCATTTCAAGATTGTATTCGTGGAGATGAGTGCGTGGTATCAAAGAGAAGAGTGAAAGGTAGAGCAGAAGGTTTGAGCTTAAATGGAACTGACTCAAGCATAGTGAAGATTCTATTTACCAGTTCAAGTATGTGATACTTATTCCTTTGTAGACAATGTGTCTCCTATAGGCAGTGAGCCTCTTGTGAGCAGTGTGCTCGGGCAGTGAGCCCTAATTGGCATGTGCTATTTATTCTTTCTATTCGTCTAATAGAGAATATTATCTTGGGTTAATCACCCCATGGTTTTTCCCTTAACTGGGTTTTCCACGTCAAAATCTTGGTGTTTCATGTGTTGATGTGTTTCTACTATTTATTTGTTACATTGTGCTTTCATAATTGATCTTCTATTGTGCTGCTAATTAACAATGTGGAGTTAAGTACATTAAAGGGAGAAAGTTTTATACAACTGATTCACCCCCTGTCAGTTGTGTGCCCTAAATCCAACAATTGGTATCAGAGCTAAGTTCCTCTAAAAGGAGCTTAACTGCTTGAGGAGATCCAGGATGTCATCATACAAGAAGGATAGTCTAAAGTTTGATGGAACCAACTTTACTCTTTGGAAAGGTCGCATGAAATGTCACTTATAGTGTATGGGTTTTGAATATTGGTCCATGGTTACAAAAGCTTATATACCTCCATAGGATGGTTCGACAACCCTAAATGAAATCACAGATGCTGAAAACAATCTGTAGACCAAAGAGGCTCTTCTAAGTGCATTATCTGACTCAAAGCTCTCAAATGTTATTGATCTACCAACTGCCTTTGAGATTTGGGGGAAACTGGAACTTTTGCATGAAGGAGATCAGTTTGTTAAATGTGCAAAGTTACAAAGTCTAAAAGGAAAATTTGAAAAACTAAAGATGAGAGATGATGAAAATATTACCTCTTTTATGCCAAGAGTGAATGAGCTGGTTTGTGGAATTAGAAATGCAGGTGGAATCCTAAGTGAAGAAGAGATTATTGGCAAAGTTCTTAGATCCCTTCCTGCTTCTTATAAAATCAAGGCTTTTGCAATCAAAGAATTCAGAGCTCACACAACAGTCACAAGAGATCAATTGGTTGGTAAGTTGGCTACTTTTGAAATGGCCAAGTTTGGAGATGATCCCCCCAAGATTGAATCTGCATTCAAAGCCAGTGCCTTTGTGAAAGGTAAACAAAGATTTGATTTGGGAGAGAAATCATCAAGGAAATTGTCATGGTATGATCAAGCAAGAAAAGACATGGAAGAAGAAGAAGCAGAAACAGCTCAACTTGAAGCCCTCATTGCAAAGAGACTACCAAGAGGATCTAGTAAGTATGAAGGAAAATTACCCTTTAAGTGTTTTAACTACAATAAGATTGGTCACTTTGCCTCAAAATGTCTGGAAAGATTTTCAAGGTCAAATTCTAACAGACAAAGGTTCCAAAAGAATTGTTATTATGTTCATAAAGAAGATGATAATGAAGGAGTAACAGATGATGAATCAGAGATACGAAACAAATTTGGAAATGAATGGGTGTTTATTGCCATCAAGGAAGAAGATCCAATGCCCTCTGAATCTATTAATCATAAGGTTGTAGAAAGAGCTCTGGCTGCCCAAGTTGAAGAAAAGGATGATTGGGTCATTGACAGTGGATGCTCTCATCATATGACAGGTGAAAAGAACAAGTTCTTAGATTTGGAAAGGTATGAAGGAGGAATGGTAAAGTTTGGTGATAATTCTACTGGTAGAATTAGAGGTAGGGGAACTATTTCTTTTGATGGAAAGAACAAAACTGGTAATGTACTGTATGTTGAAGGATTGAAGCACAATCTTCTCAGTGTTGGACAGTTGGTGGGCAAAGGTTATGATCTCCAGTTCAAGAATGGAAAATATAGGATCTTTGAAAGCTCCGAAACTGAGATTGCATCTGGTACTCAAACAAAAGGTAATATCTTTCATCTAGTTGGTACTGATAAAAGTTGTTTGTTTGTTAAAATTGATCAGAGTTGGTTATGGCATAGAAGGATGTGTCATGTAAATTTTGATAACATCATCAAGATAAGCAATACTCAGGCTGTAAGAGATCTTCCAAAATTGGTAAAACCTATAAATAGTTTGTGTAAAGAATGTCAGCTAGGTAAATAGAGCAGAGTCTCATTCAAAAGTAAGGATCATTCCTCTACCGAATTGTTGGAACTAGTTCATACTGATCTATGTGGTCCGACAAGAATCAATAGTATGCAAGGTGATAGATATTTCATGTTACTGATTGATGACCATTCCCGGATGATGTGGGTTACCTTTCTGAAAGAAAAATTAGAAGCTTTTGAGAAGTTCAAAATCTTCAAGGCTATGGTTGAGAATCAAACCGGATTAAAAATGAAATGTCTGAGGTCTGATAGAGGTGGTGAATTCACATCCGGTGAGTTCATAGATTTTTGTGAGAAGCATGGTATAAAGAGATAGTTGTCTGCTCCTACGACTCCACAGCAGAATGGAGTAGTAGAGAGAAAGAACTGGACCATCCAGGAAGCATCCAGGACAATGATGATGGAAGCAAATGTTCCTCAGATGTTTTGGAGAGAAGCTGTCAAAACTGTAGTCTATACTCTCAATCGAGTTCAAATCAGAAGCAATACCGGTAAGACTCCTTATGAACTTTGGTTTGGCATCACTCCTATTATGAGGTATTTCAGAGAATTTGGTAGCAAATGTTACATTAAAAGAGATGAAGATCTAGGCAAGTTTGATGCTAGAAGTGATGAAGGAACATTCTTGGGTTACTCCACTCAAAGCAAAGCTTACCGGTGTTACAATAAGAGACTCAGAAAGATGATAGAAATTACAAATGTAAAGGTTGATGAAGGAATTGAGAGACCTTCAAGGTTTTATGAATATGATAAAGATGATCATAATGATGTTCTAATTCAAGGAGCCCAAACTCCTTCCGGTACTTAGAATCAAACAGGTCTGGTAACTCAAGGAGAAGAGATGAGTCACAATGAACCTGATGAAGAATTAGAAGTGCAAGAAACTCCCAAAGTTCCCAGGTATGTAAGACTGAACCACTCTGAAGATCAGATCATAGGTGATAAAAGCCAAGGTGTGCAAACAAGAAGAAGAATTGCTCAAGACTCAGATGAGTATTGTCTAATTTCAAGGATAGAACCTAAGACTGTAAATGAAGCTTGCAATGATGAAAACTAGACTAAAGCTATGGAAGAAGATCTAATGCAAATTGAGAAAAATCACACTTGGGATCTTGTTCCCAGACCTAGAGATAAGAAAGTGATTGGAACCAAGTGGGTCTTCTAGAACAAACTGAATGAAGTTGGTGATGTAATCAGAAATAAAGCCAGATTAGTTTGCAAGGGCTACTCTCAAATAGAAGGAGTTGATTTTGAAGAAACCTTTGCTCCAGTGGCAAGAATTGAAGTAGTCAGATTATTTCTTGCCTATGCTACCTTCAAGGATTTCAAAGTATATCAGATGGATGTCAAGTTTGCCTTCCAAAATGGTGATTTGGAAGAAGAAGTATACATTGAGCAACCAGATGGATTTCAATTGTTTGATAAGGATGATATGGTCTGTAAGTTGAAGAAAGCACTGTATGGATTGAAGCAAGCCCCAAGAGCTTGGTATGAAAGATTGGATAAGCATCTTTTAAAGATTGGTTTCAACAAAGGTACTGCTGACAGTAACTTATATTTCAAAATTGATCATTAGAACATCTTGATTGTTGAAGTATTTGTTGATGATATCATCTTTGGAGGAAAAGATAATATGTGTAAAACTTTTTCAAATCAAATGAAAAGTGAGTTTGAGATGTCTATGGTTGATGAAATGAATTTCTTTTTGGGTCTGCAAATTACTCAAACAAACAAAGGAATATTCATTTCTTAGACTAGATATGTGAAAGAATTGTTGAGGAAATTTGGGATGGAAGATTCAAAGCCAATGAATACTCCCATGGCAACCGGATGTAAGTTGAGCAAAGATGATGACTCTCCTAAGGTCGACCAGACAAAGTATAGATCAATGATTGGAGGATTGTTGTATCTCACTCAAACTAGACCAGATATAATGTAGGCTGTTGTCTTGTTGCTAGATTCCAGGCTGACCCCAGAGAATCTCATGTCATGGCAATCAAGAGAATTTTTAGATATCTAAAAGGGACAGTTGAGTATGGTTTCTGGTATCCTAGAGATCATGATTTCTCTCTTCATGCATATACAGATGCAAATTGGGCAGGAGATGTGGATGACCACAAGAGTACCAGTGGTGGAGCATTCTTTTTGGGAAAGAGATTGGTTTCTTGGCTAAGCAAGAAACAAGAGGCAATATCTCTGTCTACAATTGAAGCATAATACATTGTAGCAGCAGGTAGTTGCACTCAAGTTTTGTGGATGAAATAGATGCTAAGAGATATAAAAATAGAATATGAGGAGTCTATCACAATTTTCTGTGATAATTCAAGTACAATAAATATTTCTAAGAACCCAGTGTTGCACTCTAAGACTAAGCATATATCTATCAAATTTCAATTTTTGAGAGAACAAGTGAACAAGGATGAGATCAGATTAGAGTTTGTGCCCTCAAAGGATCAGATTGCAGATATCTTTACTAAACCTCTTCCCAAGGAATCTTTTGAGTATCTCAGGGAGAAGTTAGGGGTTATTACCCCTCCGATGATAAACTAGTCCAGTGGATATCATAGTCATATCTTGTGATCTGGATTGGTGATGGTAAGTTACTACTCAGGGGGAGCAGCTGGTATGATTCTGACGTGTTAGAATTTCAAGTATGAGCCCTTTGCCATTGATGTCAAAGGGGGAGAGAAGACATGTGAAAAATAAGTAGTTGATGATCAAAGGGGGAGTAGTAAAGGAAGAGAAGACATGTGAAGGGTTGTTGCTGTTAGGAGGAGCTATGACAGAAAGGAGAAGTTCTTATCTTGATGGTTTTTCACATCATATGTTACCATCAATGACAAAGTGGGAGATTGTTGCAAGTATGGGCCTAACCAGTGTTTTCATTGATGTCAGCATACTCAGCTTGTATTAACGAGAAGCATTGGATGAGTTGTGTGCTGAGGATATTGAGAAAATCAGTCTCAATCAGGAATAGTGAAGAACAGTGATGATAACAAGGTAAAAGTCCAAGATAGGTTGAGGATCAGAGGATATGGTTTAAAGGGTTTGTAGATATAAGTCTTGAGATGCTTCAGTCAAGGTTTCAGGGATCCGCATGAAGATTTGAAGAAGTTATGGTCGCTCAAGTAGAAACGGTTCTGACAGGTGCTCAGTAGTGACAGAGTGAGACAGATAGGTCCAGTAAGGTCCAGTAATGCATTATCCCACTCTATGGATTTGAGGAAGTGTTGACAACATCCTTATGAAGTGTCAAGTAGATTAGTTTGTGGTTTGAAGGTCTGGAAGAGCCTATTCCTTTGTGACAGTGATGATAGACTATGTTCTTGAGGTTCCAGAGGAAGGAGAGAAGGATTTCAATAAGTAGAGGAAGTGCGGATGTTCCTGGTGATTCAAGAAAGCTTGTGAAGGTCTTTGGATTATGTTTAGTTCATGTTGATGGTCTGCATTAGAGTTGGAGCCCAGAATTGAAGAAATACTTCCAGATGAAGGTGTTCTTTCTGTGACTAGCTGACCGGATGAATTATACACCTTGTGAATGTTCTTGTGGTTGTTTGCTGACTTAGATGTTTGTTCCTAAGTTGATGTCATGTATAAATAAAGGTTTGCAAAGTCATTTCAAGATTGTATTCATGGAGGTGAGTGCATGGTAGCGAAGAGAAGAGCAAAAGGCAGAGTAGAAGGTTTGAGCTTAAATGGAACTAACTCAAGCATAGTGAAGATTCTATTTACCAGTTCAAGTATGTGATACTTATTCCTTTGTAGATAGTGTGTCTCCTGTAGGCAGTGAGCCTCTTGTGAGCAGTGTGCTCAGGCAGTGAGCCCTAATTGGCATGTGCCATTTATTCTTTCTATTCTTCTAACAGAGAATATTATCTTGGGTTAATCACCCCATGGTTTTTCCCTTAACTAGGTTTTCCACGTCAAAATCTTGGTGTTTCATGTGTTGATGTGTTTCTACTATTTATTTGTTAAATTGTGCTTTCATAATTGATCTTCTATTGTGCTGCTAATTAACAATGTGGAGTTAAGTACATAAAAGGGAGAAAGTTTAATACAACTGATTCACCCCCCCTCTCAGTTGTGTGCCCTAAATCCAACATATGCAAGGGTGCAAAACTGAGTGATAACAACTTTGGCACGCCCGGTGGGACCTGTTCGATGAACTTCTCATCAAGATACTAAGAGATTTTTTATGTTTCTCCTAGTATTACCAGCCTTTGGAGGCGATACAAACAACACTATGGCGACTCTACTAAACAACTCAGCTAGATTTAGTAGCCCAAGTACCTAAACAATTTTTAAAGATTAGGATTTTGGTGGTTTTCCTGGCCTATTCAGCTTTAAGAAGCATTATAATCACCTGGCGACTCCCTCTCTAGTTTGTATCCAGTCTTTTCTGGGTTGCAGACCTATTTTTCTCTAATTCTGACATGTTTATGAATATCTAGAATTTAGAGGCCATAGAATGTCACAATTTTATGGGAGACATGGCTATTCCCCTACCCCTAATCCAAATTCCAGCTATTAGCCCCCATATCAGCAATACCAGGCCCCCAATGCCTCCGAATTTGCTCCAAACAACCCCTCTCCTCATTGCAGTCAGCAGTACCAGCAAGAGCATTTTTAAACCACTCTGGTCCATCCTTGTTTGCAACCTGTCCATTCTTTTAGTCAGCCTTGTGAAACCCTTTATGCTCAAAATCAAGCCTGCAATCTCCCTAGTCAGTCCCAAAATGCTGATTTGGGTAGCATTAAAGGTTGGTTATTAGATTTCAAAAGGTAAATGTTAGAAATAGATAGAGAAGCACAATATAACGAGCAGCAGGAGGAGCTTGCCTACTAGGTTTTTTTGCACCACCAGGAGGCAAAAAATAGAAGAGTGCATGAAGAGGAATGCTTGAACATGCAAATAAAAAGTTTCTCTCCTATTCCCAGCTTCAAGCAGGTCCACCCTCCAAACCAAGGTGAATCTGTGAATGTGGCTTAGGCTTCTATGTTATGGCAGCCTTTTGGGCCAATCATCCTAGTTATAAAATGTTGAATCTTGTGAAGGCCAATCCTCTGATGCCAGTTCAAAATCAAGAGGAGGAAAGGGTTGTAGAATCCAAGCCTGTCATAATCCCAAGTTTCAGACATCTCTCTTCCTTGAAGGTTCCAAGTTGGAAAGGGCCATCTCTTCCACCCTGCGAAAACCCTTCACCAAACATACAAATGGAAAAATGCTCTGGCATTCAACCAGCAAAAGAAGAGCAAAATAGGGTTTTGTTGGCTCCATGTCAAAGGTTGGAAACTTAACCAGCCCTCACTCTTCCAAATCCATTCTTTGAGGAGCAGGTTCCTAACTTCAGAATATCAAGCTTCAAGCATGATGAGTCTCCTGAATTGAATAGTCCAAGCTCTAGAGGGTCTCATCCACCGAAGGAACCTATACTTAAACAAGAGCACCCTAGACTCCATAAGTTTCTAGGCTTCAACGCCTATATCTCTTCACAGGCCCCTGTTCCTGTGCAAACTCAAGCTATCACTCCCCAAGAACAAATTTATATAGAACCCTCTCCCTTCCTAGAAATTCAAGAAGATATTCAGGCCTCTTTCCCTAATGCTATTTCAATCAAAAAGGGTGGGCAAGTTGTCTACCAGGATTTTTGGAAAGATGAGCCAAAAGAGGAGGTGGAAGAAGATAAAACTAATGAGGAGTAGTTTATTCCTACACTCAGAAGGATGGAATTGTTTGAACCTATTGCACCTATGAGTATTGTTAATGTCACATTAGAAATGGATGATGCTGCCCTATTTCATGAGCTACCCGACTACGTTGAAGATGAAGAATATGTGTAGCTGGTTGTGAACAGGCAGCAACAAGAGAATGCAGAAAATCATAACAAATTGCTACAGTTTGGGGCTAAGCATGATAGTAGGTTCCAAACCATAAAGAAGGCCAAACTTGCTGCCTTATGATAGATGGTACAGAGGCTGATTATGTTGATGTGCTTGAGGATCTCCCATGCTTTATTGAAAATAATGAAGGGACTAAACATGGACAAGAGTAAATTGAAGAATTGTTCTTTGTTCTCCAACAGGGATATCAACTTCTTGGTGGGGAAGTTTTCTCTTTTGAACATGTACAAGGCTCATTTTTTGAGCCTAAATTAGAAAATCATGAACATCTTGTTCATAAGTTATAGGTAGCCATATTTATAATGGAATCACAGGAGTTAGAGTTTTCAGACCAGCAAGAAGAGGAAGATTGCAGCCATGATGACATTATGTCAGCTTTCTTGGATTCTTTGAGGGATGAAGGAAAAAACCATGAGGTCTCAGGTCAGCTGTTTCGCACACAAGAGAAACATGATAGAAGGGTGGAGGTCACCAACATACCAAATGAAGAGCAAGAAGAGAAAAAATTAGAGCATTCAAGGGGATGCCCAATCAGGCATCTAGCCCAGCTAGAGACATATCAAGAGGAGTCACCACTTGTCATGCTTACCTCTAAGCATGATGTTGAGCATCGAAATGGGTGGGATCAACCCATTTATTTACCACAAGTTAGCAACATCAACAATCAGTCCAGGTGGATAGCTGAGTTTATCTCCATTTTGTGGGGGGTGTTTTGTCAATTTGTCATATGTACATTTTCCCCTTATCTCTTTTTAACTATCCACAAGAATGGGAAACATTGTAAATTGTTAAGGAGGGGCAGTTATTTTCAAGAACCAGTTAATGGCTTTGTTTAAGGTCATGTCTGACTGGTTAGTTTAGAGTTAGAAGTAGGTTTCATTTCTGTTGTAGTTTTCCCTTTCCATAAGTTCTTCTGCACAAGCTGCATTGTCATTAGGAGAATGTAGGCCCCTTCCCCTTTTGTGTTTTGGAGGTAGGTTCCAGTTTTCCAGCACATTTTAGGTGTGACTCCATGCCCAATGGATGCAATAAGGCCACTGATCTTATGTTTAGAAAGCAAACATCCCATAGAGGTCACCAAGAATATTATCCTATTTTTTCCTCTGTTCAGAGCCAAATAGTCCACCTGGTATTTTCCTTGAAAATCCCTCTTTAAGGTCCCTATAAAGAAAAAGTACCAAATTTCCTAAGAAGCCTTGCCTAAAGAACCTTACCATTGGAAAGAGCTTGAAAAAATAGGCAGGTTTGCTTTTTACAGCACCCTGAAATTTGGCCAAACAAAGAAGTTATTCATGGTCAAAAGTTTGGGTCAACATACAGTTCAAATGTTCATTTGGCAGGCTTGCAGATCTCCATCGGGCTTAGAAGATGTTGAAAAAATTAGGTTTTATGCATTTTCTGAATGTATATCGGGCCAAGGAGAGACATATACATTTTGGGAATCTCCTGCAGGTCCCTGGGAATATTCCTGATTTGTATATCGATGATATGCAAGTGAGACATACAAGGTATATTGTGCATCTATCGCATTTTTCTTCAAGTTTCCTCTTTTGTATGTTTGGAAGGTTTGTATGTTTGCCTTTGTAATTTCAACATACAAGCAAATATATATTCGTTGGAAGGATGCAAGGGCAGATACAAGGATGGAATAGACATCACAGATCCCTAGAATATTCACTAAATGTATATTGGGTCTGCATGTATATTTGGCTCATACAATGGAGATATACAAGGAAAGAAATATAGAAAGTAGGAGATGCATTGTAGGGGATGCATTGCAGGAATATTCCCTCTTGTATATCAGGTTTCAAGTACATTTTGTGTTGTATGTTTACACATGCAATGAAAGGGTACAAGGTTTTCAAACATGCAGGTGCATCCACTACAGTGGAATGCACATTTGGCCTTGTATGTTTCTTTGTATATTTCGCTTGTATGTTTTGAATATACATGTGAATCATACAAAGGCCGAATGTACAAGAGGTGGGGCCTGCACGCATGCAAGGCTGATTGTATATCAGAGATACAAGGGACCTTCACCAGAGATACATTTTCTACAGTGGCTTGTATATTTTGCTTTGTATGTTTTCACATACAAAGCCGATATACAAACGTTTATATACAAGCCAGACCTGATTGCATTTTTAACTTATTTTATTAAAATTTTTGGGTCCGCCTTGTATATGGGCGATTGTATATTGTGATATACAAGTTAGTGATATACAAAGATTAGAGATACAGGTCAGACCCGACAGAGCAGTCAAATACAGTTAATGGTTAGTTTGGGGTCTGCGGCTTGTACGTTTGCAGATACAAAGGAGGTTAGATACAACCCGGATTTCAAAATGTTTCCCATCTTCTTTTTAAGAGTTTGAAGTCCGTGACTTGTATATACAAGGGTGATTGTATGCATTTGCAAGTCATGATTACAAAGGGCAAAATGCATGTTTGCATGCGCTAGTTCTTTGTATATTTTCTTGTATCTTTGCATATACAAGCTGATACGCAAGGGAGTTTTCGACCAGACATGATGCATCAGTACCTTATTTTTGGGTCTTTCCAAAGGCCAATGGAGGGTGTAGTTCTTCAGTGATGGGTCTCGACTTTGGTACAATAGCAAATCAGGAGGTGCCATGTGGTAGCAGCGAATGCATATACAAAGGCTCTTGCATATACAAAGCAATTTCAAATGCATCTTTCTGGAGCGATTGCAGAGGCCTTTTGGCGCCAAAGAGTAGACATACATACAAAGGGGTTTGTACATGTAAAGTTAGATTCAGAGCTATCTTCAGAAGCTGATATACATGCAAATACAGAAGCGATATATACATGTAGTTGACCAGATCTTTGACCGCCTGTATCTTCCCCATTTTAGTGAATTTCGACATGCTGTAGGAGGCAAAAGTACATATTTTTACCTCCTCTTTCATTTGAGTAGGTTTTTGGGGGGATTTTCCAGTTTTCATTTTTTAGATCTGGCTTTGCATGTTTTGGCCAGCACGACATTTTAGTAGTGACATTTGATATTCAAATACAAATATTTGTTGCATTTATTGCTACAAATTAATGATTATGTAGCTTACATTGAAGACCTAGAAAATATCTTCTATCTGCCCAGTTTCAGATCTTTTTGTGCCATAACTTCTTGCAGGTGGACGTCCCTTCAGGCAGAGATATTTTCTAATACATAGCCCATCGGTGAAATTGATGGGAAGGGGCTAAGGCCAAAATGAAATGATATATATACATGTAAAACTAGATGTATAAGGGTTGGTTGTTCTTCAGGGCTATTCTTTGTAATGGCTATTTGGCCTCTATGATCAATATAAACTAGTATTTTTGCCTCTCTCTTATTATTTTTTGACCTGTGTCTGCTCTTCTGGACCTCTCTAAAATTAATATGGGTTTATGTAATGTCATTCTAGCTATGAGATTATTACTGTGTCTATTCAGTTGCAGCCAAACACATTTAAATCTGGTGTATCACTTAGTTTATTTCAGCATTTCTTTTTAGCATTCCTTCTAACCCTTTTCCCAGCAAGCATTAGCACTAGCTTTAGATGAATTTCTTTGAGCATTAGGCTTAGAGAGAGAAAGCCGGCCTTCTTCAGAGCTCTGATCTCATTTTGCAAAGTCCCACACTTAGAGATCAGTCCCATGTTACTCCAGTTTCCAGAGGTTTCACAGCTATATGCAAGGGCACAAAATTGAGTGATAACAGTTCCTTTAGACGCCTAAGGTGATTTGCGGAATGGAAGGGTTTACATTAGTTATGGTAGTGGATGTGATGATGGGTTGGGAGGTGGTAGGATTGGAGACACTTATGGGAATCGTAGATGTGGTAACATTAGAGCTTGTGGGGGTGGTAGATACAATGGGAGTTGAGGTTTGACAGAAGATAGGTTGGGTGTTTGATGTAGATGGTTAGGAGGATGTGGTAGGATTGATGTTAGAGGTGGATGGTTGGGACGATGTCATGTTGTGGGGTGATTGGGCACCAATTTTAAGGAGGTAGTCAAGATATCTATTTGGATCCGACCTTAGGACTTTGTCAAGCATGTCCATGTTATCGATGTCTTGTTTAAAGTTTAAGACATCTTGATCATCGTGGGAGATGGTGGTGAGGTTTTGGATCGGTGGTGGTGGTTTCAAGAAATGGAAGGGATTTTCATTGGGATTATATGTCAGGATTTGAAAGACCAAAGGTGGGTTGTGTGTTTGGTTGATTGGTAGATTGTTGTCGTTGGTATTAGGCATTCCTATGCCCATATATTGTCTAAAGTCTACCATTGCTTGATTCTTCTTGTGTTGTGATCTAGTTATGGGCATGCAAGTGTATGGATTTGATGTTGAGGTGGATGAAAGGGGGATGGAGACCTTAGAGAATCTGGATTGATTTGTTGGATCCAAAAGAGGATGTGGTAGTGGAATGGAATAAAATATGAAAGGGTGATTATAGCATGATAAAGGATAGATTTTCACTTCTAAGATGATTCTTCAAAAAAGTGTCAATCTAAGGATGATAAGTGTGGGTGATATTGATCTTTACAAAAATTTGGACCAAAGTGGTAGATGATAGATGAAGTTTGCTTTAGGATGATTTGATGGAAGGGATTTTGATGTTGCTTTGGAGGGTGAAATTTTTAGATGAACTAGATGTTTGGTATGAGAGATTAGGATGATGTTTTTGAAAAGGATTTGAAGGTCAATGGATGAGCTTAAGTAAGATCTAGTTTTGTGTTGTACAAATGGATGTTTCTCTTTGTTTGGGGTAGACTAATGACCTTACACAAAGAAGGATGATTATTTTACTTGAAAGGTTGACTAATGACTCTCCAAGCAAAAATGTGATGAAAAAGATGAAATCTAGATCTAGCTTTTGCTCAAAGGGATGATGAGTTTTTGATGTTGGTTGATGTTTCTTTAATGGGTGTTTATATTTAGAAGATTTTGGATGCATTTTTTATGAGAGAAGCGAAAGGATTTTGGAATGATTTTTTTGGCAAGGATGTTTGTTTGGTCCAAAAAGGTATGCAAAGATTAATGAGGATGAATGGATATGAAATTGAATGGCTTATGATACGGCAAGGAGTCTGATAATGATAATGATTGATTCTCTAAGGTCCAAATGAAGGTATGATTGGATTTTTTTAGAAGAAAATGGGTGGGGTATTGATGAATTTTTGGAAGGCGATTATGGATTATGGCGAAGCAGGTCCTAAAGATCACAATGGAATTTTCTCTAGTTTCAGGCAAGTCAATCTGTAAATAGTGCCAATCCACATGTGAAATGGTGCCAAAAGCAGACAGAGATGGCACTGAAATAGGTCAGTGTTGGTCGAGGCTCTGAAAAAGATGGGTTTTGATGACAAATTTGGATTTGTTTTGATATGAAGTTTGATCAAATAATTTTTTATTGTCTCTTGGAAAGTTTCTTGAAAGCAGTTTCAGCATAATAACACACAATAACCAAGATTTTGTTTGTGAAAAGACATGTGATTTTCTTAAACAAGCATTTTGCACAACCTAAGGCGAAGATATGACAGTATTTGTTGAATCCCCTAGCTGCACTTATTCAAAGCAGGTAGCTCCAGGATCTTGGTAGCACTAGCTCCCCCTTATAGTGCACTCACTTCTCACACATACCAAGATCCAGGTTTCCACGAACGTTTGTCCCTCACTAAACCTTAGGATTGTCCCTTCTACCTCGGCTAAGAACCGCATGAATCAGGGCCGCTTAAAATAGAAGGTTTTTGGCTTGCTAAAACAAAGGTTCGTAGTAAGTGCATTCATTCAAGTGGCCATACATGCGGCAACACTACTCTTTGTTATGGAGTCTCCTAACCCTTGGAGGGTTTTGGGGGAGGTTGGCTATTGGTATGACACAACAACACCTGTTATTTGTGACTTTCGTCACAAACACATTATTTATATAACGGCTCGAAAGAGCTTGGCTTTAGCTTGTTGCTGCTTGGGTCATTCCCATCTTTCAAAGTGAGGTGGTAAGCCCTCTAAAGGTTTAACAAAAGCAACACAACCACAAAAATACTTTTGATCCCCAAGTTCATACAAGGATGCAAGGGGAGAGAATACGTATATTTTGTGATTGGGTTACACTTAACAAGGTTCATTTTTAATTCTTTGGATTATGTTGGGGGTGATTTATGCAAGTGTTGCGAGAAGATTTTAATTCCCAAGATCACCAATGGTGCAAGGGAAGAGCATACACTTTTCACCACACAAACATTATCACAAAACACTTCACACAATTGATTTGTTTTCTTGGTTAGATGAGTGAAAAATGTAGATTTTTGTTCTTTTTAATCCAATGAGTTATGATGCACTTTGTGGTTCTTTTTAAGCCCAAAATCTAAATGTTTGTATATTGTTGGCAAGCACTTGTTAATTTTAGAGCACCAAATTCAAATGTTGTTTAAGCTAAGGCACACAAATATTTTGTTTGTTGCTTGTTTGTTGTTGATCAATTTTAGTGCACCAAATTGAAATGTTGTTTCTAAGCTAACATACAAGGATTCCTTTTAAGCACCAATTGAATGTGTTTGTTCAATCTAAAGATGAAAAACCCTGCAAGAACTTGTTAGTGACTCTAGAATGATGGTGATGACTTGCAAATAGCTTACCAGCCCCTACACAGAACCTAAAGTTATCCTGTAAAAATAGCACTAAAACAGAGACCAAATGGCGCTACCTTTGACTGTAATGGTGCTACTGACAGAAATTGACCTAAAAACTTGACTACCTTAGAAAATAGCACTGATATACATACAGATAGTGTTGATATACAACATAGCACTAAAATGAGATACATAATGCACTAGAATGACAGATAGCGCTAAAATATATTATAGAAGGTGCTAAAACTAAATGTGGCGCTAATATGTATGTAACAAGGTGCCACTACGCGTGCGTTTGAATGGTCTAGTCGATAGTGTAATATAGCACTGCTCTGGGTGCTGATGGCACTAATATGAAGTTGAACTTGTCAGGCCTACAAAAGAAAGGTCTTCCTAGCCCAAAATAGAAGGTTAGACTGCAAAGAAAGGGGTCTTGTTAGTCTTGTCAACCTAGTGAATGGAAACCAAAACAAGATGAAAGCAAAAATGGTGTGTTCGGTTCTCAAGAAAATTTTGGCATGACCTCCCCCTCTTCGTGTATGATGTTTGCAAAAATAGAGAGCAAAGAAACCTAGGAAGACGATAGAAAAACCAACAAGCAGAAGAATGTGTGAGTAAAATCTAAGAAAAAAGTGTCATGTTAAATAGCACTGAAAGAGAAAATAGCACTGAAATGCACTACAAATGGCATCACTGCACAGGTAGATAGTGCCACTCCTGCAAAACACAACTCAAACAATAAAAATTCACAAAAAGATGATTAGATTGAGACCTTGCGGGTCCCATTGGGTGTGCCAATGTGATTAGTGAAATCAAAATGAGATAGAAAACATAAAACAAGTGCATAAAAACAAATGTTATACCACACTATGAATCACAAATCCAAGATAGGGTTGTAGAAGCATGCACCCAAGAGATCCTAAATTTACCCTAGATAATGGATTCAATGTGAAATGCTCTATCATATGCAACTCACAAGCTAGCTCAAGAGATTTTCTGGCATGGTAACATTACTTAGAAATTGGATGTTGAAATGGCTTGGAGGATGTTGTATTTATAGGTATTTTGGAGAGATTTTGATCCAAGGGTTGAGATTGATTTGGGAGATCAATGGTGGAGGATGAAGATGATGTGGAGGGCCTAGATTTCATCTTGGAGGATGGAGGGCTAGGAATAAAGATGAATTTTATATTCATTTTGGGAAAGGGGTGAATTATATGAGGTTGGGTGAGATGGATTATTTGTGAATTAAAAATTCACATGGGGAAGGGTAAAATGAATTAAAAAGTAATTTGGGGAAGAGTGGGCATTAAGGAGGTATGGCATGTGTAAGGGGTGTAAGAGGTATTAAATGTGATGTTGGACACATGTGTATAAAAAATTGATTTATGTCAGATATATTTCAATTTTTTATTTGCAGGATGTGGGGAAGGGTGTTAAGCTAGGTTTGAACACTTTAAGTAGGGTGACTAGCCTAATTAATATGGCTGGAAAAAATTAGGGAATGGGTTAATGGGAGGTTAAGATTAATTAAATAAGGTTTTATTTAATTAATCCTAAGGCTAGGATGAGATAGGCTAGGGTAGGCAATTAAATAATGACTATTTAATTACCTAGGGTAGGGATAGGTTAATTAATAGGCTGAATTAATTAGTTAAACATGATTTTACCTAATTAATTAGATTTAATGAGAAGGGGGAAATTAACCAAATAAATATTGCATATTTATTTAATTAATTGGCTAAGGTTGAACTATTCAATTAATAACATTAATCCAATTGTTGGGGATAGAATAATGAGAAATTAGGTGATGAAGGGATAATTAATTAAATAAAATTTTAATTAATTGATTAGAAGAGAAATTGGTATGTTTAGGGATGTCAAGAGTCGGTTTGATGATGGAGATATTTTCAAGTGTCTACAAGAGATATGTTTTGTTCTTGAATGCATTACTAGATTCTTTGAGATATTGATAGCACTTGCATTATCACACAAAATACAAATAGGTTCATCATATGCTACTTTGATATCCTTCAATGTCTGCTTCATGCACAACACCTTACTCAACCATGAGACTAGTTTTCTTCCATGAAAGAAAGCACCACCACTTGTACTTCTTCTATCTTCTACACATCCTACCCAGTCTACATCTGTATATGGACATAAAGAGAAATCAGTATCTTTAGGATACCATAAGCCAAAATCCATAGTGCCTTTCAAGTCTAAATATCCTTTTTACTATTGTAACATGTAATTCTCTAGGATCAACTTGAAATCTAGCCATAAGACAAACTGCATGCATGATATCCAGTCTAGTAGCAGTTAGGTATAACAATCTGCCAATCATTGATTTGTAGTTGCTATGATCAGCCTTAGGATATTCATCATTTTTTCTTAACTTACAACCAGTAACTATAATGTAGAAAAAGAGGGAAGATGGGATTAATTGATTGTTTAGTTTAAAGGTCCTCCTTTCACTACATACATTCAAGGACATTTAACCAAGTTGAATCACAACTTCTACAAGAGGACTCAACTATTAGGTTGGCTATCACTTAGAATGTTAAGGAAATTTGGAATTTGTTGATTAATTTGTTAAACCTTAGTCTGATTAAACTTAAAACCCTAATTATCAGAAATCATAAACAAACAGATGAAACCTAACAAATGCTTGCATAGGAAGAAATGAAATGCAAGTTAGATACTTACCAGATTTTAAGTTTCAGAATATGGAAATGTTGGGGGAAAAAGAGTGGGCACCCAACCCCAAGGTGGAAATTTTTCTAAGGGTTCTAGGATCTTTTCTACTACTGACTACAATGACTTCAAAGATTTTCCATGCTGTGAAACTGAGGGTCAAATGTGCATGTGCCCTTGACCTTTTTGAGCTCTTTCCTATCTTTTTCTTCAAATCCTAATTCCTTATGCTCTACAACAGTCCTCTATAACTCCACTCTACGAGATCTGTTACCTATCACCAGTAATGATAAGAAAGGGGTTGGGGGGTTGTGGTGTTTAGGATCTTGCCTCACTCAAGCTCCAGAATGGTATTCAAGCCTTCCAACACCTTTTTTAGATAAAGAGCCTTGTAAGACAGAGGTAAAAACAATTATAACAATGATAGATTGAATCAAAAATAGATATCACCTTAGAGGTGTATCTCTTATAGAGATGAAGCCCTTTCATGCCATGAGAAGGTGAAACCAAATCTGCAATAACAAACATAACAACACAATGTTTCTCTGCAACACAATGAAAGCCTTGAATATCCTTAGCATAAGATCACAAGTTTGCATTATTCATCTAGTTTAGAAATTAAGTCCTAAACATGTTTATATATGGATTCCTGCTAACATTTCATAATTCAAATTGAATAGGTCGATAATGGGAAACCTTTTAATGGTCACTTTACGAACATTTAAAATTGGGACGCTGATAAAATAGGGCATGACAAGGGCTGAGACACCCTAGTCCAGGGACCTATTTTAGGCCCTAATTAAGATTTCTTAGTAACCCCCAGGTCTAATTTGACATGGGTTTTGGGGGATTTTTCTTTGGGATTCATTTTAAACATGCATGATTAATCCTAAGGGACCTAAAAGCTAAACATAGGAGGTAAAAGTCTGAGCTGACATTTTACGACATAACATTTCACCCCCACTTTAATGTATCTATGATCCTTAAACCTATACATGCAATAAAGTACATTCAAAAACACATCATACACTCCAAGAACTTGAAGCTAAGGCATACACAAAGATTGAGGAACTATTTCTAGCCCCCAGTCTCAAATAAGAACTGGAAAACACATTACAGACACATAAAACATGGAGAATATAGTAACAAGCACACAAAACATGGAGAAGATGGTGTTGAAGACATGCAAACATAGAGAAGACATGAGAGCAATCACGTAAAACATGATGAACACATTGAGATAACATTTTCATAACATATTCCTAACATCTTCCTATACATGTGCATGGAAATAAAATTGCAACACAAAACCCCGAAGGGGAAAACATGCCAAATAAATCTCAAGTGTGGGTGGATCTCATCACTACATACACATAAGAGGGGAAAATACACCATACAAAGCCCAAGTGGGGTTAACCACACAAAGGGGGAAAACACATGGAATACACGAGCAATGTATAGCATGCCAAAGACAAACTACATGTCTTAAAAACAACAAACAAGGCAATGTAAAGACCTTATCACTAAGTCTCACCATCTCAAAATGTTATAGGCACACCTAACTATTAGGCTTATGACACAGCAACAACCAAAGACATGCTTAAGGAAGGATAGTCTCAAGATCTGACTCTGCCTCTACAGAGTACTCTTAAGATAAAAGGATGTGTGCTAGCTCAAGAGATACACCATCCTGCCTTCCATAGAAGGGATTTTAAATAAAAAGGATACACGCTAGTTCAAGAGATATGTTATTCTACCTTTGCAGAGGTCTTCTTTGATTGCAATATAGATAAAGATGTGCACTCATGCCAGAGATACAACATCCCACCTCCGCAGAGGGTTTACAAACACGTTTCATTAGTACCAAAATCATTACATAGCTTACCTTATATATGCCCCCACCTTAAGGTGGTTGATGTCATGTACCCATGAAGCACATTAAGGTAGAGAGAAAACACACAAGGAAACAAGAGCTTTCGGAAAGCCCATGCCCCCAAGGTGACATGTGCTTACAATCACTGAATGTTCTCACAAACACATTGAATATGCTAAGATAACAATAACCAATTCAATTCATTAAACCTATGCATGAAAACAATCACATCAAAGGCCAAGGCTATACTATGGGTTCAGAACCGAGTATAACTATTGTGCTATACTACAGATATCTCAAAACTGAGTGTAACAACAAGGCAAGATCAAAGATAATCAAAGTGCATGGAGCAGATGTATTGTTATGATTTGTTAGAAAAGATAAGACAACATCAAGTATCACATAGAGTGATTCTACTAGCCAAGCATCAAATATATATATCAACCCCATCTTCATGTATGGACTAGGTCTATTTTTTCTTACTCATTGAAGGGACACATGGTTTGTATCAGCTGGGTATTTGTTTTTTGTCATCTGCCGACTAGAAAGAATCACTAGAAGAGGGAAAACAATAAAATGAGAGAGGAGAACAAGTGTCTTAGAAACACCATGTAGGAGGATGCCCCTAGGTCATCAACCACAATGCTATGTCCCTAAGGCATGACACATAATGACAAAATAGAGGAGAAGCAATATAGAAGAATGATTAAACAAATAGAAGAATGGTCACAATAGAGGTGGTCTCCCAGTATCCTTGACCTTACAAGAGTATTAAGGGTCATCCTAGGAGGCCTAAACAACACATATAGAACAACACGAGGGAACAAAACATGATTCTAACAACATATATATCTAGGAGGAGGCCACCCTTGAGAGAAACTAGAATAGTTGCTACAATGAGTGTGGCTAAAGGGGGTAGAAATACTTCCCTGATTCAATGGGATATTTCTTGGTAGACAATTCTTGTCTATCATCTTAGGATATGTCGCATGTCATTGTAGTCTTGTTGATACTATATTAACATTAATTTTACAATGATGAGAGGCTTTGGTGGGATTCAAAGAATGGTATCCAATACCAGTTGTGTAATTAATTCAAGTGTTGACTTTTAAAGGTACTTTGATTCCTTGTTGATTTATGCCACAACCATTACCTACATAGTTGCAATTGTTATAAAGGATTTGAAATCCTCGACCATAGAGGGATGTCATTTCCATAGAAGATGGTAAAGCCTCATAGGTCTCATCGCTTGTAGTATAAGTAAGAATGTTGTCTTTTTTTTCTACCAAGGAAACTTTAGGTCTCTTAGGTGTTTGCAAAGATTACTTTGATGAGATCGATGTGACTTTTGATGTGTTAGAATTATCAAGTTTGTAGTCCCCCATAAAGGAGGGAGTAAAATCTAATGAACCCCAATCATCACCGAAAAGTGCATTTGATGGTTTAGAATATTGCAAAATATTATTTGTGGCAAGAGGTATTGATGAATCAACTTCTAAGTTGTTTAGACTTCTATGATTGTTAACTTGCTTTTGTGTTTCAATATGTAAACAACTATCTAATTCAAGATCGGCTTCAATGATGGAGAGCTTGTTTTGATAAATGAATTTTAATGATTGATGAAGGGTAGAGGGAATTGCCCCCATGTTGTCGATCCACAGTCTACGAAGAATCATATTATATGAAATTGAGCCAGGCATGACATGAAAAAGGGTAGATAATGTCATAGGTCCAACCTTTATAGGTAAAGTTATGGTACCCAGGGATTGTCTATTAGCATTATCAAAGCCACGAATGTTAATCCTATCCAGTTTGATTAAAGATGTGTTTATCTTTATTTTGTGTAGAAAGTCGATGCCACAAACATTAAGAGCTGATCCATTGTCAATCATAACTTGCTTTATCATCTTTTTATCTATTAGGACAAATATTATAAGTGGGTCATACTCATCTTTTACCGATAGTATCTCATGTTGTTGAAACAAAATATCCTTTTTTGTCGCATGCATACAATCTAATAGAGCTGATACATCATTTGGCTTAACAACAGGTGGTACAATCACCTTTTGTAAAGATTCTTGGAGCATTCCATGGTATGTAGGTGATGTTTGTATTAAATCCTAAAGAGACATCTTAGCTGGAGTAGCATGAAGCTGTTCAACAAGATCATATTCTTAACCACCTTTATGAGTAAGACAAGGTGATGGAGGGAGCATAGGTTGAGAGGTTGGAACAGAGATAGGAACATGTGGTGCTTTCTTACTTTCCTTGTTATTACGAGTGTTGTATGTGTGATCAATCATGGGGTAATGCAACACATTTTGAACACCTTGACTTCTTTGAGTGATTTGTTTAGTATAGTTTAGAATGTAATCCAAGGGTTGAGGTGGCTTTCAATCACCTTGAACTATAATCACCAGTTGTAAGAAAGAAGATGTACTATGTACCCCATTCACAATCATCTTAGGAACATTAGTATACTTATTCACTATACCCTTAGTAGGTTGAATAAGTTCATTAGTGATGATTGAAGTAACATTGTTTTTACTATGATTATACTCAACATCTATCCCTAAAGGATTTAACATGAGGGACCTTTCTTCATCCACTAATGGTTCATCTTAGCCAGGGAGAGCATTGGAATGAAGGGAAGGTAAGGTATTGTGAAGATAATTATCGATGATTATACCATTAGTGATGTGTAACAGACTTGGATCTACAACTAAAGTAGAGCTATCCATGGTCTTTTCATCCACAGTTCTTAGACATTTAGCTATAGAAGAAGGTAACTTATGGAATCATCATCATCATATATTTTAGCTATTAGTTCCAAAGCATTAAGAGAAGAACTTTCACACTCATCTTTCTCAAGAGTATTCACAGAAATGTACTTTGTTATATCTTCTACTATCAAAGGGCATGCATTCATGAGAGCTCTAAAGTTGTCAAAATCAGATATATAATTAAATATTTCAAATGAAGAGCATTTAAACATATTCTTATGATGCATAGCTTGTATATAAGTGAGAACATGAGGATGCATATTAAGAAATTTGTAGAAATTCTAAAAGTTTTTGATATATATATGTAAAGATAACAAAGAGCAATGATATGAAGATGCCATAATAAAATGTCCTAAAACATCAATGTCCAATAAGATCTAGTAAGATGAGGCATGCAAAGTTTTATGATACTTAAGGCACCCTAGATGTGAGACTATTTCGCACCCAACCACTTGTTTGAGGGAAACAGGTACTAAAGGATGCATAGAGTCCACAAGAAATAGAGTGGACAGGGGAAAGAGAGCTACACAACAAGGTAAATTTGATGATTTTAAAGGTTTTGATCAGAAAGTGTGAACAAAATGTATAAACACCTAGAGTTGAAATACACAATGGGTATTTTAAAAATATGCCAATTTTCACAAAATTTTATGAATTGATGCAAAATTTTCAAATGAAAAATGAATATATGCTTGAATATTAGTGCAAGATCAGAAATGCAAAATATCTAAGATGAATGCAATGAAACAACACCAATCTATGCTTGTTATGCTCCTAAAATGCTCAATTTTTTTAGTTTTTTCAATGCAAATGTGCAAAATATGTAATAAAATTAGGAAAATGATGAGGAGTAGAAAAGTAAGACTTTCTAATCAGTGCAATGATGCAGAATTTTTTTTTTCAACACACCAATCTTGCAATGGTAGATCAAAGATTAGTCAAAATCTAGTAAAAACACAACGATTTTTGAAACCCTAACTAGTGAAATTAGAGCATGAAAATATGAAAAATGATGAATGAATGGGATCTAATCAAATTTAATATGTAAAATAACTTAGATCAGATTTGAAAATGATGCAAAGTTTCTACAATGCAAAGTGCAAGTGAAATTTTAAGGAAAAATGAATGAATGTGTTATTTTTTGTTGAAATACACAATGTGTGAATGTAAAATTTGAAATGTAAATGCAAAAATGAACTATGATGAAACACTACAGTTAAAAATAAGATTTGAATAAGTGTGAAGATGAGTAATAAAATATGAAACAAGATTTTAATTACAAACCCTAGCTTCTTCCAAGACTAGGTTATATGAAGAAAATGCAAATTTTCAAGCAAACCCTAGCAAATAAAGTATGTAAATGAAAAGTAAATGATTATAGAATGATGAATTTATGTAATTTATCTCAGATCTGATATAAAAATTAGAAAATTAAATATTTTCAATGATATCCAAGGAAAATTGTGCAAACTATGCCTAGATGTAAGCCTAGGATGTTTGATTTTTTCAAAATTTTCAATTTTTTCGTAAGATTTTCAAATGTATAATGATGAAAATGAAAGGTGTGAATGCAAATCTGATATACAATACTCAACAAGGTGCAAAATTCAATACAAACATTGGTTCACCAAAATGTAATGTAGAAAAAGAGGGAAGATGGGATTAATGGATAGTTTACTTAGGTCCTCCTTTCACTACATACATTCAAGGACATTTAACTGAGTTGAATCACAACTTCTACAAGAGGACTCAACTATTAGGTTGGTTGTCACTTGGAATGATATGAAAATTTGGAATTTGTTGATTAATTTGTTAAACCTTAGTTTTATTAAGTTTAAAGCCCTAATTATATAAAATCATAAACAAATGGATGAAACCTGACAAATGATCACATAGGAAGACGCGAAATGTAGGTTAGATATGAGATTTTGAGTTTTTGAATACAACAAAGTCTAGGGAAAAAGAGCAGGTGTCCAAGCCCAAGGTGGCAACTTTTCTGAGGGCTTCAAGATCTTTTCTACTACTGACTACAATGACTTCAGAGATTTTCCGTGCTGTGAAACTAAAGGTCAAAGGTGTGGGCACTCTTGTCCTTTTTGAGATATTTCCTACCTTTTTCTTTAGATCCTGATTCCTTATGTTCTGCAATAGTTCTTTGTAGCTCCAATCTTTGAGATCCGATACCTATCACCTATAATCACAACAGAGGGGTTGGGGGTTTTGGTGTTTAGGAGCTTGCCTCAATCAAGCTCTGGAATGGCATTCAAGCCTTCCAACAATGTTGTTAAATAGAGTCTGTATCCTTGTAGGACAGAGATAAAAATAATGATAACAATGATAGATTGAATCACAAATAGATATTACCTTGGAGGTGTAGCTCTCATAGAGATGAAGCTCTTTCATGCCATGAGAAGATGTAATGCAGTCAAGGTAGGAGAGTCCGATGAGGGACTGTCCAACCTTGCAGCCTTAATCAATTAATACCATGATCATAATGGATATACAATGGAAGCTAATAGCTAATCAAAAGAAAGGTAAAAGATATTCATGAACACACAACACAAGATATATCCTGTGAAAACCCTAACAAGGAAAAACCTAGCCTTCAAAGCTCATTCTTCTTATATTATAACTTCAAATTGAATTACACATGCCCTAAGGGCATTACAGATGCTAGGCCATAGCCTAGAGATTACAAACAACAACATTACTTCATGATTCCTTTGCCAACTCCTCAATTTTCTGCTCTGTAACATATTCTATTCTCTACTCTACACTCTACTTCATCTCTGCTTCTTCAGATCAAAACACTTATGAATTTGCTTCATGTCTTCACCTAATCATTCATTTCATCACTGGTACATTGTAACAAATTGTTATCCTTCATTTATATAATCCATAGGATTTCAAATCATTATCAAGTCAGCCTAAATGCAAGGGCTAATATGAAATGTGTACACAAAATGGGGCAGGCCTAAACATAAGACATTGCTCCACAAATGCATAGAACTTTGTGTAGATCTTCATGAAGGTTTGTTAGGTCCTATACTTCATCAAAAAATGCTCCGCAAGTCACGGATTTGCTCCGCAAGCCAATTAGACTTTACTGAACATTGTCATTGTTGATAACTGAGGAGGGGGGGTGAATCAGTTATCCTAATTATTTCCCTTATTGAACTTTCTTATTAATTGATGCAGCATTGAATCAAACACTAAAACATTAACATGAAATAAGAAACACATAACACAGTATTTTTGACGTGGAAACCCTATTAAGGGAGAAAACCATGGGGTGATTAACCCAAAATTATTCTCTGTTAGAAGAATAGGAGATTACAAAAATGGCACTTGCCAATTAGGGCTCACTGCTCGAGCACACTGCTCACAAGAGGCCCACTGCCTATAAGAAGACACACTGTCTACAAAGTGATAAGAATCACAGTCTTGAACTGATTGGAAGCATCTGCATATGCTGGAGTTCAGTTCCGGTTAGGCTCAGTACACTGATCTACTGCACTTCATCTTTCCTCTATTCTTTATTCTGCTATCTTTCACATACCGGATCCTTTTTGCTACCTCTGCTCTGTTCTGGACTTATTCGCATATATCTTCACACCATCACACACTTCACAACTAAATCCATCCTCTATATATATCCGCACAAGTAATTTCATCACCTTTCTAGTCGGCATCCGGAACAGTCTAGTTTCTTACAAACTCTTGTTCTGTCGGCTGAATCCTTCCTCACCAAGCAATGCGGATCAAGCATATACTTGTAGATATCATTAATCATGTCGGCCAAACATGATTCATGCCTTCACAACCTCTATCATCAACAGTAACACATCCGGAAAGTAGTCTGATACTCTGTCAGTCAGTTCTTCCTCTGTTTTCACTGTTTCTCAGGAATCCGGTACTCAACTATTCATATCTTTTTCCTTGTCCATCACCGGAGGCTAAATCCTTGGAATATACCACTCAAGGTAGTCCTCTTGACTTCCCCAAATCTGCACTGCACCAAGACACTTCCTCTGAGAGATCCGGACCAATCTGTCGGACCTTGCCACATGCTCTGTTCTTGTTCACCGGACCACAACATTCTTTATTCTGACTTCCGGTAGAGACACATCATGACTTGCGGATATGTGGGATGACCTTTGTTGCCATCAATGACAACAACTATGAATCCATATAGTGTCTCTTGCCAACAATCTCCCCCTTTGGCATTGATGGCAACACTTAGTGAAAAATGACTAAGTGTTTTCACTATGCTCCCCCTTTGCTGATGCTCTATCTTTATATACAATTTCTGGAACTCCCCCTTAGTTGGATTCCTCATTTTTCACTGCTCCTCACTCCCCCTTTGACATCAATGGCAAAGGGTAGGGTCCGCATATCAAAATTTTCAAAAATTTCCTATACATAGCCGCATATTTACATACTCACATATACTGAAGAATGTCTGCAAAGGATGTCTGCAATTGGATCATTTCTGTAGCCCAACTTTGCTTCATTCTATCCAAAATTGAAATGTGACCACTCAACAAAAATGCAAAAGCTTCTGCCCGCTTGAGATCTGTCGGATCTTTTGTTTGGGCGGTGGTCTGAGCATCACTGATGGCCTCATGCATAGTTTCCAACTTAGGGATTATAATCCATCTAAGTTCTCCCATCCGGTTAGTGATGTTCTTCCTTTCCTTCTCAAGATTCTTTATTTCATTCAAGAATGCAATAGTCTGACATTCTTGATTTATTATGAAGGAAGAGAGAGGATCAAAACTTTGAGATAAGCTTTGTAGCTTGTCCTGTTCCTCTTTTATTTTCTTATCAATTGCTGCTGTTGCCTTTGGCCAGGATATGCAAAATTTGTAGATGTCACCGCCATCCTTAAGAGCATTCTCTAAGCTCTTTATTCCAATGCTCACAATCTTCCTATCTTTAGAGATTAATTCTAATACCTCTGAAAATCTTTTATCCAAAAATTCCTTCCGGACTTTTTCTTCAGCTGATTTTTCTAGAGAATCAAAATGTGTATCAACACTGCTGACTAAGGTTTTTAGATTACCAGAAGAGGAGGCTGTCGGATCTATCTGGATTGATGGCATAATCTTTACAAGTACTCCGGAAGCAGCCTCTATCAACTCATAGTCTTCCATATGAGACTTCAGGAGTTTTTCATTTGCCTTGGCATTTGCAAATGAAGCTATCTTCATTGTTTGTACCAGAGAGAGAGAGTCAAAGTCGAATGGGCCTTTTAGAAGCTCTGGTTCATCAATCTCTAAAGTTTCTTTGCTCAAAAATTGTTGAACAGTTTGTGTAGTGTCTCTTGCCGGAGATAAATGTTTCTTTTCTTCTGCAGTCTTGGAACTGTCAACCTCTTTGTCTTTCACCACTGCTTCCTTCTCCTTTAATTGCTCTTCTTCTTTGGATCCGGAGACTGTAGGGGAAACCGGAGGAGAGATGCTTGTTTGTTCAGGGCCCACTTCTTCCAGAACAGATGATTCCAAATCCGCAGCTGTTTCTGCACCTAAGTCCTCTACAACAGGAAGATTGAACCTTTTGAAGGCCTTCCAGAGGATCTCTTCTATCTCTTGGGCCACTTTGTCAGTCTCACCAAGCATGAGTTGATTCATCCTGGCTTTACTTCTGAACTCATCTTTGCAGTCCTTGAAGATTATATTCATTGTCTTGGGATCAATTTGAGGATATAGCTGAATAGCTATCTGCTCCCGGATCTCAAGATCTTTGGCATGAGCATTGTTCTTTCTTACTTCTAATTCCTTTTCTAGGCTTTTAGGAATAAGGGATATGATCTCAATGAAAGCCTTATTGTATATGTTCAGATATTTGACTGTGGCTTCCTGCAGAGTCTTTTGGTCAGCCTCACTGAAGTCATCATAAGATTCAGTCATTGGTTGAAGGTTTCCATCCACCATGACCGACTTGATTACATTCTCTAGAGACAGAGTGGGCTTTTCAATAGATACCTCCGCCATTTCATCCTTGTCTTGGCCTGTGGAGGGTTTACCGGATCCTTTCTTCTTCTGTTTCTTTATTTCTTTTACTCCCTCATCTGACTCTGTTTCCTCTTCATCCTTTTGGCTTCCATAAGCCCTTGTGGCTTTTGTCTTGGATCTCTTACCGGATGCCTGGACTTCTGGTTTTGAACTTTTGGTTGAGGGAGGTGCAGATCTCTTTGATGATCTGGTCCGGGTGGGAGCTACAACCGGAGCACTTTCTTTACTTTTCTCTTCTTCCTCAGCCTTCCTCCTCTTTTCCCAGCTGGCATCAAGTGCCTCTTTTGAGATGCCTAGGCCTTGAGCAATGTGCTCTACTTCTTTTCTCACCTTTCTTTTAATCTCAGGTTCCCTGAGTTCTACATGTATTTTTACACTCAGCTCCTCAAAGGTTCCAAACCTTTCTGCCTTAGGATCTTTGGGCTGACTTAGCATGTGTTGAACATGCAGCTCCACTATCTGTTCATCCACTTCATACCCCATGGGCATGATCCAGACAGTCCTTGGCTCCACTGCCTCCATTAGGCACTGATCAGTGTCAACCATAAAGCACACTGAGTCTTTGTATTTTTCAACAAGAGACTGGGGAATTCTCTCTCTTGCTTGCATCATGCTCTGAAAGTTTTTGAAGTATCCCCATAGAGCTGTATTTCTCGCTTTTGCATCCCCAAGTCCATGTAAATAGTCTCTTATCTGGACTGCAACAGGTTTGTCATTCTGCCATACCCATCCACTTGATCCGGGTAGCTCATTCATGAAGTAGAAGAATAGACATACAATAAGAGTACCATACTTAAAGGAATTCTTCTTATCCTTCTTGATTTTCTGTATATTTTCCATTAATTGGCTTAGCAGTAGTTCGCAGAGATCATATTCTGCATTCTTTCTTAGCATTTCATAGGCAGTGTATACTGCAGTTCCGGATACAGAATTCTCCCTGCTGGAGTGATAGATCTTGTATCCTATTATCATTGATGCATATTTGATATCCGGATCCGAAATATCTTCAATGGTCATTGCCCTCTTATCAAATTTTGATCCGGTGGCCTCAGTTACAATGTTGTTCTTGACAGATTTGAGGATAGGTATCCCTCCGGAAGAGTATAGACCAGTTACTGCTCTAATTGCCTCTTTTGTGATCTTGCAGGGTCTATCCAGCCATAGAAAGTTGTCATGCATCCTGCTCAGTACATACCGGACCCATTCATCTTCTTCAAAGCAGGGGAAATGAATAAATTGCTCAAATTGTTTCTTCTGGATATCCTTATACTCTGGTTTAAGCTCAAAAGCATTGTCTATCAGTTGCTTGTGATAGAGGTCTCTTAATTTGAATTCCCCAAATTCCTCAATGCTTGCATGTATGTAAACCCTAATGTCTTCAGTATGTAAAACTCCGTGAGGAACACTAGAGAAGGCTCCTAGTGGATCTACCTCCAATGATTTGTAAGGATGTTTCTTGAATGTGGGGCGAGGTCTATCAGAGATCTTAACTATATTTGGAGTAGCCATTCTTCAAAGATTTGTAGTGAGATAATGAAAAATGGAGAATACCTTATGTGCCTTCGGTTTGCACGGAGTGGTTGGATTGATTTCTTTATGCAATAACTTCGGTAGGAGATCCTTGGTGTGCTTGATGAATCTTGTTGCAGAGCTCCACTTTTCGCTTCTTCTTGAGTGCAGAATGAGCAAATGACTTTTGAGAAATCCCTTAAATTGCTCCGCGAACCCTAATATCTGTCTGCAATAAATGCTTCACCTACATCATTCCGGTTTGCCTTGTCTGGATAGCTTGGAGTATCCCGGATTAGTCCTGATCTGTGGATATCATCCGGATCTTTCAATCATGAATAAATCGAGGTAACATATTACAAGAACATCCCAAACACTCTGTCCAATCCGCAGAACAAGATAGTGCACTTCCGGATCTCTCCGGACCCTTTTGTAATCCTTTATCATACCGGAGCATCTCCCTGAACAGGTCTTACTTGATTGATCACAGCTTCTTCATAACTCCATGCGGACCTCTGAAAACTTGACTGAAGCATCTCAAGACTCATATCTGCAAACCCTTTAATCCGCATCTTGTGCCACATCCGGCACCACTTGTTTGGCTGGGGGAACAGGATTTTCTTTGAGTCTCCCCCTGAGCCTGAGCTCACTTTTTAGTTTCCGGAAGAAATATCAGCACCAGAGTCTGGTGCGGATCCAACCTCTACATTCTCTGAACTTTTCTTCACCCAAATCTTGCTCATCTGATTCCTAACTTCATCCGCATTCATCTTTTGTTTACCCTTGTCTTGATTCTGATTATACACTGGACCTCTTTTGTCCTGATACTTGTTTCTGCAGACTTTAGCATTATGACCGGACCTATTGCAGATTTGGCAAATAACATTTTTTTGCATATTTGACTGATATCTTCTTGATCTGCATTGATTAGCCATATGACCTACTCTATTGCATGTGAAGCATCTACCTTTGAATGATTTGTTTACTTGCATAATTCTGCATTCATGGGATTTGTGTCCATACCTTTTGCAGTTGAAGCACTATCCGGAGAAGGATGAATTAATCTGATTCATTCTCATTCTGCACTGATTAGCTTTGTGACCAAAGTGGTTGCAGCTGTGGCAGTATCCATTGAAGGATGGATATCTTTGAGCATTTGGCTGTCTTACCGGAGGTCTTCTAGGCCTGCTCCTTGGATTTTCTGATCCAAGATTCTTCTGACCGGATCCGGAGCTTTCTCCTTTCTCATATCCCAAACCATACTTGTCGTCTGTCCTCTTTTGACTTCCAAGAAGAACTTCAAGTTGAGCAGAACTTATCTTGAATTTCTCTTTATATTCATTTGTTGTTTGAAGGTCTCTTTTGAGAGAGGCAATTTGATCCTCAAGTTTTTCTTCATTATCTTTGGCATCTTCAAGATCAGATTCAAGATGTCTGATAATCCTGTCCATCTGGTGGCATTCTTCTGATTTTTCTTTAAGAGATTGTCTTAGATTGTCTTCAGCCTTTCTTTTTTCTTCAATCTCTTGAGTAAACTTTATAGTTCCTGATTCCATTTCATGTCTTAACATAATGACTTCTTTTGATAACTTTTCACATAACTTGGTTTGCTCAGTCAATTCTTCATTTGTATTGCTTTCTTCACTTTGTCTTGCCAACTGTTGGAGCAGCTCCTTTCTCTTTTTCATAGAGAGACTTAATTTGTCTTTTAATTCTCTCATGAATTCATCAGCCTGTTTGAGTCTTTCCTTTAATTCACTGACTTCAGAGTTTGACTGTTCAAGATCCTCAAGAGCAGTCTTGAGTTGCTCCCTTAAACCATATGCATCCATTTGAACTCCCAGATCTTCCTCAAGTTGTTAGGCTCTATTAGGAGGAACTTAGCTCTGATACCAATTGTTGATAACTGAGGAGGGGGGGGGTGAATCAGTTATCCTAATTATTTCCCTTATTGAACTTTCTTATTAATTGATGCAGCATTGAATCAAACACTAAACCATTAACATGAAATAAGAAACACATAACACAGTATTTTTGACGTGGAAACCCTGTTAAGGGAGAAAACCATGGGGTGATTAACCCAAAATTATTCTCTGTTAGAAGAATAGGAGATTACAAAAATGGCACTTGCCAATTAGGGCTCACTGCCCGAGCACACTGCTCACAAGAGGCCCACTGCCTATAAGAAGACACACTGTCTACAAAGTGATAAGAATCATAGTCTTGAACTGATTGGAAGCATCTGCATATGCTGGAGTTCAGTTCCGGTTAGGCTCAGTACACTGATCTGCTGCACTTCATCTTTCCTCTATTCTTTATTCTGCTATCTTTCACATACCGGATCCTTTTTGCTACCTCTGCTCTGTTCTGGACTTATTCGCATATATCTTCACACCATCACACACTTCACAACTAAATCCATCCTCTATATATATCCGCACAAGTAATTTCATCACCTTTCTAGTCGGCATCCGGAACAGTCTAGTTTCTTACAAACTCTTGTTCTGTCGGCTGAATCCTTCCTCACCAAGCAATGCGGATCAAGCATATACTTGTAGATATCATTAATCATGTCGGCCAAACATGATTCATGCCTTCACAACCTCTATCATCAACAGTAACACATCCGGAAAGTAGTCTGATACTCTGTCAGTCAGTTCTTCCTCTGTTTTCACTGTTTCTCAAGAATCCGGTACTCAACTATTCATATCTTTTTCCTTGTCCATCACCGGAGGCTAAATCCTTGGAATATACCACTCAAGGTAGTCCTCTTGACTTCCCCAAATCCGCACTGCACCAAGACACTTCCTCTGAGAGATCCGGACCAATCTGTCGGACCTTGCCACATGCTCTGTTCTTGTTCACCGGACCACAACATTCTTTATTCTGACTTCCGGTAGAGACACATCATGACTTGCGGATATGTGGGATGACCTTTGTTGCCATCAATGACAACAACTATGAATCCATATAGTGTCTCTTGCCAACAGTCATCTCTTCTCTGCAAAAACAATCAATCTTCTGATAGCAATATCTCTCTAGAATCAAAGCCAAATGATCTAAATTCTTGATATGTTATAATTGACTATGTCTAGATGTTAAGTCCAGCTTCATAGCCTCTAATATTTAAATGTGGTAAAATATAGTATTCTCCAAGGTCGCTCTCTCTGCAATCTATTAGGTCTCAAAAACGTAGGTTGTTATCCCTAAGAGGGTACCAGGCTCCCTTGATGTTTTTGGCTAACTGACACGGGGTAGATATGGCTAAACCCCCTTCACTTAAGGCTCTGCCAGACCTAGGCGGGTAAACCTCTAATTAGTAAAGCAGATAAAGATTAGAATCAATCTAGCTATTTGTAATGGCACAAGTCATAAAACAGATAAAAGACAGCAAGTTAATTCTAAGAATAATTTAAATTGTAATGCTAAAACAATAATACAATCTAACTAAGTAAATCTAAAATGAATTTGGATAAGTAATAATGAAAATATTAGACCAGTGCCTTATTGAATATAGAGTCAGTATGATTATGAAACAAATGACTATTTGTTTGGTAAAAACTCGAAGTACCTAGCATGAAAGAATAGGTATGTAACTTGTACAACCCTGCAAGGAAGTAGTTAATATTCCATACTTATATATCCAATTGACAAAATCAAATTACCTGCATTCATCTAAAAGGATTTAATCCTTGCTCGAAGGAACCTATTAGAATAATACTACAATTATAACAGATTTATCAAAAACTAGAGACAGAATACAAACCCTAATTATATGACTATTCTTATAGATCCATGACAATGCCTTCATAGTTACTATGATAGATTTAAAGGATTTAATTCTGGAAGCAGAAACCAATTAATCTCATCACACTATAACAGCAAATGTGTATAGACAACTTGAAGATATACTTGATAACTCAAATTGAATAATAGAGAAGACTTTGAAAGGAGACAGTCATATAATTGAATGAATTTAACAAATAGTTGATACCAAAATTTGCAGTCACTTCTTCATGCTTACAGACTTGATTCCATCAGAGAAAGCTTGCACATGATCTACTAGAAATAAACTATATTAAAAATGAACTAGCAATGCGGTTCAAATCTAATCTATAATGTTTCTTCCTATTCTCTCTAATCTCCCCTCTATCATCTAATGTCCCCTTTTCTGGTCTTGGTCATCTCTTATAAAGAGAGGCATACAAGCTTCAGACCAGTTACAATGGTTGTGACGGTTGGTAACTGAACAACAACATTAGTTTTAATAAAATAGATTCGGAAAGATTAACAGTCATCTTAATCATCAGATGGATAATCATCTCAGAATCAAACAAAGATCTTCAACTAGAATTCTGCTTAATCTCCTTCGAGGATTCCTTTATTATCCTACAAAGACCAGATAAAACACAAATTAATGTATGATCAAACAATCCAAATAGATTTATTTGAACAAATGTATTTATTCAAGTAATTTCTCCCTTTATCAATGATTTGTCAGTTGCTCAAACTCCTTTCATGGGTTTTTTATGGTTTGATCCCCGCTATGAATATCCTACATAAAACCCATTTTTCAAATGTTAGAAGAGTATATTAACTATTCAAAATAAAATGATGTTTTAGGGTTTTTGTATTTTACATTGGAAAGACCTTTCACAATGTGTCCCTGACATCGTTGTGACTATCATGTCGGTGAGATTGGCATGTTTTATCCTGATTCATCTCTCTCACCGATATACTTGTTAGCGAATGTGTTTCAATCGAAATAAAATGCATGATCGGAGTGACTTATTTTAAGTCACCCGATAGTGGTTATCTCCCTGATAGCCTTCCTTCACACTTTCCGTCGAAGTGAGATATTCCATCGGGGTAACCTTTTTCAAGTCACCCGACAATGTTTATCTCCCCGGTGGCCACTTAGTATCTTTCATCGGAGAAAATTTGCCAAAGTGTCACCGACACTATTATCACTGTGACCTGTGAGTCGGTAAGACATATATATTTCATTCTGACCTATTTAGCTATGCCGATGGATATGTATATCGGTGTGACTCATACCGAAAGCACCTTTTGTTGTTTCACCAAGATACCAGAGTATCAAAGACCTATTAAATATTTATTCTGACACTCATGTCCTGTTGATGCTTATTATCTCCTTCGATTCCATAGGATGCTTCGGTGAGAGTTTCACCGAAATACTCCATCAGTATGATCTACACTGTCGAGGGGTTTTGTAAAGCATTCACTGATAGTAATATCTCTTACCAATCAGCGTGAATTGGTAACTCTCCTTCCGACGAAATTCATCAGTATCACTTAGTTCATTGGTAACCTTTGAGATTTTCTTCCCAATGATCAATCTTATGCCGATACTTACTTCCTTTTGTGTATTTCTCAAAGCTCCATCAATGAGAGGTATAAGATCGGTATAAATTAAATTATCTTCGCCGATAACAATGATCCTGCCGATATGTTATCTTTGCCCTCTTTCAATGGTAACAATTAACTTTATATCCCATGTGTTATCTCCACCATTATGTCCATTGAAATAGGATTATTTAGTCTTGGAATGTGGTGCAGGAGCACCCCTACAAGACAGGATATAGGTTCATTGTCCGCATGATAGGACATTAGTCTATTTTTAGCATGTTTGACTTCATAATGTAATAAGGTCCATTGGACCAATGCATATGTATTAGATCAGCCTAGGAGGGTGTGCAGGCAGTTAGAGTTCGTTATCAGGTTGTATGAGTTGTCCTCTCCCAGCCGCTTGGAAGCTCCCAGCCGCTGGGAACCGAGTTGGTAGTACTCGTAGGATATTGCTATAAATAACTCAGATCAGTTAGGGTTTGATATCATATCAGAGAGAAGAGAGTAGTAGTTATGTTATGTTGTACTGGTGATTGATATCAGAGTAGTAGTTATGCTATGTTGTACTGGTGATTGAGTGAAATCCAGAGATCAGTCCAGACATTGTGAAACATTGTTGTTCGATAGTATTGTAGAAACAGGACATTAGTGTTTCATCTAAATAAGATCTCATCAATTGCATTATCTGGTTTATCAGCTGTTTATGTTTTGATTTCTGTTCTGATTACAGGTTAATGGATTCTTTCAACCCTTCCACCGGTTGATTCTGTGAATCGGTGGAATGGTCATGCATGTTAGTTTAGGTTGTATTTTAGTTTTCTGTTTATGCATTTCATTGTGTGGGAGATCAATTGGTAGCATGCTGTGAATCAACCTAGCATCCTCATGTGCTAGGATTTAGGAAGATAAACTGTTAAGTTTTGATCTGAAGGTGATCCGGCCCGATCATCATGTTTTCTTTGTGAAATTGTGCGGTTCTGTGAGTTTGCATGCAGCTGACGGATATACAGGGATCTGCATGTGCTTTTCTAGACGGAGTGAATCGCATCGTCATCTACGAGTATATCGCTATTCGGATCGGGTTATGAAGCTGACGAAGACTGTATGTTTCAAGTGCATCAGGATGATATAGGTTGGATATATACTCAGTGTATATATCATCGTCAGGATCATCTTTCATGTGTAGCCATCGTCCGCATGTCGCTATCGCATGCAGGAGTGAAAGTTTACTTTTTGGCTAAGGACCGGAGAAGTCATCATCAGGATATTGAAAAGATCACCGGATATTCATTATCATGTTGCGGAGGATATAAGTGTCTTATATCCTGTTGACATCATCATCGGGTGCAAGTGATGTCATCGTCATCAGGATATTGCGAATATCACCCTATGCAAGTTTATCCTGCTGTCGCTAAGTGTTTTGGCATCGGCGTAAGTCATCGGCATAAAGTTTGATTAACATCATCAGGATGTTTCAATATGACTGGATAAGTCATATCCTGATGCTATTGTTTGAGTAGTCGGATATCGGGTGACGTAAGCATCGGAGGAAAGGTGCTTGAAGTTGTCGTCATCAGGATATATGGAGGGAACCGGATATTTTATATCCTGCTGATGAAGATTGTAGTCGAGTATCATGATGCTGCTGACAGGCGAAAGGCGAAAGGCGATAAGGAAGTGAACAGTAGTTAGCAGGAGGATATTTCATACCTCTTCGAAATATGATGATGATGATAAGGATTTTAACATGCGGGTTGTGTTAATGACTCCTCCTTCCCATTTGTAAGCTTCTGTTGCGTTTCCTCTGCATCATAGTGGTATCACAGCAAAGGAAGGATCTTCTGGAAAAGATCAAGATATAGCAGGATGTCAGGTGACGAAGGAACATCAGAGATTCCGGCAAGGATGACCAACGTTCAGTTGGCAGTTCTGGTAAAGAAACAGATTGCAGAGAGCAAGGCCGTGAAGGCTCAGAATTAGGAATTGAAGGATGAGTTAGCGAAGTTGAGGAGTAGAGTAGGTTCTGGTAGAGAAGAAGATAGGGAAGAAGAAGAGATCCCTAGTTGGAACGAGGAGGTCGTTCCTGCAGACTAGAGACCACTGTTGAACGCCCTCAAGGCCATGGAGAGGAGAACCATGGATGTGAAATTGGATTTGCCAGTGTTTACAGGAAAGATGGAACCTGATTCAGTGATGGAGTGGATAGACTCCTTGAACAATTTCTTTGAAACAGAGGAGATACCAGAACAACAGAGAGTGAAAATAGCCCAGTCAAAAATGAAAGAAGCTGCCTTGACATGGTGGAATTTCGTCCAAGATGATAGAGTACAGGAAGGAAAGCGTAGAGTCACTGCATGGAAGAAGATGATGGCATTAGTAAAGGAAGCTTATGTCCCATTGGATTACAGTATCCAATTACACAAGAGGAAGCAAAACCTGAAGCAGAAGGAGCTAGATGTCAGCTCATATACAGAAGAATTCATGAAACTTTGTATGAAAACAAAGGTAAAGGAAACTGAAGAAGAGAAGGTAGCCAGATACCTTAATGGATTGAGGTTCAACATTCAGGAAGATTTAAGTCTGCATAATCCAGATACAGTTCAGAAATGCTTTCAGTTGGCATTGAAAGTGGAAGAGAAGTTAAAGAGAAAACAAGAACAACACAATAGAGGAAGAGGAAGACAACAAAGGGGTGGAAGAGGTCCTTTTAGAGGTAGAGGACATGGACATGGATATCAAGGAGAATCCAGTCATGACAATAGTAAGGGAAACAATAGTCAGAACCAGGGGGAAAATTATAGTCAGCAAGGAAACTTCAGAGGTAGAAGACCTTTCAGAGGAAGATCCCAGGGCAGAGGATCCATCAGATGTTATAACTGTAACAAAGAAGGCCATATAGCCAGCAGATGTCCAGAAAAGGCCACAAGCTCAATAGGAGAAAGGAGAACAAATCTGATCCAAGAACCTGATAATCAAAGTATGACAAGCTCTAATGCTTTTCAGAGTGTGAACGCTCCTGATAATTATGGATACCCAGAAAGTGGAGAGTCCCTAATGATGAGAAGAACAATGACTACCATGAAGGTACCTGACAAAGAATCCCCTCAAAGAAAGTCTCTTTTCATGACTATTTGCAAAGCAGGAGGTAAGGCATGTAAAGTTTTGATTGATTCTGGTTCTACTGAAAATTTTGTGTCTGAAGAAATGGTGACAAAGCTTAAGCTTAGGAGATTGCCTCACCCCTCCCCATATAAAGTCTCATGGCTTACCCAAGGTCAGCAGACAACTGTAGAAGAGCAGGCTTGGGTAGAATTTCAGATTGGAACATATAAGGATAAGTTGTTGTTTGACATTACCACCATGGATGCTTGCAATCTTTTATTTGGTAGACCATGGCAGTATGATTTGAAGGCACAACATGATGGTGTTAGAAACATCTATACAATCACTAAAGATGGTAAGGTTATAAAGTTACTACCATTGACGGAAAAGGAGGAGAAATCTAAAGGAAAAGAGGTGAAGGTAATGCTGATGGAAGGTAAACAGTTCATGAAAGAAGTAGCAGCAGAAGGTGCAGTTGCATATGCCCTAATCCCATGTATGAGGGTGAATAAAGAACAGCAGCAAGAAGTCAAGGAAGAGAAAAAGCAAAGGTTCATAGACCCAGCTATCCAAGAGCTATTGGATAAGTACAAAGGTATCATCTCAGAAGGAATGCCAAGATCCCTACCACCTGTCAGGGATATCAGTCACTGCATAGACTTAATTCCAGGGTCAACACTTCCAAACAAAGCAGCCTATAAGCTAACTCCAGAACAGAATGCAGAAGTAGCCAGACAAATTGAAGAATTATTGGATTCAGGTCTGATTGGGAAAAGTTTAAGTCCATGTGCAGTACCAGCTGTACTAGCACCAAAGAAGGAAGGTACTTGGAGGCTTTGCACAGATTCTAGAGCTATTAACAAGATCACAATCAGGTATAGGTTTCCAATCCCTAGGATAGAGGATTTACTTGACTGTTTGGGAGGTGCTAAGTATTTTACAAAAATAGATTTGAAGAGTGGATATCATCAGATTAGGATTAGGCCAATAGATGAATGGAAAACAGCATTCAAAACTAATGAAGGGTTATATGAGTGGAAGGTTATGCCTTTTGGTTTAACTAATGCACCTAGTACTTTTATGAGGTTGATGAATGAGGTTTTGAAAGAGTTCATTGGTAAGTTTGTCATAGTATATTTAGATGACATTCTGATTTTCAGCAACACAAAAGAAGAACATCTTAGACACATAGATTTGGTTCTTAAGAGGTTACATGAAAAGCAGGTGATGATAAATTTAGTCAAGTGTTTGTTCATGCAAGAGGAGATCACATATTTGGGTTTTGTCATTTCACAAGGAAAGTTACAAATGGATAAGGAGAAGGTAAGTGCCATATTGTCTTGGCCAACCCCAAAGACTATGAATGATGTCAGAAGTTTCCATGGGTTAGCAACCTTCTACAGGAAGTTTATAAGAGGGTTTAGTCATATTTGTGCACCCATGCTTGATACCATCAAAGGAGGACAGAAGTGCAGATTTGTTTGGACTCAAAGAGCAGATGATTCTTTTGAAACATTGAAGAAGAAGGTGGCACAGCAGCCAGTCCTTGCACTTCCAGACTTTAACAAAATCTTTCAGGTGGAATGTGATGCCAGTCACATGGCCATTGGAGCAGTACTCAGCCAAGAAGGTAGACCTATTGCATTTTTCAGTGAGAAGCTCAATGATGCTAAAAAGAGGTATTCCTCATATGATTTGGAAATGTATGCTTTAGTCCAGTCACTCAAGAAATGGAGGCATTACTTGATGCCAAAGGAATTCATAGTATTCACAGATAACCAGGCTCTGAGTTTCATAAACAGCTAGGAAAAGCTGAACCATAGACACATGAAATGGGTAGAAACCTTACAAGCATTTACTTTTACATTGAAGCATAAGAAAGGAGTCAAGAATAAAGTTGCAGATGCTTTGAGCAGGAGAGTTCTAACAGTCAACCAGATAGTTTATGGTATGCATCCAAGAGGAATTTTGGAATTGAGAGATCTACCTACAGTACACCCTATTAGTGCAGAAGGAGAAGCTTTTGCAGAAGCCATCAAAGAGGTTCATGATCAAGTCAAGACCCAACTACAGCAAACCACCTTGAAGTATAAGGAATATGCTGATAAAAAGAAGAAGGATGTACAGTTTGATGTTGGAGATTTGGTATGGGTTCATTTGAAGAAGGACAGACTTCCTAAGGGAAAATATACTAAACTTATGCAGAGAAAAGTTGGACCATGTCAGATCTTGCACAAGCATGGACAGAATGCTTATGAGATACAACTCCCCCCTGATCTTGGTTTGTCCCCTGTATTCAATGTATGTGATTTAACTCCACACAAGTCTTATCCAGATGCAGATCAGGATCTCCTACAGGATACAGTCCATGATAACATTCCCAAGCATGATCCTCCACAGTTGCAGAAGGTTTTGGACACCAGAGTGGTCAAACAGACTCGGAACAAACAGTACTTGGAGTATCTAGTCTCTTGGAATGGAAAACCTAATTCTGAAGCAGTATGGATGACTGAAGAGCAGATCCAGAAACATGGTGCAGATCTTCATACTCTCATCTCAAGTGGACTTGAGATTTCTTCTTCTGGGGAGTATGGTGTAGGAGCACCCCTACAAGACAAGATATAGGTTCATTGTCCGCATGACAGGACATTAGTCTATTTTTAGCATGTTTGACTTCATAATGTAATAAGGTCCATTGGACCAATGCATATGTATTAGATCAGCCTAGGAGAGTGTGCAGGCAGTTAGAGTTCGTTATCAGGTTGTATGAGTTGTCCTCTCCCAGCTGCTTGGAAGCTCCCAGCCGCTGGGAACTGAGTTGGTAGTACTCGTAGGATATTGCTATAAATAACTCAGATCAGTTAGGGTTTGATATCATATCAGAGAGAAGAGAGTAGTAGTTATGTTATGTTGTACTGGTGATTGATATCAGAGTAGTAGTTATGTTATGTTGTACTGGTGATTGAGTGAAATCCAGAGATCAGTCCAGACATTGTGAAACATTGTTGTTCGATAGTATTGTAGAAACAGGACATTAGTGTTTCATCTAAATAAGATCTCATCAATTGCATTATCTGGTTTATCAGCTATTTATGTTTTGATTTCTATTCTGATTATAGGTTAATGGATTCTTTCAACCCTTCCACCGGTTGATTCTGTGAATCAGTGGAATGGTCATGCATGTTAGTTTAGGTTGTATTTTAGTTTTCTGTTTATGCATTTCATTGTGTGGGAGATCAATTGGTAGCATGCTGTGAATCAACCTAGCATCCTCATGTGCTAGGATTTAGGAAGATAAACTATTAAGTTTTGATCTAAAGGTGATCCGGCCCGATCATCATGTTTTCTTTGTGAAATTGTGCGGTTCTGTGAGTTTGCATGCAGCTGACGGATATACAGGGATCTGCATGTGCTTTTCCAGAGGGAGTGAATCGTATCGTCATCTATGAGTATATTGCTATCTGGATTAGGTTATGAAGCTGACGAAGACTGTATGTTTCAAGTGCATCAGGATGATATAGGTTGGATATATACTCAGTGTATATATCATCGTCAGGATCATCTTTCGTGTGTAGCCATCGTCCGCATGTCGCTATCGCATGTAGGAGTGAAAGTTCACTTTTTGGCTAAGGACCAGAGAAGTCATCATCAGGATATTGAAAAGACCACCGGATATTCATTATCATGTTGCGGAGGATATAAGTGTCTTATATCCTGTTGACATCATCATCGGGTGCAAGTGACGTCATCGTCATCAGGATATTGCGAATATCACCCTATGCAAGTTTATCCTGCTGTCGCTAAGTGTTTTGGCATCGGCGTAAGTCATCGGCATAAAGTTTGATTAACATCATCAGGATGTTTCAATATGACCGGATAAGTCATATCCTGATGCTGTTGTTTGAGTAGTCGGATATCGGGTGACGTAAGCATCGGAGGAAAGGTGCTTGAAGTTGTCGTCATCAGGATATATGGAGGGAACCGGATATTTTATATCTTGCTGATGAAGATGATAGTCGAGTATCATGATGTTGCTGACAGGCAAAAGGCGAAAGGCGATAAGGAAGTGAACAGTAGTTAGCAGGAGGATATTTCATACCTCTTCGAAATATGATGATGCTGTCTGTGTTAGCAAGAAATATGATGATGATGATAAGGATTTTAACATGCGGGTTGTGTTAATGACTCCTCCTTCCCATTTGTAAGCTTCTGTTGTGTTTCCTCTGCATCAGAATGATGTTCCATAGCACTTTTACTGGTGTAGCAATCAAACTTTTATGATGGGAGCATAAAATTTTGACTAAAATTGGAACAAAATTTCAGTCCCAACAGTGGCTCTTTCTGGGGATGTATGCCCTTTGTGGGCATAGCAAGATCCTAGATATCTAGGGAGCAGACCAATGCCTTCTTCATTTGATGACGTGTGGAGATCCTAGATTATTTTTTTATAAAAAACCTTTATAAGAGATATCTTTAAGCAAGTCATTTAATTCTTCTAAACTATTGTGCATGGAAAAGACCATTTGGAGAGTTTAATCAGAATTGTCCATGCATTGGCAATTCTTTGTTCTCTCAGGTTCTTTTTAAGAGAAAAAGTGTTTCAAAAACTGCCCATGTATTGGTAGTTCTTGCTCTTCACCAGACATGTTCTGTACATAATATGAATCCTCCCCTGCCTTACCATTTATGACAGAAGGTCCAATCCACAGGGCATCGAATTTTCCATGCTTCCCCTTTTCTTGATACCTGGCATTCCAAATAAGCACTATGTCACCTATTTCAAATTTTTTGAGCTTAGATTTTTTATCATACAGGTACTTCATCTGCATTTGCATTTTCTTATTTTGTTGTATTGCTTGTTCCCTCATTTTGTTCAACTCCATTAGCTGTTCTAGCCTTTCCTCAATTGGTTCTAGGACATTCCGATCCTCTTGGACAATAAACTTACAGACTAGCAGCAGGTTGTGTATCGGGAGTTTGGCATGAGTTCCATATACTAATTCAAATGATGATTTGCCAATTGCTTTCTTCACTGTGATCCTATCAGCCCACAGTGCTAATCTCAACTTAGAATCCCAAATTTTCTTATTGTTATCCAACATTCTATTTATAATTTTTAGGATACTTTTATTGCTGGACTCAGCTTGTCCATTACCTTGTGGGTGGTAAGGAGAAGAATATGAAATCGTAATACCATAAGATTTACAAAAAAATTTAAACTCATCCGATATAAAACACATTCCATTGTTAGTTATAAGCCTCAAGGGTACCCCAAATCTAGTCAAAATGTTTTCCAATAGGAAGTTAATCACAACCTTGCTAGTTGCTTGCTTAGTGGGCACTGCTTCTACCCATTTCATGAAATAGTTGGTGGCCACCAATATCCATCTGTGGCCGTCACTTGATTTTTCCATAATTTCTCCTATAAAGTCAATTCCCCATTGGTGAAATGGGGCATCAACTTGCATAGGCCTTAGGGGTAATGCACCTTGATATTTTAATTTTCTAGAGAATTTTTTACAAGCTTCACATTTCCTAGTAAAATTATAAGCATCATTGAAAACCTTGGGCCAATAATAACCAGCCCTTAATATCTGGTGTGCTATGGTTTTAGCTGAGAAATGGCCACCACACACTCCCTGATGCATTTATTTCAAAGCAGATTTAGCTTGCTCTTCATCTAAACAAAACAATAAGATACCATCATTATTTTTCCAAAAAAGATCTCCTTCTATAAGCACATATTTAGAAGCATGCAATTTTAAAGTTCTTTTCTTATTATCATCAAATCCTTCAGGGCATCTCATGTGCTTGAGGTAATACACTATGTCAATGTACTAAGGAGTTTTCTCAATACTTGTTATCATGTCCTCTTCATTTTTGGTTCTAACACCGAGTTGATGGGTCTTTGTTTGTGTCTAAAGGGCTTAGCATTAGATTTAAGTGGAATTTTGTGTTGGAACAAATCTTCCCTATATGCTCTAAGATCATCATAAGACCAGGCAAACACATGTTTATATTTTCTCAATAATGTAATTAACATGCTTCTGATTGTAGGGGTTATTTTCTTTCCAATGTAGACCTTTTTAGGTGACAATTAAGTTCCCAAATTTATTTCTTCCACATCATCTTCCTTTATTGTTACTTCTTTGGAAATGGATTGATCATTTGCATCAAAAACTCTCTCTAATGCTACTAAACCTTTTGGAATTTTATTGGTTTTAAACTGGACAATTTCTTTCCCAAATAAAGTCTCTTTACCATCATTCTTCTCAACAAAAGCATTAAGATCAATCTCTTGATTCTCATATTGATCTACATAATGCAAAAATTTGAGTAAGTCAGCATCACTATCAAAAACCTGCCAGTTATATATGTTGTCTGGGATAGTTGGTCTTGTTTTGAGCTCAACTTCTGAAATACCTGTCAAGGTAATGTCATCCCTTTTCACAGCTATGTTTGCGAGGAAGTCAGCCATTATATTTTTTGACCTATCTATCCAACTTATCGAAAAAGCATCAAACAATTCTATATCATCTAGAACTGCATTTCTATATTGTTTCAGTTTTTTGTTTTTTGAAGAATATTTACCTTTGACTTGTGAAATAATCAATTCAGAATCTCCATACACTGCTAACAATTTGATTTTGTGTTTTCTAGCAATGTTTAGCCCAATTAAGAGTGCTTCATATTTAGCTATGTTATTTGTGCACTCAAAATTTAGAGAAAAAGAATATTTGAATGTTTTCCCTGATGGTGATATAAACAACACCCCAAATCCATTTCCTGCCTTGCTGCATGCACCATCAAAATACATGGTCCATACACCATTTTCATCAAGTTGGGCTTCATGGTGAATTGGGTCCGTATTATGCAGTTTAGACTTTTCTTCCACCCTAAATGTACTAAAGTCAATGTCACAGAAACAAATCATTTGATTTGGATCAAGTTTCTCTATAGTGCTGTCATACCTTGGCTCCCTATAGAGTTTAATTGCCTGTATTCCCAATGGGATAGTAGCATAGGATAAATCTAGTTGCACACTTCCTCCTACCATGGCAGTCCATTGTCTAGATAACAACATTCCATAGTTGGGTGGGATATTTACCACAGTGATTTCAATTTTATAGGAGGCTTCAGGATGAGATGCTAATTTTATTTCAACATCTTTCATGATTCCAACAACCGGGACAGATCTGTTATCCATTGCATAACATTTACCGAATGTAGTATCCACCCACATTCCTAACTTTTTCATAACAGCCATGGGCATTATGTTTACTGCTGCTCCTGAATCAAGCATGCAATTCCTAACTAATTTGTTGTTTATTAGCAAGGTAATATAGAATGGATCTACTTGAGATGGATTTTTCATTAATGTTTCACCCAGGTATACCTCAGGTCTCTTGATAGATTCTTGTTGCATATTTATTTTGGGACTATGTTGTTCGGGTTTTTGGTCTGATACATTTGATATCATCTTCACCACTATATTTTTATATTTTTCCACCTTCATCATTTCTAGAAGTGGCACAGATACTTTCATTTGAGAAACAACTTGAGCAATATCAAATGAGGGATTTATGTTTAATTCTAACCCATTAACTTTTGTTTGTCCCTTTTCTTCAGTTTTTGTGCCATCCTTCTTTTTGTTTGGTGTGTCAACGGGAGGTATATCATGAGGTGTTTTCTCAGTTTTATCACTTTTACCAGAAGTCTAATTTTTTATAAATATACTTCTGGGTGTTCCTTTTTCAACATTGACTATCCTATTTCTCAGGTTGTAATTACTCTTGGCTTGTGCTACCACAGCCATTGTTAAAGCTTTTCTTTCTACCTCAGAAGGTTTTTGCCAATTGTAGCTTTGTGTTGTATTAGGGTCATATCCACAATTTCCTAAGTCTTCTTCATGGTCAGAAAATACTTCTTGTCCTCCTAAGTTCACATTATATTTTTGTTCTCCTACATCATATTCATACCCTACTTCCTCACCAGATGAATAATCTTCTTCAACAGTGAAAGGTGTGATACCCAACATATTTATAGTGTGATGATACATCTCAGGGTTATAAAATGTCTCATCTTTTTGTATTGATTGCACTACCACACAATAATCAGGGGAGTGTGGTAAATTACAGGGCATACACCATGGAGCAGTTTTTGTCATATGGACTCCATTTTTCTTCAAAGGGTTAGGAGTGTCTTTTCCATAGTTATGTCTCCTATTAGTATCCAAGGGCTTTCCATCTTTCCAATTCGTATGATATGGCATATCATCGAGTCTTGGCCTTTCATTCTTATGTGAGTATTCTTGTTTGTTTGCAGGAGGATTAGGATTTTGGGGAACCCTTATATTATCTCTTTTTCTGTTCATCCTAGCAACCTTTTTATTGTTTTCAATGGTGAGAGCCATTTTTTGTGCTTCTGCCAAAGTTCTAGGACTTTTGCCCCTAAGTTCATAACCTGTCTTTGGGTCAAATGCTTTCAAGTATATTCTAAGGGCTGCTTGGTTATTCAATTTGGATTCTTGTGGGACCTTATTATATAGTTTAGTGAATCTCAAATTACAAGCATACACCTGCTCCTTTTGATACTTTTGAATAGTTATTAATTCATGAAGAGCAAATTCTAGAGCACATTGATTTCTAAATTGTTCTAAAAATTGATTGTGGAAGTCTCTTAAGGAATATATTGAAGCGTTTGGTAAGCTATTTACCCAATCTCTTGCTTCATTAGTAAGAGATATCATAAACAGTTTCATTTTTACATCCTCATATTCATTGCCAATATCCTGTATAAAAGCATTGAATCGTTTGATATGCTTTTCAACAGTCAATTCACTGCTTCCTGTAAACTTAGGCACATTGTTCCTCCAACTATTATCCATGGGATAAGGATATAGCTGATACCCAGTTAAATCAAATTGTCTGGCCATACTCATAGGATTAGGAAATGGCATATTTGGGTATGGTGAATAATATTGATATCCAAATGGAGGTTGTGGATACATATTAGGTTGAGCATATTGCTGATGATACATATTCTGTTGTGGGGGAGGTTGCTGATATTGATTGTTAAGTCTATGCCCTGGCAGTGGATATTGTTGGTGCACATTCCCAATATTTGCAGGTGGAGGTCTTTGTATTTGCCTATATTGTGGAGGAGGGTTATTGTATGTATTGTGGGATGCCATGTTTACATTTTGATGGTGAGGTGGAATATGGTGATGACCAGGTGGTGGATGAGGATTAGCTATATGCTGAGATGGGTTGTGTGCATTGGACGGTCTTAGATTTTGGGGAATAGTGTTCTGATGACTTCCGGATGCATGTGAGTTTTGGACACCACCTCTATTTTGCTGTGAATTTCTTAAAATGTTTCCTCTATGTGGAGGTACATATTTTGGGAGAGCTATTTTGGTTATACTTTTCCTCTGTTGAATTTCTTGCTGCAACAACTCTCTCTCTTCCTATATTTTGTACCTTTCAAGTTCTTTCCAAAGCCTGAACAATTCTTGTTGCTCTTCACTCATACTTCTTAGATCCTCTGGATTGTCATTTATTTCTTGATCTGAAAACCCATGTCTTACCCCCTCTCCCTGATGTAATGACATCTTAAAATCATGTTCAACTTGATTTTGGCCAATATCCCTCGTGACCTTTGTATCATGCTCAATCTGTTCTTGAGGAGTTGGTCTGTATCTTGCCAAAATATCATCAATTGCTCCACTGAGATTCTCATTTGAATCATGTAAAGCTGTGAACTTGTTGTGAATTGAAATATTTTGCTCTGAATTATTCTCTTGGGTATCCAAATTATTATCTTGGTGAGAATAATTTGAAGTTCCATTTATTTTGGAAATGTTTCTAAGTGGTGGAGATGACTGCAATTTTTTACCTTCCATCTTAGATCTCCTACCATCCATTTGATATTGAGTTCTTTGTTATAACTATAACTAGAGTCACCACCTATTAATAAATAGGAAAAGTTTGTACTTTATCTATAGGGTTCTTGTCAACAACAGAGTTACCAAATTAAATTTTTTGAAATGACTCTATTAATTTCTAAGGTCTTTTATTTAGTTCCCCAGTAGAGTTGCCAATTCTGTTAGGTCTCAAAAACATAGGTTGTTATCCCTAAGAGGGTGCTAGGCTCTCTTGACATTTTTGGCTAACTGATACGGGGTAGGTATGGCTAAACCCCTTTTGCTTAAGGTTCTGCCAGACCTAGGCAGGTAAACCTCTAATTAGTAAAGCAGATAAAGATTAGAATCAATCTATCTATTTATAATGGCACAAGTCATAAAATAGATAAAAGACAGCAAGTTAATTCTAAGAATAATCTAAATTGTAATGCTAAAACAATAATGCAATCTAACTAAGTAAATCTAAAATGAATTTGGATAAGTAATAATGAAAATATTAGACTAGTGCCTTATTGAATATAGAGTCAGTATGATTATGAAGCAAATGACTATTTGTTTGGTAAAAACTCAAACTATCTGGCATGAAAGAATAGGTATGTAACTTGTACAACCCTGCAAGGAAGTAGTTAATATTCCATACTTATATATCCAATTGACAAATTCAAATTACCTGCATTCATCTAAAAGGATTTAATCCTTGCTTGAAGGAACCTATTAGAATAATACTACAATTGTAATAGATTTATCAAAAACTAGAGATAGAATACAAACCCTAATTATATGACTATTCTTACAGATCCATGACAATGCCTTCACAGTTACTATGATAGATTTAAAGGATTTAATTCTGGAAGTAGAAACCAATTAATCTCATCACACTATAACATCAAATGTGTATAGACAACTTGAAGATATACTTGATATCTCAAATTGACTAATAAAGAAGACTTTGAAAGGAGACAGTCATATAATTGAATGAATTTAACAAATAGTTGATACCAAAATTTGTAGTAACTTCTTCATGCTTACAGACTTGATTCCGTCAGAGAAAGCTTGCACATGATCTACCAGAAATAAAATATATTAAAAATGAACTAGCAATGCGGTTCAAATCTAATCTATAATGTTTCTTCCTATTCTCTCTCTAATCTCCCCTCTATCATCTAATGTCCCCTTTTCTGGTCCTGGTCATCTCTTATAAAGAGAGGCATACAAGATTCAGACTAGTTACAATGGTTGTGATGGTTGATAACCAAACAACAACATTAGTTTTAATAAAACAGATTCATAAAGATTAACAGTCGTCTTAATCATCAGATGGATAATCATCTCAAAATCGAACAAAGATCTTCAACTACAATTCTACTTAATCTCCTTAGAGGATTCCTTTATTATCCTAGAAAGACTAGATAAAACACAAATTAATATATTATTAAACAATCCAAATAGATTTATTTGAACAAATGTATTTATTAAAGTAATTTCTCCCTTTATCAATGATTTGTCAGTTGTTCAAACTCCTTTCGTGGGTGTTTTATGGTTTGATCCCCGCTATGAATATCCTACATAAAACCCATTTTTCAAATGTTAGAAGAGTATATTAACTATTCAAAATTAAATGATGTTTTTAGGGTTCCTGTATTTTGCATTGGCAAGACCTTTCACAACGTGTCCCTGACATCATTGTGACTATCGTGTGGGCGAGATTGGCATGCTTTATCCCGATTCATCTCTCTCACCGATATACTTGTTGGTGAATGTGTTTCTATCAGAATAAGATGCGTGATCGAAGTGACTTATTTTAAGTCACCTGATAGTGGTTATCTCCCCGATAGCCTACCTTTACACTTTCCGTCAGAGTGAGATATTCCATCGGGGTAACCTTTTTCAAGTCACCCAACAATGCTTATCTCCCCGATGGCCACTTAGTATCTTTCATCGGAGAGAATTTGCTGAAGTGTCACTAACATTGTTATCGCTGTGACCTGTGAGTTGATAAGACATATATATTTCATTCCGACCTATTTAGCTATGCTGATGGATATGTATATCGGTGTGACTCATACTGAAAGCACCTTTTATTGTTTCACCAAGACACCAGAGTATCAGAGACCTATTAATTGTTTATTCCGACGCTCATGTCCTGTCGGTGCTTATTATCTCCTTCAATTCCATAGGATGGTTCGGTGAGAGTTTCACCAAAATACTCCATCGATATGATCTACACTGTCAGGGGGTTTTGTAAAGCATTCACCGATAGTAATATCCCTTACCGATCAGCATGACTTGGTAACTCTCCTTCTGACGAAATTCATCGGTATCACTTAGTTCACTGGAAACCTTTGAGATTTTCTTCCCGATGATCAATCTTACGCCAATACTTACTTCCTTTTGTGTATTTCTCAAAGCTCCTTCAGTGAGAGGTATAAGATCGATATAAATTAAATTATCTTCGTCGATAACAATGATCCCGCCAATATGTTATCTTTGCCCTCTTTCAGTGGTAACAATTAACTTGATATCCCATGTGTTATCTCCACCATTATGTCCATTGAAATAGGACTATTTAGTCTTGGAATGATGTTCCATAGCACTTTTACTGGTGTAGCAATCAAACTTTTATGATGGGAGCATAAAATTTTGACTAAAATTGGAACAAAATTTTAGTCAAAATTTTAGTCCCAACATAATCTACAACTTCACTGTCAACTGTCTCAATTGTTCTGAATGCTTTCGGATGCTCCTACATCAAGATGGAGCCAAATATTCAATAACAAACATAACAACAACACAATTCTACTCTGAAACATAATGAAAGCCTTGAATATCCTTAGCATAAGATCACAAGTTCACATTATCCATCTAGTTTACAAATAAAGTCCTAAACATGTTTATATATGCATTCTCGCTAACATTTCATAATTCAAATTGAATAGGATGACAAAGGGAAACCTTTTAATGATCACTTTGTGGACATTTAAAATTAGGACCCTGACAAAATAGGGTAGAACAAGGGTGTGGGCGCTCTTGTCCAGGGATCTATTTTAAGGCCTAATTAAGATTTAGGACTCACCCTAGGTCCCATTTGACATGGGTTTTGGGGGATTTTGCTTCAGAATTCATTTTAAATGTTCATGATTAATCCTAAGGGACCTAAGAGCTAAACATAGGAGGTAAATGTCTTAGAGGACATTTTCCAATAAAATAGTAACCATAGGAGTACATACTATTTTTGGAATCCTCCATTCCAAACTTTTTCAACATTTCCTTAACATACTTTGACTATGAAAAGAAAATACCCTTTTTCTGATTGACTGATTTGTAATCCCAAAAAGAAATTCATTTCCCCACACATTGACATTTCAAATTCTTTCTACATCTCTTTCTTATACCTTCATTTCCTCCAAAGATTATATCATCAACATATACCTCCATAATTATGATTTGATCTTTTTCAATTTTGAAGTAAAAATTGCTATCTATAGTACCCTTTTTGAATCCTTTTTGTAGTAGGTATCTATCCAATCTTGCATACTATTGTTTCCTCCAACTGATTATCTAAATCCTCTAAAGATTTAGCCATTTTCTCATGCTGAAGGAGTCTAGGTCAGTGTCCAATGAATAGGATTCAACAATGAGTTGCAAATCCTCTACACTTTTGGTTCTATAAGACCAAGGCAGGTGTACCTTTTACAACATCTAAAGGTATTTCAAAGATTATTTAGGATGATACATCAAAATAGATGGTCCTTAATGAAAATAAACCAAGGAGATGACTAATTCCATTTAGATCAACTTAATCCTCTGGTAACACATTTCAGACCATAATTGAGAATGGTTATACATCCAAATCTATTCTTAGAACAATAACAGGAATATAAATGATTTTAATTGTTGGGATGGATCTAAATCAACATATCATCTCAGTGAGAGACCGATGTCTAACCCATTAGGCTACATAGTCAAGTTGCACAAAACAAGTGTATCATTCAAGCAATATTACTTCATTACAAATAGACTAATGGCATGAATACCTTGCATCAATGCCTTCTTTACTTGGTACTATAGAACTTTCTTTTGAAACCACAATGTAGAACAAAGTTAACAGAATGTTTTCCAAGAAATTATTTCTCTCCTTGAGAGAAGGCTAGAGAAAATATACACAATACATAAAACTGCAGAGATGAACTAAAATATCCTTGATATTAAGTATTCATATCAACTTAATTGCTTATACAATATGGAAAGAGTTCTATAACCAATATGACAATGTATTCAATATTGAAATTGATTTATTGCTCTATAGATTTGACCACAAATTGAAATGCAATTTTCTTCTATTATTCTAGATTAAAACATAGAATATACTATTGCCCAAGATAGAGACCTAGAACCCTTACAAAATGGCCTTGATTTCCCTTTGATAGAAACAAGGGAGTACAACAAGATTCAGGCCATGACCAACTTCTTGTTTGAATAGAATATGTCTAAAGCATCTTTCAAGTCTTAATAAGACAAAACATATTTGAAAGAAGTTGCGTTGTTGGAACAAAAATCAAGGAAGATATGCATTCTCTTGAAATTGACTTCATCCACACATGGGAGTTGCAACCATATGTTTTGTAGGTACATTACCTCGTAATGATGACACAAGCATGAGTGTAGTAACCTTCATTCTAAATGAAATTCAAATTTGTGTGTATTTTTTCCATTTGGGTGTCACTCTATAATTTATTTGCTGATGAAGATTTTCAAAGGAGGTAATCCACTAGATGACAAAACACACCACACTACTGCTGAGGTTGAAAACACTAGTACACATCTACCAAATGGTTTTTTTATTTCTAGTTGGTAGGGAATGTAACTAAGGGAATAATGGTTGTCATTTCAAATTCAAGTCTCGATAACTCATCCAAGGCTGAACTTAGACTATGAATGATTTTCTCTTCATCATTATTGATCTCCAAGATAATCAAGGTAGTGAGCCTTGAACATACTTCTGTCCATTTTCAAGACCTTTTAGTGTCTTATCCATCTTTCTCAATGGTGGTAAATATGACCCCTGTATCTTGTGAAAGTATGTAATCTCTCTAGAAAATACCTCAGTGACTTTTTTATGTTTCCACACTATCTTCCTAGTGGCTTTGATAAGGCCACTTAACTCTATTAGATGCTTACTAGCATCTTCATCACAATAATGCTTTTCTATCAAGATATCTAAAGCAAGGACCATGGGTGTCATGAATTTTTCTAATGTCCCAACCATGATCTCCATCTTTATATGCTCTCCAAGCATTTCCTTAAGGAATAATGGCATTTCCAGACTTTGTCCACATAGAGCATTATTCTTTCCATCTTTCTACTTAATAGGCCCTGTATGAAATCTACCTTTATCTTCTTCAATTTATTGAATGCATCATCATCCTTGGCCTAAGTCTTACTCAATTCTTCTTTAAGTCTCTCCTCTTCCTTCGATGGAATTGGAAACATGATTGGTGGGAGGGTACTATTAACCACATTCAATCTCTCTTGCAAATAGAGATTATGCCTACTTAATTTTTCCATGTCACACTACATTTTCATACTTGAGGCCTCTGTGAACATAGCAGCATGATTAGTCAAAGAAGTAGCCTGAATGGGGAAGTATCTTCCAATCTATGCACTATTAGATTCCCATTAATCATACTGGGGTCATCAATAACACGAGGCTTATTCCCTGTAGGGGAAATCAACCAAATAACTAGAGCATTAGAATCTAGGTCAAAAGTTGATCTAGAACATATATTTTGAGCCAATTCCTTTGTTATATTGATATTATCTTTCCTTTTAATAGTATAAAATGCTACTGCAGATGATATATCCCATCTAGGCATAATATATAGCCACTTGCCCTAACAATCTCTCTTCCCTTTTCTAGGGTTATTCCATCCATTTATTTATGCACTTTATTCTAAAATTCTCTAATAGCTTGCTCCTTATTTTCAGAGGTCAATCCTTAGACCCTTTTCAATATTTTGTACCCCTTTGTTTTCAAAATAAAATCCTTAAATTCCTTAAAACAAATCAAAGAATCATCATTAGTAAACCTGTGGCTTTCTAAAGGTCTTACATCATCTGATACTTCATCAATCCCTTACAAAGTAATCATCATTATTTCTTTTGAAGGAGTCTTTGTACTTATCATAGAAGCTTGCATTACCTCCATCATATTTGGTGAATCTGGTGCTTCACTTTCATCCACCTAGAAACTAGGAGTAGGAGATCATCAAGGAGAGACCTAATGAAGAGGGGTAACATCTCTGTGGACCTAAGAACTAGATGCATCCCTTGATGAAGAAGGGACAAGTGTCTCTTTAGGAATAATAAGAAAGTGAGAACATAATTCATTGGCATTTTGCATCATAGTATTAACCCTCTCAATAATGTCTGTAATATTCCATAAATCTCCCTTATAGCCAAGACTATCCCTTAATCTATACTTCTCTACTTGAAGGACCCTTTTCCACATCTTGGCCTTGCCTTTAGCCTCCTTAAATGTAACACTATTTCTGATAATATCCTGCAGGGGGTCGAATATATGCACATAGCCTACGAAGTCATTTGCCAATCTAGCATTATTGATGAACTTTTCTGGGTCACATTTCCTTGATTTACCCATAGATCTTATAATATTGTAATTTTGTTGTCAGTAGTTCTAGTCCCTCTTTTGATGTGACCAAGAAGTCAGAAAAGGCAATAGTAGGAAGAAGGAAAGATGCCTTCTTGAAATTCTTGAAATTAGTCTTATCCGAGTCATTCTTCTACCACATAATCTCTAAGTATGCAATCCTATATGGGACTATCCTTGGCCAAAAGTGGGTGACTCCTTCAAATCCATATACTCTAATGATAGTAGCCTCCTTGAAGAGAAACCAATCACTTGAATTGTGGCTAATGCCAAGATCTGGGCACATATCTTTTGTCTCAAAAATCTTTGAACCTTTTGTGATACTCTATAGTCCTTATGACCAAGTGCCCTAAGGATGTTCCTAAAAAAGAATTCTTCAAAAAACAAATAGTTAGACCTAAGGCAATTGCTATTCAAGATAAATCTCCATTCCTGAACCGGATATACATGACCCTACTCATTTGTTATTCTAAGTTTTAGTTGTGGTGACTAGGTCTTCTTTTCTTCCCCTACATATAACAACATATGACACAAGACAGAGTAATATTTGAAGTGAACAATAGAGATATTCTTTTTTAGGCTTGTCAAAGTTGTATTAAGCCTGTCTTGTATATATGATGCATAATCAAAATGGGTATTTCCTTCCCATTTCTGAATATCATCCACTAGAACCATAGCAGTAGTAGGGACTAGAATACTGGCATATATCCCCATTACCTGGCATATGGAAAAATATCTTTTCTAAAAATAGTCCTCAAAGAGATCATGACTGAATAGCTACTTTTCATCATTTTTGAATTTATGCAACTTTCCATCTTCTTTGGGCATGTGAGAAGGAAGAAACTTCACCCTATAAGCAACAATTGTTATGTGATATTCTCAGAGCAAAGATCCCTGATCCAAAGGCACACATAGGTTACGGTCTAGCAAAAACACCCAAAAAATATACTCAGTCTAGCCTTACTTAGATTCCACCATTATGATCATATATGACCTTGTTCTAAGGAGAATAATTCTTGACCAATACCATTATCATCTCAACACTAATAAAAACATTTGGGACTACTAACCTAGAAAATCCCAACCTCCAAGGGTTACTCATAGGGATCCTCCTAAACATTTGCAGAAATGATACTTGAATAATGCATAACATTCAATTGGGAGGATATAATCTGTGCAACTTCCATGAGTATTGGAAAGTCTGTCTACCAATATGCCTAAACTAGGTAACTGGTGAGGCCTCTTAGCGTACCCCGATAATTAGACTAGAATATCATCGTTGAATTCCCTATCTTTCTTTTTGTGTGCCCTCTTCACAACCTTTTGAGATGAACTATCCATACTGAATGTAAGAGGGTTTTAGGGTTTTTGGTCTTCTAAATAATTCCATGGGCAATCTTGGAACTACTTGGCACTAATTTGGTAACATTCTAAGTAGATTTCAGCTAACTACGAACACTAGCAACGGTCACAATTTAAAGTAATCACAATCTTCAAGAAATGAAAACCTAATTCACCCAAGAAAGTAGAGGACACTTTGTTGGAACTAGACAACTGAGAGGGGTGGTGAATCAGTTGTCCCTTAATAACTTTTTTTGCCTTTAACCTTGTTTATTATCTTACTATCAGATTAGTAATGCAAGTACTTAAACATGAATCAACAACATAAGAGCAAAAACATAATCAACACATTTGACACCAAGATTTTGACGTGGAAACCCGGTTAAGGGAAAAACCACAGTGGGGGTTAACCCACAAAATGCGTACCCTATTAAAAGTACTTAGAAAAATAGAAGGCACATGCCTTTGGGTGCACTGTCCAGAGCTCACTGCTCAAAAGGAGAGGTTTGCTGCCTATAGAATTTATTTAGAAAGAATTAACTAAGAATTAGCATCTATTTCATGTCTGATTCAGTTTCAATGAATGCTCAAGAACTTTCACTTTACCTCAAACTCTTCTTCACACTCTACATTGCTCTTGATCCTTTCATTCTTTGCTCTGCTCCTGATCCTTCCTTCAGATTTTATCTATTTTGCACAAGGATGATTTCAGTACTTCTTCAACAAGTATTTATATAATTCATCAACCTTGGAATGACCAACAAGGTCAGCTAAACTTGACGTGGATCATCACACTGTTAGCCAAATACAACTGAGATTTGAATCTACTTCTACAACCACTCCACGCTTCATATAAATGTGTTTAAGGCATCTGCAATAGGCTAGGAACATCTGGTCGGCTAAGACTAAGAACATTAACCTCAAGAGGAAATTTTCAATCAATAAGCTTAGACATTAATGTGGATGTCCAACATAGTAGCTACATGATCCAGAGACCTCCACAAGCACATTAGAATCACCAATAACATTCACTCTAAACCATATTATCAGAAACATTTGAATCTTCCTTTGGAACCTCAAGAACACACTCTGCCATGAATGTTAGACTGGAAGGATAGCTTGCGAACCTCCAAACCACAAACCACTGGAGTTGATGATACACACTGACTTCCCAAACACATCTTTAGATCCACATATCATAATCTTATATTACCAAATCAATCCAGACCTCTTTCCTGTCACTCTGTCTTTCCTGATTATTGTAGGAACTAGTTCTACTTAGATGGCCATAACTCATTCAAATCTTCATGTGGACTTCTCAAATCTTGACTGGAGAAACCTTTGACAATCCTCTACATAGTCACATGATCTGCATGCATTGATTGTCATTAATTTTCTCAATATCCTCAACAATATGGTCTTCTACATAGACAACAAAATAGGATACAGTTGACACTAATGGCAACAAGAATATGTTGATATCAATGATAACACCACTTAGGCACATATTTGCAACAATCTCCACCTTTGTCATTGATGGCAACATGTGATGTGAAAAACTGAATCTAACCATCAAGACAAAAACTTCTCCCCCTTTCTCTTCTCACTTCTATAACTACTTTCTTTATTGTTCCCCCTCACATCAGCAACTAGTTTTTCTCGACTTCTCTCCCCCTTTGACATCAATGGTAAAGGGCACATATTTTCTATCTTTTCTCCATTTTTGCTTCAGACTGATTCCTAAAATTTTCATATTGACTACTCCCCCTTTGAGTAGTACCTTTTAAACATCAATCCGGATCACAAGATATGGATGTGAATCCCACTAGACTGATGCACCTCAATACATCTTAGTTATGCTCAGGAGGGGTGATAACCCCTAACTTCTCTCTGAGATACTCAAAAGTATCCTTGGGAAGAGGTTTGGTGAAGATGTTTGCAATCTGATCTTTGGAAGGCACAAACTCCAACTTGACTTCATTCTCATTTACTTTCTCTCTCAAGAAATGAAACTTGATAGATATATACTTTGTCTTTTAATGCAATACCAAATTCTTTGAGATGGTTATTACACTAGAATTATGACAGAAAATTATGACTGCCTCTTCAAACATAATTTTGATGTCCTTCAACATTTGCTTCATCCACAAAACCTAAGTGCAATTATTTGCTGCTGCTATGTACTCTACTTCTGCAGTAGACAGAGATATTGCCTCTTGCTTTTTGCTTATCCAAGAGACCAATCTTCTCCCCAAGAAGAATGCACCACCACTATGTTGCAAGTATGGGTCTAACCGATGTTGTCATTGATGTCAACATACTCCTGTTGCATTAATGATAAGGATTGGATGAGCTGTGAGCTGAGGATATTGAGAAAATTAGTCTCAATCAGGAATAGTGAAGAATAGTGATGACAGTAAGGTAAAAGTCAATGATAGGATGAGGATCAGAGGATGCGGATTAAAGGGTTTATAGATATGTATCTTAAGATAGTCTAGTAGAGATTTCAGAGGTTTGCATGAAGATCTGAAGAAGTTATGGCCACTTAAGTAGAACCAGTTCCAGCAAGTATTTAGAGGTAACAGAATAACACAGATAGGTCTGGTGAGATCTAGAAATACATTTTCCTATTCTGTGGATTTGAGGAAGTGTTGATGAAGTCTCAGAGGAGTGTTATATAGATTGGTTCATGGTTTAAAGGTCTGGAAGCATGTATTCTTCTATGACAGTGATGACAGATTGTGTTCTTGAGGTTCCAGATGAAGGAGAAATAGTTTTCAGTAAACAGATAATGTGCGGATGTTCTTGGTGAGTTAGGATTTCTTGTGAAGGTTTTTGGATCATGTCCATCCTGTATTGATGGTTCGCATTGGAGTTGGAGCCCACAATTGAAGAATAACCTCTGGATGATGATGTTCTTCTTGAGACAGGCTGACCGGATGAGTTATCCATTGAGTGAATAATCTTATGAATGTTCACCGACTTAGATGATCATTCCTAAGTTGATGCCTTGTATAAATAAGGGATTGTGAAGTCAGTTTGAAGTTGCCCTTGTGGTGATGAGTGTGTTATAGTGAGGAGAAGAGCGAAAAGGTAGAGCAGAAGTATTGGGCTTAAATGGAACTGATTCAAGCATGGTGAAGATGCTATTCTCCAGTTCATGTGTGTGATATTTATCTCTTTGTAGATAGTGTATCTCTTGTAGGCAGTGAGCCTCTTGTGAGCAGTGTGCTCGGGCAGTGAGCCCTAATTGGCATGTGCCATTTTTTCTTTCTATTCTTCTAATAGAGAATACAATCTTGGGTTAATCACCCCATGGTTTTTCCCTTAACCAGGTTTTCTACGTCAAAATCTTAGTGTCTTATATGTTGATGTGTTTCTACTCTTGATTTGAATGCATTATGGTTCATTATTAATATACTGCTAATCACTAAGAAGATTTAAGTGTTTTATTGAAGAAAGTTTTATACAACTGATTCACCCCCCCTCTCAGTTGTATGCCCTAAGTCTAACAATTGGTATCAGAGCTAAGTTCCTCTAAAAGAGCTTAACTGCTTGAGGAGATCCAGGAAGTCATCCTACAAAAAGGATAGCCCAAAGTTTGATGGAACAAATTTTAATCTTTGGAAAGGTCACATGAAGTGTCACTTGCAATGCATGGGTATGGCATACTAGACCATGGTTACAACATAGTATGTACCTCCACAGAGTGGTCCAAAAGCTCAAAATGAAATCGCAGATGCTGAAAACAATCTGCAGACTATAGAAGCTCTTCTAAGTGCATTATTTGATTCAGAGCTCTCAAATGTTATTGACCTACCAACTACTTTTGAGATTTGGAAAAAATTGGAACTTTTGCATGAAGGAGACTAGTATGTTAAATGTGCAAGGTTACAGAGTCTGAAAGGAAAATTTGAAAACCTGAAGATGAGAGATGATGAAAATATTACTTCTTTTATGCCAAGGGTAAATGAACTTGTTTGTGGAATTAGAAATACTGGTGGAGTCTTGGATGAAAATGAGATTGTTGGCAAAATTCTCAGATCCCTTCCTGCTTCTTACAAAATCAAGGTTGTTGCCATTGATGAATTTAGAGCCCATACAACTGTCACAAGAGATCAACTGGCCGGCAAATTGGCTACATTTGAAATGACTAAGTTTGGAGATGATCCCCCCAAGATTGAATCTGCATTCAAAGCCAGTGCCTCTATAAAAGGTAAACAAAGGTTTGATTCAGGAGAGAACTCATCAAAGAAACTGTCATGGTATGAAAAAGAAAGAAAAGACATGGAAGAAGTAGAAACTGCTCAACTTGAAGCCCTCATTGCAAAGAGACTAGCAAGAGGATCCGGTAAGTATGAAGGAAGATTGCCTTTTAAGTGTTTTAACTGTAATAAGATTGGTTATTTTGCCTCAAGATGTCTAGAAAGATTTTCAAGGCAAAATCCTAATAGATCAAGGTTCCAAAAGAATTTTTACTATGTTCATGAAGATAATGATAATGAAGGAGTAATAGATGATGAATCAGAGACAGGAAACAAATCCAGAAGTGAATGGGTGTTTATTGCCATCAAGGAAGAAGAACCAATATCCTTTGTATCTATCAATCATAAAGTTGTAGAAAGAGCTCTGGCTACCCAAGTTGAAGAAAAGGATGATTGGGTCATTGACAGTGGTTGCTCTCACCATATGATAGGTGACAAAAATAAGTTCATAGATTTGGAAAGGTATGAAGGAGGAGTGGTGAAGTTTGGTGATAATTCTACTGCTAGAATCAGAGGAAGAGGAACTATTTCTTTTGATGGAAGGAACAAAACAGGTAATGTTCTATATGTTAAAGGCTTGAAGCACAATCTTCTTAGTGTTGGACAGTTGGTGGACAAAGGCTATGATCTCTAGTTCAAGAATGGAAAATGCAAAATCTTTGAAAGCTCAGGAATAGAGATTGCATCCGGTACCTAAACTAAAGGTAATATCTTCCACTTGGTTGGCACTGATAAAAGTTGCTTATTTGCTCAAGTTGATCAGAGTTGGTTATGGCATAGGAGAATGTGTCATGTGAATTTTGATAATATCATCAAGATAAGCAATACTCAGGCTGTAAGAGATCTTCCAAAATTAGTGAAACCTACAAATAGCTTGTGGAAAGAATACCAGTTGGGCAAGCTGAGCAGAATCACATTCAAGAGTAAGGAACTATCTTCTATCGGGTTATTGGACTTAGTTCATACTAACCTTTGTGGCCCGGCAAGAATCAGGAGTATGCAAGGTGATAGATACTTCATGTTACTAATTGATGACTATTCTCGGATGATGTGGGTAACCTTTCTGAAAGAAAAATTAGAAGCTTTTAAGAAATTCAAAATATTTAAGGCTATGGTAGAAAATGAAACCGGATTGAAATTGAAATGTCTAAGGTCTGATAGAGGTAGAGAATTCACATCTGGTGAGTTCATAGAATTCTATGAGAAACATGGAATAAAGAGATAGTTGTCTGCTCCTAGGACTCCATAGTAGAATGGAGTAGTGGAAAGAAAGAACTGGACCATACAGGAAGCATCTAGGACCATGATGATGGAAGCAAATGTTCCTCACATCTATTGGAGAGAAGCTGTCAGCACTGCAGCCTATACTCTCAATCGAGTTCAAATAAGAAGCAATACTGGTAAGACTCCTTATGAAATTTGATTTGGCATCACTCCTACTATGAGGTATTTTAGAGTTTTTGGTAGCAAATGTTACATTAAAAGAGATGAAGATCTAGGAAAGTTTGATGCTAGAAGTGATGAAGGAATATTCTTGGGTTACTCTACTCAAAGAAAAGCATATCGGTGTTATAACAAAAGAATGAGAAAGATGATAGAAATTACAAATGTGAAGGTTGATGGGGGAATTGAGAAACCCTCAAGGTTTTATGAATATTATGAAGATGATCAAAATGGTGTTCTGACTCAAGAATCTCAAGCCTCATCTGTTAGTCAGATTCAAGCTAATCGAGTAAACCAGGAAGAAGAAATGAGTCTTAATGAGCCTGATCAAGAATCAAAATTGCAAGAAATTCCTAAAGTTCCTAGGTATGTAAGACAAAACCACTCTGAAGATCAGATCATAGGTGATAAAAGAAAAGGAGTACTAACAAGAAGGAGAATTTCTCAAGATTCAAAAAAGTATTGTTTGATTTCAAAGATTGAACCCAAGACAGTGAATGAAGCCTACAATGATGAAAACTGGACTAAAGCAATGGAGGAAGAGCTGGTGCAAATAGAGAAAAATTACACTTGGGATCTTGTTCCCAGACCTAGAAACAAGAATGTGATTGGAACCAAATGGGTCTTCCAGAACAAACTAAATGAAGTTGGTGAAGTAATCAGAAATAAAGCTAGATTGGTCTGCAAAGGCTACTCTCAAATAGAAGGAATTGATTCTGAAGAAAATTTTGGTCCGGTAGCAAGAATTGAAGTAGTCAGATTATTTCTTGCTTTTGCTACCTACAAGGATTTCAAGGTATATCAGATGGATGTCAAGTTTGCCTTTCTAAATGGTGACTTCGAAGAAGAAGTGTATATAGAGCAACCGGATGGATTTCAATTATCTGATCATGGTGATATGGTCTGTAAGTTGAAGAAGGCACTATATGGATTGAAGCAAGCCCCAAGAGCTTGCTATGAAAGATTGGAAAAGCATCTTTTGAAGATTGGTTTCAACAAAGGTACTACTGACAGTAACTTATATTTCAAAATTGATCATGAAAACTTCTTGATTGTTGAAGTATTTGTTGATGATATCATCTTTGGAGGAAGAGATAGTATGTGTAAAACCTTTGCAAATCAAATGAAAAGTGAGTTTGAGATGTCTATGCTTGGTGAAATGAATTTCTTCTTGGGTCTGTAAATTACTCAAACAAAGAAAGAAATCTTCATTTTTCACACTAAATAGGTGAAAGAATTGTTGAGAAAATTTGGGATGGAAGATTCAAATCCAATGAATACCCCCATGGCAACCAGATGTAAGTTGAGAAAAGATGATGAATCTCCTAAGGCAGACCAGACAAAGTACAGATCAATGATTGGAGGATTGTTGTATCTCACTCAAACTAGACTAGATATTATGCAAGTTGTTGGTCTTGTTGCTAGATTCCAAGTTGATCCTAGAGAATCCCATGTCATGGCAATCAAGAGGATTTTTAGATATCTAAAAGGGACAGTTGAGTATTGTCTATGGTATCCTTGAGATCATGATTTCTCTCTTCATGCATCTACAGATGCTGATTGGGCAGGAGATGTGGATGACTGGAAAAGTACCAGTGGTGGAGCATTCTTTTTGGGAAAAAGATTAGTTTCTTGGCTAAGCAAGAAACAAGAGGCGATATCTCTATCTACAACTGAAGCAGAATATATTGCAGTAGCAGGTAGTTGCACTCAAATTTTATGGATGAAGCAGATGCTAAAAGATATCAAAGTGGAGTATGAAGAACCTATCACAATCTTTGGTGATAATTCAAGTGCCATAAATATATCTAAGAATCTGGTACTACATTCAAAGACTAAACACATATCCATCAAGTTTTACTTTTTGAGAGAACAAGTGAACAAGAATGAAGTCAGATTGGAGTTTGTGCCTTCAAAGGATTAGATTGCAGACATCTTTACTAAACCTCTACCTAAGGACTTTTTTGAGTATCTCAGAGAGAAGTTAGGGGTTATTGCCCCTCCGGTGATGAACTAAGGTGCACTGTTGTGCATCAGTCCGATGGGTATCTTAGTCACATCTTGTGATCCAGATTGATGTTGGGGAGTTGCTACTTAGGGGAAGCAGTAGGTATAGTTCTGAGATGGTGAAATTGCAAGTATGTACCCTTTGCCATTGATGTCAAACGGGGAGAGAAGAAATGTTGTGAAAAATAAGTAGTTGCTGATCAAAGGGGGAGCAGTAAAGGGACAGAATACATGTGAATGGTTGTTGCTGATAAGGGGAGTTGTGACAATAAGGAGAAGTTCTTGTCTTGATGGTTTTTCACATCATATGTTGCCATCAATGACAAAGGGGGAGATTGTTGCAAGTATGGGTCTAACCAGTGTTGTCATTGATGTCAACATACTCCTGTTGCATTAATGATAAGGATTGGATGAGCTGTGAGCTGAGGATATTGATAAAATTAGTCTCAATCAGGAACAGTGAAGAATAGTGATGACAGTAAGGTAAAAGTCAATGATAGGATGAGGATCAGAGGATATGGATTAAAGGGTTTGTAGATATATATCTTAAGATAGTCCAATAGAGATTTCAGAGGTCCACATGAAGATCTGAAGAAGTTATGGCCGCTCAAGTAGAATCGGTTCTGGCAGGTATTCAGAGGTAACAGAATAACACAGATAGGTCCGGTGAGATCTGAAAATACATTTTCCTATTCTATAGATTTGAGGAAGTTTTGAGGAAGTCTCAAAGGAGTGTTATATAGATTGGTTCATGGTTTGAAGGTCTAGAAGCATGTATTCTTCTATGATAGTGATGACAGACTGTGTTCTTGAGGTTCTGGATGAAGGAGAGATGGTTTTCAATAAATAGATAAAGTGCGGATGTTCTTGGTGAGTCAAGATTTCTTGTGAAGGTCTTTGGATCATGTCCAGCCTGTATTGATGGTCCACATTAGAGTTGGAGCCTCCAATTGAAGAATAACCTCTGAATGATGATGTTCTTCTTGAGATAGGTCGACCAGATGAGTTATCCATCGAGCGGATAATCTTATGAATGTTTACTGACTTAGATGATCATTCCTAAGTTGATGCCTTGTATAAATAAGGGATTGTGAAGTTAGTTTGAAGTTGCCCTTATGGTGATGAGTGTGTTATAGTGAGGAGGAGACTGAAAAGGCAGAGCAGAAGTATTGGGCTTAAATGGAACTGATTCAAGCATGGTGAAGATGCTATTCTCCAGTTCATGTGTGTGATATTTATCTCTTTGTAGATAGTGTGTCTCTTGTAAGCAATGAGCCTCTTGTGAGTAGTGTGCTCAGGCAGTGAGCCCTAATTGGCATGTGCCATTTGTTCTTTCTATTCTTCTAACAGAGAATACAAGCTTGGGTTAATCATCCCATGGTTTTTCCCTTAACCAGGTTTTCCACGTCAAAATCTTGGTGTCTTATATGTTGATGTGTTTTTGCTCTCTATTTGAATGCATTATGGTTCATTATTAATATACTGCTAATCACTAAGAAGATATAAGTGTTTTATTGAAGAAAGTTTTATACAACTGATTCACCCCCCCTCTTAGTTGTATGCCCTGAGTCTAACACACTAGTACTTTTTCTGTCATCCATATCTCCTGCCCAATCAACATCTATATATGCATGAAGAGTGAAGTTATTATCCTTTGGATACCATAGTCCATAATCAATTGTCCCATTGATATATCTAAAGATTCTTTTGACTGCCACAACATGGGATTCTTTTGGATCAGCTTGAAATCTAGCAACAAGTCCAACCACATTCATGATATCAGGTCTGGTCTGAGTTCAATAAAATAGTCCTCCAATCATTGATCTATATCTTTTCTAATTTGCTTTGGAAGAGTCATCATCTTTGCTTAGCTTGCATCTGGTAACCATAGGTGTACCTACTAGCTTTGAGTCTTCCATTCCAAATTTCTTTATCAATTCTTTTACATACTTGGACTAAGATATGAAGATACTTTTATCCAATTGAACAATTTGTAGACCTAGGAAGAAATTCATCTCACCAAACATTGACATCTCAAACTCACTTTTCATCTGATCAGCAAATGCTTTACACATGCACTCATTTCCACCAAAAATGATATCATCAACAAAAACTTCAACAATTAAAATGTTCTCATGATCAATTTTAAAGTAGAGATTACTATCAGTAGTACCTTTGCTAAATCCTAGCTTAAGTAAATGTTTATCGAATCTAGCATACCAAGCTCTTGGAGCTTGCTTGAGTCCATACAAGGCTTTTCTCATTCTACAAACCATATCTCCCTGATCCGACAACTAAAATCCTTCTGGTTGCTCAATGCAGACTTCTTCCTCCAAATCTCCATTTAGAAATGCTAATTTCACATCCATTTGATATACTTTAAAGTCTTTGAAGGCAGAAAATGCAAGAAATAATCTAACTGCCTCTATCCTTGCCACTAGAGAAAAAGTTTCTTCAAAATCAATTCCTTCCACTTGAGAGTAGCCTTTACATACCAATCTTGCCTTATTCCTTACTACCTCACCATCTTCGTTTATTTTATTCTGAAAGACCCATTCATCCCTTTCAATAACCTGAGTAGCCAAGGTACTTTCCACATTCTCACAGCTAGTAGATTCAGTAGACACTGGATCTTCTTCTTTGATAGAAATAAACACCCAAACTTTTTCAGATGAGCCTCCATGATCAAATTCATCATTTGTTACCCCTTCTTCTCCATTTTTTTAGACATAGTAACATTTCTTCTAACCTTTATACATGTTAGGGTTTTGTTTTGAAAACCTTTCAGGACATCTTGAGGCAAAATGACCAATCTTATTACAAGCAAAACATTTGAGTGGTAATTTTCCTTCATACTTACTAGATCCTCTTGGCATTCTTCTGCTAATAAGAGCTTCAAGATTTGTTGTTTCTATTTCAACATCTTCAATATCTTTTCTTATCTTCATAAATCTGTTTGATCTTGTAGAGGAACTTTCACTTGGATCATATCTTTGTTTTCCATACACACTGGCCTTAAATGCAGATTCAGACTTGGGAAGAGAATCACCAAACTCACTTAATTTGAAAGCTAAAATCTTCCCAATGAGATGATCTCTTGTAACATCTGAGACTATCTTGATCTCTTCTATAGCTGCAACCTTCTGTTTGTATGATTCTGGTAAAGATCTGAGTACTTTTAATACAATTTCTGATTCTTCCAAAGTTCCACCAACACACCTGATGCCACACACAAGTTCATTTATCTTTTGCATGTAGATTGTGATGTTTTCATATTCACTCATCTTCATAGTTTGAAATTTTCTTCTCAGACTTTACATCATTGCACATTTGACATATTTATCACCTTCATACAGAAACTCCAACTTTTTCCAAATTTCATAAGTAGTTTTTAGACCAAAGACATTTGTCATCTCTGAATCAGTCAGGGCACTCAACAAGGCTTCTTTAGCTTCAGGATTATTTTCAGAATCTTTGATTTGATCTTGGAAAAATTGCCCATGCATTGCAAATGACACTCCATACGATTTTTCCAAACAGAATAATTTGTTCCATCAAATCTTGGGCTATCCTTCTTGTAGGTTGACATCCTCAATCTCCTCAAGCGGTTAGGCTTTTATGAGAGGATCTAGCTCTGATACTAATTGATGGAACTAGACAGCTAAGAGGGGGGGTGAATCAGATGTCCCTTAATAATGTTTTCTACCTTTAACCTTGTTTATTATCTTACTATCAGATTAATAATGCAAGAACTTAAACATGAATCAACACATTTGACACCAAGATTTTAATGTGGAAACCCGGTTAAGGGAAAAACGATGGAGGGGATTAACCCACAAAATGGGTACCTTGTTAAAAGTACTTAAAAAAATAGAAGGCATATGCCTTCGGGTGCACTGCCCAGAGCTCACTTCTCAAAAGGAGAGGCTCACTACCTACAAAATTTATTTAGAAAGAATTAACTAAGAATTAGCATCTATTTCACGCATGATTCAGTTTCAATGAATGCTCAAGAACTTTCATTTTGCCTCAAACTCTTCTTTACACCCTACACTGCTCTTAATTCTTTCCTTCTTTGCTCTGCTCCTAATCCTTCCTTTGGATTTTATCTATTTTACACAAGAATGATTTCAGTACTTATTCAACAAGTATTTATATACTTCATCAACCTTGGAATGATAGAGAAGGTCGACTAAACTTGACACGGATCATCACACTATCGGCCAAATACAACTAAGATTTGAATCTACTTCTACAACCACTCCATGCTTCATAGAAATGTGTTTAAGGCATCCATAACATGCTAGGAACATCCGGTTAGCCAAGACTGAGAAGAACATTAACCTCAAGAGGAAATTTTCAATCAACAAGCTCAAACTTTAATGCAGATCTCCAACATAGTAGCTACATGATCTAGAGACCTCCACAAGCACATTGGAATCACTAATAACATTCACTCTAAACCATATTATCAGAAACATTTGAATCTTCCTTCGGAACCTCAAGAAGACACTCTACCATGACTGTCAGACTGGAAGGATAGCTTGCAAACCTCCAAACTACAAACCAATGGATTCGATGATACACACTGACTTCCCAAACATGCCTTCAGATCCACAGATCATAATCTTATATTACTAGATCAATCCAGACCTCTTTCCTGTCACTCTATCTTTCCTAATTATTGCAGGAACTGGTTCTACTCAGATGGCCATAACTCCTTCAAATCTTCATGCGGACTTCTCAAATCTTGATTGAAGAAACCTCTGACAATCCTCTACACAGTCACATGATCCGCATGCATTGATCGTCATTAATTTTCTCAATATCCTTAACAATCCGGTCTTCTATACAGAAAACAAAATAGGATATAGTTGACACTAATGGCAACAAGAATATGTTGACATCAATGACAACACCACATAGGCACATATTTGCAACACACTTACAGGTTGTTAGTGTCAATTCTAACTCCTGGCTAATTGATTGATCCCTTGTTTGACACCAAAAACACTAAAAAATTTCAGCTAGGAAATAATTACAGAGCTTAGGAATTGAAATTACATACTTAATTATGTGAGATAATGAGCAAAAGGCATCTTCAAACTAGCTGGGACACCATTAATGTTGAATGTGTGAAGGCAGAGAATCATTTTGGACTTTTAATACCCATTGTAGATCTTTCCAAATCAATGGTCATTGCTGAGGTTTAAAATTTCCTCCAATGGTGATAGATGCTACGTTATGACCTGGCATCTTCATGCCATAGTGGTGCTTTTTCCAACTCATGGTGATCAAATTGAAGCCTTGGTGAAGTACATGTTTCTAGTGAAATGTTTACCCTATTGACACCATGGACAATGTACACACATTGGTCTACATTACTTCTTTTTTAATTCCATGGAGACTTATTGTGACACCTAATGAATGGATACATTACTGTGAAATGCCACCGTAATACAAAACTTTACATCACCATCGTTGCTCTTTTGGGCATGTTTAGGATTCCCAATGGGGAAGCAACCTTTAGTGAAATAAATGATACCTTTAAATAGATAGGACACATCAGGGGACATGGATGTCATCATGATCTCGTGGAAGAAAAAGCAAGGCCCAACAAAGGTAAAGGCTTTTGTGAAATAAAAACACAACATCATGGCATGCCAAATGAGCACAAATTAAAGGTTATTTTTGTCATATGCAAAAAGGTTGTTCTTAAAAGAGGCCCCAAACTGACAACCTAGTAAAATGGGTCCAATGAAAGAATGACATGAAACACATGATGGGCGACTTAAACAAGTAGGAACAACCTATCAGCAATCACTGAAGGATTATAACAAGAGGAGCATAAAGGCAATTCAAATAAGACTCTAGGGCCTTTTAGGGTTTTACAAGGGTTTCAGTATGCTTAGAGATATGAAACCAGGGGCTAAGCCATATATTAAAATGTAGGTCCAAATAGTGGCTCTAGTTGAGGAAAGATGAATGCAAGGTCATCATGAGGGTCCAAAATCTCTGGGAGGTAGCAGACCATGAAAACAACAAACAAGGAAAGCACACAAAGCAACACATGTATTTACAATAGAATACAAATGTGCATGGATATGATCAAGCAAATAATTTCTTTAAGAATTGTCCATGCACTGGCAATTCTTGGATTTCACCATTCAAGGTATGGATAAAATTTGAGTCTTCCCAATGATGATCTATTATGACATATGGTCATAGACATAAGGTGTCACATTTTCCACATTTTCCCTTGTCTTGTGCCCTAGCATTCCACATCAGAACCATGTCATTCAGCTTAATTTTTTTGTCAGAAGTTCTCTTGTCAAATAAATATTTCGCTTTTTGATCCATTTTTAGGTTATTCCTTTATGCATCTCTTCTTACCTCATCAAGTTCAGTTTATTGGTCAATCCTTTCCTTCATTGGTTCAGGGATGTCCCTATCTTGTTCTTGGATGAATTTATTGATTCGTAGGAGATTGTTTACTGACAACCTAGCCTAAGTGCCATAAACCAATTCAAATGGTGATTTGCCTATAACCCTCTTGACAATCACCCTGTTGACCCATAAGGCCAGACATAGATTTGAATCCCAGGCCTTTTTGTGTTTGTCCAACATTCTTCCAATGATCTTTATTAATCTTTTGTTGCTTGACTCAGCGTGACCATTTCCTTGGGGACGATAAGGCAAGGAATATGATATTTCAATACCATATGAGTTGCAAAAACTTATGAAGTCATCAGACCTGAAACACATGGCATTATCAATTATTAATCTAATTGGTGCTCTAAATATGACAATTGTGTGACTCAAGACAAAATCCATCATCACTTTGCTTGTAGCCTTTATAGTAAGGACAACCTCTATTCACTTGGTGAAGTAGTTTTTCACTACTAGGATCCATCTATGGCCCCCACTTGATTTTTCATTAGCTTCACCAATAAAATATATGCCCCACTGATAAAAAGGGGCCTCAATTTGCATGGACCTAAGAGATAATGTGCCTGAATATTTAATCTTTCCATAGAATTTATGGAATGCCTCACATTTCCTTATGAATGCATGGGAATCTGAGAATAAGGAGGGCCAATAATAGTTGACTCTCATAATCTTGTGGGTTGTTTTGGCTATAAAGTGACCTAAACACACTCCATGCATTTCCTTCAACATGATTTAGCCTGGGTTTTATCTAATCATAATAAGAGGACACGATAATTATTTTTCCATTATAAGTCCCCTCTAATAAACACATATTTCACAACTTGCAACTTCAATGTTCTTTCTTGGTTCTTGGTGATCCCATCAAGACATCTGAGGCATGTCAAATAGTAGATGATATTAGTGTACCATGAGGTCATTTGTAAGCTACATATTACACCTTTTTCTTCCTCAATAACATTAATCTAAGCAGCCTCCAGGTTAGTCTTAGCCATCAGTTTGGCAAGTCCCTATCCCCTAACTAGTTTTGTGATTTGGATGTCAATATTAAACTCCAAGATCTTGTTGATCCATCTGCATCTCCTGCCAATGACATCTTGTTGGACTAATACATTTTTTACAGCTACATTAGGCACATATGCTTCCACCTTTGCACCAACTAGGTGAGGTCTAAAATTCTTCACAGCTTTCACCAAAACATATGCTTGCTTCTCTGCTATGTCATACTTTGACTCTATAGCTTGAAGACACTTGCTAGAAAATCCAATGGGTTGTGGGAAGTCTTCTTCATTTTTTTGCAACATAATTACTACAATGGTAAATAGAAAGAAGCAAATGAGAAAATTTCAAAAGTTTACTAAAATTTAGAGACTTCAACACTGGTGCCTCTTTGATAGCTCTTTTTATTTGTATGAAAGAATTAATAGCATCAGCATCCCACATAATTTTGGCTCCTTTCTTTAGTATCTTAGAAATAGGTTTAACAATCTCTATGAAGTTAGAAATAAACATTCTCACAAAGTTTATCTAGCCAAAGAAAGTGTGCATTACCTTGATCATTTTGGATATTGATATCTTATATATGGCTGCCACTCTTTTTGGATATATCCTAACTCCATCTTTCGATACAATATACCCTAGCAGCTTCCCTTCTGATACTACAAATTTACACTTCTTGGGATTTTAGAGATATTGCATACACTAAGGCCCTTCTAAAAATTTTCTCAAGATGCGTACAATGATCCTCTACCTTTTTTAAGAAGGCAGTCAAGTCATCTTGATACACAACCATGATTACATTAATTAAGTTTGAAAAAGCCACATTCATAACTCTCTGGAATGTTTCTCTAGCATTGGATAATCCAAATGACATTATAATATAAATGTATGTGCCCCACAGACTGGTGAAAGCTATCTTATACTATTTTGACTCATTGAATTTCACCTGATTATACCATGAAAAACCATCCATCATGGATAGAAACTCATTTCCTATGACTCAGAGAATTATTTCCATATTTGGTAAAGGATACTTATCATTCAATGAGGACACATTCAAATTTCTAAAGTCAACATAGAGTCTTAGATCCCCATTCTTCTTCCTCACTGGCACAAAATCTAAGACCCCTATGGAATATCTAATAGGCTTGATGACTCCACCATACTTCATTTTTGCTAATTCCTGTTACATTTTTGGAATCAGTGTGGGTTAACGAATGTCTATTTGTCCCTAAAAGGCTTGGCATCTAGTTTCAAAGGGATCTCATGCTGGAATAGATCCTCTCTATAGGCTTTTAGATCATCATAGGAGTAGGCAAAAACATGCTTATATTTTCTCAATAAATCAATAAGCATTATTCTTACTTTGGAACTGATCCTTTTCCCAATGTATACTTTCTTATGGGAGTTCGTAGTCCCTAAGTTAATCTCCTCCAAATTTCCCCATGGACTAGTACATGTTTCTGAGCACTGTTGTCATTATTATAAAATGCTCTCTCTAAAGCTACTAATCCCCTAGGGATCTTATTTGTCCTTAGTTGAATTACATCAGTCCCAAAGATAGTTTCCTTCTCAGTAACAAATTCCACAAATGCATTGAAATCTATCTCTTGTGAAAGGTATTTATCTTCACATTGAAGAAACTTTAGTAAATCTACATCATCATTGAAGACCTAATAGTTGCAGTTATTGTCTGGCACATATGGTCTAGTTTTAACCTCAACTTTAGAAATTCTAGACAAAATAATATCACTTATTAAGGCTATATTGGCCAAGAAATCAGCCATCACATTCTTGTTTCTTTCTACCCAGTCAATGGAAAATGCATCCACAATCTCTATTTTGTCCCACACAACATACTTATATTGTTTAATTCTTCTATGCTTTATCAAATACTTGTCTCTTAGCTATAAGACAACTAATTCAGAGTCTCCAAAAATAGTGATTTTATGCCATGGTTGATTGTCATGTTCAAGCCAAGAAGTAATGCTTCATATTTTACAGTATTATTAGTGCAAGAGAAATTTAGCAAAAATTAGTGTTTAAAGGTTTTCCCACTTGGTGCAATGAAAATCACACCTACTCCTACTCCTACTTTAAATCATGCACCATCAATGTACATCCACCATAATCCCTCCTGATTTGTCTAGACTTCATCTTCCAATGGGTTCTTGTACATTGGAACTTGCTGATCTTGTTCAACTCTAAAGTTATCCATGTCACTATTACAAAAATTGACTTGTTGATCAATGTAATTGGGATTCTCAATGTGTTCTACCACTATTTGGAACCTAGGTTGCCTATTCAATCTAACTTTTTATCCATTCATATGTATAGTACCATAAGACAAATCCAATTGCATGTTTTGCACAACTATTGTAGTCCATTGTCTTGACAAGAGCATCCCATACTAAGGTGGGATATCCACAACAGTAACATCCATTTTGTATGCTTTACCAGGAAAAAATGCAAACCTTAGGTCAGCATCCTTCTTTATCCCAAGAACTGGGACATCTCTATTATCCGTGGCATAAAATTTTCCATAGCTTGTATCAACCCAAAGCCCTAGTTCTTTCATAACTTCAATAGGCATGATATTTATGGTAGCCCCTGAATCTATCACGTATTTTCTAATAATCTTGTTCTTTATAAGTAGGCTGACATAAAAGGGATCAATCTAAGAGGGGGATGTAGTCAATGCTTCTCCTGCATACACCTCATGGGTTCTCATCTCTTTGTACTTGGCTTCACTAATTTGGTGATTTACATTTTGGGAAAATGTAATTCCTTGGAAACCTCAGGTGATACTTGAGATATACCTATAATCATCTTCAAAGAATTATTCCCATGTTCATCTAGTTTCATGATCTCTAGTAAAGGAACTGAGACTTTCATCAGAGACTAAGTTTGGGTCATATCAAACATGGGAGTTGCAAATGAATCTTGGATAACCTTACTCAACTCTATTTTCTTGACCCTCTCCTTTTCAGTAGATGCAGGAACTTTAGGAACACCATGTTTACTTGACTCCCTTTCTGCTTTTGCCTCTTTCTTATAGTTATTTGGCACATTAAATTGTACCTTCTAATTTCTTGGTAACTTTCCTTTCACATTTGATATTTCATATTCTCAGGACTCTTGTTAGTAGTAGATGTTTCTTTGATAAAGAGACTACCAGGCTTGCCCTAATCAACATTAACCATTCTACTTCTCAAATTGTAACTTGTCCTAGCTTGAGAAATGACAACTACAGTCAGGGATTTGATTTCCTATTCTAAAAATATTCTCAACCTAAACTATCTTACTTCAGTGTCTGTAACATACACATTAGAATGTTCTATACCACTATCTTCATAATCACAAAAATGTGCTGATGATATCTTTCTTCATAATACCTCGGGTTATCCACATCAATCTCAACACATCCTTCTTTCAAAGAAGAATATTCTTCTTTCATCACATATGGTTTAGAGGAAAACATATTGATTGTATGATATTGGTTATAATTGTCTTCCCCATACTCCTCATCAGGTATACCATATTCTTGAAGTGACTGGGCTACCACAAATTGAGTTAGGGAATGAGGTAGTTGGCATGGTACACACCATAGATTATCTTCAGCCATATTTGCATTGGGTATTTTCAATGGATCAGTGGTATCTCTATTGGGTGTATTTTTTTTATTATTATAAACTAGATTTCCATTTTGCCATGTCGTATTGTAAGGTTGATCAGACAACTTGGGCATTCTCTCATGCCTCTGATAATGAGGATTGTCATTGAATAACCCCTTCTCATTCTTAGCTACTTTGTGTCTCATGTCCTTAAGAGCATTCATAAACTTATCCAATTTATCTTCACAAGATGATACTTTATCCTAAGGTCCTTTAGGGTTTATCAATATTTTGACATCATCCCTCTTACTAACTTTCACTGATGGTCTCTTGTTATTCTCAATATGTATAGCTATTCGAAAGGCATCTCTCAAAGAATGAGGCACCTTGTCTCTCAATTCAAACCCTACTTTGGGATCGAAAGCATTACTATACAACATCGAACACATTAATTCACTTGGTCTCATATCTATAGGGGTTTTGTTCATGAGTCTAACAAATTGTGTATTAAAATATGAGACCATCTCATTATGACCTTTAGATATTCTAGTAAATTCATTAATCAAAATATGGGATCTATCTTGTCACCATATTATTCTCTAAATACCATATTGAATTCTTCCTATGAGCCTATACTTGCATCAAGTAAACCTATGTACCAATCCCCAGCATCCTTAGTCAAAGATTGCATGAAAAAATTCATGATCACATCCTAATTCTCAAATTCAAAGTCATCTATAAAATTCAAAAATATCAGCAGATGACATTCACCTAAGAGTGCATTATTTCTAGTAAATTTGATAAGTGTATTTCTTGTTTCATTAGGGATATCACTAGGATAACCAGGAATTACAGTAAAGTCCAATTGCCTATATCTTCCTGATTGTAAAGGTCTTTTGATAAACTGTGTATTCTTCTGTTATCTCATAGGATTCTAACCTTCCCCACTTTGTATTTCATGCTAGTTTACATTATGTCTAAAGGGCTGTGTTCATATTTATATTACAAGGTGGGATTTGCCCACAACCACCCATGTTATGTGTCTTAGAGATGGGGGTAGTTGACCTAAGGGTGTTGATATTGGAGGACCAAATGTTGAGCTAGGACTTTTTGAGGTTATAGGAGGATTCTGGGAATTAGAGGTTGTCGCATTTCCTAGTTTGTAAGTAGCCTTTAAGAATTTAGTCTTTCTTTGCATTTCCTCTTTAATAGCCAACTGCTCCATCCTCTCTAATTCCTTCTTTAATTTCTCAACTTCCCTCTACAATTGTAGGTCCTTTTGTTCTTGTACTTCAGATGCAGTGAGCTTTTGGGATAAATGATCTATATAAGAGCATGAATCCTTTGTGGGATTTATGATCAAGGGTTTCTTTCCTCTATCCAAGCCATGAGAAACAGTATTAGTAGTAGAAGTCACCAAGACCAAACTAATGAAAGGGGGACCACTGCATGTATTGGTATATGTGTTTCCTAAAAGAATATTTAGTTTTGTTGTCAATTACAAGGTTAGCCTTAGGATTACTTGATTGATTAAGCCCAACAAAGGAATTTTCTTGGCAAGACAACTTTAGATGCTTAACTCTCCTTTTAAGTTTATCCCTGAAGTTCATAGCATTTTTTATCTTTCTTTCTTCCTCCCTAGCCTTTCTAAAAGTAATATCTTCCAATTTATCCATCTCCTTTTCAAGCTTTAGGACCTCTTGCAACAATTCATCCTCAACAGGCAAAGTGGTGCTAGAGTTTGACGTTTTGAGGTAGTTTACAACAATATTGGCAAGGCCTTAGGGGGACGTCAGAATAGAATGTACACCATCTTTATGGCTCGACCTATTCAGAGGAATGTATTCTTCAGGATTAGGTCTTGAGGCTTCAAGATTTAAGCTTTGTGCTATCCTTCCAACATCAAATTCACTTTGTAATATATATTTCTCTTTGTCCTTGTTGTTTGGCTAGGATATCAGGATGGGATTTATCTTTGCTTATAGTAGGTATGATTACAATATTAACTTCCTTTGTATGGGTGACCCAAAATCAATAAGATTTTCAAGATATTCATTATTATTATCATGTGAGTGCTTTGAATTAGGAGGAGGGGTATGAACTATTAGAGACACAAAAATACTGAGAGGGGGATGAATCATTATTCAAAGAATTTTCAATTTCAACAACTTCAACTTATCCAGAGCAAATTAAACATTAAGCATCACAATACCAACATGAAAGAATAACACAATACACATCAACACATAACACTAGATATACATGGAAAACCCTTAAAGGGAAAAACCACAGTGAGGATTAGCTTACAATATATGAAGCTCAAATAATAACTTTGTTTTAGGGGCTATAACCCAAGGAAGCTGCTACTCCCTAAGTAACTTTAACTTAGGGTCACTCCCAAGGAAGCTTCTACTCCCTGATGACTTTGTTTTAGGGTCACTCCAAAGGAGGCTACGACTCCCTGAAATGAGAATGCAATTACAAAAGATTATAGTATGAGAGTCTTTCTACTGTCTGAAAGATGACATTGAAACTCACACATTTGATGATTGCACTTCTACCTCTTCACACTTTCTTCTAAATATCTGATCAGTTAGGGACACTCTATACTTCACCACTATTACAAATATGTCTTCAAGATGAATCCAGACAACACCAACAACTTCTTCTCTTTATCCTTTAGTTACACATCAATAATGCATTTATTCTACTTTTATCTGCTTGCAAACCTTTTCAATCAACTTGCAATCACACTCTCCTCACTCAATTTGATTCACTATTTATATATGATATTACATTGATTACATATCTTGTCGACTAGATACAATATGAAAAATTTATTTACAAGTTAGGTAGACAACACACAATATGAAATGTGTAGAAGATAGGTCCTAAGTGAAACCACGCGTTACACTAGCAGAAGATCCAAGCCTTGCGGACCCAAACACTTACTTAACCAGGTCCAAAAAATCTATCATATCTTCAAACACCATGGAATTACATCTGCACACTCTGCTCATTTAGAAATAGGACAACGTTAAGGAGAATTCATGAAGACTTGAAGAATAACAACCACATCAACTTGAAAACCTTGTACGGTACTAGAAACAAGAAAGATCTTCATTAAACTTTTCCAGATGAGTCTGCATGACTCATAAAACATCCCCAAACACTCCTTTTCCACCAGACATCAAATAATTGTACCATATAGCTTAAATCATTTACTCTAGGATTACTTTATCATTTGGAACACACTACAACATGCTAGCATTTGAAAAATTAATTTGTGGACAACCAACAACCTTGAAACTAAAAAGAAGCATATAATACAAATCTAGAAACATGTCCACAAAACCACAAGGGAAATCATTCATTTGTGGAGGAATGTGGAGCATTCCAACAAACTTTTAGCATTGACTTACTCTGCTAGAACATATGTTGGTACTCTTGTTACATTGAAAAATGTCTCCCTGGGACTTTTCCCTCTTAAGCTTTAGCGTATGGGTCCATAGAATGCATTATAAGCATCTTGCATGTTAATTTTGAATCCTGATGAGAAAACCCCTAAGTGTTATGGAAAAAATGACCTAGGGGTTCTATTTAAATAGATCTTAACCAAAATTGGGAGGGTGGACTTTGGCACTACCACCCTAGTCCTACCCCATTTTGGGTCAGTCCCAAATTCTAATGTCAGTTTTATGACCGCTACTTAGGTCCTGTGCTGACATCTCAAGTTTGAATTACAAAATTCTTAGTGGGAATGTGTGTAGTTGCATATATAAGCATGTTTAGTGTTTCATTTGCAAACTAAAAGATGATTAAGAACTTTTGGTAAACTTGTGATTGTAGAGCATTCAAGATATTCATTATTGCAGAGCAAAGCATTGTTATTATGTTTGTGATTACAAATTTAGCTTCATCTTCTCATGTGTTTGAAGGATCTTCATCTACATGTGAGCTACACCTCCAAGGTGATATCTATTTGTATTTGAATCATTTATCAATTTGTTTTGGCCTCTGTCCCATAGGGATACACACTCTCTATCTAACAACAGTGTTTTGAAGACTTCAATGTCTCTCTGGGGCTTGACTGAGGCAAGCCTATAAACACCACAACCCTTAAACACTCTCCTTGTGATTACAGGTTACAGATGTCACATCTTGATGGAGTGGAGTTGCAGGGAATAGTAAGATAATGTGCAGATTTCAGATCCCTAAAGAAAAGGATTGCTTGGACTCAGGCGCTACTGGCAGTGTCCTCTAAAGTTGCAAACACAAAAATCATTGTGATAATGATAATCAGCATCCCAAGAGGCTCTAAAAACTTCAAAAACATTTGACCTTGGACTTGGGCACTAGTGGTAGTGTCCTCCACATTTTCTAAGATAGAAATGGAAAGTACAGTGATCATCAGTGTTGAAAGGAGATCAGGATTCCACAGAGAAAACACCAACTTAGATAGGGGTGCTACTGGTAGTTGATGTAGAGTACATAGTGGAAGCACTCAAAACAAGGGTGAAATACCCATCAAAACCCATGGTATACAACATTGAACAACATACATTCTTTTATGATCAGCAAGACCATGTATCATCGGCCAACTCCATTTATTTATCTCTGACCTCTCAACTTTCCCTGATGACATGTATTTTTGGTGTGACCTTCCTCATTGGTGAGCACTTTGTATGTGCTCACGATACACCGATGGAATAGCTTGTATATGCTTCAGTTGACTTGTGATCACTGGTCCTCTTCACCGTCGCTACCAGTCACCCCTTGTATCCAACACAATGTATATACACAATGTATATGCTCAATATACATTCTAAAGATGCATTCTCAACATGCATTCAGGATATCCATTTGAAAGATACATTCACAACATGCATTCAGAATATGCATTCGGTGGGACTGACCATTGACCTAACACAATGTATATTCTCAATATACATTCAAAAGATACATTCTTAACATACTTTGTAGAACATACATTCGGTGGGACCGATGTAGAACTTAACTGTCACCATTCCCAACCAGTCATCTATAGCATGATCAGGTGTATCATCGGTGATTAGAGGTAAGTCAATGTATCTAAGCATAGTTTCTTTATAAAAGACTTTTCAACAGATCTTTGTCCGACTTCTTGTACCGGTCATACAAAGCACCTTCGGCCTAACTGTCGATTCTCCTCTGATGGTCTCGACCCTCTGCAACTTCACAACTACATAGATCTTTCCCCCACCAACCTAGCACATGAGGATGCTAGGATCTATCAACACCATTGTACATGATCCTACAGACACAAAACCCAAACAAACAAAACAAAAAAAAATGAAAGAACTATACAACCATTTCACTGATTTCTAAGAAATCTAACTAGTGGAATGGACTAAAAATCCATCTCAACCACAAAAATAGAAATTTGATTGCACAGAGAAAACCTAAAGAATTGAGAAAGGCAGAAAGATGCACAATACAGAACTTGACTTTTTTTATTTTTTCTTTTTAGAAATGAGCATACAAAGATACCCTATTTCACAAATGCATATCACACCCCTTTCTGATCTAATCTCTTTACCTTCGATCTCCTCTTGGTATTTATCTACTCACCCTGAGTAGTAACAACCTGACTCCAAGTAGCTGGGAGACCAATCCAAGTGGCTGGGAGACAACTGTCTAACAACCTACAACTGCCTAACAACCTTTGTGATTACAGATTGACAAGTGTCCTTAGGACTTACAAAATGAACCTAGATACAAACTAAAATGACATGCATAGATCAAATAGACCTTATTACATGAATGGTCTTCTAGGATCTTATTGGAAATAATGAAAATGAACATTAGACACAACATGAAGTTGAATGCCTCATGGAGGCCACTGTGGATTAGGTGCTCCTGCACCATACACCCCATCAAGAAAAGAACTCATGCCCCATGAGTTAATTCTTTGTTTTACTCCACCTTTATCCTCTGTTGTCTCATGTCTTCCCCATGATCTCTGGACTGCAACCTACTTCCATGGAATCAAAGACTCATGCCTAGCATTGTAAGCTCTACTCACACCTTGCCATGAGTGAGTGCTTGCAACCAGACCCATCCTTTGCTTGCCATTCTTTCTTATTGTCATCTTTGCATGAACATTGGTTAATGCTTCTTGTACTGTTGCGATGGTAGAATGTGTTTGCCTTTCAACTCTTTTTGGGTCTAGAGGAAAAATAATGGTCCCTACTATGATAGCATCCTTGTCTTGCCAATCAACTTGTGGTTTCTTATAGACCTACTCTTGGACCTTCTTCTGATCCATCTGATCTCCATCATCCAAAACTAAAATCACCTTCAAACTTTGATCCTTAGTAGTCCCACTCCCTAAGGTATCCTCAACTTTCTTTATGTCTTCTTCATTGATCTTCACAAACTCTTTCTTACCCACCAAGATGATCTTGGCTGCCTTCTTTTCTTCAACATCCTCCTGCAATGTTGTCATCACAAAAGTTTTCCCATCCTTCTTGATGGTGTAGGTGTTAACATATCCATCATACAATGGTCACCTATCAAATTGCCATGGCCTACCTAAAACTAGGTGACAACATCCCATGGGCAGAATGTCACATAAAACCCTATCCTGATATTCCCCAATCTAAAAATCAACATATGCTTGTTCATATACCAAAAGTGATTGATTATCACTTACCCAAGATGCTTTGTAAGGGGTTTGATGAGGAATCCTTTCTATGTTCAATTATCCACCATTTCCTGAGATACCATATTATATGTTGAACCAGAATCTATTACTATTGTGCATATTTTACCTTTGCTTTTGCAATTGGTCCTAAAAAGTGCTCTCCTTTGTATCATCTCCTTGGATGTCTTCAAGAGTGTTCTCCTTAGCATCAATGCTTCTCCATCTAGAACTGGGGCTGCACTCCCAATTGGAAGGTTAACATTTTCATCTACCTCCTCTTCTTGCACATATTGAACCCTCTTTTCATTCTTCCTATTACCTTCTGATGGTGAACCTTGCCTTTCTAGACATTTGAATGCTAGGTGACCAATTTCATTACAATGATAACATCTCCCAATGAAAACATTAGAACTTCTACCACCTCCAAATCTGCCTCTTGTGCCTCTCCATCCACCCCTGAAATCAGACTGCTCTTGTCCTTTACTAGTCTCTCCTCGGTTCTCATTGGCTTGTCTTGTTGTAGGGGCTGATCATCCCCCTCTTATATTTCTACCTCTTCTCCTCATGGACTTATCTTGTCTCCTTATCATCTTCTCCTCAATCTTGTTTGCCATTTGATAGCATTCTTCTACACTCCTAGGGTTACCCAAAACTAATTCATCTTGTATATTCAATCTCAAACCAGCCAGGTATCTAGCAACCTTTTCAATCTCATTCTCATGATGACTAGACCTCATACTTAATTTATAAAATTCTTTAGTATATGCTTTCACATCCATTTCTTTTTGTTTTAAAAATTGAAGCTTTTTAAACATTTGAACTTCATAATCCTTGGGTAAGAATTTACCCTTGATTCTTGCTACCATCTTGTCCCATGAAGAAATTCTTGATTTCCCTATTTTGTCCTCTCTGATTGTAAGTAATCCCACCATACCAAGGCATGACCTCCCAATTTGGTCTTTGTAATCTTTACTTTCTACTCCTCAGGAACTTCCTCACATTCAAAATGATTATCTAATGCAGCAATCCAATCAACTAACTCTTCCTCATTTAAACTTCCACTATACTTTGGAACATCAATCTTTACCTTAGGTTTGTCATTCTTGACTGCCCTTAACAGTTTTGCAAATCTCTAATCTTTAGGATTCAGATCTTCATCTACAGCTTCAAATTCTTCACCATCCCCTTCTTCTTCTGGTTCACTTTCTTCCACTTCTCTTCTTTTGTTCGTCTCCAAGGCTACAAGCCTAGCTTGAAGGGCTTCTATAAGCTCTTTCATCTCCCTCATCTCTTTAGCATGCTTTTCCTTCATCTCTTGCAATTCTCTAGCAGTGCTAGCATTTTTTGGAGGCATCTTGCTAACTTGTTTCTACAACATCTTAGTTCTTCTACTTTTGCCTTCTCAATGACAGAACCGAACACACAACTACCCAGACTTTTTGCTGGGCTTTGATACCAATTTGATGCAGAGCACATAGTGGAAGCACTTAAAACAAGGGTGAAATATCCATCAAAACCCATAGTATACAACACTGAACCACATACATTCTTTTATGATTGGCAAGACCATGTATCGTCGGCCAACTCCATTTCTTTTTCTCTGACCTCTCAACTTTCCCTGATGACATGTATTTTTGGTGTGACCTTCCTCCTCAGTGAGCACTTTGTATGTACTCACAATACACCAATGGAATAGCTTGTATATGCTTCAGTTGACTTGTGATCAACGATCTTCTTCACCATCGCTACCAGTCACCCCTTGTATCTGACACAATGTATATACACAATGTATATGCTTAATATACATTCTAAAGATGCATTCTCAACATGCATTTAGGATATACATTTGAAAGATGCATTCGCAACATGCATTCAAAATATGAATTCGGTGGGATCGACCATTGACCTAATGCAATGTATATTCTCAATATACATTTGGAAGATACATTCTTAACATACTTTTTAGAACATACATTCGGTGGGACTGATGTAGAACTCAACTGTCACCATTCCCAACCAGTCATCTAAAGCATGATTAGGTGTATCACCGGTGATCAGAGGTAAGTCAATGTATCTAAACACGGTTTCTTTATAAAAGACTTTTCAACAGATCTTTGCCTGACTTCTTGTACCGGTCATACAAAGCACCTTTGGCCTAACTGCCAATTCTAATCTAATGGTCTTGACGCTATGCAAATTCACAACTACACACATCTTTCCCCCACCAACCTAGCACATGAGGATGCTAGGATCTATCAGTACCATTGTACGCGATCCTACAGACACAAAACCCAAACGAACAAAACAAAAAAAATGAAAGAACTGTACAGCCATTCCACTAATTTCAAGGAAATCTAACTAGTGGAATGGACTAAGAATCCATCTCGACCACCAAAATAGAAATTTGATTGCACAGAGAAAACCTAAAGAATTTAGAAAGGTAGAAAGATGCACAATACAGAACAAGACTTTGTTTATTTTTGCTTTTTAGAAATGAGCATACATAGATACCTTGTTTCACAAATGAATATCACACCCCTTTCTGATCTGATCTCTTTACCTTCGATCTCCTCTTGGCATTTATCTACTCACCCTAAGTAGTACCAACCTGACTCCAAGCAGTTGGGAGACAACCCTCTAACAACCTCCAACTTCCTAACAACCTTTGTGATTATAGATTGACAAGTGTCCTTGGGACTTACAAAATGAACCTAGATACAAACTAAAATGACATGCATTGGTCAAATAGACCTTATTACATGAATGGTCTTCTAGGACCCTATTGGAAACAACAAAAATGAACATTAGACACAACATGAAGTTGAATGCCTCATGGAGGCCACTGTGGATTAGGTGCTCCTGCACCAATAGTGTCCTCGAGTATTCTACATCCTGAACTTTGAAAAATGGTCAGTAACTCATCTCTGTCTATTACCTTAGTCTACAAGCATTTGTCATAATTCATCAATTTGCTTACTATTTTTCATAATTAGGATTTTAAGAGTATTTGAGCATTAAATTGATACATTAGTTAACAGCCTCTGAATTTCCACATCACTCTAAGTGACAGCCTAACCTGTAGGTGAATCCTCTTGCAAAAGTGTGATTCATCTCAGTTGATATGTCCTTGAATGTTTGTAGAGAAAAGAGAATCTAACCCTTTTACCAAACCCCATCCTTCCTTTTTCATATAAAACATTTTGGTGAACCTATGTTTATCTAAATTTTTCACCTTGCTAAGTGTTGTATTCTAGATTTGTATTCTTTCATCTTATTGCATTTGAAAAATTACAAAAAAATTGTAAAATTTGAAAATTTTGAAAAAATTGGCATCTTAGGCTTGCATTTTGCCATAATTTGCATTCTAGAAACATGTCCAGAAAACCACAAGGGAAATCATTCATTTGTGGAGGAATGTGGAGAATTCCAACAAACCTTCAGCACTGACTTACTCTGCCAGAACATATGTTAGTACTCTTGTTACATTGAAAAATGTCTCCCTGGGACTTTTCCCTCTTAAGGTTTAGCTTCTGGGTCCATAGTATGCATTATAAGCATCTTGCATGTTAATTTTGAATCCTGATGAGAAAACCCCTAAGAGTTATGGCAAAAATGACCTAGGGGTTCTATTTAAATAGATCTTAACCAAAATTGGGAGGGTGGACTTCGATGCTACCACCCTAGTCCTACCGCATTTTGGGTTAGTCCCAAATTCTAATGTTAGTTTTTCGACCGCTACTTAGGTCCTGTGCTGACATATCAAGTTTGAATTACAAAATTCTTAGTGGGAATGTGTGTAGTTGCATATATAAGCATGTTTAGTGTCTCATTTGCAAACTAAAAGATGATTATGAACTTCTGGCGCATTCAAGATATTCATTATTGTAGAGAAAAGCATTATTATTATGTTCATGATTATAGATTTAGCTTCATCTTCTCATGTGTTTGAAGGATCTTCATCTACATGTGAGCTACACCTCCAAGGTGATATCTATTTGTGTTTGAATCCTTTATCAATTTGTTTTGGCCTCTACACATAGGGATACACACTCTCTATCTAACAATGGTGTTTCAAAGACTTCAATGTCTCTCTAAGGCTTGACTGAGGAAAGCCTCTAAACAACACAACCCTTAAACACTCTCCTTGTGATTCCAGGTTATAGGTGTCAAATCTTGATGGAGTGGAGTTGCAGGGAATAGTAAGACAATGTGCATATTTCAGATCCCTGAAGAAAAGGATTGCTTGGACTCAGGCACTACTAGCAGTGTCCTCTAAAGTTGAAAACACAAAAATCATTGTGACAGTGATAATCAGCATCCCAAGACGCTCTAAAACCCTAAAAAAATTTGACCTTGGACTTGGGCGCTAGTGGTAGTGTCCACATTTTATAAGATAGAAATAAAAAGTACAATGATCATCAGTGTCGAAAGGAGATCAGGATTCCACAGAGAAAACACTAGCTTGGACAAGGATGCTAGTGGTAGTGTCCTCGAGTATTCTGCATCCTGAACTTTGAAAAATGGTCAGTAACTAATCTCTATCTATTACCTTAGTCTGCAAGCATTTGTCATAATTCATCAATTTGCTTATTGTTTTGCATAATTAGGATTTTAAGAGTATTTGAGCATTAAATTGAAACATTAGTTAACAATCTCTAAATTTCCACATCGTTCTAAGTGACAGCCTAACCTGTAGGCAAATCCTCTTGCAAAAGTGTGATTCATCTCAGTTGATATGTCCTTGAATGTTTGTAGGCAAAGGAGAATCTAACCCTTTTACCAAACCCCATCCTTCCTTTTTCATATAAAACATTTTGGTGAACCCATTTTTATCTAAAATTTTCACCTTTTCGAGTCTTCCATTCTAGATTTGTATTCTTTCATCTTATTGTATTTGAAAAATTACAAAAAAACTTATAAAATTTGAAAATTTTGAAAAATTAGCATCTTAGGCTTGCATTTTGCCATAATTTGCATTAATTGGCATTTAATTTCTATTATTTACATTATATATGATTTAAATTCATCTTATTTTTTTCACTTGCATTACATTTCCATGCTTAAATTGTCAAAAAACTGCTTAAAATTGCGCATTTTTCATAAAAACATAGTTTTGCATTAGGTAGGGTTTGTAGTTAAAATCTTGTTTCAAATTTTAATATCCTTTTCAAACACTCCTTTAGGACTGATTTCTAATTTTAGTGTTTCATCATAGTGTCCTCTTTGCAAAAATTCATGTCTGGGGTTTGAAAACCTTGCTTTTTCACTAGATTTGGCCTTGTCATCTCTCTAGAATTACAACAGTCGTGTTGTGAAGGATATTATTGCATTAGTGGACTGATATTTAGCTTATTATTTATTGTCCCTCATAAAATTCTTCACAACACCTCTTCTTTTATCCATATGCATTGAAAAATTGTGGAAAAAGTAAAAAATGAAGCATAATTTGTGTTGTTTCATTCCATTCAATGTAAATATATCAAATCATTGATTGGACCTTGTTATGTTGTACTAGTTTCCTCCTGTCCATTGTTTTGTTGTGGAATTAGTGTGTCTTGTTAGCCCTCTTCCCTCAAACAAGTGTTTAGGAGTGAAATAGTCACACATCTAGGGCGCCTTAATCATCATTAAACTTTTGCATGTCTTGTCTTACTAGATTTCCTTGGAAATTGATGTTACAAAACATTTCAAGATGACATCTTCATGGAAATCCTTACATGAGTATATCTTGGATTTTGAAATTTTCTCTAACTTCACTAATGAGAACTCTCATGTTCTGGAACACATAGCATATGTACATGATATTGGTATTTTTACATGTTCTACACATGAGCTTAAATTACTTTGTTATATATATGATTTTGATAGCTTCACATTACTCATAGGAGCATATCGTTTGATATTAGAAGATTTAACCAAATTCATCACTAATAATACTCATGAGAAAGATAAGAGTGAAAATTCCTCTTATGTTAATGCCTTGGAATTGATAGCTAAAGAATATGATGATGTTGATGATACCATAAGTTATCCTACTTTTCCTTTAGTTGAATGTCCAAGAACCTTATGTTTGTGTTCCCAACTAATGGTCTGAGTTTCCCTAAAAAGTTGCCATCTTTTATGATCAGGATTCTTAGGTCAGTGGCTAACGAACATGAGATAATTATTTGTTCTCCTCTGTACTTCAGACTCTGCTAGACCTAGGGGGTATTCCCTTTCTTCAATATCTATATGACAAATCTTTATTTCACCAAATATTGACAACTAAAGAAAATATGTTCTCCTACATGCAGACCAAAACTGTATAATTGCTTCAAAGTGGCTATCTTTGGAATTTAATTCATTAGATGGCTTAGAGAACATGAAACTAAACCCTACTCCTAAAAACTTACAAGTTGATTTGTTTTTACTTTTAATGTATGTGATTGTCATATTGTGGGTCATTTTGTGAAAATAAGTCGAACTCTAATCAGTGCCAATCTTGGGGTTTGGAGTCAATTCCTTACAAATGTAGATTACTTCTCATAAGCATTACAAACATGCAGATTCAGAGGATTTAGTATGTTCTTTCCTTACAGAAAATAATCCAAGAATGGGTATTCCCAACAACTCTTATCAATATCCTTATTGCAAAACACACCTCCACATAGCTGATTTAAAGCATTTTAATCTATTCCTTGAATAGAAGCAACAAACCAGACATGCAATATAGTAAATGTATGTTCATGAACTCAGAAACCCTTAGCTTCCTTATTCAAAAGAGAAATGTAAACAACATGGGAGATAGTTATTAGAAACACATGCTCAAAGGCATTTTTCATATAATCTCAATCTAAAACTGATAAAATGCTTATAAAGAACATACATTCAACAATGCAAGAAATTGAACTTACAACTCAAAAATATGGACAACCTACTAGAATTGCTCTATATTTTATTATCAAAAGTTTCCCAAATCTTCAACAACAACTATAAAGTAGTACAACATGCTCTTTTATAGACACGAGATCATTTGCCCAAAAACTCATTACCATATGTCGGTTACACAATCTTACAATACAAGCCATCGCCCATAGGTATTGGGAAACAAATTCAAATTACATATGAAAGAGAAAAGACAAAAATACAATTTATCTAGGAGATGACAAAAATAGTTGGAGGCACTTTGTTCCAATGATGAAGAAAACTTGTCACATGACTGGACACATTTATCCATATTTCTCCACCCAGGCTACATATTACTTCTCCGATGGCCATCGAAAAGGAATCAATTTTTGTATCTTCTTGTTATGTGATGTATACCTTACATCCAATAAAATCTTTGTTTCCTTGAAAATATCTCAAAATTTAATTCCAGCACAGGCAACTTATCGAGTGTAGAGCTTAGAATCTTAATGCTAGGGTCAGCATCTACACAACTAGAAGATATAATTTGTCCAGCTACACTTTCAAAGTCATCCTTCCATTTATGTAAACTCTTGATTTGTCCATCATCCTCTAATATGTACTAGGCATAAGACTTTTATCTATATTCTTAATTGATTGTCTTCTCTCATTCAAAACTTTGTCCAATTTTAGCTGAAAGGCTACCACCTCTTCTAATAAAATTAGCATATCAAGGGTCAACTTTATCTTTGGTGGGGCATCAGAGTCAAACCTTGAACATCTATGGACCTCCCTTATATTTCCAATCTTTGGTAGCCATATTCTACACATCTGCTTCTAGCTTTCTTTATCCTTTTAATGCTTATCTAAAGTTATCTCCAGATTTGAATATGACATCCATGTATCATCAACTCTAGCTATGATCTTGGTTAACCTGTGATTTATCAAATTTGTAGCCATTTCCCTAACAAAATTCTTTTTCTCATCCTTCAAATTCTTCACCTCTTCTTTTAACTCCTTGATCTTTGAGAGAAGAGCCTCCCTGTCTATTGGAAATGCTTCTATAGTTTGTACCAGAGTAGGAACACTCTAAGCTAAAGTACTTGGATCCAACAACATTTGCTCCTTATATTTATTCAATTCTGAGATAGCTTGCCCATATTTCAAGAGAAGCTCATCATAATCTCTTCGCAACTTATTTGTAACAGCCTCAACAAATTGGGTTGTTTGAACATTCAAGCTTGTAGCTTAAGGGGCTAGAGTGTTTGACACTCTCTTTATTATAATATCCCATGTCAGTTCTCCTAAACCAATCCTTGGCTTATTCTTGTTTGGAGTTAATGTCCATATTGCTAGGGTCTCAAACCTAGGATTAAATCCCACACGAGTGCCTTGTCCCCCTGATCATTTGAAACATCTGTGTCACTCCTTATGATAGTCTCAAAAGTAATGGCATCTGCTAGGGTCCAACCTGGAAGAAATAGTAGGCCACTTTTCTCCATGAAAGCTCTTCCTTCATCAGGGGTCATTTGGCTGATGTCTTTACTTACTTCATTCAACATCCTCTGAGTTATTTCTTCATACTTTTTTGGATCTTCTCCGCTCTTGGCTTCTTCTACTTTTTTCTAAAATTCTTCATTCCTGACCTTCAGTACATATTCCTTGAATTCAGGGGTGTTCACAAAAGCATCATCATCCAAAAACTATGAGCATGCCAGTACTCTGATATCCTCTGTGTCTATTTGATGATCAGGGATTGACCTTGCCAATTGGTTATTAGGAGAGGCATAGGGTCTTATTCTTGCAGGTGAATTCACCTGTTGGGAGATTTCTTATTCTGGTTTATTTATCTCCTCTTCCAAATCTATGAGTTCAACTTCCTCTTCATGCTTCAAACCAATGATTTTCATTTTCTTGTTAAGAGGTGCATCTGGTGATTCACTTCTTCTTTTGCATGCTCTCCCTGAACTACTTGGGTCATAGGCAGGTCTATCCTCCCCTACTGAAGCACTTTCAATCAATTCATCTGCATTGTCAAAAATATTTTGGATCCTTATTATTGGATCTTTATCTTCTACAAATGCTCCTGGATATGCAGAGTTCAAATTTTTTCTCATTCTTTCGACCTCCAATATTGTTTCCCACCTTTTCCTCAAAAAGTGAACTTCTCCCATTATAGCACAATTTCTAACTATATCTTCATCAAATAAAACTTGGTGGATAAATTGGGGTCTTCTGATGCTAGGCCTTACCTTATTAATGAATCCTTTAGGGTCAAAGACCCTTGGCTGCTTGAACCCCATCCTGTAGAACATCAACATTGAATCAATTTGATATAGACCATCTCTATTTACAACCAGAAAATCACAAAACTTGATGGAGGTAGGAAAGAAAGATCATTTCTTCTATAATCTCAAATGCTCCTTATCGGACTCATTCAATTGTTTGATTATTTTCAAAAATGCAATTCTCTTTGGTACATATTTTGGCAAGATATATGAGGCAACCTTGCTCCCATAGACTTGGATATAGATGGTATTAGTATGCAAAAACCAATCTCCCCAGTTGTGCTAAATTCCCAACTTGATGGTCCTATCTAGTGGTCTTAGAAAATCAAGTAAACCCAGATGCATTCTTTCACCTTCTAGTTCTAAGAAGCCCATCAACCTTCTGACAAAATGCTACTCAAAAGTTACATAATCTGCATCTATACAATGCATATCTATCATGCAGGTTGGCATCTGTACAGGGAGAAAATTACCATTTGGACCAATCTCCTTAACATTCAAGTATTTATTCCACAACCCTAATCTAGCATACAAAAATATGTGGCACATCATTGAATACCATTTAAACTCTACTTTTGCATCTACAATATATAGATTATTCTTAATTTCATTCAATTGATTATGCATTTTATCAACTATATATGTTACATAGTCCAAGTGATGTAAAAGTACCCCTGGTTCAAGAGAAATCTTGCATCAACCAAAAACATTTGAATTTTAGTTTGTTTCCTTTCAGTTCCTAGTTCAATTCAGGTAGTTCAATCAGAAGCAGTTTTAGCTTGTGGTCTAGTTTTGGCATTTCACATCTTACAGATCTAGACTTAGCATATACATTCATTTATCTACATCATATCAAGAATTCAGAGCATTTGGATCAGTTACTAGAAAGATATCACTATTAGAAGTTTACTATTTCTCAGAGCAGAGCATCCTGTTACTCACTGGAAACCAACTGAAGGAGAAACTTGCAGAAGCATTTCCCAATCTTTGGAACCTAATGACACATCATTCAATGATCTTTGGTTCATGGCCAACCTTCGCAAGAGATCCGCATGTCATTTCATTCATTTTCCAAAAGTGTTATATGCATTTAGGTCTGATCTATCTGTGTTCACATGTTACACCTCTTCTTTTGAATTTGTGATCTTCCTTGGCCGATGCAGAGGAATCTATTAGTCTGGAGATGATATATATTGATGTAATAGATCTTTAAGAAAGTAGTTATCAAGTTGTAAGCATACACATAAATCATAGTTCAAATTTTGTGTGACGAAGCTTCCAAGCTTTATCTTGCGCATGTATGTAATCAGGTCTATAAGCCCTAATTATAAGCCTGCATGTCCGATCTCTATTTGACTTCTATTATATATTGAATGACTAAATCTACATTTGCTTTATTTCTCGAGTTGTTTCCATTGTGTTTACTCTTGCTGCACGGTTCGGACAGTTCACTCTATGAACCCTCCTACCATGACTGCACCAAGTGGTATCAAAGCCAAAGTTTGAATCTTTGGGAGTAAATTGAGTAAAGTTGGTAAGGAAATTTCATAAGATCTTGCAGTGGATAGATTGCCTAATTGAGGCAGACTACTTATGTTGCAACTGATCACTGACTGTGAGGCAGTTGTCACCTTGTAGCCTGATCACCGAACCTGAGGCAGTTTGCACTTGATCCTAGGAAGAATGCCACTGAGGAGAGTTGTTGCTGTTGGAACAATAGCTGGTAGTATAGATGAGTTGATGGAGATAATGAAAATAATGCAAATCCAATTGGATGTTGTTTAAGAGGATAGACAAAGAGGATTGACACCAAGACCTAATGTTGAAAGTGATGATGAAGAGGAGTTTCAATCTATTGAACACACTGGTGAAACCCTAGGAGGTGATGAAGAAGAAGAATCAGATCAAGTAAAGATATTGTGATCTATTTCAAAGATTGGAAAGAGACCTAGAGTTGATGTGCCAAATTATACTGGTAATCTAAACCCTAAAGAATTGATTGACTGGATAAATGATATGGAAGAATACTTTGAATATGAGGAAATTGAAGATACGGAGAAGGTGAAATTTAAAAAGACAAAGTTGAAAGGACATGTTGATATATGGTGGAAATAAGTTCAGTTAGAAAGAAATAGAAGAGGGGAAGAAAAGATTACAAATTGGGACTGGATGGTGACAAAGTTGAAGAATCAGTTTATACCTACTGACTATGAGTTGTAACTGTTGAAAAGATTGCAAAACCTGAGACAAAAGAAGAAATCTGTGATGGAGTACACTGAAGAATTTCATAAGGTGATCATAAGGATAGGACATAGTGAAGAAAGCAAGGAGAAAGTGGCTAGAGACATCAATGGATCGAGATTGAACATTCAAGAAGAACTAAGGTTGGTAAGGATGACATCTTTGGAAGAAGCATATTAGTTCGCCCTAAAAGTTGAAGAGAAGCTAAACAAAAAATATGATTAGAGACAAAGAGGCAGAGGAGGTAAATTTTAGAGAGGAAGGAGCTATTCTGAAGGAGATAGATCATTTCTAGAGCAGAGCAAGTTTGACAACCCATTGAAGAAGGATGACAGAGATAACAATGCTTACTAGAGAGATGACAAAAAAATTTTACTAGAGAGGAAACCCTAGTGCATACTAGAATGAAGGATATAGAAGAGAAGGAAGAGGATTGGACAAGAGAACATTTAGAGGTACTTGTTTCAAGTGTGGAGGTGAAGGACATAGAGCATTTGAATGTAATCAGGGTAGTACAAGTAAGAGGATATAAAATAGTGGAAGAATAGCTATGTTGAAGAAGAACCTCTTGAACTAGATGACCCCTATTTTGTTGGTAAACTTGAGAAAAGAGAATCATTGGTGACGAGGAGAGCACTATTTCTGTTATAGGGAAAATTGATGATAAATAAAATGAATTATAAAACCCAATAACTTCAATGAAATGTGCAAGTAACAAAGAATAAAACCAAATAAACAACTTACAGTGCTTTGTTACCTGGCAGCTTCCATTGTTTACCTATTCTCATTTGATCTTTGGTGATGAATGTAGCCCTCAGGAAGCTTACTTCCTTGCTTTGATTCCTCAAGATGACAAAGGAGAAATGGCTCGGATACTTGTTGTGTTGAAGATGAGTTTCAACACAATATAGGATAAATAGTGAATGATGTGAGAGTGGGGGTACCAATGGTACGCTATAGATTCTGCAGCATAAGTTTACTTGAAAGCTTCGTGATATTGAAATGGAAGAATAGAGGAGTATTTATAGACTTGTGCAAGAGAAGATCAATGGTAGAGGATAGTTGAGAGAACGTGCGCAAATAGAAAGAAGACATGTGTCATTCAAAAAGGAAGCTCTATTGAGTTAATTGCTTTCTTGATGAGGATGAGCTTTTATTTCTTAAATTTTAATATATTTTTCTAATTTAAGAGTTTATTGATAAAAACAAAGTTTGCATTAAATTAGTTGACTCGGCTTTTGCTTTTGCATGACAATGAAGATTTATTTTTAGAAGAAAATGATATAGATAAGAGTGGATTAAATACAAATTAAATAAAGAAAATTTATTTAATTTATGTACATCATGAATAAATAAATAAATAAAATATTTAATTTTATTTATTTTTAGAAGAAGGAAGCAATAATTAAATAATTTAAAATTATTTAATCATTTGATGGAAAATAAAAGAATAAGGAAATTAATTAAATAAATAGAATTTATTTAATTGATTATGGAGAGGGAAGAAGATTTGATTTGATTGTTTTCTTTAAAGGAAATAAATCCTAAAAAGATGAGAGGAATAATAGATGAAATATCTAATTAAATAAATTAATTAGATATGCATGAGTTGCAATTTTAGAAAGAAAGCAAGAAGATATTTTTAGAAGAAAGCAAATTAAATAAATAAAATTATTTAATTTATCTTGTGCAAGATAGAAGAATAAAATAAAATATTTAATTATATTTTATTTTTAGAGACTTAGAGGATATAAATTGGAAGAAATTATTTAATTGTTTGGAAGAAATAAATTAAATAAAGGACTTTATTTAATTTTGACTTTAGAAGTAATTAAATATTTTTGATATTTAATTAACTTAGAGAAATATGAATTGAATAAATAAATTTAATTATTTATTTATTGATAGATGAAATAGACTTAAATAAATATTAAAAATATCTATTTGGACAGAGTCATGTCATTTTTAGGTGTATACATTTTGCCCCTCTTTGATGCAATGTGTTTTATCACGTTGTTTCAAAGAATAAGTTTTTCTTAAAAAAATGATACATGCCCCAATTTGTCCCTAGTACAATTTTAACGACAGGATGCCCCCTCGGGATATTGGATGGGAAGAAGGCAAAAGGAGTGAGACAGACAATCTCATGATGAAGAAGGTGAAAAACAGGTTAGGATGAAGAAAAATAGATTCAAGAAAGGGCCAAACGATACATGATGCAAGATAAAATGATAACACACAAGAAAGTAAGCAAGTATGCACAAATGATATAAGAACAAACAAGGTATTGACCTTGGCAAGTGGTAAACCAAATCGATAATGATATACAACAGTGTTGTCATGGCGGGGAATGATAGATCCCTAGAGCAACACGATAGGATAGTGTCTGGTTTCAGGAAATGAAACATGTCATGTAAGACGCATGTGTTGGTCTAATTTCGACAATGCAATATCTTGTATAAGACAATTGTTTGATTATAACTGATCAAGTTGGTTTATGACCAGACAAGGATCAAGACCACTTATTGTGATTAGATCATTTGACAAGATTGACTTGACAGGATTGGTATGGATTAAGGATAGAATTGCATTTGGACCATTGCTTAGATTGACTGGACAAAGATGAAAGATATGATGATTTTGAATGATAGAAGACTGGCGATAGGACTCACAAGCTTTTTGTAAATACTGATACTCTGCATAGAATCTTTATTACATGGATAGTATGTGAAATGCAATTGGATATGTTATGGATATGGATATAGAATGCAATCGGATATGTTATGGATAGGTATATGGATGTTTGTCATCTTGATATTGCAAGTATTTTGAAGTGCTTTGTTTCATCATTGGGCTTTTATTATGTTGTAAGAAAATACAAGCATCTAGGTATGATTAAACTGAGATTACCTGAGTATCACTTACATGGATTTTGATATAGCAAGTTGATACAAGCATCTAGTCAAAATTGAATCTAGATGACCTAAGTATCGCTTGCATTTCAATAGACAAGGATTGCCCCTTTTCATGTTTAGACCTCAAAAAGTCCTCGATAATCTTTTTACTGATCATGTCATTAGACAAAAGTCATCACATTACTAAAGTTTGATCCACAAACAGTAGACAAAGAAAATGATTATACCCCCATCATAGCATCTCTAGCTTTTGGCATCCTCAAGTAGCATAGAAAGACATAATAACAAATAATCAAGACCTTGTAAGTTAACCGATATATAAAGAAAACACAAAGCATTCTTGCATTAGATGTGTCTTCTTGTCATAATTGATATAGAGTCAGTTTGAGTGTTTTGGTATGGTGTTCTCCTTTCCTTTGGATAGGTTAATGTTATGTGCCAAGATTTTTGTTGTTTTGGGAAGCTTGCTTTGCTGCGTGCACTTGTCTAGTGAAAGGTATCACAATCCTTTATTGGTATCCTCTTAGAACATGTGGCATTCAAAAATCTGAATCTGCAACCAAGGTGAGGAGTTGCCCCTAGTGAAAACTAAGGATTGAGTTATTATGGATGACCCAACAAATAGATATGAAGAGACAGACCCTAAGGGACTGACATAGTGCCTTAGGGGCTCATTGCTAAATGGCCTTGCCTACGTGACGACGCAAAGGTAACATAGTTCAGGGTGAACCTAATGGACCTAAGACCTAGGCAATGGTATAGATACAGAAATGGCATGAATAGTAGGATAGACGACACTCGATGGAATGGATAGGAAAGAAGTGGAGGGCAGCGGACCCTCGAGGGCGCATTGATAATGGCCTTGCCTACGTGATAACTCTAAGGTGACATAGTTCGACGATGGTTCAAAGGACTAGTTTAGGATGAATGATATGATGGACATAAGAGACATGAGGTCCCAACAGATGGAGGAAAGGGTTTGTCATAGACAGCGCATGTTTACCAGGTTTTCACCACTTGCTTTTATTTACACAATAGCTAAAAATACGCATGATGCCTATTTGCTAGGTTTTTATCATGGTATCTATCCTAGGTGCTCGTTTGCCAGGTTTTCACCAGAGGATGATTTTTTTGTTATTTTTCCATTTTTGTTATTTTTTTTATTTTTTGTTTTGTTTTTTTGATCACTTTTACTATTTTTTTGAAATTTTAAGGACTCCTTTGCATTGGGGTTTTTAGGTATAGAACTTGCAAAGATGCATGTTGTTGATAGGATCATCAAACAATTCACCTTCCGATGTAGCCAATTGATATGCTCCTGACCCATAGGCTATGATGATGACATAAGGACCCAGCCAGTTGGGTTCAAACTTGCCTTTCTTCTCTTGATCTTGCTGATTTTTGAGATTTTCTCTGAGGACTAGATCACCAACTTAGAATACTCAGGGTTTTACCCTGTGGTTATAGCTTTGGGACATCCATTGTTGATAAGCTTTTAGGTGGTTAAAGGCCTGTTACCTTCTCTCTTCGAGTAGCTCTAACTCTTGAAATTTGGACACTCTGTACTCTTCATTAGATATGAGACCTTTTAAAGCAACTCACAAGGATGGGATCTTGACTTCAATGGGCAAGATGGCTTCAGATCTATAGACCAAGGAGTATGGTATTGCACTTGTGGGTGTGTGGATACTTGTATGATAGGCCCATAATGCTGGATTTAATTGGATATGTCAATCATGACTGGCATCATTGACAGTCTTTTTTAGAATTTTTAATATAGCTTTGTTTGATGCCTCCGCCTAGCCATTACCTTGGGGGTAATAGGGGGTAGAAAAGCGGTGCTAGCTATGGAATTTGTCACATAATTCCCTAACATCCTGATTTTTGAATGGTCATCCATTATCTGTGATAATGGACGAAGAGATGCCATAGCGACAAATGATATAGTTCAAGATAAAGGAGGCAATCTGCTTGCCTATGATATTGGCTAAGGGCATGGCTTCAATCCACTTTCTAAAGTACTCGGTGGTAGTGATTATGAATTTATGGCCACAGGATAAAGGAAGGTGTATCTTGCCCACTAAGTTGAGTCCCCACTAATAGAAGGGCCAAGGGATTGTTAATGGTTGTAGCTTCTATGCTGGTGCATGTATTAGGTTCCTGTGGATTTAGTACTTCTTGCACTTCTTTACAAAATGGTAGGAATCTTGTTCCATGGTTGGCCAGTAGTATCCCATGCATATGAGTTTCTTGGCTAGGGTAGGGCCACTAGAGTGGGTCCCACATATACCATCATGCACTTCATTCAAGGTGGTTTAATGTTCCTCACTATCAAGACACCTAAGGAGAGTACCATCGAGACCTCTGCGATATAGGGTATTGGCGAGAATGGCATATTGGGATGCCTAACGGATGAAGGTTTATTTTGGGTTGCTGGAGAGATCAAGTGGGAGGGTATTCTCTTTAAGATAGGCAAATATTTTTCCATAGAGGTCGGAATTAGTTCCAACAATGTGGCAAGTGATATGGGATTCAGCTGTGTCATATGCCAGACAGGATGCCGGTTCTACCAAGAACTCATAACGTGATTGATTATTTGGAATATCAAGAAGAGATGCAATCATGGCCATGGTGTCTGTAGCTTTGTTCTTAATCCTTGGTATCTATTCAAAAGAGATCTGGACAAAGTATTCTTTGACGTCATCTACCATCCATTTGTAAGGGATTAATTTCTCATCTTTTGTCTAGTAGTCATCATTTACTTGATTTATGACCAGCTGTCAGTCACCATACACCTGAAGTTCTTTGATATTCCATTTAACTACTAGCTTGATGCCAATGACTAGGGATTCATATTCTACCACGTTGTTAGTGCAGGGAAAGAGTAATCTGTAGGATTTAGGAATGGTGTCGGCACTTGGGGTGATCAACAAGATACCTGCTCCTGATCCATGTTGAGTGTATGAACCATCAAAGTATATTTTCCAAGTTGTTGTAGTTATGTGAAAGATAGATTCATCTAGAAATTCAAAGCTCAAAGGGCTGTCATCTATTAGAGGTGTATCTGTCAGTTGGTCTGCAAGTACTTGGCCTTTTATTGCCCTCCTATCTACATATTCGATGTCAAATTTGATGAGAAGCATGACCCATTTGGACAATCTACCTGTAAGGGCTGCTTTGTTGAGTAAATACTTGAGTGGATCAATCTTTGCTACTAGTTTGACCAAATGTGACAACATGTAATGTCTCCACTTTTGTGAGGCGAAGACCATAGCGAGGCATGCTCTTTCAATTGGTGTTTATTGTAGTTCATACACAAGTGTTCGACTAATATAGTAGATCGCTTGTTCTTTTCCTTTATAATTTTGCTATGCAAGGAGAGCTCCTAGAGCTATTGGTGTGGCTGAGATGTACAGTAGCAAAGGTTTACCCTGAATCAGTGGCAACAATACGGGTGGTTTCATGAGATACTCTTTTAACTATTGAAATGCCTGTTCTCTTGAATCATTCCATTTGAAAGGGACATTATTATGTAGGAGGTGGGAAAATGGGTGACACTTGTCTGCCAATTGAGAAATGAATCTTTTAATAGATTGTAGTTTTCCTTGCAGAGACCTTAGTTGAGTGAGATTCTTAGGAGGCAGCATTCCCATGATGGCCTTTACTTTAGCTGGGTCAACTCTGATTCCGTTGGCAAACAATATGTACCCAAGTAGTTTGCTTGATGTAACTCCAAACACACACTTCTTCAGATTGAGGTGCACATTAAACTGTTCCAATCTTGTGAAGATTTTATCTAGTACTACCAGGTGTCCTTCTCTTGTGAGTGATTTTGCCAAGATGTCATCAACATAATCTTCCATTATAGTGTGCATCATGTCATGGAAGATTATGGTCATAGCTCTCTGATATGTTGCACCAGCATTTTTCAAACCAAATGGCATGACACACCAAGAATAGGTGCCCCATGGACATGTGAATGCAGTCTTGTGTTGGTCTTTAGGTGCAATTTTGATCTGGTTGTATCCAGAGAAACCATCCATTAGTGATAGCATGGTGTGTCCTACCATGAGATCTACAATAATGTCAATGTTTGGCAGGGGGAAATCATCTTTTGGACAAGCTTTGTTCAAGTCCCTGAAGTCATTACATATTCAGACTCTACCATCTAGTTTGGTGACTGGTACTATGTTTGAAATCCATTGAGGATAGTCTATTGGTCTGATGAATCTGACATCCAACAGTTTCTTTAGCTCTTCTTTCACCATGAGGGCCACATGTAGGTGCATCTTCCTAAGTTTTTGCTTTACTGGCTTAGCTCCTAGAGCTAAGGATAAGTGATGCATTATGAGATTTCAATCTAACCCTGGCATGTCCACATATGTCCAAGAAAAGTTGATTTGTTTTCTTTTGAAGAATTTGGTGAATGCTGGCTTTTCTTGTGCTGTTAAAGACTGTGCCATGTGGATCATTCTGGGACTATAACTTGTGTTAACATTAATTGGCTCTATTGGTTCTATCAAGATTGAAGATCTCTCTTGATGTGTGAGATTGGGTAGAGGGTCAAGCCTTCCATCCTTCGGTACCTCAGAGAGGTTTTCATCATTGGATACATCTATATTTTTACTTTTTTCATGATCTAACACTGCCACAGAGCAATTTTCACCATTAGATCTTTCTTTCATTTTGACATTTTTGAGACTGAAAGGCTTGGCACTCTCTCCAAAATAGGCCTTGTCATTGAGGTCTATGGCATAGATAGCTCTGTGGTCCCCTGTGGGTATGTTATCTCTAAGCTCAAGATAGTCTATGATGGCTTCATCATTTTGAAAGGTATCAAGTTTAGGGGTAGTGTCTTGTAAGTTCCAATCTATGAGTTCTGGGTGCAATAATGGTAAAGGGTCATTGGGTTGGTCTGGTTCGATGTTATTGATGGTCAAGATAGAGGTATTATGGTGGTCATTATAAGCATGGACAATGCCTATGATGGTACTCTCCATTAGCTGATCCATCAAGGGGGGTATCATTCTTTCCTCATGACTTTCACTATCGGTATTATGCGGGTCCAACTCTAGTGGTCTAGCCCTTGGACCTTGTCCCTCAGTTGCATCGGTTGGGTCATACTCATGGACAACATCAATATCTTTCTCATCACAAGATAGCTCAAAGAGGCTATCCCATTCCTATTCATTTGAGTTAGTCTCACTCCCCATTTGTAGTTGCTGAATTTGATCAACCAGATTAGTAGCAGATGTTACTGGTTGTTTGCCTTTATGCTTATTTTCTCTGTTGGCTCTTGTTGTACTAGTGTAACATAGCCTTGTAGTGTCTTGAGCTATCAATGATACCTTCCTTTCTTGAACCAAGGGGGCCATGTCCTTCATAACCCATTCTTTGTAGCATTTGAAATCCTTGACCATATTGTTCAGTTTGTATAGTGGTGTGATGGTCTTGTTGTATTGATGAATTGCCTTCATCCTTATATAACCATTGAAGGATATCCTTTTAATCACTCTCATCTTCGAGGCTTCCCCATTTGATAAATGGACCTTTGGTAGTTTTGACTGCTTTGGATTTGCTTAGGGTAGGTCTTCCATATGATCTGGAGATAGGGGAGTTGTACCAAACAGAGGGATTGGGAGATTGTGTAATCACCCAGGCCATTATCTTTGAGTCTGACGTCAAGTTGGGAAGCCTTCGAAGTGGAAGCAATTGAAGATGGGTCAACACGAGATGAAGATGAAGTAGAAGTGCGGTTATGAGGAATCACAACTTCAGGTTAAAGATGAATGGAGATACAATACTAAAATGGATTGGGGTCACCTTGGATGGTGATCTCTTGACCTTCATAGGGGAATTTGATACATTGGTGGTATGTTGACGGTATTGCTTTCAGAGCATGTATCGAGGGTCTCCCAAGAAGAATGTTATATGCTAATTCCATGTCGAGGACTTGGCATGCCACATCTTTTACTACAAGTCCAACTCTGATTGGTAAAATAACAATTCCTTTGGAAGTTCTCTCCTCCTCATCATAGGCTTTGATAGTGATTTTCTTTTTTGGATCAATAGCTTTCTCCACAAACCCCAATGGAAGGATTAGCTTCAAGGTGCAAATATTCAAACCAGCTCCTCCATCGATTAGAAATCTTTTTATCTTGTGTTTGTGGATGAAGGCTTTGATATGAAGTGATGCATTATGAGGTTGGGTAATTGACATATCATCCTTTTCAATGAATGATAGGGAGTGAGGTGAGGTAATGTGAACTACCATGGTTTGAAACTATTCTTTGGCAAGGTTCGTTGGAATGGAGGCTTCTAATAAAGCTTTGTCAAGTATGGCCCTATGGGATGCAGACAAACGTAGAAGTTCTAGAATGGAGATATGTGTAGGTGTCTTATGGAGCTGATCCAGGATATTGTACTAATTAGACGGAGAGGCGAGGACACCTCTAGGAGTGACTCTATTACTACGAGTGGTAGCATTACAATCTGAGTCTTTGTTGATAGTGATCACATGGACGTGTGGATCACTTTCTGAGATATGATTAACAACATAGTCGAATAACACATTTGTGTAATTGGCATTGTTAGTTCTACCATTGTTTTGATTGGAAGGTCCTCCCTGCTCATAATTGGGAAGCAAATCTTTGAATGCCTGATGATCATTATTAGAGCTATGTCCATCAAGTGAAACTTTGTTTTGATCTATTAAATCTTGGATAGTGTGTTTGAGTGCAATGCAATCATTGGTTTTGTGCCCCCTATTTTAGTGGTATTCATATAAATCATTGTCATTCCACCAATGAGGTTTGACTTTTGGTTCATATTCATGCACTGTTGGAAGCATTATGACTTTGCTTGTGATCAATTTCGGTACAGCGATTTCCAATGTTTCTCCTAGGGGTATGAATTTCCTCTGAGACTGATAGATTGTAAACCGTGATTCAGTATTTCAGGGTTTGTTTTGAGGGGGGTTGTTTTGAGGGTTTGACAAGTTAAAGATTGATTGCTTTGGTACCGCATTCTTGACATCTACCACCCCATCATTCATAAGGTTCTTATTCTTTGTCCAGAATCTTGGTTTATCCATGTTGGTATTGGTGCTAGGAGTGTCCTTATATAGGTTTATTTGACCTTTGGTGATTAAAGCCTTTTTGATGATTAGACCCATCTCAATGACTTTACTAAAGGAAGTAGGACATTGGATTTGTTTATGATAGCTTAGGTCAGTTTGTAAGTTATGGACAAACATCTCTAGCATTTGTTTTTTAGGCATTTGATGTGGGCACTTACTTGCCAACTGTCTCCATCTTTGTAGGAAGGTGGTGAAAGATTCTCCACCTTTTTGCTTGGTGTTACAAAGATCTAAAATTGAGGTGTCATGCTAAATATTGTAGGAGAAATGGGTGACAAATCTGTCCACAAGTTCGTTAAAGGTTTTAATGCCGGGAGGTAGTCTAGAAAACCACTCCATGGCTTGCCCTCCTAAGCTTCTTGGAAATAGTTGCATAAGGTAAGTATCATTGTGTATGACTCAAAGACATGAAGCGTTAAATTCTCTAATGAGGTCCCTTGGATCATGCATTCCATGATATTTATCAAATTTTGGTACCTCAAATTTAGAGGGGAAACGTATCATGATCAAGGTCCTATCAAAAGGATATGGTGAAATATCCTCTGGGGAATAATGCTTAGTTGATGTTCCTATTTGCATGTCTGTGAATTGTTGTTGTAAAGCTTGTATCTGTTGGGTCATTAAGCTTAAGACATTCATTGAATCAATGATTGATTTGCTTTTGTCTGTGGTTATTTCCTCTTGTGTGATTCCCTCAAGGTTTCTTTCTTCCTTAGGTTCTTTTAGATCTTCTATGTCAAAATTTTTAGGGAGCTTGACTCCTTGTGCTAAGTGGAGAAAGAATTTAGTAGGGTCTTGGGCCAGTACCTTGTCCATTAAGTGTTGGAATCTTTGATCTTATTAAGTGTGGAGAATCTCTTCTAGAGAAATTCCCTCATCACTGTCATGAGAGGATGGAATAGTTTTCTCTGCCATTTCAATTTGCTTTTGTTTTTGAGACCTTGTTAAGACCATGCAAGGTGACGTGAGATGGGATGGAGCGAGCTTGAAAGTTTTGAACAAGAGGTGGTAGAATGCACCAAGGTTTGAGCAAGGTTCTCCTTAGATCGAATTGGTGTCAAAGAAGTTGGGTGAGCGAAACGATAGTCAAAAGTATGGATGATAGAAATCTAGTTACTTGATGTAGACTAGTTTTTGCACAAGCCACTAGTGGAGTTCTGAGAGAAAAGGATGATTGATCCTTGATAGTGGAGACTCACTAGGTTTGTTTGAGGTTTGATGTGATCAAGAATAGCTTGGTTCTAACCTAGTTTTTGGATATCTTGCTTGATTTTGGAAGAGTTTTGGATAATGCAAGTGTGGGAAAAGTAGCTATGGTGTGAAAAAAGAGTGAAATGGTTGACTTGCATGATTTTAATCAGATCTTGGTAAAATTGAAACAAGTTTGAGATGGTAGCTAGAAAAGTTGAAAAATTTTCTCCAAGAAAGTACAAAATAGCTCTCTAGAATGGATGCACAATAGTAAATGCATAGGAATAGAAGGCAAAAGTGCAGTAGGTTGTAGCACATGCGCAGTTATGGTTTTTTAGTTTGTTTTTGTAGAGTTTTTTGGCACATTTTCAAAAAAAATCCTTTTTTTGTTGAAAACTTGGTCTTTTTTTGCTTTTGATTTTCAATTATGGCAGATAAAGACATAGCAAACACATAGAAGTTTTCATGATTTTTATCTTTTATTATTTTTTTCTTATTTTTGTGGACTTTTTTGACACAATAACAATTGCAACCTAGGCTAGAAAAGATAGTATTTGTTGAGTCCCCTAGCTATGCATATTCAAAGTGTGTAGCTTCAGGATTTGGTAGCACTGGCTCCTCTCCATGGCACTCACTTCTCATGCATACCAGATCTAGGTTTCCTTAGGCTCGTACCCCCACTAAACCTTAGGATGATCTCTGCTACCTCTACTAAAAATCACATGAATCGGGGCCACTTCAAAGGTCCCACCTTTTGTGCCAACAAATCGAGGATTTTGGTACACTAGATAATGGCTAAGTAGTCAGGGCAACCGTTCGAGTGGTTACACGTGCAGTAGTGCTACTCTCTGTTATGGAGTTTGCAGCCTCCAAGGGTTAAGCCTTGGAGGGTTTTGGGGGAGGTTGGTTATCGATGTAACACAATGGCACTCATTGCAGGAAGCTTTCACCTCAAGCACAATTTATTTATAGTGGATCAGTAGGGCTTGGCTTTAGCCTATTTCCACTTAGGGTTGTTCCCACTTGGACAGGTGGGCATCCAAGGGCAGGCCCCTCTAAAGGTTATACATAAAGAATAACAAGTCTGGCATTCTGGTAACCTAGTAAAGGGGAGAGCATAAGCCTACTGTCATTTAGTAGACATAGAAAATAGTGTTTATCCAATCCTATTTAAAATGGAAAAAAAATATATGCGTTATCTAATTGGGCACTCACACAGTTGTTAACTTTGAAGTTATTAAAGATAGCAATGGTTCTTTCCCTTTTGTAACATAGCAATGTTCTAAACTAAAAGAGATAGCAATAATGCAAAGATAGCAATGAAGTTCATTACTACCCTCCTAGTTACGAACTATGTGAGATTTTGCACATACACATTTTTTTACTTTCCTTCCTAGTTAATCTATGATGTGTGTTTTTAGAAAATGAAGCTATCCAACTCTTAACCCTGCATGAAAATCAAAGAAAATCAATTCTGCAAGACAAATGTCAGTGTTAGAAAACCTGCAAGAAATCCCTAGAATCACTATGAAGAATAGATGCACAGCTTCATAGTCTGCATGTGCAAAAACAAAGATTATGAGCACAAAATTACAAATGCGCTAAGACAGGTGTCAAATGCACAGGAATAAATGACATATGCGCAATTTCTATGGATGCATCATTCTAAAGAATGAAAGTGCCGTGTATTAGGGTATATGTGTCAGAATATCGCAGTCGCCGAAATAGGTTGTAGATGCACCACTTTGGAGGATGTATGCAATAAAAAGTTGCATGCACTAGAACAGTGCTTAGATGCGCCTCAGGATCAATCAGATGTGCCGACTGAACCTGTTTGAAGACTATACAAAATTTGTATAGAACCTGTCACTCAAGAACTTAATTTTTTGGTTAGATTTGGGGCAAATGCCCCATGGTGGGTGCCAGAAATGTTATACGGAAAATTGATAAATAAAATGAATTATAAAACCCAATAACTTCAATGAAATGTATAAGTAACAAAGAATAAAACCAAATAAACAACTTACAATGATTTGTTACCTAGCGGCTTCCATTGTTTGTCTATTCTCATTTGATCTTTCATGATGAATGTAGCCCTCAAGAAGCTTACTTCCTTGCTTTGATTCCTTAAGATGACAAAGGAGAAATGGCTCGGATACTTGTTGTATTGAACATGAGCTTCAACATAATATAGGATTAATAGTGAATGATGTGAGAGTGGGGGTGCTAATGGCACGCTATGGATTCTGTAACATAAGTTTACTTGAAAGCTTCGTGATATTGAAATGGAAGAATAGAGGAGTATTTATAGACTTGTGAAGAGAAGATCAACGGTGTAGAAGAAATAAGAAGATCAATGGTAGGGGATAGTTGAGAGAACGTGCGCGAATAGAAAGAAGACATGTGTCATTCAAAAAGGAAGCTTTATTGAGTTAACTGCTTTCTTGATGAGGATGAGCTTTTATTTCTTAAATTAGAATATATTTTTCTAATTTAAGAGTTTGTTGATAAAAACAAAGTTTACTTTAAATCAGTTAACTCAATTTTTGCTTTTACATGACAAGGAAGATTTATTTTTAGAAGAAAATGATATAGATAAGAGTGGATGAAATACAAATTAAATAAATAAAAGTTATTTAATTTATGTGCATCATGAATAAATAAATAAAATATTTAATTTTATTTATTTTTAGAAGAAAGATGCAATAATTAAATTATTTAAAATTATTTAATCATTTGATGGAAAATAGGAGAATAAGGAAATTAATTAAATAAATAGAATTTATTTAATTGATTATGGAGAGAGAAGAAGATTTGATTTGATTTTTTCTTTAAAGGAATTAAATTTTAAAAAGATAAGAGGAATAATAGATGAAATATCTAATTAAATAAATTAATTAGATATGCATGAGTTGCAATTTTAGAAAGAAAGTAAGAAAATATTTTTAGAAGAAAGCAAATTAAATAAATACATTTATTTAATTTATCTTGTGCAAGATAGAAGAATAAAAGAAAATATTTAATTATATTTTATTTTTAGAGACTAAGAGGATTTAAATAAATTTAAATGATTTATTTCAATTTGGAAGAATGCATCACTTAATTAAATAATTAGAAATTATTTAATTGTTTGGAAGAAATAAATTAAATAAAGGATTTTATTTAATTTTGACTTTAGAAGAAATAATTAAATGTTTTTGATATTTAATTAACTTAGAGAAATATGAATTGAATAAATAAATTTAATTATTTATTTATTGATAGAGGAAATAAACTTAAATAAATATTAAAAATATTTATTTGGACAAAGTCATGTCATTTTTAGGTGTATACAATTTCAAATAGAGATAAATGAGGAACCACCGCAGAGGAAGAGTTTGTTCAGGACTAGATGGAAACCTAGAGGTAAGTGTTGTAAAGTTGTAATTGATAGTGGTAGTTTAGATAACCTAGTTTTAGAGGAGATGGTGACTAATATGAAGTTGGAAAGATTGAAACACCCTAAGCCCTATCAGATAGCATGGATTCAAGATAACCATAAGGTACTGGTGAGTGAACAATGTTTGGTGAAATTTCATATTGGATCTTATCATGATGAAGTCTTGTGTGATATTATGCCTATGGATGTTTGTCATATCTTGTTGGGTAGACCTTGGCAATATGATAGAAAAGATATACATGATGGAATAAAGAATACATATAATATAACAACAAATGGAAAGAGAATTACTTTGATTCCTTTAGAAGATGATCCTAAAGATGTGGTATGTGGAAATGCTAGAATCTGTTTGGTAGATAGAAGAAAATTTCTGGATGGTTTGAGACATGAGAATATGTGTTATGCCTTGATCCCTAAGAAGCCTTAAGCATTGAAGAAAGAAGAATCACAACCAGAGGAGATAAGAGAATTGCTGATAGAGTATGAAGACATCATATCAGACAATGTACCAAATGGATTACCACCTATAAGGAGTATCAATCATCACATGGATCTTATATCAAGAGCAAGTTTGCCTAATAAAGCAACACACCGAATGACATCGACAGAGAATGAAGAATTGAATAGACAGATACAAGAATTGTTGAGGAAATGTTTGATCAGAGAAAGCTTGAGTCCTTGTGCAGTACCAGTAGTGCTTGCACTAAAGAAAAATGGAGAATGGAGAATGTGTACTAATTCCAGAGCAATAAACAAGATCACAGTTAAATATAGATTTCCTTTACCTAGGATGGATGATATCATGGATTGTTTGAGTGGAGCAAGATATTTCACAAAGATGGGCTTGAAGAGTGGATACCATCAGATCAAAATCAGAGAAGGTGATGAATGGAAGATTTTTTTAAGAAAAATGAAGGATTGTATGAATGGTTAGTGATGCCCTTTAGATTAACAAATGCATTGAGTACTTTCATGAGATTGATGAATGAAGTCTTGAAGAAATTATTGGGTATGTTTGTTATTATATATTTAGATGACATTCTAATTTTTAGTATGACAAAAGAGGAACATTTGTGGTATATTAGACAAGTTTATCAGAGATTGAGGGAAGAGAAGTTGCTGATAAACATCAAAAAGTGTAGTTTCATGAAAGAAGAGTTGTTATATTTGGGATTTGTGATTTCCAAAGAAGGATTGAAGATGGACCCTGAGAAAGTGAAAGTAATTATTGAATGGCCTACACCGGAATGTATTGGAGAGGTTACATAATTTCATGGATTGGCTAGTTTCTACCAAAAGTTCATTAGAAATTTCAGCTCAGTTTGTAACCCTATGACAGAGACAATGAGAGGTGAAATAAAGGAGTTTAGGTGGTCATATAGAGAAGATAAAAGTTTTGAGTTTTTGAAGAGAAAGTGATAGAGTAACCTATTTTGACATTACTAGATTTCAATAAGGCATTTCAAGTTGATTGTGATGCAACTGGAAATGCAATTGGAGCAATATTAAGTCAAGAAGGTAGACATGTAGCATATTTTAGTGAGAAGTTGACTGATGCAAGGAGAAGATATTCAATTTATGATCAAGAGTTCTATGCCATAATTCAATCCTTGAAGAAGTGGAGACATTACTTGTTGCCTAAGGAGTTTGTATTGTATATAGATCATCAATCTTTGCAATATTTGAATAGTCAAGGTAAGTTGAATCAGAGACATATGAGGTCGATAGATTTCATGCAGAGTTATACTTTTGTGTTGAAGTATAGGAGTGGAAAATCAAACAAAGTTGTTGATGCCTTGAGTAAGAGAAGAAACTTGTTGACAGAGATGAGAGTTGAAGTGTTGTGTTTTGATGAATTCAAGAATATGTATGAGGGAGACACTAATTTTGCAGAACCTTGGAAAGTATGTAAGGAACCTATTGTGACAAATAGGAGCAAGTGGTTGGACTATTTCATTCAAGAAGATATGTTGTTCAAAGGAAGTCAGTTGTGCATACCTAGAAGTTCTATGAGAGATAATTTGATCAAGGAGAAGAATAGTGGTGGATTGGCAGGACATTTTGGCATTGATAAGACAGTGGATTTGGTGAGTGAAAATTACTTTTGGCCTCAAATACATAAGGATGTTTGGAGATTTGTGCAAAGTTGTAGAGTTTGTCAAGTTACAAAAGGTGGTAGTGAAAATATTGGATTGTATAAACCTTTGACAGTACCGGAGAGACCTTGGGAAGACATAAGCATCGAATTTGTAATGGGATTACTGAAGACACAGAGAGGACATGATTCAATATTTGTAGTGGTTGACATATTTTCAAAGATGGTTCATTTCATACCTTGCAAGAAGACAACTGATGTAGTACATGTAGAGGGCCTATTTTTCAAAGAGATTATGAGATTGCATGGATTACATAAGAGTATGGTTTCAGACAGAGATACAAAGTTTGTTGGATACGTTTGGAGGACACTTTGGAAGAAGATGAAGATAGGTTTGAAGTTTAGCTCTACTTTTCATCTACAAACTGATGGAAAGACATAGGTAGTGATTAGGAGTTTGGGTAATTTGTTGAGATGTTTGGTTGGAGAGAAAACTGGAAGTTGGGACTTGATTCTTTCACAAGAAGAGTTTGCATATAATAATTTAGTAAACAAGAGGATCAGAAGAACACCTTTTGAGATTGTGACTAGAGTAAACCTTGGAGGAGTTGCAGAATTAAGAGATATCAGCATGGAAGAGAAGAGGAGTGCAGAAGTAGAAGAATTTGTAGATCACATGAAGATAGTGCATGATCAGGTTAAGAAGCATTTGAAGAATATGACCAATAAGTACAAAGAGAAGACATAAGGAATTTGAAGTTGGAGATGAAGTGATGGTGTACTTGAGAAAAGAAAGATTTCTAGTTGGGACATATAACAAGTTGAAGATGAAGAAGTTTGGACCTTGTAAGATACTCAGGAAATTTGATTCAAGAAATGCATATGAAGTGGAATTACCAGAGACATTGGGTATTTCACCTATTTTCAACATTACAGACCTCTATCAGTATCATGAAGCAGAGTTCAGTGACAGTATGACAAAAGACTTGAAGAAGCAATTACCACAACAAGCACTGGAGCAAATTGAGAAAATTTTGGACAGCAGAGTTGGACACAGCACCAGAGGAAGACAATAGAAAGAATACCTTGTGAAGTGGAAAGGCTGACCGGAATAAGATTCGTCGTGGATTTCTTAGGCTGAGGTGGACCGTATTGGTTCTCCCTTAGCCCCAGCAAAGTGAGGGACTCACTTTTTCAATAAAACTGAATGTATGATACAGGAGCATCCCTGGTTCAAGAGCAATCTTGCATCAACCAAAAACATTTGCATTCCAGTTGGTTTGTAGTTTAGTTTGTTTCTTTTCATTTTCCAGTTCAGTTCAGGTAGTTCAGTCAGAAGTAGTTTCAGCTTGTGGTCTGGTTTTGGCATTTCACATCTTGTGGATCTAGACTTAGTATATACATTCATTCATCTAACATCATATCAATAATTTAGAGCACTTGGATCAGTTACCAGAAAGATATTGCTATCAGAAGTTGACAGTTTCTCAGAGCAGAACATCCTATTACTCACTAGCAACCAACTGAAGGAAAAACTTGCGGAAGCATTTCCCAATCTTTGGAACCTAATGACACATCATTCAATGATCTTTGGTTTGTGGCCAACCTTCCCAAGAGATCTATACATCATTTCATTCATTTTTTAGAAGTGTTCTATGCATTTAGGTCTAACCTATTTGTGTTCACATGTTACAGCTCTTTTTGGAATATGTGATCTTCCTTGGCCGACACGGAGGAGTCTATTGGTCTGAAGATGATATATATTGAGGTAATAGATCCTTAGGAAAGTAGTTATCAAGTTGTAAGCATACACATAAGTTCATAGTTCAGATTTTGTGTGATGAAGCTTTAAAGCTTTATCTTGCGCATGTATGTAATCAACCCTGTGAGCCCTAATTATAGCCCGCATGTTGCTGGCTGATCTCTATTTGAATTCTTTGATATATTGAATGATTGAATCCACATTTGCTTTATTTCTTGAGTTGTTTTCATTATGTTTACTCTTGCTGCATGGTCTGGACAGTTCACTCTATGAACCCTCCTACCATGATTACACCACAAAGGGCTCTGTGGTTGAAATATCCTATATATTTGCTGCTAACATCATCAAGGTAATTGGCATTTTGTCTAGTGCATCTCTTCCCAATACCTGGCACAGAGTATGATATGTCTTCACAAAGTAATGCATGAACTATGACACATCAAATGGTTCTTCCTCTTGGTTTGATATCTTCACCAATTTTCTATCAATGCCCTTTGGTCTATGCTTGGGCAAATTCAAAGCTCTATATCCATGCTGAACTCTCTTATATTCTTCCTTCATAGTAGTAAGATCAATTCTTTTACTAGTAGCAGGGTTTAAGCCAAACACACTCAAGATGTAGGCTTTTGTGGTTTTGATCATGATAGTATTATTTCCTACCAAGACAACCCTGGACGTAGGATCATATCTCTGTGCAACTATCCTCACAAAATATGAATTTGGAAACACATTAGCACATATCAATTTAGCCAAGTGTATGTTCTAGGTGTTTCAAACTAGGGCCTTGTACTCCTTCTATCATACCAATGCTTGAACAAAATCCATCCTGGCCTAGGCAACTCGACATCTTGACACTCATAGCAGAGGTCCAATAGTTTGTCATTTAGCCCACCATGACCATGCACATTTGTAAGCCTCCATGAAGACCCAAGTAATTGAATCATGAGGTCTTCATCTAAACTTTGTTTTGATGTGGACGATTGGCTTACTTGACTCATTTTTTTAGACAATTCCTTACCAATCTAGGGTTTTTCTCTTCTAACAATGCCTAACTTTTCAATTAAGACAACAACTTACTAGTTTTTAACTGCAGGGGCTTTGAACTTCAATACTCCATCAACCAAATGCTTACTATGTGCTGAAATTGTCTTCCTGTTTGTGAAAAATGATGAGAAAACCCTTTCTCTCTACTTTTATCAAACCTTCAAATTAGGGTCAAATGCATTAATGCTAGTCTTTTCTGCCTTACTACATTTTCATGATGCAGGGGCAATTCCAATGTCTAGGTACAAAATTCAAATTAAGACTATTGATTAAGCCTTAGAATAACACAATCCATGGCTGTGAATGCCCTGCTAGATTTGAAAATATGAGCTTTTATGTGAAAAAATGGCCAACCAATCATGACATTCCATGTTGAACATCACAATTTTTGACCTTCTCTACTTCTTTTGTCCTATGCGGCTAGGTGGCATCATTTTGTGGCCACCTAGTAGCAAGTGGACCACCTTCTTTTGGCTCTGCGGGAGTGCACTAAGCCCTCCACGTGGTTCCCCTTTCATAAGCCTTTTCCTTCCTGTCAAGAACAAGCCATGTGTCCTCATTGTTGGGAATTAAGGTGTCTCAACCTTGGTAATTCCTTGTATATATATTTTTTAATGTATTTATTTATTTATCCTATGTTGTAATTTTGTTCCACATCCTATTTTGTCACTTAGTGTGAAGTAACATGATGAGTTCTCACTTCTCTTGTAAGGTGACTAGGATGGTCAACTCACTCCATGTGGAGATAGGCATCCCACTTAGTGGTAGGAATATTTTTCCATGTGTTGGCATCTTGGATAGTGTGTAAGGGAATATTGACCAAAATGGTCATGACAGATTCCTATGACAAATCTATGACGTGTAAGAGTCATAAATGGAAGATTCTATGAGAGGTGAAGATATGTGTCATAGGGCATCTTGGAAGAGGGCATCTTTGGGCACCCCAAGGAGGGTTATGACATGTTGTAAGAGAATATGCTATTTTTACCCTATGTATGATAGATTCTCTTACAACTGTAAGATATATGACAGCTATGACAGATTCTATGATAGTCATAAGAGTTGAAAGAGTGTCTGTCATAACCCAACTTGGGAATAGGCAACCTCTTTGGGATGGGGTGACTAGACAAGTGTCCATAGGCATGGGTTTTGGGCCATGAGGCCATGTTGGATGCCCATCTCAAGACAGAGCGATTTTTGCCTTGTATCTTCTATATAAATAGGTTCTTTTTAGAGGAGATGTATTATGTGATTGATAGGTACTGTTATGTTGCTAGATTATCTCCAGATACGAGTGTCGAAGACTCCTGCAAGAGCATTGGCTCTATAACTATATTGTAACCTTGATTGTTTACTGGAATACATTTGAGTTGTGTTTTGGAGTGTGGGGTTTTTTACTCGTAAGGGTTTTCCCCATGTTATATCTTGTCTCTCTTCTTCTATCATACATTCTTATGTATGTGTTTGCTGCAATATCTCTATTATTGGGTTAATAACATTGTAATTGTAAATGTTGAAAATAATTTGCACTCTTCTCTCCTCGTTAGATTAGTGTAGGAAGTGATTTATGCACAAATTCAATGGCACTAATTTTGAGTTATGGAAACTTAAGATGGAAGACATGCTTGTTGATTGTAACCTATGGGAAACCATATCTAATGTAAAACTAGTTGCAATGGCACAAGATGATTGGGATCTCAAGGCTAAGGGTGTCATAAGACTCAGTCTAGTTGATTCTATCCTATTAAATGTCCATGAGGAGAAGACCATGAAAGATCAGTGGAAGATGTTGGGAGATGTTTATTAGGCCAAATCCCTGGTGAACAAACTTTTTCTAAGAAAGAAGTTGTATTATTTGAGGATGGAGGATGGAGGATCTATTGTAGATCACCTGAATGCCTTCAACATGTTAATTGCACAATTGACATCCATTGGTGTGAATATGGAGGAGGAGGTTCATTGTGTGAGCTTACTTTGATCATTGCTGAACTCGTGGGATCATCTTTTTACAACTATTAGGAGCACCACATCCACTTTCACAATGGATGAATTGATATCTTCACCATTATCTGAAGAGATGTGGAGAAAGTCCTCTGAGGTAGCCAAAGACGCTCTTGTGGTTCATGGAAAACCCAAGGAGAAAGGGAAAAAGAAGGACAAGAAAGTTGAGAAGGGAAGATCCAAATCTCCTGGAAAGTCCAATTCTCTCTATTGGAACTGTGGAAAAATTGGGTATTTTTGAAAGGAATGCAAGGAAGAAAAGAAAAAGAAGAAGAAGAATGTACCAGATTTAGATTCTGACAAGTCACAAGATGATGGTGATGCATTCATCACAACCCTAGCCACCCATACATCTGATGATGTGTGGTTGATAGATTGTGGTATATCATTCCACATGATCTCACATCAAAGCTGGTTCACGAAGTATGAAGAGTTCAATGGTGGAAGAGTGTACCTGGGTGACGATTCTCATCTGAAGATTGTTGGTTGTGGAAGAGTCTCAATCTGATTCCCTGATGGATGAGTGAAGGGGATCACTAGGGTTATGCACATCCTAGGCTTGGCATGCAACCTTCTTTCTGTAAGTATGTTGAATGATGTAGGTGTGCAGGTTGTCTTTTCGAAGGATGGATGCAAGATGACTAGAGGATCTATAGTGCTTGCAAAGGGTACTCAGAGAGGTACTCTATTTCAGTTGGAGGCATGCACTTCATAGTGCAATAGTTCTTCTAACTTGAAGAAAAGAGTTGTATTCACTTCATCCCCACCATCTGAACAAGCAGTGAGGAAATTTGTTGTAATAAATTATGATGGTAGTGCATCTTGTGTACCCAAGGGTGCTCATGCTTTGGAAGTTAAGCTTCCTGTTGAAAAGACAATGTTATGGCATTTGAGATATGGCCACATTGGTGAGAAGGGTGTTAAAACCTTGAAAAATAAAAACCTCGTCGAGGGGTTAAATGATTTTAATCTTGATTTTGACTTTTGCGAACATTGTGTATATGGAAAGAAGAACCATGTTCAATTTTACTCTAGTTCTCACAAGTCTTATGGTGTGTTGGACCTTATTCATTCTGATGTGTTTGGTCCTGTTAGTATTCCTTCAATCTCCAAATCTGTATATTTTGTATCTTTCATAGGTGATTGCAGTAGAAGGACATGGATTTATTTTCTCAGAAGCAAGACTAAAGTCTTTAGTCAGTTAAAAGAGTTTGAAGCTTTGTTGAGAATCAGACTAGTTAAAAGATTAAGTGTTTGAGAACTGATAATGGTGGTGAGTTTTGTTCAGTAGAATTCTATAAGTTCTATAAAGAGAAAGGGATTGAAAGACATAAGACAACTCCATACATCCTGCAGCAAAATGGAGTTGCAGAGAGGATGAATAGGACATTGATGGAGAGGGCTAGGAGTATACTTAGTGGAGAAAGCCTCGAACAAAAGTTTTGGGCTGAAGCTATAGCCACTACTTGCTACCTGGTAAACAAGTCTCCTATATCAGCTCTTGTTGGTAAGACACTTATGGAGGTGTGGTTTGGTAAGAAGCCTTCAGTTAGACATCTTTGTGTCTTTAATTGTGAGGCATATGCACATGTCCCTAGGGAGAAATGGTCTAAATAGGAGAACAAGATTATAAGTGTATTTTCATTGGCTATGGTGTCAGTGTGAAAGGATACAAGCTTTGGGAACATGTGGCTGAAAAAATGTTGTATAGCAGAGATGTTATCTTCATAGAGCTAACACCTTCCATTGTTCTATAGCTAGAAGACACAAAAAAGAAAGAGGATGTGGTTTAGTTTCCTTCTACCCCTGAGAAGACTAAACCAGCAGACCCTGTGAGACCTGATGATGAGGAGAGCTCTAGCAGCTCTGAAATCTCAGAAGAAGAAGTAGAACCTCAACCTCAGCCATTGAGGAGGTCTACATAAACAAGGAAGAAAAATGATAGGTTTGGTTATTCATTACTTGATTCTAGTTGTGCTTTTGCCTTGCTTACTAACACTGATGAGCCTAGAATTGTGATAGAGGCTATGGGCATCAAAGATGCAGGTTCTTGGAAGGAGGCCATAGAAGATGAGATGGCTTCTTTGGAAAAGAATAAAACATGGGACTTGGTGTCTTTGCCTAAAGGATGGAAACCAGTTGGATGCAAATGGGTGTTCAAGAAGAAATTTGGTACAGATGGCAGTGTTGAAAAGTACAAGGCCAAACTGGTTGCAAAGGGGTATTCACAAGTGGAGGGAATTGATTATGGTGAAATTTTCTCTCCAGTTGCAAAGTTGACATCCATTTGGCTCATGTTATCTCTTGTAGCAACTTATGACTTAGAGGTGGAGCAGATGGATGTGAAGACAACATTCCTTCATGGTGATTTGGAGGAAGAGATTTACATGTCACATCCAGAGCATTACGTAGAGAAAGGTAAAGAAAATTTAGTTTGCAAGTTGAAAAAGTCTTTGTATGGTTTGAAGTAACTCCTAGGATGTGGTACTTCAAGTTTTATGCCTTTGTGTTGTCGATTGGATTTCTAAGATTGAAATTAGATCATTGTGTTTATTACAAATTTGACAATGATCGTAATCTCATTATTGCATTGTATGTTGATGATATGTTGTTAATTGGGAATGGTAAGAATATGATTTTTGATTTGAAGTCTCAATTGTTAGCACAGTTTGAGATGAAAAATCTAGGGGCAGCCAGGTACATTTTGGGAATGGAAATCAGAATAGATAGAGCAAATAAAAAACTTTGGTTAAGCTAGAGTAAGTATGTGAAGACTGTGTTAGATAGGTTTAGCATGGCAGATTGTAGACCATTGTGTGTTCTTGTTTCTTTAGGGACAAAGTTTTTTGTTAATGATTGTCCAAAATCTCCTAGTGAGGTGGAGGACATGAGAAGAGTCCCTTATGCTAGTGATGTTGGCAGTTTGATGTATGCTATGGTCTGCACAAGACCAGACATTGCCTAAGTAGTGGGAGTCCTTGGTCAATTTATTGCTAATCCTGGATGGGTACATTGGGATGCAGTTAAGTGATTGTTCAGATATTTGAGGGATACTTCTGAGTATTCCATTTGCTATCATGGTAATTTTACAGGACCTCCACATTCTATTTATATTCATGAATTTGTGGATTCTGATTCGGTGGGTGACATTGACAACAGGAGATCCACCAGTGCTTATGTGCTCAGTATGTTTTGTGGTACAATTAGTTGGATGAGTAAGCGACAACCTATGGTTGCTTTGTCCATGATAGAAGCTGAGTATATGGTAGATACGCATTCTTACAAGGAAGCCATTTCTCTTAAGACATTGTGTTTAGATATTGGTGTTGATGTAGGATAGATTACAATTTGTTGTGACAGTCAGAGTGTAATTTGCCTAGCAAAGAATCCAACTTTCCATGCTAGAACAAAGCATATTGATGTATAGTTTCACTTCATGTGAGACATGGTAGAGGATGGGAAGGTGAATTTCGAGAAGGTAGATACTTTGAAGAATGTTGCAGATGCATTGACGAAACCAGTGGGTATAGAGAAGTTTAGATGATGTTCAGAGTCTATGGGTCTCTCAGCCTATAGCAGTTAAATCCTATTGTTTCCATTAGCTCTTACAAGGTGTTTGACAAGTGGGAGAATGTTGGGAATTAAGGTGTCTCAACCATGGTAATTCCTTTCATTTATTTATTGTAATGTATTTATTTATTTAGTCTATGTTGTAATTTTGTTGCACATCCTATTTTATCACTTAGTGTGAAGTGGCACGATGAGTTGTCACTCCACTTGTAAGGTGACTAGGATGGTAACCTCACTCCATGTGGAGATAGGCTTCCCACTTGGTGGTAGGAATATTTTTCCATGTGTCTGCATCTTAGATATTGTGTAAGGGAATATTGACTGGAACAATCATGACAAATTCCTATGACAAATTTATGGCGCATAAGAATTGTACATGGAAGATTCTATGATAGGTGAAGACATGTGTCAGAGGGTATCTTGGAAGAAGGTATCTTTGGGTGTCCCAAGGAGGGTTATGACATGTTGTAAGAGAATATACTATTTTTAGCTTGTGTATGGTAGATTCTCTTACAACTATAAGATATGACAACTATGATGAATTCTATGATAGTCGTAAGAGTCGTCAGAGTATCTGTCATAAACCAACATGGGAATATGCGACCTCTTTAGGATGGGATAACTTGACAAGTGTCATGAACATTCTACAGTGTTGGACAAGTGTCCATAGGTGTGGGTTTTGGGCCATGAGGCCATGTTGGATGCCCACCTCAAGATAGAGCCAATTTTGCCTTGTATCTTCTATATAAGCAAGTGCTTTGGAGAGGAGATGTATTATGTTATTGACAGGTACTATTACGCTACTAGATTATCTCCAGATACAAGTGTCGAAGACTCCTGCAAGAGCATTGGCTCTGTAACTATATTGTAACCTTGATTGTTTACTGGAATACATTTGAGCTGTGTTTTGGAGTGTGAGGTTTTTTACCCAAAAGGGTTTTCCCCATGTTCTATCTTGTCTCTCTTCTTCTGTCTTACATTCTTGTGTATGTGTTTGCTGCAATATCTCTATTATTGGGTTAATAACATTGTAATTGTAAAGGTTGAAAAGAATTTGCACTCTTCTCTCATTAGATTAGTTTAGGAAGTGATTTCCACACACCTAGCTTCCTTTCACTCATCTTCAGCTGCGTGGAGAATCTTTCCCTCTGACAAGATTCTTCTGCACCTTTGCACTACCATTAGATCTTCATCAGACCCATTGCAACCATCTTTCGACACTTGGCACAATTGGCTTCATTGAACCGAGTCTTCGATCTTGTGGCCAAAGGCCATGACACACTTTACAACTATCATTATTTCATAGCCTCATGGTAGGAATATGATGTCAACATCAACAATTCTACAGGCTTGTAACATCGTGCCATATGGCACGTCCAGACCCTACAAAGACTTTGGACTAGACTTTTACAAAGGATATGACATTTAACAGGCAATAATAGGTAGATAATAGGACTCAGGGCTAGTCACCTTATGACTTTAAAGACATAAGGTTATAAATTAAGCGACCAGTAACCTAAGATAAATAGTCAACAAGAAATTATAACATAAAGCAAAACATGACTATAAGACTTAGGGCTTTATGGGAAGATAAGGAAAATATTAATAACTTAAAACCCTAAACCTTAGGTAGGTACCACCACCTTAGATGAGAAGACTATGGATAGCTCTACTGTAGTTGTAAATTTGATTCCCTTGGACATCACTAATAACCTTCTTAACAACACCTTATCTTTCTTTCATTCCAATGCTCTCCCTAGCCAAGATGTAGCACTAGTGGATGAGAAAAGGTTTCTCACATTAAATCCTTTAGGGATGGAAATCTTTACTAATAGACTTATTGCACCCACCAAGGGGTTACTAGATAAGTGTAGCAATATTCCTAAGATGATAGTGCGAAGAGCACCTAATGTACCTTCTTGCTTCAAACTGGTGATTATGGTTTAAGGTGATCAAAAAACACCTCAACCTCTAGATTACATTCTAAACTATGGATGATAAATCACTCAAAGAAATCAAGATGTCTAAAATGTGATTGCTCACACATACAACATCCATAATAACAAGAAAAGTAAGAAAGCACCCCATGTGCCTATCTCTCTTCTATGTTCTCAACCTATGCTCCCTCCACCACCCCATCTTACTGATAATAGTGGTCAAGAATATGATCTTGTTGAATAGATTCATGCTACTCTAGCTAAGATGTCTCTTTGGGATTTAATAAAAACATCACCTACATACCACGAAATTCTCTAAGAAGCTTTAGAAAAGGTGATTGTACTACCTCCTATCAAGCTGAATGATGTAGCATCCCTGTTAGATTTTATGCATGCAAAAAAATGGACATTCTCTTTCAACCACATGAATTACCATTAATTGAAGTGCAAAAGCAATATGATCTACTTATTATATTCGCCATGATAAATACAAAGTTGGTAAAGTGAGTTATGATTGATAATGGACCGTCTCCTAATGTTTGTGGCATTGACTTACTACACAAAATCAAGATTGACACATCTTTAATCATCTTGGATATTATTAGCATTCATGGCTCTGATAATGTTGGTAGATCATCCGTGGGTACTATAACCTTACCTATAAAGGTTGGACCTATGACATTGAGTACCATTTTTCATGTCATGCCTGGTTCACTTTCCTATAATATGATTCTCGGTAGACCGTGGATAGATGCCATAGGGGCAGTTTCATCTACCCTTCATCGATCGATAAAATTCATTTATCAAAATAGACTCCACACCGTGGAAGCCGATCCCAAGCCAAATAATTGTTTACATATTGAAACGCAAAAACAAGTTAAAAATCAACAAAGTCTAAACAACTTACGAGTGGATTCATCAACACCTCTTGCAACAGATAATGTTGTACAAGACTCTAAAACATCAAATGCACTTTTCAGTGATAATTGGGATTCATTAGATTTTAATGCTTGCAGTGTAGATGAATATAAACTTAATAACTTTGACACATCAAAAGTCACATTGATCTCATCCAAGCAATCTTTTGAAACACCTAAGAAAACCAAAGTCTCCTTGGTAGAAAACAAAGATAATACTCTTACCTATACTACAGATTATGATGCCTATGATGCTTCACCATCTTCTAAGGAATTGACATCCCTCTATGGTCAAGGATTTAAAATCATTTATAACAATTGCAACTATGTAGGTAATTATTGTGGTGTAAATCAACAAGGAATCATGGAACCTTTGCATGTTACTAGAATTAATTACATGCTTAGTATTGGATACTATTCTTTAAAGCCCACAAAAGCCTCTTGTCTCCCTAAACTTAATGTTATGCAATTTCAACAAGACCAAATCAACATATGAGATAGCCTAAGTTGATAGGAAAGAATTGTCCACCAGGAAGTATCCCATTGAATCCAGTAAGTATTTCTCCATCTTTAAGCCACACTCATTGTAGCACTTATTCTTGTTTCTCTCAAGGATGTCCTACTCCTAACTATATAGGTTGTTAGCATTGCATTGTATCAGGTAAGTATTGCTAACCCTTTACCTTTGTGTTGTGTTTCCCCACCCTTGATACTCTTGTAAGGTCAAGGATACTGGGAGATTGCCTCTGTTATGACCCTTCTTCTATTTGTATCATCAATCCTCTATATTGCCTCTCCTCTATTTTCATTGTTGTGTGTTGTGTCCTAGAAGCATAGTATTGTGGTTGGTGACCTAGGGGCACCTTCCTACATGACAAACCTAGGGCACTTGTTCCTCCTCTCTTGATTTATTGTTTACCTTCCTCTAGTAGTTCTATCTAGCTGGCAGATGATGAAAAACAAATAATACTGATACGGACCAAGTGTCCCTTCAGTGAGAAATAAAAAAATGGACCTAGTCCATACATGATGATGGGGTTGATACATATTATATGATGCTTGGCTAGTAGAATCACTCCATGTGATATTTTGATGATTGTCTACTATTTGCTAACAAACTATAACAATACATCTGCTTCATGCATTATGTCTATCTAAATGTGATTGTTTTCATGCATTGCTTTGATTGTGTGATGTGGTTATTATCTTATGGAAAGATTTCTAACCTTGTTTCTTATAGGATATTTTGTGTTTGTGGAACATTTAGTGATCATAAAGTGCATGTCACTTCTGGGGGCATGGGCTTTTTGAAAGCTCTTGTTCCCTTGTGTGTTTTCTCTTTACGTTAAAGTGCTTGATATCAATAAATGATATCAACCACCTTAAGGTGGGTGCATATATAAGGTAAGCTATTTGATGATTTTGGTACTAATGAAGTGTGTTTGTAAGCCCTATGCAGAGGCAAGATGTTGTATCTCCATGTGAGTGCACATCTTTATTTTATATTGCAATGAGAAAGCCCTCTACAAAGGCAGGATATTGTATCTCTTAAGCTAGTGCATATCCTTTTATTTTAAGCCCTCTACAAAGGTGGGGATGGTGTATCTCTTGAGCTATTGCACATCCTTTTTATTCTAAAATTCCTTTGAGTTAGTGGGGTTGGTGTATCCTCCCTTAAGCATGTCTTTGGTGGTTATTGTTGCAAAGCCCAATCATCAGATGTGCCTGTAATGTGTCTGCGATGGTGGTGAACCTAGCAGTAGGCTCCTTCCATCTTTTGTTTTCCATGTTTTCTTTGTGTCTTCCTCTTGTATGGTGTGTTTGTTCCCAAGCATAGTCTAAAGATGTGTGGCAATGAGTCCCTCCTATGCTTTGGGATTTGTATGGCATGTTTGTTCTCAAGTGTAGTCTAAAGACATGTGGCTATGAGTCCCTCCTACACTTTGAGATTTGTATTGCATGTCTGTTGCCCCATATGTAGTCTAAAGATGTTTGGCAATGAGTCCCTCCTACATTTTGGGTGGTGTGTTTACTTTCCATGTACTTCCATCTACATTTGCATTCATATATATGAGAAAATGAAAAATCAATAATCACTGCATTCACTATATTCATTGTGATTTGCATGTCTTCAATACTATATTCTTTGTATTTTGCATGACTGTAACTATCTTCTCCATGTTTTGCATGCCTATTACTATTTTCACTATGATTGGCATGTCTATAATGTGTTTTCTCTAATGACTACCAGAGACTGGGCACTATAAATAGTTCCTCAATCTTTGCATATGCACTAGTTTCAAATGCTTGGCATGTTTGTTGTGTTTTGACCGTACTTTAATGCATGTAGGGCCCTTGTGTTCATGCATACATTAAAGTGGGGGCTAAATGTTTATGTCAGAAAATGTCTCCCTGGGAGTTTTCCCTCTAAAGGTTTATCTTTCGGGTCCTTAGAACGCATTATAAGCATCTTTCATGTTAAGTTTGAATCCCGGTGAGAAAACCCCTAAGTGTTATGGCAAATAGGACCTAGCGGGTGCTATTTAAATAGATCCTAACCAAAATTGGGAGGGTGGACTTGGGAACTAGTGCCCTAGTCCTACCCCATTTTAGGTCAGTCCCAAACTCTAATGTTGGTTTTATGACCATTACTTTGGTCCTATGCCGATATCTCAAGTTTGAATTATGATATTCTTAGCAGGAATGTATGTAGTTGCATATATAAGCATGTTTAGTGTCTCATTTACAAACTAGAAGATGATTATGAACTTTTGGCAAACTTATGATTGTAGAACATTGAAGATATTCATCATTGTAGAGCATAGCATTGTTATGATGTTTGTGATTGCAGATTTAGCTTCATATTCTCATGTTTTTGAAGGATCTTCATCTACATGTGAGCTACACCTTCAAGGTGATATCTATTTCTGTTTGAATCATTTATCAATTTATTTTGGCCTCTATCCCGTAAGGATACACACTCTCTATCTATCAATGTTGTTCAAAAGACTTGAATGTCTCTCTGGGGCTTGACTGAGGCAAGACTCTAAACACCACAACCCCCAACCACTCTCCTTGTGTTTGTAGGTTAAAAGTGTCGCATCTTGATAGAGTGGAGTTGTAGGGAATATTAAGATAGTGTGCAGATTCTAGATCCCTAAAGAAAAGGATTACTTGGACTAAGGTGCTAGTGGCAGTGTCCTTTGATGTTGCAAACACAAAAAACATTTTGATAGTGATAATCAGCATCCAAAGAGTATCCAACACCCTGAAAAACATCTGGCCTTGGACTTGGGCACTAGTGGTAGTGTCCTCTATATTTTCTGAGATAGAAACAAAAAGTACAGTGATCATCAATGTTGGAAGGAAATCAAGATTCCAGAGAGAAAACACCACCTTGGATAGGGGTCCTAGTGGTACTATCCTTGAGTAATCCACATCTGAAACTTTGAAAAATGGTCAGTAACTAATCCTTGTCTACTACCTTAGTCTACAAGAATTTGTTGTAATTCATCAATTTGCTTACTGTTTTGCATAATTAGGGTTTTAAGAGTATTTGAGCATTAAATTGATACATTAGTTAACAATCTCTAAATTTCCACATCATTCCAAGTGACAGTCTAACCTGTAGGGGAATCCTCTTACAAAAGTGTGATTCAACTTAGTTGATATGCCCTTGAATGTTTGTAGAGAAAGGAGGATCTAACCCTTTTATCAAACCCCATCCTTCCTTTTTCATATAAAACAACTCTATCATGCACACATTGCAAAGTGGAAGGGTAAATGATCTAAATCTCTGGAATTATCATCTTCACTAGAATCCTAACATACCTTCAAAACTGCATAGCCAAATCTAGAAATGCGAAGGAATGCAGAGCATCCTGCTTCCAAGTAGTGATTGTCTTTGCAAAACCAACACTGTTGTCATTTTGTCTTTTGCAAAACATACTTCCTGTAGTCCATACATCATAAGACTTTGAATATGCTAGATTTTTTATTACATTAAGCTATATTCAAAACCACAAAGGCCCTACACCAAACTGATGGAAACGTTGAGCAATTTCCCAGATAGTCTTCAAAGGTGGTCATTCTAAAATAAAGACTATTAACAACTTCCATAGGCTAAATCTTCTTTACATTAACACATTCATTCTTAGGGATAGTAGAAGAGATCATACAACATATCTTAGTCCATCAGTACCATATCTTAGTGCTTCTAATTCCCATTTGAATATTACTTCACACTCAATTCTACAATGAACAAGGCATGATGAGAAGCCATTCTTTCTGTTTGCACACTACTCCACCATGTAAGTATTGTCCCTCTCAACTTTGTTTTTATAAATTTAATCTTCTTCTCATCACTCATCTCCTCATACTCAAAGAAATTTTCAAGGGCATCTATCCATCCTAATAGCTCTTCACTATCCATCTTCCCTTGATAGATAGGTAACTCTATGTTTGCCTTTGCTCCACTTCCTTGAACTTCCTTAAGCAATCTCACAAATCTCCTTTCTTTAGCATCTAACTCATCATCAGGAGTGTTCTTATCTGCCTTCTCATGTCCTCCATCATCTCCTTGCTCATTTTGTTCATCCCCTCTAGGATTCTTCTCCATTGCTTCCAACCTTGCCAAGATTGATGCATTCTCTCTTCTCACTTGTCTTAACTCTCTTTCTCTTGTAGCATCCTGTTCTTTTCTATCCCTCAACTCTTTTTCTCTTGCCTCTAAGGCTTCCCTCACTTCATTATTCTCCCTAGCCATTTGATTTTTAGGAGGCATCCTTACAACTCTCACCAAACTCTTAACTTTTTCACAAGATCCTACTACTCCCTCAAGGACCTGCTTGCTGCTCTGATACCACTATGATGTAGAGGTGTCAGGTCTCAAAAGATAATTTAACAAGATCAAAAGGTTTAAATAACTTGTGGCCTTCAACCAATAAGACTTCTCTAGTCTTCCTCTTGTCCTAAACTCCACCAAAGGACTCAAATTTGTGTTCCAACTTCTTAGATGAAAACTTACACCTTCTAGGGTCTCAACATACCCTAATCAACAAGATTCAATGGGTTTCTTACTCCATTTTGACGGTTCTTGACAATTCCCTTTAACCAGGCCTAATCCTTGTAGCTTTGTTCAGCGACTAACTTGCACTTTTCTCCAAACTTTCCCAAAGCACTTCCAAACTTAATGACTAATTTGGATACCCTCTATTGATCTCTATAACATATCTCAAACTCACCTACTATTGTTTTAGACCAAACGTGACTGTCCTAGCACCCTACTGCCTTCCCACAAGGCCTAAATTGCCCATTTTACAAAGGAACCCTATGAAAAACTTGTCATATCCACTCCAAACCCTGAAACAATCTTAGGAAAGGATTAAAAACAAAGTATTTTCAAGGTTTCAACTAGTGGTTTTCTCATTTAAGGTTTGAAATACAAAACCCCCCTTTCTAGGCCTCAAAACCTAGGTTTTACTAGATCTCCCATCTCCAGTCACTTCTAGACCTCATTCAAAGGTCTAACACCACATCCTAGGTCATACCAAACATTATCAAGCATAAAAACACCACCTTGTTAAGATGGATCTCCTGTTGTTATTACCATGCCACCATTTCAATGCTCTTCCACATGCAAACTTTGACTTCAAATGGTGATCACCTCTCCCATTTACACTCCTACTTTTTCAGGGTTAACAACATATTATACATGTAATCAAGGACCTATTCCATGAGAACTAGGATCCTACATCCATGGAAAGGTCTTATGAGGCATTGAAACCTCTCAAAATGCACAGGACAGCCTGCTGTTCCTTGTGACAGTCAAATAAACAACAATGAAACTATCTAAAAAAACCTTCTCAGAGTATGAAATAAGTCTAATACTTACTCAATGAAGGTTTAAGACATTTTCCAACACTCCACAATCAAAAAGACCAACATAAAGCAAGAAGGAAATGCAAGAAAACTGAATTTTACTATTATTCTCCTATCTGCCATACAAAACAGGCCTCCAAGATACTTCCACCATACCACCAAATGCCTTTTTTAGGCTTACATAACTTGTCCCTAACTTCTACAACCAATTCCCATTGGTTGGAGATGGTTAAACTACCAAAAACTACTCAAAATGGCTTTCTCGTCCAAATGCATAATTCATAAATTTGAATTTTTAAACTTTGTTTTAATGAACTCCTACCTTATTTAATGAACTCCTACCTTATTAATCCATCATGTTTGATTTTCTTAGGTTCAATAAACCTTGTTTCCGATCTTAGACACCTATATTTGACTCTAGGGGCACTATTGACCCAACTTACATCATTTTTGGTCCTAGGGTCCTTACCAGGACCCTCAGGACATTTGATCATTACATCATTTTGTTCATTGCAACATGTCATAATTGGTTTTCAGATGTTCCATTTGACTTGATGGACTCCATGGGCTCCTCCTATGATCATTTGTGTCTTCTTGCTCCAAGATGTTCTATTAGGTGTTCCTGCACCAAGGAGTAGACAAATGCCTCCTAAAACCATGATCTTCACAAAACTTTTCAAATTAATTTGAAGTGAACTCACCTCCTTGATCTAACCCTAGAAATTTGATCTTAGTATCCATTTCATTTTCAACCAAAGCTTTGAAAACTTTAAACTTATCAAGGGCATCATATTTTTCTCTTAATAAGGTAACACAAGTCATTCTAGAATAATCATCAATGAGCAACATAAAATACCTTTCACCTTGTTGACTCTTTACTCTTGTAGGTCGACATAGGTTTGTGTGAATTAGATCCAATGGCTTTGAAGAAGAATACTCCTTGCATTTAAAACTTGTCTTTGTCTGCTTTCCCATTTGATATTCGTTGCATACAATATTTGTATGCTTGATTATCTTAGGCATATCTCTCACTGCATGATTAGACCTGATTCTTATCATGTTATCAAAATTGTTGTATCCCAATCTTTTGTACCACATCCAACACTCATTGGATTGAGCCAACAGACATGTTCTTCCATTTACCTCTTTCAAGTGATAAATATCACCACATGTCTTGATAACTTCTACAACTAGTTTTCCAGATCCTGCCTTTCTGATTTCACAACCATTGGTATGAAAAGTAAGATTGTAACCTTTGTTGCACAACTGACTGACAATAAGAAAATTGTGCTATAATCCTTTGACATAAAGGGCATCCTTAGTATTGTTCTTTCAATCAATAGTTATGACACCTTTTCCATAGATTTAAGCTCACTCATCACCTCCAAACTTGACAGTTCCACCATCCCACTTCTCATGGTCAATAAACTTCTCTTTGTCACCAGTCATGTGATTTGAACAACCATTGTCAATAACCCAAGCTTTGGTTTCTTCTTTTGCATGGAACGTAGTCCATACAACCATTGATCTTTCATTGTTTTGAACAGTTTGCAAGGTATTAATTTTTCCACATTTTCCAACATCATCCTTTCTGTCACCAACATTCAAGGCCATGAAAAGTGTTTATCATTTAAATCACCATGATCCTCATCTTCTAAAGAAAAAGTATCCTCTATGGAAAACATGCTCCTTTTGAATTTACCATTTCCATTACTTCTCCTAACATCTTTAACATGACATTTAGAAGCATGGTGACCAACCTTTCCATAATTAAAACATTTGAAGGGTAACATACCTTTATATTACCTAGATCCTTTCTTTAGTCTTCTTACAAAAGTTGTTTCAGCATCATCAGGGCTTTCATCTTCATCAACAGTTTCATCCTTTGTCTTTTTACTGATTTTGAAAGCAACTTCTTTCTTTGGAACATCACTACCAAACTCTCTCATTTTAAAAGTAGTAAGGGTTCCAAACATTTTGTCTAAAGTGTATTCATCCAAGTCTGTAGTCTCCTAAATAGAAGATACCTTATGACTATAAGATTTGGGAAGAGATCTCAGAACCTTCTTCACAATTTCATCCTCTATTATTTCACCACCAAGACTTGTGATGCCATTGATCGTTTCATTCACTTGGAGCATAAATATAGAAATATCTACATCCTCTATCATCTTTAGGGTTTTAAATCTTCTTTTGAAGATTTGCATCTCAGCTTGCTTCACTTTCTTATCTCCTTCATAAATGGTTTCAAGTTTATCCCAAACTTCTTGAGTAGAAATACAACTCATCACCTTTGAAAGTTTTGAATCAGTTAAACCACTCATGATGGAAAACTTTGCCTTGGCATTGTTATCATACTTCTTAACTTCATTTGCAAATGTAGGAATAGAAGAAGGAAAAATGTAACCTTTCTTGACATAATTGCAAACTCCACACCCTAGATAATTGATGTAGGCTTCCATCCTTAGCTTCCAGAAAGCATAATTTGTTTCATCAAACCTACGTATCTTACTAGATCCACTTTGTACCATCCCAGATCTTCCTCAAGTGGTTAAGATTCTCTTAGAGGAACTTGGCTCTGATACCAATTGTTAGACACACAAGAATACTGAGAAGGGGGTGAATCAATATTCAAATAATTTTCAATTTCAACATCAACTTATCTATAGCAGATTAAACTGTAAGCATCACAATATCAACATAAAAGAATAACATTGTGCACATCAACACATAACACCAGATATACATGGAAAACCATATAAGGAAAAAACCACTGTGAGGATTAACTCATAATATATGAAGCTCTAATAATAATTTTGTTTTAGGGGCTATAACCCAAGGAAGCTGCTACTCTCTGTGTAACTTTGATTTATGGTCACTCCCAAGGAATCTTCTACTCCTTGATGACTTTGTTTTAGGGTCACTCCCAAGGAAACTACTACTCCCTGAAATGAGAAAACACACACAAAAGATTACAATATGATAGTCTTTCTACTATCTAAAAACTAGCATTGAAACTCACACATTTGATGATTGCACTTCTATCTCTTCACACTTTCTTTTAAAGATCTGATCAGATAGGCACACTCTATATTTGATCATTATCACAAATATGTCTTTAAGATGAATTCAGACAACATCAACAACTTCTACTCTTTCTCCTTCAGTCGCACATCAATAATGCATTTATTCTGTTTTTATCTTCTTGCGAACCTTTTCAATCAACTTGCAATCACACTCTCCTCAGTCAATTTGATTCACTATTTATACGTGATATTACATTGATTATTGGCCAGATACAATAAAAAAAATACATTTACAAATCAGCCATACAACAAACAATATGAAACGTGTAGAAGATAGGTCCTAAGTAGCATTACACCAACAGAAGATCCAAGCCTTATGGACCCCAAAACTTGCTTAACCAAGTCCAAAAAATCCTTCACAACTTCAAACACCAAGGAAATATATCTCCACACTCTGCTCATTTGGAAATAGGATAGCTTTAAGGAAAACACATGAAGACTTGAAGAATAACAATTAGATCAACTTGAAAAACCTTGTGTGGTACTGTAAACAAAAAATATCTTTGTGAAATTTTTCCAAATGAGTCCACAGGACTCATAAAACATCCCCAAACACTCCTTTCCCACTGGACATCAAATAATTATGTTGCATAGCTTCAATCATTTACTCTGAGACTACTCTATCATCTAGAACACACTGCAACATGCCGTTATTTGAAAATTTGATCTATGGACCACCAAGAACCTTGAAACTAGAAAGAAGCATATAATACATATCTAGAAAAATGTCCACAAAACCACAAGGGAAATCATTCATTTGTGGATAAATGCAGAGCATTCCAACAAACCTTCAGCACTGACTTACTCTACAAGAACATATGTCAGTACTCTATCATGCACAACTTTCACAGCAGAAGGGTAATTGATCTGAATCTTTGGAATTATCATCTTCATTGGAATCTTAATATACCTTCAGAACTGCATAGCCAAAGTTTGAAATATGGAGGAATGCAGAACATCCTGCTTCTAGGTATTGATTGTCTTTAAAGAACCAACACTTTCTTCACTTTAACTTTTGCAATACATACTTCCTATAGTCCATACATGATAAAACTTTGAATATGCTAGATTTTTCATTAGATTAAGCTATATTCCAAACCACAAAGGCCCAACACCAGACTGATAGAAATGCTGAGCAATTTCCTAGATAGTCTTCAAAAGTGGTCATTCTAAAATAGAGACTATCACCAACTTCTAGAGGCTAAATCTTATTTACATTAACACATGCATTATTAGGGATAGTATAAGAGATCATACAACATATCTTAGTTCATCAAGACCATATCTCAGTGCTTCTAATTCCCATATGAATATTACTTCATACTCAATTCTGCAATGAACAAGGCATGATATGAACTTCTAATTCCCATCTCAATGGATCTTTTTTAGGAGAATGACATGCATCTAATTCCTATCTCAATATATCTTCTTCAGGATCATTACATCAAACTATGAACACACTACACATTCATAATAGTGTTGACATCAATGACAACCTTGTGACAGTGTTGACATCAATGGCAAACAATACAACCATCGAAACCATATGTGTAACATGAACAAACTTACTTGTATTTATCTTCCTCCATGATTGTCAAGCATTATGAGGTAGCTTTTTTTTGAGCTTCTTTTTAGGATCTTTCTTGTATTGAGATCTTCTTCCTTCCATCTCATTGTTAGTATTATAATTCTTCTTTTAATTTGCACTGGTAGAGTCGGAGTCACCACCCAATTAAGGGAATTTAGAATTTTGAAATTTATTAGGAAAGATTATAGAGATAGAAGCAACAAGTAGATACTTGGAAAGGTATCCTACACAAATATGCAAGTATAACCCAAAACCCACTAGATGTACTAGGAATTCATAGACAATAAATGATCCCTAAGGGTGGTGGGTTTGCAAATAAGGGAACAAAATAATTGATCTATGACTTAGGATAAGTCATAATCCTGGTTCTATTCCCCATTAGAGTCACCAATATGTTGATTCCTCCAATTTATTATCTGAATCCTCTAAAGATTTAGCCAATTCCCCATGCTTAAGGACTCTAGGTTAGTCACCAACAAACATGATTCAACAATGAGTTGAAAATCCTCTACACTTTTTGTTCTACAAGAGCAAGGTGGGTATACCTTTTACAACATCTAAAGGTATTTCAAAGATTATTGTAAAGTACCAAAAATTCACATCTCAAGGGAAACAAGTAAAACAAGATTTATTGAAAGTAAAATCAAATACGGTAAAAAAAAATAACTTCTACTCATCATTCCGAAGGAATTGTAACAAGATAACATTCAAGAGTCCAAGCAAGTTTTTAGATTCATAAGTAAAGTACAACCATAATTACAATGCGTATAAAGATACATCTGAAGTCATTTACAGAGTATGTAAACGTAACATTTCAAGAGTCGAATAATGACATCAAGCCTTATAATCATTTAAATACAAGTAGTACAACTATCATCAATGTCAAATAAATCTATCAAGGAGTCCTCGACCGCCATCGAGCAACCGGCCATCTGCTGCATCGAAGGACAAGAACATGGTTCAGGCACTTTTTCTACCCAACCACGAAGGTTGCGCTTCCCTGGTATCCTTCAAACTGAAGGATGCCCAACCCTGCTTGAAGAGCCTAGCGACCTAGAAACATATGCAGGGTGGAATCTGGTATGTGCCTATCAATCTACATGCATCATTAAAATGAATGCAGCATCTCATAAATAGGTTATGGCAGGGAATCATACAAAGAATAGCTAGGAAAAAAGTTCATCTATTTCAATAGTGCATGTCTATTTCAACATTCATTTCGCTTTGGCCAAAGCAATTAACCGTTGTAACGACGTGCAAGTTTTGAAAAAGAAAACTCACTTCCCTGATAGCCCACATTCGATACCCGTCCCAGAAGTCAAACTTTCAAAAGAACATATAAACACAGAAGACAAGAACAAGAAACAAGCATGTACATTTTAAACCATAGTTTTCAAAAGATAAGTATTCCATTCAAAGTCCATTTACTACAACAAGCTCGTCTTACACATGCAAATTTATAAGAGCAAGTTTGATTCAATTATCTTATTTAGATTAAATACATAAACGATTAAATAAATAAAAAGTATAACTAGTTCAATAATAGGATATCATGGAATTGTTTGCATGGTCACATTTGATTTGGATCGAAAGAAGAAAGAAAAAAAATGTTCGAACTTGTAAGCTACGAGAATTTAGGTTTTGTTATATTCTAAAGTTGATAGTTTTTATAGGGTTTATATAAGTTGTGTTATCCCTTACATTCATGTGAGGATTCAACCTAACTACAAACTTGATTAGTAATTAAGCAATTTAGATATAAAAGCACTCAAGTTTTGAAAAGATGATTGATATTTTCTAACTTGACTATCATGGTTTGATATAAGTTGAACAATTCATCTAGTCCACTGCATTTTAGATTTGAAAGATAATAATGTGAAAAAGACCATGAAGAACGAGGTATATATCACATAGAAATACATCAGTGGCTCAAATTTTATTGCTAACTAAAGAGGCGATCGACCAAAAAGAAGGTTGATTAACCGGAAGTGGCTCTAATGCCATGCAGAGATAAAGAAACGAAACAAGGAGCTTTTAAAACTCACACAGAAGATGTCGGTGGTAGAGTCAATGAAACAGGTGGATCTAAAACTAGGCAACATTACTGTTGCAGTTCAAAACTTTAACACAAGAGGCATTCGACAGTGATATTGTTTAAGGCAAAAAAAAAGAGGTTGTTAATTTTCTAAAGGACGTTGCTACAGTTTTTTTGTTCACTTCAAGTCACAGATCAAACAATGGTTAACGGAAATGAAAGGCATGCAATTCTAAGGGTCGACATTAAAAGAAAAGGCATGCAATTCTGAGGGTCAGCATTACACAGAAAAGGTATGCAAATTCTAAGGGTCGGCATTACACAGAAAAGGTATAAGGGTAGATGTTTCAGACCTTATCATAGCTTTCAGATGAAGAAAAGATGATGCAGAGACCAAAGAAAACACGCTACATGATTTACCTTATCCACAAGTCTAAAATTCTTTAAAAATGTTAGATCGGCAGGCATTTTTATGGTGAATCATATATGATGCCAATTTCTTAAGAGGATCGCTAGATCAAACACTTTGGTGGCAAATCCAACATCGAGAACCAGTCAAGAAGAAGAGTCGATCAAGGAAGTCACTTAACAAAAGAGATGTCGAAGGTTACTGGAGCAGCAAAAAAAGTTTGTTGAGGTCATAAGAATAATGCATACATTCTAACAAATGTTTCACAAAAAAGTAGAGGATGTTCTATTTCCTTATAAAAAAAATTAAATAGATCGAGAGAAAATTAAGGCAGCACTAAAAGGCCAAGATCCATATAGGTCGTTTGGATTCAAGAAGGTCATTGTCAAGATCTGAGCAGGCGGGTTGGAAAACAAAGATGATGACAAAGCAAGAAGAAATTTAAAATTCCAGTTAAAGACTGAGAAATACCATTGCTCCTATGTCTCTCTACTGCTTCATTCTTTGAGCCCCTTTTGATCTCTGCCTCCTTTCTGCCTATATGCCTGATCACCAATCTGTAGGAGAGCCAATTCGCAGATGCTTTCTTCCATGATCCCTTCCTCTTCAACGACGATTTTCCTCCTCTGTGTGTCTTCCTTTCTTTACCCAGTTTTTCTCCTTTTTAATTACCTTCTAACCTAATTTTTCCCCCCCATCATGCAAGACTTCTTCTTTTCTTTTATTTCATTTATTTTTACCCTTCTCCCCCCGATTCACATGCATGAGCATGCATATATGTTCCTCTCTTTAATATAACAATAAGGGATTCTCCAATTTACATTTATAACTAAATATATATGAATCTTGATTTAAATTATGCATGAACATATCTATGTATATTATTTTATATTTAAATTTATTTTAAATATACAATATTTTATTTTTATTATTTATTTTATTTTATTTTATACCAATTATAAAATAAATACATTCTAAAGATAATAAAGATAATAATATCTTTTATTAGGTCTACATATTTTTAATTCCCTTATTATTCAAGATAAATTCTTTACATAAGAACCATGTAGGAATAAAGTTGGTATGCTATTTTAATTTTGAACAATATTTATATATTTTCTTATATCTATTAAGATTCTAACTTATTGTTTTTGATGCACAAACAGGTATCGAGTTCCATTGTATGATAATCAAATACATTCATAGCTATACCAATCAGATGAAAACATCAACATCCTTTCAATAATCACGCAAACACAATCATGAATTATACATGCAAGCATTACTCATCAAAAAAACATGCAAGGCAATGCAAGATAAATCAAACTACGTGAGTGTGTGGGATTCCCAAATAAAACCCGTCAGATGTTGCCATGAAGCTAGGACTCCCCTACCTGAGCCATGCTCTTGTCGTCGACAAGACTGCAAAAGTCAAACTCATAAAACCATTAATAAGTTAGTCCCAATATAGCCGAAGCAAATAAAATAGCTGAAGTGAATCAATTTAACCTATCAATATAATTATTGCATTTAACCATTCAATCAAATGTGAAAGTATGAGACGTGACATCCTTCCCTAGTTGGAAGAGACATCATCTCAATGTCTTATTACATCACATAACAATAAAATCAAAACAATAATGTATCATCATCTGAGTTTCATAATATCTGAATATGCATGTAAATAAACATCTAATCTAATTTTCCAAATGTGGAAAAGATCTATCAATATCAGAAGCATCCTCCCAAGTGGCACTATCCACTGAATACTAGTCCCATTGGACCTTATACTGCACTATGTCTCAATTACAGAACTTAATGTTGTGCTTCTCCAAGACTCGAATGGGATCCACTAGCACCACTCCTGGATCCTGTACCTACAGAGCATGCCAATCGAGAATATGCAAAACATCAGGATGATAAGGTTTGAGCAATGACACATGAAAAACATTATGGATTTTGGCAAGAGCTGGTGGCAATGCAAGTCTATATGCAACTAGATTGATCACTTCAAGAACGTCGAAAGGTCCTACGAATCTTGGAGCTAGTTTGGATGCCTTGCCAAACAAAATTGAACTCTTATGTGGCTTAACTTTTAAAAATAATTTGTCACCCATAGAAAATTGCCTAAAAGTCTTTTTCTTGTTGGCATAACTCTTCTGTCTATCCAAGGCTTGTTTCAATTTTTCTTTGATTAGCCTCATCTGATCTTCCATTTCCTTCAACATATTAGGTCCAACTACTATTCGGTCTTCAATCCTATCCCAACTGATTGGAGTTCTACACCTGTGACCATAGAGAGCCTCAAAAGGTGCCATACCTAAGGATGCATGGTAGGAATTATTATAAGCAAACTCTACCAAGGGTAGATATTCCTCCCATTTGTACTGCTGGTCCATATAGTACATCCTCAGAAGATCCTCTACAACCTAATTGACTCTCTCTGTCTGACCATCTGTTTCAGGGTGATAAGTTGTACTAAAGTTCAACTTAGTTCCCAATGCTGCATTAAGTGTGATCCAGAACCTAGAGGTCATGCGAGTGTCACGATCTGAAATGATCATCTCTAGCACTCCATGTAGTCGAAAGATCTCTTGTACAAACTTCTTTGCTAAAGTCAATGACCCATCTGTGAGATTTCCTGGAATGAAATGAGCCACTTTCGTTAGCTTGTCAACCACCACTAAGATGACATCATGCTAATTCTTTGACATGGGTAATCCCTGAATAAAGTCCATGCTAATCACCTGCCATTTGTACTCAGGTATGCTATGTGGATAGAGCAATCCTACAGGATGGACATGTTCTGCCTTAACACGTTGACACTCTAAACATCGAGTGACAAACTTTGTCACATCCTTCTTAAGCTTAGGCCAAAAGTACAATGGCCTCAATCCTTCCATTGTCTTGGTCACACCTGGGTGTCCAGAATATGGAGCACTATGAATCTCCTCAAGAACTAACTTCCTCAATTCACCTGAATTTGGGATATACATTCTCCCCTGATACCTCAAAAGCCCATCCGATTCTATTGCATACCCATCAAATCAATGATCTGTAGGGTCTACTTCTAATGCTTGTTTAACCCTTTCATAGTGCTCATCTCCTTGCAAGTTTTGGATTACCTGCTATCTCAGATTTGAACTAGAAGTCACCATAGCTGACAGATGTCGTCTTCTACTAAGGGCATCTGCAACCCTGTTCTCTTTACCCTTTATGTACTTGATTCCGAAATCATATTCGCTAAGGAATTCTAACCATCTTCTCTGTCGAGTGTTGAGATTAGGTTGGGTGAAGATATATTTGAGCCCTAAATGATCTGTCTTAAGCTCAAAAGGCTTACCCAAGAGATAGTGCCTCCACATCTGAAGTGCGTGAACAATGGCAGACAACTCAAGATCATGAGGTGCATAATTTAACTCATGTTGTTTTAGTTTCCTGGATTCATATGCCACTACTTTTCCTCCCTGCATCAAGACTCCTCCCACACCTTCACCAAAAGCATTTGTAGTCACTATGAAATGACCATTAGGATCAGGTATGGTCAGAATAGGTGCTGATGTTAGTCTTTCTTTCAACAACTGAAAAGCTTGTTCACATTTATCCATCCACTCGAACTTCTTACCTTTCTTTTGCAACAAGGTTATGGGTGCTGCAACTGTCGAGAATCCGTCTACAAATTTCCTATAGTAACTTGCTAAACCCATAAAGCTTCTTACCTCAGTCACAGTCTATGGTGTGGGCCATTCCATTATTGCCTTGATCTTTTCAGGATCTACTGCTATCCCATTTGCTGAGATTACATGGCCAAGATAGTGCACTTTACTCTGATAGAATGTACACTTAGATAACTTATCAAAAAGTTTTCTTTCCCTCAAATGCTGCAAGACTAATCTCAAGTGTCTTTCATGTTCCTTCAATGACTTAGAATAAATCAGAATGTCATCAAGAAAGACCAGAACAAAATCATCAAGGCAATCCCTGAATACACTATTCATCAAATTCATGAATGTTGCTGGAGCATTAATTAACCTAAATGGTACTACAGTGAATTCATAGTGACCATATCATGTTCTGAATGCTATTTTAGAAATGTCTTCATCCTTAATCTGTAACTGATGATAACCAGATCTAAGGTCTATTTTTGAGAATATCTTTCCACCTTTCATCTGATCAAACAATTCATCAATCCTTGGAAGTGGATATTTGTTCTTAATAGTTGCCTTGTTGAGCATTCTATAATCAATGCACAACCTCAATGTTCCATCCTTCTTAACGAAGATTACTGGTGCTCCCCAAGGTGACACACTAGGCCTGATAAACCCTTGTTTTAACAATTCTTCTAGTTGTGCCTTAAGTTCATATAGTTCTGTTGTTGTCATCCTGTAAGGTGCTTTAGATTGTGGTTCTGTTCCTGGCATAAGATCTATAGAGAAATCAAATTCTCTTTTAGGCGGTAGTTCAGTCAACTCATCAGGAAAGACATCTTTAAATTCCCTAAGGATAGGATACTGATCAAAAGATGGTTCCTAATTATCTAGATCTCTTATCTTCACTGCATAGATAGAACAACCCTTTCTCTTAGCCTTTTTCAATTGCATGGCTGATATATGTCTTAGCTTAAGGGGTGTTCATGATCCATGAATTTCTACTGGGTTCCCAAAATCATCAAGACATTTCACTACTTTCCCCTCACAATCTACTATAGACTTATGTTCTGACAACCAATTAATTCCAAGAATCACATCATAAGATCCTAGAGGTGCAACATAAAGATTGACTTGAGTTTGGAAAGTGGGAAGATCTATTTCACTGCATACAAGACATGAATCTACCCTTCTCTCTGCATTGTTACCATACTGCACCATCCATGAGTTTTCCATGTATCCAAGTTTAACAGTTAACTTAGCTACAACTTTTGGGTCAACAAAACATTCTATAGCTCCTGTATCAATTAAAATAGAAATTGGGAGGCCAAAGAGCTTACCAGACATCTGAATGGGTGTAGCTTAGAAGTCTGCTTGACGATGGTCCATTGCTGCATGAATTTGGTGTTGTGGAGCTCTCTGTCGATTTCCATCTCTCTGATTCTCTGCTCTACGAGGACATGCACTAGCATAGTGCTCTCCTCCACAAGTGTAACATCCATCTCTGGGTCCCTTGTGCCTAGCTGGATTGTCTCTCCGATTATTGTTACCATTGTTACCATAACTACCTCTCTTATTGTTATTTCCATCTTGGTTTCCATTGTTCTTTTCCTGGTAGTTATTGCCCTTCTTGAGATTCCTTATCTGGCATTTACTATTTCCTTGGTTGCCACTATCATTCTGATACCTTTTGTTTCCATTCTTCATATCCCAATTCTTGCGGTAATTTGAGATCTGTTGCAATTTTTGTTCCTGCTTGGTAACCTTTTCAAACACTTCATCCATAGTTAATGGATTATGCATATCAACATCTAATCCAATCTATGGCCTTAAACCCAAGATGAATTTGTGAATCCTGAACCTCTCATCAAGCTGATATTGTGGAACATATTTCAATAAGTGAGAGAATTTCTCCCAATACTGAGTCACAGTCCTACCTCCCTGAGTGAGGTTTTGAAATTTTGTCATTTTCTTGTCGAAGTAGAGCTGTGGTAACCACCTCTTTCGGAAGAGCTCAAGAAAATGATCCCATGTGACCTCTCCTGGAAGTAGTTTCTTTTCAGCTTTCTCATTGTCCCACCAAGTAGCTGCTTCCCCAATAAGCTGATAAGATCCCCAAATAGCTTTAGTTTCGGCAGACAAATCATGGAGGTCAAAGTATTTTTCCATGTCAATGATCCAAGCTTCAGCACCATCACCAATAGTCTTACCATCAAACTTAGGAGGTGTAACCTTTTTAAGGTCCTTTCCTAATTCTTCAGCAATCTTATTTCTATTATTTTCATTCACTTCACCATCAGGACCTTGAGCTTCCTCTCTTTTTTCCTTTATGCCTCTGATTTCCTCTTCCATGGTATTCATTTTGGTTCCCTATTGAGTCAAAAGAGCTAAAATTTGGTTTAATTGATTATTCTATCCCTCACCATTAAAAAAAATAACTTCTACTCATCATTTCGAAGGAATTGTAACAAGATAACATTCAAGAGTCCAAGCAAGTTTTTAGATTCATAAGTACAACCATAATTACAATGCATATAAAGATACATCTGAAGTCATTTACAGAGTATGTAAACGTAACATTTCAAGAGTCGAATAATGGCATCAAGCCTTACAATCATTTAAATACAAGTAGTACAACTATCATCAATGTCAAATAAATCTATCAAGGAGTCCTCGACCGCCATCGACCAACCGGCCATCTACTGCATTGAAGGACAAGAACATGGTTCAGGCACTTTTTCCACCCAACCACGAAGCTTGCGCTTCCCCGATATCCTTCAAACTGAAAGATGCCTGACCCTACTCGAAGAGCCTAGCGACCTAGAAACATATGTAGGGTGGAATCTGGTATGTGCCTATCAATCTACATGCATCATTAAAATGAATGCAGCATCTCATAAATAGGTTATGGCAAGGAATCATACAAAGAATAGCTAGGAAAAAACTCCATCTATTTCAATGGTGCATGTCTATTTCAACATTCATTTCACTTTGGCCAAAGCAATTAACTGTTGTAATGGCGTGCAAGTTTTGAAAAAGAAAACTCACTTCCCTAATAGCCCACATTTGATACCCATCCCAAAAGTCAAACTTTCAAAAGAACATATAAACACAGAAGACAAGAACAAGAAACAAACATGTACATTTTAAACCATAGTTTTCAGAAGATAAGTATTCCATTCAAAATCCATTTTCTACAACAAGCTCGTCTTACGCATGCAAATTTATAAGAGCAAGTTTGATTCAATTGTCTTATTTAGATTAAATACATAAATGATTAAATAAATAAAAAGTATAACTAGTTCCATAATAGGATATCATGGAATTGTTTGCATGGTCACATTTGATTTGGATCGAAAGAAGAAAGAAAAAAAAATGTTCAAACTTGTAAGCTACAAGAATTTAGGTTTTGTTATATTCTAAAGTTGATAGTTTTTATAGGGTTTATATAAGTTGTGTTGTCCCTTACATTCATGTGAGGATTCAACCTAACTACAAACTTGATTGGTAATTAAGCAATTTAGATATAAAAGCACTCAAGTTTTGAAAAGATGATTGACATTTTCTAACTCGACTATCATGGTTTGATATAAGTTGAACAATTCATCTAGTCCACTACATTTTAGATTCAAAAGATAATAATGTGAAAAAGACCATGAAGAACGAGGTATATATCACATAGAAATACATCAATGGCTCAAATTTTATTACTAACTAAAGAGGCGATCGACCAAAAAGAAAGTTGATTAACCAGAGGTGGCTCTAACACCATGCGGAGATAAAGAAATGAGACAAGGAGCTTTTAAAACTCACACAGAAGACGTCGGTGGTAGAGTCAATGAAACAGGTGGATCTAAAACTAGGCAACATTACTATTGCAGTTCAAAACTTTAACACAAGAGGCATTCGACGGTGATACCATTTAAGGCAAAAAAAAGAGGTTGTTAATTTTCTAAAGGATGTTGCTATAGTTTTTCTATTCACTTCAAGTCACGGATCAAACGATGGTTGACGGAAATGAAAGGCATGCAATTTTGAGGGTCAGCATTAAAAGAAAAGGCATGCAATTCTGAGGGTCGGCATTACACATAAAAGGTATGCAAATTATGAAGGTCGGCATTACACAGAAAAGTTATAAGGGTAAACATTTCAGACCTTATCATAGCTTTCAGATGAAGCAAAGATGATGCAGAGACCAAAGAAAACACGCTACATGATTTACCTTATCCACAGGTCTAAAATTCTTCAAAAATGTTAGATCGGCAGGCATTTTTATGGTAAATCATATATGATGCCAGTTTCTCAAGAGGATCGCCAGATCAAACACTTTGGTGGCAAATCCAACGTCAAGAATTGGTCAAGAAGAAGAGTCGATCAAGGAAGTCACTTAACAAAAGAGATGTCGAAGGTTACTGGAGCAGCAAAAAAAGTTTGTTGAGGTCATAAGAATAATGCATACATTCTAACAAATGTTTCACAAAAAGGCAGAGGATGTTCTATTTCTTTATAAAAAAAATTAAATGGATTGAGAGAAAATTAAGACGGCACTAAAAGGCCAAGATCCATATAGGTCGTTTGGATTCAAGAAGGTCATTGTCAAGATCTGAGCAGGTGGGTTGGAAAACAAAGATGACGACAAAGCAAGAAGAAATTTAAAATTCCAGATAAAGACTGAGAAATACCGTTGCTCCTATGTCTCTCTACTGCTTCCTTCTTTGAGCCCCTTTTGATCTCCGCCTCCTTTCTGCCTATATGTCTGATCGCCGATCTGTAGGAGAGCCAATTCGCAGATGCTTTCTTCCGTGATGCCTTCCTCTTCAGCGACATTTTTCCTCCTTCTCTGTGTGTCTCCCTTTCTTTACCTAGTTTTTCTCCTTTTCAATTACCTTCTAACCTATTTTTTCCCCCCTGTCATGCAAGACTTCTTCTTTTCTTTTATTTCATTTATTTTTACCCTTCTCCCCCCGATTCGCATGCATGAGCATGCATATATGTTCCTCTCTTTAATATAACAATAAGGGATTCTCCAATTTACGTTTATAACTAAATATATGTGAATCTTGGTTTAAATTATGCATGAACATATCTATGTATATTATTTTATATTTAAATTTATTTTAAATATACAATATTTTATTTTTATTATATTTTTTAATTTTATTTTATACCAATTATAAAATAAATACATTCTAAAGATAATAAAGATAATAATATCTTTTATTAGTTCTACATATTTTTAATTCCCTTATTATTCAAGCTAAATTCTTTACATAAGAACCATGTAGGAATAAAGTTGGTATGCTTTTTTAATTTTGAACAATATTTATATATTTTCTTATATCTATTAAGATTCTAACTTATTGTTTTTGATGCACAAACATGTATTGAGTTCCATTGTATGATAATCAAAGACATTCATAGCTATACCAATCAGATGAAAACATCAACATCCTTTCAATAATCACATAAACACAATCATGAATTAAACATGCAAGCATTACTCGTCGAAAACACACGCAATGCAATGCAAGATAAGTCAAACTATGTGAGTGTGTGGGATTCCCAGATAAAACCCATTAGATGTTGCCACGAAGCTAGGACTCCCCTACCTGAGCCATGCTCTTGTCATCGACAAGACTGCAAAAGTCAAACTCATAAAACCATTAATAAGTTAGTCCCAATATAGCCGAAGCGAATCAATTTAACCAATCAATATAATTATTGTATTTAGCCATTCAATCAAATGTGAAAGTATGAGACGTGACAATTATTTAGGATGTTCCATTAAAACAAAAGGATCTCAATGAAATTAAACCAAGGAGATGACTAATTCCATTCAGATCAGCTTAATCCTCCAATAACACAGTTCAGACCATGATTGAGAATTGTTATAAATCCAAATCTATTCTTAGAACAATAACAAGAATAGAAATGATTTTGATTGTTGGGATGGATCTAAATCAACATATCATTTCAATGAGAGACTAGTGTCTAATCCATTGGGTTACAGAGCCAAGTTGCATAGAACAATTGTATCATTCAAGTAATATTACTTCATTACAAATAGATTAATGGCATCAATACCTTGCATTAATTCCTCATTTACATAGTACTATAGAACTATCTTTTGAAACCACAATGTAGAACAAAGTTAACCAAATATTTTCCAAGCAATTATTTCTCTCCTTGAGAGAAAGCTAGAGAAAATATAGACAATACAAAAAACTACAAAGATTAACAAATTTATACTTGATATTGAGCATTCATTTTAACTTCATTGCTTATACAATATGGAAAGAGTTCTATAACCAATATGACAATGTATTCAAATTTGAAAATTATTTATTGCTCTACAGATTTGAACACAAATTGAAATACAACTTTCTTCTATTACTTTGGATTAAAACATAGAATCTAGTACTTCACATGATAGAGATTCAAAACCCTTACAAAATAGCCTTGATTTCCCTTGTATAGAAACAAGGGAGCAAAACAAGCTTTAGGCCATGAATAACTTCTTGTTGCAATAGAATATGCCTAAGGCATCTTTTAAGGCTTAATAGGACAAAACATATTTGAATGAAGCTGCATTGTTGGAACAAAAATCAAGGAAGATATTCATTCTTTTAAAACAAACTTCATCCATACCTGGGAGTTGCAACCATATGTTTTGTAGGTACATTACCTCCTAATAATGCCACAAGCATGAGTACAACCTTCATGCTAAATGAAATTCATATTTGTGTTTATTTGTTGCATTTAGGTGTCATTTGATAATTTATTTATTGATGAAGATTTTCAAAGAAGGTAATCCACTAGATGAAAAAACACACCTCACTACTGCTGAGGTGGAAAACACTTGTACACATCTGCCAAATGCTTATTGTATTTCTGGTTGGTAGGGAAAGTGACTAAAGGAATAATGGTTGTCACTTCAAATTCAAGTCTCAATAACTCATCCAAGGTTAAAGTTAGACTATCAATGATTTTCTCTTCATCATTATTGCTCTCTAGGATAATTGGGGTAGTGAGCCTTGAACATTATTCTGAGAGGAACTTCCTACAACAATATAATGAAAAATGCATGAAATAATAGAAATAGCAAAAACACAGAAAGAATGTATTGATCAAAGGCCACTTCGAGGGGGCAACCTCTTTTGAGCAAGCTCAATACAATAAACTCATGGATGACTTCATTGGCCTCAACATGTACTTATATACTAAGTCTAATCTAAACAACTATTACTTCCCATGAATGTGGCATAATACAATATACTCACGGGACAACTTACAAATCATATGTGTCCAAAAGTAATATACTAAAAAAGTAAAGAGAATAGTTAAACATGGGTTCCTAACATCCCCTCCCTCTTCTAAAAGCTTTGTCCTCAAAGCTTAAGATGTGGAAATTGTTACTGAATCTGAAGGAGTGGTTCCCATGTAGCATCCTCTGGTTGTATTTTGTGCCACTGAATTAATACCTCTGTGATGGATTGGGAGTGAAGCTGATGAGTGTGTCTATCAAGGATTGCTTCCAGCTCCAAAATGATGGATCCTTCATTATCTAGTTCAAGTAAAATAGTTTGTGCTCTCATGTTGGTGGCAAGAACTTTCTTTAGACAAGAGACATGAAATACTAGCTGAATGCAAGAAGGAGGAAGCTCCCACTTATAGCACCTGACCCAATCTTCTGAATAACCTTATATGATCCATACAACTTTGGAGCTAGCTTATGACATCCTTTGAGTTTTAGGGATGATTTCTTGTATGGTTGTAGACAAAGAAAAACCATATCACCTACTTGAAAAGTGAGCTTAGAATGGTGTTGATTAGCTTGTTGTTTCATTTGATTTCTTTCCATGTGAAGATTGTCCTGGAAGATGCGAAGAATCTAATCCTGGGTTCAGAGAACTGTGTTGACTACTTGAACTGGTGAACTACTGGGGGTGTATGGAAGGAGCATTGGTGGTGCCTAACCATAGATTGCTTCATATGGAATCATTTTAGATGTAGTGTTGTAGGAGGTATTGTACAACCATTCAACAAGAGGGAGCCACTTTGCCCACTGATGTTGTTGTTCTGAGGTGAAGCAACGAAGATAAGTTTCCAAACATTTGTTGATAATTTCACTCTGACCATCTATTTGTGGGTGATACCCAAAACTCATCTTTAGTTTGGTGCCAATGTGTCAAAATAATTCTGTCCAAAAATGATTGGTGAAAGTTGCCTCACAATCTGAGACAATACAAGAAGGGATGCCATGAAGACAGAAGATCTAGTCCATGAAAATTTGTGCAACTGAGGAGGTGGTATAGGGATGGATGAGGGTAAAAAATGACTATATTTGGAGAGACAATCAACCACAACCAAGATCACTATCTTCCCTCTAGATTTATGGAGCCCCTTAATGAAATCCATATAAATATCTGTCCAAATCTATGTAGGGATGGGCAAGCGTTCGAGCAATCTAGGAAGGAGTGTTATTTCACCCTTGTTGCATTGGCAGGTATCAAATTCAACTACCATCTATTGAATTGCCCATTTCATTCCCTTCCAAAAGAAGTTATGTCATGCCTGCTCATACATTTTGAGGAACCCAAAGTGCCCTACTGATGGAGAAGCATGGAGTTCATAGAAGATAGCCTACTGAAGAATTTTTCTCTGGGGAAGCATCAGACGACCCTTATATCACAGAGAAGTACCATCCAAAGAGTAATGCGATACAATAGAAGGGTTATTGGCCAATTATTGAATGATTTGAGATAATGAAAAGTCATTGACATAGCCCTGTGAGACAGATTCCAACCAATTTGGAATAGGCATAGAAATAGCTAAAAGATAAGCTTGGTCATCAAATGTGCAAGAAAGAGCATCTGCCACAATATTGTCCTTAACCTTCTTGTAAGTGATCTCATAGTCATAACCCATGAGTTTTCTGACCCATTTCTATTGTGATGGGGAAGAGACCAGTTGTTCCAGGAAATATTTCAAACTTTGGTGATCAGTCTTGATGCAAAAATGATTCCCTAGTAGGGATGACTACCACTTTTGTACTGCATGCAAAATAGCCATCATTTCCTTCTCATATGTAGAGAGTACTAAATTCTTTCCAGAAAGGGATTTGCTGGTGAACGCAATGGGATGTTCATCTTGAAGGAGAACAACACCAAGTCCATTGCTACAAGAATCACTCTCAATAGTGAAGGTCTTGGAAAAATCTAGCATAGCTAGAACAGGTGTAGTACACATAGCTTGTTTCAATTTTTCAAATGCACACTGAACAACATGTGTCTAGATTAAAGCATCTTTTTTTAACATAGCTATTAATGGAGCTGTAATCTTCCCATAATCCTTGACAAACTTGTGATAGTAGCCAGTTATCCCCAAAAAACCATAGAGGCTCTTGAGCATCTGAGTATGCGGCCAGTTTTTCATGGTGCCTATTTTTGCAGGATCCACTCAAACCTCTTGGGTTGAAACAATATGCCTAATATACTCCACTTCCTCCTGGCCAAAACCACATTTAGACTATTTTGTATAGAGATGATATTTAGAGAAAAGTTGCAGTACGAGATCTAGATGTTGGAGATGCTATGCCCATCTTTTACTATAGATGAGGATATCATCGAAGAAGAGCAGAAGGAATTTCCATAGGTAGGGCCAGAATATTTTATTCATTAATGCCTGGAATGTTGAAGGATCATTAGTGAGGCCAAAGGGCATGACCAAAAACTCATAGTGGCCATCATGTGTGTAAAAATCTATTTTAGGGATATCATCCTCATGAACCTGAATTTGGTGTTACCCAAAATGAAGATCCAACTTGGAGAAAAAATGAGTGCCATGAAGCTCATCAAAAATCTCATCAACAATAGGAATCAAAAACTTACCCTTGATTGTGATGTGATTAAGTGCTCAAAATGTAATGTAGATGTGCCATGACCCATATTTTTTCTGGACAAGAAGAACTAGTGAAGAAGAGGAACTGGTACTAGGGAGAATAATACCTTGCTTTAGTAAGCCTCGAATGAGCATCTCAATCTCTGTCTTTTGGTGAAATGGGTAGCAGTAGGGCGTAATGTTGGGAGGAACTCTTCCAAGAAGGAGATGAATACAATGGTCCTCTGGTCATGAAGGTGGTAATCCCACTAGTTCAGCAAAGACACATGTATACCTATCCAAAATTCATTGTAGATCAGAAGGAGTAGTGGAGACCACTGATGGTTGCATTTGAACAGAATGAAGCTGAGCAATGACACCATGTGAATTCTTCTTAAGAAGTTTTTCCATGTGATGTGAACTTAATGTGCTGAGAGACTCTAGTTGTAAGCCATTCAATGTGTGTTTTTGCCCATTATCTGAAAACTACATCCAAAGTTTAGCAATATCCCATAAGATGGGTTCAAGTGTGCATAGCCATTGGGCTCCCTAAACCACATCACATCTACCTAAGGGCAAGGAAAACATGTCAGAGTGCAGGTTATAATCTCTAATTGAGATATGCACATTAAGACACTTCCCTTTGCAAGGTAATGTGCCCCCATTGGCAATCATGACTTCAAAGCTGAAGCAAGGATGGACAAAACAATCAGCCTATTTGGCGATCCGAGGGTCAATGAAGTTATGAGTGCTACTAGAATCAATGAGTATTGTAAGAGGGAGCTTCTTGAAGTAACACTTGACCCACATAGTTTGTGGGGTGGTGACTCTTGCTAAAACATGGAGAGAGATCTTTGGGTGGCCTTCTTGAGAAGTAGGTTCAACAAGCAGTTGCTAAGTTTCGACCTAATCATCTACTGTAAACTAAGCATACAAATAAACTTCAGTTTTAGGTGGATAATCCACATCCAAGATATAGAGCTTTTGCTCAACACATCTATGTCCCTGATTGAATTTCTCATCACAATTATAACAAAGCCCTTTTTTCCCTATGTGCCTACATCTCTGCTTCAGTCAAATCCTTGATAGGAGTTGTTCTAGGAGTAGTCATTATTTGAGGTCTTTGAGAAACTGTATTTCTGAATGGAACAAAATTAGATTTGGATCAATGATGAGTTGTGATCTTGTCCTCCACCAACTTAGCCAACCCTAGGGCTTCCAACATTGTGCTGGGATAGAACATTTTAACCTCAGATCAAATTACATCCTTCATACCACTGACAAAACAAATCCTAAAGAATTCATTAGACAATCCCTCTGTGTGATTGGCTAGTTTTTCAAATTATGTCTGATATTCTCTCATAGTTCCTTTTTGGTGAAGTTTAGTGAGTGCTTCTGTGAAGTCATCAAAAGCACCAGGGCCAAATCATTGCAAAAATCTATCCATTTTGGCTCTTCATGAGCCTTGATGTACCAACGGAACCATTAAAGGGCTTCATGTTCCAAATGAATGGATGCAAGTGGGACTTTGTTGACATCAAAAGTAATATGTAGACTGAAATATTATTTTGCCCCGTATATCCAGCCAGTCGGATCATCATCATTGAAGCGAGGAAAACAAAGCTTCAGCCCACAAAAATTGCTGGAAGAAGAGAACCCAGTGTCTGTAGAAGACTCTAGCTGCCATCTGTTGTTCATGGATGAATGCTGAAGATTGAGGCCAAGAATTTTTTCATCCAGATCTTGGAGTTTGTTCTTAAGGGTTGCAAGTTCATCCTCCATGGTTTTTTATCTTGTGTGGGTGACAACCATAACCAGGAGTTTTTTTCTTGGGGAAATGGGTAGAAAAACAAAAATGAAAACTTTTTTAGTAAAGGAAAATTTGTATTTGGGTAAAACTCTGATGGGTAATTGGGGTTTGACTAGGTTTTGGACACTTTCTGAGGGAAAGGGAAGAAGAAAATGAGGATTTTAGAAGTAGGGTGAAAGAATGGGAAAATTTGTCCAAGAGGGACAAAGGAGCAGAAAATGAAATGAACACTGTGGTAAAATTTGAAGGCTATTGGGTGAGAATCGAAGAAGTTATGGAAAACCCTAAAAATAAACAAATGTGGGATTTCTAGCTTCAATAAGTGGAATTTGAGATAGGGTCCTCAAGGAAGGAAATATGCAGAATAAAATTTTAGGGTTTCCAATGAATTTTGGGAGGAAACAGAGCTAAAGAAAGGAAGATATGGTGAAAAAAAGGAAAAAAAAATTTCTAGAAATGATCTACCAACTACTCTGGATGGATTCAATCTGTAATTTGCCAGCTATCAATAGATATGGGCCCCAAGTATGTTCAACTGCCTAAAGGTTTAGGGGAGTCAATCGGCCATTAATGTTGTCTAATGGCTTGTGTATTAGGGTAGTACCCCTCACTCCACGGCTCAGGTAAAACTGATAACCGCTTTGCCACAAATGACAACTCTTGGTTTACCTCATGGATGGGAACTAGTCAATCAAGTAGGGGTCGTTGCCCTTTTCACTGGTAGGTCCTCTTAATGGGCCAGCTAGTTCAGGGTTCCTATGGTATTCCTCACAATGAGTTTTAGGGTGATATGCCCAAGTACTTCCCACAATTAAGAAGATAGGGATATTCCCTAATCTGAACCTGCAATTGAAATGAACAATACAGATGCAAAAAATAAAGAACTACTATAATAATCACAGTGCTTGGAGGCCACTATGGAAAAAAATTATAGAAATTCCACCCAGCAAGCCCAAGAAAGGACTTAAATTCTAGATGAGAGGAACCTCCTGCAATGATGTAATGAAAAATACACGAAATAATAGAAATAGCAGAAACATAGAAGGAATTTATTGATCGCAGGCCACTTCGATGGAGTAACCTCTTTTGAGCAAGGTCAATACAATTAACTTGTGGATGCCTTCATTAGCCTCAACACATACTTATATACTAAGTTTAATCTAAACAACTATTACTTCCCATGAATTTGGGATAATACAATATACTCACAAGATGACTTATAAAGCATATGCGCCCAAAAGTAATATACTAACAGAGTAGAGAGAAGGGTTAAACACTGGGTCCTAAGATCTTCTCTCCATTCTTCAATACCTTTTAGTGTCTTATCCTCCTTTCTCAATGGTGTCAGATATGACCCCTGTAGCTTGTGAAAGTATGTAAGCTCTCTAGCAAATCCCTCAATGATTTTTTTATGCTTCCACACTATCTTCCTAGTGGCTCTGATAAGGCCACTTAACTCTATCAGATGCCTACTAGTGTCTTCATCACAATAATGCTTAAATTTTATCAAGATATCGAAAGCAAGGACCATGGGTGTCATGCATATTTCCCATGTCCCAACCCTGTTCTCCATCTTTATATGTTTTCCAAGAATTTTTCTTAAGGCACAATGACATTCCCATATTTTATCCACATAGAGTCTTATTCTTTCCAGCTTTCTACTTAATAGGCCCTGTATGAAATCCAACTTTATCTCCTTCAATTTCTTCAATGCATCATCTTCCTTGGCTTGACTCTTACTCAATTCATCTTTACGTCTCTCCTCTTCCTTTGAGGAAACTATAAAAGTGATTGGTGGGAGGGTACTATTAACCAAATTCAATCTCTCTTGCAAACAAAGATTATGCTTACTTAATTTTTTACATGTCATCTTGCATTTTATTAACTGAGGGCTTTGTGAATATAACAACATGAGCAGTGAAAGAAGTACCCTGAATGGGGGAAGTATCTTCCAATCTATTCATTATTATATTACCAATAATCATAATAGGATCATCAATAACATGGGGCTTATTCCTTACAGGGGAAATTGACAAAATAGCCAAAGCATTGGAATCTTGGTCAAAAGCTTATCAAGAACATATCTTTTGGGCCAATTCCTTTACTATATTGATATTTTCTTGCCTTCTAATAGTATCAAATGCTATTGCTTATAATATATCACATCCAGGCAGTAACATACAACCACTTGCCCTAATAATCTCTCCTCCATTTTCTGGGGTTATTCCATCCATTTCCTTATGCAATCTATTACAAAATACTCTAATAGCTTGCTCATTTTCAGACATCAATCCCTTGACCCTTTTCAATATTTCCTATCCCTTTGTTTTCAAAATAAAATCCTTAAATTCCTTAGAATAAATGAAAGAATCATCATCAATAAACCTTTGGCATGCTAATGCTCTTACATCATCTAATACTTCTGCTGGTTGTAGGATAGACAACTGAGAGGGGGGGTGAATCAGTTGTCACAAAAACTTACTTTTCATTAAACACTTAAATCCTTCTTATATTTCTACAACATAATAATGATTCAATCATGGAAGCACAATGCAATAACTCAAGAGTAGAAACACATTAACACATATGACACCAAGATTTTAATGTGGAAAACCTGGATAAGGGAAAAACCACGGGGTGACTAACCCAAGATTGTATTCTTTGTTAAAAGAATAAGAAGAAAAAAATGGCACTTGCCAATTACGGCTCACTGCCCGAGCACACTGCTCACAAGAGGCCCACTACCTACAAGAGACACAATGTCTATAGAATAATATAAATATTACATACTTGAACTAGATATTAGCATCTTCACCATGCTTGAGATAGTTCCATTTAAGCTCAACACTTTTGTTCTACTTTTCACTCTTCTCCTCTGTACCACTTTCTCATCTTGACCTAGGATACTTTGAAATGACTTCACAAATCTTATTTATACAAGACATCGACTTTGGAATAATCATCAAAGTTGGCACAACATACTTTATTTTATTATAGAGAAGTTACAAAAATACAACTTGATTTGTTACAAAGACTTCATGCGTATCACCATACTGTCGGCCACACATATTTGGGACTTCAATCTTCTTTGAGGAACATGCCATGCTTCGCAGAACATCTTCAAGATCATCCGCAAGATGTGTAAAACATCCGGTCGGCCATGATTAGGAAGAACACCATCCCCCAAGAGTAAATCTTCAATTATGAGATCAATCTTCAATGTGGACCACCAACATGAACTTAACACAATCTAGAGACCCCCACAGTCTTGCCTGAATCACCAAGAACATCCGCACCACTTTTGCTTACTAAAATCATTTGCATCTTCATCTGGAACCTCAAGAACACAGTCTGTCATCACTGTCACATTAGAATAAATGCTTATGGACCTCCAGACCACAAACCAATTGAGTTTCTAATTCACATTGGCTTCCTAAACATTCCACCAAATCCGTAGAACAAGATATTGCATTTCTGGATGTCATCAAACCTATTTCTGTCACTCTGTCACCTCTGAACAGTTGCCAGAACCAGTTTTACTCATATGGCCATAACTTCTCCAAATCTTCATGCGGACCTCTCAAATCTTGACTGGATCATCTTTAGACACATATCTAAAAACCCTTTGATGCGCATTCTTTGATCTTCATCTAGCTGGGATCTTCACTTCATATAGCTTCACTATCTTCATTATTTCTAATAGGACTAATTTTCTCAATATCCTCAACACGCAGCTCATCAAATCCTTGACATCAATGCAACAGGAGTATGTTGACATCAATGGCAACATTGGTTAGGCCCATACTTGTAACAATCTCCCCCTTTGCCATTGATGGCAACATATGATGTGAAAAAATGATTTATCCATCAAGACAAGAACTTCTCCTCACTTACTGACATAGCTCCCCCTATCAACAACAATCATTCATGTGTCTTCTCTTTCTTTACTCCTCCCCCTTTGATCATCAACCACTTTTGTTTTTCACATGTCTTCTCTCCCCTGTGACATTAATGGCAAAGGGCACATACTTGCATCAATACTTCAGAATTAGATAGACTGCTCCCCCTGAGTGACAGTTTCCTATCATCAATCTGGACCACAAGATATGACTGTGAGATCCATCAGATTGATGCACATCAGTGCACCTTAATTCAGAGCCAGAGGGGTAATAACCCCTAACTTCTCTCTGAGATACTCAAAAGGGTCCTTAGGTAGAGGTTTAGTAAAAAAGTTTGTAATCTGATCCTTTGAGGGCACAAACTCCAATCTGACTTCATTCTTGTTCACTTGCTCTTTCAAAAAGTGAAACTTGATGGACATATCTTTTGTCTTTGAATGCAACACCAGATTTTTTGATATGTTTATTGCACTTGAGTTATCATAGAAGATTATGATAGGTTCCTCATACTCCACTCTGATGTCTCTTAGAATTTGCTTCATCCACAATACTTGAGTGCAATTACCTGCTGCTGCAATATATTCTACTTTTGTAGTAGACAGAGACATTGCCTCTTGTTTCTTACTCAGCCAAGAAACCAATCTTTTCCCCAAAAAGAATGCACCACCACTAGTACTCTTCCGGTCATCCACATCTCCTACCCAATCAACATCTGTATATGCGTGAAGAGAGAAATCATGATCCCTAGGATACCATAAACCATACTCAACTGTTTCCTTTAGATATCTGAGAATTCTCTTGGTTGCCATGACATGAGATTCTCTAGGATCAGCTTGGAATCTATCAACAAGACCAATAGCATTCATAATGTCAGGTCTAGTTTGAGTAAGATATAGTAGTCCTTCAATCATTGACCTGTACTTTTTCTAATCAGCCTTAGGAGATTCATCATCTTTGCTCAGTTTACACCTAGTTGCCATGGGAGTATTCATTGGCTTTGAATCTTCCATCCCAAATTTCTTCAATAATTCTTTCACATATTTGGTATGTGATATGAAGATTCCTTTCTTTATTTGTGTGATTTACAGACCCAAGAAGAAATTCATTTCCCCAAGCATAGACATCTCAAATTCACTTTTCATTTGATTTGTAAAAGTCTTGCACATACTATCTCTTCCTCCAAAAATGATTTCATCAACAAATACTTCAACAATCAAGATATTTTCTTGATTAATCTTGAAGTACAAGTTATTGTCAGTAGTAGCTTTGTTGAAACCAATCTTCAAAAGATGTTTATTCAATCTTTCATACTAGGCCCTTAGGGCTTGTTTGAGTCCATACAATGCTTTCTTCAACTTGCAGACCATATCACCATGATCAGACAATTGAAATCCATTCGGTTGCTCAATGTATACTTCTTCTTCCAAGTCACCATTCAGGAAGGTAAACTTGACATCCATCTGATATACTTTAAAATCCTTGAAGGCAGCAAAAGCAAGAAATAATCTGTCTGCTTCAATTCTTGCCAACGGAGCAAAAGTTTCTTCAAAGTCAAATCCTTCTACTTGAGAATAACCCTTACAAACCAATCTGGCTTTGTTTGGGACTACTTCACCATCTTCATTTAGTTTATTCCAGAAGACCCACTTGGTCCCAATCACATTTTTGTTTCTAGGTCTGGGAACAAGATCCCAAGTGTAATTTTTCTCAATTTGCATCAACTCTTCCTCCATTTCTTTGGCCTAGTTTTCATCATTGCATGCTTCACTTACTATTTTTGGTTCAATCTTTAAAATCAGACAATACTTCTCTGAATATTGAGAAATCTTTCTTCTTGTTTGAATACATTTGCTTCTATCACCTATGATCTAGTCTTCAGAATGATTTAGTCTTACATACCTGGGAGTTTTGGGAATTTCTTGCACTTCTATTTCTTGGACAGGTTCATTCAAACTTATCTCTTCTTCCTATATTTTAGGATTCTCTAGATCAGTCTGAATCTGAACTACAGAAGGGGCTAGATCTTCTTGGACCAGAATATCATTCTGATCATCTGCTTCATACTCATAAAACCTTGAGGGATTTTCAATGCCTTCATCAACCTTCACATTTTTATTTTCTACAATCTTTCTTAATCTCTTGTTATAACACTGGTATGCTTTGCTTTGAGTAAAGTAACCCAAGAATATCCATTCATCACTTCTAGCATCAAATTTTCCAAGGTCTTCATCTCTTTTAATGTAACATTTACTACCAAAGACTTTGAAATACTTCACAGTAGGAGTGATGCCAAACCATAGTTCATAAGGGGTCTTACTAGTATTGCTTATGATTTGTACTCGATTAAGAGTATAGACAATAGTGCTTACAGGTTCTCTTCAGTAGATCTGAGGGACATTTGTTTCCATCATCATGGTTCTAGATGCTTCTTGGATGGTCCAGTTCTTTCTTTCCACTACTCCATTCTGCTATGGAGTCCTTGGAGCAAATAACTGTCTCTTTATCTCATGTTCCTCACAGAATTCTATGAACTCTCCGGATGTGAATTCACCACCTCTATCAGACCTAAGACATTTTATGTTTAACCTAGTTTCATTTTTACCATAGCCTTGAATATTTTAAACTTCTCAAGAGCTTCAGATTTCTCCTTTAGGAAAGTCACCCACATCATCCAGGAGTGGTCATCAATTAGTAACATGAAATATCTATCACCTTGCAGACTCCTGATTCTTGCCGGTCCACATAGATCAATGTGTACTAAGTCTAACAATCTGGTAGAAGATTGTTCTTTACTTTTAAATGTGACTCTGCTCTACTTACCCAATTGACATTCTTTGCACAAACTGTTAGTAGGTTTGACCAGTCTTGGAAGATCTCTTACAACCTGAGTGTTGCTTATCTTGATGATATTATCAAAATTTACATGACACATTCTCCTATGCCACAACCAACTTTGATCAATTTGAACAAATAAACAACTTTTACCAGTACCAACCAAGTGGAAGATGTTACCTTTTCTTAGAGTACCGGATGCAATTTTTGTTCCAAAACTTTCAAAGATCTTACACTTTCCATTTTTGAATCAGAGATCATAGCCTTTGTCCACCAACTGTCCAACACTGAGAAGATTATGCTTCATACCTTCAACATACAATACATCACTAGTTTTGTTCTTTCCATCAAAAGAAATAGTTCCTCTGCCTCTGATTATGCCAGTAGAATTATCACCAAATTTTACAACTCCTCCTTCATATCTTTCCAGATCTATGAACTTATTTTTATCACCAGTCATATGGTGGGAGCATCCACTATCAATGACCCATTCATCCTTTTCTTCAACTTGAGCAGCTAGAGCTCTTTCTATCAGTTTATGATTGATAGATTCAATGGGCATTGGATCTTCTTCCTTGATGGTAATAAACACCCAGTCACTTCTAGATTTGTTTCATGTCTCTAATTCATCATCTGTTACTCCTTCATCATCATCATCTTCATGAACATAGTAACATGTCTTTTGGAATCTTGATCTATTTGGATTTGTCCTTGAAAATCTTTCTGGACACCTTGAGGTAAAGTGACCAATCTTGTTGCAGTTGAAACATTTGAAGGGTAATTTTCCTTCATACTTACTAGGTCCTCTTGGTAGTCTTTTTGTAATAAGGGCTTCAAGTTGAGTAAATTCTACCCCATTGTCTTCTAGATCTTTTCTTGCTTTTTCATACCATGATAATTTCTTTGAGAAATTTTCTCATGGATCATACCTTTGTTTGCCTTTTACAAAAGCACTAGCTTTGAATGCAGATTCAGCCAATTCAAATGCTGCTAATTTCCCAACCAATTGATCCCTTCTGATATTTGATAATGATTTGAATAGCAACCTTGTGTTTGTAAGTAGGAGGTAAGGATCTGAGAAGTTTGGCGATAATCTCATCTTCATCCAAGGTTCCACCAGCACATCTAATGCCACAAACAAGCTCATTTACTTTTGGCATAAATATAGTGATATTCTCATCTTCATTCATCTTTAGGTTTTTGAATTTTCCTTTCAGACTTTGTAGCTTGGCACATTTAACATATTTGTCTCCTTCATGCAGAAGTGCCATCTTTGACCAAATTTCATATGCAGTTTTTAAATCCATAACATTTGTTAGCTCTGAATCAGATAAGGCACTTAGTAAGGCTTCTTTAGCTCAAAGATTATCTTCAGCATCTCTAATTTCATCTACAGTTGTCAAACCATTCTTTGGAGAAATATACTTCTTTATAGTCATGTTCTAATATTGAAATCCAATACATTGTAAGTGACATTCCATGCAGCTTTTCCAAAGAGTGTAGTTTGTTCCATCAAACCTCAGACTATCTTTTTTGTAGGAAAACATCCTAGATCTCCTCAAGTGATTAATCTCTTTTAGAGGAACTTAGCTCTGATACCAATTATTGGTTTTAGGATAGACAATTGAGAGGGGGGGTTAATCAGTTGTCACAAAAACTTACTTTTTTTTAAACACTTAAATCCTTCTTATATTTCTACAACATCATAATGATTCAATCATGGAAGCACAATGCAATAACTCAAGAGAAGAAACACATTAACACATATGACACCAAGATTTTAATGTGGAAAACCCAGTTAAGGGAAAAACTATAGGGTGACTAACCCCTTATTGTATTCTCTATTAAAAGAATAAGAAGAACAAAATGACACTTGCCAATTAGGGCTCACTGCCTGAGCACACTGCTCACAAGAGGCCCATTGCCTATAGGAAGCACACTGTCTATAGAATAATATAAATATTACATACTTGAACTAGAGATTAGCATCTTCACCATGCTTGAGACAGTTCCATTTAAGCTCAACACTTTTGTTCTGCTTTTCGCTCTTCTCCTCTCTACCACTTTTTCATCTCGACTTAGGATACTTTGAAATGACTTCACAAATCTTATTTATACAAGATATCGACTTTGGGATAATCATCAAAGTCAGCACAACATACTTTATTTTATTATAGAGTAGTTACAAAAATACAACTTGATTTGTTACAAAGACTTCATGCATATCACCATACTGTTAGCCACACATATCTGGGACTTCAATCTTCTTTAAGGAACATGCCATGCTTCACAGAACATCTTCAAGATCATCTGTAAGATGTGTAAAACATCCGGTCAGCCATGATTAGGAAGAACACCATCACTAGAGAGTAAATCTTCAATACAGACAGCCAACACGAACTAGACACAATCTAGAGACCTCCACCATCTTGCTTGAATCACCAAAACATCCACACTACTTCTTCTTACTGAAATCATTTGCATCTTCATCCAGAACCTCAAGAACATAGTTTGTCATCACTGTCACATTAGAATAAATGCTTGCGGACCTCCAGACCACGAATCAATTGAGTTGTCAATTCACATTGGCTTCCTAAGCATTCCACCAAATCCATAGAACAAGATATTGCATTTCTAGATCTCACTGGACCTATTTGTGTCACTTTATCACCTCTGAACAACTACCAGAACTAGTTTTACTCATATGGCCATAACTTCTCCAAATCTTCATGTGGACCTCTCAAATCTTGACTAGATCATCTTTAGACACATATATACAAACCCTTTGATGCGCATTCTCTGATCTTCATCTAGCTAGGATCCTCACTTCATAGAGCTTCAGTGTCTTCATTATTTCTGATAGGACTAATTTTCTCAATATCCTTAGCACACAGCTCATCTGATCCTTGACATCAATGCAACAGGAGTATGTTGACATCAATGACAACACCAGTTAGGCCCATACTTGCAACAACTTCATCAATCCATTCAAAATTAATCATCATTCTTTCTTCTGAGGGAGTCTATGTAATTATCATATAAGGTTGCATTACCTCCATCATATCTTGTGAATCTAGAGCTTCATGCTTTCATCCACCGAGAAACTAGGAGTAGGAGACCATCAAGGAGAGACCTGATGAAGAGCGGTAACAACTCTAGGGACTTGAGAACTAGATGCATCCCTTAATGACGGGGCAAGTGCCTCTTTAGGAATAATAAGCAAGTGAGAACATAATTCATTGGCATTTTTCAGCATAGTCTTAACCCTATCAACAAGGTCTATAATATTCCTGAAAGCTCCCTTATAGCCAAGACTAGCCCTTTATCTATACTTCTCTAATTTAAGGACCCTTTTCGGGCCTTGCCTTCAACCTCCTCAAATGTAACACTATTTCTGATAATATCCTTCAGGGGTAGAATTCATGCACATAGCCCATGGAGTCATTTTCTAATCTAGCATTGTTAATGGACTTCTCTGGGTTATATTTTCTTAATTTACCTATAGGCATCTTATAATATTGTAATTTCATTTTCAGTAGTTCCAGTCTCTCTTTTGATGTGACCAAGAGGTTAGAAAAGGCAATAGTAGTAGGAAGGAAAGATGCCTTCTTGAAATTTTTAAAATAAGTCTTATTTGATTCATTCATCTGCCACATAATCTCTAAGAATGTAACCCTATCTGGTACCATCCTCAGAAAAAGTGGGGGACTCCTTCAAATCTATATACTCTAATGATAGTAGCCTCCTTGAAGAGAAACCAATCACCTCAATTGTGGCCAATGTCAAGATCTGGGCACATATCTTTTGGTCTCAAAAATTTTTCAACCTTTTGTGATACTCTATAGCCCTGATGACCAAGTGCCCTAAAGATATTCCTGACAAAGAATTCCTCAAAAACTCAATAGTTAGACATGAAGCAATTGCTATCCCAAATGAATGTACATTCCTGAATAGGATATACATGACCTTGCTCATTTTTTATTCTAAGTTTTAGTTGTGGAGACCCAGTCTTCCATTCTTCCCCTGCATATAACAACATATGATACAAGAGGGAGTAATATTTGAAGTGAACAATAGGGATATTCTTTTTTAGGCTTTTCAAAGTTGTATTAATCTTGTCCTCTATATATGATGCATAATCAAAATGGGTATTGGCTTCCCATTTCTGAATATCAACCACTAGAAAAATAGCAGCAGTAGGCATTAGAATACTGGCATCCATCCCTATTACCTGGCATACGAAAAAATATGTTTTCTAAAAATAGTCCTTAAAGAGATCATAACTAAATAGCTCCTTTTCATCATTTTAGAATTTATACAACTTGCCATCTTCTTTGGTAATGTGAGAAGGAAGAAACTTCACCCTATAAGTAGCACTTGTTATGTGATATTCCTAGAGCAAACCCCCTAGTCCAAAGGCACTGGTAGGTTATGGTCTACAAAAAACACCTAACAAATATACTCATAGTTTAGCCTTACCAGGATGCCTGTATTATGATTATATTTGACCTTGTTCTTAGGAGAATAATTCTTGACCCATGCAATTATCATCTCAACACTAACAAAATGGTATAGTCATAGTAGGAAGGTTCATAGAATGAGCTATCCAGACCATGCAACAAGAGTAAACACAATGGAAACAAATCAAGGATATGAACAAATGCAGATCTAGTCATTCAATATATCATAGAATTATAATACAGATTGGCCGGCAACATGCACGATTACAATTAGGGCTCACGGGCCTGATTTTAGAATACCAGAATATGCACAAGATATAGCTTTGAAGCTCCTTCGTGTAAAATCTAAACTATGAAATATCTCTATAATGATGAAATTGAAAATTGCTTTCCTAGAGATCTAATACATCAATATATATCATCTCTGGATCATAAGATTCCTCCGCATCAGCCAAGTAAGATCACAAACTCCAATAAAGAGTTGTAATGTGTGTACACGGATAGGTCAGACATAATCATGTAGAACACCTCCGCAAATGCATGAAATGATGTACGGATCTCGAGGAAGGTTGGGCATAAACCAAAGATCAATGAATGATGTGTCATTAGGCTCCGCAGATTGGTAAGTGCTCCGCAAGTCTTCTCCTTCAACCGATTGTCTGAGACTATCAGGATGCTCTATTCTGAGAAAATAGTTGATGTTCTAGTAGAGATAACTTTCCAGTTCTTGATCCAAATATTCTAAAATTTGGATATGTTGTAGATGAATGAATCTAGATGCTAAGTCCATCTCTGTAAGATCTGAAATGCAACTATGGTAGAATGCAGACCAAAATATAGAAACTACTACTGACTGAACTACCCGAACTGAACTAGAAAATGAAATCCAACAAACTGGACTACAAACAAACTGAAATGCAAATGTTTTTTGGTTGATGCAAGATTTCTATTGAGCTAGGGATGCTCCTACATCATACATCCAAGGTTATTGAAAAAGTGAGTCCCTCATTTTACCGAGGCTAGAGGAAAACCAAGATGGTCTACCTCAGCCTGAGAAATCCAAGATGAATCTTCTTCTGGTTTGCCTTTCCTTTTCACAAGGTATTCTTTGTATTGTCTTCCTCTGGTGCTACATCCAACTTAGCCATCCAAAATGTCTTCAATTTGCTCTGGTGCTTGTTGTGGTAACTACTTCTTCAAGTCTTCTTCAAGGCCATCACTGAACTCTGCTTCATGATACTAATATAGGTCTACAATATTGAAAATAGGTGATATACCTAGTGTCTTCGATAGCTCTACTTCATATGCATTTCCTGAATCAAACTTTCTGAGTATCCTACAAGGTCCAAACTTCTTCATCTTCAACTTGTTATAAGTTCCAACTAGAAATCATTCTTTTCTCAAGTATACCATCACTTCATCTCCAACTGCAAATTCCTTATGTCTTCTCCTCTTATCTGCTTTTTCTTTGTATTTGTTGTTTATCTCTTCCAAATGCATCTTTACCTGATTATGCACTATCTCCATGTGTCCCAAAAATTCTTCTACTTTTGCACTCCTCTTTTTTGTCATACCCATATCTCTCAATTTTGGCACTCCTCTAGGGTTCACTCTGATAACAATCTCAAAAGGTGTTCTTCTAGTACTCCTATTTACTGAATTATTGTATGCAAACTCTGCTTGTGCAAGAATTAAATCCCAACTCCTAGTCTTCTCTCCAACCTAACATCTCAACAAGTTTCCCAAACTCCTATTCACTACCTCTATCTATCCATCAGTCTGTAGATGAAAAGATGAACTAAACTTCAAATTTGTCTTCATCTTCTTCCAAAGTGTCTTCCAAAAATATCCAAGAAATCTCATGTCTCTGTCTTTTATTATGCTCTTAGGTAATCCATGCAATCTCACAATCTCCTTGAAAAATAGGTCAGCTACATGCACTACATTAGTTCTCTTCTTGCAAGGTATGAAATATTCCATCTTTGAAAATCTGTCCACCACTACAAATATAGAATTATGTCCTCTCTATGTCTTAGGTAATCCCATTCGAAAATCCATACATATATCTTCCTAAGGTCTCTTCAGTACTGTCAAAGGTTTATACAATCTCGTATTTTGACTACTCCCTTTTGCAACTTGACAAACTCTACAACTCTGCACAAATTTCCTAACATCCTTATGTATCTAAGGCCAAAAATAGTTCTCACTTACCAATGCCACTATCTTGTCAATGCTAAAATGTCCTACCAATCCACCACTATGCTTCTCCTTGATCAAATTGTCTCTCATTAAACTTCTAGGTATGCACAACTGATTTCCTCTAAACAACATATCTTTTTGAATGAAATAATCCAACCACATACTTTTGTCTATCACAACAAGTTCCTTGCATGCTTTCCAAGGTTCTACAAAATTAGTGTCTCCCTCATACATGTTCTTCAATTCATCAAATCCTATCACTTCAACTCTCATCTTTATCAGCATGTTCCTTCTCCTACTCAATGCATCTGCAACTTTGTTTGATTTTCCATTCGTATGCTTCAACACAAATGTATAACTCTGCATGAACTCTCCCATCTCATATGTCTCTAATTCAACCTACCTTGACTATTCAAATATTGTAAAGCTTGATGATCTTTATACAATACAAATTCCTTAAGCAACAAATAATGTCTCCACTTCTTCAAGGCTTGAATTATGGCATAGAACTCTTGATCATAAACTAAATATCTTCTCCTTGCATTATTCAACTTCTCACTGAAATATGCTATAGGTCTACCTTCTTGACTCAACACTACTCCAATTGCACTCCCACTTGCATCACAATCTACTTGAATTACCTTATTGAAATATGGTAATACTAAAATATGTTGCTCTGTCACTTTTTACTTCAACAATTCAAAACTTTTATTTTCTCTTGATGTCCATTTGAAATCTTTTTTGTCACCTCTCATTGTCTCTATCATAGGGTTACAAACTGAACTAAAATTTCTGATGAACTTCTGGTAAAAACTAGCCAATTCATGAAATGATCTGACTTCTCCAATGCTCTCTAGTGTAGACCATTCAACAATTGCTCTTACTTTCTTAGGGTCCATCTTCAATCCGTCTACAAAAATCACAAATCCCAAATATACCAATTCTTCTTTCGTGAAACTACACTTCTTGATGTTTATCATCAATTTCTCTTCTCTCAACCTCTGGAATACTTGTCTAATATGCCACAAATGTTCTTCTTTTGTCTTACTAAAAATTAGAATATCATCCAAGTATACAATCACAAACTTACCCAATATTTTCTTGAAGACTTCATTCATCAACCTCAAGAAAGTACTAGGTGCATTAGTCAATCCAAAAGGCATCACTAACCATTCATACAATTCTTCATTTGTTTTAAAAGCAATTTTTCATTCATCTCCTTCTCTGATTCTAATTTGATGGTATCCACTCTTCAAATCTATCTTTGTGAAATATTTTTCTCCACTCAAACAATCCATTATATCATCCATCCTAGGTAAAGGAAATCTATACTTAACTATGATCTTGTTTACTGCTCTAGAGTCTATACACATCCTCCATTGTCCATCCTTCTTAGGTGCTAACATTGTAGGTAATGCACAAGGAATCAAACTTTCTCTGATCAATCCTTTCCTCAACAACTCTTGTATCTATCTATTCAATTCTTCATTCTCTACTAGTGTCATTATGTGTGCTGCTTTGTTAGGCAAACTAGCTCCCGGTATAAGATCCATGTGATGACTGATACTCCTTATAGGTGGCAATCCCTTAGGTACATTATATGATATGATGTCTTCATACTCTATTAGCAATTCATTTATCTCCTCTGGTTGTGATTCTCCAGTCTCCTCCTTCAATGTTTCAGGCTTCTTAGGAATCAAAGCATAACACATATTCTCATGTCTCAATCCATCCAGAAATTTTCTTCCATCTACCAAAAAGATTCTAGCATTCCCACATACTTCACCCTTAGGATCATCTTCCAAAGGAATCAAACTAATTCTATTTCTATTTGTTGTTATAGTGTATGTATTCTTTTTCCGATCATGTATAGATTTTCTATCATACTTTCAAGGTCTACCCAACAAGATATGGCATACATCCATAGGCATAATATCACATAGGACTTCATCATGATATGATCCAATATAAAATTTCATCAAACATTGTTCACTAACTAGTACCTTATGATCATCCTAAATCCATTCTATGTAATAAGGCTTAGGGTGTTTCAATCTTTCCAACTTCAGCTTAGTCACCTACTAATTGCTCTTATAACACTTGGTGCAGTCACGGTAGGGGGTTCACAGAATGAGCTATCCAGACTGTGCAGCTAGAGTAAACACAATGGAAACAACTCAAGGATATGAACAAACATAGATCCAATCATTCAATATATCATAAAATTCTAATACAGATTAGCTGGCAACATGTGGGCTTACAATTAGGGCTCACAGGCCTAATTTTAGAATATCAAAATATGCACAAGATATAGGTTTGAAGCTCCTTTGCGCAAAATATAAACTATGAACTATCCCTATAATGACGAACTTGATATCTACCTTCCTAGAGATCTAATACATCAATATATATCATCTCCAGATCACAAGATTCCTCCATGTCAGCCAAGGAAGATCACAAACTCCAATAAAGAGTTGTAACGCGTGTACATGGATGGGTCAGACCCAATCATGTAGAACACCTTTCCAAGTGCATGGAATGATGCACGGATCTTGGGGAAGGTCAGCCACAAACCAAAGATCAATGAATGATGTGTCATTAGGCTCCATGGATCGAGAAATGCTCCACAAGTCTTCTCCTTCAGCTGATTGTTTGAGACTGTCAAGATGCTCTGTTCTAAGAAAATAGTTGATCTTTTGATAGCGATAACTTTCTAATTCTTTATCCAAATGCTCTAAAATTTGGATATGTTGTAGATGAATGAATCTAGATGCTAAGTCTATCTCCACAAGATCTAAAATGCAATTGTGGTAGAATGTAGACCAAAATAAAGAAATTGTAACTAACTAAACTACCTAAACTGAACTAGAAAATGAAAAGAAACAAATTGGACTGCAAACAAACTGAAATACAAATGTTTTTTGGTTGATACAAGATTCCTCTTGAGCTAGGGATGCTCCTACATCACAAAAACATTTGGGACTACCAACCTAGCCAATCCTAACATCCAAGGGGATACTCATAAGGCTCCTCTTGAAACATTTGTGGAAATGATACTTGAATAATGCATACCTTTCAATTGGGAGGATAGCATCTCTGTAACTTCCATGAGTATCAAAGAGTCTATTTGTCAATATGCTTGAACCAGGTAACTAGCAGGGTCGCTTAGCAGACCTAGGCAGTTGAACTAGAATATCAACGTTGAATTCTCTATCTCTCTTTTTGTCTGCCCTTTTCACAACCTTTTGAGATGAACTAGCCATACTAAATGTATGAGGGTATTGGTGGTTTTCATCTTCTGAGTAATTCCTTGGGCAATCCTAGTCCTACTTGGCACTAATTGAGTAACCTTCTAAGCATATTTCATATAACTAGGAACACTAGCAATGATCGTAATTCAAATTAATCACAATATTCAAGAAATGAAAACCTAATTCACCAAAGTGACACTTACAGGTTGCTAGTGACAATTCCAACACCTAGCTGATTGATTGATCCCTCGTTTGATGTAGAAAACTAAGAAATTTTGTCTAGCAAATAATTACAGAGATTAGGGATTAAAATTACATACTCAATGACATGACATAATGATTGAAATGCCTCTTAAAACTAGTTGGGGCACCATTAATGTCAAACACATGAGGGTAGACAACATTCTAGGCTTTGAATACCCATTGTAGATCTTTCCAAATCAACAACCATTGGTGAGGTTTGAAATTTCCCCCAGCGGTGATACATGCTACCTTATGACCTGACATCTTCATGCCACAGTGGCGCTTTCACCAACTCACGTTGATCAAATTGAAGTCTTGTGAAGTACATGTTTCCAACAAAAGGTTTACCCTATTGACATTGTGGACAATGCACACACGTGGATCCACATTACATTTTTCACAATCCTATGGAGACTTGTTGTCACTCCCAATAAATGGATATATTATCATGAAATGCCACCATAATACATAACTTTACCACTTTACCTTCCCTGCTCTATTGGGCATGTTTAGGATACCCAAAGGAGAAGCAATCATGAAACAAATGATACCTAGGAATAGATAGGACATGTCTGATGGTATGGATGTCATTGCAATCCCACGAGAAGCAAAAGAAAGGCCTAGAGAAGGTAAAGGCTTTTGCAAAAAAAAATAGCATTGTGGCAAGCTGACTGAGCACAACTTAAAGGTTATTTTTAGCACATGCAAAAAGGTTATTCTTAAAAGAGGCCTAGGACTGACAACCTAGTAAAAGAGGGCCGGTGAAAGAATTGTTGGAATGCACAAGACAACTAAGGGGGGGGGGGTGAATCAGTTGTATTAAAAACTTTGAGCCCTCATAAACATAATCGCACACACACCGGTTCCTTTAAACCCTTATACCATTATGTAGATTAAACATAAAAAATAGATAACATAAACTTAATCACATCAACACCATGCACAAGAGAACATTTTTTTACATGGAAAACCCTAAAAGGGAAAAACCACGATGAGGATTAACTCAAAATATAAAGTAATATCAATACCAAATTACAAGGGGCTTGCTTCCCAAGCCTCACTACCCAAAAGAGATGCTAACTACTATAGGCTCACTACCAAAAGGGCTCACTGCCAAAAAAGGGGGCCTCACTACCATGAACTGATATGATAGTATCTACCACATGCCTGAGTTCAATTCCAATGGAGTACAACAATCATCACCTTAGCAACCTTTCCAAAAATTATAGATGACTTCATCTCACTGCACTAGGTCTTCTACCATATGAAAGTTCTTGTTGCCTCTAGTTCAAATTCACAACACAAACATCACATCTTCACACATGCACACTTACACATGAATCCTTTACACTTATTTATATCAACATCACTATTGAAACATTCACCAAAGTTGGCAACACACTCTACAATATTTGAAACAATCTTCAAGGTTGGCAAACATACAAAATTCAAATTAGGTCTGGACCTAAACATTCCTACAGAGAAAAGTAATAAAGATAGAGCACTTCACAACTTGTCTTGGACATAAAAAACATCTTCATATGCTTCAACATGCTTCCACAATCCACGAAGAACATCCACAATTAGTGTTAGCACCCAAGATGGCTAAACTTGTGTAAATACAAAGAACACTTAGCCACACATTTCCAGGAAGACAACCATAAAAGTTACACAAGTTACACAAACATAGAATAAAAGTTACATAACAACCTTTACTCATCTTGAAAGATATGATGAATTCAAAGAATTCATGATCCCAAGTCTCCATTGATTAGTTCTTAATCTACTAACGTTACTCAGTGGTTGATGTGTGTTGTTGTTTTCCATTCAGGGATCTTACATATTTTGATTGTTCCTATAAAATTCTTCAATATTCCTCCAAATATCCTATCCTTTATGTCTACCCTACATAAATTTCTAACGATTCTACCTCTGCACTATGAATTTACTCAAATAATGTGCCTACAGGTTGATATTTGCATAATTTTTACCATTATTTGCAATTCTTTGCATGATATTTTCAACATTACATGCATTTAGCTCAAATATGCTAATGATATTTAGTTATTTACTAGATGTCAGCATATTTCTCTATTCTGCTCATTATTCATCATGATTTGTAGTTGTGGAAGTGAATTTATGAAATTAAAATGAGAAAAAGGTTAGAGAATGAGATTCTCAAAACTACTTGACTAAGATCATTGATCCACATACAGGTTCCCATACATGTAATGAAGAGAAGAAAACTAGAATCACACTTCCCCAGGACATTCCACAAATCTGCATGATCTAGTGCAAATCTTCAAAAGAAAAGTTGACAACAACATGCAATGAAATGAAAGCACTTCTACTTGAACACAGAATTCACCGTTACATATCTAGAAATCAACTTGAAGATTACGTAAGGTTTACAATCAGGATGTAATCTGAAACTTCATCTCCATTCAGTATGCTTAAGAACAGGTACATTTACAAAGATCTAAAGAAAGAACCTTGACATTTCAACAAGTCAATCCCCATTAGTCTTAGTAATTCGATCTCCTATATTAAATTGGCTTGGTCTGATTTTAATGATTGACTACCTTTTCCTTATGACAAGTTCTGGCCCTTATATAGTACAAAAGCCAGAAAATAGTTACAATGTTCCAATGATCAGGATCCTCTCAAAACAACCAACGGTCTAGATGAAATGCATGTGCCCTGCCAGTTGGAACTCATACAGCTAGCACAGAATATTCTAGCATCTTTGATTTGGTCCATCCTCCAGTTGGTAAACAATACATTTAATAATATCCTCCTCTGCTCCGGCTAATGCTGGTTCTGCATACAACTTTGCAATGTTTAACTATAGTTCCAAACAGCTCCAACATCCTACAATAAATAGATGAGAAATAAGCATCATCATTCATTTAATAACCAGTAGGAAGATAAAAATTACATCAAAAGTAGGCTAAATGTGCAAACACAGATATATCGGGTTATGCATATTGAGCATCTGTGAAAATTTGTGTAACTAAATGTCCATAGGTGGTCAAGATGGTCTGGGTGGCTATCGTTGATTGGAAAACATGCTATTAGGCCCAAAATAGTTTCAATATCTAATTAGGTCCAGCATCATTTGAGTGATTTTTGATAAAAATATCGAAAATATAATTTTTGTGTGTTTCCTATATCTTGGTAAATTGCATTTTTGGAGGCCTTCGGAGTGAAATTAGGGCCTCAAAACTTCTTGGTAACTTGGTGTTAAGCCTATGTAACTAGGTAACGCAAACTAGATAACTAGTTTATCTTTCCAATGAGTCCAAAAAGTTTAAATTCTGATACAACAGCTAGGAGTTATGACCCTGCCAAGGGGAAGGTAAAAAATTTCCTAATTTTTTGAGTTTCTTTGAATTTTTGCAAATAGTTTCACCTTGTAGTAGCTCCTTTTGTTTTCCAAGGGTAATGTGACCCTTCATATGATATGCAAGCCTTACATTTTTAGTTATCGCATGCATAAGATCATGCATATGCAATACATGCACTTTTGTTCACTAAATTCCATTGAATAAAACTATCAGGTCTGGGTATGCACATTAGTTAATATGAGGGATATTAACTAATATGACTCTCTTCATAGATCGGGATATGATGATGATGTCATCATCATGGATGGGCTTCGTTAAAATGTGAAAGGCTGACGTCATGGTCATACTGAAGGAAATCGGGTGATGTTAAGAAATATGACCCTGATATTGAGGAATATCACCCTCTGAATAAGATGACGTTACGGTCATGTCGAGATTTTTTTATATGGAGTCAAAATGACGTCACCGTCATGTTATGAAAGATCAGTCATATTAGAAAAGATGATGGATGTTAGAAATCATATGACCTTCGGAGTTCAAGTCGATTGATGATGTCACCGTCATATTGGGTCCTTTGAGGAATGGGATAAGCTGACATCATCATCATGTTATTTAAAAGGGTAATTGTTGGAAAAATACCTCCGTGAGGTAAAAAGGATGATGACATCACCATCAGGGTGATTTTCTCTGTTCATCGGGGTTAGATGATGTCATCATCATATTGGCACTGGGGTGATATTCTGCAGCAGGAGGATATTTGAAAGATCGGGTGCTATTTGAAAAATTGGGTGATATTCGAAATATGACCCCCACAAAATATATGAAGCTGTCTAATGGGTAAATACCACTATCACATAAGATTGACGTCCGGGGTTTCGGACCAAATGATTATCAGGTGATAAACTGGCATTGGGGTGATCCTATAATATCAGAGTGATATTTGTAATATCAGGGTGATATTTGTATATTAGGGTGATATTACACAAGGTGACTGATGTTTGGAATATGACCCCCCTCTCGAATATCAGGTTTGACTAGAACTTTGACTTGTCATAACTTTCTCATTTGGCCAAATTTTAGGGTGATGTAAAAGGCAAACCTGCCTAGAATTTTACACTCTTTCACATGGTAGGCTTCTTGAGGAAAGATTCAGACTTTAGAATTTGGGTTCAGACTTCAAGATCACAAATACACCTGACATTAGGCACATACATACTGACTGATGTTGTTTTACCATTACCGCCCAGAACACAAAAGCAAAGGAGCAAGCCAGCAAAGTTGGGTCCCTGTTTTGTCAAGTCAAAATGGAGCATGTTGTGTAACCACACAACAAATCCTCCTCCCAGACTAGATCTTCTAGGAGCTCTACTCCTATCACTGATAAGAGCCTAAATAAATCAAAACAAAAGCAAAATCATCTGGTAAAGCAAAGAAAAGAACTAAGACAAAGGCCACAAGGTCTTACATCAGTCAGAAGGATGATGAAGAGATTGAGTCAAATGAGGAGGTAAGGAAAATGAGGAAAAAGAAGAAAGTATTTGGTGAACCCTCTACCGGTGAAGACAAGGAAGAGATGATAGAAGAGTTTGTTGAAAAGCCCACTCTATCATTAGATGATGTCATCAAATCAGTTACTGTGGATGGAAACCTTCAACCAATGGTTGAATTCTATGATCATTATAATGAGGCTGACCAAAAGATCTTGCAGGAAGCAGCAGTCAATTATCTAAATATCTACAAAAAGGCTTTTATTGAAATTATATCTCTTATTCCCAAAAGCCTAGAAAAAGAGTTAGAAATAAGAAACAATAATGCTATGGCAAAAGATCTTGAGATTTGAGAACAAATAGCCATTCAGCTATATCCTTCAATTGATTTAAAGAAAATGAATATGATCTTTAAAGATTGCAAGGATGAGTTCTAGAGCAAAGCAAGAATGAATCAACTTATGTTCGGAGAAACTGACAAAATAGCAAAAGAAATAGAAGAGATCCTCTAGAATGCATACTCAAGATTCAACATTCCTATTATAGAGGACTTGGGTGTTGATCCCTCGGCTACAAGTGTTGAAAAAGAATCTACTGAGGCAATGACAGAAGAAGTAACGGACACTGGTGAAGAAAAAGATAAGGACTTAGAATCCTCTGCTCCAGAAGAGGTGGCCCATGAACAAACAAACATGACTCCTCCAGTTTCCCCTGCTAACTCCGGATCCAAAAGAGAAGAAAGAATAGAAGATAAAGAAAAAGGAGTGAAGGAAAAAGAAGATGACAGTACTAAGGTTACAGAAGGAAAGAAGACTTCAACAGAGAAGATCACAACTGTTAGTGGTAAGAGTGTAGAAGGAAAGAAAGCTCCAAGGGACAACTCTAAGACTGCAGAAGAGAAAAAGAATCTATCTCTAGCAAGAGACACTACAAAAATTGTCAAAGAATTCTTAAACAAAGAGACAATGGAGATTGATGAACTGAAACTTCTACAAGGGCCATTTGATTTTGATTCTCTTTCCCTGATACAAACAATGAAGATAGCTTCATTTTCTAATGCAAAGGCTAAAGAAAAACTCCTGAAGTCTCACATGGAAGACTGTGAGCTAATAGAAGTTGCATCCAAAGTATTAGAAAAGATCATGCCATCTTTTCAGAAGGATCCCTTAGTCTCCTCATCCAGTAATCTCAAATCTCTAGTCAATAGTGTTAGCACACATTTTGATTCCTTGGAGAAGTCAGCAGAAGATAAGGTCTGAAAGGAATTTTTGGCAAAAAGATTATCAGAGGTACAAGAGTTAATAAGTAATGATAGGAGGAATATGAATATTGGGATAAAGAGCTTAGAAAATGCTCTTAAAGATGGCAGGGAAATGTACAAATTTTATTTATCATGGTCTAAAGTAACATTGGATATTGAGAAGAAAGTGAAAGAACAGGAGGACAAACTGACAAAACTCTCAGATATTTGATCCTCTTTCCTCTTCCATTATAAATCAAGAATGTCAGACTATTGTAGTCTTGAGTGAAATCAAGAAGCTTGAGAAGGAAAAGAAAAATAGAATAAGCAGGTTGGGTGAACTTAGAGGGATAATTATCCCTAAGTTAGAGGCCATGCATGAGGCCTTAAAAGAAGCTCAGATCACAGCCCAGACCAATGATCCGACAGATCTAAAAAGGGCAGATGCATTTGTATTCCTGTTGAGTGGTCACATCTCAATTTTGGACAGGATGAAGCAAGGTTGGGCAACATAATTCATCCAATTGAAGACAACTTTTGCAGACATACTTCAGTATATGTAAGTATGCTATATATATTTATGCAGCTAAGTATAGTTGACTTTTTGAGAATTTTGGTGTGCGGACCCTACCCTTTTCCATTGATGTCAAAGGGGGAGTGAGGAGCAGTGAAAAATGAGGAATCCAGCTAAGGGGGAGCTCCAGAAAATGTATATAAAACCAGAGCATCAACCAAGGGGGAGTATAGTGTGACAGTCATTTTTCACTAAGTGTTGCCATCAATGCCAAAGGGGGAGATTGTTGGCAAGAGACACTATATGGATTCATGTATGTTGTCATTGATGGCAACAAAGGTTATCCCACACATCCGCAAGACATGATGAGTCTCTACCGGAAGTCAGATTGAAGAAGTATTATGATCCAGTAAGCAAGAACAGAGCATTCAGCAAGGTCCGACAGTTAGGTTTGGATCTCTTAGAGGAAGTATCTCAGTGAAGCGTGGATTTGGGGAAGTCAAGATGAGTACCTTGACTAATAGATTCTAAGGATCTAGCCTCCAGTGATGGAAGGGTGAAAAGATATGAACACTTGAGTGTTGGGTTCCTGTTTGAGTAGATAGAGGAAGAACTGTACCGACAAAGTGTCAGACCCAAATCCAGAAGAGATATTGCTAATGACTAAGTTTCGTGAGGTATCATTCATGACTAGCTGACATGATTGATGACCTCTTCAAGCATCTCCTAGATCTGCATTACTTGGTAAGCAAGGATCCAACCAACAGATCAAAGCTTGGGAAAATATTGACTATTTCAGATGCCAACTAGAAAGGTGGTAAGATTACTTGTATGGATATATATACCAGATGAATTTAGATATAAAAGGTGTGTTGTGAAAATGTGTATATGTGTGAAGAAAAGTAGAAGAGTAGTAAGAAGGTAGGAAGATAGGTCCGGAATGTGACAGGACAGCTAAACCAAAAGAAAGTTAGAATGAAGTGCAGCAAATCAGTTTATTGAGCTCAACCGAAACTGAATCTTAGCATGTGTGGATGCTTCTCATCAATTCATTCATTGTGTTATCTTTCTCTCTTGTAGGTAGTGAGCCTCTTGTGAGCTATATGCTTGAGCATTGAGCCCTAAATTGGCAGGTGCCATTTTGTACTTCTATTCTTCTAATAGAGAATATATTCTTGGGTTAATCACCTCGTGGTTTTTCCCTTAACCGGGTTTTCCATGTCAAAATCATTGTGTTATGTGTATTAACTTTGTTTCTACTTTCATGCTTGTTTTCTTTGATACTGCACTAATTATTAAAGAAGAACAGAAAGTAGAATAAATTAAGATAACTGATTCACCCCCCCTCTCAGTTATCAACAAGAATTACATTTCCATGTACCAATAACATAGCAGAGTATGAAGCTTTAATCACAAGATTGCGCATGGTAGTACAATGGGATATCAAATAGTTACAAGTCTTTGGTGATTCTCAGCTAGTTATCAAACAGGTCTTAGATGAATATTAAACAAAAGATGAGAAACTTCTTCCATACAAGCTCATGGTCGATGATTTTAAAAAGTACTTTGACAATATCAATTTTGAACAAATTCCAAGACTACAGAATAGAGCAGTAGATGCTATGGCTATGATTGGATCTCTCCTAGACATGCCATCTAATACACATAAATGTGAGTTTTCGATCGAACAACTTTTGATTCCAGCATTTGAAGTTCCACAGTCTGAGCTTATATGTGACATTGTTGGTCCCAATTCACCGTGGTATGAGGATTTATATGAGTATATCTATAATCAAACCTTTCCAGTTCAACTATCTAATAACCAATGTAAAACCTTTATCCATCGAGCCTCTTGTTATACTATCCTAGGAGACACCCTATATTACCAGAGTCTTGATGGTATCCTTCTTAGGTGTCTTGATTCAGAGGAAGCAAAAGTGGCCTTATGTGATGTACATGAAGGTGTCTGTGGGTCGCATTTCGCTGGCCCTGGCCTTGTGAAGAAACATCTACGAGCAAGATACTATTGGCCAACCATGGAAAAAGATGCACATCAATTTGCAAAGAGATGTCTACAATGTCAGAAACATGGAGATTTCATACATGCACTAGCACATGAGCTTCAGCCTATCACTACTCCATGGCCTTTTTCGTAGTGGAGACTTGATCTCATAGGTAAAATCCATCCTACTTCATCAAATGGTCATAAGTTCATTATCACCACCACTGAATATTTCACAAAGTGGGTGGAAGCCATACTAATGACCTATATCACCAGCAAGCAAATATCTAAGTTTATTCTACACTATATCGGTTGTCGTTATGGCATTCCTCAAGCTATTGTCATAGATAATGGTCATCCCTTCAAGAATCAAGAAGTTAGAGATCTTTGCAACAAGTTTCATATCCAACATCGATTCTCTATTCATTATCCTCAAAGCAATGGCCAAGCTGAAGCTTCTAATAAAACAATCATTAAAATTCTCAAAAAGATGGTTAATGAAGCTAGTCGGGATTGGCATGTACAACTCCATCCTGCATTATGGGCCTATAGAACAAGTATCAGAACTCCCACTAGAGCTACACCTTATGCTCTTGTGTATGGTACTGAAGCTATTTTACCTATTGAGGTTGAGATCCCCTCACTGTGAGTATCCTTACAACATACCATCTTGGAAGAAGAGTATCAAGTATCCAGACTCCATGATCTTGAGCTTCTAGATGAATGGCATCTTACAACACTCAACCATCTCCAAGTCTATCAAAACTGTCTATGTCGCAGCTACAACAAAAAAATTAGAGAACACCGATTTCAAGTTGGAGATCTTGTCCTTAAAGAAAATCAAAAGAATTAGGAACACCGTGAGAAACAAGGCAAGTTTGAACCAAACTGGCTTGGTCCTTTCATCATCACAATAGTTTATGGATCAGGTGCATACACTCTCTCAACACCTGAAGGCATTCCCTTGGATGAACCAGTCAACAACGTTCATTTCAAGAAATTTTATCCTTAAATCTCAGCTATCCTAAAAAAAAGAAACAAAAAAAAAGATAAAACAAATCCATCCAACAGTGAAAACCACTTTGTGGTACTTTGGTTACCAAAAAAATAATAGTCTGAGATAAATAATTCATCCTCTGGTGAAGACCTAGTAAACAGGTGCCTTGAATAAGTACCATAGTGAAAACCTGGCAAACAGGCGTTATGTGTAGTGACCAGCTTCCATCAACTGCTTGGTTTGTTTCATCATCACTTATTCCTACCATATTTCACCATCCTATCCTACATAGTCCATATCATAATCCACATATCCTCCCAATAAACAACCTTTCCATCTTCACCTTCTACCAATGTTAGCTATCATACTTGAGACATTGTTGCGATAACTATAGCTTTTGGTACCTTAGCATCTTGATTGCATGCCTTCTCCATCATCGCTCCTTCATAATAAACCTCATCCCGCACTGGGGGCACTTTGTTGAGTCTTATTTGGAAGTGGATACCACTATCTCTAGCTCATAAATACATTAGACACTTTAGCTCACAACACAGCAAACTTTCAACTTCAACCATAGCAGTCATCCAACAACAAATGTGGCAAAACATTTTGAAATCAGGCGTCATATCTTCACAACCATTTCGAGCTCATCTAACATCCAATAATTGTAAGACATCACCAACGCAAATGTTCAAGCAATCACGTCAGTCTTTCAATGTCACCTCACCAGTGTAATAAGTCAGAACTACATCCAGCTCTATTGTTAACACCTTGATCCCGTGGATACAGGGTATGTAGGCAATCTGAGATGCAAAGGAAGCACTCTGATTTAGGCTAAGATGATAACCCCTTCTTTTCATCATCCATCTTTCATCTTTCTTCTAATCATCCTTTCATCTTTCATTTCATATTCTTCTATCATTCATCACTTACATCATCAATAAAACCCAGAACTACATATTCATCATGTCTCATCTTCATCATAATTATGCTTTGATCCTGTGGATATAGGGTATGTAGGCAGTCTGGAATACTAATGAAGTTTCCAGTACTCAAGCATAGATGATCCACCCCATCTTCTTCATCTTCTCTCATCTTCCATCTTCTTCTTTTTAATCGGCTCAAGCAAGAAGCAAACTATGTGTATACTAAAAGCTCAAGCACTTTAACAAATCAAGAATGAGCCAGAAGCTATTTGTCCGCATTCCTTAAGCCAACATTTACTATAGTAGTTTATCAACATCTTTAGCCTTCAACAGGATGCAGCTTTCCTCTTAACAAGGTGCCAGCTTAAATCCATCTAAGAGCACCTAAATTTGGCAAGAGAACGTGATGACAGTATCTTTTGTTTTATCTATTGATTTATCTTTTGTCCCTTTTCTATGCCTACTCAAGACTACCTTGATCTATCATATCTTGGTATGTTGCGATGAAGTAAGGAATGGGGCATGGTCATATTGCTTTTGTGTGTCATGTTTGCGGGATGATCTTATTCTCTTCCTATGTGTATTGGTATCTTGTACGTGTTGGGATTAGCATCTTACATATCAATATTTCTAGCATATGAGAAGCTAAATAGTCTCTTATGCATTTGAGACTATTCTATGTTAAGACTAGCTCCATACATATAACCAGCAAGCTATCACTATGTGTAGTGGAGATAAGCTCAAACCATTGCTTGTAGCATCAAAGTCCATCTCACAAGACTAGCTGTTATTCATATCTTGTGCATGTTGGCTCAACATCTTAACCTCATGTGTTCAGATAAGATTGTAACATGCTAGTTGCACATTGGATATCTCGACACCTTGTTCTTCTATACCCTGGTGCATAATATCCACATGCTATATCAAACATAAGGATTACATTTCTTTTCATTTTTGAGCAATTACTTAAAAAGCTACCCATCACATCATCTATCCAATCCATTATTCACCTATATAGCTCTCAACCAAGATCAATCATCTCCATCGTCCTTCGTCCTCATCTCGTATCCTACAAAACAAGTGTGTTAGACATACCTAATTCCACCATCTATCATTTCATTACCATCTATCTATATGCATAAGTTTATCCATATCATTGTCATTTACATATTTGCATTATCATACCATTTTCATTCATCTCCTTTGTATAAACATCCATACATAATCCATGAAAAACAAAATACAACATGCATAACCATCATATTACCAACAGTGCATCCATTACAACATCATATCGATCAACAATACCCTATCATATAGATATACATGTATCAATATACAAGTGTCTACATATACAAGATGAGCCATAAAGAATGTATGTACAATTAGCTCTAGGCCTCATCACGATACAATATACACATGGTAGCCCTAGTGACTATTGGCAGTTCCCTCGCCCTGACCACCACCACTAGGTCTTGCTCCTAGTCCCCTATCTCTTAGTGGCCCCATCACTGAAGCTACTGATCAAGATCCACCTAACCTCCATGAACCTAAAGCCCTTGACCTGCTCCTGAAGCTAGGCTGCCTCTGGTCTGCTGGCACAGCCCCATAGTATAAGCCTCTATAGTACTTAGCCTCCCCCTGTACTCTTTGTAGCTTTGCCTGTACCTATGTCAATTGTGTAGCCAAGTATATCATAGCCCCATCAGTCCCTAGTGCAGTCACTGCTCTATCCTGCTCAGCAGTCATCCCCTATAGCTACAATACAGCTGTATCCCTCTCTACTCATAGACCATCCCTCTCTGCTCTCATAGCTTGCACCTGCTGTACCACTGTATCACGCTCTAATTGCATCATCTGCTCACTCTGTCTTGCAGCATCCCTCTCTCCTATCATTCTAGCCAGTGCACCATCATCCTATCCATCCTCAACCTGTGCTCTCAACTATAACTAAGTCTGGTATGTCTATGCCTGAGCTCTAGCATGTCGTAAGCTGATCACTACCTGATGTTTATCTATCTCCACTCTCCTCAATCTCATCTAAGCTTTCTACCTCCATCTCCTCTCCTCTCTAATCTGCCTCCATAGCTGTTGAATCCCCACATCATCGCCCATCAATATCTGCCCCTGAGGCTGTGCAAGTATCTGAGGCTATCCTAGCATCTATCCCTAGATTTTTATCCCTGGTGCTGCTGGTAGAACACCCTGGGCTGGTGGAGCCCATTGTCACCTCCTCCTAACTGGTCTCTCCATCCCTATCTCCCCAATCTATCCAACCCTCATCAGCTGAGTCGGTCTAGCTATCACCCAGTAAGCATCATAGTCTAGTAGCGTCCATGGATCTACATGACCCTGTCCCCACTACCATACAACTGGCTGTAGCCCATCTCTCTCCACCAAAGCCATCTCAACCACAACCTCTGGCCCCCAATCAAAAACCTCCTATCTAGTCCTCCCAAAAATGGCATCCCCAACTGGTACTACCTATGGCAACCTGAACTGTCTCAACACCTACTCTGGCAAATAGCTCTCTATAATGTATATGCCACATCCACAAATATATTTCACCTGCCTAGCATAAACAAGCTCAATGTCCTCATCCCATCTCTCACATCCAAGCCATGGCCTCCATACAAGGCTATCCACCTCATCCAATCTCCTCCACCAGTATACCACTCCTCGATAATGTCGGAATGTCAGAGCTCCTCTATACATCCTAGCATAAGGCTCTCCTGTAGCTCTAGCTACCCATCCCTCTGGCCTCGTCACTGGAATATGCTCATAAGCCCATACATGCAAAATTGTAACCCCTGCCGACATACTAGCTCCGAACATATACGTGCAATCATGCAGGTAATGATAGAGCTATCCCAATACACACTCCACCCACACATATCTCGTGCCATAAGAGAATATCCCCTCTATCACTATCTCCCATCCTACTGGAAAGCCTCTTACTCGCCTATCTCCCACTAGCCATCTGATGATCACCACTACCACTCGCTGCAACCTGTCACATAGCTCCTCCATCCTCGCCACCAAGATCTCTGAGCCCTCTACTCCAATGTCTGGTTTCCTGAATAATCTCCTAAATGCAGCTGGACCCGAATTAGGATCATAATCAACTCAGTCCCCATCTATAGGAATCTGCAGAATCTGAAATACATCCTCTAGCGTGATCGTAGCCTCTCCTATAGGCAATAAGAATACACCATGCTCACTCATTCATCACTCCACCATCGCCGTCATCTGTCCTCGATGTGCCTGTACCAGCTCCAATCTCAACACATGCTCTAACTCAAGGATCTCTAACACTAGCCACTCCTCTACATCTAGTAATCGCACCAATCATAAATCCCTAAGATGTGGCTCCTATGATAACAAAGGCGGTAGTATGTCCTGCATCATTCCATTCATCATATCAGTCCCTTGCGCTACTTAAATGCTATACAAAGTTGACTGTTTATTGCTTTTCTAGCCTCTATCTACCATAAGCAGTTCAATTTTTCATATGTGCCTATCTATTGATCACAAGTGACCCCTTTTACCATCTGTGCTTCTATCTTGTTCATAAGTGATCTATTCTGCATATGTGCTCACTGTTGGACTATATGCAAACTAAACTCCACATGCTCCTAACTTTAGCCTATAAGTGAGCTGCATACCCTAAGTGAGTACTTCTAATTTCTAAGAGAGCTTCACCTTTATATGCGCCTACTGTTTGACCATAAGTGACTTCTATCTATCTATATATGCATTTTACTTATCTTATTGCTTAGCTGACTAGAAACGACCTACTTTTTCTAAAAGTGACTAAACCACACCTATATGCCATCTAAACTATCATAAGTGACCTATCTTCCTATGCAAGTGACCTGAACTGCCTAACCTATGACCTAGTCACTTATGGTGACATGTGTGCATTTATGATGCTTCTAGCCTATCAAAATCATGCTTTTAGCAAAAGTTTCGATACATACCAGTATGTTTGATCCCTCTGGTCACCCATGTGTCCTCACTTGCTTTGTACAATGATCTCTGCGTGGAATCACCATCCTGATAGCTCTCCAAATCTCATCACACACCACCTCTAAGGAGCTCTAGATCTCTATAGTTTTCTAAGCACAAATGAGCCTATTTGCCATTGCTGAACATACTTATAGCCCTATCCAAGCCCTAATTCTTCTATACCAAAGCCTATTTTCAACTGCTTCATCCCATTTGTTCCCTCCCCACCCCGTTTTCTTCATGTCAACCTTGCGTCCTAGCTTTTCTTCTATCGTGAGCCAACCTAGCTCTTCTTGGTTAAGCCTGGCTTACCTCTCGAGGGGGCACCACCTGCCAGTCACATTGGGGCATAACCTTGTTTATCGAAGGCATATCGTATCTTCTTTGACACAATGCTCTATCGAAGATTGTATCAAAGAGGGGCAAAATGTAAACACCTAAAATTGACTCATTATCATTAGCATTCAAATATCTCATTATCATACATCTGCATTTGTCTAACACACTTGAGCAATATCCCTAACACATCTATTTCTTCTATTTATTAAATAAATTTATATTTATTTAATTAATTCATTAGCTATTTCTTCTAAGCTATAATTAAACAATCTTCAATTATTTAATTATCTTCATTCTATCTATTTTTAATTAAATAAATCTTATTTATTTAATTAAAGATTCCCTTCACAAGCCCACTTTCCAATTAATTAAATAAATTGTATTTATTTAATTAATTTATCTTATCATTTATCTCATGAGCCGACATGTGTGCCCCTTTCATTTAAAAAAAAGATAAGTGGTACTACATCCTTTTATTTAATATCTTTCACATGTAGTACTTTTTTATGTACACAAGCACACATGAGCCCTATCTTCCTGCCACTTGTCATCTTCACATTCACCTATGCTTATCTTTCAATCTTAGCCATTCACATAGCCACCAAATCTCCACCGTTGATTGATTTTGGTTGAGTTCTATATAAACACCCTCTCATTGCATCCTACATCTATCCAGCATTCATATAGCATCTACATTATCATCTTGAGCATATTGAGCATTTGAGAATCTATAGCATCCAGTGAGCTTTTATCATTCATCTATCACGACAGCTTTGATCTTCATAATTGTTCATTGTTGAAGAAGCAATCCACATCATAAACAAGGAATCACATAATCTAGGTGATGTTGTGCTTGAATTGCATTACTTTTGATTTCATTTAAATTAGATTCTTTGATGATGGTAGGGTTAAGTTTTCATGGCTATGGTTGATCTTATTAACCTAATTTTTTACCTATCACAGTTACAACTCTTTATTGGAGTTTGTGACATTCCTTGGACAACGTGGAGGACTCTTATGATCCAGAGATGATATATATTGATGTAATAGATGCTTAGGAAAGTAGTTCATCATAGTAGAGACAATTGATAGTTTGAATTCTTGCGAAGGAGCTTAAAGGCTAAATCTTGTACATATCCTGATATTCTATAATCAGGCCAGTGAGCCTTAATTGTAAGCCTGCATGATGTTGGCCAGGGTATATTTGAACTCTATGATATATTGAGTGACTAAATCTACATTTGTTTCATATCTTTGAGCTATTTCCATTGTGTTTACTCTAGCTGCATGGTCTGGACTGTTCATTCTATGAACCCTCCTACCGTGACTGCACCATAAATCTGCATCATCATTGAAAACCTGCTAGTTAAAGATGTTGTCTAGCACATATCGTCTAGTTTTAACTTTAACTTTAGAGAATCCATATTAAGTAATATCATCACTCCTTAGGGCTATATTGGCCTAGGAGTTGGCCATCACATTCTTGTTTTTCTCTATCCAGTTAATGGAAAATGCACCCAGAAGTTCTATGGTGTCCTACATAGCATACTTTTACTGCTTATGTCTCTTGTGCTTAGTCAGATATTTGTCTCTCACCTATAAGACAACCAACTTAGAATCTCCAAAAACACTCAATAATTTTATATCATGCTTGACTACCATGTTCAAGCCAAGGAGTAATACCTCATACTCTACAGTGTTGTTAGTGCAAGAGAAATTTAGCAGTAATGACTGTTTAAAAGTTTTTCCACTAGGTGCAATGAAAATCACACTTGCTCCTAGTCCCACCTTAGAGCATGCACCATCAAATTACATTTTCCATAGAGCAACTTGATTTGTCTTCGCTTCAGCCTCTAGAGGATTAGTTGAGCATAGAGCTTCCTAATCTGGTTCTACTTTGAAGTTATCCATATCACTATTAAAAAATTGACTTATTGATTGAAGTGATTAGGTTTGTTAATACCTAGGTTAACTATCCAATCTAACTTCCTTTTCATTCATTGGAATAGTAAAATAAGACAATTCCAACCTAATGTTTCCCCTAACTGCTGCAGTCCATTGTCTTGACAAGAGCATCTCATATTGAGGTGGGATATCCACAATAATTATGTCCATTTTGTATACTTTATCAAGAAATGTTGCAAACCATATGTCAACACCCCTCATTATCCTAATAACTAGAATAGCTTTGTTATCCATGGCATAAAACTAGCCATAGCATGTATCAATCCACAGTCCCAACTCTTTCATAACTTCTAGGAGCATAATGTTTATAGCAGCTCTTGAGTCTATCATGTAGTTTCTAACCTTCTTGTTATTTATAAAAAGGCTGACATAAAAGGGATTAAACTAAGATGGGGATTTAGTCAATCCTAAATATACCTTAGGGATTCCCATCTTTATACTCTTAGCTTCACCAACCTGTTGTTTTACATTCTAGGAAACACGTGACTCTTTGGGAATCTTAGGTGATACATTAGATATACTTGCAATTACTTTCAAAGAATTGTTCCTATGTTCATCTATTTTCATAATTTCTAGCAAAGGAACATAAACTTTCATCTGAGATAGCACTTGAATCATAAAACATGAGAATTGTACATGAATCATGGATAACTTTACTTAACTTTATTTTCTTGACTTTCTCATTTTTAGTAGATGCAAGAGATTTAGGAATAATAGGTTTACTTAACTCCCTTTCTATTTTTCCTTCTTTCTGACATGTCTTTGGCACATTGAGATGTACCTTCTAAATTCTTGACAACTTGCCTTTTTCATCTGGGACTTTCATACTCTTAGGATTCTTGGCTTCTATGGATGTCTCTTTGATAAAAAAATACCAAACTTACCTTCATCAACATTAACCATTCTATTTCTCAAATTGTAACTACTCTTGGCTTGGGTAATAGAGTTATAGTCAAGGATTTGATTTCTTCTTTTGAAGGTCTTCTTAGACTGGTCCCTCTCATTCCAATAACTACAACACACACTAGCATTCTTTGTGTCATTCTCCTCATGATCAGAAAGACCTATTAATGATAACTTTCTCCACAACATCTCTGGTTAGTCAAATCAATTTCAACACATCCTTCCTCAAAAGAGTCATATTCTTCTACTATCATAAATGGTTTAGATGAGAACATATTAATTGCATGATCCCAACTATAGTTATCCTCCTCACATTCATCCTCAAGTATGTCAGACTCCTGAAGTAACTGGGCTACTACACACTAAGCTAGGGAGTGAGGTGCCTGACATGCTATACACCATAGATTATCCTCAACCATATTGGTGGTATGTCTCTTCAAGGGGTCAGGTGTATCTCTATTGGATGTATTCTTCTAATTATTGTAGACTAGCTTTCCATTCTACCATGTGGTATTGTATGGTTGATCGAACAACATAGGCATTCCCTCATGCTTTTGATAATTAGGCATGTCATTGAATAACCCCTTCTCATTCTTAGCTACTTTGTAACTAAAGTCCTTAAGGACACTCATAAATTTCTCCAATTTATCTTCTTGTGCTAGTAGCTTTTCCTGACCTCTAGGGTTCTTCAGTAGTTTTACATCATCTATGTTTCCTACTTTCCCCGAGGCTCTTTTATTACTTTTAATGTGTAGAGTAGTCTTAAAAGCCTCTCTCAAAGTATGAGGATCTTTATCTATCAAATAATAACTCAACTTTGAATCAAATGCATTGCAATACAGGACAAGGAAGACCTACTCCCTTGGTCTCAAACCAATAGGAAGCCTAAACATTACCTTTTGAAATCTTGTATTAAAATCAAAAATTGTTTCATTGTGTCCTTTGGAGATGTTGTTAAACTCATTCAACTTAAACTGGGGATCTATCTTGTCACCATACTACTCTCTGGCTATTATTTTCAACTCTTCCCAAGACCAAATGCTAGCCTCAGGCAATCCCCTATACTAATCCCTAGCATCCTTAACTCGTGACTGTATAAACAGTTTCATGACAACATCTTCATACTCAATCTCACAGTCATCCAATAAGTTCAGGAAAGCCCTCAAGTGATCTTCTCTAGACACTGCATTGTTTCTAGTGAACTTAGCCAATACATTTCTAACATCATTTGGAAGAGGATTAGGATAACTAGGTATCCCATCAAAACACACTTGCTGATATCTCTCCATTTGCAAGAGTCTCCTATGAAACTAATCTCTCTAATTTTTTTGTTGTCTATTTGTACAACTTCCCCCTACACCTAGAATTCCTTGTTGTCTTATGTTTTGACCTCCCAACTGAGTATGTGCATGGGAGTTAGGATTCAACCAATTAGAAAAGGTTGAAACAGTTATATCAATGGGTGAGGAAATTAATGGGTTGTGAGAAATGGATGTTACAGGATTCCCAAGAGAAGACTTGAAAAATTCAATCTTCCTCTACATCTTAGCATTGACAGCCAATATCTCCACTTTTTTCAACTCCTTTGGCAAATGTTCATTCTCTTTATTCAATTTAAGATCTAGTGAGTCAGACTCCTATATTGCAATAATTTTTTGAGATGACCCAACCTCATTTATCCTTATTCCTTTTAAAGGCTTCTTCCCTTGATCACCATATTGAACAGAGGGCTTAGGGATAGGAGGGACTACAACATTGGCAGTAACAACAAAACTCATCCAAGTACTCATAGGGGTAATTTTCATTGCGATAGTTACATTATTCCAACTAGGTATTTGAGAAACTATAGGGCCAATGGGTATGACAAACACAAGTTTAGGCTCTTCCAGACTCATCGACCTTAGACATTCTAAACTTCTCTTCATCATATCCCTTGTATCCATTGCACTCCTAATCTTTTCTTCTCTTTCCTTGGCCCTTCTCATATTTAGCTTCTTTACTCTCTAAGTTTCTCTATTCTTCTCATTGATCTCATTCATTAATCACTCTTCACTAGGCAATATAGTATCTGAATCAGAAGTTTCTAAGGCACTATCTAGGATATTTATAACGTTCATGTGGAAAGTAGGGGTAAGTGACCTACTAACAAGATTACCTAATAGATCATATCTTGTAGGGTTAGAAGGGCTTGACACTCTAGGAGTAAACTACTTGTTAGTTAGGAGACCTGAACGAGCTTGTTATTCTTCAACAAAATCCTTCAAAATGGAATTATCTTCATTTATTGCAGGCATACCATATTCATATGATTTTTGCAAATTTTCACTAGTACTAGCAACAAGACACCGAGATCCTAATGGAGGAGGGTAGATGTCAAACTTACTAGTATTAACCTTCTTCTTGTTCCAAGATTGATAGGTATTTTGTGGCAATTCTCCTTCTAGCCTCTGGTGAGGATGATTCTTCATCTATCCTCTAGTCCTTCTCCTCTTTTCTTTCATCGGTACAGGAGAGTTAGAGTCACCACCCAAATTATGGGAATCCAATATATTCAACTTCTTTAGAGAAACTTTGCAAAGATATTGTTGTCTCACAGATTTGCACCCTTGCTACAATTGTAAAACTTTAGCAATATGGAGAAACATGGGAATGATCTCAAAGTGTGGGACCTTACGAACTGAGATTAGACCTCTGGAGAAGGTCAGCTTCCTTAATTGGTTATCACCTAAAATCTACTAAATTTACAGAGGAAAAGGGAGAAGGAATGCTTTTAAAAATGAAAGATGAAACAAAAAAACTTGAAAAGAAAAGGTGATTCACCAAATTGAATAAAAGAACCCTCACAGTACTAAGAAGATGCACAACATGACCAGATACAGCAAGTAGATATACACAAATTCAAATGATCTTAGCAGAGGTGAGAAACAAAATGGTTGAGAGGAATAAAATGTTCACAAACAATCATATGTAGATTCACACTAAACTAAAAAATCAGTAAAAGAGGTAAAATAAATTGCATATCTTCAATAAGAAGGCATAGTTATAATAGCAGAAAGCTCTATTTGGAAATAGAAAGACTGAATACTAAAAAATTTCCAACCCTATTTTCATCTCAAACTAATGCCTATATAGCATTTCAAAATAACCTAAGTCGGTTACAAAGAACTCGCCTCATGGGATCTGTCAGGAAATATCTGCCTCTAAAGGGACATCCATCTACAAGAAGTTATGGCGTGAAATATCTGGAACAGGGTAGATGGAAGATATTTTTTAGGGACATGAATGTCGGAAGCTCAAAACATCCATCTTAAACAATGAATACATAAAAAATATGAAGCAAGGCGATTGAGGGATATTTCTGGTCATCAATGCAAGCTGTTGAACATCGACCTGCACCCATAAATGCAACAAATATCTGCATCTACACTCGTTGAAAACAACTGCACAATCGGGCCCTCTACAAAACTTAAATTTGGCCGCTGAAACATCTTGTCGCCAAAGCATGCAAATCCAAATCCAAATTTTGAAAGTGAGAATACCCTTCATAAAGCCCACCAGATGAAAGAGGAGGCAAAAACAAGTATATTTTCCTTTTGAAGCATGTCAAAATTTGCTAGAATGGAGGAGATATGGGCAGTCAAAGCTACGGTTAACTGCATCTATATATCGCTTTGCACATGCGACCTGAATCACCATCTGAATGACCCTTTGAATCTGCCTTTGCATATGAAAACTGCTTTGTATGTATTGGGTTGTTAGGGCAACCTCCAGTTGAACTGCCGATGGGCATGTCACGCCAAAATGTTCATTGTATGTGTGCTTGCATTCGGCATCTAAATTGGCCTTTGAAATGCCTTTATATAATCAATTGTATGTCACCTTACATATACAATACAATGGCTACATACAAGAGCAGGCCCCTTTTGAATTAGCCTCTGGATTGGCCCTGACACATGGTACCACTTGATTGGTCACTGAGTTGAGATTTGAGACCCATCACTGAAAAACTGCATCTTCCATCAGCTGTCGAAAAGACCTTAAAATGGGCCACCGAGGGTCATTGTCTTGCCGAAAGTCCTTGTATGTCTATCTTGTATATCGTAATTGTATATGATATACAATCGCATATACATATAATGTGAAACTCAAAGGTTTATCAATTATATCAGAACCTTGCAACAGGTCCGGCTTGTATCTCTTCCCCTTGTATATTGGCATATACAATGCACATAACATACAAACTGTGGACCCCACCTTTGAATTTGCCAATTTACATTTTCCAGTTTGGTCCGCTTTGTACATTGCCTTTGTATCTAACATTTGTATATCGTATATACAATGCGAAATATACAAAGGAAAATTGCATGCAAACACTTGCATACAAACATGCATTTGAACTTGTACCTGCCCTTTGTATATTACCTTGCATATGGCCTTTGTATATTTTAAACATACAAATGCAAACATACAAACAAAAAGATGAATACAATCATTTGTACCATTATCGACCAAAATGCATATTCCTCTCAGGTCTGGGGCTTGCATATCAGGAATGTATATTGCAATGTATATGCAGATTGTATGTTCAAAGATACAATTGTATATACATGCAAATGGTGGGCCCCATCCTTTGCATCTCCTCCTTGTATGTTTCCTTTGTATATCTGATATACATTCACCTTTGTGTCTGTGACTTGTATGCTTCATCATGTATCTTTCCAATGTACATTCTATCTTTGCATCTTGGCAATGTACATTTCCTTGTATCTCACGTATACAATGCGACTTGTATATGAGATACAATCGCCTTTGTATGTGCGGACCCCACCTTTTGTATCTTCTCCTTGTACATTAACTTGTATGTTAGCCTTGTATATTACCTTTATATCTCACTGATGTACATTTACCTTTGCATATGGCCTTTGCATATTTGCCTTGTATATTACCTTTGTATGTGTGATTGTATATATGAACATACAACATAAACATACATACAAAGAAACATACAATGGTGAATGTATATGTGAATATACATTAAAAAATGCATACACAAATATTAGGCATGAAACTAAGAAATCCCTACGATGGAAAATCTAAAGCTAAAAGATTTCTGGGTTTTTCTGGGTTTTTGGCAAAGTTTCTCAAGGTGAGATTTTTGGGATTTTTTGCAAGGCACAACATGAATAATTTGAAGGATTTAAGCCTTGTAGGGTCATTTCTAAAGGATTTTCAAGGAAAATACAAGGTGAACTATTTAACTTTGTACAGAGAAAAATAGGTCAACAATTTGGTGACTTCTATGGGATGTTTGCCTGCTAAACAATTAGATCAGTGGCCTTAAGCATCCATTGGGCATGGAGTCCCATAGAGATTAAAATATACCTTTGACAAATAATCCCAACCTTAGTAACTCAGCATATCAACAATGAAGAACATTTGAAAAGACTGAAAACAGAACCAAAGCCTGAAAGCAACCCAACTAACTATGCTAGCAACACTTAGGGAAAACAAAAAGGGATCTAAACTATTGTGTAGTAGCACTTATTGAAAGCAAGAAACCTAATCTACTGATTTACAAGGCAAGTCATACCTCAAAACACCTCTTTAGGTGTATCCCATTAACTGGGATATGCAAATTTTCTCCATCCATGTTTGATAACTGAAATGCATTGTGCTCCTTGCATTTAGTAATGATAAATGGGCCAGTCCACATGCTATCAAACTTGGAGTGCTTCCCTAGCCTGCTTCTCAATTCATTCCATTTGAGTACCAAATCACCCTCCCTAAAGATTCTAGGAGTGGCCCTCTTATCAAAATGTTTTTTTGTCTGAAGCTGATGATATCCCATAGCCTTCATCGCCTTATCTCTTATTTCTTCAAGCTCCATAAGTTGAGCATATCTGACAGCCATGGGATCCTCTTCTTCAAACATCTTTAGCTGATTCATGATATCAAGTGCTGGCAGCTCCACAGACACAGGCAATCTTGCCTCTTTCCCATAAACTAACATATATGGGGAGTTTCCAATAAACCTCTTGGGAGTTATTCTATCTACCCATAAAGTAGATTTCAGATTGGTGTGCCAGGTCCTCTAGTTGTCCTCCATGGATCTTTTAATAATCCTTATGAGATTCTTATTTGTAGATTCAGCCAAACCATTACCCTGTGGGTAATAATTTGATGAAGTGTTCAAATGATTCCATTCTTCATAGCCCAGTCAGTTATTTTCAATCCAACAAAGGCTAAAGCATTGTATGAGATAATTGACTCAGGTACTCCAAATCTGGATACCAAATCATGATAAAAGTTCAAAATAGCACTCTCATTGGATTCCTTCAGAGCCACTGCTTCAGTCCACCTTGTGAAATAGTATGTTGATGTAAGTATCCACCTGTGGCCTACACTTGATGGTGGGTTAATGGGACCTAAAAAATCAATGCCCCATCTCATAAAGGGATGTTCTACTTGAATTGGCTATAGAGGTAAAGCTGGCAGCCTTTCTTTGCCTACAAAAATGGCACATTTTACACACTTTCTAGCCCATGCATGAGCATCCTTGAATAAGATGGGCCAGTAATATCCAGCTCTCATTATTTTCCAAGCAGTAATCCTTGGGGCAAAATGACCTCCTGTTGTTCCATCATGAAACTCATGCAGCACCTTGTCAGTCTGATCATTATCAATGCATCTTAACAACACACCATTAAAATGTTTTCTGAAAAGGATGAAATTAATTAAAACATATGGAATAGACTGCAGTCTAAAATATCTTCTTTTGGTTCTATCTAAGCTTGCTGGACATTCACCAGTTTGCAAAAAATGAGTCATGTCATTAACCCAACCTGTGCCCACTGCTGCCATATCATCCTGATGCTCATCTTCAATGGTCAGAAGCACCTCAACTTCTTTTCCTATTTCGTTGTCAGAACTAGTAGCAAGCTATTCACTAAGTCCTCTACCTCTGGCAAGCTTGGTTATCTTGATATCTACGTCATATTCTATGACTTTGGTAATCCAACCAGCCCTTTTCTCATTAACGTCCTTACCTAACAGGAACTCTTTCATGCTAGGGTGAGCAACCATCAAATGTATCTTATTGTTAGAAATAAGATGCCTAAACTTCTTGAGGCTCCTTACCACTGCAAGGACATGTTTTTCAATGAAGCTATACCTCTGTTCATACTCCTCCAGTCCCTGACTAAAGAAAGCAATTGGCTGCTCAAAGCCTTCACCTTGCTGCTGTACCAGAATTGTGGAAATTGTATCTAGACCACCATAAGCATACAAGACAAAATCTTTTAAGAAATTAGGATTTACCAAAGTTGGTGCAGCCGATAATGCTTCTTTTATGGACTCAAAGCTGAGTTTGGCCTCTTTTGTCCAATTGAAAACTATATTTTTCTTTAACATAGAGGTCAATGGTTTCAATAAATTTTCAATGTCAGGTATAAATCTTCACAGAAAATTAATTCTACTAATAAAGATTTGTAGCCCTTCTTGTGACTGGGTAAAGGCAGCTCCAACATAGCCCTTACTCTTTCTGCATCAATGGTGATTCCCTCTTTTGACACAATGTGTCATAAAAGCTTGCCTTCATGCACAACGAAAATGTATTTCTTGGGATTGAGAGATATCCCAAACTCTTTACATCTCTTGAATACTTAGCTCAAGTGGAATAAATGTTCAGCTACATCTTTAGAGAAAACTGTGATGTTGTCAAGGTACACAAGTACCAATTTATAAAGCAAACCCTTAAAAGCCATATCCATAGCTCTCTGAAAAGTAGAGCCAGCATTTGACAGACCAAAAGGCATCCTTTTGTAGGCCATGGTGCCCCATTTGGTAGTAAAAGTAGTTTTAAACTGATCTTCCTCCTTGACTAATACTTGATTATAGCCAGAAAATCCATCAAGTAAGGAGAATCTTTCTGAACTAGCCACTACTTGTAGAATTTGCTCCATTGAGGGCAATGGGTAGTGGTCCTTCAGGGAGGCTCTATTAAGGTCTCTAAAGTCGACACATAGCCTAATCTCTCCATTCTTTTTTCTAATAGGGATAAGGTTGGAGACCCAAGAAGTATGCTTGATCAGAAAAATGATGTTTCCCTCGATCAGCTTGGTTAATTCTTTAATCATCAAAGGCTCAAGTTTTGGATTTAGAGGTATTTGTTTCTGCCTCATAGGTTTTGTACGTGGTTCTAACTCTATAGTATGCTGGACAATATGAGGGTCAAACTTCCTTAAGTCTGAGTATTCCCAAGAGAACACATCCTCAAACTCTTGACAAAGAGCAATAAAAGCTTTCCTATCATCAGGCAAACAGATTTTACCAATTTTGAGAAGCTTACCTTTAAAAATTTCCATCTCCTTATAATGTTCCTCTTTGACCTACATACTAGTTTTGCTCTTCTTCAGCTCATCATTAGTCCCAAAAATGGATTTCAAGGTTAACAATCCTCTAGGTAGCTTATTAGTCCTTAACTGGACAACTTGACCATCATCATATTGGTGTTTGAGTTTATCCTGATTCATCATAGAAAACTCATCCTCCTCTAACAGGAAATGCAGAATATGCTCATCACTCTCAAAAACCTACCAATGAATATTATTGTTAGGGATAGAGGGCCTACCAACTATCTTCACATGAGGCTGCACCTTTTCTCTTTGAATATCACTGGGAATATCGAACTGCGACCCAATTGCAGTTAACCTATCTGCACGATTGTTCTGATTTCTTGGAATAGAAATTAGATTAAAAGCATCAAAATCCTTAATCATATCCCATACTCTATGTTTATAGCATTTCAAAACATCATTCTTTGTGACATGCAGTCCCCTCACTTGATTTATAATGAGTTCGTTGTCCCCATACACCTGCAAACAACTAATTTTCCTCTTCCTTGCCCACTGCAAACCTTGAATCAACCCCTCATACTCAGCAGTGCCATTTGTACATGAAAAAGCAAAATAGAAAGTAGAATAATATCTTTCACCTTGTGGAGACACAAGCATTGTACCACCACCAGATCCATTCCTGTTCCTAGAGCCATCAAAGTACATTTTCCATACCTCATCTTGCTACTCTATCTGTTGTTCTACACTCTTTACAAGGTTTGGAATTTCTATTTCAGGTTCATGTAGTATGTAAACACCCATACCAGTTTCTTGGATGTGCCCCTCAGGATCATCTACAACATTTTCCAAGGCCCAATCCTTTAACAACACTTCTGGTATACTCTTAGGTTGCAGTTCTTGAGCAGCAACAAGCTCAAGATCATTAGAAATAATGCAATTTGCATTAACAACACTTGGTGTATAAGGCTCTATGTGGTATTTTGCAAGCAACTTGGATTTTAGCGTCACTTTTGTGCCATATCTAGTCCTAATTAACATGTGGGACCAGTCTGAGGATAAATATCCTCCTATCTTGGCTGTGAACTCTCTTGACAAACACATGGAAAAATAGGGAGGTAAATCTATGATGAACACCTCCTAGGAAATGGAAACATTTGGGCAAGTGTGCAAAGTGAGACGTAGATCATTTATCACACCTACAATATTAACAGTTGTGCCATCTAGCTGGAGTACACCCTTCTCTAGGGGTTGGTACTTCAATCCTAATTGGTCTGCAATCTGTTTTGGCATTACAAAACTTCTTGCACCACTATCCACCATGTAGTTATGTACTAACTTGTCTCCAATTATTAATGACACATAAAATGGAAGTGGTTTAGCACTTTTGTTTGGCTATTTGTTGTTGTCCTAGGATGAATTGGTGAGGACAGCCCTAGTTGGGTCAACAGTTGCATCATTGGACACTTTTAAACCAAACAAGGCAGATTGCAACATGTCCTTTTGGCCTGTGATGGCTAGGGAATCCCACATAGATATTGTCACATTTGTTTTCTTAATATTTTCAATGATATTGAAAGGTGGAGTGACGCTTACCTTCTGGTGTGACTTTGCAGTAGTAATATCGGCCTGCAAATGAGGTTGTTCTCTTGTAGTTGCTTGAGTATTTCTTTGCAAAATATGGGGAATATGGGACGTAGAAGGATCAAGAGGTCCTTTTCCTTTGTTTGCTACTTGATCTATCTCATAACCCCTCTTTTTAGCTCTTGTATTTGCCACAACTGAGGCATCATCTCTATTTACACCACAGAATTCACCCTCCTACCAATTTATGAAGACAGAATCATTCTGAGGTTGTTCCTACTATTGCACAGCCCCATCATTAGGTGTGTTTGGCTGTGAGACTGCAACATTTTACACCATTAGAGCTTGATTTATCACCCTATTTGAGTAGGTCACCTAACTGTGTGGCTGATTACATGGATAACACCATTCATACTTAGCTGCAAGATTATTCTGAACAGGGACAAGGTCCCTAACTGCATTAATGGCCATAGGATTGTAAGGCTGGAAAGGCCTCTAGTTCACATTTTGCTTGGTACCCTGGTAATTGCTCTGATAAGGTGGCCTATTAGCCTGGTATGGTTGATTTTGCCCCTAATAAGGCTGACTCTACCCTTGGCTAGGTAGTTGATAAGGCTGTCTGTTCTGGGACTGTTGCTTTTTGATGTTTACCAGCTCATTCCCAAAAGTTTACAAGATATTCTCTATTTTCTACTGGCTATTTTTGATCTCTCTTAACTCTTGAGATGAGTTAGAAACAACTATCTCAGTATTGGCAGTACTTGGTGATGCTATTATAATAGGTAAAGGGGCAAAAGATGGGATTGGCAAAGGCATGGAAGCTTGAATCTCAGGGAAAATGGGCATTGGTGCTCTAGGTGCTATTTTCCCAGCTTGAATCAGGCTATTTTCTGCTCTAATAGCTATTTCATATGCATTAGGTAAACTTGTACCTCCCAACGATTGTATCATGACTGAAATATCACTATTTAGAGCTTTCAAAAAATACAAGAATGCATATTCTGATAGAGGCCTTACCATGGCAGGAATTTTGTCCCATGTCTTCTAAAATCAGAAGTTGAAATCCATCATTTGCTCCTGGGGAGCTCTCTTTATTGTAGTCATCTGCTCAACCAGCGATAAGTTATCTAACTTATCTTGAAATTATTTGTTTAACTTATCACTCAGATCATCCCAAGTTCCAATGGTTTGCACTGGTAAACTCTTGAACCACTGTAATGCTTTCCCTTTAAACGAGGTAGCCAGCAGCCTAATGGCTACATTCTCTTGGGTTACATGATGAACACTGCATAGAGAAGCTATGTCTCTAATGTGCTCAATTGGGGTAGTTTGATCCTCCCCTATGAAATAGGGTAGACTCTTCAAAGCTGCCATGGGTATGTTGTCATGTACTATTAAATTCAATAGGCTGCCCCCATCAAAAGCCACAAATGGCTAATTTCTTGCAATTGGAACAGCTAGAGGTGGGTTTGCTTGAGCCGGTACAAGAACTACAGGTACAACTGGCCTGAAACTTGGTGGAGTTGATTGTATTCTTTTGGAAACTAGAGTCCTTACCATAACTCTACTCTGTCTTCTAGGTAGAGATAGCTGCAAGTAATCAAATGAACTTCAACTCCAAATTTAAATTTTTCTCATAAAATGTAACAGTAGCACTGATCTGCTTGTCCTTTCTTAGTATGAGTCACTAGATATGTAGGTTTTCACCTCTTACAGGTCTAAAAATCACTGGTTGTACATCAAAACTAGCAATAAAAGGTGGTATTTGATTGTTTTTCTAATTCCACTATCCCACCGGGCATGCTAGAAATTGTTGTCTTACAGATTTACACCCTTGCTACAGTTTTAAAACTTTAGCAATCTGGAGAAACATGGGAATGATCTCGAAGTGTGGGACCTTGTGAATTGAGATCAGACCTCTAGAGAAGGCTGGCTTCCTTAAGTGGTTATCACCTAAAATCTACTAAATTTGCAGAGGAAAAGGGAGAAGGAATGCTTTTAAAAATAAAAGATGAAACAAAAAAACTTGAAAAGAAAAGGTGATTCACCAAATTGAATAAAAGAACCCTCACAACACTGAGAAGATGCACAACATGACCAGATACAACAAGTAGACATACACAGATTCAAATGATCTTAGCAGAGGTGGGAAACAAAATGGTTGAGAGGAACAAAATGTTCACAGACAATCATATGCAGATTCACACTGAACTAAAAAATAAGTAAAAGAGATAAAATAACTTGCATATATTCAATAAGAAGGCATAGTTATAGTAGCAGAAAGTTTTGTTTGGAAACAGAAAGACTGAATACTAAAAAATTTCCAACCCTAATTTCATCTCAAACTAATGCCTATATAGCATTTCAAAATGACCTAAGTCAGTTACTAAGAACTTGCCTCATGGGCTCTGTCAGGAAATATCTACCTCCGAAGGGACGTCCATCTGCAAGAAGTTATGGTGTGAAATATTTGGAACAGGGCAGATGGAAGATATTTTCTGGGGACATGAATGTCGGCAGCTCAAAACATCCATCTTCAATAATGAATACATAAAAAATCTAAAGCAAGGTGGTTGAGGGATATTTCTGGTCATCAATGTGAGCTGCTGAACATCGACCTGCACCCATAAATGCAACAAATATCTACACCTGCACTCACTAAAAACAACTACACAATTGGCCCTCTACAAAACTTAAATTCAGCCACTGAAACGTCTTGTCACCAAAGCATGCAAATCTAGATCCAAATTTTGAAAGTGAGAATACCATTCATAAAGCTCGCCAGATGAAAGAGGCAAAAACAAGCATATTTTGCTTTTGAAGAATGTTAAAATTTGCCAGAATGTAGGAGATATGGGTAGTCAAAGCTATGATCAACTGCATCTGTATATCGCTTTACACATACAACCTAAATCGCCATCTAAATGACCCTTTGAATCTGCCTTTGCATATGAAAACTACTTTGTATGTATCAGGCTATCGGGGTGACCTCCAGTTGAGCTGCCGATGGGCATGTCATGCTAAAATGTTCATTGTATGTGCACTTGCATTCGAAATCTAAATCAGCCTTTGAAATGCCTTTGTATATTCAATTGTATGTCACCTTGCATATACAATACAGTGGCTACATACATGAGCGGGCCCCTTTTGAATTGGGCTCTAGATCAGCCCTGACACATGGCACCACCTGATTGGTTGTTGAGTTGAGCTTTGAGACCCATCGCTGAAAAACTACATCTTCCATCAGCCATTAGAAAGACCTTAAAATGGGCCACCAAGGGTCAGTGTCTTGCCAAAAGTCCTTGTATGTCTGTCTTGTATATCGCAATTGTATATGAGATACAATCGCATATACATACAGTGTGGAACTCAAAGGTTTATCAACTATATTGGAACCTTGCAACAGGTCTGGCTTGTATCTCTTCCCCTTGCATATCAGCATATACAATGCACTTAATATACAAACTGTAGACCCCATCTTTGAATTTACCAATTTACATTTTCCAGTCAAGTCCGCTTTGTACATTACCTTTGTATCTGACATTTGTATATTGTATATACAATGCAAAATATACAAAGGAAAACTGCATGCAAACACTTGCATACAAACATGCATTTTAACTTGTACCAGCCCTTTGTATATTACCTTGCATATGGCCTTTGTATATTTTAAACATACAAATGAGAACATACAGACAAAAAGATGTATACAATCATTTGTACCATTATCGACAAGAATGCATATTCCTCTCGGGTCCGGGGCTTGCATGTCAGGAATGTATATTGCAATGTATATGCAGATTGTATGTTCAAAGGTACAATCATATATACATGCAAATGGTGGGCCCCATCCTTTGCATCTCCTCCTTGTATGTTTCCTTTGTATATCTGATATACATTCACCTTTGCGTCTGTGACTTGTATGCTTCATCATGTATCTTTCCAATGTACATTCTGTCTTTGCATCTTGGCGATGTACATTTCCTTATATCTCGCATATATAATGCAACTTGTATATGAGATATAATCACCTTTGTATGTGCGGACCCCACCTTTTGTATCTTCTCCTTTTACATTAACTTGTATGTTTGCCTTGTATATTACCTTTGTATCTCGTCAATGTACATTTACCTTTGCATATGGCTTTTGCATAGTTGCCTTGTATATTACCTTTGTATGTGTGATTGTATATATGAACATGTACAACGCAAACATATATACAAAGAAACATACAATGGTAAATGTATATGTGAATATACATTCAAAAATGTATACACAAATACTAAGCATGAAACTGAGAAATCCCTGCGATGGAAAATCTTGAAGCTAAAAGATTTCTGGGTTTTGTTGGGTTTTTGGCAAAGATTCTCAAGGTGAGATTTTTGGGATTTTCTACAAGGTACAACATGAATAATTTGAAGGATTTAAGCCTTGTAGGTTCATTTCTAAAGAATTTTCAAGGAAAATACAAGGTGAACTATTTAACTCTGTACAGAGGAAAATAGGTCAACATATATAAGTGAAAATACAAAGGGATGCTTCCCTTTTCACACACAAATTTTCACTTCTTTGATCATATTTTCCACCCTCTTAAATGGAATAATACTGCACTACAAATGTGCAAACTCTACACACCCATGGTAGACCTCTAGAATAATTCATGACAACTAGTAAACACTCCCTAGTAGAGTCACCATTGTGTTGGTTCTTCCAGCCGATTGTCTAAATCCCCTAAAGATTAGCCAATTTCTTATACTTAGGGATACCAAGTTAGTGTCCAACAAACAAGATTACAATAATGAGTTGAAAAAATCCTCCGCACTTTTGGCTCTGCAAGACCAAGGTGGGTGTACCTATACAACATCAAAGGGGTATATCTTGACTAATGGTGGATGTTGTTTAAAGTAAAGTTCTCAGTGATAATATAGCAAATAAATGACTAATTCTTCTTGGATTGGCTTAATCCTTTGGCAATGCAGTTCAGACTTGGTTGAGAACATTAAAAAACTTCAATTATATTCTAAAACAATATATAAATAGACATGATTTTTTTATTCTTTGGATGGATCTGAATCAACATATCAACCCAGTAAGAGACCAGTGCCTATTCCAAGGGTTACAGAGTAAAACTGCATAAATCAAGTGTATCTTTCAAGCACTATTGCTTCACCACAAATGGACTGATAGCATTAATACCTTGCATTAATGCTTCCTATGCATAGAATTGTAAGACTGTCCTTTAAAACATGATGCAGAACAAAATTAACATTGTATTTCCTAAGCAATTATTTCTCTCCTTAAGAGAAAGAAAAAGGCAATACACATTACAATGGACTACAAAGATGAGTCAAAATATCCTTGATATTCAGCATTCATACTAATTTCATTGACAATACAAATGGGGACAATTTTGCAACAAGCATGAGAATATGCTCAAGACTAAAAATGATGCATTACTCTAAAGATTTGAACACCAAGATAACATTTAATTTTCTTCTATCACTCTATAAAAGACAGACATATTACTACCAAAACAAAGATTTAGAACCACCCAGTTAGAGAGGCTCTAATTTCTCTCTTATAGGAACAAGGGAGCAACAAAATTCAGGCCACCTATCCCCACTTCAAATGATAACTGCAATCATAACAAGATGTAGGTACAACTACCCATGGGAAAAATATCCCCCAATAGGACAAATGTAGTTGCATGCATAAGTTCAAGTCCACTAGTGTCCAAAACATATTTGTAGATGTTGTCCCAAACAGTCATCATTACAATAACAACCTTCTTTGAAAACCCATAGGTGTGGGAAAACACACGACTATGAAAATATAACGGTCCCCTTGAGAAGATTTCACCATGTTAGATCGAGCATAGAAGTCCAACAAGTATAAACAAGGATATGGATATTGGGATATGGATATTCGGATACATCCATATGGATATCCATGTGGATATGTTGATATGATGTTAGCATGAAGGTTGGGTCAACCATCGTTGACTGAAAGAATGTTATTGGGCTTCAAATCCATTTAGAGTAGGTCAAGATATCAATGTGGACACATGTCTCACCATCATTGGTTATACAGGGGCATGGATATTGGGAAATATCTAGATATCATAACTCATGAAATATCCCCAAGCTGAATGTCCTGATGACATCACCCATTTTGACACGATCCTTAGATATGATAAAGGTGATGTCATTAGTATATTAAAAAGGACTAAAAATTAGGATAATATCTAGACATTAAGACTTGTGAAATATCTTGTGTCGGAATGTCTAGATGGAATCATCAGGTTGAGCACTTACTTGAAAATGGATCTGGATGATGTCACTGGGATGCACACATTGAAGGATCTAGACATTTGGGAATATCTGGACATTAGGACTTGTTCACATTAAGCAAAATACCTGCACATTAGGATGCAGGAAAATATCTGTATGAAATCAACAAAGATAAAACTCATTATGGGTCCAAATGATGTGATGTCATCTGGATCAGGATGTTTGGCAAAGGTAAGGATATTCGACAATGCTAATATCCATATGAACAAATATCCGCATGACGTTAGCTACTTATACAAGTGAAGATTAAATGACATCACCAGGATGTGGATATGTGGAAGGTATAAGGACATGGATATTAAGAAGTGAATATCCAGACATAGAATATCCAATGGATATGATGGTTTCATTATATTGCTAGGGTAATTTTGACAAGCACATATCTAGATGTCAGGATATTGAGACTTATACTTAGCAATTTTCTAAGCTTTTTTGGTCAGGATATCATATCCACATATTAGCGAATGTGAGGACATTTAAGTGTAAATATGAATATCCAGAAGATCATTGAACAAGACTTTGACCTTGAATATCTCCTTGGTTTTAATGAATTTCCACATGCCCCAAATAGTAAACCCACTTAGAATTGTATCCTCTATCTTTTGGCAGGCTTCAAGAGGGAAAATCCATCCTTTGATTTTTAGGTAAACATGGGAAAACCTTGAAGGATTTTAGGCTTTTAGGGCTTTAGTAGGGTTTAACAAGCCTGGACAAATGCAACCTTGGGAATGAAATGCATGAAATATGTAGGTCCTAACATTTTACAAATTTGTCCTACACTTAGAAGATTATGTCAGAGATCCTTGACATAGAGAACATCATCTATATTGTGCTTGCCATGAAAACTAATTGAACCTTTTCCATAGATTTTAGCAAATGCATCATCTCCAAATTTAAAAAAACCTCCATCAAACTTCTCAAGCTTAACAAACTTATTCTTATCACCTATCATATGATTTTAATATCCACTGTGAATTATCTAGTATTTTTTCTCTTCTCTTACATGAAAAGTAGTTACCAAAGCTTCTTTGATGTTGTGCCCTATTTCCAGAGTAATTTCCTTCATATGTCTTTTAGGGCCAATAAAATTTGTTTTTAATAGTCAAATCCATTAACAAGCATTCATCACTTTTATTATCCAGATAGTCAAAATCATCATCATATATGCTAGCATCTTCTTTGACATACTAACTCCTCTTGATTAATTTACCTTTGTTATCCTTGTATTTGTCATTTGAAATTTTGAATGGACATTTTGAAGCATAATGATCTATCTTTCCACAGCTGAAACATTTGAAGTACAACTTACCTCTGTATTTTCCAAAGCCCTTTTTCAATCTACTTACAAAATTTCCTTACACTTCATCAAAATCATTTGGGTTTGGTTCATCATTCTTTTCTATCTTGCTATTCTTAAAAGCATTCTCTTTTCTTGAATCATCTTGACCAAATTCTCTTAATTCCAAAGTAGTTAGAGTACCAAACAATTGATCCATAGTATAATTATCCAAATCTTGAACTTCCTCAATAGTAGAAACTTTAGCACTATAAGATTTTGGAAGAGTTCTTAGTACCTTCTTTACCATTTCACTTTCCTCTAGCTTTCCACCAAGACCATTCATGGAATTATAAACTTCATCCACTCTCCGTATGTAGCTTGTAATATTTCCATCTTCTAACATCTTTAGGGTTTCAAAATTGCTCTTCAAATTCTGCATCTTTGCTTGCTTGACCTTGGCATCTCCTTCACAGATACTTTGTAGCTTCTTCCAGATCTCATGAGTAGTTTTGTAGCTCATTAGCTTCACTAATTTTGAAACAGAAAGACTATTCAAAAGAGCACTCATTGCCTTACCATTGTTCTCGTAGTCTTTAATCTCATCATCATCCTTTGGATCATTAGTAGGTATAGTATATTTTTTCTCATCTAACTTCCATACACCATACCCTAATGAGACAAGAAATATTTCCATCCTGATCTTCTAGAAAGCATAATTTGTTCCATCAAACAAGGGAATATCAATACCTTTCTTGTACATCATCCGGATCTACCTTAAGTAGTTAAGCTTCTTCAAGGAAACTTGCTCTAATACCAATTGTTAGATGCATAAGACAACTGAGAGGGGGGTGAATCAGTTGTACATTAAAACATTAAGTCTTTAATACCATTTCAAAATCTTATCATGCATTAGTAGAATGTAAACATATGAGGCATCAATGCAAACACATCCAAACACATAAGAATACTAGATTTGCACACTAGATTTGCATGGAAACCCCAAGAAGCAAAAAAACACTGAATACCAGTAGGCTCACTACTAAGGGCTCACTACCTAGAAGAAAGGCTCACTACCAAAATGACTCACTATCCAGAAGAGAGAAGAATAGAAGAGGACTATTACATAGAGATTCACTATGTCAAAGCAATATGAGAGATCCACAACTACAACTTTATTCCATCCACAACCTTCAGCTCACTGCCTCTAGCAACTTCAAGCAAAATGAAATGTAGACACCTTTTGCTCACTGCATCCGAGAGTCATAAGCATTTAATATTTCCCACAATTCACCACCCTTGATCACATTCGTATCTACTTCTCTACCTCTATCCACTCAACCTTCACCTTGCATTTATACCATCCACAACCTAAAAGAATCTCAATTAGGTTAGCCTTAACGAAATTGTTATGTCAAAAATTGTCCTCTTGCATGGAATGAGACAATTTCTCATAGTTTAGCTCCTCTCCTTTAGTGTCCTTTTGCCCTTTCTATTTGTGGCCTACCTAAACCTTGATTGACCTATATCTAACTAAAGAAATGTCAAATTCTAAAGCAACTATTAACTAAACCTAGGAACTAAGCTTGGATTTTGGATATTCTAGACCTCCTAAATGCAAATCTTAAGTCAAAATTAGGGTTTGGACTAGGGTGCCCATGTCCTTGTCCTACCCTATTTTTTTATTCTAAATTTCAAGGTGGTGTTAGCTTGTGTCGGGCACCATAGAATTCTGATTTCAATTTTGGTTTTCACATGATGTTGACATGTTAATTCAAATCTTTGAATTTGTAAGGTTATGTATTTAAAGAGAACTGAAAATCATTTTATCTGCAAGCTTACTATGCAAAAAAATTTCTCGCTTTTGCCATTGAAGATTAGAACTTTGTTGAATCTCTTGGAAGTTATTTGAGTTTCTATCATGGAGATATTTGGTGGAGATTAGGAATCAAGATCTTGAGTCTATCTTGCTCTTCCTAGGGTTTTGTCAAGCCCTTTGTATGATCAGTAGAAGGGTTGAAGTCTCCAACTTGAACTTGGGAATCCTCCATAGATATGGTTGCCTTGCCTTCTTGTTCTACAAGTCTTCAATGCAATCATATCCTTGAGGTGATGTTGTTTTTGTTTCCTTGAGTGAAGCAATGTGTTGATCTTTCCTAGATGCTTGAGTCATGTAGGGTTTTATATTTTCTGCATACACATATGATCTATGAACACACACATCTACAGACTTTTATCATTTGCCATTGTTTAGGTAGAAATACCAAAGATGGGGCTTGATTGAGGCAAGCTCCTATATAGCAACAACCATCTTTCTCCTCCTTTTGTATGTGTAGGTCATATTCAAAAAGATCCAATGGAAAGGAGTAGAAGAAAGATAGGTATTGCAGATACAGTTATTGCAGAACTTTGAGTTTTGGCATCGTGAAATATTCAGGACACTAGGGTAGGTACCCTAATCTAACTAGGTATTTAATTCTAGATTTGGGATTCTCTGAGGATACTCTGAGATCAGGTACAGGAGATTTTAGTCACTAGAAACTTTCTGGACACTGGAGCAAGCGCCCTAGTCCAATAGGCCCTCAATTTTTTGGTACATACTCTCTGTGATCCCTACTCTAAATTTATGTGGTCTATCTATTCGTAGCTATGCTAAAAATATGTCTGTTATCACATACTTTGTAATTAGGGTTTCATGCTAGTTGAGTGCTTGAATCTTGTCAAAACCTAATTCATGCATTTAATTAGTTACAACAAGCATAACAAAAAGGCAATAGGAATCAGTAGCTTGATTCTTCATAGTGTGAAAGCTCGGTTCCTATTTCCTAATATTTAGTGAGTAAAAGAGGAGTTTGATTTAGTTTAGGTAAAATATTATTTTCCCACCTTTTTGCACTAAACATTTTGGTGAACCCATGCTTTCAAGAATTTGCATCCTTTTTAACTTCAGTTCTAAAATAGTTTTCTATCCTCAATCAAATTTAGAGTGTAAACCCTCTTTTATGAAAGGTGTATATATTGAATCTTGCTTGATATATTTATCTTTTTGTTAAAAGAGTTTGAAATTACAACTTTGTGACTTGCATAGTGATATCTTGTATCATTTTCACAAAGTTTATTCTATAATGCTTTACATTTAAATATTGGGTTAAGTAGAACTTGTTATAATGTTAGATTACATTTTACAAGACTTTAATGTGTACGATGAGTCATTTAGTTGTGATAACTTCAATATGTTAGATGAAGCCCTTGAGGACTTTATCTTGATTGAATATTCCACTAAAACTCCTAAATCGTCGTTGTTTCAAAGAAGAGTAAAAGCAATCTACATTCTGAAACCTCAAGAAGAACATGTGAAAAAAAAAATAGTTGTCAACCTATGTTTGGATGTGGTTCAATCAGAACCTAAACTGGTGCTCACTATTTGAGGTCTTCTGCCTTCTTCTCGACCTCCTGATTAAATCTATAACTATGCTAAATAAATAACATGTTGAAGCTAACAAGAAAGATCACAGGAACCTAGTCATACTATGATTTCTCATACATATAACACTTGTAATAGAAAACAAAGCAAGAAACAATTGAGCATTCTGATATCTTTACCATCTTCTCAACATATGCTTCCTCAAGCACCTCATTTAACACATAAAGTTGGTCAATATTATGATCTTGTTAAGTAGTTTCGTGCTACTCTTGCTAAGATTTCTCTTTGGGAAATTATACAAACCTCACTTACATACCATGGAATGCTCCAAGAAGATTAACAAAAGGTGATTGTACCACCTGGTGTCAAGCCTAATGATGTGACAACTCTTTTAGATTGTATGCATGCGACAAAAATAGATATGTTCTTTCAAAAACATGAACTGCCTTCTATTGAAGTTGAAAATCAATATCATCCTTTAATCATCTTCATTACACTAAATAAAAAATTGATCAAGCAAGTTATGATTGACAATGGATTAGCTCTTAATGTTTGTGGTATTAATTTGTTATCTTGATACTTCTTTGATTAAACTAGATAAAATTAGCATTTGCAGCTTCGATAATGTGGGAAGATAGTCTATAGGCACTATAACTTTACCTTTACAAGTTGGGCTTGTGACTTTTTCTACCTTGATTCATGGCATGCCTGGTTCCTTATCATACAACATGATTCTTAGTAGACCTTGGATTCATGCATTGGGGGCAATTTCATCTACTCTTCATTGTTCAATCAAGTTTATTTATAAAAGTAAAGTTCATATTGTTGAAGATGATTCTAAGCTAGATAGTTGTCTACATATTGAAATGCAAAAACAAGTTGTTCATCATAAGATTCTAAATAAATTGAAAGTTGATCTATCAAATCCTCTTACCACAAACAATGTTGTGCAAGATTCTCAACAATCGAATGCATTCATTGGTGGGTGCTACCACAATAATGGGTTACAATTTTTGGGACATCCTGATTTTTGTTGAAATCACATATTTTAAGAAAATATAATGATTTAATCCTTGAAAGGTTCCATTTAAAGGATTTTAATTGAAGAGGGTTTGATGAAACCCCCTTCGATTCAAACCCCCTTGGATAGAACCCCGCTAGTTTTAAACCATACCTATAATGGAGTCTCCTCTATACCTATCAAAATGCTGATAAAAACTACTTTTAATTTACCTTTTGGGGGATCAAATGAATTCATTTAAAAATTATGTTTTGTAAGTATGTAGTCCTTATTATAAGCTTCCCAAAAAGTATAATTTTAAATATATTTTATTTGATTATTATATTTATTTTTTATTTTTTGTGAATGTAGGCTTTTCACCTAACATCAAGTTCTTTGTTCTACACACATGGAAAATTAGTAAATTAGTAAAAAAAATTCTAAAAAATATCTATACCGTAGGTATTGATGTCCTTGTTTCAACAAAAAAAATTGAATTTTGATACATACAGAAAAAGTTATGTTTTACGAAATACGTCTATGTCTAAATTATAATTGGTTTGACTTCAAAACATAATTAAAAAAAATATTCAACAAAACATTATAAAACCAAATGCATGCCCTATATATCTATGTTACCAATCTAAATTCAAAAGAATCAAAATTTTATCCTTTGTAGAAAAAAAGTTATGTGCTACAGAATACACATCACTTAAAAAATGTTGTTTACTATTAAAAACTAGATACCAAAGGAGACACAATTTTTTTTACAATTTAACTACAATTTTTTTTATAAAATATATATTTAGAATCTACAAACAAAATCTCACAAATCACTAGTTCGCATCATCTTCAAATTCCTAACTATTTAGCAGCTATAGGTGTCAGAAAGTGAAGATTCAGTTCAAAATGTTGATTTCAATGTCAAGTTTGGCCAAAACGTGTAACCCATTATTGTAGGATGACCCTGGGGATGATTGGGGTTCATTAGATTTTACTCCTACCTCTATGGGAGAATACAAGCTTAATAAACCCAATCTTGAAACTTCAAATGTTGCACTAATTTTATCTAAAAACTCTATTAAAAAACCTAAAGTCTCTTTAGTAGCAAAGACATATAACACTCTTACTTATACTATAGACTATGAGACCTACAAGGCTCCACCTTCTTCTAAAGAGATGGCCTCTCTTTATGGTCAAGGATTTTAGATTCTTTAAAAGAATTGTGACTATATAGGTAATGGTTGCAGTATTAATCAGCAAGGAATTTGAGTACCTATAGAAGTTGCTTCGTGATATTACTCGAGTGGCATTGGATATAATCCTTTCAAAGAGACCAAATCTCGTAATTGTACCATTGAAATGCACTGGACAACTAAGAGGGGGGGTGAATCAGTTGTCCATTAAACTTTGAACAATTATGAACATCAACTCTTCAACACTTATTTACTGTTGTTCAGATTTAACAGTGAAAGCATGAAACAAGAAGCTCAACACAATCAACACATGAGACACCAAATTTTTACATGGAAAACCCTAAAAGGGAAAAACCATGGTGGGTGTTAGCCCACATAAATATGTAAGTGATACCAATATCAAAAAATAGAGGCTCACTGCCTAGGGGGCTTACTACCCAAATTGCTCACTACAAAGAATGACTCACTGCCACAATGATTCACTACCAAGGGGTGGCTCACAACCAAAACATGGTGAACTGATTTAGTAGCATCTACTCCATGCCTGGGTTTAGTTCCATTGAAGCACAATATAACTTCTTTTTTAGGCTCTTTTACACCTTCACACTTATCTTCATTTTTTCTTAAGGACTACTTTTTTGCAACTCTATTACATGCTTTTATACAATTCATCAATCTTGGAATGTACATCAAGGTTAGCATTACATTCATCAACCATTGGAACATTCTCCAAGGTCAGCATTACAATAATACAAAGAAATAGGTCTGGACCTAAACAAGATTTGCTAAGGTAAAGATGTATGTGGATCACATTATACCTTAGCTAGGACTCAAATGCAATCTTTCACACTATGACATGCTTCCACAGTCTTCAATGCATCTCTACAAGAAGTGAAGACAACCAAGTTGGCCAAGACTAGTGTTAACACTAGGTCTTCAAAGAACAGACTTCATCTAGGATCCTAATTTCTCTTAATTACGAATGAATCCAAAGGTAGGAACATGATTAGGAGACATCCACAAGAACATTTTAATCACCAGGAACAACCACACTATCTCTAACCACTCTGTCAAGAAGATCGTTCAAACCGGAGCATAAGAACAACACTGTCAGCCACTATCATAAAGAAAGGATAGCTTGTGGACCACCAAATCATGAACCATTAGAGTTGAAGGCACTTATCATCATTCTAGACTTAACTATAGAACTACAGATCATAATACTTCAATGTGGAGGAATGCGGAGAAAAATATCTTCTCTATCACCAATGAATACTTAGAAAAGGTTACTTTTACTTTGGAGAACATAACTCACTTATATCTTCATATCAGAGGCTCAAACTTAGAATGTGGCATCTTCAGACATGCCTCTAAATAACTTCTAGTTTGTAGACAAAGGTATTAATCCTACAGGGAATGCAAAGCAATCTCCTAGATTGTTCTTCTATATGCAATACATTGTTTCCACTGTAACTCATTGCTTCTACTGGGGGAGCTAATTTTCTCAATATCCTCAACAACAAAATCAATTACATAGGTAAATACAAAGCATATAACTCATTAAAGGCAAGAAACAAGATAAGGGCACAGTTGGCATCAATGACAACAGTGATATGTTGACATCAATGACAACACCGCTTAGGCACATAATTGCAACAATCTCCCTCTTTATCATTGATGACAACATATGATGTGAAAAACTAAAAAGACCATCAAGACAAAATTTTCCCCCTTTCTCTTTACACATCTACACTCTTCTCCCTCTGAGTTTTTCACATGATTTCTTTCCCCCTTTGACATCAATGGCAAAGGGTACATACTTTCCTTTTGCTATTCTGAACCAACTAAACTTTTTCTGTTATCAATACTTTCTTCATCAGGAGCTCATACCGGTAACATCAAGCTACTCCCACTGAGAGGTAGCTCTCAAAACGTCAATCCAAATTAAAGAATGAGACATTTGGCACCACTATACTGATGCATTCCCATGCATCTTAGTTTAGGGAAGGAGGGGTAATGACTGCTAACTTTTCTCTGAGATACTCAAAAGTATCCTTAGATAGAGGCTTGGTGAAGATATCTGCAATCTGATCCTTTGTGGACACATATTCCAACTTTACTTCATTCTCTATCACCTTTTCTCTTAGAAAGTGATACCTTATGAATATATTCTTTGTTCTTGAATGCATCATTGGATTCTCTGAAATGTTTATAGCACTTGCATTGTCACAGAAGATTGCAACTGGATCTTCATATACAACTCTTATGTCCCTCAAAGTTTACTTCATCCATAACACTTGAGTACAACAACATGCTGTTGCAATATACTCTACTTCTGTAGTTGACAAGGAGATTGAATCTTGTTTCTTTCTCAGCCATGAAACTAGCCTGTTATCCAAAAAGAAAGCACCTCCACTTGTACTCTTCCTATCATCAACATCTCTGACCCAATCAACATCTATAAAATCATTATCCTTTGGATACCATAAGCCATGATCTAGTGTGCCTTTTAAATATCTCAAGATTCTCTTTACTGCCATCACATGTGATTCTATTGGATTTTCTTGAAATCTTGCAACAAGACAAGCTACATGTATAATATCATGTCTAGTTTGAGTTAGATAAAGCAATCCTCCAATCATGGATCTGTACTTTTTCTTATTAGTCTTGGGTGATTCATCAGTTTTGCTGAACTTCCAGCCAGTCACCATAGGAGTACATACTGGTTTAGATTCTTCCATCCCAAACTTTTTCAACAACTCTTTCATATACCTAGACTGAGATATGAAGATTCCTTTATCTGATTGATGGATTTGTAGACAAGGAAAGAAATTCATCTCACCAAACATAGACATCTCAAACTCTTTATACATTTCACTAGCAAATTTCATACATATACCTTCATTGCCTCCAAAAATGAGATCATCAACAAAGACTTCAACAATAAAAATTTGGTCACCATTAATCTTAAAATAGAGATTACTATTAGTAGTTCCTTTATTGAACCCTAATTGTAGTAAGTACTTATCCAACTTTGCATACTAGGGTCTAGGAGCTTGCTTGAGTCCATACAATGCTTTCTTCAACCTGCATATCATATCACCTTGATCTGATAGTTGGAATCCTTCCAGTTACTCAATGTAGACTTCCTCTTCCAACTCACCATTCAAAAATGTAGACTTCACATACATCTGATACACTTTCAAATCTTTGTGAGCTACAAATGCTAGAAACATTCTAATTGCTTCAATCCGAGCTACTGAAGAAAAAGTCTCTTCAAAATCTATTCCTTCAATTTGAGAGTATCCTTTGCACACAAGACATGCTTTATTCCTTACATCTTTTCCATTTTCATTCAGCTTATTCCTAAAAACCCATCTGGTTCCAATAATATTTTTGTCAGCAGGTCTAGAAACTAGTTCCTAAGTTTCTGGTGCAGGAGCACCTGATAGAGTTCATGCCTCCATGAGGCAACTTTAGATTTTTAGTTTAAGGTCCTAATGATTTAATAAGGCTCAAGACGCCACATTTATGATTTTATGGATCCTAGGGAGTCATTTTAAGATCATTTTTCAAATATTGCAAAAGTTATCAAAATAATGTAAAACATTGTCAATGTAAAAGTTGCAAAAAGTGTAAAAAGGGCAAACAAAAGAGGAATATGAAGGGTCATAGGGAGTTTAAAATGTATTTGAAGTAGTTTCTCACGTTGAGGAAGTTATAAATCCTTTAAAAAGGCCATTTTCATCGTTGTAAGGCCAGAAGGTGTGATTTTAAGGAAGGATTGAATAAGAAATAAAGCTATTTTTTGTGCATTTCCAGCATTTTCTCTGTTTGCAAGCCATTGTACGGCCATGTACAAATAGAAAAGCACTTCTCTTTGAATTTATGTGAAATTTATTTGAATCTAATTTCCAATGCAATTAGTTTTACTTAGTTTCATTAAGATATACAAAAGTTATTGCTATTTTGGTAGAAACAGTTGAATTCTAATTTAGCAGAGGCAACAAGCATTAAAAAATGCATTTCTTAATTTCTAACTGGTAAAAACTCATAATTTTTGGTTTGGAGATTTGTTTTATCATTTTATTTGAGATTCCAAAGTTACAGGGGTGTATGTTAATGGTTGATAAGGTTTCAAGGAGGCCCTAGGCTGGAAAAGAGTGATTTTGGAGCAAGTTCAAGAGCCACAAGGCTAAGGTTTTGTGAAACCTAAGTGGAAGCCCATGGAAGATGAATGAATAAGTATGTGTAGACCCAATTAGGTATGTTCCAGCCATTGACAAAGTTTGGTGAGTTGTGGGGTATGGATTTTCAATAAACCCTCATTGAATGGAGCCATTTTGTGGCATAAACTGAGTTTTTGATAGTTGGGAAGGTTGTACTTAGTTTCACTATCTAAAATATTGTAATTGGTCATTTTGAATCATACCTAATCTATTAATGGTGGATTTAGAAGTTGTCAAAGTGTTTAATAGGTAGTTCCTTTGTAAAAGTGGCCTAATTGGCCTAGTTGTCAAAACTGAACAGTCCATTTTTGAGTGTGTTGGTCCAAAGAAGTCTCTAGTAACATTGAGGTATGTTATAGTATGGCTTAATAGGTATCCTAAATGGTCCTTACATTTCTATTAGGAGTCATATAGAAAAAGTTATAATTGATGTCCCACTTTGGAGGCCTACAAGGTTAGACAGTTGATATAGGTGTTCTGCCACAAACCATTGTTGTCAAGCCATTGGACCATTGGATAGTTTTTGTGGGGTTTTTGTAGACCTATTAAAACCATTTACCAATTCTGATAGAGATTGGAGTCCATTAGTGTGTGTTGGAGCCTTTTGGTGCATTGTGATCACCTATGGTTTTGTGTGCATGAAGAACTAAGCATAAATAATTATGAAATTAGTTAAATGGAAGTTGCTGATCATTTGAAGGTTAAGAGACATTGTGTAGCCTTAGAAGGGATAGACCATTGATTGGTCTAAAGGATTGAGTTGTTTTCCATGAGTGATTGGGCCCATATTGCCAAATGTATTGAAGATTGATTGCCTCAAGTGAAGATTTTAGTTTTTGAACCTAATTTGTGCCAAGTGCATGGCAAGTTTGAATGAGTGAACCACTTTGCACTACATCAATTTCATTTTTCTCTATCTGCATTAGTTCTTCCTTCATTACCTTTACCCAATTTTCATCATTGCAGGCTTCATTCATAGTTTTTGGTTCAACTGTAGAGAGAAAATAGTAATTCACTTCTTCTTTTGCAACTCTTTTCCTTGTTAGTACTCCTTTGTCTTTGTCTCCAACAATTTGATCTTTAGAGTGATTGATTCTTACATACCTGGGGGTCTTAGGAGCAATTTCTGGAGCCTTTTCTCCTTCATCTTGTTCAACTTTTTCTTAATATGTTATGGCAGTAGGTTCATCTAATTCATAGGCATTCTGATCTGATGTTCTTCTATTGTCTTCATCCACCTTCACATGTGCACTTACAACAATCTTTTTCATCCTTTTTTTGTAGCACCGGTAGGCATTACTCTTGGTAGAGTATCCAAGGAAGATTCCTTCATCACATCTTGCATCAAATTTCCCTAGATATTCATCTCTTCTAATATAGCATTTTCTTCCAAAGACTTTGAAATATTTTATTGTAGGAATTCTTCCATACCACAATTCATAGGGAGTTTTAGTACCATTACCTTTCACTTGAACTCTGTTTTGAATGTACACAGCAGTATGTATAGCTTCTTTCCAGAAAACTTCTGGTAGACCTCCTTCCTTCATCATTGTTCTAGCAGCCTCTTGAACTATCTTGTTCTTTCTTTCCACAACTCCATTTTGCTAAGGAGTCCTAGGTGCAGACAACGGTCTCTTTATTCCATGCTCTTCATAGAAAATGTTAAATTCATTTGATGAGAACTCACCTCCTCTATCAGACCTCAATCATTTGATTTTCAGCTCTATTTCATTCTGAACCATTGCCTTGAAGGATTTAAACTTCTCTAGGGCTTCAGATTTGTCTCTTAGAAAAGTAACCAAAGTCATTCTAGAATAATCATCAATAAGCAACATGAAGTACCTGCCACTTTGTAAGCTTCTTATCCTTGTAGGACCACATAGATCCGTATGTACTAGATCCAACAAACTGACAAAAGATTGTTCTTTGCTTTTGAAACATTTCTTGTCTGCTTCCCCAACTGGCATTCCTTACAAATGGTATTGGTAGGTTTCACCAGTTTTGGTAAATCTCTCATATTCTGACCCGAACCACAACCAACTCTCATCTTCTTGGGCTATTAAATAGTAATCATTAGTTCCTCTTAATTGATAGATGTCACCTTTGGTCTTCTTACCAATAGCAGTCATAGTTCTGGAGCTTTCCATGATTTTGCACCCATTGTCTTTGAATCTTAGATCATAGCCTTTGTCACACATCTAACCAACACTCAAAAGATTATGCTTCAAACCCTTCACATATAGGACATGATCAGTATTATGCTTTCCATCAAATAAAATAGAACGTTTTCCACAAATCTTACCAGTTGCATTGTCTCCAAACCTAACCAGTCCTCCATTATATTTTTCCAAACTTACAAACTTACTTTTGTCACCAGTCATGTGATGTGAGCATCCACTATCAATAATCCATTCATCCTTATCTTTCTCAACTTGAACAGGCAAAGCACTTTCTTCCATTGGTTTTTCTTCCTTCACACAACTAGTAGGATTAGTAGACATAGGTTCTTCTTTAATAGAAACAAACAAGAATTCATTTGTAATAGTACTAGCATCATCAGATTCATCATCAGTCACACCTTCATCATCAAAATCTCTAACATAGTCACATTGTTTTGGAGCTCTAGGCATGTTCTCAAATCTTTTTCTATTGCTTTCAAATCTTTCAAGACATCTAGAAGCATAATGACCTACTTTACCACATGAACAATATTTGAAAGGTAATTTACCTTTGAACTTACTGGAACCTCTTTCCAATTTGTCAACAAAGTTTTCTTCAATTTCATCAAAATCATCATCAGGTTCCACCTTATATTTTTCAGCTTTGGTGATCTTTTCTGAAGTATTGGCTTTAAAAGTTTTCTCAACTTTTGGCATAGAATCACCAAATTCTCTCATCTGAAAGGCTATAAGCTTTCCAAGTAATTGATCTCTATCAATAATTTTTACAATCATTACTTCTTCAATTGCAGCTACTTTGTGACTATAGGACTTTTGTAGTGATCTAAGAATTTTCATCATAACTTCCTTATCACCAATAGTTCCTCCCATACCTTTTATTCCATTGACAAGTTCATCAACCCTTTGCATGAAGGCTATAATGTTTTCATCTTCATTCATATTTAAACTCTCATATTTTTCTTTTAGGCCATGTAGCTTGGCTTCTTTTAAAGAATCATCTCCTTCATACAGTTTCTTCATATTTTCCTAAGCCTCATTTGGAGATTCTAGATCCATGACTTTTATCAACTCAGTTTCAGAAAAAGTACTTAACAGGGCATCTCTAGCTTTTATATTCAACTCATATTCTTTGATTTCATCTTCATTTGTCAAACCATTTGGAGGCATGGTGTATTTTGACTCTACAACATTCCATAGTTAATAACCAAGACAAAGGAGATGGCTTTCCATTCATACCTTCCACAAAGCATAGTTTGTCCCATCAAATTGTGGAGCTTCCTTTTTAAAGGACATCCTGAATCTTCCTCAAGTTGTTAGGCTTTCTTTTGAGGAACCAGCTTTGATACCAATTGTTGAAATGCACCAGACAACTAAAAGGGGGGAGGGTGAATCAATTGTCCCTAAAACTTTGAACATCAACTCTTCAACACTTATTTACTATTGTTCAAATTTAACAATGAAAGCATGAAACAAGAAGCTCAACACAATAACACAATCAACACATGAGACATTAGATTTTTACATGGAAAACCCTAAAAGGCAAAAACCACGGTGGGTGTTAGCCCACAGAAATATATAAGTTATACCAATACCAAAAAATAGAGGTTCACTGCCTACGGGGTTCACTGCTAAGAACTGCTCATTGCCAAGGGGTGGCTCACTACCAAAATATGGTGAACTGATTCAGTAGCATCTACTCCATGGCTGGGTTCAGTTCCATTGAAGCACAATACAACTCTACTCTACTCTTTTACACCTTCACACTTATCTTCATTTTTTCTCAAGGACTACTTTTTCACAACTCTATTACATGCTTTTATACAATTCATCAACCTTGGAATGTACATCAAGGTCAGTATTACATTCATCAACCATTGGAATATTTTCCAAGGTCAACATTACAATAATACAAAGAAATAGGTCTAGACCTAAACAAGATTTGCTAAGGTAAAGATGTATGTGGATCACGTTATGACTTAGCTAGGACTCAAATGCAATCTTTCATGCCATGACACAATTCCACAGTCTTCAATGCATCTCTGCAAGAAGTGAAGACAACCAAGTTGGCCAAGACTGGTGTTAGCACTAGGTCTTCAAAGAACAGACTTTGTCCAAGATCCTAATTTCTCTTTGTAGACTAATCCAAAGGTAGGAACACAATTAGGAGACATCCACAAGCCCATTGTAATCACTAGGAACAACTGCATGATTTCAACCACTTTGTCAAGAAGATTCTTCAAATAAGAGCACAAGAACAACACTATCAGCCACTGTCATAAAGCAAGGATAGCTTACGGACCATCAAATCATGAACCATTATAGTTGAATGCACTTATCATCATTCCAGACTTAACTATAGAGCCGCAGATCATAATACTTCAATGTAGAGGAATGCGGAGCAAATTATCTTCTCTTTGTCACAAGTGAATACTCAGAAAAGGTAGCTTTTACTTTGGTGAACATAACTCACTTATATCTTCATACTGGAGGCTCAAACTTAGAATGTACCATCTTCAGACATGCCTCTAAATAACTTCCAGTTCACAGATAAAGATATTCATCCTACAGGAAATGTGGAGCAATCTCCTGGACTATTCTTCTATATGTAATACATTGTTTCCACTACAACTCACTATTTCTACTAGAGGAGCTAATTTTCTCAATATCCTCAACATCAGAATAAATTACATAGGTAAATACAAAGCATCTAACTCATTCTAGGAAAGCAACAAGATAATGGCATAGTTGACATCAATGACAACACCGATTAGGCACATACTTGCAAAATGTCCTACTCTTAATGCAAACACAATAACAAAACTCAATCTAATATTTCCTAAGAGGATAGACATGGATTGTCCTCTAGGAGATATTCCTTTATATGCATTTTCACAAGATGAAGAAATACTTGAATTCTTGGGAGCTTATGCCAGTGCTCCATGTTATTACCATAAGCGAGGATTGCCTTATAGTTTAAATATTGATGCACACTTTGGAAAATACAATATTATGATAAACATTACTAATGAAGACTCTAAAGAATAACCAAAATCACCCAATCTCATAGACCCCAATACTTTACTTAATGGAAAGACTGTGGAAGTTTCTATGGACAAAGATAATACTAAGAGTTATTCCTATAGGTGATTTTTTAAGTACTAAAGAAAAAGAAGATATGACCAAGTTGTTAAATGGGTTTTCTAAATTATTTGCTTGGAATTATTCAAATACGCTTGGTATTGATCCTTAGACTGTAACACATAACATTGTATTACAACTTGATACTAAGCTGTTTAAAGAAAAGATACATAAGGTGAATCCTAAGGTTGCATTATTAGTTAAGGCTGAGATAGAAAAATTTTTACAAACTAGTTTTATCTACCCTATCGATTACTCACCTTGGATTTTGAATATTTTGATCATCACTAAACTTGATGGTTGTATCCAAATGTGTACTAATTTTAGGGATTTAAATCTTTCTTCTTTGAAAGATGATTTCCCTTTGCCAAATATTGATATGATTGTTGATTCAATAGCTGGTCATGCATTACTTTCCTTCATGGATGGCTTCTCAGGATATAATCAAATTTTCATCAACCCTCAAGATCAATACAAGACAAATTTTATAACCCCTTATGGAACATTTTGTTGGGTTTTTATGTTGTTTGGATTAAAGAATGCTGGAGAAACTTACCAATGGGCTATACTCTTATCTTTCATGATTACATGCATAATATCTTAGAGGATTATGTTGATGACATTCTTGCATAAATGTGTCTTTGGCATAGACAATGGAAAATTGTTAGGATTTATAGTCTCGCATAATGGTATTGAAGTAGACACGAAGAAAACTGAGGTGATTGTTAATATACCAACATCTAAGAACATATCTCAACTTTGTAGTGTGCAAGGGAAGATATAACCCATTCACTAATTTGTCTCACAACTCATAGATAGGAATCACCCTTTTGCTCAACTACTGAAGAAGGATTCAAATTTTCAATGAAATTCTTAGTGTCAAAAGGATCTTGAAGACTTAAAAAAGTTATTTAGCTAATCCTCTAGTTTTAAAGTCTACTATCGTTGATAAACCTTTTATTCTTTACACTTCAACATCTAATAATACTCCCGTAGCCTTATTAGCACAACATAATACTAATGGCAAAGAATGTGTTGTGTATTACATTAGTCAAAATTTACTTGATTATGAAGTGCAATATAGTATCATCAAAAAATAGTGCCTAGCTCTTGTCTTTGCAACACAGAAGCTTAGGCATTACCTCTTAAATGACCAAATACATGTCATAGTGAAATTTAATCCCCTGCAACATCTTTTTACTAAAACAAACCTTTCAAGTCACCTTTCTAAATGGGTTATGTTGTTAACAGAATTTGATCTCAAATTTATCTCTCAAAAAGCAATTAAAGGACAAGCATTAACTAACCATTTAGCTGAAGCACCTTCCCCCTTTACTCTACAAAATTAGGAGACAATTCTTGATGATCAAATCCTAAATATAGATACAGATGCTAAATGGGAATTGTATTTTGAAGGTTGACGATGTCAAACTACCTTCAGTGCTAGTTTAATATGAGTACCTCCTTCTAGAAAGTTGACTCCTATGTCTTACCGTCTGAACTTCTCATGTACAAACAACATTGTTGAGTACGAAGCTCTCATTGCAAGACTTCATGCTACTTTGGCTCTTAGCATTAAAAACATCACTATATATGGTGATTCACAATTAATTGTGTGACAAATAACAGGATCATATCAAGCTAAACAAGACAAATTATCTCAATAATAGGATCTTGCCTTATCTCTATTAAAATAGTTTACATCATTTTCAATTGATACTGTTTCGAGGAAAGACAATTGACATGTGGATGCAATGGCAAGAGTGGCCTCCCTTAAATATCCCTTGTCAATTCACCTGATGAATATTTTTTTATCATTCATAATCTTAAAACACCTACACTAGATAAGCCTGCACACTTAGTTTTTGATGTATGTTGTAGTACAAATTTTGATGAATGGTTCTCCCATATATTCTATTATTTGTGTGATGGTACCATTCCTAACTCAAAATCTAAGAAGGCACGAGTTCTCCTACGCAAACTTGCAACATGTTATACTATTCTATTCAATGTCTTATATAGATGAACCTATAATGGTGTTCTTCTCTGATGTCTTAATAATTTAGAAATCTCGATAGCTTTGGAAGAAGCTCACTCTGGTGCTTGTGGAGGGCACTTTAGAGGAAAATCATTAGTAGAGAAGTTATTATGTATGGGGTATTATTGGAAATGCATGGAACAAGATTCCTTCACTTATGTCAAGAAATGTCCACAATATCAACAACATAAACATCTAATCTGAGCACTTGTACAGGAATTTAGAGCCCAAGTTTCAACTTGGCCATTTTCTATTTGGGCCTTGGATCTAATTGGTAAAATCTCTTCACCTTCTTCTCAAGGACATACTTTCATTATCACCACCACTGATTATTTTACGAAGTGGGTCGAAGCTTTCACATTGTGATCCATGACTGTGGAAGTAATTTGTTGTTTTATATAGGATAATATCATCTCTCAATTTTCTATACCTTTCTCCTTAGTTTTTGATAATGGTACCCCATTTAAGAAGAAGGATGTGAAGAAATTTCTTGAAAATATCATATCCAACATTGCTTCTCTATGCCTTACTATCCTCAATCAAATGGCCAAGCAGAACCTTCAAATAAAGTTATTAGACAAATTTTACAAAACAAATGTTAATAAACATCAAAAACATTGGCATACTCAACTATCTTATGCATTGTGGGATTATAGAACAAGTATTCGTATGACTACTGGAACTTCACCATATAATCTTATTTATGTCACTAACGTGATAATACCTCTAGAGTTGGAAATTTCTTCATTAAGAGTTTCCCTAAAAGACATTATTGATGATGCCATGGAATGAGAGAAGATACTACAAAACTTGAGATGCTCAATAAATAGTGTATCAACACTCTAAAGCACCTTAAGGCCCATCAGAAAAATATCCAGCAATCATACAATGAGTGTGCCATACATCACTCATTCGACGTTGAAGATTTAGTATTATATGAGAATCAACACAACGTGAATGCACCACCCAGAGAAAAATTAAAGTTTATCCCTAATTGGCTTGGACCATATGTTATTACTAAAGCCTTTGGATCAGGAGCATATAAATTAGCTGACAAACAAGGTATTTCTCTTAAAGAACCTATTAATTCCACATCCCTCAAGAAATTCTATGCTTAAGATTCTATGTTCGAAGCTATTACATAAAGCAAATTTATTAGTTTAGCTTCAACTTTTAAAAGATAGATTATTTTGTCTTAATTCATTTAACATAGCATCTTTGTTAGTTAATCATTGTTGTATCATGTTTACACATACTTTGTTAAGATCACCTTTGTATTAACTAAACATAGCATAGTATTTTACTTATGTGTGAAAAATCATTAATCATTATGGATTTTTACTATATATTATGCAAAAAATTGTTTAGTATGTATCACATAAGCATTAATTTCATTCCCACATAATCATTAACATTTATCACTAGTTACATTTGCTATAAATCACATGTGATAAATCAATAACATTACAAGCATTAATAGGAAACATCATATACATATATATATATATACATATACATATATATATATATATAAACATTAGTTTGAATATACGTCAGAATTGACTATCCCATACATCAAAATGGGATGTCTTAGCATATAAGATACATCACATAGTTGAACCTTGATCACCAGTTCCCTAAGGACCTAGTGGTGTGTGTAAGATAGAGGCCTGCCCAGGGGTGGCTACAAACCACGAATGAGTCCCATAGACACTTTGCAATCATAGACCCCTGAGCTCACCTCTCAGACCCATCACCTCACCCTACAACTATATGTACATCTAGTGATAATGGCATCTTTCTGACTAAGCCCTATCTCTATCAGCTCTCACCTGATGTAACTCAAGAATTAAGACCTAAGTCATGATTGGATCTCTCTCAGATGAAGGTACTACTGCAACCTGATCTTGCAGTGCCTAGAGCTCAGCCTCCATGCACTTCATTCTCTAGATCACCTGATCTATAGCCTCTATAGCATGATCTAAAGTGGAATAAAAATCTCTACATGCCACCTTGTAGAGTTTTGTGGTGATTACCCCATTTGCACTTGCTGTTTGCTGCATTGGTAGGAACTAGTTCTGCTATCACACGACACACGAAGTCACTCCATGAATTAGTACCAAATGTGAAAAGAAAGACAAAGTTGATAACAATATCTCATCATATACATATAACATCATAGGTAAGTGTCAAAATAATACATCAAAATAAATAATATCTTACCTAGATCTCCATCCCGCCAGGATGGATCCTGAACTACTAGTGGTATGATGAACTCTACAGCTGGCTTTGCAGTTGGGGGTACATGACTACTCATCTCCCCTTGCTTATGATGAATTGATCTCCTAACATCTATAGAGGATAGACCACGAGCTCTTGACCATGGCCTTGACTTGGTCTCCTCATCATTGTTTACCTCCTGGTGATCTTATCGTGGTCTTGCTTTGAAAATGTACTACACTGGGATCTCATCCTCCTCCTCATCATCATCATCCTCCTCCTCATCATCTAGATCATAATACCAAAAAGAATCACTCATATCATCCTTAACTCCTATGTCATTCCCATGGCCCGCCCATGGTCATGGATCGCCTATTCTGTGATCGGTAGGAAAGATAGGAGTGGGTCATACTATCTACCACCGGGCCTGATATGCTTGGGTAACACTAATGTTGTATGCATCAGATAATGGCTTTGCATCCTCTATACCATCATCATCACTCACCATCACCTCAGCTACTATTGTTTGTCAAGTAGCATCCACCTTGACTGCACTGCGTGCTAAGTGCGCATAGCTCAGATGCAACATAGGAACATCTTGCTTGCATCTGAACTATTGTGCTACTCTATCAAAGAAAAACTAGACAACTATGTGATCAGGGCAACCAACCATCATCCAATACCTCTACATCTTGGTTAGCTGTCTGTATTGCTCTGTCCATGATCTCTGGCCACAATATGGTCTCCAAAAAATATCGTCACGTTGTAACCTATCAAATATCACTCTCCAGTATAATAGGTCACCTTGTCTCCAACATCTCACAAATGGATAAGCATGTGTACATGGATATGTCCACACTGGCTCTATAGGGACACCTCTAGGCCATGTGTACCTAACGTGCTCGAATATCCATACCTGTAATAGGGTGCACACCATTAGGCTCTGTGTCTTATAATGGATGTAACATCCCAAGTTGCAGTAGAGGTGTGCAAGCATACTAAGTCCCCATGCGTACATAGTCCTATGCTACTCCATGGATCTGATAGTATGAACTAGGCCCCCGTGATGGCATGTCTCTCATCCATCCTATGCAACCGCCAGGGTGATGATAGCTATCATGATCTGCCGTACTAAGGGAATGTCACCACATCGCTACTCTATCCATCGTAGTGTAATATGTCCTTGTCTTACTTGAGCAATTATGTGACCTAAATAATACAAGTGGATCTGTTTGGTGTACTCTATCGAGTGATCCTCTAGGATCCTCATTCTCTCTCCACACACAGGGAGTCATAGGATGCGGTAAATTTCATCCATAGTAATGACCATCTTACCTATGGGTAGATGGAATGTGGGCATATCTGCATTCCACCTCTCCATGAGCACCACAAGCATTCTACAATGGAATCTCGTCATGGGCATCCTAAACACTGACCATAGTCCTACCATCTACAAAAAACCCCTATCCTTGTTGGACTTAGTACTCGCATGTTCTTGAAGTAGTGTCATCAGACAATCACTTATGTGCTCTAGTGTCTCAAGAACATCCTACGCATTACACATTTGAATTTAAATTAGTCAACCTTATCAAAACATCAAATAGCATCTAACTAAACATTACATTCCTTGTCCTTCAGGTTCTTGTCCTTTCTAGAATTGGGTGCCCCAGGAAGACCTAAGCGCCCTAGGAGGATCTTAGTGCCCCAGGAGGACTTGGGCACCTAGAGTGGACTTGGGTGCCTTGGCTAGACTTGGGTGTCTAGAGAATTTTAAATGGTATGTATAACGATAAAAACATCAAAAATAGGAAAGAATGATGACATACGTGAAGTTTAAGACCCTACCTCTACCTTGATATGGTAGTTTCTGACTCAGGATCATAGTATCTCCAGTCGTGGAAGCTAGTATAGACATCAAGTTAGCATGGCTAGTCTCTTTCTCCTTCTCCTTCTCTCCTCTACACAATGAAAATGAGAATGAATGGTGAAAAAGTGAAAACTCACTTTACTTATAGTAAATGGATGAGAATTCCTATCACTATCTAGGTGCAGAAATAAATAGTTTTACTCATGAACCTCTACCTGGGGCTGTCGAACTTAGATTCATGTGTCGATGGTTGCATTGAAATCCTAGATCCACCCTCCATCTAACCCAATGCCTCGTGCTTCAGTGTTGTTGCAAAAATGACCCTCACAATGCATTTCTCATCACCTTTCTCTAAAATCTGTGTGTGTAGATAACCGCCTTGTTTCTCCTTTTGAGACTAAGCAAGAAGAAACAAGGGGGCATATATCTCCCAAAATTTCCTCTCTCATCATGTATCATCACTCAACCCCTTAGTGTTTATGGCTGACCCATTCATGTGTTGGTTGCAGGTTGATTTGATTTTGATTAACTGGCAAGTGTTCCTTTGTAGGACGTGGTTCCTAACTTTGTGGTCTTCTTCCTCTTATGTGACAACACTTTGGCTTCCTCTATAGTATCCTTTTGGGTATCCTTTTCATTATTTATGTATTTACTTTCCTTTAGTTGCATATGCACATAGTGTCATATGGCCAATAAGTGGGGGCTAAATGTTATGTCAAAAAATGTCCTTCATGGAATGACACAATTTCTCATAGTTTAGCTCCACTCCTTCAGTTTCCTTTTGCATTTAGTTTAGATTTCTTGAAGGTAGTGTAGGTTTATTATTTTAATTTGAACAATAGAATTTTCCTATATACACAAATCTTTTCTTGATTCTTGAGTCATCTAGGGTTTTATATTTTCTTTAAACACATATGATCTGTGAACACACACATCTGCAAATCTTTATCATTGGCTATTGTTGAGGTAGAAATACCAAATATGGGGCTTGACTGAGGCAAGCTACTATATATCCACAACCATCTTTCTCCTCCTTTTGTATGTGTAGGTCATATTCAAAAAAATTGGTGGAAAGGAGTAGAAGAAAGACATGTATTGCAGATACAGTCATCAAGAACTTTGAGTTTCGACATTGTGAAATATTCTGGACATTGGGACATGTTCCCTAGTCTAAGTAGGCATTTAATTTTAGATCTAGGATTCTTTGAGAACACTCTGAGATTAGGTACAGGAGATTTTAGTCACCAAAAATTGTCTGGACACGAGGGTGGGTGCCCTAGTCTAACATGCCCTCAATTTTCAAGTACATACTCTTTGTGATCCCTACTCTACATTTTTGTGATTTGTCTGTTAGTATCTATGCCAGAAATCTATCTGTTATCACATACTTTGCAATTAGGATTTCATGCTAGTTGAGTACTTGAAGCTTATCAAAACCTAATTGAGGCATTTAATTAGTTACAACAAGCATAACAAAAAGGCCATAAGAATCAGCAGCTTGATCTTTCATAGTGAGAAAGCTCAGTTCTTATTTCCTAATGTTTAGTGAGAGAAAGAGGAGCTTGATTTAGTTTAGATAAACTATCATCTTCCCACCTTTTTCCATTAAATAGAAAACGTGTCTACCTCAAACATGTAACACCGAAATAGGTCGACACCAAACACTTCCATGGTGGAAAGAAGTGAAGGTGGACCATGAAAAGGGTTAACTAGGACCCAAATCTATATCATCTTACTGCTCATCACATCCACAATCCATGAGGTACCTCCATAAATAGTGCTAGTATGCTAGGTTAGCCAAACCTGAACTAACAAAACAAGTGATCACATACATGCCTCTTCAAGTCTAAGAACATCATGGGAATCACAAAGAAACAATCCACAACATCCACATACCTTTTCAGAATATTCTAGCATCATCAAAATCTTCTACAACACTATCGTAAACACATGAAACTAAGAATACATTCATTATGCACATCAAGATGTACTATTGGTGAAATCCAACACAAAAACTGAGCTTACAGAGAAACCCAACACTAGAAACTTCAAAGGAAATTAGGTATAGGCAATATAATCTCATTCCCAGATCTGTAAGACAAGAAACCTCAATGTGTAGAAGTGCAGAGCAATCTCATTTCTCCCAAACAACCTTCTTCATAAACAAAACATTTTGTCAAACACATCTTCCACTGCTACATGATCTACAACCTGAAAATCTAGGTGTAACACTAAACAAATCTAATCATTACTTTTAAACCACAAAAGCATACCTTCAACCATAAAGAAATGTGAAGCACAACACTAAACATACCTCTATCAAACTGCACACCTTTTTCTTCAAATTTTCTCAAAAGCACTTGGAAACCAAGTGAACCAGCTATTGGAGGTTGACATCAATGACAACACCAGTTTAATCTTCCAACAATATTTTAAAAATAAAAATATATATTGTAAAAAAGTTGACGTCCCATGGAAACTACTATGTTTTGATTAAATTTGACTTTAAAAATTATAAAAAAATATAATTATTTATCTAAAATTAATTTTTTTCCATGCACTAGATATTTGAGTTGGCTTATTAAGAAAAAAATTAAAGAAACAATTTTAATTTTGCTATATTTTTCTTGATGTCCCATTGATGTCACTTTTTTTGAAAATATCAGCATTTAAATTCATCAATTAAATTTATAAAAAAAGTATCCACCTATTTGTAAAAAAATATAAAAATTATAAGCATAAACTATTATTTAGTGGAAAATTGGATTTGTTAATGTTTTAGCATTTTTTATGTTTGAATCTGCCTTTCCACTTTACATTCAAGGATCTAGGGTCAAGTGGCAATTCACTATCATACCTTAGGTCACTATGAAATGTAGGGAAGCTTGGATTAGGGAATTTAATCACCAATTTATCTTCTCTTATGCTTAATTGACCATTAAAACCCTAATTATGCAAATACAACAATAAACTGATGAATAATAGAAAAAACTCTTATAGACGGAAGTAAAATAGAAAATCACAGAGTACCTATTTTTAGAGTTTTGAGGTAGAACAATCGAGGACACTGGAGCAGGCACCCTAGTCCAAGGTACAAGTTTCCTTGCAGGATCCAGACCTCCTTCCGACACTGATCAGCACTGTAACTCCTGTATCTAGAAATTTAGCTACAAAGAACACTAGAGCGAGCGCCCAAGTCTTAGAAATACTCTTGTGTCCTGCTTCTCTTTGGATCGTAAATCCTTGATGTCTGCCAATCCTTCTTGCAACTTCACTTTTCCCAAATGCGACACCTATAACCTGCAATCACAAGACTTTGGGAGGGGGTTGTGGTGTTTAGAGGGTTGCCTCAGTCAAGTCTCGTAGGACACTTAAGTCTCTGAACACCATTGTTAGATAGAGAGTGCATGCCCTTGTGAGGCAAAGGCAAAAACCAAAGGAAATGATGATGAAAACACAATATAATGTCACCTTGTAGTGAAGATATCATGGGAGGAAGATGCTCTTCATTCCATGATAAAATGGATGCTCAAATCTACAAACACAAACACATAGAGAACACAATTCTACCCTTGCAACACAATGAAAGCCTTGAATAACCTTGAGAACACAACAACTTGCTAGTCATCATCTAGTTTACAAATGTATTCTTAAACATGCTTTTATATGTAACTACAAACACACCTGCCAAGATTTTCATAATTCAAACTTACCGTGTCAGCAAAGGACCCAAATAATGGTCATAAACTGACACTCAAAAATTAGGGCTGCCCTAAAATAAGGCAGGACTAGGATGCGGGCGTCCAAGTCCTCCCCCCTATTTTAGGTAGGGTACAACTCAAGGGGTCCTCCTTGTAGACACCCAAATTTATCCCAACTTTGTTCATGTTTAGCAACACCTTGTCAAAAACATTATCTTACACATCATGTAGCATTTTGTCCTAAATCCCACTCTTAACCCCGCTTATTCCATTAGCCAATTAATTAAATAAATTTTATTTATTTAATTAAAATCCCATTCAATCCCATCCTCATCCTACTTAGCTAATTAATTAAATAAATTTTATTTATTTAATTAATTCCACATCATATCCTAATCATATCCTATCCTCATCCCAATTAATTAAATAAATTTTATTTATTTAATTAATTTCCACATCATATCTTATCTCATCCTATTCATTTATCCAATTAATTAAATAAATCTTAATTTATTTAATTAATATCCAACTCATATCCCAACTAATTCAAATATTTTATTTGAATTAAGTTCTCATCATAAGCTGAATTTTCAATTAATTAAATAAATTTTATTTATTTAGTTAATTTATCTTATCATTTAGCCGACATGTGTGCCTCTTTCATTTAAAAAAGATAAGTGGTACTACAATTTTTTATTTAATATCTTTCACATGTAGTTCTTTTTATGTACACAAACACACATGAGCCCTATCCTCCTTGACACTTGTCAAATGACTACAACTCTCTTGAAGAGTGGGATAACCGAATCAATCCTAGCCATCCACATCAATCAATTAGCTTTTTAATCTCAACCATCCATTTGAACCAAGCCTTTCCTATAAATCAAACCCCTCACAAGCCATTAGCATGCATTAAGCTTCAAGTACCATTATTCTGTCAAATTTTCTAAAATACATTGATCCTCAAGTATCCACATGCTGTCAAAATATCATTAGAGCCTTTGCATCCTTCATCTATCATTCATTCTATCATATCTTCATCTTAATGTTATGTTGCAGAAGTGAGCACCCAACATTCCTCCAACAATAATCCTTCAAAATCTTGCATGCTCATGCGAGGTGGAGAAGAGCAATAGAGATAAATCAAGGATAGTGTGGAGATTGGTTTGCATTTACATTTTTTATTTTGATTTTCATGTTGTCTTGTGCTTCATTGTGCATTGCTAGGGTTTTATCATTGTTGTTTAATCATTTGCCCTGATTTGCAATTTTACCCTAACTACATTTGGCACGCCCGGTGGGACTCACTTTGCTTGATCTTTTTTGCAGGTTTTTGTAGTAAAAATTTGCATTCATCTAACCCCCATTGTTGAGTTTTGCAGGTTTAATTAACTTTTTGTTGCAGATCTGCTACTTTTTGGACAAAACCCTAGGTTTTAAAGATTTCAGCATATCTTCCAAATGGCTATGAATTTTTCTATAAGACTTTAGCAGAAGTTTGTCCATGATATAAGGAAGCTACAGCAAAAAAGTTTTGGGTTTATCATGATTTTTGCGGGATTTATCACGTTTTTATGTTTTTTCATAAAATCACAATTTTGGGCTCAAATTAGTGAAGTTTTCAAAAAATTTTAAGTTTCTGGAAAGCTCTTAAAATTCTAATGGGGGTCTATGTTTTGCAGATTTAATTTGGAGGTCATTTACAGTGCAAAAATATCAAATCTTTACTGACTATACCGTTTCCATAAATCCATATTTCTGGGCGTAAATCAGGGAATTTTTCTGATTTCTTTAAATTTTTGGAAAGCTCTCTAAAAATTAATGGGGGTCTTGTCTTTGATTTTTTAATTTTCAAACAAAAAAACTATCAAAATAATCAAATCTAATTCGGCTATGCATCTAAAATTATAATTTTTCTTGCCTGATGAGCCTATTTTTTATGCCTGCATTATAATATCATTTTTTTTTATGTTGTAGGTGATCAGAAGGAGCTGGAGCAACATTGACATCAACATCTATAGCAATTTTGATAGTGAATTAACCAGGTGCAATCATTTCATTTCTCATCTTCTAATCATTGTTTGCAAACACATTTGGATTTTAGGCATAAAATGAACAATTGTTTGCAAATTCACATCAAAAAATTGGGATAAAATGAACAAGTGTCTTTCATCACATTTGGATTTGGATCTAAAATGAACAAGTGCTTGAACTATTTGATCACACATTGAATTTCTAAGGTTAATGAACCCCATGCGAGTGTGACCAAGTAAATGTGTATGCTCTCTCCTCGCGTCCCAACACGAACTTGGAGATCAAAAACATTTACTTGTGTTTGTTTTGTTTAGCCTTAGAGAATCCTGCCTTGGTATCCACCCCAAGGGAACGACCTCAAGTGGTACTTTCATCCGGTCCGCTATAAAAATTAGAGGATAAGGCGAAAGCCAAGTCTAACCGGTATTAGCGCTCACCATATAGTGCTAACTTGAAAGGAAGTGTACCTTTGTGTATATTAAAACTCCTAGTAGGGTTAGTTAAAGTCTTAAGTGGCTTGCTGGATGCTCGTGGGGTGCCGGTCCCCTGGATTTTCACTAGAACCTCCTTGTGATAGTGGCCTTGCCTTAACTAGGACTTGTTGAAGTGTCTTCACGTGCTTGCTTAACCAACATCACATTCTTCCAAACTAACAACTTGCTTATGTGTCTTGCATGAGTGATTTATGGTGTATATGCATAATCATTTGTTTGAATATTGCCACATCAAGCTATAAACACCCAAACACATAAAGACAAGTTATTCTACACATTCTTCCAATAAGATTCAAACCCAATCACTTTCATCCCAAACATAACCTAATTATCATCCAACCCCTCATATCCACATCATCCAAACAAGCCACATCATCATCCAAATCCCTAAACAAGCACTTGCTAAAAGGACTTAAGATAAACACTTGGTGACAACATGTCTACACTAGAGGACCTAGAAATCAAATTCCAAAGATTCCTCCAAAATCTTTATCAAGGATCACAACCCCTAAACCAAGATGCCATTGAAATATTACAATTCTTCATCCAAAGAGCTCAACCCCATGCAAGCCAATCACCTCAATTGCAACACTTTGTAGCCCAAGTTCAACACCTTTTAGCCAGTAGTCAATCTCGACAAGTACATGAATCCTTAGCCACTCCATACCAACCTAATCCACCTCATATCCACATGTCATATCCATCCACTTCCTATCAACTTAACCCACCTTATAGCCACATGCCATATCCATCCATTTCCTATCAACCTAATCCACCTATCCACCAAATCAATGCCACATCAACCTATCAACCTCCACCTTAAGCTTATCCAATCCCTCATGCCACCATTCCAATGCACTACCAAGCCCATCCACAAGGCAATCAAGTGATATTACAAGAACAACATCCAAGTCCCAATGGCTCTTTGTACATAAATCAAGTAAGTCCAAGTACACCTTTTCAACAAGACCACCAAGCACCATTAATAGCTCTAAATCCACCTTTCCAACAAGAATCATATCCAAATCCCAATGGCCCCTTGTACATAAATCAAATGAGTCAAATTTATCCTATGCAAGACTAAATTACCTTTGACAAGGGAGATACCGATCTAGAGTGGCCTTCATCATCTAATCACCCACCAACACATGAGCCAACTAATCCTATCCCAACACCACCATGTGATCCTACTCCTAGTCCATTGGTCCATCAACCTTCCAAATCACCAAGCCCTTTATTACCTTCATCACCATGTCATTCTAATCCTTCACCAAAGGATGCGGCTAAGATAGTTTTACAAAGGATGCTTGAAGCAAAACTCATTGAACTTCCCCCCATCAACCCATGTGAAGAAAGTCCATATGATGAACATGATTATTGTGCATACCATAGGACCAAAGGCCACAATACAAATCAATGCCCAATATTTGTTCCAATTGTTTACAAGGTGTACCTACCTATAATGGGAAATCATGCCACATCATCCCAATCCTGTGTGTCACCCTCATCTAGTCCAAATCCTAATCCACCCAATCCAATTAGCCCTCAACCTAATCCTAATCATAAGCCTACAACACCATCTACCCTTATTATCCATCCATTATATTTCCCATCCACTCATACCCTTGCAAAGGATGTGATCCATTGGCTACTAGCTAGGATTAAACTATCTCCATGTCAAACACCCATTCATGATCCTACCAATGAACTTCCAAAGGTCATGTCCAATCCTATAATTCCATCATGTGGTCCACCTATCCTTGAGCCTATCCAAGAACCTTCCATTAACATACCTAGCCCTTCAAGCCCATCATGTGACCTACAAGCCATCAACCCTCTTCAAGAGTCTCCTATTATGAATCTAAGTCAAGAGTCATCATGTTCTCATGTTCTTGACCAAGAGCCTTCCACTTCCATTCAAGCAACCCAAGAGGTATGTCAAAGGTTTAATCCTAAGCATGTGGAAACATTACGCCCTAGTCCAACTCAAGACCAAAACACTTTCATGCAACCCATCCATAACATTTATCTTCTTTATGATCAAGATGATACCTATGAAGAAGCTATCCATGAGCACCTTGATCCTATCCATAATCCTATATCTATCCATGAGCAAGATATCCACATTGCTCGTAGTCATCCACCATCTAGCCCTATCCATAATGAGCAAACATCAACTTGTCATGATGAGACACTTGTCCCCCAAGTAAGCATAAAAGATCAAACAAATAACTTGGATCATACTGAACACAATGCTAATCAAGATCCTAATGATCCCCCTTCCACATCCATCATCGATCCCATTTCAAATCCATCATGTCCTATTGCTCTATGCACCCTTATACATGAGTTTTCTTCCTTAGGACAACAACAACCTTTGTCCTCCACTTCATCTTCTCCATCCAATAAAGACCTCAAGTCTAGTGTTCAAACCACATCAAGTCCCATTGTCCATCGCATACTCCAAAACATGAACTACCAAGGTAAAGGTCTAGGCCTTTATGAACAAGGTATTTTGGAGCCAAACCACGTCAAGACCCCTCCATGCTCATATGGCCTTGGATACACACCCTGAGGTAAACAAGGCCAAGATGTTGGTAATCCCTTCATACATCCTAAACCTACCACTTTCCATCACACCCCCCATCATCTACCCAAAACATATGTAGCCAATCCACCTCCATCAACTTACAAACCCCAAAAGCATGTGACTGTACACCTTCCGCCATCCACTTTACCTACACTTTTACCAACTCCAAATATCCCTCCATCCACCTTGCCACCATTTCTTCCAACACCTAATTATCCACTTATTCATAAGTATCCTTACATCCCTAATCATGACCAAAAAAAGCACACATTGTTTAAGCATAAAGCTTCCAATCATTCCATCCACTCCACCCACCCCATGGGATTCCAAAATAAACATTTGGATGCCTTTATCTATAAAGCCAAAAATCCAACTAAAACTCCTAAGGACCCTCATTCTTTTAGGCATCAATGTGAAAAGTCTCTAAATCATCCATCTTCTAAGCAAAGTACATTCACAAAGCCATCTAAACCCATACCTCCAAATGCAAAGCCCAAAAGCAAAATGGTTTGGGTTCCTAAGCAAACAGCTAGCAAAATGAATGAGGCATCCTCATCCACATCTAAGCAACCATTCAAACCCTTACCTCCAAAAGCAAAGCCCAAAAGCAAAATGGTTTGGGTTCCTAAGTAAAAAACCAGCAAAGCAAATGAGGCATCCTCATCCACATCTCAAGAATCCCAACCACCTATATCCATCCAAAACTTCCATTCCCTTCAAAAATACCACAAGCAAGGAAAAAGCACTAAAAATACTAAATCTATGTGGGTTCCAAAATCACTTCATCAACCATCTCCTAAGCAAACATCCCCATTGCTTCCCACACCACCATCTCACCAAAAGCTTCAATGTTTATCACGGTGTGTGCAACCATTGGTCATGATTCCCTTCCATTCCAAAACATTCCCACATGCCTCCATCTCCCCATCCTTTATCCATTATCCTACATATCTCCCCAATCACCTTCCTATGGTCCATGCTTTTGCATAAATCCTTTCATCCATCTATCCTTGCATGAACCTTTCATAATCCACATTATAATCCATTATCCACTTAATCCATCTCCCATCCATACAATCCCTTATCAACATCTATGAGCATAATGACATGGTCCATGCGAGGACATCCATCTCTAATGGAACTACCAAAATCCATAGCACTAGCCACTTGAGTCCCTCCTATCCATTACCATGGTGAAAACCTGGCAAATAGGTGCCATGTGTAATTGTCAACACATCTAAAAGCAAAAAAGAAAAAAAAATCAAAAAAAAAAAAAAAAGTAAAGAGAAAGCCCTTCGTCTAATGGTGAAAACCTGGTAAATAGGCACCTTGGATAAGTACCATAATGAAAACCTGGCAAACAGGCGTCATGTGTAGGTTGATCTTCTATGTCACTTACACTTGGGGGCACATTGTCTCATTCAACCTATCCATTTCCAAACTATCTATCCAATCATACCATTACCACACCATCATACCATCCTTAGCCATTACATAAACATGCCTATCCTATTGAACCCATTTACCCATTTTTCCACCTTTTGACTTTGAAGAAGACATAGGGGCAAAATGTTGAAATATGTTTGGATATTTCTTGACATACCTTCTTTCCAAACCAAGTCCTATCCATTGACCATTTATCTATCCCATTTAAACCAATCTATCATGTCATCTCTTGGTCATGAGCCTTGTCATGTAAAATCCTAAGCATTACCACCTAGAATGGGGGCAAGTTCCTTCTATGCAACATAGCCTTTCAAGATCACATCCTAGCTCCCTTAGGATCCATCCACTATGGTGTACCCTTATCATGAGCTTTCCATCTTATAGCTTATCCCCATCTATTTATCACCAAGCTTTCCACTATAGCCTACCTATCCGTTTATCATGAGGCAAGCATCCATACCTTATACGGCCTATCCTCTTATGTATCCACTATCATGAGTCTTTCATCCCATTTACTATGAGTCCAATCCTTTTATCCATCCTTGCACCTAGACTTGGTTTTCTCCCTTGTCATTGGTATCTAGCACAAAGGTTACCCAATTGTAAATCCATTGGCATTTTCCAAAACATTTCAAAAAATACAAAAGAAAAAAAAATCAAAATATTCTCAAAAATCTAAAAAAATCAAATATCCAACGAAAAATCCAAGCAATAAAATCAATCACATCAATCCAAAACAATCCACTCCATCAACATCAATCAAAATCAAATCATCATCATCATCAATTCTTCTTATCAATAACATTCATTCATCGATTTCAATCAATCACTTCTTCCAATCATATCAATTAACTCAATCTAAGCAATGATCTTAAATCCAAGTCACACTAATCCATATCAAGCAAGCCAATCAATCAAGGAACATTATCCAATCAAATCAACAAGTTTTTGATCCTAATCTTGTCATGAACCAAATCAATCATCATCAATGGGATATAGCGTTCCCACATCCTTGTGTTGATCTAGGGATATAGCTTTCCCCACAATGACAACACTATCATCATCAATCAAACAGTCAATCATTGGTTTATGACTTGACAAGGGCAATACCTTGTTTGTTTTACATCCTTTGAGCACACTGAGAACACTTGCTTATGCTTAGATTTGAGTGGACACTCTAATCATCACACCATCACTATCATCATTCAAAACAATCCAATCATCAAAGCAATCAACCCAACAATAGCAATCATCAACATCAAAGCACATCAAGCTAGCCATCAAAACAAATCCAATCACTTCAGCAAATCAAAAGCAGATCAATTTACCACAAATCATCCATCCTTCATCAAATCAATCTAATCATCTATTTCATCATCTTCAAATCATTCCAAGCAATGATCCAAGTGTAAGCCCATCCTTAATCCATACCAATCAAGTTAATCAATCAAGCCAAGTTATCCAAATGCAATCAATGGTCTTGATCCTAGCCTTGTTGTAAGCCAAATCCATCAATCAACCAATCAGCCAACCAACTTAGCAAACAACTTTGTGTTGATCTAGGGATATAGCTTTCCCCACAATGACAACACTCTCAGCTATCATCAACAAAACAATCAATTAATCATTGTTTTACAGCTTGACAGGGGCAATACCTTGTTTGTTTTTGTATCATTTGTGCATGCTTGCTTGCTTGCTTGTGTGTGTTATCATTTTATCTTGCATTTATATCAAATCCTTATCATTTCCAGCTAATATTCATATCTTGTGTATGTTGGAATAGCTTTTTGCATTATCCTTTGCATCTAAGGTCATATCATACCTTTTGTGCATTAGGACTCAATGCTCTAAGTTTACTTCCTCATACGTTTGACAAGGTTGTATTACGCTGGGGCAAAAGACACAACATCACCCTGGTACTTATACCTTGGTGCATAACGTCTAGTGCTATATCAACCATCATGGTTGCTCACTTCTATTGCAGCATAACATATCTTCATTTCTTCTATTTATCCCCTTATCTTTCTTTCCAAGCCATTTCTTTTTGAGAGCATACCCGTGTTTGTCCAACTCGCCTATCCTCTCAAGGGGGCATCACCAACCTATCCTTTCTATCATCATCATCATCATCATCATCCATCATCATCCCTATCAATTATCCATACCTTAACTTCTTTGAAATGATGTTACTCGACATAAAGCTCATCATCTCGAACATCGTCTCAAAGAGGGGCAAAATGTAGACACCCAGATTTGTCCCAACTTTGTTCATGTCTAGCAACACCTTGTCAAAAACATTATCTTACACATCATGTAGCATTTTGTCATAAATCCCACTCTTAACCCCACTTATTCCATTAGCCAATTAATTAAATAAATTTTATTTATTTAATTAAAATCCCATTCAATCCCATCCTCATCCTACTTAGCTAATTAATTAAATAAATTTTATTTATTTAATTAATTCCACATCATATCCTATCCTCATCCCAATTAATTAAATAAATTTTATTTATTTAATTAATTTCCACATCATATCTTATCTCATCCTATTCATTTATCCAATTAATTAAATAAATCTTAATTTATTTAATTAATATCCAACTCATATCCCAACTAATTCAAATATTTTATTTGAATTAAGTTCTCATCATAAGCCGACTTTCCAATTAATTAAATAAATTTTATTTATTTAATTAATTTATCTTATCATTTAGCCGACATGTGTGCCTCTTTCATTTAAAAAAGATAAGTGGTACTACAGTCTTTTATTTAATATCTTTCACATGTAGTACTTTTTATGTACACAAACACACATGAGCCCTATCCTCCTTGACACTTGTCAAATGACTATAACTCCCTTGAAGAGTGGGATAACCGAATCAATCCTAGCCATCCACATCAATCAATTAGCTTTTTAATCTCAACCATCCATTTGAACCAAGCCTTTTCTATAAATCAAACCCCTCACAAGCCATTAGCATGCATTGAGCTTCAAGTACCATTATTCTGTCAAATTTTCTAAAATGCATTGATCTTCAAGTATCCACATGCTGTCGAAATATCATTAGAGCCTTTGAATCCTTCATCTATCATTCATTCTATCATATCTTCATCTTAATGTTATGCTGTAGAAGTGAGCACCCAACATTCCTCCAACAATAATCCTTCAAAATCTTGCATGCTCATGCGAGGTGGAGAAGAGCAATGGAGATAAATCAAGCATAGTGTGGAGATCGGTTTGCATTTACATTTGTTATTTTGATTTTCATGTTGTCTTGTGCTTCATTGTGCATTGCTAGGGTTTTATCATTGTTGTTTAATCATTTACCCTGATTTGCAATTTTACCCTAACTACACTCCTAGGTCCCATTTGTCATGTTACTTAGGGCTCATTCCATCAGGATGCCAAATTGTGAATTGAAATGTCCTAAATGTATGCAAATGACTTGGGGCACCCAAGTCCTCCCCCTATTTTGTGCAAGGTATAGCTCAAGGGGTCCTCCTAGGTCCCATTTGTCATGTTACCTAGGGCTCATTCCATCAGGATGCCAAATTATGAACTAAAATGTCTTGAATGCATGGAAAAGACCTAGGAGATAAACCTTAAGAGGGAAAAGCCCCCAAGGGGACATTTTCTAATGTTACATTTAGCCCCCACTTTAATGTATGTATAAACGCGAGGACAATACATGCATTAAGTAAGGTCACAAACACAACAAACACACCAAGCATGGAGAAGACATGCCAATCACATAGAAGATAGTAACAAGCACATAAAACACAAAGAAGACAGTTACAGTCACGTAGAACATGGAGAAGATAGTCAATGCATAGAAAACACATTAATGCATGGAAGACAAGCATGATTTCTTTTCTTTTTCTTTTTCTTTCATATATATGAAATGCAGATGCAAGTACTAGAAAGTAAACAAACCTCCCATAATACATGATTCACTCATCACGTAGGTCTTTGTATATATGGGGCAACACACACAAGACATGCAAAACCTCCCAAAATACAAGAAGCACAACCTGAAGGTGCTGGTCTTTATTCTGTATATGGGGCAGCAAACACGCCACACAAAACAAGCATGCCAAAAGACACACACTTGAAGACACAGAGAAAACATGACAGAAAAGCGATGGTGTGTTCCCTATTTCTAGGCTCATCACCATCTCAGGCACATTACAGGCACACACCGATGATTGGGATTTGCCACAACAATCACCAAAGACATGCTTAAGGGTTGAGTTAGTCACAGAACCATTCCCCACCTCCATAGAGGACTTTTGAAAATAACAGGATGTGCAATTTGCTCTGAGAAATACACCATCCCCGCCTCCACAGAGGGCTTAAGAAAAAGGATATGCTCAATATCCCACCTCCACAGAGTTCTTACATGATTGATTGATTGATTGCAAACAAACTCAAGGTGCATGATGCACTCATCGCCCAAGTCTTTGCACCTGAGGTCAAACACATTGCTAACATCTATAATAGACAACTTACCTTATATATGCCCCTACTTTAAGGCATTTGATGTCAGTTATCGATATCAAGCACATTAAGGTAGGAAGAAAACACACTAGGGAACATTGACTTTCGTAAAGCCCATGCCCCTCGGAGGTGAAATGTACTTTACAATTGCCAAATGTTCTGACAAACACATCCCTGCAAGAAACATGTTAGTGTCTACAAAATCATGATAAACAACAACATCGATGCATATGATTAATCACACAAAGAGCCAAGGTTATACAATGAATCCATAGTTCAAGGATAACCATAGGGCTATATCATGAAGCTCTCTGAATCGAGTACTACCAAGGCTAGATTTAAAGACAAATAAAGGTGCACGGAGCAACAGTATTGTTAAGATTTGTAAATGCGATAGAAACATTATTAATATTCACTACGTGAAAAGCATGAGTGCTTCCACTAGCCAAGCATTGGATAAGATATACAACCCCATCATCATATTAGGAACTAAGTCCATTTTTTAATTGCTCTCGAAAGGGACACTAGGTCTACATCAGTATAAATGTTTGTCATCATCTGCCCACTAGATGGAAACACTATAGGAAGGGAAAAAATAAATAAGAGAGGAGAAACAAGTGTCTTAGAGATAGTCACGTAGGAGGGTGCCCCTAGTGTCACCAACTGCGATGCTATGTCCATAAGACACAACACACAACAATGAAATCAGAGAGAGGCAATATAGAAGAATGATGATACAAATAGAAGAAGGTCACAACAGAGGTGGAATCCTGGTATCTTGGACCTTACAATAGAATCAAGGGTCATCCCAAGAGGCCTAAATAATAGATAATGCATCATGGGGGAAGCACATCATGAGAGAGATAAAGGGTTAGAGATACTTACCTATAGGGCCCCTTTTGAGCTAGAAGTTGTCTATAAGAAAATCATTGTCATCATCTTCCCACTCCCTAATGTCGGAGGAAAGTGGGGCATTAGGTACCATAGCCAAATTCAGGTCTTGTTCATCATGTTGTTCATCGTTAGGATCATTATTGTTTGGTTGAATGTTGGGATCAATGTTTTCTTGTTGAGAGGCAAGGTTTATAGCATAAGCTTGTCTTTTTTTTCTTCTTTCTCTTGCTTTTCAATTTTGTTTTCTTTTACCACTTATCTCTTGTAAGATAGGGCTATCCTCTTTCATAGGCTTATGAAATTTAGAAGATGAAGCACCGGGATCAAATCTCATTTGTCACGGTGGAACACTTTGTTGTTGACAACGACCTCCCGATCCTTGTAAGGATTAACATTTCTACATTCATTAGTCTATGTCATTTTAAAATTCAAAACATACATGACTTTTTTGACATTGAATTTCAAAAAGCATGTTTGTGTTGGATGTTTCCTTTATAAAAGTGTGACACAGTTCTAAACTTTTACCCCGCCTCATCGATGTTAAGAACCCGTGTTTAACCCTTCTATTTACTTTGTTAGTATATTAGTTGTGCATACATATGCTTTGTAAGTCATCCCATGAGCATATTGTATTATCCCACATTCATGGGGAGTAGTAGTTGTTTAGATTAGACTTGGTATATAAGTAAGTGTTGAGGCCAATGAAGGCATCCACAAATTTATCGTATTGATCTTGCTCAAAGGAGGTTGCCCCCTCGAAGTGGTCTACAACCAATAAATTCCTTTTGTGTTTTTGGTATTTCTATAAATCTATTATTTCATGCATTTTTCATTATTTTGTTTTAGGTGGTTACTCTCATCTGGTATCAAAGCACTTTCTTGGTCTCGCTAGGTGGAATTTTTATAGAATTTGTTTTCTGCAGTGGCCCTCCACGCACTGTGATTGTTGCAGCAGCATTTTTTTCACATATGTATTGTTCATTTGGATTGCAGGTTCAAATATAGGAACATACCTATCCACTTAACTATGGGAAGTACTTGGGCATATAGCCCTAAAACTCATTGTGAGGAGTACCACGGGAACCCTGAAGTAGCTAGTCCATTGAGAGGACCTGCTAGTGAAAAGGGCAACAATCCCTACCGAATTAACTAGTTCCCATCCGTGAGGTAAACCAAGAGCTGTCATTTGTGGCAAAGCAGTTATTAGTTTTACCTTAGCCATGGAGAGAGGGGTACTGCCCCAATACACAAGCCGTTAGACATCACTAGTGGCCAGAGTGACTCCCTCAAACCTTTAGGAAGCCGAACAAATTTGGGCCCCATATCTATTGGCAACAAGCAAACTACAGATTGAATCCGTCCACAACAGTTGGTAGATCATTTCCAAAAAAAATGAAATTTCAATTTTTTTGCAATATCTTTCTTGTTTTAGCTCTATTTCCTCTCAAGATTCACTGGAACACCTAAATTTTCATTTTGCATATTTCCTTCCTTGAGGACCCTATCCCAAATTCCACTTATCAAAGCCAAAAATCCCACATTTGTCTAACTTTAGGGTTTACATACCTTCTTCAATTCTCACCCAATAGCCTCGAGATTTTACCACCGTATTCCTTTCATATTTATGCTCCTTTGTCCCTCTTAGACAAATTTTCCCATTCTTTTCACCCTGCTTCTAAAATCATCATTTTCTTCTCCCTTTCCCCTTAGAAAGTGTCCAAAAGATAGTCAAACCCCAATTACCCATTGCAATTTTCCCCAAATTAAAATTTCCCTTTACTAAATGTGTTTTAACACATGTTTTTCTACCCATTCCAAAAAAAAATTATGGCTCTGGTAGTAACCTGATCAAGAGCAAAAAACATGGAGGATGAAATTTCTTCCCTCAAGTCCAAAATCCAAGATCTTAGTGAAAAAATTCTCAGCCTCAATCTTCAACATTCATCCATGAACAATAGAGGGCAGCCAGACTCTTGTTCAGACACTAGGTTTTCTTCTTCCAACAATTTTTAGGGGCTGAGGCTTGATTTTCCTCAATTCAATGGTGCAGATCTGACTAGATGGATATACTAGGTAGAACAATATTTTAGTTTGCATAATACTTTTGATATCAACAAAGTCCTTCTTGCCTCCTTTCACTTGGAACATGAAGCCCTTCAGTGGTTCTGTTGGTATATCAAGGCTCATGACAAGCCCCAATGGACTGATTTTTGCAAACACATTTTGCAAATGTTTGGCCCTAGTGATTTTGATGACTTCACTGGAGCACTCACTAAACTTCGTCAAATAGGCACTATGAGAGAATATCAAACTGAATTTGAAAAACTAGCCAATTACACGGAGGGATTGTCTAATGAAATCTTCATGAGTTGTTTTTTTAGTGGTCTGAAGGATGCATATTGATCTAAGGTTAAAATGTTCTACTCTAGCTCAATGATGGAAGCCCTAGGGTTAGCTAAGTTGGCAGAGGACAAGATCACAACTCAACAATGATTCAAATCCAATTTTGTTCCATTCAGAAATACATCTCCCCACAGATCTCAAATAATGCCAGCTCCTATCAAGCATTTGACCGAAGAAGAGACGTGGGTTCATATAGAAAAAGGACTTTGTTTTAATTGTGATGAGAAATTTACTTGAGGACATCAATGTGTTGAGCAAAATCTCTACCTATTGGATGTGGACTCTCCACCTAAAATAGAAGTTTGGGTAGATTCTTGATGAGTTGGATCTATGACTCATTTATTTCTTTATATTTCCTATTCTAAAAGACTTTGACAAAACATTATGGCACATATATATATATATATATTATAATTATATTTGTCTTTTCGATGGATTATGCACATGTTTAGTATTCACTTCCTTTTGATGAAATCTCTTAGGTATTTACTTGAATTACATTTTCAAAATGCATATCTCATGAATTTTTGGTATAAGTGGTGTATGTTTACATAAGGATTATAGCGGTGAGACTCCCAGTGGTCTCCGGATCCCTCCGGAGCCCTTTTTCCTATGAAGATTCTAAACTCTAGATGGCTCTAGATGTTGTTACCCTCCAAAAGAGCCATCCTCCCCTTCATTCAATAGCTATTACAAGATGATCCTAGGGCTCCATAAGAAGTCTAACAATGCAAACATGACCCACACCTCAATTAAAGTAGTTGTTATGATCCAAGTTTCCACGCCACTTCATTTTAAAGTGACTAACTAAAATAGTTTTTAATTGGCATCAGTTCCAACTAAAGTCACTACCACCAAGCGCCACACCATTCAAGGAAATTATTCAGTCCACCAACTATCAAGTTGATACAAATCTTTGATCTATAGTAACCCGTAGTGGAATCATTACTGTAATAAATACGGAACTGGATTTAATTCCAGTTCATTGTAGTTAGGATCACTGATAGTTATTTCTTTTCAATAAAGCTTGAATGTATAAATAGGAGCAAGTCATCTCTTCATGTTAGTTCTAGTTTTTCTTAGTCGAGTTTCTAGTCAGATTACATTTTCAGTTAGAGGAAAACTCTTTGTTTTCAATTTTGTACCCATGTCCATTTCTGGACTTTGATTAAATGCAAATGAAGGGTGAATTCTTCTAAAAGATAATTCAAGTTCAAGAGGATCATCTATAGCTAGGAAAGTAGGGCCCAATTCCCCAAACTAGAGCAGATCTCTCGGTATTTTGTTTTCATGCAATTCTGTTGGGTCTTTCTATTTAGTAATATTATCTTTGCATGTTGATCTTGTGATGTGTCCTTTCTTTTCTATAAGATTGTTTAGCTAATTGTCACCTGTAGGATTGTCTTCTAAATTTTGAAAATACCAAAAATAGAATTGTTATTTTAATAGCATTGTTATATTTAGAGTGTCTCATTGCTGTAATTTAACAATGGATGCAATTACTTTGAAGTTCTGTTTCAGCACATAAGATAGTTTCTTTGTTGAAATTTAACTAGTTTCTTTTCAAGAAAAGTGTGTTTACTTTTCTGGCAATTAGAATAGTTTCCTTCCAAGCAAGTGTGTTTATTTCTAGGTAATTAGAATAGTTTCTTTCAAAGTATGTGTTTTTCCCTTCAAGCAAATAGGTAGTTTTCATTCCTTGCATGTGTGTTTATTTTTGCAAGTTGAGTAAACTAGACTTTGTCCACCAACCACCGATTTAGATTCCACTCCAAAAAATCCCCCACATTAAGAGTCTTATTGTAGATCACTCTAGACACCTCTAGATTGATAATTAAATGATGATGAATTAACAAACACTAGTACGACCTCATTAATGCTCAAGATACAACAGATGATCAGGAAGAAGATTAGTAGCCGCTTGTTGAACCTATTTCAAAGGAAGACCACCTAGATATCTCTCTCCATGCCTTAGTAGGAGTCACCACTCCACAAATCATGTGGGTCAAGGGTTACTTCAAGAAGCTCCCTCTTATAATACTCATTGATTCTGGTAGCACTCATAATTTCATTGACCCTCAGATTGCCAAACATGTTGATTGTTTTGTCCATCCTTCTTCCAAATTTGAAGTCATGATTGCCAATAGGGGCATATTACCTTGAAAAGGGAAGTGTCACATTATTCACCCTAGTACCAGCTCATTTTCATCACTAGTTCTTCTTGTCTAGATAAAACATGGGTCATGGCCCCTCTGCATTGACTTCTGAGCACTTAATCACATAACAACCAAGGATAAGTTTCTGATCCTTGTTATTGATGAGCTTCTTGATGAGCTTCATGGCTCTCATTTTTTCTCCAAGTTGGATCTTCATTCTAGGTATCACTAGATCCGGGTTCATGAGGATAATATCCCTAAATTGGCTTTCTGCATGCATGATGACCACTATGAGTTCCTAGTCATGCCCTTTGGCCTCACTAATGCTCCTTTAACATTCCAAGCATTGATGAATAAATTATTCCAGCCCTACCTATGGAAATTAATTATGGTCATCTTCGATGATATCCTTATCTATAGTAAAACATGGACTAAGCATCTCTAACATATGGATCTCACATTGCAACTTCTCTCTAATCATCATCTCTATACAAAACATTCTAAATGTGTTTTTGGCCAGGATGAAGTGGATTATCTCAAGCATATTATTTCAGCCCAAGGGGTTTGAGTAGATCCCGCAAAAAAAGCCATCATGAAAGGTTGGCCACATCCTCTAATACTCAAGACCCTCCATGGTTTTTTGGGGCTGACTGGCTACTATCGTGTTGGGTTAATATTTTGTCTTCAACTAACTGAAGGCAAAATGGTGATATCAGCCATAGTATGATGATATAATATATCTCCTCTTAGCAAGGGGAGGCTCCCTTTTATTGCCTATTGAAACAAAATTAAACTACGTTAAGCTAAAAGTATTTACACTAGCTTTGCCCATGTGGGGGGTGTGTTACATTCATCCTTTTCTTTTCTTTTAGAAAAGATGTTTACAATGTTTGAGGGTAATATTCAATAATGCTTCTACACCTCTAATATTAACCTAAACAATAATCACCAATATTCTTGATTAAACGTGTGAATAATCATAGAGTATCAGTATAAATATGTGATAAGAGACTAGAAGACACACAAAAGCACGAAGTCTTTTCACTGCCTTCAATGAGAGTTTTATAGTAACCAATGACATAAGTTGAAGTGCACAAAGTCTTTCAACTCACTTCACAAAAAGATTCACGAACCAAGTGAATAATCTCAAGCACAAAGTCTTCAAATTATCCCTAGAAAGATTTTAAAAGTAACCATATCACCAGATGGAACACAAAGTCTGTCAACTAACAATACCACTAATCCACATGAATGTTTGAAAATTATAGCACAAAGTCTAAAAGTTCTCAACATGATTCATATACAAAGTGAACAACTACAAGCTCAACGTCTTTATAATCCTCCACCAAGAAATACTTTCAACACACATAGATTCAAGTAAACAATATAGCACAAATTTTATATAACTTATCTTGAATGTCCTCTAATCGTAATAACCAAACACCACTTTATCCAATCAATCAATAAGAGAACTCAGAAGAAATGTCATATGAACATCCTCACTCATACAAATTTGATTCAACACAAAGTTTGATATCAAAATTCACCTTCTTTATTGACTGGAATTGATCATGCAGTTTGAACACAAAGTCTCAAAGTTGAGTCTCAATTTGGATAGCACTTCATTGCATAAGATTAAAGGTGAAAATTTACAAAAGAGCCCTTTCATATTTATAGGTGAGAGCCAAGAGCTAATCTAGGAAAAAGTCTAACTACTTTGACTTATTCAACATAGAAGTCCAAATTGATTTAGGACTTTCTATGTTTTTACATGTAACTACATATTGAAAAAGTACATGTAAAGATGTCCAAAACATGAAACATAAAGCATGAAAACTACAAAAAATATACTAAGGCATGATTGTCTTTCTCCACCATCTCTTTCCCTGAAAACTACACACATCTTCCTGGTGATTGCTCCACGAACCAAATTCAAGAGTAACTTGCTAGGTTTGATGACTTAGCATCCTTGTGTGCCACTTCCATTGTCACTACCTTTTCTGATATCCAAACCACTACTTGCATTCTCACTTCCACCTTTTGCATCCCCTACTACCCGATGACAATTTATCAATGGTGTTAAGGAACCAAATAGAAGCACATGTAGATGATGCAATTTTCCACTGAAATCCACATTAAAATTCTCAAGTAGTATACATGCATCCTTTAAGCGTCTCTCCCTGTATGCAGACATAGCAATCACCATTTTCTCTTTATCTTTACCCACCAGAACCCAAGGTGCTTTAGTAATTTGTTTTCCTTCAATATTAAATGACATTAGATCCAAAACACGTGAACATGAATCACATATCCATGGTGTTAACTTGTCATCCCCCAACACATGAGCATCATTTTCTAACTAGTTTTCAGAAATATTTATAGCAAGATGCATGCTACGCATATGACTTCCAATCAAATGTTTTGTTGAGATACCCTTAAAAAGCACTTCTAATGTTGAATCATTCTCATTCTCTTCATCCACCTGGCAAAAATTTGCCCTACAAACTTTTGAACTTAAATTATGGCCCAAGTCTATCTTGGTAGATATAAGATCATCCGTGATATGTCTTTCAAAAATTACCCCCACAACATCAATAACATCATTTTTGACAACATATTTCTTGCCAAATCCACAACCATTAGCTGGAAGACTCCTTGAGCAATTATTCATTTGGAATGCATTCTCACATGCTTGGATATTGCAATCACCAACCTTGTTGTCTCTTGGAATATCCATTAGTTGCTGCCAAATAGCAGTTGGGTTAGAATTCCCATTCAAATCCATATTTGTGACCATAAAATTATTTGATGATTCTAATAATGCCTCCTTTCCATTTTTGGTAGCCAAAGTTTTAGCTTCTTTCTCAAGCTTAAGCCTCTCTTCATCATAGTTCATTACAGCTTCAAGTGATGTCATATCGGTAGCCTTAATTTCTCTTGTCAAATAGTATATATCCATATGCTATGGTATGGGAAGCTCTCGCACTCCTAGAGCTTCCATAATTTAGCTTGAGCTCTGAATCAACAATCAACTCATGACCATGGAACGTAGCTAGCAAGGACCCTATGTGAATATCTCGAGAGAGAGGATGAGAACAAAGGACACTGATACATCTCCTTTGTCCACGCTAGCATTGTTTTTTCCATTTTGCGATGGCTCCACTAATGTAGATGATGTTGCCTTTGACTTGGACACTGACACTGTCACTAACTTAGCACCCCTCTTTGTTGCAGCAGCTACCTTCTTGGTGGCTTCCCTCTACTTGCTCACATTAGAAATCATTGTAGAGCCTCGAGAGAGGATCTAAGAGGGCAGAGAATTGGAGGAGAAAAACCTAGCAAATGGGGATTGAATTCACAGAATTAATTTATTGGCTTTCTTTATTTCATCCTTTCATGTCTATGCATTGGGATCCAAGAGGACCTCTAGCATCTAGAACCTCCACAATAACATTTGATGCTTCTATCACTTTAACCAATTTTTTTATAAAATGTTCTCTCTAAGTTATCATGAATTTTGCCTAATTCTAAGTCTCATTGGGTATGCCTAGATCCTTTTCATTAGTCAAGGCCTACCTACTCTATAGAAGAAATATCTATTTAGACCTGTTTAGAGCATAGGAAACATGCACTATCCAACCTTCTCAAGTGTCTTCGAGATTGTATCTACTTCTTTCTTGATATTTTCAACCTGCTTTAATAGTATTGAATTTTGACGACCATCCATTTACATTTTAACATCCTTTGTCATCATTCTTAATAATTCAAAGAAGTAGCCATCACTTTTCAGGTAATGTAAAAAGCCTTGGAAAGTTGTCATCCGCTCTGATTCACTCAGTTTCTATAATAGCTCTAGTTTAAAAGTCATATTTATAGGTGGAGTGTCTTCCCCCTTTTATCCAAGGCTACTTTGAGTGCAGTCTCTATCCGCTTTACTGTGTCCTCATTTCCTTCTTTCTAGGTGCCTAGAAAGTGTAAGTTCAACAATTTTTGCCTACTCTATACATTGAAAATGCGAGTCTTGGCATGGGTGGGAAAAACTAGCGCTGCTGCATGTTGTGTGAAGTATAACACTTCTGTATGGGTGAAAAATTTCTCCACCCCTGCACTTATCTGGTAAATATTTAAGTTATGCACCAGTGGAGAAAATCACTACCTATGCCTACAACAATAAGTCAAAATTGTGTGGGGTTGGCATTTTTCTCTCCCATGCAATTTGGGAAAAACCAAACCTGTACGATCAGTGAAAAATGCTGACTTTATAGGTTAAAGACTTATTGAAAATAAAACTAAGTCGGTGAAAAAGTCTGATATGACAAAAATAAAAAACACTAAGGTTTAATTTGAAATGTCAAAACACTAATAATGATAAACGAAAATCTCAAACAAAAGATACAAAAATGAGAATCCTAGGGTTTTAAAACCTAGGTGTTGTGCCTTGTATAGTCACCCCATTTCATTGAATGGGGACCCCCCATTTTTTTCTTCAATTTTGGCTTAGAGTGTTGGCTTAGTTCCTATTGGTCCTAAGATGTTCATCTTGCACTATCAAATGATCCATCCGAGAGTTAAAGTTTCAATTATCTTTGATGGAGAGTGTATGGGATGCCTTAGAGTTCAAATTATTAAATCATGGGTCCCTTTGCCATCAAGGTTCAAGTCCCAAAAGGTCCTTTGTGCTAAAAACACGCCTCACAGACCTTAGAATTTAAACCTCAAGTCATCGAATTATCAGTAAAATCATGTCTTATGGCCTTTACATTAGAACCTCCTGTCACCAACTTTGTGCTAAAAAGTGTCTCTGCTGACTTGCATTAAAACTATGATGCACCACCTTTTGTCAGTCAATCCCAAAACTAGCACTAGGTCGATCGACCCTCAAATCCTTGCGGGGTCAGTAAAGGTCAAAAATTGTGCTAAATCTCACTACGCGCTAGACTGTCGAGGTACATTGCATTAATGGCAAACTTATAAGATCATATAAAAGTTTTTCAAATCCATTTGAGCTCATTTCTCCTTTGATAAACTCCCGAGAGCTTAAGAAGACGACGGTTAACAAATTCGACGCGATGAGAATCTGATCGAAGAGTGTGTTTCAGGTAAATTTCTCCCATTTTGGTAACTCTACGAGAATTAGGTTAGGGCACCATAATGTGTTCTATTTCCTTCAGTGTGACCTAGGGTTTCATAAATTTTAATATGAAAGATTGTGTGCAAGTGTCATTTATACTTTTGCCTTTCGAAAATCATTATACAGTTAGGGTTTTGTGGAATGAATCTTGCAATAATCTTTGAGGACTATTTGTCTTTCCCATTGCGTTAGGAATGATTTCAATTCTTAGGGAGGATGCCTCCAAAATTAATAGGGAAACTAAACCCTAATCTATAAAAGGAAAAACTTAGGTCGCACGTAGTTAAACCTTGAAGTTCATTTTTGAATTCACAAAATAGCTCCCTTTGAATTTCTTTGCCAAAGCCAAAACTAAAACTGCACTAGAAATAAGTTTCATTACCTTTGCACTAAAATAGCTCCTATATGGCTTTAGGTTTTACCCTTGGAATCCCGTACTAAAAACCCAATCATCACCTTTGTGCTAGAAATCCTCCTTGTGGACTTGTGCTGAATCTCATCACTAACACTTTTAGTCAGTGATCTTTAAAACCCACACTCGTTGGGACCCTTGCTAATTAATGCCAAACTAAAACTCGGCCTTTACACTGAAAACGTGTCCAATTGACTTGTGCTAAAGATGGCCTTTACTGACTTTATGCACTACCACCTCAAACCAGTGTAAGTCACCTTCGGCAAAGTTCCCTGCTAGCATACCTTCATACCTTTAGTGCTGAAATCACTTCCAACTAACTTGTGCTAGGTTCGACCCTGACCGACTTTGGTTAATGATCCCCAAAATTTGCGCAAGTTGGTATCGACCAAAATTAGTGCTTAATCCTATGGTTATTCATTTTGAACATCTCTCACTTAAATCCATCATTGCTGACTAGTGCTAAGAACCACCCCTCTTTCCTTAAGTCAGTAGACCCTAAATTCAGCGCTAGGTCGGTAGAGACAAAATTTAGCACTTTTAGTCCGTAAGACTTGAAATCATCACAAAATGCCTTAAAACTTATTTTCTTGAAAATTTCTAAGGCAATTAAGTCTGTTTTGTCAAGATAAATAATTCAAAGGTAGAATGAAAATGATTTGCATGTTTTAGGTTCAATTTTCAATAAATTTGCATTTATTGCATGAAGTTAAGTAGTATTTTAAAATGTTGTTTTCACTTCTTGTTTTGCATAGCTGATGTAATAGATGTTATAGAATAAAATGGTATGCAAATCTCAGACTTATGTATTCTAAGAGGACATAGTAGGTGTTTCATGAAGAGAACATGACTAAGGAATTAAAATAGTAACCATTCACTCAAACTTAGAACTAAGGACATCTAGGACAACTCTGTTTCAACCTTTACTCATTGGGACCTATCCTGCAGGGTAGATATCTACCCGAGCTAACAACATGAAGTATGAGTTCAAAGAAATTCCCCTGATGACAAAGATCACATCTGCATGGAAGAATATAGGAGAAATTGATTTAGGACACATAGACCTAGAGGACTTCAGGCTTAAAGTGTTTGGACCAAATCCTATTCCTCTAGCCAAGAAGGTCAGAGACAGTGGCATTGCAGATGATGTTGTCTTTCCTACCTCTGTATAGTGCCCTGAGCTAATTGTAGCATGTGCAAAAAGGTATGATCCATTGAATAGAACTATTCAAACCTCAAATGGGCAAATATTGGTAGATTTGAGCTCGTTGTCACTTGCAAAAATCTTTGGAATACCTGTCTTTCCAGTGCTCTCAATCTCATATAAGAAAGATGTAGAAGACACGTACAAGAAAGATGTGAAGTGCAAGAAATAGATAAATGAAAGTTGGATGAATCACAAAAGGTCCACTTTAATCAAGCTTCCTCACACATTATATAGGAGTGACCTTCATGATAAAATTAAGGACTTGGTAACATTGTTGAGCAGAATTTATGGACTCCTTGCTACCTCCACCTTTCAAAAATGGATGTTTTCTCTAATTGAGGAGATAATACGTGGAGATAAGAAACTTCACTGGGCCCAAATCCTCAGTGACAATAGACATGAGGCCTTTGTAGACTTCAAGACAAAGGAAACTTTTAGGTGGACTTCCTATGTTGTCTATGCCTTAGCTAGAAAAATAGAATACCCTGGACTATCTAAGATAGGAGAAGTCAAGAACAAAGATCAACAATTGAAGGTTTATAAATGCTATCCCCAATTGGCAATCTCTCAATCAGTGATTCATTATAAGAGAGTAAATGATGCATTCACTATGCATATTACTAGGATTCTCGAAAACAACACTAGATTGAAAATAACTCCCAAACCCATGAATGTTGTACAACAATATGGGAGATGGTATTTGCAATTTCAAAAGTTTACCTAGTTAAGAATCCAGGACTTTATAGGTGCACCATATAGACTGCCTCAATATCCAACTGACAAGGTGGTTCTTCTTGAGCTAACAAGGCAACTCCTCACATGTGCAGAGAAGCTGAAACACTTGTACAGGGTTAACATTAAGTTCCCAATTCTACTAGGTAAGGGCCACTATTCTTGCATAACCTTAGGAGTAGCTAAACACTCAGAGAAAGAATTGCAGCCACTAAATCTTCATCTGTATATAAGGAGGAAACACATTGATCCACACGGGACTATAGAGAAATATGTAAGTATGAAATTATTTCATTAGGAGCATCTTGAAGACTTTTGGGAAAATTGTGTGGATGACTATGAAGTGATAGGAAGAAATTATTGTCAGCTATCCCTGGATCACATAAAGAGATTTTGTATCATACAAGTTCCTGACCAAATAGTGGAAGATGGTAATGTAGTTCAAAAAGGGTCATGGGAGGCATTACTCGATCAGCCAATCCATCCTCCAAATTGGGCCAATGTAGAGGAGAGTTCATTAGATGAGGCAATGAGGAACCTAATTAAACTTAGTAAAACTTTGGTCAGAGGCCAAATTATAGTGTTGGCACAAGTAGGAGTTACACTGACGTATACATAGGAAGATTCAGAGGAGTTAGAAGATGAAGAAGATCAACCTCTGGATGTAATCAATGCAGAAGAACAAGAAATAGCAAAGGATGCTGACAGTGAGGAGCATGTGCCATTGGTAGAGAAAGGGAAAGCTAAGAGGACTACTCCCAAGACATAGAAGAAAGATCATCCTCCTGCCACAAGGACTAGAATAGTAAAAAGGAAAGATATACCAAGTGGCAAAGAAGAGAGTTCAAAAGTTAAGAAACCAAAGGCCAAGGTAACAGATGCATCCACTACCTCCTTTGCCAATAACATAGTTGCCCCTGTAATTTCCCCATCTCCAGCAAGTGTAGCCATTACTTCCCCAACTGCACAAGATACTACATCTTCTTCCCCCTACTTTAGTTACAACATCATCATCATCTTCATTAGTAGCAAGTGTAAGCATACCTAGTACCTCCTCTTCACTTTCTTTTTCTACCATCATTCCTCTTACTTCCTCATCAGCTCCCATTTCTACTATGTCCCTACCTTCCATTTCATCTATTTCCTTGTCCACTCAAATCTCACTACCACCCATTTCCACAATCTTAGTGCCTCCCTTCTCTCTCTCACCACTTAGTCTTTCTTCTCCCATCAGTATTTCTTCCATGTTTTCTACCCCTTCAATACCACCCTCACTAGGATTTGATTCATTTGTTAATTTATCTCATGCTTATTTGCCTCCTATAGCTACTCATTCCTTATTTACCTCAGAGTCTACCCTTTAGTTGTCCCACAACTACCAAGCATTGAGAAGATATGTGCAGAGCTAGAGTCACAGGAGCAAGAGGCAATTAAGGAAGTATCTAAAGACTCTCTTCACAACCCTGGAGATATTGAGATAGTTGAGGTATCAGACAACCTAGTGGATAAAGACACAACAGACATAGTTTTGGGGATTGCTTAATAAACCATATTGGAAAACCTAAGGAACATTGAGCAATCAAATGATGAAGGGGAAGAGACAGATAAAACAATTGGAAATGAGTTGGAAATTCATGATGAATCATTTAATAAAGGAGATAGTCACATTGACACTCTTAAGGATTCCTCCTCCTTGACACCAAATTGGTTGCAGTAAAGGTTAGAAAATAAGGCCCCACAGGTAGAAATAATGAAACTAGACTTGGATGCACTTCTAGCTAGAGTAGAAAGGTCAAAGAAATAGAAGAAGGCTAGAATCTAGTCTAGAATTTACAAAGATACTACAGGCTCAAGAATTGTAGAGGTAGCTATCCCACTTACAGAGACTGACAAAGGTGAAGTGAGGGCCAAGGATTATACAATCACCACTATCAATTTGGGTCTAGCCACAAGAGGATAGAAAATAGATGAGTTTAATGAGGCACAGCTGTATATTTTAAATCGCATCCAAAATCTTTAGGTAACCAATGTCAAGGAACTTCAAAGATTTTTGGGTTTAATCAATTATATTGTTGGTTTCTACCATAAATTGGCTGAAGATAGGCTTGAGTTAAATGCCTTGTTAGGAAAGAATCCACCTCCATGGACTAAGGAACACAATGCTATTATTGCCAGAATAAAATCTAAATGTGCTAACCTTCCGCCTTTAAGGTTACCAGGTGATGGTTCTAAAATCATTGAGACAGATGCCAGCAAAGGTGTATGGACAAGAATTCTGAAGGAGAAAATGCCACAAGGGTGTGAGGAGATTGTCAGATACTTTTCTGGTAGCTTTAAGAATAGTGAATTACATTATCACAGCATTCATAAAGAGATTCTTGTTGTCATTAATACTCTTAAAGCCTTTCAAATGTTTGTGGGAGATGAAAGATCCACAGTGACTTACAGAATTTAAGCGGTTTCTTCAAAAAGGAATCTAAGGATAAAGTGATTAGAGGAAGATTGTTAAGATGGGCTCAATTTTTGAATACTTTTGAATTTGATATTGTCCATCTTCCTGGTGCTAAAAATTTGTTTTCAGATTTCTTATCACGAGAAGGACACATTACACCTAAGGTTGAGCAAGATGTCCCTGTCACAATGCCAAAAGCTGACACTGGAAAAATTTGTGTAATCTGGGTCTGAGCACAAAGATGGTATGAACCAAGTTGCCCAGAATGGAGCACCAACCCATTCACTCAGAGAGATCGCCACAATTTTTAGATGGCCAATGATTTCTAGTTTGATAGGTTCAAAATGATAACTACAAAGTTACACCTTACTCAAGAAGGTCTCTAGACTAAACATCCGTTCTTTGAATTTTCTACTAAGGCTGAACTTGTTGATCCTGAAATAGGACATGTTCTACAAAACTGGTGCGGAGATTTTGCCTTCCCAGTCAAGTTTTTGAATCAATCTGTTCAATGTCCTAATCGATGGCTCAATGAAGAAAAGGGCAAAGAACTAATTAGAGATTTGTTTCAAGGGCCTTATCCACCAGCAAATGATTTGTTGTTCACTAGAACAAGCTCCTATACAGGATGTATCTTCAAACTCACGTTTGACTTAGCCGAAGAAAATCCTATCAGCAAATACATGTGTCAGACTTATGGACCTCAAGGTCATGGCTCTATATATGAATATTGGAATATTCCCAGCAGGTTGCACATTTTCAACAAAGATCAAACTCCCATTTGGATCCATACCAAGACCTATCGAATGGAGGTTACAATACGGCAATCTATGGCACAAGGAATTTATGGACCTTATAAATTGAAAACAATGAGTATCATCTGGAAGGAACATGATCCAAGGGAACCTCAATCTCTGGATTCCTAGCTTAATCGACTAAGAGTTGTTGGATGTATTCCCCATGCTTCACACGACATGTGCCAACTATGAATATGATCCAAATGATGACCCTCAAACAACAGGATATGGCAGTTCGGGTCCTAGTTCTAGTTAGTGGATGGGCTTGTCATCCACTAAAGGAATCTATCCCTTCGTGTCAACAAACAGGCATGGGCCATACCGTGGTAAAAGGAGAAAGTATACGTGCCATACAGTATGCATAGGTTATCCTTCCCGTGACCAAAAAGATGTTTTTGTAAAAAGTAGATGCTTTATGTGTCTTGTCCTGTTCCTCTTTTTCCTATTTATGGGTTATTGGGATCCACTCAAGGAATCTTATCCTCAATGGATAACCTCATGGAAAAGAGTTGCTATGTGTCGACTTTGTATGGTCAGATTTTAAACTTGGACTTAAGACTATAAGGTTAAAGATCTGCCTTGCCTTCCTATATAAACGACGTAAGGCCGCCTCATTAGATCATCGAGTCTTGAGTATGTAAGTTCTCCATCAGGTCTAGGAAGAGTCTTAGGTAGTGTTAAAGTCTAGAAAGGCTTAACAGATTAGAGTAGTATGCTCTTTCTGTAGATGTAGAAATCAGAAACTCAGAAGTCCTAAAAGATTTAGGTTTGTGATATATCTTTCCAGCAAGGATTGTAATATGAGAATGTTGTAATCCTAATATGATATGATAATAATATTCCACACTCTTGTTTTCATTTGCAGCTGTGTCAAAATATGGTATCAAAGCCAAATTAATCGATCTTTGCTTGCATTTCTAGTTACAGTCTTTGTTTGACTATATCTCTCCATGATGCATGAAGTAATATTTGTCTGTATAGCTCTCTGTATGGCTCCTGACATTACTCTTATCGTCATTCATATGTTGTAAGTCCTTGTTTGTAAGTCCTACTGTTAAGCCATGATTAGGCATTTTAGGGCAATCTGAGGTAGTAATCTAGTAATTGAAGCCCTGGTGAGAGCATAGATCTGAGCGTAGAAATGGATAAAGCTTCTACTTCTGGATCGAGTATGGTTCATGAAGATCACACTAGAGATCGTAATGCAGAGGTTAGTTTCACCAACTTCTTTACTGATCATGAAAGTACTTTCTCTATGTCTAAAGAATTTGGTAATGCTTTAGAGGATATTTCACAAAATAGATTCTTGTCTGAAGAATTTAAAGTTCCTAAGATTAAGCCTTCTGAAATATATAAGGATATTCCTAGAGGTCTGACTAAAATGTTTCAAACGTCTAAGGGTTTAAAGAATTTCTTTGGGTATAAGTCAGTTCAGAAATGTCATCTCACTTCTCTACAACATGTAGTAATAGGTGGATCTGAAGGAAAGCTAAAACTTTTCTTAGATACTAAATAGGCAAATTTCATCAACAAGCCTTGGCCAACCTTGACAATCCATAGTTTATGCATCTTTCGTATGTCTGCATAGGAATAACTGGACATTATAGGAAGGGTCTTCCTATAATTATTTTTATGATGTTAAAAGATGCTAGGTTTTATAAGCTGTCCCATGCTCTACTTGGATGCGCATGTGATTCAATGAGTGAAGGACCATTATATATAGATTGTCTGTTAGATTTCACTGTAATTCTTAAAGACAACAATCTCAATGATGCTCTTACATATGAATTCCAGACCATGAATCTGTTCATGAAAGAAATGTCTATTGATCATTCCCTGGTCTTTCTGGTCCACTATCAGCTCTATAATAAAATTATGCCTCTAATGCTTAATCCTAGAAGAGCTCAAGGAGTCAAAGGTCTTTCAACTATGTGGAAATCCACCAGTAAGCACACCCAACTAACTACACCAAAGATTGGTCATCATAAAGATATTAAACTCCCTGAAGAATGGTAGTTGGATTTGTGGGATAAAGATTGTCAACCACCTCCACAAAAACCACCTCAAGTGCGTGGTGTGACACTTGAAGAAATAGATGATCAGGTAGTGATTAGGTTCTCCTCAAGTTGTACTCCTACAATGAGTCATATACCCTCCATGAGGTCAGAACATACTTTCAATTATAACAACCCTGGTCCATCTATGAATCTGAACCCAAGACCGTTTGTTTCTAGATCTCACAGTGTTCATTTGCAACCCTCCAAGGGTTTTGAAAAATTATTCAAAATACCTATTGTTAATAGATCCTCTTCCTCATTAGGATCTAGTTCACCCTCCAACCAAGTTCCATCCTGTCCCCATAACCAATATTCTAAATTGGACAATGGACTCTTTAAATGTGAAAAATGTTCTTTTGTTTTCCATCCACCTACTGGCCATGTTCGAATGTACTCTACCAAAATTACATCTATCCCTGAACAGGATATAAAAGAAGCCAATGAAAAAATTGTAGATACACCTGCAAGTCCTGTTAAGGTTCCAGGAACCTTACCTCCTTTCAAGGATTTTATGATGCATGATATGACCGGCAAATATTAGGTCAATTTTTGGCCACTGCATGTTTCACCTACTGGTGAACCTCAGGGTTCTAGCCAAAGTAAATTGCTCAATTGGACTAATCTTTGCCTCTGTAAGTCCATCCTTCTTCTCCATGATAGAAAAACCTAGGAGGAAATTCAAGCAATTAGAATTGAGAAACAATTGTTAAGAATTCAAGAGTATTTACATTCAGTCATAGCATCTCTTGAATGGCTTGAAAAGGATCTTATCAAGCAACTTCAGCAAGAGACTCATGAACTCCGGATTGCTTATGAGCAATTCTGCAAGCAGATAGAAGTAGGGTGGGTCACTCAATAGACTACAATAGAACAACAACGTGAACTGATGTAAAAGATCTGCACCGAGCATAAGCTAGACTTTGATGTCTTAGGTGCTCAAATGAACAATTGCAATCTGTACATCAAACATACAGAAGAAACAATTGATATAGTGTAGCAAGATTTACAATGATTGTCTGAGTCCCAAATGATGTTAGGAGATTCCATAACCAAGGAATCTACAAATGTTTAGTTTGTAATCCTAACTATTAGACAGCCTCAGACAGTAAAAACTTTAAATTTCCCTTCTAGTGCAAAAAGCTATCTATAGGCACATATGAAGGCTCAAAGCTTTCAACCACAGTCAAGTACCCTGTTATAGAAAAGGTCTATGATCCCTCTACTGGTAGTCTAAGAGAAACCACTGACAATGAGAAAGACATAGGAAAGTTTCAAATGGCTCGTGGTTAGGGTCATAATCCAAATGGATCCAATCCAGTAAATCCCTTTAAAAGCATCTAGTCTTTTAAAGTAGACACTCCACCACTAGTCAATTTTGAAAACTTTGAAGATGTGGTGAACATGAGAGGAATTGATGCCATGCATGCATGGATCACAAACTATATGGCCACCAATGCTAAAGTTGAAGAAGCTCAGGTCATAAAACAAGCTCTTAATTCCATGACTAGAGTTGTACGTAATGTATGGGATAGGCTTGAAGATACCTTTAGAGACAACCTGATAGCAAGATGTACAGATCAGGTTTGTGCACAACTTACACGTCTGTTTATTGGCCAAACAAACACAAGGGAAAACTTGCCTACAACAAGTTCATTAGGGGCAAGTGTAAAGACTTGAAGTATTTCAATGAATATTGCCAAGAGCAATATAAAAACTTCTATCAGTCTGGCCGTGAGCAGAACCATGAGTTCATGTTCACAACCTTTCTTAAAAGTTTTGGTGATGTTATAGGAGAATTCTATCACAAAGGGGTTCTTGAGAATTTGGTAACTGAGAACATTGAGATGAAGGAACTCACCTTCCCTCAATTGGTTCAATTCCTGACTGAGATAAATGAAGAAGTCTGCTAGGAATCAAAAAAGAGGAAAGAAATGAAAAGGGTTAAGCCTCTATTGTCCTCATCAGCTTGTTACCAAATCATGCCATCCAATTAGTTTCTTGAAAAGGGGAAATCTTCTTCTAAGTGTTATTCTTGTGAGAAATATGACAAGCCCTATTATAAGAAAAAGAAGAAGAACTACAACGAGTACTCCAAAAGAAAAGGATATTTTAGGAAAAAGGATAAGAAGAGTTCACGTTCAAAGAAATGGGAACCCACATGTTATATTTGCAAGGGCAAGCATTATGCTAACAAATGCCCTGAAAGAGACAAGAAAAAGAACAAAGGCAAAGTCCGAGCTGCAAGAGTTGCAGGACTTGATGATAATGATGAATTTGAATTCATCAATGGATATCCCATAGATTCAGAAGATATCATTCTTTCAGAATCAGAAAAAGTAGAATCTGATGAGGAAGAAAAGTATGAGTCTGCTCATGAGCAAGCACCGGTTCAACAAGAAGCTTCATCAGAATCTTCAGATGATTCACAAAATTCATTCTTTTGTAGAATGCTTCGATGAGATACCAAAGATAAATTAGATAGGATAATTGATGAAATTATCCAAGTTGAATCCTGTCTCCAAAAAATGGACTTTGGATAGGAAACTTGGAAAAATCTGCTAAGCAAACTAGAGCAACTTAATGCAAAGAAATTGTTTCTCCTAAAAGAGAACGAGAAACCTTCCAGTCCCTTTGGAATTTGAACACATGTCCATCACTATGGTCAACCTGTAGTTTCCTCTCTGCCCTCACCAATAGCACAAAGAACTTTTGAGGAAGCACCTGCTACAGCTAGTATGGGAAGAAGACTCTGGTGGAGACAAAGAAAGATTTTTCTAGAAAACATTATTGAGCAAGCTCAGGCAGAAATAGCCGAAATTGACAATGAAGAAAATATTTAGCTAATTGATGAAATAGAACGCTCAGAAGAGCTTGATAAATATGTTAATAAATTCAATGCTTCTAGTTTTTTTTAGCTTCCCCATGCAGTCACATCAAGAGAAGAATAGCTCTATTACGAAAAACCATATAGTCCACTTCAAGGAGAAGTTGTAGCTGAGCCTTTATTGGCTCTTCCATGAAAAATGGCACCCTATGTTTTGGGTTCTCAGCTAGATCCTTCTTTTACTCTAGATCCTACATTGGAAGAAGGAAGCAGTAGTCACCATCAAGTAAAAGCCTACCAAAGAAATAAGAAGATTACCACCTGTCCTAGTGTAATCTTCACCATACACTTTCCAGGGATAAAAATGTATCCTCTTTCTTTTTTATGGGATACCGGAGCAGATGTCAACCTTGCAAGGTATAATTGTTTCCCTGCTGATGCCTGGATAGAAGGTTCTACTGATTTAATCTTTGGAAATGATAAACATGAATCCAAGTTGATCTATAAAGTACCTATTCAGTTAAGCAATAGATTCATTGATGAACTAACATTTGTCCACTATGAAGTGGATGATTATGATGGTGTAATTGGAAGCAGAGAAATACAACATTGGGAACCGATTACAATCGATTCCACCTTTATTACTCTGCAGGATCATTTCCAAGTGCCTAGACTTCATCAGGATTTGGCATTCATAACAAAAAAAGAAATGCCAAAGAAAAAAGCAGTAAATACTATCTGGATTGCCAAACAACTAGCAGCAGCTAAAGAACCACTACAAGCATTAAAATCTGAATTTACAGCTACTCTTCTCACAAAGGATCTTAAAAAGCACAAGAAGGATTTAATCTACAGTCTGCTACTTAAAAGGGATCCTTTAGGTAATGAAATTCACCCCAAAGCTAAGGCTAATTATTTCTTTATGGGCCGAGCAGAAACAAATGTGTCGCAAAGAAATAAATGAATTGTATGCTTTGGATCTGATTAAAAATTTAGATTCTCCATTTTCTTGTCATGCCATGTATATTCCAAAATATGCTGAAGATGGTTCAGAATTACCAGAAAAAAGATTGGTTGTGAATTATGAGCGATTAAATGAATGTTTTCTTGATAATCAACATCCTTTGCCCAACAAGGATCATATCTGGCAAACTATAAAAGGCAGCCATATCTATTCCAAATTTGATCTGACTAAAGGGTTTTGGCAGATATGCCTCAAGATAGAAGACTTTTATAAAATAGCTTTTTCTGTCCCGCAAGGGCTCTATGAGTGAAAGATTCTTCCTTTTGGTATCAAGACTACTCCTTCCATTTTCCAGCAAAAAATGGATATCATTTTCTGCCCTTATGCTAAGTTTATTCTGCCTTACATTGATGACATTCTGGTCTTTAGCCAGGATATGCAGCAACATCTTCACCACCTACGATAGTTTCTTATAGTCTGTCAACAACATGGGTTAGCATTCAATCCCTCTAAATGCCATTTTGCACAAGACTAGATTGTTTTTATCGGCATCAATCTTCTTTCGGGGGAGAAAGATGAAATGACCAAACAATAGCTAAAGTAGCAAAATGAAGAACTCCAACATGTATTAAATCCTTGATGAAACCAATGAATTCAGATGGGGAACCAAGAGTAGCCCTTGCCTTGCTATCAAAAGAAGAATTGGCCAAATTTGATGATATTAAAAAAACTATTGCAGCCACACAAGAGTGGTTTCATAAGGTGTACAATGAAGGTTGTGAGATAATAGCATTTGCATCTTTGTTGTACAAAGATTTTCGTATTTTGAAAGAAGAATGGGATGATTTACATGATGAATGTAAGCTGTATGAAGAGTATTATTCTCATATGTTCCCCAGAATACAGGCCATGATGAGATTGTCCAAGGAGGTTCTTTTGATAGAGAAGATTTTGATAAAGGAAAGGCTAAAAAATTTTGAGGAGTGGTATAAATAGATGAAATTGAGAAAAGATATTTTTGATAAGGTGAAAGACTCCTTCGAAATGGCAAAGGCCTAAATAATGGAAGTGATATATGAAATAAATGATACATTGAGGGACTACATAAATACTGGTCTTAATGATCCGGATGCAATCGATGAATAGCAGTACAAAGATAAATTATATCAAGTCATTCATGGGGATTCACCATTAAATATGATTGGAAAGTTAGAGAAAGTCAGTGAGCTCTGGGCTACTTTTCTGGCATTCAAAAAGGGTAGAAAATCAAGGGAAGCTGTATATAACAAATTTTCCATAGAGATTGACAGTCTGAGATTCAGATAGGATTACATCAAGGATCCAGATCTGGTAGATATAAATCTAGCTTTGGCAACATTAGTGGCATATAGCAACAAGAGGCTAGAAGAAGACAAAGTTGATTTGGATGAAGATGAACAAGAGAATACTTAAGTCACATGTGAATCCCATCATTTATAATTAATTCTATATTTTGAGGGTCATGTGACCTTATTTTGTCCTTATTATACTTTGAAATTTGACTTTTCCCAATATACAGCTTGATGGGTACTTAATTTGTCTATATTCAATATATTTCAAAGCTATATTTTGTCTTTTTCCTACAAGATAAAGGTAAATACAAAAATGTAATTAGTTGTTGTATCACATTAAATGCCATGTAATCTGGACCATCGGTGTTGAGTTAATCTCCACTGTTCATTCAAAAACTCAGTATGGAGCCTCCTCTATATAAAGGGCTACCACTTCTCTCATTTGTAATAGATTTCCTGATGTCGAATTGTTGACACTCTACCATTTGAGATTAATACAAAGCAAGTTTCTGCAGTTTTCCTGAGAATTTGTCTATTTGTGTTATCGATTTGGTTCTCATGGTTTGCTTCATGATCTACAATTAGTTAAATGTGTTGTTGCAATGTTAAGTGAAAGTCAAGGTTATTTGATGAATGTTGAGGTCCATACTATTAGTTTCTTGATGATTTGAGTAACTTTGCATAGTTAGCCTGGGCCACTCGATTGAGCATAGTTCAATTGCATTTCATAAGTTAGATCATGCCATAATTTTGGTATTTGATGAATGAATTTTATATGAAAATCATTAGCTTCCTTCGAAGATAGCATCATTTTTTGCAACATTGTGCTTTTGTAACCTGGTAAAACAAAAAGTGGTTAATGAACAAGCATTTGTCTACCTACCGCATTCCCTAATATTGTGATTGTCACTTAGGATTTTCTCTCAAACCTTTATCTTTTGCATTTTCTTTTCAAACAAATTGCTACAGTTAGGATCTAAGCAGCAATCAAATCTCAAATTTGCTGAAAACATCATAGGGTTTTTGCATTTGTGTTATTGTCTTTTATAAACCCTATTATTTCATGTAAGACCCCGATAGCTAGACATACCAACTAAGTTATTCCTGCAAGCTAAGACCTAGTTGTAGAATCCTTGGAGTAGTCTTACCTAGGGTAGGATACTTTTTCAAGAGAGGTGAGATATCTCTTATTTCACCTACATTGTTGTGTGCTAAAAACCACCATCAACACTAGGGTAATTGTGACCTTCAATCCTGGAAGACTGTGACGTGAAATGAGAAACGTATCAAACAACACAAAAAAAAAATTTGAAACAAACCCTAACATGTATAATGTTACATGGTAAAGAAGAATAGGGAAAGAACACAAACGACAAATACATTCTCATTAGCAAGACACAAAAATCTTATCAGAGGAAAAAGAAAATAGGGTTTGAACTAGTTGAATGAGCAAAATAAAAAGATTTCAAACACATGATAAAAAGAAAAAAATGTAAACCAAACCCTAGTTATAATTCTCAAATGATTCCGCTCAGTTGTGTGGGTTTTGTCAAATTCGAAGGTTCTCATTAGAAGTCAAGTGTTCACAAAGGATAGGAGGAGAGAAATGATAAATCAGGCATCTAGAATCTGATCTTGAAGAAGCTAGAGACAATGAAGAACAACTTAAGAATCAGATAGACACTCTTAAAAAGGATCTTCAAACAACAAATGAATACAAAGAGAAATTCAAGATAAGCTCTACTCAACTTGAAGTTCTTCTTGAAACTCAAAAGAGGGTAGATGACAAGCAAGGCTTGGGGTATTGGAAAGGGGAAATCTCTGGATCCAGTTAGAAGAACTCTGCATTAGGAAATCCAAGGAACAGGCCTAGAAGACCTCTGGTAAGGCAACCAAATGCTCAAAGATATCCATCCTTCAATGGATACTACCCCAATTACAATAACTTTGGTCATAAAGCAAATCAGTGTAGAAGAAGAATGAATCAATCTAATTCATCCTTTTCTGGACAGTGTTTTAATTGCAAAAGGTATGGTCACAGATCTCATGAATGTAGAAATATGCAAATAAACAATTCATTCAATGGTAGATTCTTTGCATGCAATAGAATGGGACACATGGCTAATCAATGTAGATCTAGAGGATATCAATCAAATATGCAAAGAAATGTTGTTTGCTACAACTGCAATAGATCCGGTCATATTGTCAAATTTTGTAGAAGTAAGAATCAGGATAAAAGGGGTTCGATGCACTATAACCAAAATCAAGACAAAGGAAAAGGAAAAGTGAATGCAGATGAAGTTCAAAGGGAGATGAACAAGATTTGGGTAAAGAGAAGTATAGAAAATGTTGGGGATGGATCCGCACCAAAATCTAGTGCTGATGTTCCTTTTGAAAACTAAATAGATGAGCTCTGGCTCAGGGGGAGTCAAAAAGGAAAATAAATTCCCCCAGCCAGTCAATTGGTGCCTGAAATTGGCACATGGAAAGTTGCGGATTAAAGGGTTCTCAGAGAAACACCTAAATAAGCCTTGGTAAAGATTTGAAAGATCAGCAAGAAGTTTTGAAGAGGTTAATCATCCAAGATTGATCCAGTTTAACAGTCATTCGGTAAAAAAAGGATTTTTATAGTTAGATCTGGTATGATTCAAAATTGAGGCATCTTGATCTATAGATAAATGGAATGATTGGACAAAAGGTAGATAGATTGTCAATATTCACCGAGAATAACTCTAAGTGCATCTCAGTGATCTGGAAAGATCTCTCAGGACAAGGCAATTGAAATAACTTAAGTTGTGCATTTATTACAAAATGGAATTAGGGTTTGCATAGAAATAAAAGGGTTCTTTTGTTCATCATTTGCACAATTGCATTCGAGAAGAAGGAAGAAAGAGCTCTGCAACAAGATTGCTTCAACTTTCTCTCAAGGATCAACTACAGAATTTAACTCAAACAACAATCTTTTCGGTTCTTATCGTGAACCCTAGAAGCGTAAAAGGTATTTTCTGCTCTTGAATCTCTCTTTGAATCCTTTGAAAGATGGCTACTCCAAATGTTGTTAAAATCACTGATAGACCGCGCCCTAAGTTCAAGAAACATCCCTACAAATCCCTAGAAGTTGATCCCCTAGGCGCATTCTCTAGCATTCCGCATGGGTTCTGCATGTAGAAGATGTTAGGGTCTACATACACGCAAACATTGAAGAATTTGGGGAATCGAAGCTGATGGCTATCTACCATAAAGAACTGATAGATGAATCATTTGAACTTAAACCCCAATTCAAGGCCATCCGGGATAAGCATTTTGGACATTTCATCCATTTCATCTGTTTTGCTAAAGATGAATGGGTCCGGTATGTTCTGAGTAGAATGTATGACAATTTCATGTGGTTGTTGAGGCCATTTAAGATCACAAAATATGCCATTAGGGCAGTAACTAGATTGCACTCATCTGGTGAGTTGCCTACTCTCAAATCAGTCAAAAACCAAACTGTGAGTGAGGCTACTGGATTAAAATTTGATAAGAGGGCAATGACAATAGAAGACATCATAGATCCGAATATCAAATTTGCCTCTATGATAATTGTTTACAAAATCTATCACTCCAGTAGGGAGAATTTATTATCTGGAATTGCAATATATACTGCATATGAAATGCTAAGTAAAAATGCAGACTATGATCTGTGCAAGCTTTTCCTGAACCAACTATTAGACAACCTACAGAAAATAAAGAAGGATAAGAAGAATTCATTCAAGTACGGTGGCTTAATATTATGTCTATTCTTCTATTACATGAATGAGCTACCTGGATCTAGTGGTTGGATATGGTAAAATGATAGACCGGTTGCCATACAAATCAGAGACTATATGTATGGGCTTGGTGATGCCAAGGCACAAAGCATAGCTCTCTGGGGTTACTTCAAAAACTTCCAAGGTATGATGCAGGCCAGAGAGAGAATTCCCCAATCTCTAGTTGAAAAATACAAGGATACAGTGTGCTTCATGGTAGACACTAATCAATACCTAATGGAGGCAGTGGAACCGAGAACAATGTGGATCATGCCAATGGGCTATGAGGTGGATGAGAAAATTTTGGAACTACATATCCAACACCTACTAAGTTAGCATAAGGACCCTAAGGTAGAAAGGTTTGGAACCTTCCAAGAGTTGAGTGTAAAAGTTCATGTTGAACTTAGACAGCCTGAGATCAAGAGAAAAGTGAGAAGGGAAGTAGAAGAAGTCACTAAGAGATATGGAATATCAAAGGAGGTAGTTGATGCCAATAGAGAGAAGATGGAAAGGGCAGAGAAAGAAAGGCAAGAAACTAAAAAATAAAGTACTCCAGTGCAAGCCCCCTCCCATACCAGATCCTCCAAAAGCTCTGCACCTGCCACCTCTAAGAGCCAAAAAGCCTCAAAACCGGAAGCCAAGACATCCAGTAAGGGAGAAAAGAAAACAAAAACCAAGGCCACAAGGTCCTATACAAGTCAAAAAGATGATGAAGAGACTGAGTCAGATGAGGAGGTCAAGAAAATGAAGAAGAAGAAGAAGAAAATATCTGGTGAATCCTCTACCAATCAAGGCAAGGAAGAAAAGGCAAAAGAATTTGTTGAAAAACCTACTCTTTGCATTGATGATATCATCAAATCAGTCACTGTGGATGGGAACCTAAAACCAATGACTGAATTTTATGATGAATATAATGAAGCTGACCAGAAGATTTTGTAAGATGCTACAGTCAGGTATCTTAACATCTATAATAAAGCATTTATTGAGATCATATCTCTAATTCCCAAAATCTTAGAGAAGGAACTTGAAATAAGAAAGAACAATGCTAAGGCAAAGGACCTAGAGATCCGGGAATAGATAGCTATTCAGCTCTATCCTTCCATCAGTCCTAAACAACTGAACATGATATTCAAGGATTGCAAGGATGAGTTCCAGAGAAAAGCTAGAATGAACAAGCTTATGCTCGGAGAGACTGATCAGGTGACAAAAGAAACTGAAGACATCCTTTGAAATGCATACAAAAGATTCAATATTCCTATTATAGAGGACATAAGTGATGAACCTTCTAATGTCGAAGGACTAAGCGTATCAAAGAAAGATCTTATAGAGAAAATTGTAGAAGAATCAAAGGAGATAGGTGAGGAGAAGACCAAGGACCTAGATTCCTCTATTTCGGAAGAGGAAGTCCATGAAGAAGTAAATATCTCTCATCTAGATTCCCCAGCAGACTCCGGATCTAAAGGAGAAGAAAGAATAGAGGAGAAAATCAGCCAAGAAGAAGAGGTAAAGGGAAGAGAAGAAGATCAAACAGAGAAGACCCCAGGAGACTGTTCTGAGACTGCAGAAGGAAAGAAGACTCTGTCTCTAGCAAGAGACACTGCAAAAACTATTAAATATTTCTTGACCAAAGAAATGATGGAGATTGATGAACCAAAACTGCTTCAAGGACCATTCAATTTTGATTCCCTCTCCCCGGTTCAAACAATGAAGATAGCATTCTTTGCCCAAGCAAAGGCAAAAGAAAAACTTCTGAAGTCTCACATGGAAGACTGTGAGCTGATAGAGATTGCATCCAGTGTATTGGAGAAGATCATGCCATCCTTCTAGAAGGATCTTTCGACCTCCTCATCTGGTAATCTGAAAACTCTTGTTAATTCTGTTAGCACACATTTTGATTCCTTGGAGAAATCAGCAGAAGAAAAAGTCTGGAAAGAGTTTTTGGGTAAGAGATTCTCTGAAGTACAGGGGCTAATAACAAATGATAGGAGAAATATGGATATTGGGATAAAGAGCTTAGAAAATGCTCTTAAAGATGGTGGAGAAATATATAAATTTTGTTTATCCTGGTCTAAAGTGGCAATGGATATTGACAAGAAAGTGAAAGAATAAGAGGGTAAACTTTCAAGTTTATCTCAGAATTTTGATCCTCTCACCACATCCATAATAAACCAAGAATGTCAAACTATTGCCATTCTAAATGAACTAAAGAAACTTGAAAAGGAAAGGAAGAATATAATAAGTAGGATGGGTGAACTTAGAGGGATAATTATCCCTAAGTTAGAGGCCATGCATGAGGCCCTAACTGATGCTCAAACCACAGCTCGGACCAGTGATCCAACAGATCTAAAGAGGGCAGAAGCTTTTGCATTCCTGTTGAGTGGTCACATCTCAATTTTGGACAGGATGAAGTAGATTTGGGCAACAAAATTTGTCCAGTTGAAGAGAACTTTTGCAGATATACTTCAGTATATGTAAGTATAACATGTATATATATATTTATGCGGCCAAGTATAGATTGTTTTGGGGAAATTTTGGTGTGCAGATCCTACCCTTTGCCATTGATGTCAAAGGGGGAGTAAGGAGCAGTGAAAAATGTGGAATCTAGCTAAGGGAGAGCTTTGAAAAAGTGTACATAAGAACAGAGCATCAGCCAAGGGGGAGTATACTATAACACTTAGTCATTTTTCACTAAGTGTTGCCATCAATGCCAAAGGGGGAGATTGTTGGAAAGAGACACTGTGTGGCTTCATGAGTGTTGTCATTGATGGCAACAAAGTCCATCCCAAACATCCGTAGGACATGGTATGTCTATACCGGAAGTTAGATTGAAGAGTATTTTGGTCTGGTGAGTAAGAACAAAGCATGTAGCAAGGTCCGACAATCAGGTCCGGATCTCTCAGAGGAAGTATCTCAATAAAGTACAGACTTGGGGAAGTCAAGAGAGTACCATGAATGATATATTCTAGAGATTGAGCCTTCGGTGATGAAAGAGTGAAAAGATATGAACACCTAAGTGTTGGGTTCCTATTTGGCAGAGTAGACTGAGGAAGATCTGACTGGAAGAGCATCAGACCTTAATCCGGATGAGATATTGATGGTGATCAAGCTTCTTAAGAGATCATTCATGATTGGCTGACATGATTGATGACTTCTATAAGTATCTCTTTGATACGCATCACTTGGTAAGCAAGGATTCAGCCGACATACTAGAGTTTGGGAAAATATTGAGTATCCCGGATGCCGAGTAGAAAGATGTTGAAATCCTTTGTGTGGATATATATACCAGATGGATTGTGATGTAAGGGTGTGTGTGGCTATGATAGAGTGTGAAGAAAGGTAGAGATAGGTGTGGAAGTTATAATACAAGTCCGGTATGTGACAGAACATCAGCACTAAAGGAGTGGAAAAATGAAATGCAGTAGATCAATTTATTAAGCCTAACCAGAACTGAACCTCAGCATATGTGGATGCCTCTGATCAGTTCAAACACTTGGTTACTTTCTTTATACTTTGTAGATAGTGAGTCTCTTGTAGGCAGTGAGCCTCTTGTGAGTAGTGTGCTTGGGCAATGAGCCCTAATTGGCGAGTGCCATTTTGTACTTCTTATTCTTCCAACAGAGAATACAATCTTGGGTTAATCACCCCATGGTTTTTTCCCTTAATAGGGTTTTCCATGTCAAAAATATTGTGTTATCTGTGTTGAGTTTATTTCTACTTCCATGGTTATGTATGCTTATATGATTTAATATTGCACTAATTGTTAAAGAAGAAAAGAAAGTCAAATAATTAAGATAACTGATTCACCCCCCTCTCAGTTATCAACATGATCGAGGCAAGCTTCTAAACACCAAAACCCCCAACATAATTTTCTGTGATTGCAGGTTATAGGTTGTGGAAGCAAAAGAAGTGGAGTTGCAGGAGAGCAATGCAAACTATCAAAATTTCATAGCTGAGAAGAAAACATGGACCTAGACTCGGGTGCCCACTCATTAGTCCTTCGGATCCTACAACTGGAAAATCTCTGGAACAATAGGAACATGTTATAGACAAGATTCCCAGATCTTGAAGAAAATTGTGGCACTGGATTAGGGCGCCTACTCATTAGTCCCTGACTTCTCCAGACACCAAACTTCAAAATCTGGTACACATTTGATTGCCATTTGATATCTCTATGTGTGATCATTTTCCATAACTTGTCGGTTTGTTCGTGAATTTATGAAATTAGGGTTTTGAGCATAATTGGGCTTAATTCAACAAAAAAATCACACAATTCCAACCTTCCCCTATGTTCCAAGTGACAGGAGATCTGTAGTAGATTTCTCTACTCAGTTGAATGTCCTTGAATGTTTAGTGGTGAAAGAAGGATCAACATAAACCCTTTAAAAACACCATTTGACCAATCCTTCCTTTTTTCAATTAGACACCAACAAAGACCTTTTTGGAAGGAATTTAGTACTCTCTACTTATGAGAAGGAAATGTTGTCCATTTTGCATGCAGTATAGAAGTGGTAGCCATACATACTAAGGAATCATTTTTGCATCAAAACTTATCACCAGAGTCTAAAATATTTCCTAGAATAGTGGGTTTGCTTACCAGCACAACAGAAATGGGTTAGAAAACTCATGGGTTATGACTATGAGATAATTTACAAGAAGGGTAAGGACAATATTGTGGTTGATGCTTTTTCTTGTACATTTGATGACCAAGCTTCCCTTTCAGCTATTTCCATGCCTATTCTGAATTGGTTGGAATCTATACATCAGGGCTATGCCAATGACTCTTCATTATCTCAAATCATTCAACAGTTAGCCACTAACCCCTCTACTATATCGCATTATTCTTGGGATGGCACTTCTCTATGATATAAGGGTCATTTGGTGCTTCCCCATAGCATAGATCTTCAGCAGCCTGTATTCTATGAACTCCATGCTTCTCCATCAATAGGGCACTCAGGGTTTCTCAAAACTTACGAGCGGGAATAACATAACTTATTTTGGAAGGGAATGAAAAGAGAAATTCAACATATGGTGGCTAAATGTGATACTTGCTAATGCAACAAGGGTGAAACAACACTCATTCCTAGTTTTCTCAAACCCTTGCCCATACCTACAAGGATTTGGATAGATATTTCTATCGATTTCACTGAAGAGATCCCTAAATCTGGAGGGAAGACAATGATCTTGGTTGTGGTTGATCACCTCTCCAAATATAGTTATTTTTGTGCCCTTACCCATCGTTATATTGCCTCCTTAGTTGCACAAATTTTCTTTGAATAGATCTTCCCTCTTTACGGCATCCCTTCTTCCATTGTCTCAAATCATGATGCAACCTTCACCAGTAATTTTTGGATAGAAATATTTCGATACACTGGTACCAAACTGAAGATGAGTTCTAGGTATCATCCACAAATAGATGGCCAAAATAAAATTATCAACAAATGTATGGAAACTTACCTTTGTTGCTTCACCTCAGAACAACAACATCAGTGGGCAATGTGGCTACCTCTCACTGAATGGTGGTACAATACCTCCTACCACACTTTAAATAAATTGACTCTATATGAAGTAGTCTATGGTTAGGCACCACCAATGCTCCTTCCATACAACCCTAGTAGTTTACCAATTCAGGCAATCGACATGGTTCTCTGAACCTCATATCAAATTCTTAGCATCTTGCAGGACAATCTTCACATGGCAAGCAATAGAATGAAGCAACAACCTAATCAACACCGTTCTGAGTGAACTTTTGAAGTAGGTGATATTGTTTTTCTTCACCTACAACCATACAAGCAATCATCCCTTAAACTCAAAGGGCATCATAAGTTGGCTCCAAAGTTCTATGGGCCATATAAGGTTCTCCAAAAGATTTGGTTGGTTGCTTATAAATTGGAGCTCCCACCTTCTTCCTGAGTTCATCTAGTATTTCATGTCTCTTGTCTAAAGAAAGTTCTTGGCACCGACATTAGAGATCAAACTATTTTACTATAACTTGATAATGAAGCATCTATCCTTCTAGAGATAGAGGTAGTCCTCAAGAGGTGCACTTGTTGACTTCACTCTTGATTCATCATGGAGGTATTAATTCAGTCGCATGGAATGCAACTGGAGGATGCAACATAGGAACCACTATTTCAAATTCAACAACAATTCCCACATTTAAAGCTTTGAGGACAGAGATTTTCTAAGAGGGAGGGGATGTTAAGAACCCATGTTTAACCCTTCTCTTTACTTTGTTAGCATATTAGTTTCTATGGACACATATGCTTTGTAAGTCATCCCGTGAGCATATTGTATTATCCCACATTCATGGGGAGTAGTAGTAGTTTAGATGAGACTTGGTATATAAGTAAGTGTTGAGGCTAATGAAGGCATCCCACAAATTTATTGTATTAAGCTTGCTCAAAGGAGGTTGCCCCCTCGAAGTGGCCTATGATCAATAAACTCCTTCTATGTTTCTATTATTTCTATAAATTTGTTATTTCATGCATTTTTCATTATTTTGTTGAAGGAGGTTCTTCTCAATCGCATAATTGTAATAAAACAACACTATAATGTGATTGAGATGACTGACTAATAGTCAATCCCTCTACATCCTCCTTAGCTATCATGTCTGCCCTACCCAACTATGCATCCCTTTGTAGGGCTACAAAATAATGTATGTGCTATATAGGTGGTCAAAGTGTTGAATGCACAAGACAACTGAGAGGGGGGATGAATTAGTTGTAACTTAAAACTTTAGAACCCTCACACAAATTCATATCCACATTAGTTCAATTAATCACCTAAACTATTATGATGTTAATCATGAAAGCAAATAACATAAAATGAATCAAATCAACATCAAACACAAGAGAACACCACATTAAAGTGGAAAACCAAAGAAGGGAAAAACCATGGTGAGGATTAGCTCACAATATAAAGTATTATCAACACAAAAATACAATAGGGCTCACTTTAAGAGGGCTTACTACCCAAAAGAAAGGAAGGCTCACTTTCAAAAAAGAAAAGAAGATAGAGAAGATTGTGACAAGGAGAAAACTATCTCAATGCAACAAGAAAGTCCACCACAATGCCATCAACACCTTTGCAATCTCACTAAGGAATTGTAAACACCTTCTGCTCACTGCATTCAATAATCTAACACATGAAAGCTCACCCTGTACTATACAAATTCTCACTTTATAACTCTGTAATTGTCATCACCCACACCATACTCTCTTATCTTATCGTCCTTCAATAGTTTAACACTTATTTATACCATCTTCAATTCTTAGAACATTCTCCAATTTCGGTAAAGCACCTTAATCATGCAAATTCAAATTAGGATGGCACTAAAACATTCCCGCGGTAGAAAGCAATGAAGGAAGACCAAAACACACCTTATTTTGGACCTAAAACCACTCAGACACATTACACCACGCTTCCACAATCATCAAAGCAACTTTGCAATTATTGTAAACATCCAAGGTCGGTTGAACCTATGTTAACACCATAAACAATTATGTATAGGCTTCCTCAAAACCAAAGATGACTTGAAGACCACACTCCATGCTTGAACATGATCTAGAATTCCAAAAGCATCCTAAAATTCAACAATTTCCTCTGCAGAAACTTTCCCCTGCCAAACAAACTTGTCTTATTTACCTAGTATATTCAAATATCTCTGTCATGCACTGCAACTCAAGAAATCAACTTGAGGAGCACAAATACATGAACAAATACAACTAGAGATAGATATGGACCTTATAAACACACTTTCAGAACCACGAGACATAAAACCATTTTGCAGACAAATGTGGAGCAAAAACATTTCTCTCAGACACCTCTACAATACACAGTTCACACGTTGGTGAACACATCTTCCTCTACACATCGATCTAGCATGTCAAATTTTGAATGTAGCACCTCTCAACACCTCTAATTAACATATCCAAACTGCATAAACAAGTCTTCATTATAAAATAAATATGGAGCAAGACCAGAACATCACTTTGTATGCCAGAACATCTTTACAACACATTGTTTCCTTTATTATTCAAATTTTCTCAAAAGCACTTGGAAACCAAGCACCAAAAACATATTATCGTCATCTTTAGCACTTCCTCATCATCAGTGATAGTATCCACTCAACACCAACTTGCTCATAGAGTTGACACCAATGAAAACACAATCTTGTTGACATCAATAACAACACTAACTACACATACTTGCAAAAATCTCCCCCTTTGTCATTAATGGAAACACAAGATCTGAAAAACCATCAACCCAACATCATCCTCAATAGTATGCTTTAGACCAACTCTTTTCCTTTCTCTTTCTCTCCCCCTCAACTTACTACTCTCTTCTTGACAACTGACTCTTTCCTTATTCACATTGATCTCTCTCCCTCTTTGACGTCAATGGAAAAGGGCTACACATCTCTCTCTCTCTCTCTCACTTTCCTATTTTGACATTCCTCACACTTGTAACTACTAACCATTTCTTTGTAACATATTTTCTTTTAATGCTCCTCATACTCCCCCTGACTGGAACAACCAACATGAGCACTACCTACTCCCCCTGAGAGGTAGCCTCCAACATCAGTCCAGAATAAAGAATGAATCTTGAAATCAACTAGATCGATGCATCTCCTTGTGTATCTAGTTCAAAGAAGAAGGGGCAATAACCCTAACTTCTCCCAAAGATACTCAAATGTATCCTTAGGAAGAGCCTTAGTAAATATATTAGCATCTTGATCCTTTGTAGGCACATACTCAAGCTTCACTTCATTCTCTGCAACCTTCTCTCTCAGAAAGTGATACTAGACTGAGACATGTTTTGTCCTTGAGTGCATTACCAGATTCTTTGAAATCTTAATAGTACTTGTATTATCAAAGAAGATAGGAATAGGTTCATCATATACAACTCTGATATCCTTCAAGGTTTACCTCATCCACAACATTTGTGTGTAGCAAGATGTTGCTGCAATGTATTTTGCCTCTGTAGTAGATAAAGACACTGAGTCTTGTTTCTTACTTAGCCATGACACCAATTTGCATCCAAGAAATAATGCACCAACACTTGTACTTTTCTTGTCATCAACACAACCGGCCCAATCTACATCTGTATAAGCACTTAGAGTAAAGTCAGTATCCTTTGGATACCACAAGCCTTGATCTAGTGTGCCCTTTAAATATCTGAATATACTCAAGAAATCAACTTGCAGATCACCAATCCATGAACAAATTCAAATAAAGATAGATATGAACCTTATAAACATACTTCTAGAACCACAAGACCTGAAACCATTCTACAGAGAAATGTGGAGCAAAAACATTTCTCCCAGACGCCTCTATAATACACAGCTCACATACTGGTGAACACATCTTCCTCTGCACATCAATCCAACACAACAAATTTTGAACATAACACCTTTTAGTACCTCTAATCAACATATCCAAACCGTATAAATAGGTCTTCAATATAAAAGAAATGTGGAGCAAAACCAAAACACCACTCTGTATGCTAGAACATCTTTACAACACGTTGTTTCCCCTATTATTCATTTTTTCTTAAAAGCACTTGGAATCCAAGCACCAGAAATATATTATCACCATCTTGAGCACTTCGTCATCATCAAAGACATCATCCACTCAACACCAACTTGCTAACACTCTTGTAATATTCTCTTTCTCATACAATTGACACCAATGACAACACAAGCTTGTTGGCATCAATGACAACACCGACTGCGCATACTTGCAACACAATGGCCTATCTCTAGTATAATAAATCACCAAACTACCATGGCCTCTTGAAGCCATAGGCATGTTCTTGCAGCTTAATGTAGGTGATTTCTATGGGTAATCCTGCTAGTTGTTGTGCACCTCATGTGCTCAAATACCCAAACCTAAAGCAAGGTGTAGGTCATGAGGCTTTGACTCTCATAATGAACATAACATACTAGGTCATGATACAGGTGGGCAAGCATGCTCTGACCCCATGCAAAAAGTATATGTATCTCCTGCATTACCTTAATAGTATGGATGAGGTGACCATGTAACTGTGCACCTTGTCTGTCTAGTGTTATACAAAGGGCAATGGTAGAGATTAGCATGTGATGGACTAATGGGACGTCCCCACCCTACTCTAACTACCACAAATGTATGTTCCCTAAGGTATCCTGAGGGATAGTGTGGCCAAAGGCATATGTCTATCCATCCAAAATGTAAGTTGTTAATCTTTGCTCTACAATGGCTATGACTCACCATTGAACTTGCTACTAGATAGTGTTCAATACACATCTTCAAGTTTGACCCTCATCTCTCTCGTAGATAGATGGAAGATAGAGGTTTCTACTTCCCACCTCTCCATCAATGCCATGAACATGCTATCGTGAAATTGTATCTTTGGCATCATATATAACTAATAGACTTCGATGGTGCAAAGAAGCACATCTATCTCTAAGGCGAAGGATGCATGCATGCTAGATGAAAGCCAATGCACCAGGTGGCTACCAGCACCCAAATAGGACACCAATGCTCCACGTGGCCCTATTTTCTATAAAACCATACAAAAATATATTAAATTAAAAAATTTCTCTTACCTCATGCAAGGTGACTCCCTACTCAACCCGCTCCCTCAATGTGTCAAGTCATGGCAGTCAGTAAGCTCATCTATGTAGAATCTTTTCTCTTGAAATGACTTAGGAGCTTGAAAATTACTAATTTAAAATGAATAGTAAAAAGTGAATTTTTTTTACTATTTATAGAAAAAATTCAATTTTTTTTTAGCACCTGTGCATAATAACCTTCATAATGTGGTTTTACAGACCCTGATTTGCATGTCATTTAATGCATTGGAATCCCGGTTCCTACCTCTATCCTATTATATACTCTTTGCTTTGGCGTTATTTTATTAAATAGCCCTACAAAGGGTATCTTCTTCATTTGTTTTGAAAATTTTCAATGTAGTGGATTTTTCTCCTTATTTCTACCCTTTTTGCTGGTAGGCATAAACACAATGGGAAAGCATCCACCCTTATTTTTGTTCTGCTTCACCTTCTCTTCATATCATTTTTTAAAGTATTTTAAATTTTTTTATTATTTTAGCTCCAAATTTTTAATTGAATTACTTTTGGTCTTGCACGATTATTTGACTTTTAATGAAGTTATCTTGCAACCTACTTGCAATACCTAACATTGCATTTTTATAGATTTCTAGTTTGTGGACATAATTCTTCCACTTAGAAAATTTTTGTGGCCTCTACAATATCCTTTTGGGTATCCTTTTTATGCTTATTTCCTTTTAGCATTTTATTCTAGTACTTTAAGATAGGTTATCATCCCAGTAAAGTGGGGGCAAAATGTACTATAGAAATTTCTATACTTTCACAATTTCATGTTACATTTTGACTCAGTTTGGTGTCCACGCCTGTAGCATGTTTCTAGGGCTTCTCAGCCTAAACCTTGGCCTATACTACTCCTCACTAAGGTTTGCCAAAAATTAAATTTCACATTCATTTGTGCTAACTTTTTGAAAACACGTGTGGAACTTGAGCAAATATTCCTAGGACACAAGCGCTATCTGTGAACATCTCCACAATACACTGACATCTTAAATATTCTAAAATTTTTAATCGTAGATTCTCCTGCTTTGTTTCTAGAATCTATCAACAATAATAATCATGAGGAAATGAAATAGCCCCTATAGCATAGAGACCTTTCCAGATTCTCACACTCCATGCAAACTGTAAGATTGAGGAAAAACAAGTTCTCTCTTGTCTTTCAAAGTTTTTGACTATCTATCTCATGCTATTGAAGAAATTTTGATAGTAAGCTATTGTAGATTGGTTTTTGAAGCTCTCACATCCTCCTTCACATTGTAGCATCTCCTATTTTGGTTTTGCGGATCTTGGTTGTGGTTTGTCCTTGGAAGAGGCTCTCTCAAAAGGGTTTTAATCTATTCTTCAACATATTTGGCCCTCAAGGAGCTTGCAACTTCCTCTACTAATTCAAGACCTGGTAACATTGTTCCTTTGCAAAAGAATAGTGTTATTCTTGGTTTTTTATTTCATATGTTATTTCTTTAGTGATATTTTGGCAATCTTGTGTTGTATACCACCACCCTTATTTCATTTTGTACACTAGAGTATTTTCTCCCCGCAGGCCAAGGATAATACTCAGTTTTATTTACCTTATCCCTATTTTATTTACCTAGATGCACTTAGAAAATAGGATCACACACTCTTTTTTGTTTCCCAATGTGGCTATCCATGGAAGCCGAAAGATTAAAATAGGAGCTTGGCTTAAACAAACTCCCAAGCAGCCCCAACCATTTTTGCCATTCTAAGTTGTGTGTGTTGGAGAAAATAATTTGAACGCACAAGAGTTTGTTCATTTTCTCCATTTTCATATTGTTATTTCATTTCCTTATTATTTTGTAATTAAATTCATTATGTCATGAATTTCTTTGAATATTCTATTGCTAGGCACTCATGATAGTTGTATAGTATGAACTTTTCTAATCTTTTGTTGTACGTATGACAGCGCGACACATTGGCATCCCAAGCCTAGACTCACATCCTTTGGTGTTAGATTGCTTTCACTCTATTATTTCCTATTCTATACTTATTTTGTGATCTTAGTTTTGGATTTTTTAGAAATCATAGTTTTTCTGCAATACCTTTATGTTCTAGCTTATCGTAATTGCCTGGTTTCTAAGCATAGAATTTAGTAGGATATAATTAGAGTTGTTTTGATCTTCTTGATTGAATAGTAATGGGATACTCTTGTTTGGATCTAGTTAGGTCAAAAACATGTATGTGTATGGTTTGTTTCTAATTAGATTAGAATAATTAATCTTTATCAGATTTCAAAGTTTATACTCTATAGGTTGTTCTTCCTATTCAAATACTTTGAGTTCATTTAATTATTTATGAGAAAATTGAAGACACTTCAAGAAGCCATGAACAAGCCTAATCTATTGTTAGTGATGTTGGTGTCATAAGTTAATTCTTTGAATACTTTATAGATATATACTCGATGATCTCTAAATGAATTAAGGCAAATGCCCTTTTATACAACACCCTAGCACATTAATTAGAACATTTTGCACTCAAATCTCCAAATAATCACTATTTGGGAAGGGGTCATCTTGGGCATAGATATAAATTTAATTTTGCGATTTTAAGATTCAATACTACAACTGTGAAGTTGAACTAGGTTCAAATCTAGACCAATGGAAATGATACTAAAAAAGGAGAGATAAACAATAGATCAAGTCTAGAACCTTAGAATGTGTGGACTCATAATCCGTCAAGTCTCATGTCATATGCCAACTTTTACATAGAAATATACCACTTGTATGCTAGTGAGTGTATATAAGATAAATAAATTAAGGTAAGTCCAAAACAAATACAAAAATGAAAACTGCTAGATATATGACCCTCACCACTACATTATAATATACAATAAAATACATCTTCAAATTCATTGTCACATATCACTTATAATAATATTATTATAATTTGCCCAATAGGTTTGGGTCTAGTGGTGGGGAGCAAGGAGTTTCACACCATAGACCCAAGTTCAAATTCCATAAGGTGGGGGCTCCCTTGTAGTGGCCATGGGGATACCTTGAGGTAGGGGTCACACTTATGGAAATGCATGGACCAATTCCCACCCCCATGTTTCGCCATGGGGCCACCTTGAGGTAAATTGACGCAGGACCATCTGGAAGCATTCAGAACAATTGAGAAAGTTAGCAGTGAAGTTGTAGAGTATTGAGAGAGTGACCTTGGAGAATACCACATTTTATCATGTTTGCATATTAGAGGCTACAGAACTAGAATTAGCATCTAGACATAGTCATCTACAACATATCCGAAACTTAAATCATTTGGGTTTGATTCCGGAGAGATATCGCTATCAGATGATTACCTACTTTTACCTATTTTCATAGAGCAGAGCCAACTATGTTCAGTGAGGTCTAATCGGATTGCAAAGAAAATCCATGACTTGAGGAGCCTAAAGGAACATTATTCAATGAAGTATAGGACCTAGCTGACCTTCATGGAGATCCGCATGAAGTTTTATGTACCAGCGGAGCAATACCTTATGTTTAGGTCTAACCTATCCGTGTACACACGTTTCATACTAGTCGTTGCAATTAGGCCAACTCGATAATGATTTGAAGGATTGCGGAGGATATAAATAAGAGATAAAGGATTGTTTCTAGACAGTGATCGATAGCACAAAGATATGGAGCAAGATCCTAAGTTGTTTTGATCCGAAAGAGTAGTAGAACAAAGTAGAAGGTAGAACATGAAGCAGAAGGAGTTGTAGAACAGAAAATTGAGATGTAGAAGAAAGAAATCATGAAAGAATATTGTTGTATGAATCTTTTATAATCCTTGAGCTATGGCCTAGAATATATAAAGCCCATGAGGCTTGTGTAATTTGATTTGGAGTTATAATATATGAGGAATGAGCTTTGAAGGTTGGGTTTTTCCCTGTTAAGGTTTTCCCAGGATACATCTTGTGTTTCGTGTTCATGAATATCTTTTATCTTTCTGTTGATTAGTTGTTGATATAAATAAGAGATAAAGTATTTTTTCTAGACAGTGATCGATAGCACAAAGATATGGAGCAAGATCCTAAGTTGTTTTGATCTGAATGAGTAGTAGAATAGAGTAGAAGGCAAAACAAGAAGCAGAAGGAGTTGTAGAATAGAAAATTGAGATGTAGAAGAAAGAAATCATGAAAGAATATTGTTGTATGAATCTTTTATAATCCTTGCGATGTGCCCTAGCATCTGTAAAGATCGTGAGGCCTGTGTAATTTGATTTGGAGTTATAATATATGAGGAATGAGCTATGAAGGCTGGGTTTTTCCCTATTAGGGTTTTCCCAGGATACATCTTATGTTTAGTGTTGATGAATATCTTTTATCTTTCTATTGATTAGTTGTTGACTTCTATTGCATATCCATTATGATCATGGTGTTAGATAATTAGGCTGCAAGGTTGGATAGTCCCTCATCAGACCCTCCTACCTTGACTGCATTAAGTGGTATCAAAGTTGGTTGTGAATCTGCTGTGATGGTTGTGAATCTATTGGGAAGGAAGAAAGTGTTAAGAGAAGTGTGAAACCCTAGAAGTATCAAGTGTCATCGCTGAAGAAGATCAGTAATCTTTTCAAATTAGGTTGTTTATTTGACTTGTTTCAATGGGAAAAATTGGAATGAGGATAAAAGAAGAAAATGAAACCCTAATGTGTGAAAAGGATATTTTTTAAGAAGAATTATGTGAAATTAAAAGGTGTAATTTAGAGTTGTTGGAAAGGATGAAAGAACTAGGAGAAGATAAATATGATGCACTTGGAGAAGAACTGCATGATGCAAGAAGAAGGAATAAGGAATTAGAAGCAGAGCTGAAGTTGTTTGAAGATGTTGAAAAGAGATTTACAAACTTAGAAGAAGGATTCAAGTTGTTTGGGAAGGTGGAAAAGAGGAACAGAGATCTAGAAGAAAGTTTAGAAGAATTGAAAAAGGAAAATAGTTTGCAGAAGAGTGAAATATCAGGGCTAAAGGAACATGTTAATTAGTTGGAGTAGTCACTAGTAGAATGTAGAAAAGAGAATGAAAGTATGAGATCTAAACCTAAACTTTGTGATATTTCTTGTGATGCAAATGATTTGTGTGATGATGCACAAGTTTCTTTAGAAAGTGAGATTGAAGATGATAGTAGAATTGAACCTACAGTTGTTGGTGATGGTATTGGTTTCAAAATCATGTAGAGAATGGGATATGAAGGACAAGTATTGGGAAAGCATCAGTAAGGAATTACAGAACCTATTGAACCGGTAATAAGATCAAAAAGTGAAAGTCTTGGATATGATAGAGGTAAGGATGTTGCAAATTCAAACAAAATAAATCAGGGAAGAAGATGTATGTATTGTTTACATTACAATGGACATGGGCATGAAAAAGAAATGTGTTGGGATCTATACCCTTGTAAGCTTTGTGGATTAAGGAATCATTCTGAAAGGAGGTATTGGGACAAAATGAGGAGGAGAAGATCTATGGAAGGTTGTATATAGAAGAATTATGGATGGATTGATGGATAGGAATGGAAACATGTTACTTGTATGTTCAGAGGGAGGTATAGACTGAAGTATTTATATGTTGGATCAGGATACAGAGAAAGAAGACCTTATGCGGAGCAGAACAAGGACAACAATTCATTCTACAGAGGGAGAAATGATAGGAGTCACAAGTCTTATCATAGTGAAGGATACAAAAGAGGATTTGATAGAAGACCATTCAGAAGAACCTATTTTCAAGTTTGGAGGAGGAAAGAATCAAACAATGGATGTCAACAAGAACCTTTTACCAACAAAGCTAATGAAGGAGAAGCAGTACATAATTTAGAGATAGTTTGTGTAGAGGAAGAAGAGCCTATTAATACAAAGATAGTTTATGCAAAAGAAGAGCCTGTTGATACAGAGATAGTTTATGCAACGGAAGAGGAATCTTTTGAGACATCAGATTTGATAGAGAAACAAGAGGAAGTTGAAGCATTGATCTTAAGGAGAATTGTGTTATAGACTGAACAACAGAGAAACTAGAGCAAGTTTGTGTAAAATCGTCTAAGAAAGCAGTACAAGAGAATGTTTGTGCGAACAAAGTGTGAAACATAATAGAAAAGAGAAGTTCATGTGGCAGAGAAAGAGGGAGTGAAAAGATATTCTACCAGAAGAGAAAGCTAGTGTACCAGAATGAAGTAAACATAGATGAGCAAAAGGAGAAGTGTATGTGGAGAGGAAACTATAAGATCTTGATGAGTGCAAAGGAATTGGTATCTGGGATCAGAGATTAGATAGTGTTGCAGAAATATTTTTGAAAGTGCATTGACATAATCAAGGAAGTAACCGATTGTTCCAGTGGATGTAAGTATGTATTGATTGACTCCTAACTAATTGAAGTAGACATTGATCTTGAGGTAGCTTGCGGAGAAGACTTGCTAAGACCGCCGATCATTGAGGCAGTACAAGGCTTGCAAGTAGACCGCCAAACCTAGACCATGACAAGATGAAGAACTTGAGGCAGCTTGCAGAGAAGACTTTCTCAGACTGTTGATTATTGAGGCAATGCAAGGCTTGCAAGTAGAACACCGAACTTAGAATAACATGAGATAGTTTTGCAAGGTGGAGTTGAATGGACCACCGACCTTGAGGTAGTTGTAAGTACCTAAAAACACATTGCCGAACCTATCCTAAGGGATCACATTGATTTTGACATAATACAGACCAAAGTGAAGAGGCTCACTTTTCAAATAACCCCGAGAGTCTGATGCAAGAGCATCCAGAAGCATTCAGAACAATTGAGACAGTTAGTAGTGAAGTTGTGAAGTATTGAGAGAGCGACCTCAGAGAATACTGCATTTTACCGCATTTACATATTAGAGGCTGCGGAGCTAGACTTAGCATCTAGACATAGTCATCTATAACATATCTAAAATTTAGATCATTTGGGTTTGATTCCGGAGAGATATCACTATCAGAAGACTACCTACTTTTACCCATTTTCATAGAGTAGAGCCGACTATGTTCAGCGAAGTCTAATCGGCTTGTAGAGCAAATTCATGACTTGCAGAGCCTAAAGGAACATTACTCAATGAAGTATAGGACCTGGCCGACCTTCATAGAGATTTGCATGAAGTTTTATGTACCAGTGGAGCAATACCTTATGTTTAGGTCCAACCTATCCATGTACACACATTCCATACTAGTCATTGCAATTAGGCAGAATTGATAATGATTTGAAGGCCTGCGAAGGATATAAATAAGAGATAAAGGATTGTTTCTAGACAGTAATCGATAACATGAAGATATGGAGCAAGATCCTAAGTTGTTTTGATTCGAATGAGTAGCAGAACATAGTAGAATGTAGAGCAGGAATCAGAAGGAGTTGTAGAACAGAAAATTGAGATGTAGAAGAAAGAAATCATGAAAGAATATTATTGTATGAATCTTTTATAATCCCTGAGCTATGACCTAGCATTTGTAAAGCCCGTGAGACCTGTGTAATTCGATTTGGAGTTATACTATATGAGGAATGAGTTTTGAAGGCTGGGTTTTTCCCTGTTAGGGTTTTCCTATGATACATCTTGTGTTTAGTGTTCATGAATATCTTTTATCTTTTTGTTGATTAGTTGTTGGCTTCCGTTGCATATCCATTGTGATCATGGTGTTAGATAATTAGGTTGCAAGGCTAGACAGTCCCTCACTGGACCCCCCTACCTTGACTGCATTATAAATTCGAGTGTAACTATGTTAAGGAACCAAGCCCACCCCCATGTCATCTATGAGATACCCCCACTAGTTCAGGCTGGTGTAAAAATTTATCGAGGCCTCCAAGATCTTGTATCCTGACTTACCCATAGCATGTGGAGTGGGGAATTTTCATGTCACCCAAGGGAGACATACCTAGTCTAATTTTTAGTCATTCATGGCATAGTGTGTTGGTAATAATGTGGCATTGTTGTTTCCAGCAAGGTTCAAACCCCCACTGGCCTATTGTGCTCACTGCCCTTGTACCCTCTCTAGGCCATTGTTTTCGCAGGTTTGACCTATTTGCATTGAAGTAGTTAGCATTCAAGCTGTTGACTTCATGTTCCAAACCCTTGTTGGGTCGTTGAGCTCACAAGCTTTGTACCTCTGTTGGGTTGTTGAGCTCATGGGCTTGGACTATTTGTTTTAATGCAGTGCATTCATGTCATGTATGAGGTCCCCTGTTTGTAGCCTCACTTGTTTCTGGGCCAAGCTAAAAATTCCCCCATTCACCAATCAAATAAATAAATAAATAAAAAATATTATTATAATTTTTACTAAAAAATTTTGTACTTTTATTTTTTTAATATTTATACATAATTAGTTTTAAATATATAATTCACTATATTTCTTATTTACTTTTTTAATTAATTGTATATTTTTAATATTGAAGATCTATCTATAAAATGCTTAGCTACTAAAGAAAGGGACATCCACCATCTTTTCTAGTTTGTGGTCAATTGTTCAAAATACTCCATCATCCATGGAATTGGGACTGTGTTTCTACTGGCTATACCTGCCTTAATTAGTGTACATTTCCATGCACTTTCAAATGAAATACTATAAGCTCCTATTGAATAGAGGCTACTTGTGCTGCTTTGGTTTCTTAATATTTATTAAGACTTTGTAAAGTGTCTACTGCTCTGTGGGCTCATCAACTTCTCAACTTGTAATATATTCTGGTTGCATCACCATAAATTACAAGTTCCCATTGACTTCTACATTGTATCAAACAAATCTGAAGAGACAACTGGATTGAAGATGTACAAATCTGATCAGATGATATCCTCAAAGATGCCTGGACAAAAGCATATTACCTCCTTAACAGTGAAACAACCCTTCGAAAAATATTTGTCGAACAATGCTGTTTGAACTCTTCCCAAAATTTTCAGCATAATATCTGGTACCATGGCATTTACAGATCGTACAGTTTGTCTGTATTGATAAGTCAATCGCACACAGTTTGCCTCTATTTTTTCTTTTCTTCTTCAGTCTTTTTCGGATGCTTGACACCGTCCACAGCGTGATCATATCACGCGCAACATGGACTATTTCATGCTTTCTATGTCACTATTTTCCGAGGCTGTGGCTCAATGTCAGTCTTTAATTCTCTCCCCATATTTTGTGGCGATAAATGCCTTCTACGCCGCGAAGACTCGACCTCAAAATCCCAACAGATGTGTAAGAGCATTGTGGGTAGAATCTTTTCGATATTATCTTGTTCGAGAGGAGAAACGTAGATTTATTGTGGTTTCGTCTTAAATATATCTTATAGTATTCAATTTGATCTTATATATTCGTTATATTTATCATTAATCAATTTATAACTTTTTATTAGTTTTTACTTCAGTCGTTCTTTACTGTAAGTGTCGTTTATACTGGACGGAACAAATTTATGGCCTTATTCTCCTAATGCAAAAGTTTTTTTTTTCTTTCCAAATTAAACTATTTTGATGTTTTGATCATTGTTCATCAGATTGTATGTTAATATAACAAATTGAACATCTAAGATCATGTATTTAAAGATAAGCCCTAAGATATTAGCAATCCTCTAATAATCAAGGAAGATCAAACAATATCCAAGAGAATCAAGTTCCTATCAACAGAAAGTAAATTTAAAACATATCAAATAGTACTGCATGTGTGGATACTACACCAGGCATTCTGTACAATCTATTATTTGTGCCTACATCTTTCCAAAATTGCCAAAAAGGGTTTTGATTCACAATCAAGGAAGTTTCATATTTCTATCCACTCACAACAATACTTAGTGGTGCTTCCTAGTGCCACATTTGTCTCAACAATAGATACAAGCAAAAGCACACACATCCTAAAGTGTATTTCAACACAAAATTAAACCATCCAAGAGAAAAGTGTCCATAGACTTAACTGGAACTATTATCAAGTCATCAACATTCTCAAGGTTATAAAAACAAACCACGTACAATTTGACAAGTGTTAGTAAATTCTATATCTCTAATTCTAGCCATTGAAGATATTGCATAGCCATATCTTCATCATCAACTCTAAACTAATAAAGAGCTAGATAATATTCTAACCCTCTTTATATTTATCATTATTAATACATTAATTTAGCTCTAGATTTACTTTTGTTTTTGGTTTATTAGCCTAAATTAATTATCCCCTTTAGTTTCGTACATTTTTATTAACAATGACATTTCAAACCCCTCTAAGGTTTGACCCTCTTCATATTTTTTTGACTATTTGTTCTAAAAAAATATTTTGTATATATTTATTTGATTTGAAGCTTGTGTGTATTCATTATCTTTTGTTTAATTGGTCAACCACATATTAGGATGTGTGATAAATAATTTCCCTAGGTCTTATATTCCCACTTGGTGTAGCCTTAAGATTAACCCTTCAATGGTGATGGATTGAGTTGAATCTCCAATTGTTGAAAACGTCCAAATTTATACAAACTCCTTTTCACAACATAACTAATCCAATCATGTAGATATCACAATGAGTGATGAAAAATAACTAAAGTAATAGTAGAACATAATGATGTGTGGCTAAACCCAAATCTCACAATGTAACAATCAAAGAATGACAAATTCACTAAAGACTAGAATACTTGAAATAAAAGATAACTCAAACAATATGGTTATACAAGAAGAAAAATTAAAAATAAATATGGGTGCCTAATTCAAAATTTGAAAATATTCTATTAGCACAAATATTTTTGAAGAGGCCTACCATAGATGATGATTAAGGTCATCACATGAGAAACCTCAAATTTTCATATTTGAAGACTTTATACTTGACAAGTGAAAAGATAATGAAAAGATAATGACTTATTAAACTTAGATGGATACACCCAATATCAATTGATTCTTTTTTATCCCTTTACTTTATTATACATTTAAATTACATGCTTTATTTTTTTATTTTAGATTCTCAATTTTTCTCCCCTTTCTCAGATACATAGCTTACATGTGGATGAAAAAAGAGATAATTTTAGTGTTGGATGTTGACACAAGTGATCATGAACACTCATTTTTTTCTTGACCTATATTTGATTCTATGTTGTTTTTTTCTCAATGGATTTGGGATGATATAAAGCAATGAAGTATCTCCCACACACTTCCATTCATGTTGACACACAACATAGCTTCTTTTTTTTTGTTCTTGATTTTCCCTTTCAATTATCCTTTCTATGGTGTGCTTTTCCCATGTCACTTTCATATTTATTTTTAACTCTTTTTACATTCACAACACTTCTCATATGCATACACCACATTGCTTGGAATCTCCACTTTAGGAGTCAATGAAAATTATCTTTCATATCTCAAAATATGATCTTATCCTTAGATTCTTACATTATACATGCTGCCATTTACTATTTCAATGACTTGTTGGCATTACATTTCATGGCACCTCTCTTGTATTACTTATATGTTTAACCCTTCAATGGTGATGGATTGTGTTGAATCTCCAATTGTTGAAAACTTCCAAATTTATACAAACTACTTTTCACAACATAACCAATCCAATCATGTAGATATCATATTGAGTGATGAAAAATAACTAATGTAATGGTGCAACATAATGACATGTGGTTAAACCCAAATCTCACATTGTAACAATCAAGGAATGACAAATTCACAAAAGATTAGAATACTCAAAATAAAAGATAACTCAAACAATATGGTTACACAAGAAGAAGAAGAAGAAGAAAATATGGGTTCCTAATTCAAAATTTGAAACTATTCTATTAGCACAAATATTTGTGAAGACGCCTACCTTAGAAGATGATTAAGATCATCACATGAGAAACCTCAAATTCTCATATTTGAAGAATTTATACTTGGCAAGTGAAAAGATAATGACTTATTAAACTTAGATGGATACACCCAATATCAATTGATTCTCTCTTATCCCTCTACTTTACTATACATTTAAATTACATGCTTTATTTTTCCATTTTAGCTTTCCAGAACTTTTCTCCCCTTCATCATATACATAGCTTACAAGTAGATTACAATAAAGATAACTTTTGTGTTGGATGTTGACACAAGTGGTCATGAGCACTCATTTTTTTTCTTTTTCTTGATCTATATTTTATTCTATGTTATTTTTTTCTCCATGGATTTGGTATGATTTAAAGCAATGAAGTGTCTCCCACACACTTCCATTCATGTTGACAAACAACATAGCTTATTTTATTTTTGGTTCTTGATTTTCCCTTTATATTATTCTTTCTATGGTGTGCTTTCCCCATGTCACTTTCACATTTATCTTTAACTCTTTTTACATTCACAACAGTTCACATATACATACACCACATTGCTTGGATTCTCCACTTGAGGAGTCAATGCAAATTATCTTTCATATTTTGAAATATCATCTTATCCTTAGATTCTTACATCATACATGGTACCATTTAATATTTCAATGACATGTTGGCATTACATTTCATGGCAAGTCTCTCTTGTATTACTTCTATGTTATTATTTAATACTACTATGTTTGTCATATTGCATGCTTAGATTTCACATAACATAAGTATTGGATTTACATTATCATATTTGATATAAGGCTATTTTACATATCTCTTATTCATTTGTCCTCATACTTGGGGTTAGATTTGGGCATAAATCTCTTGCCTCAATCACATTGTCATTCACCTTTCATCATTATCTTAATACACTGCAACCAACACATTGTCATATGTGACCATTACACTCTTTCTTCTCAAATCATTTCCATGACAATGTATGCACTTGGATTAGGGGGAACATATCTTAAATACACTACATTAGATTTGTTACCTTAGTTCACACATGCATAGATTGAAGGGGCCACTCTAGTTCCAATTCCTTGGTCATCCTATACAACATGGAATCTTCATTTTCTTATCCTTTTACATGGTTTCATTTGGGATAATTGATCACATCCCCAATAAATATATTTTTCCCAACTCACATGTCACACCCCTTTGACTTTTTACAATTGATTATAATGCAACACTTACAAAAAAGTAAAATGATTATGACTTTTACACTACTAATGATTGTGGCATGTGCTACTAATTTCTACGTGTTTGTAAATTATGAGATGTGGCTCTACCAAGAACATGGATAAAGCATGAATTTTTTTCCATTTGTGTATCCTTTTGAATTTTGTTTTTTTTTATTTTTATTATTGTCTTATTTACTTTAACATACTTTATGAATGTAGTTAACATGCCCCCAATGCGGGGGCAACATGTACAAGACAAAAGTGCACCATAGCTTTCCCTAGTACCCTATTGTTTTACTCTCATTTTGGCCAAGTGTTGTAAATACAATGTCTTGGTACTCAATTTCACCTATTTTGTGTATACACTAACATAATTGTGAGACATCTCATCTATCACCCTACCTCTTTCCAAATGGTAATGGCCAAATTTTAGTCTATCCATTCTTTTATCCTAGTCTATATCGCAAGTGTGGGCCCATCCCCTAGTCAATATTGCATGCTCAACCCTATCCTCCAAATTAAAATCTCTTTTCCTTCCTTTTGAAGATGGCCCTTTTTGAAATTTTGGTTCTTGTCTCTTGACTTGCATGCTAATATTTCAAAATTGAGGGCCAATGATTAGTTTCAAGGAAAAGTTCTATTACATTAATAATCATCCATGGATCAAAGAATATCAAACATTATCAAAGTGATTCAAATTTCAATCAAGAGAATGAAAATTTATAACATATTGAATAGCACTACATTCATGGATGCTACACTAAGCATTCTACATTCTCTATCTTTTCCTTCATTTTGAAGATGGGCCTTTTTGAAATTTTGGTTGTTGTCTCTTGACTTGCACACTAATATTTCAAAATTGAGGGCCAAGTATCACTTTGAAGGAAAAGTTCTAGTATATCAATAATCATCTAGGGATCAAGGAAGATCAAACATTATCAAAGTGATTCAAGTTTCAATGTAGAGAATGAAAATTTATAACATATTGGATAGCACTAGAATCATGGATGCTACACTAAGCATTCTACATTCTTTATCTTTTATCTTTAATCTTTGTGAAACTAGAAAAAGAGATTCACTTAAAACCAAGGAAGTATTATACTTTTACGCACTCACATCAAATCCCAAAGGTGATTCTTTGTGCCACATTTTTCTTAGCATGAGGCACAAGTGAAAGTGATAGATTATATAATACATTTTGGTAATGAACAAAACTATGTAGGAGAAAAGTATCCACATATGAAACCAAGTTGCAGCCTAGTTTTTAGTAGTCATAAAATTACAAAATAGACTCGTTAAAATTTTACATGAGAAAAGATAAATTCAAATCTCCAAATTAAATTGTCAAATGTACTACATAACTAAATCTTCATCATCAACAAATCTAAATCAAACATTATTTTATCCCTTTATTGTTCTCATTCCATACTAATTTTAAATGTCTAATTTTTATTTAGTATTTCTATGATTTATTAACCCAAATAATTATGTAGCCCTAGAATATACATTGGGCAACCATGCTCGTGTTTGCCATTTGAGAGAGCATAATTTAGAAGGCTGGTTTCAATGGATTCATGCAAGGAACTAGATAAACATGGTCCTTGTATTTGTTTAGGCAAGTAGAACGAATCCAATCCTTGAAAAAAGTATTCTGAACATGGAAGCCACCTGTCAGTTAACCCTACTGCGGATTTCTACCTCCAAATATTCTAAACCTAGAAACTCATTGATCTCTTCTTTGATAGCTCCATTTCATATGATGAAAGTTATAGCTAGCCTTGAATCAAACTCTAATCCCCTAAATTGAAGATCTCCTGCTTCTCAGAGAAGGAAAAACGTGAGCCCACTCCTTTACAACTATATCCACCCACCACAAGTGTCAGTTCATCGCCTTTTTAACAACCACAGATCTGTTACTGACAAGTGTCTGTGGCATACCACATGTAAGCAAATTTCTGAACATAAAACTAAAACAATGATATGTTGTGGCCCGGCGACAGGAGGAACAACAATTCCTTATCCTCGTTATGGAAAGATTAGCGCATAAAGTGCCTTTATGATTTGGATTGGGATCCCGATTAGGATTTGAATTGCAAGATTTGAGAAAGACCCACCCAGTGCTCAATGATGAGCGACTCTTCCAACCCAATCCTCAGATTCTCCAGAAAGTCTCTTACTTTTAAATAATGGCTGATTGTGAAGCTTTTCAAGGTTTCAAGTGGACGGACCATTTTGAGAACAGTATTAGTCGGTTGAAACTTAATTATGAATGGCATTAATTAAGATATCCTAAATATATCTATCTAAAATTTTCTAAGGATACCAGTTTTAACTATTTTATTATGGGAGAGGTTTTTAGATCATTATGTTAAAAAAAAATAAACATTCTGAATTAATTTTATTTAATTTTTAAACCCAAAATTATGAAATAACTTTTAAGTAAATAAAATTTTCTAAAGTAAAAATTAGTATAGATATCTTAAATACAAAGTGATATCAATTATTTTATTATCTTAAGAGTTAATTTATTTTATATTAAAATTATTTTTTTTACTATATATAATGATACACAAATTTTGTTGTATTTCAAAATACATGTTGCTTTATTATTAAATATTAATATTTTAACATTAAATGATTGTCAAATTTAAGATAAAAGATGAGAGTTTTTTAACATGTTCACACCATTACACTCTACTCTTTGCTTCCGATTAATTAAATAAAACAACTCTAAACTTACATAAAAATATATGTAACATATTTGAAAAATAATAATAATAAGACTATAAAATTATTAAATATTAATATTTTGACATGTAAATGATTGCCAAATTTAAAGTAAAAGCTAAGAGTTTTTGTCAAGATGTTCACACCATTACACTCTACCCCTTGCTTCCATTGTACAATGCCTATAGACATTAATAACTATTGACTAAATAAAATAACTCCAAACTTACATAAAAATACATGTAACATATTTGGAAAAATAATAATAATAAGACTATAAAATAATTGTTCCGTAAATAAAATAAATAACTCTTATGTAAATAAAAATAATTATTCAAATAGACATAAAATAAACAGTGTAAATAAAATAGCTCTAAATGATAGATAGATAGATGTATTCAAGATATCTATACTAGTGTATTTATTCTATTTTTAACACATTTTTAAATTTTTGTTTAAGAATTATTTTATTTTATTTACTTTATTAACTTTTTATTTGTAAATTTATTTTATTGTTTTACTTTTGTATGAAACTTTTAATTTTGCTTTTGAAAAAGCTACCATTCATTGTTTTGGTAATTCATTCATTTGAAAAGCTTTTTTTTTGTTTTATTTTGTTTATAAAACTTTTAATTTTACTTTTCCAAAAGTGTCATTCATTATTTTAGTAATTCTTTCATTTGAAGAGCTATTCTTTTTTTTACTTATGTATGAAACTTTTAATTTTAAATTTGTATAAAACTCTTAATTTTACTTTTGGAGAAATACAATTCATTATTTTGGTAATTCTTTTGTTTTATTTTTACTGGTAAACATCATATACTTATATGTTACTTTCTAATAATTTCATATCAATATATATTTTAAATTCTTGAAGCCTTTGTATTATAAAAATAACTCACTTTTCTTTATAAGTACATCTCACCTTGATGCCAATACAAATTACATCTCTAATCATAATTATATTTTAATATGTAATTTAATTTTTTTAAATTAGATGGTAATATATACAAAATCAAGACAAAACAACAAAAATTTTATTTATTCCCTTAACCAATTTTTAATATGTCAACTTTTGAAAGTTGCCCTTTATAACTCCATTAAAATTAATTTTTGAGAAATGAATCTATTTTATAGTATCTCTTAATGGTGTCTACAATTGAACCTATCTTGACCCATTAATGAAGATTTTAGGAGTCAATATTGTTGATATTATTATTAGAAAATTGTGTAATTATGCACTAGCTCAACAGATACATAATCCCACCTCATGGAGAGGGCTTTTTTATTGCAGTTTAAATAAGGATGTGTACTAGCTCAAGAGATACACTATCCCACCTCACGGATAGGGCTTACAAGCATGCTTTGTTAGTGTCAAAAGATAATTAGACAGATACAATTATATATGCCCCTACCTTAAAGTGGTTAATGTCGCTTATTGATGTCAAGCACATTAGGAATAACAAGATTGTTAGAAATCTTACTCTAAGATAATAACCAAATCAAATCATGAAAGCTATGCATGAAAATAATCACATCATGGATCAAGGCTATACTCACGGACCTTCAGAGTCGAGTATAACCATTGGGCTATACAACAAGTACCTCAAAACCAACTGTAGCAACAAGGTAAGATACAAATCAAAGTGTACAAGAGAAGATTGAGTGGATTGTAAACTATTAGTCACAAGAAATGCCATAAGATGATATATCTCATGAAGTGATTCTACTAGTCAAGCATTGGATTTATGTATAGATCAACCCCATCTTCATATATGGACTGGGTCCATTTTTGCTTTGTTGATAAAGGGACACACGATCCTTATTAGTATTTGTTTATTTTCATCATCTGTTGACTAGGTAGAATCACTAAAAAAGGTAAATAATAAAATGATAGAGGGGAAGAACTGCCTTAGGAAAACCACATAGGAGGATGCCCCAAAATACCCTCCACAATGCTATGCCCCCAAAGCATGACAAACAACAATAAAATAGAGGAGATGAATGATAAAACAAATAGAGGAATGGTCATAATAGAGGCAGTCTCCTGGTATCCTTGACCTTGCAAGAGTATCAAGGGTCATCCAAAGAGACCTAAACAACACATAACACATCATGGGGGAACACAACATGACACTATATATATATATATATATATATATATATATATATATATATATATATATATATATATATATATATATATATAAGAGGAGATCAAACTTGTGAGAATCTTAGAAAGGTGCTCTATCAAGTGCAGTAAAAAGTTAGAGTAGTTCATACTTGATTGATTATTATTTCCATAACAATCATGCGGTGCTTGTTTCTCAAGTCCCTGTATATTTGAAATCTTTTGTTGCTTGTGAAGAGGGGAATCATTGCTATTTCCCACTGATGATAGCCACCTTATTATTTTCTAACCCTTTGCTTTCTTATTTTGATGAATGAGCCTTTCACAGCGGAATGGGATATTTTCCACCGTGGTAACCTTTTCTTGTATCATAATATCTTGTTGCATTTGTTCAATTTACGTAACCGATGCATTTTGGTTGTCTCCCAATCCTTAAAGGGATAATGATGGAGGAACCTTAGCATAGATACCTTTTCCTCTTGGATGAGGTGAGTCTTCAACCTTCTCCATATCCACTTCTATCATGCCAAATATTTATCATAGTCAAGATAATCATCGTTAATCTGCTCCATTACATTTTGTTCTACCATATTATTGTCACTGTGCTTAGGTAAGGGATTTGTAAAGATCTGTAAGTTTTGATTCAGAGGGGAAACTAACTTATTTCCATTGTCATTCACACCAGTTACCTGCATTATATTAGAATCGATGATGTCTTGAATTTCATGTTTAAGACACATACATCGTTTGGTGCCATGTCCTACTGAGTGGTGATACTAATAAAAAGCATTAGCATCAAATGATTGTCTTTGTATCCTATTACTGTCAAATGGTTTCATAGGAGGAAGCTTCAAAATATTGTTTCTTACTGCTTGATTCATAACTTATTGAAGAGAGTCAGATAATGGAGTAAAATGTCGATGTTGTTGTTTGAACTAAAATGGTGCCTATTTAGGATTACTAATTGCAGACATTTGTGATTGAAAATTATTTGAATGCTTTCCATTGATCTTGATGAAACTTTTTTTATTCCTCTTAAAGTTGTTTTGAGAAGGTTGAACCATGGATTGACCAACTTGAGTCGATGACTTTTGACTCTCATATTGACTAGACAAAAGTTGGTAATCATGAAGAGTTGTGCATAGATATTGAAAAGAACTATACTTCATCAAGAGGATTTTATCATAGATGTTAGGTTGTAAACTCATAATGAACAACTTCATAAGATCTTCATCCTTAATTGGGTATTGTATTTGTGAGATGAGACCTTGATATCAACTGTTGAATTCTATCAATTTCTCTTTCAAACCTTGTTTACAATGAACCAAGTCAATCAAAGAGATTGTAGGTCCAATGCTTTTTTGGAAGTGTTGTAAGAATTGATCAACTAGTCATGAGAAAGATTTTATTGAATTAGGAGGTAAAGAGCAGAACCATTCTAAAGTAATATCTTTGAGAGATCATGGGAAGAGTTTCGCTAGCAAGTCCTCTTTAAAGAGGAAATCACTACACATTGATGTGAATGCTGCCACATGAGTATTAGGAACACCTCTACCACCATATTTTTCAAAGCGAGGAGTCCCAAATTTTTTAGACATAGGAGTTCTTAAGATTGCATAAGATAAAGGACTATAGGCATAGTATGTTTGTAAAGTAGGTTGGGAAGAATTAGTCAGTTTTCTCACCTCTATTGTAAAGAAGTGTTTAGTAGGAAAAAGGAGGAAAGCACTTGATGAAAACAAGTGGTTTAGATCCTCCTTTCACTACAAACATTCAAGGACATATCAACTGAGTTGAATCACACTTTTGCAAGAGGATTCACCTACAATTTAGGCTATCACTTGGAACAATGTGGAAGCTTAGATATTATCAACTAATGTATCAATTTTCATGCTCAAATACCCTTAAAAGCCCAAGTATGCAAAATAGTAAGTAAATTGATGAATTACGCCAAATGCTTGTAGACCAAGGTTGTAGGAAGAGATTTATAACTGACCATTTTTTGAAGTTTGGGATGCAGAATAGTTAGGGACACTTCCACTAGTGCCCCTATCCAAGGTACTATTTTCTCTATAGAATCCTGATCTCCTTCCAACATTGATGTTCACTGTATCTTTCATTTTTTCTCTGGAAGATGTGGAGGACACCTCCACTAGCCCCTGAGTCAAAGGTCAGATGTTTTTCAAGATTTTAGAAGCTCTTCAGATATTGATTATCACTGTCCAAATTGCTTATGTGTTTGCAACCTCAGAGGATACTACCACTAGCACCTGTGTCCAAGAAGTTCTTTTTTTTAAGGATTCTAAATCTGCACACTATCTTACTATTCCTTATAACTCCACTCTATCAAGATGCGACACCTATAACCTACAATCACAAGGAGAGTGGTTGGGGGTTGGGGTGTTTAGAGGCTTGCCTCAGTAAAGCCCCAAAGAGACATTCAAGTCTCTTGAACATCGTTGTTAGATAAAGAGTGTGTATCCCTGTGGGATAGAGGCAAAATCCAAATGATAAATGATTGAAAACACAAATAGATATCACTTGGAGGTGTTACTCACATATAGATGAAGATCCTTCAATCACATGAGAAGATGAAGCTAAATCTGCAATCACAAACACAATAACAATGCTCTACTCTACAACAATGAATATCCTGAATGCTCTGTAATCACAAGTTTGCCAAAAGTCCATAATCATCTTCTAGTTTGTAAATGAAACACTTTAAACATGCTTATATATGCAACAACTCACATTCCTACTAAGAATTTTGCAATTCAAACTTGAGATGTTAGCATAGGATCTAAGTAACGGTCATAAAACTGTCATTTGAATTTAGGGCTAACCCAAAATAGGGAAGGACTAGGGTGCTAGTGCCCAAGTCCACCCTCCCAATTTTGGTCAAGGTTCATCAAAATAGCATCCCCTAGGTTGTATTTTCCATTACACTCAGGGGCTTTCTCATCAGGATTCAAAATTAACATGCAAGATGCTTAAAATGTATTCTAAGGACTCGGTAGCTAAACCTTAAGAGGAATAGACCCCAAGGGGACATTTTTTGACATAACATTTAGCCCCCACTTTAATGTATGTATAAATGCATTGCCAATACATGCATTAAAGTATGGTCAAAACTCAACAAACACACCAAGAACAATGCAAACATGCCAAACACACTAAAGACAATAACAGGCACACAAAAGATAGAGAAGACAGTTACAGTCATGCAAAACATAGAGAGGACAGCATTGCAGACAAGCAAAACATAATGAATATAGTGAATGCAGTGATTATTTATTTTTCATTTTCTCATATATATGAATGCAAATGCAAGTACATGGAAAGTAAAAATACAACCCAAAATGCAGGAGGGGCTCATCGCCACCAGTCTTGAGACTGTATAAGGGGCAACAGACATGCAATACAAATCTCAGAGTGTAGGAGGAGCTCATCGCCACTAGTCTTAAGACTGCATAAAGGGCAATAGACACGCAATACAAATCTCAGAGTGTAGGAGGAGCTCATCACAACCAGTCTTGAGACTATACTTGAGAAAAAACATGTCATACAAATCCCAAAGCATAGGAGGAGCTCATCGCCATCAGTCTTTAGACTATGCTTGGGAACAAACATGTCATACACATACACATCGAAGACACAAAGAAAACATGGAAAACAAGCAATGTAAGGAGCCTATTGCTATGTTCACCACCATCTCAGGAACATTACAGGCACACACTAATGATTGGGCTTCGCCACAAAAACCACCAAAGACACACTTAAGGGAGGATACACGAACCTCGCCTGCTCAGAGGACTTTTATAAATGATAGGATGTGCACTCTCCTCGAGAAATACACCATCCTTGCCTCTGCAGAGGGCTTAAAATAAAGGATATGCACAATATCCCACCTCCATAGAGGGATCTCTCATTGCAATATAAAATAAAGATGTGCACTTGCGTAGATATACAACATCTTGCCTTTGCAGAGGGCTTCAAACACGCTTTGTTAGTACCAAAATAATCAAACAAATTACCTTATATATGCCCCCACCTTAAGGTGGTTGATATCGTGTACCAATATCAATTGAATTAAGGTAGGAAGAAAAAACACAAGGGAACAAGAGCTTTTGCAAAGCCCATGCCTCCAGAAGTGACATGCACTTTATGATCACCAAATATTCCCACAAACACATAGTTTCCTGCAAGAAAAGGTGTTATAAACCATATAATCATGATAAACAACAGTATATGTAATCATTCACATAAAGAGCTGAGCAAGGCGAGATCCAAGATACACAAAGTGCACAGAGTAAAAGTATTGTTATGTTTTGTTAGTGCGATAAGACATCATAAAAATATCACATGGAGTGATTCTACTAGCTAAGTGTCAGCTAATATATATCAACCCCATCGTCATGTATGTACTAGGTCCATTTTTTATTTTCACTAAAGGGACACTAGGTCTGTATCAGTATTATATGTTTTTTGTCATCTACTAGATAGATAGGACCACTATAGGAAGGTAAACTTTAAATCGAGAAAGGAGAAACAAGTGCCCTATGGTCATCACGTAGGGGAGTGCCCCTAGGTCACCAACTGCAATGCTATGCCCCTAGGACATAACACACAACAATGAAAATAGAGGAGAGGCAATATAGAAGAATGATTATACAAATAGAAGAAGAGTCACAATAGAGGTGGTCTCCTGATATCCTTGACCTTACAAGAGTATCAAGGGTCATCCTAGGAGGCCTAAACAACACATAACACATCATGTGGAAACACAACACGGAGGTAAAGGGTTAGAAATACTTACCTATAGGCAAAACTGAGATAACAGTTGTCGACAAGCAAATCATCATCTTCCCACTCCTGAATGTTAGAAGAAAGTGGAACATAAGGTACCACAGCCCAACTTTTGTTCTTGTTTTCATTTTATTCAGTCTTAACCTCTTCTTGGTTTGATTCAATGTTAGGTGTGATGTTTTCACTAGTACACTTATTCTCTATCCTCTTAGGAGGTGGAAGAAGTGATTTATTTCGATCCATCCATAAGGGTTTTAGTGTAAGAGACCTTTCCTCATCAACTAGTGCTACATATTTTGAAGAAAAAGCATAGGAATGAGGGGAAGATAAGGTGTTGTGAGGGTAATTATGAATGTTTGTATCTTTAGTGATGTTCAAATAATATGCAACCAAGGAGAAGTAGTTAATGTTTTTAAATCCTTAGTGATATCCAAATGACTTGAATATTCCATCAAAGGAGGGAGATTAAGGTTCTTCTCTTCCTTAGTGATATCCATAGTGTGAACAATCAAGTGAATCAAGAAGGTTGGTGGGGTGATCCATAGAGGTTTCATGCACTATGGTAGGGATATTATTTTTAATATTGTCAAATGAATTCTCATTATCTATCCATGGAATGTTCTTTGTTAGAGGGAGTTCTTCATTCACTAATGCTTCATCGTGGCCAGAGAGAGCATTGGAATGGAGAAATAGTGGTGGTATGATGTTAAGGGATGCACCAATGAATTAATCCTCTTTGGTCAAAGTGTCCTTATCAGTGGGAACAACTTTGGGAGAAAGATCATAAGGTTCTCACATGTTTTAGCAATAGTCTAGTCGTAGTGGAATGTTTAATAGATATAAATTCATCTAAGGGTTCATCTAGCATATTGAAATCATCACTACTAAATGTATTATTGGCTATGAATCTAGTGAGATCATCTACTATTAGAGGATATGCTCCCATGAGCCTTGTGAAGCTATCAAAATAAGATATATAGCAAAGGAGTTCATATGTAGAACACATACAAATATCAACATTATATATGCATGAGATTTATTTCAAGAATTGAGGATATTCATGAGTAAATTTAGAAAAATTATCAATGTATATGATGTATGCAAAAAAATCTTCCAAAGATGAATAGCAAGAAGTATCCATAAGGTATGCGAGAGAATGAATGCAAAACTATGTATATTTATAACCTAAAATGCTTGACTTTTCAACTTTTTTAATGCAAATGAGTAAAAGAAGAGGTGTTGTGAATAATGTTAAGAGGGGTAGTGAATAATAAGCCTAATATAAATCCAATAATGCAATAATATCCTTCACAACATGCCTATAATGCAATTCTAGAGAGACGATAAGGCCAAATCTAGTGAAAATGCAAGGTTTTCAAACCCTAGACATGAATTTTTGCAACGAGGGCACTATGATGAAACACTACAATTAGAAAATAGTCCTAAATGAGTGTTTGAAAAGGGTAGTAAAATCTGAAACAAGATTTTAACTACAAACCCTAGCTAATGCAAAACTAGGTTTTTATGAAAAATGCACAATTTCAAGCAATTTTTTACATCTTAAACATGGAAATGCAATGTAAATGATTAAAATTAGATGAATTGATATAATTTAAATCTGATCTAATGAAAATAACAGAAATTAAATTCTAATTAATGCAAATTATGCCAAAATGCAAGCCTAAGATGCCAATTTTTTTCAAATTTTTCAAATTTTTTTAATTTTTCAAATGCAATAAGATGAATGAATGCCAATCTAAAGTTCAAAAATCATTAAGGTGCAAAATTCAAATAAACAGAGGTTCACCAAAATGTTTGGTAGGATAAAGGAGGAAAGGGGTTGATGAAAACAAGTGGTTTAGATCCTCCTTTCACTACAAACATTCAAGGACATATCAACCTCGTTGAATCACACTTTTGCAAGAGGATTCACCTTCAAGTTAGGCTATCAAGATTGGAATGATGTGGAAGCTTAGATATTATCAACTAATGTATGAATTTAATTCTCAAATACCATTAAAACCCTAAGTATGCAAAACAATAAGTAAATTGATGAATTATGGAAAATACTTGCAGATCAAAGTAGTAGGCAGAGATTGATAATTGACCATTTTTTAAAGTTTGGGATGTGAAATAGTCAAGGACACTACCACTAGCGCCACTATCCAAGGTATTGTTTTCACTGTAGAATCATGATCTCCTTTCGACACTAATGTTCATTGTATCTTTCATTTCTGCTCTGAAAGATGCGGAGGACACCTCCACTAGCGCCAAAGTCCAAGGTCAAATGTTTTTAGGATGTCAGAAGCTCTTTGGATACTAATTATCACTGTCTAAATTGTTTCTATGTTTGGAACCTCGAAGGATACTACCACTAGCACTCATGTCCAAGTAGTCATTTTCTTCAGGGATTCAGAATCTGTGCACTATCTTACTATTCCCTATAACTCTACTCCATCAAGATGTGACACCTACAACCTGCAATCAAATGGAGACTGGTTGGGGGTTGTGCTGATTAGAGTTTTGCCTTGGTCAAGCCCTAGAGAGACATTCAAGTCTTTTGAATATTGTTGTCAGATAAAGAGTGTGTATCCCTGTGGGATAAAGGCAAAATCCAAATGGTAAATGATTGAAAACACAAATAGATATCACCTTGGAGGTGCTACTTGCATATAGATGAAGATCCTTCAGACACATGAGAGGATGAAGCTAAATCTACAATCACAAACACAATAACAATGCTCTGCTCTACAACAGTGAATATCTTGAATGCTCTATAATTAGAAGTTTGCCAAAAGTTCATAATCATCTTCTAGTTTGCAAATGAAACATTAAACATGCTTATATATGCAACATCACACATTCCTGCTAAGAATTTTGCAATTCAAACTTGAAATGTCGGCATAGGACCTAAGTAACAGTCATAAAACTAACATTTGAATTTAGGGCTGACCTAAAATAGGGTAGGACTAGGGTGCTAGTGCCCAAGTCTACCCTCCCAATTTTGGTTAGGGTTCATCAAAATTAACATGCAAGATTCTTATAATGCATTCTAAGGACCCGAGAGCTAAACCTTAAGAGGGAAAAGCCCCCAAGGGGACATTTTCCAACATAACAAGAAGTCATTCCTTGGAAAAGTCTATTTAATAGGGCATCATTATGAGATGTAGTTTGTTGTTGAGAAGAATTAGAAGCTATGGTCATGAAGTTTTGAGGTGGTTGATTGTGAGTGGTAATGAAAGGTGGTTAAGAATAATTGTAAGTGAAAGGTGGTTGAAAATAGGTGGAATGGAGAGGTGGTTCAGAGTGATTATTCACATAATAAGTCACCCTAGGTGCAAAGTTTTGATATAATTAAATCCCACATTATTGTAATTCTATGAATTAATGCCATTAGATACTCCCATACTAGTGACCTAGCATTACTACAAGCTTGTGCATTAGTAGTGAGGATTGATGATGTGAAAGTAGACATTTAGATAGTCAGTATAGGTGTCAATACTTGTGTATGACTTGGTGATGACATATTGTTAATAGAATTTACACATTCGGTCATTGTCATAATGTTGTTATTCACTATATGGGCTAGTCCATAGAGTTCATTAGCACCATCTTGACCTTCTTTTAATAATTCTCTTAAACTATGCACAATAGGCACAACTTCTTCAACTATCCTTTCTTTTTCCAAAAATGCTTGAAAATCAACTAGTTCCTTATCAAGTTTGTTGGTTTGATTATCAGGTAATGTGTTATCACATTGATAGAATCTTCAAAATCATGAAATGTTTTTTCTTCCATTGTAGTTGTAGGATGTAGGATATCTTATGAAGTTTGTGTTTCACCTTTTGTAAAGTAAGTGTTCAATAGATTTTTCGATGTTGCTACACTGTTGCTTTCGGGAGCACTAGAACCCATTACTCTAATACTTCTCCTTAGAAGGATTTTTCTATTAGGACAGTGGGTTATACAAATAATGCAAAGACATACAACACTTAATGCACAAACTAATAGAACAAACCAAAGGATCAAGATAACTTTATGCTTGTTGAAATACATAATGTGTAATTGAAAAAGGTGAAAGTTTCAAAGCTAGGATGAAAAAGTAGGCACTATAATTCAACACTATACTTCAAAATCAGATTTGAATGAATGTTGGAAATGTTAGATTTAGGGTAGACAACTGAGAGGGGGGGTGAATCAGTTGTCCAAAATTTTCTTCCAAATCAAATACTTAACTCCACACAAGCATAATAGTAAATCAATCATGAAAGCATAATGCAACAAGTTAAGAGCAGATACACATTAACACATATAACACCAAGATTTTTGACATGGAAAACCTGGTTAAGGGAAAAACCTCGGGGTGATTAACCCAAGATAATATTCTCTGTTAGAAGAATAGAAAGAACAAAATGGCACATGCCAATTAGGGCTCACTGCCTGAGTACACTGCTCACAAGAGGCTCACTACCTACAAGAGACACATTGTCTACAAAAGAATGAGTAGCACATACTTGAACTGGTAAATAGCATTTTCACCATGCTTGAGTTAGTTCCATTTAAGCCCAAACCTTCTGCTCTACCTTTTGCTCTTCTCCTCGCTACCACACACTCATCTCCACAAGTCACGCCTTGAAATGACTTCGCAATCCCTTATTTATACATGACATCAACTTAGGAACAAACATCTAAGTCAGCAAACATCTGCAAGAACATCTGCAAGATGTATAATTCATCCAGTCGGCTAGTCACAGAAAGAACACCTTCATCCAGAAGTATTTCTTCAATTCTGGGCTCCAACTCTAATGCGGACCGTCAATACAAACTAAACATGATCCAAGGACCTCCACAATCTTGCCTGAAACACTAAGAACATCCACACTTTCTCTACTTACTACAATCCTTCTCTCCTTCATTTGGAACCTCAAAAACACAGTCTGCCATTATTGTCACAAAGGAATAGATACTTGGGGACCTTCAAACCATGAACCAATTGAGTTGACACACCACACAGACTTCCCCAACACTTCCTCAAATCCACAGAACTGCAGAATGCATTCCCGGATCTCACTGGACCTATCTGTATCATTCGGTCATCAATGAACATCTACCGGAACTGGTTTCACTTGAACTACCATAACTTCTTCATATCTTCATGCAAACCTCTAAAATCTCTACTATAACATCTTAAGAATCATATCTACAAACCCTTTAATCTGCATCCTCTGATCCTCATCCTATATTGGACTTTTACCTTATGTCATCACTGTTCTTCACTATTCTTGATTGAGACTAATTTTCTCAATATCCTCAACACACAACTCATCCAAACCTTGTCATTAATGTAATAGGAGTATGTTGGCATCAATGACAACACTGGTTAGGCCCATACTTGCAACAATCTCCCCCTTTGTCATTGATCGCAACATATGATGTGAAAAACTATTTTGATCATCAAGACAAGAACTTTTCTTTACTATCACAACTTCCCCTATCAGCAACCACCATTCACATTTCTTCTCTCCCATTACTGCTCCCCCTTTGATCAACAACCACTTGTTTTTCACACGTCTTCTCTCCCCCTTTAACATCAATGGAAAAGGGCTCATACTTGTAAATCTACCACCTCAGAATCATATCTGCTGCTCCCCCTGAGTAGCAGCTCCCCATCATCAGTCCGAACCATGAGATGTGACTATGATATGCACTGGACTGATGAACCTTAGTGCATCTTAGTTTATCACCGGAGGGGAAATAACCCCTAACTTCTACCTTAGATACTCAAAAGAGTCCTTAGGCTGAAGTTATGTAAAGATGTCTGCAATCTGATCCTTAGAAGGTATAAACTCCAATCTGACTTCATTCTTGTTCACTTGTTCTCTCAGGAAGTGAAACTTGATGGATATATGTTTAGTCTTTGAATGCAACACCAGATTCTTAGAAATGTTTATTGCACTTGAATTACCATAGAAAATTGTGATAGGCTCCTCATACTCCACTCTGATGTCTCTTAACATTTGTCTCATCCATAAAACTTGAGTACAACTACCTACTGCAACAATATATTTTGCTTCTGCAGTGGACAGAGATATTGCTTCTTATTTCTTACTTAACCAAGAAACCAATCTCTTCCCCAAAAAGAATGCTCCACCACTGGTACTCTTCCGGTCATCCACATCTCCTACCCAATCAACATCTATATATGCATGGAGAGAGAAATCATGATCTCTAGGATACCACAACCCATACTCAACTATCCCCTTTAGATATCTAAAAATCTTCTTGATTGCCATAACATGAGATTCTCTAGGATTAGCTTGGAATCTAGCAACAAGACTAATAGCTTGCATAATATCTAGTCTAGTTTGAGTGAGATACAACAGCCCTCCAATCATTAACCTATATTTTGTCTGATCAACCTTGGGAGAGTCATCATCTTTGCTTAACTTGCATCGAGTTGCCATTGGAGTGTTCATTGGCTTAGAGTCTTCCATGCCAAATTTCCTCAAAAATTCTTTCACATATTTTGACTGAGAAATGAAGATTCCTTCCTTTGTTTGAGTAATTTGTAGACCCAAAAAGAAATTCATTTCTCCAAGCATGGACATCTCAAACTCACTTTTTATTTGACTTGCAAAAGTTTTACACATACTATCTCTTCCTCCAAAAATGATATCATCAACAAATACTTCAACAATTAAGATATTGTCATGATCAATTTTGAAATACAAATTACTGTCAGCAGTACCTTTGGTGAAGCCAATCTTTAAGAGATGCTTATCCAATCTTTCATACCAGGCTCTGGGGGCTTGCTTCAGTCCATACAGTGCCTTTTTCAATTTGTAGACCATGTCACCATGATCAAACAATTGAAATCCATCTGGTTGCTCAATGTACACTTCTTCTTCGAAATTACCATTTAAGAAGGCCGATTTGACATCCATCTGATACACCTTGAAATCCTTAAAGGCAACAAATGGAAGAAATAATCTGACTGCTTCAATTCTTACCATCGGAGCAAAAGTCTCTTCAAAATCAACTCCTTCAATCTGAGAGTAACCCTTGCAGACCAATCTAGCTTTGTTTCTGATTACTTCACCTGCTTCATTCAATTTGTTCCGGAAGACCCATTTGGTTCCAATCACATTCTTGTTTCTAGGTCTAGGAACAAGATCCCAAGTATGATTTTTCTCAATTTGGATTAGTTCTTCCTCCTTTGCTTTTGACCAATTTTCATCATTGCAAGCTTCATTCACTATCTTAGGTTCAATCTTTGAAATTAGACAATACTCATCAAAATTTTGAGCAATTCTCCTCCTTGTTTGTGCCCCTTTGCTTTTGTCACCTATGATCTGATCTTCAAAGTGGTTTAGAGTTACATACCTTGGAACTTTGGGAGTTTCTTGCACCTCTAATTCTAGATCAGTCTTATTGAGACTTATCTCTTCTTCCTGACTTACCAGATCAACTTGACTTTGTTTCTAAGAAGAGACTTTGATACTTTGAATCTAAACACCATTCTGATCATCTTCATCATACTCATGAATTCTTGAGGGTCTTTCAATTTCTTCATCAACTTTCACATTTACACTTTCTACAATCTTTCTTAGTCTCTTGTTGTAACATCGGTATGCTTTGCTTTGAGTAGAGTAACCCAAGAATATTCCTTCATCACTTCTAGCATCAAACTTTCCTAGATCTTCATCCCTTTTAATGTAACATCTGCTACCAAAAACTCTAAAATATCTCACAGTGGGAGTAATGCCAAACCAAAGTTCATAAGGAGTCTTACCGGTATTGTTTCTAATTTGAACTTGATTTACAGTGTAAACTACAGTGTTGACAGCTTCTCTCCAATAGATCTGAGGAACATTTACTTCCATCATCATGGTCCTGGATACTTCCTGGATGGTCCAGTTCTTTCTCTCAACAACTCCATTCTGTTGTGGAGTTCTAGGGGCAGACAACTGTCTCTTTATTCCATGTTTCTCATAGAAGTCTATGAATTCACCAGATGTGAATTCCCCACCTCTATCAGACCTCAGACATTTCACTCTTAATCCAGTTTCATTCTCCACCATGGCCTTGAATATTTTGAATTTCTCAAGTGCTTCTGATTTTTCTTTTAGAAAGGTTACCCACATCATCTGGGAATAGTCATCAATTAGCAACATGAAGTATCTATCACCTTGGATACTCCTAACTCTTGTTGGACCACAAAGATCAGTATGAACTAAGTCCAATAGTCTGGTAGAAGACAATTCCTTACTTTTGAATGTGACTCTGCTCAGTTTACCCAACTGACATTCTTTGCACAAGCTATTAGTAGGTTTCATTAATTTTGGAAGATCTCTTACAGCCTGAGTATTTCTTATCTTGATTATATTATCAAAATTCACATGACACATCCTTCTATGCCATAACCAACTTTGATCAATTTGAGCAAATACGCAATTTTTACCAATACCAACCAAGTGGAAGATATTACCTTTAGTTTGAGTACCGGATGCAATCTCTCTTCTGAAACTTTCAAAGATCTTGCATTTTCTATTCCTGAATCTTAGATCATAGCCTTTGTCCACTAGCTGTCCAACACTGAGAAGATTGTGTTTTAATCCTTCAACATACAGTACATTACCGGTTTTGTTCTTTCCATCAAGAGAAATAGTTCCTCTACCTTTGATTCTGTTAGCAGAATTATCTCCAAAATTTACAATTCCTCCTTCATACTTTTCCAAATTTAAGAACTTATTCTTGTCACCTGTCATATGGTGAGAGCATCCACTGTGAATGACACAATCATCCTTTGCTTCAACTTGGGCAGCCATAGCTCTTTCTTCAACTTTATGATTGATAGATACAGAGGATATTGGTTCCTCTTCTTTGATGGCAATAAACACCCATTCATTTCTGGATTTGTTTCCTATCTCTGATTCATTGTCTGTTACTCCTTCATTAACATCTTCTTCATGAACATAGTAGCCATTATTTTGAAACCTTGGTCTGTTAGGATTTGGTCTTAAATATCTTTCCGGACATCTTGAGGCAAAATGACCAATTTTATTGTAGTTAAAACACTTAAAAGGTAAAATTCCCTTCATACTTACCGGATCCTCTTGGTAGTCTTTTTGCAATAAGATCTTCAAGATGAGTGGTTTCAGCTTCTTCTTCCAAGTCTTTTCTTTGTTTTTCATACCATGATAGGTTCCTTGAAGAGTTTTCTCCTGGATCAAACCTTTGTTTCCCTTTTACAAAGGCACTGGCTTTGAATGTAGATTTAGTCTTTGGAGGATCATCTCCAAACTCGGCCAATTCAAAAGTAGCCAACTTACCAACCAATTGATCTCTTGTGACTGTTGTGTGAACTCTGAATTCTTCAATTGTAAAAGCCTTGATTTTATAAGAAGCAGGAAGGGACCTGAGAACTTTGCCAATGATCTCATCTTCACTCAGGGTTCCACCTACATTTCTAATCCCACAAACTAGCTCATTCACTCTTGGCATAAAAGAGGTAATATTTTCATCATCTCTCATCTTCAGTTTTTCAAATTTCCCTTTTAGACTCAGTAACCTTGCACATTTAACATATTGGTCTCCTTCATGCAAAAGTTCTAGTTTATTCCAAATCTCAAAAGCAATTGGTAGATCAATAACATTTGAGAGCTCTAAGTCAGATAATGTGCTTAGAAGAGCTTCTTTGGTCTGTAGATTGTTTTCAGCATCTGTGATTTCATTTAGGGTTGTTGGACCACCCTGTGGAGGTACATAAGCTTTTGTAACCATGGACCAGTATGCAAATCCCATACACTTCAAGTTACATTTCATGTGAACTTTCCAGAGAGCAAAATTAGTTCCATCAAACTTCAGACTATCCTTCTTGTAGAACGACATCCTGGATCTCCTCAAGTGATTAAGCTCCTTTCAGAGGAACTTAGCTCTGATACCAATTGTTAGATTTAGGGTAGACAACTGAGAGGGGGGTTGAACCAGTTGTCCAAAACTTTCTTGCAAATCAAATACTTAACTCCACACAAGCATAATAGTAAATCAATCATGAAAGCATAATGCAACAAGTTAAGAGTAGATACACATTAACACATATAACACCAAGATTTTTGATGTGGAAAACTTGGTTAAGGGAAAAACCATGGGGTGATTAACCCAAGATAATATTCTCTGTTAGAAGAATAGAAAGAATAAAATGGCACATACCAATTAGGGCTCACTGCCTGAGCACACTGCTCAAAAGAGGCTCACTACCTACAAGAGACACACTGTCTACAAAAGAATGAGAATCACATACTTGAACTGGTAAATAGCATCTTCACCATGATTGAGTCAGTTCCATTGAAGCCCAAACCTTCTACTCTGCCTTTTGCTCTTCTCCTCGCTACCACACACTCATCTCCACAAGTCACACCTTGAAATGACATCACAATCCCTTATTTATACATGACATCAACTTAGGAACAAACATCTAAGTCGGCAAACATCCGCAAGATGTATAATTCATCCGGTCGGCTAGTCATAGAAAGAACACCTTCATCCAGAAGTATTTCTTCAATTCTGGGCTCCAACTCTAATGTGGACCATCAACACAAATTGAACATGATCCAAGGACCTCCACAATCTTGCCTAAAACACTAAGAACATCCGCACTTTCTCTACTTACTGAAATCCTTCTCTCCTTCATCCAGAACCTCAAGAACACAGTCTGCCATTACTATCACAAAGGAATAGATACTTGCAGACCTTCAAACCATGAACCAATCAAGTTGACACACCACACAGACTTCCCCAACACTTCCTCAAATCCGCAGAATCAGAGAATGCATTTCCAGATCTCACCGAACCTATTTGTATCACTCTATCATCACTGAACATCTGCCAGAACCAGTTTCACTTGAACTACCATAACTTCTTCATATCTTCATGCGGACCTTTGAAATCTCTACTACAACATATTAAGACACATATCTACAAACCCTTTAATCCACATCCTCTGATCCTCATCCTATATTGGACTTTTACCTTATGTCATCACTGTTCTTCACTATTCCTGATTGAGACTAATTTTCTCAATATCCTCAACATACAACTCATCCAAACCTTGTCATTAATATAACAAGAGTATGTTGACATCAATGACAACACCAGTTAGGCCCATACTTGCAACAGGAAAGGAGTTGCAAAATATAAAAATGAAATTTTGTCTACAAACCCTAGGTTTTGGTAAGACTAGGTTATATGAAAATGCAACTTTTTAAGCAAAACCTTAGCAAATGAAGATTGTATATGGAATATTTGATATGAATTAATGATGAATTTATGTAATATATATCAAATCTAGTCTAAATATCATAAAATTAAATGTTTTTTTGACATGCAACACAAAATATGCAAGACTATGCCTTGATTGAAGCCTAGAATGCTTATTTTTTTCAAACTTTTCAAATTTATGCAAAAATTTTTAATGTATGATTATGAATATGATATGAATTAATGAAAATACTGATTACAACACTTAGTAAGATGCAAGTTTAGTAAAAACACGGGTTCACTAAAATGTTATATGTGAAAATGAAGATAAGGTTAAAATGTAATTAATGAAGATTCAATCAAACCCTCCTTTCACATATATATTCAAGGACATAAACCAAGTTAAGTCACTATTGTTGAAATAGGACTTAGCTACATGTTTGGTGTCACTATGAAATGATAAGGAAATAGAATGTATTGATGAGTTTGTCAAACCCTAATTCAATTAAGCCTTAAATCTAAATTATATGAAATTGTATGTAGATAAACAAAATATGATTAATGATCACATAACAAGGTACTAAATATAGATTAGAAACATACTAGGATTTGTATTTCTAGATGTGGAAACTTTGGGGACAAGGGGGCAGGTGTTCGAGTCTAATAGGGCAAATTTTATGTGGATCTAGAATAGTGATCTGTATTAGACTGCAACCTACTTTAGATTTTCTAGAAATGACAAAATGGAGGACTCTAGGGTAGGAACCTGAGTCTAGTAGGGAATATTCTCTACACTTTTCTTCAAATTCTAAATCTTTATTTTCTGCTTTGCTTGTCTATAACTCCACTTTGAAAAATCCTTCACCCATAACCTGGAATCACAAAGAGAGGGGTTTACGGGTTCTAGTATTTAGGAGCTTGCCTCAGTCAAACCTCAGAATGGCTTCAAGCCTTCCAACACCATTGTTAAATAGAGTGTGTGCCCTAGTAGGGAAGAAGCCAAATCTAATGATAAGATAAATTAATTGAAACACAACTAGATGTCACCTTAGAGGTGAAACCCTCACGGAGATGAAGAGCCTTCAAATCATGAGGAAATGTGTTGATGAAGCCAAGTCTACAAAAAACAAATATGAACACAACACAATTCTACTCTGCAACACAATAAATGCCTTGAATGCTCTTTTCTTGATAATCATAAGTTTTCCTTAATCAACTAGGATTAAAATGAAGTCCTAAACATGCTTTTATATGGATTCCCACTAAATTTCATAATTCAAATTGAAAAGGCCAACAAAGGAAAACCTTTTTAAAGGTCCTACGTTGACAACTTAAATTTAGGTCTTGATAAAATAGGCCTAGACTAGGGCATGGGTACTGAAGTCCATGGGTGGTTTTTTGAGTCTTAATTAACATTAAATATGGATCCCTAGGCCCTATTTTACATGGGATTTGGGGGAATTTTCTCCAGAATAAGTTTTAATCATGCATAATGAAATTAAGGGGACCTACAAGATAAACTAGGTGGTAAAAAGTCATAGGGATACTTTTTACAACATAACACATATATTAAATTTCAAGAAATAGGTTACAAAATACAAATTTGACATAGAACAATCAACGTATTTCCTCTTGAAGCCAATATTTAGAGTTTATTCCTCATACTATCACCCTTTATAATTACAAAGACCACCACCTTTATAGAAAAGGTTACAAACAAAGCCTATTAGGATGAGTGATAGCTATGACTTTACAACAAATTTATAAAAAAACCTTAAATACATTTCACCTTAACTATCTTTTACACATTTCATGATGACAACACATGGGTGTAACTTGAGAAAACTTTACCCTCTCATGAGATATATGAATAGGTGGTTTAAAAATGACAAGTTTCAAATAAACTATTGATGTGGACTGGGTGGTCCTTTGTCTCAGATGAGATGAATCTACACCTCTACATTTACAATTGACAAGGCATAAATAGTCCAACTTGTTCAGCTGAAAGAAGTGATGCTTCCTCTCTCTGCTTCACACATGCTAAGTGGTAGTTCCATCATGGAACAAGCATTTGTGCTAGATCTTGATACAAATGTAGGGAGTGGATTGTGGGAGAACACCAACTCCATTCCCTACCGCACTAGAAGGACTCCACCCTATAGCTTGATACCCTACTATGTTAGTTGGGACTAAGAAGTTGTAAGCCACCATCGAGGAACAACATCCTTCTGGAAACTATTTAGATTCCTCCTTATGTCCTAGATAAAGGGGCTTTTCATCTCTTCTTGAAAGTATCATTCCACATGATCCCTCTAGTTTCTCTCCCTTCACTAAGGAAAATCACCTGTAGGAAGGGTTATGCACATAAGAGTAGGTAGTTATCTTTCCAAACCTTCCCATATCGCATGGAAATGGGAACTTGTTCTTTCATTATATAATGTTTGGGTCCTTCAAGATATCTGCAACAACCTAATTGCTCAAACTTCATAACTACCTTCTTTAAAAGTGACAACTTCATTCTAACTAAAAAATTCTTAGAAGATGCTAACATCCAAAATTGACTACAGCACACTCCTTTTCTACTTTTATAACTAAGTGTGCTGACGATTAACTCCTTAATCAATTTTAATCTAGCTTAATATAATTCAGACTTCATCACTACGATGCTAGACCATCTTATCAAATCTATTCAAAATACAAGGAGATAAATGTGACACACTTCAATGTGTCATTCATTTGCCTAAATGTCACCTCATATCATGCTCGAGGGATACTTGAGCATCCAACTAGTGAATATCTCATTTAATGTCCATGGATACTCTAGAATCTTTGTCATCTTATTCATGTGAGCCTGGTATCTCATGTCCAACACTACTTTGGCACATTTTCTAAATCCATCCAAGCCTACCTCCAATTTTAGTAAGATATCTAATTTGGTGTTACATTAAATTAGGTCTACATTACTCTCAATAATAACTGGTGTGACAAGCATCAGGGTAATACCCTAGAATTATGATTTCCATAAGTTCAATGATTTTACTTTCCACTTGGTGTCCAAAATTGATGGCAGTTAAAAATCCTCCAAGGATCTAATGCTTTCACTCTTTTCTTCAATTATCATTTTAAATTTTCCTAGTGAGGATGAAACCTCACTCAAAAGGTTTGGTACATCATAAGTGCTTACCTAGGATTTCATGCAGAGCATCAATGTTAAACCTCACAATGCTTTGAATTATGCACAAAGATGAAATCCTTGGAATCCACTTATTCATAATTTTCTTTAATAATTTTGACTCATATTTGATTTGGGCATCCCTTGCCTTTATCAACTTGTGAAATAAATCCCATGCATCATCATCTTTTCTCACAATCCAGGATATCTTATGATCAAACAAATTCTTAATCAAATTAGAAGTATCTTACATACCCCTTTGGCCTTTACTCCTACTACTCCCTTCTTATTTCTTCCTTTAAAATCTCATTCCTAAGTTTAAGATTATCCTTATCCTATTGAGATGTAACACTGGAAGAAGAAGGTGAAGCCATATGTTATTTCATTATGATTTTAGGCACATCGACCAATGACTTAAGCTTATTGTATTCTTGCATTAGTATTGTATATTTAGCTGCTAACCTATCATAATCAATTTGTAGTTTCTTGGTAGTGGTGTTAGTGAATAAAGTAGTACTAACCACTAAGGAAGCAACTTGAGGTGTTGTGTCACTTAATCTTCAAACAATCAGGTTTCCTTTCAGCTCATTCATATCATGGATGACTTCAGGCTTATTGTATGATGGTGCAATAGCCAAAATAGCTAGTCTCATGTCTAGTGTTGAAACAAGACACAAAATAGAGATTCTTTTCTTGATCTTCATCCAAAAGGTCGTCATCGGTATCTTTCCTCCTTATAGTATCCATAAAATAATGGAGTTTTAGATAGAATAAACATGACACTAATGGAGAAGGCTAAGAGTAATATTAATAGTGTTGGTCTAGAACAAATGTTTTGGGTTGAATTTATTGCCACTACTTGCTACTTGATTAACAAGTCTCCTATATTAGCTCTTGTTGATAAAACACCTATGGAGGCGTGATCATGTCATAGTCCTTCATTGAAAAATCTTAGAGTTTTTGGTTGTGAGGCATATCAACATGTGCCAAAGGAGAAAAATATAAAGTTGGAGAACAAGGCTATGAAATTTATCTTCATCAAAATATTATAGTTATGGTATGAAGGGATACAAGCTTTGGAATCATATTGTACATAAGGTAATATTGTCGAAGTGTCATTTTTAGAGAAACTAATCTCTCTTCTGCTATATTTTAGCTATAACAAAGTGAATAGAAAGATGTGATTCATCTTCCTTCTATGCTTGAAAAAGTTGAATCGAGGACTGTAGATAGACAAGATGTTGAGAAGATTGCATCTAGCTTTGAATCTTTAGAAGAGGAGGAAGTGTAAGGAAGCTAAGGTAGTGGAATAACTTCCTACACTAATATTGAGGGGAGGGATATGCAAAACTTTTTAGATCTTTACAACAGTTATAGAAATAAACATAAATAGCAATCATACCACAACATCATAATTACGTGGGGAAACCCTTTTAGGAGAAAAACCCCACACTCCAAAGCCACCCAATATATTATTCAAGAATCAAGAAGATTACAATATACCTGCAGAGCAAGCTTTCAAAGAAGTATAACCAGCTAGAGATCTAGAGACAACTCAACATCTATAAGACTCTTACACACAACCTCCATCTCAAGATCCTAATATATAGGAGATACAATATAGTAAACTACCAACAATAATTACAAAACCATGAGCCAAAACCACCCAAAAGTGGCACCCAAATTATCTCCAACCAAAGATACCTTGTGATGTGCCAAATCACACACCAACAAGTGTAACTATCCCTTTTACAAATCTTTTAAGTGTCTAACACGTTTTCACATTTCCAAAAATAGGAGGTCTAACTTCTGGAGGCCATAACTTTTGATTCAGGTGTCTGATTGATGAACCGCTTGATGTGTTGGAAATATTAGGAAGTGGTCTATTAATATATAACCCATTTCATTAGTTATGACAACTTTCAGGGCATTTAGTGACCTCTAAGTGCCTCAAATCTGAGTTCAAAACATTTTCTAGGAGTTTCAAAAAATGAAAACTTTAATATCTTGCAATCTAGGTATGATCTTGAGTTCAAACTCACCCAAGATGTTTATTTTGTTTTTTTACACCTTTTGGGAAAATTTTTGGTCCAGCTCAGCTTAAATGTAGGGTTACTAATTATAGTAAGCCCTACCATTTTTAGCCCCTTTTGGAAACTTTGAAAGTTCTAAACCATTCTTCAAGATAAAGGGTATTTGAAAAGACCAAATTTGGGAAGAATAGAAACATTTTGTAGTTGCACGGTTGAGACACCTTTCCTAACATTCTCCCACTTGCCAAACACCTTGCAAGAGAAAAGGGAATATCAACACCATGATTTAATTACTAGTGGCCAAGAGGCCCATAGACTCTGAACACCATATGAACTTCTTTGTGCTCACATGATTAGTTAATGAGTCTATGCCATTTATCAAAGTCTCTACCTTAAGTAATTTCAACCTACCATCCTTGACCATATCTCTAACAAAATGATACTATACATCAATGTGCTTGGTCTTGACATGAAATGTTGAGTTTTTAGCTATGAAGATCATAGTTTGTCTATCCTAATAAACTATCACTGTATTTTTTTTTATTTTGATATCTCAATATGGTCTCTTAAGCCAAATGGCTTCTTTACAAGCATGAGTAACTACCATATACTCAACTTCAGTAGTGGATAAAGAAACCACAACCTATCATTTACTCATCCAACTAATTTCACCACCAAATAAAGTCAATACATGAGCATTGGTGGATCATTTTATATCAACATCACCTGCCTAGTCTGAATCCACATAACCATGAATATCAAGGGAATGCATGTCTCCTATCAATTACCATGACACAATGAATACTTTGAGGTACCCTGCAAATATTTGAAGACTCTTTAACTATATCCCAATGAACTTTACCAGGATTAGACATATATCTGGAAAGAAGTCCCACTTCTTTGGCAATGTCTAGTATAATATAGACCATAGAGTACATCAAACTTTTGACTGTACTCTAGTAATGCACTCTACTCATGTCTTCCATCTATGATGGGGATGTTGGACATTGTGAAGTAGATAACTCTATTCCAACTATAAAAAGAACACATAATGGTGTACAATCCTACATGTTAAACCTCTATAAAACTGAATTGATATACTTACTCTAACCAAGCTATAATTTTTATTCACTCTATCTCTTCTTATTTCCATCCCAAGAATGTGTTTAGCTGCACCAAGATTTTTCATTTCAAATTTAGCTCAAAGTTGAGACTTTAGTTTTGAAATCATTCCTTTCCCTTTACAAATAAATAACATATCATCAACATATTATGCAATAAATAGGAAATGATCACCATCATATTTATAATAAACATAGTGATCAGATTTAGAAATCTCAAATCCCAAACTCAATGCATATGTATCAAATTTATGGTACCACATCCTAGGACTTTGTTTGAGGCCATACAAAGATTTCTTCAATTTATAAACCAAATTACTTTTATCTTTCACCACGTAGTGCTATATATGAGATCCTATAAATATCCTCCTCCAAATCACAATGAAGGAAAGTCATTTTTGTTCAAGTCCAGGACAACACTGAGAGGGGGGTGAATCAGTGTTGTATAAATTTTGAAACGTTTTTACAAACTTTAACTTTCAAGACACAAAGAAAGAAAGATATAATTGATTTTTTACACACATGTGCACATGACTGAGAATGAAGGAAGAGAATAAAACCTCATGAGCAAAGTATTAACATACACACATATAGATGAAAACAACATAAGTCATAACACAAATTTACACGAGTGGAAAACCCTCCAGGGGTAGAAAAACCAATCCATAACTGCCTCACTGGCTTATTCTTTGAAAAATTCTTTACAAGGCCTCACTGGATGATATATGTCTCACTGACCACAAGTCTCACTGGCATACATTGTGCCTCACTGGCATACACTTGTACCTCACTGGTATAATTTTACCTCACTGGTAAATAAAAACTCCATTATCAAATATAATGTGCAATAAGTGATTACAACTCAATCTGATTTGCACCATTCAAATCAAATCATCTACAACATATAATCTATCATTTCTTTCAATCCTCTGACAATTCATCCTTGGAATCACCTGATTCTCCATCAAGAACATTTTACAGAATGTGTCTTCTTCACTACAAATTAGTTCACATATGCATTCATCTATATTTTCTTTTTAATAGAATTTTCATAAAATTATCTTCATCATTGCATGTTGATCTACACAACAACACTCCACCTGCATATTTATAAGATTTCAAAAGACCTTTGATCTTCTAGCTTGTTTTCATTTTCATCATTTTCAAAATTTCATTCACATGAAGAAAATAATTTATCCTTGCACCTAAAACAAAAATCACATTATTTTCACCTTCCTCAGTCTCCAAAAATTAGGAGATAGATTTCATAAAAAGACATTTATTTTGGCACAAATAATGTCTCTAAAAAAAAATCCTTTCATATAATTTTTTTTTTCCATTCTACCCTTTCAAACTTCATCTTCCCCTGCAAAATAAAATCATCTTCAAAAAGAAACATTCATACTTCTTTTCATTTTCTTCTTCCAAAAAATCATCTACAAAAACTTCTTATCAAAAGAAATATCTCTCAAAATAACTTCCTCCTAAATATTCTCTCTGCCAAGGAAAGTTTTTTTAAAAAGAATAACATATTCCCATAAAAACAATTTCCTTAATGACTCCACAAAAAAATTTCCATAAAAAAAAACTCCTTTAGAAAAGACTAAAAATAGTCTTAAAAAAAAAGCTTTTTATATCTTCAAATTTATACCCAAAAACCTTTTATGATTTTTAATGCTCAAAATATAAAGCTAAATTTTATTTTGATGTCATAAAAATATGACATAGGGGATGATATCATAAAATCTCTAATATTTAAAAAAAACCATAATAATAGCTAGGTTTATCGAGCTCCCCTCTTCAAGTGTTTCGATGCCCTTTGAAATTTTGACTATGACCATGGCTTCATTTTTAATACCTATTTCATTGGTCTAACAAGGAGGTAGGGGCCAGTCTTCCACATGATTCTGGTGCCCTCAAGTTGTGACTAAAGTCACCTTTGACTTGCTATAGCAGGTCAACAACCATTTAAAAACAAAAGTACATCCTTTATGAAACGGGCAGAGAAGGGCATAAAAGATCTGTTATATAAACAACACATTAGAGTTTAAGCTTCAACTAGGAGAACAAAATTAGAATCTTTAAAAGAACAAGAAGATTTTGCACCTTATGTCAATAGAATCTTATCAAATTTTTGTGCAACTATCCATAGAAGGAAGAAATAACACCTGCTGTCATAAAGCATAGACCACATCTTGCATGAATGATAATAAACCTTGAAGATAATCTCATTTAAAAAAAAAAGCTTAGGATATGATTCAAATTGTGCAAACATCTAAACAAGAGTAACCAAGATACTATGATCTCATCACCATAAAAATCACTTAATCATTTGAATCAATTACTTGTGTCTCAACAATGTGATCACCATAAAGTCATGAGATATAAATTGAACTTGGATATCCTTTTATCATGAAGCATGTGTGAAGCATGTAAACTCATCTGAAATCTCCTCAACTATGAATGATGATCATTATCCTTGTTTGAGTAAGCATACTATGAAGATCTTAAACAAAATATGCTTATGAAAATATAACCACATCAATTGATTCCAACAACTTGCATCAACTCAACTTGTCAACACTCTTCAACTCAAATATGAATCTTCATCACAAAGAAACTCTTGAACAAGAATGATAGCTAGAACTCCTAAAATGAACATCTAACATGAAGACCATATTTGCTTTGCAAGATGATAAAAAAACTAGACATCAAGAACATCCTGCAACAATAACATCCTTAGATGACCATGTTTGCCTTGTTGATAGATCTTTGACATCAAACTTATATCATGAACCCATTGTTGTGTGGTTACACAACACGCCCCATTTTGACTTGGCAAAACAGGGACCCAACTTTTGTTTTGGCTTGTGTTGTCTGCTTTCTGGCGGTTTGGTAAAAATAAGTCAGGTGCATCATCATCATGAAGGTCAGGATGAGGTAGGTCATCATCATGAGGTTAGTTTGTCAAAGTTCATATTTTGTTTCTATGACTTCATGGTTAGAAAGAGCTTGAAATTCCATGCAGGTTTGCCTTTTACATCACTTGAAAATTCATCCATATGAGGGAGTTGTGAGCAGTCAAAGTTTTGGTCAAACCTGATAATTGCTGTATGATGAACATCATCATCATGATATTTGAAAAGCCCCCTGATAATATCCTGAGGTCGAAACATCCGGACGTCAATTTTAAGTCGTAGTAGGTTGTCCCCGTCGAAGCGGTCTTTTGTATCGCGAAAGGTCATCATCATGATCTTTGTCTATCACCCGATAAAAATGATGCAGTCCCAATATCCGGACGTCAATCTTAAGTGATAGTGTGTTTTACCCATCAAGCGACCTTGGAAACATCATGAGCATCATGATATTTAAACATCACCCGATATTATAATATCATGCTGATATTATAATATCACCCTACTTAGAAAATACACCATCTGCAAAATTTGCACACGCATGTCAAAGTCTTGGTGATCATCATCATCATGATCTTTCAAGATAGGATCACATTTCGTAAAATCATCCTGATCTCCTTTTGCGTGATCATGATGATCACCTTATCTTTCAAAAACGGAGGGCGATATTTCATTCCTAAGTCATGTTGTCAAGATCATCATGATCTTGTTTGTCTACCCGACATTTCGCAATATCCTCCTGCCGAGAAGTATAACCTTTTGCAAATATCCTGATGACGTCATCCCGACCTGATAAACGAAGAAGCAAATATCAGGATGACTTCACCATCACATTTCTCCTTCGGCAGGATATTTTCCAAGGCATGATCTGGTTCGCGAATATGACGATGACGTCATGTTATAAGATTAACAAAGGCCCCGGATATCCTGATGACGTCATCTGGACCTTCAGCAGGATCATATTTTAAATCACCTAGTGCAGATATGATGATGATCATCATCATCATCCTGATCTTTCAAGAGGGTTACTTTGGCCGCAAAGGGGTCATTTTACATTCATCACCCGATCATCTTCCTTAGGTGACCCGATCTTGCATTTATCCCCTGATCTTAACGAAACATGACGGTGACATCATCCTTTGCATTTTAATGAAGCCCGAATATGACGATGACGTCACCATCATATTCCTTTCCTCAGTGGCAGGATCATATTCCAAATCCTCCTTTTGTCTTCATCATGATGATGACGATGATGTCTTTCTTTCCCCAATATGCAGAAGCGAAACATCCTGATGTGCTTTTCATCAGAGCATTCGGAAAGGAGGGGCATCATATTTCGTGGTATCCTGCAGCTGGATAGAAGACATAGGGTTGGTCATCATCATGATTTTTGACGTAGGTATAACTGTTGCCATCGGTCGAGTCTAAATTTGTCACCCTGATCATATGTGGTCACACCGACGCGAATATGATGATGACCCGAAACATTCAAACAGAGCATGCAAAGCCAGATGTGAAGTAATTTGTTAGGGGCGGTTATTTCCTTGTATATTTTGACATACCTGATCATATTTGAACCCGATACACATGGAAATGGGCGGGAAAACATGAAGCGATAGAAATTTGAAAGCCCGACTGCCTGATTTTGGTCAACGATGGTTGACCTGATTGTTTTAATGTTGTTTATGCATTTAGTGCATATTTTCCACAGGTAAAGCCTGATTGCCTGTAGCTGCACATTGGGAGGTATGTTTAATAAAAATGTTTACTTCCTGTTGTTTATCCACATGATGATGAACTTAATGTTTATCTGTTTATTTGCAGGAAGTCATGATGCTGCTACTGAGGCTGAGCATTGAAGTCATGATGCTGCTGCTGAAGCCGAGCATTGAAGTCATGATGCTGTTAGAGCTGCTGCTGAAGCTGAGCATTACAAAGTTGCGCATGGAGGCAACATGAGCCAGAAATGAGGAGGATATTGTCAAATATGTTGTTCGCCAGCTGGAGACCGAATCAAGTTGAAGATGCTGGAATATTCTGTGCCAGCTGTGTATTTGCCAACTGACGAAGCATGTGCTTTTTATCTGGACCGTTGTTTGTTATGAGAGGATCCTGATCCTTGGATCGTTGTAACCGTTTTTTGGCAGTTGTTCTATATAAGAGCCAGAGCTTGTCATCAAATAGGGAGGAGAGACATTAGAATACACAGACGCATCTGGCGCAAAAAAAGCTAATTACTGTAGAATCAATTAGGGGATCAGATTACTGAGACTAATGAGGATAGAATTGTTGAAATGTCAAGATTCTTTCTTCAGATCACTGTAAATGTACCTGTTCTTGAGCATACTGAATGGATATGAAGTTCCAGATTACATCCTGATTGTAAATTTTACGTAATCTTTCTGTTGATTTCTGGATATGTACTGGTGAATGCTGTGTTCAACTGGAAGCGCTTTCATTTCATTACATGTTGTTGTCAACTTTTCCTTTGAAGATTTGCACTAGATCATGCGGATTTGTGGAATGTCCTGGTGAAGTATGATTTCTAGTTTTCCTTCTTTTCATTGCATGTATGGGAGCTTGTATGTGGATCAGTGATCTAAGTCCAGTAGTTTTGGGAATCTCATTCTTTAACCCTTTTCCTTTTTTTTCAATTTCATAAATTCATCACCATAACTGCAAATCATGAGAAATAACAAGCAGAACAGAGAAATATGCTGAAATCCCGTAGGTAACTGAAAATCATTAGCATATTTGAGTTAAGTGCATGTATTATTGAAAATATCATGCAAAGAATCATAAATAATGATAGAAATCATGCAAATATCAGCCTGTAGGCACATTATTTGACTAAATTCACAGTGCAGAGGTAGAATTGTTGGAGATTTATGCAGAGCAAACATCCAGAGCAGGATATTTGAAGATAATGATGATGAACTTTGTAGAAACACGTAAGGCCCCTGAATGGAAAACAGCAACACACATCAACCACTGAGTAACGTCAGTAGATTAAGACCTAATCAACGGAGACTTGGGATCATGAATTCTTTGAATTCATCGTATCTTTCAAGATGAGTAAAGGTTGTTGTGTAACTTTTATTCTATGTTTGCGAATGACTAACATCATGACCAACATAAATTGGCGCTAGAAGGAGGGCCTAGGTCCAGAAGATCATGTTCATCATCAGTACTTTCAGGTTTGATGATGCTTAGAGTAAGGTAACCTCAGATCGTCTGTGAATTTCATCATATTGCGTAAATATTTGCTGCGACAAGTTTGTATATGCACATTCTATGTAAAGAGTTCTTGATTTCACATAAATATTGCAAGCTTTACAGTAGATTTCTTTAAATTCACTAAATATTAGCCAAAGATGCATAAATTTGTTCAAGCTTTGAGAATTTGAGCCTTAAACACGTGAGATCTTGTGCGACCGGTCAGAATATCCCAATATCCTGTCCTATTTGCAGTGTCTTCGCAAATATTGCGTAAATATTCAGTCTGATTTGCAATTTGACCGCAAATATCACCTCGTCCAGTGGAATCCAGCCAATATTTGCAAAGTTTCAGCTAATTGGCCTCCAAATCGAGAAATCCTAGCTCACAAGATAAATACTAGGTCTAGACATAGTGAAATTTTTGAAGAATTGCCTGTTAGAGGTTTTAGACCTAGGACTGTAGACGTTCACCATACTCCAGGGTCTGGTACGTCTAGAGCTTCACCGGGACCTCCTCCCGTAACTCCTGTTGGTTTGCAAATACCTTCCGGTATATCCGTGACACCTCCTGTTCAACCTCAGGGTATACCTTTAGTCCAACCTCAGCCAACTGCACCACCAGTTCAACCCCCTCAGGTTGCAATGTCTTTCTTTGCAGCAGAATCACCATTGACCTTTACTGCGTATCATGAGTTACCAAAGTATCCGGACAAACTTTGTCCAAAATATCATCCTTATCAGGATGCTGATGATCATATCAGGACGTTTAAAGAAGCTTGCTGCAGAGCCAGAATAGAACATCAGGACGTGGTGTGTAGATTATTCCCTTTTTCCTTAGGGGAAGAGGCTTATAATTGGTTCATCAGTCTTGGTCAATCTTCTGTCAGTTTGTGGGCTGTCTTAGAGAAGGCCTTTCTTGACAGATTCAAGGTCCCTATTGATCCATCCATGAATTACCACATGTTTGCCACAATTAAGAGATTTGAGAATGAACCTATTGCAAATTTCAATGCTAGGTACCAGAAAATGTTGTCCAAGCTAGTTGCCCCATATGTGGTGGCTGATGCTGCTGCTAGGAGTATTTATTATTCAGCCCTGGATCCATTAACCTCCATGTTCATCAGGAGAACACATCCTGAGATCACCACATTGACAGGAGCTTTTCAAGAAGCTATCAAGGTAAATCAGCAGCTGATACCTGCTCCTACTCCTAATATAGCATTCCCTACTTTGCCTGGCGTACAATCACAATATCCAGCACCATATCCTGTAGCTTATCCTTCACAATATCCAAATGGATCAGTGATGCCCCCAGCAATCATGCCTGCACCTTTGCAAATACCTCCATTGAGTATCATGCCTCCTCCTAATGGAAATGGCCAATTGCCACAATATCCTGCACATGCTCAGACACCTCAGGGTACAGATCTATCCCACAATAACCATGGATCTTCCTTTTTCCAGCCTCAGACTAAAAATGTAGTGGCCAAAGCTCAAGAGGAGAAAGAGGAAATCAAAGAAATTTCTGCTCAGTTGAGAAAACTCACCACAGAAGTAACACACTTGAGAAATCAAGGGTTTTATTCACAGTCAGGTCAGAATAGGAGTTATTCCAATGACAGACCAAATTACCCTAACAGAGGATACAACAATAACTTCAACAGTAGTGCTGCAAATAACAATAATCCTCCTAGACAGCCCAGAGTGTGGAACTCCAGGCCAAATAATGGCTCATTACCATCACCCCTGGACAATCAGCCTCTTGGTGAAGCCAAACAAACTACCAGAGTCAATCTTGCTGAAGCGGCCCTTACCAATTGGTGCAGGATTCACAATACCAATGCACATGCAGAATTAGATTGTCCACAATTTAGGATTGCTGCCAGCATCTTTCAGACTGAAGTGTCTAATACTTCTGGAAATCCACCTCAGGCAGAAGGAAATGAAATAGTTCCTTGTGGATATGACTCAGCTTTTGTGCTGGAAACATACACTAATCAGCCTCATCAGGATTATAATCAGACCTGTGAAGAATCTGCCTTAACCTTTGAAGCAAACTATGTCTTCCCTTTTGAGGATGAAAACGAACCTACAAGAGAGCATGAGGAAGTACATGCATACCAGCAGCAATACCCTGGTAAGCACAATTATAACCTGAGGAGTAATGCCAACAGACCTGCCGATCCATTGACATCATCTCTACCTCCAAACAACTTCAACACACCTCCTGATCCTAAGGCTAGCAATAACCCTGGGTTCCCTAAGGTGAATGCTCAATACTTGTCTCCTCAAAACACAGTAACAAAAGTCACAAATGCACCTCATGAGTCTGACAAGTTAGTCAGTTATTTGGCTGATGAAATGAAGAAAATCAAGATCAGCCTGTCCCTATCTGAGTTACTGAAAACTCCTGTGATCAAAAGGGCATTCATGAAGTCGCTAGATGATCCTGCTCCTAAAGAGGATAATCACCTTTCGAGTCAATCCAATAGCAGAGACCATACTGCTAAAGATAATACTGTCAAGCCCAAAGTGTCAGCCATAGTCCAAGCTGCTGAAACCTCCCACATGACCTTGTACAGAGATAAAACTGAATCACCTCCGTTTCTCCTCACCATAAGAATGTTCAGTAAGAATTTGCACAACTATTTAGTTGATTCAGGAGCCTCAACTAATGTTATGCCTTTGTCAATATGCAACGCATTAGGACTGCATCCTGCTAAATCCTTAAAGAAGGTCACTCAACTGGACAAGACAGAAGTAAGTGTCGTAGGAGAACTCACTCACATTCACATGCAGCTAGCGTCTGATCCTAGGATCCAGTATTACATTAACATTCAGGTAGTTGACATACCTGATACATACGGGATGTTGCTTAGCCGGGACTGGTCTAAAATGCTTAACGGATACATGTCCACAGACTTCAGTCACATGTGGTTGCCATGGAAAGGTATACCTAATCAGATCAGGATTGATGCTGAGCCTAGGATGAAACATATGATCACGGAATATAACAGAACAAATGAGATCATGTATGTAAACGTAGAACCTGGAGTTTATCACATCAGGCTGCAAACTGTCAAAATAGAAGAGATCCTGATGCTTGATGTTCATCATCATCATGACGATGATTATCATGAGGATATGCCAGTTGTAGAACTTAATAATGATCCTAATAATGAGAATGAAATAGATCGCTTCAGGGATTTTGAGATGCATTTATCTACTCAGATAAAACGTTGTCAATTATTAAATATACCTGCTAATGATATTTTGATTGACGGATGGTGCAGATTACATGGCGAAGCACACTCGGAAAAGACTTGTGAACCATGCTTAGACATGATAATACTGGAGTAGACGTATAGTTAAGCATCATCATCATATTCCGAGGTGAGTGCTACATCTGATGATGATGATGATACTAATTCTTATTTGTCTTCTGCAGGAACAAAAGAGTCGACAGATCCTGATGAGGATCATATCCAAAAAATAGAAGAGATCCTGGTGTCCAATCAGACGAATGATGCGAGAAAGGAAAAGATCACTCCTGGTAGTGATTGCTTCATGGAACCGGATTACGAGTTGTCTGATGAGGATAAAGGTAGTGACCTGACGAAGTTCGAAGAATTTCTGGTTAAAGAAATAGAAAAAATGACACAACAGTGTAGATCTCCCCAGGAGGTTTTAATTAAAGGTTGGTGTAGGCTGCATGAGGTGCCTCACTCAGAAACAACTTGCTCACTATGCTTACACATTTTGAAGAAGCATGCAGCTGTATGTGCTGAACATCATCCTCCTGCTAGGATGGAAGAGAAAACAGAAAAGCCATCAGGCTCATCAGATAAAGGAAAGAAGAAACTTGAAGATGACACTCCTAAGTTAAAGTGGATATCAGGCGGAGTAGCAGCCAGAGCTGCAAAGAAAAAAGAAAGCTCAAGGAAATGTCCTGCTGAAGATAAGCCTTGGATCCTGAGGTTTGATGGATCCAAATCTAAGCAAGGTGCTGGGGTAGGAATTGACCTTATTGATCCATCAGGAAAATCCTATTTAGCAGCTTACAGATTACAGTTCCCCTGCACTAATAATGTCACAGAGTATGAAGCTCTGATTCATGGACTGTTGTTTGCCCATAAGAAGAAGGTGAAGATCCTGCATGTCTTTGGAGATTCAGAACTAGTTGTGAGACAAGTAAGAGGAATTTACTCTTGTAACTACAGAAAGCTGTCAAATTACAGACATCGTGTGTGGGACCTGATTGAAGACTTTGATGCCTTCAACATCGTTCACGTGCCAAGAGAACAAAACCAAAGGGCAGATGCACTTGCTCAGGCCGCCAGTACACTGGAACCGCTGTCTATATCTGGTTTGAAGAGATTTTCAGTAGAATTGGTGTCAGTACCTTCGGTACCTGACAATGTGACTAATCTCCAAGTGTTTGATGATGATCAGCACATCCTAGACTTCATATCAAACAGAGACGTATTTGAAGCTCAGATCATAGATGAAAATGGTATGGAAGATCATGTCTGGGAAGAAGATGAGATATTAGAGTTGCCTAGCAACACAATTCCCAAAGGTATGATTGAATTAGAAAGAGCCTTTGATCTGGATAATATGCTTAAACATAAGGATCTGCCTAAGGCAGATGGAGGTCAATATTCACAGGTGAATATTGGACAAGCTGATGACAAGAGAAATGTCTTGTTGGGTAAGGTTTGTACACCTGAAGAGTTAGAAGGAATAACTCAGGCCCTTAAGGATTATATACATGTAATTGCATGGACTTATGACGAGCTGAAGACGTATGACACTTCTGTCATAACTCATACTATACCTCTCAAGCCAGATGCAAAACCTTTCAGACAGAAGTAGAGGCCAGTCAATGCTCTGCTTGAGCCCATCATCCTTGAAGAGGTCAAGAAATTGTTAAATGCCCGGATAATATTTCCTGTAAGGCACTCCACTTGGGTGGCAAATCTGGTGCCAGTCAGAAAGAAGAATGGAGACATCAGATTGTGTGTAGATTTCAGGAACCTGAACAGAGCATCAGAAAAGGATAATTATCCTTTGCCCTCTTTGGATGAAGTTCTGCAGATGGTAAATGGAGCCAAGATGATGTCCTTCTTGGATGGTTTTTCAGGATACAACCAAGTGATGGTTGATAAAATTGACAGATTAAAAACTGCCTTCACCACAAAGTGAGGGATATTTACATATAGACGTATGCCATTTGGACTGATAAATGCTGGAGCTACATTCCAGCGAGCAATGGACATAGCCTTCAGAGGCTTAGTAGGAAAATGTATAGTCATCTACATGGATGACTTGACAGTATTCTCCAAAGAAAGAGGAAATCATGTTGCTGATCTCAGAAGTGTACTGAAGAAATGTGAAGAATATGGAATATCTTTGAATCCCAAGAAGTGCATATTCGGGGTCACAACAGGAAAGTTACTAGGCCACCTGATCACAGAAGATGGGATTATCATTGATCCTGACAGGGTGGAATCCATTATGAAGTTACCACTTCTAGGAAGCAAAAAGGAACTTAAATCTTATTTTGGTAAGATAAATTTTGTGAGGAAGTTCATCACCGGCTTTGCTGAGATTGTCAGACCACTGAATGCCATGTTGAAAAAAGATGCACAAATTGAGTGGACACCAGAAGCTAGAGCTACCTTTGAAGATATAAAGAAGGCCATTTTAGATGCTCCTGTCCTCATTAGTCCAGATTATACAAGAGATTTCTACATCTACTCATTTGCCTCAGAACATACTTCTGCAGCAGTGTTAACTCAAAGAAATGAAGAGAAAGAAGAGAAACCAATTGCTTTCATGAGCTGTCCTTTCAGGGATGCTGAGTTGAGATATGTAGATGTTGAAAGACAGGCACTTGCATTAGTCAGAGCAGTAAAAAAGTTCAGACATTATATACTGAGAAGCAAAGTGATTGCTGTGGTACCAGATGTAGCAGTAAAGATGCTGCTGATGCAGAGTGAACCTGGTGAAAAAAGGGCCAAATGGATTACTGTATTACAAGAATATGACATGGAGATCACACCAATGAAGCTGGTAAGAGGACAAGCTCTGAGCCAGATGATATCTGAAACTGATCCAAACATCATCAGTCAGCAGTATGTGATCAATGAGAAAGACAATGGGGAATGGTATTCAGACATCAGGCACATCCTGATCATGGGAAGATGTCCTTCAGGAATGCAAGCCTCACAGAGAAGAGCCTTAAAGATAAGATCCCAGAAGTATATGATGAAGGGAGGAGCCCTGTTTAAAAAGAATTATGAAGGGATATACCTGAGATGCTTAGAGAAACCAGAAGCCAATAAAGTTTTGACAGAGTTACATGACAAGTTTGGAACTGCCCACGGATCAGCGTTGGCCACAACACATGCAATCCTCAGAGCAGGATATTACTGGCCTACAATTTTTAAAGACACAGCTGATCATGTTAAATGTTGTCATGTTTGCCAGGTTGCTGCCAACAGAGAAAAATATGCTGCACAACCATTGCAGCCAGTGATGGAAGAGCGCCCATTTGCACAGTGGGGCATGGATTTCATAGGACCGATCAATCCTCCGTCTTCTTCAGGCCAGAGGTATGTCCTAACAATTACTGATTATTGTACCAGATGGACTGAGGCTATCAGCAGCAAAACTTGTACTGCTGATGATGTCATTAAATTTCTGGAAAGCAACATTGTCACCAGGTATGGAATTCCTTATGCATTTGTAAGTGATAATGGTTCTGCCTTCATTTCCACTAAATTGTCAAGTTGGGCTTTTGATCATGGGATCATACTTAAGTTCTCATCCAATTACTATCCCCAGGGAAATGGATTAGCAGAATCCACCAATAAGAATTTACTGAGTATCATAAGAAAATTGATAGAGAAAAATCCCAGGGAATGGAACTCATTTCTGAAATATGCCTTATGGGTAGACAGAACTAGAATGAAAATTGCATTGGGAAACTCACCCTTCCAGCTAGTATATGGGGTAGATCCTATCCTCCCTGTAAACTTGAAAATTCCTACTCTGCAGTTTGCCCAAGACTATCTAGGCATAGATAATAAACAGGAAGTCAGGTTGCTTCAGTTGATGCATCTGGAAGAAAAACGAAGTCAAGCGATTGACCGATTTGCAAAACATCAGGCTGTTGTCAAACGCTGGTTTGACAAGAGAGCCAAAATTAAAGCTTTCAGGATATCAGATTTAGTCCTGATGTGGGATAAAGCCCATGAAAGGGAAGGTGATCATGGTAAGTTTGATAGACTATGGATAGGTCCCTTTCAGATTTCTAAAATTTTAGGAGACAGCACTTATAGGCTTAAGAACCTGACAGGTGAGGATGTCCCGTTGCCAGTCAATGGACAATTCCTCAAACATTATTTCCAGGCCTGAGTGACTTCATGACAGTCTCATGTATCATATTGTATATTTGTATAGTTGTTTGTACAGTTTGCTTGTTGTTGTTGTTGTTTTGTTGGTTGGGACCTTGTTCTGGTAAGTCAGGATGATGCACTTCATCACCTTAAGAAAATAATTAAATTGTTAGGATTCAAGTGATGAGATCACATTTAAATATAGGTTATGATTCATTCTAAGAAGTGTTCATGATCAGGTTTATGATGTCTTTTCATCAGGGTGCTTTTTCTTGTCCAAAGTGAATCAAACACAATGAAACACCTAACAGCCTTGGGTTTGTTGAAGATATGAGTATAGGTGTTAAGTGAAAAATCTAAAGGGACTCCCTTGCTACAAATACAATCTCCAACCTAAAGCTGCAAGTGACTACACCTTGTACAAATGAGCTGACATGATGATATCAAATTTAAATTTTTAAAGGAAAATCAGAAACGAAATAAAATTAGGCCATCTAAGTAACTCTACCGGGGCTATGGACGCCTGCTGGCAGTGGAGCCCTACTTAGGGAGATTGTATAGATAACCTTGCCGGGGCTATAGACGCCTGCTGGCAGCAAGGCTCTATCCAGGTTGGCTATGAGGGATGATCTCCAACTATGTAGTTTAACACCAGTTACTTATGTTTTCAACTTACTTTCAAGATGAGGATAATTAATCATATGCACACACCTGATCCTTTGTTAGCTTTATCACCATAATGAAATTTTATCATTCAAAGGATTATGATGCTGACACATAGACAGAATTAGAACACTATAGATAAATGTGATCACATCACTTGAATCATTGGAATTTGTTTATTTTCTTTGGTGGCAAGTTGTTGTGTGGTTACACAACACGCCCCATTTTGACTTGGCAAAACAGGGACCCAACTTTTGTTTTGGCTTGTGTTGTCTGCTTTCTGGCGGTTTGGTAAAAATAAGTCAGGTGCATCATCATCATGAAGGTCAGGATGAGGTAGGTCATCATCATGAGGTTAGTTTGTCAAAGTTCATATTTTGTTTCTATGACTTCATGGTTAGAAAGACCTTGAAATTCCATGCAGCTTTGCCTTTTACATCACTTGAAAATTCGTCCATATGAGGGAGTTGTGAGCAGTCAAAGTTTTGGTCAAACCTGATAATTGCTGTATGATGAACATCATCATCATGATATTTGAAAAGCCCCCCGATAATATCCTGAGGTCGAAACATCCGGACGTCAATTTTAAGTCGTAGTAGGTTGTCCCCGTCGAAGCGGTCTTTTGTATCGCGAAAGGTCATCATCATGATCTTTGTCTATCACCCGATAAAAATGATGCAGTCCCAATATCCGGACGTCAATCTTAAGTGATAGTGTGTTTTACCCGTCAAGCGACCTTGGAAACATCGCGAGCATCATGATATTTAAACATCACCCGATATTATAATATCATGCTGATATTATAATATCACCCTACTTAGAAAATACACCATCTGCAAAATTTGCACGCGCACGTCAAAGTCCTGGTGATCATCATCATCATGATCTTTCAAGACAGGATCACATTTCGTAAAATCCTCCTGATCTCCTTTTGCGTGATCATGATGATCACCTTATCTTTCAAAAACGGAGGGCAATATTTCATTCCTAAGTCATGTTGTCAAGATCATCATGATCTTGTTTGTCTACCCGACATTTCGCAATATCCTCCTGCCGAGAAGTATAACCTTTTGCAAATATCCTGATGACGTCATCCCGACCTGATAAACGAAGAAGCAAATATCAGGATGACGTCACCATCACATTTCTCCTTCGGTAGGATATTTTCCAAGGCATGATCTGGTTCGCGAATATGACGATGACGTCATGTTATAAGATTAACAAAGGCCCCGGATATCCTGATGACGTCATCTAGACCTTCAACAGGATCATATTTTAAATCACCTAGTGCGGATATGATGATGATGATCATCATCATCATCCTGATCTTTCGAGAGGGTTACCTTGGCCGCAAAGGGGTCATTTTACATTCATCACCCGATCATCTTCCTTAGGTGACCCGATCTTGCATTTATCCCCTGATCTGAACGAAACATGACGGTGACATCATCCTTTGCATTTTAATGAAGCACAAATATGACGATGACGTCACCATCATATTCCTTTCCTCAGCGGCAGGATCATATTCCAAATCCTCCTTTTGTCTTCATCATGATGATGACGATGATGTCTTTCTTTCCCCAATATGCAGAAGCGAAACATCCTGATGTGCTTTTCATCAGAGCATTCGGAAAGGAGGGGCATCATATTTCGTGGTATCCTGTAGCTGGATAGAAGACATAGGGTTGGTCATCATCATGATTTTTGACGTAGGTATAACTGTTGCCATCGGCCGAGTCTAAATTTGTCACCCTGATCATATGTGGTCACACCGACGCGAATATGATGATGACCCGAAACATTCAAACAGAGCATGCAAAGCCAGATGTGAAGTAATTTGTTAGGGGCGGTTATTTCCTTGTATATTTTGACATACCTGATCATATTTGAACCCGATACACATGGAAATGGGTGGGAAAACATGAAGCGATAGAAATTTGAAAGCCCGACTGCCTGATTTTGGTCAACGATGGTTGACCTGATTGTTTTAATGTTGTTTATGCATTTAGTGCATATTTTCCACAAGTAAAGCCTGATTGCCTGTAGCTGCACATTGGGAGGTATGTTTAATAAAAATGTTTACTTCCTGTTGTTTATCCACATGATGATGAACTTAATGTTTGTCTGTTTATTTGCAGGAAGTCATGATGCTGCTGCTGAGGCTGAGCATTGAAGTCATGATGCTGCTGCTGAAGCCGAGCATTGAAGTCATGATGCTGTTAGAGCTGCTGCTAAAGCTGAGCATTACAAAGTTGTGCATGGAGGCAACATGAGCCAAAAAATGAGGAGGATATTGTCAAATATGCTGTTCGCCAGCTGGAGACCGAATCAAGTTGAAGATGCTGGAATATTCTGTGCCAGCTGTGCATTTGCCAACTGACGAAGCATGTGCTTTTCATCTGGACCGTTGTTTGTTATGAGAGGATCCTGATCCTTGGATCATTGTAACCGTTTTTTGGCAGTTGTTCTATATAAGAGCCAGAGCTTGTCATCAAATAGGGAGGAGAGACATTAGAATACACAGACGCATCTGGCGCAAAAAAAGCTAATTACTATAGAATCAATTAGGGGATCGGATTACTGAGACTAATGAGGATAGAATTGTTGAAATGTCAAGATTCTTTCTTTAGATCACTGTAAATGTACCTGTTCTTGAGCATACTGAATGGATATGAAGTTCCAGATTACATCCTAATTGTAAATTTTACGTAATCTTTCTGTTGATTTCTGGATATGTACTGGTGAATGCTGTGTTCAACTGGAAGCGCTTTCATTTCATTACATGTTGTTGTCAACTTTTCCTTTGAAGATTTGCACTAGATCATGCGGATTTGTGGAATGTCCTGGTGAAGTATGATTTCTAGTTTTCCTTCTTTTCATTGCATGTATGGGAGCTTGTATGTGGATCAGTGATCTAAGTCCAGTAGTTTTGGGAATCTCATTCTTTAACCCTTTTCCTTTTTTTCAATTTCATAAATTCATCACCATAACTGTAAATCATGAGAAATAACAAGCAGAACAGAGAAATATGCTGAAATCCCGTAGGTAACTGAAAATCATTAGCATATTTGAGTTAAGTGCATGTATTATTGAAAATATCATGCAAAGAATCATAAATAATGATAGAAATCATGCAAATATCAGCCTGTAGGCACATTATTTGACTAAATTCATAGTGCAGAGGTAGAATTGTTGGAGATTTATGCAGAGCAAACATCGAGAGCAGGATATTTGAAGATAATGATGATGAACTTTGCAGAAACACGTAAGGCCCCTGAATGGAAAACAGCAACACACATCAACCACTGAGTAACGTCAGTAGATTAAGACCTAATCAACGGAGACTTGGGATCATGAATTCTTTGAGTTCATCGTATCTTTCAAGATGAGTAAAGGTTGTTGTGTAACTTTTATTCTATGTTTGCGAATGACTAACATCATGACCAACACCCATGCAAAGAATGAATCCAATCCTATCTTAGATCCATGGAGAACATTAAGAACTAAATGTAAATGATGAATGAACATCCTTGCAACTTCTCTCAGAACAATGCACAACACCTTTTGTTATCAATACTACATTACATCAAACCAACTCCACATCTTTGTGAACTGACCAAGCAATGAACAACTCTCTCCTCCTGATGTCTTACAACAACTATGGCAACTTTACATCATCATCTGAACACACTTTTGACATCAATGACAACCTGTCACCATCAATCTCCCCCTTTGTCATTCATTGCAAAAATTTGTGATGCAATTTATCTTTCTCTCCCCCTTTTTGACATCTCATTACAAAGACTCAAATTCATTTTCTCCCCCTGTATTTAAGTCCACAAACAAATCATTACTCATAAATACCACTGTTAATCACTGACAAGGACAAACATCACTGTTACACCATATGCACAAAGAAGCACTATCCTACTAGAAAGAAAAATGTATGTCAACCTTAACAAAATACCACTTCTTGAAAAAACCTGACATAACTCTGCAATCAAACACAAACTCCTTTGATATGACTTATATGAACTTGAACTCTATGCAAGGATGTTATAAACACATCACAACACATGATGACCACTCTTTCGAAGACCTTCCCAAAACTTTCATGATAGTGACAACAAGATCACTCAATCCTGCAAAAAGGAAATTGAGAAGACACAACACCAACTAGTACTTGAACTTTACTATTATCATCTGCCATTATTAATTCAAAACACACCTTTACTTGCCTCTGATGAACTTGAAGAAAAACAAGACGCCACCATCAATTTCATAAGCATCTCTAGATGTCATAGATTGAAACACATACCTGATACCACTTCAAAACTAGAATCACACAATTTGAATATACCTCCCTGAAACATATTAATGATGAGAACCATCAAAGAAACATGTCAAATTATCACATCAAGAACACTTCCATATAAGCCTAACTTGACAACCCTGAGCACACTCAAACCAATCTGCATTAACAAGTTCTTCCTACAACAACACTTTGCACAAATCAAATGCAGAGATAAGTGCTATGAATTGAATTTTTTTTTTCATTTTCAGCCACCTTAGCCAACACATGCTAATATCTGATAAAAGCTTTTTGGAAACATCATAATCTCTTTGGCATGACAACAAATACTTCACAATATCAAGATCCCATTAAACTACAACATCATACCAACTCAACCAAGTTATTTAATATCATCAAACTCTTTAAGCATTGAACTCCTGAACATTATTTCAACATCTTGTTTGCATATTGAACCAAAGATCACCTGTATCATTGTCACATACTAAACATCAACATTGTTAGCAACACCACCATCAACTATATGAATTTAATTTCATAAGGTTGGTAAGAATAAAGATGACAAGATCACCATCTCCTCTTGAAACTTCTTGGGGATAAATGATAGAACATGAATAACTCCCCCTTACTTCATGCTCTCAATTATCCAACTAATGATGTAACTTGTACAAGATGCACAAGTATAGGATCCTTCTTGTCCTGACTTTGTTTTTGCTTCCACACTTTCACAGGTTCTTTCTTCCTCCAAATCTTTATACCTTCTTTTCTTTTAAACTTTTTCAAATCATGTGATCTTTCCTGTAACTATGTGCTTTGCGTCCAAGACTGTTGCAATTATAACAAACTATGTTAAAATCATAATCAAATGAATGATAGTACCTTTGAGCACTCATGTTAAGCTTCCATGTAGGATCATACCTTCTATGCACTTTATAATATCTTTGTATGTGTCCAATATTATTGCGCTTGTAACAAACAATATCAGTATTCCTTCTGCAATCAATTACTTTATGTCCAAAATAATTACAAGTATAACAATAACCATTAAATGAATAGTTATACCTGTACATGTATGCTTGTCTTATAGGAGTAGGATTTCTGAAATTCCTTCTTTTATTGTGCACAAATTCATCTTTGGTTTTCAATTCAGCTTCACTCTTCCTTTTATCTTATGTGGCAGCAACATGATGACTTAAATGAATTTTCCTTATAGGAGTCTCTTTCACTTTTGAACATTCTCCTTCTTCAAATCCTAAACTAGTAGTGTCCTAATGATGCTTCTGTTTAGCCAACATCTCATGCAACTTATTTGAGCTATCTTCAAACACTTGATATTTCTTGAGACCTTCATAAAATTTTCTCAAATTAATAATTTCACCCTCTAGTTTTAGATTCTCAATCCTTCTAACTTCAAGGTCAGATATTGAAACATCATCTATCCTCTTAGATTCCTCAATTGTAGTCTTTAATCTAACAATTAATTTGTCTAAATCATCAATATATGTCCTTAAACTCATAATCTAACATCTGGCTTCTTCAAGATCTGAAGTTACACTTTCAAGGTCTGAAAGTGCTTTGTCTTTAGATTCTCTTTCTTGTTACAGCTACATTTTTAGTTTCTAATTCTCTCTCTTATATTTCTTGAGTTCATTTAGAGCATATATGAGCTCTCCTTCCATATCAATCTCACAATCTTGCTCATCATATTCTTGATCATCACTTATGATATTAGCTTCTTCTAAAAAAGATTGGACCTAAACTCCTTCATTTGAAAGTCTCTTTTCATTGCCACTTTCTTCACACACTAGAGTATCTTCTTCTTTATCATCATCTTGATACATTCTTTTCAATTTCCTCCATATATCCTAAGCTATAACACAATTCATAACTTTACAAGAAACATCATTAGATAGAGCAGGCAATATGGCCTTCTTTGCAATATCATTATATTCAATAGCTTCTTTGTTATTTGCACTAACGCAATTCCCATTCTCAACTAACATTAAAACACCATATCCTAAAGAAGATAAATAAATCTACATTTTAACATACCAAACAGAAAAATCTGAACCATTAAACAGAGGAACTCTAGAAAACTCTTTCACTGATTCAACTTGTGAAGCATATTTATCAACTGACTTTATATCAACATCAGACTACACCTTTTGATTAGGATGAGACTTGACATTTCTCATGTTCTTATTTCTTTTGCACTTACCCATGGTACTCCACTCATAGGACCTACCCAAGATTATTAAGATTTTAAAGAGAATGTGGCTCTGATACCACTTGTTGGAGTCCAGGACAACACTAAGAGGGGGGATGAATCAATGTTGTATAAATTTTGAAAACTTTTTACAAAATTTAACTTTCAAGACATAAAGAAAGAAAGATATCATTGATTTGTTACACACATGTGCACATGACTGAGAATGAAGGAAGAGAATAAAATCTCATGAGAAAAGTATTAACATACACGCATATAGTTAAAAACAATATAAGTCATAACACAAATTTGCACAAGTGGAAAACCCTCCAAGGATAGAAAAACCACTCCATAACTTCCTCACTGGCTTATTCTTTGAAAAAATTCTTTACAAGGGCTCACTGGCTAATATATGTCTCACTGATCACAAGCCTCACTGGCATACATTGTGCCTCACTGGCATACACTTGTACCTCACTGGTATAATTTTAACTCACTGGTAAATACAAACCCCATTATAAAATATAATGTGCAATAAGTGATTGCAACTCAATCTGATTTGCACCATTCAAATCAAATCATCTGCAACATATAATCTATCATTTCCTTCAATCCTCTGACAATTCATCCTTGGAATCACCTGATTCTCCATCAAGAACATTTTACAGAATGTGTCTTCTTCACTGCAAATTAGTTCACATATGCATCCATCTATATTTTCTTTTTAATAGAATTTTCATAAAATTATCTTCATCATTACATGTTGATCTACACAACAACACTCCACCTGTATATTTACAAGATTTCAAAAGACCTTTGATCTTCTAGCTTGTTTGCATTTTCATCATTTTCAAAATTTCATTCACGTGAAGAAAATAATTTATCCTTGCACCTGAAAAAAAAATCACATTATTTTCACCTTCCTCAATCTCCAAAAATTAGGAGATAGATTTCATAAAAAGACATTTATTTTGGCACAAATAATGTCTCTAAAAAAAATCCTTTCATATAATTTTTTTTTTCCAATCTAGCCTTCAAACTTCATCTTCCCCTACAAAATAAAATCATCTTCAAAAAAAATATGTCATACTTCTTTTCATTTTCTTCTTCCAAAAAATCATCTTCAAAAACTTCTTATCAAAAGAAATATCTATCAAAATAACTTCCTCCTAAATATTCTCTTTGCCAAGGAAAGTTTTTTTAGAAAGAATAATATCTTCCCATAAAAAAATTTCCTTAATGACTCTACAAAAAAAATTCCATAAAAAAAAACTCCTTTAGAAAAGACTAAAAATAGTCTTAAAAAAATCTTTTATATCTTCAAATTTATACCCAAAAACCTTTTATGATTTTGAATGCTCAAAATATAAAGCTAACTTTTATTTTGATTTCATAAAAATATGACATAGGGGACGATATCATAAAATCTCTAATATTTAAAAAAACCATAATAATAGCTAGGTTTATCAGGCTCCCCTCTTCAAGTGTTTCGATGCCCTTTGAAATTCTAACCATGACCGTGGCTTCATTTTTAATACCTATTGCATTGGCCTAACAAGGAGGTAGGGGCCAGTCTTCCACATGATTCTGATGCCCTCAAGTTGTGACTAAAGTCACCTTTGACTTGCTATAGCAGGTCAACAACTGTTTAAAAACAAAAGTGCATCCTTTATGATACAGACAGAGAAGGACATAAAAGATGTGTTATATAAACAACAAATTAGAGTTTAAGCTTCAACTAGGAGAACAAAATTAGAAGCTTTAAAAGAACAATAAGATTTTGCACCTTATGTCAATAGAATTTGATTAAATTTCTCTGCAACTATCCATAGAAGGAATAAATAACACCTGTTGTCATAAAGCATAGACCACATCTTGCATGAATGTTAATAAACCCTGAAGATAATCTCATTTTCAAAAAAGAGCTTAGGATATGATTCAAATTGTGCAAACATCTAAACAAGAGTAACTAGGATACTGTGATCTCATCACCATAACAATCACTTAATCATTTGAACCAATTACTTGTGTCGCAACAATGTGATCACTATAAAGTCATGAGATATAAATTGAACTTGGATATCCTTTTATCATGAAGCATGTGTGAAGCATGTAAACTCATTTGAAATCTCCTCAACTATGAATGATGATCATTATCCTTGTTTGAGTAAGCATATTATGAAGATCTTAAACAAAATATGCTTATGAAAATATAACCACATCAATTGATTCCAACAACTTGCATCAACTCAGCTTGTCAACACTCTTCAACTCAAATATGAATCATCATCACAAAGAAACTCTTGAACAAGAATGATATCTAGAACTCCTGAAATGAACATCTAACATGAAGACCATATTTGCTCTACAAGATGATAAAAAACTAGACATCAAGAACATCCTGCAACAATAACATCCTTAGATGACCATGTTTGCCTTGTTGATAGATCTTTGACATCAAACTTATATCATGAACCCATGCAAAGAATTAATAACACCAATCCTCTCTCAGATGCATGGAGAACATTAAGAATTGAATGTGAATGATGAATGAACATCCTTGCAACTTCTCTTAGAACAATGCACAACACCTTTTGTTATCAATACTACATTACATCAAACCAACTCCACATCTCTGTGAACTGACCAAGAAATGAACAACTATCTCCTCTTGATGTCCTGCAACAACTATGGGAACTTTACATCATCATCTAAACACACTTTTGACATCAATGACAACATTTCACCATCAATTTTCACATCCATTTTCTCAACCTCTAGATCATAAGAAACAACAATAGAAAGCAAGATCTTATGGATGTTATTTTTGCAATAGGAGAAAATATCTCATTGTAATCAACACCCTCGACCTGAGAGTAACATTTTGCAACCAATTGTATTTTTTGCTTCTCAATACCTCCATCTAAACTAATATTTTTCTTGAACACCCATTTGCAACCAACAGGTTTTTGTCCTTTAGACAATGACACTAGGTCCCATGTATCATTATTTTTAAAAGCTACCATTTCTTCATCCATAGAAATCTTCCAAGACTCTGCATCATTCATCCATAATGCCTCTTCTATAGATCTAGGTTCATCTATGTTAGTATTCAAAGAAAAATACACCTCTAGTCATTAAGTGAATACCTTTCAGGTGGTTGTCTATTCATTATAGACCTTTTAACAAGTTGATTTGGAGGTTCTTCCTCCTCTTCTGAAGATTCAGAGCTAGATGAGCTCTCCTCAACTTCATGTCTATCTAGGGGCCTCAATTCAACTTTCTCAAGTGTATAAGGGGGTTGAATCACATCTTTTTGTTTACTTTGTTCTAGTTGCAATGTAACAAAAGAAGGCTTAGTTTCTCTAAAAACAATACTTCTACTATATATTACCTTATGTGCAATAGGGTCCCAAATCTTGTATCCTTTCACACCATAATGATACCTGATGAAGAATAATTTCATAGCCTTGTTCTCCAACTTTGTTTACTTCTCATTGGGCACATGTACATATGCCTCACAACTAAAAACTCTAAGATGTATCAGTGAAGACTTGTGCCTCAAACACAACTCTATAGGCTTTTTATCAAAAAGCACTAATGAAGGAAACCTATTAATCAGGAAGCAAGTAGTAGCAATAGCTTCATCCCAAAACCTTTGTAATAGACCAACACCACTAAGCATACTCCTAGCCTTCTCCATCATCGTCATGTTCATTCTTTCTGCAACTCCATTCTATTGTGGAGAATACAGAGTTGTCTTTTGTCTCTGAATGCCACAATCTTTACATAATCTATCAAAATCATTAGAGAAAAATTCACTGCCATTGCCAGTCCTCAAACATTTTATTTTATTTCTAGTCTACAATTCAACCATTGCTTTAAATTATTTAAATCAACTAAAAACTTCAGATTTATTCTTTAGAAAATATACCAATGTCCTTCTACTATAATCATCAATACATGAAACATAGTATCTAGATTTTACAATGGAAGGAACATCTATAGGACCATTTCACAATAGAAGGAACATCTAGAGGACCAAACACATAAGAATGAATGAGTTCCAATACACCACAATATTTATGAGAACTCGAGTAAAATTGAATGTGGCTTTGTTTACAATAAATGCGATGCTCATAGAAATCAAAATCAAGATTACAATCAGTCAACCCTTCCACAATGTTTTTTTTAATTTTTCAAGGTCCTTAGACACTTTTCTCCTATGTGGCCTAATTTCTAATTCCATAACATAGTCTTCTCTATAGGAAATTTTCATTCAGAAGAAAGAGCACCCTTAGGTACCCAGAATCCATGACCATCCACTAAAAATTAAATCATATCCTTTTGCAATGAAGTAGTCAAATATTTTCTTTTCATAGAAGTACTATTGCACTCAAAAGGACATGCATCAAGCTTATACAATGTGCCAAATCCGACACCTTGAGCAATGACCATAGCACCTCTTACCATCTTGTATCCTAAATCAAAAAATATTGCCTGCACACACACATCTATTAGTTTTCTCACAGATATTAAATTTCATGCTAATCTAGGGATTACAACACACCATTAATCATTTTTATTCTATCATTAGGAAATCTGATATTAACTTTACCACAGCCAACAATATTTAAATGAGAATCATAACCCAAGTACACCTTACCTCCATTAAATTCTTCATATTCAGAAAACTAATCTCTATTAGGGGTCATATGGAAAGATTCACATGAGTCAATTAACCATGCATCACTACCTGTATGAGTGGCCAAAGATGCAATGAATACGTCACCATATTCCTTTTTAGACTAAGAATCATACAAATTTCTTCTTTTTCTTCTTCTTTTCTTCTTTACAATCCTTACAAAAGTGTCCAGGCTTGCCACAATTACAACAAATAATTTTGAACTTTCTAGGAGATTTTGATCTCCCTTTGGACTTGGATTTGTCATGCTTCTCACTCTTCTTGCCTTTTCCTTTGGGTCTTTCATAACACCTATGGCTTCTTTGGCACTAATGGATACCTTTGTCCTCATTTATTTAGAATGCAAAGAACCCACAACATCTTCAACTTTCAAGACAATAGAAGTACTCCCAATCGCCATAACAAGACAATCCCATGAATCAGGAAAAGAATAAAGTAGGATCTAACATCTCTCCTTCTTATCCATTTTTATGCAAACTAATGCAAATTGAGCTACCAACATATTGAATGCTTCTAGGTGGTCTGTAATTCGTCCACCCTCTTCCATTCTCACGGAATACAATTTCTTCATCAAGAAATTCTTGTTCACTATGGATTTGGCTTGATATATCTCACTAAGTTTCTTCGATAGTTTCTTTGTAGAGGGTTCTTCATGGATATTGATTAAAATAGAGTTTTTTAGGCACAATCTATTTAGACCCTTGGCTTTATGGTCCATAACATCATATGCAACAGCCAAAGTAGCATATGTGGGCCTTTAAACATTATCATCAATAGCATCCCACAGATCTTGGTCAATTAAAAGATCCTCCATCTTTAGCTTGCACATCTCAAAATGTGACCAAATTTTTTTTCTACCTCTATTCTCCCTGATGTGCTCACCATCTAAAAATCCTTGCAACAAGATCACAAAGTATCTTCTGCACAAGCTCCCACTCAAAACTAGATTAGTTCAAAAAACCCAAAACCTCTCAACTAAAAGAAAAGGCTATCAGTCTCTGATACCACTTGTAAGGAAGCTAAGGTGGTGGAATAACTTCCTACACTAATCTTGAGGGGAGTGATATGCAGAAATTTTCATATCTTTACAACAGTTATAGAAATAAACACAAATAGCAATCATACCACAACATAGCAATTATGTGGGGAAACCCATTTGAATGAAAACCCATACTCCAAAACTGCCCAATATATTATTCAAGAATCAAGAAGATTACAATATACTTGCAAAGAAAGATTTCACATGAGTATAACCAACCAAAAATCTAGAGAAAACTCAACATCTATAAGATTCTACACACAACCTCTATCTCAAGCTCTTGATAAATAGGAGATACAATATAGTAAACCGCCAATGGTAATTACAAAATCATGAGCCAAAACCACCCAAAAGTGGTGCACAAATTATCTCCAATAAAAGATTCCTTGTGATGTACCAAATCACACACCAACATGTGTAACTCTCCCCTTTACAGCTCTTTTAAGTATCCAACCCATTTTCACATTTCCCAAAACAAAATGTCCAACATCTGGAGGCCATAACTTTTGATCAAGTTGTCTGATTGATGAACCATTTCATGACTTGGAAATATCATGGAGATATATACCTAGATATAACCCACTTTGTTAGTCACAACAAATTTCATGGAATTTAGGAACTTCTAAGTGGCTCAAATATGAGCTCAAAACGTTTTCTAGGAATTTCGAAAAATAGAAACTTTAATATCTTGCAATCCATGTATGATCTTGAGTCAAAACTCACCAAAGATGTTTACTTGATAGTTTCACACCTTTTGGCAAAATGTTTGGTCCATCCATGCTCAAATGTAGAGTTACTAAAAATAGTAAGTCTTGCCATTTTTATCCCCTTTTGGAAACTCTGAAAGTTCTAAAAGCATTCTTCAAGATAAAGGGTATTCGAAAAGACAAAAATTGGGAAGAATATAAACCTTTTGTATTTTCTTAGTTGAGACACCTTTCTTAACAAGAAGAACCTCCCCCTCAACTTGTTTGAAGCTCTAAAAGGCATAGACAACCATCTATAAGGTATTCACCTAATGATTAGAGATGTTTTTTTTTTTTGAATACTAACATGGATGACATAAGATCTATAGAAGAGGTATTATGTATGAATGACATAGAGTCCTAGAATATTACCATGGATGAAGAAATTGAATCATTGGAATAGAGTGATACATGGGAGGTCTAGTACCATTACCTAAAGGATGAAAACTTGTTGGTTACAAATGGCTGTTCAAGGAAAAGTTTGGTACATATTAAGGTATTGATATGTACAAGGCATGGTTGATTGTGAAAGGTTACTCTTAGGTTGAGGGTGTTGATTATGGTGATATATTTTCTCCCATTATAAAAATGACACCCATTAGATTCTTGCTTTCTATTGCTACATCTTGTGATCGAGAGGTTGAGAAAATGGATGTGAAAATGACATTCCTTCATGGTTATTTGGTAGAGGATATTTATACAAGATAGCTAAAGCACTACGTAGTGAAAGGTAAAAGTAATTTTATTTGTAAGCTGAAGTAATCCTTGTATGACATGAAACAAGGTCTTAGGATGTAGTACAAAAATTTGATACATATGTGTTGAGTTTGGGATGCATATACACTCTCTAATGATATAGTTTTCTTAGATTCTTATAATCAAACATGTGGAATGTTATATATCATCTTCAATTATCCATTATCTTTTGAGTATTTTGGTGGACATGATTATCGTTTTGGTCCTATACACATATCCCTCTACACAACATGAGACTACACAAAGCTCTTCAATACTATAACTACATATCATGGAAATATTATTGAAGGAAAAATAAGTGCAATTAGAAACTTCACAAGATTGGTGGTTCCTACACATGTAGTGCTATAAAAAATTCTACAACAAAACTTATCATTGAACCTCTCATCAAACTAGTGAATACATCTAGAGGTGTCCTAAAATATATAAATTCATATACCTTTTACATGATTAACTAGATACATGGACATATTATGTGTAGATATTTCACATTAAATAATAAAATTTAAGATCTTCCTAACAAAAATATGATTAAACTTGAACGTATTAATGATAAATGAAATCAACTTGTAACACTTTAACATGATAAATTAGAAGTGGATAAGAAAGATACTTCCAAGCCTAGGCATAATGAACATATTGTATTTGGTGAAAATTCCAAGAATGTATCTAGGACATCTCATTTCAACATTACACACTATGATATCTAACATAATGACAATGAAGGAAATATTCCCATGGAAGTGAGAATCAATGGAATGCCATGTGGCGTTATGACAACTAAATGAAGTAGTCCAATAAACTTCACTAATGCAATAAATGTATGTAATGAGAATGAAGAATATCTAATAGTTATATCTATATATATGTATGTATGTATGTATGTATGTATGTATGTATGTATGTAATGAGAATCAAGAATATCTAACAGTTATATATATATATATATATATATATATATGGGTAGAGCTTTTATAAAAAACTAGACAACATTAGTCTAGTTTTTTTAAATTGAAGAACTTAAAAATGACATGTTTTTCAATATTTAAATGATGTAAACTAATAAAATGTTCATTTTTAGTGTTTTTATTCTTAGGAATTAGGGCATGACATAATATGTGATATAATAAATAATGTAAGTTATTATGTAATAATCACATTAGAAATTGTTTGTAGAGATTAGTTATTAGTTAGTAGAGTGGTAATGGAAGTGGTTGTAGGAGAAGTCCTATATATATGTGTAATGGTAATAATGTGAATGCAGTAATGAACATAGATGAACTCAAAAGTAATAGTAAAACAATACAAATTACCTCAAAGAAATCAAACAAACCATACTTGATGAAGTGTAGTAAGGTTGCACACAAACCTCAACTGGATTGCTCTATCAACAATTGTAACATGATCTCCCAAGGAATGATAATGATAACATATGTTTACTAAAATGAGAGATGCTAAGAAATGGAGAATGAGGCTCCTTTTATAGATCTATGAGACATCAGATCAATGGTTAAGGAACACCATAAAGATCAACGGTTGTGGATGGTTGAAAGAATGTGTACGAGTCAAAGAAGGACAAGTGTCTTGGCCCTCTCATGAGTCAATGGAGTTAATAGACCTAATTAGAGAGTTGACTGAATAGATTGTTCAGATGACTAGGTTGACCGATCAGAAGACTGAATTGATTGATCAGAAGACTAAATTAATTGATCAAAAGACTAATTTGTTTGATTAGATGACTAAATTGATTAATGAGTTAGCTCATTTGATTGATCTATTAACTAATTTTGACCAGAGGAAATTATGGTGGATAAGGATAAATGTGAAATTAAGTAAATATTTTATTTAATTTCATGTGTACATGAGATAATTGAATTAAATAGTAAATTTAATTCATTTTGGAGGAAATATATTATTTAAATAAATATTTTAAATTTATTTAAAACTGGAGGGAAATCTGATTATTTAAATAAATAATTTTGATTTTATTTATTTAAATTAGAGAAATAATGAATTATTTAAATAATCTGGATTGTTTAATTAATATAGAGGAATATTATAATTTTATGAATTGAAATAATTAGTGTGGAATAGTCAAAATTAGGTGATTTGATGTGAATTTGTGTAAATGCAATGTGATGTCATGAATTATGTGATGGCAAATTTCAAGTGTCTACATTTTACCCCTCTTTGATGTGGCATCCCCTTAGGTGGTGTTGGGTCAAAGATAGTGAAAAAGATGCTCCGGTCAGTGGTTGGAATGGAGAAGAATAATGGATGTTGAAAGGTATGTTGGGTGCCCCCTCGATAAATTTTTTGAAAAAAATAAAAATTATTTCAGAAAAAATTCTTAACGGGTGTGAATGAGGTTAGGATAGTAGAAAAGGTGGACAAATAGAAGAAAAATGGAGAAAAAGTTGACAATTAGGGGATAGGCATGGGTGGGGTAGGTGAAATGGGGAAAAATAAGGGTGGGGGGTCTATAAATAGTGGTAGTGGGGCCCATTCCAAGTCATTTGGACACCTAAGCTTAGGAAAACCTAGCAGAGAGAAGAAGTGGTAGCTACTCACATCACGATTCTAAGACATAGGCATAGAGGTGAGCATGTGAGGTAGTACCAGAGTTTAGATGGCACAAGACCACCAGTGATTTACCTATCCTGGGCCTTGGGGTAGCTTAGGATAATAAATGGGGCTATTAATGGCTCAAAAGGTGAGGGTGTACTTTTGTAAAAGTGCACCTACTTGAGAAATCAAAGCAGATATACATGAAAATGACACTCCTATGAAAAAAGTGTGCTCATGTGACCTAGGTATGCCTACCTGAGTGGACAGTGTGCCCACACAGAAGAAGTGCACACCAAGACAAAACAGGGAAAATAGATGAAAGCACACCCATGCTGAGAAAGTGAGCACCTATGGGGTAGATTAGCATGCTTTTGCCTAAAAGCATGCCTATGTAGAAAATTAGCATGCCTATGTGAGAAAAAGGTGCGCTGATGCCTAAAGGTAACTAAGGTACAAAAAAGGCATGCCTATGTCAAAAGACAATAGGTGGTCAACTAGATGTAGTAAACATAATGAAATGTACAGCACTAGAGAACATGGGGACCCCATAGATGACTTAGGGTAGAAGTAGATGAACTAGGAAAAATAATAAGAACATTTTACTAGATTATGGCTAACTGACTAAACTGTGATGATGGATAAGAGTGGCTACCACTGATTCAATTGCATGTACAGCGTCCATGGATGTTGAGGCTAGAGACAGACTTCACCAACATTGATGAAGAGTTCTTAGATGGAGTTGGGGTGCTACACATTGCTTGATTTCTAGAGATACATGCACATAAAGCAATGATGACCACACTGATAGAGTAGTGGCATAGTGAGAGGAGTGCCTTCCTTCTCCTGACAGGGGAGATGATAGTTACTTTAGAGGATATTCGGGGGATACTATATATTCTGATTCATGGATCCTTAGTACAGTATGACCTACACACATGGACAAAGGCCTTAGAGAGTGTTTTCTGATGATGACCTTCCTATTGAGGGTACATAGTTTGACTTGACTCAGGTGATCCATGAGGCCCCACTACCACTATTTATTATAGGCCTAATTAGCTATGTGTTGGTTCCTGGGAGGTGGTCTAGATAATTTGCTATTGGCTAGGGAGATGTGCTAGAGTGCATGATGGAGGGAGAGACATTTTCTTGGGGTAGCTTAGGATAATAAATAGGGCTATTAATGACTCAAAAGGCGAGGGTGTACTTTTGTAAAAGTGCACCTACTTGAGAAATCAAAGCAGATATACATGAAAATGACACTCCTATGAAAAAAGTGTGCTCATGTGACCTAGATATGCCTACCTGAGTGGACAGTGTGCCCACACAGAAGAAGTGCATGCCAAGGCAAAACAGGGAAAATAGATGAAAGCGCACCCATGCTGAGAAAGTGAGCACCTATGGGGTAGATTAGCATGCTTTTGCCTAAAAGCATGCCTATGTAGAAAATTAGCATGCCTATGCGACAAAAAGGTGCACTGATGCCCAAAGGTAACTAAGGTACAAAAAAGGCATGCCTATGTCAAAAGACAATAGGTGGTCAACTAGATGTAGTAAACATAATGAAATGTACAACACTAGAGAACATGGGGACCCCATAGATGACTTAGGGTAGAAGTAGATGAACTAGGAAAAATAATAAGAACATTTTACTAGATTATGGCTAACTGACTAAACTGTGATGATGGATAGGAGTGGCTGCCACTGATTCAATTGCATGTACAGCATCCACGGATGTTGAGGCTAGAGATAGACTTCACCAACATTGATGAAGAGTTCTTAGATGGAGTTGGGGTGCTACACATTGCTCGATTTCTAGAGATACATGCACATAAAGCAATGATGACCACACTGATAGAGTAGTGGCATAGTGAGAGGAGTGCCTTCCTTCTCCTGACAGGGGAGATGATAGTTACTTTAGAGGATATTCGGGGGATACTACATATTCTGATTCATGGATCCTTAGTACAGTATGACCTACACACATGGACAAAGGCCTTAGAGAGTGTTTTTTGATGATGACCTTCCTATTGAGGGTACATAGTTTGACTTGACTCAGGTGATCCATGAGGCCCCACTACCACTATTTATTATAGGCCTAATTAGCTATGTGTTGGTTCCTGGGAGGTGGTCTAGACAATTTGCTATTGGCTGCTAGAGTGCATGATGGAGGGAGAGACATTTTCTTGGGGACCCTACATACTAGCCCACCTATATAAAGATTTACATAGCTATATCTATAGTCAGAGCCAATACATAGGGTGGGGTGCTACCACAATAATGGGTTACACTTTATAGGACATCCTAATTTTTGCTGAAATCACATATTTTTATAAAATATAATGATTTAAGACATGAAAGGTTCCATTTAAAGGATTTGATCAAACCCCCTTAGATTCAAACCCCCTTGGATAGAACACTATTAGTTTTAAATGATACCTATAATGGAGTCTTCTCTACACCTATCAAAATGCTGATAAAAAACACTTTTGATTTACCTTTTGGGGGATCAAATGAATTCATTTAAAATTTATGTTTTGTAAGTATGTAGTCGTTATTATAAGCTTCCCAAAAAATATAATTTTAAATATATTTAATCGATTATTATATTTATTTTTTATTTCTTGCGAATGTAGGTTTTTCAATGAACATCAAGGTCTTTGTTTCACACATACGAAAAAATAGGAAAATAGAGAAAAAAATTCTAAAAAATACATGTCCTCTAGGTATTGATGTCCTTATTCCAACAAAAAAAAAAGAATTTTGATACATACAAAAAATTTTATGTTGGATAGAATGTACCTGCCTAAATTATACTTTCTTTGACTTTAAAACCTAATTAAAAAAAATATTCAACAAAACATTATGAAACAAAATGCATCCTCTAGATGTTGATCTTACCAATCTAAATTCAGTAGAATCAAAATTTTATCCTTTGTAGAAAAAAAGTTATGTGTGACAGAATACACATCACTTTAAAAAAATGTTGTTTAATATTCGAAACTAGTTATCAAAGGAGACAATTTTTTTTTTACAATTTAACTCCAATTTTTTTTAAAAAAATATATTTACAATCTATAGACAAAATCTCATAAATCACTAGTTTGCATCATCTTTAAATTCCTAATGATTTAGCAACTATAGGTGTTAGAAAGTGAAGGTTTAGTTTAAAATGTTGATTTCAATGTCAATTTTGGCCAAAAAGTGTAACCCATTATTGTGGGATGACCTAGTGTGGCGTAGCATTGTTACATATCTAGGCATGCAAGCACATACTGATGTTGCAACTGATGTGTGACGGGGTGAGGGTAGCATAGCACCCATATTATTGCTTATATGCAGGGGTCTTGCATTATAGGAAGACAAGAGACATGGCGTATTGAAGACACATTATTGATGACATAGAAGAGGTAATTTGGAGACCATGGAGAGCTTGCGAGGTGTGGTAGGATGACTCTAGAGAGCTTCCATATGTGAGGCAGACCCAATATCTCATGGGGAGAATGACAATCACTATCGAGTGATACATGCCCAATAGAGTGATGAGACAATTTGGGGAGAGGTAAATGGCTCCCATTCATGAGGCCATCTTTGTTGCAAATATGTGCCTAAGTGGTGTTGTCATTGATGTCAACATATCGTTGTTGCCATTGGTGTCAACTGCATCCTATTTTGTTGTCTGTATAGAAGACCAAACTATTGAGGATATTGAGAAAATTAATGATAATCAATGTATACAGACCATATGACTGTGTAGAGGATTGTCAGAGCTTGCTCCAGTTAAGATTTGAGAAGTCTACATGAAGATTTGAAGAAGTTATGGCCATCTAAGTAGAACTAGATTTTGTAGTATTCAGAAGAGACAGTGTGACAGTAAATTGGTGTGGATTGCTCCATAGTGAAATATTATGGTTTACAAATCTGAAAGCATGTTTGGGAAATTAGTGTGTATCATCAACTCTAGTGGTTCATGGTTTGGAGGTCCACAAGCTATCTTTCTAGTTTGACGGTCATGGTAGATAGTGTACTTGAGGTTCCAAAGGAAGATACAAATGATTTTGGTAATTTGGTTTAGAATGAATGTTATTGGTGATTTCAATGTGCTTGTGGAGGTCTCTGGATTGTGTGGCTACTATGTTGGAGGTCCGCATTGAAGTTTGAGCTTGTTGACTAAAGATTTCTTCTTTGAGGCTGATGTTCTTCCCATTCTTGGCCAACTGGATGTTCCTACCATGTTGTAGATGATCTAAGAACATTTTATGAAGCATGGCATGGTTGTAGAGGAAGATTCAAGTCCCAGTTGTGTTTGGCTGACAGTGTAATGATCCACATCAAGTTTAGCCAACCTTGTTGATCATTCCAAGGTTGATGAAGCATATAAATACTTGTTGAAGAGTTGTTGAAAAGCATCCTTGAATAAATGAGTTAAATCTGAAGAAAGGATCAAAAAGCAAAGTAGAGAAGAAGATGAGTGAAGGAGGTATAGAGTGAAGAGTCAATGAAGAAGAATTTGAAGATAGGAGCAGAAGTTTTTGAGCCTTCAAAGGGACTGATTTAGGCATGAATGTAGATGTTATTTCTTAGTTCATTATATCTATGTAAATCATAATTTCTTATAGGTAGTGAGCCTCTTCTTGAGTAGTTAGCTCTAGGAAATGTGCCTAAAGGCATGTGTCCTCTATTTTCTTAAGTACTTTTAATAGGGTATGTATTTTTGTGGGTTAACCCCCACCGTGGTTTTTCCCTTAACTAGGTTTTCCACGTCAAAATTTTGGTGTTGTATGTTCATGTTGTTTCTGCTCATATGTTGATTTATGCTTAAATGTTTTCATCATTAGTCTAATTATAAACAAGATTTAAAAAGTTCAAAAAAGGTTAAAGTTTAGGGACAACTAATTTACCCCCCCTCTCAGTTGTCTAGACTATTTCCAACAATTGGTGTTAGAGCCAAGTACCTCTAAAAGAAGCTTGACGGCTTGAGGAGATCCAATATGTCATTTTACAAGAAGGAAAGTCCAAGATTTGATGAAACAAATTACTCCCTCTAGAAGGTATGCATGTAGTGTCATCTAGAATGTATGGGTGATGTCTTTTGGTCAATAACCAAGAATGTGTATAAGATTTTGAAGAATGGACCTTCAAATATAGATGAACTCAGAGATGTTGAACACAACACTCGAGCCAAAGAAGCATTGTTGAGTGCCCTGTCTGATACTAAATTGGCAAATGTCTTGGATTCGCAAACTGCTCATGAAATCTAGATTAAATTGGAAAATATGTATGAAGGTGACAAATATGTTAAATGTGCCAAGCTACAAATCCTAAAGGGTAAATATGAAAGATTGGTAATGAGTGAAGATGAAAACATTACTTCCTACATGCAGAAAGTAAATGAACTTGTGCCCAATATCAGAATTGCAAGTGGAGTATTTGATGAATCAGAAATTGTTGCCAAAGTGCTCAGATCCTTACCTGCAACTTACAAGCACAAGGTAGCAACCATTGAATAAATTAGGACAGTAACAATAGTCACAAGGGATCAATTAGTTGGTAAGCTTTCAGTATTTGAAATGAGATTCTCTCCCTAAGTCTGAATCTACATTCAAGGCTAGTGTGTATGGAAATAAAAGATTTGATCCAGGTGAAAGCTCTTCAGGAAGAACAAACAGATTTATCAAGACAAGGAAGGATCTTGAAGATGATTAAATTGAGACTATAGATCTTGAAGCTCTCATTTCCAAATGGATTCCAAGAGGATCTGGTAAGTATGAAGGAAAGTTGCCACTTAAATGTTTTGCTTGCAATAACATAGGTCATTTTGCCTCAAGGTGTCCGGAGAGGTTTTCAAAAGTAAACCTTAATAGATACAAAAGTCAGAAGAGTTGCTACAATGTCCAAGAAGTTGAAGGAGTCACAAATGATGAATCTGATCATGGAGAAGGTGATTGGGTGTTCATTTCTATTAAAGAATATCCAATGTCTACTGAATCTACTAGTTGTGCAAATGTGGAAAGTGCCTTGGCTACTCAGGTTGTTGAAAAGGATGAATGGGTGATTGATAGTGGATGTTCTCATCATATGACTTGTGATAAGAGTAAGTTTGTGAGTTTTGAAAAATATGAAGGTGGGCTTCTGAAATTTGGAGACAACTCAGCTAGTAGAATCTGTGGCAAAGGATCCATCTCTTTTGACGGTAAGAATTACACCAATGATGTTCTGTATGTGGAAGGAATGAAACATAATCTTCTCAGTGTTGGACAGTTGGTTGACAAGGGTTATGATCTTCGATTCAAGGATGGAAAATGTAGAATCTTGGAGATCTTCAAAACTAAAATTGCATCTGGTACTCAAACTAGAGGTAACATCTTTCATTTAAGTAGTTCTGGGAAAAGTTGTTTGATTGATTAGATAGATCAAAGTTGGTTATGGAATAGGAGGATGTGTCATGTAAATCTTGATAACATTGTCAAAATAAGTTCCATTCAAGTTGTAAGAGATCTTCCAAGACTTGTGAAACCTGATAGCATATGTAGAGATTGTCAATTGGGTAAATAGAACAAAATTTCATTCAAAAGTAAGGAACAATGTTTAAGTGGAAGATTGTAACTGGTACATACTGATCTATGTGGTCTGCTAGAAATAGGAGTGTACAAGGAGACAGATATTTCATGTTGTTGATTGATGATTACTCCCGGATGATGTGGGTAACTTTCCTAAAAGAAAAATCAAAAGCTCTTGATAAGTTTAAGTGTTCAAGATGATGGTTAAAAATAAGATTGGTGGGAAATTGAAGTGTCTAAGATCTGATAGAGGTGGAGAATTCACTTCCGGTGAGCTTGATGCTTTCTGTGAAAAGCATGGAATAAAAAGACAGTTATCCACTCCTAAGACTCCTCAGCAAAATGGAGTTGTGGAAAGGAAGAAATGGACCATTCAAGAAGCTATCAGGAACATGATGATGGAAACAAATATTTCTCAGATTTATTGGAGGGAACTTGTGAGTACTGCTATCTACACTCTTAATTGGGTACAAATCAATGGAAAATCTGGTAAGAGTCCTTATGAACTATGGTTTGGTTATCCTCCTACTATGAGATATTTTAGAGTTTTTGGTAGTAAATGTTATATCAAAAGAGATGAGGATTTAGGAAAGTTTGAGGCAAGAAGTGATGAAGGAATAGTTTTGGGATACTCAACTCAAAGTAAGGCTTACTAGTACTTCAACAAAAGGTTGAAAACAATTGTTGAAAGTGCTAATGTTAAAGTTGATGAAAACAAAGGACATTCCAGGGACTACAAATATGATTCAGATGATCAAGATGAAAGTGAAAGTCAAGGAAGATAAGTTCAAATCTAGATCCATATTTAGATTGATCTGGTAACTCCAGTAATTCAAGAGGTTAGTGCAGAAGATGAGGAACAAGTTCAAGAAATAGAAGTTCAAACAATTCCCAAAACCCCTAGGTATGTAAGAATTTATCATCCTAAAGATCAAATCATAGGAGATAAAAATAGAGGTGTTTGAACTAGGAGAAGAGTTACTGAAGATCAAGAAGAGATTTGTTTGATTTCAAAGATTGAACCTAAATCAGTAAGTGAAGCTTGCAATGATGAAAGATGGGTTAAGTCAATGGAAGAAGAATTGACGCAAATTGAAAATAATCACACTTGGGATCTTATTCCTAGACCTGAGGACAAAAATATGATTGGAACCAAATGGGTCTTCCAGAATAAATTGAATGAAGATGGTGAGGTTGTAAGAAATAAAGCAAGGTTGGTATGTAAAGGTTATTCTCAAGTGGAAGGAATTGATTTTGAAGAAATTGTTGCTCTGGTGGCAAGGATAGAGGCAGTCAGATTATTTCTTGGTTTTGCTTCTTTCAAAGATTTTAAAGTTTATCAAATGGATGTCAAATCAACATTTCTAAATGGAGATTTGGAGTAAGAAGTCTACATTGAACAACCAGAAGGATTTCAGTTGTCTAATCAGGAAGATATGGTTTGTAGACTAAGAAAAGCCTTGTGTGGACTCAAGCAAGCTCCAAGAGCCTGGTATGCTAAATTAGATAAGCATTTGCTTAAGCTAGGATTTAGCAAACGTACTGCTAATAATAATATGTACTTCAAGATAAATCATGAGGAGATTCTAATTATTGACGTCTTTGTTGATGATATCATTTTTGGTGGAAATGAATGCATGTGCAAAGCATTTGCTAATCAGATGAAAAGTGAGTTTGAGATGTCAATGTTTGGTGAAATGAATTTCTTCCTAGGTCTGCAAATTGTTTGAACAGATAAAGGTATCTACATATCTCAGTCCAAGTATGTGAAAGAATTGTTAAAGAAGTTTGGAATGGAAGATTCAAAGCCAATAGGTACACCTATGGTAACCAGATGCAAGCTAAGCAAAGATGATGACTCCACCAAGGAAAATTAGAAAAGGTATAGATCAATGATTGGAGGATTGCTTTATTTGACTCAGACTAGACCTGACATCATGAATGTAGTTGGACTTGTTGCCAGATTTCAAGATGATTCAAAAGAATCCCATGTTGTGGCAGTCAAAAGAATTTTTAGATATCTCAAGGGGACAATTGATTATGGATTGTTGTATCCAAAGGCCAATGAATTCACTCTTCATGCATATACAGATGTTGATTGGGTAGGAGATGTGGATGATAGAAAAAATAATAGTGGTGCATTCTTCTTGAGAAGAAGATTGATCTCTTGGATGAGCAAAAAATAAGAGGCAATTTCTCTATCTACTGCAAAGGCAGAGTATATAGCAGCAGCAAATAATTGTTCTCAAGTTCTGTGGATGAAGCAAATGCTGAAGGACATTAGAACTGTGTTTGAGAAGCCAGTCACAATTTTCTATGATAATTCAAGTGCTCTGAGAATTTTAAAGAATCTAGTATTGCACTCAAAGACAAAGCATATATCTATGAGGTTTCATTTCTTAAGAGAGAAAGTTAATGAGAATGAAATCAAGTTGGAGTTTGTGTCTTCCAAAGATCAGATTGTGGATATCTTCACTAAGCCTCTTCCCAAGGATACTTTTGAGTATCTCAGAGAAAAGTTAGGGGTTATTACCCCTCCTAATAAGAACTAAGATGCACTAAGGTGCATTAGTCTGATGGAATTCACCTTCAAATCTTATGATCCAGATTGATGTTAAGGAGGTACTACTCAAAGGGGGAATAGTCAGTATACAAATTTTGGGATCAGTCTGAAGTAAAAAGGGAGAAAAGATAGAAAATATATGCCCTTTTCCATTGATCTCAAAGGGGGAGAGAAGTCATGTGAAAAACTAGTTGCTGATGTAAGGGGGAGAAGTAAAGAAAGTAGTTGCAGAAGTGAGAAGAGAAAGGGGGAGAAGTTCTTGTCTTTATGGTTAAATTTAGTTTTTCACATCATATGTTGCCATCAATGACAAAGGGGGAGATTGTTGTAAATATGTGCCTAAGTGGTGTTGTCATTGATGTCAACATATCCTTGTTGCCATTGGTGTCAACTATATCCTATTTTGCTATATGTATAGAAGACTAGACTGTTGGGGATATTGAGAAAATTAATGAAAATCAATGCATGTAGACCATATAACTATGTAGAGGATTGTCAGAGGTTGCTCCAGTTAAGATTTGAGAAGTCTGCATGAATATTTGAAGAAGTTATGGCCATCTAAGTAGAACCTGATTATGTAGTATTCAGAAGAGACAGTGTGACAGTAAGTTAGTCCGGATTGCTCCGTAGTGAAATAATATGGTCTGTGGATCTGAAGGCATGTTTGGGAAATTAGTGTGTATCATCAACTCTAGTGGTTCATGGTTTGGAGGTCTGCAAGCTATCTTTCTAGTTTGACAGTCATGGCAAATAGTGTTCTTGAGGTTTCGGAGGAAGATACAAATGATTCTAGTAATTTGGTTTAGAGTGAATGTTATTGGTGATTTCAATGTGCTTGTGGAGGTCTCTCGATCATGTGGCTACTATGTTGGAGGTCCACATTGAAGTTTGAGCTTGTTGATTGAAGATTTCTTCTTTAAGGTTGATGTTCTTCCCAGTATTGGCCGACCGGATGTTCCTGGCATGTTGTGGATGATCTAAGAACATTTTATGAAGCATGTTGTGGTTGTAGAGGAATATTCAAGTCTCAATTGTGTCTGGATAACAATGTAATGAACCACATCAAGTTTAGCCGACCTTGTTGATCATTCCAAGGTTGATGAAGCATATAAATACTTGTTGAAGAGTTGCTAAAAAGCATCATTGAATAAATGAGTTAAATCTGAAGAAAGGATCAAAAAGTAGAGCAGAGAAGAAGATGAGTGAAGGAAGTATAGAGTGAAGAGTCAGTGAAGAAGAACTTGAAAAGAGGAGAAGAAGTTTTTGAGCCTTCAAAGGGACTTATTCTAGCATGAATGTAGATGCTATTTCTTAGTTCATTATCTCTGTGTAAATCATAATTTTTTATAGGCAGTGAGCCTCTTCTTAAGTAGTGATCTCTGGGAAGTACGCTTGAAGGCATGTGTCGTCTATTTTATTAAGTACTTTTAATAGGGTACACATTTTTTTGGGTTAACACCCATCATAGTTTTTCCCTTAACTATGTTTTCTACGTCAAAATTTTGGTGTTGTTTGTTCATGTTTATTCTGCTCATATGTTGATTTATTCTTAAATGTTTTCATCATTAATCTAATTATAAAGAAGATTTAAAAAGTTTAGAAAAGGTTAAAGTTTAGGGACAATTGCTTCACCCCCCCTATTAGTTGTCTGAACTATTTCCAACAATCTTTCATAGGGTGGTATGAGACGTAGGGGCATGGGGAGAACCTATGAATAGGCAGATAGTTGAGACAAAGATTAGAGATATACAACCGATGCCATGGGCATCACTTGTGGAAGTGATAAAGGAAGTAGGGACCATCCATGACTACAACGCATGGTCGACAACACATAGGCCCATCAAATTGACATCACCAAGGACACAAGATAGATAGTAGACCCTCCTGTCAGATAGTGACAGGCAGAGCAGGTTGCAGATCCCACCATTGGACAATGACGAGTGAGATAGAGGGCAGCGAGGGGTCATGTTGCTATCCCTCTATATGCAGGGAAAGGAGATGATGTACAGGGACCACAAGGGCCATAATTGGTAGTAGGAGTAGGAGGATAGGAGCAAGCCATTGTTCTAGGTGATGGAGAGGATCTCGACACCATATGAGCCTCTCGGGATAGTTGATAGCTAAAGGTAGAGAGACTATAGGGGCAGCTACAGATAGTGGTAGTAGAGTGAGACAACGCTCTCCTATAAATACATACATTGTAGGGATAGGTGTAGGCCTTACAGATATAGGCAAGAGGAGTAGATGGAAAGGTGTAGTATAACTGTAGAGAGAGACACAGTGAGGGCTATTGTAGCATAGTTATAGCAACAACTTGATTCAACCTAGAGGGTGATAGCTAGAGGGAGCATGCCGTAGATGTGGACTGACATGATGGAAGTCTAAGATAGATTTACCCAGACTGGGTAAAGTGCAAAGTGCTATCAGGGGCTATATGAGAGCATAGTGCTTGCATCATATAGAGCTCCCATTTTAGTAGGCAAAGCCAAGCAGGGGCCTCTTGATCAGTGTAGTCAGGAGCATCAGTGATGGGGATAGGACAAGGGCCATGAGACTAGGGGCAGCTATCAGGGTTTTAGAGGCCACCTCAGCCACCTCCAGGGCCAAACCAATAGCTAGGACCTTCAGAGGGGGGTAGCTTGACATGATATTTTATTTTGATGTAGACACCTAATTTTGATGAGATGTATATTTTTGTATTTTGATGCTTGTGGGCTGATGATGTATTTATATGTATATGAATATTTTGTATCATGGACTCTTTATTGTTATCATGGACATTTTTTATGGTATATATATGATGGCTTGATCTCTAAGATGTTTTATGACGATTTAATGTTTGTGAGATTCTAATGATGATTATGAAGATATGATGAATGTATGCATATGTCATATTGATGTAGCAAAGATGGTTATGTGATGATTTATATGATGTATGATGAGTTAATGTGAGAATGTAACTATTACCAAATTGTGCTTTGCAGCCTAATTAGGTTGGGTTGTAAAAATAATTTGTTCTGCTACTTTGAAGAAGTAGGGAGAACAACAAGTTTTTTCACTTCTTTGAAGAAGCAGGGAGGTTCAAAGGAAGCGGTAAGAAAAAAAGACTCAAGTTCATGAGCCATCCTAGAATATCTACTGTCCTGATGGAGGACTATTTCAATGATCATGCTACCAAGATCATGTAGTAGCTCAAATAAAGTTACTACATGAGCCAGATAAGATGAAGAGTGCCCTAGCAAGGTATGAGGTATTCAAAGACTGACAGGTCAAATTAAAACTAAGTCATTACAGATCATGTTGGAATGGTGTTCACTACAGTTCATTCATTGTAGTTTGATACATTTTAGAAAGGTACACAAAATATGACTAGTTTACTTATGATTATAAATATGCCATGCAATAATGTTCAGTTATGTTATGCAATTGATTTACAAAAGGGAGAAATTATACACAAGTCATTGCATGAAATAACTATTTATATTCAAATGAAAAGTGTTTATATGATCCCACACAAGCCGTGGGAGTTATTGTATGTGATACAATTCAAATAACAAGTACATATAAAGTAAAGGAAAGCATATAAAAGAAAGGTGGGACCCATCATTGCCTAAGTGAATGATGAATCCTGTTGTCTCCATCAGCATCTCTAGCTATCCTAGTGATAGCTCCAAGTTAACCTACAGGAGGAAATGAACATGGATGTTAGTGCTTGGGGTTCACATATCTACTTCTATATGTAATAATTCAATGTGTACTTGTTATCCTACATTTGATCTGTAAAATGAAGGAGAAACAAATATTAGATGTAGATAAGATAATCATAAGATGAAGTAGAAAAGAGAAAGTCAGATCATCCAATCAAGGAGAGGCTATCAGCCTATTTTTTTTATCTAACTTGTTTATTCACTCTGTAGGTACAAGTACACGAAGACCATTCATCAAAAGACTTTTATTTGCAAAGAAAAATCAAATATCTTTAAAGGAGAAACTTACATGCATAAGTATAGAACAAAATGTAGGTAGCACTGATAAGCATAGCAAGAAGATAGTGACCCCATAAGGTACATCCATAGAAGAAGAAGGATAGTCATGAAAAGATCTTCATAAGTTGTTGGTGGATAATCACTCTGTAGGTATAGTCACTAACAAATGCTAAGAGACATGTGCACAACAACATAAAGATACCAGAGAATTACTTGAGCCATCAAAAGGAGCAACATTGAATAATTCATAGATCATGGACAGAATTGTGAAACAACAATCACAAAGCAGCATGTGTGTTGGTAGTCCATTTGAAAGAGGAACAATCCTAAATAGGATAGTGAACATCAAAAGAAGCCTACAAAAGATCATATCAAGGTGCATGAAAGAGGAAAATCCACATACAATGCTATCAAAGAGTATGGACAAGTACAGTAATAAGTGCCAGGTACAGTCCTAAGAAGAGGCTCTCAAGGAGCAATCTATCCAAGTCACAATAGGATAGTCAACAACCAAGGCCAAACATGGTTATGATCAATTATAAAGCAAACTAGTCCACATGGAGCAATAATCCACATGAAATAATAGTCATCATACTTCAAAGGGACAACAAAACTGAAAGATACCATGACATTTGATACATTAAGAGTAATGAGGAAGCATTATCATAAAGTACAAAAGCCTTTTCTTAGACTTAACAAGTAGCTAGTAAGAGCAATCTTCATAGAGAGCATACAAGCTTGGTCTGGGCAGTAAAAATAGGATAAATATTTACCACTTTTGTTGTGAATAAGATGAAAAGTTGCTGGATAAGTATTTGACCATTAAAATGAATGATATTCAAGCCAAAACCATCTCAGACAATCCAAAAACATTCATGATCAATAGAATGTTCATACTAGTATATTGGAACAGTCCAAGTAGCACAAAGTCATGGAGATCATGTCCTTGAAGATTTAGTAAGGATAAGACATAGTAAAGAAGCCAGTGCTGATAGTGGAAAGATCTAAAAAAGAGTAGGGTAGACCTGTGATTAGATAAAACAAAGGATGACTATCATGAAATCTAACAGTAGTCATAAATATGTGAGTGACACTTAATAGAGAAAAGGAGGCATATGGAGACAATGCAAACAAAACTGAATCAAAAGTATAGTCACCATGGGAGGAGCATACAGAGATGGAGCAATGGAGTGTATAGAGGTTCTAATTATGAAGAAAGATGACCACAATGACAAAGGACAAGCATACAGTGCCGCTACAGATATGAAAGCTATCTCCATTTGTCTTGGAAAAGTCCAAAACAAAGTAATGGACAGTCAAGCATATAAAATAGAAGTGGTAGTCATCAAAGAGATTAACAATTCTTGAGAACCCTAAAACACATTTCATGATTTTTAGCATACAAGTAGAAAAGAAAACCATCCAGGCAGAAAGGAAAACAAACTTCCATTATTTTCTACAAGTAGGCAGTTACTAAGAGAGGTTTCTTAGCTTTAACATAGAGAAGAAGTAAAGAATGCAGTCCCCTTACCATTTGCACAAGAGAAATAACAAAAAAATGCAAGGGAAGAACAATAAAACCCAAGTTCTCACAATTTTCTTGGAAACCCTAGTAGGGTTTTGTGTTATTTTAGAGCAATCTTTCTAGTTTTGATGCTAAATGAGAAGTCTAAACAAGGCAAAATGCTATATAAAAGGAAAGGTACTATACAAATTGCAGATCTAAAAAGTATAGTTGAGAAGGAGCTACAAGAGCTCATATCTATTCAATACTAAGGGTATAAAGAGTAGAGACAGGTAATAAAACTATGAAGGAAGCTCCATGACGACAACTTAAACATATAAAAGTGTAGTAGTGAGAGTGGTTTTCCCTCTATAGATAAGCAAAATTATGAAGTAGACAACAATATATAGTTTCATGGAAAGAATTACAGTCTACAAGAAACACCAAAAGAGTAATATAAGAGCACTAAAGTAGAGGAGGAGAATATACACAGTTAGAGCTTGACAGATAGAGCTAAGATATTACATGGCAAAAATGAAAACCTTGAGGCTAAGATGAAACTTTTAAGTTCTCATAAAGATGAAGCAAGGAAGACTAAAGTTACTTTTTGTGTCAAATAAGAGAGTTATAGCTACAAGTGAAAGTACTTTTGATTCTTCCATACTGAGAAAGAGAAAGGTTTTGAACCATTCTCCTAGACAAAGCACAACCCCTATTTTTTTTTGAAAGTAAATCTCAACTACAATCACCATGAAAGAGAATAGAGCTAGTCAAGAAAGAAACACAAAAGTTCTTCACAGTTTTCTTCCTAGGAAGTGAAGCATCTCATAGTTCTAGCCCATCACAAATACAAAGAAATGAGAAAAAGGAGACTCACCAGTTACAAAGTAGAGGAACGGTGATAAAACTGACACAGAGAAACAATACAAAATCATCATTCAAACCCTCAAACCCTCTAGAGACAACAACTTGACCCTCCTGGTGGTGGAGTGCCTCAATATGCAAAAGATAAGAAGCAAAATGACAAAGTTTTTAGGGTACGAGGATTGTGTTGAAGCATAATCAAACCCTTCCCATGAGTTTGTGAAGTCATTTTGACTTTCAATTTAAGAAAAATCATTGCATACAAAATATGGCTGTGGTCAAAACATAATGATGATGATACCTAGTGATTTTGAAAAGGCCAGTGGGGAGTCTCAAGGAGCAATGTTGTTTTTTTTTTGTGATTTTTCATTGTTTTGAAACATTATGGTAAACAAAAATAAATCATGTTGGGGTTTGTGATGAAATATAATGAGGGCCTTTTTTGACCTTATTATCTAACTTAGACAATTTTGAGAGGATGGAGACCTTTTGGTGACTATGGGCAACAAAGGCTTTTTATTTTTTGCATAGAGAAGAGGATAAGTCAAATTGTAAACGTGTAGACCCTTTTTCCTTGCATGAATAGAAGCCAAAGAATATTGTATTTAAACAAATATTAAAGGTAATATCCTACAAATTACCTTAATATAAGTTCTACAAAACCAAGAAGATAATTGTAAAACACTTATTAAAGTAAATCATATTGATTATTTTTAATATTTGTTCAAATAGTTTATTTCTATCCTCAAATCATGCAAAGAAGAGAGATTGGAGTTAAACTGAGGTTGGAAAATCATGCATAAGAAGATTGTGGTTCTATTTTTTCCTTGGAGTCAAATAGGCCTATTTTGTAGTTTTTTGGTCAAGGACCTTGGGAGGTGGAGTTCTAAGCTATTTTTGCTCATCTTCGAGCAGTTTTGGGGCCTAAATTTTAGTCTTTTCACTTTTGCTTGCCCAACAACTTGGGGTTCCTTTTTCAGATTCATTCATGCATCTTTTGGAGTCTAGTTGAGGTGGAGTTGGCTTCCCTTTCATTTTTTGGGACACATTTTGTATTATAGGGAAAAAAACTGATGCTTTTTTCTCAATTCTAGCTTTTCCCCTTGCCTTTACACATTGTAGACAGAGAGATTCAGACTTGTAACTCAACCATTGTTTACAATTTTATGCAATAGCAGCAGTTGATTTTCAGCATTTTCATTGTTATTTTGCAAAGATTCCTTCTATTATCAATACAATTAGGTGTTTCTCTATTTAGATTTAGGTGTCTTGTCTCATTTTGAGTGATTTGATACGAATTTACTGTGTTTTTTTTTTAACCTTTAAATTTTCTTTCTCCTTTATTGAATGCAAGTACACAAATTACAAGTTTATTATAGGTTACAGATTATGCAAGTCATTTCATACCTTTCTATGAAATATTTATGTGGTAAAATTTGATCAGTTTGAGTTGTAAGAGTAGATGCATTGAAAAGTAATTGTGAATTAGATTGCAAATTAGAGTTAAAATATTGGTGCATCATCCCCTTTCGGAGAGATTTTAGTTCAGATTCAATTTATTTCAGCATTCTTCTATCTCTTTTCCTCACAAATTTACAGATCCAAAGGGGTATTTAAAGGGAGCCAACTCTTCCAATGGTCCATTCTTGTAATAGACAAACCCATAGTCTAAGAATGTTCCCATGTTGCATGGGATTGCCAAGATTGTAAAGGCTTAGCATTCAAGGTGCAATCCTTCATGACAATAGTTTTTGGCATGCGCAGTGGGACTCTAAACAGTGTTTCAGGCCACTAAATACCACATTTTGTTATTATTTTGGTATAGACAACAATGTTTTTGACCTTTTGAGGTTATAAGCATATGTGTGGCAACTTTAATCTCTGATTTTCAAGTAGATATAGTGAACAACACAAGAAAAGAGTTACATAATGAAGGATCTAGTGTTTTCTTTGGTGTTATCAGCCTTTGGGGGCAAAATCATCAAACACCATGGCAACTCTAAACATATATTAACTAGTTTCAGTAGCCCAAGAATCTACAAAGAATCAAGTTGGTGATGTTTTTTTCTTAATGCTCATGTTTTTACTACCATGTGATTTAGACCTTCCATGCAAAAACATCTAGGTATTGTAGTAGTTATAGTGGTTCTTTGCAATATTAGGAAAATCCAAGCATTTGGTCCCCCAAAAAATCATTTTCCTCATTATAATCAACATTATCAACTTTCTAGCCAGCCATACCAGATTGAAAACGCACCTGGTTTTATCCTAAGCAACCATGCAATAGTAATATATCAGCTTGTTAAACGTGCTTACCTCCCACCCACCCCTGCTCAGCCATCTTGGCAGCCTAACCATGCTCATAACTAGTCCCAGAAAGACTATTTTGTTTTCAATCAACATGCTTTTTCTATTGATCAGCCTTTGTATGACGATAGCATGAGAATTCAACATATGACTTTAGATTTACACAAAACTAGCATGAGCATTCAAGATATGAATTTATATTTACAAAAACAATTTGAAGCCATTAATAGAGGAAATGAGTATAACATGAAGCAGGAGGAACTAGCTTATCAAGGCTATCTCCAATAGTAGGAGTAGTAGTCTTATGAGGCCTTTTGTTATCAGCAAGAGATGGAAGAAAAGAGAAAGTATGAAGAATAATCTCTAAATAAGTAGATTTCTATTGAGGAATAAATGAGACAACTTCTAGCTCAAGTCTATACTATGTTACCAGCTAAACTTATCCAAAAGCCTTCTCAAGGTCCAAAAATTCCATCTTTCAGAAGTTTTGATTTTGTTCAAGAGCCTATTTGCATACAAAATTAGTCCATTAGTCCTCAGTTTCATTCATCTCAATTGCTTGAATCGAGTCACCAAAGTTTTGAACAACCATGGCAGCCTTCTTAGACTAAGCATCCTAATTATAAAATGTTAAACCTTGTTAAGGCTACTCCTTCCATACTAATCCACAATCAAGAAGAAGAAATAGTAGCAGAATCTAAACCAATTAAGATTCCAAGTTGGTGTGGTGGGAAAAAGGAAGAGTTAGTGAAGACAAAGGAGTCATCTTCTTTCAACAAGCCTCCATTTGATATACAGGATGAGAAATCAGATGTGGAGCAAGAGGTTGCAGCTATTTGTACTATGTAACTAGTTGAACCTACTTGTCCTATCACCATTTCCCTCTTCCTAGATGGACTTGTTGTGTGGCAAGCAAGTGAAATCTCAAAGAGCCAAGAGGAAGCAAAGTGTGTGATTAGGGAGACAATGAATGTTGCCTTTCTATCTTCTCATGAGAAAAAAAAATAGACTTGTTGCAAAAGGAGGTTTTAAGGTTCAAAATCCCAAGTTTCAATCATGAAAGGTTTTCCAAACTAGCCAATAAGCCTCCTCCTATTAAGATTCAAAATTTTAGAGATCTAAGCCTTTTTCAAGAGCCATTATAGGTATAGAATCAGTCTATCATCTGTCAAGAACAACCCACTCAAAAGCCCATTTTTCCTCATGCATGTGCAGAGAAGGTTGGTGCATGTTTGACACTGAATCATTTGCATTTTGATTCATTTGAAAAATGTTTTAATACTATTTATAAGATGAATCAAGGTAGAGTACATAGGTCACAAGGTGAAAGTCTTTAGTAGCAAAGATAGAATGCCTAATTTCCAATCTAGAAGGAACCACATGAAGATGAAAATTTAGTTTCTTTGTTTGATCAACCACTTGGTTGTGTTGACAGTGATGAAGAGAACATGCAAATGCTCATCTTATCTATTGATTTGCAACAACTAGAAGACATGAATTAATATGATAGGTTGCCAGTTCATAAAGGCAAGGATGAGATTCAGGCCTCACTTCAGCTAGAAAAGAAAAATGGTAGTCCTATTTTTGGAGGCTAATAAGATTGCTTTGCATGAAGATGTCAACCAGGTTGAACAAGAAAATTTGAGTAAGTCTAAGGTTAGCCCTCTTATGGAAAAAGGAAAAGAAGATCATGTTGTCCATGGATGTGAAACATTTGACTTATTTTTAGAACTCCCTTTGTACTACAATGAACATGCTAGCATGGATGAATTGAAGGTAGTTTGCCTTGAAGACCTATCATGGCCACATTTCCCATGTGGTCACGACATGCATCACATGTGTCATGTCTACATCTGTCATGTGGTCATGACACAAATTACCAAAAAAATTTCCACGCATTCATAGGCTGGGTAATGCGCTCACTTGTGCATTCTCCTACGTGATGAAGGCCAACTAGGGGGTCGATACAACATGGATAATGTCACTAATAGGGTTAGGATCGAGGATCAAAACCCTAGGTTTACCTACGTGAATGATGGGGTTTTGACACAAGTCAAAATCAAATGTCTATCTCTAAAACAAGGGAATAAATTTAATGTCAAAACACAATGTCAGCAACTAAAATAAAACAATGACTTAACACTATGCATGGTTAAAATTTACTAACCTAGCTAAACCCTAAATTCTAGAAAAATTTGGCAGCATAATGCCTCACAGGCATGAATATGGTTTATTTTAATAAAACTAATTTTGAGGAAAGTTTACTAGGTTTCTCAGTTGGATTAAAAAAAATGACTAATTTAATTTACTAATTGATTTCTTCTAGAATAATTATAATGAAAATATTAAATTAATAACAAACTAAATATAAAATTAACCTCGTTGATACATGTTTGCAAGCAAAAGATCAACCCATTGCATTAAAATAAAAACATCTCACCAATTAAATTGGGGAAGAAGAATTAAATAAATTAATTAAATCCCTTTCCAAATAATTAAACAAAAAATAAACAATATTCTATGAAAATCCCTCTAGCCTTATAAAATGCCCTATTTAATATATTACCTTACCACTAAACAACAAAATATAATATTAGCCACTTTTTTAAAAAAGATTAAAACTACCCACATCTTTTAAAATTATTTCTAAACAACCTTTTAAAATAAAAACATAAAATAAATGAAAGAAAATAAATAAAAGAGTGGAAATTAAAATAAGGGCAATTTTTTTTTAAATGCTAAGCCTTAAAATCCTCTCAAATTAAAAAAAAAACAATTTCCTTAAGAGCAAAAAGCCCTAACCCTACTTTGTCTTCTCATTCTTTTCTTTCTCCATCTCACAATTTCTTGCTTTGATATGGGATGGTGTTGCAGGTTGAAGGAGTGAGGTAGCCATTAACATCACTCAAGGAAGGATACACATCAAGTTTCCATGCTTATATATATATAATGGCAAGGATCTAAAAAAGGTATTTTGCAGGTTCCAGGGCCATGAGGCCAAATTTGGCGTCGCTCTCAGGGGTTTCGGTGGCTGTGGTTTGGGAGTTGAGCGATAAAGAATGTGGGAGGCGAACTATATTTCCTTATGGGCCATGCTGGTTGCTATGGTTACCGGCGATGTAAAGGTAGCAATGGAGGGGAGATGTTTTGGGCTACGGCGGTGATAGGAGGATGTGGGTTCGCAGGGGTAAGGGGGAGTGTGGGAAGGGGCCGATCCCCATCCACACTTCACTATGATGTAGTGTGGGTGGGGCTCAGCCCCTCCCCACACTCCGAAGGATAATGGCGATGGTGGGGGGGTTCGAACCCCCCCCCCAAATCACATATTTCTTTTTGCTTATAAATTGTATCTCAAACGAAACATAGTCCACTCACAACATTCCATTATTTGCTATTTTTGCATTTTTAATTAATATATATATATATATATGTAGTGTATATATTTACTTTGTATACAACTATCTCAGCTTTACTTCATTTCATTAACACAGTTAAAATATATATGACAACAATAAAATAATAAAAAATATAGAGTATGTATATATATATATATATATATATATATATATATATATATATATATATATATATATATATTCAAGTATGTGTCATTTAAATTCTACAGAATTTTTTTTTTAATGCAATATTTACATTGAGCAATGATCACACTTTTTTTTTGTAAAAACATATATTCTAGTAATATGGTATGAACATTTCTTCCACTAAAAATGTTCATATTGACATAATACAGCCTACATAAAAAAAAAAAAAAACTCTTCAAAGGATTTATTTATTTTTCTTTTAAACAATGCATTTAGTTCATTCCTCCAAAATGACAACAGCATCTAATTTTCTTCTCCTAAGAGATAGGTAAATTTTATTTTGTTTCACAAAAACAAAACAGAAACTATCCTATTTTTCAAATTAAACATACAAGTGAAACATCAACTAGACATGTTTTTCTTTCAACACTCTATTTTTCTTAAATTCATATGGCATTTAAAATCAGCAAACTAAATCTTTTATTTCCAAATATAAATAGTTTCATACAACTTGAGAGAGAGAACAAGGGTCTCCTCTTTTGAAATTTAAAAGATGATACACAAGGCCTCTCATGGCCATGCTCTCTCAAGAGCACTAAAATAACAACTCTTAAAGATAATAATATTTTCTTCCACATCACATAGCTCCAAATATCCTGTATAAACACATAGAAGGGAAAAGGAAGCCACTCAAACTGCTCTCCTCCCTACCATTGACTCACTCATGAGTCACCCTCGAGCTAGGAGGTCATCCTCACACAAGGTAAGCACACACACCACTTAACAACAAATTCATTCAACACAAAATAAGAATACTCCCATGGCTTTCACATGACAAAAACTCACTCAAGTTTAGTTTAATAGGGTAGCAGAGTGCACATCACTCAACTCAAGAGTGCCACTCCAAAAATTTCCCAAATACATAAATCTCTCAAGGCCTCAAGCCCACACTCATAAAAATGATTTCACAAACTTTCATTTTCCTCTCAAGCCATTTCACATATTTCACATATACACATATTGCTCAAATCCACAATTTTCCCTCAAGGATAAAACTCCATGAAACCAAGGATGTCACCTTGAGGAGGTTCACTCCTCCCCCACCCCACACATGTTGAGCATTTTCTCCTAAGTAGGAGAGGCTCTCACAAATCCCATACCCAATTTTCCAAGAACAACATAGTAAAAACAACAAAATGAACTCACACGCACACAACATGCAAGTAAAGAAAATGCATAAGGAAAGACATTTGCCTTGAATCGTATCTTATAAAGCCCCAGTGGAAGATAGTTGAAAAGAGCTTCTCTAACTCCTCCAAGTTGAGCCACCAATTTCTCCTCTAACTTTGTCCCCAAAACAATTAAAATTCAAAAATTAGAAAAGATTCAACAACCCCCTCCCTCTCTTCAAGAGGGATTAAAATAGGCTCTTCTCATGAGCCTTGAGGAATGGGGAGGTGACACATGTCACCTCCTCACTCTGCACAACTACTTGCAAGACTCTTGGAATGGGGTGGTGACACATGTCATCCACCCATTCCACCAAGTCTTTCTCCCATCCACTTGCTCTCTCTCACATATGTGGGAGAGAAAGGTGGAGCCAAAAGAGGAGTGGGTAACACATGAGCCCCAATCATCTCCTACATAAACCCACTCAATCCCAAGGTACCCTCACTAATTGTGGGAGAGGCTTGGAGTTGAGTCCTCCATAATTAAGGGGTCTTGAAGACTCCTCTAACCTAGGAAAGAGGAAATGAAGAGGTTGAGTGTTTTACCCACTCATCCTCTCCCTCCCAAACTTCTATTTTCGTCACTTTACTTCAGGGTGAAGTTAAAGTGACCAAATGGGAGTTCACCTAAGGTTACACAAGCCCAAATGACCCCTAGACCCTAGGGGTATAACCCAGGGTCAATTTTAACTCATTTTAAGTACCATAGGTTGAGTAAAAACACATAAAAAGGGGTCACAAAAATTAAAACTCAAAAATGAAATTCAAATGACATTACAACTTACAACACCAATTAGAAATCAAATAAAAGAATGGTAGACCTAACCCAACTAACACCATGCAACAACATTACAAAAGTTCATCATGCAAACATAGTTGATCTTGGTTCCTCTTGGAACTAGATCAGCTTCACATGAGAAAACAACATAGTGTGTGGGATAATCTCTGAGTATTCGTGGCTTTGTTAGAAACACCTACACACTCAAATGAAATATTAATCCCACATGTATATAATAGCCAAAGTAAAATGAAACATACACTCACATCATCACATGTTTATATAAACATCAAGAAATCTTATCATAATTAATAATCTGAAGTTTGCATTTCAAACATCCATCACAAGATAAGGTCTCATAATAAATTTCTAATTGAAATCACATGAATAGTATCCCAATAGCATCATAATGTAAATCATAGGTCTAACATCATCAGTGAATCAATATCAAGATGTAACCACATCATAAACATACTAAACATAATAAATCCACATAAAGCATAAAGTCAATCAATCTTGCAAATCAGGATCAACAGTCCCACAAATCTAATATGTATCACCAATAGTAAAATAAAGTAGCCAAATATATGGGAATGAAAAGGTAGGCTTCACATCCTCCCCCCCTAAGACTTACTTCCTCCTGGAAGTCATGAAAGAGGTGAGGATAAAGGGCCCTCAATCTCGTTGCATCCTCCCATGTCACCGTGACCTCATCATATATGTCCCATTGGACCCTAACTTGGTCCAACTCTTGACCTTGAAGGCCCAGCATCTGACAAGCCAATGTGCAAATTGGTTCAAAAGCCAACTGACCGTCTGCCTCTACTTGAAGAGCACTCCAATCCAATACATGAGATAAATCAGATATGTAATGTTGTAAAATAGAAACATGAAAAACATTGTGGATACGCGACAGGCTAGGTGGTAAGGATAGATGATAGGCTATGGGTTCTATCAGCTCCAAGATCTCAAAAGGTCCAACAAAATGAGGTGCGATCTTAGAGCTGTTTTCATAATAGATTGGACTCTTGTGTGGTCGCACTCTCAAGAATACTTTGTCCCCAACTAAGAAGCTCCGATCTACCCTCTTAGCACCGGCATACTTCTTCTATCGATCATGTGCCTCCTGAAGTCTCTGCCTAATCAAAGTCACCTGCTACTCCATATCCTGAACCAACTCTAGCCCTATCACAACCCTATCCTCAATACGGTCCCAACTCAAAGGTGTCCTGCAAGGTCTATCGTATAAGGCTTGAAAAGGAGGCATACCCAACGAACTATGATGCCTATTGTTGTAGGCAAACTTAACTAGATACAGATACTCCTCCCATCTACTCTAGTGATCCATGATGTACAAATGGAGCATATCCTCAAGAACTTGAATAACTCTCGCTGTCTCTCCATCGATCTTAGGATGATAAGAGGAACTGGTGTTGAGCTGTGTGCCCAACACCTGCTGCAAGGCTCTCCAAAACCCTGAAGTGAACACTGAATCCCTATTAGAAATGATGCGATGAGGTACCCCATGTAGTCTAACAATTTGATCTAAGAATACTCTCATCACAAATGGTGCATTGTACATCATGTATACAAGTGAGAAATACGCCACCTTGGTCAACTTGTCAACCGTCACCATGATGGCATCATGGTGGCATGATGACATAGGAAGACCAACAATGAAGTCTATGGAAATGGTGTCCCATTTCCACTCAGGTATCTCATGAGGGTATAAAAGACCTGTTGAATGCTGATGCTTAGCCTTGACCCTCTAGCACTCAAGGCAACGAGAAACATACTCTGTAATATCTCATATCATACCTACCCAATGGTATAACTATCGCAAGTTGGCATACATCTTCTTCACCCCTGGGTGTGCTGCATAAGGTGCTCTATGAGCCTCTGAAAGAACTACTACATGAAGGTCACCCACATGGGGTACATAGATGTGCTGTCGATGTCTAAGAAACCCATATAACTCAAGGGAATATCCTGCAAATCTACGCTTAAGGGCCCTTTGTGACTTCATCTCCTGTTGCACCTCAAGAAACCACTCATCCTCAGGCAGATGCTAAATGATGCGCTCTCTCAAGTCCACACTCAAGGTCAAGGTCAAGGTCAAGGTCAAGATCAAGATCTCAAGGCACCTCCGACTCAAAGTGTCAATGACCACATTCTCCTTCCCTTTGATGTAGTGGACATCAAAGTCATACTCACATAGAAACTCCATCCAATGCCACTAACAAGCATTCAAATTTGACTGTATGAAAATATACTACAAACTGTGGTGATCTGAATGAAGCTCAAAGTGATGACCCAATAGAAAGTGTCTCTGACGAATAAGGGCATGAACCACTATTGCGAGCTCTAGATCATGAGTAGGGTAGTTTAGCTCATGTGTCTTGAGCTTACATGACTCATATGCAATCTCTCTATCACCCTGCATAAGCATGACTCCCAAACCCTCAAGTGAAGCATCTGTACAAACTACAAAATCCTCTATAGGATTAGGAACTGGTAAGATGGGAGCATTGATAAGATGCTCCTTGAGGACCCCAAAGGCCCTCTCACACTACTCAGTCCAAGTGAAACTCTTCCCTTTCCGTTGAAGGGAAGTGATGGGGTGCGCTATCCTAGAAAATCCCTCTACAAACCTGTAGTAGTAACCAACTAATCCCATGAAACTCCTGACCTCTATCACACTAGTGGGTGCTAGCCAATCTCTAATAGTTCTGATCTTTGATGGATCTACGGAGATGCCATCGCCTAATAGGATATGCCCCCCAAGTATTGTACCTCTGACCTGAAAAAGGTACACTTCACCAAGTTGCCATAAAGTTACTGCTCTCTCAAGCATTGCAAAACCTGACGTAGGTGCTCCTCATGTTTCTCCTTGGTCTGTGAATAGATCAATATGTCATTAAGAAAAATAATCACAAATTGATCCAAGTAGGTATGGAACACCCCGTTCATGAGACTCATGAACACTGCAGGGGTATTTGTTAAACTAAAGGGGACCATAGTAAACTCATAATGGTCGTATCTAGTCCAGAAAGCGGTCTTATGAATATCTGCCTCTATGATACACAACTGATGGTAACTATATTTCAGGTCAATCTTATAGAACACCCTGGCTTCCTGCATCTGGTCAAAGAGATCATCAATCCTAGGCAGAGGGTAACAGTTTTTCACCATCACCTTATTCAATTACCTATAATCCATGCATAACTGAAGTGACCCATCCTTCTTCACGAAGATAACCAGAGTGCCCCAAGGTGAAACGCTTGGTCCAATGTGCCCCTTCTCAAGAAAATACTCAAGCTATAACTTGAGCTCTGTAAGCTCATGAGTGGTCATCTTGTAGGGTACACGAGACATTAGCTCGGCACCTGGCACTAAATCAATATGAAAGTCTACCTCATGATAGGGTGGCATCCCTAGTAACTCTAATAGAAAAATGTCGGCAAACTCTCTCAAGATGGGGTGATCATCTAATGATGCCTTAGGCTCGTCCTCTAATTTGTCACTAACTATGATAGTGAACATCTGACATCCCTTCCGCATGTAGCACTTAACCTATTGAGTAGATATCATATGAACTGTTGTGGGATTCTGAATGCCCACTATCTCAACTGGTGCACCATGATCATCTAAGCAGCTAATCATCTTTTGGCGACAATCTAGCTTGGCGTTATGAGCCGCAACCTAGTCCATACCCAAAACCACATCATAGGATCCTAATGGCATAACTCTAAAGTCACAAGATGTAGTGAAGGACTGCAAAGAGATCTCACAATCCTAAACCAAGGCATCAACTGACATCCTAGACCTAGTGGCCAACTCAACCTCTCACCTAATATCCTTCTTAGAAGCCACCAGCCTACAATGCTCCATAAACAATGTAGATAGAAAGGAATCGGTAGCTCCAGAATCAAAAAGAATAGAAATGGGGGCACCCCCAATCGTACCTAATGTCTTAATCACTGATGCCTAAAAATATGCCTAGCGGTTATCAACCACTATGAACATGTGGTGGGACTTGCCCACATCTCCTACCGTCTGCTCTAACCCTCCTGAACGGGGCTGTCCCCCTACCGTAAAACCCTGTGGGCACTCTCTAGCTAGATGACTTGCTCCACCACACACATAGTATGGGTCCTGAGTTTGTATGTGTCCCGTCTGATTCCTACCCGACTGTTGATGTCTAGATCTACCTGTGGACCCATGTGAACCCTTGTATGACTGTTGTGACCTCGTGGGCCCCACAGGTGGTCCCTACTGCCTTTGATCTCTATGCAGGCCCTATTGCTACCAGCCTTGATTCTATCCTCCCTACACCCTCTGCTAGGGTCTAGACCTCTGTTGATTCTACTGCTGCTGCTGTGGAGGTCTAGGAGGTAATGATGGAAAACTAAATTCTCCTCTCTATGGTGGTAGTGGTGGTCTGCGATAACTCTTTTGGTGGTACTGCTGCCCATGATCCTAAATCTGGGGGCATGAATCTTTCCCTCGTCCCTGTATCTCCTCAATTATGTATGCCTTCTTGGCAGCATCACTCAATGTCTAGGAGTTTACCATGTGTACAGGCTCTGCTATGCTATGGGTCAATCCTTTGATAAACTTATGAACTAGGAGTTTCTCATCATGGAGATACTCTGCATATCTAGACAACTCAGTAAATCTTCCCTCGTATTGAGTAATAGTAAGCCCTCTCTACTGAAGGTCATGAAACGTGTCTATGCAACATTGTCTGTAGTGATCTGATAAATACTGTGCATTGAAGTGCTCAATGAAAGTCTCCCAAGTGAGTGTGTCCAATGATAGACGATGCTTGCACTCCTTAGTGCACCACCAAGCCATTGCTGCATCTTGTAACATGTAGACTACCACACGTGCCTTCATGTTGCCCTTGTAAGGACGCAATGCAAAGCATCTATCTAGACTGATGAGCCAAGCCTCAGCTTCAGCTCCCTCTATAGTCCTAGTGAAAGTAAAAGGATTCAACCTCAACAAATCCCTGATGGGGTCTCCTCAGTCTCTATGCCCTCTAATGGGCTCATCTACATAATAATCATATGACCTGTGAAAGATCTACTCCACTCCCACTATCTCCTCACGTGTATCATGACGTGGAGGGCTCCTGCTACGAACCCTGTATGCTGATCCAACCTCCTCTACCATCGCATCTGGTATCTCCACAAATGGCTCAACATGTGGTGCCTCTCACGGCTCGACGTAGGGCTCCACACATGACTCTTCTCATGGCTCCTCTCACGGATCAACATGGGGCTCAGCACGTGGCTCTATGCCTAGTGCATCTACAACCGGTGGTAGCCTATCTAACACTACCTGTAGTGCCTGAAGTATCTATGGTCCAATATCTGGTATAGGTAAGACCTGTGGTGCCAGTGGTGCTTAACCCTTAGCTGAAGAATCACTGTGCACCTTGATGGATGCAGTGTGGCATGAATGTGCTCACCGAACTCGTCGGGGAGGTATCCTACAAAACAATGTAATCACTAATTAATAAAAATTGCAAAATAAGTAATGTGCCCAAACAAGCCCAATGTTTAAACTTAGCTCTGATACCAAATGTCATGCCCACATTTCCCATGTGGTGAGGACATGCATCGCATGTGTCATGTCCACATCTATCATGTGGTCATAAAATGAATTACCAAAAAAATTTCCACACATTCCTAGAAACCCCCTCGCACGCATAAGCGTGCTCGGTGGCAATACACATAAGGTGTGAAAAAGTCAGACATAGGCGAGGTAATGAGCTCACTTGCACATTCCCCTATGCAATAAAGTCCAACTAGGGGGTTGATGCAACATGGATAACGTCACTAATAGGGTTAGGATTAAGGATCAAAACCCTAGGTTTACCTAGGTGATTGATGGGGTTTTAACACAAGTCAAAATCAAATGTCTATCTCTAAAACAAGGGAATAAATTTAATGTCAAAACACAATGTCGGCAACCGAACTAAAACAATGATTTAACACTACACAAGGTTAAAATTTACTAACCTAGCTAAACCCTAAATTCTAAAAAAATCTGGCAGCATAACGCCTCACCGGCGTGAATATGGTTTATTTTAATAAAACTAATTTTGATAGAGAGTTTACTAAGTTTCTCAGTTGGATTAAAAAAATGACTAATTTAATTTACTAATTAATTTCTTCTAGAATAATTATAATGAAATATTACATTAATAACAAACTAAATCTAAAATTAACCTTGTTGATATAGGTTTGTAAGCAAAAGATCAACCCATTGCATTAAAATAAAAACATCTCACCAATTAAATTGGGGAAGAAGAATTAAATAAATTAATTAAATCCCTTTCCAAATAATTAAATTTAAAAAAAAAACAATATTCTATGAAAATCCCTCTAGCCTTATAAAATACCCAATTTAATATATTACCTTACCACTAAACAACAAAATATAATATTAGCCACTTTTAAAAAAAGGATTAAAACTACCCACATCTTTTAAAATTATCTCTAAACCCCCTTTTAAAATAAGAACATAAAAAAAATAAATAAAATAAATAAAAGAGTGGGAATTAAAATACGGGCAATTTTTTTTTTTAAATGCTAAGCCCTAAAATCCTCTCAAATAAAAAAAAAACAATTTCCTTAAGAGCAAAAAGCCCTAACCCTACTTTGTCTTCTCATTCTCTTCTTTCTCCATCTCACAATTTCTTGCTTTGCTATGACATGGTGTTGTAGGTTGAAGGAGTGAGGGAGCCATTAACGTCACTCAAGGAAGGATACACATCATGTTTCCATGCTTGTTTATATATATATATATATATATATATATATATATATATATATATATATATAATGGCAAGGATCTAAAAGAAGTATTTTATAGGTTCCAGGGCCGTGAGGCCAAATCTTGTGTAGCTCTTAAGGGTTGCAGTGGCAGTGGTGTGGGAGTTGGGCAGCAGAGAGCATGGGAGGTGGATTGTATTTCCTTACGGGCCATGCCGCTTGCCGTGGTTACCGGTGGTACAGAGGGAGCAATAGAGGGGAGATGCTTGGGGAAAGGCTGCAATAGGAGGATGTGGGTTCACGGGGGTAAGGGGGAGTGTGGGGAGGAGCTAAGCCACACCCACTCCACTATGATGGAGTGTGGGTGGGGCTCAGCCCCTCCCTACACTCCAAAGGATAATGCCGATAGTGGGGGGCGTTCAAACCCCCCCAGATCACATCTTTTTTTTTGCTTATAAATTGTATCTCAAATGAAACATAGTCCGCTCACAACATTCCATTCTTGCTATTTTTGCATTTTAATATATATATATATATATATATATATATATATATATATATATATATATATATATATATATATATATATATATATATATATATATATATATATATATATATTCAGTTTGTATACAACTCTCTCAACTTTACTTCATTTCATTAACACAGTTAAAATATATATGACAACAATAACATAGTAAAAAAATAGAGTATATATATATATATATATATATATATATATATATATATATATATATATATATATATATATATATATATATATATATATATATATATATATATATATATTACCACTGTTGTAAACACAGTCCTCTCTCAATAAATATATATATTTTTTTAGTAACAGAGAAAGGATTACTAATTAACATATATATATATATATATATATATATATATATATATATAATGTATCTATATATATATATATTCAAGTATGTGTCATTTAAATTCCACATAATTTTTTTTTGAATGCAATAAAGCAGAAGAAATATTTATCTTTAACATATTTACATTGAGCAATTATCACACTTTTTTTTTTGTAAAAGCATATATTCTAGTAATATGGTATGAACATTTCTTCCACTAAAAACGCTGATATTGACATAATACAGCCCACATAAAAAAAAACTCTTCAAAGGATTTATTTATTTTTCTCTTAAACAATGTATTCAATTCATTCCTTCAAAATGACAACATCTAATTTTCTTCTCCTAAGAGATAGGTAAATTTCATTTTGTTTCACAAAAACAAAAGAACAACTATCCTATTTTTTAAATTAAACATACAAGTGAAACATCAACTAGACATGCTTTTATTTCAACACTCTATTTTTCTTAAATTCATATGGCATTTAAAATCAGAAAACTAAATCTTTTATTTCTAAATATAAATAGTTTCATACAACTCAAGTAAACATGTAAACTCATACAACTTGAGAGAGAGAACAAGGGTCTCCTCTTTTAAAATTTAAAAGATGATACACAAGGCCTCTCATGGCCATGCTCTCTCAAGAGCACAAAAATAACAACTCTTAAAGACAATAATATTTTCTTCCATATCACATAGCTCCAACTATCCTGCATAAACACATAGAAGGGAAAAGGAAGCCAATCAAACTGCTCTCCTCCCTACCATTGACTCGCTAATGAGTCACCCCCGAGCTAGGAGGTCATCCTCACACAAGGTAAGCACACACTCCACTTAACAACAAATTTATTCAACACAAAACAAGAATACTCCCATGGATTTCACATGACAAAAACTCACTTAAGATGAGTTTAATGGGGTAGGGGAGTGAACATCAACATAAATCTCTCAAGGCCTCAAGCCCACACTAATAAACATGATTTCACAAACTTTCTTTTGGCTCTCAAGTCATTTCACATATTTCACATATACACATATTGCTCAAATCCATAATTTTCCCTCAAGGCTAAAACTCCAAGAAACCAAGGATGTGACTCCGAGGAGGTTCACTCCTGCCCCACCCCACACATGTTGAGCATTTTCTCCCAAGTAGGAGAGGCTCTCACAACTCCCATACCCAATTTTCCCAAAACAACAAAGTAAAAACAACAAAATAAACTCACACACACAACATGCAAGTAAAGAAAATGCATAAGGAAAGGCATTTGCCTTCAATCCTACCTTATAAAGCCCCAATGGAAGATAGTTGAGAAGAGCTCCTCTAAGTCCTTCTCCAAGTTGAGCCACTAATTTCTCCTCTAACTTTGTCCCCAAAACAATTAAAATTCAAAAATTGGAAAAGATTCAACAACCACCTCCCTCTCTTCAAGAGGGATTAAAATAGGCTCTTCTCATCAGCTTTGAGGAATGGGGAGGTGACACATGTCACCTCCTCACTCATCCACCCAACTACTTGCAAGACTCTTGGAATGGGGTGGTGACACATTTCATCTACTCATTCCACCAAGTCTTTCTCCCATCCACTTGCTCTCTCTCACATATGTGGGAGAGAAAGGTGGAGCCAAAAGAGGAGTGGGTACCACATGAGCCCCAATCATATCCTTCTAGGTAAACCCAATCAATACCAAGGTACCCTCACCAATTTTGGTAGAGGCTTGGGGTTGAGTCCTCCACAATTAAGGGGTCTTGAAGACTCCCCCAACCTAGGAAAGAGGAAATGAAGAGGTTGAGTGTTTGACCCACTCATCCTCTCCCTCTCAAACTTCTATTTTCGTCACTTTACTTCAAGGTGAAGTTAAAGTGACCAAATGGGAGATTACTTAAGGTTACACAAGCCTAAATGACCCCTAGACCCTAGGGGTATAACCCAGGGTCAATTTTAATCCATTTTGAGCACCATAGGTTGAGTAAAAACACATAAAAAGGGGTCACAAAAATTAAAACTCAAAAATAAAATTCAAATGACATTACAACTTACAACACCAATTAGAAATCAAATAAAAGAAGGGTAGACCTAAGCCAACTAACACCAAGCAATATTACAAAGGTTTATCATGCAAACATAGTTGATCTTGGTTCCTCTTGGAACTAGATCAGTTTCACAATGGAAAACAACACAGTGTGTGGGAGGATATATGAGTATCCGTGGCTTTGTTAGAAATACCTATGCACTCAAATGAAATGTTAATCCCACATGTATATAATAGCCAAAGAAAAGTGAAACATACACTCACATCATCACATGTTTATATAAACATCAAGAAATCTTGTCATAATTAATAATCTAAATTTTGCATTTCAAACATCCATCACAAGATAAGGTCTCATAATAAATTTCTAACTAAAATCACATGAATGGTATCCCAATAGCATCATAATGTAAATCATAGGTCTAACATCATCAGTGAATCAATATCAAGGTGTAACCACATCATAAACATGCTAAACATAATAAATCCACATAAAGCATAAAGTCTATCAATCTTACAAATCAGGATCAATAGTCCCACAAATCGAATATATATCACCAATAGTAAAATAAAGTAGCCAAATATATGGGAATGGAAAGGTAGGCTTCACAAGAGTAGTCAAGTGAACCAATTGAAGATGATCAGTCTTTTCAAGCCAACTCTACGTTTGACTATGGGTCATCCCACAATAATGGGTTACACTTTTTGGCTAAACTTGACATTGAAATCAACATTTTGAACTAAATCTTCACTTTCTAACACCTATAGCTACTAAACCATTAGGAATTTGAATATGATGTGAACTAGTGATTTGTGAGATTTTGTTTGTAGATTCTCAATTTAAAAAATAAAAAAATTGGAGTTAAATTATAATTTTTTTTGCATCTCCTTTGATAACTAGTTTTTAATAGTAAACACCATTTTTTTTAAGTGATGTGTATTCCATAGCACATAACGTTTTTTCTACAAAGGATAAAATTCCGATTCATTTAAATTTGGATTGGTAACACTGACATATAGGGCATGCATTTGGTTTTATAATGTTTTGTAAATAGTTTTTTAATTAAGTTTTGAAGTCAAACCAATTATATTTTAGAGAGGCGTATTTCGTAAAACATAATTTTTTCTGTATGTATAGAAATTCAAATTTTTTTTGTTGAAACAAGGACATCAATACCTAGGGAAGAGCTATTTTTTAGAATTTTTTTTCACTAATATACTAATTTTCCATGTGTCTAGAACAAAGAACTTGATATTTGGTGAAAAACCTACATTCACAAGAAATAAAAAATAAATATAATAATCAAATTAAATATATTTAAAACTATACTTTTTGGGAAGCTTATAATAAGGACTACATGCTTACAAAACATAAATTAATTAATTTGATCCCCCAAAAGGTAAATAAAAGGTGGTCTTTTATCAACATTTTGATAGGTGTAGAGGAGACTCCATTATAGGTATGTTTTAAAACTAGCGGGGTTCTATCCAAGGGGGTTTGATCAAATCCTCTTCAATTAAAATCCTTTAAATGGAACCTATAAAGGCTTAAATAATTATATTTTCTAAAAATATGTGATTTTAGAAAAAATCAAGATGTCCCAAAAAGTGTAACCCATTATTGTGGCAGCACCTCTGTCAAGATCCTTACTACTCAACTTGTAGAGAGCTAGTTACTAAGTTGAATTCTTATGATGACCAAGACAATGGTGAGGGCAGCAAGGCAGAGCAAGTTTTTGAACTTGTTCCTTTTGTAATTAAACAAAATGGAGCTAATCAATCACGAAAGGTTTTTTGAATCAACTAATAAGTCTCCTCATGTTAATATTCCAAGTTTTAGAGATCCAAGCCTTTTGCAAGAGCCATTACAGGTACAAAATTAGTCTATCATCTATCAAGAATAGCCCACTCAAAAGCCCATTTTTATTCATGCATGTGCATAGAAGGTTGATTCATTTTTTACACTGAATCCTTTGCATTTTGATTCATTTGAAAAGTTTTCTAATGCTATTTATAAGATGAATAAAAGTAGAGTACAGAGGTCACAAGGTGAAAGTCTTTAGTTGCAAAGATAGAATGCCCAAGTTCCAATCAAGAAGGAACCACATGAAGAGGAAAATTTAGTTTCTTTGTTTGATCAGCCACCTGGTTGTGTTGACAGTGATGAAGAGAGGATGCAAATGCTCATCTTATCTGCTGATTTGCAGTAGCTAGAAGACATGAAATAATATGATAGGTTGTTGGTTCATAAAGGCAAGGATGAGATTCACGTGTCACTTCAGCTAGAAGAGCAAAAGGATAGTCCTTTTTTGGAGGCTAATAAGGTTTGTTTGCATGAAGATCTCAACCAGGTTGAAGAAGAAAACCTGAGTAAGTCTAAGGTTAGTCCTCTTATGCAAAAAGGCAAAGAAGATCACGTTCTCCATGGATGTGAAACATTTGACTTATTTTCAGAACTCCCTTTGTACTATAATAAAGAGGCTAGCATGGATGAATGTAAGGTAGCTTGCCTGAAAGAGTAGTCAAGTGAACTAATTGAAGATGACCAATCTTTTCAAGTTGACTATACATTTGACTATCAAGATCCTAACTACTCAGCTTGTAGAGCGCTGGTTACTCTGTTGAATTCCTATGATGACCAAGACAATGGTTAGGGCAACAAGGTAGAGCAAGTTTCTGAACTTGTTCCTTTTGTAGTTAAACATAATGGAGCTAATCAATTTGAGAAAGAACATCAAAGTATGCAGCTAAAGCCTTTGGAAGAGGAGGCCAAGTGTCTAAAAGGCTTCAAGGTTGCTGGTGGTGGTTTGAACATCTAGGAGCATCTCCTCATAGAAGACACTTTGTTACAAAGAATGGGCTGTCAAATAGCAGTTTTGAAAGAGCTTCCTGATTTTACATTCACTCAAGAAGAGGAGGAGTTAGGACACTTCAAACTGGGTAAGGTTTTAAGCCCCCTATTCAATCCATAATTCATATTCAGGGTGATAAGGCAGCAAAATGCAAATGGAAAAACAACACTAATTATTTACACATTGGTTTATCAAGAGGATGTCCTATCTAACATCTAATCTAGTTGGAGAGTAGTAAGGACAAAGCCTTAGATGAGCAGAAAGAAGGAGAGAGATAGCTAATTTGTCCACCTCAAAATAATTGTATTCTCAGTCAAAGCAAATGGGTATGTAATTTTGTTCTTTTTCTTGAAGAAGGATTACATATGTTTATTAGATGCCCACCCTTTGCACACCCCTTGTTGGCTACCTACAAGCATGGAAAACTCTATTGGTTGATTAGGAAAGGCAACTATTTTTCAAGACTAGTTAATGGTTATGTTTAGAGAGCATGTTCTTTTGTTTAGTTTAGGCAGGTAGGCCATTTCATTTTAGTTTTGTTTTCCTAGAAGTGCAGATGCATAGTTGGCTGGTCTTGTTTGGAGCCAGCATTGTTTTGTTTTCACTTTTATTTCTGTTGTTCATGTTTTCTAGCAGTTGAGTTGTCAAGAAGTTTTTTGGTTACAAAGGCTAAGGAAGGACTCTATTGCCTAATGGATTCACTAGGCAAATGGCCTTGGATTTTTAGCAGGCAAAATTGGCATAGACGTCACCAAAAATGTTACCAAATTGTGTTTTGTAGCTCAATTAGGTTGGTTTGTAACACAAATTTGTTTTACTTCTTTAAAGGAGAAAGGAGAACAACAATTTGTTTTTCTTCTTTGAAGAAGCAGGGAGGCTCAAAGGACAGGGTAAGAAAAAAGACTCAAGTTCATGAGCCATCCTAGAATATCTACTATTTGGATGGAGGACTATTTCAATGATCATGTTACCAAGATCATGTAGCAGCTCAAACAAAACCTCTACATAAACTAGATAACATGAAGAGTACCCCAGAAAGGCAGGAGGTATTTAGAGATTGATAGGTGAAGTTAAACCTAACTAAGTCATTACAGATCATGTTTCAGTGGTGTTCATTGCAATTAATTCATTACAGTTTGGTACATTTTAGAAGGCTAAAATTCTAGATTTAGATTGTCCTGACAATCCTTATGACTCCCTCAGATTTGCAGCACACTATGATTTACCACCAGAGAGATTTAGACCAAGATATCGGGCCCTGTCACATGCCCTATTTCTAGCTACCCAGACTTAGATAAATTCTTATTCTAACTTTCAGTATGAACAAATTATGTTATGTGGATGTGTGGAATAGTCTTAGTTGAAATTAATGACAACACATATCATGCATAGCAGTGTCTCTTGCCAAAAATCTCCCCCTTTGGCATTGATGGCAACACTTAGTGAAAAATGACTAATTGTCAGAGCTACTCCCCCCTACTATGTACACTTGTGCTCTCCACTATTTCCAAAGCTCCCCCTTTGTTGGATTCCTCATTTTTCATTGCTCTTCACTCCCCCTTTGACATCAATGGAAAAGGATGGGATCCACAAACCAAATTTTACACAAGAAATCTATATACAAGGCCGTATATGTACAAATAATCCATGTGTTATATTTACATGAACTTGAGAATATCTACAAAACTATTTTTCAACTACACAAGTTCAAAGGCCCAACTTCTTTTCATGCCATCCAAAATTGAGATGTGTCCACTTAGTAGGAATGCTTGTGTTTCTGCTTTCTTCAGATCTGAAGGATCACCTATCCAGACTACAACTTGAGCTTCTGATAAAACAGTAAACATTGTTTCTAATTTGGGAGCAATAAATCCTCAAAGCTCACACAATCTCTCCACAATATTGCTCTTTTCTTTGACAAGTTTCTTTATTTCATTAGTCAAGATGATTGATTAACATTCCTGACTTACCGGAGAAACTATTAGAGAATCAAAATTTTGAGATAGATTCAACAATTCTTATTCCCGTTCCTTTATCTTCTTCTCAATATCCTCAATAACTTTGGTCCAAGATAGACAAAATTTGTATATATCACCTCCATCATTAAGAGTATTTTGAACACTCTTTATACTGATGTCAAGTACCTTTCTATCCTTCCCTATTAGGCCCTTTACCTAACTAAATCTCTTATCCAAAAATTCATTCTGGACTTTAATCTCTATAGATTTCTCAAAGGACTCAAAGTGTGTACTTATAGAATTTACAAGGCTCTTTAGATTTCTAGAGGGAGAATTAGATGGATTCTTCTGAAAAGTTGGTATTATCTACTCCAATATATTGGATGCAAAGCCTAACAGTTCACTGTCCTCTATGTGAGATTTCAATATCTTTTCTCTTGCCTTGGCTTCTGTAAAAGATGTCATCTTCATCATTTGGACCAGAGAGAGAGTATCTAGGTTGATTGGTCCTTGAATCAGTTCTGGTTCATCAAACTCTAGGATTTCTTTACTTAGGAAACTCTTCACTGCATCTGCAATGTCTCTTGCCATAATTTTTGGACCACCTTTCTTTCTTTGAATTTTCTTAGTGTCAGTATCAGGACTATTTTGTTTGGATGCATCAACATTTGTACCATCTTCTTCTGCTTTATCTTCCTTACCCTTGACTTCTTCTTCTTCCTTTTCTTGTGAACCAACTTTAGTGGGAGTTTTTGTTTCCAAGTTTACTTTTGTGTTAACTCCATCTATTTGATCTTGAGTATTTTTGTCTTCAACCTCTTCTAATTTTTTATCCTCATTCTTCTCAGAGTCATCTTGAGTAGGACTTAGTGTCTCTACATAGGTTTTCTTTGGAGGATCTAGAGTATCATTTTGGTCATCATGTCCCTTTCCAGTCTCTTCTTCTAAAGTTTCTTGTACTGGAACTAAAGGATTACCTTCCTCAACTTGTTCATCTAAAACAACATAATATTTATCTTTATCTAGGGACTTCCTCAAAATTTCCTCTGTTTCCTTTACAACTTCCTCAGTTTTACTGAGCATTAGCTTATTCATCCAGATCTTTCTTCTGAATTCCTCCTTTACTTCCTTTAGGATTTTATTTGCTTCCCTTCTAGTCATTACTGGACACAAGGTGGAGAGAACATGTTCGCTGAGTTTTAGGTCTTTATCCTTGGTGGCTTCCTTCCTCATCTGTAGTATATTCCTTAAACTTTTGGGAATTTCTTACAAAATTTCTAGTAGAGCTCTATTGAATTTATTCAAGTATAGGATGGTGGCATCCTCCAATATTTTCTTGTTTGCTTTATCAAAACTATCATAATATTCTCTTATAGGGCTTAGATTTCCATGAATAGTAATTTCTTTTATAATTTCATCAACTGTCATAGCAACCTTACCAGTCTCTTTCTTTTTACTTGCCCTTTTGCTTTTAGAAGGCTAGTCCTTAGAAGCCTTTGAAGTCTTGGCTCTCTTAGATCTTATCTCTTTAACTTCTTCATCTGTCTCCATCTCCTCATCATCTTTTATGCTTATATACATTCTTGTGGCCTTTGTTTTCTTTCTCTTCCTTCCTTCATCGAATGGTCTGGCTTCTAGTGTCTTAGAGGGAGTGGACTTGGATTGCTTAGAGACAGTTGTAGAACTTCTTGTTTTTCTTGATGAGCTAGGTGTGACTTCCGGAGCAGCTACGGGTTCACTTTCTATCCTCTCTTTTGAAGCTTGCTTAGTTTTTCTCTTCATCTTTTCAAAAGCCTCTTTAGTCAGACCAATACTTTCTACATATGCCTCAACTTGCTTTTGGACTTTTCTCTTGGTTTCATCCTTCTAGAGTTCTACATGTATTGTCAAATGTAACTCATCATAAGTTCCAAACCTTTCTACTTCAAGATCTCTTGGTTTTCTTAACAAGTGTTGGGCATATGGTTCAAGAATCTATTCATCTACCTCATAGCCCATAGACATGATCCATACTATCTTAGGCTCTACTACTTCCATCAAGCATTCATCAGTATCTATCATAAAACAAATTTCATCCTTGTATTTCTCAACTATTGATTTGGGGATTCTTTCCCTAGAATGCATCATATTCTAAAATTTTTTAAAGTAACCCCAGATTGTAGTCTTCTATGCACTTGAGTCTCTAATGGTGAGTAGATGATCTCTTATTTTCCATGCAACTAGCCTATCATTTGTCCAGTGCACACCTTGTACTCTAGGCACTTCATTCATAAAATAGAAGAACAAACATATAATTAGGGAACCATATTTAAAGGTGTTTTTCTTATCCTTTTTTATTTTTCTCAAATTTTCAATCAATTGGTTATGTAATAGCTCACATAGGTCATAATCTGCATTCTCCTTCAACATTTGATATGCTACATATATGGCAGTTTTGGAGATAGAATTATCCTTGCTAGAGTGATAAATCTTGTATCCAATCACCATTGAAGCAAACTTAACATTTGGTTCTATAATGTCATTGATGGTCATTGCCCTCTTGTCAAACTTTGCACTGGTTGCATTGGTAACAATTTTGTTTTTCATGGATTTCAACATGGGTAATCCACCAGTTGAATTTAACCCAGTCACAATCTTGATAACATCCTTTGTAATCTTGAATGGTTTTAACAACCATATGAATTCATCATGCATCTAGCTCAAAACATATTGAACCCATTCACTTTCATCAAACGTACAAAATTCAATCACTTATAGGAAATGTTTGCTTTCCAGGGTTTTAAATTCCAGTTTTAGTTCATAGTTATCATCCTTTAGATGGCTCTCAAACAATTCTAGAAATCTTAGATATCTAAATTCATCTACATTACAATGGATGTATGCCCTAATATCTTCAACATGCAATACTCTGTATGGGACACTAGAAAATGCACCTAATGGTTTAACTTTGAGAGACTTGTGAGGATGCTTCTTAAATTTTGGATGGGGCCCTTCAGTAATGTCAACAACTAAAGGTGTAGCCATTTGCAGAGATTGAAATTTCAAGAGATTTTATAGAGAACAGAAGTACCTTGTTCTGCAAGTTAGGGTTTTTCTTGGAAATCCTCTTCATACTTCAACTCTTGACAATTCTTAGCTTAGAATTCATTCACCTCTTTTCTTCTTGCTTTCTTCTAATGCAAAGTGATTCAAATGAAGAATAAATGACTTTTTTATGCTCCACAAAACCTAATTTGTCTTTGTAATAACTGCTCTACTCTAACATATTCAATTACTCTATTTCCTGAGTAATTTCTCATGAATTACTCCACAAATCGGCAAAACCACCTGTTTTCTTCCAGAATTTCCTTCGAATGATCAGCATTACTTCAAATTATCTTTTTCTCATCATGCTAGATTTAAGCACCAACTTGTTGGCTGGGGGGATTTGATTTTCAATGTAGCTCCCCCTGAGCTAGAGCTCCTAATTCAATTCATGAAGGAATTACCAACATCAGATTCCGATGCTGACCCATCACCATTGCTTGTTGCGCCTTTCTTTACCCATATCTTGTTCATTTCATTTTGGATCTCATTCACATCAACTTTTCATTTACCTTTGTCTTGTCTCTGCTCATCTGATTTTCTATTTACTAGACCTCTTCTTCCATTATTCCTGCTTCTGGAGAATTTTGCGTTATGACCAAATTTATTGTAGTTGAAGCACACAATCTTATTTCTCTGACAATCACAAGTTGGAGCAAGTTTAGATCTGCAATACATTACAATATGCCCAACCTTATTGCATGTCAAACATCTTCCATTGAACACTTTCTTGTTCTTAGGAGGATTCATTGATCCATTTCTGCATTCCTTAGCCTTATGAACTATCCTCTTGCAATTAAAGCATTAATTGAAGAAAGATGATACATTTTGATTCACTTGACTTCTTCATTGATTAGCTCTATGACCATATCTACTACATTTGAAACAATTTCCATTGAAAGATGGATACCTTTGAGCATTAGGCTGCCTTACTGGAGGTCTTCTACATCTATTCCTCCAATTTCTTGATTGAGAAACTCTGTCTAGATCTGAAGCTTTCACCTTTCTCATACCCAGGACCATGCTTATCATTAGCCTTCTTCTAACTCTCAAGCAACACTTCAAGTTTATCTAAACTTATCTTGAACTTCTCCTTATATTCATTTCCAACTTCTAGGTCATGTCTAAGAATGACAATTTGCCTTTCAAGTTTCTCCTCATTATATCTGCATTCTTGTAGATCAGATTTAAGGTGACCAATTATTCTATCCATTCTACAACATTCTTTAGTTCTTTCTCTCAGAGTTTGATTCAATTCTTCTTCAGTCTTCTTCATTTGCTCAATTTCTTTAGTTAGCCTCATCACCCTAGATTCCATCTCAATTTTTAGAACAAAAACTTCTTTTATTATCTTCTCACATTCCTTTGTCTTTTCTTCCAAAGCTTCATTCATGTCATTTTCCTCGGTAAGATTATTTAGCTATAGAAGTAACTCCTTTCTCTTTTCCATAGATTTATTTAGTTTTGCTTTTAGTATTTCAATGCAATTGTCAACATCTTGAAGGTTCTCTTTCAAATCAACTATTTCTACTTTGGACTAATCAAGATCTTCTAAAGACAACTGAAGTTGTTCTTTGAGTGAACCCATTGTCAATCCTTCCCAGATATTCCCCAAGTTGTTAAACTTCTTTCAAGGAACCTTGCTCTGATACTAATTGTTGGAATTAGGGCTGACAACTGAGAGGGTGGGTGAATTAGTTGTCACAAAACTTTAATACTTGCTGCAAATAATTTTTTCTTTACCACTTAATAACAGATCAATGATTTAACCATAAAATAAGAACCAATAACACATGAGCAGAAGCATAATAACAGACTTGACACCAAGATTTTTAATGTGGAAACCCAGTTAAGGGAAAAATCACGGTGGGGGTTAACCCACAAAGATTATACTCTATTTATAGTATTATAAATGGAGAATGCACATGCATTTGAGCTCACTGCTCAAAGGAAGGCTCACTGCCTACATAAAGAAGATTACAATGTCTTTGAACTGATAATTAGCATCTACCAATGCAAAGATTCAGTTCTGGTTAAGCACAGAGAACCAACTTGATACACTTCATCTTTATTCTACCCTGTTTCACTCCTCTATCATAATCTGAGCTTAGATCTTCACCTTCGCACTCATCTCTACCTTTATTTGCACTTATTCCATCGTCGCATCACTACCACACAAAAATCACTCAAATCCATTGGCTATATATATCCGCATCATGAATTTCAATAATTTTTCAGTCAACTTCAAGAACACTTAGAACTTTTATTGAAGACTTTGTTCTGTTGGCCAAATCCATGCACAACTTGTAACATAGACCAAAAACTTGTATTCACAAATCATCAATCATGTTGGTCACTATCGCTGATCATCACAAATTGCCCAAGTAGCAAATTTCATAAATTTGGAACCAAGATCAATTACAAAGTCAGCCTGTTCTTCTTTTGTCTACACTGACAAACTAGAACCCAATACTCAGATGCTAATAACTTTTGAATCCTTCATCATCAGAGGCTAAAATTCTAGATTTAGATTTTCCTGACAATCCTTATGACTCCCTTAGATCTGTAGCACTTTATGATTTACCACCGGAGAGATCTAGACCAAGATACCGGATGCTGTCACATGCCCTACTTTTGGCTACCCAGACTTAGATAAATTCTTATTCTGACTTCTGGTATGAACAAATTATGTTATGTGGATGTGTGGAATAGTCTTAGTTTCCATCAATGAAAACACCTATCATGTGTAGTAGTGTCTCTTACCAATAGAGAATGTATGTCATAAGAACATTGAACATTCTGTAAATGAAAAATTTGTTCGATTGGAATAACAAGGTGGATCAAGGAAGTGTTATGCTACTGAAGTTGATGTTGTGTGGATTAACACCTAAAAGCACAATTCTGTAACTTTGTATGTAATTGTCATTTACTATAATACAAAGTGCTTTTACTTGGTGTGTGGGTTTTTCTCCCATAAGGGTTTTCCCACATAAAACTAGTGTTCAATTTTGTGTGATGTTTAATTGTATATTTTGTTACTTATGAATGTGCTTCTTGAATGGAACTATAATTGAAATTTTGTAACTACCTATATCTCTCTCCTACATATTGGTATTAGGAAGGCATTTCCACACTTATCTTTCCTTACAAGTGGTATTAGCACTTGGCCTGCTTTGTTGTCCTTGTGGGTAAGAAGGGTTTTTGTGTTGATTTTGTTCAGTGGGAGTTTTGCAAGGAAATCTAGTTTGAAATCTTATTACAGATTTAAGATGGAGAGCACATCTGGAATAATAGAGATTGAGAAGTTCAACAGTGGCAACTTTGAGTTGTGGAAACTCAGGATGGAAGATTTTCTTTTGGATCGTGAGTTATGGGTTGTAGGTTCCTCTACCAAACCATTAGTAACCTCACAAGAAGACTGGGATGTAATGGACCAGAAAGCCAAGGGTCTGAATAGACTATGCTCAGCTAATTCAATTCTCTTGAACATCCATGAAGAGAAGACAGTGAAACTTTTATGGAAGAATTTTAGTGACATTTATAAGGGGAAATCTCAGGTAAATGAGCTATTCTTGAGGAAGACATTGTACTCTTTGAAGACGAAGGAAGAAGCATTTGTTGTAGATCATTTGAATTTGTTTAACATGATCATTGCTCAGTTGATGTATGTGGGTGTGAAGATAGAAGATGAGGATCATTGCATGCTCCTATTGTGTTCATTACCTGACATATGGGATTACTTGGTAATGGCTATTGGGAGTACAACAGCCACTTTAAAGATGGAATAGGTGGTGCCTTCACTGCTTTTAGAGGAAATGCAAAGGAAATTTTCTAAGATGGACAAGGAGGCCCTTACTCTTTGAGGTAGATCAAAGGAGAAAGTCAAGAAGAAAGACAAGAAGTCTAGATCCAAGTCACAGGGGAGATCAAAGTCTCTTGGTGAAAAGTCCAAGGTAAAGTGCTAGAATTGTGGGCAAACTGGACACACCCAGAAATAGTGCAAAGAGGAGAAGAAGAAGAAAAAGAAGAACAATTCTTATGATAACGAATCTTCTTAGAGTGATGTAGATTTCATCATTGTAGCCTTGGTGACTAAGGCATCGAATGATGTTTGGCTGATTGACTCAGGTGCATTTTTTCACATGACATCTCACATAGATTGGTTTTCGAAGTATGAAGAATACAAAGGTGGATGTAATGCATATACTAGGTCTAGATCAAAATTTTCTTTCTATAAGTAAGTTGAATGATGTTGATGTGCAAGTTTCTTTCTCAAATGGTGCTTGTATGATGACTAGAGTCTCTATGGTGCTGGATAAGGGTGAACAAATTGGTACTCTATACAAACTAGATGCACATGCTATTCAATGTAACAATTCTTATGTAAATTTGAATAAATCTAATTCTGAAGAGAAGGAAAATGTTATTCCTGTGGGTGTTAATTCCTTGGAGATGAAACTCCCAGCAGAGAAAACAATGTTATGGCATCATACACTTTACCACATTGGTGAAAAAGGCTTAAAAGCCTTGAAAAATAAAAGCCTAGTTGAAGGGATTGATGATTGTAATCTTGAGTTTGATTTTTGCAAACATTTTATATATGGAAAGCAACACCATGTTTTGTTTTAATCTAGTCATCATAAATCTTCTAGAATTTTTGATTATGTTCACTCAAATGTATTTGGTCCAGTCAACATTCCTTCGTTATTGAAGTCTAAATATTTTATCTCTTTCATAGATGATTATTCAAGGACATTTTTTTATTTTCTCAAAAGTAAAAATGATGTTTTTAGTCAGTTTAAGGAATTTAAAACCTTGGCTGAAAATTAGAATGGAAGAAAAATAAAATGCTTGAGGACAGATAATGGTGGTGAGTTATGTTCTGCAGGTTTTGAAAAGTATTCAAAGACCATGGATTTAAAAGGCATAAAACAACTCCTTACACTTCATAGCAAAATGGAGTTGCAGAAAGGATGAATAGAACACTGATAGAAAGGGTGAGAAGTATGCTAAGTAGTGTTAGTCTGGAGCAGATGTTTCGGGATGAGGCTATGGCTACAATATGTTACTTGATTAACCTGATATCCCACTTCAGCGCTTGTGGACAAGACACCTATGGAAGCATGGTTTGGTAAGAAGCCCTCTTTCAGACATGTTAGAGTCTTTGTCTATGAGGCAGATGCATATGTGCCAAATGAGAAAAGATCTAAATTGGAGAATAAGGCTGTAAAATGTATCTTCATCAGTTATGGGATTGGTGTGAAAGGGTACAAGCTTTAGAATCTAGTTACTAAGAAGGTGTTGTATAGCAGAAGTGTAATCTTTCATGAGCTGAAACCTTCTATAGTTGATCTACAACTAGAGGTAAAAGAAGCAAAAAAGGAGGTAATTGAAATTCCTCTTACTCCAGATAAGGAGGAAGTACATACTCCTAGTGGACCTATTAATGAGGAGAGCTCAAGCAACTCTCAAAGTTCTAAGAAAGGAGAAGAACCTCATCCTCAGCCTATGAGGAGGTCTACATGTGAGAACCGATAACCTAAAAGGTTTAGATATTCTATGTTAGATTCTAGCTATGCTTATGCTTTGATTACTAACACGTATGAGCCTAGGACTGTTAGAGAGGCTATTGGTATGTTTGATTCAGATTCCTAGTTGGAGGCCATGAATGAAGAAATGGCATCATTGAAGAAAAATGAAACTTGGGATCTGGTACCTTTTCCTGAAGGTCGAAAGCCTGTTGGATGCAAATGGGTGTTTAAAAAGAAGATTGGTCTGGATGGAAGTGTTGAGAAGCATAAAGCAAGGTTAGTTGCGAAAGGATATTCCCTGGTAGATGGAATTGATTATGGAGAAATATTTTCTCCTATAGCTAAGCTGACATCTATTAGATTTCTATTGTCACTTGTAGCAACGTATGAGTTAGAAATTGAGCAGATGGATGTGAAGACAACATTTCTTCATGGTGATTTGGAGGAAGAACTTTATGTCCCAACTAGAGCACTTCATTGAAAAAGGTATGGAAAACTTGGTTTGGAAATTAAAGAAATCTTTATATGGTTTCAAATAGTCACCTAGACTGTGGTACCAAAAGTTTGATACCCATGTGTTGTCTTTGGGATTTGTAAGATCAAAGTCTAATCATTGCGTTTACTTTAAATTTGAAAATGGTCATCTTCTTATTATTGCCCTGTATGTGGATGATATTATGTTCATTGGGAATAGTAAGGGTATGATTTCATAATTAAAATATCAAGTATCAGTACAATTTGAAATGAAAAATTTAGGTGCAACAAGGTGTATTCTAGGGATAGAAATCAGAAGGGATAGGACAAATAGAAAACTTTGGCTTGGCCAGAGAAAGTATATTAATATTGTCCTAGAGAGATTTAATATGCCAGATTGCAAGAAGCTAGTTGTTCTAGTGTTGTAGGGAATGAAGCTATCTATTGAAGATTGTCCAAAATCTCCTACTAAGATGGAGGACATGACCAAGATGCCTTATGCAAGTGGAGTTGGCAGTTTAATGTATGCAATTGTCTATACAAGACATGACATTGCTTAATCAGTGGGAGTACTTAGTTGGTTTATGGCTAATCCACGAAGGCCGCATTGGGATGTTGTGAAAAGGGTCTTCAAATATTTGACGGGTACCTCAAAGTACGCCTTGTGTTATCATGGTAACTCTATTGAATCACAAAGATCTATTAGCATTTGTGGATATGTGGATTCTGATAGGGTAGGAGACATTGACAGTAGAAGCTCCACTAGTGGATATGTATTCATGTTATTTGGTGGTGCAGTTAGTTGGATGAGCAAGTGGCAGGTTATAGTTGCTTTATCTACTATTGAGGCAGAGTACATGGCAGCAACTCATGCCTGCAAGGAAGCCATTTGGCTTAGAAGGCTGTGTTCTGATATTAAGTTTGATACAAGGTAGATTACTATCTACTGTGACAATCAGAGTGCTATATGTTTGGTAAAAAATCCAACTTTCCATGCTAGGACAAAACATATTGATGTGAAGTACCATTTCATTGGTGATATGGTGGAGGATGGAAAGTTTAATCTGGAGAAAGTAGATACTCTGACGAATGTTGTTGATGCATTAATGAATGGTGCAGGGCACCTAGGAGCATCTTGATTCCTAAAAGCATTTTGGTAGCATTTTGATAAGTTAAGTTTCTTGTTTAGTATGTTTTCGTAATAAGGCTTTTTAGCCATGGATGTAAGGTCCTTTTGTGTGGTCAAGATGATTGGGGTAATCATATAAACCTCAATCATTCTTAGTCCACTTGGACCCTAGTTGTGTCACTTAGGCCTAGTAGGTCTAATGAGGTTTTCTTTGAGTCTATTTGCTAGTTTTGTGTTTTAGCATGTTTAGAGAGTGTTTTGGTCATTTGAGATCCATTAGACAAGTTGAATCAATTGGTATCTTGGTGTTAATGCAAAATGCCATAGTGTCAAAAGTTGCCAATGGTGTCAATGACACATTTGGCCAGTTACAACTCATTTTGGACAGTTGAAATTGCATTTGGAGGTTGTCTACCAACTTGGATTGGTGTATATGGTTTTTTTCCTCACTCCAGGAGGGGAGAAGAGATTCGGTACGGTGATTTAGGCACAAGAATTAAGAAAATTGACTATTTTTCCCTACATTTTTGTTGTTGTACAGCCTGTATAGATTGGCCAGGTGGATCAATGTACTATTTATGAAACTAGTTTGAGTTAGGGTTCAAATGCTTCAAATTTGAGGTCTTGAAGTGATCGTAGGAGGGAGATATTGCATTTTGTTTCCAAACTGGTCTAAAACCCTGTTTCCTAGGGTTTGTCATACAAATCCAACCCTAGAATGCATTCTAACCAATGAAACCTCATGCAAATCAGTGAAATGCAAGCTAGGGATGTATATTGCATGATTCCAAAAGATTTTTGCTGGGAAAGGTAGTCTTCTATTTTTGAAGTGATGCCCTAGGTCAAATATCCCAATGTATTTGACCAAACATTGTGCTATTTGGTGAATTAGATGACAAAACCTGATAGGTGGATGCATGTATGGTGGTTTTCTATGGTGTGTGCATGTTGTAGAAGAGTTCCAAATCCCTGTCCCAGGTCTATGACCCTGACTTAGACCATTTGCTTTGTAACCTAACCCTAACTTGATTAATTAGGCCTAGTGACCTAGTAGGTGTTTTGAGTTGCTGGAGTAGAATTGTAACATGAGCTTTGGGAGTTTATTAGAGTCCCCTAAAGGGTATTAGAATCCACCATTTGTTTGCCTGGTCATTTAGGGTTTTGTCAAGTTATGTTGTGAAAACAAGTCTAGGAGGGCTAGTAGCCTCACTAGGCCAAGTGAAGGTTGGAGAGTTGTGAGAAGTTGGGGACCAAACCAACTATTGAAAAGGTGTTTGCAGACCTACCTTAAGGTGTGGAAGGAGTCTTAGGGGTTGGACAATAGCCTAGACTACAAATCCTTCATATGCCCTTGAATGTGACTTTGGTTGGATTGGAGTAGTGAAGTGGGTGAGTGGTTGGAGAAGAAATAAACCTTATTGCTTCCCTTGTGCCACTCGCCATCAGGTGGTATCAGAGCCATCAAAGAGATGGGAGATAGAGAAGAAGAGGAGGAAGTTCCTATAAGGGTGACTAATGCCGAATTGACAAAGATAGTGAGAGAGCAAGCAACCAAGAACAAAAGGATGGAGGCTGAGATAGAGAAGTTGAAGAAGGACAAGGATAAGAAGAAGAAACTAGAGGTCAACTTGGATGCAGATGAAGAGGATCAAGATGAAGAAAAAGAAGTGCCAATGGAAGAGCCACAAGGAGGCATGTTAGAAAGAAAATTCCTAGATGCACTTGGAAAGTTGAGTAGGAAGGACACTAAGGTTGACTTACCTATGTTTCCTGGTAAGATGAATCCAGAGGAGTGCCTTGATTGGATAGAGGCAATGGAGAACTATTTTGAATGTGAAGAAGTGGCAGAAAATCAAAAAGTGAGGATTGCCAAATCTAGAATGAAAGGGCCAGCCTTGAGTTGGTGGAACTTCATTCAAAATGAGAGGATAGAGGATGATAGGAACCCTATCACTACATGGAGGAAGATGGTGCTTGAAATCAAGAAGCAATTTGTTCCTGAAGTCTATGAAGTCAACTTGCACAAGAAGTTGCAAAACTTGAGACAGAAGGACATGGACGTGAACACATACACCGAGGAGTTTCACAAGATATCTTTGAAAGCCAAGATGCCTGAGAATGAAAAATAGAAGCTTGCAAGTTATCTTAATGGCCTTAAGTTCTCCATCCAAGATGAACTAAGTCTCTTTAACCCTGAGACAGTCCATAAGTGCTTCCAAATGGCATCGAGGATTGAGGACAAATAGAGAAGGAGAGGTGATTCAAACAGCAGGGGTAGAGGCAATCTAAATTTTAGAGGCAGCGGCAGATTTCAAAATAGAGACAACTTTCCTAGACACCAAGAAGGTAGATCACAAGAGGGTAGTCAAGTGCAGGCTGACAGAAATAGTGCTAATCAGGGTTAGTTTAGAGGGAGAGGTAATGGTAGAGGAAGAAGTGGAGGCAGGGGTTCCACTGTGTTCATTGGAAGGTGTTTCTCCTGCAATCAGATAGGACATTAGTCCTTTAGGTGCCCAGAGAAGATGGGAAACAATGCTACAAATCAAAAAGATAGAAGGGTGCAGCTCCTTCAAGAGGATGACTATCAAAGCACCACATCATACCAAACTACCTCTTCCAAGCCTGCAGCACCAGAGAGTGGAGAATGCATCATGTTTAACCGATCTCTCATCATGCCTGCAACCAAGGAGCAGCCCCAAAGGAACAATTTGTTTGGAACCACTTGCAAGGTGAAAGGGAAAGTCTGCAAGGTAATAGTTGATTCAAGTTCTTCTAAGAATTTAGCTTCTAATGAAATGGTGAATAAGTTAGGATTACAAAGGATACCTCATCATAACCCCTCTAGAGTCTTTTGGTTAACCAAGGACCAACAAATTGTGGTGAAAGAATAATGTTGAGTTGAATTCAAGATAGGTGAATATCATGATAGGATATGGATGCATGCCACCTTCTTCTTGGAAGGCCTTGGCAACATGATACAAGTGCCCAACATGATGGTAAGCAAAATGTGATTCATTTGTCTAAAAATGGTGAAAATTTCACAATGACTCCTTTGATTGATGATAGCAAGAAAAAGATCATTCCTAGTTCAGTCATGTTAGTAGGTGAAAAAGAGTAACCTCAAGGAGGAGAAAGTGCCATGTTTTGCAATGGTCATCAAGCCCAAGGATCCAAATCCTAAGAAGATCAAAGAGCAGCAGCCTCTTAGGAGGATTGGACCAAAAGAGGTGGAGGAACTATTGGAGAAGTTTCATGATGTGATAGCTGATGAAAATAAGGATGCCCTCCCACCAAAGAGGGAGATTAGTCATTGCATTGATCTCATCCCTGGATCCACCCTACCAAACCAAGCAGCCTACAAGCTAATGCAAGAACAAAATACAGAAGTGGCAAGACAAATCCAAGACTTGTTGGATAGAGGGCTTATAAGGAGGAGTATTTGTTAGCAAGAGACACTATATGGATTCATGGTTGTTGTCACTGATGGCAACAAAGGTCATCCCACATATCCGCAATTCATGGTGTGTCTCTACCAGAAGTCAGAATGAAGGTTATTGTGGTCCGATGAACAAGAACAGAGCATGTGGCAAGGTCTGAAAGACAGGTCTGGATCTCTCAGAGGAAGTATCTTGGTGCAGTGCGGATCTGGGGAAATCAAGAGGACTACTTTGAGTGGTATATTCCAAGGATTTAGCCTCTGGTGATGGACAAGGAAAAAGATATGAATAGTTGAGTACCAGATTCCTGAGTGACAGTGTGAACAGAGGAAGAACTGACTGATAGAACATCAGACTATTTTCTGGATGTGTTACTGATGATGGTAAAGGTTGTGAAGGCATAAATCATGTTTGGCCGACATGATTAATGATATCTACAAGTATATGCTTGATCCACATTACTTGATGTGCAAGGATTCAGCTGACAGAACAGAGTTTGTGAGAAGATAGACTATTCCGGGTGCCGACTAGAAAGATAATGAAATCACTTGTACGGATATATATATATAGGATGGATTTAGTTATGAGAAGTGTAGTTGTGTGATGTGATATGTGAACAAGAGCAGAGCAGAACAGAAGTAGTAAGAAAGATCCGGTATGTGAAAGAAAAGCAGAATAAAGAGAAGAGGAAAGATGAAGTGCAATAGATCAGTGAATTGAGCCTAACCGGAACTGAACTTCAGCATATGTGGATGCTTCCAATCAGTTCAAGTATTGTATAAACATTCTTTTGTAGACAATGTGTCTCCTTGTAGGCAGTGTGCCTCCTTTGTGAGCAGTGTGCTTGGGCAGTGAGCCCTAATTGGCAAGTGCCATTTTGTAATTCCTTATTCTTCTAACAGAGAATAATCTTTGGGTTAATCACCCCATGGTTATCTCCCTTAACAGGGTTTCCACGTCAAAAATATTGTGTCATGTGTTTTTCATTTCATGGTAATATTTGCTTGTTTGAATTAATGCTGCATTGATTAATAAGAAAGTTCAGAAAGAGGAAATAATTAGGATAACTAATTCACCCCCCCTCTTAGTTATCAACAATTGGTATCAGAGCTAAGTTCCTCCTAATAGAGCCTAATAGCTTGAGGAAGATCTTGGAGTTCAAATGGATGCATATGGTTTAAGAGAGCAACTCAAAATTGCCCTTGAGGATCTTGAACAGTCAAACTCTGAAGTCAATGAATTAAAGGAAAGACTCAAACATGCTGATGAATTCATGAGAGAACTAAAAGACAAACTAAGTCTCTCTATGGAAAAGAGAAAGGAGCTGCTCCAGCAATTGGCAAGACAAAGTGAAGAAAGTAATGCAAATGAAGAGCTGACTGAAAAAACCAAGTTATGTTAAAAGTTATCAAAAGAATTCATTATGGTAAGACATGAAATGGAATCAGGAGTTATAAAGTTTACTCAAGAGATTGAAGAGAAAAGAAAAACTAAAGACAATCTAAGACAATCTCTCAAAGAGAAATTAGAAGATTGCCACCAGATGGATAGGATTATCAAACATCTTGAATCTGATCTTGAAGATGCTAAAGATAATGAAGAAAAACTTGAGGATCAAATTGTCTCTCTCAAAAGGGATCTTCAAACAGCAAATGAATATAAAGAGAAATTCAAGATAAGTTCTTCTCAACTTGAAGTTCTTCTTAGAAGTCAAAAGAGGACAGATGACAAGTGTGGTTTAGGATATGAGAAAGGAGAAAGCTCTGGATCTGGTCAGAAGAATTTTGGATCAGAAAATCCAAGGAACAGGCCTAGAAGACCTCCGGTAAGATAGCCTAATGCTCAAAGATATCCATCCTTCAATGGATACTGCCATAGCTGCAATCACTTTGGTCACAAAGCTAATTAGTGCAGAAAGAGAATGAATCAGACTAATTCATCCTTCTCCAGACAATGCTTTAACTGCAAAAGGTATGGACATAAGTCTCATGAATGCAGAAATATGCAAATGAACAAATCATTCAATGGTAGATGCTTTACATGCAATAGAGTAGGTCATATGGCTAATCAATGCAGATCAAGAGGTTATCAGTCAAATATGCAAAGAAATGTTGTTTGCCAAATCTATAATAGGTCTGGTCATAATGCAAAAGTCTACAGAAGCAAGAATCAGGACAAAAGAGGTCCGGTATATAGTCAGAATCAAGACAAAGGTAAACAGAAGACTCTAATAGAGAAAACCACAACTTAGAGTGGTAAGAATGTGGAAGGAGAGAAAACTCCAAAGGACAGCTCCAAGACTACAGAAGAGAAGAAACATCTATCTCTAGCAAGAGACACTGCACAAACTGTCCAAAAATTTCTGAGCAAAGAAATAATAGAGATTGATGAACTAGAGCTTCTACAAGGTCCTTTCAATTTTGATTCCCTCTCTCTGGTATAGACAATGAAGATAGCTTCATTTGCAAATGCTAAGGCAAATGAAAAACTCCTAAAGTCTCATATGGAAAACTGTGAGTTGATAGAAGCTACTTCCGGAGTTCTTGAGAAGATTATGCCATCGGTCCAGAAAGATCCCACAGCCTCCTCTTCCGGTAATCTCAAAACCTTAGTCAGCAGTGTTGGTACACATTTTGAATCCCTAGAAAAATTAGCTAAAGAAAAGGTCCAGAAAGAGTTTTTGGATAAGAGATTCTCAGAGGTACTAGGATTAATCTCTAATGATAGGAGAAATATGATTATTGCAATAAAGAGCTTAGAAAATGCTCTTAAGGATGGCGGTGACATTTGCAAATTTTGTATCTCTTGGTCAAAAGCAACAGTAGAAATTGAGAAGAAAATAAAAGAGGAACAGGACAAACTATTGAGTTTGTCTCAAAGTTTTGATCCTCTCTCTTCCTCCATAGTAAATCAAGAATGTCAAACTATTGCAATCACAAATGCAATCAAGAACTTTGAAAAGGAAAGGAAGAATATAATTAACTGGATGGGAGAACTTAGAAGGATTATTATCCCTAAGTTAGAGACCATGCATGAGGCCATAAGTGATGCTAAGATTACCGCCCACACAAATGATCCGACAGATCTTAAGAGGACAGAAGCTTTTGGATTTTTTTTGAGTGGTCACATTTCAATTTTGGATAGAAATGAAGCAAAGTTGGTCTACAGAACTCATCCAGTTAAAGACATCCTTTACAGATATTCTTCAGTTTATGTGAATATGTAATATACAACCAAGTATAGTAAAATTTTTGAAAATTTTGGTGTGCGGACCCTACCCTTTGCCATTGATGTCAAAGGAGGAGTGAGGAGCAATGAAAAATGAGGAATCCAACTAAGGGGGAGCTCCGGAAAATGTATATAAAGACAGAGCATCAGCCAAGGGGGAGCATAGTCTAAACACTTAGTCATTTTTCACTAAGTGTTGCCATCAATGCCAAAGGGAGAGATTGTTGGCAAGAGACACTATATGGATTCATAGTTGTTGTCATTGATGGCAACAAAGGTCATCCCACATATCCACAAGTCATGGTGTGTCTCTACCAGAAGTCAGAATGAAGGTTATTGTGGTCCGGTGAACAACAACAGAGCATGTGGCAAGGTCTGACAAACAGGTCCAGATCTCTCAGAGGAAGTATCTTGGTGCAGTACGGATCTGGGGAAGTCAAGAGGACTACCTTGAGTGGTATATTCCAAGGATTTAGCCTCTGGTGATGGACAAGGAAAAAGATATGAATAGTTGAGTACCAGATTCCTGAGTGACAGTGTGAACAGAGGAAGAACTGACTGACAGAACATCAGACTATTTTTCGGATGTGTTACTGATGATGGTAAAGGTTGTGAAGGCATAAATCATGTTTGGCCGACATGATTAATGATATCTACAAGTATATACTTGATCCACATTACTTGATGTGCAAGGATTCAGCCGACAGAATAGAGTTTGTGAGAAGATAGACTGTTCCGGGTGCCGACTAGAAAGATAATGAAATCACTTGTGTGGATATATATATCGGATGGATTTAGTTATGAGAAGTGTAGTTGTGTGATGTGATATGTGAACAAGAGTAGAGCAGAACAGAAGCAGTAAGAAAGATCCGATATGTGAAAGAAAAGCAGACTAAAGAGAAGAGGAAACATGAAGTGCAGCAGATTAGTGTACTGAGCCTTACTAGAATTGAACTCCAGCATATGTGGATGCTTCCAATCAGTTCAAGTATTGTATAAACATTCTTTTGTAGATAGTGTGTCTCCTTGTAGGCAGTGTGCCTCCTTTGTGAGCAGTGTGCTCGGGCAGTGAGCCCTAATTGGCAAGTGCCATTTTGTAATTCCTTATTCTTCTAACAGAGAATAATCTTTGGGTTAATCACCCCGTGGTTTTCTCCCTTAACAGGGTTTCCATGTCAAAAATACTGTGTCATGTGTTTTTCATTTCATGGTAATATTTGCCTGTTTGAATTAATGCTGCATTGATTAATAAGAAAGTTCAGAAAGAAAAAATAATTAGGATAATTGATTCACCCCCCCGCCCTCTTAGTTATCAACAGTATTAGCCCATGTGCAGTACCTGCAGTACTTGCACCTAAGAAGGAAGGAACATGGAGACTATGCACTGATTCCAGGGCCATCAACAAGATCACTATCAGGTATAGATTTCCAATGCCTAGGATAGAAGATTTAATGGATTACTTGGGTAGGGCTAAATATTTACCATGATAGATCTAAAAAGTGGTTACCACCAAATCAAGATAAGGGAGGGGGATGAGTGGAAAACTGCCTTCAAAACCAATGAAGGACTATTTGAATGGGTTGTGATGCCTTTTGGCTTGTCAAATGCACCAAGTACCTTCATGAGGTTGATGAATGAGGTGCTAAAACCATTACTTAACAAGTTCATTGTTGTATATTTGGATGATATATTGGTTTTTAGTGACAGCAAGGAAGATCACATAAGGCATATCCATCAAGTGCTTAGGAGGTTTCAAGAGGAGAAGTTGAGAATTAACCTTGACAAGTGTGTCTTCCTACAAGAAGAATTGACATTCTTGGGATTTGTCATCTCTAAAGGCAACATCAAGATGGATCCAAACAAAGTGGCAGCCATTCTTAATTGGCCAACACCTACTACAGCCTCTGAGGTAAGAAGTTTCCATGGATTATGCAGTTTTCATAGAAAGTTTATTAGAGGGTTTAGTACTATTTGTGCTCCACTTGTTGACACTATAAAAGGGGGCAAGAAATGTGTGTTTGTATGGACAAATGAGGCCAATCAAGCCTTTGAACTGTTAAAGAAGAAAATATCAGAACAACCGGTCCTAGTGCTGCCTGATTTTGATAAGACCTTTGTTGTTGAGTGTGATGCAAGTAAGAGGGCTATTGGGGGAGTCATAAGTCAAGATGGGAGGCCTGTAGCCTTCTTTAGTGAGAAGTTAAATGAGGCAAAATAGAACTATTCTACCTATGATCTAGAGTTATATGCAATGGTTCAATCATTGAGGAAATGGAGACACTATTTATTACCCAAGGAGTTTGTTGTTTTCACTGACAACCATGCTTTGAGCTTCTTGAATAGGCAGGAGAAATTGAACCATAGACATGTCAAGTGGATGGAGTACATCCAAGCATACACTTTCTCAATTAAGCACAAGAAAGGAGTGGCCAATAAGGTAGCTGATGCCTTAAGTAGGAGGAATCTTGTTGTTCAAACCATTCAGTTGGAGAGTACATGTATACATGCCATCAAAGATTAGTATGCAGAAGATGAAGACTTCAAGGAACCTTACCAAGTTTGCAAAGTCATGACAGGCAGGTATAACACTAATTTTTCTGATTTTTTGATACAAGATGGATTTCTTTTCAAAGGCAGCCTATTGTGTATCCCAAGAGGGTCTGTTAGGGAGTGTATCATTCAGGAGAAGCACTGTGGCAGCATGGCAGGCCACTTTGGCATTGATAAGACCCTAGACTTGGTTAGGAGGTACTACTATTGGCCAAGGTTACCATCTGATGTAAAAAAGTTTGTAGAAACTTGTCAAATCTGTCAAAGAGCCAAGGGTCATACATCAAATGTAGGTCTATAAACTCCACTACCTATCCCTTCAAAGCCTTGGGATTCCATTAGCATGGACTTTGTACTTGGTTTGCCTAGGACCGAGAATGGGCATGACAACATTTTTGTGGTTGTTGATAGGTTCTCTAAAATGGCCCATTTCATTCCATGTAAAACCACACATGATGCCTCACATGTTTTTGGTCTTTTATTCAAGGAAATAGTCAGATTACATGGTTTACCTTTGTCCATAATCTCTGATAGAGACCCCAAGTTCATAGGACACTTCTGGAGGACACTTTGGAAAATACTAGGTGCAAATTTGTCCTTATCATTAGCCTATCATCCTCAGTCTAATGGTCAGACAAAGGTGATCAATAGGTCACTTGGCAACCTCCTAAGGTGCCTAACTAAGGAGCAGGGTGCTAGTTGGGATTCAGTTTTGGCTCAGGCAGAGTACTCTTACAATGACACTGTCAACAGGAGTATTGGCCTGTCACCGTTTCAAATTGTTTATGGCACTCACCCAAGGGGTATTTTGGAACTTAGATAGGTTAGAGGATTGGAGAAGAGCAGTGCATTGGTTGAAGATTTTGTCCAAGTAATGAGAGATATCCATGAGCAAGTAAAACAGAAATTACAGTCCACCTCTGCAAAGTATAAACAGTCTATTGACAGAAAGAGAAGGGATCTATAGTTCAAAGAAGGGGATTTGGTCATGGTGCATCTGAAAAAGGAGAGGCTACCTATAGGTAAATACACCAAGCTACTTATGAAGAAGATTGGGCCTTGTGAAGTGCTAAAGAAATGTGGAGAAAATGCCTACAAAATCAGACTTCTAGATGGCATTGCCTTGTCACCAATCTTCAATGTAGCAATCCTTTATCCCTATAAAGGATCTGATCCTTAGACAACTGTGGCAGAGGAACAAATTGATCAGACACTTCAGGACCTGATTCCTTCATCTCTTGATTGGATTGAATGCATTTTGGATCAAAGGATTGCTAAATAGACTAGGAGGCATACCTATTATGAATATTTGGCGAAGTGGCTCAATAAGCCTCAAGAAGATGCAACTTGGATGAGTAGAGTAGCCACTAAGAAGGCAAGTTTCACATTTGACAACATTCCTAACTCAAGATACTTGAGTTCTATTTGACAAAGGGTGTATGGTGCAGGGCACCTAGGAGCATCTTGATTCCTAAAAGCATTTTGGTAGCATTTTGATAAGTTAATTTTCTTGTTTAGTATGTTTTGGTAATAAGGCTTTTTAGCCATGGATGTAAGGTCCTTTTGTGTGGTCAAGATGATTGGGGTAATCATATAAACCTCAATCATTCTTAGTCCACTTGGACCCTAGTTGTGTCACTTAGGCCTAGTAGGTCTAATGAGGTTTTCTTTGAGTCTATTTGCTAGTTTTGTGTTTTAGCATGTTTAGAGAGTGTTTTGGTCATTTGAGATCCATTAGACAAGTTGAATCAATCGGTATCTTGGTGTTAATGCAAAATGCCATAGTGTCAAAAGTTGCCAATGGTGTCAATGACACATTTGGCTGGTTACAACTCATTTTGGACAGTTGAAATTGCATTTGGAGGTTGTCTACTGACTTGGATCAGTGTATATGGTTTTTTTTCTCACTCTAGGAGGGGAGAAGAGATTCGGTACAGTGATTTGGGCACAAGAATTAAGAAAATTGACTATTTTTTCCTACATTTTCATTGTTGTATAGCCTGTACAAATTGGCCAGGTGGATCAATGTACTTTTTCTGAAACTAGTTTGAGTTAGGGTTTGAATGCTTCAAATTTGAGGTCTTAAAGTGACCGTAGGAGGGAGATATTGCATTTTGTTTCCAAACTGGTCTAAAACCCTATTTTCTAGGGTTTGTCATACAAATCCAGCCCTAGAATGCATTCTAACTAATGAAACCTCATGCAAATCAGTGAAATGTAGGCTAGGGATGTATATTGCATGATTCCAAAAGATTTTTGCTGGGAAAGGTAGTCTTCTATTTTTAAAGTGATGCCCTAGGTCAAATATCCCTATGTATTTGACCAAACAATGTGCTATTTGGTGAATTAGATGACAAAACCTGATAGGTGGATGCATGTATGGTGGTTTTCTGTGGTGTGTGCATGTTGTAGAAGAGTTTCAAATCCCTGTCCCAGGTCTATGACCCTGACTTAGACCATTTCCTTTGTAACCTAAGCCTAACTTGATTAATTAGGCCTAGTGACCTAGTAGGTGTTTTGAGTTACTAGAGTAGAATTGGAATAGGAGGTTTGGGAGTTTGTTAGAGTCCCCTTAAGGGTATTAGAATCCACCATTTGTTTGCCTAGTAATTTAGGGTTTTGTCATGTTATGTTGTGAAAATAGGTTTAGGAGGGCTAGTAGCCTCACTAGGCCAAGTGAAGTTTAGAGAGTTGTGAGGAGTTGGGGACCAAACCAACTATTGAAAAGGTGTTTGCAGACCTGCCTTAAGGTGTGGAAGGAGTCTTAGGGGTTGGACAACAACCTAGACCACAAATCCTTCATATGCCCTTGAATGTGACTTTGGTTGGATTGGAGTAGTGAAGTGGGTGAGTGGTTGGAGAAGAAATAAACCTTATTGCTTCCCTTGTGCCACTCTGCATCAATGAATCCTATGAGCACATACAAGTTCAGGTGGTGTGCCAGTTCAATGGGCCTTGGGGCCTATGGTATTTAGTAACTTTGAATTTTGAAAGAAGATAGTAAGTTCTTCGTCAAGTGGGAGCAAGTTGAAAAATGTGACTCAAATTTACTAGCTTGATTTTCTCCCTACAGGTTATGTTTAACTTCTTCATTGGCTTGACATTTACTTAAGTCGCAGGGTTCCAATTTTTCATAACCTAAGTTGCGAGGTTCCAAGATTTTCTTAGTCATGGGGTTCTAAAGTTTTGTAACCTCCCAACTTAGTGTCTTTGTTGTCAACCAATCATGGGTTTTCATAACTTCATAACCTCTGACCAAGAGGTTCTCAAATTTGGGTTTTCAGCAACTTTACAACTTTATTTTGTTGACTGCAGTAGTGCAAGGGATGCCAAGTGATGGTGATATAGATGTCTAGTTGGTAGTGGGGACCATGGTGGTGGATGTAAGCTACATTGATATGACATCTTCATATCATTAAGAGAAATATGAAGTCTCCCTAATATGACTGATGTGACAACTATTCATGGTGTGTGTTGGTTGTTCATTCACTATCGATGAGACAATGACTTTTCCCTATTACTATAAAGTCAGTCCCCTCGATGGGTCGATAAATGCTTGTCATCCTGCTAACCTATTGTGGGACCTAGGAGTAACCCTGAGCGAAAGCAGGGATTGGCTGAGAGTTGAAGACTAAATGACTTGGCACCTAATGTGTACATCGAAGACACAAAGGGAGTTTGGTGGAATAGGTTTAAGTGTCTCCCTAATACCTCAACATGGACTTGGCAGCTAATACAGTTCTCAAAGAGACATTGAGACTTTAGAGAAAGTGCAATTGGTGTCTCTTCGATGGTTCGCAAGTCTTTGACGATTAAACTATTTGTGGTTGCTCGATTGTGGGAAGTTATAATGACTGTTGAGAATGTATTTTATAAGAAGATTGAACATTCTATAAATTAAAACATTTGTTGAATTAGAAGAACAAGGTGGATAAAAGAAGTGTTATCAATTTTGTAACTTTGTATGTAATTGTCATTTACTGTAATACAAAGTGTTTTTGCTTGGTGTGTTGGTTTTTCTCCCATAAGGTTTTTCCCATGTAAAATTTGTGTTCAATTTTGCGTGATGTTTAATTGTCTATTCTGCTACTTATGAATGTACTTCTTGAATGGAACTGTAATTGAAATTTTGTAACTATCTGTATCTCTCCTGCATATTGGTATTATGAAGGCATTTCTACACTTACCTTTCCTTATAGATAGAATGTTAGTTTGATTTGGTTTGCATTTCTTTAGTAATAGATATTTCTTTCTATGGTTTTTGAGGTGTTGTAAACACATGTCAAAAGTTTTTAAATCCAAAGTCTCAGAGTCTGAAATTGACTAGTAAGATAGTTATGAAGACTTAAGTATCGCAACATACTTTGACAATGTTTGACAGTGACATAGTCTATGTTCTAATAGTCCACATTTTACTGCATCTTAATATTATACTATGCATTTCTGAAGATAAGCTTGGGGATGCCTAAAGAGTCTTATTTGTGAATTCAAAGAATTTCTATGGTTCACATTGAAAGTTATGATCTGATAGTTGATGAGTCTGTGACAGTTAGTTTGTGAAGCTGACCTGATATTGGAATTTGTGTGCAGAAGAATGTGTTGATTAGAATCATGTCCTAAGGGATCCTACAGTTTGACCTAACATGGAAGAATGTATTTCAAGTATTGTTTTGATCTATAAAGTATTTTGGTAAATGCTTTAGGCTGACAAGATGCACATTGTATAACTACATGTTTCATCCTAGCAGGCCAACCTAATTTGAAGTTTGTAAGTGTCGCAAATATATATATATATATATATATATATATATATATATATATATATATGAAATTTTGTGATCCGATCAGTGAGACAAGTGTTTGAGAAGAAGTTTTATGAAGAGCATAGTAGTGTGACAGAGCAGTCAAAGATGGAGAGTTTTGAGATAGTGTTATGAGCTACAATGGAGTTGTATTCATGCATTTGCAAATGCAATTATAACAATTTATTTGGTAGTGAGCCACCCTTCTATCTCTTTCTTTCTCTTGGTAGTGAGCCTATTTTGCAATAAGCATTTCTTTGGATAGTGAGTCCTTAGGGAAATGACCTATTAAGCAGTGAGCCTCTTTGTAATTCAGTAGTGTTATTACATAATATATATTGTGAGTTAACACTCACTGTGGTTTTTCCCTTTTTTGGTTTTCCATGTAAAATTCTTGGTGTTCATGCATTATGGTTTATGGTTGTGCTTTCTATGCTTAATTTGATTTACTATTATTAAATGTGGCAAATGGATTAATGGTTTAATAAGTGAATGGTTTAATAGAATACTGATTCACCCCCCCTCTCAATATTCTAGGTGTTCAACAATTGGTATCAGATCCAAGTTCCTTGGAAGACACCTAATAGCTTGAGGAAGATCTTGGAGATTGAACACATGATAGATAGAAAGTATCATACACCTAAAGAAATTCATTCAACTAGAATTACAGAAGAAGAGTGCATGTATGTCAATGAAGAAGAACTCAAAGCTGCTCTTGAAGATCTTGAAAGGACTAAAGAGGAAAATAGGGATTTGAAGGAAAATGTCAAGGAAGTAGATGAGTACATCAGGAAATTGAGGGAATGAGTCAAGAAGTTCAAAGAAAAGCATAAGGAAGTTAGTGAACAATTGAGATAAGCAAAAAAAATCTTGGATGATAAAAAAGTACAAATTAATGATAAGGCAAAAGTGGAAGAAGACCTAAATCAATTGGTGAAAGGAAAATCATAAGAATGTGCAAAGATTGAACATAAATTTGTGAACCTAAAGTCAGATTTGGAGAAGGCAAAGAGCTATGAAGAAAAGGTCAAGATAAGTTATGCAAAACTTGATGAGCACTAGCTAGACACTAGTACAAAAAGAGCAATATATTACTAAAAAACTACTAAAAACTACTTCTAAATGACTAAACATGGTCATGTGACCATTAGTAGTTTATTTCCAGTCATTTAACATGACCAAATTCATGACTAAACCATTTTTAGTCATTTATTGGTTGTTTTGATTGATCAATTTGGTAGTATATTTAGTTGTTAATTTAGCCATTGATTATTGTTAGCTGGTCATTTATTTAGTCATGGTAGTCATTTATTTAGTCATTGTAGTCATTTATTTAGTCATTGTAGTGATTTATTTAGTCATGGTAGTCATTTATTTAGTCATGGTAGTCATTTATTTTAGTCATGGTAGTCTTTTATTTGGGTCAATCCGTGATTCAAGTTACAAATCAAATATAACTTAATTAACCCTCACAAATTTATGCATATAAACTTCAAGTATCATAGATATTCAAATGTTGAGAGAAGCACTATGAAATGAAGACTAAAATGCTTGAACAAATATGATTGATTACTTTGAAAATTTGCTTCATTAAGACTCACTAGAAAATCAAATACATTCAATGTCTCACTGACAACTTCCTCACTGGAAAAACAAAGCTTCACTAGATAAACAAAAATCTCACTGATTTTAGCCTCACTGGCAAGTCAAAACATATAAATGATGTGCCTCACTGGCTATTTTACATCATTTATTGAAGAATAGAAGAATTCAAAAAGGCATAAAAATAGAGAATCACTCTATATTAATGAATTTATTTTCTTGAAAGTTTCATTTGGATTTGAAACTCAAGAACCTTTACTATTGCACCTACAATCCAAGCCTAGAAAACATTTTCTATTTAATCCACCTATAAAATAAGTGTCTCACTTGTCAGATTAATACCCAAAAATAATTCTAGAAAATGAATAGCAACATATTTGAACCCAGATTCATTTCAATTAGATTTGAAACTCAAGAACCTTTACTTCTACACCTACAATCCAAGCCTGCAAAACATTTTCAATTCAATCCACCTACAAAATAAGTGTCTCACTTGTTAGATTAATACTAGAAATAATTCTAGCAAATGAATGGGAACAAATTTGAACCTAGATTCATAAAGCTCATAAGAAAGGAAGGTTAATCCAAAACCCTAGAATCTATGTGCAGATATGATGCCCAATAGCATATGGAGCCCAAGCATGATTCAACGTCTCATTAGATGGTATATATTCAGCCATAGTGAAACCAATTCAAAATATCATCCGGTGGGGGTAACAATAAAAGCATACCTTTCTCTTTTTTCTCAACGGCTCACCATGGCTTATCAACAAAGTGTGAGCTTAAGCTCACCCACCTACTACACTATGATAAAATTTTAAGCACCCCACTCTGCTCCAATCATTCACAGCAAAAAAGAGAAGATGGAACCGCTAAGAGCAAGAAAATAAAAAGGAGATGAAACAAAATAGGTTAGAGTTTTGAGTCTTTTTGAATTAGGGGTTACCTTTAGGGTTTCAATGAGAAGCAACCCACGTACTACACTACTAAGTTGTTGGTCTAATCTAATCTATGTATAGTGGGTGGTAGATATATAAGGGTGGGGAGTGTTTTCTACTAGCGTGCTAATCCTCTATATATTGGGTAAGTTGCTCTTTGGCAAATGCGAATTCCTACATTGTTAATAGTCTTGGCTGACTTGCTTTTCCCTCTAGCTTGAGGGTTCTAGGGTATGAACCAATGTTTAACTACGCGCTCTCCCAATGTCCCTCAGATGAGGGGAGTGATTATACTGAGAGAAGATGAGTAGGTCTGAGCATCAAGAAATTTTAAGCGCTTCACTTTGTTCCATTCATTCATAGCAAAAAAAGAAGCCAAGACTAATAAGATTAAAAAAATAAAAAGGAGATGAAACAAAATAGGTTAGGGTCCTTTCTGAGTTAGGGTTTACTTTTAGGGTTTCAACGAGAAGCAACACATGGGCACCAAACTGAAATTGAGGTGGGCACCAAAAGTGAAAGGTGAAATGAAATATGTATAATTTTGGCATCCATATTATTATATATATTATAATATTATATTATTATATAATATTAAATATATTATAATATAATATTATATAATAATATAATATTATAATATTAATAATATAATATAAATATAATATTATATTATATAATATAAATATTATTGTTACCTAATTTAGCTTCCAGGTCAATCAGGTAGAGCTGAGATTGTTTGCAAAATAAAGACAAGGGTATACATTGATTTCTGCTAAAAGTTTCATTCATATGCATAGAAGTATTGTCAAATAAATTATAGTTTAGTTTGAAAATGTATACAAGAGAAAGAGTACAGATTTTGCATGATTGTTGTCTTTTATTGGTAATAATAAATGTATGGTGTCCCACAAGCTGTGGGAATAAATTTTTCAATACAATATGAAAATAAACAATACATTTGAATGAAAAAGAAAAGGAAAAGCATATGAAAAGAGTAGTGATCTGTCATTTCCTGAATGATGAATCCCAAGTTGAAAAGTTGCATCCTTGTCCAACCCCTCTTGCTTGAGTGCTCTACAAGTTGATTTGCTGCTGCTTGAAATACCTACAAGGGATGAGAAAGTTGTGTTAAAGCTCAGGATCCATATTCCTTGTATATACTATATCAAAAAATATATAGTTTATTATCCTAAGGCATTGAAATAGTTTTTGCAACATCACATATATCAAGAAAAGAAAAGGAGTGGCATCAATCATCATGAGCATCATAGGAAGCTTTTGGCTTCATTATTTTATCTAACATGTTTGTTCACTATGCAGGTATAGGTACATGTTTCATTGCTAGATTACATTGTTCAATATCATAGCACATGGAGATAAATGGGCTCCCATGAGGGTTGAGCCCAACATGTTGCCTTCTTGTTTTGAGAGGGATGAGAGTGTAAAATAATTATATTTATCAACTTTAAGCATATATCTCATCACCTATAATGGTGAATTGGTTGACATCACTATCATAAATGACAAAATATTTACTCAATTGGAACCCAATAAGAGAAGGCAACCACCATGATGGGATAATAGAGCAGAGTTAAAGTGAGCCTATCATTAGCTCATAAAGCCACAAAGATCATGGAAGATATATAAAGATAGTGATCCTCAATCATGAATGAGGAAACAATGCATAGTGCACAATCAATGGATCAGAAGAGAATAGTCAACAATGATACATTGAAGGGACAAACCTATGGTGAAGGAAAAATCATAGGTCTACGTAAGTGGCATCATCTCTAAAAGCATTTGAGACATTCAATCAGTCCCATCACTGTATAATTTATGATAGTCATTTTGCCTTAACCAATGAGAACACAAAGTCATGGATGGGATCAATTGATAGTCTCTGACATGAAGGACACTCACAATCATATTATCATAGGGTAGTGAGAAGTAACAAAAGTGAACAAGTCTACATTCACTCTTCATGAGATGGAGTTATCAAACAGTAAGTGGCAGCCTTCAAGCCACACTATGATGAATAGTTAACAGTCAAAACTCTCAACTACCTATGCCTAGGCATCTACAAAAAGAGATAGCTGTGATCACTTTGAGAAAATTAAAAAAGAGATGTGCATAGAGTCACAACTATGAAAAAATAGACAACTCATAATGAAGTGCAATAGACTCAACACCAGAGGATAGACAAACTGACAAGTGCATTGTCACAGTATAGTCTAGGAATCACCTTTTGCAAATGCTTAAATAAAGAGTAGTTTTATGAAGACAAGGAAGTTTCATCACTCCTGGTTAAAGAGAATGACAGTGAGGTCCTTCACTATAGAAGACTAATTGCAAAAAAACATGTATTAGGGCAGTCATCATTACACAATGAACTGATGCAGCCAAAGAATAGTGAACAAAGGTTTCAATTACACTAGGTCATGGTGATGGTCAAGAGAGAGTAGACCTACTAGCACTAAAAGTATTGTCTAAAGAGATCAAAAGGCATGATAATCATAGACTACCATAGACAGTCAGGAGCAGTCTTGAAAGATAGATGGCAGGTATTAGTAAGATTTATATAATGATTGAGTAGATGAGCAAAACAAGAAATTATGACTGTAGTCAAGTAGGGACAGTCAATTTGTTAAGTGACAAGGAGACCTAAGACGGTGATCTAGAAGCCTCTAATCTTTACAAAGCCCCATTCATGATAATAGTCATACAGTATACAATAGGGGCATTCACATTAAGGTAGCAATTAGGAGTCAAATGTGGAAGAAGAGCACATAATAATGATCACCTAGTTGTAAGCAGGGACAACTAAGATGCATGTCATGTTAAGATGAAGGGAATGAGAGTTTTCATACTTGTAGGGTTGTGTGATCACACAAAGTTTTGGGTTCAAGGGTGATGAGCCTCATGCTTGTGCATCCATGAGAGAGACCTATAATTAGTTTGTAACCCTCATAAGGTACATCATCATCTATCAAGGGATCATCAGATGAAGGGAACAATCAAAAGATAGTCCACAAAAAAACTATATGCTTCCTTTAAACACTCACAATGTCTATCCTAAAGTGGTGAAGCATTAATATAGAGGAGAGATTACCATAGATAGTCAGGAGTAGTCTAACTATAGAAGGTGCAGAAGTCTATAAATAGTTCATGATGCAAATACAAAGAGCAGTCACAATCTTAGCTATAGGGAACAACGATTATCACAAGAGAACATGAAATGGAGATACAAATCAAGAATGAAGATACTGTCACATGGAGTTATGTACAGTGGTGATAGTCATATGGTAGTTAGGGTTCCTCAAACAATCACAGATATCACTATCTTTCTTTTGTTCACATCGTGTTCTAAGATAGTAAGTGTTACGTCAGAAAATGTCCCCCTAGGGGATTTTCCCTCTTAAGGTTTAGGTCCCAGGTCTTGTTTATACATTTAGAGCATCTTACATGTTAATCTGACATCTCGATGAGAAAACACTAAAGTTTAATGGCAATTTAGACTCACAGGATGCACTTATGCAAAATCATGCCTGAAACAGGGGATGGACTTGGGCACCCGTGCCCTAGTCCTGCCCTATTTTAGGTGAGGCCCAATTTTGGAGTGTCAATTTGTGACCATTATTTAGGTCCTATGCCAACACAGTAAGTTTCAATTACAAAATTCTTGGTGGGAATGCTTGTAGTTGCATATATAAGCATGTTTAGGCATTCATTTGTTAACTAGATAGCAACTTTCATTCATGAGCTTGTGTAGAAGTGATCCAAGGCATTCATTGTGTGTTGTAGAGTAAAGTTTGTGTTTTTATTGTGTTTGTATTTACATATTTGGAAGCCATCTCCTCATGGCATGAAGAGCTTCTTCCTTCCATGAGATCTTCACTACAAGGTGATATCAATTGTGTTTTTAATCATTTATCATTTGGATTTTACCTCTATCCTGTAGGGATACACATTCTTTATCTGACAACAGTGTTTGGAAGACTTGAATGTCTCTCTAGGGCTTGACTGAGGCAAGCCTCTAAACACCACAATCCCTAACCCATTTTTCCCTGACTACAAGTTGTAAGTTGTAGGAGTAGAAAAAGTAGAGTTGGAGGAGAGCATTGCAGACTATCAGAATTGCAGATCAAAGAAGAAAATAGGGACTTCAACTTGGGTGTCCATTCATTAGTCCTCCGGATCCCGCAACAGGAAAATCTCTAAAACAACAGGAATAGGTTGATGTTAGGGTAAAATTGGATCAACAATGAATATATAATAACAATCAATATCAAGTTACCCAAAACTTCAATGAAATAGTGAACAAAGAAGATTCAAATAAACAATGAACAACAAAGCAAACCTTCCTCAATTAGAAGCTTCCATTGATCGCCTATCACAGTTGTTCTTGCATGTATGAAATAAGGCCCTCAAAGAGTGCACTTCCTTGCTATGCTTCAAGAATGTGAATTGGGAATGGCTATGATAATATCACAATGAAGAGGAGCTTCACAACAATGGTAGTAGTGCATAGTACCAAATGTGATCACAAGCAATAAGGAATTGGTGCCAAAGTTGCATTGTAATTCCTATAGAGTAAGTTTACTTAGAGCTTGGATGAATGAAATGGAGGAATATGGTTCAATTTATAGACTTGGGAGAGAAGAGATCAACAGTATAGAAAGAATAAGAAGATCAACGATTGAGAATAGATGAGTAACGTGCAACGAATAAGAAGAAGACAAGTGTCACACAAAAGTTGTTTTATTTGAGTTAACTATTTTCTTTTCTAAAGATAAGACATGCTTTTCATAAATTAGAAAGCTTTTTTTCTAATTTAAGAGATATTGATAAAACAAGGTTGATTGAATAGATAACACAACTTGAGATTTTCTTTTGCATGATTTGAGAGAAATTAAATAATAAATTATTTAATTTTGTGTGCATGAAGAAGAAGACTTCTTTTTAGAAGATTTGGAAGATATTTAGAAGATAAGAAAGCAAGTTAAATAAATAAATTTATTTAATTGTTGTGCATGATTTGGAAGAATAAATAAAATATTTGATTATATTTTATTTTTAGAGATTGAGAGGATTTAAATAAATTTGATTTGATTTATTCAAATTTGGAGGAATGAATTTGATTTAATTAAATAATTTAAGAATTATTTAATTGTTTGGAAGAATTAAATAAAGAATTTTATTTAATTTTGACTTTAGAAGAGGTAATTAAATATTTTGATATTTAATTAATTTAGAGGTGTTATGAATCAAATAAATAAATTTGTTTATTTATTTATTGATAGAGGAATTAGATGGAATAAATATTAAGAATATTTATTTACACCAAGTCGTGTCATTTTTAGGCGTATACATTTTGCCCCTCTTTGGTGCAATGCAGTTTATGGCATTGCTTCAAAGAATAGATGGTCTGATAATGATACATGCCCTAGTTTGCCCCTAGTACAGGTAATGATGATAGGATGCCCTCTCAGGAGATTGGACGAGAAAAAGGTAGGACATGAGATAGACAATCTCACGAAGACGAAGGGAAAACTTGGTTATGATGAAGAAAGAGCTAAATGACACATGATGCAAGATAGAATAACACACACAAGCAAGTAAGAAAGTATGCACAAATGATACAAGAACAAACAAGGTATTGCCCCTATCAAGTGGTAAACCAACGATATACTGATAACGATATACAATAGTGTTGTCATAGCGGGGAATGATATATCCCTAGACCAACATGGTAGGCATGTTGCCATGGCGGGGAACGATAGATCCCTAGAGCAACATGAAGGATAGTGTCTAGGTTTAGGAAATGAAACATGCCATGTAAGACGTGTGTGTTGGTCTGATTTTGACAATGTTACATCTTGTATAAGACAATTGATTGATTAACTGATCAAGTTGGTTTATGACCAGACAAGGATCAAGACCACTGAGTGCGATTGGATAATTTGACAAGATTGACTTGACTTGATTGGTATGGATTAAGGATAGACTTGCATGGGGATCATTGCTCATATTGACTGGATTGAGAAGAATGGATCACAATGATAGATAGAATTTTGATCGATAGAAGAATGACTTGACAGAAGAACTCATAAGTTTCATTTTGTATTGATACTCTACATTGTTTGGATCTTTTATTGCATGGGATATGGATGTATGGATGTATAATGGATGTATGATGGATGCTTTTCTTTTGACATCTTAATGGTGCAAGTATTTTGAAGTGCTTATTTCATAATTGGGTGATTTGTTTTTTGGTACTTTTTCAAAATGTTGTAAGTTAATACAAGCATCTAGGTATAAATGAACTAATATGACCTGAGTATCACTTACATGGAGTTTGATTTAGCAAGTTAATACAAGCATCGAGGTATGATTGAACAAAGATGACCTGAGTATTTCTTGCATATCAACAAACAAGGATTGCTCCTATTCATGTTAGAACTTTGATGTCCTCAATGATCTTTTGTAGATCATGTCTTTAGACAAGGCTTCATATTACTAAAGTTTAATCCACAAATAACAAACAAAGAAAATAATCATGCCCCCATCATAGCATCTCTAGCTTTTGGCATCCTTGAGTAGCATAGAAAGGCATGATAGCAAAATCAAGACTCTATATTTTAACCATGTTTCCAATCCATAAAACATATTTACATTTAGATGTGTTTGTTTCTTGCCATAATTTGGGTAAAACTATTTAGAAGGCCTTAGGAGTTTGTTTGCTTTTCTTTGGATAGGTTAATGTCTTGTGTCAGGATTTTTGCTTGAAAAAGAGCAGGTTTCACTTGCACTTGCTTGCCTGGTGAGAAGATTCCACAATCTTTATTGGTGAGACAGACCCTAAGGGACTGACCTAGTGCCTCGGGTGCTCATTACTAAATGGCCTTACCTATGTGACAATGCAGAGGTAATGTAGTTCAGGGACCTAGACCATGGATGGACTAGAGGATAGATGACTAGGTATGGGATGGATGGAAAGGTGGAGCCTCGAGGGTGCATTGAAAATGGCCTTGCTTACGTGACAACACAAAGGTGACGTGGTTTGGGGTTAACCCTGATGGACCTAGGATATGGATCAGATGAGACGATATGGAACAAATATGGATCAGATATCAAACAGATATGGATCAGATAAGACATGATATGGAACATATATGGATCAGATATGGAACGAATATGGATCAGATATGGAACAGATATGGATCATATAAGATACGATATGGAACAAATAATCTTGATGATAAGGAAACACCATGGATAGGTAGATATATGGGTGACAGTGGATACAAATGGTTTAGGTAGAAGGAATCAAGGATGTGATCGCCAAGGACTATGTCGCATAGGAATAACATGCCCCATTGTAGGTAAATAATTAGGACTTCTCATGACAACACTTATGACGATAGGAGGATAAGAGGATAATGAAGGATTTGCATGGCTTGGAGGGATAAGATATGTGAAGAGACATCTAAAATATTTGTCAACATTGTGCCCCCAATGTTTATCAAGACCAAAGAAATAGAGGAAAGGAAGATTAGGATGAATAGACTGGATAGTACCAGTAGGATAGGATAGGAAATGGTATGGAAGGAAACTGATAGGAGAAGAGTGATATGCTGATGAGACAAGGTGTCCCTAAGTGTAGGTGATGTAGAAGATCAACTTACACAGGACGCCTGTTTGCCAAGTTTTCATCATGGTACTTATCCAAGGCACCTATTTGCCAGATTCTCACCATTGGATGAAGAGATTTTTCTTTACTTTTTTTATTTTTTCTTTTCTTTTGAAATAGTTGGATGGGGGAAAGTGGACATAGAAAAGGAGAGACTCAAGTATGTAGGTCCCTAAAAGGTGATAGTCCTACTAGATGGATGTTGTTGCACGGACCATGTCTAGTGCTCTCATAAATGTTGGTAGGGGATTGCATGAAAGTGAGATGGAGAAGGTAGATATTGGATTATGAAGGGTGTGATAGTGGATGATGATGCAGAATATGGGTGCCAAAAATGTTAGGGTAAAATTGGATCAACAATGAATATGTAATAACAATCAATATCAAGTTATCCAAAACTTCAATGAAATAGTGAACAAAAAAGATTCAAATAAACAATGAACAACAAAGAAAACCTTCCTCAATTCGAAGCTTCCATTGATCATCTATCACAATCATTCTTGCATGTATGAAATAAGGCCCTCAGAGAGTGCACTTCCTTGCTATGCTTCAAGAATGTGAATTGGGAATGGCTATGATAATATCACAATGAAGAGGAGCTTCACAACAATGGTAGTAGTGCATAGTGCATAGTAGTGAATGTGATCACAAGTAATGAAGGAATTGGTGCCAAAGGCATGCTATAATTCCTGTAGAGTAAGTTTACTTAAAGCTTGGATGAATGAAATGGAGGAATATGGTTCAATTTATAGACTTGGGAGAGAAGAGATCAACGGTATAGAAAGAATAAGAAGATCAATAATTGAGAATAGATGAGGAATGTGCAACGAATAAGAAGAAGACAAGTGTCACACAAAAGTTGTTTTATTTGAGTTAACTACTTTCTTTGCTAAAGATAAGACATGTTTTTCATAAATTAGAAAGGTTTTTTTTCTAATTTAAGAGATATTGAGAAAAACAAGGTTGATTTAATAGATAACTCAACTTGAGATTTTCTTTTGCTTGATTTGAGAGAAATTAAATAATAAATTATTTAATTTTGTGTGCATGAAGAAGAAGACTTTTTTTTAGAAGATTTGGAAGATATTTAGAAGATAAGAAAGCAAGTTAAATAAATAAATTTATTTAATTGTTGTGCATAATTTGGAAGAATAAATAAAATATTTGATTATATTTTATTTTTGGAGATTGAGAGGATTTAAATAAATTTGATTTGATTTATTCAAATTTGGAGGAATGAATTTGATTTAATTAAATAATTTAATAATTATTTAATTGTTTGGAAGAATTAAATAAATGATTTTATTTAATTTTGACTTTAGAAGAGGTAATTAAATATTTTGATATTTAATTAATTTAGAGGTGTTATGAATCAAATAAATAAATTTGTTTATTTATTTATTGATAGAGGAATTAGATGGAATAAATATTAAGAATATTTATTTAGACCAAGTCGTGTCATTTTTAGTCGTATACAGTTACAGACAAGGTTTCCCAAATCCTGAAGAAAATAGTGGCATTAGACTAGGATGCTCGCTCATTAATCCCCGATGGTTCCACTTTCCAAACTTTGAAATCTTGTACACATTTGATTGTCATTTGATATCTCTGTGTGCGAGCATTTTCTGTTATTTGTCTGTTTGCTTCCAAATTTACAAAATTAGGGTTTTGAGTATAATTGGGCTTAATTAAACAACTAAATCACACAATTTCAAATTTCCCTACATTTCAAGTGACTAAAAACCTGATAGTAGATTTCCTACTCAGTTGAAGTCCTTGAATGTTTGAGGTGAAAGGAGGATTCATACAAATTAGCCCTAAACATAAACAAATCCTCTTGCATCAATTTTCACCTTAAACATTTGGGTGAACCCATATTTTTAATGAAATTTACACCTTGTTGAGTGTTTTTCTTCAAATTTATATTCATTTCATTCATTCATTTCATTGTTCACCTTATTGCATTCGGAAAATTACAAAAAAATTGAAATATTTGAAAATTTTGAAAAAAATTAGCATTTTTAGCTTGCATTTTCATATAATTTAAATTAGTTGGCATTTAATTTTAATAAATTTCTGTCATTATTATCAAATCTGATTTAATTTATAGAAAATTTCCATTCATCATTAATTTAGATTGCATTTTCATGCTTAAATTGTTAGAAATTGCTTGAAATTGTGAATTTTTCCATATAACCTAGTTTTGCATTAAAGCTAGGGTTTGTAGTCAAAATCTTGTTTCAGATTTAACCATCCTTTTAAAAAAATTATTAGGATTTATTTCTCACTATAGTGTTGCATCTTAGTGATTTGCTTAAAAAATTTTATGCCTAGGGTTTGAAAACCTCTATTTTTCACTAGATTTGGCCTTATCATCTCTCTAGATTTGCACCATAAGCATGTTGTGACAAATTTTTTGGAATTATGTGGTTTATATTACTGATGTAATCTTCTACCCCTCCTAAAATTCTTTACAACACCTTTTTATTGGGTTCTTACAGTGGAAATTTGGTGAAAATTTACATATTTTAGCTATATTTTCCCTAGGGTTTGATCTTGAGTTGCACTATATGCATGTTGTGACAGATTATTTGGCATTAGGTGGCTGTTATTACTGTTATAATTTTCTTTCAATCATCATTTTTCTCACAACACCCTTTTTCATACTCTTTTGCATTGAAATTTGGTGAAAAATTGCATATTTTAGCTATATTTGCCCTAGGGTTTGACCTAGATTTGCACTCCAAGCATGTTGTGAAAGATTTTAAGGATTTAGGTGGCTGATATCATTGATATAATTTGTTGTACCTCCTAAAATTCTTCACAAAACCCCTTTTGTTGGGTCTTTGCATTGAACATTTGTGAAAAATTACATATTTTAGTGCATTTTCACTAGGTTCTGAGTTGTCATCATTCTAGGATTGCATCAAAAGTGTGTTGTGAAGGATTTCATGGATTTTTTGGATTAATATCAGAAATATTATTTTTTTCCCCTAATAAATTTTCTTAAAACACCTTTTCTTTCACTCATTTGCATTGAAAAAAGTTGAAAAAATCAAGCATTTTAGGTCATTCTCATACATCGTTTTGCACTTGTCTTTTGCATAAATTTTGAAAATCTTTTAAAAAATCTAATATTGCATTGAATTGAAAACTTAAAGACATGGATTTTAATCATAACAATAACAATAGGTTCCCTCCTAGGCCTTACATGAAAAGAAAGGTCCCTGAACCTGAAATCATGTTTACACCTCATGATAGAACAATTGGAGAAACTAAAGGACCCCTCTATATCACTATGAAGATAATGGAAAATCCTATGGATGGAACCCTTATTGATCCTAATTTCATGACTAATGTCACCATGGAGGAGTTCCTCTTTTCACATAGATTAATGCAAGGCTCTTACGACCCTTCGAATATGATGATTAAGACACATAAGGGAACCTTTGTGAACACTTCTAGGATGATATCTTTGTTTGGCACTATATTTGATAAACATGTAGAACAATGGTTTGATGTTGTCCCCATTTCTGACCTTTTCCATATCAAACTAGGACATCCATGGTTAAAGACTATGTAAGTTGTCCCTTCAACAATTTATAACTGTGTAAAATTTCTCTTGAATGGACAAGTGCATACTATTCATCACAATAGGTATAAACCTTTGATTACAAGACAACATTTTACACTAGATTACTTTTGGGAAAAATCTAAGGTGGAACTAGAGACATGAACAGACTTTAACTTCTTGGGATATAGAAACTACAAAATAAAACTATTACATCAAGTGGCTAGTCCCTCTATGCAAGAAACAAGAAGAGACGAACAACCCATATTTGAAGAGAATCCTAGACCAAAAGGAAATGGACCCTATGCTGAGGTTCCTCCCCCACCATCCTTACAAGGATTGGGAGGTAGTTGTTGACAACAAAACATTCCACCTAGACAAATGAGATTTGATCATGGTGATTCCTCCTCTAAAACACAAAAACCTATGAAAGAGAAAAACACTAACTTACAAGAGATAAGTGGTAAGACAAAAATAAATAGACAAGCAAGAGAAAGGAGGAGCTGATGACAAGATTATACCTAATGACTTGGATCTCAACAAGAAAACATCTCTCCAAACATTGAACCAAACCAAGAAGATCTTAAGAATGGACAACTTGAAAACAAGAACAAGAGTTGGGCTATGGTACCTTATGTCCCACTTTCCTCTAACATTCAAGAATGGGAAGATGACAATGATTTGCTTGATGACAACACTTAGTTCGATGATCCTATAGGTAAATATTTCTAACCCTTTATCTCTCGTGATGTGCTTCCCCCGTGACATGTTATGTGTTGTTTAGGCCTCCTGGGATGACCCTTGATTCTCTTGTAAGGTCCAAGATACCAGGAGACCACCTCTACTATGACCCTTCTTCTATTTGTATCATCATTCTTCTATATTGCTTCTCCTCTATTTTCAATGTTGTGTGTTGTTTCTTACAGACATAGCATCACAGTTGGCGACTTGGGGGCACCCTCCTATGTGACTATCCCTAAGACACTTATTTCTCCTCTCTTGATTTATTGTTTACTTTCCTCTAGTCTTTCTATCTAGCGGGTGGATGACGAAAAACATTTTATAGTGATGTGGACCTAGCGTCCTTTTAGTGAGAAATCAAAAATTGGACTTATTTCCCATATGATGATGGGGTTGATATATATTATCTGACACTTGGCTAGTAGAATCACTCCATCCACTTTGTCATGTGATCTTGATGATGTCTTATCTCACTTACAAACCATAACAATATTTTTTCTCCGTGCACTTTGTTTGTTTTTGAATCTCACCTTGGTGACACTCGGTTTTGAGATTTTCATGGTATAGCCCCATGGTTATACTCGATCGCTAAATGCCTAGTATAACCTTGGCTCTTTGTGTGAATGATCATATGTAATGATGTTATTTATCATGATGGATATTAACACTTTTCTTGCAAGGATGTGTTTGTGGGAATATTTGACAATCGTAAAGTACATGTCACCTCTGGGGGCATGGATTTTGCGAGAGCTCATGTTCCCTTGTCATTTTCTTCCTACCTTAATGTGCTTGATATCAATACTTGATATCAACCAAAGGTGGGGGCATATATAAGGTAAGTTGTTTGTTGTAGATATTAGCATTGTGCTTGTTCTTAGGTGCAGTCTTAAAGACTAGTGGCGATGAGTCCCTCCTTCACTCTGAGATTTTTTTGAAATCTATTACAATCATTTAAGCCCTCATTATGAGGCAAGGATATCACTTTTCTATCTTAAGTCCTATGTGGAGACGGGGATGGTGTATTTCTTGTGGAGAGTGCACATCTTATCATTTTCAAAAAGTCCTCATCATGAGGCAGGGAGTGGTTCTGTGACTAGCTCAACACTTAAGTGTTTCTTCGGTGATTGTTGTGGTGAAGTACAATCATCAGTGTGTGCCACTAATGTTCCTGAGATGGTGATGAACCTAGAAATAGGAACACCGCATCGCTTGTCTGCCATGTTTTTTCCGTGTCTTCCAAGTGTGTGTGTATTGCATGTTTGTTCCCAAGCATAGTTTAAAGACTGGTGGTGATGACTCCCTCCTATGCCTTGGGATTTGTGTGGCATGTTTGATTTGTTTGGTGTGTATTGCATGTATGTTGCCCCATATGCAATTTAAAGACTAGTGGGGGTGAGTCCCTCCTATATTATGGGTGGTGTGTTTACTTTCCTATACTTGCATCTAAATTTCATATTTATGAAAATGAAAAAGAAAAATAAATCATCTTTGTCTTCTCTGCATTCACTGTCTTCAATGCTATATTCTCTGTGTTTTGCATGACTATAATTGTATTCTTCATATCTTGCATGCCTGCTACTGTCTTCTCTGTGATTGGCATGTCTTCTCTGTGCTTGGCATGTTTGCTGTGTTTGTTGACCATACTTTAATGCATGTATTTGCCTTGAATTTATTACATACATTAAAGTGGGGGTTGAATGTTACATCAAAAAATGTTCCCTTCGGGGCTTTTCCCTCTTAAGGTTTAGCTCCTAGGTCCTGTTTATGCATTTAGAGCATTTTGTATGTTAATCTAACATCCCGATGAGAAAACCCTAAAGTTTCATGGCAATTTGAACTTAGGGGATGTACTTATGACAAATCCTACCTAAAATAGGGTGGTGGACTTGGCCGCCCGCGCCCTAGTCCTACCCTATTTTAGGCCAGGACTAATATTGGAGTGTTGATTTGTGACCATTATTTAGGTCCTATGCCAACACAGTAAGTTTCAATTACGAAATCCTTGGTGGGAATGTGTCTAGTTGCATATATAAGCATGTTTGGGCATTCATTTGTAAACTAGATGGCAATTTTGATTCATGAGCTTGTGTAGAAGTGATCCAAGGCATTCATTATGTGTTGTAGAGAAAACTTTGTGTTGTTACTGTGTTTGTATTTGCAAATTTGGCAGCCATCTCCTCATGGCATGAAGAGCTTCTTCCTTCCATGAGATCTTCACTACAAGGTGATATCAATTGTGTTTTTAATCATTTATCATTTGGATTTTTCCTCTATCCCGTAGGGATACGCACTTTTTATTTAATAACAGTGTTCAAAAGACTTGAATGTCTCTCTGGGGCTTGACTGAGGTAAGCCTCTAAACACCACAATCTCCAACCCATTTTTCTTAGATTGTAGGTTACAGGTTGCAGGAGCAGGAAAAGTGGAGCTGGAGGAGAGCATTGTAGACTATCAAAATTGTAGATCAATGAAGAAAATAAGGACCTAGAATTAGGAGTCCGCTCATTAGTCCTCTAGATCCTACAACAAGAAAATCTCTAGAATATCAAGAACAGGTTGTAGACAAGGTTTCCCAGATCCTGAGGAATATGGTAGCACTTGACTAGGGCACCCGCTCATTAGTCCCCGACTATTCCGCTTTCTGAACTTTGAAATCCAATATGCATTTGATTGTCATTTGATATCTCTATGTGCGAGCATTTTCTATTATTTGTCTGTTTGCTTCTGAATTTGCATAATTAGGGTTTTGAGCATAATTGGGCTTAATTGAACAACTAAATCACACAATTCCAATTTTCCTTACATTCCAAGTGACGAAAAACCTGATAGTAGATTTCCTACTTGGTTGAAGTCCTTGAATGTTTGAGTTGAAAGGAGGATTCATACAAATTAACCCTAAACATAAACAAATCCTCTTGCATCAATTTTCACCTTAAATAGTAAGAATAAGAAAATATATGCAAATGACTGAGAACAACAAAAGGGCAATATTACAAAGGAGGACTGATGTAGTGGTACTTAGGGTTACAAGCATTCTCCCTTTCATTGTTCAGAGGTGAAATATAGAACAATATAGTTAATTATCTCATTTTCCTTCATGGTCTATCAAGAAACCAAATATGTATGCTGGTTTATCTCAATAAGAATGAGTAGAGGGTTTCAATAAAACCCTAGCCATGATAGATAAACACAAGATAGAGCATTAAAAGAAGCCAATGTACAAATAATGCTCAGAATGCCACAAAAAATACTTCCTTCATGCATTGTCAACAACTATAGAGGAAAGATATACATCATACTAAGAGAATGCCATTCAAAAATCATGTAGGAACCTGAGATATGGGCTACATTTTTCTCTGTAAAACAAATGCACAGAAAGAAGGAATATAATCATCATTTTTTGCATAATAGAGTTCCAAAAAAATGTTTTTATTCACTGATGTTTAAAAGAAAAGTAGATTTTGGAATGATAGAGAGATTACTTAAGCTCGTTTTATTGATTTCTCATGAAAAATACAGTCCAAAACTCTAGTTGAACCTCCAGAAGCTCAAGTAAACCCTACCATGGTAGTACTCACCAACATAGTGAAGTAAAGATGCAAAATGAAATGTGAAATGAGGGTTTATTTAATCCTTTTGTAAATAGGGTTTGAGAACCCTAGGTATGCTAACAATGTTAAAGCACTTTTTGCATTTTATTTAAAACTTTGCAAAAAAATTAATACCTCGACCTTATGTGTATATGCCTAGCAATAAGGGTGTGTCCCCTTATATTTTATTTGCATTGACTTCAAATATGGTCAAACCAAGCACCTTTTATTTTGCATTTGTTTTGAAATGTAAAATATTAAGCTAAGTGGTGTGATTATAAACCACCTAGTTAATCCTATGTAAATGCAAAATGATGTGTATTTGTGTCATGTAAATGTGTAGAGGGGATATGGTTGAGCTGTTATGTTTATGTCAAGTATATAGGGGAAAGTTGGAAGAAGTTGGCAAACATGTGGAAGGAATATAGGAGTTGTTTTGACTGAGTTTTAAAAGCCTTGGAGGGCATTCAGGGGCAGTTTTAGGTTCCTTTATGATAGGTGAGGTCAAGCCTTGACCTTTTCTTCATCTTTGAGCCTCTTTGGAGTGGATTTAGGGGCTAGATTTTAGGCTTTTTAGTTATGTACGACCAAGGAGGATTGAGATTCCTACTTTTGTGCAACTGTTGGGAGAGGTTTATAGTAGCTTCAATTATCATTTTTGAAGTTAGTTCTTTTCATTCTCAGGCAGGTATTATAACTCATTTGGGAGTTCTTTCAGCATGACACAAGATTTGTAACTCATTTTACAAATATGTATGATAGTTTACACCTTTGAAGATCAATGGAGATAAGCATTTTGCCTTCTCAAATTTCTATTCTATTGTGTGCATTTAAATGGCTGATGCAATTACATGTGAAGTTATCTCATTCCTTGTTGTTGTGTCTCATTAGTAGCACCTCTATACAGAAAGTGTATGTGTTTACAGTTTATAAGTTGTGTTTGAATGCAAATAATTCTAGTTATGAAAATATATTTTCCTTCTAGGATTGTAAAGATTAAAGCCTTCTTATGAATTTTTTTTGTAAAAGCATATGAGTATTGAGTTGTGCATGTCAAGCTTTATTATTGATTGAATCTATGCGCAAAGCAGTTGTCCAAGTTTTAGATATCAAATTTGGTGCATCACCCTTAGTCATAGGTTTTATTTTATGCAGTCTTTCTTACCTTTTCCAACAAGCAATAGTTTAGGCGAACACCATAAGAGCCAGGTTACTCTGGAGGTTCTTTTCTATTCTAGGTGACCCATAGCCTTAAAAAAGTTCCCATGTTTCACCAATAGGCTGAGTTCACTTAGAAATGGTGCACTATTAGGAGATAACAATTATATTATATTATTATATAATATAATATTATATATATATATATATAATAATAATATAATATTATATATTATATATATATATTATAATATATATTAGATTATATTGTATTATAATATAGTATATTATTATTATATTATATTATAATACAACCCACTCCCTCAATTCAAAATAGTTTTATTAATCATCCACTTTAATATCATATTGTCTAATTTTTATTTGTGTGACTAATTATTTAGTTGTTTTTCTTACCCGACGATCAAATTAGTCACTTATGATGATTAAATTAGTCATTTATTTAGTCATTTATAGATGTGTTGCAAAAAATGAGTAGAATTTAATCATCTTTATTTGTTGTGACTAAAAGTTTTAGTCATAGTCATTTATTTGCCAAAATTCTACTAGTGAGAATAACCCCGATGACAAAGAAGGCTTGCGATTTGAAAAAGGTGAAAGTTCTAAAATCGGTCAAGCAATGGATTTTGAGAACAAGAAGGACAAAGGAAAGCAGATCTAAAATAAAGGGAATGGACCTAGAAAATCACTGGTCAGGTAACCAAATGCTCAAAGGTACCCATCTTTCTATGGTTATTGTAATTCATGCAATAAGTTCGGTCATAAGGCGTAGCTCAATGTAGGAGAAGAATGAATCAAAATGTTCCATCTTCCTTTGGTTAGTGCTTTACTTGCAATAAATTTTGTCATAAATCTAGTGAATGTAGAAGTCAGATAAAGAGAGATTATAACAATGGAAGGAATGCTCAATCTTTCAGAGGTAACTACTTTACATTTAAGAGAATTGGTCATAGAGCTAGTGAATGTAGAAGTTAGATAAGGAATGCTCAATCTTTCAATGGTAATTTATTTACATACAAGAGATTTCCCCATAAGGCTAATGAATGCAGATCTAGAATGAATGAAAGGAACAATAGTCAGAGGAATGTTGTGCGCTACAATTGCAATAGACAAGGACATATTTCTAGGTTTTGCAGAAGTAAAAACATGAGGAAGGATAATCTGATAGAAAAGAAGAAACTAGTGCAAAAGGTTGATGCAACAGAAATTAAGAGGGTGATGAACAAGGTATGGGTTAAGAAGAATGTAATTGAAGCCAAGAATGAGTCTGTGCCAGACTCTAGTGTAGAAACCTCCTCAGGGAAGTAAATTGGGAGCTCTGGCTCAGGGGGAGCTTCAATGAAAATCTGGTTTCCCTAGCCAGAAAAGTGGTACTAATAGTTAGCACAAAGATATGAGTTAAAGAATAGTATATCAGATCTTTTGGAGAAAATTTTGGTAGAAAAGAGTCTAATGCGGAAGATTGCAAAGCAATTTGTTTTGATTGTGAGTAACAGAGGAAGTGTTGACAACTTTTTGGAAACAAGCATTTATGGCGACTAGGTTTTAATGAAAAGGGCTTATAAGAAATATCATTCAAAGGAAATTCACTTTGCATTCTAGTTTTCAAGCAACCAAGGAGATCTGATTGGTGAATTAAAGGAAAACTCAAGCATTTGGTGTAAACAAAACCTAATTGGAAGTGAAGAACAAGGTATTTATAGTTATCTCCCTTGCAATGTTTTGTTGAGCTATGAAAATGTGTATCCCACAAGTTATTGAGATGACTAATAGGCCCCAACCTAAGTTCAAGAAGCATCCATTTAAATCCCTAGAAATAGAACTTGATGGTGCATTTTTTGAAGTGCCCTATGGTGCAATGCATAATGAAGATATTAGGGTTTACATCCATGCTAATATGGAAGAGTATGATCATTTAACATTAGGGCAAGTTTATTTGAATGCGTTGTTTGGTGATAAATTTGAATTGAAGGAAGAATTTAGTGCTCTACATGAGAAGAAATTGGACACATGGATAGATTTTCTTGTTTTCTCTAAAGATGCTTGGGTTAGGTATGTCCTAAGCAGTATCCATGATGAATTCTTTTGGCTGAATGTGCCTCATTTAATAACCAAGGATGCCATTGAGGTTGTTATAGGTTTGTGTTCCTCTGTAACAGTTCTGATGCTTAAATTAGTAAAGAATGACATTGTAATGAAATTAAGTGGTGCTAAGAGAGCATTAACTATTAATGATATAGAGGATCTGGAAGTGAAATTTACTTCAATGGTTATTGGATACAAGTTGTATTTCTCCAACAAGGAGAGCTTTGTTTTAGCCACTACCATCTACACTGCATATGAGATGGTGAAGAGGAATATTGATTATGACTTGTGTGAGTTGCTTTAACAAAAGTTGATGGAGAATCTGAATAGAACCAAAGACACCAAGTACCCATTCTAGTATGGTACTCTTATTATTTGTTTGTTGTTCTACTTCTTGAAGAAGATGCTAGGTATGAATAATATTGTTTGGTTCAATCATTCCCCTATAATAGTACAAATTATGAACCACTTTTAGAGTATTGGAGATGAAAGTGTTCAAAGTGAAGCTCTATGGGGATACTTCAAAACATTCCAGAGCAAAATGTAGGCTAGGGTTAGAATCCCTAGAAAGGTAGTAAAAAAGTATAAAGATGATGTTGTTTTGATGATAACTAAAGATCAATGACTCATGGAGACTGTGAAACCAAGAACATTATGGATCCTAGCAATGGGATATGAGGTTACAAAGGATGTTTTGACTAGTTTTGCAGATCTGATGTTGAGAAAACCTATAGACCCTAAAGAGGAAAGGTTTGGGACTTTTGAAGAAAAGTCTCTTAAAGTTCACTTGGAACTAAAACAACCAGAAACATAAAAAAAAAGTAAAGAAGTGGGTAGAAGAGTATGCCATGAGAAAAGGTTACACCAAGGAACAAATAAATCAAGGTAGAGCAGAAGCTCAAACAACAAAGGCTTTGAAAGAGAAAACTAAACAAGAAAAGGCTTTCGTAAGGCATGAAGTGAATACTGAGCAAGAAAAACTTATTTCTAGCACAAGAAGAACAAGAACCTCCTCTTCTACTAGAGCTACTTCTGGGAGCTTCGAGCCCCTACCTACTGCTGAGGTTGTGAAGGATACTTCTGAAAAGATAGAGCCTGCTAAGGAAAAGAAGAGCGAAAGAGTAAAAATAAAGACCACTAATAGGATGTATGTGAGCCATGGTGATGGTGGTGAAGAACAAGAAGAAATAGAATCTGGTGAGGAAATAAAGGCTTGTGATGGGTGAAATGTGGATTAATCAATAACAATAACAAACCCAATACATCAATGAAATATCAAAGAAAAGGAGATTTAAAATAGCAAATAGAAATACTTACAACCTTTACCTTACACCTTCCATTGTTTGCCTTTTCTTTCTTGATCTTGATGAGATGAATGTTGGCCCTCAAGAAGCTTGCTTCCTCACTTCGAATACTCAAGATGATAAGGAGAAGTTGGCTTTGATACTTTGTGTGATTTGAAGATGAGCTTCAACACACTAATCAAATGGATGATAATGAAGTGCTATGGAGATGGGGTACCAATGGTGTACTATAGTTCCTGCAGCATAAGTTTACTCAAAAGATGGATCTATGAAAGATAGAAGAAGAGGGTTGTATTTATAGAGTTGTGTGAGAGAAGATCAATGGTGGAGATGAAGTAAGAAGATCAATGAAGGAGAATGTTCGAGAGAATGTGCGCGAATAGAAGGACATGTGTCATTCAAAAAGAAGATTTGTTGAGTTAAATGCTTTCTTGATGACGATGAGTTTTCACTTTATTAATTTAGAATTTATTTTTCTAATTTAATAGCAAAGTTGCTTTAAAATTGTTTTAACTCAGCTTTTGCTCTTGTATGACAAGAGGAATATATTTTTAGAAGACATGAAGAGTTTTAGAAGATAAGAAAGCATAATTAAATAAATAGATTTATTTAATTATTTGTAGATAATTTGGAGGAATAAAATAAAATATTTAAATATATCTATATATATATTAGATTTAAGATTTAATTTAAATAAAATAGTATTTTATTAAGTTTGGAAGAATAAAAGATTTAATTAAATAATTAAAATTATTTAATTATTTTTAGAAGAATAAAGTTGATGTAGATTAATTAAATAAATGTAATTTATTTAATTAAATGAGATGGAGTTAATCAAATAAATAAATTTATTTATTTGTTTATTGATAGAACAATGTGAAGATGAAATAATTATTTAAAATATTTATTTAAGTAGAGTCATGTCATTTTTAGGTGTATACATTTTGCCCCTCTTTGATGCAATGTGTTTTATCATGTTGTTTCAAAGAATAATAATTTTTGACAATGAGACATGCCCCAGTTTTACCCCTGGTACAAGTTTAATGACAAGATGCCCCCTTGGGAGATTGGACGGAAAGACGGTAGAAAGCGTGAGATGGACAATCTCATGAAGAAGATGAAAAATGGGTTAGGATGGAGAAACACAGGATATGGTTCAGAGAAATAGACATGGGAAGTAGTTGTAGTTGTCACACAGTCAGATATGGTTCACTTGCTATATATAGGAGCTAGGTCCACAAGTTCTTTTCATTTGTACACTTGTCCTTAGTTGATTGGTCTTTGAGAGCTTAGGAGAGCATGGTAGCTAGAGAGATGGATATTCCATGCGAGGAGCACCGGTTTGAGCAGATCCGACAATTCGATTGGCCAACGGAGGCAGGAACCCCAGTATGTAGTTTGTCAAAACTCGCTAAAAGTCATTTATTAGGGAAATAAATGCTTAGGGAAAAATACTAGGACAGATGCATCGAACTGTCATTCAGTGCATATACAGTCTGAAATGGCACATATGCTGGTAAGTGGTGCATTTGAGATATAACCTGGCACATATGATACTTTGGTGCATACAGGCGCTAAATTGGCACATCCATGGGAGAATGGTGCATGTGACATAATAAGTGGCGCATGTGCCAAAATTGCACATACATGTCAAAGGGTGGCGCATTCATGGTGAAGAGGCACATATGATATGGATTGGTGCATTTGCCACCTGAATCGGTGCATTTGTACTAGGGAAATCAATTGACTTAACGAAATTAACCCAATTGGCACCTTGATCGATGTGTCAATTGATAAGCAATCTCTGAGATTGCCGAGAATCTAGTCAAGAGATGATATGCTTGTTTTGATTAATTTGATATGTCAAGTCAATGATAGGATAGTTTGATTACTTTGAGTAGTTTTTCTTGGATATGGATTTCTTTGACGTTATGCTTTGCTTGATTGCAGGAGGATATCTGAGACACCCTTATGTCATGAGAGTAATTCCCTTTGTCGTTATTGTAGCGGTACATGTTGACTGAGATTGACTGTGAGGCACTTGGTGCGATGGGTTTACATTATGTTTGTTTCATACTTGAGATTTGCGTGAACCAGGCCATGTTGACTGCAGTGGTGGAGTGATTCCACAGTGAGAATGGGACATTCCATCTTCTGACGGGGGAGATGGCGATCACTCTAGAGGACGTGTACCAAATTCTACACCTCCCTATTCAGGGAGATTTGGTCAAGTATGAGTCACAGCAAGATGCTGGATTAGCTAAGTACAGATAGGTGTTCGATGACCCAGAGTTGGTGGAGCAGGTGATTTCATGGTAGGACATACATGACTGCTATGACTATTTCCCAAGCATAGTGGCAAGATTGATTAGTGGTGTAGTATGCCCCGATTGGAGGATGCATGAATTCTTGATTGGCTGGGGGAGGGCGCTAGAGAGCATGATCATGGATGGGACCTGATATGCACGGGGTGTGCGTACTTACACACTTATATAGAGATATACACTAGGTGGTGTACCACAGAGTAGCTAGTTTGTCAGTAGGCGTGTCTCTCTTGGAGTTTTGGTTGTGGGAGCACATAGCTATCACATGACTGATATGTCTCTTTCACAGGCAGAGGGGGGAGCCCTACAGTTATGGCTATGCAAGTGTGATTTCCCAGCATAAGCTAGGGAAGCTTGAGTACTGGAGACATGAATTTGATAATGTAGATCAGGTTGTCTGGCACCCATACCTAGACTACGAGGTATGGGATAATGAGGTAGATGATCTTCCATATTGCTTCTAGACTCAGTGGATCATTGGTAGGACTAGGTATATTCTGGAGAGATAGATTGTGAGTAGAGTGTAGAGGCAGTTTGGCCGAGTACAAGGTAGGCTACAGGGGCAGGCTCACTTTGCGAGGACCCATGCAGAGAGATATAGGTGGGGTCCCTTGGCATCATACGAGGAGGCTTTGATAGATTTTTAGTACATTCCTCATGTAGCTTGGTCCATGAGGAGGGACATAGTGGATGCTGGCATGATGCTAGACTACGAGGAAAGGTTTGTAGGGCACCCATTTCCTAGATACTTAGGACCTAGAGAGTTAGCTCCTTGTATCAATGAGGAGGATTCAGATGATGAGAGTGGAGCTGGTAGGAGGAGAGGGGGATGGAGGAGGGGGAGAGGAGATGATGGAAGAGGAGGAGGAGATGGAGGAGGAGATGGAGGAGGAGATGGAGGAGGTGGTGGTAGACCAAGACGGAGGAGGAGGCCTGGGTAGGGACCCTCAGCTCAGCAGGCAATTGCATAGCCACATGCTATAGGACAAGCATATGCACCAGCATAGCAGGTGCTACCATAGAGATAGATGTTGTCACCACAATAGGTGGCTTAGTAGCAGGTACAGGGATAGGTGCCAGCACAACAGGTGGCACTGGGATAGGGACAGGCAGGCAGGCTCTGCAGCTTGATGTATAGCAGTAGGCTATAGTTACACTACAGACTTAGGTAAGGCATATAAGGGCTCATCTGAGAGCAATAGAGTCTTGCAGAGATGCAGATGTGAGACAAATATTAGAGTTATCTAGGGAGAGAGATGTAACCTTGGCTAGTATGTGAGCGATGAGAGTAGAGAGGGATGCAACCATGGTATCTATGGGTATAGATGGTACATCTAGCTTCTTGGTTTCACAGGTGTAGCAAGCACAAACACAATTAGCCCAAGTTCAGAGTGAGCTTGCCAAAGCACAGGCACATGCTTAGTATTAGAGAGGGTTGTACCACAGGGTAGTGTCAGTAGATCAGCATGCCCCTAGCTTTAGGAGCCAGTCGGTAGCATCTCAGAGGGCAGGTGGGTCCCAATCTATAGGATCAATCAGGGCTCCCTAGCAGTTTGGGGGAGACAAAGGAGAGGGAAGCGCAAGGAGCAGTGCTCCATGGCAGCAAGGGTAGCCAAACCTAGACCCTTGTACCATTTTTGGATTTGATGTACACATTTTTTATAGCTGAGATACCCTGTATATGTTCTATTCTTTCCCTGAGAAATGTATCACTATCTTTTTGTACCTTGTATACATTTTATGATATGACTCTAAGATATGGACATATATTTTGATATGTTATACCTTTGGACACAATTTTATGGTTATATGATGATGCAGTTATTGATATTCTATATGCATGTGTTCTATGTTAATATTGTATGGATGGGATCTATCTTATGATGTTTTGTATATGCGATGCATACTAGATGGATGCAAAATGTGAATGTTACTGATATGGTTATGCAACTCTATATGGATTATGTCTATGTTTTTGATGATTTTTTTTTTGCTATGATATACTGATGCAAATGTATGTTGATGACCTAATGCTTTGATTATGTATGCAAATGATTTAACCATGTGAATGACTATTTCATCTGATATGATATGTGACCTATGCTATATTTTTGATATGTCGAAATGTACTCAATTGACATAGAGATGATATAGATATGTGGAAGAGAAAAGATGAAGAAATATAGGCTTTCATTTGGTATACTGCAGGGGTTATTTATTGCATGGATGATATGGATTTTGGGAAATAGAATGGATGCAGATTGTCATTTTGATATTGCAAGTCTTTTGCTTTCATGATTGGGCTCTTTTTGGTATTTTTCTCTTTTTAAAATGTTGTAAGGAAATACAAGCATCTAAGTATAATTAAATCAAGATGACCTGAGTATTCCTTACATGGATTTGATATAGCAAGTTGATACAAGCATCTAGTCAAACTTGAATCTAGATGACCTGAGTACTTCTTGCATTTCAACAAACAAAGATTGCCCCTTTTCATGTTTAGACCTCTGGAGTTTTTGATGATCTTTTGCTGATTATGTCGTTAGATAAAAGTCGTCACATTACTAAAGTTTAATCCACAAGCAGCAAACAAAGAAAAAGATTATGCCCCCATCATAGCATCTCTAGCTTTTGGCATTCTTGAGTAGCATAGGAAGATATAATGACAAAAATACAAGACTTTGTAAGTTAACCTATTTGCAAAACATTCTTGCATTAGATGTGTCTTTTTGCCATAATTGATATAGAATTAGTTGGAGTGTTTTGGTATGGTGCTCTGTTTTGGACAGGCTGATGTTTTGTGCCAAGATTTTTGTTTTTGGGAAGCTTGCTTTGCTATGCTTTCTTGTCTAGAGAAAGGTATCACAATCCTTTATTGGTATCCTCTTAGAACTTGCGGCATTTAAGAATCCAAATCCGCAACCAGGTCAAGGAGTTGCCCCCAATTTAGACAAAGGATCAACTTATTATGGGCGATATGACAAATAGATATGGAGAGACAGACCCTAAGGGACTGAGCTAGTGCCTTGGGGACTCATTCCTAAATGGCCTTGCCTACGTGACAACACAGAGGCAAAGTAGTTCAGGGTGAACCTAATGGACCTAAGACCTAGGTGATGGTGAAGATGCAGAAATGGTATGGACAGCAAGACAGGCGACACTTGACAGATATGGAGAGGAAGGAAGATGGAATGAAGCGAAGCCTCAGGGGTGCATTAAGAATGGTCTTGCCTACGTGACAGCTCAGAGGCAACGTAGTTTGACAATGGTTCAAAGGATTGGTTCTAGATGAACAATACGATGGACACAAGAGATATGAAGTCACAACAGATGGAAGAAGTGGTTTGTCACAGATAGCACATGTTTACCAGGTTTTTACCACTTGCTTTTATTTGTACGAAAGCCAAAAGTACACATGATGCATGTTTGCTAGGTTTTCATCATGGTACCTATCCAAGGTGCCTGTTTACCAGGTTTTTCACCAGAGGATGATTTTTTTGTTATTTTTCTTTTTCTTTTTTTTAATGTTTTTGTTTGTTTTTTTATCACTTTTTCAAATTTTTTGGATTTTTTAGGACTCCCTTACAATGGGATTTTTAGGTGTAGAACTTGCAAAGATGCATGCTGTTGATAGGATCATCGAATAGTTCACCTTCAAATGTAGCCAATTGATATGCCCCTAACCCATAAGCTGCAATGATGACATAGGGACCCAACTAGTTAGGTTTGAATTTGCCTTTCTTCTCTCTATCTTGCTGATTTCTAAGATTTTCTCTTAGGACTAGATCACCTACTTGGAATATGCGAGGCTTTTCCCTATGATTGTAGCTTTTGGACATTCATTGTTGATATGCTTTTATATGGTTAAAGGCTTGTTGCCTTCTCTCTTCGAGCAACTCTGATTCCTGAAGTCTGGTCACTCTGTATTCTTCATCAGATATGAGGCCTTTTAATGAAACTCGCAAGGATGGGATCTCAACTTCAATGGGCAAGATTGCTTTAGATCCATAGACTAGGGAGTATGATGTTGCACCTGTGGGTGTGTAGATGCTTGTGCGGTAGGCCCACAGCGTGGGATTTAATTAGACATGTCAATCACGGCCAGCATCATTTACAGTCTACTTTAGGATTTTTAGAATAGTTTTATTTGATGCCTCTGCTTAGTCGTTGCCTTGGGGGTAATAGGGGGTTGAAAAGTGGTGTGGGATATGGAATTTCTTTCATAGTTCCCTGACATCTTGATTTTTGAAAGGTCGTCCATTATCTGTGATAATGGATGAAGGGACACCATAATGACAAATGATATAGTTCAAGATAAAAGAATTTATGGCCGCTGGGTGAAGAGGGGTGAATCTTGCCCACTAAGTTGAGTCCCCATTGATAGAAAGGCCAAGGAGTTGTTAACGGTTGTAGTTCCTATGCTAGTGCATGTATCAGGTTCCCATTGATTTGGCACATTTTGCATTTATTTACAAAATGATAGGAATCTTATTCCATAGTTGGCCAGTAGTATCCCATGCATATGAGTTTCTTAGCTAGGGTAGGGCCACTAGAGTGGGTCCCGCATATATTGTCATGCACTTCACTTAGGGTAGTTTTATATTCCTCACTATCAAGACATCTAAGGAGAGTACCATCGAGACCTTTGTGATATAGGGTATTGGTGAAAATGGCATACTGGGATGCCTGACAGATAAAGGTTCATTTTCAGTTACTGGAAAGATCAGGTGGGAGGGTATTCTCTTAAAGATAGGCAAATATTTTTCCATAGAGAGGGGAATCAGTTCCAACAATATGGCAGATGATATGGGATTTAGGGGTGTCATATGCAGGATAGGATATTGGCTCTACCAAGAACTCATAATGTGATTGATTATCTGGTATATCGAGGAGAGATGTGATCATTACCATGGCGTCTGCAGCTTTGTTCTCAATCCATGGTATCTGTTCAAAAGAGATCTCGATAAAGTATTCTTTGAAGTCATCTACCATTCATTTGTAAGGGATCAATTTCTCATGTTTTGTTTGGTAGTGATCATTTACTTGTATTATGACCAATTGTGAGTCGCCATACACTTGAAGTTCTTGGATATTCCATTCAACTGCTAGATTGATGCTAATGACTAGGGCTTCATACTCTACCATGTTGTTAGTGTAGGGAAACATTAATCTGTATGATTTAGGAATTGTGTCGCCACTAGGTGTGATAAATAAGATACCTGCCCCAGATCCATGTTGAGTGTATGAGCCATCGAAGTACATTTTCTAGGTTGCTATGTTTACGTGAAAGATATATTCATCTTGAAATTCAAAGCTTAAAGGGTTGTCATCCATTAGAGGTGCATCTGCTAGTTGATCTGCAAGTACTTGGCCTTTTATTGCTTTCCTGTCTACATATTCAATATTGAACTCACTGAGAAGCATGACCCATTTGGACAATCTACCTGTTAAGGCTGCCTTGTTGAGTAAGTACTTGAGTGGATTGATCTTTGCTACTAGTTTGACTGAATGTGACAACATGTAATGTCTCCACTTTTGTGAGGTGAAGACCATAGCTAGACATGCTCTTTCGATTGGTGTGTATTGTAGTTCATACCCAACAAGTGTTCGACTGATGTAGTATATTGCTTGTTCTTTTCGGTCATAATTTTGTTGTGCAAGGAGAGCTCCTAGGGCTGTTGGTGTAGCTAAGATGTATAGTAGCAGAAGTTTACCCTGAATCAGTGGCATCAATATAGGTGGCTTCATTAGGTATTCTTTTAACTGCTGAAAAGCTTGCTCACATGAATCATTCCATTTGAAGGGGACATTCTTATGTAAGAGGTGAGAAAATGGGTGGCACTTGTCTGCCAATTGTGAAATGAACCTTCTGATAGATTGTAATTTTTCCTATAGAGACCTTAGCTGAGTGAGATTTTTAGGAGATGACATTTCCATGATGGCCTTCACTTTAGCTGGGTTGACTTTGATTCCATTTGTGGACACTATGTATCCGAGTAGCTTACTTGATGTAACTCCAAACACACACTTCTTTGGATTGAGGTGCACATTAAATTGTTCCAATCTGTTGAAGATTTTGTCTAGCACTGCCAAGTGTCCTTCTCTTGTGAGTGATTTAGCTAGAATGTCATCAACATAGTCTTCCATTATAGTGTGTATCATGTCATGGAAGATTGTGGTCATAGCTCTCTGATATGTTGCACCAGCATTTTTCAAACTAAATGGCATGACACATCAACAATAGGTGCCCCAAGGACATGTGAATGCAATCTTGTGTTGGTCTTTAGGTACAATTTTTATTTGATTATATCTACAAAAAACCATCCATTAGTGATAGCATGGTGTGTCCTGTCGTTAGATCTACAATCATGTCAATGTTCGATAGGGGAAATCATCTTTTAGACAAGCTTTGTTCAAGACCCTGAAGTCATTGCATAGTCAGACTCTGCCTTATGGTTTGGCAACTGGTACTATGTTCAAAACCCACTTAGGATAGTCTATTGGTCTAATGAATCTGACATCTAACAGTTTCTTTAGCTCTTCTTTCACCATGAGGGCCACATGCGGGTGCATCTTTCTGAGTTTTTGTTTAATGGTTTAGCTCTTGGAGCTAAAGATAAATGATGCATTATGAGATTCGGATCTAGCCCTAGCTTTTCTGCATATGTCCATATGGAATTGATTTGTTTTCACTTGAAAAAGTCACTAAATGTTAGTTTTTCTTGTTTTGTTAAAGAATGTGTCATGTGGATCATTCTGGGATTATCACCTGTACTGACATTGATCACTTCTACTAGTTCTATCAAGATCGAATATCTCTCCTGATGTGTAAGATTAGGTAGAGGGTCAAGCCTTCCATCCTTTGGTGCCTCTGAGAGTTTTTCACTATTGGATATGTCTATATTTTTACTATTTTCATGATCTAACACTGCCGCAGAATAGTTTTCACCATTAGATCTTTCTTTCATTTTGACATTGTTGAGACTGAAAGGCTTGGCACTCTCACCAAAATAGGCCTTCTCATTGAGTTCTATAGCATAGCTAGCTCTATTGTCTCCTACGGGTATATGATCTCTAAGCTCAAGATAATCTATGATGGCTTCATCATTCTCAAAAGTATCAAGCTCAGGGGTAGTACCTTGTAAATCCCAATCGATGAGTTCGAGGTGTACCAAAGGTAAGGAGTCGTTGGGTTGATTTGGTTCAATGGTGTTGATGGTTAGGATAAAGTTGTTAAAAGCATGGACAAAGTCTATGATGGTACTCTCTATTAGCGGATCTGTCAAGGGGGGTATCATTCTTTCCTCATGACTTTCACTACCATTATTATGCATGTTAGACTCTAGCAGTCTAGCCCTTGAACTTTGTCTCTCATTTGTAGGGGTTGGGTCATACTCATGGACAACATCGATATCCTTTTCATCACAAGATAGCTCCAAGAGACTATCCCACTCATATTCATTTGAATCAGTTTCACTCCCCAATTGCAATTACTAAATTTGTTCAACTAGATTACTAGTAGATTTTTTTGGTTGTTTAACTTTATTTTCTCTGTTGGTTCTTGACGCACTAGTGTAGCCTAGCCTTGTAGTGTCTCGAGATGTAAAGGTATGAGGTTGGATGGGTTCAGTGATACCATCCTTTCTTGAACCGAGTGGATTGTGTCCTTCATACCCCATTATTTGTAGCATTTGGAATCCTTGACCATATTGTTCAGTTGGTATAGTGTGATGGTCATGTTGTGTTGATGTACTGCCTTCATCCTTTTACAACCATTGCAGGATATCTTTTTCATCACTCTCATCTTTGAGGCTTCCCCATTTGACAAATGGACCTTTGGTAGTTTTATCTATTTTTTATTTGTTTATAGTGGGTCTTCTATATGATCTTGGAGATAGGAGCTATACCAAGCAGAGGGATTGGGAAATTGTGGATTCACCCAAGCCCTTATCCTTGAGTTTGAGGTCAAGTTGGGATGTTTTTGAAGAGGAAGCAAGTGTATCTGGGTCAACATGAGATGAGGATGAAGTTGAGGCACAGTTGTTAGGGATCACAACTTCAGGTTTAGATTGAATAGAGTTACAGTACTGAAATGGATTGGGGTCACCTTGGATGGTGATATCTTGGCCTTCATAGGGGAACTTTATACACTGGTGGTATGTTGACAACATTGTTTTTAGAGCATGTATCCATGGTCTCCCAAGAAGAATGTTATACACTAGCTCCATATCGAGGACTTGGCAAGCCATATATTTTACTACAGGTCCCACTCTAATTGGTAAAGTAACAATTCCCTTGGAAGTTCTCTCTTCCTCATCATAGGCTTTGATATTGATTTTTTTTTTTGGATCTATAGCCTTCTCTAAAAACCCCAATGTAAGGATTAGTTTCAAGGTGTAAATATTCAAACCAACTCCTCCATTGATTAGGACTCTTTTTATCTTGTGTTTGTGTATGAAGGCTTCGATATGAAGAGAGGTGTTATGGGGTTCGGTGATTGACATATCATCCTTTTCAGTGAATGATAGGGAGTGAGGTGAGGTAATGTGACCTACCATGGTTTGGAACTGTTCTTCGGTGAGGTTTGTTGGGATGGAGGCTTCTACTAAAGCTTTGTCAAGAATGGCCCTATGAGACAGAGATAGACATAGGAGTTCCAAAATGGAGGTATGTACAGGTGTCTTATGGAGTTGATCCAATATATTGTACTAATTAGCCAGAGTGGCGAGGGATCCTCTAAGAGTGACTCTATTACTGTGGGTGTTAACATTGCAATCTAGATCTTTGTTTATGGTGATCACATTGATGCATGAATCACTTTCCAAGATATGGTTAACAACATAGTGAAAGCTGACGTTTGTGTAATTTGTGTTGTTAGATCCATTGTTGTTTTTGTTGGAAGGTCCTCCTTGCTCATAGTTGGGAAGAGGATCCTTGAATGCCTGATGATCACTATAAGAGGTATGTCCATCAAGTGACACTTTATTTTGTTAGATCAAGTCTTGGATAGTGTGCTTGAGTGTAATGCAGTCATTGGTTTTGTGCCCCTTGTTTCAGTGGTACTCACAGAAATCATTGTCGTTCCACCAAGAAGGTTTGACTTCTGGTTCATACTCTCATGCCGAGGGAAGTGTTATGATTTTATTTGAGATTAGCTTCCGTAGGGTGGTTTCCAATGATTCTCCCAAAGGTGTGAATTTTCTCCTAGGTTGAAAATTTGTATACCGTGATTCAGTGTTTCTTGGTTTGTTTTGTGGGGGGTTATTTTGAGGAGTTGATAAGTTGAAGATTGGTTGTTTAGGTGCTACATTCTTGGTATCTACCACCCCATCAATCACAATGTTTTTATTTTTTGTCTAGAATCTTGGTTTATCCGTGTTGGTGTTGGTACTAGAAGTGTCTTTATAGAGCTTTATTTGACCCTTGGCAATTAAAGCTTTTTTGATGATGAGACCCATCTCAATGACCTTGCTAAAGGAAGTTCGACATTGGATTTGTATCTGATAGCTTATGTCAGTTTGTAAGTTATGGATGAACATTTCCAACATTTTTTTTCAGGCATTTGGTGTGGACACTTACTTGCTAATTATCTCCATCTTTGTAGGAAGGCGGCAAAAGTCTCTCCACCTTTTTTCTTGGTGTTACAAAGATCTAAGATTGAGGTGTCATGTTCAATATTATAGGAGAAGTGCGTGACAAATTTGTCCACAAGTTCATTGAATGTTCTAATGTTAGGTGGTAGTCTAGAGAACCACTCCATGGCTTTTCCTCCCAAGCTTCAAGGAAATAGTTGCATAAGGTAAGTGTCATTATGTGCAACCTCAAGACAAGCAGCATTGAATTCCCTAATGTGGTCCCTTGGATCACCCTTTCCTTGATATTTATCAAATTTTGGTACCTCAAATTTAGAGGGGAAAGGTATCATGATCAAGGTCCTATCAAAAGGATATGGTGAAATATCCTCTAGGGTGTAATGTTTAGTTGAAGCTTCTGTTTGCATGTTTGTGAATTTTTGTTGTAAAGCTTGAATCTATTAGGTCACTAGATTTAAGGCATCCATGGAATCAATGGTGGCTTTGCTTTTGTCTGAAGGTGCTTCTTCATGTGTGCTTCCCTCAGGGTGTCTTTTTTCCTTAGTTTCTTTTAGAGCCTATACATCAAAATCTTTAGGGAGCTTGACTCCTAGTTATGCTAGGTGTAGAAAGAATTTGGTAAGGTCTTGGGCAAGTACCTTATCCACTATGCATTGAAATCTTGGGTCATGTTACATTTGAAGGATCTCTTCCATAGAAATTTCTTCTTCACTTTCGTGAGCATTTGGAACAATTTTCTCAGCCATTTCAATCTGCTTTTGTTTTTGAGACTGTGTTAAGACCATGCAAGGTGAGTAGAGATGGGATGCAGTGAGAAGGTTTTGAACAAGGTGTGCTAGAATGGGTCAAGATTTTAGCAAGGTTCTCCTTAGATCAATTGGTGTGAAAAAAGTGGATGAACAAAATGATAGTCGAAGCAAGGATGATAGAAATATGTTTACTTGATGTGGACTAGTCTTGCACAATCCCCTAGTGGAGTTCCAACAGAAAAGGATAAGTGATCCTTGATATTTGGAGACTCACTAGGTTTGTTTGAGGATTGATGTGATCAATAATAGCTTGGTTCTAACCTTGTTGGATTTTGGAAGAATTTATGTGAGATTTTGGATGATATGGCATGGAAAAAGTAGCTTTGGTGCGGAAAAAGAGGGAAATGGTTGTCTTGCAAGATTTTAATCAGATTTTGGCAAAATTGAGACAAGTTTGAAATGATTTTGAAAAATTGAAAATTTTGCTCTTGGAAGGTACTGAATAGCTCACTCAATTGTATGCGCAACAGTTAAATGTGCAGTAGTAGAGTTCAAATGTGCCACAAGTCAGATCAAATGCGCCACTCTAGTAATTCTTCAAATGCATTGTGACAGAGTTTAAATGCACTGTAGGTCTGAATAAATGCGCAATTCTAGTTTTTGTTTTGGTTTTGCAAAATTTTGGAACGTTTTTCAAGATTTTTTTTCTGTTGTTGGCTTGAAAACTTGGTGTTTTTTTGAAATTTGATGTTTCATTATGGCAAAGACACAACAAACACATAGGAGTTTTTATGATTTTATCTTTTGTTGTTTTTTTGTATTTTGGACTTTTTGACACAAAAACAAGTACACCCTAGGCTAGATAGGACAGTATTTGTTGAATCCTCTAGCTGTACATATTCAAAGCATGTAGCTCCAGGATCTGGTAGCACTGGCTCCCCTCCATGGCACTCACTTCTCACTCATACTAGATATGGGTTTCCTTAGGCTCGTACCCACACCAAACCATAGGATTGTCCTTGCTACCTCTACTAAGAATCACATGAATCAAGGTTGCTTCAAGAGCTCTGCCCTTTGTGTCAACAAATAGGGGTTTTTGGTATACTACACAAATGGTTCATAGTCAAGGCAACCATTTGAGTGGTTACACATGCAGTGGCACTGCTCTCCATTATGGAGTCTCCTAGGCTCAAAGGGTTATGCCTTAGAGGGTTTTGGGGGAGGTTGGCCGTCGGTGTAACACAACAACACTCATTGTAGGAGGCTTTCACCTCAAGCATAGTTTATTTTAAGTGGATTGGTAGGGCTTGTCTTTAGCCTATTTCCACTCAGGGTCATTCCCACTTGGATAGGTGTGCATCCAAGGGCAGGACCCTCTAAAGGTTAAACAAATTGAATGACAAGTCTGGCATTTTGGTCACCTAGTAAAGGGGAGAGCATAAGCCTATTGTCATTCAACAATCATAGAAGACACTGATTATGTTGGTGTAAGCCACACCCAGACCAATGATGGACTGGTCCAAGAGGGGCCAGTAGCTCAACAATGCAAAGATAGCAGTGGTTCAGTTACTCTCCTCCTACTTAACAACTACGTGGAATTTGCATGCATGCATTTTTTTTATTACTTTTTCTCCTAATTAATCTAAGTGAACTAATAAATGCAGCTGAATGATCTAATCTAGCCTCTAATCTTGAAAGACAAACGTTAGCTCAAACATAAAAATTAGATGAAACCCTAAAACCATAGTGTAGAACAGAAGCACCGCTATGTAGTCTGAATGCGCAGAAATAGAGCTTGCATGCACCATTTTTATAGATGCACTAAGACATATGTCAAAAGTACAAGAATAAGGTGTAAATGCATTAAACTAACAAATGCACCGTCAAATAGTCTAAAAGCACCGTGATGGAAAGTACATGTGCCCTGAATTCAAAAGTGTTGGAACAGGGAGTATAAGCGTCGAAATAGAGTATGTATGCGCTATATATGTGGAAGTGCCAAAATAGAAGGCAAGAGTGTCGGTTTAGAGATTGAATGTGCTAGACTTCTTCATGCACTGAGATAGGAGGTGCATGTACCACAGGATTACTCAGATGTGCCGAATCAACCTGTCAAAAGTCTATACGAAACCTGTCACTAAGAAAACTTGGATTTTGATTAGATAAAGGGGCAAGAGCCCCACGGTGGGTGCCAAAATGTGATGGGTGAAATGTGGATTAATCAATAACAATAATAAACCCAATACATCAATGAAATATGAAGGAAAAGGAGATTTAAAATAGCAAATAGAAATACTTACAACATTTACCTTACGCCTTCGATTGTTCACCTTTTCTATTGAGTTGTTTGTAGCTTCGATCAGATAACGTATTTATATACTCATATTTAAGGTGTGTTAAAATAAATATCAATAGAATGATCGAATGACACATTACCAAAGTATAAACATAGTTTGCATTCTAAATGGTGATTAGTAATTGTTAACATTGGTGAAACCGACTTCATTAGATATGGTGATGAAGTCACACCTGTGATAGGCGTGACTCCTTGAGGAGTCACGTCTATCATAGATGTGACTCCTATAGTCACTAACATATATATATCAATGTGTTTGCCTAGCAATACTATGCATTGACACAAAAATCAGAAGTTTATGAGAAATAGAAATTGCATCTGGGAAAATAAAAAATAGTAATAAATTAACTCTACAATACAAATATCCAACTTTCAGAAAATATCCAAATCAGAGAATATAAGTTTGATTTGAATTTACATGGTATCAGAGCTAAGTTAAGCAGAATCCAGGTAGAAAATCAAACTTTAAAAAAAAATAGATTTAATACATAGCATTCACTCATCAAATAAGCAGCAATCGGTCATAGAAATATATCACAAAAAAAGGGCAGCAAATCACAGTAAATATTACAGCAAATACACATCTACCAAACAATCAACAGTCAAACCAGTGATAGGGATATTTAAAAGAAGAACTTAGAAATCAAAGAGAATGTGGACAGCAAACATATCCGATCCTCATTAGTTCTTATTAGAAATTGCCCAAATAGGTATGATATGTGTAAAATCCAACTCTCAGATCTTACAGAGTTAATATGTCGAATGGTCTATGATTCAAATTACATGGTATCTATGCATGGATTGAATTGGACATGTCTGCATACATGAGTAGAATTAGATGTCATAAAGATTGTTAGATCTCTACTAGTAATATCCATGTGTGAGGATGATAATCTAAGAATGTCATTTTGCATAAACCAAAGTCCATAGATTTAGATATGCATACGAGTGGTTTCATGATTTAGAAAGTATAATCAATTAGAAGGCAAAAATTGATTGAATGCTTATGAATTTAAGTAAATATGAGATTTGTCATATATCATACATGAATACATGAAACTTGTTTAAATGGAACAATGAATACAAGAATATATATATATATATATATATATATATATATATATATATATATATATATATATATATATATATATATATATATATATATATATATATATATATATATATATATATAAGTTACATAGTTATGGAACTTATAAAGGAGCATGAAACCGAGAAATATGTATTCTACTCTGCACTTTCAAACCAAGTAACAAATAAATTCAACACCTGGGTTATAGATAGTGGTTCATCAAGACACATCACAGGGTTCAGGGAACTACTAGACACCATGGTAGAAGAGACTAATGAAGAAGTAACAATTGGAGATAAACTCTGTACATCCAATCAAGGGTGTTGGCACATGCACCCTCAAATTAAAGACTAGCATCTCCATCCAACTTACTAGAGTATTATTTGTCCTAGGCATCAAAAGAAATCTAGTCTCCATATCTACACTTGAAGATAATGGATATAGGGTGACCTTTATAGATAGCAAAGTATTGGCATGGCCAAAGAATTCTACTATTAAGAAAGCTAAAACCATAGGTCATAGACAAGGGTACTTGTACGAGTTATGTACAGAACCAAATCTAGCCCTAATTCATGAAATTGCAGACTCTAATGAAATATGGCATAGAAGACTAGGACACCTAAATTTTCGTGCCCTATCTTCCATGGAAAGACTAGTTACAGGGTTACCCAAACTCACACAATATAATTCATGGGTATGTAAGGGGTGTACTTAGGGAAAAATACAAAGGGGTCCTTTCAAAATAGTTCTAGCAAAACAAATAAAGTATTAGAACTAGTTCACTCAGATTTATGTGGACCCATGTTTGTACCCTCCTTAGGTGGGTTTCTATACTATGTAATCTTTGTTGATGACTTCTCCAAAAAGACATGGATCTATTTTCTTAAATGTAAAGAATCACAGGATATCCTTAAAAGATTTAAGGAATTCAAATCCATTATTGAAAACTCTTCCGGGAGAAAAATCAAAACCTTAAGAACAGATAATGGGAGTGAATACACTTTAGACATTTTTAAAGACTTTTGTAAAAATACTTGGATTAAGAGGGAGTTCACTGTACCTTATAATCCTCAACAAAATGGAGTTGCAGAAAGAAAAAAATAGAACCATTGTAGAAGCTGCTAGGGCTATTCTACTTGATCAGAATATAGACACTTCTCTTTGGGCATAAGTATCTAGTACTGCTGTCTATATACAGAACAGATGTCCTCGCTCTCATATTGATAACAAAACTCCTGAAGAAGCTTTCACTAGCACAAAACTAGACATTAGTATTTAAGGATATTTGGTTGTTCTATTTACATTCATGTGCCCAAAGAGAAAAGAACTAAGCTAGAACCTTCTGGGAGAAAAGGCATCTTTGTAGGCTATAGTGAAACATCAAAAGCTTATAGAATATATATACCTAGTCAAAGACAAATTGAACTAAGTAGAGATGTGATTTTTGAGGAAGACATAGCTTTCAAAAGAGCTAGAAATTATATTGAGTCAAAAATTCAAACTTCCAACTCAAGCACAGAGGAGGATCCTACACTTGAGTTTTAGAGGGAGTATCCCGAGGAAGATGAAAACCATGAACAAATCACATCACTAGAAAATCCCAAGAAAAGACCACTTTGGGCCATCAAAATAATGGAAGAAGCTAAAAATTATGCCGCTCCATCAGGGACTTTTAGGGAAAGCTCAAGACCTAAGAGATTCTCTAGTTATGTAGCTTTAATGAGTGAATCCATTAAATCAGAACCTTCTAGTGCTATAGAAGCTCTTAAGCACCAAGTATGGAAGGATGGCATGACAGAGGAGTATCAATCCATCCTGAAGAATGATGTGTGGGATATAGTACCTAGACCAAAAGGGAAATCTATTGTTTCTTCAAAATGGCTATTTAAAATCAAACATGTTGCAGATGGCAGTATAGGGAAATACAAAGCAAGCTTTGTAGCTAGAGGATTTTCACAAAAGGAAGGAATTGATTACGATGAAACATTCACTCTAGTTGCTTGATATACATTAGTCAGGGCAGATCTAGCTATTACAGCAGCCAAAGGGTGGAAAGTCCATCAAATGGACGTAAAAACTACTTTCTTAAATGGAACCATTGAAGAAGAGGTTTACTTAGAGCAACCTGAAGGATTTGAGATTCACAATGCAGGATCCCATGTATGTAAATTAAAGAAAGCTCTATATGGACTTAAACAGGCCCCCAGAGCCTGGTATGAAAGAATTGACAGTTACCTCTTGAGATTAGGCTTCTCAAAGAATGATGCAGATCCAAATCTCTACTTCAAACAAAGCAAAGTTGATATGTTAATATTGATATTATATGTTGATGATCAATTGATTATAGGAGAAGATCACCTTATTGATCAATGTAAGAAAGATCTAGCTTCAGAATTTGACATGAAGGACTTAGGTCTATTACACTACTTCCTTGGACTAGAAGTATGGCAGAAATTAGACTGTATTATTCTAAACCAAGGGAAGTACACAATTGATATATTAAAAAGGTTTGGTATGATGGAATGTAGACCTATGTCTTCCCCCATGGAAACAAATCTTCATAAATTGAAGGAAGCAGCAGTAGATTCTTTGTTGGCAGATCCCACTCTTTACAGACAAATAATTAGATCCTTGATGTATTTGGTCAATACCAGACCTAATATCTACTATGCTGTAAATACCTTAAGTTAGTGTATGTGAGCCCAAGGAGATACATCTTGTGATTGTGAAGCATATAATGAGATACCTTCAAGGTACTCTAAATTATGGCTTAAAATATGAAAAGGTTGACTTAGATCTACATGGATTCACATATTCAGATTAGGCTGGAAGTGTAACTGACTAGAAGAGCACCTTCGAATGTTGTTTTAGTTTAGGGTCAGCAATGATATCATGGATCAGCAGAAAACAGTCTTCAGTTGCTCAAAGTTCTATAGAAGTTGAATATATTGCAGCTTCTATGGTTGCTAGAGAGGCAGTATGGCTTAGAAAACTGCTTGTGGGATTATTTGGTAAACCTCTGAAACTAACTATCATCCACTGCAACAATCAAAGCTGTATTAAGCTATCCATGAATCCAGTATTCCATGATAGATCTAAACATATTGAGATTCCTCATCACTATGTGCATGATATGGTGGAAAGGAATGTGATTCAGTTGGAGTATATTAATACAGGAGATCAAACTGTAGATATTCTTACCAAACCACTCCTCAAGGTGAAAGTTGAATACTTCAGGAAAAATCTTGGTATGATTAAAATGTAAAATTCTAATTGATTTGTACTAATATATTAAATATGTTTAATTTGTAAACATCTTGTGTCATATGTGTGACTCTATGACATTATGGGCCTACCCATTCTGTGTTTATTTCTAAAAGGTGATGATCTTTTGGATAATCTACACTGGTACCTAGCATTATAAGGTGATGATCTTATAATGTTCATTAGACTGATATCATGTGACTTGATATTGGTATGAATCATGGAGTTATCATGATTAAGTTATGGTAGACATTCTGTGACTTAATGTCAATGCACATACCATAACTGGGATATAAGGAGAATGTAATGTTCTCGAGTATAGTATATCCTTTAGTATAATGAGGTAGGTGATGCTATGTATCATGAGATAAGTGATACTATATATCATGAGTTATGTGATATTAAATTACTTAGAGTAATTCATTACAAATCAGATAATTGATATTCACAAAGATTATTGTGATATTGTTATCTTTCCGAGCTAAGAGGGAGTGTTGAGTTGTTTGTAGCTTTGATCAGATAACGTATTTATATACTCATACTTAAGGTGTGTTAAAATAAATATCAATAGCATGAACGAATGATACATTACCAAAGTATAAACATAGTCTACATTCTAAACGGCGATTAGTAATTGTTAACATCGGTGAAACTGACTTCATTAGATACGGTGATGAAGTCACACCTGTGATAGGCGTGACTCCTTGAGGAGTCACATCTATCACAGATGTGACTCCTATAGTCACTAACATATATATATATATATATCAATGTTTTTGCCCAGCAATACTATGCATCGACACAAAAATCGGAAGTGTATGAGAAATAGAAATTGCATCTGGGAAAACAAAAAATAGTAATAAATTAACTCTGCAATACAAATATCCAACTTTCAGAAAATATCCAAATCAGAGAATATAAGTTTGATTTGAATTTACATTTTCTTTCTTGATCTTGATGAGATGAATGTTGGCCCTTAGGAAGCTTGCTTCCTCACTTTGAATCCTCAAGATGACAAGGAGAAGTTGGCTTTGATACTTTGTGTGATTTGAAGATGAGCTTCAACACACTAATGAAATGGATGATAATGAAGTGCTATGGAGATGGGGTGCCAATGGCGCGCTATAGTTCTTGCAGCATAAGTTTACTCGAAAGATGGATCTATGAAAGATAGAAGAAGATGGTTGTATTTATAGAGTTGTGTGAGAGAAGATCAATGGTGGACAAGAAGTAAGAAGATCAATGGAGGAGAATGTTCAAGAGAACATGTGTGAATAGAAGAAGGACATGTGTCATTCAAAAAGAAGCTTTGTTGAGTTAAATGCTTTCTTGATGAGGATGAGTTTTCACTTTCTTAATTTAGAATTTATTTTTCTAATTTAAGAGCAAAGTTGCTTTTAAGTTGCTTTAACTCAACTTTTGCTTTTGTATGACAAGAGGAATATATTTTTAGAAGATATGAAGATGTTTAGAAGATAAGAAAGCATAATTAAATAAATAGATTTATTTAATTATTTGTAGATAATTTGGAGGAATAAAATAAAAGATTTAAATCTTTTTTTTTGAAATTTAAGATTTAATTTAAATAAAATTGTATTTTATACAAATTTGGAAGAATAAAAGATTTAATTAAATAATTAAAATTATTTAATTATTTTTAGAAGAATAAAGTTGATGTAGATTAATTAAATAAATGTAATTTATTTAATTAAATGAGAGGGAGTGAATCAAATAAATAAATAAATTTATTTATTTATTGATAGAAGAATGTGAATATGAAATAAATATTTAAAATATTTATTTAAGTAGAGTCATGTCATTTTTAGGTGTATACAAGGCTAAAAGGGAAAAAATTGATGAAGGCACTTCTAGTAAGAAAGCAAAGCCCTCTAGAAAAGAAAAAAGATAAGGGGAAAAAGAAGAATAAGGAAAAGAAAATGAGGCCACTATAGATCTAGAAACCACAATCAATGTAATGGCAAAGCATAGGAATTTGAAGCCCATTGTAAACATTTATGATGAAAGCTTAGATGCTAATAAGGCTATAATTGAAGCAGCCATGGTAAGATTCCTTGACATGTTCAATAAAGCATTAATTGATGTTGTGAATGACTTACTAGATAGTCTAGCTAGTATCCTTACTGCTAGAAATGTAGAAGCCATGATAAAAAATGCAGAGTTGAAGGAATCTATGTTGATGAAATTTTGTCCTTGTCTCACTGGTGAAGATAAACTTCAGGTCACTCAAAAGCTCAATGAAGAATTTAGAACTAAGAGGAGAATCAATACTCTAATGTCTGGGGATATAAATGAAACTGAAAAGTTGAAGAAAGAGACTGAGGAGAAAACTTTGAGTGTACTACATGAATTTCACATCCTAATTGTGGTAGACATAGATGAAGAAGAACAAAATATTAATGTTGACAGTTCAAATGTAGTTTTGGAAGTGAATGTTGAACAAAGTATGGATCAAGGTACAATAGAGAGACAGTAATATGATCAGCATTGGTCTGCAGTTGAAGATCTTGTCTCACGGTTCTGGTAAGTTGTTACTAATCCTTAGATGATCCCAAATCCAATGTTTCATCTTCTGATCATCTCTGGAAGTATATTTTCAAGAAGCATAATCAGGCTTAGTAGAGAACAATCTTAAACAAGATAGAATGTCAATTGATTTGGTCCATATTTCTCTAGAAATAGATATTTCTTTCTGTAGTTTTGAGATGTTGTAAACACATGTCTGAAGTCCCTAAATACAAAGTCTCAAAGTCTAAATTCTATTGGTAAGATAGTTATGAGGACTTAAGTATCACAACATGCTTTGATAATGTTTGATAGTGAGAGTTTGTGTTCTGATAGTCCGCATTTTGCCACATGTTAATATTATACTCTGTGGTTTTGAAGAAAAGATTGGGGATACTGAAAGAGTCTTAGTTATGAATTTGAAGAATTTTTCTGGTCTACATTGAAAGTTATGATCTAACAGTTGATCTGAGTCTGTGACTGTTAGTTTGTGAAGTTGACCTAATGTTGGGATCTATGTGCAGAAGAATGTGTTGATTAGAATCATGTCCTAAGTGATCCTACAATTTGAGCTGACATAGAAGAATTTATTTCAAGTATTATTTTGGTCCGCAAAGTATTTTGGTAAATGCTTTAGGCTGACAAGCTATAGATTGGATAACTACATGTTTCATCCTAGCAGGCCGACCTAATTTGAAGTTTGTAAGTGTTACGGATATGTGTGTGTGTGAGAGTGTGTGATTCAATTTGGTAGTTGAGATGTGTGATGTGAATATGATGTGAATATGAGTGTGTGTGTGTGTGTGTGTGTGTGTGTGTGTAAACTGTATGAGGTTTTGTGATCTAATCAATGTGACAAGTGTTTGAGAAGAAGTTTTATGAAGAGTAGAGTAGTGTGACAGAGCAGTCAAAGATGAAGAGTTTTGAGACAATGTTCTGAGCTACAATGGAGCTATATTCATGCATTTATAGATGCAATTATAATAGTTCATTTTGACAAGGAGACACCCTTCTATCTCTTTCTTTCTCTTGGAAGTGAGCCTATTTTGTAGTGAACATTTCTTTGGATAGTGAATCCTTAGGGTAGTGAGCCCTAGGCAGTGAGCCCTCAGGTAGTGAGCCCTTAGGCAGTGAGCCTCTTTATAATTTGGTATTTTTATTACATAATATATATTGTGAGTTAACACTCACAGTGGTTTTTCCCTTTTTGGGTTTTCCATGTAAAAATCTTGGTGTTCATGTGTTATGGTTTATGGTTGTGCTTTCTACGCTTAATTTTCTTTACTATCATTAAATGTGGCAAATGGATTAATGGTTTAATAAGTGAATGGTTTAATAGAATATTGATTCACACCCCCCCCACTCTTCGTATTCTAGGTGTTCAACACACTTTATATTTACATCTTCATATTGCACTATAATATATAAACATAATTGAAGTCTAGGAAACTCATAACGCTCAAATAAAATATTATATTAATTCATGTCTAAGTAAAATCAATGGTTGATAGTTTAGTAGGATTAACATTAGATGGTATAGTAATAAATTTTATAAAGATTTTTTCAAAACATTAATGTATTAATGAGACCCCAAAGAGAAATTTCAGCTAGAATGTTTTTAAGTTTTTTAATTACAATATATCCTTTATTTGTTCTTTTTGTCAACTTAGTTGGAGGATGCAATACTAGAGTACTAAATGACAAAAACAATGAATTATATCTAACTTTTTAACCTCTAGCCATCTATTGATAAATATTCTCCATGACATGGTAAGGTTGTGTAGTATGGAATATTAGCTTAGGATGAATAGGGATATATTGGTAACCCACTACATGATAATTCTATGAAGTAGATGCCTTCTTGTATGTAGATTGAACTTAATGAAAATTACTTTTTACCCTTGAGAATAACTCTAGGTGCCATAAAAGCATAAATAATATTGGTCATATTAACATTATGTGAAGAGGATGGGCAAGGATAAAAAAATGTGACTAGGACCTTATGATTAGTCCATATGATCCTCATGCATTGTATAGAAAGAAAAATATACTATGAAATCACACAAATGCCATAAATAAGTGATAAAATATATAAGAGAATTAAACCAATATAATGATCTATAACTCAAAGTGATTCAAAATTTACTTATTACAAAGATATTATCATCTAAGTACTCATAATTAGTAAGCAGGAATGACTTTGTATGTAAAGATTCATTGGTAGAACCATCAATGTCATCAATAAATAAGTCCTCACCAAGATAAAAACATGTCATCATGTAATGTGGGATAAAATAATGAATTTTCATAAATAACTAAAGAATCAACATTAAAGGTTGAAAAATTGTCATCATAAAGACCAAAATCATCATGTAGTAAAGCACAAGGCAATGTAGAAGTAAAGAATGGTAATGAAAGATGATCATGAATAGAAAAAGGTTGATCAAAACAAGAACAATATCTAGGCTCCTATACGATGTAATAACAAGTGAACATGGATCAAAGGATATAAAGATGAGGTTGGCATCACAAGGTTCAACAACATTATGAATAGCTAAAGGTGTAACCTCATCACATAGAGCATTATTCTTAGATGTATAAAATGAGTATAATATGAAAGAAGGAGCTAGGTCACTAGAATACCATACAAAAGAGGTAAGGTCAACTTAAAACATGGTGGCATAAGGAGTGACCTTGGATAAGAAAGATGAAAACATATCTATTATAAAGATCTAGTGCTAATCATAATTGAAGGGTGGGGAAGTGGGGATTAAATAAATATGAAATAATGAAGCCCAAACATTTAATAAAATAGAAAAATGCATTGATTAGGTGTACCAAGGATGGATGAGCATGGAATGTAGGCTAGATGGCATAGTTAGGGATTGTAGGCTCCCTATCACACATGGGAGATTTTCTAAGTGGGATTAGCCGTTGTAGTTGTTGTATGTCTTCTCTAACTTGAATAACCCTTATAATCCTCTACATATTTTATGCCAATGATTTTACTGTATATCGAAAAATTTGGATTTATAAATGGAAATGATCAAACAATTGAAATGCATAACCTAAACCCAAATAATTCAATACCTCGAAGATGCAAAATGAGCTTGATTGATTGATCGCTTTGTTGTGTTGATTGCTCGATTCTGCAGCATAACGTTGATAAGGAGATAGATGATGGATGCAAAGGCTCTAATGATATTTCAACAGCATGTGGATACTTGAGAATCAATGCCCTTTTAGAAAATTTGACAGAATAAGGGTGCTTAAGGCTCAATGCATGCTAATGGCTTGTGAGGGGGTTGATTTATAGGAAAGGCTTGGTTCCAATGGATGGCTAGGATCAATTAGGGCTTTAGGTGAAATAGATGGATAGGATTAAGTTAGGTTTCCTTGCACATCAAGAAATTGTAGTCATATGACATGTGGCAAAGGAGGATGAGGCTTAGGTGTGCTTGTGTAGATAAATACTAAAATTAGGTCCCATTAGTTGTGCATGTGAAAGATAAAAGTTGTAACACATGATTGACTAGTCAAGTGTTGGAATGTGATGAAAGATGAGTGTTTAATTCAAATAAAATATTTGAATTAGTTGGGATATGAGTTGGATATTAATTAAATAAATAAAATTTATTTAATTAATTGAGAAGTTGAATAGGATGAGATAAGATATGATGTGGAAATTAATTAAATAAATAAAATTTATTTAATTAATTAGGATGGGGATAAGATAAATGGGATTATGCATGTGAAATTAATTAAATAAATAAAATTTATTTAATTAATTGGCTAAGTAGGATGAGGATGGGATTGAATGGGATTTTAATTAAATAAATAAAATTTATTTAATTAATTGGCTAATGGATAAATGGGATTAAGAGTGGGATTTAGGACAAAAATGGCTTATGATGTTTAGGATAATGTTTTAATAAGGTGTTGTAGGACATGGACAAAGTTGGGACAAATTTGGGTGTCTACATTTTGCCCCTCTTTGAGATGATGTTCGAGATGATAAGATTTGTGTCGAGTAACATCATTTCAAAGAAGCCAAGGTATGGATAGAGGAAAATGATAGTGATGATGGAAAGATATGATGAGGATGATGATGGTGGAAAGATAGGATGAAATGGGATGATGATGCCCCCTCGAGAGGTTAGGCGGGTTGGACAAACACGGGTAGGCTCTCGAAAAGAAATGGCTTAGCTGCAAAAAGAAAGATAAGGGGATAGATAGAAGAAATGATGATGCGTTATGCTGCAATGAAGGTGAGCAACCATGATGTTTGATATAGCACTAGACGTTATGCACCAAGGTATAAGGACCAGGGTGACGATGTGTCTTGTGCCCCAGCGTAATACAACCTTGTCTAACATATGAGGAAGAAAACTTAGAGCATTGAAGTCCTACTACACAAAAGGTATGATATGACCTTAGATGCAAAGGATAGTGCAAAAAACTATTCCAACATACACAAGATATGAATATTAGCTAGAATGATATAGATGTGATACAAACGCAAGATAAAAAGATAACACACACAAGCAAGCAAGCAAGCACAAATGATTCAAAAACAAACAAGGTATTGCCCCTGTCAAGCTGTAAACCAATGATTAATTGCTGATTGTTGATAGTTGAGAGTGTTGTCATTGCAGGGAAAGCTATATCCCTAGATCAACACAAGGTTGTTTGCTAAGTTGGTTGGCTAGTTGGCTGATTGAGTGATTTGGCTTACAACAAGGCTAGGATCAAGACCATGGATTACGTTTGGATAACTTGGCTTGACTGATTAACATGATTGGTATGGATTAAGGATGGGCTTGCATTTGGATCTTTGCTTAGAATGGTTGGAAGATGATGAAATGCTGATTAGATTGATTTGATGAAGGATGGATGATTAGGTGAAGTGATGGATGAAGATTGATGAAGGATAATGATTTGAATTGAATTGATATGAATGGATGATATGTGGTGGATTGAGCTACTTTTGATTTGCTGAAGTGATTGGATTTTGTTTTGATGGCTAGCTTGACATGCTTTGAGTTGATTTGCTTTGGTTTTGATGCTAATGATTGATAGGATTTGTCTTGATGTTTGGCTTGATGTGTTTTGGTTGTGATGTTTGTTGTTGCTGGGTTGATTGTTTTGATGATTGGATTGTTTTGAATGATGATAGTGATGGTGTGATGATTAGAGTGTCCATTCAATCTAAGCATAAGCAAGTGTTCTTAGTATGCTCAAAGGATGTAAAACAAATAAGGTTATTGCCCTTGTCAAGTCATAAACCAATATTTGATTGTTTGATTGATGATGATAGTGTTGTCATTGCAGGGAAAGCTATATCCCTAGATCAACACAAGGATGTGGGAATGCGATATCCCATTGATAATGATTGATGATGATTGATTGGGCTCATGACAAGATTAGGATCAAAACCTGTTGATTTGATTGGATAATGTTCCTTGATTGATTAGCTTGCTTGATATGGATTAGTATGGCTTGGATTTAAGATCATTGCTTAGATTGATTTGATTGATATGCTTGGATGAAGTGATTGATTGAAATGGATGAATGAATGTTATTGATAGGAGGAATTGATGATGATGAGGATTTGATTTTGATTGAATGTTGATGGAGTGGATTGATTTGGGTGATGTGATTGGTTTTATTGCTTGACTTTTTCGTTGGATATTTGATTTTTTTGGATTTTTTTGACATATTTTGATTTTTTTAGATTTTTGGGGAATATTTTGATTTTTTTTTATAGATTTTTTGAATGTTTTGGGATGTCAATGGATTTACAATTTAGGTAGCTGTTGTGCTAGATACCAATGACAAGGGAAAACCAAGTCTAGGTGCAAAGATGGATGAATGGGATTGGATGGATAAAATGATGGGCAATAAGGGATGGAAGGCTCATGATATATGGATGGATAAAAAGATAGGCCATAAAAGGGATGGATGCATGCCTCATGATGAACAAATAGGTAGGCTATAGTGGAAAGCTCATGATAAATGGATGGGGATAAGCTATAAGATGGAAAGCTTATGATAAGGATATGCCATAGTGGATGGATCATAAGGGAGCTAGGATGTGATCTTCAGAGGCTATGTTGCATAGGAAGAACTTGCCCCCATTCTAGGTGGTAATGCTTAGGATTTTTACATGACAAAGTTCATGACCATGGGATGACATGATAGGTTTTACATGACAAGGTGTATGATAGGTGGATAATGATAATATGGATTGATGAGGAAGGTATGAGGTATACCAAGAGATATCCAAAGCATGTTTCAAGATTTTGCCCTATGTCTTCATCAAAATCAAAAGGTAGAAGGATGGATGAATGGATAAATGGGTTCAATAGGATAGGCTTGTTTATGTAATGGCTAAGGATGGTAGGATGGTAAATGATATAATGGGATAGATAGTTTGGAAATGGATAGGTTGGATGAGAGAATGTGCCCCCAAGTGTAAGTGACATAGAAGATCAACCTACACATGATGCCTGTTTGCCAGGTTTTCATCATGGTACTTATCCAAGGCGCCTGTTTACTAGGTTTTCACCGTTGGACGAAGGGATTTCTCTTTACTTTTTTAATTTTTTGATTTTTGATTTTTTTCTTTTTTTTTGCTTTTAGATGGGTTGACAATTACACATGGCACCTGTTTGCCAGGTTTTCACCATGGTAATGCATAGGAGGGACTCAAGTGTTTAGTGCTATGAAGGTTAATAGTGTCCCTTTAGAGATTGATGATGTCTTCGCATGGACCATGTCAAGTGTGCTCATAGATGTTGATAAGGGGTTGCATGGATGGGAGATGGAGTAGGTAGATAGTGGATGATGAAATGGATTATGAAAGGTTCATGCAAGGATAGATGGATCGGGATAGTGGACTATGATGTGGATTATGTAGGCTTATGCAAAAGCATGGACCATAGGGATAGCATGGCGGAGATATGCAAGATAATGGATGGAAGATGGGTAGATGTAGATATGTGAAGGTGCTGCGGAGTGGAAGGGAATCATGACCAACGGTTGCACACACTATGATAAACATTGAAGCTTTTGATGAGATGGTGGTGTAGGAAGCAATGGAGATGTTTGCTTAGGAGATGGTTGATGAAGTGATTTAGGAACCCACATAGATTTAGTATTTTTAGTGCTTTTATTTTGCTTGTGGGATTTTTGAAGGGAATGGAAGTTTTGGATGGAAATAGGCTTTTGGATGGAGGTAGGTGATTGGGATTCTTGAGATGTGGAGGAGGATGCCTCATTTGACTTGCTAGCTATTTGCTTAGGAACCCAAACCATTTTGCTTTTGGGCTTTGCTTTTGGAGGTAAGGGTTTGGATGGTTGCTTAGATGTGGATGAAGATGCCTCATTCGCTTTGCTAGCTCTTTGCTTAGGAACCCAAACCATTTTGCTTTTAGGCTTTGCTTTTGGAGGTATGGGCTTGGATAGCTTTTTGGATTGCTTTGATTTGGTTCTTTGCATTGATTTTTCATGTTTGTGCCCTAAGGCATGATAGTTCTTTGGATTTTTGGTAGGACTTTTAGCTTTATAGGTAGAGGCATCAAAATTTTTGCTTTTGAATCTCATGGCATGGGTGGAGTGGATGAAATGATTGGAAGTTTTATGCTTAGGCAATGTGTGCTTTTGTTGGCCATGATTAGGGATGTAAGGATACTTATGAATGATATGTATGTTAGGTGTTAGAAGCAATGGTGGCAAGGTGGATGGAGGGATATTTGGAGTTGGTAAAAGTGGAGGCAAGGTGGATGGCGGAAGGTGTATGGTCACATGCTTTTGACATTTATAGGATGATGGAGATGGAATGGCTACATATGTTTTGGGTATATGATGGGGAGTGTGATAGAAAGTGGTAAGTTTAGGATTCATGAAGGGATTACCAACATCTTGGCCTTGTTTACCTTGGGGTGTGTATCCAAGGCCATATGAGCATGGAGGGATTTTGACATGGTTTGGCTCCAAAATACCTTGTTCATAAAGGCCTAGACCTTTACCTTGGTAGTTCATGTTTTGGAGGATGCGATTGACTATGGGACTAGATGTGTTTTGGGAACTAGACTTGAGTTCTTTATTGGATGGAGAAGATGAAGTGGATAAAGGTCGTTGTTGTCCTAAGGAAGAACATTCATGGACAAAAGTGGTAAGACCAAGTAGACATGATGGTGGACTTGAAGTGGAATCGATGGTGGATATGGAAGGATGATCATTAGGATCTTGATTATGTTCGCTAAGATCCAAGCTATTTGTTTGATCTTTTATGCTTACTTGGGGGACAAGTGTCTCATCATGACAAGTGGATATTTGCTTATTATGGATAGGGCTAGATGGTAGATGACTAGGAGCAATGTGAATATCTTGGTCATGGATAGAAATAGGATTATGGATAGGATCAAGGTGCTCATGGATAGCTTCTTCATAGGTATCATCTTGATCATAAAGAAGGTAGATATTATGGATAGGTTGCATGAAAGTGTATTGATCTTGAGTTGGACTAGGGCTTAATGTTTCCACATGCTTAGGATTAAACCTTTGACATACCTCTTGGTTTGCTTGAATGGAAGTAGATGACTCTTGGATAGGCTCTTGGTCAACAACACGAGAACATGATGACTCTTGACTTAGGCTTGTGGTTGGAGACTCTTGAATAGACTTGTTGGCTTGTAGGTCACATGATGGGGTTAAAGGGCTAGGTATGTTAATGGAAGGCTCTTGAAGAGGCTCAAGGATATGTGAACCACATGATGGGATTATAAAATTGGACATGACCTTTGGAAGTTCATTGGTAGGCTCATGAATTGGTATTTGACATGGGGGTAGTTTATTCCTATCTAGTAGCCAATGGATCACATCCTTTGCAAGTGTATGGGTGGATGGGAAATATAATGGATGGATGATAATGGTAGATGGTGCTGGAAGCTTAGGATTATGATTAGGTTGAGGGCTAATTGGATTGGATGGATTAGGATTTGGACTAGATGGGGGTGATGATGTGGCACGATTTCCCATTATATGTGGGTACACCTTGTAAACAATTGAGACAAATATTGGGCATTGATCTGTATTATGGCCTTTGGTCCTATGGTATGCACAATAATCATGTTCATCATATGGACTTTCTTCACATGGTTTGACTTTAGGAAGTTCAATGAGTTTTGCTTCAAGCATCCTTTGTAAAACTCTCTCAGCCGCATCCTTTGGTGAACGATTAGAATGACATGGTGAGGAAGGTAATGAAGGGCTTGGTGGTTTGGAAGGTAAAGGGATCAATGGACTATGATTGGGATCACATGGTGGTGTTGAGATAGGACTTGTTGGTTCATGTGTTAGCATGTGATTGGGTGGTGGTGGCCACTCTAGATTGGTATCTCCCTTGTCAAAGGTTATTAGATCTTGCATATGATAACTTGGGCTTGTTTGATTTATGTACAAGGGGCCATTGGGATTTAGATATGATTCTTGTTGGAAAGGTGGATTTAGATCTATCAATGGTGCTTGGTGGTCTTGTTGAAAAGGTGTATTTGGACTTACTTGATTTATGTACAAAGAGCCATTGGGACTTGGATGTTGTTCTTGTAATATCACTTGATGGCTTTGTGGATGGGCTTGGTAGTGCATTGGAATGGTGGTATGAGGGATTGGATAAGCTTGAGGTGGATGTTCATAGGTTGATGTGGTATTGACTTGGTGGATAGGCGGATTAAGTTGATAGGAAGTGGATGGATATGACATGTGGCTATAAGGTGGATTCGGTTGATAGGAAGTGGCTAAGGATTGTTGTACTTGTCGAGCTTGACTAGTGGCTAAAAGGTGTTGGACTTGGGCTATGGAGTGTTGTAGTTGAGGTGATTGGCTTGCATGGGGTTGAGCTCTTTGGATGAAGAATTGTAATATTTCAATGGCGTCTTGGTTTAGGGGTTGTAATTCTTGATAAAGATTTTGGAGGAATCTTTGGAATTTGATTTCTAGGTCCTCTAGTGTAGACATGTTGTCACCACGTGTTTGTCTTAAGTCCTTTTAGCAAGTGCTTGCTTAGGGATTTAGATGATGATGTGGAATGTTTAGATGATGTGTTTAGATTGATTTGTTTATGTGTTTGGGTGTTTAGAGCTTGATATGGCAATATTCAAACAAATGATTATGCATATACACACATGAATCACTCACGCAAGACACATAAGCAAGTTGTTGACTTTGAAAATGAAATGTGATGATTATGCAAGCATACATAGAAAACACATCAACAAGCCTAATGTGTAGTCAAGTGGGTATAGCCAATTAGGTCTTAGGCTATCTATTGCACAAGGTTGACTATGGAATTGAAAGTGAAATCCTGCCACACAGCCAGGAGAAAGGGGTAACCCACCCTTCACCTTCACTTCCCAAAGGTATAAAGTTCTTTGGGGCTTAGCCAAGAGTGACAAGATTCTAACTCCTAATGAGGGTGTCTTTCGATTCAGCCTCGATTGAGGTCGTCCCTTGGAGTGGTGTGTCTCCAAGCAGGCCTCCTAAGAAGGGTATGACAAAAGCAAACCAAGTGAGCTGTCACTTGATTCGCACTCGCAGTTGTTAATTTCCCCTTAGAAACTTGAAATGTGTAACAAACAGTTCAAGCACTTGTTCTTTTTAGACCCAAATCTAAATGTGATGGAAGACAATGGTTTGTTTTAGCCTAATTTTTTGATGTGAATTTGCAAACAATTGTTTATTTTAAAGCCCAAATCCAAGTGTGATTACAAACAAGTTGTTTGTTTTATGCCCAAAATCTAAATGTGTGATCAAATAATAATTAGAGATGAGAGATTAGAATGAGTGCACCTCATAAAAATTGCTTTCCAAGTTGCTATTATGATTGATCAAAATGTTGCTCCAGCTCCTTTGATTCACTTACAAGTCACTGCAAAAAATAAAATGTGATTTGGTTCGCTAGATTGGAAGATATGATTTTTTTTCTAAAAGTCGCGCGTCAAAAATTTCTGAAAAATTAGAATCGCAGGGTCAACTTCAAATCGCCATAACTCTTTGAATACTGAGCCAAATCTTTAATGTAACCACTTTTCGGAAAGCTCTCGAAGTCCTCTTTCCAACGAATCTAAGATCTCCTTTTTACAGGACCTGTGTAAAACAAAAAACCCTCTGCAACAGATCTGGTCATAAATTTTAAAAAAAAAAATCAGCAAAAAGTCGCGCATCGAAAATTTCTGGAAAATTAGAATCGCAGGGTCAACTTTAAATCATCATAACTCTTTGAATACTGAGCCAAATCTTTAATGTAACCACTTTTCGGAAAGCTCTCGAAGTCCTCTTTCCAACGAATCTAAGATCTCCTTTTTGCAGGACCTGTGTAAAACAAAAAACTATCTGCAACAGATCTGGTCATAAATTAAAAAAAATCAGCAAAAAGTCGCGCGTCAAATTTTTTTTAAAAAATTAGAATCGCAGGGTCAACTTCAAATCGTCATAACTCTTTGAATACTGAGCCAAATCTTTAATGTAACCATTTTTCGGAAAGCTCTCAAAGTCCTCTTTCCAATGAATCTAAGATCTCCTTTTTACAGGACCTGTGTAAAACAAAAAACCCTCTGCAACAGATCTGGTCATAAATTAAAAAAAATTAGCAATATAAAATATCTTCAACCTACAAATCAAAGTGCATAAACCTGCAAAAATGAATGATTGACGCTCCAAGAAATCTGATCTTCACAAAAACAACTCAAATAAGAGGGTTAATCAGGGACATGAGTCCCACCGGGCGTGCCAAATGTATATCGAAAAATTTGGATTTATAAATGGAAATGATCAAACAATTGAAATGCATAACCTAAACCCAAATAATTCAATACCTCGGAGATGCAAAATGAGCTTGATTGATTGATCGCTTTGTTGTGTTGATTGCTCGATTCTGCAGCATAACGTTGATAAGGAGATAGATGATGGATGCAAAGGCTCTAATGATATTTCAACAGCATGTGGATACTTGAGAATCAATGCCCTTTTAGAAAATTTGACAGAATAAGGGTGCTTAAGGCTCAATGCATGCTAATGGCTTGTGAGGGGGTTGATTTATAGGAAAGACTTGGTTCCAATGGATGGCTAGGATCAATTAGGGCTTTAGGTGAAATGGATGGATAGGATTAAGTTAGGTTTCCTTGCACATCAAGAAATTGTAGTCATATGACATGTGGCAAAGGAGGATGAGGCTTAGGTGTGCTTGTGTAGATAAATACTAAAATTAGGTCCCATTAGTTGTGCATGTGAAAGATAAAAGTTGTAACACATGATTGACTAGTCAAGTGTTGGAATGTGATGAAAGATGAGTGTTTAATTCAAATAAAATATTTGAATTAGTTGGGATATGAGTTGGATATTAATTAAATAAATAAAATTTATTTAATTAATTGAGAAGTTGAATAGGATGAGATAAGATATGATGTGGAAATTAATTAAATAAATAAAATTTATTTAATTAATTAGGATGGGGATAAGATAAATGGGATTATGCATGTGAAATTAATTAAATAAATAAAATTTATTTAATTAATTGGCTAAGTAGGATGAGGATGGGATTGAATGGGATTTTAATTAAATAAATAAAATTTATTTAATTAATTGGCTAATGGATAAATGGGATTAAGAGTGGGATTTAGGACAAAAATGGCTTATGATGTTTAGGATAATGTTTTAATAAGGTGTTGTAGGACATGGACAAAGTTGGGACAAATTTGGGTGTCTATATTTACTACTATATTTTATGCTTTTCTCTACCTTTTCTATGGTTTTTGATTCTTTGGTGATTGTCAATCTTTGATTAGTTTTTTGGGTATGCTATGCAACTACCATCTCCTACTTTATCACCCATGGTTGGGTCTAGAGGGGGCCCAGGGCATCCCCTATATTTCTCATTCAAACATGTTCAGGTTGATGATCCCCCAACCTCTTTACATTAAAAGATTGTCAACTATTTTTATGCAACCTACACATGATGGAAAATCCAACCAATAAATGAAAAATCAACCTTGATCTAATGGTTACTTGAAAAAAGTGAGGATTGACCCATTTTGGTCATCAATCTAGATGTTATTGATGATGATGTGCTTTACTTGTCAGAGCATGCACTAATTTGCAAGTTCATGGGTATTAAAGTCACTTTTCCCTTCTTGGAAGATTGGGCTAGTCATAGTTGGCAACTAATTGAGGGAGATATGGAGGCCATTCCTATTAAAAATTATTGATGTAGTTAAGACTAGGGGATCTTATCAAACCACCCATTCATGTAGCCAACATGACACAATGGAAGTATAAATCCATAAAACAATGACAAATAATCTACATTTTATTCACATCACAAAATTTACAATCATTACAATAATTTTAGGAGTACATATTCTACACACTCTCAATAAGTCATTCCTTTAATGACAAAGTCTCCTCTACTGGGTATGTATCTTTATCTCCTCGGCACTACCACCTCCTTCTTACCTGCAACTTCTGTAAATCTTGCCAATACTGCAACCAAGTGCCACCAAACTGAAAGCCTTGGTTGCCTTTTATACACAGGCTTGAGAAGTTGAACCACTTGAAATGTTAACAGTTACAAAAACTAAATCTTGGTAGGTCAAACTATGAATTCATTATAATGGTTCAATGGATCTTAAAGAAGTTAGTGCAACAACACAACTTTGAATCTGTGCCTCGAGTGAAGTTCCGCCAGTGCCCAAGGAGACTTCCTCAATGATGAGCTAGTGCAAGAGCACAATTCTAAATCTATGTACCCTAAGCAAGGTTGTGCCAATGCACAAGAGAATTCATTATTGGCACTTTAGCACAAGAGCACAAATTTGAATCTATGTGCCCTAAGCAAGGCTACACCAGTGAGTAAGAGAATTCCTTATTGGAACTTTAGCGCAAGAGCATGACTTTAACTCTTGTGCCTTTAGCGAAGCTATGCAACTATACTAAAGGCTTGTTCATCAACATTTACCCTCCATTGGAACCATTAAAATTTTCATTGAAATCATGTTCACAAATCAGCCTTCTAAAGAACTTGTGAATTGTGTCTTATAAAACACATCAGCACTTAATGGATCTTGTGAACTAGTGTCGGTGTTTCTCCAAGTTCTCTAACTTGTAAGATTCCCAAAAAGAACATGTTTTGACCATTTGGCAAATCAGTGAACTTGAAAACTCTTGAATCTTGCCTTTACAAATCCTTTTTGGTGAATTGGTGATTTGGTGAAATTTAAAACTTTTGAACTTGGCCTTTATGATGATTTTCAGAAATTTGGCACTTTCTCAAACCTTCAACTTCTCTTTTAGAGAATCAAATTTTTTTAGAACTTGTGAACTAACTCTTCTTTTGCAAAGCTCTTTTCAATGAGTTGGTGAATCAGTGAATTTGTGAACTCGTGAACTAATGAACTCTTTTTCACAGTGCCTTTCAAAAAATTGAAAAACCTTATCACTTTCAAAATCATTATGCTTCAGTGACATGTTTGGTTCACAAAATTGAAAGTTTTCCGAAGTAATACCTTTTCAACAAATCAATACTTTTGTGAACTTCTGAACTTCTTTGTTAGTGATTAATTTGGTTTGCAGACTTGAAATTATGTTGAAAATGAAATAAAACCAAGTCTTTTAGTGCAATGATAACTTTGTGAACCTTGAATTGTGCCCAAAACAAAAGAAACAAGTTGGTGAAATATTGAGTTTGTGTACAAGTATTTTTTGTCAAAAAAGAAGGAGAAAAAAATCTTTCTATAGAATGAGAGGTTTGTGAATCTCTAGTTTTTTTTGAAATGCTCTAACTTCTACACGATTTCTTCAAACTTCACCAAATTGAAATGGAAAATACCCATTATGCTCTTCTACAAGGTGAAGCATTTGAATTGATCAAATTGAGTTTGAAAATTTTCTTCTAAATCAAGCCAACAAAGACGAACAAAACAAACTAAAACTGGAAACAAAACCTAAAAATGTTTTTGGTTGATGTGGGATTGCCTATGGACCCAGATGCTCTTGCATCAATTATTTTTTGTTCTCTTTTCTAGAATGGTAGATCATAATATGGATTTCAAAGGAGGTCCATAATTTAGAAATCAAGCAGGTTTATTTATCAAACCTTGGCATGTGGATTTTGATCCAATGGAAGAGCTCTCCTAACAAATTCTAGTTTATACTCATCTCTTCCAACTCCTTGTGGATTTTTACAGATTTGGCATTCTTTAGTCCATCGTTGTAGTGCTTCAGAAGCCAGTGGGCTCATCGCATCTTCTATTGGAAAGAAAGGTAACTACTTATGCTCTCATTTGTATTAAAATTGATCTTAATAAGCCTCTTCCTCATTCTCTAGAAATTAGATTGGGAAACATGTAATAGATTCAAGAGATAGATTATGAATAACTTCCCTTTTTGATATCTTTTTTTAGGCCTATGGGAATCTTCAAAAGGACTACTAGCTTAAAGTACCAATCTCATCTTAGTTGTCAACAAATAATTTTGTAGTTAAATCTAAAGAAAATGAGAAAGCTCCTTCACATGTAGATCAATTAGATACAAAGGGATTCATTCTTGTGAAATCTCATAATAGAGGAAAACAACAAATCTAAAAGAAACATAATTTATCAAGAGGATATCCCAATAATAGATTTGAGGTATTAGAGAACTTTGTTGATCCAAAGCCACATATGGTTGAGTAGATACCTTTGTTTCAAGAGCCGAATCGACATGTTCATGTTGATCCTTTAGGCCTAGTGGAACCATACAATGTATCTATTATTTAGGTACCCTTGAATGGGTGTACTCCTTCCTTTCGTTAGTGCATAAAGGACGTCTCCAAAAATATTTATCCTAGTAAGGCACTAGGAGGTTAATAATGTAGATACTAGTTTAATTGCAATATCTCCTATTATAACAAAGGCTCTTGTTGAAGATTTTACAAGTATTGTTATGCTAGAATCTTCTCATGCCCTTGGTGCAAATGATAATTTGAAGAAGAAAGCTCCATGTCTATTAAGACTCTATAAAAAATTCTCAAAAAAGGTTCAATCAAATAAGCTCTCCAAAGTTGGGAGAAAAAGAGATTAGGAAAAGGTAAAAATAATAGGGGAATCTATGATTCTCTAGTACAATTTGGTGTCATTCAGACATTGGGTACTCACTTTTCTTCTCCCAAAAAATGATAGTGATTTCATGTAATTCCAGAGGTTTAGGAAGAACCCAGTGATAAAAGGATATTCAAGATCTTATTTAGGAACACAAGCATGATATTATCTTTCTTTAGGAAACTAAATTTTCTATAAAGGAAATGGTTACCCCATCTTCTAAGATTTGGAAAGGTAGTCAATGCTAGTGTAAATTTGAACTCAAGGCTCTACTAGGGGATTATCTTGCTTGTGGGATCCTCATTGGCTCACTCCTTATTGGATTGCGAGAAAATATTCCTCACTTTTCTTCTCCCCAAAAATGATACTGATTTCATGTAATTCCTGGGGTTTAGGAAGAACCCAGTGATAAAACGATATTCAATATCTTATTTAGGAACACAAGCCTAATATTATCTTTCTTTAGGAAACTAAATTTTGTATAAAGGAAATGGTTACCCCATCTTCTACAATTTGGAAAGGTAGTCATTGCTAGTGTAAATTTGAACTCAAGGCTCTACTAGGGGATTATCTTGCTTGTGGGATCCTCATTGGCTCACTCCTTATTGGATTGCGAGAAAATATTCCTCATCTTTATCTAAATAGGAGGGAGATGCTAATATTGGAATAGCAAAGGATATTCTACAACGCTTGAATCACTCTCACAATATAGAAATCAATAATACAAGATAAGAAATCAATGATATTGATGAACATAATTGAGCATAAACTTATATTGATCTCACTTAAAAATATACATGAGAATGCCTCATTATATAGGCATTGAAGAGGCAATCCACCATGGAAGAGGCAATCTAGGTTGCACATGGATTGACAAGTGCCTCGTGATGTGGCACAAACAAGAAGACAAGTGTCCTATAAGGTGTCAACCTTTGGATCACTTGGAATGTGCAAACCAACAACCTTGTGTGACAAGTGTTGGATAAGTACAAAGTGCCTTTTGAGGTGAGATGGAAAGTCTTCTAGCCTCAAAAGGTATGCACATGAGGTTTTCCAGACAACTAGGTAACATGTAACCTCTAAATGGTTGCACATTTAATTACACATGATGTTGTCTAACCTCATCAATCTAAGTACACTTAAGCTATAGTGAATAGATAAATTATTCACTCTAACACCCACCTTAAATGATACTTGTGGAGATCACAAAATTGCAATAGATACATAGATATGGGTCCTGGATACTAGTCCATGCTAGGTACCCATGTAAAAAGTTTCTCATAAAGTGGAGTAAAGGAGAAAACCTAGTGGGAACAAAACTCCTCTCCAAAAGAGAATCAAAATGCATGAAAATGAAACAAGTGAAGGAGAAGGAAGACTTATATCATTATACCCCTAGGACAACTTTTATCACATGTGTACAATGAATTTACCAAACATAGGAGATACAAAGAAAAACTTGGAAGCCCCCCGATAAGATATGGTGTAGTGTAGGTAGATGCTTGATGAAGTATGCTAAAGAGAATCCATGAACGTTGAACCGCATTTCTCCCCTTAGGAAGAAATTGAACAATGAAAGTGTGCAAATGATCTTCCCATTCCTGATAGGAAAATACAAGAAGAAGTATGAAGGTCTCTGAATTATGTATAGGATTCAAAGATTCAAATTATGCCCATAATTTATCTTTGAAGAATGCTCAATAATCTCTAAGCCAATGCTGACATGTGATGAATGTTGATGGAAAGAATCAAGTATCATAGAAGATTTTGTAATAGGGACCACATGAACCATAGATGTATGGTGATAATTGGGACCATAAGAATCTAATACTGTCACTATAGAAGTTGATGTAGGTGAAGGAAGAGCAATCATATTTGAAGAAGACAAGGTAGATGCAACTTCATTGAAGTTGTCATCGAAAAGAAGGTGAATGTCCTCAATGATGTCTACCAATTCCGCATCCCAATGTGGTGGATCTAGAAAGACGAGATCAATGTCCTAGTACAATGAATCATTGGAAGTCATGGAGATATCAACTTGGGATTTAGATATAGCAACAAGTGTTTGTGGTTTTGCAATCTGACAGAGGAGTTTGAAAGCAACATGTGAGAAATAAGGACACATTGTGTCATCATGTTGGTTTCCACAATAGGTGCATTTGATGTTGTAGGTAGGATATGGACTATCCAAAGCAACATACATGATAAAATGCTAGTGTTGATCCCCCTGAAATTCTGAGATTTTCTTCCTATTAGGTGACCCTCCCAAATTTTGGCACTTTATAACTTAGCGAGTTTTACAAAATAGATATGACCAATGCGTGGGAAATTGAAAAACATGCACTTTTTCAAAAAAATGGTGGTCAATTCCAAGCTACCAAGCAAAAGTTATTACGATAACACATTCCCATAAACAAGCCTTTTTAAAAAACTACACTTGAAGAAGCAAAAAATGCCTTGGTGGAGAGAGCAAAACTAGCCTTCCAATGACTTATTGGAATCAACAAGAAATGTACAATACAATGGTGTTAACTTGAGAGGGGATATTGGCCTCTAGCCAAACCAGACCTCACCCTTCATCTTCGACCAACGAAGATACAAGGAGTCAATATGCTATTCAAAGCAAATTGTCAAATTGTCAGTCCCTAGAGGTAGTTTTATTCTCAAATGTGGAAGATAATTGGCCTCAGGATCTTCTATCTCTGGTTAACAAGGATAAGGAGTGTCTCCATTTCTCCTGATCTCAAGGTGGTTTTTTTGTAAGATAGAGTTTTAGTAGGAGGAATGACTATTTGTTTTCTTTTTAGATATTTTTTGTGTGTCATTATGGACATGGGTGGGTGGTGGGGATAAATCACTTTCACAACCTCCTATACTTCTCTTCCCTTCTATGCCTTTTTGGCCACCCTTTACTAAATGATGGTGAGACCCCATGTGTCATTTAGAGGAGACTCTTTCTTCCAACGAGGCATTTTAAATGTTTGAGCATCCAACTTTACCTCATGATCTCCCTCCTCATAATGGTTAGGAGTGATTAGACATTCATTTATGTCTTCTGTATGGGGAGTGGGATGTTGGCCTTCTATCAAAGACTGTGGCATCTTCCTATTGGTATTAAATCTAGTTCAAGATCCTAGTTGGTCAGCTGCTCCTACTACCATACAAGTCTAATTAATCTTTTATTATGATTCATATGCCTCTATACTATGGTAATGTATCTTTCCTCATTTACAAGCCGCCACTTTGATATCACTATTCCAGGCCACACATGTTCATTAACTCTTGGAGGATGGTGTCGCGTTGGTTTTTTGGCACCGTGCATCTAATTGTCCCTGCTAAATCCCTCCTCAAGATTGGCCTAGGACTCTCTGCAGGGTTCTCTTTATTCTACCTTGTTTTTTCCTGCCTACTTTCTTTTTCTCCTATTTGTTCTAGCCTTTCTTTTCATTCGGCTCTCTGGTCCACACTTTTTGTTCTTTTCTCTTCGTCCTTTGTTCCTTGACAGTGGTTATGGAAGAAACGTGTTTGAACCTCAGACTTTTCTTTCTACCTTTGGAGGATGAGCCAGAAATCCACGGAATGGTGAGAGTGGCTGATTTTATGGCAATCATCTATTGGGAAGGCTCTTTGATTCACTTTGTTGTTCGTATGTTGATGGGCTCAGATGGGTTAAGGGATTCGCAGAGAGAGTTTTGAATTACTCTAACGTTGTATCACACATTCTCTCTAACATCATGGATCTGGTTCAAGATGCAGAGTATGTTCATAAGGTGGCCTCCAGTCTATTTTCCAATATCTTATATACAGTTGGAAGGTGGTCGGAAGCCGTCAATGGCTATCATATGGAACAAGGGGAAGCCTGCATAGGTGGATTATTTGAAAGAAACACTTTGCATCGCTTGGTCCCTCACCAAGCAGTTTACCAAACTTTGCAGGGATCTCTCTGCTCCCTCTCCAGCGACCCAATTGATCAAGAGCTCGCAGCCTTCCTATTTGTGTTTACAGATAGGGATGTGAAAAGAATTAAGGATGTTTTCACAGGGATACAGTATCTCAAAATTGTGGCACTTGGCCTAGCTCCCCACATCCCTAGAGATGCATTTGAAGATCCAGAGGACGAGGGTGATTTGGTTGAGGTCAATTTTCTTAGTGACCATATGGATCTCGATGTTATTCCGGTGGCAAGTCTGGCTACATAGGGTGGTGGGTTGATCATTTTTTGCTTTTGCCGGTGCTAGGCTTTCTCTCCTACTACGGTAAGCAATGGTTTCCTAGGTCGTGGGTTCTCTTTGTTGTCTGGTGTCATGGGCAATTTTGGTCTTGGTTGCCGCTTGCTGTTATTGGTCTTTTGTTGTTGTACTCTAGGGTGGTGTTGTTTTTGTGTTCTTCTGCACGATGATGATGGCTCTTTGGTTTCTGCTTTGTTTTAGGTGATCATGGACTTATCTTTTGTAAGTTTGTTGAACTGTTAAGTTTTTTGTTTGAGCATCAAAGCTCCTTTTGGTCATTTGAGGGCCTTTTCATGTTGACTGTAAACTCTTTTAATTATTAATATTATGGTTTGGGTGGCTAACCACCTTTCTGTTATAAAAAAAAAAAATTGTCAAACAATATGTCACTATTACATTTGTTATAGCATGAAATATGAGGATAACTTATGGCAGTTAACATTAACTGCTAATGGTTAAGGTATATGTTATTGTTACAAATACTCCTAACAACAAATGTGTACAATCATTGGAACATGAATGCTAACATATTACATTAACTGCTAACAAAAACTACCATAACTGATGCCACAAAAGTCACCAAGTGTTGTGAGACGCAAAGACGACCTGAAAATTAATCAGACCTCAACAAGAAACAACTACAATCAATGAAATCATGATGTTGCAACTATTGATATAAACAATGGTTATAACAAACATGGCAGTTTGTGGGGAAAGTGTTAGCTGTAGATAAACGGGCTTTTGGAGATCTCTACCACAGGATTACAAACCACAACCCTCAACCAAAAACCGCAGGCAGAGATTGTGATTGACGACCTCTCACAAGATTTTAAACCTTCCTCGATGACCAAAACACGCATTGGAGACCTTCAAACTGCGGATGAAGAAACAACGACTAAGATACCTTCAATCGTTGGCGGTTTTGAAGAGGGCGGCCAGCAAAATGAAGATATCAACGGATCTGTGAACTGGTCTACTGTCAACTTGAACCATAGCAAGCAAGACACCAAATGCAAGGGCGTGCCAACTAAGAATGTATAACCTTCAGCAATAGAGACAATTGTTGGTTCAAAATGGCCTTCAAAGACCGAAGCAGATCCAAACACCAAAACCAGTTGTGAAAATCTTTACCAGAGGCGGAGAGGCCATAAAGCTGCCTGCATAAACAAAATAATTGACCCAAAAGTCTTGGCAGATGACCAAATAGGCCACTTGATCTGCTAAAATGTGACTAAATCAACCAAAAAATGACAAATTTGCAGAGTATCCTTGGCTATTCCAACATGGTATCAGAGAAACTAGGTAACCTCTAACCTCTAAAAGGTTGCACATTTAGTTAGACAAGATGTTGTCGAACCTCATCAACCTAAGTACACTTAAGCTATAGTGAATAGATAAATTATTCACTCTAATAAATAATACTTAATTTTTCCACAATTCAATCAAAGAAAGCTAAAGTGACAATGTTATATTGTCTCTTATCTCGGATCAAGGAGACCAACTTCCCTCTTTCCAAGATTTAGCTAGAGAAGTTGTCTAGCATTTTTCCATGCCATTCATAGAAAGTGGTCCTATTTATTTAGAGGAGGAACAATTCATTTTGGTTTGTATTCCTTGCTCAGTTTTAGAGGGTATGAATAATCTACTCATGGGACCAATTTCAAATAAAGAGCTTTAGAGGATTAATTTTTAGATGAAGAAAGGAAAATCCTCTGGTCCTGATGGTTTTCCTATTGATTTGTTTAGGAATTTTGGGACATTCTTAAGTTTGATCTATTGGAGGTGGTTACAAATCCTAGGATAATAATAAAATGCTTAAATATATCAATTCTACCTTCTTGACTTTGATTCTTAAAAAGGAGGAAAATTCTTTTGGTTTGCTTTGCCCTATTGCCCTTTGCAATGTCACATACAAGATAATCACCAAACCTATTCCAGAGTGCTTGAAGAAGACTTTGGCCTCTCTTATTTCATCTAAGAATGGTGATATTATGAAAAAACACCATATCCTTGATGGTATTATTATTGTTGTTGAGGCTATTCATTCCATGTCTAGTTCCAAGGATAAAGTTATGTCCATCTACAACCTATGATAGGGTCGGATGACAATTCCTTAAGAATGTCTTCTTAGCTTTTGGGTTTTGTTTAGGGTGGATTGATTAGGTTATAAGTTGTGTTGTTTCTTCTTCTTTCTTCATTCTTATTAATGGTATCATTTCTCCTCTTTTTTCTACTTCCAGGGGGACTTTGTCAAGGTGATCAACTATCTCCATACTTTTTTATCTTGATGGAAAAAGGTTTGGGTAGAATGCTTAAGCACCAAAGAGCTAATGGTTTCTTCTAGATCTAGTCTTGAGCTTAAGATCTTGATTTGCAATCCTACCTTCAGTTTGAGGATGATACTACTTTGACAAGGGTTGCAAAAATTAGTGAGGCGATCGACTTCAAGAAAGATTTGTATATATTTTTTATTAGCTCTGGAAATAAATTAATGAGGATAAGTCCATCCTTTTTTCTTTAATACTCTATCGCTTATCTGGAAAATAATTTTTTGCATTTTACACGTTAGAATAGGGAAACACCCCTTAGATTATTTGGGTGTTCCCTTATCTACTTGAAGCCCCAAAAGAGATAAGTGGAAGAGGATTCTAGATAAATTTTGAATGAGGGTTAGTCATTGGACTTTCTAGTGGTTGTTTTTTGTTGGTCATTTAATGCTATTAAAACTTATGTCGCAGGCTCTTCCTACTTACATATTCTTAATGCTATTGGCCCCTAAAATATTTCTTAAGGAATTTTGAACTCTTTCTTAGATATTATTATGGGTAAGAAATTTAGAGTCCTAGAAATGAAGCTTAATTAGTTGGGATTAAATTTACAAACCTAAGAAATATGGTGGCCTTGGCCTTAGGAAATTTGAGCTCAATAGTCAAGCCTTGGCTACCAAATTATATTAGAGATGGTGTAAGGTTCCAAATCAACATGGGGCTCAAATTCTTAGCTTCAAGTATTTTGGAGGAGATGTTGGTGATGATATTCCTTGCATGGATTTGAGTGGGAAAGGTTCCATGGTTTGGAATACCATTAAGAAGGGGGCTACAATTGTCAAATAAGGTTTGTTCTGGATTATCAAGAATGGTCACAAAGCTCTTTTCTAGAATGATTCTTTAGACCTCCACCCCTCAATCAACTCTTCTTCCCCCTTTATTCTTCCCTTGAGTGAAATATTTTAGGTGGTAGGGTGGTGTAAATTTGTAGAATTTAAAAGCTCATTCTATTTGGGGAACTTCTAGGTTTATCATGGGAAGGATTCTAGTAGTTGTCCTAGGGGGAATGCCTAAAGCCTAAGCTACTCTTTCTTCCATTCTTGTAGATTGGTCTTGCTATTCCTTGGAGAAAGGTGATGTCCTTCATTGGGGACATGATCCTAAATGGGCTTATTTAGTGTCTCTTGGTTATGAATTTTTGGAGCACATGAAAGATGTGATTAGAGAGTTCCCCTAGTGGAGCAAGATCTAAAACAAATTCAACTAGCCTGAGTGCGAATTCTTTATCTGGTTATTGTCTCACCTAGGATAATTTTACAAAGAGAGGATTTCAAGGCCCTTCAAAATGTGTCATGTATTGTAACAATGAAGAAAGTTTTGCTCACCTTTTCTTTTAGTGCTCCTTATGTTTGAGTATTTAGAGGAAATTATGGAACTGTTGGAACTAGCCTATCATTCATGCTACTTATTTATGTGAACTTTTGGTGACCCTAGGTTGACCTCCTACATTAGCTTCTTTGCTTGTCATTTCTTGGGATCTAGGTCCCATTTTTATTCTTTGGTGAATTTGGTTAAAGTAGAATCGTAGGATCTTCTAGGGTCATAAAAGTCTCATTGTACAAGTTTGGTAGGAGATGATGGATTTAGTCAAAGAAACCATTACAGATAAATATTCTTTTGAAGAAATCCTATATCCTTTTGACTCTCACCTCTCAAGGTGTTTTGTGCTATTTTCCTTATATGCTTACTAGATCCAATCTTGGTCTAGGTAAAATCCATCTAAAAGGGTAAAAAGGACTAGCAAGTTGCCTCCTCCATCATTGGGGTTTTTCAAAATGAATATTGATGGTTCTTCTTGCGGAAACTGAAGTGTTGCTAATATTGGTGGAGTTCGCTATGCTAGTAAGGGGATGGCCATGTTCTTTTTTCCTTCTACTAAGGGGATTTGCACCAATAATATGATGGAAGTGTAGAACAATGTTTGTAATTGATGTCAAAAGGTGGATTGGAGATGTTGTCATACTATTCTCATGATCATTAGGAGGAGTTCATGTTGTAGTTTACTTGTAGATCACAACCATGTTCATGTTTTAGACCATAGACCTCTTCATGCCATAATAGCAGGATAGTTGCTTGTAAGGTTTCATTAATACTTCATTAAGATCTCATGTGCTTCATGTTATGATGATAGTTTAGAGATGCTAATGTCATTGGAGTTGCTTTGATGCTGTGATCTTCATGATGTTATGATCTTCATTGAAAGGAAGCAAGGTACGTGGAAAACACTTCCTACACTAATCTACTTAGGAAAGATTTATTCAAATTTTAACCTTTTACATTTACAGATTAAGAAGCACATTAACATGAAGGTAATATCAACATTCAAATGCAAAAAAAACTCACAACACAAGATATACATAGGGAAAACCCTTTTAGGAGAAAACCCCCACACTCAAAAACCTACACATTGTATTATCTAATCAAAAAGATGATTACAACACACTTGCAATGCAAGTTCTTTTAGGAGTACACACTGTCGATTCTCATTTGCATCTTGTTGGGACAGGAAAATTTAAAATTTTCTTATATTCTCACTCACCCATATCCGACCAAATCAGAAAACATTATGCCCAAAGTCATGATGATAACTAGTGTATTCCATAAAAATCACAAGCTTTGACCACAAGTGAGTGTATCACTCACTAAAATACACTAGAATGAAGGGCTTCAATTCCTAAGTTTCGGCAAGACCTCCCTTTTTTTATACCGATTCATGCTCTATGAGAAACTTGTTGAAATGGCTATCGGCATGAGAATAAAGATCGGCGAGAAGATTTCAAGAATCACTAATGGAGAAAATGATACCGATGGCCTTTCATCAAAGAGAAAGTTATCAGTCACGCCGATTGGCATAAGGAAAGACTATCAGAGAACACTCCAAAAACCCTCCCGATAGTATAAGTCATACCAATGGAGGAGTTTAGTAGGACTCTCACTAATCATCTAGTGGAACGGAGAAAACTAATGGTCATCGGCAAGAGATAAGTATCGAAACAAAAAAATTAAGGAGTTTCTGATGCTCTTATGTCTCAGTGATTAACAAAAGGTGTTTCAGTATAGGTCATGCTGACATGTTTGGAACATGAGAACCATCAGCAAAACAAAATGAATCAGAACAAGGCTTACAAGTCTGGCTGAAGCAATACTCACAACGATGTCAGTGACATGTTGTGAAGGTCTCTCCGATGAGGAGTGTAAAAGGCTATCGAGGAGATAACCACGATCGGGTGACTTGAAATAAGTTATTCTGATAACATATCTTACTCTAATAACAATGAGGATTATGTTCATCGACAAGACTCTCCCCGATGGTCATAGCGGAGACACTTAGGAGATTGAGGAAGAAGGATATTCACACAGCGATGAAGAAAGTCATGTCGATGGAAACCATGCCCACTTCCACATTGGGTAAACCTTGGAAATATCTTGCCGATACAAACTCACTTATGAAATATGACATCAAAGAGACAAATCAAAGGTTGCAGCGATTGATCCGTGAGAAAACATTTGCACCATGAGAAGATATTAAAATCACCCTGACATTACAAAAATGAGGCCGATGAGAGAAGTTATGATGATGTGACATTTCACAACAATCAAGAAAATTGAAACACTAGAACCATTAATTACAGACGATGAAGGAATCCTCTGAGATGCTATTTGAAATTATTGCAATTGAGTTTGAAAGAATTATCTGAATCAAGCAAGAAAGCGGAGACTTGGAGGAGAATGCAGGGGAATTCAATCACCATTTCAAAATAACAAGTACATACATACAAACTTCTGTGTAATAGCCTGTAATTTGAATTTTCTATCAAGGATTGTAAATGGAGACTCCGGTGAAGGGAAAGGGCAGAAAACAACAAGGTGACACTAGCAAACCTAAAAGACAAAAAATTGACAAAACCCCTGAAGAGAAAACAAAAGAGAGAAAACTAAACCAAGACTTGATTGATCAACTACCAAGATCAACTCCCAAAGCCCAAAGGTCTGCACAACTTAGGGCAGAAGTGGAGAAACTAGAAGACAAGTGTAAATACCTTTGGAATGTTTGGACTCCAATTAGAGGCTATGAGCTTTTCAAATTCCATTACAACAGAAGAATTAAGAATTCTCCAGTGTCAAACCCATGGCATTTGAATTTGGGTAAACTAGTTGTTCTTGATGTGTTTCTGAATGTTGAACTCCTCCAACTTCTCACTAAATAGTATAACCCAAGTCTTAAGGCTATATGCAACCCACAAGGGGAGCCAATTATACACTTGTCAAAGAATGCCATTTGTGAAGTTTTTGACTTCGATGATTTATGTACTGTCTCCATTGTTTATGAGGATTTGGAAAAGGAGTACTAGAGAATGGATACTACTTACAATGGATGGGCGTTGCCTATTCACAAGCCTAGGGTAGAGGGAGAATTGGTACCTCTTAGTGAGGATGATGGCCCTCCTTTTCATGTATCATTATTTGAACCCTACATATAATACACCTACTACTCTGTGGGCCAGGTCCTAGGATCAGAGGTCCCTGACTTCATGACAATTCCTCTGATGGCCATAGCTACTGACATTCAATGCCACAATGCCAAGCAGTTTGATTATGCTGCTTATATTTTTAATAGAATTGACTCTGGTCTGGCTGCAATAAAGAATAATGCCCCATCAGTTTCCTTTGAACATTACTCACTTCTCGTGCACATGGTGCTCTATTATGGCCAGGAAGTGGGGTTATGGCCAAATGAATTCAAAGTTGTTCCAGCAGACTAGAAAGGGCAGAAGTCACCTGTATAAATGTGGACCAAAATATGGGATAGTAGAAATGCCCATTCTAGCTATGTGCAATTTGAAGAGTATTGTGTGAAAGTGTTATATAGATATTTTAGTCATCCCAATGAGTATTCAATCTCAAATGAAATAAAGAGGTTCCTTAGACCAAAAGATTTTGGTGGTCCTCCTACTGTTACTCACAACTGGGGAGACTGTTACTATTTTGAGGATGCTACCATGGTTAGAGTGTATGGTTTTGAGGACACTCCCTTTATCTTGCCTAAGACTATCCCTAACAGAATTGCCTACTCAGAATAGTTATGCAAATGCATTATTCTAATGTGATGCACTTGAGCTCTCATGACAAACAGTCTTTTATGCCTAGTACTTTATGTTTTGGAGATTTCACTATGGTATCCAAGGAGAGTTATGGTCACATTATAGATAAACTAATGCACTACAATAAAAGGTGTGCTAAGGTAAGAAAATGGTTTGATCCTGAGGGTTTTATTGACCTTGCTTAGAGGAAACAAAACCTTAGTGGTTACACATATGACCCCTATCCACATGATGATGTCATCAAAAATTTGGAAGAGGCTGAGGTTGAATTGGTGGTTGAAAAATATAACAGGGACTTGGATGAGAAAAGGAAATAGCTTGCAGAGATTGAGGTGTTATCCTCTAGTGATGAAGAACTTGTAGAACAAAAGGAACCACATCAACAGACAACAAGAATGTCCAAGAGAAATATGCAACAATATCGGCCTCCTGTTATAGCACATGATGAGGAGGGGTCTACTAATGAAGACCCAAGACAAAAGCATATGATTCTTTTATTTCTGCTAATAAATTTATTCGTTGTAAAGAATTCAAATCATTTTTATATAAATGCAAGGGGAAAAAATTAGAGAGTCAGTTGATGATGTCTATGCCAACAATGAGAGAGAATTACTTGATATGTTGAAAGCAACAGTGGATATTAAATTGCAAGACATGACCCCTAGCAAGGGTAGACATCTGCTCAAAGAAGTAGGGGTAATGATCTTTCCTGGCCTTGATTTGAATTTTGCTCTAGTATTTGATAGTTTTCTGCATAATGTGGATGATAAATACAAGCTCACTCCAGAAGGTGTCACTGAAGTATATATGGGCACCAAATATAATAATGATGAAACTTCATTAATGATATGGGCCCTGTATCCACCCCATAAAAAGACAGCCATTATAGACACTGAGAAGACTTTTGGCCATGTCATGACTTTGAAGGCAGGGGAGACTGACCCCTTGATCACTGCAGACATTGGCATTAATGTTGCAAAGTTGAATAAGGCATAGGCTTAGATGTTAATCAAGGAAAGAGATGCATACAAACTAAGTTGTGAGAGATTAACCGAAGAAAATGACTATTTGAAAGATGTTGTTAAGAGCACCTTCGGGGGATTAGTAAAGAAATTAACTCAAGGTGAAAGCTCATAGAGTGTCCAATCACCATCCATTGATTAGATAGCTCAAATCTAGATGGATACACTTGTCATAGTACTCCAAAACAGGCATACCAACATGATGCATTGGCTTCAAACCAGTTTTGGGATAATTATTCTCAAAATTATAAAGCGATCCAAGAGCATGAGTGATGTAGGAGCATCCAGTGGTGTAAGGGCAATCTTGCATCACCCAAAAAAAGATGTGTTTCAAAATTGTTGATGTTCTTTCCATTTATTTTCAAAATTTGTGGTTCTGGTTCGATAATCACTTGAATAATGATGTATAACTTTCAGTTTTTCCAAACTGCTAAAAATAGTAACCTGTTATTTTTAGAAAGTTTGCATTTGGGCATGGATTGAAGTAAAAATTTACAGGAAGTTACATAAAGGAAATATAAGACCTTTGGCGAAGGAATCACACAAAGATCATTTGCAAACTAAAAGATATTAAAGTTTTTGTTTCTCGAAAAATCCCTGAAAATTATTCAAACTTAGGTTTGAGGCACCAAACAGCCCTGTACAGGTCCAAAAATGGTTAGATTTGGCAAAACTGGTTGTTAACACGTAGAGCACTCCATGAGCTTTTTAACGCATAAAATAGTTTTTCAATCAAACACCTGGATCAAAAGTTATGGCTCCTGGAAGTTGGCCTATTTTTGGAAGGAGAAACAAATTTCAAAATTAGGTTATTGGCCACCATAAAGGCTATTAATGACCATTTTTGGGAAGCCTGGGCAGTAGTAGAGTTAAGGGGGCAAGTGTGGAGTCAAGAATATGTGGGAAAATAGAAACCCTAGCTGATTTGAGGTTACAGAGGGCAGGTGATTCTAAAGTCTAGGAATAGGAAGTTGTAATGTGCTACAGCCTGTGGAGGGTTGATTCCTCTTATTGTATTTGAGCTTCTGTAATGTAATAAGTTGTCCAAATCAATAAACGAAGTTCTATTTTCTGTGTGCAATTTATGTTGTGTATTTTATGATTTACCCCCTTCATCAAGTGGTATCAGAGCAAGGATTCTTGAGTGTGTAGATAGATCACTGACCGTGAGGTAGTTTGCACTAGGACCTGAGGTTGTGGGTTTACTGCAGAGACCAAGATGCCTCCTCGAAGAAATCATGTTGGGAGGAATGCTTTGATGGAAGAGGGTTTTAGAGCCCTACAAAGGCAAATCGATGCATTGCAAGAGGAGCTACGAAGAGGGTTTGAGCCAAGGACAAGAGAAGAATGTGAAGATGAATTTGAAGAAGAGCTATCTAAGGAAGAACAAGAAGCTACCAGAGATCCTATAGAAGTTAGCTTGTTGAGGGCCATTTCAAAGATTAGAAAGAGGCCCAGGATCAAAGTTTCTACATATTCTAGAGATTTGAATCCAAAATAGCTTATTGATTGGATCAATGACATGGAGGAGTATTTTGAGTATGAAGATGTGGAGGACCTAGATTGGGTTAAGTTTACAAAAACAAAGTTGAAGGGCCACACCAATATTTGGTTGAAGGAGGTCCAATTAGAGAGGAACAGAAGAGGAAAAGGAAAGATCACTAGATGGGATCGGATGGTGGAGAAACTGAAGAAGAAGTTCATTCCTATGGACTATAAGATGGAGTTGTTGAAGAAGCTACAAGGACTGAAGCAAGGTAACAAGTCTGTTAAGGAGTATATAGAAGAGTTTTATAAAATTACTATCAAGATAGGCCATGCAGAGCCCAACAAGGAGAAGGTATCCCGTTACATTAATGGGTTGAGGCCAAGTATTCAAGAGGAGTTGAGCCTGGTTAGAATGACCACCATAGAATATGCATACCAATTTTCCCTGAAGGTGGAAGAGAAGCTAGACAAAAGATTTGATAGCAAGCAAAGGGGAAGAGGTCAGGGTGGAAGGACTGGTGGAAGACCCTATGAAGGCCGTAATGAAGATCAAAAGAAAAGTGAAGAAGCAGGCACTAGTTGAAATCAAAGAGGGGATAATACCTATCGCCCTCATGACCAGAACATTGGTGAGCAAAGAGGAAGAGGAAGAGGCAGATTTGGGCAAGGACCTGGAAGAGGAGGTTTTAGAGGAACCTGTTTTCAATGTGGAGAAGAAGGGCATCGAGCATATGAGTATCTACAACATCAAGGAAGGACAAATAGAAGACCTGAAGGTAATGCACGAGTTGCACATGTAGATGAAGACGCACCTTCTGAGCATTCTAAAGATGCTGAAAGGGGAGAAATGCTAGTTGTCAGAAGAACCTTGCTGAATGAGGAGAAAGAACCTAATCAGAGGAAGAGTTTATTCCGCACAAGGTGTAAATGTGAAGGTAAGTGTTGTGATAGTATTATTGATAGTGGAAGCACTGATAATCTTGTTTCAGAGGAGATGGTTGACAAGTTGAAGTTGACAAGAAGAACGCATCCACATCCACACCAGATTACAAGGTTGCAGAAGGACCATAGAGCTTTGGTCAATGAGTAGTGTTTAGTGAAGTTCAAGATTGGTGACTACCATGATGAGGTGCTGTGTGATATCATACCAATGGATGCATGTCATATGTTGTTGGGGAGGCCATGGCAGTATGATAGGAGTGTTGTCCATGATGGCTGTGCAAACACATATTCCCTAACAAAGGATGGAGTTCGTCATAAGTTGAAACCCTTGAAGGAGGTGGAAGAAAAGGTATGTAGTATTGCCAAAATTTTCCTGGTAGATGGTAGGAAATTTTTGGAAGGTATGAAGCATGAGTGTCATTGCTTTGCATTGATTCCTAAGATCAGTCAAGACAAATGTGAAGATGTACCAGCAGAAGTCTCAGATATGTTGGAAGAATTTTAGGACATTATCTTTGATAGTGTACCAGAAGGTTTACCACCAGTAAGGAAGATAAGTCATCAAATAGATTTGATACCAGGAGCTAGTTTGCCAAACAAGGCAGCCCATAGAATGAATCCAACAAAAAGTGAAGAGTTGAACAGACAAGTTCAGGAGTTGTTGAGGAAGGGATTGATAAGAAAAAGCCTAAGTCCATGTACGGTACCTGCAGTACTCACACCAAAGAAAGATGGAGAGTGGAGAATGTGTACAGACTCTCGAGCCATCAATAAGATCATGATCGAGTATAGATTTCCATTGCCCAAAATGGATGACATAATGGAGTATTTGAGTGTAGCCAAGTACTTCACGAAGATTGACCTGAAGAGTGGGTATCACCAGATCTGTATCAGAGAAGGAGACGAGTGGAAGACAGCCTTCAAAACAAAAGAAGGCTTGTATGAGTGGTTAGTCATGCCATTTGGACTAACCAATGCACCGAGCACATTCATGCGGCTCATGAATGAGGTACTGAAAGAATTTTTGGGAAGTTTTGTTATTGTTTATTTGGATGATATTTTGATTTTTAGTAAGACTTGGGATGAGCATCTGATGCATATTAGAAGAGTTTTAGAGAAGCTGAGGGAGGAGAAGTTACTGATTAATCTGAAGAAATGTAGTTTTACAAAGAAGGAGTTGGTATACCTGGGATTTGTTGTCTCAAAGAAAAGTCTTAAGATGGACCCAGAAAAAGTAAGGGCTATCATTGAATGGCCTATGCCAAGGAGTGCAATGAAGGTAAGATCTTTTCATGGTTTGGCAAGTTTTTACATAAAGTTTATCAGGAATTTTAGTAGCATTTGTGCACCCCTAACTGAGACAATGAGAGGGGATAGAAAAGAGTTTAGATGGACTAAAGGAGTAGACAAGAGCTGTGATACATTGAAGTAGAAAGTTGTAGAGCAACCTATTTTAGTACTTCTAGATTTCAATAAGGTATTTTAGGTAGATTGTGATGCTAGTGGTAGTGGTATAGGAGCTATTTTGAGCTAAGAAGGTAAGCCCATTGCCTATTTTAGTGAGAAGCTTAATGATTCCAAGAAAAAGTATTATGTTCATGATCAGAAATTTTATGCAATAGTTCAGGCTTTGAAGAAATTGAGACATTATTTGTTGCCAAAGGAGTTTGTTTTATATGCTAATCATCAGGCTTTGTAGTATCTTAATAGTCAAGGAAAGTTGAACCAAAGGCACTTAAAATGGGCTGAGTTTTTGTAGAGCTATACTTTTGTTTTGAAGCACAGGAGTGGGAAGTCCAACAGACTTGTAGATGCCTTGAGAAAAAGGCAAAATTTGTTAACAAAAATGAAGATAGAGGTTGTTGGGTTCGATGAGCTCAAAAGTTTGTACCCTGAAGATCCGGATTTTGTAGAGGCCTGGAAAGCTTGTTTGGAACCTATTACTTTGGATAGGAAAAAATGGTTGGATTTCATAATCCAAGATGGCATGTTGTTTAGGGGAAGCCAGTTGTGCATTCCAATGAGTGCCATGAGAGAGAACCTGATCAAGGAGATGCATAGTGGAGGATTGGCTAGACACTTTGGTTGAGATAAGACCCTTACTATTATTGGTGAAAATTATTATTGGCCACAGTTGTAGCAAGATGTGAGGATATTTGTACAGAGTTGTAGAATGTGTCAAATGACAAAAGGAATGAGTCAGAATATAGGGCTATATCAACCATTACCTATACCAGAGAAGCCAAGGGATGATATCAGTATGAATTTTGTTCTTGGTTTACCAAGGATAGAGAGAGGACATGATTCCATTTTTGTGGTGGTGGATAGATTCTTGAAGATGGCACATTTCATTCCTTGCAAGAAGACTAATGATGATGTTCATATTGCTAAATTATTTTTCAAGGAGGTAGGTGGTGAGATTATATGGTCTACCAAAGAGCATAGTTTCAGATTGAGATACCAAGTTTGTGGGTTAGTTTTGGAGGACATTGTAGAAGAAGTTGAAAACATATTTGAAGTTCAGTTCTACACACCATCCACAGACTGATGGATAGATAGAAGTGGTGAAAAGGAGTTTGGGTAATCTGCTACGATGCTTAGTAGGAGATAAGCCCAAGGGATGGGATTTGATTTTACCACAGACATAATTTGTTTACAATAATTCTATCAATAGGAGTACTGGTAAATCACCATTCCAGATTGTATATGGGAATAGTCCAAGAAATGCTTCAGAGTTAAGGAAGTTGGACAAAGGAGAAAAGACAAGTGCTCAAGTTGAAGACTTTGCAGAACATCTGAAGAGTTTGCATGAAGAGGTGAGAAAGCACATTAATAAGATGAATATTCAATACAAGGCTAAGGCAGATCAGAAGATGTGGTATAAGGAATTCCACGTAGGGGATGAAATCATGGTTCACTTGAGAAAAGAAAGGTTCCCAATTGGAACATACAATAAGTTGAAAATGAAGAAATTTGGACCATACAAAATCCTGAAGAAGCATGATTCAGGAAATAGATATGAGGTAGAGCTGCCAAGTGGGATTAATATTTCCCCTGTGTTCAACATTGTTGATTTAATAGAATATCATGAGGGTGGCATAGAGGATGGAACAACAGAAGAACAGTGGACTATTCTGGCATCTACGTCAACGGACGAGACAGAAGAGATCTTGGAATAGCTGTGTGGGAAGAAGTACTCAGAATAGGCAATATGAATAATATCTGGTGAAATGGAAAGGAAGACCTATTGAAGATTCTTCTTGGTTGTCTAAGGCAAAGGTTGACTAGTTGGGTTTTCCTCACACAAACACCTGAGACGTGACATGGTCACTTCTCAAATTACCCTAGGTGTCTGATGTGGTATAAGGTAATTACCCTTATCAGACACCCAGATCAAAAGTTATGTCTCTCAAAAATTGACCTATTTTTGGAGGGAGATGCAAATTTCAAAATTAGGTTATCACCACCAATAAGGCTATTAATAACCATTTTTGGGAACCCTGGGTAGTAGTAGAGTTAAGGGGGAAAGTGTGGAGTCAAGAATAGGTGGGAAAACAGAAACCCTAGCTGATTTGGGGTTATAGAAGGCAAGTGATTCTAGAGTCTAGAAATAGGAAGTTGTAATGTGTTGTAGCCTATGGAGGGTTGATTCATCTGATTGTATTTGAGCTTCCATAATGTAATAAGTTGTCCAAATAAATAAAGGAAGTTCTATTTTTTTTGTGCAATTTCTGTTGTGTGTTTTATGATTTACCCACTTCATCAATGAGAGGCTTAAAAAAAGGTTGCAGGAGAAACTCAGTGAGACATGGGATAAAGATACTTCTGACATTCCAAATACCTCCAGTGCAAAAGATTTGATTGAGTGGCATCAGAAGTATTATGACCAACTTAAGACTGATGCCAAAGAATGTGTTGAAGCCTCAAAAGCATGAGTGCCCATGTTGTTCAAGAGCGATAAAGAATTAAAGAGCAAAGAAGAATTGAGTAGAGACTGTCAAGAGATATTACATGAAGATTTAGGAGCTCTTAAGGACAAAGACTCTGCATCCAGGGAAGCCTGCAAGCATTTAGAGAGGATGGTTATAGTGGATGTGATCATAAGGAATGCCATTGAATTTATTGATTCACATCGCAGCCAGGAGTACTTAGACCAAATTGCTCATCTATACTTATGGTTGAATAGGGCCTAAGCATTGTTGTTCTATGGTTGTTATGTTAATCTTGTTAATTCCCAAAAGACATCTTGAAGAGTTATGTCTCTTCACAAGCATTTCTATATAAGTTCAAACATATGATGCTGAATTATCACTAGCAGTAGAATATAATACATAAAGTTTACAATGTTTCTCAAAGACCATGTTGCAAGTATCTTATTGAAGAAGTAAATTGAAGTTCTCTGGTTCTGTGGTTTTATTTTGGAATCAATTGTTTGTTGAAATTACTCAATTATATGGTTGTCTCCATTTTAGTATTTCCTTGTTATTCAAATTAATATATCAAGTATATAGTTAATTTGTCAATACACATTTGTTGTATCTATGTGATTGGGTTAATTGGTTTCTATACAGGAATTAAAATCCTTCTGATTAGTCATAGTAACCTGGAAGTGTTAGTTTGGATTACTAAGAAGAATCATATAATTAGGATTGTCATTCTATCTCTAAGCTGATATTACTTGTTATCTTACATATTTCATGCAATTGGTTCCTTCAAGAAAATATTAAATTACCTTCTGGTGAATAATAAGAAATCTAATTATATTAATTGGATTATTAAGAAGAGTTTGTCAGTCATCTCCTTGCACATTTATATAAGTTAGAAACTAAAATATTGTGCCAAACGGTTAGAATTACTGCCCACTATAAGCCACTAGTCTTAGTCTTCCATTTAACTCTATTTACCCAACAAGACACTGGTCTTATTTCAATTCATCATTTAGATCCTTTTATTTGCACAATCATAAAATTCACCTTGATATTGCTTATACAATCTATACCAACCATTCATCAGATGTTAGAATTAGTTAACAAGCTTTCATCTATTCTACACGATTTGCCACTGTAGATAGATCTATTTACTTAGTCAAAATACTTACCCTTAACCTACTTTCATTTTCAAGGTTCACCCACCTAGGTTTAGTAGGACCTAAAGTGCAGGGAGTCATCAAACCCTAAAGGTTGATTATGTCACATTAGTTCAAAAACATTGCAAATCTAAGCATAGACCTGGCATCCTCTTAGGATTAGCAACCTGCATTTTTGATACCTAACAAATTGGTGACTCTACTGGGGACTAAATAAAAGACCTTAGTAACAAACCATTCCTTCTATAGAGTCATTTCAAAAATTTTAATTTGGTAAATCTACTGGCAAGAAGAATCCATAAAGATAAATTATAAACTTCTCCTATTTACAAAATAGGTGGCAACTCTAGTGAATGTTATAACAGAAAATTAATACCAAATGGATGGTAGGAGATCCAAGATGGAAGGAAAAAAATTGCAATCATCTCCACCAATTAGAAATATCTCCAAAAGAAATAGAATGTCAAATTATTCTCACTAGAATAATAACTAGGAGGCTCAAGAGGATAATGCAGAGCAAACTATAGCAATTTACAATAAGTTTACACCTCTGCATGAATCAAATGAGAATCTCCATAGGGCAACTGATGACATATTGGCAAAATACAGACGTGATCCTCAAGAACAGCTTGAGTGTGAAGCACGGGCCATGAGGGAAATTGATCAAAGCCAAGTTGAATATGATTTCAAGATGTCATTACATCAGCGAGAAGGAGTAAAACATGGATTCTCAACTCAAGAAATAAATTAAAGCTCGAAGAATTTCAGAGGTATGAATCAAGCACAGCAAGACCTACTTAGGTTCTAGGAAGAATTTGAAATGATCAAGATAGAGGAAACTAAGAGGTTATTACAACAAGAGATTCAATAGATAAAGAGTAGGGCTAAAATAGCCCCCCCAAAATATGTACCCCCACATAGGGGAAACAATTCAAGGAATCCACAACAAAATTTACACCAAAATATAGGTGGTGCTTCAAATTCAAGAGCATCCAGAAGTCATCAAAATGCCATTCCTAAAGTTCCTAGACCACCTCCCATGCACAACACCTCTCAACATATGGCTAATCCTTACCCACCCCCTAGCCAACAATATTATAGACCACAAAATCCTTACATAAATCCCAACATAAACCCACAACAGCAATATGCTTATCATCAGCCTCTAGGTGGATATAATTACTATCCTAATCCACCACCCATGAATTTTCCACCCCAAGACGTCACAAACATATGTAGCCAAATTGCTATGACTGGATATCAATTATATCCATCCCTATGGATAGTAATTAGAGAAATAGAGTTCCCAAGTTCACAGGGAACAGTGTAATATCAGCTGAAGATCACACTAGAGCCTTCAATGTTTTCGTACAAGATATTGGAATGGACTATGAAGATGTTAGAATGAGATTATTCATGATGTCCCTGACTGAAGATGCAAGAGACTGGTTCAACAGTTTGCTTGATGCTTCAATCAGTTCAATAACTGATTTCCACAATCAATTCAAGGAATAGTATGGCAATCAATATGCCCCTGAGTTTGCATTGTACAAATTGATAAGCATCCAAAAATACTAGAATGAATCAATATCTGATTTCAATTTGAAATTCTCCAAATTACACAACAAAATACCACATGGATCTAAGCTGACTGACCCAGCAACATTGAGCACTTATCTGAAAGTATTTGATCTCAAGATAGGATACGAACTTAGAAATCAGTACCCTACGACCCTGGCTGAAGCACAGAAAGTGGCATTAACTATTGAGAACATTAGAAAAGCTGTAGGTATGGTTAGCAAGAGAGATAACCCTAGAAATCCTCAGAACCCAAATGTTCAATAGACTAAACAAGAAGGTCAGCATAGACATGAAAGGCCTAGGTTGCATGATATGCCATATAATACAAATTTGAAAGATGGGAGACCCATTGAAAATAGAAAAAAGCAACATTATGGCAAAGATACCCCTGACCCTCTAAAAAGAAATGTGGCACATATGGTAGAAGATAAACCTTGGTGCTTGGTGTGCAATTTACCACATTCACTTGAATATTGTGAGGTGGCTAAAACAGTTTAACAAGAAGAAATGTTGTACAATTATAACAGAGACCATCACACTATAAATATGTGTAAGATACACCATATTTTCTAAATGAAGACTATTCTTCTATAGAGGAAGAGGGATATGAATATGATGTGGGAAATCAGAGACATCATGTCAATATGGGAAAATAAGAAGTGTTCTCAGATCAGGATAATGGTTATGAGGAACCTACCTATTATAGCAATCAACCATATGATCAGTGGAGAAAGCCCACTAAAAATCAAAGGGAAGCTCTTACAATAGATGCAATAGATCAAGCTAAAAATGCCTATAACTTAAGGAACAAGACAATGAATGTTGAACAAGGAAGACCTGGGAGTGTATTTATAAAAAAAATCATAATTACAAAAAAAATATTGCAAAGTCATCATTCAAAGAACCAAAAAAGGGTGATAAGAATAAAATGAAAGAAAAATCACAAAATCAAGAAAAGGAACATATAAAGATAGAAAAGAATGATCAGACTATGGCCCATTCATTTGACATTGCTCATGCAATATCTCAGGTAAAGATATCAGTTCCACTTTTAGAAATGATGAAGATAAACAAATACAAGAATATAGTAGTTAAACTGATTTCAGATAGACCAAGTCAAAAACATAAAGGATTTGAAAATGGAACAAACAATGTTCACCAAGAAACATTACAAATTCCTGAGGTATACCTAGGTGATACATTGACAAAGAATCCCTCATAGGTGGACCATTTCTACACTACATTATTGATTAAAAATAGGATAGTAAGGAACTGCATGATTGATTCAGGTGCTGCCATGAACATCATGCCAATAGCAGTTATGAAAGAACTTGGAATGTGGGTTGACACTACATTTGGTAGGTGTTATGCAATGGATAATAGATCCATCCCAGTCATTGGTATTATGAGGGATGTGGAGATAAAACTTGCCTCATACCTTGAAGCAACTTATAACATTGATATTACTGTGGTTGACATCCCACCATATTATGGAATGCTTCTATCGAGACAATGGGCTACAATGGCAGGAGGGAATGTCCAATTGGACTTATCATATGCCACAATACTAGTGGGAGGTAAAGAAATCAAGCTATGTTGGGAGCCAAGATATGAAAATATTATAGAACGCTTGGATCAACATCAAATAAATTTCTTTTGTGATATAGATTTGGGAGCCTTCAATGTTGAGAAAAATCAGCCAGAATTGAAGAATATTGATCTAATACATATTGAATCTAAGAAAGAAGAAAATGATGTGTGGAAGATGTATTTTGATGGTGCATGTAGCAAAATAGGAAATGGGGCCGAAGTAGTATTTATTTCACTAGGAGGTAAAAATTCCAAATACTCCTTTCTATTAACATTTGAATGCACAAAAAATGTAGCAGAATATGAAGCTTTGCTTATTGGTTTGAACATAGCCATCAAGCATAAGATAAAAAAGTTAGTTGTATATGGTGATTCTGAATTGGTTACTTCCCAAGTAAGAGAGAAATCCCTATCAAAAAATAAAAGGTTGAGGCAATACAGAAATGTAGTTTGGGATGATATTGAGTTATTTGATGCCTTTTCAATCAACTAGATTGATAGGTCAAAAAACATTATGACAGATTTTCTAGTGAATATCGCATTAAAAAGGGATGATGTCATATTGGGAGGTATTACAGAAGTTGAATTCAAAACCAGACCCACTATCCCAGACAATGTACATAACTAGCAAGTGTTTGATAATGATGCTAATATAATCAACTTCCTGCATTGTGCTGATTATTATGAAAATCAAGAGATTGATTTCAATGTATTTGTAGAAGAGTATGATGGGAAGGAAACCCTTTTTGGTCAAGAGATAGTTCGATTGAAAACAAATAAAATACCTAAAGGAATTATAGCATTGGAAAAGGCATTTGATGGACATGATAGATTTAAAATGAAAGACACACCAGTGGTGCAAAATGGCCTTGAAGAAATTAATTTGGGGACACAGGTAGCCCCAAAGAATGTATATATTGGAAAGAATCTTAACCCCAAAATTAGGAGCAGGATCATCAACTTACTTAGGAAGTATAGACACATATTTGCCTGGTCATATGATGATTTAAAAGCATCTAGAGAGGATATGTTTCAGCATGAAATACCACTAAAACCATACGCTAAACCATTTAGGCATAAATAGAGGCCTATCAATCCTACATTAGCTCCTAAGATGCTAGAGGAACTTACAAAATTAAGAGATGGAGCTATCATTAAACCCATCAGGCATTCCTCTTGGGGTTCTAATTTGGTACCTGTCAGGATAAAGAACAATGATATTAGACTATGTGTGGACTTCAGGAATTTAAACAAATATTCTCTTAAGGACAACTATCCCCTCCCTAATATGGAAGCAATATTAGAAAAGGTTACCGGATGTGAACTGTTGTCAATGATGGATGGCTTCTTGGGATACAATCAAGTGAAAGTTAAAGAATCAGAGCAATTTAAGACTGCATTCACCACTCCATGGGGAACATATGTATGTTTAAGGATGTCATTCAGACTCACTAATGCTAGAACAACACTCTAAAGAGCAATGGATGTGACCTTTGCTGAATTGATTAATAAAATCATGATAGTATATCAAGATGACTTGAGAGCATATTCCAAAAGGGGTAAGGATCATTGTGCACATTTAGAGAAAATATTTATTAAAGCCATAAAATATGGGATTTCATTGAATCCTAAGAAGTGCCATTTCACAGTGATAGAGGGGAAGTTGCTTGGTCACAGTCTCAAAAGATGGAGTGAGAATAGATCTTGAGAGAGTAAAAGAAATTGACCAAATCCCTATTCCTAAAAATGTGAAAGATATACAGTCATTTTTTGGTCAAATTAACTTTGTGAAGAGATTCATATCAAATTTTGTAGAAATTGTTAGTCCCATATCTAGAATGTTGAAGAAAAATTTATAAGTGAAGTGGACCACAGAAACAATGGAGCCATTTGCTACTATTAAAAAAGAAATCAAAGAAGCCCCTATTTTGATATCTTCTAATTTAAGTAAGCCATTCCAATTGTTCTCATTTGCCTCTTATCATACAGTTGCAGCAGTACTATTGCAGAAAAATAATGATGGACATGAACAACCCATCTCATTTTTCAGCAAATCTCTTCAAAATGTAGAGTTAAAATATGACATTGTTGAGAAATAGGCATATGCATTGGTGAAGGCAGTTAAAACTTTTAGGCGATACTTGGTAGAAGCTGAAATCATAGCATATGTGTGTAATGTTGCAGTAAAAGATGTATTTGTCCAGACTGAAGTCACACATAGAAGATGCAAATGGATAAAGAGAATTCAAGAGTTCAATATTGAAATCCAAATCACTAAACTAGTAAGAGGACAATGTCTTGCTAAGTTAATGGTTGAAAGTAACCTCGAGGCTTCTCAAATATGTAGTGCTAATGATGTTGGTAATACAAGTTCTAGCATTGAGCATACTCCATGGTATACTGATATCATATATTATCTAAAGCACATGAAATGTCTTGAGGGGTATGATGATAACAAAATTAGGACACTTAAATTACATGCCTCAAAATATGTATTCATTGAGGGAGATCTCTATTGGAAGCATAGGGATGGTATTCTACTATTATGCCTAGATGAACATCAATCAAAGCATATCATGAAAGAATTACATGAGGGTATGTGTGGAGGTCATTTTTCAGCAAAGACTACAACCCACAAGATCTTAAGGGATAGATATTATTGGCCTAGAGTTTTTAATGATTCATATCATTACACTAGGAAATGTGAAACATATCATAAGTTTTCAGGAAAGTTGAAATATCAAGGAGCATTGCCCTTGAAACCCATGTAGGTGGAGGCTCCATTCTATCAATGGGGTATTGACTTCATAGGAGAAATTGTGGAGAAGTCAAGTGGTGGACACAAATGGATTTTAGTGGTGACAAATTACTTCACAAACTAGGTGGAAGCAATCCCAACCAAACAAGCAACAAGCAGGGTGGTGATCAACTTTCTGATGGAAAATATTATATTCAGATTTAGCACTCCAGTGAGGTTAATCATAGATAATGGAATGTGTTTCAAGTCTAATGAATTCAAAATTTTCTGTAGTACACATGGCATCAATGTGTCCTATGCTGCCCCTTATCATCCACAAGCAAACGGGCAGGTAGAATCTAGCAACAAAAACCTTCTGAAAATTATAAAGAGAATGTTTGATGGAAACAAGAAAACATGGGATTCAAAGTTAAGAATGGCTGTATAGGCTGATAGGATTACTATGAAAAGAGCAATTGGGAGATCTCCTTTTGAACTGGTGTATGGAACACAAGCAAGAATACCATTAGAAAATCTCCTACCAGTTTACAAATTTATTCTTCAGGAAGATTTAAACATTCTTGAACCAATAGAGGAAAGATTAAAAGATCTTGCAGAACTTGATGAAACAAGGGGATTAGCTCAAAGGAAGAATATTAAGTTGCAATCACAAGTGAAATACCTCTTTGACAAAAAGGCCAAAGATAGGAAATTTGAGATGAATGACTTAGTGCTGATGTGGAATGCTAGGTGCCAAGACAAAGGAAAGCATGGAAAGTTTGAAGCTTTATGGTTAGGTCCTTTTGTTATAACTGGCAAAGGAGGTGATGATTCTTACTATTTGCAAAACATGTCCAGAGAAGAGCAGGAATTGCCTGTGCATGGGCAATATCTGAAGCCTTTCTTTTCATAGAATATCATGCACAAAGAGAATTAGGTGTTGCCAGTGCATGGACAACCCTTAAAATTCTCAAAATATTTTTATTCCATGCACAGTAGTTTACGAAAATCAAAAGAGATTAGGATCTACCAATACATGGATAGTCCTATGAATCTCTATATAGTAAAAAAAAAAATATTTTCCATGTACAGTAGTATAGAATCATTCCCATTCCCCATCATCATCACTCCCATCTCCCATTCTCATACAATTCTGTGAAACCACAATCCCAAATAAATAAAACATATGGTCTACTTCCCCAAGAGATCTAAATTCTTGTTATACTCACAAGGAGTATACATCCCAGACAGAGCCACTATTGGGATAGGAAAATTTAAAATTTTCTTGTATTCTTACTCACCCATATCTAACCAAATCAGAAAACATTATGCCCAAAGGCATGATGATAACTGGTGTATTCCATAAAAATCACAAGCTTTCACCACAAGTGAGTGTATCACTTGCTAAATTACACTAGAATGAAGGGCTTCATTTCCTAAGTTTCAGCAAGACCTCCCTTTTGTTATACCAATCCATGCTCTATGAGAAACTTGTTGAAATGGCTATCGGCATGAGAATAAGGATTAGCAAGCAGATTTCAAGAATCACTGATGCAGAAAATGATACCAATGGCCTTTTGTGGGAGAGAAAGTTATCAGTCATGTCGATCAGCATAAGGAAAGACTATCGTAGCACACTCTGAAAACCCTCCCAACAGTATAAGTCATACCAATGGAGGAGTTTGGTAGGACTCTCACTGATCATCTAGTGGAACGGTGAAAACTAGTGCTCATCGGTAGAAGATAAGCATCAAAACAAAAAATTAAGGAGTTTTCGATGCTCTAATGTCTCGGTGATTAATAAAAGGTGTTTTGGTATATGTCATGCTGACATGTCTGGAACATAAGAACCATCGGTGAAAGAAAATGAATTGGAACAAGGCTTACAAGTCTAGCCAAAGCAATACTCACAACGATGTTGGTGACATGTTGTGAAGGTCTCTTCGATGAGGAGCGTAAAAGGCTATCAGGGAGATAACCACGATCAGGTGACTTGAAATAAGTTATTCCAATAACATATCTTACTCTAATAACAATGAGGATTATGTTCATCGACAAGACTCTCCCCGATGGTCATATCAGAGACACTTAGGAGATCAAGGAAGAAGGATATTCACACAATGATGAAGAAAGTCATGTCGATGGCAACCATACCCACTTCCACATTGGGTAAAGCTTAGAAATATCTTTCTGATACAAACTCACTTATGAAATATGACATCGAAGAGACAAATCAAAGGTTATAGTGATTGATCCGTGAGAAAACATTCACGCCATGAGAAGATATTAGAATCTCCCTAACATTACAAAAATTAGGCTAATGAGAGAAGTTATGATGATGTGACATTTCACAATGATCAAGAAAATTGAAATGTAGGAACCATTAATTACAGACGATGAAGGAATCCTCTGAGACGCCATTTGAAGTTATTGCAATTGAGTTGGAAAGAATTATCTAAATGAAGTAAGCAAGCATAGACTTGGAGGAGAATACAGTGGAATTCAATCACTATTTCAAAATATTAAGTACATACAGACAAACTTCTGTGCAATAGCCTATAATTTGAATTTTTTGTCAAGGATTGTAAATGGAGACTCTGATGAAGGGAAAGGGTAGAAAAGAATACGGTGACACTAGTAAACCTAAAACACAAAAAATTGACAAAACCCTTGAAGAGAAAACAAAAGAGAGAAAACTGAACAAAGACTTGATTGATCAACTACCAGGATCAACTCCCAAAGCTTGAAGGACTGTACAACTTAGGGCAGAAGTGGAGAAACTAGAAGACAAGTGTAAATACCTTGGGAACATTTGGACTCCAATTAGAGGCTATGAGCTTTTCAAATTCCATTACAACAGAAGAATTAGGAATTCTCTAGTGTCAAACCCATGGCATTTGAATTTGGGTAAATTAGTTGTTTCTGATGTGTTTCTAAATGTTGAACTCCTCCAACTTCTTCCTAAATAGTGTAGCCCAAGTCTTAAGGCTATATGAAACCCACAAGGGGAACCTATTAGACACTTGTCAAAGAATGCCATTTGTGATGTTTTTGACTTGGATGATTTATGTGCTGTCCCCATTGTTTATGAGGATTTGGAAAAGGAGTACTAGAGAATGGATACTACTTACAATGGATGGAGGTTGCCTATTCATAGGCCTAGGGCAGAGGGAAAATTGGTGCCTCTTAGTGAGGATGATAGCCCTCCTTTTCATGTATCATTATTTGAACCCTACATACAATACACCTACTACTCTGTGGGCCAGGTCCTAGGATCAGATGTCCCTGACTTCATGACAATTCCTCTGATGGTCATAGCTACTAACATTTAGTGCCACAATGCCAGGTAGTTTGATTATGTTGCTTATATTTTTAATAGAATTGACTCTGGTCTGGCTGCAATAAAGAACAATGCCCCATCAGTTTCCTTTGAATATTACTCACTTCTCATGCACATGGTGCTCTATTATGGCCAAGAAGTGGGGTTATGGCCAAATGAATTCAAAGTTGTTCCAGTAGACCAGAAGGGGCAGAAGTCACCTATACAGATGTGAACCAGAATATGGGATAGTAGATAAGCCGATTCTAGCTATGTGCAATTTGAAGAGTATTGTGTGAAAGTGTTATATAGATATTTTAGTCATCCCTGTGAGTATTCAATCTCAAATAAAATAAAGAGATTCCTTAGACCAAAAGATTTTGGTGGTCCTCCTATTGTTACTCAAAACTGGGGAGATTGGTACTATTTTGAGGATGCTACCATGGTTAGAGTGTATGGTTTTGAGGACACTCCCTTTATCTTGCCTAAGTTTGTCCCTAACAGAATTGCCTACTTAGAAATAATTAGACAAATACATTGTTCTAATGTGATGCACTTGAGCTCTCATGACAAACAGTCTTTTATGCCTAGTACTTTGTGTTTTGGAGATTTCACTATGGTATCCAAGGAGGGTTATGATCACATTATAGATAAATTGATGCACTACAATATGAGGTGTGCTGAGGTAAGAAAAAGGTTTGATCCTGAGGGTTTTATTGACCTTTCTCGGAGGAAACAAAACCTCAGTAGGTACACACATGTCCCCTATCCACACGATGATGTCATCAGAAATTTGGAAGAGGTCGAGGTTGAATTGGTGGTTGAAAAATATAACAGGGACTTAGATGAGAAAAGGAAATAGCTTGCAGAGATTGAGGTGTTATCCTCTAGTGATGAGGAACCTGCAGAATAAAACGAACCACATCAACAGACAACAATAATGTCCAAGAGAAAGATGCAACAATATCAGTCTCATGTTATAGTACATGATGAGGAGGGGTCTGCTGATGAAGACCCAAGACAAATAACATATGATTCTTTTATTTCTGATGATAAATTTATTCATTCTAAATAATTCAAATTGTTTTTATATAAATGCAAGGGGAAATAAATCAGAGAGTCAGTTGATGATGTCTCTGCCAATAATGAGAGACAATTACTTCATATGTTGAAAGCAACAGTGGATAATGAATTGCAAGACATGACCCCTAGCAAGGGTAGTCAGCTACTTAAAGAAGCAGGGGTAATGATCTTTCCTGGCCTTGATTTGAATTCTTTTCTAGTATTTGATAGTTTTCTACATAATACGGATGATAGATACAAGCTCACTCTAGAAGGTGTCACTGAAGTATATATAGGTGCCAAATATAATGATGATGAAAATTCATTAATGATATGGGCCTTGTATCCTCCCCATAAAAAGATATCCATTATAGACACTGAGAAGACTTTTGGCCATGTCATGACTTTGAAGGCAGGGGAGACTGACCCCTTGATCACTGCAGACATTGTCATTAATGTTGCAAAGTTTAATAAGACATAGGCTCAGATGTTAATCAAGGAAAGAGATGCATACAAACTGAGCTATGAGAGATTAACCAAAGAAAATGACTATTTGAAAGATGCTATTAAGAGCACCTTCGGGGGACTAGTAAAGAGATTAACTGAGGGTGAAATCTCACAGAGTGTCCAATCACCATCCATCAATTAGATAGCTCAAATCTAGATGGATACACTTGTCACAGTACTCCAAAACAGGCATACCAACATGATGCATTGGCTGAACCAAAATTATAAAGTGATCCAAGAGCATGAGAGGCTTGACAAAAGGTTGTAGGAGAAACTTAGTGACACAAGGTGTAAAGATACTTCTGACATTCCAGATACCTCTAGTGCAAAAGATTTGATTGAGCAGCATCAGAAGTATTATAACCAACTTAAGATTGATGCCAAAGAATGTGTTGAATCCTCAAAAGCAAGAGTTCCCACGTTGTTCAAGAGCGATAAAGAATTAAAGAGCAAAGAAGAATGGAGCAGAGACTGTCAAGCAATATTACATGAATCTTTAGGAGCTCTTAAGGACAAAGACTCTACATCTGAGGAATCCTACAAGCATTTAGAGAGGATGGTTACGATGGATGTGATCACAAGGAATGCCATTCAATTTACTGATTCACATCACAGCCAGGAGTACTTAGACCACATTGCTCAACTATACTTGTGGTTGAATAGGGCCTAAGCATTGTTGTTTTATGGTTGTTATGTTAATCTTGTTAATTCCCAAAAGACTTCTTGAAGAGTAATATCTCTTCACAAGCATTTCTATATAAGTTCAAACATTTGATGCTAAATTATCATCAATAGTAGAATATAATACATAAAGTTTCCAATGTTTCTCAAAGACCATGTTGCAAGTATCTTATTAAAGAAGTAAATTGAAGTTCTCTGATTCTGTGGTTTTATTTTGGCATCAATTCTTTGTTGAAATTACTTAATTATATGGTTGTCTCCATTTCAGTATTTCCTTGTTATTCAAATTAATATATCAAGTATATAGTTAATTTGTCAATACACATTTGTTGTATCTGTGTGATTGGGTTAATTGGTTTCCATAGAGGAATCAAAATCCTTCTGATTAGTCATAGTAACTTGGAAGTGTTAGTTTGGATTACTAAGAAGAATCATATAATTAGGATTGCCATTTTGTCTCCAAGCTAATATTATCTGTTATCTTACATATTTCATGCAATTGGTTCCTTCAAGAAAGGATTAAATTACCTTATGGTGAATAACAAGAAATCTGATTGTATTAATTGGATTATTAAGAAGAGTTTGTCAGTCATCTCCCTACATGTTTATACAAGTTATAAACTAAAATATTCTGCCAAACAGTTAGAATTACTACCCACTATAAGCCAGTAGTCTTAGTCTTTGATTTAACTCTGTTTACCCAACAAGGCATTGGTATTATTTCAATTCATCATTTAGATCTTTTTATTTGCACAATCATAAAATTTACCTTGATATTGCTTATACAATTTATACCAACCATTCGTCAGATATTAGAATTAGTTGACAAGCTTTCATCTATTCTACACCATTTGCCACTATAGATAGATCTATTTACTTAGTCAAAATACTTACCCTTAACCTACTTTAATTTTCAAGGTTCACCCACCTAGGTTTAGTAGGACCTAAAGCGCAGGGAGTCATCAAACCCTAAAGGTTGATTTCATCACGTTAGTTCAAAAATGTTGCAAATCTAAGCATAGAGCCTAGTATCCTCTTAGGATTAGCAACCTACATTTTTGAGACCTAACACATCTCGTGACCTTTCACACTCTCCAGCTGCTTATAACGAGCTTCTAGAAGCTTCCAGAAATTAGGACTTTATAATGTCATTTTTTATTTTGTCAGTTAACAAAATTAACCACCGACACATTTATTAAATAAGAGTCATTTGAGCTTTTGAGGGCACTGCCCCAAGCCCCCGTGGGGGTGCTGCCCCTTCACCTTGTCTTGTATCGCAATAGGGAGCGCACCAGGGGTGTTGCCCCTCTACCCCGCAAGGGGCACTGCTCCTAGACCCCATCTTGGGAGTGCTACCCCCAAATCCCCATTAATTATTCAAGGGGGAAACTGCAGCTGCCAAAGTCACCAAAATTTATCCTGCTACATGTACACAAAGTGCCGACTATGCCAACTCAACATGGGATCTTACAACGTAGTGCTGAATAAATAAATACAACATTAGGAACTTGCAAAGGTTGAGACACCTTAATTCCTAATAGCCATTCAAACATAGGTTCTAACTCAATGTTTTGGTTGGGTGGTAGTCTTGTTGAACATCATGTCATTGTGTGTGGAAGATGCCTTGGACTGATAAGGGTGATAGAATGACTTGAGATTGATCTTTTTGAAGGTGATTCGGCATGTCTTCATTAATCATTAAGGTTTCATGCTTCATGGTGTTCAAATTTATGATTTAGGATGTCTTCATGTTTTGATGTTAAGGTGTTTTTGATCGTTGGTTCAGTTTATGGTTCATTTCATGATGTTGAGAGGATATGGTTTTCAGAGATTCTTGTTCTTTTTCATGACATAAAATGTAGTGTTCAGATGTTTGATGTCAATGATAGTTGTACTTATGAAAAGGCACCTACAGATTAAACAAAGGTATTTATAGAGATATTGAATTGGCAAAGTTATTTATAAAATCTTTCTTTTCACAAATATTCCTCATCATATCATAAGTTGTCAATGGCAGAAAAGAAGCATGATTACTTTGGTCAGATTTGTGAGAAAAGATTATAACATAGTTAAAGGGTTTGTAAAACTTTTGAATATGTAAGGTTTTACATCCCTAAAGTCCTAAGGGTTCCTAAAGACTAATCTAACCCTAAAAGACCTAAAAAAACTAAGTGTTATGTGCCCGTCACCATCCTAAAACACTTTTTTCTATCTGATCCGTGACTAGCTATTGAGGGTCACCCATAACTTAAGTTATGATCTTATGGGGTCACATCCATAGAGTGACCAACCCCCTCTCCTAGGGCGACCAGTTCACGAAGGTCACATCTTTTTGAATGAGTGGCAAAATGATATCAACGATCCTTATTTAATCTTTGGTGCCCATGAAGAAGAAGATCTATGTCTAATGTTTAAAATCTTTTGAAACCCTAATGGATCTCTGGTGTGCATAATGATTGATGTTCATTTAAACATATCCTCTGTAAATCAGTTTGTTAACTATTTTATGCTAACGGTTTATGAAAAGAAATGACAGAAGGTTTAAATCCTTCTATTCACAAAACTTGAAGGTTTCTTAGAGAGCACTTTGGTGAGCTAAAGATTGTATACACACTATGTATATGGTGTTTAAGTTATTGGAGTTTTAAATATGAAGCATATACAGAGTTGTCAAGATGATCTTGGTAGACTTTATGTATGTATCCACCTGTGCTTTTTGTATGACAACAGAGAGGTTACTGATGATTTGGTTGTATGAGTGATTAGATATAATGTGTTTGTTATGATTTTACATATAGTCCTTTATCAGAGTGGAAGGTATAGAGTTAAAGGGTGGATTGAACAATAAAATATGATCTAGTTGTGATTTTATTCATGACTGGTTTGGTCTCTACACAATTTGTCATAATACTTTTGTATGACTACATACTAAGTGTGTATTCAATGCAAGTCAATGCAATATGAAAGAAAACACAAGTGACTGAAGGCTAAACTGATGTAAGAACAATGTATGCATTTGAAAAACTTTGGATGTGGATCATTGTACTTTGTTCATATAAATTGGTTTATTGTGTTTGTTGAAGGGGAGTCTTTCAGAGAGATCTTGATCCATGTATGCAAGAAAGGTAAGTTTTTTTATAAGGAAGATATGTGATCTAGGTAGAACATGAGAATAGACTTGAGATATTCAAGAAGTAGATTGAGTGGGGTCTTGTTGATCTTCATATAGAGATTGGAAATTATAAAGTAGTGAACCTAAATGGGTATAATTGGTTTTTGTAATGATGTGTTTGGCAGATTATGAGGGAATAAGATGTGGATATATTGAAAATAATATTTTTACAAAGAGGGAAGAAGTAAGGTATGTGACTAATTTGCAGAGAGGTTTGTGCACGTATATATTAGTGCTAATCTGATTGATTAAGAATCTTATCTAACACATTGATTTGTCTCTTTTAAGGAGTTTTGGTGTCAGGTGTTTGGAGTTGGTGCCTCATTGAGTTGGTGTTAGTGTTTTGATGTGTTGAGGTTGGTGCCTCATTGGTCTTTCTATGTGTGGTTGATGGGAACTAGGTGTGCATTGTACCTGTGTTGAAAAACAATGCTTGGGTGTCTTTTGTACCTTGGAGTTGGAGCTACAAAAACAATTGTACCTTTCTTTCTTTAGAGGCTGGATTTGGATAGTAGATCCAAGTAGCATTTCTCCCATGGTTTTTCCCCTTGAGGGTTTCCATGCAAATCTTTGTGTTATGTGTGGATGCTTATATTTGATGGGCACTTATATTCTTCCTTGTGAAAAGCCTTTTTAAGATTATTGAATAAGTTTTTTGTATATCACTGATTCACCCCACCTCTCAGTGATAGTGAGTATTCCAACAAGAAGCTTGGGATATTCTTGTGGCTCTTGAGAAAGATTTTGAGATGGGTTGGAAGAAGGTTATTTATAAAACTAACTCCATGCTCTTGGTTTCTCTTTTGAATAAAGGTAGCATTCAGGAGTCCTTTTGGAGGTTGGCTTGTATTGTAGAGCAAATACTTCACCTCACTCATAATTTTGAGGCTATCTCCTTTGTTTATATCCTTAGGGATTGTTGTGGATTTCCTTGCTAAATGGCCCTCAAGTGTGAACCACAATTGGAATGTCTCTAAGTGGGGGCCTTTGTCTCTTAAAAAAATCTTCACAGTTTCTTCAATTTCTTCATAATGATCAAGCTTGAATTTCCTCACTTATTGCTCTTCTGGGTCATAATTTGTGTTTATTTCTCTAATTGGAAGGCTATCTCTAATATTATCTATTGGGATTGTGGAAAATGTCCTTGGGTTTTATTTATTCTAGCTTTACTAATGGTGCTTTTCATTTGGAATTCTTCATGTTGTACTCTGTAACTAACTTTTTCTTAATATATTTCTCTTGTTGTGTAATGTGCTATACATGTTTGTATTTTTTAATGATCCTTTATGTGTGATTTTTTATTATTATTGTGTGTTGTATTTCAGATAGATAGAAGATGCAGAAGGGGTTTTATGTTTTCCTGCAGATGTGTTGTCGTAGTATACAATATAGAGCATATATAGAAAACCCAGAAAAAGTACAATGAATTTGTACAAACAAACAATGACCCAGATCACCAAATCCATAAATATTAATTATCGTTACATACCCATGTCAAGTTTTGCACTTTGATATTTCTACTGTAGCCAAACCAACAAATGGGCATAACCAAAAATCACTCCAAACTCCAAAGAATACAAAGATGAAGATACAAATTGATAACAACAATAAATAAGGCTCTAGACGCCTCATTCAATGCAGAATAGAAGCTGCCCGCAAAGAGAAATGAAGCTCAAAACTCCCAACTTCATGCCTAGATGTGTACGGCCATGGCTGGAAGTGTATATCAGCAGCAAGAAGGTTTTACATAGCAGCAATAACTCACCTCAACCACAACAAAATCTACCTTTAAAATAGTCCTTCCAATCTGCACACATAAATCTCCATTAAACTGCAAAGGATGTATCAAGAATTGCATCAAACCTTCAATCCGTCAACTCCATTGAAGCACATTTGTGAATACTGAATATATCCACCATAGAAGGCACCGTTGGGTGATCTTTCACACCTGTGGGATACCGCTACTCAGGGAGGTTTCCATCTCCAAAAGCCTCTGGTTTGAATCCTCAAACCCTAGAGCCAAAGCTCCAAAACCCTAGCAAGGGAAATCTCAAAGAGAGAAGAAAATAATAAACCAAGCATATCCAAATGAGAGCACTTTTCCTCCTTTTATACTTTTCCAACTGGGAGTCTCTAAAATCCTCTTGCATATGGGATAAAACATGAGAGGGAAAATACATTATAATTCTCTTTAATTCTTTTCTCAACATCACCCTTAAAGTTCCCTCTTTTAAAACAACATTAAGTTGTTGAGCCTAGGCACCAAGGTCCAATATTAAATAATAATGTTTAATTTACGGACTTTAAAATGGAGGCCAAGATGATGTCGGAAACCAATGATCTATAGCTCGTTGGAAAGGTCTTGACAAGACGAATCCAAGCCCACTCTCAAAATCCTGTTCCGGTGCCAATCCCAAACTTACTAAAAATAGTAAGTAACGGCCATAAGCAAACTGAGCCAACTCAGAGGGTGCCAATTGGATCTACAAACCATCTCATAACTCCGACCTCAGTGCAATGTCTATGAGAGCCAACAACCAATTGCCAAGTCCCCCAAACAGCGCCAAACTGCCACTTACTAAAAATAGTAGTGACCACCAGGGACCAAAGAGAACAAACCCAGAAAAACCCAGAAAGATTAATGACATGCAAGCACTTACTATAAATAGTAAGTACAGACAAGTTGTCTGAAATCCCTCCAGAAAGTGTCAACCATCTCTATTGGATCACCCAAACACCCTGGTGACATCGAAATATTCCTCTGATTATGCTGTCACCAACCCAGAAAGTCAGCTCTGACTGAACTGCAAGAGAACCCAAAAATGGGGACATTACAGTCTGCCCTTCCCAAAGATTGCTTGTCCTCAAGCAATGCCAATACAACCTCCAAGCAATAGACTGAACCCAACTAAAACCAAAAATGATCCCAGGGTCCCAAGTTATTCTCAGCATAGAACCACCACGTCGACACTGCGCTACTCTGATAAAACCTTCACCATGCAGAGAGTGGTGAAGTGACACCTCAGAATCCAACTGAACTGTCATGCCAAACCTATCACCACTTGGATCCCAACACATTAGAACCTCACATCCATCAATCATGAAGAGGAAATTAGCCCTCGAAGTGTCCGAACCACAACATTCCCCTCTATCCTCTACAAAACTCCTATGAATGTACTGACTACACAACATTGGTGCTAGAAGATATGAAACTGCTCCTCTCAGAATGAGGGAATAAATAAACTCTCCTCTGTCACCGCTGTAAAGACTAAACATGCCATCATGCTTACTAACACTGCAACCTCTCAAAAGCCATGTCTCTAATGGAAATTTAGGAGACCAAGAAGCTACAAACTCTGTCTGATACATATCACCATGATGGTAATCTGATCTCTGACTCTGCAAATAATCCTCTGAATGTATCTGCGTTAGCCACCTGCAATCTCTAGCTCCACCTTCTGTAGATGGAAACCCTTCATCCCACAATGGATGGTATAAATCCTGAGCCAATCCACACAAATGCATCATCAGGTCATCTGTGTGTGGACTAAAGGAGAAATGATGAGCACTCCTCACTATGCAGTCAGAATAAAAGCACCTGCTTGTGTCAACGGTTGACTGCCATAGTCATGGGGAACACACTCATCATCACTCACATCACCTGGATCAGAATATGGCTCATGTCTCCGATCCTAAATAGCTAACTGGGTAGATACTCTGGTAGCCTTTTCTGCGTACCCAATAGCATACTCCCTATCACGATACAATTGGAGATATTCTAATTTTACCTCCTCCAAAGCACTCCTGATGAATTGCAAATCATGAATGTGAGTACCAGCCGAGACCCCATACCGTCTCTCCTCTAACTCTATTGTCCAAAGAAGGTTCTCAACATTCCTATGAGTGCAATCTAAATGAGATAAGGTTGAATCAACCTTCTCTCAGTAACCTCCAGCTAATCTCTCCACCTCTGTGGCTCAATAAGCTGTCGATCAAAATCAGCTGCATGGTATGTAGACTTTAATTTGCTTCCATGAGAGGGAAACAAATCAACATGAGGATCGATCACTCCACTAGATGATGCCCTGCATATCTCTGGTGAAAATGATGAAATAGTGTGGTGATCTATCACACAACTCTCTGGAAAATTCACTACTACATCACAAGAGCCATCAACAACTTGCTCTGCATCACCTATCATGGAACTAACCTTAAGAGAACCTAGTGCATCATGTGGTCCTCTACAACTCTCAACCAATGCACTCATCCTATCTATGTCACTTGCACTAGTAAATGAAATGGATGTGACCACATCCTCCACATGCTCATTACCACTATCTGTGGATGTATGCTCATCACTACATGCTGCCATAAATCTCTGAATTGTATCTATAGGTGATGAAGACTGTGTCAATCTCAACTCCATGGTAAGCTCATCTACCTGTAACTTTGACTCTTGAAGGGCTGTTTGAGCATTCTTCAAAGAGTCTGCGGCAACCTCAAGCTCATAGGTGAGCTCATCAATCTCCTCTTCATTTCCCCTTAGAGCATCATGATAAATACCGTCAAGCCTGAGAAGATGATCTCTATCTGATAACAATTGTAGGTAATTATTCTTCATGATCCCAACTGCATCTCTAAGTGCCTGAAATTCAGCAAGGGAAAGTCCTCTGTCATCATGTTCCTCCATCTCAGGAGTACTCCAACCAAAGGTTGCCAACATATGTCTAGCAACATCAAAATGTTCCAAAGTTGTAGCAATCATATTGTCATTAACTTTCAATTGCCCAGTCAAATGATGATACCCCTGTGACTAACCATCTCCACACAAATCTTCCGATTTATAATCTGCACTATGGAAAGAGGCTGAATCATTATCACTCACCGATTGATAAGCATCCTCATGTGTGCTATCAGTTCTGCACACTTCCTCAACAAAGGTATTGTTGTTATGTACCTCACGAGATGGCTCCAATGACACAATAGAAGCTGCTGATTAGACATCATCAATGCTCACTGTTGCCTCCAAAGTAGACACATGCTCATCCAAAGAGCTATCCTAGGACCCGTCATTAACAAGTAAATTTTCTGATTTGTTCACATCATCTAAAGTCTGATTTACCAAATCAAATTCATTGTGGCATGAATCCCCAACACCTATTGCATCACTATCACCTGAAACTGGAGTGTCTACATTGGATGACTCCACACAACCAACATCATCATGTGTAATAGCAGTATCTTCATGCTGATGCAAACAGATCAAATTGCTGTCACAAAATTCAAAACTGTTATGGCTTGTATACCCATGGTTTTCCTCATGTTTGACACTCATATTTTGCATGCCAACACTAGAAGTATCTTTTACAACTTTTTTCTCTTGTGCCATAACATTTAAATCACTACTACACTCAAGAGAATGACTACTGTCATAAAAATCAGAACTGTTATCAGGGCTGATAACAACCTCTTGAGTGCTGAAAGTAACCTCATTTGCCAAACCAACATCAATTTGTGAGTCCCTTTTATCGGTGCATTGGTGGTTAGGCTCCCGAAATTCTTTGCAAGAGAAGCATAGAAGCATAGGCCTTGTCTTCTCACGTGATTCTTGCTCAATTTCCTCTGCAACTCTTGGTTCTGAGGTCTACCTCCCCTGCGGGGTCTAGTCTTTATCCTGATGTGACAGTACTTGGCAAATGTCAAATCGGCTCTGAACTCTTCACTGGATGCTCTCCAATCCCTCAGAATCTCCTCTTGAAACTCTACCTCTGTGGGATCCTATTCAGGAACTTGGTTCCTGGGAGCAAATGTAGTGATACTAGGTCTGTCACCCATTGTAAACTGTGAAGCCCTCCTATGAGTAACTGAGGCCTCATCCTCATCATCATGCAACTGTCGAAGGACCCGTGTTATCTTCGCCCATGATTCTCTCAACTCCTATCGAGACGTCCTCATCTCTCGGGTGAGTGCATTCAAGATCTCACGCAAACTGGGTTCGTCACCTTCCCTGTCACCCATTTCCTCTATCACTATTGTATCTGTACCTGCAAAAGGATCAATCTAGAAAACCTGTATGTGTATTCATGCAAGTGTTGATCACTCACATGCAAAGCTAAGCTGTATGTCTGTTCAACCTCACAGGATGGCAAGATCATAGCTCTGATACCACTGTAATGTGCCGTACCTGTTTGTATTTTTTAATGATCCTTTATGTGTGATTTTTTATTATTATTGTGTGTGGTCTTTCAGATAGATAGAAGATGCAGAAGGGGTTTTATGTTTTCCTGTAGATGTGTTGTCGTAGCATACAATATAGAGCATATATAGAAAACTCAGAAAAAGTACAATGAATTTGCATAAACAAATAATGATCCAGATCACCAAATCCACAAATATTAATTATCGTTACATACCCATGTCAAGTTTTGCAATTTGATATTTCTGCTGTAGCTGAACCAGCAAATGGGCATAGCCAGAAATCACTCCAAACTCCAAAGAATACAAAGATGAACATACAAATTGATAACAATAATAAATAAGGGTCTAGATGCCTCATTCAATGTAGAATAGAAGCTGCCCACAAAGAGAAATGAAGCCCAAAACTCCCAACTTCATGCCTGGATGTGTACGGCCATGGCTGGTAGTGTATATCAACAGCAAGAAGGTTTTACATAGCAGCAATAACTCGCCTCAACCACAACAAAATCTGCCTTTAAAATAGTCCTTCCAATTTGCACACATAAATCTCCATTAAACTGCAAAGGATGTATCAAGAATTGCATCAAACCTTCAGTCCGTCAACTCCATTGAAGCACATTTATGAATACTGAATATATCCACCATAGAAGGCACCATTGGGTGATCTTTCACACCTATGGGATACCGCTACTCAGGGAGGTTTCCGTCTCCAAGAGCCTCTGGTTTGAATCCTCAAACCCTAGAGCCAAAGCTCCAAAACCCTAGCAAGGGAAATCTCAAAGAGAGAAGAAAATAATAAACCAAGCATATCCAAATGAGAGAACTTTTCCTCCTTTTATACTTTTCCAACTGGGAGTCTCTAAAATCCTCTTGCATATGGGATAAAACATGAGAGGGAAAATACATTATAATTCTCTTTAATTCTTTTCTCAACATCACCCTTAAAGTTCCCTCTTTTAAAACAACATTAAGTTGTTGAGCCTAGGCACCAAGGTCCAATATTAAATAATAATGTTTAATTTACGGACTTTAAAATGGAGGCCAAGATGATGTCAGAAACCAATGATCTATAGCTCGTTGGAAAGGTCTTGACAAGATGAATCCAAGCCCACTCTCAAAATCCTATTCCGGTGCCAATCCCAAACTTACTAAAAATAGTAAGTAACGGCCATAAGCAAACTGAGCCAACTCAGAGGGTGCCAATTGGATCCACAAACCATCTGATAACTCCAAGCTCAGTGCAATGTCTATGAGAGCCAACAACCGATTGCCAAGTCGCCCAAATAGCGCCAAACTGCCACTTACTAAAAATAGCAGTGACCACCGGGGACCAAAGAGAACAAACCCAGAAAAACCTAGAAAGATTAATGACATGCAAGCACTTACTATAAATAGTAAGTACAGACAAGTTGTCTGAAATCCCTCCGAAAAGTGTCAACCATCTCCATTAGATCACCCAAACACCCTGGTGACATTGAAATATTCCTCTGATTATGCTGTCACTAACCCAGAAAGTCAGCTCTGACTGAACTGCAAGAGAACCCAAAAATGGGGACATTACATGTTGCCCAAAAAAAGGGAAATAAATTGAACAATGAAGCAGAACTAAGGGTGCATGCAAGTGCTATAAAAATCTAAAATAAAGATATTGAAATTAAAGATATTATTTGAAATTTTGAAATAGAAAGAAGGTCAAAACCCTAGAAAGGTTTGAATGTTGGATTCACCAAAAATATAAAAAAATAAATGGCATCTCTACACAAATGTTTTGGGGTAAATTAATTGATTAAGAATGGATAATAGTCAACCTTAGGAACAAGAGATAATGAAATAACTATTTATAACAATGCACTAAGATAAAATGTTTTTTTTAAGAAATAAATAAGGGTACTTAGAGCTTAGTTTAATGTTAATTTCATAGTGCAAGACATTTCTACTTAATCTATCCCAACACCAAAAAATGAAGGGATATCAGAAAATTAGGTATATAAGTAAATTTGCTATATGGTTGTATGGGTTCCTTTCACAATATGTAGAACTTATGTAAATAATGGATCTAAAATTTAACTATGGATATTAATTATTCTAAATCTCATATTTGAAATCTACTCGGCTTGATTCTTGCAATTTGTGTAAAATAATGTTGTGGATTATAAAGGTGTTTGCAAATGACCAAGAATATTTCTCCCTTTAATAAAACTCTTGGATATCAATTTAACATCTTGGTATAACAGTTGAAGACAACAATTGGTCATGTGATATGCTTAGGATGCTATGCAAATATCAATGATCTAAAGACATTGCAGTGAATAATGGAGCTCTCTTGCTAGACGTTAGATGTGTGCCAGATGTTCCAAATGAATTAATGTTTGTGTTTAAATACAACACCATAGTGTACAATTCAAATGATTTATACTTCAAGGTTTACTCATAATGACTAAATGGGGGGAAAGGTCGGGGCCAAAATTTTGAAATTGAAAATTGGGTTCATTTCCACAAATCATGGGACCGACCTAGGTCAATTCTACAATTTGTGAATTTCAACCAAGGTGATGAATAAATAAACTAGGGATTGGTTTCAGATAGTGGGAATAAATAATAATATAGATAAGTTAGGATCACATTATTTTCCAACATCCACAAGGAATATATCATTTTCCACACAAGTAATGCATTAAAGGTAATTCCAAATTAAGAAAGAGGCAAAGTGGAGGTATACAATTTTCACCATTACACCTTATAAGCATCACTTAAATCTAATGAGTTGGGCACATATACAATTAAAAAAATATAATTAAACATGCTTGAGTTAAAATAGTATTGAGAAGCAGAATTTACTAAGAAGTCCTTAAATTTTATCCTTCTAAACACTATCTTAATCCAATAAAATGGATTATTGTTAACCACCACTGATAAAATCAATAAAAATGTTAAATCCAATAAATCATAGCATAGACAAAATAATAACTAAAAAGCTTCAAACCTATGGGAGTTGCTCCTCCATCCATCAACATTAGATGTGTTTTGTACCTACTACACTTGCCTTAAGTGTAGATTTCCGTGTAATTTTATATGAACGTCTGTTTTAAAATGACATTTTGTAAAGTGTCTGCTGGTCTCTGTACTCCTCAACTTACTAAGCAAACCGTGAAGCATTCTAAAGGATAGTGGTTATGGTAGCATCACAATGTTCTATTACAATCTAAAATTGGTTAAGTAAAGGAGAACAATTGAATGCCAAGCTGTATCAAACAAAACGAAAAAGGCAACTAGATTGAGGATATACAAAGTGTGATGAGAATATATCTTTCAATTGGCCTGGACAAAAGCTTACAACATTAATGACATTGACACAACCTGCTGCAAATTATTATCAGAACAATCCCTGCTGTATAAATTTATTATACTACATCCTTTTCAGCGACGGTCGTCTTCAGATCAGCCTTTCTAAACATATGCCTCCAAGTTGAGGAGCACAATTTAAAGCTGGTATCATTTCATTTGCAGATTGTGCATTTGGTTGTATCAATGAGCCAATCAGAGATAGCCTCCAATTATTATGTTGGATACATTCTGTTGTAGCTGGAGTATCTCTCTTTTCCCTTTTCTTAGAGTCTTTTTGGGGCACACTACACCGTCCACAGCGTACTACTATCATGCAAAAACATGAACGCGTTCATGCTTTCTAAGCCACCAATATTTTGTCGATGTTGTGGCAAAAACTCAGTCTTTAAAACTCTCTGTAATGATTATGAACATATCCTCAATGAAGTTTTTGTTTATGTGAATACCCACATATATAAATTAGAATACAATCTCTTTTAATGCTGATTTTCAGGTACCCAAAATAAAATATTGTCTGTTTGGAGAGCAATTATCATGTGTGGAAACTTGTTCACTCAACTCTCTAAGTTGGAATCCAGTCAGAGAACAACAAGACAATGGAGATTCTGTGGCATTCACGTTGATTGTAACAGATTGGTCTGCATAAAGACGCATGCGCAAAGTGATAACAAACCTACCGAACCAACTAGCATCTCCTCCACAATGCCTTCCCCCACTACAAAACTACTTTTCGCTGGGCCTGCTTTCACCCAGCCTAATGGGCCCTCTCAAAATAGAAAAACTAGGCCTAATTTTAGGGTACTTTTACCATTTGATGGCCAGTTAGGCCAAATTCTAGAACACATTAACTTTCTACTGATTTGAGATGTATTAGGATAACTGTTGCTTGGAGAATGTGTTTAATTTTGAACTTTTGATAATAATATTTAAAAAGAGTATGCTTTTTAACAGGCTCTGATGAGTTTTTTATTTGAACTTTTCCTCTAAGTTCTAGAAGTAAATGATCCTTTGACCCAAATAACTAAAAAACAGTTTGTTATTTTGTTATGTTTGATTGCTTAAATATGCTTACTGGGGTCTTGAAATAGGGTGAGATGTTTTAATTTTAAATCCACGGACAAGCTGTCTATTGGCTAGAAGTTTCTAGAATTAACAGCTCTTTTCCCAGTCCAAAATATTCACACGGGTGTGGTTTAACCACCATGATTATTTCACAGACTTTTTGCTTTTTGCTTCGTGGGTTGCCAAACAATCTAGAAATCCTTGTCGTTCTTAAAGCTATATAAATGTCATGGTGGTTGTGGGAAAATGGCAAGATTTCAAAGCAGAAAAGGCAGTCAAGCTGAGGAAAAAAAATGGCTAATTACTTCTTGTGGGGTTTTTATGTTTTTTGTATGATTACTGTTGCACAGTCTATAGACAATGGAAATACGAGGAAAGGTAGGAAGAATTATGAGGTTAGTCAAAACTTGGTGACTGATTTGCCCGGGCAGCCTAAAGCTGGGTTTAATCACTATTCGGGTTATGTGACTGTCAATGAAGAAAATGGTAGAGCTCTTTTCTATTGGTTCTTTGAGGCTGCTACCCTGAAAAAGGAAAGGCCTTTGGTCTTATGGCTTAATGGAGGTGCTAACCTATGGCAATTCTCCTAAAATAAATGTATTAACAATTCCTATGTGTGCGCTTTAGTTCTGCAAGGTAACAATGATACTGATTCTGCAGGTCCAGGGTGTTCATCTGTGGGTTATGGAGCAACACAAGAGATTGGACCTTTTCTTGTAAATGGAAATGGAACTGGACTTTCTTTCAATAAATTCTCATGGAACCAAGGTATTTTTTTGAGGATAATTTTCTTATGGATAGGATTTTTTTTTTTTGTGCTAACTGTTCTTACAGCAAGTACTTTTAACACTATTACATCGAAACACAACTCACACTTCTATGATTTGATGATCAGAAGCCAATTTATTATTTTTGGAGTCTCCAGTGGGAGTGGGTTTTTCCTACTCTAATAAATCATCTGACTACAAGATCTTGGGAGATAACATTACTGGTAAAAATCTGATATTTTCCTTATACTTCATAGTTCATATTCCTTAGAATATTTTATTTTGAAATTTTTCTGTGAGACTGATTTGAGGATCCCATGGTAATTCAATTCACTAGCTGAGGATTCATACATGTTCCTCCAAAACTGGTTTGAAATTTATGGCCAGTACAAAAGACATGAGTTCTACATTGCAGGGGAAAGCTATGCAGGTGAGTGGTGTAACTTATTTTTCTATGTACCCTTACTAAATCCATCTCTGTTGTAATATAACATATGGACCTGTCCTTGTTTTACCAGGGAAATATGTGCCTGAGCTTGCAGAACTTATACACGATCGAAACAAAATTTCCTCCGAAAGTCTTTATATAAATCTGAAAGGTTTCATGGTAAGCAGTCCCATTCAGTAGGTTTAGTTCTAATTCAACACTTTTTTACATGTTTGGAAAGGTTGATGTATCACTGTTTAATTCAGGTGGGCAACCCAGAGACACATGATGGATATGATTGGCGAGGACAAATGGATTATGCATGGAGCCATGCAGTTGTATCTGATGAAACCCACAGAATCATCACAGACAACTGTGATTTTGATTCTAATAATACATGGAGCAACCAAAACTGTACAAATGCAGTAAATGATGTTTTTTCTCAATACAGCGAGATAGACATGTATAGTCTGTATACTCCTAAATGCATTCAAAGAAACACTTCAAAAAATGCAAAACAAGGGGGGAACCAGTTCAAATATTCAACTAACAAGGTACAGTTGTATGTCTCAATTCTGTGGCTAGTTTATTTTGGTCAGGTTTTGGTGTTTATAAGTTGTTACACATTTAGTGACACTTTTCTTTAAAAAAAAGAAGAGTTAGAGAGTTTATTTGTGTTAATGTTTTGGATCAGTGACACTTAAAAATATGTGAATTGAATTTTCACACTTTTTTCCAATCATCTATGTAAACCTCATACCTAATATGTTTACACATTTTTCAATTCTCTATGCAGATGATGAGGAGGATGGCCGGTGCATATGATCCTTGTCTTGATGAGTCTGCCATAGTTTATTACAACAGATATGATGTTCAGAAAGCTCTTCATGTCATCAATGGCTCAGACCTTAGAAACTGGAGTATATGCAAGTAAGATTAAGATTTTCTCTCAACAGTGCCAACCACATACATACCACTCTACTTAACATCTATTTTAATGATCAAACAGTCAATATAAATTTAACATCTCATTCATAACAAAAAGTGATAAATATTAAACTCAAAAACAACAAAGATTTCTATTATTTAACAACATTATATTCTTTTATAGTTGAGATCATTATCTAGTGACCTTTAATGAAAATGAATAGAATTTTCCGAAATGCAGCATGGATATCTTCGATGGGTGGACAGAATCCCGATCATCTGTATTGCCGGCCTATCGTAAACTTATTTTGGCAGGTCTCCGGATATGGGTTTACAGGTATTTGTATCGATCTTCGTTAGTCCCTTTCTTATATACATTTATATGAAGTGATATAATGATTTACTTAAAAAGTAGTAAATAGCTCTCTTAATTTTATTTATATAGAAATTATCTTAAGACTATTGAATCATTTAATATTTGAAATTAATCATAACAATGCTAAATCTTTTATAAGTGTTGTATTTGACAGTGGGGACACAGATGGGCGGGTTCCAGTGCTATCAACAAGATACAGTATAAATGCTCTGCAACTTCCCAAAATAGGTCCTTGGCGGCCATGGTTTCATCATGGGCAGGTGAGAAATTAATTAAACTACCATACCCAACTGAAACACTCAATTGAATTCACTTGTAAAGATGGTTGAACCTAACACTATAAAATCTAGAACAACATAAATTTCATTTTAAAAAATTATTAATTTTTTTGTTTTGTCTTCATAATAGATCATAAAGTATGATCAGAAACTTTGATGCAAGCTTTTACTTTCAAAATAAATTTCGAAAATGTGCAGTCATCAATGCTGAGACTGTCCATGGGTAATTACAGGTTGGTGGGTGGATTCAAGAATACGAGGGCTTGACGTTTGCCACGTTTAGAGGTGCTGGCCATGCAGTACCACTTTTTAAACCAAGCGATGCTTTGGCTTTCTTCGGGTCATTTCTTTCAGGGAAAGCTCTCCCAAATCGAAGACAATGACTGTCGTTTGAATTATTTCTTATTTTTCTTCTACATTCTCACATAGACCATACTTGGTGTATAGAGTATGTGCATAGAAACGTAGATACAGCAGGTAACAAGCGGAAAACCTACATTTTAATGTAAATAAAGAGAAACAAAATCTGACTTGGAACACAATTTCCAAGGCCGGGTCCATCAGGAAATAATTGTAGAGACTCAGCCAGTGAAGGCTAAAATATAATATGAGAAAGGTGCAGATCTCTAGTGCTCCTGCTAGTTGCAGCTTTGTCATTCATTGCGTTTAATGGTAATTGCAGCGTTGAATATTATAGATGTGACATAGTTAATGTGATTTTGGGTGGTATCCAATCCATCTGATTAGATTGACTATGAATTAGGTTCTAAGAAGATAAGTAAATAGTGAGGATTGACGTGTCGTAAGTGCATCTTTTTATCTCTTGGGAAATCTACCATGCCGGACAGGATGTGATGCACAATGTAGACCAAACCATTACCTCTCGGGATAACTCTATCCGATATAACAAGAATTGATGGGCATAATATATCTCTTCACAAGAGTCATGTTGGGGACACTATACTGTGAGACTTTTCATATATACAGAATGTAATTCTACTTGGATATGTCTGTCCTTTTTTACTGTTAGAAGATAAGAGTATGTTACGCTTTTCTTATTATTGGATTATCAATACCGCTATTCTTAAATATCATCTACTTCCACAGTCAAAGGTCAATTTTGGCTAATAAAAATAGGACAAATATTTACCACTTTTGTTGTGAATGAGGTGTAAAATTACTATTGACTATTTGACCATTGAAGTGGGTGATATTTAAGTAGAGTGCACCAATGTACTTATGCTGAAGAATTCAAATTTATCTAATTTTTCATGTTTTGATGTCATGTATTTTTAGGAAAAGAGTGCTCCAACATGGAAATGTTATGTGCACAATTAAAAATATAATTGTAATAAATTAAAAGAAAATTACTCTTATTTAAGGAACATCTTATAAGGGATTGAATTTACCAAAGAATTAAAAGTTGATGGCAATTTACCTTACTTTGATAGCCTTTTTTTTTTTTTAAAATGATGGTTCCTTATCATGTAATGTTTATAGGAAATCCATTCATAGTGATCTTTATCTTCTTATGTCTTCTCATCATCACCTAGCCCAAAAAGTAAGAATACTTTAAAGGCTCATGACTAGAGTCTTTCAAATCTATGATGAAAATCATATCAAGTCCAAGAGATTGCTCACATATTGGAGATTTTTCATGAAGAATAGATGTAAATATAAAAAATTCTCTAGAGCAATTTAATAGGCCAATATGTGTCTTTCTCAAGATAATAATGTTGGGGACCCTTCATGTACCCCTCCAGCTTTCCATCCTTACAAGGCTTATCCAATAAGAATCCTACAATGCTTAAAAGAAAAATGCATCTTCACATCTTTTAAATTATACAAAAAGTGAGATGATTAATCTTCCAAAGGCTGGAAAGATCCTCTTAATAACCCAAGGATATATAATCATTTTCTTGTGTGACATTTTATATTGGAGAAACTAGATGTCCTTGAGAAGATAGCACGAAGCTGACATTAAGCATGATATGATGTGGCTACATGTAACAAGTTAATCAGATAAATGAAATACATCAAATAAAATCTAAATTAAAACATGGTGGACAATATTGTATTGATTTGGTAAAATCATATTGCAAGCCTCTTTGTGGGGGAACCTCCTTTCAACAATGGTCAATACAATATGATTCATGAATATGCTTTGTACTAGCATAAACCTCTCTTTATACTAATTCTACCCAATAGAAATATTAATTCCCAAGCATGTTGGATAAACTAACTTACAAGAAGTGACAACTTACAAAGCATAAACATTTGATGCTTTTATTAATTTTATGCGAACACAAAAATAATTACCCAAGAAGATATAGTTAGGATTGTGGGTTTTTGTTAGTGTATGTATTATCTCATGCATTATTTATATGCACATGAGATAATTCCACATGGTGTTAAGCCTACCTAGGTGTCCTAGCTAGTAAGATTTCACTCGCCATTGCATGTGAGTCTTGAAGAAGTTAACTCACCACCAGTACTAGTTAGTGGGAGTCAACTACCCAGTCTTCTCCATTGATTCTATATGGTGGTTTCTTCCTCTCTCCTATACATGTACATCATGTTTGTGGGTAAATGTATTGTGGTGGATTATTCCATTCTATTATGTGTATTGCATACTCTCATTTTCTAACTCTTGCAAGAGTGTTTGATAGCTTGACTTTCAAGACTCAACCAATGCTGACATTTTGCCAATAGATCTTAGTTCTCACCATCCTAACATGTTATCCTCAAGAAACTTTGTTTTGAAATCTTAAGATAACAAAATTGTTATTGCAATTGGAAGAGGGGTTCCCATGTTGCATCTTCTAGTTGCATATAATGCTAGTGGATGAGGACTTCAGTGATGGTGTGATTGTAGAGCTGGCAGATTATAGTTAAGGATACACTCTAGTGTCAAGAGGATAGAGCTACCCATATTCAACTCAGGTAATGAAAACTAAGGATGAATGTGTTGTTAGGAGACATCTTTTAAAAAATGGAAAATTAGGCTAAGGTTAGAGAAGGCAGGAAGCTCCAACTCGTAGGAAACTAAACTAATAAATTGCAAAATTTTATAGGGCATGTAAAATTAGGGTGCTATCTTTTGGTGAGCCTTCTTCTTCAAGGATAATTGTTTATAGAAAATTGGAAGTGAGGAAAGTGTTGAACACCTAGAATACTAGGGGGGTGAATCAGTATTCTCTTAAGCCATTTACTCATCAAACACTTTAATCTGTTTAGCATATTCAATTGCAATAAAGGAAATTAAACATAAAACATGTAGCCACAATTCATAACACATGAACACTAGGATTCTTACGTGGAAAACCCAAAATGGGAAAAACCATGGTGAGGATTAGCTCACAATATATTATAATAAAGAAACCAGTTGAGGTTGATACAATTGGTGGACTCACTATCCAAGAATGCTCACTACAGATGGCTTACTGTCAAAGGATTGACTATCCTGAAAGAAAGAGATAGAAGAGAATGAGTGGCTCACTGCCAAGATTGAACTGTTTACAATTGCATCTAGCATATGTGTAGACACCTAAAAATGTCTTCACTAACTAACCACCTTCTGAAATCACCCATATCACCAGTGCTTCTGCTAATTAATTAATTAAATTTTTATTTAATTAATTACACCTTCCAACACCTAATCATTCACCTTCTCTTCATCATTTCATCTTTTAAATTGAATTAATTTAATTAATTCAATGGTTGAACTTACTAACATTAGCCTAATTAATTAAATAAATATACAAATATTTATTTGATTAATTTCTGCATTTTACTAAACTAGATTAATAAAATAAATTATGTTTATTTGATTAATTCATCTTACTAATTAGCCTACCCCTAACCTAGTTGATTAAATACCTATTATTTAAATAGCTACTCTAGCCTATGTGACCCCTAGACCTAAATTTAATTAAATGAACCCTTGTCTAATTAATTTTAACTCTTAATTAACTCATTCATTAATTTACTACAACCATATTAATTAAACTAATCCCCTTGATTAGTTTGGTCAAACCCCACTTAACACTCATCCCCACATCTCCCAAATAAAAAATTAGTCTTTATTCCACATAAGGAAATTTTTTATTATAATTTGTCCTACAAACCCATTAATGAGTTCTTATACACCTAACTTGTCATACTTCACATTTAATAGAACTCTTCCCCAAAAGAATTAAAAATTCATTTCTAATCCATCTCATCTAACTTCATTAATGCATGCCCCTTCCCAAGGTGAATTAAAAATTCACTTTTATTCTCATCCCTCCATTGTTATTGATCAAATCTAAGCCCTCCATCTCACACTCATCCTCATCCATTGATCTCAATATCAAATATCAACCATCAGATCAAATCTCCCTCCAAAATGCCTATAAATACAACAAATCCTAAGCCATTTTATGATCCAAGCTTTGTGTATTGTTATTATGCCAAAATCTCTCCATCATCTTCTCATCTAGAGTTAGGCTTATAGTGATTTGTGTTATAGTTTGAGAGCATTTCACATTTAGAAGCCATGGGTAAAGCTAGAGAGTAAGGGTGCACTCCGTCAACCTTATCAAGGAGGAGGATCACATTGAAGGTATAAACTTGTGTTTTCATGCATTTTTTTTATGTTTTTAATTTCATTTGTTTTCCTTGACTTCATTTGGCATGCTCGATGGAACCCCTAGGGCCCTATCTAACTTTTTTGTTGCTTGAGTTTTGCAAGGAAAGTGCATTTTGTAGGTTGTAGCACTAAAACCTCTCGGTTTTGCGCCATCAATTTGCAATTTGGCACCATTTTCAAGATTTTTGGTGCCATTCTTCACTATTTTGGCACTATCCTAGGACGATGTTATTATAGACCTTAAGGCTTATAGTTGGATTTAAATGCTTTTTTGAGGTTTTTAACAAGTTTTTAGGTTTCTTTGCTCTTTGTTTTGACAGTAAACACACTAAAATAGGGGGTTATAATGGTGAAATTTGTCTAAGGGTATATACAATGATTTTCTATCTAACCCTAGCTTATTTTATTTGTTTTACCCTATTTATCACCTCTTTTTGTTCTTTTGAATGTTGCTTTGTAGGGGGATAAGTACTAACCTTGTTTAAGTTATGATTTTAAGACTAATGTGTTTTTTTGGAAGCTGTTTAGGGACACTGCATCATTTTGGTGCCTTCTGCACATAGTTTGGTGGTATTGAGCTTAGAGAACAAGGTAAGTTCAGGTAAAAACATGCTTTAGTGCCATTTCCAAACATTCTAACACTATTTTTGTAGATTTTAGTGCTATCTATAGGTTTGGTGTCATTCGATCTACTTGTGGCACCATATTGATTTTATTCTCTACTCAGTCAGAATATTTACTCGTTAGTACTTTGACACCATTTCTCTCAATTTTAGCGCTATCTGTCTAATTTTTGGCGCCATTACTGTCTATTTTGGTGTTATTTTCTGGGCTAACTTTGGCGTCTATGTAGGTGTTTGACAGGGTTTTGTAGGGAAAAAGAACATTTGTCCAAGACTAAGCATCTAACTACTAATGTTTCCTTGCAGGGATTTTTGTTAGCTTAGAGACATCTACTTGGGTGCACTAAAACAAACTTTGGGTGTTTAGCTTAGAAAACATTTCAATTTGGTGTACTTAAAATAAACCTTGTTTGCACAAATGTAGGAACACTTCAATTTGGGTGCTTAAAAAGAACTTAGACTTGTGTGGCATGTTTGGTGCACTTGCACATTATTGTCTAGTAGATCCCAAGGGATAGAATGAAAGTATCCTCTCCCCTCACCTTCATAAGGATCTTGGGTGAAAAGAAATGGTTCTATTCTCTTCTTTTTCATTTTTGTAGAAAGGACCTGCCTTGGTGGGAAAAGACATAATCACCCCAAGGGACGACCCTAAGCGGTACTTTTGTTCGATCTGCTATATAAAAAAGGATAAGGTGAAAGCCAAGTCTAACCATTATTAGCACTTACCATACAGTGCTAGTTTGAACAGAGGCGTACCTTGTGTATATGAGACTCCTAGTATGACTAGTTAAAGCCTTAAGTGGCTTTTTGGACACTCATAATGTGTCAATCCCCTGAATATGTAACACCTAGTTTTGAATTCACCCAAAAAAAACTAAGTTTTAACCAAAGGTAATATTTTTTAAAAATTTAAAACAGAAAGTAATTTGTTTCCATTTCTTATATCCAAGAATAATATCCATCAACAAAATAATAATCATGAATATATATCTTAAAACAAAAGGAAATAATCATCCTTAATATTTAAATAATATGTTGTTAAAAGTTACTTAGAACAAATCCAAAATAGGAACTTACCAATGTCACTGCATCTCGATTGTCGACCATCCAAATTCAAGTCTCGACAATCCTCAAGAGTTAAGAAGAGAAAGTATCTTCAAGGAGCTTAACCTCCAACCACACACCACCGGTCTCCCACACTCCTTCCTAACCGGAAGTGGCCCTACCCTACTAAAAAAGGATAGACTTAGGATAACCAATGGTGTTTGCCATCTGAGCTCTGGTGTTGTGACCTACGTGACTTGTTATCATGCAATCCCCTAGATACCCTCTAGTCATGCATGACCACTCCACAAGCTATGCCATCTAGTCACAGTGAACATTCAATGCACTTAAGGATTATGCATTACCTTGGCCAAAGGATTTGTATATAATTAGAATTATATCAACGCATGAATTAAGTTCACCCACCTCACTCGACTTGAATTAATCACAATCCTATAGTTACCTATTTATATGTTCTATATAACAACCTCGATGACCTCAAGGTGTTTGAATTTCATCATGCAATAACACATGGCATTGAGGCTTACTCTTTTACTAAACTCATGGAATCCTCTTTGTCTTTACAATAAAAGAATGGTTTCCTATCATATTGATTATTCAGATAATGTTTTGCGTTGTTACAACGATCTCTAAGTTAGCCCATTGTTTAAATTATCCACTCTTGAGTGGACACTAAAACCAACTTTGTTGTTTTCGGAAAGAAATTACTATAAACCAATTTATAGAACATAAATATTTGAAGTCCCTGAGTTTAAAATTAAACATTCTAAGGAATCTTCTTCGACTGTCGATTCTTCAACATAGCTTCTACTTTGTCGTTTTGGAAGGGTTTCTCTAAAAATCAATTTAAAGAATACAATGTTTGGAAACCCTACATTTAAATTTAACACTCACAATGTACTACTTCAACGTGTCGAAATCTTTGACATAACTTAATCTTGTTGATCTATACACTAGAAAACCTTGTCATATTGTTTCTTCTAGCAATTTAGATTGCATGTAAGTCTAAGCTTGAGACTTGACAAAAGACTCATTACTTGTTTGTAAAAACTTCATAATAATATTTGGTATAACAATAAGGTCTTTTCTTGGAAAAACATTAGTTTAAATACTTCAATAGCAAAAGTATTACCTTCAAAAGAATATAATCTATATCTTGTTATTATTCACAGCAAGTTAACAACTTCGCCATGGTCAACCGACTAGTTTTTAACTCAGAAAGAGAGGATGATTGTAAAGACTTTGCATGTTACGACCTGCACCTCTTCACTAATAATAATCCTTCGACGACAATTGACACAATCAAGTCTTTTATTCTAGTACTCACTAACCTTTAAACTTGATAGAGCCAAGGTATTGTATTCGACTATTCAAAGAGATCTTATTCTCTGTCGACTAATGTTTTGCCACTGTAGCTTGTATTGGCTGTGAGATGTTTTGAGTCCAACTCATACTCAGATTTGCAGCCTACGTTAACTACAAACCTTCTAAAGTAAACCATTGGCTTCACAATTATTCTCGACCTTTGTCAGACTTACAATAAACTATGGTTTTTACACCTTTGGTGTGGTATAGTGCAGTGTAGCAGATATAAACAATGCTTTCATTTTATTGATGACAAACTCACATAGGCTACAGTTATTAATAAATAATACTTTGCATCTTCAAACACAATCTATGTTCCATCGCAAATGCTTGTGAAAATGTTACTCATAACAAGGAAACTATGACTACACACCAAAGTGAGAAAGAGAACCTATCGCTAGTCTCTTGAGTTCGCTTCAAACTGGTCTAAGCACTTGCTATTCTCTTAGCCATTGCCCTTGAAACTCCTTGATCAGACTCGTTTTTGCTTCTCCTCCATGTTCACTCCCTAGAAAACTGACTCTCACTACTCTAAATCTTCCCCACTCACTACGAAGGAGTAACTGTCACCTCCACTCTTTGATCATGCCTATCGAAAACAGAATCTCACCGGTCATGCAAAACATCTCCCACCTTATGCGACCTCAACCAGAAATTAGTTTGGCACTCCCACAAATTGCGATCACTCTCCAAGATTGATCTCCACGTAGGCAAGGTGGCGGTTGGCAGACTCAACAGTTCGACCACTACTCAAAATAGTTAACAATATAAAATAAATGCAAACATAATATAAAAGAAATGGATAAGCTGAGAACCCACTCATCAGGGTTAAAGCTTTAAAAGGAAATAAGTTGTTTCGAAATACAAGACATCACAAATAAAGACTTTGAGTGAACTCCTTGAACTATTTCTCAATTACTAACATCGTAAAAGAATAAAGAAGTACCTCAAACGACTATTTAAATATAACTTATATAATTTAGTATATTCCTTTATAATACGACCAAAGATATTACACACCATGGTCTCTAGAACAATTCAACATCTATCAAATTTTGCAAAGAGGTGTTTACGACATACGCACGAAGCGCTTTACGACAATAACGACGAATTGAGCACAAATGCCAAAACAAGGTTTGGGATCGACTTACGCACAATTTTGACTTTTGCGCTGAACCAAAAACAAGATAAGACTTACAATTCGACCACAAGTATATACATATGAACATATAAACAATATATCAGTCGTTCATGTTTGACGACACAATTCAGAGTATTACAACACTGATATCGATTTCCCATACTCAATACAACGACTTACGAAAGGAGAAAGACCTATTCTAGCAAACTTCGACTCTCATCTAAAAATGACCTAGCCCAAACTCAAAGCATCTAGGTTTGTCTACCTGATTTGCATTTTCAGTGGCAAGCACCCATGGGTTATTCCAGAGTCTATTCTCTCTTTCTCAAAGATACGTTCTCTTCTTCTTTCTTCCTAGCGAACATGTTCCATCATTCCTGTCATTGACAATCTCACATACAATTTTGTGGTCAAAGCACCAATATTCTACTCAAAACACATTTAATCAAATCATTTCATTTTCATATTGAAAAGACATTCTACTTCATAACATCATATTGATCATAATCAAATAGATTCCATAATTTCATAAAATTAACCTTCTCTATTTATGTCATCAGTTCCTATGATGTAAAAAAATATATCCACATAACTGAACTATTTAAGAAAAAGTAAGTAGTAATATTGAATCCAAAAAGGAGATGTAACATATCTTTCCCCTAAAGAATCATCGTCCCCGATGATTGAGTTTACCAAGAAAAATTTGAACATAAAACAAACTTTCATAGTTTATCATTAATGTTTTTGAAAAGATAAGGAAATCTTTGGTAGATGTCATTATAGTCTTCCCAAGTGGCTCTATCCTCACCATATTGGTCCCACTAAATTTTGCATTGCAAAACTTCTCGATTACGTAAATGAAGTTTACGCATTTCGAGCACCTTGAGTGGCTCGATCACAACCACTCTTGGCTCTTGTATCTATAAAGAATTCCATTTAAGAATGTGGTCATTACCTACAAAATATCTCTTTAGGTATGAAACATGAAAAACATTATGCATTTTGGACAAGAATGGAGGTAGAACAACTTTGTAGGCCACTGGATTGACAATCTCAAGGACTTCAAAAGGTCTGACATATCGAGGAGCCAACTTTGATGATTTACCAAATTTGATTGAGATTTTATGGGGTTTCACTTGCAAAAGAACTTTCTCACCAATAGAGAAATGTCTAGGCACCCGTTTGTGATCTGCATAACTTTTTTGCCTGTCGTTGGCTTCTGCCAACCTCTTCCTAATCATTTTCACTTTTTCTTCCATATCCACAAGCATTTCAGGTCCAATGCTTATCCTATCTTCTAGCTTATCCTAGCTTATAGGAGTTCTGCATTTCCTTCCATATAATGCTTCAAACGGTGCCATCTTAATGGCAGAATGATAGGAATTGTTATAGGCAAATTCAACAAGAGGTAAATATTCCTCCCATCTGTATTGCTGATCCATGCAATACATTCTTAAAAGATCCTCTAAGGCCTGATTAACCCTTTCTATTTGTCCATCAGTTTTAGGATGGTAAGCGGTGCTCACATTGAGTTTAGTCCCTAATGCTGAAAATAAAGTTTGCCAAAACCGAGAGGTTATTCAAGCATCTCTATTGGATATAATCTTTTCAGGTACCCCATGCAATCTAAATATTTCTTGCACAAATTTTTGAGCCAAAATATGAGCTCCATCTGTTAAATTTCCCAGTATAAAATGTGCTACCTTGGTTAGTTTATCTACAACAACCACTATTGCATCATGTCTATTCTTAGACATTGGTAACCCTTGAACAAAATCCATACTAACAACCTGCCATTTCCATTCTGGTATATCATGTGGGTATAACAATCCAGCAGGATGTTGGTGTTCTGCCTTCACTCTCTGACACTCTAAACAACTTGCTACAAAGCTTGCAGTGTCGCTTTTCATTCCTTTCTAGAAATATAGTGGCTTAACATCAGCTAAAAGTTTTGTTACTCCTGCGTGTCTGGAATAAGGTGCACAATGAACTTCCTTCCAAACAAGGTTTCTAAGTTCTACAGAATTAGGAACGTAGATTCTTCCCTTAAATCTCATCATTCCATCTGACTCAAAACATAATTCGTCATATCTTGGATCCTTAGGGTTTATTTGCAGAGCTTGTTTCACCTTCTCATAATATTCACCTCCAGATAAACTTTGCAATACTAAATCTTTAAAATTAGCATGAATAGAGATTATAGAAGCTATGTGTCTTCTTCTGCTTAAAGCATTAGTTACTCGATTTTCTTTACTTTTGATATAAAAAGTCTCAAAGTCATAATTTGATATTAATTCTAACCATCTCCTTTGTCTTGCATTGATATGAGGTTGTGTAAATATATAACGAAGACTTTGATGATCTGATTTTAGTATAAAAGTCTTTCCCAACAAATAATGTCACCACATCTGAAGGGCATGAATCACTACTGCCAGTTCTAAGTCATGAGGAACGTAATTCTGCTCATAGTTTTTCAACTTTCTTGATTCATAGGCTATTACATGCCCATCTGGCATAAGCACACCTCCTAACCCTTCTCTCGAGGCATCAATAATAACCTCAAATTGTCCTTCAGGATCAGGGACTTTCAAGATTGGTGTTGTTGTCAACTTTTCTTTTAACAAATCAAATGCCTTTTGACATTCTTCAGTCCAAACAAACTGTTTTCCTTTTCTCTACAAGGAAGTAATTGGACTAGCAATACTTGATAAATTTAAAACAAATTTTCTATATTATTCAGCCAATCCCATGAAACTTTGTACCTTTGAAACATTGGAAGGTATAGGCCATTCCATAATAGCCTTAATTTTAGCTGGGTGAACTGATATCCCTTCAGCTAATATTGTATGTCCCAAATACTGCACTTCTTCCTAAAAGAAAGTGCATTTCGAGAGTTTCACATACAATTTGTGTTCTCTTAATTGTTGCAAAACAATTTGAAGGTGTTGTCTATGCTCCTCCTCATTTTTGGAATATATCAAAATATCATCAATGAAAACTAGGACAAATTTATCAAGGCAATCTCTGAAAACACTATTCATGATATTCATGAAAGCGACAGGTGCATTGGTTAATCCAAATGGCAACACCGTAAACTCATAATGACCGTATCTTGTTCTAAATGCAGTCTTGTGAATATCTTCATCTTTCAACCTCAACTGATGGTATCCAGATCTCAAATCTATCTTAGAAAAGATTGAAGCACCATGTATTTGGTCAAATAAATCATCAATACATGGTAGTAGATACTTATTCTTTATTGTTGCCTTATTTAGCATCTGATAATCTATACACAGTCTAAGGGTTCCATCCTTCTTCTTGATGAAAATAACCAGAGCTCCCCATGGTGATACACTTGGCCTAATTAGATCTTTAGATAATAGCTCCTGCAATTGAGCCTTCAATTCCATAAGTTCAGTGGTGGTCATTCGATATGGATCTTTAGACACTGGCTCAGATCTTGGTTTAATTTCTATGGCAAAATCAAAGGTTCTTTTTGGAGGCAAGCCTGGCAATTCCTCAGGAAATACATCACTGAAATTGCAAAGATATGGATATTTTCCTTCAAATGTTTGCTTCTCTAAGGCTTCCTCTACTAGGTTCATTTTGACTACAAAAAGTTGACATCCCTTATGCCTAGCTCGCTTTAATTGCTTTGAAGAAATAGATCTGATCCTTATTTCCCTTTGAATACCTTGAAAATTTACTATATTTCCTTTATCATCCAGACACTCAGTTGTTTTATGAAAACAATCTACCTTGGCCCTATGTCTCCATAACTAATTCATTCCTAAGATGACATCGTAGGACCCTAAAGGTGCTACATATAAATTTACCTCAGTGGTGAAGTTTGAAATATCAATCTTAGCTTTGAACAAACATTGCTCTACCTAAGCCTTTGAGTGATTTGCATACTCAACTGTCCATGGTTTTGACATAAAACTAGCTCTTCTAGGAAATTTACTTAAGACTCTAGATGACACAAAATTTTCTGTTGCACTAGTATCAAACATAATAGAAACAGGAACTCCAAATAATGTATCTATCATCTCAATGGGAGTAATCTGATACTCAGCTTGTCGATTGTCAAGGGCAACATGAATCCTTTGTTGAAATGCTTCCTGCTATGAAGGAAGTACTGTATTCCTAGGCTGCCCATTCTACTTTTTATTAGGACAATGGTTAGCATAATGATCTCCACCACAAGAAAAACATCCTCCAATTGGTCCTCTCTTCTTGGATGGTTTACTCATAGCATCATCATTGTTCTTAAAATTCTCATTTTTCTTATAGTCTTCATTTCGACATTCATTACCAAATCCCCCTTTGTTTTTTTGATTTCCTTTATCAAACCTCCTGTTTCCATATCCTTTATCATTCTTCCTTTTATACATCTGATCATTGAAGTTCTTATCAAATCTCTTACATTTCTGTTCACGGTAAGCACAAATAGATCTGATCTTCTGTTCCTACTTAATTGCTTTCTCATACACCTGGTCCATTGTGTTTGGACCATGCACCTCCTCCTCACCACCAATCTGAGGATTTAGTCCCATGATAAATTTTCTTATCCGAAATCTTTCATCCTTTTGATATTGAGGAACATACTTCAACAATCTGGTAATTTTTTTGCATATTCAACCACAGACATATCACCTTGCCTGAGGTTTTGGAAATCTGTTAACTTTTGATCAAAATATAGTTGTGGTAACCACCTCTTTCGAAAAAGTTCCACAAACTCATTCCATGTCACCTTTAAGGGACTTAATTCTAGTTCCATTTTCTTGTTCATCCACCAAGTGGATGCTTCTCCAGATAACTGATATGCTCCCCATACTGCCTTTGTAATCTCAGAGTAGTTTCTAATTTCAAAGTACTTCTCCATTTCTGTTAACCATGCTTCTACTGCATCACTAGTTTTCATTCCATCAAATTTGGGAGGTGTTGGTTCCCAAATCGGCAGAGGGTTTGCCAGCTCCAATGCACAAGCAGATTTAGCCAACAGATATGGGAGGTTGCGTGAGTTGCCTCCCGTTCACTTCTAGTTCTACTGCACCAAGGGGGGATCCCTATAACTAAAGATGTAACATTGACTAGCCCAATGACAAAAAGATTTAGCTTGACAACAACAGGAATAATACTCTCATGTGTAGACCAAGATGTGCATGATACATCACAAGGTTGGCAACATTCTTGGACATATTTGTCTAGTTCTGGATGAGAGTATGTAGGGGTTCCTAATCCTACTCCTACAACTAATAGGTGGATGGTATGAAAGGATGGATTTTATGTTTTGGATGCAAGACAAGGGGTTTTGGGTCATAACAACTAACCCAGAAGCAGATTGGTGCCTATCTCAAGGCAAGGAGTCAACTAGATGTATACAAGAGAATGGATTGCATATTGGATTCAAGTTTCAAGGGGTTAGATTGATGCTTGCCTTACAAACATCACCCAAGGGTAAGTATTTAGCTGCCTCTACTTACATATATCCTAGCTGACATACAACCTTCTCCATACTTCACCTAAAACAATTTAATCCACTCCTTGAATGGAAGTTTGAGATGAAGCATGTGATACAGATATCCATACCCTAGAACCTAAGAAACCCTTAGCAACCAGATTCAAAAGAAGGAAAAGCATGCAACACATGGAGACAAGCAACTAAACACATGCATAAGAGCATTTTTCATATAAATCAACAATGAAACTAAGTATATCTGCAATGTACATTCATGATGTAGCTCATAAACTCCAAAATGAGATACAACAACAAGGAAATGCCCTGTTTTTTGCTATTCACACAAAATGCCCCAGTCTTCAACAACCTTCACATGAGCAACACATCTTGCTATATATAGCAAGGAAGGTGCTCAACATTAATCACATGACATTCTCCAAGATCTCACCAACTACAATGCATCGCCAGGGTGGCGCCAAAGAACAATCAATGCCACTGCCTGAAATAGAGGCAAAAATAGGTGGGATCAGATTTTGCACCACCGTTTGAAGATCTTCCTCATCAATTTGGTAGCTGACTTGTCCATTAGGTCCATGCTTCTGTGAATCACCATTAACAGCATACCAACTCGCGGCCTTGGGAATGCAATAATCGCATGTGTCAGAACTCCTCTAGCCTTAAAGAGCCACTGTAGAAGCATGGAAAAACCCTCCATTTGAATAATTAAATCATAACTGTCGATCTCCCCCTTTGCCGTCCAGATTTGCGATGTAGATTACACTGAAAAGGCGGCCACCAATGACATCGTGCCACGTAGGTGTCATCCCGCCAACCATTGACCTTTTTAACTTATGTGAGACCTAATTATCCCACATTCACCTTGCAGCGCCCTCTTCATCACTTTATAAGCAAGATGACACCGAAACGTAGATGTCGGTGATTTTGCTCCCGATGATGCCAGCCTAGATCCCATCGGGGTAGCCCTTGCTGTCGGAGTAACACTCCTCATCTGCACCTATATTGCTTATCACCCTGATGACCAAAACCTTGCATGCATCCTTATCTCCATTGGTATGATCAACTGTATCGGTGTATCTTCCGCTTGCTATCCCGACGCCACCTATCTCGCCGATGATCCTCCTGAACGATACCCTGTCGGCTAGACCCCTTACATCAGCGAATCACCTGCATGTCCACCTGATATGAAATATCACCCTGATATTTCACATCCTTATCGGTGCAACCCAACACATTGGAGGAAGATCCTCCCGCTATGTCGATACCATGCATCTTGCCGATGACCCTTCTGTACCTGTCCATGTCCTCGTCAGCGACTGGTGGGACCCTCATCATATTTGCTAATAATATCATGCCGAAGACCACATGATGAACCCCACCAGATCCTGATGATGTCATCATCATATTGCAATATCAAGGTGATATTTGTAAGATGACCTGATATTCAAAATATCACCCCCCCCACAAAACATCAGGGTGATGGACAAGTAGATATCACCCCCACACAAGGATATTAGGGTGCACTGTAGCTTCATTGTAAGATTGGGGTGATCTTGTGAATATGACTGATATTTGAAATGTCACCCCCCTCCTTCAAAATATGCATGAAGCTGTCAGATAGGCAGATATCACCCTCATGTAAAATGACGTCAGCAGCATCAGGTGATAAAACAATGTTGGGGTGATCTTCACTAAGATCACCTGATATTTGAAACATGATGACCCCCTCCTCCAGAAAATATTAGGTCATGTTGAAACCTTTCTGCAGCATCGGGGTGATCATGTAAAATGACTGATATTTGAAACATGATGACCCCCCCGAAAAATGATGACCCCCTGGAGGAATATCAAGGTGACCCTCCCTGACTTAGAAATTTTTGGATTTTTTGGGAAGGTGCCTACATGTTAATTGCTTGAAATCTGACTACTCATGTAGGCACCAACATTGGCTCTGTCTGAGGATGCATGCCTCTTGCAGGCATGGCGAGAACCTTAGATCTCTAGGATGCAGACCAGTCCCTTGTCCATTGGGCACAGAGTCATGAAGTTGCACCTACCTGCATCACCAAACACATTAAGTTTACAATTTACTTGGTGGCCCAGGGCCACCAAAAAGGAAAAACCAAAATTTTCCTTTGTCAAATATCTAATTTTTTCTTTTGATTTCTTCAAATGAAGCCTAAAAACATTTAACCATCTATAGCACCCCAGTTTGCAATTGTTTGTGCTGCTACCCATTTCTCTTTCTTTGACAAATCTACAACAAGACTCACCAGCATACATTATCATCAGCTGTAGAATGTCATCATCATATGAGTCACTGATGTTGCTTGGAAAAATAACAAACTCACATGAAACAAATGAATCCACATCAGAATTTAGCCCTTCTTCAAAAATTGAGGGCTCCTCTGTATCAAACAAACAATATTCAGGCACAAGCAACATCTCATAATCATATTCATTTTTATAAACATTCAGATATCCATCATCATTATGCTCAGCAGTGTTGTCATTTATGTCCACCTGGAATGTCTCAAAAGAAGGAATAAAGATTAGAGTGCAGCCCTTCATTGAAAGCCTTGTAGTCACCCCTACAACCAACATTATCCCCTATTGTATGAGCACACACATCTGCAACTTGTCTATTCACATCTGAATAGTGACCCTGATTTTTCTCTTCACCAATGCACTGATAATCAACAATAATTTTTTCAACCTCTGCATTGTAGAAGTGGTCATAATCTTTAAGGAAGCACTCATACTCAGCATCCATATATATTTCATCCTCTGAAAGGCTCACACATGCATCTGAATGCTGACAATCACTAGCATACTCACTCCCATCCCTTGAATCAATGTTTTCTATATTCAGATTGAAGCTTTGCATATCCACCTCATATAAATAATCAGGAATAACTAGGATATGCCTATTGCTATAGGACGCAACTTCATGTATATCTTTCATTTCATCATTTGAAGGGCATTTTGCATCTGCAGGCTTTTCTTCTAGAGGCTGACAATAGTCTTTGTTTTCATCATCATAAGATGTGCCTACATTTTCTATAACATTTTCTTCATGTTCATGCATCACATCATGACTGCACTCATTGCCCTGGAATACATTCCTCTTTGTAGAATCATCTCTCAATGAGCATTGTGGAAAAGCATAAATATATTCACTGTGGAAACTGCTTTAAAAACATGCAGCCATGAAACCTACTAGCATTCCATATTTCTCATTGTTTTCAATATCCATAGCAAATTTGAAAGCTTGGTGAAGTGTGATTGGTTCTTTATCTCTTAATCTATAACTCATTTTCTTATCAAATGCAGCCAAATAAATTGTCAAGCACAATGCATTATTGGGTCTCATATATTGAGGGATCTGCTTGAACAACTTAACAAATCTAAGATTAAAGGCTAGAACCAATTCCTCATCTTCCTTTTGGATATTCATGAAATGTATGATCAATGAGGCTAAATCAAATCTTTCACCAAACTACTCTAGGAATGCAACTTCTAATTCTATCCATGAAGAAACTAAACACACAGGAAAGTCTAAAAACCAAACCCTAGCATCATCCTCTAATGACTGAACAAAGAGTCTCATTACTACATCTTCAGCCTCTACCTCATAATCTTCTATCAAATTGCAAAAATTTTGCAGATGTTTGTTTGCAGATACAGAATTTAATCCACTATACTTTGGCAAACATCTTCTAATCTTATTGGGAATAACATTTGGGTAACCATTTATTCCTTTGAAATTCAAAGCCCTATACCTTTCAATAAAAAATGGTCTTCTTTGAGAGCACAGCCAGGATTGCTACTCCAAACTCATCATTTTGAATTAAAAGATGGAATACCTAGAAATATGTTGCAGCTGTGGAAAGAGTCAATCAACAGAGTTGCCACCTCTCACAGAGAGGATAGAATATCAACAAGACACCTTTGTTTTCTGGATTCATCACACCAGCAGAGCACCACATGGTTATTATTACATCTTGCTGCAACAACTTCACTAGAAATTAGATTTTCCAGCCTTTACAATATTTTGACTCTCTTTCCCCAGTAGAGTCGCCAAATCTGTTGGTTCTTGAATCGGCAGAGGGTTTGCCAGCTCCAATGTATAGGCAAATTCGGCCAACAGATACGGGAGGTTGCGTGAGCTGCCTCCTCTTCACTTTTGATTCTATCGCACCAAGGGGGGGATCCATATAACTAAAGATGTAACATTGACTAGCCCAATGACAAAAAGATTTAGCTTGACAACAACAGGAAGAATATTCTCATGTGTGGACCAAGATGTGCATGATACATCACAAGGTTGGCAACATTCTTGGACATATTTGTCTGGTTCTGGATGAGAGTATGTAGGGGTTCCTAATCCTACTCCTACAACTAATAGGTGGATGGTATGAAAGGATGGATTTTATGTTTTGGATGCAAGACAAGGGGTTTTGGGTCATAACTACTAACCCAGAAGTAAACCGGTGCCTATCTCAGGGCAAGGAGTCAACTAGACGTATACAAGAGAATGGATTACATATTGGATTCAAGTTTCAAGGGGTTAGATTGATGCTTGCCTTACAAACATCACCCAAGGGTAAGTATTTAGCTACCTCTACTTACATATATCCTGGCTGACATACAACCTTCTCCATACTTCATCTAAAACAATTTAATCCACTCCTTGAATGGAAGTTTGAGATGAAGCATGTGATACAGATATCCATACCCTAGAACCTAAGAAACCCTTAGCAACCAGATTCAAAAGAAGGAAAAACATGCAACACATGGAGACAAGCAACTGAACACATGCATAAGAGCATTTTCATATAAATCAGCAATGAAACTGAGTATATCTACAATGTACATTCATGACACAACTCATAACCTCCAAAATGAGATACAATAGCAAGGAAATGCCCTATTTTTCACTATTCACACAAAAATGCCCCGGTCTTCAACAACCTTCACATGAGCGACACATCCTGCTATATACAGCAAGGAAGGTGCTCAACATTAATCACATGACGTTCTCTAAGATCTCACCAACTACAATGCATCGCCAAGGCGGTGCCGAAGAACAATCAATGCCACTACCTGAAACAGAGGCAAAAATAGGTGGGATCAGATTCTGCACCGCCATTTGAAGATCTTCCTCATCAATTTGGTAGCTGACCAGTCCATCAGGTCCATGCCTGTGTGAATCGCCATTAACAGCATACCAACTCGCGGCCTTGGGAATGCAATAATCACATGTGTCAGAACTCCTCCAGCCTTAAAGAGCCACTATAGAAGTGTGGAAAAACCCTCCATTTGAATAATTAAATCATAACTGTCAATCTCCCCCTTTCCTGCTGAGATTTGCAGTGTAGATTGCGCTGAAAAGGCGGCCACCAATGACATCATGCCACGCAGGTGTCATCCCATCGACCGCTGACCCTTTTAACTTATGTGAGACCTAATTATCCCACATTCACCCTGCAGTGCCCTCTTTATCACTTTATAAGTAGGATGATACCAAAAGGTAGATGTCAGTGATTTTGCTCCTGATGATGCTAGCCTAGATCCCATCGGGGTAGCTCCTGCTGTCAGAGTAAAACTCCTCATCTGCACCGATATTGCATATCACCCCAATGACCAAAACCTTGCATGCATCCTTATCTCCATCAGTATGATCAACCATATCGGTGTATCTCCCGCTTGCTATCCCGACGTCACCTATCTCACCGATGATCCTCCTGAATGATACCCTGTTGGCCAGACCCCTTACATCAGTGAATCACCTGCATGTCCACCCGATATGAAATATCACCCTAATATTTCAAATCCTTATCGGTGCAACCCAACACATCGAAGGAAGATCCTCCCGCTATGCCAATACCATGTGTCTTGTCGATGCCCCTTCCATACCTGCCCATGCCCTCGTCAGCGACTGGTGGGACCCTCATCATATCTACTAATAATATCATGCCGAAGACCACATGATGAATCCCACTAGAGCCTAATGATGTCATCATCATATTGCAATATCAGGGTGATATTCGTAAGATGACCTGATATTCAGAATATCACCCCCCCGCAAAACATTAGGGTGATGGACAAGTAGATATCACCCCAACACAAGGATATCAGGGCACACTATAGCTTCGTTGTAAGATCGGGGTGATCTTGTGAATATGACTGATATTTGAAATGTCAGCCCCCTCCTTCAAAATATGCATGAAGCTGTCAGACAGGCAGATATCACCCTCATGTAAAATGACGTTAGTAGCATTAGGTGATAAAACAACGTCAGGGTGATCTTCACTAAGATCACCCGATATTTGAAACATGATGACCCTCTCCTCCAGAAAATATTAGGTCATGTTGAAACCTTGTAGCAGCATCGGGGTGATCATGTAAGATGACTGATATTTAAAACATGATGACCCCCCCAAAATATGATGACCCCCCAGAGGAATATCAGGGTGACCCTCCCTGACTTAGAAATTTTTGGATTTTTTGGGAAGGTGCATGCATGTTAATTACTTGAAATCTGACTACTCATGTATGCACCAATAGGAGGGATAACCTTTTTCATATCCTTAGATAGTTCTAGTGTAAGTTTGTCTTTTGTCTTCTTCTGGGTTTCACTATCATCTTGATTTTCACTTGACGTGTCATGATCTTGTTGTTTACTTTTACTTACATTATTTGAATACTCATTTTCACCCTCCGTATTCTCAGTTTCATTCACTTTCTTTTCCAATTTGCCCATGTAGGAGTCAACGACAACACTGAGAGGGGGGGTGAATCAGTGTTGTGTGAATTTTCAAATCTTTTTCAAACTTTGACTTGGAGAGCATAAGGAGAGAAAGTAATCATTGAATTGTCAAACACATATGCACATAACTTTGTCAAACACATATGCACATAACTGAGAATGATAAACAAAACTCATGAGTAAAACATACAACCATAGAAAGATGACCAATATGAATCAAGACACAAGAATTACTGGAGTGGAAAACCCTCTCTGGGTAGAAAAACCACTCATGAAGTGCCTCACTGGCTTAACTTTAAAAACATCTTACAAAGCCTCACTGGCTGAATATTATGTCTCACTGACTATTGAGGTCTCACTGACCTACAAGCCTCACTGGCATACTATTTAGAAGCACCAGCTTCAAGGAGCACCAACCCCTATTACAGAACAAACTGAAAACACAAATTCAGAGGGTTTCTCTGTTTCAATACATAACTTTTATTCTCTCTTATGTGTTCAAATGGTCATTCCATTCAAAAATCAATTCTTCATCCAGATATGCTCAACAACACTACTTTTCTCTGTATATTTCATCTCTGCCTTACCAGTCATACAATCAATGCACCTGATTATTATTGCAATTGCATATTGTCTTTCTGATCACCTTGTCAATCTCTGTATCTGTATTTGATCCCTGTCAGTTCATCATAGATCTGCACAACATCACTTCAGTCATCTTGTTAATCCACAAGACACTTTTATCAAAGCATCTGTAATGTCATTAAATAAAATCTGAATATCTTTCACAACCGATCACAATGCACTTTTTCTAAAAAAAAACCTTTCATATTCTCTTCTCTGTATTTAAAATAAAATATCTTCCCATCAATTCTATGCATTAAAAATCTTTTGATCTTCCTCTTCTCTGTACATGATCCTTCATATTTTTTTAAAAAAAAATCTCTGGATTGCTTAATTTTTCATGTCAAAAATGAATAGCCTTCTCAAATTGATTCACCTGCAAAAGATTTTTCATATTCCTTTGTATAAATATTTTCACCTTCTCATTTCAATCCCCGCATGATGTTTCATATTCTCCAAAATACAAAACCCTTGCAAATTTCTTCAAACAAATTTTTCATTATCCTCTTCAAATTCTTCTTCAAAAATAATCTCCTGCAAAATAAAAAATCTTTATCCAATCTGCAACAAAAATTAATTTCTCCTCAATCTGCCTTATTCTCAAAATAATCCTTTCAAAAAATATTTTCAAAAAAAAAACTTTGTCCTCATCCTTTTCACAAAAAAACTTTCCTCTTAACAATTTTATGAGGATAGAATAAAAACTTGTTTTTAGAAATATTCTAAAAAAAAATTCTTTTAAAATCTCCCCCATCTCCTATAAAAACTCCTTGATCTTATGCCTTTTAAAAAGGCAAAATAAAAAGAAATTTAAAAAAAAAACTTTAAAGAAAATCGTGCCCCATTATTTATAAAGCATGTTAGATGCTTTTTCATCTAATAACATATACGATGGTCTCTTTTTAATAAACTTCAAACTAAAACCGCTCCATATTTTACTTCCTTATGAAGTTTCAAAGGCATTTGATGCTTCTTACCTTTTGGCGCCCAACATACATTTAAAATTAGACCTTCGGTGGAAGCACTTTAGAAGACCGATGATCTTATGACCTCACTCCCCTTTAGAAGGTCATCACTTAAGTGATGACCTGTAATAACAGGTCACTTTTGAGTTATAAGAAAAGTGCATATGTTGTGAAAACATGAATTGCTTATGATTTTAAAAATCAAAACATATTTTTGACAAAATCCTAATACAAATTTTGCTAAGGAGAAACATATAACTGATCTAGTGATCACTTGATCATGACTGTACCAAATCAGTCCATTATGAAGCTAATTACTCCATCAAACGTAATTAAATATAACCTTTGATACCTTCTTGTGTCTAACATCTATTCTCCTGATGTGATCACTCTTGATGTTAATCATTTTTGAAATGAGAGTCAAACTTCTTCTGAGAAAATGAAATTTCTGACATCCTGACATAATATCATCTCCATGTTTTTGAAGCAGTTGAAGTAACTAACATAACTGAGATCAAATGAAGACCATACCACTGCCACTGTATGTCAAGATTTATCATTATATTCACAACTCCAACAAATTGTGAACAGTTATTGCAACAACACACAAGACACTGATCCAATGAATCTTATCATTATATTCACAACTCCAACACCAACCACACACTATGAGGACCTGATTCTTATAGAAACACCAATAAATGAAACAACTCCGGATGATGAGCATGATTCATTCACATTCTAATACGAAATAGAAAACATGATTCCTCACTATGATGCATTTTAGACATTGTATCTTCTCTGTAATATGAGTCATTGAATTCTTGTATGATCAACATTTTAAGCACAAGATTATCCTCAACATTGTTCAATTGAGATCCAATCAAGATCCTCTCAACCTTTGATATCACCTGTCCATAATATGTGAGCATCAATGAATGAAGCAATCAAGCATATCAAACATATCAAAACACTTGATCTTATGCATTAGATATATCAACTTATGAAGATGACAGAAGCACAACTTAACAATCTTGTCTTGAGCATTACACTATACCAAACCAACTCCACATTTCTGTGAACTGACAAAACAATAAACAACTATCTCCTCTTGATGTCCTGCAAGAGCTATGGCAACTTTATATCATCAACGAACATACTTTTGACATCAATGACAACCTGTCACCATCAATCTCCCCCTTTGTCATTGATGGCAAAACCATCTGAAGCAATTTTACTTTCTCCCCCTTTTTGACATCTGATGACAAAGAAAAATATCTCCCCCTGAGAAAAATAACTCATATAATCATGAGAAAAATATCAATCAATTGTTTACACATTTCTTGGATCACAAACACTATCACTAACCTTGTTATCTTTCATACCAACCAAGAAATTGAAAAATCACTTACCCAACCTTTGATACTACTAGCCTCTGAAAATTTAAGGCACTAACCATATTTACAATTTGTTGTTATTCTGAAAGCTCTGTTCTTATACATAAAAGCTCTGTTCTTACACATCTGCATACTGCACAACTTTTCAACTTGTGAGTAATAAGAAACCATGAAGCATAGGACCTGAAAGAAACATCATATAAGGCACACCAACCAAATCATCAAACCAAATATGTAGATGAAGATGAAACACTGACAGCAATGAGATCCTTGATTACTTCCTTTAACAATCTCCTGAATCAACACTTTTTGACCTGAAATAACAAATCTCCAAAATCTCCCATGTGTTAAGGTTTACAAACAAAACACTGCTTAGAAATACAATAACTCAATTCAACTCAGCACTGATACACTTCCTGAAATAGTCCTGAAGCAACATATCATCCATTTACTGATATTCAACCTTCTGAACACTTTTGCAAAGAAATCATAAACATACCAATACTCTTTGATAAACAAATTTTCAAAAAAAATGAAGACTCCTTATCACACAGTTCTCAACACAAGATGCCAAGATGACCATTATTGATAAGACCTTTACTTGCCTCTGATACAAAAATTCACCATCAATGTCATAAGAAACTCTAGATTATTATAACTTGAAGCTCATACCTGAAACCACCAAACCTTTCTAAACCATATTAATGAGGAAGAGCATGTCAAATTATTATACCAATGATCATGAACATTTATTCTGCAACCAATCTATTCTTGCACATCCTTTTTGACATGAAAAGAATGAAGACCATCCTGCTGTTCCTTCCTCAACCAACACATGCTAACATCTCAAGAGAACTTCTTGAGAATACTTAGGATCCATAATACAAATCAGCTTATCAAGATTGCACAATTTTCAGCATCAAACTCTTCCTTAACTGAAGCATATGTCAACTTAATCATGTAAATATCAAATATGATGCAGTAGACATGTCACTGATTATGAATATACACCTGACATGCCCTGAAACTCAATATCATTATCAGATAAGCAAGTTAAACAAAACAAGATCATCAAGTTGATAAACATCAATTGAACTCCTCCTTTAACTTCTTGGGGAAAAATGATAAGACAAGAACAACTCCCCCTCACATCATGCTATCTGTTATGCAACAGATGAAATGACTTGTGCAAAATGCACAAGATTAGGATCCTTCTCATGACTCTGTTTTTGCTTCCACACTTTTACAGGTTCTTTCTTTCTCCAAACTTTTTCTGCCTCTTTCCATTTCCAACCTATCAAATTAGATGATGCTTTTCTGCAACTATGAGCTTTATGACCAAAAGATTTGCAATTATAACAAACTATGTTATAATCATAACCAAATGACTGATAGTACCTTTTTGACATCTCCTGAGCAATTATGTTATGCTTCCATGTAGATTCATTCATTCTATTCATTTTGCAGTTCCTTTGAATATGTCCAACATTATTACACTTATAACAGATAATATCAGTGTTCCTTCTACAATTAACTGATTTGTGTCCAAATTGATTACAAGTATAACAATAACCATCAAAAGAATAGTTATACCTGTACATGTATGCTTGTCTTATAGCAGCAGGTTTTCTGAAATTCCTTCTTTGATTGTGCACAAATTCATCTCTGGTTTTCTGTTCTGTTTCATTCTTCCTTTCACTTTCTCTGGCAGCAACATGATGACTTGAATCAATTTTCCTTCTGGAAGTCTCTCTTGCTTTTGAACATTCTCCTTCTTCAAAATCAAGTCCAGTAGTGTCTTCATATAGTTTTTGTTTACCAAGCATCTTATGTAGCTTGCTTGTGCTTTCTTCAAACTTCTTATACTTCTTAGATAAAGCTTTGAGACCATCATACTCTTTTCTCAGATTGATAATATCACTTTCTAGTTTTAGATTCTCAATCCTTGCAACTTCAAGATTAGATATTGAGACATCAGCTATCCTCTTAGCTTTTTCAATTTCTGATTTCAACCTGACAACTAGTTTATCTGATTCACTTGCTTGATTCTTCAAGTCTACAATTAGGTTTCTAGCATCTTCAAGATCTGTAAGAGCTTTATCTTTTAAATCTCTTTCTTGCTACAACTGCATCATTAATTTATTGTTCTCCTTCTTATAATTCTTGAGCTCACTCAGAGCATATATGAGCTCTCCTTCCAAATCAATCTCACAATCTTGTTCATTATAATCCTGATCATCATCACTCTGATCATTATCACTTGTGATGCTAGCTTCTTCTGAATTTGATTGGGATTGAACATCAACTCCTTCATTTGAAAGTCTCTTTTCATTGCTACTTTCTTCACATACCAGAGTGTCCTCTTCTTTATCATTACCTTGGTAAATTCTTTTCAATCTCCTCCACATATCCTGAGCTGTAACACAATCCATAACTTTACAAATAACATCATTAGACAGAGCAGATAATATAGCCTTCTTTGCAATATCATTACATTCAAGAGCTTCTTTGTTATTTGCAGAAATACCATTTTCAACTGACATTAAAACATCATATCCTAAGGAGGATAAATACACTTGCATTCTAACATACCAAACTGAAAAATTTGAACCATTAAACTGAGGAACATCTGAAAAATTTTCTTCTAAGACAATATCAGATTCAACTTGGAGAACAACTTTATCAACTGACTTTTTATCAAATTCTAGATTTGATATGGATGATGTCTTTTTACCAGAATGAATCTTAGCATTTCTTATGTTCTTATTTCTCCTGCACTTACCCATTGAACTCCACACATAGGACCTACCCAAGCTGATTAAGCTGCAAGAGGGAAACTGGCTCTGATACCAATTGTAGGAGTCAACGACAACACTGAGAGGGGGGGTGAATCAGTGTTGTGTGAATTTTCAAATCTTTTTCAAACTTTGACTTGGAGAGCATAAGGAGAGAAAGTAATCATTGAATTGTCGAACACATATGCACATAAATTTGTCAAACACATATGCACATAACTGAGAATGATAAACAAAACTCATGAGTAAAACATACAACCATAGAAAGATGACCAATATGAATCAAGACACAAGAATTACTAGAGTGGAAAACCCTCTCTGGGTAGAAAAACCACTCATAAAGTGCCTCACTGGCTTAACTTTGAAAACATCTTACAAAGCCTCACTGGCTGAATATTATGTCTCACTGACTATTGAGGTCTCACTGACCTACAAGCCTCACTGGCATACTATTTAGAAGCACCAGCTTCAAGGAGCACCAACCCCTATTACAGAACAAACTAAAAACACAAATTCAGAGGGTTTCTCTGTTTCAATACATAACTTTTATTCTCTCTTATGTGTTCAAATGGTCATTCCATTCAAAAATCAATTCTTCATCCAAATATGCTAAACAACACTACTTTTCTCTGTATATTTCATCTCTGCCTTACCAGTCATACAATCAATGCACCTGATTATTATTGCAATTGCATATTGTCTTTCTGATCACCTTGTCAATCTATGTATCTGTATTTGATCCCTGTCAGTTCATCATAGATCTGCACAACATCACTTCAGTCATCTTGTTAATCCACAAGACACTTTTATCAAAGCATCTGTAATGTCATTAAATAAAATCTGAATATCTTTCACAACCCATCACAATGCACTTTTTCAAAAAAAAAACCTTTCATATTCTCTTCTCTGTATTTAAAACAAAATATCTTCCCGTCAATTCTATGCATTAAAAATCTTTTGATCTTCCTCTTCTCTGTACATGATCCTTCATATTTTTAAAAAAAAAAAATCTCTGGATTGCTTAATTTTTCATGTCAAAAATGAATAGCCTTCTCAAATTGATTCACCTGCAAAAGATTTTTCATATTCCTCTGTATAAATATTTTCACCTTCTCATTTCAATCCCTGCATGATGTTTCATATTCTCCAAAATACAAAACCCTTGCAAATTTCTTCAAACAAATTTTTCATTATCCTCTTCAAATTCTTCTTCAAAAATAATCTCCTGCAAAATAAAAAATCTTTATCCAATCTGCAACAAAAATTAATTTCTCCTCAATCTGCCTTATTCTCAAAATAATCCTTTCAAAAAATATTTTCAAAAAAAAACTTTGTCCTCATCCTTTTCACAAAAAAACTTTCCTCTTAACAATTTTATGAGGATAGAATAAAAACTTGTTTTTAGAAATATTCTAAAAAAAAATTCTTTTAAAATCTCCCCCATCTCCTATAAAAACTCCTTGATCTTATGCCTTTTAAAAAGGCAAAATAAAAAGAAATTAAAAAAAAAACTTTAAAGAAAATCGTGCCCCATTCTTTATAAAGCATGTTAGATGCTTTTTCATCTAATAACATATACGATGGTCTCTTTTTAATAAACTTCAAACTAAAACCGCTCCATATTTTACTTCCTTATGAAGTTTCAAAGGCATTTGATGCTTCTTACCTTTTGGCGCCCAACATACATTTAAAATTAGACCTTCAGTGGAAGCACTTTAGAAGACCGGTGATCTTATGACCTCACACCCCTTTGGAAGGTCATCACTTAAGTGATGACCTGTAATAACAGGTCACTTTTGAGTTATAAGAAAAGTGCATATGTTGTGAAAACATGAATTGCTTATGATTTTAAAAATCAAAACATATTTTTGACAAAATCCTAATACAAATTTTGCTAAGGAGAAACATATAACTGATCTAGTGATCACTTGATCATGACTGTACCAAATCAGTCCATTATGAAGCTAATTACTCCATCAAACGTAATTAAATATAACCTTTGATACCTTCTTGTGTCTAACATCTATTCTCCTGATGTGATCACTCTTGATGTTAATCATTTTTGAAATGAGAGTCAAACTTCTTCTGAGAAAATGAAATTTCTGACATCCTGACATAATATCATCTCCATGTTTTTGAAACAGTTGAAGTAACTAACATAACTGAGATCAAATGAAGACCATACCACTGCCACTGTATGTCAAGATTTATCATTATATTCACAACTCCAACAAATTGTGAACAGTTATTGCAACAACACACAAGACACTGATCCAATGAATCTTATCATTATATTCACAACTCCAACACCAACCACACACTATGAGGACCTGATTCTTATAGCAACACCAATAAATGAAACAACTCCTGATGATGAGCATGATTCATTCACATTCTAATACGAAATAGAAAACATGATTCCTCACTATGATGCATTTTAGACATTGTATCTTCTCTGTAATATGATTCATTGAATTCTTGTATGATCAACATTTTAAGCACAAGATTATCCTCAACATTGTTCAATTGAGATCCAATCAAGATCCTCTCAACCTTTGATATCACCTATCCATAATATGTGAGCATCAACGAATGAAGCAATCAAGCATATCAAACATATCAAAACACTTGATCTTATGCATTAGATATATCAACTTATGAAGATGACAGAAGCACAACTTAACAATCTTGTCTTGAGCATTACACTATAACAAACCAACTCCACATTTCTGTGAACTGATAAAACAATAAACAACTATCTCCTCTTAATGTCCTGCAAGAGCTATGGCAACTTTATATCATCAACGAACATACTTTTGACATCAATGACAACCTGTCACCATCAGCCCAACCTTTCCTTAGTTTCAGTGAGCATATTAAGAATTCTATCCAATTTATCAATGGGGTTTTCGTGAGAGTTGTGACCTTCCCAATCTTCCCCCTCATTGAACTCTGATTGATCCATGATTGTTTATATTCTCACCTGATTAAGCAAATACTAATCAGTTCTATGATTTATCATTTTGTATATTATAAAAACATAACAATTGCTCATAACCATAATTATTCTCAAACCCAAACTTTGTCTTTATTATACTTTGCAAAACTGTATATACATTCTTTAAAGATAGACATATCTCATGTTTCACTCAGTATTTACACATAATCACGAGGTGTATAACCCTCAGACTCACTATTAGATGATAGAACAATGATTTTCGCTCTAGGTGCTATACGGGGATCCCTAGTGATCATTGGTACACTGATAGGTACACTAATAGGTACATTCATAGGTACACTAATAGGTACACTCATAGGTACACTAATAGGGCAGCAATTGACCATGATTCGAGCTGTCATCCTAGCTATCTCTAGGAGTTCTTTTTCATTTGTCTGAGTCATGACAGAGCATTGGCAAAAGTTTCCACATCATCTAGCCAAATGTCATTTTCATCATTCATTTTCTTAATAGTCTTGATCATCACAAGTCATTTCTGCTTAGGTTATAGATAACGTTCCTTACCAGTGAAGGACTTCCTTGTAGTTTTCTTGATACGTACCATCCTGGTATAGTAAATCAAATCATTAGCTACCCACATAATGTTGATTAATAATCATGTTAGTGGACTCATCAGCCCTAGTGCTGAACTTGGTTAGCTCTGATACAATATGTAACACCCAGTTCTAAATTCACCCAAAAAAACTAAGTTTTAACCAAAGGTAATATTTTTTTAAAAATTTAAAACAGAAAGTAATTTGTTTCCATTTCTTATATCCAAGAATAACATCCATTGACAAAACAATAATCATGAATATATATCTTAAAGCAAAAGGAAATAATCATCCTTAATATTTAAACAATATGTTGTTAAAAGTTACTTAGAACAAATCCAAAATAGGAACTTACCAATGTCACTGCATCTCGATTGTCGACCATCCAAATTCAAGTCTCGGCAATCCTCAAGAGTTAAGAAGAGAAAGTATCTTCAAGGAGGTTAACCTCCAACCATAGACCATCGGTCTCTCGTACTCCTTCCTAACCAGAAGTGGCCCTACCCTACTCAGAAAGGATAGACTTAGGATAACCAATGGTGTTTGCCATCTAAGCTCTGGTGTTGTGACCTACATGACTTGTTATCATGCAATCCCCTAGATACCCTCTAGTCATGCATGACCACTCCACAAGCTATGCCATCCAGTCACAGTGAACATTCAATGCACTTGAGGATTATGCATTACCTTGAACAAAGGATTTGTGTAGACACCCTAAAATGACCAAGTCGTCGCACTACTTGTATTTCAACTTTAATTAAATAATCAAATTATTTAATTAATTTCACCAAATTCTTCTAAATCACAAAATTGCGACTTTAATTAAATAAATCCTCTTTATTTAATTAATTAAATCTAATTCCTCTATTATTCTTCCACAATTAAAATAATTTTAATCATTATCTTCTGTCCAAAATTCACATCCACATTAATTAAATAAACCCAATTATTTAATTAATTCAACAAATTCCCTCTTATCTACAATTAAATAATTCTCAATTATTTAATTAAATAAAAATCATTCTTCCAGAATCATGCACAACAATTAAATAAATTTATTTATTTAATTTGCTTTCAAATCTTCTAAATTAAATAATTCCAATTATTTAATTATTTCTTCCAATAATTTCTGCTCTAAATTTAAATAAATCAATTATTTATTTAAGTTGCTTTTTCTTCTAAATTTGAGTTATCTCTAAAATAACTCAAGCTTTCTTGCTCATGCAATTAAATATTTCTAATATTTAATAAAGCAAAATATCTTCTTATTCTCATGCAAATCCCTTCTTCTTGTTTTAAATCACTTAACTGATTGTTATATTCTGTTAATTGCTTTAACTCATTCTTCTATTCTTGATAACTCCTCTCATGCAAAAGAAAGTAAGACACTTGGCTTCTTCTTATTTGTTGCACGTTCCTCAACTATTCTCCTCCATTGGTTCTTCTAAATTATCTAGACCATTGATTGATCTCTGTTGAAACCTATATAAACCGCCCTAATCTCCTTCATTGAGCCTCTCTCTTCGATCACTTATTCTCAGGCATACTTAACAGTGCTTTGAGCATACTAACACGTCAATTGAGCAACTTTATGATCTCTTAACATTGATCTCTTGAGCACACTACTTGCTTGTTGTAGCTATGGTTTCACAACTTCATTGAGCAATCTACACTTCTCCAAAAGGGAACAATACAGATTTTGGTAAGAGCTTTCATTTTTCTTTGATTTGATGATAATGGCTTTTACTTAGATTGGTTCGCTTTATGTGATTGGTTTTTGGTTTTATTAGTTTTGATTTAATCAATTTTTCCTCATAGACATTCTAGCACACCCAGTGGGACCCACTAATCCCTCTTTTTTTTTGAGAAATTGATTTTTTTTAAGTCACAGTACGGTACAGCGCAAAAGACATAGAAAAGCGCTTCTGGTAGTATTCTTAAGCGCTCTTGGGGGAACAGTACAGTGCTCTTGGGGTCACTGCGGTGCTTCTGGTAGTGCAGAGTGACGCTTTTGGTAACACAACATGGCGCTCCTGGTAGTATCGTTAAGCGCTTTTGGCTAAATAGGTTTTCTCACTTCAGTTCATGTTTTTACAGGGTTTTTCGTTACATATCTATCTAACAAGCTGTTGTATTTGTCTTTCAACCCACTTTTGATACTCCCTAAGCTAACTTATTTAGGGATATCTTTGATATTTGAGTTAACCTCTTGTGTTACTACACCTTCTGGGTTTTTTGGATTTCACGATTCAGATCTATCAGATATTACTTCTCAGAATAGTGGATCAAATCATGAAATCCCATTTGGATCTAGTTATTTTGACAAAAACTAATCTTTTTGTGATCTGAAATAGTGCAATGCATTTGGCATAATAGTATCACACTTTTAGATGCACAGTATAGTGCTTCTGGATCTTGTTCAGTGCTTCTGGTTTGTATTGCATTGCTTTTGGAAATACAGTAAAGTGCTTTCAGTATAGTAGTAACTCGCTTTTGGTCAAAATTGATTTGTTTTTGCTAATTTTTGAATCTTTGTGGAACTAACTAACTTGTTGCAGCTTCTTATTACTCACACAGAGCAAATAGGTGTTTTTAACATGTTCATGTAGGACGAGTGTTGAAGAAATCTTGATTTATCTCACTAAGTCTTAGAAACACATTGCCTTTCTTAAAGGATAATTGAACAAATCATTTCGGCAATTTAAGTCTTAGGAACATACTACTTTTCTTAAGGGACAATGGATATGCATGCACAAACACCTCAATTTTCTAAGGGACAATGGACATGAATGCCAAACACTTCAATTTCATAAGGGACAATTGACAACTACAAACGTGTGTGTGCCTCGTTTAGTTGCACCTTATTTTCTTATAATGGGACAATTGAACCTTTGGTGCTTGCTCTTACATTCCTGTACTTCCTTTAGAAGAGCCTTCTTTTGGATTGCATTTCATCCAAAAGGGACGACCCTAAGCAGAGTTTTCCTTTGAACCGCTATATAAGAGGGATAAGATGAAAGCCAAGTCCTAACTGACATTAGTCTTACCTTGTGGTGCCAAACTGAAAAGAGGTGTACTAGCTCTTTGTGGAAATGATTTTCACATTGAGTGAAGTGTTTGATACTCTTAGTAGGATTGGTTAAAGCTTTTAGTAGCTTGTCACATTGCTCATAAGGCGTTCGTCCCTCAAAGTCACTAAGAACCATTCTAGATAGAGACTACCCGACCTACCTCCGAATATTGCGGTAATCATCAGTGCAAGGGGAATCGATTTAAGCCCTTAAGATACTCACCATTGGCTCCCTTGAGAAGAGATAGTATTCCCTTGGCCATAAAGCTCTTGTGACCTACTTGAGCTTTCCAAGGGGAGGGTGAGATATCCCCACCTATCGTCTCTCGCAAAGATACAAAATATTTGATACCTTTATGGAATGATATTTTTATCGATGGAGTATTAAGCTGTGAGCTGATCTACTACAATGAAACCTTGTCTCTAGGGATAAAAAGTGCTTGTTATTGATTGCAATTGTCTTATACTTGTGGAAACATTGGGCTTTTTTCTGAGCCTCGAACATACACTATCTGTTGTGTCAGTCCCTTGTTTTGCCAACATTGTTTGCTATGTTTTCTCTTGCCAAAACAACCAAATCCAATTAGAAACATAAATTTTTTGCATAAGACACTACTTCAGTGCCTTTGGTATTATAGCAGCTCGCCCTTGGTGGTACAGTAGCTCGCTTTTGGTAACCTTAGCTCGCCTTTGGCATAGTAGTAACTCACCTCTAGTAGCTCAGTCCATCACCTTTGGTATCACAGTAGCACGCTTTTGGTTGCACAGTCCTATGCCTCTAGTCAAACAGTATAGCGCCTTTGGTCTAGTACATTGTGCATCAGAGTTTGTCTTTTTCTCAAAGCACCTCATAGAATCCTAGCATTACCTTTTGTCCTAGTGTATTCCATGGTAACCACTAGGCTCCAACAAACTATGAAGTCCAAGCAAGTTGGCCCTAGGAAGCACAAATCACCTCCTCACACACCGCAATCTGGTCATCTCAACATTACTCCCAAGGTTACTCCTAGTACACCCGCGGTAAAACCAATCAGCTCTTTGAACATGCCGCACATCGACCAACCAAGCAATCGTCATGAGGGTAGGGTCCCTTTGGTAAGTACACCCCAATACACCACCGACTTGCCTCCAGATTTTGTGCCACAAGGATATACTATTGAGCAAATCCCATCTCAGGAGGAAAGGGTCCCTTTGGTAAGCATTCCTCACTATACTATAGGCCTGCCTCAAGATTTTGTGCCACAAGGTTATACTGCAGATCTAGCCCCATCTCAAGAAGAGTGACACTTTGAAATAGGTCAATCCTCTCAAGAAGATGGGCAAGATCTTGATGAAATCATACAAGAGCCTAGAATCATGGCCGCCTTTGACAAAATCCTTAGTGAGAACCAAGGTCATTTCTTTCACTTGCTTGTAGAGCAAGGTGCCAAGTTACCTCAAGATTTTGATTTATCCACTCTCAAGGAGAACAACAACACCTAAGACACCATACAAGTGGTGCAAACTATGTCAACTGTGACCACGCCCTTACCTGAACAGAGCTCGCAGTATAGGAATCCCCTCTATCAAAACCCAATAGGAGAGAGGACCGTATCACCGCTTCTGACTCCTATGGAGATCTACAAAAACCAACAAGAAACTCTCCAACGTCAAGCAGAGTTAGCTAAGCAAGCCGCCTTAGCTCGATCAAATATGCAACCACCTCCTAAGGCGTCCACCCCAATCGCAAGTGGAATCTTGGTTACCCCATCACGAATAGGTTTCCCACCAAATTACAATCTGGGGAACAACTATGTAGCCATGCAACAAGGGTCTCAACAAATACCACCCCCTATATCATCAAACCTTCATGTCTCTCAACCAATTATAGTCATGCAATCCCAACCACAACATTCTTCTACGCTTGTCATCAAGCCACCTCAACCATCACAAATCACTTCTACCTATGTCCCTTCTCTGCTATAGTCATCCTCGCTAAAATTCTTTCACACATTGCCTAGCCACTCTCAACATTCCCAACATCAAGTTTCCCAAAGCTATGTGCCGCCATCGTAACCTAATCACACGCACTTTAGCTTTCCTTTACCCAATTCTTTTCTTCAACCATCACAAAGCCAACATTCTTACCTAGCGCCACCTCCACCACTTCCAAATCAAAACATCCAATTCCAACCCAATCTCAATCCAACATACAATACATACGATCCCAACCAATCTTATGACCCTTATAACACCAGTGCGCATGGCTTACACTATAATCTTCCATATGGGAAACACCGACCATTTCTGGGACAACAGGAGATGTTACCAACCTCCCCCACAAAGATGGAGCTAAAAATCATGGAAGTTCAACAACAGCTATCTGATCTTATGTTTGGCCACACCAAGAAGACCTTCTCTTTAGAGGAAATGTGTCCTTATCCCTTTGATCGGTCATTACCAATGATCCCTTTTCCTCAAAATTTTACTATTCCTAAGTTTGATAAATACAAAGGAAAAGGTCACCCAAAAGACCATCTCAGGGAATTCTATCTTGCTTGCTTCAAGGTCTCACATAATGACACATATCTTATGCGTCTCTTTCCTTGCAGTCTCGGAGGTCAAGCTATAGAATGGTTCTCACACTTACCTATGGGCATCAAGTCTTTCAATGAGCTAGCAGAGAAGTTTGCCACCCACTTTTCTTACAACGCAGAGCATGAGATTTCCATGACTGATCTATGTAACAACAAACAAAAAAATAGGGAAACTTTCATTTCTTTCCTTCAACGATGGAGACAAATGGCTAGCAAATTCCCTTTCAAGATTCCTGAGAAATAGCTTGTTAGCATATTTGTACAGAACCTCAACCAAGAGTTAGGTTTCCACTTGCAAATTCTCAGTGCTACAACCTTCGACGAAATCACATACAAAGGAATCAATATTGAGAAGGCCCTCATTGCTAAGGGCGTGGTCAAAATCTTCAAAGAAACGAAAGAAAATGCTCCTCATCAACAATTGAACGATAAACCTAAATATTGGAATAAGAACAAAAATGTGGTCAACGATGGGGTGGTCAATTCTAAACATGTCCAAATGTTGTAGACACCACTGCAGCTCTCCAAACCAAGTCAAGCTCCACCTCAACAATAGCAACAACAGTGGCAACCATATCAAAATCAACAACAATGACAACAGGAGTGACCTCAACAAGATTACCCTCCACGACGTCAATTCACTCCCTTGGGAGTGCCTATAGAATCGGTCCTACAACAGATTTTACACAAAGGGCTCATCACCTTACTAGATGCTCCCCCATATGGTGAACCTGTTTACAAAACTACATGTTACAAAGACAATGAATATTGTGAATTCCATAGGAGCAAAGGGCACAGAACCGCATCGTGCATGAAACTCAAGCACCTAATCCAAAATCTCATTGAAGGCAACCAAATCACTTTTGAAAATGAAACACCAGCTCAACAAACGAACAAAGATCTCGATATGTACAAGGAACCATTCCCTCATCATGGTCCACCTCCTCCTCAGGATAGAGGTAAAGGTATCAATCATGCTTCCACTTCCTTTGATTCCATTGTAGGTCATTTTGAAGAGAGTCGAGTGTCTACCCTCACAATCAAAGGCAACTCTACGGATTACGCTGTTACAACTCGTCGTGGTCATGTCACCATTCCTGGTCCTACACCCAGTCTTCTAGCTCAATCTGATTATAATCTTGTAGAACATCTAGGGAAAACACCAGCACAAATCTCTATCTTGGACCTTCTACGGTCATCACCTACACATAGAGTAGTGCTAGAAAAAGCCCTCCAAGAGTCTTCGGTTCCTAACAACATAGTAGTCATGGATTTCCAAGCTATAGTAGGTAACATTGCTTCGCCCTACAATGTGGTCTTCTCGGAGAAAGATCTCCCATCCCATGATCCATGTCACAATGATGCCCTTCATATTGAGGTTCTCATCCATAAGCGCAAAATCAAACGCATACTCATAGATGGTGGTGCTGGTCTCAACATCTGTTCTTTAAAGTTACTAAAGCAATTGGGATACTCTGAGGATCATGTCAACACTGATCATAGTATTACAATCAAGGGATATGATGATGTTGAACATCGTTCAGAAGGTGTTATCCACTTGCCTATACAACTAGGCCCTGTCATGCTTGAAACCAAGTGTCAAGTCCTTGATATTGAACTACCTTACAACATTATCCTAGGCTGCCCATGGATCCATGCAATGAAAGTTGTTCCCTCCACATATCATCAATCTCTAAAGTTCCCATAAAATGGTACGGAGATAACTATCCCAGGAGACCCCAATCCTTTTGAATTCTACCGTGTCTTGCAAGGCAGTTATAAGAATTGCAACCAGGTGCCTAACAATGAAAAAGCCCTTGAATCCCCACTATATGTTGACCCTACAATGCTAACTCTAGCCTCTACAAGTAACCGTAATCCTCTGCCTAAAATCAAAGCTCACATCCAAGATATAGGCTTTGGCACTTATGATATCTCAAAATCTTGTTGTGTAGGGAAGATGCCTTTATCTCCAAAATCTTACGGCCAACCACCCATTGCCAAAGTAACTAAAAAAGTAGCTATTCCTCCCCTAGCATTTCTAACCCAATTCCAACAGGGATGCTTACTGGAAGAGGAAACTATTGAGGATATTTCTTCTTGGCTCTATAAGGAGAAAGAACCGGTCACAATACTATAAGGAGAAAGAACCGGTCACAATACCAGTTAAGCAATATGGCAATGGCTTAAGGATAGTAAAAAACATGGGCTATAAAGGCAAAGGTGGCCTTGGGAAACAGAATCAAGGAACTATGGAACCCAATGTTGTGACAAAGAAGCTAGACAAGAAGGGATTAGGATTTGGTAAGAAGGTACCACATGCCTTGGACATCGAGTATATCCTCGACGAGGTAGCTAACACTTTTCCCGCCGGTTTGATGTCTACGGAGGATATCATCACTGACTCTTCCCTCCATATGACCAACCTATTTGTAGAATCCTCCTTTTTTGTGCTATCCTCCATATCCTTAACTTCCACCACTAGCACCCAGAATGTAACACTTGTCTACCCTGAACTTATCGATTGGGACCAACAAGGGTCCCCCGTTATAGATGTATTTCTGAATGATGAAGCTTTAGCTAAGTTCATGGGACTCCAGGATGGTATCCCCCAGCGTGATCATAAAGCAGGTTTTGTAATGGAACTAGAGCCAACAGTTTATTTTGGTGAGAATGCCAAATCCTCCAGTCGCAAAAGTAAAAATAATGAAAGATCTCTAGGTGAAAACCACACTGTGGCACCTCCCGATCACAAAATAGTAAAAACAAAGGATGTATCCAAAGGTGAAAACCCAATTGTGGCACCTGAGGATGGAGGATTTGACCTTCCCCTACCATCTAAGTATCAAGAGAAGTCAGCTCTCCTAGTAGAAGATTCTACAGAGATAAACTTTGGCACAGAGCAAAATCCAAAGACCACATTCTTAGCAGCATCATTATCTGAAGCAGAGCACAAGAATCTTAACACATTCTTCTTACAGAGAACCATCAACTTTGCATGGACCTATGCTAATATGCCGGGGCTAGAACCCAAGCTAGTTGTTCACTATCTCGCAGTTGATCCAAAAGTTAAACCAGTTAAGCAAAAGTTGAGAAAGATGCACCCACAGATAGCTCTCTTGGTAAAAGTGGAAATACAGAAGTTGTTAGATGCAAAGTTCATACGACCAATTGACTATTCAGACTGGGTATCAAATATTGTACCTATGTCTAAACCCAATGGGCACATCCGCATGTGTAAAGATTTTAGGGATCTCAACAAAGCATGTCCCAAAGATGACTTTCCACTACCGAACATTGACATTATAGTAGACTTGACAGTAGGTCATGAGATGCTTTCTTTCATGGACAGATTCTCTGGCTACAATCAAATAAGGATAGCAGAGGAAGATCAACATAAAACAACCTTTACTTGTCTGTGGGGTAACTATTGTTGGTGTGTCATGCCATTTGGTCTAAAGAATGCAGGAGCAACCTATCAGAGAGCAATGACAGTGATATTCCACGATCTCTTTCATCATATCATGGAGGACTATGTGGATGACATACTAGCTAAATCTTCTAGGGCAGATCACATACAGGTTCTAGGACAGATCTTTGATAGGCTCAAGAAATACCAAGTAAGACTCAATCCAAAGAAGTGTGTCTTTGGTGTAACATCAGGAAAGCTATTGGGATACATTGTATCTCGTACAGGCATCAAAGTAGATCCATCAAAAGTCAAGGCTATAGTGGAGATGCCTCCACCAAAGAACCTTAAAGCATTAAGGAGCCTTTAGGGAAGGTTGCAATTCATCAGACATTTCATCTCACAGCTAGCAGATAAATGTCAACCATTTCAACACTTACTCTGCAAGGACGTCTCATTTTGATGCGATTATAAGTGTCAGGCAACATTTGATCAACTTAAAGAGTATCTAGCTACACCTCCTGTATTGGTTCCATCGGTTGCGGACAAACCTTTGATATTATACATCTCCACTACAAATTCGGCCCTAGGGGCCCTTCTAGCACAAAATGATGAAACAGGAAAAGAGCATGCAATTTATTATATCAGTAGAACCTTGGTGGGATATGAGCTCAATTACTCACCGATGGAAAGAACTTGCTTAGCAGTAGTGTTCACCTCCCAAAAGTTGCGGCATTACATGTTGAGCCAACACACAAATCTGATAGCCAAAATTGATCCCTTGAAGTATCTACTAGCAAAAGTAGCTCTTACAGGTAGACTAGCTAAATGGGTCATGATCCTTAGTGAGTTTGACATTGAGCATACGGATCGCAAAGCAATCAAAGGATAAGCCCTAGTAGATCAACTAGTAGAAGCACCCATGATAGATACACACCCTATGGTAGCAGACTTTCTAGATGAGAATCTATTCACTCTTTCCAACTCAGTAATGTGGAAGTTGTACTTTGATGGTTCCTACACACAGCATGGATCAGGGGCTGGCATCTTGTTTGTCACACCTCAAAATGACTATATTCCTAAGTCATATCGGCTTGCATTCCCTTGCACAAACAACATTGCCGAGTATGAAGCACTCCTTATAGGTCTCAATACAGCAGTTCAATGGGACATCACAGAATTACAGGTTTATGGAGACTCACAGCTAGTCATTCGCCAAGTCATGGATGAGTACCAAACAAAGGATGAAAAGTTGGTCCCCTACAAGCAACTAGTGGACGCCTACAAACCACACTTTTCTAGCATCACATTTGAGCAAATTCCAAGAGAGCATAACAAAGCTATGGATTCTATGGCTTCTATAGGGTCATTGATCGACATGCCTGCAAATACACAGAAATGTGAATTCTTGATCGAGCAATTATTGATACCTGCCATCGACATTCCAGTTACTGAAATCATCTGTGAACTTGTTGGTCCCAATTCCCCATGGTACGAAGATATCTATGAATACCTTAAACACAAAACCTTTCCCCCTAACCTATCATCCACCCAACGCAAAACCTTTATCCGTCGATCCTCTCGTTACATCATTCTAGGTGATACACTATATCGCCAGAGTCTTGATGGTATCCTCTTACGATGTCTTAATGTGGAAGAAGCCAAAGCTACCTTACGAGACATACACGAAGGTGTCTGCGGTGCACATTCTACCAGTCCTAATCTCACTAAGAAGATACCCAGAATAGGTTATTACTGGCCTACAATAGAGCAAGATGCTGCACAATTTTCTAAGAAGTGTCTACAATGCCAGCAACATGGAGATTTGATTCACGCACCAGCTCATGAATTACAACCTATGACAACTCCATGGCCTTTTTCTCAATGGGGTCTCGACCTCATAGGACAAATCCACCCTTCGTCTTCCAATGGCCACAAGTTTATCATTACCGCCACTGAGTACTTTACAAAGTGGGTGGAAGCCATTCCCATGACCTATATCACCAGCAAGCAAATAGCTAAGTTTATCCTTAACTACCTCATCTGTCGGTATGGTATTCCCCAAGCCATTGTCACTAATAATGGGAGACCATTCAAGAATCAAGATGTCCGTTCCTTATGAACACAATACAATATCCAACATCGCTTTTCAACTCCCTACTATCCGCAAAGTAATGGCCAAGCTGAGGCTTCCAATAAAACCATTCTCAAAATACTCAAGAAAACAGTCAATGAAGCTGGTCATGATTGGCACTTGCAACTCAATCCCGCTCTATGGGCCTACCGCACTAGTATCAGAACACCAACTGGTGCCACACCATATGCCTTGGTCTTTGGCTCTGAAGCCATCCTACCTATAGAGGTTGAGATCCCATCCCTCAGATTATCCATGCAGGACCTAATCGGCGAAGAGGAGTATCGCACTTCTAGATTAGCTGAGCTTGAACTACTAGATGAGAGGTGCCTTGCCGCACTTAATCATCTCCATGTCTATCAAAACCGCCTCTAGCGTAATTACAATAAAAAGATCAAAGAAAGATGGTTTCAAGTTGGTGATATTGTACTTAAAGAGAATCAGAGAAATCAAGCAGATCGAGAAAAGAAGGGGAAGTTTGAGCCCAACTGGTTAGGTCCCTTTATTGTGATAGCAACATATGGATCAGGAGCTTATACTTTAGCTACGCCTGATGGCATTCCTCTAGATGAGCCACTTAACAGTGTTCATCTCAAGAAGTTTTATGCCTGATCCTCAGAGTATTCCAAAAAAAAACAAAAAAACAAAAAAATCCATCCTTTGGTGAAAACCTGGCAAACAAGCACTATGTGTAGAGTCAGCATCCATTGTCTATCGAGTCCTATCCACTCCATGTCTAGTGCACAAAGCATGCATTTCCATCTATCCGTAATAAAACCATTGACTTTGTTTGCATTTCCATCTCCCTATCTAGTATAGCTTGGAAATTTATCAATGTCCCTCGTCATCATCCCACATCTTGGTCTATGTCAGTAATTTTCACTGTCTGGTCCTAGGTCACAACTTTCTAGGTCTTCATCGTTAGTCATCCATACAAATTCCTCTACTGGAATGGGGGCAACTCTTTCCTTATCTTGGGGCTAGGATTGGTGCCTTGTTCATGGTTCGCAACGTGCTCTTCAATCTTTTCTCTTTTCCACAAATAGCACTCTTTAACGGACACATCGCTCCTACGATAAAGCTATTATCTTCCCAATGCTTTTCCCTACATCATCACATCAACCAGAACTACATATCATCTCTTCTCAATCTTAAGGTACCTTGATCCCATGGATATGGGTATGTAGGTAGTCTGGAATATGAAGGAAGTATCCAGTACTTAGGCACATAAGATCTCCCCCTTTCACCTTGACCCATTTCATCACTCTATCCAAAACTACATATTTATCATTTTCATCTTTCATCGTAATGTGCCTTGATCCCATGGATACAGGGTATGTAGGCAGTCTAGAATATGAAGGATGTATCCAGTACTCAGGCACATACGATTCATCATTCTCCACCCATCTCAATCTAGTTGCACTTCATCCTTCTAGTCTGCCATTTATCAAAATCCATCCACCTCGACTTGATTAACTCAAGCAGCAAGCTAGTACATCCTTTCAAAGCAAAAAGTCCTTCACAAACTTGAAGCAAAGTAGCTTTCTTCCAGAGTCAACTATTGTCCAGCTATTCTAATTGCCAACATCAGCTATATCCTACTTAACCAAAGCCCTAGATCAACAAGCTTGTCTTCTACAAAGTGTTCCATTGTCGAGACCAACACACACGTCTCCCGCGACATGTGGCATTTCCTGCAGTGAGACATTGTTTTTTTAGGTAGATAGCCCCCTTTAACGGACACAGAGTTCCTATGATAAGGCTGTTATCTTTCCTATCCAATTTATCCTGAGCAACCTCTTTGGCAAGAGAATATGTTGGCTGTATGTTTACTTTGTAAGTCAGTCAATTTGATTTTTGGTTTATCTTTTGTTCCTTTTCCATTACCTATTCAAGACTACCTTGATTCATCTATAATCTTGGTATGTTGTGATGCAGTACGGATTGGGGGCATAGTCATTACTTTTGTGTGCCGTGTTTGAGGAATGATCTTTAGCATCTTTCTTAGCAGCATATTTATCCTATGTGTGTTATGACCTAGCATCTTACATATTTAATATTCTTCTTGCATTTACATGTATTGAAGTTTATTTTATGTTCAAGACTATGGCTCATTCACATGTACGAACAAGGTCATATTATGTCTAAGGGATCTAAGTTCAAACTACTTGCTTGCGGAGTCAATGTCCATACACTCAGATATTACAGCACCTTGGTCTTATATACCTTGGTGGCAAACTATCCATGTGCTATATCAAAAATAAGGATTTCTCTTTATAAACATTTGTGAAACCATTGCAACAAGCTCAATTCATTTACCCATCCATTTACCCATGGCCTTATATAATTTTCCATCAATGATCGATCAACAGTCTTTCTCTCATGTTCTCTCCTATCTCCTTTCTTCTATCTCCAACACAATCTTCTAGTCGAGTGTCAACACAGTTCTTCTGTCGCTTCCCTATCTTTCCTCTCGAGGGGGCACCCTACGCCAGCTACGCTGGGGCAACTACCTACACTGGGGCATCAATAAATTGTATCACATCTTCAACAATTAATTTCTTTGATGGAATGCTATAAACGGCATCGCATCAAAGAGGGGCAAAATGTAGACACCCTAAAATGACCAAGTCGTCGCATTACTTGTATTTCGTCATCTGTCTAATCACTTGTATTTCAACTTTAATTAAATAATCAAATTATTTAATTAATTTCACCAAATTCTTCTAAATCACAAAATTGTGACTTTAATTAAATAAATCCTCTTTATTTAATTAATTAAATCAAATTCCTCTATTATTCTTCCACGATTAAAATAATTTTAATCATTATCTTCTATCCAAAATTCACATCCACAATAATTAAATAAACCCAATTATTTAATTAATTCAACAAATTCCCTCTTATGTACAATTAAATAATTCTCAATTATTTAATTAAATCAAAATCATTCTTCCAAAATCATGCACAACAATTAAATAAATTTATTTATTTAATTTTCTTTCAAATCTTCTAAATTAAATAATTCTAATTATTTAATTATTTTTTCCAATAATTTCTGCTCTAAATTTAAATAAATCAATTATTTATTTAAGTTGCTTTTTCTTCTAAATTTGAGTTATCTCTAAAATAACTCAAGCTTTCTTTCTCATGCAATTAAATATTTCTAATATTTAATAAAGCAAAATATCTTCTTATTCTCATGCAAATCCCTTCTTCTTATTTTAAATCACTTAACTGATTGTTATATTTTGTTAATTGCTTTAACTCATTCTTCTATTCTTGATAACTCCTCTCATGCAAAAGAAAGAAAGACACTTGGCTTCTTCTTATTTGTTGCATGTTCCTCAACTGTTCTCCTCCATTGCTTCTTCTGAATTATCTGGACCGTTGATTGATCTCTGTTGAAACCTATATAAACCCCCCTCATCTCCTTTATTGAGCCTCTCTCTTTGATCACTTATTCTCAGGCATACTTAACAGTGCTTTGAGCATACTAACACATCGATTGAGCAACTTTACGATCTCTTAACATTAATCTCTTGAGCACACTACTTTCTTGTTGCAGCTATAGTTTCGCAACTTGATTGAGCAATCTACACTTCTCCAAAAGGGAACAATATAGATTTTGGTAAGAGCTTTCATTTTTCTTTGATTTGATCATAATGGCTTTTACTTAGATTGGTTCGCTTTATGTGATTGGTTTTTTGGTTTTATTAGTTTTGATTTAATCAATTTTTCCTCATACACAATTTGTATATAATTAGCATTGTATCAACGCATGAATTGAGTTCACCCACCCCACTCGACTTGAATTAATTGTAATCCTATAGTTACCTATTCATAAGTTCTATATAACAACCCCGATGACCTCAAGGTGTTTGAATTTCATCATGCATTAATGCATGGCATTGAGGCTTACTCTTTTACTAAACTCATGGAATCCTCTTTGTCTTTACGATAAAAGAATGGTTTCCTATCATATTGATTATTTGGATAACATTTTGCGTTGTTACAATGATCTCTAAGTTAGCCCATTGTTTAAATTATCCACTCTTGAGTGGACACTAAACCCAATTTTGTTGTTTTTAGAAAGAAATTACTATAAACCACTTTATAGAACATAAATATTCGAAGTCCCTAAGTTTAAAATTAAACATTCTAAGGAATCTTCTTCGACATAGCTTCTATTTTATCATTTTGGAAGGGTTTCTCTAAAAATCAATTTAAAGAATAAAATGTTCAGAAACCCTACGTTTAAATTTAACACTCACAATGTACTACTTCGACGTGTCAACATCTTTGACATAACTTAATCTTGTTGATCTATACACTAGAAAACCTTGTCATATCATTTCTTCTAGCAATTTAGATTGCATGTAAGTCTAAGCTTGAGACTTGACAAAAGACTCATTACTTGTTTGTAAAAACTTCATAATAATATTTGGTATAACAATAAGGTCTTTTCTTGGAAAAACATTAGTTTAAATACTTCAATAGAAAAAGTATTACCTTCAAAATCATATAATCTATATCGTGTTATTATTCACAGCAAGTTAACAACTTTGCCATGGTCAACCGACTAGTTTTTAACTCAGAAAGAGAGGATGATTATAAAGACTTTGCATGTTATGACCTACACCTCTTCACTAATAATAATCCTTCAACGATGGTTGACACAATCAAGTCTTTTATTCTAGTACTCACTGACCTTTAAACTTGACAGAGCCAAGGTATTGTATTCGACTATTCAAAGAGATCTTATTCTCTGTTGACTAATGTTTTGCCACTGCAGCTTGTATTGGCTATGAGATGTTTTGAGTCCAACTCACACTCAGATTTGCACCCTACGTTAACTACAAACCTTCTAAAGTAAACCATTGGCTTCACAATTATTCTCGACCTTTGTCAGACTTACAATAAACTGTGGTATTTACACCTTTGGTACGGTATAGTGCAGTGTAGTAGATATAAACAATGCTTTCATTTTATTGATGACAAACTCACATAGGCTACAATTATTAATAAATAATACTTTGCATCTTCAAACATGATCTATGTTCCATCGCAAATGCTTGTGAAAACATCACTCATAACAAGGAAACTATGACTGCGCACCAAAGTGAGAAAGAGAACTTGTCGCTAGTCTCTTGAGTTCGCTTCAAACTGGTCTAGGCACTTGCTATTCTCTCAGTCGTTGCCCTTGAAGCTCCTTGCTTAGACTCATTTTTATTTCTCCTCTGTGTTCACTCCCTACAAAACTGACTCTCACTACTCTAAATCTTCCCCGCTCACTATGAAGGAGTAACTGTCACCTCCAGTCTCTGATCATGCCTATTGAAAAGGGAATCTCACCAGTCATGCAAAACGTCTCCCACCTTATGCGAACTCAACCAGAAATTAGTTTGGCACTCCCACAAATTGTGATCACTCTCCAAGATGGAGCTCCACATAGGCGAGGTGGCAGTTGGCAGTCTCAACAGTCCGACCACATATAAAACAAATGCTAACATAATATAAAAGAAATGGATAAGCCAACAACCCATTCATAAGGGTTAAATATTTAAAAGGAAATAATTTGTTTCAAAATACAAGACATCATAAATAAAGACTTTGAGTGAACTCCTTGAACTATTGCTCGATTACTAACATTGTAAAAGAATAAAGAAGTACCTCAAACGACTATTTAAATATAACATATATAATTTAGTATATTCCTTTATAATACAACCAAAGATATTACACACCATGGTCTCTAGAACAATTCAACATCCGTCAAATTTCACAAAGAGGTGTTTACGACATATGCATGGAGTGCTTTACGATGATAACGACGAATTGAGCGCAAACGCCAAAACAAGGTTTGGGGTTGACTTACGCACAATTTCAACTTTTGCGCCGAACCAAAAACAAGATAAGACTTACAATTTGACCACAAGTATATACATATGAACATATAAACAATATATCAGTCGTTCATGTTTGATGACATGATTCAGAGTATTACGACACTGATGTCAATTTCCCATACTCAATATGACGACTTACAAAAGGAGAAAGACCTATTCTAGCAAACCTCGACTCTCATCTAAAAATGACTTAGCCCAAACTCAAAGCATCTAGGTTTGTCTACCCGATTTGTGTTTTCAGTTGCAAGCACCCATGGGTTATTCCAGAGTCTATTCTCTCTTTCTCAAAGATACTTTCTCTTCTTCTTTCTTCCTGGCAAACATGTTCCATTGATTCCTGTCATTGACAATCTCACATACAATTTTGTGGTCAAAGCACCAATATTCTACTCAAAACACATTTATATCAAATCATTTCATTTTCATATTGAAAAGACATTCTACTTTATAACATCATATTGATCATAATCAAATAGATTCCATAATTTCATAAATTTAACCTTCTCTATTTATGTCATCAGTTCTTATGATGTAAAAAAACATATCCACATAACTGAACTATTTAAGAAAAAGTAAGTAGTAATATTGAATCCAAAAAGGGGATGTAATAGAATATCCCCCACTAGACACCTTTGGTTAGAAGCCCACCCATTTTTTACCTTGTAGCAGTTTGTTCAAGGCAAGTGGACACACAATCCTCTCTAGATTCTCACCATATGGCTCCCTAGAGATGAGATGGGAATCCTTGGATTAGCATAAGCTATACGTAGCTTTCTGGGGAAAGGGTGATTGGGTCATCCTTCCATTCCAGGAGGCCCCTATCCATCCTCTCTCACAAAGACAATATAATGCATACACTTGCTTATAAGTGTGTTGACATTTGAGTCAGAGATTCCAAGTTGTGGGCAAGCGACAAACCACCATTCACCTTGACCTTAGGTAGATTAAGCATTTACTTCAAGTGATTTTAATTGTGTTTATACCCATGGAAATTTGGACCTTGACGAGCTTCTTGAACATATACATCACGCTTGTACTTCCCGTCAAACCTTTGGCCATTATATTCTCTTGTTTGGAGTTTTTGTATTGCTTACCGAGAAACTATCATTGACATTATCTGAAGCCACCTAGATCATTGAACCATTGAACATATGAACCTTCCAAATCAATCATTTGACCTTCCAAATCCAAAATATTGAGACGAAAATAAAAAAAATTGCCAAAATTTTCCAAATACCCAAGCAAAATTCAAAACAATGTCACACTTTGGTGCCAAAACTTCTCTGTTTGGTAGCTAAAAATTCATTTGTGCCACCATTTTCCTTGATGCCTTAATTCACTATTTTGGTGCCATTTGTCCGATCTGCATGATGCCATTACCCTTTGTTTTGACGCCTTATCCCTAGAATTTGGCACCATCTAGAAATCAAACTGCCCATGTGTTTAAAAATTTGTTTTGGAACCCTTGAGTCTTGCCCAATCATAATCTCTGGTCATCTTGTCAAAATCCATCAAAACCCTAATCCACCTTTTACCCTAGCCCACAACCATTTTGTCCAAAAATTCATCCATGCACCTCCATTTTGACCTTAGATAAAAATCATCCTAGTTATTGGACCCTTCATCTCATTTCCATTGATCAATCACTAAGCCTCACCATAATTCATCTTTTCCATCTCCATATAATCCAACCTAATTTTGCATCTTGATTTTCACCTTTTGGATCTTTACTTCATCCATTTTTAAAATTCATCCCAAATCCAACATTTTCCAATCTTATCCAAATCCTATCCATAAAATCCAAAACCAAATCATCTAACATCACAAAACATCAACCAACATCCAAATCAACCTTTGAGTAAATAATTAAATCTAGATCTTATTATCCTTTTAACATCTCATTTTGCTTGTTGGTCATTAGTCTACCTAGAAGTAAAATAAATCATCCTCCTTTTGTGTAAGGTCATAAGTCTACCTTAAGTAAAAGAAACATCCATTTTGTAACTCAAAGATCTAGATTTATTTAAGCTTAGTATTGATTTGAACATCCTCCCAAACATCATCAAATCATTCAAAACATCCAAATCACCTAAGGTTTTCCTTAGTTGATTATCATCCAAAACCCATTTATCCAAATCAATCTAAGGTCTTTCTTGGTTGATTATTAGATCCAAACTGGATCCTAGAACTATGTTAATCACATCATCACCCTTTTCACCCTCATCCTAAAATCATTCATATTGCTTCATCTATTCCCACCATCTCCTTTGGTCCAAAATTTTTAAGAATCAAATTGTCCATTTATCTTTGAGGTCCTTGTTGGGACTGAAATTCCTAGGCTACTTTTTGGCAAATATTAAGTTTCAATCATCCAAAGATTTTAGTATGTGAGCATATATGGAAAGATCCACAGTTGTTTTCAAGCAAACATTAACAATTGAATTGATAGAAATATTTGAAGTTGAGCTATTTTGATTCCTAAAGACTTAATATAACATGGTTGAAGTGCTCATTAAAGATGAATCATAAACAAGAAAGTGAAAAGTTACAAACCTTGTTGAAAATAAAGGAAAAATGGCATTAAGTACCAGAGTTGAATATGGGTGAATTCCTTGTCAAAAATGAATAGGGGTTGCTTTTTGAACCATCTTAAAATTCCCTGTATTTTGCAAGTTATGTGTGTTTTTGGTAAAATGCATTGTGGTATGGGTTTGTATGTTTGTATATACAAAGTCATTTGTATATACAAAGTCTCTCATATACAAAGTGGTTTGTATGTTGTGTCATTGTATGATACATATGCAAAGTCCCTTGTATATCGGGTCGTGGTATAGTCGCATAAAGGAGTCATCAGGTTTCTATGCATTGTTTACTTGTATGCATTTCAATGACACTTTTTTCTTACATACAAATCAGGCCCAAAAAGTTCAAAGTTTAAGTGAATAGTTGTCCAAATCTGTTGAATGCACTTTATGTTTGTATGTTTAAACATGCAAAGGAGATATACAATGATATATGCATGGCGTGGACCCAATTCAGAGGAGAAATGAATAAAAATGATAAGTTCGCTGGATGTATATTGGGCTTTGCATGTTTGAGATGCAAGGATAAACATGCAAAGTAAATATACAAGGCTAATATACATACCGTGGATTCGAAAAAGTATGAAATAAAGTTAAGTTGTTGTATGTATTGCGCTTTGTATGTGTATGCTTCCGGAGACATACATTTTAGTATACATACATTTTGGAACCGAGGGAAGATTAAAATCCGATATATAGGATGCATCCTGACTCATTGTATATCGAAATATACATTGCACTTTATGCAAGTCACGGAACTGAAAAGTTATGAAATGAGATATAATTGCTGTATGTTTCTTCCTTCTATGTATGTTTCAGGACATACAAAGTAAAATATACAAGGCTACATACAACGCAGAATCCAAGAAAGATTAAAGTTTGGTTAAACCAATGTATCCAGACTTAATGTATATCAAATGAAGCATTACACTTTATGCTGATTGCAGAACCAAGGCATGAGTGAACTGTGGTTTATAAAAAGACGAGTCTGAAAGGTGATACAAAGGATGTTGTATGTATCCAGATTTGTATCTAAGGGTTGATACAAATGTTATATACATCGCGGAGATACAAATGAAAAGGTAATGTCGACCCCACCACTTGTATATATGGAATGTACAATTACAATGCATACGCTCGATGTGCAAGCCAATATACAAGCACCAGATGTGAAAAAGGAATTCAATATAGAAAAACCTTTGTATCGGCGAAGCTGAATAAGTCGGAACAAAGCTTGCGAGTCTCGCCGACACGATAGTCACAATGATGTCGGGGACATGTGAAAATCATGCCGATACAAAACACAGAAACCCTAAAATAACATTAAATCCAAATGGTTAAGATATTCTTTTGACATTTGAAATATGGGTTTTTTGCAGGATATGCACAGCGGGGATCAAGTTATATAAACACCCACGAAAGGATCTTGAGGAGCTGAATAAAATATCGATAAGGGAAGTAATTACTTAAGTAAATACATATGTTTAAATAAATTTGTTTTGATTATTTGATTAGAATTTAATTTGTGTTTTATCTCTTCTTTTTAGAAATAATGAAGAAACCCTCGAAGGAGATTAAGATGAATTATAGTTAAAGAGCTTTGTTTGACTCTGAAATGGTTATCCATTTGGTGGTTAAAGACGAGATTTAAATTTCCTAAATTTGTTTTAGAACAAATACTATTGTTCGGTTATCAACCGTCACAACTATTGTAACTGGTCTGAAGCTTGTATGTCACTCTTTATAAGAGATGACCAAGACTAGAATAAGCAGAGGAGAAGAGAGAGAATATAGGATAGAATAGGGAGAGATTACAGAATGGAACAGGGGATACTATAGATTAGATTTGAACAACAATGCTAGTTCACTTTTAATATATTTTATTTCTGGTAGACCATGTGCAACCATTCTTTGATGAAGTCAAGTCTGTGATCATGAAGCAGTAACTGCAAATTTTAGTATCAACTATCTGTTTAATTTATTCAATTATATGACTGTCTCCTTTCAAAGTTTTCTCTGTTATTCAATTTGAGTTATCATGTATATCTTCAAGTTGTCTATACACATTTGCTATTATAGTGTGATAAGATTAACTAGTTTTTGCTCTCAGAATTAAATCCTTTTTAAATCTATCATAGTAACTGTGAAGACATTGTCACGGATCTGTAAGAAGAGTCATATAGTTAAGGTTTGTATTATGTCTCCAGTTTTTTATAAATCTTTTACAATTGCAGTATTATTCTGATAGGTTCCTTCAAAGAGGGATTAAATCCTTTTAGATGAATGCAGGTAATTTGATTTTCTCAATTGGATATATAAGTATGGAATATTAACTATTTCCTTGCAGGGTTGTACAAGTTACATACCTATTCTTTCATGCTAGATAGTTTGAGTTTTTACCAAACAAACAGTTATTTATTTCATGATCATATTGACTCTATATTCAATAAGGCACTGGTCTAGTGTTTTCATCATCACTTATACAAATTCAATTTAGATTTACTTAATTAGATTGCATTATTGTTTTAGCATTACAATTTAGATCATTTAGAATTAACTTGCTGTCTTTTCATTTGTTTTATAATTTATGCCATTATCAATAGTTAGATTAATCCTGATCAAAGTATTGATCATCTTTTTATCTGCTTTATTAATTAGAGGTTTACCCACCTAGGTCTGGCAAAGCTTGAAGTGAAGGGGGTTTGCCATATCTACCCCATGTCAGTTAGCCAAAAACGTCAAGAGAGCCTGGCAACCTCTTAGGGTTAACGACCTGCATTTTTGAGACCTAACAGTCCTAACCTCTAATGTTTATTATCTGTACATACCATCCTTAGGTTTAGAACTTTTGAGATTTTATTCTCTCAAGCTAAGAACCTATATCTTACCATATCATATCCATATCACTATTCACATTTAGGTTTAGAATTTTGGAATTTCATTCTATTAAGGTTGAACCTCTATTTCTCTTCTCATCACATCTCCATCACCACCTATCTTTGGGTTCAATACTTTAAAACCTATTCTCTAAGGTCTCGATCTTCATCCACCCAACCAAATCAACACCCTACAACCATTGCATGCATGTGACAAGATCCCAAGCTAAGAAAAACAAATACATGGAACCTTTTAGAATCAACTTTGGCATGGGGATGTCTTCAACTAACCAAAACAATGTCCCCATAGTCCAACAAGTACCGTCATTTGATGCCAATGCTATGATAAATCCTTTTGTCATCGAACCACAAGCACCTCCATCTAATACCAACCAAGTAGATCAAGATGTCCTATACTTCATGCAAGATGTTGATTCCATGGACATACTTGATAGTCCTAAAATCATATCCTAATAGATATCTTGAATTTCTACTTCAAAATGGTGCTACCATACCTAGCATCACCACGTCATCCCAACCATCCACATCCCATACCATCCCTAACACATCCCAAGCTTCAAATGTCACTACATCTACAATTCCTACAAATTCTAATGTTACCACATCCATGATCCCCACAAATACATCAACCACAACAAATATCTCGACCATATCAACATCCACCGTCACCACATCTACACCCCAAATCACCCTAAACATCCCCAACAACACCATACACCCAAGCATTTCCACCAGTGCCCCCCAACTTGACCCTAATATGATAGATTTCATAACCTGCTTATTCTCACAACCACCCCACAACGCATCCAACACTAACCCATGTAAAAACCCTCCATCCAATTTCACGTATGTACAAAATCCCATCTCACAAGCACCTATCACATCCTCCACTCAAAACACGCAACAAAATCCCAACTAAAATCAACAAATCCCACCACATGTTCTACAACAACTCCTCACATACCAACAACATCTCTCTCTCCAAAATCAAATCACCCAAAACCAAACCTTACAACATCAAAATCCACCCCAAAATCAAATTCCGCCTTTCCTCTAACAATTGATCCAAAACCAACAAACTTACATTCCAAAACCACCACCACAAGATTTATCTAGTATTGTCCAAACATTAATCCAAAAGGTTGACAACATGCAACATGGAAACAAAAGAAAGCAATATTCTTTGAGGATATTTGCCCATATCTATTTGATAGAACATTACACATGCCTCCCTTTCCCAAAAATTTTGAAACACCCAAATTTGATAAATACAAAGGAAAGGGAGACCCTATGGAACACCTTAGGGAGTTCTACATAGCTTGCTTAGAAGTCTCATATGATGATACCTATTTGATGAGACTATTTGATGAAGGGGGTAACTCATAAAACACACAATAACATAAATTGTACACAGAAAATAGAATGATATTTTATTAATATGGGCAAAACATTACATTACAGAAGCTCAAATACAATCAGAGGATGAATCCCCTATAGGTTGCAACACATTACAACTCCCTCTCTCAAGACTCTGGAATCTTCAGCCTTTTGTAACCCCAAATCAACTAGGGTTTCTATTTTCCCACCTTTTCCTGACTCTACACCTTCCCCCTTAACTCTACTACCCCAAGGGTTCCCAAAAATAGTCATATATAGCCCTTTTAGGTGGCCACCAACTTAATATCAAAATTTGCATCTCCCTCCAAAAATAGGTCAACTTTGCGGGGCCATAACTTTCGATTCGACTGTTGGATTTTCAATTATAATACCTTTTCAGAAAGCTCTCGAAAAGATGATGGTGCACAAGTAGTAACTAAAGGTAGACTGCTTGGGTTTCCCACCAAATTTTGGGCCCATCCGGAGCCTCTAAGTGCCTCAAATTTGAATTTGAATATTTCAATAGGATTTTTTGAATTTGAAATTTTAATATCTCACAAATGACAAATGATATTTAAGTGGTTTCTTCACCATTATCTTCAATTCACCATTCTAGAGGTCTGTGTAAGATTTTGTATCCAACCGTGCACAAATACAAACTTACTAAAAATAGTAACCCTGCCAAATTTAGCCCTTATTGAAAAGAAACAACATTTTTTTGGTTGATGCAAGATTGCTCTTACACCCTGGATGCTCCTGCATCACTATTTCCTAGAAGCCTCGGTGGTCAAGCCACCAAATGTTTGCTCACCTTCCTTCTGGCATTAAGACATTCCATGAGCTTGTGGAGAGGTTTGTGAACCATTTCTCCAACTTTGAGCATGAAATATCAATGACCGACTTATGTAACACAAAACAAATGAGTGGAGAATCCTTCGCCACCTTCTTGCAAAGATGGAGAGGCTTAGCAAGCAAACTCTCGTGGTTGATTCCTGAGAAACACCTTGTCACTATGTTTGTGGCCAACCTTAACCAAGAAATGGGGTTCCATTTACAAATACAATGTGCATCAACCTTTGAGGAGGTTATCGACAAAGGAAACACCATTGAAAGAGCCCTCATTGCTAAGGGCTCCATAAAGCTTTACAACAATGATTACAAAACCAACAACAACAACAAGAAGGTCAACACCAACACAAACAATGATGCACCATCAAAAGACAAACCTCACTTTTGGGGAAAGAACAAGAACACTCTCAATGACAGCATCACTGATGTGAAAGCCGTTCAAAATGTACAAAATCCAACCCCACGAAGCACATCCACCACTAATAATGTCAATGTTCCTAAAGGACTGTCGACACAAAATAATAATCCTAAGAGAAAATTCACACCCTTAGGAGAACCTGTTGGTTTTTCTTCTGAATCAGCATTAGGGTTTGCCAGTTCTAATGCACAGGCAGATTCAGCCAACTGAATACAGGAGGTTGCGTGAGCTCCTCCCCTTCACTTCTGGTTCTGCCGCACCAAGGGGGGTTTCCCTATTTGATAAAAGTATAACCTTGACTAGCTCAATGACAGAAGGATTTAACTTGACATCAACAGGCAGAATACTCTCATGTATGGACCAAGATTTGTGTAACAAATCACAAGGTTGGCAACATTCTTGGACATGATGTCTGGTTGGGTATGAGAGCATGCAGGGATCCTAATCCTGCTCCTACAACTAATAGATGGAAGGAAGAGATGGTTTGATTTGAATTTTGGATGCAAAGCTGGACATGGTGTATAACCTCAACACAGAGCTAGATTAGTGCCTATCCAGGGCTTGGAGTCGGTAGACATACACCTGTGAATGATCAGCATGAATAGCTAAAACTGGATTTCAAGGGGATACATATGATATCTGCCTTACAGATATCTCCCAATACAGAGTGTTAAGCTGTCTATACTTATGGCATCCCTATTGCAGTAAGAAAGATACATGCAAAACTGGAGACAGAATCAGCATAACACATGCAAACATAGCATTATTCATATAAGATTAACCATGAAATCAGTGGATTCATGCCAAATTGTACAATAGGAGATACATAAACTCACAAGTTTAGCTGTACAGAGCAACCAAAACGAACTGTATTGTGTTACAGAGCCAAAATGTTCAACTTTCAACAACCACAAAAATGTTAACACAGTCTGCTTATAACAGCCAGAAAGTGTACCACAGTAATTAATTACATGATTATAACAAAAAAATCCGCCAGATACAGTCCTCAGAAGGAATGGCGCTCAGAAAATGTTAATGCAGCAGACAAAGGGGAGCCTCGAGCCATGCGCCACTATCTGGGGTCTTCATTCAAAAATTGGGTGACCTGACCATGTGTACCATTGTCCACATCCCTGCACCGTCGCCATTAAGGGTCTCAACGACCCACGGTCACCTGAAAAACTGTCGCTGCATTGAAAAAGGAATTCCCGCCAAAACGCGTTCTATCGCGGGTTCAAAATAATGCAAGGGGAAAAATCCCACATGCATGGTGTGGAGAGCCTTTCACTACTTTAAAAATAGGGCCGCATGTATAATAGGTGTCGAGCATTTTGTCGTGCTCGACACACGACCCTTTGCCCACAGCCCATCGCCATGACATACACTATCGGCCTTCCTCAAAAATCTCCCGCCGACTCCAGTTGTCTCGCCGACGCCTAGAAGCCAAATACCACCTATCGGCCAGACCACCAACTGTCGGCCCAACAAGAAACACCTCTGCCGATGCACAAAGTCACTCCGACAGCACCCTGGCCTCCCACCTCCGTCGGTATGACCAACACCGTCAGAGCAGCATCTCAAACTTACGCTGATGCACCAAGTCACCCCAATGGCACTCCTCCGTCGGCAAGACCCTCAACCGTCAGCCAAGCAAAAACATCCTCTGCCGATGATACCATTCACATCGATGACCACTCCATGCTCCCCACTCGGTGTGACCTACGCCGATGACACCCTCGTCGACCAAACACTTTCCATCGGTGGACCCTCCAACGGCTAGCCCAATAGCCAAAGTCTTCCCGATGCTCACCTTCGCATCCCTCCATCGGTGAGACCTACGCCGATGACATCGCATCGGCCAAGCCTCCCACCGTCGGCACAATTAAAAATACCTAGGCCGACAATACAACTCTCGCCGATGAACCATGGCTTCATCCCTCCGTCGGCCAAACACACGCTGATGATTCTTCATTGGCCAAGCTCCTCATATCGGTAGATCGAAACAATGCTAGCCCGACACACCAAATCTTGCCGATGAACACTTGACTTACCCCCATCGGCATGACCAACACCGTCGGTGGAAACACAATCTTCGCAGCTGATAGGCAAAAGTCTTGGCGATATACAAAGAACACACCATGCTATTGATACAGTTGCCAAGACACAAGTAAACTTATGCCGATGGGCAAAACATGATGACCCCTTCCTCAAGAAAGATGATGTGGATGCTGCAAAACACTGAAGGGGTGCCAACACTTAAAATTTTTTGGATTTTAGGGAAGGTGCCTGCATGAAAAATTCCTAAATCAACTGACAGTCAATTCAGGCACCAACAATGGCTCTGTCTGAGGATGCATGCCTCTTGCAGGCATGGCAAGAACCACAGAACTCTGGGATGTAGACCAGTCCCCTATCCATTGGGCACAGAGTCATGAAGTTACAATGATCTGCATCACCAAACACTCTTGATGGCCTAAGGCCACCAAGAAAAGGAGAACCAATATTTCCCTTTATCAAACACCTTATTCTCATCTGCATACACTGGGTCAAGCCTGAGAGTGCTACCATGATCTGACCATAAACAAACCTGGTCATCTGCAAACTCAACCTTCTGATTTATCTTGTCAATGTCATCCCTGTGCAGATAACCTTTAGCATCCGGCAACAAGTGGATGCAGAATGTATCAGGCAATGCATACTCAAATGGAATATAACACATGTTAACATTTGTATCAGCATTATACATTGCAAAATGATCTCCTAGCTGGACTGAAAACTGAAAATATTCAAAGTCCACCATGCAGCTAGGAAAATTAGAGCTCATTTCATATGCTGGCCTCTCAAAACAAAAGCTTTCAAATTCACAATTGTGTACATCATGTACACAACCAACAGTAGCACCAACCTGGAAAAGATCAGGCTCTGGCATCTCTTTCAAATTAGGCACATTTTCATAGTCAATTACCTGATGTATGTTGTTTCCTCTTTCATCAGGATGAGAAACAGAATCCAAACCAAAAACAATGTCTAGATCCTCACCATACTCAAATAGATCCTCATCACCATATGTGTCAAAGATGGGTGACCCAGGTACATCAGCTTGATCATAGTATGCCATTTGTTCATGGGCAGCAGAACATGCATCTTCATCACCAATGGATTCCCTTTGTGGAGGAGTATCAGCTTGTGTGTCATAAGCAAAACAACCATCAAATGAAAAACAATCATGCTCTGAACTAGCACTTGTTTCAATCCCTGACTGCTCTTCATGATCTCCATGTGTTTGAAAGGTAGGCAATGGGTCACACATGGGACTGCTTCTCTATTTGCTTATATCTTCTCTGTCTTGAGTACAATACTCACAATTGTCTCCACAAGTCCATTCCAAAAATTGCTCATTGCTGTCCACAATCTCGTTATTGTTTTCATGGTCATATGCCTCATCATTGCAATGGGAATCCTCACTAGTTCCTTCATTGGCATCCTCAACTGGTAAACAATCCAGTTGAGCAGTATTGTTAGCATTATGTTCAAATACAGCAGTCTCAACCTCTATGCTTTCATTTTCATTTTTATCTACACATGATGCCATAATCATTTGGTCATTTGCAGCTTCACAACCATTTCTCACACCAAGGCCTGGGGATAGGGATTTCAGCAGGCGCCCATTTCTAAATTTTTCTATATTTTTGGCGAACTTGTATGCCATCTGCATACCTGTCACCTTGAAATCCCTCAGTATTGCACTAGAGCCCTCCTCAAAAGCTTCAAAGAATATGCCAACACAGGCTGAAATATCAGGTCTGAAGACTTCTGGGATCTGTGAAAGGGCTACTGCAAACCTATGACTGAAATCAACACATGGCTCTTCATCTTGTTTTCTGATTTTCATCAATTCTGCAACAAGATCAGCCGGTTCTTTTGCAAATTCCTCTTTGAAATAGTCAGCAAGCTCATCCCAATAGGCAAATGATCCTTTTGAAAAGCTCAAATACCAGTCTTTTGCTTTTGCATCAAAGGACCTAACAAAAAACCTCATCCACATATCCTCATCTCTGAATGAATGTTTTCCCATGAACTCATGAAAATTTTGGATACGTGCATTCCCATCACATACACTGTGACCACTAAATCTAGGCATCTGACAGTATATCCTAGCAGGCATAGTTTCTACTTTATAATCCACCCATGACAAATCCAGTTGGTCATACAAAGGATCAAAAGGGCTGAGAAGAGGTTTAGCCTTCTGACTGGCAGACACAACAGGTTACTGCTTTTTAACTGGGCCTGCTCAGCCTCTAAGAATATCAACCTATTTCTTATCTCTTCTATTCTTTTATCCAACATTTCACCGCTAAGTATGGGATAATTCATACTTGGATTCATGAAATTTCTATTTTCAGACATCCCTTGCATTCCTAAGACCTGTAACCTCCCCTGGCATCTAACCTATGCAGCAAAACAGCAAATATAAAGGGGAAGGAACAAGGTACCTTTCTTATACAGATGCTGAAGTCTGAACAGCACATTTTCTGTCACAACACACACATCAACTTTTCATGTGCACTTGAATTTTTTGTAGAGTCGCCACCTCTCCAAAGAGGACAAAATTTACAGCAGCTGAAAGCTCATCAAATATGTTTCTGAGTTCATTCCACCAGCAGAGCAAAACTTCACCAGAGACTGCAGGATATCACTTTACATCAACATCCCCAGTGGAGTCGCCATTTTGTTGGTTTTTCTTTTGAATCAGCATTAGGGTTTGCCAGTTCTAATGTACAGGCAGATTCAGCCAACTGAATACAGGAGGTTGTGTGAGCTCCTCCCCTTCACTTCTGGTTCTGCCGCACCAAGGGGGGTTTCCCTATTTGATAAAAGTATAACCTTGACTAGCTCAATGACAGAAGGATTTAACTTGACATCAACAGGCAGAATACTCTCATGTATGGACCAAGATTTGTGTAACAAATCACAAGGTTGGCAACATTCTTAGACATGATGTCTGGTTGGGTATGAGAGCATGCAGGGATCCTAATCCTGCTCCTACAACTAATAGATGGAAGGAAGAGATGGTTTGATTTAAATTTTGGATGCAAAGCTGGACATGGTGTATAACCTCAACACAGAGCTAGATTGGTGCCTATCCAGGGCTTGGAGTCGGTAGACATACACCTGTGAATGATCAGCATGAATAGCTAAAACTAGATTTCAGGGGGATACATATGATATCTGCCTTACAGATATCTCCCAATACAGAGTGTTAAGCTGTCTATACTTATGGCATCCCTATTGCAGTAAGAAAGATACATGCAAAACTGGAGACAGAATCAGCATAACACATGCAAACATAGCATTATTCATATAAGATTAACCATGAAATCAGTGGATTCATGCCAAATCGTACAACAGGAGATACATAAACTCACAAGTTTAGCTGTACAGAGCAACCAAAATGAACTGTATTGTGTTACAGAGCCAAAATGTTCAACTTTCAACAACCACAAAAATGGTAACACAGTCTACTTATAACAGCCAGAAAGTGTACCACAGTAATTAATTACATGATTATAACAAAAAAATCCGCCAGATACAGTCCTCAGAAGGAATGGCGCTCAGAAAATGTTAATGCAGCAGACAAAGGGGAGCCTCAAGCCATGCGCCACTATCTGGGGTCTTCATTCAAAAATTGGGTGACCTGACCATGTGTACCATTGTCCACATCCCTGCACCGTCGCCATTAAGGGTCTCAACCACCCACGGTCACCTGAAAAACTGTCGCTGCATTCAAAAAGGAATTCCTGCCAAAACGCGTTCTATCGCGGGTTCAAAACAATGCAAGGGGAAAAATCCCACATGCATGGTGTGGAGAGCCTTTCACTACTTTAAAAATAGGGCCGCATGTATAATAGGTGTCGAGCATTTTGTCGCGCTCGACACACGACCCTTTGCCCACAGCCCATCGCCATGACATACACTATTGGCCTTCCTCAAAAATCTCCCGCCAACTCCAGTTGTCTCGCTGACACCCAGAAGCCAAATACCACCTATCGGCCAGACCACCAACTGTCGGCCCAACAAGAAACACCTCTGCCGATGAACAAAGTCACTCCGACAGCACCCTGGCCTCCCACCTCCGTCGGTATGACCAACACCGTCGGAGCAGCATCTCAAACTTACGTCGATGCACCAAGTCACCCCGATGGCACTCCTCCGTCGGCGAGACCCTCAACCGTCGGCCAAGCAGAAACATCCTCTACCGATGATACCATTCACACCGATGACCACTCCATGCTCCCCACTCGGTGTGACCTACGCCGATGACACCCTCGTCGGCCAAACACTTTCCATCGGCGGACCCTCCAACGGCTAGCCCGACAGCCAAAGTCTTCCTGATGCTCACCTTCACATCCCTCCATCGGCGAGACCTACGCCGATGACATCGCATCGGCCAAGCCTCCCACCGTCGGCACAATTCAAAATACCTAGGCCGACAATACAACTCTCGCCGATGAACCATGGCTTCATCCCTCCGTCGGCCAAACACACGCCGATGATTCTTCATCGGCCAAGCTCCTCACATCGGCAGATCGAAACAATGCTAGCCTGACACACCAAATCTTGCCGATGAACACTTGACTTACCCCCATCGGCATGACCAACACCGTCGGTGGAAACACAATCTTCGCAGCCGATAGGCAAAAGTCTTGGCGATATACAAAGAACACACCATGCTATTGATACGGTCGCCAAGACACAAGTAAACTTATGCCGATGGGCAAAACATGATGACCCCTTCCTCAAGAAAGATGATGTGGATGCTGCAAAACACTGAAGGGGTGCCAACACTTAAAATTTTTTGGATTTTAGGGAAGGTACCTGCATGAAAAATTCCTAAATCAACTGACAGTCAATTCAGGCACCAACAGAACCCATTGAAAATGTATTGAACAAACTTGTGAAGGAAAATTTAATCACCTTACCCCCTATTAGACCTTATGACAAGAATCAATTTAAACCCTCTTGGATCGATGAGAATGCCTTTTCTGAATACCATCACGTGAAAGGACATAAGACATCTAACTACATGAGGTTAAAACATTGCATACAAGACCTTATTGATAGGGGTGACATAACCATTGACGAACCACCAAAACAATCACCAAATGTTAACTTAGGGGCATACAAGGATCCTCTTCCTGATCATAATAATGGAAAAGCATCTTCTTCCAATCAAGCATACAACGTCATACCACCTCCCTCTTCTTTCTACTCCAGCATGGGATGAATAGAAGATTCTTCCAACCACATCAACACTATCACTATTAGAGCCAAGACCCCTGTTGGTGCCTACTACAATTTTGGGTTTTGAGCATTTGAATCCGTAGGAACCTTTCAAAAAATCCAAAAACTCTAAGTCTTTTGGCCTTCACAGTTGAAAAGTGCAAAAAATAGTTGTATGCATGTGTCCTTGTATGTGCATGACTATTTGTATATACATGCAGGTTCAAATGTACATTCGTGGGCCCAAAAAGTATTTAATCAGCTTCAAAAGGTAGAAAAAATGGGTTGTATGTACATCGCAGATTCTGGGAATATTCTGTGCTTGTATGTACAAAGGGGTTTGTATGTGCAATATACATTCAATACATGCAATAGAAAGATACATCAGCTGATGCACAAACAAAGAAAGATGCATATCAATATGCATCGGGTTACAGTGGAAAAGATACAAAGGCAAGCGCACATACAAAGGAAATGTACATTGCAAAGATACAAGGATGGTGCATACAAAGTCAACATACAAAGGGTGGGGCCTACAGACATACTAAGCAGAATGCACATCAAAATGTGCAAGGGCGACATACAAGTCGCAGGTACAAAGGCCCGATGCATACAAGGCCAATATATAAACAGGTGGGGTCCACACATACAAAGGTGAATGTATGTTTTCCTTTTATATTTGCATTTGTATATGCGATATACCTTGGTTATATACATTTGTGAGATACAAGCCAGACTCGACTTAAAAGTCAAATTTGGGTAATTCAACGGTGGATTCTACGGCTTGTATGTTAGATGCTTGTATATGCTGGCATACAATGTGAAGTTGCAAGGCCCAGACCTGAATGTGATTTCAAACTCTTCTATAAATATTTGGGGACCGCGCCTTGTATGTAGGTGATTGTATGTATATACAATCTCAGAGACAAGCATATACAAAGCGATATGCAAATGGAGGAGATACAAGCTGGACCCAAATGCCATCTCAGATTATTTTATTAAATTTTGGGGTCCGCCTTGTATGCTGGATGGTTGTATGTATATGCTCTTGCATATACAAAGGTTTTAAAGGCAAAATGGGTGAAAGCAGAAAAAGGCGAAAAAGGCAAAATAAGAGAGGGAAAAGTCAGCGATGGTAAAAAGACACCTATGTGGCACGATTTAATTGGTTGATGACTTTTCAAAGTGATTTGGAGCCACAGATGTTGGTGATAGGAGGGAAATCGATGGCTCCAATTCAAATTTTAGAAAGCGAGGGATTTGTATGCATCCACAGTCGCATTTCAAGCGGGAAGGAAGTTCAAGGCACACAGCTGTTGCATCCTGTGGGTTGGTTGGCATTAATGGCAGGTTTGTAGAGGCATTACTCGATGAATGACAGGCCAACCACTATCTTTAAGAGGAAAATCTCCAATGGTGGCGCATCTCCCGATTCTACCTGCTCTTTCCTCTTTGTCCCTCATCTACATTCAATGTTTTGGGTGCAATTCTTGGTGCAATGTATCTAGTAGAATTTTGAAATACCATGTAATTATTGCTGAGTACATAGTCTTGCTATAAGAGGTAAACTATGTTACTCATTTAGGTGGTTGAAGACTTGGGCATTTTTAGGGGAAATATAATGAAAAACAGAGCATTTCTTGGCTGTTTTATTTCTGTTGGAGTTTATGAGTTGCATTTTGAATGCACATTGCACATATTTTTAGTTTCATTGTTGTTTTATATGAAATATACTTAATTGCATGTGTTTAGTGTTGCAAGTATGGGCCTAACCGGTGTTGTCATTGATGTCAACATACTCCTATTGCATTAATGATAAGAATTGGATGAGCTGTGAGCTGAGGATATTGAGAAAATTAGTCTCAATCAAAAATAGTGAAGAACAATGATGATAGTAAGGCAAAAGTCCAAGATAGGATGAGGTTAAGAAGATGCAGATTAAAGTGTTTGTAGATATGTGTCTTAAGATAGTTCAGTAGAGATTTTAGAGGTCTGCATGAAGATCTGAAGAAGTTAAGGTAGTTCAAGCAAAACTGGTTCCGGTAGGTGCTCAGTGGTGACAGAGTGATATAGACAGGTCCGGTGAGATCCGAAAATACACTCTTCTGTTCTACAGATTTGAGGGAGTGTTAAGGAGGTCTATGTGGAGTGTTATCTAGATTGGTTCATGGTTTGAAGGTCCGGAAGCATGTATTCCTTTGTGATAGTAGTAATAGACTATGTTCTTGAGGTTTTGGATGGAGGAGATATGGTTTTCAATAAACAGATGAAGTGCAGATGTTCTTGGTGAGTCAGGATATCTTGTTAAGGTCTTTGGATCGTGCCCAGCCCGTATTGGTGGTCCGCATTGGATTTGGAACTTGTAATTAAAGAATAATCTCTGGATGATGATGTTCTTCCTGAGACTGGCTGACCGGATGAGTTACACGTCTTGCAGATGTTCTTATAGATGTTTGCCGACTTAGATGATCATTCCTAAGTTGATGTCTTGTATAAGTAAGGGGTTGTGAAGTCATTTCAAAGTTGTCCTTGTGGAGATGAGAGAGTGGTAGAGAGAAGGGAAGTGAAAGGCAGAGCAGAAGTATTGGGCTTAAATGGAACTGATTCAAGCATGGTGAAGATGCTACTTTCTAGTTCAAGTAGGTGATACTTAATTCTTTGTAGACAGTGAGTCTCTTGTAGGCAATGAGCCCAAATTGGCATGTGCCATTTGTTCTTTCTATTCTTCTAACAGATAATACAATCTTGGGTTAATCACCTCGTGGTTTTTCCCTTAACCAGGTTTTCCACATCAAAATCTTGGTGTCTTATGTGTTGATAAGTTTCTGCTTTTTGATTTAATTGCATTATGTTTCATGAATGATATACTACTAATCACTAAGAAGATTTAAAGTGTGGAAATTTTGGACAACTGGTTCACCCCCCCTCTCAGTTGTGTGCCCTAAGTCTAATAATTGGTATCAGAGCCAAGTTCCTCTAAAAGGAGCTTAACCGCTTGAGGAGATCCAAGATGTCGTCTTATAAGAAGGATAGTCCGAAGTTTGATGGAACCAATTTCAAAATCTAGAAAGGTCGCATGAAATGTCACTTGAGATGTATGGGAATGACATACTGGAACATGGCTACAATACAGTATGTACCTCCACAGAACGGTCCAAAAAATCAAAATGAAATCACAGATGTTGAAAACAATCTGCGGACCATTAAGGCTCTTCTAAGTGCATTATCTGATTCAGAACTCTCAAATGTTATCGACCTACTGACTGCTTATGAGATTTGAAAAAAACTGGAACTTCTGCATGAAGGAGATCAATATGTTAAATGTGCAAGGTTACAAAGTCTGAAAGGGAAATTTGAAAATCTAAAGATGAGAGATGATGAAAATATTACTACTTTTATGCCAAGAGTGAATGAGCTAGTTTGTGGAATTAGAAATGCTGGTGGAGTCTTGGATGAGAATGAAATTGTTGGAAAAATTCTCAGATCCCTACCTACTTCTTACAAAATCAAGGCTGCTGCCATTGAAGAATTCAGAGCCCATACAACTGTCACATGAGATCAATTGGCTGCATTTGAAATGACAGAGTTTGGAGATGAACCCCCAAAGACTGAATCTGCATTCAAAGCCAGTGCCTCTGTAAAAGGTAAATAAAGGTTTGATCTGGGAGAGAACTCATCAAGGAAACTGCCATGGTATGAAAAAACAAGAAAAGACCTAGAAGAAGAAGTAGAAACTGCTCAACTTGAAGCCCTTATTGCAAAGAGACTGCCAAGAGGATTCGGTAAGTATGAAGGAAAATTGCCCTTTAAATGTTTTAACTGCAATAAGATTGGTCATTTTGCCTCAAAGTGTCCGAAAAGATTTTCAAGGCCAAATCCCAATAGATCAAGGTTCCAAAAGAATTGCTACTATGTTCATGGAGAAGATGATAATGAAGGAGTAACAGATGATGAATCAGAGATAGGAAACAAATCTGGAAGTGATTGGGTATTTATTGCCATCAAGGAAGAAGAACCAGTATCCTCTGAATTTATCAATCATAAAGTTGTAGAAAGAGCTCTGGCTACTCAAATTGAAGAAAAGGATGACTGGGTCATTGATAGTGGTTACTCTCACCATATGACTGGTGACAAAAATAAGTTCATAGATTTGGAAGGTATGAAGGAGGAGTGGTAAAGTTTGTTGATAATTCTACTGGTAGAATCAGAGGAAGAGGAACTATTTCTTTTGATGGAAGGAACAAAACTAGTAATGTACTATATGTTGAAGGATTAATGAGGGAATTGAGAAACCCTCAAGGTTTTATGAATATGATGAAGATGATCAAAATGGTGTTCTGATTCAAGGAGTCCAAACCTCTTCTGAAAGTCAGGTCCAAACTGATCTGATAAATCAGGAAGAAGAGATAAGTCTGAATGATCCTAATCAAGAAGATGAAGTGCAAGAATCTCCCAAAGTTCTAAGGTATGTAAGACTAAATCACTCTGAAGATTAGATCATAGGTGACAAAGGTAAAGGTGTGCAAACTAGAAGGAGAATTGCTCAAAATTCAAATGAGTATTGTTTGATTTCAAAGATTGAACCTAAGACAATAAATGAAGCTTGCAATGATGAAAACTCGGCTAAAGCAATGAAAGAAGAGTTGATGCAAATTGAGAAAAATCACACTTGGGATCTTGTTCCCAGACCTAGAAACAAGAATGTGATTGGAACCAAATGGGTCTTCCGGAACAAACTGAATGAAGCTGGTAAGGTAATCAGGAATAAAGCTAGATTGGTCTGCAAGGGCTATTCTCAAATAGAAGGAGTTGATTTTGAAGAAACTTTTGCTCCGGTGGCAAGAATTGAAGCAATTAGATTATTTCTTGCTTTTGATGCTTTCAAGGATTTCAAGGTATATCAGATGGATGTCAAGTTTGCCTTTCTGAATGGTGACTTGGAAGAAGAAGTGTACATTGAGCAACCGGATGGATTCCAATTATCTGATCATGGTGATATGGTCTGCAAGCTAAAGAAGGCTTTGTATGGACTAAAGCAAGCACCAAGAGCCTGGTATGAAAGATTAGATAAACATCTCTTGAAGATTGGTTTCAACAAAGGTATTGCTGACAGTAATTTGTACTTCAAAATTGATCATGAAAACATCTTAATTGTTAAAGTATTTGTTGATGATATCATTTTTGGAGGAAGAGATAGTATGTGTAAAACTTTTGCAAATAAGATGAAAAGTGAATTTGAGATGTCCATGCTTGGTGAAATGAATTTCTTCTTGGGTCTGCAAATCACACTCAAACAAAGAAAGGAATATTCATTTCTCAAACCAAATATGTGAAAGAATTATTGAAGAAATTTGGGATGGAAGATTTAAAGCCAATGAATACTCCCATGGCATCTGGATGTAAATTGAGCAAATATGATGATTCTCCTAAGGTTGACCAGACAAAGTATAGGTCAATGATTGGAGGGATGTTGTATCTCACTCAAACCAGACCAGATATAATGTAGGTTGTTGGCCTTGTTGCTAGATTTCAAGCTGATCCTAGGGAATCTCATGTCATGGTAATCAAGAGGATTTTTAGATATCTAAAAGGGATAGTTGAGTATGGTCTATGGTATCCTAGAGATCATTACTTCTCTCTTCATGCATATATAGATGTTGATTGGGTAGGAGATGTGGATGACCGAAGAGTACCAGTGGTGGAGTATTCTTTTCGGGGAAGAGATTGGTTTCTTGTCTTAGCAAGAAACAAGAGGCAATATCTCTGTCCACAACTAAAGCAGAATACATTGCAGCAACAGGTAGTTGCACTCAAGTTTTGTGGAAGAAGCGGATGCTAAGAGACATAAGAGTGGAGTATGAAGAGCCTATCACAATCTTCTATGATAATTCAAGTGCAATAAGTATATCCAAGAATCTAGTGTTGCATTCAAAGACTAAGCATATATCTATCAAGTTTCACTTTCTGAGAGAGCAAGTGAACAAGAATGAAATTAGATTGGAGTTTGTGTCATCCAAGGATTAGATTGCAGATATCTTTACTAAACCTTTGCTTAAGGACTCTTTTGAGTATCTTAGGGAGAAGTTAGGGGTTATTGCCCCTCTGGTGATGAACTAAGGTGCACTAATGTGCATCAGTCCGGTGGGTATCACAGTCACATCTTGTGATCCGGATTGATGTTGGGGAGCTGCTACTCAGGGGGAGCAACAGGTATGATTCTGAAGTTATGGAATTGCAAGTATGTGCCCTTTGCAATTGATGTCAAAGGGGGAGAGAAGACATGTGAAAAACAAGTGGATGATGATCAAAGGGGGAGCAGTAAAAGAAGAGAAGACATGTGAATGGTTGTTGCTGATAGGGGGAGTTGTGACAATAAGGAGAAGTTCTTGTCTTGATGGTTTTTCACATCATATGTTGCCATCAATGATAAAGGGGGAGATTGTTGCAAGTATGGGCCTAACCGGTGTTGTCATTGATGTCAACATACTCCTGTTGCATTAATGATAAGAATTGGATGAGCTGTGAGCTAAGGATATTGAGAAAATTAGTCTCAATCAGGAACAATGAAGAACATTGATGACAGTAAGGCAAAAGTCCAAGATTTAAAGTGATCACTAAGAAGATTTAAAGTGTGGAAATTTTGGACAACTGATTCACCCCCCCTCTCAGTTGTGTGCCCTAAGTCTAACATTTAGTTGTTTGTCTCCATTTGCTATATGCATCTCTTCTTTTGAATCTGGTTGCTAAGGGTTTCTTAGATTCTCAGAAGAAGAATGTATGCCAGCTGGGATGTTAGTAAGTAGAGGTAACTAAATACTTAGTCTTGGGTGGTGTTTGTAAGGCAAATACCAGTCCTAACCCCTTGAAACTTGAATTCCACTGCAAATCTTCATTTGTATACATCTAGTTGACTCCTTGACCTGAGATAGGCACCGGTCTGCTTCTTGTGTAGTAGTTATGATCCAAAACCCCTTGTCTTGCATCCAAAACATCAATTCAAATCCTTTCATATTTCCAACCTGTTAGTTGTAGGAGTAGGATTAGGACCCCTGCATACTCTCATCCATAACTAGTCAGATATGTCCAAGAAAGTTGCCAACCATGTGACCGTATCATCCAAATCTTGGTCTAAACATGAGAGTATTCTACCTGTTGTTGTAAAACTAAATCTTTCTGTCATTGTGTGAGTCAAAGTCAAATCTTTAGCTATAGGGATACCCCCCTTGGTGTGGCAGAACCAGAAGTGAAGGGGAGGCAGCTCACGCAACCTCTTGTATTTGTTGGCTGGATCTGCCTATGCATTGGAAATGGCAAACCCTCTACCGATCTAGAGAGAAAGAACCAACAAAATTGGTGACTCCGCTAAGCATGATGAATCCAGAAAACAAAAGTGCCTTGTTGATTTTATGTCCTCTCTGTGAGAGGTGGCGACTCTGTTGATTGAACCTATCAATGCTGCAACATATTTCTAGGTATTCATTCTTTGGATTCAAAAAAAAAAATAATGATTCAAATAGAGCAACAGTCCTGGTTGTGCTCTCAAAGAAGACCATTCATTTTTGAAAGATATAAAGCTCTAAATTTCAAAGGAATATATGGTTACCTAGATGTTATTCCCAATAAGATTAGAAAATGTTTGCCGAAATATAGTGGATTAAATTCTAAGTCTATAGACAAACATCTGCAAAATTTTTGTAATGTGATAGGAGATTATGAGGTAGAGGCTGAAGATGTAGTAATGAGAATTTTTGTTTAGTCATTAGAGGATAATGCTAGGGTTTGGTTTTTAGACCTACCTATCTGTTCAGTCTCTTCATGGGTGGATTTAGAAATTGCATTCCTAGAGTAGTTTGGTGAAAGATTTGATTTAGCCTCATTGATCATACATTTCATGAACATCCAAAAGGAAGAGAAGGAACTGGTTCCAGCCTTTAATCTTAGATTTATTAAGTTGTTCAAGTAGATCCCTGAATATATGAGACCCAATGATTCATTTTACTTGACAATTTATTTGACTGCATTTGATAAGAAAATGAGTTATTTATTGAGAGATAAAGAACCATCTACACTTCACCAGGCTTACAGATTTGCTATGGATATTGAAAACAATTAGAAGTATGGAATGCTAGTAGGTTTCATGACTGCAAGTTTTCAAAACAATTTTCAAAGTGAATATATTTCACCTTTCCCAGTGTGTTCACTAAAAGATGATTTTGTAGAGGGGAATATATTTCAGAATAGTATGTGTAGTCATGATGTGATGCATAAGCATGAAGAAGATGTTATAGAAAATGTAGGCACAACTTATAAGGGTGAAGACAAAGATTGTTCTCAACCTCTAAAAGACAAGCCTACAGATGCAAAATGCCCTTCAAATGATGAAATGAAAGATATACATGAAGTTGTGTCTTGTAGCAATAGGCATATCTCAATTATTCCTAATTATTTATACAAAGTGGATATGCAGAGCTTTAGTCTGAATATAGATGATGTTGATTCAAGGGATGATAGTGAATATGTTAGTGACTGTCAACATTCAGATGCACATGTGAGCCTTTCAGATGATGAAATATATATGGATACTGAATATGAGTGCTTCCTTGAAGATTATGACCACCTTTACAATGCAGAGGTTGAAAAATTTGCTTTTGATTATCAATGCATTGGTGAAGAGAAAAAATAGGGTCCCTATTCAGAGGTGAATGGACAAGTTGCATATGTGTGTGCTCATATAGTTGGGGATAGTGTTGGTTGCAGAGGTGACTATGAAGCTTTCAGTGAAGAGTTTCATTCTGAGTTTTTTATGCCTTCTCTTGAGACATTCCAAGTGGACCTTATTGATAAAATTGCTGAGCACAATGATGATGGATATCTGAATGTTTGTAAAAATGATTATGATTATGAGATGTTGCTTATGCCTGAATATTGTGTGTTTAATACAAAGGAGTTCTTATTTTTTGAAAAAGGGCAAAATTTTGATGTGGATTCATTTGTTTCATGTGAGTGTTATTTTTCCAAGCAACATCAGTGACTCACATGATCATGATAGTCTACTATTGAGAATGGTAGATGCTTATGAATCTTGTTGTAGATTTGAAGAAAGAGAAATGGATAGCAGCACAACCAATTGCAAAGTAGGGTGCTGCAGACAACCAAATGTTTTTAGGCTTAAGTTGAAGAAATCAAAAGAAAATTGAGTATTTGACAAAGGGAAATTCTGGTTTTTCCTTTTTGGTGGCCCTGGGCCACCAAGTAAATTTTAAAAACTATTATTTGTGATGCAGGTTGGTACAGTGTTTGACTCTATTGCCTAATGGATAAGGAAGTGGTCTGTATCCTAGAGATCTATGGTTCTTTCCATGTCTGCAGGAGGCATGCATCCCCAGACAGAGCCAATGTTAGTGCCTGCTACAATTTTGCGTTTTGAGCATTTGAATCCATAGGCACCTTTCAGAAAAATCCAAAAATTCTAAGTCTTTTGGCCTTTGCAGTTGAAAAGCGCACAAAATAGTTGTATGGATGTGTCCTTGTATGTGCATGGCCATTTGTATATACATGCAGGTTCAAATGTACATTCGTGGGCCCAAAAAGCATTCAATCGGCTTCAAAAGGTAGAAAAAATGGGTTGTATTTACATCGTAGATTCTGGGAATATTCTATGCTTGTATGTACAAAGGGGTTTGTATGTGCAATATACATTCGATACATGCAATAGCAAGATACATCAACCGATGCACAAACAAAGAAAGATGCAAGTCAATATGCATCGGGTTACAATGGAAAAGATACAAAGGCAAGCACACATACAAAGGAAATGTACATTGCAAAGATACAAGGATGGCGCATACAAAGTCAACATACAAAGGGTGGGGCCCATAGACATACTAAGAAGAATGTACATCTAAATGTGCAAGGGCAACATACAAGTCGTAGGTACAAAGGCTCGATGCATACAAGGCCGATATATAAATAGGTGGGGTCCACACATACAAAGGTGAATGTATGTTTTCCTTGTATATTTGCATTTGTATATGTGATATACATTGGTTGTATACATTCATGACATACAAGTCAGACCCGAATTAAAAGTCAAATTTGGCTAATTCAGCGGTGGATTCTGCAGCTTGTATGTTAGATGCTTGTATATGCTGGCATACAATGTGAAGTTGCAAGGCCCAGACCTGAATGTGATTTCAAACTATTCTATAAATATTTGGGGATTGCACCTTGTATGCAGGTGATTGTATGTATATACAATCTCAGAGACAAGCATATATAAAGTGATATGCAAATGGAGGAGATACAAGCTGGACCCGAATGCCATCTTAGATTGTTTTATTGAATTTTAGGGTCTGCCTTGTATGCTGGACGGTTGTATGTATATGCTCTTGCATATACAAATGTTTTAGAGGCAAAATGGGTGAAAGTGGCAAAAAGGTGAAAAAGACAAAATAAGAGAGGGAAAAGTCAGTGATGGCAAAAAGACACCTATGTGGCACTATTTAATTGGTCGATGACTTTTCAAAGTGATTTGGAGCTGCAGATCTTGGCGATAAGAGGGAAATTGACGGCTCCAATTCAAATTTTAGAAAGTGAGGCATTTGTATGCATCCATAGTCACATTTCAAGAGGGAAGGAAGTTCAAGGCATGCAGCTGTTGCGTCCCATGGGTTGGTTGGCATTAATGGCAGGTTTACAGAGGCATTGCTTGATGAATGACAAGCCAACCACTATCTTTAAGAGGAAAATCTCCAATGGTGGTGCATCTTCTGATTCTACCTGCTCTTTCCTCTTTGTCCCTCATCTGCATTCAATGTTTTGGGTGCCATTCTTGGTGCAATGTATCTGGCAGAATTTTGAAATGCCATGTAATTATTGTTAAATACAGTCTTTCTATAAGAGGCAAACTGTGTTACTCATTTAGGTGGTTGAAGACTTGGGCATTTTTGGGGGAAATATAACAAAAAATAGAGCATTTCTTAGCTATTTTATTTCTGTTGGAGTTTATGAGTTGCATTTTGAATGCACATTGCACATATTTTTAGTTTCATTCTTGTTTTATATGAAATATGCTTTATTGCATGTGTTTAGTTGTTTTTCTCCATTTGCTGTATGCATCTCTTCTTTTGAATCTAGTTGCTAAGGGTTTCTTAGATTCTTAGAAGAAGAATGTATGTCAGTTGGGATGTTAGTAAGTAGAGGCAGCTAAATACTCAGTCTTGGGTGGTGTTTGTAAGGCAAATACTAGTCCTAACCCCTTGAAACTTGATTGTCACTGTAAATCATTCATTTGTATACGTCTAATTGACTCCTTCCCTTCAGATAGGCACCGATCTGCTTCTTGTGTAGTAGTTATGATCCAAAACCCCCTGTCTTGCATCCAAAACATCAATTCAAATCCTTTCATATTTCCAACTTGTTAGTTGTAGGAGTAGGATTAGGACCCCTGCATACTCTCATCCATAACCAGTCAGATATGTCCAAGAAAGTTGCCAACCTTGTGACCTTATCATCCAAATCTTGGTCTAAACATGAGATTATTCTGCCTGTTGTTGTAAAGCTAAATCTTTCTGTCATTGGGTGAGTCAAAGTCAAATCTTTAGCTATAGGAATACCCCCTTGGTGTGGTAGAACTAGAAGTTAAGGGGAGGTAGCTCACGCAACCTCTTGTATTTGTTGGCTGGATCTGCCTATGCATTGGAAATGGCAAACCCTCTGTTGATCCAGAGAGAAAGTACCAACAACCCCAAATTGCACCGTCACCACTCGTCGCAGCCACGTTTTTATCTATGGGGCACCCACCGATGATCAACCCTGCACATCCACACCTACCAATCCACCATCTTCTTACAAGTACAACCTCTTGGACCACCTTAGGAAAACCCCCACACAAATCTCCATTCTTGAGTTGCTCTACACATCTTCCTTCCACAAGGAAATCCTCGACAAGGCCTTAATGGAGACACAAGTCCCTACCAATTTGAATGTGGATCAATTACAAGCCATGGTGTCCCACATTGCCTCACCTCATCATCTTACCTTCTCCAAAAAGATCTCCCTACCTCTGACAATCTACATAATGAAGCCTTACATATCAAAGTCTACATCCACAAGCACACCATTAAACAAGTCTTAATAGATGGTGGCTCCAGCCTAAATCTTTGCACTCTAAAATTATTAAAACATTTGGGATACTCTGATGTAGTTATGGATTCTAGTGAATGTATAGCCATAAAAGGATATGATGATACTGAGAGATTGTCTGAGGGCACCATCAAGATTCCTATCCAAGTAGGACAGAAGATCTTGTAGACCAAATGTCAGGTACTTGACCTTGACCTCTCTTACAATCTTCTTCTTGGGTGACCATGGATTCATGCCATGCAAGCCATCCCATCCACCTTCCATAAATGCTTGAAGTTCCCCCATAACAGAATGAAAGTTACCATCTATGCCAATCCCTATGTTGGAACCTTTAATTTTTTGCAAAATTTAAAAGTCCCATAATGAAAAAATAATTTCAGCACTCAAAATTGTACCTGAAAAATTTGCCCGAGTGACCTACTTTGGAGAGTCATAATTTGAAACCTATTCACTTCTATGTTAAATCACTTGATAGGCATATTTATCTATCATATGTAAGTATGTATGTTCAATTCTAGCCTTCGATGATCAGATTTGATAGGGTTTTCAAGTATTAAGTTCAAGGGTTCTGGGAAAGTTTGCAGTCTGCACATTATGAAATCTGCTAGGTAGGTCAACTTTAGAAGTCAATATCTATGAGATGGATGCTTTTCATGACAAACCAATTGGTGTTCCAGATTTTTCCCATGTTAATTTACTTTCATGCCAATTTTTAAAACCCCAACATCTCATTTGCTATTTTTTCAAAATTAAAAGCAAATGGAATTTTCACTGTTTTGATGACTACATTTCCAGAAAAGTTTTAGGTCCAAGTCAACTTTGACCTTTAATATATTGTGAAGGAGATGGATTGGTCAAATACCCTTTTGCATGCATGCTCATTTGACCTAAATGAACTAATCCCCCAAGTGGTAGCCCCCTAGGAAGAGATTTGATATTTTTTCAAAATGGCAAGTTGGTGTGTTTCAAATGATTTTTAACAAGTACAGTTGCAGGAAACGCTATGTGGGCTACTTTGAATGTTAATATCTTGCACATTGAGATGTGTTTTGCCAAGTTGTTTGCTGCACTGAATTCTTGGTTCAAATATCTACATGCTTGTACATTTTCATGACTCTAGGAGATGGTTTGACCAGTTTTCCAGGGCGATTTTGGAGGCCACATGACTTGTTTTGGGTCACTATGTAAGATGCCAGAAAGAGAATTCTAATTACTACCCATTGCAATTTTTTCACCTCAGAAGCATATTGAAGTCATCTTAGATCAATTCAGGACAAAAAACTTGTTTCAAAATGAAAATTTTTTTAGTTGGGCCAACATGGGGACCCGACTTGTGTCACATAATTGTTGTTGCAGGAAATGGAAGGTTGTGATGCTATAACATAAGAATGCAAGGCATTTCAAAAAGTTAGTTTACATTTCAAATATTATATTGGAAATACTCAGGTAGACACCTATGCAAGATAGAAACTATGCACAAATAATAGAGATGGGTTAGCTGCTGCGGGTGGGGAAAACGAGTTGTCCTTTTACCACCATAGTGAAAAGTTTCTAATTACATTTGGTTCTTTTAGTGTGCTCCTGGAACAATTATTGGAATTGTTAAGAATCCTCTAGTATGTACTAACTTCCACAATGCAATAAAATTTATCTCCATGGCTATTGCAAAAGAAACTATTGTGGGAACACTGCACATTTTCTACACTCCAATTATAATCATAAGGTGTCATTGCCATCAACTATTAATTTCAATCTCACATCATTATGTAAAAAAGGTGTTATAAAAAGAGGGCCAATTGAAGGAGGTACTACTCATTCTGGTCACTACACACAAACCCTATAAAGACCCATTTCCATATCTTCAATTGTTGCAGACCCGTATTCTCAAGAAAGCGTTTTCAAAAGGAGGGAAAATGCCCATTCCTTTCGCAACTCACAAGAGATCTACATAGCTGAGAATGTTTGGTTGAGAAAGACTAGTTATGCAATGTGAAAAACATGGAAACAGATTGATGATGCTGCCAGATCTACGTTCATGTAATCTAGCAACTTGAAATCATTATCAAATGAAATGTAAAATTTATTTCTTGAAGTTAGGAATCAATCTGGTTAATTGACTAAGAATGGGAATGGAGGCTCATAAAGTACACAATCAGCTGGATGGCCAAAGATAGTTGCTTCATCGGGGTCGCCTGAGATGGTTGCATCCTCAGGTTTGCTTAACATGCAGTCATTTTCTACCTTGGCAGAACTGATTTCTCTATGTACAAGAATAGATTTTCCCACTTCTCAAATTGAATTACCCCTAAATACAAAGCCTAGCGATTCTTAATCACAAAGGCAGTCTTGCCAGTAAAGAGTATGTGGTTCCTCAAACAAATAGCAAAGATGTTAATCCTGAACAAATAGCTATGGATATGGAACTAGATGTTGATGGAGATAATTTTTCCTCAAAAGAGTGCAAATATGAGGAATATTACAAAGAAACAATTAATCAAAGAGACTACTCCATATCGGAGTGAGTGATTTCCAAGTCCCTTCAAAATCTTGAGAACAACAAAGAACATACAATCGAAAGTTCATGGTACAGAGAAGTGAATATCTACAAGAACCAAATGCAAGTTCCTTTGATGCCATGAAAAATAGAAAAGGGCACACTGTTGAGAAAGCTATCAAGAGGAATGATGAATATCAGGAAGAACCAAAAACTAGTCCCTTTGAAATAATGATTTTGCACAAAATAACATAAATATCATCAAAGGGACCTTTCAATATCAAGTTAACTAATTCTCAAGTCCCTTCGATATCATGAAAGATGGGAAGAAGCATGCATGATGGGACTAAGGAATGTTTTCGGAGAGAGAGATGAATTCTGGTGGGAACGAATAACAAGTTTCTACAAAATACTGATGGAAGCATAAAAATATGTAATATATTTAATGAAGTTGTAAAATATTTTCACCAAAGGAGTTATAGAGTGGGTGATTATTATACCCCGAGGATATTTTTTTCTAAAGTGCATACAATTAAGGGTGAAACATTTCTAGCAAGGAGTAAATGTGAGTGTGAAGATTGCCAGCAAAAGGAGAAATAATAATGATTAAAGTTATATTCTCACTGAGATGCAAAGGAAGATTAAATTAAATCTTTAGTTTGCCGAAGATAATTAAAAAAACATAAGTTTGCACCAGACGGACGTATGAAGGGTCATAACCCTTGGAAGTACAAGGTATATATATGAAAGATAAAATTAAGAGATCATTATGAGCAATCAGTAGGATTAGATAGTAGATAGAATATACCAGAAAATGAAGACTTCTGATGCATATTATAAAATCTTTTGAAGTAATTTAATGGAGAAGAATATTATAATCTGGTGGCTGACATTTTGGTGTTCAATTTTTTGATGATATTAATTCATATACGTTATCTTGTTGTCTCCAGAGTGGTCTTTCCTTGTTATTCAAATTGAGTGTATCAAGCATATATTTAATTTGTCAAGACACATTTGCTACCTTTGTGTGGTTCATGTTGATTGGATTATGTGAGAAGTGAATTAAAATCATCTTAAGAGATTCATTTTAATTGGTTTCTGCCCAGAATTAAAATCCTTTTAAATAAATCATATTAACTAGTTTCCTTCAAGAAAGAATTAAAATCCTTTCAAATAGTCATAGTAACCTAAGGAGATATCACTGGGATTTGTAAGAAGAATCTGATAATTGAAAACCTTGCACATTTATACAAAGTATAAACATTTGAAAAGTACCAAATAATTTGAGTTACGCCAAGGGGGAGGACACATTTATCATACATATCTTGACTCTGTTGCCCAAAGTAGATAGAAAACACTGGTCATATTCACTAGAAAACAATACTTCATAAAACTTTATTCACACATTCAAATTTCAAACATTAGGATTAGGATTAGCTATTAGTCTTATATCTATTTCACACTCACATGCCATTAAGAAATAGATTGCTATAGTCGAAGTACAAACAACCCTTAAAACTGCTTCATTATCAAGGTGCACTTGCCTAGGTCTAGTAGAGCCTAAAGCGCAGGGAGTCCTAAACCACATTGGTTAACTCCGTTCATTAGCCAAAACATTGTTGAACCTGAACAAAGACCCTGGCATACTCTTAGGGTTAGTAATCTACAATTTTGGGAACCAATAGAAATGGCGCCTCTACTAGGACCGACCTAAGAAAACCTAGTGGAAGACCATCATAATAGAGTCAAGAAATTAAGAATTATAGCACTACTAGTGGAGAAAAACCTAGATAATAAAATCATTCCTCTTTTGAAAAGAGGTGGCGACTCTAAAAAAAATTGATGAAGAATACAAAGACATCTTGTAACAACATCATTTTTAGTCAAAATTTGTTAATATGCATAGGACAATTGAGAGGGGGGGTGAATCAGTTGTCACAAAACTTTAACCACTTATCAATACTTCAATTGGTCAATCACTATTATTAAGATTTAACCATGAAAGCATGAAACATAAAGTTTAACAAAATAACACATTCAACACATGAGACACTAGATTTTTATGTGGAAAACCCTATAAGGGAAAAACCATGGTGGGTGTTAGCCGACAGAGATATATACATGTTATAACAATACCAAAAAATAGAGGCTCACTGCCTATGGGCTCACTACCCAAAAATGCTCACTGCAAAGATCGACTGAATGCCCAGTGGTGGCTCACTACCAGGGATTTACAAACTAATTTGATAGAACCTACTCCATACCTGAATTTAGTTCCATTGAAGCATAATACTTCTCTACTCTACTCTTCTTACACTTCTCATTTATCTTTTCATTTTTTGCACACAAACACCTTTTTTGTAGCTACATTACATATTTCTATACAACTCATCAACCTTGGAATGAACATCAAAGTTGGCATTACATTCATCAACCATTGGAACAATGTCCAAGGTCAGCATTACAATCATACATAGAAATAGGTCTGGACCTAATACAAAATTTACTAGGGGAAAGATGTAAAGATGTATGCAGATCACACTGCACCTTAGTTGGGACTCAAATATAATCTTCCACACCACAACACGTTACTACAATCTTCAAATCATCTATGCAATTAGTGAAAGCGACCAAGTTGGCCAAGACTGGTGTTCTCACTAAGTCTTCTAAGAACAGTCTTCATCCACGATCCAAATTTCTCTTTGCAGACCAAATCAAAGGTAGGATCATAATCAAGAGATATCCACAAGCACTTTGTAATTACCAAGAACATTCGTACAACCTCTAACCAATTTGTCAAAAGGATTCTTGAAACTAGAGCACTTAAACAACACCAGTCAGCCACTGTCATAAAGGAAAGATTGCTTGCAGACCACCAAATCACAAACCATAGGAGTGTTGGAATTAGTTCAGACAACTGAGAGGGGGGTTGAATCAATTTTCCCTAAATATTTAACCTTTTCTACACTTATAAATCTTCTTCTCTAATTTACAATCAAATTAATGATGTAAACATGAGGAAAAACAACATGAACACACAACACCAGAATTTTGACATGGAAAACTCGGTTAAGGGAAAAACCATCATGGGGGTTAACCCACAAAAATGCATACCTTGTTAAAAGTACTTAAGAAAATAGAAGGCACATGCCTTCGGGCGCACTGCCCCAAGCTCACTACTCAAGAAGAGGCTCACTACCTATAAGAAATTATGATTTACACAGAGATAATGAACTGGGAAATAACATCTACATTCATGCCTGAATTAGTCCCTTGAAGGCTCACAAAACTTCTGCTCTTATCTTTAAATACTTCTTCATTGATTCTTCACTCTATACTCCCTTTGCTCTTCTTCTTCTCTACTATGCTTTTGATCCTTTCTTCAGATTTAATTCATTTCATACAAGGATACTTTTCTACAACTCTTTAACAAGTATTGATACACTTCATCAACCTTGGAATGATCAACAAGGTTAGCTAAACTTAACGCAGATCTTTATGTTATCGGCCAAGCATAGCTAGAACTTGAAACATTCTCCACTAACATACCATGCTTCATAAAATGCTCTTTAGATCATCTGCAACATGCCATGAACATCCAGTCGACCAAGACTGAAAAGAACATCAACCTCAAAGAAGAAATCTTCAATCAACAAGCTCAAACTTCAATGCAGACCTCCAACATAGTAGCCACACGATCCAAAGACCTCCACAAGCACATTGAATTCACCAATAACATCCACTCTAAACCAAATTACCAGAATCATCTGTATCTTCCTCTGGAACCTTGAGAACACTATCTGCCATGACTCTCAAACTAGAAAGATAGCTTACGGACCTCTAAACCACGAACCACTGGAGATGAAGTTACACACTAGCTTTCCAAACATGCCTTCAGATTCACAAATCACAATTTTACATTACCAGAGCAATCCAGACCTTTTCCCTATCACTCTATATCACTTGAGTATTGCAAGAACCGGTTCTACTCAGATGGCCATAACTTCTTCAAATCTTCATGCGGACTTCTCAATTCTTAACTGGAGCAACCTTTGACAATACTATACACATCCATAAGGTCCACAAACATTGAGTCTTCATTAATTTTCTCAATATTCTCAACAATCCAGTCTTCCATACAGACATCAATATAGGATACAGTTGACACCAATGGCAACAAGGATATGTTGACATCAATGACAACACCACTTAGGCACATATTTTCAACAAGGAGTTGAATGCATTTATCATCATTACCAACTTGATTCCAGAACCACAAACTGAAATACTTAACTGCAGAGGAATGTCAAGAATAATACACTCTCCCTGTCACCACCAAACATACAGAAAAAGCAGTTTTCACTCTGGTGAACATAACTAACTCAGATCTTCATATCGGAGGCTCAAACTTGGAACATAGATTCTTCATACATGTATATAAATAACTTCCAATCCACAGATAAAGATATTCATCCTACAAGGAATGTAGAACAATCTATTGGACTATTCTTTTGTAGATAAAGATACTCTGCAACACATTGTTTCCACTGGAGGAGAAAATTTTCTCAATATCCTCAATGTTAGGATATCCAACATTTATATAGATGAATATGAAGCATCTAACTCATTTCAAACAAGAATCAAAACAAGAGCACAGTTGACACCAATGACAACATTGATATGTTGACATCAATGACAACACTGGTTAGGCACATACTTGCAACAATCTCCCCCTTTGTCATTGATGGAAACATATGATGTGAAAAACTGTAAAGACCATCAAGGCAAGATTCTCCCCTTTTTTTTTACACATATGCACTCTTTCTTCTCTGAGTTTCTCACATGATTTCTCTCCCCCTTTAACACCAATGGAAAAGGGCACATACCTGCATGTTGTTGCTCTGATCAAACTAAACTTTCTCTGTTATCAATACTTTCTTTTTAGGAACATCTAGCTACTCCCCCTGAGATGTAGCCCTCAAAACATCAATCCAAATCAAAGAATGAGACTTTGAGCACCACTAGACTGATGCATCTTAGTTTAGAGTAGGAGGGGTAATGACTCCTAACTTTTCTCTGAGATACTCAAAAGTGTCCTTAGGCAGAGGCTTAGTGAAAATATCTGTAATCTAATCCTTTGTGGACACATATTCCATATTTACTTCATTCTCTATCACCTTTTCTCTCAGACATTGATACCTTATAGATATATGCTTTGTTCTTGAGTGCATCACTAGATTCTTTGAAATGTTTATAGCACTTGAATTATCATAGAAGATTGCAACTGGATCTTCATACACAACTCTTTTGTCCTTCAAAGTCTGCTTTATCCATAACACTTGAGTAGAACAACATGTTGTTGCAATATACTCTGCTTCTGCAGTTGACAAAGATATTGAATCTTGCTTCTTGCTTAGCCATGAAACCAATCTATTACCCAAGAAGAAAGTACCTCCACTTGTACTTTTTCTATCATCATCTTCGGCCCAATCTACATCTGTATAAGCACTGAGAGTGAAATCATAATCCTTTGGATACCATAAGCCATGATCTAGTGTACCTTTTAAGTACCTCAAGATTCTCTTAACTGCCATCATATGTGACTCTCTTGGATCTTCTCTAAATCTTGCAACAAGACAAACTGCATGCATTATATTAGGTCTAGTTTGAGTTAGATAAAGCAATCCTACAATCATGGCTCTATACCTTTTCCGATCAGTTTTAGGTGATTCATCAGTTTTACTCAACTCGTAGCCAGTTACCATGGGAGTACATACCAGTTTGGATTCTTCCATCCCAAACTTCTTCTACAACTCTTTCACATACTTGCACTAAGATATGAAGATTCCTTTATCTAATTGATTAATTTGCAGACCCAAAAGGAAATTCATTTCACCAAACACAGACATCTCAAACTCATTTTGCATTTCACTTGCAAACTTCATGCACATACCTTTATTGCCTCCAAAGATAATGTCATCAACAAAGACCACAACAATCAGTATCTGATTGTCATTGATTTTGAAATACAAGTTGCTATCAGCAGTGCCTTTACTGAATCTTAATTGCAACAAATACTTGTCTAGCCTTGCATACTAGGCTTTGGGGGCTTATTTCAGTCCATACAAGGCTTTCTTTAATCTATACATCATATCACCCTGTTTTGATAATTGACATCCTTTTGGTTGCTCAATGTAGACCTCTTCTTCTAACTCACCATTAAAGAATGTAGACTTAACATCCATCTGATACACTTTGAAGTCTTTGAATGCTGCAAATGCCAAAAACATTCTAATTGCTTCAATTCTTTCCACAGGAGCATAGGTCTCTTCAAAATCTATTCCTTCAACTTGAGAGTATCCTTTGCATACCAATCTTGCTTTGTTCCTTACTACTTCTCTATTCTCATTCATCTTGTTTCTAAAAACCCATTTCATGCCAATCACATTCTTATCAGCAGATCTAAGAACTAGTTCCCAAGTTTGATTCTTTTCTATCTGCATTAGCTCCTCTTCCATAGCTTTTACCCAATTTTCATCATTGCAATCTTCATTCACAGTTTTAGGTTCAGTTTTTGAAAGAAAATAGTAATTCACCTATTCTTCAATAGCTCTTTTCCTTGTCAATACCCCTTTTCTTTTGTCGCTTATAATCTAATTTTCAAAATGATTAATTCTTACATACTTGGGAGTCTTAGAAGTGCTTTCCAGAGCCTTTTCTTCTTCATCTTGACTATCCTCTTGATCAACTTTTTCTTCATTTGTTATAGCAACAGACTCATTTGATTCATAGCCATTCAAATTTGAAATTCTTCCTTTATCTTCATCAATCTTCACATTAGCACTCTCAATGATTTTCTTCAATCTCTTATTGTAGCACTAGTAGGCTTTACTCTTGGTAGAGTAACCAAGAAATATTCCTTCATCACACCTAGCATTAAACTTTCCTAGATCTTCTTCTCTTCTAATATAACATTTGCTACCAAAAACTTTGAAATATCTCACTGTAGGAGCTCTTCCATACCACAATTCATAAGGAGTTTTAGCACTATTACCTTTAACTTGAACCCTGTTTAGGATGTACACTATAGTGTGTATGGATTCTCTCCAGTATACTTCCAGAAGGTTAGCTTCCTCAACATAGCCCTAGCAGCCTCTTAAACTATCATGTTCTTTCTTTCAACAACTTCACTCTGTTGAGGAGTGTAGGAATACACAACACTGAGAGGGGGGGTAAATCAGTGTTGTTAACAATTTTAACACTTTTTACACCTTTTAATTAATTTAATTTCACAGTTATAGAATTCTTCAGATAGAACAAAAATTATGCAAAGTATCAACACAAAATTTGACACAAGAAATTTCCCGAGTGGAAAACCCTCCTGGGGTATAAAAACCACTAAAAAAACTACATATATATTCCCATTCATAACAAAAATTTCCATTTTTTAACAAGTTGGTTCACATGCCAAGTCCAATTAACTCTTCTTAAGAAACTTTCTATCTTCAAAAACTTTCCATCTTCTAACCTTTTGATCTTCGCTATCAAAAAATAGAAACAAACATGACTTTTCTGACTATTTCAATGCACAGTGAACATCAATTTTAAAATCATGCCAACTGTTGCTCTTTTGCTCTTTTTAAACTTTATCCATCTGATTGAGTGAGCCCGCCATCGGTCCTTTAAACTACAACCATCGATAGGCTTTTTCCCGCCTATCATTTGGAGCCTCCACCGACTAATCGGACACCTAACAAAGGGGCCGGTCAACAACAATGTTATTACACCCTTTACATTGTCACTTAAGTGACTGTTACCCTTTCGACCAGTCAACAGAAAGTTAAAACAAAAGTAAAATGATGGGTAGGAGAGAATGTTGGAAGGGTGACACAAATTTAGTTTAGGACTTTTAAAAGATAAGTCTTAATTTTTAGGTTTTAGACAATGCACAACATTAGATATGATGAAGACATAGACTTAGTGGAATTTGTCATTTTTATCAATAGATATCTCAAGAGTCAAGAACATGAAATATGACAATGAGCAAATCATGACTTTAAGACAAAGAAATGACCAAGACAAGAAGACACTATTGATGACACTAAAAAGACATGGAGACATGAGAAACACAAAAACATGATGACATGACTTGAAAGCCACTATATGTCTCTGCATATATCACAACTAACAAATGAGGATAAACTACAACTGATATCAAATGAAGTTCAACTCATACCACAAGAATGCATACTATGTCATCTGTATCAACTGATCAAATAAGACCTCTGATGATAATGACCCACTTCAAACAAGAATTACTATCTTGACAAGCATTCATACTAACCAAGCTCCTAAAAGGTGACCTTCAGATGTTCACTAATATCAATCCAAGATCGTTAACAATGAAGCATATGAAGTAAGTGTCTTGAACAACAACTCATGAATACTTTGAACTATGATATCCAAAACATCAACACATGTTATCAAGATAATGATAATGATCACTCCATCACCTGTGTCAATAGTGCAAGTGATTCTCAAATGACCTGCAGTCCTGATGAGATCTTGTGAACTTACTTTGTCAACCAACCTTGTTTCAAAGAAGAACCAAGCAATACATTGTCTCTACATCAAATCACTGCCACTGAAAAACTGCACCATCTTTGAGGATTTATCCATGAAGTATTTGCACAAGATCAAACACAAATCTATCAACCATTCTGCATCCCTGAAACATTCTTTGCAAGACCACTCATCAACCAACCTTTTTGACATCAATGACAACCAGTCACCATCAATCTCCCCCTTTGTTATTGATTGCAAAACCACCTGATACAATTTTACTTTCTCCCCCTTTTTGACATCTGATGACAAAGACTCAAAAACTATTTGCTCCCCCTGTGTTGAATACCACTGGCAATTACTAGCAAGAATAACCAACACAAACCACTGTCTTGACAGAATGAAACATGTATATCAATCTCAACATAATATCACTTCTTGACACAATACTAATATGAGGATGAAGAAAAACATATCTCTTTTCAAATCTCCCATGATAGTGACAACTCAATCCTCTGATTAACTCCCCCTGAGAACAATTCCACTTAAAGAAGTTATAGCATGATCATAACCATTATAATCATATTGAATTTTGAACACTTTGAAGGTATAAACTCCTGTTAACCTTTTAACAAGTAATGATTTATGATGATAACAATCCTGAGGCCAACATATGACAAACCTTTTTGAACATTACCACCTACTATTGTTGATTCAAAACATACCTTTAACTTCCTCTGATGAAATACAGGATATCACCATCAATGTCATAGCTTGAAGAACACTGTCTGAAACATATTAGTGAGGAAGATCATCAATGAAACAAGTGAAACACTATCTCCAAATCACCTAAAAGGTTCAATACTTATGCAAAACATATGCCATAAAAACATTACTCAACAAGGTAGTAGATATGACCATCAAATTGATTTCTTTGATATGAACTATCATCCTGCAACCAAACTATTCTGACACCTTTTCTGACATAACAAAGAATGAAGACCATTTGAACTATCCTCCTCTTCAGCCAACATATGCAAACATTGATGAGAGCTTCTTGAGAACATCTTTGCCCTGACAAGCAAGATCATACTGAACTGCAACACAATACCTACTCAACCAAGTTATTTAATATCATCAAACTCTTTGTAAACTGAACCTTTGAACACCCTTTCAACATCTTGTATGCATCAAGAACCACTAAACATGTCACTCATCATGAACACCTGTATTATTGACATACACTGGAACTCAATATCATCAGAACCTTCATATCAAACATTATCAGGTAAGCATGATAAACAAAACAAGATCATCAAGTTGATAAACATCAATTGAACTCCTCCTTTAACTTCTTGGGGAAAAATGATAAGACAAGAACAACTCCCCCTCGCATCATGCTATCTGTTATGCAATAGATGAAAAGACTTGTGCAAGATGCACAAGCTTAGATTCTGACTTCTCTTTATTTTCTTTCTTCTTCCAAATTTTCATAGGTGCTTTCTTCCTCCAAACCTTTTCAATCTTTTTCTTTTTCCAACCTTTCAAATTAGGTGATGCTCTCCGGCAACTGTGTTCTTTATGACCAAGAGAGTTGCAATTATAAAAAATTATGTTGTAATCAAAATCAATTGATTGATAATACCTTTGAGCACTCATATTGAGCTTCCATGAAGGATCATACACTCTGTTCATTTTGCAGTATCTTTGAATATGTCCAACATTATTGCACTTGTAACAAACAATATCAGTATTCCTTGTATTTCTTCTACAAACAACTGATTTGTGTCCAAATTGATTACAAGTATAACAATAACCATTAAAAGAATAGTTATACCTGTACATGTATGCTTGTCTTATAGGTGCATTTCTTCTTCTTTGATTATGCATTTTGTTTTCAGTTGCAGCATTCAAATCAATCTTCTTTTTGGGAGTCTCTCTGACTTTTGAACATTCTCCTTCTTCAAATCCTAAACTAGTAGTGTCATTATATAGTTGTTGTTTACCAAACATCTCATGTAGCTTGCTTGTGCTTTCTTCAAACTCCTTATACTTCTTAGATAAAGCCTTAAGACCATCATACTCTTTTCTTAGATTAATAATTTCACCCTCTAGTTTTAGATTTTCAATCCTTGAAACTTCAAGGTTAGAAATTGAGCCATCAGCTATCCTCTTAGCTTCTTCAATTTCTGCCTTCAATCTAGCAATTAGTTTGTCTGAATCATCAATATATGTCTTTAAACTAATAATTTGACATTCAGCCTCTTCAAGATCTGTAAGAGCTTTATCTTTTAAATCTCTTTCTTGCTGCAACTACATCATTAATTTATTGTTCTCCTTCTTATAATTCTTGAGCTCACTTAGAGCATATATGAGCTCTCCTTCCAAATCAATCTCACAATCTTGTTCATTATAATCCTGATCATCATCACTCTGATCATCACTTGTGATGCTAGCTTCTTCTGAATTTGATTGGGATTGAACTTCAACTACTTCATTTGAAAGTCTCTTTTCATTGCTACTTTCTTCACATACTAGAGTGTCCTCTTCTTTATCATTGTCTTGATAAATTCTTTTCAGTTCTTTCCAGATATCCTGAGCTATTTCACACTGCACAACCTTACAAGATATATCATTAGATAAACTAGATAAAATAACTTTCTTAGCTATATGATTGCATTTAAGAGCCTCTTTGTTATTTGAAGAATTACCATTCTCAACTGACATTAAAACATCATATCCTAAGGAGGATAAATATGCTTGCATTCTAACATACCAAACTAAAAAATTTGAACCATCAAACTGAGGAACATCTGAAAAATTTTCTTCTAAGACAATATCAGATTCAACTTGGAGAACATCTTTATCAACTGACTTTATATCAACATCTGGATTTGATATGGATGATTTCTTTTGACTAGAAAGAATCTTAACATTTCTCATGTTCTTAATTCTCCTGCACTTACCCATTTAATTCCACTACCAGAATCTACCTGAGCCTATTAGACTTCAAACAGGGAACTTGGCTCTGATACCAATTGTAGGAATACACAACACTGAGAGGGGGGGTGAATCAGTGTTGTTAACAATTTTAACACTTTTTACACCTTTTAATTAATTTAATTTCACAGTTATAGAATTCTTCAGATAGAACAAAAATTATGCAGAGTATCAACACAAAATTTGACACAAGAAATTTCCTGAGTGGAAAACCCTCCTGGGGTATAAAACCACTCAAAAAAACTACATATATATTCTCGTTCATAACAAAAATTTCCATTTTTTAACAAGTCAGTTCACATGCCAAGTCCAATTAACTCTTCTTAAGAAACTTTCCATCTTCAAAAACTTTCCATCTTCTAACCTTTTGATCTTCGCTGTCAAAAAATAGAAACAAACATGACTTTTCTGACTATTTCAATGCACAGTAAACGTCATTTTTAAAATCATGCCGACTGCTACTCTTTTGCTCTTTTTAAACTTTATCCATCCAATTGAATGAGCCCGCCATCAGTCCTATAAACTACAGCCATTGATAGGCTTTTTCCCGCCTATCATTTGGAGCCTCCATCGACTAACCGGGCACCTAACGAAGGGGCCGGTCAACAACAATGTTATTACACCCTTTACATTGTCACTTAAGTGACTGTTACCCTTTTGACTGGTCAACAGAAAGTTAAAACAAAAGTGAAATGATGGGTAGGAGAGAATATTGGAAGGGTGACACAAATTTAGTTTAGGACTTTTAAAAGATAAGTCTTAATTTTTAGGTTTTAGACAATGCACAACATTAGATATGATGAAGACATAGACTTAGTGGAATTTGTCGTTTGTATCAATAGATATCTCAAGAGTCAAGAACATGAAATATGACAATAAGAAAATCATGACTTTAAGACAAAGAAATGACCAAGACAAGAAGACACTATTGATGACACTAAAAGGACATGGAGACATGAGAAACACGAAAACATGAAGACATGACTTGAAAGCCACTACATGTCTCTGCATATATCATAACTAACAAATGAGGATCAACTGCAACTGATATCAAATGAAGTTTGTCTCATACCACAAGAATGCATACTATGTAATCTGTATCAACCTGATCAAATAAGACCTCTAATGATAATGACCCACTTCAAACAAGAATTACTGTCTTGACAAGCATTCATACTGACCAAGCTCCTGAAAGGTGACCTTCAGATGTTCACTAATATCAATCCAAGATCGTTAACAATGAAGCATACGAAGTAAGTGTCTTGAACAACAACTCATGAATACTTTGAACTATGATATCCAAAACATCAACACATGTTATCAAGATAATGATAATGATCACTCCATCACCTGTGTTAATAGTGCAAGTGATTCTCAAATGACCTGCAGTCTTGTTGAGACCTTGTGAACTTACTTTGTCATCCAACCTTGTTTCAAAGAAGAACCAAGCAATACATTGTCTCTACATCAAATCACTGCCACTGAAAAACTGTACCATCTTTGAGGATTTATCCATGAAGTATTTGCACAAGATCAAACACAAATCTATCAACCATTCTGCATCCTTGAAACATTCTTTGCAAGACCACTCATCAACCAACCTTTTTGACATCAATGACAACCAGTCACCATCAAGGAGTCCTAAGTGTAGATAATTGTCTATTTATCCATTGTTCTTCATAGAAGAAATTGAATTCATTTGATGTGAACTCACCTTCTCTATCAAACCTCAAGCATTTGATCTTCAACTCTAACTCATTCTCAACCATTACCTTGAAAGATTTGTAATTGTCTAGGGCTTCTGATTTATCATTTAGAAAAGTGACCCAAATCATTCTGGAATAATCATCAAGAAGAAACATAAAACACATGTCTCCTTGCAAACTTCTTGTTATTGTGGGGCCACACAGATCTGTATGAACCAGCTCTAGCAATCTAGTATAGAATTATTTTTTTCTTTTGAAACTTGTTCTTGTTTGTTTCCCAAATTGACATTCTTTGCAAATGGTGTTAGAAGGCTTCACAAGCTTAGGTAGATCTCTTACAGCCTGAACAGAGCTTATCTTTACCAAGTTGTCAAAATTTATATGACACATCCTTCTATTCCATAGCCAACTCTCATCAGTCTGAGCCAATAAACAATAATTATTAGTTTTGGAGCTTTCCATGACCTTGCATCCATTCTCCTTGAATCTTAGATCATAACCTTTGTTACACATCTGACCAACACTCAAAAGATTGTGCTTTAAACCCTTCACATATAGAACATCATCAGTATTGTGCTTTCCATGAAAGAAATAGATCATCTTCCACAAATCTTACCAGCTGTATCATCTTCAAACCTAACCAGCCCACCATCATACTTTTCCAAACTTATAAACTTACTTTTGTCACCAGTCATGTGATGTGAGCATCCACTATTAATAACCCATTCATCCTTATCTTTCTCAACCTAAATAGCCAAAGCACTTTCTTCCACTAGTTTTTCTTCCTTCACACAGCTAGTAGGATTAGTAGACACGGGTTCTTCTTTAATAGCAATAAACAAGCATTCATTTGCACTAGTACTAGCATCATTGGATTCATCATCTATCACACCTTCATCATCAATATCTTTAACATAATATCATTTCTTTGGCATCCTAGGTTTGTTTTCAAATCTTTTTCTATTCCTTTCAATTCACTTTGGACACCTAGAAGCATAATGACCAACCTTACCACATGTAAAACATTTGAAAGGTAATTTGCCTTTGAACTTATAATGGGTGGAATTTGGATGTTAGGTTTTTGGTAGTTTTGGTGTATATCCTCCTTTCACCCTTACATTCAAGGACTTAGGGTCCAGTTGCAATGTACTATCATACCCTAGGTCACTATTAAGATGTAGGGAAACTTTGATTTTTATGATTTGATTGACAATTTCCTTCTCTTATGCTCAATTGTACCTTAAAACACTAATTATGCAAATATGACAGTAAATGGAGGAATTGCAGAAAATGCTTCTGCAGAAAGATGTAAAATACCAAATAATTATGCACTTGTTTTCAGGGTTTAGAGACAGAAAAGTTAAGGACTAAAGAGTGGGCACCCAAGTCTAGTGCCCTACTTTTTGTCAACATTCAGAAACAAGGTCTGCAACCTATATCTGTTGTATTAGAGATTTTCCTGTTGCATAACATTGAGGACTAATGACTGGATGCCCAAGTCCAAGGAGCTATTTTCTTCTCTGATCTATAATTTTGACACTTTTTTGTACCCTCCTACAACTTCACTTTGTCTGCAACTCCAACCTATAACTTGCAATCATGAAAAATTTGGGAGGGGGTTGTGGTGTTTAGAGGCTTGCCTCAGTCAAGCCCCGGAGAGACATTCAAGCCTTTTGAACACCGTTGTTAGATAGAAAGTGTGTGCCTTGGGAGGCAGAGGCAAAAACCAAATGATAAATGCTTAATAATCACAATAGATGTCACCTTATAGTGAAGATCTCATGGAGGAAGAAGCTCTTCATTCCATGAGGAGATGGATGCTCAAATCTACAAACACAAACACATAGACAACACAAATATGCTCTTCCAACACAATGAAAGCTTTAAATCACCTTTAGAATGCATAAAGTTCACAATAGCCATCTAGTTTATAAATGAATCCCTAAACATGCTTTTATATGCAACTACAAACATTCCCGCCAAGATTTCGTAAATTTAAACTTATCGCGTCAGCTTAGGGACCAAATAACAGTCATAAACTTACACTAGAAGTTTGGGCCTAACCCAAATTAGGGTAGGACTAGGGCGCAGGTGCCCAAGGCCTCCCCCCTATTTTGGGTAGGGTTAGGTTCAAGGGGTCCCCCTAGGCCCCATTTGTCATGATACCTAGGGTTCATTCCATCAGGATGTTGACTTATGATGCAAGATGTCCTAAATGCACACTAGAGACCCAGGAGCTAAACCTTTTGAGGGAAAAGCCCCAAAGGGGATTTTTTTTACATTACATTTAGCCCCCACTTTAATGTATGTATAAATGAGAGGCCAATACATGCATTAAAGTATGGTCAACAAACACAGCAAACATGCCAAGCACAGAGAAGACGCGCCAGATACATTGAAGACAATGACAGACATGCAAAATATGGAGAAGATAGTTACAATCACACAAAACATAGAGAATATATTAAATGCATAGAAGACACATTAATGCATGAAAGACAAATATGATTTCTTTTCTTTTCTTTTTCTCATATATATGAAATGTAGATGCAAGTACAAGAAAAATAAACAAACCTCCCATAATATAGGATTCACTCATCGCGCAGGTCTTTAAATTGTATATGGGGCAACACACACGTAAGACACGTAAAACCTCCCAAAATGTAGGATGCACTCACCTTACAAGTCTATAAACTACATATGGGGCAACAAATATTCCAAACAAAGCAAGCACACCAAACACACACACTTTGAAGACACGAAGAAAACACGGCAGACAAGCAATGGAGTGTCCCTATTTCTAGGTTCATCACCATCTCAGGCACATTATAGGCACACACCAACGATTGGGCTTCACCACAACAATTGCCAAAGACACACTTAAGGGTTGACTTAGTCACAGAACTACTCCCCGCCTCTGTAAAGGACTTTTGAAAATGCAACCCCACCCGCATCACAGAGATGCCTTACAGTGAAAAGGAAGTATAGCATACAACCCCACCGGCATCACAAAGATGCCTTACAGTGAAAAGGAGGTATGAGCTCAAAAGTATACAACCCCACCCACATCATGGAGATGCCTTATGGTGAAAAGGAGGTATACGAAACAAATTTAAAGATTGTTCAAACACACTTTACTAGCATCTAGAACAAACATCTTACCTTATATATGCCCCCACCTTAAGGTTGTTGATATCATGCATCGATATCAAGCACGTTAAGGTAGGAAGAAAACACACAAGGGAACACAAAATTTTGTAAAACCCATGCCCCCTAGAGGCGACATGTACTTTACAATTGACAAATGTTCCCACAAACACACCCCTGCAAGAAACATGTTAGTGTCCACATAAAAACAACAACATCAATGGATATGAAATCTAAGGCATGCAAGATTCAAGATAGACAAAGTGCATGGAGCAATAGTATTGTTATGATTTGTAAATGAGATAAGAACATCATCAAATTCACTATGCAGAAAGCATGAGTGCTTCCACTAGCCAAGCATTAGATAAGATATACAACCCCATCATCATATTAGGAACTAAGTCCAATTTTTTATTTTCTCGCGAAAGGGGCGCTAGGTCTGTATCAGTATAAATGTTTTTCATCATCTGCCTGCTAGATAGAAACACTAGAAGAAGGGAAACAATAAATAAGAGAGGAGAAATAAGTGCCTTAGGGACAGTCATGTGGGAGGGTGCCCCCAGGTCACCAACTGTAACTCTATGTCCATAAGACACAACACACAACAATGAAATCAAAGAGAGGCAATATAGAAGAATGATGATACAAATAGAAGGTCACAACAGAGGTGATCTCCTAGTATCCTGGACCTTACAAGAGAATCAAGGGTCATCCCAAGAGGCCTAAACAACACATAACACATCACAGGGGAAGCACATCATGAGAGAGATAAATGGTTAGAGATAGGGCTAGCGGTCATCAAGTAAATCATCGACGAGGTCATCATCTTCCCAAATTTGAATGCTAGAAAGAGGTATAGGTTGTTCCATTTGTCTGTCTAATGTATTTTGATCACCTCCCAATCCCTAAAGGGATAATGAAGGATGGACCTTAACATGAATATCATCTCTTAGTGGACTAGGTGGGTTATGAAATTGTTCCTTATCCACATCAATCATTCCAAATAGGTCAGGATAATCAAAATAGTCTTGTGTTATCATGATGTCATCCATTAATGCTTCATTTTGGTTAGGAGGATTATTCAAATTACTAGAGCTATCCCTAGTCTTCTTGTGTGAGTTATCTGAATGCTCAGATGCAGGAGAAGTAGGGTGTCTTGTGAATTTATCATCACTCTCATAGTCATTGTCAATATCATCTCCATATGTTTCAGCTATCAATTCCCAACTATTAGAAGTGTCATGCTCTTCATTCAAAGTGTGTTTTATCAATTCTTATACTACCCAAGGGTATGTATTGATGAGAGATATGAAGTTGTTAAGATCATATACATAGTCAAGGATTTCGAAGGAAGAAGGCACAAATATATCTTTGTTGTGCATTGCTTGTATATAGGTGATGACATGAGGATGCATGCGAAGAAATTTGTAGAGATTCTCAAATTTTGTGATATAGGTATGTAAAGATTCAAAAGAGCATTGAGGAGATGAGGCCATGAGTGCCAAATCAGATTTTAAAAGTTTCTTAGAAGATACGCAGAAGACAAGTCCAAAGTTATACGCAAAAATGACCTAAATGCTTGATTTTTTGTACTTTTTCAATGCAAATAAGTGAAAGCAAAGATGTTGTAAGGATTTTGATCAGGGGAAGAAAATTATATGTCTAATATCAGTCCCATACAACAATAATATCTTTAATAGCACACTCTTGATGCAAATCTAAGATGATGCCAAGTCAAAATATAGTGAAAATACACTAAAATATGCAATTTTTCACAAAATCTCAATGCAAAAGAGCATGAAAAAGGGTGTTGTGAGGAAAATTATGATGGAAATAAAATTATATCAGTAATAATAGCCACTTGATTCTAAAATATTTGTCACAACACACTTGTAGTGTCACCCTAGGTCAAACCCTACTGAAAATGTAGTAAAAATAGGCAATTTTTCGCAATTTTTCAACTCCAAGACCTAGCAAAAGGGGTTTTGTAAATAATTTTAGGAGGTGAAGAAAAAAATAAAAAATGATATCAGTCACATCAACCCATAAAATTTGTCACAACACACTTGGAGTGCAAACTAGGCCAAACCCTAGGGCAAAAATAGCAAAAATGTGTAGATTTTCACCAAATTTTCACTACAAGAGCCCAATAAAAAGGTGTTGTGAAGATTTTTAGGAGGGGAAGAAAATTATTACCCTGATAACAACCAATTAATGAAAAAATATCCTTCACAACACACCTATGGTACAAATTTAGAGAGTCGATAAGGCCAAATCTAGTGAAAATCAATGTTTTTCAAGACCTAGGGTTGAGATCTTGATGTAAAATGTTATATGAAAGTTTGGAAAGCTGAAATATGATGAAACTTAAATAAACTCAAATCTAAAAATTATTTCCAAACCATAACATGCAAAATGCAAGTGCAAATCTAATGAAAAATCAATGAAAATGCTAGTTTTTGTTGACTTTTTCTACGCAAAAATACAAATTTTTAAAATTTCAATGCAAATTTGTTCCAAAATGCAAGACTAAAGCCAAATGCACATTTGAATGAGTCTCTAAAATCAGTATAAAAAATTGAAACAAGGTTTTACCTACAAACCCTAGATTTTGGAATTACTAGGTTATACGCAAAATTCACAATTTTCAACAAAACCCTAGCAATTTTATGATGAAAATGCAATGCAAATTAATGATTTTTTGTAATTTTATATAATTTTAATTAGATCTAATGCAAAAATCATAAATTTGATGAAATTGAATTTAATTAATGCAACATGCAAAACCCTAGCATGCATTTTTTTTTAATTTTTCCAATTTTTCAATTTTTTTGTAAATTTTCCAATGCAATAAGATGATTGATACTATGAATGAATGAAATCAATGAAAATATGAAGCAAAACAATCGAAAAGGTGCAAATAAGTCCAATAACATGGGTTCACCAAAATGCAATGGGTAGAATTTGGATGTTAGGTTTTTGGTAGTTTTGGTATATATCCTCCTTTCACCCTTACATTCAAGGACCTAGGGTCAAGTTGCAATGTAATATCATACCCTAGGTCACTATTGAGATGTAGGCAAACTTGGATTTTTATAATTTGATTAACAATTTCCTTCTCTTATGCTCAATTGTACCTTAAAACCCTAATTATGCAAATACGACAGTAAACAGATGAATTACAGAAAATGCTTCTGCAGAAAGATGTAAAATACCAAATAACTGTGCACCTATTTTCAGAGTTCAGAGATGGAAAAATCATGGGCTAAAGAGCGGGCACCCAAGTCCAGTGCCCTACTTTTTGTCTAGATCTGGAAACAAGGTCTGCAACCTGTATCTGTTGTATTAAGATTTTCCCATTATGGAACTTTGAGGACTAATGAGCAGGCATCCAAGTCTAGGGAGCTATTTTCTTCTTTGATCTACAATTTTGACACTTTGTTGTACCCTTCTACAACTTCACTTTGTCTGCAACTCCAACCTGTAACCTGCAATCATGAAAGCTTTGGGAGGGGCTTGTGGTGTTTAGAGGCTTGCCTTAATCAAGCCCCGGAGAGACATTCAAGCAATCTGAACACCGTTGTCAGATAGAGATTGTATGCCTTGGGAGGTAGAGGCAAAAACCAAATGATAAATGCTCAATAATCACAATAGATGTCACCTTGTAGTGAAGATCTCATGGAGGAAGAAGCTCTTCATTCCATGAGGAGATGGATGCTCAAATCTACAAACACAAACACATAGACAACACAAATCTGCTCTTGCAACACAATGAAAGTCTTGAATCACCTTTAGAATGCATAAAGTTCACAATAGCCATCTATTTTACAAATGAATGCCTAAACATGCTTTTATATGCAACTACAAACATTCTCACCAAGATTTCATAAATTCAAACTTATTGTGTCGGCCTAGGGACCAAATAACAGTCATAAACCAACACTAGAAATTTAGGCCTAATCCAAAATAGGGTAGGACTAGGGCACAGATGCCCAAGTCCTCCCCCCTATTTTGGGCAGTGTTAGGTTCAAGGGGTCCCTGTAGACCCCATTTGTCATGATACCCAGGGTTCATTCCATCGGGATGTTGAATTATGATGCAAGATGTCCTAAATGCACACTAGAGACCTGGGAGCTAAACCTTTTGAGGGAAAAGCCCCCAAGGGGACATTTTATGTCATTACAAAACTTACCAGAACCTCTTTGCAGTATATCAACAAAGTTTGCTTCAATTTCATCAAGCTCATCATCAGGTTACACCTTGTACTTTTCAACCCTGGAGATCTTCTCTGAAGTACTATCTTTGAAAGTAGTCTTAGTCTTTGACAGAGCATCACCAAGTTCTCTCATCTCAAAGGCTGTAAACTTTCCTAGCAACTGATCCTTGATGACCTCTTTCACAATCATTACTTCTTCAATTGTAGCTACCTTGTGACTATAGGATTTAGGTAATGACTTGAGAATTTTCATCACAACTTCCTTATCCTCAATAGTTCCTCCCATAGCTTTTATTCCAGTGACAAGTTCATCAACCTTTTGCATGTAGGATGTTATGTTTTCATCTTTGCCATTCTTTAAACCTTCATATTTAGCTTTCAGTCCCAACAATTTGGCACTCTTTACAGATTTATCTCCTTCATATATATTTTCCAACTTTTCATAGACTTCTTGAGCAGTTTCATAGTCCATGACCTTTATTAAATCAACATTAGTCAATGTACTTAACAGAGCATCTCTAGCTTTTATATTTAACTCATATTCCTTGATTTCATCTTTAGTTGTGAGACCATTCGTAGGCATGGTATATTTAGTCTCTGTCAATTTCCATACTCTATAACCAATACAAAGAAGATGGATTTTCATGCGTATCTCCCAGGTCACATAATTCATTCCATCAAACTATGGAGCCTCCTTCATGTAAGACATCCTAGATCTACCTCAAGCTGTTAAGCTTACCTTCAAGGAACCTTGCTCTGATACCAATTGTTAATATGCATAGGATAATTGAGAGGGGGGTGAATTAGTTGTCACAAAACTTTAACTACTTATCAAGAATTCAATTGTTCAATCACTGTTATTAAGTTTTAACCATGAAAGTATGAAACATGAAGTTTAACACAATAACATATTCAACACATGAGACACCATATTTTTACATGAAAAACCCTATAAGGGAAAAACCATGATGGGTGTTAGCCCACAGATATATATATATATATATGTTATAAAAATACCAAAAAATAGATGCTCAATGTCTATGGGCTCACTACCAAAAAATGCTCACTGCAAAGATCGTCTCACTGCCATGGATTTGCGAACTGATTTGATAGCATCTACTCCATGCCTGAATTCAGTTCCATTGAAGTGCAATACTTCTTCTCTTCGCTACACTTCTTACACCTCTCATTTATCTTTTCATTTTTGCACATGGATACCTCTTTTGCAGCTACATTACATGTTTTTATACAACTCATCAACCTTGGAATGAACATCAAGGTCGGAATTACATTCATCAATTGTTGGAACAATATCCAAGGTCAGTATTACAATCATACATAGAAATAGGTCTAGACCTAATACAAAATTTGCTAAGAGAAAGATGTAAAGATGTATGCAGATCACACTACACCTTAGCTAGGACTCAAATATAATCTTCCATGCCACAACACGCTACTATAATCTTCAAAGCATCTAAGCAATTAGTGAAAGCAACCAAGTTGGCCAAGACTTGTGTTCTCACTAAGTCTTCTAAGAACAGTCTTCATCCATGATCTAAATTTCTCTTTGGAGACCAAATCAAAGGTAGGAACATGATCAAGAGACATCCACAAGCACATTGTAATTGCCAAGAACATGCGCACAACCTCTAACCAATTTGTCAAAAGGATTCTTCAAACTAGAGCACTTAAACAACACTATCAGCCACTGTCATAAAGGAAAGATTGCTTACGGACCACCAAATCATGAACCATAGGAGTTGAATGCTCTTATCATCATTACCAACTTGATTCCAGAACCACAGATTGAAATACTTAACTACGAATGAATGCAGAGCATAATACATTCTCCCTTTCACCACCAAACATATAGAAAAGAAGTTTTCACTCTGGTGAACATAACTAACTCAGGATCTTCATACCAGATTCTCAAACTTGGAGCATAGCTTCTTCAGAAATGTATCTAAATAACTTCCAATCTGCAAATAAAGATATTCATTCTACAAGGAATGTGAAGCAATCTATTGGACTGTTCTTCTATAGACAAAGATACTCTGCAACACACTATTTCCACCAGAGGAGAAAATTTTCTCAATATCCTCAATGTCAGGATCTCCAACACTTATATAGGTGAATATGAAGCATCTAACTCATTACAAACAAGCATCAAAACAACAGCACAGTTGACACCAATGACAACATTGATATGTTGACATGAATGATACTATTTAGGCACATACTTGCAACAAAAATAAATATGTTAGAACAAGAGATAATTCTTGAGTTGTTAAGGGAAGAGAAAAAATTGATTCAAGAACTGCAACAATTGAGAGCTAAACTTGTTTGAAATACATCACAAAATATACCACTTTCTAATGAGGATGGATATGTAAATGCAAGTGATCATTTTACCCCACAATTACCTCATAGTACAATTCAAAATATTGGTAATGGGAGTGGTGCACATCATACACAATAGGACCATTTTATACTACAAGCCTCAAATCAAATAAATGCTTATGTTGTCCCCACTGGTCAAAGATTAGTGAGTTACCAAGATAAAGAATATAATCAGTATGTCAAGCATTATCAATATCAAACCCCACATCAAAATAGTCAACCACATCCACAAAGAAGAGTGTTTATCCCAGACATTGATAAACCATTGAACTTCAATAATATCCAAGGCTACCCAAATCCTTACTCCATTGAGCTTAGAAATCATGTGCCTATATTTCATGGAGAAGGATATGAATAAGCTTGTAGGCATGTACAACTATTTTGTGAGTTTATTGAAAACTTTCAGATTTGTGCAAAAGATATCATTATGAAATTCTTTGTAAGATCTTTAAGGGATGATGCAAGGGAATGGTGTAAAAGCTTACCCATACAAAGTATATCTTCATGGGAAGATCTCAAAAGGCTATTCCTGAGTCAGTTTGATAACAATAATGAAAATTATACACAAACTTTAGGGCTTCAGTCTATTCTAACAAACAATGAAATGGCATATGATACATCAGAGGTTGAGACCAATCTTCAAGGTGCAAATGCCCTTGTTGTCCCAACTTACCCACATAAATACCTTGTACACCACATTCAGCCCCATATCCATTATCAACAAATTGCACACACTGTTGACCCTGCTGTCCATATTCAAGAGGATATGAACTCTCTTAAAAATATATATCAAAATCAGCAGTTTGAGAATGAAGAGGATGAGTATTTGCATATTCAAGAAAGAGGACAAGGTTCCATCATGAAATATGAATATCACATACCCCCCTTAGATGCATTCTTTAACCTAAGGAGACATGAAGGAGAATCTGGATGTGCTTTACTCAACAGAATGATGGATATCTATATGCAGATACCTTTTAATCTTAGGTCTGATGAATCCATATGCACTAAGTGGTTCAAAATAGTATATGAGCCTAATTCAATTTATTGGCCTGAACCATTGAAGCCAATTACTCTAGACTAGGTGGGTAAATTAATTGGTATCATAGATAAGAAAAGGTATGAGAGTGCTATCAATGTTAAATCTAATGATGAAATCATTGATGAATATGGAGAAACTGATCCAACAACACAACCAATAGTGGAAACATGTACAAGTGAAGTTTTTTCAGATTTGAATGAGGATGAAGTTGTAGAAGACCAATTCTCCACCTTGGATCAAGATTGTAATATTGAAGATGTTGTTGAAGACACAATGCTTGAGGAGTGCATTAGCCATGAGACAAGTAAAGAAGAAAGTCTACTTGATAGCAAACAAATAGCACATCCATTGACAGTTGAGTACCATGATGACACAATTGATGAAGAAGAAGTATGCACACCTAATTATGGTATACATAATAATTTGAGTGCATTTCATGATCAAACAATGGAGGTGTGGCCATTTATGCTTTGTCATAGCATTGATAATAATAAGTTAGAAGTTGAAACACAAAGGGACAGTGTGCCTTGCAACAATGAAGAGAGTAATGATTGCAATAAGTCCATAGAGGATGGGTATGCAAGTGAAAGTGTCTGTTATGATAGCCTAAATACTAAGGAAAATATAAAAGGCCTCCCCTCCATATCAAATTATGGCTGTACTTTTGACAAGGTTGTTGGAAATTCAATCCTATACAATAAGAGCAATGTATGTCATGATGAATCCATTGAGTATCCAAATTTTGATGACAACCCTGTGAATTTTGATTTACAACAAAGGGATGTTTGAATCTCTTATGGAGGTCAAGAGGAAAAATCAGTGGAAGATATGAAAGAAGAAGTGTGTTCACTCAACAATGAGTAGATTTCAGATTTATTGACCATAGAATATTAGAGGCATATGCATGAAAATGACCATGAGCTTATGTGCCCTGCTCACATAAACTTTGACAAAGATAATGTTCCTTGTCCATTTGTTTTTCCTTCCCCAAATAAACAAGATAATGTTGCATCAACTTATGAGGGAAACAAGTATACTGATGAAATTGTCATATCTGTTGTATCATTATCCAATGATTTGGAGTACTGCTATGATATTGATCCTAATGAAGATTCATGTAATCTCAAGTATAGTTTTCACAATGATGAAGGAATTCTTGAAGCTGAACAAGAACCTATGTGTATGCTTGTTCAAGAGGGGATATGCAAATCAAAATTAAAGGTCTTTGGCTCACATGCAAGAGATGTTGATTTGTGTATCATGGACAATGTATGTTCAACATTGATTGGCTTAGATGTGCATAGTGATGAGTGTATGATGTCAATACCAATCAATGATATGAAAGAGTTGGGAAATGTCTCATGTCAACCTATCTCAGAAGAGGTTGATATGGTAGAGTTTTCAGACCTATGGGAGAAGCATTCAGATGATGGAATGCACAACATGAATATGCATGATTTTTTTCTTTCCCACACACCTAGAAGCTATTTACTTGATTTGCATCAAAGGCCCTATGATAGTTTTAGACTTTCTATGCAAACTCATGGTCTTAGTTATATGGTGAATTATGACTATTTTTAGTTTTCAACTCAGCTGGGAGATCATTTCATGATGCATGATAGTGACCAGAATCATGGAGAATGTTGCATTGAAATTAAATGTTCCTTATATGATTGAAGTAGCATGAGTTCATCACGTGATTTTCAGATTATGCCTAATTGTGAACTGGAGAATGGTAAAGGAAGTATGGGAAATGCTGAACATAGTGTTATATATTTTGGAAGTTTTTAGTGACAGTGAATATACCCTGGCAGATTTCATAAATATCTTCAAGTGGAGCTTGATGGATTTGGATCAGAACAAGATATATGATAGAGGTAAGTTTAGGCTTCTCTTTTTTTGGTGGCCTTGAGCCATCAGCTATGGTGTGATTTTCAAACCATATCAGTTCAGGATAGAGGAGTTTGACTCTACTGCCCAATGAATAAGACACTCATTCTACTCCCCAGAGATCTAAATTCTTACTATGCCCATAGGGGGCATACATCCCCAGATGGAGCCACTATTGGACCCTTCAAATTTTGGCAAAATTTGAAGGTCCCATGATGAAAAAATTAATTTCAACACTAAGAAATGTACCTAAAAAATCTGCCCAAGTAACCTACTTTAGAGAGTCATAATTCGAAACCTATTCACTTCTATGGAAAATCACTTTATAGGCATATTTATCTATCATATGTAAGTGTGTATATTTGATTTCATCCTCCCATGATTATATTTGACAAGGTTTTGAAGCATCAAGTTCGAGGGTTCTGGGAAAGTTTGTTGTCTAGACATTATGAAATCGTCCAAGGAGGTCAACTTTAGAAGTCAATGTCTATGAGCTGGATGGTTTTCATGACAAACCAATTGATGTTCTAGATTTTCCCCCATATTAATGTACTTTCATGCCAATTTTTAAAACCCTAGCATCTCATTTGATATTTTTTTAAAATCAAAAGCAAATGGAATTTTCACTGTTTTGATGACTGCATTTCCAGAAAAGTTTTAGTGAGGTCAACTTTGACCTTTAATATATTGTGAAGGAGATGGATTGGTGAAAGACCCTTTTGCACACATGTTCATTTCACCTAAATGAACTAATCCCCCAAGTGGCAGACCCCAACAAGAGATTTGATATTTTTTCAAAATGGCAAGTTGGTGAGTTTCATATATTTTTAACAAGTATAGTTGTAGGAAAAGCTAAGTGGGCTACTTTGAATGATAATATATCACACATCTAGATGTGTTTTACCAAGCTATTTGCTACACTGAATTCTTTGTTCAAATGTCTACATGCCTATACATTTTCATGACTCTAGGAGATGGTTTGACGAGTTTTCCAGGGTGATTTTGGAGGCCACATGACTTGTTTTGGGTCATTGTGCAAGATGCCAAAAAGAGGATTTTAATGACTACCCATTGCAATTTTTTCACCTCAAAAGCATATTGACGCAGTCCTAGATCAATTCAGAACAAAAAACTTGTTTCAAAACAAAATTTTCTTTAGTCAGGCCCACATGGGGACCCGACTTGTGTCACATAATTGTTGTTACAGGAAATGGAAGGTTGTGATTCTATAAGAGAAGAATGCAAGGCAATTCAAAAAGTTAGTTTACATTTCAAATATTATATTGGAAATACTCTGGCAGACACTTGTGCAAGATAGAGAGTATGTGGAAACAACAAAGATGGGTTAGTTGCCATAGGTGGGGAAAAGGAATTGTCCTTTTACCACCATAGTGAAAAGTTTGTAATTACATTTGGTTCATTTAGTGTGCCCGTGGAACAATTATTGGAATTGTTAAGAATCCTCTAGTATGTACTAACTACTACAATGCAATAAAATTTATCTCCATAGTTATTGCAAAAGAAACTATTGTGGGAACACTGAACATTTTCTATGCTCCAATTATAATCATAAGGTGCCATTGCCATCGACTATTCATTTCAATCTCATTACATTATGTAAATAAGGTGTTATGAAAAGAGGGTTAGTTGAAGGAGGTGCTGCACATTCTGGTCACTATAGACAAACCATATGAAGACCCATTTACATATCTTCAATTGTTACAGACCCGTATTCTCAAGAAATCATTTTCAAAAGGAGGAAATATGCCCATTCCTTTAGCAACTCACAAATGATCTGCATAGCTAAGCATGTTTGGTTGAGAAAGACTAGTTATGCAATGGGAAAAACATGGAAAGAGATTGATGATGCTACCAGAGCCACATTCATGTAATCTAGCAAATTGAAATTATTACCAAATGAAATGGAAAATTTATGTCTTGAAGTTGGGAATCAATCTGGTGAATCAATTGAGAATGGCAATGGAGGCTCCTAAAGTACACAATTATCTAGATTGCTAGAGATAGCTGCTTCATCGGGGTTGCCTGAGATGGTTGCATCCTTAGGTTTTCTTAACATGCAGTCATTTTCTACCTTGGCAGAACTGATTGCTCTGTGTACAAGAATAGATTTTCCCACTTCTCAATTTGAATTACCCCAAATAGAAATCCTCGTGATTGTTAATCACAATGGCAGTCTTTCCAGTAAAGAGTACGTGGTTCCTAAAATAGATAGAAAAGATGTTAATCCTGAACAAATTGCTACGGATATGGAACTAGTTGTTGATGGAGATAATTTTTCCTCAAAAGAGCGCACAGATATGAGGAATATTACAAAGAAATAATTAATCAAAGAGACTCCTCCATATCGAAGTGAGTGATTTCTAAGTCCCTTCAAAATCTTGAGAACAAAAAAGAACATACAATTGAAAATTCATCGTACAAAGAAGTGAATATCTACAAAAACCAAATGCAAGTTCCTTTGGTGCCATAAAAGATGGAAAAGGTCACACTATTGAGAAAGCTATAGAAAGGAATGATGAATATCAGGAAGAACCAAAAACTAGTCACATTGAAATAAAGATTTTGCTCAAAATAGCATAAATATCATCAAACGGACCTTTTAATATCAGGTTAACTAATTCTCAAGTCCCTTCGATATCATGAAAGATAGGAAGAAGCATGCGTGATGGGACTAAAGAATGTTTTCAGAGAGAGATGAATTCTGGTGGGAACGAATAATGAGTTCCTACAAAATACTGATGGAAGCATAAAAATATGTAATATAAAATGAAGTAAAATATTTTCACCGAAATGTGAAATATTTTCACCAAAGGAGTTATAGAGTGGGTGATTATTTTACACTGAGGATATTTTTATTCTAAAGTGCATACAATTAAGGTTGAAACATCTCCAAGAAGGAGTAAATGTGAGCATGAAGATTGCCAGCAAAAGGAGAAATAATAATGATTAAAGTTAATTTCTCATTGAGATGCAAAGGAAGATTAAATTAAATCTTTTGTTTGTTGATGATAATTAAAGTAATACAAGTTTGCACTAGACAAACGTGTGAAGGGTCATAACCCTTGGAAGTACAAGGTATATATATAAAAGATAAAATTAAGAGATCATCATGAGCAATTAGTAGGATTAGATAGTAGATAGAATATACCAGAAAATAAAGACTTCTAATGCATATTATAAAATCTTTTAAAGCAATTTAACAGAGAAGAATATTATAATCTGGTGGCCAACATTTTGGTGTTCAATTATGTGTTGATATTAATTCATATACGTTATCTTGTTGTCTCAAGAGTGGTCTTTCCTTGTTATTCAAATTGAGTGTATCAAGCATATATTTAATTTGTCAAGACACATTTGTTGCCTTTGTGTGATTCATGTTGATTGGTTTTTGTGAGAAGTGAATTAAAATCCTCTTAAGACATTCATTTTAATTGGTTTCTTCCTAGAATTAAAATCCTTTTAAAAAATTCATCTTAACTAGTTTCCTTGAAGCAAGAATTAAAATCCTTTCAAATAGTCACAGTAACCTGGGGAGATATCACTGGGATTTGTAAGAAGAGTTCGATAACTGAAAACCTTGTACGTTTATACAAAGTATAAACATTTGAAAAGTTTGAAATAATTTGAGTTAAGCCAAGGGGGAGGACACATTTTCTTGCCCCTTAGTTGTTGTCCCTGATGACAAATCCACAACTTGGTATGATATGTGTATGGTATCATGACACATGACAGTTGATACAGTGGTACATGCTGGCACATGCTTGACAGTTGGCACATGTTTGATATGGTATGCATATGTTCTTGATATGATATCATGAATCATTCTCTCATTGTTTTCTCATGGTAACAGTTGGTTGGTTTTATGTTGTATCATCACATTGTTGGTTCATGGTCATAAGTTGATATTCATTGTTCATTGTTATTGACACATGATGGTTCATGCTCTCATGGTTCATCTCAGTTGATGATACAACTTTGACATATGGTATTCTTGATGTCATCTCAGTTGATATACATCTGATGCTCAATATATAGATACAATTGATATACATGTAATGCTATACATAGTTGCTATATTGACTATGCACTTGATCTTTTATGCTCTTATGATCTCTTGGTATGATGACAGTTGGATATCATCATGGTGATATGACTCTGAGGGTATCTTGGTATAGACATGCATTGTAAGTATGGACATCCATGGCAAGTTTATCATATGGTGATATGGATATAGCACATTGATATCATATGGCATCTTCAATTACTATGTTTGGTGCTAGTACTATGTCATTTGATAAAATGCTTTCACAGTGACATTTTCATAATGTGGTTTGGTTTGGTAATCATTTTGTTGCTTCATATGTGGTCTCTTAAGAATTGGTTTCATTTTGACATTAAATCAGTATGCAAGTTCTTTGAAGTTATTACTACAAAGGTTAGATTTGTTTAAAAGGAGACATTTAAATTCAAGGTTATCATTTACTAAGTTTGTTAAAGTGACTAAGGGTTACTTAAGAGTCTACATGGTCATTTAGTGGCATTTGATTTTATTTTCAATGATATAAAGTGCCACATTCAGGTCACTTAAGGGCTCAACATGATTAGGAGGTCACGGGCTCTAAAATCTAGTAAAAAGAAATTTTGAACAACTTTTGTGACCGGCCTTTTAGGGCTCACCGAGAGTGCAAGTCGCACGTTTTTGTATTGGGCAAAAAGACTTTTGTTTTGGATCATTATGCATAGTTTAACTTTGTGAAATGAAGCTTCAAGCTAGGGTTTTATGTTTCTGTGATAATCATGAGAATGCATGGTCAAAATAGTGGGTATCTCTGCATATTTTGAAGAGGATCTTAAGGATTTGATAGTGCAGGTTCTCAAAGGGTTGAGCTTGTTCATTTTTGACTAAATCTTTCACATATTCTTTAGCAAAATGATTCTTATTTGTCAGCCTATCAGGTGATATCTTCTCTGTTCTCATTTTTTCTAAAAGTCTTGAAATGCATGAAACAAATTGGTGAAGTAGAGACTCTTTTGGTTGTTTGGTTTGAAGCTTACTTACTATTCGTTGTATAAGGGTTTGATAATATTGCTGATACCTCTGTGGAAATACTTGGGCTTTTCTCTATTTCTAACTTGAAGGCATTTTGTGGTGGTCATCATATTAAGGTTTTTGACTGTGGTTTAATATTATGAGGAAACCAAACTATAGTGATAGTTATAATACTTTGTTATAACATTATTCAGTTGTAACTATAATAAGGAAACTCTCAGGGTGAACTGTGGTTGAAACAAGGGTAACTTGCATGGTTATTGAAGACAATTTGGTGATAATAATGTTGTTTGTCAAAGAATTCTTTAACTTAGTACACAATTTGAACATAAATGTATTAAAGGTTTAAATCCTCTAATCATGGTTAAAGCTACACTTCAAAGGCATTATTTATTAGCCTTTATGGGTCTATTCAACTAGGCTCCTGTGATAGTTACTAATGCAGTTGCAAACAACCTGAGACAGTTGCATGAATACAGTTATCTTCTCAAACTATTTTGTTAAAGAAAGAAAGGCATTTCTGAGAAAGTATTAAAGAGATTATACTCTATTGAGTTTGTTGGCTTTTTGTAGTCATTGTAATATCAAACAAAAGCAATAGACTATGATTGAATATCATTCTGTAATCAGTTGTATATGTGCACAAGTTGATGTAATTCTTGAAGTCTCAAACATTCAATGACATATTCAAGAACAGATCTTTAAGAAAAATAGAGTAACCCTCTGTATTAAACTATATTATTCATTGTATGGATTAAAATATGTCAGTGAGGCACAAATAGCCAGTGAGGCACAAACAACCATTGAGGCAGGATAAAAATCTATTAAGGTAAAGTTGTATAAAGCCAGTGAGCCAAGAAAAATTATTAGTGAGACTGTATGATTGGGATTTTGATATTAAGCTAGTGACGCATCTTTCCCGAGTGGTTTTTATTCCCCAAGATGGTTTTCCACTCATGTAATTTTTTGTGTTATGGTCTCTCTCTATGTGATCCATTGATGTCTTATGTCAAAACTATCCATTACATTCATTGTTCAGTGTTTCATTTTCTATCTTTCAAAACATTCAAATCAGCATTGCAATTTATTTTAAGTTTAAAAGGAGGTGAAAAGAAGTGAAGATTTATTGTTGTTTGTCTACAACACTGATTCACCCCCCCTCTCAGTGTTGGTTGTACTCCAACAAGTGGTATCAGAGCTAGACCCTTGCAAGAAGTCTAACCAGCTTAAGGGATCCTGGCAATTGGAGTACAATGGGTAAAAAGAATAGAAATAAGGCCTCAAATAAAGAAAAGAAAAATGTTGATCAACAAATTGAAAAGAAAACCTTAGTTAAATCCAATAGCGAGTTGTTGCATGAGTCAACCATGAATGTAGATACAAAATGTCATAAAGAAATCAGCCCTGTAGTTAAGAGTCTTGACAATGTGAATGTTAGTAGACAAGAACTAGATAATTTTGTAGTTGGAATTGATGATGCAAAAGGAGATTTCTTTGTAGATGAAGATGGACAAGAGTTTGATGAAAATGATTGTGAAGTTGATATTGAAGGTGAGCATTTATGTGCTCTAGAAATGAACAAGTATCTTGAGAAAGAAAACCAGGAATTAAAGGTTCAACTTCAACAAGAGAAGGATTTTAAGAGTAAGGTACTCTCTGATTTTGCTAAAGTTTATTTAGAACTTAAAGAGGCAAAGGTACAAATCGAAGAGACAAACAAATTTGTCATTAATCTAAAAATAGAATTTGAAGAAGTAAAAAGAATAGTTGACCTTACAAAATCTGATCTTGAAGTAAAAAGAATAGAATGTCTGAAGTTAGAGAAATAAATAGTCTCTTTAAGAAAGGATTTGGAAAAAGCTTCTTCAAAGCTGCATAAGAATATTCAATTTGAAAAGAGTACTAACTGCTTGAGTGATATGTTGAGTAAGCAAAGATATTACAGAGACACTACTAGCTTGGGTTATGAGAAAGGAGAATGTTCCAAGTCAAGAGATACTCCTAGGAAGAAGATAGACCTGAATACTTACTCTACTGCCCCTGAGAATGAAGCCAAGAAGGAAGAAAAAGGTAAAGTTGTTGATAGAAGTAGTACAAATAGGCACTCAAGACCTTCATCTACCAAGCAATATCATTTGGTCAGGTCTAACTATTCTCAGTTCCATGGTTATTTCATTTCATGCCATGTTTATGGTCATAGAGCTAGACATTGTGAAAGAAATGTTTTTGGTTGGAACAAGAAGAAAAGATTTAATAGTTTGTCAAATCAGGATTATAATGTTGTGTGTTACAACTGTAATAAAGTTGGTCATCTAGCAAGAAATTGTTGGGTGCATGAAAGATATGATTATGGAAGCTTTCTCAGATCACCTAGAAGAAATTATTTTTCTTTTGGTCAACACAACAATATGATATGTTATAGGTGTAGTAGTTACAGACACAAACCAAGGTGGTGTAAGAATAATTTGTTAAAACCATCTAGAAAAAATATGACCAAGCAGAAACAAGATAGTACCTTAAACAAGAAGAAAGAAACTATATTGGTTTGGAGAAGAAAGAAAAACCAGGAGATGGTTGAGTCTAATCATGTGCATATTGCAAAAAACATGTGCATAACAGTTTAAGAAGAAAAGTATAATGATAGGGGGAGTTGTTAAATGTCTTAACTTTCAACCCCAAGAAGTTCTAGAAGGTTTGTTTGAGATTCAAATGACAAAGGTCATATCCCTCATGTGAATTAGGAACTCATGATCATAATGTAAATAGTATGTTGTTCATGATCACCAAGAGTTCTATCATAGTTACATAAGGCCATCCTAGTTACAATACAATGTGATGCCAATTGATGAATAAAATATTTGTTGATGCACAGTCTACAGTCATGCATATATGTCACAATAATATTATGTGAGCATTCATCATGTTTGCCTATAAATAGTGATAGCAGTTAAGCAGGGACAAGGTGGTGGTTGAAGTCTAACACCATGATTCAAGTGACAATGGTATGAACATAGTATGGGAGTTGGACATGTTGCAAAGGTAGTTAGATAATAATGGTTGAAAGTAAGATGGTGTAAATGCAAGATAAGATATATTCAAGGCATATCTTTCATCATAACTGACTATCTCAGAATTAATGTGCCCCAATACTCAGGATACATATGATCTTATGAGCATTGTAATTTCATGGTTTCTTCATTAGTTGTAGTAATGTCTCGATGTTAAGTTGATGTAGTCATAGGCAAAAGTATAAAATAGACTTTGAAACCTTTGCTAGCATCTCTAGAACAAGTTCTAAGTAAAGCATGGTTCATTGCATGCCCTTAAATGTCTCAGTTTATTCTTGCTTGTGATATCTTGCACCAAAAGGGTACAATCGATTTTGTCAAGAAATGATCTTTGACGGTGTCTTTGGCTTGTTTCTATGCAACTATTTTGACATGCATTGAGGCCTTGTTCTATGGTAACATGATATATTTTGGCTTGTACCTTCAAGAATAATATTGTTATCTATTTTTTATGGTATTATGATAGCTACATGATCAGATATTTGCTCCATAGTACATTTCTTGAGGTAGGTTTGGTGATTTAGGTTTATTCTGGCATCCTGGTGATAGTTTTAGTTCATTTCATGAGAAAGTAGTTCATTATCAATGGACAGTTCATTCCTGAGACAATTTCATTCCTGAAAAAATTCTAGTTCATTCTTTCTGAAATAGTTCATGTTTCATTTCAAATGTATTCTTGGTGATTATGGTGTTGTTTCTCTTTTGTGATCCTTAGTTTAGGATGACAGTGAGTTTGAGATGCAAGATCCTATCATGTATGGGCATACATTTACATGGTTTGGTGCTTTAACATATGGTTTGAATGTCTCTTTTTGCTCATGGCATATGTTTCCAAGTACTACAATTGTTGCATAGTGAATTAAAGTTCCATATGAGTAGGTACATTTTATGACAAGATGATGGACAACTTTAGATGACAAGTTTGTCATTTACATACATGAGGATAGAAAATGCAAAGTCTAGTGGGTGCATTGTGATATCATGATGAGAAAAATCTATGGGCCTATGTTGTAATGATGTGTGGTAACAGTGCTAATGTTAAGACAAGACATGGTTTGATATGATGCAAATAGTGATATTTCTTGCTTTAAGAGTATGATACAAGTGCTATTTAATCTCTTTATCAATTCATTTGATGGTGTTTGTTGACCGCACACATGCTTGCTTCCACATAGTGTTCCTTTGACTGAGATCATCTTGAGGGGGAGATTTAATTACGTATTATCTATCTATGTTTTATCATTTGGTACAGTAATATGATAAGTGATTACCAAGTATTATATTCTATTGTTTGGTATTTGCTCCAATGGTGTACTCAGCTATTCTTTTGGTGTTTGATCATTTCTATGGTGATTGGTAATGGTGACAGTGTTATTCTATCTGATGCTATTTAGTTGTTGTCCTTACTTTGTATATGCTTCTTTCTATGTCACTTATGGTGTTGACAGTGTAATTTATGTTTTAGATGCTCTGGATAGTTCTCCTTCATGGGACAGTCATGGTATGTTTGGTATGTTATATATTTTGGGACTTATATTTCCCATTTTTGACATATATTGATTTCCTGGAGGCATTAGCATACTTTCTTCTCCCTTTGTCTTCATGCCAAAAAGGGGGAGAGGAAGTTGTGTGTTGCCATCATGGACAAAGGGGTGGTTTGTTGCCCCTCACTTGTTGTCCCTAATGACAAATCCACAACTTGGTATGATATGTGTATGGTATCATGACACATGATAGTTGATACAATGGTACATGCCGGTACATGCTTAACAGTTGTCACATGTTTGATATGGTAAGAACATGTTCTTGATATGGTATCATGAATCATTCTCTAGTGTTATGTTGTATCATCACATTGTTGGTTCATGGTCATAAGTTGATATTCATTGTTCGTTGTTATTGACACATGATGGTTCATGTTCTCATGGTCCATCTTAGTTGATGATACATCTTTGACATATGGTATTCTTGATGTCATGTCAGTTGATATACATTTGATGATCAATATATAGATATAGTTGATATCTGTGTAATGCTATACACAGTTGCAATACTAACTATGCACTTGATTTTTATGCTCTTATGATCTATTGGTATTATGACAGTTGGATATCATCATGGTGATATGACTTTTAGGGTATCTTGGTATAGACATGCATTGTAAGTATGGACATCCATGGCAAGTTTATCATATGGTGATATGGATATAACACATTTATATCATATGGCATCTTCAGTTACTGTGTTCAGTGCTAGTAACTGAAGATAGTTACTAATGCTCTTATGACAGTTACTAAAGTAGTTGCAAACTGCTTGAGACAATTGCGTGAATATAGTTATCTTCTCAAACTATTTTATGAAAGAAAGAAAGACATTTCTGAGAAGGTATAAAAGAGATTATACTCTATTGAGCTTGTTGGCTTTTTGCAGTCATTGTAATATCAAACAAAATCAATAGACTATGATTGAATATCATTATGTAATCAGTTGTATATGTGTACAAGTTGATGTAATTCTTGAAGTCTCAAACATTTAATGACATATTCAAGAACAAAGCTTTAAGAGAAACAGAGTAACCCTTTGTATTAAATTGTATTATTTATTGTATGGATTAAAATATGCCAGTGAGGCACAAATAGCAAGTGGGGCAGGATAAAAATCTAGTAAGGTAAAGTTGTATAAAGCCAGTGAGGCAAGAAAAATTGTCAGTGAGACAAAAGAAGTCATTGAGACTGTATGATTGAGATTTTGATATTAAGCTAGTGAGGCATCTTTCCTGGGTGGTTTTTATTCCCCAAGAGGGTTTTCCACTCATGTAATTTTCTATGTTATGGTCTCTCTGTGTGTGATCCATTGATGTCTTATGTCTAAACTCTCCATTACATTCATTGTTTAGTGTTTCATTTTCTGTCTTTCAAAATATTCAAATTAGCATTGTAATTTATTTCAAGTTTAAAAGGAGGTGAAAAGAAGTGAAGATTTATCTGTGTTTGTCTCCAACACTGATTCACCCCCCCTCTTAGTGTTGGTTGTACTCCAACAAGTGGTATCAAAGCCAGACCCTTGCAAGAAGTCTAACTAACTCAGGGGTTCCTGGCAAGTGGAGTACAATGGGTAAGATGAATAGAAATAAGGCCTCAAATAAAGAAAAGAAAAATGATGATCAACAAATTGAAAAGAAAGCCTTAGTTAATTCTAGTAGTGAGTTGTTGCATGAGTCAACCATGAATGTAGATACAAAATGTCATAAAGAAATTAGTGTTGCAGCTAAGAGTCTTGACAATGTGAATGTTAGTAGACAAGAACTTGATGATTTTGTAGTTGAAATTGATGATGCAAAAGGAGACTTCTTTGTAGATGAAGATGGACAAGAGTTTGATGAAAATGATTGTGAAGCTGATATTTAAGGTGAGCTTTTATGTGCTCTAGAAATGAACAAGTAACTTGAGAAAGATAACTAGGAATTAAAGGTTCAACTTCAACAAGAGAAGGATTTTAAGAGTAAGGTACTCTCTAATTTTGCTAAAGTTTCTTTAGAACTTAAAGAGGCAAAGGTACAAATTGAAGAGACAAACAAATTTGTCATTAATCTAAAAATAGAATTTGAAGAAGTAAAAAGAATAGTTGACCTTACAAAATCTAATCTTTAAGTAAAAAGAATAGAATGTCTAAAGTTAGAGAAATAAATAGTCTCTTTAAGAAAGGATTTGGAAAAAGCTACATAAGAATATTCAATTTGAAAAGAGTACTGACTGCCTGAGTGATATGTTGAGTAAGCAAAGATATTACAGAGACACTACTGGTGGTGTAGGAGCAATAAGGAGATCTCCATTTATCTTGTTAATGTTTGTTTTGATGTTCATGATGTTGTAATAAGGTCTTGGAAGACCATCCCCATGTTTTTAATAAGGACCATGTCCAAAAGTCATCATGTTGCTGTCATGGTTGAGGCAGTCATAAAGATCCATGTTTGTAAGCCTTTCTAAGGCATGTAGGGAGGTGTCAAGAGGTTGAGTGCCTTTTCGAAGGCTTATTTGTTTTGTAATTATGTTTTGAAACTTTGTAAATGTTTGTAAACTTTGAAAACAAAAACATTAGGAGCAGAACATGACAAAAACATTGGTTATTCAGTGGTTGTAGCGTAGTTTCACACCCTCCCACCGATCTAACCTACCCAAACTACCTTCTTTGGATAAAAAAAAGTCTTATTTAAACTTTGTATAGGTGCATTGAAATGTAGAGGAGAGTTGGAAGTGATTAGGGGAGATAATAAAGAAGTTACAACAGTTTTCTGCTCATTTTTTTGGTAAATCTGCTGCTATAGGCCGTACTGTCTTGCTGTACGGATGAGTTACTGTACATGGTCATGATCATCTGAAAGAGGGGTGAGTCTATTATCAAATTCTTTTGGTTTGAAGGTTTGAAACAATTGTATTGCAAAGTTATAGGTGTTTTCCTAAAAGTGGGTGTAGAACCCTCATCTAGGGTTTTGTTCACAAACTTCTTGGTTTCAACCATTCCACTAATGTAGACCTGTAGAAGATTAGTGGAATGGATAGGGTAGAGTTTATTTCAATGCTTTCCATGAGTTTTGGTGGCAAGGAACTAGAGTTGATGAAGTTCTTATGAAGAAACCTAACATCCTCGTGTGTTAGGTGTTGTCTAGAAGCCTAGTGAGGGAATAGTATAAGCCCAATCAGTTGTAGTCTATTTTGGAGACCTAAAACCCAAGAAATCCTTAGTTTTATCATGCCCCTGAGATGTCTAAAAGGTTGGTTGAGCACTGTGATCAAAATTGAGGGTGGTTGCTTCACAAAATAGGGCTAATTGGGGCTCTAGGCTACTAGGAGGGGTTATAGGTTAGGTCATATTATCCAAAACAACCCATACCTAATTTTGGATATGTTGTAGGGAATCCAAAAGGGTATCTTAGGATTGTCTAATATTTGAGGTTGCAGACCTATGTCAAAAGTTATTGTCGACTGTTTCTATTTCGAGGGCTACAAGGATTCTATTACGTTTGTGAAGGAAGTCCTAAACCCAAACTTGCTAAACCTTAACCAATGGTCTAGATGCGTCCCATGGTATGTCAAACAAGCCTTTAGATGCTGGTTTTAGAGAAACTAACTGTTGTTCCCACTTTTGCATAATGATCCATGAATTGGGCTCTTGAATGTGAAGAAGAAAGCCTTGTCAAATGGTGGAATCCTCAACCTATCCTAAGTCATCTACATCATAGTGGTATCAGAGCCCTAATAGGTTCTATTTTTGGTTGTGTAAGACCTGGTATATGTCAGCAGAGGAGAGTGAAGGAGAGGCTAGCAGCATGCCTCCAAAAGGGATGACCACTGAGGTGGTTAAGAAGTTCAAGGAGATGGAAGAGAAGATTAAGAGTGGAGTCAAGGGAGTACTCCAAGAAGAGTTGAAGGCACTGAGGATAGAGAAGAGGATAGATGAAGGTTCTAATGAAGAGGAAGAAAAAGAGGAGGAAGAAGAAGATCAAGAAGAGGCAAAGGTACCTGCAGATCATAAACATTTCCTTGAAGCCATCAAGGCAATTGGCAAAGATTCTTCAGAGGCTCGAATGGAGATTCCAACATTTAGTGGCAAGATGAATGTTGATGAAGTTATGGAGTGGATTGAGGCCCTAAATAACTACTTTGAATACAAAGAAGTTCATGAGAACAAGAGGGTGAAGTTTGCAAAAACTAAACTCAAAGGTGTTGCCCTCACATGGTGGAATTACACCCAAGGTGAGAGGATAAAGAATGGGAAGATCATGATCTCTTCATGGAGCAGAATGTTGGAGAGGATCAAGTCCCAATTCCTTCCATCAGACTATGAGGTGCAGATCTACAAGAAGATGCAAAATCTCAAACAAAGAGATTTGGATGTGGCCACCTACACCGAGGAGTTTCACAAGTTCTCTCTTTGTTGTGGATATGTGGAGGATGAAAAAGGTAAAGTGGCAAGGTATCTAAATGGTTTGAAGTTTAGTATACAAGATGAAATTAGTATATTAACCCCTGAAACCATGGATAAATGCAAAATAGAGGAAGAGGTGGCAAACATTTCAGAGGTAGTGGCAGTTTTGGAGGCAGAAATCAGTCCCAAAGAAGTCAAGGGGAATCTAGTTCCCAAGAACAAAGTGGAGAATTAGGTTCAAGAGGAGGCTTTAGAGGAAGGAGACCCAATGGAAGGGATAGATATAGTGGACTAGGGAGAGGTCCTAATGTCTTCACAGGAAGGTGCTATAATTGCAACCAAGTGGGACATCTAGCCTTCAAATGTCCTGAGAAACAAGCCTCAAGCTCTTATGGAGGAGAGAGAAGGAACCAGTTGATCCGAGAGGAAGATTGCCAAAGTGTTAACTCTCCAATTGGAAGTGCAGCCCCAGTCCATGAAGGAGAAAGTTTGATGATGAGGAGAACCATGTTGAAGGTGCCTCAAACACAAGAACCCCCTCAAAGGAAGACATTATTTAGGACAACATGCAAAGCCTTTAGTAAGATTTGCAAGGTAATTGTTGATTCAGGTTCAACTAAAAATTTGGTTTCTATTGAAATGGTAGACAAGTTGAAATTTAAAAGACTTCCTCATGTTAGTCCTTATAATGTGTCATGGTTGAATAAGGGGCAACAAGTTTTGGTAGATGAACAATCTTGGGTAGAATTTGAGATAGGGGAGTACAAGGACAAGATTTTGTGTGATATAATCCCCATGGATGGTTGTCATTTTCTGTTAGGACATCCATGGCAATATGATGTTCAATCCCAACATGATGGTAAATCTAACTCCTTCATCATAACCAAGAATGGTAGGACGTATAGAATCGATCCATTGCCGGATGAGAATGTAGAGAAAAGTGTTGGGTCAAGTGTCATGATTGTGAGTGGTAAAAAGTTTCTACACACCCTTAAGGAGGAAGGAACCCAAGGGTATGCCCTAATTTTGAAGCCTAAAAATAGTCCTAATTTGCATGGTCCTAGTGAGGAAGAGGTTCCCAAGGAGGTGCAACAATTGTTAGAGAAGTATAAGGGTATCATGGTAGAGGAGATGCCTAATGAATTACCACCTATTAGGGACATAAGCCATCAAATTGACTTCATACTAGGGTCTACTTTGCCAAACAAAGAAACCTACAAGATGACAACTTCTCAAAATGAAGAGATTTCCAAGCAAGTGCAAGAATTGTTGGATAAGGGTTTGGTGAGAAAGAGTCTTACCCCATGTGTTGTCTCAATAGTCCTAGCCCCTAAAAAGGATGGTAAATGGAGGTTGTGTATAGATTCTAGAGCCATTAACAAGATTACTATAAGATATAGGTTCCCCATGCCAAGGATTGAGGACCTAATGGACTGTTTGGAAGGGGCTAGATACTTTTCTAAGATTGATCTTAAGAGTGGGTATCATCAAATTAGGATAAAGCAAGGGGATGAATGAAAGACATCATTCAAAACAAATGAGGGTCTTTATGAGTGGTTGGTGATGCCATTTGGTCTATCCAATGCCCCAAGTACTTTTATGTGTCTCATGAATGAAGTGTTGAAGGATTTCAATGGCAAATTTGTTGTGGTGTACCTTGATGACATTCTTATTTTTAGTAGGACTAAGGAAGAACATTTGCAGCAATTGGATCAGGTTTTGAAGACATTGCATGATGAACAATTGATGATTAACATGGAAAAGAGTGTCTTCATGAAGGAAGAACTCATCTATCTTGGTTTTGTCATTTCCCAAGGTAGTTTGAAGATGGATCCAACAAAGGTAGAGGTTGTTTTGTCATGGCCAACTCCTAAAACAATAGGTGATGTAAAAAGTTTTCATGGTTTGGTAACATTTTATAGGAAGTTTATAAGGGGTTTTAGTCATATTTGTGCACCTATTTTGGATACTATCAAAGGGGGGCAAAATTGTAATTTTTCTTGGAGAAAGGCAGCCAATGATTCTTTTGAAATTCTGAAACAAAAAGTAGCACAACAGCCCATTCTTGTTTTGCTTGACTTTAACATGTTGTTTTTGGTGGAATGTGATGCTAGTAACCTTGGTAAAGGGGTTGTTTTAAGGCAAGAAGGTAGGCCAGTTGCTTTCTTTAGTGAAAAATTGAATGATGCTAAGAGAAAGTATTCTACTTATGACTTGGAGTTGTATGCAATGGTGCAAGCTTTGAAAAAATGGAGGCACTATCTCTTGCCTAAAGAATTCATTGTTTATACTGACAACCATGCACTTAGTTTTCTGAATTCACAGGAGAAACTCAATCACAGGCATATGAAATGGGTTGAACAAATCCAAGCATACATCTTTTCCATCAAACACAAGAAGGGGCAGGCCAATAAAGTGGCAGATGCATTGAGTAGAAGGGTGTGCATGGTGCAATAAATTCAGTTGCAAAGTGTGGGGATTGATGCTCTCAAACATATGTATCAAGATGATGAGGATTTCAAGGAGGTATATGAAGTTTGTTCATAATTTTCAAACTCTTATCATTCTGATTTTTTTGAGTGTTTATTGCAGTAGGGGTTGTTGTTCAAAGGCAGCCAATTATGCGTTCCTAGGTGTTCCATGAGGGAGAACATCATAAAGGAAAAACATTGTGGTGGACTAGGAGGTCACTTTGGGCTGGACAAAACATTGGATCAGGTGAAAAGGTTTTATTTTTGGCCTAAAATGCAATCAGACATTAGAAAATTTATTGAATGTTGTAGTATTTGTTAAAGAGCAAAGGAAACTTCATCTAATGCTAGTCTATATCAGCCACTTCCTATTCCTCATAGGCCATGGGAAAGTATTACCATGGATTTTGTCTTGGGTCTTCCTAGGACTCAAAGAGGCTTTGATAACATTTTTGTTGTGGTGGATAGATTCAGTAAGATGGCTCATTTCTTGCCATGTAAATGCACTAATGATGCTTCACATATTGTTGGTTTGTTCTTCAAAGAAATTATTAGAATCCATGGTTTGCCTCTTAACATTGTGACTGACAGGGATCCAAAGTTTGTAGGCCACTTTTGGTGTACTTTGTGGAAGAAGTTGGGCACTCAGTTGTCATTCACTTCAGCCTATCACCCTTAGACTGATGGCCAAACTGAGGTAGTGAATAGGTCTTTGGGAAATCTCCTTAGATGTTTTACAAAGTAGCATGGAGACGCATGGGATATGATCATCCCCCAATCTGAATTTCCTTACAATGACTCCACCAATAGAAGCATAGGAAGGAGTACATTTGAGATTGTCTATGGTGTTCACCCAAGAGGTATTCTTGAATTGAGGGATCTACATGGATTGGAGAGAAAGAGTGCTCAAGGTGAAGACTTTGCATTGGCCATGAAGGACATCCATGATAATGTAAGAGAAACACTTCAAAGGAACAATGAGAAGTACAAGGAGAAAGCCAATGAGAGAAGGATATATGTGCAATAAAAGGTTGGGGATTTGGTCATGGCACATTTGAAGAAGGAAAGACTTCCAAAGGGGCAGCCAACCAAACTCCTCATGATGAAGATAGGTCCATGCCAGATTGTACACAAGTTTTGGTCCAATGCCTATGAGATTGAGCTTCCTCAAGGCTTGGCAATCTCTCCCATCTTCATTGTTGCTAACTTGTTTCCATACAAGGGTGATAATGTTGCAGGTCTTGATGCAGCCCAAGAAGATGAAGATTGGATAAAAGATCTACCTCCCAGCCAACCATTGAAGTTGGAATGCATTCTCGATACCAAGATCATCAAAAGGACTAGAAAGAAGACCTACAAGTAGTTCCTTATCAAATGGAGTGGCTTACCTATTGAAGATTCCACTTGGATGAGTGAAGAAGACATCTTGAAGCATGGTGTCACAATTGCTGATCTGATTCCTCAAGAGACTTGAGTTCTTTCCCACCCCAGGAGTATGGTGCAGGAGCACTAAGGAGATCTCCATTTATCTTGTTAATGTTTTTTTGATGTTCATGATGTTATAATAAGGTCTTGGAAGACCATCCCCATGTTTGTAATAAGGACCATGTCCAAAAGTCATCATGTTGCTGTCATGGTTGAGGCAGTCATAAAGATCCATGTTTGTAAGCCTTTCTAAGGCATGTAGGGAGGTGTCAAGAGGTTGAGTGCCTTGTCAAAGGCTTATTTTTTTTGTAATGATGTTTGGAAACTTTGTAAATGTTTGTAAACTATGAAAACACAAACATTAGGAGAAGAACATGACAAAAACATTGGTTATTCGGTGGCTGCAGGGTGGTTTCACACCCTCCCACCGATCTAACCTACCCAAACTACCTTCTTTGGATTGAAGGAAGGATTCTTTAAACCTTGTAGGGGTGAATTGAAATGTAGAGGAGAGTTGGAAGTGATTGGGGGAGATAATAAATAAGTTACAATAGTTTTTTGCCCATTTTTCTGGTAAATCTGCTGCTACATGTCGTATTGTCCTTCTGTACGGATGAGTTACTATACATGGTCATGATCATATGAAAGAGGGGTGAGTCTACTATCAAATTATTTTGGTTTGAAGGTTTGAAACACTTGTATTGTAAAGTTATAGGTGTTTTCCTGAAAGTGGGTGTAGAACCCTCATCTAGGGTTTTGTTCACAAATTTCTTGGTTTCAACCATTCCACTGATGTAGACCTATAGAAAATTAGTGGAATGGATAGGCAAGAGTTTATTTCAATTATTTCCATGAGTTTTGGTTGTAGAGAATTAGAGTTGATGAAATTCTTATGAAGAAACCTAACATCCTCATGTGTATAGGATAAGCCCAATCAGTTGTAGTCCATTTTGGAGACCTAAAACCTAAGAAATCCTTAGTTTTATCATGCCCCTAAGATGTCTAAAAGGTTGGTTGAGCACTGTGATCAAAATTGAGGGTGGTTGTTTCACAAAATAGGGATAATTGGGGCTCTAGGCTACTAGGAGAGGTTATAGGTTAGACCATATTGTCCAAAACAACCCATACCCAATTTGGGATATGTTGTAGGTAATCTAAAAGGGTATCTTAGGATTGTATAAGATTTGAGTTTGCAACCCGTGTCAAAAGTTATTGCTGACTATTGCTATTTCAAGGGCTACGAGGATTCTATTAGGTTTGTGAAGGAAGTCCTAAACCCAAACTTGCTAAACCTTAACCAATGGTCTGGATGGGTCCCATGGTATGTCAAACAAGCCTTTACATGCTGGTTTTAGAGAAATTAACTATTGTTCCAACTTTTGCATGATGATCCATGAATTGGGCTCTTGAGTGTGAAGAAGAAAGCCTTGTCAAACAGTGGAATCCTCAACCTATCCTAAGTCATCTACATCAATTGGCTTGGGTTATGAGAAAGGAGAATGTTCCAATTCAAGAGATACTCCTAGCAAGAAGATAGACCTGAATACTTACTCTACTACCCTTGAGAATGAAGCCAAGAAGGAAGAAAAAGGTAAAGTTGCTAATCGAAGCAGTACAAATAGGCACTCAAGACTTTCATCTACCAGGCAATACCATTTTGTCAGGTATAACTATTATTAGTTCCATGGTTATTTCTATTCATGCCATGTTTATGTTCATAGAGCTAGAGATTGTGAAAGAAATGTTTTTGGTTGGAACAAGAAGAAAAGCTTTAATAGTTTGTCAAATCAGGATTATAATGATGTGTTACAATTGTAATAAAGTTGGTCATCTAGCAAGAAATTTTTGGGTGCATGAAAGATATGATTATGGAAGCTTTCTCAGATCACCTAGAAGAAATTATTTTTCTTTTGGTCAATACAACAATATGATATGTTATAGGTGTAGTATTTATGGACACAAAGCAAGGTGGTGTAAGAACAATTTGATAAAACCATCTAGAAAACATATGACCAAGAAGAAGAAAGATAGTACCTTAAACAAGAAGAAAGAAACTATATTGGTTTGGAGAAGAAAGAAAAACTAGGAGATGGTTGAGTCTAATCATGTACATACTGCACAAAACATGTGCATAACAGTTTAAGAAGAAAAGTATAAAGATAGGGGGAGTTGTTAGATGTCCTAACTTTCAACCCCAATAAGTTCTAGAAGGTTTGTTTGAGATTCAAATGGCAGAGTTCATATCCTTCATGTGAATCAAGAACTCATGATCATAATGTACATAGTATGTTGTTCATGATCACCAAGAGTTCTATCATAGTTACATAAGGCCATCCTAGTTACAATACAATGTGATGCCAATTGATGAATAAAATATTTGTTGATACATAGTCTGCAGTCATGCATATATGTCACAATAATATTATGTGAGCATTCATCATGTTTGCTTATAAATAGTGATAGCAGTTTAGCAGGGACAAGGTGGTGGTTGAAGTGTAACACCATGACTCAAGTGACAATGATATGAACATAGTATGGGAGTTGGACATGTTGCAAAGGTAGTTAGATAATAATGGTTGAAAGTAAGATGGTGTAAATGTAAGATAAGATACACTCCATGCATATCTTTCATCGTAACTGACTATCTTAGAATTAATGTGCCCCAATACTCATGGTTTCTTCATTAGTTGTAGTAATGAATCGATGTTAAGCTGATGTAGTCATAGGTAAAAGTATAAAATAGACTTTGAAACCTTTGCTAGCATCATTGGAACAAGTTTAGAGTATAGCATGGTTCATTGTGTTGCTATTTCATTCTTATTCTTATGATCAACTATTTGGCATATTGTTTATGGTACATAATGTTTCAATAAGGACAAATGATTGCATGCCCTAAAATGTCTCAGTTTATTCTTACTTGTGATATCTTGCACCAAAAGGGTACAGTGGATTTTGTCAAGAAATGATCTTTGATGGTGTCTTTCGCTTGCTGCTATTCAACTATTTTGACATGCATTGAGGCATTGTTCTATGGTAACAGTGATATATGTTGGCTTGTACCTTCAAGAACAATATTGTTATCTATTTTTTATGGTATTATGATAGCTACATGCTCAGATCTTTGTTCCATAGTGCATTTCTTGAGGTAGGTTTGGTGATTTAGGTTTATTTTGGCATCCTGGTGATAGTTTCAGTTCATTTCATGAGGAAGTAGTTCATTATCATTGGACAGTTCATTCTAGAGCAATTTCATTTCTGAAAAAATTATAGTTCATTCTTTCTGAAATAGTTCATGTTTCATTTCAAATGCATTCTTGGTGATTATGGTATTGTTTCTCTTTTGTGATCCTCAGTTTAGGATGACAGTGAGTTTGAGATGCAAGATCTTATCATGCATGGGCATACATTTACATGGTTTGGTGCTTTAACATATGGTTTGAATGTCTCTTTTTGCTCATGGCATATGTTTCCAAGTACAGCAATTGTTGCACAGTGAATTGAAGTTCCATATGAGCTGGTACATTTTATGACGAGATGATGGACAACTTTAGATGACAAGTTTGTCATTTACATACATGAGGATAGCAAATGCAAAGTCTAGTGGGTGCATTGTGATATCATGATGAGAAAAATCTATGGGCCTATGTTGCAATGATGTGTGGTAACAGTGCTAATGTCAAGACAAGACATGGTTTGATATGATGGAAATAGTGATATTTCTTGCTTTAAGAGTATGATACATGTGCTATTTAATCTTGGCATCAAGTCATTTGATGGTGTTTGTTGACCCCACACATGCTTACTTGCACACATTGTTTCTTTCACTGAGATCATCTTGAGGGGGAGCTTTAATTGTGCATTATCTATCTATGTTATGTCATTTGATACAATAATATGATAAGTGATTACCAAGTATTATATTCTATTGTTTGGTATTTGCTCCAATGGTGTACTCATCTATTCTTTTGGTGTTTGATCATTGCTATGGTGATTGGTAATGGTGACAGTGTTATTCTATCTGATGCTATCCAGTTGTTGTCCTTACTTTGTATATGCTTCTTTCTATTTCACTTATGGTGCTAACAATGAAATTTTTGTTTCAGATGCTCTAGATAGTTCTCCTTCATGGGACAGCCATGGTATGTTTGGTATGTTTTATATTTTTTGACTTCTATTTCCCATTTCAGGCATATATTGATTTCCTAGAGGCATTAGCATACTTTCTTCTCCCTTTGTCTTCATGCCAAAAAGGGGGAGAGGAAGTTGTGTTTTGCCATCATGGACAAAATGGGAGTTTGTTGCCCCTCACTTGTTGTCCCTGATGACAAATCCACAACTTGGTATGATATGTGTATGGTATCATGACACATGATAGTTGATACAGTGGTACATGCTGGCACATGCTTGATAGTTGGCACATGTTCGATATGGTATGCACATGTTCTTGATATGGTATCATGAATCATTCTCTAGTGTTATGTTGTATCATCACATTGTTGGTTCATGGTCATAAGTTGATATTCATTGTTGGCTATTATTGACACATGATGGTTCATGTTCTCATGGTTCATCTCAGTTGATGATACAACTTTGACATATGGTATTCTTGATGTCATCTCAGTTGATATACATCTGATGCACAATATATAGATATAGTTGATATACATGTAATGCTATACATAGTTGCTATACTAACTATGTACTTGATCTTTTATGCTCTTATGATCTCTTGGTATGATGATAGTTGGATGTCATCATGGTGATATGACTCTTAGGGTATCTTTGTATAGACATGTATTATAAGTATGGACATCCATGGCAAGTTTATCATATGGTGATATGGATATAGTACGTTTATATTATATGGCATCTTTAGTTTGGTAAGTGATTATGGCATATTCAGTTACTGTGTTCGGTGCTAGCATCTTAAGTTATTGTATCGTTAGTTTGGTAAGTGATTAATTCTTTCACAGTGACATTTTCATATTGTGGTTTGGTTTGGTGATCATTTTGTTGCTTCATACGTGGTCTCTTAAGAATTGGTTTCATTTTGACATTAAATCAGTATGCAAGTTCTTTGAAGTTATTACTACAAAGGTTTGATTTTTTCAAAAGGAGACATTTAAATTCAAGGTTATCATTTGATAAGTTTGTTAAAGTGACTAAGGGTTACTTAAGAGTCTACATGGTCATTTAGTGGCATTTGATTTTATTTTTAATGATATAAAGAGCCACATTCAGGTCACTTAAGGGCTCAACCTGATCAGGAGGTCGTGGGCTCTAAAAACTAGTAAAAAGAAATTCTGAACAGCTTTTGTGACCAGCCCTTTTAGGGCTCACTGAGAGTGCAAGTCGCACGTTTTTGTATCAGGCAAAAAGACTTTTGTTTTGGATCATTATGCACAGTTTAACTTTGTGAAATGAAGCTTCAAGATAGGGTTTTATGTTTCAGTGATAATAATGAGAATGCATGGTCAAAATAGTGGGTATCTCTACATGTTTTGAGGGGGATCTTAAGGATTTGACAGTGTAAGTTCTCAAAGGGTTAAGCTTGTTCATTTTTTTACTGAATCTTTGATCTATTCTTCAGAAAAATGGTTCTCATTTGTCATCCTATCAAGTGACATCTTCTCTATATCTCATTCTTTCTAAAATTCTTAAAATGCATGAAACAAATCAGTGAAGTAGAGAGTCTTTTGGTTCTTTGGTTTGAAGCTTACTTTCTATTCATTGTATAAGGGTTTGATAATATTGCTGATACCTCTGTGGAAATACTTGGACTTCTCTCTATTTCTAACTTGAAGGCATTTTGTGGTGGTCATGATCTTAAGGTTTTTGACTATGGTTTAATATTATGAGGAAACCAAACTATAGTGATAGTTATAATACTTTGTTTTAACATTATTCAGTTGTAACTATAATAAGGAAACTCTCAGGGTGAATTGTGGTTGCAACTAGGGTGGCTTGCATGGTTGTTGAAGAGAGTTTGGTGATAATAATGTTGTTTGTCAAAGCACTCTTTAACTCAGTATACAGTTTAAACATAAATGTATTAAAGGTTTAAAGCCTCTAATCATGGTTAAAGCTGCACTTCAAAGGCATTGTATATTAGCCTTCATGGGTCCATTCAACCAGGCTCCTGTGATATTTACTAATGTAGTTAGAAACTGCCTAAGACAGTTGCATGAATACAATTATCTTCTCAAACTATTTTGTGAAAGAAAGAAAAACATTTCTGAGAAAGTATAAAATAGATTATATGCTATTGAGTTTGTTGGGTTTTGCAGTCATTCTAATATCAAACAAAAGCAATAGACTATGATTGAATATCATTCTATAATCAGTTGTATATATGCACAAGTTGATGTAATTCTTGAAGTCTCAAACATTCAATGAGATATTCAAGAACAGAGCTTTAAGAGAAATAGAATAACCCTCTGTATTAAACTGCATTATTCATTTTATGGATTAAAATATTCTAGTGAGGCACAAATAGCTAGTGAGGCACAAACAACCATTGAGGCAGGATAAAAAGCCAGTGAGGCAAAGTTGTACAAAGCCAGTGAGGCAAGAAAAATTTGTAGTGAGACAAAAGAAGTCAGTGAGACTTTATGAATGGGATTTTGATATTAAGCCAATGAGGCATCTTTCCTGAGTGGTTTTTATTCCCCAAGAGGGTTTTCCACTCATGTAATTTTATGTGTTATGGTTTCTCTGTGTGTGATCTATTGATATCTTATGTCTAAACTCTCCATTACATTCATTGTTCAGTGTTTCATTTTCTGTTTTACAAAACATTCAAATCAGCATTGCAATTTATTTCAAGATTAAAAGGAGGTGAAAAGAAGTGAAGATTTATCTATGTTTGTCTCCAACACTGATTCACCCCCCCTCTCAATGTTGGTTGTACTCCAACACATTTATCATACACATCTTGACTCTGTTGCCCAAAGTAGATAGAAAACACTGGTCATATTTACTATAAAACAATACTTCATAAAACTTTATTAACACATTCAAATTTCAAACATTAGGAGTAGGATTAGCTATTACTCTTATATCTATTTCACACTCACATTCCATTAAGAAATAGATTGCTATAGTCAAAGTACACACAACCCTTAAATCTTCTTCATTATCAAGGTACACCCACCTAGGTCTAGCAAAGCCTAAAGCGCAGGGAGTCCTAAACCACATTGGTTAACTCTGTTCATTGGCCAAAACATTGTTGAACCTGAACATAGAACCTAGCATACTCTTAGGGTTAACAATCTACAATTTTCAGAACCAACACCCCTTCCTTTTCAATATTGTTGTTTCTTGGAAGCACATGAATGCACTTTCTACACTTACAACAATGCCACCAAGAAATCCACCTCACAGACCAATCCTACATTATCTGCCTCATACCTTGATCCCACTAACATTGTGACTAAATCACAAATGTCCTCTTCACCTGAGGTCAAGATCAAGTTAAGCGACATGGGGTGTCGTGAATATGACCTACATGACACCTTTTGTGTTGGACTATTACAGTCTCCTAAGAGATTTGGTGCTCCTAGGGAAGAAGTAGTCGCTACAGTGATCATCAAGTGCAAGCCATCACCCACCTTCAATAAGAAATACCTCCTTGAGAAAGATATTCTCAAAGATATATCTTCATGGTTATATAAAGAAGAAGAAGTAGAACAAGAAGATCCTACCATCCCAACTGAGATTTATGGAAAAGGTATCAAAATTGTCAAATATATGGGCTACAAAGGACAAGGTGACATAGGCTTTCATGAACAAGGAATTGTTGAGCCTATCCAAACGACAAGAAATCCTCTTTTTCATGGGTTAGGGTATGGGAAACAAGATTCTAGCCCCAATAATGATGAATGTGTCTTAAGTGAGGTCACTAAGGCCTTCCTCACAGTCAACAACATTAACAAAGAAGACTATTAAGACTCTTTTAGCGACTCTGCCGAATTCTTCGAATCATCCATATGCACCATCTACACCTTAACCACTACGCCATCCACCTCCAATGACCTACCTCTTGTTTACCCACAAATTATAGATTGGGACCAACAAGGACCTCTCATCCTTGATGTTGTACAAAATGATGAAGAAATAGCTGAAATGATGGGGATGAGAGACCACTTTCCCCTTGGAGATCATAGAGCTAGTTATATCATGGAACTAAACACATCAGCATACTTCAGGGAGACAACACAAAAGCATGAATATAATAATATTATCCTCTAGTGAAAACAACTTTGTGGCACTTTTAGATGAAGAAAAGATCAAAATAAAGGATGTATCACCTAGTGAAAACCTCCATGAGGTGCTAGGAGATGAGAGGATAGACATCCTTGAAGTATCTGAGCTATATCAAGAAAGATTGCCAATCTTAGTTGAAGCATCGTAGGAAATGAATCTTGGAACATAAGAGACACTAAAGATCATGTTCAGAGCAGAGTCCCTCACAACAAAGGAACATGAGCATTTCTTAGCCTTTTTCAAACAAAGAACCCATAACTTCGCATGGACCTACACCAACATGTCAGGACTAGATCCTAATGTAGTTGTTCATCACATTGCGGTATGTCCTGATGCAAAACCAGTGAAGCAAAAGCTAAGGAAGATGAATCCCCAAATAGTGCTCCTTGTTAAGGTGGAGCTTAAGAAACTCTTAGATGTGGGGTTCATCTGTCCTATAGACTACCTTGAATGGGTATCCCATATTGTACCTATAGCCAAAGTCATTGGGAGCATCCGTTGTTGCACTAATTTTAAAGACCTCAATAAGTCTAGCCCTAAGGATGTATTTCTGCTACCTAAGATGGACATCATAGTAGATCTCACCACCGGTCATGAGATGTCCTTGATGGATGTTTTTAAGGTACAATCAAATTAGGATTACAGAAGAAGATCAACAAAAGACATCCTTCATATATCCGTGGGGGACATACCCCTGGGTCATGATGCCTTTTGGTTTGAAGAATGTAGGAGCTACATATTAGAGGGCGATGACAGTCATCTTTCATGATCTCTTCCACAACATAATGGAAGAATATGTCAATGATCTATTGGGAAAATCCAAAACTAGAGAAGAGCACTTAAATGTGTTTTCTAAGATCCTTGACAGACTAGAACAATACAATGTGTGACTAAATCCAAAGAAATGTGTCTTCAGGGTCACTTCTAGAAATCTTCTAGGATGCATTGTGTCAAGAAGAGGAATTGAATTTGATCCCACCAAGGTCAAGGCTATAGTGGAGATGCCTCTACCTAAGACACTTAAGCAACTTTGAAGTCTACAAGGGAAACTCTAATCCATCCACCGCTTTATAGCATAACTTGCCAACAAGTACCAGCCGTTTCAACATCTTTTGTGCAAAAATATAGCCATTGTATGGGATAGTCAGTGCCAGAATGCTTTTGAATAGCTAAAAGAATATCTTGCTAACCCACCCGTCCTTATTCCACCAAAGCAAGGGGAACCCCTCCTTTTATACATTTCAACAACAAAAATAGCTATAGGGGCCTTGTTAGCACAACATGATGAATAGGCAAAAGAAATAACTATATACTATATCAGCCACACCTTGGTGGCCTATGAGCTAAATTACACTCCAATTGAATGAGAATACCTTGCCATTGTCTTTACTTCATAGAAATTAAGACACTGCATGCTCAACCACAAGACTAAGCTCATTTCCAAGATCAATCTACTAAAATATCTATTGACTAGAGCATCTCTTAGAGGATGAATGGCTAAGTGGATTATGATCATGAGAGAGTTTGACATTGAATACACAGAAAGGAAAGCTATCAAAGGATAGGTAATCGTTGATCATTTAGCTGATGCACCAATCTTGACATAACATCCACTACTTGTTGAATTCCTAGATGAGTCCATACTAACAATAGCACCAACAACAGATACATGGAAAATGTATTTTGATAGGTCCTACATGCATCATGGCTCAGGGGTAGGCATCTTGTTTGTCACCCCTCAAGGAGACACCATCCCAAAATCCTACAAGATCACATTTCCATGCATGAATAATGTAGCAAAATACTATAAGGCCTTCATCATAGGAATCCGCATGGCAATACACTGGAAAATCAAGAAGTTGATAGTTTATGGAGACTCCCAGTTAGTCATCTGACAGGTAAATAATGAGTACAAGACAAAGGATGACAAACTCTTTCCCTTTAAAAGAATGGTTGAAGACTTCAAAGATTATTTCCATGATATCCATTTGAACAAATTCCAAGATTGAATAACAAAGCAGCAGATGCTATGGCCACAATAGGATCCTTGGTTGATATGAAGAAGGATAGAAAGAGTGTGAGTTCCTGATTGAAGAGCTCCGCATACCGGCTTATGATGTTCAACAATCAGAATTAGTGTGCGACATTGTTTTTCCTTTATCTCCCTGGTATAAATAGCCTTACATGTACCTTCATGACAACATCATCCCACCAAACCTATCATTTACACAATGCAAAAGCTTTATCCACCGAGCCTCCTTCTTTACTCTCATAGGAGACACCCTTTATAGAAGAAGTTTTGATGGAACTCTTTTACGATTTCTCGACTCTAGGGAAGCTGAAGTGGTCTTGCAAGAGGTGCATGAAGGCATTTGTGGGGCACACTCTAGTGGACCTACCTTAGCAAAGAAAATTTTGAGGACAAGATACTATTGGCCGACCATGGAAAGGGATTCTTACAGATTTGTAAAGAAATGTTTGCCATTTCAGCAACATGGGGATCTCATCCATGCACCATCATTGGAGCTATAGCTAATAACAACTCCTTAGCTTTTTTCATAGTGGGGACTCGACCTCATAGGTAAGATTCACCCTCCATCATCCAATGGCCACAAATTCATCATCATTGCCACTGAATACTCCACTAAGTGGGTCGAAGCCATTCCACTCACTTGCACCATAGACATCCAAATAGCCAAATTTATCCTCCATTACTTAATATGTCATTAGGACATCCCACATTCCATCATCACAGATAATGGGAAACCATTTAAAAACTAAGAAGTCTACACTCTATGTGAGAAGTTCCATATCCAACATTACTTTTCCACACCCTATTACACCCAATCTAATGGTCAAGCTGAGGCTTCTAATAAAACCATCGTACGCATTTTGAAAAAGATGGTTAATGAAGCTAGCCATGACTGGCATCTCCAACTCAACCCCGCCCTATGGGCCTACCGCACAAGTATCTGCACACCTATATGAGCCACACCATATTCCCTAGTATTCAGTTCCAAAGCTATTTTACCTATTGAGGTTGAGCTTTCATCACCTAGGGTTTCATTACAGAATATAATCACTGAGGAGGAGTATTGAGTTGCATGACTGAACGAGCTAAAATTACTGGATGAGAAATGCTTGGATGCTCTCAACAACCTTTAGGCCTACCAAAATTACCTACATAGGAGCTACAAAAAGAAGATCAAGAATCATAAGTTTGAGCTAGGCAACCTTGTCCTTATGGAGAACTAGAAAAATCTACAAGAGCACACTAAAAAGGAAAGTTCAAGCCTAATTGGTTGGGACCATATATTATCATAGCAAGCTATACTTCAGGGGCATATCAGCTTGCAACACCTAAGGGATAGTCTCTAGATGAACCTATGAACATCCCACATCTAAAAAGGTTCTACGCATGACTCATCAAGTATCCCAAATTAGAAAAGTACAAAAAATAAAAAAATAAAAAAAATCAAGAAACACCTAAGTGCAATAAAGTCGTCCAATGGTGAAAATTACTTTGTTGATGCCTTGGATAAGTACCATGGTGAAAACCTATCCTAGGCACCATGTGTAGTGGCTAGTTCTACCATCTAATAAGTCCGCTTTCCATCATGACATTCCATATTACACACATCCCATGGTTTGGAATTCTGAAACATCAAATCCTATCGTCCACCCCACATTATCCCACCCAAAGCTAAGCTATGGAATGAGGATCCTTGTATACTTCTTTGTATAGCTTAAACCTCCAAAAAACTTAAAATATAGTAGAAAATCCAAAAATCCAAAAATAATACAAAATCCAAAATCCAAAAAAATTGCAAAATTATGAAAATACAAAAAAATTAATCCCACATCATCACCCTACGCATCATCATCTTCCACATCATCACACCCATCCCAAGACATTCCCACATCATCAAGTCATACTAGAACTACATATTCATCTCACCCACATCTTAAAATACCTTGATCCTATGGACACAGAGCATGTAAGTAGTTTGGAATATGAAGGAAGTATCTAGTACTCAGGTATATAAGATGCACCCATCCAACCCCTTTGCATGGTCCCTATCATCTGAGTTTACTAAATTCACCAAGAAATGTACATGCTACACATACTCTCAAAACATCACACCTCATGCAAAAATTGTCAATCAACAAACCAAACATAATCATCACACATGGCCTAACTATCCTTTTTCCCACTTTTTGAAGTTTATCCACCAAACATCCAACCAATTCTCGTCCTAGGATATATTGTTCCTACAATGGATAGAATCCATCATCCCATCAACACCTATCTTGGCAAGAGATACAATGGTTGTTTGTGTCATTTTGTTGGTCTTTCAATTATTGATTTTTATCTTTTGTCTTGTTCTAGGACTCTTTCCAAAACTACCTTGATCTCACTATATAATGGTATGTGGAGGCAAAACACCTAGAATAGACATAGTCATTGTTTTTATATACTGTGCTTGTAGGTTAATTTCATTACTCCAAGAATAGTATTCATATCTTGAAGATATGGTTGGTTCTAGCATAATGTTCCCCTCCTACATATTAGGTTAATCATACCTTCTATGTACTAATGGAACTTATGTTATGAGTCCCCTTCCCTCATCTAGGCAAGGTTATACTACCTTGGGCATGCATGAAGCCAACCTATTGTTTGTGAGTCTAGTCCATGCAGGGACGGATATATATCATCACCTTGGTCTTTTCATACCTTGGTGAAAGATATCCTATCTTTCTATAATAAACCTATAAATGCTCCCAATAGTGTAATGCAAGTACTTTGCCTAGCTCTTTCATCTCTATTTCTAAATCATCACCCATTCAACACTGAATTTGGACTTAGGATTTGTAAATGATTCCCCTCCCCCCTCATCTATTCACCCTAACACAACCTCCCATCTAACATATCCTTCCCTTTTGCACACTTCATCTCATCCCAACAAAGCCTCTCTAGTGGCATGGCATCTAATGATCTAATATTCCCTAAACCTATCCCAACCCCCTTCCCTAAAAACATCCTGACCACTTAACCCTATCTCCAAAGGTTACATGACTATCACATGTATCATGACATCAACCCATCCCATTTCCCATTTCATTATCACTTGACCATTATATTTATCATTATCATGTCATTAATCATTTGTCCATTTGCATTATCACTTATCATTTTAACACTACACTATCATTAATCATTGCATTATTCAACCATTTCATTAATCACAACACATTCATTCATTTGTATTGATAATATATGTTTATTAATCTAAGCATATATTCCATTACATCTCATATATAATCCACTTCATAATCCATAACATAATCCAAATGTATCTCATAAATCAACATCATTACATCATCCATATAAAATGTATCCATAATCAAATAACATTCATAGCATACATACATCATAATCTAGAACATATCCATAATCATCCATGTACATCATCATCAGCATCATAACATCATCCATAATGAATAAGTAGCATAAGAAAAGCATAAACCATCACATCATAACAATAATTGTAACATACATGATCCATCACATATCTATAACCATCATATGCATATCATAAACAAACATAGGATACATCAGGTCATCATCATAAACATCTATAAAACCATAATAATATACCATAATCATCATAAATGCATCACTATAAAAATAATACATCACTCAATGTCATGGTACAAAACTGCCTCAAAGGGCCAAAATACATCAATACATATAAAAACATCAACTCTGGGCTAATGACCCCATGGCTGAGTCCATAGGAGATCGTGGGTGTGGCTGCTACTACTGTGGTGGTGGGGGCTGTTGTGGTGGTAGTGGTGGAGGTGCCATGGGCTATTGTACTAACTAAATAGACCTCCTGGATCTATGTGACTGAGACATCCTTGACTCACTCCTCTCACTGTAACTAGGTATCTTCTGATCCGTAGGAATTGCAGCACAGTAGGCACCATAATAATATTATCTCTTCTGGTCTGCTCTAAGAGCAGACTTTGTATCTACACAATCTGAACCTGGGACTATGATTATATCTGACCTATGTTGGAGCCTGATAACAAACCATGTAACTGTGTCACCTGAGCATCTGCTGCCTAATGCAAGGTTCTCCCTACATCCCTCTCTATTGTGACACTGGCTATCTAAGCCTGTAACTGTGCCACCTATGCCTGTTCTTGTGCTAGCTAGGCCTACAGGGCACAAATCTAACCATCACCTCCACTACTACCATCTAGCAACGAAGATTCTCCCCGTAACTGCTGAAGCTCTTGCTGCTGTCTCTACACTGTATCCTCTAGACTAGCAACTTGTGCCCTCAAGGTATCTCCATCCTCCTGATCATCTTCATAGGTGCACCGACATGATGTATGTTCACTAGGAACAGGCCCCGACCCTACCCCTAAACTCCTTGTCCCTATGGCCCTAGCCCCTGTGAATGCCATCTAAATATCTGGCACATGACATTGTTGTGTCTGGGGCCTCACCTATTGCTGTTGTCTCACCTACTATGGTGGTCTCTGCTGCAGTGCTCATGGTGGTGGCATCTATCCCTACCCCTGTGCCTACTACTACAATGGTACCTATGGTGGTGCCAGCCTGGGTCCCTGCTACGATATAAGTGCCCATGGCAGAGGCATCTATCCTCTTTGCCTTACATGTGCCTGTTGTATGGGTATCCACTACCCTCACCCCCATCCTCTCCCAACCATAGCCTCCTCATAGCCTAACGCAACTAGCATCCTGATGGGATCATCCTCAACCTCATCTACCTCCTCCACCATTATCTCCTCCACCACCTCATCTCCTTCCTACCCTGCCTCCACCATCATGTCCAGCTCTGTAGTAGGATTTGTCAAAGGGATTGGCCTCCATATCACCCACCACTGATCATATGCAAGAGTAGTCCGTGTGTCTACCACTCTGCTCCCTAATCCCACTATTGGGGCTATAATCCTACAAAGTCGTCTATCGCCACTTGGGGCACTATTACTGGTGGCCATCTATGGTCCTGAAGCATCCTAGAAAAAATTGCCATAGCCTATGGAAGGTCCTAGCATAGTCTGAACTGTTGCATCACTCAAGAGGGGGGATACATGTCTATCATACAGTCCCCTCTGCCTATTAGGTAGCATGACTGAAATGCATATGGCAGATGAATGTGCTTGTCAAGCCACACCTATACTCTGATAAATGGACACCATGTAATCCAAACCAGGTCATCAAAAATCCACCGCTAGTATCGCAACTATCCAACATATGAGTACTGGAGGGGCTGCCTATATAGAAAAACATAGGCCTGAAACTAGCTCTAAAAATATGCTCCCTATGGCCTCATGATCCCAATATGCTCAAAGGCCCGCACATGCAACAGTGTGACCCCAGCAAACAAATTTGAATCATACTGATATACCATGGTATGCATCTTCTAGTATAGCTACCCCAGCATGCATAGCCCCCATGCATACATCATCTCATGAAGCACCATTTCCTTGATCATCTCTCCCTAGCCCAAAGGGATTCCCCGCACATGTCGATCTGGCATCACCAGACCCCCAATCAATGCATAGAGAACCAATGTGAACCCATCTACCCTCACTGCCAACATTTGCTCATAACTCATCTCCCATCGGTCCCTTGTCAAAACTGGATGACCAGGGGTAAAAGCTCTATGCAGTGCTGCCTGTCCTCTACCAGTGTCATAAGTCACCTGTGCTCTATGAATGGACAACTTGAGAATGCAATATATATCCTCTAGGGTGATGGTGATCTCACCCATTGAAAGGAGGAAAGAGCATGTCTCAGGGTGCCATCACTCCACTAAGGCCATCATCATGGCCCTATGCGCTCATATGATGGGCATCTCAGCCACTATCCTCAAGCCCAATCTCCCTATCCTAGCTCGTGTGGGCTAGTCAAAACCATCTACTAGCTACATAATGATGAGAACATGTCACTCCTGCAAACCTACAATCCCCCCATCAACCTGCATCTGCAAAATGTAAGTCAAAATTTGAAATCCTTGCATCTAGTGATATAGCACTAATTTTTCCTCTTTTAGCACCAAAATCAATTTTGGCATCAATCCTTCCCAACATGATGCCAATCCTGCTAGGTATGGCACCATTTCAAAGTATGGCACCAGTCCTATCTTATATGGTGCCATTCCTACAAATGGTACCGATCCTTCTACTTTTGACACCAATCCAACGCCTCAACCCCAAAACCCATTTCACCCACCAAACCCTAGGCACCATTCTAGAGAATGGCACCACAAAACCTAGGTATGGTGCCATTCTAGCCTCTGATGGCACCAAACAGGTCTTTGATGGTGCCAAAACCCTAATCTACCTATTTCTCAAGATAAAAAATGCCCCAAATTAAAAAATTCAGAAAGTCAAAGTCAGTTCACATACCCGATCGCTAGCCAACAGTGATCTCATGTAAGAATGCACGTGCTCTGATAGATGCTCATAACATGGGAAGGGTGGGCTAGCCATCTTCTCTCCTCTTCTCCTCTCATCCAAGTGGCTCAATGAGTGCAAAAGTGGCACTTTGGGCCCACTTTTTCTATTTATAGAAGACCATGTTAGCTTCCAACACACTTTTCCCCTCCCAGGGTGCAAATCTCAACATTTTTGGCCCATTTTTCTTATTGTTAATCTATATTCTTGTCCTCTATCTATTTTTCACCTCTGTTTCCTCCTTTTGAGAGCTCACCTATTTTTTTTTTTTTTTCACCTGACTTCTTAGGGGGGCATACCTCATCCATTTCATTCCTTCTTGGCAGTTGGGGCAAATTCTTTGGCTTGAGGCCATATCCCTGCTAGGTCACAATGCCACATCAAATAGGGGCAAATGTAGACACCTAAAAATGTCTTCACTAACTAACAACCTTCTAACATCACCCATATCACCAATGCTTCTACCAATTAATTAATTAAATTTTTATTTAATTAATTACACCTTCCAACACCTGATCATTCACCTTCTCTTCATCATTTCATCTTTAAAATTGAATTAATTTAATTAATTGAATGGTTGCACTTACTAACATTAGCCTAATTAATTAAATAAATATTCAAATATTTATTTGATTAATTTCCCCATTTTACTAAACCAGATTAATTAAATAAATTATGTTTATTTAATTAATTCATCCTACTAATTAGCCTACCTCTAACCTAGTTGATTAAATACCTATTATTTAATTAGCTACTCTAGCCTATGTGACCCCTAGAACTAAAATTAATTAAATGAACCCTTGTTTAATTAATTTTAACTCCTAGTTAACTCATTCACTAATTTACTACAACCATATTAATTAAACTAATTGCCTTGAATAGTTTGGTCAAACCCTACTTAACACTCATCCCCACATCTCCCAAATAAAAAAAAAGTCTTTATTCCACATAAGGCAATTTTTTTTTAAACAAAAGGTGACTAGCACCTATAATATATTATATATTAATAATAATAAAAGATATTACAAAAAGGTAGGCCATAAGGTTTCCTACACTAGATATACATCATAGCTGCTCCCCCTACCCAGAATCATGGCCTTAAGACAAATTAACAAAATTGTACAGGAGAAGAGAAATCACACCCATATACAGTCAGGTTGTGATAAAAAAATACAAAAAAACTACATATACCGTGATTACATAGTAGCGGAATAACATAGAAATCAGGCATCCATAGTAGTATTAAGATCCTAGATCACATAAATGATAGCATCATTACCAACTTCATCCATAGGAGGCCCAGGAGGAGGCAGATTATGAGGTTGATATTGATGGAGAAACAACAGAGCCTAAAATTTTTCATCAATCTAATTTGCAAGACCCTCCCCAATTTCATTACTGTGGGCATGAATGGAAATATACAGAGACTTCACATTCATGATGTAGTATAGAGCAAAAGGCATTGAAGATGTAATTAAATGTAGGAGAATACAGTATTTGACATTTTGTGAACATAAGGCAATTTATTATTCTAATTTGCCCTACAAACTCATTAATGAGTTCTTACACACCTAACTTGTCATACTTCACATTTAATAGAACTCTTCCCCAAAAGAATTAAAAATTCATTTCTAATCCATCTCATCTAACTTCATTAATGCACACCCCTTCCCAAGGTGAAATAAAATTTCATATTTATTCTCATCCCTCCATTGTTGTTGATCAAATCTAAGTCCTCCATCTCACACTCATCCTCATCCATTGATCTCAATATCAAATCTCAACCATTGGATCAAATATCCCTCCAAAATGCTTATAAATACAACAACTCCTAAGCCATTTTATGATCCAAGATTTGTGTATTGTTTTATGCCAAAATCTCTCCATTATCTTCTCATATAGAGTTAGGCTTATAGTGATTTATGTTATAGTTTGAGAGCATTTCACATTTAGAAGCCATGGGTAAAGCTAGAGAGTAAGGGTGCACTCTCTCAACCTTATCAAGGAGGAGGATCACATTGAAGGTATAAACTTGTGTTTTCATGCATTTTGTTTATGTTTTTAACTTCATTTGTTTTCCTAACTTCAATATGCATGAATTAAAGTTCCAATGAAGCCCAAAACACAAATACAGTAATCTACCCACCAATCTAAAATACCGGACTTCTCTGCTCTGTATTCACTCAATTCACATATATAGACTCTTGTTGCATCATTCGGATTATACACATACCATTACTTTTTTTCACAACACCAAAAACAACCCTTTATATATATCCACTTCTTTCATAACATCAATTAAGTCAGCTTTATTGGATGTAACACACAAAATATGCCATATAGGACTTATCAGCCCCAAAACCTCACTCAAACGCTTCACGCCAAGATTCAAAATTTGAAACAAATTGAAATAGGTTGACATGGACCTAAAACAACTCCCACTTAGCTCCACAAAACATATTTACCCTCTACACAACATCGACACCTTCAGGTCAGCTCCACTAGTAGGACAACAAAATAGACTATCTATCATTTCATGAAACTATATGCAGACCTCTAAATTGCTTGAATCTTGAAATATACATGCTACAACCATTTGTAGTCTTATCCTCAAATCCACACAACAAACCATTCACTTGCAGTGAAATGCAGAGTAACTCAAATCATCACTGGCACTATCAAAGCATTGTCTATACATAGTGTGATACTTTGTCAACACTAACTCTCATTCTAGTGGACTTTATAACTTGGAACTTTGGATTTAGACTCTCTAACCATTCATTATCAACACCTTGCAACCGCACAAAAAGATGTCTCATGCCAGAGAAATGTGGGCTAAATTACCGGAACTCAGTAGCTTAATTTTGCTAGACTGACACTTAGTCAAATTTCATATCATATCTTCTTACCAGATCAAGTCTTCTTGCACAATGGTCTTCCATGAAAAGTAGAGTCATCTTGTGAGGAAGAGGATCACACCCTCTTGCAAAATTATCAATCAAACTGATCTACACAATTGTCTCCTTATCCTTATGCTTGGATCACTATACCATTTTTCCTTTGTTGTTACTATCTCTATCATGTGATGTTAATTGATTTTACTCAACCAATTGACACTAATGACAACACTAGACTAACATGTTGACATCAATGACAACAATATTGGTAGAAACTATCCATACTTGCAACAATCTCCCCCTTTGTCATTGATGGCAACATATGATGTGAAAAACTATCAAGACAGAACCCTACCACAAACTTGATCTCCCTCCTTTTATGCATCTTGTTCTCTCCCAAAGAATCTTTTTCACATTGCTTAATCTCCCCCTTTGACATCGATGGAAAAGGGACTAATTCCAAATCAAAAACTTCTTTAACGTTTCTTTACATGACACTCCCCCTTACTATCTTATTTCTATACCAAAATATCAAAATTGTTTCCTTCTAACCATCCACATATGTACAAGAGATCATGAACTTATTGATTTGTAGGAAAGATATCTTTGTAGATGTTCTTCAACTGGATCATAGCTAAGTCCCAATGTACCTTTGCAGAGTATAATATCTGTATTTGTCCATTTATCTACAAGAGTAACTCTTTTGCTTTATCCACTATTGCAGGGGCATTAGTCAACTTTCCAACCTTATCAGCCTCTTTTAACATGCCAATCAAAGAAGCAATTTTAAAGCTTATTGTCTCTCTCATCTGACCCATTTGATCTTTTATCGACTCCTTTTGGCTCTACAATTTATTTATTATGACATGTTTTAGATTTATAATATATTACTATTATCACCCAAATTTGCACCCTTTGCTGGAGTTGTGAAACTTCAGCAATCTGGAGTAACATGGGAATGATCTCGAAGTGTGGGAACTTATGAAATGAGATCAAACCTTCAGAGAAGGCTGGATTCCTCTTTCTAAGCCTAATAATTAGAGAAATGCATCTAAACCTAGTGCTAATGCTTGTTGGGAAAAGCGGTAGGAGTGTTGAAATGAAATGCTAAAATGAACTGAGTGATACACCAGATTTAAATGTGTTTGGCTACAACCGAATCGACATAGTAATAATCTCACAGCTGGAAGGACATTATACAGACTCATATTAATATTGGAGAGGTCCAGAAGAGGAGACACAGGGCAAAAATAATAAGAGAGAGGCAAAAACACCAGTTTATATTGATCATAGAGGCCAAATAACCATTACAAAGAATAGCCTAGAAGAACAACCAACAACCTATACATCTGTTTTACACGTATATATAGCCTTTTACAATTTTGACCTCAATCGGCTACAAACATCACTCCATGAGCTGTATCAAAAATATCTACATTTTTAATGACTCATCGCCTACAAGAAATTATGGTGTAGAAGATATCTGGAATAGGGACAGGTGGGAGATATTCAGAGTTTTAATGCAAATAGCTTACTCATCGACCTGCAGTAGTGAAAAATATCTAAAGCAAGATGGTGGCAAGATATTTTTGATCATTAATACGAGCTACTTCCTCTCTGTGCAGTAATTAATGCGAGAAATATCTGCACCTGCCCCCAAAAATGGTCACTGAAACGTCACTTCGGCCAAAAATGTGAATTCGGATCTAAAAATGGAAAAATGAGAATATTCCTCTAAAAAGACCGCCATATGAAAGAGGAGGCAAAAACATGCATTTTTGCCTCTTACATCATGTGAAAATTCACCAGGACGGAGGAGATACAGGCGGTCAAAGTTTTGGGATATGATGGTGATGTCACCATCATGGACGCTTGGGGGTGATATTTTGCATATCGGGGTGATATTCAGAATATGAGGGTGATATTCGGATATCGGGATGATACTTGGATATCAAGGTGATATTTGGATATCCGGGTGATATTCAGAATATGAGGGTGATATTTGGATATCAGGGTGATATTTGGATATCGGAGTGATATTTGGAAATCAGGGTGATATTCGAAATATGAGGGTGATATATGGATATGAGGGTGATATATGGAAATCGGGGTGATATTCAGATATCAGGGTGATATTCAGAATATGAGGGTGATATTCGGATATTGGGGTGATATATGGAAATCGGGGTGATATTCAGATATCGAGGTGATATTTTGGTATCGGGGTGATATTTAGATATCAGGGTGATATTTGAATATCAGGGTGATATTCGAAATATGAGGGTGATATATGGATATGAGGGTGATATTCAGATATCGGGGTGATATTCAGAATATGAGGGTGATATATGGATATGAGGGTGATATTCAGATATCAGGGTGATATTTGGAAATGGGGTGATATTCGGAATATGAGGGTGATATACGGATATGAGGGTGATATTCGGATATTGGGGTGATATTTGGATATCAGGTTGATATTCGAAATATGAGGGTGATATATGGATATGAGGGTGATATTACAAATATCACCCAATGTGTGAAATATGACCCGATGTTAGGAATATCACCCTCTCCTGGGAAATCAAGTTGACCAGAACATTGACCACTCATAACTTCCCTATTTTAGCGAATTTCAGGGTGATGTAAAAAACAAAATTGCCTATTTTTTCAAGCTCTTTCACATGGTAAGCTTCTTCAGGAAAATTTTAGACCTTGAGATTTGGGTTCAGACTTCAAGATCACAAATATAGCTTACATTGGGGGTATGCACACTAACTGATGCTGCTTGAATTATTTGACTCCCGCTAGAGGAAAATAGGTCAACAATTTGGTGACTTCTATGGGATGTTTGCCTGTTAAACATGAGATCAGTGGCCTTAAGCATCCATTGGGCATGGAGTCAAGTCTAAAACATGCTGGGAAACTAGAAACTACCTCCAGAATACAAAAAGGGGAAAAGACTTGCATTCTCCTAATGACAATGTAGCCTGTGTAGTAGCACTTAGGAAAAGGGAAAACTAAAGAAGAAATAAAACCTACTCTAATCCTAAACTAACTAGTCAGACATGACCTTAAACAAAGCCATTAACTAGTTCCTAGAAGTAACTACCCTTTCTTAACAATTTACAATGTTTCCCATTCATGTGGGCAGTTAAAAAGAGGTAAGGGGGAAATAGGCATATGATAAATTGATAAAACATCCCCCGTAAAATGGAGATAAACTCACCTATCCACCTGGACTGATTGCTGATGATGCTAACTTGTGGTGAATAAATGGGATGATCCCACTCATTTTGATGCTCAACTTCATGCTTAGAGGTAAGCATGACAAGTGGTGACTTCTCTTGATGTGTCTCTAGCTGGGCTAGATGCCTGATTGGGCATCCCCTTGAAATGACATGCAAATCAATAGAGTTGATCTCATATCTCTGCTCTGGTTCTTTCTCTTCTTGTTGGTCTGAAAACCCAAGCCCCTCATTTGGTATGATGGTGTCCTCCATTTGACTCTCATGTTTCTCTTGTGTGTGAAACAGCTGACTTGGGACCTCATGATTTTCTCCTTCTTCCTTCAATGAAACCAAGAAGGCAGATATAATGTCATCATGGCTGCATTCTTCCTCTTCTTGCTGGCCTGAATATCCCAGTTCCTATGATTCCACTATAATTATGGCTGCCTCCACCTTATCAACAAGATGTTCATGATTTTCTAACTTAGGCTCAGAAAATGAGCCATGCACATGCTCAAAAGAGAAGACCTCCCCATCAAGAAGATGATATCCCTGCCCCTTTTCACATGCCAGCAACTCACAATCATGCTCACTGCCTCCAAAATTTTTTAGGTCTGTTGGCAACTTGCCTTCATCTTCATTTTTAATGTGGTTGGGGAAATCATCAAACAAGGCAGTATCATCTGCCTTCTGAGAAAATTTAGCAATAGCCTCCACCATAGCACACTCATCCTAGAAAAGAGCTTCTTCCAAGTCCTCAAGAGCTAGGAACTCACTACCATGCTGGGCCTCCATGCATAACAAGTTATCATTATTTTCATTGTCCTCTTGTTGCTGCATATCCACAACCAGCTGCTCACACCCTTCATCTTCAACATAATCAGGTAGCTCATGAAGTAGGGCAGCATCATCCATTTCTAAAGTGACCTTAGCAACTTGTTTCCCTATGCCTCCATCCTTAGACTGCAGATCCACAAGATTATGTTTAAGTTCCCTCTATAGCTGAAGGCTTTCCCCATGTACTCTTTGCATTTCAACTCCATTTTCTTGATCAGATGCATGAGAAAAGACTTCAAAAGAACTAAAGTCTAGAGGACCCAAACTCTTATTTGGGTTAATATTACTCACAGGTGTAATAAGTTCAAACAATTCTATCTTTGTGAGTGTAGGAACAAACTGCTCCTCGTTAGTTTTATCTTCTTCTACCTCCTCTTTTAGCTCATCTTGCCAATTTTCTTGGTAGGCAAAAGGTCCATCCTTGAGGACTGAAATATCATCAGGGAAAGAGGCCTAAATATATTTTTGAATTTCTTGGAGGGGAGAGGGTTATGGACAAATTTGTTCCTGGGGAATGATAATTTGAGTTTGCACAGGAACAAGCACTTGTGAAGGGATATAAGCATTGAAAACTAGGAACTTGTAGAGTCTAGGTTGCTCTTGGTCAAGTAAAGGTTGTTGGGTTGGAGAAACACTCCTAAAACTTGGAATTATGTTAGGCCTGGATTCTACAACCTTTTCCTCCGCCTAATTTTGAATTGGTATGGGAGGATTGGCCTTTTCAAGGTTTGGTACTGTGTACCTAGGATGCTTGGTCCAAGAAGGCTGCCATGAAAGGGGAGTTTCAGTCACTTTCATAGATTCACTTTGGTTTGAAGGATAGACTTGTTTGAAGCTAGGAATAGGCTCCTGTGAAGGTTGAGGGCCTCTAAAACTTGGGATTTTAAATCTTGGGACTTCTTTAGCAACAAGCCGAGTAGGTGTTGTCCTTATAGCAAGGTTTTCTAGAAAAACCTCCTCTTGTGCTTCTCACTGCTGGTCACATGTTAACATTTTTATAAATTTATCAGCATCCCTATTTAGATCTAGAGACAGCTTCTTGAGACCATACATACTTATGATGCTGAGATCATAAAACTGTTGAGGCGCCTGTACCTTGCTGCTCCTTTGGCCTTATCTAAATTTCTGTCAAGCTTTAGAAAACCATCCATGAGCTCATTGAAAGCATCAATATTCTCAAGGACAACATTAGGGGTAGGAGGAAGGTAAGCATCATGAGGATGCTGATATTCTACAACAATAGGGCTGTATGGCATAAAATCAGAGGCATTTGGGGCTTGGTATTGCTGATATGGGGGCCAATAGCCTGTATTTGGATTAGGGGTAGGGGAATAGCCATGATTCCCATAAAATTATGACATTTTATAGCATCTAAATGTAGAGGAGTCACCAGGTGATTGAAACACTTCTGGAAGCTGAATAGACCAAGAAAATCACCAAAATCTTGACCTTTGATAAAATTTTAGGTACTTGAGCTATTAAAACCAGCTAATTCATTTAGTAGAGTCACCATGGTGTTCTTTGTATTGCCTACAAATGCTGGTAATACTAGGAGAAACACCAAATCTCTTAGTATCTTGATGAGAAGTTCATCGAACTTGTCCCACCAGGTGTGCCAAAAGTTGTTATCACCCAGATTTACACCCTTTGCTGCAGTTGTGAAACTTCAGCAATCTGGAGTAACATGGGAATGATCTCGAAGTGTGGGACCTTGTAAAATGAGATCAGACCTCTGGCAAAGGGCAACTTCCTCTTTCTAAGCCTAATACTTAGAGAAATGCATCTAAACCTAGTGCTAATGCTTGTTGGGAAAAGGGGTAGAAGGAGTGCTGAAATGAAATGCTGAAATAAACTAAGTGATACACCAGATTTAAATGTGTTTGGCTGCAACCGAATCAACACAGTAATAATCTCACAGCTGGAAGGACATTACATAGACTCATATTAATTTTGGAGAGGTCCAGAAGAGGAGACACATGGCAAAAATTATAAGAGAGAGGTAAAAATACCAATTTATATTGATCGTAGAGGCCAAATAGCCATTACAAAGAATAACCCAGAAGAACAACCAACAACCGATACATCTATTTTACACATATATATAGCCTTTTACAATTTTGACCTCAGTCAGCTACAAACATCGCTCCATGAGCTGTATCAGAAATATCTACATTTTTAATGACTTGTCACCTACAAGAAATTATGATGTAGAAGATATCTGGAACAGGGGCAGGTGGGAGATATTCAGAGTTTTAATGCAAATAGCTTACTCATCGATCTGTAGTAGTGAAAAATATTTGAAGCAAGATAGTGGCAAGATATTTCTAATCATTAATGCGAGCTGCTTCCTCTCTGTGTAGCAATGAATGTGAGAAATATTTGCACTTGCCCCCAAAAATGGGTGCTGAAACGTCACTTCAGCCAAAAATGCAAATCTAGATCTAAAAATGGAAAAGTGAGAATATTCCTTTGAAAAGCCTGCCATATGAAAGAGGAGGCAAAAGCATGCATTTTTGCCTCTTACATCATGTGAAAATTCGCCAGGACGAAGGAGATACAGGCAGTCAAAGTTTTGGGATATGATGGTGACATCACCATCATGGACGCTTGGGGGTGATATTTCGCATATTGGGGTGATATTCAGAATATGAGGGTGCTATTTAGATATCGGGGTGATATTTGGATATCGGGGTGATATTTAGAATATGAGGGTGATATTCGGATATCAGGGTGATATTTGGATATCGGGGTGATATTTGGAAATTGAGGTGATATTCAGAATATGAGGGTGATATATGATGTGAGGGTGATATATAGATATGAGGGTGATATATGGAAATCAAGGTGATATTCAGATATCAGGGTGATATTCAGAATTTGAGGGTGATATTTAGATATTGGGGCGATATATGGAAATTGGGGTGATATTCAGATATTAGGGTGATATTCAGATATCGGGGTGATATTTGGATATCGGGGTGATATTTGGAATATGAGGGTGATATATGGATATGAGGGTGATATTCAGATATCGAGGTGATATTTGGATATCAGGGTGATATTCAGAATATAAGGATGATATATGGATATGAGGGTGATATTTGGATATTGGGGTGATATTTGGAAATCAGGGTGATATTCAGAATATGAGGGTGATATATGGATATGAGGGTGATATTCGGATATTGGGGTGATATTTGGATATCGGGGTGATATTTGGAAATTGGGTGATATTCAGAATATGAGGGTGATATATGGATATGAGGGTGATATTACAAATATCAGCCAATGTGTGAAATATGACCCGATGTTAGGAATATCACCCCCCATGGAAAATCAAGTTGACCAGAACATTGACCACTCATAACTTCCCTATTTTAGCAAATTTTAGGGTGATGTAAAAAACAAACTTGCCTATTTTTTCAAGCTCTTTCACATGGTAAGCTTCTTCAGGAAAATTTCAGACCTTGAGATTTGGGTTCAGACTTCAAGATCACAAATATAGCTTACATTGGGGGTATGCACACTGACTGATGCTACTTGAATTATTTGACTCCTGCTAGAGGAAAATAGGTCAACAATTACATTATTGTAATATGTTAATAATATATCTTATATTATTAACATTACCAATCTATAACTATCTTTGATAGTTATAGTTCGTTGGTCGGGTATGCATGACTAAGTGGTTATTTAAACCACTTATATATGTATATATATTTTACTACTCTCAATAAACAATCTGCTCATTGCTCATCAATATTGTATTAGAGCAAATATAATTCTGTGTCTATGAATTCTAGAGGTTGAAGAGCCATTGAAAGCTTTGTGATGAACTTCCTATTGGAGGTGGAATAGAAGTAACTGTCATATGTTAAATTCAAATCTGCTAAGGCATTGGAGGAATTTCATAATTGTTGTTCTTGAAGCAATGTTGTCATACAAAATGGTCGTACATCCCTATTGCTGGAATATATTGTGAAGACAAATACATTGCTTTGAAGAAAAAGATTAAAAAAAAGGCATTGAAATTTGTTGTTTATAGCATTAAAAATACTTTGACTTGCGTTGGAAGCATTTTTACTAGTGAAATTTTGCATAGAGACTGTACAATATTGGTGGGCAGCTTACATTGCAATCAGAAGTTGCAATTTTTTTTTTTTGAGAATTGGTACTGGAAGATCTACAAAGCCTTTGTGAATCCAAACCTTGAGAAGAAGATTCAAATCAGCATCTGGAGGGAGAAAACAAAAGGTGCACGATATTTTCTTTATTTTCTGAAATAGCCCTAATATTTTTGAAAAATAAACATTAGAAATAGAAAAGTATTTTATTGATAATGAAAAAATATTGAATTATTTTTAAAATACCTTTTCTTTTCTATAGTTTTAACATTAGAAAAATCAAAAGAGACAAATTAATTTAATATTATGCATCAAAATTAATATTTTTTTCGAGCAAAATAGTTTGTAAATTTGAATTAAGTCTTGAAAATTCAAATCAATGATATAAGGACATCCAAACTATAGAAATGGCTCATAGTGCACCTAAGATAATGCTCCCAGATTCTCAACTCCTAAGAGGTGACAATTATGCCGCTTGAAAAACCAAGGGTCAAACCTAGTTAGAGTTTGAAGACCTTTGGGATATGGTCTCTAGAACAACAACAAGACCTGAACAAGTAGGTGAAGATTAGAATAAATATGACAAGGCCAATCAAAAGGATAAATTGATCATTTTGTTTGGTGTGACTGATGAGGTTCAACCTCACATTCATACTGCCACCTCTACAAAAGATGCTTGGGATCACCTCAAAATAGTGTATGAGGCTAAAAACCAAAACCAAATCCTCCACTTGCAGTGTCAACTGCATTGTCTCCAAGTGCAAAATGGTGAGAAGGTAGAAGCCTTTTTCAGAAGAGTTACTGAAATAAGAATCACTCTACAAGCATTAGGGGAGGAAGTCAAAGATGCTTCACTAGTACCCATTGTACTAAGAGCACTACCCCCTACTTTAGAGTGTTTGTCACATGCTTAAATGTGGCTCATAAAACACCCTCATTTGAAGAACTAGTCAACTTGTTTCATCAAGAAGAAGCAATACTTGGTGAGACAGAATCTCAAGATAATTAGGCCCTGGCAACAAAGTAAAAGGGAAAACAACCTGATCGTCAGAGTGGTCCATTAGGACAATCTAAACAAAATCAAGATAGCTCTTCACACAAGAAAAAGAAATGTCAATTTTCTAGTAAAAAGGGTCATGAACTCAAAGAGTGATGGTATAACTCCTATGTCAATGGTGAGGCCAATCACAAGAAGCCAAAAAACCACCTCAAAGGGGACAAGAAAAAGCAACCTCATTGGTCGAAAAAGACAAATAAGCAATAAGGAACTGTTACCTCAATCGGTGATTCAAATGATGAAGAAGCCATGTATGCTACAGAGACAAAGACCTCCACATGAAGTAGTTCAGTCTAGTATGTTGACTCTGGTGCATCCAAATACATGACGGGGGAACAAGAATGGTTCAATGATCTCCAACCATCCACATCCTATGGGCATGTTTCATTGAGTGATGATACCTCCTATGAAGTTTAGGGAATTGGTGAAATTTGCCTTCCATTAAGAACTCACTATTTAGGGGAAAATTGAATAGTTTATTTAAGCTAGGTTAAGTACTACCATTTCCCCACTAAGCATTAGGAGGACAAGGAATGAGCTTATGAACAAGCTTTTAATCACTTTGTCTATCCCTTACATTCGCGTGGTTATGAATGTTGGTTTCAAGACAGACAACTGAGAGGTGGGGGGTGAATCAGCTGTCTCAAAACTTTCCTTTTATTAACCACTTAAATCCTTCTTGTAATTCAGTAGCATAATAATAAATTAATCACTAAAACACAATGCAACAATTCAAGAGAAGAAACACATGAACACATATGACACCAAGATTTTAACATGGAAAACCCAATTAAGGGAAAAACCACGAGGTGAATAACCCAAGATTGTATTCTCTATTAAAAGAATAAGAAGAACAAGATGGCACATGCCAATTAGGGCTCACTACCGGAGCACACTGCTCACAAGAGGCACACTGCCTATAGGAGACACACTATATGTAGAATGATAAATATTACATACTTGAACTGAAGAATAGCATCTTCACCATGCTTGAGTCAGTTCCATTTAAGCCCATCACTTCTGCTTTGCCTTTTGCTCTTCTCCTCTCTACCACACTCTCATCTTCACCAAGATACTTTTGAAATGACTTCACAACTCTTATTTATACATGACATCAACTTTGGGATAATCCTCAAAGTCGGCATACTTGACAGAGCAAATACATAAATACAACTTGACTAATTATAAAAGACTTCATGCAAATCACCACACTATCGACCACACAGATCTGGGACCTAAATCTTCTTTGAGGAACATGCCATGCTTCTTACAATATCTTCAAGATCATCTGCAAGATGTGTAACTCATCTGGTGGGCCAAGTTTAGGAAGGACATCATCATCCAGAAGTAATTCTTCAATTTTGAGCTCAATCTTCAATGTGGACCACCAACATAAACTGGACACAATCCAGAGACCCCCACAAGCTTGCCTGAATCACCAAGAACATCCACACTACTTCTACTTACTGAAATCATTCTCTCCTTCACTTGGAACCTCAAGAACATAGTTAGTCATCACTGTCATATTGAAATAGATGCTTGTGGACCTCTAGACAATGAACCAATAGAGTTGTCAATTCACATTGACTTCCTAAACACTCCACCAAATCTGTAGAATGAGATATTGCATTTCTGGATCTCATCGGACCTATTTGTGTCACTCTATCACCTCTAAACTTCTACCAAAACTAGTTCTACTCATGTGGCCATAACTTCTTCAAATATTCATGCGGACCTCTCAAATATTTACTGGACCACCTTTAGACACATATCTACAAACCTTTGATGTGCATCCTCTGATCTTCATCTTAGCTGGGATCTTTACTTGACTGTCTTTATTGTTCTTCTCTATTTCTGATAGGACTAATTTTCTTAATATCCTCAACACACAACTCATCCAATCCATGACATCAATGCAACAGGAGTATGTTGACATCAATAACAACACCGGTTGGGCCCATACTTGCAACAATCTTCCCCTTTGTCATTGATGGCAACATATAATGTGAAAAACTTTTTTAACCATCAAGACAAGTACTTCTCCTCACTAACTGACATAACTCCCCCTATCAACAACCATTCACATGTCTTCTCTTCCTTTACTGCTCCCCCTTTGATCAACAACCACTTTTGGTTTTTCACATGTCTTCTCTCCCCCTTTGACATCAATGGAAAAGGGCACATACTTGCATCACATAGAATCATACTGACTACTCCCCCTGAGTAGTAGCTTCCCATCATCAATCCGGACCACAAGATATGACTATGAGATCCACCAGACTGATGCACATCAGTGCACCTTAATTTAGAACTGTAGGGGTAATAACCCCTAACTTCTCCCTGAGATACTCAAAAGAGTCCTTAGGTAGAGGTTTAGTAAAAATGTCTGCAATATGATCCTTGGAGGGCACAAACTCCAATCTGACTTCATTCTTGTTCACTTGCTCTCTCAAAAAGTGAAACTTGATGGATATATGTTTTGTCTTTGAATGTAACACTAGATTTTTTGATATATTTATTCCACTTGAATTATCACAGAAGATTGTGATAGGTTCCTCATACTCCACTTTGATATCTCTTAGCATTTGCTTCATCCATAATACTTGAGTGCAACTACCTACTGCCATAATATATTATACTTCTGCAGTGGATAGAGATATTGCCTCTTGTTTCTTTCTTAGCCAAGAAACCAATCTTTTCCCCAAGAAGAATGCTCCACCACTGGTACTCTTCCGGTCATCCACATCTCCTGCCCAATCTGCATCTGTATATGCATGAAGAGAGAAATCATGATCTCTAGGATACCATAAACCATACTCAACTATTCCTTTTAGATATCTAAGAATCCTCTTGATTGCCATGACATGAGATTCTCTAGGATCAGCTTGGAATCTAGCAACAAGACCAACAACATTCACTATGTCAGGTCTAGTTTGAGTAAGATACAATAGTCCTCCAATCATTGACCTGTACTTTTTCTGATCAGCCTTAGGAGAGTCATCATCTTTGCTCAATTTACATTCAGTTTCCATGGGAGTATTAATTGGTTTTGAGTCTTCCATCCCAAATTTCTTCAACAATTCTTTCACATATTTGGTATGTGAAATAAAGATTCCTTTCTTTGTTTGAATGATTTGCAGACCCAAGAAGAAATTCATTTCCCCAAACATGGACATCTCAAATTCACTTTTCATTTGATTTGCAAAAGTTTTACACATACTATCTCTTCCTCCAAAAATGATATCATCAACAAATACTTCAACAATCAAGATATTTTCATGATCAATTTTGAAGTACAAATTACTGTCAGCAATACCTTTGTTGAAACCAATCTTCAAGAGATACTTATCCAATCTTTCATACTAGGCTCTTGGGGCTTGTTTGAGTCCATATAGTGCTTTCTTCAACTTGCAAACCATATCACCATGATCAGACAATTGAAATCCATCCAATTACTCAATGTATACTTCTTCTTCCAAGTCACCATTTGGGAAGGCAAACTTGACATCCATCTAATATACTTTGAAATCCTTGAAGGCAGCAAAGGCAAGAAATAATTTGACTGCTTCAATTCTTGCCACCAGAGCAAAAGTTTCTTCAAAATCAACACCTTCTACTTGAGAATAACCCTTGTAAACCAATCTAGCTTTGTTTTTGACCACTTCACCATCTTCATTCAGTTTATTCTGGAAGACCCATTTGGTTCCAATCACATTTTTGTTTCTAGGTCTGGGAACAAGATCCCAAGTGTGATTTTTCTCAATTTGCATCAGCTCTTCCTTCATTGCTTTAGTCCATCTTTCATCATTGCATGCTTCACTCACTATTTTTGGTTCAATCTTTGAAATCAGACAATATTTTTCTAAGTCTTGAGCAATCTATCTTCTTGTTTGAACACCTTTTCTTTCATTACCTATGATCTGATCTTCAGAGTGATTCAGTCTTACATACCTAGGAGTTTTGGGAATTTCTTGCACTTCTATTTCTTGAATGGGTTCATTCAAACTTATCTCTTCTTCTTGATTCTCCGGATCAGTCTGGATCTGAATTTCAGAAGGGACTTGGAATTCTTGGACCAAAACATCATTCTAATCATCTTCTTCATATTCATAAAACCTTGAGGGTTTTTCAATACCTTCATCAACCTCACATTTGTACTTTCTATAATCTTTCTCAATCTCTTGTTATAACACCGATATGCTTTGCTTTGAGTAGAATAACCCAAGAATATTCCTTCATCACTTCTAGCATCAAATTTGCCAAGGTCTTCATCTCTTTTAATGTAACATTTGCTACCAAAGACTCTAAAATACTTCATAGTGGGAGTGATGCCAAACCAGAGTTCATAAGGGGTCTTACCAGTATTACTTCTGATTTGTACTCAATTAAGAGTATAGACAGCAGTGCTTACATCTTCTCTCTAGTAGATCTAGGGAACATTTTCTTCCATCATCATGGTTCTAGATGCTTCCTAGATGGTCTGGTTCTTTCTTTCCACTACTCCATTCTACTGCAGAGTCCTTGGAGTAGATAACTGTCTCTTTATCCAATGTTTCTCACAGAATTCTATGAACTCTACAGATGTGAATTCTCCACCTCTATCAGACGTAAGACATTTTATGTTCAATCTGGTTTCATTTTCTACCATACCTTTGAATATTTTGAATTTCTCAAGAGCCTCAGATTTTTCTTTCAGAAAAGTCACCCACATCATCCGGGAGTGGTCATCAATTAATAACATGAAGTATCTATCACCTTGCAAGCTCCTGATTCTCACCGGTCCACATAGATCAGTATGTACTAAGTTTAACAATCTGGTAGAGGATTGTTCCTTACTTTTGAATGTGACTCTACTCTGCTTGCCCAACTGACATTCTTTGCACAAACTATTAGTAGGTCTCACTAGTATTGGAAGATCTCTTACAACCTGAGTCTTGCTTATCTTGATGATATTATCAAAATTCACATGACACATTCTCCTATGCCACAACCAACTTTGATCAATTTGAACAAATAAACAACTTTTTCCAGTACCAACCAAATGGAAGATGTTACCTTTTGTTTGAGTACCGAATGCAATCTCTGTTCCAAAACTTTCAAAGATCTTACATTTTCCATTTTTGAATCAGAGATCATAGCCTTTGTCCACCAACTATCCAACACTGAGAAGATTGTGATTTAGACCTTCAACATATAGTACATTACTGGTTTTGTTCTTTCCATCAAAAGAAATAGTTCCTCTACCTCTAATTCTACCAGCAAAATTATCACCAAATTTTACAACTCCTCCTTCATATCTTTCCAAATCTATAAACTTATTTTTGTCACCTGTCATATGGTGGAAGCATCCACTGTCAATGACCCAATCATCCTTTTCTTCAACTTGGGTAGCCAGAGCTCTTTCTATCATTTTGTGATTGAAAAATTTAGAGGGCATTGGATCTTCTTCCTTGATGGCAATAAACACCCAGTCACTTCCAGATTTGTTTCATGTCTCTGATTCATCATCTATTACTCCTTCATCATCATCATCTTCATGAACATAGTAACATTTCTTTTGGAATCTTGATCTGTTAGGATTTCCCTTGAAAATCTTTCCAGACACCTTAAGGCAAAATGACCAATCTTATTGCAGTTGAAACATTTGAAGGGCATTTTTCCTTCATACTTATTGGATCCTCTTGGCAGTGTTTTTGCAATAAGGGCTTCAAGTTGAGCAGCTTCTACTTCATCTTCTTCCAGATCTTTTCTTGCTTTTTCATACCATGATAGTTTCTTTGAGGAGATCTCTCCAGGATCAAACTTTTATTTTCCTTTTACATAGGCACTAGCTTTGAATGCAAATTCAGTCTTGGGGGGGCATCTCCAAACTTGACCAATTCAAATGCAGCTAATTTTCCAACCAATTGATCTCTTGTGATATTTGAAAAAGATCTGAATTCTTCAATAGCAACAACCTTGTATTTGTAAGCAGGAGGTAGGGATCTGAGAACTTTGGCAACAATCTCATCTTCATCCAAGATTCCACTAGCACAACTAATGCCACAAACAAGCTCATTTACTTTTGGCATAAAAGTAGTGATATTCTCATCTTCATTCATCTTCATGTTTTTGAATTTTCCTTTCAGACTTTGTAGCTTGGCACATTTAACATATTTGTCTCCTTCATGCAAAAGTTCCATTTTTTCCCAAATCTCATATGCAATTTTTAAATCTATAACATTTGTTAGCTCTAAATCAGATAAGGCACTTAGTAGAGCTTCTTTAGCCTGAAGATTGTCTTCAGCATCTTTGATTTCATCTACAATTTTCAGACCATTCTTTGGAGGGACATACTTCTTTGAAGCCATGATCCAATATTGCATTCCCATACATTGCAGGTAGTATTCCATGTAGCTTTTCCAAAGAGTGTAATTGGTTCCATCAAACCTTAGACTATCCTTCTTGTAGGAAGACATCCTGGATCTCCTGAAGTGGTTAAGCTCTTTTAGAGGATCTTGGCTCTGATACCAATTGTTAGTTTCAAGATAGACAACTAAGAGGGGGGGTGAATTAGTTGTCTCAAAACTTTCCTTTTAAAAACCACTTAAATCCTTCTTGTAATTCATCAGCATAATAATAAATCAATCATGAAAACATAATGCAACAATTCAAGAGTAGAAACACATTAACGCATATGACACCAAGATTATAACATGGAAAACCCAGTTAAGGGAAAAACCATGGGATGACTAACCCAAGATTATATTCTCTATTAAAAGAATAAAAAGAACAAGATGGCACATGCCAATTAGGGCTCACTGTCGGAGCACACTGCTCACAAGAGGCCCACTACCTACAGGAGACACACTGTCTACATAATGCTAACTATTACATACTTGAACTAAAGAAGAACATATTCACCATGCTTGAGTCAGCTCCATTTAAGCCCAACACTTTTGTTCTACCTTTCACTCTTCTCCTCTCTACCACACTCTCATCTTTGCCAAGATACTTTTGAAATGACTTCACAACTCTTATTTATACAAGACATCAACTTTGGGATAATCATCAAAGTCGGCATACTTTACAGAGAAAATACATAAATACAACTTGACTAATTACAAAAGACTTCATGCGAATCACCACACTGTCGGCCACATAGATCTGGGACCTAAATCTTCTTTGAGCAACATGCCATGCTTCTCAAAACATCTTCAAGATCATTTGCAAGATGTGTAACTCATTCAGTTGGCCAAGTTTAGGAAGAACATCATCATCCAGAAGTAATTCTTCAATTTCAAGCTCAATCTTCAATGTCAACCACCAACATGAACTGGACATAATCCATAGACTCCCACCAGCTTGCCTAAATCACCAAGAACATCCACACTACTTCTGCTTACTAAAATCATTCTCTCCTTCATCCAGAACCTCAAGAACACAGTCGGTCATCACTGTCATATTGAAATAGATGCTTGCGGATCTCCAAACAATGAACCAATTGAGTTGTCAATTCACATTGACTTCCTAAACACTCCACCAAATCCGCAAAATGAGATATTGTATTTATGGATCTCACTGGACCTATTTGTGTCACTCTGTCACCTCTAAACTTCTACTAGAACCAGTTTTACTCATGTGGCCATAACTTCTTCAAATCTTCATGTGGACCTCTCAAATCATTACTGGACCATTTTTAGACACATATCTACAAAACCTTTGATGCATATCCTTTGATCTTCATCTTAGCTAGGATCTTTATTTGACTGTCTTCACTGTTCTTCTTTGTTTCTGATAGGACTAATTTTCTTAATATCCTCAACACACAACTCATCCAATCCTTGACATTAATGCAACAGGAGTATGTTGACATTAATGACAACACTGGTTGGGCCCATACTTGCAAAAATGAAACCTAAGACCCTAACTAAGGTTTTATCAAGTGTTTCCCTTTCAACCAAGTAAAACCCTAATTATGCCTTAAATAAAAAATATTTAGAAACTGATGAAACAATTGGCAAAACTAATCACAGAAGTACAGAGATAGGGTTTTAGAGATTGTGTATCTAGATTTTAAGATCCACATGGACTAGGGCACCCGCTCCAATGTCCTGCAAGTTTTTGAATTAGGAAATCTTCTGCATAGGGTGTCTAAGACTACTAAATGGCTTCCAGATCCCAGAAATAACCCCTAGTTGGACTAGGGTGCCCAGTCTAGTGTCCCGTAAGTCTCAGAATCTGAAAACTTGAAAGTCTGTAGTGACTGTATCCGCAATACCCATCTTTTTGTAGCTCCTTTCCACCAAAACCTACAAAACATGATCTGCACCTACAAAAGAAGGAAAATGTTGTGGCTATGAGAGGAACCTCCTGCAACAATATAATGAAAAATGGACGAAATAATAGAAACACAAAAGGAATTTATTGATCGCAAGCCACTTCGAGGGGGCAACCTCCTTTGAGCAAGCTCAATACAATAAATTTATGGATGCCTTCATTGGCCTCAACACGTACTTATATACTAAGTCTAATCTAAACAACTATTACTTCCCATGAATGTGAGATAATACAATATACTCACGGGATGACTTACAAAGCATATGTGTCCAACAATATACTAAAAAAGTAAAGAGAAGGGTTAAACATGGGTTCCTAACATCCCTCTTAGAAAAGCTTTGTTCCTAAAGCTTAAGATGTGGAAATTGTTGCTGAATTTGAAGGAGTGGTTCCCATGTAGCATCCTTTAGTTGCATTTTGTGCCACTAAATTAATACCTCTGTGATGGATTGAGAGCAAATCTGACGAGTGCACCTATCAAGGATTGCCTCCAACTCCAAAATGATGGATCCTTCATTATCCAATTCTTGTAAAATAGTTTGTGCTCTGATGTTGGTGCCAAGAACTTTCTTTAGACAAGAGACATAAAATACTAGATGAATGCAGGAAGGAGGAAGCTCCAATTTATAAACAACTGACCCAATCTTTTGAAGAACCTTATATGGCCCATAGAACTTTGGAGCTAGCTTATGATGCCCTTTGAGTTTTAGGGATGATTGTTTGTATGGCTACAGATGAAGAAAAACCATATCACCTACTTGAAAAGTGCACTCAGAATAGTGTTGATCAGCTTGTTGTTTCAATCGATTTCTTGCCATGTGAAGATTGTGCTGCACTATGCAAAGAATCTAATCTCGGGTTCTAAGAACCATGTCAACTACCTAAATTGGTGAACTGCTGGGGGTGTATGGAAGGAGCACTGGTTGTGCCTGACCATAGACTACTTCATATGGGGTCATTTTAGATGCAGTGTGGTAGGAGGTATTGTACCACCATTCAGTGAGAGGAAGCCACTTTGCCCACTACTGCTATTGTTCTAAGGTGAAGCAATGAAGATAAATTTCCAAACATTTGTTCATAATTTTAGTTTGACCATCTATTTGTGGGTGATACCTCAAACTCATCTTCATTTTGGTGCCAGTGTGTCGAAATAGTTCTGTCCAAAAATGACTGGTGAAAGTTGCATCATGATCTGAGACAATGGAAGAAGGGATGCCATGAAGATGGAAGATCTAGTCCATGAAAATTTGTGTGACTGAAAAGGTGGTATAGGGATGGACAAGGGCAAAAAATGACTATATTTAGAGAGGCGATCAACCACAACCAAGATCACTATCTTCCCTCCAAATTTAGGGAGCCCCTCAATGAAATCCATAGAAATATCTGTCCAAATCTATGTAGGGATGGGCAAGGGTTTGAGCAATCCAGGAAGGAGTGTCGTTTCACCCTTGTTGTGTTGGCAGGTATCACATTCAACCACCATCTATTGAATTACCCTTTTCATTCCCTTCCAAAAGAAGTTATTCCTTGCCCGCTCAAAAGTTTTGAGGAACCCAGACTGCCCTGCCGATGGAAAAGCATGGAGTTCACAGAAGACAGCATGTTGAAGATCTATACTTTGGGGAAGCACCAGACGACCAATGTATCTCAAAGAAGCACCATCCCAAGAGTAATGTGGTACAACAAAAGGGTTATTGGCCAATTGTTGGATGATTTGAGATAATGAAGAGTCATTGACATAGCCCTACTGGACAAATTCCAACCAATTTGGAACAGGCATAGAAATAGATGAAAAAGAAGCTTGGCCATGAAATGTGTGAGAAAGAGCATCCACCACAATATTGTCCTTACCCTTCTTTTAAGTGATCTTATAGTCATAAGCCATGAGTTTGCCAACCCATTTCTGTTGTGCTGGGGAGGAGACCCATTGTTCTAGGAAATATTCAAACTCTGGTGATCAGTCTTGATGCAGAAATGATTCCCTACTAGGTATGGCCACCACTTCTGTACTACATGCAAAATAGCCATCATTTCCTTCTCATATGTTGAGAGTACTAAATTCTTACCAAAATGGGCTTTGCTGGTGAATGCAATGGGATGTTCATCTTGAAGGAGAATAGTACCAAGTCCATTGTTGTAAGCATCATTCTCAATAGTGAAGGTCTTGGAAAAATCTGGCATAGCTAGAATAGGTGTAGTACACATAGCTTGTTTTAGGTTATCAAATACACACGCAATAGCATGTATCCATTGAAAAGCATCCTTTTTCAACATAGTTGTTAATGGAGCTGCAATCTTCCCATAATCCTTGACAAACTTATGATAGTAGCTAGTCAGTCCCAAAAAACCATGAAGGCTCTTGAGTGTTTGAGGATGCGGCCAATTTTTCATGACATCTATTTTTGCAGGATCCACTCGAGCCCCTTGGGATGAAACAATATGCCTGAGATACTCAACTTCTTCCTAGACAAAAACACATTTAGACTATTTTGCACAGAGATGATTAGAGAGAAGTTGCAGTACAAGATCTAGATGTTGGAGATGCTCATCCCATGTTTTACTATAGATGAAGATATCATCGAAGAAGACCAGAATGACTTTTTGCAGGTAGGGCTGGAATATTTTATTCATCAATGCTTAGAATGTTGAAGGAGCATTGGTGAGGCCAAAGGGCATGACCACAAAATCATAGTGGCCATCATGTGTGTAGAAAGTCATTTTAAGGATATCATCCTCATGAACCCGAATTTGGTGATACCCAGAATGAAGATCCAACTTGGAGAAAAAATGAGCACCATGAAGCTCATCAAGAAGCTCAACAACAACAGGAATCAGAAACTTATCCTTCATTGTGGTGTGATTAAGTGCTCAGAAGTCAATGCAGAGGTGCCATGACCCATCTTTCTTCTAGACAAGAAGAACTGGTGAAGAAAAGGAATTGGTACTAGGGCGAATAAGACCTTGCTTCAGTAAGTTGCGAACTAGCATCTCAATCTCTGTCTTTTGGTGAAATGGGTAGTGGTAGGGCCTGATGTTGGGAGGAATGCTTCCAGGAAGGAGCTGAATACGACGGTCCTCTAGTCATGAAGGTGGCAATCCCACTGGTTCAGCAAAGACACATGCATACCTATCCAAAATTCATTGTAGATCTAAAGGAGTAGTGGAGACTGCTGATGGTTGCATCTAAATGGAATGAAACTGAGCGATAACACCGTGTGAATTCTTCTTAAGAAGATTTTCCATGTGATGTGAGATGATGATGTTGAGAGACCCTAGTTGTAAGCCCTTCAATGTGTGTTTTTGCCCATTGTCTGAAAACTGCATCCAAAGTTTAGCAAAATCCCATAAGATGGGTCCAAGTGTGCGTAACCATTGAGCACCCAAAACCACATCACATCCACCTAAGGGCAAGGCAAACATGTTGGAGTGTAGGTTATAATCTCCAATAGAGATATGCACATTATGACACTTCCCTTTGCAAGGTAATGTGCCCCCATTGGCAATCATGACTTCAAAGCTGGAGCAAGGATGGACAAAACAATTAGCTTGTTTGGCGATCTGAGGGTTAATGAAGTTAAGAGTGCTACCAGAATCAATGATTATTGTAAGAGGGAGCTTCTTGAAGTAACCCTTGACCTGCATGGTTTTTGGGGTGGTGACTCCTGTTAAAGCATGGAGAGATATCTCTGGGTGGTCTTCCTGAGAAGTAGGGTCAACAGGCGACTGTTGAGTTTCGACTTGATCATCTACTGTATCCTGAGCATCTTCATAAACTTCAGTTGCAGGTGAAGAATCTACATCCAAGAGATAGAGCTTTTTCTCAACACATCTATGTCCCCAAGTGTATTTCTCATCACAATTATAACAAAGCCCTTTTTCTCTACTTGCCCGCATCTCTGCTTTAGTCAAATGCTTGATAAGTGTTGTTCTAGGAGCTGGCGTGATTGGAGGTCTTTGGGAGACCACATTTCTGAATGGAACAAAATTAGATTTGGAGTGCTATTAAGCTGTGATCTTGTCCTCCTACCAACTTAGCCAACCCTAGGGCTTCCATCATTGTGCTCGGATGGAACATTTTAACCTCAGATCAAATTGCATCCTTCAGACCACTGACAAAACAACTCCTGAAGAATTCATCAGACAATCCCTCTATGTGATTGGTCAGTTTTTCAAATTCTATCTAATATTCTCTCACAGTGCCAGTTTGGTGAAGTTTAGTGAGTGCTCTTGTGAAGTCATCAAAAGCACTAGGGCCAAATCGTTGCACAATGAGTTTGCAAAAATCTGTCCATTTTGGCTCATCATGAGCCTTGATGTACCAATGGAACCATTAAAGGGCTTGGTGTTCCAAATGAAAGGATGCAAGTGGGACTTTGTTGACATTAAAAGTATTATGCAGACTGAAATATTGTTCTGCCTAGTATATCCATCCAGTCGGATCATCACCATTGAAGTGAGGAAAATCAAGCTTCAGCCCATGAAAATTGCTGGAAGAGGAGAACCCAGTGTCTGCAGAAGACTTTGGCTACTATCTATTGTTCATGGCTGAATGCTGAAGATTGAGGCCAAGAATTTTTTCATCCAGAACTTGGAGTTTGGTCTTGAGGGCTGGAACTTCATCCTCCATGTTTTTTGCTCCTACGCGGGTGACAACCATAATCAGAAGATTTTTTTTTTTGGGAATGGGTAGAAAAACAAAAACAAAAACTTTTTTAGTAAAGGAAAATTTGGATTTGGGAAAAACTTTGATGGGTAATTGGGGTTTGACTAGGTTTTGGACACTTTATGAGGGACAGGGAAGCAGAAAATGGGGATTTCAGAAGTGGGGTGAAAGAATGGGAAAATTTCTCCAAGAGGGACAAAGGAGCAGAAATAGGAAATGAACACTGTGGCAAATTGTGAAGGCTATTGGGTGAGAATCGAAGAAGTTATGGCAAAGCCTAAAAATAGACAAATGTGGGATTTCTATCTTCGATAAGTGGAATTTGAGATCACCTCCTCAAGGAAAGAATATGCACAATGGAAATTCAGGGGTTCGAGTGAATTTTGAGAGGAAATGGAGCTAAAGCAAGGAAGATATGGTGAATGCTCTGGATGGATTCAATCTGTGATTTGCCAACTTTCAATAGATATGGGCCACAGGTATGTTCAGCTTCCTAAAGGTTTAGGGGATTCACTATGCTACCAATGTTGTCTAACAGCTTGCGTATTGGGGTAGTACCCCTCAGTCCATGGCTCAGGTAAAACTGATAACTTCTTTGCCACAAACGATAGCTCTTGGTTTACCTCATGGATGGGAACTAGTCAATCAGGTAGGGGTCGTTGCCCTTTTCACTGGCAGGTCCTCTCGATGGGCCAGCTACTTTAGGGTTCTTATGGTACTCCTCACAATGAGTTTTAGGGCTATGCCCAGGCACTTCCCACAGTTAAGTGGATAGGGATTATTCCTTGATCCAAACCTGCAATTGAAATGAACAATACAAATGCAAAAAAAAGAACAACTGCAATAATCACAATACCTGGAGGCCACTACAGAAAAAAATCAATAGAAATTCCACCCAGCGAGCCCAAGAAAGCACTTTGATACCAGATGAGAGGAACCTCCTACAACAATATAATGAAAAATGCATGAAATAATAGAAATAGCAGAAACACAAAAGGAATTTATTGATCGCAGGCCACTTCGAGGGGGCAACCTCCTTTGAGCAAGCTCAATACAATAAATTCATGGATGCCTTCATTGGCCTTAACACGTACTTATATACTAAGTCTAATCTAAACAACTATTACTTCCCATGAATGTGGGATAATACAATATACTCACGGGATGACTTAGAACGCATATGCGTCCAACAATATACTAACAAAGTAAAGAGAAGGGTAAAACACGGGTTCCTAATAGGCTATATAGGAGCTTGCCTTAGTCAAGCCTCATCTTTGGTATTTCTACCTCAATAATAGCCAGAGAAAAAGATTTACAAAAGTGTGTGCATACATAACAATGTGTGTATGTATAAATATCAAACCCTAGATGTCTCAATCAAGGGAAGATCAAAAACTTGCTTTGCATCAATAAACACATACAACTTCACCTCAAGGAGATGAGATAAATGAAGATTTGTATGAACAAGAAGGTAAATCAACAATGTTCATGGAGGATATCCAAGTTTGTTGTTGAAGGCTTCAACCCTTCTCCCAATCATGCAAAGGGTGTACAAACCCTAGGAAGAGCAAGATAGACTCAAGATCTTGATTCCTAATCCCCTTCCATTGTCTCCAAGATAGTAAGTACAAAACACTTCTAAGAGCTTCAATAAGTCACTGATCTTGAATAGCAATTGTAGCATAGTGTAGACACCTAAAAATGTCCAACACCTTGTTAGTAACATGACTTGCCCTAGGTACCTAGATCATCACCTAATTAGTTAAATAAAATTTATTTATTCGACTAATTTATTTTATCCCCTTTCAATCCCATCATCCTATCTTCTATAATTAAATAAATTTTAATTATTTATTTAATTATTCATGACCCTTATCCTTCTCTAATTAAATAATTATTTTTTTATTATTTAATTAATCACTTATCTATTTCTCTTAAAATTAAATAAATTTTATTTATTTAATTATCCACATCATCTCCCATCACAATCCAAATTAATTAAATAAATTAAATATTTATTTAATTAATAAAATCTTAATAAAATCATCTTGCTTTCTTTCTAAAAATACAGCTCATGCATATCTAATTTATTTATTTAATTAGCTAATTTATTGATTTATTCCTCTCATCTTTTTAGGATTTATTTCCTTTAAAGAAAAAAGTCAAATCGCTTTCTATCTTTCTAAATCTTATCTCATCTTTTTTTATTTCCTCTTTTGTCTAATAAAGCAAAAAACAAATCAAATCCAATCCTTATCGAATCTTATCAAATCTTCTTCCCTCCACAAACCCTAGTCAACCTTGCCTATAAATATGGCTTCTCACAAGCCATTTCAAATCATCATGCATTGAGTTCGATATCCTTACTCTGCCAAAATCTTCTTCCAATCCTCTATCTATTTTCTATCTATCTTCTTCTATCCTTTTTCATCCAATCGTCATGCTGCAGAAGTGAGCAAATCAACATCAAATCAATCTACAACCATCTTGCATGCATAATTCATCATTCAAGGTATTCGATAAAGTTTTGGCTAAAAGGTAATTTGCATTATGTTGTTTTATCTTGCATTTATGCAAATTTTCTCGATTACATTCTGGCACGCCTGATGGGACTCACTGTGCTTGATCAATTTTTTTGCAAGTTTTTGTTATAAAAATTTGTATTTTTTTCTAACCATTGTGTTGCAAGTGATTGTTATAGGTGACCTCTTAAGCTAAAATAGACATCATGGTTGCATCCAGAAGGCCCAAGAGGTGAAGAAAAACATAAAATTTGACACTTTTTGGTGCAAGTGAAATTTGAGCCAATGTTTGCAGGGTGATGAACAATGTTTTCGGCTGTGAACAATGCTTTCCATCGATGAACAGTGCTTTCCGATGATGAACACTATTTCTGGCAATGAACGGTACTTCCAGCAGTGAACAGTACTTCTGGAAGTGAACAATACTTCTAATAGTGAATAGTGTTCTCAGGCTGTAAACAGTGTTTTCAGCCCGTGAATAGTGCTTTTTAAAGCTTAAAATAGTTTTCTTTTTTAAATCTGCCATAACTTTTGCATATCATGTCAGATTTTTGCATTATTATATGCGTTGGAAAGCTAACAAGACAAAATTCATAGTTGTAAAGGTTTCATTATTTGATCTCATTATTTCATTGGGTATTTTTGTAGGTAAACTTCAGCTTCCATTTAAACTTAAAATGCACGTATCTTGAGCAAAACATATCATTTTTCAGTGATTTTTTGTTTTAAATTGCATAGAATTTCATGAACTTTCTAATTTTGCAATTTATTTCACTATATAAAATTATCAATTATAGGTTTTTATCAGACCATATCTTTTGAACTAATCCTCTTTGGTAGCTAACATCCATTTGTGCAGCTTGTCCTAATCACTTGTCAAAGAGAAAACAAACTACTGACATATCTTCTACAGGTTCAAGCAGTCAAAGAACAATCATTTATCACTAAAGTAGCCACACTTCAGTTTGGTGCTTAAAATTAACAATCTGCCTTCTTTGTACCTATTTTTTGTTTTCTTCGTTTACTTGTTGAGATAATTTTTTACCCGATTTAGCAATGAAGGTATCCTCTCCCCCTGCCTAACCAACGGATCTGGGGTGTATGAGAAATCATTGTCAACTCTAGAGGGCCTACCTTCCCATTGTGAGAAGGGGTACAACCCAAGCAGAAACGGGCTAAAGCCAAGTCATTCCAAGCCGCTATATAAATAACGTGTTTGTGCCGAAAGTCACAAACGATGGGTGCTGTTGCACTATACCGACGAATGTTTTCCCCAAAACCCTATGGAGCGTAACCTCTGCAGGCTGGGAAGCCTCCATTAATGGAGCAAATCACTGCATGTATAGCCATGCGAATGGAAGCCCTTACTAGAAACCTTTGTGTAGAAGCCAAAAACCCCTATCTATTTGTACATGAGGAAACTCTGATAGCCATCCCACATTTTCATGGCTTATGGCAGAGATAGCAAGGTACCTCAAGATTTGTGTGTCTTGAGGACCTGGAACTTGGTGTGCCTGAGAAGTGAGTGCACTATAAGGGGGAGCCCGTGCCCCAAGTTCCTAGAGATATACAACATAAGTAGGTGTGGCTGGGTAAAACCAAGTGGGAACCCAACAGGTATCGTCTTAGCTAACCTAGGTGGTAAATGTTTGTGAATGGCTTGTGCATGAGTGTTTTCTATATTGTCTTCTTGCCATAAAATTGCCAAAAAACTGTCAAAAACAAACTCCCTGTCATGAGATAATTTCATCCTAATCATCAATCCAAGTTATCCCACTTTGTTATCCCACATCATCCTTATCATTATCCTAATCCATCCAAGTCACCTAACCTGATCATCCACACCATTATCAAAACCTAAAATCCAAATCAGCCCAATCAAAAATCAAGACCGTATTTGATCATTATCAACATTTATCCAAACTCACTTGAGATCATTAGTCTATCTCAAGTAAGTCATCCAATCAAATCATCCAATCAACTCTATTACTTAAGTGTCACTAGTCTACATTAAGTATAGAGAATCATCCACTCTTTGAAGCAAAACAAATCATCCTAAGGTATTGAAGTTTGATCTCCAACATCGCAACCCCTCCACATCCTCATATCCTACTCTGCCACTTGTAAACATGGACATGACATTTCTAAACAAGACCTATGATAATGATCCTTATGGCACCAAAAGAATGTTTGATCAACTTAAGTAGTTATATAGAAAGGAAGAAGACCCTGTGTCATCACAACATCGACAATTCCCACAACATCAAGTCCTAGGCCAATATCAACGATCCCACATTCAATTACAAGCCCAACAAGCACATAATCCATCTTCCACTAATCCCACAAACACTAATGCCGCCACATCCCTACCACAAATCACCCTCACTATTCCTAACAACACCACAAACACAAGTGCTTCCATAAGCATACCATCCAATGATCCTAACTCCATTGCCTTCATATCACAATTACTTTCTCAACAAACTTCCAACATCAACTAATGTCCACAACAATCCACCTCACAAAACCTATCACCTACAAATCCTATCATGCCACCTCATCACCAAACCTATCCACATGGCAATTAAATATCCTTACAAGAATAACATGCAAGTCCAAATAGCCCTATGTTCATGAACTAAGCAAGCCCAAGATCACTTTTGCAACAAACATCATTGATAGACTTAAGCGATCTTATGCAAGACCTAAAATCCTTTGACAAGGGAGAAACCAACCTAGCAAGTGCCTCCTTTGAGTCACCTTCACCATCCAATCATATGCCAACGCATAAGCCAACTAGTCCTATCCCAACACCTTTATCAAGTCCTTCAATACCTTCATCACCTTCATCCCCATGTTCCACTAATCCTTCATTAAAAGATTCCATGGAGATACATTTAGAGAAATTGGTCCAAGCAAATTTGATTGAGCTATAGCCATTCAGAGCATATTCTCCATCTATGTTTAAACCTAGTTGGTATAAAGATGATGAATATTGTAATGCAAGTATGGGCCTAACTGGTGTTGTCATTGATGTCAACATACTCCAGTTGCATTAATGATAAGGATTGGATGAACTATGTGCTAAGGATATTGAGAAAATTAGTCTCAATCAAGAATAGTGATGACAGTAAGGTAAAAGTCCAAGACAGGATGAGGACCAGAGAATGCAGATTAAAGGGTTTGTAGATATGTGTCTCAAGAAGGTCCAGTAGAGATTTTAGAGGTCCGCATGAAGATCTGAAGAAGTTATGGTTGTTCAAGTTAAACTGGTTTCGGTAGCTGTTTAGTGGTGATAGAATGATATAGACAAGTCCGGTGTGATCTAGTATAGCATTATCCTATTCTACGGATTTGAGGGAGCATTGAGGAAGTCCTTGTGAAGTGTTAACTAGTTTGGTTCATGGGTTGAAGGTCTGGAAGCATCCATTCCTTTGTGACAGTGGTGACAGACTGTGTTCTTGAGGTTCCAGATGAAGGAGAGAAGGATTTCAATATGCAAATGAAGTGCAGATGTTCTTGGTGATTTAGGCAATCTTGTGAAGGTCTTTGGATCATGTCCAACTTGTGTTAGTGGTCCGCATTGGAGTTGGAGCTTGTAATTGAAGAATAACCTCTGGATGATGGTGTTCTTCCTGAGACTAGCCGACTGGATGAGTTACATGTCTTGTGGATGTTCTTGTAGATGTTTTCCGACTTAGATGATTATTCCTAAGTTGATGTCTTGTATAAATAAGGGGTTACGAAGTCATTTCAAAGGTGTCCTTGTAGAGATGAGTGTGTGGCAGCAAGGAGGAGAGTGAAAGGTAGGGCAGAAGCATTGGGCTTAAATGGAACTGATTCAAGCATGGTGAAGATGCTATTTTCCAGTTCAAGTATGTGATACTTATTCTTTTGTAGACAGTGTGTCTCTTGTAGGCAGTGAGCCTCTTGTGAGCAGTGTGCTTGGGTAGTGAGCCCTAATTGGCATGTGCCATTTTGTTCTTTCTATTCTTCTGACAGAGACTACAATCTTGGGTTAATCACCTCGTGGTTTTTCCCTTAACCAGGTTTTCCACATCAAAATCTTGGTGTCTTATGTGTTGATGTGTTTCTAGTTTTGATTTAAGTACATTATGTTTCATGATTGATATACTGCTAATCACTAAGAAGATTTAAGTGTGTAATTGGAAGAAAGTTTTGGACAACTGATTTACCCCCCCTCTCAGTTGTCTGCCCTAAGACTAACAATTGGTATCAGAGCCAAGTTCCTCTAAAAGGAGCTTAACTGCTTGAGGAGATCCAGGATGTCATCTTACAAGAAGGATAGTCTAAAGTTTGATGGAACCAATTTTAATCTTTGGAAAGGTCGCATGAAATGTCACTTGCAATGTATGGGAATGGCATACTGGACCATGGCTACAACATAGTATACACCTCCACAAGGTGGTCTAAAATCCCAAAATGAAATCACAGATGCTAAAAACAATCTGTGGACTATAGATGCTCTTCTAAGCACTATATCTAATTCAGAACTCTCAAATGTTATTGATTTACCAACTACTTTTGAGATTTGGCAAAAACTAGAACTTCTGCATGAAGGAGACAAATATGTTAAATGTACAAGGTTACAGAGTCTGAAAGGGAAATTTGAAAATATGAAGATGAGAGAAGATGAAAATATCACATCTTTTATGCCAAGAGTAAATGAGCATGTTTGTGGAATTAGAAATGCTGGTGGAGTCTTGGATGAAAATGAAATTGTTGGCAAAATTCTCAAATCCCTTCCTGCTTCTTACAAAATCAAGGCTGCTGCCATTGAGGAATTCAGAGCTCATACAACTATCACAAGAGATCAATTGGCTAGCAAATTAGCTGCATTTGAAATGACCAAGTTTGGAGATGAACCCCCCAAGACTAAATCTGCATTCAAAGCAAGTGCCTCTGTAAAAGGTAAACAAAGGTTTGATCTAGGAGAGAACTCATCAAGGAAACTATCATGGTATGAAAAAGAAAGAAAATACCTGGAAGAAGAAGAAGTAGAGACTGCTCAACTTGAAGCCCTTATTGCAAAAAGGCTGCCAAGAGGATCCGATAAGTATGAAGGAAAATTGCCTTTTAAGTGTTTTAACTACAATAAGATTGGTCATTTTGCCTCAAGATGTCCGGAAAGATTTTCAAGACCAAATCCTAACAGATCAAGGTTCCAAAAGAACTGTTACTATGTTCATGAAGAAGATGATAATGAAGGAGTAACAGATGATGAATCAGAGACAGGAAACAAATTCAGAAGTGAATGGGTGTTTATTGCCATCAAGGAAGAAGAACCAATATCCTCTGTATTTGTCAATCATAAAGTTGTAGAAAGAGCTCTGGCTACCCAAGTTGAAGAAAAGGATGACTGGGTCATTGACAGTGGATGCTCTCACCATATGACAGGTGCCAAAAACAAATTCATAGATTTGGAAATGTATGAAAGAGGAGTGGTAAAGTTTGGTGATAATTCTGCTGGTAGAATCAGAGGAAGAGGAACTGTTTCTTTTGATGGAAGGAACAAAACCGGTAATGTACTTTAACTTGAAGGTTTGAAGCACAATCTTCTCAGTGTTGGACAGTTGGTGGACAAAGGCTATGATCTTCGGTTCAAGAATGGAAAATGCAAGATCTTTGAATGTTTCAAAACAGAGAGTGTGTCTGGTACACAAACTAAAGGTAATATCTTCCACTTGGTTGGAACTGGTAAAAGTTGATTATTTGTTCAAGTTGATCAAAGTTGGTTATGGCATAGGAGAATGTGTCATGTAAATTTTGATAATATCATCAAGATAAGTTGGGTAAGCTGTAAGAGATCTTCCAAAATTGGTGAAACCTACAAATAGCTTGTGTAAAGAATGTCAGTTGGGTAAGCTGAGCAGAGTCACATTCAAGAGCAAGGAACTATCTTCTACCAGATTATTGGACTTAGTTCATACTGATCTTTGTGGTCTGAAAAGAATCAGGAGTGTGCAAGGTGATAGATACTTCATGTTACTAATTGATGACTATTCCCAGATGATGTGTGTAACCTTTCTAAAAGAGAAATCAGAGGCTCTTGAGAAATTCAAAATATTCAAGGCTATGGTAAAGAATGAAACCAGATTAAATTTGAAATGTCTAAGGTTTGATAGAGGTGGAGAATTCACATTCAGTGAGTTCATAGAATTTTGTGAGAAACATGGAATAAAGAGATAGTTGTCTGCTCCTAGGACTCCACAGCAGAATGGAGTAGTGGAAAGAAAGAACCGGACCACCAGGAAGCTTCTAGAACCATGATGTTGGAAGTAAATGTTCCTCAAATCTGTTGGAGAGAAGTTGTCAGCACTGCAGTCTATACTCTCAATCAAGTTCAAATCAGAAGCAATACCGATAAGACTACTTATGAACTTTGGTTTGGCATCACTCCTACTGTGAGGTATTTCAGAGTTTTTGGTAGCAAATGTTACATTAAAAGAGATGAAGATCTAGGAAATTTTGATGCTAGAAGTGATGAAGGAATATTCTTGGGTTACTCTACTCAAAGCAAAGCATACCGGTGTTATAACAAGAGACTGAGAAAGATAATAGAAAGTACAAATGTGAAGGTTGATGAGGGAATTGAGAAACCCTCAAGGTTTTATGAATATGATGAAGATGATCAGAATGGTGTTCTGATTCAAGGAGCCCAAACCTCTTCTGAAAGTCAGATTCAAACTGATCCGGTAAATCAGGATGAAGAGATGAGTTTTAATGAGCCTGATCAAGAATTAGAAGTGCAAGAAACTCCCAAAGTTCCAAGGTATGTAAGACTAAACCACTCTAAAGATCAGATCATAGGTGACAAAATCAAAGGTGTGCAAACTAGAAGGAGAATTGCTCTAAATTCAGATGAGTATTGTCTGATTTGAAAGATTGAACCCAAGACAATAAATGAAGCCTACAATGATGAAAATTGGACCAAAGCAATGGAGGAAGAGCCGTTGCAAATTGAGAAAAATCACACTTGGGATCTTGTTCCCAGACCTAGAAACAAGAATGTTATTGGAACCAAATGGGTCTTCCGGAACAAACTGAATGAAGTTGGTGAAGTAATCAGAAATAAAGCCAAATTGATCTGCAAGGGTTACTCTCAAATAGGAGTTGATTTTGAAGAAACTTTTTCTCCGGTGGCAAGAATTGAAGCAGTTAGATTATTTCTTGCTTTTGCTACTTTCAAGGATTTCAAGGTATATCAGATTGACATATTGTATGGACTGAAGAAAGCCCCAAGAGCCTGGTATGAAAGATTGGATAAGCATCTTTTGAAGATTGGTTTTAACAAAGGTATTGCTGACAGTAATTTGTATTTCAAAATTGATCATGAAAACATCTTGATTGTTGAAGTGTTTGTTGATGATATCATTTTTGGAGGAAGAGATAGTATGTGTAAAACTTTTGCAAATCAAATGAAAAGTGAATTTGAAATGTCCATGCTTGGTGAAATGAATTTCTTCTTGGGTCTGCAAATCACTCAAACAAAGAAAGGAATCTTCATTTCTCAGACCAAATATGTGAAAGAATTGTTGAAGAAATTTGGGATGGAAAACTCAAAACCAATGAATACTCCCATGGCAACCAGATGCAAGTTGAGCAAGATTGATGACTCTCCCAAGGCTGATCAAAAAAAGTATAGGTTAATGATTGGAGGACTATTGTATCTTACTCAAACTAGACCAGACATTATGCAGGCTGTTGGTCTTATTGCTAGATTTCAGGCTGATCCTAGAGAATTTCATGTCATGGCAATCAAGAGGATTTTTAGATATCTAAAAGGAATAGTTGAGTATGGTTTGTGGTATCCTAGAGATCATGATTTCTCTCTTCATGCATATACAGATGCCGATTGGGCAGGAGATGTGGATGACCGGAAGAGTACCAGTGGTGGAGCATTCTTTTCGGGAAAGAGATTGGTTTCTTGGCTAAGCAAGAAACAAGAGGTAATATCTCTATCCACAACTAAAGCAGAATATATTGCAACAGCAGGTAGTTGCACTCAAGTTTTGTGGATGAAGCAGATGCTAAGAGACATCAGAGTGGAGTATGAGGAGCCCATCACGATCTTCTGTGACAATTCAAGTGCAATAAATATATCCAAGAATCCGGTGTTGCATTTAAAGACTAAGCATATATCTATCAAGTTTCACTTTTTGAGAGAGCAAGTAAACAAGAATGAAGTCAGATTGGAGTTTGTGCCTTCCAAGGATCATATTGTAGGCATCTTTACTAAACCTCTACCTAAGGACTCTTTTGAGTATCTCAAGGAGAAGTTAGGGGTTATTGCCCCTCCGTTGATGAACTAAGGTGCACTAATGTGCATCAGTTTGGTAGATATCATAGTCATATCTTGTAGTCTAGATTGATGATGGGGAGTTGCTACTCAGGGGGAGCAGTAGTTATGATTCTAAAGTGGTGAAATTGCAAGTATGTGCCCTTTGCCATTGATGTCAAAGGGGGAGAGAAGACATGTGAAAAACAAGTGGTTACTGATCAAAGGGGGAGCAGTAAAGGGAGAGAAGACATGTGAATGATTATTGCTGATAGGGGAGTTGTGACAGTAAGGAGAAGTTCTTGTCTTGATGGTCAAAATATTTTTTCACATCATATGTTGCCATCAATGACAAAGGGGGAGATTGTTGCAAGTATGGGCCTAACCAGTGTTGTCATTGATGTCAACATACTCCTGTTGCATTAATGATAAGGATTGGATGAATTATGTGCTAAGGATATTGAGAAAATTAGTCTCAATCAAGAATAGTACAGAACAGTGATGACAGTAAGGTAAAAGTCCAAGACAAGATGAGGACCAGAGAATGCGGATTAAAGGGTTTGTAGATATGTGTCTCAAGAAGGTCTAGTAGAGATTTTAGAGGTCCACATGAAGATCTGAAGAAGTTATGGTTGTTCAAGTTAAACTAGTTCCGACAGGTGTTCAGTGGTGACAAAATGATACAGACAGGTCTGGTGTGATTTGGAATAGCATTATCCTATTCTACAGATTTGAGGGAATGTTGAGGAAGTCCTTGTGAAGTGTTAACTAGTTTGGTTCATGGGTTGAAGGTCCAGAAGCATCCATTCCTTTGTGACAGTGGTGACAGACTGTGTTCTTGAGGTTCTGGATGAAGGAGAAAGGATTTCAATATACAGATGAAGTGCAGATGTTCTTGGTGATTCAGACAATCTTGTGAAGGTCTTTGGATCATGTCCATCTCATGTTAGTGGTCCGAATTGGAGTTGGAGCTCGTAATTGAAGAATAACCTTCAGATGATGGTGTTCTTCCTGAGACTGGCTGACCAGATGAGTTACACATCTTGTGGATGTTCTTGTAGATGTTTGCCAACTTAGATGATTATACCTAAGTTGATGTCTTGTATAAATAAGGGGTTGCAAAGTCATTTCAAAGGTGTCCTTGTAGAGATGAGTGTGTGGTAGAAGGGAGGAGAGTGAAAGGCAGGGTAGAAGCATTGGGCTTAAATGGAACTGATTCAAGCATGGTGAAGATGCTATTTTCCAGTTCAAGTATGTGATACTTATTCTTTTGTAGACAGTGTGTCTCTTATAGGCAGTGAGCCTCTTGTGAGCAGTGTGCTCGGGCAGTGAGCCCTAATTGGCATGTGCCATTTTGTTCTTTCTATTCTTCTAATAGAGAATACAATCTTGGGTTAATCACCCTATGGTTTTTCCCTTAACTAGGTTTTCCATGTCAAAATCTTGGTGTCTTTTGTGTTGATGTGTTTCTAGTTTTGATTTAAATACATTATGTGTCATGATTGATATACTGCTAATCATTAAGAAGATTTAAGTATGTAATTGGGAGAAAGTTTTGGACAACTGATTCACCCCCCTCTCAGTTGTCTGCCCTAAGACTAACATATTGTGCATACCATAGGTATAGGGGCCATACCATATCCACTTGTGTCTGATTTCAAAGATTGGTCAAGAATCTAGAAGATTGTGGTAAGATTGTCTTGGATAAAACCAATCCCTCTAATTCCATTATCTTTCCATCTAGCCCAAATCCTAATCCCATTATCCATCCAACAAATCATAATCCTAAGCCTTCAACTCCCACTATTATCATCCATCCACTATATTACCCATTCACCCATACCCTTGCAAAGGATGTGATCCATTGGCTACTAGAAAAGAATAAAACATTGCCATGTCATCAAACACCTATTCTTGAGCCTCCTCATGAGTCCTTAAACACTTTGTCTAGTCTTCTAACCCTATCATGTGATCTACAATCTATCAATCTTATTAAAGAGCCTTCCATTTCCATTCAAGAAAACCAAGATTTGTGTCAAGAACATGATCCTAAGCATGATGAAATAATAGCCCCTAAATCTAATCAAGATCAAATCATCCCCATCCAATCTATCCATAACATTTACCTTCTTTATGATCAAGATGATATCCTTGAAGAGTCTATCTACAAACACCTTGATCCTATCCATAATCTCATACCTATCCATGAGCAAGATATCCAAATTACTTCTATCCATCCTCCATCTAGCCCCATCCATGATCTACAAACATCCACTCCCCTTGGATAGAAAGGCCTCCCAAGCAAGCATAGAAGATCAAACCAATAATGATCCTTTCACATCCACCACCAACCCTATTCTAAATCCACCATCATATCCTATTGGTCTTACTACCTGCATCCATGAGTGTTCCTCCTTAGAACACCAACAACCATTATCCCCTATCTCACCTTCTCCATCCAATAAGGAACTCGTGTCTAGTGTTCCACCTACACCTAGTCCCATTGTCCATCGCATGATCCAAAACATGAACTACCAAGGTAAAGGCTTAGGCCTTCATGAACAAGGTATTTTGGAGCCTATACATGTCAAGGTCCCTCCTTGCTCACATGGCCTTGGATACACACCCCAAGGTCAACAATCTAATGATTTTGGTACTTCCTCCATTCATCCTAAGTCCACTTTCCACCCTAAATCCTATCATACACCCAAAACATATGTTGTTATTCCACCTCTACCATCCTATAAATGTCAAAATCATGTGACCATACACCTTCCACCATCCACTTTACCTCTACTACTTCCAACCCCTAATTTCCCTCCATCCACTTTGCCACCATTTCTACCAACACCCCCTTACCCAATCATTCATAAATACCCTAAATATCCTAATCATGACCAACAAATGCATGCATTGTATAAAAAAGGAGCTTCCACTCATTTCATCCGCAACATGGGATTCAAAAATAAACATTTGGATGCTGTTGATAACTGAGAGGGGGGGGTGAATCAGTTATCCTAATTATTTCCCTTATTGAACTTTCCTCTTAATTGAAGCAGCATAAAATCAAACACAAAACATTAACCATGAAGTAAGAAACACATGACACAGTATTTTTGACGTGGAAACCCTGTTAAGGGAGAAAACCACGGGGTGATTAACCCAAGAATTATTCTCTGTTAGAAGAATAGGAAATTACAAAAATGGCACTTGCCAATTAGGGCTCACTGCCCGAGCACACTGCTCACAAGAGGCCCACTGCCTACAAGAAGACACACTGTCTACAAAGTGATGATATTCATAGTCTTGAACTGATTGGAAGCATCTTCATATGCTGGAGTTTAGTTCCGGTTAGGCTCAGTACACTGATCTGCTGCACTTCATCTTTCCTCTGTTCTTTGTTCTGCTATCTTTCACATACCGGATCCTTTTTGCTACCTCTGCTCTTTCTCTGGACTTATTCGCATATCTCTCCACATCCACACACCTTTCACAACTAAATCCATCCTCTATATATATCCGCACTAGTAATTTCATCACCTTTCTAGTCGGCATCCGGAACAGTCTAGTTTCTTACAAACTCTCATTCTGTCGGCTGAATCCTTCCTCACCAAGCAATGCGGATCAAGCATATACTTGTAGATATCATTAATCATGTCAGCCAAACATGATTCATGCCTTCACAACCTCTGTCATCAACAGTAACCCATCCGGAAAGTAGTCTGATACTCTGCCAGTCAGTTCTTCCTCTGTTTTCACTGTCTGTCACGAATTCGGTACTCAACCATTCATATCTTTTTCCTTGTCCATCACCGGAGGCTAAATCCTTGGAATATACCACTCAAGGTAGTCCTCTTGACTTCCCCAAATCCGCACTGCACCAAGACACTTCCTCTGAGAGGTCCGGACCAATCTGTCGGACCTTGCCACATGCTCTGTTCTTCTTCATCGGACCACAACATTCTTTATTCTGACTTCCGGTAGAGACATATCATGTCTTGCGGATATGTGGGATGACCTTTGTTGCCATCAATGACAACAACCATGAATCCATATAGTGTCTCTTGCCAACAATCTCCCCCTTTGGCATTGATGGCAACACTTAGTGAAAAATGACTAAGTGTTTTCACTATGCTCCCCCTTTGCTGATGCTCTGTCTTTATATACAATTTCTGGAACTCCCCCTTAGTTGGATTCCTCATTTTTCACTGCTCCTCACTCCCCCTTTGACATCAATGGCAAAGGGTAGGGTCCGCATATCAAAATTTTCAAAAATTTCTTATACTTAGCCGCATATTTACATACTCACATATATTGAAGAATGTTCGCAAAGGATGTCTGTAATTGAATCATTTCGGTAGCCCAACTTTGCTTCATTCTGTCCAAAATTGAAATGTGACCACTTAACAAAAATGCAAACGCTTCTGCCCACTTGAGATCTGTCGGATCTTTTGTTTGGGCGGTGGTCCTAGCATCACTGATGGCCTCATGCATGGTTTCCAACTTAGGGATTATAATCCTTCTAAGTTCTCCCATCCGGTTGGTGATGTTCTTCCTTTCCTTCTCAAGATTCTTTATTTCGTTCAAGACTGCAATAGTCTGACATTCTTGATTTATTATAGAGGAAGAGAGAGGATCAAAACTTTGAGATAAGCTTTGTAGCTTATCCTGTTCCTCTTTTATTTTCTTGTCAAATGCTGCTGTTGCCTTTGACCAGGATATACAAAATTTATAGATATCACCGCCATCCTTAAGAGCATTCTCTAAGCTCCTTATTCCAATGCTTACAATCTTCCTATCCTTAGAGATTAATTCTAATATCTCTGAAAATCTCTTATCCAAAAATTCCTTCCGGACCTTTTCTTCAGCTGATTTTTCTAAAGAATCAAAATGTGTATCAACACTGCTGACTAAGGTTTTTAGATTACCGGAAGTGGAGGCTGTCGGATCTATCTGGATTGATGGCATGATCTTTACAAGTATTCCGGAAGCAGCCTCTATCAACTCACAATCTTCCATATGAGACTTCAGGAGCTTTTCATTTGCCTTGGCATTTGCAAATGAAGCTATCTTCATTGTTTGTACCGGAGAGAGAGAGTCAAAATCAAATGGACCTTTGAGAAGCTCCGGTTCATCAATCTCTAGAGTTTCTTTACTCAAAAATTGTTGAACAGTTTGTGCAATGTCTCTTGCCGGAGACAGATGTTTCTTTTCTTCTGCAGTCTTAGAACTGTCAACCTCTTTGTCTTTCACCACTGCTTCCTTCTCCTGTAGTTGCTCTTCTTCTTTGGATCCGGAGACTGTAGGGGAAACCGGAGGAGAGATGCTAACTTGTTCATGGGCCACTTCTTCTTGAGCAGAGGGTCCCAAGTCCTCACTTGTCTGTTCAGGGCTCACTTCTTCCGGAACAGAAGATTCCAAATCAGCAGCTGTTTCTGCACCTAAGTCCTCTACAACAGGAAGATTGAACCTTTTGAAGGCCTTCCGGAGGATCTCTTCTGTTTCTTGGGCCACTTTGTCAGTCTCACCAAGCATGAGTTGATTCATCCTGGCTTTGCTTCTGAACTCATCTTTACAGTCCTTGAAGATAATGTTCATTGTCTTGGGATCAATTTGAGGATATAGCTGAATAGCTATCTGCTCCCGGATCTCAAGATCTTTGGCATGAGCATTATTCTTTCTTACTTCCATTTCCTTCTCTAGGCTTTTAGGAATGAGAGATATGATCTCAATGAAAGCCTTATTGTATATGTTCAAATATTTAACTGTGGCTTCCTGCAGAGTCTTTTGGTCTGCCTCACTGAAGTCATCATAGGATTCAGTCATTGGTTGAAGGTTTCCATCCACCGTGACCGACTTGATTATGCTCTCTAGTGACAGAGTGGGCTTTTCAACTGTTACCTCTGCCATTTCCTCCTTGTCTTGGCCTGTGGAGGGCTTACCGGATCCTTTCTTTTTCTGTTTCTTTACTTCTCTTACTCCCTCATCTGATTCTGTTTCCTCTTCATCCTTTTGGCTTCCATAGGCCCTTGTAGCTTTTGCCTTTGATATCTTACTGGATGCCTGGACTTCCGGTTTAGAACTTTTGGTTGAGGGAGGTGCAGATCTCTTTGTTGATCTGGTCCGGGTGGGAGCTCCAACCGGAGCACTTTCTTTGCTTTTCTCTTCTTCCTCGGCCTTCCTCCTCTTTTCCCGGCTGGCATCAAGTGCCTCCTTTGAGATTCCAAGACCTTGAGCAATGTGCTCTACTTCTTTTCTCACTTTTCTTTTGATCTCAGGTTCCCTGAGTTCTACATGTAACTTTATACTCAGCTCCTCAAAGGTTCCAAACCTTTCTGCCTTAGGATCTTTGGGCTGACTTAGCATGTGTTGAACATGCAGCTCCACTATCTGTTCATCAACTTCATACCCCATGGGCATGATCCAGACAGTCCTTGGCTCCACTGCCTCCATTAGGCACTGATCAGTGTCAACCATAAAGCACACTGAGTCCTTGTATTTCTCAATGAGAGACTGAGGAATTCTCTCTCTTGCTTGCATCATGCTCTGAAAGTTTTTGAAGTATCCCCATAGAGCTGAATTTCTTGCTTTTGCATCCCCAAGTCCATGCAAGTAGTCTCTTATCTGGACTGCAACAGGTTTGTCATTCTGCCATACCCATCCACTTGTTCCGGGTAGCTCATTCATGAAGTAGAAGAATAGACATACAATCAGAGTACCATACTTAAAGGAATTCTTCTTATCCTTCTTGATTTTCTGTATGTTTTCCATTAATTGGCTTAGTAGTAGTTCGCAGAGATCATATTCTGCATTCTTTCTTAACATTTCATAAGCAGTGTATATTGCAGTTCCGGATACAGAATTCTCCCTGCTGGAGTGATAGATCTTGTATCCTATTATCATTGATGCATATTTGATATCCGGATCGGAGATGTCTTCAATGGTCATTGCCCTTTTGTCAAATTTTGATCCGGTGGCCTCAGTTACAATGTTGTTCTTGACAGATTTGAGGATAGGTACTCCTCCAGAAGAGTATAGGCCAGTTACTGCTCTAATTGCCTCTTTTGTGATCTTGCAGGGTCTATCTAGCCATAAAAAGTTGTCATGCATCCTGCTCAGTACATACCGGACCCATTCATCCTCTTCAAAACAGGGGAAATGAATAAATTGCTCAAATTGTTTCTTCTGAATATCCTTATACTCTGGTTTAAGCTCAAAGGCATTGTCAATCAGCTGCTTGTGATAGAGGTCTCTTAATTTGAAATCCCCAAATTCCTCAATGTTTGCATGTATGTAAACCCTAATGTCTTCGGTGTGTAAAACTCCGTGAGGAACACTAGAGAAGGCTCCTAGTGGGTCAACCTCCAATGATTTGTAGGGATGTTTCTTGAATGAGGGGCGAGGTCTATCGGAGATCTTAACTATGTTTGGAGTAGCCATTTTTCAAAGATTTGCAGTGAGGTAATGAAAAACGGAGAATACCTTATGCGCCTTCAGTTTGCACGGAGTGGTTGGATTGATTTCTTTATCCAATAGCTTCGGCAGGAGATCCTTGGTGTGCTTGAAGAACCTTGTTGCAGAGCTCCACTTTTCGCTTCTTCTCGAGTGCAGAATGAGCAAATGACCTTTGAGAAATCCCTTAAATTGCTCCGCGAACCCTAATACCTGTCTGCAATAAATGCTTCACCTACATCATTCCGGTTTGCCTTGTCTGGATAGCTTGGAGTATCCCGGATTAGTCCTGATCTATGGATATCATCCGGATCTATCAATCATGAATAAATCGAGGTGGCATATTACAAGATCATCTCAAACACTCTGTCCAATCCGCAGAACAAGATAGTGTATTTCCGGATCTTTCCGGACCTTTTTGTAATCCTTTATCATACCGGAGCATTTCCCTGAACAGGTCTTATTTGATCGATCATAGCTTCTTCATAACTCCATGCGGACCTCTGAAAACTTGACTGAAGTATCTCAAGACTCATATTTACAAACCCTTTGATCCGCATCTTGTGCAACATCCGGCACCACTTGTTTGGCTGGGGGAACAAGATTTTCTTTGAGTCTCCCCCTGAGCCAGAGCTCACTTTTAATTTCTGGAAGAAATATCAGCACCAGAGTCTGGTGCGGATCCAACCTCTACATTCTCTGAACTTTTCTTCACCCAAATCTTGCTCATCTGATTCCTAACCTCATCCGCATTCATCTTTTGTTTACCCTTGTCTTGATTCTGATTATACACCGGACCTCTTTTGTCCTGATTCTTGTTTCTGCAGACTTTAGCATTATGACCGGACCTATTGCAGATTTGGCAAATAACATTCCTTTGCATATTTGACTGATATCCTCTTGATCTGCATTGATTAGCCCTATGACCTATTCTACTGCATGTGAAGCATCTACCTTTGAATGATTTGTTTACTTGCATAATTCTACATTCATGGGATTTGTGTCCATACCTTTTGCAGTTGAAGCACTGTCCGGAGAAGGATGAATTATTCTGATTCATTCTCATTCTGCACTGATTAGCTTTGTGACCAAAGTGGTTGCAGCTGTGGCAGTATCCATTGAAGGATGGATATCTTTGAGCATTTGGCTGTCTTACCGGAGGTCTTCTAGGCCTGCTCCTTGGATTTTCTGATCCAAGATTCTTCTGATCGGATCCGGAGCTTTCTCCTTTCTCATATCCCAAGCCATACTTGTCATCTGTCCTCTTTTGACTTCCAAGAAGAACTTCAAGTTGAGCAGAACTTATCTTGAATTTCTCTTTATATTCATTTGCTGTTTGAAGGTCTCTTTTGAGAGAGGCAATTTGATCCTCAAGTTTTCCTTCATTATCTTTGGCATCTTCAAGATCAGATTCAAGGTGTTTGATAATCCTGTCCATCTGGTGGCATTCTTCTAATTTTTCTTTAAGAGATTGTCTTAGATTGTCTTCAGCCTTTCTTTTTTCTTCAATCTCTTGAGTAAACTTTATAGTTCCTGATTCCATTTCATGTCTTAACATAATGACTTCTTTTGATAACTTTTCACATAACTTGGTTTGCTCAGTCAATTCCTCATTTGTATTGCTTTCTTCACTTTGTCTTGCCAACTGTTGAAGCAGCTCCTTTCTCTTTTTCATAGAGAGACTTAATTTGTCTTTTAATTCTCTCATGAATTCATCAGCCTGTTTGAGTCTTTCCTTTAATTCACTGACTTCAGAATTTGACTGTTCAAGATCCTCAAGGGCAGTCTTGAGTTGCTCCCTTAAACCATATGCATCCATTTGAAATCCCAGATCTTCCTCAAGCTGTTAGGCTCTATTAGGAGGAACTTAGCTCTGATACCAATTGTTGATAACTGAGAGGGGGGGGTGAATCAGTTATCCTAATTATTTCCCTTATTGAACTTTCCTCTTAATTGAAGCAGCATAAAATCAAACACAAAACATTAACCATGAAGTAAGAAACACATGACACAGTATTTTTGACGTGGAAACCCTGTTAAGGGAGAAAACCACGGGGTGATTAACCCAAGAATTATTCTCTGTTAGAAGAATAGGAAATTACAAAAATGGCACTTGCCAATTAGGGCTCACTGCCCGAGCACACTGCTCACAAGAGGCCCACTGCCTACAAGAAGACACACTGTCTACAAAGTGATGATATTCATAGTCTTGAACTGATTGGAAGCATCTTCATATGCTGGAGTTCAGTTCCGGTTAGGCTCAGTACACTGATCTGCTGCACTTCATCTTTCCTCTGTTCTTTGTTCTGCTATCTTTCACATACCGGATCCTTTTTGCTACCTCTGCTCTTTCTCTGGACTTATTCGCATATCTCTCCACATCCACACACCTTTCACAACTAAATCCATCCTCTATATATATCCGCACTAGTAATTTCATCACCTTTCTAGTCGGCATCCGGAACAGTCTAGTTTCTTACAAACTCTCATTCTGTCAGCTGAATCCTTCCTCACCAAGCAATGCGGATCAAGCATATACTTGTAGATATCATTAATCATGTCGGCCAAACATGATTCATGCCTTCACAACCTCTGTCATCAACAGTAACCCATCCGGAAAGTAGTCTGATACTCTGCCAGTCAGTTCTTCCTCTGTTTTCACTGTCTCTCACGAATCCGGTACTCAACCATTCATATCTTTTTCCTTGTCCATCACCGGAGGCTAAATCCTTGGAATATACCACTCAAGGTAGTCCTCTTGACTTCCCCAAATCCGCACTACACCAAGACACTTCCTCTGAGAGGTCCGGACCAATCTGTCGGACCTTGCCACATGCTCTGTTCTTCTTCACCGGACCACAACATTCTTTATTCTGACTTCCGGTAGAGACATATCATGTCTTGCGGATATGTGGGATGACCTTTGTTGCCATCAATGACAACAACCATGAATCCATATAGTGTCTCTTGCCAACAGATGCCTCTGTTCAAAAAGCCACAAATCCTAAGGGTCCTAATGCCTTAGGAAATCAATCCAAAAATTCAAAGCAAGGTACATTAAAAAATCCATCCAAGCCCATACCTCTAAAAGAAAAGTCAAAAACTAAAATGATATGGGTCGCTAAACAAAAATCAATCAAGTCAAATGAGGCATCCACCTCTCAAAAATCCCAACCATTCCCCTCCATTCAAACATGTCATTCCATTCAAACATTTCAAACATCCCAAATGAAAAGCAAAAATAAAAAAAATACTAAGTCCATGTGGGTTCCAAAAGTCCTAAATCATCCATCTCCTAAGCAAACATCACCATTGCTTCCTACACCACCATCCAATCAAAATCTTCCATGTTTAACATGGTGTGTGCAGCCGTTGGTCATGATTCCTTTCCATACCTTCATCACTCCATCATTCACTCATTATCCTACATATCTCTCCCGTCACCTTCCTATGGTCCATGCTTTTGCATAAGTCTATTATAATCCACATCATAATCCACTTTCACCCCTACATAATCCACATTATAATCCACTTTCAATCCCTTCATAATCCACATCATAATCCACTATTTACCTTATCCTTCTGACTTTCACGTAATCACCCTACCAACATCTCGAGCATAATGAATTGACATGGTCCATTTGTGATGACATCATTCTCTAGTGGGTCACTATCACCTTTTATGGCACTAGACACTTGAGTCCCTCATGTCCATATCCACCCTATCCAATCTAAATAAAAAATAAAAAAATAAAAAAAGTAAAGAGAAATCCCTTCATCCAATGGTGAAAACCTGGCAAATAGGCACCTTGGATAAGTACCATAATGAAAACCTGGAAAATAGGCGTCATGTGTAAGCTTGATCTTCTATGTCACCTACACTTGGGGGCACCTTGTCTCATTCACCCTATCATTTTCAACCTATTTTTCCATATCCTATTTTACCATGTCCTTATCCATTCCACATACACATACCTATCACATTGCATCCATTCATACTCCCTTCCTCATCTTGATCTTGATAAAGATATGGGGGAAAAATGTTGAAACATGCTTTGGTTAACTCCTAGCATACTCCATCCTTCCCAAGCCTAATCCTATCACTATCCTATCATCCTAAGCATTGTCATGAAAATCCTAATCATATTGTCTAGAATGGGGCATGTTATTCCTATGCGACATAGTCTTTGGAGATCACATCTTTGCTCTCTTACGCATGCATCCTTCCATCCCTTATTGACCATCCTTTCATCCATCCAATCCTATCTATCCTGCCTCCTTGCAACTAGACTTGGTCTTCCCTTGTCATTGGTATCTAGCACAAAAGGTTGCACAAATTGTAAATCCATTGACATCCCAAAACATCCCAAAAATCTAAAAACATCATAAAAAATCCTATCATAAAATGTCCTGAAAAAATCTAAAAACATCATAAAATATCCTAAAAATATTTAAAAACATCATAAAATGTCCTGAAAAAATAAAAAAACATCATAAAATATCCTGAAAAAATCTAAAAACATCATAAAATATCCTGAAAAAATTTAAAAACATCATAAAATGTCTTGAAAAAATCCAAAAACATCATAAAATGTCCTGAAAAAATCCAAAAACATCATAGAATGTCCTGAAAAAATCCAAAACATCATAAATGTCCTAAAAAAATCTAAAAACATCATAAAATGTCCTAAAAAAATACAAAAAAATTCAAATATCCAACAAAAATCCAAGCCATACAATCAATCATCATCAAACCAAGTCAGAAAACAAATCCAATCAAACTTATCAAATCAAAGAAAATCAATCTCAATCAATCCATAACTTGATCAATCTATCCACCATCATCATCAAACAGAATTAGAACTACATCTCATCTCTATCGTTAAGTGCCTTGATCCCGTGAAACAAGTATGTAGCCGTCTGGAGTATGAAGAAGGTACCCAGATTCAAGTACAAGATGATATCCCCCCTCATTATCCTCATCATTCATCTCATCTTTATCCTCATCATCCATCTCCCACATCATCAATAAACACCTAGAACTACATATTCATCATGTATCATCATCATTGTGTGGTGCTTTGATCCCATGGATATGGGTATGTAGGCAGTCTATAATATGAAGGAAGTATCCAGTACACAAGTACCAACAATTCATTCTTCAATCCCCCTATCATCTTCTCTTTCTTCTATCTCTCATCTTCTTCTATCATCCATCTTCTCCAAATCATCAATCCATCACTTCTTCCAATCAATCTCAATCCAAGCAATAGATCCAAATGCAAGTCATCATTTATCCATACCAATCAAGTTAATCAATCTTGCCAACTTATCCAATCACAATCAATGGTCTTGATCCTAATCTTGTCGTAAACCAAATCATCAATCAATCATCATCATCAATGGGATATATCGTTCCCACATCTTTGTGTTGATCTAGGGATATATCGTTCCCTGCCATGACAACACTTTCATCATCAATCAATCAATCAATAATTAATCCTTGGTTTATAGCTTGACAGGAGCAATACCTTGTTTCTTTTTGTATCATTTGTGCATGCTTGTTTGCTTTCTTTGTGTGTTATCTTTTTATCTTGCATTTGTATCACATTTGTATCATTCCAACTAATATTCATATCTTATGTATGTTGGAACAACTTTTTGCATTATCCTTTGCATCTAAGGTCACATCATACCTTTCGTGTGTTAGGACTTTAATGCTCTAAATTTTCTTCCTCATATGTCTAGACAAGGTTGAATTATGCTAGGGCATCAGACACATCATCACCTTGGTCCTTATACCCTAGTGCATAATGTCTTGTGCTATATCAGACATCATGATTGCTCACTTTCATTGTAGCATAACGCATCACCCTTTCTTCTATCCATTTCCTTATCTTTCTTCCTTGACCAACCACTTTCATGTCGAGAGCCTACCCATGTTTGTCCAACCTGCCTATCCTCTCGAGGGGGCATCCTCATCCTATCTTTCCATTACCACCTTATTCTTCTATCCATACCTTAGCTTCTTTGAAATGATGTTACTCGACACAAATTTCATCATCTCGAACATCATCTCAAAGAGGGGCAAAATGTAGACACTTAAAAATGTCCAACACCTTGTTAGTAACATGTATTGCCCTAGGTACCCAAATCATCACCTAATTAGTTAAATAAATTTTATTTATTTGACTAAATTATTTTATCTCCTTTCAATCCCATCATCCTATCTTCTATAATTAAATAAATTTTAATTATTTATTTAATTATTCATGACCCTTAATCTTCTCTAATTAAATAATCATTTTTTAATTATTTCATTAATCACTTATCCATTTCTCTTATAAATAAATAAATTTTATTTATTTAATTATCCACATCATCTCCCATCATAGTCCAAATTAATTAAATAAATTAAATATTTATTTAATTAATAAAATCTTAATAAAATCATCTTGCTTTCTTTCTAAAAATACAACTCATGCATATCTAAATAATTTATTTAATTAGATAATTTATTGATTTATTCCTCTCATCTTTTTAGGATTTATTTCCTTTAAAGCAAAAAATCAAATTGCTTTCTATCTTTCTAAATCTTATCTCATCTTTTTTTATTTCCTCTTTTGTCTAATAAAGCAAAATCAAATCAAATCCAATCCTTATTGAATTTTATCAAATCTTTTTCCCTCCACAAACCCTAGTCAGCCTTGCCTATAAATATGGCTTCTCATAATCCATTTGAGATCATCATGCATTGAGTTCGATATCCTTACTCTACCGAAATCTTCTTCCAATCCTCTATCTATTTTCTATCTATCTTCTTCTATCATTTTTTATCCAATCGTCATACTGCAGAAGTGAACAAATCAACATCAATTCAATCTACAACCATCTTGCACGCATAATTCATCATTCGAGGTATTCAAAAATTTTGGTCAAGGTATTGCATTTTAATTTGTTTTATCTTCATTTGTCCAAATTTTCTCATTTGAAGACTTACATGAACAAGAAGGCGAATCGGCAATGTCTGCAAATGATCTCCAAGCTTTCTATTAGAGGCTTCAACCCTTCTCCTGATCATGAAAAGGGTGTACAAACCCTAGGAAGAGCAAGATAGACTCAAGATCTTGATTCCTAATCTCCATCCATTGTCTCCAAGATAGCAATTACAAAACACTTCCAAGAGCTTCAATAAGTCACTGATCTTCAATAGCAATTGTAGCAGAGTTTTGGCATCAAGATTGCAGAAGAATTGTGTGTGATAAAATGATTTTCAAATGTGTTTTTATATCTAGTTTTAGGGAAATTCAAATTTTGAAATAACGTCTCGATATCGCACAAAAATTGAGAATTTGAAAATGAAATCTTGAGGCTCTCGGCGGGAGCTGACACCCTGCCAAAATTCAAAATCCTGAGAAACAGGGGAGGACTAAGGCATGGGCACCCAAGTCCAAGCCCCCAATTTCCACTCAGATCTACATTTTTGGGGGTTCTAGGGACCCAAATCTCAAATTCAAAAAGTGAATGAATTGCCTCTAGACCTAGTTAGTCAGGGTTTCAAGAAGGCCAGAAAAGAAAAGGTTGAGAGGTCACTGAAAGTGAGGAGCTAAACTGAGGGAAATTCTACCCTTCCATATAGAAGGACAATTTCTAATGTTACATTTAGCTCCCACTTTACTAGCCATATGACACTACTTGCATATGTAACTAAAGGAAAGTAAATACATCAATCATGAAAAGGATACCCAAAAGGATACTATAGAGGAAGCCAAAGCATTGTCGCCAAGAAGGTAGGAGCCCCCAAGTTTGCAATCCTGCAAGACCACAAATTTAGGAACCACAACCTACAAAGGAACACTTGTTCTAGAGAAATCAAAACTAAATCACATACAACCACCAACAATGAGTCAGTATCAAAATGCTAAGGGGTTGAGTGATGAGAAGGGAGGAAATCGAGGGGGATATATTGCCCCCTTGTTTCTGCTTACTTAGTCCAAGAGTAGAAACAAGGAGATATCCACACACATTGATTTCAAGGGAAATGTGTTATGAGGGTCATTTGAAGAAACAACACTCAAACATAATGCATTGGGAAAGGAAGAGAGTAGAACCCAGATTCCAATGCAACAAACGACACTAAAATTAGAGTTCAATAGCTTGAGAAAAGGGCTCAGGAGTGAAAGAGCACACTTTGCACCTAATTAGGGATAGGAATTCTCACTCACTTTATGTAAAAGGGAGTTGTCACGTATTACTAACTCATTCTTGTTTCTTGTCATTGTAGGAAAGTAGAGGAGAGAGAGGAGAATAGGGGAACAACCATGCCAAACCAATGTCCATATCATCCACCACGACTAGAGATGCTCTGAGCCCAAGTAGTGGAGAGACATTTCGAGGCCGAGGTAGAGTCCTGATCCAACTCTTCTATCATCTTTCATTGTACTTTTTCTTCCACACTTACTGATGTCTATTCCAAGAGGGGAAGGTGGACAAGGGTCCCAGACAGGGGTGCCCAAGTCCACCTAGGGCTCCAAAGTCCCTCTGGGGTGCCCTAGTCCCACAAGGGTACCAGTATCCCTCTGGGGTGCCCTAGTCTTCCTGGGGTGCCCTGGTCCATAGAGGACATAGGCCCTAGGCATAGGCATTCTATTAAGTTCTTGATAGCTTGCTTTGGTTTCTAGAGGGGATTCTGATGCTCTTGCTTGCTTTCTGATCTGTAGGATGTCTCTAAGATGTGTGAACACACAGGCAGTCATCTGATGACACTTCTATGAGAGCGCGCTAGCACCTTGACTGTTGTAGAGAGAGAGCATTTGTAGACGATGTGCCTATGGTGAATGTTTGATATGCCCACAATTAGATTCCACTACGTGATGCTTATGGCACTGATGGAGAGGTGGGATGCAGATACATCCACATTCCACTTATTGACAGGCGAGATTACCATCACTGGAGGATGTATTTAGGATCCTTCGACTACCGATCTGAGGAGAGACAGTGAGGGTTGTTGGACATCACTTAGTGGAGTATACTCGCAAGAGTTAGTTGTACTTCTTGGGTCACACTATTTCACAGGCAGAGTGAGGACATATTTAGCTCCATTTGCTAGAGCAAGGATGCAGAGACATTCCCTTACTATGGAGGATCATGATTTTCCATAGTCGCACTAGCCATCGCACTAGATGGATGAGACACTCACCTTCCTAGGGGTCTTGTTCACACCATTAGAGCGATGGAGGAGCATCAGACTATCTATGCATGGGGGCATAGTATGCTTGCACACCTTTATCATGAACTAGGGCAATATGTCCATTATGAGATGCATAGTCTGATGGTCTGCACATTACTACAGGTCTGGGCCTTTGAGCACATCAAGTGCACATGACCGATAGGTTTTTCTATAGAGGCAGCATTCACCCATCTGTGTGTCTATGCCTATCCACTGGTCAGGTGTTGGAGGTATGACAATCTGTTATACTGGAGAGTAGTATTTCACAGATTATAGCTCGATGACATCATTTGGAGATCGTATTGCAGCTACATCAGATGGCCTAGCTAGCAGAGACAGTTAGCAAGGATGTAGAGGGATCGACTGATGGTTGGTTGCCTCGATCATACTATATCTTGGTTTTAGTTTGATAGAGTTGTACGATAGTTCGGATAGATACAGGATGTTCCTGTGGTTCATCCGAGCTACGTACGGGCTACTCGCAGCAAAGTCAGGACAAATACCATCCAATGACTGATAGTAGTAGATGTACCATTTAGCGATGACGAGGGTCCTAAGGATGTAGAGCTAATGTTAGACATAGATGATGTCAGATGTACCTGAGCATATCAGACCTAGTGGCACACAGCACATCTTGCTCCTATCTTTCAACCTGGGCACCCTATAGGGGATACCTGACCTTGGGCCAGTCATATGAGTGACACAAGGGTGGAGGACAATGTTAGTGATTTCCTGAGATACTATGATCTCAAGGAGGATGTGGAGGAGGATGAGGATGAGTCTGAGGAGGTCCCATCATAGTAATTCTTCAGAGTGAGATTGTGACAAAGCCAACAGGAAGCAGACACTGACGAGGAGACCGAATCAAGACCACGGTCAAAGGCTCATGGTCCTATTCTTGCAAATGATGTGAGGGATAGTTAGACAGGGTGAGAGGAGAGTAGTAGGTTAGTGCCCCCATCTACAAATCAGATGGCATAGCTCATCACAACATCGGCAATCTGAGATCCATCCTGGCGAGATGGAGATCCAAGTTAGGTTTGATTTATTATTTTGATGCTTTGTATAATTTATTATTTATGATATTTATATGGGAGCCTAACATATATCTCATCCTCTATTTTGTAGTTGGGACAGATGCATGGTGAGACTTTGTGATTCATGTCATAAGAGACGTAGTACCGACAGATGCCTCAGAGTAGCACGTGCTGGTAGGTTATTCACCGTGATCATCTGCTGGGTGGTATGCTAAGATATTTATGCCAATAGCCAGATACAGGACTGCTATAGAGGCCATGCTAGAGCAGCCTACATGAGAGAGAGGAGTTTCAACAAAGAGCTAAGCACGTCGAGGCCGAGCTCAAGGTATAGTGAGAGCATATGGTAGCGGTTCCTACATTGGAGGGAGAGCCAACTATCACTGAGTTCTTACTATGGGAGGTCCAGCAGGCTAGAGCTAACAGAGACAGGGTTCAAGCTGAGAGAGACTGGTACCGGAGGATGTACCGGGAGGCACATGAGTAGATGATAGAGATGAGAGGTGAGATCTAGGGGTTACGATCGCGAAGCATCTTTAGGACTCATTTGCGATCCGTAGCCACACATGGTCAAGCTTCTATCACTCGCACACCACGAGGGCCTGAGGGTACTAGCAATTGAGGCTCAGCTATGTGATATATAGATTTTAGGCACTACAACATCCCATTTTGTTTTGAGGGATAGTCGACTCAGATATATACATGAAACTGAGATAAATGATTATTTCTTTTGATCTATGTGTATTGGTTTTTGATCTATCACATGTGATTTTTGTAAAAAAGGCAACTAGTGATGATGTCTAAATGCAATAATTAATGCTATTGTGATATACTAACAATTCTAAAAAGAACATGTAGTAACAAACACAATGATTAATTATTTTACACATAACTTTAATTTCCATGCTACATTCAATTAATACAAAAGTAATCTAAGCAATTACTACTTAAACATGATACAACAATGAGCAACTGAACAAAGATATAATGCCAAGTGAATTAAGACAAAACAATACTATCTTGTCAAAATTGAAGCTAATCTATGTGCTAAATTAGCTTAGGAACATTTAACATTAAATCTTTAAGCATAAAATCTTTTGAGGTACATCGCATTAATAGGTTCCTTAAGTGGCATACCTTGCTCATCGGTTAATTTATACGCTCCGGATCCAAAGGTTTTCGTGATTACATATGGTCCAGGCCAATTATGGCTAAACTTACCTTTTTCACCAGGCGGTGCATTTACATTGCATTGATTTTCATAAAGAACTAAGTCCCCAACGTTAAATGAATGTTGTATGAATTGCGCATTATAGGCTCATTGTACACCTTTTTGATAAGCCTTGAGATGTTGAAGAGCGTTAATACGTCTTTCATCAAGCATCTCAAGTTCCTATAATCTTTTCCCTCATTCTATGTCATCATCTATGATGTCTCTTAGGGAAATTCAAAAAGAAGGAATTTATAACTCTAAGGGTATTATCGCATTTACATTGTAGACGAGATTATACGGTGTGTTACCTGTAGCCATTCAAATACTTGTTCTATAAGCCCATAATGCATAGGATAATTGCGTATGCTAATCTTTTTGATGTTTATTAACAATTTTTCATAAAATCTATCCAATAACCTTTTTTTAGGCTTCTTCTTGGCTATTTGATTAAGGGTAATAAGTCGTAGAGAAGCGATATTGTATATGGTATTTTTCGAGGAACGTTTTCACATCCTTGTTCTTAAATGGTGTACCATTGTCCGAAACCAAGGAGGAAGGTATTCCAAATCAATAAATTATGTTATCTTGTATGGATCGATAGATTACATCGGCAGTCATGGATCACAAAGAGACCGCTTTGACCCATTTTGTAAAATAATCAGTAGTAGTAATGATAAATGTATGTCCTTGAGAGGAGGGTGGGGAAATTTTACCAATTAGATCCAAGCCCCAGATAGAGAATGGCCATAGTGACACTTGGGAATGAAGCTCTTGAGCAGGACCATGGATTAGGTGTTTATGTCATTGGCATTGCAAGCATCTCTTCACATAAGCAAAGGAATCTTGTTCCATATGCTGCCAATAGTATCCCATACGTAGCAATTTTTGCATCAATGATTTTCCACCAAAATGCCCTCCATAGGCACCAAGGTGAGCTACTTCTAAATCTATTAGAATCTTTGAATTGCTTAAACATCAGAGTAAAACACAATTATAACTTTGTCAGTACAAGACATTTGATAATATAATGTATTGTGCTACTAGTTTGCGTAAACAGAGTCAAGCATTCTTAGAAGTTGAATTAGGAATGGTTCCATTGCGTAGATAGTTGAATATGTAGGAGAACCATTCGTCCATGTATGTATTGTTGGCAAGAGAAACTGCTTTGCATGACAGGGGTTGTCATTGATGGCAACTAAGACTATTCCATACATCCACATAACATAATTTGTTCTTATCGGAAGTCAGAATCAGAATTATCTAAGTCCGAGTAGCCAGAAACAAAGAATGTGACAGGGTCTAGTATCTTGGTCTAGATCTCTTCAGTAGAAAATTAGAGTATGCTATGGATTTGAAGGAGTCATAAGGAATGTCAGGGCAATCTAGATCCAAAATTTTAACCTTCGGTGACAAAGGGAGTAAAAGTTATGAGCATCTGAGTACTGGGTCATAATATGACAGAATAGTTCAGTAAAGAACATGTCGACTTGTGTTAGATCCTTATGTGGATCTGATAGAAGTGTTTTGGTGAGTTACGTATGGGATATAATGTTAGTGGCCGACATGAATGGTGACCTTCAAGTGTTATTTTTGGTACGCATCATTATTGGCACATGGATTCAGCCGAGAGAGTAGAGTACTTGTATTGTTAGTTAAGTTCTTCATAAGGCTGACATAAAATTGATTGAATTACTTGAAGCAGATATATATAGCTGATGGATTTGAGTATTGAAGGGGTATATGTGTGTACGAATATGAAGTAAATGTGAAAAGAGCAAAGAAAGGGTGCAAAAGAGAAGAGATCTATGATCTGAATTATGGCAGAGCAGTAATCAGGGCAGAATAAAGATGAAGTGTATCAAGTCGGTATTTAGTGCTAAACTGGAACTGAATCTTTGCATTGGTAGATGCTAACTATCAGTTCAAAATCATTGTAATCTTCTTCCTATAGGCAGTAAACCTACTGTGGGCAATGAGCCTTTCTTTTGAGTAGTGAGCTCTAGGTAGTGAGCCTAAATGCATGTGCATTCCCAATTGTAATACTTTTAATAGAGTATAATTCTTGTGGGTTAACCCCCACCATTGTTTTTCCCTTAATCAGGTTTCCACATCAAAAAACTTGGTGTCAAGTGTGTTGATTATGTTTCTACGCATGTGTTATTGTTTCATGCTTTAATGTTTATTGTTAAGGGAAAATTAGATTAACCATGAATAATCAATATATCAATATCAAAATACCCAAATCTCAATGAATTACAGAAACAAAGAGATCAATCAATCAAAAGAACTTCAAAAACCTTTGCAAACCTCAAAGCTTCATAGCTTCTATTGGTTTCCTATCTCAATCGATCTTGCATGTATGAATAAGGCCCTCAGATAGTGCACTTCCTTGCTATTCCAAGATTGTCAATGGAGAACGGCTATGATAATGCGTTGTAATGAAGAGGAGCTTCACAACAATGATAGTAGTATGGTAATGAGTGTGATCACAAGTAATGAAGGAATTGGTGCCAAAGGGGCATTGTAATTCTTGCGGAGTAACAATACTGAAAGCTTAGATGAATGAAATGGAAGAATAGGGTTCAATTTATAGACTTGAGAAAGAAGAGATCAATGGTATAGAAAGAATGAGAAGATCAACAGTATAGAACAGTTGAGGAATGTGTGCAAATAAGAAGAAGACAAGTGTCATCCAAAAGCTATTTTATTTGAGTTAACTACTTTCTTTTCTAAAGATAAGACATGCTTTTCATAAATAAGAATTTTTTTTTCTAATTTAAGAGATATTGATAAAAATAAGGTTGATTGAATAGATAACTCAACTTGAGATTTGCTTTTGCATGATTTGAGAGAAATTAAATAATAAATTACTTAATTTTGTGTCAATGGAGAAGACTTATTTTTAGAAGATTTGGAAGATATTTGAAGAATTAGAAGATAAGAAAGCAAATTAAATAAATAAATTTATTTAATTGTTGTGCATGATTTGGAAGAATAAATAAAATATTTGATTATATTTTATTTTTGGAGATTGAGAGAATTTAAATAAATTTGATTTATTTATTTAAATTTGGAAGAATGATTTAATTTCATTAAATAATTAAGAATTATTTAATTATTTGGAAGAATTTAATTAAATAAAATATTTTATTTAATTTTGACTTTAGAAGAGGTAATTAAATATTTTGATATTTAATTAACTTAGAGGAATATGAATCAAAAAAATAAATTTATTTATTTATTTATTGATAGAAGCATTAAATGGAGAAAATATTAAGAATATTTATTTAAACTGAATCATGTCATTTTTAGGCATATACATTTTGCCCCTCTTTGATGTAATGCAGTTTATGGTGTTTCTTCAAAGAATAAAATTTTCTAATAATGTTACATGCCCCAATTTTTCCCTGGGACATGTTTAATGATGATAGGATGACCCCTTGGGAGATTGGAGGGGAAGAAGGCAGTAGGCATGAGACGAACAATCTCATGAAGATGAAGGGAAAAATTGGTTAGGATGAAAAAAATAGGATGTGTTCCAGAGAAACGGGAAGAAAACAAGAAGAAACAGGTGCGGGAAGTAGTCATAGTCACCACATAGCTAGTTTAGGGTTTGTATGCTATATATATGAGTTGGGTCCACAAGACAAATCATTTGTACACTTGGCTTTGTTTGATTTGCTTTTGAGAGCTTAGGAGAGTACAGAGCATAGAGAGGTCAGCACTAGGATGGATATTCCACATGAGGAGCACCACTTTGAGCAAGTCTGATGATTTGACCGGCCAACAGAGGCAAGGACCTAGGTATGTATCTCAAAAAATTTCCCCTAGTGTAGATTTTTAGTGTAATAAATGCTAGGCAAAATTAGGCTAGACAAATGCGCCAGATCGTAGTTCAGTGCATATGGCTTGCGAAACTGCACATCTATCAAACTTTGGCACATATAGGATATAGAACGGCACATGCATGAAAGATGTGCATTCATGAGTAAGGTCGGCGCATGCATAATTTGGCAGCGTTTTTATGGTATGAGTCGGTGCATGCAATTGGGGGGCACATTTATGGTATGGGACAATGCATGTATGAAATGTTGCGGCGCATACGTCAGAAGTGGTGCATTTGATAAGAAATGGTGCATGTACCTTCTGTTATGGTACATATGATATAGAATAGTTAGTTTACTTAACAAAATTGACTTGATTGGCAACATGTTTGACGTGTCAATCGATAAGCTATCTCCAAGATTGCAGGAATCTAGTCAAGAGATGTAGTATGTTGTTTTGATCAATTTGATATGTTAAGTTAGTTGATATGTTTCTATAGATATGTTGAGCATGGTACTTGCATTTTTTAGGTTGATGCCTTGGTTTGCGTGCTTGTAGGAGGACATACGAGATACACTGATGTCGCAAGAGTAGTTTCCCATGCCGATGTTGTAGTGACATATGCTGACTGAGATGGATCGAGAGGCATTCGATGCAATGGGATTAGACTATGTGTGCTTTGTGCCCAAAGTTCGAGCAAACCACGGCTTATTGACTACAATAGTAGAGAGATTTCATAGCAAAGATGAGACCTTTCACTTCCTGACTAGTGAGATGATGGTGACTTTGGAGGATGTATACAGGATACTCCACCTGCCTCTTTTGGGAGAGCTCATGGAGTATGATCCACAGCAGGACATAAGACTTGCAGAGTGCAGGTGGGTTTTTGACGATCCTAAGTTGGTAGGATAGGTCATCATCTGGTAGGACATTCATGACTACTATGACTGTCTCCCTGGGATAGTTGCAGGACTGATTGGAGGCATTGTATACCCTGATAGGAGATCACACGGGTTCCCGATTGGATGGGGACGGATCATGGAGAGGATGGTCACAGAGGGCACCCATTATGCTTAGGGTGTTTGTGTTTTGGCACACCTATACCATGATATGCATCAGGTGGTATACCACAAGGGCGCGAGTTTATCAGTAGGTGTCTCACTATTGCAGTTTTGGCTATGGGAGCACATTGCCATCACTAGGCTGACATGTGTTTTTTAGAGGCAGAGGGGAGAGCCTTACAGCTACGGCTACGCAAGAGTGGTTTCCTAGCATAGACTGGGGAAGCTCGAGTATTGGAGGCATGCATTGGATGGGGTAGATGTGGTCATCTGGCGACCATATCTAGACTGTGAGCCTTGGGAGGACGAAGCGGACGAGTTGTTGTACTATTATCAGACTCGATGGCTGATAGGCTAGACGTGGTTTATCCTAGAGAGACAGATTGTTAACCAAGTTTGGAGGTATCTTGGGAGGAGATAGGGCATGCCACAGGGGTAGGCTCTATTTTCATGAACTTACGTTGATGTAGAGGCACTTGGATAGGACGAAGATAAGACAAGATGATAAGGTTTACACTACACCAAAAAGCCCAAATTTGAGGTTCTTCATACAAAAGTGGGAACAACAGTTAGGGGCTTTAAATTCTTCATGGAAAAGGTGATTTTAGATGTTGTGGGACCCATTCCACTCATTGGTAAAGGTAGACCAAACTTATAATTAACACTTCCTTCACAAACCCAAGAAATGGCTTGTAGCCTTAAAAAAGGAGAATAGTCCTAATAACTTTGGATACAGATCTTCAAATGTAGAACTTTGACAATCAGTAGATACCCATTTGTACCCCCTATCATATATCCAAGAATGGGTATTGGTTGTTTTGGACAGAATACCCCAACCTATAACTCCCCTCATTGACCTAGAGCCCCAATTAGGCCTAAAATACAAAGAGACCCCTCTAAAATTCATGTACAGAACCCAACCAATGACTTGATCACTTAGTATTCATGCAAAACTATGAATTTTGTGGGTTTTGTCCTCCTACAATCTGTTGTTCCCAAAAATGTCTCTATGGTTCCTTCTCTATGTCTCTAAACATCACCTAACACATGGTTTTGTTAGGTCTTTCACATAAATAGTAGCAAATCATCTTCTCTGCCCAAACCTTTTGTAAAATACATTAAAACTACCTTGCAATAGTCCATCCCACTAATCTAAGTAGTTCTACATCAGTGGAATGGTAGGAAATGCATAGATTATAGTCAAAACCCTAGATGAGGGTTTCATAGACCAATTTCAGAAGTATGCAAAGAAAAAAAACACACATAAGTGTCAAATCTTCTAAGCACTTGCAATGTAAATCTAACTTATACCTACATCATTCCTCAAGGTCCTACCCTATGACGTTTCCGTATAGTGATATGGTACGGCTTGTAGCAATGAGTAACATAGAAAAAGGCAGAAAAATTGTAGTTTGTTGTTATTTTTTTCAACAAGAATGGCTTCACTATCTACAATGATCATTGGTAGGGCTTAAAGAAGCCTTCTACAATACCTTGGAGTAGTTAGATGGTGTTTGAGGTTGATGGAACTGTATAACCATCGAATTTCCTCTCTAAAACTACTTTGTTTTTAGGACTGCAACTCTCCTATTTTGGCATTAAAACTAATTACAAGTTTTCAACATAATGGCATCGATAGTTTATGACTTGTCAACACCTTTGACAATGTCATTAAGCCTTTGAAAATTCTACCACCCTTTGACATATGCCAAAAAGGCTTACAACATGAGAAAACATATGATTGCCCTTATGTTTTTATGACTGCCTTAGAAGGCTTACAAACATGCCTTATTACAAAACTGCCTATTACACCTTATGATATCAACAAGGAATGGACATGGTCCTTATTACAATCATGAATGGTCTTCTATGACCTTATTGGTACAAGACAACATGAACCACAAAACATGAAGACAAGTATGAAAACAAACATAGATGATCTCCTTGGTGCTCCTGCACCATACTCCCTGGGTGGAAAGAGAAGTCAAGTCTCTTGAGGAAGTAGATCAGCAACTGTGACACCATGCTTCAAGATGTCTTCTTCACTCATCCAAGTGGCATCTTCAATGGGTAAGCCACTCCATTTGACAAGGAACTGTTTGTATGTCTTCTTTCTAGTCTTCTTCAAGACATTGGTGTCAAGAATGCACTCCAACTTCAAAGGTTGATTGGGTGGAAGACCCTTGACCCATTCTTCATCTCCTACTGCTATCATATCTACCTCTGAATCTACATTAGGATCACCTTTGAAAGGGAACAAGTCTGAAACATTAAAGATAGGAGATATAGCCAAGCCTTGAGGAAGTTCAATCTCGTAGGCATTGGGCCCAAATTTGTGTACAATCTTGCATGGTCCTATCTTCTTCATGAGGAGTTTGGTTGGCTGCCCCTTTGGAAATCTTTCCTTCTTCAAATGTGCCATGACCAAATCCCCAACCTTGTATTGTACATCTCTCCTTCTCTCATAAGATTTCTCCTTGTACTTTTCATTGTTACTTTGAAAAGTTTCTTTGACATTATCATGGATGTCCTTCCTAGCCAATGCAAAGTCTTCACCTTGAGCACTTTTCCTCTCCAATCCATGGAGATCTCTCAATTCAAGAATACCTCTTGGGTGAACACCATAAACAATCTCAAATGGACTCCTTCCTATGCTCCTATTGGTGGAAACATTGTAGGCAAACTCAGCTTGAGGGATGATCATATCCCATGCCTCTCCATGCAAAAAGATGTCAGCATTAGCAAAAATTTCAAGGAAACCCTAAAAATCACTACCTAGATCAGATGTGTAGCTTCAGAGACTAAATGCGCAGAAACAAAGCTCAGAAGCGCCACAGTACATATATACTAAGACATAGATCAAAAGTGCAAGAAAATAATAGATATGCACCGAACTGACAGATGCACTGTATCGGAGAATAGATACGCCCTAACAGAGTTTGTATGTGCCAAAAGAATGTATGCGCTAGATTAGATAGCGGATGCGTGTTAGGATATGTCACATGCACTGTTTCCTCCTATGTACAACTTTTTAAAACACAAACTTATTTTTTAGGTTAAATTGGGGCTAGGCCCCATGGTGGGCCCCAAAAATGTTAAGAGAAAATTGGATTAAGCATGACTAATCAATATATCAATATCAAAATACCCAGAACTCAACGAAATACAGAAACAAAGAGATCAATCAATCAAAAGAACTTCAAAAACCTTTTGCATACCTCAAATTTTCATAGCTTCCATTGGTTGCCTATCTCAATCGATCTTGCATGTATGAATAAGGCCCTCAGAGAGTGCACTTCCTTGCTATTCCAAGATTGTCAATGGAGAACAGCTATGATAATGTGTTGTAATAAGAGGAGCTTCACAACAATGATAGTAGTATGGTAACAAGTGTGATCACAAGCAATGAAGGAATTGGTGCCAAAGGCACACTATAATTCCTGCAGAGTAACAATACTGAAAGCTTGGATGAATGAAATGAAAAAATAGGGTTCAATTTATAGACTTGAGAAAGAAGAGATCAATGGTATAGAAAGAATGAGAAGATCAACGGTATAGAACAGTTGAGGAATGTGTGCGAATAAGAAGAAGACAAGTGTCATCCAAAAGTTGTTTTATTTGAGTTAACTACTTTCATTTCTAAAGATAAGACATGCTTTTCATAAATTAGAAAGTTTTTTTCTAATTTAAGAGATATTGATAAAAACAAGGTTGATTGAATAGATAACTCAACTTGAGATTTGCTTTTGCATGATTTGAGAGAAATTAAATAATAAATTATTTAATTTTGTGTGCATGGAGAAGAAGACTTATTTTTAGAAGATTTGGAAGATATTTGAAGAATTAGAAGATAAGAAAGCAAATTAAATAAATAAATTTATTTAATTGTTTTTTTTTTTTTAAAAAAAGTGGTAAAAAACCACTAAAATATATTAATAAAAGTAAACTTACAAAATTTTGGATTCGGAGAGGCATACCGGCAGGAAAGAATCCGGACAAGAAAACCTCTGGTTATAGCCAAAATATGAGCAAATACAACAAAATCGACTAAAAAAGAGTCGCACCAGTATTAACATCTGTAACTAAACTTCGGGAAGAAATTCATATAAATTTACATACAAAACATTTAACTGTGATAACCCGAAAGTCAAAGCAAAGTACTAAGGACACAAAGCCTAATTAATCCGCAATTTCAATGATTTGAACAGCATGCCCCTCATCAGGATCTTCCACATCTGCTTGCTGGGGAGGACGAGGAGGCAATGGAGGAGGAACGTAGTTAATTAAGAAATGTAAAGCATTAAAAACCTCTGTAGCTTTAGCTGCCACATGATTCCCCAGCTCTCTCCGATGGCAATGGATAGCATTTTGGAAGGAAACCAGACAGTTATTTTGAAGCCCATGCACGAAAGCATTGTAAAGACAGTGAAGAGTAGGCATTCAGAATAGTAACCTGTAGTCAAACAGACCTCCAACAAGAGCAGATCCCTCATGCAATTCATAGTCTACTAATGTAGAATTAAAAGAATCAATAGGAAAATGTATATTCTGTATAAACATAACACCCAAAGCCCTTACCCTTTCGCCATTTTGCAAGAGATCCATCGCATTAGAAAGAAAATGCGAAGCAGCTTGAGAGGGATAAATAGCCACTGGAGAAAAAAGAAAAGATGAACCACAAACCTGGACAATCGCTCTGCCCACAGAAGCCTCGTATACTTTAAAGACTTCCTGCAGTGAGTGTAAGTTAGAAAGACCAAGAAGGGGCCGCTCCCAATTCCTAATTGGCTAGGAGATTCAAGAGTTTTGCTGAACAGAGCCCATGGTGAACCTACAAAAGTTGAAGGAATACCAATTACAAAAAAGGAAGAAACGTTTGGAGACAACGCTGAGCTTGATCATCACACAATAAAAATAGATGAGTAAAAGTCGATCATAATACATGAATTTAAGACCAAACGATATGAAATGCCAACTCCCTCGTGCCAACTCTACCATCTTGCACTGATATCATATATCAAGGTACAACATAGCCGCCAAAAGGATGAGGATAATAAATAAATGACATCAGATAATACGCATGGAGAACCGGGAGACAGAAATAAAAGGAGATATATAACTAAGTAAAGTTAGCCAAAATTACTAAAACTAAGACAAATTATCCTTCTCCAAAATAGCACTAACTCCAGGGATTTGAACAAAAGATTCAGAATCCCATTCAAGAATATCATCATTAGAACTAAAAGCCAGGTTAGCCAAAAAATCTGCTAAAGTATTACCTTCACGATACGTATGCAAAATTTGATAAGAATGAAAGCGTTTCAAAAGATCCCTCCCAAAATTTAAAATATAGCCAATTTTCCAGCTTGGAGATGACTCATTAGAAAAAGCTCTAACAGTATTAAGAGAGTCACCTTCCACAATAAGGTTTGTAAATCCACATCTAGAAGCTAAATTCAGCCCAGCTAACAAAGCCAAAGCCTCAGCCTCATTATTTGATTATATTTTATTTTTGGAGATTGAGAGAATTTAAATAAATTTGATTGATTTATTTAAATTTGGAAGAATGATTTGATTTAATTAAATAATTAAGAATTATTTAATTGTTTGGAAGAATTTAATTAGATAAAGGTTTTTATTTAATTTTGACTTTAGAAGAGGTAATTAAATATTTTGATATTTAATTAACTTAGAGGAATATGAATCAAATAAATAAATTTGTTTATTTATTTATTGATAGAAGAATTAAATGGAATAAATATTAAGAATATTTATTTAGACTGAATCATGTCATTTTTAGGTGTATACATTTACATTGTTAATTTATTTACAAGTTATGAAAGAAGGTTAAAAGGAAAGAAAGTTTAATTTTGTGGGACAACTGATTCACCCCCCCTCCCAGTTGTCTGACCTAATTTCAACAATTGGTATCAGAGAAAGGTTCCTTAAAAGAAGCTTATCAGCTTGAGGAAAAGGTCTTATAAGGAGTTTTCAATGGGTTCACTCAAAGATCAACTTCAGTTAGCCCTAAGAGATCTTAATGAGTCTAAAGAAGAAGTTAGTAATCTGAAGGATGAGCTTAAAGATACTGATGATACCATTGAAATGTTAAAAGATAAATTAAAGAAATCTATGGAAAAGAGAAAGGAGCTACTTCTGCAGTTATCCAATTTAACTGAAGAAAATGGCATGAATGAAGCTTTGGAAGAAAAGACAAAGGAATGTGAGAAGCTATCAAAAGAAGTTGTAAAAATTGAGATGGAATCTGGGGTGATGAGGCAAACCAATGAAATTGAAGATAGGAAGAAAACTAAAGAAGATTTGAATCAAAAACTAAAAGAAAGGACTAAAGAATGCTGTAGATTGGATGGAATAACTGGCCAACTAGAATTTGATCTACAAGAAAGTAGAGACAATGAGAGAGAACTTGAAAGGAAAATTGTCATTCTCAGACATGACCTAGAAATTGCAAATGAATACAAGGATAAGTTCAAAATAAGCTTAGCTAAACTTGAAGCACTACTCGAAGGATAGAAAAAGGTTGATGACAAGCATGGTCTTGGATATGAGAAAGGTGAAAGCTCTAGATCTGGACAAAGAAATTCTCAATCATGAAATGGAAGAAAAAAACCTAGAAGACCTCTGGTAAGACAACCAAATGCTCAATGATATCCATCCTTCAATGGAAATTGTTTCAACTACAATAAATTTGGTCATAAAGCTACTCAGTGTAGAAGCAGAGTAAATCAAAATGGTCCATCCTTCTCTGGTCAATACTTCAAGTGTAAGAGGTATGGCCATAAATCTAATGAATGTAGAAGTATGATAATGAATAACTCTAATGGCAATTCTTTCAATGGCTACTATTTTTCTTGCAATGGATTTGGACACATGGCTAATCAGTACAGATCAAGAGGAAATCAAGAATATAAGCAAAGAAATGTTGTGTGCTTTAATTGCAATAAATCTGGTCATATTGCAAGATTCTGCAGAAGTAGGATTAATAAAAGAAGGGGTTTGGTAAATAGAAAATTGGATGAGCAGAGACAAGATAGAGGCAAAGGAAAAATTGACGTGAATGAGATCCAGAATGAAATGAGAAAGACATGGGTCAAGAAAACAATTGTGAACCATAGTAATGGGTCCTCACCAGAATCTAGTGCTGATAATTCCTTCAGGAATTGAATTGGGAGCTCTAGCTCAAGGGGAGCTGCATTGAAAATCAAATTCCTCCAGCCAGTAAGTGGGTGCCTGGATATGGCACAATGAGAGAAGATATTTTGAATTGTTTTAGAAACTTTGGAAGGATTTTTAGAAGAAAACATGTTATGGAAATTTGTGGAGTGATTCATGAAGAACTATTCAAGATATAGAGTAACCGGATGAAGTTAGGGCAACACATTTATTCAATGCCAAATTAGGTTTTGCAGAGGATAAAAGGTCACTTGGTCATGCATTTAAATCACTTTGCATTCAAAGGAAACAAAAAAAAAGAGCATCCGAGCTGTAAATCTAGAAATTGAACCACGAAGAGTGAATTCAACTGGCAAATTGATCAACCCTAACCCCACAGAAGAAAAAGGTACTTCTCTGTAAAGCTTTGAATCTGAAATCTGTTGAGATGGCTACACCTCTAGTTGTTGATGTAACTGAAAGGCCCCGACCAATATTTAAGAAGCATCCACATAAGTCAGTCAAAGTTGAGCCGTTAGGTGCATTTTCTGATGTCCCATATGGTGTACTGCATGTTGAGGATATTAGGGCATACATCCACTATAGCATTGATGAATTTGGAAACCTGAAACTCTTGGATTTGTTTAACAACTACCTAAGGGATGAAAACTATAAATTGAAACTGGAATACAAAGCCCTAGAAAGCAAATACTTTCTATAAGTCATTAAGTTTATGACATTTGATGAGAATGAGTGGGTTCGATATATCTTGAGCCGAATACATGATGAGTTCATATGGATATTGAAACCATTCAAGATTACAAAGGATGTTATCAAGATTGTAACTAGGTTAAATTCAACTGGTGGATTACCCATGCTGAAAGCCGTGAAAAACCAAACTGTTACCAATGCAATCGGTGCGAAGTTTGACAAGAGAGAAATGACCACTAATGACATTATAGAACTAAATGTCAAGTTTCCATCCATGGTGATTGGCCGCAAGGTCTACCACTCCAGTAGGGAAAATTGTGTCTCTAGAACTACAATCTGCAGCCTATCAAATGTTGAAGGAGAATGTTGATTATGACTTATGTGAACTACTACAAAATTGGTTGATTGAGAATATGAGAAAAATAAAGAAAGATAAGAAAAATACCTTCAAGTATGGTTCCTTAACTATATGTTTGTTCTTCTATTTTATGAATGAACTGTCTGGAGTTCAAGGTGTGCACTGGACAAATGGTAGGCCAGTTGCATGGCAAATAAGAGATCATCTACTCAACCTTGGTGATTCCCAAGCTTAGAAGAAAGCCATTTGGGCTTACTTCAAAAACTTTTAGAGTATGATGCATGTAAGAGAGAGAATCCCTAAGTCAGTTGTGGAAAAATATAAGAATGAAATATGCTTTATGGTTGGCATTGATCAGTGCTTGATGGAGTTTGTGGAACTCAGAACCATATGGATTATGCTAATGGGCTATGAGGTTGATGAAAAGGTTTTAGAAATGTATGCTCAACATCTCCTGAGCAAATCAAAAGACACATCTATGGAAAGGTTTGGAACATATAAGGAGCTAAGTCTAGAATTGCATGTGGAGCTCAGATAACTAGAGACCAAAAGGAAAATACAGAGGCAAGTTGAAAGGTATGCTGAGAGCATTGGCCTAACCAAGGAGGCAGTGAAGCAAAATAGAGAAAGAATTGAAAAGGCTAAAAAAGAAAAATAGGACAATAAATAAGAAGATGCTTCAGTAGAACCATCCCCCATTTCAAGGACTACTAGGAGCTTTGTTGTAGCTTATGTTCCCCCTAAACCTGCAAAACCAAAAGATAGATCATCCAATGAAGGAAGTAAGAGAAAGAAAACAAAATCCACAAGAACATATTTTGAACACAAAAGATGATGAAAAGACGGAGATAGATAAAGAAGTTAAAGAAATAAGATCTAAGAAAGTCAAAATTTTAAGGGCTCCTGAAGACCAACCTTCTGGAATCAAAAAGCAAGTCAAAAGCAAGAGACTGGTAAGGTTGCTATGACTATTGATAAAATTGTAAAAACAATTACTGTTCATGGAAATCTAAGGCCTATCAAATTTTAATATGATAAATTTGATCAAGAAAATAAGAAAATCTTGGAAGATGCTACCATCATGTACTTGAATAAATTCAATAAAGCTCTACTGGAAATTTTACAAGAACTACCTAAAAGTTTAAGGAAAATACTGGAAAAAAGGAAGGAAGCAACCAAGGATAAAGATCTAGAACTCAGAGAACATGCCCTCTCCACCCTGTGTCTAGTAATGACTAGAAGGGAAGTAGATAAAATCCTCAAGGAAGTTAAGGAGAAATTCAGAAGCAAGATCCGGATGAACAAGCTAATGCTTGGTGAAATTGAGGAAGTTGTAAAGGAAATAGAGGAAATTTTGAGGAAGGCCCTAGATAAATATAAATACTATATTGTTTAAGAGGAACAAGTTGAGGAAGACAATCCTTTAGTTCTGGAACAGGAAGCTCCAGAAGAAGAGATTGAAAAAGGAAATGATGACCAAGGTGATACCCTAGATCCTCCAGAGCAAACCTATGAGACAAATGATGGGATTGATTCATCAATTTTGGATGTTGAAAAAGTAAACATCAGTGAGAAACAAACTAAAATTGATGATTTCTCTATTCTGAAAGAGGATCAAAAAAACAAAGAAGACACAGAGATGGCAGATAGAACTGATGATGCAGGAGAGACTCCAACTCCACCTGGTCAATCCAAAAAAGAAGATAATATTGTTACTACTCAAAGCCCTCCTGAACAAGTAGTAAGTGGTGAAGACAATGAAAAGATTCCCCCTATAGATGATATAGAAGAAGGTAAAGAAGACAAGCTAGAAGAAGATGATACAAATGTTAATGCACCCACACAAATAAATTCTGATGCTGAGAAATCTCAAGAGAAGGAAGATGGTTCATGAATTGTAGCAAGAGACACTACAGATGCAGTAAAAGGTTTCCTAAGTAAACAAATGCTTGATTTTGATGAACTAGAGTTGTTTCAAGTACCATTCAATCTAGATGCTCTCTCTCTGGTTCAAGTAATGAAGATAACATGTTTCACAGAAGCCAAAGCAAGAGAAAAGTTGTTGAAATCTCACATTGAGGATAGTGAACTGCTAGGCCTTGCAATTGGAGTATTGGAGAAGTTAATGCCATCCTTCCAGAAGAATCCTTCTGACTCTCTTTCTAGAAATCTGAAGAATCTTGTAAGTTCTATAAGTACACACTTTGAGTCTTTTGAGAAGTCTTTAGAGACTAAAGTTAGAAATGAATTTTTGGATAAGAAATTTAGTGAAATAAAGAGCCTAATAAGAAATGATAGGATGATACTGGGTATGAGCTAAAGAGTATTCAAAATGCTTTAAGTGATGGAGGTGATATTTACAAATTTTGTCTTTCCTGGCCCAAAGTTAGTGAGGATATTGAGAAGAAAATAAAGAAGCAAGAACAAAAATTGTCAAATCTATCTCAAAATTTTGATCCTCTAACAGTTTCTCCTATAAGTCAAGAATGGCAAGTAATTAGCTTGACTGATGAAATAAAGAAGCTTGTTAAAGAAAAAGGCAATATTATTAAGAGAATGTGTGATCTTTGAGGATTGATTGCCCCCAAGTTAGAAATAATGTTTAATGCATTATCAGAAGCTCAACCTGTAGTTCAGACAAGTGATCCTTCAGATCTGACAAAGGCATATGCATATGCATTTCTACTGAGTGGATACATCTCAATTTTGGATGGCATGAAAAGAAGTTGGGCCTTTGAACTTGAGCAATTTAAAATTAGTTTTGCAGATATTCTCAAGTTCATGTAAATATAACTTAAGGATTGGTTGTACATATGTGGCACTATATACAAAATGTTTTGGGTGAATTTTGGTTTGCAGATCCCATCCTTTGCCATTGATGTCAAAGGGGGAGTGAAGAATAGTGAAAAATGAGGAATCCAATAAAGGTGGAGCTCTGAAATCAGTGGAGAAGCATAAGAGTATAGAGTAAGGGGGAGTAAATGAGTAACACTTAGTCATTTTTCACTAAGTGTTGCCATCAATGCCAAAGGGGGAGATTGATGGAAAGAGACACTACTTCACATGATAGGTTTTGTCATTGATGGCAACTAAGACTATTTCACACATCCACATAATATAATTTGTTCTTACCAGAAGTCAGAATCAAAATTTATCTAACTCCGGGTAGCCAAAAACAGAGCATGTGACAGGGTCCGGTATCTTGATCTAAATCTCTCCAGTGGAAAATCAAAGTATTCTACATGTTTGAAGGAGTCATTAGGAATGTCAGGGCAATCTAGATCTAGAATTTTACCCTTTGGTGACAAAGGGAGTAAAAGTTATGAGCATCTAAGTACCGGGTCATAATATGACAGAACAGTTTAGTAAAGAACATGCCGACTTGTGTTAGATCCTTATGCGGATCTGATAGAAGTGTTTTGGTGAGTTACGTATAGGATATAATGTTAGTGGCCGACATGAATGGTGACCTTCAATTGTTATTTCTAGTATGTATCATTATTGGCGCATGGATTCAACTAACAGAATAGAGCACTTGTATTGTTAGTTAAGTTCTTCATAAGGCTGACAAAAAAGTGATTGAATTACTTGAAGTGTATATATATAGCCGATGGATTCGAGTGTTGAAGGGGTGTGTGTGTGTATGAATATGAAGTAAATGCGAAAAGAGTAGAGAAATGGTGCAAAAGAGAAGAGATCTAAGATCCAGATTATGGCAGAGCAGTAAACAAGGCAGAACAAAGATGAAGTGTATCAAGTTGGTATTCAGTGCTTAACCAGAACTGAATCTTTGCATTGGTAGATGCTAACTATCAGTTCAAAATCATTGTAATCTTCTTCCTATAGGAAGTGAGCCCTCTGTGGGTAGTGAGCCTCTCTTTTGAGCAATGAGCCTGAATGCATGTGCATTCCCAATTGTAATACTTTTAACAGAGTATAATTCTTGTGGGTTAACCCCCACCATGGTTTTTGCCTTAACTGGGTTTCCAAGTCAAAAATCTTGGTGTCAAGTGTGTTGATTATGTTTCTGCTCATGTGTTATTGTTTCATGCTTTAATGTTTACATTGTTAATCCATTTACAAGTTATGAAAGAAGGTTAAAAGGAAAGAAAGTTTAATTCTATGGGACAACTGATTCACCCCCCTCTCTTAGTTGTCTGACCTAATTTCAATATGTATTACCATAGAGTTTTGAATTCACAACTATAGGGTCATTGATTATTGGTGTCTTAAGATTATGAACAACAAAGGTAAATTCCTTAGGAGAACCATTAGGGGATATAAGGGAAGTTGCGCTTGCCATTACATCCGCATGTCAGTTATCTTTCCTGGGAATGGTATCGATCGAATACGACTTGAATTACTTTAAGAGAGATAATACAAACTCACGATACTGAGATAGCTTATCGTGCTTGGTTTGATAGGATCATGTTATTTGTTTAACAATTAACTAAGAATCACTGTATATTGTAATGTTTTTGATATTAAGAGTCAAGGCTGCATGAAGTCCTGTAATAAGAGCTTCATATTCAATTATTTTGTTTGTGCATGAGAAATCTAAGTGGTAAGATAAGGGAATCAACTTACCAACAGGAGGTATCAATATAACACCAGTCCCAGAGCCAGTTCAACATTTTGATCTGTCAAAATATAATTCCCATTTTTCATCCACACAGATTGTTAAGATCTGTTTGTCAGGAAAAGTATCAACATTTTGTATAGAAAAAGGTGAGGGAGCTTCAACTAATTGATCAGTTATCACTTGTCCTTTAATTGGTTTTTGTGAAATAAATTTAAGATCAAATTCTATTAAAAACATAACCCATTTAGCAAGATGACTTGATAAATCTGTTCTTGTGAAGAGATGTTTCAAAGGGTCAAATTTTACCATTACATGCACTTCAACATTTAAGAGATAATGTCTAATCTTTTGAGTGGCAAACACTAAATCTAAGCAATTCTTCTCTATGAATGTGTATTGCACTTCATAATCAAGCAAAGTACGACTGATGTAATAGAAAATACATTTTTTGCCTTTAGCATTATGTTGTGCTAACATAGTTGTTAGGGCATTATTAGATGCTGAAATGTACAATAGAAATGGTTTATCAGAAATAGTAGGTTGCAAAATGGGTGAATTAGCTAAGTAATCCTTTAAGTCATCGAAAGCTTTTTAACATTCATAATTTAATTGAAAGTGAGAATCTTTCTTCAGTAGTTTTGTAAAAGGGCGAGACCAATCCACGAGTTGTGAAACAAACTGACAGATGGTCTATATCTTTCCCTGCAAACTACAAAGTTGAGATATGTTCTTCAGTATTGGCATATTAACAATTGCATCTATATTTTTTGTATTGACTTCTATACCTTGATTTGAAACAATAAACCCAAGTAACTCTCCACTATCCACGCCAAAAACACACTTACAGGGATTCAATCACATATTATACTTTCGTATGTGCTCAAATATTTGTCAAAGATTTTTAACATAATCCTTACGATGGATAGACTTCACTAGGATGTCGTCAACATAATATTCTAGAATATTGTGCATATAATCATGAAATATAAGTCATTGCACACTAGTAAGTAGCTCCTACATTTTGAAGTCCAAACGGCATGACTACCCAACAAAATGTACCGCAATGTGTTATAAAGGTTATTTTATACTGATCGGGAGGATTTATAAGGATTTGATTATATCCTAAAAATCCAATCCATAAGAGATAGCAACTCATCTCTAGCTATGGAATCAATAATCATATCGATATTAGGGAGTGGAAAATCATCTTTCAAAGATGCCGAGTTTAAGTTTCAAAAATCTATGCACATTCTTATATGACCATCAGGTTTAGCAACGACAACAATGTTTGAGATCCATAGAGAGTAAACAATAGGTTGGATAAAACTAGCTTGTAGAATTTTTTCTATTTTAGTTTTAACAAGAAAAGCAATCTTAGGATTCATCTTATGAATCTTTTGTTTGAAAGGCTTAGCATTTGGTTTTAACACAATATTATGCATTACAATATGAGGATCTATACCAGGCATGTCTAAATAATTCCAAGAAAATAATTCTAAGAACTCATTCAACAATGTAGTCATTTCTTCTTTTTCTTCCATATTTAAACAATCACCAATAGAGGTAACATTTTCAAGGTTATCCTTCTTCGTAATGACATCAATAGTCTTTCCATTAAGGAGAGTACTATGGTTTGGGGGATTGTAATTGTTATTCAAGTTCTTCATTATGCTCTACTGTAGCAGTTATTGTGCTAGTAGTCTTTCCAAAATATACATCATTGTTTAAATAATAAGGTAGGCCACATTTATGGTGATAATGAGGAATACCATCATAAGCATCTAAGAATTCCATTATCACTACATCCGCCATAAACATATCTAATGGAAGTGATCCTGGAGGACAATTGATGTCAATCATCTCAGGGAATATCAAACTAAGTGTTGATATTGTATTCACATTTAGAGTACAGAATTTGTGGGCTTTAGACTCCCTAAAAGGATTATATCCAATGCCATTTGAACAATGTCGCATAGTGGATTCTATAGGGACTTTGATTCCTTGTTGGTTTATGTCATAGCCGTTACCTACATAGTCACAATTTTTTTAAAGGATTCAGAATCCTCTACCATGGAGAGAGACCATTTCTTTATAGGAAGGTGAAGCTTCATAAGTTTCATAGACAGTAGTATAACTAAGAGTATTATCCTTATTTGTCACCAAAGACGCCTTATGTTTATCATTTGAAGCATGCAATGTGATCGATGCAATATTTGATGTTTCGGGATGGGGTTTTTAAGTTTACATTCTCCTATGGAGGAAGATGCAAAATCTAGTGAACCCCAGTCATCACTAACAAATGCATTCGATTGCTTAGACTCTTGCATAACATTTTTAGAGGTGAGAGGAGTTGATAAATCAGATTTCAAATTGTTCAAACTCTTGGGACAAACAACATGCCTATGCACTTCCATTTGCAAACAATTATTAGGTTCAAGATCCAAATGGATAGTATGTAGTTTACCTTTAAATATAAACTTAATCAAACGGTGCAAAGTAGAAGGAACTGCTCCTAATACATGTATCCAAGGTCTTCTGAGAATTATGTTATAAGATAGAGAACAAGGCATTACATGAATCAAGGTAGGCACCATCAGAGGTCCAACTTGTATAGGTAGAGTTATAGTGCCCACGGATTGTCGTCCAACATTATCAAAGCCACAAATACTTAATGATTCTAGTTTGATAGCAGATATATCAATTTTAACCTTATGTAGTAAATCAATGCCATAAACATTAAGGGCTGACCCATTATCAATTATAACTCTCTTAACCAATGTTTTGTTGATTGTAATATAGATAACCAAAGGATCATACTAATTCTAAACCTTGAGAGATGGTAATTCATGTTGTTCAAATAGAATATTTGTTTTTTGTTGCATGCATACAATCTAGTAAAGCAACAACATCATTTGGTTTAACAGCAGGAGGAACAATCACCTTTTGTAAAGCTTCTTGAAGCATTCCATGGTAAGTAGGTGAAGTTTGTATAAGTTACCAAAGAGATATCTTTGCAGGAGTAGTGCGAAGCTGCTCTACAAGATCATAGTCTTTACCACCTTTATATGTTAAACAAGGTGCTTGAGGAAGCATAGGTTGAGAAGCTGGTAAAGATATCAAAACATTTGTTTGTTGTGTACTGTGTCTATGATTTCGAGTGTTATATGCATGAGCAACCACATTATGATTGGTTTGTTGTGAGTTTTGCTTCACTATTTGCTTTACATAATCATAAATGTGATCAAGAGATTGAGAAGGAGATGAAAGACCTTTAACAACAAGTATAGGTTTAGAGGATGGTTGAACCACATTTGCACATAGAGTGACACAATTTTTGGTTTTTCAATCTCTTCTTTAGATTTAGGAACATAAATTGTATTTACAAATCTTTGAAATAATGACGTCTTAGAGGCTGTAGTGGAATGTTCAATTGAGATAAAGTCCTTAAAGGCTTCATATAACATATCAAAGTCATCATGACTAAATGGCTCATCATAAGCAAGAAAATCTTACAAAAAATAATCTAACATTTTAACATGCTCTATTTAAACCAAGATTTAAATGCACAATGATGGCCTTTGCAAATGAAATACAACTTCCAACAATGAATGCTAATTTCCAACTCTTTTAGTGAAAAGATAAAGAATGTAATTCACAATTTAACATATGCAATTTCACTAAAGAGGCTTTTCAATCCAATTATGCTCTAGAACAATAAATTATTTCAGATCTAAAGTTTAAAAGGATGCAAATTCTTTAAAGCTCAGGTTCATCAAAATGTTTAGGGGAAAATTGGATAGTTTGTTTAAGCTAGGTTAAGTACTATCATTTCCCCACTAAGAATTAGGAGGACAAGGACTGAGCTAATGAACAAGCTTCTAATCACTTTGTCTATCTATTACACTCGCGTGGTTATGAAACCTAAGACCTTAACTAAGGTTTTATCAATTGTTTTCCTTTCAACCAAGTAAAACCCTAATTATGCCTTAAATCAAAAATATTTAGAAACTGATGAAACAACTGGCAAAACTAATCACAAAAGTGTAGAGATATGGTTTCAGAGACTATGTACCTAGATTTTGAGGGCCACATGGACTAGGGCACCCACTCTAGTGTCCCGCAAGTTTCCAACTAGAAAATCTTCTGCACAGGGTGTCTAAGACTACTAAATGGCTTCCAGATCCTAGAAATAACCCCTAGTTGGACTACGGCACCCACTCCAGTGTCCCGCAAACCTCTGAATCTAAAAAATTGAAAGTCTATCATGACTGTATCCACTAAAACCTTCTTTCTATAGTTCCTTTCCACCAAAACCTATAAAACACAATCTGCACCTATAAAAGAAGGAAAATGTTGTGGCTATATAGGAGCTTGCCTCAGTCAAGCCCCGTCTATGGTATTTCTACCTCAACAATAGCCAGAGAAAAAGATTTGCAGAAGTGTGTGAAAACCTAACAATGTGTGTATCCATAAATATCAAACCCTAGATGTCTCAATCAAGGCAAGATAGACTCAAGATCTTGATTCCTAATCCCCATCCATTGTCTCCAAGATAGCAAATACAAAACACTTCCAAGAGCTTCAACAAGTCACTAATCTTGAATAGCAATTGTAGCAGAGTTTTGGCATCAAGCTTGCATAAGAATTGTGTGTGATAAAATTATTTTTAAATGTCTTTTTATATCTAGATTTAGGGAAATTCAAAGTTTGAAATAATGTCTCGATATCACATGAAAACTGAGAATTTGAAAATGGAATCCTGAGGCACTCAGCGGGAGCCAACACCCCACCAAAATTCAAAACCTTGGGAAACAGGTGAGGACTAGGGCATGGGCGCCCAAGTCCAAGTCCCCAATTTCTATTCAAATCTACATTGTTGGGGGTCCTAGGGACTCAAATCTCAAATCTCCTTTCTGGGTTCCATCAACAAGTTACCTCAAAAAGTGAATGAATTGCCTCTAGACCTAGTCAATCAGGGTTTTGGGAAGGCTAGAAAAGGAAAGGTTGAGAGGTCACTGAAAGTGAGGAGGTAAACCAAGGGAAATCGTACCATTCCATACAGGAGGATAATTTCTGACGTTACACTCACAAATGTTGTCTTATAAAGTTTCTGTATGTTCCTGGGCTCACTAAGAACCTAGTTTTAGTAAGTCGGTTACTTGAACACAATTTTCAAGTTGAATTTGATCAACACAATGGTGAGAAACTTTGTCTTATCAAAGACAAAACTCGCAATGGAGTAATTGTAGCTTGTGCATCAATGGTAGGAAAAATTTTCCAACCAATTGATGTTTCACAAGAAGATCAAGCCCTTGCAATTAAAACCAATCAATCCACAACTCTTTGGTATAGGAGATTTGGTCACCTTAGTTTTGGTTATCTTCTAGCATTGAGTAAAAGAAATATGGTGAAAGGACTTCCCCCCATTTAGAAAATAAAAGTTATTTGTACACATTGTCTTGTTGGGAAACAACATAGGGCTCCTTTTCCTATTGCAGAAAATAGAGCCACTAGTCCCTTAGAATTAGTGCATACTGATCTATGTAGACCTATGCCATACATCCACTAGAATGCTTGGTATTTTCTTCTATTTGTGGATGATTACACCAAAAGAATGTGGGTCTATTGTTTGGCTCACAAAATTGAATCCTTTGAGAATTTCAAGGAGTTTAGAGCCCTTGCAGAATGGTCATTAGGTCAAACTCTAAGAGCGCTTCACTTAGATTGAGGGGGGAATTCACAAGTAAGGAATTTGTAGCCTACTTGCAAAAACATGGAATTCACCAACAGTTGACCACTACATATACGCCTCAAAAAAATGGTGTGGCAAAGAGGTGAAATTGTACTATAGTTGAAATGGTCTGATGTATGTTGAAGGATACAGGTCTTGATTTTGCATTCTGGGATGAAGCAGTTCATGCAATAGTGTATTTGTTGAATAGAGCACCCACCAAAGTGCTAGATAACATCACAGCCAAATAGGCTTGGATTGGGAAGAAGCCCTCTATTTCTCATTTTAGATTATTTGGATGCATTGCCTTTATGCATGTTTCCAAGGTTCAAAGAGCAAAATTGGATGATAAGTCTGTGAATTGTATTTTTCTTGGGTAAAGTTCAGAGTCTAAGGGATATAGGCTCATGGATGCAATCACAAAGAAGGTGTATATTAGTAGGGATGTTGTCATTGATGAGGATTTTGGTTGTAGTACTTCTTCCTCTCCATCACCTATTTGTACCCAAGCACCTATAAATCTTGATCATGAAGATGAGGAAGTTGATGAATATATTCCTGATGAGGTTTTGTTTCCATTGGATGACTTTCCTCCTCTATAATCACCTCAATCTTCATATCATGTACACAAGAAGCTACCTAAGTGGTACAAAGCCACCAAAAAGGATGTTAAAGATGATGCAATTGTTGGCACACCTTTCAAAGGGCCTAAGACTCACAACAAGTCTTGTGAAGAAGTAAACATGGCCCTGATGTGTACAGTTATGAAAAGTTTAGAACCTAAATAATGCAACAAGCTCTTGAGTCCCCACCTTGGAAAGATTCTATGGATGCTAAATATTAGGCACTTCTAAGAAATAATACATGGGAACTTCTTGATCTTCCACTAGGGAAGAAGGTTATTGGTTGTAAATGGGTTTTTCAGATCAAATATAAGGCAGATGGTAGCATTGACAAGTATAAGGCCTGACTTGTGGCTAAGGGCTATGGACAAGAAGAAGGCATTGATTATGAAGAGATTTTTGCCCCTACAACAAAGATCAAGACTATCCATATGGTATTGGCTATGGCAGTATAGTTTGGGTGGAAAGTTGATCAGATGGATGTTAAGAGCACCTTCCTTAATGGGGATCTCACGGAAGAAGTATATATGACTCAACCAGAGGGATACACTGTGGTACAATCACGGTAGGAGGGTTCACAGAATGAACTATCCAGGCTGTGTAGCTAGAGTAAACACAACAAAAACAACTCAAAGGTATAAAGCAAATGTAGATTAAGTTATTTAGTATACCATAGAATTCAAATACAAATTGGCCAGCAACATGCGGGCTTACAATTAGGGCTCGCAGGCTCGATTTTAGAATATGCACAAGATATGGCTTTGAAGCTCCTTCACACAAATTTCAACTATCAACTAGATACTAATGATCAACTATCAAACTCCACATTCCTAGGCATTTATTACATCAATATATATCATCTCTGAAACATAAGATTCCTCCGTGTCGGCCAAGGAAGATCATAAACTCTAATGAAGAGTTGTAACATGTGTACACGGATAGGTCAGACCTAAATGAATGGAACTCCACCACAAATGATTGGAATGATGTGAATATATTCAAGGAAGGTTGGCCATGAACCAAATATCATTTATGATGTGTAATTTAGCTTCATAGGTCATGAAATGGTCCATAAGTCTTCTCCTTTCGCTAACTGTTCGAGACTGTCAAGATGCTCTGTTCTATGAAAACAGTCGATCTTCTGATAGCAATATCTTATTGGTGCCTCATCCAAATGATATAAATCTTGGATATGATGTGAATGAATGTGTCTAGATGCTAAGTCTAGCTCTAAAAGATCTGAAATGCAACTGTGGTAGAATGCGGACCAAAATATAGAAACTGCTACTGACTAAACTACCTGAATTGAACTAGAAAATGAAAAGAAACAAACTAAAATGTAAACAAACTGAAATGAAAATATTTTTGGTTGATGCAAGATTGCTCTTGAACTAGGGATGCTCCTATATTAGGCATCTAGGGTTAAGGAAAGAGTGAGTCCCTTACTTTGTTGGGGCTGGAGGGAAAACAAGATGGTCCACCTCAGCCTGAGAAATCCAAGATGAGTCTTCTTATGGTCTACCTTTCCACTTCACAAGATATTCTTTGTACTATCTTCCTCTGGTATTGTGCCAACTCTGCTATCTAAAATGTCCTCAATCTACTTTGATGCTTGTTGTGGTAATTGCTTCTTCAAGTCTTCCTCAATGTTGTCACTGAACTCTGCTTCATGATATTAGTATAGGTCTGCAATGTTGAAAATAGGTGATATGCCCAAGGTTTCCGATAACTCCACTTGATATGCATTTCCTGAATCAAACTTTTTGAGTATCTTACATGGTCCAAACTTCTTCATCTTCAACCTGTTATATGTCCCAATTGGAAATCTTTCTTTTCTTAAGTACACCATCACTTCATCTCCAACTACAAATTCGTTGTATCTTCTCTTCTCATCTGCTTGTTCTTTATACTTACTGTTCATCTCCTCCTAATGCTTCTTAACCTAATTATGCATTGTCTCCATGTGTCCTATAAATTCCTCTACTTCTGTACTTCTCTTTTTTTTCATATTAATGTCTCTCAACTCTGTTACTCCTCTAGGATTTACTTCAGTAACAATTTCAAAAGGTGTTCTTCTGTTACTCCTATTTACTGAATTATTATATGCAAACTATTCTTGTGAAAGAATCAAATCTCAACTTCCTGTCTTCTCTCCAACCAAACATCTCAACAAGTTTCCCAAACTCCTAATCACCACCTCTGTCTATCCATCATTCTATGGATGAAATGTTGAACTGAACTTCAAATCTATCTTCATCTTCTTCCAAAGTGTCTTCCAAAAGTATCCAAGAAATCTTGTGTCTTTGTCTAAAATTATGCTCTTAGGTAATCCATGTAATCTCTATTGGGAATTAAGGTGTCTCAACCTTTGCAAATTCCTAATGTTGTATTTATTTATCCCATGTTGAGTTGGCATAGTCAGCACCTTGTGTATATGCAGCAGGAAAAATTTTGGTGACTTTGGCAGCTGTAGTTTCCCCCTTGAATAATTAACAGGGGTTTGGGGGCAGCGCCCCCAAGACGGGATCAAGGTGTGTAGCCCCTTACGGGGTCCAGGGGTAGTGCCCCTAGCGTGCTCCCTATCGTGGTATAGGGTAGGGTAGAGGGGCAGTGCCCTCGTGGGTCTCAGGGGCAACGCCCCTGAAACCTCAAATGACTTTTAATTAATGACAAGTGTCGGTGATATCTTTGCATGAGAGAAAGCCATCTTTGGGTGGTCAAGGGAGGTTATGACATGTTGTAAGAGGAATATGATATTTTTAGTCAGTGTATGATAGATTCTCTTATAGTTGTAAGTGCTGTTAGTTGTGACAGATTCTATGACAGCTGTAAGGTGTGTAAGAGCATCTGTCGTAACCTATCTTGGGACCAGGCACCCACTTTGGGATGGGATGTTGGACAAGTGTCCTTAGGTATGGGTTTTGGTGCATGAGTCCAAGATGGACACCCATCTCTAGAAGGTTCCATAGTTGCCTTGTAAACTCTATATAAATAGGTGCTTGGATGGGAGATAGATAACTTTGGTATGAGTACTGTTATGCTATCAGAATATCTCCAGATTTGACATTTGAAGACTCCTGAAAGAGCATTGGCTCTGAAACTGTGTTGTAATCTGTTATTGTTTACTGTAATACATTTGAGTTGTGTTTTGGAGTGTGGGGTTTTTCACCTGTAAGGCTTTTCCCCACATATATCTTGTCTCTCTCTCTTCTGTCTACTTTCTGTGTGTATGTGTATTGCTATAATATCTTTGTTAGATGTTCTATGTTGTTGTTGCTGTAAGAATTAAAGTTGAATTTGCATACATCTCTTCTCATTAGATTAGTGTAGGAAGCGATTTCCACACACCTAGCTTCCTTTCAATCTCACAATCTCCTTGAAAATTAGGTCATCTACATGCACTGCATTAGTTATCTTCTTACAAGGTATGAAATGTGTGATCTTTGAAAATCTGTCTAGTACTACAAATATTGAATCATATGCTCTCTATGTCTTCAACAATCCCTTCACAAAATCCATACTTATGTCTTCCCAAGGTCTCTCTGGTACTGTGTTTCTCCATGACCAAATTGTCTCTCATGCAACAATTGCAAGTATGGGCCTAACCGGTGTTTTCATTGATGTCAACATACTCCAGTTGCATAAATGATAAGGATTGGATGAGCTGTGAGCTAAGGATACTGAGAAAATTAGTCTCAATCAGGAATAATGAAGAACAGTGATGACAGTAAGGCAAAAGTCTTAAGATAGTTCAGTAGAGATTTTAGAGATCTGCATGAAGATCTCAAGAAGTTATGATAGTTCAAGTAAAACCAATTCTGGTAGGTGCTCAGTGGTGACAGAGTGTTACAGAAAGGTCCGGTGAGATCCAGAAATGCATTGTCCTATTTTGTGGATTTGAGAGAGTGTTCAGGAAGTCTGTTTGAAGTATCAAATCAATTGGTTTGTGGTCTAGAGGTCCGGAGGCATCTATTCCTTTGTGACAGCAGTGATAGACTGTGTTCTTGAGGTTCTGGATGAAGGAGAGAAGGATTTTAGTATGCAGATAAAGTGTGGATATTATTGATGATTCAGGAAATCTTGTGGAGGTCTTTGGATCATGATTGGATCATGTGGATGGTCCGCATTGAAGTTGGAGCTTGCAATTTAAGGATAACCTCTGGGTGAAGGAGTTCTTCCTGAGACTGGCTGACCGGATGAGTTACATGTCTTGTGGATGTTCTTGTAGATGTTTGCCGACTTAGATGATTATTCCTAAGTTGATGTCTTGTATAAATAAGTGATTGCAAAGTCATTTCAAAGTTGTCCTTATGGAGATGAGTGTGTGGTACCAAGGAGTAGAGAGAAAGGCAGAGCAGAAGTATTGGGCTTAAAATGGAACTGATTCAAGCATGGTGAAGAGGCTATTTTCTAGTTCAAGTAGGTGACAATTATTTCTTTGTAGACAGTGTGTCTCTTGTAGGCAGTGAGCCTCTTATGAGCAGTGTGCTTAGGCAGTGAGCCCTAATTAGCATGTGCTATTTGTTCTTTCTATTCTTCTAATAGAGAATACAATCTTGGGTTAATCACCCCGTGGTTTTTCCCTTAACCAGGTTTTCCACGTCAAAATCTTGGTGTCTTAGGTGTTGATGAGTTTCTGCTTTTGATTTAATTGCATTATGTTTCATGAATGATATACTGCTAATCACTAAGAAGATTTAAGTGTGGAAATTTTGGACAACTGATTCACCCCCCTCCTCTCAGTTGTGTGCCCTAAGTCTAACAATTGGTATCAGAGCCAAGTTCCTCTAAAAGGAGCTTAACCACTTGAGGAGATCTAGGATGTCATCTTACAAGAAGGATAGTCTGAAGTTTGATGGAACCAATTTCAATCTCTGGAAAGGTCACATGAAATGTCACTTGAGATGTATGGGAAAGACGTATTGGAATATGGCTACAATATAGTATGTACCTCCACAGGGTGGTCTAGAAACTCAAAATGAGATCACAGATGTTGAAAACAATATGTGGACTATAGAAGCTCTTCTAAGCACATTATCTAATTCAGAGCTATCAAATGTTATTGACCTACGAACTGCTTATGAGATTTGGAAAAAACTAGAACTTTTGCATGAAGGAGACTAGTATGTTAAATGTGCAAGGTTACAAAGTCTGAAAGGGAAATTTGAAAACCTGAAGATGAGAGATGATGAAAATATTACCACTTGTATGCCAAGAGTAAATGAGCTTGTTTGTGGAATTAGAAATGCTGGTGGAGTCTTGGATGAAAATGAGATTGTTGGCAAAATTCTCAGATCCCTTCCTGCTTCTTACAAAATCAAGGTTGCTGCCATTGATGAATTCAGAGCCCATGCAACTGTCACAAGAGATCAATTGGCTGGCAAATTGGTTGCATTTGAAATGACTAAGTTTGGAGATGATCCCCCCAAGACTGAATTTGCATTCAAAGCTAGTGCCTCTATAAAAGGTAAACAAAGGTTTGATCCGGGAGAGAACTCATCAAGGAAACTATCATGGTATGAAAAAGCAAGAAAAGACCTGGAAGAAGAAGAAGTACAAACTGCTCAACTTGAAGCCCTTATTGCAAAGAGACTACCAAGAGGATCCAGTAAGTATGAAGGAAAATTACCTTTCAAGTGTTTTAACTACAATAAGATTGGTCATTTTGCCTCAAGGTGTTTGGAAAGGTTTTCAAGGCAAAACCCCAACAAGACTTCCAAAAGAACTGTTATTATGTACATGAAGATGATGATGGAGTAACAAATGATGAATCAGAGATAGCAAACAAATCTAGAAATGAATGGGTGTTCATTGCCATCAAGGAAGAAGATCCAATGTCCTCTGTATCTGTCAATCCTAAGACTGTGGAAAGAGCTCTGGCTGCCCAAGTTGAAGAAAACGATGATTGGGTCATTGATAGTGGTTGCTCTCACCATATGATAGGTGACAAAAATAAGTTCATTGATTTGGAAAGGTATGAAGGAGGAGTGGTAAAGTTTGGTGATAATTCTATTGGTAGAATCAGAGGTAGAGGAATTATTTATTTTTATGGAAGAAACAAAACATGTAATGTTCTATATGTTGAAGGATTGAAGCACAATCTACTCAGTGTTGGACAGTTGGTGGGCAAGGGCTATGACCTCCAATTCAAGAATGGAAAATGCAAGATCTTTGAAAGTTCTAGAACAGAGATTGCATCCGGTACTTAGACTAAAGGTAATATCTTTCATCTAGTTGGTACTGGTAAAAGTTTCTTATTTGTTCAAATTCATCAGAGTTGGTTATGCCATAGGAGGATGTATCATGTGAATTTTGATAATATCATCAAGATAAGCAATGCTCAAGTTGTAAGACATCATCCAAAATTGGTGAAACCTGTTAATAGTTTGTGTAAAGAGTATCAATTGGGTAAGCTGAGCAGAGTCACATTCAAAAGTAAGGAACTATCTTCTACCGGATTATTGGACTTAGTTCATATTGATCTTTATGGTCTAGCAAGAATCAAAAGTGTGCAAGGTGATAAATACTTCATGTTACTAATTGATGACTACTCCCAGATGATGTGGGTAACCTTTCTGAAAGAGAAATCAGAGGCTTTTGAGAAATTCAAAATATTCAAGGCTATGGTAGAGAATGAAACTAGATTAAAATTGAAATGTCTGAGGTCTGATAGAGGTGGAGAATTCACATTTGGTGAGTTTATAGATTTTTGTGAGAGACATGGAATAAAGAGACAGTTGTCTGCTCCTAGGACTCCACAACAGAATGGAGTACTGGAGAGAAAGAATTAGACCATCCAGGACACATCTCGAACCATGATGATGGAAGCAAATGTTCCTTAGATCTATTGGAGAGAAGCTGTTAGCACTGCAGTCTATACTCTTAATCGAGTTCAAATCAGAAGCAATACCGGTAAGACTCCTTATGAACTTTGGTTTGGCATCACTCCCACTGTAAGGTATTTTGGAGTTTTTGGTAGCAAGTGTTACATTAAAAGAGATGAAGATCTAGGAAAGTTTGATGCTAGAAGTGATGAAGGAATATTCTTGGGCTATTCCACTCAAAGCAAGGCATACCAATGTTATAACAAGAGACTGAGAAAGATTATAGAAAGTACAAATGTAAAGGTTGATGAAGGAATTGAAACACCCTCAAGGTTTTATGAATATGATGAAGATGATCAGAATGGTGTTCTAATTCAAGGAGCCCAAGCCTCTTCTAGAAGTTAGATTCAAACTGATCTGGTAAATTAGGAAGAAGAGATAATTCTGAATGAGACTGATCAAGAAGCAGAAGTGCAAGAAACTCCCAAAGTTCCAAGGTATGTAAGACTGAATCACTCTGAAGATCAGATCATAGGTGACAAAAGAAAAGGTGTGTAAACTAGAAGGAGAATTGCTCAAAATTCAAATGAGTATTGTCTGATTTCAAAGATTGAACCTAAGAAAATAAATGAAGCCTACAATGATGAAAACTAGACCAAAGTAATGGAGGAAGATGTGATGCAAATTGAGAAAAATCACACTTGGGATCTTGTTCACAGACCTAGAAACAAGAATGTGATTGGAACCAAATGGGTCTTCTGGAACAAACTAAATGAAGTTGGTGAAGTAATTAGAAATAAAGCCAAATTGGTCTGCAAGGGCTATTCTCAAATAGGAGTTGATTTTGAAGAAACTTTTTCTCCGGTGGCAAGAATTGAAGCAGTCAAATTATTTCTTGCATTTGCTACCTTCAAAGATTTCAAAGTATATCAAATGGATGTCAAGTCTGCCTTCCTGAATGGTGACTTGGAAGAAGTGTACATTGAGCAACCGGATGGATTTCAATTGTCTGATCATGGTGATATGGTTTGCAAGTTGAAGAAGGCTATATATGGACTGAAGCAAGCCCTAAGAGCCTAGTATAAAAGGTTAGACAAGCATCTTTTGAAGATTGGTTTCAACAGAGGTACTGCTGATAGTAACTTATATTTCAAAATTGATCATGAAAACATGTTGATTGTTGAAGTGTTTGTTGATGATATCATTTTTGGAGGAAGAGATAGTATGTGTAAAACTTTTGTAAATCAGATGAAAAGTGAATTTGAGATGTCCATGCTTGGTGAAATGAATTTCTTCTTGGGTCTACAAATCACTCAAACAAAGAAAGGAATCTTCATTTCTTAGACTAAATATGTGGAAGAACTATTGAAGAAATTTGGGATGGAAGACTTTAAGCCAATGAACACTCCCATGGCAACCAGATGTAAGTTGAGCAAAGATGATGACTCTCCTAAGGCTGATCAGACAAAGTACAAGTCAATGATTGGAGGATTGTTGTATCTCACTCAAACTAGACCAGACATTATGCAGGCTGTTAGTCTTGTGGCTAGATTCCAAGCTGATCCTAAAGAATCTCACGTCATGGCAATTAAGAGGATTTTTAGATATTTAAAAGGGATAGTTGAGTATGGTCTATGGTATCCTAGAGATCATGATTTTTCTCTTCATGCATATACATATGCTGATTGGGCAGGAGATGTGGATGACCGGAAGAGTACCAGTGGTGGAGCATTCTTTTTGGGGAAGAGATTGGTTTCTTGGCTAAGCAAGAAACAAGAGGCAATATCTATGTCCACAACTAAAGTAGAATATATTGCAGCAGCAGGCAGTTGCACTAAGGTTTTGTGGACGAAGAAGATGCTAAGAGACATAAGAGTGGAGTATGAGGAGCCTATCACAATCTTTTATGATAATTCAAGTGCAATAAGTATATCCAAGAATCTGGTGTTGCATTCAAAGACTAAGCATATATCTATCAAATTTCACTTTTTGAGAGAGCAAGTGAACAAGAATGAAGTCAGATTGGAGTTTGTGTCATCCAAGGATCAGATTGCAGATATCTTTACTAAACCTTTGCCTAAGGACTCTTTTGAGTATCTCAGGGAGAAGTTAGGGGTTATTGCCCCTCCAGTGATGAACTAAGGTGCACTGATGTGCATCAGTCTGGTGGGTATCACAGTCACACCTTGTGATTTGGATTGATGTTGGGGAGCTGCTACTCAAGGGGAGCAGCAGGTATGATTCTGAAGTGACAGAATTGCAAGTATGTGCCCTTTGCCATTGATGTAAAAGGAGGAGATAAGACATGTGAAAAACAAGTGGATGATGATCAAAGGGGGAGCAGTAAAAGAAGAGAAGACATGTGAATGGTTGTTGTTGATAGGGGAAGTTGTGACAGTAAGGAGAAGTTCTTGTGTTGATGGTTTTTCACATCGTATGTTGCCATCAATGACAAAGGGGGAGATTGTTGCAAGTATGGGCCTAAATGGTGTTTTCATTGATGTCAACATACTCCTATTGCATTAATGATAAGGATTGGATGAGCTGTGAGTTGAGGATATTGAGAAAATTAGTCTCAATCAGGAACAATGAAGAATAGTGATGACAGTAAGGCAAAAGTCTAAGATAGGATGAGGATCAGAGGATGCGGATTAAAAGGTTTGTAGATATGTGTCTTAAGATAGTTCAGTAGAGATTTTAGAGATCCACATGAAGATTTCAGGAAGTTATGACAGTTCAAGTAAAACTAGTTCTGGTAGGTGCTCAGTGGTGACAGTGTTACAGAAAGTTCTGGTGAGATCTGGAAATGCATTGTCTTGTTCTACAGATTTGAGAGAGTGTTTAGGAAGTCTATTTGAAGTATCAAATTGATTGGTTTGTGGTTTGGAGGTCCGGAGGTATCTATTCCTTTGTGACAGTAGTGACAGACTGTGTTCTTGAGGTTCTGGATGAAGGAGAGAAGGATTTCAGTATGCAGATGAAGTGCGGATATTATTGATGATTCAAAAAAAAATTTGGAGGTCTTTGGATCATACTTGGATTGTGTGGATGGTCCGCATCGAAGTTGGAGCTCACAATTGAAGGATAACCTTTGGGTGAAGGAGTTCTTCTTGAGACTAGCCGACCAAATGAGTTACACATCTTGTGGATGTTCTTGTAGATGTTTGTCGACTTAGATGATTATTCCTAAGTTGATGTCATGTATAAATAAGTGATTGCAAAGTCATTTCAAAGTTGTCCTTGTGGAGATGAGTGTGTGGTAGCAAGGAGTAGAGTGAAAGGCAGAGCAGAAGTATAGGGATTAAAATGAAACTAATTCAAGCATGGTGAAGATGCTATTTTCTAGTTCAAGTAGGTGACAATTATTTCTTTGTAGACAGTGTGTCTCTTGTAGGCAGTGAGCCCTAATTGGCATGTGCCATTTGTTCTTTCTATTCTTCTAACAGAGAATACAATCTTGGGTTAATCACCCTGTGGTTTTTCCCTTAACCAGGTTTTCCACGTCAAAATCTTGGTGTCTTATGTGTTGATGAGTTTCTTCTTTTGATTTAATTACATTATGTTTCATGAATGATATACTGCTAATCACTAAGAAGATTTATGTGTGGAAATTTTGGACAACTGATTCACCCCCCCTCTCAATTGTGTGCCCTAAGTCTAACAGCAACTCCTAGGTATTCATAACTAACTTCCTTTGAACAACATATCTTCCTGAATGAAATAGTCCAACCACTTACTCCTATCTATTACAATAGGTTCCTTACATGCTTTCCAAGGTTCTGCAAAATCAAGATCTTCTTCATACAAGTTCTTCAATTTATCAAATCCCAATACTTCAACTCTCATCTCTGTCAAAAAGTTCCTTCTCCTACTCAATGCATCTGCAACTTTATTTGACTTACCACTCCTATATTTCAATACAAAAGTATAACTCTGCATGAACTCTACCCATCTCATATGTCTCTGATTCAACTTTCCTTGATTGTTCAAATATTCTAAAGTCTAATAATCTGTATACAACACAAACTCTTTAAGCAACAAGTAATGTCTCAACTTCTTCAAGGATTAAATTATGGCATAGAACTCTTGATCATAAACTGAATATCTTTTCCTTACATCATTCAACTTCTCACTAAAATATGCTATAGGTCTACCTTCTTGACTTAGTACTACTCCTATTGAATTCCCACTTGCATCACAATCTACCTGAAATACCTTATTGAAATCTGATAATGCTAACATAGGTTGCTCTGTTACTTTCTTCTTTGACAATTCAAAACTCTTATCTACTCATGATGTCCACTTAAAGTCTTTTCTATCACCTCTCATTGTCTTTGTCATAAGGTTACATACTAAATTGAAATTTCTGATGAACTTCTGGTAGAAACTAGCTAATCCATGAAATGATCTGACTTCTTCAATCCTCTCTAGTGTAGGCCATTTAACAATTGCTCTCACTTTATCAAGGTCCATCTTCAATCCTTCTACAAAAATCACAAATCCCAAGTATACCAATTCTTCCTTCATGAAACTACATTTCTTGATATTTATCAACAATTCCTCTTCTCTTAGTCTCTGCAATACTTGTCTCAGGTGCCACAAATGTTCTTTTTTTGTACTAAAAATCAAAATATCATCCAAATATACAATAATAAACTTACCCAAGAATTTCTTCAAAACTTCATTCATCAATCTCATGATAGTACTCGGTGCATTTGTTAATCTAAAAGGCATCACTAGCCACTCATACAATCCCTCATTTGTCTTAAAAGTAGTCTTCCATTCATCTCCTTCTCTGATTCTAATCTGATGGTATCCACTTTTCAAATCTGTACTTAACTGTGATCTTATTTATTACTCTAGAGACTGTACACATTCTCCATTCTCCATCTTTCTTTGGTGCTAACACTACAGGTACTGCACAAGGACTCAAACTTTCTCTGATTGAACCTATCCTCAACAAATCTTGTATATGCCTATTCAACTCCTCATTCTCTTCCAATGTCATTCTGTGTGCTTCTTTGTTAGACAAACTAGCTCTAGGTATAGGAACCATGTGATGACTGATACTCCTGATTGGTGGCAATCCTTCACATTAATTATCTAATATGATGTCTTCATACTTTGTTAGCAACTCAGTTATATCCTCTGGTTGAGATTCTTTAGTCTCCTTGTTCAATGTTTCAGGCTTCTGGAGATCAAAGCATAACACATATTCTCATGTCTCAAACCATCCAAAAATTTTCTTCCATCTACCAAATAGATTCTAGCATTTCCACATACTTCACTCTTAGGATCATCTTCCAAAGGAATCAGAGTAATTTCCTTTCCATTTGATTTTATAGTGTATGTATTCTTTCTCCCATCATGTATAGATTTCCTATCATACTACCAAGGTCTACCCAACAAGATATGACATACATCCATAGGCATAATATCACACAATACTTCATCATGATAAGATCTGATATGAAATTTCACCAAACATTATTCACTCACCAGTACTTTATGATCATCCTAAATCCATGCTATCTGATAGGGTTTAGAGTGTTTCAATCTTTCCAACTTTAGGTTAGTCACCATCTCCTCTAAAACTAGGTTATCAGAACTACCACTATCAATTACAACTTTACAACATTTACCTCCTAATTTGCATCTGGTTTTGAACAAACTTTTCCTCTGTAGTGATTCTTGATTTGTCTCTGTTTGAATAAGTGCTCTCATCATGACAAGTGATTCTCCTTTCTCAGGTTTGCCAACTAAAGTAGGTGAACCAATAGGTTCTTCTTCCACATAGGTTGCTCTTCCATTGTTCATAGTTATCTTGCTTGTACTCCCTTGATTACATTCAAATGCTCTATGTCCTTCACCTCTACACTTGAAACAAGTTCCTCTGAATGTTCTCTTATCAAGTCATATTCCTTCTCTTCTGTATCCTTCACTTCACTATGGACTAGGGTTTCCTCTAGGGTAGAAAATTTTGTCATCTCTCCGGTATGCATTGTTATCTATATTCTCCTTCTTAAATGTGTTCTCCTACCTATTCTACTCCACATATGACCTCTCTTCTTCATAAAGTGTTCTATCTCCCTAAAATTTACCTCCTCTGCCTCTCTATTTTTGATCATGCCTCTTGTTCAAATTCCCTTCAACTTTCAGGGCAAATTGATATGCTTCTTCCAAAGATGTCATCCTCACCAAACTCAATTCTTCTTGAATATTCAATCTCAGTTCATTGATGTATCTAGCCATTTTCTCCTTGCTTTCTTCACTATGTCCTATCCTTATGATCATCTTATGAAATTCTTTAGTATATTCCTTCACAAATTTCTCCTTTTGTCTTAGGTTTTGCAATCTCTTCAACAACTCCAACTCATAGTCACTAGGTATAAACTGATTCTTCAATTTTGTCACCATTCTATCCCACTTTGTAATCTTCTCTGGGTAAAAGCACAAAGTTGTGTCATACTTTTATAAAGGAAATGGCCAATGCTAATCCAACTTTTAAACTTGAATCACTAAAAAGTGACATTTATGTTTTGAATTTTCAAATGATGTAAACTAATAAAATATTTATTTTTTAGAATATTTTATGTTTGTATTTTTTGAAAAAATTTAAAAAATTATTTGAATATAGTTTTTAATAAATTGACACTATAATTTAGTTGCTGATAAAATGCTGAAAAATGAAGTTACATGAAACGTCAATCTTTATATAGTAAAAAATTTTTTCTTCAATTTTTTTGTGTGTATTTATAACTTGAAACTTTAGTGCATGGATATATTTTTTTCCAATCTTGATAAATATATATTTTTAACTAAATAATAAAATGTGTGTATTAAAATTTAGTTGTTTCCATTCGACGCCAACTTTCATATTAACTATTTATCTAAAATAGAAAATTATACCATCTTGATATAGATTCTTTTATCTAGTGCATCATATTTTTTCAATTTTTTTAAAGAAGTTTTACTATTTTTCCTTGACATGGTAATTGACCTAATGTTTTGTGTTGACAACCTAATTTTAGTAAAATAGAAAGGAAAATATAAATAATAATTAAACTATTAATATATATATATATATATATATATATATATTTGAAAACTAAACTTATAGATCTACAAAAGGGTATTTTTATATTTTTTAAAAATGTTATTTACACGAGTAGAAGTTGTTGAAATATCAAGTTTTTCAAATAATTTTTTTTTTGGTAAATTGGCCTCATAGTGGTGCTACATATGCATTAAGCCAACAATTTTAGTTGGAAAAGTTGTGGACATATCTAACTTATCTAGAATGAATCTTACAAGATCATATGTTTGAACAAAATTAATTTTTGATTAGAAATACTTAAATTCAGTTGTGCTGATAAGTTGGCTGAAAGTGTGACACAACTTTGTGCTTTTACCCCTCTTTTCCTCTTCTATTTCTATCCAACTAAACTTCTTTCCATTATATAGTAGCATGTCCTTTCAACCTTGTCTTTGCAAATTTCACCTTCTCTAGATCTTCAACTTCTTCATACTCAAAGTATTCTTCCATGGCATTTATCTAATCAATCAACTCTTTAGGGTTTAGATTGCTAGTGTAATTAGGTACATAAACTCTAGGTCTTTTCCCAATATTTGAAATAGCTCGCAACATCTTGACTTGGTCTAATTCTTCTTCTCCTTCATCTCCTAGGGTTTCACCATTTTGTTTAGCAAATTGAAATTCTTCATCATCATCAATTTCAATATTAGGTCTAGGAGCCAATCCTCTTCACCTATCTTCTTCAACATCATCCAAGCAAACTCGCATGGTTTTCATTATCTCCATCATCTCTTCCATTCTTCCAGCCATTGTCCCAATAGCCAAGATTCTCCTCGGTGGCATCTCTTCCTAGGATCAAGTGCAAACTACCTCAAATTTAGTGATCATGCTACAAGGTGACAACTACCTCACAATCGGCGATCACTTGCAACACAACTAACCTACCTCAGATTCAAAGATCTATCCACAACAAGATCTTATAGAATTCCTTTGCCAACTTCACTCAATTCACTCCCAAAGATTCAAACTTTCACTCTAATACGACTTGGTATAGTGATGGTAAGAGGGTTCACAGAATGAACTATCCAGGTTGTGCAACTAGAGTAAACACACCAAAAAAACTCAAGGATATAAAGAAAATGTAGATTCAATCATTCAGTCCATATAATTTAAATATAAATTGGCTAGCAATATGTGGTCTTACAATTAGGGCTCGCAAGCCTAGTTTCAAAATATGCACAAGATATTGCTTTCAAGCTCCTTCACACAAATTTCAACTATCAACTAGATACTAATGATCAACTATCAAACTCCCTTTCCTAGGAATCTATTACATCAATATAGATCATCTATAGACCATAAGATTCATCTGCATCAGCCAAGAAAGAAACCAAACTCCAATGAAGAGCTGTAATGTGGGTACACGGATAGGTCAGACCTAAATGAATGGAACTCCTCCACAAATGAATGGAATGATGTGCAGATCTTCAAGGAAGGTCGGACATGAACCAAAACACATTGAATGATGTGTAATTGATGTAACTAAGACACAAGCACAACCCTATCAACTTGTCCCAAGGACTCCCTTGAATAAATCACAAAGGTTTTGAGCATTTCCTTCAATAACCAGCCTCAAACCTAGTAGCCCTATTTTTGGGTCTGACAGAAGATTACTTTCAATAGGGGCATCATCTTGGCAGGACAAAAATAGTTTAGGATACCCATTTCACTTATTAACAACATATCTTATTTGGGTTAGGTGTTGTTTGGACAAAAACTCCAAAAATAGAACTGAACAGTTTTCAGAATAGGCCTAATTAGGCCTCCTTTGCAAAGGAACCCACTCACCAACGACAAACCAACACACCAAACCTCCTTGGAACTTAGGGGTACATGGAAAATGGACCAATTTCAAGGTTTTGGCCTCAGACTCAATGTTTAAGTTACTTTAATGGAGATTGCACCTTCAAAGTAGCCTAATACATGGCAATATTAGGCCATTTGACCCACACACTCAGCCCAATTCGTGTTTTCCAACCTAGGGTTGATTGAAGACAAAGAACCTACCTCTCTGCTATCCATTCCACTAGAAATGAATGCTTATTTTGGTGGAATGGCTGAGAAAAACATTATTTTTGATCCCAAAACCCTAGTTCAGGGTTTTTAATAGCAGTTACAAAAAAATGCTTTGTTCTCCCACAAAACAAAATGAAAATAGCTCCAATCAAATGCAATAGGAAGAACATTCACTCCATCATCTAGTGCAATTAGTTTTAGACCATGATGGTATAGTATAGAGTTTATTTTAAGTTTGTTTCATCCAAATCCTCCAACAATCCCTCCTTGACTTGTTTGAAGGTCTTTATACAAAAATCCATCAGTTGCAATTGAAATTTGACCTGTATGGTCATTTTGACAACTTCCCATTACATTGACAACTTCCTATTACATGGTGCTTAAGAGATTGTTAAACAATCCTCTATTCTAGCTTGTCTTATTGGACTCCTATTGAAAATGACACACAACTTTATTCCCAACATCAGTGACATTGGTCATTTGTGACCTTATTACATGTAAAATTAATGACATCATACCTTTTACTTATCCTAGAATGCTCTAGGACCTTATTTGACACCTCAATCCTAAGACTGACAATGTACCCCTACACCATGCAACCAGGGTGAAAGAGACCTCATCATCCTGATGAGAGCAGGTCCTAGACTGAAGTTCTATGTGCTTTTATATCTTCTGCAGTCATCCATGTTACATCTTCATTTGGTAGTCCATACCACTTGACTAGATGCTCATTATACACCTTATTTCTTGTCCTTTTGATCTCTCTGGTGTCCAAGATGGCTTCAAGCTTCATTGGTTGGCTAGGAGGAAGGTCCTTTACCCAATCTGCATCATCAACTCCTTCTACCTCATCACCTGCAATAGTAGAACCCTTGAAAGGATACAGGTCTTTAATATTGAAAATGGGTGAGATGGAAACTCCAGGAGGGAGTTCAATCTCATAAGCATTCTGACCAAACTTGTGGACCACCTTGTAAGGTCCTATCTTATTCATCATGAGCTTGGTATATCTGCCCTTAGGTAGCCTTTCTCTCCTCAAGTGTGCAAGGACCATGTCACCAACTTTGAATTGAACATCTTTCCTTTTTAAGTCTACCTTCTTCTTGTACCTTTCAACATTCTTCTCAAGAGTCTCTTTGACTTGCTGATGAATATCTCCCATGGCAGTGGCAAAGTCTTCTCATTGGGCACTTCTCTGTCCATCCGCTTCAAATATCTCAACTCATACACTCCTCTTGGGCTCATACCATACACAACTTCAAATGGGCTCATTCCAATACTCTTGTTGAGTGAATCATTGTATGCATACTCAGCCCGAGGAAGAATCAAGTCCCACTTCTTCTCATAGAACACTTGGGCACACACAATTGAGCCCCCTTGAACAAAAGACCATCTTGAAGAACAAAATCAGAGTACTCTCCATGAAATGTATTTGAAAACTAATTACAAATAGCAAAAGCATCCTTCAAATCATCATCTTCATGATTCATACCTTTGAGAGAATCAATCCCTACACTCTGAAGCTGCACTTCTTGGACCATCAGTACTCTCCTACTAAGTGCATCAGCAACTTTGTTGGCTTGCCCCTTCTTATGTTTGATTGTGAATGTGTAGGCTTGCAAGTATTCCACCCACTTCATGTGTCTATGATTTAGTTTGTCTTGACTAGTCAGGTAACTCAATGCATGGTTGTCAGTAAAGACAATAAACTCCTTGGGAAATAGATAGTGTCTCCACTTCTTGAGTGCTTGGACCATAGCATATAACTCAAGGTCATAGGAGAAGTACTTTCTCTTAGCCTCATTTAGTTTCTCACTAAAAAATGCAACTGGTCTGCCCTCTTGAGTCAAGACTGCTCCAATTGCTTGATTACTTGCATCACACTCTATGGTAAACATCTTGTTGAAGTCAGGTAGGGCAAAAATGAGTTGTTGTGCCACTCTAGATTTTAGATATTCAAAGCTCCTATCTACTACAACAGTCCACTGAAACTTGTTTCTTTTCTCACCTTTGATAGTGTCAAGAATAGGTGAACATATGTGACTGAAATTCCTTATGAATTTCTATAAAATGTTGCCAATCCATGAAAACTTCTGACTTCTCCAACTAATTTAGGTGTAGGCTAGTTAAGAATGGCCTCAATTTTGGTAGGATCCATCTTTAGGGTGCCTTTGGAGATGACATACCCAAGGTAGATCAGCTCCTCCTTCAGGAACTCACATTTCTTGAGGTTGATCATTTACTTATCATCATCTAACCTCTTGAATACCCTGTCCAAATGCTGCAAATGATCTTCTTTGGTCTTGCTATACACAAGGATGCCATCCAAGTATACTACTAAAACCTTTCTAATGAATTGTTTCAGCACTTCATTCATGAGTCTCATGAATGTACTAGGAGCATTAGATAAGCCAAAATGCATCACCAACCACTCATAAAGACCTTCATTTGTTTTGAAGGAAGTCTTCCACTCATCACCTTCCCTTATCCTTATTTGATGATAACTACTCTTGAGGTCAATCTTTGAAAAATAGTAAGCCCCTGCCAGGCTGTCCATGAGATCCTCCATTCTTGGAATCAGAAATCTGTATCTAATGGTGATTTTGTTCAAAGCCCTTGAATCTACACAAATCCTCCATTCCCCACCTTCCTTTGGTGCCAAAATAGTAGAAATTGCACAAGGACTCATACTTTCCCTTATTAAACCTTTATCCAACAATCCTTGAATCTAATTTTTAACTTCTTCATTCTGTTGTGGGGTCATTTTATAGGCTACCTTATTGGGCAGACTTGCACCAGGGATTATATCAATGTGATGGATAACCTCTCTCCTTGGAGGCAAAGAAGTTGGTAAGTCCTTGTCCACTATATTCTCATATTTATCCAACAGGGCCTGCACTTCTTTAGGAACTTCTTTTTCATCTCTTGCTGCTTGGTTTGATATAGGATTTCCAACAATTGCAAAACCTGTTCCCTCTTCATGTAGAGTCTTCAAAAACTCTTTCTTCATTACTACCATCACACTAGGCCCCTCATGTGGTGTTGCATCCTCTTCCTTCAAGGGTGTAAGAGTGTATGAGACTCCATCCTTCTCAATTTTGTAGATGTTCCTCTTCCCATCATGATTAGCCTCTCTATCATATTGCCATGGCCTACCTAGGAGCAAGTGGCATACATCCATAGGGATAATGTCACACAAAAATTTGTCTTTGTAGGCACCAATATTTAACTCCACCCAAGCTTGTTCATTCACAAGCACTTGTTGACCCTTATTGAGCCATCACACCTTGTAAGGTGCAGAGTGAGGGATCCTTTCTATCTTCAACTTCTCTACCATTTCCAAGGACACAAGATTGTCAGTAGAACTAGAATCAACAATCACTTTACATACCTTACCTTTGTTGCAAGTATGAGGTTATCCAGTGTTGTCATTGATGTCAACATACTCATATTGCATTGACAAGAAGGATTTGATGAGCTGTGTGCTGAGGATATTGAGAAAATTAGTCTCAGTCAGGAACAGTGAAGAACAGTGATGAGAAGAAGGTAAATGTACTGTATAGGATGAGAACCGGAGGATGCGGATTAAAGGGTTAGTAGATATGAGTCTTGAGATGCTACAGTTAAGATTTCAGAGGTCCGCATGAAGATCTGAAGAAGTTGTGGCTGCCGGTATAGAACCGGGTCCGGCAAGTATCCGGAGGTGACAGAGGATCACAAAAAGGTCCGGTGAGGTCCGGAATTGTATTATCATAATCTGCGGATTGGAAGGAGTGTTTGAGATATCCTTGTGATGTGTCATCCTAATTTGTGTGTGATTTGGAGGTCTGGAAGTACCTCTTGCATTATGACAGTGGCGACAGACTGTGTTCTTGAAGTTCCGGATGAGGAAGACAAGAGATCCCAGTAAGCAGAGGAAGTGCGGATGTATCCGGACATTCAGACAGGCTTGTGAAGGTTCTTGGATCATGTTTAGGTTGTGTTGTTGGTCCGCATTGATGGTAGAGCCCGGAATTGAAGTTATTCTTCCGGATGAAGTTCTTGCTCTGTGTAGCTGACCGGATGAGTTGTTCATCCGGCGAATGTTCTTGTGATGGCCGACCGGATGTGTTATTCATCTTGCGGATACTCCTATGGTTGTTTGCCGACTTAGATGTTTGTTCCTAAGTCGATGTCTTGTATAAATAACGGTTTGTGAGTTCATTTCAGTGTGTGGTGTGAAGATGAGCATGATATAGCGAAGAAAGGTGCGAAAGGCAGAGCAGAGATTGTTGGGCTTAATTGGAACTGATCCGGACATGGTAGAGATGTCATTCTCCAGTTCAAGACTGTGATTTTTATCACTTTGTAGACAGTGTGTCTCCTTGTAGGCAGTGGGCCTCTTTGTGAGCAGTGTGCTCGGGCAGTGAGCCCTTATTGGCATGTGCCATTCATTTTTCTTTATTCTTCTAACAGAGAATAATTCTTGGGTTAATCACCCCGTGGTTTTTCCCTTAACCGGGTTTTCCACGTCAAAATCTTGGTGTTCAATGTGTTGATGCTTATCTGCTCTTATGTTTATGTATTATGCTTCCATGAATGATTATTTGATATGCTGCTAACTAACAACAGAGAATTAAGTGTTTGAAATAGAAGAAGTTCTATACAACTGATTCACCCCCCCCCTCTCAGTTGTATGCCCTAGATCCAACAATTGGTATCAGAGCCAAGTTCCTCTGACAAGAGCTTAACCGCTTGAGGAGATCCAGGATGTCGTCTTACAAGAAGGATAGTCCGAAGTTCGATGGAACCAACTTTACTCTCTGGAAAGGTCGCATGAAGTGTCACTTGGAATGCATGGGAAAAGCATATCTGGGTATGATTTCAAAACCATATGTACCTCCACAAGGTGGTCCGACAACTCTAAATGAAATCACAGAAGCTGAAAACAATCTGCGGACCAAGGAAGCTCTTCTAAGTGCATTGAATGACTCAGATCTCTCAAATGTCATTGACCTACCCACTGTTGATAACTGAGAGGGGGGGTGAATCAGTTATCCTAATTATTTCCCTTATTGAACTTTCCTTTTAATTGAAGCAGCATAAAATCAAACACAAAACATTAACCATGAAATAAGAAACACATGACACAGTATTTTTGACGTGGAAACCCTGTTAAGGGAGAAAACCACGGGGTGATTAACCCAAGAATTATTCTCTGTTAGAAGAATAGGAAATTACAAAAATGGCACTTGCCAATTAGGGCTCACTGCCCGAGCACACTGCTCACAAGAGGCTCACTGCCTACAAGAAGACACACTGTCTTACAAAGTGATAAGAATCACAGTCTTGAACTGATTGGAAGCATCTGCATATGCTGGAGTTCAGTTCCGGTTAAGTTCAGTATACTGATCTGCTGCACTTCATCTTTCCTCTGTTCTTTAGTCTGCTATCCTTTCACATACCGGATCTTTCTTGCTACTTCTGCTCTACTCTGGACTTGTTCGCATATCTTTCACACACTTCACACTCTTTACAACTAAATCCATCCTCTATATATATCCGCACAAGTAATTTCATCACCTTTCTAGTCGGCATCCGGAACAGTCTATTTTCTTACAAACTTAGTTCTGTCGGCTGAATCCTTGCTCACCAAGCAATGCGGATCAAGCATATACTTGTAGATATCATCAATTATGTCGGCCAAACATGATTCAGGCCTCCGCAACCTTTATCATCATCTGTAACGCATCCGGAAAGTAGTCTGATACTCTGTCAGTCAGTTCTTCCTCTGTTTTCACTGTCTCTCAGGAATCCGGTACTCAACTATTCATATCTTTTTCCTTGTCCAACTCCGGAGGCTAAATCCTTGGAATATACCACTCAAGATAGTCCTCTTGACTTCCCCAGATCCGCACTGCACCAAGACACTTCCTCTGAGAGATCCGGACCAATCTGTCGGACCTTGCTACATGCTCTGTTCTTGTTCACCGGACCACAACAATCTTCAATCTGACTTCTGGTAGAGATATATCATGACTTGCGGATATGTGGAATGACCTTTGTTGCCATCAATGACAACAACCATGAATCCATATAGTGTCTCTTGCCAACAATCTCCCCCTTTGGCATTGATGGCAACACTTAGTGAAAAATGACTAAGTGTTTACACTATGCTCCCCCTTTGCTGATGCTCTGTCTTTATATACAATTTTCGGAACTCCCCCTGAGTTGGATTCCTCATTTTTCACTGCTCCTCACTCCCCCTTTGACATCAATGGCAAAGGGTAGGGTCCGCACACCAAAATTTTCAAAAATTTTCTATATATAGCCGCATATTTACATACTCACATATACTACAGAATGTCTGCAAAGGATGTCTGCAGTTGAACCATTTCAGTAGCCCAACTTAGCTTCATTCTGTCCAAGATTGAAATGTGACCACTCAACAAAAATGCAAAAGCTTCTGCCCGCCTGAGATCTGTCGGATCTTTTGTATGGGCGGTGGTCTGGGCATCACTGATGGCCTCATGCATAGTTTCCAACTTAGGGACTATAATCCTTCTAAGTTCTCCCAACCGGTTGGTAATGTTCTTCCTCTCCTTCTCAAGATTCTTTATTTCATTCAAGACTGCAATAGTCTGACATTCTTGATTTATTATAGAGGAAGAGAGAGGATCAAAACTTTGAGATAAGCTTTGAAGCTTGTCCTGTTCCTCTTTTATTTTCTTGTCAATTGCTGCTGTTGCCTTTGACCAAGATATACAAAATTTGTAGATGTCACCACCATCCTTAAGAGCATTTTCTAAGCTCTTTATTCCAATGCTTACAATCTTCCTATCCTTAGAGATTAATTCTAATATTTCAGAAAATCTCTTATCCAAAAATTCCTTCCGGACCTTTTCTTCAGCTGATTTTTCTAGAGAATTGAAATGTGTATCAATACTGCTGACTAAAGTTTTTAGATTACCGGAAGTGGAGGCTGTCGGATCTATCTGGATTGATGGCATGATCTTTACAAGTACTCCGGAAGCAGCCTCTATCAACTCACAGTCTTCCATATGAGACTTCAGGAGCTTTTCATTTGCCTTGGCATTTGCAAATGAAGCTATCTTCATTGTTTGTACCGGAGAGAGAGAGTCAAAATCAAATGGACCTTTTAGAAGCTCCGGTTCATCAATCTCTAGAGTTTCTTTGCTCAAAAATTGTTGAACAGTTTGTGCAGTGTCTCTTGCCGGAGACAGATGTTTCTTTTCTTCTGCAGTCTTAGAACTGTCAACCTCTTTGTCTGTCACCACTGCTTCCTTCTCCTGCAATTGCTCTTCTTCTTTGGATCCGGAGACTGTAGGGGAAACCGGAGGAGAGATGCTTGCTTGTTCATGGGCCACTTCTTCTAGAGCAGAGGGTCCCAAGTCCTCACTTGTCTGTTCATGGCTCACTTCTTCCGGAACAGAAGATTCCAAATCAGCAGCTGTTTCTGCACCTAAGTCCTCTACAACAGGAAGATTGAACCTTTTGAAGGCCTTCCGGAGGATCTCTTCTGTCTCTTGTGCCACTTTGTCAGTCTCACCAAGCATGAGCTGATTCATCCTGGCTTTACTTCTGAACTCATCTCTGCAGTCCTTGAAGATCATGTTCATTGTCTTGGGATCAATTTGAGGATATAGCTGAATAGCTATCTGCTCCCGGATCTCAAGATCTTTGGCATGAGCATTATTCTTTCTTACTTCCATTTCCTTCTCTAGGCTTTTAGGAATGAGAGATATGATCTCAATGAAAGCCTTATTGTATGTGTTCAGATATTTAACTGTGGCTTCCTGCAGAGTCTTTTGGTCTGCCTCACTGAAGTCATCATAGGATTCAGTCATTGGTTGAAGGTTTCCATCCACCGTGACCGACTTGATTATGCTCTCTAGTGACAGAGTGGGCTTTTCAACAGTTACCTCTGCCATTTCCTCCTTGTCTTGGCCTGTGGAGGGCTTACCGGATCCTTTCTTTTTCTGTTTCTTTACTTCTCTTACTCCTTCATCTGATTCTGTCTCCTCTTCATCCTTTTGGCTTCCATAAGCCCTTGTGGCTTTTGCCTTTGATCTCTTTCCGGATGCTTGGACTTCCGGTTTTGAACTTTTGGTTGAGGGAGGTGCAGATCTCTTTGTTGATCTGGTCCGGGTGGGAGCTCCAACCGGAGCACTTTCTTTGCTTTTCTCTTCTTCCTCAGCCTTTCTCCTCTTTTCCCGGCTGGCATCAAGTGCCTCTTTTGAGATGCCTAGGCCTTGAGCAATGTGCTCTACTTCTTTTCTCACTTTTCTCTTAATCTCAGGTTCCCTGAGTTCTACATGTAATTTCACGCTCAGCTCCTCAAAGGTTCCAAACCTTTCTGCCTTAGGATCTTTGGGCTGACTTAGCATGTGTTGAACATGCAGCTCTACTATCTGTTCATCAACTTCATACCCCATGGGCATGATCCAGACACTCCTTGGCTCCACTGCCTCCATTAGGCACTGATCAGTGTCAACCATAAAACATACTGAGTCCTTGTATTTCTCAATGAGAGACTGGGGAATTCTCTCTCTTGCTTGCATCATGCTCTGAAAGTTTTTGAAGTATCCCCATAGAGCTGTATTTCTCGCTTTTGCATCCCCAAGTCCATGCAAATAGTCTCTTATCTGGACTGCAACAGGTTTGTCATTCTGCCATACCCATCCACTTGTTCCGGGTAGCTCATTCATGAAGTAAAAGAATAGACATACAATGAGAGTACCATACTTAAAGGAGTTCTTCTTGTCTTTCTTGATTTTCTGTACATTTTCCATCAATTGGCTTAGTAGTAGTTCACAAAGATCATAATCTGCATTCTTTCTTAGCATTTCATATGCTGTGTATATTGCAGTTCCGGATACAGAATTCTCCCTGCTGGAGTGATAGATCTTGTATCCTATTATCATTGATGCATATTTGATATCCGGATCCGAAATATCTTCAATGGTCATTGCCCTCTTATCATATTTTGATCCGGTGGCCTCAGTTACAACGTTGTTCTTGACAGATTTGAGGATAGGTACCCCCCCGGAAGAGTATAGACCAGTTACTGCTCTAATTGCTTCTTTTGTGATCTTACAGGGTCTATCTAGCCAAAGGAAGTTGTCATGCATCCTGCTCAGTACATACCGGACCCATTCATCTTCTTCAAAGCTAGGGAAATGAATGAATTGCTCAAATTGTTTCTTCTGGATACCCTTATACTCTGGTTTGAGCTCAAAGGCATTGTCTATCAGTTGCTTGTGATAGAGGTCTCTTAATTTGAATTCCCCAAATTCCTCAATGTTTGCGTGTATGTAAACCCTAATATCTTCAGTATGTAAGACTCCGTGGGGAACACTAGAGAAGGCTCCTAGTGGATCTACCTCCAATGATTTGTAGGGATGTTTCTTGAATGAGGGGCGAGGTCTATCAGAGATCTTAACTATGTTTGGAGTAGCCATTCTTCAAAGATTTGCAGTGAGGCAATGAAAAACGAAGAATACCTTATGCGCCTTCGGTTTGCACGGAGTGGTTGGATTGATTTCTTTATGCAATAGCTTTGGCAGGAGATCCTTGGTGTGCTTGATGAACCTTGTTGCAGAGCTCCACTATTCGCTTCTTCTCAAGTGTAGAATGAGCAGATAACTTTTGAGAAATCCCTTATATTGCTCCGCAAACCCTAATATCTGTCTGCAATAAATGCTTCACCTGCATTATTCCGGTTTACCATGTCTGGACAGCTTGGAGTATCCCGGATTAGTCCTGATCACTGAATATCATCCGGATCTTTAAATCATGAATAAATCTAGGTAACATATTACAAGAACATCCCAAACACTCTGTCCAATCCGCAAGACAAGATCGTGCACTTCCGGATCTCTCCGGACCTTTTTGTAATCCTTTATCATACCGGAGCACCTCCCTGAACAGGTCTAACTTAATCGAACACAGCTTCTTCATAACTCCATGCGGACCTCTGAAAACTTGACTGAAGCATCTCAGGACTTATATCTGCAAACCCTTTAATCTGCATCTTGTGCCACATCCGGCACAACTTGTTTGGCTGGGGGAACAGAATCTTCTTTGAGTCTCCCCCTGAGCCTGAGCTCACTTTTTAATTTCCGGAAGAAATATCAGCACCAGAATCTGGTGCGGATCCAACCTCTACATTTTTTGAGCTTTTCTTCACCCAAATCTTGCTCATCTGATTCCTAACTTCATCCGCATTCATCTTTTGTTTACCCTTGTCTTGATTCTGATTATACACCGGACCTCTTTTGTCCTGATTCTTGTTTCTGCAGACTTTAGCATTATGACCGGACCTATTGCAGATTTGGCAAATAACATTTCTTTGCATATTTAACTGATATCCCCTTGATCTGCATTGATTAGCCATATGACCTATTCTATTGCATGTAAAGCATCTACCTTTGAATGATTTGTTTACTTGCATAATTCTGCATTCATGGGATTTGTGTCCATACCTTTTGCAGTTGAAGCACTGTCCGGAGAAGGATGAATTAATCTGATTCATTCTCATTCTGCACTGATTAGCTTTGTGACCAAAGTGGTTGCAGCTGTGGCAGTATCCATTGAAGGATGGATATCTTTGAGCATTTGGCTGTCTTACCGGAGGTCTTCTAGGCCTGCTCCTTGGATTTTTTGATCCAAGATTCTTCTGACCGGATCCGGAGCTTTCTCCTTTCTCATATCCCAAGCCATACTTGTCATCTGTCCTCTTTTGACTTCCAAGAAGAACTTCAAGTTGAGCAGAACTTATCTTGAATTTCTCTTTATATTCATTTGCTGTTTGAAGGTCTCTTTTGAGAGAGGCAATTTGATCCTCAAGTTTTCCTTCATTATCTTTGGAATCTTCAAGATCAGATTCAAGGTGTCTGATAATCCTGTCCATCTGGTGGCATTCTTCTGATTTTTCTTTAAGAGATTGTCTTAGATTGTCTTCAGCCTTTCTTTTTTCTTCAATCTCTTGAGTAAACTTTATAGTTCCTGATTCCATTTCATGTCTTAACATAATGACTTCTTTTGATAACTTTTCACATAACTTGGTTTGCTCAGTCAATTCCTCACTTGTATTGCTTTCTTCACTTTGTCTTGCCAACTGTTGAAGCAGCTCCTTTCTCTTTTTCATAGAGAGACTTAATTTGTCTTTTAATTCTCTCATGAATTCATCAGCCTGTTTGAGTCTTTCCTTTAATTCACTAACTTCAGAATTTGACTGTTCAAGATCCTCAAGGGCAGTCTTGAGTTGCTCCCTTAAACCATAAGCATCCATTTGAAATCCCAGATCTTCCTCAAGCTGTTAGGCTCTATTAGGAGGAACTTAGCTCTGATACCAATTGTTGATAACTGAGAAGGGGGGGGTGAATCAGTTATCCTAATTATTTCCCTTATTGAACTTTCCTTTTAATTGAAGCAGCATAAAATCAAACACAAAACATTAACCATGAAATAAGAAACACATGACACAGTATTTTTGACGTGGAAACCCTGTTAAGGGAGAAAACCACGGGGTGATTAACCCAAGAATTATTCTCTGTTAGAAGAATAGGAAATTACAAAAATGGCACTTGCCAATTAGGGCTCACTGCCCGAGCACACTGCTCACAAGAGGCTCACTGCCTACAAGAAGACACACTGTCTTACAAAGTGATAAGAATCACAGTCTTGAACTGATTGGAAGCATCTGCATATGCTGGAGTTCAGTTCCGGTTAAGTTCAGTATACTGATCTGCTGCACTTCATCTTTCCTCTGTTCTTTAGTCTGCTATCCTTTCACATACCGGATCTTTCTTGCTACTTCTGCTCTACTCTGGACTTGTTCGCATATCTTTCACACACTTCACACTCTTTACAACTAAATCCATCCTCTATATATATCCGCACAAGTAATTTCATCACCTTTCTAGTCGGCATCCGGAACAGTCTATTTTCTTACAAACTTAGTTCTGTCGGCTGAATCCTTGCTCACCAAGCAATGCGGATCAAGCATATACTTGTAGATATCATCAATTATGTCGGCCAAACATGATTCAGGCCTCCGCAACCTTTATCATCATCTGTAACGCATCCGGAAAGTAGTCTGATACTCTGTCAGTCAGTTCTTCCTCTGTTTTCACTGTCTCTCAGGAATCCGGTACTCAACTATTCATATCTTTTTCCTTGTCCAACTCCGGAGGCTAAATCCTTGGAATATACCACTCAAGATAGTCCTCTTGACTTCCCCAGATCCGCACTGCACCAAGACACTTCCTCTGAGAGATCCGGACCAATCTGTCGGACCTTGCTACATGCTCTGTTCTTGTTCACCGGACCACAACAATCTTCAATCTGACTTCTGGTAGAGATATATCATGACTTGCGGATATGTGGAATGACCTTTGTTGCCATCAATGACAACAACCATGAATCCATATAGTGTCTCTTGCCAACACCCACTGCATATGAGATCCTAACTAAACTGGAACTTCTGTATGAAGGAGATGAGTTTGTCAAAAGTGCAAGGTTGCAAAGTTTGAAAGGGAAATTTGAAAGATTGAAAATGAGAGATGATGAAAACATTACTACCTTTATGCCAAGAGTAAATGAGCTGGTATGTGGAATCAGAAATGCTGGTGGAACTTTAGATGAAAATGAGATTGTCTGCAAAATCCTAAGATCCCTTCCTACTGCCTACAAAATCAAAGTTGCTGCCATTGATGAATTCAGAGCCCACACAACTGTCACAAGAGAACAACTGGCTGGCAAACTAGCTGCATTTGAAATGACCGAGTTTGGAGATGATCCTCCCAAGACTGAATCTGCTTTCAAAGCCAGTGCCTATGTGAAAGGCAAACAGAGATTTGATCCGGGTGAAAACTCATCAAGGAAAATGTCATGGTATGATCAAGCAAGAAGAGACATGGAAGAAGAAGAAGCAGAAACAGCTCAACTTGAAGCCCTCATTGCAAAGAGACTGCCAAGAGGATCCGGTAAGTATGAAGGAAAACTACCCTTTAAGTGTTTCAACTGCAATAAGATTGGTCATTTTGCCTCAAGATGTCCGGAGAGATCTGCAAGATCTAATACTCACAGATAAAGGTTTCAAAAGAATTGCTATTATGTTCATGAAGAAGATGACAATGAAGGAGTAACAGATGATGAATCAGATCCAGGAAGCAAATCCGGAAATGAGTGGGTGTTTATAGCCATCAAGGAAGAAGATTCCTTGCTCTCTGAATCTGTCAATCACAAAGTTGTTGAAAAAGCCTTGGCTGCTCAAGTGGAAGAAAAGGATGATTGGGTTATTGACAGTGGATGTTCTCACCATATGACTGGTGACAAGAATAAGTTCTTAGACTTGGAAAGATATGAAGGAGGAATGGTAAAGTTTGGTGACAATTCTGCTGGCAGAATCAGAGGTAGGGGAACTATTTCCTTTGATGGTAAGAGCAAAACAGGTAATGTACTGTATGTTGAAGGATTGAAGCACAATCTTCTCAGTGTTGGTCAGTTAGTGGACAAAGGCTATGATCTCCGGTTCAAGAATGGAAAATGCAGAATCTTTACAAGCTCCGGAACTGAAATTGCATCCGGTACTCAGACAAGAGGTAACATCTTTCATCTGGTTGGTTCAAATAAAAGTTGTTTGTTTGTTCAAATTGATCAGAGTTGGTTATGGCATAGAAGAATGTGTCATGTAAATTTTGATAACATCATCAAGATAAGCAATACTCAGGCTGTGAGAGATCTTCCAAAGTTGATAAAACCTACAAATAGTGTGTGTAAAGAATGTCAGTTAGGCAAACAAAGCAGAGTCTCTTTTAAAAGCAAAGATCAGTCTTCTACCGGATTGTTGGAATTAGTACATACTGATCTATGTGGACCAACAAGAATCAAGAGTCTGCAAGGTGATAGATATTTCATGTTGTTAATTGATGATCATTCCCGGATGATGTGGGTTACCTTTCTAAAAGAAAAATCAGAAGCCTTTGAGAAGTTCAAAATCTTCAAAGCTATGGTGGAGAATCAAACCGGATTGAAACTAAAGTGTCTAAGATCTGATAGAGGTGGTGAATTTACATCTGGTGAATTCATTGATTTTTGTGAGAAACAGGGTATAAGGAGACAGTTGTCTGCTCCTAAGACTCCACAGCAGAATGGAGTAGTTGAGAGAAAGAACCGAACCATCCAGGAAGCTGCTAGGACAATGATGTTGGAAGCAAATGTTCCTCAAATGTTTTGGAAAGAAGCTATCAGCACTGCAGTCTACACTCTCAATCGAGTTCAAATCAGAAACAACACCGGTAAGACCCCCTATGAACTTTGGTTTGGCATCACTCCTACTGTGAAATATTTCAGAGTATTTGGTAGCAAGTGTTATATTAAAAGAGATGAAGATCTAGGAAAGTTTGATGCTAGAAGTGATGAAGGAATTTTCTTGGGCTACTCCACTCAAAGCAAAGCATACCGGTGTTACAATAAGAGATTGAGGAAGATGATAGAAAGCACCAATGTAAAGGTTGATGAAGGAATTGAGAAGCCTTCAAGATTTTATGAGTTTGATGAAGATGACCAAGATAGTGTTCAAGGACCTCAATCCTCTCCGGTGAGACAGAGTCAGCCTGATCCGGTAAATCAGGAAGAAGAGTTAGGTTTGAATGAGCCTGATCAAGAAACAGCAGTACTGGATACTCCCAAAATTCCAAGGTATGTAAGACTGAATCACTCTGAAGATCAGATCATAGGTGACAGAAGCAAAGGTGTACAAACTAGAAGGAATATTGCTCAAGATCAGAATGAATGTTGTCTGATTTCAAAGATTGAACCTAAAACAATAAATGAAGCCTGCAATGATGAAAACTGGACCAAAGCAATGGAAGATGAACTGATGCAAATTGAGAAAAATCATACTTGGGATCTTGTTCCCAGACCTAGAGACAGGAATGTAATTGGAACCAAGTGGGTCTTCCGGAACAAACTAAATGAAGCTGGTGAAGTAATCAGAAACAAAGCTAGATTGGTCTGCAAAGGCTACTCTCAAATAGAAGGAATTGACTTTGAAGAGACTTTTGCTCCAGTGGCAAGAATTGAAGCAGTCAGATTACTTCTTGCATTTGCTGCCTTCAAAGACTTCAAGGTATATCAGATGGATGTCAAGTCTGCCTTCCTAAATGGTGATCTGGAAGAAGAAGTTTACATTGAACAACCGGATGGATTTCAATTGTCTGATAATAATGATATGGTCTGCAAGTTGAAGAAAGCTTTGTATGGATTGAAGCAAGCCCCAAGAGCATGGTATGAAAGGTTGGATAAGCATCTTGTGCAGATTGGATTCAACAAAGGTACTGCTGACAGCAACTTATATTTCAAAATTGATCATGAAAACATTCTGATTGTTGAAGTATTTGTGGATGATATCATTTTTGGAGGAAGAGATAGTATGTGCAAAACTTTTGCAAATCAGATGAAAAGTGAGTTTGAAATGTCTATGCTTGGTGAAATGAATTTCTTCTTGGGTCTGCAAATTACTCAAACAAAAGAAGGGATCTTCATTTCTCAGACCAAATATGTGAAAGAATTGTTAAAGAAATTTGGTATGGAAGACTCAAAGCCTATGAACACTCCTATGGCAACCGGATGTAAGTTAAGCAAAGATGATGATTCTCCAAAGGCAGATCAGACAAAGTATAGATCAATGATTGGTGGATTGTTGTATCTCACTCAAACTAGACCAGATATAATGCAAGCTGTTGGTCTTGTGGCAAGATTCCAGGCTGATCCTAGAGAATCTCATGTTATGGCAATCAAAAGAATTTTTAGATACTTGAAAGGAACAGTTGAGTATGGTCTATGGTATCCTAGAGATCTGGATTTCTCTCTTCATGCTTACACAGATGCAGATTGGGCAGGAGATGTGGATGACCGGAAGAGCACTAGTGGTGGAGCATTCTTTTTGGGGAAGAGATTGGTTTCTTGGCTAAGCAAGAAACAAGATGCAATATCTCTGTCTACAACTGAAGCAGAATACATTGCAGCAGCAGGTAGTTGCACTCAAATCTTGTGGATGAAGCAGATGCTAAGAGACATCAAAGTTGAATATGAGGAGCCTATCACAATTTTCTGTGATAATTCAAGTGCAATTAATATTTCCAAGAATCCGGTATTGCATTCTAAGACTAAGCACATATCTATCAAATTTCACTTTTTGAGAGAACAAGTAAACAAGGAAGAAGTCAAATTGGAGTATGTTCCCTCCAAGGATCAGATTGCAGATATCTTTACAAAACCTCTTCCCAAGGACTCTTTTGAATATCTCCGGGAGAAGTTAGGGGTCATGGCCCCTCCGGTGATGAACTAAGATGCACTGATGTGCATCAGTCCAGTGGCTATCACAGTCATATCTTGTGATCCGGACTAATGGGGAGCTGCAACTAAGGGGGAGCAGCTGGTATGATTCTGATGTATGAGAATTGCAAGTATGAGCCCTTTGCCATTGATGTCAAAGGGGGAGAGAAGACATGTGAAAAACAAATGGTTGATGATCAAAGGGGGAGCAGTAAAGGAAGAAAAGACATGAAAAGATGAAGTTCTTGTCTTAATGGTTTTTCACATCATATGTTGCCATCAATGACAAAGGGGGAGATTGTTGCAAGTATGAGGTTATCCAGTGTTGTCATTGATGTCAACATACTCATATTGCATTGACAAGAAGGATTTGATGAGCTGTGTGCTGAGGATATTGAGAAAATTAGTCTCAGTCAGGAACAGTGAAGAACAGTGATGAGAAGAAGGTAAATGTACTGTATAGGATGAGAACCGGAGGATGCGGATTAAAGGGTTAGTAGATATGAGTCTTGAGATGCTACAGTTAAGATTTCAGAGGTCCGCATGAAGATCTGAAGAAGTTGTGGCTGCCGGTATAGAACCGGTCCGGCAAGTATCCGGAGGTGACAGAGGATCACAAAAAGGTCCGGTGAGGTCCGGAATTGTATTATCATAATCTGCGGATTGGAAGGAGTGTTTGAGATATCCTTGTGATGTGTCATCCTGATTTGTGTGTGATTTGGAGGTCCGGAAGTACCTCTTGCATTATGACAGTGGCGACAGACTGTGTTCTTGAAGTTCCAGATGAGGAAGACAAGAGATCCCAGTAAGCAGAGGAAGTGCGGATGTATCCGGACATTCAGACAGGCTTGTGAAGGTTCTTGGATCATGTTTAGGTTGTGTTGTTGGTCCGCATTGATGGTAGAGCCCGGAATTGAAGTTATTCTTCCGGATGAAGTTCTTGCTCTGTGTAGCCGACCGGATGAGTTGTTCATCCGGCGAATGTTCTTGTGATGGCCGACCGGATGTGTTATTCATCTTGCGGATACTCCTATGGTTGTTTGCCGACTTAGATGTTTGTTCCTAAGTCGATGTCTTGTATAAATAACGGTTTGTGAGTTCATTTCAGTGTGTGGTGTGAAGATGAGCATGATATAGCGAAGAAAGGTGCGAAAGGCAGAGCAGAGATTGTTGGGCTTAATTGGAACTGATCCGGACATGGTAGAGATGTCATTCTCCAGTTCAAGACTGTGATTTTTATCACTTTGTAGACAGTGTGTCTCCTTGTAGGCAGTGGGCCTCTTTGTGAGCAGTGTGCTCGGGCAGTGAGCCCTTATTGGCATGTGCCATTCATTTTTCTTTATTCTTCTAACAGAGAATAATTCTTGGGTTAATCACCCCGTGGTTTTTCCCTTAACCGGGTTTTCCACGTCAAAATCTTGGTGTTCAATGTGTTGATGCTTATCTGCTCTTATGTTTATGTATTATGCTTCCATGAATGATTATTTGATATGCTGCTAACTAACAACAGAGAATTAAGTGTTTGAAATAGAAGAAGTTCTATACAACTGATTCACCCCCCCCCTCTCAGTTGTATGCCCTAGATCCAACAGCCTTGTGACTTGCAAGTTGTCCTGAATAAGGCCTTCCTTTGAGGTGTCTCCTTGGTGGTAGGTATTTTGTTAGTGTCCTTATCATCAAATTTTCTCCTACCTCTAGGCCTGCATGCACAGAAGGTGAGTTCACACTCTCTTGGTCCTCCTCTTGCACAATTTGTGTTCTCCTTTCTGCTCCATGAGAACTTGTACCTGGTTTGTCTAGGCACTTCCAAGTAGGATGACCAAACTGGTCACATTGGAAGGACTTTCCTGAGAAGGCATTGGATCCTCTTCTAGATCCACCAAATCTCCCTCTATTGTTTGGCCTTCTTCCTCTAAAACTGCCCCTTGTTTCACTTGTTTCTTCTTGCTATCCACTTGATTCCCCTTGTTGTTTTTGGAACTGTCCTCTTCCAAAATTACCTCTACCCCTAGATTTCTACTCTTGTCTCCTTTTTATTTTCTCTTCTGCTCTCATGGCCATTTGGAAGCATTCTTCCACTATTTTGGGGGGAGTTAGACTAATTTCATCTCTTATATTCAACATCAAACCACTTAGATACCTTGCCACTCTTTCAACTTCATTCTCATGGTGACCGGTTCTAATGCACAACTTGTAGAATTCTTCAGTATAAGACATTACTTCTGAATCCTTTTGCTTCAATGCTTGCAACTTCATGAATTTGTGTATAGCATAATCTGCTAGTAGGAATTGGGCCTTCACTTTGGCCACCATTCTATCCCAAGAACTTATCTTGGGCTTACCTTTCTTAACCCTCTCTTCTTGCACAAAGTTCCACCAAGTCAAGGCTGGTCCTTTCAACTTGGATTTGGCAAACTTCACCTTCTTGTTGTCCCCAATATCTTCAAATTCAAAGAAGTTGTCTAATGAATCAATCCAACTCAAGACTTCCTCACTATCCATCTTCCCACTATACATAGGCACTTCAACCTTCATTCTTGGAGTGTTGTCACCCTTCACAGCCCTTAGAATCTTCAACATCATCCTTTCTTCTGGTTCCAAGCCTTCATCTTGATCTTGGACTCCCACTGGAGGATTTTCACTCTCATCTTCATCCTCCTTATCACTCTAGTCATCATTGACCACTTCTCTTCTTTGGATCTTTTCCAATACTGTTATCCAAGATAAGGCGGCTTCTTGACTCTTCTTGTAGATTCTATCTTTCTGGAGTATCTACTCCTTTAACCTTCTTATCTCTTCGACCATTGCAATGGCTTTTGAAGGCATCTTGTCTAGACTAGTCCTTCTTCACAATTTGACTTTTCACTTCCCAAATCAGAACCTAATGCTCTGATATCACTTTGATGTAACTGAGACATAAACACAACCCTATCAACTTGTCCCAATTATTCCCTTGAACAAATCACAAAGGTTTTGAGCATTTCCTTCAATAACCGGCCTCAAACCTAGTAGCCCTATTTTTGGGTCTGACAAAAGATTACTTTCAATAGGGACATCATCTTGGTAGGACAAACAAAGTTTAGGATACCCATTTCACTTATTAACAACATATCTTATTTGGGTCAGGTGTTGTTTGGACAAAAACTCCAAAAACAAGACTGAACAGTTTTGGGAATAGGCCTAATTAGGCCTCCTTTACAAAGGAATCCACTCACCAATGACAAACCAACACACTAAACTACCTCAAAACTCAGGGGTACAAGGAAAATGGACCAATTTCAAGGTTTGGGCCTCAGAATCAATGTTTAAGTCACTTTAATGGAGATTGCACCTTCAAAGTAGCCTAATACATGGCAATATTAGGCCATTTGACCCACACACTCAACCCAATTCATGTTTTCTAGCCTAGGGTTGATTGAAGACAAAGAACCTACCTCTCTACTATCCATTCCACTAGAAATGAATGTTTATTTTGGTGGAATGGCTGAGAAAAACATTATTTTTATCCCAAAACCCTAGTTCGGGGTTTTTAATAGCAGTTACAGAAAAATGCTTTGTTCTCCCACAAAATATAATGAAAATGGCTCCAATCAAATGCAATAGGAAGAACATTCACTGCACCATCTAGTATAGTTAGTTTCAAACCATGAAGGTATAGTACAGAAGAGAAATATAGTCTAGAGTAGCATTTTTGCAAAAAATACGGTAGAAAACAAAGTTTATTTTGAGTTTGTTTCATCAAAATCCTCCAACAGTCCGTCCTTGACTTGTTTGAAGGTCTTTATACAAAAATCCATTAGTTGCAACTAAAATTTGACCTGTATGGTCATTTTGACAACTTCCCATGACATTGACAACTTCTTAATACATGGTGCTTAAGAGATTATTAAACACTCCTCTATTCTAGCTTGTCTTATTGGACCCCTATTGAAAATGACACACAACTTTATTCCCAACATTAGTGACATTGGTCATTTGTGACCTTATTACATGTAAAATTAATGACATCAGACCTTTTACTTATCCTAGAATTCTCTAGGACCTTATTTGACACCTCAATCCTAAGATTGTCAATGTGCCACTATGCTCCACAAGTCTTCTCCTTCTACTGATTGTTCAAGACTATTAGGATGCTCTGTTATGAGAAAATAGATGATATTCTGATAGTGATATCTTATCGATAACTGCTCCAAATGATCTGAATCTTGGATATGATGTGAATGAATTAGTCTAGATGCTAAGTCTAGCTCTGAAAGATCTAAAATACAACTACGGTAGAATGCAGACTAAAATACAAAAACTGCTACTGACTGAACTACCTAAACTAAACTAGAAAATGAAAAGAAACAAACTAAAATGCAAACAAACTAAAATACAAATGTTTTTGGTTGATTCAAGATTACTCTTGAACCAAGGATGCTCCTACATTACACTGCACCTAGGCAACATCACAAAGTATGCAAACTCATAAAATCCCTATACAGTCTTAAACAGGCTCCTTGGGCCTGGTACATAAAGATCGATGAGTATCTCCTTAATCATGGATTCACCAGGAATCCATATGATCCCAATCTCTACCTAAAGGAACAAGGGGGGAGATTGTCATATTGATTGTTTATGTTGACAATCTGGTCATCACAAGGAGTTCTCCATAGATGATTGATGCAACCAAGAATGATCTCAAATGATCATTTGACATGATAGATGATACAAGAGCATCCTTGGTTCAAAAGATATCTTGCATCAACCAAAAAAATTTGCATTTCAGTTTGTTTGTAGTTTAGTTTGTTTCTTTTCATTTTAGTTAGTTTAGTCCGAAGAAGTTTTTGTATTTTGGTCTGCATTCTACTGTAGTTGCATTTCAGATCATGTGAAGCTGGACTTGGCATCTAGATTCATTCATCTACATCATATCTAGAATTTAGAGTATTTGGATTAAGTACCGAAAAGTTATTGCTATCAGAAGATCAACTATTTTCTCAGAACAAAGTATCCTGGCAGTCTCAGATAATCAGCTAAAGGAGAAGACCTACGGAGCATTTCCTGACTTGAGGAGCCTAATGACACATCATTCAATGATCTTTGGTTCATGGCCGACCTTCCCCAAGATCTGCACATCATTCCATTCACTTGTGGAGGAGTTCTATTCATTTAAGTCCGATCTATCCGTGTACACACGTTACAGCTCTTCATTGGAGTTTGTGATCTTCCTTAGCCAACGTAGAGGAATCTTTTGTACCAAAGACGATATATAAGGATGTAATAGATCCCTAGGAAAGGAATTAGCCATTGATTCATAATCCTTAGTTTAGATTTTGTACGAAGGGCTTCAAAGCTATATCTTGAGCATATTCTGATATTTTGTAATTAGGCCTGTGAGCCTCAATTATAAGCCTGCATGTTGCCAGCCGATCTATATTTGAATTCTATAGTATACTAAATGACTAAATCTGCATTTGTTTCATATCTTTGAGTTGTTTCCATTGCATTTACTCTTGTTGTACAGTCTGGACAGTTCATTCTGTTAACCCTCCTATCGTGACTGCACCAAGTGGTATAAGAGAAAAAGTTTGAATCTTTGGGAGTGAATTGAGTGAAGTTGGTGATGCCGAGGCATGGAGGATTCACCCAAAGTCACAAACTTCAAACAAAAGACTTATCTCACAAACTTCCACTATGCTTTGATGAGAGCAGCAAATAAGCTAAATTTGACATAATTTTTAGAATACAACTCAAACCCATGATCAAAAACCTGATTTGGATACCCATTATCCTCTTACACAACATATCTCACATGCAACATAGGTTGTTTTTTAAAGTATACTTCAAAAATGGACTGTTATAGAGATGGAGACCCTAGTAGATTGCAGACCTGCCCTCACCAAAAATGTCATAACTCACTTAATTTTTAATAAAAATTGCCCAAACAAAAAGAATATGAAACTAGACTCATATCCCCATATTTTTACATTAGTTTCAGACCTGTACTTGATCTTTAAAATCCGTACCATTCCAAACAAGATGACAGTTATAGTAAACAAAACTAGAAGTGTCCATCACTAAATTCATCATAACTTTCACACAACATAATAAACATTGATGTAACCAACGCCAAAAGAAAGAAGACTATAAGAGATTTCCAAAAAATATAATTTCGTGTCATATGGAATTCTGTACATGGCCATACCAACCTCAGGAACAACGAAAAATAGTCAAAAAAATGCAGAAAATTAAACTTTTTTTTCATTTTTCTTCTCTAAACTTCATCTATCCTTCATCTCTCCTTCCTCTCTCTCTCTTGCATGAATTTCAAGGCATAAATATTGTCTTTACATCCACGTTTCTTTTTCCATCGCTCCACTCTCTTTTACATGCAAAAAAAAGAGGCTAAAAATAGCCAAACCACTAACACTACTCAACTTAGAAAGTACTAAACTTAACCAAATCTTAAGACTCTACTACAAGTGACCTCTAAAACATGAAGAGTGGTCTTACATAGACCTTATTACAAGAATAATAAAATAAAACTCCTCCAATGTGAGAAAATACCTTTTAAACTCCCTATGACCCTTCATATGCCTCTTTTGTTTGCATTTTTCGCATTTTTTGCAATATTGACAATTTTACAATTTTTGCAATCCTTTACAAAATAACTTCAAATCCCACTAGAACATAATCAAATGCCTCTAATACATTTCCAATGACCTTATTACATCATTAAAATACCAAACTTAGATTAAAACCAAAATTTGCCTCATGGAGGCTTAAAGCTAGCAAGGTGATCCTACACCAGTTGGCAAAGGAATTCTATAAGATCTTGCTGTGGATAGATCACTGAATTGTGGCAGGTTACTTATGTCACAACCGATCACTGATTGTGAGGCAATTGTCACCTTGTAGCCTGATCACTAAACTTGAGGCAGTTTGCACTTGATCCTAAGAAGAATGCCACCAAGAAGAGTCCCTATTGTTGGAACAATGGCTGGTAGAATGGATGAGATGATGGAAATGATGAAAACAATGTGAATTTGATTGGATTCTATTGAAGAAGATAGGAGAAGAGGATTGACACTGAGACCTAACGTTGAAAATGATGATGAAGAGGAATTTCAATCTGTTGAACAAATTGGTGAAGCCCTAGAAGGTGATGAAGAAGAAGAATTAGATCAAGTCAAGATGTTACAAGTTGTTTCAAAGATTTGAAAGAGAACTAGAGTTGATTTTCTGAACTATACTGATAATTTGAACCCTGAAGAATTGATTGACTGGATAAATGACATGGAAGAATACTTTGAAGATGAAGAAGTTGAAGATCTGGAGAAGGTAAAATTTGCAAAGACAAAGCTGAAAGGACATGTTGGTATATGGTGGAAAGAAGTTTAGTTGGATAGAAATAGAAGAGGTAAAGAAAAGATTACAAAATGGGATAGGATGGTGACAAAATTGAAGAATCAAATCATACCTACTAATTATGAGTTGGAATGACTGAAAAGATTGCAAAACCTGAGACAAAAGGAGAAATTTGTGAAGGAGTACGCTAAAGAATTTGATAAGATGATTATAAGGACAAGACATAATGAAGAAAGCAAGGAGAAGGTGACTAGATACATCAATGGACTGAGGTTGAACACTCAAGCAGAACTAAGTGTAGTGAGGATGACATCCTTGGAGGAAGCATATCAGTTTGCCCTGAAAGTTGAAGATAAGTTGAACAAGAGGCATGATTAGAGATAGAGAGGAAGAGGAGGTAAATTTCAAATAGGTAGAACATTTTCCAGATGTGAGAGATCATTTGTGGAGAAAAACAAGTTGGACAACACATTTAAGAAGGAGAACAGAGATAACAATGCATACTAGAGCAATGATAGAAATTTTCTTCACAGAGGTAACTATAATTCATACTGAAATGAAGGACATAGAAGAGAGGGAAGAGGATTTGATAAGAGAACATTCAAAGGCACTTGTTTCAAGTGTGGAGGTGAATGAGATAGAGCATTTGAATGTAATGAAGGGAGCACAAGAAAGAAGATAGAGAACAGTGGAAGAGCAACTTATGTTGAAGGAGAGCCTATTGGATCATAGAGATCATTTGGTAAACTAGAGAAAGGAGAATCACTTGTGATGAGGAGAGCACTATTTCAAGAAGAGACAAATGAGGACCCACCACAAAGGAAAAGTTTGTTCAGAACTAGATGCAAATTAGGAGGTAAGTTTTGTAAGGTTGTTATTGATAGTGGTAGTTTAGATAACCTAGTTTCAGAGGAGATGGTGATGAAGCTGAAGTTGGAACTATTGAAACATCCTAATTCCTATCAGATAGCATGGATTTAGGATGATCATAAGGTATTGGTGAGTGAGCAATGTTTGGTAAAATTTCATATTGGATCTTATCATGATGAAGTCTTGTGTGATATTATGCCTATGGATGTATGTCATATTTTGTTTGGTAGACTTTGGCAGTATGATAGAAAAGCTACACATGATGGGAGAAAGAATACATACACTATAACATCAAATGGGAACAAAATTACCTTGATTCCTTTGGAGGTTGATCCTAAGAGTGAAGTATGTGGGAATGCTAGAATCTGTTTGGTAGATGGAAGAAAATTTCTGGATGGTTTGAGACATGAGAATATGTGTTATGCTTTGATTCCTAAGAAGCCTCAAGCATTGAAGAAGGAGATTGAAGAATCACAATCGGAGGAGATAAAAGAGTTGCTAACAGAGTATGAAGACATCATATCAGATAATGTGCCTGAAGGATTGTTGCCTATAAGGAGTATCAGTCATCACATGGATCTTATACTGGGAGCTAGTTTTCCTAATAAAGCAACACACAAAATGACACCAATAGAGAATGATGAACGGAATAGATAGATACAAGAATTGTTGAGGAAAGGTTTGATCAGGGAAAGCTTGAGTCCTTGTGTAGTACCTACAGTGTTAGCACCAAAGAAAGATGGAGAATGGAGAATGTGTACTGACTCTAGAGCAATAAACAAGATCACAATTAAGTATAGATTTCCTTTACCTAGGATGGATGATATCATGGATTGTTTGAGTGGAGCAAGATATTTCACAAAGATATATTTGAAGAGTGGATACCATCAGATCAGAATCAGAAAAGGAGATGAAGGGAAGACTACTTTTAAGACAAATGAAGGACTATATGAGTGGTTAGTGATGCCTTTTGGATTGACAAATGCACCTAGTACTTTCATGAAATTGATGAATGAAGTCTTAAATAAATTCTTAGGTAAGTTTGTGATTGTATACTTGGATGATATTCTTATTTTCAATAAGACAAAAGAAGAACATTTGTGGCACCTTAGACAAGTTTTGCAAAGACTGGGAGAAAAGAAATTGCTAATAAACATCAAGAAGTGTAGTTTCATAAAGGAAGAATTGGTATATTTGGGATTTGTGATTTCTGCGGAAGGATTGAAGATGGACCCTGAGAAGGTAAGAGCAATTGTTGAATGGCCTATGTCGGAGAGCATTGGAGAAGTTAGATCATTTCATGGATTGGCTAGTTTCTACTAGAAGTTCATCAGAAATTTTAGTTCAGTTTGTAACCCTATGACAAAGACAATGAGAGGTGACAAAAAAAATTTCAAATGGACATCTAGAGTAGATAAAAGTTTTGAACTACTGAAGCATAAAGTGATAGAGCAACATGTTTTAGCATTATCAGATTTCAATAAGGTATTTCAAGTAGATTGTGATGCAAGTGGGAGTGCAATTGGAACCGTGTTAAGTCAAGAAGGTAGACCTATAGCATATTTTAGTGAGAAGTTGAATGACGCAAGGAGAAGATATTCAGTTTATGATCAAGAGTTCTATGCCATAATTCAAGTCTTGAAGAAGTGGAGACATTATTTGTTACCTAAGGAATTTGTGTTATATACAGATCATGAAGCTTTGTAGTATTTGAACAGTCAAGGTAAGTTGAATCAGAGACATATGAGATGGGTAGAGTTCATGCAGAGTTATACATTTGTGTTGAAACATAGGAGTGGAAAATCAAACAAAGTTGTTGATGCCTTGAGTAGAAGAAGGAACTTGTTGACAAAAATGAGAGTTGAAGTGATGGGATTTGATGAATTGAAGAACATGTATGAGGAAGATCTTTCTTTTGCAAAACCTTGGAAAGCATGTAAGGCACCTGTGGTGATAGATAGGAGTAAGTGGTTGGATTATTTCATTTAGGAAGCTATGTTGTTCAGAGGAAATTAGTTATGCATACCTAGAAGTTCAATGCGAGATAATTTGATCAAGGAGAAACATAGTGGTGGATTAGCAGGGCATTTTGGTATTGATAAGATAGTGGCTTTGGTAAGTGAAAATTACTTTGGCCTCAGATATATAAGGATGTTTGGAAATTTGTGCAGAGTTGTAAAGTTTGTCAAATTACAAAAGGGAACAGTAAGAACACTGGATTGTATAAACCTTTGTCAATACCAGAGAGACCTTGGGAAGACATAAGTATGGATTTTGTAATGGGATTTCCTAAGACACAAAGATGACATGATTCTATAGTTGTAGTGGTGGAAAGATTTTCAAAGATGGCAAATTTCATACCTTGCAATAAAACAACTGATGCAGTGCATGTAGCTAACCTATTTTTCAAAGAGATTGTGAGATTGCATGGATTACCTAAGAGTATAGTTTCAGATAGAGATACAAAGTTTGTTGGATACTTTTGGAAAACACTTTGGAAGAAAATGAAGATAGATTTGAAGTTTAGTTCAGCTTTTCATCCACAAACTGGTGGACAAATAGAGGTAGTGAACATGAGCTTGGGAAACTTGTTGAGATGTTTGGTTGGAGAGAAGACAGGAATTTGGGATTTTATTCTTTCACAAGCAGAATTTGCATACAATAATTTAGTAAATAGGAGTACTGAAAGAACACCTTTTGAGATTGTTACCAGAGTGAATCCTAGAGGAGTGACAAAATTGAGAGATATGGGTGTGATAGAAGAGAGAAGTGGAGAAGCAGAGGAATTTGCAGATTACATGAAGATAGTGCATAATCAGGTGAAGAGACATTTGGAGAATATGAACAACAAATATAAGGAGCAAGTAGATGAGAAGAGAAGACACAGAATTTGCAGTGGGAGATGAAGTGATGGTATACTTGAGAAAAGAAAGATTTCCAATTGGGAAATATAACAAGTTGAAGATGAAGAAGTTTGGACCTTGTAAGATACTCAAAAAATTTGATTCAGGAAATGCATATGAAATGGAATTACTAGAGACATTGGGGATATCACCTATATTCAATATTGCATACCTCTATCAGTATCATGAAGTAGAGTTTAGTGACAACATGGAAGAAGACTTGAAGAAACAGTTACCACAACAAGCACTGGATCAGATTGAAGACATTTTTGATAGCAGAGTTGGATGCAACACTAGAGGAAGACAATACAAAGAATACCTTGTGAAGTGGAAAGGTAGACTGGAAGAAGATTCATCATGGATTTCTCAGGTTGAGGTAGACTGTCTTGGTTCTCCCCTAGCCCAAATAAAGTGAGGGACTCACTTTTCAATAACCTTTGATGTATGATGTAGGAGCATCCCTGGTTCAAGAGAAATCTTGCATCAACCAAAAACATTTGCATTTCAGTTTGTTTGCAGTTTAGTTTGTTTCTTTTCATTTCAATCAGTTCAGTCCAAAGCAGTTTCTATATTTTGGTCCACATTCTACTGTAGTTGCATTTCAGATCTTACAGAGCTAGAATTAGCATCTAGATTCATTCATATACATCATATCTAGAATTTAGAGCATTTGGATTAAGTACCGAAAAGTTATCGCTATTAGAAGACCAACTATTTTCTCATAATAGAGCATCCTGGCAGTCTCAGATAATCAACTAAAAGAGAAGACCTGTAGAGAATTTCCCAACTTGAGGAGCCTAATGACACATCATTCAATGATCTTTGGTTTGTGGCCAACCTTCCCTAAGATCTAGACATCATTCCATTCACTTGCAGAGGAGTTCTATTCATTTAGGTTTGACCTATCCATGTACACATGTTACAGCTCTTCATTGGAGTTTGTGATCTTCCTTAGCTGACATGGAGGAATCTTTTGTACCAGAGATGATATATAAGGATGCAATAGATCCCTAGGAAAGGAGTTAGCCATTGATTCATAATCCTTAGTTTAGATTTTATGCGAAGGGCTTCAAAGCTATATCTTGAGCATATTCTGATATTTTGTAATCAGGCCTATGAGACCCAATTATAAGCCTGCATGTTGCCAGCTGATCTGTATTTGAATTCTATGCTATACTGAATGACTGAATCTACATTTGTTTCATATCTTTGAGTTATTTCTGTTGTGTTTACTCTTGTTGCACGGTCTGGACAATTTATTCTATGAACCCTCCTACCATGACTGAAACAACAGATCTCAAGGTCCTACATTATTGTCTTGGCCTTGAAGTATGACAACAAAAGAATCATATCTATGTTTCATAGATGAAGTAAGCCAAGACAATGCTTGAGAGGTTCCATATGGAAGATTGCAAATTGATGTTGACTCCCATGGAGATAAGTTTGCAACTTTCCTGCCATGATCCATTTGATCAGGTGAATGCTACTCTTTATTGATAGTTGATTAGGAGTCTCATCTACCTTACATATACCAGGTTCGATATCAGCTATGCTATCAACTATCTTTCTAGGTTTGTGTAGGAATCTAAGGTTGTTCATTGGAAGATAATAAAGAGGGTTTTGATATACATTCGTGGTACAATGGCATATGGCCTGGAATACAAGCAGAATGTAGATTTTTCATTGTATGGATACACGAATGCGGACTATGCAGGTTCAGTGGATGATAGGAAGTTGACTTCAGGCTTCATTTTCTTTTTGTGATCAAGTATGATTTCCTGGGGAAGTAAAAAGAAGACCAATATTTCTCACTCTTCCATAGAGGTAGAATATCACGCCACAGGGGGGCTATCTATGAGGTGATATGGTTACATCATATTTTGACACATATAGGTGTTCTTGATATAGGTCGTACCATTTTGTTCTGCAACAATAAGAGTGTGCTAAATCTTATTCATAATCTAGTATTTCATGAGTGTACTAACCATATTAAGTTTCAGTGCTTAGCAAAACAATATTCAACTCCAGTTCTGTTCAACTCAAGAGCATCGTGTCGACATTTTTACAAAATCACTTTTAGCAGTGAAGTTTGAAGCTTTCCAGATTTTCATGCTTTCATCTCTTGGGCATATGATGTAATAAGGTGGGGTGTTAGATTTATAATATATTACATCATTATAATATGTTAATAATATATCTTATATTATTAACATTACCAATCTATAACTATCTTTGATAGTTATTGTTGGTTGGTTGGGTATGCCCGACTAAGTGGTTATTCAAACCACTTACATATGTATATATATTTTGCTACTCTCAATAAACACTTTTCTCATTTCTCTTCAATAACATGAGTCTTGTCTAGTTCTTCTCTTAGATCTCCATTTGCATCTTTCAAGGAATCATAGGTTCTAGAGATTTTTAGCAATTGCATCTCAAGGCCTTCAATTTTGTCTTTTATTTCTTTAGTAGTTATGGGCCAGGATAAACAAAATTGATATAGATCATTGGCATCACTTAAAGCATTGTGAACACTTTTTATACTATTGTCTAGCAAAATGTGTGCCTTGGAGAACTTATCTGTTAATTCTACTAACCTCTAATTATCTATTTCTTCTCTTGCTTCTTCTCAGGTACCTTTTCAAGGGACTCAAAGTGACTGTTGAATGTCTCCATTAATTTCCTCATTTGCAATGCAGGGGCTAGAGAGACATCTCTTTTAACATCAGGCAGTATCTTTTCAAAAAATTTCATGAGCTCTCCCAAAAGCTCATTCACTTCTATACGAGACTATAGGATTTCTTCATGTGTAGATGCCTAAAATATTGTCCCCAATTAAAGATTTTGCAAGGGAGATATGCTGGACAAGTTAATTTGTCGATCTAAGGATTGTACCTGTAATGGTTGTGATGAAGACATGGTTTGAATTTGTCTTTGTCTTTCCAAGAACTCTCTAATGGAGTCTATCGAAGAAACTCCAAAGCCTTCACCAACAATATCCTTTTTCTCCTCTTCAGAAGCCAATCTGGAATCAGACATTTCTAGAGGTTGGCTTCCACAAAATACTTCTTCTTCAAAATGAATATACTCTGGGATAGAGGTATTATTCAGATTGTTAACAACTTAATTAGAAATAGCCTCTCTTTGTTCTCCCTCATCACCAACTATCGTTTCTTCTGGAAACTCCCTTTGCTGATCAGCAATCTCTATATTCTCCTGAGAGCCAACCACATTCAGATCTTCTGCATTCATTTCTATTGTTGGTGGTGGAAAATTTTCTTTAGTTAACCCATGTCGTTATGTAGTAGTTTCACCTTTTGATTTATTTTCCTCAATCTGATCTTTATCATTTTCATCTTCTTTAGAAGACCATTCTTCAATTGTAGCAATCTGTAGTTCTTCAAGAATACTTGCAATTATTTTCAATGTGTCCTTTTTCAATCTTTCTATTTCATCTTTATCATTTGACATTAAGGTATTTAGTCTTTTTTTTGTCCTAAATTCTTTGGCTAACTTTTATATGGCTATAATCTTATCTTGTTCATAAATTGTAGGAGAAGCCTTCTCAAGTGCCTTATTTTTCAATTCAATGTCCTTGTTCGTGGCATCATCTCTTCTCTTAGTCATTACATCTACAAGACTATCAGGTAGATTGTCAATTATTTATATTAATGCAACATTGAATGCATCCATGTACATGATAATGGTTGTTTTAATGATTGATTGATCTTTTGCTGACCTTTCATCATACAACTCAGCTACCTGGTTCAGACTGCCATACTCAGTTATAGCATTAATTGTGGCTTCTAGTTGTAGAGGGGGAAGATAGAACTTTTTTATTTCTCCTGCTTTCCCTTTCCCTTATTTGTAGCTTCACCTTCCTTTCTTTTCTTCTTTTTTCCTGAGGTTTGGCCTTCTTCACCAGATATGACTTCTCTTTTCTTGTGGATACAACCATCTTTATCTTTCTCAATATCTTCTTCTTCTTCTATAACAATGTCAATCTTTGTCCTTTTAATTTGTGTCTCTTCTTCAGAGAGAAGGGACTCTCTTTTCTTCTGGACCAGTTTGGGTCCTTTTTTTTCTTTTTCTTCCTCAATGACATTATGTGTCTTCCTCACTACTTTACCCTTTACTCTTCTCTTCTTTGCAGGTTTAGAAATACTAACTATTTCATTCTTCTTAGGACTGGCTATAGGCATGGCTCTGAAGGTATTAAAGGAGCAGCAGCAAAGGGGTTAGCAATCCTTGTTGACCTCCTAATACTTGGTGATTCCCTTTTAGGTTCAAATGTGCCCTTGGATATCTCTACAAACCCCTTTTGTGCCAACATCTCTTCAACTCCAGACTTCATTTCTTCAACATTCTTCTTGATCTCTCTCTTTGTGCTTAAGATGCACCTTAGTAGATTTTTCTTCATATGTTCCAAGTCTTTCTTCAGAGGTGTCTTTAGGCCTTCTCAGCATTAGGTTTGCAAAACCTACAATGATATTTTTAGATACTTCATATTCCATTTCTAGAATCTAGACAGTCCTAGGTTCTACTGCCTCCATGTAGCATCCATCTTTGCTTACCATAAAAGTATATCATCTTTGTATTTCTCCACAACTTTCTTAGGGATCCTTTCCCTAGAATTCATATTCTCTTGAAATATTTTAATGTAACCCCAGAGTGTAGCATTTTGAGTTTGAATGTTCCTAGTTCTTCTCAAATGGTCTCTGATCTAGGTAGGTACAGTAATGTGTCCTAACCACATAATGGTTTGAACACCTGGAACTTCCTTGAGGAAATAGAACAGTAAACAGACAACCAAAGTACCAAACTTGAAAGGATATTTTGAATCATTTGTCTTTTGCAAGTTTTCAAGTAATTGTTGTCTTAGCAACTCAAACAGGTCATAATCCATACCCTTTTTGACCATCTAACATGTAGTGTATATTGCAGTAGCTGAGACTATTTTTTCTCTATTTGTGAAGTAGATCTTGTAACCTATCATCATAAATGCATATTTTACTGCTGGATTTTCAATGTCATAATTCACAGTCAAAGCTCTCTTGTCAATTTTGTCTCTTGTGTGTTTCATCACAACATTATTTTTAACAGATTTGAGTGCCAGAATAGATTCAGTGGAGCACAACCCTATTATAGCCCTAATGGCTTCCTTGTTTATCATGTGTGGAAGGTCTAGCCACATTAATCTATCATGAGTGCAGATCAATACATAACTTGTTGGCAAGAGACACATTATGGCTTCATGATTGTTGTCATTGATGGCAAAAAAGTTCATCCCACACATCTACAGGACATGGTGTGCCTATACCGGAAGTCAGATTGAAGAATGCTATGGTCTGATAAGCAAGAACAGATCATGTGGCAAGGTCTGATAGTCAGGTCCAGATCTCTTAGAGGAAGCATCTTTGTAAACTATGGAATTGGGAAAGTCAAGAGGAATACCTTGACTGATAGATTCTAGGAATTGAGCCTCCAGTGATAAGAGTGAAGAGGTATGAGTATCTAAGTTTTGGGGTCTGGTTTGGCGGAGTAGACTGAGGAAGAACTAACAGACAGAGTAGCAGAATTATTTCGGATGAGATATTGACGGTGAGCAAGGTTCTTAAGGTATTATCCATGATTGGCTGACATATTAGATGATTTCTATAAGTATCTCCTTGATTCACATCACTTACTGAGCAAAGATTCAGCTGACAGACTAAAGTTTGGGAAAATATTGACTATTCTGAATGCCAACTAGAAAGAGGATGAAATCCGTTGTGTGGATATATATACCAGATGGATTTGGATATAAAGGAGTTGAGTGTGTTAGTATGTACAAATAAAAAGTAGAAGTATAGTGTGAAAGCAGTAAGACAGGTCCAGTATGTGAAAGGACAGTAGCACAAAAGAAGAGGAAGAATGAAGTGTAGTAGATCAGTATACAGAGCTTAATTGGACCTGAACTCCAACATATGTGGATGCATCTCATCAGTTCAAGTATCTTGTTACTCTCTTTATAACTTGTAGACAATAAGTCTCTTGTAGGCAGTGAGCCTCTTGTGAGCAGTGTGCTCGGGCAGTGAGCCCTAATTGGCAAGTGCCATCTTTTGTATTTCTATTCTTCTAATAGAGAATACATTCTTGGGTTAATCACCTCATGGTTTTCTCCCTTAACAGGGTTTCCATGTCAAAAATATTGTGTCATGTGTACTAAGTTTATTTCTTCTTTCATGTTCATTTAAAGCTTATGAGTTTTGATACTGCACTAGTTGATTAAGAAGAACAAAAAGCTAAAATAATTAAGATAACTGATTCACCCCCCCTCTCCATTATCAACAATTGGTATCAGACCCAAGTTCCTCCTAACAGAGCCTAATAGCTTGAGGAAGATCTAGGAATTCAAATAGATGTGTATGGTATGAGGGAACAACTTCAGACTGTTCTAGATGATCTTGAACAATCTAACTCTGAAGTCAATGAATTGAAGGAAAGACTCAAACAGGCTGATGATTTCATAAATGAACTAAAAGGGAAACTAAGTATCTCTATGAAAAAGAGAAAAGATCTACTTCAGTAATTGGCAAGTCAAGGTGAAGCAGATGATACAAATGAAGATCTGAAGGAGAAAACCAAGTTATGTGAAAAGTTATCAAAATAAGTCATTATGGTAAGACATGAAATGGAATTAGGAGTCATAAAATTTACTCAAGAAATTGAAGAGAAAAGAAAAACAGAAGATGATCTAAGACTATCTCTCAAAGAGAAAATTGAATACTGCCACAAGATGGATAGAATAATCAAACATCTTGAATCTAATCTTGAAGATGCTAAAGATAATGAAGAAAAACTTGAGGATCAAATTATCTCTCTTAAAAGGGATCTTCAAACAGTAAATGAATACAAAGAAAAATTCAAGATAAGTTCTACTCAACTTGAAGTTCTTCTTGAAAGCCAAAAGAGGGTAGATGACAAGTGTGGCTTGGGATATGAGAAAGGTGAAAACTCTGGATCTGGTCAGAAGAAGTTTGGATCAGAAAATCCAAGAAATAGGCCTAGAAGACCTCCAGTAAGGCAACCTAATGCTCAAAGATATCCATCCTTCAATGGATACTACCACAACTGCAATAAATTTGGTCACAAAGCTAATCAGTGCAAAAAGAGAATGAATCAGACTAATACATCCTTCTCCAGACAATGTTTCAACTGCAAGAGGTATGGTCACAAATCTCATGAGTGCAGAAATATGCAAATGAACAATTCATTCAATGGTAGATGCTTTGCATGCAACAGAATGGGTCATATGGCTAATCAATGCAGATCAAGAGGATATCAATCAAATATGCAAAGAAATGTTGTTTTCCACAATTGCAATAGATTTGGTCATATTGCCAAATTCTATAGAAGCAAGAATCAGGACAAAAGAGGTCTAGTACATCATAATCAGAATCAAGAGAAGGGAAAAAGAATAGTGAATGTGGATGAAGTTCAAAGTGAGATGAACAAGATTTGGGTGAAGAGAAGTACAGAAAATGTAGGAGATGGATCTGCACTAGAATCTGGTGCTGATATTCCTTCCGAAAATTAAAAAGTGAGCTCTGGCTCAGAGGGAGACACAAGGAAAAACACTTTTCCCCCAGCCAGTTAATTGGTGCCAGGATTGGCACAAGGAGAGTTGCAGATTAAAGGGTTCTCAGAGAAACATCTAAATAAGCTGTGGTTAAGATATGGAAGATCTGCAAGATGTTTGGAACAAAATTGTTTCGGTTCTTCAAGTCATCCGAATAAGAAAAATAAGGCAAACCAGAATGACTTAAGTTGAGCATTTATTGCAACTTGGTATTAGGGTTTACGGAGTAATATAAGGGTTTTTCTTATCAAACATTTGTTCATTCTGCATTTGAAAAGAAGCAAAAAGGAGCTCTGCAACAAATTTCCTCAAGCCCATCAAAAATCATCTGTAGAAGTTGATTCATCCAGCAATTGATCTGGATGACTCCATGAAACCTAGAAGCATAAAAGGTATTTCCCGTTCTTGAATATCTCTCTGCAAATCTTTGAAAGATGACTACTCTGAATGTGGTGAAGATTTCTAATAGGCCTCGACCCAAATTTAAGAAACATCCTTATAAATCTCTAGAAGTGGACCCCTTAGAGGCATTTTCCAGCATTTCGCATGGGGTTTTACACATAGAGGATATTAGGGCATATATTCATGTGAATATTGAAGAATTTGGGGAATCTAAGCTGGTTGATATCTATCACAAGCATTTGATGGATGACTCATTTGAAATTAAAACTCATTATAAAGCCATCTGGGAAAAGCATTTTGCACAATGTATTCATTTCCCTTGTTTTACAAAAGATGAATGGGTTTGGTATGTTTTGAGTAGGGTGCATGATAACTTCATGTGGTTAAATGGACCATTCAAGATCACTAAGGATGCCATTAAGGTAGTAATTGGATTACACTCAACCAGTGAGATGCCCACTCTCAAATCTGTCAAAAACCAAATTGTAAGTGAGGCTACTAGATCAAAGTTTGATAAAAGAGCAATGACAATTGAGGATATCACAGATCTGGATATCAAGTTTGCATCAATGATAATTGGATATAAGATATATCACTCCAGTAGGGAGAATTCAATATCTGAAACTGCTATATATACTGCTTATGAAATGTTGAGGAAGAATGTAGACTATGATCTTTGTGAGCTTCTTCTGAACCAACTCTGGAGAATCTACAGAAGATAAAGAAAGACAAGAAGAATTCCTTCAAGTATGGTGGGTTGATACTGTGTTTGTTCATCTACTTCATGAATGAGCTTCTCAGATCCAGTGGTTGGGTGTGGCAGAATGATAGACCAGTAGCCATCCAAATCAGGGATTACTTGTATGGATTTGGTGATGCTAAGGCACAGAATACTGCACTATGGGGTTATTTCAAAAAAATTCAAAACATGATGTGGGCTAGAGAAAGAATTTCTAAATCATTAGTTGAAAAATATAAGGAGACAGTTTTCTTTATGGTAGAAACTGATCAGTGCCTAATGGAGGCAGTGGAGCCAAGGGTAGTGTGGATCATGCCAATGGGGTATGAAGTTGATGAGAAAATTATAGAGCTGCATGTTCAACACATGCTAAGTTAGCCAAAGGATCCTAAGGCAGAAAGGTTTGGAACCTTTCAAGAGTTAAGTGTGAAGATCCATGTGGAGCTACGACAATTGGAAATGAAGAGAAGAGTGAGAAAAGAAGTTGAGAACATTGCCAAAAGTTTTGACATTTCAAAAGAGGCACTTGATGCCAGTGGAGAAAAGATGGAAAGGACAGAAAAAGAAAAGGAAGAAGCAAAAAAACAAAGTGCTCTAGTAGAAGCCCCCTCCTAGACCAGATCCTCTAAGGGCTCTACATCTGTCACTGCTAAGAGCTCAAAGGCATCTAAACCAGAAGCAAAATCATTCAATAAAGGTGAAAAGAGAACAAAAACAAAGGCAACAAGGTCTTACATTAGTTAGAAGGATGATGAAGAGACTCAATCTGATGAAGAGATCAAGAAGATGAAGAAGAAGAAAATATCTAGTGAAACCAAGGAGGCAGAGGCAAAAGAGTTTGTTGAAAAGCCCACTCTGTCATTAGATATGTGGTTAAAGCAGTTACTGTGGATGGGAACCTACAACCTATAATAGAATTCTATGATGCATATAATGATGCAGATAGAAAGATCTTGGAGGAAGCCACAGTTAAGTACTTGAACATATACAATAAGGCTTTTATTGAAATTATATCTCTCATTCCCAAAAGTCTAGAGAAGGAATTAGAGATAAGAAAGAATAATGCTAGGGCAAAGGATCTTGAGATCCAAGAACAGATAACCATTCAGCTCTTTCCTTCAATCACTTTGAAACAAATGAACATGGTCTTCAAAGATTGCAAGGATGAGTTTCGAAGTAAGGCTAGAATGAATCAGCTCATGCTTGGAGAAACTGATAAGGTGGCAAAAGAAACAGAGGAAATCCTCTGAAATGCCTATAAAAGATTCAATATTCCTATTGTAGAGGATTTAGGTGATGATCCCTTGGGAATGGATAACAAAGAAGAACCCACTGAGAAAATGGGAGAAGAGGTAAAGGAGACAAGTAAAGAAAAAGGTATAAACTTAGATTCCTCTGCTCTGGAAGAAGAAGTCCATGAACAAGCAAACATCTCTCCTCCGATTTCCCTTGTAGACTCTAGATCTAAAGGAGAAGAACAAATAAAGGAGAAAACCAGTCAAGGAGAAGAAGTACAAGAAAAGGAGAAAGGTCAAATAGATAAAGTCACAGATGACAGTGCCAAGATTGTAGAAGGGGAGAAAACTCTGTCTCTGGCAAAAGACACAACAGAAGCTGTCAAGGATTTCTTGACCAAAGAGATGATGGAATTTGATGAACCAGAGTTGCTTCAGGGTCCATTCAATTTTGATTCTCTCTCTCTGGTGCAAACCATGAAGCTAGCATCCTTTACTTCAGCAAAGGTAAAAGAAAAGCTTCTAAAGTCTCACATGGAAGATTGCAAGCTTATAGAAATTGCATCCAGTGTACTAGAGAAAATCTTGCCATCTTTTCAGAAGGATGCCTCAGCCTCTTCATCTAGTAATCTCAAATCTCTAGTTAATAGTGTTAGCACACATTTTGATTCCTTAGAAAAGTTAGCAGAAGCTAAGGTCTAGAAGGAGTTTTTGGCAAAATGATTATCAGAGGTACACGGGTTAATATCAAATGATAGGAGAGTTATGGATACCAGAATAAAGAGCCTGGAAAATGCTCTTAAAGATGACGGATATATCTATAAATTTTGTTTATCTTGGCCAAAAGTGACCAAGGATTTTGACAAGAAAGTAAAAGAGAAAGAGGATAAACTATTAAGTTTATCTCAAAGTTTTGATCCTCTCTCCTCTTCCATAATAAATCAAGAGTGCTAGACTCTTGCAACTATAAATGAAATAAAGAAGCTTGAGAAGGAGAAGAAAATAAAAATAAGCAGGCTAAGTGAACTAAGAGGGATTATTATCCTTAAGTTAGAGGCCATGCATGAGGCTCTAACTGATGCTCAGACCACAGCCTAGACCAGTGATTCGACAGATCTTAAAAGGGGCAGAAGCCTTTGCATTCCTATTGAGTGGTCACATCTCAATTTTGGACAGGATGAAGTAGAGTTGGGCAACAAAACTTGTCCAGTTGAAGACAACTTTTGCAGACATACTATAGTATATGTAAGTATAACCTATTTATGTACTTATACGGCTAAGTATAGATGAATTTTTGGGCAATTTTTGGTGCGTGGACCCTACCCTTTGCCATTGATGTCAAAGGGGGAGTGAGGAAGAGTGAAAAATGTGGAATCCAGCTAAGGGGGAGCTCCGGTAAAATGTACATTAGAATAGAGCATCAACCAAGGGGGAGTGTAGTATAACACTTAGTCATTTTTCACTAAGTGTTGTCATCAATGACAAAGGGGGAGATTGTTGGCAAGAGACACATTATGGCTTCATGATTGTTGTCATTGATAACAACAAAGTTCATCCCACACATCCACAGGACATGGTGTGCCTATACCGGAAGTCAGATTGAAGAATGTTGTGGTCTGGTAAGCAAGAACAGAGCATGTGGCAAGGTCTGATAGTCAAGTCCAGATCTCTTAGAGGAAGCATCTTTGTAAAGTGCAGACTTGGGAAAGTCAAGAGGAATAACTTGACTGATAGATTCTAGGAATTGAGCCTCCGGTGATAAGAGAGTGAAGAGGTATGAGCATCTATGTTTTAGGGTCTGGTTTGGCAGAGTAGACAGAGGAAAAACTGACAGACAGAGCAGCAGAATTATTCCAGATGAGATATTGATGGTGATCAAGGTTCTTAAGGTATTATCCATGATTGGCTGACATATTATATGAATTCTATAAGTATCTCCTTGATCCACATCACCTGGTGAGCAAGGATTCAGCCGACAGACTAAAGTTTGAGAAAATATTGACTATTTCGGATGCTGACTAGAAAGAGGATGAAATCTATTGTGCGGATATATATACCAGATGGATTTAGATATAAAGGAGTTGAGTGTGTTGGTATGTGTGAATAAAAAGTAGAAGTATAGTGTGAAAGTAGTAAGGCAGGTCTGATATGTGAAAGGATAGTAGCACAAAAGAAGAGGAAGAATGAAGTGCAGTAGATCAGTATACAGAGCTTAATCGGAACTAAACTCCAGCATATGTGGATGCTTCTCATTAGTTCAAGTATCTTGTTACTCTCTTTATAACTTGTAGATAGTGAGTCTCTTGTAGGCAGTGAGCCTCTTGTGAGTAGTGTGCTCAGGTAGTGAGCCCTAATTGGCAAGTGCCATCTTTTGTATTTCTATTCTTCTAATAGAGAATACATTCTTGGGTTAATCACCCCATGGTTTTGTCCCTTAACAAGGTTTCCATGTCAAAAATATTGTGTCATGTGTATTGAGTTTATTTCTTCTTTCATGTTCATTTAAATCTTATGAGTTTTGATACTTTACTAGTTGATTAAGAAGAATAGAAAGTTAAAATAATTAAGATAACTGATTCACCCCCCTTCTCAGTTATCAACATACCTTACCCATGCATCTTCATTACACGAATTGGGAAAATCATTCCAAACATCTAACTTTTTCTCGGTTGGGGCACTATATTTATGATTCAGATCAAAATTGTCATCTGTTAACTCATTAACCAAAATATCTCCTAGTTTTGCATGGTTGTATTCCTCCATATTTGTGTGTATATACATTCTTACATCCTCTATATTTAGGACACCTTATGGTATATTTGAGAAAGTTCCATTCAGATCCCTTTCCATGGATTTGAAGGGTTGTTTCTTGCATTTAGGTTGTGGGCACTCAGTAACCTCTACAACTTGTGGTGTATCTATTGCAAGTTATTTTTTAGGAAAAGAAGGAGGAAGATGGAATTGGTAGCTTGAACCTATTGTAAGTATGTGCTAATTGGTGTTGTCATTGATGTCAACATGTTTGTGTTGTTATTTGTGTCAACAATATCTTCTAGCATTGTTGTTTGTTGATTGATTGAAGAACACTTTCTAAGTATTTTGCTCCACATTTTCTTTGTAGTGAAGACTGGAGTGTGAGCTTTGGATATGATTTAGAGAAGTGTTTTAAGATGTTGAATCCAAAATTTGGTGGTCCAAATCACTGTGCAGAAAAATTTTATTCATTAGTGTGAATACTATGCCTGGCAAGGTTTGCAGAGTGACAGGGAGAAAGTGTTTTGCTCTGCATTTCTCCGCAGATTGGATTTTGGCTTTGTGGATCTAGACTTAAGATTATAAGGTCCTTATTTATTTTCATCCCAAATAATTTGTCATTTGGCGCTTTTGAAGGCAAGCTAGTGATTAGCAGAGTTTGACAGTGTCTGATAAGAAGCAATCTATGATATGTTCTTCAAGTGAAATAAGTTAAGATCTATTGTGGTTGGATTTTCTGGTTTCCAAATGATTCTATGATGTTCATAGATGTCCCTTGAATGCATTGAAGGCATGTGCTTGATCCACAAGCTATAATGAAGATCTTCGAAGCATGTGTTCAAGTATTCTTGATGATTGCACCAGTCTGGCCGACCTGGATAATTAACACTCTTTAAGGATGAATTTCCTAAATTGTAGAAGTGTGTGGTAGCATGTGAAGATGTAATTGATTCCATGCTAAGGCATCAAGTATTCCTTGTTTATTCATTTTGTCTACAAGTTTGTTTAGGTCTAGTCTTAATTTGATATATGAATGTATGCCGACCTTAGGGATTGTTCCAATGGTTGATGATTGTAATGCTGACCTTGATGTACATTCAAAGGTTGATGAATTATATAAATATATGTAATGAAGTAGTGAAAGAAGTGTGATTGAGAGAAGATGCGAAGATAAGTGTGAAGTGTAAAAGCAAAGCAGAGTAGAGGATATTTATTGTGCTTCAATGGAACTGAACTTAGGTATGGTGTAGATGCTACTAAATTAGTTCACCCCTTAGCAGTGAGCCACCCCCAGCAGTGAGCCAACCCTCGGAAGTGAGCCAACCCTTATCAGTGAGCCACCTCTTGGTAGTGAGCCATTCTTTTGGGTAGTGAGCCTTGGGCAGTGAGCCACCATTTGATATTTGATATTGTTACTACATTATATTGTGAACTAGCACTCACCATGGCTTTTCATTGTGTAGGGTTTTCCACGTAAAAATTTGGTGTTCATGTGTGAATGGTGTTGATGTATTCATGTGTTGATCCTGCTATTCATGTTTAATGTTCATAACAGAATAAGAAAATAAGTTAAGTGTTTGTGAAATTGATTTTGGTTTAAGGAAGTTAAAGTTTTGATACAACAGATTCATCCCCCTTCTCAGTTGTCTTGTGCCATTCAACAATTGGTATTAGAGTGAGGTTCTTTTGAAGAAAGCCTAATAGATTAAGGTAGATCTGAGATGGCACACAAGAAAGGAATTCCTTAGTTTGATGGATCTGACTATGCCTATTAGAACGTACGACTGCAAAGTTATCTCATTTCTCTTGATTATAATGTTTGGGCAATGGTTAAAGATAAATGCATAGTTCTTAAAGATCAGGATACTAAAGAAGAGATTAAAGAGTTTGAGGACAATCAACAAGCTAAAAATGCTTTGTTAAATTCCCTATCTAACACTGAAATGGCAAAAGTTGTAAATCTAGAAACTACTTATGAGATTTGGGACAACCTAAATAAAATCTATGAAGGTGATGCATCTATCAAGAAGGCCAAGTTTTAGAATTTGAAGACCACATATGAAACCATGGGAATGGGTGAAGATGAGAATATAACAATTTACTTACAAAAGATTGATGAAGTTGTCAGCAACATCAAGGGTCCTGGTGGAGAATTAAAGGATGAGGGTGTTATAGATAATATACTCAAAACACTTCCCAAATCTTATAGCAACAAGCTATCTACCATTGAAGAGTTGTAGGAACTAGGAAAAATTACAAAAGATTAATTACTTGGTAAACTGATTACTTTAGAATTAAGAGATTTTGGTACTACTGATGGCCCTGTGAAAACTGAGACTACTTTCAAGGCCAAGGAAGAAACTAAGACTTCTAGATTAGAAAAATATGTTGTAGAATTAGATGATGAAGATTTTACAGAGCTAGAAGCCAAATTTGCTAGAAGAATAAAGAGGGGCAGAAAAGGAAAATTCAAAGGTAAGTTACCTTTCAAATGATTCAGTTGTGGTAAAATTGGTCATTATGCTTCAAGATGTCCTGACAGAGCTTTGAGAATCAATGAAAGAAAAGTAAATATGGTAAGAAATAGTTATTATGTTAGACATGACGAAGGTGTAACTGATGATGAATCTAATTCTAATGATGCCAATAGTAGTGAATGCTTGTTTATTCAATTAGAGAAGAACCCGTTTCTGCTAATCTTGCAAGTTGTATGAAGAAAGAAAGTGTAAGACAATTGTCTGCATTCCATGTTGAAAAGGAAGATGAATAGATCATTGGCATTGGATGCTCAAACCACATGACAAGAGACAATCTGAGTAAGTTTGTTAAGTTTGAAAAGTATGATGGAGGACTTGTTAGGTTTGGTGATGATACAACTGGTAAGATTTGTGGAAAAGGATCTATTACTTTTGATGGAAAGTATAATACAGATGATGTTTCATATGTCAAGGGTCTAAAGCATAATATACTAAGTGTTGGACAAATGTGTGACAATGGGTATAATCTTGTGTTCAAGGACAATGGGTGTAAGATACAAAATAGCTCCAAAACCATAATTGCTACTGGAAAGAAGACTCGTGGTAATGTCTATCATTTGAAAGGTGCTAAAACTTTTTTCTTATTGGCTAAGTCAGATGAGAGTTGGCTATGGCATAGGAGAATGTGTCACATTAACTTCAATAATCTGGTGAGAATAAGCACCATTCAAGTTGTAAGAGATCTACCTAAGATTGTGAAGGCTGCCAATGTTATATGCAAAGAATGTCAGTTTGGAAAGATGACAAATACCACCTTTAGAAGAAAAGAATAATCCTCTACCAGTTTGCTGGAGCTGGTGCATATAGACCTATGTGGTCCCACAAGAATAAGAAATCTGCAAGGTGAAAGGTACTTCATGCTTCTCATTGATGATTTTTCAAGAATGACTTGGGTTAGTTTCCTTAGAAAAAAGATAGAAACTTTAGATAAGTTCAAGGAATTCAAAGCTATGGTTGAAATTCAATTGGATTTGAGAATCAAATGTTTAAGATCTAACAGAGGTGGTGAGTTCACCTCAAATAAATTCAATGCTTTTTGTGATGAACATGGAATAAAGAGACATTTGTCTGCTCCTCGAACTCCTCAAAAAAATGAAGTGGTTGAAAGAAAGAATAGAATTGTTCAAGAAGCTACCAAAGCAATGATCAAGGAAGTAGACCTACTGGAAGTGTACTAGAAAGAAGTGATACATATTATTGTCTACATTCAAAATAGAGTGCAAGTTAGAGTAGAATAATCAAAGACACCTTATGAATTGTGGTATGGTAGAGCTCCTATTGTCAAATACTTCAAAGTTTTTGGAATCAAATGCTACATCAGAAGGGATGAAGAATTAGGAAAGTTTGATGCTAGATGTGATGAAGGCATATTCATTAGATACTCCACTAAGAGAAAGGATTACCGGTGCTATAAAAAAAGACTGAGAAAGATCATTTAAAGTGTAAATGTGAAGATAGATGAAGACATCCAACCAGATGGATATGAGTTAGATGAACCTGTTGATACATAAAAGGTTGAAAAAGGCAAAGAAAAGGAGGTTCAGACTAAAGAACAAGCTCATGAAGAAGAAGAAACTCAAGCTAAGGTTCTGGTAAGAACTCCTAAAACTCCAAGGTATGTGCAAAGAGATCATTTTGAAGATCAAATTATTAGTGACAAAAGGAAAGGTGTGATGACAAGAAGTAGGATTACAGAGGAACAAGTAAATCTCTATCTGTTGTCTAGGGTGGAACCTAAAACAATAAATTAAGCATGCAATGATGAGCATTGGGTCAACGAAATGAAAGAAGAACTACAATAGATTGAGAAGAAATAGACTTGGGAACTTATCCCTAGGTCTATAAACAAGATTATGATTGGAACATAGTGGGTTTTTTAGAACAAACTAAATGAAGTTGGAGAAGTTGTAAGAAACAAGGCAAGACTTGTGCATAAAGTCTATTCTCAAGTTGAAGGAATTGATTATGAATAGACCTATGCTCTGGTGGCAAGAATGGAGGCTATCTGACTATTGTTGGCATTTGCAACACACAGATTTTAAAGTATATCAAATGGATATGAAATTTGCCTTCCTAAATGGTGAGTTAGAAGAAGAAGTATACATAGAGCAACCGGATGGGTTCTAGTTATAAGACAAACAAGACATGGTATGCAAGTTGAAGAAGGCATTATATGGACTAAACCAAGCTCCCAGAGCTTGGTATGAAAGACTAGATAAGTATCTACTATAGCAGGGTTTCAATAAAGGGTCTGCATATAGCAATTTATATATCAAGGTAAACAAAGATCAAATCTTGATTATTGAAGTTTATGTAGATGATATCATATTTGGTGGAAATGAAGAGATGTGCAATAATTTTTCTAATGAGATGCAAAAAGAATTTGAGATGTCTATGTTTGGTGAGATGAATTTCTTTCTTGGATTGCAAATCAATCAAACAGACAAAGGTATTTTCATTTCTCAATCAAAATATGTCAAGGAATTGTTGAAGAAGTTTAGAATGGAGGACTGTAAACTAGTATGCACTTATATGGTCATCGGTTGTAAACTGAGCAAGAATGATGAATCTTCTAAGGATGATCAAGGCACGTACAAATCAATGATTGGAGGACTACTTTACTTAACTACTACCAGACCAGATATCATGCATGTAGTCTGTCTTGTAGCCAGATTTTAATCAGATCCTAGAGAATCACATGTGATGGTAGTTAAAAGGATATTTAGGTACTTGAAGGGCACTCTTGATCATGGATTGTGGTATCCTAATAGCAATGATTTTTCTTTGAGTGCTTGCGCAAATGTAGATTGGGTTGTATGTGCTAATGATAGTAAAAGCGTACAAGTGGAGGTGCATTCTTCCTTGGATATAGAGCAGTATCCTAGCATATCAAGAAACAAGAGTTAGTTTCCTTGTCTACTACAGAAGCGTAATATATTTTTGCAGTATCATGTTGCACTTAGGCGCTCTGAATGAAGCAGACCTTAAAGGATATCAAAGTTGAGTTTGATGGACCAATTCCTATTCTTGTGATAATACAACTACCATAAGAATTTCAAAGAATCCAATGATGCACTCAAAGACAAAGCACATTTCAATCAAGTATCACTTCTTGAGGGAGAAATTTGTAGAGAATGATGTAAAGATTGAGTATATACCAACAAAAGATCAAGTTGCTGATATATTCACTAAGGCTCTTCCAAAAGACACATTTGAGTATCTCCAAGTGAAATTATGGGTTATTGCCCCTCCTTCCTTGAACTAGATGCATATGAAGGCGCATTAGTCTAGTATGCTTCAAAGTACATTCCTCTTGTTTGGACTGATGTTGGAGGCTACCTCTCAGGGGGAGCAAGTAGTGGTTTGAGATGATTGTTACATTTAGGGGGAGTAAAGAATGACTTCAGATAGATTAGAGCAATAGTGAGCAAGTATGTGTAGTAGAAGAGATGTGATACCCTTTGTCATTGATGTCAAAGGGGGAAAGAAAACATGTGAAAAACTCAAGGGGAGTAAGAGTGTAGAGGTATAAAAAGAAAGGGGGAGTTCTGATGCAGAATTGTGTATTGATGGTAGAACATGTTTTTCACATCATATGTTGCCATCAATGACAAGGGGGGGGATTGTTGCAAGTATGTGCTATTTTTTTTGTTATTGATGTCAACATGTTTGTGTTGTCATTGATATCAACATGTTTGTGTTGTCATTTGTATCAACTATATCTTCTAGCATTGTTGTTTATTGATTGATTGAAGAACATTGTCTGAGTATTTTTCTTTGCATTTTCTCTATAGTGAAGACTAGAGTGCAAGATTTGGATATGATTTAGAGAAGTGTTTCAAGATGCTAAATCCATAATTTGGTGGTCTAGATCACTGTGCAGAAAAAGTTGTATTCACTAGTGTGAAGACTGTGCCTAACAAGGTTTGCAAAGTGACAGGGAGAAAGTGTTTTTCTCTGCATTTCTCCATAGATCTGATTTTAGCTTTGTGGATCTAGAATTAAGCTTATAGGGTCCTTAGTCATCTTCATCCCAAAGGATTTGTCATTTGGTGCTCCGAAAGGCAAGCTAGTGATTAGCAGAGTTTGACAGTGTCTAAAAAGAAGCACTCTGTGATATGTTCTTCAAGTGAAATAAGTTGAGATCTATTGCAGTTGGATTTGCTAGTTTCCAAATGATTCTATGATGTTCATATATTTTCACTAAATGCATTGAAGGCATGTGCTTGATATGCAAGTTGTAATGAAGATCTTGGAAGCATGTGTTCAAGTACTCTTGATGATTGCACCAGTCTGGCTAACCTGGATGATTAACACTCTTTGCGGATGAATTTCCTAAATTGTAGAAGCATGTGGTAGTGTGTGAAGATGTAATTGAGTCCATTCTAAGGCATGAAGCATTCCTTCTTTATTCATTTTGTCCACAAGTTTGTTTACATCTAGTCCTAATTTGATATATGAATGTATGTTGACCTTGGGGATTGTTCCAATGGTTGATGATTGTAATGCTAACCTTGATGTACACTCCAAGGTCAATGAATTCTATAAATATATGTAATGAAGTTGTGAAAGAAGTGGGATTGATTGAAGATGCAAAGATAAGTACAAAGTGTAAAAGCAGAGAAAAGCAGAGGAGATATATTGCATTTCAATGGAACTAAAATCATGCATGGTGTAGATGCTACTAAATCAATTCACCCCTTAGCAGTTAGCCACCCTCAACAGTGAACCAACCCTTGACAGTGAGCCAACCCTCGGTAGTGAGCCACCCCTTGGTAGTGAGCCATTCTTTTGGGTAGTGAGCCCTTTGGCAATGAGCCACCATTTGATATTTGGTATTGTTACTACATTATATTGTGAGCTAACACTCACCATGGCTTTTTTATGTTTAGGGTTTTCCACATAAAAATCTGGTGTTCATGTGTGAATGGTGTTGATGTGTTTATTCTACTATCAATGTTTAATGTTCATAACAGAATAAGGAAATAAGTTAAGTGTTTGTGGAAATGATTTTGGTTCAAGGAAATTAAAGCTTTGATACAACTGATTCACCCCCCCTCTCAGTTGTCTTATGCCATTTAACATAACCTCCTTTCACTACAAACATTTGACATTTCAACTTATTTGAATCACACCTTTTGTAAGAGGATTCACCTACAAGTTGGGTGTCACTTGTAATGTTGTGGAAACTCAAAAATTATCAATTAATGTATTAATTTAATGTTCAAGTATGTTCAAAACCCTAATTATGCAAAATTGTAAGCAAATGGATAAATTATGACAAATACTCATAGACCAAGACAATAGACAAATATTAGTTACTGAACATTTTTCAAATTTTGTGATACGGAATAATCAGGGGCATTGCCACTGGTGCCCTAGCCCAATGTAGTGCTTTCTTTAGGAGGTTCCAGACTCCTTATGACAATGATGATAATTGTTCTATTTGTTTCTATCATGGAAGGTATGGAGGACACTGTCAATTGCACTGTAGTCCAAGGCAGGATATTCCTCAAGATGTTAGGACTTCTTTTGATGCTGATTATCATTGTCACAGAGATTTTTGTGTTTGTATCCCTGGAGGACGCTACCACTAGTACCCTAGTCCAAAAAGTGCACCAAGATGCTTCTTTCCATAAGATCTAGAATCCTTATCTTCTACAACCTTCCTCTACAACTCCACTCCATGAAATATGATACATATAACCTACAATCACAAGGAGTGTGGTTGGCGGTTGTGATGTTTAGGAGCTTGCCTCAGTCAAGCCCTAGAAGGACATTCAAGTCTTCCAAACACTATTGTTAGATAAAGAGTGTGTATCCCTGTGGGATATAGGTAAAAACCAATTGAAAAATGATTCAAACACAAATAGATATCACCTAAGAGGTGTAGCTCACATGTAGATGAAAATCCTTCAACACATACGAAGATGAAGTTAAATCTATAATCGCAAACACAACAACAATATTCTTCTCTGCAACAGTAAATATTTTGAATGCTCTAAAATCATAAGTTCACCAAAAGTTCATAATCATCTTCTAGTTTACAAATGAAGCCCTAAACACACTTATATATGCATTCCCACTTTAAATTTTCTAATGCACACTTAATATGTCAGTAACAAAACCTTCTAATAGTCACATAACCAACATTCAAATTTGGGACTTGCCTAAAATAGGGCAGGACAAGGGTGCGAACACTAATGTCTTTAGGTCCTATTTTGAAAGGAAGCTAGGTGTACGAAAATCACTTCCTACACTAATCTAATGAGGAGAGATGAGTGCAAATTCTTTTTAACCTTTGCAATTATAGTGTTATTAACCCAACATCAGAGATATTGCAGCAATACACAACACAAAAATGTAAGATAGAAGACGTGAGAGACAAGATATAATGTGGGGCCCTTACGGGTGAAAAACCCCACACTCCAAAACCTGCACAAGGTATTATCTAAACAACAAGGTTTAAAACAAACTTGCAATGCAATTCTTTACAAGAGTCTTTGACACTCATATCTGGAGACAATCTAGCAGCATAACAGTACCTGTCAATCACATAATACATCTCCTCTCAAAGAATCTGCTTAAATAGAAGTTTACAAGGCAAAAATAAACTTTCCTTGAGATGGGCTTCCAACTTGGCCTCATGGCCCAAAACCCACACCTAGAGACACTTGTCCAACAATGAAGCATGTTAATGACACTTGTCATATCGTCCCATCCCAATATGGCTGCCTATTCCCAAGTTGGGCAATGATAGATGCTCTTACTACTCTTACGATTGTGATAGAATCCATCATAACTATCATATCTTATAGCTGTAAGAGAATTTGTCATACATTGACTAAAAATAGCATATTCTCTTACAACATGTCATAACCCTCCTTGGGGTGCCTGAAGATGCCTTCTTCCAAGATGCCTTGTGACACATGTCTTCACCTGTCATAGTAGATCTTCTATTTCTATCTTTTACACGTCATAGATTCTGTCATAGGAATTTGTTATAACTGTTTTGGTCAAGATTCACTTACACACTAGTCAAAATATCAACACATGGTAAAATACCTCTACCACTAAGTGGGATGCCTATCTCCTCATGTGAGGGCAAAATTACATGTAGTCACCTTCCACGTAGGATGACACATCACCGTTCTAACTCCCACAGGATGACAAAACAGGATTTGCATCCTAATTACACAATAGGCAATAAATAAATATATTACAACAAATAAATGTAAGGAATTACCAAAGTTGAGACACCTTAATTCCCAACATTCTCCCACTTTTCAAACACCTTGTAAGAGCCAATAGAAATAACAGGATTTAACTGCTATAGGCCAAGAGGCCCATAAACTCCGAACACCATCTAAACTTCTCTATGCCCACTGGTTTCGTCAATGCATCTGCAACATTCTTCAAAGTGTCAACCTTCTCCAAATTCACCTTCCCATCCTCTACCATGTCTCGCATGAAGTGAAAATATACATCAATATGCTTTGTTTTGGCATGGAAAATTAGATTCCTTTTCTAGGAAAATCACACTCTGACTGTCACAACAAATCATAATCTATCCTGCATCAACACCAATATCTGAACACAATCTCTTAAGCCAAATGGCTTCCTTATATGCATGAGTTGCTGCCATATACTTAGCTTTTGTTGTGGACAAAGCAACCATAGGTTGTCTCTTACTCATCCAACTAATTACACCACCAAATATAGCAAACACATAAGCACTGGTGGATCTCCTACTGTCAATGTCACCCACCCAATCAGAATCCGTGAATACAAATTGAATGCAGAGGTCCTGTAGGATTACCATGATAGCATATGGAATACTCAAAAGAACCCCTCAAATATCTAAACACTCTCTTTACTGCATCCCAATGTACCCATCCAGGATTAGCCATAAATATACTAAGGACTCCCACTACTTGGGTAATGTATGGTCTTGTGCAGACCATAGCATACATAAAACATCCAACAACACTAGCATAAGGTACTCTGCTCATGTCCTCCACCTCAGAAGGAGATTTTGGACAATCATTAACAAATAACTTTGTCCCCAATGAAACAGGAACACACAATAGTCCACAATCTGCCATGCTAAACTTATCTAACACAGTCTTCACATACTTACTCTAGGTTAACCAAAGTTTTCTCTTAGCTCTATCTCTTCTGATTTCCATTCCTAGAATGTGCCTGGCTACCCCTAGATTTTTCATCTCAAACTATGCTGACAACTGAGACTTCAAATCAAAAATCATATTCTTACCATTTCCAATTAACAATATATCATCAACATACAATGCAATAATGACAATACTATCATTGTCAAATTTATAATACACACAATGATCTGATTTCAATCTCAAAAATCCAACCAACAACACAAAGCCATCAAACTTCAAGTACCACATCCTAGGAGACTGCTTCAAACCATACAAAAACTTTTTCAACTTGCAAACCAAATTTTATTTACCTTTCTCTATGTAATGCTCCGGTTGTGACATGTAAATCTCTTCCTCCAAATCACCATGAAGGAATGTTGTCTTCACATCGATTTGCTCCACCTCTAAGTCATAAGATGTTGTAAGAGATAATAGGATCCAAATAGATGTCAGCTTTGCAACGTGAGAGAAAATTTCACTATAATCAATTCCCTCCACTTGTGAATACCCCTTCGCAACCAATCTGGCCTTGTACTTTTCAACAGTGCCATCTTCACCGAATTTCTTCTTGAACACCCATTTGCATCCAATAGGTTTCCATCCTTCAGGAAAAGGCACCAAGTCCCATGTTTTATTCTTGTCCAAAGAGTCGTCTAATCTTTCATGGGCTCCTTCTAGGAACTTGCATCTTTCATGCTCATAGCCTCTATCACAGTTCTAGGCTCATCAGTGTTAGTAAGAAAAGCAAAAGCACAACTAGAATCAAACAATGAATAACCAAACCTATCAGGTTTCTTCCTTGTTCATGTAGACCTCCTTAATGGCTGAGGTTGAGGTTTTGCTTCTTCTTCTAAACTTTCAAAGCTGCTAGAGCTCTCCTCATCATCAAGTCTCACAGGGTCTGTCAGTTCAGTCTTCTCAAGGGTAGAAGGAAACTGAACCACATACTCTTTCTTTTCCATTTCTTCTAGCTATAGAACAATGGGAGAAGGTGTTAGCTCTCTGAAAATAAGACTTCTGCTATACAACACTTTTTCAGCCATAGGATCCCAAAGCTTGTATCCTTTCACATCGACACCATAGCTAATGAAAACACACTTAACAACCTTGTTCTTGAATTTAGACTGTTTCTCCCTAGGTACATGTGCATATGCCTCACAACCAAAAAATACAAAGATGTTTAACTAAAGGCTTCTTACTAGACCACACCTCCATAGGTGTCTTACGAACAAGAGCTGATGTAGGAGACCTATTTACTAGGTAGCAAGTAGTGGCTACAGCTTCAACCCAAAACTTTTGTTTGAGGCTTGCTCCACTAAGAATACTCCTAGCCCTCTCCATCAGTGTCTTGTTCATCCTCTCTGCAACTCCATTTTGTTGTGGGGTGTATGGAGTTGTCTTATATCTTTCAATTTCTTGCTCTTTATAGAACTTATTGAAATCTACCGAACAAAACTCACCACCATTGTTAGTTCTCAAACACTTAACCTTTTTACTAGTCTGATTCTCAATGAAATATGTAAACTCTTTGAACTGACTAAAGACTTCAGTCTTGCTTCTGAGAAAATAAATCCATGCCCTTCTACTATAATCATCTATGAAAGATACAAAATATATAGATTTGGAAATCGAAGGAATACTACCAGGACCAAACACATCAGAATGAATAAGGTCCAACACACCAAAAGACTTGTGAGAACTAGAGTAAAAATTAACACAGTTTTGCTTTCCATATGTACAATGTTTGCACAAGTCAAACTCGAGATTACAATCATTTAACCCCTCAACTTGGTTTTTATTTTTTAGGGTTCTAAGACCCTTCTCACCAATGTGGCCAAATCTCATATGCCATAAGATTATCATTTTAGCAGGAAGCTTAACTTCCAAAGCATGAGCACCCTTGGGTACCCAAGATGCACTACCATCAGAATTTGTTACAACATATTTCTTCAATGTTGGTTCATATGGTGGGGATGAAGTGATTGCAGCACTTTTCTTCAAGTTAGAAGAACTATTTCACTGTGAAGTGCATGCCTCTAGCTAAAATAAAGTACCTCTCTGAGTACCCTTCGCAAGCACCATAGATCCTCTAGTCATCTTGTATCCCTCCTTTGAAAAGATAACTTGCAAAACTACATCATTTAGCATACTTACAAAAAGCAGGTTCTGTGCCAAGCCTAGGATGTGCATGACCCCAGTGATCCCCCTCACTCGTCCATCAGGGAATCAAATTGAGACTCTTCCATTACCAACAATCTTAAGATGAGAATTTTCACCCAAGTACACTCTTCCACCATCAAACTCTTCATACTTCATGAACTAGCTTTGATTTTAGGTCATGTAGAATGATGTACTAGAATCAATCAACCACACATCATCAGATGCATGGGTGGCTAGGGTTGCGATGAAGGCATCACCATCATCTTGTGACTTGTCAGAATCTGAGTTTGGGACATTCTTCTTCTTCTTTTTATTTTCCTCTTTGTATTCCTTTCATAAATGCCCTGTTTTTCCATAGTTCCAACAGAGAGCCTTGGACTTTCCAAGAGATTTGGATCTCCCATGAGATTTGGATCTACCCTTCTCATCTTTCTTGTCCTTCTTTTTCCTTTTCTCCTTGGGTCTTCCACAAATGGCAAGAGCCTCTTTGGCTGCTTCAAAAGACTTTCTCTACATTTCTTCAGATAATAGTGAAGATACCACTTCATCCATTTTGAAAGTGGATGCAGTGCTTCTAATATCCATAATGAGATGGTGGTCCCATGAGTCTAGCAAAGAACAAAGCAAGGTCATACAACGATCCTTATCCTCCATCTTCACACCAATGGATGTCAACTATGCAAATAACATGTTGAAAGTATTCAGATGATCTATAATAGATCCTCCATCCTCCATCCTTAGAGAATACAACTTCTTTCTCATAAAAAGCTTGTTCATCAGGGATTTGGCCTGATAAACATCTTCAATCTTCTTCCAAAGGTCTTTCGTGGTCTTCTCCTCATGGACATTTAGCAGGACAAAATCAGCTAGACTGAGTCTTATGAGACCCTTAGCCTTCCGATCATTGAGATCCCAATCAACTTGTGCCATTGTGGTTGGTTTTACACTAGAAATGGTTTCCCATAGGTCTCAATCAACAAGCATGTCTTTCATTTTAAGTTTCCATAACTCAAAATTTGTGTGATTGAATTTCTCCACCTCTAATCTTCTGGATGTGCCTACCATCTCTTTTCCTACAATAAGATTATAGGATACTCTACATAGACTCCCACTCAAACTAAGATCAGCTCAAAAAACCCCTATCCAACAACTAGGACCAAAGGTGATCAAGCTTTGATACCAACTGAAAAGAAGCTAGGTGTGTGGAAATCGCTTCCTACACTAATCTAATGAGGAGAGATGAGTGAAAATTAATTTTAACCTTTACAATTATAGTGTTATTAACCCAACAATGAAAATATTGCAGCAATACACAACACAAGAATGTAAGACAGAAGAAGAGAGAGACAAGATATAATGTGGGGAAAACCCTTACAGGTGAAAAACCCCACATTCCAAAACCTCCATAATGTATTATCTAAACAACAAGGTTTACAATACACTTGCACTGCAAGTCTTTACAGGAGTCTTCGACACACGTATCTAGATATAATTCGATAGAATAATAGTACCTATCAATCACATAATACATCTCCTCTCAAAGCAACTACTTAAATAGAAGTTTACAAGGCAAAAATGAACTTTCCGTGAGATGGGCATCCAAATTGGCCTCATGGCCCAAAACCCACACCTAGGGACACTTGTCCAACACTGTAGCATGGTCATGACACTTTCAATATCACCCCATCCTAGTATGATCACCTATTGCCAAGTTAGGCAATGACAGATGCTCTTACGACTCTTATGACTGTCATAGAATCTATCATAACTGTCATATCTTACAGTTGTAAGAGAATGTATCATACACTGACTAAAAATAGCATATTCTCTTACAACATGTCATAACCATCCTTGGGGTGCCCAAAGATGCCTTCTTCCAAGATGCCTTGTGACACATGTCTTTACCTGTCATAGTATCTTCTATTTCTGACTCTTACACATCATAGATTCTGTCATAACCGTTTTGATCAAGATTCACTTACACACTAGTCAAAGTGCCAACACATGGAAAAATACCTCTACCACTAAGTGGCATGCCTATCTCCTCATGTGTGGACAAAATTACATGTGGTCACCTTCCACGTAGGATGACACATCACCATGCCAACTCCCACAAGGTGAGAAAATAGGATTTGCATCCTAATTACACAATAGGCAATAAATAAATATATTACAACAAATAAATGAAAGAAATTACCAAGGTTGAGACACCTTAATTCCCAACATATTTTAGGGTAGGATAAAATGCCACAATGTCCCTCAAGCCCCATTTAGGCATGGGTTTTAGGCCATTTTCTTCTGAGAGTTAAAATGAACATGCAAGATGCAAAACAAGGGACCCAGGAGCTAAACTTAGGAGGTAAAAGTCCTAGGGGAACATTTTACGAAATAACATTTAGCCCCCACTTTAATGTATGCATGAACACAAGGCCCATACATGTATTAATGTATGGTCAAAACACAGCAAACACACCAAGTACTTGAAGCTAATGCATACACAAAGATTGAGGAACTAATTCTAGCCCCAAGTGTCAGGTGGACATTAGAGAAAACACATTATAGACACACCAAACATAGTGAAGATAGTAACAGGCACATAAAACATGGAGAAGACAGTAATAGACATGCAAGACATGGAGAAGACAGTATTGAAGACATGCAAAACATGATGAATACAGTGAATGCAATGACTATTTATTTTTCATTTTCTCATATATATGAATGCAGATATAGATGCATGGAAAATTAAAATGCAACACACAACACAAAATGTAGGGGGGGCATTTCATCATGCTCTTTGAACTATATATTAGGTAACAAACATGTAATACAAATCTCAAAGTGTAGGAGGGAATCATTGCCACACAGCATTAGACTACACTTGAGAACAAACACACCATACAAAACACAAGTGTAGGGAGGGACTCATTGCCACATAGCTTTAGACTACACAAGGGAACAAACATGCCATACAAATTCCAAAGCATAGGAGGTGTATTTTTCTACTCTCTTTGGACTATATTTGGGAACAAACACATGAAAGACACATGGCAAACACAAACACCGTATAGCATGCCAAGGACATGCTATACGTCTAAAACATGACAAACAAGGTGATGGAAGGAACTTATTTCTAAGCCCCCACCATCTCAGGCACATTATAGGCACACCTGATGATTAGGCATGCTTAAGGGAGGATACACCAACCCCACCTACTTGAAGGACTTTTAGAATAAAAAGGATTTGTACTAGCTCAAGAGATACACCATCCTCGCCTCTACAGAGGACTTTAAATAAAAGGATATGCATGATATCTCACCTCCATAGAGGGATTAAAATAAAAGGATATGCACAATATCCCACCTCTACAGAGGGCTTTTTCATTGCAATATAAAATAAAGATGTGCACTCACACAGAGATACAACATCCTGCCTCCACAGAGGGCTTACAAACATGCTTCGTTAGTACCAAAATCATCAGACAACTTACCTTATATGCCCCCACCTTAAGGTGGTTGATATCATGTACCAATATGAAACACGTTAAGGTAGATAGAAAACACACAAGGGAACAAGAACTCTCACAAAGCTCATGCCCCCAAAGGTGACATGCACTTTACAATCATTGAATGTTCCTACAAACACACAATTTCTTGCAAGAAGAGAGGTTATAAATATTTCTCTAAGATAATAACCACATCACATGTTGAAAGTAATGTATAAACATAATCACATCAAGAGCCAAGATTATACTATAGATTTGGAAACCAAGTATAACTGTGGGGCTATACTGCAGAGATCTCAAAACTGAGTTTAACCAAGGTGAGACCCAAGATAAACAAAATGCACGAAGCAGCGATATTGTTATGGTTTGCTAGAAAATATTAGACATCATCAAAATATCACATGGACTGATTCTACTAGCCAAGTGCCAGATAATATATATCTTGAACCCCATCATCATGTATGGACTAGGTCCATTTTTACTTACTCACTGAAGGGACACATGGTCTGTATTAGTATCATTTGTTTTTCATCGTCTGCTAGCTAGATAGAACCACTAGAAGAAGGTAAATAATAAATCAAGAGAGGAGAACAAGTGCCTTAGGGTCGTCATGTAGGAAGGTGCCCCCAAGTCACCAACTGCAACGCTATGCCCCTAAGATACATCACACAACAATTAAAATAGAGGAGAAGCAAGATAGAATAATGATGATACAAATGGAAGAAGGTTCACAATAGAGGCAGTCTCCTGGTATCATTGACCTTACAAGAGTATCAAGGGTCATCCATGGATGCCTAAACAACATATAACACATCATGGGGGAAACACAACACAAAGGTAAAGGGTTAGAAATACTTACCTAAATGCACAACTGAACTAGTGGTTGTCTTAGATCTTGATCTTTAATTTGATGGTTAAAGCTTTATGTCTTCTTCTTTTATCCACATCTTCATGAGTTTGTGAGGGGATGATTGTAGGAAAGGTATCTATTAATGATGGTGTAGAAGAAATGTCACATTTTTCTATATCAATTGAATGAGGTGATGTAGGAGCTGGAAAGATACCCATTTCAATCAAGTGAGGTTGTGAAGAAACCCGAAAAATGACCATTTCAGTCCATATGTGTTTGTTGATGTTTTCCAGATTTTGAGTAGTGTACAAGGTATGTGATTGTTCAAGTAATGGTATGCTATCTAATTCTCTATTTAAGATGTAGTCAAGAAGTGTTTGAAGATCGATTGGTAAATTTTGAGTGTCAATAGGTTGAATAAGTTGTTCACATAGAGAATCTGCATCATCCAATGCTTCATCCTGGCCAGGGAGAGTAAGGAGGGATGACAAAGTGGTGTTAGGGAATGTGTCAATGATGTCTTCTTCTTATTGTAACATTAGAAAATGTCCCCTCGGGGGCTTTTCCCTCATAAGGTTTAGCTCCTGAGTCTTTAGCATGCATTTAGGACATCTTAGTTCATATTTTGGCATCCCGATGGAATGAGGCCTAGGTTTCATGAGAAATTGGACCTAGGAGGACCCCTTGAGCTATACCCTACCGAAAATAGGGGGGAGGCCCTAGTCCTGCCCTATTTTGGGGCAGCCCTAATTTTTGGGTGTTAATTTATGACCATTATTTGGTCCCTTTCCTGACACGGTAAGTTTGAATTACGAAAATCTTGGCAGGAGTGCTTGTAGTTGCATATATAAGCATGTTTAGGCATTCATTTGTAAACTAGATTATATATGCAACATTCATTTGTAAACTAGATGATTACTAGCAAGATATTCTATTCTCAAGGTGATTCAAAGCTTTCATTATGTTGCAAGAGCAGACTTGTGTGGTTTATGTATTTGTTTGCAGATTTGAGCATCCATTTCATCATGGAATGAAGAGCATCTTCCTCCCATGACATCTTTCACTATAAGGTGACATAATATTGTGTTTTTATCTTTGATTCCTTTGGTTTTTTCCTCTGCCTCACAAGGGCACTCACTCTTTATCTAACAATGGTGTTCAGAGACTTAAGTGTCCTCTGGGACTTGACTGAGGCAAGCCTCTAAACACCACAATGCCCAAACCAAGTCTTGTGATTGTAGGTTACAGGTGTCATATTTGAGAGAAGTGAAGTTGCAAGAAGGATTGGTAGGCATCAAGGATTCATGATCTAAAGAAAAGTAGGACACTAGAGCATTTCCAGGACTTGGGTGCTCGCTCTAGTGTCCTCCATAGTTGAGTTTTGGTAAATAGAAGCTACAGGGCTGATTAGTGTTGGAAGGAGGTCCAGATCTTGTGAAGAAATTGGTACCTTAAACTTGGGCACCTGCTCTAGTGTCCCCGACTGTTCCGCTTTCAAACCCCAAACATAGATACTCTATGTTTTGGTATTTTACTCATGTCTGCAAGAGCTTTTTCTGTTATTCATCAATTTGTTTCCATATTTGCATAATTAGGGTTTTAATGGTCAATTAAGTATAAAAGAAGGAAAATTGACAACTAAATTCCCTAATCCAAGTTTCCCTACATCTCATAGTGACCTAGGGTATGATAGTGCTCACTACTCGACCCTAGATCCTTGAATATTAAGTGGAAATGCAGATTTAAACATCAAAACATTAAAACATTAACAAATCCAATTTTCCACCTAAACATTTTGGTGAACCCATGTTTTTGGACTTAAATTGCAACTTGCTAAGTGTGTGTCTTCATATTTGGATTGATTTCATTCATTCATATAGTTATTCATTTTATTGCGTTGAGAAATTTTTTAAAAAAAATTAAAAAATTGGAAAAATACAAAAAAATTGCATTGTTTGACTTACTAAATTGCATCAATTCTTCCTAAATTTTCCTAATTCATGATTTTTACATCTGATCTGATATAAACTATAGAAAAATACAAAACTTTAGATATTTGCATTGCATTTTTATTATTTATTTTCTAGGGTTTTGTGGAAATTTTGACAATTTTATATAACCTAGTAATTCCAAAATCTAGGGTTAGTAGTAGGCAAAATCTTTTCTCAGATTTTTCTACTGATTTTAGAGGCTAATTAAATTTAACATTTGGCTGTAGTCTTGCATTTTAGTGTAAATTTTTATTTAGATTTAAAATATTTGAAATTTTGTAAGAAAAATTCAACAAAAACTAGCAATTTTGATGCATTTCCATTAAATTTGCATGAGAATTTTGCATGTTCAATCTTGAAAATCATTTTTAGATCTAAGATTATTTAATTTTCATCATAAATCAAACTTCAAAACATTTGCATAGCATTTTGTCCCAAGATCTCAAACCTAGGGCTTCGAAAACAATGATTTTCACTAAAATTGGCCTTATCGACTCTATAAACTTACACCATAGGCATGTTGTGAAAAGTATTTTTGTATTAATTTTCTGTTATTAGGGTAATCATTTTCTTCCCCTCCTCAAAATCTTCACAACACCCTTTTATCGGGCTCTTGTATTGAAATTTTGGTGAAAAACTACACATTTTGACTATTTTGCCCTAGGGTTTGACCTAGTTTGCACTCCAAGCGTGTTGTGATCAATTTTATGGATTGAGGTGAGTGATATTATTGATATTATTTTTTGTACCTCCTGAAATTCATTACAACACCCCTTTTGCTAGGTCTTTGAGTTGAAAAAACATGAAAAATAGCCTATTTTTGCTATATTTTCACTAGGGTTTGACTTTAAGTGGCACTAAAAGCATGTTGTGTTGGGTATTTTGGCACCAAGTGGCTTTTATTACTAATATTATTTTCTTTCCATCATCATTTTCCTCACAACACCCTTTTTTATGCTCCTTTGCATTGAGTTTTGGTGAAAAAAGTGCCTATCTTGACATATTTTCACTACATTTTGACTTGGCATTAGCTTGAAATTGCATCAAGAGTGTGTTGAGAGTGATCTTATTGTTGTTGTGGACTGATATCAGACATATAACTTGCTTCCCTTGACTGAAATCCTTACAGCACCCTTTGTTTCATTCATTTGCAGTGAAAAAAAAAAGTATCAAAAAATCAAGCATTCTGGGCTATTTTTGCTCATCTTTTGCACCAATTTTGAAAAGATTTTAAAATATGATTTTGCATTGGTTTGAGCATATAAACATGGCCCCTAATCACAATAGCAATAATATGTTCCCTCCTAGATCCTACATGAAAAGAAAAGCACCTAACCCTGAAATTGTTTTTACACCTCATGATAGAACAATCGATGATTCTAAAGGACCTCTTTACATCACCATGAAAATAATGGGAAACAACATGGATGGAACTCTTATTGATTCTAATTAAATGACTAATGTTTCCACTAAAAAATTCCTCTTTTTGAATCAATTAATACAAGGTCCTTATTGTTGGCAAGAGACACAGTGTAGCTTCATGAGTGTTGTCATTGATGGTAACAAAGTCCATCCCACACATCCGCAGGACATGGTGTGTCCTTACCAAAAGTCAGATTGAAGAAGTGTTGTGGTCCGGTAAGCAAGAACAGAGCATGTGGCAAGGTCTGACAGCTAGGTCCAGATCTCTCAGAGGAAGTATCCTAGTAAAGTACAGACTTGGGGAAGTCAAGAGGTGTACCTTGACTGATACATTCCAAAGATTGAGCCTCCGGTGATGAAAGAGTGAAGAGATATGAGTACCTAAGCATTGGGTTCCTATTTGGCAGAGTTGATAGAGGAAGAAATGACTGGCAGAGCATCATATCTTAATCCAGATGAGATATTGATGGTGATCAAGCTTCCTAACGTATCACTCATGATTGGCCGACATGATTGATGACTTCTATAAGCATCTCCTTGATACACATCACTTGGTACGCAAGGATTCAGTCGACAAATCAAAGTTTAGGAAAATATTGACTATTTTGGATACCGACTAGAAAGGTGTTGAAATCATTGGTGCGGATATATATACCAGATGGATTTAGATGTGAAAGTGTAAGTTGTGTGTTGGGAAGTGCGAAGAAAAGTAGAAGAATAGTGTGAGGGTAGTAAGACAGGTCTGGAATGTGACAGGACAGTAGCACCAAAGAAGAGGAAGAATGAAGTACAGCAGATCAGCATATTGAGCCTAACTAGAACTGAACTCCAACATATGTGGATGCTTCTCATCAATTCAAGTGTCTTGTTACTCTCTTTATAACCTGTAGACAGTGAGTTTCTTGTAGGCAGTGAGCCTCTTGTGAGTAGTGTACTCAGGCAGTGAGCCCTAATTGGCAAGTGTCATTTTGTATTTCTATTCTTCTAACAGAGAATACATTCTTCGGTTACTGATCCTGTGTTTTTTCCCTTAAAAGGGTTTTCCACATCAAAATCATTGTGTTATGTGTGTTGACTTTGTTTCTGCTTTCATGGATACTTATTTGCTTTACTAGTTGTTAAAAAAGAAATAGAAAGTTAAATTAATTAAGATAACTGATTCACCCCCCCTCTCAGTTATCAACAATTGGTATTAGAGCCAAGTTTCTCCAAACAGAGACTAACAGCTTGAGGAAGATCTGGGAATTCAAATGGATGTGTATGGTATGAGGGAACAACTTTAGTCTACCCTAGATGATCTTGAGCAATCTAACTATGAAGTCAATGAATTGAAGGAAAGACTCAAACATGCTGATGATTTCATAAATGCACTAAAAGGGAAACTGAGTATCTCTAAGAAAAAGAGAAAGGATCTACTTCAGCAATTGGCAAGTCAAGCTGAAGCCAATGATACAAATGAAGAACTGAAGGAGAAAATCAAGCTCTATGAAAAGTTGTCAAAAGAGGTCATTATGGTAAGACATGAAATGGAATTAGGAGTTATGAAATTCACCCAAGAAATTGAAGAGAAAAGAAAAATTGAAGATGATCTAAGACAATCCTTCAAGGAGAAATCAGAAGACTGCCATAAAATGGATAGAATAATCAGACATCTAGAATCTGACCTTGAAGAAGCAAGAGATAACGAAGATCAACTTGAGAATTAGATTGACACTCTTAAAAGGGATCGTCAAACAACAAATGAATACAAAGAGAAATTCAAGATAAGCTCTGCTCAACTTGAAGTTCTTCTTCAAAGCCAGAAGAGTGTAGATGATAAACAAGGCTTGGGGTATGAGAAAGGTGAAAGCTTTGGATCCAGTTAGAAGAACTCTGGATCAGGAAATCCAAGGAACAAACCTAGAAGACCTCTAGTAAGACAACCAAATGCTCAAAGATATCCATCCTTCAATGGATATTGCCATAATTGCAATAACTTTGGTCATAAAGCAAATGAGTGCAGAAGAAGAATGAATCAGACTAATTCATCCTTCTCCAGACAGTGTTTCAATTGCAAAAGGTATGGTCACAAATCTCATGAGTGTAGAAATATGCAAATGAACAATTCATTCAATGGTAGATGTTTTGCATGCAATAGAATGTGACATATGGCTAATCAGTGTAGATCAAGAGGATATCAGTCAAATATGTAAAGAAATATTGTTTCCTACAATTGAAATAGATCCGGTCATATTGCCAAATTCTGCAGAAGTAAGAATCAGAACAATAAGGGTCCAGTACATCATAATCAAAACCAAGACAAAGGAAAAGGAAAAGTCAATGCAGATGAAATTAAAAGAGAGATGAACAAGATATGGGTAAAGAGAAGTACAGAAAATGATGGGGATGGATCCACACCAGAATCTAGTGCTGTTATTCCTTCCAGAAACTAAATAGATGACCTCTGGCTCAGGGGGAGTTACAAAAGAAATTTTTTTCCCCCAGCTAGCCAAGTGGTGCCTAAAATTGGCACATGGAAGGTTGCAGATTAAAAGGGCTCTCAGAGAAACATCTAAATAACCCTTGGGAAAGATATGAAAGATTTGCAATGAATTTGAAGAGGTTAAATCATCTGAGATCAATTTGGTTTAACAGTCATCTGGTAAGAACAAGATTTTCACAATTAGATCCGGCATGATTCAAATTTGAGGTATCTTGATCTGTGGATAGATCAAATGTTTAGGGAAAGAAAGAGAGATTGTCATAAATCACCAAGAATAACTCTAAATATAACTCAGTGATCCGGAAAAGATCCTTCTCAGAACAAGGAGAACAAGGAAACTGAAAGAACTTAAGTTGTGCATTTATTGCAATGTGGAATTAGGGTTTTCTCATAAATAAAAGGGTTCATTCACCCATCATTTGTACATTTCCATTTGAGAAGAAAAGAAAAGGAGCTCTATAACAAAATGTTTCAAATTTCTCAAAGACCAACCACTAAAGTTGATTCATCCAGCAAATCAATCTGGCTCACTCCGCGAACCCTAGAAGCGTAAAAGGTATTTTCCGTTATTGAATATCTCTCTGTAAATCTTTTGAAAGATGGCTACTCTGAATATTATGAAGATCATTGATAGGCCTCGCCCCAAATTCAAGAAACATCCCTACAAATCCCTGGAAGTAGATCCCTTAGGGGCATTTTCTGGTGTTCCGCATGGAGTCATGCATGTAGAATATATTAGGGTTTACATTCACGCAAACATTGAAGAATTCAGAGAATTCAAGTTAAGGGGTATCTACCACAAGGAATTGATAAATGAATCACTTGAACTTAAACCCCAATATAAGGCCATCTGGGAAAAACATTTTGGGCAGTGCATTCATTTCCCCTATTTTGCTGAAGATGAGTGGGTCCAATATGTTTTGAGCAGAGTGCATGACAACTTCTTGTGGATGAATAGACCATTCAAGGTCACAAAAGATGTTATTAAAGCAGTAATTGGTTTGCACTCATCCGGAGGGTTACCTGTTCTCAAATCCGTCAAGAATCAAACTATGAGTGAGGCTACTGGATCAAGGTTTGACAAGAGAGCAATGACAATAGAAGATATCACTGATCTGGATATCAAGTTTGCTTCCATGATCATCAGTTATAAGATATATCACTCTAGCAGGGAAAATTCAGTACCCAGAATTGTAATTTACACTGCTTATGAAATGTTGAGAAAGAATGCAGATTATGATCTTTGTGAACTCCTTCTGAGCCAACTGATGGAAAACCTACAAAAGATCAAGAAGGACAAGAAGAACTCTTTCAAGTATGATGGGTTGATACTGTGTTTGTTCTTCTACTTTATGAATGAGTTGCCCAGATCCAGTGGTTGGGCATGGCAGAATGACAGACCTATTGCAATTCAAATCAGAGATTACTTGCATGGGCTTGGTGATGCCAAGGCACAAAACACAGCACTATGGGGTTACTTCAAGAACTTTTAGAATATGATGCAAGCAAGAGAGATAATCCCCCAATCTCTAGTGGAAAAATACAAAGATACAGTATGCTTCATGGTGGATACTAATCAGTGCCTAATGGAGGCAGTGGAACCAAGGATAGTCTAGATCATGCCAATGGGGTATGAAGTGGATGAGAAAATTGTTGAGCTACATGTTCAACACATGCTTAGTCAACCCAAGGATCCTAAGGCAAAAAGGTTTGGAACCTTTGAAGAGTTGAGTGTGAAGATCCATGTGGAGCTAAGGCAACCGGAGATGAAGAGAAAAGTGAGAAAAGAAGTAGAGAATGTTGTTAAAAGGTATGGCATCTCAAAAGAGGCACTTGATTCAAATAGAGAAAAGATGGAAAGGGCAGAAAAAGAAAGTGCTCTGGAAGAAGGCCCCTCCTAGACCAGATCCTCTAAGAGCTCTGCACCTGCCACTGCCAAAAGCTCGAAGGCATCAAAACTAGAAGAAAAATCATCTGGCAAAGGAGAAAAGAGAACAAAGACAAAGGCCACAAGAACATACATGAGCATCAAGGATGATGAAGAAATAGAGATAGATGAGGAAGTAAAGAAAATGAAGAAGAAGAAGAAAACAACCAGTGAACCCTCTACCGGTCAAGACAAAGAAGAGAAGGTAGAGGAATTTGTTGAAAAACCCACTCTCCGCATTGATGATATCATCAAATCAGTTATTGTGGATGGTAACTTACAACCAATGGTTGAATTCTATGATGAATATAATGAAACTGATCAAAAGATATTGTAAGATGCCATAGTTAGGTATCTAAACATCTACAACAAAGCATTCATTGAAATTATATCTCTGATTCCCAAAAGCTTAGAGAAGGAACTTGAAATAAGGAAGAACAATGCCCAAGCAAAAGATCTAGAAATCTGAGAGCAGATTGCTATTCAGCTCTATCCCTCAATCACTCAGAAACAAATGAATATGATCTTCAAAGATTGCAAGGATGAGTTCTGGAGCAAATCTAGAATGAATCAGCTTATGCTTGGAGAGACTGACAAAGTGGCAAAAGAAATAGAAGAGATCCTTCGGAATGCCTTTAAAAGATTCAATCTTCCTATTATAGGGGATTTAGGTGATGAACCCTCTATCATGGATGATAAAGAAGAATCTACCAAAACAATGATAGAAGAGGCAAAGGAGACAAGTAAAGAGAAATCTAAGGACTTAGATTCCTCTGCTCCAGAAGAGGAATCTCATGAAGAAGCACACATCTCTCCTCTAGTTTATCCAGCAGACTCCAGATCTAAAGGAGAAGAAAGAGTAGAAGAGAAGATTAGTTAAGAAGCAGAGGAGAAGGGAAAAGAAAATGACAGTAGTAAGGTTGCAGAAGGGGAGAAAACTCCAATAGAGAAGGCCACAAATGATAGTGGTAAGGCTGCAAAAGGGGAGAAAACTCTGTCTCTGGCAAGAGACATAGCAGAAGCAGTCAAAGATTTCTTGACTAAAGAAATGATGGAGATTGATGAACTGGAGCTTCTTCAAGGACCATTCGACTTTGACTCTCTCTCCCTGGTTCAAACAATGAAGATAGCATCCTTTGCCCAAGCAAAGGCAAAAGATAAACTTCTAAAGTCTCACATGGAAGATTGTGAGCTGCTAGAGATAGCATCCAGTGTGTTGGAAAAGATCATGCTATCCTTTCAGAAGGATTCCTTAGCCTCTTCATCTGGTAATCTCAAGTCTCTTGTTAGTTCTGTCAGCACTCATTTTGAGTGTTTGGAGAAATCAACTAAAGAGAAAGTCCGGAAAGAATTTTTGGATAAGAGATTCTCTGAAGTGCAGGGTCTAATCTCAAATGATAAGAGAGTTATGGATATTGGGATAAAGATCTTAGAAAATTCTCTCAAAGATGGTGGAGATATGTATAAATTTTGTTTATCTTGGCCCATAGTGACCAAAGATATTGAGAAGAAAGTAAAAGAGCAAGAAGATAAACTACTAAGTTTGTCTCAAAGTTTTGATCCTCTCTCATCTTCCATAGCAAATCAAGAGTGTCAGACTATTACAATCACAAATGAAATAAAGAAACTTGAAAAGGAAGAACATAATAAGCCGGATGGGTGAACTTAGAGGGATCATTATCCCTAAGTTAGAGGCCATGCATGAGGCCCTAAGTGATGCTTAGACTACAGCCCGGACCAATGATCTGACAGATCTATAAAGGGTAGAAGGTTTTGCATTCCTGTTGAGTAGTCACATCTCAATTTTGGACAGAATGAAGAAGAGTTGGGCGACAGAAGTGGTACAGGTAAAGACCACTTTTGCAGATGTAATTCAGTATATGTAAGTAAAACATGTATATATGTTTTATGCGGCTAAGTACAGATTGTTTTTGGAAATTTTGGTGTGTGGACCCCACCCTTTGCCATTGATGTCAAAGGGGGAGTGAGGAGCAGTGAAAAATGTGGGATCCAGCTAAGGGGGATCTCCGATAAAGTGTATATTAGAACAGAGCATCAGCCAAGGGGGAGTGTATTGTGACACTTAGTCATTTTTCACTAAGTGTTTCCATCAACACCAAAGGGGGAGATTGTTGGCAAGAGACACAATGTAGCTTCATGAGTGTTGTCATTGATGGCAACAAAGTCCATCCCACACACCCGCATGACATGGTGTGTCCTTACCGGAAGTCAGATTGAAGAAGTGTTGTGGTCTGGTAAGCAAGAACAGAGCATGTGACAAGGTCCAACAATCAGGTCTGGATCTCTCAGAGGAAGTATCCTAGTAAAGTGCGGACTTGGGGAAGTCAAGAGGTGTACCTTGATTGATATATTCCAAAGATTGAGCCTCCGGTGATGAAAGAGTGAAGAGATATGAGTACCTAAGCATTGGGTTCTTGTTTGGCAGAGTTGACAAAGGAGAACTGACCGGCAGAGCATCAGATCTTAATCCAGATGAGATATTGATGGTGATCAATATTCCTAAGGTATCACTCATTATTGGCCAACATGATTGATGACTTCTATAAGCATCTCCTTGATACACATCACTTGGTAAGCAAGGATTCGGCTGACAGATCAAAGTTTAGGAAAATATTGACTATTCCAGATGCCGACTAGAAAGGTGTTGAAATCATTGGTACAGATATATATACTAGATGGATTTAGATGTGAAAGAGTAAGTTGTGTGTTGGGAAGTGTGAAGAAAAGTAGAAGAACAGTGTGAGGGTAGTAAGATAGGTCCAGAATGTGACAGGACAGTAGCACCAAAGAAGAGGAAGAATGAAGTGCAGCAAATTAGTATACTATGCCTAACCAGAACTGAACTCCAGCATATGTGGATGCTTCTCATCAATTCAAGTGTCTTGTTACTCTCTTTATAACCTGTAGATAGTGAGTCTCTTGTAGGTAGTGAGCCTCTTTTGAGCAGTGTGCTCGGGCAATGAGCCCTAATTGGCAAGTGCCATTTTGTATTTCTATTCTTCTAATAGAGAATACATTCTTGGGTTAGTCACCCCATGTTTTTTCCCTTAACAGGTTTTTCCATGTTAAAATCATTGTGTTATGTGTGTTGACTTTGTTTCTACTTTCATGGATGCTTATTTTCTTGACTAGTTGTTAAAGAAGAAACATAAAGTTAAATTAATTAAGATAACTGATTCACCCCCCTCTCAGTTATCAACACTTATAACCCTTCGAACTTGATGCTTAAGACACATATGGGAACCTTAAAGAAACCATTGGGTAAGATATCATTGTTAGTAATTGTATTTGAGAAACATGTTGAACAATGGTTTCATATTACCCCCAATTCTGATACCTTTGACATAAAACTTGGAATCTCTTGGTTAAAGATTATGAAAGCAGTCCCTTCAGCTATTTATAAATGTGTTAAATTTCCTTTGAAAGCACAAGTGCATGTCATTCATTGAAATACATACAAACCTTCAACTACACAACAACAATTCACGTTAGATTACTTTTACAACAAAAATAATCAGAAATTAGAGCTACAAACAAACTTTACATTTTTGAGCTATAGAAATTACAAAGTGAAACTATTACATCCAGCACCCAGGCCTACTATACATGAAATGACAAAATATAAACAACTTGTATGTGAAGAGAACTTTAGACCGAAAGGAAAAGCTCCCTATGGTAAGGTTCCTCCCCCGAAATCCTTACAAGGATCGAGAAGTCATTGTCAACAACAAAATGTTCTGTCGCGACAAATGGGGTTTGATCCTGGTGCTTCATCCTCTAATTTCCAAAAACCTATGAAAGAGAAAGGCCCTACCTTACAAGAGATAAGTGGTCAAAGAAAGAGAAATAGAAAAGCAAGAGAAAGAAGAAGAAGTAGAAAAGAATATGATATAAACCTTGCCTCTCAACAAGAAAACATTGATCCCAACATTCAATCAAACAACAATGATCCTAACGATGAACAACATGATGAACAAGATATGAATTTGGCTATGGTACCATATATCCCACTATCCTCCAACATTAGGGAATGGGAAGATGACGACGATGATTTTCTTATAGACAATCTCGAGCCTGGCAGGGGCCCTACAGGTAGGTATCTCTAACCCTTTATCTCTCTTGTGATGTGGTATGTGTTGTTTAGGCCTCCTGGGATGACCTCGGATTCTCCTGTAAGGTTCGGGATACCAAGAGACTGCCTCTGTTGTGACCTTCTTCTATTTGTATCATCATTCTTCTATATTGCCTCTCTCTCTGATTCCATGGTTGTGTGTTGTGTTTTACGGACATAGTATCACGGTTAGTGACCTGGGGGCACCCTCCTACGTGACTGCCCCTAAGACACTTGTTTCTCCTCTCTTATTTATTGTTTCCCTTCCTCTAGTGTTTCCACCTAGCGGGCGGATGACGACAAACATTTATACTGATGTGGACCTAGTGTCCCTTTCAAGAGAAATAAAAAAATGGACTTAGTTCCTAATATGATGATGGGGTTGTATATCTTATCTGATGCTTGGCTAGTGGAAGCACTCGTACTTTCCGTGTAGTGAATTTCATGATGTTTCTGTCACATTTACAAACCTTAACAATACTGCTACTCTATGCACCTTTGTTTGTCTTTGAATCTAGCCGTGGCAGTACTCGATTCCGAGAGCTTCGTGATATAACTCCACGGTTATCCTCGAACTCCAAATTCGTTGTATAACCTTGGCTCTTTGTGTTGTTAATCATATGCATTGATGTTGTTTATCATAATTTTGTAGCCACTAACATGTTTCTTGCAGGGATGTGTTTGTTGGAACATTTGGCAATTGCAAAGTACATGTCACCTTCGGGGGTATGGGCTTTGAGAAAGTCAGTGTTCCCTTGTGTGTTTTCTTCCTACCTTAATGTGCTTGATATTGATAATTGATATCAACCACCTTAAGGTGGGGGCATATATAAGGTAAGTTGTCTGTTATAGATGTTAGCAATGTGTTTGACCTCATATGCAGAGACTTGCACCCCAGAGTAGTGCATCGTGCATCCTAAGTTTGTTTGCAATCAATCAATCAATCATGTAAGCCCTTTGCAGAGGTAGGATATCGAGCATATCCTTTTTAGCTTAAGCCCTTTGTGGAGGCAAGGATAGTGTACTTCTTGGAGTATATTACATCATCCTATCATTTTCAAAAGTCCTCTGCAGAGGCGGGGAGCAGTTCTGTGACTAACTCAACCCTTAAGTGTGTTTTTGGTAATTGTTGTGGTGAAGCCCAATTGTCAGTGTGTGCCTCTTATGTGCCTGAGATGGTGTTGGACCTAGAAATAGGTACACTCCATCACTTGTCTGCCATGTTTTCTCTGTGTCTTCAAGTGTGTGTGTTTTGGTGTGCTTATTTTCTATGGCATGTTTGTTTGCCCATATGCAGAGACCAGTGCCCTCAGGTAGTGCTTCTTGCATTTTGGGAGGTTTTACGTGTCTTGTGTGTGTGTTGCCCCATATATATAGAGACTGGCACCCTCAAGTAGTGCCTCATGATTATGGGAGGTTTGTTTACTTTCCAGTACTTGCATTTGCATTTCATATATATGAGAAAAAGAAAAAGAAAAGATATCATTTCTATCTTCCATGTATTAATGTGTTTTCAATGCATTGACTGTATTCTTCGTGTTCTGCATGACTGTAACTGTCTTCTCCATGTTTTGCATGCTTGTTACTGTCTTCTATGTGACTGGTGTGTCTTCTCTGTGTTGGCATGTTTTTTGTGTTTGTGACCTTATTTAATGCATGTATTGGCCTCATATTTATACATACATTAAAGTGGGGGCTAAATGTAATGTTGAAAAATGTCCCCTTGGGGGCTTTTCCCTTATAAGGATTAGCTCTTAGGTCTTTAGCGTGTATTTACAACATCTTAGTTCATATTTTGGCATCCCGATGGAATGAGGCCTAGGTTTCATGACAAATTGGACCTAGGAGGACCCCCTTGAGCTATACCCTACCCAAAATAGGGGGGAGGACTTAGGTGCCCAAACCCTAGTCCTGCCCTATTTTGGGGCAGCCCTAATTTTTGGGTGTTAGTTTATGACCATTATTTTGTCCCTTTGCCGACACGATAAGTTTGAATTATGAAAATCTTGGCGGAGTGCTTATAGTTGCATATATAAGAATGTTTAGGCATTCATTTGTAAACTAGATGATTACTACCAAGCTATTGTGTTCTCAAGGTCCTTCAAGGCTTTCATTGTGTTACAAGAGTAGACTTGTGTGGTTTATGTGTTTGTTTGTAGATTTGAACATCCATTTCATCATGGAATGAAGAGCATCTTCCTCCCATGACATCTTTCACTACAAGGTGACATAATATTGTGTTTTTATTATTGATTCCTTTGGTTTTTACCTCTGCCTCACAAGGGCACACACTCTTTATCTAACAATGGTATTTGGAGACTTAAGTATCCTTCGGGGCTTGAATAAGACAAGCCTTTAAACACCACAACCCCCAAACCAAGTCTTGTGATTACAGGTTACAAGTGTCATATTCAGGAGAAGTGAAGTTGCAGGAAGGATTGGTAGGCATCAAGGATTCAGGATCTAAAGAAAAGTAGGACACTAAAGCATTTCCAGGACTTGGGCTCTCACTCTAGTGTCCTCCATAGTTGAATCTCAGGAGACAGAAGATACAGGGTTGATCAGTGTCGGAAGGAGGTTTGGATCCCACAAAGAAACTGGTACCTTGAACTTGGGCTCCCGCTCTAGTGTCCCCAACTGATCCACTTTGGAACCCTGAAAACAAGTACTCTATGATTCAGTATTTTACTCCTAGCTGCAAGAAATTTTTTCGTTATTCATCAATTTGTTGCCGTATTTGTATAATTAGGGTTTTAATGGTCAATGGAGCATAGAAGAAGGAAATTTAATAATTAAATTTCCTAATCCAAGTTTCCCTACATCTCACAGCAACCTAGGGTATGATAGTGCTTGCCACTCGACCCTAGATCCTTGAATGCTAAGTGGAAAGGAGGATTTAAATATGAAAACACTAAAACATTAACAAATCCAATTTTCCACCTAAACACTTGTGCCAAAATATCCTCACCAATTGAGGTTATGTTTGTAGAAGTCTTTTTATTAGATGAATCACCTAGGGCTATGTCAGTCTCATAAGTCTTAGAAAGAATGCCCATTATATCATCATGAAATGAAGGGAGCCCAAAGGAGGACATTTTCAGCACTACTTTCTTCTTGATTATAATGAAATTAGTGAGATTTTCCAAGATTGAAGGGAAAACACCCACAATAGTGACAAAGCTTTCAAAATAGGTTATGGAACAAAGAATATCACAATTAGTGCTTACAGACATGTCAATACCATAGATGTATGCTATTTGATGTAAGACTTGAGGATATTTATTAGTAAATTTGTATAACTTATCAACATTTACAATGTATTCAAATAACTCTTCCAAAGATTAATGATGAGAAGGATCCATGATATATGCAAGAATATAAATGCAATACTAAGTATATTTATGATCTAAAATGCTTGATTTTTTCACTTTTTTCAATGAAAATACCTAAAAAAAGAGGTGTTGTAAGGAAATTGATAATGGAAAGAAAGTTAAATGCTTATTATTAGTCCAATAATGCAACAATATCCTTCACAACACACCTATAATACAAATCTATATGGAAATTGGTGAAAATCTAGTGAAAATGCAAGGTTTTTAAACCCTAATTGTGAAACTAAGGCATGAATTTTTTGGAAAAAGACACTATGATGAAACACTACAATTATAAATAAGTCTTAAAAGAGTGTTTAAAAGAGTAGTAAAATCTAAAACAAGACTTTAACTACAAACCCTAGCTAATGCAAAAACTAGGTTATATGAAAAATGCACAATTTCAAGCAAAATCTAACAACTTAAGCATGCAAATGCAATGAAAATGATTAATTAATGATATACTACTGTAATTTATATCAGATCTAATGAAAATATCAGAAATTATACCAAAATCCAAGTCTAAAATGCCAATTGTTTCAAACGTTCAAATTTTTCAAATGCAATAAGATGAAAATTAAATGAATGAATGTAAACCTAAAGTACAAAACTTAGCAAGGTGCAAAATGCAAATAAAACATGGGTTCACCAAAAAAAATTTTAAGAAAAGAAGGGGGGAAGATTAGATTGCTAGCTAGAACCTCCTTTCACTACAAACATTCAAGGACATTTCAACCGAGTTGAATCACACCTTTTGCAAGAGGATTCACCTACAGGTTCGATGTCACTTGTAACATTGTGGAAACTCATAAATTATCAATTAATGTAGTAATTTAATGTTCAAGTATGTTCAAAACCCTAATTATGCAAAATCATAAGCAAATGGATAAATTACGACAAATGCTCGTAGACCAAGACAGTAGACAGAGATTAGTTACTGACCATTTTTCAAACTTTGTGATGTGAAATATTTAGGGGCATTGCCACTGATGCCCTAGTCCAATGTATTATTTTCTTTAGGGGGTTACAGTCTCCTTACAACAATGATGATCACTATTCTGTCTGTTTCTATCGTGGAAGGTATGGAGGACACTGCCAATCGCACTGTATTCCAAGGCAAGATATTCCTCAAGATGTCAGGACTTCTTCTGATGCTAATTATCATTGTCATATAGATTTATGTGTTGTAACCTAGAGGACACTACCACTAGCACCCTAGTCCCAAAAGTACACCAAGATGCTTCTTTCCACCGGATCTAGAATCCTTATCTTCTACAACCTTCCTCTACAACTCCACTCTGTGAAATCTAATACCTATAACATGTAATCACAAGGAGTGTGGTTGGGTTTTGTGATGTTTAGGAGCTTTCCTTAGTCAAACCATGAAAGGACATTCAAGTCTTCCAAACTTCATTGTTAGATAAAGACTGTGTATCCCTACGGGATAGAGGCAAAAACAAATTGATAAATGATTCAAACACAAATAGATATCACCTCGAAGGTGTATCTCGTATGTAGATGAAAATCCTTCAACACATGAGAACATGAAGTTAAATCTACAATCACAAACACAACAACAATATTTTGCTCTACAACAATTAATATCTTGAATGCTCTAAAATCATAAGTTCACCAAAAGTTCATAATCGTCTTCTAGTTTACAAATAAAACCCTAAACATGCTTATATATTCATTCCCACTTTAAATTTTGTAATTCACACTTAAGATGTCAGCAATGGAACCTTCTAATAGTCACATAACTGACATTCAAATTTGGGACCTGCTTGAAATAGGGTAGGACAAAGGCATGGGCACCCATGTCCTCAGGTCCTATTTCAGGGTATGATCAAATGCCATAATGTCCCTCAAGCCCCATTTGACATGGGTTTCAAGTTATTTTCTTCTAGGAGTTAAAATGAACATGCAAGATGCAAAACAAGGGACCTGAGAGCTAAACATAGGAGGTAAAAGTCCTAGGGGGACATTTTACGACATAACACAAGTGAATTCAAAACATTAATGCACAATATATAACGAAATAGGGAAAACCAAAAAATACCTTTTTCTTCACTCTTGTTGGATTAGGGTTTGGGTGTAATAAACTCTAAATCACCTTGATCTCTTCTTTTGCTCAACTTAGCTCTTAATCTACTCTTCAAATGCTTTTGTGAAATATTTTTCTAAGTAAGATCCCTTTTAAGACCCTTTAGATCTGACCTAATTCATATTTAATTCTTCAAACAATAAATTGTCAAACTTTTCTTTGTATGCATAGACACCTTCAAATGCTCTACAAACTTTTGCATTAAGAAATTTTCTACCGCAATCTTCACCAAATGATTAAGCATGTCAATCTTCATCTCATATCTTCATGCTGAAGCATCAGCACCATTCCTTTGGCAGGGGAGAAAATATTTTCAATAAAGCTCCCACTGAGCCAAAGCTCTCATCTTAGTTCCCGAAGGGAACATATACACTGGATGCTGGTACAGGCTCATCCTTAATATCAATTACATCCTTCTTTATCCAGATCTTATTCATTTCCTTCTTTTGTGGAGCAACATCAACAAATTCCTTATACCTTTAAGGGTATCTTGCTTTATTGCACTCAGAACAGTTGCACCTATCTTGCTGAGCATTTCCACTTCTTCATGGCTTTGATCTGTAGTTAGCTACTTTGTGACCAAACTTATTACATGTATGGTAGTACCCATAAAATGGTTGAGCATTATTCCTATTATACCTTGGTATTTTGCTTCTACACTCATTTTCTCTATGTCCCATCTTATTGCATACAAAACACCTAAAAGAGTTCTGACTCACTTTACTCCTATACTCAATAGCTCTATAACCATATTTATTGCATGTAAAGCATTGACTAGAGAAATATAGAACATTTTGATTCCTTCTAATTCTACATTCTATTGCTTTGTGTCCATACTTATTGCAAAAATGACAAAAACCATTGAAAGATGGGTACCTTTGAGCATTTGGTTGTCTAACTAGTGGTCTTCTAGCTCTATTCCTTTGATTCCGTAATTGCTTATTATTGTTCTTCTTGTTTTTAGAATTTGATGTCTCTCTTGATTTTGAGTTTTCACCTTTTTCAAATTTTAAAAACCTCTTTAACATTTGGACCTTTCTAATTTGCAATCATTTGATTAAGCTTTGCAGATCTCATCTTGAATTTTTCTTCATGAATGCTTGCCTTCTCTAGATCTGATTTTAGATTCACAACCTCATCTTCAAGCCTTGTACATTTTTCTAATTTGCTTTCCACAACTACATTAAGACATTCCTCAATTATTTTCTTTTCTTCAGCCTACACTTTCAGATATGTGATGGTTCCATTTGCTTGCCCCAATTGTTGACTAACTTCCTTATTCTTGTCTCTGAGCTTCTTGACTTGCTCTTTCAATTATCTTCCTTGAATTCATTTGCTTCCTTGACATTTTCTTTTAGATCTCTATTTTCTCCTTCAATTCTTTCAAGATCTTCAGAGCAGCATTGAGTTCTCCTATTTTGTCAAGCATATATTCTTCTTCAATGAGATTAATAGTAGGAATCTCTTCTGGAGGAATAGGTAACCTTCTAACACCATGTGTTTAATCTCCAAGATCTTCCTTGAGTGGTTAGGCTTCTTCCAAAGGACTTGGATCTAATACCAATTGTTGAACACCCAGAATATGTAGAGGGGGGTGAATCAATATTCTCTTAAACCATTTACTCATCAAACATTTTAATCTATTTAGCATATTCAATTGCAGTAGAGGAAATTAAACATAAGACATGTAGCCACAATTCATAACACATGAACACCAAGATTTTACGTGGAAAACCCAAAATGGGAAAAACAATGGTGGGGATTAGCTCATAGTATATTATAATAAAGCAATCGGTTAAGGTTGATACAATTGGTGGACTCACTGTCCAAGAATAGTCACTACAAATGGCTCACTGCTAAATGAATTGCTATCCTGAACGAAAGAGATAGAAGAGAATGGGTGGCTCACTGCCAAGATTGAACTATTTACAATTGCATGTAACATATGCATGAAGTACAGTTCCAATGAATCTCAAAATACAAATATAGTAATCTCCCCACTATTATAAAATATCAGACTTCTCTGCTCTATATTCACTCAATTCGCATCTATAGACTCTTGTCGCATCATTCAAATTATACACATGCCATTAAGTTTTTCACAACACTAAAAACAACCCTTGATATATATCCGCTTCTTTCATAACATCAATTAAGTCAGCCTTATTGGATGTAACTTGCAAAATATGCAATTTAGGACTTATCAACCCCAAAACCTCACTCACATGCTTCATACCAAGATTCAAACTTTGAAACAAATTGAAATAGGTTGACATGGACCTAAAATAGCTCCCATTTAGCTCTACAAAACATATTTACCCTCCGCACAACATCAACACCTTCAGGTCGGCTCTGCTGGTAGGACAACAACAAAATACACTATCTATCATTTCACAAAACTATATGCAGACCTCCAAATTGATTGAAACTTGAAATATACGTGCTACAACCATTCATAATCTTATCCTCAAATCGACATAGCAAACCATTCACTTGTGGTGAAATGTAGAGTAACTCAAATCATCATTGGCATTGTCAAAGCACTGTCTATACAAAGTGCGATACTCTATAAACACTAACTCTCATTCCAAAGAACTTCAGAACCTAAAACTTTGGATTTAGACTCTCTGAACATTCACTATCAACACCTTGCAACTGCACAGAAAGATGTTTCATGTTAGAGAAATACAAACCAAATTACCAGAACTTAGTAGCTTAATTTTTCTAGACTAACACTTAGCCAAACTTCATAACACATCTTCTTACCGGATCAAATCTTCTTGCACAGTGGTCTTCCATGAAGAGTAAAGTCATCTTATGAGGAAGAGGATCAAATCCTCTTGTAAAATTATCAATCAAATTTCTCTACACACCTGTCTCCTTATCCTTATGCCTGGAACACTGTACGATTTTCTTTTTTTTTTTATTATTTATGTCTTGTGATGTTACTAGCTTTTACTCAACTAGTTGACACTAATGACAACACCAAACTAACATGTTGACATCAATGACAACACTATTTGCAGCAACTAGCCATACTTGCAACATAAAGACTATGTGACCAATGGTTAAACTATGTTCTAAGTGGTGTTCATCAACCTGTTGCTTCATGCAGTTCTATGTGATGCACACATTATCCTTAAGGGTGAAAAGAATGGTGTCACATGTGCGAAGGGTGGAATCCAAGCATGTACCTTAAACATCCTCAATATATATGTCTAGAGAGATGGTGGACATTTACCATATACTACTTCATTTGGTATCAACTTGGTTGTTGTTTGATAAGTAGTATTATACCACCATTCTATGAGTGGTAACCATTTGTGCCAATGATGTTGATGATATGAAGTAGAGTAATATAAATAGGTCTCCAAGAACTTGGTGCAATCATGGTAGGAGGGTTCATAGAATGAACTGTCCAAACCATGTAGCAAGAGTAGACACAACGGAAACAACTCAAAGATATGAAACAAATGTAGATTTAGTCATTCAGTATACCAAAGAATTCAAATACAGATCAGTCGTCAACATGCGGGTTTACAATTAAGGCTCAAAGGCCTAATTACAAAATATCAGAATATGCACAAGATATAGCTTTGAAGCTCCTTCGCGCAAAATCTAAACTATCAACTATGGTGTAGAAGCACCTTGAAAAATTGATACTTCCATAGGAGTTTGATTAAATTTTAATAGTTCAACTTTGTAATGAGGTTAATCAAGTCACTATTAGGTGTTTAGGTCATTAGGAGGTTCAAATATGCAAAATAGTGCATACAATGTAAAGGTTGTCATGTAAAATTAGAAAAAAGATGCAAACTTGGAAGTTGAAGGGTCATTTGGCTCTTAGTTCATTCCAAGGAAGTTAGAAACTGAAAGGTCATGTTGTAATGCCTTTAAAAGGCCTTGTATCCATTTATGAAGTCGTGGGTGATTGAAGAAATGAAAGTTCAATAAAGAAAACTATTGTTTCATGTATATTTCATCAGAAATTTGCTGTTTTTAGTTGTTTTATGGCCTGGTACGGATAGGGAATGATGCCTAGTTGATTGTAAGTGGTAGTGCATTCAATCACCTTCCATTTGCTTCTTGTCCCATGCAATTTGATGTTATTTTGAGTTAGTTATTGTAGTTATCTTGAAAACTGTTAAAACCCTGTCTAGGGTAACCCGTTTTGGGAAAAACGCCATAACTTTTGTTTTCACCATTAGATCTTTATGTAACTTTGGGAAAATGTCTATACCTATGTTATCTAAAATCTGACCAAAGTGATTGACTTCATTTTCTTTTATGTGGAAGTTATGAATGACTGTTCTTGGCATTTTATAGTGAAATTTATGAGTTTGAACCCTTGTAGCAGAATTACCAGTCTGTTTTTAGAGCACATTTTCCAAAGTAACCTATACCCATCTTGGAGTATGCTATGGGGAGCCAAAATGGGTATCAAATTCATGCCTTAGGTTGACATTTGAAGGTTTGTGCAAAAAGATAAGAGGACTGTTTTCTTTTTCTAGGGCTACAAGCCATTTAGAGGATTTGTGAAGCAAGTGCATGTTCCGGGAGTGATCTGCCTTAACCAATGGGTGGGATGAGTCATTTGGTACCCCAATACAACCTTTCCATGGGAAAACAAAGATTTCTTTCTTCTGTTCCCACTTTTCCGTGAAGGACTTGGTTTTGGACATATAGGTGTGGTTGAGCCTTGTTGAATCGATTCCTCTTCCTTGCATCCCATATGCTCTGCATCATATTGGTATCAGAGCTGGCGAAAGATTTGGGTGTTGTATTTGTTCTTGTCACTGAGAAGGTAGGTGAAGAAATGAAGGAAAGATTGTGTTGGTGACCATTATTTTGTTGCTAAGTTGTTTGGTTGCATGTGCTTGGTCCTTCTAGCTGCAAGAAGGATGTTTTATGAGGTTGTGTGTGTGGCTAGACAAGATGAGGTCTGTCATGACCATTCTCCAATGGAGATTAGGCTGGATAAGGGTGCAAAGAGAAACCACTGAGGAGAGAGTGGTAGGTGCATCACCAGGATCTGTTGTTGGGTGAGATGGATGGTTTGGCGAGTTGGTGTTGTGAAGCAGTAGAGAGATGGATACCTAACTGAAGAAGCACTTGAAGTTGCAGCCTGAAGAGTACTCCACTGATGGGAGTAGAAGGAGCTTGAAGAAGCTCTAAAGTTGATAGTTGTTTGATTTTGTTGGTTGGTTGGTCACTAGCTATGGATGCGAAGTTTGGAAGATTGAAGATAGAGACATATAGAGGAGATGCAGGAAAAGATAGTTTTTTTTTATACATTTCCAAGGGACTTGAAAATCTTTGTTGGTTGGTTGTATGGTGTAGGAGCACCTTGACAAATTGATACTTCCATAGGAGTTTGATTAAATTTTAATGGTTCAACTTTGTAATGAGGTTAATCAAGTCACTATTAGGTGTTTAGGTCATTAGGAGGTTCAAATATGCAAAATAGTGCATACAATGTAAAGGGTGTCATGTAAAATTACAAAAAAGATGCAAACTTGGAAGTTGAAGGGTCATTTGGCTCTTAGTTCATTCCAAGGAAGTTAGAAACTGAAAGTTCATGTTGTAATGCCTTTAAAAGGCCTTGTATCCATTTATGAAGTCGTGGGTGATTGAAGAAATGAAAGTTTAATAAAGAAAACCATTGTTTCCTGTATATTTCATCAGAAATTTATTGTTTTCAGTTGTTGTATGACCTAGTACAGATAGGGAATGATGCATAGTTGATTGTAAGTGGTAGTGCATTCAATCACCTCCCATTTTCTTCTTGTCCCATGCAATTTGATGTTATTTTGAGTTAGTTATTGTAGTTTTCTTGAAAACTGTCAAAACCCTGTCTAGGGTAACCCGTTTTGGGAAAAATGCCATAACTTTTGTTTTCACTGTTAGATCTTTATGTAACTTTAGGAAAATGTATGTACCTATGTTATCTAAAATCTGACCAAAGCAATTGACTTCATTTTCTTTTATGTAGAAGCTATGAATGACTGTTCTTGGCATTTCACAATGAAATTTCTGAGTTTGAACCCTTGTAGCAGAATTACCAGTCCATTTTTAGAGCACATTTTCCAAAGTAACCTATACCCATCTTGGAGTATACTGTGGGGATGCATAATGGGTATCAAATGCATGTCTTAGGTTGACATTTGAAGGTCTATGCAAAAAGATAAGAGGATTGTTTTCTTTTTTGTAGGGCTACAAGCCATTTAGAGGATTTGTGAAGCAAGTGCATGTTCTGGGAGTGATCTACCTTAACGAATGGGTGGGATGAGTCATTTGGTACCCCGATACAACCTTTCCATGGGCAAACAAAGATTCCTTTTTGCTGTTTCCACTTTTCCATGAAGGACTTGGTTTTGGACCTATAGGTGTGGTTGAGCCTTGTGAATCGATTCCTCTTCCTTGCATCCCATATGCTCTGCATCAAACTATCACTATGTAAATCACTTCTTTCCTAGGGATCTATTACATCCTTATATATCATCTGTGGAACAATATATTCCTCCACATCATCCAAGGAAGATCACAAACTCCAATGAAGAGTTGTAATGTGTGTACATAGATAGGTCAGACCTAATCATGTAGAACACTTCCGTAAATAAATGGGATGATGTGCGGATCACGGGGAAGGTCAGCCACAAACCAAAGATCATTTTATGATGTGTCATTAGGCTCCACAAGTCAAGGAATGCTCTACAAGTCTTCTCCTTTAGCTGATTGTCTGAGACTGTCAGGATGCTCTGTTCTGAGAAAACAGTCAATCTTCTGATAGTGATAACTTTTCAGTAACTGATCCAAATGCTCTGAATTTTGGATATAATGTAGATGAATGAATCTAGGTGCTAAGTTCAGATCTGCAAGATCTAAAATGCAACTATGGTAGAATGCAGACCAAAATATAGAAAATACTACAGACTAAACTGATCAGGAAAACGAAAGAAAACAAACTAAAATGCAAATTTTTTTGGTTGATGCAAGATTGCTCTTGAACCAAGGATACTCCTACATCAGACATCTAGGGTTAATGAAAAAGTGAGTCCCTCACTTTGTTGGGGCTTGGGGAGAACCAAGACCATCCACCTCAGCTTGAGAAATCCATGATGAATCTTCTTCCAATCTACCTTTCCACTTCACAAGGTATTCTTTGTATTATCTTCCTCTGGTGTTGCATCAAACTTTGTTGTCCAAAATTTCTTCAATCTGCTCATGTGCTTGTTGTGGTAACTATTTCTTCAAGTCTTCTTCCATGCTGTCACTAAACTATGCATTATGATGCTGATATAGGTCTGCAATGTTGAAAATAGGTGATATGCCCAATGTTTCCGGTAGCTCCACTTCATATGCATTTCTTGAATCAAATCTTTTGAGTATCCTACAAGGTCCAAACTTCTTCATCTTCAAGTTATTATATGTCCCAACTTGAAATCTTTCTTTTCTCATGTATACCATCACTTCATCTCCCACTACAAATTCTTTGTGTCTTATCTTCTCATCTGCTTGCTCCTTATATTTGTTGTTCATATTCTCCAAATGCTTCTTCACCTAATTATGCACTGTCTTCATGTGATCTGTAAATTCCTCTGCTTCTACCCTTCTCTTTTCTGTCATACCCATATCTCTCAATTCTGCAACTCCTCTAGGATTTACTCTGGTAGTAATCTCAAAAGGTATTTTTCTAGTACTCCTATTTACTGAATTATTGTATGCAAACTCTGCTTGCGAAAGAATCAAATCCCAACTTCCTACCTTCTCTCCAACCAAACATCTCAACAAGAAGTTATTCTTTTGTCAATGCCAAAATGCCCTGCCAATCCACCACCATGTTTCTCCTTGATAACATTGTCTCTCATTGAACTTCTAGGTATGCACAACTAATTTCCTTTGAACAACATATCTTCCCGAATTAAATAATCCAACCACTTACTTCTATCTATCACAATAGGTTCCTTACAGGCTTTCTAAGGTTCTGCAAAATCAGTGTCTCCCTCATACAGATGCTTCAATTTGTCAAAACATGTCACTTCAACTCTCATCTCTGTCAACAAGTTTCTTCTCCTACTTAATGCATCATCAACTTTGTTTGATTTGCCACTCCTATGCTTCAATACAAATGTGTAACTCTGCATGAACTCTACCCATCTCATATGTCTTTGATTCAACTTTCCTTTAATGTTCAAATACTGCAAAGCTTGATGATCTATATACAACACAAACTCCTTTGGCAACAAGTAATGTCTCCACTTCTTCAAGGCTTGAATTATGGCATAGAACTGTTGATCATTTATAGAATATCTTCTCTTTGAATCATTCAACTTCTCACTGAAATATGCTACAGGTCTACCTTCTTGACTTAACACTGCTCCAATTGCATTTCCACTTGCATCACAATCAACTTGAAATACCTTATTGAAATGTGATAATGCTAAAATAGGTTTCTCTATCACCTTCTGCTTCAACAGTTCAAAACTTTTATCTGCTCCTGATGTCCACTAAAAATCTTTTCTGTCACCTCTCATTGTCTCTGTCATAGGGTTACAAACTAAACTGTAATTTCTATTGAACTTTCAGTAGAAACTAGAAAATCCATGAAATGATCTAACTTCTCCAATGTTGTCTGGTGTAGGCCATTCAACAATTGCTCTTACTTTCTTAGGCTCCATCTTCAATCCTTTTACATAAATTACAAATCCCAAGTACACTAGTTCTTCCTTCATGAAACTACACTTCTTGATGTTTATCAGTAATTTCTCTTCTCTCAGTCTCTGCAAAACTTGTCTAATATGCCACAAATGTTCCTCTTTTTACTTACGAAAAATTAGAATTGTTGGAAAGAGACACTGTGTGGCTTCATTGGTGTTGTCATTGATGGCAACAAAGACCATTCCACACATCCGCAGGACATGGTATATCTTTACTGGAAGTTAGATTGAAGGATACTTTGGTCCGGTAAGCAAGAATAGAGCATGCAGCAAGGTCTGACAGTTAGGTCCTGATCTCTTAGAAGAAGTATCTTTGCAAAGTACAAACTTGGGGAAGTCAAGAGGAGTACCTTGACTGATAGTTTCCAGGGATTGAGCCTCTGGTGATAAGAGAGTGAAGAGATATGAGTATCTAAGTTTTTGGGTCCAGTTTGGTAGAGTAGACAGAGGAAGAACTGACAGATAGAGCATCAGAATTATTCCAGATGAGATATTGATGGTAATTAAGGTTCTTAAGGTATCATCCATGATTGGCCAACATGTTAGATGACTTCTATAAGTATCTCCTTGATCCACATCACTTGGTGAGCAAGGATTCAGTCGACAGACTAAAGTTTGGGAAAACATTGACTATTCTAGATGCTGACTAGAAAGAGGATGAAATCCATTGTTCGGATATATATACCAGATGGATTTGGATATGAATGTGTGTTGTGTGTGTTGGTGTGTGTGAATAAAAGTAGAAGAATAGTGTGAAAGTAGTAAGGCAGGTTAGGTATGTGAAATGACAACAACACAAGAGAAGAGGAAGAATGAAGTGCAGTAGATCAGTATAAAGAGCCTAACTGAACTAAACTCTAGCATATGTGGATGCTTCTCATCAGTTCAAGTATCTTGTTACTCTCTTTATAATTTGTAGATAGTGAGTCTCTTGTAGGCAGTGAGTCTCTTGTGAGTAGTGTGCTTGGGCAGTGAGCCCTAATTGGCAAGTGCCATTTTTGTATTTCTATTCTTCTAACAAAGAATACATTCTTGGGTTAATCACCCCATGGTTTTCTCCCTTAATAGGGTTTCCACATCAAAAGCATTGTGTCATGTGTACTGAGTTTATTTATGCTTTCATGTTCATTTAAGCTTATGTGTTTTGATACTACACTGGTTGATTAAGAAGAACATAAAACTAAAATAATTAAGATAACTGATTCACCCCCCCTCTCAGTTATCAACAATTGGTATCAGAGCCAAGTTCCTCCTAACAGAGCCTAACAGCTTGAGGAAGATCCAGGAATTCAAATGGATGTGTATGGTATGAGGGAACAACTTCAGACTGCCCTAGATGATCTTGAGCAATCTAACTCTGTGTCACATCTCATTTTTATGGACTATATTATTATTCTAGATTAGTGAACATTTACCATGATTGTTTTACTTCGATTAAGTTACACATGTGTAAAGATAGTTATCATGATGATATATTTACATAAATTAGAAAGTTGATTTAAATATTAAATATTATCGGTATGATTATGATGTTTTGCTTCAGCTATATTTTTTGGAACTAACCTATTGATGTCGAGTTGAGTGCGAATGAATGCAGGTACTCATCGAAGATGAGAACATGGTTGAGGCAGAAGTTTTCTAGCCACTTGGCAATGACTGATGGAATGGTTACCTTGATGCAATCACACACTCACGTAGTTGCATATGCATTTTTGAATGGCTTATTTTATGCATTGATGTGTGGTTATAAAATGTGATTGATGAAGGAATAATTAGAAAATATTGTGTTTTAATTATTACGACAAGTTATTTCAAAGGTATATTTTTGTCAAAATCAATATTAATGTTCTTTTTATATTCAAAATTGTGTGTGTATTATATTATTAAATAATAAATATTGTTTTCTATTTTTGTGAAACAAGGATGTTTGGAAGACAATATGTTAATTAGATTTAAATAATTATATTAAATTATAATAGATGTATATATATATTATATTATATTCCAGTTCTTAATTATTTAAAGAGATTATATTCTATTTAAAATAGTTAAGTTATATTGAAATAGCATTGTTATATTTATAGATTTGATAAAATAAATAAAAGATTAGTTACTGACATTTGCATGACAGTAAGCTAATTTAATTAGCTATTATTTATTTTAATAGAAACTGTGAGCCTTTTTATAGGTTTAAATTCATGCAAACTAAAAATATAGACTTTAGTTCCAAAACCTAAAACAGAGTTTCCAAAATTAAGAAGGGATTTTTTTCTTTGGAAAAGAAAAGGAAGGCGTTTGGAAAGCCAGTCTGGAATAGCGATCGAAAAATAGCGATAACTTTCTCATATCAAAACAAAATCTGAAACTGAAAAATATTCCAGAAAGATGGAGAAGAGAAGAACAAAACCCAGAAATATTTTTAAAAAAATTAATAGTTTTGGTTAAGTGTTTTTACAGAGGAATATGACGTATTCGGATGGGGTAGCGAATGGAGCAAAACATGAGCAACCAAGATAGAATCGCCATCTTCTTTCAGGAATAAACTCTGAGTATTTTTATTATGCTTACATTGATTAATAGACTATTAAATGACTAATAAAATGATTCAACTCATATATCTTCTCTGTATGATGGCTGAGATCAAACTTAGACAAAATTGTAGGTTCTTGTAGCATGATCTTATTACTGTATTTTATTATCATGCTGGCTAGACTGAGAGAAAAAAAACTAAGTAAATCAACCTCCTTTGTGTTAGTTAAATCAAACCTCTAGAATAGAGCTTGATGTTGTTCTGGTAAACTTACATTATGACTATATTTTATTGCATGCTGGTAAAAGATCATGACTATATTTTGATTTCATGTTAGCTTAAATGAACATTAGTTTACATAAATCGATCCTCTGTGTAAAGACATGACTATAGTTTATGTGTTTTCCCCAAATTTAGACTTTAATCTAGTTAAAAACTTATGAAAACTCTATATTGTTGTTAGTAAATGACTGGTAATTATGATATATCTACTTTCCTTCTCTGTATGCTGGTTGAATCACCAATAGAAAGGTAGGAAATCGACCTTTGTTTTGATTGAACAATAGATCTCTAAATTTTAGATCAAAATATAAACTCCCTGTAGCTTCTATGCAAATGATTATTGTTGTTGTCAATTTCCTTAGTTCAAACTGGAAAACCTTTGTCTTGCTATAGCTAAAAAGAATGGTAATGAAACTATTTAACTGATAATCAACACATCAACAAAGTCTGAGGCCATAGTTTAATAAGACTTATTTACTTAGAATGTTGTTATTAAGTTATTTTTGATGTCATTTTCACTGTTTCTCTTCCTGAAGCACCGTATAATGATTGTAGTAAGTATGATGAAAACACAATACCGGAGATATTAGACAACCATTTAATTATGTTGAATGATTAAATACCTATTATCATTATGACTAAAAGGCTGAATATAACTTGTTTTTCATTCCATTTTGGGCCATTATCTTGAATGATATATGTCTATTTTCATAACTCTATTATTAATCATTTTACCAATCTACAACAATGTAATCATTAAGTTGAAGTTCCTGTTGGAATTTAGACAGTACAAATATTTCCAATTGAAACTTAGAAAATAACTAGATAGCTCGTGTCACTAAAATGACAGTAAGGTAGAAACTATAATTTAAATAACTTCTTTTGAATGAATTAAAAGATTTGAAACTATATACTTTGTTTAAACTTTTGAATGCAATTGTATGTAAAAGTTAGATTATTGGTTGTTGAAAGTGAATGTCTTTTCCTTATCTGATACCTTGGAAAAGGGATGGGTTTTGATTTATTATAAATCTTGAATTGGTGATTCTTAATTTATTTCATTTCTTGCATCTTGGGAAAAGAAATAGATTTTCATAGGAATGTATTGGGTTGCTTTCTGGTCTTGGATGCCAACGTGGATATATTAGAGATGACTTTTCCTCTTTTCAGGAATTGTCTAGGCTACTTGAAATGATTAGATCTAATTGAAATGCCATTGAAAAAGATGTTTAATTGTCTAGAACATTTTATATATATATATATATATATATATATATATATATATATATATATGCCACATGCCTATTGTGAGATAATTTGCTTTTCATTATTAGAATTGCACTTTGACATCAGGATTGCATTGGGTATTCCCTCCTGTAGTTGTTATCAGGTAGCTAGACATTTCGTGCAGGGCTGGGTTTCCTTCATGTCATGAAGGGATCCGGGGAAGTGTAAATACTTCATGGTTGGGTGGAAAAGCACCTGAGCCATATTCCCATCTCTCAGCTTGCAGGTGGTGGACCACTTGGTTCATGCAGCTGAAGAGTGTGTTGATTTGTTATTTATTGATGTACTTGTTATTGTACCTATTTGGTTGTGTTATGGCATGTTGCCAAAGGATTTATGTATATTGATTCATAGTGCTTATTACCTGGATTTAGCTCGTGAATATGTAAGATTTAAAGACTTATTTGTTTTATATCGATGAGATTTTCTTTGTGAAGATTTATTGACTCTTGATTCTTCTTGATGAAGTTATTGTTCTTTATTTAATGTTGTAATTAAGCAGATTATATACATCATTTTACTTTTGTTTCTTGTGATGTTGTATTTAAGTGAAATATTACTTCATTTTACTTTGTTTTACTTTTTAGATGGATTTGAGGGCTTTTACATTTGGTATCAGAGCGTGGTTCCAACATTGGGAGCTCTGGGCGTGTGTGTTGCTCAGTTTGATCGAGCATGTGTGGGTCCTTGTGTGTTGGCAACTGTGAATAGCATGTACTTTCTTTTTATGGGGTTAGATAGACCCTGATGATTGTTCTTAAGGATATGGTTGAGTGATGCTTGACATAAGTCTTCCCTTTGAGTGAAGTTGTAGTATTTTTTGCATTACAGTTAGATGTATGTGCTATCTAAGTTATTCCTATCATGTCCTATTGTGGATTAAGTTAGCCATCAAGTGGATGGGATGTTGGGCGAGAACTTAATCACCAACCTAACTCTCCCTCTTCTTGTTTGTCTTTTTATGTAAGTAGTGCATTAATGTATTACCCTTATGTTTGGGAGAAACATGACTACTCCTTGTTGTGAGAGTGCTGTGAATAGACATGTGGAACTTGATTATGTCTTGAATTGATTTTTGGTTGCTAGATGTTTCTTATGTATGGCTATATGTTTGTCATTACATGATGATTGTGACTCCTTTGAATGATATGCTTTTTTTTATTGCTTGGTATCTTTTGTTTTGATTGGTTTAGTTATGTAGGAATGATATTGTGTTTTATGCTGAATACCATTGTTTAACAAGGAAACTGAATTGAATATGTCGTATACCCTATGAAACGACTTGAAATATGAATGAATATATTGTGTAAAGCCACTGAGATTGACTTCATGGCTGTTTAGAACATCTAAGACTGATTTTCTACTATAATAAGCATTGGACATTGAAAACCTTATTGTTCAAAAAAAAAATTGATTGAGGACAGCAAGTACTATGCCGAAAGTGTGAAAAATGTTAGTGTAGGTTTTTATTTCCTAGATGGGTTATTTATTTTTCCTATATTCCTAGGTTTTCCTACACTTCTATTAATCTCGCTTAGGTTAATAAAGCATGTCTTATTAGGTGAGTGGTTGCAAGGTGTCACCTTCCTACATGTGAGCATCCATTAGCTATCTTGGGAAGATACTTTGCTATCTTTAGTCTGATAGATGGTTGCTCCACATTGGTCGGTGTTGCCACTTCCTCCCTCTTCCTAATCTATATAAGCATGCTACCTGGCTTGTATTTGACATCTTTTGATTTTGCATCCTCTTAATGCTATTTTGCTTCTAGCATTTACATTACTCTCTTGGAGACTAACTCTGTGTTGCTATTTTGATTTCATATCATTTGTATTCATAGTTTAGATATCTATTCTTTGCACTAGTTTTCTAGGTTAATAATATTTTCAGATTCTAACATGGTATTAGAGCTATTCTATGTGCAAGAGTAGATTTTAGTTTCCATATTTAAGAGATTCGGGGGGGGTGGGTAATAAATCTTATTGCAGGTTTTTGAAAAACCCAGTATGCTCTTCTCTTGCATCTTCGGATGATCTTGAGAATCAGAAAAGTTTGACGGAAACTTTTTTTAATCTCTGGGGTTGCACATGTGTTCTATGAAATCTAGGTGATTATAGCATTTTTGGTTATACTGGCAGCATTTCTAACTGTTCCAACGCATCCAGGAGGCTTCAGAAAGTCAGATTTGGTTTTCGTTTCACTGAAATCAGAGATTGTCATACAGAGTTGCGGAACCAAGGTTTCAAGCTCAAATCTGACAACCAGCTTGCATATTTGGTCTTTTGAATCAATATTGTAGGTTCTAGAATCTGATTGAACCTTTACATGTCATTTTTTGGTTGTTGGGGTTGTTTTTTATAGCTAAAGGCATTCTTTCTACACTGGAGCAACATCATTTGTGTATTTGCAAGAAAAATGCCTTCTGGGTTTTGTTCGCAGCATAGAAAAACCATCTGGGTATCTTTCTATTTTTGTATGCAGTTTGTATATTTTACAAAAACATGCTTAGAAAGCTACAGCAGGACCCCTCTCCGTTGGCAGCTATAGTTTTGAAGACAGTTTTCAAATGCTCCGTTCTTGCTCATACGGACTCCTTTTCCCATGAATTTTTTTTTTATTTTAGCTATTTTTTTGTGCTCTATGCACTAGTGCAAACGTTTTTTGATTTTGATGCCAAGATTTTTTAGAAATTGTAGATTCTCAATCATGACATTGCATGGTTCTCATTTTGGGAACTTCAGAGGATCATAACTTTCACATACGACCTCGTATCGAGGCAATTCTTTTTTTGAAAGTGCATATTTTTCGAGTAGATCGCAGTGGTGCTATTTATTTCTCTGGACATTATGCCAGAGTTATATTTTCAACATATGCTCTTCATGAGGGTTTTGTAATGCATTGAAATCAAGACCACTTAGTATTTATTGCTAGTGGTAGTTGTAAACCCACTAATATAAAGTGTCAAATCATATTTTCTTGGGGGGGTTCTTTGATTGAGTGAAAAGGGGGGGTTGTCTTGGTTGGGTTCTCTTCTTTTCAGCACTTCTTCTCTGCATTTCTTCATCATGGATCAAACAAATCTGCCTATCCTAACTCCATACAATTACTTTGAGTGGAAATCACACATGACAATTGACTTAAGGAAAGATGGATTAAATAGGATAACTATGGGACTTGAAACTAAACCTGCTAAAGATGAAGATAAGCCTAAGTGGTTTAACAAATGTGATGAGACATATGGAACATTGTGTTTGTCTGTTTCTCTTGATTTTCTCTTTCACATTGAGTCTTTGAATACACCAAATGAAATCTAGACAAAGCTAGAAACACAATTTGGCACACAAGATTCAATGAGGGGTCATATGTTGGAAAATGAACTAATTAGTTTAAGTCCAGGCAATTTCAACACAATCTAGGATTTCTTCACCAAATTGAAATCACTAAGGCTGCAGTTAAAACAATGTGGAATTGAAAAGAAAGATGAACAACTGATTCTTAGTATTCTCTCTAAGCTAAGTTCAAAATATTCTGTGTTTGTTTCTACTTTCTATGCTACTAAGGGTGCACTTGGTACTCAATTCACCATGCCATCTTTAGATGATTTTGTTGTTAATCTCACTCGGGAATAGGACAAGCTAATCTAGATGGGCACTCTTAAGTCCTCTAAGTCACATGCCTTGGCTACCAACCAAGGTACAAAAGAACAGAAAGGACAAAGTAGTAACAACAATAGTAAGGATAAGAAATAGAAGAATAGCAAGGAGAAAAAGGATCAGATAATGGTTGCTTCAAAGGCAACTAATGAGACCTAATATTCCAAGGGCGACAAGCCTAAGAAAGAGAGGGTCCAATGTGCCTATTGTAAAAGACTCAGTCATGATGAACATAAATGTCTGAAGAAATAAATTGATCACTTGACACACATTCTTGAGAAGAATAATATCAGTGTTCCTGAGTCTGTCAAATAGAGTTCTAATGAGGGGTCTAATAAGGCAAAAGAAAATAGCAAGGGGAAAGGAAAGGGCAAGGCCCTTGTTGCAGTTGCTTCTTCACCATCCACTTGGGTTCTTGATTCCATCTAAGGAAGAACTTGCATCCTTAGAGCTGTGTACTATGCCTTCTATTTTGATGGGTGATAACACTCCTGTTGAGGTGTGTGGGAGAGGGTCTGTTGATGTGGGGGATGGCACATTCCATGATGTTCTTTGTGTGCCCTCATTATCAACTAATCTCCTATCGGTATACCAGATCACTCACACAGGTTCAGGCAAGCGGGTTGAGTTCACTCTTGATTCAGTGGAGATTCGTGAGTTGCACAGTGGTTCTACAGTTGCAGTTGGGAGAGCAGATCATCAGTCACGACTCTATCTATTTTCTCACTTGTTCCTGATCCTCCTTTGACTGTTTTGCTCACTCATTCTAATGATGTGAGTAGATTATGGCATGAGCGGTTTGGCCATCCTAACTTTCATTACTTGCAGCAGCTCAACTAGCAGAGCATGGTCACAGGGTTGCCTTCAGTTCAGTTTTCAGGTGGTGTTTGCCAAGGTTGCATTCTTGGTAAGCATCCTAAGGAAAAGTTTGACAAAGGTGAGGCATGGAGAGCTTCATAGATACTGGAGTTAGTTCATAGTGATTTGGCTGGTCCATTTCAGCATCCTTCTTTCAGCAGGGCTAGATATGTCCTCACATTCATTGATGACTTTTCTCGAAATACTTGGGTGTACTTTCTCAAATAGAAGTCAGAGGTATTTGATCATTTTCAAGACTTCAAATCTTTTGTAGAGAAGCAATCTAGGAAAGCCATCAATGTTTTGCGCACTGACAATGGTGGTGAGTATGTCAACCATCGGTTTGAGAGGTTTTGCACTTCAGAGGGGATTGATTTGTAGCATTCAGTTCCATACAATCCTCAACAGAATGGTGTTGCAGAATAGAAGAATAGGTCCTTGAAGGAAATGGCAAACTGCATGATTCACTCCAGATCTCTTACACCACAGTATTGGGCAGAGGCCATTAATTGTGCTTGTTATATCCAGAACCGTGTTCCTCATCGAGCCTTGAAGGGAGTTACTCCTTTTGAATCTTGGAGCGGTCAGAAACCATTAGTTAAGCACTTTCAAGTTTTTGCTTCTCCTGCATGGGCCCACATTCCTGCAGAGAAATGCAAGGCCTTGGATCCACAGAGCAGACCTTGCATATTTGTAGGTTATCCTGATGGTGTGAAGGGTTATCGGTTGCTCCACCCTACTACACATGAGTTGTTCATTGAGAGGAGTGTTTAGTTTGAGGAGGGCTCTTCAAGCTCACTTTCTATCACTTCTCCAACTCCTTCTACTTTGACATTGGAGTCACTTGGGATACATGATAGATCTTCTAATGAGTCAGATTCACCTGAGTAGTCTTCTACCTCCACTTCTGATGTAGAGAGTGATTCAGAGGACTCACCTCCTTCCTCTCCTAGTCATCATTCAGAGGTTGATGATTCTCCTCTAGATTCTCCATCTTCCGGTCCACTTTGGGCTAGACAGACCTTGTAGTCTACAAGTGATTGGGTTAGGGATCCATCAGACACCAGGTGAACTCGTTCACAGTTCCAGGATGCTCCACATGTCTTCATTGCTATTACCTCAAATCTACAGTCTTTTCATGAGGCTTCTGGTATTCCTGAGTGGGATAAAGCTATGCAGGAGGAGTATAGTTCCTTGATGAGGAACCACACTTGGGATCTTATCCCTTTTCCTAAGGGAAGAAAACTTGTTCGATGTAAGTGGATCTATCAGACAAAATTTGTAGCAGATGGGTCGGTTGACAAGTATAAGGCTCGCTTGGTTGCCAAAGGATTCTCCCAGGTTCCTGGGATTGACTACTCTTAGACTTTTGTGCCAGTTGCCTAAATGAATTCCATCCGATTTGTTCTTACCATTGCTGCAGCTAATCGTTGGGAAGTACACCAGATGGATGTGAAGAGTGCTTTTCTTCATGGTGACCTTGAGGAGGAGATATACATGGAGCAGCCACAAGGGTTCCTTCAGGATTCTTCACTTGTGTACCATATTTGGAAGTCTCTCTATGGCCTCAAATAGGCTCCTCGGGCCTGGTATGCTAAGATGGACTCCTTCCTTCTATCAGTTGGGTTCACTAGGTGCCATTCTGATCCCAATGTCTACATTCTGCAGTAGGATGATTCACTCCTATTTTACGTTCTGTATGTTGATGACTTACTGATCACAGGGAGTTCTTCATCCACCATTGGGGCTATCAAAGCTGCCCTTCATGATAGGTTTTTGATGACTGACTTGGGCTTGTTGCATTACTTTCTCGGGATTGAGATCTACCAGTTTGCTTCTGGGATCACCATCAAACAGTCCAAGTATGCTCTAGATTTGCTCTCGAGGTTTCATATGGCTGATTGTAAGCCTGCTCCGACTCCCTTTCTTTCTGGAGTCAAACTTGAGGCTCAGTGTTCTTCTCCACTTGTTGATGGCACTTTGTACCGATAGCTTATTGGGAGTCTCATTTATCTGACTCATACGAGACCTAACATTTCATATGCTGTAGGCATGGTCTCTTGATTCATGCAAGAGCCTCATGAGCTGCACTGGAAAGCAGCCAAGCGGATCCTTCACTACATTCAGGGTACTCACAGTTTTGGGATTCACTATGCAGCGGGCATTGAGCTTGACTTGGTGGGCTACACAGATTCAGATTGGGTGGGTGATTCTCAGGATCACAAGTCTACTTCAGGTTACAGCTTCTCACTTGGTTCAGGTCCTGTTTGTTGGTTGAGCAAGAAGAATCGGCTATTGCTCTATCTTCTACTGAGGTCGAGTATCAGGGGGTTGTGAATGCCGCTACTGAGGCCATTTGGCTTCAGAATCTTCTCACTAAGTTTGGTATCCAGATCAGACGGCCATCAGTCATATTTTGTGACAACTAGAGTGCTATTCAGATCTCACAGAATCTGGTCCATCATCAGCGGACCAAACACATAGAGGTCCACATGCACTACATCCGGGAGCTCATCCATGGCCACATCATCGACCTTCGCTACTGTCTGACTTCCGAGCAGGTTGCTGATATCTTCACCAAACCCTTCACTGAGAGCAAGTTCCTTCATTTGCGAGCTTTGCTGGGGGTGCAGGATGCTTCATCTTCTGGGGGGCTTCTTCCTCTCACTCGAAGTCCTGACTCTCTCTACTTTTGGGGGGAGAATTTTATGTACATGGGTAGCTCATTAGGCTTGATTTGCTGGGACCCCTTTCTACATCCACCTAAGCTTTGCTTATGGGGGGGTGTTAGTGTAGGTTTTTATTTCCTAGATGGGTTATTTATTTTTCCTATATTCCTAGGTTTTTCCTACACTTCTATTAATCTTGCTTAGGTTAATAAAGCATGTCTTATTAGGTGAGTGGTTGCGAGGTGTCACCTTCCTACATGTGAGTATCCATTAGCTATCTTGGGAAGATACTTTGCTATCTTTAGTCTGATAGATGGTTGCTCCTCATTGGTCAGTGTTGCCACCTCCTCCCTCTTCCTAGTCTATATAAGCATGCCACCTGGCTTGTATTTGACATCTTTTGCTTTTGCATCCTCTTAATGCTATTTTGCTTCTAGCATTTGCATTACTCTCTTGGAGACTAACTCTATGTTGCTATTTTGATTTCGTATCATTTGCATTCATAGTTTAGATATCTATTCTTTGCACTAGTTTTCTGGGTTAATAATCTTTTCAGATTCTAACAAAAAATAGAGGTCATTAAATCTATTTTTTTCTATTTATGAGTGATTTTATATATATATATATATATATATATATATATATATATATATATATATATATATATATATATATATTGTATATACTCCTTAGTTTTGAAAGATCATACATGAGGAAAACATCCATTTATAACATGATTGAAACTCTATCTTTTAAACCTGCAAAATAAAGGAGAAATAAATATTATTATGAGATAAAACTGAATATACACATTGGAACTATCTTATGCATTATTATAAAACAATTGCATTATGAGAAAGAAAATAGACATTGAATAGACAAAAAGATGGATTAATTTTTGTTTTATGAATCAAAGAAAAATGAAAGTTTTTATAGCCTTATTTGTTATGATTGTTTTGGTTTGGGGAAAGTTACACAAGTATGCTAAAATCAAACATAATGATTTGTTTATTTCCTATGTCATGCTTGAATGAAAATGAATATTTTATTGAGAAAAAAAAGTGATTGCATTGTTTGCTATGCTTTATGTGTTTTGGGAAAGTTATCTTCCGGGACGGTTGCCGAATGAGGAATTACAGAGAAGTAGATTTTCCATTTCAAAATCTACACCACCATAAAAATCAGTTTCGAACTTTGGCCAAAGTCAACTTTTGATGTTGAAATAGATGAATGGACCATTGAAATAGATGGATGTATGCCTAGTTTTTATTGATATAATTCTTTGCCTCATCCTGTTAATGAGATGCTGCATTCATGTAGGGATGCATGTAGGTTAATAGGCACACACCAGATTCCATCCTACATACTAATATATATATATATATTGCTAGGCTCTATGAGTAGGATTGGGTATCCTTCATGTTGGAAGGATCCCGGGGAAGTGTAAGCTTCGTGGTTGGGCGGAAAAGTGCCAAACCATGTTCTTTTCCCTGGCTCATAGATGTAGCCAGAGACATTGGATTGATATTAGATATTATTGATATTTCATACTTATAATGTAATCCCTCATTGATGCTAGGGTGACTTGATAGGATACAAGCATAAGATGAATAAATTTTGGATTATGTATCAATTGTACTTCTTAGTGGATTAGGTTTATGTACATGTGAATTTGAAATTGAATAAGAAAGATTATATTATTCTTGTTTTACTTGAGAAATGTGGAGTTTGAGTTGATTCTTTAATTACGGTTAAGTTAGAAGGTTCAGGACCTTTATTATTAGAATTGCCAACTTAGTGTTGAAAATATGATGGCTTCCATTCTTTGATGTTGAATAACTTTTATTCAGATGTATTAGCTTCTTGTTGATATCTTCCCTTTGTATGAACTTTTACATTCAAGTTACTCCTTTCGCTTTTGAGATTTGATTATCTTTGATTTAAAAGTCTTATTATTTATACTTGAAACTTATGAATACCTCAAGTACCATAAGCTTAACCGAATATAATTTAGTAGAAGTTCTTTTTGAAATTTAATGTTAACTTTGAATTTTTGTTAATTTAGTGTTGAAAACAAGTCAACATATGTAATTTTGATCTTTTGTGATTTACTGTTGAAATTATTTAATGTTGATCTTCTTTATTTAATGTTGACATCATGTCGAACTATTTTTTTTATAAAAAAAACCTTTTAGATTTAGTGTCGAAAACATATTGATCTACTTACCTTATTGTTGATTCTTTGAAAGTTTAGTGTTGGAAACATGTTGATTTTTCTATGATTGACCATTTGATTGAAATCATGATTTAATATTGTAATTTTGAACATTTTGGTGTTGATGATCCTATTTTAATGTTGATGATCTTATTTTAGTGTTGATGATCCTAATTTTTTTTTGTTGATGGGAACTTTCTCTTTTTATTTAGTGTTGATATTGAATTTATTGCTGAACTCTTACCTTTATTTAATGTTGATAAGTACTTGCCGATGATGATAACAAGTAGTATGAGATGCTTGTTTATCATCCTTGGATGACAATATTTAGATGTCTCATGTGGGTAGGCATGCTTGACAAAACTGAACATATTGTTGATATCTTTATATGAGCAGTTATGTGTGTTGTAGAAGGTAGATATGCCTCTTGATTTAGTATATGAGATATAAATCATTATAGTGATAATGAAGGTTGAAAATAGAAACTAATAGAAGGGAAAAAGAATTATTGGTATTTTTTCTTTACAACGAATCATTGCATATAGACTTGGAATACCCTTAATTTCCTTAATCTAGTTGAGATACTTATTATGATACCATGTTGCATGATGTGTTACTTTTTATAACAGGAGTGTGTTTACTCTTTTTATTTCATGGTGATTGTAATAAGATATCAAGATGATGTCTCTTCCTAGTGGGGAAGGATGTCACGTCTCATTTTTATGGACTATATTATTATTCTAGATTAGTGAACATTTACCATGATTGTTTTACTTCGATTAAGTTACACATGTGTAAAGGTAATGATCATGATGATATATTTACATAAATTAGAAAGTTGATTTAAATATTAAATATTATCGATATGATTATGATGTTTTGCTTCGGCTATATTTTTGGGAACTAACCTATTGATGTCGAGTTGAGTGCGAATGAATGTAGGTACTTGTCGAAGACGAGAACATGGTTGAGGCAGAAGTGTTCTAGCCACTTGGTAATGACTGATGGAATGGTTACCTTGATGCAATCGTACACTCACGTAGTTGCATATACATTTTTGAATGGCTTATTTTATGCATTGATGTGTGGTTATTAAATGTGATTGATGAAGGAATAATTAGAAAATATTGTGTTTTAATTATTACGACAAGTTATTTCAAAGGTATATTTTTGTCAAAATCAATATTAATGTTCTTTTTATATTCAAAATTGTGTGTGTATTATATTATTAAATAATAAATATTGTTTTCTATATTTGTGAAACAAGGATGTTTGGAAGACAATATGTTAATTAGATTTAAATAATTATATTAAATTATGATAGATGTATATATATAATATATATCTATATTATATTATATTCCAATTCTTAATTATTTAAAGAGATTATGTTCTATTTAAAATAGTTAAGTTATATTGAAATAGCATTGTTATATTTAGAGATTTGATAAAATAAATAAAAGATTAGTTACTGACATTTACATGACTGTAAGCTAATTTAATTAGCTATTATTTATTTTAATAGAAACTGTGAGCCTTTTTATAGGTTTAAATTCATGCAAACTGAAAATATAGACTTTAGTTCCAAAACCTAAAATAGGGTCACCAAAATTAAGAAGGGAGCTTTTTTCTTTGGAAAAAAAAAAAAGAGGAAGGCATTTGGAAAGCCAGTCTGGAACAACTATCTAAAAATAGTGATAACTTTTTCATATCAAAACAAAATTTGAAACCAAAAAATGTTCCAGAAAGATGGAGAAGAGAACAACAAAACCCAGAAAGGTTTTAAAAAAAGTCATAGGTTTGGTTAAGCGTTTTTACAGAGGAATATGACGTGTTCGGATGGGGCAGCGAATGGAGCAAAACATGAGCAACCAAGACAGAATCGCAATCTTCTTTCAGGAATAAACTCTGGGTATTTTTCTTATGCTTACATTGATTAATAGATTGTTAAATGACTGATAAAATGATTCAACTCATATATCTTCTCTGTATGATGGCTGAGATCAAACTTAGACAAAATTGTAGGTTCTTATAGCATGATCTTATTACTGTATTTTATTATCATGCTGGCCAGACTGAGAGAAAAAAAACTAAGTAAATCAACCTCCTTTGTGTTAGTTAAATCGAACCTTTGGAATAGAGCTTGACGTTGTTCTGGTAAACTTACATTATGACTATATTTTATTGCATGCTGGTAAAAGATCATGACTATATTTTGATTTTATGTTAGCTTAAATGAACATTAGTTTACATAAATCAATCCTCTATGTAAAGACATGACTATAGTTTATGTGTTTTCCCCAGATTTAGACTTTTAATCTAGTTAAAAACTTATGAAAACTCTATATTGTTGTTAGTAAATGACTGGTAATTATGATACATCTACTTTCCTTCTCTATATGCTGGTTGAATCAGTGATAGAAAGGTAGGAAATCGACCTTTGTTCTGATTGAACAGTAGATCTCTGAATTTTAGATCAAAATATAAACTCCCTGTAGCTTCTATGCAAATGATTATTGTTGTTGTCAATTTCTTTACTTCAAACTGGAAAACCTTTGTCTTGCTGTAGCTAAAAAGAATGGTAATGAAACTATTTAACTGATAATCAGCACATCGACAAAGTCTGAGGCCATAGTTTAATAAGACTTATTTAATTAGAATGTTGTTATTAAGTTATTTTAGATCTCATTTTCACTATTTCTCTTCCTAAAGCACCGTATAATGATTGTAGTAAGTATAATGAAAACACAATACCGAAGATATTAGACGACCATTTAATTATGTTGAATGATTAAATACCTATTATCATTATGACTAAAAGGCTGAATATAACTTGTTTTTCATTCCATTTTGATCCATTATCTTGAATGATATATGTCTATTTTCATAACTCTATTATTAATCATTTTACCAATCTGCAACAATGTACTCTTTAAGTCGAAGTTCTTGTTGCAATTTAGATAGTACAAATATTTCTAATTGAAACTTAGAAAATAACTAGATAGCTCATGTCACTAAAATCACAGTTAGGTAGAAACTATAATTTAAATAACTTCTTTTGAATGAATTATAAAATTTGAAACAATATACATTGTTTAAACTTTTGAATGCAATTGTATGTAAAAGTTAGATTATTGGTTGTTGAAAGTGAATGTCTTTTCCTTATTTGATACCTTGGAAAAGGGATGGGTTTTGATTTATTATAAATCTTGAATTGGTGATTCTTAATTTATTTCATTTCTTGCATCTTGGGAAAAGAAGTAGATTTTCATAGGAATGTATTGGGTTGCTTTCTGGTCTTGGATGCCAATGTGGATATATCAGAGATGGCTTTTCCTCTTTTCAAGAATTGTCCAGGCTACTTGAAATGATTAGATCTAATTGAAATGCCATTGAAAAAGATGTTTAATTGTCTAGAACATTATATATATATATATATATATATATATATATATATATTTGCCACATGCCTATTGTGAGATAATTTGTTTTTCGTTATTAGAATTGCACTTTTAAACATCAAGATTGCATTGGGTATTCCCTCCTGCAGTTGTTATCGGGTAGCTAGACATTTTGTGCAGGGCTGGGTTTCCTTCATGTCATGAAGGGATCTGGGGAAGTGTAAATACTTCATGGTTGGGTGGAAAAGCACCTGAGCCATGTTCCCATCTCTCGGCTTGCAGGTGGTGGACCACTTGGTTCGTGCAGCTGAAGAGTGTGTTGATTTGTTATTTATTGATGTACTTGTTATTGTGCCTATTTGAATGTATTATGGCATGTTGCCAAAGGATTTATGTATATTGATTCATAGTGCTTATTACTTGGATTTAGCTCGTGAATATGTAAGATTTAAAGACTTATTTATTTTATATCGATGAGATTTTCTTTGTGAAGATTTATTGACTCTTGATTCTTCTTGATGAAGTTATTGTTCTTTATTTAATGTTGTAATTAAGTGGATTATATACATCATTTTGCTTTGTTTTACTTTTTAGATGGATTTGAGGGCTTTTACACTCTAAAGTCAATGAATTGAAGGAAAGACTCAAATAGGCTGATGATTTCATAAATGAACTAAAAGGGAAATTGAATATCTCTATGAAAAAGAGTAAGGATCTACTTCAGCAATTGGCAAGTCAAGGTGAAGCCAATGATACAAATGAAGATATGAAGGAGAAAACCAAGTTATGTGAAAAGTTATCAAAAGAGGTCATTATGGTAAGACACGAAATGGAATCAGAAGTCATAAAATTTACTCAAGAAATTGAAGAGAAAAGAAAAATAGAAGATGATCTAAGACTATCTCTCAAAGAGAAAATAGAAGACTACCACAAGATGGATAGAATAATCAGACATTTTGAATCTGATCTTGAAGATGCTAAAGATAATGAAGAAAAACTTGAGGATCAAATTGTCTCTCTTAAAAGGGATCTTCAAACAGCAAATGAATACAAAGAGAAATTCAAGATAAGTTCTACTCAACTTGAAGTTCTTCTTGAAAGCCAAAAGAGGGTAGATGACAAGTGTGGCTTGGGATATGAGAAAGGTGAAAGCTCTGAATTTGGTCAGAAGAAGTTTGGATCAGAAAATCCAAGGAATAGGCCTAGAAGACCTCTGGTAAGGCAACCTAATGCTCAAAGATATCCATCCTTCAATGGATATTGCCACAACTACAATAACTTTGGTCACAAAGCTAATCAGCGCAGAAAGAGAATGAATCAGACTAATGCATCCTTCTTCAAACAATGTTTTAACTGCAAGAGGTATGGTCACAAATCTCATGAATGCAAGAAATATGCAAATGAACAATTCATTCAATGGTAGATACTTTGCATGAAATATAATGGGTCACATGGCTAATCAATGCAGATCAAGGGGACATCAATCAAATATGCAAAGAAATGTTGTTTTCCACAATTGCAATAGATCCGATCATATTGCCAAATTCAGTAGAAGCAAGAATCAGGACAAAAGAGGTCCGATACATCATAATCAGAATCAAGAGAAGGGAAAAGGAAAAGTGAATGCGGATGAAGTTCAAAGTGATATGAATAAGATTTGGGTGAAGAGAAGTACATAAAATGTAGGGGATGGATCCACACTAAAATCTGGTGCTGATATTCCTTCCAGAAATTAAAAAGTGAGCTCTGGCTCAGGGGGAGACACAAGGAAAAACACTTTTCCCCCAACCAGTTAATTGGTGCCAGGATTGGCACAAGGAGAGTTGCATATTAAAGGGTTCTCAGAGAAACATCTAAACAAGCTGTGGTTAAGATATGGAAGATCTGCAAGGTGTTTAGAACAAGATTGTTTCGGTTCTTCAAGTCATCTGGATAAGGAAAACAAGGCAAACCGGAATGACTTAAGTTGAGCATTTATTTCAACTTGGTAGTAGGGTTTGCGGAGTAATATAAGGATTTTTCTTATTAAACATTTGTTCATTCTGCATTCAAAAAGAAGTGAAAAGGAGCTCTACAACAAATTTCCTCAAGCCCATCAAAAATCATCTGCAGAAGTCGATTCATCCAACAATTGATCCGGCTCACTCCGTGAAACCTAGAAGCGTAAAAGGTATTTTTTGTTCTTGAATATCTCTCTGCAAATCTTTGAAAGATGACTACTCTGAATGCAGTGAAGATTTCTGATAGGTCTCAACCCAAATTTAAGAAACATTGTTATAAATCTCTAGAAGTGGACCCCTTAGGGGCATTTTCCAGCATTCTGCATGGGGTTTTGCATGTTGAAGATGTTAGGGCATATATTCATGCAAACATTGAAGAGTTTGGTGAATCCAAGCTGTCAGATATCTATCAAAATCAGTTAATAGATGACTCTTTTGATCTCAAACCTCAGTATAAGGCTATTCGAGACAAACATTTTGCACAGTGCATTCATTTCCCCTATTTTCTGAAAGACAAATGGGTCTGATATATTTTGAGCATAATGCATGACAACTTCATGTGGTTGAATAGGCTGTTTAAGATCACTAAGGATGCCATTAAGGCAGTAATCAGATTACACTCAACCGATGAGATGCCCACTCTCAAATCTGTCAAAAATTAAATTGTAAGTGACGCTACTGGATCAAAGTTTGATAAAAGAGCAATGACAATTGAGGATATCACAGATCTGTATATCAAGTTTGCATCAATGATAATTAGATATAAGATATATCACTCCAACAGGGAAAATTCAGTATCCAGAACTGCTGTATATACTGCTTATGAAATGTTGAGGAAGAATGCAGACTATGATCTTTGTGAGCTTCTTTTGAACCAACTCTTGGAGAATCTGCAGAAGATAAAGAAAGATAAGAAGAATTCTTTCAAATATGGTGGTTTAATACTCTGCCTATTCTTTTACTACATGAATGAACTACCTGGATCCAATGGATGGACATGGCAAAACAACAGATCGGTTGCAATTCATATCAGAGATTACTTGCATGGACTTGGTGATCCCAAGGCACAAAACACTGCGCTATGGGGCTACTTCAAAAACTTCCAATGCATGATGCAAGCTAGAGAAAGAATCCCTCAATCTCTAGTTGAGAAGTACAAAAAATTTAGTGTTCTTTATGGTAGAAACTGATCAGTGCCTAATGGAGGATGTGGAGCCTAGAACAGTATGGATCATGCTAATGGGGTATGAAGTGGATGAGAAAATTGTAGAGCTGCATGTTCAAGACATGCTAAGTCAGCCCAAAGATCCCAAGGCAAAAAGGTTTGGAACCTTTGAAGAATTGAGTATAAAGATTCATGTGGAACTAAGACAACCAGAGATAAAGAGAAAAGTGAGAAAAGAAGTAGAGAATGTCACCAAAAGATATGGCATCTCAAAAGAAGCACTTGATGCACATAGAGAAAAGATGGAAAGGACAGAGAAAGAGAAGGAAGAAGTAGAAAAGGAAAGTGATCCGGTAGAAGCACCCTCCTGAACCAGATCCTCTAAGAGGTCTGCACCTACCACTAATAAGAGCTCAAAGACATCGAAACTAGAAGCAAAATCATTTGGTAAAGTAGAGAAAAGAACTAAGACAAAGGCCACAAGGTCTTACATCAGTCAGAAGGATGATGAAGAGACTGAGTCAGATGAGGAGGTAAGGAAAATAAGGAAAAAGAAGAAAGTATATGGTGAACCCTCTACCGGTAAAGACAAGAAAGAGATGGCTGAAGAGTTTGTTGAAAGGCCCACTCTGTCCATTGATGATGTAGTCAAATCAGTCACTGTGGATGGGAACTTGAAGCTAATGACTGAATTTTATGATGACTATAGTGAGGCTGATCAGAAGATCCTGCAAGAAGCCACAGTCAGGTACCTAAACATTTATAATAGAGCATTCATTGAGATTATTTCTCTAAATCCCAAGAGCCTAGAGAAAGAACTAGAAATCAAGAAGAACAATGTTAAGGCCAAGGACCTTGAGATCAAGGAACAAATAGCTATTTAGCTCTATCCCTGAATCACTCAGAAACAAATGAATATGATTTTCAAAGATTGCAAGGATGAGTTCCGGAGCAAAGCTAGAATGAATCATCTTATGCTTGGAGAAACTGATAAAGTGGAAAAAGAAACTGAAGAGATCCTCAGGAATGCCTATAAAAGATTCAATATTTTTATCATAGAGGACTTAGGTGATGAAACATCTGCCATGGAAGACAAAGACGAATCTACTGAGACAGTGGCAGAAGAGGTAAAGGACACATGTGAAGAAAAAGATCAGGACTTAGATTCCTCTGCTCTGGGAGAGAAGGCCCATGAATAAGAAAACATCACTCCTCCAGCTTCCCCTGTAGACTCTGAATCCAAAGAAAAAGAGAAGACCAGTACAAGAGAGTACAAGAGAAGACTAGTCAAGAAGTAGAGGAGAAAGAAGAAGAAGTGAAGGGAAGAGAAGAAGGTCAAGCTGAGAAGAAATCAAATGACAGTACAAAAGGGGAGAAAATCCTATCACCAACAAGAGACTCAGCAGAAGTAGTTGAGGAATTCTTAACCAAGGAAATGATGGAATTTGATGAACCGGAACTTCTTCAAGGACCGTTCAATTTTGACTCCCTCTCCTCAGTTCAAACCATGAAGCTAGCATCCTTTACTTCAGCAAAGGCAAAAGAAAAACTTCTGAAGTCTTACATGGAGGACTGCAAGCTCGTAGAAATTATATCCGGTGTACTGGAGAAGATTATGCCATCTTTTCAAAAGGATCCCTCAACCTCTTCATATGGTAATCTCAAATCTCTGGTAAATAGTGTTAGCACACATTTTGATTCATTAGAGAAGTCAGCAGAAGATAAGGTCCAGAAGAAGTTTTTGGTAAAAGGATTATCAGAAGTACAAGGGTTTATAACCAATGATAGGAGAAATATGGATATTGGGATAAAGAGCTTAGAAAATGCTCTTAAGGATGGAGGAGAAGTATATAAATCTTGTATTTCTTAGACTAAAGTAACAAAGGATATTGAGAAGAAAGTGAAAGAACAAGAGGATAAACTGTCAAGCCTCTCTCAGAATTTTGATCCTCTCACTGTATCCATAATAAACCAAGAATGCCAAACTATTGCAGTCATGAATGAGATTAAGAAGCTTAAGAAGGAGAGGAAGAACATATTAAGTAGGATTGGTGAACTTAAAGGGATGATTATCCCTAAATTAGAGGCCATGCATGAGGCCCTAACTAATGCCTAGACCACAGCCTGAACAAGTGATCTGATAGATCTTAAGAGGGCAGAAGCTTTTGTATTCCTGTTGAGTGGTCACATCTCAATTTTGGATAGGATGAAGTAGAGTTGGGCAACATAATTTGCCTAGTTGAAGACATCTTTTGCAGATATACTTCAGTATATGTAAGTATAGCATGTATATATACTTATATGGCTAAGTATAGATTATTTTTGGGAAATTTTAGTGTGCAGACCCTACCCTTTGCCATTGATGTCAAAGAGGGAGTGAGGAACAGTGAAAAATGTGGACTCTAGCTAAGGGGGAGCTCCGGTATAGTGTACACTAGAACAGAACATCAACCAAGGGGGAGTGTAGTATAACAATTAGTCAATTTTCACTAAGTGTTGTCGTCAATGCCAAAGGGGGAGGTTGTTGGCAAGAGCCACTATGTGGCTTCATTAGTGTTGTCATTGATGGCAACAAAGACCATTCCACACATCTGTAGGACATGGTGTATCTTTATCGGAAGTCAGATTGAAGGATACTTTGGTCCGGTAAGCAAGAACAGAGCATGCAGCAAGGTCCGACAGTCAGGTCCAGTTCTCTTAGATGAAGTATCTTTGCAAAGTGCAGACTTGGGGAAGTCAAGAGGAGTACCTTGATTGATAGTTTCCAGGGATTGAGTCTCCAGTGATAAGAGAGTGAAGAGATATGAGTATCTAAGTTTTGGGGTCCAGTTTGGTAGAGTAGACAAAGGAAGAACTGACAGACAGAGCATCAGAATTATTCTAGATGAGATATTGATGGTGATCAAGGTTTTTAAGGTATTATCCATGATTGGCCGACATATTAGATGACTTCTATAAGTATCTCCTTGATCTGCATCACTTGGTGAGCAAGGATTCAGCCGACAAACTAAAGTTTGGGAAAACATTGACTATTCCGGATGCCGACTAGAAAGAGGATGAAATCCATTGTCCAGATATATATACCAGATGGATTTGGATATAAAGGTGTGTTGTGTGTGTTGGTGTGTGCAAATAAAAGTAGAAGAACAGTGTGAAAGTAGTAAGGTAGGTCCGGTATGTGAAAGGACAGCAGCACAAAAGAAGAGGAAGAATGAAGTGCAGTAGATCAGTATACAGAGCCTAACTAGAACTAAACTCTAGCATATGTGGATGTTTCTCATCAGTTCAAGTATCTTGTTACTCTCTTTATAATTTGTAGATAGTGAGTCTCTTATAGGCAGTGAGCCTCTTGTGAGCAGTGTGCTCAGGCAATGAGCCCTAATTGGCAAGTGCTATTTTTGTATTTCTATTCTTCTAATAGAGAATACATTCTTGGGTTAATCACCCTATGGTTTTCTCCGTTAATAGGGTTTCCACGTCAAAAATATTGTGTCATGTGTACTGAGTTTATTTCTACTTTCATGTTCATTTAAGCTTATGTGTTTTGATACTACACTAGTTGATTAAGAAGAACAAAAAATTAAAATAATTAAGATAACTGATTCACCCCCCCTCTCAGTTATCAACAAGAATATCATCCAAGTATACAATAACAAACTTACCCAAGAATTTCTTTAAGACTTATTTCATCAACCTCATGAAAGTACTCGATGCATTTGTCAATCAAAAAGGCATCACTAACCAATCATACAATCCTTGATTTGTCTTAAAAGTTATCTTACATTCATCTCCTTCTCTGATTCTGATCTGATGGCATCCACTCTTCAAATCTATCTTTGTGAAATATTTTGCTCCACTCAAACAATCCATGATATCATCCATCCTAGGTAAAAGAAATCTATACTTAACTGTGATCTTGTTTATTGCTCTAGAGTCTATACACATTCTCCATTCTCCATCCTACTTAGGTGCTAACACTACAGGTACTGTACAAGGACTCAAACTTTCTCTGATCAAACCTTTCCTCAACAACTCCTGTGTCTATCTATTCAATTCTTCATTCTCTATTGATGTCATTCTATGTGCTTCTTTGTTAGGCAAACTAGCTCTCGATATAAGATCCATGTGATGACTGATACTCCTTATAGGTGGCAATCCTTCAGCTACATTGTCTGATATGAAGTCTTCATACTCTGTCAACAACTTTGTTATCTCCTCTAGTTGTGATTCTTCATCCTCCTTCTTCAATGCTTCAGGTTTCTTAGGAATCAAAGCATAACATATATTCTCATGTCTCAAACCATCCAAAAATTTTCTTCCATCTACCAAACAGATTCTAGCATTTCCACAAACTTCACTCTTAGGATCATCTTCCAATGAAATCAAAGTAATTCTCTTTCCATTTGATGTTATAGTGTATGTATTCTTTCTCCCATCATGTATATCTTTTCTATCATATTGCCAAGGTCTACCCAACAAAATATGACAAACATCCATAGGCATAATATCACACAAGACTTTATCATGATATGATCTAATATGAAATTTCACCAAACATTGTTCACTCACCAGTACCTTATGATCATCTTGAATCCATGCTATCTGATAGGGCTTAGGGTGTTTCAATCTTTCCAACTTCAGCTTTGTTACCATCTCCTCTGAAACTAGGTTATCAGAACTACCACTATCAATTACAACTTTACAACATTTACCTCCTAATTTGCATCTGGTTCTAAACAAACTCTTCCTTTGCGGTGCTTCCTCATTTGTCTTTGCTTGAAATATTGCTCTCCTCATCACTAGTGATTCTCCTTTCTCTAGTTTACCAACTGAACTAGGTTATCTAATAGGTTCTTCTTCCACATAGGCTACTCTTCCACTGTTCTCTGTTCTCTTTCTTGTACTCCCTTGATTACACTCAAATGCTCTATGTCCTTCACCTCCACACTTGAAACAAGTGCATCTAAATGTTCTCTTATCAAATCATCTTCCCTCTCTTCTATGGCCTTCATTCCGGTATGCACTAGGGTTTCCTCTCCAAAAAAGGTTTTTTTCATCTCTCTGGCAAGCATTACTATCTCTATCATCCTTCTTAAATGTATTGTCAACATTGTTCTGCTCCAGATGTAATCTGTCTCCTCTGAAAAGTGTTCTACTTTGAAATTTATCTCCTCTACCTCTTTGTCTTTGATCATGCCTCTTGTTCAACTTTTCTTGAACTTTCAGGGCAAACTTATATGCTTCCTCCAAAGATGTCATCCTCACCAAACTTAGTTCTTCTTGAATGTTTAATCTCATTCCAATGATGTATCTATCCACTTTCTCCATGCTTGCTTCACTATGTCCTATCCTTATGATCATCTTATGAAATTCTTCAATATACTCCTTCACATATTTCTCCTTTTGTCTTAGGTTTTGTAATCTTTTGAGCAATTCCAACTCATAATCAGCAGGTATGAATTGATTCTTCAATTTTGTCACCATCCTATCCCACTTTGTAATCTTTTCTTTTCATCTTCTATTTCTATCCAACTGAACTTCCTTCCACCATATAGCAGCATGTCCTTTCAACTCTCTTTGCAAATTTCATCTTCTCTAGATCTTCAACTTCTTCATACTCAAAGTATTCTTCCATGTCATTTATCCAGTCAATCAATTCTTCAGGGTTCAAATTACTAGTGTAATTTAGCACATCAACTCTAGGTCTCTTTCCAATATTTGAAATAGCTCACATCTTTACTTGATCAGATTCCTCTTCTTCATCACCTCCTAGGGTTTTGCCAATTTGTTCAACAAATTGAAATTCTTCTTCATTGTCACTTCCAAAATTAGGTCTCGGTGTCATTCTTCTTCGCCTATCTTCCTCAACAACATCTAAATGAATTCACATTATTTTTATCATTTCCATCATCTCATCCATTCTACCATCCATTGTTCCAACAGTAACAACTCTCCTTGGCAACATTCTTCCTAGGATCAAGTGCAAACTACCTCAAGTTCGGTGATTGGGCTACAAGGTGACAACTGCCTCACAATCAGCGATTGGTTGTGACACAAGTAACCTGCCTAAATTTGGTGATCTATCCACAACAAGATCTTATGGAATTCCTTTTCCAATTTGGCTCAATTTTCTCCCAAAGATTTGAACTTTCACTCTGATGACACTTGGTGCAGTCACGGTAGGAGGGTTCACAGAATGAACTATCCAGACCATGCATCAAGAGTAAACACAATGGAAACAACTTAAAGATATGAAACAAATGCACATTCAATCATTCAGTATATCAAAGAATTCAAATATAGATCAACCGACAACATGCGGGCTTACAATTAGGGATCAAAGGCCTGATTATAGAATATCAGAATATGCACAAGATATAGATTTGAATCTCCTTTGCACAAAATCTAAGCTATCAACTATCACTATGTAAATCATTGCTTTCCTAGGGATCTATTACATCCTTATATATCATCTCCGAAACAACAATTCCTCCGTGTCAGCCAAGGAAGATCACAAACTCTAATGAAGAGCTATAACATGTGTACATAAATAGGTCAGACCTAATCATGTAGATCACCTCTACAAATGAATGGGATGATGTGTGGATCATGGGGAAGGTCAGCCATGAACCAAATATCATTGAATGATGTGTCATTAGGCTCCACAAGTCAAGGAATGCTCTACAAGTCTTCTCCTTTAGTTGATTGTCTGAGACTGGCAGGATGCTCTATTCTAAGAAAACAATCAATCTTCTGATAGCGATAACTTTTTGATAACTGATTGAAATGCTTTGAATTCTAGATATGATGTAGATGAATGAATATAGGTGCTAAGTTTGTTGCAAGTATGTGCCTAATCGGTGTTGTCATTGATGTCAACATATTCTTGTTGTCATTGGTGTCAACTGTATCTTATTCTATTACTTGTTTAGAAGACTTCTACGTTGAGGATATTGAGAAAATTAGCCTCTCTAGAAGAAACAAGTGAGTTATAGAGAAGTGTAGTACTAACAGTGAGTTGTATGATGAAGAATAGTCTAGTAAGCTGCTTCGTATTTATTCCTGCTTGAAGATCGGGGTCTACGGATTAGAAGTGTTTAAGGTAAAATTTGGGTTGTTTTAGTTTAGTGTTTAAATCCTCCTTTCACCCATTACATTCAAGGACCTTAGGATCAAGTAGTAGAGAACTATCAGGTCCTTGGTCACTTACAAATGTAGGGAAGCTTGGACTAGGATGTTTGATTACCAATTTTCCTTCTCTTATATGCAATTACACATCAAAACCCTAATTATGCAAATACGGTGGTAAACAGATGAATAATGGAAAATACTTCTGTAGAAAGATGTAAAATGACAAACCACAGTGCACCTATCTTTAGGGTTCCGAGGCAGAAATGTCAGGGACTAAAGAGTGGGTGCCCAAGTACAAGGACTTGCTTTTTGTCGAGATCTAGAAACAAGGTCTACAACCTGTATCTATTGTATCAGAGATTTTCCCATTGCGGAACTTTGAGGACTAATGAGAAGGTGCCCTTGTCCAGGGTTCTCATTTCTTCTCTGATCTACAATTCTGACACTCCAAGATGCCCTTTTGCAACTTCAATTTGTCTGCATCATCAACCTATAACCTGCAACCATGAAAACTTTGGGAGGGGGTTGTGGTGTTTAGGAGCTTGCCTCAGTCAAGCCCTGGAAGGACACTTAAGTCTTCTAAACACCCTTGTCAGATAGAGAGTACGTGCCCTTCTGAGGCAGAGGCAAAATCCAAATAAAATAATGATCACAAATACAATGAATGTCACCTTGTAGTGAAGATCTCATGAGAGGAAGATGCTCTTCATTCCATGAGGAAATGGATGCTCAAATTTTCAAACACAAACACATAGACAAGACAATTCTACTCTTGCAACACAATGAAATCCTTGAATCACCTTGAGAATGCCTAAAGTTTACAATGATCATCTAGTTTACAAATAAATGCCTAAACATGCTTTTATATGCAACTACGAGCACTCTCACCAAGGTTTCGTAGATTCAAACTTACTGTGTCGACATAGGGACCAAATAACGGTAATAAACTGACACTTAAAATTTAGGCTTGACCCAAAATAGAGCAGGACTAGGGTGCAAGCACCCAAGTCCTCCCCCTATTTTGGGTAGGGTTAAGCTCAAGGGGTCCTCCTAGGTCCCATTTGTCATGATACCTAGGGTTCACTCCATCGGGATGCCAAATTATGATACAAGATGTCCTAAATGCACACTAAAGACCCGTGAGCTAAACCTAAAGAGGGAAACTCCCCCAAGAGGACATTTTCTGGTGTTACATTTAGCCCCACCTTTAATGTATGTATAAATGCAAGGCCAATACATGCATTAAAGTATGGTCACAAACACAACAAACATGCCAAGCACAGAGAAGACATGCCAATTACATAGAAGAGAGTAACAGGCATGCAAAACATGGAGAAGACAGTTACAATCACATAGAACATGAAGAAGACAACAAATGCATAGAAGACACATTAATGCATGGAAGACATGCATGATTTCTTTTCTTTTCTTTTTCTCATATATATGAAATATAGATGCAAGTACTGGAAAGTAAACAAATTTCCCATAATACAGGATGCACTCATCACACACATCTTTAAACTATATATATAGGGCAACACACATGCAAGACATGTAAAACCTCCCAAAATGTAGGATGCACTCATCACGTATGTCTTTAGACTACATATGGGGCAACAAACATGCCACACAAAGCAAGCATGCCAAACACACACTTGAAGACACGGAGAAAACATGGTAGACAAGCAATGGAGTGTTCCTATTTCTAGGCTCAACACCATCTCAAGCACATTACAGGCATACACCAACGATTGCGCTTCACCACAACAATCACCGAAAACACACTTAAGGGTTGAGTTAGTCATAGAAGCACTCCTTTCCTCTGTAGCGGACTTTTGAAAATGATAGGATGATGCAATCTGCTCTGATAAATACACCATCCCCACTTGTACAGAGGGATTAAAATAGAAAATGATATACATGATATTCCACCTCTGCAGAGGGCTTACATGATTGATTGATTGATTGCAAAAAAACTCAGGATGCAAGAAGCACTCATTGAGCTAGTCTTTAAACTGCATTTGAGGACAAGCACATAGCTAACATCTACAACAGATAACTTACCTTATATATGCCCCCACTTTAAGGTGGTTGATATCAAGTATCGATATCAAGCACATTAAGCTAGGATGAAACACACAAGGGAACAAAGACTTTCGCAAAGCCCATGCCCCCTAGAGGTGACATGTACTTTACAATCACCAAATGTTCCCACAAACACATCCCTGCAAGAAACATGTTAGTGTCTAAAAAGTCATGATAAATAATAACATCAATGCATATGATTAACCACACATAGAGCCAAGGTTATACAACAAATTTGGAGTTCGAGGATAACCACAGGGCTATATCACAAAGCTCTCTGAATCGAGTACTGCCAAGGCTAGATTCAAAGACAAACAAAGGTGCACAAAGCAACAATATTGCTAAGGTTTGTAAATGAGATAGCATACCACCAAAATCACTATGTAAAAAGCATGAAGTGCTTCTACTAGCCAAGCATCAGATAATTTATTACAACCCCATCGTCATATTAGGAACTAAGTCCATTTCTTTTTATTGCTCTCAAAAGGGACACTAGGTCCGCAGGAATATAAATGTTTTTTGTCATCTGCCCACTAGATGGAAACACTAGAGGAAGGGAAACAATAAATAAGAGAGGATTGTTGGTTCTTTCCTTGACTGGATGCTCATTCCCAGATTTCCCTACAAGGTAGCCATCAGTGATCAACAAGATCTCTGGGCCAGGGTCCAATAGTGTAGGAGATAGACTCTATTTTATCTCCTCTTCTTCTTCAGGCTTTGCAAAACCTAGGGGGGTATTCCCTATTCAACACCCATGAGAATATGCTTGTAGGTTGGCTTGGGATGTTGATACACAGCAGATAAATCCTCCTATATGAAGACCAAAACTATGGGATAAGTGCAAAGGGGCTAGCTTTGGGCTTATGTTCAGTTGTGAATCAGAGGATCTTGGTCCTAAACTACTTCTACAATCCTAATGGTTTGTATATGAAGTTTGAGTTTGTTTTTGTATTTGGATGCAAAACTAGGACCTGGAGTGTAACCTCAATGCAAGGCTAGATCGGTGCCTATCTAGGGCTCGGAGTCAATAGACATAGACCTGTAAATGTTCAGCACAAACACATAACAAAGACTAGATTTCCAAGGGGATTTTGACAGTATCTACCTTACAAATACTTCCCAAAGAAAGAGTATTCAGCTACCTATACTTATGATATCCTTGCTACAATGTATTCTTCCCAACCCTTGACATGAAACACTTTAATCCACCCCTTGGGCAGAAGCAAAAGATCAAGCTTTCAATACAGCAGAGCCATATTCTAGAATCTCAAACACCCCTTAGATGCTTTAACTTAGAAAAAGAACACATTCAGTTTGGAGAGAGAATAACCAAATACATGCAAACATAGCATTACTCATATAAGATCAATCATGGAACCAGTAAATTCATGCATGAAACACACAACATGAGACTCATAAACTCACAGAACTCTTAGGACAGAGCCACCAACTAAGTTGTATTGTATCACAGAGCTAGAAGTTTGTCCAGTTTTCAACAACCAAGAAAAGAGTAACACAGTTTGCTTAAAACAACAAGAAAGTGTACTTTCCAAAAAAAATTAATTACAAGGCGAGGTCAAAATTTTCTCTCAGATACACAACACCAGAAATGGCACTCAAAATCAATGCAGTAGGCAGAAGGAATGGTGAGGAGGAGTTGGACTCAAGCTCTGCACCACCATTTGGGGACATTCTCATAAAACTGGTAGGTGGCCGTTACTCAGTCCATCGCACCTCTACAATTAGCCAATAATGGCCCACCTACCTACGGGATGCAGCAATGAACACATCTGAAATTCTCCTACCCAAAACAAGTCTGAGGAAGCAAGGAAGACCAACTCTGCATCTTTAAAACCTGGTCGTTGATTTCGATTCCATCGCTGAGATAATCGGCGTCAAAAATCACAAAAAAGGTGAGGGCCAATGATTATGTGCCACGTAGGCACTTCACATTCTCATTGCTGACTTTTCAAAACTAGTGAGATCTATTTATCCCACATTTTCCATGCATGGACCTCTTGGTCATCTTATAAACCAAGTCGTGGGTTCACCTAACGTCATGCATTTTACCTTGCGTGACCTACAAACCATCCGCCAATAGCCCATCGGTGCAGCTCCCGTCTCCGTTGGTGTGACCCACACCATCGGAGCAACCAAAAATCCTCTTGCCGACATCTCATGTCACACCGACGAAGCCTTTGCTTGGTCTTTGGTGAGACCATAAACTGTCAGCCAACTCAAAAATTCTCCTACTGATATACATTGTCTACCTAATGAAGTCTCCACACTGCCACCTTCATCGGCATAACCAGAACCATCAAAGTGACTAAAAATTCCTTCGCCGACCACACAACTCATGCCAATTGTCATACCGCTGGAAGCTTCAAACCAAACTACATGTCAGCCAGACCCAAACCATCGGGACGACCTCCATTAGACATACTGATGCCACACATCACACCGATGTACACCTTGGTTGGCGTGACCAGAACCATTGGCCCGACGCTCCACGATCTAGCTGATAAACCATGTCACCCTGATGGCATCTCCGTCGGCATAACCCGAACATATCGGTGGATCCCAAAATTCTTCCGCCGATATCACTACTCTCGCCGATGGACATACAAATTCTTAGGGTTTGAAATGAAAAGTGTCCACTAATTTTTTTATTTGAAACCCTAATTACAAATGGGGGATCACCACATTGCATGAGGACTGGTCAACTCTCGAACATTAAAGCATGAGGATGAAACACAAAAACTAGGAACCCTCCATAGAAAACCAGCATCAGAATAGGCAAAATGGTGCAAGACCCCCAGGCCCATAAATTTTAGGGTTTGAATGGAAAAAAACTTGCAAATGTATGAACTTAAAACCCTAAACATAAATGAGTGCTAACATAGGCTCTGATTGGTGATGTATGCCTCTTGTAGGCATGACGAGAACTTCAGATCTCTGGGATGTAGACCAGTCCTTATCCATTGGGCAACAAAGTCAAACTTGCACCAACCTACATCACAAACTAGATTTTTAAAACATCATTTTGGCGGCCCTGGGCAGCCAAAAAGGAAGAACCACAACAATATCCTATCAAATGCCTGATTCCAAACTGAATAATCCCAACCATGGCTGAAAAAATTAAAACAATCTGCCCACATGCTGATCTTATGAATTACATGCTTCACCATTTTTGAAAACTTGCCCTTGTCAGTGTAGCCTCTATCACTCTGCATCTTACAATTAGAGATATAACCATACACATTATAATATTCTTTAGCATTAGGTAACATATGTATGTTATGATCTTCAAGCAGTATATCCTCATATTGCATTTGGCAATATTCATTACTTACCTGGCTGTTGCATATAACCAAACACATATCTAGCTGATCTAAAAACTGAAAACACTCAAAAAATATGAGACCCTCATCATCATTTATATCACTCATGGCTAATGATAACAAAACCTGATCCACATAGCCATAATTGCACATGTCTGAACCAACTGATGATGAACATCTATCATCCACAGTTTGCAAACTAGTATCATCATCTTCAAACAGAGGGTTATTTCTACACCAATGTGGGTCATGACTCACAACATCAAAGACATCTGCAAGCTCATCATAAGGGGGATTCATACTCATTACAAAAGTCTATGTTTCCTCTTCATGACAATCTAACTCCTTGTTATCATTAAATCCATAGTCATAAGAAGAACAAACCTAATCCATGAACTCGTCATGAATATTATCACTATTATCTGACTGCCCCACATATACGATTTATGCTACTTCAATACACTCTAAAGTTGAATAATCTACATCATTTTCTAGCCCTCTAATGCTTCCTAATGAAACTGATATTGATTCTTGATCCATATGATCACAACTTTGCACAACTGGATCATTTAAACATGAATGCTCTTTGTTTAGGACTAGTATGCAAGTATTACTTGGGAAATTATTGTTGTCAACTTCATTTGTTGGGCAAAATAGGACATCCTCCTCTATAATAGAAACATCATCAACTTGGAATGATGCAAAAACTAAGACAACAGGGGTGTGAGTGCTTTGACATTCATTGTCAACTTCTGAATTAAATCTTTCATTAACATTGGGGGCTATAGGACAACAAAAAATTTTAGAAAAATAACCCTTTTGTATTCCATACCTCCAATTGTTTTCAATATCTATTGCAAACTGTCAAGCCTGATGCAATGTGGTGGGCTCCTTATCTCTCAATCTATAACTCATTTTCTTATCAAAGGCTCCCAAATAGACAACTAAGCATAGTGCATCATTAGGTCTCATGCATTCTGGGATTCTATTCAAAGCCCTCATAAATCTGAGGTTAAAGGCTGGGATCAACTCATCTTCTTCAATATGGATATACATAAAATCACTAATAACTACATATTCAGAAATTCTTTCACCATATTGTTCTAGAAATGCATATTTAAATTCTTGCCAAGAGCTGATAGAGTGAGCTGGAAGGTAGGAGAACCAATCCCTTGCATCTTCATCTAGAGATTGAACAAATAATCTCATAACTACATCTTCATGGTCAACCTCAAAATCATCTATCACATTTATAAACTGCTGCAAGTGTTTCTCAGCTGATTCATCCTTGGCACCATTGAATTTGGGCAAATACTTTCTGATTTTAGATGGAAAAGCATTTGGATAGCCACAGATGCCATCAAAGTTTATGGGCTTATATCTATCAAGTCTGAAACTCTTTCTATTACATAGTTGGGACTGATTATTATGCATTATTGCATTTGACATCTCACTAGGGTGCAGGGGTTGACAATACATCTTTGTGCATTTCTACAACCCTCTTCTCTACTCAGATTTTCAATCACAATATGACCTTAGGCCTTTAAAATACAAGCTGCTATTTCAGCCTTCCTAAACTCCTCTATATGAGTCTTTTGAACAATATTGCATGCCCTTTTGAAATACAGATTAGATTATTAACAAAAGCATGCAAGCTCTACTTTCACCAATGTTTCCCTTTTAACCAGTGATATTTCACCAAATAGGGAATCTTTTAAAACTTGTGCAAATACCTGGATATGTTGCAGCTGCTGATAGGTTCATTCAACAGAGTCACCACCTCCTTGGCAGAGGAATGAGCTTCAAACTGGCTAAAGCTGAAAATGCATTCTTTCTATTTGGGTTCTCCCACAGCAGAGTCACACATACAACTTTTTCCTTTGCTGCAACAAAGCACCTCCAAGTCTGATTTTTCAATCTTTTAGACTCAAACTTTCATGGATATGACATTGATCTCCCCAGTAGAGTTGCCAATTTCTGTTGGTTCTTTCCCTGACTGGATGCTCATTCCTAGATTTCCCTACAAGGTAGCCATCAGTGATCAACAAGATCTCTAGGCCAGGGTCCAACAGTGTAGGAGATAGACTCTATTTTATCTCCTCTTCTTCTTCAGGCTCTGCAAAACCTAGGGGGGTATTCCCTATTCAACACCCATGAGAATATGCTTGTGGGTTGGCTTGGGATGTTGATACAAAGCAGATAAATCCTCCTATATGAAGACCAAAACTATGGGATAAGTGCAAAGGGGCTAGCTTTGGGCTTATGTTCAGTTGTGAACTAGAGGATCTTGGTCCTAAACTACTTCTACAGTCCTAATGGTTTGTATATGAAGTTTGAGTTTGTTTTTGTATTTGGATGCAAAACTAGGCCTGGAGTGTAACCTCAATGCAAGGCTAGATCGGTACCTATCCAGGGCTTGGAGCCAATAGACATACACCTATAAATGTTTAGCACAAACACATAACAAAGACTAGATTTCCAAGGGGATTTTGACAATATCTGCCTTACAAATACTTCCCAAAGAAAGAGTATTTAGCTACCTTATTTATGATATCCTTGCTACAATGTATTCTTCCCAACCCTTGACCTGAAACACTTTAATCCACCCCTTGGGAAGAAGTAAAAGATCAAGCTTTCAATATAGCAGAGCCATATTCTAGAATCTCAAACACCCCTTAGATGCTTCAACTCAGAAAAAGAACACATTCAGTTTGGAGACAAAATAACCAAATACATGCAAACATAGCATTACTCATATAAGATCAATCATGGAACCAGTAAATTCATGCATGAAACACACAACATGAGACTCATAAACTCACAAAACTCTCAGGACAGAGCCACCAACTAAGTTGTATTGTATCATAGAGCCAGAAGTTTGTCCAGTTTTCAACAACCAAGAAAAGAGTAACATAGTCTGCTTAAAACAGCAAGAAAGTGTACTTTCCAAAAAAAATTAATTACAAGGCGAGGTCAAAATTTCCCATCAGATACACAGCACCAGAAATGGCACTCAAAATCAATGCAGTAGGCAGAAGGAATGACGAGGAGGAGCTGGACTCGGGCTCTGCACCACCATTCGGTGACATTCTCATAAAACTAGTAGGTGGCCGTTACTCAGTCCATCGCACCTCTACAATTAGCCAATAATGGCCCACCTACCCGCGGGATGCAGCAATGAACACATATGAAATTCTCCTGCCCAAAACAAGTCTGAGGAAGCAAGGAAGACCAACTCTGCATCTTTAAAACCTAGTTGTTGATTTTGATTCCATCACTGAGATAATCGGCATCAAAACTGCAAAAAAAGGCAAGGGCCAATGATTATGTGCCATGTAGGCACTTCACATTCTCATCGCTGACTTTTCAAAACTAGTGAGATCTATTTATCCCACATTCGCCATGCATGGACCTCTTGGTCATCTTATAAACTAGGTCGTGGGTACACCTAACGTCGTGCATTTTACCTTGCACGACCCACGAACCATCCGCCAATAGCCCATTGGTGCAGCTCCCATCTCCATCGATGTGACCCACACCATCAGAGCAACCAAAAATCCTCTTGCCGACATCTCATGTCACACTGACGAAGCCTTTGCTTAGTCTTTGGCGAGACCATAAACCATCAGCCAACTCAAAAATTTTCCTACCGATATACATTATCTACCCGATGAAGTCTCCACACTGCCACCTTCATCGGCATAACCAGAACCATCAGAGTAACTAAAAATTCCTTCGCTGACCACACAACTCACGTCGATCGTCATACTGTTGGAAGCTTCAAACCAAACTAGATGTCGGCTAGACCCAAACCATCAGGATGACCTCCATCAGACATATCGATGCCACACATCACACCAATGTACACCTTGGTTAGCTTGACCAAAACCATCGGCCCAACGCTCTGAAATCCACCCGATAAACCATGTCACCCCGATGGCATCTCCGTCGGCATAACCCCAACATATCGGTGGATCCCAAAATTCTTCCGCCGATATCACTACTGTCATCGATGGACATACAAATTCTTAAGGTCTGAAATGAAAAGTGTCCACTAATTTTTTAATTTGAAACCCTAATTACAAATGGGGCATCACCACATTGCATGAGGACTAGTCAACTCTCAAACATTAAAGCATGAGGATGAAACACAAAAACTAGGAACCCTCCACAGAAAACCATCATCAGAATAGGCAGAACAGTGCAAGACCCCCGGGCCCAGAAATTTTAGGGTTTCAATGGAAAAAAACCTACAAATGTATGAACTTAAAACCCTAAACATAAATGAGTGCTAACAAGAATAAACAAGTGTCTTAGGGACAGTAATGTAGGCGGGTGCCCCTAAGTCACCAACCACAATGCTATGTCCATAAGACACAACACACAACGATGAAATCAGAGAGAGAGGCAATATAAAAGAATGATGATACCAATAGAAGAAGGTCACAATAGAGGTGGTCTCCTAGTATCTTGGACGTTACAGGAGAATCTGAGGTCATCCCAGGAGGCTAAAATAACACATAACACATCATGGGGGAAGCACATCAAGAGAGAGATAAAGGGTTAGAGATACTTGCCTGTAGGGTCTGTTGGGCTAGTGGGTATCATCAAGCACATCATCATCATCCTCCCACTCATTAATGTTAGAGGAAAGTGGGACATAAGGTACCATAGCCCAATTCATGTATTGCTCATCATGTTGTTCATTGTTAGGATCATCTTTGTTTGGTTGAATGTTAGGATCATTGTTTTCTTGTTGAGATGCAAGGTTTATGACATAAGCTTTTCTTCTTCTTCTTCTTTCTCTTGCTCTTCTATTTTATTTTCTTTTACCACTTATCTCTTGTAAGATAGGGCTTTCCTCTTTCATAGGTTTGTGCAATTTAGAAGATGAAGCACCAGGATCAAACCTTATTTGCTGCGGCGGAATATTTTGTTGTTGAGTATAACCTCCAAATCCTTGTAAGGATTTTGGGGAGGAACCTCAGCATAGGGACCTTGTCCTTTTGGTCTAAGGTTCTCTTCACATACGGGTTGTTTATTTTTTGTTGTTTCTTGCATAGAAGGACCAAGCATTGGGTATAAAAGTTTTGCTTTGTAGTTTCTATAGCTCAAAAAGGTAAAGTCTTTTTGCGGCTCTAGTTCCTTTTCATTTTTATCCCAAAATTAATCCAATATGAATGTTTTTTCTCAACCAAAGGTTTATATTTATTGCAAGGGAGAGTAATCACATGTCCATCAAAAGGGAATTTTAGACAATGGTGAATTGTTGAAGGGATTGTTAGATTTAGGACAAACAACTGAGAGGGGGGGTGAATTAGCTATCCAAAACTTTCTTCCAATTTAAACACTTAAGTCTACTTTGTAATTCAGTAGCATAATAATAAATCAATCATGAAACATAATGCATTAGACTAAGAGCAGAAACACATCAACACATAAGACACCAAGATTTTGATGTGGAAAACCCAGTTAAGGGAAAAACCATGGGGTGATTAACCCAAGATTGTATTCTCTATTAGAAGAATAGAAAGAATAAAATGGCACATGCCAATTAGGGCTCACTGCCTGAGCACACTACTCACAAGAGGCCCATTGCCTACAAGAGACACACTGTCTACAAAATAATAAGTATCACATACTTGAACTAGAGAATAGCATCTTCACCATGCTTGAGTCAGTTCCTTTAAGCCCAATACTTTTGCTCTACTTTTTGCTCTCCTCTTCACTACCACACACTCATCTCCACAAGACACACTTTGAAATGAATTTACAACTCCTTATTTATACAAGACATCAACTTAGGAATTATCATCCAAGTCAGCATACATAGCAGAGTAAATACAATATGACTTATTACAAAAAGACTTCATGCGGATCAGTACACTATTGGCCACACAGATCTGAGACTTCAAACTTTCTTTGGGAACACGCCATTCTTCACAGGACACCTTCTAGATCAACCGCAGGATGTGTAATTCATCCGGTCGGCCAGACTTAAGAAGAACACCATCATCTAGAAGTAATTTTTCAATTGCCAGCTCAATCTTCAATGCGGACCACCAACATGAATTGGACACGATCCAAAGACCTCCACAAGCTTGCCTAAATCACCAAGAACATCCATACTACATCTGCTAACTAAAATCCTTATCTCCTTCATCCAAAACCTCAAGAACACAGTCTGTCATCACTGTCACAATGGAATAGATGCTTGCAGACCTCCAAACCACTAACCAATTGAGTTGTCACTTCACATGGACTTCCTAAACACTCCACTAAATCCGTAGAATAGGATATTGCATTTCTGGATCTCACCAGACCTATCTGTGTCACTCTGTGACCTCTGAACACTTGCCAGAACCAGTTTTACTTGAGCTATCACAATTTCTTCAGATCTTCATGCAGACCTCTAAAATCTTCACTGGATCACCTTAAGACACATATCTACAAACCCTTTGATGTACATCCTCTAATCTTCATTTTAGCTATGATCTTTAGCTTACTGTCTTCACTGTTCTTCTCTATTCTTGATTAGGACTAATTTCCTCAATATCCTCAGCACACAGCTCATCCAATCCTTATCATTAATGCAACAAGAGTATGTTGACATCAATGACAACACCGGTTAGGCCCATACTTGCAACAATCTCCCCCTTTGTCATTGATGGCAACATATGATGTGAAAAAATGTTTTAATCATCAAGACAAGAACTTCTCCTCACTGTCACAACTTCTCTTCCTTTCCTGCTCCCCCTTTGATCAGCAACCACTCATTTTTAACATGTCTTCTCTCCCCCTTTGACATCAATGGCAAAGGACACATACTTGCAATTCCACCACTTCAGAATCATACCAGCTGCTCCCCCTGAGTAGCAGCTCCTCATCATCAATCTGGACCACAAGATATGACTATGATATCCATCAGACTGATGCACATCAGTGCACCTTAGTTCTTCACTAGAGGGGTAATAACCCCTAACTTCTCCCTAAGATACTCAAAAGAGTCCTTAGGTAGAGGTTTGGTAAAGATATCTGCAATCTGATCCTTGGAAGGTACAAACTCCAATCTAACTTCATTCTTGTTCACTTGCTCTCTCAAAAAGTGAAACTTGATGGATATATGTTTAGTCTTTGAATGCAACACTAGATTCTTAGATATATTTATTGCACTTGAATTATCACAGAAGATTGTGATAGGCTCCTCATACTCCACTCTTATGTCTCTTAGCATTTGCTTCATCCACAAAACTTGAGTTCAACTACCTGCTATTGCAATATATTATGCTTCTACAGTGGACAGAGATATTGCCCCTTGTTTCTTGCTCAGCCAAGAAACCAATCTCTTCCCCAAAAAGAATACTCCACCACTGGTACTCTTCTAGTCATCCACATCTCTTGCCCAATCCACATTTGTGTATGCATGAAGAGAGAAATTATGATCTCTAGGATACCACAAACCATACTCAACTGTCCCTTTTAGATACCTAAAAATCCTCTTGATTGCCATGACATGAGATTCTCTAGGATCAGCTTGGAATCTAGCAACAAGACCAACAACATTCATAATATCAGGTCTAGTTTGAGTGAGATACAACAATCCTCCAATCATTGACCTATACTTTTTCTGATCAGTCTTAGGAGAGTCATCATCTTTGCTCAATTTACATCTGGTTGCCATGGGAGTACTCATTGGTTTTGACTCTTCCATCCCAAATTTCTTCAACAATTCTTTCACATATTTGGTCTGAGAAATGAAGATTCCTTTCTTAGTTTGAATGATTTGCAAACCCAAGAAGAAATTCATTTCCCCAAGCATGGACATCTCAAATTCACTTTTCATTTGATTTGCAAAGGTTTTGCACATACTATCTCTTCCTCGAAAAATGATATCATCAACAAATACTTCAACAATCAAGATATTTTCATGTTCAATTTAGAAGTATAAATTACTGACAACAGTACCTTTGTTAAAATCAATCTTCAAAAGATGGTTATCCAATATTTCATACCAGGCTCTTGGGGCTTGCTTGAGTCCATACAGTGCTTTCTTCAACTTGTAGACCATATCACCATGATCAGACAATTGAAATCCATCTGGTTGCTCAATGTATACTTCTTCTTCTAAGTCACCATTTAGGAAGGCAGACTTGACATCCATCTGATAAACTTTGAAATCCTTGAAGGCAGAAAAAGAAAGAAATAGTCTGACTGCTTCAATTCTTGCCACCGGAGCAAAAGTTTCTTCAAAATCAACTCCTTCTATTTGAGAGTAACCCTTGCAAACTAATCTGGCTTTATTTCTGATTACTTCACCAAATTCATTTAGTTTATTCCAAAAGACCCATTTGGTTCCAATCACATTCTTGTTTTTAGGTCTGGGAACAAGATCCCATGTGTGATTCTTCTCAATTTGTATTAGTTCTTCCTCCATTGCCTTAGTCCAGTTTTCATCATTGTAAGCTTCATTGACTGTCCTAGGTTCAACTTTTGAAATCAGACAATACTCTTCTAAATCTTGAGAAATCCTTCTTCTTGTTTGTACACCTTTTCTTTTATCACCTATAATCTAATCTTCAGAGTGATTCAGTTTTACATACCTAGGAACTTTGGGAGCTTCTTGCACTTCTGATTCTTGAACAGGTTTATTCAAACTTATCTCTTCTTCCTAATTTACTAGATCAGTTTGAATCTAAATTTTAGAGGGAGCTTGGACTTCTTGAACAAAAAACATCATTTTGATCATCTTCATCATATTCATAAAACCTTGAGGGTTTTTCAATTCCTTCATCAACCTTCACATTTGTACTTTCCACAATCTTCCTCAATCTTGTGTTATAACACCAGTATGCTTTGCTTTGAGTAGAATAATCCAAGAATATTCCTTCATCACTTCTAGCATCAAATTTTCGTAGATCTTCATCTCTTTTAATGTAACATTTTCTACCAAAGACTCTGAAATACTTCACCGTAGGAGTGATGCCAAACCAAAGTTCATAAGGAGTCTTACCAATACTACTTCTGATTTGTACTCGATTGAGAGTATAGACTGCGGTGCTGACAGCTTCTTTCCAATAGATCTGAGGAACATTTTCTTCCACCATCATGGTCCTAGATGCTTCTTGGATGGTCCGGTTCTTCCTCTCCACTACTCCATTATGTTGTGGAGTCCTAGGAGAAGACAACTGTCTCTTTATTCCATGTTTCTCATAGAATTCTATGAACTCACTGGATGTGAATCCTCCACCTCTATCAGACCTTAGACATTTTAATTTTAATCCGGTTTCATTCTCTACCATAGCCTTGAATATTTTGAATTTCTCAAGAGCTTATGATTTCTCTTTCAGAAAAGTAACCCACATCATTTGGGAATGGTCATCAATTAATAACATGAAGTATCTATCACCTTGCACACTCCTTATTCTTGCCGGACCACATAGATCAGTATGAACTAAGTCCAATAATCCGGTAGAAGATTGTTCCTTGCTTTTGAATGAGACTTTGCTTTGTTTCCCCAACGGACATTGTTTGCACAAACTATCTGTAGGTTTCACCAGTTTTGGAAGATCTCTTATAGCCTAAGTGTTGCTTATCTTGATGATATTATCAAAATTCACATGACACATCCTCCTATGCCATAGCCAACTCTGATCAATTTGCACAAATAGACAACTTTTGCCAGTACCAACTAAATGGAAGATATTACCTTTTGTTTGAGTACCGGATGCAATCTCTATTCTAAAACTTTCAAAGATCTTACATTTTCTATTCTTGAATCAGAGATCATAGCCTTTGTCTACCAACTGTCCAACACTGAGAAGATTGTGCTTCAATCCTTCAACATATAGTACATTACCAGTTTTGTTCTTTCCATCAAAAGAAATAGTTCCTTTACCTCTGATTCTACTAGTAGAATTATCACCAAATTTTACCACTCCTCCTTCATACCTTTCCAAATCTATGAACTTATTTTTGTCACTTGTCATATGATGAGAGCATCCACTATTAATGACCCAATCATCCTTTTCTTCAACTTGGGCAGCCAGAGCTCTTTCTACAACTTTATGATTGACAGATTCAGAGGGCATTGGATCTTCTTCCTTGATGGCAATTAACACCCAATCACTTCCAGATTTGTTTCATATCTTTGATTCATTATCTGTTACTCCTTCGTTATCATCCTCTTCATGAACATAGTAACAATTCTTTTGGAACCTTGATCTGTTAGGATTTGACCTCAAAAATCTTTTCGGACACTTTGAGGCAAAATGACCAATCTTATTGCAGTTAAAACACTTAAAAGGCAATTTCCCTTCATACTTACCAGATCCTCTTGGTAGTCTTTTTACAATAAGGGCTTCAAGTTGAGCAGTTTCTGCTTCTTCTTCTTCCAGGTCTTTTCTTACTTTTTCATGCCATGATAGTTTCCTTGAAGAGTTCTCTCCCAGATCAAACCTTTATTTACCTTTTACATAGGCACTGGCTTTGAATGCAGATTCAGTCTTGTGGGGGGCATCTCCAAACTTGGTCAATTCAAATGCAGCCAATTTACCAACCAATTGATCTCTTGTGATGCCTGAATGGGCTCTAAATTCTTCGATGGAAGCAACCTTGTATTTATAAGAAGCAGGAAGGGATTTGAGAACTTTGCCAACAATCTCATCTTCATCCAAGACTCCACCAGCACATCTAATGCCACAAACAAGCTCATTTACTCTTGGCATAAAAGTAGTGATATTTTCATCTTCTCTCATCTTCAGATTTTTGAATTTTCCTTTCAGACTCTGTAGCCTTGTACATTTAACATACTTGTCTACTTCATGTAGAAGTTCCAGTTTTTCCCAAATCTCAAAAGCAGTTTCTAGGTCAACAACATTTGTCAGCTCTGAATTAGTCAATGCACTTAGAAGAGCTTCTTTAGTCTGCAGATTGTTTTTAGCATCTGTGATTTCATTTGCGATTTTCGGGCCATTCTGTGGAGGAGTATACTTTGTTGAAGCCATGATCTAGTACTGCATTCCCATGCATTGTAAGTGACATTGCATGCGACTTTTCCAAAGATTAAAATTTGTTCCATCAAACTTTAGACTATCCTTCTTGTAGGACAACATCCTAGATCTCCTCAAGCCGTTAAGCTCTTTTTAGAGGAACTTAGCTTTGATACCAATTGTTAGATTTAGGACAGACAACTGAGAGGGGGGGTTGAATCAGTTGTCCAAAACTTTCTTCCAATTTAAACACTTAAGTCCACTTTTTAATTTAGTAGCATAATAATAAATCAATCATGAAACATAATGCATTAGACTAAGAGCAGAAACACATCAACACATAAGACACCAAGATTTTGACATGGAAAACTTGATTAAGGGAAAAACCATGGGGTGATTAACCTAAGATTGTATTCTCTGTTAGAAGAATAGAAAGAATAAAATGGCACATGTCAATTAGGGGTCACTGCTTGAGCACACTGCTCACAAGAGGCCCACTGCCTACAAGAGACACATTGTCTACAAAATAATAAGTATCACATACTTGAACTGGAGAATAGCATCTTCACCATGCTTGAGTCAGTTCCATTTAAGCCCAATACTTTTGCTCTCCTCTTCACTACCACACACTCATCTCCACAAGACACACTTTGAAATGACTTTACAACTCCTTATTTATACAAGACATCGACTTAGGAATTATCATCCAAGTTGGCATTAATAACAGAGTAAATACAATATGACTTATTACAAAAAGACTTCATGCAGATCAGCACATTGTTGGCCACACAGATCTGAGACTTCAATCTTTCTTTGGGAACATGCCATTCTTCACAGGACACCTTCTAGATCATCCGCAGGATGTGTAATTCATCCAGTCGGCCAGACTTGAGAAGAACACCATCATCTAGAAGTAATTCTTCAATTGCCAGCTCAATCTTCAATGCGGACCACCAACATGAACTAGACACAATCCAAAGACCTCCACAAGCTTTCCTAAATCACCAAGAACATCCATACTACATCTGCTAACTAAAGTCCTTATCTCCTTCATCCAAAACCTCAAGAACACAGTCTGTCATCACTGTCATAATGGAATAGATGCTTGCGGATCTCCAAACCACTAACCAATTGAGTTGTCACTTCACATGGACTTCCTAAACACTCCACCAAATATGTAGAATAGGATATTACATTTCCAGATCTCACTAGACCTATCTGTGTCACTCTGTGACCTCTGAACACTTGCCAAAACCAGTTTTACTTGAGCGGCCACAACTGGTGCAGGAGCACCAAGACATCTAGGGTTTGCTTGAAAGTTTGTTTTGTTTAATAAGGTCCTTGAGACCATCTCCATGTTGTAATAAGGCTTGAATGCTAGGCTTGTAAAAGGACTATGTCCAAATGACTATAAAACTATTCTCATGTTGTAAGTCCTAAGGACGACAGTCATGTGGTAAAAGGCAGTCATAGGTTTCTTTACTTTTGTAGCCCTCCTAAGGTATGTAGGAGGCAATCTTTTGGTTGTTAGAATATCAAGGGTTAGGAGGAATGTTAGAACCTTGTCCAAGGTTAAAGAGTATCATTTAAACATTAAAACAGTCGAGACAGTCCAAGATAGGATAGTTACTAGTGCTGCAGTTAGAAATCAAGAGGAAGTTCGTTGGTTGGGGCAGTTTCATTGACCCCAACCACTCCCAATCAACTTAATGCAATGTAGGAGGCCTTCTTTAAGCTAGAGGGATTCATTTCTTGTAAGAACAATATGGTGAAAGTGGAAGAAGAGTGAAGAAATCACTGTTTTCCTGATTTTTCTGTGTTTTTTTATTGTTCCCAGTCCGTACACTCATGTTTTGAATCCGTACGGAACTATCATAGCTCATGAATGTACTAGAAAGTTAGAGGGTTGAGATAGCTTAGTTTTGAATCTTGTTTGGGCTCTTGACACTCATGTTTACTTCTACATTTCTCTTTTCTCTACAAGTAGGTTTGAAAACCTAAGTTAGGGCTTCTTTTGAGTACCCGATGGATTTCTCCTCATTCCACTAATCTTTTCTATTCCTAGTCAGTGGAATGGGTTGTATAGTAGTTAATACAAGGTCTTGTGAAGGTTTTGGAGGCAGAAGGATGGTTTGGGTTGAATTTACCATGTAGATGACCTTGCAGAGTCTTGTGTTGGGACTTGGAGAAGGACAGCAACAATTTAGATGGTGACCATCAACTGTGGAGGCAGAAACCCTATGAAACATTAGTCATTACTACCAATGCAAGGTGTTCTAGGTCCTGCAAGGATCCTGTGATAGAAGATAGAATGTGTTCTTCCATGAAACCTGTCCTCTCTACCTAGTTTGACTCTATCAGCCCTCCTGGAGATAGCCACTGAAAAGAAGGCCTGAAGACAGTCACCACAAGGAAGAAATTAGGTATGTTTGGCATGTTATTGATTTGTCAATGAAGACATTAGGTGCTTGGTAAGTTATTGAATTGGTATGCTGCAATGAGATTGAGTTTGTGTTGATGGAGATCGTCCCAAGGAGGATGCTATGACTGTAAAGTAGATATATTATGTGACTATCTTTAGAAGACATTGTTGAAGACTGCTGTCCTACAGACCCTGCACAGTGGGTTGGATAAAATACTAAATGGAGTTAGGCATCTTGGGATAGGTGTCCTGGAGTCCTCTCACCTTGTGTCATGAACAAGTATAAGTTTTGTGTTAAAGCCTTTCATCATGAGAAGTTTTGAAAACAATGAATTTTGAGAGAATGGTTCCATTAAAGTTTTGAAGTATGCTTCTGCTGTCCTAGATGCTCTGCATCAACAACTTCTTCAGATCTTCATGTGGACCTCTGAAATCTTCACTGGATCACCTTAAGACACATATCTACAAACCCTTTGATGCGCATCCTCTAATCTTTATCTTAGCTATGATCTTTAGCTTATTGTCTTCATTGTTCTTCTCTGTTCTTGATTAGGACTAATTTTCTGAATATCCTCAACACACAACTCATCCAATCCCTATCATTAACGCAACAGGAGTATGTTGACATCAATGACAACACTGGTTAGGCCCATACTTGCAACAAGGATAGCTTTCATTTATTTTAATGAAGGATTCCCCAATTTAATACAGAAGAGGTCAGAAACATGGACAACATCAAACCATTATTCTACATGTTTTTTAGATAGTGTTACCAACAATGATATCTTACCCAAAGGCTTGATAAAGGTTCCCTTATGCATTTTAATCATCATGCTCGAAGGTCATAAGAACCTTGCATTAATTGATGTGCAAAGAGGAACTCTTCAGTGGCAACATTAGTCATGCAATTAGGATCAATAAGAGTTCCATCCATAGGGTTTCCCATTATTTTCACAGTGATATAAAGAGGCCCTCCAAAGTCTCTGATTGTTCTATCACGAGGTGTAGACACAATTTCAGGTTCAGGGGCCTTTCTTTTCATGTAAGGTCAAGGAGAGAACCTATTATTGTTGTTGCGATTAGAGGCCATGTCTATATGCTCAAATCAATGCAAAATAATATTTTGAAAGATTTTCAAAATTGGTTGAAAAGACAAGTGCAAAACTATATGTAAAAATGGCCTTAAATGCTTGATTTTTTGGTACTGTCTCAATGTATATGAATGAAACAAAGGGTGTTCTAAGGATTTTGATCAAGGAAAGAAAATTATATGTCTAATATCAGTCCAAAACAGAAATAATATCCTTCACAACACACTCTTGATGCAAATCTAAGATGACAATAAGTCAAAATATAGTGAAAATATATCAAAATATGCAATTTTTTCACCAAATCTCAATGCAAAAGAGCATGAAAAAGGGTGTTGTGAGGAAAATGATGATGGAAAGAAAATTATATCAGTAATAACAGCCACTTAATGTTGAAATATACGTCACAACATGCTTTTGGTGCCACTTAAGGTCAAACCCTAGTGAAAATATAGCAAAAATAGACTATTTTTTACGGTTTTTCAACTCCAAGACCTAGAAAAAGGGGTGTTGTAATCAATTTTAGGAGGCGTAGAAAATAAAATCAATTATATCAATCACCTCAATCCATAAAATTTGTCACAACACACTTGGAGTGCAAACTAGGCCAAACCCTAGGGCAAAAATAGCAAAAATATGTAGTTTTTCACCAAATTTTTAATACAAGAGGCCAATAAATAGGTTTTGTGAAGCTTTTTAGGAGGGGAAGAAAATAATTATCCTGATAACATCCAACTAGTGCAAAAATACTCTTCACAAGATGCCTATGGTGCAAATTTAGAGAGTCGATAAGGCCAAATCTAGTGAAAATCGATGTTTTTGAAGCCCTAGGTTTGAGATCTTGACACAAAATGCTATCTGAATTATTTGAAATCTAATTTATGATGAAAATTAAATACACTCATATCTAAAAATCATTTTCAACTGCTAAGATGCAAAATACAAGTGCAAATTTAATGAAAATGCATGAAAATTGCTAGTTTTTTGTTGAAATTTTCTATGCAAAAATGCAAATATTTGAAATCTAAATACAAATTTACACTAAAATACAATACTAAATCCAAATGAAATTTTTAATGAGTATCTAAAATCAGTATAAAAATATGAAAGAAGATTTTGCCTACTAACCCTAGATTTTGGAATTACTAGGTTATATGAAAATTTGTCAAAATTTCTACAAAACCCTAGCAATTATATGATGAAAATGCAATGCAAATTATTGAAATTTTGTAATTTTATGTATTTTATATCAGATCTGATGCAAAAATCATAAATTAGGAAAAATTAGAGTGAATTGATGCAAATTAGAAATCTTTATGAAAATGCAAGTTAGGGTTTCCAAAATTTTCTAAAATTTTCAATTTTTTTTTGTAATTTTCTCAATGAAATAAGATGAATGACTATATGAATGAATGAAATCAACCCAAATATAAAGACAAACACTCAACAAGTTGCAATTATGTCCAAAAACATAGCTTAACCAAAATGTTTAAGGTAAAATTTTGATTGTTTTAGTTTAGTGTTTAAATCCTCCTTTCACCCATTGCATTCAAGGACCTTAGGGTCAAGTGGCAGAGCACTATTAGGTCCTTGGTCACTTACAAATGTAGGTAACATTGGACCAGGATGTTTGATTACCAATTTTCCTTCTCTTATATGCAATTACACATCAAAACCCTAATTAAACAAATGAATAACAGAAAATGCTTCTGCAGAAAGATGTAAAATGACAAACCACAATGCACCTATTTTTAGGGTTCCAAGGCAGAAAAGTCAAGGAGAAAAGAGCAGGCACCCAAGTCCAAGGCCCTACTTTTTGTCAATATCTGGAAACAAGGTCTGTAACCTATATCTGTTGTATCAAAGTTTTTCCCGTTGTGGAACTTTGAGGACTAATGAGTGGGTGCCCTAGTCCAGGGTGCTCATTTCTTCTCTGATCTACAATTCTAACACTCCAAGATGCCCTCCTACAACTTCACTTTGTCTGCATCATCAACCTATAACCTGCAACCATGAAAACTTTGGGAGAGGGTTGTGGTGTTTAGGAGCTTGCCTCAGTCAAGCCCCAAAAGGACACTTAAGTCTTCCAAACACCTTTGTCAGATAGAGAGTGCATGCCCTTGTGAGGTAGAAGCAAAATCCAAATGAAATAATGATCACAAACACAATGAATGTCACCTTGTAGTGAAGATCTCATGAGAGGAAGATGCTCTTCATTTCATGAGGAAATGGATGCTCAAATCTACAAACACAAACACATAGAGAACACAATTATGCTCTTGCAACACAATTAAAGCCTTGAATCACCTTGAGAATGCATAAAGTTTACAATGATCATCTAGTTTACAAATGAATGCCTAAACATGCTTTTATATGCAACTACAAGCACTCCCGCCAAGATTTCATAAATTCAAACTTACCATGTCAACCTAGGGACCAAATAACAGTCATAAACTGACACTTAAAATTTGGGCCTCACCTAATAGGGCAAGACTAGGGTGTGGGTGCCCAAGTCCTCCCCCCTATTTTGTGTAGGGTTAAGCTCAAGGGGTCCCCCTAGGTCCCATTTGTCATGATACCTAGGGTTCATTCCATCAGGATGCCAAATTATGATGCAAGATGTCCTAAATGCACACTAAAGACCCAGGAGCTAAACTTAAAGAGGAAAAAGCCCCCAAGGGGACATTTTCTAATGTTATAGGAAGTAAGTTAGAAGTATGTTTGAGGATTCTATATTCTAGGTTTGAGCCATACACATGAAGATCTGAGTGAATTGTATTCACCAGAGTGAAACCTACTTTTTTTGTAAGTTTAGTTGATACAGAAAGATAGTATTTGGCTTTGCATTCCTTTGTAATAAAGTATTTTTCTCTGTTGTTCTAAAGGGAAGTCTAGGATGATGATAAGTGCCTACATTTGCAATGGTTCATGATTTGGTTGTCCATAAGCTATCTTTGTTTTATGACAATTGAAGATAGTGAAGCTCACGTGTTTTGGTGGGAAGATTCCTATGGATAAATTGGTTAAGGTTCGTGCAGTTACTCTTGATGATTATAGCATGCTTGTGGATGTCTCCTAATCATGTTCCTATCTAGACTTTGGTCTGCGTTAATAAATTGTGATGGTGTGTGAAAATTGTTCCCAGTTAACGTAGCGTGTAACCAGTCTTGGCTGACCTGGTTGATCCCAGTGATTGTAGAGATCTCTAAAATATTGAGAAAGTGTGTTGTGGCATGGAAGATCATGTTTGAGTCCCAGCTAAGGCATGGTATGATCTATATTTCATTCCCTTTGCATGATTTTGCAATAGGTCAGGACCTATTTTGCAAATGTTTGTAATACCGACCTTGGAGATTGTTCCAATGGTTGATGTTGACCTTGATGATCATTCGAAGGTTGATGTAGTGTATAAATGCTTGTAGTTGAGTCATGGAAAAGGTGTCCTTGAGCAAAAATGAGAATATATTAAGAAAGGTTCAAAGGTAGAGTAGAGAAGAGGCAGAGGAAAGCAGAGGAAGACCAAAGCAGAGGAAGACTAGAGTTGAGGAATTGTTTATTTACAATACAGAAAAGTGTTGATCATGGCAATGAGTCTGGTAATAAGCCACCAGTAGGGTTTAACAGCCTTTAGGGTTTAACAACCCTTATTGTAATCTTGCTAGGTTTAGGGTTAAGGCAGTGAGTCTGCTAGACCTAGTTGTTCTTCATGGCAGTAAGCTAGTATGTTTAGCCCCGTGGAGTGACCAAGCTTGAACATCACTATTTCAAGATTACAATATATATTGAGAGTTAATCCTCTCTATGGTTTTTCCCCACCTTGGGGTTTTCCATGTAAATCTGGTGTCTCTTGTGTTTGATGTTGTATCTGTGGTTAAGTTTCTGATTTTATGCACTCATTGTTAAATCATAATAATTGTGGATAAGTGATGAATGTTTAATTGCAGAAAGTGTTTAAGTTTTTGTGACAACTGATTCACCCCCCTCTCAATTGTCCGATGCATATCAACAATTGGTATCAGAGCAAGGTTCCTCTGAAGAAAGTTTAACAGCTTGAGGAAAATCCAAAATGTCTTACAAGAAGGAAGTGTTGCATTTTGATGGAACTAATTATGTTCTCTAGAAGGCTTGGATGAAAAACCATCTTCTTTCTCTTGGTGTCAAAGTTTGGAAAGCTACAGAAATAGAATACACCGTACCTCAAAATGGTCTGATGACTGAAGATGAAATCAAAGAATATGAGATAGATATCAAGGCAAAGGATGATCTGTTAAGCTCATTAACTGACTCAATACTGACGAAAGTGGTGGATCTTGAAACTACAAATAAGGTATGGGAAAAGTTGAAAAATATGTATGAAGGAGATGACTCTGTGAAGGAAACCAAGTTACAAAGTCTGAAAGTGAAATATGAAAGCTTGAAGATGAACAGTGATGAAAACATATTATTTTTTATGCAAAGAGTTGATGAACTTGTTACAGGGATAAAAGCCATAGATGGAACTCTTGAAGAAAAGGAAATTGTCATGAAAATACTCAAATCTCTGCCCAAGTCCTACTATGACAAGGTATCCATGATTGAAGAATTCATACAATTAAAAATATTTAATTGGGATTAGATGCTTGGTAAGCTTACTAATTTTGAAATGAGGGAGTTAGATGATGCTCTGCAAAAGTTGAGACTACCTTCAAAGCCAGTACTCCTAAAAGTACTTCCAGATCAGAAAAGTATAAGGTAGAATCCGATGATGAGATAGATGAAGTTGAAACTAACTTTGTGGACAGGCTACAAAGAGGATCTAGTAAGTATAAAGGAAAATTACCTTTTAAATGTTTTTGTTGTGGTAAAGTAGGTCATTTTGCTTCCAGATGTCCTGAAAGAATTGAAAGAAATAGAAGAAGATATGAGAACAAGCCTAGGACCCAAAAGAAGTGTTATTATGTTGAAGATTTTGATGATGATGAAGGAGTATCAGATAATGGTGAACCAGATAATGCTAATCCCTCTGTAAATGAATGCTTGTTCATTACTATTAAGGAAGATCTTGTGTCTACTAATTCTTCTAGCTATATGAAGGAAGAAAAACTAGTGGAAAGTGCTTTGGCTGCTCAAGTCATTAAGCACAAAGATGAATGGGTTATTGATAATGGTTGCTCTCACCACATGACTGGTGACAAAAGTAAGTTTGTAAGTTTGGAAAGATATGGTGGTGGACTAGTTAGGTTTGGAGATGATACAACTGGTAGGATTTGTGGAAAAGGATCTATTTCTTTTGATGGCAAGCATAATACTGAAGATGTCTTGTATGTGAAAGGACAAAAGCACAATCTTTTGAGTGTGGGTCAGATGTGTGACAAGGGCTATGACTTAAGCTTCAAGGATAATGGATGCAAGATCAGGGAAAGCTCTAGAACAATCATTTCAACTGGTAAGAAGACCAGAGACAAGAACACGTTTCAAAAGAAAGGATCAATTAGTTGGAGGACTACTTGAACTAGTGCATACAAATTTGTGTGGACCTACCAGAGTAAGAAGCTTGCAAGGAGACAGGTATTTCATGCTACTCATTGATGGTTATTCTAGAATGACTTGGTTCACCTTTTTGAAAGAGAAAGTTGAAGAACTAGATAAATTCAACACATTTAAGGCAATGGTTGAAAATGAGATGGATTTGAAAATAAAATGCTTGAGGTTTGATAAAGGAGGAGAGTTCACATCAAATGAATTCAATTTCTTTTGTGAAGAACATGGACTAAAGAGACAACTATCTACACCCAGAACTCCACAACAAAATGGAGTTGTTGAAAGGAAAAACAAAATAGTTCAAGAAGCTGCTAGAACCATCATGAAGGAAGCTCATCTTCTGGAAGCATATTGGAGAGAGGCAATTCACACCACAGTATATATCCTAAATAGAGTTCAAGTGAAAGGTAACAGTTCAAAAACTCCCTATGAATTGTGGCATGGTAGAGTTCCTACTGTGAAATATTTTAAAGTTTTTGGTAGCAGATGTTATATCAAAAGAGAAGAAGATTTAGGCAATTTTGATGCTTGATGTGATTGTTTAGGGTAAAATTGGGATTGTTTAGTTTAGTGTTGTTATATGTTTGAATCCTCCTTTCACCCTTAACATTCAAGGAACTAGGGTCGAGTGGCCATGCACTATCATACCCTAGGTCGCTATGAGATGTAGGGAAATTTGAATTAGGATGTTTAATTATCAATTTTCCTTCTCTTATGCTCAATTGACCATTAAAACCCTAATTTTGCAAATATGACAGTAAACAGAAGAATAATAGAAAAATCTCTTATAGAGGGAAGTAAAATATCAAATCACAGAGTACTTATTTTCAGGGCTCCTAGGCAGAAAAGTTGGGGACACAAGAGTGGGTGCCCAAGTCCAAGGCCCTAGTTTCTGTCGAGATCTGGAAACTCAGTCTGTAACTCTTTCCTGTTGTTCTATAGATTTTCCTATCATGGAAGTCGGAGGACTAATGAGCAGGTACCCAAGTCCAGGGTGCTATTTTTCCTTCTGTTATGCAATTCTGACACTTCAAGATGCCTTCCTGCAACTTGACTTTGTCTAGCTCCTCAACTTGTAACCTGCAATCATGAAAACTTTGGGAGGGGGTTGTGGTGTTTAGGAGCTTACCTTAGTCAAGCCCCAGAAGGACACTTAAGTCTTCCAAACACCTTTGTTAGATAGAGAGTGTGTGGGTAGGGAGGTAGAGGCAAAAACCAAATGAAATAATGATTGAAAACACAATATAATGTCACCTTGTAGTGAAGGGCTCACGGGAGGAAGATCCTCTTCATTCCATGAGAGAATGGATGCTCAAGTCTGCGAACACAAACACATAAACCACATAAATCTACTCTTGCAACACAATGAAAGTCTTGAATCACCTTTAAGATGCCAAAATCACATGAACCTCATCTAGTCTCTAAATGAATGCCTAAACATGCTTTTATATGCAACTACAAACACTCTCGCCAAGATTTCATAAATTCAAACTTACCGTGTCTGCATAGGACCCACATAACAGTCACAAGCCGACACCTAAAATTTGGGCTTGACCTAAAATAGGGCAGGACTAGGGCTCGGGCACCCAAGTCCTCCACCTATTTTGGGTAGGGTCTAGCTCAGTGGGTCCTCCTAGGTCCCATTTGTCATGTTACCTAGGGCTCATTTCATGGGGATGCCAAATTATGAAGTAAGATGTCCTAAATGCATGCAAAAGACCTAGGAGCTAAACCTTATGAGGGAAAAGCCCCCAAGGGGACATTTTCTGATGTTACATTTAGCCCCCACTTTAATGTATGTATAAACACAAGGCCAAGACATGCATTAAAGTACGGTCACAAACACAACAAACATGCCAAGCACAGAGAAGACATGCCAATCACATAGAAGATAGTAACAGGCACACAAAACACAGAGAAGACAATTACAATCATGCGAAACACATAGAAGACAACAAATGCATGGAAGACACATTAATGCATGGAAGATAGGCATGATATCTTTTCTTTTCTTTTTCTCATATATATTAAATGTAGATGCAAGTACCAAAAAGTAAACAAACCTCCCATAATACAGGATGCACTCCTTGCGCAAGTCTGTATACTATATATATGGGGCAACACACATGCAAGACACACAAAACCTCCCAAAATGTAGGATGCACTCATTGTGCAGGACTTTATACTACATATGGGGCAACAAACATGCCAAATAAAGCGAGCATGCTAAACACACACTTGAAACCACAGACAAAACATAACAAACAAGTGATGGAGTGTACCTATTTCTAGGTCCAAAACCATCTCAGGCACATTACAGGCACACACCAATGATTGGGATTCACCACAACAATCTTTGAAAACATGCTTAAGGGTTGTGTTAGTCAAAGAACCGCTACTCACCTCTGCAGAGGACTTTTGAAAATGACAGGATGATGCACTCTACTTTAAGAAATACACCATCTCGGCCTCCATAGAGGGCTTACATGATTGATTGATTGATTGCAAACAAACTCAGGATGCAGGAAACACTCATCGTGCTGATCTTTAAACTGTATCTGAGGACAACACATTACTAACATCTATAACAGATATCTTACCTTATATATGCCCCCACCTTAAGGTGGTTGATATCAGGTATCAATATCAAGCACATTAAGGTAGGAAGAAAACACACAAGGGAACATAGACTTTCACAAAGCCCATGCCCCCTGGAGGTGAAATGTACTTTACGATCGCCGAATGTTCCCACAAACACATCCTTGCAAGAAACATGTTAGTGTATACAAAATCATGATAAACAACAACATCAATGTATAAGTTTAACCAGACAAAGAGCTAAGGTTATACAATAAATTTAGAGTTTGAGGATAACCATGGGGCTATATCATGAAGCTCTCCGAATCAAGTACCGCCAAGGTTAGATTCAAAGACAAACAAAGGTGCACAAAGCAGCAGTATTGTTAAGGTTTGTAAATGCGATAAACCATCATCAAATTCACTATGTGGAAAGCACAAGTGCTTCAACTAGCCAAGTGTCAGATAAGATATACAACCCCATCATCATATTAGGAAGTAAGTCCATTTTTTGATTGCTCTCAAAAGGGACACTAGGTCTGCATCAGTATAAATGTTTTTTGTCATCTATCTGCTAGATAGAAACACTAGAGGAAGGGAAACAATAAATCAGAGAGGAGGAACAAGTGTCTTAGGGATAGTCATGTAGGAGGGTGCCCCCAAGTCACCAACCGCAATGCTATGTCCATAACACACAACAATGAAATCATAGAGAGGTAATATAGAAGAATGATGATACAAATAGAAGGTCACAACAGAGGTGGTCTCCTAGTATCTTGGAGCTTACGGGAGAATCCAAGGTCATCCCAGGAGGCCTAAACAACACATAACACATCACAAGAGGGATAAATGTTAGAGATACTTGCCTGTAGGGCCCCTGTCAGGCTAGATGTTGTCTATAAGCAAATCATCGTCATCATCTTCCCACTCCCTAATGTTGGAGGAAAGTGGGACATAAGGTATCATAGAAAAACTCATGTCTTGCTCATCATGTTGTTCTTTGTTAGGATCATTTTTGTTCATTTGAATGTTGGGATCAATGTTTTCTTGTTGAGAGGCAAGGTTTATAGCATAAGCTTGTCTTCTTTTTCTTCTTTCTCTTTCTTTTCTATTTCATTTTCTTTTACCACTTATCTCTTGTAAGATAGGGCTATCCTCTTTCATAGGCTTGTGTAATTTAGAAGATGAAGCACCGGGGTCAAACTTCATTTGTTGTGGTGGAATATTTTGTTCTTAACAATGACCTCTCAATCCTTGTAAGGATTTTAGGGGAGGAACCTTAGCATAGGGACCTTGGCCTTTCAGTCTAAGATTCTCTTCACAAGCAGGTTGTTTATCTTTTGTCATTTCTTGTATAGAAGGACTACATATTTTAGTTTTCTCCACCAAAAAAATCAATATGTAATGCTTTTTCTCAACCAAAGGTTTATATTTGTTACGAGGGATAGTAATCATGCATCCATCAAAAGGGAATTTTAGATAATGGTGTATTGTTGAAGGGATAGCTTTCATTTATTTTAGCCAAGGATGTCCCAATTTAATATGAAAGAGGTCAGAAATAGGGATAACATCAAACCATTGTTTGACATGTTCGCTATATAGTGTTACCAACAATGATATCTTACCCAAAGGCTTGATAAAGGTTCCCTTATGTGTCTTAATCATCATGCTCGAGAGGTCATAAGAACCTTGCATTAATTGATGTGGAAAGAGGAACTCTTCAGTAGCAACATTAGTCATGCAATTAGGATCAATAAGAGTTCCATCCATAGGTTTTCCCATTATTTTCATAGTGATGTAAAGAGGTCCTTCCTTGTCTCCAGTTGTTCTATCATGGGGTGTAAACACAATTTCAGGTTTAGGGACTTTTCTTTTCATGTATGGTCTAGGAGGGAACCTATTGTTGTTTTTGTGATTAGAGGCCATGTTTATATGCTTAAATCAATGCAAATAAGATTCAAAAGTTCCTCCAAAAGTATATCAAAGACAAGTGCAAAACTATATGCAAAAATGGCCTAAAAATGCTTGGTTTTTTGTACTTTTTCAATGCAAATGAATGAAACAAAGGGTGTTGTAAGGATTTTAGTCAAGTGAAGTGAATTATATGTCTAATATTAGTGAAAAACAGAAATATGATCCTTCTCAACACACTCTTGATGCAAATCCAAGATAATGCCAAGTCAAACTATAGTGAAAATATGTCAAAATAGGCACTTTTTTCACCAAAACTCAATGCAAAAGAGCATAACAAAGGGTGTTGTGAGTAAAATGATGATGGAAAGAAAATTATATCAATAATAACAGCCAATTAAGGTCAAAATACCCAACACAACACACTTTTAGTGCCACTTAAGGTAAAACCCTAGTGAAATATAGCAAAAATAGGCTATTTTTCACAGTTTTTCAAGTCCAAGACCTAGAAAAAGGGGTGTTGTAATGAATTTTAGGAGGTGAATCAAATATAATCAATGATATTAGTCACCTCAATCCATAAAATTTGTCATAATAGACTTGGGGTGCAAACTAGGCCAAACCCTAGGGCAAAATAGAAAAAATGTGTAGTTTTTCACCAAATTTTCAATACAAGAGCCCGTTAAAAGGGTGTTTTGAAGATTTTTAGGAGGGGAATAAAATTATTACCCTGATAAAAGATAATTAATAAAAAAATACCCTCCACAACATGCCTATGGTGCAAATTTAGACAGTCGATAAGGCCAAATCTGGTGAAAATCGTTGTTTTTGAAGCCCTAGGTTTGAGATGTTGAAACAAAATGCTATGTGAATGTTTTGAAGTATGATTTATGATGAAAATGAATTACTCTTACATCTTAAAATTGATTCCAAGTCTAATATGCAAAATGCCAATGCAAAATTTAATGAAAATGCATGAAAATTGATAATTTTTGTTGAAATTTTCTACGTAAAAAAGCAAATATTTTAAATCTAAATGCAAATTTACACTAAAATGCAATACTAAAGACAAATTATAATTTTAATGAGCCTCTAAAATCAACATAAAAATCTGAAATAAGATTTTGTCTACTAACCCTAGATTTTGGAATTACTAGGTTATATGAAAATTGTCAAAATTTCTACAAAAGCCTAGCAAATTAATGATGAAAATGCTGAATTTTTGTATTCTTTTGTAGTTTTTATCAGATCTGATGCAAAAAACATGAATTAGGGAAATTTAGAAAGAATTGATGCAATTTAGTAATCTATATGAAAATGCAAGCTAGGGTTTTCAAATTTTTGTAAATTTTTCATTTTTTTTGTAATTTTCTCAATGTAATAAGATGAAAGACTATATGAAAGAATGAAATAAATCCAAATATGAAGACACACACTCAAAAAGTTGCAATTTAAGTCCAAAAACATGGGTTCACCAAAATGTTTAGGGTAAATTTTGGATTGATTAATGTTTAAATTGTTAGATGTTTGAATCCTCCTTTCACCCTTAACATTCAAGGACCTAGGGTCGAGTGGCCATGCACTATCATACCCTAGGTCATTGTGAGATGTAGGGAAATTTGGATTAGGACGTTTAATTATCAATTTTACTTCTCTTATGTTCAAGTGACCATTAAAACCCTAATTTCACAAATACAATAGTAAACAAAAGAATAATAGAAAAAGCTCTTGCAGAGGGAAGTAAAATATCAAATCACAGAGTACCTATTTTTAGGGCTCTGAGGTGGAAAAGTCAGGGAATAGGAGTGGGCACCCAAGTCCAAGGCCCTAGTTTCTGTCAAGATCTGGAAACTCAGTCTGTAACTCTTTCCTGTTGTTCCAGAGATTTTCCCATCACAGAAGTTGGAGGACTAATGAGTGGGCACCCAAGTCCAAGGTGCTATTTTTCCTTCTATTCTATAATTCTAACACTTCAAGATGCCTTCCTGCAACTTCACTTTGTCCAGCACCTCAACCTATAACCTGCAATCATGAAAACTTTGGGAGGGGTTTGTGGTGTTTAGGAGCTTACTTCAATCAAGCCTCAAAAGGACACTTAAGTCTTCCAAACACCTTTGTCAAATAGAGAGTGCATGCCTAAGGAGGCAGAGGTGAAAACCAAATGAAATAATGATTGAAAACATAATATAATGTCACCTTGTAGTGAAGGGATCATGGGAGGAAGATGCTCTTCATTCCATGAAAGAATGAATGCTCAAAACTATGAACACAAACACATAAACAACACAAATCTACTCTTGCAACACAATGAAAGCCTTGAAACACCTTTAGGATGCCAAAATCACATGAACCTCATCTAGTATCTAAATGAATGCCTAAACATGCTTTTATATGCAACTACAAACACTCCCGCCAAGATTTCATAAATTCAAACTTACCATGTCGGCACAGGACCCAAATAATAGTCACAAGCTGACACCTAAAATTTGGGCCTAACCCAAAATAGGGTAGGACTAGGGCACAAGTGCCCAAGTCCTCCCCCCCTATTTTGGGTAGGGTCTAGCTCAAGGGGTCCTCCGAAGTCCCATTTGTAATGTTACCTAGGGCTCATTCCATCAGGATGCCAAATTATGAAGTAAGATGTCCTAAATGTATGCAAAAGACTCGGGAGCTAAACGTTATGAGGGAAAATCCCCCAAGGGGACATTTTCTGACATTACAGTGATGAAGGAATCTTCCTTGGTTACTCCACCAAGAGCAAGGCCTACCGGTGCTATAATAAGAGGCTGAATAAAATCATTGAAAGTGCAAATGTTAAAATTGATGAATGTAATGAAAGGTCTTCAGAATCAAGTGGATATGAGTCAGATGATCCAAATGTTTCAAAAGTGGTGCAGCATGAAGACAACACAGATGAAGAAGAACAAGCTCCGGTAATTTCTACCAAAACTCCAAGATATGTAAGAATCTATCATTCTGAAAATGAAATCATAGGAAATAAGAGCAAAGGGATCTCAACTAGAAGAAAAGCTATAGAAGAACAAGTAAATTTTTGTCTGATCTCTAAGATTGAACCTAAAACTATGGATGAGGCTTGTAAAGATGAGAATTGGATAAAGGCCATGGAAGAAGAATTGATGTAGATAGAGAAGAATCAGACATGGGATCTTGTTCCTAGACCAATAGACAAGAATGTAATTGGTACAAAGTGGGTCTTCAGAAACAAAATGAATGAGAATGGTGAAGTGGTAAGAAACAAAGCAAGATTGGTATGCAAAGGATCTGCTCAGGTTGAAGGAATAGACTTTGAAGAAACTTTTACTCCAGTAGCAAGGATTGAAGCAATAAGGATGTTTCTGGCTTTTGCAGCATACAAAGATTTCAAGGTTTATCAAATGGATGTGAAGTCTACCTTCTTAAATGGAGAGTTGGAAGAGGAAGTCTATATTGAACAACCAGAAATATTTTAGTCATCAGAGCAAGGAGACATGGTATGTAGATTGAAGAAAGCATTATATGGATTAAAACAAGCTCCCAGGGAATGGTATGCATGGTTGGATAGGTACCTGATATAGACAGGGTTTAGTAAAGGTACAACAAATAGTAATCTCTACTTCAAGATCAATGATGAACAAACCCTAATTGTTGCAGTTTTTGTTGATGACATTATTTTTGGAGGCAATGAAGGTATGTGCTTAGTTTTTTCTAGAGAAATGCAAAGTGAATTTGCAATGTCTATGTTTGGGGAGATGAACTTCTTTTTAGGTCTGCAAATAAGTCAATCAGAGAAGGACATCTTCATTTCTCAGTTTAAGTATGTGAAAGAGTTGTTAAAGAAATTTGTGATGGAAGACTCTAAACTATTATGCACACCTATGATAACTAGTTGTAAGTTGAACAAAGATGATAACTCACCCCTGGTAGACTAGAAAAAGTATAGATCTATGATTGGAGGATTACTTCATTTGACTCAAACCAGACCTGACATAATGCATGCAGTGTGTCTTGTGGCAAGATTTTAGGTAGAACCTAAGGAATCACATGTGATGGTAGTCAAGAGAATTTTGAGATATTTAAAAGGCACAATAGATTATGGTTTGTGGTACCCTAGGGACATTGACTTTGTTCTTAGTGCATATACTAATGCAGATTGGGCCAGAGATGTGGATGATAGAAAAAGCACAAGTGGAGGTGCATTCTTTTTGGGAAAAAGATTAGTATCTTGTTTTAGCAAGAAACAAGATTCAATATCCATGTCTACTGCAGAAGCAGAATACATTGTAGCAACATGTAATTGCACTCAAGTGTTATGGATGAGGTAGACATTGAAGGACATTAGAGTTGTGTATGAAGATCCAATTACGATCTTTTGTGAAAATACAAGTGCCATCAACATATCAAAGAACCCAATGATGCATTCATGGACAAAGTACATATCCATTAGGTATCATTTTTTGAGAGAAAAGGTGATAGAGAATGAAGTGAAGTTGGAGTATGTTTCTACCAAGGATTAGATTGTAGAAATTTTTACCAAACCTCTACCTAAGGATACTTTTGGGTATCTTAGAGAAAAGTTAGGGGTTATCACCCCGCCTACTCTAAACTAAGATGCACAATAGTGCATCAGTCTAGAGGTGCTTAGAGGTCTGGATTGATGCTTTTTAGGGATACTTCTCAAGGGGAGTAGTCAGAGAGTTTAGAAGAGAGATTAGATCAGAGAAGATGAGTGCAAGTATGTGCCCTTTACCATTGATGTCAAAGGGGGAGAGAAGTCATGTGAAAAACTAAGAGTGTAGATGTGTAAGAGAAAGGACAAGAGTTTTGGAGAAAGAAAGAGTGTAGGTGTGTAAAGAGAAAGGGGAAGAATCTTGTCTTGATGGCTGTTGCAGTTTTTCACATCATATGTTGCCATCAATGACAAAGGGGGAGATTGTTGCAAGTATGTGCCTAATTGGTGTTGTCATTGATGTCAACATATTCTTGTTGTCATTGGTATCAATTGTATCTTATTCTATTACTTGTTTAGAAGACTTGTATGTTGAGGATATTAAGAAAATTAGCCTCTCTGAAAGAAACAAGTGAGTTACAGAGAAGTGTAGTATAGATAGTGAGCTGTATGATGAAGAACAGTCTGGTAAACTGCTCCACATTTATTCTTGCTTGAAGATCATGGTCTATGGATTGGAAGTAAGTTAGAAGTATGTATGAGGATGCTACATTCTATGTTTGAGCCATACGCATGAAGATCTGAGCGAGTTGTATTCACCAAAGTGAAACCTTCTTTTTTGGTAAGTTTAGTTGAGACATGAAGATAGTATTTGGCTCCGCATTCCTCCGCAATAAACTATTTTTCTCTACGGTTCTAGAGGGATGTCTAGGATGATGATAAGTGCCTATAGTTGCAATGGTTCATGATTTGGTGGTCTGTAAGCTATCTTTCTTTTATGACAGTTGAAAACAATGAAGCTCATGTGTTCCAGTGAGAAGATTCCTATGGATAAAGTGGTTAAGGTTCATGCAGTTGCTCCTGATGATTATAGCATATTTGTGGATGTCTCCTAATCATGTTCCTATCTATACTTTGGTCTGCATTAAGAAATTGTGATGGTGTGTGAAGATTGTTCCTAGTTAACGTAGTGTGTAACCAGTCTTGGCTGACCTAGTTGATCCCAGTGATTGCAGAGATCTCTGAAAGATTGAGGAAGCATGTTGTGGTGTCAAAGATCATGTTTGAGCCCCAACTAAGGCATGGCATGATCCACATTTCATTCTCTTTACATGATGTTGTAATAGGTCAGGACCTATTTTGTAAATGTTTGTAATACTGACCTTGGAGATTGTTCCAATGGTTGATGCTAACCTTGATGATCATTCCAAGGTTGATGTAGTGTATAAATGCTTGTAGTTGAGTCATGGAAAAGGTGTCCTTGAGAGAAAATGAGAATATATTAAGAAAGGTCTAAAGGTAGAGTAGAGAAGAGGTAGAGAAAAGAAGAGGAAGAGCAGAGAAGAGGAAGAGCAGAGCTGAGGAATTGTTGTTGAAATAAGGGTAAACAACTGAGAGGGGGGTGTGAATCAGTTGTCCCAAAAACTTTTATCCGTTGCTGCAATTAAACTTCTTTACCACTTATTAACATATGAATGATATAACCATGAAAGCATGAATCAACAACACATGAGCAGAAACAAAATCAATACACATAACACCGGGATTTTTACGTGGAAACCTAGTTAAAGGAAAAACCACGGTGGGGGTTAACCCACAAGAAATTGTACTCTATTAAAAGTATTACAAACGGGGAAGGCACTTGCATATAGGACACACTATCTAGAGCTCACTGCTCGAAGAGGTTCACTACCTATAGAAATGATTATAAGAAGATTACAAAATGTTTGAACTATTGAATAGCATCTACCAATGCAAAAATTTAGTTTCGGTTAAGCATGGAATACTGATCTTCCACACTTCATCCTTACTCTGCCCTGTTTCACTCTTCAGCCATAATCCAAGCTTAGATCTTCACCTTTGCACTTCTTTCTACATTTTTTGCACTTACTCCATCATCACATCATAATCGCAAACCAAAACACTTGAATCCATCGGCTATATATATCCACATCAAGAAACTCAATCAACTGTAGTCAACTTCAAGAAAAATTAGAACATTTATTAAGATCTCTACTTCATCGGCTGAATCCATGTACAATCAACAACACAGACCAAAAACTTGTGTTCAAAATCATCAATCATGTTGGCCAATACCACTGATTATCATAAGTTGCTTAACCAACAACTTTTCTTCATCTAGATTAAGATCAAATACTAGGTTGGCATGTTCTTCTTCTGACTATACTGACTAATTAGAACCTGATACTTAGATGCTTATAAATTTTGAATCCTTCATCACGGAGGTTAAATTTCTAGATTTAGATAGTCCTGACAATTCTTATCACTCCCTTAGATTCGCAACACACTATAATTTACCATCGGAGAGATCTGGACCAAGATACTGGACACTATCACATGCTCTGTTTCTGACTACTCAGACTTAGACAAATCTTCACTCTGACTTCTGATATGAACAAATTATATAATACAAATGTGTAAGGTAGACTTAGTTTCCATCAATGACAACACCTCTCATGCATAGCAATGACTCTTACCAACAATTGTTTATTCACAATACAGAAAAGTGTTGATTGTGGCAGTGAGTCTGGCAGTAAGCCACCAGTAGCGTTTAACAACCCTCAGGGTTTGACAACCCTTATTGTAATCTTGCTAGGTTTAGGGTTGAGGTAGTGAGTCTGCTAGACCTAGTTGTTCTTCATGGCAATAAACTGGTATGTTTAGGCCCGTGGAGTGACCAAGCCTAAACATCACTATTTCAAGATTACAATATATATTGAGAGTTAATCCTCTCCGTAGTTTTTCCGCACGTTGGGGTTTTCCACCTAAATCTGGTGTCTCTTGTGTTTGATGTTGCATATGTGGTTAAGTTTCTAATTTTATGCACTCATTGTTAAATCATAATAATTGTGGATAAGTGATGAATGATTAATTGTAGAAAGTGTTTAAGTTTTTGTGATGACTGATTCACCCCCCTCTCAGTTGTCCAGCACATATCAACAAAGTCTAGTTTTGCAAGGTCTGAAATGCAACTGCAGTAGAATGCGAACCAAAATATAGATACTACTATTGACTGAACTAATCAAGAAAATGAAAGAAAGCAAACTGAACTACAAATAAACTTAAATGCAAATGTTTTTTTGGTTAATGCAAGATTGCTCTTGAACCAGAGATTCTCCTGCATCAGAACTTATTGATAATTTTTGTTTATACATATATTTATGGATGGTATGTTGAGCTCATCTTAAGTTGGGTACCATGGCACTAGAAAAGATCTTGTCAAACATGGCTAGTGAAAATGGAATCATGATCAAGAACAATGGAAGTAGGAATTCCATGGAGGTGAAAGATTTGATCCATCAATATTTGGGAAATTTTGGAGAAATTATGGGGGTAGACTAAGGCATAAAAATGGGAATATTTGAAGACCCAATATGCCACTACTAGAATGACTGATTTCCCTATAGACTTTGGGAGTCCTCCAATCAATTCTATTGAAATATCAATCCACACTAGGATAAGAATAGATGTTGGTTGAAGGTATCTTGGAGTGGAAACTATTTCACCTTTTTGCATTGACAAGTTTCACATCCTACCACAAACTATTTAGTGTCTACTTTTATACCTACCTATAAAAATTGTAGTGAATTCATTCATAGGTGTTTAAAAAGTTAGAGTGACAAATGAATGGTGTGGCATGGAACTTAGACAAAAGTTTTGATCACAAAGTTGATTGTGAGGATAAGACTAGATGACCTTTACACCACAAATAGAATCCATCCCATGAATAATTAGGCTTTACAAAAGGGTGATTGGAAACCTAGTGGATGAGTTATTATATGAGTATCTTTCTAATTAAAATCATTTAGGAAAGTAGGGGTGGTCATTGATAAAGAAGTCAAAGTAGGATGGTCTTCAAATTGATTTGATAATGCATCTACCACCACATTATCGTGTCCATTTTTGTAGGTTATCTCATACTCATACCCCAATAAGTTGGTGATCCACTTCTATTTCTCTAGAGAGGAGACTCACTCATGCAAAAAATACTTTGAGATTAGATAGTGATTAGTTTTAATGTAGAAGTGCCTTACGTCAGGGTATGGATTCCATTTGTTGGCTACATGAAAAATGGCTAAAATATTACTCATAGGTGGTGTTATGTCATAAAATATCCCCCTTAGAATTTTTCCTCCTAAGTTTAGCTATTGGGTCCCTTAATTTTGATAATGCATGTTAGAAATGAATCTCAGAGTAAAATTCCCTGAAACCCATAACAAATGGGACTTAGGGGACATCTCTGAGCTTAAACCTGCCCCAAAATAGGTCCCTAGATTTGGGCTCCTGCACCCTTTCCCTACCCTATTTTGATAGGGTCCCAAATTTTAATGTTGGTTTGTGACCGTTAAATGATGTTCCTTGTTGGCATCTTAAGTTTGAATTATGAAATTATAGTAGGAATGCATATATATAATCATGTTTAGGAATTCTTTGTAAACTAGATGGATAATGTGAACTTGTGATCTGTTGTTAAGGATACTCAAGGCTTTCATTGTGTTATAGAACAGACTTGTGTTGTATTTGTTTTTATTTATTGTAGATTTAGCTTCATCAATCCATCTCCTCATGGCATGAAAGAGCTTCATTCCTCCACTAGTGTTGCACCTCTGACATGATATTTATTTGTGATTCAATCTATCTCTTTTGTCATTGCTTTTGCCTCTGCCCTGCAAGGACACACACTCTCTATCTAACAATAGTTTTGGAAGGCTTGAATTCCATTCCAGGGCTTAACTAAGGCAAGCTCTTAAATGCCACAACCCCCAACCCCTCTCTTGTGATTGTAGGTGACAGGTGCTAGATCTTGTGGAGTGGAGTTGCAGGACAGTGTAGAGTATAAGGAATCTAGATCTGGAGAAAAAATAGACCCCTGGGCTTGGGCACCCACTCTTTTGACCCTTAGTTTTGTAGTATGGGAAATCTTTGAAGTGGTTGCAATTAGTGATGGAAAAGATCTCGAAGCCCTCAGAAAAAGAGCTACCTTGGGCTTGGGTGCCTGCTCTTTTGTCCTCAACTTTTTTTACTTTTGAAACTATTTAGGGGGAAAATGGATAGTTTGTTTAGGCTAGGTCAACTACCACAATTCCACCACTAAGCATTGGGAGGACAAGGACTGAGCTTGTGAGCAAGCTTCTAATCACTTTGTCTATCCCTTACACTCACGTGGTTATGAAACCTAAGGGCTTAATCAAGATTTTATCAAGTGTTTTCCTTTCAACCAAGTAAAACCCTAATTATGCCTTATATAAAAAATATATAGAAACTGATGAAGCAACTGGCAAAACTAATCACAGGAGTGTAGAGATAGAGTTTTAGAGATAGAGTACCTAGATTTTGAGGGCCAAATGGACTAGGGTACCTGCTCCAGTGTCCTAAAAGTTTCAGCATAGGAAAATATTCTGCACAGGGTGTCTGAGACTACTAAAAGACTTCTAGATCCTAGAAATAACCCTTAGTTGGACTAGGGCACCTGCTCTAATGTCCCACAAGTCTTGGAATCTAAAAATTTGAAAGTCTATCGCAACTATACCTACAATATCCTCCTTTCTATTACTTCTTTCTATTGGAACCTGTGAAACATGATATGCACCTACAAAAGAAGGAAGATATTACGGCTATATAGGAGCTTGCCTCAGTCAAGCCCCATCTTTGGTATTTCTACATCAACAATAGCTAGAGATAAAGATTTGTAGAAGTGTGTACAAATGTAACAATGTGTGTGTGCATAAAATTAAACCCTAGATGTCTCAATCAAGGGAAGATCAACAACTTTCTTTGCATCAATAAACACATACAACTTCACCTCAAGGAGATGAGATAAATGAAGACTTGCATGAACAAGAAGGCGAATCAACAATGTCCGCAAAGGATCTGCAATATTTCTATTGGAGGCTTCAACCCTTCTCTCGATCATACAAAGGGTGTACAAACCCTAGGAAAAGCAAGATAGACTCAAGATCTTGATTCCTAATCTTCATCCATTGTCTCCAAGATAGAAAATAAAGAATACTTCAAAGAGCTTCAACAAGTCACTGATCTTCAATAGCAATTGCAGCAGAGTTTTGGCATCAAGCTTGCATAAGAATTGTGTGTGATAAAATGATTTGCAAATGTCTTTTTATATCTAGCTTTAGGGAAATTCAAATGTCGAAATAACATCTCGATATTGCATGAAAACTAAGAATTTGAAAATAGAATCTCAAGGCACTCGGCGGGAATCAACACCCTGCCAAAATTCAAAATCCCATGTAACAGGGGAGGACTAGGGCACAGGCACCCAAGTCCTAGCCCCCAATTTCAGCTCAGATCTACATTTTTGGGGGTCCTAGGGACCAAGTCTCAAATCTCTGTTTAGGTTCTATCAATAAGTTACCTCAAAAAGTGAATAAATTGCTCCTAGACTTAATCAATCAAGGTTTTGGGAAGGCCAGAAAAAGAAAAGGTTGAGAGGTCACCAAGAGTGGGGAGCTAAACTGATGGAAATTGTACCATTCCATATAGGAGGACAATTTCTAATGTTACATTTAGCCCCCACTTTAGTGGCCATATGACAATACATGCATATGCAACTAAAGGAAAGTAAATACATCAATCATGAAAAGGATACCCAAAAGGATATTGTAGAGGAAGTTGAAGTGTTGCCACTGAGAAGGAAGGAGCCCCCAAGTCTACAATCCTACAAGACCACAAAGTTAGGAACCACAACCTATAAAGGAACACTTGTTAGAGAAAACAAAATCAAATCAACTTGCAACTGCCACCAATGAGTTAGTAGAAAAAATGCTAAGGGGGTTGAGTGATGAGGCCAAGAGGAAATTGAGGGAGATATATGCCCCCTTGTTTCTACATGCTTAGTTCGAGAGTAGAAATAAGGAGATATCCATGCACGTTGATTTCAAGGGAAATGTATTATGAGGTTTAGTTGAAAGAATAATGCTCAAACATAACACATTGACGAAGAAAGAGAGTGGAACTCAGATTCCAATGCAACAAACAACATTGAAATCAGAGTTTGATAGCTCAAGAAAAGGGCTGAAGAGTGAAAGAGCACACTTTTGTACCTAGTTAGGGATAGTAATTCTCACACTTACTTTATGTAAAGGGGAGTTGTCAGTTTTCACTTAACTCATTCTTGTTTCGTGTCATTTTAGAGAGAGATAAGGATAATAGGAGAGCGACCATGCTGAGCTAACATCCATATCATCCACCACGACTAGAGATGCTCTGAGCTTGAGTGGTGGAGAGATGCTTTGAGGAAGAGGTAGGGTCCTAATCCAACTCTTCTATCATCTTTTGTTGTACTTTTTCTTTCATGTTTATCGATGTCTATACTAAGAGGGGAAGGTGGATAGGGTTCCCAGATAGGGGCATCCAAGTCCACCTAGGGCACCCTAGTCCCACAGGGGTGCTAGTGTCCCTCTAGGGTGCCCTAGTCTTTCTGGGGTGTCCTAGTCCACAGAGGACACATGCCCTAGGCACAAGCACTCTATTCAAATTTTCATAGCTTATTTTGATCTTGAGAGGGGATTCTGATACTCTTGCTTACTTTTTGATATACAGGATGTCCCTGAGATGCGTGAGCACACAGGCGGTCATCTGATGGCACTTCTATGAGAGTGTGCTAGAACCTTGACTACTGCAGAGAGAGCATTTATAGACAGTGGGCCTAGGTGGGTGTTTGAGATGCCCACAATCAGATTCCACTGTGCTATGCTCATGGCACTGATGGAGAGATGGGATGTAGATACATCTACATTCCACTTGCCGACTGGTGAGATTACCATCACACTGGAGGATGTATTTAGGATCCTTCGACTGCTGATCCGAGGAGAGATAGTGAGGGTTGTTGGACATCACTCAGAGGAGTATACTCGTGAGAGTTAGCTATACTTCTTAGATCGCACTGTTTCACAAGCAGAGCGAGGACATACTTAGCTTTGTTGGCTAGAGCAAGGATGTAGATACATTCCCTTACTATGGAGGATCATGATTGTCATAGTCGCACTAGCCATCGCACCATATGGACGAGGCACTCACCTTCATAGGGGTCTCATTCACACTATTAGAGTGATGGAGGAGCATCAGACTGTCTACGCATGGGGGCGCAGTATGCTTGCACACCTATATCATGACTTAGGGCAATATGTCCATTAGGAGATGTAGAGTCTGATGGTCTGCACATTACTATAGGTTTGGGCCTTTGAGCACATCAGGTGCACATGACTAGTGGGTTTTCCTATAGAGGCAATATTCACCCATTCGTGTGTCTATGCCTATCCACTAGTCAGGTGTTGGAGGCACGATAATATGTTATACTAGAGAGTAATATTTGACATATTATAGCCCGGTGACATCATTTGGAGACTATATCACGGCTACATTAGATGGCCTGGTGAGCAGAGGTAGTTAGCTCAGATGCAGAGGGATCAGCTAATGGCCAGTCACCTTGATCATACCATATCTTGGTTCTATTTTGATAGGGTGGTATGATATAGGATGTTCCTATAGTTCATCTGAGCTATGCACGTATAGCTCAGAGTGCAGTCAGAGCTAATACCATCTGACGGTCGACTATAGAAGACATGCCACTTAGAGATGATGAGGGTCCTGAGGATGCAGAGCCAATGTCAGACATAGATGATGTCAGGTGTACTTGAGCATATCAAACCTAGTGGCACACAGCACGACCTACACCTATCTTTCCACTTAGACACCCTATAGGGGATGCTTGACCTTGGGCCAATCACGTGAGTGACATAGGGGTGGAGGACGACGTCAATGATTTCTCAAGATACTACAATCTAGAGGAGGATGAGGATGAGTCTGAGGAGGTCCCATCACAGTATGTCTTTAGAGCGAGATCACGACAAAGTCAACAGAAGACATACATTGATGAGGAGACTGAGTTGAGACTTTGATCAAAGGCTCATGGTCCTATTCCTGTAGACGATGTGAGGCCTAGTTAGACAGAGTGAGGGGAGAGTAGTAGGTCTATGCCCCCAGTTGTAGATCAGATAGTGCAGCTCATCACACCATCAGTAATCTGAGATCCATCCTGGTGAGATGGAGATAGAGGTTAGGTTTGATTTACTCATTTATGGTATTTAGTGTGAAATTTATATGGGAGTCTAACATCTATCTCATCCTCTATTTTGTAGTTGGGACTAATGCATAGTGAGACTTTGTGAGTCATGTCATAAGAGACATAGTACCGATAGATACCTCAAAGTAGCGAGTGCAGGTAGGTTATTGCAACAATCATCCATTAGGCGGCATGCCAAGTTATTTATTCCTATCGTCAGATACAAGATTGCTACAGAGGCCATGCTAGAGTAGTCTGCATGAGAGAGAGAGAGGAGTTTCAACAGAGAGCTAAGCATGCCAAGGTTGAGCTCAGGGCACAGTGAGAATAGATGGTAGCAATTCCTACATCAAAGGGAGGGCTAGCTGTCAGTGAGTTCTTATTGTGGGAGGTCCAGCAGACTAGAGCTAACAGAGATAGGGTCAAGCTAAGAGAGACCGATACCAGAGGATGTACTAGGAGGCATATGAGGAGATGATAGAGATGAGAGGTGAGATCAGGGGGTTACAATCATTAAGCATCTCTAGGAGTCATTCATGATCCGTAGCCACACATGGTCAGGCTTCTATCACTCACACACCATGATGGCCTGAGGGTACTGGCGATCGAGGCTCAGCTATATGATATATAGATTTTAGGCACTATGACATCCTCTTTTGTTTGATATATAGATTTTAGGTTACATTCAGTTAATACAAAAGTGATCTATGTAATTACTGCTTAAACACAATACAACAATGATCAACTGAACAAAGATATAATGCTAAATGAATTAAGACAAAATAGTAATAGCTTATCGAAATTGAAGCTAATCTATGTGCTAAATTAGCTTATAAACATTTAACATTAAATCTTTAAGCATAAAATATTTTAAGGTGCGCTGCATTAATAAGTTCTTTAAGTGGTGTACCTTGCTCATCAGCTAATTTATACACTCCGGATCTAAAGGTTTTAGTGATTATATATAGTCCAAGCCAATTAGGGCTAAACTTGCCTTTTTCACCTAGTGGTGTGTTTACATTGCGTTGATTTTCATAAAGAACCAAGTCCCCAATGTTAAATGAACGTTGTATGACCTACGCATTATAGGCTCGTTGCACACCTTTTTGATAAGCCTTGAGATGTCCAAGAGCATTAATATGTCTTTCATCAAGCATCTCAAGTTCCTATAATCTTTTCTCTCATTCTATATCATCATCCATGATATCTCTTAGGGAAATTCACAAGGAATTTCTAACTCCAAGGGCATTATTGCATCTGTGCCATAAACAAGATTATACGGTGTGTTACCCGTAGCTATTCGAATACTTGTTCTATAAGCCCATAAGGCATAGGATAATTATGTGTGCCAATCTTTTTGATGTTTATTAATAGTTTTCCATAAAATCTATCTAATAACCTTGTTTGAAGCTTCTGCTTGGCCATTTGATTGAGGGTAATAAGGCGTAGAGAAGTGATGTTGTATATGATATTTTTCGAGGAACTTTTTCACATCCTTGTTCTTGAATGGTGTACCATTGTCTGAAACCAAGGAGGAAGGTATTCCAAATCAAGAAATTATGTTATCTTGTATAAATTGATAGATTACATCAGTGGTAGTGGATTGCAAAGGGACCGCTTCGACCCATTTTGTAAAATAATCAGTAGCAATGATTATAAATGTATGTTCTTGAGAGGAGGGTGGGGAAATCTTGCCAATTAGATCCAAGCCCTAGATAGAGAATGGCCATGGTGACACTTGGTCATGAAGCTCTTGAGTGGGAGCATGGATTATGTGTTTATGTTGTTGACATTGTGGGCATCTCTTGACGTAAGAAAAGGAATCTTGTTCCATATGCTGCCAGTAGTACCCCATACGTAACAATTTTTGTACCAATGATTTTCCACCAAAATGCCCTCCACAAGCACCAGAGTGAGCTTCTTATAAAGCTATCGGAATGTCTAAATTGCTTAGACATTGGAGTAAAACACCATTATAACTTCGTTGATACAAGACATTTGATAATATGATGTATCACACTACTAGTTTGCGTAAATCGAGTCAGGCATTCTTAGATGTCAAATTAGGTATGGTTCCATCATGTAGATAGTTAAATATGTAGGAGAACCATTCATCCATGTAGGTATTACCACAGAGTTCTGAATTCACAACTATAGGGTCATTGATTATAGATGTCTTAAGATTGTGAACAACAAAATTAAATTCCTTAGGAGAACCTTCAGGGGAAATAAGGGAAGCTACACTTGCCATTGCATCTGCATGCCGGTTATCTTTCTTGGGAATGGTATCGATCAAGTATGATTTGAATTGTTTTAAGAGAGATAATGCCAACTCACAGTATTGAGATAACTTATCATGTTTAGTCTGATATGATCCCATTATCTGTTTAACAATTAACTGAGAATCACCATATATTGTAATATTTTTGATATTCAGAGCTAAGGCTACATGAAGTCCAGTGATAAGATCTTCGTATTCAGCTATATTGTTTGTGCATAAGAAATTTAAGTGGTAAGATAAGGGAATCAACTTACCAATGGGAGGTATTAATATAACATCAGCTCCAGAGCCAGTTCAAAATTTTGATCCGTCAAAGTATAACTCCCATTTTTCATCTGCAAAGATTGTTAAAATTTGTTCATCAGGGAATGCATTGACATTTTGTATAGAAAAGGGTGAGGGAGCATCAACTAACTGATCAGATATCGCTTGCCCTTTAATTTCTTTTTATGAAATAAATTTAAGATCAAATTATGTTAACAACATAACCCATTTAGTAAGATGACCTGATAAATCTATTCTTGCAAAGAGATGTTTCAAAGGGTCAAATTTTACCATTACATGCACTTCAACATTTAAGAGATAGTGTCTAATCTTTTGAGTGGCAAACACTAAAGCCAAACAATGCTTCTCTATAGCTATGTATCGCACTTCATAATTGAGCAAAGTACAACTGATGTAATAGACAACACATTCTTTGCCTTCAACATTATGTTGTGCTAACAAAGCTACTAGGGCATTGTTAGATCCTGAAATGTATAACACAAATGGCTTATCAAAAATGGTAGGTTGCAAAATGGGTAGATTAGCTAAGTAATCCTTTAAGTCATTGAAAGCTTTTTGACATTTAGAATTCCATTGAAAGTGAGAATCATTCTTCAGTAGTTGCATAAAGGGGAGAGTCCTATCTGCAAGTTGTGAAACAAATCGGTGGATGGCCTGTATCTTTCCCTACAAACTACAAAGTTGAGATATGTTCTTGGGTGTTGGCATATTAACAATTGAATATATCTTTTTCATATCAACTTCTATACCTTGATTCAAGACAATAAATCTAAGTAACATTCCACTATCCACGCCAAAAACACACTTACAGGGATTCAATCGCATATTATATTTTCGTATGTGCTCAAATATTTGTCAAATATTTGTAGCATGATCCTTACGATGGATAGACTTCACTAGGATGTCATCAACATTATCTTCTAGAATATTGTGCATATAATCATGAAATATAAGTCATTGCACGTTGATAAGTACCTCCTGCATTCTTAAGTCTGAACGGTATGACTACCCAACAAAATGTACCCCAAGGTGTTATAAAGGCTATTTTATACCGATTGAGAAGATTTATAAGGATTTGATTATATCCTAAAAATCCATCCATAAACGATAGCAACTCATGTCTAGCTATGGAATCAACAATCATATCGATATTAGGGAGTGGAAAATCATCTTTCAAAGATGCCAAATTTAAATCTTAGAAATTTGTACACATTCTTATACGACCATTGGGTTTAGTGACAGTAACAATATTTGAGATCCACAGAGAGTAATCAATGGGTCAGATAAAACCAGCTTGTAAATTTTTTTCTATTCTAGTTTTAACAAGCAAAGCAATCTTAGGATTCATCTTACGAATCTTTTGTTTGAATGGATTAACATCTAGTTTCAACATGATATTATGCATTACAATCTAAGGATCTATACCAGGCATGTCTGAATAATTCCAAGTAAATAATTTTGAGAACTCATTCAATAGTTTAGTCATTTCATATTTTTCTTTCGCATTTAAACAATCACCAATAGGGATAACTTTTTCAGGGTTATCCTTATCCATAACGACATCAATAGTCTTTCTATTAAGGAGAGTATTATGGTCTAAGGGATTGTAAGATTGTAATTGTTCTTCAAGTTCTTCACTATGCTCTACTGTAGCAGTTATCATGCTAGTAGTCTTTCCAAAATATGCATCATTGTTTAAGCAATAAGGTAGGCCATGTTTATGGTGATAATGAGGAATACCATCATAAGCACCTAAGAAGTCCATTATCACTTCATCCACCATAAACATATCTAACGGAAGTGATCCTAGAGGACAATTGATGTCAATCATCTCAGGGAATATCGAACTAAGTGTTGCTAGTGTATTCACATTTAGAGTAGGACATTTGTGAGCTTTGGATTCCTTAAAAGGATTGTATCCAATGCCACTTGAATAATGTTGTGAAGCAGATTCTATAGGGACTTTTATTCCTTGTTGATTTATGCCACAACCATTACCTATATAGTCACAATTTTTGTAAAGGATTTAGAATCCTCTGCCATAGAGAGAGACCATTTCTTTAGACAAACGTGAAGCTTCATAAGTCTCGTAATTAGTAGTATAACTAAGATTATTATCTTTATTTGTCATCAAAGAAGTCTTATGTTTATCATTTAAAGCATGCAATGTGATCAATGCAATATTTAAAGTTTTAGGGATGGAGTTTTAAGTTTATACTCTCCTGTGGAGGAAGATGCAAAATCTAATGAACCCCAATCATCACCAACAAATGCATTTGATTGCTTGGACTCTTACATAACATTTTTAGAGGCAAGAGGAGCTGACAACTTAGCTTTCAAATTGTTCAAACTCTTAGGAAAAATAACATGCTTATGCACTTCCATTTGCAAACAATTATCAGGTTCAAGATTTGAATGGATAGTATGTAGTTTACCTTTAAATATAAACTTAATCAAATGGTGCAAAGTAGAAGGAACTGCTCCTAGTGCATGTATCCAAGGTCTCCCTAGAATCATGTTATAAGATAGAGAACAAGGCATGACATGAATCAAGGTAGGCACCATCACAGGTCCAACTTGTATAGGTAGAGTTATAGTGCCCACGAATTGTCGTCCAATATTATCAAAGCCATGAATACTTAATGATTCTGGTTTGATGGCAGATATATCAACTTTGACCTTATGCAATAAATCAATGCCACAAACATTAAGGGTTGATCCATTATCAATCATAACTCTCTTAACCAATGTTTTTTTTATTGTAATAAAGATAACCAAAGGATCGTACTAATTCTGAACCTCGAGAGATGGTAATTCATGTTGTTGAAATATAATGTCTATTTTTGTTGCATGTATATAATCTAGTAAAGTGGCAACATCATTTGGTTTAATAGCGGGAGGAACAATCTGTTGATAACTGAGAGGGGGGGTGAATCAGTTATCTTAATTATTTCAACTTTCTAAACTTTCTTATTAAGTAATGCAGCATCAATTCAATTAACCAAACATAACCATGAAATGGAAATACACATGACACAATATTTTTGACATGGAAACCCTATTAAGGGAGAAAACCATGAGGTGATTAACCCAAGATTATATTCTCTGTTAGAAGAATATAAATACAAGATGGCACTTGCCAATTAGGGCTCACTACTCAAGCACACTGCTCACAAGAGGCTCACTGCCTACAAGAGACTCACTATCTACAAGATGTAAGAAGAATAACAAGATCCTTGAACTGATGAGAAGCATCCACATATGCTGAGGTTCAGTTTCGGTTAGGCTCAATACATTGATCTATTGCACTTCATCCTTCCTCTTCTTTTGTGCTATTGTCCTTTCACATACCGGACCTACCTTACTACTTTAACTCTACTCTCTTGCTTTTCTACACACATACACAACAACAACATCATTACTTTATTGAAATCCTTCTGGTATATATATCCCCATAAAGGATTTCATCCTCTTTCTAGTTGGCATCTGGAATAGTCAATATTTCCCAAACTCTAGTCTGTCGGCTGAATCCTTGCTTCCCAAGTGATGCGGATCAAAAAGAAACTTATAGAAGTTATCTAACAAGTTGGCCAATCATGAATTATACCTTAGGAATCTTTATCACCATCAACATCTCATCCAGAATAACTTCTAATGCTCTATCTGTCAGTTCTTCCTCTGTCTGTTCTGCCAAACCGAACCCCAATACTTGAATGCTTATATCTCTTTACTCTTTCATCACTAGAGGCTCAATTCCTAGAATCTATCAAACAAGGTACTCCTCTTGACTTCCCCAAGTCCGTACTTTCCAAGGATATTTCCTTTGAGAGATCTGGACCTGACTGTCGGACCTTGCCACATACTCTATTCTTACTTACCGGACCACAACACTCTTCAATCTAACTTCCGGTAAAGGTACACCATGTCTTGCGAATGTGTGGGATGAACTTTGTTTCCATCAATGACAACAATCATGAAGCTCCAATGTGTCTCTTGCCAACAATCTCCCCCTTTGGCATTTATGGCAACACTTAGTGAAAAATGACTAAGTGTTATGCTATACTCCCCCTTGGTTGATGCTCTCTTCTATTGTACATTTTACCAGAGCTCCCCCTTAGCTGGATTCCACATTTTTCACTGTTCCTCACTCCCCCTTTGACATCAATGGCAAAGGGTAGGGTCTGCACACCAAAATTGCCCAAAAATTCAACTATACTTAGCCACATAAGTATATAAATAGGTTATACTTACATATATTGTAGTATTTCTGCAAAAGTTGTCTTCAATTGTACAACTTTTGTCACCCAACTCTACTTCATCCTGTCCAAAATTGAGATGTGACCACTCAACAAGAATGCAAAAGCTTCTGCCCTCTTGAGATTTGTCAGATCACTGGTCCAGGTTGTGGTCTGGGCATCTGTTAGGGCCTCATGCATGGCCTCTAATTTGGGGATAATCATTCCTCTAAGCTCACCCATTTCGCTTAATATAGTCTTCCTCTCCTTCTCAAGCTTATTAACCTCATTCATGATTACAATAGTTTGACATTCCTTATTTACTATAGAAGAGGAGAGAGGGTCAAAATTTTGAGATAAAGTTGTCAGTTTATCCTCTTGCTCTTTTACTTTCTTCTCAATATCCTTGGTCACTTTGGGCCAAGATAGACAGAATTTGTAGATATTTCCATCATCTTTAAGAGCATTTTCTAAGCTCTTTATTCCAAAATCCATAGTTCTCCTATCATTTGTTATTAAGCCTTGTAGCTCCGAGAATCTCTTATCCAAAAATTCTTTCTGGACCTTCTCCTCAGCTGATTTCTTTAGAGATTCAAAATGTGTACTAACACTGTTTACTAGAGATTTGAGATTACCGGATGAAGAGGCTGAGGGATCTTTCTAAAAAGATGGCATGATCTTTTCCAATACATCGGATGCAATTTCTATGTGCTCACAGTCTTCCATGTGAGACTTCAGCATTTTTTCTTTTGCCTTAGCTTGAGTGAAGGAGGCTAGTTTCATGGTTTGAACCGGAGAGAGGGAATCAAAATTGAATGAACCTTGAAGCAATTCTAGTTCATCAAATTCCATCATTTCTTGAGTCAAGAACTCTTTGATAGCTTCTGCTGTGTCTCTTACCGGAGATAGAATTTTCTCCCCTTCTGCAGCCTTAACACTATTATCTGTGGCCTTATCTGTTGGAGTTTTTTCTCCTTCTGCAGCCTTGCTACTATCATCTTCTTTCTCTTTTGCTTCTTGACTGATCTTCTCTTGTACTCTTTCTTTTTCTTTGAGACCGGAGTTTGCTTGATCTTGGACCACCTCTTCCGGAGCAGAGGAATCTAAGTCCTTGCCTTTTTCTTCATCTGTCTCCTTTGCCTCTTCTGCCACGGTCTCAGTAGATTCTTTTTCAACATTTGAAGCTGAGGGTTCATCTCCTAAGTCTTCTATAATGGGAATGTTGAATCTTTTGTAAGCATTTTGGAGAATCTCTTCTGTCTCTTTACCTATTTTGTCAGTTTTACCGAGCATAAGCTGATTCATCCTAGCTTTTCTCTGGAACTCATCCTTGCAATCTTTGAAGATCATATTCATTTGCTTCTGAGTGATTGAAGGATAGAGTTGTATGGCTATTTTTTCCCTAATCTCAAGGTCCTTGGCCTTGGCATTGTTCTTCCTGATTTCTAGTTCTTGCTCTAGACTCTTGGGAATTAGAGAAATAATCTCAATGAATGCTTTATTATAAATGTTAAGATACCTGACTGTGGCTTCTCGCAGGATCTTCTGATCAGCCTCATTATAATCATCATAGAATTCAGCCATTGGTTGAAGGTTTCCATCCACAATAACTGATTTGATGACATCATCTAATGATAGACTGGGCTTTTCAACAAACTCTTCTATCTCTGCCTCCTTGGTTTCACTGGATACTTTCCTTTTCTTTTTCATCTTCTTGATTTCTTCATCAGATTCTGTCTCTTCTTCATCTTTCTGGCTTGTATAAGACCCTGTAGCCTTTGTCTTAGTCCTTTTCTCTACTTTACCGGATGATTTTGTTTCTAGTTTTGATGTCTTTGAGGTCTTAGCAGTTGTAGGTGCAGACCTCTTAGAGGATCTGGTCCAGGAGGGGGCTTCTACTAGATCACTTTTCTTTTCTGCTTCTTCCTTCTCTTTTTCTGCCCTTTCCATTTTTTCTCTGTTGGCATCAAGTGCCTCTTTTGAAATGCCAAAACTTTTGGCAATGTTCTCAACCTCTTTTCTCACTCTTCTCTTCATTTCTAGTTGTCGTAGCTCCACATGGATCTTCACACTCAACTCTTCAAAGGTTCCAAAACTTTCTACCTTAGGATCCTTTGGCTGACTTAGCATGTGTTGAACATGCAGCTCTACAATTTTCTCATCAACTTCATATCCCATTGGCATGATTTACACTACCCTTGGCTCCACTGCCTCCATTAGGCACTGATCAGTTTCTACCATAAAGAAAATTGTCTCCTTATATTTTTCAACTAATGATTTGGGAATTCTTTCTCTAACCTGCATCATGTTTTGAAAGTTTTTGAAATAACCCCATAGTGCTGTATTCTGTGCCTTGGCATTACCAAGTCCATACAAGTAATCCCTGATTTGGATGGCTATTGGTCTATCATTGTGCCACACCCAACCACTGGATCCGGGAAGCTCATTTATGAAGTAGAAGAACAAACATAGTATCAATGCACCATATTTGAAGGAATTCTTCTTATCTTTCTTTATCTTCTGTAGATTCTCCAAGAGTTGGTTCAGAAGAAGCTCACAAAGATCATAGTCTACATTTTTCATCAACATTTCATAAGCAGTATATATAGCAGTTCTAGAAACTGAATTCTCCCTAATGGAGTGATATATCTTATATCCAATTATCATTGATGCAAACTTGATATCTAGATCTATGATATCCTCAATAGTCATAGATCTTTTATTAAACTTTGATCCGGTAGCCTCATTGACAATTTGGTTTTTGACAGATTTGAGCATAGGCATTTCACCGATTGTGTGTAACTCGGTCACAACCTTAATGGCATCCTTAGTGATCTTAAACGGCCTGTTTAACCACATGAAGTTGTCATGCATTCTACTCAAGATATACCAGACCCATTCATCTTCTGGAAAATAGGGGAAATGAATGCACTGTGCAAAATATTTGTCCTGGACAACTCTATACTGAGTTTTGAGTTCAAATGAGTCATCTATCAAATGTTTGTGATATATATCAACCAGCTTAGATTCCCCAAATTCTTCAATATTCACATGAATATATGCCCTAACATCTTCTACATACAGAACTCCATGCGGAATGCTTGAAAAGGCACCTAGGGGATCAACTTCTAGGGATTTATATGGATGTTTCTTGAACTTAGGGTGTGGCCTCTCAGTGATCTTTACAACATTTGGTGTATCCATCTTCAAAAAGACTTACAGAGAAATATTCAATAACGGAAAGAACCTTTTGCATGTCTAAGGTTCGTGAAAAGATCCGGATTGATTTGCTGGATGAATCGACTACTATAGAAGTGTTTTGATGGGCTTTAGGAGATTTGATGCAGAGCTCTTCTTTTGCTTCTTCTTGAATGTAGAATGAACAGGTGTTTGATAGGAGAACCCTTATATTATTCTGCAAACCCTAATACCAAGTTGCAATAAATGCTTGACTTAAGTCATTCCGGTTTTCCTTGTTTTCCTTGTTCGGATGACTTGATGAACCGGATCGATCTTGTTCTAAACATCTTGCAGATCTTCCATATTTTGACCATAGTTTATTTGGATGTTTCTCTTACAAACCTTTTGACCCGCAACTCTCCTTGTGCCAGTTCCAGCACCAATTAACTGGCTGGGGGAAAAAGTTTTTCCTTGTGTCTCCCCCTGAGCCAGAGCTCACTTCTTTAATTTTCAGAAGGAATATCAGCACCAGATTTTGGTGCGGATCCATCCCCTACATTTTCTATACTTCTCTTCACCCAAATCTTGTGCATCTCACTTTTAACTTCATCCGCATTCTTTTCCTTTTCCCTTGTCTTGATTCTAATTATGATGTCTCAGACCTCTTTTGTCCTGATTCTTGTTTCTATAGAATTTGGCAATATGACCGGATCTATTGCAATTGTGGCATACAACATTTCTTTGCATATTTGATTGATGTCCTCTTAATCTACATTGATTAGCCATATGACCCATTCTATTGCATGCAAAGCATCTACCATTGAATGAATTGTCCATTTGCATATTTCTACATTCATGAGATTTGTGGCCATACCTTTTGTAGTTGAAACATTGTCCAGAGAAGGATATATTAGTCTGATTCATTCTCTTTCTGCACTGATTAGCTTTATGACCAAAGTTATTGCAGTTGTGGTAGTATCCATTGAAAGATGGATATTTTTTAGCATTAGGCTGCCTTACCGGAGGTCTTCTAGGCATGTTCCTTAGATTTTTTGATCCAAAATTCTTCTGACTGGATCCAAAGAGCTTTCACCTTTCTCATATCCCAAGCCACACTTGTCATCTACCCTCTTTTGGCTTTCAAGAAGAACTTCAAGTTGAGCAGAACTTATCTTGAATTTCTCTTTGTATTCATTTGTTGTTTGAAGATCCCTTTTAAGAGAGATAATTTGATCCTCAAGCTTTTCTTCATTATCTTTAGCATCTTCAAGATCAGATTCAAGATGTCTGATTATTCTATCCATGTTGTGGTAGTCTTCTGATTTCTCTTTGAGAGATTGTCTTAGATCATCTTTAGTTTTTCTTTTTTCTTCAATTTCTTGGGTAAACTTGATAACTCCTGATTCCATTTCATGTCTGACCATAATGACCTCTTTTGATAACTTTTCACATAACTTGGTTTTCTCCTTTAGATCTCCATTTGTATCATTTGTTTCACCTTGACTTGCTAGTTGCTGAAGTAGCTCCTTTCTCTTTTTCATAGAGAGACTCAGTTTCTCTTTTAGTTCATTTATGAAATCATCAGCCTGTTTGAGTCTTTCCTTCAATTCATTGACTTTAGAATTTGACTGCTCAAGATCATCTAGGGTAGACTTAAGTTGCTCCCTCATACCATACACATCCATTTGAATTCCTAGATCTTCCTCAAGCTGTTAGGCTCTGTTGGGAGGAACTTGGCTCTGATACCAATTGTTGATAACTGAGAGCGGGGGGTGAATCAGTTATCTTAATTATTTTAGCTTTTTGAACTTTCTTATTAAGTAATGTAGCATCAATTCAATTAAGCAAACATAACCATGAAATAGAAATACACATGACATAATATTTTTGACGTGGAAACCCTATTAAGGGAGAAAACCATGGCGTGATTAACCCAAGATTATATTCTCTGTTAGAAGAATAGAAATACAAGATGGCACTTGCCAATTAGGGCTCACTGCCCGAGCACACTGCTCACAAGAGGCTCACTTCCTACAAGAGACTCACTGTCTACAAGATGTAAGAAGAATAACAAGATCCTTGAACTGATGAGAAGCATCCACATATGCTAAGGTTCAGTTCCAGTTAGGCTCAATACACTGATCTGCTGCACTTCATCCTTCCTCTTCTTTTATGTTGCTGTCCTTTCACATACCGGACCTACCTTACTGCTTTAACTCTACTCTCCTACTTTTCTACGCACATACACAACAACAACATCATTACCTTATTGAAATCCTTCTGGTATATATATCCCCACAAAGGATTTCATCCTCTTTCTAGTCAGCATCCAAAATAGTCAATATTTCCTAAACTCTAGTTTGTCGGTTGAATCCTTGCTTCCCAAGTGATGCAGATCAAAAAGAAACTTATAGAAGTTATCTAACAAGTCGGCCAATCATGAATGATACCTTAGGAATCTTTATCACCATCAACATCTCATCTGGAATAACTTCTGATGCTCTGTCTATCAGTTCTTCCTCTGTTTGTTCTGCCAAACCAGACCCTAATACTTGAATGCTTATATCTCTTTACTCTTTCATCATCGGAGGCTCAATTCATGGAATCTATCAGTCAAGGTACTCGTCTTGACTTTCCCAAGTACATACTTTCCAAGGATATTTCCTTTGAGAGATCCAGACCTAACTGTCAGACCTTGCCACATACTCTGTTCTTGCTTACCGGACCACAACACTCTTCAATCTGACTTCTGGTAAAGGCACACCATGTCCCGCGGATGTGTGGGATGAATTTTGTTGACATCAATGACAACAATCATTAAGCTCCAATGTGTCTCTTGCCAACACAATCACCTTTTTTAAAGCTTCTTGTAGCATTTGATGGTAAGTAGGTGAAGTTTGTATAAGTTCCCAAAGAGATATCTTTGCAGGAGTAGTGCGAAGCTACTCTAGAAGATCATAGTCTTTACCACCTTTATATGTTAAACGAGGTGCTTGAGGAAGCATAGGTTGAGAAGCTGGTAAAGATATCAGAACATTCATTTGTTATGTACTTTGTTTATTATTCTAAGTATTATATGCATGAGTAACCACATTATGATTGGTTTGTTGTAATTTTTGTTTCACAATTTGATTTGCACAATCATAAATGTGATCAGAAGATTGAGAAGAGGATGAAAGACCTTTAATAATAAGCATAGGTTTAGAGGATGGTTGAACCACATTTGCACATAGAGCGACCACAATTTTTGGTTTTTCAATCTCTTCTTTGAATTTAGGAACATAAATTGAATTTACAAATCTTTGAAATAGTGATGGCTTAGAGGCCGTAGTGGAATGTTCAATCAAGATAAAGTCCTCAAGGGCTTCATCTAACATATCGAAGTCATCATGACTAAACAGCTCATCATAAGCATGAAAATCTTGCAAAACGTAATCCGATATTTTAACATGCTCTATTTAAATGAAGATTTAAATGAAGATTTAAATGCCCATTGATGGCCTTTGAAAATGAAATACAACTTTCAACAATAAATGATAATTTCCAACTCTTTTAGTGAAAAGATAAAGAATGTAATTCACAATTTAACATATGCAATTTCACTAAAGAGGCTTTTCAATGCAATTATGCTCTACAGCAGAAAATTATTTGAAACCTGAAGTTTAAAAGGATGCAAATTCTTTAAAGCTTGAGTTCACAAAAATGTTTAGGGTGAAATTGGATAGTTTGTTTAAGCTAGGTCAACTACCACAATTCTACCACTAAGCATTGGGAGGACAACGATTGAGCTTGTGAGCAAGCTTCTAATCACTTTGTCTATCCCTTACGCTAGCATGGTTATGAAACCTAAGGCCCTAATCAAGATTTTATTAAGTGTTTTCCTTTCAACCAAGTAAAACCCTTATTATGCCTTATATCAAAAATACACAGAAACTGATGAAGCAACTGGCAAAATTGATCACAAGAGTGCAAAGATAGAGTTTCAGAGATAGAGTACCCAGATTTTGAGGGCCACATGGGAGTGTCTTGAAAGTTTTCACATAGGAAAATCTTCTGCACAGGGTGTCTAAGACTACTAAAAGGCTTCCAGATCTTAGAAATAACCCCTAGTTGGACTAGGGTGCCCGCTCTGATGTCCTGCAAGTCTCAGAATCTAAAAATCTAAAATTCTATCATGATTGTACTGACAATATCCTCCTTTCTATTAGTTCTTTCTACTGGAACCTGTAAAACATGATCTGTGCCTACAAAAGAAGGAAGATATTGTGGCTATATAGGAGCTTGCCTTAGTCAAGCCCCATCTTAGGTATTTCTACCTCAACAATAGCCAGAGATAAAGATTTGCAGAAGTGTGTACAAACCTAACAATGTGTCTATGCATAAAATCAAACCCTAGATGTCCCAATCAAGGGAAGATCAAAAACTTTCTTTGCATCAATAAACACATACAACTTCACCTTAAGGAGATGAGATAAATGAAGACTTTCATGAACAAGAAGGTGAATCAGCAATGTCCGTGGAGGATCTCCAATTTTGTTGTTGGAGGCTTCAACCCTTCTCCTGATCATGCAAAGGGTGTACAAACCCTAGGAAGAGAAAGATAGACTCAAGATCTTGATTCCTAATCTTCATCCATTATCTCCAAGATAGCAAATAAAGAATACTTCAAAGAGCTTCAACATGTCATTGATCTTCAATAGCAATTGCAGCAAAGTTTTGGCATCAAGCTTGCATAAGAATTGTGTGTGATAAAATGATTTACAAATGTATTTTTATATCTAGTTTTAGGGAAATTCAAATTTTGAAATAATGTCTTGATATCACGTGAAACCAAGAATTTGTAAACGAAATCCCAAGGCACTCGGCGGGAACTGACACCCCGCTAAAATTCAAAATCCAGTGAAACAGGGGAGGACTAGGGCACAGGTGTCCAAGTCCTAGCCCCCAATTTCAGCTCAGATGTACATTTTTAGGGGTGCTAGGGACTAAAGTCTCAAATCTCTTTCCAGGTTCTATAAATAAGTTACCTCAAAAAGTGAATAAATTGCTCCTAGGCTTAATCAATCAGGGTTTCGGGAAGGCCAGAAAAAAGGAAAGGTTGAGAGGTCACCAAGAGTGAGGTGCTAAACCGAGGGAAATTGTACCATTCCATATAGGAGGACAATTTCCAACATTGTAGAAACCTAAAATCTGGTATGTGTCTGATCTGTATTTAGTGTCTTTTTTCAAAAGGATTTGTCATGTTCCATCCATTTGTTTACAATTTTTCATAATTAGGGTTTTGGACATAACTGGTCTAAAGTTTAATCAATTAATTCAAAAATTCCAAATTTCCTTATCATTCCAAGTGATAGCCAACCTGATAGTTGAGTCCTCTTGCATAAGTTGTGATTCAACTCGATTCAATGTCCTTGAATGTATGTAGTGAAAGGAGGATCTAATCAAACAAACCATCAATCCCATCTTCCTCCTTTTTCCTACATAACATTTTGGTGAACCCATGTTTTTCTAAACATTACATCTTTTTGACTATTGTACATCAGATTTGCATTCATAAATTTCATATTTGTCAGTTTACATTTGAAAATCTTGTATAAAAATTGAAAAATTTGAAAAATTCAAGCATTCTAGGATTGCATTTAGACATAGTTTGCACTATTTTCATTGTATATCATCTAAATAATTTAAATCTCTGATATTTACATCAGATCTAGTATAAATTATAGCAATTCATCATTCTATAATCATTTACCTTGCATTTTCATACTTTATTTGCTAGGGTTTGCTTGAAATTGTGCATTTTTCTTATAACCTACTCTTTGCAAAAACTAGGGTTTGTGGTTAAAATCTTGTTTCATATTTTACTACTTATTTACACACTCTTTCAAATCTAATTTTGGACTATAATTTCACTGCATTGTGTATCTTTGCATTTACATTGGCATCTTTAGTACATTTACATTGAAAAAAGCGAAAAAATGAGCATTTTAGGTGCATAAACAAGCATAGTTTTGCTTAGTTTCATTGCATTTGGCATAAATATCATTCATTTCAGACCTTGCATTCATTTTATAGTATACATTTATTTCCCATCTAAAAATTTGAGATCATTTCACACTCTTGCTTGACAATTGACGTATTTGCTAAATTACACATTGTGTATTTCAACGTTAAGGGTTGTATACACTTTCTTTAAACAAGCTTACAAATCACTAATCTTTCCTTGTTGTGTTGCATTATTTCATTCTACCCACTTTGTTTTTTGTGGACCTTGTGTGTATTTGAGTGCCCGTTTCCCTCAAACAAGTTCTTAAAGGGTGAAATAGTCTCGTATACATGGCCTCTCATCATAATAACAATATCTTGGATGCATCTTGTTATTCATCTTTGGAAGCTTTATTTTCATACATCATAGATGTTGATATTTTTTACAAATTCACTAATAAGTATCCTCAATTGTTACAAAAATAGTACATATCTATGATATTGATGTTCCCATGAGCTCTACATACGAAATTCTATGTTACATATATGATTTTGAAAGTTTCACCACTCTCATGGGTATCTACCCTTCGATCTTGGAAAATCTCACTAATTTCATCTCTACGAAAGATAATGAAGAAGGCAATGATGAAGATATCCCTCCTTCTCTCCCTACATTTCATGATGACATAATGCACATCATCTGTGAGACTTATGAGAGACTGACATAGCTCGAGGTGATTCATGTAGTAATTTGAAGTCTTCTCCCAACATGACCTCACTTGGTGTGGATATTTTGGCACAAGAAAAATACATCCTAGAAACATTCATTAACACTACCCTACCATTTCGTCCTGCTCTCCCTAGCTAGGATGAAGCATTGGATGATGTAGAATATCTTTGTGAACAACTTCTTCAACCTATTGACATTGAAAATTCACCAACCAACCTACAAACACTTCTTGAATACATCTTAAACAAAGAAATGGATCACACACTTGTACCTGAATACTTACATACCTTAGAAACTACTAACAATTCAGCAAACATAAATAGACATATTGTCCCTAAGAACCAAGGTATCCCAACACCCTACAAACCAATTGAAATGGGCATTTTCCCAACCCCTACATCACCTCACTTGGACATAGAAAATTATGAAATTTCTCCCACAACATCACTAATAGACAACTTCCCATTGACAACTCCTATGATTACACCTTCACAAACTCAAGAAAATGTGGAAGAAAGAAGAAGAGATAAATCCTTAACCATCAAGGTAAAGGTCAGAATCAAGGATAGCAGGTATGTATTTATAACCCTAGTGGTCACCTTTGTCATATCATAAGTTACTCATTTATGTGACATCCCCTCTTGTGTTGTGTTCCCCCATGATGTGTTATGTTTAAGTCTCCTAGGATGACCCTTGATACTCTTGTAAGGTCAAGGATATCAGGAGACCGCCTCTATTGTGACCATTCTTCTATTTCTTTCATCGTTCTTCTATCTTGCTTCTCCTCTATTTTATTATTGTGTGTCATGCCTTAGGGGCATAGTGTTGTAGTTCATGTCTGGCGAATCCTCCTATATGATTGTTCCTAAGGCACTTGTTCTCCTCTCTTTTATTGTTTACCTTCTTCTAGTGATTCTACCTAGTCAGTATATCATGAAAAACAAACAACTAACTGATATGGACTGCATGTCCCTTCAGTAAGCAAAGAAAAAATGGACCTAGTCCATACATAAAGATGAGGTTGATTTATATATCTAATGCTTGGCTAATAGAATCACTCCGAGTGATATTTGATGTTGTCTTATCTCTTTCTAACAAACTATTGCAATACATCTGCTCCATGCACTTTGATTGTCTTGTATCTCAACTTGTTATTACACTCAGTTCTGAGATATCTATAGTATAGCCCAATGGTTATACTCGGTTCCAAACCCGTAGTATATCCTTGGCCCTTGACATGATTGTTTTCATGCATAGCTTTAATGAATTGAATTCTTAGCATAATCAATGTGTTTGTGGGAACATTCAATGATCATAAGTACATGTCACCTTGGGGGCATGGGCTTTACGAAAGCTCTTGTTTCCTTGTGTGTTTTCTCTCTACCTTAACATGCTTGATATTGGTACATGATATCAACCACCTTAAGGTTAGGGCATATATAAGGTAAGCTATCTAATGATTTTGGTACTAATGAAGTGTGTTTATAAGCCCTCTGTAGAGGTGGGATGTTGTATCTCTAGTACAAGTGCACATCTTTATCTCTATTGCAATCAAAGAAGCTCTCTGCAGAGGAAAGATAATGTATCTCTTGAGCTAGTGTGTATCCTTTTATTTCAAAAGTCCTCTACGAAGGCAGGATGGTGTATCTCTTGAGCTAGTGCACATACTTTTATTTCAAAAGTCCTTTACAGAGGCAGGGTTGGATCTTGAGACTATCCTCCCTTAAGTGTGTCTTTGGTGGTTGTTGTGGCATAAGCCCAACTGTCAAGTGTGCCTGTAGCATGTTTGAGATGGTGGGACTTAGCAATAAGCTCACTCCATCACCTTGTTTTCCATGTTTAAGATGTATAGTATGTCTATGGCATGCTATACGGCACTTGTGTCTTCCATGTGTTTTCCCCCTCACGTAGTGTAAAGGGTGTGGCGATGAGTCTCCCCTACACTTGGGTTTTGTATGGTGTGTTTTCCCCCTTGTGTAGTGTAAAGGGTGCGGTGACGAGTCTCCCCTATGCTTGGGTTTTGTATGGCATGTTTTCCCCCTTGCGTAGTGTAAAGGGTGTGGCGATGAGTCTCCCCTACACTTGGGTTTTGTATGGCATGTTTTCTCCCCTTGGTGTAGTGTAGAGGGTGTGGTGATGAGTCTCCCCTACATTCTTGGGTTGTGTGTTGTAATTTTTATTCCCATGCATTTATATATATGAAAATGAAAATGATATATCAACTGTATTCATTGTGTTTTGTGTGACTGCTCTCATGTCTTCATCATGTTTTGTGTGTCTTCAATACTATCTTCTCCATGTTGTGTATGCTTTTCACTATCTTCATTGTGTCTTGCGTGTCTACAATGTGTTTTCTAATGCTTACTTGAGACTGGGGGCTAGAAATAGTTTCTCAATCTTGTTGTATGCATCTGATTCATGTGCTTGGCATGTTTGATGTGTTTTTTACCATACTTTAATGCATGTATGGGTTGTAAGATCATACATACATTAAAGTGGGGGCTAAATGTTATGTCGTAAAATGTCCCCCTTGGACTTTTACCTCCTAAGTTTAGATCCTGGGTCCCTTAATTTTGATCATTCATGTTAGAAATGAATCCTAGAACAAAATTCTGTGAAACCCATGACAAATGGGACTTAAGGGACATCTGTGAGCTTAACTCTACCCCAAAATTGGTCCTTGGACTTGGACACTTGTGCCCTTGCCTTACCCTATTTTGGCGGGGTCCCAAATTTTAGTGTCATCTTGTGACTGTTAAGTGATGTTCCTTGTCAACATCTTAAGTTTGAATTATGAAATTGTAGCAGGAATGCATATATAATCATGTTTAAGAATTCATTTGTAAACTAGATGGATAATGCAAACTTTTAATATGGTGTTAAGGATATTCAAGGATTTCATTGTGTTGCAAAGCAAACTTGTGTTGTATTTGTGTTTGTTTATTATAGATTTGGCTTCATCAATCCATCTCCTCATGGCATGAAAGAGCTTCATTCCTCCATGAGTGTTTCACCTCCAAGGTGATATCTATTTATGATTCAATCTATATATATTTTATCATTGCTTTTGTTTCTGTCCTACAAAGACATGTACTCTTTATCTAACAATAGTGTTGGAAGGCTTGAATGTCATTCCAGGGCTTAACTGAGGCAAGCTCTTAAACACCACAACCCCCAACCCATTTCTTGTGATTGTAGGTGATGGGTGCCAGATCTTCTTGAGTGGAGTTGTAGGAGGATAGTACAGAGCATAAGGAATCTAGATCTAGAGAAAAAGTAGGTCCCTGGACTTGGCCGTCTGCTCTTTTGACACTTAATTTCGTAGTGTGGGAAATATCTGAAGGGGTTGTAGTTAGTGACAAAAAGATCCTGAAGCCCTCATAAAAAGTACTACCTTGGGCTTGGGCACCTACTCTTTTGTCCTTGACTTTTATGCCTTTCGAAACCTAAAATTTGGTATGTGTCTGATCTATATTTAATGTTATTATGCTGAAGGATTTGTCGTGTTTCATCTATTTGTTTACAATTTTGCATAATTAGGGTTTTGAACTTAATCAGGCTAAGGTTAATTAATTAATTCACATATTCTAAATTTTCTTATCATTCCAAGTGACAACCAACCTGATAGTTGAGTCCTCTTGTAGAAGTTGTGATTCAACTCAGTTAAATGTCCTTAAATGTATGTATTGAAAGGAGGATCTAATCAAACAAACCATCAATCCCATCTTCCCCTCTTTTCCTACATAACAGGTGGAACAAGAAATAATTTTCTAATTAGATCCTTACTAGTAAAGCCAATGGGTCACCCTTCCTATATTATAACAACACCTAGTCTAGATCGTGAAGCTTCACTTTCAATGATGAGTGTTTTGGAGAAATCTAGCATCGCAAGAACTAATGGTGCACATAGCTTCCTTAAGTAGATTAAATGTTCTACAATCGTAAGGAACTAGGAGTCTTTTTTGATATGGCTCTAATGGGGCAACAATCTTGCCATAATCTTCTACAAATCAATGATAATATCCTATGATCCCTAAGAAACCATGAATGCTCTTTAGTGTTTTCGGTTTCGACCAACTTTTCATGCCAACATTTTTTTAGGTCCATCTGAACTCTATCCTTAGAAATAACATGCCCTAAGTATTCAATTTTTATCTAGCCAGAGGAGCATTTGGAGCATTAGCACATAAGTAGTTACTAAAAAATATTTGAAGAGCCTAATCCAAGTGTAATAGGTGTTGAATTCCCATTTATAACTATAAATAAGAATATCATCAAAGAAGACTCAGATGAACTTTAGAAATGGATAGAAAATCTTGTTCATCAATATTTAAAAGGTAGATGGTGTAATGAAGAGTCCAATAGACATGAAAAGAAACTCATAATGACCATTATGAGTGCAGAAATATTTTTTGGGAATGTCCTCCTCTTTGAAGAAAATTTGATAATATATTGATCATAATTCTATCATGGAGAAGAAGCATGTGCCATGGCATTCATCTAAGAGCTCATCAACCATCAAAATGAGAAATTTATCCTTGATGGTAATTTTCTTCAGCTCACAGAAATCAATGCAAAGGTTCCAAGGCCCATATTTTTTGTACACTAATAGGACTAGGGAGGAGTAAGGATTAGTTCTTAGTCTAATAAACCCTTAGAGTAGCAATTTTTGGGTTAATTTCTCTATCTCAATCTTTTGCAAAAATGGATACCTATAAGGGTGGATATTTGGAGGTCTACTCTTAAGTAGTAGCTGAATGGCATGATCTTTGGTGTGTCTTGGAGGTAAGTTGTTCCTTCTATGAAGACTATTGAATGGCAAAGTAAAATCTCTTAGATATCCTTGGGGTGGCTCTAGGTAGAATATTTAGTAACTTGAATAGTAGAAAGTTGTGTAATAATTCCATGAGAACCCCTTTTGAGTAATTTTTCTATGCAATGAAATTGAATTAAACTAATAGATCTAGAGGTTAGGTCTCATAAGGTGTGTTGTTAACTATTAGTTTTAGAATTTCATCCAAAGTTTACTAAAGTCCCACAAGATATGACTAAGAGTATGGAGCCAGTGTGCTCCCAACACAATGTCACAACTAGCTAGTGGGAGAATAAACATGTCAAATTTGAGAGTGGTCTCCCATAAAAATGTGAACATTTTAAGACTTACCCTTACAAGGTAGAGTTTTTACTTTAGCAATCATGATTTTAAAGATAGAACATGGGTGAATAAAATAGTATTCTTGTTTATCCAATACTGAGTCAATAAAAATATGATTGCTACCTAAATCAAGGAGAATTTTGAAAGCATATTTATTAAAAAATCTTTGACCTTCATTTTCTAAGGGGTGGAGATCCAACCAAGCATGCATAGAAATTTTAGGAGAAAGATCAACATTAGAATCCTTATTTAGTGGTTTCTCCTCTTTGTAGGATTCTTTGGCTTCTGGCCATTCCTCAACTTTTGATAAAGATTCCACATCAAGCAAATATAGTTTATATTATACACAATAATGTCTTGATGTAAATTTTTCATTGTAATTATAACATAAACCCTTTTATTGACAATTTGATATCTCTACTTTAGAAAGACATTTAATAAGTGTAGAGTGATTATTAGGGTACGGATGCGATGATTGAGCATAATGTTCTTGAATGGGGTGAACTTAAAAAATTGAAGCTAAGCTATGGGCTTAGCTTCTACAATTTTTTCCAAACCTACATATGGTAGCCATCATATCCTTGGGTTTGAACATTTTTACCTCATCATGAACTTCCTTCTTTAGGCTACTTATGAAATAACTAGTAATAAGTCATATGTGAATCCTTTAGTTTCATTGCTAAGTTTCTCAAATTTAGTTTGATAGTCACAAACAAAACCAAAACACTAAGTCACTTCAACATTGTCCTTACTCAAAACTACTTTTTCACCCTCAAAATACTAAGTCACTTCACCATTGTCCTTACTCAAAACTACTTTTTCACCCTCAAAATACTAAGTCACTTCAGCATTTTTAGGGTTTCCTAGGTGACCCCAGGATCACCAAAGAATCTCAACAGTCTCCTAGGTGACTTGTCTAACAAAAGGGATGAATCACATTGGTAAAATAGAGTGACCTTGGAATTATACATTACTATGTGAGAGCTCTTAATTCCAACCATTTCTCCACCATTTTGGCTTTTAATTGTAATCTTAGTTGATTTTTGACCCCACCTACCCCCATGTTACTCTTGAGTTTCCCCCACCCACTAATAATGATTTTGATTAGGATTTCTATTTTATTTAAACAACCTCATACTCACTTTTAAATGGCCTTTGGTCTTTGGTTCAAGTATTTTGTGAGAATTGGATTTTGTTTCCACTCTTCCCATAAGCTATTTGAGTAGAGCAATGAGTTGATACCAAGGCATCTAGACCAATTCCCTAAGACATTTTAAGTGTCCACACTCCCTACAAGACTCAATGTCTTCTTCATTTATTGAAGCTTCAAATATTATAATATCGAAACACAATACTCTCCTACTTTTCTCTTAAGCTTAGTTCCCTATATTTTTTCCTTCCATCAAACAGAGCACCCTAGGCTGTAGAGGAGAGAAAATAATATAGAAGTTACTGGAGGACTTATATGTTGCATCTTCACAAAGCATCATCTCTACTAATTTCCAATTCTGAGGTGTCAATTTGTCCACTATTTTGAATTCTTAGTTAATTTTCTTTGAAAAGTGTTATACTAGAACTAGAACTAGATTAATTTTCTCTAATATTTCTTGTATCAATGATATTCCATTAGTGCATTTTGGATTACAATTATCTAGATAGAATTTACTTGTGTTGTTACATTAGAAAGGTTGGATTAGATTATTGATTAAATTTCAATTTAGCATTCCCTTAAGGGCACAATACGGTGGTGAGTTCACTTATTTGCTATGATAGACGTGAAGGTTCAAACCCTGACTGGTCCAATAATCTTGTAGGTATTGTGCCTTTGTTGGGCTATCGTGCTCGCAAGATATGTGCCTTCATAGATCCTTCACTGGGCTAGCATGCTCACAGGTTGTGGGCCTTTGATGGGCCAATGAGATTGTAGGTTTAAAAGGGTGCCAATGCCTAGGTGATAATGTTGTGGGGACTAAGACCCCCAGTAGTGATCTTAGTGATAAATCCTTGGGAAGAGATTCCCAGTAAGGGTCTCTCTGGGCTCGAACTAGGCTAAAAATTTGAGTTATCCCAAACAAAAAAAAAGTTTCAATAATTTAGCATAATCACTTCAAATAGTCTCAACAAGCCCTTTGCTAATAAGATAACGCAACAAGATCAAAATCCATTGCTTATAGGCCCAACGCATTCAATGCATCAAATCAACCAAAACCATAATAGAATAAAAAGAATTTTCTTAAGTTGCATTTAGAATCATTTAATTGCATTAGTTACTTAAATCACACTTGAATTTGGGAAATACAAAATCATGGGATAAGTGTTTATATCTTACATTTAGATCAAATAAGTTAGTTAGTTCATTTCCAATCAAGAAAACATTAGTCTACTTGATCAGAATTCCTTTCTAACATGTCCAAGGAAATTTTAAAAATGAAAAAAATAAAAGAAAGAACAATTCATAACAAGATTCTAAAATGGGGCATACCTCTTCCTTTTGTCTCCCACCATCAATCTCATGCATCTTGGGGTCAAAGAGGATTGGTTAAGGTCTATTTTAAATGAGCTTAGAAGTACTTAACTAAACCAAGAAACCTTCAACCTATAAAAAGTTTAGGCACAAGTTATTATCTTGTAATAGATTCAAGAAGAAAATAACAAGAGATGAGCAAGTGAATTATCCCTCTTTAATGAATTGATTGAGATATAAAACTATCATCTTAACTCTTTTCTTTCTCATGCTTAGTAGGAGCTATACTTTATCTATGCCACAAAAGAATTGTCATAACCAGTCCTCTTTAGAGGTTTTTTAGGCAATGCCCACACATTCCAACCACAAATCCATTTCTCAACATAGTTGTTTACCATAAAACACTCATTCCTCATGAAGTGAGAGATCAATTTGGCATGACACTCACCCCACACACTCATATCACTAACACTTATAGGACCTTCCTTCCTTTTGGAGGGGGTCATCCTCAAAACACTCCCCTACTTCATTAGCTTTTTCCACTTGAGTAGGAGTGACGTGACCTCACGCAAGCCACATAAGTGAAATTCATGTGTTTTCCTAGGTCCAACTCATACACAATCATAGTGAGTATATTTGGAGTAATGTGAATTTTGGTGAGTGATGAGTCCAATTATTAGCTAGTTTTCTTATGTTTTTATGCAATTTCATAGATATTCTCAGACATTATCTTATACATATTCCTATAGTATGCTATCTTTTATGTTCATTATGCAAACCTGAACCTAATTTAAAGTATATGGAAATGTGGTTATAATATGATGGATATTGCATGATTATGTGTGGGAATTATGAATTGTAAAGGATAGATGTGCTTAGATATGGTTGTTAGTATTGTGTGCATGTTTTGTCAACTAACTCTTGTAGCTAGAGAAGATAGATTGTAGCTTGCAGCAACTACAATGTGCAGTCTGCAGCAAAAGGCGTTCCTAGATAGGAGAGTAGATGAGGTTCCAAAATAAACTGAGCACATCAACTACAGTATCGAGACACTTAATGAATATGATTGTACATCATGATGACAATAAATAAAGAAGATTGAAGGAGAAAAATTTTGTTGCAGTCAGGAATCTAATGTGACTAACTCAACTAGTCCACATTCTAGTTTTGGTACACCAAGAGTCTCAATTTCATATGGACTCTTCCCTCCTTTTTAGTTATTGATTGCTTGGTATTTATCACACTCTGATATACAGGGAGTGGTGATTTATGATTTTAGTTGGGAGACCTTGTTTTAATAAAACTCCCCCATGCCTATATGTATGGTTTGGCGGTTGAGGTATAGTGAGTTTGAAAAGTTGTAGTTTGTTTAATTTGTAGATATAGTTATCAAATCTTTTAGTTATTTCTATAGACAATGTTTATTGTTCAATCTTGAATTCATGAATAAGATATTTCAGCAGAATCTAATGTGATATTGTGAAGATTTAGCAATGAATGATTTTTGAATTATCATGATTTTGTCAATCTAAGAAGCTAAATTTGAGTTAGATCAGTGGAGACAACCACTTGAGAAAGGGCCACTCAAGGTAACTATCCCTCACTTCATTTAATGTATAATTACTTTTTTTGTAACAATTATTTTATAAATGCATTAGATTCTTTGAGATATTCTAGTTGCTTCAACTTGTTGTACTCCAGAGTGTAGAGTGTATGTTCAGATTATCAATATCAAGTTAAACCTTAGCATTCATTTCTTGACAGTCATTAGTTATAGTCTTATATTGTATGTACTCGTAGCAATAGTGCCATCATTACTTTCTTTACCACTATGTAGTTTTGATATTTCCTAGAAATTATAACACTGTATTAGGATGAGTTAGGTAGTATTGAATCTTTGAAAGCACATACAATGCTAGTATCATCACAAGCTTACTAGCTCTGGTCAATAATTCAATGAAAGCCTTTCCAAAGGTTCAAGTGGACTGTTCAGTTAGGTTTTTCCTTTGAATTGTGTGATTGTCACCAAGTTTACTAGACATAGTAGGGATGCTACATTTTTGGCACCATTGCTGGGGATGGTGCTACTTTCAAAGATCAATTTTTGTTATTTCCAAGCTTTCCTAGTTTAAAATTATTCTTTTTAGTCATAGGATACTTAGGTTTCATCCCTCCAAATACCAGAACATTTCACTAACATTGTATAGAAGTTGTTGCTATACAAAGTCATACCTATTGTATGTGAAGGTAGAGAGATGATTTGGGAAGGTTTCTCCCTTCAAATCAACAAGCTAGAGCAAATATTGGTGACTACAGTGATCAGAGCAAGGGTATTACTAAAGAAGAATTTTTTCTTTCACCAACATCTATTGATAACACATAGAGGACCTTCTAAACAATGGAAGATGCAGTGGATGATCCACCAGAACATATGACTTTTGAATTTCCAATTACCAATCAAGAGAGGGTTGCTTCCTTGAAGAATATACCTCCTTCAGCATTGACAGTCTTCTATGGTTTGGTGACTAAGGATCCAGATACACTCTTGTTTGAGTTTGATGTCCTATGTAGGAGCTATGACTACACAAATGATGCTCATAGGCTCAAGCTATTTCCTGCTACTTTGAATGATGTTGCTCTGAGATGGTTTATGGGACTAGGCAAAGATGCTATTCTAGATTGGGACATAATGAAAACAAAATTCTTGGAAAAATACCAAGATTATTGTAGAGGAGTTGATAGGAGAAGAGATGACATTTTTAGAATGACTCAGAAAGAGGATGAACCATTGGAAGATTATGTAGAAAGGTTCCAATTCTGCTAAAGAAAAACCCACAAAATTGACTCTCAGAACAATCCCTAAAGCTTGTGTTTTTGAGAGGAGTCAATGATGATTGTATGGATGCCCTTAATATTATTGGGGTAGGGGATGTGTCTCAATTACCCTTTGATGATATCTACAAAGTTTGTAGGAACTACTCAAGGTCCTTTACCAAAAAGATAAGGGGGGAAATAACATCTACCATTGGCAAGACATCTAATATAGTTTCAAGGGTGGAGTTATGCAACCTACTAACCAATATGAAAGAAGATATTATAAGTCAATTAGTTACTCAGTTGGATACTCTACATTTGAAGAAGTAGGAGGCTGAAGCAATACTTACTAAATATTGCCCCAATTTCAGACAAAGGAAGGCCAACTGCAAGTGTAAAAGGGTGGACAGTATTATAGAAGACAAATCAGAGAAACCACATTTTCAACCGTTTGAAAGTGAAGATGGGAAGATGTCCTATGTTACATAAATAAATCCATGGCAACCAAGAAAAGGTATGCCACAAGACCCTATAAGTTTCAATGCATCATTTCTAGTTGGTAATCATAATTTCTTTGGTTGGAACCCCTAGCTTTGGCCAAATACCTGAAACCAATGGAAAAATCCTCAACAATGGTAAAACTCTTAGCAAAACTAGAATCAACAGTATCCAAATGTATAGCCACAAAAAAATTTCCAAGGTTCCAATTATAATCCTCAATGGCCAGTACAACAAAATTAGTGGCATCCATAATGGCAAAAGTGACAGTAGTGGCAAAACCAAAATATGAATTACCCACAAACTTTTCTACCTTCTCAACCACAACAACAAGCTATTATGGCTAATCCATCAAACCAAACATCTCATCCACCAAGAGCACCACAACTACCTACCCAACCTACACCTAACCCCAAGAACAAGCCTTCCCAACATGCATACACTAATGAGGCTATTCAATACCCCACTTATGGGGTAGAGGTGAGTGATGTCCACCTTAGCTTAGAAAAAACACTAGTTGGGTCTTCATCTCCTCAAATCACTGAGATGGTAGATGAGGAACCCACAGCTGAAGCTTTAGACAATTCACCTCTAGAGCTTGAGTCAAATTTGGTAAAACAGACTATCTCAAGTCTAGAGCCTCCTTTCCCTGAGTGTTTAGCCATTTCAAAACATCATACCCAAGTTGAGACAGACCTATTGGACCATCAACTTAAGAATGTCAATATCAAAATCCCCCTCATTCAAGCTATCAAGGATATCCTAATCTATACAAAGATAGTAAGAGACCTTTAACTTAAAAAGCTAGGGAGAAAGGGGAAGGACCCTCAGATAGTACATGTCCTAGGGAACCTTGCTGACATTATGCTAGGGAATACAACTGTCCCTAAATACACAAACCCTGGCAGCCCAATAGTGGATGTTAAGATAAATGGGACCATTATTAAAATACCTTGATCAACTTAGGGGAAGCCATTAATGTCATGACTAGGGAAACAATGCAACTACTTCAGATAGCTAACCTTAGGCCTACACCAATTGTTTTATAGTTGCCAAATAGGTCAATAGTAAAACTTGAAGGGGTCATTGAGGACATAGTCATAGCATTGGATTCCTTGGAGTATCCTACAGATTTCATAGTCTTGTAGCCAAAGGTCAACCTTGCAAGATATCCACTTATCTTAGGTAGACCATGGTTAGAAACAACTGATGCATTCATAGGTTGTAGGTCTAGGAACACAATAATATCAAATGAAACTATAACTAAGAAATTGATCCTCTATCCTCTAGTCCAACCTCATGAAAATCAAGAGCAAATTATATGGCCTACCTTGGATGAGAAAGAAGACCACTATTCCTTGTAAACTCTCATGGCCATTGAATGCATCCCCCTATTCATAAACCAAGATGAGGATGACTTATTTGACTACATCATACAGAATAATTGTGGTAGGGACCCGCATCAAGAAGACTATCTATCATGTCTGCAAGATCCACTACAGAACATTATACCTACAAATTCCTTAGAAGCAATATTCCAACTTTTCCACTCTTTACTAAAATAAGAATGTGTTCCCAACATTAGTGGATATGACCTTTCATCTATGTAATCAACTTCCAAAACATTAGAAATCATGCCAAGTAAAATGTTGAATGTTAACATGCCCTAACTAAAGAATAGCAGAGTTCCCTGAACATTGTGTTGCAAGCACACACACCTTTGCATGGGACTATAATGACATGAAGGGAATTGATCTAGACTTGTGCATGCATAGGATATACATAAATGATGCTTTCAATCCAATTAGATAGCCTTAAAGGAGAATGAACCCTGCCTTACAAGAAATAGTTAAAACTAAGCTACAAAAATTACTTGATGCAGGCTTCATTTACCCTATTTCTGATAGCCAATGGGTGTCACCTTTAGTTATTGTCCCTAAGAAAGGAGGCAAATGGAGGGTATGTGTGGACTATAGGGAGCCAAACATAGCCACTAGAAAGGACCACTTTCCACTATCTTTCATTGACCAAGTGCTTAATTCCCTTTGGACTATGTAATGCCCTAGCCACTTTCCAGAGGTCAGTGCTAAGTATCTTCTCAGATTATGCTTATGATTCCATGGAGATCTACATTGATGATTTCACCACCTATGGAGACACATATGAAAATGCACTCAACAATCTAGAGAAAGTTCTAAAAATATGTCAAGAGCACAATCTATCATTGAGTCATGAGAAATGTTTTATGTGAAAGGAAGCTAGGTGTGCAAAAATCACTTCCTACACTAATCTAATGAGGAAAGGGCTATCCAAATTCAATTTAATCCTTACAATTACAGCAACATGAAACCTATAATAGAGATATTGCAGTAATACACATGAACCAGAAAGAAGACAACAGAAGAGAGACAAAGATATAATGTGGGGAAAACCCTTATCGGGTGAAAAACCCCACACTCAGAAACCTGCACAATGTATTATCAAAATTGAATATTGTTTACAATACACTTGTAATGCAAGCTTCAATAGTCTTCAACACTCATGTTTGGAGTCAATCTGGTAGCATAACAGTACCTGTCAATCCTATAATACATCTCCTCCTCCAAGCACTTGTTTATATAGAATATATAAGGCAAAATTGGTCCTATCTTGGAATGGGCCTCCAACTTGGCCTCATGGCCCAAAACCCACACCTATGGACACTTGGTCAACATTTTATAATGTACCTGACACTTGTCCATAGCTCCCATCCCAAATAGCTCACCTATTTCCAAAATGGGCTATGTCAGATGCTCTTACAACTCTTACGACCATCATAGAATCTGTCATAGCAGTTACAACTTATAGCTGTAAGAGAATCTGTCATACACAGGCTATAAATAGCATATTCTCTTACAACATGTCATAGTCCACCATGGGGTGCCCAAATATGCCTTTTTCAAAGATGCTTCATGACACATGTCTTCACCTATCTTACAAGCTTCTATTTCTAACTCTTACATGTCATAACTTCATCATAGGAATCTATCATAACCATTTTGGTCAAACATTCCCTTACACAACATCCAAGATGCCAACACTTGGAAAAATAATCCTACCACAAAGTAGGATGCCTATCTCCTTATGTGAGGACAAAATTACAAGTTGTCATCTTCCATGTAGGATGACACATCACCATGCCACATCCCACAAAATGACAATATGGAATTTACAATTAATTTACAACATAGACATTAAATTAATAAATACAAACATAAATAATGCAAGGAATTACCAAGGTTGAGACACCTTAATTCCCAACATTCTCCCACTTGTCGAACACCTTGTAAGAGCCAATAGAATAACTCAATTTAATTGCTACAGGCCGAGAGGCCCATAGACTCTGAACACCATATGAACTTCTCTATGCTAACTAGTTTCGTTAATGTATCTGCAACATTCTTCAAAGTATCTACCTTCTCAAAATTTACCTTTCCATCCTCTTCCATGTCTCACATGAAGTGAAACTAAACATCAATATGCTTTGTTCTAGCATGGAAAGTTGGATTCTTCGCAAGGCAAATCGTACTCTGACTGTCACAACTGATCGTGATATGACCTGCATCAACACCAATATTTGAACACAATCTCTTAAGCCAAATGGCTTCCTTACAAGCATTAGTTGCTGCCATATACTTAGCTTCAATCATGGACAAAGAAACCATAGGTTGTCACTTACTCATCCAACTAATAGCACCACCAAGTAGTGTAAACACATAAGCACTAGTGGATCTCCTGCTGTCAATGTCACCTGCCCAATCTGAATCCACAAATATCAATAGAATGCGGAGGTCCTGTAACATTACCATGATAGCATATGGAATACTAAGAAGTACCCCTTAAATATCTAAACACTCTCTTAACTGCATCCCAATGAACCTGTCCAAGATTAGCCATAAATTGACTAAGGACTCCCACTGCTTGGCTAATGTCTAGTCTTGTGCAGACCATAGCATACATCAAACTGCCAACAACACTAGTATAAGGTACTCTGAGATTTTGGACAATCACTAATAGACAACTTTGTCCCCAAAGAAACAGGAACACACAATGGTCTACAATCTGCCATGCTGAACCTATCCAACACGATCTTCACATACTTACTTTGGCTTAACCAAAGTTTTTTGTTAGTTCTATCTCTTCTAATTTCCATTCCTAGAATGTACTTGGCTGCCCCTAAATGTTTCATTTCAAACTGTGCTGATAACTAAGATTTAAAATCAGAAATCATATTCTTACCCTTCCCAATGAGCAACATATCATCAACATACAGTGCAACAATGAGAATACGATCACCATCAAACTTAAAATACACATAGTGATCTGATTTTGATCTCATAAATCCAATTGACAACACAAAGGCATCAAACATCAAGTACCACCTCCTAAGAGACTGCTTCAAACCATACAAAGACTTCTTTAACTTGCAAACCAAATTTTCTTTACCTTTCACCATGTAATGCTTTGGTTGTGACATGTGGATTTCTTCCTCCAAATCACCATGAAGGAAAGTTGTCTTCACATCCATCTGTTCTACCTCTAAGTCATAAGTTGCTACAATAGACAACAGGAATTAAATGGATGTCATCTTTGCAATGAGAGAAGATCTCAACATAATCTATACCCTCCACTTGTGAATACCCCTTCGCAATCAATCTAGCCTTATACTTCTCAACACTGCCATCTACACCAAATTTCTTCTTGAACACCCATTTGCATCCAACAGGTTTCCATCCAGGAGGTAAAGGCACCAAGTCCCAAGTTTGATTCTTTTCCAAAGAAGCCATCTCATCCTCCATGGCCTCCTTCCAGGAACTTGCATCTTTCATAGCCAAAGCATCTGATACAGTTCTAGGTTCATCACTATTACTAATCAAAGCATAAGCACAACAAGAATCAAACAATGTAAAACCAAACCTTTCAGGTTGCTTCCTTATTTGTGTAGACCTCCTCAAGGGCTAAGGTTGAGGTTTAGCTTCTTCATTTGAGCTTTTAGATCTGCAGGAGTTCTCCTCATCATCAGATCCAACATTTTCTTTTTGGTTAGTCTTCTCAGGGGTAGCAGGAAACAGAACAACATCCTCTTTCTTTTCTTTTTCTTTTGGCTATAAAACAGTGGAAGAAGGTGTAAGCTCTCTGAAGATGACACTTCTTCTATACAACACTTTTTCAGCCATAGGATCCCAAATCTTGTATCCTTTCACACCGACACCATAGCAATTGAAGATACACCTAACAGCCTTGTTCTCCAATTTTGACTACTTCTCCCTAGGCATATGTGCATATGCCTCACAACCAAAAACATGAAGATGCCTTATTGAAGGCTTTCTACCAAATCACACCTCCATGGGTGTCTTACCAACAAGAGCTGATGTAGGAGAACTATTTACAAGATAGCAAGCAGTGGCAACAGCTTTAGCCCAAAACTTTTGTTCTAGGACAGCTCCACTAAGCATACTCCTAGCCTTCTCCATCAGTGTCCTATTCATCCTCTCTGCAACTCCATTTTGTTGCGGGGTGTATCGAGTTGTCTTATGTCTTTCAATCCCAAGTTCCTTGCAATATTTATTGAATTATGTAGAACAAAACTCACCACCGTTGTTAGTTCTCAAACATTTAATGTTTTTACCAGTCTAATTTTAAGCAAAAGCCTTAAACTCCTTAAACTTACGATAGACTTCAGATTTGCTTCTAAGAAAATAAATCCATGTCCTTCTACTATAATCTGTTAGGTTCAAGACATACAACTAAGAGGAGGGGTGAATTAGTTGTCCCAAAACTTTCTACCTATTAATCACTTAAATCCTCTTTGTAATTCAGCAGCATAATAATAAATCAATCATGGAAACATAATGCAACAATTCAAGAGCAGAAACACATTAACACATATGACACCAAGATTTTAACGTGGAAAACCTGGTTAAGGGAAAAACCATGGGGTGATTAACCCAAGATTATATTCTCTGTTGAAAGAATAAGAAGAATGAAATGGCATATGCCAATTAGGGCTCACTGCCTGAGCACACTGCTCACAAGAGGCCCACTGCCTACAGGAGACACACTGTCTACAGAATAATAAATATTACATACTTGAACTAAATAATAGCATCTTCACCATGCTTGAGTCAGTTCCATTTAAGCCCAATACTTTTGCTCTACCTTTCACTTTCCTTCTCTCTACCACACACTCATCTCTGCTAAGATACTTTTGAAATGACTTCACAACTCTTATTTATACAAGACATTGACTTTGGGATAATCATCTAAGTCAGCACACTTTACAGAGAAAATACAACTTGACTAATTACAAAAGACTTCATACTGATCATCACACTATCGGCCACATAGATCTCAGACTTCAATCTTCTTTGAGGAACACGCCATGCTTCGTAGAACATCTTCAAGGTCATCCGTAAGATGTGTAACTCATCCGGTCGGCCAAACTTAGGAAGAACATCATCATCCAGAAGTAATTCTTCAATTACAAGCTCAATCACCAAGATCATCGACACTACATCTGAAGACTTCCACAAGCTTGCCTGAATCACCAAGAACATCCACACTACATCTAATTACTGAAATCATTCTCTCCTTCATCTGAAACTTCAAGAACACAGTCTGTCATCACTGTCATATTGGAATAGATGCTTGTGGACCTCCAGACCATGAACCAATTGAGTTGTCAATTCACATTGACTTCCTAAACACTCCACCAAATCTACAGAACAAGATATTGCATTTCTGGATCTCATCGGACCTATCTATGACACTCTATCACCTTTGAACATCTGCCAGAACCAGTTTTACTCAAGTGGCCATAACTTCTTGACATCTTCATGTGGACCTCTCAAATCTTTACTGGATCACCTTAGGACACATATCTACAAACCCTTGGATGTGTATCCTCTGATCTTCATCTTAGCTGGGATCTTTACTTCACTATCTTCATTGTTCTTCTCTATTTCTAATAGGACTAATTTTCTCAATAACCTCAGCATACAACTCATCCAATCCTTGTCATCAATGTAATAGGAGTATGTTGACATCAATGACAACACTGGTTAGGCCCATACTTGTAACAATCTCCCCCTTTGTCATTGATGGCAACATATGATGTGAAAAAATATTTTTAACCATCAAGACAAGAACTTCTCCTCACTGACTGACATAACTCCCCCTATCAACAACAACCATTCACATGTCTTCTCTTCCTTTACTACTCCCCCTTTGATCAGTAACCACTTTTTGTTTTTCACATGTCTTCTCTCCCCCTTTGATATCAATGGCAAAGGGCATATACTTGCATCACTCAGAATCATACCAACTGCTCCCCCTAAGTAGCAACTTCCCATCATCAATCCGGACCACAAGATATGACTATGAGATCTACCAGACTGATGCACATCAGTGCACCTTAATTCAAAACTGGAGAGGTAATAACCCCTAACTTCTCCCTGAGATACTCAAAAGAGTCCTTAGGTAGAGGTTTAGTAAAAATGTCTGCACTCTGATCCTTGGAGGTACAAACTCTAATTTGACTTCATTCTTATTCACTTGCTCTATCAAAAAGTGAAACTTGATGGATATATGTTTTGTCTTTGAATGCAACACTAGATTTTTTGATATATTTATTGCACTTGAATTATCATAGAAGATTGTGATAGGTTCCTCATACTCCACTCTGATGTCTCTTAGTATTTTCTTCATCCACAATACTTGAGTGCAACTACCTATTGCTGCAATATATTCTACTTCTGTAGTGGACAGAGATATTTCCTCTTGTTTCTTGCTCAGCCAAGAAACTAATCTTTTCCCTAAAAAGAATGCTCCACCAATGGTACTTTTCTGGTCATCCACATCTCTTGTCCAACCTGCATCTGTATATGTATGAAGAGATAAATCATGATCTCTAGGATACCATAAACCATACTCAACTGTCCCTTTAGATATCTAAGAATCCTCTTGATTGCCATGACATGAGATTCTCTAGGATCAACTTGGAATATAGAAACAAGACCAATAGCATTCATAATGTCAGGTCTAGTTTGAGTAAGATACAATAGTCCTCCAATCATTGACCTATACTTTTTATGACCAGCTTTAGGAGATTCATCATCTTTGCTTGATTTATATCCGGTTGCCATGGGAGTACTCATTGGTTTTGAGTCTTCCATCCCAAATTTCTTCAACAATTCTTTCACATATTTGGTCTGTGAAATGAAGATTCCCTTTTTTGTTTGAATGATTTGCAGACCCAAGAAGAAATTCATTTCCCCAGACATGGACATCTCAAATTCACTTTTCATTTGATTTGCAAAAGTTTTGCACATACTATCTCTTCCTCCAAAAATGATATCATCAACAAACACTTCAACAATTAAGATATTTTCATGATCAATTTTGAAGTACAAGTTACTATCAGCAGTACCTTTGTTGAAACCAATCTTCAAAAGATGCTTATCCAATCTTTCATACTAGACTCTTGGGGCTTGTTTGAGTCCATACAGTGCTTTCTTCAACTTGCAGACCATATCACCATGATCAGACAATTGGAATCCATATGGTTGCTCAATGTAAACTTCTTCTTCCAAGTCACCATTCATGAAGGCAGACTTGACATCCATCTAATATACTTTGAAGTCCTTGAAGGAAGCAAGGGCAAGAAATAATCTGACTGCTTTAATTCTTGCCACCGGAGCAAAAGTTTCTTCAAAATAAACTCCTTCTACTTCACCATCTTCATTTAGTTTATTCCAGAAGACCCATTTGGTTCCAATCACATTCTTGTTTCTAGGTCTGGGAAAAAGATCCCAAGTGTGATTTTTCTCAATTTGCATTAGTTCTTCCTCCATTTCTTTAGTCCATCTTTCATCATTACATGGTTCACTCACTATCTTTGGTTCAATCTTTGAAATCAGACAATACTTTTCTAAGTCTTGAGCAATCTTTCTTCTTGTTTGAACACCCTTGTTTTTATCACCTATGATCTAATCTTCAGAGTGATTCAATGTTACATACCTAGGAGTTTTGGGAATTCTTGCACCTCTATTTCTTGAATAGGTTCATTCAAACTTATCTCTTCTTATTGATTCTCTGAATTAGTCTGGATCTAAATTTTAGAAGAGGCTTGGACTTCTTGGACCAAAACATCATTTTGATCATCTTCATCATATTCATAAAATCTTGAGGGTTTTTTAGTACCTTCATCACCCTTTACATTTGTACTTTCTATAATCTTTCTTAATCTCTTTTTATAACACCGGTATGCTTTTCTTTGAGTAGAATAACCCAAGAATATTCCTTCATTACTTCTAGCATCAAATTTGCCAAGGTCTTCATCTCTTTTAATATAACATTTTATACCAAAGACTCTAAAATACTTTATAGTGGGAGTGATGCCAAACTAGAGTTCATAAGGGGTCTTACTAGTATTGCTTCTGATTTGTACTAGATTAAGAGTATAGACAGCAGTGCTTACAGCTTCTCTCTAGTAGAGCTAAGGAATATTTTCTTCCATCATCATGGTTCTAGATGCTTCCTAGATGGTCCGATTCTTTCTCTCCACTACTCCATTCTACTATGGAGTCCTTGGAGTAGACAATTGTCTTTTTATCCCATGTTTTTCATAGAATTATATGAACTCTTCGGATGTGAATTCTCCACCTCTATCAGACCTAAGAAATTTTATGTTTAATTCGGTTTCATTCTCTACCATAGCCTTGCATATTTTGAATTTCTCAAGAGCCGTAGATTTCTCTTTCAAAAAAGTTACCCACATCATCCGGGAGTGGTCATGAATTAATAACATGAAGTACCTATCACCTTGCAGACTCCTGATTCTTGTCAGACCACATAGATCAGTATGTACTATGTCCAACAATCTGGTAGAAGACTGTTCCTTACATTTGAATGTGACTTTGCTCTACTTACCCAACTGACATTCTTTGTATAGACTATTAGTAGGTTTCACCAGTCTTGGAAGATCTATTACAACATGAGTGTTTCTTATCTTGATGATATTATCAAAATTCACATGAAACATTCTCCTATACCACAACCAACTCTGATCAATTTGAACAAATAAGCAACTTTTTCCACTACCAACCAAGTGGAAGATATTACCTTTTGTTTGAGTACCAGATGCAATCTCTATTCTAAAACTTTCAAATATCTTACATTTTCCATTTTTGAATTGGAGATCATAGCCTTTGTCCACCAACTGTTCAACACTAAGAATATTGTGCTTCAGACCTTCAACATATAGTACATTACTGGTTTTGTTCTTTCCATCAAAAGAAATAGTTCCTCTAGCTCTGATCTTGCCAGTAGAATTATCACCAAATTTTACAACTCCTCCTTCATATCTTTCCAAATCTATGAACTTATTTTTATCACCTGTCATATGGTGGGAGCATCCACTATCAATGAACCAATCATCCTTTTCTTCAACTTGGGTAGCCAGAGCTCTTTCTACCATTTTATGATTGACAAATTTAGAGGGCATTGGATCTTCTTCCTTGATGGCAATAAACACCCAGTCACTTCCGGATTTGTTTCCTGTCTCTGATTCATCATTTGTTACTCCTTCATCATCATCATCTTCATGAACATAGTAACATTTTTTTTGGAATCTTGATCTATTTGGATTTGCTCTTGAAAATCTTTCCAGACACCTTGAGGCAAAATGACCAATCTTATTGCAGTTGAAACATTTGAAGGGCAATTTTATTTCATACTTATCGGATCCTCTTGGCAATCTTTTTGCAATAAGGGCTTCAATTTGAGTAGCTTCTGCTTCATCTTCTTTCAGATCTTTTCTTGCTTTTTCATACCATGATAGTTTCTTTGAAGAGTTCTCTCCTGGATCAAACTTTTGTTTTCCTTTTACAGAGGCACTAGATTTGAATGTAGATTCAGTCTTGGGGGGTCAATCTCCAAACTTGGCCAATTCAAATGTAGCTAATTTACTAACCAATTGATTTCTTGTGATATTTGAAAAAGATATGAATTCTTCAATAGCAGCAACCTTGTATTTGTAAGAAGTAGGTAGAGATCTAAGAACTTTGACAACAATCTCATCTTCATCCAAGATTCCACTAGCACACTTAATGCCACAAACAAGCTCATTTACTCTTGGCATAAATGTAGTGATATTTTCATCTTCACTCATCTTCAGGTTTTTGAATTTTCCTTTCAAACTCTGTAGCTTGGCACATTTAACATACTTGTCTCCTTCATACAAAAGTTACAATTTTTCCCAAATCTCATACGCAGTTTTTAGATCTATAACATTTGTCAACTCTGAATCAGATAAGGCACTTAGTAGAGCTTCTTTAGTCCGAAGATTGTTTTCAGCATCTCTGATTTCATCTACAGTTCTTAGACCATTTTGTGGAGGAACATACTTCTTTGTAGCCATGATCCAATATTGTATTCCCATACATTGCAAGTGACATTCCATGTGGCTTTTCCAAAGAGTGAAATTGGTTCCGTCAAACCTCAGATTATCCTTCTTGTAGGAAGACATCTTGGATCTCCTCAAGCGGTTAAGCTCTTTTTAGAGGAACTTAGCTCTGATACCAATTGTTAGATTCAAGATAGACTACTAAGAGGGGGGGTGAATCAGTTGTCCCAAAACTTTCTTCCTATTAATCACTTAAATCCTCTTTGTAATTCAACAGCATAATAATAAATCAATCATGGAAACATAATGCAACAATTCAAGAGCCAAAACATATTAGTACATATGACACCAAGATTTTAACATGGAAAACCTGGTTAAGGGAAAAACCATGGGGTGACTAACCCAAAATTGTATTCTTTGTTAAAAGAATAAGAAGAACAAAATGGCACGTGCCAATTAGGGCTCACTGCTCGAGCACACTACTCACAAGAGGCCCACTATCTATAGGAGACACACTGTCTATAGAATAATAAATATTACATACTTGAACTAAAAAATAGCATCTTCACCATGCTTGAGTTAGTTCCATTTAAGCCCAATACTTCTGCTCTGCCTTTTGCTTTCCTTATGTCTACCACACACTCATCTCTGCCAAGATACTTTTGAAATGACTTCACAACTCTTATTTATACAAGACATTGACTTTGGGATAATCATCCAAGTCGGCACACTTTACATAGAAAATACAACTTGAATAATTACAAAAGACTTCATGTAGATCATCACATTGTCAGCCACATAGATCTGGGACTTCAATCTTCTTTGAGGAACACGCCATGCTTCGTAGAACATCTTCAAGATCATCTGCAAGATGTGTAACTCATCCAGTCGGCCAAACTTAGGAAGAACATCATCATCTGGAAGTAATTCTTCAATTACAAGCTTAATCTTTAATGCGGACCACCAACATGAACTGGACACAATCCAAAGACTTCCACAAGCTTGTCTAAATCACCAAGAACATCGACACTACTTCTGATTACTGAAATCATTCTCTCCTTCATCTAAAACTTCAAGAACATAGTCTATCATCACTGTCATATTGTAATAGATGCTTGCGAACCTCCAGACCATGAACCAATTGAGTTGTCAATTCATATTGACTTCCTAAACACTCCACTAAATCCGTAGAACAAGATATTACATTTTCGGATCTCACCAGACCTATCTGTGACACTCTGTCACCTCTGAACATCTGCCAGAACTGGTTTTACTCAAGTGGCCATAACTTCTTTAGATCTTCATGTAGACCTCTCAAATCTTTACTGGATCATCTTAGGACACATATCTACAAACCCTTTAATGCACATCCTTTGATCTTCATCTTAGCTGGGATCTTTACTTCACTGTCTTCACTGTTCTTCTCTATTTTTGATAGGACTAATTTTCTTAATATTCTCAGCATAAAACTCATCTAATCCTTGTCATCAATGCAATAGGAGTATGTTGCCATCAATGAAAACACCGGTTAGGCCCATACTTGTAACATAGTCATCTATGAAAGATACAAAATATACAAATTTTGATAATAAAGGAACATTAATAGGACCAAATACATCAAAATGAACAAGGTCCAACACACCAGAAGACTTATGAGAACTCAAGTAAAACTGAACACGGTTTTATTTTCCATATATGCAATGTTCACAAAAGTTGAACTCAAGATTACAATCATTGAACCCCTCAACGAGGTTCTTATTTTTTAGGGTACATAGACCCTTCTCACCAATGTAGCCAAATCTCTTATGCCATAACATTATCTTTTCAACAGGAAGCTTAACCTCCAAGGCATGATTACAACCATCAGGAATAGATACAACATATTTCTTCACTGCTCGTTTAGATGGTCAGGATGAAGTGACTATTGCCCTCTTTCTTGAGTCAAAAGAACTATTACATTGTGAAATGCATGCCTCTAGTTGAAACAGAGTACCTCTCCTAGTACCCTTAGCAAGCACCATATCTCCTCTAGTCATCTTGCATCCTTCTTTTGAAAAGACAACCTGCACACTTGCATCATTCAACATACTTACAGAAAGCAGGTTTCGTGCTAAGCCTAGGATGTGCATAACCCCAGAGATCCCCTTCACTCATCCATTAGGGAATCAGATAGAGACTCTTCCATGACCAACAATCTTCAGATGAGAGTCATCATCTAGGTACACCTTTCCACCATCAAACTCCTCATACTTAGTGAACCAATCTCGATGTGAGGTCATGTGAAATGATGCACCAGAATCACTCAGCCACACATCATTAGATGCATGGGTTTCCAGGGCTGCAATGAAGGCATCACCATCATCTTGTGACTTGTCGAAATCTAAATCTAGGTTCTTCTTCTTCTTTTCCTTTTCCTCTTTGCATTCCTTTCAGAAATGCCCAGATTTATCTTAGTTCCAATAGAGATCCTTGGACTTTCTAGGAGATTTGGATCTCCCACGGGATTTGGATCTACCCTTCTCAGCTTTCTTGTCCTTCTTTTTCCCTTTCTCCTTGGGTCTTCCACAAACTGCAAGAGCCTCTTTGGCTACCTCATAAGACTTTCTCTGCATCTCTTCAGACAATAGTGAATAAACTACTTCATCCATTTTGAATGTGGATGTGATGCTTCCAATAGCCATGACAAGATGATCTCACTAGTCCAACAAAGAATAAAGCAAGGTTATATAGTGATCCTGCTCCTGCATCTTTACACAAATGGATGTTAATTGTTCAACCATCATGTTGAAAGCATTCATATGTTCAGCAACAGATCCTCCATCCTTCATTCAAAGAGAACACAACTTCTTTCTCAAAAAAAGTTTGTTAACCAGGGATTTGGCTTGATACACATCTCCCAACTTCTTCCAAAGCAAGTTTGCAGTAGTCTCCTCATGGACATTTAACATAAGAAAATCAACAAGACTAAGTCTTATGAGACCCTTAGCCTTCTGATCCTTTAGATCCCAATCATCTTGTGACATTTCATCTAATTTTGTTCCACTGATAGTTTCCTAAAAGTCTTGATCAACAACCATGTCTTCCATCTTGAGCTTCCACAGCTCAAAATTAGTACCATTGAACTTCTCCACCTCTATCCTTCTAGATGTGCTTGCCATCTCCTTGCTGCAATAAGATTCAGAATACCTTACAAAGACTCCCACTCAACTTAAGATCGACTCAAAAAAACCCTACCCAACAACTAGGACCGAAGGTGATCAATATCTAATACCAACTGAAAGGAAGCTAAGTGTGTGAAAATTGCTTCCTACACTAATCTAATGAGGAGAGTGCTATGCAATTTCAATTTAATCCTTACAATTATAGCAACATGAAACATATAATAGAGATATTACAACAATACACATGAACCAAAAAGAAGACAGAAGAAGAGAGACAAATATATAACGTGGGGAAAACCCTTATCGGGTGAAAAATCCCACACTCAGAAACCTGCACAATGTAGTATAAAAAATGAATATTGTTTACAATACACTTGCAATGCAAACTTCAATAGTCTTTGACACTTGTGTCTAGAGTCAATCCGGTAGCATAACAGTACCTGTCAATCCTGTAATACACCTCCTCCTCCAAGCACCTATTTATATAGAATATACAAGGCAAAATTAGTCCTATCTTGGAATGGGCCTCCAACTTAGCCTCATCGCCCAAAACCCATGCCTATGGACACTTGTTCAACATTGTAGAATGTGCCTGACACTTGTCTACAAATCCCATACCAAAGAGGTTGCCTATTTCCAAAATGGGCTATGACAGATGTTCTTACAACTCTTACAACCGTCATAAAATCTATCATAGCAGTTACAACTTACAGTTGTAAGAGAATCTGTCATACACATGATATAAATAGCATATTCTCTTACAACATGTCATAGTCCACCTTAGGGCACCTAAATATTCCTTTTATAAAGATGCTTCATGACACATGTCTTCACCTATCTTACAAGCTTCTATTTCTGACTCTTACATGTCATAACTGCATCATAGGAATCCATCATAACTGTTTTGGTCAAACATTCCCTTACACAACATCCAATATGCCGACACATGGAAAAATACTCCTACCACAAAGTGGGACGCCTATCTCCTCATGTGAGAACAAAATTACAAGTTGTCATCTTTCATGTAGGATGACACATCACCGTACCACATCCCACAAAATGACAATATGGAATTTACAATTAATTTACAACATAGGCATTGAATTAATAAATACAAACATAAATAATGCAAGTAATTACCAAGGTTGAGACACCTTAATTCCCAACATTATGATGATGACTCAAGGGATTGTTCTAGGACATTTTATATCAAGTGAAGGAATATAAGAAAGCTCCTGACATCTTTTTGTTTATGTGGTGTATGAATCATACCTAGTAAATATGTCTTTATACAAGAACTTAGCTACATTCCCATCTCTTGCAAATTGTAACTGATCAAGGTCCCCAATTCACTTCTGAACTCATTTCTAAATTGGTTAAAGAATATGAAATCAGACATAAAAAGTCAACACCTTATCACCCCCAAGCCAATAGGCAGGTGGAGGTTACAAAAAGAGAGATTGGAAATATTCTAACCAAAATAGTGCACATTCACAAGAAAGACTAGGCAGATAGATTACCAGAAGTAGTGTGGGCATATAGAACAACATGGAAAACAACTAAAGGTTTCACACCTTATGAATTAGTGTATGGAAAAATAGTAGTTCTGCCAATAGAATTTGAATATAAGACACTTAGAATAGCGGTGGAACTTGACATGGACTTGATAGTAGCACAGAAAGAGAGGCTACATATTTTGAATTAGCTAGATGAAATTAGAATGGAGGCTATCCATCACATAGATATAGTTCAAAAAAAGAGGACTAAATGGCATGATCAGTTTATAAAGACTAAAGAATTCCATGTGGGTGATTGGGATTTATTGTATGATTCCCAATACAAAGATTATAAAGGCAAGCTACAATCTAGATGGTTAGTCCCCTATGAAATACAACAGTTATTCCCCAATAGAGCAGTCAAATTACAGACCATAGATGCAGTCAGATTCCCATTGCTAGTTAATGACCACAGGTTGAAGCTATACACAAAGCCAACAAAATGAGATGATTGTCTTCTTTTTCTAATGCATTTCTATGGTCCAAGCCCTAATTATGATACCAACATGTTACCACCAGACAATAACTTAGTAGAAAATACTACCAGTTATCAGAGTGACTTGGTAGATGAGCTACACAGCTCACCTCCTAAGAGCACTTAGGTATAATTCCTTATCATTTTTCACATGCACACACAACATAGGTGCCACTATCTTCTTGAAGACTGCTTCACTATGTAGTAGGGACCTATAGCAAGCAAAGTAAAAGATGCCACAGTTCACTTCGGGACTTGTTAATGAAGGTACCTACAACAGCTATCCATCAAAGAAGTCAAAATTTGTGCCAAGTTAATTGCATTTTATCATCATTTATTCCACTTTTCTAGCACATGCAGCCACTAGTTGTCATATCACAACATGCAATCTTCCTCAACTCATTCACACGTGCCAACCTGTCATTCACTCCATCTCCCAAAATAAAGATTCAACATCCAATCACATTCATGTTGTGGACACTCTTCACATAGCTTCACACACAGAGAGTTCCATTCACTTCAAATTACAGGTACACATACTAACCTTCCATAATTAGCATAGCTTTCCAATACTTTTGTTATGTACTTGCATTTAATTCAACATGCTTGTCATTTTAATCTTATTTTGATCATATTCTTTAATCATCCCCTTCATCTCATACAATGCATTGAAGTAAGGTCACTTCGAGGTTTTAGTTGGGGGAAGTATATGTTCAAAAAATGATTGATCACCACCAAAGCCACATGCAAACAGGCATTACAAACCCTTTGTTTACCTTCCTATATCTATAACCTTTTTATTGTCCACTTCCTAAAATTTTGAAGGTTGCAAGTGAGCAAAGTGTGTGACAAAAGTGCATGCAAGTATAATAGATATAGATGGTTGAGCAAAGGGTTGTCAAACCTAAATTTTAAGCTAAATTAGCATCATGGGAGGTGATCTTATAAAAAAGGAACCAATAGTACATTAGTTGATATTGGAGGATAGGTTAGTCTTGCCAATTTTCACAAGAGCATGATGGCTAGATTACTTCTTGAAGCTCACAGAGTATAATAAAGGCATGACACAAGGATTTGCAACAACATTACATTAGGATGAGGCCACTATCAAGGGTTTTAAAGTGGATTCTTCAAAGGCTACAATTGCAGAAGTGTCTGGTCTACCCAGGAATGGAGATGAATTCCTTGTTAGAGCAAATGCAGTAGCTACCAGGGACAAGTTTAGTGAGCCAAGAGAGAATCTTGACTCATCATCACAAGGCACCAAGAGATTATCACTTCTATGGGTATGGGCTTCTTGTACTACTCACATTATTAAGTCTATTACTTGTGATGATAGACAATCCATGCTATATAATGTGTATTTTAAGATATTAAGTCACCTCCGTCACAATAGACTAGTCAATGTACCCAATTTTCTTTATACTTTGTTGAAAAGAATGGGGCATGAATACCAATGGAAGTTAAATGATTCAGATCTGTCACATGATTGTTTGATTTCCTTGTTAGTGAAAAGGATCCTTAGGGTTCAACACCCATAGGTGTCTTGGGAGAGATTTTTAAACTATAGAAACATTAATGACATTCTTGAGAAACTAGTAGTATCAGGAAATATAGAATCACCTACTGCATCTTTAAGGGAAACTCCTCCTGTTCCACCTATTGCTTCACCCACCCACAACAAGGGAGAAACATAGGAGAAAAATGTGCAAAGATCACCACATACAACATTTGATCAACCTATAGAAAGAAAGGTATATCAAACCCCATCTTCTAGTAAAACACCAAAAACTAGAAAGAGGAGAGATGGTTCTTCTTCTGCACCTTCAAAAATGCAGAAAAAGAAACCCACACAACTAAGGCATTCAAACTGCCTAAAAAGGAAAGGTGCTATGAGGGGTAGTGTTGAGAAACCAAGAAAAGAACAAGAAGGTATTCTGATAGTGGAGACTAACTTAGAACTAAGGAATAAGGAGATTGAAAATGTGTAAGTGCCCATGAAAAGACAATGGTATACATCTACCACCTCTAAATTAGAATTAGAGGATATTTTTGTTGCCAAGAAAACTAGGATGAAATCTCTAGATAACCCTGACAGTGAAGGTTATGAATCCATAGGGGATGGGGTTAGAAGAAAGAAATGTTAGAAAGGAATTGCAAGAAGCATTGTAAAGGATCAAACAATTGGAAGAACTAGTAAAAACTAATGAGAAAAGGGACAAAGAGAGGGAAACAAAGATTCAGGAATTGAAGGAAAAATTAAATACTTATGGGCAAGGGTTAAAATTAGATTTACTTGTAGAATTAACTATAGTTGTAGAAGGAAACAAGGAATTAGTAACTGAGGAAAGAATACCCCTTGTCACAAAAACTCCAACCTGTCAAACAATCATGTCCCTAGGTTACCAATTGTGGAAAGATACTCAAGAATTTTCTAAACGAGAGGATGAATGGAAGAAAGAAAAAGAATTAATGATCTCAGAGTATACTAAGGCAATGGAGAGAAAATATATTGAATTGAGAAGATTCACAGTCAAGATGGAAGAGATAGCAGATAAAGAAGCCCAGATTGTTAAATGTAGACCTCCAGCTAGAACTTATGCTTTTTTTTACAAGAAAAGTTTTTAAGTTATCAATTTAGTAAGTTGATCAGTAAAAAGTTAGCTGCTATGAGTGGACAATTTACTTTTCTAAAATCTTTTGTTGATGCCACACCAAAAGAATAGGATCAACTATGCGAGTTCTATTTGCATAATTATGTTGTGCCTGAAGATGCAAAATGGAACCCAATAATTTTTGTGGGAGATTTACAATTAAGAGCACTAGCATCTTATTTCAGGAATGAGAAGCTTAGGGGTGAAATTATGCAAGGATATATGGAGAGAGAAAAAACAATTGCTCTTCCAATAAGGAGAGAATCTAGAACTCCTGAATTGATCATTGAAGAATGACCACAACTTTTGAACCATAAAGGTGTAGGAAGAAAAATCATGAATTTGAGGTTGTATGATTATGAAAGAATGCAACATTTGACTATTGGATTCATCCATCATTCCTACCAGTTTGTGCAAGAAATATGTGACAACTTAACCCCTGAATTATAAACAAAAGAACCCCACCCCGTTTATAAATTTTTGTCCATGTTTGAAAGAGCACAAAGATATATGGATATTGCTAGAAGTCAAGGACTTGGATGGGTGCCACTACATTCCAGCCACCAATGGTCCTATACATGGTACTACACTAGAAAGTAAAGAAGAATGAGGAATGTGAGAAAAAAGAGGTTACCAGAATGAATAGACTAGCATGTAACAGAGGCTTTTATTTGAAATAGGTTGAAGGAGTAGATGCTGTCACAATCTTAAGGGAAATCACTTTGCACAACAACCTCTAGCCCTAGTTAATTTGCTTGAGGGAAATCAAATGGGTAGTTGGGGGAAATGACGAGTCCAGTTATTAGCTAGTTTTCTTATGTTTTTATGCAAGTTCATAGACATTCTCAGACATTATCTTATACATATTCCTACACTATACTATCTTTTATGTGGTTATAATATGATGGATATTACATGATTATTTGTGGGAATGTATGAATTGTAAAGGATATATGTGCTTAGATATGATTGTTAGTAGTGTGTGCATGTTTTGTGAACTAACTCTTGTAGCTAGAGAATATAGATTGTAGCCTACATCAACTGCAAGGTACATTTCACAGCCAAAGGAGTTCCTAGATAGGAGAGCAAGGGAGGTTCTAGAATAAACTGAGCACAACAACTACAACATTGAGGCAATTATTGAAGATGATTGTTCATCATGATGACAATAAATAAAGAAGATTGAAGGAGAAGAACTCTGTTGCAGTCATGAATCTAATGTGACTGATTCAACCATTCCACATTCCAATTCTATTACAACAAGAGTCTCAATTTCATTTGGACTCTTCTTTCTTTTTCAGTTATTGATTTCTTGGTATTTATCACACTCTGATATATAGGGAGTGGTGATTTATGATTTTAGTTGAGAGACCTTGTTTTAATAGTGGTGATTTATGATTTATCACACTCCCCCATGCCTATATGTATGGATCAGTGGTTGAGGTATAGTGAGTTAGAAAAGTTGTAGTCTGTTCAAGTTACAGATATATTTATCAGATATTTTAGTTATTTCTACAAGCAATGTTTATTGTTCAATGTTGAATTCATGAATAAGATATTGTGAAGATTTACCAATGAATTATTTTTGAATTATTATGATTTTATCAATCTAAGAAGCTAGATTTGACTTAGATCAGTGGAGATAGTCACTTGCGCAAGGGTGACTCAAGCTAATTGTCCCTCACTTCATTTCCTATATAATTACTTTTGTTGTAACAATTATTTTATAAATGCATTAGATTCTTTGAGATATTCTAGTTTCTTCAACTTGTTGTACTCTGGAGTGTAGAGTGTATGTTTAGATTATCAATATCAAGTTAAGACTTAGCATTCATTTCTTGATAGCCATTAGTTACAATCTTATATTGTATGTACCTATACCAATAGTGCCAACATTACTTTCTTTACTGCTAAGTAGTTTTGAGATTTCCTAGCAAGTATAATACTATATTAGGATGAGTTAGGTAGTCTTGAAACTTTGAAATCACATACAATTCTAGTACCATCACAAGCTTAATAGCCCTGGTCAATAATTCAATGAAGGTCTTTCCAAAGGTTCAAGTGGACTATTCAGTTAGGTTTTTCCTCTGAATTGTGTGATTATCACTAAGTTTACTAGACATACTTGTAAGAGTTGGCCAGATAGGAGCCACCCAAGATCTAGGAGTTCATGAAAGAACAAGAGGGACAATATGAAAGAATAATAATGTATTCTATCAATGAATTCAAAATTATATATGTTACAATGTACATGAAAGCCTTACTTATAAAGACAAGGATGAGAGCTAAGATGTTGTAGTCATGTGACAAGTGTCTATGACAACTATAGCACATGTGGAGGATAAGACAACTATATGACAACTACAAACAACTAGCAATAACTAGACACAACTAGGAACAACTAGAAACATCTACAAGACTCACTAAGTCAACTTAACATGTGAATTATGTGAGGGAATATTATTTAACTAATATATAGTTAAATAATATGAGTTATCCTCACACAAGAGAAACTAGATAGAAAATATCCCTATTCACACTAACACCCCCTCTTAAGTGCAACTTAGGGAGTAGACGACAAAATGCAAAGATGAATGATGGGTCCCAGCTACTAGGCCATGTTAGGTACCCATGTACAAACAAGTCTCAAGTGAAGTAAAGGAGAAAACCACATCGGAAAAAACTCCTCTCCAAAAGTGAGAATGCATACAAACATGTACAAGTGATGGAAAGATGGAAGAATCAAGACCCACCAAAAACAACATCCATCACATATATACAATGAATAGCCCCCTATAAGAGGCAAACAATGAGAAAAGATGTCCCCCCCATAATGAAGTATCTCCAATGCCAATGGTGAATGCTAGAAGAAGAAGACCAAAGATGATCCATAACCTACAAACAACATTCCTCCCCTTGGGAAGAAACCAATCCACTAGTGCATGAAGAAACTCCAACTCCAAACCAAGAGATGAGGAAGGAAGTCTCTGTTGAACTACATCGGACAACTGAGAGGGGGGTGAGTCAGTTGTCCTAAAACTTTTAACCAATTGTAATCACTAACTTATTAATTACTTATATTCAGATATAACCATGAAAGCATAAAGTGAGATGCTCAACACAAAAGCATAATCAACACATGAGAAACCAGATTTTTACGTGGAAACCCCTAAAAGGGAAAAACCACGATGGGTGTTAGCTCACAGAATATATAACTTATATCAATACCAAAAATCAGAGGCTCACTACCTACAGGGCTCATTGCCCAAATTGCTCACTACAAAGAAAGGCTCGCTGCCTATGGGTGGCTCACTGCCAAAGGGAGACTCACTGCCAAGAGAAGGCTCACTACCAAAAGGTTGAACTGAGATAACAACATCTACTCCATGCCAAGGTTTAGTTCCATTGAAGCACAAACACCTCTACTTTGCTTTACTACCTAATTTCACTTTATCTTTGCATTTTCACACTTGGATACATTTTCATGACTCAATTACAAGTATTTATACACTTCATCAACCTTGGAATGATCATCAAGGTCAGAATTACAATCATCAACCATTGGAACAATCTCCAAGGTTGGAAAACATACATTACATCATATAGATTTGGACCTAAACAGATTTACAAAGAAAAGAAATGAATGTGGATCACACCGTGCCTTAGCAAGGACTCAAACACAACCTTCCATGCCACAACACACTATCACAATCTTTGATGCACCTCTGCAGATGATGAATTCAACCAAGTCGGCCAAGACTGATGTTAACACAAGTATTCTCATTAACATGCTTCATGCATGGTCTAAATTACACTTTACAAACCAATCTAAACGTAGGATCATGATTAGGAGACATCCACAAGCACATTGTAATCACCAGGAACAACCACCTGATCTCTAACCACTCTATCAATAAGATTCTTCAAACTAGAGCAAAAGAACAACACTGTCAACCACTATCATAAGTAAAAGATAGCTTGCAGACCACCAAATCATGAACCATTACACTTGAAGGATTTTAACATCATCATAGACTTACTTCTAGAACCACAAACCAAAATACTTCAATGTGGAGGAATGTAGAGAAAAATACTTTCTCCCTATCACCACCAAACATACAGAAAAAGTTGTTTTCACTCTGGTGAGCATAACTCACTCAATTCTTCATACCAAAGGCTCAACCTCAAAATATAGCATCTTTGGACAGGCTTCTAAATAACTTCCAATCTACAGGTAAAGATATTTATTCTACAGGAAATGCAGAGCATTCTTCTGAACTATTCTTCTGCATGTAATTCTCTATTTCTTTTGCAACACATTGTTATCCCTGGAGGGGCTAATTTTCTCAATATCCTTAATAAAGCAAGAGCACAGTTGACACCAATGACAACACATATATGTTGACATCAATGACAATACCAATTAGGCACATACTTGCAACAATCTCCCACTTTGTCATTGATGGCAACATATGATGTGAAAAACTGAAAAAGACCACCAAGACAAGATTCTCCCCCTTTCTCTTTACACATATGGATTCTTTCTCCCCCTGAGTTTTTCACATGATTTCTCTCCCCCTTTGACATCAATGGAAAAGGACACATATTTACATGCTATTTCTCTAATCCACTTACTTTATCAGAAATATCTAGCTACTCCTCTGAGAGGTAGTCTTCAAAACATCAATCCAGATCAAGGAATGACACTTTGAGCTCCACTAGATTGATGCATTCCTATGCATCTTAGTTCAGGACAGGAGGGGTACTGACCCCTAAATTTTCTCTGAGATACTCAAAGGTATCTTTAGGCAGAGGCTTAGTAAAAATGTCTATAATCTGATCCTTTGTGGACACATATTCCAACTTTGCTTCATTCTTTGTCACCCTCTCTCTCAAAAAGTGATACCTTATTGATATGTGTTTTGTTCTTGAGTGCATCATTGGATTCTTTGAAATTTTTATGGAACTTGTATTATCACAAAAGATTGCAATTGGATCTTCATACATAACTCTTATATCCTTCAAAGTCTGCTTCATCCATAATACTTGAGTGCAACAACATGTTGCTGCAATATACTCTGCTTCTATAGTTGACAAAGATATTGAATCTTGTTTAGCCATGAGACCAATCTATTACCCAAGAAGAAGGCACCTCCAATTGTACTCTTTATGTCATCAACATCTCTAGCCTAATCTGTATCTGTATAAGTACTGAGAGTGAAATCACTATCCTTTAGATACCATAAGCCATAATCCAGAGTACTTTTCAAATATCTCAATATTCTCTTAATTGCCATCACATGTGATTCTCTAAGATCAACTTGAAACCTTGCAACAAGACAAACTACATGCATAATATTAGGTCTAGTTTGAGTTAGATAAAGCAATCCTCCAATCATGGATCTATATTTTTCTGATCAACCTTGGTTGATTCATCAATTTTGCTCAACTTGCAACTGTCACCATGGGAGTACATACTGGTTTAGTGTCTTCCATCCCAAACTTCTTCAACAACTCTTTCACATACTTAGATTGAGATATGAAGATTCCTTTATCTAATTGATTAATTTACAGACCCAAAAAGAAATTCATTTCACCAAACATGGACATTTCAAATTCACTTCTCATCTCACTGACAAACCTTATGCACATACCTTCATTTCCTCCAAAGATAATGTCATCAACAAAGATATCAACAATCAAGATCTGATCATCATTGATTTTGAAATAAAGATTGCTATCTGTAGTACCTTTACTAAATCCCAATTGAATTAAATACTTGTGTCACCTTGTATACCAAGCTCTAGGAGCTTGTTTGAGTCCATACAATGCTTTCTTCAACCTGCATACTATATCACCTTGGTCTGATAACTTAAATCCTTCTAGTTTTTCAATGTAGACTTCCTCTTCCAATTCACCATTCAGAAATACAGACCTTACATCCATTTGATAGACTTTAAAATCTTTATGGGATACAAATACCAGGAACATTTTGATTGCTTCAATCTGAGCTATAGGAACAAAAGTTTCTTCAAAATCTATCCCTTCAATTTGAGAATAACCTTTGCATACAAGTCTTGCTTTATTTCTTACAACTCCATTTTCATTCATCTTGTTCCTAGAGACCCATTTAGTTCCAATATCATTTTTGTTAGCAGGTCTAGGAACTAATTCCCAAGTTTCATTCTTCTCTATCTGCAATAGTTCTTCCTCCATTGCCTTTACCCAATTTTCATCATTGCATGCTTCATTCACAGTTTTTGGTTCAATCTTTGTGAGCAAACATTAATTGACTTGTTCCTTTGCAACTCTTCTTCTTGTTAGTACACCTTTGTTCTTGTCACCTATAATCTGATCTTCAGAATGATTGATCCTTACATACTTGAGAGTTTTGACAACACTTTCCAGAGCCTCTTCTTCATCCTGACTATCTTCTTGCTTACTTATCTCTTCATTTACTATAGTCACATGTTCATCTAGTTCATAACAACTCAGGTCTAATATTCTTTCTTTGCCTTTATCTACCTTCACATTTACACTCTCAACAATCTTTTTGAGCCTTTTGTTGTAGCACCGGTAAGCCTTACTCTTAGTAGAATATCCAAGGAAGATTCCTTCATCACATCTTGCATCAAACTTTCCTAGATCTTCATCTCTCCTGATATAGCATTTGCTTCCAAAGACTTTGAAATATTTTACTGTAAGAATTTTTTCATACCATAATTCATAAGGAGTTTGAGTACCATTACCTTTCACCTAAACTTTGTTTTGGATGTAAACAACAGTATGAATAGCCTCTTTCCAAAATACTTCTAGCAGGTCTGCTTCTTTCATCATTGTCCTAGCAGCCTCTTGAATTGTCCTATTTTTCCTTTCCACAACTCCATTCTGCTGAGGAGTTCTAGGTGTAGACAACTGTCTTTTTATCCCATGTTCTTCATAGAAAATGTTGAATTCATTTGATGTGAACTCACCTCCTCTATCAGACCTCAAGCATTTGATCTTCAAATCTATTTCATTCTCAACCATTGCCTTGAAGGATTTTAATTTCTCTAGGGCTTCTGATTTGTCTCTTAGAAAAGTAACCCAAGTCATTATGGAATAATCATCAGTAAGAAACATCAAGTACCTATCACCTTGTAGACTTATTAGCCTTGTAGGACCACATAGATTTGTATGCACTAGATCCCGCAAGCTGGCAGCAAATTGTTCTTTGCTCTTGAAACTTGTCCTTGTCTATTTTTTTGACTGACATTCCTTACAAATTGTGTTGGATGGTTTCACAAGTTTTGGTAAATCTCTCATAGTCTGACCTGAACTTATCTTTACCAGATTATCAAAGTTTATATGACACATTCTTGTATGCCACAACCAACTTTCATTTCCTTGGCCAGTAAATAGTAATCATTAGTTCCTCTTAATTGATAGATGTTACCTTTTGTCTTCTTACCAGTAGCAATCACAGTTCTAGATCTTAACACGATCTTGCACCCATTGTCTTTAAATCTCAGCTCATATCCTTTGTCACACATCTGACCAACACTCAAAATATTAAGGCTTCAAGCCCTTCACATATAGAACATTGTCAGTATTATGCTGTCCATCAAATGAAATAAATTTTTTTCCACAAATCTTACCAGCTGCAATATCTCCAAACCTAACCAGTCCTCCATCATACTTTTCCAAACTTACAAACTTACTTTTATCACCGATCATGTGATGTGAGCATCCCCTATCAATAATCCATTCATCCTTATCTTTCTCAACCTGAACAACTAAAACACTTTCTTCTACTAGTTTTTCATCCTTCACACAGCTAGCAGAATTAGTAGACACAAGATCTTCTTTAATAGCAATTAACAGCCATTCATTTGCACTAGTATTAGCATCATCAGATTCATCATTAGTCACCCCTTCATCATTAAAATCTCTGACATAGTAGCATTTCTTTGGAACTATGGGCCTTCTCTCATGTTTCTTCTTATTTCTTTCAATTCTTTTAGGACATATGGAAGCATAATGACCTACTTTACCACTAGAAAAATATTTGAAAGGTAATTTACCTCTGAACTTACGGAGCCTCTTTGTAGCCTGTCAACAAAGTTAGCTTCAATTTCATCAAAGTCATCATCCACCTTGTATTTCTCAGCTCTGGAGATCTTTGTTGAAGTATTGGCTTTAAAATCTTATTCAACTTTGGGCAGGGCATCACCAAATTCTCTCATCTCAAAGGCTGTAATCTTTCCAAGTAACTGATCTTTATCAATAGTTTTCATAGTCATGAATTCCACAATCACAGCTACCTTGTGACTATATGACTTTGGTAGTGATATGAGAATTTTCATCACAACTTCCTTATCACTGAGAATTCCTCCCATACTCTTTATTCCAGTGACAAGTTCATCAACTCTTTGCATAAGGGTTGTTATGTTCTCATCTTCATTCATCTTCAAACCCTCATATTTCACTTTCAAGCTTTGTAGCTTGGTTTCTTTTATAGAATCATCTCCTTCATGTAAATTTTTCATCTTCTCCCATACCTCATTTGCAGTTTCAAGGTCCACAACTTTTTTCGACACTGAGTCACTTAAGGAACTTAGCAAGGCATCCTTTGCTTTGACATCCAACTCATATTCTTTGGTTTCATCTTTAGTCATCAAACCATTTGGAGGCATGGTATATTTTGCTTGTACAACCTTCCATACTCTATAACCAAGACAAAGAAGATGGCTTTTCAAAATGTGAAGCTTCCTTCTTATAAGACATCTTAGATCTTCCTCAAGCTGTTACGCTTCCTTTAGAGGAACTTGGCTCTGATGCCAATTGTTGAACTGCACCAGACAACTAAGAGGGGGGCTGAATGAGTTGTCCCAAAACTTTTAACCAATTGTAATCACCAACTTATCAATTACTTATATTCATATATAACCATGAAAGCATAAATTGAGAAGCTCAACACAAAAGCATAATCAACACAGGAGACATCAAATTTTTACATGGAAAACCCTAAAAGGGAAAAACCATGGTGGGTGTTAGCCCACAAAATATATAAGTTATATCAATACCAAAAATCAGAAGCTCATTGCCTATAGGGCTTACTACCCAAATTGCTCACTACAAAGAAAGGTTCACTACCTATGGGTGGCTCACTACCAAAGGGAGGCTCACTGCTAAGAGAAGGCTCACTACCAAAAGGTTGAATTGAGATAACAACATCTACTCCATGCCAAGGTTCAGTTCCATTGAAGCACAAACACCTTTGCTTTGCTCTGCTACCTTATTTCACTTTATCTTCACATTTTTGCACTTGGATACATTTTCATGACTCAATTACAAGTATTTATACATTTCATCAACCTTGGAATGATCATCAAGGTCAGCATTACAATCATCAACTGTTGGAACAATCTCCAAGGTCGGCAAACATATGTTACATCATATAGGTCTAGACCTAAATAGATTTACAAAGAAAAGAAATGAATGCAGATCATACCATGCCTTAACAGGGACTTGTTGGTCATGATGTTAGTCACAAACAAACATAGAATAAAAGTACACATTAACCTTTATTCATCTTGAAAAATATAGTGAATTCAAAGAATTCATGATCCCAAGTCTCCGGTGATTAGGTCTTAATCGACTGACGTTACTCAGTGGTTAATGTGAGTTGCTGTTTCCATTTTGGGGCCTTATGTGAAAATGCACCATCATCATGAAGTTCCTGCAGAAATTCCTTACAGAGAAGTCAAATTATGCGAGTATTTGATGAAAAGAGGTAAAATACCTAGATCTTTGCATGATATTTTCAATTGTGCATGCTTAGTGTTTCAAATATGCTAAATATTTACGATTATCTACGAGATGTCTGCATATTTTGGATTGTTTGCTTAAGATTATCAGTTTATTTGCAATTGTGATAGTGAGATTCTCTGAAATTGAAAGAAATTAAAGGAAATACTTCTAATTAAGTTGAACCTTTAGCTTTTGATCCACATACATGCTTGATACTATCATGAGGAGAAGAAATCAAACCATATGTTCACTAGGATCTATACTGCATATGCAAAATGTTCCCCTTCATGATGTATCTTCATCATGTTCTTCATCTGATGCATGCGGGTCATCATCATGTGCATCGCTCTCTAAACTTTCGCTATCCGGATGATGATGCTGCTGCATATGGGGCTGCATGCTACTCTGGATTTGTTCGTATGACTGCACAACTTGGTCTATTCCTCCGCCATCTTGAGTCTTTGCCTTGATGATGGCGTGTTTGTGCACTTCATACTTATCCCTGCTGTTATCCAGCTTATTCTTTCTGTCCTGCAGTGTCTCATTATAGGTCTCCATCTTGACCTTGATCCTCATCATTTTATTTATTATCTCTTCTGTCAAGTGGACTAGCGGACCATCATCTTCCACTTGGAAGTTATTACGTAGAGCCTTGAGGGCAGAATCTTCATCTTGATTCTCTATCTTCCCTTCCACCTTGCCCTCCAATGCTTCGAGCATATCTGCTTCAATGCCCATTAAATCGCGTAGCCTCATGCTGATCTCCCTCAGCTTATTATTGCATCTCTTGAGGACTCCGCATTCGAACTATACATCCTTATACCAGATATCCACCAATAATGTAGTATTATTATTTAACACTTGCTTACTGATAAGCAGTTGTGGATTTATCTTCCTTATTTCGTCCAGCAGGCTGAGGACTTTCTCCAGTTTATAAGACCTTTTCCTGGCCTGCATCTGCAACCTGTCTACCTTGGTTTTGGAGTCACTCAATATGCTCCATCTCTTCAAAGAACCTTTCATTATTTCAATGGCATCATCCAATGTGGATGACACCCATTTTCTGATTATGGACACCTCATGTTTCATGAGGTCCAGTTTATTTACCTCCTCCTGAGAAATGGTAGTCAATGGGACTGCAGCTTCACCTGTGGTATCCTCAGGGTTGGTTAAACCCTTAATGTATGCATGCAACTGAGCAATGTGCTCTTTATGTTGCTTATTCTTCTCCTTCTCTCTTTTCACCTTCTAAATTAGAGAGTCAATGATGTCTTTTCCCTCTTGACCTTCCTGCTCTTCATTAGCAAAACCCAGATCAACTGTGCTTATCTGGAATTCGTCCACAGTGATTTTGCCTTTTTCTTTCTCTACGGCAGGCACAGCAATCTGTGCGGTCCTTCTCCCTGTCGCCGGATCTCTTTTGATCGCCGAGGTCATTCTGGCCTTTCTCCTGGGCTTCATTATATCCGCGGCGAACAGGGTGGAGACGTTGAATTCTTGAATCTCCAGTTCCTCCTCAACATTCACCTCCTTTTCTAACCATGGAGGCACCTGATCATGCTTCTCAGCATCATGATGTTGTTCACCTCTATCTCCTGTTTCCACCAATATGTGTTGTGGAGATGGTGACTTTTCTTTTTCTGGCTCTTGATGCTCGCCTTGCTGCTGTTGATCCTATGGCGCCTCCTCCTGTTGAGGAGCTTCTTTTTCTGAGGGAGCATCTTCTATATGTGGGGAACCTGGTGGTGTACCTGTAGGTAGATCATGATGATCATGATCTTTTTCCTTCGTTTCTTCATCTGTCCCCAGTTCTTCCCCTGTGGAGGTTGGTCATCCTCCTTTTGCTTTTCTACTTCTGGTGGTATGTCCACCACTTTTAATATTGTAGGATCTGCCTGAGGTGATGGTATCTGTTCCGCAGCTATTACTTGTTTTATGCCTGCATCATCCACCTCTTGGGCCTTATCAATAGGATCCTCTATCACTTCTTTCTTCTCATCATCAGCCTTTGATTCTTGGACCTCTACTATAGCAGGTCCTGCTGATGTATCTTGTGGGCTCTATTGGCCTGATTCGAGAGCATGGCCCTCTGCTTCGGCCATCTCTATCTCCTTTGTCAGGTGGCCCTTATCAGGTGATCCTGCTGGCTATTCAGGACTTGCATCCTGCTTCTCTATCAAGTCGACCACTGCAGGACTTGTCACCTCGGCAATCAGTGTGTCCAGCCCTATGTCCTGAGCCACCTGCTCCGGGCTCTTCTCTGGTTCTGGGCTCTTTTCTTGCTCTGCCTCCGCTTGTTTCATCTCTTCAAGCACTGTTTGAACCGTTGGAGGCTTGTGAGGAGCCACACTGATGCCAGCAGCCGCAAGTGTTTCCATTTCCTGTGCAGCTACATCCTGCACCACCTCATCGTCAGACAAGTTTATTGTCTCGTCTAGCGAGACATGCTTTTCTGCTTGTGCCTGAGATGTTTCCTTTTGTTGCTCTTCTGCAAGTTCTGTTTTGAACTTGACAATGGTAGGAAGTGGAACATTGTGCTGAAGTTCCTTCCGTACTTCACTAACTGCCCCTTGTACTTGCACTGGGGGATGAGTCATCTCACCTCTCATGGAGGTTCTTGTTTTCTTAGGTGCGGTAGGAACCAACACCTGGGGAGCTCTCTTCTTTCTTCTAATTACTAGTGGAGCTTCCTCCTCTTCTTCAGGCTCTTTCTCCATGAGGATATCTTTGCCTGGTTGTCTGGATGATTGACCCACCTCTTGGGTCTCTATGGTTCCAGCCTCTTCTGTCTTGGCTTTCTTGGGCTTGGGAGGAGAATCTGATTCTGATCCTGCTCCTGCTGCTTCCTCAGCTGTAAACACTGCCCTTTCAATTATGACCCCTTTGGGTCCCTTTTCCACCTTCTTGCCTCTTGAGGCTCTTTTACTTGGCTGCTGTGGTGGAGGGATTCTCTCTCCCTTGGTCTTCCTCTTCTCTAGCAGGAAGTCATCATATTCGTCTGCAGGAATTTCCTGCCCCTTCTTCTTGTTGTCCACCGTGATAGCAACACCCTTTTTCTTCAATGCCTCTACCTGTGCATCTACCCAAGCTTGGGTCAAGTGTATGGTTCTGGCAAAGAATGGGTCCAAGGACATATCCTCCTGCATGGTGAGGTCAGGGGCAGAAATGGTATCATTGTAGATCTTCTTCTGCTCGTATTCATCTGCCATGATCCTGCCGTCATCACTCTTCAGCTGCTGAGGGAGGGGTATGCAGTCAAATGTCTTGATCTGGTTCAGAGTCAACCTCTGATACCTCCTCCTCCTGGCCTCTGCCTCATCTTCGCAGTCAGCCCAAAAATCTTCTAGGTGCCTCTGGTGAATAGGCTTTCCTAGGATCTTCTGCATTCGGCCGTAAGGATCATATGGTCTTGTTACTGGGAAGGGCAGTAGATTCATTTTGTTCAGAGTGACCATCACCTTCTTAATATTATCTGAGTCAGGGCACATATAGTTGCCGATGCTGACTAGAAACAAAATTGGTGGCAGCTTCTTGGCATCCTTATACATCTGTATGATAGTGGAGCCCTGCCTGATAAATTCCATTAAAACTACTGCATCAGTAGGATACCTTGGCAGCATCAGGGGATGCCCTTCAAAACCTTCTATCCTGATGTAGGAAAAGGTGGCAAATTGGATATACCATGCCCCATGCCTGTATACTGCCTCCTGAGCTTCCATGCTCAGTCTTTTGTCCTGTCATCTTCCATGGTCCTTACCAGATGCATAGAGAATGCATCATTGACCAGTTTATAGTCCTTGATGTAATTAGTTCTTTGTAGCTGGGGATGATGATCCCATATATATGCTGCATTTGTGCCTGTTAGCTTCCCATCTGTGGTTAAGGCATCAAACGTACCTCTATATGCATAGGAATAAACAATGTAAGAGGTCATATAGAAGGCACAATCTGAACCTCCCAGGTTCAGTAGCTGCTCATGCAGAGCATCACTTATGATTTGGCCCCATAGTGGCTTGATGTCTGCATATAGGCACATCATTATTATGCCGTACATCCAGTCTCTAAATTCTCCAGTATCAGGCTGGCCAGTCACCCTGTTCAGTAGGGCAATCACATACTGATATTCCTCATTAAAATCAAACTTGAACATGTGCACAGGGAGCTTGGCCGCTGCATTATATGTGCTGTTCTCGGCCCGCCAAGCATACATATTCTTTCTGGCCGTCTTCTTGTTGGCCTCATATTCTCTTTCAGACTTCTTCAAGTCTACACTCTTTACCTTGCTGCCCATTGGCAGTCCAAATGTTTGGGATAGACCTTTGATGGATAGGTCTGCATACACTCTCCCATGCTTCATCACCTGCCTCGTCTGAGGGTTGTAATTCCGGGCGCACTCAATAACCAGCTCCGGTGACTCCATGGAGTAGGGGAAGCCAGCAGCATTCCACATGCCAGATACAAACATGGCGTCCAATACTGGACTCTTATCTTGTCCATCATTCAGCTTGGCTGACCAAGCCTCCAGGTTGGTACTCCCCTGATGGGTATCTGTAATTGCCCCAAATTTGAATAGGACCCCTCTCTGTGAAGAGAACATGGTCCTACTGAATTCCTCTTGATTCTTGACTGAGCGTTTTTCAGCCATGGGTACCTGCGATTAACAATCATTTCTTCTCACAACAGGATATGCATGTATACATACTGCAAATATCATGCTTATTGTATCAATTTCACGTTACTTATTTATACGGATATATAACCAGAACTCACAGCATCATATAGAAACAACATGATGAGGGTTTCAGTTCACTTACCTGGTTATGCCGATTTCCTTTCTATACCAGTATATCGTTGAGATGCTCTTAATTCGGCTGCTGATCACCTTCCTTCCTCAGTTTATGAGCTCCAGTCACGCAACGGTAGCTGTTATGCAGATATGGAGGCTAGTGCTCTGTAAGACAATCTTAACGCAGGTAAATGCAACAATGGCGGTTGAATTACCTTTTATCCTTGCAGTTAGGGTAAACTTAGGGTAACTCTGACAAGTTAGATCGCAATCTTTGATCATTCGTGCGAAAACTCAGGATCTCGTCAGACGTTTTATTGGGTTCCGGGGTCGCCAGGAATCACCTACCATATCTGTGCGCATTTAATGGCAATGGCGGCAAAGGGAGTGGGGGGATATCCATACGAAAAGATATCATGAGGGCAGGATAATATTTCACAAATATCAGGTTGAGTTTCAATATCATCCTCCCTAGTCTTGAAATTGTTATCGCGACAAGATTCGGGTGACAACGCACCTTTGTTTTCATTTTAGCACATCAGGAGGATATTTCGGTCCATCGGGTGATATTTCAAAATATGATGATGACCTTCATACTTACTCATTCTCCTTTCGGAATATTAGGATGACGTCATCATGATATTTGTTCTTTGTATTGGAAATTTCTTATGACGTCATCGTCATATTGGGTGAACATGATCATGTTTACAAAATATCCTGTCGAAATGCAAATATGATGATGATGTCATCAAGATATTTGTTTCTTTGTTTATCGGATTCAGATGATGTCATCAGGATATTTGTTAAGGGTGATATTTTGCATCAGGATGATATTAACGAATATCGGGTTACTTTCAAAAACATGATGCTCGCGATACAAAAGACCGTTCGACGGGGAGGACTTACTGTTACTTAAAGTTGACGTCCAGATATTTGAACCGCAGGATATTATCGGGGGGACGTTTCAAATATGATGATGATGTTCTTCAAACAGCAAAACTGAGTTTATAAAATACGACCCTCTTCTTGCGAATATCAGGTTTGACCAAGACTTTGACTGTTCATAACTCTCACATCCCGATGAATATCAGGGTGATGTAAAAGGCAAACCTGCATGACTTTTGATGCTCTTTCAGAATATGTGGTCATATATATGAAATACAAATTTTGACAAACTGACCTCATATTGGGGCTTACCTGATCTTGACTCCACATGATGATGAACATGACTGATTTTACCAAACCGCCAGAAAGCAGACAACACAAGCCAAAAGAAAAGTTGGGTCCTTGTTTTGCCAAGTCAAAATGGGGCATGTTGTGTAACCACACAACAACTTGCCACCAAAGAAAATAAACAAATTCTAATGATTCAAGTGATGTGATCACATTTATCTATAGTGTTCTAATTCTGTCTAAGTGTAAGCATCATAATCCTCTGAATGATAAAATTTCATTATGGTGATAAAGCTAACAAAGGATCAGGTGTGTGCATATGATTAATTATCCTCATCTTGAAAGTAAGCTGAAAACATAAGTAACTGGTGTTAAACTACATAGTTGGAGATCATCCCTCATAGCCAACCTGGATAGAGCCTTGCTGCCAGTAGGCGTCTATAGCCCCGGCAAGGTTATCTATACAATCTCCCTAAGTAGAGCCCCACTGCCAGCAGGTGTCCATAGCCTTGGTAGAGTTACTTAGATGGCCTAATCTCATTTCTTTTCTAATTTTTTCTTTAAAAATTTATATTTGATATCATCATGTCAGCTCATTTGTACAAGGTATAGTCACTTGCAGCTTTAGGTTGGAGATTGTATTGGTAGCAAGGGAGTCCCTTTAGATTTTTCACTTAACACCTATACTAATGTGTTCAACAAACCCAAGGCTGTTAGGTGTTTCATTGTGATGGATTCACTTTGACCAAGAAAAAGCACCCTAATGAAAAGACATCACAAACCTGATCACGAATACTTCCTAGAATGAATCATAACTTATATTTAAATGTGATCTCATCATCTGAATCTCAACAATTGAATTATTTCTTAGGGTGATGAAGTGCATCATCCTGACTTACCAGAACAAGGTCCCAACCAAAAAAACAACAACACACTAAACAAACTGTACAAACAACTATACAAATATACAATATGATACATATGACTGTGACAAAGTCATTCAGGCCTGGAAATAATGTTTGAGGAATTGTCCATTGACTGGCAACGGAACGTCCTCACCTGTCAGGTTCTTAAGCCTATAAGTGCTGTCTCCTAAGATTTTAGAAATCTGAAAGGGACCTATCCATAATCTATCAAACTTTCCATGATCACCTTTCTTTTCGTGGGCTTTATCCCACATCAGGACTAAATCAGATATCCTGAAAGCTTTAATTCTGGCTCTCTTGTCAAACCAGCGTTTGACAACAGCCTGATGTTTTGCAAATTGGTCAATCGCTTGACTTCATTTTTCTTCCAGATGCATCAACTGAAGCAACCTGACTTCCTGTTTATTATCTATGCCTAGATATTCTTGGGCAAACTATAGAGTAGGAATTTTCAAGTTTACAGGGAGGATAGGATCTACCCCGTACACTAGTTGGAAGGGTGAGTTTCCTAACGCAATTTTCATTCTAGTTCTGTCTACCCATAAGGCATATTTCAGAAATGAGTTCCATTCCCTGGGATTTTTCTCTATCAATTTTCTTATTATACTCAGTAAATTCTTGTTGGTGGATTCTGCTAATCCATTTCCCTGGGGATAGTAGTTGGATGAGAACTTAAGTATGATCCCATGATCAAAAGCCGAACTTGACAATTTGGTGGAAATGAAGGCAGAACCATTATCACTTACCAATGCATAGGGAGTTCCATACCTGGTGATAATGTTGCTTTCCAGAAATTTGATAACATCATCTGCAGTGCAGGTTTTGCTGCTGATAGCCTCAATCCATCTGGTATAATAATCAGTAATCGTTAGTACATACCTATGGCCTGAGGAAGATGGAGGATTGATCGGTCCTATGAAATCCATGCCCCACTGTGCAAATGGGCGTTCTTCCATCACTGGATGCAACGGCTGTGCAGCATATTTCTCTCTGTTGGCAGCAACCTGGCAAACATGACAACATTTAACATGATCAGCCATGTCTTTAAAAATTGTAGGCCAGTAATATTCCGCTCTGAGGATTGCATGTGTTGTGGCCAACGCTGATCCGTGTGCCGTTCCGAACTTGTCATGTAACTCTGTCAAAACTTTATTTGCTTCCAGTTTCTCTAAGCATCTTAGGTATATTCCTTCATAATTCTTTTTAAACAGGATTCCTCCCTTCATCATATACTTCTGGGATCTTATCTTTAAGGCTCTTCTCTGTGAAGCTTGCATTCTCGAAGGACATCTTCCAGTGATCAGGATGTACCTGATGTCTGAATACCATTCTCTATTGTCTTTCTCATTGATCACATACTGCTGACTGATGATGTTTGGATCAGTTTCAAATATCATCTGGCTCAGAGCTTGTCCTCTTACCAGCTTCATGGGTGTGATCTCCATGTCATATTCTTGTAATACAGTAATCCATTTGGCTCTTTTTTCACCAGGTTCACTCTGCATCAGCAGCATCTTCACTGCTGCATCTGGTACCACAGCAATCACTTTACTTCTCAGTATATAATGTCTAAACTTCTTTACTGCTCTGACTAATGCAAGTGCCTATCTTTCAACATCTACATATCTCAATTCAGCATCTCTGAAAGGACAGCTCATGAAGGCAATTGGTTTCTCTTCTTTCTCTTCATTTCTTTGAGTTAACACTGCTGCAGAGGTATGTTCTGAAGCAAATGAGTAGATGTAGAAATCTCTTGTATAATCTGGACTAATGAGGACAGGAGCATCTGAAATGGCCTTCTTTATATCTTCAAAGGCAGCCTTGGCTTCTGGTGTCCACTCAATTTGTGCATCCTTTTTCAACATGGCATTCAGTGGTCTGACAATCTCAGCAAAGCCGGTGATGAACTTCCTCACAAAATTGATCTTACCAAAATAAGATTTAAGTTCCTTTTTGCTTCCTGGAAGTTGTAACTTCATAATGGATTCCACCCTCTCAGGATCAATGATAATTCCATCTTCTGTGATCAGGTGGCCTAGTAGCTTTCCTGTTGTGACCCCGAATATGCACTTCTTAGGATTCAAAGATATTCCATATTCTTCACATTTCTTCAGTACACTTCTGAGATCAGCAACATGATTCCCCCTTTCCTTGGAGAAAACCGTCAGGTCATCCATGTAGATGACTATACATTTTCCTATTAAGCCTCTGAAGGCTATGTCCATTGCTCGCTGGAATGTAGCTCCAGCATTTATAAGTCCAAATGGCATACGTCTATATGCAAATATCCCCCACTTGGTGGTGAAGGCAGTTTTCAATCTGTCAATTTTATCAACCATTACTTGGTTGTATCCTGAAAATCCATCTAAGAAGGACATCATTTTGGCTCCATTTACAATCTGTAGAACTTCATCCAAAGAGGGCAAAGGATAATTATCCTTTTCTGATGCTCTGTTCAGGTTCCTGAAATCTACACATAACCTGATGTCTCCATTCTTCTTTCTGACTGGCACAAGATTCACCACCCAAGTGGAGTGCCTTACAGGAAATATTATCTAGGCATTTAACAATTTCTTGACTTCTTCAAGGATGATTGGTTCAAGCAGAGCATTGACTGGCCTCTGCTTCTGTCTGAAAGGTTTTGCATCTGGCTTGAGGGGTATAGTATGAGTTATGACAGAAGTGTCATAAGTCTTTAGCTCGTCATAAGTCCATGCAATTACATGTATGTAATCCTTAAGGGCCTGAGTTATTCCTTCTAACTCTTCAGGTGTACAAACCTTACCCAATAAGACGTTTCTCTTGTCATCAGCTTGTCCAATATTCACCTATGAATATTGACCTCCATCTGCCTTAGGCAGATCTTTATGTTTAATCATATTATCTAGATCAAAGGCTCTTTCTAATTCAATCATACCTTTGGGAATTCTGTTGCTAGGCAACTCTAATATCTCATCTTCTTCCCAGACATGATCTTCCATACCATTCTCATCTATGATCTGAGCTTCAAATATGTCTCTATTTGATATGAAGTCCAGGATGTGCTGATCATCATCAAACACCTGGAGATTAGTCACATTGTCAGGTACTGAAGGTACTGACACCAATTCTACTGAAAATCTCTTTAGACCAGATATAGACAGTGGTTCCAAAGTACTGGCGGCCTGGGCAAGTGCATCTGCCCTCTGGTTTTGTTCTCTTGGTACATGAACGATATTAAAGGCATCAAAGTCTTCAATCAGGTCCCACACTCGATGCCTGTAATTTGATAACTTTCTGTAGTTACAGGAGTAAATTCCTCTTACTTGTCTCACAACCAGTTCTGAATCTCCAAAGACATATAGGATCTTCACTTTCTTCTTATGGGCAAACAACAGTCCATGAATCAGAGCTTCATACTCTGCGACATTATTGGTGCAGGGGAACTGTAGTCTGTAAGCTGCTAAATAGGACTTCCCTGATGGATCAATAAGGTCAATTCCTACCCCAACACCTTGCTTAGATTTGGATCCATCAAACCTCAGGATCCAAGGCTTATCTTCAGCAGGACATTTGTCTTCAGCAGGATATTTACTTGAACTTTCTTTCTTCTTTGTAGCTCTGGCTGCTGCTCCACCTGATATCCACTTTAACTTGGGGATGTCATCCTCAAGTTTCTTCTTTCTTTTATTTTGTGAGCCTGATGGCTTTTCTGTTTTCTCTTCCATCTCAGCGGGAGTATGATGTTCAGCACATACAGCTGCATGCTTCTTCAAAATGTGTAAACACAGTGAGCAAGTTGTTTCTGAGTGAGGCACCTCATGCAGCCTACACCAACGTTTAATTAAAATCTCCTGGGGAGATTTACACTGTTGTGTCATTTTTTCTATTTCTTTTACCAGAAATTCTTCGAACTTCGTCAGGTCACTGCCTTTGTCCTCATCAGACAACTCATAATCCGGTTCCATGAAGCAATCGCTACCAGGAGTGATATTTTCTTTGTTTGCATCATTTATCTGATCGGACACCAGGATCTCTTCTATTTTTAGGATATGATCTTCATCATGATCTGTCAACTCTTCTGTTCCTGCAGAAGACAAATAAGAATTAGTATCATCATCATCATCAGATGTAGCACTCACCTCAGAATATGATGATGATGCTTCACTATACGTCTGCTCCAGTATCATCATGTCTAAGCATGGTTCACAAGTCTTTTCTGAGTGTGCTTCACCGTGTAATCTGCACCATCCATCAATCAAAATGTCATTAGCAGGTATATTCAATAATTGGAAACGTTTTACCTGAGTAGATAAATGCATCTCAAAATCTCTGAAGCGATCTATTTCGTTCTCATTACCTGGATCATTATCAAATTCCATACTCAGCATGTCCTCATGATAATCATTATCATGATGATGATGAACATCAAGCATCAGGATCTCCTCTATTTTAACAGTTTGCAGCCTGATGTGATAAACTCCAGGTTCTACGTTTACATACATGATCTCATTTGTTTTGTTATATTCCGTGATCATATGTTTCATCCTAGGCTCAGCATCAATCCTGGTCTGATTAGGTATACCCTTCCATGGCAACCACATGTGACTGAAGTCTGTGGACATATATCCGTTAAGTGTTTTAGACCAGTCTCGTCTAAGCAACATCCCATATGTATCAGGTATGTCAACTACCTGAATGTCAATGTAATACTGGATCCGAGGATCAGATGCTAGCTGCATGTGAATGTGAGTCAGTTCTCCTACGACACTTACTTCTGTCTTGTCCAGTTGAGTGACCTTCTTTAAGGATTTAGCAGGATGCAGTCCTAAAGCGTTGCATATTGACAACGGCATAACATTCGTTGAGGCTCCTGAATCAGCTAAACAGTTGTGCAAGTTCTTGCTGAACATTCTTATTGTGAGGAGAAACGGAGGTGATTCAGTTTTATCTCTATACAAGGTCATGTGGGAGGTTTCAGCGGCTTGGACTGTAGCTGACACTTTGGGCTTGATAGTATTATCTTTAGCAGCATGATCTTTGCCATTGGATTGACTTGAAAGATGATTATCCTCTTTAGGAGCGGGATCATCTAGTGACTTCATGAATGCCCTTTTGATGGCAGGAGTTTTCAATAGCTCAGATAGGGATAGGCTGATCTTGATTTTCTTCATTTCATCAGCCAAATAGCTGACTAACTTGTCAGACTCTTGAGGTGCATTTACAACTTTTGTTACTGTGTTTTGAGGAGACAAGTATTGAGCATTCACCTTAGGGAACCTAGGGTTATTGCTAGCCTTAGGATCAGGAGGTGTGTTGAAGTTGTTTGGAGGTAGAGATGATGTCAATGGACCAGCAGGTCTGTTGGCATTGCTCCTCAGGTTATAATTGTGCTTACCAGGATATTGCTGCTGGTATGCATGTACTTCCTCATGCTCTCTTGCAGGTTCGTTTTCATCCTCAAAGGGGAAGACATAGTTTGTTTCAAAGGTTAAGGCAGATTCTTCACAGGTCTGATTATAATCCTGATGAGGCTGATTTGTGTACGTTTCTAGCACAAAGGCGGAGTCATATCCACAAGGAACTATTTCATTTCCTTCTGCCTGAGGTGGATTTCCAGAAGTGTTAGACACTTCAGTCTGAAAGATGCTGGCAGCAATCCTAAATTGTGGACAATCTAATTCTGCATGTGCATTGGTATTGTGGATCCTGCACCAATTGGTAAGGGCTGCTTCAGCAAGATTGACTCTGGTAGTCTGTTTGGCTTCACCAGGAGGCTGATTGTCTAGGGGTGATGGTAATGAGCCATTATTTGGCCTGGAGTTCCACACTCTGGGCTGTTTAGGAGGATTATTATTGTTTCCACCATTATTTTTGAAGTTATTGTTGTTATATCCTCTGTCAGGGTAGTTTGGTCTGTCATTGGAATAACTCCTATTCTGACCTGACTGCGAATAAAACCCTTGGTTTCTCAAATGTGTTACTTTTGTGGTGAGTTTTCTGAGTTGAGCAGAAATTTCTTTGATTTCCTCCTTCTCCTCTTGAGCTTTGGCCACTACATTTTCGGTCTGAGGCTTGAAAAAGGAAGATCCATGGTTATTGTTGGATAGATCTGTACCCTGAGGTGTCTGAGCATGTGCAGGATATTGTGGCAATTGGCCATTTCCATTAGGAGGAGGCATAATACTCAATGGAGGTACTTGCAAAGGTGCAGGCATGACTGCTGGGGGTATCAATGCCCCATTTGGATATTGTGCAGGATATTGTGAAGGATAAGCTGCAGGATATGGTGCTGGATATTGTGATTGTACGCCAGGCAAAGTAGGGAATGCTATATTTGGAGTAGGAGCAGGTATCAGCTGCTGATTTACCTTGATAGCTTCTTGAAAAGCTCCTGTCAATGTAGTGATCCCAAGATGTGTTCTTCTGATGAACATGGAAGTTAATGGATCCAGGGCTGAATAATAGATACTCCTAGCAGCAGCATCAGCCACCACATATGGGGAAACTAGCTTGGACAACATTTTCTAGAACCTAGCATTGAAATTGGCAATAGGCTCATTCTCAAATCTTTTGATTGTGGCAAACATGTGGTAATTCATGGATGGATCAATAGGGACCTTGAACCTGTCAAGAAAAGCTTTCTCTAAGACAGCCCATGAACCGACAGAAGCTTGGCCAAGACTGATGAACCAATTATAAGCCTCTTCCCCTAAGGAAAAAGGGAATAATCTGCACACCACGTCCTGATGTTCTATTCTGGCTCTGCAGCAAGCTTCTTTAAATGTCCTGATATGATCATCAACATCTTGATAAGGATGATATTTTGGACAAAGTTTGTCCGGATTCTTTGGTAACTCGTGATATGCATTAAAGGTCAAGGGTGACTCTGCTGCAAAGAAAGACATTGCAACCTGAGGGGGCTGAACTGGTGGTGCAGTTGGCTGAGGTTGAACTAAAGGTACACCCTGGGTTTGAACAGGAGGTGTCACGGATATACCGGAAGGTATTTGCAAACCAACAGGAGTTACAGGAGGAGGTCCCGGTGAAGCTCTAGACGCACTAGACCCTGGAGTATGGTGAATGTCTACAGTCCTAGGTCTGAAACCTCTAACAGGCAATTCTTCAAAAATTTCACTAGGTCTAGACCTGGTATTTATCCTGTAAGCCAGGATTTCTTGATTTGGAGGCAAATTGGCTGAAACTTTGCAAATATTGGCTGGATTCTACCGGATGAGGTGATATTTGCGGTTAAATTGTGAATCCGACTAGATATTTACAAATATTTGCGAAGATACTGCAAATATGACAGAATATTGGGATATCCTGACCCGTAGCACAAGATCTCAAGTGTTTAAGGCTCAAATTCTCAAAGCTTGAACAAATTTACGCCTCTTTAGCTGATATTTAGTGAATTTAGAGAGATCTACTATAAAGCTTGCAATATTTATGTGAGATCTATAAATCTTTACATAGAATGAACACATACAATCTTCTCACAGTAAATATTTACGTAATTTACTGAAATTCACGGGCGATCTGAGGTTACCTTACTCTATGCGTCGTCAAACCTAAAAATACTGATGATGAGCGTGATCTTCCGAACTTGGCCCTCCTTCTAGCACCAATTTATGTTGGTCATGATGTTAGTCACAAACAAACATAGAATAAAAGTACACATTAACCTTTATTCATCTTGAAAAATACAGTGAATTCAAAGAATTCATGATCCCAAGTCTCCGGTGATTAGGTCTTAATCGACTAACGTTACTCAGTGGTTAATGTGAGTTGCTATTTCCATTTTGGGGCCTTACGTGAAAATGCACCATCATCATGAAGTTCCTGCAGAAATTCCTTACAGAGAAGTCAAATTATGCGAGTATTTGATGAAAAGAGGTAAAATACCTAGATCTTTGCATGATATTTTCAATTGTGCATGCTTAGTGTTTCAAATATGCTAAATATTTACGATTATCTACGATATGTCTGCATATTTTGGATTGTTTGCTTAAGATTATCAGTTTATTTGCAATTGTGATAGTGAGATTCTCTGAAATTGAAAGAAATTAAAGGAAATACTTCTAATTAAGTTGAACCTTTAGCTTTTGATCCACATACATGCTTGATACTGTCATGAGGAGAAGAAATCAAACCATATGTTCACCAGGACATTCCATAGCTAGATACAGTTAATGCAAACTTTAGAGGATAATGAATGAAAACAATACATGCAACATGATGAGCACTCCAAGGGACGCAGCAAATCAAAGCATATATCCAGAATTCAAACATAGATTACTCAAGATTTACGAAGATTTGTAATCAAAATACTCTTCCCTTTCATTAAGTATGCAAAAGACATATACATATACAGCAGCTTTGAAATAAGTCCTGAATGTTTCAGCAATCAGATTTCAATTAAGTTTCGAATGAATATAACAAGGCATTCCACCACCTTTTATAGAATAAGGTGAGGAATCCGTTACAAAAGATCCACGGATCTGATTTATCAATACAAATCAACGGTCATCACTTTATGACTTGTCAATTTTATAAAAAGGCACAAGTTACCAGCTGGCAACTATCTATACTGCATATGCAAAATGTTCCCCTTCATGATGTATCTTCATCATGTTCTTCATCTGATGCATGCGGGTCATCATCATGTGCATCGCTCTCTGAACTTTCGCTATCCAGATGATGACGCTGCTGCATATGGGGCTGCATGCTGCTCTGGATTTGTTCGTATGACTGCACAACTTGGTCTATTCCTCCGCCATCTTGAGTCTTTGCCTTGATGATGGCGTGTTTGTGCGCTTCATACTTATCCCTGCTGTTATCCAGCTTATTCTTTCTGTCCTGCAGTGTCTCATTATAGGTCTCCATCTTGACCTTGATCCTCATCATTTTATTTATTATCTCTTCTGTCAAGTGGACTAGCGGACTATCATCTTCCACTTGGAAGTTGTTGGATCTAGGGCATACAACTGAGAGGGGGGGGTGAATCAGTTGTATAAAACTTCTTTTTTCTTTAAAACACTTGATTCTTTGTTGTTAGTTAGCAGCATATCAATTAATCATCCATGAAAGCATAATACATAAACACAAGAGCAGATAAGCATCAACACATTGAACGCCAAGATTTTGACGTGGAAAACTCGGTTAAGGGAAAAACCACGGGGTGATTAACCCAAGAATTATTCTCTGTTAGAAGAATAAAGAAAAATGAATGGCACATGCCAATTAGGGCTCACTGCCCGAGCACACTGCTCACAAAGAGGCCCACTGCCTACAAGGAGACACACTGTCTACAAAGTGATAAAAATCACAGTCTTAAACTGGAGAATGACATCTCTACCATGTCCGGATCAGTTCCAATTAAGCCCAAAAACCTCTGCTCTGCCTTTCGCACCTCTCTTCGCTATGCAACACTCATCCACACATACCACACCTCGAAATGAACTCACAGACCGTTATTTATACAAGACATCGACTTAGAATCAAACATCTAAGTCGGCAAACAATCATAAGAGTATCCGCAAGATGAATAACACATCCGGTCGGCCACCACAAGAACATTCGCAGGATGAACAACTCATCCGGTCGGCTAAACAGAGCAAGAACTTTATCCGGAAGAATAACTTCAATTCCAGGCTCTACTATCAATGTGGATCAACAACACAACCTCAACACGATCCAGAAAACTTCACAAGCCTGCCTGAATGTCCGGATACATCCGCACTTCCTTTACTTGCTGGAATCTCTTGTCTTCCTCATCTGAAACTTCAAGAACACAGTCTGTCGCCACTATAGAAGGTACTTCCGGACCTTCAAATCATACATTATCAATGCGGACCAATGACACAACCTCAACATGATCCAAGAACCTTCACAAGCCTATCTGAATGACCAGGTATGTCCACATTTCCTTTACTTACTGAAATCTCTTATCCTCCTTATCCGAAACTTCAAGAACACAGTCTGTCGCCACTGTCATAATGCAAGAGGTACTTCCGGACCTCCAAATCATACACAACTCGAGATGGCACATCACAAGGCCATCCCAAATACTCTTTCTAATCCGCAGATTAGGATTGTACAATTCCGGACCTCACCGGACCTTTCTGTGATCCTCTGTCACCTCTAAGCACTTGCCGGAACCGGTTCCACAGAGACAGCCATAAATTCTTCAGGTCTTCATGCGGACCTCTGAAAACTTGACTGAAGCATCTCAAGACTCATATCTGCAAACCCTTTAATCCGCATCCTCCGGTTCTCAACCTATCCAATATATTTGCCTTCTTCTCATCACTGTTCTTCACTATTCCTGACTGAGGGTAATTTTCTCAATATGCTCAACACACAGCTCATCCAATCCTTCTTGTCAATGTAATATGAGTATGTTGACATCAATGACAACACTAGTTCACCTCATACTTGCAACAATCTCCCCCTTTGTCATTGATGGCAACATATGATGTGAAAAACCATCAAGACAAGAACTTCTCCTTTCTGTCACAACTCCCCCTATCAACAACAACTTTTTACATGTCTTCTCTCCCCCTTTGATCATTAACCACTTGTTTTTCACATGTCTTCTCTCCCCCTTTGACATCAATGGCAAAGGGCTCATACTTGCAATTCTAATACATCAGAATCATACCAGCTGCTCCCCCTTAGTAGCAGCTCCCCATCATCAGTCCGGATCACAAGATATGACTGTGATATCCACCGGATTGATGCACATCAGTGCATCTTAGTTCATCACCGGAGGGGCCATGACCCCTAACTTCTCCCAGAGATATTCAAAAGAGTCCTTGGGAAGCGGTTTTGTAAAGATATCTGCAATCTGATCCTTGGAGGGAACATACTCCAGTCTGACTTCTTCCTTGTTTACTTGTTCTCTCAAAAAGTGAAATTTGATAGATATGTGCTTAGTCTTAGAATGCAATACTGGATTCTTAGAAATATTAATTGCACTTGAATTATCACAGAAAATTGTGATAGGCTCCTCATATTCAACTTTGATGTCTCTTAGCATCTGCTTCATCCATAAGATTTGAGTGCAACTACCTGCTGCTGCAATGTATTCTGCTTCAGTTGTAGACAGAGATATTGCATCTTGTTTCTTGCTTAGCCAAGAAACCAATCTCTTCCCCAAAAAGAATGCTCCACCACTAGTGCTCTTCCGGTCATCCACATCTCCTACCTAATCTGCATCTGTGTAAGCATGAAGAGAGAAATCCGGATCTCTAGGGTACCATAGACCATACTCAACTGTTCCTTTCAAGTACCTAAAAATTCTTTTGATTGCCATAACATGAGATTCTCTAGGATCAGCCTGGAATCTTGCCACAAGACCAACAGCCTGCATTATATCTGGTCTAGTTTGAGTGAGATACAACAATCCACCAATCATTGATCTATACTTTGTCTGATCAGCCTTTGGAGTATCATCATCTTTGCTTAACTTACATCCGGTTGCCATAGGAGTGTTCATAGGCTTTGAGTCTTCCATACCAAATTTCTTTAACAATTCTTTCACATATTTGGTCTGAGAGATGAAGATCCCTTCTTTTGTTTGAGTAATTTGCAGACCCAAGAAGAAATTCATTTCACCAAGCATAGACATTTCAAACTCACTTTTCATCTGATTTGCAAAAGTTTTGCACATACTATCTCTTCCTCCAAAAATGATATCATCCACAAACACTTCAACAATCAAAATGTTTTCATGATCAATTTTGAAATATAAGTTACTGTCAGCAGTACCTTTGTTGAATCCAATCTGCACAAGATGCTTATCCAACCTTTCATACCATGCTCTTGGGGCTTGCTTCAATCCATACAAAGCTTTCTTCAAATTGCAGACCATATCATCATTATCAGACAATTGAAATCCATCCGGTTGTTCAATGTAGACTTCTTCTTCCAGATCACCATTTAGGAAGGCAGACTTGACATCCATCTGATATACCTTGAAGTCTTTGAAGGCAGCAAATGCAAGAAGTAATCTGACTGCTTCAATTCTTGCCACCGGAGCAAAAGTCTCTTCAAAGTCAATTCCTTCTATTTGAGAGTAGCCTTTGCAGACCAATCTAGCTTTGTTTCTGATTACTTCACCGGCTTCATTTAGTTTGTTCCAGAAGACCCACTTGGTTCCAATTACATTCCTGTCTCTAGGTCTGGGAACAAGATCCCAAGTATGATTTTTCTCAATTTGCATCAATTCATCTTCCATTGCTTTGGTCCAGTTTTCATCATTGCAGGCTTCATTTATTGTTTTAGGTTCAATCTTTGAAATTAGACAACATTCATCCTGATTTTGAGCAACATTCCTTCTAGTTTGTACACCTTTGCTTCTGTCACCTATGATCTGATCTTCAGAGTGGTTCAGTCTTACATACCTTGGAATTTTGGGAGTATCCTGCACTGCTGCTTCTTGATCAGGCTCATTCAAACCTATCTCTTCTTCCTGCTTTACCGGATCAGGCTGACTCTGTCTCACCGGAGAGGATTGAGGTCCTTGAACACTGTCTTGGTCATCTTCATCAAACTCATAAAATCTTGAAGGCTTCTCAATTACTTCATCAACTTTCACATTGGTGCTTTCTATCATCTTCCTCAATCTCTTATTGTAACACCGGTATGCTTTGCTTTGAGTGGAGTAACCCAAGAAAATTCCTTCATCACTTCTAGCATCAAACTTTCCTAGATCTTCATCTCTTTTAATATAACACTTGCTACCAAATACTCTGAAATATTTCACAGTAGGAGTGATGCCAAACCAGAGTTCATAGGGGGTCTTACCGGTGTTGTTTCTGATTTGAACTCGATTGAGAGTTTAGACTGCAGTGCTGATAGCTTCCTTCCAAAACATTTGAGGAACATTTGCTTCCAACATCATTGTCCTGGCAGCTTCCTGAATGGTCCGGTTCTTTCTCTCAACCACTCCATTCTGCTGTGGAGTCCTAGGAGCAGACAACTGTCTCCTTATACCCTGCTTCTCACAAAAATCAATGAACTCACCAGATGTAAATTCACCACCTCTATCAGACCTTAGACACTTTAGTTTCAATCCGGTTTGATTCTCTACCATAGCTTTGAAGATCTTGAACTTCTCAAATGCTTCTGATTTTTCTTTTAGAAAGGTAACCCACATCATCCGGGAATGATCATCAATTAACAACATGAAATATCTATCACCTTGCAGACTCTTGATTCTTGTCGGACCACAGAGATCAGTATGTACTAATTCCAACAATCCGGTAGAAGACTGATCTTTGCTTTTGAAAGAGACTCTGCTTTGTTTACCTAGCTGACATTCTTTGCACAAACTATTTGTAGGTTTCATCAATTTTGGAAGATCTCTTACGGCCTGAGTATTGCTTATCTTGATGATGTTATCAAAATTTACATGGCACATTCTTCTATGCCATAACCAACTCTGATCAATTTGAGCAAACAAACAACTTTTATTTGAACCAACCAGATGAAAGATATTACCTTTTGTCTAAGTATCGGATGCAATCTCAGTTCCGGAGCTTGTAAAGATTCTGCATTTTCCATTTTTGAACCGGAGATCATAGCCTTTGTCCACTAACTGACCAACACTAAGAAGATTGTGCTTCAATCCTTCAACATACAGTACGTTACCTGTTTTGCTCTTTCCATCAAAGGAAATAGTTCCCCTGCCTCTGATTCTGCCAGCAGAATTGTCACCAAACTTTACCATTCCTCCTTCATACCTTTCCAAATTCAAGAACCTATTCTTGTCACCAGTCATATGGTGAGAACATCCACTGTCAATAACCCAATCATCCTTTTCTTCCACTTGAGCAGCCAAAGCTTTTTCAACAACTTTGTGATTGACAGATTCAGAGAGTATTGAATCTTCTTCCTTGATGGCAATAAACACCCACTCATTTCCGGATTTGCTTCCTAGTTCTAATTCATCATCTGTTACTCCTTCATTGTCATCTTCTTCATGAACATAATAGCAATTCTTTTGAAACCTTTGTCTGTTAGTATTAGACCTTGCAGATCTTTCCGGACATCTTGAAGCAAAATGACCAATCTTATTGCAGTTGAAACACTTAAAGGGTAGTTTTCCTTCATACTTACCGGATCCTCTTGGCAGTCTCTTTGCAATGAGGGCTTCAAGTTGAGCTGTTTCTACTTCTTCTTCTTCCATGTCTCTTCTTGCTTGATCATACCATGACATTTTCCTTGATGAGTTTTCTCCCGGATCAAATCTCTGTTTGCCTTTCACATAGGCACTGGCTTTGAAAGCAGATTCAGTCTTGGGAGGATCATCTCCAAACTCGGTCATTTCAAATGTAGCTAGTTTGCCAGCCAGTTGTTCTCTTGTGACAGTTGTGTGGGCTCTGAATTCATCAATGGCAGCAACCTTGATTTTGTAGGCAGCAGGAAGGGATCTTAGGATTTTGCAGACAATCTCATTTTCATCTAAAGTTCCACCAGCATTTCTGATTCCACATACCAGCTCATTCACTCTTGGCATAAAGGTAGTGATGTTTTCATCATCTCTCATTTTCAATCTTTCAAATTTCCCTTTTAGACTTTGCAACCTTGCACTTTTGACAAACTCATCTCCTTCATACAGAAGTTCCAGTGTAGTCAGGATCTCATATGCAGTTGGTAGGTCAATAACATTCGAGAGATCTGAGTCATTCAATGTGCTTAGAAGAGCTTCCTTGGTCCACAGATTGTTTTCAGCTTCTGTGATTTCATTCAAAGTTGTCAGACCACCTTGTGGAGGTACATATGGTTTTGAAACCATAGCCAAGTATGCTTTTCCCATACATTCCAAGTGACACTTCATGCGACCTTTCCAGAGAGTGAAGTTGGTTCCATCGAACTTCGGACTATCCTTCTTGTATGATGACATCCTGGATCTCCTCAAGCGGTTAAGCTCCTATCAAAGGAACTTAGCTCTGATACCAATTGTTGGATCTAGGGCATACAACTGAGAGGGGGGGGTGAATCAGTTGTACAAAACTTCTTTTTTCTTTCAAACACTTGATTCTTTGTTGTTAGTTAGCAGCATATCAATTAATCATCCATGAAAGCATAATACATAAACACAAGAGCAGATAAGCATCAACACATTGAACGCCAATATTTTGACGTGGACAACCCGGTTAAGGGAAAAACCACGGGGTGATTAACCCAAGAATTATTCTCTGTTAGAAGAATAAAGAAAAATGAATGGCACATGCCAATTAGGGCTCACTGCCCGAGCACACTGCTCACAAAGAGGCCCACTGCCTACAAGGAGACACACTGTCTACAAAGTGATAAAAATCACAGTCTTGAACTGGAGAATGACATCTCTACCATGTCTGGATCAGTTCCAATTAAGCCCAAAAACCTTTGCTCTGCCTTTCGCACCTCTCTTCGCTATGCCACACTCATCCACACATACCACACCTCGAAATGAACTCACAGACCGTTATTTATACAAGACATCGACTTAGAATCAAACATCTAAGTCGGCAAACAATCATAAGAGTATCCGCAAGATGAATAACACATCCGGTCGGCCACCACAAGAACATTCGCAAGATGAACAACTCATCCGGTCGGCTAAACAGAGCAAGAACTTTATCCAGAAGAATAACTTCAATTCTGGGCTCTACTATCAATGCGGATCAACAACACAACCTCAACACGATCCAGAAAACTTCACAAGCCTGCCTGAATGTCCGGATACATCTGCACTTCCTTTACTTGCTGGAATCTCTTGTCTTCCTCATCCGAAACTTCAAGAACACAGTCTGTCGCCACTGTAGAAGGTACTTCCGGACCTTCAAATCATACATTATCAATGCGGACCAATGACACAACCTCAACATGATCCAAGAACCTTCACAAGCCTGTCTGAATGACCAGGTATGTCCGCATTTCCTTTACTTACTGAAATCTCTTATCCTCCTTATCCAGAACTTCAAGAACACAGTCTGTCGCCACTGTCATAATGCAAGAGGTACTTCCAGACCTCCAAATCATACACAACTCGAGATGGCACATCACAAGGCCATCCCAAATACTCTTTCCAATCCGCAGATTAGGATTGTACAATTCCGGACCTCATCGGACCTTTCTGTGATCCTCTGTCACCTCTAAGCACTTGCCGGAACCGGTTCCACACATACAGCCATAACTTCTTCAGGTCTTCATGCGGACCTCTGAAAACTTGACTGAAGCATCTCAAGACTCATATCTGCAAACCCTTTAATCCGCATCCTCTGGTTCTCAACCTATCCAATATATTTGCCTTCTTCTCATCACTGTTCTTCACTGTTCCTGACTGAGGGTAATTTTCTCAATATCCTCAACACACAGCTCATCCAATCCTTCTTGTCAATGTAATATGACTATGTTGACATCAATGACAACACTGGTTCACCTCATACTTGCAACAGAAGTTATTACGCAGAGCCTTGAGGGCAGAATCTTCATCTTGATTCTCTATCTTCCCTTCCACCTTGCCCTCCAATGCTTCGAGCATATCTGCTTCAATGCCCATTAAATCGCGTAGCCTCATGCTAATCTCCCTCAGCTTATTATTGCATCTCTTGAGGACTCCGCATTCGAACTGTACATCCTTATACCAGATATCCACCAATAATGCAGTATTATTATTTAACACTTGCTTACTGATAAGCAGTTGTGGATTTATCTTCCTTATTTCGTCCAGCAGGCTGAGGACTTTCTCCAGTTTATAAGACCTTTTCCCGGCCTGCATCTGCAACCTGTCTACCTTGGTTTTGGAGTCACTCAATATGCTCCATCTCTTCAAAGAACATTTCATTATTTCAATGGCATCATCCAATGTGGATGACACCCATTTTCTGATTATGGACACCTCATGTTTCATGAGGTCCAGTTTATTTACCTCCTCCTGAGAAATGGTAGTCAATGGGACTGCAGCTTCACCTGTGGTATCCTCAGGGTTGGTTAAACCCTTAATGTATGCATGCAACTGAGCAATGCGCTCTTTATGTTGCTTATTCTTCTCCTTCTCTCTTTTCACCTTCTGAATTAGAGAGTCAATGATGTTTTTTCCCTCCTGACCTTCCTGCTCTTCATTGGCAAAACCCAGATCAACTGTGCTTATCTGGAATTCGTCCACAGTGATTTTGCCTTTTTCTTTCTCTAAGGCAGGCACAGCAATCTGTGCGGTCCTTCTCCCTGTCGCCGGATCTCTTTTGATGGCCGAGGTCATTCTGGCCTTTCTCCTAGGCTTCATTATATCCACGGCGAACAGGGTGGAGACGTCGAATTCTTGAATCTCCAGTTCCTCCTCAACATTCACCTCCTTTTCTAACCATGGAGGCACCTGATCATGCTTCTCAGCATCATGATGCTGTTCACCTCTATCTCCTGTTTCCACCAATATGTGTTGTGGAGATGGTGACTTTTCTTTTTCTGGCTCTTGATGCTCGCCTTGCTGCTGTTGATCCTGCGGTGCCTCCTCCTGTTGAGGAGCTTCTTTTTCCGGGGGAGCATCTTCTATATGTGGGGAACCTAGCAGTGTACCTGTAGGTAGATCATGATGATCATGATCTTTTTCCTTCGTTTCTTCATCTGTCCCCAGTTCTTCCCCTGTGGAGGTTGGTCATCCTCCTTTTGCTTTTCTACTTCTGGTGGTATGTCCACCACTTTTAATATTGTAGGATCTGCCTGAGGTGATGGTATCTGTTCCGCAGCTGTTACTTGTTTTATGCCTGCATCATCCACCTCTTGGGCCTTATCAACAGGATCCTCTATCGCTTCTTTCTTCTCATCATCAGCCTTTGATTCTTGGACCTCTACTATAGCAGGTCCTGCTGATGTGTCTTGTGGGCTCTGTTGGCCTGATTCGAGAGCATGGCCCTCTGCTTCGGCCATCTCTATCTCCTTTGTCAGGTGGCCCTTATCAGGTGATCCTGCTGGCTATTCAGGACTTGCATCCTGCTTCTCTGTCAAGTCGACCACTACAGGACTTGTCACCTCGGCAATCAGTGTGTCTAGCCCTATGTCCTGAGCCACCTGCTCCGGGCTCTTCTCTGGTTCTGGGCTCTTTTTTCGCTCTGCCTCCGCTTGTTTCATCTCTTCAAGCACTGTTTGAACCGTTGGAGGCTTGTGAGGAGCCACATTGATGCCAGCAGCCGCAAGTGTTTCCATTTCCTATGCAGCTACATCCTGCACCACCTCATCGTCAGACAAGTTTATTGTCTCGTCTAGCGAGACATGATTTTCTGCTTGTGCCTGAGATGTTTCCTTTTGTTGCTCTTCTACAAGTTCTGTTTTGAACTTGACAATGGTAGGAAGTGGAACATTGTGCTGAAGTTCCTTCCGTACTTCACTAACTGCCCCTTGTACTTGCACTGGGGGATGAGTCATCTCACCTCTCATGGAGGTTCTTGTTTTCTTAGGCGAGGTAGGAACCAACACCTGGGGAGCTCTCTTCTTTCTTCTAATTACTAGTGGAGCTTCCTCCTCTTCTTCAGGCTCTTTCTCCATGAGGATATCTTTGCCTGGTTTTCTGGATGATTGACCCACCTCTTGGGTCTCTGTGGTTCCAGCCTCTACTGTCTTGGCTTTCTTGGGCTTGGGAGGAGAATCTGATTCTGATCCTGCTCCTGCTGCTTCCTCAGCTGTAAACACTGCCCTTTCAATTATGACCCCTTTGGGTCCCTTTTCCACCTTCTTGCCTCTTGAGGCTCTTTTACTTGGCTGCTGTGGTGGAGGGATTCTCTCTCCCTTGGTCTTCCTCTTCTCTAGCAGGAAGTCATCATATTCATCTGCAGGAATGTCCTGCCCCTTCTTCTTGTTGTCCACCATGATAGCAACACCCTTTTTCTTCAATGCCTCTACCTGTGCATCTACCCAAGCTTGGGTCAAGTGTATGGTTCTGGCAAAGAATGGGTCCAAGGACATATCCTCCTGCATGGTGAGGTCAGGGGCAGAAATGGTATCATTGTAGATCTTCTTCTGCTCGTATTCATCTGCCATGATCCTGCCGTCATCACTCTTCAGCTGCTGAGGGAGGGGTATGCAGTCAAATGTCCTGATCTGGTTCAGAGTCAACCTCTGATACCTCCTCCTCCTGGCCTCTGCCTCATCTTCGCAGTCAGCCCAAAAATCTTCTAGGTGCCTCTGGTGAATAGGCTTTCCTAGGATCTTCTGCATTCGGCCGTAAGGATCATATGGTCTTGTTACTGGGAAGGGCAGTAGATTCATTTTGTTCAGAGTGACCATCACCTTCTTAATATTATCCGAGTCAGGGCACATATAGTTGCCGATGCTGACTGGAAACAAAATTGGTGGCAGCTTCTTGGCATCCTTATACGTCTGTATGATAGTGGAGCCCTGCCTGATAAATTCCATTAAAACTACTGCATTAGTAGGATACCTTGGCAGCATCAGGGGATGCCCTTCAAAACCTTCTATCCTGATGTAGGAAAAGGTGGCAAATTGGATATACCATGCCCCATGCCTGTATACTGCCTCCTGAGCTTCCATGCTCAGTCTTTTGTCCTGTCATCTTCCATGGTCCTTACCAGATGCATAGAGAATGCATCATTGACCAGTTTATAGTCCTTGATGTAATTAGTTCTTTGCAGCTGGGGATGATGATCCCATATATATGCTGCATTTGTGCCTGTTAGCTTCCCATCTGTGGTTAAGGCATCAAACGTACCTCTATATGCATAGGAATAAACAATGTAAGAGGTCATATAGAAGGCACAATCTGAACCTCCCAGGTTCAGCAGCTGCTCATGCAGAGCATCACTTATGATTTGGCCCCATAGTGGCTTGATGTCTGCATATAGGCACATCATTATTATGCCGTACATCCAGTCTCTGAATTCTCCAGTATCAGGCTGGCTAGTCACCCTGTTCAGTAGGGCAATCACATACTGATATTCCTCATTAAAATCAAACTTGAACATGTGCACAGGGAGCTTGGCCGCTGCATTATATGTGCTGTTCTCGGCCCGCCAAGCATACATATTCTTTCTGGCCGTCTTCTTGTTGGCCTCATATTCTCTTTCAGACTTCTTCAAGTCTACACTCTTTACCTTGCTGCCCATTGGCAGTCCAAATGTTTGGGATAGACCTTTGATGGATAGGTCTGCATACACTCTCCCATGCTTCATCACCTGCCTCGTCTGAGGGTTGTAATTCCGAGCGCACTCAATAACCAGCTCCGGTGACTCCATGGAGTAGGGGAAGCCAGCAGCGTTCCACATGCTGGATACAAACACAGCATCCAATACTGGACTCTTATCTTGTCCATCATTCAGCTTGGCTGACCAAGCCTCCAGGTTGGTACTCCCCTGATGGGTATCTGTAATTGCCCCAAATTTGAACAGGACCCCTCTCTGTGAAGAGAACATGGTCCTACTGAATTCCTCTTGATTCTTGACTGAGCGTTTTTCAGCCATGGGTACCTGCGATTAACAATCATTTCTTCTCACAATAGGATATGCATGTATACATACTGCAAATATCATGCTTATTGTATCAATTTCACGTTACTTATTTATACGGATATATAACCAGAACTCACAGCATCATATAGAAACAACATGATGAGGGTTTCAGTTCACTTACATGGTTATGCTGATTTCCTTTCTATACCAGTATATCGTTGAGATGCTCTTAATTCGGCTGCTGATCACCTTCCTTCCTCAGTTTATGAGCTCCAGTCGCGCAACGGTAGCTGTTATGCAGATATGGAGGCTAGTGCTCTGTAAGACAATCTTAACGCAGGTAAATGCAACAATGGCGGTTGAATTACCTTTTATCCTCGCAGTTAGGGTAAACTTAGGGTAACTCTGACAAGTTAGATCGCAATCTTTGATCATTCGTGCGAAAACTCAGGATCTCGCCAGACGTTTTATTGGGTTCCGGGGTCGGCGGGAATCACCTACCATATCTGCGCGCATTTAATGGCAATGGCGGCAAAGGGAGCGGGGGGATATCCATACGACAAGATATCATGAGGGCAGGATGATATTTCACAAATATCAGGTTGAGTTTCAATATCATCCTCCCTAGTCTTGAAATTGTTATCGCGACAAGATTCGGGTGACAACGCACCTTTGTTTTCATTTTAGCACATCAGGAGGATATTTCGGTCCATCGGGTGATATTTCAAAATATGATGATGACCTTCATACTTACTCATTCTCCTTTCGGAATATCAGGATGACGTCATCATGATATTTGTTCTTTGTATTGGAAATGTCTTATGACGTCATCGTCATATTGGGTGAACATGATCATGTTTACAAAATATCCTGTCGAAATGCAAATATGATGATGATGTCATCAGGATATTTGTTTCTTTGTTTATCGGATTCAGATGATGTCATCAGGATATTTGTTAAGGGTGATATTTTGCATCAGGATGATATTAACGAATATCGGGTTACTTTCAAAAACATGATGCTCGTGATACGAAAGACCGTTCGACTGGGAGGACTTACTGTTACTTAAAGTTGATGTCCAGATATTTGAACCGCAGGATATTATCGGGGGGACATTTCAAATATGATGATGATGTTCTTCAAATAGCAAAACTGAGTTTATAAAATACGACCCTCTTCTTGCGAATATCAGGTTTGACCAAGACTTTGACTGTTCATAACTCTCACATCCTGATGAATATCAGGGTGATGTAAAAGGCAAACCTGCATGACTTTTGATGCTCTTTCAGAATATGTGGTCATATATATGAAATATGAATTTTGACAAACTGACCTCATATTGGGGCTTACCTGATCTTGACTCCACATGATGATGAACATGACTGATTTTACCAAACCGCCAGAAAGCAGACAACACAAGCCAAAAGAAAAGTTGGGTCCCTGTTTTGCCAAGTCAAAATGGGGCGTGTTGTGTAACCACACAACAGGACTCAAACACAATCTTCCATGCCACAAAATGCTATCACAATCTTTGATGCATCTCCGCAGATGCTGAATTTAACTAGGTCGGCAAAGACTGGTGTTAACACAAGTATTCTCAAGAACACGCTTCTTGCACAATCTAAATTACACTTTGCAGACCAATCTAAATTTAGGAGCATGATCAGGAGACATCCACAAGTACATTGTAATCACCAAGAATAACTGCATGATCTCTAACCACTCTATCAATAAGATTCTTCAAACTGGAGCACAATAACAACACTGCCAACAACCATCATAAGTAAAAGATAGCTTGCAGACCATCAAATCATGAACCATTACACTTGAAGGCTTTTAACATCATCACAGACTTACTTCCAGAACCACAGACCAAAATACTTCAATGTGGAGGAATGCAAAGCAAAACACTTTCTCCCTATCGCCACCAAACATATAGAAAAACTTATTTTCACTTTAGTGAACATAACTCACTCAATTCTTCATATCGAAGGCTTAAAATTGGAATATAACATCTTCGGACAGGCTTCTAAATAACTTCCAATCTAAAGGTAAAGATATTTATTCCACAAGAAATGCAAAGCATTCTTCTCGATTGTTCTTCTGCATGTAATGCACTGTTTCTACTGCAACACATTGTTATCACTGAAGGGGCTAATTTTCTCAATATCCTCAATAAAGTAAGAGTACAGTTGACACCAATGGCAACATAGATATGTCGACATCAATGACAACATTGATTAGCACATACTTGCAACAATCAAAGTATGATGACTTTGAAAATTGATCATGTGTCTCCATGTGAATGCTGAATGATACCATAATCAAATTAGGAGTCTCGGGCCTCACTGATGAAAGTGACAATCCAGGATCAAGTGAAAACTGACAATTACCAAGCTTCAAGGATAATGATGGGTTGACAACAACTATGCTATGACTGTCATCAAATTGGAAAATTAATCCTTCAAATGTGTCTTCCAAGTTTGAAATGTGAGATTCCACGAATAATGAACCAATGTTTGGCAAATAGGAATCCCAATCGTGAAGACAATGATAATCTTGTTGCTCAAGAATGATGGAAGTACTTAATGAAGGTGGATCAACTATCTCTGAAAAAGAATTAGTAACCTCTAAAATAACTACAACCTCATCTGAAGTCTCAAAAACCTCCAAAGGATCACAAGCATGGTTTATCTTCTCTAAAGAACAAAGAGACACATTGGTATTGGAAAGAGGATTATCGAGAGATAGCGAAGTATTAGGATCTTCATATAATTCTTGAATGTAAGTCCAAAGAGCGTAAGAGCACTCAAAATGAACAAGTGAATCCAAAAGGTCCTCATCATTTATATGCTCAAAAATAACTCCAAAGACTTGAGCCCTATATCCTTTCCAAATCATATACCTACTACCGGTGTTTGGAATAGGAACTTCATTATACAAATATGGCAATAGATTCTACTCACTAAGATGAGTGAGAATAAAATCACTCCATAGCCTAAAGTTCCCTTTCTCTAAAAAAACCATTATAACTGAATTCTTTAAAAAAATTCAAAGATAGTCCTTTCAAAAACTTTCAAAATTTGAATCAAGACTAAAAATGAAGCCCCCCAAGCAAAAAATAATTACCAATTTCAACTCTTTTTCCAAGTAATGAGTGTATGTACCCAAATAGCCTCAAACTAAAAATTTGATGTAAAAGGCAAAATCTGGAAAAATGGCATGGACAAAACTAAAGAGCACAAAATTACTTTTCCAATGCCTATAAGAAATTGAAATTTTGATCAAGTGGACAAAAGTTATGAGCTCGGGAGTAAAAAAAACAAGTTCTGGATTCAAAAGAAAAATCCAACATCAAACTGCAAAATCTTAGAAAACTACTTACATCACTATGAAGTTCGTGGAACTAGCTTTCCATCGATATTTTGTTTGCCAAAATTTGACACCATGGAAAAAAGTTATGACTCCTAGAAAAAATGCCCTCCTAGGGCTAGAAGGGGGCAAAGAGACCCTCTGTTGATGTCAGTGGAATATTCCAAGAATATTCCCTTTCGACAGAAAAAATACCCCTCTTCAAAAAAGAAAAAAATGTCGTAAAACTACCATGTAGGTAAAAATGCCTGTGTTTGGTGTCAAAACCACCTGTTCCAAGTCAAAACTGCCTCGAAGGATTACCATTGGTTTTGTTTATTAACCTGTCGGTGAGGGAGCCAGTAGGGTTAGATTGCCGCTAGGGAGATAGACCGAACCTGCATGTGCTTTCCTAGAAATCACTGACTATAGTAGTAAAAACCACCAAATCTAAGGCTAAAAATTGCCTTGCAATAGTTGATTCGTTGAAACCATAGCTGGAGAATATATGACCACTAAGTGTTGATTCTTTAACTATCGGTGTTAAGCGATGCTGGGTTTTTTGAAAGGACCACTAGAGATTAGCGACACCGGCAGTGTTTGACACCCGCAGAGAGAATTGACTACCGATGTATTTTTAAACCTGTGAAGTAATTGTTAAATGCTATCGTTGATTTTAAAACTACTGTCAGAAGAAATAGATCATAGGTTTGTGTGAACACTTCCAATATGTGGTTACTACCGAAGTCTTTTGATAGTCTGTCGATTCAAGTCATCGATGGGGAGTGGCTGTTCAACAGAGATGCCCGCGATTTTATTAAACACCATCTACTGATGCTATTGCCACCGACTGTGTTGAAGATGGTTGAGATGTGAATGACCGCCGATATATTTCTTCAACTACTGGATATGATGAAAAAACTATGGACTTTTTGTTTAAACCACCACTTCGTATGAAGATTCCAAGGACAATTTTGGTTTTAAACCTACAAAAAATTAACAAAAACCTATAGATTTATTTTTTTATGGCTGAAGCCTTGGTTTCTAAAAATAGGCCACGGGGGGTGATTTGACTCCCTACCCGTATAGAAATGGCCGTAGACGAATTTGTATGCAGACCCCTCAGATTTTCAATAGTTGAGATGCAAAAAAATGCTAAAGATTGTAACATTAGTTGGAACTCTTTGACCACTGATGGAGATTATGTGATTGCCAATTAAGTTTAACTAGTCGTGGACGACAGGGTGTGGGGGGTCTGTGCCACGTGGTGCCCCCACAGTTCTTCCTGGTACCTGCGGATCTGAGGCACCCTACAACAGGGTACCATAGAATATGTCATAAAAAATAAAAGATTAAACCCACAGAAAAAAACTAAATAACCAACAATTATTTTACCCATACAACCTGTGATGTGACCGATGATTCTCTACACTAGCACTACACAATACTTTATATTCCCCCTGTGATAGGGTATCTGCAAAATATTCTCTCTGCGATTTCGTATGGCGGGGTAGAGGCAAAAAAAATTGCCTTTTGTTGCAACTTTGTCTTATTTAGACAATTTTACAGTCAATTTATAAGTTTTCGAGCATCTTGTTGGGACAGGAAAATTCAAAGTTTTCTTATATTCCTACCCACCCATGTTTGACCAAATCAGAAAAACATTATGCCCAAAATCAGAATAATAACTGGTATATCCCCTAAAAATCATATGACTTTCATCACAAATGGATGTCTCACCCCTCAAAATGTAATATAAGGAAGGGCCCCAATTCCTTAATTTCGGCAAGACCTCCCTTTCTGTTATACCAATCCATGCTCTACGAGAAACTGGCTGAAATGACTATGGACATGAGAATAAGGATCAGGGAGAATATTTCAAGAACCACCGATGAAGAAAGTAACACTGATAACCTTTTTATCAAAGAGAGAATCTGTAGTCACGTCGATTTAATCAAAAGCCAGGACTATCGGCATAAGAAAGCACTATCGGGTAATACTCTAAACCTCCCCCCCGACAATATAGATCACACCAATGAAGGAGTTCGGTATAACTCTTGCCGAGCTACCTATGGAACTGGCGAGACTAATGATCATCGGGGAGAAATGCACATCGGAATGAGAAATTAAAGTATCTCCGACTCTGCAATGTCTCAGGGATAAAGCAGTGTAATTTCAACTCAAGTCACACTGATGTCTAGAAAGAATAACTACCATCGGTGAAAGTAAACAAGTTAGAAGAAGAGCTTAGAAGTCTTGCTGAATAAATAACTCACAACGATGTCAGTGACATGTTGTGATGATTACTCCGATGAAGGATGTGAAGGAAGATATCGGGGAAGCAACCGTGATCTGGTAAAATGAATTAAGTCATCCTGATAACATGTGTTATTTCGATAATGATAGTAAGCCACACTCATCGACAAGACTCCCACCAATATTCATATCGGAGACACTTAAGATATCAGAGTAAAATGTTACTACCACAGTGATAAAGTAAGTCAGGCTGATGATAGCCATGCCCATTTCCATATCGGGTAGACCTCAAAAATATTTTTCCGATGCTGATGTACAAAAGATGACATCGAGGAGATAGATGGAGGGTCACGGTGATTGATCCATATGCAAATGTTCACACCATAAGAAGATATTAAATCACCCTGACATCACAAAAATCATACCGATCAATAGAGTTATGATGATGTGACATTTCACAATGATCAAGAAAATTGAAATGCTGGAACAATTAATTGCACACGAGGAAGAGATCCTTTGAAATGCCATTTGAAACCACTGCAATTAAGTTTGAAAGAATTGTCTGAAAGGAGCACGCAAGCAGAGACTTGGAGGAGAAAACAGAGGAATTCGATCATTGCCTCTGACAATAGGTACTCAGATACAAACCTCTGTGCATTAGCCTGCAATTTGAATTTACTGTCCAAGATTGTAATGGAGACTCTAGTGAAAGGAAAGGGCATGAAACAATAGGGTGAGACTAGTAAACCTAAGAAACAAAAAATTGACAAAAGTCCTGATGAGAAAACAAAAGAAAGGAAATTAAACCAGGCCCTGATTGATCAATTGCCTGGATCGACTCCCAAAGCCCAAAGGTCTGCACAACTTAGAGCAGAAGTAGAGAAACTAGAAGATAAGTACAAATATCTTGGCAATGTTTGGACTCCAATTAGAGGTTATGAATTGTTCAAATTCCACTACAATAGAAGATTCAGGAATTTCCCAGTGTCTAACCCGTGGCACTTGAATTTGGGTAAATTGGTCGTTCCTAATGTGTTTTTGAATGCTGAACTCCTCAGACTCCTAGCCAAACATTGCAACGCTAGCCTTAAAGCCATATGCAATCCGCAAAAAGAGCCAATTGTACATTTATCTAAAAATTCTATCTATGAAGTGTTTGATTTAGATGATCTATGCACTATTCCTATAGTCTATGAAGATTTGGATAAAGAGTACTTGAGAATGGTTACCACATATAATGGATGGAGATTACCTATTCACAAGCCTAGGGCAGAGCAAAAAATGATGCCTCTCGATGAGAATGATGGACCTCCATTTCATATGTCATTATTTGAACCATACATACAATACACATACTACACTGTGGGCCAAGTCCTAGGATTAGAGGTCCCTGATTTCATGACAATTCCTCTGATGGTGATAGCCATAGACATCCAGTGCCACAATGCCAGGTAGTTTGACTATGCTACCTATGTTTTTGGTAGAATTGATTCTAGTTTGACCGCAATAAAGAACAATACCCCATCAGCTTCCTTTGAACACTACTCACTCCTCATGCACATGGTGCTTTATTATGGCTAGGAAGTGGGATTATGGCCAAATGAATTCAAAGTTGTTCCAGTGGACCAGAGGGGGCAAAAGCCACCCATGCAAATGTGGACTAGAATATGGGATAGTAGGTATGCCCATTCTAGTCATGTTTATTTTGAAGAATACTGTGTGAAAGTGTTATATAAATATTTCAGTCATCCCTGTGAGTATTCATTATCAAATGAAATAAAGAGGTTTCTCAGACCTAAATATTTTGGTGGTCCTCCTACTGTTACCCACAACTAGGGAGACTGGTATTGTTTTGAGGACGCTACCATGGTCAGAGTTTATGGTTTTGAAGACACCCCTTTTATATTGCCTAAGACTATTCTTGATAGAATTGCTTACTTAGAAATAGTTAGGCAAATGAATTGTTCGAATGTGATGCATTTGAGCTCCTATGACAAACAATCTTTTATGCCTAGTACTCTGTGCTTTGGAGATTTTACTATGGTATCCAAGGAGGGTTATAGTCTCATTATGGACAAACTAATGCATTACAATATGAGATGTACTGAGGCAAGAAAAGGATTTGATCCTAAGGGTTTCATTGACCTTGCTCGGAGAAAAAAAAACCTCAGTGGATATACACATGTCCCATATCCACATGATGATATCATCAGGAATTTGGAAGAGACTGAAGTTGAATTAATGGTTGAGAAATATAATAGGGACTTAGATGAGAAGAGGAAATAGCTTGCAGAGATACAGTTGTTGTCCTTTGGTGATGAAGGGCCTGCAGAGGAAGAGAACCACATCAACAAGCAACTATGATATCTAAACAAAAAATGCAATGCTATCAGTCTCTTGGTATGGAACATGATGAGGAGGGGTCTGCTGATGAGGATCTAAGACAAGTAGCATATGATTCTTTTATTTCAGATGATAAATTTATTCATTCTAAGGAATTTAAATCATTTTTATATAAATGCAAGGGGAAATAAATCAGGGAGTCAGTTGATGATATCTCAGCCAGCAATGAAAGACAATTACTTGATATGTTGAAAACAACAGTGGATAGTGAATTGCAAGATATGACTCCTAGTAAGGTTAGACAGTTGCTCAAAGAAGTAGGGGTGATGATATTTCCTTGTCTTGATTTGAATTCTTCTTTAGTGTTTGATAGCTTTTTGCATAATACAAATGACAGATATAAGCTCACTCCTGAGGGTGTCACAGAAGTGTATATAGGTACCAAATATAACAATAATGAAAATTCACTAATGATACGGGCCTTGTACCCGCCTCATAAGGAGACAACCATCATAGATACTGAAAAGGCTTTTGGGCATGTCATGACTTTGAAGGTAGGGGAGACTGACCCCTTGATCACTGCAAAAATTGGTATAAATATTGCAAAATTGAACAAAAGTGCAGGCTCAGATGCTGATTAAAGAACGGGATGCATATAAACTGAACTATGAGAGATTAACAAAAGAAAATGATTTCTTAAAAGATACTGTTAAGAATACCTTTGGAGGATCGGTGAAAAGGTTAACTCAGGGAGAAAGCTCACAAAGCATCCAATCACCATCTATTGACTAGATAGCTTAGGTCTAAATAGATACACTTGCAATGATGCTCCAGAATAGGCATGTTAACATGATGCATTGGATGAATAGATTTTGGGATGTTTATTCTGAAAACTATAAAGTGACCCAAGAGCATGAGAGGCTTGATAAAAGGATGCAGGAAAAACTCCATGAGATACAGGGCAAGGATGTTTCTGACACTACAGGCTTTTCTAGTGCAAAAGATTTAATTGAGTAGCATCAGAAATATTATGATTAGCTTAAGAATGATGCCAAAGAATGTATTGAAGCTTCAAAAGTAGGAGTGCCCATGTTGTTCAAGAATAATAAAGAATTGAAGAGCAAAGAGGAATGGAGTAAAGACTGTCAAGTGATGTTGCATGAAGTCTTAGGAGCTCTCAAGGACAAAGACTCTACATCTGGAGAAGATGGTAAAGATGGAAGTGATCACAAGAAATGCTATTGAATTCACTGATACACATCGCAGCTAGGGGTATTTGGACCAGATTGCTCATATATACTTATGGTTAAACATAGCTTAAAGAATTGTTATCTTTATTATTATTATGTTAATCATGTTGATTCCCAAAAGACTTTTTGAAGAGTTATGTCTCTTCATAAGTATTTCTATATAAGTTGAACATATGATGCTAAATTATTATCAGCAGTAGGAAATAATATATGAATTTTACAATATTTCAAAAGACCATGTTGCAAGTCATACATTTGAGAAGTTAATAGAAGATCTCTGATTCAGTGGACTTATGCTGGAATCAATTATTTGTTGAAAATTATTCATTTATTTGGTTGTCTCCAATTCTACATTTCCTTGTTATTCAAATTAATATATCAAGTATATATTTAATTTGTCAATGCACATTTGTTGTACTTGTGTGACTTGATTAATCAGTTTCCCTAAAGGAATTAAAATCCTTCTTGTCAGTCACAGTAATTTGGGAGTGTTAATCTGGATCATTAAGTAGAACCATATAATTAGGATTGGCATTCTGTCTCCAAGTTGATATTATCTATTGTTCTTGCATAATTCATTCAATTGGTTCCTTCAAGAAAGGATTAAAATTCCTTCTGGTGAATAACAAGAAACCTGATTGTATTAGTTGGATTATTAAGAAGAGTCTGTCAGTCATTTCCCCATACGTTTATACAAGTTATAAACTAAAGTATTGTGCCAAACAGTTAGAGTTACTACCCACTATAAGCCACTGGTCTTTGTCTTCCATTTAACTCTTTTTTACCCAACAAGGCACTGGTCTTATTCAATTCATTATTCAAAAAACCCTTTATTAGTTAAGCACAGTTGTAAAATTTACCCTAATATTGCTTATACAATTTATACCAATCATACGTTAGATATTAGATATAGGATTAATTAGCAAGCTCTCATCTATTCTACACCATTTGCCACTATAGGTAGATCTATTTACTTAGTCAAAATACTTACCCTCAATCTACTTTAATTTTCAAGGTTCACCCGCTTAGGTTTAGCAGGACCTAAAGCGCAGGGAATCATCAAACTCTAAAAGTTGATTCCATCGTGTTAGTTCAAAAATGTTGCAAATCTAAGCATAAAGCCTAGAATCCTCTTAGGATTAGCAACCTGCATTTTTGAGACCTAACAAATTGGTGACTCTACTGCGGAACGAAATAAAGGACCTTGGTAAGAAACCATTCTTTTATAGAGTCAAAAATTTCAAAATTTCAAACCGGTAACTCTGCTAGCAAAAAGAATTTAGAAAAGATAAATTATAAACTTTTCCTATTTACAAAATAGGTGGTGACTCTAGAACTTGTTATAACAGAAAGTTAATACCAATGGATGGTAGAAGATCCAAGATGGAAAGGAAGAAATTGCAATCATCTCCACCAATTAGAAACATCCCCAAAAGAAATGGAACATCAAATTATTCTCATCAGAATAATAATCAGGAGGCTCAAGAGGATAATGCCAAAAAAACTATCAGAACTCATAATAGTTTTACACCTCTACATGAATCAAATGAAAATTTCAATGGAGTAACTGATGATATATTAGAAAAATACAAACCTGATCATCAAGAATAGCTTGAATGTGAAGCACGGGCATGAGAGAAAGTGATCAAAGGCAAGTTGAATATGATTTTAAAATGTCATTATAGTAGGGAGAGGTGGTGAAACATAGATTCTCAAATCAAAAAATGAATGAAAGTCCAAAGAATATAGGAAGTATGAATGAAGCACAGTAGGATGTGCTTAGGCTCCAGAAAGAACTTGAAATGATCGAGATAGAGGAAACTAAGAGGTTGTTAGAACAAGAGATTCAACAGATAAAGAATAGGACTAAAACAACTGCCCCAAAATATGTACCTCCACATAGAGGAAACACTTTGAGAAATCCACAGCAAAATTTACACCAAAATACAGGTGCTGTTTCCAATTCACAAGCATCCAAAAGTCATCAAAATACCCTTCCTAAAAATCCTAGACCACCCCCCATGCACAACATCTCTTAACATATGGCTAATACTTACCCACACCCTTGCCAACAGTATTATAGACCACAAAATCCATATATAAATCCCCACATAAACCCACAACAACAATATGCTTATCATCAGCATCCAGGTGGATATAATTACTATCCTAACCCGCCACCCATGAATTTTCCACCTCAAAACCTCACAAACATGTGGCCAATTTGATTTGACTAGATATCAATTGTATCCATACCCTATGGATAGTAACTGGAGAAATATAGTTCCCAAGTTCATTGGAAATAGTGCAGTATCAACTGATGATCATATTAGAAGCTTCAATGCCTTTGTACAAGATATTGGTATGGACTATGAAGATGTTAAAATGAGATTATCCATGATGTCTCTAACTGAAGATGCAAGAGACTGGTTCAATAGCTTACATGATGCTTCAATCAGTTCAATAACAGATTTCCATAATCAATTTAAGGAGCAGTATGGCAATCAATATGCCCCATGAGTTTGCATTACATGAATTGATAAGCATCCAAAAATACCAAAATGAGTTAGTGTATGATTTCAATCTAAAATTTTCCAAGTTACACAACAAAATACCGCATGGATCTAAACTGACTGATCTAGCAGCATTGAGCATTTATCTAAAAGCATTTGATCCCAAGACAGGGTACGAACTTAGAAATCGGTGCCCTATGACCCTGGCTGAAGCACAAAAAGTGGCATTAACTATTGAGAACAACAGGAAAGCTACAGGTATGGTTATCAAAAGAGATAACCCTAGAAATCCTCAAAACCCAAACATTCAGTAGACTAAACAAGAAGGTCAGCATAGACATGAAAGGCCCAGGTTGCACGATATGCCATATAATACAACTTGGAAAGATGGGAGACCCATTGAAAACAACAGAAAGAAACATTATGGCAAAGATACCCCTGACCCTCTAAAAATAAATGTGGCACATATGGTAGAAGATAAACCTTGGTGTCTGGTGTGCAATTTGCCACACTCACCTGAATACTATGTGGTGGCTAAAATAGTACAACAAGAAGAAACATTATACAATTATAATAGAGACAATCACACAATAAACATGATGCAAGATACACCATATTTGTTGAATGAAGACTATTCTTCTACAGAGGAAGAGGGATATGAATATGATGTGGGAAACTAGAAACATCATATCAATATGGGAAAATAAGAAGTGTTCTCAGATCAGGAGGATGGTTATGAGGAACCTACCTATTGTAACAATTCACCATATGATCAGTGGAGAAATCCCACTGAAAATGAAAGAGAAGCTCTTACAATAGCTGCAATAGCTCAAGCTAAAAATGCCTATAACTTAAGGAATAGGACAGTGAATGTTGAACAAGGAATACCTGGGAGTATCTTTATAAAAGACCAAAATTACAAAAAGAATAATGTAAAGTCGTCATTCAAAGAACCAAAAAAAGATGATAAAAATAAAATGAAAGATAAATCACAAAATCAAGAAAAAGAACATATAAGATAGAAAAGAATGATTCGACTATGGCCCATTCATTTGACATTGCTCATGCAGTATCTCAGGTAAAGATATTAGTTCCACTTTTGGAAATGATGAAGATAGACAAATACATAAATACAGTAGTTAAACTGATTTCAGATATACCAAATCAAAAACATAAAGGATCAGAGAATAGAACAAATAATGTTCACCAAGAAACATTCCATATTCCTGAGGTATACCTAGGTGATACATTGACAAAGAATCCCTCACCAGTGGACCCTTTCTACACTACCTTATTAATAAAAAATAGGATAGTAAGGAACTCCATGATTGATTCAGGTGCGCCATGAATATCATACCAATAGAAGTCATGAAAGAACTAGGAATGTGGGTTGACACTACATTTGGTAGGTGTTATGCAATGGATAATAGATCCATCCCAGTCGTTGGCATTATGAGGGATGTGGAAATAAAACTTGCTTCATACCCTGAAGCAACCTATAACATTGATATCATTGTGGTTGACATTCCACCATATTATAGAATGCTTTTATCAAGACAATGGGCTGTAATGGCAGGAGGGAATGTCCAATTAGATTTATCATATGCCATGATACTAGTGGGAGGAAAAGAGATCAAGTTGTGTAGGAAACCAAGATATGAGAACATCATAGAATGCTTGGATCAAAATCAAATAAACTTCTTTTGTGATATAGATTTGGGAGCCTTCAAGGTTGAAAAAAGTCATCCAGAATTGCAGAAGACTGATCCAATACATGTTGAATCTAAGAAAGAGGAGAATGGTGTGTGGAAGATATATTTTGATGGTGAATGTAGAAAAATGGGAAATGGGGCCGGAGTGTTATTTATCTCACCAATAGGTAAAACTTTCAAATACACCTTTGTATTCACATTTGAATGCACAAACAATGTAGCAAAATATAACGCTTTGCTCATTGGTTTGAATATAGCCACCAAGCATAAGATAAAAAAGTTGGCTATATACGGTGATTCAAAATTAGTTACTTCCCAAGTGAGAGAGAAATACTTGTCAAAAAACAAGAGGTTGAAACAATATAGAAATGTTGTCTAGGATGATATTGAGTTGTTTGATGCCTTCTCAATCAATTGGATTGATAGATCAAAACATATCATGGCAGATTTTCTAGAAAATATCGCATTAAAAAGGGATGATATCAAATTAGGGGGTATTACAGAAGTTGAATTCAAAACCAAACCCACTATCCCAGATAATGTACATAACTGGCAAGTGTTTGATACTGATACTGATACTGATATCATCAACTTCCTACATTGTGCTAATCATTATGAAAACCAAGAGATTGATTTTAATGTGTTTGTAGAACATGATGGGAAAGAAACTCTTTTTGGTCAAGAGATAGTTCAGCTAAAAACAAACAAAATACCTAAGGGACTCATAGAATTGGAAAAGGCATTTGATGGACATGATAGATTTAAAATGAAAGACACACCAGTGGTGTAGAACAACCTTGAAGAGATCAATTTGGGACATAGGCAGCCCCAAAGAATGTATACATTGGAAATAATCTCATTCCCAAAATTAGGAGCATGCTCATCAACTTACTCAGGAAGTATAGACATGTATTTACATGGTCATATGATGATTTGAAAGCATATAGGGAGGGTCTTTTTCAGCATGAAATACCATTAAAACTGGATGCTAAACCATTCAGGCAAAAATAGAGGCCTATCAATCCTACATTGGCCCCTAAGATGCTTGAAGAACTCACAAAACTAAGAGATGGAGCTATCATTAAACCCATTAGGCATTCTTCTTGGGTTTCTAATTTGGTGCCTGTCAAAAAGAAAAATGATGATATTAGATTATGTGTTGACTTCAAGAATCTAAACAAATCCTCTCTTAAGGACAACTATCCCCTTCCTAATATGGAAGCAATACTGCAAAAGGTTACCAGATGTGAACTGTTGTCAATGATGGATGGCTTCTTAGGATATAATCAGGTGAAAGTCAAAGAATTAGAGAAATATAAGACTACATTCACCACACCATGGGGAACATATGTATATTTAAGGATGCCATTTGGGCTCACTAATGCTAGAGCAATGTTCCAAAGAGCAATAGATGTGGCCTTTGCAGAATTGATTAATAAAATCATGATAGTATATCCGGATGACATGACAGCATATTCCAAAAGAGTTGATGATCATTGTGCACATTTAGAACAAATTTTTATTAAAGCCCTAGAATATGGAATTTCATTGAATCCTAAGAAGTGCCATTTCACAGTAACAGAGGGCAAGTTGCTTGGTCACATAGTCTCAAAAGATGGAGTAAGAATAGATCCTAAAAGAGTAAAAGTAATTGACCAAGTTCCCATTCCTAAGAATGTAAAAGCTATACAGTCATTTTTTTCTCAAATCAACTTTGTCAGGAGGTTCATATCAAATTTTGCAGAAATTGTTTGTCCCATATCAAGAATGTTGAAGAAGAATTCAAGAGTAAAGTGGACAATAGAAACAGTAGAGGCATTCGCCACCATTAAGAGGGCAATCAAAGAAGCCATTGTTCTGATATCCCCTGATATCAGTAATCCATTCCAACTATTCTCATTTGCCTCATATCATATAGTTACAGTAGTACTATTGCAGAAAAATGATGAAGGACATGAACGACCCATTTCATTTTTCAGCAAATCTCTTCAAAATGCAAAATTAAAATATGACATTGTTGAGAAACAGGCATATGCATTGGTGAAGGCAGTTAAAGCTTTTAGGCCATACTTGGTGGGAGCTGAAATAATAGCATATGTCCCTAATGCTGCAGTAAAAGATGTATTGCTCCAAATTGAGGTCATAGGTAGAAGATGCAGATGGATAAATAAAATTCAGGAGTTCAACATTGAAATCTAGATCACCAAACTAGTGAGAGGACAAGGTCTTGCTAGATTAATGGTTGAAAATAATCTTGAGGTTTCTCAGATATGTAGTGCTAATGATGTTGATAACACAAGTTCTAGCATTGAGCATACTCCATGGTATACTGACATCATATATTATCTAAAGCACATGAAATGTCCTGAAGGATATGATGATAACAAGAGAAGGACACTTAAATTACAAGCCTCAAAATATGTATTTATTGATGGAGATCTTTACTAGAAGAATAGGGATGGTATTCTACTACTATGCCTAGATGAACATTAGTCAAAACATATCATGAAAGAGTTACATGAAGGTATGTGTGGAGGACATTTCTCAGCAAAAACTACAACCCACAAGATCCTAAGGGCTGGAAACTATTGGCCTAGAGTTTTTAATGATTTATATCATTACACTAGGAAATGTGAAGCACATTAGAAATTTTCAAGAAAATTAAAATATCAGGGAGCACTACCCTTGAAACCCATGCAGGTGGAGGCTCCATTCTATCAATGGGGCATTGACTTCATAGGAGAAATTGCAGAGAAGTCAAGTGGAGGACACAAATGGATTTTAGTGGCAATAGATTACTTTCCAAAATGGGTAGAAGCAATCCCAACTAAACAAGCAACAAGAAAGGTGGTGATCAACTTTTTGATGGAGAATATTATATTCAAATTTGGCACTCCAGTAACATTGATTACAGATAACAGAATGTGTTTTAGGTTTGATGATTTCAAAAAAATTTGTAGTACACATGGCATCACTGTGTCCTATGCTGCCCCTTATCATCCATAAGCAAATGGGCAAGCAGAATCCAACAACAAAAATCTTCTAAAAATTATAAAGAGAATGTTGGAGGGAAACAAGAAATCATGTGATTCAAAGTTGAGAATGGCTGTGTGGGCTGATAGGATTATTGTGAAAAGAGCAATTGGGAGATCTCCTTTTGAATTGGTATATGGAACACAAGCAAGGATACCATTAGAAAACATTTTACCAATGTACAAATTTGTTCTTCAAGAGGATTTAAACATCCTTGAACCAATGGAGGAAAGATTAGAACATCTTGCAGAACTTGATGAGACAAGGAGACTGGCTCAAAGATAGAATATCAAGTTGCAATCACAAGTGAAATACCTTTTTGACAAAAAGGCCAAAGACAAGAAAATTGAGATGAATGACTTAGTATTGATGTGGAATGCTAGGTGCCAAGAGAAAGGAAATCATGGAAAGTTTGAAGCTTTGTGGTTAGGGCCTTTTGTTGTAAATGGAAAAGGAGGTGATGATTCTTACTATTTCCAAAATATGTCTGGAGAAGAGCAGGAACTGCCTGTGCATGGGCAATTTTTGAGGCCTTTCTTTTCATAAGATATCAAAATCATGCACAAAGAGAATTAAGTGTTGCCAGTGCATGGACAACCCTTAAATAATTCTTGAAATATTCTTATTCCATGCATAGTAGTCTAGAGCGATCAAGATAGATTAGGATCTTCCAGTACATGGATAGTCCTATGAATCACTCAAAGATAACAAAAACTTTTCCATGTACAGTAGTATAGGATCATCCTCGTTCCCCATCATTATCACTTCCATCTTCCATACTCATACAATTCTATGAAACCATCATCCCTAATAAATAAAATACATGGTCTACTCCCCCAAGAGATCTAAATTCTTGTTACACCCACAAGAAGTATACATCCCAGACAGAGCCACTGTTGGGATAGGAAAATTCAAAGTTTTCTTATATTCCTACCCACCCATGTCTGACCAAATCAAAAAAAACATTACGCCCGAAATCGGAATAATAATTAGTATATCCCATAAAAATCATATGACTTTCATCACAAATGGATGTCTCACCCCTCAAAATGTAATATAATGAAGGGCCCCAATTCCTTAATTTTGGTGAGACCTCCCTTTTTGTTATACTAATCCATGCTCTAAGAGAAACTGGCTGAAATGACTATCGACATGAGAATAAGGATCGGGGAGAATATTTCAAGAATCGCCGATGAAGAAAGTAACACTGATAACCTTTTTATTTGAGAGAGAATCTGTAGTCATGTTGATTTAATCAAAAGCCAGGACTATCGGCATAAGAAAGTACTATCGGGTAATACTCTAAACCCCCTGACAATATAGATCACACCAATGAAGGAGTTTGTTATAACTCTTGCCAAGTTACCTATGGAACTGGAGAGACCAATGATCATCAAGGAGAAATGCACATTAGAATGAGAAATTAAAGTATCTTTGATTCTGCAATGTCTCAGTGATAAAGCGCCATAATTTTGGCTCAAGTCACATCGATGTCTAGAAAGAATAACTACCATTGGCGAAAGTAAACAAGTCAAAAGAAGAGCTTACAAGTCTTGCCGAACCAATAACTCACAACGATGTCAGTGACATGTTGTGACGATTACTCCGATGAAGGATGTGAAGGAAGATATTGGGGAAACAACCGTGATGGGGTAAAATGAATTAAGTCATCAGGATAACATGTGTTATTCCGATGATGATAGTAATCCACACTCATCGATAAGACTCCCACCAATATTCATATCGAAGACACTTAAGATATCGGAGTAAAATGTTACTCCCATGGCGATGAAGTAAGTCAGGCCGATGATAGCCATGCCCATTTTCATATTAGGTAGACCTCAAAGATATCTTATGATGCAAATATACAAAAGATGACATCGAGGAGACAAATGGAGGGTCACAACGATTGATCCATATGCAAATGTCTATGCCATAAGAAGATATTAAATCACCCTGACATTACAAAAATCATACCGATGAATAGAGTTATGATGATGTTACATTTCACAATGATCAAGAAAATTGAAACACTGGAACAATTAATTGCAGACAAGGAAGAGATCCTCTGAAATGCCATTTGAAACCATTGCAATTAAGTTCGAAAGAATTGTTTGAAAGGAGCATGCAAGCAAAGACTTGGAGGAGAAAATAGGGGAATTCAATCATCGCCTCTGACAACAGGTACTCATAAACAAACCTCTGTGCATTAGCCTGCACTTTGAATTTACTGTCCAACATTGTAATGGAGACTCTAGTGAAAGGAAAGGGCAGGAAACAATAGGGTGAGACTAGTAAACCTAAGAAACAAAAAATTGACAAAAGTCCTTATGAGAAAACAAAAGAAAGGAAATTAAACTAGGACCTGATTGATCAATTACCTGGATTGACTCCCAAAGCCTGAAGGTCTGCACAACTTAGGGCAGAAGTAGAGAAACTAGAAGATAAGTGCAAATATCTTGGCAATGTTTGGACTCCAATTAGAGGTTATGAATTGTTCAAATTCCACTACGATAGAAGATTCAAGAATTTCCTAGTGTCTAACCCGTGGTACTTGAATTTGGGTAAATTGATCATTCTTGATGTGTTTCTGAATGCTGAACTCCTCAAACTCCTAGCCAAACATTACAACCCTAGCCTCAAAGCCATATGCAATCCGTAAGGAGAGCCAATTGTACATTTATCTGAAAATACTATCTGTGAAGTGTTTGATTTAGATGATCTATGCACTATTCCTATAGTCTATGAAGATTTGGATAAAGAGTACTGGAGAATGGATACCACATATAAGGGATGGAGATTACTTATTCATAGGCCTAGGGCAGAGGGAGAAATGGTGCCTCTCGATGAGAATGACGAGCCTCCATATCATGTGTCATTATTTGAACCATACATACAATACACATACTACTCTGTGGGCCAAGTCCTAGGATCAGATGTCCCTAATTTCATGACAATTCCTCTGATGGTGATAGCCACAAACATCCAATGCCACAATACCAGGCAGTTTGACTATGCTGCCTATGTTTTTGGTAGAATTGATTTTGGTTTGACCGCAATAAAGAATAATGCCACATCAGTTTCCTTTGAACACTACTCACTCTTCATGCACATGGTGCTTTATTATGGCCAGGAAGTGGGATTATGACCAAATAAATTCAAAGTTGTTCTAGTGGACCAGAGGGGCCAAAAGTCACCCATGCAAATGTGGACCAGAATATGGGACAGTAGGTAGCCCATTCTAGCTATGTTCATTTTGAAGAATACTGTGTGAAAGTGTTAGATAGATATTTTAGTCATCCCTATGAGTATTCATTATCAAATGAAATAAAGAGGTTTCTCAGACCTAAAGAATTTGGTGGTCCTCCTACTATTACCCACAACTAGAGAGACTAGTATTGTTTTGAGGATGCTACCATGGTCAGAGTTTATGGTTTTGAAGACACCCCTTTTATATTGCCTAAGACTATTCCTGACACAATTGCTTACTTAGAAATAGTTAGGCAAATGAATTGTTCTAATGTGATGCATTTGAGCTCCTATGACAAACAATCATTTATGCCTAGTACTCTATGCTTTAGAGATTTTACTATGGTATCCAAGGAGGGTTATAGTCTCATTATGGATAAACGGATGCATTACAATATGAGATGTGCTAAGGCAAGAAAATTATTTGATCATGAGGGTTTCATTGACCTTGCTTGGAGAAAACAAAACCTCAGTGGATACACACATGTCCCATATCCACATGATAATATCATCAGGAATTTGGAAGAGACTGAAGTTGAATTAGTGGTTGAGAAATATAATAGGGACTTATATGAGAAGAGGAAATAGCTTATAGAGATAGAGTTGGTGTCCTCTGGTGATGAAGGGCTTGTAGAAGAAGAAGAACCACATCAACAAGCAACTATGATATCTAAAAAAAATGCAATGCTATCAGTGTCATGGTATGGAACATGATGAGGAGTTTGCTGATGAGGATCCAAGACAAATAGCATATGATTCTTTTATTTCAGATGATAAATTTATTCATTCTAAAGAATTTAAATCATTTTTATATAAATGGAAGGGGAAAGAAATCAAGGAGTCAGTTGATGATATCTCGGCCAGCAATGAAAGACAATTACTTGATATGTTGAAAACAACAGTGGATAGTGAATTGCAAGATATGACTCCTAGTAAGGGTAGACAACTGCTTAGAGAAGTAGGGGTGATGATATTTCCAAGTATTGATTTGAATTCTACTTTAGTGTTTGATAGCTTTTTACATAATACATATGACAGATATAAGCTCACTCCTAAGGGTGTCATAGAAGTGTATATGGGCACCAAATATAACAACGATGAAAATTCACTAATGATATGGGCCTTCTACCCACCTCATAAGAAGACAACCATCATAAATACTGAAAAGTCTTTTGGGCATGTCATGACTTTGAAGGCAGGGGAGACTAACCCCTTGATCACTGTAGAAATTGGTATAAATATTGCAAATTTGAACAAAGCGCAAGCTCAGATGCTGATTAAAGAACAGGATGCATATAAACTAAACTGTGAGAGATTAACAAAAGAAAATGATTTCTTAAAAGATACTATTAAGAATACCTTCAGAGGATCAGTGAAAAGGTTAACTCAAGGAGAAAGCTCACAAAGTGTCCAATCACCATCTACTGACCAGATAGCTCAGGTCCAGATAGATGCACCTGCAACGGTACTCTAGAATATGCATGTTAACATGATGCATTAGATGAATAGATTTTGGGATGTTTATTCTGAAAACTATAAAGTGACCCAAGAGCATGAGAGGCTTGACAAAAGGCTACAGGAAAAACTCCATGAGATACAGGGCAAGGATGTTTCTGACACTACAGGCATTTCTAGTGAAAAAGATTTAATTGAGCAGCATCAAAAATATTATGATCCGCTTAAGAATGATGCCAAAGAATGTATTGATGCTTCAAAAGTAGGAGTTCCCACATTGTTCAAGAATGATAAAGAATTGAAGAGCAAAGAGGAATGGAGTAAAGATTGTCAAGTGATGTTGCATGAAGCCTTAGGAGCTCTTAAGGACAAAGACTCTACATCTGGAGAAGCCTATAAGCATCTGGAGAAGATGGTAACGATGGATGTGATCACAAGAAACACTATTGAATTCACTGATACACATTGCAACTAGGAGTATTTGGATCAGATTGCTCAGATATACTTATGGTTGAACAGAGCTTAAAGAATTGTTATCTTTATTATTGTTATGTTAATCATGTTGATTCCCAAAAGACTTTTTGAAGAGTTGTCTCTTCATAAGTATTTCTATATAAGTTGAACATATGATGCTAAATTATTATCAGCAGTAGGAAATAATATGTGAAGTTTACAATATTTCAAAAGACCATGTTGCAAGTTATACATTTGAGAAGTTAATAGAAGATCTTTGATTCAGTGGACTTATGCTGGCATCAATTGTTTGTTCAAAATTATTCAGTTATTTGGTTGTCTCCAATTCTGCATTTCCTTGTTATTCAAATTAATATATCAAGTATATATTTAATTTGTCAATGTACATTTGTTGTACTTGTGTGACTTGATTAATTGGTTTCCCTAAAGGAATTAAAATCCTTCTTGTCAGTCACAGTAATCTGGGAGTGTTAATCTGGATCATTAAGTAGAACCATATAATTAGGATTGGCATTTTGTCTCCAAGTTGATATTATCTGTTGTTCTTACATAATTCATTCAATTGGTTCCTTCAAGAAAGGATTAAAATTCCTTCTGGTGAATAACAAGAAACCTGATTGTGTTAGGTGGATTATTAAGAAGAGTATGTCATTCATTTCCCCGCACGTTTATACAAGTTATAAACTAAAGTATTGTGCCAAACAGTTAGAGTTACTGCCCACTATAAGCCACTGGTCTTTGTCTTCCATTTGACTCTTTTTTACCCAACAAGGCACTGGTCTTATTCAATTCATTATTCAAAAAACCCTTTATTAATTAAGCACAGTTGTAAAATTTACCTTGATATTGCTTATACAATTTATACCAATCATACGTCAGATATTAGATATAGGATTAATTAGCAAGCTCTCATCTATTCTACACCATTTTCCACTGTAGGTAGATCCATTTAGTTAGTCAAAATACTTACCCTCAATCTGCTTTAATTTTCAAAGTTCATCCGCCTAGGTTTAGCAGGACCTAAAGCGTAGGGAATCATCAAACCCTAAAAGTTGATTTCATCACGTTAGTTCAAAAATGTTGCAAATCTAAGCATAGAGTCTGGCATCCTCTTAGGATTAGCAACCTGCATTTTTTAGACCTAACATGTCCTAAGCGCAATGGCAGGGTCTCATTTTGCCCAAACTACTCCAAAATTGTAGCCACCTTCTGGATCAAGTATGCATTCCTCGAATTGAAAACCTCGTAGATTTGGCATACGGTGTCTGATTTAGACAAAACAAAGGCCAATCTTGACTATCTCGAACCTCTCAAACACAATGGTGTGCTTAGATTTGTAGCAGCACACTCTGAAATAAACCTGTAATACAAGGCTACAAAGAGGAAACCCTCACAAATCTAGTTTTTCCATCAAGTCTTTCTAATTCTCCAGTTCATCATTTGATGCAAGAGAAGAGCATACTCAACTATCAAGATCCACCATGAATTTGCATTCAATCTCTTAAAAATTTAGCTAACAAGAAGAGATTCCACCTAGAGAACTTTGATACCATGTAAGAGTTGGCTAGATAGGAGCCACCCAAGATCTAGGACTTCATGAAAGCACAAGAGAGACAATATGAAAGAATAATAATTTATTCTATCAATGAATGTAAAATTTTATATGTTACAATGTACATGAGAGCCTTTCTTATAAAGACGAGGATGAGAGCTAAGATGTTGTAGTCATGTGACAAATGTCTTAATCCTATGGCATGTGACAACTATAGTACATGTGGAGGATAAGATAACTATATGACAACTACCAACAACTAGCAACAACTAGACACAACTAGGAACAACTAGAAACATCTAGAAGACTCACTAAGTCAACTTAACATGTGAATTATGTGAGGGAATATTATTTAACTAATAAATAGTTAAATAATATGAATTATCCTCACACAAGGGAAACTAGATAGAAAATATCCTTATTCACACTAACAATAGTAAGGATGCTACAATGAGCCCAACATGAAGAGAAAATCCTACTAGGACAAGGGCATGTGCACCAAGATGGGGGACCAAAAAGTGGCCACAAATTAATTTGAAGAAAAATATGGAATAACATGAGCACATTATAATGTTCTAGCATTATGGTTTGAGATGGCTCATAAATATCAAGCCATAATGCAAGCACATTATAACGTGCTAGCGTTATAATGCACTTGTACTATTTCTTCATAGAAAGCAAAGAAAATTGAAGTGTCATTTTTGAAATTATAATAGGTACATGTTATAACACGTATGAGTTTCATTTAACCTTGCTTTGCAATCCCACTCTTAGGATTGGATTTTGCTTGGATATCTAAGCTAAAGGGTTGGGCCTACATGTAAGGTGCCCAAAGATGTGTTTTCAAGAACACATATTAAAACAACTAAATCTTGAGTATGTTCTCCATTAGGTTTACATGTTTTTCAATGTCTAAAAAAAGCCTGGATGACTTCAAATTTTTTATTATTTTTCTAACCATTATAATTTTTTCTAAAATTTGGAAACATTAAATTTTTCATTTTCAATTTCTTTTGCAAGTGTCTTCCTTTTTTTCCAGAAACATATGTATAGTATTTTTTATGTAATTTTTTATCCTTTCATTCAAATTTGAAACAAGTTACATTTTTATATTCTAGACTCTATTCTATATGCATTAAAAAATGATTTTTGATTAGTTTTCAAAAATTTTAGGGGGGAACATGCTCAGATTTTTATTTTTCAGGATGTGTCCACTTTGAAATTTCATAAAAAAACATATATTCATTAAAAATTTAGTAGAAAAATCAAGAATAAACGATGTGATGTTAGCTAATTTTCCACCAAAGTTATTTTGAAATACTTAAAAAAATCAACATTTTAGAGGGAGCATACCATATGCTATGTTATGTATTTCTAACAAAAACAAGAGCACTTTTGTGTCCCCCCTATTTGAACCACTTAATCTCCACCATTTTAAAAAAAGAATAGTAGTTTAGAAGCTAGATTTTAAGCACTACTAGTGTTGTTCTTGTCACATCTTCAAATTTTGAGTGTGCCTAACCTCAATTTCTCATCAAAGATCATTTTTTACTAATTTCAAAAAAAATGGCCACTTTGGACTCCCTTTTGGTCCCCCATTTCCAAGCACATACTTACAAGCTTTCTCACTTTTCTCATTTTATTCCATGTTACTTATCCTTCTCTTTTGTTATCTCATTTATTCTACAGTACCTAAGGTACCTTTATATATTAGGATCAATAGTATCTCAAGGATAAAGTCCATCTAACATATCCATCACCTGCTAATTCAATTGCTACATCTACTCTACTCCCATGACACCTATTGCAAATAGGTATGGGGTGCTGCCACAATAATGGGTTACACTTTTTGGGACATCCAGATTTTTGCTAAAATCATATATTTTTAGAAAATATAATGTTTTAAGCCTTGAAAGGTTCCATTTAAAGGATTTTAATTGAAGAGGGTTTGATCAAACCCCCTTAGATTCAAACCCCCTTGGATAGAACCCCGCTAGTTTTAAACCATACCTATAACGGAGTCTCCTCTACACCTATCAAAATACTAATAAAAAATCACTTTTGATTTCTCTTTTGGGGGATCAAATGAATTCATTTAAAATTTATGTTTTGTAATTATGTAGTCCTTATTATAAGCTTTCCAAAAAGTATAATTTTAAATATATTTAATTTAATTATTATATTTATTTTTTATTTCTTGTGAATGTAGGTTTTCAATAGAACATAAAGTTCTCTATTCTACACACATGGAAAATTAGTAAACTAGTGAAAAAAAATTCTAAAAAATATCTATACACTAGGTATTCATGTCCTTGTTTTAACAAAAAAATAACAATTGAATTTTGATACATATAGAAAAAGTTATGTTTTACGAAATACGCCTATGTCTAAATTATAATTGGTTTGAATTCAAAACTCAATTCAAAAAAATATTCAACAAAAAATTGTGAAACCAAATGCATACACTATATATCGGTGTTACCAATCTAAATTCAAAAGAATAAAAATTTAATCCTTTGTAGAAAGAAAGTTATGTGCTACAGAACACACACCACTTTTAAAAAATGTTGTTTACTATTAAAAACTAATTATCAAAGGAGACGCCAAAAAATTTACAATTTAACTCCAAATTTTTTAAAAAATATATATTTAGAATCTACAAACAAAATCTCACAAATCACTAGTTCACATCATCTTCAAATTCTTAACGGTTTATCGGCTATAGGTGTCAGAAAGTGAAGATTTAGTTCAAAATGTTGATTTCAATGTCAAGTTTGGCCAAAAAGTGTAACCCATTATTGTGGGATGACCCTATGACTATGGGGATACTAATTTGGATGGTAGGAACCTAGAACATGATAAAAATTCCCATTTGGCCAATAATTCACAAGCTTTGATAACCCTATATGGGGCCAATAGCAAGGAGTTATTTCACAACCAATCCTAAGCCAAACAAAAGCCTACCAAGTTCTAGTTTATTTAGAAATTTTATGATAGGATCCCAACTTGGACACCTATAGGGATATGAGCACCCATATAAAAAATTAGATGGATCACCTTGAAAGGGATTTAGTTTAGAATGACCAAGTCTTCACAAAAATATTGATACTTGAAAATCAAATAGAAGCAACAACAAATGTGGCCACTCAACCCATAGTATGAATAATAGATCCCACCTCAAGTTGGTGAAATATGACACAAAAAAGAAGCAACCTCAAACTTGTGCTCATAGCTACCCTAGTACAGTAAACTAGGATGCTTTAGGATAAGGGTGATGAGTGACTGCTCTAAAATCTAGCCTAAATAAGTGATCAACTAAGGTCTCCAAGGAACCAACCTTGCACTAATAACTTCACCATTCATGTAAATGAACTAAATCAAAATCTAGATCAATTACCCCTTTCTGTCAAATTATGCTTACAAAACATGAGCACTAAAGCTTTCATGCCTCCCTTACCTTTGTCATACAAAATGGTAAGCCTACACCAACCAAGTGATATGCCTACAAATCAAATGTTCACACTAGGTTTTAAATTCTTAAGTACACCTCTTCAAAACTATCTAGCATTCCCCACATATCAACAACCAAATATGCCTTTCCAAGTGTAGTCTACCCAACAAGCTCCACCCATAGGGCTCATGTCTGAAGGGGTGCTTCCTTCCACATATGACCCCTTTTTGGGGCATACCTTGAGTATCTAAAGGAAACCTTAGACCATACAATTTGTAATGTGATGTTTCCATGAATAATTCCTAAACTACCTAAATTCAAAGGGGTTGGAAATCAAAACTCCCACATTAAATCTTACAACACAACTATTTGGTAAATCCTTCACTAGGATGGAGTCATTGCAAGAATCTTCCCAAAAAATTGGAAGGAATAGCCCTAGACCGGTATTATAGACTCCTAGAAGCATCAATTCATTATTTTAAGAACTCATTGGTGAGTTTGTCATGACTTTTGACATGAAAAAAATAGTAAAAATAGGAATCTAATAATTCTTAAGCATTAAATAGGACCCCAAAAAATAAGCTTCACATTTTATAACATGTTGGAGACAAGTTCTATATTTACCTACAAGTTTAACAAACATGGATCATAGGTACATTTGTGATCTCTTCTTGCATGCCTTAAATAGGTACATGTGGGACGAGGCCCAAAAATCCCTTACAATTCATATGAAGGGGATCTCTAAAGCACACTTAGGATTGAGAAAATTGTAACTAATAACATAATGAAAGAATATGGTGCTAATGGAAGATTGGTCACTCAAAACAACAAAAACAACAATAACCCCTTGACACCCAAATTCTCAAAGAATAATTGAAATGGTATTACTGATAGAGTTATAGATGCCCCTCCAACTAAGAATGGAAGCAACAACCACAACTATACTAAAAATAGCTATTTTAGAGGCTACAACTACTCAAACATGGGGAACCAAATGCCAATGCTATTAACTATCCCCCTATAAATAATTATGAGATCAATAAACAATGAACAATAGAATGAGTGTACACATGACAATAATATAGATTTTCCATATCAATAGCCTTGATCTTTCAATCCTAAAATTTTTTCTCCATCCATAAAACCATGGGAGATGACATAGAAACTTGTCTTGATTGTAAATAACTTATCTAAAAGCTTCCTCAAGAACAATAACATCTATTTATAGATATGTTCCTCTACCCTCAAGATAAATTTGGTCAAACCATGGATGTAAACATTGTCAACCATTTCTAACTAAGACAATATAACAATAGACAAATCCAAAACAAAGATAGTGACTCACCACATGGATAAACTCTTAAGGTTCACTAGATTAGGGGAATGGTACTTCTATTTGTAGACAATATAATAGAATCATCTAATGCCTCCCAAAATATCAAAAATGACCATTCATCAACATAATCCTAGACCCACATGATAGAAGACAAAGGCCCAAAGTTATCAACAAAATCATAAACACATCTTTGACCAAAACAAGTTAGGCCTTGCATAATGCAATAGATCAAAACATTTTCACCACCTGTGGACTTGGACAACCTAATTCCACCACTAATGAGCTTCATACCTTAATTTTATCTCACATATTAGAACTGCTTAAGAACACTCCCACTGACATAAGTACTCTCCTTGATGTCCTAGTTGTAGGTCATGTGACATGAATCACTTCAACCCCTCACATCAATAATGTTACACGTAACCCTCACCCACCTAGTTTTCCTCCTAAAGACACTACTTTCACATTTGAATTTAGAAAATTACCTTCATATGGTGAAAATAATAGGTGGGTTGACCCAACACTTTGTCTATATGTCTATTATCAATCAAATATGCACCCTATGCTAAGCTTATAGAAGACTTAGCTACCTATTGACACATGGAAACACTCTCAGGCTGTGGGTGACCTATAGTGAGAATGAATCTCCAGAGTGAGCTGGTTCTCCTTATGATTTTTCTAAACTATTGACTTTCCTGAGAAAAGGGAAGAGGAATAGCTAAAATAAAATTCTATTTTTATTTAAAGATGATCCTAAAGTCTAAATATTTGCCCACAAACAACTCTCAAGCCTATAACCTTCTCAGTTTTACCTAAGTCCAACAATCCAAAAGTACTTCGTGTGAAGATTTAACTTAAATGCAACACACAACCTAAATTAGATGGACAAAAACTACAGAGATTTCAATAAAAACATCATGAATTAGAAGGACATAATGAGAGGATTAGACATCATAATCACAATAAAAACATCAAATCAAAGTTATAAAGGAGGCAACAAATGTAAAATAGGAATGCTTTGCTATATTGAAATGAAAGGGGTACATCTAACTCTAAAAAATATGAGTCAAGATCAGTTTTACAAAATCTCTACTTGTTCTCAAGAGAGAAGAAACAAGGATATCAATTGACTAAGAAAAAACTAAGTTTTTCTCCTATAAATGCCTCCAAGAGATCTCTCCAAAAAGCTCCAAAAAATAGATGTAGAAATCCATTTTTGAGCTCCTCAGAAAAGTTGATAAAAAGTCCACCAAACTGCCAAAAGCTTCTGTCAAGTTGCCCCCACCAAGATCTGCTTTAAAATATGCTTTTTCTGCTCAGAAAAACCTCTATTTTGTCCTCATTTGCCTAACTTCACCCAGAAGAAAGAAAATTAAAAAAACTCCTAAATCTGCTTTAACTGCATAAAAATAATAATATTTTAAAATTAATTTATGGATATTGCTTTAAAACATTATTTTACATGATATTTGGAGTTTTATTTGCTTTACAATGATTTGATTTTTCTCATAAAAAATATAGAATAATTACATATTTATGAAAGGATAAAAAAATAACCTATGGAACCCTCCACCACACCTGGATTTCAAAAATATATCTAAGGCATGAACTTGCCAATCTGCCCCTCCTAAGATTTTGCAAGAATATTCTAAGGCATAATTTGCCTTCCAAATTTTATTCTAACCCCTTAGGCATTTAAGCCTTCACAAATATGGTACTAAGGCAAGTAAAATGCCTAGGAAAGAAAATGAGGGTATAAGACCCATGACTCGTGTTTTAGATGGTTTGCAGATTTGTACTTAAGGCATATGACCTAGGCAGTAAAATTAAAAGGCATAAAACTCCTGCCATGTGTATCATCTTTGAAAAGGACTAAAATGTTTTATAAGGTATCAAACCTTCATAAAGTACAAGGAAAACCTATAGTCTACTATGCTTTCGACCCTTCCTCAAGTCTTTGAGACTTAGGAAAAATGCAAAAACACTTAATACCACGAAGGGTATTAGCTAGTGCCCTCAAAATGAATGAAATGTGATTAAAATCACAACTCAAATTAGGGCTTCAATGAGAAAACCCTAACACACAAAAAGTCCCAGCCCTAATTTCTCAGGCCATTTCACATTCACATCTTTGAGAGAGCTCTCTGCATACTATCGCCATTGTTAGGGTTTGGATATGACAAAACCTGATTTTTCTCTGCCATTTGAGCAAATTTCAAAGATTCTTCAAAAGGTAAGTTACTGTGCATTTTGAATATGACTTTTTCCTCCATCTTGAAGCATATTGGCTTTTCTAGGCCATGGCTATAGTCATATTCCTGATATATTTTTCTTGTTTCTTTTTATTGATGTGCCTCCTCCACCATGATGCCGCCATGGGAGGCAAGCTGAGCTCAATATCAAGGGCATTTTAAGTATACTCTCTTGTAGACAATGATGGTAAGGCCCGATTTCAAACTTTAAGCTCTATATCATTGTTTGTTCCACGTATCATGATAAGGGTTTTGTTAACAAAAACAATAGCCTGGGCAACCGCTCAAACTGGGTGTCCCCTATTTCTTGTATGTAGAAGTCAATGAAACTATTTTCTTCTTTCCTCTCTAACATAATGTAGAACCGTGGCTATGCAAAAGTTCATTCCCTTCTACTGGGGCCGTGGGTTTGACACATACTCATCTCTTTATTTTATGAGTATTTCCTATAGACACGCAGGCTGTGACTGTATAAAACATTACTTTTGTGTATTGTTTTTTCCTGTGTTTGTTTTCCTTAGCTAAAGGTTTTTCATTTGATTTTGATGTGCATTTTAAAACCAACGCCATATTCTTCTTTCTATTGCACCTTGACTGTGGTTGAGTGCTATTATAATGGATGTGTTTTCCATTCAAAAGACGCATATCCCTTTTTACAGGGTAGTGCCTTTCTACATGTCAGCACCATATTCAGAATGCTTGTGCTATGGCCTTGATCTGAAGCTTGTGTTATCTTTTGTAAGAGGTCAATACTTGAAAATTTAAACAATTGGCATGCTTTCACAACTTGCATCTCTAATTCCTCCATTTCAAAGATGAAACCTTTCCAGATATCATATAAGGTAGTGGCTTTTGATGTTGAAATTTCTGCCCTTGCAGCAGTATGATGATTGCTACATGACTAAAGATGTAAACTATTCCTTAACACTTCATTTATCCTTCTGATTTATAGTTTGCTCATTTGCTTCTTAGCTCAACAAATAACTTTCATAGTTGTTTCATGACATGAAACACTCTTGGAGATGGTGTTGCTCTTTATTGACTGTCATAGCTCTTTGAATGATGACTCGAGGGTAACCATCACTATGCCTTGGCTTCATAAGCAACTTTAGATTGAAAATGACTTCAAACATTATGAAAATATGCCATTATTCAAATGATATTACTCTTTCTAGCTGGACTGTCCATGATGTTCCAGTGTAGCGGCTGTTTGTGTTGCATATTCACTCTTGACATTGACTATTGTTCAAGATGTATCCATATACCGTAACTCTACACTCTGGCTCATGAACTCCTTTTACATTGTTGATAAATTGGATTCTCAAGTGTAATGAACTCATTTCTGTGCTCTCATGGTATTATCTTCTGTACAACACAAACATTGGGACTCTTGATACTCCATTTGATGAATGTGGCACCTTTGTTCTACTCTGTATCATCGTAATATGCTTCTGTATCATTTGCAATTATGACATCATGGCTAAAGCATTACATATTATGAGGTTACTTTATAAATGTGACTTGGCATAAAATATATTGAAGGCAGTTTATAAAATTCATCTCTAATGACAATAGCTTTGGGTGGTTATTAATATATGCATCTGGGACTTAATATGAACCTCTTTGTCTGTAGACACCCAAAATTGACTCATTATCATTAACATTCAAATATCACATTATCATATCATCTACATTTGTCTAACACACTTGAGCAATATCCCTAACACATCTATTTCTTCTATTAATTAAATAAATTTATATTTATTTAATTAATTCATTAGCTATTTCTTCTAAAATATAATTAAACAATCTTTAATTATTTAATTATCTTCATTCTATCTATTTTTAATTAAATTTTATTTATTTAATTAAAGATTCCTTTCATAAGCCGACTTTCCAATTAATTAAATAAATTGTATTTATTTAATTAATTTATCTTATCATTTATCTCATGAGCCAACATGTGTGCCCCTTTCATTTAAAAAAGATAAGTGGTACTACATCCTTTTATTTAATATCTTTCATATGTAGTACTTTTTTATGTACACAAGCACACATGAGCCCTTTCTTCTCTCCACTTGTCATCTTCACATTCATCTATGTCTATCTTTCAATCTTAGCCATTTGCATAGCCACCAAATCTCCACCGTTGATTGATTTTGGTTGAGTTCTATATAAACACCCTCTCATTCCATACTACATGTATCTAGCATTCATATAGCATCTACATTATCATCCTAAGTGTTAGGTCTCAAAAATGCAAGTCGTTAACCCTAAGAGGTTGCCAGGCTCTTTTGAGGTTTTTGGCTAACTGACATGAGGTAGATATGGCTAAACCCCCTTCACTTCAGGCTCTACCAAACCTAGGTGGGTAAACCTCTAATTAATAAAGCAGATAAAAAGATGATCACTACTTTGATTGGAATTAATCTAACTATTGATAATGGTATAAATTATAAAACAAATGAAAAGACAACAAGTTAATTCTAAATGATCTAAATTGTAATGCTAAAACAATAATGCAATCTGATTAAGTAAATCTAAAGTGAATTTGTATAAGTGATGATGAAAACACTAGACCAATGCCTTATTGAATATAGAGTTAGTATGATCATGAAATAAATATCTGTTTGTTTGGTAAAAACTTGAACTATCTGGCATGAAAGAATAGGTATGTAACTTGTACAACCCTGCAAGGAAATAGTTAATATTCCATACTTATATATCCAATTGATAAAATCAAATTACCTACATTCATCTAAAAGGATTTAATCCCTCTTTGAAGGAACCTATCAGAATAATACTGCAATTGTAATAGATTTATCAAAAACTAGAGACAGAATACAAACCCTAACTATATGACTCTTCTTACAGATCCATGACAATGTCTTCACAGTTACTATGACAGATTTAAATGATTTAATTCTGAAGGTAGAAACCAATTAATCTTATCATACTATAATAGCAAATGTGTATAGACAACTTGAAGATATACTTGATAACTCAAATTGAATAATAGAGAAAACTTTGAAAGGAGATAGTCATATAATTGAATAAATTAAACAGATAGTTGATACTAAAATTTGTAGTTACTGCTTCATGTTCACAGACTTGACTTTATCAGAGAATGCTTACACATGGTCTACCAGAAATAAAATATATTAAAAGTGAACTAGCATTGTTGTTCAAATCTAATCTATAGTATCCCCCATTCTATTCTGTAAACTCTCCCTATTCTATCCTATATTCTATCTCTCTTCTCCCCTCCTTATTCTGGTCTTGGTCATCTCTTATAAAGAGTGGCATACAAGCTTCAGACCAGTTACAATAGTTGTGACGGTTGATAACCGAACAACAGTATTTGTTCTAAAATAGATTCAGGAAATTTAATACTCGTCTTTAACCACCAAATGGATAACCATTTCAGGGTCAAACAAAGCTCTTTAACTGTAATTCCACTTAATCTCCTTCGAGGGTTTCTTCATTATTCCTAAAAAGATTAGATAAAACACAAATTAATTTTTGATCAAATAATCAAAACAAATTTATTTAAACATATGTATTTACTTAAGTAATTACTTCCCTTATCGATATTTTATTCAGCGCCTCAAGATCCTTTCGTGGGTGTTTATATAAATTGATCCCCGCTTTGCATATCCTAAACCATATTTCAAATGTCCAAAGAATATCTTAACCATTCAGATTTAATGTCGTTTTAGGGCTTCTATGTTTTGTATTGGCATGATTTTCACAACATGTCCCTGACATCATTGTGGTTATCGTGTTGGCAAGACTCGCAGGCTTTGTTCTGACTTATTCATCATCGCTGATACAAAGGCTTTTCTATATTGAACTCCTTTTTTGCATCCAGCGCTTGTATATCAGCTTGCACATCGAGCATATACATTGTAATTGTACATTCCAGATATACAAGCGGTGGGGTCCACATTACCTTTTCATTTGTATCTCCGCAATGTATATAACATTTGTATCAACCCTTAGATACAAGTCTGGATACATACAACATCCTTTGTATCACCTTTTAGACTCATCCTTTTATAAACCATAGTTCACTCATGCCTCAGTTTCGCAATCAGCATAAATTGCAATGCTTCATTTGATATACATTAAGTTCGGATACATTGGTTTAACCAAACTCTAATCTTTCTTGGATTCTGCATTGTATGTAGCCTTGTATATTTTTCTTTGTATGTCCCGAAACATACATACAAGGCGGAAACATACAACAATTACATCTCATTTCATAACTTTTCGGTTCCATGACTTGCATAAAGTCCAATGTATATTACGATGTACAATGAGTCAGGATGCATCCTATATATCAGATTTTAATCTTCCCTCAGTTCCACAATGTATGTATACTAAAATGTATGTCTCCAAAAGCATACACATACAAAGCATGATACATACAACAACTTAACTTTATTTCATACTTTTTCAAATCCACGGTATGTATATTAGCCTTGTATATTTACTTTGCATGTTTATCCTTGCATCTCAAACATGCAAAGCCCAATATACATCCGGTGGACTTATCGCTTTTATTCATTTCTCCTCTAAATCGGGTCCGTGGCATGCATATATCATTGTATATCTCCTTTGCATGTTTAAGCATACAAACATAAAGTGCATTCAATGGATTTAAACAACTATTCACTTAAACTTTGAACTTTTTGGGCCCGACTTGTATGTAAGAAAAAAGTGTCATTTAAATGCATACAAGTAAACAATGCATAGAAACCCGATGACTCCTTTATGCGACCATACCATGACCTAATATACAAGGGACTTTGCATATGCATCATGCAATGACACAACATACAAACCACTTTGTATATGAGAGACTTTGTATATACAAACAACTTTGTATATACAAACATACAAACCCATACCACAATGCATTTTACCAAAAACACACATAACTTGCAAAATATAGGGAATTTTAAGATGGTTCAAAAAGTAACCCCTATTCATTTTCGACCAAGAATTCACCCATATTCAGCTCTAATACTTAATGTCATTTTTCCTTTATTTCAAACAAGGTTTGTAACTTTTCACTTCCTTGTTTACGGTTCATCTTTAATGAGCACTTCAACCATGTTATATTAAGTCTTTAGGAATCAGAATAGATCAAATCCAAATATTTCTATCAACTCAATTGTTAATTTCTGCTTGAAAACAACTGTGGATCTTTCCATATATGCTCACATACTGAAATCTTTGGATGATTAAAACTTATTATTTGCCAAAAAGTAGCCTGGGAATTTCAGTCCCAACACTGAGCATACTGAGCATTTGAGCATTCATAGCATCCATTGAGCTTTCATCATTACCATCCATCCATCATGGCAGCTTTTATCTTCATAATTGTTCATTGTTGAAGAAGCAATCCACATCATAAACAAGGAATCACACAATCTAGGTGATGTTGTGCTTGAATTGCATTATTTTTTATTTCATTTAGATTAGATTCTTTGATGATGGTAGGGTTAGGTTTTCATGGCTATGCTTGATCTTATTAACCTGATTTTTTACCTATCACATTTTGGCACGCCTGGTGGGACCCATGTCCTTGATTAATTTTGTTGTTTGAAGTTGTTTTTATGAAGAAGATCAGATTTTTTGAGTGCTTACGACAAGTTTCTGTCGCTTTTGAGAAAAAAATCATCGCTGTCTGCATACCCACATTACTTTTGCACTAAAATCTACCGTCTTTAGCCATTCCTAGATCGCTTATAAGTAGACAGTGATCACTTCTTGTTTATTCTGCATTGCTTTTAGCCTAACAATGGTCAATGTTGTATTTAACCTAATCACTTTTGATCTTACAGTGGTTGCTTTTAGATAATTGAATCATTTTTTGTAGAATTAGGGCTTTTGTTGCATATCATCTCTTTTGCAAATCTAGGTCGCTTATGAGCCTTAACCAGTCGCCTCATGCTTTTTTGTATTACTTCTAAACTTCAACAATCCACATCTAGCATTTCCAAAATCACTTTTGATCTATAGTAGTTCTCCTGTGACAGAAACAGAGATCGCTTTTGACAGACAGTGAATCACCTCTGGTAAACTATGCACTTTTAGTCTGTATAATTTGTAGTTTGTTTTCTTGGCTACTAATTGGGTATTTGTGCAGCATCTTATTGATTTGTCCAAGAAAAGGAGGTTATCAAACTACTAACATATCTGTTGCAGCTCCGATCGGTCCACGACTTGTGGTTTTTCACTAAATTAGGAACATTTGGGCTTGGTACTTAAAATGAATCATTGCTTGCTCCGTGCTTGATTTATCTTTTTTGATTGATTGCATGTGATTGATTGTAACCCAAATTTAATAACAAAAGTATCCTCTCCCCTTCCCTATCAAATGGATCTTGGGTGTATGAGAACTTGTTATTATCTTTAGAGGGCCTACCTTCCCAGTGTGAGAAGGGATACGACCCAAGCGGTAATGGGCTAAAGCCAAGTCCATCTGAGTAGCTATATAAGAAAAATGTTTGTGTCGAAAGTCATAAACAATAGGTGTTGTTGCATTATACCGACAGCCAACCTCCCCTAAAACCCTTCAAGGCATAACCCTTGAAGGCTAGGAGACTCCACAACAAAGAGTAGCGCTGCCACATGTATAGCCACCCGAATGGATGCCCTTATTAGCAACTTTGTGTAGTAGCCAAAAACCCTCTATTTGTTGATGCAAAAAGTGGGACCTTTGAAGCGGCCCTGATTCACGTGGTTCTTAGAAGAGATAGCAGGGACAATCCTAAGGTTTGGTGAGGGACAGGCCTTTAGGGAAACCCAGATCTTGGTATGCATGAGAAGTGTGTGTCGTGGAGGGGAGCTGGTGCTACCAAGATCCTGAAGCTATCTGCTTTGAATAAGCATGGCCAGGGGATTCAACAAATATAGTCCTTTCCTAGCCTAGGTTGTACAATTTTGTGATTGTTGTGAGTGTGAGTGACTGCAATTACTATTTTCTTGTCAAAAATCACAAATCAAACATTTTTCCTAACAGACACAGTCACTTTTAAGCCTAAACTACCTGCATATAGACAACAGAATCACTTTTGAACTGCAGTTAGCCACTTTTTGCCTGTACTGAACCGCTTTTGAGCAACAACTAATCACTTTTTGCATAAACAGAGTCGCCTCTAAACAACAGTTAGTCACCTCTTATCTGAATTAGGTCACCTTTAAATAGCAGTCTTTCACCTTTAGCTTAACCTGAATCACTTTGAATCAGCAGAAAATCACTTTTGAACCAACAGTTATCACCTCTGAACATTTGGATCACCTCTGGTCAACACTGTAACCTGCTTCAGAACCTAAACCAGTCCACATTTCAGCTATTACTAGTCACCTTTATCATTCTTTGAGTTGCATATGAGCTATCACTTTTCGCCTATGGTCTAATACCAGCAAATCTTAGTGACTCAGTCGAATTAGCCACAAATCTAGCTTGCTCAGCTTCAGTATTAGCTTTTAGACCTGTCTCTGACTATTAGCAAATACTGAGACTTTGTCTCCTATTTTGAGCATATCAATCAATCACATTTCATGAGCTTTTTATCTTTTTAAGATCCCAAACGAGCAAACCAAACATCAAACCAATCATTTTGATCCATCAACAAAACATCAGCTTTAGCCTCAGCAAACATCAGCAACATAGAAACCTTTAGCAAATAACTTTTCCCTTGAGTGTGTGAGCTATTCTCTAGGGAAAACCAGCCAACAACAAACCAACCAACCAAGTAACACAACACATCAACCAAACCAAACCAGCCAACAACAAACCAACCAACCAAGCAAACCAACAAAGCAAGCAAGCAAGCAACCAACCAATCAGCAAACCATCATCTTTTGGGTCTCAAAACTTTGACAAGCTAAAGCTTTAGTTTTCAACATCAACATCATGCCTCAAACTAGGAGTCAATATAGAGCTGAAATGGAAGCCAAATTGTAAGCTAAGATGCAACAACTTAGATTGACACCTTCTAAGGATGCAACTTAATTCACGACTGGTATGCCTCCTCATATGTTTACGCCTCATGGGTATATTGTTGGAGAGTCATCTAAACAACAAGTGCAACCTCAAACATCTTTCGAGACTTTTGAAGAACAATCCCAAGAAGACTTATCAGAATTTCAAGACACCCATGTGTGGGATCAAGTTGAGCAACTTGTTCTATCTAAGCCTAATCACTACTTCTTGCAACTTGCTCACACGGGTGCTAAATTACCAAGAGATTTTGACATATCTGCTATTAGAGAAAATGATCCAAACACTCCTGTTGTTGTTGCAAAGGGACCATCCACTATAGTCACACCATCCCCCATCATATCACAAGCTCTATCTTCCACCACATCTCTTTCATTGCCTCTTGTTACTTCATTTGATCTACCACACTCGGAGCACACTTTTGAACCTTTGATCATACCAACTAATGTGCTCCCTCTCATGTCACAAAATCTGAACCTTCCACCTTGTTGATGACTGTTTTAACATAGTTATAACAATAGTTAAAATTCACATAAAATGAACCTAACTGACTTGAAAGATATGAAGAAATCAGTTAAGATTTGCTTAATCCCAAGTTTAATATGGTCAGGTCTTGACCTGTTGGGCAAATTAAGTAGGTTGATGTGAAGCTGTAATGTTCAAGGGGCCTTACGTGATCTAGGGTTTCTTGTTGGTTTACTGGACTCAAACTATGCAAACAAGCGAACTTACATGCAAAGGAACTTGTATGTGCAACCCGATATACAAGAGGCATTGTATATGCAACAGCAAACCCTTCCCTTGTACATTTTACCAAAATGCTCATAACTTGCAAAATACTTGGAATTTTGAGATGGTTCAAAAAGCAACTCAAGCTCATTTTTGACAAGGAATCCAACCATACTATGCCCTAGTACTAAAAATGCATTTTTTCCTCTATTTTTAACAAAGTCTACAATTTCTTACCCTCCTTTTTCCCTTTACCACCAAACTGACCCACACACAAAAAGAAGAAAAGCAAAGCAACAGCAGGGGTCCTCATTTTGCTAAGGAGTAAAATGGGGCATGTTGTGAACATCACAACACACCTTTCCATGTTCCTCAACATACTCCTCCTCCTACCATGACCATTTCCATGCCTCAAGTAAGACAAACTGTCCATGTGACCCAAGTGCAAATGCTCCAAACATCACAAGCTATCCCCATATCCCATAGTGTGCAAGCCTCCCAAACTATGCCAACAACACCAATAGTCCAAGCCTCATGACCATCACAACCTACCATATCCCATATGAATACCATATCTCATATACCAACTATTAATATGCTTTCCACCATCTCTACTAATCCATCCACTATACCATATAATCCCAATGTTAGTCTTATTGACATGAGTGACCCTCCTATTATTTCTCAAGCCAATCCTAACTCTATAGTCACTTATGTTTAGCAGCTTACATCCATTCTGTCACATGCTTCCAATCCTTCACACACCATCAATCCATCTTATGCTACCCAAGGCTTGCCTATTATCACCCAACACATGACACATACCAATCCCCATGTTGTTCAAAATACAAACCCAAGTGTCCATCCTTCTTTCGCATCTACCAATCCTTCCATCACTTACCATGTCACAAATCCAACTTCAACTTCCCAACCATCCACTACTGTCAATCCATCTTCCACTTCGCATGTGATGCAAAATCTTGGTGCCTATTCATCACAATATACCCAACCGCCGCTTGTGCCTCAAGGACAACAATCCTCAAATACATATGTGTCACATCTCAATCCTTTGACATACATTGTGAGTACGCAACCTCAACAAACGGTCATGGCTTCATATACCCCCCAACAGCAACCTCAATATACACCATACCATGTTTTACCCCCTTTGTAACAACAACAATTATCTTCAGCGGATGTTCAACAAATGATAAACCAAGTGGTAGGACAAGGCAATAAGACATTTTCTTTAGACAACATATGTGCTTATCCATTTGACAAGTCTCTTCATATGATACCTTTTCCACCACACTTTAAAATTCCACAATTTGACAAGTACAAAGGAAAAGGAAATCTGGAAGACCATCTTTGAGCATTCTTTGTGGCATGACTCGATGTTTCTTATGACGATACATGTCTTTTAAGACTATTTCCTTGAAGCTTAGTAGGACAAGCTCTTGAATGGTTCTCTCATTTACCTCTGGGAATTAAGTCTTTTTCAGAGTTAGCCAATAAGTTTCAATCACACTTTGCTTTTAACATTGACCATGAGATAAACATGAATGACCTTGTCAACAATAAACAATGCAATGGTGAGGCATTTTCTTCATTTACTCAACGATGGCATAATATGGCTAGCAAATTATCATGGGAAATACCTAAGAAGCAATAGCTTGATATCTTTGTTCAAAATCTTCATCTTGAGCTATCATTCCAATTACAATGCAAAGTGCTAGCACCTTTGATGAACTTGTTTCCAAAGGAACCATCATTGAATGAGCTTTAATTGCTAAAGGAACTATCAAGATCTTTCGCAATAACAAAGACTATCCTCAAAACTCCCACAATAAGTCTCATTTTTGGAACAAAAATAAGAATATTGTCAATGATGGTGTTGTAGATGCAAAGAACATCCAAACTATGAAAGCTCCTATCAACATCCAAGCTGCTTCTACAATAACACAACCTTTTCAATGAACGTGACAATGATAAACTTCCAATCCACATCAACAATTTACACCATTAGCGGAACCCATGGAAGTTATCTTTTGAAAGCTTCTCCTAGTGGGTGATATTATCTTATCGGATGCACCACCTAATGGTGAATCGTTCTTCAAAGCTCCTTGGTACAAAGAAAATGAGTATTGCAATTTCCATAGAGTTAAAGGACACAAAACGAATGGTTGTATGTGCTTAAAACATGTCATCCAAAATTGCATCGATCAAGGTTTAATCAAAGTTACACCTTCAACAACTCAACCTACACAACAATCAACATTGAACTATGATCTAGAGGCTTTCAAGAATCCACTTCCATCTCATGACAAAACAAGTAACCCTCATGCTAGAAATGCCATTCAATATACCTATAAATCATCTACCATTGTCCGCATTGACCATGCTCACATTTCTACCATTACTATCCAAGGTAAAGCACCTAATTGCACTGTAACCACTCGCAGAGGTTGAGTCACCATTCAAGGAGCACCTATCCCTCCTCCTTGACCATTCCCTAACTATAATATCTTATATCACCTTGGCAAAACACCCGCACACATATCCATTCTTGAGTTGCTTCGTGTATCCCCTACTCACAAAGCTATCCTTGACAAAGCTCTACAAGAATCTTCGGTGCCCAACGATATTGATATCTCACAATTCTAATCTATGGTCACTAGCATTGCAGCCCCTTGTCATTTAACCTTTTTTGGCAAAGATCTTCAGCCCTCCATCCATCCTTTACACAATGAAGCCCTCCACATTGAAGTGTTTGTTAAATGTCGTATCAAACGAATCTTGGTAGATGGTGGAGTTGGTCTTAATATATGTTCTTTGAAATTAATAAAACAACTGGGATATTCTAAGAAAGATGTTAATACCTCCAAGGTTATTACTATCAGAGCAGATGATGATGCCAAGAGAGATACTAAAGGAATTATCTTCTTGCCTATCCAAGTTGGGTCGATCACTATAGAAACCCATTGTTAGGTCCTTGATATCAATATTCCTTATAACATCATCCTTGGTTGTCCATGGATACATGCCCTCAAGGCGGTTCCTTCCACATACCATCAATGTCTTAAATTTCCACACAACAGTGTTGAAGTTACTATCCAAACTAATCCCAATCCATTTGAATTTTGTCATGCCTTCCAAGATAAATATCAGAGCCCGAACCACATTCCTATCAACACCGAGGCATATCTGTCTTCATCCTATGTCGACCCCTCTGATCTACTCAAGCCATCATCTAGCAAAGCCACTTCTGATCTCCGTATCAAGTACGTTGAACATGGTCCTGGTGAATACACATTGCTAGAATCTTCATCCATATCCATTTCTGATACAGAAGCCAGATCTTCTTTGGTAAGAGAGACTTCTAACTCTGATACCATCAATGACTCCCTTCATATCACCAATCTTTTTCTAGGATCCTCTATCTTCATGCTTTCCATAACCCCTTCATCTCCATCTAATGATGAACTCTAGTTCTCCAAACACTCCTAGTCCTAGTGTCAAATGCCAGACTCCTCAAGCTAAAGATGTTGGTAATTCCTCCATCCATCCTAAGTCCACCATTTCTTGTCACAAACCCCATCCTGAATCCCATCAGCATGTGACCGTACATCTTCCTCCATCCCATCTACCCCCGCTTCTTCCAACTCCTAAACTCCCACCATCAACTTTATTTCCATATCCTCCACTTCCACCATCCTATAACTTGCAAAAGCATGTGACCGTACATCTTCCGCTATCTAATTTACCTCTGCTACTTCCAACTCCAAATATACCTTCATTTTCCTCACCTCCATTACTACCAACGCCTAATTATCCTCTTATCGCTTAGTACCATTACATTCCTAATCATGACCAACAAATGCACATACCGTCTAAGCATAAAGCTTCCATTGATTTTGCGAACCCTGCTTCTACCACATCCATGGGATTCAAAAATAAAAATTTGGATGCCTTTACCTCTAAAGCTAAAAATCCTACCAAGAATCCTAAAGATTCTCATCCCTTAGGGAATCAAAGAAAAGAATCACATCCTAATACATCTAAAAAGCTAGCTGAGCCTATAAATCCAGAAGAAGAGCCTACACTCCAAATGGTCTAGGTTCCTAAGAAAATAAACAAGCAGGCTAAATGAGGCATCCCTATCCATATCTCAAACAAAAGAATCTTGATTGTCTTCTTCCATCACTCCATCACCCATCCTCTAAGAAAACATCCCCATTACTTCCTACACCACCTTCCCATTAAGAGCTTCAATGTTTAGCAGTGTGTGCAACCATTAGTCATGGTTCCCTTCCATCTGACATTTTCACATACCTCCATACCTCCATCCTTCGTCCATTATCCTACATATCCACCCTATCACCTTCTTATGGTCCATGCTTTTGCATAAGCCTTCCATAATCCACTATCCCATTCATCTATCCTTGCATGAGCCTTCCATCTATCCTTGTGTGAACCTTTAATCATCCTTACCCTAATCCACTATCCTACCTAATCCATCTCTCACATGCAAACCCTTACTAACATTGATGAGCATAACAACATGGTCCATGCAATCCATCTTAAATGGGACTATGGACACCCATTGAACTAGACACTTGAGTCCCTCCTATCGATTACCATGGTGAAAACCTGGCAAATAAGCGCCATGTGTAATTGCTATCCTAAAAAAAAAAAAATCCATCCAACAGTGAAAACCACTTTGTGGCACTTTGGATAACAAAAAATATAATAGTCTAAGATAAATAATCCATCCTTTGGTGAAAACCTGGTAAATAGGCACCTTGGATAAGTACCATAGTGAAAACCTGGCAAATAGGCACTATGTGTAGTGACCAGCGTCCATCATCTACTTGGTTTGTTTGATCATCACTTGTTCCTACCATCTCTTGCCATCCTATCCTACATAGTCCATATCATAATCCACATATCATCACGATAAACAACCTTTCTACATTTGCCTCTGTCAATGCTAGCTATCATACTTAAGACATTGTTGCGATAACTATATCTGTTGGCACCTTAGCATCTTGATCGCATGCCTTCTCCATCGTCACTCCATAATAAACCTCATCCCGCACTAGGGGCATTTGTTGAGTCTTATTTGGAAGTGGATACCGCTATCTCTAGCTCATAACACATCAAACACTCTAACTTATAACACAACAAATTTTCAACTTTAACCATAGCACTCATCCAACAACAAATGTGGCAAAACATTTTGCAATCAGGCTTCATATCTTTGCAACCATTTCACACTCATCTGACATCCAACAATCATAAGACATCACCAATACAAACATTCAAGCAATCATGTCAGTCTTTCAACATCACCTCACCAGCATAATAAGCAAGAACTACATCCCAGCTCTATCGTTAAAGCCTTGATCCCGTGGATACAAGGTATGTAGGCAATCTGAGATGCGAAGGAAGCACTCTAATTCAGGCTAAGATGATAACCTTTCTTTCCATCATCGATCTTTCATCTTTCTTCTAATCATCCTCCAATCTTTCATCTCATATTCTTCTATCTTTCATCACATACATCATCAATAAAACCCAGAACTACATATTCATCATGTCTCATCATCATTGTAAATGTGCTTTGATCATGTGGATACAGGGTATGTAGGTAGTCTGGAATACAAAGGAAGTTTCCAGTACTCAAGCACAGATGATCTACCCCATCTTCTTCATCTTCTCTCATCTTGCATCTTTTTCTCTTTGATTAGCTCAAGTAGGAAGAAAACTATGTGTATACTAAAAGCTCAAGCACTTTAACCAATCAAGAATAAGCCAGAAGCTATTTTTCTGCATGCCTTAAGCCAACATTTGCTATAGCAGTTTATCAACATCTTTAGCCTTCAATAGGATACATCTTTCCTCTTAACAAGGCACTGGCTTGAATCCATCTAAGAGCACCTAAATTTGGCAAGAGAACATGATGACAGTATCTTTTGTCCCTTTTCTATGCCTAATCAAGACTGCCTTGATCTATCTATATCTTGGTATGTTGCGATGAAGTAAGGAATGGGGCATGGTCATATTGCTTTTGTGTGTTGTGTTTACGGGATGATCTTATTCTCTTCCTATGCATATTGGTGTATTGTATGTGTTGGGATTAGCATCTTACATATCAATATCTCTAGCATCTGAGAAGCTCAACAGTCTCTTATGCATTTGAGACTATTCTATGTCAAGACTAGCTCCATACATATAACCAACAAGCTATTACTATGTGTAGTGGAGGTAAACTCAAACCATTGCTTGTAGCATCAAAGTCCATCTCACAACACTAGCTATTATTCATATCTTGTGCATGTTGGCTAAACATCTTGACCTCATGTGTTCAGACAAGGTTGTAGCACGCTAGTTCCACATTGGATATTTCGACACCTTGGTCTTCTATACCCTGGTGCATAACATCCACATGCTATATCAAACAGAAGGATTGCATTTCTTTTCATTTTGAGAAATTACTTAAAAAGCTTCCCATCACATCATCTATTCATTCTATTATTCACCTATATATCTCTCAACCAAGATCAATCATTTCCATCGTCCTTCATTCTCATCTCCTATCCTGCAAAACAAGTGTGTTAGACATGCATAAGTCCATCATATATCATCTCATTACCATCTATCTATATGCATAAGTCCATCATATATCATTTCATTTCCATTTTCATTACCATTTACATATTTACATTATCACACCATTTCCATTCATATCATTTGCATAAACATCCATACATAATCCATGAAAATATGAATACAACATGCATAACCATCATACTATCAACAGTGCATCCATTACAACATCATATAGATCACTAATACTCCATCATATATATATATATATATATATATACATCTATCTATATACAAGTGTCTACATATACAAGTTGAGCCATAAAGAATGTATGTATAATCGGCTCTAGGCCTCATCATGATACAATATAAACAAGGTAGCCCTAGTGGCTACTAGTAGCTCCCTTGCCCTGACCACCACCACTAGGTCTTGTACCTAGTCCCCTATCTCTCGGTGGCCCCATCACTGAGGCTACTAATTGAGATCCATGTGACCTTCGTGAACCTGAAGCCCTTGACCTGCTCCTGAAGCTAGGCTGCCTCTGCTCTGCTAGCACAACCCCATAGAATAAGCCTCTATAGTACTTAGCCTCACCCTGTACTCTTTGCAGCTCTGCCTATACTTGTGTCAACTATGTAGCCAAGTACATCGTAGCCCCATCTGTCCCCAATGTAGTCATGGCTCTGTCTCGCTCACTAGTCATCCCCTATAGTTGCTGCATAGCTATATCTCTCTCTGCTCATAGACTATCCCTCTCCGCTCTCATAGCCTGCACCTATTGCACCACTGTATCATGCTCGACTCTCATCATCTTCTCACTTTGTCTCGTTGCATCCCTCTCTCCTGTCACTCTAGCCAGTGTACCATCATCCTGTCCATCCCCAGCCTGTGCTCTCAACTATAACTGTGCCTGGTATGTCTATGCCTATGCTCTCGCATGCTACAATCCAATCATAGCCTGATGTCTATCTATCTTGACCCTTCTCAATCTCATCTGAGTTCCCTGGCTCCATCTCCTCTCCTCTCTAATCTGTCTCTGCAACTACTGAATCCCAACATCATTGCCCACTAATATCTGCCCATGAGGCTGTGCAAGTATCTGAGGCTGTCCTAGCATCTATCCTTGCATTTGTATCCCTGGCGCTGCTGGTACAATAGCCTACGCTGGTGGAGCCCATCATTGCCTCTTGCTAACTGGTCTCTCCATCCCTATCTCCCCAATCTCTCCAACCCTCATTAGCCAAGTCGGTCTAGCTATCACCTAGTAAGCATCATAGTCTGGTAGCATCCTTGGATTTGCAGGACCCTATCCCCACTGCCATACAACTAGTTGTAGCCCATCTCTCTCCGCCAAAGCCGTCTCAACCACAACCTCCGGCCCCCAATCAAAAACCTCTTGTCTAGTCCTCCCAAAAATTTCATCACCAACTAGTACTGCCTGTGGTAACCTGAACTGTCTCAAAACCCTCTCTGGCAAATAGCGCTCTATAATGTATATACCACGTCCAAAAATATATCTTGCCTACCTAGCATAGACAAGCTCCACATCCTCCTCATCCCATCTCTCACATCCTAGCCAGTACACCACTCCTCGATGCTGTCGGTATGTCAGAGCTCCCCTACACATCCTAGCATATGGCTCCCCTACTGCTCTAGCCACCCATCCCTCTGGTCTCATCACTGGGATATGCTCATAAGCCCATATATGCAAAACTGTAACTCCTGCTGACATACTAGCTCCGAACATATATGCACAATCATGTAGGTAATGATAGAGTTGTCCTAGCACACACTCTGCCCATGCATACCTTGTAGCATAAGAGAACATCCCCTCCATCACTGTCCCACATCCTACTGGAAAGCCTCTCGCTCGTCTATCTCCCACTAGCCATCTAATGATAGCCACTACAACTCGCTGTAACTTGTCACATAGCTCCTCCATCCTCGCCATCAGGATCTCTGAGCCCTCTACTCTAATGTCTGGTGTACCGAATAATCTCTTGAACGTAGCTGGACCCAAATTAGGATCATAATCAACTCGATCCCCATCTATAGGAATCCGTAGGATCTGAAACACATCCTCCAGCATGATCGTAGCCTCTCCTGTCGGCAATAAGAATGAACTATGCTTGCTCATTCATTTCTTATAGGGTTGGAGAGATTAGGGAGACAGGGATGGAGAGACCAGTTATGAGGAGGTGACGATGGGCTCCACCAGTGCAGGCTGTTGTACTAGTAGCACTAGGGATATAGATGCCAGGACAACCTTAGATACTTGCATAGCCTCAGGGGCAGATATTGGTGGGCGATGATGTTGGGATTCAGTAGCTGCGGAGGTGGATTAAAGAGGAGAGGAGATGGAGACAGCAAGATTAGATGAGATTGAGGAGGGTAGAGATAGATAGACATCAGGTGGTGATTGGGTTGCGGCATGCGAGAGTATAGGCACGGACATACCAGGCACAGTTATAGTTGAGAGTACAGGCTTGGGATGGATAGGATGATGGTGCACTGGCTAGAGTGATAGGAGAGAGGGATGCAGCAAGACAAAGTGAGCAGATGATGAGAATAGAACGTGATACGACGGTGCAATAGGTGTAGGCTATGAGAGCAGAGAGGGTCATCATCAGTCCTCGATGTGCCTGTACTAGCTCCAATCTTGACACATGCTCTAATCTAAGGATCTCTAACACTAACCACTCCTCTGCATCCAGTAATCACACCAATCGTAAATCCGTAGGATGTGGCTCTCATGATAATAAAGGTGGTAGTATGTCCTGCATCATTCCATTCATCATATCAGTCCCTTGCGCTACTTAAATGCTATACAAAGTTGACCGTTTATTGCTTTTCTAGCTTCTATCTACCATAAGTAGTTTAGTTTTCAATATGTGCCTATCTGTTGATCAGAAGCAACCTCTTTTACCATATGCATTTCTATCTTGTTCATAAGCGATCTATTTTGCATATGCACTCACTGTTGGACTATATGCGAGCTCAACTCCACATGCACCAAACTTTAGCCTATACACGAGCCATATCTCATAAGCGAGCACTTCTGATTTCTAAGTGAGCTAATTTTCTATATGCACCTATTGTTTGACCATAAGTGACTTATTCCTATCTATATGCACATTTTGCTTATCCTTTTGCTTAGCTGACTAAAAGCGGCCTAATTTTTCTAAAAGTGACCAAGCCGTGCCTATAAGTAATCTAAACTATCATAAGCAACCTATCTTCCTATGCAAGTGACCTGAACTGCCTAACCTATGACTTAGTTGCTTCTAGTGAAGTGTGTGCATTTATGATGCTTCTATCCTAACAAAATAATGCTTTTAACAAAATTTTTGATACATACCGGTACATCTAATCCCTTTGGTCGCTCATGTGTCCTCACTCGCTCGGTACGATGATCTCTGCGTGGAATCACCATCCTGATAGCTCTCCAACTCTCGTCGCACACCAACTCTAAGGAGCTCTAGATCTCTATAATTTTTTGAGCACAAATGAGCCTATTTGCCATTTCTGAACCTACTTATAGCCCTATCCAAACCCTAATTCTTCTATGCCAAAGCCTATTTTCATCTGCATCATCCCATTTTTACCCACCCAACCTCCGTTTTCTTCGTGTCAACTTTATTTCTAGCCTTTCATCTATCACGATCCAACCCAGCCCTTCCTAGTTATCCTAGCTTACCTCTTGAGAGGGCATCACTTGTCAGTTACACTAGGGCATAACCTTGTTTATCAAGAGAAATATCGTATCTTCTTTGACACAACGCTCTAATAAACATTGTATCAAAGACGGGAAAAATGTAGACACCCAAAATTGACTCATTATCATTAACATTCAAATATCACATTATCATATCATCTGCATTTGTCTAACACACTTGAGCAATATCCCTAACACATCTATGAGGGGGAAAATAGGTTAATCAATCAATGAAAACAAAACCTGAACATCTACAGAATATGAAGATAAAAGGAGGATTCAAAGCAATGAAAAACAATAATACCTTCACCTTTTACCTTTCACCTTATGTAGTTCAACTATCTTTCGTTGATCTTGATTGTGAAGCCCTCAGAAGCTAGTTGCTTGCTTGCTTGTTGAAGATGACAAAGGAAGAATGGCTATGATACTGATGTATTTGAAGATGAGCTTCAAATACAAAAATGGATTATGAATGAGGATGCTCAAATGGGAGTAGGGGTGCCAAAGGCGCGCCGATGTCTCTACAACATAAGTTTACACAAAATCTAGATATGAAATGAAGAGAGGAAGGTTGTATTTATAGAAGAGAGGTGAGGGAAGATCAATGGTTGAGAAGAAAAGAGAAGATCAATGGAGGAGGATTGTTGAGGAATGTGCAACAAATGGAAAAAGGACACATGTCATTTGAAAAGCAGCTTTGTTGAGTTAACTCCTCTCTTGATGAGGATGAGATTTGATTTTCTTAAATTAGAATTTATTTTTCTAATTTAAGAGTCATTTTGCTTTAAAGATGCTTTAAAACTGATTTTGCTTTTGTAACTCAGAGTTTTGTTTTTGTGTGACAAGAGGGAGGTTATTTTTGGAAGATAAGAATGATTTTTTCGAAGAGATAGAAAGCATAATTAAATAAATGAATTTATTTAATTATTTTATAGATAAGTGAGAGGAATAAATAAAATATAGACATATATTTTATTTTGTGAGGATTTTAGATTTTATTTAAATAAAATTTGCATTTTATTTAAATTTGGAAGAATAAAGATTTTAATTAAATAATAGAAATTATTTAATTATTTAGAAGAATAAAGTAGATGGAGATGAATTTAATTAATTAAATAAAATGTAATTTATTTAATTAAATGAGAGGGAGTGAATCAAATAAATAAATAAATGTATTTATTTATAGATAGAGGAATGTGAAGGATGAAATAAATATTTAAAATATTTATTTAAGTAGAGTCATGCCAATTTTAGGTGTATACATTTTGCCCCTCTTTGATGCAATGTGTTTTATCACGTTGTTTCAAAGAATAAGAATTTTTGACAGTGATACATGCCCCAGTTTGTCCCTGGTACAAGTTTGATGACAGGATGCCCCCTCGGAAGATTGGATGGGAAGAAGGCAAAAGGCATGAGACAAACAAACTCATGAAGAAGAAGGTGAAAATGGGTTAGTATGAAGAAAAACGGGATATGGTTCAGAGAAATAGACATGGGAAGCAGTCATAGTGTCATATAGTCAGATATGGGTCACTTGCTATATATAGGAGTTGGGTCCACACATTCAATTTATTTGTACACTTGCCCATAGTTGATTTGTCCTCTGGAGAGCTTAGGAGAGCATGGCAGCCAGACAGATGGATATTCTGTGCGAGGAGCATTGGTTTGAGAGGATTCGACTGTTCGATCAGCCAGCAGAGGCAGGACCCCCAGTATGTGTTTCTTCAAAACTTACTAAAAGTTAATTTTTGAGCGTATTAATGGTTAGGGAACCCAACTAAGATAGATGCACAAAAGTAGTCGTTTGGCGCATATGTGCGCCAAAATTGCGCATGTGTTATGGAATGGTGCATTTACACTTCGAAGTGGCGCATGTGTTCATTTTGCGCATTTGAGTCATGAATGTGCGCATTTGACAGTCTTGTGCATTTGAGTCATGAATGTGCACATTTGACAGTCTTACGCATTTAAGCGATGAATGGGCGCATATATCCGAAAGTTGCACATTTGACAGAGTTGTGCATGTGAGTCATGAAATGGCGCATTTGTCGGGAAGCTGCGCATTTGATAAAGGAAGTGGCACGTGTGCCAGAATAGTGCATACGTGTCAGAAAGTGGTGCATTCATGGTGAAGTGGCATTTTTGGTATGAAACGGTGCATTTGCCACCTGGATTGGCTCATTTGCACTCAGGAAAATCAGTTGACTCAATAAAATTAACCCAATTGGCATCCTGATTGATGCGTCAATTGATTAGTGATCTCCAAGATTGTCAGGAATCTAGTTGAGAGATGATATGCTATTTTGATTAATTTGATAGGTTAAGCCAATGATAGGGTAGCTTGATTACTTTGAGTAGGTCTAATATGGATATGGATTTCACTGACGGTATGTGTTACTTGGTTGCAGGAGGATATTCGGGACGTTCTGACATCGCGTGAGTAGTTTTCGTTGCCATTGTTGCAGTGATACATGCTGACCGAGATAGACCGAGAGGCTCTAGGTGCTATGGGTTTGTATCATGTGCTCTTTATGCTTGAGGTTTGTATAAACCAGGTGATGGTGACTACGACCATGGAATGATTCCACAGTGAGGATGGGACTTTCCATCTTCCGACGAGAGAGATGGCCATTACTCTGGAGGATGTGTACCAGATTCTGCATCTCCTAATTCAGGGAGAGCTAGTTGAGTATGAGTCATAGCAGGACAATGGCTTAGAGGAGTGTAGACATGTATTTGATGATCCAGAGTTGGTGGGGGAGGAGATCTCGTGGCAGGACATGCATGACTGCTATGACTACTTCCTGGGCATAGTGGCTGGACTGATCGGTGGCATAGTATGCCCCGATAGGAGATCGCACGGCTTCCCCATTGGCTGGGGACGGGTACTAGAAGGATGATGATAGAGGGGACATGGTATGCTTGGGGTGTGTGCGTGCTTGCACACCTATACAGAGACATGCATCAGGCAGTGTACCACTGAGGCTCTGGTTTAGCAGCAGGCGCATTGCTCTTACAGTTTTGGTTTGTGGGAGCACATTGCTATAACACGGCTAATATGCGTCTTTCATAGGTAGAGGGGTGAGCCTTATAGTTATGGCTATGCAGGTGTGATTTCTCAGCATAAGCTAGGAAAGCTTGAGTACTGGAGGCATGCCTTTGATGGCTTAGATGCAGTTGTCTATCAGCCATACATTAACTGCGAGGTATGGGACAATGAGGCAGATGAGCTGCCTTATTACTTTCAGATGAGATGGCTCATTGGTAGGACTCAGTATATTTTGGAGTGACAGATTGTCAACCAAGTTTAGAGACAGTTTGGCCATGTACAGGGTAGACCGCAGGGCGAGGCATGCTTTGCCAGGACTCACGCAGAGAGGTATTGGTGGGGTCCTATGGCATCTTACGAGGAGGCATTGGCTGATTTTCAATAGATTCCCTATGCAGCCTGGTCGATGAGGAGAGACATAGTAGATGCTGGCATGATGCCAGACTATGAGGAGTGGTTCGCAGCATACCCATTCCCGAGGTACTCAGGACTAGGAGAGTTGGCTCCTCATATAGATGAGGGCGATTCAGACGGGGAGGGTGTAGTTGGTAGGAGGGGAGGATGGAGGAGGAGGAGGAGAGATCAGGGAAATGATGGGAGACTGAGATAGAGGCAGAGGGTCAGAGAGGGGCTTGTGGGTCAGTAGGTAGTTGGACAGGCACAGGTCTAGGTGCCAGTGTAGCCAGAGGTAGCACGGAGACAGATGCCACCACAACAGCAGGTGGCACAGTCGATATAGGGACAGGTGCCAGCGTAGCAGGTGGCATAGGCTGAGTAGGTTCCACAGTCTAATGTGCAACAGTAGGTTATGGTTTCACTACAGAGCTAGATTAGGTAGCTGAGGGCTCATCTGAGAGCAGCGGAGTCACGGAGAGAGTTAGATGTGATCAGCTATCAGAGTTGACCCGAGAGAGAGATGGAGCCTTAGCCAGTATGCGGGCTATGAGGGCAGAGAGAGATGCAGCCGTGATGGCCATGGGCACAGATGGGACATCCATGTTTTTGGTTTCATAGGTGTAGCAGGCACAAGCACAGGTGGTCTAGGTGTAGAGTGAGCTTACTAGAGCCCAGGTACAGGCTCAGTACTACAGAGGGTTATATCACAGAGTTGTGTCAGTAGAGCATCATGCCCCTAGCTTCAGGAGCCAGTCAGAGGCGTTATAGAGGGCAGGTGGGTCTCGGTCTATAGGCTCAGTGAGGGGTCCCTAGCAGTTAGGGGGAGGTAGAGGAGAGGCCAGTGCAGGGAGTAGCATGCCCCAGCAGCAGGGTTAGACAGACCCAGATACTTGTACTAGTTTTGATTGTATCGTAACACATTTGTGATAGAGGGCTGAGATAGCCGATATATGTACTTTTATTATGAGGCATTTATCACCATTTGTTGTATACATTTATGACATGACTCTGAGATTGGATAGAGATTGTGATATATTGTACATTTAGACATGTGTTTGATGTTTATGTGATGATGTTGTTTCCTGATCTATATGCATGGGCTATATATTTGATGCTTTGATGTTTATATGCTATGGATGCAGCTTATCTTATGATGTGTTATATGTGATGCATACTAAATGAATGATTTTGATTTATGCAAATGCTAATGTGGATGGATATGATTTATGCAGTTCTATATGTATGTGACCTATGTTTTTGATTTTCTTTGGATATGATATATGGATGCACATGTATGTGGATGACCTAAAAAATGCATGGAAATTGATCTAATGCACTTATGTATGCAGATGATGTAATCATATGAATGACTATCTCATGTGATATGATACATAACTTATATGCTATGTTTTTGATATGTCCAAATGTACTCAATCGACACAGAGATGATATAGAAGAGTGGAATAGAAGAAGATGAAGAAATACTAACTTTTGTTTGATATACTATAGGATTTGTGTTATTTCATGGATGATTGGATATGAGATGGATATGGATGTAGATATGTCATCTTGGGATTGCAAGTCTTTTGCCTTCATCATTGGGCACTTTTTGGTATTTTTCACTTTTTAAAATGTTGTAATAAAATACAAGCATCTAGGTATAATTAGACCGAGATGACCTGAGTATTCTTTACATGGATTTTGCTATAACAAGTTGATACAAGCATCTAGTCAAACTTGAATCTAGATAACCTGAGTACTTCTTGCATTTCAACAGACAAGGATTGCCCCTTTTCATGTTTAGACCTCGAAGTCCTCGATGATCTTTTGCTGATCATGTCGTTAGAAAAAAGTCATCACATTACTAAAGTTTAATCCACAAGCAACAAACAAAGAAAAATTATGCCTCCATCATAGCATCTCTAGCTTTTGGCATCCTCGAGTAGCATAGGAAGACATAATGACAAAAATTCAAGACCTTGTAAGTTAACTTGTTGACAAAACATTCTTGCATTTGATGTGTTTTTTGCCATAATTGAGCTAGAATTGTTTTGAGTGTTTCGGCATAGTGTTCTGCTTTGCTTTAGACAGGTTGATGTTTTGCGTCAAGAACTTTGTTGTTCGGTAGCTTGCTTTGTTGTTCTTGCTTGTCTAGTGAAAGGTATCACAAGCCTTTATTAGCATCCTCTTAGGACAATGGCATTCAAGAATCCAAATCTGTAACTAGGTCGAGGAGTTGCCCCAGTTTTAGACAAAGATCGACTTATTATGGGTGATAGGATAAAACAGATATGGAAAGACAAACCCTAAGGGACTAACCTAGTGCCTCGGGGGCTCATTGCTAAATGGCCTTGCCTACGTGACAATGCAGAGGCAATGTAGTTCAGGGTGAACCCTGATGGACCTAAGACCTAGGTGATCAGAAAGTGGTGTGGACTCATAGAGAGACGGACTAGACACGGAAGGATGGGACAGTGGAGCCTCGGGGGCGCATTTGAGAATGGCCTTGCCTACATGATAACTCAGAGGTGACGTAGTTCGACAGTGGTATCGAGAACTGGTTCAAGGTGAACAAGATGATGGACACAAGAGACATGAAGTCAGAACAAACATAGGGAGTGGGTTGTCATAGAATAGCACTTGTTTACCAGGTTTTCACCACTCACTTTTATTTGCACAGAAGCTACAAGTACACATGATGCCTATTTGCAAGGTTTTCACCATGGTACCTATCCTAGGCGCCTATTTGCCAGGTTTTCACCATAGGATGATTTTTTTGTTATTTTTTATTTTTTATTTTTTCGCTCTATTTTTTATCACTTTTTCAAATTTTTTGGATTTTTCAGGACTCCCTTACATTGCGGTTATCAGGTATAGAACTTGTAAAGGTGCATGCTATTGATAGGATTATCAAACATTTCACCTTCAGATGTGGCCAGTTGATATGCCCCCAATCCGTAAGCTGCAATGACAACATAGGGACCTAACCAGTTGGGCTCAAATTTTCCTTTCTTTCCTCGGTCTTGCTAGTTTCTAGGATTTTTTCGTAGGACTAGGTCAGCCACTTGGAATACTCGAGGCTTTACTCTATGATTGTAGCTTCTTGACATGTGCTGCTGATATGCTTTGAGGTGGTTAAAGGCTTGTTACCTTCTTTCTTCGAGTAGTTCTAACTCTTGGAGTCTTGTCACTCTGTACTCTTCATCTGATATGAGGCCTTTTAGTGAAACACGCAAGCATGGGATCTTGACTTCAATGGGAAGGATAGCTTCAGATCCATAGACTAGGGAATATGGAGTTACCCCTATGGGTGTGCGGATGCTTGTGTGGTAGGCCCACAGTGTGGGATTCAGTTGGATATGCCAGTCACAACCAGCATCATTGACAATTTTCTTCAGGATTTTCAGAATGGTTTTATTCAATGCCTCAGCTTGGCCGTTACCTTGTGGATAGTAGGGGGTTGAAAAGTGGTGTTGGATGTGGAATTTGTCGCATAGTTCCCTGACATCTTGGTTTTTGAAGGGTCGTCTATTATCCGTGATAAGGGATGAAGGGACACCATAATGAAAAATGATATAGTTTAGGATAAACGAGGCAATCTGCTTGCCTGTGATATTGGCTAAGGGTACCACTTCAATCCACTTCATGAAGTACTCTATGGTAGTGATAATGAATTTATGGCTGCTCGAGGAAGGAGGGTGGATCTTGCCCACTAAGTCGAGTCCCCACTGACAGAAAGGCCGAGTTGTTAGTGGCTATAGCTCCTGCGCTGGTGCATGTATCAGATTCTTGTGGATTTGGCATTTCTTGCATTTCTTCACAAAATGATAGGAATCTTGTTCCATTGTTCGCCAATAGTACCCTATGCGTATGAGTTTCTTGGCTAGGGTAGGGCCACTAGAGTGGGTCCCGCATATCCTGTCATGTATTTTGATTAGAGCAGTTTGATATTCCTCTCTATCTAGACACCTAAGGAGAGTACCATCGAGACCTCAGAAATATAGGGTGTTTGCGACAATGGCATACTAGGATGCCTCTCAGATGAAGGTTTTGTATTGGTTGCTAGAGAGGTCAGGTGGGAGGGTGTTCTCTTTTAGATAGGAAAATATTTTTCCATAGAGTGGGGAATCGGCTCCTACGATGTGGCATATGACATGGGATTCTGGGGTATCGTAAGCAGGACAAGAGACTGGCTCTACCAAGAACTCGTATCGTGATTGGTTATTTGGGATGTCGAGGAGAGATGCGATTGTGGCCATTGCATCTACAGCTTTATTCTCGATCCTTGGTATCTATTCGAAAGATATCTTGACGAAATATTCCTTCAAGTCATCTACCATTCATTTGTAAGGAATCAGTTTCTCATCCTTTGTTTGGTAGTCATCATTTACTTGGTTGATGACTAGCTGTGAGTCACCATAGACTTGAAGTTCTTTGATGTTCCACTCAACTGCCAGCTCGATACCGATGACCAGGGCCTTGTATTCTGCTACGTTGTTAGTGCAGGGAAACATTAACCTATATGACTTTGGAATAGTGTCGCCATTAGGTGTGATCAATAAGATACCTACCCCCGATCCGTGTTGGATATATGAGCCATCAAAGTACATTTTCCAGTTTGCTATGTCGACATGGAAGATAGATTCATCTGGAAATTCAAAACTTAGGGGGTTGTTATCTATTAAAGGTGCATCTGCTAGTTGATCTGCAAGCACTTGTCCTTTGATCACTTTCCTGTCCACGTATTCAATATCGAACTCATTGAGAAGTATGACCCATTTTGATAATCTACCTGTTAAGGTAGCTTTGTTGAGTAAGTATTTCAGTGGATCAATCTTCGCCACCAGTTTAACAGAGTGTGATAGCATGTAATGTCTCCATTTTTGTGAGGCGAAGACCACAGCTAGACATGCTCTTTCGATTGGTGTGTATTGTAATTCATACCCAACGAGTGTTCGACTAATATAGTAGATAGCTTGGTCTTTCCCATCATAGTTTTGTTGTGCAAGGAGAGCTCCCAGAGCCATTGGTGTAGTGCAGATATATACAGTAATAGAGGCTTGCCTTGAATTGGTGGCATTAATACCAGTGGTTTCATGAGATAGTCCTTTAGTTGTTGAAATGCCTGCTCACATGACTCGTTCCATTTGAAGGGTACATTTTTGTACAGCAGATGAGAGAATGGGTGGCACTTGTCTGCCAGTTGGGAAATGAACTATCTAATAGACTGTAGTTTGCCCTATAGGGATCTCAATTGAGTTAGATTTTTAGGAGGTGGCATTTCCATGATGGCTTTTACTTTAGCAGGATCAACTTCAATACCATTTGCAGACACTATGTATCCCAGTAGTTTGCCCGATGTAACTCTGAATACGCACTTCTTTGGGTTAAGGCACACATTGAACTGTTCCAGTCTATTGAAGATCTTGTCTAGTATTGCTAGATGCCCTTCTCTTGTAAGAGACTTTGCCAGAATGTCATCGACGTAGTCTTCCATTATAGTGTGCATCATATCATGGAAGATTGTTGTGATGGCTCTCTGATATGTTGCCCTAGCATTTTTCAGACCAAACGGCATAACACACCAACAGTAGGTGCCCCAAGGAGATGTGAAGGTAGTTTTGTGTTGGTCCTCAGGTCCAATCTTATCTGGTTATATCTTGAGAAACCGTCCATGAGTGACAGCATGGTGTGTCCTGCTGTAAGATTGACAATCATGTCTATGTTGGGCAAGGGGAAGTCATCTTTGGGACAAGCCTTGTTCAAGTCTCTGAAATCATTGCATATTTTGACCCTGCCGTCTAGTTTAGCCATTGGCACTATATTTGAAACCCATTCAGGATAGTTTATAGGCCTGATAAATCTGACATCTAACAATTTTTTTAGCTCTTCTTTCACCATGAGGACCACATGCGGATGCATCTTTATGAGTTTTTGTTTGACTGGTTTAGCTCTCGGAGCTAGAGATAAATGATGTATGATAAAATTTGGATCTATCCCTAACATGTCAGCATATGTCCATGCAAATTTGATCTATTTTCTTTCGAAGAAATCTATAAATGCTGGTCTTTCATGTTTTGTTAGAGCCTTTGCCATGTGGACCATTCTGGGATTATCACCTGTGTTGACATTGATTGCTTCTGCTAGTTCTATCAAGATCGACGATCTCTCCTGATGTGTAAGATTGGGGAGAGGGTCAAGCCTTCCATCCTTTGATGCTTTGGAGAGGTTTTCACCATTAGATACGTCTTTAGTTTTCCTATTTTGATGATCTAACACTGCCGTGGAGCAGTCTTCACCATTAGATCATTCTTTTATTTTGATGTTTTTATGACTGAAAGTCTTGGCTCTCTCTCCAAAATAGGCCTTCTTGTTGAGTTCAATAGCATAGCTAGCTTTGTGGTCTCCTACAGGTATGTGATTTCTAAGCTCAAGGTAGTCTATGATGGCTTCATCATTTTCAAAGGTATCAAGCTTAGGGGTAGTACCTTGTAGGTCCCAGTCTATGAGTTCAGGATGTAGCAGTGGTAAGGGATCATTAGGTTGTTCTGGTTTGATGGTATTAATGGTTAGGATAGAATTAATGAAGGAACAGACAAAGTCTGTGATGGTACTCTCTATCAGTGGATCTGTCAAAGGAGGTATCATTCTTTCTTCATGATTGTCACTATTGTTGCTATGCGAGTCAGACTCTAGCAGCCTAGTCCTTGGCCTTTGTCTCTCATTAGCATTGGTTGGGTCATACTCGTGGACAACATCAATATCTTTTTCATCACAAGACATCTCAAAGAGGTTATCCCATTCATACTCGTTAGCATTAGTTTCATTTCCCATCTAAATTTGTTCAACCGGATTGCTAGTAGAGGCTTCTGATTATTTGCCCTTGTTCTTGTTGGTTCTGTTGTTTCTTGGTGCTCCAGTGTACCCAAGCCATGTAGTGTCTCAAGTTGTTAAGGTATGAGGTTGGATGGGCTCAGTGATGCCATCCTTTCTTAAACTGAGTGGGCTATGTCCCTCATACCCCATTCTTTGTAGCATTTGAAAACCTTGATCGTACTACTCTGTTGGGATAGTGGGATGGTCATGTTGCATTGAGGAACTAGCTTCATCTTTGTATAGCCACTGTAGGACATCTTTTTCATCACTTTCATCTTCTAGGCTTCCCTATTTCACAAATGGTCCTTTGGTGGGCTTTTCTAGCTGTGGGTGTTTTTAAGGTAGGCCTCCCATAGGATCTAGGAGATAGAGGTAGTTGCACTAAATAGAGTGATTGAGAGATTGTATACTCACCCAAACCCTTGTCTTAGAGTTGGAGTTTTGGTTGAGGTGCTCCAGAAGAGGAAGCAAGCGTAGTTGGATCAACATGAGAGGAGGATGAAGCAGAGGCATGGTTGTTGGGGATTACGACTTCTGGTTTGGACTGAATGGAGTTGCAGTATTGATATGGGTTAGGGTCACCTTGGATGGTGATCTCTTGACCTTCATGTGGGAATTTGATACATTGATGGTATGTGGAAGGTACTACTTTCAAAGCATGTATCCATGGCCATCCCAGAAGAATGTTGTATGCTAGCTCCATGTCGAGGACTTGACAAGCCACATCTTTCACTACGGGGCCCACTCTGATTGGTAGGATAACAATTCCTTCAGACGTTCTTTCTTCCTCATCATAGGCTTTTATGGTGATTTTTCTTTTTGGATCTATAGCCTTCTCTGAAAACCCCAACGTAAGGATTAGCTTCAATGTGCAAATATTCAACCCAGCGCCTCCATCGATTAGGACTCTTTTGATCTGGTGCTTATGTATGAAAGCTTCAATATGAAGGGAGGTGTTATGGGGTTGAGTGATAGACATATCATCCTTCTCAGTGAATGATAAGGAGTGTGGTGAGGTGATGTGACCGACCATAGTTTGGAATTGCTCTTCAGCTAGGTTCGTGGGAACAGAGGCTTTTGCTAAGGCTTTGTCAAGTATGGACCTATGAGAAGGAGATAGATGCATAAGTTCCAACATGGAGATGTGTGCAGGTGTTTTGTGGAGTTGATCCATGATACTATATTGACTAGATGGAGGAGCGGAAGCTCCTCTAAGGGTGACCCTATTACTACGGTAGTAACATTGCAATCTGGATCCTTGTTTATAGTGATTACATTGATATGTGAATCACTTTCATAGATATGGTTAACAACATAGTCGTATCTGATATTCGTGTAATTTGCATTGTTAGAGCCACGGTTGTTTCTGTTGGAAGGACCTCCTTGTTCGTAATTAGGAAGAGGATCCTTGAATGCCTGATGATCATTGTTTGAGGTATGTCCATTAACGAATACTTTGTTTTGCTCTATTAAGTCTTGGATTATATGCTTGAGTGCAATACAATCATTTGTCTTGTGTCCCTTGTTTTGGTGATATTCGCAGAAGTCATTGTCATTCCACCGATGGGGTTTGACCTTTGGTTCGTACTCTCATGTTGAAGGAAGCATTATGAGATTGTTGGCGATTAGCTTCCGTAGGGCAATTTCTAGTGACTCATCCAAAGGTGTGAATTTTCTCCTTGGCAGAAAGTTGGTAAACCTAGATTCAGTGTTTCATGGTTTGTTTTATGGGGGGTTACTTTGAGGTGTTGATAGGTTGAAAATTGGTTGTTTAGGTGCCGCATTTTTGGCATCTACCACCTTGTCATTCACAATGTTCTTATTTTTTGTCTAGAATCTAGGTTTGTCATTGTTAGTGTTGGTATTAGGAGTGTCTTTATAGAGCTTGATTTGACCTTTTGCAATTAGAGCTTTTTCTATGATAAGGCCCACCTTAATGACCTTGCTAAAAGAAGCGGCACATTGTACTTGGATTTGGTATCTTAGGTCTGTTTGCAAATTGTGGACGAACATTTCTAGCATTTGTTTTTCTAGTATTTGGTGTGGGCACTTGCTTGCCAGTTGTCTCCATCTCTATAAGAAGGCGGCAAAAGATTATCCACCTTTTTGTTTTGTGTTACAAAGATCTAATATTGAGGTGTTGTGCTCAATATTGTAGGAGAAGTGGGTAACAAATTTGTCTACAAGCTCATTGAAAGTTTTAATACCGAGTGGTAGTCTAGAGAACCACTCCATGGCTTGTCCACCTAAGCTTCGTGGGAAGAGTCGCATAAGGTATGTATCGTTGTGTGCAACCTCAAGACAAGCAGCATTGAATTCTCTGATGCGATCCCTTGGGTCACCCTTTCCTTGATATTTGTCAAACTTAGGCACCTCAAATTTTGAGGGGAAATGTATCATGACCAAGGTCCTATCAAAAGGATATGGTGAAATCTCCTCTAGGGTGTAATGTTTAGTCAATGCTCCCATCCTCATGTTTAAAATTTTTTTTCGAGAGCTTCAAATTTTTGGTTCATTAAACTTAGGGCATCGGTAGCATCAGTGTTGGTTTTGCTTTTATCCATGGGTATTTCATCATGTCTACTTCCTTCAGGGATTCTCTCTTCTTCAGTTTCTTTGAGAGTTTCTACATCATAATCCTTAGGGAGTTTGACTCCTAGACCTGCTAGATGTAAAAAGAATTTTGTTGGGTCTTGGGCAAGCACTTTTTCTAATAGGCGTTGAAATTTTGGATTATGCTACATTTGAAGGATCTCTTCCATAGACATTTCTTCGTCACTTTCGTGACCGTCAAAAATACTTTTCTCTACCATTTCTAACTATTTTTGTTTTTGTAATCTTGTCAAGACCATGCAAGGTAGTAAAGAGATGGGACAAGGTGAGATTTAGAGTAAGGTGCTAGAGTGAAACAAGGTTTTAGCAAGGTTCTTATTAGATCTAGGTTGTGTCAAACAATGTGGGATATACAAAAGCGATATGTCAAAGCTAGGATGTTAGAAATCCATCACTTGATGTTGACTAGTTTTTGCACAACCCCCTAGTGGAATTCCAAAAGGATAAGTAACCCTTGTTATTTGGAGTTTTACTAGGTTTTGTTTGAGATTTGATTTTGATCAAGAAAAATTTGGCTATAACCTTGTTGGAAGTGAAGAAGATTTTGGCGAGATTTTGGATGAACAAGCAGCTATGGTGTGGATAAGAAGGAGAAAATGGTTGATTCGCAAGGTCTCAATTCAGATTTGAAAAATTGAAACAGGTTTGAAGATGGTTTTTGAAAAGTTTTTGACAGTTTTGCTCTTTGGAAGGTACTAGATTTTTGCTCTCAGGTTTAAATGCGCAACAATAGAAGATAGATGCGCAACAAGTTGATATACATGCACAATAATGGTGAAGTTTCAAATGCGCCAAAATAGGGTTCAGATGCGGAGTACTAGCAGATGCGCAAAAAGTTGATTCAAATGTGCAAACAGATCATGCGGATGCGCAACTCTGGCTCAATTGCTTGTTTTCTCTGAATTTTGGAAAAATTGGATCATTTTTAGGATCTTTGTTGTTTTTGGTTTGAAAAACTTGGTGTTTCTGATAATGTTGATGTTCAATTATGGCAAAAACACAGCAAACACATAGAAGTTTTCCATGATTTTTATCTTTTTTGATTTTTTTGTGTTTTTGGACTATTATGCCTCAAAACAAGTACAACCTAGGCTGGAAGAGACAATATTCGTTGAATCCTCTAGCTGTGCCACTAAAAGCATGTAGCTCCAGGATTTGGTAGCACCGGCTCCCCTCCACAGCACTCACTTCTGACGCATACTAGATCCAGGTTTCCTTAAACTTGTACCCCCACCGAGCTTTAGGATTGTACTTGCTACCTCTACTAAGAGTCACTTGAATCGAGGCTGCTTCAAGAGCTCCACCTTTTGCATCAATGAATAGGGGTTTTTGGCTTGCTACACAATTGGTTCTTAGTTAGGGCAACCGTTGGAGTGGTTACATGTGTGGCAGTGCTACTCTCCATTATGGAGTCTCCCAGGCTCAAAGGGTTACACCTATGAGGGTTTTGGGGAAGGTTGGCCATCAGTGTAACACAGCAGCACTCGTTGCTTGAGGTTTTCACCCCAAGCATAATTTATTTTAAGTGGCTTGGTAGGGCTTGGCTTTAGCCTATTACCACTTAGGGTCATTCCTACTTGGACAAGCATGCATCCAAGGGCAGGCCCTCCTACAGGTTTGATAAAAAGAATGACAAGTCTGGCACTTTGATCACCCAGTTAAGGGGAAAGCATAAGCCTATTGTCATTCGCAAGCACATAAAACACTTGTTTATCCACCCTAGTTAAAAATAGAAAAACTAAATGAGTTAATCTACTTGTGCACTCACACGATTGTTAACTTGGAAGTGATTAAAACATAGCATTGTTCATTTTCCTGATTGTTAACTTTGAAAGTGATTAAGACATAGCATTGTTCATTTTCTGTTTGCAAAAGATAGCAGTGATTGAACTAGAAAATAAATCAACAATGCACTGATAGAAATAAGGTTCAGTTACTTCCTTCCTAGTTAGAAAACTAAGTGAAGTTTGTTATGAAATGTACTTGTTACTTTCACCCTTAGTTAGTCTAAGTGAACTAGTCAAATCATCTAGATGACCTAATCCAGCCACTACTCCTGCAAAACTGACATTAGCTCAACATGCAAAAATTAGAAACCATACAACAAAAAAGCATAAGACAGATGCGCAACACTGCAGCTTGAATGCGCAGAAACAGGGAGTGTATGCATCTTTGTACAGAAGCGCAAGAATAGAAAGCAAATGCGCAATATCAAGAGGTGTATGCACAATAATGATAGATGCGCCATTTAACAGAACATATGTGCAAAAAGACAGGGTAAATGTGCAACTTTGACAGATGCAGAAGTTGGCAGAGTATATGCACAAGTTGAGTTCAGATGTCGAAGCCAAGGATGGAAGCGCAACTTCAAAGGTTGGATGCGCAATTATGGAAGTCAGATGCGTCACTTGATCAGATGCGCCAATGCATGAGGTGAATGCATCACTTAAGAGGTCAAATGTGCCAGTTTATCAGATGCGTCACTTTGAAAGGCAGATGCATCCTTTCAGAAGTCAAATGCACAAAAATTCTCTGTCAGAGACCTGTTCATCACCTATACGGACCCGTTGCTTAAAAACACTCAGTTTTTGATTAGTAAAGGGGCAAGGTCCCCACCGTGGGTGGCAAAATGTGAGGGGGAAAACAGGTTAATCAATCAATGAAAACAAAACCCAAACATCTATAGAATATGAAGATAAAAGGAGGATTCAAAGCAATGAAAAATAATAATACCTTCACCTTTTACCTTTCGCCTTCTATAGTTCACCTATCTTTCTTTGATCTTGATTGTGAAGCCCTCAGAAGCTAGTTGTTTGCTTGCTTGTTGAAGATGACAAAGGAAGAATGGCTATGATACTGATGTATTTGAAGATGAGCTTCAAATACAGAAATGGATTATGAATGAGGATGCTCAAATGGGAGTAGGGGTGCCAAAGGCACGCCGGTATCTCTGCAGCATAAGTTTACACAAAATCTAGATATGAAATGAAGAGAAGAAGGTTGTATTTATAGAAGAGAGGTGAGGGAAGATCAATGGTTGAGAAGAAAAGAGAAGATCAACGGAGGAGGATTATTGAGGAACATGCAACAAATGGAAGAAGGACACATGTCATTTGAAAAGTAGCTTTGTTGAGTTAACTCCTCTCTTGATGAGGATGAGATTTGATTTTCTTAAATTAGAATTTATTTTTTCTAATTTAAGAGTCATTTTGCTTTAAAGATACTTTAAAACTGATTTTGCTTTTGTAACTCAGAGTTTTGCTTTTATGTGACAAGAGGGAGGTTATTTTTGGAAGATAAGAATGATTTTTTCGAAGAGATAGAAATCATAATTAAATAAATGAATTTATTAATTATTTTATAGATAAGTGAAAAGAATAAATAAAATATAGACATATATTTTATTTTGTGGGGATTTTAGATTTTATTTAAATAAAATTTGCATTTTATTTAAATTTGGAAGAATAAAGATTTTAATTAAATAATAGAAATTATTTTAATTATTTAGAAGAATAAAGTAGATGTAGATGAATTTAATTAATTAAATAAAATGTAATTTATTTAATTAAATGAGAGGGAGTGAATCAAATAAATAAATAAATGTATTTATTTATTGATAGAGGAATGCGAAGGATGAAATAAATATTTAAAATATTTATTTAAGTAGAGTCATGCCAATTTTAGGTGTATACAACATCTATTTCTTCTATTAATTAAATAAATTTATATTTATTTAATTAATTCATTAGCTATTTCTTCTAAACTATAATTAAACAATCTTTAATTATTTAATTATCTTCATTCTATCTATTTTTAATTAAATAAATTTTATTTATTTAATTAAAGATTCCTTTCATAAGCTGACTTTCCAATTAATTAAATAAATTGTATTTATTTAATTAATTTATCTTATCATTTATCTCATGAGCTGACATGTGTACCCCTTTCATTTAAAAAAGATAAGTGGTACTACATCCTTCTATTTAATCTCTTTCATATATAGTACTTTTTTATGTACACAAGCACACATGAGCCCTATCTTCTCTCCACTTGTCATCTTCACATTCATCTATGTCTATCGTGCAATCTTAGCGATTCGCATAGCCACCGAATCTCCAACGTTGATTGATTTTAGTTGAGTTCTATATAAACACCCTCTCATTCCATACTACATCTATCTAGCATTCATAAAGCATCTACATTATCATCTTGAGCATACTGAGCATTTGAGCATTCATAGCATCCACTGAGCTTTCATCATTATCATCCATCCATCATGGAAGCTTTTATCTTCATAATTGTTCATTGTTGAAGAAGCAATCCACATCATAAACAAGGAATCACACAATCTAGGTGATGTTGTGCTTGAATTGCATTATTTTTTATTTTATTTAGATTAGATTCTTTGATGATGGTAGGGTTAGGTTTTCATGGCTATGCTTGATCTTATTAACCTGATTTTTTACCTATCACATTGTCATTATAGGTTGTATACTCTTTATTCCATCTGTGGATGATCTAATGGGCAGCTGTAGCACTTACTTCACCTGCATACACTTGATGCCAAATTTTTCCATTGTGATAGACTTAAAAGATTTTTTATAGCATGGCATTGGATACTTTTGGTTGAGCTAATTGTGTTATATCAAATGCATTCTTAATCATATCATATTGAAATACATCCCTTCAAATATACTTAAGTGCTCCTTCATAGTGAAGTGACATTGCTTATTACTATACTTGATGAATTCCTTGCTAGCTCCAATATCTGATGTTGAGTTTGATGCATCTTGACTTACCTTTCTGATACTGCATCTCTTCTATATCTGTCGTATGGCTTCTATTGCCCCAAATTAGTAATTCAAATGCATAAAAATGACAGTATATAATGTCAGAACAACAAATAGACATAAGGGCAATATAATGAATACTCTGATATTGAAAATACCTTATATTTAATCTCACACTTTTTTAATCTATTCATTTCTTGTGTATGGTGGTCATTTCATCCACGAACTAATGATCATGGATGAGAAACAAACTTTAGTTCATGCAATCACTTGATATGTCACTCCCGTTTCAGTCCCCTCGAGATCTAGGGACAGCATGCCGGGCTCAACCCTTGTGGGAGCCCATTTTTCACCACATGCATGTATTCAGATTAGTAACATGACTTATCCTATACCTGTACATGAAACAAATAGATTAGATAAAACAATAGAGTTCAATGATTGATTCATTTCCACTTCCTCTATATGTGAATGATGTATATCTGTTTCAATGCACCATAGGTAGTGTAATATATCATTTGCTAATGAAGTACATAGTGTGAATCATATCCGGAGCTCTAACAGGTCCTTTTCCAATATTTTGTAGGTTCTTATTGGAGATCAGGAGCAAGGATAGAAGGCATCAAAGACCAATGTCGAACATATTAGGCAATGATGGATATGCTTCTCACTATATGCTATTTTCTCTTTCCATCTTCAATTGTATAGTGCACTTTCTATGTCTGTGTTGGCTCAGCTATACCAACAGCTTGTGTGGGTCATTTTATGTATTATTTTTCATTTGGTGCAATGTTTATTTCTTTTATGTATTTCATTTGTAAAACAAATAAACATTGTAGTGAAATGAAACAACTTATTTGAATATTTTGCAATAAATGAATGATGAACTGAATCCTTCTTCTGTCAAACAACTAAACTGCAAACTTCATGCACCTCTTGAAACTATCACAACTGATCCTTCTATAAAATCAACAACTATAAAGGGCTTAAGAAAGGTAGAAATAAAAATTCAAATTTTCACCTTAAAATGAACAATGTACTAGCTCTGCCAATTTTTGAGTTGTGGTGAAAAAATCTTAACATTTCTGGTGACTTCTACTACATGCTTGCCTGCTAAGCATTAGGACCAGTTGCCTTGAATATTAGTTGGGCATTGAGTCACACTCTACTCATCTCAAACTCAGAAAACACTGAAGCTTAGCACTCCAACTAGTTCAAATAGCAACAGGAAACAAAAACAAACTAAATTGAAAATGAACTAACAGGCCTTGGTAGCCAAAAAAACACATGCAATAGCACTTAGGGAAACAAAAACACTAAAAGTAAATGTGCATGAGAACTTATTACTAAAAACACTAACCTAACCCTACTCTAACCAGCTAAGGAAGTTGGTCAAACAAAACCATTCATTGATTGGGTGAAATAACTACCCTTCCTAACCAACTGAGGATGCTTCTCATGCTTACAAATTGGCAATAAGGAGCAAAACACAAGAACACACCTTATAAACTATTGTACTGTAAGTTGCAGAATATAATCAAAGGTTTGAAACTCTTGATTCTATTCGGATATACCTTTGATTGGTCATGAATGGGCAAGTTGAATCTGCTACTCCTCGACTGCAATCTCATTCTTAGGGGCATTGAAAATACTCTGAAAGTTGTTGGTCACTTAATTGGCCAAATATCTAATGGGGCATCCTCTCGAAGGTTTTGGATTGGAAACAATAGCATGACTTGTACCTTTCATGATAACTTGCCATGTGGCTTCCTCCTCTTTAGTTAATGGGTCATCCTCCTCCGTTAGAATACCTAATAGCTCATCAAAACTATCAAAACTTGGAAGATTCTTAGCAAGAGACATACTAGGCTCACAATATTCAAGATTGCTCAAGGAGATACATTCTAAAATAGGTGTTTCTTCATTAAATAAAGGTAATAATTTAAATAATGAACTAACCTCTGTTGACAAACCATTAATTTGCATATCAGCCTCTAGTTCCCGCGTGTCATGGTTGTCCTCACTGGACTCTTCCCGAATTTACACCTTGCCTAACTGATTCTCTTTATACTATTTATCGTCCTCATTTTCTATTGGCTTAGGTTTATGATTGCTGCAAGAAATCAACAAAGTGGCAACCTCTTTACAATCTGAATAGTCAGGATCCTGACAATCAATCATGAATTTATTTTGGATAGGTTGATCATCTTCACCTGGTTGACCTGATTGCTTGTCAAGGCAAGCTAGCCTAGTCTCATTCATGTCAGCTTCTTCATTATAGTACAATGAGAGCTCTGAGAGCAAACTAAATGCCTCATCCTCATAAATAATCTGATCTGATTCAACCATGTGTTCAGCCTGGTAGTCAGGGTCTTCATGCAAAACAAGCATGCTAGATTCAGAGATAAAACTGCTTCTTTGCTCTTCAAACTAAACTGAGGTGTTGATCTCATCATTGCCCTTTCAAAACAACAGTGCATCATTTTTTGCAATCACTTCAGGCTATCCCATAGTGGCTGATAAGTTTGATTCCTACATGATGTCTTCTTCATCACCAACATAAGAGGGTAGCTGATCACACAAAAAAACTGAATCATCTCCCTTTTCTAGTCTATTCTCCATTTGAACATGAGCAATGTGTCTTTGCAATTGGAGATTTTCACCCTCCAAGATCTGCATCCTGCTTTGATCCATCTTATAAAAAGCATTAGAAAACTTGTCAAAGGAGTTGAAATGCAAAGGACTCAAGATCAAGTTTGAATCAACTTCCTTTAGACATTTATTATGCTCATAATTAGCTGGAGATGTAGCACAAACAATAGCAACCTCTTGCTCCCTATTTGATCTTTCAACTACTGGTTTGAAATCTGAGATTTTGATTGGTTTGGTTTCTTGATATGGCTGAAACTGAGGACTAATGGACTGGTCTTGGATGAAGACACTCTCTTGAGCAAAATTAGAGCTTCTGAAACTTAGGATTTTGATTTCCTAGGGAGTCTATTTGCATTCAAAACCCATCTCTTGGCCTTGGGGATAATTCACACCACAAAGCTTAGTGTCTTGCCAATTCATAAAAACCACCTCAAGGTTATAATTTCTTCTCTGGCCTTGTGGATCAGTTTGGAAAGGTGGCCTATTCTGCTGATTGGGCTGATATGAGGATTGGTAAGGCCTATACTATTGACCACTATGCTTCTTGAAACTTACCAACTCATTCACAATGGTTTTTAGTGTGTTTCGAAGCTGTTGGAATTCTTGAGCTTGGACTGGGGCAGTGGCTTCCTAGGTTGCAACTTGGTATGGCTAGAATAGCTAGGATAGTAGCCAAAAGGGGAACTTCCATGGGCACAAGAGGCTGGATTTGCGTAAAAATGGGTAAGGGAGGCCTTGGGGCTATTTTCCCTGCTAGAATAAGGTAGTTTTCTTCTCTAACAGCAATCTCAAAAGCATCGGGAAGGGTAGATCCACCCATAGTCTAAATCATAATAGATATTTCACTATTTAAAGCTCTACGATAGAATAAAAAGGCATGCTATGGTGTAGGCCTTACCATCACGGGGATCCTATCCCAAGTCCTTTGAAATCGATAGTTGAAATCTGCCATGTATTTGTGGGGTGCCCTTTTGATGGTACTCAACTACTACAACAGAGACAAAAGATCAGATTTGTCCTCAAAATGTTGATGCAAACCATCTCCCAGATCATCCCATGATGTGATTGAGCTTGTTGTGAGTCCTCTAACCCACTACAAAGCTTTACCCTTTAGTGATCCAACCAATAATCTGATTGCTATGTTTTCTTAGGTAACATTGTGTACTGAACATAGAGTTGCAGTATCCTGAATGTGCTCAACAACTATAGTGTGGTCTTCTCTGATGAAGTATGGTAGTCCTTTAAGGCCTACAATAGGAATGTCATCATGTTGGATGATTTGTAATGGGTTACCTCTATTAAATGTAACAAAAGGATATGGTTTGGCCATTTACTTAGAGTCATCAAGGCATTTGATAATTTTTCCTCCAAAGACTATTGATACAAAAGAAAACACCTGATCCTTTAGTATGTGACCTTCTTCATTTGTTGCTCACTAGATCTACTTGAAAATTAGAGATTTGAGTCACCAAGTATGTTGTTTTTACCTTTGAAAGGCTGAAAACCTTGCTGCGCATACCAATCAGCAGAGGAAAAATGTGTTTTTCTCCCACCGGGTGTGCCAAAAACTGTTATCAATTAGATATGCACCCTATTCTAAGCTTAAAGAACACTTAGCTACCTATTGACACATGGAAACACTCTCAGGTTGTGGGTGACCTATAGTGAGAATGAATCTCCAAAGTGAGCTGGTTCTCCTTATGATTTTTCTAAACTATTGACTTTCCTAAGAAAAGGGAAGAGGAATAGCTGAAATGAAATTCTATTTTTTATCTAAAGATGATCCTAAAGTCTAAATATTTACCCACAAACAACTCTCAAGCCTATAACCCTCTCAATTTCACCTAAGTCCAACAATCCAAAAGTACTTCATATGAAGGTTTAGCTTAAACACAACACATAACCTAAATTAGATGGACAAAAGATGCACAAATTTCAATAACATTGAGACATAATCAAAGGATTAGACATCATAATCACAGTGAAAACATCAAATCAAAGTTATAAAGGAGGCAAGAAATGTGAAACAGGAATGCTTTGCTATATTGAAATGAAAGGGGTACATCTAACTCTTAAAAATATGAGTCAAGATCACTTTTACAAACTCTCTGCCTATGCTCAAGAGAGAAGAAACAATGATATCAATTGATTGAGAAAAAACTAAGTTTTTCTCCTATAAATGCCTCCAAGAGATCTCTCCAAAAAGCTCCTAAAAATAGATGTAGAAATCCATTTTCAAGCTCCTTAGAAAAGATGATAAAAAGCCCACCAAACTACTTTAAAACCGTGGAAACAAACTGCCAAAATCTTCTGTCAAGTGGCCCCCACCAAGAATTGCTTTAAAATATGCTTTATCTGCTCAGAAAAACATCTATTTTGTCCTCATTTACCTAACTTTTCCCAGAAGAAAGTAAATTAGAAAACAAAACTCCTAAATCTTCTTTAACTACATAAAAATAATAATATTTTAAAAGCAATTTATGGATATTGCTTTAAAACATTATTTTACATGATATTTGCAATTTTATTTCCTTTACAATGATTTGATTTTTCTCATAAAAAATTAAAAAAAAATATAGAATAATTACATATTAATGAAAGGATTAAAAAATAACCCGTGGAACCCTCCACCACTCCTAGATTTCAAAAATATATCTAAGGCATGAACTTGCCTATTTGCCCCTCCTAAGATTTTGCAAGAATATTCTAAAGCATAATTTGCCTTCAAAATTTTATTCTAACCCCTTAGGCATTTAAGCCGTCACAAATATGGCACTAAGGCAAGTAAAATGCCTAGGAAAGCAAATGAGGGTATAAGACCTATGACTCATCTTTTAGATGGTTTGCAGATTTGTACTTAAGGCATATGACCTAGGCAGTAAAATTAAAAGGCTTAAAACACCTTCCATGTGTATCATCTTTGAAAAGAACTAAAATGTTTTATAAGGTATCAAACCTTCATAAAGTGCAAGGAAAACCTATAGTCTGCTATGCTTTCGACCCTTCCTGAAGTCTTTGAGACTTAGGCAAAAAGCAAAAACACTTAATACCACGAAGGGTATTAGCTAGTGCCCTCAAAATGAATGAAATGTGATTAAAATCACAACTTGGATTAGGGCTTCAATGAGAAAACCCTAACACACAAAAAGTCCCAACCCTAATTTCTTGGGTCACTTCACATTCACATCTTTGAGAGAGCTCTCTACATACCGCCACCACTGTTAAGGTTTGAAGTTGACAAAACCTAATTTTTCTCTACCATTTGAGCAAATTTCAAAGATTCTTCACAAGGTAAGTTACTGTGCATTTTGAATATGACTTCTCCTCCATCTTGAAGCATATTGGCTTTTCTAGGCTGCAGTTATAGTCATATTCCTAATATATTTGTCTTGTTTCTTTCTGTTGATGTGCCTCCTCCACCATGATGCCACCATGGGAGGCAAGCTGAGCTCAATATCAAGGGCATTTTAAGTATACTCTCTTGTAGACAACGATGGTAAGGGATTTCAAACTTCAAGCTCTATATCATTTTTTGTTCCATGTATCATGATAAGGGTTTTGTTAAAAAAAACAATAGCCCGAGCAGCCGCTCAAACTGGGTGTCCTATATTTCTTGTATGTAGAAGTCAATGAAACTATTTTCTTCTTTCCTCTCTGACATAATGCAAAACCATGGCTATGCAAAAGTTCATTCCCTTCTACTGGGGCTGTGGGTTTGACACATACTCATCTCTTTATTTTCTGAGTATTTCCTATAGACACACAGGCTGTGACTATATATAACATTACTTTTGTGTATTATTTTTTCATGTGTTTTCTCTCCTTACCCGAATGTACTTCATTTGATTCTAATGTGCATTTTAAAACCAGCGCCATATTCTTCTTTCTATTGCGCCTTGACTATGGTTGAGTGCTATTATAATGGATGTGTTTTCTATTCACAAGCTGCATATCGCTTTTTACAAGGCAATTCTTTTCTACAAGTTAGCACCATATTTAGAATGCTTGTGCTATGGCCTTGATCTGAAGCTTTAGTTACCTTTTGTAAGAGGTCAATACTTGAAAATTTGAACAGTTGGCATGCTTTAATGACTTGCATCTCTCTTTCCTCCATTTCAAAGATGAAACCTTTCCAAATATCATATAAGGTAGTGGCTTTTGATGTTGAAATTTTTGCCATTGCAATAGTATGATGATTGTTATGTGACTAAGGATGTAAACTATTCCTTAACACTTCATTTATCCTTCTGATTTACAGTTTACTCATTTGCTTCTTAGCTCAATAAATAAGTTTCATAGTTGTTTGATGACATGAAACCTTCTTGGAGATTGTGCTACTCTTTATTGACTGTCATAGCTCTTTGAATGATGACTTGTGGGTAACCATCACTATGCCTTGGCTTCATAAGCAACTTTAGACTGAAAATGACTTCAAAGATTGTGAAGATACACCATTATTCAAATGATATTACTCTTAATAGCTGGAATGTCCCCATTGTTCTAGTGTAGTGGTTGTTTGTGTTGCATGTTCACTCTTGACATTGACTATTGTTCTAGATGTATCCATATACTGTAACTCTGCACTCTGGCTCATGAACTCCTTTTACATTGTTGATAAATTGGCCTCTCAAGTGGAATGAACTCATTTTTGTGCTCTCATGGTATGATCTTTTGTACAAAATGAACATTGGGACTCTTGATACACCATTTGACCAATGTGGCACCTTTTTTCTACTCTGTATCATGGCAATATGCTCTTGTATCATTTGCAATTATGACATCATGGATGAAGCATTACATATTATGAGGTTACTTTATAAATGGGACTTAGCATAAAATATATTGAAGGCAGTTTATAAAATTCATCTCTAATGATAGTAGATTTGGGTGGTCATCAATATATGCATTTGTGACTTAATATGAACCTCTTTGTCATTACAGGTTGTATACTCTTTATTCCATCTGTAGATGATCCAATGGGCAGCGGTAGCACTTACTTCACCTGCATACACTTGATGTCTAATTTTCCCATTGTGATATACTTAAAAGATCTTTCATAGCATGGCATTGGATACTTTTAGTTTAGCTGACTGTGTTATATCAAATGCATTCTTAATCATATCATACTGAAATATGTCTTGTCAAATATACTTAAGTGCTCCTTCATAGTGAAGTGACATTTCTTATTGTTATACTTGATGAATTCCTTTCTAGCTTCAATATCTGATGCTGAGTTTGATGCATCTTAACTTACTTTTCTGATACTGTGTCTCTTGTATAGCTGTCCTATGGCTTCTACTACCCCAAAGTAGTAATTCAAATGTATACAAATGACAGTATATAATGTCAGAAGAGAAAATAGACATAAGGGTAGTATAATGAATACTCTGATATTGAAAATACCTTTTATTTAATCTCACACTTTATTAATCTATTCATTGCTCATGTATGGTGGTCATTTCATCTGTGAACTAATGATCATGGATGAGAAACAAACTTTAGTTTATGCAATCACTTGATATGTCACTACTATTTCACTCCCCTCAAGATCTAGGGACAGCATGTCGGGCTCAACCCTTGTGGGAGCTTATTTTTCACCACATGCATGTATTCAGATCAGTAACATGACTTATCCTATACTTGTACATGAAACAAACAGATTAGATAAAACAATAGAGTTCAATGATTGTTTCATTTCCAATTCCTCTATATGTGAATGATGTATATCTGATTCAATGCACGGCAGTGCATTATATCATTTGCTGATGAAGTACATAGTGTGAATCATATCTGGAGTTCTAACAGGTCATTTTCCAATTTTTTGCAGGTTCTTATCAGAGATCAGGAGTAAGGACAGAAAGCATCAAAGACCAATGTCGAACATATCAGGTAATGATGGATATGATTCTCACTATATACTATTTTCTCTTTCCACTTTCAATTGTATAGTGCACTTTCTATGTCTGTGTTGGATCAGCTATACCCATGGCTTGTGTGGGTCATTTGATCTATTATGTTTCATTCAATGAAATGTTTTTCTCTTTTATGTATTTCATTTGTAAAACAAATAAACATGGTAGTGAAATGAAATAGCTTATCTGAATATTATGCAATAAATGAATGATGAACTGAATCCTTCTTTTGTCAAACAACTAAATTGCAAACTTCATGCACCTCTTGAAACTATCACAACTTATCCTTTTATAAAATCAAAATCTGTAAAAGGCTTAAGCAAGGTAGAAATAAAAATTGAAATTTTGACCTTAAAATGAACAATGTACCATCTCTGCCAATCTTTGAGTTGTGGTGAAAAATGGTAAGAAAGTCTAAGTTTACAATAATTATATTAAGTGTGTCATGGTTATTAATGGGTTTATCATTGATGTAGTTGGAAAAAAGGTATTGTTCACCTTGCATAACATTAATTAATTTGATAATGTAAAATAAATGTTCTTTTGTGGTGCATCTTAATTGATGTGTTTAGACACATTAAATATTTATTTGGTGTCACTTGTAAAAGTTGTATTTAACATTGGGAGACATAAGGCAAATATTTATTATTTGTGCAAAATAATTAATTTTGAGGTCAATGGTTTTGTGCTCATGGTTTTCAGTCACATTGGTTTTATCTAATACTGTGTAAGTTGTATTTGTGTGAGCTTGAGTTTATAAAAGCTAGCACAAGGTTAGTGGTTAGGGTTGGCTCTTATTTTATAGGTTGTGTGAGAGTTTATCATTGTATTGAGTTTTCTCTTGTGAGTGCATATTGTAAAGCATGGCATGGGATGTGTGGATTCATGCTTGGATACATGGAGGATGCATTAAAGGAGCTTGATGTTTTAGAGATGTTCATGGAGACTCTATGAGTGTATTATAATTTATTATTGCTAAATAATACATTGAGTATGGATGATTTTGGAGGCTGGGTTTTTCCCTCAATGAGGGTTTTCCCAAGGTATATCTTGTGTTATCTTGTTGATTGTCTATTGATCTTTACATTCTGGTAAATCTATAAGATTATATGCATCACTATCTCCTTTGGGTTATGTGGAATTGGTTTGATCTACCTATAAATTCCTAACAAGTGGTATAATAGATTTAAGGCTTTTCATGTCTTGCATGTACTTGCATGTTGCTTGTATGTGCTTGCATGTGATGTATCTATAGAATAATGGTTCTGGGTGTTTTCCTCCATCTTGAGAATCTTTGGAAGGAATTGTGGGTTACAGTAGATCTTCTGTGTGCTAACACTATTTTGCAGATGTATGGGATTAGTAGCCATATTATCATAACCATGGTTTGAGTTTGTGGGGTTTCACAGATTCATGTTTTGGTATAATTCTTATTTTTGTGATTTGATACAAATCTAAATCCATGACAATGTAGAAAAGATTTTGGAAAATACATGATATGAGGATTTGTGTAGGTTGTTGTATTACAAATCTGAAGGTGAAAAAACTTGGCAAAGGGTTTCCTGGTCGTGTGCTTTAATATGAGGGTTTTGAGGAGGAATTTTTGTAGATGACCTCCTAAGACAAAATGGACCTTACCATTCAGTCCAAGAGGCCTGAGAGGCGAAGATTGATATAAAATTTGACCTATTTAGGTCATTGGAGAAAAAGAAGAAATTTTTTTTGCCCCCTCTGATGTAGAGTGGCACAAGGGAAGTAACAAAACAAGGTAAGTTTAACCCTTCTCTCTGCCCACTCACCCACTTCATCTACTTTATGCAATCAATGTCACACCAAGGGCAAATTAGGGATTTTGCATCCAGGCTATCCTTCAACCCTCAAGGCTTCTTTCACAACTTAAGGTAGGTCTACAAACACTTTACCAATAGTTGGTTTGATCCCCAACTTCCCACAACTCTCCAACCTTCACTTGGCCTAGTGAGGCTACTAGCCCTCCTAAACCTGTTTTCACAACATAACTTGACAAAACCCTGAATGACCAGACAAACAAATGATAGATTTGGATACCCTTTAAGGGACTCTATCAAACTTCCAAGTCTCCAATTTCAACTCTACTCCAGCAACTTAAAACACCTACTAGGTCTCTAGGCCTAATTGATCACTTTAGGTCTAGGTTACAAAGCAAAGGGTTTAGGTTGGGTTCATAGACTTGGGGTAGGAACTTGAAACACTCCCTCTACATGCAAACATCACAGGAAACCACCATACATGTATCAACCTATCAGGTTTTGTCATCTACATCACCTAATAGCACATTGTTTGGTCAAATATATAGAGATATTTGACCTAGGGCATCACTCCAAAATTCGAAGACAACCTTTCCTAGCAAAAAGATTTTGAAATAATGTAAAGTACATCCCTAGCCTACATTTCACCTATTTGTATGAGATTTTACTGGTTGGAATGCATTCTAGGGCCGGATTTGTGTGGCAAATCCTAGAAAATAGGGTTTTAGACCAGTCCAAATTGAAAATGTAATAACTTTCTCCTACGACCACTTCAAGACCTCAAACCTGTTGCATTCGAACCCTGACTCCAAGTACTTTTAGAAAAACAACATTTGCTCACCTAGCCAATCTGTACAGGCCATACAACAGCAAGAAAATAAGGAAAACTGACTATTACTATTGTTTCAATGCCCAAAACTCCGTACAGGAGTAAGGTGTCCACCATATCAACCGATCCAAGTCGGTATACAACTTCTACAAATAGTTCCAACCATCAAAATGAGTTGTAACCAGTCCAATGTGTCATTGACACCATTGGTAACATTTGAAACTATGGTATTTTTGCATTAACACAAGGTTGTCGATGGGTTTAGCTTGTCCAATGGAATCAAACCACCATCATACTCCCTAGACCACGCAAAACCACAAAACTAGCAAATAGACTCAAAGAAAACCTCATTAGACCTACTAGGCCTAAGTGGCACAACTAGGGTCCAAATGGACTAAGAAGGATTTGAGGCTTATAAGATTGCCCCAAACCTCTTGACCATACAGAGTGGACCATACAATCATGGCTAAAGGCCTTATTACAAACATACTAAACAAAAAAAACATAACTGATCAAAATGCATCAAAATGCTTGAGGGTGCCCTACACCATACACCCACTGTCAAATAGAACTCAAGTCTCTTGAGTTGGGAATGCTATCAAATGTGAATCCTACCTTTTCAATGGCTTCTCTGCTCATCCAAGTGGCATCCTCTTGAGGTTTATTGAGCCACTTCACCAAATATTCATAATAGGTGTGCCTCCTAGTTTGTTTAGCAATCCTGTGATCCAAAATGCATTCAATCTGATCAGGAGATGAAGGAATCAGTTCTTTGAGTGTCTAATCAGTTTGTTCTTCTTCTATAGCTGTGTGAGGAGCAAATCCCTTATAGGGATAAAGGTCTGAAACATTAAAAATTGGAGACAAGGCAATGCCATCCAGAAGTCTAATTTTATATGCATTTTCTCCACATTTCTTGAGCACTTCACAAGGTCCAATCTTCTTCATAAGTAGCTTAGTGTATTTACCTGCAGGGAGCCTCTCCTTTTTGAGGTGTACCATGACCAAATCCTCTTCTTTAAACTGTAGATCCCTTCTCTTTCTATCAGCAGACTATTTATACTTTTGAGAAGTGGACTGCAATTTCTGTTTTACTTGTTCATGGACATCTCTCATCACTTGGACAAAGTCTTCAACCAATGCACTACTCTTCTCCAGTCCTCCAACCTCTCTAAGTTCCAAAATACCTCTTGGGTGAGTGCCATAAACTATTTGGAAAGGTGACAGGCCGGTGCTTCTGTTGACAGTGTCATTGTATGAGAATTCTACCTGAGCCAAAACTGAATCCCAACTAGCACCCTGCTCTTTAGTTAGGCACCTTAGGAGGTTGCCAAGGGACCTGTTGATCACCTCAGTCTGACCATCAGAATGAGGATGATAGGCTGATGATAATGACAAATTGGTACCTAGTTTTGTCCAAAGTGTCCTCCAGAAGTGTCCTATGAACTTGGGGTCTCTATCAGAGATTATGGACAAAGGTAAACCATGTAATCTAACTATTTCCTTGAAGAAAAGACCTGCTATGTGTGAGGCATCATGAGTGGTTTTACATGGGATGAAGTGAGCCATTTTTGAGAACATATCTACAACCACAAAAATGTTGTCATGTCCATTCTTGGTCCTAGGCAAACCAAGTACAAAATCCATGCTTATGGAATCCCAAGGCTTTGAAGGAATAGGCAGTGGAGTGTATAAACCTGCATTGGATGTATGACCATTGGCTCTCTGATAGATTTGACAAGTTTCTACAAACTTTCTCACATCAGATGGTAACCTTGGCCAATAGTAGTATCTTCTAACTAATTCTAGGGTCTTATCAATGCCAAAGTGGCCTACCATGCAACCACAGTGCTTCTCCTTAATAATATTCTCCCTAATAGACCCTCTTGGAATACACAACAGGCTGCCTTTGAAAAGAAAGCCATCTTGTATCAAAAAATTAGAAAAATTAGTATTATACCTGCCTGTCATGGCTTTGTAAGATTGGTAAGGTTCCTTGAAGTCTTCATCTTCTTCATACTGATCTTTGATGGCATGTATACCTGTACTTTCCAACTGAATAGTTTGAACAACAAGATTTCTCCTCCTTAAGGCATCAGCTACCTTATTGGCCACTCCTTTCTTGTGTTTTATTGAGAAAGTATAGGCTTGGATGTACTCCATCCACTTGATATGTCTGTGTTTAACTTCTGCTACCTATTCAAGAAGCTCAAAGCATGGTTATCAGTGAAAACAACAAACTCCTTAGGTAGTAAATATTGTCTCCATTTTCTCAATGATTGAACCATTACATATAACTCTAGTTCATAGGTAGAATAGTTTTGTTTTGTCTCATTTAACTTCTCACTAAAGAATTCTACAGGCCTCCCATCTTGACTTAGGACTCCCCCAATAGCCCTCTTACTTGCATCACACTCAACCACAAAGGTCTTATCAAAATCAGGCAGCACTAGGACCGGTTTTTCTGATATTTTCTTCTTTAACAGTTCAAAGGCTTGATTGGCCTCATTTGTCCATACAAACACACATTTCTTCCCCCCTTTTATAGTATCAACAAGTGGAGCACAAATGGCACTAAACCTTCTAATGAACTTTCTATAAAAACTGCATAAGCCATGGAAACTTCTTACCTCAGAGGCTGTAGTAGGTGTTGGCCAATTAAGAATGGCTTCCACCTTGCTTGGATCCATCTTGAGGCTGCCCTTAGAGATGACAAACACCAAGAATGTCAATTCTTCTTGTAGGAAGACACATTTATCAAGGTTAATTCTCAACTTCTCCTCTTGAAGCCTCCTAAGCACTTGATGGATATGTCTTATGTGGTCTTCCTTGCTGTCACTAAAAACCAATATATCATCCAAATATACAACAATGAACTTATTTAGGAAAGGTTTTAGCACCTCATTCATCAACCTCATGAAGGTGCTTGGTGCATTTGACAAGCCAAAAGGCACAACCCATTCAAATAGCCCTTCATTGGTTTTGAAGGTTGTTTTCCACTTATCCCCCTCCCTTATCCTAATTTGGTGGTAACCACTTTTTAGATCCATCTTGGTAAAACACTTAGCCCTACCCAAGCAATCTATTAAATCTTCTATTCTACGCATTGGAAATCTATACTTGATAGTAATCTTGTTGATGGCCCTGGAATCAGTGCATAGTCTCCATGTGCCTTCCTTCTTGGGTGCAAGTACTGTAGGTACTGCACATGGACTAATACTCCTCCTTATAAGTCCTCTATCCAACAAGTCTTGGATTTGTCTTGCCACTTCAGCATTTTGCTCTGGGGTCAACTTGTAGGCTGCTTGGTTTGGTAGGGTGGATCCAGGGATGAGATCAATGCAATGACTAATCTCCCTCTTAGGTGGAAGGGCATCCTTACTTTCATCGGCTATCACAACATGAAACTTCTCCAAGAGGTCCTCCACCTCTTTTGGTCCAATCCTCCTAAGAGGTTTCTGCTCTTTGATCTTCTTAGGATGTGCATCCTTGGGCTTGATGATCACTGCAAAACATGGCACTTTCTCTTCCTTGAGGTTAGCCAAAAACTCTTTTTCACCTACTAACATGACTGAACTAGAAATGACCTTCTCTTTGCAATCATCAATCAAAGGAGTCATTGTGAAATTTTCACCATTTTTGGACAAATGAATCACATTTTGCTTACCATCATGTTGGGCACTTGTATCATGTTTCCAAGGTCTTCCAAGAAGAAGGTGGCATGCATCCATATCTACTACCTCACAAAGAATCCTATCATGATATTCACCTATCTTGAATTCAACCCAACATTGCTCTTTCACCACAATTTGTTGGTCCTTGGTTAGCCAAAAGACTCTATAGGGGTTAGGATGAGGTATCCTATCCAATCCTAACTTAGTCACCATTTCATTAGAAGCTAAATTCTTAGAAGAACCTGAATCAACTATTACCTTGCAGACTTTTCCTTTCACCTTGCAAGTGGTTATGGACAAGTTGTTTCTTTGGGGCTGCTCCTTGGTGGCTGGCATGATGAGGGACCTGTTAAACATGATGCATTCTCCACTCTCTGGTGCTACAGGCTTGGAAGAGGCTATTTGATAACTTGTGGTGCTTTGATGGTCATCCTCTTGAAGGAGCTGCACCCTTCTATCTTTCTGATTTGTAGCATTGTTTCCCATCTTCTCTGGGCACCTAAAGGACTGATGTCCTATATGATTGCAAGAGAAAAACCTTCCAGTAAACACATTGGGACCCCTGCCCCCACTTCTTCCTCTGCCATTACCTCTCCCTCTAAACTGACCCTGATAAGCACTATTTCTGTCAACCTGCACTTGACTACCCTCTTGTGATCTGCCATCTTGGGGCCTTGAAAAGTTCTCTCTATTTTGAAATCTACCTCTACCTCTGAAATTCATATTACCTCTACCCCTGCTGTTTGAATCACCTCTCCTTCTCTGTTTGTCCTCAATCCTCAATGCCATTTGAAAACACTTATGAACTATTTTAGGATTAAAGAGACTTAATTCATCTTGAATGGAGAACTTAAGACCATTAAGATACCTTGCAAGCTTCTATTTTTCATTCTCAAGCATCTTGGCTTTCAAAGACATCTTGTGAAACTCCTTAGTGTATGTGCTCACGTCCATGTCCTTCTGTCTCAAGTTTTGCAACTTCTTGTTCAAGTTGACTTCATAGTCTTTAGGAACAAATTGTTTCTTTATTTCAAGTACCATCTTCCTCCATGTGGTGATAGGTTTCCTATCATCTTCTATCCTCTCATTTTGAATGAAGTTCCACCAACTCAAGGCTGCCCCTTTCATTCTAGATTTGGCAATCCTCACTTTCTAATTTTCTGCCACTTCTTCACATTCAAAATAGTTCTCCATTGCCTCTATCCAATCAAGGCACTCCTCTAGATTCATCTTACTAGGAAACATAGGTAAGTCTGCCCTAGTGTCCTTCCTACTCAACTTTCCAAGTGCATCTAGGAATTGTCTTTCTGACATGCCTCCTTGTGACTCTTCCATTTGCACTTCTTTTTCTTCATCTTGATCCTCTTCATTTGAATCCAAGATGACCTCTGGCTTCTTCTTCTTATCCTTGTCTTTCTTCAACTTTTCTATCTTAGCCTCCATCCTTTTGTTCTTGGCTGCTTGCTCTCTCACTATCTTTGCTAATTCGGCATTTGTCACCTTTGAAGTAATTTCCTCCTCTTCTTCTCTATCTCCCATCTCTTTGATGGCTCTGATACCACCTAATGTAGAGTGGCACAAGGGAAGTAACAAAACAAGGTAAGTTTAACCCTTCTCTCTGCCCACTCACCCACTTCACCTACTTTATGCAATCAATGTCACACCAAGGGCAAATTAGGGATTTTGCATCCAGGCTATCCTTCAACCCTGAAGGCTTCTTGCACACCTTAAGGTAGGTCTACAAACACTTTACCAATAGTTGGTTTGATCCCCAACTTCCCACAACTCTCCAACCTTCACTTGGCCTAGTGAGGTTACTAGCCCTCCTAAACCTGTTTTCACAACATAACTTGACAAAACCTTGAATGACCAGACAAACAAATGATGGATTTGGATACCCTTTAAGGGACTCTATCAAACTTCCAAGTCTCCAATTTCAACTCTACTCTAGCAACTTAAAACACCTACTAGGTCTCTAGGCCTAATTGATCACTTTAGGTCTAGGTTACAAAGCAAATGGTTTAGGTTGGGTTCATAGACTTGGGGCAGGAACTTGAAACACTCCCTCTACATGTAAACATCATAGGAAACCACCATACATGCATCCACCTATCAGGTTTTGTCATCTACATCACCAAATAGCACATTGTTTGGTCAAATACATAGAGATATTTGACCTAGGGCATCACTCCAAAATTCGAAGACAACCTTTCCCAGCAAAAATCTTTTGAAATTATGTAAAGTACATCCCTAGCCTACATTTCACCAATTTTTATGAGATTTCACTAGTTGGAATGCATTCTAGGGCTGGATTTTTGTGGCAAACCCTAGAAAACAGGGTTTTAGACCAGTCCAGATTGACAATGCAATAACTTTCTCCTACGACCACTTCAAGACCTCAAACCTATTGCATTCGAACCCTGACTCCAAGTACTTTCAAAAAAAACATTTTCTCACCTAGCCAATCCGTACAGGCCATACAACAACAAGAAAACAGGGAAAAACTGACTGTTTCTATTGTTTCAATGCCCAAAACTCCATACAAGAACTCCTCTGCCATACAGGAGTAAGGTGTCCACCATATCAACTGATCCAAGTCAGTATACAACTTCTACAAATAGTTCCAACCATCAAAATGAGTTGTAACCGGTCTAATGTGTCATTGACACCATTGGCAACATTTGAAACTATGGTATTTTTTCATTAACACAAGGTTGTCGATGGGTTTAGCTTGTCCAATGGAATCAAACCACCATCATACTCCCTAGACCATGAAAAACCACAAAACTAGCAAACAAACTCAAAGAAAACCTCATTAGACCTACTAGGCCTAAGTGGCACAACTAGGGTCCAAATGGACTAAGAAGGATTTGCGGCTTATAAGATTGCCCCAAACCTCTTGACCATACAGAGTGGACCATACAATCATGGCTAAAGGCCTTATTACAAACATACTGAACAAAAAAAACATAACTAATCAAAATGCATCAAAATGCTTGAGGGTGCCCTGCACCACCCTCCCTGGTTCAGTCGTACAGTTGTACAAATCTGTAGGTACGCCTGGATTAAAAAATTAAAAAAATCTTGCATAGGGTTTTTTTCTATAGTTGCAAAATTAATTCAATTATAAACTATAGAAAAATATTTTAAAAGAAGGATTGAAATATTTTTTTAAAAAAATATAGAAAAAAAAATTGGGCCATACAGGGGTATGTAGACCCCCTTGTACACCCTAGTAGTAGCCTGTGCCAGTACAGTGCAGTAGGGGCCTGTCGGCTCCCTGCCCCGCCTGGCAAAGGCCCTTGGGGATGGCTACTGGTCTAGTAGACCTACCACCAATGGTAGGCCGATAGCCCTACATAGCCCCTCATGGGCAATAAAACCATTTAAAAGTGGTGGTAGAAAATTTTTGACAGTTGCAAAAGAATTTTATTACAGACTTTAATAAAATTAAAACCCTAAATGTAAGTCAGTGGAAAATAAAATAAGTTTGAAAATCTTTTTGGATTCTGCCACATCACCATGTGATGCCAGTCCTACACCACATCATCATAGTGGACCCACCTGTGCCCAATCAGTATGATGACATCATGCTTACATTAGTAGTATGGACAGGGTCCTGTTAGGGGTCCCCTTTAGCTCTCAGAGGGCATTTTCTTCTGGGATGCATAACGTTCGCCCATGGTATCTAATTTTTGACTTCTTATAGGCATCAGAAAGGTCCCTCTAAGAAGTACGTAGTGATGTAGGTTTAGTTATTAGATTTTACTATTTTTGTCAAAATTTGATGCCTAAAGCTAGACATTGCCCCGAGATAGTTTTATGCTCATAACTTTTGCATACGGAATCTGATTTTCAATTTAGGATAGGTGTTGGAGAGCTATTTTTGTGTACTATAGATTAGATCATGTACATTTTCAGTTTCATGTACAGAGAGAGTTTGGTACTTGTTTGATCACATGTGGGATCCAGAGATTCATGGTATGTTTGTGAATGTATTCGGATGGATTTTTTGGGTACAAACTTGTGGGAGTGCATGTTTCTATATGACCATCAACATGATATAGCAGGTTTTCAGATTTGGTACTTCTAGTTATAGGTTTACAAGTGTTTTTAGAGTTTGAGCTTTGATGGAGACAGGTACACAGGTTGTCTTTTGGTTTGAGGACATGATTGATACACATGTGAGAATTGGAGTCTTGTTTTAGTGGGAGTTGAGTATAGTTACAATGATTGATGATGATTATGGTGTCATGGATATGCAGTTACACTTTTACATTACATGACATGATCATGTATGTGATTGATAGGTATGGGCTATGATGTTTGATTCATGATTTTAGGTGGTGTTGTGGTGTAGTTTTAGGAGGTTGTTCTTATCTTTTGGATGCTTGATTTGTTCCTTGATTATGGTTACTGTGTTGTGGACTTGTTTGGAAAATCAAATCTAGCATTGATTTGTTGTTTGAGTCTTGGAGTCTATAGGTTGTCTTCTTTGATATTTCAGTTTGCATGTTACATGTGTTTTGGATCTTTGATTTATGTAGTTTTGTGGATTTTCTACCCCTTGGCTATAGTGGGATGACTCGTATGTGGAATATCTTTATCCATGAGATTGATTCAATGTTTATATAGACTTTGTTAGTTGGCCTTGTCTATGGTCATTTGTACATTGGTATGTTGAATTGAGATGAGAGGATGGATGATTAGAGTGCCTAGATAGTCAGTTATTGGGACTTATATCATGTTTATCACGATGTCATGGATAGCTTGGATACATGGTTTTATGTGATCTTTTGACAGTGAAGGTTTTATCTTCTCAGTTTGGAGATCATGGTTTTACTTTACCTTTTGGGAGTTGTTGATGTTACATCATGATTCCTTAATTGTGTTGGGGCCATGGATGATCTTCATTTAGGAGATGGTTACTTTGTTGCCATGTATAGCTTAGTGTCATGATTTAGTGGGAGCTTTGGAAATGATATAGATGCATCATTTGTGATGGATGATCTTCTGTAGTGGATGTTGGTGTCATGGAGGAGCTCTTTGTAGTGAGAGTTCTTTGACATTTTGAGTTCTATTGACAGGAGATGGTTATCTTCATGTGATTGGAGATCTTGGCATTTTGGTTTGCCATGGAGAACTATTTTTGAGTTTTTGGTTGAGATGTCAATTTATGAATTGTTAGTTTGACATGTTGATCCTTTATTTAGAGATGTTGATATTATGTCTTGATGGACTCTTGATCGTACGTTGAAGTTTTGACATGATACAGGTTCTCTTGAGACAAGATGTGTGCATCAATGCATGTGATCTTCTTGGAGGATATGGTTAGATCATGATGTCATGATGGGCTTCTTGATTATGCAAATTTGTAGTAGGAGCATTGACAGTGATCTTGTTGGATCTCTTAGTATTGAGTACATTGATCATGTGCTTGGGCGATTCATGATAGTGCGATGTTGCATTTGGAGTTTATCATGGATTGATCATGGAGGTACTCTTGGATACTTGGAGACTTTGAGGTTGGAGTTCTCTTGGGATTAGAGACACTATTTGGGATAGTTACTCATTGGAGGTTTCAGCAAATAGACCAAGGAGCCTACGCCTAGATATGGACATGAGTTTTTTTTTACCAAGAGGAGACTATTCTTGGAGAAAGTCTTTGTGACTTGGTGTATCCTGGAGGGGCATTCTCATTCCCCACTCTTGATCTACTCAATGGTTTATCATCTATAAGGTATTGCGCTTCCTTTTAGATGCATTTTTCTTTATATTTTATCTTCTCATGGTTATGGCTCTTGAGCTATGGTTATTGGTTCTAGAGGGTTCATTTGGGTGATGTTGGCATGGTTATCTCTTTGTTCATATGGTTTGATTTATGATGTCCATATGAGGAATTTAGGAGATATGATTGGGCTTATTCCTAGTTATGGAATGATTATGAATTTAATCTTCCTTAGTTAGAGAGGCTTACACCCATGTTGGTTACATGATATATATGTTCATTTGATCTATGAGATTGAATGATTGGGTGTTGTTGAGGCTTTTCATTTGGGATTGTAGAGGAGATCATACTTGACACAAATTTGCACTTTGAGGTGTTGGTAGGACATTATGATTTATAGGTTTTCTCCCTTTGTCTTATGGCTACTTCTTGGACGATCATGTTGATATGGTTGGACTTGGGATAGTTATGGTGGCATGTTGTGAGAGAGTATGCAGTGTTTTATCTTGAATGTGTGGATCATTGTGATTAGTTTTGATATTACATTGGCTTGTTGTTGAGCCACACCTTAGTTTAATTGTTGATTGGTAGAGTTGGTATGCCTTGGATCTATTTTTAGATTTGACATTACCCATGCAGTGGGAGTTCTTTGATGTATGTGTTCTTCATTGACATATTTTATACATGGAGCTTATTATTGCAGTATGTGGGTTTTATATGTTGTTGGCATGAGTTTACTGATGTTGTTGATACTTAAGAGGAATGGATGGTTGGATGTATTAGCATATGTTGTGGGTGCTATTTCTAGTCATGTGGGTTTTGGTACCTTTGATAGCTACTTGGAGCCTTTGTTATCACTTGGATTTGATGCTAGTGTTCTTTGGATTAGTGCATCTTCACCTTGGCATGTTCCTTTTTTCCATAGATGGCACGTTCCAGGATGAGAGGAGTTCTTTCTTGAGATGGTGGTTACTTTGATTTTATTGCAGGTATCTTGATGGAGCACAAGAGCATGATTCATGTGGTTTCATCTTTTCCTATGATGATGTATTTCATTGATTGACCCTTATGCAATGTATACAAGTGGGAGAATGTTGGGAAAAGGTGTTGCTCAACTTTCATAACATTAATTAATTTAATAATGTAAAATAAATATTATTTTGTGGCGCATCTTAATTGATGTGTTTAGCCACATTAATTTTTTTTTTTGTGGTGTTGCTTAATTGATGTGTTTAGCCACATTAAATATTTATTTGGTATCACTTGTTAAATTTGTATTTAACATCGGAAGATACAAGGAAAATATTTATTATTTGTGCAAACTAATTAATTTTGGGGTCAATAGTTTTGTGTTCATGGTTTTGAGTCACATTGGTTTTATCCAATACCACAAGTTGTATTTGTGTGAGCTTGAGCCTATAAAAGCAAGCACAAGGTTAGTGGATAGGGTTGGCTCTTAATTTATAGGTTGTGTGAGAGGCTATCATTGTATTGAGTTTTCTCTTGTGAGTGCATATTGTAAAGCATGGTATGGGATGTGTGTATTCATGCTTGGATACATGGAGGATGCATTAGAGGAGCTTGATGTTTCAGAGGTGTTCATGGAGACTTTGTGAGTGTATTGTAATTTGTTATTGCTAAATAATACATTGAGTATGGATGCTTTTGGAGGTTGGGTTTTTTCCCTCAATGAGGGTTTTCCTAGGGTATATCTTGTGTTATCTTGTTGATTGTCTATTGATCTTTTCATTTTCATAAATCTGTAAGATTGTATGCATCATTATCTCCTTTGGGTTATGTGGAATTGGTTTGATCTACCTATAAATTCCTAACAGTAGTTACTCTATCCCTCCTCAAACAAATAAGTTTTGATAAACATTACTCGCACTAATGGTACCCTCATAGGCTATGATAATATTAAGACCCCTCTCATTGGAAAGGTTAACCTCCCATCAACATCAATCCTAAAACCTTTCCTAGAGAATTCTTTATCATAATAAAGAAACTAACTAGAAAATGATTCTTGGATGGGCTTGGATTCATAGGATGAAATTCATTCCCTCTAACTTATTTAACAATATCTACTTTCTCCACCTTGGTAATGTCCACATTATCAAGGGTCCTTTTAGTGTTTATGAAGATGAACAAGATAAGAAGAAAATTGAGTGAAATCAAACCCTTGGGCCTTCTATGGGACAAAATGGAGCTAGTGTAAACCACCTTGGAGTTAATAAATATGAACCTTTTCCCAAATCTAATCCTACATATAAAACCAAAAAGAAGACCCCTCAAAAACCTCCTAATATAGTTTCTATAGTTCCCTTTGACATCACTACTTATAAAACTATTAAACTACTAAAGGAGGATTAGTCTATCACCTTTATTTGTTATCCTCATTTGATAGGAACATGTGCACCTACATAGCTTTATTATATTCCTATCTCGGTTACCCTAGGTACTTGTATGGTTGGAGATTTAACATCTATAAAACCTCCCCATCAATGTCCTCATCATCCTATTCCTATGATAGCTACTTTAGACTAGTAGGAAAAAGACCCTATTGATGTTAGATCCCCTATTTAGGTAGTTACACCTAAAGATTTGTACTAAAGGTGGCTTAACCTTAGACCTAGTTGGTTAGGCCTATATAAACTAATAGTACAATAGGAAAGTGTCTCTTTGACCCATTAAAGTTTGAGACATTTTTCTTAGAATTAATAAGATGATATACAAAACAACTAATGAATGTAATAAGTTTTGACCAAACTATACACATTCATACTTAGTCAAGGAAGATGGAGGACATCATGATTTTCTTTTGTGCATAATGGAAGGTGAAGAATTTAGTGAAATAACCAATGCAATTCATCTTAAGAAATATTATATAAAAAGAAACTTTTCATTTATATTGCATTCTATCCATCCCACCATGATATGTTCAGTGATTGCTCTTCTCTCATTTTTGTTATAGTTATGTTTGTTATGAAGTAAAAAGTGTCCACATGTCTTTTTACCTCCTTCTTTACCTCCTAGGTCCCTGTGATTACATTCTAAATGTCCATCTTGATGTAAAATTGCCCGACACCAATTTACATTGGGAATAAGGGCCCAATATTTTATCTTATCTCATACCAAAAAGGAGCTGAAAGACTTGGGTGTTGTTGTGTGGCTACACAACATACCCCATTTTGCCTTAGAAAAATAGGGACCCAACTTCTTGTTGGCTTGTCATTCCCTAGCTTTGGGTGGTATGGTAAAAGAGTCAATATTAGATGTGTTAGGAATTGCATGTAGAAGATATCAATTAAATGCAAATAAAGATTAAACAGAGGAATGAAAAAAACACAGAAAAATAATAGTGAGAGATAATTATAACGTGGTTCACCCAAACTCGGGCTACATCCACCAACAGAGAGTTCAATATTATTATCCAATAAATCAAATTGATTACAACCAGCAATCGTTGCAACTCAATACCGCTGCAAATGCTACAATACAATATCTCAACAGAAAACCCTAACCCTTAGCTATTTTTATCAAGACTTATGTCGGTTAAAAAATAGGGTTTTTTTATGTTGGCCAATAGAAAAAATAACTCCCAACACCTTTATAAAATAATAAAATTTGTTTCAGCTTTCGGGGGCACTACCCCTCGACCCCACCCTATATCTCGATAAGGAGCACGCTAGGGGTGCTGCCCCTAGACCTTGCAAGGGGCGCTACCCCCAAACCCCTATTAAATAATTTGGGGGGAAACCACACTAATAAAAGTGGGGAAAATTTAACCTCCAATTCTAATTAGGCTCCATATAACAATAAGATGCATGTTAGGATATCATCTAGCACCTATCAAGAATAAACAATAGGGAGAGGTCAATTTTCAAAATCACATTTCATTATCACAAACCTCATCAAGAGAAAGATCATGAAATTTTAAACAAGTTTGCCTTTTGAAGCACCCAAAAAATTCCTCCAAAATAAAAAGTTATACCCAGTCAAACCTTGGTCACACGTCATCTAGATATTCGTGTTCTGCATCTGGATGTCGTTCTAACATCTAGATCATTTCTAATATCTGGAGATAAAATTTGTCCTCCTTTGATTGTTTGAACATCACCCACATAGGGATATCCTTACACATCCAGATATTAACTTAAAGTCTAGATCTATTATCTTTAAATATCCCGACGTGAAATATCCACATCCTGATGACATCATGTCTTCATCACTTATATTATATGCTTACATCATATGGGTGTTAGACCTATAGGGATATTAGAACACATGGATATAAGGTTTCCCAATATCATTCTCCTGATGATGTCATGTCACCTTTACCCAATGAAGAATCCTACACACGCTTACATCATCAAGATTTTAGCTTGTATGGACATTACATCTCATAATATCCATGCAAATTTAATATCCCCAACTTACTTACATCACTTTATCTCTGAGGAATGAAGAAATTTCACTCTACTTACACCATTAGGATATTAGGTCTACAAGGATATTTCACACTCTAATATCCTAATCCCCAAATATCCATGCACCCGCGCAACTAATGGAATGAGGCCACATGTCCTCATCAACTTCTCTACCCAATATGAATGAAAATCAGGACCCGAGTAGAGAATTCTTGGTCAACAATCTAGTTGACCTAATTTGATGACATCACCCTAACTATTTTCATCTTGATAGATTCTCCTCAATATTCCTTACCTGACTTTCTGTTAAGCACCCTACGCTTTTTGCAATAAATGTGAAAAGGATGCCATTGGCATTTAAATTTGAAAATGTGTGAATGGACAAATGTGATAATCATGGATAATCTCACTAAAACAAATTGTCAAATCACTTCTTAAATCATTAATACACCCTAAATCATAAATTGGTCTAATTAAAAAGAAAACTCTGAGTCCATAATCGATACTTTGCATTTAAGAATTGTGTGATTATCAGAATGAGATTGTGTTCTTTGCTAAGTTATAGAGTAGCTACTGAGCTTGTCATTGAGAATATGAGCTAAGAATACAAGGAGGAAGAAATTTAAGCACAGAGATATATGTCCATGGCACATAAGTTCTTCAAACATAGCCTATAATTAGGGTGAAACATCACACCTGTATGTTGGAATCGCCTCCTCATTTTTTTGTAGAATACTATGATTCATTAGGTACGAGATGATATGAATATGGTGTTTTGTTTGGAATTGGGTTCAATTAGTTTTCTTATAGGGTTGTTCCTTTAAAAAAGTATAATATTTTGTTAGTTAACCCTAGACAGACATATGTACATGTATTCCTTGTTTAAGACCCATGTTTTCATTTGTAGGTCAATCATGCCTCACCCATGGATGGATAAGAGGGATTTGGAATTCCACCTTAACATTTTCCCAAGAATGAATAGCATTTGTAACACTCAAGGGTATGCAGAGGACACTCATTGTGGGAATATGAATATATAAGCTGGTGGTACCTGTATGGGTTTAAAGTCCTCGTAAGGGTTATAAAGTGTTATGTAAAAGTATTTCATAATGTCACATGGCATCAAAGGTGATGTCATCATCCCTCCATGCATCTACAACAAGGTGACACCTATCAAGGAATCTGGGCTTACAACCCCTTAATTGAAGATCCTACATTAAAGAATCATATTCTACCAAGTGTCGAGGTAGGAAGTGATATGCAGAGAGGTCCTAATTTGACGATTGCACAAGCTCACAAGAGAATCTTGTTAGAGAAGAATATTTGTCTTGTAGTCATAAGATGGCTACACGTGGTCTCATCTTAATAAAGAAATGAAAGTGAATGTATTGGGGATGCATGCAGGCCTTATCACACCTACATAGGGTACATTAGTGGTGGGCCATTTCTGACTATGACACTGCGAAATGGCACCACATGTCCAGATCGGAGAAAAGTTGATGTAGTCAACAAAGGATGTATGTCTAACTTGTCTTGCTCCTATTGGATGAAGACTTTTCAATGATGAAGACTCAAATTTTCAAATCTAGTAGGTGAATGGTGGTCATGGATTTCGTAAGGAGAAATTTAGATCAACGGTCCAGGTTTAAACTTTTCATGAAGAATTTTATAGATGCCTTGTGACATGAATTTGAGTTAAGGATGAAGCTACTTTCATTAATGCCTTAGAACCTATGCTATGAAGCTTCAAAAGGAAGAAAATTAGGGCTTTCTGCATCATTTCCTCAAGCACAAACAAAGAGGCACAACAAGTTTTCAGGTGAGTAAAAGAAGGAATTTCAAGATTCTGCAAGCGTAAAACTAGTAAGTTTACTCCGTCTGACTATGCTTAGTAGATTTTTAAGTTGACTGCTTGATTGAAAGGGTAGAAAATTGTCGAGATAAGAAGCCCTAGTTTAATATAAATAGTCTGAGAAGATGAGTCAAGCCAGTCAGGCCTCCACCTCAAAATGCAGTTTGGATGAGGACCTCATGGTCCAATTCCTGGGGTTTTTTAGGCGTGCTTTGAATCTGCATAGTCCTGGTAGGTGAAAAGACAAATTCCTAGACTTCTACTACAACTGTAGGGGTGGCCAATTGCCTATGCCAAGTTGGGTTTTATTTAAGCACTAGCATTATAGGATAGACTTTAAAGTCTCGGTCTGCAACACTTGGCAAATTGATTTGGCCAAGCTAATTTTCCCTAATTTATTTCCAAACCCAAAATTAGTGAGGGGAAATACACAGAGGTACGATCCTTAAACAAGATCGGTCCTAGCAGGAAATGGCATAGTGATAATCAAATTTATAAAGGCCTACATCTCTAGTGTGTTTAATTTAAACCCTGTAGCCATTAAGTCAATCAACATAGGTACATTGAAGGAAAGTTATAAAAATGTTAAACATGCATATAGGGATCCAAATCCTCTAATTCACAATAGAAGTAAGATCTAAAGGTAGCCCATTTGTATTTATCTCATAGTTTTGGTCTACATAATAGAGTATTTATTTGCTTAAATGTCAATACCTAGTTGAAGTCAAGGTCTATTATAAGGGTATTGAGTAAGGGAATACCCCCTAGGTCCTACAGAGCCTAAAGTGCAAAGGAGACAAAGAGTCAATCTCTTATTCGTTGTCCACTGACCTGAGGTCCTTGTGGATAAAAGATGGCTACTTTTTAGGGGAACTCAGACAATTAATTGGGAACACCAAAAAATTGGTGACTCTGCTGGGGAGTTGAAAAGGAACTTGGAATGTAAACATAAATCCTATTGGTGGGTGGGGACTCTGAGTAAAATCTCCCAGCCGGTGAAAATAGAAGTTGCATGTAGTGGAGAAGATCCCTCCAAAACCTTTTGTTCCAAGAATTCACAAGAAAAATGTATAGGAAGAAAGGAACTACTCAACCTAGTCATGAAGGAGGTTCACCAAGTCCTATGAATAATGATGATTCCCAGAATAATGTTACGTCTCTTGGACAACAACAACACTTTTCAACTTCAGAGGCTAATATTCAAGGAATTTATGAAAACAACAAGGTGATGGGTTGAGGTTAGGATCTAATTTGTTTCAAGAATGCCCTTTTCTAGATCCCCCTAATAGATATGAAGATACAGAATCTCCAAGAGATACTAACAAACCCATGAGACCATCTTCTTCTATGCCAATGGAAGAGGAACTAGCCGAAGAAATTAGGAATCTCAAGGTAGAACATGACTACTTACAAGCCCTGAAAATAATAGATGATATGAAACAAAAGGTGGAAGCTTTGAGAATTGCCAATCTGAATTTAGCTCCCACTCTTAATAATGCAAATGTGTTAGGAAACTGATAGGCAAATGAGGTTTAGAATCAACAAAATGACCAAAGTATCCTTGGGTATAATCAAGGGATTAATCAACATGTAAACCAGAATCCACAAAACATTCAAAGACAAAATGCAAATAATAATAGAGTACCACTGAATAATGTGAGAAATTAAAATATTAATGGTAATGCAAATAGGAATGCTAATGTCAACCAATTTGGTAGAAGACCTATGCAGTTTGATAGATTCTAATAGTTAGATTTCACTGGCATTCTTGGATACCCTAACCCTATTGATAATGACATCAGAGGTGAATTTCCAATTTTTTTAGGTAACAATGCTATGTCAGGTGAAGACCATCTAAAGGATTTCCTAAATGTCATGGATCATTTTGAGGTAGAACATGAAGATGTTTTCATGAAACTGTTTATGCAGTCTTTGATTAATGAAGCTAGAGAATGGTATAGAGGTTTTCCTAATCAAAGTGTTACATCATGGGATGATTTTAAGATGATTTTTAGGGAGTAGAATGGAGATAAAACTGACCTTAGTTTCATTATCAATGAATTCAGAAGTATTGTTAAAGGGTCAAATGAATCAGTCTCTGATTTCAATGCTAGGTTTACCAAAGTTTTGAATAAATTGCCACCTCATATGAGACCAAATGAACCAATGTGTATGGTCTTGTACACAAATGCTTTTGATGCTAAGACAACATATGAACTAAAAAATAAAAGTCCAGCCAACCTCAGAGATGCTTTCAAAATTGCAACTAATATAGAAAATAATAGGAAGGCGTCAGGTAAGGGAAACAAAAGGGATGGTGTGAAAATCTTGCAAAATCAAAACAATAGAACTCAAAATTCGTAGAATAATAGCTCCATGTCTAAAGATAAGTTGGATAAATTGACAACTGCTTTCAAGAATTTAAGTTACAAGCTTGCTAAAAATGAAAAGGGGCTAGGTTCTGAGAAGCAGATTTATTAGAGGAAAGAAAAAAGACCTCAGTTGCATGATATGCCATAATACAAATTGGCACAATGGTAAGCCTATTCCTAATAACAAAATTGATCAAAGATCTCAAAATGCTAAAGAAACTCCTAACCCCTTGAAGAAGAATGTTAATATTGTGGAAGATACTCCATGGTGTATAATATGCCAAATGCCTCATTCACAATCACAATGTATGATTGCTTAGTCCTTTTATAATGATGCTAATTCTTTTTATGAGTGTAATGAACCTCATCATATTGAAGATGATAGTGTTAACATGCTTTCTGCAAATGGAGACTATTCTTCTTCTAATGAGGTAGATGTAGAAACAGGTGTAAATGAAAAAAGGTACTATAAGGATATAGTCTATCAGCAAGTCTTTTTAGAAGAATAAGATGAGGATCATCAAGTTTATGCCCAAGATTCACATGTTCCTTTGGTTAATTTAAGAAGGCCTTCTAATGAAGAAATTAGAGCTCTTACAACTACTGTAGTAGGTCAAGTTAAGAGCAACTATAACCTGAGGAATAAAGTCTACGTAGGTCACTTAGGCCAGCCAAGAAGCATCTTTGTAAAGAAAGCTCAACATAAACAAAAAGACCTTGAATCCCAGAAAAGGAAAAACAATAATGGTAAGAGAGATCCAAAAGAAAAATTGAATCAAAACACAAAACATTTAGAGGGTAAGGTTTCTCAAAATAAAGAAAAGGGTAAAGGTCCACATGTCATGGATGAAGACTTTTCAATGATGATGACTCAGATTTTCAAATCTAGCGGGTGAATGGTGGTCGTGCATTTCATAAGGAAAAATTTAGATCAACGGCCTAGGTTTAAACTTTTCTTGAAGAACGTTATAGGCACCCTATGACATGAATTTGAGTTAAGGATGAAGCTACTTACAGTAATGCCTCAGAACCTGTGCTATGAAGCTTCAAAAGGAAGAAAATTAGGGCTTTCTACATCATTTCCTCAAGCACGAATAGAGTCTAGAAACACAAAAAGTTTTCAGGTGAGTAAAAGAAGGAATTTCAAGATTCTACAAGCGTAAAACCAGTAAGTTTACAGGTTGTGTAAGAGGCTATCATTGTATTGAGTTTTCTCTTGTGAGTGCATATTGTAAAGCATGGCATGGGATGTGTGGATTCATGCTTGGATACATGGAGGATGCATTAGAGGACCTTGATGTTTTAGAGGTGTTCATGGAGACTCTATGAGTGTATTGTAATTTGTTATTACTAAATAATACATTAAGTATGGATACTTTTGGAGGCTGGGTTTTTTCCCTAAATGAGGGTTTTCCTAGGGTATATCTTGTGTTATCTTGTTGATTGTCTATTGATCTTTGCATTTTGGTAAATCTATAAGATTGTATGCATCATTATCTCCTTTGGGTTATGTGGAATTGGTTTGATTTTCCTGTAAATTCCTAATAGTAGTCACTCTTTCCCTCCTCAAACAAATGAGTTTTGATAAATCTGACATTCCTTGCACTAATGGTACCCTCATAGGCTATGATAATATTAATACCCCTATCAATGGAAAGGTTAATCTCCCCATCAAAATCAATCCTAAAACCTTTCCTAGAGAGTTCTTTATCATAATAAAGAAACTAACTAGAAAATGATTCTTGGATGGGCTTGGATTCATAGGATGACAGTCATTCCCTCTACCTTATTTAAAAATATCTACTTTCTCCACCTTGGTAATGTCCACATTATCAAGGGTGATCCTGATCCTTTTAGTGTTTATGAAGATGAAAAAGCTATGAAGAAAAATGAGTGAAATCAAACCCTTGGGCCTTCTATGGGACAAAATGGAGCTAGAGTAAACCAACTTGGAGTCAATAAATATGAACCTTTTCCCAAATCTAGTCCTGCAGCTAAAACCAAAAAGGAGACCCCTCAATAACCTCCTAATATAGTTTCTATAGTTCCTTTTGACATCACTATTTATAAAAATATTAAACTAATAAAGGAGGATTAGTCTATTACCTTTATTTTTTATCCTCATTTGATAGGAACCTATGCACCTACATAGCTTTATTCTATTCCTATCTAGGTTACCCTAGGTACTTGTATGGTTGGAGATTTAACATCTATAAACCCTCCCCATGAAAGTCCTCATCATCCTATCCCTATGATAACTACTTTAGACTAGTAGGAAAAAGACCCTATTGATGTTAGATCCCCTATTTAGGTAGTTACACCTAAAGATTTGTACTAAAGGTGGCTTAACCCTAGAACTAATAGTACAATAGGAAAGCGTCTCTTTTACCCATTAAAGTTTGAGACATTTTTCTTAGAATTAATAAGATGATATACAAAACAACTAATGAATGCAATAAATTTTGACCAAACTATACACATTCATACTTAGTCAAGGAAGATGGAGGACATCATGATTTTCTTTTGTGCATAATGGAAGGTGAAGAATTTAGTGAAATAACCAATGCAATTCATCTTAAGAAATATTATATAAAAAGAAAATTTCCATTTATATTGCATTCTATCCATCCCACCATGATATGTTCAGTGATTGCTCTTCTCTCATTTTTGTTATAGTTATGTTTGTTATGAAGTAAAAAGTGTCCACATGTCTTTTTACCTCCTTCTTTAGCTCCTAGGTCCCTGTGATTACATTATACTTTATAAATTTCCATCTTGATGAAAAATTGCCTGACACCAATTTAAATTGGGAATAAGGGCCCCATATTTTATCTTATCTCAGATCAAAAAGGAGACGAAAGAGTTGGGTGTTGTTGTGTGGTTACACAACACGCTCCATTTTGCCTCAGTAAAATAGGGACCCAAGTTCTTGTTGGCTTGTCTGTTCCCTAGCTTTGGGCAGTATGGTAAAAGAGTCAATATTAGATATGTTAGGAATTGCATGCAGAAGATATCAATTAAATGCAAATAAAGATTAAATAGAGGAATGAAAAATACATAGAAAAAATAACAGTGAGAGACAATTTTAACGTGGTTCACCCAAACTCGGGCTACATCCACCAACAAAGAGTAATATTATTATCCAATAAATTAAATCGATTACAAGTAGCAATCCTTGCAACTCAATACCACTGCAAATCCTACAATATAATATCTCAATAGAAAACCCTAACCCTTAGCCATTTTTATCAAGACTTATGTCGGTTACAAAATAGGGTTTTTTTATGTTGGCCAATAGAAAAAATAACTCCCAGTACCTTTATAAAATAATAGAAGTCATTTGAGGCTTCAGGGGTGCTACCCCTCAACCTTGCCCTGTATCGCAATAGGGAGCATGCTAGGGGTGCTACTCTTGGATGTCGCAAGGGGCACTGCCCCTTGACCCCGTCTTTGGGGTGCTTCCCCCAAACCCCAGTTAAATAATTTGGGGGCAAACCGCACCAATAAAAGTGGGGAAAATTTTACCTCTGAGTCTGATTAGGCTCCATATAACAACAAGATGCATGTCAAGATGTCATCTGGTACCTATCGAGAATAAACAATAGGGAGATGTCAATTTTCAAAATTAGATTTCACTATCACAAACCTCATCAAGAGAAAGATCATGAAAATTTAAACAAGTTTTCCTTTTGAAGCACCCAAAAATTCCTCTAGAATATAAAGTTATGCCCGGTCAAACCTTAGTTATACATCATCTAGATATTCACATTCTACATCTGGATGTTGTTCTAATATCTAGATCATTTCTAATATCCAGACGTTAAATGTGTCCTCCTATGATCGTTTGAACGTCACCCACATAGGGATATCCTTATGCATCTAGATATTAACTTAAAGTCTCGATCTATTATCTTTAAATATCCTGATGTGAAATATCCACATCCTATTGACATCATGTCTTCAGCGCTTATATTATATGCTTATGTCATATGGATGTTAGACCCATAGGGATATTAGAATGTGTGGATATCAGGTTTCCCAATATCATCCTCCTGATAACGTCATGTCACCTTTACCCCATGAAGAATCTCGAGCACGCTTACGTCATTAAGATTTTATCTTGTATGGACATTACATCTCGTAATATCCATGCAAATTTAATATCCCCATCCAACTTATGTGACTTATCTCTGAGGAATGAAGAAATTTCACCCTACTTACATGATTAGGATATTAGGTCTACAAGGATATTTTACACTCTAATATCCAAATCTCCAAATATCCATGCACTCGTGCAACTAATGGCATGAGGCCACATGTCCTCATCAACTTCTCTACCCAATATGAATGAAAATCAAGAGGACCCGAGTAGAGAATTCTTGGTCAACGATCTAGTTGACCTGATTTGATGACATCACCCTAATCATTTTCATCTGGATGGATTCTCCTAAATATTCATTAACTGACTTTTCATTAAGCACCCTGTGCTTTTTGCAATAAATGTGAAAAGCATTCCATTGGCATTTAAATTTGAAAACATTAGAATGGACACATGTGATAATCCTGGATAATCTCTCTAAAATGAATTGTCAAATCTCTCCTTGAATCATTAATACACCCTAAATCATAAATTGGTCTAATTAAAAAGAAAACTCCAAGTCCATAATTGATAGATTGCATTTAAGAATTGTGTGATTATCAGAGTGAAAGTGTGTTCTTTGCTAAGTTACAGAGTAGCTACTGAGCTTGTCTTTGAGAATATGAGATGAGAATATAGGAAGGAAGAAAGTTAAGCACAGAGATATCTGTTCGTTGCACATAAGTTCTTCAAACATAGCCTGTAATTAGGGTGAAACATCATACAGGTATGTTGGAATCGCCTCCTTCTCATTTTTTTGTAGAGTACTATGATTCATTAGGTACAGGATGATATGAATATGGTGTTTTGTTTGGAATTGGGTTCAATTAGTTTGTTTATAGGGTTGTTCCTTTAAAAAAGCATAATATTTTGTCAGCTAACCCTAGACAGACATATGTACATGTATTCCTTGTTTGAGACCCATGTTTTCATTTGCAGGTCAATCATGCCTCACCCATGGATGGATAAGAGGGATTTAGAATTCCACCGTGACATTTTGCCAAGAATGAATAGAATTTGCAACACTCAAGGGTATTCAGAGGAGACTCGTTGTGGGAATATGGATATATAAGATGGTGGTACCTATATGGCTTTAGGGTTTTCAATCCATGAAATTACAAGTCTTTGCCTTTAAAATCCTTAAAGCTAAAGTCCCTAGGTCTCATGTGCTTTATCTTTTAATTCCCTATTGACCACCTATAGTAGGTCCCTAATCATCTAAGTTATAACTTAAAGACTTTATGTTTGATAGGTGATCGGCCCCATGTCCTAGTTTTACCCCAAATAACCCATAGAAATATTAAATTTCATGTCCTAAGTCCTCGAAAGGGTTATAAAGTGTTATGTAAAAGTATTTCACAGTGTCACATGGCATCAAAGGTGATGTCATCATCCCTCCATGCGACTGCAATAAGATGGTTCCTATCAAGGAATTTGGGCTTACAGCCCCTTAATCAAAGATCCTACATTAAGGAATCATATGCTACCAAGTGTCGAGGTAGGAAGTGATCTACAGAGGGGTTCTAATCTGGCGATTGCACAAGATCACAAGGGAATCTTGTTAGAGAAGAATATTTGCCATGCAATCACAAGATGGCCACACGTGGCCTCATCTTAATAAAGAAATGAAAGTGAATGAAAAGGCGATGCATGGAGGCATTATTGTGCCTACACAGGGTAGATTGGTGGTGGGCCATTTCTGACTATAGACACTATGAAATGGCACCACGTGTCCAGATCAGAAAAAAGGTGATGCAGTCAGCAAAGGATGTGTTAGCTGCCGCTGCACCAAAAGATTGACCTATTAATGCCCTATACAACCACTTGATTTAACAAGCACGGGAGGTGGTTAAGCCCTTGTCGCAAACCACCACAGCGTAGTGCTGAACAAGGAGACCAAGGACCACACCTTGCAACAATCCCCCTCCCAGTGCAAGCATGGGGTTTGAACTCATGACCTCGGCTCTGATACCAATTGTTAGATTTAGGACAGACAATTGAGAGGGGGGGTGAATTAGTTGTCCAAACCCTTCTTCCAATTAATTTCTTAAATCCTTTTCTTAATTCAGCAGCATAATAATAAATCAATCATTGAAACATAATACAATAATTTAAGAGCAGAAAAACATTAACACATATGACACCAATATTTTGACGTGGCAAACTTGGTTAAGGGAAAAACCATGGGGTGACTAACCCAAGATTATATTCTCTGTTAAAAGAATAGAAAGAACAAAATGGCACATGCCAATTAGGGCTCACTGCCCAAGCACACTGCTCACAAGAGGTCCACTACCTACAGGAGACACACTGTCTACAGAATAATAAGTATTACATACTTGAACTGAAGGATAGCATCTTCACCATGCTTGAGTCAGTTCCATTTTAAGCCCAATACTTCTGCTCTGCTTTTCGCTCTCCTCCTCTCTACCACACTCTCATCTCTACAAGATGTATTTGATATGACTTTACAACTCCTTATTTATACAAGACATTGACTTAGGGATAATCATCCAAGTCGGCATACATTACAGAGAAAATACATAAATACAACATGACTAATTACAAAAGACTTCATGCGGATCAACACACTGTCAGCCACACAGATTTGAGACTTCAATCTACTTTTAGGAACACGCCATTCTTCCCAGAACATCTTCAAGATCATCTGTAGGAGGTGTAACTCATCCGGTCGGCCAGACTTAGGAAGAACATCATTATCTAGAAGTAATTCTTCAATTATGAGCTCAAACTTCAATATGGATCACTAACACAAATTGGACACAATCCAAAGACCTCCACAACCTTGCCTAAATCATCCAAAACATCCACACTACTTCTGCTTACTGAACTCATTCTCTCCTTCATCTGAAACCTTAAGAACATAGTCTGTCATCACTGTCATATTGGAATAGATGCTTGCGGACCTTCAAACCATGAACCAATTGAGTTGTAAATTCCCATTGACTTCCTAAACACTCCACTAAATCCGTAGAATAAGATATTGTATTTCTGGATCTCACTGGACCTATCTGTGTCACTTTGTCATCTTTGAACATCTGCCAGAACCGGTTTTAGTTAAGTGGCCATAACTTCTTCAGATCTTCATGTGGACCTCTAAAATCTTTATTGGATCACCTTAAGACACATATCTACAAACCCTTTGAAGCACATCCTCTGATCTTCATCTTAGCTAGGATCTTTACCTCACTGTCTTCATTGTTCTTCTCTGTTCCTGATTAGGACTAATTTTCTCAATATCCTCAGCACACATCTCATTCAATCCTTATCATCAATGTAACAGGAGTATGTTGACATCAATGACAACACCGGTTAGGCCCATACTTGTAACAATCTCCCCCTTTGTCATTGATGGCAACATATGATGTTAAAAAATTATTTTAACCATCTGGACAAGAACTTTTCCTTACTGACACAACTCCCCCTACCAACAACAACCATTCACATGTCTTCTCTTCCTTTACTATTCCCCCTTTGATTAGAAACCACTTGTTTTTCACATGTCTTCTCTCCCCCTTTGACATCAATGGCAAAGGGCACATACTTGCATCACTTTAGAATCATACCAGCTGCTCCCCCTGAGTAGCAGCTTCCCATCATCAATTCAAATCACAAGATATGACTGTGAGATCCACCAGACTGATGCACATCAGTGCACCTTAATTCAAAACCGGAGGGGTAATAACCCCTAATTTCTCCCTGAGATACTAAAAAGAGTCCTTAGGTAGAGGTTTAGTAAAAATATCTGCAATCTAATCCTTGGAAGGCACAAACTCTAATCTGACTTCATTCTTGTTCACTTGCTCTCTCAAAAAGTGAAACTTGATGGATATATGTTTGGTCTTTGAATGCAACACAAAATTTTTTGATATGTTTAATGCATTTGAATTATCACAGAAGATTGTGATAGGTTCCTCATACTCCACTCGGATATCTCTTAGCATTTGTTTCATCCACAATACTTGAGTGCAACTACCTGCTGCTACAATATAATCTGCTTCTGCAGTAGATAAAGATATTGCCTCTTGTTTCTTACTCAGCCAAGAACTCAATCTCTTCCCCAAAAAGAATGCTCCACCACTGGTACTCTTCCAGTCATCCACATCTCCTATCCAATCCGCATCTATATATGCATGAAGAGAGAAATCATGATCTCTAGGATACCACAAACCATACTCAACTATCCCTTTTAGATATCTAAAAATCCTCTTGATTGCCATGACATGAGATTCTCTAGGATCAGCTTGGAATCTAGCAACAAGACAAACAACATTCATAATGTCAAGTCTAGTTTGAGTGAGATACAATAATCCTCCAATCATTGACCTGTACTTTTTTTTATCAGCCTTAGGAGAGTCATCATCTTTGCTCAATTTACATCCAGTTGCCATGGGAGTATTCATTGGTTTTGAGTCTTCCATCCCAAATTTCTTCAACAATTCTTTCACATATTTAGTCTAAGAAATAAAGATTCCTTTCTTTGTTTGAGTGATTTGCAGACCTAAAAAGAAATTCATTTCCCTAAACATGGAGATCTCAAATTCACTTTTCATTTTATTTGCAAAAGTTTTGCACATACTATCTCTTCCTCCAAAAATGATATCATCAACAAACACTTCAACAATCAAGATATTTTCATGATCAATTTTGAAGTACAAATTACTGTCAGCAATACCTTTGTTGAAACCAATCTTCAAAAGATGCTTATCCAATCTTTCATACCAGGTTCTTGGGGCTTGCTTGAGTCCATAAAGTGCTTTCTTCAACTTGCAGACCATATCACCATGATTAGACAATTGAAATCCATCCGGTTGCTCAATGTAAACTTCTTCTTCTAAGTCACCATTTAGGAAGGCAAACTTGGCATCCATCTGATATACTTTGAAGTCCTTAAAGGAAGAAAAAGTAAGAAATAATCTGACTACTTCAATTCTTGCCATTGGAGCAAAAGTTTCTTCAAAATCAACTCCTTCTACTTGGGAGTAACCCTTGTAGACTAATCTTGCTTTGTTTCTGACTACTTCACCATCTTCATTCAGTTTATTCCAGAAGACCCACTTGGTTCCAATCACATTCTTGTTTTTAGGTATGGGAACAAGATCCCAAGGTGATTTTTCTTAATTTGCATCAGAACTTCCTTCATTGCTTTAGTCCAGTATTCATCATTGCATGCTTCATTCACTGTCTTAGGTTCAATCTTTGAAATCAGACAATACTCTTCTGAATCTTGAGCAATCCTTCTTCTTGTTTGAACACCTTTGCTTTTATCACCTATGATTTGGTCTTCAGAGTGATTTAGTTTTACATACCTGGGAATTTTGGGACTTACTTGCACATCTATTTCTTGCATAGGTTCATTCAAACTTATCTCTTCTTCCTGATTCACCGGATCATTTTAAATCTAAATTTCTGAAGGGGCTTGGACTCCTTAGATCAAAACATCATTCTAATCATCTTCATCATATTCATAAAACCTTGAGGGTTTTTCTATGCATTCATCAACCTTCACATTTGTACTTTCTACAATCTTTCTCAATCTCTTGTTATAACACCGGTATGCTTTGCTTTGAGTAGAATAACCCAAGAATATTCCTTCATCACTTCTAGCATCAAATTTGCCTAGATCTTCATCTCTTTTAATGTAACATTTGCTACCAAAGACTCTAAAATACTTCATGATGGGAGTGATGCCAAACCAGAGTTCATAAGGAGTCTTACCAGTATTGTTTCTGATTTGAACTCAATTGAGAGTGTAGAGTGCAGTGCTTACAGCTTCACTCCAGTAGATCTGAGGAATATTTGCTTCCATCATCATGGTTCTAGATGCCTCCTAGATGGTTCGGTCCTTTCTCTCCACTACTCCATTCTACTGTGGTGTCCTTGGAGTAGACACTGTCCTTTTATTCCATGTTTCTCACTGAATTTTATGAACTCACCAAATGTGAATTCTCCACCTCTGTCAGACCTTAGACATTTTATGTTCAATCTGGTTTCATTTTCTACCATAGCCTTGAATATTTTGAATTTCTCAAGGGCCTCAGATTTCTCTTTTAGAAAAGTTACCTACATCATTCGGGAGTGATCATCAATTGATAACATGAAGTATCTATCACCTTGCACACTCCTGATTCTTGCTGGACCACATAGATCAGTATAAATTAAGTCTAGTAATCTAGTAGAAGACTGTTCTTTACTTTTGAATGTGACTCTGCTCTGCTTACCCAACTGACATTCTTTGCACAAACTATTAGTAGGTTTTCACCAATCTTGGAAGATCTCTTACAGCCTAAGTGTTGCTTATCTTAATGATATTATCAAAATTCACATGACACATTCTCCTATGCCACAACCAGCTCTGATCAATTTGAACAAATAAACAACTTTTACTAGTACCAACCAAGTGGAAGATATTACCTTTTGTTTGAGTACCGGATGTAATCTTTGTTCTGAAAGTTTCAAAGATCTTGCATTTTCCATTTTTGAATCAAAGATCATAGACTTTGTCCACCAACTATCCAACACTGAGAAGATTGTGCTTCAGGCCTTCAACATACAGTACATTACTGGTTTTGTTCTTTCCATCAAAAGAAATAGTTCCTCTGCCTCTGATTCTGCTAGCAAAGTTATCACCAAATTTTACCACTCCTCCTTCATACCTTTCCAAATCTATGAACTTATTTTTGTCACCTGTCATATGGTGAGAGCATCCACTGTCAATGACCCAATCATCCTTTTCTTCAACTTGGGTAGCCAGAGCTCATTCTACAATTTTATGATTGACAGATTCAAAGGGCATTGGATCTTCTTCCTTGATGGCAATAAACACCTAGTCACTTCCAGATTTGTTTCCTATCTTTGATTCATCATCTATTACTCCATCATCATCATCATCTTCATGAACATAGTAACATTTCTTTTGGAACCTTGATTTATTAGGATTTGGCCTTGAAAATCTTTCCAGACACCTTGAGGCGAAATGACCAATCTTATTGCAGTTAAAACATTTAAAAGGTAATTTGCCCTCATACTTACCGGATCCTCTTGGCAGTCTTTTTGCAATAAGGGCTTCAAGTTGAGCAGCTTCTAATTCATCTTCTTTTAGGTCTTTTCTTTCTTTTTCATACCATGATAGTTTCTTTGAAGAGTTATCTCCTAGATCAAACTTTTGTTTTTCTTTTACAGAGGCACTAGCTTTGAATGCATATTTAGTCTTGGGGGGGCATCCCCAAACTCGATCAATTCAAATGCAACCAGTTTACCAACCAATTGATCTCTTGTGATACCTGAAAAGGATCTGAATTCTTCAATAGTAGCAACCTTATATTTGTAAGAATCAGGAAGGGATCTGAGAACTTTGCGAACAATCTCATCTTCATCCAAGATTCAACCAGCACATCTAATGCCACAAACAAGCTCATTTACTCTTGGCATAAATGATGTGATATTTTCATCTTCTCTCATCTTCAGGTTTTCAAATTTTCCTTTCAGACTCTATAGCTTGGCACATTTAACATACTTGTCTCCTTCATGCAGAAGTTCCAGTTTTTACCAGATCTCATATGCAGTTTTTAGATCAACAACATTTGTCAGCTCTAAATTAGATAAGGCACTTAGAAGAGCTTCTTTAGTCCATAGATTGTTTTCAGCATCTCTGATTTCATCTATGGTACGCAGACCATTTTGTGGAGGATCATACTTCTTTGAGGCCATGATCCAATACTGCATTCCCATACATTGCAAGTGACATTCCATGCGACTTTTCCAAAGAGTGAAATTGGTTCCATCAAACCTTAGACTATCCTTCATGTAGGACGACATCCTGGATCACCTCAAGTGGTTAAGCTCCTTTTAGAGGAACTTGGCTCTGATACCAATTGTTAGCTGCTGTTGCACCAAAAGATCAACCTATTAATGCCTGATACAACCACTTGATTTAACAAGCATGGGAGGTGGTTAAGCCCTTGATGCAAACAACCGTAGTGCAGCGCTGAACAAGGAGACCAAGGGCCACACTTTGCAATAGGATGTACATCTGACTTGTCTTGCTCCTATTGGATGAAGAATTTTCAATGATGAAGACTTAGATTTTCAAATCTACCTGATGAATGGTGGCCATGGATTTCGTAAGGAGAAATTTAGATCAACGGCCCAGGTTTAAACTTTTCATGAAGAACGTTATAGGCACCCTGTGACACGAATTTGAGTTAAGGATGAAGCTACTTCTATTAATGCCTTAGAACCTATGCTCTGAAGCTTCAAAAGGAATAAAATAAGGGCTTTCTGCATCATTTCCTCAAGCATGAATAGAGTCCAAACATGCAGTAAGTTTTTAGGAGAGTAAAATATGGAATTTCAAGATTCTACAAGCATAAAACCAGTAAGTTTACTCTGTTTCATTGTGCTTACTAGATATTTAAGTTGACTACTTGATTTAAAGGGTAGAAAATTATCGAGATAAGAAGCCCTAGTTTAATATAAATAGTCTAAAAAGATGACTCAAACTAGTCAGGCCTCCACCTCAAAATGTAGTTTGGATGAGGATCATATGGTCCAATTCCCAGGGTTTATTAGCTGTGCTTTGAATCTACATGGTCCTGGCAAACCAGATGACAAATTCTTAGACTTTTGCTACAACTGTAGGGATGGCCAATTGCCTGTGCCAAGTTGGGTTTTATTTAAGTACTGGCATCATAGGATGGACTTCAAAGTCCTGGTCTGTAATGCTTGGTGATTTGATTTGGCAAGCTAATTTGCCCTAATGTATTTCCAAACCCAGATTTAGTGAGGGCAAATGCACAGATGTACAATCCTCAAACAAGATTGGTCCTAGAAGGAAATGACATTGTGATAATCAAATTTACAAAGGCCTACATCTCCAGTGTGTTCAATTTAAACCCTTCAGCCATTAAGTCATTCAACCTAGGTACATTGAAGGAAAGTTACAAAAATGTTAAATGTGCATATAGGGATCCAAATCCTTTGATTCACAACTGAAGTAAGATCCAAATCTAGACCCTTTATATTTATCTCATAGTTTTGGTCTACATAATAGAGGATTTATTTTCTTAAATGTCAATACTTAGTTGAAGTCAAGGTCTATTATAAGGGTATTGAGTAAGGGAATACCCCCTAGATCCTGCAGAGCCTAAAGTGCAGAGGAGACAAAGAGTCAGTCTCTTATTCGTTGGCCATTGACCTAAGGTCCCTGTGGATAAAAAATGGCTACTTTTTAGGGGAACTTAGACAATCAGTTGGGAACACCAATAAATTGGTGACTCTACTAGGGAGTTGAAAAGGAACTTGGAATGTAAACATAAATCCCATTAGTGGGTGGTGACTCTAAGCAAAATCTCCCAGCCAGTGAAAATAGAAGTTGCATGCAGTGGAGAAGATCCCTCCAAAACCCTTTGTTCCAAGAATTAACAAGAAAAATGTATAGGAAGAAAGGAACTACTCAACCCAGTCATGAAGGTTCACCAAGTCCTAGGAATAATGATGATTCCTAGAATAATGTTAGGTCTCCTGGACAAAAACAACACTTTTCAGCTTCAAAGGCTAATATTCAAGAAATTTATGAAAACAACAAGGTGATGGGTTGAGGTTAGGATCTGATGTGTTTCAAGAATGCCCTTTTCTGGATCCTCCTAATAGATTTGAAGATACAAAATCTCCAGCAGATACTGACAACCCCATGAGACCATCTTCTTCTATGCCAAGGGAAGAGGAACTAGCCAAAGAAATTAGGAATCTCGGGGTAGAACTTGACTACTTACAAGCCCTAAAAATAAGAGTTGATATGAAATAAAAGGTGGAAGCTTTGAGAATTTCCCATTAGAACTTAGGTCCCACTCTCAATAATGCAAATGTGTTAGGAAACCGACAAGCAAATGATGTTCAAAATCAACAAAATGACTAAAGCATCCTTGGGAATAATCAAGGGATTAATCAACATGTAAACCAGAATCCACAAAACAATCAAAGACAAAATGCAAATATAAATAGAGTACCACTGAATAATGTGAGAAATCAAAATATTAATGGTAACGCAAATAGGAATGCTAATGCCTACCAATTTGGTAGAAGACCTATGTAGTTATATTTCACTGGCATTCTTGGATACCCTAACCCTATTGATAATGACATCAGAGGTGAATTGCCAAAATTTTCATGTAACAATACTATGTCAGGTGAAGACCATCTAAAGGATTTCCTGAATGTCATGTATAATTTTGAGGTAGAACATGAAGATGTTTTCATGAAACTGTTTATGCAATCTTTGATTGATGAAGCTAGGGAATGGTATAGAGGTTTGGCCGATCAAAGTGTTACATCATGGGATGATTTTAAGATGATTTTTAGGGAGTAGTATGGAGATAAAACTAACCTTAGTTTCATTATCAATGAGTTCAAAAGTATTGCTAAAGGGTCAAATGAATCAGTCTTTTATTTTAATGCTAGGTTTACCAAAGTTTGAATAAATTATTGCCTCATATGATACTAAATGAACCAATGTGTATGGTCTTGTACACAAATGCTTTTGATGCTAAGACAACATATGAACTAAGAGATAAAAGTCCATCTAGCCTTAGAGATGCTTTCAGAATTGCAACTAATATAGAGAATAATAGGAAGGCATCAAGTAAGGGAAACAGAAGGGATGATGTGAAAATCTTGCAAAATCCAAACAATAGAACTCAAAATGCTTAGAATAATAGCTCCATGTCTGAAGATAAGTTGGATAAATTGACAACTTCTTTCAAGGATTTAAGTTATAAGCTTGCTAAAAAGGAAAAGGGGCTAGGTTCTAAGAAGCAGATTTATCAGAGGTAAGAAAAAAGACCTCAGTTGAATGATATGCCATACAAGACAAATTGGCACAATGGTAAGCCTATTCCTAATAACAAAATTGATGAAAGGTCACAGAATGCTAAAGAAACCCCTGGCCCCTTGAAGAAGACTATTAATATTGTGGAAGATACTCCATGGTGCATAATATGCCAAATGCCTCATTCACAGTCACAATGTATGATTGCTCAGTCCTTTTATAATGATGCTAATGCTTTTTATGAGTGTAATGAACCTCATCATATTGAAGATGACAGTGTCAACATGCTTTCTGCAAATGGAGACTATTCTTCTTCTGATGAGGTAGATGTAGAAACAAATGTAAATGAAAGAAGGTACTATAAGGATATTATCTATCAACAAGTCTATCAAAAGAAGAAAATGAGGGTCTTCAAGTTTATGCCCAAGATTCACATGTTCATTTGGTTAATTTAAAAAGGCCTTCTGATGAAGAAATCAGAGCTCTTATAGCAGCTGCAATATCTTAGGTTAAGAGCAACTATAACCTCATGAATAAAGCCCGTGTAGGTGACTCAGGCCAGCTAGGAAGTATCTTTGTAAAGCAACCTCAACATAAACAAAAGACCCTAAATCCCAGAAAAGCAAAAGCAATAATGGTAAGAGAGATCCAAAATAAAATTTGGATCAAAACACAAAACATTCAGAGGGTAAGGTTTCTCATAATGAAGAAATGGCTAAAGGTCCACAGGTTATGGATGACAATTAAAATACTGCAAAAGCTAAGGCTAGATAGACTCATGAGAAGAGTAAGAATGTGACCCAACCTACAACTGTTATATGAAATTATGCCCCATTTGATATAACTCAAGTTTTGTCACAAATGAAAGTCTTAGTTCCACTGGTGGAAATGATGAAAATTGAGGAATATAAAAATAAGGCATTGACCTTAATTTTAGGGGTGTCTCATCAGACATATCACATTGTTAAAGATCTGAACAATTTCTAGAAAATGGGTGTTGATGAAGAGGAAATCCCTGAAGTCTACTTAGTAACAATAGTAACAAAATTCCCTTCCTAGGTAGAACCATTCTATGTGTCTCTTATTGTTAATGGGAAGGTGATTAGGAATTACATGCTTGACTCAGGTGCTTCAACAAACATCATGCCTTTGGTTGTTATGCAACAAGTTGGATTGAATATAGATAATGCATGTGGAAATTGTTATGCTATCTATGCTAGAGAAGTGGTAGTAATAGGGATTATGAAAAATGTGGACTTCATGCTTGTAGCCTATCTAGAAAAAACCTATACAATGAATGTGACAATAGTTGATAGCAAGCCACAATATGGTATGTTATTGTCTAGGAGGTGGGAAGCATTGATTGGAGGAAGCATGCTGTTAGATTTTTCATATTCTATGATTCCAATGAATGGTAAGGATGTCAAGCTAGTTAGAGAGGAAAGAGCACCAGATACAGTTGAAGACCAAGAACTAGAAGATCAGATTTTCTTTGTGGATACTGATTGTGAGAATTTCACGGTTATGTCATGTGATCAAGATGAAAAGAAGAATGAACCTATTGATGAAGAGCTTGAAAAACATAAAAGTCATAATAACTTGTGGACCATGTACTTTGATGGTGCCTACTCAAAAGAAGGTTCTGGTGCAGCAGTGGTGTTTCTGTCTGTTGGTGTGAACAGGGTTATTACCTATCTGGTTTAACCTTTGTTGTGTAGATAATTCATATTATTTAACTATTTATTAGTTAAATAATACTCACACACATGTTCACATCTTAAGTTGACTTAGGAAGCATTCTAGTTGTCTTCTAGATGTTTCTAGTTGTTGATAGTTGTTGTTGATAGTTGTCATCTTATCCTATAGTTGTCATATGTCATAGGATTGAGACACTTGTCAGATGACTACAACATCTTGTATCTCACCTTGGTCTTTATAACCAAGGCCTCATTGTACATTATGTAATCCAGTACATTGTTGTATCATGGAAATATAGCATTTTCTTTGCTTGTCTCTCTTGTGTGGAAGATTATTTGGTTTTGCAGATTTGATCCTGGTGGTTGATTACTCCAACATGGTATCAGAGCTTTGATCCTGCAAGCCCCTTCTCAATTTTTTGTTGAGAGATCTTGCTGTTAACATTTTGCTGGTACATCCTGGCTAAAAACGAAGTTCACCATTGAATTCAGATCACCCTAATCAGTAAGGATTTACTCTTCAAATTTTAATTTTGGACATAGTTGAATTTTTGACTTTTTTGGGCTTTATATGCTTTTTTGCAGAATTTTTTTTGTCCATAAGGCAAATTTTTTTTAGTAGAGGGCAAATTAGCCCCTTGCATTTACTGCATCATTACTGTGAAAGAGATTAGATTCAACTTTTTTGGTATTGGGCCCAAATTTGGCCTTGGCAAACTATTGTTTTTGTTGTTCTAGGTCAAAATTTTTGGTCTGCAGGGTATTATTTTGGCAAAATCGACCTTTGGCATCCCTGTCATTGTCATTCTTTGCATCGGCCCTGATTTGGTAGTGTTCAGACCATTGCTATACCAGATCATGGTATATCTGCCTTATGAATTGATAGTCAGGAGCAAAATCATTGATCATATAACTCCAAGGCGTTGATTTACATACCTCAAGTTCGATCCTTCATTGACTTGATAGCTTATTATGCTATAGGCATTAATATTGCCATTGGAATTTCTGTATTGGGTGCTTCCTGGGGCATACATATTCATAGATTTGTCCAAATAGACATGTGGAAGGTTAGTTTTTGGGTGACTTCAACCAGTATTAAGGATTCGATGTGGCTTTGAATGATCTTAACATGCATTTTTTTTAGTGCCCAACGACTTAGATCACCACATTCTGTTGCTTGAGAATGTTCATCTTCATTGGTATATGATTCAGCCTTTGATCGAAGGCCGAGCTCCTTTGTTCATGGACCCCAATCCAAACCGGTGATCTCAAGTCTATGATAGCGGTGGATCTCAATAGTCTGACCAGCAGACATTTTGCGATCAAACTTTTGACAGTTTTTGCCCATCTCCCTACAGCAGCGGTTAATGTGAGCATCGACTCACACCAAAATTCAAGCTGGAAAGTTTCTAAACTGGTCGGAGATTCCTATCGGCATATTCCTTGAGCCTCGGTGGATCCCCATCTTAGCCAGTGCTATCAAAGTCAAATCACTAGTGGACTCTTCATATCACCCAGTGGATCTTTGTTTCATGCCGTACAAAGTTTCAATGCTGGTAAATTCTCAAAATCATCGGTTGTTCTTTTTGGCTTCTTCTTTAAAGCTCTAGAAAATTTGAACCATCTGCGGTGACCATTAGCAGATCCGCCCTTGTAATATTTCAGACAGTTATCACAAATCGATGGCCATTTAAAGTTTATTGTTGCCTGCTTTGAATTCTTGGCCGATGTCCTTGATCCTCCCAGTAGTAATCTTTGCAGCAGTGAAATAAAAGTCTGTCTTTGTTAAATAAAACCAAGTTTTTTTGTCAAAAGGGTGGTTTTAGGCTACAAACGCGTGGCTTTTTGCCTACAAGGGTGGATTTGACCTAGTCAAAGGTTGTTTCCTCTTCCAAAGGGTGATTTTCCTGCAAGACAAGTTGTTTTGATGCCAAACCTGTGGTTTTAGATCACGCATCTGGTGAGTCTTTAATCTTCAAGGAAGTTTTAAAGAAGAACTACATTAGTTTGTTACCGTTTGTCGAAGATAGGAGATTGAGGCCCAGTTTGGCAGGTGGCCAAACTCCCTCACAAACAAACTTATCTATCTAATTACATCGCCTGCTTGCATAATCATTTTTTGATCGTGTTGCATTCAAGTCGACATCGTTCACCATCTTTTGCAAATTTCGACAAAGAGGGAGTTTTTTTCTTTTTGCCATATCTTGCAAACCACAAGGCGGATTTTCGCATTCTTATAGTCATCGGAAAGATGGTTCAGTGAATTTCACTGTTGCGCGGGTGATTCTTTCAGATTTCATCATTTTTTACCAGTTTTAGCAGCTTGAAGGTTCATATTGTCTTTTTCTTGCAACTGGTGTATCTTTTGCATACGACGTCGAAATCTGGTGAAATTTTTTTTGAAATTACTCAGAAAATTGCAAGGAATCTGATTGTAACTTTTTTTTTTCCCTTGACAAGCTTTTTTGCTCAAAAAATGTAAAAATCATCGTGTGTTATAAACAGTTGATTTAAGCTTGTCAATTGTACAAATTCTTTCATTGTACTTTGTTGGGGGGTTACAATCACATTGTTAATACATTCTGGGGGGGTGACAGGCACGATTTAAGTGCCCTTGTGTCTTTGGTTCTTGGTGTTTTTCTGGTACACATGGCGGAAAGTGTGTCTATAAAACCACTCACTCCACATAATTACCACACATGGAAGTTAAAAATGAAACAACTACTGCAATCTAAAAGACTTTGGCAAATGCTAGAGGATAATCCACCTGGTTTCACTAAGGAGTTTGAAAGATTTGCTTATAAGAACAAATTAGATGAAGCTATGGGAATCATAGGATTGCATGTATCAGACAACTTGTTGTTTCATATTGCGGAGTGTAAAACACCTAAGCAAATTTGGGATAAGCTTGCCAAATTGTATGGTACTGTCAATGAATTCCAAATCTTACAACTTGAGGCAGAATTGACATCACTCTCTCTAGACAGTTTTCCTACTATCCAAGATTTTCTAGAGAAATTCAAGATGATCTTGTCACAATCCAAAGGGTCTGGGCATGATAAAACTGAAAAAGAATGTATCTTCTTGATTTTGTCAAAGTTGAAGGGCCCATTTCAGGTGTTTTCATCTACCTTCTATTCTACTATGGATGCCTTTGGAAAGGACTTTAAGATGCCTAGCTCTGAGTTGTTTTGTGAGCATCTTACTAGGGAGAAAACCAAGTTACTTCAAATGGATGCACTTCCTAGTTCTAAGAGTAAAGCCTTGATGGCCTCAACTTCCAAGGGTAAAGGTAAGAATAAGAAGAAGCCCATGTTAGAATCTCCTTTAGGTGGTGAGTCTTCCTTTAAACCAAAGTCGAAGAATGATCAGAAGCCCACTCCTCCACCTAATCCTTCCAAATCTGGTGAGTCTTCCTCCAAGACAAAGAAGAAGAAAGGTGGCACTTATTCTTTTTGTGGCATGACAGGTCATGATGAGTCTCATTGTTGCAAGAGGTTAGAGGCTTTGGAGGAAGCTATGAAGAAGCACAAGATTTCACTTCCCAAGCCCTCCTCTACAGGCAAAAGACATGCTCTTTCCACACATGGCTTGCTTGCATCTTCAGATAGCTGGATACTTGATTCAGGTGCTTCACATCATATGACAAATTCACTTGATCTACTTGAGACTCTTTCTGATACTAGCACTTCTCAGATTGCCATGGGGAACTCTTCACAGATTTTAGTCATGGGGATAGGCACTGTTCAATTGCAAGATGGTTGCATTGAGGATGTTCTTTCTGTTCCCAAGATTTCTGACAATCTTCTCTCCATATATTAGATTTGTCATTCTAGGGATGGAAAGAAAGTTGAGTTCACTCCTCACAATGTGGTTATTTGACAGCTAGAGGATCCTGAGACAGTTATTGCTATAGGGAAAGTGGATCATGGATCACGACTATACAGATTTGATGGATTTGAGTCTTCATCAGGATCATCTCTTATAGGACATGCCGATGCCTTGAGCAAGCTTTGGCATGAGAGATTTGGACATTTGAATTACAGTTATCTTCAGCACATGAGCACAAAGAAGTTGGTTGTTGGTCTACCTAAGATTTCTTGTAGAGAGAGAGTTTGTCCAGGATGTGTACTTGGCAAACATCATCAGGATCCCTTTCCTACTGGTTAGGCTACACGAACTTCAGCACCCTTGGAGTTGGTTCATAGTGATCTCATGTCTTTCCCAACTCCTTCATTTTCAGGGGCCAAGTATGTGCTCACTTTCATTGATGATTTCTCACGATGCAAATGGGTGTACTTTCTTAAGTACAAAAGTGATGTTTTTGACACATTCAGGACATACAAGGTGTTTGTGGAGAAGCAATCAAGTCTTTCTCTTCGACGGATACGCACAGATAATGGGGGGAATATGTGAACCAAGCTTTTTAGGATTTCTGTAGTGAGCATGGAATTCAGCATCAGTTTTTAGTTCCTTACACTCCTTAGCAGAATGGTGTGGCCAAGAGAAAGAATAGGACATTATGAGAGATGGCAAATTGCATGCTACAGTCTAGATCTATGGATCCTGCCTTTTGGGCTGAAGCAGTCAATTGTGCCAACTATATTCAGAATCGTATGCCTCACAAGGCAGTACAACATATGACTCCCGAGGAGGCTTGGTCCCATGTCAAGCCTAATGTATCCTTCTTCAGAGTATTCGGTAGTGAGGCTTGGGCATTCATTCTGAATGGTCAGCGTAAGGCTATGGAGAAGAAGAGTCAACCTTTGATTTTTGTTAGCTATTGTGAGGATGTGAAGGCTTACAGGTTGTTTGATCCTGTCACTTAGGATGTCTACTTTTGTAGAGATGTCCATTTTGATGAGTCCTTCACACAAGTGGATTCTTCCACCACTTCTTCTTCCTCACTACATACTTCACCTACTTCATCATCACTTGAAGATGTTTTGCTTCTTCAAGATGATACTGATAAAGGTCCTGCTCCACCACCTCATCTAGCACCCATTTTGCCTCGATGGGCCCGCACTACTCTTGAGGAGGCTAGTTCTCTTATTGGTGATCCCACAAATACTTGCCACACTTGTTCACAGACAATAGGTGTCAATCTTTTGAGTCATGCCATTTCCACGGATCCTCAGAAGTTTTTAGATGCCACAGGTATTCTAGAGTGGGACAGTGCAATGGTTGAGGAGTATTCTTCTTTAATAAAGAATCATACTTGGGATCTTGTTCCTCTTCCTAAGGGAAGAAAGTTGGTTTGGTGCAAGTGGGTGTATCGTACCAAATATGCAGCTGATGGTTCTATAGACAAGTACAAGGCTCATCTTGTTGCTAAGGGGTTTTCTCAGGTTGAGGGTATTGACTACTCTGAGAGCTTTGCTCCTGTCACCAAGATGGATTCCATTCATCTTGTACTTTCTATTGCTGCATCTCAAGGATTGTTAGTGTATTAGATGGATGTGAAGAGTGCCTTCTTGCATGGCGATCTTCATGAGGAGATCTACATGGAGCAGCCTCTAGGTTTTGTGCAGGACTCTTCACTTGTTTGCAGGCTTCGTCGTTCATTATATGGTCTCAAACAAGCCCCTAGGGCTTGGTATGAGAAGATGGATAGTTTCTTGCTTGCTTCTGGTTTCACACGATGCCATTCTGACCCTACAGTTTACACTCAGAGACATGGAGATGATCTTTTGATCCTTGTGCTTTATGTGGATGATTTGATTCTCACAGGCAATTCTCCCTCCATGATCCAGAGTATTCAGCAAGCATTGATGGAGCACTTTGATATGACAGATCTTGGTCTTCTGCACTACTTCCTTGGTCTTCAAGTTCACCAGACTACTGAGGGGATCTTCATTTTTCAGCAAAAGAATGCTCTTGATTTGCTTCAGAGATTTGGCATGGCTAGGTACAAGCCTGCCCCTACACCATTTCAGTCTAGTGTTGTACTGTCTACCAGTTGCTCTACTCCCACAGTTGATGCTACATTGTATCGGCAGTTGGTTGGCAGTCTTTTGTACTTGACACACAGTCGTCCTGATATCTCCTTTGCAGTTGGACTCGTCTCTCAGTTCTCTCAAGAGCCACATGAGAGTCATTGGAAGGCAGCCAAACGTATCTCAAGGTATATTCAGGGTACATCACACTTTGGCATTCATTATACATCCGAAGCTTCTTCGATTATGGGCTTCACTGACTCAGATTGGGTTGGTGATGTTAATGATCGGAAGTCCACTTCTGGCTTTATTTTCTGCCTTGGTTCTGGCCCGATTGCATGGTCTTGCAAGAAGCAGACAACTATTGCATTATCATCGACAGAGGCTGAGTATCGAGGTGTAGTTTTGGCTAGCCAGGAGGTTCTTTGGCTTTGACAGTTGATGACTGAGTTTGGATTCCCTTCGAATCATCCCACTACTCTTTGGTGTGATAATTAGAGTGCCATTCACATTTCTCACAACCCCGTGGAGCATCAGCGTACTAAACACATCAAGATCCACATGCACTTCATCAAGCAACTCATCCAAGATGGTGTTCTCAGCTTGGAGTACTTGCCTACTGAGGAGCAGGTTGTGGACATCTTCACTAAACCTTTGGCATCACCTCATTATCTTCACTTGCACTTGATGCTTAGGGTGAAGGAAGTTGTCCTTGGGGGGTCTTCTTGAGTCCTCCTTCCTTCACTTTTTCATGCTTTTCTTTGCATGTTTCTCTCTTTTGGAGAGGAGTTTTTTCCCATGAGGTTTTCTCCTTTTCTCCGCTTGTGAGAGATTGTTTGTACATGGGTACCTAACATGGCCTTGTTGTCAGGACCCATCTTTGTATTTGTTTGTTCCTCCCTAAGTTGCACTTAAGGGGGGGTGTTGGTGTGAACAGGGTTATTACCTATCTGGTTTAACCTTTGTTGTGTAGATAATTCATATTATTTAACTATTTATTAGTTAAATAATACTCACACACATGTTCACATCTTAAGTTGACTTAGGAAGCATTCTAGTTGTCTTCTAGATGTTTCTAGTTGTTGATAGTTGTTGTTGATAGCTGTCATCTTATCCTATAGTTGTCATATGTCATAGGATTGAGACACTTGTCAGATGACTACAACATCTTGTATCTCACCTTGGTTTTTATAACCAAGGCCTCATTGTACATTATGTAATCCAGTACATCGTTGTATCATGGCAATATAGAATTTTCTTTGCTTGTCTCTCTTGTGTGGAAGGTTATTTGGTTTTGTAGATTTGATCCTGGTGGTTGATTGCTCCAACACTGTCTCCTACTGGTAAGATCCTTAAATTCTCGTTTCTGTTGAAATTTTCTTGCACAAATAATATTGCAAAATATGAATCCCTATTGCTAGGATTGAATGTTGCTCTTAGACATAGAATTAAAGTGCTAAGGGTGTTTGGAGATTCAAAACTAATAGTTTCCCAAGTGAGAGATAAGTATGCTTCAAAAAATAAAAGGTTGAAACAATATAAACATGCAATTTGGGATACTACTGAGTTGTTCGATGCATTTTCAATAAATTAGATAGAAAGCTCAAAAAATGTTATCAAAGATTTCTTTGCTAATGTAGCCATCAGACCAGATGATGTTACATTGTCTAATATCACAAGTGTTGAGATTAAAATTAGACCAACAATGCTAGACAACATATGTAGTTGGTTGGTTTTGAGGATGATAAGGACTTAATAAAGTTTCTGCATTGTATTGATAAGTATGAGAATCAGGAAATAGATTTTTAGAATTTTGTGGAGGTTGTAGATGGGAAAGAAACTCTTTCTATAAAAGAAGTGATACAAATCAAGACCAATAAGATTCCAAGAGGGTTGGTGGCTTTAGAAACAACATTTGATAACATGGATCATTTGATTGCCAAGACTTCCTCCCCTCACATGGAAGATTTGGATGAAATAAACTTGGGTACACAAAATGCTCCAAAGAAAGTTTACATAGGTAAGCACTTGAAGCCACATATTAGGGAAATGTTAATAGCCTTACTAAGGAAATGCAAAAATGTCTTTGCTTGGTCATATGAAGACCTAAAAACATATAGAGAGGACTTATTTAAGCATGAAATTCCCCTTAAGCCTAGAGCTAATCCATTTAGATAGAGGTAGAGACCTATTAATCCCACTTTAGCTTCAAAAATGTAGGAAGAACTTATGAAGCTTAGGGATGCTAGAATTATTAAGCCCATAAGACACTCTACTTGGGTGTTAAATCTTGTCCTAGTTAGAAAGAAGAATGGAGATATAAGACTGTGTGTAGACTTTAGAAATTTGAATATGTCTTCTTTGAAGGATAATTACCTATTGCCTAACATGGAAGCTATGTTGCAAAAAGTGATAGGGTGCGAACTCTTATCCATGATGGATGGATTTTTAGGATATAATCAGGTGAAGGTGAGAATCGAAATAATATAAAACTACCTTCACAACTCCATGGGGGACTTATATATATGTAAGGATGCCATTTGTCTTGACAAATGCATGTGCTAATTTTCAAAGAGCAATGGATGTTGCTTTTGCAGGATTGATTGATTCTATCCTAGTTATGTATCAAGATGATCTAATTGCTTATTCAAAGAAGGAAGAATAGCATTGTATGCGTCTAGAATAGATTTTTATTATGGCACTAGAATATGGCATCTCCCTAAACCCTAAGAAGTGTGCTTTTGGAATTACTTAAGGAAAACTCTTGGGGCACATAGTGTCTAAGGATGGAGTTAGGATTGATCCAAAGAGGGTTACAACAATTGATAAAATCCAAATACCCAAGATGATTAAAGGCATCTAGTCATTTTTTGGGTAGATTAACTTTGTTAGAAGATTTATTCCTAATTTTGCAGAGATCACCAAGGCTATATCTAAGATGTTAAAAGAGTGAGTCTATAGCATGGGGAAGTGAAGTAATTCAATAATTTCAAAGCATCAAGGAGGCTATCAAGACTGCCCTTGTTCTAAAATCTCTAGATTTTTCTAATCCCTTCCAATTGTTTTCATTTGCTTCATTCCATACAATTGCTACATGCTTGTTACAAAAAAATGATGATGGATTTGAATAGCCAATTGCCTTTCTCAGCAAGTCTTTACAGGCTGCAGAGTTGAAATATGACATCATGGAGAAGCGGCTTATGCTTTGATCAGGGCTATCAAAAAATTTAGACCTTATCTAGTTGGAGCTTAGATTGTAGCATATGTGCCACATGCAATAGTCAAGGACATATGCACTCAACATGAAGTGACTGGAAGGCGATGTCGATGGATAAATAAACTCCAAGAGTTCAACATTGAAATTCGGATTACCAAATTTGTAAGGGGACAAGGTTTGGCTAAATTGATGACAGAATCAAATCTGGAGGCATGTCAAGTAAATGTAGTTAAGGACCAGGTTTGTGAAATGCATAAATTAGAAAGGTACAAAGACATTGTGCATTATTTACAAAATCTGAATTGTCTTACCCATTTATGTGACAGCCAAAATAGAACATTAAAACTACATGTTGTCAAATACGTTATTGTTCAAGGAGAACTGTATTGAAAAAACCTTGATGGTGTGCTACTCAAGTGTGTGGATGAAGATCAGGCCATGAAAATTTTCACTGATATGCATGAAGGGATGTGTGGTGGACATTATACAACAAAGACTACTTCTCATAAGGTTCTCAGAGCAGGCTATTGGTGGCCAACACTTTTAACTAATGCACACAAGATAGTGAGAAAATAGATTCTTGCCAAAGATTTTCTAGAAAACTTAAGTATGTAGGCGCATTGCCTCTAAAAACTATGATAGTGGAGGCCCCTTTCCAACAATGGGGAATAGACTTCATAGGAGAAATAGCAGAAAAGTCAAGTGGAGGACACAGTTGGATATTGGTTGCTACATATTATTTAAACAAGTGGATTGAGGCCATTCCAACTAAGAAAGCCACTAGTAGGGTTGTGCTTGACTTTATCCTAGAATATATAATAATCAGATTTAGAGTACTAGAGAAATTGGTTACAGATAATGCATTGTGTTTCAGGTCTGGTGATTTTGTAGATTTCTGCAATAGTTATGGAATCAGTTTATCCCATTCATCACCATATCATCCTCAAGGAAATGGTCAAGAAAAATGTAGCAATAAAAGTTTCATGAAGATAATCGAAAGAACAATTGATAAGAAAAAAGAGCATGGGACACTAAATTGAAGTTGGCATTGTGGGCTGATAGGGTAATAGTAGAAAAGGTAATTGGTAAGTCTCCCTTTGAGTTAGTATATGGTGTAGAGGCCATGCTTCCAGTGAATAATCTCTTGCTAGTGTACAAGTTTATACAAAAAAAGTGGTGAGGATATGGAAGATCCAATGGCTGAGAGGGTGAATCAATTGATTACACTGGATGAAGCTAGGAGAGAAACACAGAAGACCATTATGAAGAAACAATAGAAAATGAAATATTTGTTTGATAAGAGGACTTTAGAGAGAAAATTCCAGGTGAATGAATTGGTTCTTGTGTGGAATACCAAGAATCAGGATAAGGGCAAACATGGCATGTTCGAACCATTATGGGTAGGCCCTTATCTGATAAGTAATACTCATGGAGAGGATTCCTATTTTCTCTAAGGAATAGACGGTGAATTTTAGGATTTGCCTATACATGGACAATTCCTGAAACCTTACTTCTCATAAGTAAGTTCCTCTCTATGCACACTATAAAATAGGATGTTTATAGGTTGTAAATAATTTATTTTCCTATATAGTTCACTCCTTTTGGTCTTGGTCTGGTCTTCTCCTAGAAGTCCAGTGGTTCTCACTACAACCTGAAATCTTACACGTCCCCAGTCAGAGCCAATGGTGGTACTTGTATGGGTTTAGGGTTTTTAGTCCATGAAATTGCAATTCTTTGCCTTTAAAATCCTTAAATCTTAAGTCCCTAGATCTCATGCGCTTTATCTTTTAATTCATCATTGACTGCCTATAGTAGGTACCTGGTCATCTAAGTTATAACTTCAAGCCTTTATGTTCGATAGGTGACTGGCCCCATGTCCTAGTTTTACCCCAAATAACCCGTAGAAATATTAAATTTCATGTCCTAAGTCCTCATGAGGATTATAAAGTGTTATGTAAAAGTATTTCACAATGTCACATGGCATCAAAGGTGACATCATCATCCCTCCACGTGACTATGAAAAGGTGACACCTATCAAGGAATCTAGGCTTACATCCCCTTAATTGAAGATCCTACATTAAGGAATCATATGCTGCCAAGTGTCGAGGTAGGAATTGATCTGCAGAGAGGTTCTAATCTGACAGTTGCACAAGCTCGCAAGGGAATCTTTTCAGAGAGGAATATTTGCCATGTAGTTGTGGGATGACAACACATGGCCTCATCTTTATAAAGAAATGAAAGTGAATGAAAAGGGATGTGTGGAGACCTTATCGCACATACGCAGGGTAGATTCGTGGTGGGCCATTTCTAGCTGCGACACTATGAAATGGTACCACATGTCCAGATTAGATAAAAGATGATGTGGTTAGCAAAGGATGTATGTCTGACTTATCTTTCTCCTATTAGCTGAAGACTTTTCAATGACGAAGACTCAAATTTTCAAATCTAGCAGGTGAATGGTGGCCGTGGATTTCACAAGGAGAAATTTAGATCAATGGCCTAGCTTCAAACTTTTCATGAAGAATGTTGTAGGTACCCTGTGACACAAATTTGAGTTAAGGATGGAACTACTTCCAATAATGCCTCAAAACCTATACTACGAAGCTTCCAAAGTAAGAAAATTACAGTTTTCTGTATATTTTCCTCAAGTACAAATAAAGTCTAGACGCGCAACAAGTTTTCAGGTGAGTAAAAGAAGGAATTTCAAGCTTCTACAAGCATAAAACTAGTAAGTTTACTCTATTCGACTATGCTCAGTAGATTTTTAAGTTGACTACTTGATTGAAAGGGTAGAAAATTGTTGAGATAAGAAGCCCTAGTTTAATATAAAGAGTTTGAGAAGATGAGTCAAGCCAGTTAGGCCTCCAGTTCAAAACATAGTTTGGATGAGGACATCATGGTCCAATTCCCGCGGTCTTCTAGGCATCCTTTGAATCTACATGGTCCTGGCAGGCCAGATGACAAATTCCTAGACTTCTACTACAACTATAGGGATGCCTAATTGCCTATGCTGGGTTGGGTTTTATTTAAGCACTAGCATCATAGGATGGAATTCAAAGTCCTAGTCTGCAATGCTTGGTGATTTGATTTGGCCAAGATAATTTTCCCTAATACATTTCCAAACCTAGATTTAGTGAGGGAAAATGCATAGAGGTATGATCCTCAAACAAGATCGATCTTTGTAGGAAATGGCATAATGATAATCAAATTTACATAGGCCTACACCTCTAGTGTGTTCAATTTAAACCCTATAGCCATTACGCTGATCAACCTTGGTACATTGAAGGAAAGTTATAAAAATGTTAAATGTGCATATAGGGACTTCAACCTGGCTAAACACAGATCGAGGGGGATAGATGGCAAACTAGTGAAAGTCTCTGACAAGGAGGAGGAGCCCTTTGAATGCTCCTTATTCATGCATTACTTTGTGAAAACCTACCACAGCCTCTGTCAGGTGCTTGGAAGGGATGCTTCAGACAGGATGCCAATCTCTTTGATGATGATGGTAGTGAATATTCAGGATCCAAAAACAAGGGAACCATATGACTATGCTTCCTATGTGGTAGAAAAGATGCATAAATAGATGATGGCACTTAAGGGCAAATTGTATAATGTGGATGCCCATGTTAAATTCACATGGTATTCTTTCATGCGTCATATGATTTTGTTTTCTTTGTCAGGCATGTGGCATCAAAATTTACATGTCAGGATGACAGATGTGCAAGGAAATATGTTGCCAGTTCAAATGTGGACATGCATGGTGGACATGCATTGTATTGATTTTGATTATGTAATTTTTAAGGAGTATTTTGTGAGAAGAGTTCTTGGTTTCTTAGATCCAGAAGGAGAAAGGATGCATGCAGATGTGTTCAATTTTTTGAGGCCTTTAGACAGGACCCCTAATTTAGGGATTGATCACAACTGGGGTGACTGGTTCTATCATGAACACACCACATGTATCAGAGTTTATGGGTGTGAAATCCCTCCCTACATTTTGCCTAAGTATGTAACAAAAAGGATTGCATTTCTAGAAATTATTAGGTAGCTGAATGAGTCAGATAGAGAACATCTAAAGAGGCATAATAAGAGCTCATTCTTTTCCACCTCCCATAGATTCAATGACTTCTTAACAGCTGATAAAGGAGGTTTGGATCAGATTGATTTAGTTCTTCAGTGTTACAGGATGAATATGGAACAACCTAGGATGTTTGACCCTAAGGGATTTATTGATAAAGTGAGGGTTAGTAAATAGAGACCAAGATACATTCATCAGGTCTATTTTGATGAGGACACTATTAGAAATCACTTTACAATGAATGATGTCCACAACCTAAGAATCAAATGGGACATAATTATGGCAAGAGAAAGAATAAGGAAAAACCTAAATGCTGCCTACCCTAGTGCCTTTGCAGAGATACATGACCCAATAAAGAGAATTTAGATGATGTTTGATCATGCAGAGTAGCTAATTACTAGTGCTCCTATATGTTAGGAAAGGCCTACTTACCAGCCTAGTAGCTCAAGAGGGTGGTATGCTGTAAAGAGGGAATCACTTGACCCTTCCCATGCCAAAAGGGCAAAGATAATTGATTAGCAGACCTAGAGGGAGAAGTAGAAGAGCAAGTACAAGAAGTTGCCCATCAGGTGAATTCACCTGACTAAATAAGGCCATATTCTTCCCCTAAAAATAGATCAATGAGGACAATGATAGGTCAAATTGTGGATACAGAGGATGTCAGGGTGATGGCCTATTCTAAATTTATGAAGGATGATGAATTCATTAATACTCCTAAATTTAGGAGTTATGTGCTGAAAGTTAGGAGTGAAGAATTTCAAAAGAAAATTGAAGAAGCCAAAATTGGAGTTGATCCATTAGAGTATAAATCCATCACCCAAAGCGTGTTGACAAAGCTAAATCAAGCTATCAGTGGCATGACTCTAGAAGAGGGGAGGGCATTGGTTGCCAAAAGTAATGTATTAATCCTTCCTCATTGGACCTTGTTAGATGCAATTGTATTTGACATAATCACCAGAGAGGATTCTAAGGTGACTGATGAGCAAGTTGAGAAGGTGCTCTCTAGTGCATCCTTCAATCCTAGGTTTGAGACTTTGGTAATATGGGCATTAGCCCCAAATAATAATAAACCTAGGACTGGATTAGGGGAGTTGACAAGAGATGTGATAATTAAGATAGTGTCAAATACCCCTACTCCCCAAGCTTCAAGCCTAAATATGCAAACAACACAATTTGTAGAGGTTGTCACAAACAAGCTACAAAAGGATCATGATGAGCTGCTACTGTAGTATGGACAAGCTATTGTAGAGCTCAACAAATGTAAAGAACATCTACTTCTAGGGGCTAGCACCTTAAGCACTCCACCAGTGATACCAACTATAGAAGCATTTCCAGCTTATACAGAGCCCCTGCCAGTAGAGATAAAAGAATTGAAAGAGGAGGTCAAAATATTCAACTAAGAAAATAAAAAATCAGTTAAGGAGATTATCACTAACTTGATAATTTATAGAGTGACCAAGGTTCTGGAAAGGGTGGATGAGACATGGAGATCTTATTCAAATATGAGAACAGCCCTTGATAAGCATGAACAAGATAAAGAAAGTCTCAAGGCTATGAAGAGGGTATGGCTACTAAGGACTGGTGAATTGAGAGACCTACACAGGTGCTCAAGGTTTGATGTAGAGGTGCCACCAGAAATGAAGTTGACACTTGACATGCTGGTTATACTTGAGGAGGTCGTAGCTTTTTAGTTAAAGCTAGACAAGGTGTTGGGTGAGAAGAAGCAATTTATTGAAAAGATAGATAATAAAATAATGCCAAGTATATTGGAGGCTAATGGGAAGGTAAAAGGTCTTGACAAGTGGAGAGATGGCTTCAATGGTATTGCTGGCTAGTTGATATCTACCTATTGTACCGATGGAGACCCTAGCTTGAAGATTTTGAGTTTAACTTTGGACAAGCTGTATGTGTTGGAAATAAATTTTGAACTATTCTGTAAGGAGGCAAAGATCCTAATGGATGCAAGGTACACAAGACATAATGATAAAGTATCAAAGTTGATCTCATTCCAATGGCCATTAGAGAAGTCATATACCAACTAGATAGATAAGTATGGGTAAACGTGCCTAGAGTGAATGAGCATCTACCTTCTCCTTTGCATTTATGTGTCTAGGCTCCTCCACTCTATTGTAATCCTCTTGAGAAATTACTTTCTATCTTTTCTCCATGTTCTATGTAATTAATGCTCCAATGCCCTTGAGTGATGCTTTGTATTGTAAACTCATCTAACCAACCTTATGTATTAAATGTTGAGCACCATGTTCTGTGTCTATAAAGAACTGGTAGCCTCACTTTGAAAAGTTTGTTGGTGATTTGGGCATTTTGCTAATGAAAATAAAGAGTAATTTTGGAGGTTCACCTAATTCTGAGTTGTGAGTTTATTTTCTTGTTATGTTGAATGTTTGTTTTCTTTAAGCATTTTATCAGTTCAGCTTGAATTTAGATGAGAAATACTATTTGCATGTGTTTCTGTTTCATGTCTCCTGTGTTATTTGCATGCTTCTCTTGAACAAAGACACTAATGGTTTCTAAGTTCTTGAATATACATCTGTTGTATTGTATATCTAGTTTTTTGTCTCTAATTAAGGATTAGATTAAAAATACTCTAAATCAGATATGAGGAAGGTTGTGTGATAGAAGGGATATCTATAAGAAGAGTCAATAGAAATACATCCTTGGATATTTTTTTGTAAGACAAGGAATATTTAATATCCTTTGAATCTGTATGTGCTTGATGTTTAAGGAAATAGCTATGCATTTGTGAGAAATTGACTCCTAGCCCTAGGATTGGCACCGGTCAAGGTTGGTCTTGTTTTCACAAAATACCTACAATTAGACAATCACATATGTATTTAAGAGCAAAATCTTAACCAACTTGTTAGTTTATAGGAGTAGGATTTAGGTTCCAAATCCTCTGATTCACAACTGAAGTAGGATCCAAAGCTAGCCCCTTTGTATTTATCTCACAATTTTGGTCTGCATAATAGAGGATTTATCTTCTTAAAAGTCAATACCTAGTTGAAGTCAAGGTCTATTATAAGGGTATTGAGTAAGGGAATACCCCCTAGGTCCTACAGAGTCTAAAGTGAAGAGGAAATAAAGAGTTAGTCTCTTGTTCGTTGGCCACTGACCTGAGGTCTCTGTGGATAAAAGATGGCTACTTTTTAGGGGAACTCAGACAATCAGTTGGGAACACCAACAAAATCTTTTAGAACAAGAATAAACAATAGGGAGGATAACCCTATCCTCAAGAACATTATGGCAATAGGAATGTATTATGCAATCAGATTTCCATACATTGTAGAGCCCTTGGAGTTATTAGTTGCATGCATTCAAAATTATAATGTGGTCACTAGAAGAGTAGAAAAGGAAGGGAGGGTCTTTGCTGACTTTTCCATAGATGGCATCTCCACCACTTTCAAATTGCCAATGGATAACAAGATGTATGTACTAGATTTGACAGCCTCAGAAAAATAATAAAACATAGGTATGAAGGCCTCTAGGAAAGTGATTTATTTAGGTTGGAGACATCCAACCAATATAGCTAGAGAGGAAGCTAAAATTCCACATCTTTATAAGTATGACTTCTCAGAGGAGGTACAATACATGATGTTCTTGCTCAGCATGATGACCGGGATGCCCAGATGTGTCACTTTCAAACCCTAGATGTTCAGATTAATCAAACTAGTCATTGAAAAGCCAAAAACCAAGATACAATAGGTAGAGATAATCAGTGATGCCTTCTATGATCAGTTTATTAGATGGAAGAAGACTAAGGACAAAATCTTTAAGATGATAGGATACCTAGTCTATGCTTTCTCCACTAAGGGCACGTTTAATGGATTGGAAAGAATAGGAAGGATGGGTGTACTACAACAAGAAAAGACCCCTTGGGAGCACTATCCCCAATTAGAAAGGAATCAATCTATTTAGAACTATAGAAGATTGAATGATTGCTTCACTATGCATCTGGTTCAGATGTTGGAAGGAGATCCCACCAAGAGATTTTCAATCACCATGACCAAGTTGATAGATGCATGTGGTTCTTGGTTTGTACAAGCTAGAAAATATTCTTATATATAGATGGAGGGCTTTAGCGGACAACCTTACATGCTCCCCAGGTATCCATCCAATAAGGTTGCCCTAATGGAGATGGTGAGGCAACAATTGCTTATTTCTGAATTGTCCTAGGTGATTGAAGGGAAACCGTATAGAAAGTTTCCTATTATGGTTGATTGGTAAGTGGCCCCAAATCTAGATAATGTTAAAGATGCAGAGAAAGATTTAGCAGGCTTGAATTTGCAATTGTTTCCTTTGGCCCAGGATTATGACCCTTATCATAGGGTGGAGAAAAGATTCAATAAGAAATACAAACACAATGTTCATTTGGAGGATTTTTGGGCTGATTGTCATGATGAACATGAGGCCAGGAAGCATGGATACCAAAAGCTTACTTTAGCTTAGATAAGGACAATAGGCCATCCAGAGGCTCCTCCTCAGTTGAAGAATGATGACTATTATATCCTTGATAGGAAGTATGAGGAGAAGAAGGTATTCAAAGACCCAATCTCTTTTCTCGTAAATGCCATGACTTCCAGCGTCATGAAAAGAACTGAAGATTGGGTGGCAAGAAAGATATAAGGGTTAAAAGAAAAAGGTGTTGCCATCACCATTGATAAAAAGAAAAAGATAAAATAAAGAGAGGAAGAAGGATATGATGACTTCTTAGTGCACAAACAGCAGGTTTTGGAGACCAAATTAGCTGAGCCCAATAGTTTTGGGGCTACAAAACAAATTAGTACTGAAGGGATATCTTTGGTTTATGCACCACCTCCATTACAAAAGGATACTCCCATGGTGGCAATTCCTATTCACGAGTAGCATAGGGGGAATTATTGAATAAAGAAGATGAAACTCCACTAGGGACATTACTTGAAAGGGGAAGAGATGTACTCCAAAGTATTGTAGTTCCTAGATAATCTAGATACGAAGGACCTATCATGAGGGGTGTTACTTCTCCTCAACTGACAAAATAAGCATTGACATCGATATCTTTAGGCCTCAGTGTCAGTACCATCAAAGAACTCCAACATGGTGTCCCTACTAATATCATCATCAAAGTAAAAGCTGAAATGACACAAAAGGTTATTCAAAAGTCTTTAGAAAAGGAGATGAATAAGGCATTACCTCTGGATAAAACAATAGATTTGATAGATGATGATGTAGTGATAGATGTGACTAATCATCCAATGGAGACCCTACTACATCATTTAGATCAAGGGACAATAGGTCAAGAAGATACAAAGATGATAGAAACAAAGATCAATAGAGAAGAATCTCCAGATGTGGAGGTACACATGGATCCCCTCAATGCCTTAATTAAAAATGTAACTAGGCTGGAGGTGATCAATTTAGCATATCAGCCTAAAGAAGAGCAAAGAAAAGTAAATGATAAACATGATCAAGGGGTAGAAAACATTCCCATGGAAATAGATGATATAGGGAAAGATATCCAAACTAAGGATACACAGTCAGGCACACCTATGGCTACAATTGAGCAAATGCAAATACCAGAACCAGACCCAGTTGTTAGTAATAAGGAGGATAAGGGTAATCAAGAATAGTCTTTGGTAGATTCAATCCCAGATGGTTAAGCCATAGATCTTGAAAATGTTCAAAAGGAAGAAACACCACAAGAGCAAGTTAAGGATATACATGAGGATACACAAATGGAGAGTAAGGGTTGGGATGAACCAAAAGATTCATCACACCTAGTTTTCTCTCAACAAGAACAAGTGGAGAAGCATAAGGTTGACAAGGTGGACCAAGACCAATGCCAACAAATAGAAGATGCCAGAGACATCCGGCCTCCACAAGAAAATGTGTAGGATTGTGGTGGGGAGAATGAAGTCCTAAACAAAGATAAAGAGGTACATGATGCTCAAACTGAGCAATTAGACTAGAGAGGGTCAGATATAGGTCCACTCACATGGATGTCATCAGAACTAGGAATTCCATAGGAGGAGACCAAGCCCCTGGACTTTAAGTCATTCTTTACATTGCAGCCAACTAAGCCAAAGAGAAGGGCAAGGATAGTCTTTGTAATAAAGTGAGATGCAGCCACAGGAAAGAGGACAGCCCGAGTAGCTATACCAAAGGTAAATAAGACCAAGGGAGAAATAAGAATAGAAGAATTCCATATAACTACTATTGATTTATGCCATGCCATAGATGAACAAGAGATCTAAGGACTTGGAGATCATATAGATGTTGTGGAGGAAAGGATGATAAATGTCAAACCCAAGAAAAGGATGTATAAAGTACAAGTATCTCAATTACAAGATTTTGTGAAAGGATTGGCTACTCCCACTAATATTCAAATAACTAAAGATACTTCAATAACATTGGTCTCTCAAGAAGAGATAAATGCCCTAGATGTACATAAGCACTAGGCACAAATTATGGATAATTGGTTTAACAAATTCTTGATGGATGGAGACCAAATAATAAGGACATCATTGTCCAACTGAGATTTATTGAGCAATCTAAATGAAAAGGTAGACAAGATGAAAAAGGAGGTCAACCAAAAGTTAATAACAAGTGACAAATACCTGAGTGCTCTTAAAGACATGAGGAAGAAAGATGCTAATGTCCTCATAACAAATAAAGTTGTAACATCACAAACACTCTCAATGTTGGACAGTTGGTGTGAGGATTTGGGCTTTGTAGTGGATGTATTGAGGAGATGTAATGATAAAATTGCAAACATCATTGGAAAACTACACAATCTATTATCTAATGAAATAGTAATTTTGGAGGCTCAAGAAGGTAAGGTAGAAGGAAAGGTTGAAAATCAAGATGAAGATTTTTCTACCACTACCTTCAAGGATAATTTTAGGCCTACAATAGAGGACCCTGTCAAGAACTTCTCCAAATCTACCATTGATATGGCTATGAGAATGAAGGCAAGTATAGAAAAATATAAAGAAGAATTAGATAGCAGAACAAACCGGTGGATATCCTTATAGGAACAATTGAAGGCACAAGCCTATGTGGCCAAGAGGGCTAAGATTTTGAACTGAGATGAGATAGAGGCATCCATCCAAGCTTATAATGTTATCCAAGGTGTTGGTGCACTAATAACTGACTGAAATTCCTCTAAAGAGTCTGAAGAAGAAGAAGAATAGAGTGGCCGTATTGACCAAATCATACTTCAGGATATTCTCGAGAGTCACTAGCTGGCAGTTTGTGCCACGTAGGTTATATTTTGACTTCGTCAAAGCAATGTAAACCATTGATCATGATAAAAAAATCCTTGAACATAGGATCTTTTGTAACTGATTCTCATCCTTATCCTATAAAATGATGGAAAGTCTTAGTCATAATTCATTTAGAAGTATAATTGAGATTGGATTGCTGAAATGTCAGGACCAATCCTCAAGGTCAATTATAAATATATACTCTTTTATATACTTAATGAAGATGAAGACCTCTAATTATAACTAATCATAAACTTTGAGGAATCTGTGAATGAATTCTAGACATGTTGCTTTGATTTGCTACATCCCTTGGAGTGCATTTTAGTTTGTGCATGTTGTTTTTATTCCTTTCCTTTGAAGTTAGCATCAAACATATCTAGTTGTGGAATGACCTGGTAAAAATATGGTTTCTCTTCATGATAGTGTCAAGAGTATATGTGGATCAATGGCTAAAGATTCATTTATTTCAATAAATTGAGAAAGCATAAAGTTCAATTCCTTTAATTTCATTTAAATCACCATCATAATTGCAAATACATAGAAAATACTAAGCAAATACAAAGAAATATGTTGACATCCTGTAGGTAACTTAATATCTTTAGCATATTTGAATGAAGTGCATGTAGAATGGCAAATATCATGCAAACAAATATAAATAAAGTTAGAAATCATGGAAATATATGCTTATGGGCACATCATTTGAATAAATTTATAGTGCAAAAGTGAAATCAAGTTAATATGAGTGATATGCAGAAGAATTGATCAAACTTACATAAATATCTACATCATCTAGTTAAATACAATAGGATTTAACCTTGTTTGTTAATAAATTAACAGAAAGCAGGTGAAATAAAGCTTGTCCATACATGAATTTCTCTGAGTCAGAAATGTAAGGCCCCTGAATGGAAAACAACAATGAACATCAAACCACTAAGTAACGTTAGACGATTATGAACTAATCCTTGAAGACTTGGGATCATGAATTCTTTGATATCTTTCAAGATGATAAAGGTTTGATTTGCATTTCTTTATCTATGTTTGTTTATGACTAACATCATGACCAACATAAATTGGCATTAGAAGGAGGACCTGAAGCATTCTAGTTCACAAATTAGCTGTCTGGAGATTATTTTCCACGCTCATATGAGGTGATACTTTAAAATCTCGTGAGAACATGTCAAGCTTTGAGTATTTATGCAAAGTTCTTACTTATCACTGGTTATTGGAAAGATTTGTTTGCAAATTGTATACACCTAAGAATGACATGACTCTACCTAAATAAATATTTTAAATATTTATTCATCTTCATATTCCTCTATCAATAAATAAATAAATCAATTTATTTATTTGATTCATTTTCTCCCATTTAATTAAATAAATTACATTTATTTATTTAATTTCATCTATATCAACTTTATTCTTCCAAATAATTAAATAATTCATTCTTCCAAATTTAAATAAATTGCAAATTTATTTAAATTAAATCTTAAATCACTCCAAAAATAAAATATAATTAAATATTTTATTTATTCTTCCAAATCATGTACAAATAATTAAATAAATTTATTTATTTAATTCACTTTCTTATCTTCCAAATCTTCTAAAAATAAATCTTCCTTGTCATGCAAAAGCAAAAGTTGAGTTATTGATTTAAAACAGCCTTGTTTTTATCAACAAAACTCTTAAATTAGAATAAAACATTCTAATTTTGTAAAAGTAAATCTTATCTTTGTCATGAAAGTAGTTAACTAAAAGAGAAAAGCTTTTTCTATGACACATGTCCTTCTATTCACACACATTCCCTCAAACATCCTCTACCATTGATCTTCTTACTTCTTCTACACTGTTGATCTTCTCTCTCACAACTCTATAAATACAACCCTCTTCTTCCATTTTATAAAATCCAAGCTTTCCATATTGTTACTCTGCAAAATTATCAGTGCACCACATCATTCCATACTAATCTATAGCTTGTGACCATCCTTATTTGTATTTGAAGTTCATCTTCAATGCAAAAAGTATCATAGCCACCTCTCTACCGCCATCTTGAAGAAGTGCAAGGAATTGCGTTTCTTGAGGGCCATATTCTTCACAACAAAGATCGATCGAGACTAGGTGAACAAAAGATCATCAAGGACTTCAGAGGTTTGAACATGAAAAAGGGCAATCCTTGTCTGTTGAAACAAAAGAAATACTCAGGTCATCTAGATTCAAGTGTGACTAGATGCTTGTATCAACTTGCTCTATCAAAATCCATGTAAGGAATACTCAGGTCATCTCAATTTAATTATACCTAGATGCTTGTATTTTCTTACAACATTTCAAAAAGAGAAAAGAAACAAAAATTGCCCAATGATGAAAGCAAAGTACTTGCGCTCTAATGATGGCAAAGTATCCACATCCATCCCATATCTAGAAATCCATATCAACCATGCAATAAGAAAATCCTGTAGTATATCAAATGAAAGCCCGTATTTATTTCATTCCTTTTCTTTCACCTATTTATATCAGCTCTATGTCAATTGAGTACATTTGGACATATCAAAAACATAGCATAGATAACATATAATATCACATGAGATAGTCATTCACATGATTAAATCATTTTACATGCATAATAAGTGCACCAGGTCATCCACATACATTTGCATTCATATATCATGTCAAAAATCAAAAACATAGACAAATACATATAAATCTACATCATCATATCAATAACCTGTCACATTTGCATTTGCATATCAAATCATCCTAATCCATCTAGTATGCATCACATATACAAAAGCATCATAAGATAGGTTGCATCCATAACATATAAACATAAAAACATGTCCAAATGTGCAATATATCAAAATATCTATCCATCTCTCAGAGTCATGTCATGAAAGGTATACAAGGTACAAAAAGATAGTTATACATGTCTCGGGGCAAAACAATACATATACAGGCTATCTCAACCATAAAAAATGTGTACATCAAGTCAAAAATCAATACAAGTATCAAAATCTAGCTAACCCTACTGACATGGAGCACTGCTCCCTGCGCTACCCTCTCCTCTGTCACCCCCTGACTACTAGGGGCCTCTCACTGATGCCACAGATCAGGATCCACCTGCCCTCTATGATGCCCCAGACTAACTCCTGTAGCTAGGCGCATGCTGGTCCACAGACATTGCCCCATGATATAATCCTCTATAATACTAAGTTTGAGCCTGCACCCTGACAAGCTCACCCTGTACCTGGGCCAGCTATGTCTATGCCTGTTGCACCTGTGCAACCAAAAAGATTGAAGTACCATCTATACCCAGGGCTCCCACTATTGCATCTCTCTCCGCTCTAATCGCCCACACACTCACCAGGGCTACGTCTCACTCTCTAGAGATCTCTGATATACGTCCTGTGTTTGCCTCTCTTTGAGACTCTACTGCTCTCAGATGGGCCCTCAACTTCCTAACTTGACCCTATAATGCAACCATAGCTTGCTGCTATAAGTCAGGCTGTCGATCCTATCCCTATCCCTGTCCCTGTACCTGTTGCTGTGCCACCTGCTGAGGTGGTGACATCTATCTCTGTAGTGCCTGCTGCTATACTAGCACCTCCTTGGACCTCCTCCTCTGTCTCAATCTGCCACCTCCTCCTCCATCTCCTCTGTCTCCTCCTCCTCCTGCCAGCTCCACCCTCGTCATCTAAATCCTCCTTGTCTATATGAGGAGCCAACTCTCCAGGTCCTAAATATCTGGGAAATGGATCGATATCTTGGCCGCATCCACTATGTCCCTCCTCATAGGCCAAGCTACATAAGGGACCTACCGAAAGTCTACCAAGGCTTCCTCATACGATGCCATGGGACCCCACCTAAATCTCTCTGCATGGGTCCTCATGAGTCATGCCTGCCTTGCACTCTGCCAAACTACCTTTGTACTCTGCTAACAATCTTCTGCTCTAGTATGTACCACATCCTGCCAATAAGCCACCTAGTCTGGAAATAGTATGGCAACTCATTATCCTCATCCTCCCATACCTCACAGTCTAGGTATGGGTGCCAGATAACTAGATCCACATTATCTAGCACGTGTCTCCAATACTCGAGCTTCCCTAGCTTGTGCTAGGAAATCACGCTTGCATATCCATAGCTGTAAGGCTCACCTATCTGCCTGTGAAAAAGAGATATCAACCATGTGATAGCTATGTGCTCCCATAACCAAAACTATAAAAGAGACACACCTGCTAACAAGATGGCCCCTCTGTGATACACAACCTAGTGCATATCCCTATACAAGTGTGCTAGCATGTACACACCCCATGTATACCAAGTCCCATCAGTAATCATACTCTTCAGCACCCTCCCCCAACCAGTCGGGAACCCGTGTGACCTCCTATCAAGGCATACTATGCAACTAATCAGTCCCGCCACAATCCCTGGGAAGTAGTCATAGCAGTCATGAATGTCCTGCCACGAAATCACCTGCTCAACTAGATCTAGGTCATCAAACACCCATCTGCACTCAACCAATCTAGCATCACGCTATGACTCGTACTCTACCAACTCTCCCTGAATAGGGAGGTGTAGAATCCTAACACATCCTCTAGAGTGATGGTCATCTCCTTGGTCGGTAGATGAAATATTCCATCCTCGCTGTGGAATCGCTCCACCGCTGCAGTCAATAAACTGTGGTTCATGTGAACCTTAGGCATGAAACAAATGTAATGCAAACCCATAGCACCAAGAGCCTCATGGTCCATCTCTATCAACATATACCGCTGCAACAACAACAAAGGGAACTACTCTCATGACATCAGGGTATCCTGAATATCCTCTTGCAACCAAGAAAAGCATAGCATCAAAGAAATCCATATCCAAGCAAACCTACTCAAAGCAATCAAACTATCCTATCATTGACTTAACACATCAAATTAATCAAAATAGCATATCATCTCTTGACTAGATTCTCAGCAATCTCAGAGATCGCTTATCAATTGACGCATCGATCAAGGTGCCAATTGGGTTAATTTCGTTAAGTCAACTAATTATCATAGTACAAATGTGCTGAACTAGGTAGAAAATGTGCCGATTCATATCATATGCACTGCTTCACCATGAATGCATGAATCTTTGATGTGTATGCGCCGTTCTGGCACATGTGTCGCTTCTAGTCTCACATGTGCAGTTCCACAATGGATGTGCCAATTCCTAGCCTATATGTGCACATCTATCATATGCACCGTAAGATCTCTTAGATGCACAATTTCATGGCACATGCACCATTTCGGAGCGCATATGCACTGAACTGTAGTTCGGCGCATCTATCCTAGCTCTTTTTCCTAAGCATTTATTGACCTAATAAATGACTTTTAGTGATTTTTGGCAAACTACATACGGTGGTCCTGCCTCAGGTGGTTGATTGAACCATTGAACTCGCTCAAACTGGTGCTCCTTAAGTGGAATATCCATATCTCTGTCGACTACTCTAGCTCCTCTACTCTCCTCAGCTCTCCAAGACCAATCAACTAAGGACAAGTGTGCAAATGAATAGAACTTGTGGACCCAGCTCCTATATATAGCAAGTGAACCATAGTTGACTGTGTGACAACTACAACTACTTCCCATATCTGTTCCTTCGAACCATGTCCTATCTTTCTCCATCCTAACCCACTTTTTACCTTCTTCTTCATGAGATTGTCCATCTCACGCTTTCTGCCTTCTTCCCGTCCAATCTCCCAAGGGGGCATCCTATCGTTAAACTTGTACCAGGGGCAAACTGGGGCATGTATCATTGTTGAAAATTCTTATTCTTTGAAACAATGTGATAAAACACATTGCATCAAAGAGGGGCAAAATGTATACACCTAAAAATGACATGACTCTACCTAAATAAATATTTTAAATATTTATTTCATCTTCATATTCCTCTATCAATAAATAAATAAATCAATTTATTTATTTGATTCATTTTCTCCCATTTAATTAAATTAATTACATTTATTTAATTAATTTCATCTATATCAACTTTATTCTTCTAAATAATTAAATAATTTTAATTGTTTAATTAAATAATTCATTCTTCCAAATTTAAATAAATTGCAAATTTATTTAAATTAAATCTTAAATCTCCAAAAAATAAAATATAATAAAATATTTTATTTATTCCTCCAAATCATGTGCAAGTAATTAAATAAATTTATTTATTTAATTACACTTTCTTATCTTCTAAAAATCTTCAAATCTTCTAAAAATAAATTCTTCTTGTCATGCAAAAGCAAAAGATGAGTTAACTGATTTAAAGCTATCAACAAAACTCTTAAATTAGAAAAATATATTCTAATTTAAGATATAAAAACTCATCCTCATCAAGACAGTAGTTAACTCAACAAAGCATCTTTTTGAATGACACATGTCCTTCTATTCGCGCATTTTCTCTCAAACATTCTGTTAGGTCTCAAAAATGCAGGTTGTCAATCCTAAGGGGATGCCAAGCTCTATGTTTAGATTGGCAACGTTTTTGAACTAACTTGACGAAATCAACCTTCAAGGTTAGTTGATTTCCTTCGCTTTAGGTCCTGCTACACCTAGGTGGGTAAAGCTTGGAAAATTAAAGCAGATTGAATGTGAATGCGTGGACTAACTAAATCTATCTACAGTGGCACAAGATGTAGGATAGATGAAATGCTTGCTAACTGACTTTAGGTTTAATGTCTAATGGGTAATTGGTAGAAATTGTATAAGCAATATCAAGGTAAAAGGTTTTAAGTAAAATAAGACTAGTGCCTTGTTGGGTAACAGAGTCAGTTTGAAGGACCAGGACTAATGGTTTCTTAATGGTAATAATTCTAGTTGTTTGGCATAGTTTTAGTTTATATCTTGTATAAATGTGCAAGTAAATGATTGAAAAACTCTCCTTGATAATCCAACCAAATAAAATCAGATATCTTATAATTCACCAGAAGGTATTTTAATCCTTACTTGAAGGAACCAAATGAAATCAATGGACAAGATTAATAGATAATATTTTACTGGAGACAGAATGGCAATCTAATTGAATGGCCCTACTTAGTAATCCAAACTTAATACTTCCAGGCTACTGTAACTAAATCAGAAGGGTTTAATTCCTCAAATGGATACCAACCTATTTAATTACACAGATACAGCAAATGTGTATTGACAGATCAAATATATACTTGATATGTTTAATCTGAATATCAAGGAAATGCAGAAATGGAGACAGCCACACAATTTGAATAATCTTAACAAACAACTGATACCAAAGCAGAACCACTGAATCAGAGAACTTCAAACTTCTTCTTCAAATAAGATATGCAACATAGTCATTTTGAAACATTGTGTATATGATAAATCTGAATATATTCTACTACTGATGATCTCTCAGCATCGATTGTTTGGACTTATATAGATATTTCTATGAAGAGTCATAACTCTTCAATAAGTCTTTTGGGAACTTTAACAAACATTAACAATTATAACATAATTATGATTAGGCTCTATTTAGCCACAAGTAGACTTTTGCCAAGTAATCCAAGTAATCCTGCTCACGATGAGAATCAGTAAGGTGAACAGCACTTCTGGTAATTATGTCAAGTGTAATCATGCTCTCCAATTGTTTGCAAACTTCTTTAGAGGCAGAGGCTTTGTCTTTCAGAGCTCCTGTGGCTTTGTGTAATATACTTTGACAATCAATAATCCATTCTTCCTTGCTCTTTACCTCTCCATTGTCTTTAAATATCCTGGGCACTCCTGCGTTTGAGGCATCATTTCCTTCCTTAGCATCAGCTTTAAGTTTGTCATAGTAATTTTGATGCTGTTTGAGAAATGCTTTTGCATCAGAGATATCTGTACTATCAGCAGTACTTCTATTTTGTATCTTAGTCAATTTTTCTCGTATTCACTTTTCAAGTCTTTCATGTTCTTGAATTGCTTTATGATTCTCTGAGAAGTTATCCAAAAACTGGTTTAACCACTGCACCATGTTTGCATACCTGCTCTGCAGTATTGTAACAAATGCATCCATCTGAATTTGGGTTGCCTGATCAGGGGATAACACTTGAATGCCCTGTGAGCTCTCACCTTGAGTTATTCTTTTTGTGGACTGGCCAAAAGTACTCTTTACAGCATCCTTCAAGTAATCATTTTCTTTTGTCAGTCTTTCACAGTTCAATTTGTATGCATCTCTTTCTTTGATCAACATTTGAGCTTGCACTTTATTCAATTTTGCAACATTGATACCAATGTCTGCTGTAATTATAGGGTCAGTTTCCCCTGCTCTCAAAGTCATAACGTGGCCAAAAGTCTTTTCAGTATCAATGGTGGCCGTCTTCTTATGGGGAGGGTATAACGCCCATATCATCAAGGAATTTTCATCATTGTTATACCTTGTTCCCATATATACTTCATTAACTCCTTCTGAAGTAAGTTTATACTTATCATCTGTGTTGTTCAGAAAACTGTCAAAAACCAAAGTAGAATTTAAATCCAGACCAAGAAAAATCATGACCCCTGCATCTTTAAGTAACTGTCTACCCTTGCTAGGTGTCATGTCTTACATCTCTTTATCTATTGTTTCCTTCAGCATGTCTAATAGTTGTTTTTCATTATCAGCAGAGACATCATCTACTGACTCTCTGATTTCTTTCCCTTTGTATTTATACAAAAATGATTTAAATTCCTTTGATTGAATAAACTTATCATCTGAAATGAAAGATTCATAGGTTGTTTGACATGGATCCTCATCAGCAGACCCCTCCTCATCATGTAGTACGACAGGAGGCTGATATTGTTGCATTTTCCTCTTGGACATCTCTACCTTTTTATCTGGTGGTTGTTCTTGCCCTGTCAATTCTTCATCTTCAGAGGATACAACCTCAATTTCTGCTAACTACTTTTTCTTTTCATCTAGATCCATGTTATATTTTTCTACCACCAATTCGACTTCTGCTTCTTCTAAATTTCTAATGACATCATCATGTGGATAATGTATGTGCATGTATCCACTGAGATTTTGTTTTCTTCTTGCAGAATCAATAAAGCCTTCAGGGTCAAATCCTTTTCTTATCTCAGCAGTCATCATGTTATAATGCATCAATTTATCCATAATGAGATTGTAACCTTCTTTTGAAACTACAGTAAAATCTCCAAAACATAAGGTGATGGGCATAAACGATTGTTTGTCATGTGAACTCAAATGCATCACATTTGAACAATGCATTTGCCTAATTATCTCCAGATATGCAAGCCTGTCAGGGACAGTCTTGGGCAATATGAATGGAGCATCTTCAAAACCATAAACTCTGATCATAGTAGCATCCTCAAAGCAATACCAGTCTTCCCAATTATGAGTGACAGTAGGGGGGCCACCAAAATCTTTTGGTCTGAGGAATCTTTTTATTTCAGTTGAAATTGAATATTCACAGGGGTGATTAAAATACCTATACAGTACTTTTACACAATGCTCTTTAAATTGAGCATAGCTGGAATGGGCATATCTACTTTCCCAAATTCTGGTCCATAGTTGTACAGGTATCTTTTCCCCTTTCTTATCTGCAGCAACAACTTGAAACTCAGTTGGCCATAACCCTACCTCCTGGCCATAATATAACACCATGTGCATAAGCATTGAGTAATGCTCAAAAGAGCATGCTGGAGCACTGTTTTTTATTGCAGATAGACCAGAGTCCATTCTATTAGCAATATAGGAAGCATAATCAAATTGCCTTGCATTATGACACTGAATGTCTGAGGCTATGACCATCAGAGGAATGGTCATGAACTCAGGGACCTCTGAACCCAGGATTTGGCCTATAGAGAAATAGGTATATTGTATGTATGGTTCAAATATGGCCACATGAAAGGGAGGGCCATCATTTTCAGTTAAGGGCATCACTTCTCCTCCAACCCTAGGCCTATGAATGGGCAACCTCCATCCATTGTAAGTTGTGTCCATTCTCCAATACTCCTTATCCAGATCTTCATAAATGATAGGGACAGTGCATAAATCATCTAAATCAAAAACCTCACAAATAGCATTTTTTGACAAATGCACAATTGGTTCTCCCTGTGGGTTGCAGATGGCTTTCAGGTTTGAATTATAATGTCTGGCAAGCAATTGAAGGAGTTCCACATTTAGGAATACATTGGGTACAACTAGTTTTCCTAAATTCATATGCCATGGGTTTGACATAGGAGCATTCCTAAACCTTCTATTGTAGTGGAATCTGAAAAGTTCACATCCCCGAATTGGGGTCCAGATATCTCCCAGGCGTTTGTGTTTATCTTCTAATTTCTCCACTTTTGCCCTGAGTTGGGCAGACCTTCTGGCCTTGGGAGTTGACCCAGGCAATTGGTCAATTAGGTCCTGGTTCAGTTTTCTTTCTTTTACTTTCTCCTCAGGGGTTTGTTCAATTTTTTGTTTCTTGGGCTTACTGGTTTCCCCTTGTAACTTTCTGCCTTTTCCCTTCCCCGGAGTTTCCATTTTAAAACTTTGGCAGAGAATTTAAATACAGGCTATACAGTGGTTTGTGTATATGTACCTGTCATTTGGTGGCTGGAATTGGAATCCTCTGCTTTCGCCTTAAGAGCTCTTCTGTATTCTCTTCTCGAACAGTTTTTTGCAACTATAATGATCATAGAAATTTCGTAGCCGTTTGTATTTAATCATCTGATCAATTCAATGTTCATCGTTGTAAAATGTCACATCACCATAACTCCTCTTATCGGCGTGAATTTTGAAATGTCTGGGCGACCTTAATGTTTTTATGGCATGAACAGTCAATCGGCATGACCCCTCAATTATATTCCCGACACTATGTAATGTCATATCTTCAAGTGGGCGTGACCATTGGCATGACTTCCTTCATCGCCATGTGATTTAGATTTCACTCCGAAGTAATGAGTCTTACCAATATGATTTTTTTTTTCATCGGGGTGATTAATACTATCGAGATAACATAATTATGTTTCCCCAACTTTTGTTGTCCCACCGATAGTCATGTTACTTTGGATCGGAATGACTATTTTAATGTCTTGCCGCTAGAGCATACCCATTGGAGTGAAACATACTATCGAGATAGCTTTCAAAAGATAACCCGATCCGAATCATCTCACCAATGGTTCTTTCATATTCTTTATCAAGTAGAGTATGTCAAAGTATCACCAATACCTTTTGATCGTCGTGACTTGTGAATCGGCGAGACCTAATTCCCTTGTCCCGATATGTTGAGTCATCCCGATAGATAATAGTATCGCTGTGAGTCTTGCCAAAAGCTCTCTTATCACCAAGACATTTAGTATCGGAAACTTCTTTGTATCTTATCCCGATAGTTTACTTCTTGCCGATGGTCGTTTGCTTCATTACCTCCGCAGGATGTTCGGTGAGACTCTTGCCGAAATACTTTATCGGTATGATATATACCGTCGGGGCAACTTTTAAAAGGTCATCCAATAGTTGTCTGTCATACCGATTGGTATGACCACTCACTTTTCTTGCTGATGTAAAGTCATCGATATCACTTATTCAATCAGTGACTTCCATAGATCTCCTTCCGATCTGCCTTCTCACACCGATGGTTATTTTGAAATGATTCCTTATGTATCAGTGTAGACAAAACAATATCTTGCCGATAGATTGACCTTGAAGAAATTTAACACTGCTCATCTATAGACACCTTGTGAGATGAATTAAATTTTTATTATGATTTTTTGGGATATTTTTTAGGATTTTGTTCAAATATGATGGAGTGAGAAAACAGTAAAATTTTTAAATTTGTACTACCCTAACACATTCTCCTTCGTTGATCTTCTTATTTATTTTCCACCATTGATCTTCTCTCACACAACTCTATAAATACAACCCTCTTCTTCTATTTCACATATCAAGCTTTCAAGTAAACTTATGCTGCAGAATCCATAGCGCACCATTGGCACCCCCACTCTCATACCATCTATCATCCATTTCATATTGTGTTGAAGCTCATCTTCAACATAACAAGTATCCGAGCCATTTCTCCTTGTCATCTTGAGGAATCGAAGCAAGGAAGCAAGCTTCCTGAGGGCCATCTTCATCACCAAAAGATCAAAAGAGAATAGGCGAACAATGGAAATCACAAGGTAAAAAAGGTTGTATCACTTTCTTTCATATATTTTAAATCCTTTTTGCTTGCACATTCCATTGATGTTTTTGGGTTTTTATAATTCAGTTTGATTATCCCATTTTACCCATCACACAAATATCTTAATCTTGTGCATAAATATCACAATCTTTATAGTCAATTGTCTAGAATTTGCAAATCTGAGTCAATATTTGCATATTCTTCAAATATCATGTAAATATCTAGTTGCTTTAAACTTTTAATCATAAATATTCACTCTGAAGGACTTTAATATCCTTATCTTTGTGAAGATCCAGTTGAAATATCCATATCTGGTCATAAGTTGTGAAGCTCTAGCTCACAAACCTAATACCAGGTCTAGATCCATTGGACCTTTTGAGGAATTACCAATTCATCAACCTTGACCTCGTACGATAGATATTCACCATAGTCCTGGTCTTAGTTCACCAATATTTCTAGTTTCACCTATTGTAATACCTCTCGTATCTCTAATAATACTAGTAGTAATACCTCAAACATCTCCTACAATGTCTTTCTTTGCAGTTGACTCACCACAAATCTTTGCAGCATATCACCCCTTACCAAAGAATTTGGACAAAATTTGTCTGAAGTATCATCCATACTAAGATGCAGAAGATTGTATCCAAACTTACAAAGAGGCATGCTTCAGAGATTGAATAGAACATGAGGATGTCATGTGTAGGTTATTTCCTTACTTTTTAGGAGAAGTAGGATACAGTTGGTACATTAGTCTAGCTTGATCTTCCATAGCTACTTGGGTTGCCATGGAGAAAGCTTTCTTAGGAAGATTTAAAACACTAGTAGATCTAGCTATCACATACCATATGTTTGGTACAATCAAAAGAGCTGAGGGGAACTAATCTCTAATTTCAATTCTAGGTTCTAAAAAATGTATTCCAAACTAGTTGCTCCCTACAATGTAGGTGATGAGGTGGCTAGATCCATATATTATTCATCCATAGATCCCCTGACATCCATATTCATTAGGAGAACACATCCTACAGTCACTACTCTGGCAGGTGCCTATGAAGAAGCTATTAAGGTTAATCAATAGCTAACACCTAGCTTCACTCCCAATTCTGGATATCCTGCATATCCTATATGAGAGGAACCTCCTACAACAATATAATGAAAAATGCATGAAATAATAGAAATATATAAATAGTAGAAACACAAAAGCAATTTATTGATCACAGGCCACTTCGAGGGGGCAACCTCCTTTGAGCAAGCTCAATACAATAAATTCATGGATGCCTTCATTGGCCTCAACACGTACTTATATAATAAGTCTAATCTAAACAACTATTACTTCCCATGAATGTGGGATAATACAATATGCTCACGGGATGACTTAAAAAGCATATGTGTCCAAATGTAATATACTAACAAAGTAAAGAGAATGGTTAAACATGAGTTCCTAACATCCCCTCCCTCTTAGAAAATCTTTGTCCTCAAAGCTTAAAATGTGGAACTGTTGCTAAATCTGAAGGAGTGGTTCCCATGTAGCATCCTCTGGTTGCATTCTGTACCACTGAATTAAGACCTTTGTGATGGATCAGGAGCGAAGCTGACGAGTGCATTTGTCAAGGATTGCCTTCAACTCCAAAATGATGGATCCTTCATTATCCAGTTTTGGTAAAATAGTTTGTGCTCTAATGTTGGTGCAAATAACTTTCTTTAGAGAAGAGACATGAAATACTAGATGAACGCGGGAAGAAGGAAGCTCCAATTTATAAGCAACCGACCCAATCTTCTGAAGAACCTTATATGGCCCATAGAACTTTGGAGCTAGCTTATGGCACCCTTTGAGTTTCAAGGATGATTGCTTGTATGGCTGTAGATGAAGAAAAACCATATCACCTACTTGAAAATTGCACTTAGAACAGTGTTGATCATCTTGTTGTTTCATTCGATTTCTTGCCATGTGAAGAATCTGATCTCAAGTTTGGAGAACCGTGTCGACTGCCTGAACTAGTGAATTATTGGGGGTGTATGGAAGGAGCACTAGAGGTGCCTAACCATAGACTAATTCATATGGAGTCATTTTAGATGTAGTGTGATAGGAGGTATTGTATGACCATTCAACGAGAGGGAGCCACTTTGCCCACTAATATTGTTGTTTTAAGGTGAAACAATGAAGATAAGTTTCCAAACATTTGTTGATAATTTTAGTCTAACCATCTATTTGTAGGTGATACCTAGAACTCATCTTCAGTTTGGTACCAGTGTGTTGAAATAGTTCTATCCAAAAATGACTGATGAAAGTTGCATCATGATCTGAGAAAATTGGAAGAAGGGATGCCATGAAGATGGGAGATCTGGTCCATGAAAATTTGTGCGACTGAGGAGGCTATATAGGGATGGCTGAGGGCACAAAAATGACTATATTTGGAGAGGTGATCAACCACAACCAAGATCACTATCTTTCCCTCAGATTTAGGGAGCCCCTCAAAGAAATCCATAGAAATATCTGTCCAAATCCATGTAGGGATGGGCAAAGCTTTGAGCAATCCAAAAAATAGTGTCATTTCACCCTTGTTATGTTGGCAGGTATCACAGTCAACCACCATCTATTGAATTGCCCTTTTCATTCCCTTCCAAAAGAAGTTATGTCATGCTTGCTCAAAAGTTTTGAGGAACCTAGAGTGCCCTACCAATGGAGAAGCATGGAGTTCATAGAAGACAACTTGCTGAAGATCTGTGCTCTAGAGAAGCACCAGACGACCCTCATATCACAGAGAAGCAATCATCCCAAGAGTAATGTTGTACAATAGAAGGGTTAGTGGCCAACTGTTGAATGACTTGAGATAATGAAGAGTCATTGATACAGCCCTATTGGACAGATTCCAACTAATTTGGAACAGGCATAGAAATAGCTAAAAGGGAAGCTTGGTCATCAAATGTACAAGAAAGAGCATCTACCACAATATTCTCCTTACCCTTCTTGTAAGTGATCTCATAGTCATAATCCATGAGTTTACTAACCCATTTCTATTGTGCTGGGGAGGAGACCCTTTGTTCTAGGAAATATTTCAGACTCTGGTGATCAGTCTTGATGGAAAAATGATTCCCTAGTAGGTATGACCACCACTTCTATACTGCATGCAAAATAGCCATCATTTCCTTCTCATATGTAGAGAGTACTAAATTTTTGCTAGAAAGGGCTTTGCTGGTGAACACAATGGAATGTTCTTCTTGAAGAAGAAAAGCCCCAAGTCCATTACCACAAGCATCACTCTCAATAGTGAAGGTCTTGGAAAAATCTGTCATAGCTAGAACAGGTGTAGACACATAGCTTGTTTCAATTTTTCAAATGCACACTCAAGAGCATGTGTCCAGATAAAAGAATCTTTTTTTAACATAGTTATTAATAGAGTTACAATCTTCCCATAATCCTTGAAAAACTTACGATAGTAGCCAGTCAGCCCTAAAAAACCATGAAGGCTCTTGAGTGTCTGAGGATGCGTACAATTTTTCATGGTATCTATTTTTGTAGGATCCACTCGAACCCCTTGGGCTGAAATAATATGCCCGAGATACTCCACTTCCTCCTGGCCAAAAATACATTTAGACTATTTTGCATAGAGATTATGATCAAAGAGAAGTTACAGTATGAGATCTAGATGTTGGAGATGCTCAGCCCATGTTTTACTATAGATGAAGATATCATCAAAGAATACCAGAATGAATTTTTGCAAGTAGGGCCGAAATATTTTATTCATCAATGCCTGGAATGTTGAAGGAGCATTAGTGAGCCCAAAGGGCATGACCAAAAACTCATAGTGGCCATCATGTGTGCAGAAATCTATTTTAGGGATATCATCCTCATAAACTAGAATTTGGTGATACTCAGAATGAAGATCCAACTTGGAGAAAAATGAGCACCATGAAGCTCATAAAGACTAGGAATTAGAAACTTATCCTTGATTGTGATGTGATTAAGTGCTTGGAAGTAGAGGTGCCATGACCCATCTTTTTTTCTAGACAAGAAGGACTGGTGAAGAAAAGGAACTGGTACTAGGGTGAATAATACCTTGCTTCAGTAACTCTCGAATGAGCATCTCAATCTCTATCTTTTGGTGAAATGGTTAGCAGTAGGGCTTGATGTTGGGAGGAACCCTTCCAGGAAGGAGATGAATACAATGGTCCTCTAGTCATGAAGGTGGCAATCCCACTGGTTTAGCAAAGACACATGCATACCTATCCAAAATTCATTATAAATTCGAAGGAGTAGTGGAGACTGCTGATGGTTGCATCTGAATGGAATGGAGCTGAGCGATGACACCATGTGAATTCTTCTTAAGAAGATTTTCCATGCAATGTGAACTTATGATGCTAAGAGACCCTGGTTGTAAGCCCTTCAATGTTTGTTTTTGCCCATTGTCTAAAAACTACATCCAAAGTTCAAGAAAATCCCATAAGATAGGTCCAAGTGTGCGTAACCATTGAGTGCCCAAAACCACATCACATCCACCTAAGGGAAAGGCAAACATGTCGGAGCGCAGGTTGTAATCTCCAATAGAGATATGCACATTGCAACACTTCTCTTTGCAAGGTAATGTGCCCCCATTGGCAATCATGACTTCAAAGCTAGAGCAAAGATGGACAAAACAATCAACCTGTTTGGCGATCCGAGGGTCAATAAAGTTATGAGTGCTACCAGAATCAATGAGTATTGTAAGAGGGAGCTTCTTGAAGTAACCCTTGACCTACACAGTTTTTGGGGTAGTAACTCTTATTAAAGCATGGAGAGAGATCTCTAGGTGGTCTTCCTAAGAAGCAGGGTCAACAAGCGGCTGCTAAGTGTTGACCTAATCATCCACTGTATCTTGAGCATTTGCATAAACTTTAGTTTCAGGTAGAGAATCCACATCCAAGAGATAGAGCTTTTTCTCAACACATCTATGTCCTTGAGTGAATTTCTCATCACAATTATAACAAAACCCTTTTTCTCTACGTGCATGCATCTCTGCTTCAGTCAAATGCTTGATAGGAGTTGTTCTAGGAGCTGGTGTTATTTGAGGTCATTGGGAAGCCATATTTCTTAATGGAACAAAATTGGATTTGAATTGTTGTTGATATGTGATCTTGTCCTCTGCCAACTTAGCCAACCCTAGGGCTTCCATCATTGTGCTGGGATGGAACATTTTAACCTCAGAGTGAATTACTCCTTTAGACCACTGACAAAACAACTCCTGAAGAATTCATCAGACAATCCCTCTATGTAATTGGCCAGTTTTCCAAATTTTGTTTGATATTCATTCATAGTGCCTGTTTGGGGCAATTTAGTGAGTTCTCCTATGAAGTCATCAAAAGAAATAGGGCCAAATCATTGCAAAATGAGTTTGCAAAAGTCTGTCCATTTTAGCTCTTCATGAGCCTTGATGTACCAATAGAACCATTGAAGGGCTTCATGTTCCAAATGAAAGGATGCAAGTGGGACTTTGTTGACATCAAATGTATTATGCAGCCTAAATTATTATTCTGTTTGGTATATCCATCCAGTCATATCATCACCATTGAAGTGAGGAAAATCAAGCTTCAACCCACAAAAATTGCTAGAAGAAGAAAACCCAGTGTCTGCAGAAGACTCTAGCTGCCATCTATTATTCATGGTTGAATGCTGAAGATTGATGCTGAGAATTTTTTCATCCAAATCTTGGAGTTTCATCTTGAGGGCTGCAATTTCATCCTCCATGTTTTTTGCTCCTGTTCGGGTGACAACCATAGGCAGGAGATTTTTTATTTTTTTTTGGGAATGGGTAGAAAAAGAAAACGAAAAACTTTTTTAGTAAAGGAAAATTTGGATTTGAAAAAAACTCTGATGGGTAATTGGGGTTTGACTAGGATTTGGACACTTTCTGAGGGAAAGGGGAGAAGAAAATGGGGATTTCAGAAGTGGGATTAAAGAATGGGAAAATTTGTCCAAGAGGACAAAGGAGTAGAAATATGAAATGAACACTGTGGCAAAATTTGAAGGCTATTGGGTGAGAATCAAAGAAGTTATGGCGAACCCTAAAAATAGACAAATGTTAGATTTTTGAGTTTGATAAATGGAATTTGCAATAGGGTCCTCAAGGAAGGAAATATGCAAAAGGAAATTTTAGGATTTCCAGTGAATTTTGAGAAGAAACGGAGCTAAACCAAGGAAGATATGGCAAAAAAAATAGAAATTGTTTTACTTTTTTTTTTTAAATTCTTTTGGAAACAATCTACCAACTACTCTGGATGGATTCAATCTGCAAACTGCCAGCTATCAATAGATATGGGCCCTAGGTATGTTTGGCTTCCTAAAGGTTCAAGGGAGTCACTCGATCACCAATGTTGTCTAACGACTTACATATTGGATCAGTACCCCTCACTCCATGGTTCAAGTAAAACTGATAACCGCTTTGCCACAAATGACAGCTCTTGGTTTACCTCATGAATGGAAACTAGTCAATTAGATAGGAGCCATTGCCCTTTTTACTAGGTCCTCTCAATGGACTAGCTACTTCAGGGTTCTTGTGGTAATTCTCACAATGAGTTTTAGGGCTATATGCCCAGGTACTTCCCACAATTAAGTAGATAAGGATATTCCCTGATCTGAACCTGCAATTTAAATGAACAATATAGATGTGAAAAAATAACTACTGCAATAATCACAGCACCTGGAGGCCACTGCAAAAAAAAAAATTGGTAGAAATTCTAGCCAGCGAGCCCAAGAAATCACTCTGATACCAGATGAGAGGAACCTCCTGCAACAATATAATGAAAAATGCATGAAATAACAAAAATATATAAATAGCAAAAACACAAAAGGAACTTATTGATCGCAGGCCACTTTGAAGGGGCAACCTCCTTTGAGAAAGCTCAATACAATAAATTCGTGGATGCCTTCATTGGCCTCAACATGTACTTATATACTAAGTCTAATCTAAACAACTATTACTTCCCATGAATGTGGGATAATATAATACGCTCATAGGATGACTTACAAAGCATATGCATCTAAATATAATATACTAACAAAGTAAAGAGAAGGGTTAAACATGGGTTCCTAACACTATACAACCACAAGTTAATGGAGTCATAATACCTCCAGCCATAATGCCTAGTCCCCTACAAGTACCTCCACTCAGCATTAGGCCTCCTCCAAATGGAAATGGCTAGATGATACCTCATCCTAGACATGTACCTCAAGATGCAGTGCAAAACAATAGTAATGCCAGCTCTTTCTTCAAACCTCAACAAGAAAATGTAGTAGCCAAAGCTCAGGAGGAGAAAGATGATATCAAGGAAATATCTATGCAACTAAGAAAACTAATCACTAAAATCACACATATGAGGAATCAAAACTTCTATTCTCAATCAAACTAGAATAGAGGATATTCTGATAAGGGATATGGAAATAATAATGATAGGTTCGGATATCTTGACAAAGGGTACAACAATGATAGAAACTTTAACAATAACAATAACAATGCTACCCCTAGGCCACCTAGAAGATGGAATATCTAGCCCAATAATGGATTTTTTCCCTCACCATTGGATAATTAGCCTCCTACTGAACCTAAACAGACCACTAGGGTGAATGTAGTAGAAGCTGCACTCACAAATTGGTGTAGAATGCACAATACCAGTGCACATGCTGAACTAGATTGACCTCAGTTCAAAATAGTAGCCAATATTTTCTAGGCTGAAGTGTCTAATACTATAGGAGATCCTCCTTTTCTTGAAGGAAATGAGATTGTCCCCTTGGGATATGAATCAGCTCTTATGTTGGAGAGTATTGGTGGTCATCAACATCATCAAATGATCCCAACTCATGAAAATTATACTCTGGCATGTGAGGAGTCTGCCTTGGCTTTTGAATCAAACTATGTATTCCCTTTTGAGGATGAAAATGAGCCTAAGCCAGAACCTGAAGAGGTTCATGCCTACCAACAACAATATTAGAGTAGACACAATTATAACCTAAGGAATAATAATAGACCCGCTCATCCTTTGGCCACATCCATCCCTCCTAACAACTTTAATACACCAACAGATCGAAAAGCTAGTAATAACCCTAGACATCCCAAGGTGAAAACTCAGTATCTCACACCTCAAAACACAATGACAAAAGCCATCAGTCAACTACCTAAATCAGATAAATTAGTCACATACTTGGTAGAAGAGATGAAAGAGATAAAAATCATCTTGTCATTGTCAGAATTGCTAAAGACCCCAGTCATCAAGAAAGCGTTCTTGAAATCCTTAGATGAATCAACACCTAGAGATGATAGCCCTAGTCATAATCCTAATCACATCATGACTAGAGATAATGCACCCAAAGAAGATATAGTTAAAAATAAAGTGCAGGCCACTATCCAAGCTACTGAAACATCACACATGACTTTATATAGAGATAAGTCCAAATCCCCACCATTCTTACTCACATTAAGGAAATTTGGCAAGAATTTACACAACTGTTTAGTGGATTCAGGTGCCTTGACGAATGTGATTCCCCTGTCCATTTGTAATGCTTTAGGGTTACATCCAACCAAATCCCTCAAGAAGATGACCCAACTTGATAAAATAGAAGTGAGTGTGGTAGGTGAGTTAACTCATATCCACATGCAGCTTGCATCAAACCCAAGGGTGCAGTACTACATTGATATTCAGGTGGTAGACATCCTTGATACCTATGGAATGCTTCTTTGCAAGGATTAGTCAAAAACGCTTAATGGTTACATGGTTACTAATTTCAGTCATATGTGGTTACCCTAGAAAGTGATGGTGATTAATTGTCATTGATGTCAAAAAGGTGTTGAGTTGTTGATACAAAAATAGTTGTTATGCTTGTCATTGAAGTGCTCCATAATGCTTGTTATTCATTCATGGTGTTTATCAAGTCTTGGTGTTACTCATTCATATTGTCATGAAGTGTATTGATGCTTAGTGTGTTCTTGTTGATGTTGATGCACTTGGGTTTTTCAATGACACATCTCAAGTTGGCATTTGGTATGGTGATTTCAAAAAGGTTGTTGTGATATGATTTGGGTTAATATGAGTTGGATTATTGATCATCATATTTAGCTTTGATAATAAGATCTTGTTGATGTAGATTGATCATATCAAGCTAATGACAATATTTGTCATTGATGTCAGAGATTGAAATTCAGCAGGTTTTATGTTTCTTTATAGAGGTGTTGGTGTTACTGTGTTGACCTGCTAGTATAGGTCATGGGAAAAAAAAAAAAAAGAAACATATCAACAATTAATATTTAATATGGATGAGTGGTTTTATTTAAAAGAAAGTTTTTTTAAAAAGCTATTTTTAAGACTATTTTTTAGTCTTTCAAAAAGAAGATTTTTAAGAGCTTGTGGGGGAGATTTTATGAATTTTTTTTTAAATTTTAAAAATTCAAGTGGGCCTCCCTCTATCTCCCACGTGCCATTTGAAGACTTAAAGATTATTCTTTAAAAAAAAAGAAAGGGGGCATCTTTTATTGGAGGTTTTTGAGGATATTTTTTAGTATGCAGATTTTGTGATTTTTTACAAGGCAATTGTTGAAGATATCTTTCTATTTTTTAAAAAACTCAACTCGTGGCTGTCAAAAGGTATTTGACTACTTAAAAAAAAAGAAATATTAAAGCTATTTCTAGCTACTTTCAAAAAGGCAGGTTACTATGAATTTTAAAGACTATTTTTGGATAGTTCTTAAAGGCAGTCGTTGAGGATTATTTAAAGAATATTTTTTTAAGGAGATGTTTATGGATCTCTCAAAGAGACAAATGAGTTTTTTATTATTGTTTTTTTTTGGCAAAAGATTTTGTGAAGTTTTAATTTTTAAAAGACTTTTATGAAGAAGTTAAAAAGCATGCAGATTATAGTTTTGGGGCAAATTGTGTTTTGAAGATTTTTCAGACTGAAGATTTATGAAGGGGATTTGTAAAAAAAAAGAAAAAGAAAAATATGAAGGGTCTTTTGAGAACAATGATATTTAGATTGAAAGAGAAGATGAATGCAGAGAGGAAAATGAAAAGACTTCATACAGATGATTTTTGCAGATTGAAAAATATTGTTGAAAGGAGATGGATTTTTTTTTAAAGTGCAATTGAATCAAGAGGAATGTGAATGGTTTTACAAGATTATAATATTATTTTATTTTACAGGTTCTTCATAGATGGAGAGAAGAAATATATCTGATTTTATTTTTGCAGATACATTGTGAATAAGAATTTCTTCTTGCAGATAGATTGGTGTTTTGGTCTAAAGATATTTTATCATAGAATGATTATATTTCATTGAAGATTTATTCTTTTTGTGAAGATGAAAATGAATGAGAGAAGAATTGAAAAGTCATTCAATTTTTATATAATTGTATTACAGGTGCATTAATGAGTGAGTTGTTGAGTGGATCAGAGTACAGGATTGATTATTTTGAATATCCTCTTGAAGAGAAAATTGAGATGAGTTTTGTATATGATTTGGGTTGATGAGAAGAATGATCATTTGACAGACACATGTGAAAGAAGGAAGTGTTTTGTATTGAAACAGAGAAACCCTCTGAGTTCTTATTTTCAGGTTGTTCTGTATTAGGGGTTGGTGCTCCTTGAAGTTGGTGCTTCTAAACATTGTAATCAGTGAGATTTTTTATAAAGCCAGTGAGGCAATTTTGGAGTGGTTTTTCTACCCCTGGAGGGTTTTCCACTCATGCAAATCTTGTGTCATAATTTTCTCTGTGTGTATGATTTACTCATGAGGTTTTGTTCTCTTTATTCATTCTCAGTCATGTGCATATGTGTTTGACAAATCAATGATATCTTTCTCTCCTATTGTTTTGAAAGTTAAAGTTTGCAAAAAGATTTGAAAATTCACACAACACTGATTCACCCCCCTCTCAGTGTTGTCCTTGACTCCTACAATTTGTATCAAAGCCAAGTTCCCTGTTTGAAGTCTAATAGGCTCAGGTAGATTTTGGTAGTGGAGTAAAATGGGTAAGAAGAATAGAATTAAGATGTCAAATAAAGATGTTGATCAAAAGATGGTAAAACAAGCCTCAGTTGTGCCCAGCAATGATTTGTTGCATTTGTCACCCTTGATAATTGATACAAAGAATGGTCAAGTAGTTGAGAGTTTTGATAAATTTAATGAAAGAAAAAATATCTTAGCTATTGAGACTAATGATGAAGATGAACAGGAATTTAATGAAGATATTTGTGAGGTTGATTTTGAAAGAGAGATTCTATGTGCCCTGGATACAATTAAGCAACTTAGTAAAAAAAATAGGAGATTAAAAGATCAGCTTATACAAGAGAAAGAATTCAAGGACAAAGTTGTTTTAGATCTTGAAGAGGCAAGAAACCTGATTGTAGACTTGAAGAATCAAGCAGGTGAATCAGACAAATTGATTGTCAGTTTGAAGATAGAGGTTGAGAAAGCTAAGAAGATAACCGATGAAACAAAATCTGAGTTGGAAGCTAAAAAGGCTGAATGTCAAAAGCTAGAAAAAGAAATAATTTCTTTAAGTAAAGAAATTGAGGATGTTAAGAAGCAATTAGAAAAGAATTTGAAATTTGAAGAGAGCACAAGCAGGTTAAATGAGATGTTGAGAAATCAAAAACAACATGGGGATACTTTTGGACTTGGTTATGAAGAAGGAGAGTCTTCTAAAGCTAGAGATACTCCTAGAAGAAAAATTGATCAGCTAGATGCTCCTGAAAGAAAAGTGAACAATCAAAGAAGAAGTATTGCACCTATAAGACAAGCTTACATGTACAGGTATAACTATTCATTTAATGGTTACTGTTATACTTGTAATCATTTTGGGCATAAAGCAGTTGATTGTAGAAGGAATACTAACCTTGTATGTTACAAGTGCAATAATGTTGGACACATACAAAGAAATTGTAAAGTGCATAGAAGGTATAATCATGCATGGAAGCTTAATATGAATGATCAAAGGAACTATCAGTTATTTGATTATGATTGTAATATAGTCTGTTATAATTGCAATACTCTTGGTCATAAAGCACACAGTTGTAGGAAAGTTTCACCTAATTTGAAAAAGTGGAAAAGAAAAGAAGCTGAAAAAGTCTAGAAGAAGAAAGAACCTGTAATGGTTTGGAGACTGAAGCAAAAACAAAGTGAAAAGAAGGTAAATCCCAAACTTGTGCATCCTGCACAAGTTAAATCATCAGTTGCATAACAGATAGCATGAAGTAAGGGGGAGTTGTTCATGTCCTATCAATTGACCCCAAGAAGTTTTAGGAAGGAGATCATTTGAATGGTGATCTTGTCTTGTTTATCATATTTGCCAATCTTGTGAGATAGTTGTTGAAGATGTTGCTAACTAAGTTCATTTTTAGTGTATATCAGTGATGCAGGAAGAGCATGTTAATGCAGTTGGTATGCAAAATTGATGGACTAGATGCTCATATGGAAGTGTTCTTGATGTGATAATCTCACATGTTTCTTTGACATTTTTCATTAGTAATATGTTTCAGGGTAGTATGTACAAATTGTGTGATTCTAGTGGTATCAGGTGTTCATGATCAATGACATGTTCAGTGAATGCAAGGTGTTGATAAGTAGTTAAAAGATTTATTACTTAAAGAGATTGATGATGTTGAATATCTTGTTCTATTCATATCATGTTGGTGCTCACAAAGGATCTTGGATAGATGTTTTTCTTATGTTGCCTAAGGAGGTTGAAAAATGGAAGAAGTTAAATTCTTGTCTCTGCATTTGGTTTTACAAAGTGTTGTTGCAGGAAGAACTTGATGTGCAGTCTTGATGGGATGATTTGAATTTCAAGGTTAAAAAGGGATCAGTTCTTATGTTGTGAAAAATGTCTTGTGCAGAACAGGAGGATAGTTCAGATGGTCTTTAGTCTTTGTCATGTCAGAAAAGGTGTCAAAATAGATTGGTTGCAGGATAATGGTTCATGTTGGAAGTCCTTGGCAAGGACATCTCTTGTGTGTCATCATGGATTGTGATTCATACTAATTTTTATTGGTGAAAAGTGTAGTCTTTGCATGAAATTCATGCTCATATCAAAGAAGTCAATTTGATGTTCATATCTACTACATTGTTGAGTTATGTTTTGCATAAGTATTGAAGCTTTCAAGTGATTTCGAGATAGTGTTTCATCTGTTTCATTGTTGGTCTTCCTCATTAATATGGTTCAGGAAAGTATGTGCAAATTGGTTGCTTCTAGTTTTGTTGAAGTGGTATCAGGTATGTGTTTCAAGCTATGACAATCTAGAGTCTCTTATGACATTGATGGTGAGTCTTGTATTTCATCAAATCAGAGGCAAGTAAAGGTCTTATAAAAAATGGTCATCTTGGCATCTTGTGTTGGGAACTATGTGATAAGGAGTCTTCATGATTTTTGCCTGCAAATTTGTTTATCAAAGAGTATTGGTATGTTTATGATTTCTTTGCAAAAGTGTTCAGAAGGTTGAATATCAATAAATGGATGGTATACTTCAGGTTGATATGTTGCTTCAGGACTATTTCAGGAAATGGATCAGTGCTGAGTTGAGTTGAGTTATGTTGATTAGTCTTGCCAGTAATTGCCAGTGGTATTCAACATAGGGGGAGCAAATAGTTTTTGAGTCTTTTTCATCAGATGTCAAAAAGGGGGAGAAAGAAAAATTGCAATCAGATGGTTTTGCCATCAATGACAAAGAGGGAGATTGATGGTGATTGATTGTCATTGATGTCAAAAAGGTGTTGAGTTGTTGATGCAAAAATAGTTGTTATGCTTGTCATTAAAGTGCTCCATAATGCTTGTTATTCATTCATGGTGTTTGTCAAGTCTTGGTGTTACTCATTCATATTGTCATGAAGTGTATTGATGCTTAGTGTGTTCTTGTTGATGTTGATGCACTTGGGTTTTTTAATGACACATCTCAAGTTGGCATTTGGTATGGTGATTTCAAAAAGGTTGTTGTGATATGATTTGGGTTAATATGAGTTGGATTATTGATCATCATATTTAGCTTTGATAATAAGATCTTGTTGATGTAGATTGATCATATCAAGCTAATGACAATATTCGTCATTGATGTCAGAGATTGAAATTCAGTAGGTTTTATGTTTCTTTACAGAGGTGTTGGTGTTACTGTGTTGACCTGCTAGCATAGGTCATGGGCAAAAAAAAAAGAAACATATCAACAATTAATATTTAATATGGATGAGTAGTTTTTATTTAAAAGAAAGTTTTTTTAAAAAGCTATTTTTAAGACTATTTTTTAGTCTTTCAAAAAGAAGATTTTTAAGAGCTTGTGAGGGAGATTTTATGAATTTTTTTAAAAATTTTAAAAATTCAAGTGGGCCTTCCTCTATCTCCCACGTGCCATTTGAAGACTTAAAGATTATTCTTTAAAAAAAAAGAAAGGGGGCATCTTTTATTGGAGGTTTTTGAGGATATTTTTTAGTATGTAGATTTTGTGATTTTTTACAAGGCAATTGTTGAAGATATCTTTCTATTTTTTAAAAAACTCAACTCGTGGCTGTCAAAAGGTATTTGACTACTTAAAAAAAAGGAAATATTAAAGCTATTTCTAGCTACTTTCAAAAAGGCAGGTTACTATGAGTTTTAAAGACTATTTTTGGATAGTTCTTAAAGGCAGTCGTTGAGGATTATTTAAAGAATATTTTTTTAAGGAGATGTTTATGGATCTCTCAAAGAGACAAATGAGTTTTTTATTATTGTTTTTTTTGGCAAAAGATTTTGTGAAGTTTTAATTTTTAAAAGACTTTTATGAAGAAGTTAAAAAGCATGCAGATTATAGTTTTGGGGCAAATTGTGTTTTGAAGATTTTTCAGACTGAAGATTTATGAAGGGGATTTGTAAAAAAAAAGAAAAAGAAAAATATGAAGGGTCATTTGAGAACAATGATATTCAAATTGAAAGAGAAGATGAATGCAGAGAGGAAAATGAAAAGACTTCATACAGATGATTTTTGTAGATTGAAAAATATTGTTATAAGGAGATGGATTTTTTTTAAAGTGCAATTGAATCAAGAGGAATGTGAATGGTTTTACAAGATTATAATATTATTTTATTTTACAGGTTCTTCATAGATGGAGAGAAGAAATATATCTGATTTTATTTTTGCAGATACATTGTGAATAAGAATTTCTTCTTGCAGATAGATTGGTGTTTTGGTCTGAAGATATTTTATCATAGAATGATTATATTTCATTGAAGATTTATTCTTTTTGTGAAGATGAAAATGAATGAGAGAAGAATTGAAAAGTCATTCAATTTTTATATAATTGTATTACAGGTGCATTAATGAGTGAGTTGTTGAGTGGATCAGAATACAGGATTGATTATTTTAAATATCCTCTTTAAGAGAAAATTGAGATGAGTTTTGTATATGATTTGGGTTGATGAGAAGAATGACCATTTGACAGACACATGTGAAAGAAGAAGTGTTTTGTATTGAAATAGAGAAACCCTCTGAGTTCTTATTTTCAGGTTGTTCTGTATTAGGGGTTGGTGCTCCTTGAAGTTAGTGCTTCTAAATGAATTAGGGGTTGGTGCTCCTTGAAGTTGGTGCTTCTAAACATTGTAATTAGTGAGATTTTTTATAAAGCCAGTGAGGCAATTTTGGAGTGGTTTTTCTACCCCTGGAGGGTTTTCCACTTGTGCAAATCTTGTGTCATAATCTTCTCTGTGTGTATGATTTACTCATGAGGTTTTGTTCTCTTTATTAATTCTCAGTCATGTGCATATGTGTTTGACAAATCAATGATATCTTTCTCTCCTATTGTTTTGAAAGTTAAAGTTTGTAAAAAGATTTGAAAATTCACACAACACTGATTCACCCCCCCTCTCAGTGTTGTCCTTGACTCCTATAGAAAGGACTCCATAACCATATAAGGATAGAAGTTGAGCCTAGGATGAAACACATGATAATTGAGTACAAGAATACTAATGAGATACTATATGTAGACATTGAACCAAGAGTTTATGCTATAAGACCTCAAATTGTTAGGATTTAAGAAGTCTTAATGAGTAGCATGCACATACACGAAGATAGTAATAAAGAAGAAAGGGTAATTATTGAGTCTAATTACTATTCAACTAATGAAGAAGAAATAGATCACTTCACTAAGTTTGAAAAGTATTTATCCAAAGAAATACTAAAATGTCAAATATTAGGTACATCTATTAAGGATATCTTCATATCTAGTTGGTGCAGGCTACATGAAGAAGCACATTAATAAAAGAACTATGAAGCATGTCTGGATATGATTGATTTGGAGAGAACATGTAGTGAAATAGGATCATCACTAACCAATGTTAGCAATATATTTGATGATGATGATACTAATTCTTGTGTGTTTTCTTTAGATACAAGGGAATATGAGCAAGATACACATTAGGATAATATCTTGATGCCAGTTTTAGAAGAGATCATGACATGTGATGAGGCTCGTCCTCATGAAAATGAAAATATTATCACCCCAGGGACTGACTAACTAATTGAGTCAGACTATGAGCTATCAGATGAGGATAAATTGAGAGACATACTCTACAAAGAATTCCTCCACATCATGCATTTATTGAGGGATGGTGTAGACTTCATAAGGCACCACATTCAAAAACAACTTGTGCCTTATGCTTACATATATTGAATAAGGAAGAGCAGTTGTGCTCCAAGGATAAATTACATGATGTCAGGGATATCCCTAAAGATAAAAGAAAAGAGATTGCAACATATCCTAAAGATAAAAATGATAACATCAAAGTGATGAAAAGAGAAGATATGATATCACCATAGAAATCACCAAAAGTGATAAAGAATGAAACACAAAAGTTAAAATGGATATCTTCAGGAGCAGTTGCATGTGCTAAAAGGAAAAGAGAAGGTCTGGATAAGCCATTTGTTGCAAGTATGAGGTGAACCAGTGTTGTCATTGATGTCAACTTACTCATATTGCATTAGTAAGAAGATGAGTTGTGTGCTGTTGTTATTGAGGAAATCAGTCTCCATCCGGAACAGTGAAGAACAGTGAAGAACGGTGATGAGAAGAAGGCAAATGTACTGTATAGGTTGAGAACCAGAGGATGCGGATTAAAGGGTTTGTAGATATGAGTCTTGAGATGCTTTAGCTAAGATTTTAGAGGTCCGCATGAAGATCTGAAGAAGTTGTGGCTGTCTGTGTGGAATCGGTTCCAGCAAGTGTTCAAAGGTGACAGAGGATCACAGAAAGGTCCGATGAGGTCCGGAATTGTATTATCCTAATCTGCAGATTGGAAGGAGTGTTTGGGATGTCCTTATGATGTGTCATCTCAAGTTGTGTATGATCTTGAGGTTCGGAAGTACCTTTTACATTATGACAGTGGTGACATACTATGTTCTTGAAGTACCAGATGATGAAGAGAAGAATTCTGGTAAGCTGATGAAGTGCGGATGCTTTTAATGATTCAGGGAAGGTTATGATGATCATTGGATCATATCTAGTTCATGTTGGTGGTCCACATTGAAGTTAGAGTTGGATTTGATGTTATGGCTACCGGTTGTTGGTGTTCTTCCTGGAACAGGCCGACCAGATGTCGACCGGATGTTCTACACGCCTTGCGAATGTTATTGTGATGTTTGCCGACTTAGATGATTGTTCCTAAGTCGATGTCTTGTATAAATAAGTGTTTGAGAATTCATTTTGAGGTGTGGATTATGTGGATGAGTGTGGCATAGTGATGAGAAGTGCGTAAGGCAGAGCAAGGGTTTTGGGCTTAAATGGAACTGATCCGAACATGGTAGAGATGTCATTCTCCAGTTCAAGATTGTGATTCTTATCACTTTGTAGATAGTGTGTCTCCTTGTAGGCAATGTGCCTCTTTGTGAGCAGTGTGCTTGGGCAGTGAGCCCTAATTGGCATGTGTCATTCATTTTTCTTATTCTTCTAATAGAGAATAATCCTTGGGTTAATCACCCCATGGTTTTTCCCTTAACTGGGTTTTCCACATCAAAATCTTAGTGTTCAATGTGTTGATGTTTATCTGCTCTTGTGTTTATGCATTACGCTTTCATGGATGGTTAATTGATATGCTGTTAACTAACAAAGAAGAATCAAGTGTTAGAAGTAAGAGCAAGTTTTTATACAACTGATTCACCCCCCCTCATAGTTGTATGCCCTAGATCCAGTAATTGGTATTAGAGCCAAGTTCCTCTGAAAGGAGCTTAACCGCTTGAGGAGATCTAGGATGTCGTCATACAAGAAGGATAGTCTGAAGTTTGATGGAACCAACTTCACTCTCTGGAAAGGTCGCATGAAATGTCACTTGGAGTGTATGGGAAAAGCATACTTGGCCATGGTCTCAAAACCATATGTACCTCCACAGAGTGGTCCGACAACTCTGAATGAAATTATAGATGCTAAAAATAATCTGCGAACCAAGGAAGCTCTTCTAAGCACATTGAATGACTCAGATCTCTCAAATGTTATCGACCTACCAACTGCATATGAGATCTTGACTAAATTGGAAATTCTATATGAAGGAGATGAGTTTGTCAAAAGTGCAAGGTTGCAAAGTCTAAAAGGGAAATTTGAAAGATTGAAGATGAGAGAAGATGAAAACATCACTACCTTTATGCCAAGAGTGAATGAGCTGGTATGTGGAATTAGAAATGCTGGTGGAACTCTGGATGAAAATGAGATTGTTTGCAAAATTCTCAGATCCCTTCCTACTGCCTACAAAATCAAGGTTGCTGCCATTGATGAATTCAGAGCCCACACAACTATCACAAGAGAACAATTGGTTGGCAAGCTAGCTGCATTTGAAATGACTGAGTTTGGAGATGATCCACCCAAGACTGAATCTACTTTCAAAGCCAGTACCTATGTGAAAGGCAAACAAAGATTTGATCTGGGAGAAAACTCTTCAAGGAAGATGTCATGGTATGATCAAGCAAGAAGAGACATGGAAGAAGAGGAAGCAGAAACAACTCAACTTGAAGCCCTCATTGCAAAGAGACTGCCAAGAGGATCCAGTAAGTATGAAGGAAAACTACCCTTTAAGTGTTTCAACTACAATAAGATTGGTCATTTTGCTTCAAGATGTCTGGAAAGATCTACAAGGTCTAATACTGACAGATAAAGGTTTCAAAAGAACTGCTATTATGTTCATGAAGAAGATGACAATGAAGGAGTAACAGATGATGAATCAGAACTAGAAAGCAAATCCAGAAATGAATGGGTGTTTATTGCCATCAAGGAAGAAGATTCAATATCCTCTGAATCTGTCAATCACAAGGTTGTGGAAAGAGCTTTGTATGCTCAAGCAGAAGAAAAGGATGATTGGGTTATTGATAGTGGATGCTTTCACCATATGACTGGTGACAAGAATAAGTTCTTAGATTTGGAAAGGTATGAAGGAGGAATGGTAAAGTTTGGTGACAACTCTGCTGGCAGAATCAGAGGTAGGGGAACTATTTCCTTTGATGGAAAGATCAAAACAGGTAATGTACTATATGTTGAAGGATTGAAGCACAATCTTCTCAGTGTTGGTCAGTTAGTGGACAAAGGCTATGATCTCTAGTTCAAGAATGGAAAATGTAGAATCTTTACAAGCTCCAGAACTGAAATTGTATCCGGTGCTCAAACAAAAGGTAATATCTTTCATCTGGTTGGTTCAAATAAAAGTTGTCTATTTGTTCAAGTTGATCAGAGTTGGTTATGGCATAGAAGAATGTGTCATGTAAATTTTGATAACATCATCAAGATAAGCAATATTCAGGCTATAAGAGATCTTCCAAAATTGGTGAAACCTACAAATAGTTTGTGCAAAGAATGTCAGCTAGGTAAATAGAGCAGAGTCTCTTTTAAAAGCAAAGATCAGTCCTCTACCGGATTGTTGGAATTAGTACATACTGATCTCTGTGGTCTGACAAGAATCAAGAGTCTGTAAGGTGATAGATATTTCATGTTGCTAATTGATGACCATTCCTGGATGATGTGGGTTACCTTCCTAAAAGAGAAATCAGAAGCACTTGAAAAGTTCAAAATCTTCAAAGCTATGGTGGAGAATCAAACTGTATTAAAACTGAAGTGTCTAAGGTCTGATAGAGGTGGTGAATTTACATCTGGTGAGTTCATTGACTTTTGTGAGAAACAGGGTATAAGGAGACAGTTGTCTGCTCCTAGGACTCCACAGCAGAATGGAGTAGTTGAGAGAAAGAATCGGACCATCCAGGAAGCTGCCAGGACAATGATGTTGGAAGCAAATGTTCCTCAAATGTTTTGGAAAGAAGCTATCAGCATTGCAGTCTACACTCTCAACCGAGTTCAAATCAGAAATAATATCGGTAAGACCCCCTATGAACTTTGGTTTGGCATCACTCCTACTATGAGATATTTCAGAGTATTTGGCAGCAAGTGTTATATTAAAAGAGATGAAGATCTAGGAAAGTTTGATGCTAGAAGTGATGAAGGAATTTTCTTGGGTTACTCCACTCAAAGCAAAGCATACCGGTGTTACAATAAGAGACTGAGGAAGATGATAGAAAGTACTAATGTAAAAGTTGATGAAGGAATTGAGAAGCCCTCAAGGTTCTATGAATGTGATGAAGATGATCAGAATGATCCTCTAGTGCAAGGAGCTCCTTCCTCCTCTAAAATTTAGATCCAGACTAATCTGGTAAATCAGGAAGAAGAGGTTTGTCTGAATGAGCCTGATCAAGAATTAGTAGTGCAAGAAACTCCCAAAGTTCCAAGGTATGTAACTCTAAATCACTCTGAAGATTAGATCATAGGTGACAAAAGTAAAGGGGTACAAACAAGAAGAAGAATTGCTCAAGATTCAAATGAATACTGTCTGATTTCAAAGATTGAACCTAAGATAGTAAATGAAGCTTGCAATGATGAAAACTAGACCAAAGCAATGGAGGAAGGATTGATACAAATTGAGAAAAATTGTACTTGAGATCTTGTTCCTAGACCTAGAGATAGGAATGTGATTGGAACCAAATGGGTCTTCCAGAACAAACTGAATGAAGCTGGTGAAGTAATCCGAAACAAAGCTAGATTGGTCTACAAAGGCTACTCTCAAATAGAAGGAATTGATTTTGAAGAGACCTTTGCTCCTTTGGCAAGAATTGGAGCAGTCAGATTATTTCTTGCATTTGCTGCCTTCAAAGACTTCAAGGTATATCAGATGGGTGTCAAGTCTGCCTTCCTAAATGGTGATCTAGAAGAAGAAGTTTACATTGAATGACCAGATGGATTTCAATTGTCTGATAATGATGATATGGTCTGCAAGTTGAAGAAAGCTTTGTATGGATTGAAGCAAGCCCCAAGAGCATGGTATGAAAGGTTGGATAAGCATCTTATGCAGATTGGATTCAACAAAGGTACTACTGACAAGTGATCATGAAAACATTTTGATTGTTGAAGTGTTTGTGGATGATATCATTTTTGGAGGAAGAGATTGTATGTGCAAAACTTTTGCAAATCAGATGAAAAGTGAGTTTGAAATGTCTATGCTTGGTGAAATGAATTTCTTCTTGGGTCTGCAAATTACTCAAACAAAGAAAGGGATCTTCATTTCTCAAACCAAATATGTGAAAGAATTGTTGAGGAAATTTGGTATGGAAGATTCAAAGCCAATGAACACTCCTATGGCAACCGGATGTAAGTTGAGCAAAGATGATGACTCTCCAAAGGCAGATTAGACAAAGTATAGATCAATGATTGGTGGATTGTTGTATCTCACTCAGACTAGACCAGATATAATGCAGGCTGTTGGTCTTGTGGCAAGATTCCAGGCTGATCCTAGAGAATTTCATGTTATGGAAATCAAAATAATTTTTAGGTACTTGAAAGGAACAGTTGAGTATGGTCTATGGTACCCTAGAGATCCAGATTTCTCTCTTCATGCTTACATAGATGCAGATTGGGTAGGAGATGTGGATGACCGGAAAAGCACTAGTGGTGGAGCATTCTTTTTGGGGAAGAGATTGGTTTCTTGGCTAAGCAAGAAATAAGATGCAATATCTCTGTCTACAACTGAAGCTGAATACATTGCAGCAGCAGGTAGTTGCACTCAAATCTTATGGATGAAGTAGATGCTAAGAGACATTAAAGTTGAATATGAGGAGCCCATCAAAATTTCTATGATAATTCAAGTGCAATTAATATTTCTAAGAATTTGGTATTGCATTCTAAGACTAAGCACATATCTATCAAGTTTCACTTTTTGAGAGAACAAGTGAATAAGGAAGAAGTCAGATTGGAGTATGTTCCCTCCAAGGATCAGATTGCAGATATCTTTACTAAACCTCTTCCCAAGGACTCTTTCAAATATCTCCGGGAGAAGTTAGGGGTCATGGCCCCTCTGGTGATGAACTAGGATGCACTGATGTGCATCAGTCCGGTGGATATCACAGTCATATCTTGTGATCCAGATTGATGATGGGGAGTTGCTACTAAGGGGGAGCAGCTGGTATGATTCTGATGTATTAGAATTGCAAGTATGAGCCCTTTGCCATTGATGTCAAAGGGGGAGAGAAGACATGTGAAAAATAAGTGGTTGATGATCAAAGGGGGAGTAGTAAAGGAAGAGAAGACATGTGAAAAGTTGTTGTTGATAGGGGGAGCTGTGACAAAAAGGAGAAGTTCTTGTCTTGATGGTTTTTCACATCATATGTTGCCATCAATGACAAAGGGGGAGATTGTTGCAAGTATGAGGTGAACCAATGTTGTCATTGATGTCAACTTACTCATATTGCATTAGTAAGAAGATGAGTTGTGTGCTGTTGTTATTGAGGAAATCAGTCTCCATCCGGAACAGTGAAGAACAGTGATGAGAAGAAGGAAAATGTACTATATAGGTTGAGAACCAGATGATGCGGATTAAAGGGTTTGTAGATATGAGTCTTGAGATGCTTCAGCTAAGATTTCAGAGGTCCACATGAAGATCTGAAGAAGTTGTGGCTGTCTATGTGGAACCGGTTCCGGCAAGTGTTTAGAGGTGACAGAGGATCACAGAAAGGTCCGGTGAGGTCCGGAATTGTATTATCCTAATCTGCGGATTGGAAGGAGTGTTTGGGATGTCCTTATGATGTGTCATCTTGAGTTGTGTATGATCTTGAGGTCTGGAAGTACCTTTTGCATTATGACAGTGGCGACAAACTGTGTTCTTGAAGTACCGGATGATGAAGAGAAGAATTCTGGTAAGTTGATGAAGTGCGGATGCTTTTGATGATTTAGGGAAGGTTATGATGATCATTGGATCATATCTAGTTCATGTTGGCAGTCCGCATTGAAGTTAGAGTTGGATTTGATGTTATGGCTACCAGTTTTTGGTGTTCTTTCTGTAACAGGCTGACCGGATATCGACTGGATGTTCTACATGCCTTGCGAATGTTATTGTGATGTTTGCCAACTTAGATGATTGTTCCTAATTTGATGTCTTGTATAAATAAGTGTTTGAGAGTTCATTTTGAGGTGTGGATTGTGTGGATGAGTGTGGCATAGCGAAGAGAAGTGCGTAAGCTAGAGCAAGGGTTTTGGGCTTAAATGGAACTGATCCAGACATGGTAGAGATGTCATTCTCTAATTCAAGATTGTGATTCTTATCACTTTGTAGATAGTGTGTCTCCTTGTAGGTAGTGTGCCTCTTTGTGAGCAGTATGCTCAGGCAGTGAGCCCTAATTGGCATGTGCCATTCATTTTTCTTATTCTTCTAACAGAGAATAATCCTTGGGTTAATCACCCCGTGGTTTTTCCCTTAACCGGGTTTTCCACGTCAAAATCTTGGTGTTCAATGTGTTGATGTTTATCTGCTCTTGTGTTTATGCATTATGCTTTCATGGATGGTTAATTGATATGCTGTTAACTAACAAAGAAGAATCAAGTGTTAGAAGTAAGAGCAAGTTTATATACAACTGATTCACCCCCCCTCTCAGTTGTATGCCCTAGATCCAACACCACTAACATAGGATAAACCATGGATTCTCAAGTTTGGTGGTTCTAAGTCCAAGCAAGGAGCTGGATTAGGCATTGACTTCAGTGACCCATCAGGGAGGTCATTTTTGGCAGACTACTAGTTGTAGTTCCCTTGCACTAATAATGTGACTGGATATAAAGCCTTGGTCCGTGGTTTGTTGTTTTCTCTCTAGAAGAAAGACAAAATTTTGCATGTCTATGGAGACTCAGAATTGGTGGTAAAACAAGTCCAGAGTATCTATGCATGTAACTATAAGAGATTGTCAAACTCCATGCATAGAGTTTGGGATTTAATAGAAGGATTTGATGCATTTAACATCATGCATGCCCCTAGAGAACAAAATCACAGACCTGATGCACTAGCATAGGCTACCAGTACATTGGAACCTTTATCCATCTCTGGAATGAAGAAATTTTTAGTAGAATTGGTATCAATGCCATCTATACTTGATAATGTTACGAATTTCCAAGTGTTTGACGATGGCCAACATATCCTAGATTTCATCACAAATAGAGATATATTTGAAGCACAAATCCTAGATGAGAGGAATTTAGAAGATCATGTATGGGAAGAGGAAGAAATTATGGATTTGCCAAGCAACAAAATCCCCAAAGGCATGATTGATCCTGAAAGATCTTTTGCCTTAGACAACATGATAAAGTAGAAAGATCTCCCAAGATAGATGGAGGAGAATATTCACCTGTCAACATAGGACAGGGTGAGGACACAAGAAAGGTCCTGATTGGTAAGGTTTGTTCTAAAAAAGAGAAAGAAGGGATAGCTCAAGCATTGAAAGATTATATCCATGTCATTGCCTATACCTATGATGAGATGAAAACATATGATACTTCTATTATCACCCATTTAATACCACTAAAGCCGAATGATAAGCCATTTAGGCAAAAATAGAGGCCAACCAATGCATTGTTGGAGCCCATTATCTTTGAAAAAGTAAAAATGTTACTAAATGCAAGGATCATATTTCCTATGTGGCACTCAACATGAGTAACCAATTTAGTACCAGTAAAAAAAAAGAATGGAGATATACATCTTTATAGACTTCAAAAATTTAAATAGAGCCTCAGAAAAGGATAACTATCCACTTCCCTCATTAGATGAAGTTTTATAGATAGTGAATGGAGCTCAAATGATGTCTTTCCTTGATGGTTTTTCAAGATACAACCAGGTAATGGTAGACAAAATAGATAGATTAAAGACAACATTCACCACCTAGTGGGGGATATTTGCTTATAGGTGCATGCCTTTTGGCCTGATTAACATTGGAGCCACACTCCAATGCATAATGGACATAGCATTCAGGGGCCTAGTTGGGCAATGCATAGTCATATACATGGATGACCTGACTGTCTTCTCAAAGAAGAGAGGTAACCACATAAAAGACCTTAGGAAGGTACTTAAGAAGTGTGAGCAGTATGGTATCTCACTAAACCCAAAGAAGTGCATATTTGGAGTGACCACAGGTAAGTTACTTGGTCATGTAATATCAGAAAATGGGATCACCATTGACCCTGCTAGGGTTGATTCTATAATGAAGTTACAACTTCTAGGGGGTAAAAAAAGAACTTAAATCTTATTTTGGCAAGATTAATTTTGTGAGGAAATTCATCAAGGGATTTGCAGAAATTGTCAGGCCACTCAATGCAATGCTCAAGAAAGATACCAAAATTGAATGGACACCTAAGGCAAAAGCTGCATTTGAGGATATCAAGAAGGCCATAGCAGATGCACCTATCCTGATAAGCCCAGATTACACAAGAGATTTTTACATTTATTCATTTGCTTCAGAGCATAACTATGTAGTTGTCTTGACAGAGAAGAGTGAAGAGAAGAAAGAAAAACCCATAGCCTTTATGAGTTCTCCATTTAGAGATGCAAAGCTTAGGTACATGGACATTGAAAGGTAACCCATTGCTCTGGTCAAAGCCATGAAGAAATTCAGACACTACATCTTGAGAAGTAAGATAATTGTTGTTGTACCTGATGCAGAATGAGCCTGGAGAGAAGAGAGCGAAATGGATAATAATGCTCCAAGAATATGACATGGACATAACTCCCATGAAATTGGTTAGAGGATAGGCCCTAAGCTAGATGATTGCTGAAATTGACCCAAACTTATTAAATCAGCAATATGTTGTGGGTACAAAAGAGAATGATAATTGGTATTTAGATATCAGACATATCCTGATTAGTGGGAGATGTCCCCCTAAAATGCAACCTTCTCAGAGAAGAGACCTGAAGATTAAATCACAGAAATACGTGATTAAAGGGGGGATCCTCTTCAAGAAAAATTATGAAGGGATATACCTTATGTGCCTGGACAAACCAGAAGCTGATAAAGTCCTTATAGAGTTACATGACAAGTTTGGAAAAGCACATGAATCTCATCTGGCCACCACTCATGCTATCTTGAGAGCTGGATATTATTGGCCCACCATCTTTAAAGACATTGCTAATCACATCAAATTATGTCACACTTGTCAGGTTTCTTCTAGTAAGGAAAGATATGTTACTCAACCCATGCAACATGTCATGGAAGTGCACCCATTTGCACAATGGGGGATGAACTTCATTAGTTCCATCAATCCTCCATCACCCTCAGGACATAGGTACGCATTAACAATTATAGATTATTATACTGGGTGGAGTGAAGTAGTCAACAGTAGAAGATGTACTATAGAGGATGTGATCAAATTCCTAGAAGGAAACATTATAACTAGGTATGCAGTCCCCTATGCCCTAGTGTGTGATAATGGACCAGCTTTTGCATCTTTAAAATTATCTTGTTGGGTTATTGACCATGAGATAATCTTAAAGTTTTCTTCAAATTATTATCCTTAAGGTGTAGATTCAACCAATAAGAACTTGTTGAATATCATAAAAAATTTGATAGAAAAGAATCCTAGAGAATGGAATACATTACTTAAATATGCCCTGTAGGTAGATCGAACTAGAATGAAGACTACTTTGGGTAATTCCCCTTACTAGTTAGTTTATTGGGTAGATCCTATCTTACCTGTCAACCTCAAAATCCCTACCCTATAGTTTGCATAGGAATATCTAGGCATCGATAACAAACAAGAAGTTAGGTTAGATCAACTCATGCACCTAGAGAAGAAAACAGATACGGCAATCGACTAGTTCACAAAACATCAGGCTACTATCAAGCATTGGTTTGACAAGAGAGCTAAAGTGAAAGCAATTAGAATATTAGATTTGGTCCTAATAGGGACAAAGTGCATGAAAAGAAGGGTGACCATGGAAAATTCAACAAACTTTGGATAGGTCCCTTTCAAATCTTAGAAATCCTAGGTGACAACACCTATAGACTAAAAAATTTAATAGGTGAGGATGTCCCATTGCTAGTCAATGGACAATTCCTCAAGCACTATTTTTAGGCCTAGGTAGGTCATGTTAAGATAATGTATCCCATGTATTATATTGTACACTTTGCATAGTTGTATGTATAGTTGCTTTTGTGTGTTTTGTTTGGCTCTGTGTTTCATTGAGTCCTTGTTTTGCTAAGGTAGGATGATGCACCTTTTTCACTTAAGAAACCTACTGAAATTGTTAGAATTCAAGAAATGGATACAAATTTTTGCATAAGTTGTTACTCATGATTAGAGTAAGTATTTTAGTCAAGCCCGAAATATCCTGTTCATCAGTGATAACTTTCATTGCTCAAAGAGGTCTTCACTAGTTACATCTAACAGCCTTAGGTTTGTTGAACTCGTTAGTGTAGTGTTAAATGAAAAATCTAAAGGTTTTCCCTTGCTACCATTGCAATTATCAACCTAAAGAGCAAGTGTTCACACCTTGCAAAAATGTTCTCACATGATCATATCTTACACAAAAAAAACATATTGAATATCCAAAAGGATCATTAGGCCATCCAAGTAACTCTACCTGGGCTATGGATGCTTGCTGGTAGTGGGGCTCTACTTGGGAGAATTAAAAAGATAACCTTGCCAGGGCTATGGATGCTGACTAGTAGCAAGGCTCTATCCAAGTTGGCTATGAGGGTTAAACCAAACTATGTAGCTTAACACTTGTCACTATCATGTTCAACTCATCTACAAGATGAAGGATAATATAACCACATACACACACTTGAATCCTTCTTCCATATTGGTATATTGATGAATAGGATATCATTCAAGAAGATTAAGATACTCACATTTAATAAGAGTAAGAACACTATGTTTCAACTCATCTTCATCTCTAGAATTGTTTGAATTTTGTTGTTTTCTTTAGTGGCAAGTTGTTGTGAGGTTACACAACACGCCCCATTTTGCCTCAGCAAAACAGGGACCCAACTTTTTGTTGGATTTTCTATTCCCTTGCTTTGGGGAGTATGGTAAAAGAGTCAATATTAGATGCATGTCAGAATGTCATATGGTTCCTATCGAGAATCAACAATAGGGAGAGGTGAATTTTCAAAATTAGCTTTCACTATCACAAACCTCATCAAGAGAAAGAACATGAAATTTTAAACAAGTTTTCCTTTTGAAGTACTTAGAAACTCCTCTAGAATAAAAAGTTATGCTCAGTCAAACCTTGGTCATACATCATCTAGATATTCACATTCTACATCTGGATGTCATTCTAATATCTAGATCATTTCTAATATCTAGATGTCAAATTCTTCCTCCTCTGATCATTTGTACGTCACCTGCATAGGGATATCCTTATGCATCTAGATATTAACTTAATGTCTAGATATTATCTTTAAATATCCTAATGTAGAATATCCACATTTTGTTGACATCATACCTTCAACACTTATATTATATGCTTACATCATATAGATGTTAGTGTGGCAAGGTGTGGCCCTTGGTCTCCTTGTTTAGCGCAGCACTGTAGTGGTTTGCAACAAGGGCTTAGCTAACTCATGTGCTTGTTAAGTCAAGTGGTTGTATCAGGCATTAAAAGGTCAATCTTTTGGTGCAACGGTAGCTAACAATTGTTATCAGAGCCAAGGTCATGGGTTCAAACCCCACGCTTGCACTAGGGGGATTGTTGCAAGGTGTGGCCCTTGGTCTCCTTGTTCAGCGCAATGCTACATTGGTTTGCGACAAGGGCTTAACCACCTCCCATTCTTGTTAAGTCAAGTGGTTGTATCAGGCATTAAAAGGTCAATATTTTGGTGCAACGGTAGCTAACAGTTAGACCCATAGGGATATTAGAATGCGCAGATATCAGGTTTCCCAATATCATCCTCCCAATGATGTCATGTCACCTTTAGCCCATGAAGAATCCTGAGCACACTTATGTTATCAGGATTTTAGCTTGTATGGACATTACATCTCATAATATCCATGTAAATTTAATATCCTCATCTAGCTTACATCACTTTATCTCTGAGAAATGAATAAATTTCACTCTGCTTACATCATCAGAATATTAGGTCTACAAGGATATTTTGCACTCTAATATCCTGATCCCCAAATATCCATGCACCTGCACAACTAATGGCATGAGGCCACATGTCCTCATCAACTTCTCTACCCAATATGAACAAAAATCAGGACCTGAATGGAGAATTCTTGGTCAACAATAGTTGACCTAATTTGATGACATCACTCAGACCATTTTCATTCGGATAGATTCACCTGAATATTCCTTACTGGACTTTCCATTAAGCACCCTGCGCTTTTTGCAATAAATGTAAAAAGGATGCCATTGGCATTTAAATTTGAAAACATGTGAACAAAAACTTGTGATAATCTTGGATAATCTCGCTAAAATAAATTATCAAATCACTCCCTGAATCATTAATATGCCCTAAATCATAAGTTGGTTGGATTAAAAAGAAATTTCTAATTCCATAATTGATGCTTTGCATTCAAGAATTGTGTGATCGCTCTTAGCAAAATTGTGTTCTTTGCTAAGTTATAGAGTAGCTACTGAGCTTGTCATTGACAATACGAGGAAGAAAGTTAAGTGTAGAGATATCTATCTGTGGCACATAAGTTCTTCAAAAACAGCCTGTAATTAGGGTGAAATGTCACACAGGTATGCTGGAATCGCCTCCTTCTCATTTTTTTGTAGAGTACTGTGATTCATCAAGTATGGGATGATACAAATATGGTGTTTTGTTTGGAATTAGGTTCAATTAGTTTGCTTATAGGGTTGTTCCTTTAAAAAGGTATAATATTTTGTCAGCTAACCATAGACAGACATATGTACATGTATTCCCTCTTTAAGACCCATGTTTTCATTTGTAGGTCAATCATGCCTCACCCACAGATGGATAAGAGGGATTTAGATTTCCTCTGTGACATTTTCCCAAGAATGAATAGTGTTTGCAATAGTCAAGGGTATGCAGAGGACACTCATTGTGGGGTACTGCCTCAATAATGGGTTACACTTTCTAGGACATCCTGATTTTTGCTGAAATCACATATTTTTAGAAAATATAATGATTCAAACCTTGAAAGGTTCCATTTAAAATATTTTAATTAAAGAGGGTTTGATCAAACCCCCTTAAATTCAAACCCCCTTGGATAGAACCCCGCTAGTTTTAAACCATACCTATAATGGAGTCTCCTCTACACCTATCAAAATGCTGATAAAAAACCACTTTTGATTTACTTTTTGGGGGATCAAATGAATTCATTTAAAATTTATGTTTTGTAAGTATGTAGTCCTTATTATAAGCTTCCCAAAAAGTATAATTTTAAATATATTTAATTTGGTTATTATATTTATTTTTTATTTCTTATGAATTTAGGTTTTTCACCGAACATCAAGTTCTCTGTTCTACACACGTGGAAAATTAGTAAATTAGTGAAAAAAAATTCTGAAAAATATTTATACCCTAGGTATTGATGTCCTTGTTTCAACAAAAAAAAGAAAAAATGAATTTCGATACATACAGAAAAAGTTATGTTTTACGGAATACGCCTATGTCTAAATTATAATTGGTTTGACTTCAAAACTTAATTAAAAAAGATATTAAACAAAACATTATAAAACCAAATGCATGCCCTATATATCGGTGTTACCAATCTAAATTCAAAAGAATTATCAAAATTTTATCCTTTGTAGAAAAAAAGATATGTGCTACAGAATACACATCACTTGAAAAAAATGTTGTTTACTATTAAAAACTAGTTATCAATGGAGATGCAAAAAATTTTACAATGTAACTCCAATTTTTTTTAAAAAAATATATTTAGAATCTAAAAACAAAATATCACAAATCACTAGTTTGCATCATCTTCATATTCCTAACGGTTTAGTGGCTATAGGTGTTAGAAAGTGAAGATTTAGTTGAAAATGTTAATTTCAATGTCAAGTTTGGCCAAAAAGTGTAACCCATTATTGTGGGATGACCCTGTGGGAATACAGATATAGAAGCCTTCAGAACAAGAATAAACAATAGGGAGGATAACCCTATCCTCAAGAACATTGTGGCAATAGGAATGTATAATGCAGTTGGATTTCCATATGTTGCAGAGCCCTTGGAGTTGTTGGTTACATGCGTTCAGAACTATAATGTGGTCACTAGAAGAGTAGAAAAGGAAGGGAGAGTTTTTGCCAATGTTTCCATATATAGCATCTCCACCACTTTCAAATTGCCAATGGATAGCAAGATGTATGTACCAGATTTGATAGCCTTGGCAAAAGAATACAACACAGGTATGAAGGCCTATAGGAAAGTGATTTATTTAGGTTGGAGACATCCAACCAATACAGATAGAGCAAAAGCGAAAATGCCACAACATCTTTATAAGTATGACTTCTCAGAGGAGGTGCATACATGATGTTCCTACTCAGCGGGATGACCAGGATGCCCAAATGTGGCACTTTCAAACCCTGGATGTTTGGATTAATCAGACTAGTCATTGAAAAGCCAAAAACCAAGATATAATTGTTAGAAATTTAAGCAGTGCAAAATTGAAATAACAGTGAATTAGAAATAAAAGCACAAAATAGACAACATAGATTTATGTGGAAAAACCTGGTAATATACTAGGAAAAAAACTACGGGAAAAGATCTCTCAATTTTATTCTTAGAAGAAAATTTGCAATTACAAAACTTTTTCTCATGCCTTGGGATTCAAGCTTGACAACCCTAAATATTCACGAAAAAGCACATGTAAAAATTGATCAAATCTAAAGATAGATTTCCATGCATAACAGCACGAGTGGCACTTTAGCATGCAATTTTGCATGGTGAACATGTGGAACATGGTGAACACGTGAAAAATGATCAAATCAGCATGTAGGGGGACTACACCTAGCCCCCCTACAACCCCATGTCCAACAATTTTTCAGGTTTCCATTCCTTGGCCTTCAACCCCACCAGGTAGGTACCTAGGGCACTAGATGAGTACAAAGTCAACTACTCATCACTACTAGAATAAGTCAAACTGACTTCATATTTCAACAATAATGGGCAAAGATAATCAGTGATGCCTTCTATGATCAGGTCATTAGATGGAAGTGACAGGATACCTAGTCTATGCTTTTGCCGCTAAGGGCATGTTTAATGGATTGCAAAGAATAGGAAGGATGGGCATGCTACTATAAGAAAATACCCCTTAGGAGAACTATCCCTAATTAGAAATGAATCAATCTACTCAAAACTAGAGAAGAGTGAATGATTGCTTCACTATGCATCTGGTTCAGATGCTGGAAGGAGATCTTACCAAGAGATTTTCAATCACCATGACGAAATTGATAGATGCATATGGTTCCTGGTTTGTACAAGCTAGAACGTATTCTTATATACTGATGGAGGGATTTAGTGGACAACCTTACATGCTCCCCAGGTATCCATCCGATAAGGTTTCCCTAATGGAGATGGTGACACAATATATCCCTATTTTTGAATTGTCCCAAGTGATTGAAGGGAAACCATATATAAAGTTTCCTATTATGGCTGATTGGTATGTCGCCCCCAATCTAGATAATGTTAAAGATGTAGAGAAAGATTTAGCAGGCTTGAATTTGCAGTTGTTTCCTTTGGCCCAGGATTATGACCCTTATCATAGGGTGGAGAAAAGATTCAATAAGAAATACAAACACAATGTTCATTTGGAGGACTTTTGGGCTGATTGTCAGGATGAACATGAGGCCACAAAGCATGGATACTAAAGGCTTACTTTAGCTTAGATAGGTATAATAGACCAACGAGAGGCTCCTCCTCAATTGAAGAATGATGATGATGATATTCTTGATAGGGAGTATGAGGAGAAGAAGGTATTTAAAGAACCAATCTCTTTCCCTAATTATTCATTACTTGATGAGACATCTATAGATGCCATGACTTCCAGTGTCATGAAAAGAACTAAAGCTTGTGTGGAAAAAAAGATTCAAGAGTTAAAAACAAAAGGTGTTGCCATCACCATTCATAAAAAGAAAAAAAGAAAAGAAAGAGAGGAATAAGGATATGCTGACTTCTTAATGCACAAATGACAGGTTTTGGAGACCAAATTAGTTGAGCCCAACAGTTCAGGGGCTACAGATCAAATTACTACCAAGGGGATATCTTTTGTTTATGTGCCACCTCCATCACAAAAGGATACTCCCATGGTTGCAATTCCTATTCCTACACCTCAAACATGAGCAACACAGGGGGAATCATTAAATAAAGTAGATGAAGCTCTACTGGGGACATTACTTGAAAGGGGAAGAGATGTAATCCAAGGTGTTGTATTTCCTAGACAATCTAGATACCAAGGCCATATCATGAGGGGTGTTACTTCTCCTCAATTTCAAAAACAAACACCGACATCAGTATCTTCAGGTCCCAGCATTAGTACCATCAAAGAACTCCAACATGGTGTCCCTACTAATACCATCATCAAAGTAAAAGCTGAAATGATACAAAAGGTTATTCAGACGTCTTTAGAAAAGGAGATGAAAAAGGCATTGCCTCTAGATAAAACAATAGATTTGATAGATGATGTAGTGATGGATGTGACTAATCATCCACTGGAGACCCTGTTGCATCATTCACATCAAGGGACAAGAGGTCAAGAAGATATAGAGATGATAGAAATAGAGGTCAATAGAGAACAATCTCCATATGTGGAGGTACACATGGATCCCCTCAATGCCTTAATTGAAAATGTAACTAGGCCGAAGGTGATTGATTTAGCATATCAACCTGAAGAAGAGCAAAGAAATGTAATTGATAAACCCGATCAAGGGGTAGAAAGCATTCCCATGGAAACAAATGATATAGGGAAAGATATCCAAACTAAGGATACACAATTAGGCACACCTATGGCTACAACTGAGAAAAAGCAAATACCAGAACCAAACCCATTTGTTAGTAATAAGGAGGATAAGGGTAATCAAGAACAGTATTTGGTAGATTCAATCATAGATGGTCAAGCCATAGAGCTTGCAAATGTTCAAAAGGAAGAAACACCACAAGAGCAAGTCAAGGATACACATGAGGATAGACAAATGAAGAGTAAGGGTTAGGATGGACCAAAAGATACATCACACCCAATTTTCTCTCAACAAGAACAAGTAGAGAAGCATAAGGCTGATGAGGGGAACTAAGGCCATTGTCAACAAACAGAGGATTTAGGAGACATCCGGCCTCCACAAGCAAATGTGCAGAATTGAGATGGGGAGAATGAAGTCCTAAACAATGATAAAGAGGTACATGATGCTCAAATTAAGCAATTAGACCAGAGAGGGTAAGATATAGGTGCACTCACATGGATGCCATCAGAAGTGGGAATTCCACAGGAGGAGACTGAGCCACTAGACTTTAAGTCACTCCTTACATTGGACCCAAACAAGCCAAAGAGAAGGGCAAGGACAGTCTCTGTAATAAAGTGAGATGCAGCCACAGGAAGGAGGACAACCTGGGTAGCTATACCAAAGGTAAATAAGGCCAAGGGAGAAATAAGGCTAGAAGAATTCCAGATAACTACTATTGATTTAGGCCATGCCACAGATGAACAAGAGATCTAAGGACTTAGAGATCATAAAGATGCTGTGGAGGCCATGATGATAAAGGTCAAAGCCAAGAAAGGGATGCATAAAGCACAAGTAGCTCAATTACAAGCTTTTATGAAAGGATTGGTTGCTCCCACTAATATTAAAATAATTGAAGATACTTCATTAACATTGGTCTCTCAAGAAGAGATAAATGCTCTAGATGTATAGAAGCACCAGATACAGATTATGGATAATTAGTTTAGCAAATTCTTGATGGATGCAGACCAAATAATAAGGACATCATTGTCCAACTGAGATTTATTGAGCAATCTGAAAGAAAAGGTAGACAAGATGAAAAAGGAGGTCAAAAAAAGTTAATAACTAGTGACAAATACCTGGGTGCCCTTAAAGACTTGAGGAAGAAAGATGCTAATGTCCTCATAGCAAATAAAGTTGTAACATCACAAACACTCTCAATGTTGTATAGTTGGTGTAAGGATGTGGGGTTTGTAGTGGATGTATTGAGGAGATGTAATGATAAAATTGCAAACATCAGTAGAAAACTACACAATCTATTGTATAATGAAATAGTAATTTTGGAGGCTCTAGAAGGTAAGGTGGAAGGAAAGGTAGAAAATCAAGATGAAGATTTTTCTACCAATGCCTTTAGGGATAATTTCAAGCCTGCAACAAAGGACCCTATCAAGATCTTCTTTGAAGCTACCATTGATATTGCTATGAGAATGAAGGCAAGTATAGAAAAATATAAAGAAGAATTAGATAGCAGAACAAACCGGTGGATATTCTTACAAGAACAATTGAAGGCACAAGCCTATGTGGCCAAGAGGGCTAAGATTTTGAACAGAGAAAAGATAGAGGCAGTCGTCTAGGCTTATAATGTTATCCAAGGTGTTGATACACTAATAATTGGCTAGGATTCCTCTGAAGAGTCAGAAGAAGGATAGAGTGGTTGTATTTACCAAATCATACTTCAGGATATTCCTGAGAGTTGTTAGCTAGCAGTTTGTGCCATGTAGGTTGTATTTTGACTTGGTCAAAGAAATGTAAACCATTGACCATGATAAATAATCCTTGAATGTAGGATCTTTTGTAAATGATTCTCATCCTTATCCTATAAAAGTATGGAGAGTCTTAGTCATAATTCATTTAGAAGCTTAATTGAGACTGGATTGCTGAAATGTCAGGGCCAATCCTGAAGGTCAATTGTAAATATATACTCTTTTGCATACTTAATGAAGATGAAGACCTCTAATTACAACTAATCGTAAACTTTGAGTAATCTGTAAATGAATTCTGGACATGTTGCTTTGATTTTCTACGTCCCTTGGAGTGCGTTTCAGTTTGTGCATGTTGTTTTTATTCCTTTCCTTTGAAGTTAGCATCAAACATATCTAGCTATGGAATGACCTGGTGAAAATATAGTTTAATTTCTTTCTCTTCATGATATTATCAAGATATATGTGGATCAATGGCTAAAGATTCATTCATTTCAATAAATATAGACAGAATAAAGTTCAATTCATTTAATTTCATTTAAATCACCATCATAATTGCAAATACACAGAAAATACTAAGAAAATACAAAGGAATATGTTGACATCCCATAGATAACTGAATATCTTTAGCATATTTGAATTATGTGCATACAGAATGGTAAATATCATGCAAATAGATATAAATAAAGCTAGAAATCATGGAAATATATGCTTATGGGCACATAATTTCGATAAATTTACAATGCATAAATGAAATCCAGTTAATATGAGTGATATGCAGAAGAATTGATCAAATTTACATAAATATTTGCATCATCTGGTTAAATACAATAGGATTTAACCTTGTTTGTTAACAAATTCACAGAAAGTAGGTGAAATAAAGCTTGTCTAGACATGAATTTCTCTGAGTCAGAAATGTAAGGCCCCTGAATGGAAAACAACAACACACATCAAACCACCGAGTAACATCAAATGATTATGAACTAATCCACGAAGACTTGGGATCATGAATTCTCTGAATACTTCATATATTTATAGATCATAAAGGTTTGATTTGCATTTCTTTATCTATATTTGTTTATGACTGACATCATGACCAACAGGTGCCACCGCCCAAGTCCCTCCTAATTGGTCAGGGAAAAATCAAGTTTATGTCAGTCTAGGACCTTTCAAAATGTTTCACCTTTTTGGCTCTTTTGGTTTAATTTCATGATTGTGAGTAGGAAAGCATATATGCATGTTTTTTAATCCATTTGAAAGGAAGATGGAGATAGCCAACTTGAGATATTGAAGAAAAGCAAGCAAGAGCATTCATTGTGATTCTAGAATAGATTTGTGCGTTGTTATGCGATTCTTGTAGGCATGAAGCTATCATCTATCCACCTTAGGAGTTGAGGGATCTTTATCATTCTAAGGAATCATCACATAGGTGATATCTTTGTTGTTTATCATCATTTGATTCATCTCATTATCATTATTTTCAGCCTCTATCCCCATGAGGGCATGCACTCTCTATCAATCAATGGTGTTGGGAAGCTTGAATGCTATCCCAAGATTTGACTGAGGTAAGTCCCTAGACACCATAACCCCCAAACCCCTTCTTATCTTCTTATGTGAAGGCTACAGGAGTGAGATCTGGAAAATATGAAGATACAAGAAGACTAAGTGAAGATCAAGGTTTCAAGATCTGACATTAGTTACAAAATATTCCTCTATCCAAGACTTGGGTGGTGGTATTATAGTATTTCTACCCTTTCTGACTTCAGATCTGGCACTAGGACAGCATCTGTAACATCTTCCCAGTTTAGACCTCAGGAAAAATCTTCCAATCAGGACTTGGGTGGTCCTAAATTAGTCCTTTGACCTCTTTGCTTTCAGGAGATAGGTTCTATCATCTTCCTAATCATGCATGTGTAATTAGTTTATGGATTGCTATTGTACTTGTTCTGTTATAGGTTGATCATTGTAGAACTAGGGTTTCATGTATTGTTAACCTAGGGTTTGATGAAAATGCTAAATTAAATATAATTCCTCTATAGCATACATAAGTACAAGATCTTTAGCTAAGTCCACCTTCATTTTGATAGTGATTTGGCTTGGTCTTGTCCTTGAATGTTGTATGAAAAAGGGTTTGATCTAGTGTGTATCCTAGTTGTCATCATTCACCTTTTTCATACTAAACATTTTGGTAGACCTATAGCTTTGAGAATTTATATCTTGCTGATTATTCAAATCAGATCTTGCATTAATCTATTACATATTTATCAATATTCATTTGAAAATCTTGCATAATTTGGAAAAAAAATTATATTTAGGCTTTCAAAAAGCTTGCATTATGATAAAATTTTACATTAGGGTTTTAAAAATTCTCTTGCATGATCATATTGGTTGCATCAATATTCATCAAAACTAATTTTACATAGTACTCTTGTATTATTTTACATCCTAGATTTGAAAATACACACTTTCAAAATTACACATTGTGTATTTCAACATAGGAAATTGGACATCTCTTTCACATTTTGGAAGAAATCTTAAAGTTGTCTATATTTCCCTTTTGTGTAGCACTTTTAACATTGGGGTCAATTTGTTTGTAGTGACATTAGTGTGTTTTTGATCTTTACAAAAGCTTCAAAAACCCAATTTCCTCAAACTAGTGTCTTGGTGTACAAAATTCTCACATATATGGCATCTCCATGTCATTTATCTTTGGTATCTTTGCATGCATATATCAAATATCTTGGACATTTTTACAAATCCATTAATATACATCCTTATGTTTTAGACCATATAGCATCCATGCATGATATTGATATCCTTAATTGTTCTTTATATGAAATCCTTGGTTCAATATCTAATTTTGATAGCTTCATAACCCTTATGAGTGAGAATCCTTCAATATTAGAAGATCTAACCAAATTCATCTCCAAGAATTGTCACGAGAAAGAGGATGGTGTTAGTTCTTCTTCTACTTATACCACAATTTATGATAATGTCATGGATATAGTCTCTAATACATGTGATGGTGACATAGATTTGTCTATTTTGCCCTATGATTTGGATACCTCTCCCAAAGTTGTTCCCACTTGTGAGGACATTTTGGTGTAAGAGGATGAAATCATTGATACATTTCTTAACATCACCTTACCCTTTCTTTAATCCAATGTTGTCCCTTTCAAAGACGAAGCATTGATGGATGAATAAAGGTCTCTCACATTAAATCCTTTGGGGATGGATGATGAGCTTAATCAAAGTGAAAACAATGTTAAACCAATCATCATTAATAAACTAATTACACTCACTAAGGAGATAGTGGATAAATGTTGGTACAGGAGCACCTAAAGAAACACCTTGGAGCAAGAAGACACCAATGACCATGGGAGGAGCCTATGGAGCAAATCAAGTCAATTGGGACATCTTACAGCCAGTTATGGCATGTTGTAATGGTCAAGATGACGTAATGGTCAAATGTCCTGAGGGTCCTGGCAAGGACCCTAGGACCAAAAATGATGTAAGTTGGGCCAATAGTGCCTCTAGAGTCAAATATAGGTGTCTAAGGTTAGGAAAAAAGTGTAATGATCCTAAGGAGATTGAACATGATGGTTTGGTAGGGTAGAAATCCATTAAAACAAAGTTTAAAATTCAAATTTTTGAAACAAGCATTTAGGCGGGAAAGTCATTTTGAATTGTTTTGATGGTTTAACCAACTCCAACCGATGGGAATTGGTTGTGGAAGTTGGGGTAGAGGTTATGTAAGCATGTCCAAGGCATGAGATGGAAGGTGTGGAATCATTTGAGACCTCGGTTGTACGGTCTGATAGAAGTAAACAAAGGTTTTCATCTAGTTCTTATTTTCCTTGCATTTTTTATGATCTTTTGATTTGTGGTGGCATGGTAAATGTCTTAAATCTTCATTAAATAGTATTAGACCTTATTTAATTCTCTGAGAAGGTTTCTAGACTAGTTTTACTTTTGTTCATTTGACTGATACAAAGAACAGCAAACTGTCCTGTGTGTTTTGCGAGGTGACAATGCATTTTTTCAACCTTTCCATGAATGTAAGACCCTGATTCTCATGGAATACATCCTTGATGACATGTATAATATGATTTCTAACCTTAACAAGGTAGGAGGAGTGTAGATTAGGAGGTGATCACCGTTAGAAGGAAAGATTGCATGTGAAAAGAGCATGGGCATGATGGCACATGTGTAACAGCAGGAGATCTACCTTAACAAGGTAACCTTTTTATGCTTGATGTTGTCTTGTATGAGCACTGAGATGGTGTTAGACCTTTGAATGAGGTCTGGAAGTGGGAGATCTAGTAAACCCTAGGTTTTGGGTCCTAGAGATGGGGGTTTGCTGTTTAAACATTTGAATGAGCAAATCATTGTATGAAACCTTGAAATTACCTTGTTTTGGAACTTCTTCTAAGACTATTTGAAGGTTTGGAGAGAGTATGACAAGTATTCAATAGGGTTCCTTTGAAAAGTAGGCAAATTAGGCCTTGTAGGAAGGTTGTAGGGTGTCAGAACAGTCAGTTTGGTCCAAAGTAATAGTGCATGAGTTTTTGATATGTTATAGAACCCTGAAAGTTACTCAGATTAGTCATTTGTTTTAGAAGTGCTTTGGGAAAGATTGGAGAAAAGTGCATATTACCCACCAAATAGGGCTACTAGGATTAGGCCTAGTGAAGAGGAGTTGTCAATGAACAAGTTAAAATGGTGTGTGAGACCTTTTGAATCTTGTTGATTAGGGCATGTTAAGACCCTAGAAGGTGTAAGATTGCATCTTAGAAGTTGGAACACAGTTTGAGTCCTTTGGTGGAGTTAAGGGCAAGGAGAAGACTAGTGAGTCTTATTGGTTGAAGCCTACAATTTATCTAAATCTTTTGATCTTGCTAAATTTCCTTTAGAGACCTGACACCTCTGCATCATAGTGGTATCAGAGCAGCAAGTAGGTCCTTGAGGAAGTACTAGGATCTTGTGAAAGAGTTAAGGGTTGGTGATAGTTGTGAAGATGCCCCCTAAGAATCAGATGGCTAGGGAGAATAATGAATTGAGAGAAGAGTTAGAGGCAAGAGAAAGAGAGTTGAGGTAGAGAAGAGAACATGATGTTGTAAGAGAATGAGAGTTAAGACAAGTGAGAAGAGAGAATGCATCAATCTTGGCAAGGTTGGAAGCATTGGAGAAGAATCCTAGAAGGGATGAACAAAATGAGCAAGAAGGAGATGATGGAGGACATGAGAAGGTAGATGAGAACCCTCCTGAGGATGAGTTGGATCCTAAAGAAAGGAGATTTGTGAGATTGCTTAAGGTAGTTCAAGGTAGTGGAACAAAGGCAAACATAAAGCTACCTATCTATCAGGGGAAGATGGATAGTGAAGAGGTATTAGGGTGGATACATGCCCTTGAACATTTCTTTGAGTATGAGGAAATGAATGATGAGAAGAAGGTTAAAATATTGAAAAAATAAGAAAAGGAAATAAAACTAGGCCATCTAAGTAACTCTACTAGGGCTATAGATGTCTGCTGGCAGTGGGGCTCTACTTAGGGGGATTGTATAGATAACCTTGCCAGGGCTATGGACGCCTACTGGCAGCAAGACTCTATCCAAGTTGGCTATAAGGGATGATCCCAAACTATGTAGATTAACATCAGTTACTCATGTTTTCAACTTTCTTTCAAGATGAGGATAATTAATCATTTGCACACACCTGATCCTTTGCTAGCATTGTTGCCATGATGAAAACTTTGTCATTCAGAAAGATTATGATGCTTATACTTAAAGAGAGTTAGAATACTATATTAGAATGTGATCACATCACTTGAATCAATGGAATTTAGTTGTTTTCTTTGGTGGAAAGTTCTTTTGTGGTTACACAACACACCCCATTTTGACTTGACAAAACAAGGACCCAACTTTTTGCTGCGTTGGCTTGTGTTGTTTTTCTGCTTTTCGGCGGTTTGGTAAAAGTAAGTCAGGTAGTGAATGCTGCATAAGGGGGTGGATATAAGTCATCATGATGAGGTCAATTTGTCAAATTTAGTATTTCATATCATTAACCTCATAGTTGGAAAGTAGATAAAATTCCATGCAGGTTTGTCTTTTGGATCACCCTGAAATTCCTTAAGGGGAGAAAGTTATGGTAAGTCAAAGTTCCAGTCAAACCTGATATTCTGGGGGGGCATATTTCAAACATCAATCACCTTACTTAAGACCGCCCCGATATCAGTTTATCACCCGATAATCACTTGGTCCGCAAACTCCGGATGTCAATTTTAGGTGATAACTATGTCTGCCAGTCAAAACAGTTTCATTTATTTTGTGGGGGTCATATTTTGAATATGACCTGATGTCTCGAATATCACCCGATCTTATAAATATCACCCTATCGCAAAATATCACCCCAATGCCAATATGATGATGACATCATATAAACCCGATGAATAAAGAAAATCACCCTAAAGGGGACGTCATCATCCTTTTTACCTCGCGGAGGTATGTATCCGTTGATCACCCTGTCCAACAATATGACGATGATGTCATTTTTATACGATGTTCAGATGAAGTCATTTACATGCTGGCGTCATCTCGATCCTTTGAAAAGGGGTCACTTTAGTTTTGAGGGGTCACATTTTAAATATCCCCTGATCTTAAAATCATGACCCGATATTCTCAACATCACCTGATTCATTGACATCAGTTTTGCCGCTCAAAAGCAGAGGGTCATATTACACAGAGGGGGTCATATTACGAATATCACCCAATCTTTTGAAGATCACCCCCCTCATCTTGTCCCATGACATTAAATGCACATAATTGCAGTAGGTGGATTCCCACCGATTGCGAACATGATTTAAACACCTTGCAGCATTCATAGATTCATGGCAGAAGATCAACAGAGTTGATTGATTTAACCCAATTTTACCCTAATTTGCCATATTGATGCATTTAAAGGTAAATTTACAAAGTCATTTTTCATTTACCTTGTGAAGAAACAAGGAATTTACAGAGCAGAGAGTGAAACCCTTATACGAGCTGCCTGCAGATGAATAACAACTTGTAGCAAAATGGAACACGTGATTATCATCATTTGAGACCCCTTTTCTGTAATCATCAGCCTAATCCAGGAGATAAGCATTATTAGGTAAGTAATTTAAAAACCCTCCTATTGTCATTTTCTACATATCTAGGTAGTATGAATTTTCCATTGGTTTGATTCTGTACGTAGGCATATCATGATGAAGTAATGAATATTAAAGGGCATAATATCATGATGCAGTAGATGTAAGTGTATATGAATGGATGTGGATATCATGGTAAGACCAGTCGTGTTTATTGCAGGAATCCATGGTAGACATTACGAAGCAGAATTTCTTAAGCCTATGTTTGCTCAACTTGATGGAGTACAGTTCAAGTATGGTGTCATCGGAGATACTCATCAGGAAAATATAGATTTAGTGGCATGGTCATCCAAGATGCATGATAACAGAGATAATACCCTACTGGATGCCATTTTTGTATCAGGAATGTGGCATGCGGCTGGATTTCCATATGCCATGAAAACCCTAGAGCTAATAGTGGAATGTGCCAGAAATTACAACCCTCGAACAAGACGGGTGGAGAAACATGGAAGGGTTTATGCAGATTTGTCTATAAAAGGGATTACATCTACTTTCAATCACCCAGTTGGAAAGAAGGTAGTCAATATGGATCTACAAAAACTGGGAACATAATATGAACACAATAAAAAGACTGCAAGAAAGAGGATATATCAATGGAGATCTAAGAACAACACTTATACTGCCTCTGCCAAATTGCCAGTGTATCTATACAAATTTGACTTCGATGATGAGTATCAGTATATGATTACCCTGCTCAGCAGGATGACAAGCTAGCCTAATGCTGGGAGTTTCAAGAATTGGATGTATGGAGTCATCCTGATATGTCTTTATATAAATAATAAGCCATTATGGGCTAAGATCATTAGTGATGCCTTAGATGAACAAATGATGAAATTAGGAGGCCTGGAGTGTTCATTTCACATGAGTTCATATGTTTTTTATTCATGTGCTTACAAGGGGACATTTGATGCATTGACCATAGTTGGAAAAATTGGCGGTAGTATAGATAATGCCCATATATGGGATCATTAATCTCAGTTACAGAGAAAAGACTATCTCCTTAACTACAAATTGGTGAACGATGCATTTTCCATGCATCTGGTTAGAACAATGGAGGAGGATAGAACCAAAAGATTGAGCATGGAAGCTCAAGAAGTTATATACAAGCATGGGGCCTGGTTCATCTAGTTTGCCACATTTTCCTACATCAGAATAGAGGGTTTTGAATGACAGCCATTCACGTTACTCAGGTACCCTACTGATGGGGTAGTCCTAATGGAGTTTTTAAGACATATATCTACTATACTGGATGCATACAAAGCAAATAAGAAAATACCTCCAGTATTGTTTCCAATAACTATAGGTTGGTACATATGCCCTGATTCAGAAAGCATAAAGAAAGCTATAGAGGGTCTAAACCTGATGAATTTACAGCCATTTCCATTGACTAGATCATATGATCCCTATGGAAGAATGCAAAGGATGGTAGGGAAACCTATACATCAGAAGCACATAGAGGATTTCTGGACTAATTGTGAGGATGAGGCCGAGGCAAGAAGAAGAAAATATCAAAGACTCACCTTGAATCAGGTAAGGACATTTCTGCATATCAGTGCCCAATGTCAAATGAATATGAGGACAAAAAGGTGTATAATGGCACCATTTCAACACCTGACCTAACACAACCTGAAGACATTTCAATAGATCAGTTTATAGGTGGGGTGCTGCAGCTAACCCAATCATGGGTGAATGATCAAATAAGTATATTGAAGAAGAAGGGGGTAGCCATCATAGTAGATAACAAGAGAAAAATGCAGGAGATTCTTGATGAAGAATATGATGACTTTCTTGGGGAGAAAAGAAAATCTAATGGAGAAAGGCTACTAGCACAGAACCAAGGAAAAGGACCCCCTAGAGGAAAAAGGAAGACTGATAAAGAACCTAAGGGAGTAATAATTGAGAGAATTGATATGTCAGCTGAAGGTGCATCTGCATCAGGATAGGCATCAACCTCATCTACACTGCCACTAATGGATAAATAAAAGACCAAAAAGATCCTGAGGCCAGTTGTAGAGACTGCAAAAATACAAGATAAAGGCCAAACTTCACAGCAGAATGTGGAGGAGGATATCCTTATTGACGAGGAGCCTGCAGGAGATGACCCCATGATGATCACTAGGAAGAGGAAGGCACCCCTAGTAGCATCACCACCTAAAACACAAAGAACACATATGAGGGGTGAGATCAGAAATGACCCTGTAGTATTAAGGGGAGCTAGTAGTGGAGTGTTCAGAAAAGAAATGCAACATGATGTGCCACTTCCTACTATTATACATTTTAATATTGAGAAGGCTAAAGAGCGAGCAAAAGAAGCCTCTAGGGTAGGTCATGGTGGTACTTTCTCCTTGGAGGACACCGTTGACTTATCATATGATGAGGTGGTACAAAACGTGGCTTCTCAGTAGATGGAAACACTTGCTTCTAATACTTGCATGACCCCACATGGGACCCCATCAGCACAGATGGTGATATTAGAAGAGTTGAAGCAAATAGAGCAAGAAGAGAAAGAAAATAGCCCAGAGAGGGTAGCCCAGCAAATGGGGCTTGACAAATTAGTGGATCAGGTAACTAGCCCTGTGATAATAGACTTGACATATAGGGATGATATGAGCCCTAAAGATAAGGCAGGTGAACCTGATAGAACAGAAGACATCGAAGGAGTCAAGCAGGCAAAAATAGAGAGTGATACTCTAGATATAGGCCAACAACAACAAGATATATCTGATGAGCCTAAGATAGTTGAAGTTAAACAAAGGGGTGGAGGTGATAAAGAAACATTAGCTGATGATGCCATCCTAAATCAACATACCGCAGGAGATAAAGATACATCAGGTCATCAGGACCTTAAGACCCAGGAGGAAGATACATCAGGTGCAGAGCAAAATGTAGCCCAAGATCATGGTGATGCACCTAGGCCGAACACAATGATATCCACAAATACAAATATGCCTCAAGGTGAGGAATAGAATAGGGTGGATGAAACACAAAAGGAGGTGGTGCAGGATCAGGTCCAGGACTAGCACATAGATACGCCACAAGATCCTCCCCTGCAAGAAGAAGTTCCTCAAGAGGAAGAAATACAACAAGATTCCCCTCATGGAGAATATCATGAGGAAGAAATAAGGAAATCACCCTCTCCATCGAGAATAAAGATAGACAATGGAGATTAGGGTAGACATGATGATGATGATGATAGACAACAAGGATCTAGAGATCAAGTACCTGAATGGCTTGAAAAAGAAATAGGTACAAAACAAGGCCTTGAAATTCAAGAATTTGATGTTTTGACCCTGTTTTCAGAAACCATTATAAAACCTAAGAGGAAAGCTAGATAAACATCTACAATTAGAAGAGATCCTGCTACAAGTAGAAGGACCACCCAAGTAGCACTTCCCATTGTTGAAAAGGAAAAAGGCAAGATCACCCTGGAAGAATTCCATATTACAATAGTTCACTTGGGGCTTGCCAATGAAGACCAAGAGGGTCAAGAAGGGAAGGATATAATTGATTCTTTAACCCAAAGGGTGAAGAGAGAAAAAGAAAAGAATAAGTAGCATAAAGAGCACATTGCTCAACTGCACTCATACATAAAAGGGTTGATTAACCCTGATGGTACATCATCAGATCAGGCATTCCTGTTGACTACAATCTCTCAAGAGGAGGTTAATAAGTTAGACCTTATGAAGCATGAGGAAGTGGAATTCTTTGAGTACCTCCAAGAAGAAAGTTGATAAAACATAGAATGAGACAGGAAGAAGATCATTTTAGCTAGAAAAGGCCTTGGGTGCTCTAAGAAAAATAAAGAGGATTAATCCTCAGATCCTGATAAATAATCAAGTATTGGATAATAACACTGCCATGCTGGTGGATATTTGGTATAAGGACATCAGGTTTGAATGTAATGTACTGAAGAAGTGCAGTAATAAGCTAAGAGATATCAGTGTAAAACTGCACAGCATGATGTCCTATGAAGCAGAAGTCCTGGAAGCCCTAGAGGGAAAAGTCGAGGGGAAAATTGAGAACCAAGACGTAGACTTTGCCATAAAAGCTCTACATGATAACTTTTAGCCGATGGCTGATGATCCTCTCACCCACCTGACAGAAGAGGAAATGAATAAGATCATGAGGATCAAAGTTAGGGTGGAGAATTATAATGAAACATTAAGTAACCGGAAAGGTAAGTTGGAGACCCTCAGAGATAAATTTCAAAGACCACAAGCATGCCATTGCTAAAGCCAAAACACAGGATGGCAGGGAGGCTGATAAGATAGTGGAAGCCTATGAAAATATCAGGACAATCATGAATGTCCATATACAGGAAGATATTCATCAGGGTGATGACGATACAGAAAGTGATGATCATGATGATCATGATGAAGAAGAAGAACCTGAGGAGTAAATGAAGATGCGCCACGGAGGAAAGCATGTGTATCAGGTACTTAGAAGAAAATAAGTCACCTATTGCCAGCTGGCGACCTATGCCACAAATGAAGATGTTGACTAAGTCAAAAGGAATATCCACCGTTGATTTTAATTGATGAATCTTGACCGTAGGTCATTTGTAACCACTCCCTAACTTTATTCTATAAAAGGTGTAGGGATGCCATATTTTGAATATTCAAAAGCTTAATTGAAATTGGATTGCTGAAACATCAAGACCTATTTCAAAGCTGTTGTAAACATACATGTTTTTGCATACTTAATGAAAGAGAAGATCATTTGATTACAAATCATCGTAAATCTTGAGTAGTCTATGTTTGAATTCCTGATACATGTGTTGATTTGCTGCGTCCCTTGGAGTGCTCATCAGTCTGCATGTGTTATCTTCATTCATTATCCTTTGAAGTTACCATCATCTATATCTAGCTGTGGAACATCCTGGAGAAAATATGGTTTGATTTCTTATCCTAATGACAGTATCAAGTGTGTATGTGGTTCAATAGCTAAGATTCATCAAAATTTGAAGTATTCTTTTAATTTTCTTTAAATTTCAGAATAATTCACCATCATAATTGCAAATGATAGACAATTAGAAGAAAATAATATGAAATATGCTGAAATCTCATAGACAATTGAAAATATATAGCATATTTAGAGTTAAAACATGTTGAATGGATAAATATCATGCAAAGATCCAAGTATAGACACATTATTTGAGCAAATAACTATGTAGAATAACCTTTCTATGTAGCACATTTGCAGGATACATAATTTATTGATCAACGTAAGGCCCCTTGAATGATTAACAACAGCACACATCAACCACTAAGTAGCATTAGTAGATTATGAACTAATCAATGGAGAGTTGGGATCATGAATTCTTTGAATTCATTGTATCTTTCAAGATGAATAAAGGTTGTGTAACTTTTATTCTATGTTTGTTTGTGATCAACATCATGATCAACATAAATTGGCACTAGAAGGAGGGCCCACTCATCATCAGTAGGTTTTGTCCAACTGGATGATGCAGACAGTAAGGTAACATTCATACACCTCTAAATTTTGAGTCATATGTAGAGATTTGTTGTTTTAAGCTTGTGCACGCTAATCCTTTGTGAAGATTTCAAAATTGACCATAAACATTGCAAGCTTTGTAGTTGATCATCTTGAATTTGCAAAGATAAGCTCTATTTCAGGTAAATTTGTTGAAGCTTTGAGGTAACCTGCTTTAGAAACCTGATATCTGGTTACGTGCATCACCAAACCTCAACATTGCCTCATATTTGCATCATTCATGCAAATATTCCTTAAATATCTAGTCAGTCTCACTTTCTAACCATAAATATAGCCTTTTCTATAAAGTTTCAACCGATCTTTGCTATAACCAAGCCGGTTTTCCTTAAACGTAAGAAATCCTGGCTCTCAAGCCAAATACCAAGTCTAGATCTGGTGGAATCTTCGAAGAACTACCTATCAGAGGATTTAGACCAAGAACTATAGACATTCATCACTATCTTGATCCTAGTATGTTAGGAGCTTCACCAAAACATCCTCTTGTAACTCCTCTTAGGTTACAAACACCTACAGAACCACCTATTACACCTCAGGTCTAGCATCAACTAGTCATACCTCAGGCTTAACCTCCACCAGTTGCAATGTCTTGTTGGATCTAGGGCATACAACTGAGAGGGGGGGGGGTGAATCAGTTGTATAAAACTTCTTCTTTTTCAAACACTTGATTCTTTGTTGTTAGTTAGCAGCATATCAAATAATCATCCATGGAAGCATAATACATAAACACAAGAGCAGATAAGCATCAACACATTGAACACCAAGATTTTGACGTGGAAAACCCGGTTAAGGGAAAAACCACGGGGTGATTAACCCAAGAATTATTCTCTGTTAGAAGAATAAAGAAAAATGAATGGCACATGCCAATAAGGGCTCACTGCCCGAGCACACTGCTCACAAAGAGGCCCACTGCCTACAAGGAGACACACTGTCTACAAAGTGATAAAAATCACAGTCTTGAACTGGAGAATGACATCTCTACCATGTCCGGATCAGTTCCAATTAAGCCCAAAAATCTCTGCTCTGCCTTTCACACGTTTCTTCGCTATGCCACACTCATCCACACCACACTTTGAAATGAACTCACAAACCGTTATTTATACAAGACATCGACTTAGGAACAAACATCTAAGTCGGCAAACAACTATAGGAGTATCCGCAAGATGAATAACACATCCGGTCGGCCATCACAAGAACATTCGCAGGATGAACAACTCATCCGGTCGGCTAAACAGAGCAAGAACTTCATCCGGAAGAATAACTTCAATTCCGGGCTCTACCATCAATGCGGACCAACAACACAACCTAAAAATGATCCAAGAACCTTCACAAGCCTGTCTGAATGTCCGGATACATCCGCACTTCCTCTACTTACTGGGATCTCTTGTCTTCCTCATCCGGAACTTCAAGAACACAGTCTGTCGCCACTGTCATAATGCAAGAGGTACTTCCGGACCTCCAAATCATAGACAAATCAGGATGACACATCACAAGGACATCCCAAACACTTCATCCAATCCACAGATTAGGATAATACAATTCCGGACCTCACCAGACCTTTTTGTGATCCTCTGTCACCTCTGGATACTTGCCGGAACCGGTTCTATACCGACAGCCACAACTCCTTCAGATCTTCATGCGGACCTCTGAAATCTTAACTGAAGCATCTCAAGACTCATATCTACTAACCCTTTAATCCGCATCCTCCGGTTCTCATCCTATACAGTACATTTGCCTTCTTCTCATCACTGTTCTTCACTGTTCCTGACTGAGGCTAATTTTCTCAATATCCTCAGCACACGGCTCATCAAATCCTTCTTGTCAATGCAATATGAGTATGTTGACATCAATGACAACACTGGCTCACCTCATACTTGCAACAATCTCCCCCTTTGTCATTGATGGCAACATATGATGTGAAAAACCATTAAGACAAGAACTTCAACTTTTCATATGTCTTCTCTTCCTTTACTGCTCCCCCTTTGATCATCAACCACTTGTTTTTCACATGTCTTCTCTCCCCCTTTGACATCAATGGCAAAGGGCTCATACTTGCAATTCTCATACATCAGAATCATACCAGCTGCTCCCCCTTAGTTGCAGCTCCCCATTAGTCCGGATCACAAGATATGACTGTGATAGCCACTGGACTGATGCACATCAGTGCATCTTAGTTCATCACCGGAGGGGCCATGACCCCTAACTTCTCCCGGAGATATTCAAAAGAGTCCTTGGGAAGAGGTTTTGTAAAGATATCTGCAATCTGATCCTTGGAGGGAACATACTCCAATCTAACTTCTTCCTTGTTTACTTGTTCTCTCAAAAAGTGAAATTTGATAGATATGTGCTTAGTCTTAGAATGCAATACCAGATTCTTGGAAATATTAATTGCACTTGAATTATCACAGAAAATTGTGATAGGCTTCTCATATTCAACTTTGATGTCTCTTAGCATCTGCTTCATCCATAAGATTTGAGTGCAACTACCTGCTGCTGCAATGTATTCTGCTTCAGTTGTAGACAGAGATATTGCATCTTGTTTCTTGCTTAGCCAAGAAACCAATCTCTTCCCCAAAAAGAATGCTCCACCACTAGTGCTTTTCCGGTCATCCACATCTCCTGCCCAATCTGCATCTGTGTAAGCATGAAGAGAGAAATCCGGATCTCTAGGGTACCATAGACCATACTCAACTGTTCCTTTCAAGTACCTAAAAATTCTTTTGATTGCCATAACATGAGATTCTCTAGGATCAGCCTGGAATCTTGCCACAAGACCAACAGCCTGCATTATATCTGGTCTAGTTTGAGTGAGGTACAACAATCCACCAATCATTGATCTATACTTTGTCTGATCTGCTTTTGGAGAATCATCATCTTTGCTTAACTTACATCCGGTTGCCATAGGAGTGTTCATTGGCTTTGAGTCTTCCATACCAAATTTCCTTAACAATTCTTTCACATATTTGGTCTGAGAAATGAAGATCCCTTCTTTTGTTTGAGTAATTTGCAGACCCAAGAAGAAATTCATTTCACCAAGCATAGACATTTCAAACTCACTTTTCATCTGATTTGCAAAAGTTTTGCACATACTATCTCTTCCTCCAAAAATGATATCATCCACAAACACTTCAACAATCAGAATGTTTTCATGATCAATTTTGAAATATAAGTTACTGTCAGCAGTACCTTTGTTGAATCCAATCTGCACAAGATGCTTATCCAACCTTTCATACCATGCTCTTGGGGCTTGCTTCAATCCATACAAAGCTTTTTTCAACTTGCAGACCATATCATTATTATCAGACAATTGAAATCCATCCGGTTGTTCAATGTAGACTTCTTCTTCCAGATCACCATTTAGGAAGGCAGACTTGACATCCATCTGATATACCTTGAAGTCTTTGAAGGCAGCAAATGCAAGAAGTAATCTGACTGCTTCAATTCTTGCCACCGGAGCAAAAGTCTCTTCAAAGTCAATTCCTTCTATTTGAGAGTAGCCTTTGCAGACCAATCTAGCTTTGTTTCTGATTACTTCACCAGCTTCATTTAGTTTGTTCCGGAAGACCCACTTGGTTCCAATTACATTCCTGTCTCTAGGTCTGGGAACAAGATCCCAAGTATGATTTTTCTCAATTTGCATCAATTCATCTTCCATTGCTTTGGTCCAGTTTTCATCATTGCAGGCTTCATTTATTGTTTTAGGTTCAATCTTTGAAATCAGACAACATTCATTCTGATTTTGAGCAATATTCCTTCTAGTTTGTACACCTTTGCTTCTGTCACCTATGATCTGATCTTCAGAGTGGTTCAGTCTTACATACCTTGGAATTTTGGGAGTATCCAGCACTGCTGTTTCTTGATCAGGCTCATTCAAACCTATCTCTTCTTCCTGATTTACCGGATCAGGCTGACTCTGTCTCACCGGAGAGGATTGAGTTCCTTGAACACTGTCTTGGTCATCTTCATCAAGCTCATAAAATCTTGAAGGTTTCTCAATTCCTTCATCAACTTTCACATTGGTGCTTTCTATCATCTTCCTCAATCTCTTATTGTAGCACCAGTATGCTTTGCTTTGAGTGGAGTAGCCCAAGAAAATTCCCTCATCACTTCTAGCATCAAACTTTCCTAGATCTTCATCTCTTTTAATATAACACTTGCTACCAAATACTCTGAAATATTTCACAGTAGGAGTGATGCCAAACCAAAGTTCATAGGGGGTCTTACCGATGTTGTTTCTGATTTGAACTTGATTTAGAGTGTAGACTGCGGTGCTGATAGCTTCTTTCCAAAACATTTGAGGAACATTTGCTTCCAACATCATTGTCCTAGCAGCTTCCTGGATGGTCCGGTTCTTTCTCTCAACTACTCCATTCTGCTGTGGAGTCTTAGGAGCAGACAACTGTCTCCTTATACCCTGTTTCTCACAAAAGTCAATGAATTCACCAGATGTAAATTCACCACCTCTATTAGACCTTAGACACTTTAGTTTCAATCTGGTTTGATTCTCCACCATAGCTTTGAAGATTTTGAACTTCTCAAAAGCTTCTGATTTTTCTTTTAGAAAGGTAACCCACATCATCCGGGAATGATCATCAATTAACAACATGAAATATCTATCACCTTGCAGACTCTTGATTCTTGTCGGACCACATAGATCAGTATGTACTAATTCCAACAATCCGGTAGAAGATTGATCTTTGCTTTTGAAAGAGACTCTGCTTTGTTTACCTAACTGACATTCTTTACACACACTATTTATAGGTTTCATCAATTTTGGAAGATCTCTCACAGCCTGAGTATTGCTTATCTTGATGATGTTATCAAAATTTACATGACACATTCTTCTATGCCATAACCAACTCTGATCAATTTGAACAAACAAACAACTTTTATTTGAACCAACCAGATGAAAGATATTACCTTTTGTCTGAGTACCGGATGCAATTTCAGTTCCAGAGCTTGTAAAGATTCTGCATTTTCCATTCTTGAACCGGAGATCATAGCCTTTGTCCACTAACTGACCAACACTGAGAAGATTGTGCTTCAATCCTTCAACATACAGTACATTTCCTGTTTTGCTCTTACCATCAAAGGAAATAGTTCCCCTACCTCTGATTCTGCTAGTAGAATTGTCACCAAACTTTACCATTCCTCCTTCATATCTTTCCAAGTCTAAGAACTTATTCTTGTCACCAGTCATATGGTGAGAACATCCACTGTCAATAACCCAATCATCCTTTTCTTCCACTTGAGCAGCCAAGGCTTTTTCAACAACTTTGTGATTGACAGATTCAGAGAGTATTGAATCTTCTTCCTTGATGGCTATAAACACCCACTCATTTCCGGATTTGCTTCCTAGTTCTAATTCATCATCTGTTACTCCTTCATTGTCATCTTCTTCATGAACATAGTAGCAATTCTTTTGAAACCTTTGTTTGTGAGTATTAGATCTTGCAGATCTCTCCGGACATCTTGAGGCAAAATGACCAATCTTATTGCAGTTGAAACACTTAAAGGGTAGTTTTCCCTCATACTTACCGGATCCTCTTGGCAGTCTCTTTGCAATGAGGGCTTCAAGTTGAGCTGTTTCTGCTTCTTCTTCTTCCATGTCTCTTCTTGCTTGATCATACCATGACATTTTCCTTGATGAGTTTTCACCCGGATCAAATCTCTGTTTGCCTTTCACATAGGCACTGGCTTTGAAAGCAGATTCAGTCTTGGGAGGATCATCTCCAAACTCGGTCATTTCAAATGCAGCTAGTTTGCCAGCCAGTTGTTCTCTTGTGACGGTTGTGTGGGCTCTGAATTCATCAATGGCAGCAACTTTGATTTTGTAGGCAGCAGGAAGGGATCTTAGGATTTTGCAGACAATCTCATTTTCATCTAAAGTTCCACCAGCATTTCTGATTCCACATACCAGCTCATTTACTCTTGGCATAAAGGTAGTGATGTTTTCATCATCTCTCATTTTCAATCTTTCAAATTTCCCTTTCAGACTTTGCAACCTTGCACTTTTGACAAACTCATCTCCTTCATACAGAAGTTCCAGTTTAGTTAGGATCTCATATGTAGTTGGTAGGTCAATGACATTCGAGAGATCTGAGTCATTCAATGCGCTTAGAAGAGCTTCCTTGGTCCACAGATTGTTTTCAGCTTCTGTGATTTCATTCAGAGTTGTCGGACCACCTTGTGGAGGTACATATGGTTTTGAAATCATAGCCAAGTATGCTTTTCCCATACATTCCAAGTGACACTTCATGCGACCTTTCCAGAGAGTGAAGTTGGTTCCATCGAACTTCGGACTATCCTTCTTGTATGACGACATCTTGGATCTCCTCAAGCGGTTAAGCTCCTATCAGAGGAACTTAGCTCTGATACCAATTGTTGGATCTAGGGCATACAACTGAGAGGGGGGGGTGAATCAGTTGTATAAAACTTCTTCTTTTTCAAACACTTGATTCTTTGTTGTTAGTTAGCAGCATATCAAATAATCATCCATGGAAGCATAATACATAAACACAAGAGCAGATAAGCATCAACACATTGAACACCAAGATTTTGACGTGGAAAACCCGGTTAAGGGAAAAACCATGGGGTGATTAACCCAAGAATTATTCTCTGTTAGAAGAATAAAGAAAAATGAATGGCACATGCCAATAAGGGCTCACTGCCCGAGCACACTGCTCACAAAGAGGCCCAGTGCCTACAAGGAGACACACTGTCTACAAAGTGATAAAAATCGCAGTCTTGAACTGGAGAATGACATCTCTACCATGTCCGGATCAGTTCCAATTAAGCCCAAAAATCTTTGCTCTGCCTTTCACACGTTTCTTCGCTATGCCACACTCATCCACACCACACTTTGAAATGAACTCACAAACCGTTATTTATACAAGACATCAACTTAGGAACAAACATCTAAGTTGGCAAACAACTATAGGAGTATCCGCAAGATGAATAACACATCCGGTCGGCCATCACAAGAACATTCGCAGGATGAACAACTCATCCGGTCGGCTAAACAGAGCAAGAACTTCATCCGGAAGAATAACTTCAATTCCGGGCTCTACCATCAATGCGGACCAACAACACAACCTAAACATGATCCAAGAACCTTCACAAGCCTGTCTGAATGTCTGGATACATCCGCACTTCCTCTACTTACTGGGATCTCTTGTCTTCCTCATCTGGAACTTCAAGAACACAGTCTGTCGCCACTGTCATAATGCAAGAGGTACTTCCGGACCTCCAAATCATACACAAATCAGGATGACACATCACAAGGACATCCCAAACACTCCGTCCAATCTGCAGATTAGGATAATACAATTCTGGACCTCACCGGACCTTTTTGTGATCCTCTGTCACCTCTGGATACTTGCCGGAACCGGTTCTATACCGACAGCCACAACTCCTTCAGATCTTCATGCGGACCTCTGAAATCTTAACTGAAGCATCTCAAGACTCATATCTACTAACCCTTTAATCCGCATCCTCCAGTTCTCATCCTATACAGTACATTTGCCTTCTTCTCATCACTGTTCTTCACTGTTCCTGACTGAGGCTAATTTTCTCAATATCCTCAGCACACAGCTCATCAAATCCTTCTTGTCAATGCAATATGAGTATGTTGACATCAATGACAACACTGGCTCACCTCATACTTGCAACATGTCTTTCTTTACAGCAGAATCACCTTTGACCTTCACTACCTATCATGCTTTGCCAAAGAATCCTAATAAAATTTGTCCAAAGTATCATCCATATTAGGATGTTGATGATCACATCAGAACTTTCAAGGAAGCCTGTTGTAGGGCTAAAATTGAGCATCAAGATGTTGTATGCAGGTTATTTCCATTTTCCCTATTGGAAGAGGCTTACAACTGGTATATTAGTCTTGGTCAGGGTTCAGTCGGTTCATGGGCTGCCTTAGAGAAAACTTTCAAGGATAGGTTCAAAATACTTATCAATCCTTCAATGAACTATCATTTATTTGCCACAATCAAACGGTTTGAAGGAGTACCTATTGCTAACTTCAATGCTAGGTTTCAAAAGATGCTATCTAAGTTAGTTACACCTTATGTTGTAGTAGATGAAGCTGCTAGGAGCATATATTATTCAGCCTTAGATCCTTTAACTTCCATGTTCATCAGGAGAGCACATCCTAATGTAACAACTTTGGTAGGAGCTTTTGAAGAAGCTGTCAAAGTTAATCAGCAACTTATCCCTACTCCTACACCAAACATTGCATTTCCAACACTTCCTGGTTATCCAAGCTATCCTGCCCAACAACAGCTGAATGGAGTCATGATGCCTCCAGCTGTGATGCCAACACCTTTGCAGATACCTCCACTGAGTATTATGCCACCTCCAAATGGAAATCGCCAGATGTTACAATATCCTGGACAAACACAGGTGCCTTAGGGTGTAGATCAATCTAATCAGAACAATGGATCTTCCTTTTTCAAGCCCCAAACTGAAAATGTAGTGGCCAAGGTTCAGGAAGAGAAAGAAGAGATTAAGGAAATATCAGCTCAGATAAGGAAACTTACAACTGAGATTACTCACTTAAGGAGCCAGAACTTCTATTCCCAGCCTAATCAGAATATAGGCTATGCTAATGATAGACCTAATTAGCCTGATAGGGGGTATAACAATAATTACAATAATAATGGAAATAATAATCCTCCCAGATAGCCTAGAGTATGGAACACTAGGCCAAACAATGGTTCTTTGCCATTACCCTTGGATAATCAGCCTCCTGGTGAGTCTAAACAGACCACTAGAGTTAACCTTGCAGAGGCAGCACTTACAAATTGGTGCAGGATCCATAACACCAATGCTCATGCAGAGCTAGACTGTCCTTAGTTCAAGATTGCTGCCAGTATTTTTCAAATTAAGGTGTCCAATACTTCAAGAAATCCACCTCAAGTAGAAGGAAATGAAATTGTCCCTTGTGGATATGATTTAGCCTTAGTGGTAGAGAGTTTTACCAATCACCCTCACCAGGATTACACCCTGGCATGTGAAGAATCAGCCATGGCTTTTGAGTCTAACTATGTTTTTCCCTTTGAGGATGAAAATGAGCCTTCAACTGAACATGAGGAGATACATGCCTATCAACAGCAATATCAGAGTAAGCATAACTATAACTTGAGGAATAACCCAAATAGACCTACTGGTCCTTTGACCTCATCCTTGCCTCCAAACAATTTTAACACACCTCCTGATCCCAACGCAAGTAATAACCTTGGATTTCCCAAGGTTAATGCCCAATACTTGGCATCACCAAATACAGCACCAAGAGCTGGTAATCTACCTCATGAATCTGATATGTTGGTCACTTATCTGGCTGATGAAATGAAAAAGATTAAAATTAGCCTGTCATTATCAAAGTTGCTTAAAACTCCTGCTATCAAGAAAGCATTTATGAAATCACTAGATGAGCATGTTCTAAAAGAGGATAGTCATACCTCAAGTCAGTCTGTAAGTAGAGATCATGTTGCTAGAGGCATTAATGTTAAACAGAAAGTACCAGCTATTGTTCAAGCTGCAGAAACTTCCCACATGACCCTGTACAGAGACAAGAGTGAGTCACCTCCGTTCCTCCTTACTATAAGGATCTTTAGTAAAAATTTGCACAACTGCTTAGTAGACTCAGGAGAATCTACCAATGTAATTCTCCTATCCATATGTAATGCTTTAGGGTTGTATCCTGCTAAGTCATTAAAGAAAGTGACACAATTAGACAAAACAGAGGTAAGTGTGGTAGGAGAACTAACTCACATTCACATGTAGCTAGCATCAGATCCCAGGATTTAGTATTACATAGATATTCAAGTGGTTGATATACCTGATACATATGGGATGCTACTCAGTAGAGACTGGTCAAAAACCCTTAATGGATATATGGCTACCAATTTTAGTCATATGTGGTTTCCCTGGAAAGGGATACCAAATCAAATAAGAATTGATGCTTAGCCTCACATGAAGCACATGATCACTGAATATAACAAAACCAACAAGATCATGTATGCAGATGTAGAACCTAGAGTTTACTCCATCAGACCACAGACTATCAGGATAGAAGAAATCCTGATGTATGGCATTCATCATCATGATGATGACCCTCACGATGACAAGATAATTGTACAAACTGATGGTATCCCTGAGAATGAAAATGAGGTAGATCACTTCAAGAATCTTGAGATACACTTGTCTAAATAGGTGAAACGATGTCAATTGCTAGAAATACCTATGCACGATATTCTAATTGATGGATGGTGCAGGTTGCATAATGAAGCATATTCTAAGAAAACCTGTGATGCCTGCATAGACATGATGGAGCTAGAGCAAGCATGCAGTGATGCATCTTCATCGTCATACATGGTAAGTTCTACAGATAGTGATAGTGACACTGATTATTATTTATCATCTGCAGGAATAGGAGCATCCACATGCCAGCATGAAGATCATATTCAAATGATAGAGGATATTTTGGTATGTAACCAGAATAATGTTAAAAGAAAAAATAAAATCACCCCAGGGAGTGATTGTTTCGTGGAATTAGATTATGAGTTATTTGATGAAGATAGGGGCAGCAATTTGTCCAAATTTGAAGAGTTTCTCTCAAAAGAAATTTAGAAGATGACACAGTAGCAGAAACCTCCATAGGATGTCTTGATTGAAGGCTGGTGCAGGTTACATGAAGCACCTCACTTAGAGACTGCTTGCTCATTGTGTCTGTATATTCTGAAGAGGCAAATGGTGCCTAATCTAGAAGATTCTCCTTCTGAGGATAAAAAGAAAGAAGATATATCAGCTTCACATAAGACATATATGGTGAAGTCTGAGAGATTTGAAACACCAAAGATGAAATGAATATCAAGCAGTGCATCTGCTAGAGCTGTAAAGAAGAAAGAAGGATCAGACAAGCCTTTAGCTGAGGATAAGCCATGGATCCTTAGATTTGATGGATCCAAGTCAAAACAAGGAGCTAGAGTAGGGATAGATCTTGTTGATCCATCTAGAAAATCCTACTTGGCAGCATACAGACTGTAATTCCCATGCACCAACAATGTGATAGAGTATGAAGCTCTAATTCATGGGATACTATTTGCACTTAAGAAGAAAGTGAAAATTTTGCATGTCTATGGAGACTCAGAATTAGTTGTAAGATAGGTAAGAGGTATATACTCTTGCAATTACAAAAAGTTGTCCAACTATAGACATAGGGTGTGGGACTTGATAGAAACTTTTGATGCATTCAATATCACCCATGTACCCAGAGAACAAAACCACAAGGCAGACACCTTAGCTCAGGTTGCCAGCACATTGGAACCACTATCCATATCTGGTCTAAGAAGATTTTCAGTAGAATTAGTATCAGTGCCTTTTGTGCTAGATAATGTAACTAACCTCCAAGTATTTGATGATGATCGGCATATATTAGATTTCATTTCCAACAGAGATGTGTTTGATGCATAGATCATAGATGAGAGGAATGTGGAGGATCATGTCTGGGAAGAAGAAGAAATCTTAGAGTTGTCTAATAATAAGATTCATAAGGGAATGATAGAGTTGGAAAGAGCATTTGATCTAGACAACATGTTAAAACAGAAAGACCTCCCAAAAGCTGATGGAGGACAATATTCACAGATCAATATTGGACAGAGTGATGAAACAAGAAATGTCCTAATTGAGAAAGTCTGTATAGAAGAAGAGTTGGAAGGAATAACCCAAGCTCTCAAAGATTATATCCATGTCATTGCCTGGACATATGATGAGCTGAAAACCTACGACACATCAGTCATCACTCATACCATACCTTTGAAGCCAAATGCAAAGCCTTTCAGACAGAAACAAAGACCAGTCAATGCTTTATTGGAACCTATCATTTTTGAAGAGGTTAAGAAACTGCTAAATGCTAGGATCATATTTCCTGTCAAACACTCCACATGGGTGGCAAACCTGGTGCCAGTAAGAAAAAAGAATGGCAACATTAGATTATGTGTGGACTTCTGAAACTTAAACAGAGCTTCTGAGAAGGATAATTATCCTTTGCCTTCTTTGGATGAAGTCCTGTAAATTATGAACAGTGCCAAAATGATGTCATTTCTAGACGGTTTCTCAGGTTATAACCAGGTAATGGTGGACAAAATTGACAGATTAAAAATTGCCTTCACCACAAAGTGGGGGATATTTGCTTACAGGCACATGCCGTTTGGGTTAATAAATGTTGGAACCATGTTCCAGTGAGCAATGGACATAGCCTTCAGAGGCTTGATTGGGAAATGTATAGTCATATACATGGATGACTTAACAGTGTTTTCTAAAGAAAGAGGAAACCATGTAGAGGACCTGAGAAAGGTGCTCAAGAAATGTGAATACTACGAGATATCCCTGAACCCCAAGAAATACATATTTGGGGTAACCACAGGGAAATTATTAGGTCACCTGATAACTAAAAATGAGATCATCATTGACCCTGACAGGGTGGAATCCATCATGAAGATACAGCTTCCTGGAAGTAAAAAGGAGCTCAAATCTTACTTTGGTAAGATTAATTTTGTTAGAAAATTTATCACTAGCTTTGCAGAGATAGTCAGACCCCTGAACACCATGCTCAAGAAGGACGCTAAAATTGAGTGGACTCTAGAAGCTAGAGAAGCTTTTGAAGATATTAAAAAAGCCATATCTGATGCTCCAGTTCTGATCAGTCCAGACTATACTAAGGACTTCTACATTTATTCATTTGCTTCAGAACATACCTCTGTAGTAGTGTTGACACAGAGAAATGAAGAAAAAGAAGAAAAACCTATAGCTTTCATGAGCTACCCTTTCAAAGATGCTAAACTTAGATACATGGATGTTGAAAGGCAGGCACTCGCTTTGGTTCAAGCAGTTAAGAAATTTAGGCATTATATTTTGAGAAGTAAAGTGATTGCTATGGTACCTAATACAATAATCAAAATGTTATTAATGTAGAGTGAACCAGATGAGAAAAGAGCTAAATGGATCACTATCCTACATGAGTACGATATGGATATTACACCCATGAAGTTAGTAAGAGGACAGGCACTAAGCCAGATGATATCAAAGATTGATCCAAATATCATGAGCCAGCAGTATGTTATTAATGCCAAGGATGATGGAGAATGGTACTCAGACATCAGGCACATCCTAATTACTGGAAGATGTCCTCCAAGACTGCAGGCTTCACAAAGGAGAGCCTTAAAGATAAGGTCTCAAAAATACACGATGAAGGAGGAGTCCTTTTCAAAAGGAACTATGAGGGGATATACCTAAGTTGCCTAGAAAGAAAAGAAGTAAACAAGGTGCTATCAGAGTTACATGATAAGTTTGGGACTACCCATGGGTTATCCTTGGCCACCACTCATGCTATCCTCAGAGTAGGATACTATTGGCCCACAATTTTTAAGGATATTGCTGAACACATTAAATGTTGCCACATGTGTTAGGTTGCCGTAAATAGAGAAAGATATGCTGCTTGACCTTTGTAGCCAGTGATGGAGATGTGCCCATTTGCTCAATGGGGAATGGACTTCATAGGACCAATCAACCCTCCATCATCCTCAGGCCACAGGTATGTTTTAACTATTACTGATTACTATACTAGGTGGACTGAAGCTGTCAGCAGCAAGACATGCAACACTGAGGATGTCATCAAGTTTTTGGAAAGTAATATAGTCACCAAGTATGGAGTTCCCTATGCTCTGGTATGTGAGAACGGGTCTGCTTTTGCTTCTACAAGATTATCTAGCTGGGATTTTGACTATGGGATCATATTGAAATTCTCCTCAAACTACTATCCCCAAGGGAATGGATTAGCAGAATCCACAAATAAAAATTTACTAAACATCATAAAAAAGTTAATAGAAAAGAACCCTAGGGAGTGGAACACCCTACTGAAGTATGCCTTATGGGTAGACAGAACTAGAATGAAAGTTGCATTAGGAAATTCACCTTTTCACTTAGTATATGGGCTGGATCCCATCCTCCCTATTAACTTAACGATTCCTACACTGCAGTTTGCACAAGAATACCTTGGCATAGATAATAACCAAGAGGTCAGGTTGCTTCAATTGATGCACTTAGAAGAGAAAAGAAGTCAGGCAATTGATTAATTTGCCAAACATCAGGCTGTTGTCAAACGCTGGTTTGACAAAAGAGCCAGAGTCAAGGCCTTTAGAATTTTAGATCTAGTCTTGATGTGGGACAAAGCTCATGAGAGGAAGGGAGATCATGGTAAGTTTGATAAACTCTGGATAGGTCCCTTCCAAATTTCAAAAATTCTAGGAGACAACACTTATAGGCTTAAAACCTTGACAGGTGAGGATGTTCCATTACCAGTTAATAGACAGTTCCTTAAACATTATTTCCAAGCCTAAGTCAGGTTCATGAGAGTCATGTGTATCATAGTGTACATGTTTGTAGAGTTGTTTGTACAGTTTTGTTTTGTTGTTTTGTTTTGTTTTGTTGTTCAATTCTATTTTGGTTAGTCAAGATGGTGCATCTCATCACCCGAAGAAAATAACTAAATTGTTAGGAGTCAAGTGATGAGAACAAATTCATATATAGGTTATGACTCATTTTGAGAAGTATTGGTGATCAGGTCTATGATATCTTTTCATCAAGGTGCCCTTTCTTGACCAAAGTGACTCTTTCACAATGACTCACCTAACAGCCTTGGGTTTGTTGAACACACAAGTATAGGTGCTAAGTGAAAAATTTAAAGGGACTCCCTTGCTACCAATACAATCTCCAACCTAAATTAGCAAGTGACCATACCTTGCACACTAAGCTTACATGATGACATCAAATTTATAGAGTATAAAATATTGAAAAAATTAGAAAAAGGAAATAAAACTAGGCCATCTAAGTAACTCTACCGGGGCTATAGACGCCTGCTAGCAGTGGGGCTCTACTTAGGGGGATTGTATAGATAACCTTGTCGGGGATATGGATGCTTGCTGGTAGCAAAGCTCTATCTAGGTTGGCTATAAGGGATGATCCCAAACTATGTAGATTAACATTAGTTACTCATGTTTTCAACTTGCTTTCAAGATGAGGATACTTAATCATTTGTACACCTCATCCTTTGCTAGCATTCTTGCCATGATGAAAACTTTGTCATTCAGAAAGATTATGATGCTTATACTTAAAGAGAGTTAGAATACTATATTAGAATGTGATCACATCACTTGAATCATTAGAATTTAGTTGTTTTCTTTGGTGGCAAGTTGTTGTGTGGTTACACAACATGCCCCATTTTGACTTGACAAAATAGGGACCCAACTTTTTGCTACTTTGGCTTGTGTTGTTTTTCTGCTTCTCGACGGTCTGGTAAAAGTAAGTTAGGCAGTTAACCCTGCATAAGGGGGTGAATATAAGTCATCATGATGAGGTTGGTTTGTAAAATTTAGTATTTCATATCATTAAGCTCATAGTTGGAAAGTAGATAAAATTCCATGCAGGTTTGTCTTTTGGATCACCTTGAAATTCCTTAAGGGGAGAAAGTTATGGTAAGTCAAAGTTCCAGTCAAACCTGATATTCCGGGGGGGAGTCATATTTCAAACATCAGTCACCTTACTTAAGATCACCCTGATGTCAGTTTATCACCTGATAATCACTTGGTCCACAAACTCTGGATGTCAATTTTAGGTGATTACTGTGTCTGCCAGTCAAAACAGTTTCAAATATTTTGCAGGGGTCATATTTTGAATATCACCCTGTTGCAAAATATCACCCCAATGTCAATATGATGATGACATCATATAAACCTGATGAATAAAGAAAATCACCCTAAAGGGGATGTCATCATTCTTTTTACCTCGCGGAGGTATGTATCCGTTGATCACCCTGTCCAACAATATGACGATGACATCATTTTTATACGATGTTCAGATGAAGTCATTTAAACGCTGACATCATCCTGATCCTTTGAAAGGGGGCACTTTAGTTTTGAGGGGTCACATTTTAAATATCCCCTAATCTTAAAATCATGACCCGATATTCTCAACATCACCTGATTCATTAACATCAGTTTTGCCGCTCAAAAGCAAGGGTCATATTACACAGAGGGGGTCATATTAGGAATATCACCTAATCTTTTGAAGATCACCCCCCTCATATTGCCCCATGACATTAAATACACATAAATGCAGTAGGTGGATTCCTACCGATTGCGAACATGATTTAAACACCTAGCAGCATCCGTAGATTCATGGCAAAAGATCAACGTAGTTGATCGATTTAACCTGATTTTACCCTAATTTGCAATATAGATGCATTTAAAGGTAAATTTACAAAGTCATTTTTCATTTACCTTGTGAAGAAACAAGGAATTTACAGAGCATAGAGTCAAACCCTTATACGAGCTACTTGCGGATGGATAACAACTTGCAGCAAAATAGAACACGTGATTATCATCATTTGAGACCCCTTTTCCGTAATCATCAGCCTAATCCAACAGATAAGCGTTATGAGGTAAGTAATTTAAAAACCCTCCTATTGTCATTTTCTGCATATCTAGGTAGTATGAATTTTCTGTTGGTTTGATACTATAGGTAGGCATATCATGATGAAGTAATGAATATTAAAGGGCATAATATGCATGATGCCGTAAATGTAAGTGTATATGAATGAATGTGGATATCATGGTAAGACCAGTTGTGTTTATTATAGGAATCCATGGCAGACATCAGGAAGAATATATCTGGAGCAAAATTTCTTAAGCCTATGTTTCCTCAACTTGAGGGAGTACAATTCAAGTATGGTGTCATCAGAGATACTCATCAGGGAAATATAGATTTAGTGGCATGGTCATCCAAGATGCATGATGACAGAGATAATACCCTCCTAGATGCCATTTTTGTATCAGGAATGTAGCATGTGGCTGGATTTCCATATGCCATGAAAACCCTAGAGCTAATAGTGGAATGTGCCAGAAATTACAACCCTCGGACAAGACGGGTGGAGAAACATGGAAGGGTTTATGCAGATTTGTCAATAAAAGGGATTACATCTACTTTCAATCTCCCAGTTGGAAAGAAGGTAGTCAGTATGGATCTGCACAAACTAGAAATAGAATATGAAAACAATAAAAAACTGCAAGAAAGAGGATATATCAGTGGAGATCTAAGAATAGCACTTATACTGCCTCTGCCAAATTGCCAGTGTATCTGTACAAATTTGACTTTGATGATGAGTATCAGTATATGATTACCCTGCTCAGCAAGATGACAGGCTAGCCTAATGCTGGGAGTTTCAATAATTTGATGTATGGAGTCATCTTTATGTGTCTTTATATAGATAATAAACCATTATGGGCTAAGATCATTAGTGATGCCTTAGATGAATAGATGATGGACTTAGGAGGACTGGAGTGTTCATTTCACATGACTTCATATGTTGTTTATTCATGTGCTTACAAGGGGACATTTGATGTATTGACCACAGTTGGAAACATTGGTGGTAGTATAGATGATGCCCATATATGGGATCGTTATCCTTAGTTACAAAGAAAAGACTATCTCCTTAACTACAAATTGGTGAACGATGCATTTTCCATGCATCTAGTTAGAACAATGGAGGAGGATAGAACCAAAAGATTGAGCATGGAAGCTCAAGAAGTTATATACAAGCATGGGGACTGGTTCATCAGTTTTCACATTTTCCTACATCAGAATAGAGGGTTTTGAAGGATAACCATTCATGTTACCCAGGTACCCTACTGATGGGGTAGTCCTGATGGAGTTTTTAAGACATATATCTACTATACTGGATGCATACAAAGCAAATAAGAAAATACCTCCAGTATTGTTTCCAATAACTATACGTTGGTACATATGCCCTAATTCAGAAAGCATAAAGAAAGCTATAGAGGGTCTAAACTTGATGAACTTACAGCCATTTCCATTGGCTAGATCATATGATCCCTATGGAAGAATGCAAAGGATAGTAGGGAAACCTATACATCAGAAGCACATAGAGGATTTCAGGACTGATTGTGAGGATGAGGCCGAGGTAAGAAGAAGAAAATATCAAAGACTCACTTTGAATCAGGTAAGGACATTTGATTGCATATCAGTGCCTACATAGTTAAAGAGAGATGATGGCAAAACAATGTCAAATGAATATGAGGACAAAAAGGTGTATAATGACACCATTTCAGCACCTGACCTAACACAACCTGAAGACATTTCAATAGATCAGTTTATAGGTGGGGTGCTGTAGCTAACCTAATCATGGGTGAATGATCAAATAAGTATATTGAAGAAGGGGGTAGCCATCACAGTAGATAATAAGAGAAAAAGGCAGGAGATTCCTGATGAAGAATATGATGTCTTTCTTGGGGAGAAAAGAAAATCTAATGGAGAAAGGCTGGTAGCCTAGAAATAAGGAAAAGGACCCACTAGAAGAAAAAGGAAGACTAATAATGAACCTAAGGGAGTAATAATTGAGAGAATTGATATGTCAGCTGAAGGTGCATCTGCATTAGGATAGGCATCAACCTCATCTTCACCACCTCTAATGGATAAACAAAAGACCAAAAAGATCCTGAGGCTAGTTGTAGAGACTGCAAAAATACAAGATGAAGGCCAAACCTCATAGCAAAATGTGGAGGAGGATATCCTTATTGAAGAGGAGCCTACAAGAGATGACCCCATGATGATCACTAGGAAGAGGAAGGCACCCCTAGTAGCATCACCACCTAAAAAACAAAGAACACATATGAGGGGTGAAATCATAAATGACCCTATAGTATTAAGGGGAGCTGGTAGTGGAGTTTTTAGAAAAGAAATGCAACATGATGTGCCACTTCCTAATATTATACAGTTTAAGACTGAGAAGGCTGAAGAGCAAGCAAAAGAAGCCTCTAGGGTAGGTCATGGTGGTACTTTCTCCTCGGAGGACAACGTTGACTTATTAGATGATGAGGTGGTCCAAAATGTGGCTTCTCATCAGATGGAAACACTTGCTTCTAATACTCGCATGACCCCACATGGGACCCCATCAGCACAGATGGCGGTATTAGAAGAGTTGAAGCAAACAGAGTAAGAAGAGAAAGAAAATAGCCCAGAGAGGGCAGCCCAGCAAATGGGGCTTGACAAATTAGTGGATTAGGTAGCTAGCCCTATGGTGATAGACTTGACATATAGGGCTGATATGAGCCCTAAAGATAAGGTAGGTGAACCTGATAGAACAGAAGACATCGAAGGAGTTGAGCAGGCAGAAATAGAGAGTGATACTCTGGATATAGGCCAGCAACAACAGGATATATCTGATGAGCCTAAGATAGTTGAAGTTCAACAAAGGGGTGGAGGTGATAAAGAAACATCAGCTGATGATGCCGTCCTGACTCAACATACCGCAGGAGATAAAGATACATCAGGTCATCAGAACCTTAAGACCCAGGAGGAAGATTCATCAGGTGTGGAGAAAAATGTAGCCCAAGATCAGGGTGATGCACCTAGGCTGAACACAATGATATCCATGGATACAAATATGCCTCAAGGTGAGGAATAGAATAGGGTGGATGAAACACAAAAGGAGGTGGTGTAGGATTAGGTCCAAGACCAGTACGTAGATACGCCACAAGATCCTCCCCTGCAGGAAGAAGTTCCTCAAGACAAAGAAATACAACAAGATTCCCCTCATGGAGAATATCATGAGGAAGAAATAAGGAAATCACCCTCTCCATCTAGAATAGAGATAGACAATGGAGATCAGGGTGGACATGATGATGATTATAGATAACAAGGATCCGGAGATCAAGTACCTCAATGGCTTGAAAATGAAATAGGTACAGAACAAGGCCTTGAAATTCAAGAATTTGATGTTTCGACCCTATTTTTAATAACCATTATGAAACCTAAGAGGAAAGCTAGATTAACATCTGCACTTAGAAGAGATCCTGCTACAGGCAGAAGGACCATCCAAGTAGCACTTCCCATTGTTGAAAAGGAAAAAGGCAAGATCACCCTGGAAAAATTCTAGATTACAACAGTTGACTTGGGGTTTTCCAATGAAGACTAGGAGGGTCAAGAAGGGAAGGATATAATTGATTCTTTAACCCAAAGGGTGAAGAGAGAAAAGGAAAAGAATAAGCAGCATAAAGAGCACATTGCTCAACTGCACTCATACATAAAAGGGTTGATTAACCCTGATGGTACATCATCAGATCAGGCAGTCCCATTGACTACAATCTCTCAAGAGGAGGTTAATAAGTTAGACCTTATGAAGCATGAGTCAGTCATCATGAGGAAGTGGATGTTATTAGCACGCATGGGAGCTAAGGAAGTAGTGAGAGCCTCTTTGCAGAGGTGGAATTCTTTGAGTACCTCCAGGAAGAAAGTTGATAAAATACAAAATGAGACAGGAAGAAGATCATTCCAGTTAGAAAAGGCCTTGGGTGCTCTAAGAAAAATAAAGAGGATTAATCCTCAGATCCTAATAAATAATTAGGTATTGGATAATAACACTGCCATGTTGGTGGATATTTGGTATAATGACATCAGGTTTGAACATGATGTACTGAAGAATTGTAGTAATAAGATAAGAGATATTAGTGTAAAACTACACAGGATGATGTCCTATGAAGCAGAAGTCCTGGAAGCCCTAGAGGGAAAAGTCGAGGGGAAAATTGAGAACCAAGACACAAACTTTGCCATAAAAGCTTTGCATGATAACTTTCAGCTGATGGCTAATGATCCTCTCACCCACCTGACAGAAGAGGCAATGAATAAGATCATGAGGATCAAAGTTAGGGCGGAGAATTATAATGAAACATTAAGTAACTGGAAAGGTAAGTTGGAGACCCTCAGAGATAAATTTCAAGCCCACAAGCATGCCATTGCTAATGCCAAAACACAAGATGGCAGGGAGGCTAATAAGATAGTGGAAGCCTATGAAAATATCAGGACGATCATGAAGGTCCATATACAGGAAGATATTCATCAGGGTGATGACAATACATAAAGTGATGATCATGATAATCATGATGAAGAAGAAGAACCTGTGGATTAAACGAAGATGTGCCACGAAGGAAAGCATGCACATCAGGTACTTAGAAGAAAATAAGTCACCTAGATGGTTGCCAACTGGCGACATGTGCCACAAATGAAGATGTTGACTAAGTCAAAAGGAATATCCACTGTTGATTTTAATTGATGAATCTTGACCATAGGTCATTTGTAACCACTCCCTCACCTTATTCTATAAAAGGTGCAGGGATGCCATATTTTGAATATTCAGAAGCTTAATTGAAATTGGATTGCTGAAACATCAGGACCTATTTCAAAGATGTTGTAGACATACATGTTTTTGCATACTTAATGAAAGAGAAGATCATTTGATTACAAATCATCGTAAATCCTGAGTAGTCTATGTTTGAATTCTTGATACATGCTTTGATTTACTACGTCGCTTGGAGTGCTCATCAGTCTACATGTGTTGTCTTCATTCATTATCCTTTGAAGTTAGCATCATCTGTATCTAGCTGTGGAACATCCTAGTGAAAATATGGTTTGATTTCTTCTCCTAATGACAGTATCAAGTGTGTATGTGGTTCAATAGCTAAGATTCATCAAAATTTGAAGTATTCTTTTAATTTTCTTTAAATTTCAGAACAATTCACCATCACAATTGCAAATAATAGACAATCAGAAGCAAATAATATGAAATATGCTAAAATCTCATAGACAATTGAAAATATATAGCATATTTAGAGTTAAAGCATGTTGAATGGATAAATATCATGCAAAGATCCAAGTACAGACACATTATTTGAGCAAATAACTTTGTAGAATAACTTTTCTATGTAGCACATTTACAGGATATAGAATTTACTGATCAATGTAAGGCCCCTTGAATGATTAACAACAACACATGTCAACCACTAAGTAACGTCAGTAGATTATGAACTAATCAACGGAGACTTGGGATCATGAATTCTTTGAATTCATCATATCTTTCAAGATGAATAAAGGTTGTTGTGTAGCTTTTATTCTATGTTTGTTTGTGACTAACATCATGATCAACATGTCCTAAGTGGGATGATGTTGATAAGAGCAAGGATAGAAGAGTTCACTTGGCACAAGAAGAGGAAAAGAAAGAAGACTAGGAACTAACAGTAGCCCATCTAGAAACAAATGGAGAATTTCTCATGGTGGAAAAAGGCAAAGTGCAGCAAACACCACAAGTATCCATTTTTAAAACTAATTGTTTAACCCATGGAAAAATGTGTAAGTTGATCATAGATTCAGGTTCACATGACAATTTAGTTTCCTGGGATATGGTACATAAATTGGGATTGAAGACATTTGATCATCCTAGTCCTTACAATGTCACTTGGGTAAGTCAAGAGTAGCAAGTAAGGGGTAGTCAGAGGGCATATGTTGATTTTTCAATTGGTCCATATCATGATTATGTTTTGTGTGATGTAATTTCAATGACATGTGGGCATATAATTTTGGGTAGACCATGGCAACATTTAAGAAGGACAATTCATGATGGCTATACTAATAACTATTTGGTGCACAAAGATGGTAAAAAGTTTAAACTAATACCTTTACCTTGTGGAGACAAGAAGGAACATGCTACTATCTGTTTTGGAGAAAAATTACAGTTGAATGTGTAGGTTAAGGATGGTTGGAAGCAACATGACCAGTTACAACAGAGGAAGGTGGATGACAGTCCTAAAGAACAGCAAGTTTGGGACTTAAATTGCATCAAGATTGGGGACATTGATTGCCCTATAGGGAGGCAGGAAAAGGGAGGCAAACAATTGGGAAAAATAGATCAAAACCTTAAGATGGGAAGAGCAGAAGCATTACAGCAGCAGGGTCCTAGGCAAGGACATCAAAATATGTTTTGTGATACTAACACTTTTGGTAAGAGTCGTGTAGGTTGGAGAAGAAGGAGGATAACCCTTGGAGAGTTCATGTTCCCTGTCACAAATCAGAGGGACTCTTCAAAAAGACTGCAGGATGTTTGGAGCAGTTCACAAAACTCTTGGGACAAGAGTTTTCTTCATGTTGGGGAGTACGGTGTAGGAGCACCTAAATGAACACCTTGGAGCAAGAAGACACCAATGACCATGGGAGGAGCCTATGGAGCAAATCAAGTCAATTGGGACACAGCCAATTATGGCATGTTGTAATGGTCAAGATGATGTAATGGTCAAATGTCCTGAGGGTCCTGGCAAGGACCCTAGGACCAAAAATGATGTAAGTTGGGCCAATAGTGCCTCTAGAGTCAAATATAGGTGTCTAAGGTTAGGAAAAAAGTGTAATGATCCTAAGGAGATCAAACATGATGTTTTGGTAGGGTAGAAATCCATTAAAACAAAGTGTAAAATTCAAATGTTTGAAACAAGCATTTAGGCGGGAAAGTCATTTTGAACTATTTTGATGGTTTAACCAACTCCAACAGATGGGAATCGGTTGTGGAAGTTGGGGCAAAGGTTATGTAATCCTATCCAAGGCATGAGATGGAAGGTGTGGAATCATTTGAGACCTAGGTTGTATGGTCTAACAAAAATAAACAGAGGTTTTCATCTAGTTCTTATTTTTCCTTGCATTTTTGATGATCTTTTGATTTGTGGTGGCATGGTAAATGTCTTAAATCTTCATTGAACAGTATTAGACCTTATTTAATGCTCTGAGAAGGTTTCTAGACTAGTTTTACTTCTATTCATTTGACTGATACAAAGAACAGCAAACTGTCCTGTGTGTTTTGAGAGTTGACAATGCATTTTTTGGACCTTTCCATGAATGTAAGACCTTGATTCTCATGGAATAGGTCTTTGATGACATGTATAATATGATTTCTAACCTTAACAAGGTAGGAGGAGTGCAGATTGGGAGGTGATCACCATTAGAAGGCAAGATTACATGTGAAAAGAGCATGGGCATGATGGCACAGGTGTAACAACAGGAGATATACCTTAACAAGGTAACCTTTTTATGATTGATGTTGTTTGGTATGAGCACTAAGATGGTGTTAGACCTTTGAATGAGGTCTAGAAGTGACTAGAAGTGTGAGATCTAGTAAACCCTAGGTTTTGGGTCCTAGAGATGGGGATTTGGTGTTTAAACATTTGAATGAGCAAATCATTGTCTGAAACCTTGAAATTACCCTATTTTGGAACCTCTCTTAAGACTGTTTGAAGGTTTGGAGTGAGTATGACAAGTATCCAATAGTGTTCCTTTGAAAAGTGGGTAAATTAGGCCTTGTAGGAAGGTTGCAAGGTGTCAGAACACTCGGTTTGGTCCAAAGTAATAGTGCCTAAGTTTTGATATGTTTTAGAACCCTGAAAAGGGTACTCAGATCAGTCATTTGTTTTAGAAGTGCTTTGGGAAAGATTGGAGAAAAGTGCAGATTACCCGCTGAACAGGGCTATTAGGATTAGGCCTAGTTAAGAGGAGTTGTTAATGAACCAGTCAAAATAGTGTGAAACCTTTTGAATCTTGTTGATTAGGGCATGTTAAGACCATAGAAGGTGTAAGATTGCATCTTAGAAGTTGGAACCCAGTTTGAGTCCTTTGGTGCAGTTTAGGGCAAGGAGAAGACTAGTGAATCTTATTGGTTGAAGCCCACAATTGATTTAAATCTTTTGATCTTGCTAAATTGCCTCTAGAGACCTGAGACCTCTGCATCAAATGTACTAATGTGCATGAGGTAGGTGCTTTAACACCACCCTGACCAAAAGCAATGGGATTTTTTGCCAAGGTTCCTCCTCCGTCATCCTTACAAGGATTAGGAGAAAACCTTCAAGAGAGAAGCTATTCATCACAAATCATAAAATTACTTTTGTACCAGCTTCCTCTTTAGAAATTTCTAAGAGTGTAGAAAGTAATGAACCCTTGATGGTAGACAAAGAAACTCCCCTTGTAAATATAACTAGCAAGACTAAAAGAAATAGAAATGCAATGAAAAGAAGAAGAAAGCATCAAGCCTTAGTATTACATTTTCATTTTAGGTAAGTATTTATCACTCATTCAGCCACCTTTGATGTAGTACCTCTTTGAATTTCTCTTATGGGTGGCCTCCTCTTAAGTGTTGTGTTGTGTTCCCCCACGTACTATTAAATGTTTATTTATGTCTCCTTGGATGACCCTTGATACTCTTGTAAGGTCAAGGATACAAGGAGACTGCCTCCATTGTGACATTTCTTCTATTTGTTTCTCTATTCTTCTACTCTCCTCTTGTTGCAAATGTTGTGTGTGGTGCCTTGGGGGAATAACATTGTGGATGGTATCTTGGGGGCATCTTCCCATGTTGTGACCCTGAGTCACTTTTGTCTCTTCTCTCATTTTTCATTATTTCATTTTGTTTAGTAGGAAAAGAGGGAAGATGAGATTGATGGTGTTTAGGTTAGATCCTCCTTTCACTACTAACATTCAGGGACATTAAATAAGTTGAATCACAACTTTTGCAAGAGGATTCACCTATAGGTTGGCTATCACTTGTAATGATAGGGTAATTTGGAATTTATTGATTAATGTATTAATTCAATGCCTGATTATGCTTAAAACCCTAATTATAGAAAATCATAAATAAACAGACCAATCCTGACAAATGCTTGTAGACAAAGATGTAACATTCAAAGTAGATACATACTAGACTTTAAGATTCCATATACTAAAATGTTGGGGGCTAAAGAGTAGGTACCCAAGCCCAAGGTAGGGTTTTCTTCTTAAAATCCCAGAAATGGTCTGTAACTTGTTTCTATTGTTCTGATGGTTTTTCAGGTCTACAAATCTGGAGGGCTTTGAGGCAGGCGCCCAAGCCTAGGTAAGGATTTTCTTCTCTGATATAGACACTATACTCCCTATCACAACCTCTAGCAACTCCACTTCTATAGAACACGACACCTATCATCTGTAATCACAAAGAAGGGGGTTGGGGGTTGTGGTGTTTAGGAGCTTGCCTGAGCCAAGCCCCATAATTGCATTCAAGCCTTCCAACACCATTGTTTGATAAAGACTATGTATCCCTATAGGATAGAGGCAAAAACAAATTGACAAATTGATAAATGATTGATTCAACACAAATATATATCACCTCAGAGGTCTAGCTTGCATGTAGATGAAAATCCTTCAACACATGAGAAGATGAAGCCAAATCTACATAACAAACACAACAATAATATTTTGCTCTACAATAATGAATTCTTTGAATGCTCTAAAATCATAAGTTTACCAAAAGTTCATAATCATCTTCTAGTGTACAAATGAAACCCTAAACATGCTTATATATACATTCTTGCTACAAATTTTGTAATTCAAACTTAAGATGTCAACAACGAAACCTTTTAATGGTCACATAACTGACATTTAAAATTTAGGCCCTGACCAAATAGGGAAGGACTAGGGTGTGAGCCCCCAATCCCTAGGCCCTATTTTTAAAGCAAGATTAAGTCAAACAAGGTCCCCTTAGCCCCATTTGACATGGGTTTTCAAGGATTTTGCATTGGGAGTTAAAATGAACATGCATGATGAAAAACAAGGGACCCGGGAGATAAACTTAGGAGGTAAAAGTGCTAGGGGTACATTTTATGATTAAACATTTAGCCCCCACTTTAGTGTATGTATGATCTTACAACCCATACATGCATTAAAATATGGTTAAAACACAACAAACATGCTAGGCACTTGAGGCCAATGTATACACAAAGGTTGAGGAACTAACCCTAGCCCCCAATCGTAGGTAGACATTAGAGAAAACACACCATAGACATGCCAAACACAATGAAGATAGTAATAAGCATGCAAAAAATGGAGAAGATAGTAAGAGTCATGCAAGATATGGAGAAGACAGTATTGAAGACACGTATAACACAATGAATACAGTGAATGTAGTGACTATTTCTTTTTTATTTTCATATATATAAATGAATGCAGATGCATGGAAAGTATAAATGTAATCACACAATTCAAAATGTAGGAGGGGCATTTTTCCACACTCTTTGGACTACATATGGGGAGAAGACACACAATACAAATCTCAAAGTGTAGGGAGGGGAATTTTGCCACATAGCGTTAGGCTACACTTGAGAACAAGCAGGCCATACAAAACGCGAGTGTAGGGAGGGGCATTTTGCCACACATCTTTAGACTACAAAAGGGAACAAACACACCATACAAAACTCAAGTGTAGGGAGGGGCATTTTTCCACACAGTTTTAGGCTACACAAGGGGGAAAACACATGGAAGACACACGAAATACATGAGCACCGTATAGTATGCCAAAGACATACTATATGTCTTAAACACGATAAACAAGGCAATGGGAGGAACTTATTGCTAAGCCCCCACCATCTCAAGCATGCTATAGGCACACTTGATGGTTGGGACCCTAGCTACTCAAAGGACTTTTACAATAAAAAGGATGTGCACTAGCTCAAGAGATACACCATCTCCACCTCTGCAGGGGATTTGAATAAAAGGATGTGCCGATATCTTGCCTCTACAGAGGGCTTAATGATTGAAATATAGAATAAAGATGTGCACTCACACTAGAGATACAACATAACACCTCCACAAAGTGCTTACAAACATGCTTTGTTAGTACCAAAACCATCATACATCTTACCTTTATATGCCCCCACCTTAAGGTAGTTGATATCATGTGTCGATATTAAGCAAGTTAAGGTAGAGAGAAAACACACAAGGGAACAAGATCTTTTGCAAAGTCCATTCCCCCAAAGGTGACATGTACTTTATGATCACCAAAAGTTTCCACAAGCACACACTTCTTAATCTAAGTAATGCATGAATACAAAGAATCCAAGGCTACACAAATGGGTTTGAGTCCAAGTATAGCTGTGGGGCTTATACTACAAGCATCTCAAAACTGAGTGTAACAACAAGGTGAGACACCCAAAACAATCAAAGTGCACGGACTATCAAATACAACATGGAGTGATTATACTAGCCAAGCGTCAGATATATATCAACCCTATCTTCATATATGGACTAGGTCCATTTTTGGTTTACTTGTTGAAGGGACACGTAGTTTGTATCAGTATATTTTTGTTTTTCGTCATCCACCAACTAGAAAGAACTACTAGAAGAAGGTAAACAATAAAAAGAGAGAGGAGAACAAGTGTCTTAGGAACAATTACATAGGAGCATGCCCCTAGGTCATCAACTACAATGCTATGCACTGAAGACACAACACACAACAATGAAAAATAGAGGAGAAGAAATATAGAAGAATGATGATACGAATAGAAGAATGGTCACAACAAAGGCTGTCTCTCGGTATCCTCAACCTTACAAGAGTATCAAGGGTCATCCAAGGAGGCCTAAACAACACATAATATAACACGAGGGAAACACAACACAATAGGGGAGGTCACATAAATGAGAAAATAATGCTATGACATAGGTGACCACCAGGGTTAGAAATACTTACCTATTGCTAAGAAAGGTTCAAACTTGTGAGCATCTTAAAAAGGTGCTCCATCAAGTTTTGTAAAAATTATGAACTATTCACATTTGTTTGATTCATATTTTCAGGATGATCAATTGGTGTTTGTTTGTCAAATCATTATATATTGGAAATATTCTATTGTTTGCAAGGAGGGGAATCATTACTATTTCCCACTAATGATAATCATCTTATTCTTTTCCAATCCTTTGATTTCTTATTTTGTTGAGTTTGTCTATTGTAGTAAAAAGTGATATCTTCCACTGTATCAACCTTTTCTTGTGTCATAATTTCTTGTCTTAATTGTTCAATTTGTCTTTCTAATGCATTTTGGTTAGCTCCTGATCCTTGAATGGATAACAGAGGAGGAACCTCAGAATAAATAGTGTTTCTTTATGGATGAGGTGAATTTGTAACTTTCTCCTTATCCACTTTTATCATCTATACCCACTATTTCATCATAATCCAAATAGTCATCTTCAACTTCTACTGTATTTTGTTCCATCATGTTGTTTTCAGTATCCTTAGGAAAGGGATTAGTAAAGATCTGTAAATTCTAATTCAGACGAGAAACCAACTTAATTCCATTGTCATTCACACCAGTTACTTGTATAACATTCGAATCGATGAGGTCTTGTATTTCAATTTTAAGACACATACATCATTCAGTATCATGCCCTTGATGTTGATGATAATGATAAAAAAAATTAGCATCAAAATAAGGTCCTTGCATTCTACTAGCATCTAATGGTTTAATCAAAGGAAGCTTCAAGAGGTTATTACTCACTACTTGATTCATGATAGAATGTAAGGAGTCAGATATCAGAGTGAATTGTCTTTATTGTTGCCGATTATGAAATGGTGTCCTCTTTGAATTAGTGATAGTGAACATTTGTGAAAAATTATTTGAATTCTACCCATTAACCTTGATGAAACTCTTATTATTCATCTTAAAGTTATTTTGTGAAGGTCCACCCATGGATTGACCAGCTTGAGCCGATGAGTTTTGGTTTTCATATTGACTAGACAGAAGTTGGTAATCATGAAGGGCTATGCATAAATGTTGAAAAGAGTTATACTTCATCAAGAGGATCTTATTATGGATGTTAGGCTATAGATTTGTAATAAATACATTCTAAACATCCTCATCATTCATCTAGTATCGAATTTGTGCATAAAGAGCTTGATACCAACTAATAAACTCAATTAACTTCTCTTTCAAAACTTGTTTGCAATGAACTAAATCAATTAATGAGACTTGAAGTCTAATGTTTTCTTGAATATGTTGTAAAAGTTGATCAACTAGCTAAGAGAAAGAGTGTATTGAATTCAGAGGTAAAGAACAAAACCATTCTAAAGCAATATCTTTGAGAGATCACGGGAAATGTTTTGCTAACAAGTCCTCTTCAAAGAAGAAATCGCTACACATAGCCATGAATTCTGCCACATGAGTATTAGGATCACCTTTTCCACCATATTTTTCAAACCGAGGAGTTTCAAACTTCTTAGGCATAAGAGTTCTCAAGATTGCATAAGATAAAGGATTGCAAGTGTGATAAGTTGGTATATTAGGTTGTGAAGAATTTGTCAAGCTCATCACCGTTTGTTGTAAAGAGGTCATGCCTTGCAAGATTTGGTTTAGGAGGGCATCATTAGGAGATGCGGTTTGAGAATTTGAAGCCATGGTCATGAAAAATTTAGGGGATTGATTGTGAGTGGTAACAAAAGGTGGTTGAGAATAAGTGGGATAGAGAGGTGGTTGAGAGTGATTATTCATGAAAGAAGTCACCCTAGGTGCTAAGTTTTGATAATCGAATCCCACAACTTTGTAATTTTGTGAATTAGTGCCATTAGATACTCCAATACTAATGGTATCATTACTACAAGCATGTGCATTAGTAGTTAAAATTGTTGATGTAAAAGTAGACATTCCAGTAGTCGATATAGGTGCCGATACTTATGTATGAGACGGTGATGACATGTTATTAATAACATTCGCACATTCAGTCACTAGAATAACATTATGATGCACTATATGCATTAATCCTCAAAGTGCATTAACACCATATTGTCCTTTTTTTAACAACTCTCTGAATCCCGGGTATAGCTTCTTCCGCTATCCTTTCATTTTCCATAAATGCTTGAAAATCAACTATTTCTTTGTCATGTTTGATTATTTGCTCATCAGGTACATGTGTTATCACCTCAATAGGGTCCTCAACATCATGAAATATTTGTTCTTCCATTATAGTTGTAGTAGGTATGTTGTCTTGTAAATTTTGTGTTTCTCCTTTTGTAAAGACGGTGTTAATGGATTTTCAAAGGCAGGAACACCATTGGTTTTAGGGGCATTAGAACCCATTAGTCTAATACTTCTCCTTGAAGGGATATTTATATTAGGGAAGTAGGTTATAACACTCATGAAAAATCATAGAAGATTCAATGCACAAACTAATAAAACAATCCCAAGGAACAAGATATGCTTATTAAAATACACTGAAAATGTTCAATTTTTCCACAATTTTTCAATGCAAATGCCTACAAGAATTAGTATTGTAAGGAAATTTATGAGAGGTAGTGAATTATAAACTTAATGTTAGTCCAATAATGCAGCAATATCCTTCACAACACACCTATAATGCAAATCTAGATAGATGACAAGGTAAAATCTAGTGAAAATGCAATGCTATGAAACCTTAATTGTGAAATTAAGGCATGAACTATGAAAAATGATGTATGAATGAATTGTAATTGGATTTATGATACAAAACAACTAATCTCAGATCTAAAAATGATTTTAAAGTCCTACAATGCTCAATGCAAGTGCAATTTTAAGGAAAAATGAGTGAATATGCTATTTTTTGTTGAAATTGATTGTGTAAATGCAAAATATAAGATGTAAATGAAAAGACACACAATAATGAAACACTACAATTAGAAATCAGTCCTAAAATATTGTTTAAAAGAGTAGTAAAATCTGAAACAAGATTTTCACCACAAACCCTAGGTTTTTGAAAAACTAGGTTATATGAAAAATGTACAAAATTTTCAAGCAAAATATAACAATTTAAGCATGAAAATGCAATGTAAATGATTGTAAAATGGTGTACTTCTGTAATTCATATTAGATCTGATGTAAAAATCAGATATCAAATAAAATTTAATGAAATTGATGCAAACTATGTCAACATGCAAGTCTAGAATGTCAGTTTTTCAAAATTTTCAAAATTTTCAATTTTTTTTCTAAATTTTCAAATGCAATAAGATGAAAATTAAATGAATGAATGTAAATCTAAAGTACATGGTGTACTCATGGTTAGGAGGGTCCATAGAGTGAACAATCTAGATCGTGCAACAAGAGTAAACATAACGGAAGCAACTCAATTATAGGATGCAAATGCAGATTTAGATGTTTAGTCTATCAAAGATTTAAAATACTAACATGTCAGAAATATGTTAGCTTACAAATTAGGGCTCATAGGCCTAATTCTCTAGTTACAATATATGCACAGGATATGGCTTTGAAGTGCCTTATAGAAGAAAATCTAACATATCAACTATGTATCTTTGATTAACTACTTTCCTATGCATCTATTACATGATTGTATATCATCTTCAGATCACAAGAATTCTCTACATCGGCCAAACAAATTACAAACTTCAATGGAAGAGATGTAATGTGTGTACACAGATAGGTCCACCCAAAACATATGAAAATCCTCTACAAGTGAATGAATCAAGGTGTGGACCTCAGGGAAGGTTGGTCATGTCCCAAACTATCTTGAATGATGTTCCATTTAGCTCTGCAAGTCATGGAAGTGCTCTACAAGTCTTCTCCTTTAGCTGATTGTCTTAGACTGTCTGGATGCTTTGTTATGAGAAAATAGTCATTTTTCTGGTAGCGATATCTTTTTGGTAACTAATCGAAATGAGCTTAATTTTGGATATGATGTGCATAATGATGTATAGATGTTAAGTCTAGCTCCACAAGGTCTGAAATGAAACTTTGGTAGAATGCAGACCAAAATACTAAAACTACTTCTAACTAAATGAACTAAAATGAACTGGAAAATGAAAGAAACAAAGAAAGAATGCAAATATTTTTGGTTGATGCAAGATTGCTCTTGAACCATGGATGCTTCTGCATCAAACACCTAGGGTTGTTGAAAAAAGTGAGTCCCTCACTTTTTTAGGGCTAGAGGAAAACTAAGATGGTCCACCTTAGTATGAGAAATCCAAAATGAGTCTTCTTCTGGTATGCCTTTCCACTTCATCAAATATTCCTTATATTGCCTTCCTCGAGTGCTATGTCAATTTTTGCTATCCAAGATGTCTTCAATCTGCTTAGGTGCTTGTTGTGGTAACTTCTTCAAATCCTCCTCAATGTTGTCACTGAACTCTCCTTCATGGTCCTAATATAGGTTTCTAATGTTGAAAATAGGTGATATTCCCAATGTCTCTAGTAACTCCACTTCATATGTATTTCCTAAATCAAATTTTCTGAGTATCCTACATGGTCCAAACTTCTTCATCTTCAACATGTTATACGTCTGAACTGGAAATCTTTCTTTTCTCAAGTATACCAATACTTCATCTCCAACTAAAAATTCTTTGTGTCTCCTCTTCTCATCTGCTTGCTCTTTGTACTTGTTGTTCATCTCCTCCAAATGCTTCTTAACCTAATTATGCACTGTATCCATGTGTCCAACAAATTCTTCTGCCTCTATACTTCTTTTATTTTCCATACTAATATCTCTCAACTCTACTACTCCTCTAGCATTAGTTCATGTCATAATCTCAAACGGTGTTCTTCATGTGCTCCTATTCCCTAAATTGTTGTATGCAAACTCTGCTTATGATAGAATGAGATCCCAATTTCCTACCTTCTCTCTAACCAAACATCTCAACAAATTTTCCAAACTCCTATTTACCACTTCTATTTGTCCATCGGTCTATAGATGAAATGCTAAACTAAACTTCAAGTCTGTCTTCAACTTCTTCCAAAGTGTCCTCCAAAAGTCTCCAATGAATCTTGTGTCTCTGTCTAAAACTATGCTATTAGGTAATACATGCAATCTCACAATCTTCTTGAAAAATAGGTCAGCTACATGAACTATATCACTTATCTTCTTACAAGGTATGAAATGTGCCATCTTTGAGTATCTTTCCACCACTACGAATATAGAATCATGTCCTCTTTGTGTCTTCAGTAATCCTAATTGAAATCCATGTTTATGTCTTCACAAGGTCTCTCTGGTACTGTCAAAGATTTGTACAACCCAATATTCTAACTACTTCCTTTTGCAACTTGCCATACTCTACAATTCTACACAGACTTCCTAACATCCTTATATATCTGAGGCCAAATGTAATTTTCATTCACCAAGGCCATTGTCTTGTCAATACCCAAATGTCTTGTCAATCCACTATTGTGCTTCTCTTTGTTCAAATTGTCTCTCATCAAACTCCTAGCTATACATAATTGATTTCCTTTAAACAACATACCTCCTTAATGAAATAGTCCAACCACTTACTTCTATCTATCAAAATAGGTTCCTTACATGCTTTCCAAGGTTCTGCAAAATCAAGGTCTTCTTCATACATATGCTTCAACTCCCCAAATCCTAACACTTCAACTCTCATCTCTGTTAGCAAATTTCTCCTTCTATTCAATGCATCTACAACTTTGTTTGACTTTCCACTCCTATGCTTCGATACAAAAGTGTAACTCTACATGAACTCTACCCTCTCATATGTCTCTGATTGAACTTTCCTTAACTGTTCAGATACTGCAAAGCTTGATGATCTGTAGACAACACAAATTCCCTAGGCAACAAATAATGTCTCCACTTCTTCAAAGCTTGAATTATGGCATAGAACTCCTGATCATAAACTGAATATCTTTGCCTTGTATCATTCAACTTCTCATTGAAATATGCTATTGGTCTACCTTCTTGACTTAACACTACTCCTATTGCATTTCCACTTGCATCACAATCTACTTGAAATACCTTATTGAAATCCAGTAATGCCAATACTGGTTACTTGTCACTCTCTGCTTCAAAAATTTAAAACTTTTGTCTGCTCCTGATGTCCACTTAAAGTCCTTTCTCTTACCTCTCATTGTCTCTGTCCTAGGGTTACATACTGAATTAAAATTTCTGATGAACTTCTGGTAGAAACTAGCTAATCCATGAAATGATCTTACTTCTCGAATACTTTTAGGTGTAGGCCATTCAACAATTGCTCTAACTTTCTCATGATCCATCTTTAATCCTTCCACAAAAGTCACAAATCCCAAGTATACCAATTCTTCCTTCATGAAACTACATTTCATAATGTTTATCAACAATTTCTCTTCTCTCAACCTCTAGAATACTTGTCTTAGGTGCCACAAATGTTCTTCTTTTGTCTTACTGAAAATCATAATATCATCCAAATATACAATAACAAACTTACCCAAGAATTACTTCAAAACTTCTTTCATCAACCTCATAAAAGTACTTGGTGCATTAGTCAATCCAAAAGGCATCACTAACCATTCATACAATCCTTTATTTGTCTTAAAAGAAGTCTTCCATTCATCTCCTTCTCTGATTCTGATTTTGATCTGATGGTATCCACTCTTCAAATCTATCTTTGTAAAATATTTTCCTCCACTCAAACAATCCATAATATCATCCATCCTAGGCAATGGAAATCTAAACTTAACTATGATCTTGTTGATTTCTCTAGAGTCTATACACATTCTCCATTCTCCATCCTTCTTTGGTGATAGCACTGTAGGTACTGCACAAGAGCTCAAACTTTCTCTGATTAAACCTTTCCTCAACAATTCTTATATCTATCTATTCAATTCTTCATTCTCTGTTGGTGTCATTCTATGTGCTACTTTATTAGGCAAATTTGCTCCAGGTATAAGATCCATATGATGACTGATACTCCTGATTGGTGGCAATCCTTCAAGTACATTATCTAATATGATGTCTTCATACTCTATGAGTAACTTAGTTATCTCCTCCATTTGTGATTCTTTAGCCTTTGTCTTTAGTGTTTCAAGCTTCTTAGGAATCAAAGCATAACACATATTCTCATGCCTCAAATGATCCATAAATTTCCTTCCATCAACCAAACAGATTCTAGCATTCCCACATACTTTACCTTTAGGTTCATCTTCCAAAGGAATCAAAGTTATTCTCTTCCAATTTGATGTTATAGTGTAGGTATTCTTTCTCCCATCATGTATAGCTTTTCTATCATACTACCATGGTCTACCCAACAATATATGACATACATCCATAGGCATAATATCACACAATACTTCATCATGATAAGATCTAATATGAAATTTTACCAAACATTGTTCTCTCACCAGTACCTTATGATCATCCTGAATCCATGCTATCTAATATGGCTTAGGGTGTTTCAATTTTTCCAACTTTAGCTTAGTCACCATCTCCTTTGAAACCAAATTATCAGAACTACCACTATCAATTATAACCTTACAAAATTTACCTCTTGATTTTCTTCTAGTCTAGAACAATCTTTTCCCCTGCGGTGGTTCCTCATTTGTCACCACTTTAAATAGTACTCTCCTCATGACCAATGATTCTCCTTTCTCTAGTTTACCAACTAAACTAAGTGATCCAACAAGTTCTTCAACATAAGCTGCTCTTCCACTGCTCTTTGTCTTCTTACTTGTACTTCCTTGATGACATTCAAATGCTCTGTATCCTTCACCTCCACACTTAAAACAGGTTCCTCTAAATGTTGTCTTATCGAATCCTCTTCCATCTCTTATGTATCCTTCACTCTAATAAGAATTAGGGTTTCCTCTTTGGTAGAAATTTCTATCATCTCTCTGATATAAACTACCATCTCTATCTTCCTTCTTAAATGTGCTATCTTGGATGTTCTGCTCTGCATAGGATCTTTCTCCTCCAGAAAATGTTTTACCTCTCTAAAATTTACCTCCTCTACCTCTTTGTCTCTGTTCATGCTTATTCTTCAACTTTTTTTCAACTTTCAGGGAAAACTAATATGCTTCTTCCAGTGTTTTCATCCTCACCAAACTCAGTTCTTCTTGATTGTTCAATCTTAGTCCATTGATATATCTTGCCTCTTTCTCTTTGGTTGCTTCACTATGTCCTATTCTTATAATCATCTTATGAAATTCTTTAGTATACTCCTCCACAGATTTATCCTTTTGTCTCAGGTTATGCAATCTTTTCAACAATTCCAACTCATAGTTAGGAGGTATAAACTGATTCTTCAAATTTGTCACCATTCTATCTCATTTTGTAATCTTTTCTTTTCCTCTCCTATTTATATCCAACTGTTCTTCTTTCCACCAAATAGCAGCATGTCCTTTCAACTTAGTCTTTGCAAATCTCACCTTCTCTAAATCTCCAATTTCTTCATACTCAAAGTATTCTTCTAGGTCATTTATCCAATCAATCAATTCCTCTAGATTCAAATTGTTAGTATAGTTTGGTACATCCACTCTAGGTCTTTTTCCAATCTTTGAAATAGCTCTCAATATCTTTGCTTGATCTAATTCTTCTTTTTCTTATAGGGTTTTTTTATTTTGATCAACAAATTGAAATTCATTATCATCACTTTCAACATTAGGTCGAGGTGTAAGTCCTCTTTGCCTATCTTCTTCAACAACATCTAATCAAAATCACATTGTTTTCATCATCTCCATCATCTCATCCATTCATCAATCCATAGTACCCATAGCAGGTATTCTCCTTGGCGACATCTCTTCCTAGGATCAAGTGTAACTACCTCAAATTTGGTGATCAGGCTACAAGGTGACAACTGCCTCACAATCGGTGATCAGTTGACAACATAGGTAGTCTCCTTGGGTTTGGTGATTTTTTCACAATAAGATCTTATGGAATGTCTTCACAAAATTTGCTCACTTTTCTCCCAACAGATTCAAGCTTCACTCAACTTCACTCCCAATGGATTCAAACTTCGCTCTAATACCACTTGGTGTAGTCATGGTTAGGAGGGTCCACAAAGTGAACAGTCTAGACCATACAACAAGAGTAAACACAACGGAAGCAACTCAATTATAGGATGCAAATGCAGATTCAAATGTTTACTATATCAAAGATTCAAAATACTAACATGTCGGCAACATGCAGGAGTACAAATTAGGGCTCACATGCGTAATTCTCTAGTTACAATATATGTGTAGGATATGGCTTTGAAGCACCTTACAAAAGAAAATATAACTTATCAACTATCTATCTCTAATTAACTACTTTCTTATGCATCTATTACATGATTATATATCATCTCCTGATCACAAGGATCCTCCATGTCACCCAAATAGATTACAAACTCCAATGGAAGAGATGTAACATGTGTACATGGATAGGTCTGCCCAAAAACATATGGAAATCCTTCACAAGTGAATGAATCAAGGTGCGGACCTTAGAGAAGGTCACCCACATCCCAAACTATCTTGAATGATGTTCCATTTAGCTTCATAAGTCGTGGAAGTCCTCTGCAAGTCTTCTCCTATAGCTGATTGTCTAAGACTATTTGGATGCTCTATTCTGAAAAAATAGTCATTCTTCTGATAGCAATATATTTCTAATAACTGATCCAAATGACATGAATTTTAGATATGATGTGCATGATGATGAATAGATACTAAGTCTATCTCTACAATGTCTAAAATGAAACTGTGCTAGAATACAGACCAAAATACTAAAACTACTTCTGACTAACTAAACTAGAATGAACTGGAAAATGAAAGAAACAAAGAAAAAATGCAAATATTTGTGGTTGATACAAGATTTCTCTTGAACCAAGGATGCTCCTGCATCGGTACAACACTCAGCAAGGTGCAAAATTTAAATAATACACCGGTTCACCAAAATGTTTAGTTGAAAAAGAGGGAAGATGAGATTAATGGTGTTTAGGTTAGATCATCCTTTCACTACTAACATTCAAGGATATTTAACCGATTTGAATCACAACTTTTGCAAGAGGATTCACCTACAGGTTGGATGTCACTTGTAATGATAGGGAAATTTGGAATTTGTTGATTAATGTATTAAAACAATGCCCGATTATACTTAAAACCCTAATTATGCAAAATCATAAATAAACAGACGAATCCTGACAAATGCTCGCAGACAAAGATGTAACATTTAGAGTAGATACATATTATACTTTGAGATTCTCAATCCTAAAATGTCAAGGTCTAAAGAGTAGGCACCCAAGCCCAAGGTAGGGTTTTCTACTAAGAATCCTGAAAATGGTCTGTAACTTGTTTTTGTTATTTCGATGGTTTTCAAGTCTACAAATATGGAGGGCTTCGGGATGGGTGCCCAAGCCCAGATAGTGCTCTTCTTTTATGATCTAGACTGTATACTCCTTGTCATAGCCTCCTACAACTCCACTTCTATAGAACATGACACATGTCACCTGCAATCACAAAGAAGGGGATTGGGGGTTGTGGTGTTTAGGAACTTGCCTCAGTGAAGCCCTAGAATGGCATTCAAGCCTTCCAACACCATTGTTTCATAAAGAGTGCATATCCCTATAGGATAGAGGCAAAAACAAATTGATAAATGATTGATTCAACACAAATAGATATCACCTTGGAGGTGTAGCTCACATGTAGATGAAAATCCTTCAACACATGAGAAGATGAATCCAAATCTGCATAACAAACACAATAACAATATTTTGCTTTACAACAGTGAATGCTTTGAATGCTCTAAAATAATAAGTTCACCAAAAGTTCATAATCATCTTCTAGTTTACAAATGAAACCCTAAACATGCTTATATATGCATTCCCACTACAAATTTTGTAATTCAAACTTAAGATGTCAGCAACGGAACCTTTTAACGGTCACATAACTGACATTTAAAATTTAGGTCCCGACCAAATAGGGAAGGACTAGGGCATGAGTGCCCAAGCCCTAGGCCCCATTTTCAAGGTTGGATTAAGTCCAATAAGGTCCCCTTAGCCCCATTCGACATGGGTTTTTAGGGATTTTGCATTAAGAGTTAAAATGAACATGCATGATGAAAAACAAGGGACTCAAGAGCTAAACTTCAGAGGTAAAATTCCTAGGGGGACATTTTATGACTAAACACATTCTTCTGTTGTACTTGAGTCTTGAGTAGTAAGCAGATGATGACAACAAATTTAAACTTCTTATAAGGAATGTGCATCCCTAAACAAGAGAATCAAAATGGACCTAATCCATATATGAAGATGGGGGTCATTTGTTACTGACGATTGACTAGTAGAATCACTTTATGTTGCGATGTGATCATGTATCATATTGTGAAATTGTTGTAAAAAGCCTTTACAATACTCTAAATCTACTTCTATGCGCTTTGGAATGCTATTGTCTCACCTTGTATCTACACTTGGCTCTAAGATACCTAGATTATAACCTCATGCCTATACTCGATTCTGAACTCGTGAGTATAGCCTTGGTTTGTTCAAATGATATGTTGCCTTATTTCTATATCAATTTTGGGAAATGATTTGGTTATTATCTTAGGTTAGATTTTGTAACCGAATCTTATTATTGATCAATGGTTATTAGCAAATAATATTAATGTGTTCTATCATGATTCTTGGGAACAATTTGACAATTGTAAACACACATTACTTTGGGGCATGGGCTTTGCAAAATCTCTTGTTCCCTCACATGTTTTCATCCTTACCTTAAATTTGATTTCTACCAACAAGTGTGAGCAACTACTTTATGGTGGGGGCATATGTTGTGGTAAATGCTTAGATATCTTAGACATTGTGATAAGTTGTGTTTGCATATACTTCCTTTTCACCATAAGGTATCTTCATGATGCAGGTAGGGTCGTATACTTTGTGTGCATGCTTCCTTTTCACCATAATGCATCTCCATGACATAGGTGGGGTGACATTCATTTAAAATCCCTTCTACAAAAGGTAGGATGGTGTATACCCTTGAGTAGGTTGTACATCCTTTTGAAAATGCCCTTCTACGGAAGGTGGGATGATGTATACCCTTGAGTAGATTGCACATACTTTTGAAAAAGCCCTCTATGGAGGTTGGGTTGGATCTTGAGTTATTCACCCTTAAGTGTGTTTTTGGTGGTTGTGGTAGCATAGCTCAACCATCAGGTGTGTTTGGCATGTTTTAGATGGTGGAGCATAGCGATGAGTTCCTCCTTGTCACCCAAGTTTACTTTGTATAAAACATATAGTGGGTTGATGACACACTCTATGGTGCTCCTGTATTCCATGTGTATTTTGTGTGTTTCTCATGTGTCTTGCTTGTTTTGTGGAGGTGTGTAGCGATGATCTCCCCCATGCCATGTGTCTTGTGTGTTTTTGTGGAGGAGCGTAGCGATGAGCTCCCCCATGCTATGTGTTTTGTGTGCTTTGATGGTGGCATGTAGTGATTATCTCCTCCATCGTCTAGTTAGGATAGTATAATTGTTTAATCATGTCTTCTCTCTATGTATACTTTATGTATTGTGTGACTATGTTCATGTATTCTCTATGTATTACGTGTTTCTTTACTATCTTCTATGTGTTTTGCCTGACTGTCAAGTGTTTTCTTATGTTTACCTAAGCTTAGGGGCTAGAAATGGTCTACCAAACATAGGGTGTGTCTTTGTTCTAGTGTCTAATGTGCTTGATGTTCTTTTACCATACTTTAATGCATGTATTGATCGTAAGATCATACACACATTAAAGTGGGGGCCAAATGTTATAGAGTAAAATGTGTCCACGTGTCTTTTTACCTCCCTTTTTAGCTCCTAGGTCCATGTGATTAGATTATACATTCTAAATGTTCATCCTGATGCAAAATTACCTAACACCAATGTGTTATGTAGAAAAAGAGGGATGATGATAATGCTTGATAGTTTAATTAGATCCTCCTTTCACTACATAAATTCAAGGACATTAAACTAAGTTGAATCACAACTTTTGCAAGAGGACTGAGCTGCAGGTTTGGTGTCACTTGGAATGATAAGGAAATTTTGAATTTGTGGATTAATTTGTTAAATCTTAGTTTGATTAAGCCAAAAACCCTAATTATGCAAAATTGTAAACAAACAGATGAAACCTGACAAATGCTCGCATAGGAAGAAACTAAATGCACATTAGATACATACCCGATTTTGGATTTCGAAAGGTGGAGACTTTAGGGACAAAAGAGTGGGCACCCTTTTCTAGTGTAGTAATTTTTTGAAGGCTTAGGGATATTTTATTCTACAGACTGCAACCACTTTAGAGATTCCCTATAGTGCTAAATTGAGGGACAAAAGAGTGGGCGCCCTTGTCCTTTTAGGGATATTTTCTGTCATTTTCTTCATATCTAGATTCTTCCTTCTCTACTCTGATCTCTTGCAACTCCTCTCTACATAATATGACACCTGACACCTCAAAGATGCAGCTCTCATGGGGAGATGAAGATCTTTCATGCCATGAGGAGATGGATTAAAGAAGACAAACCTACAACAAACATGAAAAAACACAACACAATATTGCTCTGAAGCACAATGAAAGCCTTGAGTATCCTTAACATAAGATCACAAGTTCGCATTATCCATCTAGGTATAAAATGAAGTCCTAAACATGCTTATATATTCCTTCCCACTAAACATTCATAATTCAAATTGAATAGGTTGACAAAGGTAAACCTTTTAATGGTCTCTTTGCGGTCATTTAATATTTGGGCCCCAACAAAATAGGGCTAGACAAGGGCACAGGTGCCCTTGTCTAGGCACGTATTTTAGCATTTGATTAAGCTCAAGAGGGTCCCCTTAGTCCCATTTGACATGGTTTTTAGGGTATTTTGCTTTGAGATTCATTTCTAAGATGCATGATTAAATTTAAGGGACGTAGGAGCTAAAGTTAGGAGGAAAAGTCCTAGGGGGACATTTTATAACATAACACAATGTAAATTGGGAATAAGGGCCCCATATTTTATCTTATCCCAGACCCAAAAGGAGCTAAAAGACTTGGGTGCCACCACCCAAGTCCCTCTTGATTTGTCGAGGCAAAATCAAGTTTATGTCAGCCTGGGACCTTTCAAAAGGTTTCTCTTTGTTAGCTTTTTTAGTTTAGTTTCATGATTGTGAGAAGGCAAGCATATATAAGTGTGTTTTTGAGTTCATTTAAAAGGAAGATGGAGATAGCTAACTTAAGATATTGAAGGAAAGCAACCAAGACCATTCATTGTGATTCTAGAGTAGATTTGTGTGTTGTTATGTGTTTTTTGCAGGCATGAAGCTATCATCTATCCACCTTAGAAGTTGAAGGTTCTTCATCATATTAAGGTATCATCACATAGGTGATATCATTGTTGTTTATCATTATTTGGTTCATCTCATTATCATTGTTTTCAGCCTCTACCCCCACAAGGACATGCACTCTCTATCAATGAACGGTGTTTGGAAGCTTGAATGCTATCCTGAGATTTGACTGAGGCAAGTCCCTAAACACCATAACCCCCAAACCCCTTCTTATCTTCTTGTGTGTAGGCTACATGAGCAATATTCATAGAATATGAAGATACATGAAAACTAAGTGAAGATCAAGGTTTCAAGATCTGACATTAGTTGTACAGAATATTCCTCTATCCAAGACTTGGACGGTAGCACCATAGTCTTTCTACCCTTTCTAACTTTATATCTGGCATCAAGGTAGCATCTGTAATATCTTCCCAGTTCAGATCCTGGGCATAATCTTCCAATCAAGACTTGGAGAGTCTTGAATTAGTCCTCCAACATCTTTGCTTTCAAGTGACAGGTTCTATCATCTTCCTGATCATCCCTGTGCAATTAGTTTTTGGATTGTTATTGTACTTATTCTATTATAGGATGATCATTGTAGAACTAGGGTTTCATGCATTATTAACCTATGGTTTGATGAAAAGGCTAAATTAAATCTAATTCCTCTATAGCATACCTGAGTACAAGATCTGTAGCTGAGTCCACCTTTATTTGGTAGTGATTTGGCTTGGTCTTGTCCTTGAATGTTATCTGGAAAAGGGTTTGATCTAGTGTGTATCCTCATTGTCATCATTCATATTTTTCATACTAAATAATGTTATAGGATAGAAACACACTATTTGTGTCCACTAGGTCATGGGATCTACTTATCATATTATATCACCCACCCCTCTACATTCTGAATTATTTAAATTAACTTTTGGGAATACAATTGATTCCTACTCTAACTAATTATATCACCTAGCCAAATCTCATTATGTAATTTAGTATATAGTACTACCTAGAAGCTAATAGCACAATCTCCCCACTTTTTTCCTCAACAAAGAAGTCTTAGAAAGTGATAGGTACCCATTTGGTTTCACTTAGACTTTTTCTCACCATGCCCAATCCTTATTGATGGGACTTCCCATTTTATTGGTAGCATGGGATTAGGTTAAGGGGGTCCAATACTCCAAATGTGTGTGTGTGAGAGTAAGAGAGATAGAGGTTGCATAATGTTCATACGCTCATATTTGAATTGTAGTTTAGATTGCAAGGGTGGAATTCAAAAAAATACATGGAGTTCATAAGAAAAGCACACACATGCATGATCTAGGTGTAATAACCAATAGTCATTCCTTATGAAAATACTATCTTTGTTGAGGAATTGATCTTTTATGTTGGGTTTGACGTACTAGCTACCTTTGTTCTAAGTCTAGTAAGTTCTTGTAAATCTAGTCACTCATTATTTCCTAATGTTCGTCTAATGGTTAAAACTAGATTTGCATCAATTTTTCACCATTTTGATATTATTTCAGATTATCCCCTCCATGTTTTTCATTCCTACTTGTCTTCCCCTAAATCTTGTATCCTATAATTCTAGTGAGTCAGCTCAACCCTAGCCAATCCATAGTCTTCTAGATCAAAAAATAGTGAAGAGTAACCATAGATAATCAAGATATTGTCATGAGTACATACACATTAGTAAGATAGAAAATCACTATGCAATATAAGCATGTATCATGTTTCATATGTCTTTCATTTATTATTCACACACCCATCCATGTATGCATACATATATAAACATAAAATACCAAAAAGATATATTGCTACATATAAAAACTAAGTCCAGGCCATCCATATGCATAAAGAGAAAGACAAAATCTACCATGCATAACACCTAATAAAATTATGAAATGAATTAGTATAAATTTGGGCACACACACATGAATCATTAATGCCAATTGTCATAATTATGTTTACAATAGAAAAAAGTTAAAATTAATTTAAATAATATTTATCTTAATGACAAAGTTTTTTTTTTTATCCGTAAGAAGAGTCTTTTTATTAAAACATAGAAAATAAGGTACAACAAGACACCCTACCAAGAGTGAAGAAAAGAGAAACAAGATACTCTCAGAAGAAGAGGAAAAGCCTAAGAGGAACTAAGGAAGGAAAGAGAGGCACAGTCCCTTGAAAGAGTGGAAAGAGAAACCAATTATAAAACACATGAGGCATTAAGCCCAGATCCGAAATAAACTAGGTTTTTTTTCTAGGTCGTGAAAGAAGAGCCTCCATAGTCCATTGAGAGCCCTCTTTCACAACATATATTCCTTCAATACAGATTTTCTCTACATCAAATTTCCGCCCTTTCTTTTTCATAGTCCCGCAATCTAGTTTGGATTTTCTACAATCCCTTTGAGCAATCCCAAGATTCTAAGGGGGGGCCAGAACAAAATCTTGTACTAAATGATCAAATTTATCCTCCAGATCCTCCATGAAAAGATAAGTGCCCTCTGATTCAGAGCCATCCTCCTCAGAGACAGGAAGGGAAGCATCTTCATTGTTGATAATCGGGATGGAGGAGAGAAGGGCACAACAGGAGGCTCAGGAGAAGACCTAGGAATTGGGTTAGAGGACAAGAACTTCCCATGATTTTGCTAGATGAAGTTAGCATCAAGGACTCCCAACTTTTTTACCCACTTTTTGAGACTAATATAGTGTGTGCCAATTAAATTCTTAGTAGTGCAAGCCTCAACTTTGTGTCCCAATTTGTTGCAGTGGAAACACCTAAAGAGAAGCCCCTCAAAATTCAAAAACTATGTCCAAGTGCCCATAGATGAGTGTATTTGAATGGAATGAGAAAGAGGTTTGGAAATGTCCACCAAAGCACAAACCCTGATATACCTACGAGAAGGAGAAACCTCCTCTAAATCAATCATAACAAAAACACCCACTTGATTGATTAGATTTTTAATGAGGTCAATGGGTAGCATAACCTAAGGAGAATTGTAAAGCCTGATCCACATATGGATGTTTGACACCAATGTTGTGGTAGGGTCAAAAAAAGGGTTCCATGGGGATAGAAAAATGCCAGAGTTCTAAAAAAACCATGGGCCATTTTGCACCATGAAATTGTGATCCTCAATCGAGTTGAAGGAAGATAGGAAAAAACCAAAATCCAAAGGATCAACCATGAGAAGGGAGAGATTATTCCAAGAGTGTTTAACCCACTCTAGAACTAAATCCAAGGATGGACGCCTACACATGAACCTTAGAACCAAAGAGCAAGCACCAATATCAATAGATATCTCACTGATGCAATCATTAGAAATGAGGAGGTCCACTAGTTCATTGGTGAAGGCAACCTCTACATCACCAACACAAAAAGAAGAGCCCTCAAAACATTGCACATGCTCCATATTGGGAGTAGTAGTAGGAATCAATGATGATTTGGTAGAAGGGCTCGGGTTAGCCCACTGTATCTGAGCCAAATAGAAGGCATTACATTCATGGTACAAATTTGCCCTATTTCTGCATTTTGCCAAGGATTCAAAAGCCAGATCAAGGGGTCATGTCACCACCGTTTGCACCAAGCCCATCCCAAAACCTAGAGGGTCAAACCCCATAGTGGGGGTTGCCATACATGAGGGTTGTTGTGAGAGGGAGCCATCCACAGACCGAAGAGAGTACTAGTTCCTCTCATTCCCCACCTCCACGTGACCAAGCATCTTCTTGCCATTCGTTTCTTTCTTGCCTTTGATCGCATCCTCGTTTCTCACACCAGACTATAATGCCTTCTCAGCAATGCCCGCATCCGCTCTAGTGCTTGCAACATTGTGAGGGGAAGTAGAGCCCTCACACATTTTCACTATAAATAAATATGTTTATTTTCTTTGATGTAGTATAATTTTATCTTAATGACAAAGTTATAAGATAATAATAGAAGTATTTAATTTGAATTTCATGGTATAATTTTAAATTAAATTAAGTTAATTATAGTGTTTCTTGATATGGGTAAGTAATTAAAATAATAATAAATGTAATTATAAAATAATAATTAAGGAAACTTATAATGCAATTCTATTGTATAGTTAAGCTTAAAATAATTTAATTTAAAGAGTTTGGTTAATGTTTATTTAAAAATAAATAAATAAATAGAAGTATAGTTGGAGATAAATTCTATAACGTAAAATCATGCTAAATTAGTTGAGTAGGATTTATTAATTTTTTGAATGTAACTAAGATATGTCATTATGGAAGTAATGTGAAAATAGAGATAATATGTATATTTGTGAGTTAAATATAAAATTGTGAAGGTTTTTTAGTTAAAATTGTGGAACTAATTATTGTTATTTAAATGAAAATAATTGCACAATGGAGAAAATGTTAATAAAAGGGAATAATTACCCAAAAAAGGGAGAAAATGGAAATAATATAGGTGAGTGAAGTTGTTGAAAATGAGCACACATATAAACATATGATGATATTGTTTTTCTCAAGGAAGGGAGGAAAACAATAGGATTTTTGTTAGTTTTAGGAAGTTGCATGCTACAGAAAGATACATAGAAGCTACAGTAACAAGGTTGAGTACTATAGAAAGATATTGTTGAGCTATGGAGAGTAAAAATAGATCCATAGTAGGAAATATCATCAAATAGAGGTAAGGATTTTAGATCTACACATTTCCTAATAATGTATATGTATAAATTAGTATATTCCAAATTTTATCTCTATTTTGTCATCTCTAATTTTAAATTGAAGTGTTTTTCTTGAGTGTCTCTATCATTTATAGCATGGAGATAAGTCTTTGTTTAATGTTTCTTCCACAATATTATTATACCACACCATTAATCATTTTTCTTTGAGCTATATGCCTTTAGACCTATGAATATTGAAGATTCTATGTTGCTACATTTATGTCAAATAGAGAGGAGTAGATTTTTGTGTCTCTAGAAAATTCCTTGAGACTAAAATTTTTGTTGCATGTTTTTCCATCTTCAGATCATTATAATCCACTTTTCTAATAGAAACAAAAGTCATGATTTTCCTTCAAGTATTAAAAATGTTATCTTTGAAACTACTATCTTTTGAAGAACATTTTGTTATGTTATGGAGCCTATTTCCATATTACATTGTATTTCAAATACTGTACACTCTTAATGTAACCTCACTAGGGTACAGATATGTGCAGATCCCCCTTTTTCCATGGGTATAGATATGTGCGGATCCCCCTTTTTTTGTGAGTATAGTCATGTGTTTGATTTATACTTGTATATGGGTGGAGTCATCACCCATGATTAATGGGAACTATTATTTGTTGACTTGGCCCATGGTTTGGTACCCATTGTTTTGTAAAACTGCTATTTTAGTTACCTATTGATGTAATTATAAATAGATGGACATATAGTAGGTAAAATATAGGAAGAATTGAGAAAATGAAAAGAGTGTGTAAATTCAAGTGTGAATCCAGGAAAGTTTGTTAAGTGCAGCTCCAAACAATATTTGTGCATTTTAACTGTGAGAAGAGTAATCTATGTGTTTCTTGGTGGATGTAGCCCATATTGGGTGAACCAGGTTAAATCATGTCTTCATATTGTGTAATTATTATTTCTATTCTTTATTTATCTATCTTCATAATTCTCATTGTTGCAATTCTGAAAATTATTCCGCATTGATTTCTATTTTATTTCTAACAACTGGTATCAGATCTTCAGGTTGGATTTGTTGAAGTGTTGAATCACAAGAAGGGATATTAGCTTGAGTGGGAACTATGGCTGATGATAGTAGATCAAAGGTTGAAAAGTTCAATGGGTAGAACTTTGGTCTATGGAAGATGCAGATGGACGATTTCCTCTATCACAAGGACTTCCATATTCCGCTAGCAGGAAAAGGAAAGAAACCATCAAGTATGTCAGATGAGGATTTGGAGCTGCTTGATACAAAAGCACTCAGGGCCATCCGGTTATGACTTGCATCTTCTATCATGTTTAGTATATCACAGGAGAAAACTACGGATGGTCTCATGAATGCATTAGAGAAGTTATATAAGAAACCCTCTACTTCTAATAAAATATTTTTTATGAAGAAATTATTTAATATGAAGATATCTTAAAATGCTTCAGTTATTGATCATTTAAATGAATTTAATGTGGTTGTGAGTATGTTGAACTGATGCAGGAGCATCCAGTAGTGTAAGGGCAATCTTGCATCACCCCAAAAAAATGTGTTTCAAAATTGTTGATGTTCTTTCCATTTCTTTTCAAAATTTGTGGTTCTAGTTCCATAATCGCTTGAATAATGATGTAGAACTTTCAGTTTTTCCAAACTGCTAAAAATAGCAACCTGCTATTTTTAGAAAGTTTGCATTTGGGCACATATTGAAGTGAAAATTTACAAGAAGCTTCGTAACTAAAAAATAAGACCAATTGCGAAGGAATCACACAAAGATCATTTGTGAGTTGAAATATATTAAAGTTTTCGTTTCCCAAAAAATGCCTAAAAATTATTCAAACTCAGGTTTGAGGCACTAAACAGCTCCATGCGAGCCCAAAAATGGCCAGAACTAGCAGAGTGGGTTCTTAGCATGTAGAGAACTACGCGAGATTTCTGACGCATAAAATGGTTCATCAATCGGACACCCAAATCAAAAGTTATGGCTCCCAGAAGTTGACCTATTTTTGGAGGGAGATGCAAATTTCAAAATTAGGTTGTTAGTTGCCAAAAAGGCTATTAATAACCATTTTTGGGAACCCTAGGCAGTAGTAGAGTTAAGAGGGGAAGCGTAGAGTCAAGAATAGGTAGGAAAATATAAACTTTAGCTGATTTGGAGTTACAGAAGGCAGATGATTCCAGAGTCTTGTGAGAGGAAGCTGTAATGTGTTGCAGAATGTAGAGGGTTGATTCCTCTGATTGTATTTGAGCTTCTGTAATGCAATAAGTTTTCCAAATCAATAAAAGAAAGTTCTATTTTCTATGTGCAATATTTGTTGTTGTGTGTTTTATGATTTACCCCCTTCATCAAGTGGTATCAGAGCAAGGGTTCCTGAGTGTGTAGACAGATCACCGACCATGAGGCAGTTTGCACCAGGACCTGAGGTTGTGGGTTTTCTGTGGAGATCAAGATGCCTCCATGAAGAAATTGTATTGGTAGGAATACTTTAATAGAAGAGGGTTTTAGAGCCTTGCAAAGGCAAATCGATGCATTGCAAGAGGAGCTGCGAAGAGGGTTTGATCCGAGAACAAGAGAAGAAAGCGAAGATGAAATTGAAGAAGAGCTATCTGAGGAAGAACAAGAAGTAGTAGGAGATCCTGTAGAAGTTAGGTTGTTAAGGGCCATTTCTAAGATTGGAAAGAGGTCCAAGATCAAAGTTTCTACATATTCTGGAGATTTGAATCTAGAACAACTTATTGATTGAATCAATGACATGGAGGAATATTTTGAGTATGAACATGTGGAAGACCTAGATCGGGTCAAGTTTGCAAAAATAAAATTGAAGGGCCATGCCAGTATTTGGTGGAAGGAGGTCTAGTTAGAGAGGAATAGAAGAGGAAAAGGAAAGATCACCAGATGGGATCGGATGGTGGAGAAACTAAAGAAGCAGTTCATTCCTATGGACTATGAGATGGAGTTATTGAAGAAGCTGCAAGGATTGAAGAAAGGCAACAAGTTTGTTAAGGAGTATACAGAAGAGTTTTATAAGATTACTATCAAAATCGGTCATGTAGAGGCCAATAAGGATAAGATAGCCCATTACATTAATGGGTTAAGACCAAGTATTCAAGAGGAGCTGAGCCTGGTCAGAATGACCACCATAGAAGATGCATACCAGTTTTCCCTAAAGGTGGAAGAGAAGCTAAATAAAAGATTTGATAGCAACTAAAGGGGAAGAGGTCAAGGCAGAAGGACTGGTGGAAGACCCTATGGGGGCCGAAATGAAGATTCAAAGAAAAGTGAAGAAATCAACACCAGTCAAAATCAGAGAGGAGATAATACCTACCGCCCTTGTGACCAGAACAATGGAGAGAAAAGAGGAAGAGGCCGACCTGGGCAAGGACCTGGAAGAAGAGGTTTCTGAGGAACCTGTTTCCAATGTGGAGAAGAAGGGCATTGAGCATAGAAGTGTCCACAACATCAAGGAAGGACAAATAGAAGACTTGAAGGTAATGTACGAGTTACACATGTAGATGAAGATGCACAGTCCGAGCATTCTGAAGATGCTTAAAGGGGAGAAACCCTAGTTGTCGAAAGAAATTTATTGAATGAAGAGAAAGAACCCAATTAGAGGAAGAGTTTATTCTGCACAAGGTGCAATGTGAAGGTAAGTGTTGCAATATTATTATCGATAGTGGGAGCACTGACAATCTTGTTTCAGAGGAGATGGTTGATAAGTTGAAGTTGACAAGGAGAAAGCATCCACATCCATATCGGATTGCATGGTTGCAGAAGGACCATAGAGCTTTGGTCAATGAGTAGTGTTTAGTGAAGTTTAAGATTGAGGACTACCATGATGAGGTGTTGTGTGATATCATACTGATGGATCCATGTCATATGCTATTGGGGAGGTCATGGCAGTATGATAGGAGCGTTGTCCATGATGGTCGTGCAAACACATATTCCCTAACAAAGGATGGAGTTTGTCTAAGTTGAAGCCCTTGAAGGAGGTGAAAGAAAAGGCATGTAGTACTGCCAGAATTTTCTTGGTAGATGGTAGGAAATTTTTTAAAGCTATGAAGCATGAACATCATTGCTTTGCATTGATTCCTAAGATTAGTCAAGAGAAATGTGAAGATGTACCAGCAAATGTTTCAGATATGTTAGAAGAATTTTAGGACATTGCCTCTGATAATGTACCAGAAGGTTTACCACCGGTGAGGAAGATAAGTCATCAAATGGACTTGATACCAGGAGCTAGTTTGCTAAATAAGGTAGCCCACAGAATGACCCCTGCAGAGAGTGAAGAGCTAAATAGACAAGTTCAAGAGCTATTAAGGAAGGGGCTAATAAGAAAGAGCCTAAGTCCATGTGTAGTACCTGTAGTACTAGCACCGAAAAAAGATTGAGAGTGGAGAATGTGTACAGATTCTTGAGCCATCAACAAGATCACGATCAAGTACAAATTTCCATTACCCAAAATGGATGACATAATGGATTGTTTGAGTGGAGCCAAGTACTTCATGAAGATTGATCTGAAGAATGGGTATCACCAGATCCAAATTAGAGAAGGAGATGAATGGAAGACAGCCTTCAAGATAAAGGAGGGTTTGTATGAGTGGTTAGTCATGCAATTTAGGCTAACCAATGCACTAAGCACATTCATGCAGCTCCTAAATGAGGTACTGAAAGAATTTTTGGGAAGCTTTGTTATTGTCTATTTAGATGATATTTTGATTTTTAGTAAAACTTGGGATGAGCATATGATGCATATCAAAAGAGTTTTAGAGAAGCTGAGGGGGGAGAAGTTGCTAATTAATCTGAAGAAATGTAGTTTTGCAAAGGAGTTGGTATACCTAGGATTTGTTGTCTCAGAGAAAGGTCTTAAAATGGACCCAGAAAAAGTAAGGGCTATCATTGAATGGCCTACACCAAGGAGTACCACAGAGGTACAACCTTTTCATGGTTTGGCAAGTTTTTACAGAAAGTTTATCAGAAATTTTAGTAGCTTTTGTACACCCCCAATTGAGACAATGAGAGGGGATAGAAAAGAGTTTAGATGGACTAAAGGAGCAGACAAAAGTTTTGACACATTGAAGCAGAAAGTTACAGAGCAACCTATTTTGGCACTTCCAGATTTCAATAAGATATTTCAGGTAGATTGTGATGCTAGTGGTAGTGCTATAGGAGCTGTTTTGAGTCAAGAAGGTAAGCTCATTTCCTATTTTAGTGAGAATCTTAATGATGCCAAGAAAAAGTATTCTGTTTATGATCAAGAATTTATGTAATAGTTTAGGCTTTGAAGAAATGGAGACATTATTTGTTGCCAAAAGAGTTTGTTTTATATACTGATCATCAGGCTTTGCAGTATCTTAATAGTCAAGGGAAGTTGAACCAAAGGCACTTAAAATGGGTTGAGTTTTTGCAGAGCTATACTTTTGTTTTGAAGCACAGGAGTGGGAAGTCCAACAGAGTTGCAGATGCCTTGAGCAGAAGGTAAAATTTGTTGATAGAAATGAAGATAGAGGTTGTCAGGTTCGATAAGCTCAAAAGTTTGTATACTGAAGATCTAGATTTTACAGAGGCTTGGAAAGCTTGTCTAGAACCTATTACTTTGGATAAGACAAAATGGTTGGATTTCATAATCCAAGATGGCATGTTGTTTAAAGGAAGCCAGTTGTACATTCTAAGGAGTTCCATGAGAGAGAACCTGATTACGGAGAAGCATAGTGGAGGATTGGCTGGACACTTTGGTCGAGATAAGACCATTGCTATTGTTGGTGAAAATTATTATTGGCCACAATTGCAGCAAGATGTGAGGAAATTTGTGTAGAGTTGCAGAGTGTGTCAGATGGTGAAAGGAGCAAGTTAGAATATAGGTCTATATCAGCCACTATCTATACTAGAGAAGCCATGGGATGATATTAGTATGGATTTTGTTCTTGGTTTACCAAGGACACAAAGAGGACATGATTCCATTTTTTTGGTGGTGGACAAATTCTCAAATAGGGCACATTTTATTCCTTGCAAGAAGACTAATGATGCTATTCATATTGCTGAATTATTTTTTAGGGAGGTGGTGAGATTACACGGTCTACCAAAGAGCACAATTTTAGATCAAGATACCAAGTTTGTTGGTTATTTCTGGAGGACATTGTGGAAGAAGTTGAAGACAGATTTGAAGTTCAGTTCTGCACACCATCCATATACTAATGGATAGACTGAAGTGGTGAATAGGAGTTTGGGTAACCTACTATGATGCTTAGTAGGAGATAAGCCCAAGGGATGGGATTTGATTTTACCACAGGTTGAATTTGCTTACAAAAATTCTATCAATAAGAGTACTGGTAAATCACCATTCCAGATTATATATAGCAATAGCCCAACAAATGCTTCTGAGTTAAGAAAACTAGACAAAGGAGAAAAGACAAGTGCTGAAGCTGAAGACTTTGTAGAACATCTGAGGAATTTGCATGAAGAGGTGAGAAAGCACATTAATAAGATGAATATTCAGTACAAGGCTAAAGTAGATCAGAAGAGGAGATATAAGGAATTCTAGGTAGGAGATGAATTCATGGTTCACTTGAGAAAAGAAAGGTTCCCAATTGGAACATATAATAAGCTAAAAATGAAAAAATTTGGACCATGCAGAATTTTGAAGAAACATGATTCAGGAAATGCATGAGGTAGAGCCGCTGAGTGGGATGAACATTTCCCCTATTTTCAATATTGCTGATTTATCAGAATATCATGAAGGTGGAACAAAGGATCGACCAACAGAAGAACAGTGGAGTATTCTGGCATCTACTTCAATAGAGAAGATAGAAGAGATCTTGGATAGTTGTGTGGGAAGAAGTACTCAGAATAGGCAATATGAAGAATATCTAGTGAAATGGAAAGGAAGGCCTATTGAAGATTCTTCTTGGTTGTCTAAGGCAGAGGTTGACCGTTTGGGTTTTCCTCGCACAAACACCTGAGATGTGACAGGGTCACTTCTCATATTACCCTAGGTGTCTGATGTAGGAGCATCCAATGGTGTAAGGGCAATCTTGCATCACCCAAAAAAAATGTGTTTCAAAATTGTTGATGTTCTTTCTATTTCTTTTTCAAAATTTGTGGTTCTAGTTCCATAATCGCTTGAATAATGATGTAGAACTTTTAGTTTTTCCAAACTACTAAAAATAACAACCTGTTATTTTTAGAAAGTTTATATTTGGGCACAGATTGAAGTGAAATTTTACAGGAAGCTTCGTAACTAAAAAAGAAGACCTTTGGCGAAGGAATCACACAAAGATCATTTGTGAGATGAAAGATATTAAAGTTTCTGTTTCCCAAAAAATACCTGAATAATTATTCAAACTCAGGTTTGAGACACTAAATGGCCCTGTACAGGTCTAAACATGGTCAAAACTAGCAGAGTGGGTTCTTAGCACGTAGAGTACTCTACAAGATTTCTGATGCATAAAACGGTTTGTCAATCGGACACCCGGATCAAAAGTTATGGCTCCCAAAAGTCGACCTATTTTTGGAGGGAGATGCAAATTTTGAAATTAGGTTGTTGGCCACCAAAAAGGCTATTAATAACCATTTTTGGGAACCCTGGACAGTAGTAGAGTTAAGGGGGTAAGCGTAGAGTCAAGAATAGGTGGGAAAATAGAAACCCTAGCTATATTTGGGTTACAGAAGGTAGTTGATTCCAGAGTCTTGCGAGAGGAAGTTGTAATGTGTTGCAGCATGTGGAGGGTTGATTCCTCTGATTGTATTTGAGCTTCTATAATATAATAAGTTGTCCAAATAAATAAAAGAAAGTTCTATTTTTTGTGTGTAATTTCTATTGTTGTGTGTTTTATGATTTACCCCCTTCATCATGAAATCTATAAAAATTAACTTTGATGATGAAGTTAGGGCTCTACTTATTTTGTGCTCTTTACTAGAGAGTTAGAATAGCCTAGTGATTGTTGTAAGCAACTCAGTCTCTAACAATGCCAAGTTGAAGTTTGAGGATGTTTTAGGAGTAATCCTTAATGAGGAAATGTGACAGAAAAGCTCTGGAGAGTCTTCTACTTTAGGGAATACTTTGGCAGTGAAGAGTAGAGGGAGACAAAAGCATAGAGGAAAAGGTAACCATGGAAAGTCAAATGGTCCTGGAAGGTCAAAATAAAATATCAAGATGGAATGTTGGCACTGTGGAAAGATTGGGCATGTGAAGAATGATTGTTGGGCTCTTCAGGGAAAGAAGAACAATCAGGAAGACACCAAGGAGGTAAATGTGGTAGCAGGTAATGTTTGTCAGAATGCATTAATTCTCTCTCATGGATAATATTGTTGAGTCTTGGGTTTTAGATTCAAGGGCTTATTTTCATGCTACACTGCATAGGCATTATTTTATTGATTATGTTCAAGGGGATTTTGGACATGTTTATCTTGGTGATGATGAGCCTTGTAGCATAGTAGGAAAAAGGATGTGTTTAGGTCAAGATGCAAAATGAGAACACTTGGCTACTAAATGATGTCAGGCATGTGTCCAAGTTGAGATGGAATTTGGTATCCATGGGGTAGCTAGGTAGTGAAGGTTGTATGGCGATTTTTACAGAAAATTTTTGGAAGGTGTCCAAGGGTGCTCTTGTGGTAGCAAGAGGTAAGAAGGTTGGTACCTTGTATTTATCTAGTAATGTTGATTATGTTAATTTAGTTATTGCAGAAGTAGATGCAACTTTGTGGCACTATAGGCTTGGTCACATGAGCTAAAAGGGCATGGATATTTTGAAAAATAGATTGCCTAAATTGAAAGAAGTTGATTTAGATTTCTGTGAAGACAATGTGTACAGAAAACAAAAAAGGGCAAAGTTTCTCAAAGTTGGACCACACAGAAAGGAGAATAAGTTGGAGCTAGTTCATTTAGATGTAAGGGGGTTGGCTCAGGTATCTTCTATTGGTGGTTCATCTTATTATGTAACATTTATTGATGATGCAACTAGGAAAGTTTGGGTGTATGGCATTAGGAGAAAATATGATGTGTTTGATACATTTAAAAGATGGAAATCCTTGTGTTGATGGTGTTTTTAGCACACAACAATGCAGGTGAAATGAAGTCTCACCTCTCTTGAAAAAGGTATCCTATCTAAGATAGGACTGCCCCAAGGATAATACAGCTAGGTCTTAGCTTGCAAGAATGACTCAGTTGGTATGTCTAGCTATGCCAATAAGGGCCTTATATATAATGATAGGGTTTGTATGATATGACAACAATATAAGTGTAGAAACCCTATGTGATGCAGACTGTGATGTATGAAATTTATCAATAAATCATCAATGTAATGCTGCTCAAACCCCAAATCTACCAAACTTTATGTAAAGAAAATGCAAAAGGAAAGGGAGAGAGAAAGGGATAAGAGATCCTATAGACAATTGCAGAAATGATCAATAACCAAATAGACAGATTCCCAACAACAAATGAATCTCTACTTAACCAGGTAGCCCACAATACCAAATAGATTGTGCAATCTTCTAAGGAAACATAAAGACATTCAAATCGTGAAGGGTTCATCAAATACCCAATCCCTGGCATAGCTCAATGAAATCACACAATCGAACTCAGATCATATAATATGCACAGACTACCCATGCACAATGACATACAATCAACAAGCCATCAATGGTATGGACAAGAAATCCATCAAATATCTGAATGATTAATCACAAATGCAACTAAATATCAACTAATTTCAGATTGACATGAACCATGAAATCCAAAATGAGACAACACAGAAACACAAATTCCCAGCAACTTGCAAAACTTGCTTTGTATTGACTAAATTTTGGGAGAGTCTCAGCAATTCATTATCAAATCTTACTTGTTACAATGAGAGAATGATGGCCCTTTTATAGACAAGGCACCATACTGAGTTTTTGAATGTGGTGGTGCCTACCTAGGTCTAGGGTTTTAAATAGGGTTTGCAAGTCTTCATTTTTATTCCCATAAACCCCTAAAACCCTAAGCTTTTATGTCCCAAAGTCTCATGCGCTTTATCTTTTAAATCTATATTGACCATCTCTAGAAGGTCCCCGGTCATCTAAGTTATAACTTGAAGCCTTTGTTTTTGTCAGGTGACCGGTCGCATGTCCTAGCTTTTACCCTCTGTCACCCATCATCACAAAGTTTAAATCTTAAGTCTTCTCAGAGATAAAATATTACCATATGTGTGCATTTTACAGTGTCGCAATGTGTCATCAGTGATGTCATCATCCCACTACACGGCTGCGACAAGGTGACACCTATCAAGAAGTCTAGGCTTACAGCCCCTTTATCAAAGATCCCAAGTTAATGAATTGTGTGCTGCTAAGTGTCAAAGCAAAAAATGATCTATAGGAAAGTCAAGATCTGACGGTTGCGTAAGCATGTAGGAGGATCCTGTTAGAGGGGAATATTCACCGTGAGGTTGCGATGGGGTGATAGGTGACCATCCTTTAAGGAGGCAATGTACATAGGGGCTTGTGTGGCAGCTTTTGTGCGCCTACATAGGGAATTTTGGTGTTGGGCCATTTCCGGTTGCGACACCGTGAAATAGTACCATGTGTCCATGTCAAACAAAGGAGGTGATGTGATCAACAATGGGGGTATGTCTGACGTGGCTCATTTTATTGGAAGAGGATTTTTCAATGGTGGGGGACATGGATTTTCAAACATAATGAGTAGCTCATGACCATTGATCTCTTAGGAGGTGGCCTAAATCTACGGCCGATGTTTAAAGCTTGAAGTGGTTGTTTGTCAGCATCATTCCTATGCAACTCCATTCTGCAGTTAATGAGACTTCAGCATAGCTAGGGAAGGAATATCAAGTCTTCTCATCCAAATGAGGTCTAGGTTGTTTCCTCAATGCATCTTCACCAAAAATTTGACCTCTTCAACTACTCTCTTAATTGAGGATCTAAGTATTTAATAAAAACTCTATAAGGATTTGACCATCTCATTTAGGGAGTTTGTCAGATTGTAGGTGGCCAGAAGCTTCTTGCTCCTGTAAAAGGGAATTCAGGGCCATCCTACAATGGATTTTTCTTTTTGGCTTTGCATATAAGGTATCCACATTTTAGAAGGTATTTTTGGTTGTAGACTTGGTTCTTTGTCAGGGTGCAAAGATATTTTCTATTTTGTAGATGTATAAATTTCTGAATGACAATGTTCTTTTTAGATTGAGTTATATGTAAAACATTGTTTGTGTGTGTTATCTATGATTGTCTCCTTAGGTATGAGCATTTTTCTTTTGAGTGAAGTTGCTAAGGGTTTTTGAACTCTTTCATATGCATTTGCTATGTGAAATATCTGGTTTGATGCATCTATTCAAGGAATGGATTAAATTGCTTCGAGTTAGGTATAGGGGGAAATGTGTTATATCAAGGGATTATTGAAGCATAGAGTCACAAATAAAACTTTTTCTTGGACATGTTACTGTAAAGCATTAATATTGTGTTTTAGGTCCTCTGGATATGAAGTTTTGTTGTCATGAGGGAACATTTATAGTGATGGGTTTGACTCTATTGCCCTGATAAAGCACTAGTCTAAGGATTTCCTTGTCCAAAGGGTCCAGGAAAATCCAATAATTTAAAATCAAATCATTTAAATCAAACAATCCATTTTATGTTTTATTTTGTTTTAGGTTAGTATCCTCCATGTTCACATATTTAACTAGTGTGATAGTCCAAGAATATTGCCAGGCTAGGGTTTATCCAACAAATCTTGGTGCATACCTTAGAGCATTCTACCTGAGTTAGAAAGTGATTTCCAAAATATAGTGGAAACAATTCTGAGTCTACAAGAAAACATCTACAAGATTTCTATAATTTGATAGAAGATTATGAGATTGAGGCTGAAGATGTTGTAATGAAACTCTTTGTTTAGTCATTAAAGGATGATGCTAGGGTTTGGTTTTCAAATTTGCCTGTCTTCAATTTCTTCATGTTTAAATTTAGAGAGTGCATTCTTAGAACAGTTTGGTGAAAGGACTGTCATGACCTCATTGATTACACAATTCATGAACATTAAAAAGGAAAATGATGAGTTGGTTCTAGCCTTTAATTTAAGATTTACAAAATTGCTTAAGTATATTCCTGAACATATGAGACCTAATAATACATTGTGCCTGGTAGTCTATCTGGCTGCATTTGATGAAGAAATGAGCCATTTGTTGAGAGATAAGGAACTTGCTACATTGCATTAGGCCTATAGATTTTCTATGGATATTGAAAATAATAAGAAGTATGGAATGCATATAGGATACATGACTGCAAGTCTTCAGAATAGTTTTCGAAGTGAATATATTTCATCTATTCTAGTTTGTTCACTAAGAGGTGATTCTACAAAAGGAGATATATTTCAGAATATTGAGTGCAGTCATAGCACAATGTATGAAGATGAGGAAATCGTTGCAAAGAACGAAGGCAAATCTTGAAATGATGGGTATGAAGGTTGTAATCAGCCCGTGAGAGATGAATATGTAGATATAGATTGTAGAGATATACATGAGGTTACTTCTTGTAGAAATGTTGTCATTGGAAAACCTCAGGAATGCATGAGTGCTAGGTTTGAAATCTCCACTTATCACTCAAATGAACATGGCAATGTCCCAGCTACAGTTGATTATTTGTATGAGGAAGATATGGAGATTTTCACTCTGAATGAGAGGGACACTGACTTGCATTTTGTTGCTTGTAAAAATTTAGACCCATGTGTGGGCCTTTTAGATGATGAAATATATATGAATGTTGAATATGGATGTTTCTTTGAGAATGGCAATCATTTCCACTATGCAGATTTTGAGGTGTTCACTTTTGATTATCAGTGCATTAGTGGAAAGGAAAACCTGGGTCAATATTTAGATGAGAATAGACAAGCTGCTAATGGTCATGTTCATACAATGGATGATAGTTTTGAATATGATGAGAAGGGTGACTATGAAGCTCCTAATGAGGAGCTATTTTCTAAAATTTTCATGCCTTCTCTTGAAACATTCCAAGTGGAGTCTAATGATGAAATTGTTAAGCACAATAATGGCCGATACATGGATGTTTCTAATGGGTTGAAAGATTTACATGAGTGTGAAATATTGCTAGTGCATGAGTATTGCATGTTCAGTATAGAGGATGTCTCATTGCTTAGGAAGGGGCAAAATTCAGATATGGATTCATTTGTTTTATATGAGCTTTTTACCTTTCCTGATCTAAAGATGGCATGTGATGAAAATAGTCTATAGTTATGGATACCAAAAATAGATCAAGTTAGCTATAGACTTGCTAAGGAAGTTAAAGACGAAATTGACAGAAGCACAATTAACAATAAGATTAAATGCTTCCATGATAGATGTAGATAGCTTGGTGCTTCTAGGTTTCACCTAAAGTAGTCAGATGAAAACAGGGTATTTGACAAAGGAAGGTACTAGTTTTTCCTTTTTGGTGGCCTGGGGCCGCCAAGTGAACTTTGAAGGTGTGAATTATGGTGCAGGGTGGAGCATTTGACTCTGTGGCCTAATGGATAAGGCCTGGTCAGCATCCCAGAGACATCTAGATCCTCGCCATACCTGCAAGAGGCATGTGTCCCTGAGCATGATCCAATGGTGGTGCCTACCTAGGTCTAGGGTTTTAAATAGGGTCTGCAAATCTTCATTTTTAATCCCATAAACCCCTAAAACCCTAAGCTTTTTTGTCCCAAAGTCTCATGTGCTTTATCTTTTAAATCTATATTGACCATCTCTAGAAGGTCACCAGTTGTCTAAGTTATAACTTGAAGCCTTGTTTTTGTCAGGTGACTAGCCCCATGTCCTAGCTTTTACCCTCTTTCACCTATTGCATCACAAAGTTTAAATCTTAAGTCTTCTCAATGGTAAAATATTACCATATGTTTGCATTTTGCAGCATCGTAGTGCATCATCAGTGACATTATCATCCCGCTGTGCGGCCACAACAAGGAGACACCTGTCAAGAAGTCTAGGCTTATAGCCCCTTTATCAAAGATCCCAAGTCAATGAATCATGTGCTACCAGGTGTCAAAGCAAAAAATGATCTACAGGAAAGTCAAGATCTAACAATTGCACAAGTGCACAAGAGGATCCTGTCATAGGGGAATATTTGTTGCGAGGTTGTGACATGGAGACACATGACCATCCTTTAAGGAGGCAATGTACATAGGGGCTTGCGTGGCAGCTTTTGCGTGCCTGCATAGGGTAGTTTGGTGGTGGGCCATTTCTGGCTGTGACACCATGAAATGGTACCGCGTGTCCATGTTGGACAAAGGAGGTGATGGGGTCAACAATGGGGGTACTCCAACATGTCTTGTTTTATTGGCAGACGACTTTTCATCAGTGGGGGACGTGGATTTTCAAACTTAACAATCAACTCACGACCATTGATCTCTTAGGAGGTGGTTTGAATCTGTAGTCAAGGTTTAAATCTTGAAGTGGCTATCTGTTAGCACCATTCGCGCACAACTCCATTCTGTAGTTAATGAGACTTCAGCACAACTGGGGAATGAAGATCAAGACTTCTCATCCAAATGACGTCTAGGTTGTTTCATCGACACGTCTTCACCAAAAATCTAATTGCTTCAACTACTCTCTTAATTAAGGATTTGAGTATTTCATAAAAATCTGTAAGGATCTGACCATCTCATTTAGGGAGTTTGTCAGATTGTAGGTGGTCAGAAGCTTGTTGCTCCTTTAAAAGGGAATTCAGGGCCATTCTACAATGGATTTTTATTTTTGACTTTAGATATAAGGTATCCACATTTTGGAAGGCATTTCGGTTGCAGACTTGGTTCTTCATCAGGCTGCAGAGGTATTTTCTGTATTGTAGATGTATAAATTTTTGAATGACAATGTTCTTTTCAGATTGAGTTATATGAAAAACATTGTTTGTGTGTGTTATCTATAATTGTCTCCTTGGGTATGAGCATTTTTCTTTTGAGTGAAGTTTCTAAGGGTTTTTGAACTCTTTCATATACATTCTCTGTGATATATCTAGTTCAATGCATCTATTCAAGGAATGGATTAAATTGCTTCGAGTCAGGTATAGGGGGAAATGTGTTATATCAAGGGATTATTGAAGCATAGAGTCACACATAACATTTTTTCTTGCACATGTTATTGTAAAGCAATAATATTGTGTTTTAGGTCCTCTAGATATGAAGTTTTGTTGTCATGAGGGAACATTTATAGTGATGGGTTTGACTCTATTGCCCTGATAAAGCATTGGTCTAAGGATTTACTTATCCAAAGGGTCCAGGAAAATCTAATAATTTAAAATCAAATCATTTAAATCAAACAAGCCATTTTATGTTTTATTTTGTTTTAGGTTAGTGTCCTATATGTTCTCAAATTTAACCAGTGTGCTAGTCCAAGAATATTGCTAGTTTAGGGTTTATCCAACAAATCTTGGTGCATACCTGAGAGTATTTTGCCTGAGTTAGTCAAGGATAAATCTTTTTGTTGTGAATGAGGGATACCTCCTAGGCGTGGTAGAACATGAAGTGAAGGGGAGACAAGTGCAAACAATCTCTTTTCTTTGTTAGCCAAGTCCTATAGTAAACCTAATCATAAGAATTGACAAACCTTTAGGGTTTACTGTCTGCTAATTTGGGGACCAACAGAATGGATAGTGGAGATTAACTCAACACCAAGGGTTTAGATTACATGACATTTAATGAGATACATTAGTTAGTTACATTTTCAAATTTGCCTTTGTCCTTTAGGAAAAAGACAAAATACTACTTTCAAATACATTGAATCTAGACAAAATGGATACCCATTTGGATATACATGCCAAAGAGCCACTTTCCAAGGTGAAAGGAAGTCAAAATAAGGTCATATAACATGTGAAAAGTTGAGCTGATGTGGCTTGATCAGATTCCAAGTGGTAACTGGATCACTCCATTGCTCATCACTTTTGAATTGTCTAATAGGAAAAATGACCTCCCTAATGTGTTGACTACTCAAGAAGGGTATGTGGCACATTTTTGATGTAGGAATGTCCAACTGGATGCTTGTTGGATTCAACTTTGATAACTGGACTGCTGGAACAACTATGAACAAGTGTGAACATGTCTTGGACATTGGACTGGATCTGCATGAACTGCCATGAATAGGCATATCTTCAATGTCTCCTAGCTCCTGAGACCTATCTCCATCATCTTGGACATCATACTGACCTCCTTCATGTGCAGTAGCAATTTGGCTGATAGAGTGTCGATTCTATATTTCTGGGTCAGTAGGGTATCTCTGTGTGTTCACCTCCCAAGACAACTCCAACAAGCTCTTGTGTCCTCCAAGACTTGCAATTCACAATGCAAAGCATCAATTTCATCTTAAACAATCATTTTCCATCAATTTGGATCAAGATATGTCCACTTGTAGTCATAGATTTAGTCTAGGACAGCCCAAACTCAATGTTATCTTCTTATGAACAACCTCATGTGGGAGGTTGTTGTGGCCATTAGGATCCATCTAGAGACATTTATTTTACATTTTTATAGCCTTTTTTGCAAAAAGAAGGATTTTTTGGGGGTACTGACTTTTCAGGTGCAGTGACATTAATTAACGTAAAACATGCCCAAAATCCACACAAACATGGTAAAAAGGTTTATCAAGATGTGATAAATAGTTGTGTAATTCAATTTCACCAAGAAAATCTAATTTGCACCTTCAAAAAACATGTTTTTTGGCCCAAATTGGCAAAAAGTGTTGATTTTGGGTCTCACGAACTAAAAGTTGATGGAGGTCAAATTTAGCACTAAGTTCACTTCATGCCCTTAGCAGGGGTTTAGGCTTGGAATAACTAATTAGAATGATGCTTCATGAGGTTAGTTGGTTCACTTTTTAGCACAGGTCCGTCGGCATTTTTTTTAGTGCTAAACATCTTAGGTGCTTTCGGTAGGGAATTTGGGTCCAACCAACTAGCACGACTTTCACCTCCCATTAACAAAAGGTAGTGCGATGCGATTTTAGTGCAAGTCAGTAAGGTCTAATTTTAGCACTAGGGCTGCTTGTAAGGAGTTAGTGGGAATTTTGGCTAGCGTGGACTTTGGCGGGTTGTGGATAAAGTCGGTTGGACTTCCTTTTAGCGCAAGTCGATAGGGGTTGTTTCTGGCGCAAGGCAGTGAGGTGACTTTTTAGTGCTAAGTGTAGTAGGAGGCATTTTTAGTGCCAAATTTGGAAATGTCTATGGTGATAGTATATTTCAAAATATAAAATATTTTGAAATATATTGTCATGATGTTTGAGATAGGTTCCAGATTGATAGGATTTGATATACAGATTCTAGATTTTTGAGGTTCCACTAGATTTTAGACTTAGCCATTTTTTAGGGTTTTTAGGGTTTTAGACTTAGCCAAATCAGGGCTTCAGGACCACGTGACAAGATGAAAGTATATGAACCCCTTAGTGAAATCTTACTAAATTTGACATAATTTTACAACTCTAAGACCTAGAAACTAGGAATTTCAACATGACACATCCTGTAGTAACAATTTCAAGGATAATATCCAGTGACATAGGATTTTGGAGCAAAATGCAGTAACACCCAACTTCAGTGTAGAAGGCAACAAATGGCTATTTTTAAGCACAAGACCACCCAAGACACCTCCAAATCAATCACAAAAGACATCAAATCACTCCAATCATGCAAAATACTAAAACTTGGAACAAATCATGCACTCTAAGCACAAATTCACCTTCTCATTGTCATAAAGAGGAAAGATGAGACTCTAAGCCAAAACAAAGAAAGGGGGTCTCCATTTGATAAAATGGGGCATGTGTGCAAAGCACAACAATTTGCTTCCAAACACTCTGAAGTATTTGATAGTATGAATCCTTCCATACCATAACTCATAAGGAGTCTTTCTGGTGTTTTCTCTTTCTTGCACTTTGTTCAGTATATAGACAACAATATGAATTGCTTCTCTCTAGTAGACTTCTAGTAGTTTTGCTTCTTTTATCATTGTCCTTGAAGCTTCTTGAATAGTCATATTCTTTCATTCAACCACTCCATTCTGTTGAGGGGTCTTAGGGGCAGATAAATGCCTCTTTATTCCATGATTCTCATAAAAAATGTTAAACTCATTAGAGGTTAATTCTCCACCTCTTTCAAACCTCAAACATTTGATTTTCATATCCATTTCATTCTCAACCATTGCTTTCAATGCTTTAAACTTATCTAGGGCCTCTAATTTTTCTTTAAGAAAAGTAACCCATGTCATTCTAGAAAAATCATCAATTAATAACATGAAATACCTATCATCTTAAAAACTCCTTACTCTAGTAGGGCTACAAAGATTTGTATCCACTAATTCCAATAGTCTGGTAGAAGATTGATCTTTGAATTTGAAACTTCATCTTGCTTGCTTCCAAACTTGACACTCCATACAGACAACATTGATAGGCTTTCTAATCTTTGGAAGATCTCTCATAGCTTGAACTAAACTTATTCTCACTAGACTATCAAATTTGATGTGGCACGGTCTTTTATGCCATAGCCAACTCTCATTGATATGAGTCATGAAACAATAACCATCAACATCTTTGATCTAGTAGACATTTCCATCAGTCCTCCTTCAAGTAGCTATCATAGTTCTGGAATCTTTTTTGATCTCACAGCCACCATCTTGAAACATAAGATTGTATCCTTTGCTTCACATTTGTCCAACACTCAAGAGGTTATGTCTTAAACCCTTAACATAAAGAACATCATCTATGTTAAGCTTGCCATCAAAACTGATTGAACCTTTTCAATAAATCTTAACAGATGTATGATCAACAAATCTAACTAGTCCTCCATAATTTTTTTCAAGTTTAACAAACTTACTCTTAGCATATATCATATGATTTGAGCATCCACTATCAATGATCCAATCATTCATTTTCTATCTAGCATGAAAAGTAGATATAAAGGTGTCTTTAGCATTAGTGCTTACTTCTGGAGCCCTTTCCTTCACACATCCCTTAGAGTTAGTAGAAATAGTATCATCTTTTAAGGCTATGAACATGCATTCACTGTCCTCATCATCTTCACAATCATATTCATCATCAGATATACTTGCATCTTCTCTAACATAATATCTTATCTTAATCACCTTACTTTTGCTCTCCCTATTTTTGTTTTTCAAAATTTTGTCTAGACATCTTGAAGCATAATGACCTATCTTACCACAACTGCAACACTTAAAAGGAAACTTACCTTTGTACTTATCAGTACCCTTTTTCATTCTTCTCACAAATTTGCCTTCCATATCATCAAAATCCTCCTAACCTGATTCCACAATCTTCTCTGATTTACCAACCTAAAGTAGTTTCAACTTTTGCACTACTTGTACCAAATTATCCCATTTCAAAAGACATTAAAGTACCATACAATTGATCTCTGGTAAATTGATCCAAATTTTGTAATTCTTCAATAGCAAAAACTTTATGACTATAAGCTTTGGGAAGAGTTTTGAGTACCTTCATTACCACTTCTTTTTCTTCAAGTTCACCACCAAGACCTCTGATGTTATTGACAACTTCATCCACCTTCTGCAAGTAGCTTGTGATGTTTTCATCTTCAGACATTCACATGGCCTCAAACATGATCTTTAGATTATGCATCTTAGCTTGCTTGACCTTGTTATCGCCTTCCTAAATGATTTTTAATTTTTCCCAAATTTTATTAGTAGTTTTCATATTCATAACTTTCACCAATTCAAAATTAGTAAGACCACTTACAAGATCATGCCTTGCTTTACCATTGTTTTCATAAGCCTCAATCTCATTAGTAGTACTCAGACCATTCTCAGGTATAGTGTATGCAAACTCAATAGACTTCCAAACTTCATATCCAAGAGAAATTAGATAACCTTCTGTCCTTATTTTCTAGAATGCATATTCTGATCCATCAAATAGGAGAACATCTTTCTTGTGTGCCATCCTAGATATACCTCATGCGGCTAAGCTTTCTTTTGAGGAACCTTGCTCTGATACCAATTATTTAATGCACAAGACAACTAAGAGGAGGGGTAAATCAGTTGTAATTTATAATTTCAAAACCCTCACACATATTTAGATCACATTAATTCAATTAACCCTTAAACGTTGAGATGATTAAGCATGGAAACAAATAACAGAAATTGAATGAAATCAACATTATACACAAGAGAAAACCATATTTATGTAGAAAACCCAAGAAGGTAAAAACCACAGTTAGGATTAGCTCGCAATATAAACTAACATCAACATCAAATACAATAGGGCTCACTACTAGAGGGCTCATTGCCCAAAAGAAAGGCTCACTGCCAGAAAAGCAAAGAAGATAGAGAAGAATGTTACAATGAGAAAATCATGTCAATGCAACAGAGAAGTCTACCACAATGTTACCAGCACCTTTGCAGTCATACTGGGGAATTGTAGACACCTTCTGCTCATTGCATCCAATAATCTAACACATGAAAGCTTGTACTGCACTTCGCACTTTACCACACTAGTATTCTCATCTCATACACATACACACACTTCTACCTCAATAACTCAACACTTATTTATACCATCTTCAACCTTGAAAATATTTTCCAAGGTTGGCAATACACCTTCATCATGTAAATTCAAATTAGGTTGGAACCAAAACATTCCTGCAATGGAAAGGAATGAAGGCAGAGCACAACACACCTTGGATTGGACCTAACTCCATTCATGCAAGCCACACCATGCTTGCACAAACACCAAAGCACATCCGAAATTAGTGTAAACACCCAAGGTTGATCGAACCTATGTTAACACCATAATCTTTTAAGTACACACTTTCTCAAAGACAAAGATTACTCATGGACTACACATCATGCTTGAACATGATCTAGAATATTCCACAAAAACCCTAAGATCCAACAAAGTCCTTTGCAACAACTTTCACCTACCAAACAAACTTATCCTATTTACCCAACATACACAAACATCTCTATCATGCACTAAAACTCAAGAAGTCAACTTGCAGAGCACCAAACCATGAAAAACTTGAATTGAAGGTAGATATGAACCTTATAAACACACTTCCAAAACTGCAAGACTAGAAATCACTCTGTGGAGAAATGTGAAGTGAAAACCTTTCTCCCAGACACCTTTCCAATACATAATTTACACACTAGTGAACACACCTACCTCTGCACAACAATCTAACATGCCAAAGTCTGGATGCAACACCTAAAAGCACATCTGAACAACATATCCAAACCACATGAGTGGATCTTCAACATAGAAGGATTTTAGAGAAAAATTAGAACACCACTCTATATGCTAGAACACCTTTACAACACACTATTTCCTTTATTATTCAAATTTTCTCAAAATCACTTGGAAACCAAGCACCAGAAATATATCAACAACATCTTGAGCACTTTCTCATCATCAACACCCTTGCATATTCCTTTGCTCATACAGTTGACACAAATGACAACACAAGCTTGTTGACATCAATGACAACACTAACTACACATAATTGCAACATTACCTACCTCTTCTTTTGCATTCACTAGGGCAGACCCTAACTTTGGCTGAGATACTTTGGGTTTCTCCTTCCCTTTGTCTATTGAGCCCTTCTTAATGTCAATAGCTTTTGGTTTATTCTGACCCTTTAGAGCTTCTTGCAATAGTACGTTCTATTTAGGAATAGCTAACATATCCCATAATGATACATTAGCACCAGGTTTCTTCAGTTGTTCCACCACATTCATTGGTCCTAGTGACTACACTTTAAGATAATAAGGATACCTCATTCTTTCAATTTTTGGGTTGGGGACTCCTTGATTCTGTATTGTCACTAGGATGTCTTGACTTACCACAAGGGCATATGAAGCTTGAGTTGATGGTCCTTTTCTGGTTTCATTTGTTATACCAGGAATGCTTTCTGGGGTCTCTACCATCCTTCTCTTCAACTGAGTATGATAATCTGATTGAACCTAGGGGTTCTTGGAGGTTGATGCTTCATTGATGAACACAGATTCTTCTTCCTCAATCCATGAGAATAGTGCATGTTCAGGGTCAATCTCTCCTTCCTACTCTATAGACATTCCTTGCATCTGAGCTACCATTGTTGCATTTTGAACACTAGGTGACTGATATAGGTATGGTCTTGATGATGTCCTAGTCTAATCACCCATTCTTCTTTGCTCTGCCACCATTTGCTGTAAATTTCCTCTTGTGCAATATTTAGGCATATGTGCATTATTAAAAGGGAAGTACCGTGCATTTATCTCTTCATCTACATTACTCTACTTGGCAACCAACTCTCTCCCTGGATTAGGTGTGACTATTTGTAATGGGGTTGGCATAGGGACAAGCTAATGGACGGCTGTGAAAAGGTCGGTCTCTAGGGCCCTTGATATTGGTTTGGCTAATAGGGGGGTCTATTTCCTTGGAATCCCTAGTAAGGAGGCCTTTGATATGAGGTTTGCTACCTCTTGAGGTTGATAATCTTATTACAAAGGTTCTGAGAATATTGTTGACATCATCCATTTCTGATAGAGAGGAAGATGATGCTAAGGTTAATGGTCTTAATGGTCTTTAATAGTGACTTGAGGAGCATTAGGGACTTCCTCTTGAACAAGAATGGATAATTCAGGGAACATAGGCATAGGAGGCCTTGGAGGTAATTTCCCAACATCTATCAGTCTATTTTTTGCCCTAACGGCTAGGTCGTATGCCGTAGGAAGGGTTTGTCATCCTAATGACTGGATCATAATAGAAATATCTGAATTCAAAGCTTTAAGATAGATGAAATTTGCCATACCTACTAGCAGTCGGGCCGCAACTGGGATTCTTTGCCAAGTTTTCTAGAATCTGGTATTGAAGTTAGTTATGGCCTCTTGAGGTACTCTCTTTATGGTGATCAGTTGTTGCAAGAGAGATGACCTATCTCCGTTTTCACTAAACTTGGAATATAATGCATCTCCCAATTGGTCCCAAGTACCAATAGAGTTTGGTGCTAGTGATCGATACCAATCAAGAGCTCTACCTTTAAAAGAAGCAGCTAGCAATCTCAGAGCTATATTTTGCTCTATAATATAATGCACAGTGCACATATTTGCCACATCTTGCAAATGTCTAGCTAAAGTCTTAAAGTCTTCTCTAGTGAATTTGGCTAATGCCTTTAGAGAATTAGTAGGAATAGGGTCCCATGTGTTTAGAAGTATTAGAAGAATAAGTGGGTTGCCACTATTCTAGTTAACAAAATTTCTAGGTGGAGCTGGGGCACCCATTTGTCCTCCTGAAGTATTTTGCTAAATTATTCTTCTTCTTGAGGTAGTTGCCAATGGTGGCAATAAGAGTTTTGGATTAACAAAAGATCAATCTCATGTAGTTAGTTTGTAACTCTAACTTCTTGTAGGACGTCAGCTCATGCGCTTCTAATCAGGAACAAGTAAACTCTGTCCCATCGGGCATGCCAAAAAACTGTTGATGTTCAATTTTGCAAGAAATCACCAACAATGGAAAATTTCAAGAATGTGGGACTTGATTATTGAAATGACCTCAAAATGTTAAAGAAGCTAGCTCTTCTCTATTATTTTGAGGTAAGGGAAGAAAAAATAAGATTATAAATAAATGCTTAAAACTGTTAAGGCGATGTGCTAGAATCATGATCTAACTCCCATTAGCATAGTGATTAAACTTAACATAATCTATTGGTAAAGTTAAAAAGCATAACACATCATTAATATTCTAGTATATATATCAGATCAATCAAAGGCCCATACAGAAAGTAAGAAACAAGAATCAGAAACAGATTATAATTTGCACAGAACACCACTCTCTCTTCATTGATTGATAGGAGAACAAAGTACACGGGACAAGATTTGTACAAAAATATAATATTCAATCCCTCAAAAGAGGCACCTATTAAGGCAGTAAAATGCTTCAAATCTAGCTCTACTAATAAAAATTTCTGATTATCTATATATGTCTATATTGTGTCTCTGATCCATCCTATTTAAAGCGCAAAACTCTTCAAAGATCCTTTGTAACTGCCAAAATCTTCTAACTGCAAATCCTGTAAATATCAGCTATGATTACTCCAGCTAACTAATTCTTTTTTGTTTCAGCTCCCATGATGTAGATCTTCTTCAAAATCTTGACTCTCTATTTATCTATGCCATTATAACTATCTCAACTGTGAGCTCCTAGATGTAAAGACTTAGAAAATTGACAAATGGCGGCCTCCATTGTATCCTCTGGTACATATTATATCACAGACTCTCCTTCTAATTCTCTCAACCCAGTGCTAACACCTATCTTTAACAACCAATGGTAAAATAGATAGAGTCTTTGAAAATGAGGCTCAATACAAAACATGTCATTGAAAGACATGGAGCCTTCTGCTTTCTCAACAAAATGGACACATGGTAGGTTAGTGCATCCTCTACAAAACTTTACCAAAAAAACTCTTCAAATGTGCACCAAGATGACAAATGGCTCTTTCCATTGCATTCTCCTTTATAAGAGTTGGGCCCAATTTATTAATAGACAGTGAGACATGTGGAAGGCTCTTGCAACACTTTGAAGCTTTAACAAAACGGGACTTTGTATTTTGTGTGGTGCTGACACGCGGCATCTTCCTCTACATCCACTAAGATTCATGATTTTTTTAAAAGCAGACAATGACATCAAAAAACTTTCCTTCTCCTTTTCCCTTTTGGACCCTAGAGACCCAACGTTCCACCACATGGAGCCTTTGCACAAACCAAGAGAGTCTTTTCTTTTGGGAGCTCTTCAAATGAGCACCAAGCTAACACTTGGCACCTTATGCTACCACCTAGACTCTTAAAGACTCTGTCCACTCCGATGCTCCAATCATAACTCAAAACATTAATATTAGCTAAATAATATATATTGGATATATATTTAAAACATAGAGTTTTAACTCTACAGTGAGTACTCTTCTTGATCTTAGCATTAGTCATGTTTTGAGATTGCCATATACTATGCATGATCTATGTCTTCTACTTTGTAGGTATAGATGTAGGAAAACAACAAATGTAAGTATAAGTAATTGTAATTCCCAACATGCCTATTTTAGGAAATAACACGTAACTTCTATGTAGACTGACATACATAAGGAAGAAAATATGTTATTTCCCAAAATTGCATGGGCATATATGACTGTCTAATGATGATTTGGTGATTCAACTCATGACCCACCTGGTGTGAATAAAAATCTCTCTTACCCTTTTCAAACCCAATGGAAGTGTTTGGTTAGCCTTTAGGACCCTTCCTAGAATTTTGTTTGGCCTCACCAACCTTTCACCTTACATGCATACCCTTATCCTTGCTTAAAACTACTTTTTAAACCTTCAAATACTAAAGTTACTTGAACATTCTTAGGGTTGATTGGGTGACTCTAGGTTCACCCGAGAATATCAAGGGTTATAAGGGTGACCTACCATGGAAAAAGGGGTGATCCTTCCTAGAAAAATAGGTGACCCCACTGGTAAAAGGGACAACTTTGGCATTCTAGATTAACACATTAGAAATCTTGATTCCCATTATTTATCCACCATTTTTTATTCTAATTTCAAGCTTACTTGAATTTCGATTCCACCTACCTATTGTTACTCTTGAGTTCCCCCAAAATCATGATTTTTTTTAAGAGTTCTCCCTAAACTAATGATTTTTGATTGGGATTTCTAGCCTATTTAAATAGCCTTGTTGGTAGGAAAAATCCACAACACTCCCATAAGGTTGAAACCATGAAAGGGTAGCCTATTGGAAGATAATGGTGAAAACCCACAAGGGTACCAAAGGCTTGTCACATATAGACACATCCCAAGTAAGATAGAGAAAGCTAAACCCAATGTAAAGTAAATACATGTGATAGTGTGGCAGTTGAAGCTAACCTACAACACCTACAAAAAGACATGGGTGATACTGCAATAGTGTGTCCCACTTTTTGCCCAAAATGGGACATTGAAATCAATATTTTAAACCAAAATTTCATTTTTTGACAACTTTAGAAACTAAACAAAAGAATTTGAAGATGATGTGAACTAGTGATTTGTGAGATTTCATGTGTAGATTCTAAATATATGTTTTTTTTAATTTTGAAAAATAATTTGTAATTTTTTTACATAATTTTTAATAACTTGTTTTTATAGTTAACAGTACTTTTAAAAAGTGATGTTTATACCATATAGCATAACTTTTTTTACAAAAAGGATAAAATTATAATTTTTTAAACACATATTCATAACACCAATATCTAGTGCACATATATTTTTTTTGTATTTTTTTGTTGCATATATTTTTATTAATTTTTGAAGTGAGATTAATTATAATTTAGACATAGGTTTATACCATACATCATAACTTTTTGTGTCTACATCCAAATTACCTTTTTTTTTTGTTGAAACAAGGACATCAATACCTAGTGTGTAGATATGTTTAGAATTTTTTTCTCTATTTTACTATTTTTCCACATGTGTCGAACAAAGACCTTTATGTTTAGTGAAAAACCTATGTTCACTAGAAAATAAAAAATAAATATAATAATCAAAATAAAAATATTCAATATCATACTTGTTAGAAAGCTCATTTCAAGGGCTACGATCCTACAAATTATCTTGTCATGTTGATTCAATTTCCTAGTCCAACCCAAGGTTCAAAGAAAATTTTTTTGAGGGAAATCTGAGGACCAAAGGATAAAGGGCCATCTAAGTGTCTTCGTTTGAAGGTCCTTTTTTTCCTACCACAACAAATTACAATATTATTAATAGATGACCTTCAAATGAAGATTGTTAATTATAAAAAATATTAAAAAACTTATTGTTCAAGACCTTTGAATGAAGGTTTTGAAGTTGACATTTACAAAAAAATTGCAAAATTTGTGAAATGTATATAATATAACATATATGTTTTTTAAAAATAAAAAATAAATGTTCACATTTTTGGGATTATTTGCAAAAGAATATTTGTAGTTTTGAGATTTCTTGAAAGGTAGAATACTTGGTAAAGGAATTTTGGGTAGATATTGTGCAAAAGGGGAGATGGGAAATAAAAGAACAAGGCAAAATAAGGCTATGCATTCATATTCTATAGAAAAGGAACATAAATAAAGTGAGGAAAGGGTGAAAAGATGTTTTAGAAAGAAAGAAGGTATGTATATTTTTAAATTTGTATAAAAATAATTCAAAAATATTAGATTTGTATTTATCCTTAGTTTCTCAATTCTAGGGTTTGAATATAGTTTCTAATTTTAGATTTCATTTTAATACAAATTACAAACCTACATGTTCTACATTCATCTAAATTTTAAATTCTACATAGATTCCAAATAAATTCTCTAAGTTAAATTCACTAGATTTACTAGTTTCTCTCTATGGTTTGTATTTATTTGCAATAACTCTTCAACTCTAGGGTTTGAGTATAGTTTTTAATTGTATATTTTAATTTAATACAAATTAGATATAGGTTAAATTCACTAGTTTCTCTATTTAGAATAGGCACCAATTTTCTAATTTCAATTAATGCAATTCTAATACAAATATAAACTCAAATACTTTAAGTCTAATTGAAAACATGTTTAGATATAAGAATTTCATTGACAAGATTAGACATCCAATTAGATGACAAGAACATAATGATTTTTGTAACTTAAGAAAACCTCCAATAGAAAAATACACAAAAACAAATTATAGTTTTGGTTAATAAAAGATTGCTCTTACACTTGGGATGTTGTGTAGGACTTCAATCATATGATTTAAATTTTACATTATAAATTTAACTTAAATACTATATACTTGTCTCATACTAAGAGCCTAAATATCACCATCTCCAGCAAGGATGGAATCTATTAACTCTTCCAAAGATCTCTCATCCAATAGTTGTAGTAATGCCATGTGCAATGGATTATGAAGGCATGATGTAATCGATATTGAAGAAAGCATCTCTACAAACCCCATACCCCCTACAAGCTTCTTGAATGAATCAGGTGCCATAGTTTGATCCTATGGAATTGTGGTAGGATGCTTAGTAGATGGTACTACTAATCCAATATGTGAACCCTATAGCTTGCTATAGGATCTAACTTTGAGATTTGCATCAGAATGCTACAAGTCAACTATTAGACTAGTACAACCTACAAGGAATTGACCCACATTTGAACTAACACCTAATAAATGTATTTCTAGCTATGATGATATCACTAGATATGCCCTCATCAGGTCCTCAAACAAAAAAATGTTGACCTATGAATCTAATCATCAACTATAATGTGGTCAATATGCTTTGGAGATGGGATGCCTACAACATGATAGGGATATGAGTGAGTATATGAACAATGTGGATGCCTCATCAAGTACTATCCCATGTGATTTGAAGATATCATTTGAGTCTACACAACAATCTTAGCAATACTATCAATTGCTTCCCTTTCGGAAGCAATGACCACACGATCACCAATATTATTAACGAATGGAGAGATCACAAGCACCCTTTCACTAACCAAGCTCCTATAAGTAGGAGGTACTTGATATGCATGATGATATGCATCCCTTTCACATACCATTTCATGCCCATGCCCCAAATGTGGAGGTAAATATAAATAGTTGACGTTAAGGCCTAAATGAACCTCAGCGTATAACTGTTGTGTAAAATATAATGGGATTTGGTTATTATTAGGATAACAACCATGGGCAGCAATAAATTTAGGGTAAATTAATGGTGCCATATGAGGGCAAACACACCTAGTCACCTGATATCCCCTAACACTACTTTTGGGGGCATACTGAGGAAAACAATCTCTTTTAATAATTTCTTTGGCACATTTACTTCAATTTTATTCAATGAAAAATCACCAGAAGCCTTTTCCTATATTTGGGAAAGAATATATACTAAAGTCTCACTAGAAAAAACACTAACACCTCCTAATGAATTTCTAATGCAAACCAAACTATCCAATATCCTCTCACAGTTTGATCTATAAAACCCTATAGTTTGAGAGGAACCTCCTACAACAATATAATAAAAAATGCATGAAATAACAAAAATATATAAATAACAGAAACACAGAAGGAATTTATTGATCGCAGGCCACTTCGAGGGGGCAACCTCCTTTGAGCAAGCTCAATACAATAAATTCGTGGATGCATTCATTAGCCTTAACACATACTTATATACTAAGTCTAATCTAAACAACTATTACTTCCCATGAATGTGGGATAATACAATATGCTCATGGGACAACTTACAAAGCATATGCGTCCAAATGTAATATACTAACAAAGTAAAGAGAAGGGTTAAACATGGGTTCCTAACATCCCCTCCCTCTTAGAAAAGCTTTGTCCTCAAAGCTTAAGATGTGGAACTTGTTGCTAAATCTAAAGGAGTGGTTCCCATGTAGCATCCTCTAGTTGCATTCCATGCCACTGAATTAAGACATCTGTGATGGATTGGGAACAAAGTTGATGGGTGTGTCTATCGAGGATTGCCTCCGGTGCCAAAATGATGGATCCTTCATTATCCAGTTCTAGTAAAATAGTTTGTGCTCTAACTTTGGTGCAAAGAACTTTCTTTAGACAAGAGACATGAAATACTGGATGAACGTGGGAAGAAGGAGGAAGCTCCAATTTATAAGCAACTGACCTAATCTTTTGAAGAACCTTATATGACCCATAGAACTTCGGAGCTAGCTTCTAACACCCTTTGAGTTTTAGGGATGATTGCTTGTATGGCTGTAGATGAAGAAAAACCATATCACCTACTTGAAAAGTGCACTAAGAATGGTGTTGATCAGCTTGTTGTTTCATTCAATTTCTTACCATGTGAAGATTATCCTACAGGATGCGAAGAATTTGATCTCAGGTTTAGAGAACCGCGTCAACTGCCTAAACTGGTGAACTATTGGGGGTGTATGGATGGAGCACTAGCGGTGCCTGACCATAAACTACTTCATATGGAGTCATTTTAGATGCAGTGTGGTAGAAGGTATTGTACCACCATTGAGTGAGAGGGAGCCACTTTGCCCACTGATGCTATTATTCTGAGGTGAAGCAATGAAGATAAGTTTCCAAACATTTATTGATAATTTTAGTTTGACCATCTATTTGTGGGTGACACCCAAAACTCATCTTCAGTTTAGTGCCAGTGTGTCAAAATAATTCTGTTCAAAAATGACTAGTAAAAGTTGCATCACGCTTTGAGACAATGGAAGAAGGGATGCCATGAAGATGAAAGATCTGGTCCATAAAAATTTGTGCAATGGAGGAGGCTATATAGGGATGTGGAAGGCACAAAAATGACTATATTTGGAGAGGAGATCAACCACATCTAAGATCACTATCTTTCCTCCAGATTTAGGGAGCCCCTTAATGAAATCCATAGAAATATCTATCCAAATCCGTGTAGGGATGGGCAAGGGTTTGAACAATCCAGGCAAGAGTGTCATTTCACCCTTGTTGCATTGGCAGGTATCACATTCATCCACCATCTATTGAATAGCCCTTTTCATTCCCTTCCAAAAGAAGTTACGTTTTGCCCACTCATAAGTTTTGAAGAACCTAGAGTGCCCTACCGATGGAGAAGCATGGAGTTCATAGAAGATAGCCTGCTAAAGATCTGTGCTCTGGGGAAGCACTAGATGAACCTTGTATTGCAGAGAAGCACCATCCCAAGAGTAATGTGGTATAGTAGAGGGGTTAGTGGCCAACTATTGAATGATTTTAGATAATGAAGAGTCATTGACATAGCCCTGCTAGATAGATTCCAACCAATTTGGAACATGCATAGAAATAGCTAAAAGGGAAGCTTGGTCATCAAATGTGTGAGAAAGAGAATCCGCCACAATATTGTCCTTACCCTTCTTGTAAGTGATCTCATAGTCATAACCCATGAGTTTGCTAACCCATTTCTATTGTGATGTGGAGGAGACCCATTGTTCCAAGAAATATTTCAGACTCTGGTGATCAATCTTGATGCAAAAATGATTCCCTAGTAGGTTTGGTCGCCACTTCTGTACTGCATGCAAAATAGACATCATTTCCTTCTCATATGTAGAGAGTACTAAATTCTTTCCAGAAAGGGCTTTGCTGGTGAACACAATGGGATGTTCTTCTTGAAGGAGAACAACACCAATTCCATTGCCGCAATCATCCTCTCAATGGTGAAGGTCTTGGAAAAATCTAGCATATCTAGAACAGGTGTAGTACACAGCTTATTTTAATTTTTCAAATCCACACTCAGTAACATGTGTCCAGATAAAAGCATCATTTTCTAACATAGTTGTTAATGGAGCAATAATCTTCCCGTAATCCTTGACAAACTTGCGATAGTAGCCAGTCAACCCCAAAAAACCAAAGAGGCTCATCAGTGTTTGAGGATGCAGAAAATTTTTCATGGCATCTATTTTTGTAGGATCCACTCAAACCCCTTGGGCTGAAACAATATGCCTGAGGTACTCCACTTTCTCCTAGCCAAAAACACATGTAGACTATTTTCCACAGAGATGATGATCAAAGAGAAGTTGCAGTATGAGATCCAGATGTTGGAGATGTTCATCCCATGTTTTACTGAGAGAAACCTCCTATAACAATATAATAAAAGTGCATGAAATAATAGAAATAGTAGAAACATAGAAGGAATTTATTAATTATAGGCCACTTTGAGGGGGCAACCTTCTTTGAGCAAGCTCAATACAATAAATTCATGGATGCCATCATTGGCCTCAACATGTACTTATATACTAAGTCTAATCTAAACAACTATTACTTCCCATGAATGTGGGATAATACAATATGCTCACACAATGACTTACAAAGCATATGCGTCCAAATGTAATATACTAACAAAGTAAAGAGAAGGGTTAAACACAGGTTCCTAACATCCCCTCCCTCTTAAAAAAAGCTTTGTCCTCAAAGCTTAAGATGTGGAAATTATTGTTGAATCTAAAAGAGTGGTTCCCATGTAGTATCCTCTAGTTGCATTCCATGCCACTGAATTAAGACCTCTGTGATGGATTGGGATTGAAGATGATAGGAGCATCTATCGAGGATTGCCTCTGGCTCCAAAATGATGGATCCTTCATTATCTAGTTTTGGTAAAATAGTTTGTGCTCTAACGTTGGTTCCAAGAACTTTCTTTAGACAAGAGACATGAAATACTGGATGAACGCGGGAAGGAGGAAGCTCCAATTTATAAGCAACTGACCCAATCTTGTGAAGAACCTTATACAACCCATAGAACTTCGTAGCTAGCTTATGACACCCTTTGCATTTCAGGGATGATTTCTTGTATGGCTATAGTCAAAGAAAAACTATATCACCTACTTGAAAAATGTGCTTAGAATGGTGTTGATCAGCTTGTAGTTTCATTCAATTTCTTGCCATGTGAAGATTGTCCTGCAGGATGTGAAGAATCTAATCCTGGGTTCAGAGAATCATGTCAACTCCTTGAACTGGTGAACTACTGGGGGTGTATGGAAGGAGCACTGGCGGTGTATGACCATAGATTGCTTCATATGGAGTCATTTTAGATGCAGTGTGGTAGGAGGTATTGTACCACCATTCAGCGAGAGAGAGCCACTTTGCCCACTGATGCTGTTGTTTTGAGGTGAAGCAATGCAGATAAGTTTCCAAACATTTGTTGATAATTTCAGTTTGACCATCTATTTGTGGGTGATACCCAAAGCTCATCTTCAGTTTGGTGCCAGTGTGTCGAAATAGTTCTGTCCAAAAATGACTAGTGAAAGTTGCATCACGATCTGAGACAATGAAAGAAGGGATGCCATGAAGATGGAAGATCTCATCCATGAAAATTTGTGCGACTGAGGAGGTTGTATACAAATGGCTAAGGGCACAAAAATGACTATATTTGGAGAGGCGATCAACCAAAACCAAGATCATTGTCTTTCCTCTAGATTTAGGGAGCCCCTTAATGAAATCCATAGAAATATCTGTCCAAATCTATGTAGGGATGGGAAAGGGTTCAAGCAATCCAGGAAGTAGTGTCATTTCACCCTTATTACATTGGCAGGTATCACATTCAACCACCATTTGTTGAATTTCCCTTTTCATTCCCTTCGAAAAGAAGTTACACTACGCCTACTCATAAGTTTTGAGGAACCCAGAGTGCCCTACTGATGGAGAAGCATGGAGTTCAGAGAAAACACCCTGCTGAAGATCTTTGCTCTAGGGAAGCACCAGACAACCCTTGTATTGCAGATAAGCACCATCCCAAGAGTAATGCGGTAAATAGAGGGGTTAGTGGCCAACTGTTGAATGATTTGAGATAATGAAGAGTCATTGACATAGCCCTGCTAGACAAATTCCAACCAATTTAGAACAGGCATAGAAATAGTTGAAAGTGAAGTTTGTTCATCAAATGTGCGAGAAAGACCATCCACCACAATATTGTCCTTACCCTTCTTATAAGTGATCTCATAGTCATAACCCATGATTTTGCTGACCCATTTTTGTTGTGCCAGGGAGGAGACCCGTTGTTCCAAGAAATATTTCAAACTCTAGTGATCAGTCTTGATACAAAAATGATTCCCTAGTAGGTATGGCCACCACTTCTATACTGCGTGTAAAATAGCCATCATTTCCTTGTCATATGTAGAGAGTACTAAATTCTTGCCAGAAAGGGCTTTGTTGGTGAACGCAATGGGATATTCCTCTTGAAGGAGAATAGCACCAATTCCATTGCCGCAAGCATCACTCTCAATGGTGAAGGTCTTGGAAAAATCTGGCATAGCTAGAACAGGTGTAGTAAACATAGCTTGTTTCAATTTTTGAAATGCACACTCAGTACCATGTGTCTAGATAAAAGTATCCTTTTTTAACATAGTTGTTAATGGAGCTGCAATCCTCTCGTAATCCTTGACAAACATGCAATAGTAGCCAGTCAGCCCTAAGAAACCATGGAGGCTCTTGAGTGTTTGAGGATGCGGCTAATTTTTCATGGCATCTATTTTTGTAGGATCTACTTGAACCCCTTGGGAAGAAACAATATGCCCGAGATACTCCACTTCCTCCTGGCCAAAAACACATTTAGACTATTTTGCAGAGAGATGATGATTAGAGAGAAGTTGCAGTACAAGATCCAGATGTTGGAGATGCTCAGTGCATGTTTTACTATAGATGAGGATATCATCAAAGAAGACCAGAATGAATTTCCGTAGGTAGGGCTGGAATATTTTATTCTTCAATGCCTAGAATGTTGAAGGAGCCTTAGTGAGGCCAAAGGGCATGACCAAAAATGCATAGTGGCCATCATGCGTGTGAAAAGCCATTTTAGGGATAAACCCAAATTTGGTGATACCCAAAATGAAGATCCAATTTGGAGAAAAAATGAGTGCCATGAAGCTCATCAAGAAGCTCATCCACAACAAGAATTGAAAACTTATCCTTGATTGTAATGTGATTAAGTGCTCAGAAGTCAATGCAAAGGCGCCATGACCCATCTTTTTTCAGGACAAGAAGGACTAGTGAAGCAAAGGAACTGGTACTAGGGTGAGTAATACCTTGCTTTAGTAAGTCTCAAATGAGCATCTCAATCTCTATCTTTTGATGAAATGGGTAGTAGTAGGGCCTGATGTTGGGAGGAATGCTTCCAGGAAGGAAATAAATACAGTGGTCCTCTAGTCATAAAGGTGGTAATCCCACTAGTTCGGCAAAGACACATGCATACCTATGCAAAATTTTTTGTAGATCTGAAGGAGTAGTGGAGCCACTAATGGCTGCATCTGAATGGAATGGAGCTGAGTGATGACACCATGTGAATTCTTCTTAAGAAGTTTTTCCATGTGATGTGAACTTATGATGCTGAGAGACCCCAGTTGTAAGCCATTCAATGTGTGCTTTTGCCCATTGTCTAAAAACTACATCTAAAGTTCAGCAAAATCCCATAAGATGGGTCCAAGTGTACGTAACCATTGGGAGCCCAAAACCACATCACATCTACCTAAGGGCAAGGAAAACATGTTAGAGCGTAGGTTATAATCTCCCATATAGATATGCACATTGTGACGCTTCCCTTTGCAAGGTAATGTGCCCCCATTAGCAATCATGACTTCAAAGCTGGAGCAAGGATGGACAAAACAATCATCTTGTTTGGCAATCTGAGGATCAATGAAGTTATGAGTACTACCAGAATCAATGAGTATTGTAAGAGGGAGCTTCTTGAAGAAACCCTTGACCCGCATGGTTTGTGCAGTGGTAACTTTTGCTAAAGTATGGCTTTGGGTGGTCTTCCTGAGAAGTAGGTTCAACAAGCATCTGCTGAGTGTCGGCCTAATCATCCACTGTATCCTGAGCATCCACATAAACTTTAGTTTCAAGTAGAGAATCCACATCCAAGAGATAGAGCTTTTTCTCAACACATCTATGTCCCCGAGTGAATTTCTCATCACAATTATAACAAAGCCCTTTTTATCTACGTTCCTGCATCTCTGCTTTAGTCAAATGCTTGATAGGAGTTGTTCTAGGAGCTGACATTATTTGAGGTCGTTAGGGAGCCATATTTCTGAATGGAATACAATTGGATTTAGATTGTTGTTGAGCTATGATCTTGTCCTCCACCAACTTAGCCAACCCTAGGGCTTCCATCATTGTACTGGGACAAAACATTTTAACCTCAAAGTGAATTGAATCTTTCAGACCATTGACAAAACAATTCATGAAGAATTCATCAGACAATTCCTCAATGTGATTGGCCAGTTTTTCAAATTCTATTTGATATTCTCACACAGTGTCTGTTTGGCGCAGTTTAGTGAGTGCTCCTGTGAAGTCATCAAAATCACTAGGGCCAAATTGTTGCAAAATGAGTTTGCAAAAATATGTCCATTTTGGCTCTTCATGAGCCTTGATGTACCAACAGAAACATTAAAGGGCTTCATGTTCCAAATGAAAGGATGCAAGTGGGACTTTCTTGACATCAAAAGTATTATGCAGACTGAAATATTGTTCTACCCAGTATACCCATTAAGTCGGATCATCACCATCAAAGCAAGGAAAATCAAGCGACGGCCCACGAAAATTGCTGGAAGAAGAAAACCTAGTGTCTGTAGAAGAGTCTGGTTGCCGTCTATTATTCATGGCTGAATACCGAAGATTGAGGCCAAGAATTTTTTCATCCAGATCTTGGAGTTTGGTCTTGAGGGCTGCAAGTTCATCCTCCATGTTTTTTTCTCCTGCATGGGTGACAACCATAACTAGGAGATTTTTTTTTAGGAATGGGTAGAAAAACAAAAACATAAACTTTTTTAGTAAAGGAAAATTTAGATTTGGGAAAAACTCTGATGGGTAATTGGGGTTTGACTAAGTTTTTGACACTTTCTAAGGGAAAGGGAAGAAGAAAATGGGGATTTCAGAAGCAAGGTGAAAGAATGGGAAAATCTGTACAAGAGGGACAAAGGAGCAAAAATATGAAATGAACACTATGGCAAAATTTGAAGGCTATTGGGTGAGAATCAAAGAAGTTAGGGCAAACCCTAAAAATAGACAAATGTAGGATTTCTAGCTTCAATAAGTAGAATTTTGGATAGGGTCCTCAAGGAAGGAAATATGCAGAATGAAATTTTAGGGGTTCCAGTGAATTTTGAGAGGAAACAGAGCTAAAGCAAGGAAGATATGGTGAAAAAATGAAAAAAAAAATTATGGAAACTATCTGCCAACTGCTCTGTATGGATTCAATCTGTGATTTGTTGGCTGTCAATAGATGTGGACCCCAGGTATGTTCAGCTTCCTAAAGGTTCAAGGGATTCACTTGGCTACCAATGCTATCTAATGACTTACGTATTGGGGTAGTACCCCTCACTCCATGGCTTAGGTAGAACTGATAACTACTTTGCCACAAATGATAGCTCTTGGTTTACCTCACAGATGGGAATTAGTCAATTAGGTAGGGGCCATTGCCCTTTTCACTGGTAGGTCCTCTCAATGGGCAAGCAACTTCGGGGTTCCTGTGGTACTCCTCACAATGAGTTTTGGGGCTATGCTCAGGCACTTCCCACAGTTAAGCGGATAGGGATTATTCCTTGATCTAAACCTGCAATTGAAATAAACAATACAGATGTAAAAAAAACTATTGCAATAATCACAATGCCTCGAGGCCACTGCAGAAAAGAAATTTGGTAGAAATTCCACCCAGCGAGCCCAAGAAAGTGCTCTGATACCAGATGAGAGGAACCTCCTGCAACAATATAATGAAAAATGCATGAAATAACAGAAACACAAAAGGAATTTATTGATCATAGGCCACTTCGAGGGGTAACCTCCTTTGAGCAAGCTCAATACAATAAATTCGTGGATGCCTTCATTAGCCTCAAACACGTACTTATATACTAAGTCAAATCTAAACAACTATTACTTCCCATGAATGTGGGATAATACAATATGCTCACGGGATGACTTACAAAGCATATGCATCCAAATGTAATATACTAACAAAGTAAAGAGAAGGGTCAAACACGGGTTCTGTCATGCCCACATTTCCCATGCGGTCACGACACACAACACACGAATCATGTCCACATTAGTCATGTGGTCATGACACGAAATATCAAAAACTTTTTTGTGTGTCCCTAGAAACCCCCTCACACACGTCTATGTGCTTGGTGGCAATACGCATAAGGCGTAAATATTTCAATCATATTCAGGGAAGTGCGCCTACCTACGCAATCCCCTGCCTGATAATGGCTGACTAGGTAGTCATGCGATGCGATGAGCATCGCTACTAGGGTTAGAATCGGTTTAATTTGAAACTCTAAGTTTCCTAGGCGAAAGAGATGATTTCGTCTAAAAAGTCATCAAACCTTAACTCTAATGCAATAATAAAATTGAATATAAAACACATCCAAAGGTATGATGGTCACATGATAAAATGGAATGATTAAATGAAAGTCATAAAAATGAAACCCTAAAATCTAGGAAAAATTCGATAGCATAACACATTTTCAATAAATGAAATAAATATTTTAAAAAAGAAAATCCTCAAAATTAATTAATGCAAAAATGAAAATAATTAAACGAAAGGTTAAATTAAATAAAAAGATTAAATTAAATCTACCTAAATAACAACATATAAAAATTACCACCCAAGTAATTAAAAATCAAATTAAATAAATCTATTAAATAATTAAACCCTACAATAGTAAAGACCAACTAATAAATATAATCAAACAATTAAATTTATTCAAATAAGTCAAATGTAATTTCTCCAAAAAGGTTAGAGGGCTTAAGGGTAATAACCTCACCCTAACTAAATAAATTATAATACAAATATATGGTCCCACTAAAAGTATTAAATATAATATTCCCAAAAAAAAAAAAAAAATTCCCCAACCCATAAAAATAAAAAAAAATAATATTAAGGCAATAAAAATGATTTCCAAATTAAATAAATCAAAACCCACACAATTAAACATAAATCAATTTAAACAAAATCATAAAATAATTAATCCCAAAAAAATCATAAAATAATAAAATCAAGGTCCAAATTAAATAATGTTATAAAATTTGCCCTCCATGAATAACTCATTAAATTAAATAGAACAATTAAGTAATTACTTACCCCTAAATAAAATATATTAATATAACCCAACTAATAAAAATAGCCCAAACAATTAAATTTTGTCTAACAACTTAACTTACTAAACCAATGATGTAAAAAGGCTTACATTTAATCTCACAACAATATAAATAAAAATAAAATAAAATAAGGAATTATAAAGATTTAATTAAATAAATCTTCCACATGATTTTTCCCACTTAACTCAATAAAGCAAAAAAAAAAAAACAACTAGATAAGAAAAATAGAAAGATTTAAAATAAATAAATTACCCACATATATCCCACCTACTCACTAAATCAAAAAGCAATATTCTAAGTTGAAAACAATTAAGCCTAAAATTTAAAAATCAAAAGGATAAAAGAGCACATTAAAATCCTTACCTTACTACCCAACTAAAGATCCACAAAATACTCATTAATAAATTAAACTCCCACTCACATGAATATGACCCATCACAAAAATTACTCAAAAAGAAAAATAATAAAATTTAAATGAGAAAGAGAGGGGAAAGTCACGTGTAAATGAAGAATCAATAAAATAATTTAACTTAGCTAAAATTCTCACTCATCTCACATCCCTAAAACTTATGCAATATTTTATTAGTTTCTATTTTAGTTTGTCCTAACCCTATCTTATACTTTTCTCCTCATCTCTTCTTTCATTCTATTCTTTTCTTTCATTTTGTTGCCTCTTCTCTTCTCTCTTTTCTTTTCTATTTGCAGGTTGGAGTTTTATCTTCCATGGCTGCCATGGAAAATAAATACAGAGATATAAATTTTTTTTGTTGAATATGCACCGGTTATAATTTTTTTTTGTGAAGATATAAATATATATTTATATATATACACCTTGCATATATATATATATATATATATATATATATATATATATATATATATATATATATATATATATATACAATGTTATCAAGCCAGAAGATATTATATATACATTATCTTTGTGAATACACAGTGAACTATATATATATATATATATCCTTTACCTGTACATCCATTTTCAAAATAAAATAATAGGACAGATTGTATTAAACAATAACCAGATTTGAAAACTTAGTGTTTAACCAATAATACAAACACCTTTTTTTTAACACGATGAATAAAGTAAAAATTATGTTTCTCCCCTTTTCTTTTGATAGAACAAATAACACAAATATATATATATATATATATATATATATATATATATATTCTAGAAAAATAAATACACAGATATGTTATTTCTCCTCTTCTTTTTTTTTTTCTTGCAGGAATTATTAAAACAGAGTAACACATTTATTTCTTCTAATACTCATTTCCAACAGCACTATTTGTTTACCTTCTTTTTGTTTTTTATTTAGCATGCAACCATTTCAACTACAACATATACAAAATTTATTGGATGAAAGAAAACAAACATCAAGTTATAAACATCTATTTCCTTTGAAATACATAACAACACTTTATATTTTCATTGACAGATTTCTATAAACACTTACACATTAATATAGCGTAATAAACATCTTTTGAATAACAATAAGGAGTACAAATTTACAACTCCAAAACAATAAGGGTATTTCACATTAAAATGTCTTACAATAACAAGCACAAGGAGAGTAATAATTTTCACAAAAATTACAATAAGGCCTCTAAGGCCATGACTCACAACAACCAACCAAAATAAAGCAAATAAGGGAAAAATGGCCATCTCCAAAACTTCATTTCTTCCATAAAACTTGCAATAATACAACACCAAAAATGGTGGAACCAAGCTACTAATGAATGCCCTCCTCCCTACCATAGAACCACTAGTGGGTCACCCCTAAGCTAGGGAGGTAGGATTCACACGGTTTCACAAACACACCACAACAAAGAAATTTCCAAACACACAAAATTTACTCCCATGGATTTGCACATAACAGAACTCAATAAATTGAGTTTGGAGGGGGTAGGGGAGTGGACCCCTCAACTCAAGAGGTCACCCGAAAAACTCCAAAAAACACAAAATCTCAAGGTCTCAAGACATAGTAAAAATATACATATCTCCATAAATCTCAAAACTATCATGGCACTCTTGCCATCCAATATAATCCCAAACTCCATAAAATGCCCTCAAGGCTATAACTATCTCCATGAAACACATAATCACCATGGCACTCTTGCCATCCAAAAATACTCCCAAACACCATAGAATGCCCTCAAGGCTATAAATAGTACAACAATAAGGAGGTGACCTCGAGGAGGATCACTCTCCCCCACCCCATATGAGTTGAGCCTTACCTCCAAATGGAGGTTCTTTTACCAACTCCATACCTACACAAAAAATGAAAACAACACCAAACATAAATTTCCAACACATTCACAAAAATAAAACATGCATAGGGAAATGGCTATTGCCATGGAGCTTACCTTCAAAAGCCCTAAAAATAGAAGCACGTTTGAAGAAGAGCTCCAAGCTTCTCCAAGTCTCCCAATCTCCAAAATTTCTCTAACACTCCCAAAACCTCCAAGAATAAAAAGAAAATTTTCCAAAAAAAAGAACCCCCATCTCCTCTCTAAGAGGAGATAAAATAGGCCTTCAAATTTGGCCTTGAGGAATGACAAGGTGACACTTGTCACCTTCTCCTTCCTCGTCCCATGCCACTTGCAAGGGAGAAGGAGTGTGAGGGTGACAAGTGTCACCCTCCAATTCCATTCAAACCCTCACTTTATCCACTTGTGCTCTCACACATGTGTGAAAGACCAAGTGGACAGGTGGCAACTTCCTCCAAGCCTCCATGAGGATAAGGGATGCCACATAGCATCCTCTTATTCTCCAAGAGAGCCATCTCCTTCCAAGATACTCTCACATGTGTGTGAGAGTCTTGGAGGGAGATCCCACACACTTGGGAGTCTTGAAGACCTCCCAAGTCTTCTTGGTGAAGGGATCCCTAAACTTTGGGAAGGGAGATAGGTCTTTCCCAAAGCATGACGCATCTCCTATCCTCAGCTAATTCAAAATTCGTCACTTTTACTAAACCCTAGTTTAGAGTGACCAAAAGTGAGTTACCCTAGGGTTTAGTTAGTCAAAATTGACCCTAGACCCTAGGGTTACCACTTAGGGTAAGTTTGGGACATTAAAACACACCTAGGGAGGTATAAAATCACTTTTAAATAGCCCATAAATAAAAATAATACCAAATGGTGTAAATCAAATATAAATATACAACACATGATATAAATCAATTTAAAAAGGGGTAACTAGGCCAAATAAATAAATCAAGCATGCATGAAAGCAACATGCGATCAAACATGATCCTCATCCCTCTTGGGAATGGATCAACTTTACAGGGAATTACAAATGTGTGAAGGCTACCTCCGATTTCTCATGGCCTGGGAATATAACCTGCACAACTAGATCAAGCGTTAATCACATCATGGATAATCATAGCCGAAGCAAGAGAAATTAAAGCCATGTCAATGCATACAACATTAATCATTCACATCATAATTAAGATTAAAACTGTATTTTCTATCTAATGTCTCATAATCATCATCAAATAATAATTCCACATAATGAACTTGTAATGGCATCAATAATCATCATCAAATATATATCTCACATGTCCAACATCATCATAACATTGAAATATGATCTAATCAAATCACCACATGTCTAATCCATGCCAAATCAAAAATTAGAAGATATAATCTAAATCTGCATAATGGAAACAATAGTCTCTGAATATCTAATAATGTTAGCAACTATAATGTAAAATGATCAAAATAGGGAAGTAAAATAAATTAGCCTCACATCCTCCCCCCTAAGACTAAACTTCCTCCTAGAAGTCATCAAAAAGGTGAGGATAGAGTGCCCTCAAACTAGCTGCATCCTCCCAAGTCGCTGTGACCTCATCATAACGATCCCACTAGACCCTAACATGGTCCAGCTCTAAACCTTGAAGGCCTAGCATCTAATGAGCCAATATACGAATTGGCTCCAAAGCCAACTGCCCATTTGCCTCTACTCATAGTCTCAAAAATGGGGGCCTGAAAGTTAGCCTCACAGTTGTCAACCGCTGCAAACATGTGGTGGGATCTACCCACATCTCTAACTGTCAGCTCGGATCCTTCGGCACGAGGCTGTCCCCCAGCTATAAATCCTTGTGGGCACTCTCTAGCTAAGTGACCCTCACCACCACATACATAACATGTTCCCCGAGCCTAAACATGTATTGTCTGTGTCCTGCTCGACTGCTACTACTTAGGGCTACCCATGGATCTTTGTGATCCTCCAAAGGACTGTTGCGACCGTGCAGGTCTTGTAGTAGGTGTCTACTGTCGCTAATTTCTACATGGACCCTACTAATGCTGCTGTTGTATCTATGGAGGTCTAGGAGGTAAAGGTGCGGAACTAAACCCTCCTCTCTGAGGTGGCGGTGGTGGTCTATGGTAACTCTGCTACTATTACTATCCATGATCCTGAAACTGAGGGCGTGAACTCTATCCTCATCCCTGTATCTCCTCATCTATGTATGCCTTCTTAGCAGCATCACTCAATGTCTAGGGGTCTACCATGTGTACAGGCCTTGCTATGCTATGGTTCAACCCTCTGATAAACTTATGAACCAGGAGTTTCTCATCATGGAGATACTCTACATATCGAGATAACTCAGTGAATCTGCCCTCATACTGAGTAATAGTAAGCCCTCTCTACTGAAGATCGTGAAACTCATCTATGTGACATTGTCTATATTGATCTGATAAATATTGCGCATTGAAGTGCTTAATGAAAGTCTCCCATAAGAGTGTGTCTGACAATAGACGATGCTTGCACTCCTTAGTGCGTAACCATGTAGCTGCTGCATCTCACAACAGGTGGACTTCCACACGTACCTTCATGTTGCCCTTGTAAGGATGCAACGTGAAGCACCTATCTAAAGCCAAGCCTCAGCTTCGGCTCCCTATGTAGTCATAATGAATGTAGGTGGATTTAGCCTCAACAATTCCCTAATAGGGTCTCCTTGATCTCTATGCCCTCAGATAGGCTCATCCGTATAAAAATCATAAGGCCTGTGAAAAATCTGCTCCACTCAAACTGCCTCCTCTCACCTCACCTAGTGCAGTGGACTCCTACTACGACCTCTATAAGCTAAACCAACCTCCTCTACAGTAGTATCAAGAATCTCTACAAAAGGCTCTGCTCAAGGTGCCACTCATGGCTTGACACAGGGCTCCATACGTGGCTCTACATGTGACTCAACACATGGCTCCACACATGGCTCCTCTCATGGAACAACGCGGGGCTCAACACATGGCTCTATGCACGGCTCAACTGTGGCCGGTGGTAGTCTATCTAACAATGCCTATAGTGCCTGCAATATCTATGGCCCAATATCTAGTATAGGTAGGGCATGTGGTGCCAGTGGTGCCTGCAGTATCTGTGGGGCCAACGGTGCCTAACCCTCAGCTGAAATGAGGTAATTACTAATTAATCAAAGTTACGAAATAATAATGTGCCCAAAACAAGCCCAATGTTTAAACTTGGGCTCTGATACCAAATTTCATGCCCACATTTCCCATGTGGTCATGACACACAACACACGTGTTATGTCCACATTTGTCATGTGGTCATGACACGAAATATCAAAAACTTTTACGCGTGTCCCTAGAAACCCCCTCACATGCGTTTGTGTGCTCGATGGCAATACGCATAAGGCGTAAACATGTCAATCATATTTGGAGAACTGTGCCTACCTATGTAATCCCCTATGTGATGATGGCCGACTAGGGGGTCATGTGACGCGATGAGCATCGCTATTAGGGTTAGAATCAGTTTAATTCGAAACCCTAAGTTTCCTAGGCGAAGGAGATGATTTCATCTGAAACGTCATCAAACCTTAACTCTAATGCAATAATAAAATCAAATATAAAAACACATCCAAAGGTATGATGGTCGCATGATAAAATGGAATGATTAAATGAAAGTCATAAAAATGCCATAAAAATGAAACCCTAAAATCTGGGAAAAATTCAATAGCATAACGCCTTTTCAATAAATGAAATAAATATTTTAAAAAAGAAAATCCTCAAAAGTAATTAATGTAAAAATTAAAATAATTAAATGTAAGGTTAAATTAAATAAAAAGATTAAACTAAATCTACCTAAATAACAACATATAAAAATTACCACCCAAGTAATTAAAAATCAAATTAAATAAATCTATTAAATAATTAAACCCAACAATAATAAAGACCAACTAATAAATATAATCAAACAATTAAATTTATTCAAATAAGTCAAATGTAATTTCCCCAAAAACGTTAGAGGGCTTAAGGGTAATAACCTCACCCTAACTAAATAAATTATAATACAAATATATGGTCCCACTAAAAGTATTAAATATAATATTCCCGAAAAAAAAAATCCCCAACCCATAAAAATCAAAAAAACAATATTAAGGCAATAAAAATGATTTCCAAATTAAATAAATCAAAACCCACTCAATTAAACATAAATTAATTTAAATAAAATCATAAAATAATAAAATCAAGGTCTGAATTAAATAATGTTATAAAATTTGCCCTCCATGAATAACTCATTAAATTAAATAGAACAATTAAGTAATTATTTACCCCTAAATAAAATATATTAATATAACCCAACTAATAAAAATAGCCCAAACAATTAAATTTTGTCTAACAACTTAACTTACTAAACCAATGATGTAAAAAAGCTTACATTTAATCTCACAACAATATAAATAAAAATAAAAGAAAATAAAGAATTATAAAGATTTAATTAAATAAATCTTCTACATGATTTTTCCCACTTAGCTCAATAAAGCAAAAAAAATAACTAGATAAGAAAATTAGAAAGATTTAAAATAAATAAATTACCCACATATATCCCACCTACTCAATAAATCAAAAAGCAATATTCTAAGTTTAAAACAATTAAGCCTAAAATTTAAAAATCAAAAGGATAAAAGAGCCGATTAAAATCCCTAGCTCACTACCCAGCTAAAGATCCACACAATACTCATTAATAAATTAAACTCCCACTCACATGAATATGACCCATCACAAAAATTACTCAAAAGGAAAAATAATAAAATTTAAATGAGAAAGAGAGGGGAAAGTCACATGTAAATGAGGAATGAATAAAATAATTTAACTTAACTAAAATTCTCACTCATCTCACATTCCTAAAACTTATGCAATATTTTATTAGTTTCTATTTTAGTTTGCCCTAACCCTATCTTATACTTTTCTCCTCATCTCTTCTTTCATTCTATTCTTTTCTTTCATTTTGTTTCCTCTTCTCTTCTCTTTTCTTTTCTATTTGCATGTTGGAGTTTTATCTTCCATGACTGCCATGGAAAAAAATACAGAGGTATAATTTCTTTTTGTTGAATATGCACTGGTTATATTTTTTTATTTTTTTGAAGATATATATATATATATATATATAATGTTATTCACTGTGGATTCACAAAGATAATGTATATATAATCTCTTCCAGTGTGTGTGTGTGTATATATATATATATTATTAGATGGATATGCTGCAAGTTGAAAGCTATATACAGGGAGTTCTTCTGTAAAGAGGTGCGGACTACGGCCAAGGGTCGAATGACATTCAGCGACGGAGGTAGGCAGTGTTAGAGGGAGGAAGGGATGTGGGGAGGGGGCTGAACCCCAGGTGTGGGTTTGGGTTAGCCCCCTCCCCACACCCCCTTGTGGACAGCAATAAGGAGTATGTGATGGGTGGCGGCCATGGCTGTCATCCACCCATCACTTATTTTTTTCTTGTTTAAACTCCCAGTTAGCAAACCCTACGGCCAGCACAAGCTCACTTCTTTTTTTGTTTACAAAGCATTTCAATATTAAAAAATGTTTGGGTTATATTATATTTTATTCAACCTTCATTATATTTAATCATATATGTATATATCATTTATACAATTTGTTATTATATATATATATATACACTGTGTATTTCATTTAATAGTGAGGTAAAACACTCATATAACAAGAATCATATATATATATCCTTTACCTGTACATCCATTTTCAAAATAAAATAATAAGACAGATTGTATTATACAATAACCAAATTTGAAAACTTAGTTTTTAACCAGTAATGCATACAACTTTTTTTTTGAACAAGATGAATAAAGTAAAAATTATGTTTCTTCCCTTTTCTTTTGATAGAACAAATAAGTCATATATATATATATATATATACTGGAAAAATAAATACACAGATATGTTATTTCTCCTCTTCTTTTTTTTTCTTGCAGGAATGATTAAAATAGAGTAACACATTTATTTGTTATAATACTCATTTCCAACAGCACTATTTGTTTACCTTCTTTTTTTCTAATTTAGCATGCAACCATTTCAACTACAACATATACAAAATTTATTGGATGAAAGAAAACAAACATCAAGTTATAAACATCTATTTCCTTTGAAATACATAACAACACTTTATATTTTCATTGACAGATTTCTATAAACACTTACACACATTAACATAGCATAATGAACATCTTTTGAATAACAATAAGGAGTATAAATTTATGACTCCAAAACAATAAGGGTATTAAACATTAAAATTCCTTACAACAGCAAGCACAAGGAGAGTAATAATTTTGACAAAAATTACAATAAGGCCTCTAAGGCCATGGCTCACAACAGCCAACCAAAATAATGTAAATAAGGTAAAAATTGCCTTCTCCAAAACTTCATTTCTTCCATAAAACCTGCAATAATACAACACCAAAAATGGTTGAACCAAGCCACTAAGGAATGCCCTCCTCCCTACCATAGACCCGCTAATGGGTCACCCCCGAGTTAGGGAGGTAGGATTCAAACGGTTTCACAAACACAACACAACACAAAAATTTCCAAACACACAAAATTTACTCCCATGGATTTGCACATAACAAAACTCAATAAATTGAGTTTGGAGGGGGTAGGGGAGTGGACCCCTCAACTCAAGAAGTCACCCCAAGAACTCCAAAAACCACAAAATCTCAAGGCCTCAAGCCATAGTAAAAATATACATATCTCCATAAATCTCAAAACAATCATGGCACTCTTGCCATCCAATATAATCCCAAACTCCATAAAATGCCCTCAAGGCTATAACTATCTCCATGAAACACATAATCACCATGGCACTCTTGCCATCCAAAAATACTGCCGAACACCATAGAATGCCCTCAAGGCTATAAATAGTACAACAATAAGGAGGTGACCTCGAGGAGGTTCACTCTCCCCTACCCCATACAAGTTGAGCCTTACCTCCAAATGGAGGTGCTCTTACCAACACCCAACCCACACAAAAAATGAAAACAACACCAAACATAAATTTCCAACACATTCACAAAAATAAAACATGCATAGGGAAATGGCTATTGCCATGGAGCTTACCTTCAAAAGCCCTAAAAATGGAAGCATGTTTGAAGAAGAGCTCCAAGCTTCTCCAAGTCTCCCAATCTCCAAAATTTCTCTAACACTCCCAAAACCTCCAAGAATAGAAAGAAAATTTTCCAAAAAAAAGAACCCCCATCTCCTCTCCAAGAGGAGATAAAATAGGCCTTCAAATTTGGCCTTGAGGAATGACAAGGTGACACTTGTCACCTTCTCCTTCCTCATCCCATGCCATTTGCAAGGGAGAAGGAGTGTGAGGGTGACAAGTGTCACCCTCCAATTCTATTCAAACCATCACCTTATCCAGTTGTGCTCTCACACATGTGAGAGACCAAGTGGAGAGGTGGCAACTTCCTCCAAGCCTCCATGAGGATAAGGGATGCCACATGGCATCCTCTTATTCTCCAAGAGAGCCATCTCCCTCCAAGATGCTCTCACATGTGTGTGAGAGTCTTGGAGGGAGATCCCACACACTTGGGAGTCTTGAAGATCTCCCAAGTCTTCTTAGTGAAGGGATCCCTAAACTTTGGGAAGGGAGATGGGTCTTTCCCAAAGCATGACTCATCTCCCATCCTTAGCCAATTCAAAATTTGCCACTTTTACTAAACTCCAGTTTAGAGTGACCAAAAGTGAGTTACCCTAGGGTTTAGTTAGTTAAAATTGACCCTAGACCCTAGGGTAAGTTTGGGACACTAAAACATACCTAGGGAGGTATAAAATCACTTTTAAATAGCCCATAAATAAAAATAATACCAAATGGTGTAAATCAAATATAAATATACAACACATGATATAAATCAATTTAAAAAGGGGTAACTAGGCCAAATAAATAAATCAAGCATGCACAGAAGCAACATCTGATCAAACGTGATCCTCATCCCTCTTGGGAATGGATCAACTTTACAGCGAATTACAAATGTGTGAAGGCTACCTCTGATTTCCAGTGGCCTGGGAATATAACTTGCACAACTAGATCAAGCGTCAATCACATCATGGATAATCATAGCCAAAGTAACAGAAATTAAAGCCATGTCAATGCATACAACATTAATCATTCACATCATAATTAAGATTAAAACTACATTTTCTATCTAATGTCTCATAATCATCATGAAATAATAATTCCACATAATGAACTTGTAATCACATCAATAATCATCATCAAATATATATCTTACATGTCTAACATCATCATAACATCGAAATATGATCTAATCAAATCACCACATGTCTAATCCATGCCAAACCAAAAATTAGGAGATATAATCTAAATCTGCATAATAGAAAGAATAGTCTCTAAATGTCTCATAATGTCACCAACTATAATGTAAAATGATCAAAATAGGGAAGTGTTGTGTGGTTACACAACACGCCCCATTTTGACTTGGAAAACAGGGACCCAACTTTTTGGCTTGGCTTGTTTGTTCTTTGGCGGTCTGGTAAAAGTAAGTTAGGTGCATCATCATGTGGAGTCAGGATGAGGTAAGTCACCACTATGAGGTCAGTTTATCAGAATTCGTCCATTTCTATGACCTCATAGTTTGAAAGAGTATTAAAATTCACGCAGGTTTGTCTTTTACATCATTCTGATATTCCTCAGGATGTGAGAGGTATGAACAGTCAAAGTCTTGGTCAAACCTGATATTCGTAAGAGGAGGGATCATATTTTTTTATAACCTGTCATCTTTTTGAAGATAATCATCATATTTGAAACATTCCCTGATATGTCATGCGGCTCAAATATCCGGACGTCAACTTTAAGTGGTAGTAAATCTTCCCCGTCAAGCGGTCTTTTGCATCGCGAACATCATGTTTTCAAATGTAACCTGATATTTCTTAATATCCTCCTACCGCGAAATATCACCCTTAGCAAATATCCTAATGATGTCATCCAAACTAGATAAACGAAGAAGCAAACATGATGATGACATCATCATCACATTCATATTTCGATAGGATATTTTCCAAACATGATCATGTTCGCCTAATATGACGATGACATCATGATATATTTCTGATACAAAGAACGACTATCAGGATGACATCATCCTGATATTCCAAAGGAGAGACATGTAAATTTGTCTCATCATCATCATATTTTGAAACATCACCCGATACATCGAAATATCCTCCTGATGTATTAAACATAAGCAAAGGTGCTTTTGTCACCCGATCTTGTCGTGATAACAATTTCAATATGAGGGAGGAGGATGATATTGAAACTCAACCCGATAATGGTGAACATCATCCTGCCCTCATGATATCCTATCATATGGATATCCCCCCACTCCCGTTGCTACCATTATCATTTAATGTGCGCAGACATGGTAGGTAGTTCCCGCCGACCCCGGAACCCAATGAAACACCTGGCGAGATCCTGCGTTTTCACACGAATAATCAAGGAAGGTAATCTAACTTGTCAGAGTTGCCCTAAATGTACCCTAACTGCAAGATTAAAAGGTAATTCAACTACCATTTTCACATTTACCCTGCGATAAAATTATTTTTACAGAACACCAGCTTCCATATCCGCATAACAGCTATCGTTGCGCAATTTGAGCTCACAGACAGAAGGAAGTAGGTGATCATCAGCTGAATTCAGAGCATCTTGGCAATCTACTGGTATAAAAGAGAAGTCTGCATAACAAAGTAAGTAAATGAAACCCTCATCCTGTTCTCATGGCCGACAAGCAGTACGTTAAGTGTCAAGAAGAATTCAGTAGGCCTATGTTCTCTTCTCAGAGGGGGGTCCTGTTCAAGTATGGAGCAATTACTGATACCCATCAGGGGAGCACCAATCTGGAGGCCTGGTTAGCTAAACTGAATGATGGGCATGACAAGAGTCCTGTGTTGGATGCAGTATTTGTGTCAGGAATGTGGAACGCTGCTGGTTTCCCATATTCCATGGAATCTCTGGAGCTGGTTATAGAATGTGCCCAGAATTATAATCCTCAGACGAGGCAAGTGGTAAAGCATGGGAGAATATATGCAGACCTCTCCATCAAGGGTCTCTCCCAAACATTTGGATTACCACTGGGCAATAAAGTTAAGAGTGTAGACCTGAGAAAGGCAGAAAAGGAGTATGAGGCCAACAAGAAATCAGCCAGAAAGAACATGTATCAATGGCGAGCAGAGAACAGCACATATCCTACAGCAGCCAAACTCCCTGTGCACATGTTTAAATATGATTTCAATGAGGAGTACCAGTATATGATTGCACTCCTGAATCAAGTAACAGGCCAGCCTGATGCTGGTAGTTTCAGAGATTGGATGTATGGGATAATTATGATGTGTCTGTATTCGAACATCAAGCCACTATGGGGCCAGATAATTAGTGATGCTTTGCATGAGCAGCTGATGAACCTGGGAGGTTCAAATTGTGCATTTTACATGACATCTTATATTGTTTATTCTTGTGCTTGTAAAGGCACTTTTCATGCCTTAGTTACATATGGTAGGCTCACAGGCACAAATGCTACATACATCTAGGATCATCATCCCTAGCTACAGAGAACCAACTACCTCAGAGACTATAAACTGGTAAATGATGCATTCTCTATGCATCTGGTAAGGACCATGGAAGAGGATAGAACAAAAAGATTGAGCATGGAAGCTCAAGAGGTGGTTTATAGGCATGGAGCCTGGTATATCCAGTTTGCAACCTTTTCTTACATAAGGGTTGAAGGTTTTGAGGAACATCCCCTCATGTTGCCAAGGTATCCTACCGATGCAGTAGTATTAATGAAATTTATCAGGCAGGGCTCCATGATGATAAAAATGTACAAGGATGCCAAGAAGCTGCCACCAATTTTGTTCCCAGTCAGCATTGGCAACTATATGTGCCCTGATTCTGACAATATAAAGAATGTGATGGTCACCCTGAATAAAATGAATCTGCAGCCTTTCCCAATAACAAGACCATATGATCCTTACGACAGGATACAAAAGATACTAGGAAAGCCTATTCATCAAAGGCACCTAGAAGATTTTTGGGCTGACTGCGAAGATGAGGCAGAAGCTAGGAGAAGAAGGTATCAGAGGTTGACTCTGAACCAAGTTAGAACATTTGATTGTATCTCCCTTCCCCAACAATTGAAGAAGGATGATGGCAAGGTAATTGCAGATGAGTTTGAACAAAAGAAGATATACAATGACACTATCTCTGCACCTGACCTCACCATGCAGGAAGACATATCCTTGGATCCATTCATTGCCAGGACCATACAGCTGACTCAAGCTTGGGTCGATGACCAGGTAGAGGCATTGAAAAAGAAAGGTGTTACCATTATAGTGGACAACAAAAAGAAGGGACAGGATATTCCTAGGGAGGTATATGATGACTTCCTACTTGAGAAAAAGAAGACTAAGGGAGACAAGTTACCTCCACCACAACAACAGAGCAAAAGACCCCCAAGGGGCAAGAAAGTGGATAAACAACCCAAAGGGGTTATAATTGACAGGGCAGTGTTTATAGCTGAGGAGGTGGTAGGATCAGGATCAGGATCAGGATCAGAGTCAGAATCCCCTCCAAAGAAAGAGAAGCCCAAGAAGAGTAAGACAGCTGAGGCTGGAATAACTGGGACCTTGGAAGTGGGTCAATTCTCAAAGAAACCTGGAGAAGAGGATATCCTCATGGAGGAAGAGCCTAAAGAAGAAGAGGCTCCGTTAATAATAAAAAGAAAGAGGAGAGCTCCATAGGTGCTGGTCTCTACCACACCTAAGAAATAAAGAACCTCCATGAGAGGTGGAATAAGTGAACCCCCTACACTATTACAAGGGCAAGTAGTGAAGTGCCAAAGGAACTTCAGCATAATGTTCCACTTCCCACTATCATCAAGTTCAAAACTGAACATACAGAAGAACAAATGAAAGAAACCTCTCAGACACAAGCAGAAGGACATGTCTCGCTTGATGAGACAATAAATCTGTCTGACGATGAGGTAGTGTAGGATGTGGCTGCACAGAAGATGGAAACACTTGCTGCTGATATAACTATGACTCCTCACAAGCCTCCACCAGTTCAAACTGTGATTGAGGAGATGAAACAAGCAGAAGAAGAGCAAGAAAAGAGCCCAGAGTAGGTGGCTCAAGAGATAGGGCTAGAAACATTAATCATAGAGGTGACAAGTCCTATAGTGGTGGACCTGACAGAGAAACAGGATGCAAGTCCTGAACAGCCAGCAGGATCACCTGATAAAGGCCACCCAACAGAAGAGATAGAGATGGCAGAGTCAGAGGGCCATGCTCTTGAGTTAGGCCAACAGGATCCACAGGATACATCAGCAGAACCTGCTATAGTAGAGGTTTAGGAAGCAAGGGTTGATGAGAAGAAGGAAGCACTAGAGGATCCAGCTGCCAAAATACAAGAAGTTGATAGTGCAGGCTCAGAAGAAATAATAGCTGCAGAACAACCGCCAGCACCTCAAGTAGAATCCCCAGTATCTGGTGCAGTGGATAAGCAACAAGGGGAAGAATTGGGAATAGATGAAGTAATGACGGAGAAAGATCATGATCAGCATGATCTACATACAGATACACCGCAGGGTTCCCCACACCAAGAAGATACTTCTCTAGAGAAGGAAATTCCTCAACAGGAGGAGGTGCCGCAAGATCAACAACAAAGTGAGCATCAAGAAGAAGAAAAGGAAAAGTCACCATCTCCACAACATCTATTGATAGAAATGGGAGATATGGGTGAACATCATGATGATGCTGAAAAACATGATCAGGTACCTCCATGGTTAGCAAAAGAAGTGAATATTGAGGAAGAACTTGAAATCCAAGAATTCAATGTCTCCACCTTGTTCTCCGTCGATATAATGAAACCCAGGAGGAAGGCCAGAATGACATCGGCCATCAAAAGAGATCCAACAATAGGGAGAAGAACTGCACAAATTGCCATACCTGCGGTGGAGAAAGAAAAAGGTAAAATCACTGTGGATGAATTTCAAATCAGTACAGTTGATTTGGGCTTTGCCAATGAGGACCAAGAAGGTCAGGAAGGCAAAGATATTATTGACTCTCTAATTCAAAAGGTGAAAAGAGAGAAGGAGAAGGATAAGCAACATAAAGAGCACATTGCTCAGTTGCATGCCTATATTAAAGGACTGACCAATCCTGATGATACCACAACTGAGCCTGCGGTCCCATTGACTGCTATTTCTCAGGAAGAGGTAAATAAATTAGACCTCATGAAGCATGAGGCGTCCGTGATAAGGAAATGGATGTCATCTGCATTGGATAATGCAGTAGAAATGATGAAAGCCTCTCTGAAGAGGTGGAGCATTTTGAGCGACTCCAAGACTAAGATGGATAAATTGCAAATGCAGACCGGGAAGAGGTCTTACAAGCTAGAGAGAGTCCTGAGCCTTTTAGGGGAAATAAAGGGGACAAATCCTCAACTGCTTATTAGTAAGCAGGTGCTAAATAGTAATATCACATTATTGATAGATATATGGTATAAGGACATTCAGTTCGAATGCAGAGTCCTCAAAAGATGCAATAATAAGCTGAGGGATATCAGTATGAGGCTATGGGATTTAATGGCTGAAGAGGCGATGATATTGGAAACACTGGAAGGCAAGGTGGAAGGAAAAATAGAAAATCAAGATGAAGAGTCCGCCATCAAAGCTGTACACATCAACTTCCAATCAGAGGTAGATGGTCCACCTGTCCATTTGATAGAAGAACTGATAAATAAAATAATGAGGATCATGGTCCAGATGGAGAAATATAAAGAAACACTGCAGGATAGGAAAAATAAGCTGGATAACAACAGAGATAAATATGAAGCACATAGGCATGCCATCATCAAAGAAAAAACTCAAGATGGCGGAGGGATAGATCAAGTTGTGCATTCCTATGAGCAGGTCCGCAGTAGTATGCAGCCCCATATGCAGCATCATCATCATCAGGATAGTGAAAGTTCAGGAAGCGATGCACATGATGATGACCCGCATGAATCAGCTGAGGAGCATGATGAAGATACATCATGAAGGGGATAGTAGCATAAGTAGTATAGATAGTTGCCAGCTGGCAACTTGTGCCATTTTGTAAAGGTTGACAAAGTCAGATGAATCATGACCGTAGATCTGTATTGATAAATCAGGATCGTAGATCTTTTTGTAATGGATTCCTCACCTTATTCTATAAAAGGTGGTGGAATGCCTTATTATAAACATTCGAAACTTAATTGAAATCTGTTTGCTGAAGTATTCAGGGCTCATTTCAAAGCTATTGTATATGTACATGTCTTTTGCATACCTAATAAAGGAGAAGAGTATTTTGATTACAAATCCTGGTAAATCTTGAGTAATCTATGTCTGAATTCTAGATATATGCTTTGATTTGCTGTGTCCCTTGGAGTGCTCATCATGTTGCATGAATTGTTTTCATTCATCATCCTCTGAAGTTTGCATCAATTGTATCTAGCTGTGGAATATCCTGGTGAACATATGGTTTGATTTCTTCTCCTCATGACAGTATCAAGTATGTATGTGGATCAATAGCTGAAGGTTCAACCTTAAATTGAAGTATTCCTTTTAGTGTTTTTTTAATTTCAGAGCATTTCATCTCCATAATTGCAAATAATTGATGATCTTAAGCAAATAACATAAATATGCAGACATCTCATAGATAATCATAAATATTTAGCATATTTGAATACAAAGCATGTACAATTGAAAATATCATGCAAAGATTGAGGTATTTCTACATCTTCTCATCAAATAACTGCATAATATGACTTCTCTGTAAAGAATTTCTGTAGGAATGTCATGATGATGATAAATTTCCACGTAAGGCCCCAAAATGGAAACAACAACTCACATTAACCTCTGAGCGACTTCAGATGATTAAGACCTAATCACCAGAGACTTGGGATCCTGAATTCTTTGAATTCATACTATCTTTCAAGATGAATAAAGGTTAATGTGTACTTTTATTCTATGTTTGTTTGTGACTAACATCATGACCAACATAAATTGGCACTAGAAGGAGGGCCGTGATCTGGAATACCATGCTCATCATCATTATTTTTAGGTTTGATGACGTAGAGAGAAAGGTAACCTCCAATCGTCGGTGAATTCCAAATATTACGTAAATATTTACTGTAAAAGGCTTGAATATGCGCATTCCGTGTAAAGATTTCTAGATCTCACATAAATATTGCAAGCTTTACAGTAGATCATTCTGAATTCACTAATATTGGCTAAAGATACATAAATTTGTTCAAGCTTTGAAGGATTTAGGTCTTAGAAACTTGAGATCTCATGCTAAGGGTCAAGATACCCCAAAGGTCCCTTCATATTTGCACTATCTTTGCAAATATTTTGTAAATATCCAGTCTGATCAGCCATCTGACCACAAATATCACCTCATTTGGTGAAATCCAGCCAATATTTGCAAAGTTTCAGCCAATTTGCCTCAAAATTGGGAAGTCCTGGCTCACAGGATAAATACCAGGTCTAGACCTAGTGGAATTTTTGAAGAATTGCCTGTTAGAGGTTTCAAACCTAGGACTTTAGACATTCATCATACTCCAGAGTCTAGTGCATCAAGAGCTTTACCAGAACCTCCTCCTGTAACTCCTGTTGGTTTACAAATACCTTCTGAGATATCTGTGACACCTCCTATTCAGTCTCAGGGTGTGCCTTTAGTTCAAACCCAGCCAGCTGCACCACTAGCTCAACCTCCTAGGTTGCAATGTCTTTCTTTGCAGGAGAGTCACCTTTGACCTTTACTGCATATCATGAGTTACCAAAGAATCTAGACAAACTTTGTCCACAATATCATCCTTATCAAGATGCTAATGATCATATCAGGACATTTAAGGAAGCTTGCTGCAGAGCCAGAATAGAACATCAAGATGTGGTGTGTAGGTTATTTCCTTTTTCCTTCGTGGAAGAGGCTTATAATTGGTTCATTAGTCTTGGCCAAGCCTCTGTTGGTTCATGGGCTATCTTAGAGAAAGCCTTTCTTGACAGGTTCAAGGTCCCTATTGATCCATCTATGAATTACCATATGTTTGCTACAATCAAAAGATTTGAGAATGAGCCTATTGCTAATTTCAATGCTAGGTTCCAGAAAATGTTGTCCAAGTTAGTTGCCCCATATGTAGCATCTGATGCCTCTGCTAGGAGTATCTATTATTCAGCCCTAGATCCATTAACTTCCATGTTCATCAGGAGAACACATCCTGAGATCACTACATTGACAGGAGCTTTCCAAGAAGCTATCAAAGTGAATCAGCAGTTGATACCTGCTCCTACTCCAAATATAGTATTCCCTACCTTGCCTGGCATACAGTCACAATATCCTGCATCATACCCTGCAATATATTCTCCATAATATCCTGCACAATATCCTAATAGAGCATTGATACCCCTAGCTGTCCTGCCTGCACCTTTGTAAGTACCTCCACTGAGCATCATGCCCCCTCCTAATGGAAATGGCCAACTGCTACAATATCCTACACATGCTCAGACACCTCAAGGTACTGATTTGTCTAACAATAACCATGGATCCTCTTTCTTCAAGCCTCAAACTGAAAATGTAGTAGCCAAAGCTCAGGAAGAAAAGGAGGAAATCAAAGAGATTTCTGCTCAATTGAGAAAACTCACCACGGATGTGACACATTTGAGAAATCAAGGGTTTTATTCCCAGTCAAGTCAGAATAGATATTATTCCAATGATAGACCAAACTATCCTGACAAAGGATATAACACCAATAATTTCAACAATAATGGTGGAAGCAACAATAATCCTCAGAGACAACCTAGAGTGTGGAACTCTAGGCCAAATAATGGCTCATTACCATCACCCCTAGACAATCAGCCTCCTGGTGAAGCCAAACAGACTACTAGAGTCAATCTTGCTGAGGCAGCCCTTACTAATTGGTGTAGGATCCACAATACTAATGCACATGCAGAATTAGATTGTCCACAATTTAGAATTGCTGCTAGCATCTTTCAGACTAAAGTGTCTAATACTTCTGGAAATCCACCTCATGCAGAGGGCAATGAGATTGTTCCTTGTGGATATGACTCAGCTTTTGTGCTGGAAACCTATATTAATCAACCTCATCAGGGTCACAACCAGGTATGTGAGGAATCTGCCTTAACCTTTGAAACAAATTATGTTTTCCCCTTTGAGGATGAAAATGAACCTACAAGAGAACATGAGGAAGTACATGCATATCAGCAGCAATATCCTGGTAAGCATAGTTATAACTTGAGGAGTAATGCCAACAGACCTGCTGGTCCATTGACATCATCCTTACCTCCAAATAATTTAAACATACCTCCTGATCCTAAAGCTAGCAATAATCCTGGATTCCCCAAGGTAAATGCTCAGTACTTGTCTCCTCAGAACACAGGATCAAAGGTTGTAAACGCACCTCATGAATCTGACAAGTTAGTCAGCTATCTGGCTGATGAAATGAAGAAAATTAAGATCATCCTGTCCCTGTCTGAGTTACTAAAAACTCCTACCATCAAAAAGGCATTCATGAAGTCACTAGATGATCCGGCTCCTAAAGAGGATAGTCATCTTTCAAGTCAATCCAGTGGCAAAGATCATGCTGCTAGGGATACTATTATCAAGCCTAAAGTGTCAGCTACAGTCCAAGCTGCTAAAACCTCCCATATGACCTTGTATAGAGATAAAACTGAGTCACCTCCATTCCTCCTCACCATAAGAATGTTCAGCAAGAACCTGCACAACTGTCTAGTTGATTTAGGGGCCTCCATGAATGTTATGCCCCTGTCAATATGTAATGCCTTAGGACTACATCCTGCTAAATCCCTAAAGAAGATGACACAATTGGACAAAACAGAGGTAAGTGTAGTAGGAGAGTTAACTCACATCCACATGCAACTAGCATCTGATCCTAGGATCCAGTATTACATTGATATTCAGGTAGTTGACATACCTGATACTTACGAAATGTTGCTTAGTCGAGACTGGTTCAAGACGCTCAATGGATATATGTCCACAGATTTCAGTCACATGTGGTTACCATGGAAGGGTATACCTAATCAGATCAGGATTGATGCCAAGCCAAGAATGAAACATATGATCACTGAATACAATCGAACAAATGAGATCCTGTACGTAGATGTAGAGCCTAGAGTTTACTGCATCAGGCCACAGACTATCAAAATAGAAGAGATCTTGATGCTTGATTTGCATCATCATCATGATGATGATCGTCAGGAGGACATGCCAGTCGTAGAACCTGATAATAATCCTAATAATGAAAATGAAATAAATCGCTTCAGGGACTTTGAGATGCATCTGTCTAATCAAGTAAAACGTTGTCAATTATTAAATATACCTGCTAATGATATTTTGATTGATGGATGGTGCAGATGACACGATGAAGCACATTCAGAAAAGACTTGTGAAACATACTTAGACATGATGATGCTGGAGCAGACATGTAGTGAGTCGTCATCATCATGTTCTAAGGTAAATGCTACATCTAATGATGATGATGATGACACTAATTTTTATCTGTCTTCTACAGGAACAGAGGAGTCGACAGATCATGATGAAGATCATATCCTAAAAATAGAAGAAGTTCTAGTGTCTGACCAGATAAATGATATGAGGAAAGAAAAGATCACTCCTGGTAGTGATTGCTTTATGGAACCCTATTATGAGTTGTCTGATGAAGACAAAGGTAGTGACCTGACTAAGTTCAAAGAATTTCTAGTAAAGGAAATAGAGAAGATGACCCGACAGCATAAATCTCCCCATGAGGTTTTAATCAAGGGTTGGTGTAGGCTACACGAGGCACCTCACTCAGAAACAACTTGTTCACTATGTTTACACATTTTGAAGAAGCATGCAGCTATAAGCCCAGAAGATCATCCTCCTGTTGAAATGAAAGAGAAAATAGAAAAGCCATTAGGCTCACAAGAAAAAGGAAAGAAGAAACTTGAGGGTGATGACTTCCCTAAGCTAAAATGGATATCAGGCAGAGCAGCAGCCAGAGTTGCAAAGAGAAAAGAAAGTTCAGCTAAATGTCCCGCTGAAGATAAACCTTGGACCCTGAGGTTTGATGGGTCCAAATCCAAGCAGGGTGCTGGGGTAGGAATTGACTGATCAATTCAGCTGGAAAATCCTACTTAGCAGCCTATAGATTACAGTTCCCCTGCACTAACAATGTCACGGAGTATGAGGCTCTGATTCATGGGATGTTGTTTGCTCATAAGAAGAAAATAAAGGTTCTACATGTCTTCGGAGATTCAAAACTGGTTGTGAGGCAAGTAAGAGGAATTTACTCATGTAACTATAGAAAGCTGTCCAATTACATACATCAAGTGTGGGACCTAATTGAGGATTTTGATGCCTTTAATATCACTCATGTACCAAGGGAACAAAACCATAGGGCAGATGCACTTGCCCAAGCTGCCAGTACATTGGAGCCATTGTCTATATCTGGTCTGAAGAGATTTTTAGTAGAACTGGTGTCAGTACCTTCAGTACCTAATAATGTGACTAACCTCCAGGTGTTTGATGATGATTAGCACATCCTGGACTTCATTTCAAATAGGGACATATTTGAAGCTCAGATTATAGATGAGAATGGCATGGAAGATCATGTCTGGGAAGAAGATGAGATATTAGAGCTACCTAGCAACTGGATTCCCAAAGGTATGATTGAATTAGAGAGAGCTTTTGATTTGGATAATATGCTTAAACAGAAGGATCTGCCCAAGGCAGATGGAGGTCAATATTCACAAATGAATATTGGACAGGCTAATGACAAGAAAAATGTCCTGTTGGGTAAGGTTTGCACACCAGAAGAGTTAGAAGGAATAACGCAGGCCCTCAAGGACTACATAACATGTAATTGCATGGATTTATGATGAGCTGAAGACATATGACACCTCTGTCATAACTCATACTATACCTCTCAAGCCAGATGCTAAACCTTTCAGACAGAAGCAAAGGCCAGTCAACGCCTTGCTCGTACCAATAATTCTCGAAGAAGTCAAGAAATTGTTAAACACCAGGATAATATTTCCTGTGAGGCATTCCACTTGGGTGGCAAATCTTGTGCCAGTCAGAAAGAAGAATGGAGACATCAGGTTATGTGTAGATTTCAGGAATCTGAACAGATCATCAGAAAAGGACAACTATCCTTTACCCTCATTGGATGAAGTTCTGCAGATTGTAAATGGAGGTAAAATGATGTCCTTCTTGGACAGTTTTTCAGGATACAACCAAGTGATGGTTGACAAAATTAACAGATTGAAAACTACCTTCACCATAAAGTGGGGGATATTTGCATATAGACGTATGCCATTCAGACTCATAAATGCTGGCGCTACATTCCAGCGAGCCATGGATATAGCCTTCAAGGGTTTAATAGGAAAATGTATAGTCATAGACATGGATGACTTGACAGTATTCTCCAAGGAAAGGGGGAATCATGTTGCTGATCTCAAAAGTGTACTGAAGAAGTGTGAAGAGTACGGAATATCTTTGAATCCCAAGAAGTGCATATTTGGGGTGACAACAGGAAAGTTATTAGGCCACCTGATCACAGAAGATGGAATTATCACTGATCCTGACAGGGTGGAGTCTATCATGAAGTTACAACTTCCAGGAAGCAAAAAGGAACTCAAGTCTTACTTTGGCAAGATAAATTTTGTAAGGAAGTTCATCACTGGCTTTGCTGAGATTGTTAGACCACTAAATGCTATGTTGAAAAAGGATGCACAGATTGAGTGGACACCAGAGGCCAAAGCTACATTTGAAGATATAAAGAAAGCCATTTCAGATGCTTCTGTCCTCATCAGTCCAGACTACACAAAGGACTTTTACATTTATTCATTTGCTTTAGAACATACTTCTGCAGCAGTGTTAACTCAAAGGAATAAAAAGAAAGAAGAGAAACCAATTGCTTTCATGAGCTGTCCTTTCAGAGACGTTGAATTGAGATATGTAGATGTTGAGAGACAGGCACTTGCATTAGTCAAAGCAGTAAAGAAATTTAGACATTACATACTAAGAAGCAAAGTGATTGCTATGGTACCAGATGCAGCAGTAAAGATGCTGTTGATGCAAAGTGAGCCTGGTGAGAAAAGAGCCAAATGGATTACTGTATTACAAGAGTATGATATGGAAATTACACCAATGAAGCTGGTAAGAGGACAAGCTCTGAGCCAGATGATATCTGAAATCAATCCAAACATCACTAGTCAGCAATATGTGATCAATGAGAAAGACAATAAAGAGTGGTATTTAGATATCAGGCACATCCTGATTACTGGAAGATGTCCATCAAGAATGCAGGCTTCACAAAGAAGAGCCTTAAAAATAAGATCCCAAAAGTATATGATGAAGGGAGGAACCCTATTCAAGAAGAATTATGAAGGAATATACCTGAGATGTTTAGAAAAATCAGAAGCAAATAGAGTCCTGACAGAACTACATGACAAGTTTGGAACGGCACATGGATCATCCTTGGCCACAACACATGCAATCGTCAGAGCAGGATATTACTGGCCTACAATTTTTAAAGACACAGCTGATCATGTTAAATGTTGTCATGTTTGCCAGGTTGCTGCCAACAGAGAGAAATATGCTGCACAACCATTGCAGCCAGTAATGGAAGAATGCCCATTTGCACAGTGGGGCATGGACTTCATAGAACCAATCAATCCTCCGTCCTCCTTAGGGCATAGGTATGTTTTAACAATTACTGACTATTCTACTAGATGGACTGAGGCTATTAGCAGCAAAACTTGCACTGCAGATGATGTCATTAAATTTCTAGAGAGCAACATTGTCACCAGGTATGGAACTCCTTATGCATTGGCAAGTGATAATGGTTCCGCCTTCATTTCAACTAAATTGTCAAGTTGGGATTTTGATCATGGGATTATACTTAAGTTTTCATCCAACTATTATCCCCAGGGAAATGGATTAGCAGAATCCACCAACAAGAATTTACTGAGTATCATAAGAAAGTTAATAGAGAAAAACCCCAGGGAATGGAACTCATTTCTGAAGTATGCCTTATGGGTAGACAGAACTAGAATGAAAACTGCATTAGGAAACTCACCTTTCCAACTAGTATATGGGGTAGATCCTATCCTCCCTATAAACTTGAAAATTCCTACTCTGCAGTTTGCCCAAGAATACCTAGGCATAGACAATAAGCAAGAGGTCAGGTTGCTTCAGTTGATGCACCTAGAAGAAAAAAGGAGTCAAGCAATTGACTAATTTGCAAAACACCAGGCTGTTGTCAAATGTTGGTTTGACAAGAGAGCCAGAGTTAAAGCTTTTAGGATATCTAATTTGGTCCTAATGTGGGATAAAGCCCATGAAAAGAAAGGTGGCCATGGTAAGTTTGACAAATTATGGATAGGTCCCTTTCAAATTTCTGAGATACTAGGAGACAGTACTTATAGGCTTAAGAACCTGACAGGTGAGGATGTCCCATTGCCAGTCAATGGACAATTCCTCAAACATTATTTCCAAGTCTAAATGACTTCATAATAGTCATGTGCATCATATTGTATATTTGTATAGTTGTTTGTACAGTTTGCTTGTTTTGTTTTGTTGGTTGGGACCTTGTTCTGGTAAGTCAGGATGATGCACTTCATCACCCCAGAAAATAACTAAATTGTTAAGGTTCAAGTGATGAGATCACATTTAGACATAGGTTATGATTCATTCTAAGAAGTGTTCATGATCAGGTTTGTGATATCTTTTCATCAGGGTGCCTTTTCTTGGTCAAAATGAATCAATCACAATGAAACATCTAATAGCCTCGGGTTCGCTGAGCACACGAGTATAGGTGTTAAGTGAAAAATCTAAAGGGACTCCCTTGCTACCAGTACAATCTGAAACCTAAAGCTGCAAGTGACTATACCTTGTACAAATGAGCTGACATGATGATACCAGATATGAATTTTAAAAGAGAAAATCAGAAAAGAAATAAAATTAGGCCACCTAAGTAACTCTACCGGGGCTATAAACGCATGCTGGCAATGGGGCTCTACTTAGGGAGATTGTATAGATAACCTTGCCGGGGCTATAGACGCCTGCTGTCAGCAAGGCTCTATCCAGGTTGGCTATGAGGGATGATCTCCAACTATGTAGTTTAACACCAGTTACTTATGTTTTCAACTTGCTTTCAAGATGAGGATAATTAATCATATGCACACACCTGATCTTTGGTTAGCATTGTTATCATGATGAAATTTTATCATTCAGAAGATCATGATACTTATACTTAGATGGAATTAAAATACTATAGATGAATGTGATCACATCATTTGAATCATTGGAATTTGTTTGTTTTCTTTGGTGGCAAGTTGTTGTGTGGTTACACAACACGCCCCATTTTGACTTGGCAAAACAAGGACCCAACTTTTTGGCTTGGCTTGTTTGTTCTCTGGCAGTCTGGTAAAAGTAAGTCAGGTGCATCATCATGTGGAGTCAGGATGAGGTAAGTCACCACTATGAGGTTAGTTTATCAGAATTTGTATTTCATTTCTATGACCTCATAGTTTGAAAGAGTATTAAAATTCACGCAGGTTTGTCTTTTACATCATTCTGATATTCCTCAGGATGTGAGAGGTATGAACAGTCAAAGTCTTGGTCAAACCTGATATTCGTAAGAGGAGGGATCATATTTTTTTATAACCTGTCATCTTTTTGAAGATCATCATCATATTTGAAACATTCCCCGATATGTCATGTGGCTCAAATATCCAGACGTCAACTTTAAGTGGTAGTAAATCTTCCCCGTCAAGCGGTCTTTTGCATCGCGAACATCATGTTTTCAAATGTAACCCGATATTTCTTAATATCCTCCTGCTGTAAAATATCACCCTTAGCAAATATCCTGATGATGTCATCCAAACCGGATAAACGAAGAAGCAAACATGATGATGACATCATCATCACATTCATATTTCGATAGGATATTTTCCAAACATGATCATGTTCGCCTAATATGACGATGACGTCATGATATATTTCTGATACAAAGAACAACTATCAGGATGACGTCATCCTGATATTCCAAAGGAGAGACATGTAAATTTGTCTCGTCATCATCATATTTTGAAACATCACCCGATACATCGAAATATCATCCTGATGTATTAAACATAAGCAAAGGTACTTTTGTCACCCGATCTTGTCGCGATAACAATTTCATTATGAGGGAGGAGGATGATATTGAAACTTAACCCAATAATGGCAAACATCATCCTGCCCTCATGATATCCTATCATATGGATATCCCCCCACTCCCGTTGCCACCATTATCATTTAATGCGCGCAGACATGGTAGGTAGTTCCTGCCGACCCCGGAACCCAATGAAACACCTGGCGAGATCCTGTGTTTTCACACGAATAATCAAGGAAGGTAATCTAACTTGTCAGAGTTGCCCTAAATGTATCCTAACTGCAAGATTAAAAGGTAATTCAACCGCCATTTTCACATTTACCCTGCGATAAAATTGTTTTTACAGAACACCAGCTTCCATATGCGCATACCAGCTATCGTTGCGCGATTTGAGCTCACAGACAGAAGGAAGTAGGTGATCATCAGCTGAATTCAGAGCATCTTGGCAATCTACTGGTATAAAAGAGAAGTCTGCATAACCAGGTAAGTAAATGAAACCCTCATCCTATTATTATTGTTCAGGTATGATGATACGAGTTCTGGTTTATGTATCCATATGATTAAGGACTATTGAAATGATACAGTAGGCACAGTGATTTATGAAGTCAATAGTCATATGTATGCATGTATATACCTGTTGTGAGATAGGATTGTTGTTAATTGTAGGTACTCATGGCCGACAAGCAGTATGTTAAGTGTCAAGAAGAATTCAGTAGGCCTATGTTCTCTTCTTAGAGGGGGGTCCTGTTCAAGTATGGAGCAATTACTAATACCCATCAAGGGAGCACCAATCTGGAGGCCTGGTCAGCTAAACTGAATGATGGGCATGACAAGAGTCCTATGTTGGATGCAGTATTTGTGTTAGGAATGTGGAACGCTGCTGGTTTCCCATATTCCATGGAATCTCCGGAGCTGGTTATAGAATGTGCCCAGAATTATAATCCTCAGATGAGGCAAGTGGTAAAGCATGGGAGCATATATGCAGACCTCTCCATCAAGGGTCTCTCCCAAACATTTGGATTACCGCTGGGCAATAAAGTTAAGAGTGTAGACCTAAGAAAGGCAAAAAAGGAGTATGAGGCCAACAAGAAATCGGCCAGAAAGAACATGTATCAATGGCGAGCAGAGAACAACACATATCCTGCGGCAGCCAAACTCCCTCTGCACATGTTTAAATATGATTTCAGTGAGGAGTACCAGTATATGATTGCACTCCTGAATCGAGTAACAGGCCAGCCTGATGCTGGTAGTTTTAGAGATTGGATGTATGGGATAATTATGATGTGTCTATATTCGAACATCAAGCCACTATGGGGCCAGATAATTAGTGATGCTCTGCATGAGCAGCTGATGAACCTGGGAGGTTCAAATTGTACATTTTACATGACATCTTATATTGTTTATTCTTGTGCTTGTAAAGGCACTTTTCATGCCTTAGTTACAGATGGTAGGCTCACAGGCACAAATGCTGCATACATCTAGGATCATCATCCCTAGCTGCAGCGAACCAACTACCTCAGAGACTATAAACTGGTCAATGATGCATTCTCTATGCATCTGGTAAGGACCATGGAAGAGGACAGAACAAAAAGATTGAGCATGGAAGCTCAAGAGGTGGTTTATAGGCATGGAGCCTGGTATATCTAGTTTGCAACCTTTTCTTACATAAGGGTTGAAGGTTTTGAGGAACATCCCCTCATGCTGCCAAGGTATCCTACCGATGCAGTAGTATTAATGGAATTTATCAGGCAAGGATCTGTGATGATAAAAATGTACAAGGATGCCAAGAAGCTGCCACCAATTTTGTTCCCAGTCAGCATTGGCAACTATATGTGCCCTGATTCTGACAATATAAAGAAGGTGATGGTCACCCTAAATAAAATGAATCTGCAGCCTTTCCTAATAACAAGACCATATGATCCTTACGGCAGGATATAGAAGATACTAGGATAGCCTATTCATCAGAGGCACCTAGAAGATGTTTGGGCTGACTGCGAAGATGAGGTAGAAGCCAGGAGAAGAAGGTATCAGAGGTTGACTCTGAACCAAGTTAGAACATTTGATTGTATCTCCCTTCTCCAACAATTGAAGAAGGATGATGAAAGGATAATTGCAGATGAGTATGAACAAAAGAAGATATACAATGACACTATCTCTACACCTGACCTCACCATGCAAGAAGACATATCCTTGGATCCATTCATTGCCAGGACCATACAGCTGACTCAAGCTTGGGTCAATGATCAGGTAGAGGCATTGAAAAAGAAAGGTGTTACCATTACGGTGGACAACAAAAAGAAGGGACAGGATATTCCTGGGGAGGTATATGATGACTTCCTACTCGAGAAAAGGAAGACTAAGGGAGACAAGTTACCTCCACCACAAGAACAAAGCAAAAGACCCCCAAGGGGCAAGAAAGTGGATAAACAACCCAAAGGGGTTATAATTGACAGGGTAGTGTTTACAGCTGAGGAGGCGGCAGGATCAGGATCAGAGTTAGAATCCCCTCCAAAGAAAGAGAAGCCCAAGAAGAGTAAGACAGCTGAGGCTGGAATAATTGGGACCTTGGAAGTGGGTCAATCCTCAAAGAAACCTGGAGAAGAGGATATCCTCATGGAGGAAGAGCCTGAAGAAGAAGAGGCTCCGTTAATAATAAAAGAAAGAGGAGAGCTCCACAGGTGCTTGTCTCTACCACACCTAAGAAACAAAGAACCTCCATGAGAGGTGGAATAAGTGAACCCCCTACACTATTACAAGGGGTAGGTAGTGAAGTGCCAAAAGAACTTCAGCATAATGTTCCACTTCCCACTATCGTCAAGTTCAAAACTGAACTTACAGAAGAACAAATGAAAGAAACCTCTCAGACACAAGCAGAAGGACATGTCTCGCTTGATGAGACAATAAATCTGTTTGACGATGAGGTAGTGCAGGATGTGGCTGCACAGAAGATGGAAACACTTGCTGCTGATATAACTATGACTCCTCACAAGCCTCCACTAGTTCAAACTGTGCTTGAGGAGATGAAACAAGTAGAAGAAGAGCAAGAAAAGAGCCCAGAGCAGGTGCCTCAAGAGATAGGGCTAGAAACATTAATCACAGAGGTGACAAGTCCTGTAGTGGTGGACCTGATAGAGAAATAGGATGCAAATCCTGAACAGCCAGCAGGATCACCTGATAAAGGCCACCCAATAGAAGAGATAGAGATGGCAGAGTCAGAGGGCCATGCTCTTGAGTTAGGCCAACAGGATCCACAGGATACATCAGCAGAACTTGCTATTGTAGAGGTTCAGGAAGCAAGGGCTAATGAGAAAAAGGAAGCACTAGAGGATCCAGCTGCCAAAATTAAAGAAGTTGATAGTGCAGGCTTGGAAGAAATAATAGCTGCAGAACAACCGCCAGCACCTCGGGTAGAATCCCCAGTATCTGGTGCAGTGGATAAGGAACAAAGGGAAGAATTGGGAATAGATGAAGTAATGATGGAGAAAGATCATGATCAGCATGATCTACATACAGATGCACTGCAGGGTTCCCCACACCAAGAAGATACTTCTCCAGAGAAGGAAATTCCTCAACAGGAGGATGTGCCACAAGATCAACAACAAAGCGAGCATCAAGAAGAAGAAAAGGAAAAGTCTCCATCTCCACAACATCTATTGATAGAAACGGGAGATATGGGTGAACATCATGATGATGCTGAAAAACATGATCAGGTACCTCCATGGTTAGTAAAAGAAGTGAATATTGAGGAAGAACTTGAAATCCAAGCATTTGATGTCTCCACCTTGTTCTCTGCCGATATAATGAAACCCAGGAGGAAGGCCAAAATGACATCGGCCATCAAAAGAGATCTGACAACAGGGAGAAGGACCGCACAAATTGCCATACCTGCGGTGGAGAAAGAAAAAGGTAAAATCACTGTGGATGAATTTCAAATCAGCAGAGTTGATTTGGGCTTTGGCAATGAGGACCAAGAAGGTCAGGAAGGCAAAGATATTATTGACTCTCTAATTCAAAAGGTGAAAAGAGAGAAGGAGAAGAATAAGCAACATAAAGAGCACATTGCTCAGTTGTATGCCTATATTAAAGGACTGACCAATCCTGATGATACCACAACTGAGCCTGCAGTCCCATTGACTGCCATTTCTCAGGAAGAGGTAAATAAATTAGACCTCATGAAGCATGAGGTGTCCGTGATAAGGAAATGGATGTCATCTGCATTGGATGATGCTATAGAAATAATGAAAGCCTCTCTGAAGAGGTGGAGCATTTTGAGCGACTCCAAGACTAAGGTGGATAAATTGCAGATGCAGACCGGGAAGAGGTCTTACAAGCTGGAGAGAGTCCTAAGCCTTTTAGGGGAAATAAAGGGGATAAATCCTCAACTGCTTATCAGTAAGCAGGTGCTAAATAGTAATATCGCATTATTGATAGATATATGGTATAAGGACATTCAGTTCGAATGCGGAGTCCTCAAAAGATGCAATAATAAGCTGAGGGATATCAGCATGAGGCTATGGGATTTAATGGCTGAAGAGGCGATGATATTGGAAACATTGGAAGGCAAGGTGGAAGGAAAAATAGAAAATCAAGATGAAGAGTCCACCATCAAAGCTGTACACAACAACTTCCAATCAGAGGTAGATGGTCCACCTGTCCATTTGATAGAAGAACTGATAAATAAAATAATGAGGATCAAGGTCTAGATGGAGAAATATAAAGAAACACTACAGGACAGGAAAAATAAGCTAGATAACAGCAGAGATAAATATGAAGCACATAGGCACGCCATCATCAAAGAAAAAACTCAAGATGGCGGAGAGATACATCAAGTTGTGCATTCCTATGAGCAGGTCCGCAGTAGTATGCAGCCCCATATGCAGTAGCATCATCATCAGGATAGTGAAAGTTCAGGAAGCGATGCACATGATGATGACCCACATGAATCAGCTGAGGAGCATGATGAAGATACATCATGAAGGGGATAGTAGCATAAGTAGTATAGATAGTTGCCAGCTGGCAACTTGTGCCATTTTGTAAAGGTTGACAAAGTCAGATGAATCGTGACCGTAGATCTGTATTGATAAATCAGGATCGTAGATCTTTTTGTAACGGATTCCTCACCTTATTCTATAAAAGGTGGTGGAATGCCTTATTATAAAAATTTGAAACGTAATTGATATCTGTTTGCTGAAGTATTCAGGGCTCATTTCAAAGCTATTGTATATGTACATGTCTTTTGCATACCTAATAAAGGAGAAGAGTATTTTGATTACAAATCCTAGTAAATCTTGAGTAATCTGTGTTTGAATTCTAGGTATATGCTTTGATTTGATGCGTCCCTTGGAGTGCTCATCATGTTGCATGAATTGTTTTCATTCATCATCCTCTGAAGTTTGCATCAACTATATCTAGCTGTGGAATATCCTGGTGAACGTATGGTTTGATTTCTTCTCCTCATGATAGTATCAAGTATGTATGTGGATCAATAGCTAAAGGTTCAACCTTAAATTGAAGTATTCCTTTTAGTGTTTTTTTAATTTCAGAGCATTTCATCTCCATAATTGCAAATAATTGATGATCTTAAGCAAATAACATAAATATGCAGACATCTTGTAGATAATCATAAATATTTAGCATATTTGAATACAAAGCATGTACAATTGAAAATATCATGCAAAGATTGAGGTATTTCTACATCTTCTCATCAAATAACTGCATAATATGACTTCTCTATAAAGAATTTCTTTAGGAATGTCATGATGATGATAAATTTCCACGTAAGGCCCCAAAATGGAAACAGCAACTCACATTAACCTCTGAGCGACTTCAGACAATTAAGACCTAATCACCGGAGACTTGGGATCCTGAATTCTTTAAATTCATAGTATCTTTCAAGATGAATAAAGGTTAATGTGTACTTTTATTCTATGTTTGTTTGTGACTAACATCATGACCAACAGGAAGTGAAATAAATCAGCCTCACAGGTTCCTAATATTTACTATAGATGAGGATATCATCAAAGAAGACTAGAATGAATTTTTGCAGATAGGGCCAGAATATTTTATTCATCAATGCCTAGAATGTTGAAGGAGCATTAGAGAGGCAAAAGGGCATAACGAAAAACTCATAGCGGCCATCATCCATGCAGAAAGCCATTTTAGGTATATCATCCTCATGAACTAGAATTTGGTGATACCCAGAACGAAGATCCAACTTGGAGAAAAAATGAGAGCCATGAAGCTCATCAATAATAGGAATCAGAAACTTGTCCTTGATTGTGATGTGATTAAGTGTTCAGAAGTCAATGAAGAGGCGTCATGACCCATCTTTTTTTGGACAAGAAGGATTGGTGAAGAAAAGGAATTGGTACTAGGGTCAATAATACCTTGCTTTGATAAGTCTCGAATGAGCATCTCAATCTCTGTCTTTTGGTGAAATGGGTAGTGGTAGGGCCTGATGTTGGGAGGAATGCTTCCAGGAAGGTGTTGAATATGGTCCTCTGGTCGTGAAGGTGGCAATCCCACTAGTTCAGCAAAGACACATGCATACCTATCCAAAATTTGTTGTAGATCTAAAGGAGTAGTGGAGACTGCTAATGGTTGCATCTGAATGGCATGGAGTTGAGAGATGACACCATGTGAATTCTTCTTAAGAAGATTTTCCATGTGATGTGAACTTATGATACTGAGAGACCCTAGTTGTAAGCCCTTCAATGTGTGTTTTTGCCCATTGTCTAAAAACTACATCCAAAGTTCAACAAAATCCCATAAGATGGGTCCAAGTGTGCATAACCATTAGGTACCCAAAATCACATCACATCCACCTAAGGGCAAGGTAAACATGTTAGAGCACAGGTTATAATCTCCCATAGAGATACACACATTGCAAGACTTCCCTTTGCAAGGTAATGTGCCCCCATTGGCAATCATGACTTCAAAGCTAGAGTGGATGGAGAAAATAATCAACCTGTTTGGCGATCCAAGGGTCAATGAAGTTATGAGTGCTACAAGAATCAATAAGTATTGTAAGAGGGAGCTTCTTGAAGTAACCCTTGACCTGCATGGTTTGTGGGGTGTTGACTCATGCTAAAGCATGGAGAGAGATCTCTAGGTAGTCTTCCTGAGAAGTAGGGTCAACAAGAGGCTGCTGAGTGTCGACCTGATTATCCACTATATCCTGAGCATCCGCATAAACTTTAGTTTCAGGTGAAGAATCCACATCCAAGAGATAGAGCTTTTGCTCAACACATCTATGTCCTCGATTGAATTTCTCATCATAATTATAACAAAGCCTTTTTTCTCTACGTGCCTGCATCTTTGCTTCAGTCAAATGCTTGATAGGAATTGTTCTAGGAGCTAACATTATTTGAGGTCATTGGGAAGCCATATTTCTGAATGGAACAAAATTGGATTTGGATCACTGTTGAGCTGTGATCTTGTCCTCCACCAATTTAGCCAACCCTAGGGATTCCATCATTGTGGTGGGATAGAACATTTTAACCTCAGAGTGAATAGCATCCTTCAGACCACTGACCAAACAACTCCTAAAGAATTCAGAAGAAAATTCCTCTGTATGATTGGCCAATTTTTCAAATTTTGTCTGATATTCTCTCACAATGCCTATTTGGTGCAGTTTAGTGAGTGCTCCTGTGAAGTCATCAAAAGCACTAGGGCCAAATCGTTACAAAATGAGTTTGTAAAAATCTATCTATTTTGGCTCTTCATGAGCCTTGATGTACCAACGGAACCGTTGAAGGGCTTCATGTTCCAAATGAAAGGATGCAAGTGGGACTTTGTTGACATCAAAAGTATTATGCAGATTGAAATATTGTTCTGCTCGGTACATCTATCCAGTCGGATCATCACCATTGAAGCAAGGAAAATCAAGCTTCGGCCCACAAAAATTGCTGGAAGAAGAAAACCTAGTGTTTGTAGAAGACTCTGGTTGCTGTCTATTATTTATGGTTGAATGTTGAAGATTGAGGCTAAGAATTTTTTCATCCAGATCATGGAGTTTGGTCTTGAGGGCTGCAAGTTCATCCTCTATGTTTTTGCTCCTGCGTGGGTGACAACCATAACTAGGATATTTTTATTTTTATTTTTATTTTATTTTTTTTTGGGAATGGGTAGAAAAACAAAAATGGAAACTTTTTTAGTAAAGGAAAATTTGGATTTAGGAAAAACTTTGATGGGTAATTGGGGTTTCACTAGGTTTTGGACACTTTATGAAGGAAAGGGGAGAAGGAAATTGGAATTTCAGAAGTGGGGTGAAAGAATAGGAAAATTTGTCCAAGAGGGACAAAGGAGCAGAAATATGAAATGAACACTGTGGCAAAATTTGAAGGCTATTGGGTGAGAATCGAAGAAGTTATTGTAAACCCTAAAAATAGACAAATGTGGGATTTTTGGCTTCGATAAGTGGAATTTGGGATACGGTCCTCAAAGAAGGAAATATGCAAAATGAAATTCCACCCAGCAAGCCCAAGAAAGTGCTCTGATAGCAGATGAGAGAAACCTCCTGCAACAATATAATGAAAAATGCATGAAATAGAAATATATAAGTAGAAGAAACACAGAAGTAATTTATTGATCACAGGCCACTTCGAGGAGGCAACCTTCTTTGAGCAAGATCAATACAATAAATTCGTGGATGCCTTCATTGGCCTCAACACATACTTATATACTAAGTCTAATCTAAACAACTATTACTTCCCATGAATGTGGGATACTGCAATATGGTCACAGGACGACTTACAAAGCATATGTGTTCAAATGTAATATACTAACAAAGTAAAGAGAAGGGTTAAAGACAAGTTCCTAACATGATCTATGGGTCTATGTTACTAAGAACATAACTCACAGTGTAATTCCTCTTTATTCCTAGAATGTACAAAATCACAATAGGTTGATTTCTATAAAATAAGTAAGATTGATTATTTATTAACCTTAATATTCAAATATACGGTAAATAGAATAATGTTTTGAAAAGATAAATAATAATATTTATTTATCAAATCAAGATTATTTCTTAAGTAAATGAAATGCACAATGGAATATAATATAAATTATAATGTAATAAATAAATGATATTAATTCTTATTTGAAGATATAAACCAGTAATTAATAATGATTTTTATAAAGATGAACTATGAAAAATATATTTGTGTATGGGGAAATCTAGAATACTTAGGAATATCAACACAACAAAGATTAGTTACCAAAATCTATCATAACCTTCAAGAAATGAACAATGGAGTAACAAAGATAAGATAAAAGAATAAAATACTAAATATTACCCATTGAGTATAATTCCTTGGTGTATTTTGTGAATGTGGAATGCTTAAAATACTAAAAGCGTAAGCTTGATGGATGGAAGGATGCATGATTGCTTCAACAAATGCTCAAAAGCATTGAGATCTATATGGATGTCAAATGCTCAAAATTGTGAAGGGTTTGTGAAGAAGTGAATGGGTGTATTTATAGCTTTCCGAGAAGATCAATCAACAATGGAGGAAACTAGATGAAATCGACAGATGAGATAAATTGAGGAATCATGAATGAATGTGCACATGACAAGTCTTCATGCAAAAAGTTGTGTTGTGTTAACTACTTTGTTGGATAAAGATAGGATTGATTTTCATAAAAATAGAATTCTTTTTCTATCTAATGAATTGATTGATAAAAACAAAGATTTAAAGCCAGTTGAAGTCAAATTTTGATTTTCTTTTTGACATGCAATAGATAAAATTAAATAATAAATTATTTAATTTATGTGCATGGAAGAGAAATATATTTTTTTAGAAGAAAAAGATAAATTTAGAAGATAAATAGATAATTAGAAATTAAATAAATAAATTTATTTAATTTGTGGTGCATGATGGAAGAACATAAATAAAATAATGATTTTATTTATTTAAAAGATAAGAAAAGTCAACTTAAATAAATTAGAATAATTTATTTAATTTTGCAGGAATAATTAGCCAATTAAATAATTAAAATTATTTAATTGTGTAGATGAGAGGAATTAAAGTGGTGAATTAATTAAATAATTTACTTATTTAATTAATGGGAAAATAAAAGAATAAGGTGGTGAAATGATGAAATTAATTAAATAATTAAGAATCATTTAATTAATGTAAGATTAAGATGAATTAGAAGAATTAATGCTAGAAGAATGATGCATATGTAAGGTGGTGATGCGATGGTCATTTTTGGGTGTTTACATTTTGCCCCTCTTTGAGACAATGTGTTTCATGGAATTGTTTCAAAGAACTACTGATGATATGATTGATGTTTCAACTATTGTGCCCCAGTGTAATAGGTGATAGGATGGCCCCTTGAGAGGAAAACCACAGAAATGGAAGATAGATTGGGTAGACTTGTGACAAGAAGAAAAGGTTGATGATGTGGAAGAAAAAGGCTAAGAAGGACCAGATCAGAAGTGGAGGTTGATACAAAGAAAACTAGGGTAGGGGAGGGAAGAAATTAGGGTTGGGAGGTTATAAGTAGGGTTATTTTCAACTCATTTTCATCCTTAGAGTTTAGAGATCTTATCTTTTAGTGCTTAGAAATTTTCAGTAGCTTAGAGCTTACTAGATTGTAGAGATGTCAAGCATTCCAAGAGGAGTGGTAAGTACCCCTAATTGAACTACTAATTACATTTATGAGGGTCATTAATGAGGGTCAAATAGGGTAGGTCCTAGGTTTTGATCAAAAGTAGACAATAGGTTAGAACTGTGCATTGGCTAGTTTTGTTGCGCTTTTGGCATGCAATGATGCTTATGGTGCACACAATGGTGCTTTTGGCATTTAGGGATCACTTTTGGAAAACTAGGGTTAAGTGTTGAACACACCCAGATACTGAGAGGGGGGATGAATCAGTATCCAAACAAACTTCAAATCCTTCAGAATAGATTAAAACTTAAACTTTACAGCATTAACATGAACATGAAAGATCAACAGAATGCATAACAACAGATAACACCAGATATACATGAAAAACCCCAAAAGGGGAAAAACCACAGTGAGGATTAACTCACAATATATGAAGTTCACTGCAATAAAAGATTACAACTTTGTTTTAGGGCTACAACCCAAGGGAGCTACTACTCCCTACAGACTTTGTTTTAGGGATACAACCCAAGGAAGGTACTACTCCCTAAAGAAAGGTTTTAGGGTCATTCCCATGGAAGCTACAACTCCATGCTAACTTTGTTTTAGGGCTACAACACAGGGAAGAAACTACCCCCTGAACTGAGAACAAGCTCTGAAATGATTACAACATGACAATCCTTCTACTGTCTATAACTGACAATGAAGCTCACTCCTCTTTGATGATTGCAATTCTGCTTTGACACTCCTTCTTGATGATTGAATCAGTTAGGCACACTCTTCACTTCCCTTCTGGGACAAAAATATCTTCAAGATGAATCATGACAAGCTCTATTACTTCTGCTCTTTCTCTTTCATCATAATGCATTACATATTCATATTCTACTCCTCACATTCACATTCTCACAATCATACCTCACCTAGATCAACTAGGTTTACAATATATACATGATATTACATTGATTACATTATATGTCAGCCAGATACAACAAGAATGTTATGATTACAAGTTAGAAAAACATCAACCATCATGAAACATGTAGAAAACAAGCACTAACATGAACTCCATGCAACATCAGGGAGAGAAACACACCTTGCAGATCCCAACACATGCTTAACCTAGTCCTAAACATCCTTCACAACATCATCCTTCAAAGAATAACATCTGCAACATCCTTCACAACATCATCCTTCAAAGAATAACATCTGCAACATTCTTCACAACATCATCCTTCAAAGAATAACATCTGCACATCATGTTCATTTGAAATAGGTTGCCCTTGAGCAAGAAAACATGAAACTTGTAACACTTCGGCCATTACAACTTTGTGGTACTCATGAAAGATTGAACTTTGTTTGCACTTCTCCCAGATGATTTGGCAGGACCTATACACCATCTCCAAACACTCCTTGAACTTTGCACAACATGAACTTTGTGGCACACATCACCTACATGTATTATGAGAACAATTAGGTATCCAGAACTATTTGTATCTCACTGTCATTTCGAAAACTAAACTTGCAGACCACTGAATCATCTCATATTGCAAAGTAGCATGTATTGAACATCTATGATCATGTTCATAAAACTGCATGATAAAATCTTCAAATGTGGAGGAATGCGAAGCATTCTGATCAACCTTCATCATCACATTATTCTACTAGACCATAGACTAGAACTCCGTTACTTATAACTTTCACTGCATAGGAGCAAATGATATGAAACATTTGATTTAGCACCTTTACAACATACTAAGCTTAAATTTTGAACTACATGACCATATCTTCAAATGTAGAGGAATGTAGAGAATTTTACCAACTGGTCTTCAAGGTAACTTCCTACATTAGAAAACTTCACCAACTTGTGGAGACCAAAACCTTCTTATAGTAATACATACTTCCTTAGGATCATCATGAAAGAGCATACAACAAGCTATAGGCCATCAGAAACATCTTCACAGTATCAACATTAATTCTTCTAATTCCCATATTAATATATCATTCTTCACCTCGATGCTTCTAATTCTAATTTTAATATATCATCATGATATCATCTATGCTGACAACAAACAAACTCAATACAACTTAACAAGCATGACATTCAACCATGAAAATCAACAACATCAGCAACATCACTGTTAGCACACCATCAACATAAGCATCAATGACAACCACAATAGTAACAACCTTAGGTAACATATGTGCAACATTCTCCCCCTTTGGCATTGATGACAGCACACACCATGTCATTCACCCCCTTTGACATCAAGGACAAAGTAAAACTACTTCTTCTTAGGGCACAAACTTTCTTTTTCAACCTTCTCCCCTTGTCAACAACAACCACTACTTGCTCCCCCTAAGAGGTAGCCACCATTAGTCTAGAAAAAATATATAGCATGAATTACTCCCCCTGGATAGATGCACCAACTATACATCTAGCAAGAAGAAGGAGGGGCAATTACCCCTAACTTCTAATGGAGATACTCAAAAGTATCCTTTGCAATAGCCTTTGTGAAAATATCTACAATCTGATCCTTTGTTGGAACATATTCCAACTTCACTTCTTTCTCCGCAACCTTCTCTACCAAAAAGTGAAACCTAATTGATATATGCTTGGTTCTAGAATGCATCACTAGATTCTTGGAAATATTGATAACACTTACATATTATCACATAAAATAGGAATAGGATCATCATATTTTACCTTGATATCTTTCAATGTTTACTTCATCCACAATACTTGTGTATAGCAAGATGCTGCTGCAATATATTATGCCTTTGTAGTTGATAAAGATATTGAATCTTGTTTCTTACTATGCCATGAAACCAATCTACTTCCTAAAAAGAAAACACCACCACTTGTACTTCTTCTATTATCAACACAACCAACCCAATCAGCATCATTGTAGGCACTCATATCAAAGTTATTACTTCTTGGATACCATAAGGCATAATCTAGAGTTCCCTTCAAGTATTTGAATATTCTTTTTCACTGCCTTCTCATGTGTTATCTTGGGATTAGATTGATAAATGGCAACCACACATAATGCATGCATGATATCAGGTCTAGAAGTAGTCAAGTATAACAATCCTCCAATCATAAATTTATAGAAAGTTTGATCAACCTCTGGAGACTCATCATCCTTGCTCAAGTGACATCTAGTGACCATGGGAGTACTCACTAGATTTCAATCCTCCATACCAAACTTCTTCAGCATCTCTCTAACATACTTAGCCTGAGAAATAATCAGGTAAATGTTCAAAACTTGAGGAAGAAGTTGTCACTCTAAGGAAAGAACTAGAAAAGGCAAAAGAATAGATTGACAAAGGACTAAAACTGAAAGGAGGATCTGAAATCCTTGATGAGATAATTTATTCCCAAAAGCCAGCAATAAAAAAATTAGGCCTTGATTTTGAAAAGGGGAAGAGTCCTATGATTAGAGCTTCTGCAAATTTATATGATAACTTCCAATCAGGAGGAAAGTTTGAAATAAAGAAGGAAGAGGCCTGCACTGATGATCCTAAGAAGAATGCCTCCAAATTCACTCCTATTTAGAGACAAAGGAAGAATATGAAGAAGAATTTTAGGAAGCCTTCACCTAAACAAACAACTCCTACTAGGTATCCTCAAGGTTTCAATGGTAATTGTTATGCTTGTGATAAATTTGGTCACAAAGCTGTTGATTGTAGAAGTAAGATGAATAAAATTTTTGTAAGGTGTTATACTTTCAATAAGGTTGGTCATAAAGTTGCTAAATATAGGAGTAAGTTAAATTAGAACTCCATAAGGTGTTATGCTTGGAACAAAATGGGACATAAGGCTGATGAATGCAGAAGTAAAATGTCAAGGAATAATAGGGATAATGCTTAGCCCTTTTATGGATACTGTTACACTTGTAACAAGTTTGGCCACAAGGTAGCTAATTGCAGATCTAAGGTGAGGAGAAATGGTAATACTCAGCATCAAAATTCACCTATCATAAGTGCAATCAAATTGGGCATTCTGGAAAGAATGTAAGGCCTACTCCTCAAAGGAAGGTTGATATTGCTCAGCAAAAGAAAGAAATGAGCAAACTATGGAAGAAGGAAGAATGTGAAGGTTTTGGACCTCTTGTGCAAATGGATTCTCCAATAACTAAAAAGATGAAGTACTAATTTAGGGGAAGTTACAACTGTAAGTTTATTCAAACCCCCTAAATGAATGTGATGCTGAATCACTCAGCATTTTCACTAAAATTGATACAAACACATTAAGATGATGATATGAAGAGATTTGGTCAAATTTCTAGTGCAATTAGTTAATTTGTGGAAGATTGCTATATGATTATTGGTTTCTGCATATAAAAAGGGTGAACTAGGTTAAAATTGGGAAGGCAATTAATGCAGAGAAAAATTGGTTGGTGAAAAGGCTATATAGGCAATGTTTGATCATTTTTTATCTCATTTGAATGAAGCTAAGTGAGCTGAAGAGATAAATAAAGTAGAAGATTCTTAGCAAGTATTGGAGAAAACCCTACTCTCTGCATCTTTAGGTTTTCTTGATTTCACTAATTAAAACCCTAGTTCTTGAAGATACTGTAATGGTGACACTAGTTGTGATAGATGTGGTTGAGAGACCAAGGCCAAAATATAAGAAGCATCCATTCAAGTCCACCATGACCGATGATGTTGGCACCTTCTCACATGTTCTAGAAAATGTGTTCCATACTAAAGACATTCAGATATATATTCGTTTGTCGATAGATGAATATGATCATCTAAAACTTGAATAGATCGAGAATGATAATTTGTTGGGAGATGACTTTCAGTTGAAACTTGAATTTGCCAACATTGCTGCTAAGCACCTAGATATCTGGAAGTTTTTCCCAAATTTTTGATATGAAGAAGCTTGGGTGAGAATTTCCCTAAGTTAAAATCATGGAGACTTCTTCTGTTTAGATTGCCCCTATCTAATCATTAAGGATTTTGTAAAGGCTATGACTAGTTTATGCTCCTCCAGACCAATGTCTATTCTAAAATCATTTAAGAATGAAGAAGTGATGAAGCTCACTGAAGCAAAGTTTGACAAAAGAACATTAACTATAGATTATATTGAAGATTTGGGGGTTTGGTATGCAACTATGAACATTACATACAAGATTTACTACACTAACATGGAAAACTCTACTTCCACAATAGAAATATATACAACCTATCAAATGGTCAAAGAAGTAAAGGATTTTGACCTATGTGAGCTCCTGTAGCAACAAATATTGGACAATCTGAAGAGGACAAAAAGAATCAAAATACAAATTCTGGTATGGCTCTTTAATCATATGTCGCATGTTCTACTTTTTGGAAGAATTACCTGGTATGAAGGGGATGGTCTAGAAAATGGATACTCTAGTCACTCATCAAGTTAAGGATTATATGCTTAGATTTCTGGATAATAAGAACTGTGACACAATGATCTGGGGATTTTTTAAGACCTTTTAAAAGAACATGCAAATAAGAGAGAGAATCCCATCAAAAGTGGTCAATGAATATAAGAATGATATAACATTTATGGTTGACAAATATAATTGTCATATGGAGTCTGTTGAGCCAAGGACATTTTGGATTACAACCTTACCATATGAGGTTACATAATTTGATATGATTGGTTATGCTGATATGCTACTAAGTGTAAAGGGTGGAATTTGGATAGTTGAGTTTTTGGTAGTTTTGTGTATATATCCTCCTTTCATCCTTTCATTCAAGGACCTAGGGTCAAGTGGAAATGCACTATCATACCCTAGGTCACTGTAAGATGTAGGGAAACTTGGATTTGTATGATTTGATTATCAATTATGTTCACTTATGCTCAATTATACATTAAAACCCTAATTATACAAATATGATAGCAAATAGATGAATATCAAAAAATGCTACTACAGAAAGATGTAAAATGACAAATAACTGTGCGCCTATTTTCAGGGTTTAGAAGCGAAACAGTCAGGGACTAATGAGCAGGTACCCAAGTCCAAGGCCCAGGTTTTTGTTGGGATATGAAAGCTCAGCCTACAACCTGTTCCTATTGTCACAAAGATTCTCCCGTCATGAAATCTGGAGGACTAAAGAGCGGGTACTCAGGTATAGGGTGTTGTTTTAACTCTAATCTACCAATCTGACACTCTGTAATGCCCTCTTGCAACTCCACTTTTCCTGTATCTTCAACCTATAACCTGTAATAATGAAAACTTTGGGAGGGGGTTGTGGTGTTTAGAGACTTGCCTCAGTCAAGCCCCAGAGAGACATTCAAGTCTTCTAAACACCATTGTCAGATAGAGAGTGCGTACCCTTGGAGGCAGAGGCAAAAACCAAATGATAAATGCTCAAAAACACAAATGATGTCACCTTGTAGTGAAGATCTCATGGGAGAAGGAAGCTCTTCATGCCATGAGGAGATGATTGCTCAAATATACAATATAATCAACACAATTCTGCTCTTGCCACACAATGAATGCCTTGAATCACCTTCACACAAACTTGAGAATCCAAATTACTAGCTAGTAATCATCTAGTTTACAAATGAATGCCTAAGCATGCTTTTATATGCAACTACAAACACTCCCACCAAGAATTTTGTAATTCAAACTTATCGTGTCGGCATAGGACCAAAATAACGGTCACAAGCTGACACTCAAAATTTGGGACTGACCTAAAATAGGGTAGGACTAGGGCACAGGTGCCCAAGTTGTCCCTCCTATTTTGGTCAGGGTTAGGTTCAAGGGATCCCCCTAGGTCCCATTTGTCATGAAACTTAGGGATCATTTCATCGGGATGTCAAAATATGATGCAAGATGTCTTAAATGTAGCTAAAAGACTTGGGAGCTAAACCTTATGAGGGAAAAGCCCCCAAGGGGACTTTTTCTAACATTACATTTAGCTCCCACTTTAATGTATGTATAAACATGAGGCTAATACATGCATTAAAGTATGGTAAACAAACATAGCAAACACACCAAGCACAGAGTTCAGACACACTAGACACATTGAAGACAATGGTAGGCACACAAAACATGGAGAAGATAGTTACAATCACACAAAACACAGAGAAAACATCAGATGCATAGAAGACAGTTAATGCATGGAAGACAAAACTTCTTTTCTTTTCTTTTTCTCATATATATGGAATGCAGATGCAAGTACAAGGAAAGTAAATACACCTCCCATAATATAGGAAGCACTCATCATGTTGGTCTTTAAACTGCATATATGGGGCAACACACATGCAAGAAATGTCAAACCTCCTAAAATGCAGGAAGCACTCATTGTGCTAGTCTTTAGACTACATATGGGGCAACAGACATGCCAAACAAAGAAAGCACACCAAACACACACTTTGAAGACACAGAGAAAACATGGTAGAAAAGCGATGGAGTGTTCCTATTTCTAGGTTCATCACCATCTCAAGCACATTATAGGCACACAGCAACGATTGTCCTTCACCACAACAATTGCCGAAGACACACTTAAGGGTCGATTTAGTCACAGAACTGCTCCCTGCCTCCCAATGAGGACTTTTGAAAATGACATGATGGGCACTCTCCACAAGAGATACACCACCCCTACCTCCACAGAGGGCTTAAGATGATTGATTGATTGATTGCAAACAAACTCAAAGTGTAGGAAGTACTCATCGCACTAGTCTTTAAATTGCACCTAAGGAAAAGCACATTGCTAACATCTACAACAGATAGCTTACCTTATATATGCCCCCACCTTAAGGTGGTTAATATCACATGTTGATATCAAGCACGTTAAGGTAGGAAGAAAACACACAAGGGAACACAAACTTTCACAAATCCCATGCCCCGCAGAGGTGACATGTACTTTACGATCACCAAATGTTCCCACAAACACATCCCTACAAGAAACATGTTAGTGTCCATAATCATAATACACAACAACATCAATGCATATGATTAACCACACAAAGAGCCAAGGTTATACTACAAATTTAGAGATCGAGGATAACCGTGAGGCTATATCATGAAAATCTCTAAATCGAGCTTCACCAAGGTGAGATTCAAAGACAAACAAAGTACATGGAGCAACAGTATTGTTAAGGTTTGTAAGTGAGATAAAGATCATCAAAATCACCATGCAGAAAACATGAGTGCTTCTACTAGCCAAGCGTCGGATAAGATATACAACCCCATCGTCATATTAGGAACTAAGTCCAAATTTTGATTTCTCGCTAAAGGGACGCTAGGTCCGCATCAGTATAAATATTTTTTGTAATCCGTCTGCTAGATAGAAATACGAGAGGAAGGGAGACAATAAATAGGAGAAGAGAAACAAGTGTCTTAGGGACAGTCACATAGGAGGGTGTCCCCAAGTCACCAACCGCAATGCTATGTCTGTAAACAACACTCAACAATGAAATTAGAGAGAGAGGTACTATAGAAGAATGATAATACAAATAGAACGTCACAACAGAGGCGGTCTCCTAGTATCCCAGACCTTACAAGAGAATTAGGGGTCATCCTAGGAGGCCTAAACAACATATAACACATCACGGGGGAAACACATCACGAGAGAGATAAAGGGTTAGAAATACTTACCTGTAGGGTCTTCGTGCTAGATGCCATCATCGAAGAAGTCATCATCCTCCCAAATCTGAATGCTAGAAAGAGGTACAAGCTGTTCCATTTGTTTGTCTAATGTGTTGTGATCACTTCTCGATCCTTAAAGGGATAACGAATGATGGATCTCAACATAAATATCATCTCTTAGTGGACTAGGTAATGTAGACACCCAAAATTGACCTAATTATCATTATCTATCATCTGCATTTGCCTAACACACTTGAGCAATTTATCTATTTTCTCTAAATCACCTATTTCTTCTATTAATTAAATAAATTTATATTTATTTAATTAATTCATTATCTATTTTTTTCTATTTTCTCTAATCTATAATTAAATAATCTTTAATTATTTAATTATCTCTATTTCTATCTATTTTAATAAAATAAATTTTACTTATTTAATTAAAATCCCTTCATAATCCCACTTTCCAATTAATTAAATAAATTTTATTTATTTAATTAATTTCTCTTATCATTTATCTTCATCTTTCTTCATAAGCTGACATGTGTGCATCTTTTATTTGAAACATCTGTGGTAGTACTTTTTATGTACACTATCACAATTAAACTTATTAAATAAGGGTTTTTATGTACACAATCAGACATGAGCCTTATTCTTCCCTCCACTTGTCATCTACACATTCACCTATGATTATCAATTCATCTCAACCATTCACATAGCCACCAAATCTCTACCGTTGATTAATTTTGGTTGAAGTCTATATAAACACCCTCTCATTCCATACTAGAGCTATCCATCATTTTCATATAGCGTCTACATTATCATCTTGAGCATATTGAGCACTTTAGCATCCATTTAGCACATTATCACTATCATCCATCCATCATGGGAGCTTTGATCTTCATAATTGTTCATTGTTGAGAAGCAATCCACATCATAAACAAGGAATCATACAATCTAGGTGATTTTATTCTTGAATTACATGCTTTTGGTTTCACTTGGATTCGATTCTTTGATGGTTGTAGGATTAGGTTTTCATTTGCATGTTTGATATTATTAACTTGATTTTTACCTATCACATTTTGGCATGCCCGGTGGGACTCACGTCTTTGATTAACTCTATTGTTTGAATTTGTTTTTGTGAAGTTTAAATTTTTTAGAGTGCTTATGGCAAATTTGAATCGCTTCTAAGTGAAAAACAGTCACTTTTAGCATCTCTACATCACTTTAAGCTATAATCCTTCACTTTCAGCCATTTATGCATCACTTTTGCGCTGACAGAGATTGCTTTTAGCTAATAGCGGATCACTTTTGATCAAAAAGTGGTCTCTTCTAGCTGTTTCTGTCGCTTTTCACAGTCTAGTATTTTTCTGTCATCATTTCATCTTGCTAGGTGTTTCACTTTCTATTTATTGATCAAATCAAGGGTTTTATCTCTGTTTTATAGGATCCTGATCATTATACTATCGTTTGCCAATCAATTTGATTAGGGTTTTTATTTTAATTGGTCTAACATCATTGATTTTTCAAGATCTCATCAATTTGCCATTCTAGGGTTTCCAACTGATCAATCTATGGTTGTAGGGTGTTTATCTGATCATATTGTAGACACCTAAAATTGACTTTCCCTGTAAACCAATTTTCCCGTCTTTCTACTCTAATTTATCCCTCCTATTAATTGAATAAATTGATTTTATTTAATTAATTTATCCCTAACCATCTGTCTATCCCTTGTGATCAATTAATTCACTTAATTTATCACTATACCTTACAACACTATCCTCATCAATTAAATAAATATTTCTAATATTTATTTAGCTAATTTGTCCATCTCCCTAATCCCTATTAATTAGACAAATCATTCTTATCTAATTAATCTACCCTACTGATCAATCTACCCTAGCCTACCTATCCCCTAGATCTAAATTAATTAAGCTAAACACTTAATTAACCTTGCTTAGCCCATCCTCCCACACACCTTTGAATAAAAATCAATCTTTTATTCAAAGGATCAAATCCTCCTTACCCCTCATTTATCACCCTCTTACACATGTAAGAGTACATCTTCACATCTCCACATAAAGGTGAATTTTTAATTCACACTCCCCCATGAGTTGAATTAAAAATTCACTTGTCATGTCCACTCTTCCCAAAAATGAATCTTTAATTCATTTTTGTCATCCACACCTTTCCCCATGTGAATTTAAAATTCACAAATAATGAGAGCCCTCAAATCCCATTGACCAAGATTCAACCCTTGATCTCTCTCATCCACTCCTCTTGTGACACTTGTCACAAGGCTATGGCTTCAATCCTAACCCTAACTCTCATTCATTCTTAGCCCTTGATCTCTACTTCTGATCCTCACCCTCCATCCTCATTTCTAAAACTCTATAAATGAGACCCTTCTCAAAGCCATTAGGGAGGAACTTCTTCTTGCATCCAAACTCTGCCCAAATTTCCTCAATCTCCTCATCATACCATCATAATGCCAAAATAACTCTAGCTATTCCATCTAGTCTATCAATCCATCATCCAATCCCTTATCTACATTGTGTTGAATGCATTTGAGCAATCCACATTTCAATCAAATTGGGTAAAATCTAAGGAGCTATCGGGTGCAACTCCTTCCCGCTATCTTGGATTTGTGACTCAAGTGAAGGTATCATTTGTGTTTTGCATTTGATTTGTGTTTTCTACTTTCATTTTGATTTCATAGATCACATTGGCACGCCCGTTCTTGGATCTAATCGTCGGTTTTTGAAGGTTTTGTTGTGAAAATCTTCATTTTCTAACCCTAGTTTTAGTGAAATTTTGCAAGTTTTGGGGGTGAGTTGTTGTAGGTTGCATCTTGGGTAGAAACTAACCCCACCATCGTGATCAAGATGCTATTTCTGAGTTTTTTGATAGTAAAGTTGACTATGTTGCGTGACTAAAATTTTTAAAAAATTTTGAAAATTTTTTAGGGTACAGTCCGTACCATACGAAACTGTGACCCCCTACCGTACTAATCTTTGCACTGTCTATCTTCTATCATCACTATTTTTCTGTGTTTGGAGGTATTTGAGTTGCAGGTTTCATTTGCAGGTCGAGGGCTAGGGTTTTAAGTGTCGAACTGAGGGCATCTTCATCCTGTCGACACCACACCGCCGCCGCCGCTTCGGCCTACCTCTCATCCTTCCCATCACCGCCTAGTCGACACCCCTCAAGCTCTAGGTCACCATCGTCGAACACCCCGTATTGGCCCTATCGTCCCCTGTTGACCCTACCGCCACCCATTTCACCTAGTCGCCACCCCTTTCTGCCGCCATAGCAAACCCTTCCATCGATCAAGATCTCCCGCCGAAACCCTGCCCTAACTCCCTTTGCCACTCCTATGCCCTTGCCTGAGCTCTGTCCTCTGCCATCCTCTACTAGCTAAAGCATTCCTTCAAGTCACACCTAAGATCCCACCACCTCTTATCACTCCCACAACCTCCACTCCTAACTCTCTTTACACTCCTAACTCTCTTTGCATCATCGCCTCCTTCAACCTTCATGACTCCCCTGTGACCACCGTGCCCTCCACTCAGCATTCAAACTTTCTCAGCCCATTGCAACACTGCCTGAAAACCACCGCTTGTCACTCCCAAATCTCTACACCTGTGTGTGTCCTAACCTTGACTGCCTACGTTGAAATGTTTGGCCTAACTCTACCTTGAAATAGTTTAGAAGTTGACCTAACCCTAACCACAGACCACCTCTATAGATTTTAGTCCCAGCCCTTCACTAACTGTGGTCGTCCTGTTCTTTTCCTTTAAGGCTTCAAGCCCTTCGCAGCACCCAAGATCCACGTGGATGGCAGACAATTAACCCCTTTGGCTCTTGGTTGCAGTGGTTAGAGGGGGGCTACATCCATCGACCCTCTCTTTTTTTCTTTTTATTTTTTGCATTGACTTAGGCCCTGGTCACATGGGGGACCAAGGGCCTTAATGGCCCAAACCACCAACTTTAACCCTGATTGCCAGGAGAAAACTTTTGAATGTGATCACCTTAGACATAACTGTCAGTATTTTTCTTAACTGCTAGGGCCTCTTGTGCTTCCTACATGCCATAATAGGTTGTTTTTTTCAAACTCACACAACTTTCACATACAGAGTCAAAAATTCACAAACAAGGACTTGCCGGAAAGCCGACAATGTGAACTACATAGTTGTGAGGAAATTTTCAAGTGACTATACCGTTTTGTAGTATTTTTTATCAGTCAAAGTCAAAGATGCTTGAAAACTTCAAATGCTCATATCTTTTGCAAATTTGATCCTTTTTTAGCGAATTTGTTTTTCAAATTGCATGGAATTTCATCTACAATCTATTTATGTAGTCATTTTTTTTGTATCAGTTCATTTTTCATCAGATTTTATCTGATTCTTGATTTTCACATAACAATCTCCTATGCTAGTCTACTTGCTTCGTTTTCAATTTTGTGACTTACAAGTGATAATTCGGGGCTGGAACAACATCAAGAATAGCATATACAGAAAATTGGATAGTGAAATAATCAGGTGCACTCATTCTATTTCTCATTTCTTCATAGTCTTGTTTGCATACACACTTCAATTTAGGACATAAAAATGAATCTTGTTTGCATCACACAATTTGATTTGGGCTCATAAAACAAACATTTGTCTTCATCACATATAAAAATTGGGCTTAAAAGGAACCATTATCTTCAACCACATCTTGAAATTGGGCTAAAAAGAACCATTGCTTGACTTGTCTTCCTCACACTTCTATTTTCTAAGGGTCAATTAACCAAGTGCGAGTGTAAATCAAGTGTGCATGTGTATGCTCTCTCCTTGCACCGCAAGGTGATCTTGGAGACCAAAAACACCTCACTTTGATTTGCTTTTGTTTACCCTTTCCTAGGAGGCCTACTAGGGGATTTCATCACCCCTAGGGACAACCTCATTCGAGGCTGAATCGAAAGACACCCTCATTGAAATCAAAATCTTGTCACTCTTGGCTAAGCCCCAAAGAACTTTCTACCTTTGGGAAGTGAAGGTGAAGGGTGGTTTACCCCCTTCTCTTAGCTGTGTGACAGGATTTCACTTTCAATTTCCTTAGTCAACCTTGTGTAAACATTGCCCAATAAACCTAATTGGCCATACCCTATTTCAAACTAGACATTAGGGCATGTTGATGTGTCTTCCACGTGTGCTTGTGTAATCATAATTACATTTCATTTTCAAAATCCAAAATTGCTTGTGTCTTGTGTGAGTGAATCATGTTTGTACATGTGTGATCATTTGATTAAACATTGCCAAATCAAGATAAACACCAAACACATAAGACAAATCATTCAACACATTCAAATCCAATCACATTCATCCTAGTCACTCATTTTTAGCCACTTCATTCCTAATCACACCCAAGTCATCCTAAATAAATCCTAATCATATCCTTGCCACTCTACATCATCAAATCATCATCATTCTATCCAAATCATTATCCAATCAACATCATTATTTCAATCCTTGTCAAATCAACCTCAATCCCAAGCATCCCTAAGCACATCCTAGTCACATCTCCATCCTTCATCCTCATCCTATCAACATCATCCTAATCATTATCCTAATCATCCCTAATCATTCCATATCAAACCATAATCATATCCAAGTCATCCTCACATCACATCAACATCGATCCCAATCAACATCCAAGTCCCCCAACATCACTGTCAAACTCCAAATCCAAATCAACCTAATAAAAAATCAAGACCTTAATTGATCATCCAATCAAATCAACCAAATCAATTCTATTACTTAAGTGTCATTAGTCCACCTTAAGTATAGACAATCATCCATCCTTTGAAGCAAATTGCATCATCCTAATGTCTTGAAATTTGATTCCCAACATCACAATCATCCATTATCCTCCATTTCGTCTCATATACCTCCCACAAAATGGATCCTTATGTAGCAATACAACACTTACAAATACTTAGAAAAGTCTATGAAAACATGGATCCTAATGCTAAGGAAAAATGCAAAAATGACATTATAGATATGCCCTTAGCACACCTCATCATTAGAGAATCCCAAGCCCCTACCCTACCTTCATCATATCAACAAACACCCTACACATCATCCCCATCCACATCATATCAATCTTCATTCTTTCAACCTTCATACCAACCTAAATCTTACATATCCACTCCATCAACCTCATATCAACCTTCAACCTCATACCAACTTCCATCATATCAACCTTCATCATATCAACCTTTACCCTCATATCAATCTCCATCCCCTTACACATCCATGCCATCATACCTATCCAACCAATCAATACCTCCAACTTATCCATCCCCCAACCTTTGTCATGCTTACTTTGATCAAGGGAACATCAATCTATCACACCTTACCTCCAAAATCCAAACCTTATATCAACAAACATTTCCCCAATGTAAATCCCCCATCCCCTAATCCTCATCCTCCAATCCTCCCATCACAACATCCCTCCTACCTTATCAAACTTAATCCATCACTTTATGTATCTCCCAATCCACCAATCCCTATCACCCATCCACCATCTAATCCAACATCAAATCTTCCAAATCCTAACACCATGACATCCAAAGAATCCTTGTGGGATTTCCTCCAAAGAACATCACCAAGCAAAGCAAAGGAATCCCCCAAACCCTCCACCCCTCCAACACCACCATCTATTCCAACACCTATCCTTGAACCCATCCACGAACCATCACAACCTAATCCCATCACCCACCTATCCAGTCCCAACCCTAATCCTACACCATCCACCATCATTATCCATCCATTATATTGTTCTTCAACCCATACACTCATGAAGGATGCCATCCATTAAACACCCTCATGCAATCCAACATCCACCAAATCTCTTGAACAACCCCCGATCATAAGTCAAGAACCATCATGTAGCCATGTTCAAGAACACATAAGTCAAGCACCTATCGCATCCATCCAAGCACCTATCACATCCATCCAAGCACCTACCACATCTATCCAAGTCACTCCCACTTCTATCCAAGCACATAAGCTATGTCAAGAATCAAATCCAAAGCATGTTGAAACATCAACCCCTTCTCCTAATCAAGATCCCACCATCCCATCTAATCCCATCCCCAATCCCTTCCCATTTATTGATCAACTTATTGATCTCACATCATCTTCTACCACCCCTTTACCATCCCCCATGAATCCTTTACCACCATCTACCAATCCCATCCCAAATCCATCCTCCTATTCACTTGGACAAAGCACTTTCATCTGTGGTGACTCCCTCATAGGAGGTGAACAACTTCCATCACCACCTATCTTTTTCCAACAAATAATGAACTCACGTCTTGTTTCCAAAGCACTAAACATCCCATTGCATGCCGCATGCTCCAACATATGAACTATCAAGGCAAAGGCTTAGGCCTTCACAAACAAGGCATCTTGGAGCCCATCCACACCACATTCCATCCATCCTCTCATGGCCTTGGCTATACACCCCAAAAAAACAATCTAAACATGTTAGTACCATCCACCCACCTTCCAAAATCCACTCATCCAATCCCAAACATGGTGCATCTCATCGCACCCCCAAAGCATATGTCACCATCCCTCCTCCATCATCATATCATTTACAAAAGCATGTGACCATCCATTTTGCTCCATCAAATTTACCTCCCTTACTTCCAACTCCAAATATTCCTATTAAATCCACATTACCCCCTATCCTACCAACTCCCAACATCCCTATCCTCAAATCCCCTCATTCATTTATCCATAAATCCACTTTTTACCCCCCACCCATAAACCCCCTAAAATTCCCAATCAAGACCAACAAAAGCACACATCTTTCAAACATGAAGCTTCCATCGAACCTATGGGATTCAAAAGTAATAATTTGAATGCCTCAACTCATAAAGGACAAAAGCCTAAAGATGTTATCCCTTCCAAGCAAAATCAAAAATCCAAAAGGCTATCAAAGCCCACACCATCACAAGAAAAAGCAAAAACAAAAATGGTGTGGGTCCCTAAACAAAAAGCATGAAATTCTAATGAGGCATCCACATCCCAACGCACCCCAAAATCCCAAACATCCCTCTCCCCATCTAAAAATCCCATAAAGCCTAAGTCTATTTGGGTCCCTAAAACCCCAAATTGACCATCCAAAAATCCCCCATCCCAATCCCCATTACTCCCAACTACACATCCAAAGTACAAGCTTCCAAATACATCACGGTGTGTGCAACCGTTTGTCTTGGTTCCCCTCCACCACTTAACATTCCCACATACCCCCATTTCTCCATATTTCATCCACTATCCTACATATCTTCCTCATCACATTCCTATGGTCCATGCTATTACATAATCCACACCATAATCTGCATAATCCACATAATAACCCACATAGTCCACATCATAATCCACATAATCCACATCATAATCCATTATCCACCATCCATTCCATCCTTTCCTATCTACCAACATCCATGCAATCATCATCCAGAATGCTATCCAACATGGGACCATCTTCTCCGTGCTATGGAAAAAGACGCTAGAGTCCTCATTCCATCAAAAAAGGAAAAAAATAAAAAAATCAGCAAGAAAAAGAAAAATCAAATGTTTAAAGGTTTTTGGAGATAGTGAATTAATTGTTAAACAAGTTAGAAACCTTTCTGCTACAAAAAATGACTTGCTGAAATTATAGAAGCATAGAATCTGGGACATGATAGATGAATTTGATGCATTTAATTTGATATCTATACCTAGAACTGATAATAAGCAAGCTAACAAGCTAGCTGCTATAGGTGCTGAATATGATATTCCTACAGAAATGAAAATATGCCTTCTCCTTTATATGTCAAGATTGTTGTAAGACCATCAGTCCCAGATAATAATATCAGTTGGCAAGTGTTTGATAGTGATGAACATATTGTGAATTTTTTAATGGAAGAGGATGAATTTTCTGTAAGTAATCAGCATAAATTTATGTAGCAATATGATGATCAAATACTTTAGTTAAGATCAAATAAACTACCTAAGGGCTTAGTGACCTTAGAATCAATCTTTAATACTAATGATCAAGTAAGAAAGGATAAAGCTAGATTGTCAGTGAAACAGGAAAACTATGAACCTATTGAGATATTTAAAGGGAAGTTACACAAGCTTGGAAAGATATGTACAAAGGAAGAACATCAAGCATTCATCTAGCTTTGTCAGGAGTTTAGTGACATATTTGCATGGTAATATGGAGATCTTAAAGGTAAAGGTTTCAACCCAGAGTTGGCTCAGCATACAATAGAGCTTCAACCCAAGGAAAAAACCTATCAGACAAAAGCAAAGGCCACTAAATCCTAAGTTGGAAGTACTTATGAAGACTGAACTCAATAAACTCATTGAAGGTAATATCATTTTTCCTATCAAACATACTTCATGGGTTTCTAACATGGTTCCTATCAGAAAAAAGAATGGAGAAACCAGATTATGTGTTGATTTTTGTGATTTAAACAGAGCATATTTAAAGGATCATTATCCTTTACCATCTATGGAACAGATATTGTAGGTGGTTTCTAGATCAAAAAGATTCTCTTTGTTGGATGGTTATTTAGGCTATAACCAAATTCTTGTAAAGGAGGAATATCAATACAAGACAACTTTTACCACAAAATGGGGCACACTAACATACAGAAAGATGCCATTTGGCTTATCAAATGCAAGTGCAATATTTCAGAGAGCAATGGACATGGCCTTTAAAGGTCTGATTAATAAATTTGTGCTTGTATACTTAGATGATGTGACTTTTTTGGTAAAAAAGCTAAAGATCATTTTCATCATTTAAGACTAATTTTCGAAAGATGTAGAGAATTTGGGGTATCACTTAACCCAAACAAGAGTATTTTTTCTATTCATTAAGGTAAACTGTTAGGGCACATAGTGTCTAAAGATGGACTATCAATTGATCCTAAAACAATCACTGGAATACTGGCATTACCTCTTCCTGCACACAAGAAAGGCTTACAAAGCTTTCTAGGAAGAATTAACTTTGTAAGAAGGTTTATTCCTAACATAGCAGCACTTTTACAGCCTCTGACAGCAATGCTGAAAAAGAATATTCCTTTCAGCTGGACCAAAGAAGGAAAGCAAAGCTTTGAAGAGATAAAGGAGGCACTTGCTGTTTCTCCAACTTTGATAAATCTAAATTTTGATAAAGACTTCATTTTATATGCTTTTGGTAGTGTGGATACTATATCATCTATACTTTGTCAACAGAATGATGAAGGAATGGAACAGCCTGTGGCATTTTTCAGCTAAATTATGCATGACTATGAGGTAAGATATTATTTTGTTGAAAAGCATGTATTGGCTATTATCATGAGCCTAAAGAAGTTTAAACATATGCTTTCAAGTAATAGAATTCAGTTAATGGTTTTCCATCCTACAGTGAAAGAATTCTTGCTTAGTAAAGATTTAAGTGATAAGAGAGTAGGGTGGATAACTAAGGTTATGGAGTATGACATCCAAATTAAAGTCACCAAGCTGGTCTGAGACAAAGGACTATGTGAACAACTTGCAGAAAATGAAAAATACAACAAGGAACTTGAAGGAGAACTTGAGATAGTGCTACAAAATGGTGAAGCAACTGCTACCCCAGATTCCCCTACAAGTTGGGTGCATGATATGATACATTATCTACACACTGGTGATTGTCCACAAGACCTGGATAGATCTAAAAGAAGATATTATAGATTGTAGGCAATTCCCTATGCTGTAATTGATGGGATTCTATATAAAAGAGACTTTAATAATGTTTTGCTGAGGTGTGTACAACCAGATTGGATTCAAAAGATTCTAGAAGAATTTCATGATGGACCTTCTGAAGGTCACTTTGTAGCTAGAACAATAGCTCTAAAAATTATGAGAATTGGTTACTATTGGCCTGACATGTTCAAGGATGCTCATGAATGGGTAAAGAAATGTTTGAAGTGTTCAGTTTTTGCAGGTAAACAAAGACTTGCAGCCATGCCCTTACATCCAATTCAAGTGGAGCAACCATTTGGCAAGTGGGGATTGGAATTCATTGGTCCTATTAATCCACCTTTAAGCCAAGGACACAGGTGGATTTTGAATGCTATTGACTATTTCACTAAATGGACTGAAGCAGTTGCTTTGAAAGATGCTAATGAAACATCAGTCCTGAATTTTTATCAAGACCTAGTGTCCAAGTTTTGAACTCCTGACTCTATTATTTCAAATAATGCTTTAGTATTCATTGGATTAAGAGTATATGATTGGTCTATCAAAAATAGCATATTTTTAAATATTTCATCAAATTATTACCCTCAAGATAATGGAGAGGTTGAATCAACTAACAAAAATTTGAGTAAAATCATAAAGAAAACAGTTGATGAAAATCAGAGGTCTTGGTATGGTAAGTTGAAGTTAGCATTATGGGCTGATAGGATTACACCTAAAAGATCAACAGGTAATTCACCCTATGTTCTTACATATGGAAAAGAAGCCAAGTTACCAATAATAGTGGAGTTACCAACTCTTAGTTACATAAAAGAACGAGATTTACTTGAAGAACAACCAATGGAAATCAGGCTTGCACAGCTAATTAAACTTGAAGAAGTCAAAAAAGAGGCCTTCAAAACATTAGAAATATACTAGGCCCAAATGAAGAGAACATTTGATAAAAGGGCAGTCCCAAGAATTTATAAAGAGGGAGATCTAGTTTTCAAGTGGAATGAGTTGAAGAGCAGACGAGGTCAGAATGCAAAGTTTGATGCAATGTGGGATGGACCATACATAATAACATGATGCAAGCAACACAATGCATTCCAACTTGCTAAGTTAGATGGTGAGGTGTTGCCAATCCTTGTCAATGGGATTCACCTCAAGTTATGCTATTAGAGATGTAGCCCTATACTGCAAATAAGTGCTTTGTACATTTAGTTCAGTTATTGTTTTATTTTCCAAGAAGTGCTTTTGCACATGTTTCTGGCTTTGTTTTAAGCAAGTCAGTTTAGTTTTAGTTTTCAATTTTGTTGTTGTTTTAGAGTTTCAGTCAGTTTTGAGTTGTAAAATTTTTCAAGGTTCAGGGTGGAAAAGACTCTATGCCCAATGGAGTTGCAAAGGCTACTGGTCTTAAGTTGTTTAGCAGGAAAACACCCTTGAGAGGTCGCCAAAAATGTTACTAAATTTTTTTTCACACTAAATTTAGTTAGACCTATGTCCAGTTGTTCAAAAGGAATAAAATAAAACTTTGAAGTTATGCATTTAATGAACAACTGATGTCTTGACAAAGTAGAAAGAGAGATGGAATTTAGTTGATAGGATAACCCATTAGTCCAATAAGTGCTGATGAATCATCATGACAAGAGAATCAAGATGTCAAGGTATCAATCATTCAAGAAATACAGTAGATCTAACATAGTGTTATCTTTCAGGAGTTATAAGATAGATTGATTATTCAGTTGATTAGATTTGAAAGAAACAAAGAAAGATATTTGTATTGAACTATTATTAGATGTCATGTTTTGAACATACATTCAATATTTGTTACTTTATCCTATGCATTGATTGAAAAAGAAATACACATACATCAAGTGCATAAGATAAATTAACTGATCTTTATTAAAAGAAGTGTTCAAATGTGTTCCACACAAGCCATGGGAATAAATAGACTGAGAAATGTAGACATGCAAGCTATACATCTAATGATAAAAGAAGTAAAGAATGCACGATAAAATTAAACATCCATCATTGCATGAGCAAGAAGGTTGTTTTGTTGATGATGATCTTCAGTCTTCAGCTTCAGCTCCTATCATCAGTTGAACCTATAAAAAGTTAGGGAAAGTCCAGTAAGAGCTCTACATGTTTAAAGTTATCATATACTTTATCATGCAAACTTATCAACTTGTCAGATCATGCATTTCATATGAAAGATCAAATTAGACATGTGCTACAAGTTAGATATCATAAAGAAGCTCAATCAATACCATCAGGAATATTTTTCATAATAACTTGTTTGTTCACTGTGTAGGTATAGGAAAAGTAATGTTGCTAATTTGAAGACAAATAAACATGTGGAGAAAATGTGGCTCCCACAAGGGTTGAGCCCAACATGTTTCCTTTTTTCTCATTTGAAAAGGAATATTAGAAAAAGACACGATGCATCATTCAAAGTACATCATGCAACATTAATCAACTTACATAGAAAGTATGTCATCATGACATTTATTATAGTTGATTAAAGCAAATCAGATAAGTATGTAATGCTTGAGTTAGGTTGACAAAATGCAGAAATCAGAATTGTAGTCATGAAAGGTATTCCTCTTGTTCATATTATTATCAGAATACTTTATTGCTGTCATATTTCATGTCACATTTCATAAATATCAGACTTAGGAAATGACAGAAATATGAAAATGAGATGAATAGGAGACTTATGATCAGAACAGTCAAGGACAGAAAGACACATATGCCAATCAAGTCTCAATTACTTTTCAAATAAGATGATTAGGTACAGGAGCTTTCATTGTTCATGAATATGATGTTGCAGTCAAACTGATACATGTCATTTTATTTATCAGTCCAAATGGTGAAAACCACTCCTTGTGGCGCCTTGGGCAAGTACCATGATGAAAACCCCTTGTGGGCGTCATGTGTAATCCCTTCTCCATCCATTTTGTATCCCTACACTTGGGGGCAAAACCATATCCTTTTGCACATCTTATCCAATATCTTATCCTTATCCTATCATTTTTCTATCCACCATCCATTATTTATCCTATCATTCCCCATCCATTCTATCCACTATATCTCCCTCCTTAGATCTTGATAAAGACAAGGGGAAAAAATATCAAAAACAACATGCTTTGGAGACCTCTTGGCATACTCCCTTTGTAAGCATATCCTCCATCCAACCTACTACAAAATTCCATCCACTCAAACATGAACCCATCATGCAAAATTCTAAGCATTGGGGCATATGATTCTTTGCAACCTAGCCCTTGGAGAAAATCCTAAAATCCCCCATCCATATATCATGCATACCTATCCTATCCCTCATCCCTATCTTCCATCTATCTAACATGCATCCCTATCGCTTGTCCATTCATCTACCACAAATGTCCTACCCATTATCCTTTCATCGCCAATCCCCCTATCCAACCCCATCACCTTCACCTCTAGACTTGGTGTTCCCTTGTCATTGGTATCTAGCATAAAGGTTATCCACACAAAATCCAATGCAACCATCTCATAATAAACCATTCCTTTTCCAAAAATCAAAAAATCCAAAAACAATACAAAAGCCAAAAAATCCAAAAACAATACAAAATTCAAAAATCCAAAAAAATCAAAATATCCACAAAATCCCAAAAACAATTATCATCACAATCACCAAAATCATCCAACACATCTCATCTTCCAAACATCATTACACCTATCCAACACATCTCATCTTCCAAACATCATTACACTAGATCCAAGCATCGCATCACCTATCAAAGCATTGTCCCTTAATCAAAATCATCAACTATCAAATCAGCATCAACCACAACTTGTCACCATCATATCTTGAGCCAGTCTTACAACATCAACTAAGCATGATCCAATCATCCATTGATTCCTACCTTAGGATATATCATTCCTACGATAGGCAGAATCTATCCAATCATCATCCATCTTGGCAAGAGATACAATGGCTACTTGTTTGGTTCGTTGGTCTTTTCATTTTTTATTTTTATCTTTTGTCCTATTCGAAGACCACATGAATGCTACCTTGATCTCACTATATCATGGTATGTGGCGAAAACATCTAGAATGGGGCATAGTCTTGTTTTTGTATGCTGTGCTTGTGGGTTGGTTTCATTACTCCAAGCTAGTATTCATATCTTGTTGATCATAGGGTTGGTTCTAGCATATTGATCTCCTTGTGCATCTAAGGTTCATCATACCTTTTGTGTACTAAGAACTTATGCTATGAGTCCCCTTCCCTCATCTAGAGAAGGTTGTACTATCTTGGGCATACATGAGATCATCCCTTTGTCTGTGTGTCTAGTCCATGCAAATATTGGATAAACATCATCACCCTGGTCTTCTATACCTTGATGACAATATCCACTTTGCTATATCAAACCTAGGATTGCTCTAAATGATTTTTCAGCATAATGATCATCCACCAATCAATCTCCCAACATTATCACACTTTCATCTCGCCCATTATCCTCCAACCACTTCTACCAATCTGTTCCATCCATTTCAAGAGCACAACCGTGTTCTCGCAACCCGTCTCTCCTCTCAAGGGGGCATCACCCTTACCAATTATCCCCAAACCTTTCCCTATTCTTCTAAGCCAAAATCTTTTTTCTATCCAATCCAACTGTATGTTTTAGTTTCTTTGAAATGATGTTACTTAGCCGCAACACCATCTCAAAGAGGGGCAAATGTAGACACCTAAAATTGACTTGCCCTGCAAACCAATTTTCCCGTCTCTCTACACTAATTTATCCCTCCTATTAATTGAATAAATTCATTTTATTTAATTAATTCATCCCTAATCATCTGTCTATCCCTTGTGATCAATTAATTCACTTAATTTATCACTATACCTTACGACACTATCCTCATCAATTAAATAAATATTCCTAATATTTATTTAGCTAATTTGTCCATCTCCCTAATCTCTATTAATTAGACAAATCATTCTTATCTAATTAATCTACCCTACTGATCAATCTACCATAGCCTACCTATCCCCTAGATCTAAGTTAATTAAGCTAAACACTTAATTAACCTTGCTTAGCCCATCCTCCCACACACCTTTGAATAAAAATCAATCTTTTATTCAAAGGGTCAAATCCTCCTTACCTCTCATTTGTCACCCTCTTACACATGTAAGAGTACATCTTCACATCTCCACATAAAGGTGAATTTTTAATTCACACTCCCCCATGAGTTGAATTAAAAATTCACTTGTCATGTCCACTCTTCCCAAAAATGAATCTTTAATTCATGTTTATCCTCCACACCTTTCCCCATGTAAATTTAAAATTCACAAATAATGAGAGCCTTCCAATCCCATTGACCAAGATTCAACCCTTGATCTCTCTCATCCACTCCTCTTGTGACACTTGTCACAAGGCTATGGCTTCAATCCTAACCCTAACTCTCGTTCATTCCTAGCCCTTGATCTCAACTTTTGATCCTCACCCTCCATCCTCATTTCCAAAACTCTATAAATGAGACCCTTCTCTAAGCCATTAGGGAGGAACTTCTTCTTGCATCCAAACTCTATCCAAATTTCTCTCAATCTCCTCATCATACCATCATAATGCCAAAATCCCTCTAGCCATTCCATCTAATCTATCAATCCATCATCCAATCCCTTATCTACATTGTGTTGAATGCATTTGAGCAATCCACATTTCAATTAAATTGGGTAAAATCTGAGGAGTTATCGGGTGCAACTCCTTCCCGCTATCTTGGATTTGTGACTCAAGTGAAGTTATCATTTGTGTTTTGCATTTGATTTATGTTTTCTACTTTCATTTTGATTTCATAGATCACACATATTTCATCTACTGGATTTGTCATTCTAGGGTTTGCAATCTTTATTAGCCATTTTTTTCATAACCCTAACCCTAGTTTTGTAGAAATAGGGACTATTTTTTGCATCTGGTAGATTTAGGTCACTTTTGAGCAGTAACAGTTCACGTCTAGTTTTTTCTACATCATTTCTGAGCTATAACAGTTCACTTTTGGCAGAATTCAGATCACTTTTGAGGAATAGTCAGTCACCTCTAGTAACTATGTTTCACTTTCAGTTCTATCATTCACAATTGGGTTTTCTTGGTTGCTAATCATCTATTTGTGGAACATCTTATCGCTTGTCCAAGAAAAGGAGGTTGTGAAACTACTAACATATCTATTGTAGCTTCAATCAATCCAAGACATTTCATTTTTACCACTAATCTAGGAACATTTGGGCTTGGTGCTTAAAAATAATCATTGTTTGTTGCTTGTTTTATCTTTCTTGATTGCTTGTTGTGCATCTGTGTAACCCAAATTTAATGAAAAAATTATCCTCTCCCCTTGCCTATCAAATGGATCTTGGGTACATGAGAACTTGTTATTATCTTTAGAGGGCATGCCTTCCCAGTGTGAGAAGGGGTACGACCCAAGTGGTAATGGGCTAAAGCCAAGCTCTTCCAAGCCACTATATAAGAAAAGTGCTTGTGTCGAAAGCCACAAATAACAGGTGTTATTATGTTACATCGACAAATGTTTCCCCAAAAACCCCTTAGAGCATAACCTCTTTGGGCTGGGTAGCCTCCATTAATGGAGCGAATTGTTGCACGTGTAGCCACCTGAATGGATGCCCTTATTAACAACCTTGTGTAGTAGCCAAAATCCCTCTATTTGTTGACAAAAAAGGTTGAGCCTTTGAAGCCACCCTGATTCTCGTGGTTCTTAGTAGAGATAGCAAAGACAATCCTAAGGTTTGCGAGCCTTGGGAAACCTAAAACTTGGTATGCGTGAGAAGTGAGTGCCGTGGAGGGGAGCCGGTGCTACCAAGATCCTAAAGCTATCCACTTTTAATAGGCACGACAAGGGGACTCAATAAATACAGTCCTTTCCTAGCCTAGGTTGTACAAGCTTGTGATTGTTGTGAGTGTGAGTGACTGAAATCACTAGTTTCTTGTCAAAACTCATCAAAACACACCCTCTGTCAGACATAGATCACCTCTAAACTATAACTGCTTTCTTTTGGCAAAACTAGATCACTTTTAAACAACAGCTGCTCGCTTCTAGCAAAAATATCATCACTTTTAAACAACAGTAGCTCACTTTTGAATTGAAACTAATCGCCTCTGGTAAACCTAGTCACTTCTGGTCAACACTATAGTCTATCACTTGAAATAATCCATATCACTTTTGAGCCTTTACCCATCGCTTTTGGCCTTTTCTAAGTCACTTTTGAGCTATTACCTGTTGTTTATGGTCAAACATTAGCAATCTGTATCAACCTAGCCCAATCATTTGCATTTTCAGATTGCTTAGCTCTATCACCAACTTTCAGACATTCCTATGACCATCTACAACCATCTAAACATCATCTCCTATCTTGAGCATACCAAACCATTGGACTTTTTGAGCTTCCATCCTCTTGAGATCCCCAACCAGCAACCAACCATCAAAACAATCAACCCAACAACATCAAACATCATCCCTTTAGCTTTTATCCAGCCCTAGCAACACCACTAAACATCATCATCAACCTAGTTTTCCCTTGAGTTTGTGAGCTATCCTCTAGGGAAGTTTATCTAATCAAACAACCAACAAAGCAATCCAACAACAACAACCAACAACCAAATAACAAACCAATAACCCATTAGCAAACCAAGCAACCAACAAACTAGCAAAACAAACCCTCCACAAGTAATCAACAAACTAGCAACTTTTGGGTCTCAACCTTTGACAAACTAGTCCACCCTTCAACATCAACCATCATGCCTCAAACTAGGAGCCAATATAGAGCTGAAATGGAAGCCAAAATGCAACAATCTCGATCAACTCCCCTCAAAGATGCAACTCAATTCACAACCGCTATGCCTTCTTACATGTTTGTACCCAAAGGATACATCGTTGGACCATCATCTTCACAACAACTGCAACCTCAACCATTTGCAGCAACCTATGAAGAGCAATCCCAAGATGACTTATCTAAATTTTGAGACACACACATATGGGACCAAGTTGAGAAGCTTATTTTATCTGATCCTTATCTCTATTTCTTGCAACTAGCCCATATGGGAGCCAAGTTACCAAGCAACTTTGACATATTTGCCATTTGTAAACAAGATTCAAACACTCCCATTGTTGTTGCAAAGTGACCATCCACTATAGTCACATCACTTCATGACATGTCCATTCAATCTCATCGACCTTCCAATCCATCTCCCTCATTGCCTATTGCTACACCATCAAGCCCACCACATTCAGAGTACACTCTAGAACCATTGATAACTCCAACTGAGGTACTTCCTTACCTTTCACAAAATTTGAGCTTTCTACCTTTCCATGTCTCACAACATACCCCCGATCCTACCATGACTATATCCATGCCTCAAGTAACACAAACTCCTCAAGTATCACAAGCTATCCATGTTTCACAAGTACAAACTCCACAAGTTTCACAAGCTATCCCAACACCACAAACTTTGCAAGTTTCACAAGCTATCCAAACACCACAAGCCATTCCAATATCACAAGTTTCTACTCCTATTGCATCACATGTGGATTCCACACCCCAAACTAATGTTCCTACCAATTCTAATATGGTCTCCATGATTTCCATGAGCACATACAACACACCATATAACTCCAATGTTAGTCTCATTGACATGAGTGACCAACCTATTATATCACAAGCCAATCCTAGCATCATCGTCTCTTATGTTGATCAACTTACATCACTCACTCCACCTCTATATAATCCTTCACAAAACATCAATCCATCTTATGCAACCCAAGGATTACCCATTGTCACCTAACATATGACATATACCAATCCATCTCAAGGTACTCATGTTGTCCAAAACATAAACTGAAATGTCCATCCTTCTTTATCCACCAATCCTTCCATTGCTTACCATAATGCAAATCCAACCTCCAATCCACAACCATTGACAAACATCAATCCATCCTCTAGCTCCCATGTGATGCAAAATCTTGGAGTCAATCCATCACACTACACCCAACCACCACTTGTGTCTTGAGGACAACAATCCTCAAATACATATGTGTCGCATACCAATCCTTCAACATATACTGTGAACACTCAACCTCAACAAACAGTTATACCCTCATACATTCCATAGCAGCAACAATATACACCATATTACATTCCACCTCCAAACCATCAACCCCCTTTGCAACAACAACAACTATCTCAAGTGGATGTTGAACAAATGGTTAACAAGGCAGTAGGATAAAATAAGAAGATATTTTCCTCTAGAGGCATATGCCCCTATCCATTTGACAAGTCACTTCACATGACACCTTTTCCGCCACATTTTGAAATCCCACAATTTGACAAATACAAAGGGAAAGGTAATCTAGATGACCATCTTAGAGCATTCTATGTTGCATGTCTCGATCTTGTTTGAAATGACACATATCTCTTGAGACTATTCCCCCAAAGCTTAGCAAGACAAGCTCTTGAATGGTTCTCTCACTTACCTCTGGGAATCAAGACTTTTGAGGAATTAGTGCACAAATTTCAATCCCATTTCTCTTTCAACATTGAACATGAGGTGAATATGAATGATCTTGTCAATAACAAACAACACAATGGTGAAGCTTTCTCATTGTTTATCCAACGATGGCATAACATGACTAGCAAATTATCATGGCAAATACCTGAGAAACAACAACTTGACATCTTTGTCCAAAATCTTCATCCTGAGCTTTCATTCCAATTGTAATTGCAAAGTCCTAGCACCTTTGATGAACTCATCTCCAAAGGAACCACCATTGAGCAAGCTTTAATTGCTAAGGGCACCATCAAGATTTTTAGAGACAACAAAGACAATCCTCAATCTTCAAATGACAAATCCCACTTTTGGAACAAAAACAAAAATATTGTTAATGATGGAATTGTGGATGCAAAGAACATACAAATAGTGAAATCTCCCATTAACATTCAACCCACATCTACAGCTAATCAACCTTTTCAACGAAATCGACCAAGAGCAAATCCAACACCTCGACGATAATTTACTCCTTTAGGGAAACCCATGGAGGTAATCTTTTGTAAACTTCTCCAAGTGGGAGATATCACATTACTTGAAGTTCCACCCAACACAGAACCTGTCTTCAAATATCCTTGGTACAAAGAGAATGAATATTGTGAATACCATAGGGTCAAAGGACATAAAACAAATGGTTGCATGTGCTTAAAACATGTCATTCAAGATTGCATCAATCAAGGTCTAGCTAAAATCACACCACCAACATCACAACCGGCACATCAACCAACTTCAAACTATGATCTAGATGCTTTCAAGAATCTACTCCCACTTCATGACAAGATAAGTAACCCTCATACTAGGAATGCTATCCATTGCAACTATGAGTCATCCATGATTGGCCTCATTGACCATGCTCACATTTCTACCATCACTATCCAAGGCAAAGCACCTGATTGTGCTATAACTACTAGAAGAGGCCGTGTTACCATTCAAGGAGCACCTGTCAATCCTCCTCGTTCACCTTCTAGTTAAAATATCCTTGATCACCTTAGCAAAACTCTCGCACACATGTCCATCCTAGAGCTGCTACACATATCCCCCGCTCATAAAGCTATCCTCAAATAAGAATTGCAAGAGTCTTCAGTGCCTATTGATATTGATACCACACAATTTCAATCTATGATAGCCAACATTGTAGCCCCTTGCCATCTCACCTTCTCTGATAAAGATCTTTGACCATCCATCAACCCATCACATAACGAAGCCCTCCACATAGAAGTATTTGTAAATCAACACCGTATCAAATGAATACTAGTGGATGGTGGAGCTGGTCTCAATATATGCTCTCTAAAACTAATAAAACAATTGGGATATTCTGAGAAAAACATTGATACTTCTAAGGTCATTACTATCAAAGCATATGATGATGCTGAGAGAGATACTGAAGGAGTCATCCATTTGCCTATCCAAGTTGGTCCTGTCACTACTAACACCCATTGTCAAGTTCTTGATATTGAGCTTCCCTATAACATTATCCTTGGCCATCCATGGATCCATGCCCTTAAAGTCATCCCTTCCACTTACCATCAATGCCTCAAGTTTCCATATAATGGTGTTGAAGTTACTATCCACGCTGATCCCAATCCATTTGAGTTTTGTCACACCTTTCAAGCCAAATATCAAAATCCCAACTATATCCCCCTCAACACCAAATCTTATCCATCATCCTATGTTGACCCATCCGCCTTACTCAAGACATCATCTAGCAAGGCCACTCCAAATCTTCATATCAAGTACACTAAAAACATTCCGGGTGAGTACACATTGCAAGAATCTTATTATGTTGGAACTCTTCCCTTATCTCCCAAATCTCATGGTAAACCTTCTACATCCAAGGCATCCTCATCTACAACCGTTATAAAAGCTCCACCAATAGTATTCATCAAAGGAGGATTCCTTGATGATGAGGACATTGATGACATTAACTCTTGGATATTCTATGATGAGAACGACCAAGTACAACTTGAAGTGGAAAGATATAACAATGGGTTCCGCATCATTAAGAACATGGGTTACAAAGGACATGGTGGATTGGGATCATAAGAACAAGGGCCTATTGAACCCATTGTTATGTCTAAGAAGTTTAATAAGCAAGGCCTTGGCTATCAACTGGAGGTACCACCTTCCAAAGACATCAAGTGTATTTCTGATATGGAAGCTGGACCTTCTTTTGTGGGAGAGACTTCTAATTCGGATACCATCGATGACTCCTCCCTTCGTATCACCAATCTTTTCCAAGAAACCTACATCTTCATGATTTCTACCACCTCATCTAGTCAACACCCTTCGACCATTACCCTTTCACTCGTATATCCTGACCTTGTTGATTGGGACAAACAGGGGGTACCGATACTGGACACATTTGAAAATGATGAAGCTATTGCCAAATTCATGGGCTGACGACAAGGCATTCCATTGGGTGATCATAAAGCAAGTTTCATGATGGACCTCCCTAAACTAGCATATTTTGGCAGAAGCATCAAATCCTTCAGTCACAAAAGTGAAATAAATAGAATAAAAAAATATAGGTCACTAGGTGAAAACTGAAAGGTGTCTCTTGATTGCAAAAAAGTAAAAATAAAGGATGTATCTGAGGGTGAAAACCTCCCTGAGGTGCCCAAGGATGGGGGATTTGATCTTCCTGTGACCACAAATTATCATTAAAAATCAACAGTGCTAGTTGAGAAATCTCAAGAAATGAACCTAGGCACATAGCATAATCCAAGGATCACATTTTTGGTAGCATCACTATCAGAGCATGAAAGAAGAAATTTCATAGCATTCTTCATAAAAAGAGATATCAATTTTGCATGGACTTATGCTAACATGTCGAGGCTAGATCCATCACTTGTGGTACATCACCTAGTAGTATCTCCTAATCTAAAACCGGTCAAACAAAAACTACGTAAAATGCACCTGCAAATAGCTCTTTTGGTTAAGGCAGAGATTCAGAAGCTGTTAGAAGCAAAGTTCATAAAGCCTATTGATTATCCAAAATGGGTTTCAAAATTGGTACCTGTGTCAAAACTTGATGGACGAGTTCATTGTTGCACAGACTTCAGAGATCTCAACAAAGCATGCCCTAAAGATGACTTCCCACTACCAAGCATAGACAACATTGTAGATCTTATAGCTGGCATGAAATGCTATCATTGATGGATGGATTCTCAGGATATAACCAAATCAGAATAGCAAAGGAAGACCAAGACAACATCAATCATTTTTCCATGGGGTACATACTGTTGGGTGGTAATGCCTTTTGGTATTAAGAACGCTGGAGCCACTTATCAACGAGCCATGACAGTTATTTTCCATGACCTTTTTCACACTATCATGGAAGATTATGTTGATGACATTCTAGGGAAATTTAAGACAAGAGGACATCTATAGGTACTAGCACAAATCTTTTATCGACTAGAGAAGTATCAAGTTAGCTCAAATCTAAAGAAATGTGTATTTGGTGTAACATCTGGAAAATTGTTGGGGTACATTATGTCTTGACGAGGAATAGAAGTGGACCTAATAAAGTAAAAACCATCATGGAAATGGCTCCACCATCAAATCTGAAGTAGCTTCGTAGTCTACAAGGAAGGTTACAATCCATTCGCAGGTTTATCTCACAACTAGCAAACAAGTGTCATCCTTTTCAACATCTCCTTCGCAAGGGTGAACCTTTCAAGTGGGATGAAAAATGTCAATAGGCCTTTGAAAAAATAAAGGAATATCTAGCAACACCTCATGTGTTAGTACCTTCTGTACTTGATCGACCACTATTACTCTACATATCTTCAATAATAGTAGCATTGGGTGCCCTTTTATCTCAGCATGATGATTCAGGAAAAGAACAAGCCATTTACTACATCAGCAGAACTCTTGTGGGATATGAACTTAACTATTCATATATGGAAAAAGCATGTTTAGCATTGGTGTTTGCTTCCCAAAAGTTGTGACTTTACATGTTGAACTAAACAACAAAACTCATATCTAATTTTGATCCACTCAAATATCTTCTCTCCAAAGAAATCCTTATGAGAAGACTAGCAAAATGGGTTATGATCCTAAGTGAATTTGACATACAATATGTGGATTGAAAGGCCATAAAAGAATAGGTTATTGTTGATTAGTTAGCCGCAGCACCCATCACAAATATTCATCCAATATGTTTAGAGTTCCCTAATGAAGAATTGTTTAATCTAACTTCTCCAACATTGTGGCAACTATACTTTGATGGATCTTAAACACAACATGGATTAGGAGAAGGGATATTGTTTGTCACCCCTCAAGGAGATTGTATCCCAAAGTCATACAGGATTATATTTCCATGTACCAACAACATAGCAGAATATGAAGCTTTAATCACAAGATTACGCATGGCAGTGCAGTGGGCTATTAAATAGCTATAGGTTTTTGGTGATTCCCAATTAGTTATCAAATAGGTCTTAGATGAGTATCAAACAAAAGATGAGAATATTCTTCCATACAAGGTAATGGTTGACGATTTCAAGAAATACTTTGACAGTATCACCTTTGAGCAGATCCCATGGATACAAAATAAAGCAGTAGATTCTATGGCTATGATTGGTTCACTACTAGACATGCCTTCTAATGCACATAAGTGTGATTTTCTAGTTGAATAGCTTATGATCCCAGTATTTGAAGTACCGCAGTCTGAGCTTATATGTGAGATTATTGGTGCTAATTCACCTATTGAGCAGATCCCACAGATACAAAATAAAGTAGCAAATTCTATGGCTATGATTGGTTCACTACTAGACATGCCTTCTAATGCACATAAGTGTGAGTTTCTAGTTGAACAACTTCTGATCCCAGTATTTGAAGTATCGCAGTCTGAGCTTATATGTGAGATTGTTGGTGCCAATTCACCTTGGTATGAGGACATATATGAGTATCTCCGCAATCAAGCCTTACCATTCCAACTATCTAATACCCAACATAAAACCTTTATCTGTCAAGCTTCTCGATACACTATCCTAGGAGACACTCTATATCGTCAGAGTCTTGATAGTATCCTTCTTAGATGTCTTGATTCCAAGGAAGTGAAGGTTGCCTTATGAGAGGTACATGAAGGTGTCTATGGATCACATTCTGCTGACCCTAGTTTTGTTAAGAAACTCCTATGAGCTGGATACTATTGGCCAACTATGGAGAAAGATGCACAACAGTTTGCAAAGAAATGTCTACAGTGTCAGAAACATGGAGATCTAATACATGCACCAGCACATGAACTTCAGCCTATCACTACTCCTTGGCCATTCTCGTAGTGGGGACTTGACCTCATAGGCAAAATCCATCCTACCTCATCAAATGGTCATAAGTTCATTATTACCACCACTGAGTATTTCATGAAGTGGGTGGAAGTAATACCAATGACCTACATCACTGGCAAACAAATATCCAAGTTTATCCTACACTATATCATTTGCCGATATGGAGTCCCTCAAGCCATTGTCACTAATAATGGTCATCCCTTCAAGAACCAAGAGGTTAGAGATCTTTGCAACAAGTTCCATATCCAACATAGGTTCTCTACACCTTACTATCCTCAAAGTAACAGCTAAGCTGAGGCTTCTAACAAAACAATCATCAAAATCCTTAAAAAGACAATCAATGAAGCTGGTCGTGATTGGCATTTCAAACTTAATCCTGCACTATGGGCTTATAGAACAAGTGTCAAAACTCCCACTAGTGCTACACCTTATGCTCTTGTGTATGGCACTAAAGCTATTTTGCCTATTGAGGTTGAGATTCCCTCACTGTGAGTATCTCTACAACATACTATCTCAGATGAAGAATATAGAGTATCCAGACTCCATGATCTTGAGCTATTAGATGAACGGCATCTTACATCACTCAACCATCTCCAAGTTTATCAAAATTGTTTATGTTGCAGCTACAACAAAAAGGTTAGAGAACAAAGGTTTCAAGTTGGAGATCTTGTCCTTAAAGAGGATCAAAGTAATCAACAACATCATGAGAAACAGGGCAAGTTTGAACCTAATTGGCTTGGTCCTTTTGTCATCACATCAATCTATGGATTAGGTGCATATGCCCTCTCAACACCTGAAGGTGTTCCCTTGGATGAACCAATCAACAACATTCATCTAAAGAATTTTTACCCATGAGTCTCAACATATTCCAAAAAACAAATAGTGAAAATCACTTTGTGGCACTTTGGATAAAAAAAATAGTATGAGATAAATAATTTGTCCTCTAGTGAAAACCTGGTAAATAGGCGCCTTGGATAAGTACCATAGTAAAAACCTGGCAAACAGGCGCTATGTGTAGAGATCAGCCTCCATCATTTATCTAGTTGTTTGATCATAGATTTCCACAACATCATCCACTATCTTGACTCCATAATCCATATCATAATCCACTATCATTCTTATTTTAGCATTGCAAGCCATCATTCCTTATCCATCCATAATAAAGCCTTTTTTTGCTCTTACCTCTGCCATGCTAGTTGTTGTAGTTTGGACTTTATTGGGATTAAGATATCATTTGGCACCTTAACATACTATTTGCATAAACACATCCATTGTAGCATCTCCCTAATAAACTCCATCCCACACTGGGGGCACTTGTCGAGCCTTATTTGGAAGTGGATATCTAAAACTCTAGCTCATATCATCTCAAACATCCAAACATAGAAAAAAAATCCAAAAAAATAAAAAACATAGCAAAAATCCAAAAAAATCAAAACATCACAAAAATCCAAGCAATAAAGTTGATCCTTTGTCATCAACCACCAACACAATAAACAAGAACTACATCTCATCTCTATCATTCAAAGCCTTGATCCCGTGGATATAGGGTATGTAGGCAATTTGAGATGCGAAGGAAGCACTCTAATTCAGGCATAGACGATAGCCCCTTTTCATCATCCATCTTTCATCTTTCTTCTAATCATCCTCCAATCATTCATCTCCTTTTCTTCTATCTTTCATCACTTACATCATCAATAATCCCAGAGCTGCATATTCATCATGTCTCATCACCATCGTAATGTGCTTTGATCCCATGGATATAGGGTATGTAGGCAGTCTAGAATACGAAGGAAGTATCTAGTACACAAGCACAGACAATCCCCCCATTTCATCTTCTTTCATCCTCCATCTTCTCTTTGACTAGCTCAAGCAAGAAGCAGACTATGCACATTAGAGAAAGCTCAAGCACTTTAACAAATAAGGGATAAGTTGAAAACTATTTGTCCGCATGCCTTAAGCCAAAATTTTCTATAGCATTTTATCAACATCTTTAGCCTTTAATAGGATATAGCTTTCCTCTCAACAAGGCGCTAGCTTAAATCCATCCAAGAGCACTTAAATTTGCCAAGAGAACATGATGAAAGTATCTTTTATTTTAGCTTTTGATTTATCTTTTGTCCCTTTCCTATGCCTAATCAAGACTGCCTTGATCTATCATATCTTGGTATGTTGCGATGAAATATAGAATGGGGCATGGTCATATTGCTTTCGTATGCTGTGACTATGGGATGATCTTATTCTCTTCCTATGCGTATGGGTATCTTGTATGTGTTGGGATTAGCATCTTGAATATCAATATCTTTTGCATTTGAGAAGCTAAATAGTCTATTATGCATTGAGACTATTCTATGCTAAGACTATTTCCATACATATAACCAGCAAGGTGTCATTATGTGTAGTGGAAATAAGATCAAACCTTTTCTTGTAGCATCAAAGTCCATCCCAAAAAATTAGATGCTATTCATATCTTGTGTATGTTGGTTTAACATCTTGGCCTCATACGTTTAGACAAGATTGTAGTGTGCTAGTTATGCATTGGAGACCTTGACACCTTGGTCTTTTATACCCTGGTGCTTAACATCCATATGCTATATCAAACATAAGGATTGAATTTCTTTACTTTTGAGAAATTACTTTAAAAGTTGACATATCATCTATCCGTTCTATCATCATCCTATATAGTACTCAACCAAGATCAATATTTTCTCCCACCCAACCCCATTTTCTTCATGTCAACCTTGTTTCTAGTCTTTCATCTTATCGCGAGCCAACCCAGCCCTTCCTAGTTAGCTTGGCTTACCTCTCAAGGGGGCATCACCTGCCAGTTACACTGGGGCATAACCTTGCTTATCAAGCAAATTATCGTATCTTCTTTGACACAACATTCTAACCAGCATTGTATCAAAGAGGGGCAAAATGTAGACACCCAAAATTAACCTAATTATCATTAGTATCAAAATATCGCATTATCTATCATCTCCATTTAATTAAATAAATTTATATTTATTTAATTAATTAATTATTTATTTTCTTCTATTTTATCTAATCTATAATTATATAATCTTCAATTATTTAATTATCTCTATTTCTATCTATTTTAATTAAAAAAAAATTATTTATTTAATTAATTTCTCTTATCATTTATCTTCATCTTTCTTCATAAGCCGACATGTGTGCATCTTTTATTTGAAACATGTGTGGTAGTACTTTTTATGTACACTATCACACTTAAACTTATTAAATAAGGGTTTTTATGTACACAATCACACATGAGCCTTATTCTTCCCTCCATTTGTCATCTACACATTCACCTACGATTATCAATTCATCTCAACCGTTCACATAGCCACCAAATCTCTATCGTTGATTGATTTAGGTTGAAGTCTATATAAACACCCTCTCATTCCATACTAGAGATATCCATCATTTTCATATAGTTTCTACATTATCATCCTTAGCATATTGAGCACTTTAGCATCCATTTAGCACATTATCACTATCATCCATCCATCATGGCAGCTTTGATCTTCATAATTGTTCATTATTGAAAAGCAATCCACATCACAAAAAAAGAATCATACAATCTAGGTGATCTTGTTCTTGAATTGAAATTTTTTCATTTCACTTGGATTTGATTCTTTGATGGTGGTAGGATTAGATTTTCATTTGCATACTTGATCTTATTAACCTGATTTTTACCTATCACGGGTAATACTTCAAAATTTTCCTTATCCACTTCTATAATAGTGACTATATTATCTATTTCTAAGTAGTCACCTTGATAAATTTCATAATAAGGTTGTTCTTCTATGCAATATCTTTCTGTGTTCACTAATGCTTCTTCTTCCCGAGGGAGAGCATTGGATTGAAAGAAAGGTAAAGTGTTCTCGAGAGGTTTAGTTGTTGTATTGTTATTATCTGCAGCATCATAAGTTTTAGCTAATAATTCCATTTCATTAATAATATCATATAGAGGTATCACATTATTGTGTAAAATGTATGCTAAGCCTCGAACAACATTAATACAATCTTGTCCTTCTTTTACCAATTATCTTATGTTGTGAATCACAGGTACAGCTTCTGCCGCTATTGTTTCAGTTTCAATAAATGCTTGAAAATTGGCTAGCTCTTTATCAAATTTGTTTATTTGTTCATTGGATGCATATGATATCACAATAATAGGATCCTCAACATGAGATATTTGTTCATCTATTGTGGTTTTAGGAGGCATGATGTCTTGCAAAAGTTGTCTTTTTTGTTGTTGGCAAGGTATCATTGTCTTGTACAAGTATATCCTCATGAGAAGAATCATTTTTCAAAGAATGGCCAGAGGAGAAATTTATGTCATCATCACATGTAGTGGAAGTGGGAGAAGTGTTATCACTATTATCCTTTTCATTGCTACTCATGGAGATGAACTCAGTTAAGCTTTCTAATATCATAGGATGTTCACTCATGAGGATTAAAAATTTGTCAAAATCAAGATCTTGGATAAATGCATGTAGAGATACCATATAAAAATGACGTGAAGGTGCCATGGTGAAATGTCTTGTAACATCAATGCAAAATCAGATTTCTAAAGCTTTTCAACAGTTATGGAAAAGACAAGTACAAAACTATATGCAAAAATGACCTAAAATACTTGATTTTTTTGTAATTTTTCAATGAAAATATATGAAAGAAAAGGTGTTGTAAGGATTTTGATTAGGGGCATCAAATAATATGTCTGATATTAGTCTAATACAGAAATAATATCCTTCACAACACACTTTTGATGCAAATCTAGAATGATGACTAGTCCAAACCTAGTGAAAATACACTAAAATATGCGATTTTTTCACCAAATCTCAATGCAAAAAAGCATGACAAAAGGTGCTGTGAAGAAAATGATGATGGATAGAAAATTGTAACAGTAATAACAAAAACCTAATGCCAAAAAATCCATCACAACACACTTGCAGTGCCACTCAAGATCAAACCCTAGTGAAAATATATGAAAAATATGTAATTTTTCACAATTTTTCAACTCCAAGACCTAGCAAAAGGGGTGTTGTAAAGAATTTTAGGAGGTACAGAAGATTATAGAAATAATATCAGTCACCTCAAGCCATAAAACTTGTCACAACACACTTGGAGTGTAAATATGAGGTCAAATCCTACGGCAAATATAGCAAAAATATGCAAATTTTCACCAAATTTTCAATACAAGAGCCCAATAAAAAGGTGTTGTGAAGATTTTTAGGAAGGGAAGAAAATAGTTACCCTGATAAAAACTAATTAGTGTCTAAATACTCTTCACAACATGCCTATGGTGCAAATTTTGAAAGTCAATAAGGCCAAATCTAGTGAAAATCAATGTTTTTCAAGCCCTAGGTTTGAGATCTTGATGCAAAATGCTATATGAATGTCTTGTAGTCTATTTTATGATGAAAAATAATTCCACTCAGATCTAAAAATTATTTTCACACCCTACCATGCAAAATGCAAGTGCAAATCTAAGGAAAAATTAGTGAAAATGCTAGTTTTTGTTCAAAATTTTCTATGTAAAAATGCAATTTTTTTGAGATCTAAATGAAAATTTACAGTAAAATGCAACACTACAGCCAAATGCAAGTTTAAATGTGTGTCTAAGATCAATAGAAAAATCTGAAACAATATTTTGCCTACAAACCCTAGTTTTTGGAAATACTAGGCTATATGAAAAATGCAAAATTTCCAACAAAACCCTAGCAATTTTATGATGAAAATGCAATGCAAGCTATTCCATTTTTGTATTTTTCTGAAATTTAGCTCAGATCTAATGAAAAAATCATAAATTTGATTAAATTCACATTAATTGTTGCAAATTAGAAACCCTAGGATGCAATTTTTTTCCAATTTTTCCAATGCAAAAGATGAATGACTATATGAATGAATGAAATCACTACAAATCTGAAACAAAACACTCAGCAAGGTGCAAACAAGTCCAACAACACAGGTTCACCAAAATGTAAAGGGTAGAATTTGGATAGTTGAGTTTTTGGTTGTTTTGTGTATGTATCTTCCTTTGACCCTTTCATTCAAGGACCTAAGGTCGAGTGGCAATGTACTATCATACCCTAGGTCACTGTGAGATATAGGGAAACTTGGATTTATATGATTTGATTGTCAATTATGTTCACTTATGCTCAATTATACATTAAAACCCTAATTATGCAAATATGACAGCAAATAGACGAATATTAGAAAATGCTACTATAGAAAGATGTAAAATGACAAATAACTATGCACCTATTTTCAGAGTTCAAAAGCAAAATAGTTGAGGACTAATGAATAGGTGCCCAAGTGCAAGGCCTAGGTTTTTGTCGAGATCTGGAAGCTCAATCTGCAACCTATTCCTATAGTCACAGAGATTTTCCTATCACGAAATCTGGAGGACTAAAGAGTGGGCGCCCAAGTCCAGGGTGCTATTTTCAACTCTGATCTACAAATCTGACACTCTATAATGCCCTCCTGCAACTCCACTTTTCATGTATCTTCAACTTGTAACCTACAATCATGAAAACTTTGGGAGGGGGTTGCGGTGTTTAGAGGCTTGCCTTGGTCAAGCCCCGGAGAGACATTCAAGTTTTTGGAACACCGTTGTCATATAGAGAGTGCGTGCCCTTGGAGGTAGAGGCAAAAACTAAATGATAAATTCTCAAAAACACAAATGATGTCACCTTGTAGTGAAGATCTCATGGGAGAAGGAAGCTCTTTATGCCATGAGGAGATGATTGCTCAAATCTGCAAATACAAACACATAAACAACACAATTCTTCTCTTGCCACACAATGAATGCCTTGAATCACCTTCACACAAACTTGAGAATCCAAATTGCTAGCTAGTAATCATCTAGTTTACAAATGAATGCCTAACCATGCTTTTATATGCAACTAGAAACACTTCTGCCAAGAATTTCATAATTCAAACTTACTGTGTCAACATAGGACCCAAATAACAGTCACAAGCCAACACTCAAAATTTGGGACTGACCCAAAATAGGGTAGGAATAGGGTGCAGGCGCCCAAGTCCTCCCCCCTATTTTGGTCAGGGTTAGGTTCAAGGGATCCCCCCAGGTCTCATTTGTCATGAAACTTAGGGATCATTTTATTGGGATGTCAAAATATGATGCAAGATGTCCTAAATGCAGCTAAAAGACCCAGGAGCTAAACCTTATGAGGGAAAAGCCCCCAAGGGGACATTTTCTGACGTTACACTAAGAAAGCCTAAGGACTCTTCCACTAAAATATTTGGTACATATGATGAAATCATCAACATATTAATTAGTTAAAAGAGATGTAGAGGAGAAAGGAGAAAAGATAAAATTTAAGGCAAAGAAAATGAAATCTGACTTAGAAAAGATACTCAAATCTCCTAAAGGCTCAGTAGGAGAAGCACAAACAATTTCCTCTGCACAACTGCTAAGAAGAACAAGTGGACCAATATCAGCTATAGTCACTTCCTCTATTCCTTTTGGATCAACATTACCTATCAAAAGATGTACTTTTGAGATTCCTATACATACTTAGACCACTGAGAAGAAGAAGCCTAGATAGAAGAGTCAAGCTAGAAGAGGCAAGATAAATCCTGTAAACATTGAAGAAGTAGAAGAAAAAGAAAAAGATACTAAGGCTTTGGAAAGAAAGAAGAAAAGATCTAGAAAATAAACTGAAGGAGGAGAGACCCCAAAGGATAAAGGAAAAGGAAAAGCAAAGAAGGGTAAGAAATTAGATTATGTGCCCTTACAACTTGAAGCCATAGTTAATGCAATCATAGAACATGGTGCTCTGAAAGAAGATGCTAAACTTTATGATGAGAGACCATCAAAGGACAAATCTACTATTGAGGAAGTAATAATCAAATACATGGGAGCCTTAAATGTAGCCTTGATTAAAACTAGTCATCAATTGCCTAAGAGTCTTGTTGGAGTTCTTACCAAAAGGAGAAATGAATCCATGGATAAAGATGTTGAGATGAAGAGTTGGGCTCTTGAAAAGGTTTGTCCTTCCATCTCTAAGGAAGAAAAGGTCAAAATATCTAAAATTATTTCAAAAGTGTTTAGGACTAAAAGGAGATTGAATATTTTAATGTTAAAGGACAATGAAGAAATAAAGAAATTGGAGAAGGAAACACTAAAGAAAACTAGTAAAATTCTTAAGGAAATTAAAATTGATGGGGAAATCATTGAAGATATATCTGATTAGAATGCATCTAAAGGCAAAGAGGAAAGTAGAGACATTCCTTAGAAGAATGAGGAGATTTCTCCTCCTAAGGATACTGGAGCACTAGATACAGAGGGTCAAGATAAAGCAAGTACCCCTCCTCCAGATAATACAAATACATGTACAAAACATGACAATTTTCATCCGAAGAATATAAGGAAGGATGAGCAAAGACAAGAAGATAATCCTGAGGAAAAGTAGAAAGGAAATTCTTTAGAAATGAGTGAGGAAGATCAAAATGAAACAAAAAAGAAGCAAGATGGGAATATTGAAGATATAGGTCAAAATTCTTCAAAGTTAGAATTATTTGAAGACTTATTAAACATGCAATTGCAGTTTCAACTAGTGATCACACCTCAACTTTTGTAGATTTCTACCTGTGAGGGGCAAGTAGACCTGTCTATTATTTCACCTCTTCATAAGCTTCAACTCAGTGATACACTGCATGCCTCTACAAGAAAGGAGTTATTGCATGAAAACTTAAAAAAGACCAGTTTAGTTGAAGATGTTGTGAAGTTGATTTAGGAAGGATTACCAGAGGTAATCATTGATCCCTTCCTACCTTCAAAACAAAAGCTTAAGTTCTTAATGGATTCCTTCAAAGGTCATTCTTCCTACATAGAGAAAAAAATAAAACAAGAGGCAGGAAAAAGAATAATTGATAAGAGAATTACTAATATGATTGATAAACATTCTAATGCACATAATAAACTTAAAGAAATTTTGAAGAAGTTCAAAGATTGCATTGATGAGGCCACTACATTATATCTATTCTATCTAAATTGGCTAAACTCAATAAAGAATAGCAAAGCTCAAATGGATACCATTGAGGCACAAATTAGTCAAATGGCCGGTGTGTATAATTTATCTAAGGACAAAAAATGGGTAACAAGAGATCAATTGGAAAACCTTCATGCACATTTATCTCAACTGTAGGACCAAAGAGAAAACTTGAAGAAACAATTTGGTCAATTGAGAGAGGTAGTAAATCTGAGACTTTCCTCATTGTCTAGTCTTCTAGGGGAAGTAGAAAAGGTAGATCAAAAGATGAAAACCCCAAGCAGCATAGAGGAAGGTGAGGAGCTATGCATGTAGTGTGAATGCTAAAACCATATGCTTGCCTCAGAAAGTGCTAAATGGATAGTAACTCTTCAACAACTCAAGGTAATCTATAAGGCCATTATTCCTTTCAAATGAGTTGTAAGAGTAATGTAAAAAAGACAACTTTTTTGATATATATAGTCTTGTGAAGGATAGTAGAGTCACACCATGTACATAGCATCTATTTTTGAGGAATCTTCATCTCAAGGGAGTACAGTTTTAGAAATCATTTTGTAAGGGAGAATCTATACAGTTTTTGAATTGATACAAGAAGAAGATATCAAGCCATTTATCCTTGATGTCAAAGGGGCAGAGAGAAATATATATCTAATGGGGAGTATATGTTTCTATCAATGACAATGGGGAGATTTTTGGCAATGTGTGTTGTCATTGATGTCAACATAGTATATGGAAATATAAGGACAAACTCGTACAAAGGTAGAGTCAACATGGTCAAGGAAAATTAGTTCAGGAGAAGAGAAAATAGTCTAAATATGGTGAGGTGATCAGTTTTGTGTCTGAGAGTGATGCAGAGGTAAATACTCATGTGTTGCAAGTATGTCCTAATCAGTGTTGTCATTGATGTCAACATGTTTGTGTTGTCATTAGTGTCAACTATGCTCTTGTTTTGTTACTTGATTATGATGAGTTAGTTGCTTTGTATTGTGCTGTATAAGTATTGAAGATGATAAGAATATGTTCTTAATACTAAGTTTCCAAGTGCTTTTGAGAAAATTTGGTTCATACTGAAGACAAAGTTGTGAAGATGTATTTTGGCTTACAGGACACTGTCGTAGTTTTTGCTCTGCATTTCTTCTATGTTGAAAACCAGAGTGTGAGATTTGGATATGTTTTTGAGAAATGTTTGAAGATGCTAAATCCAGAATTTCATGGTCCAGATCACTGTGCAGTAGAAGTTCTATTCTCCAGTTTGAAGATTATGCCTGGTAGCATTTGCAATGTGACAGGGAGAAAGTATTTTGCTCCACATTTCTCTGTAGTTTGGTTTTTGGTTGTACAGTTTTTGACATATATTTATAAGGTCCTTAGCTATCTTCATTCCAAAGGATATATGATTTAGTGCTCCAGAAATTAAGTTATTATTTAGCAGAGTTCAACAGTGTTTGTTGTGAGCAGTTTGTGATTTGTCTTCAAGTGAGATCTATTGCGGCTAGATTTGTCAACTCCTAGGTTATTTTATGTTGTTCTTGGATGTCTCCAAATTGTGTTAAAGGCTTGTGCCTAGTCCACAAGCTATGATTGAGTTCTTGGAAGCGTGTGCCTAAGTATTCTTGGTGTCTTCACAAGTTTGGCCGACTTGGGTACTAACACTCTTTGCAGATGTGTTTCATGGATTGTAGAAGCATGTTGAAGCATGTGAATATGTATTTGGGTCTGAGCTAAAGCCATGAACTATTCTACCTTCATTCATTGATTCGTAAGTTTGTTTAGGTCCATACCTAATTTGAATTATGTATGTTTTTCTAACCTTGAAGATTGTTCCAAAGGTTGTAGATTGTATTGTTGACCTTGATGTATGTTCCAAGGTTGATGATTGATATAAATAAGTAAAAAGGATTCGTGTGTTTAAAAGTGTGGATGCAAAGATGAAAAGATGAAAGTGTTTGTGTTGTAAGGGAAGTGAAGGTGATATGTATTGTGCTTCAATGGAACTAAACTCAGGCATATTGTAGATACTATTATATCAGTTCATGGCAGTGAGCCACCCTTTGGCAGTGAGCCTTTTTGTAGTGAACCATTTGGTAGTGAGCCTCTTTTGTTATTTGGTATTGTTACTACATTATATTGTGAGCTAACACTCACTGTGGTTTTTCCCTTTTAGGGTTTTCCATGTAAAAAATCTAGTGTTCATGTGTGAATGGTGTTGATGTGTTTGAGTTTTAATTTTACATTTCATGTTTAATCTTCATAATAGAGTAAGGGGTTAAAGTAAGTGAATGTGAATGTGATTTTGTTTAAGAGAGGTTAAAGTTTTTGATACAACTGATTCACCCCCCCCTCTTAGTTGTCTTGTGCCTTCAACAATTGGTATTAGAGCTTGGTTCCTTGGAAGAAAGCCTAACAGCTTAAGGTAGATTTGGGATTTCTCACAAAGACATTCCTTGGTTTGATGGATCTAACTATGCCTTCTGGAAGGTATGAATGCAAAGTAATCTTGTTTCCATTGGTTTTAATGTCTGGAAAATAGTTGAAGATGAATACAAAATACCTAATTGTGGTCCAAGGACTACAAGTGAGATTAGGGCCTATGAGATAAATGGCAAAGCTAAAAATGCTCTACTAAATGCTTTATCTAACACTGAAATGGTGAAAGTTGTGGATCTAGAAACTGCTTATGAGATCTGGGTAAAATTGAAAAGTATCTATGAAGGTGATGAATCTATCAAGAAGGCTAAGTTGTAAAGTTTGAAGACTAGATATGAAACTATGTGGATGTCTGAAGATGAGAACATAACAAGTTACATATAGAAGACTGATGAAGTTGTTAGCAGCATCAAGGGTCTTGGTGGAAAGATAGATGATATGGATGTTGTCGATAAGGTACTTAGAACTCTTCCCAAATCTTATAGTCACAAGTACTTAGAACTCTTCCCAAATCTTATAGTCACAAGGTATCTTCCATTAAAAAATTGTTTGAAATGAATAAGCTTTCAAAAGATCAATTGCTTGGTAAACTGACTACTTTTGAAATGAGCAAATTTGGTACTACTGATGGCCCTGTGAAAACTAAGACTACTTAAAGGCCAAGGAAGAAAAGACTACTAGATCAGATAAGTATGATATGGAATCAGATGAAGAAGACTTTGATGAGCTTGAGGTAAACTTTGCAAATAGAATGAAAAAGGGAACTGGAAAGTACAAAGGTAAGTTACCTTTCAAATGTTTTAGTTGTGGTAAGATTAGCCAATATGCTTCAAGGTGTCTAGATAGAGCTTTGAAGAATAAAAACAAATAAGGTAGAGGTAAGATGGTAAGGAAAAGTTACTATGTTAAAGAAAATGAAGGTGTAACTGATGATGAATCTGATTTTGAAGATGGTAATGCCAGTGAATGCATGTTTATTGCTATAAAGGAAGAACCTGTTGTTGGTTGTTTTAAATTCTCAACCTGATTCTCACAACAAATCTACAAAATAGCCACTTATTAATGATTAATCTTCCTTGAGGGATTGGCCAACAAATAGGAGATTAAGGAGAGAGGGCTTTTCTCAATCCCCCTTTTCTTCCTCTACACTTTAGGCTCTGTGAAACCAAGGAGGGTGTTCCTATGTAGATGGATTTATCTCTAATTCTCTGGCTATATCTCTTTAACTGATTTGTTCTTTTATTAGGGATAACAACGTTCTACTCAAATGGATGGGGTTTTCCAAAGATATTAAATTGTCAACATTGTTCATATCATAGATATGTTACTCGTAAGCTACTTGAAAGAATGTATGATAAAGTAAAGGGATTGGCTAGATTTTTTAAGCTCTTATCTTATTCTTTGCAAAGGAACATGCAAGACTTAACTTAATCAGAATAAATATTCTAAAAGCCTATTGCTGGAAAGGAAAATATTTGGATTGAAAATATTTTGAGGATAACTAGAGGGGCATAAGTTCAGTATAGTATCCATGAAACAGATCAGTACCTATCCAAGGGCCAATGAGTCAAAAAGTTTAAAATGATAAAAACTAAATAGGCAGTGATGTAAGAAACCTTAGTTTATTGTCAAGATACAACAATACCTTACATTGAATATACTCTACTAGTTTTGAAATCAACCATACTGATATTTTCTAATAGCAATTTTTACATTACTCCTTTAGTAAAAGCCATAAGAGAAATATGCCAACATAGGAAAACTATGTCGATGAATAAAGATGATCTTTAACCAAATATATATTCATAATGTGAAACTGTATACATGAAGTAGGAGACAATATACTCCAAAACTCAACAAAATCTGTAGAAAAAACTGTTTAGTAACTTGCATCATAGCTTTCAATAATTCTATCAAGAAACCATAAGAGGCTCAAATTGAAAACCTAAAAACAAACAACTAATTCTATAGCAGAAAACAAACTTATTTACAACTCCTCCCTAACTAGATTGATCCCTATTTCAAACAAAGTCTGGAAATATGACCTCAAACCAATCCTCAAAAAAGATACAAAAGTTACAATATAAAGAGAAAGAGAGAAGAATATGAAAACCCTAAAACTAATCCATTGATGACACATGGCACACCTCAGCTCCCCTGATCTGCAACTAATTTTCTTCTAAAAGATACTCCTCATCTCTCATTTTCCCTCTTCAATCTGCCCACTCCCTTTTGCAACTGAAAATAATTTTGGTCAAATTTGTTTTGCATTCCCATGCACAATTTTATTCTGCTGGTAAAATCACCCTCTCAACTGTAATTTACTTGGCATGTAACAAATTTTAGCCCTAGGCAGTTTCTACATTTCACTGGCAAGTAGAAAATGCATTTACCATACAATTTTAACCCTCTAGAATCAAATAAAATATGCAAGGCATTTTTGCATATACGGGAGTATTTTCCCTTTTGCCAAATCATTTTTTATATGCCAATACATTTACAAATTTGTTGGAGGTGATTAAATCAATGGAGCCATGTTTTTGCAATTGCTCTCACGTTTTTTCCATTGCTGGGCAATTTAAAACACTCCAAACATCTCTAAAATTGCCCTTTGGTTGTAACAAATGCCCTAGGCATTGTTTTAGACATTAGAAAACTCATTTTTAGCTTGAAGAAGGCCTCAAAACATAGCCACAAATCAAAAAACGTGATTACTATATTCCTCCAGCAATGCTCTATAAATTTTCTGCTATTCCACCAATGTATTTGATCTCTCCTTCTTGCTTTCCACGGAATGATGGTGTTAGGTCTCAAAAACGTAGGTCGTTAACTGTAAGAGGGTGCCAGGCTCTCTTGACGTTTTTGGCTAACTAACATGGGGTAAATATGGCTAAACCCCCTTCACTTCAGGCTCTGCTAGACCTAGGCAGGTGAACCTCTAATTAATAAAGCAGATAAAGATCAAAATTAATCTAACTATTGATAATGGCACAAATTATAAAACAAAGAAAGAAACAACAAGTTAATTCTAAGTGATCTAAATTGTAATACTAAAACAATAATGTAATCTAACTAAGTAAATCTAAAATGAATTTGGATAAGTAATAATGAAAATATTAGACCAGTGCCTTATTGAATATAGAGTCAGTATGATCATGAAATAAATGACTCTTTATTTGGTAAAAACTTGAACTATCTGGCATGAAAGAATAGGTATGTAACTTGTACAACCCTGCAAGGAAATAGTTAGTATTCCATACTTATATATATCCAATTGATAAAATCAAACCACCTACATTCATCTAAAAGGATTTAATCCCTCTTTGAAGGAACCTATCAGAATAATACTGCAATTGTAATAGATCTATAAAAAATTGGAGACAGAATACAAACCCTAACTATATGACTCTTCTTACAGATCCATGACAATGCCTTCATAGTTACTATGATAGATTTAAAGGATTTAATTCTAAAAGCAGAAACTAATTAATCTTATCACACTATAACAGCAAATGTGCATAGACAACTTGAAGATATACTTTATAACTCAAATTGAATAACAGAGAAAACTTTGAAAGGAGACAGTCATATAATTGAATAAATTTAATAGATAATTGATACTAAAATTCACAATCACTGCTTCATGCTTACAGACTTGCCTTCATCAGAGAATGCTTGCACATGGTCTACCAGAAATAAAATATAGTAAAAATAAACTAGCATTGCTGTTCAAATCTAATCTATAGTGTTCTCCCTATTCTATCATATATTCTCCTCCTTTTTTCTGGTCTTGGTCATCTCTTATAAAGAGTGGCATACAAGCTTCAGACCAGTTACAACAGTTGTAACGGTTGATAACCAAACAACATTATTTGTTCTAATAAAACAAATTCAGGAAATTTAATTCTCACCACTAATCATCAAATGGATAACCATTTCAGGGTCGAACAAAATCTTTAGTTGTAATTCTACTTAATATCCTTTGAGGGTTTTATTATTCCTAAAAAAAAAAGATAAAACACAAATTAGTCTCTGATCAAATGATCAAAACAAATATATTTACTCAAATAATTACTTCCCTTATCGACAATTTATTAGTTCCTTAAGATGCTTTCGCGGGTGTTCGTATAACTTGATCGCCACTGTGTATATCCTGCAAAAAACAAATATTTTAACTGTGAGAAAGATATCTTAACCATTCTGATTTTAATGTCATTTTAGAGTTTCCTTCATCGACGTAACCTCGCAGTCGGGTTAATCCAAAAACTTCCTGCCTTTTCGCTTTCCGTGCACCTTGTATCTTTCGCTTATATATCGCTCTTGTATATCTTCTTGTATGAGCGCATATACAAATGACCCATACAAACCTTCCCTTTTGATGCTTTCAATTTATTTGTACATTGGATATGCTCATTTCAAACATACAATCGCTAAAACAGACAAGGAGTTTTTAATATTTAATTTTTTCTTTGCATCCGGTTCTTGTATATCCTTTTGTATCTATCACTTGTATCTTCAAGAATGTATGTTCGAAACATACAAGGCACTGAATATACAAGTACTTAACTCTTTTAAATAACCTTTCGGTTCCGCCACTTGTATGTAATGCATTGTATATTAGCAACATATGTCAGATAGATACAAAGTGCAAACATACAATGGATTTTCCCTATTTCACAAACTTTTCAGGTCAGGATTGCATAAAATACAATGTATATTCTGATATACATTGAGTAGTGATGCATCGTTTATATCATTTTTTAATTTCTTTTGAGTTTTGTCTTGTATGCACTACAATGTATGTATCTGAAACATACATACAAACCTTGAAACATACAAGGATAAAACCAGTTTTAATGTCACTTTTAGTTCCATCGCTTGCATAAGTGCAAGGCACATCGCAATGTATGTATACTAAAATATACGTCTCCGAAAGCATACATATGCAAAGCATGATATATACAACTTAACTTTATTTTATACTTTTTCAAATCCACAGTATGTATATTAGCTTTGTATAACTTGAAACATATAAGACGCAACACATACAACAATTTCACCACTTTTCATAATCTTTCAGTTCCGCGCTATGCATAAAGTGCAATGTATATTCTGATATACAATGAGTTAGGATGCATCCTATATATCAGATTTAATTTCTCTTGAGTTCTGGCTTGTATGTATCAAATGCAATGTATGTTCGAAACATGCATACAAATCGAGGAATATACAAGATTTTAACTCTTTTTAAATATACAAGCATACAAATCAAGGAATATGCAATGTATATCGATAATGTATGTCAGACACATATAGACATACAATGAATATTTCAACTTTAATAAACCTTTCGAGTCTGGCTATGCATATCGCCTTGTATAACCTGAAACATACAATATGCGAAATATACAACGATTTTATCATGTTTCATAATCTTTCGGATCCGTGACATGCATATCGCCTTGTATGTAACGCAATGTATGTATACCGTAACATACATACAAAGCATAGACATACAAGGACTTAACATTAATTCATAATTGTTTTGGTTCCGGTCAATGCATATTGCCTTGTATGTACTGCGTTGTATGTTGCGCTCTACTAAACATACAAACATAACATACAAGCAACGGACCCAACAGAAAATATATTTCAACTCTTAACCTCTTCGGGTCCACTTTGTATGTAACAATAAAACATTAACCCAATGCATACAAGTGAACAATGCATCAACCTGATGACTCTTTTATGCGACCATATCATGACCTGATATACAAGGGACTTCGCATATGCATCATACAACATACAAACCACTTTGTATATGAGAGACTTTGTATATACAAACATACAAACCCATACCACAATGCATTTTATCAAAAACACACATAACTTGCAAAATACAGGGAATTTTAAGATGGCTCAAAAAGCAACCCCTATTCATTTTCAACAAGGAATTCACCCATATTCATCTCTAGTACTTAATGCCACTTTTCTTTATTTTCGATAGGGTTTGTAACTTTTCACTTTCTTGTCTACGGTTCATTTTTAATGAGCACTTCAACCATTAAGTCTTTAGGAATCAGAACAGATCAAATCCAAATATTTCTATTAACTCAATTGTTAATTTCTGCTTGAAAACAAATGTGGATCTTTCCATATATGCTCACATACTGAAATCTTTGGATGATTGAAACTTAATATTTGCCAAAAGTACCCTGGGAATTTCAATCCCAACAGACGGAATGCAATTAAAAATTAAGCATCCAATAAAGCTTTCAATAATGTTTTTCTACAAATATTTTAAACTTTGGTGAATATACAATATTAAAATGCCTTCCATTAAACTGCCTTTCGTTGTTCTGCCAATGTCATTTTTTGCTCACCATACTTCATCCGCGAAATGGTGGAGAAGAAATACTAAGATCAGAACTTTACACAAATCTTTGGAGAAGACATTTAAAACCATTAAAATGCCCTTCTACAGTTCCGCCAATGCTTTACATTCTTATTTTATTTGTTTTATGGAATAGTGGAATCCTCATAGGGCAACTTTTAAATAAACTTTGAACTTTATAATAGTTTTGGCAAATATTAAACTTGCCTTAATCTCATCTATTTAATTTTCCTTTAAAATTATTTAAAATATATAAAATATTTTAAATATTTGCAATTAGGAACATTAGAAAATAGTGAAATTTTTAATTTTGCATGTCGCTGAAATGGGGAAAATTCACTGCGCGCAAACCAAAACACCTGGAGCCACAAAAACTTGCGAGCAGGCATAATCAATTATTTAAAACATGGGTTTATTGACTGATCTCACCTAGCTCACCAAATTTATGTACCTTCTTCGTAAACTGGCCCGCAAAACGTGTTCGCCGCAACTTAGATGCATTAAAATAATGCATCATATGAACTTCGTTTCTGATGAAAATAGAACTGGAGATGTTTTAGGCCAAAATGAGAAATAAGTTGCCTTCAGATTTGTGAAATTTGCAACTTTTTAGAACACCAATTTTAGCATGGTCGCAGTCAGAAAATAATTAAATAATCCATCAGAACTCATCCTAGAAGCACGAAACTACACATGTATGCTGACATATGTACCAAGAAACTTTATACCATATAGAATTGCAATATCACTTCTGAGTTTCAAAATCTTAATCGATGAAGATGGCCCCCGGGGTAGATTGAGCAGTATATCGACCTAGCCTGTGTCAACACATTGAAAGGACATGCACTCAAAATTTGCAAAATTTTGAAGGTTCCATCAATGGCTCTAGTTGGGGACGCATGCACCCTGTAGGCATGGTGAGATTCTAGATCTCTAGGACATAGACCAAGTGCCTACTCCATTGGGTGGCTCTGTAAACTGATTCAACATGCAACTTGCAGAGCTCCAACACATAATTTTTAAACATTATTTGATGGCCCCAGGCCACCAAATGAAAAGAAGAACCAATGTTTGCCTCTGTCAAACACTAGCCTGTTGAAGGAACTAATTTCCCTCAACCCACATTTACCTCTACCATTGACATGCTTAACCATATCACTGAGCTTGCCACTATCGAAATCAACTCTGTCAATCTAAAAATTACATTCAGACAATAACTAAAATCCATAATCATTGTGACATTTTACCTTATCCAGCTCACTGTCATGTTTGCTTGCTTTATTATCATTTAAACAAAATACATCAGTACCTTCAACACCCCATGTATGCTCAAAAGTAAGCAATTTTGGTTCAAAAATGCAATCAGATTCAACCTTAAAACTAACATCCATGTCCATATGAGGAAACTCATGATTAGGCTCATCTAAATCAGAAAATAGACACTCATAAGAATCTACATTTAGAACATCTTGGCTTTGACCACTACTACAATGAATTTCACAATCATCAGCTATCCCTATCTCAGTAAAATGAATTTCTAAGTTTGCATCAGCATTTACACTTTCAGCATATTCATCATTGTTAGAGTCAAATGCTATCTTACCTTCATAAGCATTGTTATCCTTTAGATTATCTTGTTCATTTGTAAATGGATATGTGTCATACTTAGTGCCCAAAGGAACATCATCATTGTCAAAATTTATGTGAGCAGGGCACAGAAGCTTATGACCATTTTCATATACATACCTCTGATATTCCATGGTCAACAAATCTGAAATTTGCTCATTGTTCAGTGAACATGCCTTTTCTTTCACATCTTCCACTATTTTTTCCTCCTGATCTACATGAGAGCTACAAGCATCACTTAGTTGCAAATCAAAATACATAGGGTTGTCATTTTTATCATTAAAATATAGATATTCAATGGATTTATCATAACATACACTGCTCATATCACATGGGATTGAAACTTCAACAACCTTGCCAAAAACACAGTCATGATCTGATATAGAAGGGAGGCCTTCTATATTTTCATCCTTATTAACATTCAAACTATCATAAAAACTATTTTCATTTGCACTCCCATCCTCTATGGAATGGTTAGAAAAAGCATCTTCCCCTCTGTCAGATACAACATCATTCTCTACTATATTATGTTCACTCTTTTGGTCACAAAGGGAAAAAGCACCATCACTTATTATAGACATAAAATTATTTCACCATTCAATTTTGATGTCTTCATAAACTAAAATCCATGGGTGTATACAATTAACACTTGGAGGCTTTAAATCATGTGCTATAGTACTCAAACATGGCTCAAGATTCTCACAGAATAAATCAATGCAAAATGAATCATTAGGTCTTTCTAATTCTGGCACTGCAAATTGATGAAGGGGGTAATTCATAAAACCTGTAACAACAAAAATTGAACATAGAAAATAGAACTTTCTTTTATTGATTTAGACAACTTATTACATTATAGAAGCTTAAATACAGTTAGAGGAATCAACCCTCCACAGGCTGCAACACATTACATCGTCCTATCACAATACTCTGGAATCATCTACCTTGTGTAACCCCAAATCAGCTAGGTTTCTATTTTCCCACCTATTCTTGACTCCACACTTGCCCTCCTTAACTCTACTACTACCCAGGGTTCCCAAAATAGTCATAAATAGCACTTTTTTTAGTGGCCTCTAACTAAATTTCAAAATTTGTAACTCCCTCCAAAAGTAGGTCAACTTCCGAGAAGCATAACTTTTGATCTGGGTGTCTGATTGATGAACTGTTTTAAATACCAGAAAGCTCGCGATGTGAACTATCATGATAGAAATTCATAAATAGATTTCTATTAACTTTTCAGGATGTTATGGGATGTTTTAGTGCCTCATATCTCATTTCAGAATTTTTTAGGGTTTTTTCAGAAAACAAAAACTTTAATATCTTTCAGCTCACAAATGATATTTGCCTGATTCCTTTGCCAAAGGTCTTATATTTCTATTATGAAGCTTTCTGTAAGTTTTCACTTCAATCTGTCCCCAAATGCAAACTTTCCTAAAATGGCAGGTAGACTTTCCAAAACTAGCAGTTTGCTATTTTTAGCAGTTTTGGAAAAATTAAAAGTCCTACATCATTATTCAAGAGATTATGAAACCAGAAATACTAATTATGGAAAGAAATGAAAACAACTGTAATGATTTTGAAGCAACATATTTTTGGATGATGCAAGATTACCCTTACACCACTAGATGCTCCTGCATCAGACACCCAGGGTAATTTGAGAAGTGACCCTGTCATGTCTCAGATGTTTGTTTGAAGAAAACCCAAATGGTCAACCTCTGCCTTAGACAACCAAGAAGAATCTTCAACATGCCTTCCTTTCCATTTCACTAAATATTCTTCATATTGCTTGTTCTGAGTACTTCTTCCCACACGGCTATCCAAGATCTCTTCTATCTCCTCCGTTGAATAGATGCCAAAATACTCCACTATTCTTCTATTGGTCCATCCTATGTGCCACCCTCATGATATTCTATTAAATTAGCAATGTTGAACACAAGGGAAATATTGGTCCCACTTGGCAGCTCTACCTCATATGCATTTCCTGAATCATGTTTCTTCAGGATTCTACACGATCCAAATTTCTTCATTTTCAGCTTATTGTATATTCCAATTGGGAACCTTTCTTTTCTCAAGTGAACCATGACTTCATCTCCCACTTGGAACTTCTTATGTCTCCTCTTCTGATCTGCCTTAGCCTTGTATTGAATATTCATCTTATTAATATGCTTTCTCACCTCTTCATGCAAATTCTTTAGGTATTCTGCAAAGTCTTCAGCCTCGGCACTTGTCTTTTCTCCTTTATCCAGCTTCCTTAACTCTGAAGCATTTCTTGGACTATTGCCATATACAATTTGGAAAGGTGATTTACCAATACTCCTATTGACAAAATTGTTGTAAGCAAATTCTACCTATGGTAAAATCAAATCCCATCCCTTGGGCTTATCTCCTACTAAGCATCGTAGCAGGTTACCCAAACTCCTATTCACCACTTCCGTTTGTCCATCAGTCTATGGATGGTGTGCAGAACTGAACTTCAAATCTATATTCAACTTCTTCCACAATGTCCTCCAGAAATAACCAACAAACTTGGTATCTCAATCTGAAACTATGCTCTTTGGTAGACCGTGTAATCTCACCACCTCCCTAAAAAATAACTCTGCAATATGAACATCATTAGTCTTCTTGCAAGGAATAAAATGTGCCATCTTTGAGAATTTGTCCACCACCACAAAAATGGAATCATGTCCTCTCTGTGTCCTTCGTAAACCAAGAACAAAATCCATACTAATGTCATGGCTTCTCTGGTACAGGTAATGACTGATATAGCCCTATATTCTGACTTATTCCTTTTGCCATCTAACACAATCTTCAACTCTGCACAAATTTCCTCACATCCTACTACAACTGTGGCCAATAATAATTTTCACCAACAATAGCAATGGTCTTATCTTGACCAAAGTGTCTAGCCAGTCCTCCACTATGCTTCTCCTTAATCACGTTCTCTCTCATGGAACTCCTTGGAATGCACAACTGGCTTCCTCTAAACAACATGCCATCTTGGATTATGAAATCTAACCATTTTGTCCTATCCAAAGTAACAGATTCTAAACAAGCTTTCCAAGCCTTTGCAAAATCTGGATCTTTAGGATACAAATGTTTGAGCTCATCGAACCCAACAACCTATCTCCATTACTGTCAACAAATTTTGCCTTCTGCTCAAGGCATCTGCAACTCTATTGGACTTCCCACTCCTATGCTTCAAAACAAAAGTATATCTCTCCAAAAACTCAAGCTATTTTAAGTGCCTTTGATTTAACTTTCCTTGACTATTAAGATACTACAAAGCCTGATGATCAGTATATAAAACAAACTCCTTTGGCAAAAATAATGTCTCCATTTCTTCAAAGCCTAAACTATTGCATAAAACTCTTGATCATAAACAGAATACTTTTTCTTAGCATCATTAAGCTTCTCACTAAAATAGGCAATGGGCTTACCTTCTTGGCTCAAAACAGCTCCTATAGCACTGCCACTAGCATCACAATCTACCTTAAATACCTTATTGAAATCTAGAAGTCCCAAAACAGGTTGCTCTGTGACTTTCTGCTTCAATGTATCAAACCTTTTATCTGCTCCTTTAGTCCATCTAAACTCTTTTCTATCCCCTCTCATTGTCTTAGTTAGGGGTGCACAAATGCTACTAAAATTCCTGATAAACTTTCTATAAAAACTTGCCAAACCATGAAAAGATCTTACCTCAGAGGCACTCCTTGGCATAGGCCATTCAATGATAGCCCTCTCCTTCTCTGGGTCCATCTTAAGACCTTCCTCTAAGACAACAAATCCTAGGTATACCAACTCCTTTGTAAAACTACATTTCTTCAGATTGATCAACAACTTCTCCTCCCCCAGCTTCTCAAAAACTCTTCTAATATGCATCATATGCTCATCCCAAGTCTTAGTGAAAAATCAGAATATCATCTAAATAAATAATAACAAAACTTCCCAAAAATTCTTTCAATACCTCATTCATGAGCTGCATGAATGTGCTCAATGCATTGGTTAGCTCAAATGGCATGACTAACCACTCATACAAACCTTCTTTGGTTTTGAAGGCTGTCTTCCACTCGTCTCCTTCTCTAATATGGATATGGTGATATCCACTCTTCAGGTCAATCTTCGTGAAGTACTTGGCTCCACTCAAACAGTCCATTATGTCATCCATTCTAGGCAATGGAAATCTATCATTGATTGTGATCTTATTGATGGCTTGATAATCTGTACACATTCTCCACTCTCCGTCTTTCTTTGGTACTAGTATTGTAGGTACCATATAGGGACTTAGGCTCTCTCTTATCAATCCCTTCCTCAACAACTCTTGAACTTGTCTGTTCAACTCTTCACTCTTGGCTGGAGTCATTCTATGGGATGCCTTATTTGGCAAGCTAGCTCCTGGTATCAAATCCATTTGATGACTTATCTTCCTTACTGGTGGTAAACCTTCCAGTACATTATCAGAGATAATATCCTAAAATTCTTCCAACATTTCTGAGACTTCTACTAGTACATCTTCACATTTCTCTTGACTAATCTTAGGAATCAATGCAAAGCAATGACGCTCATGCTTCATTCCCTCCAAAAATTTTCTACCATCTACCAAGCAAATTTTGGCAGTACTACATATCTTTTCTTCCACCTCCTTCAAGGGCTTCGACTTATGACGAACTCCATCCTTTGTTAGGGAATATGTGTTTGCATGGCCATCATGGATAGCACTCCTATCATACTACCATAGCCTCCCCAATAGCATATGACATGCATCAATCAGTATGATATCACACAGCCCTTATCATGGTAGTCCCCAATCTTGAACTTCACTAAACACTGCTCATTGACCAAAGCTCTATGGTCCTTCTGCAACCATACAATCCAATATGGATGTGGATGCTTTCTTCTTCTCAACTTCAACTTGTCAACCATCTCCTCTGAAACAAGATTATCAGTGCTTCTACTATCAATAATAATATCACAATATTTACCTTCACATTTACAACTTGTGCAGAATAAACTCTTCCTCTGATTGGGTTCTTTCCTCATTCAACAAAGTTCTTCTGATGACTAAGGTTTCTCCCCTTTTAGCATCTTCAGAGCACTTAGATTGTGCATCTTCATTTACATGTGCAACTCGTGCATTACCTTCAGGTCTTCTATTCATCATTCTTTGATGTTACAAACACTCGTATGCTCGATGCCCTTCTTCTCCACATTGGAAACAAGTTCCTCTGAAACCTCCTCTTCTAGGTCCTTGCCCAGGTCTACCTCTTCCTCTTCCTCTTTTCTCACCATTGTTTTGGTCATGAGGGTGGTAGGCATTAGCCCCTCTCTGATTTTTACTGGTGCCAGCTTCTTGACTTTTCTTTTGATCTTCATTACGGCCTCCATAGGGTCTTCCACCAGTCCTTCCACCTTGATCTCTTCCCCTTTGCTTGCTATCAAATCTTTTTTTCAACTTCTCTTCCACCTTCAGGGAAAACTGGTACGTATCTTCTATGGTGGCCATTCTAACTAGGCTCAGCTCCTCTTGAATACTCAGCCTCAACCCATTAATGTAATAGGATACCTTCTCCTTGTTGGGCTTTATATGGCCTGCCCTGATAGTAATTTTATAAAACTCTTCTATATACTCCTTAACAGACTTGTTACCTTGCTTCAGTCCTTGTAGCTTCTTCAGCAACTCCATCTTATAGTCCACAAGAATGAACTGCTTCTTCAGTTTCTCCACCATCTGATCCCATCTGGTGATCTTTCCTTTCCCTTTTCTATTCCTCTCTAATTGGACCTCCTTCCACCAAATACTGACGTGGCCCTTCAACTTTGTTTTTCCAAACTTGACCCGATCTGGGTCCTCCACATCTTCATACTTGAAATACTCTTCCATGTCATTTATCCAATCAATAAGCTGTTCTAGATTCAAATCTCCAGGATATGTAGAAACTTTGATCCTGGGCCTCTTTTTGATCTTCGAAATGGCCCTCAACAACCTAACTTCTGCAGGATCTCCTACAGCTTCTTGTTCTTCCTCAGATAACTCTTCTTCAGCTTCATCTTTGCTTTCTTCTCTTGTTCTCAGCTCAAACCCTCTTCGTAGCTCCTCTTGCAATGCATCAATTTGCCTTTGCAAGGCTCTAAAACCTTCTTCCATCAAAGCATTCCTCCCAATACAATTTCTTCATGGAGGCATCTTGATCTCCATAGAAAACCCACAACCTCAGGTCCTAGTTCAAACTACCTCATGGTCGACAATCTGTCTACACACTCAGGAACCCTTGCTCTGATACCACTTGATGAAGGGGGTAATTCATAAAACACGCAACAACAAAAATTGAAGACAAAAAATAGAACTTTCTTTTATTGATTTGGACAACTTATTACATTGCAAAAACTCAAATACAATTAGAGGAATCAACCCTCCATAGGCTGCAACACATTACAGCTTCCTATCACAAGACTCTGGAATCATCTACCTTCTATAACCCCAAATCAGCTAGGGTTTCTATTTTCCCACCTATTCTTGACTCCACACTTGCCCCCCTTAACACTACTATTGCCAAGGGTTCCCAAAATAGTCATAAATAGCACTTTTTTTGGCAGCCTCCAGCGAAATTTCAAAATTTGTAACTCCCTCCAAAAGTAGGTCAACTTCCGGGAAGCATAACTTTTGATCTAGGTGTCTTATTGATGAACCATTTTAAGCACTGGAAAGATCATGATGTGAACTATCACATCAACAATTCGTAAATGGATTTATGTCAACTTTTGGAACATTATGGGATGTTTTAGTGCCTCATATCTCGTTTCAAAAATTTTTAGGGGTTTTTAAAAAAACAAAAACTTTAATATCTTTCAAATCACAAATTATCTTTGCGTGATTCCTTAACCAAAGGTATTATATTTATGTTATGAAGCTTTCTGTAAGTTTTCGCTTTAATCTATGCCCAAATGCAAACTTTCCTAAAATGGCAGGTAGACTTTCCAAAAGTAGCAGTTTGCTATTTTTAGTATTTTTGGAAAAACTAAAAGTCCTACATCATTATTCAAGAGATTATGGAACCAAAAATACTAATTTCAGAAAGAAATGAAAACAACTGTAATGATTTTGAAGCAACATCTTTTTGGGTGATGCAAGATTACCCTTACACCACTGGATGCTCCTGCATCACAAATAAAGATTCTATAAATCTGCTATGAAAATCATATGACATTTCACCCTTATACCTCTTCATATCACAAAATGCATCGATAGGTGATATGGATTCATCTTTGTTTTCAGATTGGTCTTCAAACTCTTCTTGGATATGCAAATGTCTATTGTCCAACAGGCACATATTGCATGCTGATATTCCTTCAAACTGATCAATGAAAAGTATTCTAAGATCATGCCATGAACATATGTAATGCATTGGCAAACTAGAAAACCAATATTCAGTAGCATAATCTAAAGTTCTCACAAAAAGCTTCACAATGACATCCTCTTCTTCTATTTGATAGTTCCCCATCAAATCAATGAAACTTTGTAAATGTTGTGATGCTAACTCTTTGAAATCTCCTCTAAACCTTGGCAAGTATTCATTCATTTTTCTTGGGACTGAGTGTGGATAACCTTGGATTTTACTAAAATCCAGACGGTTATATCTTTCATTAAAGAACATCTTTCTTTAAGGACATGACTATGTTTCAGGCATGACATTAAAACTTGTAGAGGGAGAACTAAAACATTCATACATATTTGAAAATGAGTTAATCCCCTCTACAACTATCCACTTCTTGATACTCCTTTCAGAATATCCTACTTTCTCATTTCCCTTTTCTATTAGTATCTTGGAGTACTGGATAAAGGACAATATTTAGTAGAACCTTTGTTGCAAACATACATACAAAAATGTTACAATAGATAAATACTTGAGAACTACTGCAACCAACTCTTCTCATGATATGGAATATCATGTAGAGTTGCCACCTCTTTGAAAGAGGAAAAGATCTTCAAGTAGCAAAAAGCTTCTTCCAAGATCTAGGTATTTTTGAGTTCTCTCCACTAGCAGAGCACCAGACTTCAAGAATACACCAAAAATGTTGCAATAATCTTCTTCTTCAAGTATGCAGGTCCTTGGATCCTCTGATTCAAAACTTCAGATCAACAAACTTTTCGACTCTCTTTAAATGGATAACACTGGAGGGTCCCTAGTAGAGTCACCAATCTATTGGTTGTTTTAAATTCCCAACCTAATTCTTGTAGTAAATCTATAAAATAGTCACTTATTAATGATTAATCTTCCTTGAGGGATTGGCCAACGAATAGGAGATTAGGGAGAGAGGGCTTTTCTCAATCCCCCTTTTCTTCCTCTACACTTTAGGCTTTGTGAAACCAAGGAGGGTGTTCCTATGTAGATGGATTTATCTCTAATTCTCTAGCTATATCTCTTTAACTCATGTGTTCTTTTCTTGGGGATAACAGTGTTCTACTCAAATGGATGTGGTTTTCCAGAGATATTAGATTTTCAACATTGTTCATATCACATATATGTTTCTCATAAGCTGCTTGAAAGAATAAAGTAAACGGATTGGCTAGATTCTTTAAGCTCTTATCTTATTCATTGCAAAGGAACATGCAAGATTTAACTTAATCAAAATAAATATCCTAAAAGCCTATTGCTGCAAAAGAAAATATTTTGAGGATAACTAGAGGAGCGTAAGTTTAGTATAGTATCCATGAAACAGATCAGTGCCTATCCAAGGGCCAAGGAGTCAAAAAGGTTAAAATGATAAAAACTAAATAGGCAGTGATGTAAGAAACCTCAGTTTATTGTAAAGATACAACAATGCCTTACATTGAATATACTCTACTAGTTTTGAAATCAACCATACTGATATTTTCTAATAGCATTTTTAACATTACTCCTTTAGTAAAAGCCATAAGAGAAATATGCCAGCACAGGAAAGACTATGTCAATGAATCAAGATGATCTTTAACCAAATATATATTCATAATGTGAAACTGTATACATGAAGTAGGAGACAGTATACTCCAAAACTCAACAAAATCTATAAAATAAACTATTTAGTAACTTACATCATAGCTTTCAATAATTCTATCAAGAAACCAGAAGAGACTCAAATTGGAAACCTGAAAACAGACAACTAATTCTATAGCAAAAAACAAACTTATTTACAACTCTTCCCTAACTAGATTGATCCCTATTTCAAACAAAGTCTGGAAGTATGACCTCAAACCAATCCTCAAAAAAGATATAGAAGTTACAATATAAAGAGAAAGAGAGAAGAATATGAAAACCCTAAAATTAATCCATTGATGACACATGACACACCTTAGCTCCATTGATCTGCAACTGATTTGCTGCTAGAAGATACTCCTCATATCTCATTTTCCCTCTTCAATCTATCCACTCCCTTTTGCAACTAAAAATGATTTTGCTCAAATCTGTTTTGCACTCCCATGCACAATTTTACCCTACTAGTAAAATTACCCTCTCAACTGCAATTTACTTGGCATGTAACAAATTTTACCCCCAAACAGTTTCTACATTTCACTGGCAAGTAGAAAATGCATTAACCATACAATTTTAACTCTCCAAAATCAAATAAAATATGAAGGGCATTTTTGCATATACGGGAGTATTTTCCCTTTTGCCAAATCATTTTTTATATGCCAATACATTTACAAATTTGTTGGAGGCGATTAAATCAATGGAGCCACGTTTTAACAGTTGATCTCACATTTTTTCCATTGCTAGGCAATTTAAAACACTCCAAACATCTCTGAAATTGCCCTCAGGTTGTAACAAATTGCCCTCAGCTTGAAGAAGGCCTCAAAACATAGCCACAAATCAAAAAAAGTGATTACTATATTCCTCCAGCAATGCTCTGTAAATTTTCCGTATTTGCTCTCTCCTTCTTGCTTTCCACGAAATGACATAATGCAATTAAAAATAAAGAATCCAATAAAGTTTTCAATAATGTTTTTCTACAAATGTTAAACTTTGGTGAATATACAATCTTAAAATGCCTTCCATTAAACTTCCTTCCATTGTTCCGCCAATGTCATTTTCTTCTCACCATACTTCATCCGCAGAATGGAAGAGAAGAAATACTAGTAAAAGCACCAAAGGTGCTATCAAATGGCTGATAGGCACAAATATTTATAGGCCTATTTCTAGATAGTTTATATTTATATTTTTACTAGAAAGTCATTACATGTGGTAGTGGGTGGACAAGGCTATAAATACTATAAAAAGTTTAAATTTTTTTTTGTAAATAAAAATAATGGAATGGTATTAAATGAATATTGTGAATGAACCATTAGAGAACTAATTCATAAAGAAAATTGAGAACTATGGCCTCCCATTCAACCACAATGCAATCTATTAACATTGTCATAATTAGTGTTATACTATTTGTAATGTTAAGTATGGGTTTGAACTTTGGCATTGACTTATATTTGTTTCACTTTGTATGTTTAAAATTGAATTCTCTTTTTTCGCATTTATTGTTTGTATGAAGTGTGTGTTTGTGCTTTGGCATTTACTTGGTGTGTGTGCTTAAATTTTGACATTCATTGATTGTTTGTTTGAAGTGTGTTTGAGCACTAGGCATTACTATGTGTGCATTATTATTTGAACTTTTGGCATTCACTTTATATGTGCATTTGAACTTTGGCATCCACTTATTTATTTGAATTTTGGAGTTCACTTTGTTTAGTATCTTAGCATCCATTTATTGTTTGTGTGAAGTGTGCATTTGAATTTTGACATCCATTTATTATTTGAGTGTGCTTTTGACATTCACTTTGTGGGTATGAAATGTGTATGAACTAAATTTCGTATTCACTTTGTGTGTGTGTGAACTAACTTTGACATTCACTTGAATTTGAGCCACTTATTGGATGAGAAGCATATGTTTGAACTTTGGCATCCCCTTAATTTTTTTGAATTAATTGTGGATTCATATTTTATTGTGTGAAATGTGAGTGAACTACCTTTGTGTGTGTGTGTGAAGTGTGTGCTTGAAATTTAACTTTCACTTTTTGTGTGCGTGAGTGTTTGAACTAACTTTGGCATTCACTTTATATGAAGTGTGTTTGAAGTTTACCTTTCACTTAGATTTGCTTAATTTTTGGGATTGATTATTTTCAAACTAGGTGGTCAATCAATGAAAGTTCCTTATGGAATACACACATGAAGCAATTCAAGAAATGGAATAGTAACAAATGTATTCTAACAACTAAAAAGTAAAATTAAAAATCAAAGATGAGATGTCATGTAATGGATCTCTCTAAGAGATGTTTCAGTGACTAATAATTGGTGTCTTCTTTGACAATTAACAGATACTTAGTTCCCAACCAATCCTGCAACAAATATTACTTTTCCTCATAACCTTTCTTCCCATCCACAAATAAATAGTAAATTTATATTAATTATATGAACATTTCTCCAAAGGGATATCAAACCTTATAGGTATCATTGTGTCTTACGATACAGGAAGATGAAATAACACCTAGGAAACACAAATTTTTATAAAGAACATAGCACAAACTAAAGCCAACTCACATGCCAATTCCTAGTAGTACTACAATAAGTATTACTTTCTCCCATTACCTTTCTCCCAATTCACAAGTAAATCTATATATAAAGTCTTTGAAATTTGTCGTTGTATTCTTCATTCCTACTATCCCCTTACATATTTTCAAAATAGATTCTATCTTTCATGATAGTGTCCAGACCATTAAGCACACTCTCATCACAACCAAGTAAGCCCACAAGTGATTACCTAAGCCAACAGATAAAAGGCATATACCAACAAGGATTTTGTGAGCTGAAATGAAGAGACAAACAATCATAAGTAGTAGCCTTCCATCCAACTTTGTTTGCAATGATGTTGCTACACGATCAGGATTAGACAAATTCAAGGGAAAGTATAGCACAGGGACTTTGTAAATAACATCCATGTAGAGCTATTCCAATCACGCATTCCATTTTCTTAGTTCCCATTCAAGATTTTCCTTGAAATATGTAAATGCCAATACATTGCTTGATATGCAATTTTTAGGGGGTAAAGAATCATTTTCAAGGGTAAAAGAAACACCAAAAAGAAAAGAAAAGAATTTTGAATATAAGTATTCTTGTATTAAGATTAAACTGTGATAAAGACTTTAGGAATTAGTAACCGTGTAGGGATACTATTCCTGCCACTGAAAAATCAAGAGAATGTAAACACTGTAGAACAAAGATAAGGAACTGAGAATGCATACAAACACGATATAGAACTATTGGCCATTAATGGACCTAAGAGAAACCTAATTTCTAAGGAACAAATCTGTAAAATTAGAAACCGCAAGTCTAGCTGTAATTTGGAATTATAAGTAAAAGTAGTAAGTAAAAGGGCATACCTTAAAATCTTATGCAATTTCTCAAACTAGTCTCTGAAAAGGCAGTTTCCAGATTAGAAGTCCAATGCTCTTCTGATACTTCTGAATTTCACTGATGCACACAAAAATCACGAAATCAGATTTGGCAATATGAATCAACAAAGCAATTTTTAAAATTAGAAGGCCTACCATGTTTAGCAACTTAGTGTTTAGAAAAATAACAAAACAAATTTTATATTATAGAGGCCATGAAGCCATTAAGCTCTATTTCAGTAGACATGCTATTTTATATTACAATATCTATTTTCAACTAAAAAAATGCATATGCGTAGTATTTCAGATCAGCCTTGGAAGAGAATCATTCTTTAGAAACTATAAAAACTAGTTAAATCCCCCTCCCAATAAAACTTCATAGCAATCCTCTATTGGTGTCTCTTGTAGTGAGAATAATGGTAAGACCATTTTCTATGAATTGACGAACAATTTCAAAACCAATGCCTTTGTTCACCCCTGTCACGATGACCATGTCTCCTTCGTCCACCACCTTCACACGCCAATTAACAAATTTTTATATTCAGCATGGTTGGAATAACTTCAAATCTTGCAATTTGATATACTTAAGTTGAGTTATTTGTTGTGATCCTTTTGTTTTCTATTCGCACTCCCCTTCAGCTCACTTCAAATGTTGCAATTTGATATGCTCCCCTGAGTTATTTGCATCAGTTGTGTGAAAAATAAAACATATGGTTCTTCTTTATAGAAAATCTGATTATGAAACGCCTTATGAAACTGACAATAGTGCTTCTTGGTTGCTCACTAAGAATAGTTACCATCACCTTATGAAACTAATACTAATGCCTCCTCATTGCCTCACTACGAATAGTTACCATCACTATTTTGAGATATTAAATTTCTACTAACTATTTGATAATTAAATTGGACAAAATATTTGAGTCCTCTTACATTATTATAAGTAATATTTTAAAAATATTAATAATATCTAAGCAAAATGGAATGAACTAATAGACATGTTAAAAATAAACTTTATTACAATCATACCATCTACATTTCATGAATGACATAAAATTTTACATATTTAGTGGTAATTTAATTATTATATGCAATGTCAATTAGTAGATAGAATTTCAATAACATGAAATTAAAAGAATTTTAAACATTTTGAAATCCATATAAATCATTTTTGGTGCTTTCTTTTTACTCATGCTTTTAATTTAAAATTTTATTTATACAAAATATTATAATTATTTTAAAGGTGTTTACCATTTCCAAATATTTCCCACATACAAAATCCAAATGCATCATCTGGAGATAAGTGTAACAATAGTAATATGGTTGACAGATCCACATCTAACCTTCATTTCTCCTACCTATAAACCTGCTCTGACTCCATCTACATAACATTGAAAATTGCTGACATAATAGACTATTAAAAATCCTACTGTAACAATATCAACGACATGTGCTTTCACGTTAAGCAACTTATCTCTTATTTGGAAATAAATTTCTCAAACTTCTAAAATTCTATATCAATGACCAATGGTACAGACTCTATTTTGAATGAATGAATGAATGAAGGCTTTTAATACAACCTAGCCTAGGCTTTGAATTAAATTTCTCTAAGGAAGACTCTCAAAAGACTCTTTCCATGGATCATTTTTTCCTAGATCATATGTGGCATCCTTCTTTGGCCCACAAGGCCTCTTTGATGTTACCATATTATAGGTTGTCCATAGACACATCTCTCTCCACTATTGTAGCTCATATTGTGAGTTGTGTTTGAAGGTGAAAGATAACTGCACACATAACAATTTCTGCCTTGAATCCTTAGAGTGTTACTCGAGTAGGGTATTAAGAATTTTGGGTCAAGCAGCTGGGAATTATTCGGGCTCATAAACTGAGTGGGCAGTTTTTCCATGCTATCATACAGCCTGGAGACAGAGCTAACTTTTGTAGTGGATTCCAATTTAGATAGTAATTTGAGGATGGAATCGGTGGGCAAAATAAGAAAGCTAACCAGAAGATCAACAAACTCCTTTCCGGCCTCGGCATATATGATACATCCAGTTTTAGAGTTTATCAAGAAGCGTACATTGATGGCCTCGGAGCTCTTGTCTGCCATTTTAGAGTAGTATGATTTCAATACTAAAAGAAGGCAATTAAAAAAATGTTGGATTGTATGGTGAATTTAAATGTATAGACTTTATAATTTATAGGATTTGGCCTATGTTGGGGAAGTTTAAATATCCAGACGATAGTTGTTACCAAAGGTTGAAAGAATCACTACTTGGCAATGAAAAGACGTTAAATAACGAAAATATGCGTTATCTTCTATTGTCTTTCTCCTTCAAAGAAATGCATTTCCTTTTCCTTTCCAAAATGACATTGCAAGATCTCATGAGGTAATCATAACTATTAACTATCAATTATTTATAATTTTTTTATTTTATATAGACAACCATTTTTTTTGGGATGACCAAAAAATAGGACTACCAAACTTTTGGTAGTTACAAGATGTGTGCACATATAGAATGGCCTATCGGCCAAATTAAGATCAGAACTTTACACAAATCTTTGGAGAAAAAATTTAAAACCATTAAAATGCCCTTCCACAATTTTGCCAATGCTTTATATTCTTATTTTATTTGTTTCACAGAATGGCAGAATCCTCATACGACAACTTTTAAATAAACTTTCAATTTTATAATAGTTTTGGCAAATATTAAACTTGCCCTAATCTCATCTATTTAATTTTCCTTTAAAATTATTTAAAATATATAAAATATTTTAAATATTTACAATTTGGAACATTAGAAAATAGTGAAATTTTTAATTTTGCCTACCGCTAAAACAGGGAAAATTCACTGCGCACAAACTAGAACACCTGAAGCTGCAAAAAATTGCGAGTAGGCATAATCAAATATTTAAAACATGGGTTTGTCAATGGATCTCACTTAGCTCACCAAATTTATGTACCTCCTTTGTAAACTGGCCCGCAAAATGTGTTTGTTGCAACTGAGATGCATTAAAATAATGCATCATATGAACTTGGTTTCTAATAAAAATGGAACTGGAGATGTTTTAGGCTAAAATGAGAAATGGGTTGCCTTCAGATTTGTGAAATTTACAACTTTATGAAACACCAATTTTAGCCTAGTCACAGTCAAAAAATAATTAAATAACCCATCAGAACACATCTTGGAAGCACGAAACTACACAGGTATGCTGACATATGTACCAAGAAACTTTGTACCATACAGAATTCCAAGATCACTTTTGAGTTTCAAAATTTTAATCGGTGAAGATGGCCCCCGAGGTAGATTGAGTAGTATGTTGACCTAGCCTATGTCGACACATTGAAAGGACATATGCACTCAAAATTTACAAAATTTTGAAGGTTCCATCACCTGTTTCTACTAATCTTGCAAGCTATGTGAAGGAAGGAAGTCTGGAAGAATAAAAAGAGATATCAACATTTCATATGCTAAAAAGGAAAAGGATGAATGGGTCATTGATAGTGGATGTTCAAATCACTACTAGAGATAAGAGTAAGTTTGTCAAATTAGAAAGGTATGATGGAGGACTAGTTAGATTTGGTGATGATGCATCTAGTAAGATGTGTGGAAAAGGGTCAATTACTTTTGATGGAAAGCATAATATAGATGATGTTCTGTATGTCAAAGGCCTAAAGGATAATCTTCTAAGTGTTGGACAGGTGTGTGACAAAGGATATAATTTGATATTTGAAAACAATGGATGTGAGATAAGGAAAAGATTTGGAACAATAATTACTGTTGGTAAGAAGACTCATGGTAATGTTTATCATTTGAAAGGTACTAACAAATGTTGTTTTTTGGCTCAAACAAATGAATGATGGATATGGCATAGGAGAATGTGTCATATTAACTTTGATAATTTGGTGAGAATAAGCTCAACTCAAGCTATAAGAGACCTACCTAAGATTGTGAAGCCTGCTAATGCCATCTACAAAGAATATCAGTTTAGGAAGCAAACAAGTTTCAAGAGAAAGGAACAATCCTCTACTAATATGTTGGAGTTGGTGCATGCAGATCTGTGTGGTCCTACAAGAACAAGAAGTCTACAAGGTGACAGGTATTTCATGCTTCTTATTGATGATTATTCAAGAATGACTTGGTTTACTTTCCTTAAAGAAAAATTAGAAGCCCTACACAAGTTCAAGGCATTTAAAGCAATGATTGAAAATGAAATGGATTTAAGAATCAAGTGTCTGAGATCTGACAGAGGTGGTGAATTTACTTCAAATGAATTCAATACTTTTTGTTAAGAACATGGGATAAAGAGACAATTGTCTACCCCTAGAACTCCTCAGCAAAATGGAGTAGTTAAAAGAAAGAATAGAATAGTTAAGGAAGCTGTTAGAACATTAATCAAAGAAGCTAACCTTCTAGAAGTATATTGGAAAGAATCTATTCATACTGATGTCTATATTCAAAATTGAGTGCAAGTCAAAGCAAATGGAACAAAGACACCTTATGAGCTGTGGTATGAAATAACTCTTACTGTCAAGTATTTCAAAGTGTTTGGAAGTAAATGCTATATCAGAAGAGATGAAGAGTTGGGAAAATTTGATGCTAGATGTGATAAAGGCATATTTCTTGGGTACTCTACTAAAAGTAAAGCTTACCGGTGTTATAACAAAAGATTGAGGAAGATTATTGAAAGTGCAAATGTGAAGGTAGATGAAGGTATTCAAAAAATCTCAAAGCTGAATGGATACAAGTCAGATGGATCTACTGATATAGAGAAAGTTGAAGAAAAAGACAAGGAAGTTCAAATTGAAGTGCAAGATGTTCCAGAAGAAGAAGCTCAAGTTGAAGAACAAGAAGCTCTGAAAAGAGTTCCTAAAGCCCCTAGGTATGTGCAAAGAAATCATTTTGAAGATCAAATCATTGGTGACAAGAGAAAAGGAGTATTGACAAGAAAAGGAGCTATAGAAGAACAGGTAAATCTCTGCTTGATTTCAAAGGTTGAACCTAAGATAGTTTATGAAGCATGCAAAGATGCATATTGGGTCAAGGCAATGGAAGAAGAATTGATGCAAATTGAAAAGAACAATGACTTCAACCTAAGTGCATACATAGATGTAGATTGGGCCAGATGTGTAAATAATAGGAAAAGTACAAGTGGTGATGTGTTCTTTCTTGGAGACAAAGTTGTGTCTTGGCAAAGCAAGAAGCATGATTTAGTATCATTATCTACTTCTAAGGTAGAATACATTGCAGCAGCATCATGTTGCACACAAGTGCTATGGATGAGACAAACTCTGAAGGATATCAAAGTTGAGTATGAGGATCTGATTCCTATTTTCTGTGATAACACTAGTTCCATTAACATTTCAAAGAACCTAGTGATGCATTCAAGGACAAAGCATATTTCTATCAGATATCACTTTTTGAGAGAGAAGGTTGCAAAGAAAGAAGTGAAACTTGAGTATGTGCCTACAAAAGATCAGGTTGCTGACATATTCAACAAAGCTCTTCCTAAGGACACATTTGAGTATCTTTGGGAAAAGTTAGGGGTTATTGCCCCTCCTTTGTTGAAATAGATGCATAAGAAAGTGCATCAATCCAGTGTGGTTCAAGAGTCATCTTTTCTAGATAGATGATGGAGGCTACCTCTCAAGGGGAGCAAGTAATGATATTGGAGAATGTTGCAGTTTGAAGCAAACATTCAGGGCAATTAAGAACAAGTGCAAGTATGTACAATAGAAAGAGATGTATTGCCCTTTGCCATTGATGTCAAAGGGGGAGAGAATTCATGTGAAAAACTCAGAGAAAAAGAAAGTATTCAGTAATCAAAGAGAGTTTAGATGTGTAAAGAGAAAGGAGGAGTTCTAATGTAGAGTTGTGTCTTGATGGTGGAACATGTTGTTCATATTTTCACATCATATGTTGCCATCAATGACAAAGGGGGAGATTGTTGCAAGTATGTGTTAATCGGTGCTATCATTGATGTTAACATGTTTGTGTTGTCATTAGTGTCAACTGTGCTCTTTTTTTGTTACTTGATTGTAATGAGTTAGTTGGTTTGTATTGCATTGTATAAGTGATGAAGATGATAAGAATATGTTCCTAATATTGAGATTCCAAGTGCTTTTGACTAAATTTGGTTCATACAAAAGATAGAGTTGTGAAGATGTATTCTAGCGTACAGTATACTGTCTGAGTTTTTGCTCCACATTTCTTCTGTGTTGAAGACCTGAGTGAGAGATTTGGATATGTTTTAGAGAAATTTTTGAAGATACTAAATCCAAAATTTGGTGGTCTGGATCACTGTGGAGTAGAAGTTTTATTCACCAGTTTGAAGACTATGCCTGGCAGCATTTGCAATGTGACATGGAGAAAGTATTTGGATCTGCATTTCTTCGCAGTTTGGTTTTTGGTCTTGTTATTTTGGAGATATGTTTATAAGGTCCTCAACTATCTTCATTCCAAAGGATTTTTGATTTGGTGCTCTAGAAAGCAAGTTATTGTTTAGTAGAGTTTGACAGTGTTTGTTGTGAGAAGTCTATGATCTGTCTTCAAGTGATATTTGTTGTCTTCAAGTGAGATTTATTGTAGTTGGATTTGTCGGCTCCTAGGTGATTTTATGTTGATGGATGTATCCAAATCATGTTAAAGCCTTGTGCCTAGTCCACAAGCTATGATTTGTTGGATTCAGGGAAGACAACTGAGAGGGGGGGTCAATCAGTTGTCCAAAACTTTCTTATAATTGAACACTTAAATCCACATTGTAATTCAGTAGCATAACAACAAATCAATCATGGAAACATAAAGTATTAATTTAAGAGAAGCAACACATCAACACATAAGACACCAAGATTTTGACATGGAAAACCCGGTTAAGGGAAAAACCACGGGGTGATTACCCCAAGATTGTATTCTTTGTTAGAAGAATAGAAAGAACAAAATGGCACATGCCAATTAGGGCTCACTGCCCGAGCACACTGTTCACAAGAGGCCCACTACCTACAAGAGACACACTGCCTACAAAATGATAAGTATCACATACTTGAACTAGAGAATAGCATCTTCACCATGTTTGAGTTAGTTCCATTTACGCCCAATACTTCTGCTCTGCTTTTCGCTCTCTTCTTTGCTACCACACACTCATCTCCACACGACACACTTTGGAATAACTTTACAATTCCTTATTTATACAAGACATCAACTTAGGAATGATCATCTAAGTCAGAAAACATTACAAAGTAAATACAATATGACTTATTACAAAAGACTTCACAAGGATCAATCAAACTGTCGGCCATACAAATCTGAGACTTCAATCTTCTTCTAGGAACACACGAATCTTCACATAACATCTTCAAGATCATCCGCAGGAAGTGTAACTCATCTGGTTAGCTAGACTTAAGAAGAACACCATAATCTAGAAGTAATTCTTCAATTGCCAGCTCAATCTTCAATGCAGACCACCAACATGAACTGGACATGATCCAAAGACCTCCACAAGATTTCCTAAATCACCAAGGACATCCACACTACATTTGCTTACTGAAATCCTTATCTCCGTCATCCAGAACCTCAAGAACATAGTCTGTCATCACTATCACAATGAAATAGATGCTTGCAGACCTCCAGACCACGAACCAATTGAGTTGTCACTTCATATTGACTTCCTAAACACTCCATCAAATCCGCAGAATAGGATATTTCATTTCTAGATCTCACCAGACTTATTTGTGTCACTGTCACCTCTAAACACCTGCCAGAACCGGTTTTACTTGAGCGGCTAGAACTTCTTTAGATCTTCATTTGGACCTCTGAAATCTTTACTAGATCACCTTAAGACACATATCTACAAATCCTTTGAACCGCATCCTCTGATAGGCATCTTATCTTGGATCTTTACCTTACTGTCTTCACTGTTCTTCTTTGTTCCTGATATGACTAATTTTCTCAATATCCTTAGCACACAGCTCATTCAAACCTTATCATCAATGCAACAGGAGTATGTTGATATCAATGACAACACCAGTTAGGCACATACTTGTAACAATCTCCCCCTTTGTCATTGATGGCAACATATGATGTGAAAAACTGTTTTGACCATCAAGACAAGAACTTTTCTTTACTAACCATTCACTTGTCTTTTCTTCCTTGACTGCTCCCCCTTTGATCAACCACCACTTGTTTTTCACATGTCTTCTCTCCCCCTTTGACATCAATGGAAAAGGGTTCATACTTGCAACTCCACCACTTCAGGATCATACCAGCTGCTCCCGCTGAGTTGCAGCTTTCCATCATCAATCCAGACCACAAGATATGATTGTGATATCCACCAAACTGATGCACATCCATGGACCTTAGTTCATCACCGGAGGGGTAATAACCCCTAACTTCTCCCTGAGATACTCAAAAGAATCCTTAGGTAGAGGTTTAGTAAAGATGTCTACAATCTGATCCTTGGAAGGCACAAACTCCAATCTGAGTTCATTCTTGTTCACTTGCTCTCTCAAAAAGTGAAACTTGATAGAAATATGCCTAGTCTTTGAATCCAACACTGGATTATTAGATATATTTATTGCACTTGAATTATCACAAAAGATTGTGATAGGTTCCTCATACTCCACTCTGATGTCTCTTAGCATCTGCTTCATCCACAAAACTTGAGTGCAACTACCTGCTGCTACAATATATTCTGCTTCAGCTGTGGACAAAGATATTGCCTCTTGTTTCTTGCTTAGCCAAGTAACCAATCTCTTCCCTAAAAAGAATACTCCACCACTGGTACTCTTCCGGTCATCCACATCTCTTGCCCAATCCACATCTGTGTATGCATGAAGAGAGAAATTACGATCTCTAGGATACCACAAACCATACTCAACTATCCCTTTTAGATACCTAAAAATTCTCTTGATTGCCATGACATGAGATTCTCTAGGATCAGCTTGGAATCTAGCAACAAGACCAACAACATTCATAATATTAGGTCTAGTTTGAGTGAGATACAACAATCCTCCAATCATTGACCTGTACTTTTTCTAATCAGTCTTAAGAGAGTCATCATCTTTGCTTAATTTACATCTAGTTGCCATGGGAGTACTCACTGGTTTTGACTCTTACATCCCAAATTTCTTCAACAATTCTTTCACATATTTGGTCTGAGAAATGAAGATTCCTTTCTTAGTTTGAATGATTTACAAACCCAAGAAGAAATTCATTTCCCCAAGCATGGACATCTCAAATTCACTTTTCATTTGATTTACAAAGGTTTTGCACATACTATCTCTTCCTCCAAAAATGATATCATCAACAAATACTGCAACAATCAAGATATTTTCATGATCAATTTTGAAGTATAAATTACTATCAGCAGTACCTTTGTTAAAACCAATCTTCAAAAGATGCTTATCCAATCTTTCATACTAGGCTCTTGGGGCTTGCTTGAGTCCATATAGTGCTTTCTTCAACTTGCAGACCATATCACCATGATCAGATAATTGAAATCCATCTGGTTGCTCAATGTACACTTCTTCTTCCAAGTCACCATTCAGGAAGGCAGACTTGACATCCATCTGATACACTTTGAAATCCTTGAAGGCAACAAAAGGAAGAAATAATCTGACTGCTTCAATTCTTTCCACCGGAGCAAAAGTTTCTTCAAAATCAACTCCTATTTGAGAGTAACCCTTGCAGACCAATCTGGCTTTATTTCTGATTACTTCACCAAGTTCATTCAGTTTATTTGGAAAGACCCATTTGGTTCCAAACACATTCTTATTTTTATGTCTGAGAACAAGATCCCATGTGTGATTCTTCTCAATTTGCATTAGTTCTTCCTCCATTGCCTTAGTCTAGTTTTCATCATTGCAAGCTTCATTCACTGTCCTAGGTTCAACTTTTGAAATCAGATAATACTCTTCTAAATCTTGAGCAATCCTTCTTCTTGTTTGTACACCTTTGCTTTTATCACTTATGATCTGATCTTCAGAGTGATTTAGTTTTATATACTTGGGAACTTTGGGAGTTTCTTGTACTTCTAATTCTTGAACAAGTCCATTCAAACTTATCTCTTCTTCCTGATTTACCAGATCAGTTTGGATCTAAATTTCAGAGGGAGCTTGGACTTCTTGAATGAAAACATCATTTTGATCATCTTCATCATATTCATAAAACCTTGAGGGTTTTTCAATTCCTTCATCAACCTTCACATTTGTACTTTCCACAATCTTCCTTAATCTCTTGTTATAACATTGGTATGCTTTGCTTTGAGTAGAATAACCCAAGAATATTCCTTCATTGCTTCTAGCATCAAATTCTCCTAGATCTTTATCTTTTTTAATGTAACATTTGCTACCAAAGACTCTGAAATACCTCACAGTAGGAGTGATGCCAAACCAAAGTACATAAGGAGTTTTATTGGTATCGCTTTTAATTTGAACTTGGTTGAGAGTATAGACTGTAGTGCTGACAACTTCTCTCCAATAGATCTGAGGGACATTTGCTTCCATCATCATGGTCCTAGATGCTTCCTGGATGGTCTGGTTCATTCTCTCCACTACTCCATTCTATTGTGGAGTCTTAGGAGCAGACAACTGTCTCTTTATTCCATGTTTCTCATAGAATTCTATGAACTCACCAGATGTGAATTCTCCACCTCTATCAGACCTCAGACATTTTAATTTTAATCTAGTTTCATTCTCTACCATAGCCTTGAATATTTTGAATTTCTCAAGAGCTTCAGATTTCTCTTTCAGAAAAGTAACCCACATCATCCAGGAATGGTCATCAATTAATAACATGAAGTATCTATCACCTTACACACTCCTTATTCTTGCCGGACCACATAGATCGGTATGAACTAAGCCAATAATCTGGTAGAAGAATGTTCCTTTGTTTTGAATGAGACTCTGCTTTGTTTCCCCAACTGACATTCTTTACACAAACTATTTGTAGGTTTCACCAGTTTTGGAAAATCTCTTACAGCCTGAGTGTTGCTTATCTTGATGTTATTATCAAAATTCACATGACACATCCTCCTATGCCATAACCAACTCTGATCAATTTGTACAAATAGACAACTTTTTCCAGTACCAACTAAATGGAAGATATTACCTTTTGTTTGAGTACCAAATGTAATCTTTGTTTCAGAACTTTCAAGGATCTTGCATTTTCCATTCTTGAATTAGAGATCATAGCCTTTGTCTACCAACTGTCCAACACTAAGAAGATTGTGCTTCAATCCTTCAACATATAGTACATTACCGGTTTTGTTCTTTCCATCAAAAGAAATAGTTCCTCTACCTCTGATTCTACCAGCAGAATTATCACCAAATTTTACCACACCTCCTTCATACCTTTCTAGATCTATGAACTTAATTTTGTCACTTGTCATATTGTGAGAGCATCCACTGTCAATGACCCAATCATCCTTTTCTTCAACTTGGGCAGCCAAAGCTCTTTCTACAACTTTATGATTGACAGATTCAGAGGCTATTGGTTCTTCTTCCTTGATGGCAATAAACACCCAATCACTTCTGGATTTGTTACCTATCTCTGATTCATCATCTATTACTCCTTCATTATCATCCTCTTCATGAACATAGTAACAATTCTTTTAGAACCTTGATCTATTAGGATTTGGCCTTGAAAATCTTTCTGGACACTTTGAGGCAAAATGACCAATCTTATTGCAGTTAAAACACTTAAAAGGCAATTTCCCTTCATACTTACCGAATCCTCTTAGCAGTCTTTTTCCAATAAGGGCTTCAAGATGAGTAGTTTCAACTTCTTCTTCTTCCAGGTCTTTTCTTGCTTTTTCATACCATGATAGTTTCCTTGAAGAGTTCTCTCCCAGATCAAACCTTTGTTTTCCTTTTACAGAAGCACTAGCTTTGAATGTAGATTCAGTCTTGGGGGGACATCTCCAAACTTGGTCAGTTCAAATGCAGCCAATTTACCAACCAATTAATCTCTTGTGACACTTGAATGGGCTCTGAATTCTTCAATGGCAGTAACCTTGATTTTATAAGAAGTAGGAAGGGATCTGAGAACTTTTCCAACAATCTCATCTTTATCCAAGACTCCACCAACACATCTAATGCCACAAACAAGCTCATGTAGTGATATTTTTATCTTCTTTCATTTTTAGATTTTCAAATTTCCCTTTCAAACTTTGTAGCCTTGCACATTTAACATACTTGTCTCCTTCATGCAGAAGTTCCAATTTTTCCCAAATCTCAAAAGTAGTTTGTAGGTCAACAACATTTGTAAGCTCTGAATCAGATAAGGCACTTAGAAGGGCTTCTTTAGTTTATAGATTGTTTTTAGCATTTGTGATTTCACTTGCAGATTTCAGGGCCATTCTATAGAGGTATATACTTAGTTGTAGCCATGGTCCAGTACTACATTCCCATACATTGTAAGTGACATTACATGCGACTTTTCCAAAGATTAAAATTGGTTCCATCAAACTTTGGACTATCCTTCTTGTAGGACGACATCCTGGATCTCCTTAAGAAGTTAAGCTCTTTTAGAGGAACTTAGCTCTGATACCAATTGTTGGATTCAGGGCAGACAACTAAGAGGGGGGGTGAATCAGTTGTCCAAAACTTTCTTATAATTAAACACATAAATCCACTTTGTAATTCAGTAGCATAATAACAAAGCAATCATAGAAACATAAAGTATTAATTCAAGAGCAGAAACACATCAACACATAAGACACCAAGATTTTGACGTGAAAAACCCGGTTAAGGGAAAAACCACGAGGTGATTAACCCAAGATTATATTCTTTGTTAGAAGAATAGAAAGAACAAAATGGCACATGCTAATTAGGGCTCATTGCTCGAGCACACTGTTGATGATTGCGATATACAGCCTTCTAGCCCTCCTTCTAGCGCCAGAAAACTGTTGATGATTGTTTTGATGCAATCATAACAATAAGTTAAAATTCACATATAATGAACTGAAACTATACTTGAAAGATAAGAACGAATCATTTGAGATTCAACTAATCCCAAGTCTACAATGGTTCGGTTGGTCAAGTTCAGTTGGTCAATGTGAAGCTGTAATGTTCAAGGGGCCTTACGTAGTTTAGGTTTGTTTGGTGGTTTACTGGACTAAGATTATGCAAAAGATCACAAGGTTTCAACAAGTATTTTGTTCATTTGCATACAAGTGTTACTGTGCTGCAAGTTTTAGATGGTTTTCTTGAATTATTGCAGCTTTCTCCTTCATATACTTATGAAAACTGTCTACTCTTAACTTAGTTATGCATATTTCTTCAAATTTGAGACAATTTCCTTTAGATTTCTACGTTTTCAGCTAAATATTTCAGATGGGTTGGGAAAAGTTAGAAAGATCTAATCTATACCTCATTTAATCTACCGAAGGATCTAATTGTTTCTGTTATGCACTATGTAAGTACCACAGTAATTTGATCAAATCCACAGTAAAAACCTTAAATGCAAGTTCTGAGCATTTTCACAAACATACATTTAAAATTGCAAGCTTTCAAAGAAAATATTTCAAAACACAAAGAAGAGCAGGAGAACACTCAGAAGATAGATGCAGAACTCCAGATTCTATTGTATTAGAAACGAATAGTCATACATGATTTACAATGTAGGAATGACTCTTAGTTTCATTGATCATACTACAGAGAACTTACAAGCTTTACAGATACAGTAAGGCGGCCAGACATTCCATGCGCACCTTACTGCAGACAAACAGGCGACCTCCTTCTTCTACTTCTAATCTAAACTAAGCTAACTTGCTGTGTTTTCCTAAAAAATTCCTGTGTAGCCCCTGTTGTAGCCCCTGTTGTAGTAATACTCTCAGCTGCAACCTTGTTCTTCACTTGAATGGACTTGACTTCCTCGCACTTCATCTTTATCTTCCTGCTCCTGAGATTGGATTTCCTTCCTCCATGAGGTCACTGTGATCAAGTTCCAGCTGCTTCCTCAACTGCAAGCCTGCAAGACAAGACAAGCAATAAGTATCTTATTTATCACATAAATAGCAAGAAATTAAAATAATCATTTAAATCCAGGTGACTGTGCAAAATTGTGGAAATTGGGTCCCAAAATACTCTCAAAAGGCATTCAAAATGCATACAGACTGCTCAAAATCATCGGGTCAACTATCGCTAACTGGGAAAATGCCACGGGCGCCAAAAGAAATGGTTTAAAACTCTATCACATTCTATTTCCCGCCCATCGGCGTGACAAACACTATCGGCGCATCCAAAAATACTCGGGCCGATCACTATGGTTTGGCCGATGGCCTCTTCGTTCATTCTCCATTCGGCAGGTATTTCCCTTCATCGGCAAGAGTTTCGCCATCGGCGAACTCTATAACCCTTCCGCCGATCACTCTTTTCTTACCGATGTCCCCTTTGCTCATCCTCCATCGGCATGAGATCGCCCATCGGTGAACTCCAAACCTCCTGCGCCGATGCTACTACTTTGGCCGATGTTCATTTCATCGGCGAGAGTTTCACCGATGTCAGTTGTTAGTTCCATCGGCGAGAGATTCGCCATCGGCAAACTCCAAATCTTTTCCGCCGATGCCCATACCTTGGCCGATGCTCTTTCGTCGGCCTGACTCCTGCCGACGACCCCTTCGTTGATTGCCATTAGCGTGAGATCGCCCATCGGCGCCTCACAATTTCCCTCCGCCGATGGCTTTACCTTGGCCGATGCTCTTTATCGGCGAGAGTGCTGCCGATATCATTCATTTCATATTCGGCCAAGTCCTTTCCCACTTATCGACGTGACTTCACCCATCAGCGAAAGCCCAAAGCATTGCTCCGATAGCTAATATTATGCCGATGACAATGTCATCGACGAGAGACTCCATTTCGGTGGAACACTTCAAAACTCCACCGATGGCAACTGTTATGCCGATGACATTACCCTGGTTTTAAATCCGAACCCTTGAACTATTGAATAAAATATGACGATCAAAGTGTTCAATGCATCCTCTGCAAAACAATCAAATGTAACATACAGAGTGAAAACCAGACAAAATTGCCCACGACCCGAAACCACTAAGTATGAATATTTCAAAATTTATAACGAATGCCAACAAGGAAAAAAGGCAAACAATTGACTGTTTATCATGCAAAACCTGATAGCACATTTTACCTAAATGATCATAACTTGCAAAATATGATGAATTTTAAGATGGTTCAAAAAGCAACCTTGGCTCATTTTTCACTAGGAATCCAACCACATTATGCAATGGTACTGAAAATGCAATTTTCTCTATTTTCAACAAGGTTTGCAAATTTGACTCTGTTTTCCCTTTACCACCAGACAGGACAAACACAAGCAGAAACTAAAAGCAAAGCGACAGCAGGGGTCCTCATTTTGCTGAGGGGCAAAATGGGGCGTGTTGTGAACATCACAACACACACTACTCACAAGAGGCCCACTGCCTACAAGAGACACACTATCTACAAAATGATAAGTATCACATACTTGAACTAGAGAATAGCATCTTCACCATGCTTGAGTCAGTTCCATTTAAGCCCAATACTTCTGCTCTAATTTTCACTCTCCTCTTCACTACCACACACTCATCTCCACACGACACACTTTGGAATGACTTTACAATTCTTTATTTATACAAGACATCGACTTAGGAATGATCATCTAAGTCGGCAAACATTACAGAGCAAATTTAATATGACTTATTACAAAAGAATTCACATGGATCAATCAAATTATCAGCCATACAGATCTGAGACTTCAATCTTCTTCTAGGAACATGCCAATCTTCACATAACATCTTCAAGATCATCCGCAGGATGTGTAACTCATCTGGTCAACCAGAGTTAGGAAGAACGCCATAATCCAGAAGTAATTCTTCAATTGCCAGCTCAATCTTCAATGTGGACCACCAACATGAACTGGACATGATCCAAAGACCTCCACAAGCTTTCCTAAATCACCAAGGACATCCACACTACATCTGCTTACTGAAATCCTTATATCCTTCATCTGGAACCTCAAGAACATAGTTTGTCATCACTGCCACAATGGAATAGATGCTTACGGACCTCCAGACCATGAACCAATTGAGTTGTCACTTCATATTGACTTCCTAAACACTCCATCAAATCCGCAGAATAGGATATTTCATTTTCAGATCTCACCAGACTTATCTGTGTCACTCTGTCACCTCTGAACACCTGTGGGAACCGGTTTTACTTGAGCGGCCACAACTTCTTCAGATCTTCATGTGGACCTTTGAAATCTTTACTGGATGACCTTAAGACACATATCTACAAACCCTTTGAACCGCATCCTCTGATAGGCATCTTATCTTAGATCTTTACCTTACTGTCTTCACTATTCTTCTTTGTTCCTGATATGACTAATTTTCTCAATATCCTCAGCATACAGCTCATTCAAACCTTATCATCAATGCAATAGGAGTATGTGGACATCAATGACAACACCGGTTAGGCCCATACTTACAACATGATTGAGTTCTTGGAAGCGTGTGCTTAACTATTCTTGGTGTCTTCACAAGTTTAGCCGACTTAGGTACTAACACTCTTTGCAGATGTGTTTTGTGGATTGTAGAAGTGTTTTGAAGTGTGTAAAGATGTATTTGGGTCTAAGCTGAGCCATGAAGTGTTCTACATTCATTCATTTGATTTGTATGTTTGTTCAGGTCCACACCTAATTTGAATTATGTATGTTTTCTGACCTTGGAGATTGTTCCAAATGTTGTAGATTGTATTGTTGACCTTGATGTATGTTCCAAGGATGATGATTGATATAAATAAGTGAAAAGGATTTGTGTGTTTAAAAGTGTGGATGTGAAGATGAAAAGATGAAAGTGTTTGTGTTGTAAGGGCAGCAAAGGTGATATGTATTACGCTTCAATGGAACTGAACTTAGGCATATTATAGATGCTATTATATCAGTTCATGGCAATGAGCCACCCCTCTTGGTAGTGAGCCACCCCTCGGCAGCAAGCCACCCTTTGGTAGTGAGCCTTTTTATAGTGAGCATTCTTTTGGGCATTGAGCCCTAGGCAATGAGACTCTTTTGTTATTCGGTATTGTTACTATATTATATTGTGAGCTAACACTCACCATGGTTTTTCCTTTTTAGGGTTTTCCACATAAAAATTTGGTGTTCGTGTGTGAATGGTGTTGATGTGTTTGAGTTTTAATTCTACATTTCATGTTTAATCTTCAGAATAGAGTAAGGGGTTAAAGTAAGTGAATGCGAGTGTGATTTTGTTTAAGAGAAGTTAAAGTTTTTGATACAACTACTTCACCCCCCCTCTCAGTTGACTTGTGCCTTCAACACTCATGTCCTTGTATGTTTCCTATATCTGTACATGTATATCTCATCATTTTGGAGTACCGCACTTAATGATATGTTGGGTGAATATTTTGTCGTTTAGCTAACCAATGGCAAAATGGTTATATCACCACAACTATAATGAGACTGAGTCTCTCCTCTCAGCAAGGGGAGGTTCCCTTTAGATAATGAGCTCTTTCTAACAAGCAACTTTTAATACTTAAAATGAACTAAAAACTATATTGGGGTGTAATCACTTAATCTTATTCTCTTCTTTTAGAATACATGCTTTTCTCTTCAAAATAATAACTTCAACAAAAATAATATTTAATAACTTACGAATCAAGACAAACCATAGAAACTCAAAGTTTTCAATTGCTTTACTTATCTTCTCCAAATAAACCTGATTGAACTCAAGTGTAGCCCAAAGTCTCCACTTTCACCCAATATGATATAACTAACTTGCACACAACAGTTTATAGAACAAAGTCTTTAAACTATTGTATCTTCACAAATGTAAGCACAAAATCTACAATGAGAAAATAGCACAAAGTCTATTTAACCAAAACAAGAACACTTCTCTCAATTTTTAATAAACTCCACAATTCTAGCAATGATCCAATATAATGTAACACCAATGACATAAGAACACTAATCTCATAACACAATATGATTCAATTCAAAGTTTGATACTCAAATTGCTTGCTTATATTGATATTCACTTGAAAACTTGATAAACATAAAAAGCTCAAAGTCTTGAAATGTTTTCCAATCTGTCAGAGTTTCTTTGCAATAGATAAAAGATGATATTTACAATGGGAGTCCTCTTTATTTATAGGAGAGACTAAGAGAAAAAATAGGAAAAGTACAACTAACTATGACTTATTCAACAAAGGAGTCCTTTTTGATTTGGGACTTCCTATGTTTTTACATGTAATTACATCTGAGAAAAGTACATGTAAAAATGTCCAAAACTAATTTAAAATTACATATGAAAAATAGAAAATAAACTAAATTATGAAAAGTTGATTTAGCTTGTACAAACTTCTTTCTTCAAATGGGCATCATACATGGTAAATGCAGCTTGCATCCCCAAACTGTTTGGACTGACAGTGTTCCTAAAAATCAACCAGGCTCTGACAATTGCATCCCTTACTGTTGTGATTGCTTTAGCATGACTAGTTAACTTGGCCTTCAGGTTATCCAAAGTTAACTGATTGTCTAGAATATTATCCATGGAAGCAACTGAAAAGGTTTTATCTTCAAACTCCTTTTGAAACATATTCTCAAATTCCTGGGTCATCTCCTCTATAGAAAGAAATTGATTATCCTTAGATACCAAATTGCACAGAAGTTCCTCCAACTTATGTAAGAGACTAATGTCATTTTGGTTACTTAGCATCTTGGCAGTTTCCAGATCCTTGATCAAGTCCTTCAAAACATTATTCCTATATGTCAATGCTTCCTTAGTCTCTGTGTATGAATCCTAATTGGGAATAACACCAATTGATATCAAAGAATTTATTTTCAATTTCCTCATTTCTGTCCATTTATCATAGCTTTGATCCAAATACTCAATATCATGAGAAATAGTGTCAATCAAATCATCAATCTCTGCTATGATTTTCTCCATTTTACCTATCTTCTCAGCTACATCTATAAGAAGAGATACTCCTTGTGCACACATCTTTTCCAAATATTCCTCAACCACTTTTCATTTGAGATGAGTCTTTTCAGCCTTCTGAATAATAGGGTCTTCAATAGAAATAGCTTCAGGAGTTACTGATTCAGAATTCAAAGTGATCTTTCTCACCACTGCAGTCAATTGTTCTACCATTACCTTATAATAATCCTTCATTTCCTTTTCTTTATGAAACTTTTGAATCAAAGAATCTAGTGTAGATTACATATCATTTCTTGCACTCTCATGTGTGATTTTGCCAAGATCAATTCTGGAAATAGAATAATCATTCATACTAAAATTCTTCATGCTGGCATCCTGTGGGGGTTTAGCAATTTCCACAAATTTGTGCCCCTTATCTTCCAGCACTTGAGAAAGTATTTTAGGCTTCTTTGGAGTCTTAGCCTTGACTGGCATCAATTTACCAAAATCAAAATCATCTAGAGAAATGACTTCTTTCTGTCTCTTGGGTTTTTAAGATGATAGCCATGGAGGAAGCACAGAAGTACTTACATTTGGATCAGGTCCCATTGTTGGTGTGGTAGGAATTGCATTGGCACTTGAAGTAGAAACAATAGGAGTATCAGTAAACACTGCACTTGACACATCCACATTTAAAACTTGCTCAGATCCCAAAATAAAGTGATCAAAGATTGAAGAATCTCCAATGTCAAAAGATGATGAGGATAGACTAGGGATTGATTCAGAATAATGGAGAACAATATCAAAAGCAACTTGAGGATTATAAAAAAAACTCCTCAAAGATGATGGAGACTTAGAAGATGGAATGTTGATAGGTGAAACTGGGATAGTAGGCGAAACTGACAAAACAACTGAAACAGATACATTGGGCAAAAGAGAAGGGATTTGAGCTTCCTGTAGTACATCCCTCTGTGGAGGCATAACTTTATCTTGCAATACTTGACCCTCTCCCATCTCTTTCTCTCGTTCTTCTCCTGGCTCTCCTGAAGAATTGTTTTCAACCTCCATTTCTTTAGTAGCAGGTTCATCAGTCCTCTGTGCCTCAAACTCCATTTCTTCCACCTCAGACTCTTTCTCTGTGACTGTTGATGGTGGTTTTAGCACACAACGTAGGTGTGATTGTTGGTTTCACACCTCTCTTGAAAAGTATCCTCCCCTAGGTAAGACTACTCCAAGGATAATACAACTAGGTCTTAGCTTGCTTGGAATCTCTTAGTGGGTATGTTCTAGCTATGCCTACAAGGGGTCTTAATGCAATCTACAGATTTTTAGGTTTAGAGCATCAAACATACAAAACCCTTTTATGGTTTTAGCTGATAAAACAATGTAAAATGCTGCTGAAATTCCTAATCTAACAACTAACAATGGTTTTGAAGAAAATGCAAAAGGTTAGGGTTTTTAGAAGGATCCTAGGTGATATTCACAATGCATAGGTTATCTTTAGTAGACAAATACTCTAAAATTTTTAACTAGCTTCCTGAGTTACCAAACTGAAATGGGTGTTACAGTGCTGCAGAAAATGATGCTATCTTCAATGGAAGTCAATAGATTTTCAGATTGCATTCATTTGACAAATACCCAATTAATGGTGCAACTTAACTTGTGAAATGCAATTGAACTTTAGGACAAACAATTAGCCCAGACTAATTTTACATAGCTATCTACCATCAGTAAATAACTAAAAGTATGGACTTAGGGTATTCATCAGATACTTTAGCAAACCATGAACATTACAAAATCACAACTAACTAACTATAGGAGAGCAAGAAGCGAACCATGTAAACCAAAATGAGCCAACACAAGATACAAATTTTCAAAATTACTACAGAAACTTGCTTTGTATTACTTCAAATGGCATAGAGTCAACAACTTAGCATCAAATCTCCCTTTCAAATAAGAGAAAAGGATGGCCCTTTTATAGAGAAGGCACCATACCGAGTTTTTCAATGGACGGTGAAGATTAACTTAGCACCAATGGTCCAGATTACGTGGCATTTAATGAGATACATAAGTTTGTTACATTTTTAGATTTACCTTTGTCTTGTAGGAAAAAGACAAAATACAACTTGCAAATACATTGAATCTAGACAAAATGGATACCCATTTGGTTGTACATTATGAAAATTCAATTTTCAATGCCTAATAAAGCCAAAATAGAGTCACATGACACTTGAAAACTTGAGCTGATGTGGATTCACGAGATTCCAAGTGTTGACTGGATCAAAAAGGAGTATTTTGGTGAAGGTATATGCAACTAGATGTCTTGCTGGACTGATTCTTGATGACTAGACTACTAGAATAGCTGTATGCATGTCTTGGTGATCCAATCCAAGGTCATTTGAGTAGTATTTTTGGGAAAATATCGAAAATATAATTTTTGGTATTTTCTACATCATAGTAAATTACATTTTTGGAGGCCTTCAGAGCAGAATGGGGCCTCAAAACTTTGGCATTAAGCCTTAGTAGCTAGGTAGCTCAAACTAGATAATTAGTTTATCTTTCCAACAAGTCCAAGAAGTTTAAATTCTGATAAAATAGCTAGGAGTTACGACCCCCGGACTGGATCACTTAGATATTGGATTGGATCTATAGGAACAACAGTGATTTGGCATGATCTTCTATGTCTTTCAGCTCCTGAGACTCATCTTTATCATCTTGGACATTCTACTGACTTCCTTTTGCATGTGCAACAGCAATTTGGTTGATAGCATGTCGATTCTACATCTCTGGATCAGTAGGGTACCTTTTGTATATTCATCCTTCCAAGACGGCTCCAGTTAACTCATTTATGCTCTTAGACCTACAATTCACAATGCAAAGCATCAATTTCATCTTAACAAGTCATTTTTCATCAATTCAGATCAAAACATGTCCATTTGCAGTCATAGATCAGTCAAAAAATAGCTCATTGTTGTTAGTGTAGTTTTTTATTTCCTAGTTGGGTTATTTATTTTTCCCTATATTCCTAGGTTTTTTCTACACTTTTATTAATCTTGCTTAGGTTAATCAATCATGTCTTATTAGGTGAGTGGTTATGAGGTGTCACCTTCCTACATGTGAGCATCCATTAGCTATCTTGGGAAGATACTTTGTTATCTTTAGTCTGATAGATGGTTGCTCCTCATTGGTCGGTGTTGCCACCTACTCCCTCTTCCTAGTCTATATAAGCATGCTACCTGGCTTGTATTTGACATCTTTTGCTTTTGTATCCTCTTAATGCTATTTTGCTTCTAGCATTTGCATTACTCTCTTGGAGACTAATTTTGTGTTGCTATTTTGATTTCGTATCATTTGCATTCATAGTTTAGATATTTATTCTTTGCACTAGTTTTCTGGGTTAATAATCTTTTCAGATTCTAACATGGTATCAGAGCTATTCTATGTGCAAGAGTAGATTTTAGTTTCCATATTTGAGAGATTCGGGGGGGCTAATAAATCTTATTACAGTTTTTTGAAAAACCCAGTATGCTCTTCTCTTGCATCTTCGGATGATCTTGAGAATCAAAAAAGTTTGACGGAAACTTTTATAATCTCTGGGGTTTGCACATGTGTTTTATGAAATCTGGATGATTGCAGTATTTCTGGTTATACTGGCAGCATTTTTGGTTGTTCCAACGCGTCCAGGAGGCTTGAGAAAGTTAGATTTGGCTTTCGTTTCACTGAAATCAGAGATCGTCATACACAGTTGCGGAACCGGGGTTTTTATCTCAAATCTGACAACCAGCTTGCATATTTGGTCTTTTGAATCAATATTGCAGGTTCCAGTAGCTAATTCAACCTTTGCATGCCTTTTTTTGGTTGCTGGGGTCATTTTTTTGTAGCTAAAGGCGTTCTGTTTACACTGGAGCAACATTGTCTGTGCATTTGCAAGAAAAATACCTTCTAGGTTTTGTTCGCAGCACAGAAAAACCATCTGGGTGTCTTTCCGTTTTTGCATGCAGTCTGTATATTTTGCAAAAACGTGCTCAGGAAGCTACAGCAGGACTCCTCTCCGTTGGCAGCTGCAGGTTTGAAGACAGTTTTCAAATGCACCGTTCTTGCTCATATGGACTCCTTTTCCCACAATTTTTTTTTTATTTTAGCTATTTTTTTGTGCTCTATGCACTAGTCTAGATGTTTTTTTATTTTGATGCCAAGATTTTTTAGAAATTGCAGATTCTCAGTCATGACATTGCACGATTCTCGTTTTGGGAACTTCAGAGGATCATAACTTTCACATACGACCTCGTATCAAGGCGATTCTTTTTTTGAAAGTGCATGATTTTTTGAGTAGATCATAGTGGTACTGTTTATTTCTCCAGATATTATGCCAAAGTTGTATTTTCAGCATATGCTCTTCATGAGGGTTTTGTAATGCATTGAAATCAAGACCACTTAGTATTTATTGCCAGTGGTAGTTGTAAACGCACTAATATAAAGTGCCAAATCATATTTTCTTGGGGGGGTTCTTTGATTGAGTGAAAAGGGGGGGTTGTCTTGGTTGGGTTCTCTTCTTTTCGACACTTCTTCTCTGCATTTCTTCATCATGGATCAAACAAATATGCCTATCCTAACTCCATACAATTACTTTGAGTGGAAATCATGCATGACAATTCACTTAAGGAAAGCTGGATTAAATAGGATAACTATGGGACTTGAAACTGAACCTGCTAAAGATGAAGATAAGCCTAAGTGGTTTAACAAATGTGATGAGGCCTATGGAACATTGTGTTTGTCTATTTCTCCTGATTTGCTCTTTCACATTGAGTCTTTGAATACACCAAATGAAATCTAGACAAAGCTAGAAACACTATTTGGCACACAAGATTCAATGAGGGGTCATATGTTGGAAAATGAACTAATTAGTTTAAGTCCAGGCAATTTCAACACAATCCAGGATTTCTTCACCAAATTGAAATCACTAAGGCTGCAGTTAAAACAATGTGGAATTGAAAAGAAAGATGAACAACTGATTCTTAGTATTCTCCCTAAGCTAAGTTCAGAATATTCTGTGTTTGTTTCTACTTTCTATGCTAGTAAGGGTGCACTTGGTACTCAATTCAACATGCCATCTTTAGATGATTTTGCTGTCAATCTCACTTGGGAATAGGACAAGCTAATCCAAATGGGCACTCTAAAGTCCTCTAAGTCACATGCCTTGGCTGCTAACCAAGGCACAAAAGAACAGAAAGGACAAAGTAGTAACAACAATAGTAAGGATAAGAAACAAAAGAATAGCAACGAGAAGAAGGATCAGATAACGATTGCTTCAAAAGCAACTAATGAGACCCAATATTCCAAGGGCGACAAGCCTAAGAAAGAGAGGGTCCAATGTGCCTATTGTAAAAGACCCGGTCATGATGAACATAAATGTTTGAAGAAACAAATTGATCACTTGACACACATTCTTGAGAAAAATAATATCAGTGTTCCTGAGTCTGTCAAACATAGTTCTAATGAGGGGTTTAATAAGGCAAAAGAAAATAGCAAGGGGAAAGGAAAGGGCAAGGCCCTTGTTGCAGTTGCTACTTCACCATCCACTTGGGTTCTTGATTCAGGTGCTTCGCACCACATGGCTTCATCTAAGGAAGAACTTGCATCCTTGGAGCCGTGTACTATGCCTTCTATTTTGATGGGTGATAACACTCCTATTGAGGTGTGTGGGAGAGGATCTGTTGATGTGGGGGATGGCACAATCCATGATGTTCTTTGTGTGCCATCATTATCAACTAATCTCCTATCAGTATACCAGATCACTCACACAGGTTCAGGAAAGCGGGTTGAGTCCACTCCTGATTCAGTGGAGATTCGTGAGTTGCACAGTGGTTCTACAGTTGCAGTTGGGAGAGTAGATCATCAGTCACGGCTCTATCTATTTTCTCACTTTGTTCCTGATCCTCCTTCACCTATTTTGCTCACTCATTCTAATGATGTGAGTAGATTATGGCATGAGCGGTTTGGCCATCTTAACTTCCGCTACTTGCAGCAGCTCAACCAGCAGAGCATGGTCACAGGGTTGCCTTCAGTTTAGTTTTTAGGTGGTGTTTGCCAAGGTTGCATTCTTGGTAAGCATCCTAAGGAAAAGTTTGACAAAGGTAAGGCATGGAGAGCTTCACAGATACTGGAGTTAGTTCATAGTGATTTGGTTGGTCCATTTCAGCATCCTTCTTTCAGCAGGGCTAGATATGTCCTCACATTCATTGATGACTTTTCTCGAAATACTTGGGTGTACTTTCTCAAACAAAAGTCAGAGGTATTTGATCATTTTCAAGACTTCAGATCTTTTGTAGAGAAGCAATCTGGGAAAGCCATCAAAGTTTTGCGCACTGACAATGGTGGTGAGTATGTCAACCATCGGTTTGAGAGGTTTTGCACTTTAGAGGGGATTGATTTGCAGCATTTAGTTCCATACAATCCTTAGCAAAACGGTGTTGTAGAATAGAAGAATAGGTCCTTGAAGGAAATGACAAACTGCATGATTCACTCCAGATCTCTTGCACCACAGTATTGGGTAGAAGCCATTAACTGTGCTTGTTATATCCAGAACTATGTTCCTCACCGAGCCTTGAAGGGAATCACTCCTTTTGAAGCTTGGAGCGGTCGGAAACCATCAGTTAAGCACTTTCAATTTTTTGGTTCTCCTACATGGGCCCACATTCCTGCAGAGAAACACAAGGCCTTGGATCCGCAGAGTAGACCTTGCATATTTTTAGGTTATCCTGATGGTGTGAAGGGTTATTGGTTGCTCCACCCTACTACACATGAGTTGTTCATTAAGAGGAGTGTTCAGTTTGAGGAGGGCTCTTCGAGCTCACTTTCTATCACTTCTCCAACTCCTTCTACTTTGACATTGGAGTCACTTGGGATACATGACAGATCTTCTGATGAGTCAGATTCACCTGAGCAGTCTTCTATCTCAACTTCTAATGCAGAGAGCGATTCAGAGGACTCACCTTCTTCCTCTCCAAGTCATCATTTAGAGGTTGATGATTCTCCTCCAGATTCTCCATCTTCCCATCCACTTTGGGCTAGATAGACCTTGCAGGTGATTAGGTTGGGGATCCATCAGATACCAGGCAGACTCGTTCACAGTTCCAGGATGCTCCACATGTCTTCATTGCTACTGCCTCAGATCCACAATCTTTTCATGAGGCTTCTAGTATTCCTAAGTGGGATATAGCTATGCAGGAGGAGTATAGTTCCTTGATGAGGAACCACACTTGGGATCTTGTCCCTCTTCGTAAGGGAAGAAAAATTGTTCGATGTAAGTGGATCTATCAGACAAAATTTGTAGCAGATGGGTCGGTTGACAAGTATAAGGCTCGCTTGGCCACTAAAGGATTCTCCCAGGTTCCTGGTATTGACTACTCTGAGACTTTTGCACCAGTTGCCCGAATGAATTCCATCCAACTTGTTCTTGCCATTGCTACAGCTAATCATTGGAAAGTACACCAGATGGATATGAAGAGTGCTTTTCTTCACGGTGACCTTTAGGAGGAGATATACATGGAGCAGCCATAGGGGTTCCTTCAGGATTCTTCACTTGTGTGCCATCTTCAGAAGTCTCTCTATGGCCTCAAATAGGCTCCTCGGGCCTGATATGCTAAGATGGACTCCTTCCTTCTCTCAGTTGGGTTCACTTGGTGCCATTCTGATCCCAATGTCTACATTCTACAGTAGGATGATTCACTCCTATTTTTGGTTCTGTATGTTGATGACTTATTGATCACAGAGAGTTCTTCATCCACCATTGGGGCTGTCAAAACTACCCTTCATGATAGGTTTTTGATGACTGACTTGGGCTTGTTGCATTACTTTCTTGGGATTGAGATCTACCAGTCTACTTCTGGGATCACCATCAACCAGTCCAAGTATGCTCTATATTTGCTCTCGAGGTTTCATATGGTTGACTGTAAGCCTGCTCCGACTCCCTTTCTTTCTAGAGTCAAACTTGAGGCTCAGTGTTCTTCTCCACTTGTTGATGGCACTTTGTACCGATAGCTTGTTGGGAGTCTCATTTATCTGACTCATACGAGACCTGACATTTCATATGCTAGGCATGGTCTCTCGATTTATGCAGGAGCCTCATGAGCTACATTGGAAAGCAGCCAAGCGGATCCTTCACTACATTCAAGGTTCTCATAGTTTTGGGATTCACTACACAGCGAGTATTGAGCTTGACTTGGTGGGCTACATAGATTCAGATTGGGCGGGCGATTCTCAGGATCGTAAGTCTACTTCAGGTTACAGCTTCTCACTTGGTTCAGGTCTATTTGTTGGTCAAGCAAGAAGCAATCTACTATTGCTCTATCTTCTACTAAGGCTAAGTATCGGGGGGCTGTGAATGCCTCTACTGAGGCCATTTGGCTTTAGAATCTTCTCACTGAGTTTGGCATCCAGATCAGATGGCCATCAGTCATATTTTGTGACAACCAGAGTTCCATTGAGATCTCACGAAATCCGGTCCATCATCAGCGGACCAAACACATAGAGGTTCACATGCACTACATCCGGGAGCTCATCCATGGCCACGTCATCGACCTTCACTACTGTCCAACATCCAAGTAGGTTGCTGATATCTTCACCAAACCCTTCACTAAGAGCAAGTTCCTTCATTTGCGAGCTTTGCTGGGGGTGCAGGATGCTTCATCTTCTGGGGGGGCTTCTTCCTCTCACTCAGAGTCTTGACTCTCTCTACTTTGGGGGGGTCTCTTCTCTCTCTATTTTGGGGGGGAATTTTATGTACATGGGTACCTCATTAGGCTTGATTTGCCGGAACCCATTTCTACATCCACCTAAGCTTCGCTTATGGGGGGGTGTTAGTGTAGTTTTTTATTTCCTAGTTGGGTTATTTATTTTTCCCTATATTCCTAGGTTTTTTCTACACTTATTAATCTCACTTAGGTTAATCAAGCATGTCTTATTAGGTGAGTGGTTGCGAGGTGTCACCTTCCTACATGTGAGCATCCATTAGCTATCTTGGGAAGATACTTTTCTATCTTTAGTCCGATAGATGGTTGCTCCTCATTGGTCGGTGTTGCCACCTCCTCCCTCTTCCTAGTCTATATAAGCATGCTACCTGGCTTGTATTTGACATCTGTTGCTTTCGCATCCTCTTAATGCTATTTTGCTTCTAGCATTTGCATTACTCTCTTGGAGACTAACTCTGTGTTGCTATTTTGATTTCGTATCATTTGCATTCATAGTTTAGATATCTATTCTTTGCACTAGTTTTCTGGGTTAATAATCTTTCATATTCTAACAATTGTCAATGTCACCTTATAAACAACCTCTTAAATCTAGTGATTTTCACATGATTTTCTGCATTTTTTACCATTTTCAAGTACCCATTTGGCCAATATATTGATCTAGGAAGTTTTTGCAGTCATTAGGATCCATTTGTAGACTTTAATTTCATTTTTTATTGCCTTTTCTACAAAAAGCAAGATTTTTGGGGGTCACAGACTTTTCATTTGTAGTGGCATTAATTATTGTAAAATGTGCCAAAAATCCACACAAACTTGGTAAAATGTTCATCATGATGTGACAAATAGATATACAATTCAAATTCATCAAGAAAATCCAATTTGCTCCTTGAAAAACTCAATTTTTGGCCCAAAATACCAAAAAGTATAGGTTTTGGGTGTCACGAACTAAAAATTGCTGGAGGTCACATTTAGCACAGGTCTGTGAGGTGCAATTCTAGCACAAAATGGTTTTGGCACTAATTTGGGGTCCAATTGACCTTAGCGCAGATTTTAGGTCCAACCGACCAAAGTCAGTGAAGGTAGTTTTCAGCGCGGGTCTGTGAGGTCTACTTTTAGCGCTAACTTCATTGGCGGAGATTTTCAATGCAACCGACTAGCGCGAATTTGTCTGTCTACTGACCAAGGGCAGTGAAGGCAAATATTAGCGCAAGTCAGTTTAAGCCCGTTTTAGCGCTTTTCTTCAAAATTGTGTCGGTGAGGGTTTTTGGTCCGACTGACTTAGCGGTAGCTTGGAGGGAGGTTGGTCGAAGGCGAATTTAGTGCAAAAGTTGGTAGAAGGCATTTTTAGCGCTTTTTACAGTAGGAGGTGTTTTTAGTGCCAGATTTTGAATTGGCTAGGCTGAAAGTATATTTAAAAATATATTTAAGTATATTTTAAATTTCTTAAACTTTAAATATTTTTAAATATACTTTTAGGATGTTTGAGATAGCTTCTAGATCCATAGGATTTCATATGCAGATTCTAGAATTTTGAGGTTCCACTAGATTTTAGACTTAGTCATTTTTTAGGATTTTTAGGATTTCAAACTTAGCCAAATCAGGGCTTTAGGAATTTGACATGATTTTGCAACTCTGAGACCTGGAAACTAGGAATTTAAACATAACACATCCCGCAGTAGCAATTTCAAGGCCAATATCTAGTGACATAGGATTTTTGAGCAAAGTGCAGTAACACCCCATTTTAGCACAAAAGATAATAAATGGCAATCTTTTAAGCACAAGACCACTCAAGACACTTCCAAATCAATCATGCATAATATCAAATGACTCCAAACATGCAAAATACTCAAATCTGGAACAAATCCTACACTCTAAGCACAAATTCACTTTCTCATCATCATAAGGCAAAAAGGTTGAGACTTCAAGCCAAAGAAAAAGAGGGGGTCTCCATTTGAAAAAATGGGGCGTGTGTGCAAGGCACAACAATGACCTTGGCCTTCTTTCCCTTAGACACAAATTTGATCCTTGATTTGGAAACCTTGGATGTACCTAGAGTATCACTTTTATTCTTTGTTCTTAGTTCAACCTTCTTACCAGTTTGCTCTAAAACCTCTTCTTCAGATCCGGTTACAAAATATTTCAATGGTATGCCTTTATTTTGGAGCCACAAGTTTGTGTTAGCTAGCACAGGTTCAAACCTCCTCCTTAATGAATTCAATTCCTTTTGAGACCATTGGATAGGTGGGAGAGGAGAATTAGCAATCTGCTTATTATTATACTTAGGATCAACCAGCTCTTCATCATCCACCATGTCTTTAGAAATATCAGCTAAACCTAAATACTCAATTTGATCTAGAGATAGCCTACCATAATCTAGTTTTCTGATTTCCTCCTCAGTCCTCAGATCAATCCAGATGTCTTCAACCATTGGCTCATGAAATTGAGTCTTTCTTTTGATCTTATCTTTCACACCCCTATAATCAAACCTTGGTCTCCATTTGAAATGCTTCATGGTCACCAACTGCATCTCAGTCTCCATAGCTCTGGTCTTCACTATAGTTGACACAGAGTATCTGCCAATTTCAACTGGAAACCTAAATCCTGGTTTCTTAAGCTCCATTTGCTTATTATGCACGATAATCATTTGTCTACACAATTCCATCAAAATGAGTTTTTCCAAAGGAAATCTTAGCAACATGTAGGGATAGCCTTGGAAAAATCCAACCCTTAGATATGAAAAAGTCTAAAACTATAAGAACATACACCTGAAACCATTCACAACTGACCAAGCCTCATCTGAAACTCTTCTTTGTTCTAATTGAGGATAAAAAATACATAGAAACACTGCAAAGAAGGCATCATTTACCCTCCTGAAGTGATGGATTGAACTCTTAATTGTCAGCTGAGGATAATATTGATACACAGGAACAACCCTCCTATCTCCTTCAGATGTCAAACCTAGAAAGATTCTCATTGAAGTTGCTATGTACAGAAGATAGGAAGTCATATAGAATTTGAAAGTAGTATGCACCTTGATCAATTGCTCATGAATAGCATTGCTGATATGTTCTCCCCAAAAGATTCTCTGTTGGTTTCTGAGAATCACCTTGATGAAAGGATACATCCATTCATGAAAAAATGAAGAATAAGCTAATCCCCTCACTCTACTAAGAAGATTTATTAAATCACCTACTTCCTCAACAAAATCACTTTGAGGAAAGCTCCTTGGCCATTTGGACAAATTTGATGTTGGTGTTTTCAGCCACTTGGTGTTAATTACCTTCTTAGCCTTCTTAGTATCCTTATCATATTCTTGTTGAGCAATAGTATAATTAAGTTTTACAACATCAACCAAAGTGGGACACATGAAAACTTTATCAATAAACTTTGGATCCAATCTTATGATCACAGTACCATTTGCATCCACTACTGCCCTAGTGTCTTTATTGTAGAAATGTGCACACTAAAGAACAAATTTTGTATTATGAGCTACCACTGGAAATGGTGACACTAGGTGAATCTTTATAGATACAATCTTCTTCATCAGAGGACTAGGGTTGTTTGACTTAGTCCTTTCTACAAACTCAGCCATGTCTACATGGCCAATCTCTGTATCCCAAATTTCATCAACATTCAAGGTAACTAAGGTGATTGGAAAAACCCCTTGATATTTAAACTTCATTACTTTTAACTTCTTCAAAGATAGCTCAATCATATGGAAAACCAACACCAGAAGGACGTCGATGAATAGAGCAAACTCGCAGAACAATCTGCAACAAAAATCCATGATCATGCAGTTAGGGGAAATACTGGTAATTTGGGAAAACTGCATGTTGACGATCATGACTATAGGAGTAAGCTTGAAAGGGCTAGAGTGCAAGCGAGTCAAAAAAATGGAGGAAAGCGAGCTTAGGAAAGTAAATTTGAAAATCTCCCAAAGTTAGAAAAATTTGAGGGAGTGAATGCACGGGCAGCAAAATTTGTTGCCCTTGCACTTGAGGGATAATCTGCAAGTGTTAGGGTTGTAAAATTCGTTGACCCTACATAATAGGATAATACTAGGTGTTAAGATGGTAAACTTTACTAACTTTGCATGTTAAGAGTAGGTTTGCAAGTTTTGTGTAATGGCCGCAAAATTTGCCAACCATACACTTGGTAATTCATTTGCTCAAGGTTTACGTAGGATCGGCAAAACTCACCACCTCAACATCTTGGAAGAACCTTGTGACAAGTGTGCAAGTGGAAAAAATTGTCGACTTTGCACTTGACCCTAAGGCTTACTAATATATGAGCTAGCGGTGAATTTTGCCGCTTCAACATATATTGTAAGTTGGTATGTTACGGTGATAAGTGTGACCATTAGACACAAATCATCATATAGGAACGGCAAATTTTTCCATCCTTACATGATGTGAAGATGTGAAGAGGTAAAGACTACATCGACAAATATCCAAATGGCATATACAATTTATCTAATACAAACACAAACTAAGATGAAAGAATCAACAATAATTTACTTAATGAAAAACGAAAAAAGAATGCCGTCACAAAAAAAGAAAAATGCAAATCTTACAATGAGAAGACTAGGGTTTTAAAATAGTAATAAAGAAATGATTGTTAAGGATTTAGTCACATGCAAACCCTAGGAGAAAAAGAGAACCATGAACAAAAGGCGAAAACTTACCTCTGCCAGGAAAACTAGAAACCCTAGTCATTTGAATCTCCACAATTTTCTTAGTAAAGAATCACAATGTCAGCCTGGTAAGTGGGGATGTAAGCAGAACAACCAAGATGAAAGGAAAAATGAAATAAAAATAGTTTAAAACACATTTAAAACTTAAAATGAAACTTAAAAATGACATTAAATGCCACACGAGTTGAACTTACAGTCGCATTTAATTTGTACTTAGTCAATAAAACTCACTGACAACACATAAGCACAAGACCTAAAAATACATTGGCAGTATATATTACCACCACTACACACTAAAAACATTATAAGGAAAAAGCATGGGCGGCGATTGTTGCTGCCCATTCAAACAAAACAATAAACATGCAAAAGCAACAAAATTGGCCGACTTGGCACATCAAACCAACAATAATCATGCAAGGGCGGTAATTTTCACCGACCTTACACAAGTAACTTAAAAATTTTCTAACACCCTAAAATGGTCAAAATTGATATTTTGACAGGCTTGTAACATAGTCAGTCTTCACAAATCTCAAGAAATCAACTAAGGGGAATGTCACAAACCATTTCTTAAGATGTCAGATGACTTTGCATGAGACCAAAAGAACTTGTCTCAATTTGTGAACTTAGGGTGTAGGCTACGAAATAGACAAGTTTCATAGGGGTTGTCTACAAAATTAGCGCAGCTAATTTTGAGAACAACAATTGGCTCTAATTGGGAACTTCTTTTGATCATTCTTTGAAATGATCAAAGGGAGAAGAATCCAGTTTATAAGTGCCTTCATCCATGCCATTAGGCCATAGAGTCAAGCTACCAAAAAGAAAAAGACACAAAATACTAAAATGAAAAATAAAAAATAAGAATACCAAAAAACTATACAAATGTACAAATGAACTTATCTAATAATTCAAGGGTTGAAGTGCTTCAGATGTTGTCCACTGTGAGGTAGCAAGAATGGTGTTCCATCAAGATACTCTAGAAAGAAGCTATTTTCACCACAAAATTGATGAATGATGAATGGGCCTCTCCATAGGGAGTCAAACTTCCCATGCATTCCTTTTGGCTCTCTCCTCTTGTCCCATAACAAGACTTGATCTCCAATTTGAAATTCTTGAGCCTTCGCCTTCTTGTCAAAGAGCTTCTTTACTTGACTTTGATGTTTAGCAATACGATCTACTACCATAACTTACTACTCTTCAAGTTCAGTAAGGTACATTATTCTTTTGTTAATAGAACTTTCAAAAGTTCTATCTTGCACTGCCTTGGCCAACTTCAAAGCTAGCAATTCCAAAGTAATAGGTATCTCTGCATTTAGACCATATAGAAGCTGAAATGGTGACATACCTATTGCCCTTTTGGGGGTAATCCTATCCACCCATAAAGCATCAAATAAAGCTTCATGCCAAGTTCTCTGATTATCCTCCACTAGTTTCCTAATAATGGTAACCAAATTTTTGTTACTACATTTTGCCTGACCATTCCCTTGCAAATAATAGTCTGATGAATGAGAAAGGATGATCCCATGTTCATAGCAAAAACTAGTAATCTCATTTGAAGAAAATAGGTAGCATTATCTTCTACAATTTTGTTTGGAACTCCAAACTGGGAAATAATATTTTCGTTAACAAAATTACATACTACCTCAGAAGTAGCATGCTTGACTGGAATTTCCTCCACCCACTTGGTGAAGTAATCTGTTGCAGTAAGAACAAAATTGTGTCCCGCACTCAACGGTGGGTTTACAGCATGAATGAAGTCAATACCCCATTGCTGAAAAGGTTCTTCAATCACAACTGGCTTTAGTGGTAGTGCAGTCAACTTAGGCTTTCCAACAAATTGTTGACAAAGTTCACATCTACGTACCCAGTTACACGCATCCTGAAATAATGTGGGCCAATAGTACCTAGCCCGTAAACTTTTATGAGTTTTTATAGGTGTAGAAAAATGTCCTCCACATGCCAAATTGTGAAATGACTCTAGAAGTCTACTTTGCTGTGCTTTATCCACACAACAGAGAAAAAATCCATCAAGGCTTCTTTTATACAAACCATTATCCCACAAGACATAGTTTGCAACCTTTAACTTGATAGTTTGCTTCTCTTTATAAGATAAATGAGGACACTCACCATAGGTAAGAAAATGAACAATATTAGAATACCACTCATCTATAGTAGTAACAAAAAGAACAGTTGGCATATCCTTAACCTCTTCCTCTTCATCTCCAGTTTCTTTTGGGACATTGTCAGTAATCAATTGACACAAACCTCTCCCATGCACAAGCTTGGTGGGTTTGATATCAAGATCAAACTCTTGAATTTTGGCAATCCAATTACCCCTTTTGGTCCCAAACTCTTGTTGTGTCAGGATAGATTTCACTATTGTATCCAACACCAAAACAATAGTATGTAAATTCAAAATATAAAACTGGAAATGCTTCACTGCCTTGACCATGATATAAGCATGTTCCTCCATATATGAGTATTTCAGTTTATGAGCCTTCAGAGAGCAACTCATAAACAAAATAGGAGATTCCACACGTTCTTCATTCTGCTGAACAAGAATGGCTGAAAGTGTATGCTCAGAAGCATAATTGTACATTATGAAGTCCTTAGTATAGTCAGGACAAACTAGAACTAGAGCATGAGCTATGGCCCTTTTAATGTCCTCAAAGGTTGCTTTACCTTCTGCACTATTGATGATGATGATGAGTCATAACAAAATGCATAAAAATTTGTACATCAAACCTTTATTATCTTGTAAAGTACGATCAACTTAAGATAAGTTGATGACTCCAAGTCTCTGTTGATCAGGTCATGATCGTATGATGTTACTCAGAGGTTGATGTGACATGTTGTTTTCCATTTCAAGGGGTCTTACATTTGTCTTGATGATCAATATTGCTCTATTTCCTGTAAATTTACTCCACAGAGAGGTTATTTCTACTCTATTTCCAAAGATAGCTGATGTATTTACAAGTTTGATCAATTCTTTTGATTATTGATCATCATGAACCTGTTCTTTCTTCTACACAGTATTTATTCAAATGATGTGTCTATAAGTGGATATTTGCATATATCTCTTGGATATTTGTATGAATTTGCATTATATTTGTCAATTTAACATGCTTTTACTCTAAATATGCTATGTATTTCTAATTATCTATGAGATATCAGCATATTTCACGTTATTTACTTTTAATTCTCTATTATTTGCAATTATGGTGATGAATTGTTATGAAATTGAAAGAAATTTAAAAGAATGCTTTTAATTTTAGTGAATCTTTAGCCATTGAACCACATACATACAAGATACATTCACGAGGAGAATAAATCAAACCATATGTCACCAGGATGTTCCACAGCTAGATATGGATGATGCTAACTTCAAAGGATAAGGAATGAAAACAACACATGCAGACTGACAAGCACTCCAAGGGATGCAGCTGATCAATGCATGTATCTAGATTTCAAACACAAATTACTCAAGATTTATGATGATTTGTAATCAAATTGTCTTCTCTTTCATTTAGTATGCATAACATGTACATTTACAACAACTTTGAAATGAGTCCTGATATTTCAGCAATCAAATTTCAATTAAGTTTTGAATTCAAAATATGGCACCCCTGTACCTTTTATAGAATAAGGTGAGGGAGCAATTACAAATAACCTATGGTCAGGATTTATCAATTAAGATCTACAGTCAATAACAACTCCTTGACTCAGTCAACTTTCCTTCGTGGCACAGGTTGCCAGCTGGCAATCATCTGGATGACTCATTACCTTATGAGTACCTAATGTATATGTCTTCTTGTGATGTATCTTCATTTATTCCTTGTGTTCCTCTTCTTTATCTTCTTCTTCTTCATCATGATTATCATCTTCATTACTTTATGTATTGTTGTCACCCTGATGAACATCATCCTGCATATGGACCTTCAATGTCGTCCTGATATTCTCATAGGCTTGTACTATTTTATCTACCTCCCTGCCATCTTGGGTTTTGGATTTCGTTATGGCATGCTTATGAGACTGGAATTCGCCTTTGATCACATCCAGCTTACCCTTTTTGTTGTTCAAAGTCTCATTGTAAGTTTCTACCTTGACCTTTATCCTCATGATCTTGTTCATCACCTCTTCTGTCAGGTGGGTGAGGGGGTCATCAGCTACCGATTGGAAATTATCATGTAGTGCCTTGATGGCAAAGTCTGCCTCTTGGTTTTCAATCTTCCCCTCTACTTTCCCTTCCAAAGTTTCTAGGATCTCTGCTTCATATGCCATCATGTCGTGTAGCTTTATACTAATATCCCTGAGCTTGCCACTACCTTTCTTCAGGATATCACATTCGAACCTGATATCTTCATACCATATGTCTATTAGTAGGGAAGTGTTATTATTCAGTACTTGATTGTTTATTAGGATTTGAGGATCAATCCTCTTCATCTCACTCAAAGTAGTTAGGTCCTTTTCCAATTGGAATGACCGTCTCCCTGTTTCATTTTGCATTTTATCTACTTTTCTCTTCAAACTGCTTAAAGAATTCCGCCTCTATAAAGAGGTTTTCAATACATCCTTAGCTCCTGTGAGGGCTGATAGCATCCACTTTTCCATGATCATGGCTTCGTGCTTTATGAGGTCCAACTTGTTGATCTCCTCTTGAGATATGACAGTCAATAGGACTGCCGAATCAACTGGTGTATTACTAGGGTTAATAAACCCCTTTATATATGAATGTAGCTAAGCAATGTGCTCTTTATGTTGTTTATTTTTCTCTTTCTCCTTCTTTATCCTTTGGGTCAAAGAATCAATTATATCCTTCCCTTCTTGACCCTCTTGGTCTTCATTAGCAAAACCTAAATCAACAATTGTGATTTGGAACTCTTCAAGGGTGATCTTGCCCTTCTCTTTCTCTATAGTGGGAAGTGCTACTTGGGCTATCCTTCTGCCTATAGAAAGATCTCTTCTAATAGCCGACATTAGTCTGGCTTTCCTCTTGGGCTTCATTATTATCTCTGCAAATAGGCTGGAAACATCAAATTCTTGAATTTCAAACCCTCCTTCCATACTTTTTTCTTTCTCCAGCCATTAAGATACTTCATCTCTGGATCCCTGACATCCTTTGTCATCATCATGTCTGCCATGATCTCTAGTATCTACTTCTATTCTGGGTGGAGAAGGTGACTTCCTAGGTTCTTCCTCATGGAGTTCCTCATGAGGGGAATCTTGTTAAATCTCTTCTTGCCGAGGGGCTTCCCTTTGTGGGGGAGGATCCTGTGGAGTGTCCACATGATGATCCTATGCTTGATCCTGCACTCCCTCTTTCTAAGCTTCATCTACTTTAGTATTTTCCTCATCTTGAGGCATATTAACATTCATGGCTATCTGTGTGTTTGGCCTTGGTGTATCACCCTGATCTTGGATCACATTTTGTTTTGTGCCCAATGCACCAATGTCTTTTGTCTTAAGGTCCTCATGACCTAACTTATATTTTTCTCCTGTATCTCCCTGAGTCTAGGCGGCACCATCACCTGATGTACCTTTATCACCCCCGCCTTTCTGTTGGACTTCCACTATCTTTGGCTCAACGGGTATCTCATGTTGTTGCTGGCCCATATCTGGAGCATTGCTCTGTTCTCCTACCTGCTTGGCTACTTCAACTTTCTCTGTCACATCAGGTGCACCTGCTTTGTCGTTGGGGCTCATATCCTCCCTGTATGTCAAGTCTATAACTACAGGGCTAGTCACTTGATCGACCAACTTGTCAAGCCCAATTTGTTGGGCTGCCCTCTTTGGGCTACTTTCCTTTTCTTCCTCAGCTGTTTGCTTTATCTCCTCCAATACTGCCATCTGTGCTAATGGGGTCCCATGTGGGGTCATACAAGTATTAGAGGCGAGAGTCTCCATCCTTTGAGAAGCTACATTCTACACTACTTCATCATCTAATAGGTCCATAGTGTCTCCCAAGGAGAAATGACCACCCTGACCTACCTTGGAAGCCTCTTTTGCTTGTTCTTCTACTCTCTCAATCTTAAACTTGATTATGGTGGGAAGCGTCACATCATGTTGCAGCTCCTTCCTAAATACTTCACCACCAGGTCCTCTTACTACAATGGGATCAGCCCTCATATCACCCCACATGGATGTTCTCTGCTTCTTGGGTGGTGATGTTAGTGGTATCACCTTTCTCTTCTTACTAACCATCATAGGGTCATCACCTGCAGGCTCTTTTTCTACCTATACCTCCTCAAAAGGGATATCTTCTTCCACATCCTATTGTGAGGTTTGGCCTTCCTCCTGTACTTTTGCAGTTTCAATAGCTGGCTTTAGGATCCTCTTTGTCTTTGGTTTATCCATGAGAGGTGGGGCAGATGATGCGGATGCTTGTCCTGATGTTGATGCACCTACAGCTGGTATGGAAACCCTTTCAATTATCACCCCTTTAGGCTCATCTTCAGTTTTCTTTCCTCTAGGGGGACCTTTCCTCTGTTTCTGGGTAGGTAGCCTCTCTCCATTTGACTTTCTCTTCTCATTGAGGAAGTCATCATACTCCTCATCAGTTAGTTCTTGCCTTTTCTTCTTGGCATCTACAGTAAGGGCTACACCCCTTTTCTTCAATCTATTTATATGTTCATCTATCCAAGTTTGGGTTAACTACAGCACCCCACCTATAAATTGGTCCAAGGAAATATCCTCTGGCTATGTTAGATCAGGGGCTAAGATGGTGTCATTGTAGACCTTCTTGTCTTCATATTTATTTGACATCATTTTTCCATCATCTTTCTTTAGTTGTGCTAGCACTGGGATGCAGTCATATGTCCTTATCTGGTTCAAGGTGAGCCTCTAGTATTTTCTTCTTCTCACCTCAACTTCATCCTCACAATCTGTCCAAAAATCCTCCAGATGCTTCTAATGAATAGGATTTCCTGTTATTTTCTGTATCTTGCCATAAGGGTCATAAGATCTAGCCAATGGAAATGGATGCAGATACATCAGTTTCAAACCACCCATGGCATGCTCTATGCTCTGTGAATCTGAGCACATATACCAGCTCATAGACACTGGAAATAGTACTAGGGGTATCTTCTTTTGTACTTTATATGCCTCCACTATAGTAGACACCTGTCTAAGAAATTCCATCAAGACCACCCTATCAGTAGGGTACCTTGGTAGCATAAGGGCCTGTTCTTCAAATCCTTCTATTCTTATATATGAGAAGGTGGCATACTGGATGAACTAGGCCCCATGTCTGTAAACAACTTCTTGAGCCTCCATGCTCAATCTCTTGGTTCTGTCTTCCTCCATGGTTCTAAATAGATGCATAGAGAATGCATCATTCAGCAATTTGTAATCTAGGAGGTAGTTCTTTCTCTGTAGCTGAGGATAATGATCCCATATGTGGGCATCATCTACATCACCACCAGCCTTGACCATTGTAGTCAATGCATCAAAGGTTCCCTTGTAGGCACATGAATACACAACATATGAGGTCATATGAAATGAGCATTCTTGACCTCCCAGGTTCCTCATCTCTTCATCTAATGCATCACTAATGACCTTGGCCCATAATGGCTTGTTATCTATATAAAGGACCATCTGGATGATTCCAAACATCCAATTCTTAAAATTTCTAGCATGAGGCATACCTGTCATCTTGCTGAGCAGGGCAATCATGTATTGGTACTCATCATCAAAATCAAATTTGAACAAGTGCATGGGCAACTTAGCTGAGGTAGTGTAGGTGCTACTCTTAGACCTCCACTGATACATCCTCTTTCTTGCATTCTTCTTATTGTAATTATACTCTATCTCCAGTTTATGTAGATCTAGACTAACCACCTTCTTTCTAACTGGCAAGTTAAATGTAGAGGTGATGCCCTCAATTGAAAAGTTAGCATATACCCTTCCATGCTTCTCCACCCGCTTGGTCTGAGGGTTATAGTTCCTGGCACATTCTACTACCAGCTCTGGGGTGTCCATGGCATATGGGAATCCAGCTGCATGCCACATTCCTGAAACATATATTGCATCTAGAAGGGTATTATCTTTATCCTGATCTATTCTAGTTGACCATACTACTAGATTTGTATCTCCTTGGTGAGTGTCTCCAATGATGCCATACTTGAATTGTACCCCTTTAGGCTGAACAAACACGGGTTTAAGAAATTCTAAATCAGACCTATTTTGTCTAAGGTCTGTCATGGGCTCCTACAATAAACATGCCTTGTCTTACCATACGATATCTATATGCATTCATACAATCATTATATATCTTTACAACATCATGCATACTCTATTTATCATCTTTACTACATCATGATGTGCACACTTTCAGATTCAAACCATAAGCAAGAACATACTACTTGAACATGCAGAAAATGACAATAGGAGGGTTTTCAATTACTTACCTGATAACACTTTTCTCCTGGGTTAGATGGGTGATTACAGAAAAGGGCTGCAAATGTTGATGATCACCCATTTCGTTACACTACAAGCTCTAGTCCATTCACAAGTAGCTTGTATGAGGGTTTGACTTCTCTGCCCTGTAATTTCTTATTTTTTTGCAAGGTAAATGAAAATAACCTTGGAAAGATACATTTAAACACATCCGTAGGGCAAATTAGGGTAAAACTGAGTTAAATTGATTGAATCCGTTGATCCTCTTCAAAGAATCCATGGATGATGCCAGGTGTTTGAATTATATTCGCAATCGGTGAGAATCCATCTACCACATTTATGTCCATTTAATGTTAGGAAATAGGAGGGGGGTGATCTTTGAAAGATCAGCTAATATTCAAAATATGACCCCCTCTGGATAAAATGACCCCCCGCCTTTGATTGGCAAAACTAATGCAAAGGAATCAGGTGATGTGGTCAACGCTGACCACATGTATATTGGGTCATGAATTTAAGATCAGGGGATGTTTAAAATATGACCCCATGAATAAAATGACTCCATTGGAGAAAGATCATGGTGATGTCACCATGTTGATGACCTTGTTTAAGTGTTGTGTTGTAATGACATCATCGTCATGTTATTGAATATGGTGGGCATTGGATATATACCTCCATGAGATAAAATGGAATAATGATGTCATCATCAGGGTGATTTCCTTCATTCATTGGGTTTAGATGATGTCATCGTCATATTGGCATAGGGTGATATTTTGCAAAGAGGGTGATATTTGTAAGATGACGGATATTAACAATATGACCCCCCGCAAAATATGTGTTGTTTGACGGGCAAATATTGGCTACTACGTAAAATTGATGTCTGGACTCCATGGATGAAGTGATTATTAGGTGATAAACTTATATCAAGGTGATCTTATATAATGTGACTGATGTTTGAAAAATGACCCCCCTCCTCAGAATATCAGGTTTGACTGAAATTTTGACTTAACATAACTTTCTTCCCTTAGAGAATTTTAGGGTGATCCAAAAGGCAAACCTGCTTAGAATTTTGTATACTTTCCAACCATGAGGTTAAAGATATGAAATACTGACTTTGACAAATGACCTCATCATGGTGACCTATCTACCCCCTATAGGGCTACCTGCATGACTAATTTTACCAGATTGCCTAAAGCAGAAAAACAACAAGCCAAAGCAGCAAAAAGGTTGGGTCCCTATTTTGTCTAGTCAAAATGGGGCATGTTGTGTAACAACACAACACACACTCCAGTGGAAAGTAGTCTTACCTTTCATCATATTGACAATATGATGAGTTTTCTCTATGAATTCCAGAATGAACCTCCACAAAAAATTTACCTTTCCAAAGAAAGAATGAACTGCAGTCTTACTAGCAAGCAAAGTAAGACTCTAGATAGACTTGACTCTTTCTGAGTCAATTTTAGTACCTTCTTTGGACACAATTTGACCGAGAAGCTTACCCTCTGTAACCCCTAAAACTAATTTCTTAAGATTAAGAGAAATACCATTTTGACAACACCGTTCCAAAACCTGTCGCAAATGGTAGGCATGATATTGACCCTGTTTAGAGAAAATGGTCAAGTCATCAAGATACACCACAATGAATTTCCCCATCTTGTCTCTGAAAGTGAGGTCCATTGCTCTTTGGAAAGTAGCACCAACATTGATTAAACCAAACAGCATCCTGTGGTATGCAAATGTTCCCCGAGGTGTTGTGAGGGTAGTCTTGTATTGATCTTCTTCACTGACTTCTACTTGATTATAGCTTGAAAAACTATCTAACATAGACAACATGTCTAAACCAGTTACAGTTTATAACACTTGGTCCATAATAGGCAAAGGGTAGTTATCTTTTAAAGAAGACTGGTTGAGATTTCTGAAGTCAACACAAATACAGATTTCTCCATTCTTCTTTCTCACAGGAACAATATTTGCAATCCAAGTGGAATGATGGATAGGAAATATTATCCTTGCATTCAACATTTTCTAGATTTTAGAAAGAATAGTATTTGATATCTTGTGATTATATGATCCAACCCTGAGAGGGATTTCATGTTAGATCTCCTTGGGTTTGAAAGACTTCAGATCATCATAAGAATGTGTCAGAACATCAATGTAATAGTGAAGAAGTGTAATGACCTAGAATTTCTCATCAGCAGTGCAACACTTCTAGATGTTAACCATCTTGGGATTTGCTTCAGAACTCAAATTTACTTGCTCAAATTCCATGGATGAACTTGAATCAAGTTGTTGCTGCTATTTGATATATCTATCATGCTTGTCAAATAACTTTTCTAGAGAAACCAAACCTTTCAGAATCTTATTCCCTTTTAGCTGAAGAATCTCCTCACCATTCTGTGAATCTATTTTAGAAACATATTCATGTGGTGGAGAATCACTACCTTCAAAATAGAGCTCATCAAAGTAATTTGTCTTCTCTAAGAAAGTTATGAACTGATTATCACCATTGAAGACCTGCCAATGGTTAGCATTGTCTGGCACACTTGGTCAGAAAACCAACTCAATTATGTACTTATTACCTTTGAAATCCTTATGGGGGACCATAAGGGTTCTAGAGACAACTAATGAATCAACATGATCATTAAACTCTCTTGGTACTATAGAGATGTCAAAAGCATCAAAACCCTCAATGCAATCCCAGACACGATTGTGGTAATGTCTTAGCCTTTCATTCTTGGTCTGATAAAGATTTCTCACTTGGCAAACCACAAGTTTGGCATCACCTTGTGCATGAAGATTCTTAATACCTTTAACATGAGAAGCCTCCATTCTGAGTAACAATGACTCATATTCAACGGTGTTATTAGTATTGTCAAACTACAGCTTATAGGAGAAAGGAAAAATATCACCTTGTGGGGATATCAGAACAACTCTGGCTCCAAATCCGGTAGAAGAATAACTGCCATCAAATTCTAAAACCCAAACATCATTTGAATTTCTCAATTTGATGTTTCCACAACTAGTAGATTCTTCTTCATCAGAAAGAGAAGAATTCAGCATCACTATGCTCTCATCTGAACTTTTATTTGATTTACTAGTAGTATCCTCTGATTCTGCATCTGAAATATCTGAACCCTCATTTGATGAACTAGAAGTATCTTTAGTAGACAAGAAATAATTACCCATTCTTGAAGACTCAAACAAAATTTAGGCTTTGGGATTTGCAGTTTGGGTAACAATATATTTTGCCTCCTTCTTAGGAAGAAACTTTTGCATGACACCTTTAATAGGTATCCTTGCCTTAGATAAGTCCATGTTTAGTTCTCCACCCACATCTTTACAAAAATTACGCCCAAGTAAAATGCCATAAGAAGTTGGAACATCAGCCACTAGGGCAATCATCTTGAATCTCTTATCTAGAAAGGCTGTAAATGCAAATTGGGCATCTTTGATTTGGCCTAACAATGACACTTGTTTATTTTTTATTGAGAAACATCTCCCAAAGGTCTTAGTCAAAGTGAGAACAAGAGCATTCACCACCTTGGCAGGCATGACATTGTCAGAAGAGCTAGAATCTATTATACAATTTCTTAACTTGTAACCATTGACCAATAGAGAAACATAGAAGGGTTCTATCTTCATTGCAGCAACAAGGGGAGTAGTGACTAGGTTATTTTGGGTGGATTTGTTCTTTGATGAGTCATGGAAAATTTTAGGAGAATCTTTCCCCGTAGGGACAGTCTTGATTTTAACATATTTAGCTAACCTATCAAACTCTTCAAGGTTAGCTTGTAGATACTCTACCTTAGACATTTGGATTTTGGTTTTCCTAGCATGATCTATTATGTCAAAGAGCTGAAATGAACTAGATATAAAGGAAGGAAATCTATCATTCTAGATTTTGTTCAGGGTATTACTGGTCCGAGGAACAAAAGTAGAAGAAATAAGATTGTTAGATGAACTTACTTGTTTATTGACAACCGAGTCCCTTGATTGAAAAGGCAACTAAGTTCCTTGCTTGGAAATTGAGATCACAGGTTGAGGCTCCTCTCTTGTCTTTCCCTTATCATCTTGCTGATTTGATTAATTTTGGGACCTAGTAAAAATAGCATACACTCCATCATATACTTCTCCTTCTCTTTCAACTTCATCTTGGTAATTTAGAAAACCAATGGTAGAGTTGCCAACTAATTATTCTTCTCCTTTTGTAAAAATATTAACATTATTCTCCTAATCCAAATCAGGTTGGAAAGAATTGTCATGTTCTGCTTCATAGTAGCCAACTACTAAGTTGACTAGTGTTGCTTCAATGGCAAGCTTCCCCTATGTCGGTGGAAGATGATTTTGTTGCCCTTGATTTCTGGCAGCATTGCTTTGATATGAATTGTTAGGAAATGTCCTCCTTGGTATATCCCTATAAGGATTGGACATACCTTGGGACATTTGCTTTTTCAGAGCTAGCAACTAATTTGCTAAGTTTTGCACCATAGGATCTGTGGTGCTTGTGGAAGAATTATCAGTAGAGGACTGACCTCTATTTCTATTTCAATCTCTTCTTATCTTACCTGCAAGGATAAGATCATCTTCAACCTCTGTAGCCAAACTTTTAGCTAGAGGAAGATCAGTAGGACCAACCTGCCTTAATAGAAAACTTAACTCAGGAAGCTAAGAGTTGATGAAGAAATATTTAAGATTCTCTGCCATTGGTTGACTTGTTGTAGGAATCCTATTTGTCAATTTATTTAACTTGGCGATGAAATCTCGCATGGGCTCATGTGGTTCTTTCTTCATCTGTGTTAGCTTGGCTAACAAAGCATGTGCATCTTCTGCAAGCTTAAACCTAGCTTCAAACTTAGTTTTGAGAGTATTCCAATTGGTAATGGATTGGGCTTAAAGATGGTAAAACCAATCTACAGCAACACCTTGTAGTGTTTCAACAAAAAGTCTCATAGCTACATCTTTGTGTTCCACCCTAATCACACCACAAGCTATGCAAAATGCTGCAATGTGTTCATTAGGATGGACTTTCCCATCGCCATAGAATTTAGGGAAATTCTTCCTTGAAATACGAGGTAGTTTATGTAGTGGTGGTGTTAAATTCAAAGGACCAAAAGTATTACCCCATGGACCTTGAGGTGCCATTACGTGTTGATTGAAAGGTTGGATCATAAACCTTTGAGGGATTCGAACAGATAAAACTCTGTTAGTACTAGAGCTGGAAGCTTCACCTAATATTGGAGACCTAGCATTGGTAGGAGGAAAACTCCTAGTTCTTTGAAGCTAAGGTTGTGGAGGCAAAAGACCAAAGTTATTTTGCTGCATTAACTAAAATACAGGATCAATAATACCTTGAGCTCTCTTGCTTCTTGTATACCGTGAGTCTTCCAGAAAGCAATATACTCAACAAAGATTTGGAAACAACTTAAAACAATGGAAGAGGATGAAATGCTTCAACTCAAAGCGTGAGGCTCTAAGTTGCTCATTCTTCCCCAATAGAGTCGCTAAAAAACTATTGGGTGAATATTTTGTCATTTATCTAACCAATGGCAAAATGGTTATATCACCATAGCTATAATGAGACTGAGTCTCTCCTCTCAATAAGTGGAGGTTCCCTTTGGATAATGAGCTCTTTCTAACAAGCAAATTTTAATACTTAAAATGAACTAAAAACTATATTGGGGTGTAATCACTTCATCTTATTCTCTTCTTTGAGAATAAATGTTTTTCTCTTCAAAATAATAACTTCAACAAAAACAATGTTTAATAACTTACGAATCAATACAAACCATAGAAACTCAAACTTTTCTATTGCTTCACTTATCTTCTCCAAATAAACCTGATTGAACTCAAGTGTAGCCCAAAGTCTCCACTTTCACCCAATATGATATAACTAACTTGCACACAATAGTTTATAGCACAAAGTCTTTAAACAATTGTATCTTCACAAATGTAAGCACAAACTCCCACAATGAGAAAATAGCACAAAGTCTATTTAACTAAAATAAGAACACTTCTCTCAATTTTCAATAAACTCCACAATTCTTGTAATGATCCAATATAATGTATCACCAATGACATAAGAACATTGATCTCATAACACAATATGATTCAACTCAAAGTTTGATACTCAAATTACTTGCTGATATATTGATATTCACTTGAAAACTTGATAAACATAAAAAACTCAAAGTCTTGAAATGTTTTCCAGTCCCGTAGAGTTTCTTTGCAATAGATAAAAGATGATATTTACAATGGGGGTCCTCTTTATTTATAGGAGAAACCGAGAGCAAAAATAGGAAAAGTACAACTAACTATGACTTATTCAACAAAGGAGTCCTTTTTGATTTGGGACTTCCTATGTTTTTACATGTAATTACATCTGAGAAAAGTACATGTAAAAATGTCCAAAACTAATTCAAAAGTACATATGAAAAATAGAAAATAAACTAAGTTATGAAAATTTGATTTAGCTTGTATTGCCTTCTTTCTTCAAATGGGCATCATACATGGTAAATGCAGCTTGCATCCCCAAACTGTCTGGACTGACAGTGTTCCTAAAAATCATCCAGGCTCTAACTATTGCATCCCTTACTGTTGTGATTGCTTTAGCATGACTAGTTAACTTGGCCTTTAGGTTATCCAAAGTTAATTGATTGTCCATAATATTATCCATGGAAGTGATGCAGAGGCAAATAGGATGGGAGAAGATAGGCAAACAAGACCAAGTTCTCTTACACCTACAAGCCCAAAAATGAAGATCTTTACACAAAAGTGGGAACAGAAGAAAGAAACTCTAGTATCATCATAGAAATGTTGGTTTGGGATGTCAAGGGACCCATTCCATCCATTGGCCAAGGTAGATCGGACTTCGGGTTGGTACTTCCTTCACAAACCCTCTGAAATGGCTTATAGCCCTTCAAAAAGACAACAGACCTAATAAATTTTGACTCAGACCTCCAAACCCAGATCTTAGACAATAATTAGATACCCATTATTGATTACTAAAACATACTAAACATGCAAAATAGGTTCTTATGGAATAGATGTCTCAAAAATGGACTATACCTGCTGTTCCTAGGCCTAATGAGGACAGCAAATGAAGTATTTTTGGCATAACTTTCACAAAACGACTCAAACCCATGAACTAAAACCTGTTTTGAGTACCCATTATCCCCTTACATAACATATCTCTCATGCAAGTATTATTGTTTTGTAACAAAAGACTCAAAAATGGACTATTCTTACTGAAATTAGGCCTAATCAGGCCTCTTTTACAAGGGAGGTGCCTCAAAATCACGAAGTTTTCACCCAAACTCAATGGAAAATCTTCATTTATGTATCCAAACATCAAAATCCACCATTAGTTTGGTTTGGAACTTCGCTTATCTCATAAAACTCAAGCATGCAACTTACAAACCCTCATTTCTCCTAAAAAATAGGAAATAACAGCACTTAAGGCGTTCAAAACATCATGAAAACTCATTTGTTTGCTTCACCATTAAATAAATCAGTTTAAGGACTTAAAAATCTATTATTCCACTGATTTGTGTAATTTTTCCATGGTCGCATCACTCAGAAACATGAAATTTCTCTCTAAAACTGTCAAACCCTAGGTCACTGGACTGTCATTGGAAAAGTGAGCATAAAATCCGCATACATTCATGTAAAGCCACAAAATTACATGAAAATGAAAGGTGACTTAGTAACCTATCCAAATATGTATGGTTCAAAGTGCTACAGTGCCGTACCAGGCCGTACAGATGTAAAGAACAGCAAAAGAAATAGTAAAATTGTAAGAAAACAGAGCTAGCACAGCAAAATTTGGTCATTTTATGTTATTTCTTTCATCTCCAAACCTCAACTCCTCATCTACCACCTCTCTATGCTGTCAAAAAGCATGTTTACATTATATAACCACATCCCACTCCTTCATCACCGAGGAAAACTCAAAAAGAAAGTCTGAAAATAGTCATTCCACTAAGGCTGCCTAAATTAGAATGTTCTAAACTTAAGTAAATATTAAAGACCCTAGTCCTATAATTACCCCCACTACAAAAATACCTCAAATAGGCTTTATTACAAAAATAAATGGTCTTTTAAGACCTTATTTTATGCAAAACTCAACACTAAAGCCTAGATTTTAATAATTGTCTATTTTTGATAAATGGTGCTCCTGCACCATACACCCCTACATAGAACTTTTCCAAGTCCCTTGGAAAGAATTTATCAATTTGTCCTCCCTTATGCTTTACTTGTATTTGACCTTCATTCTTGCCTTCAATAGGTTCACCTTGCTTTGGCTTTTCACCGTCTTTGTAATCCTTGTTCTTGTCTTCTTTTGAAGCTGGCTTCCTGCTGTCATATAGTACTGCTGTCTTCTTCTGTCTTTCATGCATAGTTCCATGCTCAGTCTTACAAAAATTTGCACCAATGCATTTAGTGGTCTCTGTCAGACCTGCACCTACCTTTTCCACTATCCAACCACCATCACAATCCACTGTCCTTCTATCCTCATGATTCAATGTCCTCTCTTTCACTACCGGACAAGTTTCAACATCACTAGGTTGCCTTACCACAGGACACATGACTGTCCCTATCAATATGTCTTCTTGTACTTCAAACTTGATCTCCTCTTTCCATACAAAAACATTCTTCTTCATCTCTGTCTGCACATTGTGTTTTTCCTTCTCATTTGTTGTCCCAACAGCATCAAACTGTGACTTGGCTGCAAATTTCACACTCTCACCTTCCTCATTGCTCACATATTCTTTTCTCCCTATCATGATGATCTCACCTTGCTCTCTTACCTCTTCAACCAATGGAGTTAGAATGAATGATCTCCCATCTTTTTCAATGTTATATGTATTTTGTCTCCCATTATACATTGCTGACCTGTCAAACTGCCAAGGCCTTCCAAGTAAAACATGGCAACAACTCATAGGTAGAATATCACAAACGACTTTATCTCTATACTAACCAATTTGAAATTCAACAGTAGCTTGTTCACTCACCAAAATGGTTTGATTTTCACTAACCCAAGACACTTGATAAGGTTTTGTTATAGGCACTCTTTGCAAGTTCAATTTGTCCACCATATCACTAGATATCATATTATCAATGCATCCAGAATCAACTACTACTTTGCATACCTTATTTTTGCATCTGCAGGCTATCCTAAACAAGACTCTTCTTTGAATTAGCTCTTTCTCCTTGGATGTCTTCAAGAGTTGTCTTCTCACCATCAATGATTCACCCACCTCTGGTACAGCATGGACACTTTCTCTTTCATCTTTGTGTACAATTTGGACTCTCTTTTCACCTCTTCTTTCACCTCCACTTGAAGTAGTACCAATCTTGTCAGGACACTTATAGGCTGGATGACCAAACTCACCACAGTGATAGCACTTTCCAGTAAACACATTTGAACCTCTTCCTTGATCTGCATATCTGCCCCTAAAACTTGTTCTTCCACCTCTCCATCCTCCTCTAGATTCAGGTGCTTGTTCTTTACTCTTATCAGCATCTTCAAAATCTTCTTTGGATTGTCTTGGTGTTGAAAATGTACCTCTACCCCTAGAAGTACTACCTCTTCCTCTTGTTGCCTTCTCTTGTCTCCTCTTGAATTTTTCTTCTACTCTTATTTCCATTTGAAAACATTGTTCCACTGTTTTTGGTGCCAACAAACTAATTTCATCTTGAATGTTATACCTTAGGCCATTGAGATATCTAGCCACTCTTTCTTCCTCATCCTCCTCATGCTTTGTCCTTATACTTAACCTATAAAACTCCTCAGTGTATGCTTGCACATCAAAGTCCTTTTGCCTAAGATTTTGTAATCTTTTTAGTAACTAAACATTATAGTCACCAAGAAGGAACTTACCTTTCAATTTTGCCTTCATTTTCTCCCAAGAAGTGATCTTGTTCTTCCCTTGTTTCTATGTTTCCTCTTGCACAAAGTTCCACCACAACAAAGCATGTCCTTTTAGTTTGGTTTTAGCCTTCCTCACCTTGTGATCTTCATCTACCTCTTCACTTTCAAAGTAATTTTCCATGGCTCCTATCCAGTCTAAGAGCTCTTCACCATCTAGTTTGCCTCCATACATTGGCAAATCCATTTTGCTATGCCCATCACCTTTCACAGCTTTCAGGAACTTTACCATCCTCACATCCTCTAGATCCAACTCTTCTTCTTCACCAAAAGTTTCTTCTTCTTCTTCAGACTCACTTTCACTCATGGTGCCTCCAGCTTTAGACTTCAATGCAACAATCTCTTTCTTCAAGGCTTCTAGCTCTCTTGTCTGCTGATCAATCTTCCTTGCAACTAAACTTCCTTTAGGAGGCATCTTGACTTCTTAGATTCCACTTTGCTCAAACTCCAACCTTAAACTCTCAAGAGACCTACTTCCTATGCTCTGATACCACTTGATGCAGAGGCAAATAGGATGGGAGAAGATAGGCAAACAAGACCAAGTTCTCTTACACCTACAAGCCCAAAAACAAAGATCTTTACACAAAAGTGGGAACAGAAAAAAGAAACTCTAGTATCATCATAGAAATTTTGGTTTGGGATGTTAGGGGACCCATTCCATCCATTGGCCAAGGTAGATCGAACTTCAGGTTGGTACTTCCTTCACAAACCCTCCGAAATGGCTTATAGCCCTTCAAAAAGACAACAGACCTAATAACTTTTGACTCAAACCTCCAAACCCAGATCTTAGACAATAATTAGATACCCATTATTGAGTACTAAAACATACTAAACCTACAAAAAAGGTTCTTTTGGAATAGATGTCTCAAAAATGGACTGTACCTGCTGTTCCTAGGCCTAATGAGGACAACAAATGAAGTATTTTTGGCATAACTTTCACAAAACGACTCAAACCCATGAACTAAAACCTGTTTTGAGTACCCAGTATCCCCTTACATAACATATCTCTCATTAAGGTATTATTGTTTTGTAACAAAAGCCTCAAAAATGGATTGTTCTTACTGAAATTAGGCCTAATCAGGCCTCTTTTACAAGGGAGGTGCCTCAAAATCACGAAGTTTTCACCCAAAAATAATGGAAAGTCTTCATTTATGTATCCAAACATCAGAATCCACCATTAGTTTGGTTTGGAACTTCACTTATCTCATAAAACTCAAGCATGCAACTTACAAACCCTCATTTCTCCTAAAAAACAAGAAATAATAGCACTAAAGGCATTCAAAACATCATGAAAACTCATTTGTTTGCTTCACCATTGAAGAAATCAGTTTAAGGACTTAAAAATCTATTATTCCACTAATTTGTGTAATTTTTCCATGGTCGCATCACTCAAAAACATGAAATTTCTCTCTAAAACTGTCAAACCCTAGGTCACTAGACTGTCATTGGAAAAGTGAGTATAAAATCCGCATACTTTCATGTAAAGCCACAAATATACATGAAAATGAAAGGTGACTTAGTAACCTATCCAAATATGTATGGTTCAGAGTGCTACAGTGCCGTACCAGGCCGTACAGATGTAAAGAACAGCAAAAAAAATAGTAAAACTGTAAGAAAACAGAGCTAGCACAACAAAATTTGGTCATTTTATGTTATTTATTTCATCTCCAAACCTCAACTCCTCATCTACTACCTCTCTATGCTGTCAAAAATCATGTTTACATTATATAACCACATCCCACTCCTTCATCACCAAAGAAAACTCAAAAAGAAAGTCTAAAAATAGTCATTCCACTAAGGCTGCCTAAATTAGAATGTTCTAAACTTAAGTAAATATTAAAGACCCTAGTCCTATAATTACCCCCACTACAAAAATACCTCAAATAGGCTTTATTACAAAAATAAATGGTCTTTTAAGACCTTATTTTATGCAAAACTCAACACTAAAGCCTAGATTTTAATAATTGTCTATTTTTGATAAATGGTGCTCCTGCACCAGGAAGCAACTAAAAAGGTTTTATCTTCAAACTCCTTCTGAAACATATTCTCAAATTCCTAGGTCATCTCCTCTACAGAAAGAAATTGATTATCCTTAGATACCAAATTGCATGGAAGTTCCTCCAACTTATGCAAGACACTAATGTCACTTTGGTCACTCAGCTTCCTGGCGATTTCCAAATCCCTGATCAAGTCCTTCAAAACATTGTTCCTATATGTCAATGCTTCCTTAGTCTCTGTGTATGAATCTCAATTTGGAATAACACCAATTGATATCAAAGAATTTATTTTCAATTTCCTCATTTATGTCCATTTATCATAGCTTTGATCCAAATACTCAATATCATGAGAAATAGTGTCAATCAAATCATCAAGCTCTGCTCTGATTTTCTCCATTTTACCTGTCTTCTCAGCTACATCTATAAGAAGAGATACTCCTTGTGTACGTATCTTTTCCAAATATTCCTCAACCACTTTTCATTTGAGATGAGTCTTTTCAACCTTCTAAATAATAGGGTCTTCAATAGAAATAACTTCAGGAGTTACTGATTCATAATTCAAAGTGATCTTTCTTACCACTGCAGTCAATTGTTCTACCATTGCCTTATAATAAACCTTCATTTCCTTTTCTTTATCAAACTTTTGAATCAAAGAATCCAGTGCAAATTGCATATCATTTTTTGCACTCTCATGTGTGATTTTGCCAAGTTCAATTCTGGAAAAGAATAATCATTCATATTGAAATTCTCCATGGTGGCATCATGTGGGGGTTTAGCCATTTCCACAAATTTGTGTCCCTTATCTTCCAGCACTTGATAAAGTATTTTAGGCTTCTTTGGAGTCTTAGCCTTGACTAGCATCAATTTACCAAAATCAAAATCATCTGGAGAGATGGCTTGTTTCTTTCTCTTGGGTGTATAAGTTGATAGCCATGGAGGAAGCATAGAAGTACTTACATTTGAATCAGGTCTCATTGTTTATGTGGTAGGAATTACACCAGCACTTGAAGTAGAAACAATAGGAGGATTATCAGTAAACACTGCACCTAACACATCCACATTTGAAACTTGCTCAGATCCCAAAGTAAAGTGATCAAAGATTGAAGAATCTCCAATGTCAAAAGATGATGAGGATAGACTAGGGATTGATTCAGAAGAATGGAGAACATTATCAAAAATAACTTGAGGACTATGAAAAAATTTCCTCCAAGATGATGGAGACTCAGAAGATGGAATGTTGATAGGTGAAACTGATATAGTAAGAAAAGTAGACAAAGGAATTGAAACAGATACATTGGGCAAAGGAGAAGGGATTTCAGCTTCCTGTATTACTTCCCTCTGTGGAGACATAACTTTATCTTGCAATCCTTCTTGACCCTCTCCTATCTCTTTCTCTTATTCTTCTCCTAGCTCTCCTGAAGAATTGTTTTCAACCTCTATTTCTTAAGTAGTAGGTTCATCAGTCCTATGTGCCTCAAACTCCATTTCTTCAACCTCAGACTCTTTCTTTGTGACCTTGGCCTTCTTTCCCTTAGACACAAATTTGATCCTTGGTTTGGAAATCTTGGACATACTTAGAGTATCACTTTTATTCTTTGTTCTCAGTTCAACCTTCTTACTAGTTTTCTCTAAAACCTCTTCTTCAGATCTGATTACAAAATCTTTCAATGGTATGCCTTTATTTTGGAGCCACAAGTTCATGTTAGCTAACACAAGTTCAAACCTCCTCCTTAAGGAAGTCAATTCCTTTTGAGACTATTGGATAGGTGGTAGAGGAGAATTAGCAATCTACTCGTTATTATATTTAGGATCAACCAACTCTTCATCATCACCATGTCTTTAGGAATATAAGATAAACCTAAATACTCAATTTGATCTAGAGATAGCATGCTATAATCTAGTTTTTTTATTTCCTCCTCAGTCCTCAGATCAATCCAAATGTCTTCAAGCATTAGCTCATGAAATTGAGTCTTTCTTTTGATCTTATCTTTCACACCCCTGTAATCAAACCTTGGTCTCTGTTTGAATTGCTTCATGGTCACCAACTGCATCTCAGTCTCCATAGCTCTGGTCTTCACTACAGTTAACATAGAATATCTACTAATTTCAACTAGAAACTTGAATCCTGGTTTCTTAAGCTCCATTTGCTTATTATGTATGACAATTATTTGTGTACATAATTCCATTAGAACAAGTTTATCCAAAGGAAATATCGACAACATGTAAGGATAGCCTTGGAAAAAGCCAACCCTTAGATATGAAAAAGTCTGAGACTATAAGAATATACACTAACCATTCTCAATTGACCAAGGCTCATCTGAAACTCTTCTTTGTTCTAATTGACGATGAAAAAGACATAGAAACAATGCAAAGAAGGCATCATTTACCCTCCTGAAGTGATGGATTGAACCCTTCAATGTCAGTTAAGGATAATATTGATACACAGGAGCAACCCTCTTATCTCCTTCGGATGTCAAACCTAAAAAGATTCTCATTGAAGCTGTTATGTACACAAGATAGGAAGTCATATAGAATTTGAAAGTAGTATGCACCTTGATCAATTGCTCATGAATAGAATTGCTGATCTGTTCTCACCTAGAAGATTCTCTATTGGTTTCTATGAATCACCTTGATGAAAGGATACATCCATTCATGAAAAAGTGAAGAAGAAGCTAATCCCCTCACTCTACTGAGAGGAGTTATTAAATCACCTACTTAATCAACAAAATCACTTCGAGGAAAGCTCCTTGGCCATCTAGACAAATTTGACCTTGGCATTTTCAGCCACTTGGTGTTAATTACCTTCTTAGCCTTCTCAGTATCCTTATCATATTCTTGTTGAGCAATAGTAAAATCAAGCTTTACAACATCAACCAAAGCGAGACACATGAAAACTTTATCAATAAACTCTAGATCCAATCTTTTGATCATATTACCATTTACATCCACTATTGCCCTAGTGTCTTTATTGTAGAAATGTGGACATTGAAGAACAAATTATGTATTATGAGCTGCCACTAGAAATGATGACACCAGTTGAATGTTGCTAGATACAATCTTCTTCATCAGAGGACTAGGGTTATTTGACTTAGTCGTTTCTACAAACTTAGCCATGTCTACAAGGCCAATCTCTGTATCATGAATATCATCGACATTCGAGGTAACTAAGGTGATTGGAAAAACACCTTGATATTTGTAATTCATTGATTTTGACTTCTTCAGAGATAGCTCAGTCATTTGGAAAACAAACACTAGAAGGACATCGATGAATAGAGCAAATTCGCAGAAGAATTTGCAACAAAAACCCACAATCATTTAGTTAGGGGAAATACTGGCAATTTGGGAAAATTGCATGTTGATGATCATGACTATAGGGGTAAGATTGAAAGGGCCAGACCGCAAGTGGGTCAAAAAAATGGAGGAAAGCGAGCTTAGGAAAGTAAATTTGATAATCTCCTAGAGTTAGAAAAATGTGAGGGAGTGAATGCACAGGTGGCAAAATTTTCTGCTCTTGCATTTGATGGATAATCTGCAGGTGTCAGGGCAGTAAAATTTTCCAACCTTGCATAATAGGATAAGACCAGGTGTTAAGATGATAAACTTTACTAACTTTGCATGTTAAGAGTAGGTTTGCAAGTTTTGTGTAATGGTGGAAAAATTCGCCGACCATACACTTGGTAATTCATTTGCTCAAGGTTTACATAGGATCGGCAAAAATCACCATCTCGACATCTTGGAAGAACCTTGTGACAAGTGTGCAAGAGGCAAAAATTGCCGACTTCGCACTTGACCCTAAGGCTTACTAATATATGAGCCAGCGGTGAATTTTGTCACTTCAACATATATTGTAAGTTGGCATGTGATGCAGAGGTAAAACGCAACGGGAGCTTACAATTGGGAAGGAGGAGTTATTAACACAACCAACATGTTATAATACCTATCGGCTTATCAGCATCATCATATTCGAAGAGGCATGAAATATCCTCCTACTGACTACTGTTCACTTCCTTATCGCCTTTCGCCTTTCGCCTGTAAGCAGCATCATGATATTCGGCTAGCGCAAACATCCTCCTGATGTTCACTGTTCATCTTATCGCCAAACACTATCTTCATCATCATGATATTCAGCATCATCTTCGTCGGTTGGATATAAAATATCTGGTTGCTCCCATATATCCTGATGACGACAACTTCAAGCACCTTTCCTTCGATGCTTACGTCCCCCCGATATCTGACTACTCAAACCAACAGCATCATGATATGACTTATCCGGTCATATTGAAACATCCTGATGATGTTAACCAAACTGTATGCCGATGACTTACGCCGATGCCAAAACACTTAGCGACAACAGGATAAACTTGCATAGGGTGATATTCGCAATATCCTGATGACGATGACATCACATGCACCTGATGATGATGTCATCCGGATATAAGATCCTTATATCCTCCGTAGCATGATAATGAATATCCGGTGCTCTTTTCAATATCCTGATGATGACCTTTCCGGTCCTTAGCCAAAAAATGAACTTTCACTTCCGCATACGATAGCGATATGCGGATGATGGATACACATGAAAGATGATCCTGATGATGATATACACACTAAGTATATATCTGACTTATATCATCCTGATGCACTTGAAACATACAATCTTCGTCAGCTTCATAACCCGATCCAGATAGCGATATACTCACAGATGACGATGCGATTCACTCCGTCTAGAAAAGCACATGCAGATCCCTGTGTATCCGTCAGCTGCATGCAAACTCACAGAACCGCACAATTTCACAAAGAAAATATGATGATCGGGCTGGATCACCTTCAGATCAAAACTTAACAATTTATCTTCCTAAACCCTAGCACATGAGGATGCTAGGTTGATTCACAGCATGCTACCAACTGATCTCTCAAACAATGAAATGTAGAAAACTAAAATGCAAACTAAACTATCATACATGACCATTCCACCGATTCACAGAATCAACCGGTGGAAGGGTTGAAAGAATCCATCAACTTGTAATCAGAACAGAAATCAAAACATAAACAACTGATACACTAGATAATGCAATTGATGAGATCTTATTCAGATGAAACACAAATGTCCTGAACAATGTTTCACAATATCTGGACTGATCTCTGGAACTCACTCAATCACCAGTACAACATAACACAACTACTACTCTCCTTGCTATGATTATGATATCAAACCCTAACTGATCTGAGTTATTTATAGCAATATCCTACGAGTACTACCGACTCGATTCCCAGCGGCTGGGAGGTTCCAAGCGGCTGGGAGGATCCAACCGAACATACAGCATAACAGCTGTCCAAACAAACTATCTAAAAATAGTAAAGTATGGTCAACATGACCTTATTACATGCATTGGTCTTATACGACCTTCTTTGAAACATTAACAAGACTCAAAACAAACTAACTGCCTCATGGAGGCCAGCTGTCAGGTAGGTGCTCCTACACCATACTCCCCAACAGAAAAGAACTCATGTCCCATGAGTTTGGGTGTGGAAGTCCTCCACCTTTACACTTTGCCTTTGCAGTGTTCTGCCCTATTCCAGCTTTATCCTCTGCTGTCTCTTTGCTGCTCCAAGACTTCTGAACTGTAACTTGCTTTCTTGCAAGTAAATCCTCATGCCTGTCAATGTAGGCCCTTCTCTCACATACCTTGTGTTTGTCAGGTTGTCTGACCAGAACCTCTATCTGAACACCTGCCTCTTGAACTTCTATAATGTTCAACTCTGTCTTGCTTTCAATCTTTATAGGACAAACAATACTCCCAACTATGACAACATCCTTGTCATTCCTCTCAACTGGTTGTTGTTTGCAAACCTGTTTCTGAACCTGCTGCTGACCTCTGTCAGTCACAACTGAAACTTTCTTCAACCTGTTGTCCTTAACAACTTCTTTCCCTGCAGTGTCCTCAACTACCTTTATGCCTGCTCCTATAGGCTTCTGCACAAATTCCTTCTTTCCCACTAAAATGATTTTGGCTGCCCCCTGTGCTGCAGCTGCTTCCTGTAATGGCATCAACATAATAGTTTTCCCATCTTTCTTGATGGTGTAGATATTAGCATACCCATCATACAGTACCCTCCTATCAAATTGCCATGGTCTACCCAATAGTAGGTGACAACATTCCATGGGCAAAATGTCACACAAAACTCTATCCTGATATGCTCCAATCTGAAAATCCACATATGCCTGTTCATAGACAAAAAGTGATTGACTATCACTCACCCAAGTTGCCTTGTAAGGGTGATGGTGTGGAATCCTTTCCAAATTCAGTTTATCCACCATTTCCTGAGATACCATGTTGTCTGTTGAACCAGTATCAATGACAACCTTACATACTTTACCTTTGCTCTTGCATGTGGTCTTGAAAAGAGCTCTTCTTTGCATCATATCCCTTGATGTCTGCAAACTAATTCTCCTTAGCATCAATGCTTCTCCCTCCTTAGGATACCCATAACTTTCAGAAGCTCTATTTGTTTGCTCTACTTTCTCTTCTTGCACAAGTTGCACTCTCTTGTCATTCGTTCTATCATTGCTGGATGATGAACCTTTACTTTCTGGACATTTGAAAAATGGATGACCAAACTCACCACAGGTGTAACACTTTCCTGAAAATGTAGTAGAACCTCTACCACTTCCAAATCTGTCTCTATTACCTTTCCATCCACCTCTGAAATCAGACTGTCCCTGTCCTTTACCAGTGTCCTCTTGATCCTCATTGGTTTGCCTTGTTGTATGGGCTGATCCTCTTCCCCTCATATTGTGTTGTTCTTGTTTTCTCTTTAACTTCTCTTCCACTTTCAATGCCAACTGGAAGCATTTCTGAACTGTATCTGGATTATGCAGGCTTAAATCATCCTGAATGTTCAACCTCAATCCATTAAGGTATCTGGCTACCTTCTCTTCTTCACTTTCCTTCACCTTTGTTTTCATACAAAGTTTCATGAATTCTTCTATATATGAACTGACATCTAGCTCCTTCTGCTTTAGGTTTTGCTTCCTCTTGTGTAATTGGATACCGTAATCCAATGGGACATAAGCTTCCTTTACTAATGCCATCATTTTCTTCCATGTAGCGACTCTACGCTTTCCTTCCTGTACTCTATCATCTTGGACGAAATTCCACCATGTCAAGGCAGCTTCTTTCATTTTTGACTGGGCTATTTTCACTCTCTGTTGTTCTGGTATCTCCTCTGTTTCAAAGAAATTGTTCAAGGAGTCTATCCACTCCATCACTGAATCAGGTTCCATCTTTCCTGTAAACACTGGCAAATCCAGTTTCACATCCATGGTTCTCCTCTCCATGGCCTTGAGGGTGTTCAACAGTGGTCTCTGGTCTGCAGGAACGACCTCCTCATTCCATCTAGGGATCTCTTCTTCTTCCCTATCTTCTTCTCTACCAGAACCTACTCTGCTCCTCAACTTCTCTATCTCATCTTTCAATTCCTGATTCTGAGCCTTCACGGCCTTGCTCTCTGCAATCTATTTCTTTACTAGAACTGCCAACTCAACGTTGGTCATCCTTGCCAGAATCTCCGATGTTCCTTCGTCACCTGACATCCTGCTATATCCTTATCTTTTCCAGAAGATCCTTCCTTTGCTCTGATACCACTATGATGCAGAGGTAAAACGCAACGGGAGCTTACAACTGGGAAGGAGGAGTTATTAACACAACCAACATGTTATAATACCTATCGGCTTATCAGCATCATCATATTCGAAGAGGCATGAAATATCCTCCTGCTGACTACTGTTCACTTCCTTATCGCCTTTCGCCTTTCGCCTGTCAGCAGCATCATGATATTCGGCTAGCGCAAACATCCTCCTGATGTTCACTGTTCATCTTATCGCCAAACACTATCTTCATCATCATGATATTCAGCATCATCTTCGTCGGTAGGATATAAAATATCCGGTTGCTCCCATATATCCTGATGACGACAACTTCAAGCACCTTTCCTTCGATGCTTACATCCCCTCGATATCCGACTACTCAAACCAACAGCATCATGATATGACTTATCCGGTCATATTGAAACATCCTGATGATGTTAACCAAACTGTATGCCGATGACTTACGCCGATGCCAAAACACTTAGCGACAGCAGGATAAACTTGCATAGGGTGATATTCGCAATATCCTGATGACGATGACGTCACATGCACCTGATGATGATGTCATCCGGATATAAGATCCTTATATCCTCCGCAGCATGATAATGAATATCCGGTGCTCTTTTCAATATCCTGATGATGACCTTTCCGGTCCTTAGCCAAAAAATGAACTTTCACTTCCACATACGATAGCGATATGCGGATGATGGATACACATGAAAGATGATCCTGATGACGATATACACACTGAGTATATATCCGACTTATATCATCCTGATGCACTTGAAACATACAATCTTCGTCAGCTTCATAACCTGATCCGGATAGCGATATACTCACAGATGACGATGCGATTCACTCCATCTGGAAAAGCACATGTGGATCCCTGTGTATCCGTCAGCTGCATGCAAACTCACAGAACCGCACAATTTCACAAAGAAAATATGATGATCGGGCTGGATCACCTTCAGATCAAAACTTAACAATTTATCTTCCTAAACCCTAGCACATGAGGATGCTAGGTTGATTCACAACATGCTACCAACTGATCTCTCAAACAATGAAATGCAGAAAACTAAAATGCAAACTAAACTATCATACATGACCATTCCACCGATTCACAGAATCAACCGGTGGAAGGGTTGAAAGAATCCATCAACTTGTAATCAGAACAGAAATCAAAACATAAACAACTGATACACCAGATAATGCAATTGATGAGATCTTATTCAGATGAAACACAAATGTCCTGAACAATGTTTCACAATATCTGGACTGATCTCTGGAACTCACTCAATCACCAGTACAACATAACACAACTACTACTCTCCTTGCTATGATTATGATATCAAACCCTAACTGATCTGAGTTATTTATAGCAATATCCTACGAGTACTACTGACTCGATTCCCAGCGGCTGGGAGGTTCCAAGCGGCTGGGAGGATCCAACCGAACATACAGCATAACAGCTGTCCAAACAAACTATCTAAAAATAGTAAAGTATGGTCAACATGACCTTATTACATGCATTGGTCTTATACGACCTTCTTTGAAACATTAACAAGACTCAAAACAAACTAACTGCCTCATGGAGGCTAGCTGTCAGGTAGGTGCTCCTGCACCAGCATGTTATGGTGACAAGTGTGACCATTAGACACAAATCATCATATAGTGACATCAAAATTTTCCATCCATACATGATACGAAGATGTGAAGAGGTAAAGATTAAATCAGCAGATATCCAAACGGCATATAAAGTTTAACTAATACAAACACAAACAAAGACAAAAGAATCAAAAATAGTTTACTCAATCAAAAAGGAAAAAAGAATGCCCTCACAAAAAAGAAAAACACAAATCTTACAATGAGAAGACTAGGTTTTTAAAATAGTAATAAAGAAATGATTTTTAAGCATTTAGTCACATCCAAACCCTAGGATAAAAAGAGAACCATGAACAAAAGGTGAAAACTTACCTCTGCCAGGAAAACCAAAACCCTAGGCATTTGAATCTCCATGATTTTCTTGGTAAAGAATCACAACGTCGGCCTGGTAAGTGGGGATGCAAGCAACACAAACAAGATGAAAGGAAAAATGAAATAAAAATGGTTTAAAACACATTTAAAAGTTAAAAATGACATTAAATGCCACACGAGTTGAACTTACAGTTGCATTTAATTTGCACTTCGTCGACAAAACTCATTGACAACACATAAGCACAAGACCTAAAAATGCATTGGCAGTATATATTACCACCACTACACACTTAAAACATGATCAGGAAATAGCATTGGCAGTGATTTTTGCCGCGCATTCAAATGAAACAATAAACATGCAAAAGTGGAAAAATTAGCCTACTTAGCACATCAAACCAACAATAATCATGCAAGGGTGGTAATTTTTGCCGACCTTGCACAAGTAACTTAAAAAATTTCTAGCACCCTAAAATGGTCAAAATTGATATTTTGATAGGCTTGTAACTTAGTCAATCTTCACGAATCTCAAGAAATCAACTAAGGGGAATGTCACAAACCATTTCTGAAGATGTCTGATGACTTCATACGCGACCAAAAGAACTTGTCTCGATTTGTCAACTTAGAGTGTAGGCTACGAAACAGACAAGTTTTGTAGGGGTTGTCTACAAAATGAGCGCAGCTAATTTTAAGAACAATAGTTGGCTCTAACTGGGGAACTTCCTTTGATCATTCTTTGAAACTATCAAAGGGAGAAGAATCCAGTCTCTAAGTGCTTTCATCCATGCCATTGGGCCATAGAGTGAAGCTACCAAAAAGAAAAAGACACAAAAGACTAAAATAAAAAATGAAAAATAAGAACACCAAAAAACTATACAAATGTACAAATGAACTTATCTGATACTTCAAGGGTTGAAGTGCTTCAAATGTTGTCCATTGTGAGGCAGTAAGAATGGTGTTCCATCAAGATACTCCAGCAAGAAGATATTTTCACCACAAAATTGATGAATGACGAACGGGCCTCTCCATAGGGAGTCAAACTTCCCATGCATTCCTTTTGGCTCTCTCCTCTTGTCCCATAACAAGACTTGATCTCCAATTTGAAATTCTCAAGCCTTTGTCTTCTTGTCAAAGAGCTTCTTTACCTGACTTTGATGTTTAGCAATACAGTCTACTACCATAACCCACTGCTCTTCAAGTTCAGTGAGGTACATTATTCTTTTGTCAATAGAACTTTCAAAAGTTGTATCTTCCACTGCCTTGGCCAACTTCAAAGCCGACAATTCCAAAGTAATAGGTATCTCTACATTCAGACCATATAGAAGCTGAAATGGTGACATACCTATTACCATTTTGGGGGTAATCCTATCTACCCATAAAGCATCAAATAAATATTTATGCCATGTTCTCTGATTATCTTCCACCAGTTTCCTGATAACGGTAACCAAATTTTTGTTACTAGATTCTGCCTGACCATTCCCTTGCAGATAATAGTCTGATGAATGAGAAAGGATGATCCCATGTTCATAGAAAAAACTAGTGATCTTGTTTGAAGAAAAATAGGTAGCATTATCTTCTACAATTTTATTTGGAACTCCAAACTGGGAAATAATATTTTCCTTAAGAAAATTACATACTAACTCAGAAGTAGCATGCTTGACTGGAATTGCCTGCACCCACTTGGTGAAGTAATCTATTGCAGTGAGAAAAAAATTGTGTCCTGCACTCGACGGTGGGTTCATAGCACCAATGAAGTCAATACCCCATTGCTGAAAAGGTTCTTCAATCACAACTGGCTTTAGTGGTAGTGCAGCCAACTTAAGCTTTCCAACAAATTGTTAACAGAGTTCACATCTATGTACCCAGTTGTACACATCATAAAATAATGTGGGCCAATAGTACCTATCCTGCAAAAGTTTATGAGCTATTACAGGTGCAGAAAAATGTCCTCCACGTTCCAAATTGTGAAAGGACTCTAGAAGCCTTCTCTGTTGTGCTTTATCCACACAATGGAGAAAAAATCCATCAAGGCTTCTTTTATACAAACCATTATCCCACAAGACATAGTTTGCAGCCTTTAAGTTGATAGTTCACTTCTCTTTATAAGATAAATGAGAAGGACACTCACCATAGGTAAGAAAATGAGCAATATTGGAATACCACTCATCTGTAGTAGTAACAAAGAGAATAGTTGGCATATCCTCAACCTCTTCCTCTTCATCTCCAATTTCTTTTGGCACATTGTCAGCAATCAATTGACATAAACCTCTCCCATGTACAAGCTTGGTGGGTTTGATATCAAGATCAAACTCTTGAATTTTGGAAATCCAAATGCCCCTTTTGGTCCCAAACTCTTGTTGTGTTAGGATAGATTTCACTGTTGTATCTGGCACCAAAACAACAGTATGTGAATTTAGAATATAAAACCAGAAATGCTTCATTGCCTTGACCACGACTTAAGCATGTTTCTTCATATTTGAGTATTTCAGTTCATGAGCCTTCAGAGGGCAACTCATAAACAAAATAGAAGATTCCACACCTTCATTCTGCTGAACAAGAATGGCTGAAAGTGTATGCTCAGAAGCATAACTGTACATTATGAAGTCCTTAGTATAGTCAGGACAAACTAGAACTAGAGCATGAGCTATGGACCTTTTAATGTCCTCAAAGGCTACTTTACCTTCCACACTCCAATAGAAAGTAGTCTTACCTTTCATCATATTGACAATATGACAAGTTTTCTCTGTGAATTTCAGAATGAACCTCCACAAAAAATTCACCTTTCCGAAGAAAGAATGAACTGTAGTCTTACTAACATGAAAATAAGACTCTAGATAGACTTGACTCTTTTTGATTCAATTTTAGTACCTTCTCTGGACACAATGTGACCGAGAAGCTTACCCTCTGTAGCCATAAAAACTAATCTCTTAGGATTAAGAGAAATACCATTTTGACGACACCGTTCCAGAACCTATCGCAAATGGTAGGCATGATCTTGACATTGTTTAGATAAAATGGTCATGTCATCAAGATACACCACAATGAATTTCCCCATCTCATCTCTGAAAGTGATGTCCATTGCTCTTTGGAAAGTAATGCCAGCATTGATCAAACCAAATGGCATCCTACAGTATGTAAATATGCCCCAAGGTGTTGTGAAGGTAGTCTTGTATTGATTTGCTTTGTTGACTTCTACTTAATTATATCTTGAAAAATCATCTAACATAGAAAGCATCTTCGAACCAATTATAGTTTGTAACACTTGGTCAATAATAGGGATAGGGTAGTTATTTATCTTTTAAAGAAGACTTGTTGAGATTTTTGAAGTCAACACAAATACGGATTTCTCTATTCTTCTTTCTCATAGGAACAATATTCGTAATCCAAGTGGAATGATGGATAGGAAAGATTATCCTTGTATTCAACATTTTCTAGATTTCAGAAAGAATAGTACCTGATGTCTTGGGATTATACTACCTCTACTTTTTCTTGTGAGGCAATGATCCAACCTTGAGAGGGATTTTGTGTTAGATCTCCTTGGGTCTGAAAGACTTCAGATCATCATAAGAATATGCCAGAACATCAATGTAATGGCGAAGAAGTGTAATAAACTTGAATTTCTCATCAGCAGTGTAACACTTCCTGATGTTAACCATCTTGGGATCTACTTTAGAGCTCAAATTTACTTGCTCAAATTCCATGGATGAACTTGGATCACGTTGTTGTTGTTGTTTGATATATCTGTCATGCTTGTCAAATAACTTTTCTAGAGAAACCAAACATTTTAGAATCTTATTACCTTTTAGCTAAAGAATCTCCTCACCATTATGTGAATCTATTTCAGAAACATATTCACGTGGTGGAGAATCACTATCTTCAAAATAGTGCTCATCAAAGTTATTTGTCTTCTCTAAGAAAGCTATGATCTGATTATCACGATTGAAGACCTACTAATGGTTAGCATTGCCTGGCACACTTGGTTGGAAAACCAACTCAATTGTGTACTTGTTACCTTTGAAATCCTTATGGGGGACCATAAGGGAGGCGGAAACAGCTAATGAATTAGCACGATCATTGAACTCTCTTGGTACTGTAGAGATGTCAAAAGCATCAAAACCCTCAATGCAATCCTAGACACGATTGCAGTAATGTCTCAACCTTTCATTCTTGGTCTGATAAAGATTTCTCACTTGGAAAACCACAAATTTGGCATTACCTTGTGTGTGAAGATTCTTAATACCTTTAACACAAGAAGCCTCCATTCTGAGTAACAATGACTCATATTCAGTGGTGTTATTAGTATTGTCAAACTGCAGCTTATAGGAGAAAGGAAAAATATCACCTTTTGGGGATAACAGAACAACTCCAGCTCTAGATCTGGTGGAAGAACAACTTCCATCAAATTCTAAAACCCAAACATCATTTAAATTTCTCACTTTGATGTTTCTGCAACCGGTAGATTCTTCTTCATTAGAAATAGAAGAATCTGGCATCACTATGCTCTCATCTGAACTTTCATCTATTTTACTAGAAGTATCCTATGATTCTGCATATGAAATATTTGAAATCTCATCTGATGAACAGAAGTGTCTTCAGTAGACAAGAAATAATTACCCATTCCTGAAGACTCAAACAAAATTTGGGCTTTGGGATTTGTAATTTGGGTAACAATATATTTTGCCTCCTTCTTAGGAAGCAACTTTTTCATGACACCTTTAATAGGTATCCTTTCCTTAGATAAGTCCATGTTTAGTTTTCCACCCACATCTTTACAAAAATTACAACCAAGAAAAATGCCATAAGAAGCTAGAACATCAGTCACTAAGATGGTCATCTTGATTCTCTTATCTAGAAAGGCTACAAATGCAAATTGGGCATCTTTGATTTGGCCTAACAATGACACTTGTTTATTTTCCATTGAGAAACATCTCCCAAAGGTCTTAGTCAAAGTGAGACCAAGAGCATTCACCACCTTGGCGGGCATGACATTGTTAGAAGTGTCAGAGTCTATTATACAATTGCTTAACTTGTGACCATTGAACAATAGAGAAACATAGAAGGGTTCTATCTTCCTATAGCAACAAGGGGAGTAGTGACTAGGTTATTTTGGGTGGATTTGTTCTTTGAGGAGTCATGGGCAATTTTAGGAGAATCTTGCCCTGTAGGGATAGTCTTGTTTTTAACATACTTAGCTAACCTATCAAACTGTTCAGGGTTAGTTTGTAGATACTCTACCTCAGACATCTAGATTTTGGTTTTCCTCGCATGATCTATTATGTCAAAGAGATGAAATGAACTAGATACATAGGAAGGAAATCCATCATTCTAGGTTTTGGTCGGGGTACTACTGGTCTGAGGAACAAAAGTAGAAGAAACAGGATTGTTAGATGAACTTACTTGTTTATTGACAATCGGGTCCCTTAACTGAAAAGGCAACTGAGTTCCTCACTTGGCAATTGAGATCATAGGTTGAGGCTCATGTCTTGTCTTTCCTTTATCAGCTTGCTGATTTGATTAATTTTGGGACTTGGTAAAAAAAACATACGCTCCATCATATACTTCTCCTTCTCTTTCAGCTTCATCTTGGTAATTCAAAAAAGTGATGGTAGATTTTCCAACTAATTCTTCTTCTCCTTTGATAAAAAGATTAGCAGTATTCTCCTGATCCAATTCAGGTTGGAAATAATTGTCATGTTTTGCTTCATAGTAGCCAACTTTTGAGTTGACTGGTGCTGCTTCAATGGCAAGCTTCCCCTATGTCAGTGGAAGATGATTTTGTTGCCCTTGATTTCTAGTAGCATTGCTTTGATATGAATTGTTAGGGAATGTCCTCCTTGGTATATCCCTATAAGAAGGAGCAAACATACCTTGGGACATTTGCTTTTTCGAAGCTAGTAACTCATTTGCTAACTTTTGTACCATAGGATCTGTGATGCTTGTGGAAGAATTATCAGTAGAGGACTAACCTCTATTTCTATTTGAATCTCTTCTTATCTTACCTGCAAGGATAAGATCATCTTCAACCTCTGTAGCCAAACTTTGAGCTAGAGGAAGATCAGCAGGACTAGTTTGCCTTATTAGAAAACTTACCTTAGGAAGCTGAGAGTTGATGAAGAAACATTTAAGATTCTCTGCCATTGGTTGAGTAGTTGTAGGAATCCTATTTGTCAATTTATTGAACTTGGCGATGAAATCTTGCATGGGCTCATGTGGTTCTTTCTTCATATGTGTTAGTTGGGCTAACAAAGCATGTGCATCTTTTGTAGGCTTAAACCTAGCTTCAAACTTAGTTTTGAGAGTATTCCAATTGGTTATGGATTGGGCTTGAAGATGGTAAAACCAATCTGTAGCAACACCTTGAAGTGTTTCAACAAAAAGTCTCACAGCTACAACTTCATGTTCCACCCAAATCACACCACAAGCTATGCAAAATGCTACAATGTGTTCATCAGGATGGACTTTCCCATCGCCATAGAATTTAGGAAAATTCTTCCTTGAACTACGAGGTAGTTCATGTAGTGGTGGCATCAAATTCAAAGTACCAAAAGTATTACCACACGGACCTTGAGCTATCATTATGTGCTGATTGAAAGGTGGGATAACAAACCTTTGAAGAATTTGAACAGATAAAACTCTGTTAGTACTGGAGCTGGAAGCTTCACCTGGTATTGGAGACCTAACGTTAGTAGGAGGAAAACTCCTAGTTCATTGAAGCTGAGGTTGTGGAAGCAAAAGACCAAAGTTATTTTGCTGCATTAACTCAAATATAGGATCAATAATACCTTGAGCTCTTTTGCTTCAAATGCAATGTACTCAACAAGGATTTAAAAATAAATTAAAATAGTTTCGAAACAAATTAAAACAATGGAAGAGGATGAAATGCTTCAACTCAAAGTGTGAGGCTCTAAGTTGTGTGTTCTTCCCTAGTAGAATCGCCAAAAAACTGCTTGGTGAATATTTTATCATTTAGCTAACCAACGGAAAAATGGTTATATCGCCACAACTATAATGAGAGTGAGTCTCTCCTCTCAGTAGGGGAGGTTCTCTTTAGATAATGAGCTTATTCTAACAAGCAACTTTTAATACTTAAAATGAACTAAAAACTATATTGGGGTGTAATCACTTCATCTTATTCTCTTCTTTCAAAATCGATGATTTTCTCTTCAACATAATAACTTCAACAAAAACAATGTTTAATAACTTACGAATCAAGACAAGCCATAGAAACTCAAATTTTTCTATTTCTTCACTTATCTTCTCCAAATAAACCTGATTGAACTTAAGTGTAGCCCAAAGTCTCCACTTTCACCCCATATGATATAACTAACTTGCACACAATAGTTTATAGCACAAAGTCTTTAAACAATTGTATCTTCACAAATGTAAGCACAAAGTCTATTTAACCAAAACAAGAACACTTCTCTCAATTTTCAATAAACTCCACAATTCCAGAAGTGATCCAATATAATGTAACACAAATGACATAAGAACACTGATCTCATAACACAATATGATTCAACTCAAAGTTTGATACTCAAATTGCTTGCTTATATTGATATTCACTTGAAAACTCGATAAACATAAAAAGCTCAAAGTCTTGAAATGTTTTCCAATCTAGTAGAGTTTTTTTGCACTAGATAAAAGATATTTACAATTGGGGTCCTCTTTTTTTATAGGAGAAACCGAGAGAAAAAATAGTAAAAGTACAACTAACTATGACTTGTTTAAGAAAGGAGTCCTTTTTTATTTGGGAATTCCTAGGTTTTTACATGTAATTACATCTGAGAAAAGTACATGTAAAAATGTCCAAAACTAATTCAAAAGTACATATGAAAAATAGAAAATAAACTAAGTTATGAAAAGCTAATTTAGCTTGTACTGCCTTCTTTCTTCAAATGGGCATCATACATGGTAAATGCAACTTGCATCCTCAAACTGTCTGGACTGACAGTGTTCCTAAAAATCATCCAGGCTCTAACTATTGCATCCTTTACTATCATGATTGCTTTAGTATGACTAGTTAACTTGGCCTTCAGGTTATCCAAAGTTAACTAATTATCCAGAATATTATCTATGGAAGCAACTGAAAAGGTTTTATCTTCAAACTACTTCTGAAACATATTCTCAAATTCCTGGGTCATCTCCTCTACAGAAAGAAATTGATTATCCTTAGATACCAAATTGCATGGAAGTTCCTCCAACTTATGTAAGAGACTAATGTCACTTTGGTCACTCATCTTCTTGGCAGTTTCTAGATCCTTCATCAAGTCCTTCAAAACATTGTTCCTATATGTCAATGCTTCCTTAGTATCTATGTATGAATCCTAATTCGGAATAATACCAATTGATATTAAAGCATTTATTTTCAATTTCCTCATTTCTATCCATTTATCATAGCTTTGATCTAAATACTCAATATCCTAAGAAATAGTGTCAATCAAATCATCAAGCTCTGCTCTGATTTTCTCCATTTTACCTATCTTCTTAGCTACATTTGTAAGAAGAGATACTCCTTGTGCACGCATCTTTTCCAAATATTCCTCAATGACTTTTCCGTTGAGATGAGTCCTTTTAGCCTTTTGAATAATAGGGTCTTCAATAGAAATAGCTTCAGGAGTTACTAATTCAGAATTCAAAGCAACCTTTCTCACCACTACAGTCAATGTTTCTACCATTGCCTTAAAATAATGCTTCATTTCCTTTTCTTTATCAAACTTTTGAATCAAAGAATCCAGTACAAATTGCATATCACTTTTTGCACTCTCATGTGTGATTTTTCCAAGTTCAATTCTGGAAATAGAATAATCATTCATACTGAAATTCTCGATGCTAGCATCCTGTGGGGGTTTAGCAATTTCCACAAATTTGTGTCCCTTATCTTCCAACACTTGAGAAAGTATTTTAGGCTTATTTGGAGTCTTACACTTGACTAGCATCAATTTACCAAAATCAAAATCATCTGCAGAGACGGCTAGTTTCTTTCTCTTGGGTGTATAATCTGATAGCCATGGAGGAAGCACAGAAGTACTTAGATTTGGATCAGGTCCCATTATTGGTGTGGTAGGAATTCCACCAGCACTTGAAGTAGAAACAATAGGAGGAGTATCAGTAAACACTGCACCTAACACATCCACATTTGAAACTTACTCAAATCCCAAAACAAAGTGAGCAAAGATTGAAGAATCTTCAATGTCAAAAGATGATGAGGACAGACTAGGGATTGATTTAGAAGAACAGAGAACATTATCAAAAGCAACTTGAGGATTATCAAAAATTTTCCTCGAAGACGATGGAGACTCAGAAGATGGAATGTTGATAGGTGAAATTGGGATAGTAGGCAAAACAAACAAAGGAACTGAAACAAATAAATTGGGCAAAGGAGAAGGGATTTTAGCTTCCTATATTACATCCCTCTGTGGAGATATAACTTTATCTAGAAATCCTTCTTAACCCTCTCCTATCTCTTTCTCTTGTTCTTCTCCTAGCTCTCCTAAAGAATTGTTTTCAACCTCCATTTCTTCAGTAGTTGGTTCATTAGTCCTCTGTGCCTCAAACTCCATTTCTTCCACCTCAGACTCTTTCTCTGTGACCTTGGCCTTCTTTCCCTTAGACACAAACTTGATCCTTGGTTTGGAAACCTTGGACGTACCTGGAGTATCACTTTTATTCTTTGTTCTTAGTTCAACCTTCTTACCAGTTTTCTCTAAAACCTCTTCTTCAGATCCAGTTACAAAATCTTTCAATGGTATGCCTTTATTTTGGAGCCACAATTTTGTGTTAGCTAACACATGTTCACCTCCTCCTTAAGGAAGTCAATTCCTTTTGATACCATTGGATAGGTGGGAGAGGAGAATTAGTAATCTACTCATTATTATACTTAGGATCAACTAGCTCTTCATCATCCACCATGTCTTCAGGAATATCAGCTAAACCTAAATACTCAATTTGATCTAGAGATAGCTTGTTATAATCTAGTTTTCTAATTTCCTCATCAGTCCTTAGATCAATCCAGATGTCTTCAATCATTGGCTCATGAAATTGAGTCTTTCTTTTGATGTTATCTTTCACACCCCTGTAATCAAACATTTGTCTCCATTTGAATTATTTCATGGTCACCAACTACATCTCTATCTCCATAGCTCTAGTCTTTGCTATAGTTGACATAGAGTTTCTGACAATTTCAACTGGAAACCTGAATCCTGGTTTCTTAAGCTTCATTTGTTTATTATGCACGACAATCATTTGTCTACACAATTCCATCAGAACAAGTTTATCTGAAGGAAACCTCAACAACATGTAAGGATAGCCTTGGAAAAAGCCAACCCTTAGATATGAAAAAGTTTGAAACTATAAGAACATACCCCTGAAACCATTCATAACTGACCAAGCCTCATCTGAAACTCTTCTTTGTTCACAACTGACCAAGCATCATTTACCCTCCTAAAGTGATTGATTGAACCCTTCAATGTTAGTTGGGGATAATATTGATACACAGGAACAACCCTCCTATCTCCTTCGGATGTCAAACCCAGAAAAATTCTCATTGAAGCTGCTATGTACACAAGATAGGAAGTCATATAGAATTTGAAAGTAGTATGCACCTTGATCAATTGCTCATGAATAGCATTGCTGATCTATTCTCCCCAGAAGATTCCCTGTTGGTTTCTTAGAACCACCTTGATGAAAGGATACATCCATTCATGAAAAAGTGAAGAAGAAGCTAATCCCCTCACTCTATTGAGAAGAGTTATTAAATCACCAATTCCTCAACAAAACAACTTCAAGGAAAGCTCCTTGGCCATCTGGTCAAATTTGACCTTGGCATTTTCAATCACTTTGTGTTAATTACCTTCTTAGCCTTCTCAATATCCTTATCATATTATTGTTAAGCAATAGTAAAATCAAGTTTTACAACATCAACCAAAGCGGGACACATGAAAACTTTATCAATAAACTCTAGATCCAATCTTATGAGCACATTACCATTTGCATCCACTACTGCCCTAGTGTCCTTGTTGTAGAAATGTGCATACTAAATAACAAATTCTGTATTATGAACTACCACTGGAAATGATGACACCAAGTGAATGTTTCTAGATACAATCTTCTTCATTAGAGGACTAGGGTTATTTGACTTAGTCCTTTCTACAAACTTAGCCATGTCTACATGGCCAATGTCTGTATCCCAAATATCATCAACATTCGGGGTAACTGAGGTGATTGGAAAAACACCTTGATATTTGTACTTCATTACTTTTGACTTCTTCAGAGACAGCTCAGTCATTTGGAAAACCAACACCAGAAGGATGTCAATGAATAGAACAAATTTGTAGAAGAATCTGCAACAAAAAACCATGATCATGCAGTTAGGGGAACTACTGGTAATTTGGGAAAACTACATGTTGACGATCATGACTATAGGAATAAGATTGAAAGGGCTAGAGTGCAAGCGGGTTGAAAAAATGGAGGAAAGAGAGCTCAAGAAAGTAAATTTGAAAATCTCCCAGAGTTAGAAAAATTTGAGGGAGTGAATGCATAGGTAGCAAAATTTACCGCCCTTGCATTTGAGGGATAATCTGTAGGTGTCAGGGTGGCAAAATTCGCTGACCCTGCATAATAGGATAAGACTAGGTGTTAAGATGGTAAACTTTACTGACTTTGCATGTCAAGAGTAGTTTTGCAAGTTTTGTGTAATGGAGGAAAAATTTGTCAACCATACACTTGGTAATTAATTTGCTCAAGGTTTACGTAGGATTGGCAAAAATCACCACCTCAACATCTTGGAAGAACCTTGTGATGAGTGTGCAAGCAGCAAAACTTGTCAACTTTGCTCTTGACCCTAAGGCTTACTATTATATGAGCCAGCGGTGAATTTTGCCGCTTCAACATATATTGTAAGTTGGCATGTTATGGTGATAAGTGTGACCATTAGACACAAATCATCATATAGGGATGGAAAAATTTTCCATCCTTACATGATGCAAAGATGTGAAGAGGTAAAGACTGCATCAGTAGAAATCCAAATGGTATACATAGTTTATCTAATACAAACACAAACTAAGATGAAAGAATTAACAATAGTTTACGCAATGAAAAAGGAAAAAAGAACGTCGTCACAAAAAAAGAAAAATGAAAATCTTACAATGAGAAGACTAGGGTTTTGAAATAGTAATAAAGAAACATTTTTTAAGCATCTAGTCACATGCAAACCCTAGAAGGAAAAGAGAACCATGAACAAAAGGTGAAAACTTACCTCTGCCAGGAAACCTAGAAACCCTAGGTGTTTGAATCTCCACAATTTTCTTGGTAAAGAATCACAACGTCAGCCTAGTAAGTGGGGATGCAAGCAACACAAACAAGATGAAAGGAAAAATGAAATAAAAATGGTTATAAAACACATTTAAAACTTAAAACAAAACTTAAAAATGACATTAACTGCCACACGAGTTGAACTTACAGTTGCATTTAATTTGCGATTCGTTGGCAAAACTTGCCGACAACACATAAGCACAAGACCTAAAATACGTTGGCGGTATATATTACTGCCACTACACACTTAAAACACAATAAGGAAAAAGCATGGGTGGCGATTTTAGCCATCCATTCAAATGAAACAATAAACATGCAAAAGTGGCAAAATTGGCCGACTTAGTACATCAAACCAAGAATAATCATGCAAGGGCGGTAATTTTTGTTGACCTTGCACAAGTAACTTAAAAATTTTCTAACACCCTAAAATGGTCAAAATTGATATTTTGACAAGCTTGTAACTTAGTCAATCTTCGTGAATATCAAGAAATCAACTAAGGGGAATGTCACAAACCATTTCTTAAGATGTCAGATGACTTCACATGAGACCAAAAGAACTTGTCTTGATTTGCGAACTTAGAGTGTAGGCTACGAAATAAACAAGTTTCGTAGGGGTTGTCTACAAAATGAGTGCAGCTAATTTTGAGAACAACATTATAAATACCAAAAATCTATCTAGGGCATTCACAGTGCCTATCCCAAGGCTGAGTAACATTGTTTTGGTCTGCATTTCTCCGTAGACAAAGATTTGATCTTGCGGTTCTAAACATAAGTTTATCCAAGTTTTCAAGTCTTCACATCTTCAATAGTAAAAATTACAAGGGATAGAGTACTGGTTACTACTTAGACAGGGCAAAGCAATGATGGAGACTTAATGGAATGCTCTGCATTCCTTAGGAAGACATTATTTTTTCATGCAGTTCTGAGGACAAGCTTAGAGATGCATAAGGCATACTATGATGAAGTATCAAGTGATCTGGTGGTCCGCAAAGTTAGCAATCAAGTGACAAAGGAAATACAAACTATTATGGAGCCTAAATACATATGTTTAATATTTTGTAGAAGATGAAATGTATGTAGATCAGTCATAGAAGTTTGTATGAAGGTCTTACATGTTCCAATATATCTCAGGTTTGATTTGCATGTAGATATTCTTTATTTTCCTTTACCGTAATACTATATCTTGAGTTATGAAGTGTCACATGTGGTCTGGAATGATCTACTTCCTACAGTTCATCATGTTTATTGTTTTGAGGATGTATAGATTGATATGATATTTCAATAGAAAAATTGAGCCAATAGGTTAAGTCTCTGGTATATGTGGTAGATCCTGACCTATTGTGTTGACTTTGAAAGATTTGAGGAGATATGTTTTGAATACCTTCATGATGTCTTGAGGTCCACAACAAGTTTTATTATCATATTGTATGTATTGAGGCCAATCTTTGAAGAGTTACACATTTCATCCAATGATGTTTATGTTGCTAACCTAATCAATGTTTTGAAGTGTTGCGGAGGATATTTATAGAAGATCAAATTCATTTGTGAGACATAGAAGTGAATACGAATATGATATAGCAAAGGGCAAGGTATGAAGTGTGCAAAATCAGTTTGAAGGCATGATTTGAGCAGAAAAAGAAGACCACATTATCAAGGATAAGTCATATGTCTATTTTGCAATAGTCCATATATATATCTTTGTAAATCCTAAATATAGTTAGTAGAATATTTAGGGAGTAGTAGCTTCCTTGGGTTCTACCCTAAATCAAATTTATAATTATTATAGGCACAAAGTACAAGGAGTAGTAGCTTCCTTGGGTTGCAACCCAAAAACAAAGTTGTAATATTTTTGTAGTGAGCATAATATGCTATGAGCTAACACTCACCATGGTTTTTCCCTATTTTAGGATTTTCCACATAAAAATCCTGGTGTTCTTATGTTGATTCTTGTGCTGCATGATTTAATTTTTAGTCTTTAAGTTATTCAGTTTTATCTACAAATAATTGTTTAATTTTTAGTGTGTGCTGATTCACCCCCCTCTCAACACCTCATTGTGTTGAACACATATGCAAGCTAAAGGATAGGAAAGTAAAGACATATTGCAAAAAGGATATCAAAAAGGATATTGTAGAGGATGCAGCTCATCACCGTGCAAGAGGGTGAAGCCCCCATTCTGTGATATTACAAACCACAACGTTAGTGTGATACACTAATCCTGCAACCAACGGATCTATGTGTTAATCAAAACTCTGAAGGGGAAAGGTAATGAGAGTGACATTCGTAGGTAGATATATGCCCCCTATTTGTGCTTGCTACATCAAGATGTAGAAACAAGGTGATAGTCTTTCCACTTCAACTTTCTAGAGTCTAATGAATAATGTCGAGACGTAAAACATATGGTTGTGAAGACGACAGAACCAGGATTCAAACAGAATGAAAGGTATTCAAATCCAAGTTCACTAGCATGATTTATCAATGTTTAGATGAAGAGTGATCAAGAGAAGAGTGGTCTTTGACTCTAGATAGTAGTTAGGAGTTCTTGATTTTACTGTAAATAGTAAAATTAGTTCTCACATTTTACCATTCTATTGTCATTTCTAGTTTTTGAGGAGATAGAGTAAGGAGGGGAACTATCATGGCAAGATGAAGGCCATATCGACCACCAAGGCTAGAAGCACTGTAGAGTCTAGTGGCGCAGGGACTTGATGAGGATGAGGTAGGCATCTATCTAACTTGAAAATTCATTTATGTGATTATTTTAATTAGTTTTTCAAATTTTGAGCTAAAAATGGGCCCAGGGGACACTTTTTAGTATCCATCTAAGGTGCCACTGTCCTCTTAGGGCACCCCAGACCCTTCTGAGCACCCCAGACCTATCTGGGCACCATGGTTCAAGGACTAGGCTATGAATGTTTTTTGTGATTGTTGATGAAGTGATTAGGATTGAAGTCTGATGTATACTTTGTTTTTCATGTTTCAAGATCTCCCAGGGATGTGAGAGCATGTCGGTGGTCATCTATACACAATATTGTGTAGTCGATCGAGTACACTTACTAACGTAGAGATGGGACATCTATGAGATGTTGGACTGTGGTAGGTGTACACTATGCCCATGATGAAATACCATCATTCTATGCTAATGGCACTCATGGAGTGGTGGAACATAGATACATCCACTTTTAATCTTCCGACAGGAGAGATAATCGTGACCTTAGAGGATGTGTATAGGATACTACGATTACCTGTGCATGGGAAAATAGTCAGGGTCGTAGAGTAGAGATCTGAATATACTCAAGTGAGCCAACTATATTATCTTGGACACACAGTGCCATCAATTGCTTGAGGACACACAATGCCATCAAGTGCTCGAGGACACATCGACATTAGATTCTTAGATTAGGGTGCGGCTATTAGATCGACCATATGTCACATCATGATCACTACTAACACACTAGTTGTTACACTAGATGGGTGAGACACACACCTTCATGGGGGCCTAGCTCATACCATTAGAGTGATGGAGGAGCAGAGGACCATATACTCCTAGGGGCAGAGTATGCTTGCTCACTTATATTATGATTTGGGTCACTATGTACACCATGAGGCACACAACTTGATGATATGCACACTCCTCTAGGTGTGGGCATTCAAGCATATTACATGCATGAGGCTAGTGGGTTATCCATTACAGACTATCTAGACAAATCCATGAGCACATGTGTAAGAGCTAAGAGGACTGTGGAGATATGGTGATTTACTATTTTGGAGGATGGTATTTGATATGCTGTAGACAAAGGCCATTGTGTGGAGATGATACAGGGGATGCATACCATGGATGGGACAATGGAGGCAACTAGCAAGGATGTAGAGGGATTGGTTTTTAGATGGTCATCGAGATCACATTGTAGTTGCCTTCTACTATGATAGAGTGATGAGGTAGTTTAGATGAGTGTCGAGTTCCAGCCACATAGTCGTTCTACATGAGGTTGTCACGTTGTAGGGTGTGGCCTCAGGATAGGGTACAACTCACCATCATAGATGTGATGTTGAGTGATCCTATTGATGATAGAGAGGATGATGTTCCTGTCTCTGATGCTAATGATGTAGGTGTGACCCTAACATATACAATATACTTGGAGACAGCATGCCCTACCCCTATCTTCCCTGATGATTATCCTATTAGAGATCATAGATCCTAGGTTGAGTGAGGAGATGAGTCAAAGGAAGGAGAGGGAGACAACAACAGAGATTACGTGAGAGATGACAATGATGATCAAGAGGAGGATCCACTAGTGCCGATGACGAGAGGTAGATGACGCTAGCTAGTGTAGGGTGTAGGTATCGATGAGGAGGGACCTAAGGTCTAAGCTCATAGCCTATGACCACGGTGCACAACTAAAGGGGTATAGTGTCATTTTGAGCTTGGGGAGTCGAGTGGTGGTGCCACTACGATGCCTCCAACAGCTAGGACAACTATGTATACTAGTGCAATCACCGTTCCACATGATCCATCATGGCAAGAGGGTGACCCAAGTGATGATTATATTTTTGTTATTATACTTATATTGGTTTAAATGCATAATGTTGATTTGATTAAGATTTTGACATGATTATTTTACACTCTGTAATTGGTTCTAGTGCATGGTGCAACTTTGTGAGTTAGATTATAGTAGTGATAGTACCCACTAATTTGACACAATATCCAGTGCAGGCTTGCTATAGGCCACCAAATGAGGTAGGTCGGCATGCAGAGATATTTGATCCCATAGCGTGGCTTAGAGCATCATTTGAGGAGGGACAGATAGAACAAGATCAACTAGTAATAAAGCGAGACTGGGTGGTTCTGTTGGTTTTTTCTTCTGAATCAGCATTAGGGTTTGCCACTTCTAATGCACAGGCAGATTCAGCCAACTAAATATAGGAGGTTGCGTGAGCTGCCTCCCCTTCACTTCTGGTTCTGCCGCACCAAGGGGGGTATCCCTATAACTCAAGATGTAACCTTGACTAGCTCAAAGATAGAAAGATATAACTTGACAACAACAGGCAGAATACTCTCATGTATGGACCAAGATCTGTATGATAGATCACAAGGCTGGCAACATTCTTGGACATGATGTCTGGTTGGGTATGAGAGCATGCAGGGGGCTCCTAATCCTACTCCTAAAACTAACAGGTGGAAGTATGAAATGGTTTAGTTTGAATTTTGGATGCAAAGCTGGACATGGTGTATAACCTCAACACAGAGCTAGATTGGTGCCTATCCAGGGCTTGGAGTCGGTAGACATACACCTGTGAATGATCAGCATGACTAGCTAAAACTGGATTTCAAGGGGATATATGTGATATCTGCCTTACAGATATCTCCCAAAACAGAGTGTTAAGTTATCTCTACTTATGGCATCCCTATTGCAGTATACCCTTCCCAATGTTCAACCTGAAAACAATTTAATCTACCCCTTGAGCAGAAGTTAAAAGATCAGACATTCAACATAGGAATTCTATGCTCTAGAATCTAAACATTACCCAAATATCTAGATTCAGAAAAAGAATACATGCAATACTGGAGACAGAATTAACATAACACATGCTAAGATAGCATTTCTCATATAAGATTAATCATGAAATCAGTGGATTCATGCCAAATCGTACAACAGGAGATACATAAACTCACAAGTTAAGCTGTACAGAGCAACCAGATCAGCTTGTTTTGAATTACAGAGCCAAAAATCTAGGGAGAACACCAGCACAGATCTCTATTTTGGACCTTCTATGGTCATCACCTGCACATAGAGTGGTGTTAGAAAAAGCCCTCCAAGAGTCGTCCGTTCCTAACAACATAGCAGTCGCAGATTTCCAAGCTATAGTGGGAAATATTGCTTCGCCTTACAACGTGGTCTTCTCTGAGAAAGACCTCCCCTCCCACGATCCATGTCACAATGATGCCCTGCATATTGAAGTTCTCATACATAAGCGCAAAATCAAACGCATCCTCATAGATGGTGGTGCTGGTCTCAACATCTATTCTTTAAAATTACTAAAGCAATTGGGATACTCTGAGGATCACGTCAACACTGATCATAGTATTACCATCAAGGGGTATGATGATGTAAAACGCCATTCAGAAGGTGTTATTCACTTGCCTATACAACTGGGCCCCGTCATGCTTGAAACTAGGTGCCAAGTCCTTGATATCGAGCTGCCTTACAACATTATTCTTGGCCACCCATGGATCCATGCAATGAAAGCTGTTCCCTCCACGTACCATCAGTCCCTCAAGTTCCCATACAATGGTACGGAGATCACCATCCCAGGAGATCTTAATCCTTTTGAATTTTGCCGTGTCTTGCAAGGAAGCTATAAGAATTGCAACCAAGTGCCTAAAAATGACAAAGCCCTTGAATCCCCTCTCTATGTTCATCCTGAAACTCTCACACAAGCCTCTACAAGTGAACCTACACCCCTCCCCAAAATCACAGTATGCATCTGAGATATAGGCTTTGGCACTTATGATATCTCTGAATCTTGTTGTGTAGGGCGGATGCCTTTATCTCCAAAATCTTACGGCAAGCCACCCATTGCTAAAGTTACCAAAAAAGCTACTATTCCTCCCCCAACATTCCTAACCCAATTCCAACGGGGATAGTTATTGGAAGAGGAAACTATTGAGGACATCTCTTCTTGGCTCTATAAGGAGAAAGAACCAGTCACGATACCAGTCAAGCAATATGGCAATGGCTTAAGGATAGTGAAAAACATGGGCTATAAAGGCAAAGGTGGCCTTGGGAAATAGAATCAAGGCACTATGGAGCCCATTGTGGTAACAAAGAAGCTAGACAAGAAAGGATTAGGATTTGGTAAGAAGGTACCACGCGCCTCAGACATCGAGTATATCCTCGACGAGGTAGCTGACACTTTTCCCGCCGATTCGACGTCTACAGAGGATATCATCGATGACTCTTCCCTCCACATCACCAATCTATTCACAGAATCCTCCATTTTTACACTATCCTCCGTATCCTTAACTTCCACCACCAACACCCAGAATGTCACGCTTGTCTACCCTGAACTTATCAATTGGGACCAACAAGGGGCTCCCGTTATAGATGTATTTCAGAATGACGAAGCTTTAGCTGAGTTCATGGGACTTCGGGAAGGTATCCCTCTTGGCGATCACAAGGCAGGTTTTGTAATGGAATTAGAGCCCACGGCTTATTTTGGTGAGAATGCCAAATCCTCTAGTCGCAAAAGTGCAAATAAAGAAAGATCTCTAGGTGAAAACCACACTGTGGCACCTCCTGATCATAAAATAGTAAAAATAAAGGACGTATCCAAAGGTGAAAACCCAACTGTGGCACCTGAGGATGGAGGATTTGACCTTCCCTTACCATCTAAGTACCAAGAAAAATCAGCTCTACTAGTGGAGGATTCTACAGAGATCAACCTGGGTACAGAACAGAATCCAAAGACAACATTTCTAGCAGCATCATTATCTAATACAGAGCACAAAGATCTTAACAACTTCTTCTTGCAACGAACCATCAACTTTGCATGGACCTATGCAGATATGCCAGGGCTAGACCCTAAGCTGGTAGTTCATTATCTCATAGTTGATCCCAAGATGAAACCAGTCAAGCAAAAATTGAGAAAAATGCATCCACAGATAGCTCTCTTGGTGAAGGTAGAAGTCCAAAAGCTATTAGACGCAAAGTTCATACGACCTATCGACTATTCAGATTGGGTCTCAAACATTGTACCTGTGTCTAAACCTAATGGGTGCATCCGCATGTGTAATGATTTCAGAGATCTCAATAAGGCATGTCCTAAAGATGACTTTCCACTACCAAACATTGACATTATAGTGGACTTGACAGCAGGTCACGAGATGCTTTCTCTCATGGACGGATTCTCGGGTTACAATCAGATAAGGATAGCTGAAGAAGACCAACATAAAACAACCTTTACTTGTCCTTGGGAGCGTCATGCCGTTTGGTCTAAAGAATGCAGGAGCAACCTATCAGTGAGCAATGACAGTGATCTTCCACGACCTCTTTCATCACATTAGGGAAGACTATGTGGATGATATATTGGCTAAATCTTCTAGAGCAGATCACATACAGGTCCTAGGATAGATCTTTGACAGGCTGGAAAAATACCAAGTAAGACTCAATCCAAAGAAGTGTGTATCCGGTGTCACATCAGGGAAACTATTGGGATACATTGTATCTCGTAGAGGCATCGAAGTAGATCCAGCAAAAGTAAACGCTATAGTGGAGATGCCTCCACCAAAGAACCTAAAAGCATTAAGGAGCCTACAAGGAAGGTTGCAGTCCATCAGGCATTTCATCTCACAGCTAGCAGATAAATGTCAACCCTTTCAACACTTACTCCGAAAGGATGTTTCATTTCGATGGGACAAGTGTCAAGAAGTGTTTGATCAACTTAAAGAGTATCTAGCTACACCTCCTGTATTGGTTCCACCAGTTGCGGACAAACCCTTGATATTGTACATCTCCACTATAAATTCAGCCCTAGGGGCTCTGCTAGCACAGAATGATGACACAGGAAAGGAGCATGCAATTTATTACATCAGTAGAACCTTGGTGGGATATGAGCTCAATTATTCACCAATGGAAAGGGCTTGTTTAGCAGTAGTGTTCGCCTCCCAAAAATTGCGGCATTACATGCTGAACCAACACACAAATCTGATAGCCAAGATTGATCCCTTGAAGTATCTACTAGCAAAAGCAGCTCTCACAGGCAAACTAGCTAAATGGGTTATGATCCTTAGTGAGTTCGACATTGAGTACACCGATCGTAAAGCAATTAAAGGACAAGCCCTCGCGGATCAACTAGCAAAAGCACCTATGAAAGATACACGTCCTATGGTAGCAGACTTTCCTGATGAGAATCTCTTCACTCTTTCCAACTACATAATGTGGAAGTTGTACTTTGACGGTTCTTACACACAGCATGGATCAGGAGCCGGCATCTTATTTGTTACACCTCAGAATGACTACATTCCAAAGTCATATCGGCTAGCATTCCCTTGCACCAACAACATAGCTGAGTATGAAGCACTCCTCATAGGTCTCAATACAGCAGTCCAATGGGACATCACAGAATTACAAGTATATGGAGACTCACAGCTAGTCATCCGCCAAGTCACAGATGAATACCAAACAAAGGATGAAAAGTTGGTCCCCTACAAACAGAGATCAACCTGGGTACAGAACAGAATCCAAAGACAACATTTCTAGCAGCATCATTATCTGATACAGAGCACAGAGATCTTAACAACTTCTTCTTGCAACAAACCATCAACTTTGCATGGACCTATGCAGATATGCCAGGGCTAGATCCTAAGCTGGTAGTTCATTATCTCACAGTTGATCCCAAGGTGAAACCAGTCAAGCAAAAATTGAGAAAAATGCATCCACAGATAGCTCTCTTGGTGAAGGTAGAAGTCCAAAAGCTATTAGATGCAAAGTTCATACGACCTATCGACTATTCAGATTGGGTCTCAAACATTGTACCTGTGTCTAAACCTAATGGGCGCATCCGCATGTGTAATGATTTCAGAGATCTCAATAAGGCATGTCCTAAAGATGACTTTCCACTACCAAACATTGACATTATAGTGGACTTGACAGCAGGTCAGGAGATGCTTTCTCTCATGGATGGATTCTCAGGTTACAATCAGATAAGGATAGCTGAAGAAGACCAACATAAAACAACCTTTACTTATCCTTGGGGCAATTATTGTTGGTGCGTCATGCCATTTGGTCTGAAGAATGTAGGAGCAACCTATCAACGAGCAATGACAGTGATCTTCCACGACCTCTTTCATCACATTAGGGAAGACTATGTGGATGATATATTGGCTAAATCTTCTAGAGCGGATCACATACAGGTCCTAGGACAGATCTTTGACAGGCTGGAAAAATACCAAGTAAGACTCAATCCAAAGAAGTGTGTATTCGGTGTCACATCAGGGAAACTATTGGGATACATTGTATCTCGTAGAGGCATTGAAGTAGATCTAGCAAAAGTAAAGGCTATAGTGGAGATGCCTCCACCAAAGAACCTAAAAGCATTAAGGAGCCTACAAGGAAGGTTGCAGTCCATTAGGCGTTTCATCTCACAGCTAGCAGATAAATGTCAACCCTTTCAACACTTACTCCGAAAGGATGTTTCATTTCAATGGGACAACAAGTGTCAAGCAGCGTTTGATCAACTTAAAGAGTATCTAGCTACACCTCCTGTATTGGTTCCACCAGTTGTGGACAAACCCTTGATATTGTACATCTCCACTACAAATTCAGCCCTAGGGGCTCTGCTAGCATAGAATGATGACACAGGAAAGGAGCATGCAATTTATTACATCAGTAGAACCTTGGTGGGATACGAGCTCAATTATTCACCAATGGAAAGGGCTTGTTTAGCAGTAGTGTTCGCCTCCCAAAAATTGCGGCATTACATGCTGAACCAACACACAAATATGATAGCCAAGATTGATCCCTTGAAGTATCTACTAGCAAAAGCAGCTCTCACAGGCAGACTAGCTAAATGGGTTATGATCCTTAGTGAGTTCGACATTGAGTACACCGATCGTAAAGCAATTAAAGGACAAGCCCTCACGGATCAACTAGCAGAAGCACCTATGAAAGATACACATCCTATGGTAGCAGACTTTCCTGATGAGAATCTCTTCACTCTTTCCAACTCCATAATGTGGAAGTTGTACTTTGACGGTTCTTACACACAGCATGGATCAGGAGCTGGCATCTTATTTGTTACACCTCAGAATGACTACATTCCAAAGTCATATCGGCTAGCATTCCATTGCACCAACAACATAGCCGAGTATGAAGCACTCCTCATAGGTCTCAATACAGCAGTCCAATGGGACATCACAGAATTACAAGTATATGGAGACTCACAGCTAGTCATCCGCCAAGTCACAGATGAATACCAAACAAAGGATGAAAAGTTGGTCCCCTACAAACAACTAGTGGATGCCCACAAACCACATTTTTCTAGCATCACATTTGAGCAAATTCCAAGAGAACATAATAAAGCTGTGGATTCTATGGCTTCTGTAGGGTCACTGATTGATATGCCTGCTAATACACAGAAGTGTGAATTCTTGATCGAGCAATTGTTGATACCAGCCGTCGATGTTCCTGTTACTGAAATCATCTGCGAACTTGTTGGTCCCAATTCCCCATGGTACGAAGATATCTATGAATACCTCAAAAACAATACCTTGCCCCCTGACCTATCATCCTCCCAACGCAAAACCTTTATCCGTCGATCCTCTCGTTACATCATTCTGGGTGATACACTATATCGTCGGAGTCTCGATGGTATCCTCTTACGATGTCTTAACGCGGAAGAAGCCGAAGCTACCTTACGAGACATACACGAAGGTGTCTGCGGCGCACATTCTACCGGTCCTAATCTTGCTAAGAAGATACTCAGAACAGGTTATTACTAGCCTACAATAGAGCAAGATGCTGCACAGTTTGCTAAGAAGTGTCTACAATGTCAGCAGCATGGAGATTTGATTCACGCACCAGCTCATGAATTACAACCTGTGACAACTCCATGGCCTTTTTCTCAATGGGGTCTCAACCTTGTAGGACAAATCCACCCTTCCTCCTCAAATGGCCACAAGTTTATCATTACCGCCACTGAGTATTTCACGAAGTGGGTGGAAGCCATTCCTATGACCTATATCACCGGTAAGCAAATAGCCAAGTTTATTCTAAACTACCTTATATGCCGGTATGGTATTCCCCAAGCCATTGTCACTGATAATGGGAGACCATTCAAGAACCAAGATGTCTGTGCCTTATGCATACAATACAATATCCAACATCGCTTTTCAACTCCCTACTATCCACAGAGTAACGGCCAAGCTAAGGCTTCCAATAAAACCATTCTCAAGATCCTAAAGAAAACGGTCAATGAAGCTAGTCGTGATTGGCACTTGCAACTCAATCCCACCCTATGGGCCTACCGCACTAGTATCAGAACACCAACTAGTGCCACACCATATGCCTTGGTCTTTGGCTCTGAAGCCATCCTACCTATAGAGGTCGAGATCCCATCCCTCAGAGTATCCATGCAGGACCTGATTGGCGGAGATGAGTATCGCACTTCTAGATTAGCTGAGCTTGAACTACTAGATGAGAGGCGCCTTGCCGCACTTAATCATCTCCATGTCTATCAAAACTGCCTCCGGCGTAATTACAACAAAAAGATCAAAGAAAGACGGTTTCAAGTTGGTGATCTTGTACTTAAGGAGAATCAGAGAAATCAAGTAGATCGAGAGAAGAAGGGCAAGTTTGAGCCTAACTGGTTAGGTCCCTTCATTGTCACAGCAGCATATGGATCGGGAGCTTATACTTTAGCTACACCTGACGGCATTCCTCTAGATGAGCCACTTAACAGTGTCCATCTCAAGAAGTTCTATGCCTGATCCTCAGAGTATTCCCACAAAAACTCAAAAAATCAAAAAATCAAAAAAATCAAAAAAAAAAAATCAAAAAAATAAAAAAATAAAAAAAATAATAAAAAATACAAAAATACAAAAACATTCATCCTCTGGTGAAAACCTGGCACACAGGCGCCTTGGATAAGTACCATAGTGAAAACCTGGCAAACAGGCGCTATGCGTAGAGTCAGCATCCATTGTCTATCGAGTCCTGTCCACTCCTTGTCCAGTTCGCAATAACACGCTTCATCCATCCACCCATAATAAAACCATTGACTTTGTTTGCATTTCCATCTCCCTATCTAGTATAGCTTGGAAATTTGTCAATGTCCCTCGTCATCTTCCCATGTCTTGGTCTGTGTCTACAGTTAACACTGTCTTGTCCTAGGTCATGTCTTTCTGTGTCTTCTTCGGCGGTCACCCCTACAGTTTCCTCTACCAGAATGGGGGCAACTCTTTCCTTAGCTTCAGTCTAGGATTGGTTCCTTGTTCGTGGTTCGCAGCGCATACTTCGATCTTTTCTCATTTCCATAGGTAACACCCTTTAACGGACACAGAGTTCCTACGATAAGGCTATTATCTTCTCAACACTTGTTCCACATCATCACATCTAACCAGAACTACATATCATCTTTTTAATCTTAAGGTACCTTGATCCCATGGATATGGGTATGTAGGCAGTCTGGAATATGAAGCACGTTTCCAGTACTCAGGTACATAAGATCACCTCTTCTCCGCTCTCTTCCCACATCATCACACTAACTAGAACTACATATCATCTTCTCAATCTTAAAGTACCTTGATCCCATGGATATGGGTATGTAGGCAGTCTGGAATATGAAGGAAGTATCCAGTACTCAGGTACATAAGATCCCCTCCTTTCACCTTGACCCATTCATCACTATATCTAGAGCTACATATTTATCACGTTCATCTTCCATCGTAAGTGTGCCTTGATCCCATGGATACAGGGTATGTAGGCAGTCTGGAATATGAAGGATGTATCCAGTACTCAGGCACACACGATCCATCATTCTCCACCCGTCCCAATCCATTCGCATTCCATCCTTCTAGTCTTCCGTTTGTCAAAATCCATTCGCTTCGACTTGACTAACTCAAGCCGCAAGCTAGTGCATCTTTTCAAAGCAAAAGTCCTTAACAAACTTGAAGCAAAGAGGCTTTCTTCCAGAGTCATCTACTGTCCTGCATACCGATTGCCAACATCAGCTAAGTACCACTTAACCAAGCCCTAGATCAACAAGCTTGTCTTCTACGAAGTGTTCCATTGTCGAGACCAACACACGCGTCTCCTGCAACATGTGGCATTTCCTGCAAGTGAGACATTGTCTTTTTAGGTAGATAGCCCCCTTTAACGGACACAAATTTCCTACGATAAGGCTGTTATCTTTCCTATCCAATCTATCCTGAGCAACCTCTTTGGCAAGAGAATATGTTGGCTGTATGTTTACTTTGTAAGTCAGTCAATTTGTGTTATGGTTTATCTTTTGTTCCTTTTCCAATACCTATTCAAGGCTACCTTGATTTATCTATAATTTTGGTATGTTGCGATGTAGTACGGATTGGGGGCATGGTCATTGCTTTCTGTGTGCTGTGTTTGAGGAATGATCTTTAGTATCTTTCTTAGCATTCTATTTATCTTGTGTGTGTTACGACCTAGCATCTTACATATTAATAATTCTTCTTGCATTTACATGTATTGAAGTTTATTTTATGTTCAAGACTATGGCTTATTCACATGTACCAACAAGGTCATAGTATGTCTAAGGGGATCTAAGTTCAAACCGCTTGCTTGCAGAGTCAACGTCCACGCACTCGGATATTACTGCACCTTGGTCTTTTATACCTTAGTGGCAAACTATCCACGTGCTATATCAAAAATAAGGATTGCTCTTTATAAACAAATGTGAAACCATTGCAACAAGCTCATCCATTTACACCATCCATTTTTCCATGGCCTTATATAGTTTTCCAGCAAAGATCAATCAACAGTCTTTCTGTTATGTTCTCTCCTATCTCCTTTCTTCTATCTATCATCAACCCAATCTCGCCTATCTCCAACACATCTTCTAGTCGAGCGTCAACACAGTTCTTCTGTCGCTTCCCTATCTTTCCTCTCGAGGGGGCACCCTACGCCAGCTACGCTGGGGCAAATACCTACACTGGGGCATCAAAAAATTGTATCATGTCTTCAACAATCATTTTCTTTGACGTAACGCTACATGCTGCATTGCATCAAAGAGGGGCAAAATGTAGACACCCTAAAATGACCGTGTCGTCAAATCACTGGCATTCCGTTATCTGTCTAATCACCTACATTTCACACATTAATTAAATAATCTAATTATTTAATTAATTATCATCAAATTCTTCTAAATCTCCTAAATTCAACATTAATTAAATAAATCCTCTTTATTTAATTAATTAAATTAAATTCCTCTATATTCTTCCACAATTAAATAATTTTAATTATTTAATTTGATCATTATCCTCTTTCCAAAAATTAAGTCCACATTAATTAAATATATCCCATTATTTAATTAATTCATCACAATTCTATCTTATCTACAATTAAATAATTTACATTATTTAATTAAATCAATTGTTCTTCTAAATTTAAATAAATCAAATCAAATTTATTTAAATTATCTCAATCCTCCAAAAATAAATAAAATCAAATATTTTATTTATAATCTTCTGTTCTTCTAAAATCATGCACAACAATTAAATAAATTTATTTATTTAATTTGCTTTTAAATCTTCTAAATTAAATAATTCTAATTATTTAATTATTTCTTCCAAAAATATCTTCTCTAAATTTAAATAAATCAATTATTTATTTAAGTTGCTTTTTCTTCTAATTTGAGTTATCTCTAAAATAACTCAAGCTTTCTTGCTCATCAATTAAATATTTCTATATTTAATAAAGCAAAATATCTTCTATTCTCATGCAAATCCCTTCTTGTTTTAAATCACTTAACTGATTGCTTTTTTCTTTTAATTGATTTATCTCTTCAGTTAACTCATTCTTCTATTCTTGATAAATCCTCTCATGCAAAAGCAAGCAAGACACATGTCTTCTTCTTATTCGTTGCACATTCCTCAACTTATCTCCTCCATTGATTCTTTTGAATTATCTGGACCGTTGATCGATTTTCCTTGAAATCTATATAAACCCCCCTCATCTCCTTCATTTAGTCTCTCTCTTCGATCGTATTCTCAGGCATACTTAACAGCGCTTTGAGCATACACAACGCGTCGATTGAGCACTATAACGATCTTTTGACATTGATCTCTTGAGCACATACTTGCTTGTTGCAACCATGGCTTTGCAACTACATTGAGCAATCCACATATCTCCAAAAGGGAACAATACAGGTTTTGGTAAGAGCTTTCATTTATCTTTGATTGGTGATTTATGGCTTTTACTTAGATTTGTTTCCTTTATGTTATTGGGTTCTTTGGTTTTATTTAGTTTAGATTTAATCCATTTTCCCATATACACAATTGTATCTTGCTCAGCATACTCTTCTTTTCTTGTTCAGACTTCATGGCATAATGGTTTAGCATGGGTTTTGTAACACTCTTTGAAAAGAGAACATGTGTCTCATATTTCCCTATATGCTTTTGATCTTTCACTAATGGCATGATGATTGTAACCGGACAAATATGTATATAGCCATTAAAAATACAAGGGTAAAGCTTCACTTACTGTATGTGAACCCTGGTAGGGTTTGGTGAACAATATACTCCATTTTTTTCTTTTCTTTGTCATACAAGATACCACTTCTCCTTAGCATTTTGTTTACCTTCTATATTTGTTGGTTTAGACTTTCATTTTGATGATGTCTTCTCTCTTGTTTGTTACAAACCCTACTAGGGTTTCACTTACTCCCTAAGGCTCCTTTACATAGTGTTGTTCATTGGCTTTAGAAATAGTCAGCAGAAAAAGAATGACTATAACTTTATGGTGTCTACTGCTCCATCTTGACTTACATATACATTGTGTGCCTTACACTTTGTGATGAAGGAGATAGAATGAGTTTTGAAATACATGTTTCTCTTCTCTTGTAGATGTGTAAGAGACACTGAGATTTCATTTTCCTTTTTCTATTCCTTGCGACTGAGATAGTGCATTCTATCTCGACTATAAGTTGATATGATAGTGATTTATTTATACATATTCTTTAATGTTCACTATACTCTTCAAGTGTTGTACCCATAACAAATATGAAACTACTTATTTTAGCTAGGGTTTTATAAATATCTCTCCTCTACTACTCTAAGACAGTGCACTGGTAAGCTTCTTTAAATGACCATGATAAGACTTTCATTCTCTATTATTCCATGGCATGTCGATGCATTTGGAAGATTATATTTTTCATTGTTTCTCCACACACTTGATATTGATGTTTTGTTATTTGGAGTTTGTATTCTTTATCTACTCTATGTATCTCATGTACTCTTCATCATAAGGTATGTTCATTATGCTTGGGATGTTATCATGAACTCCTTGTATGTTGTCCACTCAGGTGGTTGTCCCTCCTTGCATAGATGTGAATGGTATTTCTCTTTGACTATGCACCTGTCTCTTGCACTCTATAGCTATACCCTAACTGTTCAATGGTTCTTTCTTGATTATATTGATATAGAAGTTATCCTTGTACAACTCAGAATTATGATTCTCCTATTCATTCATGCAGACTTTGCAATTGTCCACAAGCATAATGTATAACATTCTAGCACTCTATCATTTTTTTATCATTATCATTAAGAAAAGAAAGCCTTGCAAGTTCACTAACAGCTGGTTCTACTAGCCTCTCTTCCTGATTGATTTGAACTAGCTGATCTCTATCATGCAGTGTATCTTGATATTCATGATCTATGATGATTTGTTGTTCATACATGGTTGTCCCTATTGACTTTTGCATTATTCTTCTTCATTGGTTGTGGACCCATTGCTATCCTATACATTGATGATGTCATGTTGACCTGTTCTCTTCTATTTAGCATGGATATTACACTCTATATGGTTGTTCCTGACATGATAATTGTCAAACACCTCCTGTGGCATATGCATACTCTCTGGTTTTTGGATTCTTGACATGATAACTGATCTTAATGGAGTTATGACTTTCCTTTGATCAAGACTGTTGTACTTGATATATCTCCTTATCTCTCTTTGATGGCATTATGAGTTCCTTTCATGACTCCTGTAGTACATGATTATATCTTCACTTGCAGAGGCATATGGTAGCTATGTGATAAATAAATTGTCATTAGGGTGACTGTCCCATTATGATGGCATTGTAAGCCCTCCTCTGGTAGTCCTATTCAGTCTATTTATGATTTCTCTTGCATACAAGTCAGTTGACATGGCATCACACATAGATATGGATTGTTTCTCATTATATGACTGACATTTAGCTAATTACATGCTTCTTCCTAATTGATGGGACAGTCACCTTAATGACTGATTTTTGTCCTTCTATGGCAGCTTAATGAATTCAATAGCAATTTTACATTTCATTCACAAAAAAAAGTGGTAAATACCTGATTTAATTGCTGCTCCATGATGTTTCTTAGGCTGTAAAGCTCTAGATGAGACTGTCCTTTACTGTATATTGATTGGATGTTTGACTGTCCTGCATTGGAAGTTGTCTCATGCTGCATTGGTGTTGTCATTGACTTTCAATTAGAATATGCTTTTATTTATTGATCTGAAAGTCACTTTGCTTATCTTATATTCCCCTTAAGATCAAGGGGTAGCATGTTGGGCTCAACCCTTCTGGGAGCCACATTTTAATCCACATTTTGAAATGTCTTGCATAATGATTGTAGGTATGTACCTACACATTGAACAAACAAGATAGATAAAACAATAAAAACAATACTCATGTGATGATTTGATCTTTCTGGCTCTCTTTCTTATTGATCCAATGCTTCATGATATGTGTTGTGTTCCTGTTGGTAGGGCATATAGGGTATTCATATCCAGAGCTCTAACCACTTGTTTACCATGCTACAGATTCACTTCAAAATCAGGAGAGGAGGAGAAAGACAAAGAAGATACACCTCAAAGCTATCTCATGCAATGATGGATATGCATCCTCCCTTATGCTTCTTTTCATTTCTTTTAACTTTAGATGCATAGCATATATTATGTCGCATTGGTTAAGCTACTCCCATGGCTTGTGTGGGACCATGGACTACTCTTTTCTTTCCAATGAATACAAATATAATATTTGTACAATTCTGTGTATACTTTATTGGCAAAATGAATGAAAACATGAAATGAATGAAACATTTATACACTGAACGAAAGCAATGTCTTGAGTTCAATATGTACTTTTCCTCATGTCTCTTTACTCTGAACAACAAAACTAAATTCAAACCTTTCTCAAACACTTAAAATATGCCATGGTTAAGCATAGCAAGAATGTGTCAAATAATTCTTCACCTCAAATGTAGTGAACTATTTTAGCTCTGCCAATTTGAGCTATAGGTGAAAAATTGATAACAGTACCATTATGCAAATATTGGAATATATGGGAGTACCATTCTCTTGATTCTATATTAGCACAAAAGGCCATGTCAGGTATTTTGAGATTATAGATGATAAGTTGATAGCTCCTTGAAAAATCATCAAGGGACATAAGGGAAGCAGCGCTTTCCATTAAATCCGCATGTCAATTTTATTTTTGTGGAATTGTGTTGATTATGTAAGATGAGAAATTTTTCAACAAAGATAAGGCCAAGTCTCGATACTGAGATAACTTATCTTGATCTTCTTTATAAGATCCAGTGACTTGTCTTATGATCAATTGAGAATCACCGAATATTGAGATGTGTTTAATGTTTAGAGACAAAGCAGTATGCAAGCTAGCAATAAGGGCTTCATACTCTGCAATGTTGTTGGTACATAGAAAAATGAAATGGAAAGTTAGAGGAATTAGCTTTCTTGAAATAGGTACTAGTATAACACCAACACCAAAGCTAGTTCGACATATAGAACCGTCGAAGAATAATTTCCACTTAACATTAATATCCACAGAAAGGATTTGATTATCAAAGAAAGACTCTTGATTTGCAATAGTGAATGGTGAAGGAGCTTCCACTAAGTGGTCATTCAACACTTGTCCTTTAATTGCCTTTTGAGAGACAAATTTAAGGTCAAATTTTATTAACAACATAACCCACTTTGCTAAGCATCCTGAAAGATTTATTTTAGCAAACAGATGCTTTAAGGGATCAAATTTTATGATTACATTAATTTCAGCATTTAAGAGATAATGTCTCAATTTTTTGTGTTGCAAAAATGAGATCTAGGCATTTCCTTTCTATCGCATTGTATCAAATTTCATAATCAAGAAAAATTTAGCTGATGTAATACATAACACATTCTTTTCCATCATCATCATGTTGTGCTAACAAATCTACGAGAGCATTAGTAGATGTCAATGTGTAAAGAATGAATGGTCATTTGGAGATGGTTGGTTGTAATATAGGTGGATTGGCAAGATATCTTTTGAGATCATCAAAACCTTTTTGAAAATCACTATCCCATTTAATGGTAGATTCTTTCTTGAGTAGTTGTGTGAAAGGAAGAGTCTGATTCGTGAGTTGTGAAACAAATTGATGAATAGCCTGAATCTTCCCTTGCAAACTATGAAGTTGTGAAACATTCTTAGGAGGTGGTGTGTTAACAGAAAAAGTGCCCTGTTGGACTAGGGCACCTACTCCAATGTCCCCAAAGTTTTTGCTTCCAGAATTTGAATCGTGGTATATTTCTAATCTACATTTAGTGCCTTCCTATACGATCATTTCTCAGGTTTCATCTATTTGTATATGATTTCATACAATTAGGGTTTAAGGCCTAACCGGATTAGGGTTTAAGAAATTTATCAATACATTCCAACTTTCCTTATCATCTCAAAGTGACACCAAACCTGTAGTTGAGTCCTCTTACAACAGAAGTGACTTAACTCAACTTATGTCCTTAAATGATACATGTGAAAGGTAGGTTTGATTGAATCTATCTAAAACATTACCTCCACATCATTATTCCCAATTTTCATCTATAACATTTTGGTGAACCCATCTTTTTGCTGAACTTGCATCTTGCTAAGTGTTGTGTTAACACAATAGTTAGTCATATTAACACAAATGAAAGTTCATACAACAAACCTTTATCATCTTGAAAGATACCATAAATTCAAGATGAATTTATGATCCCAAGTCTCTAATAGTCAGGATATGACCTTCTAACAATCACTCTGATGTTGTTAATCATTTTGGGGCCTTACATCTAGATTTGGAGCAATTATGTCTATATTTGTGAATACTTGCTCTATTCCACCTGTTCTACATGAATTCTCACTCAGTTACGTTAAATCCTACCATCTCTAGCTCGGATATGCAAATATTTATATGAATACATCCTAAATTTGCACAATTCATCAATATTTGAGATTACTCCTAAAGTTTATTCTATCTTTGATTAGTTTTTCTGAAACTATCTCAAATTTACTTATTCTTCACTTCTGCACTTAAATTCTTTCAAATCTTGTGCCTATAAGCATATATTTCAATGTTCTGCACCATTATTTGTTAATCTTTGCATGATATTTTCAAATTGACATGTTTTAGACTCAAATATGCTAAGGATGTTCAATATTCATCATATTTCTTTGTCTCTACTTGTTATTTATCATTATTTGCAATTATGATATGGTTATTTATGAAAATGAAGTAAATAAGATTGAATGCATCTAAATTCTAACTTTAACTAATTTCAATCACTGATCCACATGTATCTTTGACACTTTTATGAACATGAGATGAGAACCAAACCATGCTTTGCCAGGACAGTCCACGAATACACGTGATAGTTGTGAATCTTCAAAAGAAAAGAATGGAGACAACATGCACTTTGTGAATGCACCTCTGTTGAGTGCAGCAATCCATAGTTACACATCTAGAAATCATTCACAAATTATGCAAGATATACGAAAGGAGTAATCTAAGTCTCCATCTTCATTAAGTATGCAAAAAGAATACACATATACAAATGATCTGAGAAGGAATAATGAGGAAACACAAATCTTCATAATGAACACTTAGTGTCTGCAAATTCACTGATTCGATCTCTCTACAAAATGGCAATTGATATCCTTTTATAGAACAAGGATATGATTTAATTTCAAATGATCTAGTGGTTAGGATCAACTCAAGATGATCTAACGGTCATAAAATGTGTCACGTGATTGCACATTTGGCAATATTTAATTGAGGACAACTGGCAAAATAGCATAATCCCCAAATCTTTGACTTGGTCATCATGACTTTTCACTCAACATTTTCATTGGATTCCTCTTCTGTTAATGCTTCCTCTGATATCCTACATCCAATGCCTTGGATGAGCTCATATGCTCTGAGAGTTGTATCTATCTCTACTCTGTTTTGCACCTTAACCTTCTCAGTTGCATGCTCTTGAGATTTCAGTTGCTCCTTTAAGGATATCCACCTATTGGTCCTACTGTCCAATTCTTCATTGTATGCATCAATCTTGGACTTCATAAGCATAGCCTGATTTATAGTATCCTCTGAAAAATGTTGGACAAGATCCTCTATGGCTGAACTGAAGTTATCTCGAAATGCCTTAATTGCAAAGTCATTATCCTGATTTTCAATCTTACCTTCAAGTTCATGTGACCAACTCCTTCTCTAGAAGTTCATGTGCCTTTATTCTATGTCAACTTCTTTATTATTGCATCTTTTCAAAATGTTAAGCTCAAATCTTAGGTCTTCAAACAAGGTATCCATCTGTGGGAGCATATGATGTGTCAAAATCTTCTTTTTCATGAGGGTATTTATATCTTATCTCCTCATATCTTTCAATGTAGTCAAGTCCTGACTACTCCTAATCAATCTTTGGATGACCTCCTTCTTCAACTTATCTACTTTGCTTTTGATATTGCTCAGCATGTCCCAATTTGACAATGAGGTCTTTATTTCTTCATCTCCCTCTTGCAGGAACTTGGTAAACCAATCATTCATCACATGTGCTTGATGTTTCAATGCATCCAATCATGTTATTTCATCCTAAGATACCAATGCCAGGGGTGTAGTGGTTGTGACAGGGATATTTTGTTGGTGATACCAATCCCTTTATAAATGCCCAGAGTTGAGAAACTTGCTCTTTATACATCTTCTTCTTAGCTTTAGCTTTCATTATCCTAGCCTCTATTACATCTATATGATCTCTTAACCCTTGGTTTTCTTGCTCCTTTGTAGTGCGCCCTAGGTCTATTGTTGTTATTTGAATCTCACTAGCACTTATTTCTCCTTTTGCCTTGTCAACCATATGCATAGCTAATTGAGATGTCCTCTTTTCTGTGGCAGGGTCACGCCTTAATATTGATGTGGCCTTTGCTCTTCATTTGGGATTGTTTCCCTTGAGAGAAAATAATGAAGAAATATCAAAATTGGATGAATCAGTAGCTGGAGGCTGACTTACCTCTTGTGCCAACCAATGTGGTGCACTAGATGTGGGCCCTTGATGGTCTGTCTGTTCAATGTGAGCATCATGTACTTCTACATCTTTTTATTTTGGAACATCCTCATCCACATTCTATTGTTGTTCCCCATCAGTAGGAATCTCTTCATGGATTTGCTATTGATTCTGATCCTATGTAGTATCTCTGGATGCCATGTCCTAATCATGGGATATCTCCTTTTCTATCTCATGTTTATTAGGCACATTCATCTAGACATCCTCATCCACATTCTTTGCATCAACATGGACATCCTAACATATTTCTACATTTTGTTCTTATACATGTTGATCGTCTTGGCATTGAGGATTACTTGTATTAAGCTTTTGGTGGCCAGGATCTTGAATATCTTGATGTTCTATATTTTGACCACCACCTGCTGCTACTCTTTTTATCTCCTCCTCATTACTTTTGTCCTTTGAACCTTCATATCTAGATGTTGGCACTTCTTTATCTTTTGGATCTTCTGATCCAGATGTGGCCATTGGAGCTACTTGTCTAGATGCTAATAATGGTTGTTCTTTATCCTCTACTTATGTATGTCCTTCAATCTCATGGACATCATGCTCTAGTAGCTCTATTTGGATATCCATGTCTGTAGCTATATCATCATTATGCACATCATCCATGACTTTATCCCTATTTTCATCTTTACCCCCATCATATGATAGATTAATGATTGCTAGGTTGGTGACCATTCCCACTAACACATCCAGACCTATGGTTTGTGCTACTATATCAGGATCTTTAGATTCATCCTCATCTCTGGTGCTCTTAGGTACTTGTGGCATACCCTAAGGTGTTGGTGTTGTGTGTCTTAGCAAGTCCTCAAGTGGATTAGTTGTCAAATCCTTTGTCACCTCATCATTTGTCAAGTCAATGGTTTTATCTAGTGACAGAGGTTGACCAGCCATCTTCTTCTTTTCCTCTTCCCTTACTTCTTGAGATAACTCTGATATAAACTTAACAATGGTAGGGATGGGGACATCATGTTGAAACCCTATTGGTACTGTCTCCACATCCTTATTCTTTAGCACCATGGTTGATGTAGCTGTGTTTGTTGTAGGTTGCTAAGTAGAAAACATCTTCTCCATTCTAGTGAACTCTTCACTTTCCTTGAGTAGGACATCCGGTTGCTTGCTAGTGGACCCTCTCATTATAGGTGCTTGTCCTCTCTTTTGTTTGGGGATATTAGCCCCTTTCAATATATCCCAACCTTTTCTTATCAAGGGCTCCCCTTCATCCTCCTCCTCCATATCCTCATCTGCACATTTAGGTTGTTCTACCTACCTTTTAGTTATTGTGATAGCAGGGACATGATTTTCTTCCTGAGGTGAGGGTCTTGTGGATATTGTGATGCCACTATCAGTAAATTCTCTAGCTTCTTTTGATGAATTTGACTTGGCTCACTTTGCCTCCATGATTTGCCTTTTGTGAATCAAAAAATCATCAAACTCTACATCAGGCAACTCTTGTCTTTTACTCTTCTTATCACAGTCAGAGCCACTCCTTTGGCTTTCAGAGTAGCCAACTTCTGATCTACCCACTTTCTAGTTAGCTCCATGAATCTATTTGTAATGAAGTCAATATCTATGTTACCTCTGGCTAGCTCCAATTAGGAGGGGATGGTCTCCTTATAGATCTACTTATCTTCATATTCTTTGGCTATTAACATGCCATCATCAGAATGTAGTTATGGAGGAACATCAAAGCACTCTAATGTCTGGATCTAATTCAAAGTTAACCTTTGGTAAATCCTTCTCCTGACATCCACATCATCTAGAAAATCTACCCAATAATCTTCCAAGTGCAATTGATGCACTGACTTCTTGCTCGCAAATCTTTCCATTCTACAATAAGGATCATATTGTCATGCCAAGGGAAATGGATGCAAATTTAGCATGTACAAATTTGCCTCTAAACTTTTGGCTACATCAATAGTTGGACATGCATACCAACTAATGATTAGAGGAAACCTAACATTACCTTTTTTATTCCTCTTCACATATGCTTCATATGAAGGTATAATCTTCCTAGTTAACTCTAGTAGAATTATCTTATCTGTTGGGTATCTTGGAGACATGAGAGGTTGCCCATTGAATCCTTCCATCTTGAGGTAGGTGAAGGTTGGGAACTGGACAAAACAAGTTCCATTTCTGGCAATGGCTTCTTTAGCCTCAGTGCTCAATTGTTTTGCTCTGTCATTATCCATTAATCTAACCAAATGCATAACAAAACAATCATTTACTCTTTTGTAATTCTGAATGGAGGATTTCCTCTCCATCTGGGGATAATGATCCCATATAGTCTTGTCTCCTATGTTTATTCCTATTTTGCCCACTATCCAGAGAATGTATATTGTGTAGCACATGCATAAACAACATGTGATGACATATAGAAAAGGCATAATTTACCTCCAAACCTATTCATACCCTCATCCAGGCTATCACTAATGAGTTATGCCCATTGTACCTCCATGTCAGATGTCTGTACCAACCTAATGAGCCCATACCTCCATGGCTCAAAATTACCAGCATCGGTCTTTCCAGCCATCTGGCTCAGCATCAGCATCATATACTGCACCTCTAGGTGAAGTTGAACTTATAGAGATTTTGTGGCATCTTTGCCACTGCCTTAACCTTACTATATGCTGCCCTCCAAGATACGAATATGATCTTTTTATAGTTAGTGGTTTTTCTTTTGTATTGGTTCTCTAGATCCTCAAGATTTATCTTGAACAGATTGGGACCTATAGGCAATTTGAATGCCTCCATAATACCTCGGATAGAAAAATCAGCATATACTTGGCCATCTTTCTCCACTTTTCTATTAACTTTGTTATAATTCTCTGCACATGTGACTATCAACTCCATAGCCTCTGTAGTATAACGAAAACCACTAGCATGCCACATTCTAGAGTTGTATATCTTTTGTAGCATGGGATTTCCACTTCCTTGTATTGATTTAGTTGTCCATTCATCTATACTTGTGTTGCCATAGTGAGTATCTCTAATCCTTCTAAATCAAAAGCCAGAGGCTGCAGGATTTGGGAACATGGGAGTCTTGAATTCTGCCCCGCTTCTATTCTTTTGATCCTGCATTGTGTCCTACAATCACATATATGCATGTTTTAACCTAGGTTTCAAACATCACCTCTACAATCAATTTCCTAAATATCCAAACATTTTTAGCTTTACCAGACATAATCATGTGCACATGTAACTAACATTACCTTAAGTATCTAGTTTTACCTTTTACTGCGTTGCCATAAACGACAAAAATAGGGTTTTACCGTTACCTATTTCTGGAGCTTAAACCTGATTTAAACGATGTTTGGATGTGTTCTTCTACTATGCAATTGCCTTTTACTATTCACCATTTGTTGTCTGCACCATTCTATTTAGGGTTATGATCACCATAAAAATCTCTATAAAATCACCAGAGCTCTATAATTTTCCATCTCTGAATTCTTTATGAAGTTAAAATGATCAAAAATCTAGCTTTTATGCATTAAAACCATAAATTACGGTGTCATAAATGCTAATTTGCCTTCATCCATGGATGTTCACCTATCATCTTAGGGATTATTACAAGCGGTGGTTTCTAATTTGAATTTTCAAAAGGCCAACAACTCCCTTCTGTGACATTTATTGCAAGGTCTAGATACGAACATATGTCTAGATATTTAAGCAGTGTGCTTACTTTTTGAAATGTGCATATGCATGTCCATATGACATCAACATATTGGTCAGTGTTGACTGAGGATAGATATCAGGATGTCAAGATCCAAAGGCATTTACCTTTGATCTTCAAATGTTAGGACATTAAAATGTCCAATCTAAAAAGTCAAACTTGTGCCATGTGGCACCATCTGAATGGTCCATGGGAAGCTATAAATTTTAGTCGTAGGAGATAAGGATATGGATATTAAGAAATATCTAGAAATGAGAGTTCATGATATATCCCTAAGTCTAAATGTGCTAATGATGTCACCTCTCTTAGGGTAATTCTTGGTCAGGAGTAAAGTTACATCATCAGGATATTTGGGAGGTCTGGACATTAGTGAATGTCTAGACATTAAGATTTGGAAAATATCATGTGCCCACAATGTCCAAATGATGTCATCACTTTATAATATTCTTTTCAAGATGAGATCATATGACATCATTTGGATGTTGAGAGAAGTCTGGATATTAAGAAATGTCTGGACATTAGCAAATGTTTAGATATTGAGATTGAATATGCATACCTACAAAACATCCATACTATGTGATTGTGCGGATGATGGTTTCATTGCATAATGAGTTAAATTTAACATGTGTACATTTACAAATGTCAGGATATTATGTTTTACTTAGCAATTTCTTGGTTTAGGACATTAACGAATGTCTGGATATTGAGACAATGTGAACATCCCTATGACCAGTTGACCAAACTTTGACCAAGCATAACTTCCTAGTTTTAGGGAATTTCCAGTGGTGTAAAAGGCAAACCTACTTAGAATTTAATTCTCTTTTGTTTGGCAGGGTTTATGAGGGGAAATCCATAATTTGAAAACTTTGGATCCACAATTCAAGATCCAGATATGCCTAGGACAAGATCCTGACATACATATGATAGTGCTTTTACCATACCGCCCAAAGCAAAGGGAAGCAAAACAAGCCAAGCAAAGAAAGAAAAAAGGTGGGTCCCTATTTTTCTAGGGCAAAATGGGGTGTGTTGTGTAACCACACAACATGTTGTAATCAATTTTTCATTCAATCATATCATATTCATCATCATACATTCAAAAATCTTGCATAAATTTGAAATTTTTGAAAAAAAATTAGCATTTTTTTTGCTTGCATTAAGGCATAGTTTGCACTATTTTCCTTGCATATCATTGAAAACATTTAATTTTCTAATATTTACATCAGATCTGAGATAAATTGTAGCATTTCATCTCTTTATCATCATTTACCTTGCATTTGCATCTCTCATTTGCTAGGGTTTGCTTGAAATTTTGCATTTTTTATATAACCTAGTAATTTCAAAAGCTAGGGTTTGTAATTAAAATATTATTTCAGATTTTATTACTCATTTTAACACTCTTTAAAATCTTATTTTGGACTATAGTGTTTCATCATTGTGTGTTATTGCATTTAGATTTCAAAATTTGCATTTACACATTGTGTATTTCAACAAAAACAAAAACATTCATCTATTTTTCCTTAATTTTGATTGCGCATTAAGAATTGTAGAATTTTACCACCCTTTTTGCATCATATGTAATCTATATTACACATAATATCAGATTATATTCCATTCATCCATCATTGTGCATAATTTTATAACATCTTTTGTGCATTTACATTGAAAAAAGTGAAAAAATTGAGCATTTTAGGTTTATAAGAAAGCATATTTTTGCTTTGTTTCATTGAATTTGTCATAAATATCTTTCATTTCAGATCTTTCATTTATTTTCAAGCATATATTCATTATTCATTTGAAAATTATGCATCATTTCATAATATTATGTGAAAATTGGCATATTTTTAATTACACAGTGTGTATTTCAACACTAAGTATTTATACACCTCATTCATACCTTTTTGTTCAAAACCTTTAAAATCACTTACTTTTCCTCATTGTGTAGCACTCTTTCCTCCTACCCACTTTGTTTTTGTCAACTCCATGTGTCTTTTAGAACCCGTTTTCCTCAAACAAGTGCCTCACTTGTCTTGCCTTATTGTGTAGCATTATTTGAATCTTATTTTCTTGGTTGGTTGTGAAATTTCTGAGTTTTACTATTGAAAACCCCAATTTCCTCAATCTATTCATCATGGATACATCTTGTTATTCACCTTTGGAAGCTTTATTTGCATACATCATAGATGTTGACAATTTCTATAAATTCACTGACAAGTATCCTCAAGTCTTACAACAAATTACACATATCTATGATATTGACATTTCCATGAGCTCTACATATGAAATTCGATGTTACATATCTAATTTTGAAAGTTTCACCACTCTCATGGGTATCTACCCTTTGATATTGGAAAATCTCACTAATTGCATCTCCACAAAAGATAACAAAGAAGGTAATGATGAAGACATTCATCCTTCTCTTCCTACATTTCATGATGATATAATGGACATCATTTCTAAGACATATGAGGTTGACGTAGCCCTAGGTTATTCATCTAACAATTTGAAGTCTTCTCCCAACATAACTACACCTGGTGAGGATATTTTGGCACAACAAGAAGAAATCATTGAAACATTCCTTAACACCACGCTGCCATCTCTTCATACTCTCCCTAGCCAGGATGAAGCATTTGATGATGTAGAATCTCTTTGTGAACAACTTCTTCAACTTATTGACATTGAAAATTCATCAACTGATCTTCAACCACTTTTTAATTACATATTAAACAAATAAATGGATTACACACCCTTACTTGAACACTTACATACCTTAGAAACTACTAACAATTTGGAGAACATAAATAAAGATATTGTTTCTAACAACCAAGGTATTCCAACACCCTACAAACTGGTTGAAATGCGCATTTTCCCAGCTCCTTCATTACCTCACTCGACTAAAATGGGAATATGTGAGGCTCCTTCTCTATCATCCTTGAATATTGCAAGAGAAAACCTTCAAGACAATGTTGATATCATGATTCAATGAGAAGGAAGAACAAGGAACAAAGATTTGAAAATGATTGTAAAGATCAAGATCAAAGATAACAAGTAAGTATTTCTAACCTTGTTGATCACCTTTGTCGTTGCATACCTTTGCTTGCTCACGTGACCTCCTCTTATGTGTTGTGTTCCCCTGTGTTGTGTTATGTGTTTTTTAGATCTCCTTGGATGACCCTTGATACTCTTGTAAGGTCAAGGATACTGGGAGACTATCTTTGTTATGACCATTCTTCTATTTGTTTCATCACTCTTCTATATTTCCTCTCCTCTATTTTACTATTATGTGTCATACCTTAGGGGCATAGTGTTGCGGAGGGTGTTTTGGGGGCATCCTCCTACGTGGTGTTCCTAAGGCATTTGTTCTTCTCTCTCATTTTTATTATTTACCTTCTTCAGTGATTCTACCTAGCTGGCAGATGATGAAAACAAACACATACTGATATGGACCATGCATCCCTTCAGCAAGATTTAGCAAAACTGGACTTAGTCCATATCTGAAGATGGGGTTGATATATATATATATATATATGTACATATATATATATATATATATGTACATATATACATATACATATATATATATATGTACATATATATACATATATATATATATGTATATATATATATGTATATATATATATATATATTCTCAATGCTTGACTAGTAGAATCACTCCGTGTGATGTATCGTCTTATGGCATTTCTTGTGACTAACATTTTACAATCCACTCAATCTTCTATACACTTTGAATGGTATCTCACCTTGTTCCTACACTCGGTTCTGAGGTACCTACAATATAGCCCATTGGTTATACTTGGCTCCAAACCTGTGAGTATATCCTTGGTCCTCGATGTGACTATTTTCATGCATATCTTTCATGATTTGATCTCGTTGTGTATCTTAGCATATTATATCAATGTGTTTGTGAGAACATTCAATGATCATAAGCACATGTCACCTCCGGGGCATGGGCTTTCTGAGAGCTCTTGTTCCCTTGCATTTTTCTCTCTACCTTAATGTGCTTGATATCGGTAAGTGACATCAACCACTTTAAGGTGGGGGCATATATAATGGTATCTGTCTAATGATTTTGGCACTAATTGTTGTCATAATTTGCCAACCAAAATTTTCTAGACCTCCCTCCTTCTATCAAAAAGATCTGATCAAAGAAAATCCAAATAGAAGGAGGTAAAACCTAAAACCCTTCAAAATCCAGTGAATTTCCTTGCAAAAATCCCCAAATTTTCATGTGGAGAATCCTCTCAGAAAACCTAGAAAAATCTAGGCCATTGCCTTAATTTTTGGACCTCCTTTGGCCTTTATAAGAAAAAGTTCAAGTTCCTAAACTTGCAGAAAAACCATAAAATGGCTAAGGCATGATGGAGTGTTTTCTTCCTTTGGTCGAAAAATTTTGTATTTTATGAACTCTTCAAGAGTTCACTTTTCCTTAGGTTCACCGATTCAGGATTTTGCTGACAAAGGGCCATGGCACAAGTTTTCTCAAATTCAAATAAGGAAAGGTAGAAGGAAAGGTAAATTGGCTAAGTAAAGAAGTAAAATGTTGCCTTTGTCAATAAAAGTTTGGTTTAGCGAACCAAAAAATTGTCGATCGGCAAGTTCACCAATCGGTGACTTTTCTAACAAGTTAAAGGATCAGTCAAGGGCCTATAAGGGGAATTTTGGCTAAGGCACAATAAGTTTGAGATTTCACAAGTTTTTCAATAGGTGATTTTGTCGACAATGCAAAAAGGCGGAGTGAAGACATTGGTGAAAAAGTGGTTCGGCAAATTGAACTTTTTCTGACAAAGAGGCCCAGTTTGAAGATTGAGATATTTTCCAATAAGGTGATTCACCAATAGTGAAGAAGGTAACAAGAAAGGCCAAGGGAAGTTTGGGAAAACAAAATTTTGTCGATAAGGCAAAAGGAAATTTTGCCGATAAGGCAAAAGTTGGAGTAACTAATGGTTCGGCAAAAGGAACTTTTGTTGATAGTGAAAAATAAAGATAAAAGTGTGCTAAGGCTCAATCTAATAGGATGACATTTTGTTGATAGGGTAGGAAAAGGCACAATTATAAATCTTGATGGTTCCATAAGCCATGAATTTTCTGATAAAAAAAATTATAGGCAAATATGAATGTAGAAAGGTCGCTGACCATGAAAATGCAGAAGCACCATAGAGGAAAAATATACAACACATTTAACTATTGTAAAATCTTGCCTCTCCCTTAATCACACTGTTTTCTTAGGGAGAAGTACCAGCATTCAAAGTTTTGTAGGCCAGGGCCGAATAGGGGTAGCTGGAATAGTGAAACTCTTCAATGTTGGCGTATAAATGCAGCTATGAAGTGCATTTATAGGTACACAGAGGGAATTCTAGCCTTCCCTCTTTAATGCATAAGGTACCCATGTGTGTGGATGATCTCCATTGTAGAGTTGTAGGCACATTAGGGGCATGGGTTATGTCCTAAATTTTTAGGGCTTTGAGAAAAAAATTAATGAAGCATAGGCCTATCCTGGGTCAATTGACTAGCTCTAGCACCACTATTACAGAGATCAAAAATGTTATATATACATCAAATTTCAATGTATTTCTATTAGCTATTCTTTTGGACTATGGTAGGTTAGAGAATTCTTGTAACCAGGCCTATGTAGTGCAATTACAAGAACCAATTGGATCTAATGGACTATGCTCTTCTGCCAAGCCTCTCATTGGTGCAAGAGCACCTACCTTACAGTGGCCTCCATGAGGTAGTTAGTTAGTTTTAAGTCTTGTTGATGTTTCTAATAAGGTCTTCTAAGACCAATGCAATGTAATAAGGTCAGTTTGGACCAATGCATGTTTAGTTAGTTGTATTTAGGATCAAGTTGTAAGTTCCAAGATCATTTGCCAATCTGTAGTTTGTTAGGACAGTTAAGTTTATTGGATCGATGGAGGTAGTTATCTCTCCCAGCCACTTGGAGACAAGTCTATACTACCGTGGGTGAGTAGATAAATACCCCCCTGATGATCGAATGGGAACAAGATGGGTTGTAGTCAATTGTAGTTTAGTTCAGTTGTGGAATTGTAAATAGAGCATTTGTAATCACATTTCTGAAGAAGCATAATAAACAAGATTCTGTTGCATTTGAGTTCACTGTGTAATTGATTTTCTATACTGAGGTTGGATGGATTCATTTATCCATTCCACTGGTTGATTCTCTGAATCAGTGGAATGGCTGTATATATATTAGTTAGGGTTTTGTTTTCTATTTTGTCTATGTTCATGCTTGCAGGATCGGGCAAGGAAATGCATTAAAGGGTTCTAGGAGGGCTGTGTGCTAGATTGTTGAAGGGCAAAGAGCTGCATGATTGAGGAGGAGATAGATCTGAGCAATCGCTAAGTAAAAATCAGATTGAAATAGTGAAAATCCGCGTGGGTTGCAAGAGACATACAAAGTGTGTGTATATCACTTTTGTATGTGAGATATACAATTTGTGTGTATATCACTTTTGTATATCATGGGTATATCACTTTTGTTTCATTGCTATTGTATGTTGAAACATACATGAGGATATATAAGTCTATTGAAACTATACAAAGGCAGTCAGCGGGTCAAACATACATCGAAGGCATATCTGAAGGAATATTCGGTGAATGTATATTTTGGTTTGTATGTGGTAAAGATACAATGAAATAGATGCATCGAGTTGATGCAAAAAGTGACTGGTCAGGGTGGTAGCCCGAATGTATGTTGGAAGATTCTTTTGTCTATAGATACAATACACCACTGGTGGTAGGAGGTAAGGGGATCTGGTTTGGCAGGTTGAAGTTTGTATGTATGTGGCCGATACGTCGGAGTGACAAAGGAGATCGGTGAAGGAGTTCAAAGTTGAGCTAACGGGAGGAGTCACGGTGATGAAGAGTTTGGCCTCGGTGAGATGGCGTTTGTCAGGGAGACATTCTGTGGAGAGGCCGATGAACTAAGTGTTCCCGATAGGCAATTTACCCGATCAAAGGGTATCAGTGGGAGTCAGGCGATCGAGGAAGAAGAAAATTGGTCGGCCGATGGGAGATATCTCACTGATGGCTGATTTAAGCATCAGAATGACAGTGTTTTGCTAAGCCGATAGGTATAGGTCATAGCAATATGGTGTCGGGGACACATCGATATGAAAATAGAGAGTGTATGCATATTTGATAATGCATAGACATACATTTGAATTTGTATGTTAGGGTTTGCATGGCAGATGCTGCTACATCATAGTGGTATCAGAGCTCAGCAAAAGGTCTGGGTTGTTTGTGTGTTGATTTTGTCACTGAGAAGATAGAGGTAGAGGAGTGAGAGGTTGACAAAATGCCTCCGAAAGGTAATGGTACTGCAAGGGAGTTGTAGGAGATGAAGGAAAAACATGCCAAAGAGATGAGGAAGATGAAGGAGGTTGTAGAAGCACTTCAAGAAGGGCTTGCAGCCTTGGAGATGAACAAAAAGAGAGAAGTAGAAGACAGTGAATCTAAAAAGGAAGATGATGCTGATGAAGAGTATGAAGAGGTAGATGAAGAATTGAATGCTGAAGATCAGAGATTTGCAAAACTGTTAAGGGCAGTTCAAAGTGACAAACCTAAGGTAAAGATTGATGTTCTTAGGTACACAGGAAGTTTGAATGAAGAAGAGGTACTGGATTGGATTGCTGCATTGGATAATCACTTTGAATGTAAGGATGTTGCTAAGGATCAGTAGGTAAAGATTGCAAAGACCAAGTTAGGAGGTCATGCTTTGGTATGGTGGGATTATGTACAATCCGAGAGAAGGAAACAAGGAAAGTGAAAGATCACTTCATGGGATAAGATGGTAGCAAGGATCAAAGGTAAGTTTCTGCCCAAGGATTATGAAATTTAGATGCTTAAGAAGCTACAATTTCTAAGGCAAAAGGAAATGGATGTGAAGGCGTACACTGAGGTGTTTTATAAATTGAGTATGAGATCTGGTCATCATGAGAATGAGATAGAAAAGGTTGCTAGGTACTTGGCTGGTTTGAGATTGAACATAGGAGGAGTTAGTTTTAGCCAACCCAAGGAGTGTGGAGGATTGTTATCAAATGGCAATCAGGATTGAGGAGAAGATGAATAGAAGACAAGATAAGTCCCTGAGAGGAAGAGGCAACAATATGAGGGGGAAGAGGATCAGCCCCTACAATGAGGCAAACCAATGAGGATCAAGAAGACACTGGTAAAGGACACGAGTAGTCTAATTTCAGAGGTGGATGGAAAGGTACCAAAGGTAGATTTGGAGGTGGTAGAGGTTCTACTACGTTTTCTGATAAGTGTTACAATTGTGGTGAATATGGGCATCCATTTTTCAAATGTCCAACAAAAGCAACAAGTTCAGGAGGTGAAAAGAGGACAAATCTGATCTAAGAAACTGATCAGCAAAGTGCAAGCAGCTCAAACACTCAGCAAAGTGTGAAGGAGACTCCTGATAACTATGGGTATCTAGAGGAAGGAGAAGCATTGATGTTAAGACGGACAATCTTGAAGACATCAAAGGATATGATGCAAAGAAGAGCTCTTTTCAAGACCACATGCAAGAGCAAAGGTAAAATATGCAAGGTAGTAATAGATTCTGGTTCTACAGACAATATGGTATCTCAAGAAATGGTGGATAAACTAAATTTAGACAAGATTCCACACCAACACCCTTACAAGGCATCTTGGGTGAGTGATAGTCAATCACTTTTGGTATATGAACAGGCATATGTTGATTTTCAAATTGGGGATTATCATGATAGAGTTTTGTGTGACATTTTGCCAATGGAATGTTCTCACCTACTGTTGGGTAGGCCATGGCAATTTGATAGGAGGGTACTGTATGATGGGTATGCAAATACCTACACCATCAAGAAAGATGGTAAAACTATTGTGTTGATACCTTTACAGGAAGAAGCTGCAGCACAGAAGGCAGCAAAAATCATTTTAGTGGGAAAGAAGGAATTTGTGAAAATGCCTACAGCCCTAGGCATAATAGCAGTTGATGATATCTCAAGGAAAGGAGATTAGAGTTTGAAGAAAGGTTCAGTTTTAACTGACAGAGGTCAACAACAATTTCAGAAAAAGGTTTATGCGTAGCCACAAATTGATTGGCAAGACAAGGATGTGATTGTGGTAGGGACTATTGTTTGTCCTATAAAAGTTGAAAGGAAGATAGATTTGAACATTGCAGAAGTTCAAGAAGTAATTACTAAGGTTATTCAACCAGGTATTCAGACAGAGGTGCTGGTAAGACAGACTGGCAAACACAAGGTATGTATGAACAGAGCCTACATTGACAGGCATGAGGGTTTACTTGCAAAACAGCAAGTTGCAGTTCAGAAATCTTAGAGCAACCAAGGGATAGCAGAGTATCAAGCTGGAGTAGTTCAGAGCCGTGAGATGGCAAAGAGTAAAGGTGGAATTCTTCCACAACCTAACTCATGTGACATGAGTTCTTTTTTCTATTGGGGAGTATGGTGCAGGAGCACCTACCTTACAGTGGCCTCCATGAGGCAGTTAGTTAGTTTTAAGTCTTGTTAATGTTTCCAATAAGGTCTTATAAGACCAATGCAATGTAATAAGGTCAGCTTGGACCAATGCATGTTTAGTTAGTTGTATTTAGGATCAAGTTGTAAGTTCCAAGATCATTTGCTGATCTGTAGTTTGTTAGGACAGTTAAGTTTATTGGATCGATGGAGGTAGTTAGCTCTCCCAGCTTCTTGGAGACAAGTCTATACTATTGTGGGTGAGTAGATAAATACCCCCCTGATGATTGAATGGGAATAGGATGGGTTGTAGTCAGTTGTAGTTTAGTTTAGTTGTGGAATTGTAAATAGAGCATCTGTAATCACATTTTTGAAGAAGCATAATAAACAAGATTCTGTTGCATTTGAGTTCACTATGTAATTAATTTTCTATACTGAGGTTAGATGGATTCATTTATCCATTCCACCGGTTGATTCTCTGAATCAGTGGAATGGCTGTATATATATTAGTTAGGGGTTTTTTTTCTATTTTGTCTATGTTCATGCTTGCAGGATTGAGCAAGGAAATGCTTTAAAGGGTTCTAGCAGGGTTGTGCACTAGATTGTTGAAGTGCAGAGAGCTGCATGATTAAGGAGGAGATCGATCTGAGCAATCACTAAGTAAAAAGTAGATCAAAACAGTGAAAATTCACGTGGGTTGCAAGAGACATACAAAGTGTGTGTGTATCACTTTTGTTTCATCGATGTTGTATGTTGAAACATACATGAGGATATAAAAGTCTATCAAAACTATACAAAGGCAATCAGCGGGTCAAGCATACATCGAAGGCATATCCGAAGGAATATTTAGTGAATGTATATTTTGGTTTGTATGTGGTAAAGATACAACAAAATAGATGCATCAGGTTGATGCAAAAGGTGACTGGTCAGGGCGGTAGCCTGAATGTATGTTGGAAGATTCTTTTGTCTATAGATACAATACAACACCGACGGTAGGAGGTAAGGGGAACCGGTTTGGCATGTTGAAGTTTGTATGTATGTGGCTGATACATCGGAGTGACAAAGGAGATCGGTGAAGGAGTTCAAAGTTGGGCTGACGGGAGGAGTCACAGTGATGAAGAGTTTGGCATCGGCGAGACAACGATGTCAGGGAGACATTCTATGGAGAGGCTGATGAACTAAGTGTTGCCGATAGGCAATTTAATCGATCAAAGGGTATCGGTGGGAGTTAGGCGATCAGGGAAGAAGAAAACTGGTCGGCCGATGGGAGATATCTCGCCGATGGGTGATTTAAGCATCGGAATGACAGTGTTTTGCTAAGCTGATAGGTATAGGTCATAGCGATATGGTGTTGGGGACACATCGATATGAAAATAGAGAGTGTATGCATATTTGATAATGCATAGACATACATTTGAATTTGTATGTTAGGGTTTGAATGGCAGATGCCTCTGCATCACTCATGTCTCTAATTGCCTATTCAACTATGAATGTAATTAATTATTCTGTCTATTTCTTTTGCGTCATTCTCTCTTTTATAATGGTTGTTTGGCCTATGTAATCAATTTAAACTGATATTTTTGCCTCTTTGATGATTCTTACACTATGTCTATTTTGATTAATGTGAGCTATGTATTGTGGAAAAAATGGTCCCTTTCATTTCTCCATTATTCTGGCCTAACCTCTATTAGAATTAATATGAGTCTATGTGAGTTCTCTTTTCAGTTTTGAGTTTATTACTATGTTGAGTCAGTTATAGATAAACATCCCTAATCTGGTGCATCACCTTTTATTTCAGCAATTATTTCTACCCTTTTCCCCTACAAGTATTAGCACTAGATTTAGTTTATTTCTCTGAGCCTTAAGGTCAAAAAGAGGAACCAGCCTTCTTTGGAGGTCTAATCTCATTTGCAAGGTCCCACACCTTGAGATAAGTCCCATTGTGTCATTGAAGTGTTTAAACCATCTTCAAACATGGTGCAATTTCACATGATAACAGTTTCTAGCACGCTCGGTGGGACCAATTCAATGAACTTTATCATCCATTGAAGCATTTGGTGTGTCCTTCAATGCATCTTATCACCAAGCTAGTCTTCTTCAACACCATGACAACTCTACTAAACAAATCTACTAGTGAAAGTAGCCTAAGTGCTTAAAGAACCTCAAGGATTAGGATTTCGGCGGTATTCTTAGTCAAAGTTGCTTTCAAAAACACCTCAAATCACTTGGCAACTCTCTTCTGGCATGTTTCCAATCTACAAAAGTAGAATTGTTACCCTTGTTTTCAAATAATATTTCGATGCATCTCTACTATTCAATGTTCTAGTATGTTAAGCTATTATGGAAGTCATGGCCTTTCCCCCCCATTAAGAATAGGCTTCTATACGCCCATCATAACATTCAAACTATTGTCATGGCCTTGCTAGGAAATAGAACATTTTTCACCTTTGATGGTGGAAGCCCTCTTAACCTTGCACAATATGATGACATCCTAGTTTTAGCTCTTAGAGCTATTCCCTTTTTCACTGGTGAAAACTCCACCACACCCGCTGAGCACATCCAAGACATTGCCAATATATGCTCCATTCACAATGTTACCTAAGACAATGTCATGGTAAGGCTCATTGCTTCTTCCTTGAAAGGAAAACCTCTCCAGTGGTACAAGGGATTACCTACAAACTCAATTCATGAATGGGATGAGTTAGGAGATAGGTTCTATCAACTTTTTGAAGATAACGATGATCATTTGTCCATGATAGAGCAACTGGCTATTATTAGAAGGGCTCCTTATGAATTCATGGTGGATTTTAATTTTAGATTTCAAAAAACTTGGTATAGAATTCCACCATTGGTGAGACCTTCCCCTAATGCTTCCTTCTTGTATTATTTGAGATCCCTAAACACTAATATCATTGTCATGATCCAGTCTCTAGGAGGAAATGTGTTACCTGATGCCTATGAGGTAGCTATTAGGGAAGAAAATTGTTTGATTCTAGCTGGAAAGATTTCTCCTAGACCTCCAATGCCATTATTTCTAGAAGCCCCAGTCATGCAATCAATTATGGCACCAATTCCTAAAGCTGATGTGTCATACTAAGGTCCCAATCATTCCTATCAGCCTAGTGGGCAACTTTGTCAAGGGAACAATCAAAGAAAAAATCAACTGGGCTATGTTAGGCCCCTAAATTCCAAAACATTAGTGGCTACAAGTACATCAGGCATGCTTGTTCCAATTTGAAAGGAAGCAAGGTGTGTAGAAAACACTTCCTACACTAATCTAATGAGGGGAGATGTATGTAAATTCTTTTTAAAACTTTACAGTTACAGTGATGTTAACACAACAATAGAGATATTGTAGCAATACACACACAGAGAATGTAGATAGAAGAGAGAGAGAAAAAAGATATAATGTGGGGAAAACCATTTCGGGAGAAAAACCCCACACTCCAAAACTTGTACAATGTATTATAAAAAAAAAGAATGTTTACAACACACTTGCAATGCAAGTCTTCCAGTAGTCTTCGACACTCATATTTGGAGATAATCCGGCAGCATAACAGTACCTATCAATAACACTATGCATCTCCAACTCCAAGCACCTGTATATAAAAAGTAGTACAAATGGAGGTAGCTTCTAGAGCAAGTCACACAAGGAACTCGTCCAAATCCATGTGGCCCAATTTCAAGGCCATAAAACATACGTATGACACTTGTAAGAGATTCTCTTTCATCCCTTACAACCCCCCAACTTGGGTACCCCAAATTTTCCCAATTAAGGTATGACAGATGCTCTTACAAGGTCATAAAATCCATCATATATGACAACTCTTATAGTTGTAAGAGAATCTATCATAACTAACTATTAATAACAGATTCTCTTACAACCTTTTCATAGTCAAACCTGGGCACCTACTTCCTCAATGCAAGATTCTTTCTGACACTTGTCTTCACCTATCATAGAATCTTCCATTTCTAGCTTACATGTCATATACTCTGTCATAGGAATCTATCATAACTCTTACGTGTCATAAACCTCTTACAACACCTGAAAGATGCCGACACATGGAAAAACTCCTCTACCACAAAGTGGGATTCCTATCTCCTCATATAAGGACAAAAATACATGTAGTCACCTTCCATGTAGGATGAGACATCACTGTGCCAACTCCCACAAAGTGAAAAAATAGGATTTGCATACAAATTACAATAATAGGCAAAAAATAAATACAATTAAATAATAAATGCTAGGAACTTGCAAAGGTTGAGACACCTTAATTCCCAACATTCTCCCACTTGTCGAACACCTTTCAAGAGCTAATGGAAATAACAAGATTTAACTGCTATAGGCCAAGAGGCCCATAGACTCCAAACAACATCTGAACTTGTCTGTACCCACTGGTTTCATCAATGCATCTGCAACATTCTTCAAAGTGTCTATCTTCTCCAATATCACGTTCCCATCCTCTACCATGTCTCACACAAAATGAAACTGTACATCAATATGCTTTGTTCTAGCATGGAAAGTTGGATTCTTTGCTAAGCAAATCACACTCTGACTATCACAATAGATAGTAATCTGTCCTGCATCAAAACCAATATCTAAACACAATATTTTAAGCCAAATGGCTTCCTTGCAAGAATGAGTAGCTGTCATATACTCTACTTCTGTCATGGACAAAGTGACCATAGGTTGTTGCTTACTCATCTAACTAATTGCACCACCGAACACATTAAACACATAAGCACTGGTGGATCTCCTACTGTCAATGTCACCGGCCCAATCAGAATCCACATATCCACGGATACTCAAAGAATGCAAAGGTCCTGTAGGATGACCATAATAACATAGGGAATACTCAAAAGTACCCCACAAATATCTAAACACTCTTCACTGCATCCCAATGTACCCATCCAAGATTAGCCATAAACCGACTAAGGACTCCCACTACTTGGGCAATGTCTGGTCTAGTACAAACCATAGCATACATCAAGATGCCAATAGCACTAGTATAAGGTACTCTGCTCATGTCCACCTTAGAAGGAGATTTTGGACAATCATTAACAAATAACTTGGTCCCTAAAGAAATACGAACACACAATGGTCTACAATTTGCCATGCTAAATCTCTCTAACACGGTCTTCACATACTTACTCTAGCTTAACCAAAGTTTTCTATTAGCTCTGTCTATTCTAATTTCCATTCACAGAATGTACCTGGCTGCCCCTAATTTTTTCATCTCAAACTGTGCTGACAACTAATACTTCAAATCAAAAATCATATTTTTACCATTCCCAATTAATATCATATCATCAACATACAATGTGATAATGAGAATGTGATCATTGTCAAACTTGTAATACACATCCAATGACCTAATTTTGACCTTAGAAATCCAATGAACAACACAAAGCCATCAAATTTTACGTACCACATCTTGGGAGATTGCTTCAAACGATACAAAGACTTCTTTAACTTGCAAACCAAATTTTCTTTACCTTTTTCTATGTAATGCTCTAGCTATGACATGTAAATCTCTTCCTCCAAGTCACCATGAAGGAATGTTGTCTTCACATCCATCTACTCCACTTCTAAGTCATACGTTGTTACAAGAGATAATAGGAACTGAATGGATGTCAGCTTTGCAACGGCAAAGAAAATTTCACCATAATCAATTCCCTCCACTTGTGAATACCCCTTCGCAACCAATCTAGCCTTGCACTTCTCAACACTATTATCTACACCAAATTTCTTCTTGAACACCCATTTATAGCCAACAAGTTTCCATCCTTTAGGCAAAGGCACCAAGTCCCAAGTTTTTTTTCTCCAAAGAAGCCATCTCATCTTCCATGGCCTCCTTCCAGGAACCTACATCTTTCATGCCCATACCCTCTGTCACAGTTCTAGGCTCATCAGTGTTAGTAATCAAAGCAAAAACATAACTAGAATCTAGCAATGAATAACAAAACCTATCAGGTTGCTTCCTTGTTCATGTAGACCTCCTCAAAGGTTGAGGTTGAGGTTCTACTTCTTCTAAGCTTTCAGAGCTACTAGAGCTCTCCTCATCTTCATGTCTCATAGGGTCTTTTAGTTCAATCTTCTCAAGGGTAAAAGGAAACTGAACCACATCCTCTTTCTTTTCTTTCTCTTCTAGCTGTAGAACAATAGGAGAAGGTGTTAGCACTCTAAAAATAACACTTCTACTATACAACAATTTCTTGGCCATAGGATTCCAAAGCTTGTACCCTTTCACACCAACACCATAGCCAATGAAAATACACTTAACAGCCTTGTTCTCTAATTTTGATCTCTTCTTCCTAGGCACATGAGCATATACCTCACAAAAAAACACGAAGATGTCTTAATAAGGGCTTCTTACCAAACCACACCTCCATAGGTGTCTTATCAACAAGAGCTGATGTAGGAGACCTATTTACCAGGTAGCAAGTAGTGGCTACAGTTTTATTCCAAAACTTTTGTTCGAGGCTAGCATCACTAAGCATACTCTTAGCCCTCTCCATCAACATCCTATTCATCCTCTCTATAACTCCATTTTGCTAAGGGGTGTATGGAGTTGTCTTATGTCTTTCTATCCCATTGTCTTTATAGAACTTATCAACTCTACGAAACAAAACTCACCACCATTATCAATTCTCAAACACTTAATATTTTTACTAGTCTGATTCTCAACAAAAGCATTAAACTATTTGAACCGACTAAAGACTTTAGATTTGCTTCCGAGAAAATAAACCCATGTCCTTCTACTATAGTCATCAATGAATGAAACAAAATATATAGATTTAGAGATCGAAGGAACATTCACAAGACCAAACACATCAGAATGAATAAGATCCAACACACTAGAAGACTTATGAGAACTAGAGTAAAACTAAACACAGTTTTGCATTCCATATATACAATGTTCACAAAATTCAACTTGAGATTACAATCATTTAACCCCTTGAAGAGGTTTTATTTTTTAGGGCTCTAAGACCCTTCTCACTAATGTGGCCAAGTCTCTTATGCCATAACATTGTCTTCTCAGCTGGAAGTATTATTTCCAAGGCATAAGCACCCTTAGGTACCCAAAATGTACTACCATTAGAAGTTGAAGCAATACATTTCTTTGTCACTAGTTTCAATGGTAAAGATGAAGTGATTAAAGCTCTTTTCTTTGAAACAGAAGCACTATTGCACTATGTAGTGCATGCATCTAGCTGAAACAAAGTACCTCTCCGAGTACCCTTCGCAAGCACCATAGCACCTTTAGTCATCTTGCATCCTCCGCTAGAGAAGACAACTTGCACACCTGAATCATTCAATTTACTTATAGAAAGTAGGTTTCATGCCAAGCCTAGGATGTACATAACCCCAGGGATCCCCTTCACTTGTCCATCAGGGAATTAGATTGAGACTCTTTCGTGGCCAACAATCTTCAGATGAGAGTCGTCACCAAGGTACACTCTTCCACCATCAAACTCTTCATACTTTGTGAACCAGTCTTGATGTGAGGTCATGTGAAAAGAGGCACCAGAATCAATCAGCCACACATTATCAAATGCATGGGTGGCCAAGGCTGTGATGAAAGCATCACCATCATCTTGTGACTTGTCAAAATCTGAATCTAAGACATTCTTCTTCTTTTTCTTTTTCTCCTTTTTGCATTCCTTTCAGAAATATCTAGATTTACCACAGTTCCAATAGAGAGCCTTGGACTTTCCAGGAGATTTGGATCTCCCACGGGATTTGGATCTACCCTTATCATCTTTCTTGTCCTTCTTGTTATTCCCTTTCTCATTGTGTCTTCCATGAACTATAAGAGCCTCTTTGGCTGACTCAGATGATTTTCTCTACATCTGTTCAGATAATAGCAAAGACACCACTTCATCCATTTTGAAGGTGGATGTGGTACTCCCAATGGCCATTACAAGATGATCCCATGAGTTTGGCAAAGAACAAAGAAAGGTCATACATCGATCCTCCTCCTCCATCTTCACAGCAATGGATGTCAACTATGCAACTAGCATATTAAAGGCATTTAGGTGATCTGCAATAGACCCTCCATCCTCCATCCTTAGAGAATATAGCTTCCTTCTCAAGAATAGCTTGTTCACTAGGGACTTGGCTTAATAAACATCTCCCAACTTCTTCCAAAGTTCTTTTGTGGTCTTCTCCTCATGGACATTTAACAAGATAGAGTCAAATAGATAGAGTCTCACAAGACCCTTAGCCTTCTGATCCTTGAGATCCCAATCATCTTGAGACATTTCTGTTGGTTTTACACTAGAAATGGTTTCCCATAGGTCTCTATCAACAAGCATGTCTTCCATTTTAAGTTTCCACAACTTGAAATTGGTGTCGTTAAACTTCTCCACCTCTACTCTTCCGGATGTGCCTGCCATCTCCTTCCTGCAATAAGATTATAGAATACTATACACAAACTCCCACTCAATCTAAGATCAGCTCAAAAACCCCTACCCAACAACTAGGACCAAAGGTTATCAAGCTCTGATACCAACTGAAAGGAAGCAAGGTGTGCGGAAAATGCTTCCTACACTAATCTAATGAGGGGAGATGTATGCAAATTCTTTTTAAAACTTTACAGTTACAGTAATGTTAACACAACAATAGAGATATTGCAGTAATACACACACACAAAATGTAGATAGAAGAGAGAGAGAGAGAGAGAGAGAGAGAGAGAGAGGATATGATGTGGGGAAAACTCTTTCAAGAGAAAAACCCCACAATCTAAAACTTGCACAATGTATTAACTTGCAATGTAAGTCTTCCAGGAGTCTTTGACACTTGTATCTAGAGATAATCTAGCAGCATAACAGTACCTGTCAATAACACTATGTATCTCCAACTCCAAACACATATATATAAAGAGAAGTAGTACAAATGGAGGTAGCTTCTAGAGAAAGTCACACAAGGAACTCGTCCAAATCCATGTGGCCCAATTTCCAAGGCCATAAAACATGTGTATGACACTTGTAAGAGATTCCCTTTCATCCCTTACAAACCCCCAACTTGGGCACCCCAAATTTGCCCAATTAAGGTATGACAAATGCTCTTACAATGTCATAAAATCCATCATATATGACAACTCTTATAGGTATAAGAGAATCTATCATAACTGACTATTAATAGTAGATTCTCTTACAACCTTGTCATATTCAAACTTGGGCACCTACTTCCTCCATGCAAGATGCTTTCTGACACTTCACCTATCATAGAATCTTCCATTTCTGGCTCTTACATGTCATAGATTCTATCATAGGAATCTGTGATAACTCTTACGCGTCATAAACCTCTTACAACACCTGAAAGATACTGACACATGGAAAAACTCCTCTACCACAAAGTGGGACACCTATCTCCTCATATGAGGACAAAAATACATGTAGTCACCTTGCATGTAGGATGACACATAACCGTGCCAACTCCCATAAAGTGACAAAATAGGATTTGCATACAAATTACAATAATAGGCAAAAAATAAATACAATTAAATAATAAATGCTAGAAACTTGCAAATGTTGAGACACCTTAATTGCCAACACAATTTAGAACATCTCAACTCAAGGCTATGAGTGGCACCATCCATGCAACCAATCCCATGTTCAAAGCACATGCCAAAATGAAGAATTTAACCATGTTTTAATGGCCCAGAATCCATCATTAGTTTCAAGGAAATGGATTGGATCTAATCAGTAGGCTATGGTGGGATAAAGGCAATTATAGGCCAAGTGTGTGTTTTTGAATTGGTAAGCAGATGATGGTGCTTTGTTTCATGAACTGCCCAACTATATTGAAGATGAGGAAGACACACAGATGCCAACATTAACAACAATTCTTGAGTAGAATGAGGGAAGTCTTGTCTTGGGGGAGGATGTGTCTAAAGAAATGGATTTACAACAACATGAGAGAAGCAAAATTGATGACAAATTGTTGCAAGTTGAGGCTTGGCATGATAGTGAAATTGTAGCTCATTACGAAGGGCATATGAGCAGCCCTATACTGAAGAGTGTAGAGGACTTGGAGGAGGCTAATTTCTAGTATGAGCTTGATGTTTTCTTCTCAAACTTGGATAGTAAATCAGTGCCTCCATATGAGGCAAGTCCCAAGCAGTTTAAGCATGTTAAGGAGGTAGCCATTCCTCTAATTTATATACAGGAGCTAGAGTATTCAGACCAACAGCAGAATGATGAAGAATTAGAGTATAGGCATGAGATAAACTTTGTTGATTTGCCTGCCATTTCAGGGGGATGCCCTATAAGGCACCTAACCCAACTGGAGACATGCCATGAAGAGTCATCACTTATCATGAAAACTCCTGAGTATGGCGTTGAGCATCCTAATAAGTGGGATCAGCTTGCTTATCCAGTTCCAGGCAGCTGCATTTTTAATCAATTCAAGTTGGTAAGTGAGTTTGTTCTCATTCTTGGGGAAGTGTTTTGTCATTTTATTATATGCCCATCCCTTACCCACCTCCTATTAATTGCCCATAGGCATGTGAAGCACTATAAATTATTAAGAAAGGGCAATTATTTTGAAAAACTAGTTAATGGCTTTGTTTAATGTCATTTCTAGTCAGTTAGTTTAGGTTTAGGTTAGTTTTATTTCTATTTTAGGTTCCCTTCAATAAGTGCTTTTGCACATGTAGCTTTCTCATTAGGAGATTGTCTTTCCTTGTTTGTTTTGTTCTCGTTTTCTGGAGGCATTTTTAGTTTGGTTTGGTCATGAGGTTTCTTTCTCTTGACCCTGTGCCTAATGGATTGTATAAGGCAGATGAATCCATGTATTTAGCAAGCAAACACCCCTGCATATTCACCAAAATGTTGCCATATTTTACCCAGCCAAAATTTTCTAGACCCCCCTCCTTCTATCAGAAAGATCCAATAAGAGAAAATCCAAATAGGAGGTAAAACCTAAAACCCTCCAAAATCCAATGAATTCCCTTTCAAAAATCCCCAAAATTTCGTGTGGAGAATCCTCTCAGAAAACCCAAAAAAATCTAGGCCATTGCCTTAATTTTGGACCTCTTTTGGCCTTTATCGGTAAAAGTTTAGGTTCCTAAACTTGCAGAAAAACTATAAAATGGCTAAGACATGAAGGAGTGTTTCTTCCTTTGGTCAGCAAATTTCATATTTTATGAACTCTTCAAGAGTTCACTTTTCCTTAGGTTTAGCGATTTGGGATTTCGTTGACAAAGGGCCAAGGCGCAAGTTTTCTCAAATTCGGCTAAGGCAAGGCAGAAGGAAAGGTTTGTAAAAATTGGCTAAGTTAAGAAGTAAAATGTTTCTTTTGTCAAAAAAAATTTGGTTCGGCAAACCAAAAGTTCACCGATCGACGACTTTGTTGACAAGGTAAAGGATTAGTCAAGGGTCACTAAGGGGAATTTTGGCTAAGGCACGGTAAGTTTGAGATTCTACAAGTTCACTGACAGATGATTTTGCTAGCAATGCAAAAAGGCAGAGTGAAGACATCGGCAAAAAAGTGGTTCGGCAAATTGAACTTTTGTTGACAAAGAGGCCTGGTTCAAAGATTGAGAAATTTGCCAATAAGGCAATTCTCCAATAGTGAAGAAGGTAACAAGCAAGGCCAAGGGAAGTTTGGCAAAAGGAACTTTTGTCGATAAAGAAAAAGTTGGAGTAACTGATGGTTCAGAAAAAGGGTGCTAAGGCTCGGTCCAAGAGGGAGGCATTTTTCTGATAGGGTGGGAAAATGTACAATTATAAAGCCCAATGGCTCCATAAGCAGCGAATTCGTTGATCAAAAAAAAATCACAGGAAAATATGAATGTAGAAAGGTCACTAACCATGAAAATGTAGAAGCGCCATAGTGGAAAAAGGTACAACACGTTGAAGTGTTGTAAAAGCTTGCATCTCCCTAAATCATGCCATTTTCCCAAGGAGAAGTACCAGCATTCAAAGTTTTGCAAGCCAAGGTCGACTAGGGGTAGTTGGAATAGTGAAACTCTTCAATGTTGGGGTACATATGTGTTGCAAAGACAATTTCCATTCCACCAAAAGATTGACCTATTAATGCCTGATACAACCACTAGAGTTAATGAATCCACGGGAGGTGGTTAAGCCTTGTCATGAACCCAAGTGTTGTGCTGCACAGTATAAGGAGACCAAGGGCACACACCTTGCAATAATCCCCCCAATGCAAGCGAGGGGTTCAAACCAATGACCTAGGCTCTAATACCAATTGTTGCAAAGATGATTGTCTTTGTACCAAAAGATTGACCTCTTAATGCCTGATACAACCACCAAATTTAATGAATCCATGGGAGGTGGTTAAGCCTTGTCACAAACCCAAGCCCTACATTGCACAATACAAGGAGACCAAGGGCGCACACCTTGCAACAAAATGTAGCTATGAAGTAGATTTATAGGTACATAGAGGGACTTCCAACCTTCCCTCTTTAATGCATAAGGTACCCATGTGTGTGGGTTAGCTCCATTATATAGTTGCAAGTGCATTAGGGGCATGGGTTCCATCCCAAATTTGTAGGACTCTAAGAAAAAAATTAATGAAGCATAGGCATGTCCTAGGTCAATTGACCAGCTCTAGCACCACTATTACAAAGAGCTCAAAATTGATATATATACATCAAATTGCAATGTATTACTATTAGTTGTTCTTCTGGGCTATGGTAGGTCAGATAATTCTTGTAACCAGGCCTTTGTAGTGCAATTACAAGAACCAATTGAATCTGATGGACTATGCTCTTCTGCTGAGCCTCTTATGTCTCCAATTGCCTATTCAACTATGAATGGAATTGACTATTCTATGTCTATTTCTTTTGCATCATTCTCTATTTTGTAATGGCTATTCATCCTCTGTAATCAATACAAACTGATATTTTTGCCTCTATCATGATTCTTACACTGTGTCTATTTTGATTAATGTGAATTCTGTATTGTGGGAAAAGTGGTCCCTTTCATTCCTCCATTATTCTATCCTGGCCTCTGTTAGAATTAATATGAGTCTGTGTGAGTTCTCTTTTCAGTTTTGAGGTTATTACTATGTTGAGTCAATTGTAGCTAAACATCATAATCTAGTGCATCACCTTCTTTTATTTCAATAATCCTTCTTACCTTTTTCCCCTGCAAGTATTAGCACTAGATTTAGTTTATTTCTCTAAGCCTTAAGCTCAGAAAGAGGAACCAACCTTCTCTAGAGGTCTAATCTCATTTGCAAGGTCCCAAACCTTGAGATCAGTCCCACTGTGTCATTGAAGTGTTTGAACCAGCTTCAAATAGGGTACAATTTTACATGACAACACTAGTGAAGCATGTTTGTAAGCCCTCTCCGTGAGGTGGGAAGTTGTATATCTTGAGCTAGTGCATATCCTTATCTAAATTGCAATCAAAAAGCCCTCTTCGTGAGGCGGGATAACATATCTCTTGAGCTAGTGTGTATCCTTTTATACAAAGCCCTTCTGCAGAAGGCAGGATGGTGTATCTCTTGAGCTAGTGCATGTCCTTTTATACAAAGTCCTCATCAGGAGGTGGGGTTGGATCTTGAGCTATCCTACCTTAAGCGTGTCTTTGGTGATTGTTGTGGCATAAGCCCAACTGTTAGGTGCCTTTGGTGTGTTTTAGATGGTGGGACTTAGCAATAAGCTCCTTCCATCACTCATGTTTGTCATGTATAAGACGTATAGTATGTTTATGGCATGTTATACAGTGCTCGTGTATTCCATGTGTCTTCTTTATGTGTTTTCCCCTATGTGTGGTTTCAAGGGTGTAGTGATGAGCTCCCCCCACACTCATGTTTTTTTTGGCATGTCTTCCCCCTTGTGTGGTATCAAGGGTGTAGCGATGAGCTCCCCTCACATTCGGGTTTTGTTTGGTGTGTTTTCGCCCTGGTGTAGTATCAATGATGTAGAGATGAGCTCCCCCTACATTTTGGTTTTTGTATTGTGTGTTTTTGGCAGTTTCAAGGGCATAGCGATAAGCTCCCCTTGACCCTTAGGATTTCATTTCATATATGAAAATGCTATATCAATGTATTCATCATGTTTTGCATGACTTCTCTCATGTCTTCATAAGGCTTTTCTTTCTTTCATTGTCTTCTCCATATTTTGCATGCTTCCTACTATCTTCAATGTGTCTTTTAGTGCTTACCTGAGACTGGGGGCTAGAAATAGTTACTCAATCTTTGTGTATGCCTTATCTTCATGAGCTTGGCATGTTCGATGTGTTTTCAACCATACTTTAATGCATGTATGGGTTGTAAGATCATACATACATTAAAGTGGGGGCTAAATGTTATATCGTAAAATGTCCACCTTGGACTTTTACCTCCTAAGTTTAGCTCCTAAGTCCCTCTTAATTTCATCATACATGTGTAAAACTTGTCCCAAAGCAAAATCCCCTGAAACCCATGACAAATGGGGTTTAAGGGCCTATCTTAATGCTTAATCAAGACCAAAAATAGGCCTCTGGACTTGGGTGCCCACGCCCTAGTCTAGACCTATTTTATTGGGACCCAAATTTTGAAGTGTTGATTTATGACCGTTAAAAGGTTTCCCTTTTTTGGCCTTTTCAATTTGAATTACAAATGTTAGTGGGAATGCATATATAAACATGTTTAGGACTTGATTTTAAACTAGAGTTGATTAAGGTGAACTTATGATCATCAAGCAAAGAGCATTCAAGGCATTCATTGTGTTGCACAGTAGAATTGTGTTGTGTTTGTATGTGTTTGTTACAAATTTGGCTCCATTAACTCATTTCCTCATTATTCGAAGGCACTTCATCTCCGTGAAGGTTTTCACCTCCAAGGTGATATCTACTTTGTGTTTCAATCAATCTATCTTATCATTTGGTTTTTCCTCTATCCACCAAGGACACGCACTCTATCAAAAAATGGTGTTGGAAGGCTTGAATTCTATTTCTGGGGTTTGACTAAGGCAAGCTCCTAAACACCACAACCTCCAACCCCTCTCTTGTGATTGCAGGTTATAGGTGTAGGATCTTGTGGAGAGGAGTTGTAAGAGATCAGAGTAGAAGATGAAGATTCAGGATCTAAAGAAAACAATAGAGAATATTGTTGGGAAATAGGTGTTCTACACCTTGCATAACATTGGATTATTTTATTCATGTAAAATAAATAATTATTTGTGGTGCATCTTAATTGATGTGTTTAACCACATTAGATATTTATTTGGATACCACTTATAAAATGTGTATGTAACATTGGGATATTATTTGTATTATTTAATTGTTGGGAAAAAAAATGTAGTACCAATATTAAATAATGGGGTCAATGGTTTTGTGTATACATGGTTTTGGAACACATGGTTTTATCTAATACCATGTAATATCCCTTGCTATTTCAGACCTTATTTTGCTGATTTGAACCTCAAGGAATATTGTCAAAAACCCAATGCTTGCTGGTCTATGTTTTCAGTCTGATATTTTTGCTTGATAATGATAGCTGAGTACTCTAAATGCTCATAAATCTAAAATACAATGTCTAAACATTAATCTAAATGCATATATGACTTCTTTTTTTGGTATTTTCGATGCATATACATGAAAATTAGACATGAAATGCATACCTACAGCCAATTGACATTTTGTCAAACACTTGGCATGCATACTATTATGCTAATCATGAAGGATATTAATATGCGCATTACATCAAATAGATGGCCTACAACTTATCACTCCTTTATTGAGATATATTGTCTAATACAATGCTGATATGAATGGCCAAGACTCTTGGCTTTAAAATTTTATGCAACTAAAATCTGAGAACAAATGACAACTATGAAACAATGCTAATATAAATATGCTAACTTATGAAAGAACCTGGAAATGTAAGCTGCTCTGAATCAATGATGAAGATGAAGGAATGGCAGCCTCAAAACAGCTCATAAACATCTCTCTCAAGCCCAAATTGTGCCTCTTCAAGTGTAGCACCCAGTCTTCTCATCAACCAAGGAAAGGAGTCCCTTCCAAACCCAAATTGAAACCTTCTCCTAGCTGCACTGTACTGTAGCATTACTGTTCATGGCACTGTAGCAATCACTGTAGCATACTGTAGCAAAACACTGTAGCGATCATTGTAGCACGACACTGTAGTGTTACTATAGCAAACACTATAGCGATCACTGTAGCATTACTGTAGCAATCACTATAGCATACTGTTCATGTCACTGTAGCGGCACTATTCACAGCACTGTAGCACCAATAGAAAAACTTCTGCTATGCAAATTAATACCTCCAAATCCTTAGTTAATACTATAGATTTAAGCACAAATGAAAGGACTAAAATATCCCTTCCAATTTGCAACCCTTCAGAGGATATTTCACCACCTCAGTTATGCTAATCTATGGGAGTTTTCGTTCCCAAAGACCCAATATGCAGAAACCCTTGGCTCCACAAAACTCATCAAATGCAAATGACAATAATCGAATGCCTGGAAGCTTGCCTTGCCCCTTCCTTTATATTTCTTTAATCCCACTTCAAGAGGCTTCTAGAAAAATCTTATAATTTAATTTTAGTGACTTTAATGATATAATATTTATTTTAAGTCACTGTATTAAATTAATTAAATATAAGGTTACCTTTTAATTTAAAATTAAGTAATAACCTTATGAAATAATTAATTTAATAATATCTCCCTTATTTTGTCAATTAGCCTTCGAGAGATAAAGGCTAAATTACTCATCATGAAAGTTGCCTAGGAAGGGGACATTACATACCACAAGTTGTATTTGTGTGAGCTTGGTCTATAAAATAAAGCACTTGGTTAGTGGTTTGGATGGGTTGGCTATTTCATTGTAGGTGGATTGGAGGTTTGTGAGAGGTTGTCATTGTATTGATCTCTCTCCTGCAAGTGCATATTGTGAAGCATGGCAGATGATGTGTGGATTCATGCTTGGACACATGGAGGATGCATTGGATGTGCTTGATAATTTAGAGGTATTCATGGAGACTCATGGCATGTATTGTATATGAAAAGAGGGAAGATGGTAATTTCAAGGGTTTATGTTAAATCCTCCTTTCACATCAACATTCAAGGACATTCAATCGAGTAGAGGATTCTACTATAGATTTCCTATCACTTGGAATAGAAGGGAAATTTGGAATTGTATCAATTTGTTGTTTAATTAAGTCCAATTATGCTTAAAAACCCAATTCAATGAAATCATAAACAAATAGACGAATAATAGAAAAAGATTGCACACCGAGATATCAAATGATAATCAAATGCATACCAGATTTTGAAGTTTGGTGTTTGTAAATGTCAGGGACTAATGAATAGGCACCCTAGTCCAATGTACCAGTTTTTGTTGGGATCTGGTAAGGTTGTCTACAAATTGATTCTGCTATTCTAGAGATTTTACTCTTGTGGGATCCGGAGGACTAATGAACGGGCACCCTAGTCCAGGTCCCTATTTTCTGCTTTCATCTACACTGCTTCCCTACAACTCTATTTCTTTCACTTTCATAACCTATAACATGAAATCATAGAAAGGAGGGTTGGGAGTTGTGGTGTTTAGAGGCTTGCCTCAGTCAAGCCTTGGAGAGGCATTTAAGTCTTCCAAACACTATTTTTAGGTAAAATTTGTGTATCCCTATGAGATAGAGTGAAAATCCAAATGATAAATGATCAAAAACATAATTAATATCACCTTATAGTGTAGATCTCATGGAAGGAAGATGCTCTTCATGCCATGAGGAGATGGAGTCAAATCTATAATCAGAAACACAATAACAACACAAATATTGCTCCACAACATAATGAATGCCTTGAATCACTTTAACACAAGCTTGTAGATCAAAATGCCCATCTAGTTTCCATCTAGTTTACAAATGAATGTCTAAACATGCTTATATATGCAACTAAACAACTTCCTACCAAGAAATTCATAATTCCAACTTGAGGTGTCAGCCTAGAACCTAATAACGGTCACATAACCAACACATAAAAATAGGTCCTGACCTAAAACATGCAAGACTAGGGCATGGGCGCCCAAGTCCTCCCCCTATTTTAGGCAGGATTCATGTTAAGAACATCCCGTAAGTCCTATTTGCCATGAAACTTCAGGATTTTTGCATCAAGAGTCACCATTAACATGCAAGATGACCTAAATGCAATGTAAAGGACCTGAGAGCTAAACCTTATGAGGGAAAATCCCCCAAGGGGACATTTTTTGACATAACATTTAGCCCCCACTTTAATGTATGTATAGATGCAAGTCCAATACATGCATTAAAGTAAGGTCAACAAACACAATAGACACACTAAGCATCATGAAGACATGCCAAAAACATTGAAGACAGTAATAGGCGCACAAAACATGGAGAAGACAATTACATTCATGCAAAACACGGAGAAGATAACATTGAAGGCACCCAAAACATAGTGCATGCAGTGATTATTTTCTTTTTTCATTTTCTCATATATAAAATATAAATGCAAGTATAAGAAAAGTAAACACACAACCCAAATGCAAGAGGAGCTCATCGCCACCAATCTTGAAACTGTATAAGGGCCAACAGACATGCAATACAAATCTCAAAGTGTAGGAGGAGCTCATCACCACCAGTCTTGAAACTACACTTGAGAACAAACATGCCATACAAATCCCAAAGCATAGGAGGAACTCATCACCACCGGTCTTGAAACTATGCTTGGGAACAAACATGCCATATACACACACGTGGAAGACACAGAGAAAACATGGAAAAAAAGCAATGGAAGAAACCTATTACTAGGTTGGCAGCCATCTCAGGCACATTACAGGCACACTCAGAGGACTTTTAGAAAATGACAAGATGTACAATCTCCTCAAGAAATACACCATCCCTGCCTCCATAGAGGGCTTAAGATAAAAAGGGATATGCATGATATCCCACCTCCGCAGAGGGCTTAATGATTGCAATAGATTTCAAATTTCAGAAACACACTTTGCTAGCATCTAAATCAGACAGGTTACCTTATATGCCATCGCCATAAGGTGGTTGGTATCATATACCAATATCATGCATGTTAAGGTAGGAAGAAAACACACAAGGGAACAAGAGATCTTGCAAAGCCCATGCCCCCAGAGGTGACATGTGCTTTATGATCACTAAATGTTCCCACAAACACATTCCTGCAAGGAAGAGGTTAGAAATATTTTCTTAAGACAACAACCATATCATATGATAAAATAAATGCATGACAAATCATCACATCAAGAAGCCAAGGTTACACTACGGACATGGAAATTGACTATAACTGTGGGGCTATACTACAAGATCTCAGAATCGAATGTAAACAAGGCAAGATTCAAAGATAAAGAAAGTACACGAAGCATCTGTATTGTTATGGTTTGTTAGTGCGATAAGACAACATCAAAATATCATATAGAGTGATTCTACTAGCCAAGAATCAAATAATATATATATATACCAATCCCTTCATCATGATGGACTAGGTCTATTTTTTTATTTCTCGTTGAAGGGACACTTGGTCCATATCAGTTATTATTTGTATTTCATTATCCACCCGCTAGATAGAATCACTAGAGGAGGCTAAACCATAAATCAAAAGAGGAGAACAAGTGCCTTAGGAATAATCATGTAGGAGGGTTCCCCCATGTCACCAACTACAATGCTATGTCCATAAGACACAACACACAATGATGAAAATAGAGGAGAAGCAATATAGAAGAATGATGATACAAATAGAAGAATGGTCACAACAGAGGTAGTCTCCTAGTATCCTTGACCTTACAAGAGAATCAAGGGTCATCCCAGGAGGCCTAAACAACACATAACACATCATGAGAGAACACAATACAGAGGTAAAGGGTAGAAATACTTACCTGTAGAGACAACTGAGCTAGGGGTCATCATCGAATAGATCATCATCTTCCCAATCCTGAATGCTAGAGGAAAGAAATGGGTAAGGTACCATAGCCCAACTTTTATTCTTGCCTTCAAGTTGTCCATTCTTAAGGTTTTCTTGGTTTGATTCAATGTTTGGTGAGATGTGTTTCATTGGGCAAACGCTAGTCTTCTCTTCCTCCTTTCTCTTTCTTGTCTATTTCTTCTTGTCTTATTATTTACCTCTTTTAAAACAGTGTCTTGTTCTTCCATAGGTTTTTGTGTTTTAGAGGAGGAAGCACCAGGTTCAAATTTCATTTGTCTTGGTGGAATGTTTTGTTGTCGCTGACTACCTCCCAATCCTTGTAAGGTCCTTTTCATCTAGGATGTTCTACAAATGTGGGTTGTTCATCTCTTATTGTTTCTTGAATAGAAGGACCAGCCACTCGATGTAATAATTGTGATTTGTAGTTTCTATATCCCAAGAAGTTAAAATCCGTCTATGGCTCTAGTTCGAGTTCAGATCATTCCCAAAAGTAATTAAGACTAAAGTGTTGTCTTGTAACCAAAGGTTTATATCTATTGCAAGGGATAGTATGCAGTTGTCCATTCAAAGGAAATTTTACCAAAATTATAAATTGTTGAAGGGATAACTTTCATAGCCTTTAACCATGGGTGTCCTAATTTTATAGCCTAAAAAGGTCAAAAATAGGGACAACATCAAATAATTGTTCTATGAATTTCTCAAATACAGTAACCAATAAAGATATCTTCCCAGAAGTGTTTACAAAGGTTCCCTTATGTGTCTTAATCATCATATCCGAAGGGTCATAGAAGTCTTGTATCAAACCATGTGAATAAAGGAATTATTATGTTGCTACATTGGTCATGCAATTAGGATCAATAAGTTTTCCATCCACATGATCTCCCATTATCTTCATAGTGATATAAAGAGGTCCTTCAGTATCTCCAATTGTTATATCATGAGGTGTAAACACAATTTCAGGTTCAGGGACCTTTCTTTTCATGTAAGGCCTAGGAGGGAACCTAGTGGTATTTTTGTGATTGGAAGCCATGTGTATATGTTTTTAAATCAATCTAAAATTATATTTTAAAAGGTTTTCAAAATTTATGCAAGTAACAAGTGCAAAATTGTATATGAAAATGACCTAAAATGCTTGATTTTTCAACTTTTTTTAGTGCAAATAAGTGAAAGAAGAGGTGTTGTAAATAAATTGATGAAGGGAAAAAATAATATGTCTAATATTAGTCCAATAAACCAAAAATAACCTTCACAACACACCTTTGATGTAATTCTATAATGATGATAAGCCAAAACCTAGTGAAAATACACCAAAAACATGTAATTTTTCATCAATTTTCAATGCAAAGGCCCAATACAAAGGGTGTTGTAAATAATTTGAGGAGGGGGAGTAGATTATAACCCTAATAATAGCAAATTAATGCATAAAAATCCTTCACAACATCCCTATGATGCAATTCTAGAGAGACGATAAGGTCAAATCTAGTGAAAAATGTAAGGTTTTCAAACCCTAGACATGAAATTTTGCAAGAAAACCACTATGATGCAACACTAAAGTTATAAATCAATCCTAATGAGTGTTTGAAAATAGTAGTAAAATCTGAAACAAGATTTTGACTACAAACCCTAGCTAATGCAAAACTAGGTTTTTATGAAAAATACACAATTTTAAGCAATTTTTAACAATTTAATCATGAAAATGCTATGTAAATAAATGATGAATGATGAATTTCTATATTTTAACTTAGATCTAATGATAATGACAGAAATTTAATGAAATTAATTGCCAACTAATTCAAATTATTTGAAAATGCAAGCTAAAAATGCCAATTGTTTTCAAATTTTTCTAATATTTCATTTTTTTTGTAATTTTTCAAATGCAATTAGATGAAAAATAAATGAATGAATGTAAATCTAAAGTAAAACACTTAGCAAGGTGCAAAAATCCTTAAAACATGTGTTCACCAAAATGTTTCATATGAAAAGAGGAAAGATAGTAATTTCAAGGGTTTATGTTAAATCCTCCTTTCACATCAACATTCAAGGACATTCAATCGAGTAGAGAATTCTACTACATATTTCCTATCAATTGGAATAGAAGGGAAATTTGGAATTGTATCAATTTGTTGTTCAATTAAGTCCAATTATGCTTAAAACCCTAACTCAATGAAATCGTAAACAAATGGACGAATAACAGAAAAAGTTTGCACACAGAGATATCAAATGATAATCAAATGCATACCAGATTTCAAAGTTTAGTGTTTGGAAATGTCAAGGACTAATAACTAGGTGCCCTAGTCCAATGTACCAGTTTTTCTCAGGATCTGGGAAGGTTGTTTGCAACTAGATTCTGTTATTCGAGAGATTTTATTGTTGTAGGATCCAGAGGACTATTAAGCGGGTACCCTAGTCTAGGTCCCTATTTTCCACTTTCATTTGCACTTTCGATAGTTTGTACTACTTCCCTGCAACTCCACTTCTTTTTCTTTCACAACCTATAACCTGCAATCATAGAAAAGAGGGTTGGGGGTTGTGGTGTTTAGAGACTTGCCTCGGTCAAGCCCTGGAGAGGCATTCAAGTCTTTCAAACATCATTGTCGGATAAAGAGTGTGTATCCCTGTGAGATAGAGGCAAAATCCAAATGATAAATGATCAAAAACATAATCAATTGATATCACCTTGTAGTGTAGATCTCATGGAAGGAAGATGCTCTTCATGCCATGAGGAGATGGAGTCAAATCTACAATCACAAACACAATAACAACACAAATACTACTCTACAACACAATGAATGCCTTGAATCACTTTAACACAAGCTTGTAGATCAAAATGCCCATCTAGTTTCTATCTAGTTTACAAATGAATGCCTAAACATGCTTATATATGTAACTAAACAACTTCCTGCCAAGAAATTTGTAATTCAAACTTGAGGTGTCAGCCTAGGACCTAATAACAGTCACATAATCGACACACAAAAATAGGTCCTAACCTATAATAGGGCAGGACTAGGGTGCGTGTGCCCAAGTCCTCCCCCCTATTTGAAGTAGGATTCACGTTAAGCACATCCCCTAAGTCTCGTTTGCCTTGAAACTTTAGGGTTTTCTCATCGGGAGTCATCATTAACATGCAAGATGACCTAAATGCAATCTAAAGGACCTGGGAGCTAAACCTTAGGAGGGAAAAGCCCCCAAGGGGACATTTTCTGACATAGCATGTTGTAATATCTTATTGTTGAATAATACATATGAGTATGGATGCTTTTGGAGGCTGGATTTTTCCCTCTTGAGTGTTTTCCCAGGGTATATCTTGTGTTATCTTGTTGATTGTTCAATGATCTTTCCATTATGGTTATTTGCTACATTTTTTTCTCCTATCGGGTTATGTGGAATTGGTTTTATTTGACCTACAAATTCCTAACATGTGGTATCAAATCCATGTTTATGGTTGAGGGAGGTGTGAGCTCCCTCGATTTGTATAACCCTTATTTGTGTAGATCGGATGCAAAATGGAAGCCATAGCAATGCATGGAAGGATTTGGGACATTACAATATTTTGTGCAGGTTGTATTACACATTTGTGGTTCTAGGTATTGGAGATTTCCTGTGTATTTTGAAAATCTGGTGATTGAAAAATCATGGTTGAAGAGGGTTCCTTGGATTGGCTTCATGAGGATTTTGAAGAGGAATTCCTAAAGATGACCTCACCATTGGATTCAGGAGGCCCGAGAGGCAAAGAAAAACATACAATTTCCATAGTTTGGCCACTAGAGAAAAAACCAAAAAAATGCCCCTTAGGTACGTCGTACGGACTGCAAGGTATGCTCAATGAAATTTTTTTAAGAAAATAAAAAAAAATCCTGCCCATTTGAAAAATTGCTATAGTTTTGAAAAATAAAAATAAAAATAATGATTAAAAACTAGTGTTGTATTTACATGATCGAAAAGAAAAAAAATGAAAAAAAAATAATGGAGGGTCGGGGGTCTGCAAAACCCTGTACCCTACCCCTGCACGGAACTGCAGGCATGACAAGGACTTGTTGGCTCCCTACCATGGTTGGCAACATCGCCAACAAGTAGGCCAGGCTGGTGGGGCCTGAGGCCCCAAGCCATGGCTATCAGTCTGGCAAACCCTTGGCCGCTAGTAGGCAATGTAGCCCCCAGCAGGCATTTTAAAATCAATGACAACATTTCAAAAAGTAAATTTAGACCTTTTAAAATTAAATTAAAATCTCCTTTTTAATGTCAGTCGGGTCTGTGGAGAATATTAAACCAGAGTTAAATTGTTTTTAGTACACCTAGTCAACAGTATGCAAGTCATCCCACCTAAGCGCCCAGTCAATTGTTGACGTCAGCGATGTTACAGTTGTATGAACAAGGTCCTGCCAAGGGTCTGCTTTTAGCCCTCGGAGAGCATTTTGTTCTGGGAGGCATAACTTTCACCCACAGTATCCATTGTTTGACTTCTTATAGGCATCAGAAAGGTCTCTCTGAGCACTACGTAGTAATATAGGTTTCATGATCAGATTTTTTTTTTTGTGTTAGAATTTGGTTTATGAAGCCAGGCATTGCTCTAGGATAGTTTTATGCTCATAACATTTGCATATGCAGTTGGATTTTTGATTTCAGATAGGTGTTGGAGAGCTATTGTAGTGTACTATAGTTTGGATCATGTAAATTTTTAGTTTGGTGTGCAAAGAGATATTGGTACTTGTTTGATCACTTGTAGGAGCCTGAGATTTAGTGTACGATTATGAGAGCATTCAGATGGATTTTTGGGCACAAACTTGTGGGAGTGCATGTTTTTATGAGACCATCAGCATGGTATAGCAGGTTTTCAAATTTGGTGCTTCTAGGTACATGTTTACAGGTGTTTTCAGAGTTTGAAATTTGATGGAGATAGGTACATAGATTGTCTTCTGGTTTGAGGACATGGTTGATACGCATGTGAGACTTGGAGTTTCATTTTAGTGAGAGTTGAGTATTGGTACAATGATGATGATTATGGTGTCATGGATATGCAAGTACACTTTTGTATTGGCATGACATGATCATGTATGTGATTGATAGGTATGGGCTATAATGTTTGATTCATGATTACAGGGGGTGTTGTGGTGTTGTTTTAGGAGGTTGTTCTTATCTCCTGGATGCTTGATTAGTTCCTTGACTATGGTTACTCATTTGTGGACTTGTTGGCAAATTTAATCTATCATTGATTTGGTATTTGAGTCTTGGAGTCTATAGGTTATCTTCTATGATATCTCAATTTGCATGTTACTAGTTTGATGATGAGTTTGCATGTTACATTTTTTGGATCTATGAGTTATGTAATTTTGTGGATTAGCTACCTATTAGGTACAATGGGATGATTTGCATGTGGACAATCTTTATCCACGAGATTGATTCAGTGTTTATGCAGAATTTTTAAGTTGGCATTAGCTATACTCATTTATACATTGGTATCTTGCATTAGGATGAGAGGATGGATGATTAGAGTACCTGGATAGTCAGATTTTGGGACTTATAGCATATTTATCATGATGTCATGGAGAGCTTGGATACATGGTTTTATGTGAGCTTTTGATAGTGATGGTTTTATCTTCTTGGTTTAGAGATCATGGTTCTACTTGACCTTTTGGGAGCTATTGATGTTACAGCGGGATTCCTTGATTGGTTTGGGGTGATGGATAATCTTCATTTAGGAGATAGTTACTTTATTGTCATGGATATCTCGATATCACAATTCAGTGGGAGCTTTGGCAGCGATGTGGATTCATCATTTGTGATGGATGATCTTCTGTAGTGGTTGTGGGTGTCTTGGAGAGGCTCTTGGATTACAATTCTTGTTTCAGTGAGAGTACTTTGACATCCTAATTTTGATTGTTAGTAGATGGTTATCTTCATGTGATTGGAGATGTTGACATCTTAGTTTACCATGGAGGACCTTTTTGAATCTTTGGTTGAGGTGTCGGTTTATGACTTGTCAGTTTGACATGGTTATCCTTGGTTTAGAGATGTTCGGTATTGTGTCTTGGTATACTCTAGATACTAGTTTGAGTATTGGCATGATATAAGATCTCTTGAGATAGGATGTATGCATCAGTGCATGTGATCTCCTTGGAGGAGATGATTAGATCATGATGTCATGATGGGCTTCTTGATTATACAGATGTGCAGGAGGAGCATTGACAATGATTTTGTTGGTTCTCTTGGTATTGAGTACTTTGGTCATTTTCTTGAGAGCTTCATGATAGTACAGTGTCACATTTGGAGTTTTGCATGGATTGATCATGGAGGTGCTCATGGATACTTGGAGACTTGGGTGACGCTGGAGCTCTCTTGTGATTAGAGACACATGTTGAGATAGTTACTCATAGGAGGTTTTAGTAGATAGACTGGGGAGCCTTACACCTAGATATGGACATGAGTTCATTTTGGAATTAGAGGAGATTGTTCTTGGAGTCATTGTGGCTTGGTGTATCGTGGAGGAGCATTCTTATTCCCCACTCCTAGTCTACTCGGTGATTTATCAGCTATGAGGTATTGCCCATCCTTTTAGATGCATTTTACTTTATGCTTTATCTTCTCATAGATATGGATCTTGAGCTATGATTATTGGTTCTAGAGGGTTTATTTGAAGGATGTTAGCATGGTTATTGAAAGAAAGTATGGTATGCAGAAACACTTCCTACATTGATCTATTGAGAAAATATTTATGCAAATTTTTATCTTTTACAGATACAAATTAAGATGCACATTAACAAAAGGATAATAACAACATCAAATGCAAATACAAAACTCACAACACAATATATATGTGGGGAAAACCCTTTCAGGTAAAAAACCCCACACTCCAAAGCTGCCTAATATATTATTCAGGAATCGAGAAGATTACACTATACTTGTAGAGCAAGCTTTCATAGGAGTATAACAAACTAGAGATCTAGGAGGTAACTCAACATCTATAAGGCTCTTACACACAACCTCCATCTTAAGCTCCTGATATATAGGAGATACAATACAGTAAACTGTCAATGGTAATTACAAAACCATGAGCCAAAACCACCCAAATGTGCCGCCCAAATTATCTCCAATCAAAGATGCCTTGTGATGTGCCAAAGCACACAAAAAAATATGTAACTTTCTCCTTTACATCTCTTTTAAGTGTCCAACATGTTTTTACATTTCCCAAAAATAGAAGGTCCAACTTCTGGAGGCCATAACTTTTGATCTAGGTGTCCAATTGATGAACTATTTAATGCGTCAGAAAGCTTGTGAAGAGATCTATCACACTATAACGTACTTAGTTGGTTATGACAAATTTTTAGATGTTTGGAGACCTCTAAGTGCCTCAAAACTAAGATCAAAACTTTTTTTGGCAATTTCAAAAAATAGAAACTTTAATATCATGCAATCTAGATGTGATCTTGAGTTGAAACTCACCCAATATGTTTACTTAGTAGTTCCACACCTTTTACAAAAAAATTTGGGTCAATCTAAGGTCAAATGTAGAGTCACTAAAAATAGTAAGTCCTACCATTTTTATCCCTTTTGGAAACTTTGAAAGTTCTAGACCATTCTCCAAGATAAAGGGTATTTAAAAAGACCAAAACTGGGAAGAATAGTAACCTTTCAAAGTTGCAAGGTTGAGACACCTTTCCTAACATTCTCCCACTTGTTGAACACCTTGCAAGAGCAAAGGGAGTATTAACACCATGATTTAAATGTTGTAACATCAGAAAATGTCCCCTTTGGGGCTTTTCCCTCATAAGGTTTAGCTCCCGGGTCTTTAGTGTGCATTTAGGACATCTTGCATCATAATTTGGCATCCCGGTGGAATGAACCCTAGGTATCATGACAAATGGGACCTAGGGGGACCCCTTGAGCTTAACCCTACCCAAAATAGGGGGTAAGAATTGGGTGCCCGTGCCCTAGTCCTGCCCTATTTTGGGTCAGGCCCAAATTTTAAGTGTCAGTTTATGACCGTTATTTGGTCCCTAAGCCGACATGGTAAGTTTGAATTTATGAAATCTTGGTGGGAGTTTTTGTAGTTGCATATAAAAGCATGTTTAGGCATTCATTTAGAAACTATATGATCATTGTGAACTTTATGCATTCTCAACGGATTCAAGGCTTTCATTATGTTGCAAGAGAAAATTTGTGTTGTCTATGTGTTTGTGTTTGCATATTTCAGCATCCATTTCCTCATGGAATGAAGAGCATCTTCCTCCCATGAGGTCTTCACTACAAGGTGACATTTATTGTGTTTGTGATCATTATTCATTTGGTTTTTGCCTCTGCCTCCCTAGGCACGTACTCTCTATCTAATAAAGGTGTTTGGAAGACTTAAGTGTCCTTCTAGGGCTTGACTGAGGCAAGCTCCTAAACATCACAACCCCCTCCCAAAGTTTTATGATTGTAGGTTGCAGGTCGATGATGCAAACCAAGTGAAGTTGTAGGAGGGCATATTGGAGTGTCAGAATTACAGATCAGAGAAGAAAAGAGCACCCTGGACTTGGGCACTCGCTCATTAGTCCTTGAAGTTTCGTGACAAAAAAACCTTTGGTGTAGCAGGAACAAGTTGCAGATCTTGTTCACAAAACCTAACAAAAAGTAGGGCACTAGACTTGGGCACCTGCTCTTTTTTCCCTAATTTTTCCACCTCAAAACTTTGAAAATAGGTGCACAATCAGTTGTAATTTTATAGCTTTCTGTAGAGGCATTTTCTGTTATTCGTCTGTTTACTTCCATATTTGCATAATTAGTGTTTTGATGGATAATCGAGCACAAGAGAAGGAAAATTGATAATCAAATACCCTAATCCAAGTTTCCCTACATTTGTAAGTGACCAAGGACCTGATAGCTCTCTACCACTCGATTCTAAGGTCCTTGAATGTAATGGGTGAAAGGGGGATTTAAACATTAAACTAAACAATCCAAATTTTACCCTAAACATTTTAGTGAACCTGTGTTTTGGACTTAATTGCAATTTTTTGAGTGTTTTTCTTCATATTTGGGTTGATTTCATTCATTCATATAGTTATTTATCTTATTGCATTGAGAAAATTTCAAAAAAAATTGAAAATTTTGAAAAAATTTCAAAACCCTAACTTGCATTTTCATATAGGTTTCTAATTTGCATCAATTCATTCTAATTTTTCCTAATTTATGATTTTTGTATCAGATCTGATATAAACTATAGGAAAATACAAAAAATTAATAGCTTGCATTGCATTTGTATCATTAATTTGCTAGGGTTTTGTAGAAATTTTGACAATTTTCATTAAACCTAGTAATTCCAAAATCTAGGGTTAGTAGGCAAAATCTTCTTTCAGATTTTTCTACTAATTTTAGAGACTCATTCAAACTTGAATTTGGCTTTAGTCTTTCATTGTAGTGTAAAATTACATTTAGATTTCAAATATTTGCATTTTTGCATAGAAAATGTCAATAAAAAACTAACAATTTTCATTCATTTTCATTAAATTTGCACTTGCATTTTGCATCTTAGAGCTTGGAATTTATTTTCAAATCTAAGTACACTTAATTTTCATCATAAATCAGACTTCAAAGAACTCATATAGCATTTTGTGTCAAGATCTCAAACCTAGGGCTTGAAAAACATCAATTTTCACTAGATTTGGCCTTATCGACTCTCTAAATTTGCACCATAGGCATGTTGTGAAGAATCTTTTTGCACTAATTTTATCGGGCTCTTGTATTGAAAATTTGGTGAAAAACTACACATTTTTTCTATTTTTGCCCTAGGGTTTGACCTAGTTTGCACTCCAAGTGTGTTGTGACAAATTTTATGGATTGAGGTGACTAATATCATTGCTTTCATTTTCTGCACCTCCTAAAATTCATTACAACACCCCTTTTGCTAGGTCTTGGAGTTGCAAAACTATGAAAAATAGCCTATTTTTGCTATATTTTCACTAGGGTTTGTCCTTAAGTGGCACTAAAAGTGTCTTGTGATAGATATTTTGACACTAAGTGGCTATTATTACTGATATAATTTGTTTTCCATCATCATTTTCCTCACAACACCCTTTGTCATGATCTTTTGCATCAAGATTTGGTGAAAAAATTGCATATTTTGACATATTTTCACTATATTTTGACTTATCATCATCCTAGATTTGCATCAAGAGTGTGTTGTGAAGGATATTATTGCTATTTTGGACTGATATCAGACATAATTTTCTGCCCCTGACCAAAATCCTTACAACACCTTTGTTCCATTCATTTGCATTGAAAAAGTACAAAAAATCAAGCATTTACAACATATCTTCTACCTAAAATTTGTGCATATTTCTGCATGAGTCTAATAAATTGCTGCCCTAAGAGAAATATTCCTTTAAGAAGAAGCATAAGACACATGGGATGTAGTGCTCTTGAAGAAGTTGGCACATTGAACACCTTCTTTACAAAAGGAGAGACTCAAATATTACAAGATATTACACCAATTACAAGTACAATGGAAGAGCAAACTTTTCATGATGTTGATGACACTATTGAGGCAATAGAATATGTATCTGATGAGAAAATAGAAAAACTTGATAAAGACCTAGCTCAATTTCAAGACTGTGCAAACTGAGAGGATAGCTAAAGAAGTTGTACATGTTATTCACCATGTAAGAGAATTGATAAAAGAAGGACAAGATGGTGTTAATGCAATCCGTGGTTTAGCACATATTGTACAAACCAATATCATGCCAGTGACTGAATGTGTAAAAGTAATAAATAACACTTTGTCACCATCTCATACACAAGTATCAGCACCTATACCGACTATGGGAACATCCACTTTTACATCCACAATCTTAACAACTGATGTGAATGCTTGTAGTATTGCTAGCACTAGTATTGGAGTATCTAATGGCACTAATTACAAAGCTATGGGATTTGATTATCAGAATTTGGTTTCTAAGGGGACCTCCTCTATGCATAATTGTTCTCAACCACCTATCTATTCCACTCATTTCTAGCCACCTATTACCTACTCGCAACCATCTTCCACCTACCATTATGTCCAACCACCGTTGACATATTCTCAGCCTCTGTCTATCATATCTCAATTTCAATCACCTCCTCACTTCGGTTCCAATTCCTCACAACAAACCGCATCTCCAAATGATGACATCCTAAACCAACTTTTACAAGGCATGAATGCTTTACAACAAAAAGCAACAAATCTGACAAACTCTTCGCAGCCTAGTCTACCAACATATCATGCCCGAAATCCCCTTTCCTATGCAATCTTGAGAAATCCTATGCCTGAGAGGTTTGAGACTCCCCTCTTTGAAAAATATGGTGGAAAAGGTTATCCTAATATTCATGTGGTAGCATTTACAGCTATGTGTAGTGATTTCTATTTTGAAGAGGATTTATTGGAAAAACTTTTCCTGTGATCTCTCAAAGATACTGCTTTAGAATGGTTTTGCTCTTTGCCTCCAAATTCAATACACTCCTTTTTGCAGTTGATTGATCAATTTTTACAAAATTTTCAAGCAAATATCAGACCCCAAGTCACTCTTATTGACTTGGTTCAATGTAAACAAGGTCTAAAAGAGAAGTTGACTGAATTCATTAGTTGGTATCAAGGAATTTATGCACAAATTCAATATTAGATGAAAGATGATGATATTCAAAAGATATTTATTACAAATCTACAACCTAATATTTGCGATAAGATCCTCTTGATGAAGTATAACTCTTTTCAATATTTATGCACTGCCCTTCATGATTATCAACTTTCATCTAGTCGGTATGAAAACCAAAACTTATCAGCTCAAGTTGGTCAATCCACGGGTGGATCATCACAAAACAACTTTAAGAGGAATAATAATAACAGGAGCTTCATCAAGGTTAATGGACCGAATATGAACAACTTTTCATATGTTTCATCTATCACTAATCTAAAGAAATCATCATATCAACCAAGAAAGTTCACTCCGATATCTGAGTCTTATCATTCCATCATGAACCAAGCTGTGAGTAATAACATTCTGAAGCTTCCCCTGATCAAGCTTATTGATCCTAGTAAACAAGGACCTTACTTCAATGCTAATGCCTTTTTTCATTATCATCAAACGCAAGGACATGACACTAAACGATGTATGCATCTTAAACATGAGATATAGGACCTTATTGATTCAAATGTCATACAACTATCAGGTGTGAATGATAATGGAAATAAGTCGGTTGCTCCACCGAATCAGAGCTTACAAATCTTCACTAATCCTTTCCTTAAGCATATTGAAACCAATATGTTGGAATAGGGTTTAGTGGAAGTAGACGAGGATGATTACTTGGACTATGATAACATCGTAGAAATGATTGAAGTGGATAAGAAACAAGTGGACTATCCATCTCTTCCACTAAGGAATGGAATTTATGTTGAGGTTCCTCCTCCTTTATCCTTATATGGATCAGGAGAGAATCAAAATACATTAGAAAAGTAGGAACAACAACCAATACAGACAAGTAAGATGGTACAGGATGATTCCCATTACCGTGCTAGAAAGATTTGTTGATAACTGAGAGGGGGGGGTGAATCAGTTATCCTAATTATTTCCCTTATTGAACTTTCCTTTTAATTGAAGCAGCATAAAATCAAACACAAAACATTAACCATGAAATAAGAAACACATGACACAGTATTTTTGACGTGGAAACCCTGTTAAGGGAGAAAACCACGGGGTGATTAACCCAAGAATTATTCTCTGTTAGAAGAATAGGAAATTACAAAGATGGCACTTGCCAATTAGGGCTCACTGCCCGAGCACACTGCTCACAAGAGGCCCACTGCCTACAAGAAGACACACTGTCTACAAAGTGATGATAATCACAGTCTTGAACTGATTGGAAGCATCTGCATATGCTGGAGTTCAGTTCCGGTTAGGCTCAGTACACTGATCTGCTGCACTTCATCTTTCCTCTGTTCTTTGTTCTGCTATCTTTCACATACCGGATCCTTTTTGCTACCTCTGCTCTTTCTCTGGACTTATTCGCATATCTCTCCACATCCACACACACTTCACAACTAAATCCATCCTCTATATATATCCGCACAAGTAGTTTCATCACCTTTCTAGTCGGCATCCGGAACAGTCTTAGTTTCTTACAAACTCTCATTCTGTCGGCTGAATCCTTCCTCACCAAGCAATGCGGATCAATCATATACTTGTAGATATCATTAATCATATCGGCCAAACATGATTCATGCCTTCACAACCTCTGTCATCAACAGTAACCCATCCGGAAAGTAGTCTGATACTCTGCCAGTCAGTTCTTCCTCTGTTTTCACTGTCTCTCAGGAATCCGGTACTCAACCATTCATATCTTTTTCCTTGTCCATCACCGGAGGCTAAATCCTTGGAATATACCACTCAAGGTAGTCCTCTTGACTTCCCCAAATCCGCACTGCACCAAGACACTTCCTCTGAGAGGTCCGGACCAATCTGTCGGACCTTTCCACATGCTCTGTTCTTCTTCACCGGACCACAACATTCTTTATTCTGACTTCCGGTAGAGACATATCATGTCTTGCGGATATGTGGGATGACCTTTGTTGCCATCAATGACAACAACCATGAATCCATAAAGTGTCTCTTGCCAACAATCTCCCCCTTTGGCATTGATGGCAACACTTAGTGAAAAATGACTAAGTGTTTTCACTATGCTCCCCCTTTGCTGATGCTCTGTCTTTATATACAATTTCCGGAACTCCCCCTTAGTTGGATTCCTCATTTTTCACTGCTCCTCACTCCCCCTTTGACATCAATGGCAAAGGGTAGGGTCCGCATATCAAAATTTTCAAAAATTTCTTATACTTAGCCGCATATTTACATACTCACATATATTGAAGAATGTCTGCAAAGGATGTCTGTAATTGAATCATTTCGGTAGCCCAACTTTGCTTCATTCTGTCCAAAATTGAAATGTGACCACTTAACAAAAATGCAAACGCTTCTGCCCGCTTGAGATCTGTCGGATCTTTTGTTTGGGCGGTGGTCCTAGCATCACTGATGGCCTCTTTTATTTTCTTGTCAAATGCTGCTGTTGCCTTTGACCAGGATATACAAAATTTATAGATATCACCACCATCCTTAAGAGCATTCTCTAAGCTCTTTATTCCAATGCTTACAATCTTTTTGTCTTTAGAGATTAATTCTAATATCTCTGAAAATCTCTTATCCAAAAATTCCTTCCGGACCTTTTCTTCAGCTGATTTTTCTAAAGAATCAAAATGTGTATCAACACTGCTGACTAAGGTTTTTAGATTACCGGAAGTGGAGGCTGTCGGATCTATCTGGATTGATGGCATGATCTTTACAAGTATTCCGGAAGCAGCCTCTATCAACTCACAGTCTTCCATATGAGACTTCAGGAGCTTTTCATTTGCCTTGGCATTTGCAAATGAAGCTATCTTCATTGTTTGTACCGGAGAGAGAGAGTCAAAATCAAATGGGCCTTTTAGAAGCTCCGGTTCATCAATCTCTAGAGTTTCTTTGCTCAAAAATTGTTGAACAGTTTGTGCAGTGTCTCTTGCCGGAGACAGATGTTTCTTCTCTTCTGCAGTCTTAGAACTGTCAACCTCTTTGTCCTTCACCACTGCTTCCTTCTCCTGTAATTGCTCTTCTTCTTTGGATCCTGAGACTGTAGGAGAAATCGGAGGAGAGATGGTAACTTGTTCATGGGCCACTTCTTCTGGAGCAGAGGGTCCCAAGTCCTCACTTGTCTGTTCAGGGCTCACTTCTTCCGGAACAGAAGATTCCAAATCAGCAGCTGTTTCTGTACCTAAGTCCTCTACAACAGGAAGATTGAACCTTTTGAAGGCCTTCCGGAGGATCTCTTCTGTTTCTTGAGCCACTTTGTCAGTCTCACCAAGCATGAGTTGATTCATCCTGGCTTTGCTTCTGAACTCATCTTTGCAGTCCTTGAAGATGATGTTCATTGTCTTGGGATCAATTTGAGGATATAGCTGAATAGCTATCTGCTCCCGGATCTCAAGATCTTTGGCATGAGCATTATTCTTTCTTACTTCCATTTCCTTCTCTAGGCTCTTAGGAATGAGAGATATGATCTCAATGAAAGCCTTAGTGTATATGTTCAGATATTTAACTGTGGCTTCCTGCAGAGTCTTTTGGTCTGCCTCACTGAAGTCATCATAGGATTCAGTCATTGGTTGAAGGTTTCCATCCACCGTGACCGACTTGATTATGCTCTCTAGAGACAGAGTGGGCTTCTCAACAGTTACCTCTGCCATTTCCTCCTTGTCTTGGCCTGTGGAGGGCTTACCGGATCCTTTCTTTTTCTGTTTCTTTACTTCTCTTACTCCCTCATCTGATTCTGTTTCCTCTTCATCCTTTTGGCTTCCATAAGCCCTTGTGGCTTTTGCCTTTGATCTCTTACCAGATGCCTGGACTTCCGGTTTTGAACTTTTGGTTGAGGGAGGTGCAGATCTCTTTGTTGATCTGGTCCGGGTGGGAGCTCCAACCGGAGCACTTTCTTTGCTTTTCTCTTCTTCCTCGGCCTTCCTCCTCTTTTCCCGGCTGGCATCAAGTGCCTCCTTTGAGATACCTAGGCCTTGAGCAATGTGCTCTACTTCTTTTCTTACCTTTCTTTTAATCTCAGGTTCCCTGAGTTCTACATGTATTTTTACACTCAGCTCCTCAAAGGTTCCAAACCTTTCTGCCTTAGGATCTTTGGGCTGACTTAGCATGTGTTGAACATGCAGCTCCACTATCTGTTCATCAACTTCATACCCCATGGGCATGATCCAGACAGTCCTTGGCTCCACTGCCTCCATTAGGCACTGATCAGTGTCAACCATAAAGCACACTGAGTCCTTGTATTTCTCAATGAGAGATTGAGGAATTCTCTCTCTTGCTTACATCATGCTCTGAAAGTTTTTGAAGTATCCCCATAGAGCTGAATTTCTCGCTTTTGCATCCCCAAGTCCATGCAAGTAGTCTCTTATCTGGACTGCAACAGGTTTGTCATTCTTCCATACCCATCCACTTGTTCCGGGTAGCTCATTCATGAAATAGAAGAATAGACATACAATAAGAGTACCATATTTAAAGGAATTCTTCTTATCCTTCTTGATTTTCTGTATGTTTTCCATTAATTGGCTTAGTAGTAGTTCGCAGAGATCATATTCTGCATTCTTTCTTAACATTTCATAAGCAGTGTATATTGCAGTTCCGGATACAGAATTCTCCCTGCTGGAGTGATAGATCTTGTATCCTATTATCATTGATGCATATTTGATATCCGGATCGGAGATGTCTTCAATGGTCATTGCCCTTTTGTCAAATTTTGATCCGGTGGCCTCAGTTACAATGTTGTTCTTGACAGATTTGAGGATAGGTACTCCTCCGGAAGAGTATAGGCCAGTTACTGCTCTAATTGCCTCTTTTGTGATCTTGCAGGGTCTATCTAGCCATAGAAAGTTGTCATGCATCCTGCTCAGTACATACCGGACCCATTCATCTTCTTCAAAACAGGGGAAATGAATAAATTGCTCAAATTGTTTCTTCTGAATATCCTTATACTCTGGTTTAAGCTCAAGGGCATTGTCAATCAGCTGCTTGTGATAGAGGTCTCTTAATTTGAATTCCCCAAATTCCTCAATGTTTGCATGTATGTAAACCCTAATGTCTTCGGTGTGTAAAACTCCGTGAGGAACACTAGAGAAGGCTCCTAGTGGGTCTACCTCCAATGATTTGTAGGGATGTTTCTTGAATGAGGGGCGAGGTCTATCAGAGATCTTAACTATGTTTGGAGTAGCCATTCTTCAAAGATTTGCAGTGAGGTAATGAAAAACGGAGAATACCTTATGCGCCTTCGGTTTGCACGGAGTGGTTGGATTGATTTCTTTATCCAATAGCTTCGGCAGGAGATCCTTGGTGTGCTTGAAGAACCTTGTTGCAGAGCTCCACTTTTCGCTTCTTCTCGAGTGCAGAATGAGCAAATGACCTTTGAGAAATCCCTTAAATTGCTCCGCGAACCCTAATACCTGTCTGCAATAAATGCTTCACCTACATCATTCCGGTTTGCCTTGTCTGGATAGCTTGGAGTATCCCGGATTAGTCCTGATCTGTGGATATTATCCGGATCTTTCAATCATGAATAAATTGAGGTGGCATATTACAAGATCATCTCAAACACTCTGTCCAATCCGCAGAACAAGATAGTGCATTTCCGGATCTTTCCGGACCTTTTTGTAATCTTTTATCATACCGGAGCATCTCCCTGAACAGGTCTTATTTGATCAATCATAGCTTCTTCATAACTCCATGCGGACCTCTGAAAACTTGACTGAAGTATCTCAAGACTCATATCTACAAACCCTTTGATCCGCATCTTGTGCCACATCCGGCACCACTTGTTTGGCTGGGGGAACAAGATTTTCTTTGAGTCTCCCCCTGAGCCTGAGCTCATTTTTAATTTCCGGAAGAAATATCAGCACCAGAGTCTGGTGCGGATCCAACCTCTACATTCTCTGAACTTTTCTTCACCCAAATCTTGCTCATCTGATTCCTAACCTCATCCGCATTCATCTTTTGTTTACCCTTGTCTTGATTCTGATTATACACCGGACCTCTTTTGTCCTGATTCTTGTTTCTGCAGACTTTAGCATTATGACCGGACCTATTGCAGATTTGGCAAATAACATCTCTTTGCATATTTGACTGATATCCTCTTGATCTGCATTGATTAGCCATATGACCTATTCTATTGCATGTGAAGCATCTACCTTTGAATGATTTGTTTACTTGCATAATTCTGCATTCATGGGATTTGTGTCCATACCTTTTGCAGTTGAAGCACTGTCCGGAGAAGGATGAATTATTCTGATTCATTCTTATCCTGCACTGATTAGCTTTGTGACCAAAGTGGTTGCAGTTGTGGCAGTATCCATTGAAGGATGGATATCTTTGAGCATTTGGCTGTCTTACCGGAGGTCTTCTAGGCCTGCTCCTTGGATTTTCTGATCCAAGATTCTTCTGACCGGATCCGGAGCTTTCTCCTTTCTCATATCCCAAGCCATACTTGTCATCTGTCCTCTTTTGACTTCCAAGAAGAACTTCAAGTTGAGCAGAACTTATCTTGAATTTCTCTTTATATTCATTTGCTGTTTGAAGGTCTCTTTTGAGAGAGGCAATTTGATCCTCAAGTTTTCCTTCATTATCTTTGGCATCTTCAAGATCAGATTCAAGATGCCTGATAATCCTGTCCATCTGGTGGCATTCTTCTGATTTTTCTTTGAGAGATTGTCTTAGATTGTCTTCAGCCTTTCTTTTTTCTTCAATTTCTTGAGTAAACTTTATAGTTCCTGATTCCATTTCATGTCTTAACATAATGACTTCTTTTGATAACTTTTCACATAACTTGGTTTGCTCAGTCAATTCCTCATTTGTATTGCTTTCTTCACTTTGTCTTGCCAACTGTTGAAGTAGCTCCTTTCTCTTTTTCATAGAGAGACTTAATTTGTCTTTTAATTCTCTCATGAATTCATCAGCCTGTTTGAGTCTTTCCTTTAATTCACTGACTTCAGAATTTGACTGTTCAAGATCCTCAAGGGCAGTCTTGAGTTGCTCCCTTAAACCATATGCATCCATTTGAAATCCCAGATCTTCCTCAAGCTGTCAGGCTCTATTAGGAGGAACTTAGCTCTGATACCAATTGTTGATAACTGAGAGGGGGGGGGGGGTGAATCAGTTATCCTAATTATTTCCCTTATTGAACTTTCCTTTTAATTGAAGCAGCATAAAATCAAACACAAAACATTAACCATGAAATAAGAAACACATGACACAGTATTTTTGACGTGGAAACCCTGTTAAGGGAGAAAACCACGGGGTGATTAACCCAAGAATTATTCTCTGTTAGAAGAATAGGAAATTACAAAGATGGCACTTGCCAATTAGGGCTCACTGCCCGAGCACACTGCTCACAAGAGGCCCACTGCCTACAAGAAGACACACTGTCTACAAAGTGATGATAATCACAGTCTTGAACTGATTGGAAGCATCTGCATATGCTGGAGTTCAGTTCCGGTTAGGCTCAGTACACTGATCTGCTGCACTTCATCTTTCCTCTGTTCTTTGTTCTGCTATCTTTCACATACCGGATCCTTTTTGCTACCTCTGCTCTTTCTCTGGACTTATTCGCATATCTCTCCACATCCACACACACTTCACAACTAAATCCATCCTCTATATATATCCGCACAAGTAGTTTCATCACCTTTCTAGTCGGCATCCGGAACAGTCTTAGTTTCTTACAAACTCTCATTCTGTCGGCTGAATCCTTCCTCACCAAGCAATGCGGATCAAGCATATACTTGTAGATATCATTAATCATGTCGGCCAAACATGATTCATGCCTTCACAACCTCTGTCATCAACAGTAACCCATCCGGAAAGTAGTCTGATACTCTGCCAGTCAGTTCTTCCTCTGTTTTCACTGTCTCTCAGGAATCCGGTACTCAACCATTCATATCTTTTTCCTTGTCCATCACCGGAGGCTAAATCCTTGGAATATACCACTCAAGGTAGTCCTCTTGACTTCCCCAAATCCACACTGCACCAAGACACTTCCTCTGAGAGGTCCGGACCAATCTGTCGGACCTTGCCACATGCTCTGTTCTTCTTCACCGGACCACAACATTCTTTATTCTGACTTCCGGTAGAGACATATCATGTCTTGCGGATATGTGGGATGACCTTTGTTGCCATCAATGACAACAACCATGAATCCATAAAGTGTCTCTTGCCAACAAGATTCAACAACAAAAAATTGATAAAAATTAGAAAAGAGTTAGATGATTGTCAGCAATTAGAGAAAATAGTGGTTCCCCTCCTCATAAGCAACAAAAAGTTACATTTACACAAGAAGTTACAAAGCAAGTATCATGTGATAATAAACAAAACTCTCATAAGAACCACTCAAGTTTTGCACTCAACATGATCGAGTAGTTCTCCAAGATATTTGTAAGTTCCAAAATATGATACAAAGACCCTATAGGTAAGTATCTCTAACCATTTATCTCTCTCATGATGTGCTTCCCCCATGATGTGTTATGTGTTGTTTAGGCCTCCTAGGATGACTCAGATTCTCCCATAAGGTTTGAGATACTAGGAGACTGCCTTTGTTGTGACCTTCTATTTGTATCATCATTCTTCTATATTGCCTCTCTCTGATTTCATCGTTGTGTGTTGTGTCTTATGGACATAGCATTGTAGTTGGTGACTTGGGGGCACCCTCCTACATGACTATCCCTAAGACACTTGTTTCTCCTCTCTTATTTATTGTTTCCCTTCATCTAGTGTTTATATCTAGCAGGCAGATGATGAAAAACATGTATACTAATGTGGACCTAGTGTCCCTTTCGAGAGCAATCAAAAAATGGACTTAGTTCCTAATATGACAATGGGGTTGTAATAAATTATCTGATGCTTGCCTAGTAGAAGCACTCTGTGCTTTCTGCGTAGTGATTTTGATGGTATGCTATCTCATTTACAAACCTTAACAATATTGTTGCTCTGTGCACCTTTGTTTGTCTTTGAATCTAGCCTTGGTAGTACTCGATTTGGAGAGCTTCATGATATAGCCCCATGGTTATCCCTGAACTTTGAATTCATTGTATAACCTTGGCTCTTTGTGTGGTTAATCATATGCATTGATGTTGTTGTTTATCATGATGTTGTAGACACTAATATGTTTCTTACAAGGATGTGTTTGTGGGAACATTTTGTGATCATAAAGTACATGTCACCTCCGGGGAGCATGGGCTTTGCGAAAGTCTTTGTTCCCTTGTGTGTTTTCTTCCTACCTTAATGTGCTTGATATCGATACCTGATATCAACCACCTTAAGGTGGGGGCATATATAAGGTAAGCTGGCTGTTGTAGATGTTAGCAATGTGCTTGTCCTTAGATGCAGTTTAAAGACCAACGTGATGAGTGCTTCTTGCATCCTGCGTTTGTTTGTAATCAATAAATCAATCATGTAAGCCCTCTACAGAGGCAGGATATCATGTATATCCTTTTCTATTTTAAGCCCTCTGCAAAGGTGGGGATGGTGTATTTCTCAGAGCAGATTGCATCATCCAGTCATTTTCAAAAGTCCTCTACGGGGGTGGGGAGCGGTTTTGTGACTAACTCAACCCTTAAGCATGTTTTTCATGATTGTTGTGGTGAAGCACAATTGTTAGTGTGTACCTGTAATATGCCTGAGATGGTGTTAAACCTAGAAATAGGGACACTCCATCACTTGTCTGTCGTGTTTTCTCTGTGTCTTCAAAGTGTGTGTGTGTGTGTGTTTGGTGTGCTTATTTTGTTTGGCATGTTTGTTGCCCCATATGTAGTCTAAAGACTAGCTTGATGAATGCTTCCTACATTTTGGGAGGTTTTGCGTGTCTTGCATGTGTGTTTCCCCATATATACAGTATAAAGACCTACACGATGAGTGCATCCTGTATTATGGGAGGTTTGTTTACTTTCTAGTACTTGCATCTGCATTTCATATATATAATAAAAAGAAAATAAAATAAATCATGCATGTCTTCTATGCATTAATGTGTCTTCTATGCATTTGTTGTCTTCTCCATGTTCTACGTGACTGTAACTGTCTTCTCCATATTTTACGTTCCTGTAACTGTCTTCTATGTGATTGGCGTGTCCTCTCTGTGCTTGGTGTGTTTGTTGTGTTTGCGATCATAATTTAATACACGTATTGGCCTTGCATTTATACATACATTAAAGTGGGGGCTAAATGTAACGTCAGGAAATGTCCTCTTGGGGGCTTTTCCCTCATAAGGTTTAGCTCCCGGGTCTTTAGTGTGCATTTAGGACATCTTGCATCATAATTTGGCAGCCCAATGGAATGAACCCTAGGTATCATGACAAATGGGACCTAGGGGGTCCCCTTGAGCTTAACACTACCCAAAATAGGGGGGAAGACTTGGGCGACCGTGCCCTAGTCCTACCCTATTTTGGGTCAAGCCCAAATTTTAAGTGTCAGTTTATGACTGTTATTTGGTCCCTAGGCCAACATGGTAAGTTTGAATTTATGAAATCTTGGTGGGAGTGTTTGTAGTTGTATATAAAAGCATGTTTAGGAATTCATTTAGAAATTAGAGGATCATTATGAACTTTATGCATTCTCAAGGTGATTCAAAGCTTTCATTATTTTGCAAGAGTAGATTTGTGTTGTCTATGTGTTTGTATTTGTAGATTTGAGCATCCATTTCCTCATGGAATGAAGAACATCTTCCTCCCATGAAATCTTCACTACAACATGACATTTATTATGTTTCTGATCATTATTCATTTGGTTTTTGCCTCTGCCTCCCTAGGCACACACTCTCTATCTGACAAAGGTGTTTGGAATACTTAAGTGTCCTTCCGGGGCTTGACTGAGGCAAGCTCCTAAACACCACAACCCCCTCCCAAAGTTTTATGATTGCAGGTTACAGGTTGATGATGCAGACAAAGTGAAGTTGCAGGAGGGCATATTGGAGTGTCAAAATTGTAGATCAGATAAGAAAATAGCACCCTAAATTTCAGCACCTCCTCATTAGTCCTTGAAGTTTCATGACAGAAAAACCTTCGGCATAGTAGGAACAGGTTGCAGATCTTGTCCACAGATCTCAACAAAAACTAGGGTACTAGACTTGGGTGCCTGCTCTTTTGTTCCCAACTTTTTCACCTCATAACCCTGAAAATAGGTACACAGTCATTTGTAATTTTATAGCTTTCTATAGAGGCATTTTCTGTTATTCGTCTGTTTACTTCCATATTTACATTTTTAGGGTTTTAATGGATAATCGAGCATAAGAGAAGGAAAATTGATAATCAAATACCCTAATCCAAGTTTCCCTACATTTGTAAGTGACCAAGGACTTGATAGTGCTCTACCACTTGATCCTAAGGTCCTTGAATGTAATGGGTGAAAGGAGGATTTAAAAACTAAACTAAACAATCCAAATTTTACCCTAAATAATTGCTATGGGTTGAGACACCCATAAACTCTGAACACCATCTAAACTTCTCTGTGCTCACAAGTTTTGTCAAGGAATCTACAACATTTGTCAAAGTGTCAACTTTGTCCAAGTTTACCTTCTCATCCTCTACCATGTCATGAACAAAATGGTACTAGATATCAATATGCTTAGTCCTTATGTGGAAAGTAGGATTCTTTACCAAACATATGGCTCTTTGACTATCACAACAAATAGTAATCTTCCCTGCATCAAACCTAACATCAAAACATAATCTCTTTAGCCAAATGGATTCTTTAAAAGTGTGAGTTGTTTCCATGTACTTAGCTTCAGTAGTGGATAAAGTTACCATAGGTTGCCGATTACTCATCCAACTAATAGCACCACAAAATATAGTGAACACATAAGAACTAGTGGATCTCCTACTATCAATGTCACCTACCCAATCCGAATCCACAAATCTACGAATACAAAGTAAATGTTGAGGGTCTATAGGATAACCATGATAACATAAGGAATACTCAGAAGTACCACATAAATATCTAAACACTCTCTTCACTGCATCCCAATGTACCCATCTAGGATTAGCTATAAGTCGACTAAGGACTCCCACTACTTGGGTAATGTCTGGTCTAGTACAGACCATCACATACATCAAACTACTAACCACACTAGCATAAGTAACTCTACTCATATCCTCCATCTTAGAAGGAGACTTTGGACAATCTGCAATAGATAACTTTGACCCCATTGTAACATGAATAGTCAAAGGTCTACAATCCACCATGTTGAATCTCTCCAACACAGTGTTAACATACTTACTCTGGACTAACTAAAGTTTTATATTTGCTCTATCTCTTCTAATCTCCATCTCTAGAATGTACCGAGCTACCCCTAGATTTTTCATCCCAAATTGTGTTGACAACTGAGACTTCTAATCAGAAATAAAACTTTTACCAATCCCAATGAGTAAGATATCATTGATATACAATGCAATAATGAGAATGCAATCATTGTCAAACTTGTAATAAACACAATGATCTGATTTCAATCTCATAAATCCAATACTCAACACAAAGGCTTCAAACTTTTGATACCACATCCTAAGAGACTATTTCAAACCATACAAAGACTTTTTCAACTTGCAAACAAGATTTTCTTTGCCTTTCACTATGTAGTACTCTGGTTGTGACATATAGATTTCCTCCTCCAAGTCACCACGAAGCAATGTTGTCTTCAGATCCATCTCTTCCACTTCTAGATCATACGTTGTTGCAAGAGATAATAGGAACTAAATAGATGTCAGCTTTGCAATGGGAGATAAAATCTCACCATAGTCAATTCCCTCCATCTGAGCATACCCCTTCGCAACCAATCTAGCCTTATATTTCTCAACACTACCATCTACACCAAATTTCTTTTTGAACACCCATTTGCATCCAATAGGTTTTCATCCTTCAAGAAAAGGCACCAAGTCCCAAGTATTATTCTTTTCCAAAGAAGCCATCTCCTCTTCCATGGCCTCCTTCCAAGAACCTACATCTTTCATACCCATAGCCTCTTTCACAGTTCTAGGCTCATCAGTGTTAGAAATCAAAGTAAAAATACAACTAGAATCATGCAATGAATAACCAAACCTATCAGGTTGCCACCTTATCCACGTGGAGCTCCTCATAGATTGAGATTGAGGTTCTCATCTTCTTCTAAACTTTTAGATCTACTAGAGCTCTCCTCATTATTAGGTCTAATAGATGTTTTTGGTTCAAGTTTCTCAGGGGTGGAAGGAAGCTAAACCACATCTTCTTTCTTCTCTTCTTTCTCTAGATGCAAGACAATAGAAGAAGGATTGAGCTCTCTGAAGATCACACTTCTACTATACAGAACTCTCTTAGCTGCTCGATCCCAAAGCTTGTACCCTTTCACACTGATGCCATAACTGATGTAGATATACTTCACAGCCTTGTTCTCCAATTTAGACCTCTTCTCCTTAGGCACATGTGCATATACCTCACAACCAAATACTCAAATGTGTCTCAATGAAGTATTTTTTCTAGACCACACCTCCATAGGTGTCTTATCAATGAGCATTGATGTAGGAGACATGTTAACCAGGTAACAAGTGGTAGCAATAGCTTCAACCCAAAACTTTTGTTCAAGGTTAGCTCCACTTAGCAAACTCCTTGACCTCTCCATCAATGTTCTATTCATCCTCTCTACAACTCCATTCTACTGAGGGGTATACAGACTTGTCTTGTGCCTCTCAATCCCCTGTTCTTTATAGAACTTGTTGAAATATATTGAACAAAACTCACCACCGTTGTCAGTCCTCAAACACTTAATCTTTCTATCCTTTTGATTCTCTACAAGAGCTTTGAACTCTTTGAATCTACTAAAGACTTCAGATTTGCTTCTAAGGAAATACACCCATGTCCTTCTACTATAATCATCAATGATTGAAACAAAGTAAAAAGATTTTGAAATCGAAGGAATATTAACAGGACCAAACACATCAGAACAAATCAAGTCCAACACTTCAAAAGATTTGTGAGAACTGAAATAAAACTAAACACGTTTTTGTCTTCCATAAATGCAATTGATGCAGAGGTAAAATGCAACGGAAGCTAACTAACAGGAAGGAGGAGCCAACAATACAAACAGCATGATAAAAATCCCTATCGGCTCAGCATCATCATCATATTTCCTAAAAACAACAACAGCATCATCATATTTCAGACGAACAGAATTATCCTCCTGCCGACTACTGTTCACTTCCTCTGTCTTCCGTCTATCATCATCATCATGATACTCAACGAGCGCAAACATCCCCCTGTTGCACTGTTCATCGGGCGCCAAACACTATCGGCATCATCATGATATGCAACACTCCCTTCATCAGCAGGATATCAAATATCCGGTTGCTCCAAATATCCTGATGATGACAACTTCAGCAGCTTCCCTTCGATGCCCCGATAGCTGACGATACAAGCAACAGCATCATGATATGATTTATCTGGTTCTCTCGAAACCTCCTGATGATGTTAACACAACTTTCTGCCGAGGACTTCCGCCGATACCTAAGCACTTAACGACAGCAGGATAAACTTGCATAGGGTGATATCTCAATATCCTGATGACGATGACGTCATAACCTGATGACGATGACGTCACACAATATCCTGATGACCTCTTCAACACTTAGTCAAAAAAAATGAACTTTCCCTCCCGCATCTACTAGCGATATGCGGATGATGTGCATACCTAGAAGATGATCCTGACGGTGATATATACACGGAGTATATATCTAACTTACAACATCTTGATGCACTTGAAATATGCAAACTCCAACAGTTTCATGACCCAATCTTCTACCTTATGCCGATGCACTCCTCCTCGGCAACTCCTGATGATGATCACCCCGACGCACCTTCTCTTTATGCAAACGACTGCATCATGCTCTTCTCCACTTATCCGGATGACGATGTCCAAAGCGACTGCAGGATATTCACCAAATTATCCTGATGATGCCATTTTGACAAACTTTCAACCTTAGCGGATTTTCACTGTTCTGATCCGCCGAACCTCCTGGGATGACTCGATCCTCTTCCAGGGTGATCTTCCACACTTTATCAGCTTGACCTAGCACATACCCATGCTAGGGTCTTCAACATCTCTTGACCGCGATCCTGCACACCTGCATGCAAACAGAAAACAAACTACCTCCTAATCTACTGTACACAACCATTCCACCGATTCGACGAATCAACCGGTGGAATGGATCAGCATGTCCATGAAACCACCAGATCAGCAAAATGATTAAACAATGGAATCCAACCAGATAAAGAACACAAACAGGATCTCTTTATTGCTTTCAAAAGATGCAATTACAATGACCAGTCTCTCTCTCTGTCTCACTTTGTGCAACCTAGCTCGATCGATGATATCTCTATCTGTATGCAATATCAACCGATCCTCATGCTTAAATAGATTTTCCTACGAGTACTACTGACCCGACTCCAAGCGGCTGGGAACTCTCCAGGCGGCTGGGAGATCCAACCGATCCTACAGCATGACAGCTATTCTAACAAACTAACTAAAAATAGTAAAAGCATGGTCAGCGTGATCTTATCATGATCAACATGACCTTATTACATGCATTTGGTCTTATCAGACCTTCTTGAAAACATAACCAAGACTCAAACTAACTAACTGCCTCAAGGAGGCCAGCTATCAGGTAGGTGCTTCTGCACCAGCAATGTTCACATAAATCAAACTCAAGATTACAGTCATTCATAATTTCAACAAGATTTCTTATTTTCAGGGTCCTCAAACCCTTTTCACCAATGTGACCAAGCCTTTGGTGCCATAACATTGTCTTCTCAGTTGGAAGTTTAATCTCTATAGAATGAGCACCCTTAGGTACCCAGAAAGCACGACCATCAGAAGTAGATGCAATAGTCCTCTTTGTTGTTGGTTCCAATGGTGAGGATGAAGACTCTGAAGCTCTCTTCTTTGAAACAGAGGCACTATTGCACTAAACTAGACATGCATCAAGCTGAAACAGAGTGCTAATCTGAACACCCTTATCCAACACCATAGATCCTCTTGTCATCTTGCATCCTCCATTCGAGAAAACAACCTACACACCCAAATCATTCAACTTACTTCTAGAAAGAAGGTTCCGTGCTAAACCAAGGATATGTAGAACACCATTGATTCCCTTCACTCATCCATTAGGGAATTGAATCAAGACTCTTCCATGGATAACAATATTCAAGTGAGAATCATCACCCAATTACACCTTTCCACCATCGTATTCTTTATACTTTGAAAACCAACCCCAATGCGAGGTCATGTTAAAAGATGCACCATAGTCAATAAGTCACACATCCTTAGATGCATGTGCTACCAAGGAAGCAACTAACACTTCTTCATCCTAAGAGGACTTGTTAGAATCTAAATCATAGTTCTTCTTTTTCTTTTTCTCCTCCTTGCACTCCTTGCAGAAGTCACCAAGTTTTTCATAGTTCCAATATAGATCCTTGGACTTTTCGGGAGACTTAGATCTCCCATAGGATTTGGATCTTCCTTTTTCTTCCTTCTTCTTATCCTTTTTCTTTCCCTTCTCTTTAGATCTACCATGAACCACAAGAGCCTCCTTAGCTGATTTGGGAGACATTCTCTGCATCTCTTCAGACAACAACGAAGAAACCACTTCATCAATCTTGGAGGTGGTAGTGGTACTCCCAATGGCCATAACAAGGTGGTCCCACAAATGTAGTAAGGAATACAGTAATGTCATACATCGATCCTCCTCCTCCATCTTCACACCAACAGAGGTCAACTGGGAAACAAGTATATTGAATGTATTTAGGTGATCAGGGACAGATCCTCCATCTTCCATCCTTAGAGAATACAATTTCTTTCATAGGAATAACTTACTCACCAAGGATTTAGCCTGATAAACATCTCCCATCTTCTTCCAAAGATCCTTTACAGTCTTCTCTTCATGGATATTTAGGAGCACTGAATCAGCCAAACAGAGTCTTATCAAACCCTTATCTTTTTTATTTTTGAGATCCCAGTCTACTTGAGACATTGCTGCTAGTTTTGTACCAGATATGGCATCCCATAAATCTTGATCTATAAGCATGTCCTCAATTTTGAGTTTCCACAACTCGAAATTATTGCTATTAAACTTCTCTATCTCAAACCTCCTAGATGTGCTCACCATCTATTTCCTACAACAAAAATTTCAAAATCCTTTGTACAAGCTCCCATTCAAATGAAGATCAGCTCAAAAAACACTCTACCCAACAACTAGAACCAAAGGTGATCAGGCTTTGATACCAACTGAAAGGAGGCAAGGTATGCAGAAACGCTTCCTACACTAATCTACTAAGGAAAGATTTATGTAAATTTTTATCTTTTACAATTATAGATTAAGATGCATGTTAACAGAAAGATGATAACAACATCAAATGAATATACAAAACTCACAACATAAGATATATGTGGAGAAAACTCTTTCAAGCAAAAAACCCCACACTCTAAAGCTACCCAATATATTATTCAGGAATCAAGAAGATTACAATATACTTGTAGAGAAAGCTTTCAAAGGAGTATAACAAACTAGAGATCCAGGAGGTAACTCAACATCTATAAGACTCTTAGACACAACCTCCATCTCAAGCTCCTGATATATAGGAGATACAATACAGTAAATCGTCAATAGTAATTACAAAACCATGAGCCAAAACCACCCAAAAGTGGAGCCCAAATTATATCCAATCAAAGATGCCTTGTGATGTTCCGAAACACAGACCAACACATGTAACTCTCCCATTTATAACTCTTTTAAGTGTCCAACACGCTTTTACATTTCCCAAAAATAGGAGGTCCAACTTTCAAAGGCCATAACTTTTGATCTGGGTGTTCGACGAACTATTTAATGCATCAAAAATATCGTGAAGAGATCTATCATGCTATAACCCACTTCATCAGTTATGACAAATTTTGAGATATGTAGGGACCTCTAAGTGCCTCAAAACTTAGTTCAAAACATTTTTCGACAGTTTCAAAAAATAGAAACTTTAATATCTCGCAATCCAGATGTGATCTTGAGTCCAAACTCACCCGAGATGTTTACTTAGTAGTTCCACACATTTTGCAAAAAATTTCAAGGCAATCTGATGTCAAATGTAGAGTAACTAAAAATAATAAGACCTACCATTTTTAGCCCTTTTGGAAACTTTGAAAGTTCTAGACCATTCTCCAAGATAAAGGATATTCAAAAAGACCAAAACTAGGAAGAATAGTAACATTTAGAAGTTGCAAGGTTGAGACACTTTTCCTAACATTCTCCCACTTGTCGAACACCTTGCAAGAGCAAAGATAGTATTAACACCATTATTTAATTGCTAGGGGCCAAGAAGCCCATAGACTCTGAACACCATCTGAACTTCCCTAATCTCATAGGTTTTGTCAAGGAATCTACAACATTCATCAAAGTGTCAACTTTCTCCAAGTTTACCTTCACATGCTCTACCATGTCATGAACAAAATGGCACTGGACATCAATATGCTTAGTCCTTGCATGGAAAGTAGGATTCTTTTCCAAACATATGACACTCTGACTGTCACAACAAATAGTAATCTTCCCTACATCAAACCCAACATCAGAACACAATCTCTTAAGCCAAATGGCTTCTTTACAAGCATGAGTTTCTACCATGTAATTAGCTTCAATAGTGGATAAAGCTACCATAGGTTTCTGCTTACTCATCCAACTAATAGAACCACCAAATATAGTGAACACATAAGCACTGGTGGATCTTTGATTGCAATGTCACCTACCCAATCTAAATCTACAAATCCATGAATAGAACGTAAATGTTGAGGTTCTATAGGATAACCATGATAACATAAGGAATACTCAGAAGTACCCCATAAATATCTGAACACTCTCTTCACTGCATCCCAATGTACCCATCCAGGATTAGCCATAAATTTACTAAGGACTCCCACTGCTTAGGCAATGTCTAGTCTAGTACAGACCATCGCATACATAAAACTACCAACCACACTAGCATAAGGAACTCTACTCATATCCTCCATCTCAAAAGGAGACTTTGGACAATTTGCAATAGATAACTTTGTCCCCATCATAACAGGAATAGTCAAATATTTGGAATCCACCATGCTGAATCTGTCCAACATAGTGTTAACATACTTACTCTGGACTAACCAAAGTTTTATGTTCGCTCTATCTCTTTTGATTTCCATCCCTAGAATGTACCGAGTTGTCCCTAGATTTTTCATCTCAAACTGTGCTAAAAACTTTCAAATCAAAAATCAAACTTTTACCATTCCCAATGAGTAACATATCATCAACATACAATGTAATAATGAGAATACGATCATTATCAAATTTGTAATAAACACTATGATCTAATTTCAAGCTCAAAAATCCAATACTAAACACAAAGGCATCAAACTTCTGGTACCACATCCTAGGAGACTGTTTTGAACCTTAGAAATACTTTTTCAACTTGTAAACTAGATTTTATTTACATTTCACTACATAGTGATATGGTTGTGACATATAGATTTCCTCCTCCAAGTCACCATGAAGGAATGTTGTCTTCACATGGACATCTATTCCACTTCTAGATCATACATTGCTGCCAGAGATAACAGGAACTGAATAGATGCCAGCTTTGCAATGGAAGAGAAAATCTCACCATAGTCAATTCCCTCCACCTAAGAATACCCCTTCGTAATGAATCTAGCCTTATATTTCTCAACATTGCCATCTCAACAAATTTCTTTTTGAGCACCCATTTGCATCCAACAGGTTTTCAACCTTTAAGCAAAGGCACCAACTCCCAAGTATTATTCTTTTCCAAAGAAGTCATCTCCTCTTCCATGGCCTCCTTCCAGGAACCTACATCTTTCATACCCATAGCCTCTTTCACAGTTCTAGGCTCATCAGTGTTAGAAATCAAAGTAAAAATACAACTGGAATCATGCAATGAATAACCAAACCTATCAGGTTGGCACCTTATCTACATGGACCTCCTCAAAGATTGAGGTTGAGGTTCTTCATCTTCTTCTAATCTTTCAAAGCTACTAGAGCTCTCCTCATTATCAGGTCCAACAGATGTTTTTAGTTCAACTTTCTCAAGGGTGGAACGAAGTTGAACCACATCCTCTTTCTTCTCTTCTTTCTCTGACTACAAGACAACAAAAGAAGGATTGAGCTCTTTGAAGATCACACTTCTGCTATACAAAACTCTCTCAGCTACTAGATCCCAAAGCTTGTACCCTTCACACTAATGGCATAACCAGTGAAGATACACTTCACATCCTTGTTCTCCAATTTAGACCTCTTTTCCTTAGACACATGTACATATGCCTCACAACCAAATACCTGAATGTGTCTCAATGAAGGATTTTTTTTAGACCACACCTCCATAGGTGTCTTATCAATGAGTGTTGATGTAGGAGACCTATTTACCAGGTAACAAGTAGTAGCAACAAATTCAGCCCAGAACTTTTATTTAAGGCTAGCTCCACTTAGCATACTCCTTACCCTCTCCATCAATGTTCTATTCATCCTCTCTACAACTCCATTCTGCTGAGGGGTATACGGAGCTGTCTTGTGCTTCTCAATCCCCTGTTCTTTATAGAACTCCTTGAAATCTGCTAAACAAAACTCACCATCATTGTCAGTCCTTAAACACTTAATCTTTCTATCCTTCTGATTCTCCACAAGAGCTTTGAACTCTTTGAATCTACAAAAGACTTTAGATTTACTTCTAAGGAAATACACCCATGTCCTTCTATTGTAATCATCAATGAATGAAACAAAGTAAATAGATTTTGAAATTGAAGGAACACTAATAGGACCAAACACATCAAAATGAATCAAGTCCAACACTTCAGAAGATTTGTGAGAATGAAAATAAAACTATACACGTTTTTGTTTTCAATAAATGCAATGTTCTTAGAAATCAAACTCAAGATTACACTCATTCATGTTGGGAATTGTGACTTAATCTTACTGGCATAATTAATCTATTCAGATTTGTGAATCAGGCTTCATTGACAGAACAATTGCATTATCGACGGGAGTCTCTAGACAGTGTTCTTGATATACCAACGAGCTGGTTAACATGATGTATCATGCGGACAAGTTGATATTGGAGGGACTTAGAATCATGTCTCTCCATATCCTGATGGACTCTTCATTGGTAAGACATTATGTGTTCGGTGGGACTTTGGATGGCATCCTTTCGATAACTTGATGTGAGGCTGTGTATCGTCGGTGGGACCGTATGACTTTGGAGGGACTTTGAATATAGTCTCCTCGAAGTGCCGATGGAGTGGAACCCACAGTGTGCCATTAAGGTGGGACCGGTCTGCATGGAAGATCATGTCAACCATACGGTGGTGACATGGATGCCATGTAGATGGTGGGGACCATCCAAACTAAGCTATAAGCTTCATCGATAAGACTCTCCCATGTTGGAAGGAGGTGTTACACGGTCTCCTTGACACTCTGATATGACTTTGAAGGTAGAAGGACAGAAAAGCCAATGTTGTATTGGCAATACATATCAGAAATATTAGTTGAGATAAATGGAGCATTGGCTGATAGATAACTTGGCAAATCGAAGGGACTTTGGAACTTTGGGTAGAGTTCTATTGGTGTCTCTGTGAGGGCTCAATATGTCTTTGATAGTTAATTGTTATGGAGACTGTTTTGTTGGTGGAAGTTGAATCAAACTATTTCCTTGGATTGCTTGAATGTAGAACAAATGTGACAATGTAGTAACATAGTCTGTAACATGAAATTGTTCGATTGAGTAGAGAGAGGTAAAGTTTTTAGGTTTTCTCCAGATTGAACAAGATGTAAAGCCTCTGTGAAAAGGCTTAGAGCCTACAATTGTATTGTGATTATATTCTTTAGTTGTTGAATAATACAATGGGTCTGAACTTTTGGAGTGTGGGGTTTTTTACCCGTAAGGGTTTTCCCCACATAAACCTTTGTGTTCTTGTTCTTTGATTTGTCTTTCATGCTTTGTGATTCTTCTTATTGAATCTATTAAATAATTGTTGCTGAAACTGGTTTGTTTCTAAATTGCAATTACTTCTTTTTGAGGGTTAATGTGGGAAATGAACTATTTTTTATTCCACCTTGTGGCATAGTAGTTTGTGCTTTTGAGGCTACCTAAAAAATGAATGTTACTGAAGGCACCTATTGGTCTCAGATGCATGTTTTGTGATGACCAAAATTTCCCTTCAAATGGTATCAAATCCTTCTTCCAGGATTTGATTGTTCTTGGTGTTTCTAGTTCTGGGTATTCCTTCTGTGAAGATTTCTTAATTTGGCAAGCTTGAGTAAATCAGAAGGAATCAGCTAATGATTGATTCTCTATGAAGAGTAAGTCTTTATTGTTTTGTTTCAGTTTTAGGAGATAACATGCAGCCTAAAAGATGTTGAAGATGGAGAAACTAGAGTTAGTCATATTGAAATGATGTGGTCTGAGGTTCCTAGTTGATAGTAGAATAATCCTGATCCATGGGGTGGGATTTTCAACTTTGTGGTTGTACTGCAGTGAAGTTTTCATATTGGGTGTCTATGTCAGAGACTTCTTGGTGATATGGAGAAGATTATGTTGTTGTTCATCCATGGAGTAATGTGATTTTGTTGGGTGTTCTTTCCTGGTATTGGAAGACATTAGTTCTTTGCTACCCTAATTGCATGTAGGCTATGAATTTGATCATTGGATGATCTAAAAGCTTCTGCAATAGCTAAACTTTCTTTGACGCATGTGCATGTTGGTGTTTTTGGAGTTGGCTTGATATGGGCTCAAAGTTCATGAACTATTGTTTCCTTTTAATGATGTTTTGTACTTGCATGGATCAAATTCATGTTCTTTGGATTTGAGGGTTTTATAGTTTTTCCTAAAATCTATGGTTATGCATATTCATGATATTTCATGGTTCTAGTTTAACTATTATGGTTGTATGCAAACTTTGAATTCATCCAGGTGTGAAGTGGATATGGGTGTGCATAGGTTTTTTTTGGAACACAGTGTTTATGCAAGTTTTACACAGTCAATAAAAACTTGTGGCTTTGTGGAGCTGTGGTTAAGCTATTTTCTAGACCCTGGCTTTTGGGGCATTGTTGGATGAGATAATTACAATTCTTCATGCATGCTTTGTGCATGGGATGAGTTGAGATGCTTTCTCTACATGGGAGTGTTGATATGTGTTTAGTCACTCAGCATTTCTGTGGTAATGCTTCGTGAATTCCTAGACTATGATACTCAGTGTTGACATGATTGGCAAGTCAAATTTGAGTCTGATCTGGTGTTAGAGTCATGTTGTCTACATAGTTATTCTCTTTGAGATCTCATATCTATATTTTCTAGTGTGATAGTGAGTTTGCATGGTGCATTTTTTGGATCTATGAGTTGTACAATGTTGTGGGCTATCTTTACCTACATGTTTGTTGTGGGACAACTCAGAAGTGGACTATCTACATCCATGAGGTTTGATTTTGTGTTGATGCAGGATTGTTAGCTAGCCTTGTCTGTGGTCACTTGTACATTGGTGCAACTACTTTGAGATGAGAGGATGGATGATGTTGTGTACCTGGATAGTCGATGATGAGTACTTGTAGCATGTGTATCATGATGTCATGAAAAAACTTGGATACACATCTTTATGTATGTTTTTGACAGTGACGGTATATTTTTTTCTTGGTTTGAAGATCTTGGTGTCACTTGGTATGATTGTTAAATGGACCTGTTGATGTGTGGACTTGGTGGATTTTTAGATTAGCAGATGATTTGGTCATGGTACTTGGAGAGTTCAGTTGTCACGGTTCAATGGGATCTTTAGCATTGACTATGAGTTCTTCACTTAGTGGTGAATGATCTTCCTTAGTGTTGCAAATGTTACTAGGAGGGACTCTTTGATCCTGTTAATGCAGAAAGTTTCTTTCACATTTACGTTGACAGTATGTGAGGATGTATAACCTCTTGGAGCCATGGAGGACTATTGGAGTCTTTGGTTGAGGTGTTGGTGGTGCTCTGATAGGTGATGTTGGTTTAGACTATGATTGCTATTATGTCTTGATATACTCTTGATTCTAGATCAGAGTTTTGGCATGATACATTTTATTTGAGACCATGTTATGTTCACTTGGAGCATAGAATCTCCTAAGGGGGATGATAAGATCATGATGTCATGATAAGTTCCTATTACATATGATTGGAGCTTTGACAATGGTCTGGAGATTCTCTGTGTTTTTTGTGCATTGGTCATATGCTCAAGAACTTCATGATAGTGCAGTGATGCTTTTGGAGTTTAAGCATGGGATGATTAGTTGCTAGCTCTCATGAATACATGGAGAATGAGCTGAGGTTGTATTTCTCTTGAGAAGAGAGAAGTGTTGTTATAGTTATTCCTGATGATTTTCCAAGAGAAATTCCAAGGAGCCTACACCTTGGTTGGACGTGAGTTCAACAGAGACCTGTGAGCAGATTTCTCTTGGAGGAACATTCTCATTCCCACTCTTGGTATACTCAGTTGTTTATTATTTGAGAGGTATTTGCCCATTATATCTTCCAGATGTTTTTACATCTTGTGTTTTGAATCTCATGGGAATGAGTTGATTCATGGTGATAGTTTTTTGTTTTAGATACTCATTGAGGATGGTTTAGCATGAGTTTAGGATGCTTTATCTTTCATAGACATGGATCTTGAGCTGCTATTAGATGGTTCTAAAGGATTCGTTGTGATAGAGGAATAGCATGGTTTTCTCCTTGGGTTTGGATTTTCATTTATGATGATTATAGGGGACATGGTAGTGGGTTGTTTTCCTGATATGGGAAATGAAGCAATTTGATCTTCTTTGACTTGAGGGGCTTTTATATCCATGTTGGTTACATGATATTTATCTATTATGTTTGATCTCTTGAGGTTGAACAAATTTGGATGTTGGTATGGCTTTTGTCTTGGTGGTTGTGGAGGAGATCTTACTTAAAATAGTTGGCATTTAGAGGTGTATGTAGAAGGATTTTCTATAGGTATATGATGTGCAAAGATTCTCCCTTTTGTCTTGGTTATCTTCCTGGATGGTTTATTTCACATTACATTGGTTTGAGGTTTGATTGGAGCTTTTGTGATCACTAGCTTGTGGTCATGTGTTTTCACTTATGTTCTTGGGTGATGACATGGAGATTCTATTATCTCTTTCCTTTGTTGGGTGTGGAGAACTTGGGAGAGTTCTGGATTGGTGATGAGAATTATTCTTGCAAGTTATTTGTTTACAGGCTTTGCATATCATTGTGGATGATTCCTTGGTGCTACATGATGTTGTTTACACTTTCTATATGATGTTATTGGTAGACTTGGTATGCCTTGATCTTTTTTAGATCTGCATTACCCATGCAGTGGGAGCTTTTGGATGTGTATATCATTATTTGGTAGGTTTACACATGGAGTTTATGGCTGCAGTTTATGGGTGTATATGTTTATGGCATGAGTTTACCATGTTCTTTGATACCTTTGAGGTATGGATAGTTTGGATGGATTAGCACTTGTTGTGTGTGCTATTTTTAATCATTTGGGTTGATCAATTGGATGGGAGCAGTCAGTTGTCTGGTTGTTCTAATTGATGATTCTATCTTGTTTTCTAGAGAAAGACTTCATAGTTGTGTTTAGGTTGGAGGCTTTAAAGTAGTTGTTGTTCCTTCTGTAGAGCTTGTGAGCATAGTGAAATGGAGGTAGTATTCTATAGCCTTTGCTATCAGTTAGATGTGCTTGTGTTCTTTGGACTAGTGCAGATTTACCATGGCTTGTTCCTTTCATTGGAAGATGGTAGGAATTGTTGCCTGAGAATGGTGAACATCTTGGCTAGAGCATGAAAGTATTATTCACGTTTCTTATGATTGCATGAATAGTTATGATACAATGACTTCAATCATTGAAGGAAGAGCCAGTGAGTTCTTCGTCAAGTGGGAGTATGTTGGGAATTGTGACTCAATCTTATTGGCATAATTAAACTATTTGGATTTGTGAATCGGGCTTCATTGGGATAACAATTGCATTATCAGCGGGAGTCTCTAGAAAGAGTCCTTGATATACTAACAAGCTAGTTAACATGCTATATCGAGCCGATAGGTTGATATCAGAGGGACTTAGAATTGTTGGCAAGAGACAATATGTCGCATGATAGGTGTTGTCATTGATGGAAACTAAGACTATTCCACTCATCTGCATAACATAATTTGTTCATACCAAAAGTTAGAATCAGAATTTATCTAAGTTCGGGAAGCCAAAAATAGAGCATGTGACAAGGTTCGGTATCTTGGTCCAGATCTCTCCGGTGGTAAATAAGAGTATGCTACAGATTTGAAGGAGTCATAAGGATTGTCAGGGAAATCTAAATCTAGAATTTTAACCTCTGGTTATGAAAGATTCAAAAGTTATTTGCATCTAAGTACGGGGTTACAGTTTGACAGTGCAGATAGCAGAAGAATAGGCCAACCTTGTAATTGATCTCGGTTCTGGATAAATGGAAGTTGTTCGTTGGACGATTTGTGATGATCAGTGATAGTGGCCAACATGATTGATGATTTGTGAATGCATGGATTTACCCAACAAAGCAGAGTCTTCAACAAAGTTTAAGTGTTCTTGAAGCTGACACAAAAGTGATTGAATATCATGATGCAGATATATATATAGCTGATGGATTTAAGTGATTTGTGTGTGAGTAATGCGACTATGGAGTAAGTGCAAAAAGGGAAGAGATCTAAGGTTCAGATGATAGCAGACTAGTAAATAGGGTAGAAAGAAGATGAAATGTGTAAGATTAGTATTCTGTGCTTAATTAGAACTGAACTCTTGTATTAGTAGATGATATTCATCAGTTCAAACTTCTTGTTGTCTTCTTGTAATCATCTCTATAGGCAGTGAGCCTTCTTTTGAGCAATGAGCTCTGGGCAGTGAGCCCAAATGCATGTGCATTCCCATTTGTCAAATACTTTTAACAGAGTATTAATCTTTGTGGGTTAACCCCCACCGTGGTTTTTCCCTTAACCGGGTTTCCACATTAAAAATCTTGGTGTCAAGTGTGTTACTGTGTTGCTACTCATATGTTTATGATTCTTGTTTTTCATGGTAAAATTATTGATCTATTGTTAAAAGGTAAAAGAAAGAATTAACTGCAAAAAGTATTAAAGTTTTGGTGACAATTGATTCACCCCCCCTCTCAGTTGTCTAGCCTAATTCCAACAATTTGTATCAGAGTAATGTTCCTTTGAAAAGTTTAACAGCTTGAGGAAGATCTGAGAAGGCAGTAAAATGGATGAATACAACCTTCAAGGATAACTTAATCTTGCTTTAGAAGATCTTGAGCAGTCCAAAACAGAAGTTAGAGAGCTATAAGAGAACCTTAAAAATGTTGAAGACTTCATTGAGACTTTAAAAGAAAAATTGAGCAAATTTAATGAGAAGAGGAAGGAGCAACCTCTTCAACTAGGAAATAATTATGAAGACAACAATAAGGATAAGGCCCTGAAAGAGAAGGCAAAGGAATGTGAGAAGTTAGCTAAAGAAGTTGTTGTCCTGAAACATGAGATGGAATCTGGGGTGATGAGGCTAACCAAGGAAATCGGAGATAGGAAGAAACCTAAAGAAAACCTTAATCAAAATTTAAAAGAAAGAACTGAAGAATGCTATAGATTGGACAGAATAGCTGGCCTCCTAGAGTCAAATCTACAAGAAAGTAGAGACAATGAGAAAGAACTTGAGAGGCAAATTGTCATCCTCAGACATGACCTAGAAGTTGTAAATGAATACAAAGAGAAGTTCAAGATAAGCTCAGCTAAACTTGAAGCACTGCTTGAAGGACAGAAAAAGGCTGATGACAAGCATGATCTTAGATATGAGGAAGGTGAAAGCTCTGGATCAAGACAAATAAATTTTTAACCAAGGAATGTGAGAAATAGACCTAGAAGACCTCTGATAAGATAGCCTAATGCTCAAAGATATCCATCATTCAATGGAAATTGTTTCAATTGCAATAAATTTGGTCATAGGGCTACTCAATGCAGAAGTAGAGTAAATCAAAATGATCCATCCTTCTCCAGCCAATGCTTCAAGTGTAAGAGATATGGTCACATATTCAATGAATGCAGAAGTATGATAATGAATAACCCTAACAACAAAGGAAATGGCAATTCCTTCAATGGCTACTATTTTGTTTGCAATAGATTTAGACACATGGCTAATCAGTGTAGATCAAGAGGAAATCAAGTATATAAGCAAAGAAATGTTGTGTACTTTAATTGCAATAAATCTGGTCACATTGCAAGATTCTGCAGAAGTAGGATTAATGAAAGAAGAGGTTCGGTAAATAGAAAACTTGATGAGTAGAGACAAGTCAAAGGCAAACAAAAAATTAATGTGAATGAGATCCAAAATGAAATGAGCAAGACATAGATCAAGAAAATAATTGAGAACAATAGTAATGAGTCCACACCAAAATCCAGAGCTGATAATTCCTCCAAGAATTGAATTTGGAGCTCTGGCTCAGGGGGAGCTACATTGAAAATCAAATTCCCCCAGCCAGTAAGTGGGTTCTTGGATCTAGCACAATGAGAGAAGATATTTGGAATTATTTCAAAACTTTTGGAAGGATTTCTGGAAGAAAACATGTTGATATGGAAATTTGCAAGTGATTCATGAAGAATTGTTCAAGAAACTGAGTAACTAGATGAAGTTAGGATAGAGCATTTATTACAAAGGCAAATTAGGTTTTGCAAAGCATAAAAAGGTGTTCACTCCTCATTTGAATCACTTTGCACTTGAAGAAAGAAAGAAGAATAGTGTCTGAGCTAAGATTACAAGGAATTGAAGTGCGACCAGCAAATTTATCCATCAACCCTAATCTCATGAAAAAGGTATTTATCTACGAAGCTTTGAACTTATAATCTTTTTGCAATGGCTACACCTTTGGTCATTGACATTACTAAAAGGCCTCGACCCAAATTTAAGAAACATCCACACAAATCTATAGAAGTCAACCCATTAGGTGCATTTTCAAGTGTTCCGTATGGTGTGCTGCATATTGAAGATATTAGGGTTTATATTCATGCGAGAATAGATGAATTTGGGGACTCAAGGTTTGTAGATTTGTTTGAGAGTCAACTAATGGATGAAAATCATGATCTTAAACCCGAGTATAAGGCACTGCATGATAAACATTTTATTCAAATTCTAGGGTTTCCAACATTTGATGAAGATGAATGGGTTCAATATGTTTTGAGTTAGATGCATGATGAATTCATATGGTTGTTAAAACCATTCAAGATTACCAAGGATGTTATCAAAATTGTGACTGGGTTAAACTCAACCAGTGGATTGCCCATGTTGAAATCTATGAAAAACCAAACTGTTACTGATGCAACTAGTGCAAAATTTGATAAGAGGGCTATGACCATAAATGACATTATAGAACTAGATGTGAAGTTTGCTTCCATGGTGATTGGCTACAAGATCTATCACTCTAGCAGAGAGAATTCAATCTCTGGAACTGCTATATATATAGCATATCAAATGTTGAAGGAAAATGCAAATTATGACTTATGTGAGTTGTTACAAAACTAGGTCATTGAGAACTTGAACAAAATCAAGAAAGATAAGAAAAACACTTTTAAATATGGTACATTGGTTCTATGTTTATTCTTCTACTATATGAATGAAGTACCTAGAGTAAAGGGTGTGCACTGGACTAATGATGAGCTAGTTGCTATTCAAATCAGAGATCACCTATGCAGCATTGGTAACTATAAAGCATAAAAAACTGCAACCTGGGGATACTTCAAGAACTTTTAGAGTATGATGCATTCAAGGGAAATAATCCCTACAACAATTGTTGAGAAGTACAAGAATGAAATATGTTTTATGGTTGACACTGATCAGTGCCTAATGGAAGCAGTGGAACCCAAAACTATTTGGATCATGCCCATGGGGTACGAAGTAGATGCAAAAATCTTGAATATGTATGCTCAACATCTTCTAAGCAAGCCAAAAGACACAACAGTTGAAAGATTTGGGACATATGAGGAGCTAAGTTTAAAACTACATACTGAGCTCAGAGAACCTGAAACCAACAGAAAAGTAAGAAAAGAAGTTGAACAGTTGGCTAAGAATCTAGGTCTCACAAAGGAAGTCGTGAGGCAATTCAGGGAAAGAACTGAAAAGGCTGAGAAGGAGAACCAGGATAAGAAACAAGGAAGTGCTCTAGTAGGATCCTCCACATCAAGGACTACTAGAAGCTCTATTGCTACCCCTATTCCTCCAAAACTTGCCAATCCTGAGATATTGGAAGGTAAATCATCCGGAAAAGAAGTAAAAAGAGTGAAAACAAAGGCTACAAGAACCTATAAGAACACAAAAGTTGATGAAGAAGAAATAGATTCTAATGCTAAGGTAAAGGAGTTGAAAGCCTTTGGAACAAAAGCTGCCAAAGTGACTAAGGAGAAGCCCTCTAAAAGAAAAAAGGTAAACAAAAGGTAGAAGATAGATACTTATGTTGAGAAGCCCACAATCTCCGTGGAAGATGTAATAAAATCAGTCACTGTGGATGGAAATTTGTAACCCATGACTGAATTTTATGATGAATACAGTGTCATGGATAAGAGGGTGTTAGAGGAAGCAACTGTGAGATATCTAAATATCTATAATAAGGCCCTAATTGAAATAACTTCTGAGATCCCTCCAAGTCTTGCAAACATTTTGGAGTTGAGGAAAGAAAATGTAAAAAGCAAGGATATGGAGCTTAGAGAGCATGTATTGATAAAACTATGCCCTTAGATCACTCAAGTTCAAATGAATATGATATTCAAAGAAGTGAAGGATGAATTCAGGAGCAAGAATAGAATGAACAAACTACTACTTGGAGAATTGGACCAAATAGTTAAAGAAACACAGGAAATACTTCTAAGTGCATTGAAGAGACACAATCTTCCATTTGTTGACGAGACTGATGATGGGATTGATTCATCAATCTCGTATATTGAAAAGATGAAAATTGATGAGCAGCAAACCAAGGTTAATGACTCCTATGTTCTGAAAGAGGAACAATAAACAAAGAAGATACATAGATGGTGGACCAAATTGATGATGCAGGAGATACTCTAACTTCTCCTGATCAATCCGGAAAAGAAGATAATGTTGAGAATATTGCTACTACACAAGATCCTCAGGAATAGATTGCAAATAGTGTGGTCAAAGGAAAGAATCCAGCTATAGATAACACAGAGAAAGGTAAAACAGAAGAAGAAGTCAAAGATAAGGAAGATAAAGCAAAAGAATATGGTGAAAATGTTGATAGTCCTGATACTGTGAAAACTCAAGGAAAGGAAAGTGGTCTAGAAATGGTGGCAAGAGACACTGCAGATGCAGTGAAAAGTTTTTTGAGTAAAGAGATGCTAGAGTTTGATGAACTAGAACTAATTCAAGGACCAATCAACTTGGATACTCTCTCTGGTCCAAATGATGAAGATAGCATCCTTCACACAAGCCAAAGCAAGTGAAAAGATATTGAAATCTCACATAGAGGATAGTGAGTCATTAAGTCTTGCATCTGGTGTATTGGAGAAGATAATGTCAACCTTCCAAAAGAATCCATCTGACTCTCCCTCTGGACATTTGGAGAATCTTGTAAATTATGTTGTATACACCTAAAATATCCAACTCTCTGGCTGCCATGCTCTCCTAAGCTCTCTAGAGGACAAATCAACTAGGGACAAGTGTACAAATGAATAAAATATGTGGACCCAGCTCCTATATATAGCAAGTGACCCATATCTAACTGCATGACAACTGTGGCTACTTCCCATGTCTGTTTCTCCAAACCATACCCCATTTTTCTCCATCCTAACCTGTCTTTCACCTTCTTCTTTGTGAGATTGTCCATCTCACGCCCTCCTATCTTCTCCCCATCCAATCTCCCAAGGGGGCATCTTGTTGTTAAACTTGTACCAGGGGCAAACTGGGGCATGTATCACTGTCAAAAATTCTTATTCTTTGAAAAAACGTGATAAAACACATTGCTTCAAAGAGGGGCAAAATGTATACACCTAAAATTAGCATGACTCTACTTAAATAAATATTTTAAATATTTATTTCATCAGTCACATTCTACTATCAATAAATAAATACATTTATTTATTTATTCAATTCACTTCCTCTCATTTAATTAAATAAATTACATTTTATTTAATTAATTAAATTCTCCTACATCACCTTCATTCTGGTAAATAATTAAATAATTTTAATTATTTAATTAAAACCTTTTATTCTTCCAAATTTAAATAAAATACAAATTTTATTTAAATAAAATCTAAATCCTCCACTAAATAAAATATATTTTTATATTTTATTTTATTCTTCAAATACCTTCAGAAAAATAAAATATATTCTTATATTTTATTCCTCTCTTTTATCTACAAGATAATTAAATAAATCTTTTATTTAATTATGCATCCTTATCTTCAAAAATTATTCTTATCTTCCAAAAATACTTTCCTCTTGTCACACAAAAGCAAAAGCTGAATTACAAAAGCAAAATCAATTTTAAAGCACCTTTAAAGCAAATCTTCTCTAAAATTAAAAAAATAAATTCTAATTTAATAAAATTAAATCTCATCCTCATCAAGAGAAGAGTTAACTCAACTGAATTGCTTTTGGAATGACATGTGTCCTTCTATTGGATGCACGTTCCTCAACAAGCCTCCTCCGTTGATCTTTCCTTTTCTTCTCAACCATTGATCTTCCATCACTCTCTTCTATAAATACAACCTTCTTCTCTTCATTTTCATATCGGGAGTTTGTGTAAACTTATGCTGCAGGAATCTAAGCATGCCTTTGGCACCCCTATTCCATTTAGTACTTCATAGCTTTCTCCATTTTTGTATTTGAAGCTCATCTTCAAATACCAAAGTATCCAAGCCATTCTTCATTTGTCATCTTCAAACAAGCAAGCAAGCAACAGCTTCTGAGGGCTTCACAATCAAGATCAAATGAAGATAGGTGAACTACAGAAGGCAAAAAGGTAAAAGGTGAAGGTATTGTTTGTTCTTTGTTTTATCTCTTTTATCTTTATTATTCTATAGATGTTTGGGTTCATTTTTCATTGATTTGAATAACTTGATTTCCCCCTCACATATGTAAGTACACATTTTGAGTCTTTTGAGAAGTCTACAGAGACTAAAGTTAGAAATGAATTTTTGGATAAGAAATTTAGTAAGAGGGAGCTCTGAAATCAATGGAGAGCATACGAGTATAGAGTAAGAGGGAGTAACACTTAGTCATTTTTTACTAAGTGTTACCATCAATGCCAAAGGGGGAGATTGTTAGCAAGAGACACTGCTTCGCATGACAGGTGTTGTCATTGATGGCAACTAAGACTATTCCACTCATCCGCATAACATAATTTGTTCATACCAGAAGTCAGAATCAGAATTTATCTAAGTCTGGGAAGCTAGAAATAGAGCATGTGATAGGGTCCAATATCTTGGTATGGATCTCTCCGGTGGTAAATCAAAGTATGCTACGGATCTGAAGGAGTCATAAGGATTGTCAAGGCAATCTAAATCCATAATTTTAACCTCCGGTGATGAAGGATTCAAAATTTATTCGCATCTGGGTATGGGGTTATAGTTTGACAGTGTAGACAGCAAAAGAACAGGCTAACCTTGTAATTGATCTTGGTTCTTGTAACACCCCGCCATGAAACTCTAGAGAACAACACAATTACACTACACAAACAGGACAATTTTTTTTTTTTTAAATACAAGAAATAACAAAGTAATATTAACGCATCATTTAAACTAATGACTTGTCCTCTAAGATATCATGGTTGCATTACTTAACAAAACAATTAACATAATCTAACACACATCATGAATTAACATCAGTAACTCATTGTAAACCTAATGCACTAAAACAATAAACATTTACATCTACATAACATCATATAAGTATTCATCAGGATCTAGTACATAGTCACAATTTCTCCCAACATATGAATACAACATTACATTGTCACATTATCATCTTCTGAATACATACATTATGAATAATGTGGTACACAAAATAGCACATGAGCATAATAACTATCTCCATAAACAGGTATACGATCTGAATCTGCTACAGGAGTTACCACCTTCTTGCACACGAACAAAGGCAAGGAGAAACCAACAGAGATAAAGCACATCCACCCGACCATGTGGAACCCTAAGGTCCACCCCCCGTGCTAGGAGATAACATAAGGTCCAAAAACATCATACAGTCAGGTAGACAATTGCCTAATAGGAACAAGGACTAAACATGACTCCATCACAACACATGACAACACCACAAGCAACTCAGTAACACATCCAGAGGCAACACACGACGAATGGGGAGAGTACAACTAGGGAATGCTAGGCTGCAGTAGGAAGAGTGTCATCGCATGGTCCTGACATGGGTTATCCTGACAGCCTCTCACTAGGCACTGACCCCCATCTATGGTTATCCTGACAGCCTCTCATTAGGCGCCGGCCCCATAGGGTGACACATGCGGAATCAACCTTCCTTTCATGAGGACAAGGAAGTTGATCTTGCCAACCAGGCCTTCTCTACCCATCCTTAGTCTAAACGAGCACTACAGGCATGGGAGAGGAAATCCAACTATCTTGTTAATATGTAATTTAGCCTTTTCCCCCTAGTTCATTTTTAGGTTTTCACTTAATTAACAACTTTCAATGGGTTATCCTGACAGCCACTTTGGGCACCGGCCCCACATTGAAAGCCACTCCCCTACCTGCATCTAGAAACCCTAACTATCAAGCAAGACAATCACTATCATACTGATAAGTATATATAAACAATGCAAGGCATTTACCTTCTTGCATACAAAACATAATCACAATGACCAACCTGTACATCATTGTCCCAAAACTTTCCATTGATCAATCGCAATAACCATAACAACACATATCCAGAGCAAGGTATGGGTCATCTTGCTCCCAAATCTCAACCATGAACAAAATAGTTTCTCATTACGATTTCCAAGGTCTTCCCATTACAATACTACACACAATCTCGATATCAACACATACGTGAAGGAGATTTAAACCCATCCTAATATATTCACAACACAGTATGTACAACATCTCACATTATTGTTTACCAAGACCCACATACATAGACAAAAGAAATCATGTTCTTACAACATCTTCATTTCAAGACAACTATGAACAGAATACATACAACCAAATCATATTACCATATGCCTCTGGAACCTAAACTTGACAATTTACACATAGACCAACTCACATGAAAATTTTGCTTGTAATATGCGATTTCAGCTAATCAACTCATTGACAACATAAATTCTTCTTAATAGAGCAATTCAATCTCTTAGTTATCCTGTTACCTATAAGTTTTACTGATAAGGCTAAATTTTCAAGTACACTGTTGCTTAACCTAATTCCAAACATTGAAACCAATTTCAACTTAACAAAATCATTATAAAAGATCTTTACAAATCAAATCAAACTAGATTAAATTTCATCTACGCTAATTATTTTGTCATATCTATTTACATTTAATCATATTAGTACTAGATTCAAGTTATATCTCCACAAGAATTCATAAAACCTAAGTCTAGTCTAATTAATATTAATTCTATCTGTTATATGAAATAAATCATTAATTACATATAAATATAACCATCAAGCTAAACAAATGCATAGGTAATATCAATTACAAATTCTTATAGATCATATACTAATTACAACATTTATAAATCGAACTCGTTTATCAAATTTCTGCCAACAACACATTATAATAAAATCAATGCCAAATTATAGAATGATCATATTGAATAGTTTAATAAACTTTTGTATTCATCTACAACTACATTTCTTTTATTTCATAATTCAATAATTCTATCATATATATATATATATATACTCCCACAAACTCATCTAAATAAATAGAGTATCTTAACTATGCATGGGTTCCTATTTAATTTATAATTAATAATCGATACATATACAAATATCCGTATGACATAAATATTTATATACATGTTCATGTGCTTGTGTATATGTTATTCCTATCCTCAAGGTAAGATTTGGTCAATCAACCTTCAAATTTTGGACGGTTTATAACCAACACCACTCTGCCTTTGAGTAGTAGCCACACCATTTCCATTTCTTCAAGCGACGACTTCATAGACCACCACACCCAATTTGAAACACCTTTGTTATACATGGCTGGAGTCTCACCTAGAGGATGGAGTTTGACAGACTTGAGTATGCACACCGTATTAAATGGGTTATCTAGATTTGGATTATGGTCGATCAAGAATACTGTGAAGATTTGAACAACCAAAGAACAAGACACCCAAAATATAAATTGACTAAATGAAGAGCTAATAAGATGTTTAATACAATCTACTATAAGAATTGGATCCTGAAGAATCTATGCAAAAGTGGGCAATTTTATATGATCCAAAGTCCATATTTATTTGAAACCTTAATGCACATAAGAAAAACATTTCCATCTAGATCTAATAGAAGGTAGAATTAAGGAATACTCTAATGGACAAGGTACTTGAATTGTTTGATAAGGTTCAAAGATACTTACGTACACAAAGAACATCATTAATTTATCTATTAGAGGATATGAACAAACTAACAGATCTTTGGCAAGATGACTTCGTAACCCCTTTTAAAAATAGATAAAAACCATCGTTTCTAAGATCCAACACCAACATTTAGCAATTATAAGATTATATAGAAATCTTAATACTAATATATAGATAACATATGATTATATGCAAACCTTAATGCCAATATATATGGCGATTACTATCTTATAATTATAGGAAGATATAATGTAAAAATCAAAAATATAATTCATGCTATGATGATCTAGGTTTATGACATGCAAACAAGGCAACAAATATGCTTCTTTCAAGATTTACATTGAAATGTTTGCTTTTCCAATTTTACAAGCAACAGCCCTTAGAAAAATAACCTTTACATTTAATAAATAAAGGCTACATATAATATTTAGAACCTACAATATTTACATTTAACCAATAAAGAAAAACATATAACATTTATATTTAATCAATAAAGAAAAAAAACATATAAAATTTACATTTAATCAATAAAGAAAAACATATAATATTTATATTTAATTAATAAAGAAAACATGATACCTCAATCGCAATATCCCACTAATGGTAGAATCCTTGAATGAAAATCATAAAAAAATGAGCAAGTCACCCCCACTCCATGAAGAGTTTTTAAAGAGAAGGAAAGAGTAACCTCCTACCCAAAACTAACTCAACCACCCAACTAACTCAACCGCCCAACTAATTCAACCAACCACCTTCCCATTTTCGTCACTTTTGTAAGTGGGGCTTAAAGGAGGGTCTAAAAACCTTTTAAAATATTATAAATGACAAAAATAAACTTCTTACCTATGTACCTTGGACATAAGACAATTTTCCAAACATAAAATACAACTTAGACCTCTTAAAAACACTTAAAAATTATTTTAAAAGTTACAAGGTTAAATCCCACACAAGAACATAATCATTTTAACACATAAAACTAAAAATAATATTTATTAACATCATGGCCAATAGACCTTAGGGCCCCATGCCTAGGTCAAACATCACACTAAAAGACATAAAGTGGCTAAATGACCACCATCATCCATTGACATAATAATTCTACATGTACACTCAACAAGAAGTGTTAGTACAATATATAGCCAAAATATATCCATCATAAATAACATATTATCACAAATCCATTAGTAACCATAGTGTAACGCTGAATCAATACACTCTTGATCCAATTGTTAGGCTTCGTCAATTGGATGATAGGACTATCTCCTCTCTACTCTAGGGTCTGGTTAGTGCGTTTACTAGTGTTCAGCGACCTTCCCTTAATTAAATCAATTTAATAGTAGTAATAAAATAATTCATATTCAAACAACTTTAAATAATTATTTGAACTAGGTAATTATCAATTACCAATTTAATCTTATTAAATATTAATAATAATAATAAGAAGAATATTATATGACCTTATTAAATATTAAAGTGGATCAAATATTAGTATGACTATATAATGAAATATAGGCATAAAACATAACCCACTAAGTAGGACAGCCGCTAAAAGCTAAATCAAACATGTTCACAAGCCAGGGCCAAACACGCACTTAACCAACAGGCTCCATCAAATATCAATCAGTTGCAAGACCTGACATACTGACAGAACTGACAGGTTGAACTAGACATGTCATGCATCCTGATTGAGGATGATGACTTGAGATGTGGGACCTTAAGTTATCTCCAGAACAACTTATCCATTGGGTTCAGGGCACACTCAGACCTGTTAATTTTGGCGGAGTCGATGCCAGATACCTGCATCCTGCAACAAATGACACAGTCAAGCATATATAGACACACAAAAGCTGACACTAGGTGAAAAAAAAATCACAATATCGCAAGGCACTCGCAAGTGAGTGATGCGACATCATCCTTTCCACATCATATCAATCTAGATTAGATAACACATAACCATAACCAAATCAAATCTACCTCATTATCTGAACAGAACCATACATTGAACATATAGGTGCATGAAATTGAATAAATCTCAGAAGTACCATCATAACAAATAAATCTAATAGAATCAGTCCATGAGATCCATTCTAACATATAGCAATTGTAGTAAGATCGACATCTTAATCATTGGAATGCAAAACAATGTCAAAGCCTTACCTTAATTATTCCCGTTATTTTACCTTCATATTCATGCGCCTTGATTGGTTAACCTGTACATCCAAGGTGGGAATGGAGGGGCACTACAGTTCTGGATAAATGGAAGTTGTTAGTTGGACAATTTTTTATGATCAGTGATAGTGGCCGACATGATTGATGATTTATAAATGCAAGTTTTGGTCTGCGTTACAAGTTATACATGGATTTAGCCGACAGAGCAGAGTCTTCAACAAATTTCTAAGTGTTCTTGAAGCTGACTGAAAAGTGATTGAATATCATGATGTGGATATATATAGCTGATGGATTTAAGTGATTTGTGTGTGAGTAATGTGACTATGGAGTAAGTGCGAAAAGGGAAGAGATCTAAGGTTCGGATGATAGCAAACCAATAAACAAGGCAGAAAAAAGATGAAATGTGTAAGATCAGTATTTTGTGCTTAACCAGAACTGAACTCTTGCATTAGTAGATGCTATTCATCAGTTCAAACTTCCTATTGTCTTCTTGTAATCATCTCTATAGGTAGTAAGCCTTCTTTTGAGCAATGACCTCTAGGCAATGAGCTTGAATGCATGTCCATTCCCTTTTGTAAAATATTTTTAATAGAGTATTAATCTTTGTGGTTTAACCTCCACCATGGTTTTTTCTTTAACCAGGTTTCCACGTTAAAAATTTTGGTGTCAAGTGTGTTACTGTGTTGCTGCTCATATGTTTATGATTCTTCTTTTTTCATGGTTAAATTACTAATCTATTGTTAAAAGGTAAAAGAAAGAATTAACTACATAAAATATTAAAGTTTTGGTGACAACTGTTCACCCCCTCCCCCCCTCTCGGTTGTCTACCCTAATTCCAACAAGAATCATGTCTCTCCGATATCCCAACCAACTCTATATTGGTAAGACATTATGTGTTTGATGAGACTTTGGATGGCATCCCCTCGACAACCCGATGTGAGGCTATGTATCGTCGGTGGGACCGTATGACTTCAGAGGGACTCTGAATATAGTCTCCTCGATGTGCCAATGAAGTAGAACCCACAGTGTGTCATTAAGGTGGGATCAATCTACATGGAAGATGATGTCAACTGTACGATGGTGACATGGATGCCATGTAGGTGATGGTGACTATCCAAACTAAGCTATAAGCTTCATCGGTAAGAATCTTGTGTATCAGAAGGAGGTGTTACATGGTCTCCTCAACACTCAGATATGACTTTGAATGCAGCAGGATAGAAAAGCCAATGTTGTATTGGTAATGACTATCACAAATATTGGTTGAGATAAATGGAGCGTTGGCCGATGGATGACTTGGAAAATCAAAGGGACTTTGGAACTTCAGGGAGAGTTTTATTGGTGTCTCTTCGATGGCTCAATATGTCTTTGACAGTTAGTTTTTATGGAGACCAGTTTGTTGGTGGAATTTGAATTGAATTGTTTCCTTGGATTGCTTGGAATGTAGAACAAATGTGGCAATGTAGTAACATAGTCTGTAACATGAAATTGTTCGATTGAGTAGAGAGAGGTGAAGTTGTCAAGTTTTCTCCAGATTGAACAAGATGTAAAGTCTATGTGAAAAGGCTTAGAGCCTATAGTTGTATTGTAATTGTATCCTTTGGTTGCTAAATAATACAATGGGTATGAGCTTTTGGAGTGTGGGTTTTTTACCCATAAGGGTTTTCCCCATGTAAACCTTTGTGTTCTTGTTCTCTAATTTGTCTTTCATGCTTTGTGATTCTACTTATTGAATTTGTTAAATAATTTCTGTTAAAACTGGTTTGTTTCTAAATTGCAATTACTTCTTTTTGAGGGTTAATGTGGGAAATGAACTATTTATAATTCTGCTTTGTGGAATAGTAGTACATTCTTTTGAGGTTACCTCAAAAATGAATGTTACCGAAGGCACCTACTAGTCTCAAATGCATGTTCTGTGATGACCAAAATTTCCCTTCAATTCATACTGTCAATGAAATTTTTATTTTTTAGGGTTCTCAAACCCTTTTCACCAATGTGACCAAGCCTTTGGTGCCATCACATTGTCTTCTCAGCTAGAAGTTTCATCTCCATAGAATGAGAACCCTTAGGTACCTAGAAAGCATGACCATTAGAAGTAGATGCAATAGTCCTCTTTGTTGTTGGTTCCAATGGTGAGGATGAAGACTCTGAAGCTCTCTTCTTTGAAATAGAGGCACTATTACACTAAACTATGCATGCATCAAGTTGAAACAGAGTGCCAATCTAAAACCCCTTAGCCAACACCATAGATCCTCTAGTCATCTTGCATCCTCCATTCGTGAAGACAACCTACACACTCACATCATTCAACTTACTTATAGAAAGAAGGTTCCATACCAAACCATGGATATGTAGAACACCATTGATTCCATTCACTCGTCCATCAGGGAATCAATCAAGACTCTTCCACAGCTAACAATCTTCAAGTGAGAATTATCACCCATGTACACCTTTCCACCATCATATTATTCATACTTTGAAAACCAACCCTGATGCGAGGTCATGTGAAAACATGCACCAGAGTCAATAAGCCAGACATTCTCAGATGCATGTGTTTCCAAGGCAGAGATAAATGCTTCTCCTTCATCCTGAGAGGACTTGTTAGAATCCAAATCATAGTTCTTATTTTTCTTTTTCTCCTCCTTGCACTCCTTGTGGCAGTGACCAGGTTTGCTGTAGTTCCAACCCAAATCCTTGGACTTTCCAGGAGACTTAGATCTCCTATAGGATTTTGATCTTCCTTTTTCTTCCTTCTTCTTATCCTTTTCTTTCCCTTCTCTTTAGATCTACCATGAATTGCAAGAGTCTCCTTAGCCAATCGGAAGACTTCCTCCGCATCTCTTCAGGCAACAACACATAAACCACTTCAACAATCTTGAAGGTTGTAGTGGTACTCCCAATGGCCATAACAAGGTGGTCCCACAAATCTAGTAAGGAACACAATAATGTCATACATCAATCCTCCTCCTCCATCTTCACACCAACAGAGGTCAACTAGGAAACAAGCATATTGAATGTATTCAGGTGATGAGCAATAGATCCTCCATCTTCCATCCTCAGAGAATATAATTTATTTCACAAGAATAACTTGTTCACCAGGGATTTAGCCTAATAAACATCTCCAAGCTTCTTCCAAAGATCCTTTATAGTATTCTCTTCATGGATATTCAGGAACACTAAATTAGCCAAACAGAGTCTTATCAAACCCTTAGCTATCTTTGTGATCCCTATCGGCTTGAGACATTGTCATTGGTTTTGTACCAAATATGGCATCCCATAAATCTCAATCTACAAGCATGTCCTCCATTTTGATTTTCCACAACTTAAAATTATTGCCATTAAACTTCTCTATCTCAAACCTCCCAGATGTGCTCACCATCTCTTTCCTGCAACAAAGATTTCAAAATCATCTGCACAAGCTCCCACTCAAATGAAGATCAACTCAAAAACCCTCTACCCAACAACTAGAACCAAAGGTGATTAGGCTCTGATACCAACTAAAAGAAAGAAAGGTATGCAGAAATGCTTCTTACACTGATCTACCAAGGAAAGATTTATGCAATTTTTTATCTTTTACAGTTATATATTAAGATGCACATTAATAGAAAGATAATAACAACATCAAATGCAAATACAAAACTCACAACATAAGATATACGTCAAGAAAACTCTTTCAGGTAAAAAACCCCACACTCCAAAGCTACCCAATATATTATTTAGGAATCAAGAAGATTAAAATATACTTGCAGAGTAAGCTTTCATAGGAGTATAACAAACCAGAAATCTAGGAGGTAACTCAACATCTATAAGACTCTTACACACAACCTTCATCTCAAGCTCCTGATATATAGGAGATACAATAAAGTAAACCGTCAATGGTAATTACAAAACCATGAGCCAAAACCACCCAAAAGTGGCACCCAAATTATCTTCAATCAAAGATGCCATGTGATGTGCCAAAACACACACAAAAATCTATAACTCTCCCCTTTATAGCTATTTTAAGTGTCCAACACATTTTTACATTTCCCAAAAATAGGAGGTCCAACTCCCAGAGGCCATAACTTTTGATTCTGGTGTCTAATTGACGAACCGTTTAATGTGTCAAAAGCTCGTGAAGAGATCTATCACACTATAACCTACTTAGTTAGTTATGACAAATTTTGGAATGTTTAGGAACCTCTAAGTGCCTAAAAACTGAGTTCAAAACTTTTTTCAGCAATTTAAAAGACCAAAAACTTTAATAACTCGTAATCCAGATGTGATCTTGAGTCAAAACTCACCCAAGATGTTTACTTAGCATTTTTGCACCTTTTGGGAAAAATTTTGGGTCAATATGAGGTCAAATGTAGAGTTACTAAAAATAGTAAGTCCCATCATTTTTAGCCCTTTTAGAAACTTTGAAAGTTCTAGACCATTTTCCAAGATAAAGGGTTTTCAAAAAGACCAAAACTAGGAAGAATAGTAACCTTTCAAAGTTGCAAGGTTGAGACACTTTTCCTAACAATTATCTCCTTGTTCATATGGTCTAATTTATGATGTTCATTATGAGGAGTTTAGGAGATGTGATTGGGCTTATTCCTCATTACGGGATGGTTATGATTTTGATCTACCTTGATTAGAGAGGCTTATATCTATGTTGGTTACATATTACATATGTTCATTTGATCTTATGAGATTGAATGATTGGGTGTTGTTGAGGCTTTTCATTTGGGGTTGTAGAGGAGATCATACTTGACAGAACTTAGCACTTTGAGGTGTTTGTAAAAGGATATTATGATTTACAAGTTTTCTCTCTTTGTCTTATAGCTACTTCCTAGAGGATCATGTTGATATGGTTGGACTTGGGAGAGTTATGTTGACATGTTGTGAGAGAGTATGCAATGGTTTATTATGCATGTGTGCATCATTGTGATTGTTCTTGGTATTACATTGGTTTGTTGATTAGCCACACCTTGGTTTGAGTGTTGATTGATAGACTTGGTATGCCTTTGATCTATTTTCAAATTTGACATTACCCATGCAGTGGGAGTTCCTAGATGTATGTGTTCTTCATTGACAGTTTTATACATGGAGCTTGTGATTGTGGTATATGGGTTGGATATGTTGTTGGCATGAGTTTATTGATGTTGTTGATCCCTATGAGGTATGGATGGTTGGATGTATTAGCATATGTTGTGGGTGCTATTTTCAGTCATGTGGGTTTTTACCTTTGACAGTAGCTTACAGCCTTTTTTATCACTTGGATTTGATGCTTGTGCTCTTTGGAATGGTGCATCTTCACCTTGGCATGTTCCTTTTCTTCCATAGGTGGCATATTGGAGGATGAGAGAAGTTCTTGCTTGAGATGGTGGTCACTTTGATTTTGTTGCATGTATCTTGATGGAGCATGAGAGCATGCTAGAGATTTATGTAATTTCATGTTTGCCTATGATGATGTATTTCAATGATTGACCCTTATGCAATGTATACAAAAAGGGGGAGAATGTTGGGAAATAGGTGTTGTACACCTTGCATAACATTGGATTATTTTATTCATGTAAAATAAATATTTATTTGTGGTGCATCTTAATTAATGTCTTTAACGACATTAGATATTTATTTGGATGCCACTTGTAAAAGTTGTATGTAACATTGGGATATTATTTGTATTACTTAATTGTTAGGAAAAAATGTAGTACCAATATTAAATAAGGGGGTCAACGGTTTTGTGTATCCATGGTTTTGGAACACAAGGTTCTATCCAATACCATAAGTTGTATTTGTGTGAACTTGGTCTATAAAAGCAAGCACTTGGTTAGTGGTTTGGGTGGGATAGCTATTTCATTGTAGGTGGATTAGAGGTTTGTGAGAGGTTGTCATTGTATTGAGCTCTATCCTATAAGTGCATATTGTGAAGCATGGAAAGTGATGTGTGGATTCATGCTTGGACACATGGAGGATGCATTGGAGGTTCTTGATGATTCAGAGGCTTTCATGGAGACTCATGGCATGTATTGTAATATCTTATTGCTGAATAATACATATGAGTGTGGATGCTTTTGGAGGCTAGGTTACTCCCTCTTGAGGGTTTTCCCAAGGTGTATCTTGTGTTATCTTGTTGATTGTTCATTTATCTTTGCATTATGGTTATTTGCTACATTTTTTTCTCCTATTAGATTATGTGGAATTGGTTTTATTTAACCTACAAATTCCTAACAAATATTCCCTTCTAGACAAGGGTGCCCACCTATGTGTCCTCCCAATTGTCATTTTCAGAAACTTTGAAGCAAGATGTAGTCTTCATCATCTCACATTCTAGATCTACCGAAAAGTGGACTGCTAGACTAGGGTGCCCGCCCCAATGTCCCCAAAGTTTCCATTTTCTAGAATCCAAATCCTGCTATGTTTCTAATCTACATTTAGTGCCTTCTTGTGTGGTCATTTGTCATGTTTTGTCTATCTATATATGATTTCATATAATTAGGCTTTAAGGCATAATTGGATTAACAATTTAATAAATCTATCGATATACTCCGACTTTCCTTGTCATCTCAAAGTGACACCAAACATGTAGCTGAGTCCTCTTGCAAGAGAAGTGACTTAAATTGATTTACGTCCTTGAATGATATATGTGAAAAGAGGGTTTGATTAAATCTATCTAAAACACTACCTCAACATCATCATTCCATCTTTTCATATATAACAACCATAACCCACTTTATCAACTTTAAGAGGCTCATATTGATTTTGAACTTCAATTGATGGTAATTCTGTTGGAATAAGCCCAGACAACTAAGAGGGGGGTTGAATCAGTTGTCCCTAAATTATTAACCTTTTTCTACACTTTTAAATCTTCTTCCTTAATTCACAATCAAATTAATGATGTAAAAAATTAAGCATAGATTAATACATGAGCAGAAACAGCATGAACACACAACACTAGAATTTTGACGTGGAAAACTTGATTAAGGGAAAAACCACGGTGGGGGTTAACCCACAAAAATATGTACCTTGTTAAAAGAACTTAAGAAAATAGAAGGCACATGCCTTCGGGTGCACTGCCCAAAGCTCACTGCTCAAGAAGAGGCTCACTGCCTATAAGAAATTATGAATTACACAGAGATAATGAACTGAGAAATAGCATCTACATTCATGCCTGAATCAGTCCCTTTGAAGGCTCACAAAAACTTCTGCTCTTAACTTCAAATAATTCTTCACTAACTCTTCACTCTATACTCCCTTTTCTCTTCTTCTTCTTTGCTTTGCTTTTGATCCTTTCTTCAGATTTAATTCATTTTGTTCAAGGATAATTTTCCATAACTCTTCAACAAGTATTTATACACTTCATCAACCTTGGAATGATCAACAAGGTCGGCTAAACTTAATGCGAATCTTTACACTGTCGGCCAACCATAACTGGAATATGAAACTTTCTTCACTAACATACCATGCTTCATAAAATGCTCTTTGGATCATCCACAACACGTCAGAAACATCCGGTCGGCCAAGACTAGGAAGAACATTAACCTCAAAGAAGAAATCTTCAATCAACAAGCTCAAACTTCAATTTAGACCTCCAACATAGTAGCCACATGATCCAAAGACCTCCACAAGCACATTGAATTCACCAATAACATCCACTCTAAACCAAATTACCAGAATCATCTATATCTTCCTCTAGAACCTCAAGAACACTATCTATCATGACTGTCAAACTAGAAAGAGAGCTTGTAGACCTCCAAACCACGAACCACTGGAGTTGATACTACACACTAACTTTCCAAACATGCTTTTAGATCTGTAGACCATAATATTTCACTACGGAGCAATCTAGACCAACCTATTGTCACACTGTCTCTTCTGAATACTACAAAATCTGGTTCTACTTAGATGGCCATAACTTCTTCAAATCTTCATGCGGACTTCTCAAATCTTAACTAGAGCAACCTCTGACAATCCTCTACACAGCCATATGGTCTGCATGCATTGATTGTCATTAATTTTTCTCAATATCCTTAACAGTCCGGTCTTCTATACAGATAGAAAAATAGGATACAGTTGACACCAGTGGCAACAAGGATATGTTGACATCAATGAGAACACCATTTAGGCACATATTTGCAACAATCTCCCCCTTTGTCATTGATGGCAACATATGATGTGAAAAACTAAATTTAACCATCAAGACAAGAACTTCTCCCCCTTTCTCTTCTCACTACTGTAACTACTTTATTTACTGCTCCCCCTTACATCAGCAACTAGTTTTTCACATGACTTCTCTCCCCCTTTGACATCAATGGCAAAGGGCACATATTTGCTATATTTTCTCCCTTTTTGCTTCAGACTGATCCTAAAATTTATATATTGACTACTCCTCCTTTGAGTAGTACCTTCTTAACATCAATTCAGATCACAAGATATGAATGTGAATTCCACCGGACTGATGCACCTTAGTGCATCTTAGTTCTGATCAGGAGGGGTAATAACCCCTAACTTTTCTCTGAGATACTCAAAAGTATCCTTGGGAAGAGGATTAGTGAAGATATTTGCAATCTGATCTTTGGAAGGCACAAACTCCAACCTGACTTCATTCTCATTTACTTTCTCTCTCAAGAAATGAAACTTGATAGATATATGCTTTGTCTTTGAATGCAATACCACATTTTTTGGGATGCTTATTACACTAGAATTATCACAGAAAATTGAGACTGGCTCCTCAAACACAATTCTAATGTCCTTCAGTATTTACTTCATCCACAAAACTTGAGAACAATTATTTGATGCTGCTATATACTCTTCCCCTGCAGTAGACAGAGAAATTGCCTCTTGATTTTTTCTCATCAAAGAGACCAATCTTCTTCCCAAGAAGAATGCACCACCACTAGTACTTTTTCTATCATCCACATCTCCTACCCAATTAGCATCTATATATGCATGAAGAGTGAAGTCATTCTCCTTTGGATGTCACAGTCCATAATCAATTTTCCCCTTGAGATATCTAAAAATTCTTTTGACTACCACAACATGGGATTCTTTTGGATCAGCTTGAAATCTGGCAACAAGTCCAACTGCATTCATGATGTCAGGTCTAGTCTAAGTTAGATAAAGCAATTCTCCAATCATTGATCTATACATTTTCTAATTTGCCTTAGAGGAGTCATCATCTTTGCTTAGCTTCATCTGGTTACCATAGGTGTACCTAATGGCTTTGAATCTTCCATTCCAAACTTCTTTAACAATTCTTTCACATACTTGGACTAAGATATGAAGATACCTTTTTTTGACTGAACAATTTGTAGACCTAGGAAGAAATTCATCTCACCAAACATTGACATCTCAAACTCACTTTTCATCTGATCAGCAAATGCTTTGCACATGCATTCATTTCCACCAAAAATGATATCATCAACAAAGAACTCAACAATTAGAATGTTCTCATGATTTATCTTGAAGTACAGATTACTATCAGCAGTACCTTTGCTAAATCCTAGCTTAAGCAAATGCATATCTAATCTGGCATACCAGGCTCTTGGAGCTTGCTTGAGTCCATACAGGGCTTTTCTCAGTCTACAAACCATATCTCCCTAATTTGACAATTGAAATCCTTCTGGTTGCTCAATGTAGACTTCTTCCTCCAGATCTCTATTTAGAAATATTAATTTGACATCCATCTGATAAACTTTAAAATCTTTGAAAGTAGCAAAAGCAAGAAATAATCTAACTGCCTCTATCCTTGCCACCGGAGCAAAAGTTTCTTCAAAATCAATTCCTTCCACTTGAGAATAACATTTCCATACCAACCTTGCCTTGTTTCTTACAACCTCACCATCTTCATTCAGTTTATTCCGGAAGACCCATTTAGTTCCAATTACATTTTTGTCCTTAGGTCTAGGAACAAGATCCCAAGTGTGATTCTTTCAATTTGCATCAATTCTTCTTCCATTACCTTAACCCAATTTTCATCATTGTAAGCTTCACTTACTGATTTAGGTTCAATCTTTAAAATCAAACAAATCTCCTCTTGATCTTTAGAAACTCTTCTCCTAGTTCGAACACCTTTACTCTTATCTCCTATGATCTGATCTTTAGTATGATTTAGCCTTACATACCTGGGAGTTTTGGAAATTGTTTGAATTTCTATTTCTTGAATTGTTCCTCATCATCTGCACTAACCTCTTGTGTTACTAGAGTTACTGGATCAATTTGAGTCTGATCTTGAACTTGAACTTGCCTTCCTTGACTTTGACTTTTATCTTGATCATCTGAATCATATCCAGAGTACCCGGAATGTCCTTTGCTTTCATCAACTTTAACATTAGTACTTTCAACAATCTTTTTCAACCTCTTGTTGAAGCATCGGTAAGCCTTACTTTGAGTTGAGTATCCTAAAAATATTCCTTCATCACTTCTTGCCTCAAACTTGCCTAAATCATCATCTCTTTTGATTTAGCATTTACTACCAAAGACTTTGAAATATCTCATAGTAGGAGGATGACCAAACCATAGTTCATAAGGAGTCTTACCAGAATTTCATTTTATCTGCACCTAGTTAAGAGTGTAGATAGCAGTACTCATAGATTCTCTCCAATAAACTTGAGGAACATTTGTTTCCATCATCATGGTCCTAGCAGCTTCTTGAATGGTCTGGTTCTTCCTTTCCACAACTCTATTTTGCTGAGGAGTCCTAGGAGTAGATAACTGTCTTTTTATCCCATGCTTTTCATAGAAAGCATCAAATTCTCTACCTCTGTCAAATCTCAGACACTTCAATTTCCCACCAATCTCATTTTCAACCATCATCTTGAACACCTTAAACTTATCAAGAGCTTCTGATTTTTCTTTCAAGAAAGTTACCCCCATCATTCGGGAGTAATCATCAATCAGCAACATGAAATATATATCTCCTTACACACTCCTAATTCTAGCAAGACTATAGAGATCGGTATGTATCCGTTCCAATCTCCCACTTGAACCTTGTTCTTTACTCTTGAATGAGATTTTGTTCTATTTACCCAATTGACATTCTCTACATATGCTATCAGGTTTCACAAGTCTTGGAAGATCTCTTATAGCTTGAGTGGAACTTATTTTGACAATGTTATCAAAATTCACATGACACATCCTCATATGCCATAGCCAACTTTGATCTATCTGAGCAATCAAACAACTTTTCCCTAAACTACTTAAGTGAAAGATGTTACCTCTAGTTTGAGTACCGGATGCAATTTCAGTTCCGGAGCTTTCCAAGATTCTGCATTTTCCATCCTTGAATCAAAGATCATAACCCTTGTCAACACACTACCTAACACTGAGAAGATTATGTTTCAGTCCTTCCACATATAGAACATCACTTGTGTTGTTCTTACCATCAAAAGAGATGGATCCTCTACCACGAATTCTACCAGCTGAGTTGTCTCCAAATTTCTCAAGTCCTCCTTCATAATTTTTAAAACTCAAACTTACTCTTGTCACCAGTCATATGATGAGAACATCCACTATCAATCACCCATTCATCCTTTTCAATAACCTGAGTAGCCAAGGCACTTTCCACATTTGCATAGCTAGCATATTCAATAGACACTGCATCTTCTTCTTTGATAGAAATAAACACCCAATCATTTTTAGAGGAGCCTCCATGATCAGATTCATCATTTGTGACCCCTTCTTCTCCATTTTCTAGGGTTTATTTTTGAAAATCTCTCTAGACATCTTGATGTAAAATGACCAATCTTATTACAAGAAAAACATTTGAGTGGTAATTTTCCTTCATAGTTACCAGATCCTCTTGGCATTCTTCTGGCAATAAGAGCTTCAAGATCTATAGTTTCTATTTCAACATCTTCAAGATCCTTGTAATCAAAAAATTTGGATAAATTGAAAAGGATAAAACAATACAATACATTACCTCAATCCAAATCTTCAATACCTCAAATAGATAGATGCAAGATGAATTGTTTGATTGATTTGATATGTTGGTTGCTCAATTCAGCAACATAACAATAAGATGGAGATTGATAGATGGAAGATGATAGGTGATATGATGCAAAGGATCTAATGATATTTCGGCAGCATAAGGATACTCCAACTCAATGCATGCCAATGGCTTATGAGGGGGTTGATTTATAGGAAAGGATTGGTTCAAATGGATGGTTGATATTAAAAGGCTAAATGATTAATGTGGACGGCTAGGATTGATTCGGTTATTCCCACTCTTCAAGGAAGGTGTAGTCATGTGATAAGTGTACAAAGGAGGATAAGACTCATATGTGACCGTGTACACAAAAAGTACTACATGTTTGATTGTGTATATAAAAAGAATATTAAATGCAAAATGTACTACCACACATAATTCAATTAAGAGGGGGACAAGTGTCAAAATGTGGTGAGAGGTGAGGACTTAATTCAAATATTTTATTTGAATTAGTTGGGATATGTGAGGAAAATTAATTAAATAAATAAAATTTATTTCAGTAATTGGGAAGATGATTAGGATAGGATTGGGATATGAATGGGAAATTAATTAAATAAATAAAATTTATTTAATTAATTGGAAAGTGGGATTATGAATGTGAAATTAATTAAATAAATAAAATTTATTTAATTAATTGGCTAATGAATAAATCGAATTAGGAGTGGGATAGGACAAAATGCTACATGATGTCTAGGATAATATTTTTAACTAGGTGTTGCAAGACATGGACAAATTTGGGTATCTACATTTTGCCCCTCTTTGAGATGATGTTTGAGATGATGAGATTTGTGTTGAGTAACATCATTTCAAAGAAGCTAAGGTATGTATAGAGGAAAATGGATAGGATGAGATGATGGGATGATGATGGAATGATGATGATGCCCCCTCGAGAGGATAGGCAGGTTGGACAAACATGGGTAGGCTCTCGAAAGAAAATGGATTGGTCAAGGAAGAAAGATAATGGAATGGATAGAAGAAATGAATGATGCGTTATGCTGCAATGAAAGTGAGCAACCATGATGTTTGATATAGCACTAGACTTTATGCACCAAGTTATTAAGACCAAGGTGACGATGTGTCTTGTGCCCCAACGTAATACAACCTTGTCTAATGTATGAGGAAGTACACTTAGAGCATTGAAGTCCTAATGCACAAAAGGTATGATGTGACCTTAGATGCAAAGGATAGTGCAAAAATCCATTCCAACATACACAAGATATGAATATTAGCTGGAATGATACCGATATGATACAAATGCAAGATAAAAAGATAACACATACAAGCAAGCAAGCAAGCATGCATAAATGATTCAAAAATAAACAAGGTATTGCCCCTGTCAAGCTCAAAACCAATGATTAATTGTTTGATTGTTTTGTTGATGATAGTGTTGTCATTGCGGGGAATGCTATATCCCTAGATCAACACAAAGATGTGGGAATGATATATCCCATTGATGATGACGATGATGATTGATTGATTGATTTGGTTCACAAAAAAATTAGGAACAAGACCATTAATGTGATTGGATAATTTGACACAATTGATTAGCTTGATTGGTATGGATTAATGATTGACTTACATTTGGATTATTGCTTTGATTCTTTGGATTGACTTTATTTGATGAATGGATGATGTGATGGATTGTTTGATTGGATTGATTTTATTGCTTGGATTTGATTTGATTTGATATTTGATTTTTTTGGATTTGATTGTGATGGATTGGTGAAGGGATGATTTGATTGAAGGAATTGGATTGATTGTTTGGATTCATTCGATGAATTGATTTGATGGTTGGATTGATCGAGTTATGGATTGATTGGGCTTGATTGGATCTTTGATGATATATGATGTTGATGGGATGATATGGATTGGATTGGTGTGATATTGATTGATTAATAGATTGGCTTAATGTGATGATTTGATTGTATTTGTCTTGATGGATTTGATGAATGATTTTTTTGTGTTTTTGGAATATTTAATTTTTTTTTATTTTTAGGATTTTTTTTTGGGGGATTTTTTTTGAAATGTCAATGGATTTACAATTTGAATAGCCTTTTGTGCTAGATACCAATGACAAGGGAAGACCAAGTCTAGATGCAAGGATGTAAATGGAATTAAATGGATAAAAGGATGGGTGATAGTAAATGGGATGGAAGGCTCGTGATAAATGGGTGGATAAGGGATGGGTGATAATGGATGGAATGGAAGACTCATGATAGATGGATAGATATAATAATAGGCTATGGAAAGGAAAGCTCATGATAAATGGATAGATATAAGAATAGACTATGGTAGATAGATGTATGCCTCATAAGGGAGCTAGGATGTGATCTCCAAAGACTATGTAGCATAGGAATAACATGCCCCATTCTAGGTAGAATACTTAGGATTTTACAAAGCTCGTGACGATAGGATGACATGATAGATTGGATTTGGATGACAAGGCTTATGATAGGTGGATAATGATAGGATTGTTTGGAAAGGGTGAGGTATATCAAAAGCTATCCGAAGCATATTTCAACATTTTGCCCCCATATCTTCGTCAAGATCAAAAGGAGGAAGGGAAGATGGATGTACTCAATGGGATAAGTATATGGGTGTAATGGCTAAGGATGGTAGGATGGTAAGATAGGACATGATAAGATGGAAAATGATAGGTTGGAAATGATAATATGGATGAGACAATGTGCCCCCAAGTGTAAGTGACATAGAAGATCAACCTACACATAACACTTGTTTGCCAGGTTTTCATCATGGTACTTATCCAAGGTTCCTGTTTACCAGGTTTTCACCGTTGGTCGAAGGGATTTCTCTTTACTATTTTGATTTTTTTTCTTCTTTGTTTTTTTTGTTTTTTTTTTGGGATGACAATTACACATGGTGCCTATTTTCCAGGTTTTCACCATGGTAATGGATAGGAGGGAATCAAGTGTCTAGTTCGATGAAAGGTGATAGTGTCCCATTAGAGATGAATGTCATCGCATGGACCATGTCACTATGCTAATCGATGTTGGTAGGGGATTGCATGAAAAGGAGATGAATTAGGTAGATAGTGGATTAGGATGTGGATTATGTTGGACATATGGAAAAGGATGGATGAAAGACTTATGCAAAAGCATGGACCATAGGAAAGTGATGGGGTAGATATGTAAGATAATGGATGAAGGTTGGAGAGATGGAGGTATGTGGGAATGTTTTAGAATGGAAGGGAACCATGACCAATAGTTGCATACACCATGATAAACATTGAAGCTTTTGATGGGAAGGTGGTGTAGAAAGCAATGGTGATGTTTTCTTAGGAGATGGGTGGTTGAGTGATTTAGGTACCCACATAAACTTAGGATTTTTATGATTTTTACTTGACTTGTGGGATGGAGGAAATTGAATGGAATGGGAATTTTGGATGGAAAGGGATGATTGGTATTTTTGAGAGGTGCAAGAGGATACCTCATTTGACTTGCTTGCTTTGTGCTTAGGGACCCAAACCATTTTGCTTTTGGACATTGCTTTTGGAGGTATGGGCTTGGATAGCTTTGTGAATGTACTTTTCTTAAAAGATGGATGATTTAGAGACTTTTCACATTGATGCCCTAAGGCATGAGGGTCCTTAGGAGTTTTGGTTAGATTTTTGGCTTTATAGATAAAGGCATCCAAATGTTTATTTTGGAATCCCATGGGTTTGGTGGAAGTGGGGTTGGTGAAATGAGTGGAAGCTTTATGTTTAGACAATATGTGCATTTGTTGGTCATGATTAGGATTGTAAGGGTGCTTATGGATAAATGGATAATTAGGTGTTGGTAGAAGTGGTGATAAAGTGGATGGAGAGATATTAGGAGTTGGAAGGAGTGGAGGTAAAGTGGATGGTGGAAGGTGTATGGTCACATGCTTTTGGAGTTTGTAGGATAATAGAGGCAAAATGGCCACATATGTTTTAGGGATTTGATGGGATGTATAGGATTTGGGATGGAAAGTGGACTTAGGAGGAATGGAGGAATTACCAATATCTTTGGATTGTTTACCTTGGGGTGTGTATCCAAGGCCATATGAGCATGGGGGAACATTGACATGCATGTGCTTCAAAATACCTTGTTCATAAAGGCCTAGGCCTTTACCTTGGTAGTTCATGTTTCAGAGTATGCGATGGACTATAGGATTTGGTGTGCTTTGAACATTAGACTTGAGTTCATTATTAGATGGAGAAGGTGAAGTGGATAAAGGTCATTGTTATCCTAAAGAAGAACACTCATGGAGGAAGGTGGTAAAACCACTAGGACATGATAGTGGACTAGAAGTGGAGTTGATGGTGGATGTAGAAGGAAGATCATTAGGATCTTGATTATGTTCATTGTGTTCACTAAGATCCAAGTTATTTGTTTGATCTTTTATGTTCTCTTGAGGGTCAAGTGTCTCATCATGACAACTGGATGTTTACTCATTATGGATAGGGCTAGATGGAGGATGACTAGGAGAAATTTAGATATCTTGCTCATGGATAGATATAGGATTATGGATAGGATCAAGGTGCTCATGGATAGATTCTTTATAGGTATCATCTTGATCATAAAGAAGGTAAATGTTATGGATAGGTTGAATTCAAATAGCTTCCTCATGAATAGTTGTTGGGAGATGAATAGGATCAAGTGGCTCATGGATAGATTCATCATATGTATCATCTTGATCATAAAGAAGGTAAATGTTATGGATAGGTTGCATGAAAGTGATTTGATCTTGACTTGGACTAGGGCTTAATGTTTCCACATTCTTAGGATTAAATTCTTGACATACCTCTTGGGTTGCTTGAATGGAAGTGGATCACTCTTGGAGAGGCTTGATATGTTCTTGGTCAACAACATGAGGGTATGATGGCTCTTGACTTAGACTCATGGGAGGTTCTTCAATAGGATTAAAGGCTTGTGGGTCACATGTTGGGATTGTAGGGCTAGGAATGTTAATGGAGGGCTCTTGAAGAGGCTCAAGGATATGTGGGCTATGTAAAGGAGTTGTAGGATTGGACATGACCTTTGGAAGTTCTTTGGTAGGCTCATGAATGGGTGTTTGCCATGGAGATAGTTTATTCCTTGCTAATAGCCAATAGATCACATCCTTTGTAAGTGTATGGGTAGATGGATAATATAGGGGATGGACAATAAGGGTGGATGGTGTTGTAGGCTTAGGATCATGATTAGGTTGAGGACTAATTGGATTGGATGGATTAGGATTAGAGGGGGTGACACATGGGATTGGGATGATTTGGCATGATTTCTTATTGTATGTCAATACACCTTGTAAACAATTGGGACAAATATTGGGCATTTATTTGTACTATGGCCTTTGGTCCTATGGTATGCACAATAATCATGTTCATCATATGGAATTTCTTCATATGGGTTGATAGGGGGAAGTTCAATGAGTTTTGCTTCAAGCATCCTTTGTAAAACTATCTCAGCTACATGTTTTGGTGAAAGGTGAGAATGACATGGTTATGAAGGTAATGGAGGGCTCGATGGGTTAGAAGATGGAGGGATTAATAGAATAGGATTGGGATCACATGAGGGTAAGTGCAAAAAGTTGGGGGGCCAAAAAGTGGCCCAAATTTTTTCAAAAAAAATTAATACATAATGCGAGCGCATTATAATGCACTCGCATTATGGTTTGGTAATGACGAGCCTAAGGCTCGGTAAAACCAAACCATAACGCGCTCACGTTATGTTTAATTATATATAAAAAAAGAGCATTTCTGCGCATTTCATTTCTTTATTTTCCTCTACACCCATGGCCTGCAAACCCTAAGGAGCGCGCTCGCATTTTTGAAGACTCAATTCAACACCAAAATCTTACCGATTCATCACAAAAATGCCGCCATGACATTGAGCAGGCCAAAGGAGTGAGTTTTATTTATTTTATTTGTTTGAATTTGTTTCTAAATAGGTAGGTTTGAGTTGATTTTTGATGTAAATTTCCTTAATTGTTAGGAAATGTTAATGCGCCTCCTCCTCCTCAAAATTCATAAAATCTTGAAGAGGAAATACCTACCGAAGAACAACCCGAACAATAAAATCCTCCATCCATTCCTCGACATGCCCCTAGAACACAAGAAAATATAATGGGGCAAATTGAAAACAATAAAAAAGAAATTGAAGACATAATTACAAGGTTGAAAGATCCTTCAACTTCAACCTTGCATAGGTTCACGCTTGCTCAATCTCTTGAATCTATGTTATCAAATGTAGATTCAATTAGCAAGCAAATATCTAGTTGGTCAAATAAGAGGAGAGAGTTGGTTAGATAAGAGGAGAGAGTTTAGAGAGTATTATGTAGACAAGCTATCATATGAAGATGTGAAAAAGTTACAAATTACAAAATTGGACTTGTGTTCCATTTTCAAAAACCCACAAACAAATCAACCTTCACCCATTACATGCAAGAGGTTCCCTATCCATTGGTGCAACAACCAAGTGATAAGGGACAATTTTGGACAAAGGTGGTGGATAGTTTTTGACCATCCTCCATGCAATAATAATGAGGTCCCACAATACTTTTTGAGGAAACTCTATTGTGAGTTTGTCCTCAATAAAGTGCCAAACTATTTTGATATGTGGGACTTCCAGGGTAGAGGTGGGGTGTCAACACAAGATAGACCAGGGGCACGTGTTGACCCATAGTGGCCAATGAGATGAGTAATCAGCAAACCAGCCCATTAGCATGTTTCTATCCCTTCCATTGTGAAGGAGATTGTTGAGGTCGATACACTTCAGTCCATTAGTGTTTTGACCTAGAGCATCATAGAACATGCCAGTCCTGTAGCACAACATGGGATGGGAGATAGTGCGAAGAGTAGGGTCCCACCCCATGCTTGTCAGACTTGTGGGTCAGCCTGTGGTTATGACCCTATGGATAGTCAGACATAGGTGCATAGGCTACATCTATAGCTAAGCAGATGGTGATGACAGATACCCTCCTAAGTGAGACTTTCAGCCCTGATACTCAGGTAAATATTAGCAAGTTCATTGAATTTAATTTATTAAATTTTATTTTTGAAATGCAAGATTAACTAATTTAGTTTGATGATTTTAATGAAATTTAAGGGTCATAGCATTGATGCAGTTTTCAGTGGTTCTCCACCTACATATTACACTACATCATCTACTGTCGGGATATGTAGCTAGTAAACAATTATAAATATTACATGTGAATAGCATTGTTATATGAATGGTATTCTAATATCTAATTTTGGATGTTGAATAGGTTAATATTGGAGATTTCACGGCAACACCTGCTAGTGGTGGTGGACTTCAAAGCTTCACGGAGGTAATAAAATAAATAGTTTAATGAATGAATTGTACTTACTAGATTTTTGTATGTGACTTGTGTGCTTTATTGTGTGTACTTCCATATTTAGGTGAACGTGTGTGTATGTTAGGAGCCATGATTTACATCACTATTATAGTTTTTGTAATTGAATAATGTTGTTTTATTTCCAAATGATGTAGGCTGCGGAGACACCTCCCGATGTTCATAGGGCAATGGAGCATGGTGTGACCTCTGCGACTCATGGCTCCATGCCATTGACAGGGGTATGAGGCAGATTAGTAAATTTCAATGTACATTCATTGTTATAGTTGTTTATTTTTTAAAAATCAAAAGATTATTGATTTGAAGTTTAATTTCTATTTGGATAGTTTCTATAGGACATGACATCACCATAGCCTATTCCTTCTACTAAGGCAAGTGAGGAGACAGATTATATGGTAGCGGTAAGTGATTATTTTGTTAAATGTTTCATTTTTTATAACATGTAATTTCTATATATTAATGTCTATAATTTTTATTGTAACAACTAAAGATGCAGGAAGAACTAAATAAGAGGAGCAGCCCTCGGGTTCATAGTAGACCACCCACATACGTGTCTCCATCCCCTAGAAGATCAAAGGCTACCCTTGATCTATTCTCTTCACCAACCAGAGGGGAATGACTTTTTATTGTCTTCCTTTGTTGTATGCCTATATGGCATTTTTGGACATATATTTTGTATTGCATATAGTTGACATTGTATGCCTATATGGCATTCTTGTAATCCTATATGGCTATTTTGTATATATGTTATACTTATATCAACAGATATTGATGTATGCCTATATGGATATTTGGTTAATACAAATCTTTTTTATTGATGGCATCCATACTTGCATTATAAATCCACGTTTGAATGGATATTTGTAGATGGCTACTTCAAATATTTAAAGTCCAATTGTATTACATAGGATGTTTGTTGATCCAACAAGCCAGCTATTGTTATTCAAGTATCACCTAAACCTCATTTTAGAACTAAAAGATAAAAGTTGTATTTAAAATAAAAATGAATCATCATGTTGAATAGGAAATATTCATATTCTTTATGAGTTGCTCAATTGAAAATATTCAAATGAGTATGCTGATCCATATTCTTTATGAGTTGGTCAATTGAAAATATTTCTTAATTTCTTGTTATTATACCATATTGGGATGCAAAGAGTATGTTTGTTGTTTTGAATAAGATAGTCAAAATCATATGCTTATGAGCACCTGATGACCATTGTGGTTATTAAATGTAATTCCTCTTGCATATAAGGTGAGGTTATGAGATTACATTAAGTCTTACCTAATTTTAGTATGCAACATAACATTGGGGCTATATGCTTCCATAAGCATCAACAATCAAGGTTCAAGGTTGTCATTGAAGTCAAAGGGTCAAGGTTGTTTGCCATTGATGTCAAGGTTGATGCCATGATGTTGATAAGGTGATATAGTGATTCAAGGTAGGTGATGGTCATGAGGTGCATGATGTTGTGAATATGGTTTTCATGATAAGGTCTCTCAATTCATGTTGATGTTACACAAGACAAACATGGTTCATATGATGCAAGGTTCATATTCATGGTGGATGTGGTTTTGTTCATGCAAGGTTTTGTTGTGAATATGGTTTTCATGATAAGGTCTATCTTGAAAGGTTGATATGATACAAGGTTCATATTCATGGTGGATGTGGTTTTGTTCTTGCAATAAGAAGTTAGAGAAGACACAAGCTTTCATAATCATAATCTTATTGATAGTTAGGGTTTGCATATTAGGCATTAAACCCTAAAAAGAATCTACTTTTCTTAAGACTTTAAAACCCTCAATTGTTTGTCGTGTGTAAAGTGCACTTTTGTTTTAATTTAATATTGACTTATAATTAGAAGTTACTATCACTTAAATCAACCTACTAAAAGGGTCTTTAAGTTATTAGTTCACCTGCCCTTCAACCTAACTCAACCAATGTCTCTGGTAAACTCTCATAAGGTTGAGCGCCATATCATAATCGAAGGTCATATTTAATTGATATGAGGGTAAGAAAAAGGATTGGAAGGTCAGTGTTTAAAAGGAATTTGGAATACAAACAATCATCTCTATGTGGTTGAATTTGATGGGCATACCTTTATAAAAGGCTAAAAGATAGCTTTATGCAGGCTATCATGGTATTTGTAGTGTTTGAAGATTGAAGACTAGTTAGTGTTTGTAGCTTAGACTATTTCAGCATGTTTGGGTATGAAACAAGACCATGCCTAGCCTAAACGTAGCCATCTAGATGCATTGGAATTGTTGGTTTGGCCACACGAGGAGAAGAACAAAAGTTACACCCCTTTGTAACTTTACACTGCCTCCTTTTGACAATTTTTGGGGCAGCAAAAAAACTTTCACCATGGGCAAATGCCTCAAAGATATAAAAAATTGAGAGAGGTTATTGTAGAGAGACCCTACATGATCACGATTCCTTAGACAGAATGTATCTAAGTGACACCATTTCCAAGTAACAACTCATCAAAGATTGTTGCCTTTTTGCACTTTGGACTCTTCAAGGATATCACCGGTACAATGTAGTTCAGACTATTTTGGCATGTTTGGGTGCAAAACAGGACCATACCTAGCCTAAATGTACCCATCCAGACACGTTGGAACTATTAGTTTGGCCACACAAGGAGAAGAAAAAAAGTTAAACCCCTTTACAACTTTACACTGTCTCCTTCTGAAGATTTTTGGGGTAGCAAAAAACCTTTCACCATAGGCAAACACCTTAGAGATATAAAAAATTGAGAGAGGTTATTGTAGAGGGACCTAAATGATCACTTTACCTTAGACAGAATGTATCTAAGTGGGACGGTTTCCAAATAACAGCTCGTCAAAGATTGCTGCCTTTTTGCACTTTGGAGTCTTCAAGGATATCACCGGTACAATGTAGCTCGAACTGTTTTGGCATGTTTGGGTGCAAAAAAGGACCATGCCTAGCCTAAACGTACCCATCTAGATGCGTTGGAACTGTCAGTTTGGCCACACAAGGAGAACAACAAAAGTTACACCCCTTTACAACTTTACGCTGCCTCCTTTTGATGATTTTGGGGGCAACAAAAAACCTTTCACCATGGGCAAATGCCTTAGAGATATAAAAACCTGAGAGAGGTTATTGTAGAGGGACCCTATGTGATCACTTTTCCTTAGACAGAATATATCTAAGTGACACGGTTTCTGAATAATAGCTCGTCAAAGATTGCTACCTTTTTGCACTTTGGACTCTTTAGGGATATCACCGGTACAATGTAGCTCGGACTGTTTCGACATGTTTGGGTGTAAAAAAGGACCATGCCTAGCCTAAATGTACCCATCCAAACACGTTAGAATTGTCATTTTGGCCACATGAGGAGAAGAACAAAAGTTACACCCCTTTACAACTTTACACTGCCTCCTTCTGATAATTTTTGGGACAGTAGAAAACTTTTCACCATGGGAAAATGCCTTAGAGATATAAAAAATTGAGAGAGGTTATTGTAGAGGGACCCTACATGATCATGTTTCCTCAAATAGAATGTATCTAAGTGACACGATTTTTGAGTAACAACTCATCAAAGATTGCTACCTTTTTGCACTTTGGACTCTTCAGGGATATCACCAGTACAATGTAGCTCAGACTATTTCGGCATGTTTGGGTGTAAAACAGGACCATGCCTAGCCTAAACATACCCATCCTGATGTGTTGGAACTGTCAATTTGGTCATAGTAGGAGCAGGATGAAAGTTACACCCCTTTGCAACTTTACACTGCCTCCTTCTGACGATTTTTGGGGCAGCAGAAAACCTTTCACCACGGGCAAACGCCTCAGAGATATAAAAAACTAAGAGAGGTTATTGTAGAGGGACTCTACATGATCGTGTTTCCTTAGACAAAATGTTTCTAAGTGACACAATTTTTGAGTAACATCTCGTCAAAGATTGTTGCCTTTTTACACTTTGGACTCTTCAGGGATATCGTCGGTACAATGTAGCGCAGATTGTTTCGACATGTTTGAGTGAAAAACAAGACCATGCCTAGTGTAAATGTACCTAGCTAGATGCATTGGAATAGTCAGTTTGGTCGCATCAGGAGCAGGACGAAAGTTACACCCCTTTGCAACTTTACACTACCTCCTTCTGACGATTTTTGGGGCAGCAAAAAACCTTTCACCACGGGCAAATGCCTCAAAGATATAAAAAACTAAGAGAGGTTATTGTAGAGAGACTCTACATGATCACGTTTCCTTAGATAGAATGTTTCTAAGTGACATGATTTTTGAGTAACATCTCATCAAAGATTGATGCCTTTTTACACTTTAGACTCTTTAGGGATATCATCGGTACAATGTAGCTTGGATTGTTTCACCATGTTTGGGTGAAAAATAGAACCATGCCTAGTGTAAATGTACCCATCTAGACATGTTGGAATAGTCAGTTTGGTCGCATCAATAGCAAGATGAAAGTTACACCCCTTTGCAACTTTACACTACCTCCTTCTGATGATTTTTGGGGCAACAGAAAACCTTTCACCATGGGCAAATGCCTCAGAGATATAAAAAACTGAGAGAGGTTATTATAGAGGAACCCTACATGATCGTCTTTCCTTAGATAGAATGTTTCTAAGTGACACTATTTTTGAGTAACATCTCATCAAAGATTGCTACCTTTTTGCACTTTGGACTCTTTAGGGATATCATCGGTACAATGTAGCTCAGACTGTTTCGACATGTTTGGGTGAAAAATAGGACCATACCTAGCGTAAATGTACCCATTCGGATGCATTGGAATAGTCAGTTTAGTCGCATCAAGAGTAGGATGAAAGTTACACCCCTTTGCAACTTTACACTACCTCTTGATGATTTTTGAGGCAGTAGAAAACATTTCACCACGGGCAAATGCCATAGAGATATAAAAAAATGAGAGAGGTTATTATATAGGCACTCTACATGATCATATTATCTTAGATGGAATGTTTCTAAGTGACATGGTTTTTGAGTAACATCTCGTCAAAGATTGCTGCCTTTTTGCACTTTGGACTCTTCAGGGATATCGTCGGTACAATGTAGCTCGGACTATTTTGACATGTTTAGGTGAAAAATAGAACCATGCCTACCTAAATGTACCCATCCGGATGTGTTGAAACTATTATTTTGGTCGCATCAGGAGCAGGACACCAAAAATGCAAAAGTTGCTTTGTGCAACTTGACAACATTGACACTTTTTTACAACAAGACTTAAGGACTCAAACTGACCCCAAATGACTCAAACTAAATTAAAAATAAATGAAATGGTCTTAGAAGACCTTATTACATACAATTGACTCAATCAAAACAAAATTTTATTTTTTGACCCCTCTTGGAGGCATGACAATCTAGGTACCCCTGCACCATTAGTGCAACTGAAGTCGATAAAGTTTTCCTATTAAGAAAAAGATCTTCCCTTAGCTTCAAGAAATATAAATATTCTATACTAACAAGGCCAACCATGTGAAGGTGGAAGCTCATGTGGCCTCACCTAAGACCTAAGACACATGTAGTCTAGTAGACACAGGACACCTATTTTCTAGTCTTTATCTACCTAGTTGACATATCGTATATACCTAAGACACAATTAGAGACACCTATTATCTGGTTAGAAACCAAGACACCTAGAGACACCTATATTTTATACATTACCTAGATTTTATACATTATTCTTAGGATCAAATTCATCCATCACTTAGGTCTAACCCCATGAAGCATAACATGATGATGTAAAAATGTGTATATGTGTAAAAATGCAGCAGCAAATAAGAAAAGACAAACCTTACAAATTAATGTGCATACTTACAAATCAATGTAACATGACTTTACAAAATCAATGTAAATACTTAGAAATTAATCCAATGAACCATCCGGGTTTTCTCTACTCCTTATTGTGTCAAGTATTGCTTCATGGTCAGACTCACGCACCTTCCACAAGGTCTTGTTCAAAGGTCTACCCCGATACTATATCAAATGAAAATTGGATGCCATGAAAAGGTTCGAGTAATGAAGAATCTTTCGATGCATGTCAAAATCCTAAAATAGCTAAACATTAACACTCTTATGTGGGTACCTTCTAAGCCATGTTCCAGTAATAACCACTGAGCCTGTAGGGTATTCGATGTTTTCTCCATATGTAACTGGGGCATCCAATTTCTTTTTGGCCTCAACACAATGACATAAGTAATAATCTATTCCCTCTTCATTATCTTCATCTACAATAACTGCATATACGTGCCCTACATTGATATGTGTAGCAAATTAGATGAAATTAGTCAACATTACAAAAACACTACAAAGTAAGATGACATTAGGAATTTCAAAAACTATGCAAATAGATATATTACCTGGTTGAACTAGATCTGATATGTGGTCAAGGTCAACTGATGATTCCATCTGTGTTAGTTCCAGTGTCATCGGGGACGATACGTGTCAAGTGGGCTAAGATAAATTAACTGTCATTCGTCAACCCACTTCTTTGACTCGCACTCATCCCAGGCTTGAATGTATAGGAAGAACAAAAGCATGACATCTTTTGCCTATGGATACTCCATGAACTTACAATTGAGCTTCTGAAAGAGTGCATCTCACTTGATCCTGTTAGTGTCGAATAGTCCTCATATGGTGCAATGTTAGTATCATCTATCAACCAAAAAAATCTACAAACTAAAGACTTACCTTCATTACCTAGACCCATGGAAGCATTACACCACTCGACAATTGATTTTGCATCTGTCTACTTTGCATTGTCTTTATACTTTAACTCTTCTCATGCTATGGCTCTTTTGATACATACTCCTGCACTATCAAGCTCCCCCTTTCCATGCCCGGCCTCACAAAAGTTTCACATATGCTGAATACTTAAAAAATTATGCCTCCTACTCAGCAAATAGAAATTATACGAGTTCTTGAATTATGACGCACAGTTATCCGACCATATGATATGCTGACTAAATGATATACCCTTTCTAGCCAAATCATTGTAGAACACCTTAAAGCAACCTTGCACAAACTCCATAGAATGCATGCGATCATCACTAATATAGAAATTATACTCCCTTATGATCTTTTTGTCATCCTCTATACTATCATTCACATGAATGAATGCGATGTGCACAAATATAGAAACCTATGTGGAGTTGTAATATTATTATTGCACCTCACGCTATGGCTGTAGACTGTAGTTCTTTGCAAAGTCAACGACTAAGAACAATGCTACCAACCAGAAATGCATCCTTGCATAACTTGAATTGCAAGTCCAACCATCAAGCTCTATGGGCATGTCTTGCATACTCATACACTATGTTGTCACAAAATATACGCATAAATTGATACACTAGAATCTTTTCAATAACCAATTCACACCTCTTTGCTTCTTTACCATCTGTTGTATTGTATGCCATTGTTTTATACTTGCCAAACTCTACTAGTTTGTTTCCAGCCTCATGTGTTCTTTCCATATGTTTACATATTGGAAAACATTGCAAGCCACTGCAACGATGACGTACCATACAAGCATAATTTATTGTAGAATATTTGACCTTCCTCTCTTTCACATAAAATTCTTGATATGAAGTCTCTTGAAGATGTTGGTGGGGCACATCTAGCACAACTCTACAAAACATTGTTAGTATGCATATCTAAACATATAGACCTATAAACATCAAAATGGTTAGAAAATTCAATATGTAATCTACAAAAACAAGTAGTGCATGTGTGATTTATCTTGACATAGAAAGGTTTTAGCATTTCAAAATATCTTTGACAAATTTTAATTTGAGGATACTTCTCTAGAAATTTACCATAAAACTGTGTTTGAGTCTCATCCAAAAAATGCTTTGGATGTGGCTCATGGTTTTGACTACTGATTCTCCTTCTTACCACATCCCTTTGATTCGGAGATACCCTTGTGTAATTCTTCCAAAAGTATTCAATTAGTGATGTCAATGCTTCAACAATTGGTTTATCTTTTCATGGCAATCTCCCCGAGAATGCCCATAATTCATTGGCATTAATGTCCTCAATTCTTTGGCGTCTTCCAATGGCTCTTGATAAAGTTTTCCTATTAATTCTCAATTCTTGACTCATCTCTCTAATCAGACAAGCTTTCCTCATTTGACTACTTATTATAGTCGATGTAATCACACGCCATGTTGCATTACTATCTTTTGTGCGTAAGGTGTCACCCACACTCTCATATGCACTCATTAGATTCTTGACAATAGATTTTTCACTCTAAGCCTCTGATGTTCTCAACCCAAGAATCTTCATGATGGACCTATACTTTATACTTCACATCATTTCAACGAATAGTTGACATCTTGCAGTCTCATTTAACTTTTCAAAGAACAATCTCCAAATCTTATGAGCATATCTTCTACAAGTGTGTTTTGAAATCTTACCTTCCATTGGCTACAAAATATTCTCATCAATATCAATCAAATACTTCGGCTTTCTATGTAAAATTCTAGGTGGTGTTAAGTTAGGTAAATTCATCTCAACATTAGTAATTTCATCAATATTTAAATGAGATGGGCTAGGTGGCATACCTTCGATCGAAGATGGAATAGGTGACATACCTTGAGGTTGAGGTGGGAATGATGGCATACCTCCTTCATCACATGTGAGTGATGATGTACTCTCAACTTGAGATGTGGTAGATGGTGTCCCTACATGTTGACTTGCGGTAGAGGACGTGTCTCCAACTATGGTATTCAAATCTCTCATAGCACAAAGTTTTTGCATTCGTTCTCTTTGTGCTACCACTAACATATCTCTTTGTGATGGTTGTGGTTCCTCTTCAATTGGCATGTCTTCATTTATCGTGTCCAATTTCCTCTTCTCATGAAGTTCCCTCATAGCCAATTCTTTCTTTGCATTCTTAGCTTCTATCTCTTCCTGTGTTGGTTTAATTCTTGATCGTTTCCTCGACATGACAGAGAATTTGTCTATAGCATGATAAAGAGACCGATATTAGTTCCTAAGAAATGAATCCATACAAATAACTAAAATATATGTCATTCAACCCTTCATAGTAAATGTACATACAATCATCATGTAAAAGAGTAAATTTCACTCAACCAAAATAGGTACAAAGCATACAAAGCAAATTATTGAAGCCATGAAAAGAGTACATGGGACTTCATACTTGAAAAGGTTGAGGTAGACGCAATTTGACATGTTTCTTTTTACTAGGGCTACTACGATTTGGAATTAAGGTGTTTTGTTGGTACTAGGGATACTAGGATTTGGGTGGCTTGTGAAGGAATAGACAACAATTGAAGAGTGTAGACTTCAGCAAGGGTTTAGAATGGTTGTGTCTAAGTTCCTAAGGGGTAAGAAGACCTCTAGTAGCCTTGTTAGGTTTTGAAGTATTGAAGACCCTCTTTGTTCCTTTGTATAGGGAGATTGCTTGAGAGGAAAGCTTATGAAATTTGAAGAAACTATTAGTATGATCCCTTTCGATTGAGTTGAACCCTACCTCTGCATCACATACCTAGGATTGTCATAAAAATCATTATCATAAACCTTATCCCTAAACCCTAATCCCTCAACCCTCAACCCTAATCCCTCAACCCTCAACTCTAATCCCTCATCCCTAAACCCTAAATGCTATCCCTATTGCTAAACCCTCAACAAGCTTGATACTATACCTTAAACCCTAATCCCTTATCCCTAAACCCTCTAACCCTATCCCTAATCCTTATACCCTTGACACTCTACTTTAATCCTTATCCCTTGACCCTCAACCCTATCCCTAAACCCTCGACCCTCGAACCTCAACCCTCAACGTTAAACCCTAATCCCTCAACCCTTAACTCTAATCCCTCAACCCTCAACATCAAATCCTAATCCCTCAACCCTTCACTCTAATCCCTTAACCCTAAACCCTCAACACTATACCTTAAACCCTAATCCCTTAACCCTCGACCCTAAACCTTATCCCTAAACCCTAATCCCTCAACCCTCAACCCTAATCCCTCAACCCTCAACTCTAATCCCTCATCCCTAAACCCTAAATGCTATCCCTATTCATAAACCCTCAATGGGCTTGATACTATACCTTAAACCCTAATCCTTTATCCCTAAACCCTCCAACCCTATCCCTAATTGTTATACCCTCGACACTCTACTTTAACCCTAATCCCTCGACCCTCAACCCTATCCCTAAACCCTTAACCCTTGAACCTCAACACTCAACCCTCAATGTCAAACCCTAATCCCTGGACCCTTAACTCTAATCCCTTGACCCTCAACCCTATCCCTAAACCTCAACCCTTAACATCAAATCCTAATCCCTCAACCCTTAACTCTAACCCCTCAACCTTAAACCCTATCCCTAAACCCTCAACACTATACCTTAAACCCTAATCCCTCAACCCTAAACCCTAAACTCCATCCCTAAGCCCTAATCTATCAGCCCTCAACCCTAATCCATTAACCCTCAACCCTAATCCCTCATCCCTAAAACCTAAACACTATCCCTATCCCTAAACACTCAACGAGCTCGATACTATATCTTAAACCCTAATCCCTTATCCCTAAACCCTCCAACCCTATCCTTAATCCTTGTACCTTCAACACTCTACTTTAACCCTAGTCCCTCGACCCTCAACCCTATCCCTAAACCCTTGACCCTCAAACCTCAACCCTCAACCCTCAACCCTCAATGTCAAACCCTAATCCCTCAATCCTTAACTCTAATCCCTCGACCCTCAACCCTATCCCTAAACCCTAAACCCTAAAGCCTCAACCCTCAACCCTCAATGTCAAATCCTAATCCCTCAACCCTTCACTCTAATTCCTCAACCCTAAACCCTATCCCTAAACCCTCAACACTATACATTAAACCCTAATCCCTCAACCCTAAACCCTAATCCCTCAACCCTCAACCCTAATCCCTCAACCCTCAACTCTAATCCCTCATCCCTAAACCCTAAATGCTATCCCTATTCATAAACCCTCAACGGGCTCGATACTATACCTTAAACCCTAATCCCTTATCCCTAAACCCTCTAACCCTATCCCTAATACTTATACCCTCAACACTCTACATTAACCATAATCCCTCGACCCTCAACCCTATCCCTAAACCCTCAACCCTCGAACCTCAACACTCAACCCTCAATGTCAAACCCTAATCCCTCAACCCTTAACTCTGATCCCTCGACCCTCAACCCTATCCCTAAACCCTCAACCCTTAACCCTCAACATAAAACCCTAATCCCTCAACCCTTAAATCTAATCCCTCAACCCTAAACCCTATCCTTAAACCCTCAACAATATACCTTAAACCCTAATCCCTCAACCCTAAACCCTAAACCCCATCCCTAAGCCCTAATCCATCAACCCCCAACCCTAATCCATCAATCCTCAACCCTAATCCCTCATCCCTAAACCCTAAACACTATCCCTATTCTTAAACCATCAATAAGCTCAATACTATACCTTAAACCCTAATCCCTTATCCCTAAACCCTCCAACCCTATCCCTAATCCTTATACCCTAGACACTCTACTTTAACCCTAATCCCTCGACCCTCAACCTTATCCCTAAACCCTCAACCCTCAAACCTCAACCCTCAAAGTCAAATCCTAATCCCTCAACCCTAAACCTTATCCCTAAACCCTCAACACTATACCTTAAACCCTAATCCCTCAGCCCTCAACCCTAAACCTTATCCCTAAAGCCTAATCCCTTAACCCTCAACCATAATCCCTCAACCCTCAACTCTAATCCCTCATCCCTAAACCCTAAACACTATCCCTATTCCTAAACCCTCAATGGGCTCGATACTATACCTTAAACCCTAATCCCTTATCCCTAACCCCTCCAACCCTATCCATAATCCTTATACCCTCGACACTCTACTTTAACCCTAATCCCTAGACCCTCAACCCTATCCCTAAACCCTCAACCCTCGAACCTCAATGTACTCAACCCTCAACGTCAAACCCTAATCCCTCAACTCTTAACTTTGATCCCTCGATCCTCAACCCTATCCCTAAACCCTCAACCCTAAAACCTTAACCCTCAACACTCAACATCAAACCCTAATCCCTCAACCCTTAACTCTAATCCCTCAACCCTAAACCCTATCCCTAAACCCTCAACACTATACCTTAAACCCTAATCCCTCAATCCTAAACCCTATCCCTAAGCCCTAATCCATCAACCCTCAACCCTAATCCATCAACCCTCATCCCTAAACCCTAAACACTATCCTTATTCCTAAACCCTCAACGGGCTTGATACTATTCCTCAACCCTTAACCCTTAAAACTTGAACCCTAAAACCTATCCCTACACCCTCGACACTCGACACTATATCTTAAACCCTAATCCCTTAACCCTCATCCCTAAAGCCTGAACCCTAAATCCTTAAACCTTCAACCCTAAACCCTATCACTAATCCCTCTACCCTTGAGACTCTACTTTAACCCTAATCCCTTGACCATCAACCCTATCCCTAAACCCTCAACCCTAAACCCTCAACCCTCAACTCTCAACATTAAACCCTAATTCATCAACCATGAACCCTAATCCCTCAAACCTAAACCCTATCCCTAAACCATCAACCCTCAACACTATACCTTAAACCCTAATCCATATCTCTCAACCCTTAACCTTTAAAACTTAAACCCTATCCCTACACCCTCAACACTCGACACTATATCTTAAGCCTTAAACCCTCATCCCTAAAGCCTCAACCCTCAATCCTTAAACCTTTGACCCTAAACCCTATCTATAATCCCTCTACCCTCGACACTCTAACCCTAACCTCGACATTAAACACTAATCCGTCAACCCTAAACCCTAATCCTTCAACCCTAAACCCTATCCCTAAACCCTCAACCCTCAACAATATACCTTAAACCCTAATCCATCAACCCTAAAACCTAATCCCTCAACCCTCAACCCTAAACACTATCAATAAACCCTCAACCCTCAACACTATACCTTAAACTGTAATCACTCAACCCTCAACCCTAATCCCTCATCCCTAAACCCTGAACGCTATCCCTATTCCTAAACCCTCGACACTATACATTAAACCCTAATCCCTTATCCCTAAACCCTAAACCCTATCCGTCAACCCTTAAAACTTAAACCCTTAAACCTATCCATAAACCCTCGACGCTCAACACTATATCTTAAACTCCAATCCCTTAACCCTCAGCCCTAAAGCCTCAACCCTCAATCATTAAACTTTCAACCCTAAACCCTATCCCTAATCCCTCTACCCTCAACACTCTACTTTAACCCTAATCCCTTGACCCTCAACCCTATCTCTAAACCCTTAACCCTCAACTCTCAACATTAAACCCTAATTCATCAACCCTAAACCCTAACCCCTCAACCCTAAACCCTATTCCTAAACCCTCAACCCTCAACAATATTCCTTAAACCCTAATCCATCAACCGTAAACCATAATCCCTCAACCCTAAACCCTATCCGTAAACCATCAACCCTCAACACTATTCATTAAACCCTAATCCCTCAACTCTAAACCCTAATCCCTCAACCCTCAACCCTCAACCCTAATTCCTCATCCCTAAACCCTAAATGCTATCCCTATTCCTAAATCCTCAACCCAAGACACTATACCTTAAACCATAATCCCTTACCTCTAAACCTTAAACCCTATCCCTCAACCCTTAACCCTTAAACCTTAAACCCTAAAACCTATCCCTAAACCCTCAACCCTATACCCTCAACAATATACTTAAGTCCTAATACCTCAATCATCAACCCTATACCCTAAACCTGAAGCCTACACCCTCAAACCTTTATCCCTAGACCATATAACCTCACCCTTATATCCTAAACCTCAAAAATTGTGCCAAAACCCTATACTTAAATACAACCTAAACCATACGTGCTCTCAACCCAAGTCACTGTATGCCTTATATACCCTCAATCCATATTGTAAACCCTAAACCCTTATCCCCGTGCCTTACACACTTAATCTTATACACTCAACAACCTAAATATTAACCCTCAACTATAACCCTCTACCCTCTACCCTCTACCCTCTACCTATTACTTAAGCCCTAATCCCTTAACCCTAAACCCTCAAAACTATACAGGCTCAGGTCCTTATATACACTAAACCCAAAACATTTACATAAATACAAGCATACATACAAACATACATACATACAAAGATGCATACATACAAGCATGCATACATACCTACAAGAATAGATATAAACATCCATGAAACATACTTATGAAATTTGAACATATCTCATTCAAAGGAAGACATAACGTGAGTGTGTTATAACGTGCTCACGTTATGTCGAACTAGGAAAACACTGGCAAACATGCAAAAAAGCAACAAAAGCACAACATAACATGCTCGAGTTATAACACACTCATCTTATGTTGTGCTTTGGAAATCCCAAGCCTTGGGCTTGGGATTTGCTTTGGATTTCCAACCCAAAGGCTTGGAGTGCCTTTTCAACATCCACATATGTGTTTTTGTAGATTCTTCAAGATTTCACATAATTTTGTTTGTGCTAACCCTCATATTTGCATGTGTTTTAAGGTCAAACAAATTGAACACCTGGGTAATGTTAGGCTTTCTCTTAGCTATTTAACAATATAATTTTTTCACATTTTGACAATGTTAAGCCTTTCATCTTTAATTTCTTTTGTTTGTGTGTCCGGTTTTGGGCAAAAACCACTATTTGGTCTTTTTTTCATTGTAAATTAACCATTCATTAAAATTTTAAAAAAAATACATATTTAGAAACTAGACTCCATTCTACACATATTAAAAAAAAATGATTTTCAATTAGTTTTCAAAATTTATAGGGGTAGCATGGCCAAAATTCTATTTTTTAGGATGTGTCCACTTTGAAAATTAGTAAAAAATTAAATATTCATGAAAAAATTATCAAAAAAATTAGGCATAAACTACACGTTGTTAGCTAATTTCTCACTAAAGTGATTTTAAAAATACCAAAAAAAAGTTAACCTTTTGAGGGAGCCACAAAACATGCTATGTTATGTTTTTTTGACAAAAACAACACCAATTTCTATGGCTCCCTCTTTTGAACCCCTTAATCTATACCATTTTCAAACAAAATTAGTAGTATAGAAAGTAGACTCGGAGCACTTCGAACATTGTTTTGGTTGCATCTCTAAATTTTGAGTGTAACTATGCTCAATTTCTCATCCAAGGCCAACATTTCCTAATTTTAGAAAAAAAATGGCCACTTAAGACCCTTTTTGGCCCCCCATCTTTTTACACTTACCCATGAAGGTGTTAAGATAGGACTTTTAGGCTCATGTGTTGGCATGTGATTGGATGGTGGAGGCCATTCTAGGTTGGTATCTCCCTTCTCAAAGGTAATTAAGTCTTGCATAGGATAACTTGGGCTTTGATGTATGTACAAGGGACTACTTGGACTTGGATATGCTTCTTGTTGCAAAGGTAGACTTAGGCTCAGTTGTGCTTGTTGTGGAGGTCATTGATAGTCTTGGTGGTTAGGTGAAATCGTGGGATATGTAGATAAAAGATCTTGGGGTTGATATGAAATTGAGGGCATTTGATCTTGTTGCCAAGGTGGATTTGGGCTTACATGTTGTATGAAAGTGGGTGGATATGTTGATGTGGCATTGATATGATAGGTGGATGAATTAGATTGGTATTAAGTTGAAGCAGATGACATGTAAGGTTGATGTGGAATTTGTTGAGGTTGGGATGGCATTTGGACTTGTTGTTGTGATATGACTTGTTGTTGGAATTGTTGAATGGGTTGTTGTGATGGTGATGGAGAGGTTACATAGGATAATGATTGTTGTGATATGGACTGATACGGGTAAGGGTTGACATTGGAAAGGTTAGGATAGGTTGATGAAGGATTGATGTGACATGTGGATGGATTTGGTTGATATGGAATGGATAGAGATTTTGGACTTGTCTCATCCTCATCAATAAAGAGATAGTCTCCTCGAAGTATAAACTTGGTCTTAGGAGGAGAGGCTCCTTTAATTGTGATCTTGGGCTTTGGTTCATTCTCATGATTTGAATTAGGAGGATAACCACCTTTAATTGTGACCTTGGGTCTTGGTTTATCCTCATGATTTGGATTAGGAAGAGGGGCTCCTCTAATTGTGACCTTAGGTCTTGGTTTATCTTCATGATTTGGATTAAGAGGATAGCCACCTTTAATTATGATCTTGGGTCTTGGTTTATCTTCATGATTTGGATTAGAAAGAGGGGCTCCTCTAATTGTGACAACCATTGTGACAAGTGTTTGACTTGGTCTAAGATGATGTGGAATTGTTAGGGTTTTATAGGATGTGATTAATTGAATGATTAGGTGGATGAGTGGGATAATGAAAGGGATGATTAGATTGAATAGATGGATGAATAGGAAGATTGGATAAGTGACTAGGATGATGATGATTGGATTGTGTGGAATGATGTGGCTTAAGATGTGTGTTGACTAGGAGAAATGCTTAGATTGATTTGTTTATGTGTTTGGTGTCTATAGCTTGATTTGGCAATATTCAAACAAATGATTATGCATATACACACATGAATCACTCATGCAAGACACATAAACAAGTTTTGACTTTGAAAATAAAATGTGATGATTATTAAACAAGCACTTGAAAACACATAAATAAGCCTAATGTCTAGTCAAGTGGGTATGGCCAATTAGATCTTAGGCTAGTTTGCACAAGGTTGACTAAGGAATTGAAAGCAAAATCCTACCACACAGCCGAGAGAAAGGGGTAACCCACCCTTCACCTTCACTTCCCAAAGGTATAAAGTTCTTTGGGGCTTAGCTAAGAGTGACAAGATTCCAACTCCCAATGAGGATGTCTTTCAATTCAGCCTCGGTTGAGGTTGTCCCTTGGAGTGGTGTGTCTCCAAGCAGGCCTCCTAAGAAGGGTATGACAAAAGCAAACCAAGTGCGCTGTCACTTGATTCACACTCACAATTGTAAATTAACCCTTTAGAAAATGAAATGTGTGGAAGACAATTCAAGCACTTGTTCTTTTTGGACCCAAATCTAAATGTGATGGAAGACACTTGTTCATTTTAGCCCAATTTTTTTATGTGTTTGCAAGCAATGTTCGTTTTAAGCCCAAAGTCCAAATGTGTGATCAAACAAGATTAAGAGATGAAATATGGAATGTGTGTACCTGATTATTTTTGCTTTCCAAGTTGTTGTTGTGACTGATCCAAGCACTGCTCTAGCTCCTTTGATGCCCCTACAAGTCACCAATCAAAAAAGAAACAAGTAAACTTGCATAGAAGAAAGCTATGTGAAAAAAAATGAAATCTAAAAAATTCTGATTAAGATGAGCTTATATAGTAGAATGGATTGCATATACAAAAAATTCAGAAAATTTCATGCACTTTAAAAAAAAATCGCTGAAAAAGAATCAAAATTGTAAAAGTTATGCTCGTTTGAAGTTTGCAATGAAAGAGTGTTAAGATTGAAAAATAAACCCTACAAAAAATCAGCAAATAATGTCATCCAATAGAAAAATAGATATGACCATGAGATCCCTTATGATTTTCTAATCAATATCAAAAAAAATTTGCTCAAATTGGACTCCATATGCAAAAGTTATGTCATAAACTAAGGTTTGAAAAAAAAAAATTTGACAAAAAATCCATTTGTACCATAGATCTGAAAAATAATGATATATAAAAATGGATTTAAATATTTCTAACCACCTACAAAAAATAGAATGTGATTTGGTTAGCTAGATTGGAAGATATAATTTTTTTTTCTAAAAGTCGTGCATCATAAAATTATGAAAAATCAAAATCGCAAGGTCAACTTCAAATCGTCATAACTCCTTGAATACTAAGCCAAATCTTTAATGTAACCCCTTTTCGGAAAGCTTTCAAAGTCCTTTTTCCAAAGAATCCAAGATCTCCTTTTTCCAGGACCTATGTAAAACAAAAAGCCCTCTGCAACAGATTTGGTCATAAACAAAGAAAATTAGCAATATAAAATATCTTCAACCTACAAATCAAAGGGCATAAATTTGCAAAAACTAATGATTAGATCCAATTGGGCATGTTCACGTCAGGTTCACCAAAATGTATAATGAAAAATTTGGATAAATTGAAAAGGATAAAACAATACAATGCATTACCTCAATCCAAATCTTCAATACCTCAAATAGATAGATGCAAGATGAATTGTTTGATTGATTTGATATGTTGGTTGCTCAATTCAGTAGCATAACAATAAGATGGAGATTGATAGATGGAAGATGATAGATGATATGATGCAAACGCTCTAATGATATTTCGGCAGCATAAGGATACTCCAACTCAATGCATGCCAATGGCTTATGAGGGGATTGATTTATAGGAAAGGCTTGGTTCGAATGGATGGTTGATATTAAAAGGCTAAATGATTGATGTGGACGACTAGGATTGATTCAGTTATTCCCACTCTTCAAGGAAGTTGTAGTCATGTGACAAGTGTACAAAGGAGGATAAGGCGCATATGTGACCGTGCACACAAAAAGTACTACATGTGTGATTGTGTATATAAAAAGAATATTAAATAAAAAATGTACTAACACTTGATTCAATTAAGAGGTGGACAAGTGTTGAAATGTGGTGAGAGGTGAGAACTTAATTCAACTATTTTATTTGAATTAGTTGGGATATGTGAGGGAAATCAATTAAATAAATAAAATTTATTTAATTAATTGGGAAGATGATTAGGATAGGATTGGGATATGAATGAGAAATTATTATTTTTTTTAAATGCGCCTAGTAAACTTTTTAACGTGACCGGTGACGCTGGTGTGACACGCCCTCTGGCTCCACACAACGCTTATGCCCAGACCTATGAATCAGTGAGGCCACAACATGGGGGACCGCATCCCCAAGAAAGAACACTTCAAACCCGCGAGCTCATTGGCCCAACGAAGGCATAACGCCTTGCAAGCTCGTTTTCCCAACAAGGGTTTGAACTCTGGTGGCCGCCACTACAACCGAGTGACTTAACCACCGAACCACGCCCTTATCGGTAATATAAATGGGAAATTAATTAAATAAATAAAATTTATTTAATTAATTGGAAGTGGGATTATGAATGTGAAATTAATTAAATAAATAAAATTTATTTAATTAATTGGCTAATGAATAAATGGAATTAAGAGTGGGATAGGACAAAATGCTACATGATGTCTAGGATAATATTTTTAACTAGGTGTTGCAAGACATGGACAAATTTGGGTGTCTACAATCTTTTCTTGTCTTCACAAATCTGTTTGATCTTACAGAAGAGCTTTCACCCAGATCATATCTTTGTTTTCCATATACACTGGATTTGAATGCAGATTTAGACTTAGGAAGAGAATCACCAAATTCAGTCAATTCAAAAGCTAAAATTTTGCCAACCAGGTGATCTCTTGTAACATCTGTGACAGTCCTGATCTCTTCTATAGCAGCAATCTTATGTTTATATGAATCAGGCAAGGATCTAAGCACTTTTGCCAAAATCTCTAATTCTTCCAAAGTTTCGCCAGCACACCTGATCCCACACACAAGTTCATTTATGTTTTGCATGTAGATTGTGATGTTTTCATCTTTAATCATCCTCAGATTTTCAATTTTTCCTCTCAAACTTTGTAGTTTGGCACATTTGACCCATTCATCTCCTTCATATAGATTCTCCAACTTCTTCCATATTTCATGAGTAGTTTTCAGACCAAAGACATTAGTCATTTATGAATCAGTCAGGGTACTCAACAAGGCTTCTTTAGCTCGAAGGTTATTTATGGCATCTTTGACTTGATCTGGAGTTGAAGGACCTTTCTCTGGAGGTTCATACTTATCATTGGTTGTTGACCAATAAGCATCACCTATGCATTGTAAATGGCATTCCATGCGATTCTTCCAAATAGAGTAATTTGTTCCATCGAATCTTGGACTATCCTTCTTGTAAGTCAACACCTTAGATCTCCTTGAGTGGTTAAGCTTCTTCTAGAGGAACCTCGCTCTGATACCAATTGTTGGAATAGGTCTGGACAACTAAGAGGGGGGGTGAATCAATTGTCCCTAAATTATTAACCTTTTTCTACACTTTTAAATCTTCTTCCTTAATTCACAGTCAGATTAATGATGTAAACAATTAAGTATAGATTAACACATGACCAAAAACAACATGAACACACAACACCAAAATTTTGATGTGGAAAACCTGATTAAGGGAAAAAACATGGTGGGGGTTAACCCACAAAAATGTGTACCCTATTAAAAGTACTTAAGAAAATAGAAGGCACATGCCTTCGGGCGCACTGCCCAGAGCTCACTGCTCAAGAAGAGGCTCACTACCTATAAGAAATTATGAATTACATAGAGATAATGAACTGAGAAATAACATCTACATTCATGCTTGAATCAGTCCATTTGAAGGCTCACAAAAACTTCTGCTCTTAACTTCAAATACTTCTTCACTGACTCTTCACTCTATACTCCCTTCGCTCTTCTTCTTCTTTGCTTTGCTTTTGATCCTTTCTTTAGATTTAATTCATTTTGTTCAAGGATAATTTTCCACAACTCTTCAACAAGTCTTTATACACTTCATCAACCTTGGAATGATCAATAAGGTCAGCTAAACTTAACGTGGATCTTTACACTGTCGACCAAGCATAACTAGAATATGAAACTTTCTTCACTAACATATCGTGCTTCATAAAATGCTCTTTGGATCATCCGCAACAGGTCAGAAACATCTAGTCAGCCAAGATTAGGAAGAACATCAACCTCAAAGAAGAAATCTTCAATCAACAAGCTCAAACTTCAATCCAGACCTCCAACATAGTAGCCACATGATCCAGAGACCTCCACAAGCACATTGAATTCACCAATAACATCCACTCTAAACCAAATTACCAAAATCATCTGTATCTTCCTCTAGAACCTCAAGAACACTATTTGTCATGATTGTCAAACTAGAAAGATAGCTTGCAGACCTCCAAACCACGAACCACTAGAGTTGATACTACACACTGACTTCCCAAACATGGCTTCAAATCCACAAACCATAGTATTTCACTGCAGAGCAATCCGAACCAACTTACTGTCACACTGTCTCTTTTGAATAATGCAAAATCTGGTTCTACTCAGATGGCCATAACTTCTTCAAATCTTCATGTGGACTTCTCAAATCTTAATTAGAGAAACCTCTGACAATCCTCTACATAGCCATATGGTCTGCATGCATTGATTGTCATTAATTTTCTCAATATCCTCAACAATCCGGTCTTCTATACAGACAGCAAAATACGATACAGTTGACACCAATGGCAACAAGGATATGTTGACATCAATGACAACACCACTTATGCACATATTTACAACAAATTTGTGTTGTTGAAATAGAATATCCATTTTTGTTGCATGCATACAATCTAACAGAGTTGCTACATCATTCCTCTTAATAGTAGGTGGTACAATCACCTTTTGTAAAGCTTCCTGGAGGATTCTGTGGTATGTAGGCAATGTTTGTACGAGTTCCTAAAGAGATATCTTAGTAGGAGTAGCATGAAGCTGCTCAACAATATCATAATCTTGACCAGCTTTATGCATTAAATGGGGTGGTTGAGGAAGCATAGGTTGAGAAGTTGATAAAGAGGTCAAAATATTCAATTATTGTTTACTTTGTTTATTATTTCACATATTGTATGTGTGAGCAACCACATTGTGATAGGGTTGTTGCAACACATATTGATACGCTTGATTTCCTTGAGTAATCTATTTCACAAAATTGAGAATGTAACCTGGGGGTCGAGGTGATATTGGAGCACCATGAACCATAATCATCAGTTTGAAGCGAGGAGGCACATTATGTGCCCCATTCACAATGAGTTTAAGAACATTAGTGCACTTATTTACTATCCCCTTAGTGGATGGAATAAGTCTATTAATGATGATTGAATTAACATTATTTTTATTTTGATTAAGCTCGACATCCATCCCTAAAGGATTTAATGTGAGAGACCTTTCGTCATCCACCAATGTTTCATCTCTTTAAGGGAGAGCATTAGATCAAAGGGAAAGTACAATGTTATTGAGAAGGTTGGTGATGATTGTATCTTTAGTGATTTCCAGGGGTTTCAACATGCAACCAAAGGAGAACTATTCATGGTTTTCACATCCTTGGTGATGTCCAAAGTACTTGAACATTCAGCCAAAGGAGGAAGATCAAGGATCTTCACTTCCTTAGTGATATCCAATGTGCTTGAACATTCAACTAAAGGAGGAGTAGGATGACTCATGGAATCATCATCATCATATACTTTAGATATTAGATCCTAGGCATTATCATGATTTATAGTAGCAATAGAAGAATAGGAACTTTCACAATCATCTTTCTCATGAGTATTCATGGAGATGAATTCGGTTAGATTTTCTAATATTGAAGGATGCTCACCCATGAGTGTTATGAATCTATGAAAATCAAGATCTTTGATATACACATGCAAAGATACAAAAGAGAAATGAAATGAAGATGCCATAATAAAATGTCTTGGAACAACAATGTACAATAAGATCTATTAATTTATCAAGTACACCCAATATGAGAGACTTTTGTACACCACAACACTAGTTTAAGGAAATCAAGTTTTTGAAGCTTTTTGGAAAGAAAAATATCACACTAGTGTCACTACAAATGGAGTAATCAAGATTTTAAATGTTCTACACGAAAGACAATTTTAAAATTTCTTGCAAATAAACGTTAAATAGGTGTCAAATTCCTTATGTTGAAATATACAATGTGTAATTACAAACATGTGAATTTTCAAACCAAGGTATGAAATGATGCAAAATTTTCAAATGAATAATGAAAATATGCTATAAATTAATGCTATATCTGAATTTAAAATGTATATGATAGAAGCAAAATCTGAAATCATATTTTGACTAAAAACCCTAGCTTTTGAAATTGACTAGGTTTTAGGAAAAATGTAACATTTTCAACCAAACACTAGCAAATGAGATCTTCAAATGTGATGTATAACACCATGAAATAATTGTATACTATAATATGGATCATATCTAATGTAAAAATCAGAAATTTAAATCATTCTATCATATGCAATGAAAGCAATGCAAAACTATGCCTTTTTTCAAGCCTAAAATGCTTGATTTTTTCATTTTTTTCAATGCAAGTATGAAAAATATGTCTTAAAACAGAGAGGATGATAAGGTACAGAAGCCTAAAATCCTTTAAGAAATCCAATAATTCAACAATATTTTCCACAACACACCAATCTTGAAACCCTAGGTTGAAGATTAGCTAGATTTACTAAAAATGCAAGGATTTTTAAAACCCTAACAATAGAATTAAGCTATGAAATTATGCAAAATGATGAATGAATTGAATCCAATTAGATCTAGGGTAGAAAATAGATTATATTTGATGCAAGAAGGATGCCAAAGTGTAATATCTATGTGTTCACCAAAGTGTTATGGTGAAAAAGAGAATGAATGAGACTAGCATGCACACTAGGTCAAACCCTCTTCCACAATAAAATTCAAGGACAAGAGAAAGCCAAATCACTACCAAAGGGAGATGGACTCAAATATAGATCTTGTGCTCTTGTTTTCTATGGGAAGATCAGATTTAATCAAGCCTTTTTATCAAACCCTAGGTCAAGTATGCATAAAACCCTAGTTCTACGATAATCAACTTGTAACAGACAAAACATGACTGAAACCCAGAATCTAAATGTACAAAGATAATTAGAGAGATATCAAAACCTATGCCTCGAAAGTTGGAAAGTTGGAGGACTATTTTGTGGGTACCTAGAATTCCAAAAAGATGGAATCTTTAAAAACTAGAAACTCAAGAAATGTCACAGAGAATGTCTTGATGCCAGATTCAATGCATGTTCAAGTAGGAAGACTATTTCAAGGGCACCCAAGTCTTCTGCAAAGGAATATTCATGAAATTATTTTGAATCTAGAAACCCTTTCCCTTACAAAACCTTCTTGTACCTTCACCTCTTAATATTTTGCATTGTAACCTACACACAAGAAGAAAAGGGGTTTGGGGGTTATGGTGTTCAGGGGCTTGCCTCAGTCAAATCCTGAGATAGCATTCAAGCTTCCCAATGTCGTTGTTTGATAGAGAGTGCATACCCTAGCAGTGTAGAGGATAAATATAAATCCATGATAGAATGATTCAAATAACAATGATATCACCTTGGAGGTGAAGCCCTTAGGAGAATGAAGATCCTTCAACTCATAAGGAGATGGATGATGATTCCAAATCTGTAACAACACATAATACAAACACAAATCTTCTCTAACAACACAATGAATGCTTTGAATGCTCTTTGCTCCAAGATAATAAGTTTGCTATATCCATCTAGGTTACAAATGAATTAAAAAATGCTCTTATATATGCTTTCTCACTAACATTCGTAAATTAAATCAAAAGAGCCAACAAGGAGAAACCTTTTTAAAGGTTCTATGTTGACATGTATTTTAATTTTCCCTGACCAATCAGGGAGGACTTAGGCATGGGCACCCAAGTCCCAAGGCACCTTTTTGGTTAGGGTTAAGGCTAATAATGGGCCCCTAGTTTCCAATTTACATGGGTTTTAGGGCATTTTGCATCGGGATGAATATTTATGATGTATAATCTTATCACGGGGACCTAGGATCTAAAGAAGGAGGTAAAAACGCATGTGTCCACCTTTTACTCCTTAACAAGAACTATTTTTTCTAGGCCCCTTATTGAAACAAAAAAGTAAATCAAACAACTAGGTTATCTTCTAAGGCCAAGACCTAGTAGCAGAGACTTTGGGGTAGTCATTTTTCATTTTTGAGATTTGATTCCTTTTAGAAGAGATGAGATACTTAATATCTTATCTATGTTGAGAAGTGTGTCAAAACACCCATCAAAAAGTAGGTATTTTTTCTTAAAACATGGCTCTTATCTTTGTTGTTGTCCCACATCTAGACCTCCTTTGACAAGATAGTCCAACTATAAGTTTGATATATAATTAGCTCAAAGTAAGTTTTGAAAATTAAGATGAGAGAACATACCATAGATGTTTGATGTTTACATATGTCACGTCACCTTGTCACAACAACCCACCATGATGATAGAAGACATGTAACTCAAGGACAAAGCTTACACTACAAAAGAAGCAAAGAAAACCAAAGATCACAAAACATAAGCTAAGATAAAGAAGAGATAGGAGAAAAAAGTGGGAAAAGAGAGAAAGCAAGAAAATGGGGATGAATCTTACTAGGGTGCTGATCGAAAAATGTTATGATTTCCTTCTATCTCTAGAGAGTGGATGATCACTTTTTATGATGTATATCGCATCCTTGGGGTTCCTATTAGTATGAAACAACATGTTCATCATAAGAGGAAGTCAAAGAGAGAGATTAGTCTAGGTGGCTATGATGGGATTTACTCAACTTGGAGATCACCTCAGCATTTTACTTACTTTGATCCCTGGACCTGCCATTCTACCCTTATGGAAGGTCTTGATCAAATTGATTGCCACTCACTTGTCTAAAGGTAACAAGGTTCATATACTTAGGTGGTGTTGAGAACCAATAATTCAATGTTTGGAGTACGGCATAATCTTTGTAAGGGAGGTTGACATACTTGCCTTGGTCTATCAAGATTTATATCAGATTTCACAATGAGGGAAATTTACATTTAGACACACTCCACTCCTTATGTAATGGATCTTTTAGCATATTATTCCTTTTCAGTGTGAGATGCTCCCTTTCAACCCAACACTACCAATTGTTAAATGATGGGGTTAGCTTGGGCATTCATATGCTTCCAAATGAGCTATGACAACATTGATAGATGAAGACTTCATTTCAAACCCTTACAAAGATGTGGAGATATTGGGGCTAGGAGATAGAGTTATTCAATCCCACTATTGAGGAATTGTCCACCTGATAGATAGGAATGTGTTGATTGAGACATCCTATTGCATGGGTGCCTTAGTAGTTTAGTAATTAGTTTTTCAAGGATTTCCCCCAATGTCCCCATTTTATAGATTTGTTCATAAGGTGACTAATGAACAATGTGGGGCACTTTAGTGGATCCCACTTACTCTAGGTGTTTTAATTATAAGACCACTTCGGGGACCTAATCTAAGAGAGTGATGAGACAAACATGCTAAGAGAACTATTGCTAAGGAGGTTAATGACCCAGATAATGAGACTAATGAGGACTACATTTCTAAGGAGGAGGGAGATGAGATAGCATTAAAGGGAGAAGACTTGGCTTTTAGAGATAAGGAGGTAAGACCAGTGGAGGCCACACTTGGACATCAACTTGGTCCACTTATAGGGATAATAGAGGAGGAGATAGGATTGTTTATTCCTCATGGCAACCTAGAGATTCTCCTAAGTGCTATGCTAATATACTCCTTTTACTTTAATTTACTTACACTTGCTCTTTTAGAAATGATTTAATCTCTTGCATTGACTAACACTCTTCTTTTTCTTAAACTTTTATATGGGCACTACTAATGGGTGGAGAGATCTTATTAGGAATATTTCTATGGATATCCTATTTCCTACTAGTGGATGAATTAGAGGCCCTCTTGGTCAACACTAGGATGCCTATTTTTGTAGGTCATCATATAGATGTGTTTTCTCCTACTTACCATGTTGGTCAAGATATAGTGCCTCAGAGGACTAGGATTGCCACATTATAGGCTAAGGTTTCTTTTCTTCAAGAGATGGTTTTCCTTGGGGTTCATAGATGAGCTTCTAATTCATGGGTCTTGACATGAGGACCTTCAAATTCATAGATTCATAGTCATGCCCCTTCACAAGGGCATACCCACATGACTCCTAGAGCCTCAAATGTAGTAGATAGTAGGAGGAGACCCCAGAGCTAGAGCCCTACAAGTTTTGTTGGTCAGAGTCATCCTTGAGGTCTTTGAGAGACCAACTTTATTTTAGAGATTTTGGTACTTGTCCCCTTGCATGGGGAGATTTACATTCTTGTGTACATAATTTATGTCTTGTAGGGTCCCTTGATGGAGCAATTTGTACTCATATGTTTTACTTTATCACTTATTGTAGTGATTTCAATTGGTTTTGATCTATATATAATCATAGTCAATGTTTCATACTTTACTTTCCTTCTTGTGCACATGGTTGGCTAAAATTTTTATTGATGTTATTATGATTCTTATGATTATAGATGTATGATGGAAAAATTCTCATGATATAATTTTGTTTACTTTTTCTATGAAGTGCATGTGATCATAGCATGTATGAGTATAACAGATGTACACATGGATGGAAATGCAAAAATGCTTATTTACTTTATTTCTTTATTTTTCTTTTGTATGATATGCATATGGAACTAACATTGTGGTTGCTCTTTATTAGTATTTTTAATCTAGGGGATTGTGAGTTGACATAGCATAGGGCGACCTAAAATTTTAAGAGGGGATTTATTTAGGGAATCAATTGGGAGTGAGGAAAGAGATGGAATTATTTTTAGATTAAGTTTCATAGAAGGAAAAACATTGATCCTTATCTAGAGCAAACAATTAGACTAGCTTCAACTTGGACAAGAAACAAAATATTGGTACCTTCTAGACTTATATTAAAATATGGCCAACAAGTCAAATCTAGGGTAAAAGATGAAAGGAAGCAAGGTATGCATAAAATGCTTCCTACACTAATCTACTAAGGAAAGATTTATGCAAATTTTAACTTTAATAGTTATAGATTAAGATGCACATTAGCAGAAAGATAATAACAACATTTAAATGCAAAACTCACAACACAAGATATACATGGGGAAAACCCTTTTAGGTAAAAAATTCCACACTCCAAAGCCACCCAATATATTATTTATGAATCAAGAAGATTACAATATACTTGCAGAGAAAGCTTTCATAGGAGTATATCCAACCAGAGATCCAGGAGGTAACTCAACATCTATAATACTCTTACACATAACCTCAATCTCAAGCTCCTGATATATAGGAGATACCATACAGTAAACCGTCAACGGTAATTACAAAACCATGAGCTAAAACCACCCAAAAGTGGTGCCCAAACTATCGCCAATCAAAGATGTCTTGTGATGTGTCAAAACACACACCAATACATGTAACTCTCCCCTTTACAACTCTTTTATGTTTCCAACACATTTTAACATTTCCCAAAAACAAGAGGTCCAACTTCTGGAGGCCATAACTTTTGATCCAAGTGTCTAATTGACGAACTATTTGATGTGTAAGAAAGATCGTGAAGAGATCTATCACGTTGTAACCCACTTCATTGGTTACAACAATTTTTAGAGCATTTAGGGACCTCTAAGTGCCTCAAAATTGAGTTCAAAACTTTTTTGGCAGTTTCAAAAAATAGAAACTTTAATATCTTGCAATCCATATATAATCTTGAGTCGAAACTCACCTAAGATGTTTACTTAGTTGTTTCGCACCTTCTACAAAAATTTTAGGTCAATCCGAGGTCAAATGTAAAGTTACTAAAAATAGTAAGTCCCACCATTTTTAGCCCTTTTGGAAACTTTGAAAGTTCTAGATTATCCTTCAAGATAAAGGGTATTCAAAAAGACCAAAACTAGGAAGAATAGTAACCTTTCAAAGTTGCAAGGTTGAGACACTTTTCTTAACATTCTCCCACTTGTCAAACACCTTACAAGAGCAAAGGGAGCATCAACACCATGATTTAATTGTTAGGGGCTGAGAGGCCCATAAACTCTGAACACCATATGAATTTCTCTATGCTCATCATAGGTTATGTCAAGGAATTTGCAACATTCATCAAAGTGTCAACTTTCTCCAAGTCTACCTTCCCATCCTCTACCATATCACAAACAAAATGGTATTGGACATCAATATGCTTAGTCCTCATGTGGAAAGTAGGATTCCTTGCCAAACATATGGCACTTTAACTGTCACAATAAATAGTAATCTTCCCTGCATCAAGCCCAACATCAAAACACAATCTCTTAAGCCAAATGGCTTCATTACAAGCATGAGTTGCTGTAGGAGTACAATCAACACTGAGAGGGGGGGTGAATCAGTGTTGTGCGAATTTTTAAATCTTTTTACACACTTTAACTTTCAGAGCACAAGTAGAGAAAGATAGCATTGATCTGTCAAATACATATGCACATGACTGTGAATACAGAAAGAGAACAAAACTTCTTAATTAAATCATACATACACAAAGAAGATTATGACACAAGAATTGCATGAGTGGAAAACCCTCCAGGGGTAGAAAAACCACTCTAAACTGCCTCACTGGCTTAAATGAAAAACTTCTTACAAATGTCTCACTGACCACAAGCTTCACTAGCATAGAAAGGTCTCACTGACCACAAGCCACATTGGCATATTGTGCCTCACTGGCAAACCAAAATTACCAATCAAATGTAATAAGAAAATCAGAGGGATACTCTGTTTCATTCAATACAAATATATGTCTGTCAAATACCCATTCTATTCAATCTGACATCTGGATACACTCAACAATCCTTTATTCTGATCCAATCAACACTGCATTCTAATCCATTCAACAACACTGCATATCAAATCTGTATTCTAATCCAACACTTCACAACACTATTTGTTTCATCTCTATCCTTCTTGATTCATCCATCAATGCACCTGGAAAAACAACATTTTTACAGATTGAATGTTCTTCCTCCTATATAGAAAAAAAAATTTCATATACCTTTCCTCTGCAAAAATTCATTGACCTTTCATGAATATTTTATCTTCAATGTCTTTTCATTTTCTTATTCCCTGCAAACATCTCAAAAAATAATATCTGCATAAATCCATTTTCAAGAAGAAAATCTAATTTACAATGACTTATACTTCTCTTTCAAAAATTGATCCCTTTTTTTTTTTAAGAAAAACATTCTGTATCTCTTTATAAAACATATTTCTAAAAACTTGATCTGTTCTTCCAATGCCCTGTCTGATCGACTTCATCTTCCATCTGAAAAACCATTCATATTCCCTTTCATCTCCTGTGCAAAAATAATCCTTCAAAATCTCTTTCATCTTTCCAAGCCCTTCACAACAAGACTCTTCATTTCCTGTGAGCTAAAAAATAACTTTTTATATTTCCTTGCATCTGATCAACTTCATCTTCTATCTCTGCAAAAATAATTTTACTAATCTCCAATAAAATCATCTGAAAAAAAATAAATCTCCTTCCAAGCTTTTACATACAAAATTGTTAAGCTTCTTCTTCTTCACAATCAAATCAAAAAATATCTCCTCATAAAGATTTTTCTCATTTAGAAAAAAACAATAAAAAACTCCTTAAAAAAATTTCCAATTTTGTCACCAAATAAAAACTCATTTTAAAACTCATAAAAATGGTATGAATCAACCACTTAGAGTTTATGAAAAATTTCTAAATAAAACTTAAAAGCCATAAAAGCTTGGGGATCAGGTTTCAATACTTTCTAAAACACCTCTCAAATTCTTAATAGAATTTTTTCCTTAGTGCAACGGGCTCCACTTAACCTTTTTGGCGGTGAAAGTTTTAAATTCAAACCAAACTTTGAAAGCCCGCCCATTTTCCTCCATCGGTGATAATAAAGTTTTAAACTTTAAAAAAAAACAAAAACTGCCCTTTTGAATACACCGCGGGCCCTTAAAGCATTTTCAATTGTTTTTTTAAAACTCATAAAATTGCGCTCCAAAAACATGTGAAGAGAGTCATTTCAAATGACTTCCCGCCCGAGGCCTTTTGAAGAGAGACCGGTGGAGTCGGTTAGATGTATGAGGTGGGCAGGTCACCATTCAGATAGAACATAAAGTGTAATAGATAAATGACTGTCAAACAAGGCTGTTTAACTTTCAAGCCCATTTAGGGTATGAGAGATGTTTAGGATATTTAAAACAAATGGTGACACCTTGACCATTAGATAGCCTTCATTTTTAAAGCAACATTCTTGAAGCATATTAACACACCATATCCTCATGAAACCTTTACAAGATTAAAGCAAGATGCACATTGCAGATAATGCCACAAATCAAACTAAAGCTTCCACTGATGAAACTATTGCAAACATTGTAGACCACACACCTAGATATCTCATGAGAACTACTGACATGATTCCCTTTTTGATTTTACTATCCTGAATAATATATTCCAAGGTGATTGCCAATGAAGTACTCAACCATTATTCTTAATGGCAAATAATGAACACATCAAGAACATACTGCATGAAGATGAAGTATTACTGATATAAGCAACATACCATATGTCAACCTTCTTTAGATCAGGAATCATGACCTCCTTGTCATGTGATTCAAACAAGAACCTTGCCCTAATTTGAAACTATGTGCTTGCATAGTATGTGAATGTCACTGATGAGTAGACTATTCTACATAAGCCAACTGAGATACAACTATGGCAAGTTTTGCATTGCACCATCTCCTCTGATATGAACACACTTTTGACATCAATGACAACCTGTCACCATCAGTTGCTGCCATGTACTTAGCTTCAGTAGTGGACAAAGTGACCACAGGTTGCCTCTTACTCATCCAACTAATAGCACCACCAAACATAGTGAACACATAAGCACTGGCGAATCTCCTGATATCAATGTCACCTGCTCAATCTGAATCCACAAATCCATGAATACAAAGTGAATGCCAAGGTCCTATAGGATAACCATGATAACATAAGGAATACTCAAAAGTACCCCACAAATATCTAAACACTCTCTTCACTGCATCCTAATGTACCCATCCAGGATTTGCCATAAACCAACTAACGACTCCCACTACTTGGGCAATGTCTAGTCTTGTACAAACCATCGTATACATCAAACTTCCAACTGCACTAGCATAAGGAACTCTGCTCATGTCCTCCATCTCAGAAGGAGACTTTGGACAATCTCCAATAGATAACTTTGTCCCCATTGTAATAGGAACAGTTAAAGGTCTGCAAACCACCATGTTGAATGTCTCCAACATAGTGTTAACATACTTACTCTAGCCTAACCAGAGTTTTTTGTTTACTCTGTCTCTTCTAATATCCATCCCCAGAATGCACACCGAGCTGCCCCTAGATTTTTCATCTCAAACTGTACTGAAAACTGAGACTTCAAATCAGAAATCAAACTTTTACCATTCCCAATGAGTAACATATCATTGACATACAATGCAATAATGAGAATGCGATCATTGTCCAACTTGTAATAAATATAATGATCTAATTTTGATTTTAGAAATTCAATACTCAATACAAAGGCATCAAACTTCTAGTACCACATCCTAGGAGACTGTTTCAAACCATACAAAGACTTTTTCAACTTGCAAACCAGATTTTATTTACCTTTCACCACGTAGTGCTCTGGCTGTGACATATAGATTTCCTCCTCCAAGTCACCATAAAGGAATGTTGTCTTCACATCCATCTATTCCACTTCTAGATCATATGCTGCTGCAAGAGATAACAAGAACCGAATAGATGTTAGCTTTTCAACAGGAGAGAAAATCTCACCATAGTCAATTCCTTCCACCTGAGAATACCCCTTTGTAACCAATCTAGCCTTATATTTCTCAACACTGCCATCTAAACCAAATTTATTTTTGAAAACCCATTTCCATCCAAGAGGTTTTCGTCCCTCAGGCACCAAGTCCCAAGTATTATTCATTTCCAAAGAATCCATCTCCTCTTCCATGGGCTCTTTCAAGGAACCTACATCTTTCATACCCATAGCCTCTTTCATAGTTGTAGGCTCATCAGTGTTAGAAATCAAAGAAAAAATACAACTAGAATCATGCAATGAATAACCAAACCTATAAGGTTGCTGCCTTATCCATATGGACCTCCTCAAACATTGAGGTTGAGGTTATTCATCTTCTTCTAAACTTTTAGAGATACTAGAGCTATCCTCATTATCAGATCTAATAGATGTTTTTGGTCCAACTTTCTCAAGGGTGGAAGGAAGCTGAACCACGTCATCTTTCTTCTCTTCTTTCTCTGGCTACAAGACAATAAAAGAAGGATTGAGCCTTCTAAAGATCACACTTCTACTATACAAAACTCTTTCAGCCACCAGATCCCAAAGGTTGTACCCTTTTACATCGATGCCATAACCGATGAAGATCACTTCATAGCCTTGTTCTCTAACTTAGACCTCTTTTCCTTAGGCACATGTGCATATGCCTCACAACCAAATACTTGAATATGTCTTAATGAAGGTTTTTTACCAAACCATACCTCCATAGGTGTCTTATCAATGAGCACTGATGTAGGAGACCTATTAACTAGGTAACAAGTGGTAGCAATAGTTTCAGCCCAGAACTTTTGTTCAAGACTAGATCTACTTAGCATACTCCTTGCCCTCTCCATCAACATTCTATTCATCCCCTCTGCAACTCCATTATGTTGAGCGGTATTCAGAGTTGTCTTGTGCCTCTCAATCCCCTGTTCTTTACAGAACTTATCAAAATATGCTGAAAAAAACTCACCATTGTTGTCAATCCTCAAACACTTAATCTTTATATCCTTCTGATTCTCTACAAGAGCTTTGAACTCTTTGAATCTACTAAAGACTTTAGATTTACTTCTAAGGAAATACACCCATGTCCTTCTAAGTTGTAATCATCAATGAATGAAACAAAGTAAACAGATTTTGAAATTGAAGGAACATTAACAGGACCAAACACATCAAAATGAATCAAGTCCAACACCTCAAAAGATTTGTGAGAACTGGAATAAAACTAAACATGGTTTTGTTTTCTATAAATGCAATGTTTACAGAAATCAAACTCAACATTACAGACATTCATACCCTCAACAAGATTTTTATTTTTCAGGGTCCTCAAACCCTTTTCACTAATGTGACCAAGCCTTTGGTGCCGTAGCATTGTCTTCTCAACTGGAAGTTTCATCTCCATAGAATGAACACCCTTAGTTACCCAGAAAGCACAACCATTGGAAGTAGATGCAATAGTCCTCTTCGTTGTTGGTTCCAATGGTGAGGATGAAGACTATAAAACTCTCTTCTTTGAAACAGAGGCACTATTGCACTGAACTACACATGCATCAAGCTAAAATGGAGTGCCAATCTGAACACCCTTAGCTAACAGCATAGATCCTCTAGTCATCTTGCATCCTCCATTTTAAATAACAACCTGCACACCCACATCATTCAACTTACTTACATAAAGATGTTAGGAATTACATGCAGAAGATATCAATTAAATGCAAATAAAGATTAAACAGAGGAATGAAAATACACAGAAATAATAACAGCAAGAGACAATTTTTAACGTGGTTCACCCAAACTCGAGCTACATCCACCAACAGAGAGTCAATATTATTATCCAGTAAATCAAACTGATTACAACTAGCAATCCTTGCAACTCAATACCGCTGCAAATGCTACAATACAATATCAATGGAAACCCTAACCCTTAGCTATTTTTATCAAGACTTATGTTGGTTACAAAATAGTGTTTTTTATGTCGGCCAATAGAAAAAAATAACTCCCCTGGACCCCATAAAAGGTGCTACCCCCAAACCCTCATTAAATAATTTGGGGGGAAACTGCGCCAATAAAAGGGGAAAATTTAACCTCCAAGTCTGATTAGGCTCCATATAACAACAAAAGAAGGTTCCATGCCAAACTAGGGATATGCATAACACCATTGTTCCCCTTCACTCGTCCATCAGGGAATCGAATCAAGACTCTTCCATGGTCAACAATCTTCAGGTGAGAATCATCACCCAAGTACACCTTTCCACCATCGTATTCTTCATACTTTAAAAACCAACCCTGATGTGAGGTCATGTGAAAAGATGCACCAGAGTCAATAAGCCACACATCCTCATATGTGTTGATGGTGTTTCTAGCATGCAACAACGTAGGTGTGATTGCTAGTTTCACACCTCTCTTGAAAAGTATCTTACCCTAGGTAAGACTACTCCAAGGATAATACAGCTAGGTCTTAGCTTGCTTGGAATTTCTCAGTGGTTATGTTTTAGCTGTACCTACAAAGGGGCCTTACATGCAATCTGCAAATATTCAGGTTTGGGGCAGCAAAAACCCTATTATGATTTTCAGCTAATAGATAAGGTAAGATGTTGCTGAAACTTTCTATTCTAACAACTAAACAGTGGGTTTAAAGAAAATGCAAAAGATTTAGGGTTTTGGAAGGAGTCCTAAGTGACATTCACAATGCAAGGGTTATCTCCAGTAGACAAATATTCCAGACTTTTAAACCAGTTCTCTGAGTTACCAAACTGAAATGGGTGTTACAGTGCTGCAGAAAATAGTCTATCTTCAATGGAAGTCGAAAGGTTTTCAGACCACATTCATTTGTTAAATACCCAATAAATGGTGCAACTTAACTCATAAAATGAAGTTGAACTTCAGCACAAATCATAAGCCTAGACTAACTTTACACAGTTATTTACCATCAGCAAACAACTAAAAGTATGGACTTGGAACATTCATCAAATACTGCAGCAAACCATTAACATCATAAAAGCACAACTAATCTAACTATGGGAGAGCAAGAAGCAAACCATGAAAACCACCATGAATCGACACAAGATATAAATTCTTAGAAATACTGCAGAAACTTGCTTTGTATTAATTCAAATGGCACAGAGTCAACAATTTGGCATCAAAATCTCTCTTACAAAAGGTGGAAATGGCAGCCCTTTATATAGAAAGCAGCATACCCTAGCCCTTCAAATAAACGGTGGAGATTAACTCAACACCGACGGTCCAGATTACATCAAGAATAACCCATATTAGTTCCCGGATTACATTTTGTCATTTATGAAAAAGATGAAAAAACAGCCCCAGATACATTAAATCTAGTCATTTTGACTAGCCAGCTCAATACACTAGTGAAAAGGCTCATTTTGGAAGTGAGAAGAAGACAAAAATGAGTCACATGTCATCCAGATACATCAAGTTCACAACAGTGACGGGATTGAATCAATAAAATATTCAAATAATATTAAGACTCTTTATCCAGATCAATGCTATCCTCGCTGGTCAGCTTATTTCGATAGGTCAACCATGCTTCAAGCGCCGGATTGATGTCAGATGGGTTCGGATCTTTCAAATGATGTACTCTATAATCAAATACTTCCAGCTCCTGACTGAACTTGGTGTATATCCTTTCAAAATCCACCTCTGCCCTGTGGAATGCCTTAAATTCTGCTCTGAGGTCACTTGCTTTATCCAGCCGTTCTTCCGTGCTTAATGCAGTGTCTTCAAATAATATAACATGCAGCTTACCTTTGCATTTTTTGGCCTCAAAAGGAGCATAGTCATCAAAAGACTCATCCCTACAGCTTCTCAAAGCATCACTGATATCGTATATGATAGATCTTAGTTCTTCGTCGGCAGGTTTATATGCCTCCTTTACTTGTTCAAAGGTTTCCTTCCTCAAAAGTAATTGCTGATACCATTCAATAGCCTTTGGGAGCCTATCCCCAGTCAAAATATTTTCACTGATCAAGGTTTGAGCTGGCAACTCTCGGATACCCTTGATTCGCGGATACATGTGAGAGTAATATTCGTCGAAAGAGTCACATTCATCACACAAATCCTTCCATTTTTTATGCAAATCCACCGCTTGTTGGTGGGCATGAGCAGAGGCACTTATGGCGTTGCATCCTGCCTCAAAAACACTCATCAACCAATTCTCGACGCCCTGGGACTTTGATCTTACCTCGCTTAGCTTTGCCATTTTGTCGGTAGATAGGAAAGTTGGCACGGTCCTTATATCACCTCCTGCATCTACTGGTTTTACCAGAAACTGAAGGCATGCTCTGAGCTCCTCGTTTTGGCGCTTTAATTCCTTTTTGGACATCTCGTCCTTATCCAACTGCTTCAGAATTGACGTAACCGATCCTTTGAAATCATCCACCCTTTGAGCACGGGTGGTTGGGCCTAAATCAAATGTGGATATTACATAATCTTCCACCCTGACCTGATCTATTGCCACATCAGCCGGAGGGGCAGCTACCTCCGCGATCCTTGAGCCTGATTCGCTCTGATAGATCCTTGATTGCACCTTGGCCCTTTTCTGTTTCTAAGGCTTTTGAGCCTGCGATATGATGGTGCTTAAATCAATTTTCATCACTTCAATCTGGGGTTCGGGGTATACCATCCTACCTTGCAGCCATTTGGGAGCAGAAGATTTGTTCAACTCAGTGGCTCCATCCTTATCTAATACAACCAATTCTTTAGAAGGCTCTTGTTCGGGCTCAGGACTCTTCTCCTTTTCTCCTTGGGCCAATTCATTTAGGCTTTCAAGCACATTTTCCCGTGCAATTTTCAAAACTTCTTCTATTGGATCCTTGCTCAGGGGACTATCAGATATATCAATTATTTCTACACCATCTGATGTGTCGAGTAGGCTTTTATCATCCATACTGGTCAATACTTCCTCACTCTTTTCAGTTACTACTCCGTGCTCCTGCAACTCCAATTCTGCGCACACCTTCTCGATACCAGTCAACAAAGGCACTTCCAATGATTCTGCAGGCATTTGTGAAACGGGGACAGCAGAAGAAATCATGAAGAAAGGAGTACTAATTTGAGTCAAATTAGCTAAGGCTGGTGATAAGGAGGAGGAAATGGTAAAGGGTGAAGCAAAGGCCAATGAGGGCAACGGAAGTGGGGGTGATAGGATGGTTGATATGGAAGGCAGTGGTAAGGGAGAAGAAAGGGTAGATGTAGCAGAGGGGTATGTAATGGCAAGAGTGGGAGAAACAGGATTGCTGGGATCACCAGAGGAGATTGCCAGTGAGCAGGAAGTGGTAGTAATGCTAGAGGTAGGAGAAACGGAAGGAGATGATTCCTGCGCAATGACAGCTAAAGTGGTGGGAGAAGTAGATGAAACGAAGGAAGGAGGAGGGATAGAAGTAGAAAAGGTGGAAGTCAAGATAGCAGTTCCTGTATCCGGTATGGGGGGTTGGGTGATTGAAGGAGTTGAATCATCTTTGGTGGTAACACTCTCCTTGCTTGCTGCTTTTGTTTTTACCTTCTTGGCCTTAGAGGCCTCCCCAGTGCTACTTGGCATGTCTTTCCTCTTAGAAGCTCTAGCCCTAGGAGGTGGATCTTTCTTCCGAGGAGATCTTACAGGAGGCTTTCTCACTTTTCCTACCCTTGTTGCCAAAGGGGCATGTTCCTCAATGTCTGAATCCTTCTCCTTGGTTGGCTCCGTATCATCTGTCACTAGTACGGGCTCATCTTCCTCTCTGCCAGAGTCTTTATCTGATTCAGCTGCCGTATAGGTCAATTGGACTCCTTGCCCCCTTAGGACACCCAATTGCGCTCTGACCTAGGCTTTACTTAATCTAATTGGCTCCTTCATGATCACATCCAAGGAGCTTTCTTCAACGTTCGCCCAATTGGGTAATGGGATGGGTAGGTGGTATTGCGTCTCCCATGGGCCTCTAACCATGATATTTTCATCATCCTGTAATTGGTCTGGTACTGCCATTATATGAAATTTCTTAATGAAATCCAAGGATAGCCTTGAGTACGCCCTCTTCATGACCTCATAGTCATCAGGGTAGTTGGCCCAGAAATCTTCAATATGGTCCTTGTGAAACAACTTCTTGCTCACAAACTTCTCCATCACTTGATTTGGGTCAAAGTGAGCCCTGGCATTGTAATAGTGTAAGTTCAAGAGTTGGAGCTCTATATCCGAATATTCAGCTGAGGCGAGGGAGGGGAACGCGTAGAGTCCTCTGCCAAACTTGATGGGGAACTAGACATTTGTTCTGTGCAAGTGCTTGAGCTTTTCGATGCATGGCATTAGTTGCCTAGACAGTTCTAGGAGCACTGTCTTATCATCGGGGTATCTTGGCAACCTATATGCCATTCCAGTGAAGCCTTGTACTCTGATATATGTAAACTTTTCGAATTGGATATACCACCGGCCATATTGGATTACTTCGTTCATAGCCTCAGCTGAAATCCTCAAGGCTGTATTACCTTGCAACTTCCTCGCTACATACATAGTAAATGCATCGTTGACCCGCTTGAAGTGTATCAAGGACTGTGATGAAGTCAACTGAGGATAGCCTTCATATACCTTGACCTGCATCTTTTCATCATTCCCAATTTCTCCAATCTTGGACAATCCGTCATAATGATTCATTCTTGCCAATGCATAAACGACGTAGGATGTCCATCTGAAATACTTCTTCGCTTTGAAGTTGCTGAAAGCTTCATGTATATTATCGCTAAGGATCTGCGACCAATGGAACTTGGTCCCCTTCAGTATTTCTGAGATTATAATGAACATCCAATCCTCAAAGGTGGAAGCAGTTGGTAACCCATACACTCTGCTCAAGAAAGTTATGATATCCCCAATTTCATCGTGGAAATCACTTCTGTATAACACTATGGGGAGCTTGACGAGAGCGGATTTCTTGCTCTTGACCCAATGGTTGTTTATATGTTTCCTGCATCCCTCCACATCTTTATTATATGCTTCCTTGGATGCTTGTCTGTCGGGCATGGTCATGGTTTTATGCCATGGAATATCTAGCATCTCTGCCAAAGCAGGCGGGGTCAAATTAGCTAGGATTTCTCCGCTAGCTGTCTGTATTTGTCTAGATACAATATCATATCTATCTGCACAACTTGCCATCAACTCTGCACATTGAACTGAGGTTGGGAAGGCGGCTGCTTGTCCAAGTCCACTGTCCTTTAGTCTCTTGGCTCGAGGAGTTGGAGTGGGTCCAAAGATTCTGAATCTGAAATCATCTAGGTCGATATGACCTAGATCAGTGTCTCCCACATTGCTCCACCCAGAGTGGATTCTAGTCTCTGGAGGTATCCCTTTGAACTCGTACTTCATGGCTTGAGCCCATGCAATCATCTAATCTGCAAAACCAGACCTTATAAGCTTGATAAAAAAGTAAGTTCCCTAATATACTCCTAGGATTACATAAGTAATCATAAATCCGTCATTCATTACAAACATGCAGTTGAAGGAAAACTAAGTTAACACAAACAAGGTACGGCATGCAATTAAATGTTGCAAAGAATTTCACCTAAACATTATTATCACAGCATTACAACCTTAATTGCATTACCCTGAACAATCTTCCCTAAAGAAACTTTAGCAAATTTGGCCATTCAAAGAGGTTTACGCTAATATGGAGGTTGTCCGACCTTGAGCGGGAAAAGCGCCATAATTGAGGTTGTCCGACCTTGGCGGGAAAATAAGGAAGGTCTGACCTTGGATCAGGGTCTGTTCTGTGCGTCCTGGAATTTGCGCTGTTTTCAAGGGTGTCTGACTTGTGCGAGATTTGGAGGTCCCCGACCTCCAATGGTTTATAAGTCGGTCGGTGGACAAATTGGCGCAAAACAATTGCCGATACAACATGGCTTCTTCTGCACAGAAATTAGGTAGGTCTGACCTACGCAAGTTTCAACGGAGTCCGACCAGGTCAGATGCAAGGCATTTTAGCGCATGGTCGGATGAAGGATATTGTAGCGCAAATAGTTTGATGAGTCCTCCTGGCGGGGTTTTCGAGCAGCACCGATTTCGCGGGGTTATGGACATCATCTGACTAGGTCGGATACAAGGTATTTTAGCGCAAGGTCAGACGGAGGATGTTTTAGCGCGAAAAAAAGTTTTCTGAGTTGCAAACATTTTTAAACCATCCGACCCGATTGAAAATGACATATTAGTTGCAAGGGTCGGATGAAGTTGTTTTCAACGCAATTGGGCGTTGGGCTTTGGCGCTAGATCCCGGGGTGTCGGACCAGACCCGATGACATTGGTGTTGAAGATCGATTGGGGTCGATTTAGCACCGACTTGGTGCATAGGGTTTGTAGGGCTTAAACCCATAGAGTCTAAATTTGCCTAAGGTCCTCTAGCTTGTGGTTTTTTTACCTGAATCCTAGTCTAGGGTTTTGAAAAACTGAAGCGACAAATTTGCCAAACCCTAACCTAGAACTATCGTGTTTTAACAATCATATTCAAATACAAAAAAGCCCCGACGGCCTCCCTTGACTTACTTGAAAAAACCCCTAAAAAAAACATGAAATAAAGAGGGTTAGAACCCTACCTGCAAATGGCGGCGCAGATTCAAACTTGTCAGGGAGGTCGCGGGTTCGAGCTCGGGCGATGTTGGTAGTGAAGATTGGAGCTCGGGATGCACAGTTGGAAAAATAAAAATGAGTTAAACTCATTTAATTCCTTATTTAAACCATGCCATTCCGTAATTAATCACTCGGAAGTACAGACTGTCAACGTGGATTTGTAGTTGGTCTGGCTTGGCAAAAAAACTGGAGGTCTTTGACCTGGTCGGTCGAGGGAAGATTCAGCGCAAACCCTAGAGGTTTGACTTGCCCTTCTTGGCAGGGTTTTCGAACCCATCGGACCTGCGGGGTTCTTTTGGGGATCCGACCAAGTCGGTGGTTGAAGTTTTTAGCACAAGGTCAGTTGGAACGAATGTTAGCGTAGAAGGTCTGACGAAAGGAGAATTAGCGCAAAGGTCGGATCGACAAGGTTTTGGCGCATGGGTCGGTCAAAGGGGATTTTAGCGCTAGGTCTGACAGACTAAAAATCGGCACAAAGGTCAGATGAGGCCAGTTTTAGTGCATAGGTCGGTTGAGGCCAGTTTTAGCGCATAGGTCAGTTGAGGCCAGTTTTAGCGCGTAGGTCTAAATCAAGGACCTTAAAGGGAAAATAACAACCCACCTTAGAAAATTTGAAGTGATTTTTCAATGCAATCATTCTATCTATGGCATAGATACTTTAGACCATACAGCCACTCCGAGAGAGAGAGATCAGAAAACCAAATGACCCACTAGCCAAAACAAAAGAAGGGGGGGTCCCCATGTTTAGAATGGGGCATGTGTGCAAGGCACAACAATATGCATTGCCAAGGTAGCGATAAATGCTTCTCCTTCATCCTGAGAGGACTTGTTAGAATCTAAATCATAATTCTTCTTATTTTTCTTTTTCGTTCCCTTCTCTTTAGATCTACCACAAACCACAAGAGCCTCCTTAGCCGATTCTGAAGACTTTCTCTACATCTCTTTAGACAATAGCGAAGAAACCACTGCATGCATCTTGAAGGTGGTAGTGGTACTCCCAATGGCCATAACAAGGTGATCCCATGAATCTGGTAAGGAACACAATAATGTTATGCATCGATCCTCCTCCTCCATCTTCACACCAACAGAGGTCAACTAGGCAACAAGCATATTGAATGTATTCAGGTGATCAGCGATAGATCCTCCATCTTCCATCCTCAAAGAATGCAATTTCTTTCACACAAATAACTTGTTCATCAAGGATTTAGCCTGATAAACATCTCCAAGATTCTTCCAAAGATGCTTTGCATTCTTCTCTTCATGGATATTCAGGAGCACTAAATCAACCAAATAGAGTCTTATCAAACCCTTAGCTTTTCAATCTTTGAGATCGCAATCTTCTTGAGACATTGTCGTTGCTTTTGTACCAGATATGGCATCCTATAAATCTTGATCTACAAGCATGTCCTCCATTTTGAGTTTCCACAACTCAAAATTACTGGCATTAAACTTCTCTATCTCAAACCCCCCAAATGTGCTCGCCATCTCTTTCCTGAAACAAAGATTTCAAAATGCTCTGCACAAGCTCCCACTCAAATGAAGATCATCTCATAAAACCCTCTACCCAACAACTAGAACCAAAGGTGATCAAGTTCTAATACCAACTGAAAGAAAAATAGGTATGTGGAAAATGCTTCCAACACTGATCTACTGAGGAAAGATTTGATTGAATTTTAACTTTTAAAGTTATAGATTAAGATGCACATTAACAGAAAGATAATAACAAAATTCAAATGCAAAACTCGCAACATAAGATATACATGGGGAAAACCCTTTTAGGTAAAAAATGCCACACTCCAAAGCCGCCCAATATATTATTCACGAATCAAGAATATTACAATATACTTGCAGAGAAAGCTTTCATAGGAGTATATCCAACCCGAGATCCAAGAGGTAACTCAACATCTATAAGACTCTTACACACAACCTCCACCTCAAGCCCCTGATCTATAGGAGATATAATACAATAAATTGTCAATGGTAATTACAAAACCATGAGCTAAAACCACCCAAAAGTGGCACACAAATTATCTCCAATCAAAGATGTCTTGTGATGTGCCAAAACAGACACCAACACGTGTAACTCTCCCCTTTACATCTATTTTATGTGTCCAACAGTTTTTACATTTCCCAAAAATAGGTCCAACTTCTGGAGGCCATAACTTTTGATCCGAGTGTCTAATTAATGAACCATTTGATGCGTTGGAAAGCTTGTGAAGAGATCTATCACGTTGTAACCCACTTCATTAGTTATGACAATTTTTAGAGCATTTAGGGACCTCTAAGTGCCTCAAAATTGAGTTCAAAACTTTTTCAGTAGTTTCAAAAAATAGAAACTTTAATATCTCGCAATCCAAATATGATCTTGAGTCAAAACTCACCCGAGATGTTTACTTAGTTGTTTCGTACCTTCTAGGAAAATTTTAGGTCAATCCTGTAATGTCAGAAAATGTCCCCTTGGGGGTTTTTCCCTCAAAAGGTTTAGCTCTTGAGTCTTTAGTGTGCATTTAGGACATCTTACATCATAACTCAACATCTCGATGGAATGAACTCTGGGTATAATGACAAATGGGGCCTAGGGGGACCCCTTGAACCTAACCCTACCTAAAATAGGGGGCGGACTTAGGTGTCCGCATCCTAGTCCTGCCCTATTTTGGGTTAGGTCCAAATTTCTAGTGTCATTTTATGACCGTTATTTGGTCCCTAGGCCGACACGGTAAGTTTGAATTTATGAAATCTTGGTAGGAATGTTTGTAGTTACATATATAAGCATATTTAGGCATTTATTTGTAAACTAGATTTCAACTAGATGATTACTAGCAAGCTATTGTGTTTTAAAGGTGATTCAAGGCTTTCATTGTGTTGCAAGAGAATATTTGTGATGTCTATGTGTTTGTGTTTGCAGATTTGAGCATCCATCTCCTCATGGAATGAAGAGCTTCTTCCTCCCATGAGATCTTCACTACAAGGTGATATCTATTGTGATTATTGAGCATTTATCATTTGATTTTTGCCTCTTCCTCCCAAGGCACGCACTCTTTATCTGACAATGGTGTTCAGAAGACTTGAATGTCTCTCTGGGGCTTGATTGAGGCAAGCCTCTAAACACCACAACCCCCTTCCAAAGTTTTCATGATTGCAGGTTACAGGTTGGAGTTGCAGACAAAGTGAAGTTATAGGAGGGTACAACAAAGTGTCAAGATTGTAGATCAGTTAATGAAATAGCTACCTGGACTTGGGTGCCCGCTTAATAGTCCTCAAAGTTTCACCACGGGAAAATCTCTGATACAGCAGATACAGGTTGCAGACTGAGTTTTTGAATCTCAACAAAAAGTATGGCACTGGACTCGGGTGCCTGCTCTTTAGTCCTTGACTTTTCTGCCTCAAAACCTTGAAAATAGGTGCACAGTTATTTGTTATTTTACAGCTTTCTTTAGAAGCATTTTCTGTAATTCATCCATTTACTGTCGTATTTGCATAATTAGGGTTTTAAGGTACAATTGAGCATAAGAGAAGAAAGTTGTCAATCTAATCATACAAATCGAAGTTTCCCTACATCTCAATAGTGACCTAGGGTATGATAATACATTGCAACTTGACTCTAGGTCCTTGAATGTAAGGGTGAAAGGAGGATATACACCAAAGCTATTAAAAACCTATCATCCAAATTCCACCCTTTACATTTTGGTGAACCCGTGTTATTGGACTTATTTGCACCTTGTTGAGTGTTTTTCTTCAGATTTACAGTGATTTCATTCATTCATATAGTCATTCATCTTATTGCATTGGAAAATTTACAAACAAACTAAAAATTTGGAAAAATTGGAAAAAAGAATGGCATTTTAGGGTTTGCATGTTGCATTAATTAATTTGAATTTTATCAAATTTCTAATTTTTGCATTAGATCTAATTTAAATTACAGAAAATTACAAAACTTCATTAATTTTCATTGCATTTTCATCATAAAATTGCTAGGGTTTTGTTAAAAATTGTGAATTTTGCATATAACCTAGTAATTCCAAAATCTAGGGTTTGTAGGTAAAATCTTGTTTCAGATTTTTCTACTAATTTTAGAGACTCATTCAAATTTTTATTTGGCTATAGTCTTGTATTTTGGAACAAATTTGCATTTAGATTTTTTAAAATTTGCATTTTTGCATAGAAAAAGTCAAGAAAAAACTAGCATTTTCATTGATTTTTCATTAGATTTGCACTTGCATATTGCATGTTAGAACTTGAAAATTATTTTAAGATCTAAGAACATTTAATTTTCATCATATATTATCTTTCCAAACATTCATATAGCATTTTTTGTCAAGATCTCAAACCTAGGGCTTCAAAAACATTGATTTTCACTAGATTTGACCTTATCGACTCTCTAAATTTGCACCATAGGCATGTTATGAAAGATATTTTGCACCGATTGGTTTTTATCAGGGTAATTATTTCCTGACCCTCCTAAAAATCTTCACAACACCTTTTTAACGGCTTTTTGTATTGAAAATTTGGTGAAAAACTACGCATTTTTGTTATTTTTGCCCTAGGCTTTGGCCTAGTTTTCACTCCAAGTGTGTTGTAACAAATTTTATGGATTAAGGTGACTGATATCATCAGTATTATTTTTTGTACCTCCTAAAATTCTTTACAACACCCCCTTTGTTAGGTCTTGGAATTGAATAAACGTGAAAAATTGTCTATTTTTGCTATATTTTCACTAGGGGTTGACCTTGAGTGGCACTAAAACCGTGTTGTGATGGATATTTTGTCATTAAGAGGATGTTATTACTGATATAATTTGTTTTCCATCATCATTTTCCTCACAGCACCCTTTTTCATGCTCTTTTACATTGAGATTTGGTGAAAAATCGCATATTTTAGTGCATTTTCACTATATTTTGACTTGTCATCATCTTAGATTTGCATCAAGAGTGTGTTGTGATGGATCTTATTGTATTGGAATTATATCAAACATATAATTTTCTTCCCTTGATCAAAATCCTTACAACACCTTTGCTTTCATATATTTGCATTGAAAAAGTACAAAAAATCAAGCATTTAAGGTCACTTTCGCACATTGTCTAACACTTGTCCTTTGCATACTTTTGGAAATTTGTTAAAATCTGATTTGGAACTGATTTGAAAACATACACATGGCCTCTAATCGCAATAACAATAATAGGTTCCCTCCTAGACCATACATGAAGAGAAAGGTCCCTGAACCTGAAATTGTGTTTACACCTCATGATAGAACAATCGGAGATACTGACGGACCTCTCTACATCACTGTGAAAATAATGGGAAACCCCGTGGATGGAACCCTTATTGATCCTAATTTTATGACTAATGTCGCCATGGAAGAGTTCCTATATTTACATAATTTGATGCAAGGATCTTATGACCCTTTGGACATGACGATTAAAACACATACGGGAACCTTTATAAAACCTTTGGGTAAGATATCATTGTTGGTAACTGTATTTGAAAAACATGTAGAACAATGGTTTGATGTTGTCCCCATTTCTGACCACTTTTGCATAAAATTGACACACCCTTGGTTAAAGGAAATTAAAGTTGTCCCTTTAACAATTCATAATTGTCTAAAATTTCCTTTTCAGGGACATGTGATTACCATCTCCCGGAATAAATACAAACCTTTGGTTGAAAGAAAACATTACACAATGGATTATTTTTGGAACAAAAACAAAGAGAAACCTAAACTAGGAATAGACTTTAACTTCTTGGGCTATAGAAATTACAAAGCAAAACTATTACATCCAACAGCCAGACCCTCTATGCAAGAAATGACAAAAGACAAACAACCCGCATTTGAAGAGAACCACAGAATGAAAGGACAAGGTCCCTATGCTGAGGTTCCTCCCCCGTCATCCTTACAAGGATTGAGACGTAATAGTTGACATTAAAATATGCCGCATAGACAAATGAGATTTGATCCTGGTGCTTCCTCTTCTAAATTGCAAAAACCTATGAAAGAGCAAAGCCCTATCTTACTAGAGATAAGTGGTAGAAGAACGAGAAATAGAAAAGCAAGAGAAAGAAGACGAAGAAGATAAGCTTATGCCATAAACCTTGCCTCTCAACAAGAAAACATTGATCCAAACATTGAACAAAACAAAGATGACCCTAACAATGATGAGAATTGGGCTATGGTACCTTATGTCCCACTTTCCTCTAAAATCTAGGAGTGGGAAGATGATGATGATTTACTTGATGATGAGACTTAGCACAACAACCCTACCAGGAAAGTATCTCTAACCCTTTATTCCTCTCATAATGTGCTTCCCCCATGATGTGTTATGTTTTGTTTAGGCTTCCTGGGATGACCCTTGATTGTCTTGTAAGGTCTGGGATACCAGGAGACTGCCTATGTTGTGACCGTCTTCCATTTGTATCATCATTCTTCTATATTGCATCTCTCTCTCTCTGATTTCATTGTTGTGTGGTGTATCTTGCAGACATAGCGTTGCAGTTGGTGACCTGGGGGCACCCTCCTACATGATTGTCCCTAAGACACTTGTTTCCCTTCTCTTATTTATTATTTCCCTTCCTCTAGTGTTTCCATCTAACGAGCAAATGACAAAAAACATTTATACTAATGCGGACCTAGCATCCCTTTCGCAAGAAATAAAAAATTGGACTTAGTTCCTAATATGATGATGGGGTTGTATATCTTATCTGACACTTGGCTAGTGGAAGAACTCGTGCTTTCCGCATAGTGAATTTGATGATGTTTTATCTCATTTACAAATCATAACAATATTGTTTCTCCGTGCACTTTGTCTATCTTGAATCTTGCATGCCTTAGATTTCATATGCATCGATGTTGTTGTTTATCATGATTATGGACACTAACATGTTTCTTGTAGGGATGTGTTTGTGGAAACATTTGGCTATCATGAAGTACATGTCACCTCTGAGGGGCATGGGTTTTGTGAGAGCTTGTGTTCCCTTGTGTGTTTTCTTCCTACCTTAACGTGCTTGATATCAATGCATGATATCAACCACCTTAAGGTGGGGGCATACAAGGTAAGCTGTCTGTTGCAGATGTTAGCAATGTGTTTATCCTTAGGTGCAGTTTAAAGACCTGCATGATGAGTGCATCCTGTATCCTAATTTTTTTTGCAATCAATCAATCTTGTAAGCCCTCTGCGGAGGTAGGACATTGAGCATATCATTTTTCTTAAGCCCTCTGCGAAGGCGGGGATGGTGTATTTCTCAGAGCAGATTGCATCATCCTATCATTTTCAAAAGTCCTCTACGGAGGCAGGGAGTGGTTCTGTGACTAACTCAACACCTAAGCATGTCTTCGGTGATTGTTGTGGTGAAGCCCAATCGTCAGTGTGTATGTGTAATGTGCTTGAGATGGTGTTGAACCTAGAAATAGGGACACTCCATCGCTTGTCTACCGTGTTTTCTCCATGTCTTCAAAGTGTGTGATTTGGCATGCTTGCTTTGTGTGGTGTGTTTGTTTCCCCATATGTAGTTTAAAGACCTGCGCAATGAGTGCATCCTGCATTTTGGGAGGTTTTATGTGTCTTGCGTGTGTGTTGCCCCATATATGTAGTTTAAAGACCTATGCAATGAGTGCATCCTACATTATGGGAGGTTTTCTTACTTTCCAGTACTTGCATCTGCATTTCATATATATGAGAAAAAGAAAAGAAAAGAAATCATTCCTATCTTCCATGCATTAATGTGCCTTCTATGCATTTACTGTATTCTTCGTGTTTTGTGTGTCTGTCATTGTCTTCAATGTGCTTGGCGTGTCTTCTCTGTGCTTGGCATGTTTTTTGTGCTTGTTGACCATACTTTAATGCATGTATTGGCCTCGCGTTTATACATACATTAAAGTGGGGGCTAAATGTAATGTTAGAAAATGTCCCCTTGGGGGCTTTTCCCTCAAAAGGTTTAGCTCCCAGGTCTTTAGTCTGCATTTAGGACATCTTACATCATAATTCAACATCCTGATGGAATGAACCATGGGTATCATGACAAATGGGGCCTAAGGGGACCCCTTGAACCTAACCCTATCCAAAATAGGGGGGAGGACTTAGGCGCTCGCACCCTAGTCTTGCCCTATTTTGGATCAGGCACAAATTTCTAGTGTTGGTTTATGACCGTTATTTGGTCACTAGGCCAACATGGTAAGTTTGAATTTATGAAATCTTGGTGGGAACATTTGTAGTTGCATATATAAGCATGTTTAGGCATTCATTTGTAAACTAGATTTCAACTAGATGATTACTAGCAAGCTTTTGTGTTCTAAAGGTGATTCAAGGCTTTCATTGTGTTGCAAGAGTAGATTTGTGTTGTCTATGTGTTTGTGTTTGTAGATTTGAGCATCCATCTCCTCATGGAATGAAGAGCTTATTCCTCCCATGAGATCTTCACTACAAGGTGATATATATTGTGATTATTGAGCATTTATCATTTAGTTTTTGCCTCTGCCTCCCAAGTCACGAACTCTTTATCTGACAACGATGTTTGGAAGACTTGAATGTCTCTCTGGGGCTTGACTGAGGCAAGCCTCTAAAGACCACAACCCCCTCCCAAAGTTTTCATGATTACAGGTTACAAGTTCGAGTTGTAGACAAAGAGAAGTTGCAAGAGGGTACAACAGAGTGTCAGGATTGCAGATTAGTGAAAGAAACATCTACTTGGACTTGGGTGCCCACTCATTAGTCCTCAAAGTTCCACAATGGGAAAATCTCTGATACAGCATATATAGGTGCAGACTGAGTTTCTAGATCTTGACAAAAAGCAGGGCACTGGACTTGGGTGCCCACTCTTTAGTCCCCAACTTTTCTGCCTCGGAACCCCGAAAACAGGTGCACAGTTATTTGTTATTTTACAACTTTTTGTAGAAGCATTTTCTGTAATTCATCCATTTACTGTCGTATTTGCATAATTAGGGTTTTAAGGTACAATTGAGCATAAGAGAAGGAAGTTGTCAATCTAATCATACAAATCCAAGTTTCCCTACATCTCAATAGTGAACTAGGGTATGATAGTACATTGCAACTCGATCCTAGGTCCTTAAGTGTAAGGGTGAAAGGAGGATATACACCAAAGCTATCAAAAACCTAACATCCAAATTCCACCCTTTACAAATTCAAGGTCAAATGTAAAGTTACTAAAAATAGTTTACAAGTCCCACCATTTTTAGCCCTTTTGGAAACTTTGAACATTCTAGATCATTCTTCAAGATAAAGGGTATTCAAAAAGACCAAACTAGGAAAAATAGTAACCTTTTGAAGTTGCAAGGTTGAGACACTTTTCTTAACAAAGGATTTAACCTTCAGAAAGGATGGCCCTATAAGACAATTTAGGCTCTTAGTTACCTAGTTTATGCATGTGTGTTCTTATTTTATAACTCCTTTTTCTTTTTTAATTCCACTTCTCATAGCTTCAACCTTTTGGGTTTCCACTTTGTCAGTACATATATATTTTTAATTTCTTTCATCACCCCCATAGCCTAACCTCATGCAACCAGTAGATGCATGGGCTCATCATGAAATATTAGACTAGGTGAGTATGTTCATGGAGTTTTGACCCCCTTAGCCTAACCTCATGCCACTAGGAAGAATCAAGGCTTACCATCAAAGATTAGGCAACACAAGCAAGGGACTAGATATAATGAAAAAGTTAACCAAGTCCTAAGACTTCCCCCTTACTAAGAAGAGTTGGAAAGACCTTCCTGTTAGCTTCCATTAGGTATTGTAGGTTCAAAAACTTGCTTTGTTTAGACTTGACTAGATGATAGTTAAGATGAGGATTAGTATAAGGATTAAAGTTCAACTTTATTTGAAATTATCAGGAATGTAAAGGGAAATGGATAATGATGATTTAGAAATATCTAAAGATTAGTAAGAACAACCTATACTCTAGACAACCTTAAGACTCCTTACTATGATAAAAATTAAAGAAACTCAAACCATTGAAAAATGTAAAGGTGGACAAAATGAAATGCATGCTTTGAAATTTTTTTATTTTCTCGATTTTATACTTTTTTTGAATTTTTATTTTTTTATAAATTTTTTAGATATAATATTTCTTTAGATGAAAGGCATTAACTATTTCATTGAATTCTTCTCCTTCCATGGTGAACAAGAGATAGGTATCATTTATGACATCTTCCTTTACTATGTATGGGCCTTTCCAATCTTTATGGTACTTATTCTTACTTCGATGTTTTTATTCTTGGTGCTTCCTTTTTTGAGTGCTATCTCTCATATTATAAAATGTCTAGATGTGACTTTTTGATATGTGGGTATGCTCATACTCACTTACAAAGATTGTTCAATCATGAGATGAGTCAAACATTGATATGCTTGCTGATGGGATGGGGTCTAGTATAAAGTTCCATCATTAAGCCACATTTAGGCCAAGATTAAGCTAGGATGGGGTCTAGTATAAGGTTCCATCATTAAACCACATTTAGGCCAAGATTAAGCCACACCTAACATAATCAAAACATCACTCGACACACAAAATTAACCACAAAATCTGAATAGGCCAATCCAATGATCTTATTAGACTAGCCAGCCAATAAAATACATGGGATATACCCATACAAGGCTCATGCAGACCAAGATACGCATAGGCAAGCATAAGCAGGCTCTACAATAAATGCCTGGACCTAAAACCTTATCTGCACACATATTCAAACCCTAACACAAGTTCTTGAGATTTATTATTAACCAAGGTTTATTAGAGAAATAAGATACATGAGAAACCTAAAATTTTGAATTTTGGGGCATATAAGACTTTATGCTAATAGATATTTTTCTCTGTGTTGGATCATCTGTATTCTCTAAGACAAGAGCAAGGATTGGGATAGAATTGAGTTTGGGGTTCAAAAGTACATCTAAGATGGTCTTTCTTTTGTCTTTCTCAAAGGCCTTCTTGAAGGTGTTGGGAGAGAAGCATACTTTGTATTGAAAATCAAGGTCTAAAGCTATGAAAAAATAACAGAACTACTTATGGTCATTTGTTTTATTCTTGGTCTTGTATACTATGGACTTCTAATGTTTAATGTAGTCATACATAAAGTCATGTTCAAATTGCTTGACACTCACCATGGTTCCTAGGTTATCTTTAGGTAAAGTGCTAGATTGGAGTTCTTCAAGAAAGGTGTTAACTAGTTTTTCAAGTCTTAGGCTAGAGTGAGGAAGAAACTCGCTATGTCATTCTAAAGAATCTCCAATTAAGTTTTTGACAAAGAGTTTGGTTGTGGCATTTTGGTTTGTATTAACTCAATCCATGTAAAGATTGCCAAAATCTTTGAGGCATAACACAAAGTCTTTGATATCATCATAGGTAATAGTAAGGGAAATATATTCAATATCACGGGTTTCTATAAGTGGAAGTAGAGGTTTATTTTGTGTGGATTTCGTATGAACCCCATTCTACTATATGTAGCTACTTATTAGTTGGGCACATATGCTTTGTAAGTCACCCTTAGGTAGTATTAATAAAGGAGGATGCATATATGCTTTGTAAGCTTTGTAAGTAATCCTACTAATTGTTAGAATAAAATAATTATCCCACATGCATGGGATGGTAGTAGTTACCTTTGACAAAACTCTATATATTGTAATGAATTCCCAAAAGGAGGGCATCTTGGAGAATTATAATTGTAGTGTATACTCTATTTGGCAGTTGCCTCCTTGAAGTAGTGTTGCAAAGATAATAAAAGGACCATGTTTCTCTCACTTCTATAATATATCTATGTGCTCAACTTATGTTATCTTTCAAGTTCATTATAAGATTGGAGGATGTTGATTTTTTATGGATTGGAGGATTTTTTTTAATGTGTAGTTCATAATTAAGTCTTGTTGATGGGTGTTTTAGCATGCAACAACGCAGGTATGATTGCTGGTATCACAGCTCTCTTGAAAAGAATCCTACCTTAGGTAAGACTACTCCAAGGTTTCTACAGCTAGATCTTAGTTTGCTTGGAATTTCTCAGTTGGAATGTACTAGCTATGCCAATAAGGGGTCTTACATGCAGTGATAGATATGGACAGTTTCATCAGTAATTCATGCAAACCCTTTTATGATTTCAGCTGATAAGGCAACGTAAAATGCCGCTGAGAACCTAAACTAACAATTGTTTTCAAAGAAAATGAAAAGGAGATAGGGTTTTAGAGAAATCCTAGGTGACATTCACAATATGATGACTACTGCAAGTAGACAAATGTTCTAAAATTTAACCAGTTTTCTAAGTTACTAAACCAAATGGATGTTACAACACTGCAGAAAATGATGCTATCTTCAATGGAGACTTAAACATTTTTAGATCACATTCATTCATTAAATACACAAGTAATGGTGCAATTTAACTTATGAAATGCAATTGAACTTGGCACAAAATGATTAGCCCAGGCTAACTTTGCACAGTCACTTACAATCAGCAAGCAACTAAAAGTATGGACTAAGAACATTCATCAGATACCTTTAACGAATCATTAACATTGCAAAAGCACAACTAACTAACTAATGGAGATCAAGAAGTGAACCATGAAACCAAATAAGTAACACAATGGACAAATTCTCAAGAAAACTACAGAAACTTGCTTTGTATTAACTTCAATTGGCAGAGCATCAACAATTTAGCATCAAGATTCTTACAAATAGGAGAGAGGGCAACCCTTTATATAGGAGAGGCACCATACTAAGTTTTTTAATGAACGGTGAAGATTAACTCGACACTGACAGTTCAGATTTAACATCAATAAATGCATTTACAATAGCTCATTACAATCCCAGTGTGATTAGTGAAATCAAAATGAGATAGAAAACACAAAACAAGTGCATAAAAATAAATGTTATACCTCACTATGACTCACAAATCCAAGATAGGGTTGTAGAAGCATGCACCCAAATGCTCCAAGATATACCCTAGATATTAAGAAGAGATGTGAAATGCTCTCAAGCTCACAAATGCAACTCAAGAAATTACTAAGCTCAATGGATATTTTGGCATGGTAACATTACTTAGAAATTGGATGATAAAATGGCTTGGAGGATGTTGTATTTATAGGCATTTTGGAGAGATTTTGATCCAATGGTTGAGATTGATTTGGGAGATCAATGGTGGATTATGAAGATGATGTGGAGGGCCTAGATTTCATCTTGGAAAATGGAGGGCTAGGAATAAAGATGAATTTTAAATTCATCTTGGGAAAGGGGTGGAGTTAATGAGGTTGGGTGAGATGGATTATTTGTGAATTAAAAATTCACATGGGGAAGGGTAAAATGAATTAAAAATTCATTTGGGGAAGAGTGGATATTAATGAGTTATGGCATGTGTAAGGGGTGCAAGAGGTATTAAATGAAGATTATGACACATGTGTATAAAAATTTGATTTATATGAGATATATTTCAATTTTTTATTTGTGGGATGTGGGGAGGAGTGTTAATCAAGGTTTGACCATTTTAATTAGGGTGATTAGCCTAATTAATATGGCTGGAAAAAATTAGGGAATGGGTTAATGGGAGTTTAAGATTAATTAAATAAGGTTTTATTTAATTAATCATAAGGTTAGGATGAGATAGGCTAGGGTAGGCAATTAAATAATGACTATTTAATTACCTAGGGTAGGGATAGGTTAATTAATAGGCTGAATTAATTAGTTAAACATGATTTACCTAATTAATTAGATTTAGTGAAAGGGGGAAATTAACCAAATAAATATTGCATATTTATTTAATTAATTGGCTAAAGTTGAACTATTGAATTAATAAAATTAATCCAATTGTTGGGGATAGAATGATGAAAAATTAGGTGATGAAGGGATAATTAATTAAATAAAAATTTAATTAATTGATTAGAAGGGAAATTGGTATGTTTAGGGATGTCGAGAGTCGGTTTGATGATGGAGACATTTTTAGGTGTCTACATTTGCCCCTCTTTGACGTGGCATCAAGACCTAGCAGGGAAGTGGCATCAGGTCAAAGAAGATTATGCCCCAACTGCTAGGAAGGAATAAAATGGGTGACGGATGCCCCCTCGAGAGGTCACCAAAAAAATAAAAAAAATTTAGGCGAGCTCTCGAAAGGACGCGACGGGAGTGAAGGTTGGATAGAGGATGGAAAAAGATTATGACAGGAAGAAAAATGAAGGAAAAAGGTTGTGATCTGCACCCTGGAGGGGAAAAAAATGCGTGGAAGGATGACATGGCTTACTATATTTAGACTAGTGGGCCCTAAGGGTGCCACATTTGTACACATTGAATTCTTGAGAAGAAGGAGCAAGGAGAGATGGCAAAGCGCAATCCCAGATTCCCGTGACTCATCCACATTTCTGAGCATTTCAGATCGCATGGCCGGACACTAGAGGCTAGACCCCAGGTAGGGCCTAACCCTAGCTTTGTCATTTTTTAATTTTGTCACATTTTTTTGGCTTCAGGAATTTGAGATTAGCGTTGTGGCACTATCGCAAGATCGCGTGGTGCTAAAAAGAAGAAGATTAGTGCAATCCTCTGGATTGGCATTATCTGCTAGGGTAGAGCAGAGGTGGATTGGCACCATATGCTTAACATTTTGGTGCCATCCTCTGTATTAGCGCAATGTGTGTAGGGTTTAGGGTTTTGGCATTTTGGCACCAAATAGGGGGAAGGGTAGCGCTATCTTTTAAATAAGCGCTATAATGGATAATGGCGCTATCTTTACGATTAGCGCTATGTGGAAGAGTAGCGCTATACCTGATATATGCACTATTAGGAAGGGTGGCACCATTCGTTAGATTGGTGCCAAGTGGAATGGTGGCGCCATTTGTGTAAATGGCGTGAAAAGGCTACGCAGTGGCGCTATATTATGAATAAGCGCCCTGGGAAAATGTGGTAGCGCCATCATTAGGAATGGTGCAAAATATGGTATGTTGTGGCACCAAAATGTTTTTGGCTTTCAACATTAGAAGAAAGGGGTGGATTTGGAAAAAGATAGGTAGATTTTTTACCAGGAAGCTATGGATGCAGGATACGAGGTCATTTATAGTGTCCTCGCGGGAGTGATGCGTGCCATCCATGATGGTGCTATTTGATCGGTTCGATGATGCTACCCAGGCTCAACTAGTGAGGTTAGGGCTTTTGACAGCTGCATCGATGCCAGTGTTGCGAGCTCATAGAGCTCTAATTACAGCTGTTGTAGAGCGGTATCAGCCAGAGACTTGTTCATTTTTGCTTCCTACTGGCGAGATCACCATCACTCTTGAGGATGTTTATCGCATCCTCAAGCTATCGATTCATTGTCATTGGGTGACATATGACATGAGGAGGGGGCAGAGGGCCTTGATTAGAGTATTTGACCATGATCAGATGGCTTTGTTAGTAGATGGGAGGGAGATGAGCTATGAGGGGACACTGGCGGCAGGTGCAGATCACTTTGCATTATTCCTGTGTGTATTGATTGGTGGCATAGTGATGCCAGATAGGAGAGGCAGGGGATTTCTGGTTGGATGGGGAGAGGTGATTGAGGGGATGGTCAGACATGAGACCGTGTATACTTAGGGATTGGCGATGTTGGCACAGCTCTATCATGAGATGCATACAGTTGTTTATCATTATGATTCAGCTTTATCAGCCAGGGTTACTTTGCTACATGTGTGGATCTGGGAGCATATTCCAGTCACTTGGCCGAGATGTGGATACTATCGTCATTAGTTTGAGGCCTTTGTTTTCCTGTATCAAGATGCTGAGTATACATACACTAGGAAGGTTCAGTATTGGAGACAGGTGTTGGATGACATCATTCAGGTTACCTGGCAACCATACATCAGAGTGGAGCCCTAGCCAAATGACGATGTTCACGTGCCGTTCACTTTCCAGCAGCACTACCTAATAGGTCGAGGGGACCACATGATCAATATGTATCTATCGTCGTGAGTTATGCGGCCGTTTGGGTTACAATAGGATGCTCCACAGCAGATGGTGATTTTTGCACAAACTTGTCGAGATGTCCTTTATTGGCCTGCAGCCATACAACCTTGGGTTGCTCTAGAGGATTTTGCAGCTTTGGAGCCATTAATGTGGGATTGGCAGAGTGTGGTTAGGGATACAGGCACTACTCCTACATATGAGACATGGTGGCGGATGTGGTGACCTACATGGTTCATAGACCCTGCAGAGGAGGTAGTCCCCGTGAAGGAAGCAGCAGTGTCAGGGGATGAGGAGTCTGAGGAGGATGGAGATTATTTCTTAGAGGGTGAGGAGATTATTATGGACTACCTTGTGGAGGTTGGAGGGGATGGGGAGGAGAGGGAGATTGGGAGAGATGGGGAGCTGATGGATGTGTTAGCAACAGTAGCAGCTGGATAGGTTGGGCTCAAGGGAGAGGGACAAGTAGGTGGTAGTTTACAAGTGCCCCAGCAGTAGGTGTGACAGGGGCTACCTGTACAGCAGGTACCTATTGAGTATGTCTAGATCAGAGTGGTGAGGAGGCAGGGAGGACCTCGACAACATGGGAGATAGCCAAGGGTAGGTAGGGGTGTTCTGCCCCCACCACAAGTATCGCAGCAGCAGCCGACAGTAGTAGCAGGACAGCAAGCAGAGGCAGGCACTTCAGTGGCAGGCGGAGAGTCAGGGCTTCAAGGGTCTTCATCTCATCGGTGGCCTCAGAGTGGAGAGGAGGAGGAGGTTGAGACTCTGCCGGCATAGGTAGCCAACTTGTAGGATGCTTTAGAGAGTCATGAGGTAGAGTTAGTAAAGTTGTGAGGTACAGTTGCACTGTTAGATGGTACAGATGGACAAGCGACTGCATTTCGGGCGCAGCTAGCCCAGGCACAGGGTGAGATAGAGGTTTTGACAGGAGAGCAGGATGCTGCCCTTGCAAGAGCTCGGTAGGCGGAGGCTATGGTGGGTAGTTTACAAGCTTTAGGTGCCGGTATGACCCCAGTTTTGACATTGATGCAGACACAGTTGTCTCAGGAATAGGGATAGTTGTTAGAGGCCAGAGGATGGACAGATTATTATCGGGGCCTCTATCATGTGGCAGTGTCTGCAGAGCAGCGTGCACCGAGCTACAGTCAGCTCAGTGGATGTAGGGCATCTAGGTCACACAGATCTAGATCAATTCAGTCTGTTTAGCAGACGATGGGTCCCCCATCACATGTGCCCTAGCAGGTTACACAGGTATAGGTTCAGCCACAGCCACCACCCGGACCAAGATCCCCCACTGAGTCAGAGAGAGGGTCCTCTATGTGACACTTGTATAATTTTGGCCCTTAGAGGCATTGTATCATGACATGTTATTATATTTTTTTGATGCATATACATGAGTGATGTACATTTTTTCCATGATGATATATGAGATGATGCTATTTGATGGCCTATATGTTTGTTTATGATGTTTTTATATGATTATGATGATGCTTATGTTGATGGATGCAGTATGCTTTATGGATTATATGCTATGGATGTGTTGTGTTTATGCAATTTATTATGTTGATGTTATGGATGCACCTATTGATGTAACAAGATGGATGTAATGATGGTTTACTTATTTGATATATGCATGTTTGTGATTTATGGACTATGATGTAGAATGCAAATAAATGTTCAGATTAATAAACATTTATTTTTGATGTAAAATGTAATGCAATGGAAATGTATGTTTATCTTAATAAACACATGTTATGTATGGAAATATGGATATGCAACTAGATGGTTATAAAATGCAGCTAAATGATTATTGATTATGATTATGCAATGTAACTAAATGATTATGCTATGCAATTAAATGTAACTAAATGATTATGAAATGATATATGGAATGCAATGTACTGATTATGGAATGCAATGTAATGATTATGGAATGCAAACTAAATGCAAATTAAATGATTATATGAAATACAATTTAAATGATTATGGAATGGAATGTACTGATTTATGAAATTTCACTAAATGATTTTAAAATGCACCTAAATGATTGGAAACTAAATGATTATGATATGCAACTAAAGGATTCTAAAATGTACCTAGGTGATTGTAAATTAAATGATTATGATATGCAACTGAAGGATTCTAAAATGTACCTAGGTGATTGCAAATTAAATGATTATGATATGCAAACTAAATGATATGAAATGCAACTAACTGATTATGATGTGCAACTACATGATTCTAAAATGCACCTAATGAAATGCAAATTAAATGATATATGAGACGCAAACTAAAGGATTCTAAAATGTATCTAAATGAAATGCAAATTAAATGATTATGGTATGCAAACTAAATGATATGTGAGATGCAAACTAAGTGATTATGAGATGCAAACTAGGTGATATGTGAGATGCAAACTAAATGATATGTGAGATGAATAAGTCTTGATACACATGATGTTCTTTGTTGAACCCTGGGTGGTGGGGCTGTGTGATAGGGGAATAGGTGGGGAGAGGATAAGGGTGGATGTATGGGGTACGGATATGATTGGTTGCGACTAGATTGGGAGGGGGGAGTGGGATGGTTAATGAGGGAGTTGCTAGGTCATGAAACACCACGTCATTGAGGGGGGATTTACTTTGGTTCAGGATGTGTTGAGTGAGAATAAGTTGGAGGAGTGGGATTAGTGAGGGGATTTGGGAGAGGGGGGCTAGGCTAGGTGATTACGAAATCTAGGTCCATATGGTATAGTTGAATAAATGATTCGCAGGATGATTTGAGCTAATAACAGTAGTTGCATAACATTAATTGAGAGCATTTCTTAGTTTATTATAGCAATGTAGGATACAGTTCACAAAGGTATGAGATGACCTAGGTGATGATATATATCTCACGATTGCATGGACTAGACCCACAAACAATAGGTTGATTTCATGCGTGCCCAAGGTAGTATAACCTTGCCTGGCCGAGGAAGGGGACTCATAGCGATGAGTGTTAATAGTACATATAAGGTATTGATGCCTATATATGCAAATGAGACACATCATGCTAGAACCGACCCAGGTTTCAAGATATGAATACTATTCTGGGAGTAATGAAACCAACCCACAAGCACAACATATAGAAACAATGACCATGTCTATTCCAGGTGTTGTCCGCCATTTACCATGATATAATGAGATCAAGGTAGCTTTGGAAATGACCTAGAGTGAGACAAAAAGATAAAAATCAATAATCAAAAAGACCAACAAAAAGATACAAATAGCCATTGTGTGCTCTTGCTAAGATACATGTTGGTAGGATGACAGATTCTTCTCCATTATAGGAATGATATATCCTAGGACGCGAATCGGTTGGATTTTGTTGGATAATTTTTGAAAGGTGGGCAAAAGGATAGTCAGGCCATGTGTGGGATTATAGTTGGTATGTTGATTGATGATTCTTGCGTGAGGGACCATGCTTCAAGCGTATACTTAGCGTGTGTATCATTTATTGGGTCCAGTAAGCTCAGTGAATGGGGACCATCCAAACGGGTTGGATGGGTGCATCTTATGTACTTGAGTACTGGAAACTTCCTTCGTATTCCAGATTGCCTACATATCCTGTGTCCACAGGATCAAGGTACCTTCAAGATGAGGGCGAGATGAATATGTAGTTCTGGCATGACTTGATGATGTGGGAATGGTTTAAGATGGGTGTGATGCTGAGGGTTGATGTTGATGATCGATGTATGGGGGGTGATTTGTAGTGAATTGTTAGGAAGGATTTGTTGGATTTTGGTGATTTTCTATTGTTTTTGGATTTTTTATTTTTCTATTGTTTTTTGATTTTTGATTTTCTATTGTTTTTGGATTTTTTATTTTCTATTGTTTTTGGATTTTTTATTTTTCTATTGTTTTTGGATTTTTGATTTTTCTATTGTTTTTGGATTTTTGATTTTTAGCTGTACAAAAGGAAGCTTACAAGGATCCTCAATCCACGAATTAGCTTTGGGTGGGATATTGTGGGGTGGGCAATAGGATTTAATGTTTCAGAATTCCAAGCCCTGGGATGTGTGCAATATGGAGTGTTGTGACGGAAAGAGGACTTATTAGATGGTAGAACCGGCCACTACACATGGCGCATAAAACAGGTTTTCACCATGGTACCAATCCAAGGCGTCACCGAAGTGATTTTCACCATTGGAAGTCTTTATTGCACTCAGGTTTTTCTTGATTTTTTTGATTTTTTGATTTTTTGATTTTTTGATTTTTTTGCTTGGGATACTCGATGGGTTATGCGTAGAATTTCTTCAGGTGTAGAATGTTCATAGGCTCATCCAGAGGCTACCCCTCAGGTGTTGCAAGCTGGTATGCTCATGATCCATAGCTGGTTGTGATGACATAAGGCCCTAGCCAATTGGGCTCAAATTTTCCTTTCTTAGGGCGCTCTTGCAAGTTTTTCTGGTTTTCCATAAGGACAAGGTCACCTACTTCAAATTTTTGGTTTCTGATTTTCTTGTGATAGCTTCTTCTAAGGCGATTTTGATAGGCCTATAGGTGGTTCAACTCATCCAGATGTTTCTCATCCAGTAATTCTAGCTCATGCAACCTTGTGACCCGATATTCCTCATCATTCATTATATTTTGCAGAAATACTCTTAGGGATGGGAGCTCAACCTCAATAGCTAGAATGGCTTTGGATCCAAATACAAGGGAATATGGAGTGGCTCATGTGGGGGTATGGATGCTTGTGCAATAGGCCCATAGGGCGGGGTTGAGCTGGAGGTGCCAGTCACGGTCGGCTTCATTAACTGTCTTCTTTAGAATGCGGAGGATAGTTTTATTTGAAGCTTCTGCTTGACCATTTCCTTGAGGGTAATATGGAGTGGAGAAGTGGTGTTAGATTTGGAATTTTTCACACAAAGTGTGGACTTCTTGGTTCTTGAATGGTTTTCCATTGTCGGTGATGATGGAATGAGGGATACCATAACGACATATGATATAATGGAGGATGAACTTGGATATCTGGGTTCCAGTGGTGAAGGTGAGTGGTATTGCTTCCACCCACTTAGTGAAGTATTCAGTAGCTGTGATGATGAATTTATGGCCATTGGATGATGGTGGATGTATTTTACCTATGAGGTTGAGTCCCTATTGTGAAAAGGGCCACGGCATCGTGATTGGTTGCAATTCCTATGCTGGTGCGTGAATGAGATTTCCATGTTGACATGGCAAGCATTTTTTTACAAACTGGTAGGCGTCTTGTTCCATGGTTGGCCAATAGTATCCGGTCCTCAGGATCTTTTTAGTGAGAGTGGGTCCACTTGAATGTGCCCCATAGATGACTTCATGTACCTCTTGCAAGGCCACTTCAGCTTCCCTAGAGTCTAAACATCATAAAATCATGCCATCAAGACTCCTTTTGTATAGGGTATCTCCTACAAGGGTGAAGCGAGAGGCTTGGCAGATGAAAGTTTTTCGTTGTGAGGCAGATAGGTTAGGAGGGATGATGTTATCATGGATATATAGATAAGGTTCTTGATACCATGGGGATAAGGGACCAATGACTACACATACTAGCTCTGATTGGGGAACATCATATGCTGGAATAGGGAGTTCTTCTATCAGGAATTCTCTTGCTATTCTTCTTCATGTCGACCAGGGATCTGATGGTGGCCATGGCGTCTGTAGCTTTGTTGTTTAGCCTTGGGATTTGTTCAAAGTGGATGTCATCAAAACAGTCTTTAAAGTCATCGACCATCTTTTTATAAGGTAGGATTTTATCATCCTTGGTCTTGTACTCATTGTTTACTTGTTGGTTGACCAGTTGGGAGTCTCCATACACTATCAGCTTCTCAATTCTCCATTTGATTGTCATTCGGAGACCTGTGATAAGAGCCTCATACTCTGCCACATTGTTGGTACATGGGAATGTAATTTTGAATGACTTGGGGATGGTGTCACCTTGAGGGGTAACAAACAAGATGCCTGCCCCCGAGCCTCTGTGTGTATATGACCCATCAAAGTACATTTTCCATGTTTCTGTTGCCAGTGCTATTGTCAAGATGGTTTCGTCAGGGAACTCTGCCGATGTAGGACATTCTGCAGGAATGGGTGCTTCAGCTAGCTGATCAGCAATAACCTGTCCTTTGATAACTTTTCTCTTAGTATATTCAATGTCAAATTTAGTGAGGATCATGACCCATTTTGCCATTCTCCCAGTAAGAGCAACTCTGTTTAGCAAATATTTTAGTGGATCGATCTTGGTGATGAGAGTAGTTTTGTGACTGAGCATGTAGTGTCTTAGTTTTTGTGAAGTAAAGACCAGGGCTAGACATGCTCGTTCAATTGGTGTATAGTTTATCTCATAGGATATCAGGGTGCGGCTGATGTAATATATGGCTCTTTCCTTCCCTTGCTCATCGTGCTGTGCTAATAAGGCTCCAATAGTTGTTTCTGTTGTTGAGATGTATAATAGGAGGCGTTCTCCTTGCCTTCGCGGAGTTAGAACATGGGGATTAGCTAGGTAATCTTTTATCTGGTTGAAAGCAACCTGACACTGATTGTTCCAGACAAAAGTTGTATCCTTTCTGAGTAGATGTTAGAACGGTTGACATTTATCGGCAAGTTGAGCAATAAACTGACGAATGGACTAGAGTTTCCCTTGTAGACTTCTTAGCTATTTTAGTGTTTTCAGAGGAGGCATTTCAGTGATGGCCTTGACTTTTACAGGGTCTACCTCAATTCCCCTTCTGGAGACTATGTATCCCAAAAGTTTTCCGGAGGTGACCCCAAAGACACATTTCTTTGGATTCAGGCGAACATTGTATTGCTCCAGTCGGTTGAAGATCTTTGCTAATACATCCAGGTGTTCCTCCCTTGTCTTTGATTTTCCTAGCAAGTCATCCACATAGTCTTCCATGATGTGGTAGAAAAGATCATGGAAAATGATAGTCATGGCTCATTGATATGTGGCTCCGGCATTCTTTAGGCCAAACGGCATTACCACCTAGCAGTACGTCCCCCATGGACATATAAAGGTTGTCTTATGTTGGTCTTCTTCTACAATCCTGATTTGATTATACCCTGAAAAACCATCCATTAGGGATAACATCTCATGTCCTACCGTAAGATCCACTATCATGTCAATGTTTGGTAAAGGGAAGTCATCCTTCGGCAGGCTTTGTTAAGATCTCAAAAGTTGATGCAGCAATGGATTTGGCCATCAGGTTTGGCTACTAGTACTAGGTTGGAAACCCATTCAGGATAATCAATTGGTCGGATGAACCCGACATCTAGTAGTTTCTTCAATTGTGCTTTGACTAGGAGGGCCACCTGAGGGTTCATTTTTCTCAGCTTTTGTTTCACTGGTTTTGCATCAGGCCATACTGCAAGGTGATGGACGACCAAAGCGGGATCGAGCCTTGGCATGTCTACATAAGTCCACACAAAATTGCAATTTCTACGTTTAAAGAAGGCTAAGAAGTTTTCCTGCTCTATTGCGCTGAGAGATTCTACCCTAAAGGTGATTTTGGGCTCTTCTTCTATCCCAAGATTCATCTCTTAATCTGGCTCCACCAGGACAGGTGATCTGTCGGGATATACCTTCTCTATCTCGGGAAGGCCCATGCTTCCATCTCCCAGTGCCTCGTGGAGGTTTTGACCAGGAGATACGTCCTTTATTTTTACTTTTTTGGGATCTGACACTACCGCGAAGTAGTTTTCACCATCAGATCCATGTTTGATTTTTATATTTTTGTGACTAGAAGCAGGGGTTGTCTCCCCAAAATAGGCAGCCGTATCAAGTTCCATAATGTATCCGGCTTTATGATCTCCCAGGGGGAAGTGATCTCTAACCCCCATCATTTCAGCTATTGCTTCATCATTTGGTGCTACGTCGAAGACAGGAGATCCCTATTGGTCCCATTCTATGAGGTCCAGGTATACAAGGGGTAAGTCATTGGATGAAGAGGTTAGGGTGGTGACTATGTATATGGTACATATGGATGATTCAAAGAAATCGGCAAAGTCTCTAAAGGAGTCTTGATGGCCCGTTTTGTTGACATTATCGACTTCAAGGGAGACCGTAGCGACCTCAGTTAGGATACATTCGCCAGTAGTGAGGATACATTATCGTTGACCATATCCTAACCCTTGAGTGTAAGGATTTCTTGTCGCTTGGACTGGTTCCACAATCCCTTGTTCATGAAGGCCAATACCGCCTTGTCCTTTATAGCCCATGTTTTTGACAATCTCTAACCCTTTGCCGTAGATCTCTATTGGTATTGTGGGAGCTTCTTGCTTAGTTTCTTCATCTTTATATAGCCAGGATGATATGTCTTCGAGTACATCTTGATCCAGGAGATGTTTCTTCTCAAAGGTAGGTGATGGTTTACATTTGATGACAACTGTATTGGCTTCTTCCTTCTTTGGGATTGCAAACATTTTAGGGTTGGGTAATGTGCCCACACAAAAGGTACCGTGTAGGTCATATTCCCCACATACCATGTCACTAAGCTTGATCTTGACCTCGGGCAGTGGAGGTGTTTGGGATGAAGTGGTGGCAATGTTGGCAAGGTCGATGTATGAAGTGGATGTTGTGGGATTGGCTTTTGTGATGGCTTTGTTATATGGACAAAAGGTCTGGTCATGGCCTTCCAAGAAACTATAGTATTAGAAGGGGCGGGGATTGGCATAGATAGTTACTTCCGTGCCATTGTGAGGGAACTTTAGACATTGATGGAATGTAGAGGGGACTGCTTGCATGGCATGGATCCATGGTCAGCCGAGAACAATGTTGTAAGGGAGATCAAGATCAAGGACCTGACATTTTATTTCCATTATCTTTTGTCCCACTTGAATAGGGAGCTTGATAGTACCCTCAGATAGTCGTCCAATGTCATCATACCCTTTGATTGTTATGCATTCACTGGTGTCTACAACCACATCAGAGTATGCCAAGTGTTTTAGTAATTTAAGAGTGCATAGGTTTAGGCCATAGCCATCATCTATTAAGAATATTTTGATGATATGCTTGTAGATGCGGACTTCGATGTGCAAGGCATCATTATGTGAGTTTTTAGACGCAAGAAGATCCTTTTCTGAGAAGGTGAGATGGTGAGGTGTGGCAATATGGCCCACCATGGCTTGGAATTGATTCACATTCAGGTTGGCGGGTACTTGGGTTTCCAAGAGTGCTTTATCAAGGACTTATTTATGGAGAGGTGACATACGGAGTAGCTAAAGTATGGAGATTTGCACAGGGGTCTTTCCTAGAAGTTCTAGGAGGCTGTATTGATTGGTAGGCAATGGGCACGTAGTTGGACGGTTGGGTAGGGAGTTTGATGTGGATGCGAGCATTTGATTAGTGGTAGGGGTTGTGCAGATGAATACGCAGCCACGACGGGTTGTGATGGCGCAATCGGGTGCTTGAGCCCGAATGGTGATCGTGTTGATATGGTTAGACAACAGTTCTATCCACCCTACATTAGAGGCATAGGATGCGGGAGGTGGGGTGACGTTGTAGGCTTGATTAGATGATGAGGCTTTGTTATGATTGGGCAGTGGATCCTTGTAAGCTCCTAGATTAGCATTGGGCGATGGTTGGGTGCTTTGCTCAAGATTGACTTTGTTCTGATCGATGAGGTCTTGCACACAATGCTTTAATTTCATGCAATCAGCGGTCTTATGGCCCACAATACGGTGGTAGTCGCAATAATCATTTTCATTGTACCACGTAGCTTTGAGCTCACTCTCTTGGTGGGGTTTAACTGGTGGGAGTGTTATTAAACCTTTCTTTAGACACCTATCGAGAATATCCTTGATTGGTTCCCCTAAAGGTGTGAATTGTCTTCGAGGTTTGTTTTGTTTAGATTGCCCCTTTGGGATATTTACATTGGCAGCATATGTACTTGAGGGCATTTGAGTTTGTACATGTAGGACAATCTTTACATCAGTGATGCCGTCGTTTAGGGTGTTTTTGTTCTTTCCCCAAAAGTGTGGCTTGTCGTTTGATTGTGTGTTGTTGTTTGCATTGGGGACGTTGATATTGACTTTGTTGTTGTTGTTGTTGTTGTAGGACTTGTTGTCATATAATTTGATCAAGCCTTTGGCGATAAGGGCCCTTTCTATGGTAGTACCTTTGTCAATGACTTCTTTGAAGGTAGATGCACAAAGGATCTATAGATGGAACCCTATTTCTTGATTTAGGTTAGTCACAAACATGGTGACTAATTGTTTCTCAGGAATTGGCCAAGGGAGTTTGCTTGCTAGGCCTCTCCACCTCTGCAAGAAGGAAGCGGAGGATTCTCCACTCTTTTGTTTTGTATTGCAAAGGTCTATCATAGATATTTCGTGTTTGAAATTATAGGACAAATGATTGGCAAATTTTTTCGTGAGCTCAGGGAAAGGCCTAATGCCCGGGGGAAGATGTGAGAACCATTCAGTGGCTTGACCACCGAGGCTTCTTGGAAATAGTCTCATTGTATCGTTATTCAAGACTTCTAAGAAAGCAAGGTAGAACTCCTGAAGATGATCCCTAGGGTCTCTCTTTCCCTTGTACTTGTCAAATTTAGGCGTTTCAAAATTTTTGGGGAAAGGGGGCATGTATAGTGTTCGATCAAATGGATAGGGACAAATATCCTCAAAAGAATAATGCTTGCGTTTGTCCCTAGTTTGTATATCGTCTACTTTTTTAATCAAGGCTTGTATAACACTTGTTAGATCCGAGCTCGGTGGTGGTTGTGGTGTGTAGTTTTGTTGATTGATGAGATGTTGGAGATTGGGTGGGATTTGATGTTGGAGGTTTTGGGAGATCATGTTTTGGTACTGTGGGGTGGTGTTTTGGTTGAGTTGTGTGAGATATTGTTGGTAAGTGTGGAGAATATGGTGAGGTATTTGAGGATTGGGATTATGTTGTGTTGATGATGCTATGGGGTTTTGTAGATACGTGAGATTAGACGGATTGACATTGGATGGGTTGACGTTGGATGGATTGACATGAGATGCATTGATGTTAAATAGGTTGGTCATGTTGTAAGGTGGTTGTGAAAAGAATTTCTCATGTAGGCTATGGTTTGAGGGTTGAGTGGAGGCACACTTGTGGAAGAACTTGCATGTGTGGGGTTCCCTTGGATGCCCAAGGTGATTTGCGGAACGGAAGGGTTGACGTTAGTTATGGTAGTGGATGTGATGATGGGTTGGGAGGTGATAGGATTGGAGACACTTGTGGGAATCGTAGATGTGGTAACATTAGAGCTTGTGGGGGCGGTAGATATAGCGGGAGTTGAGGTTTGAGAGATGATAGGTTGGGTGTTTGATGTAGATGGTTGAGAAGATGAGGTAGGATTGATGTTAGAGGTGGATAGTTTAGACGATGTCGTGTTGTGGGGTGGTTGGGCACCAATTTTGAGGAGGTAGTCGAGATATCTATTTGGATCCGACCTTAGGACTTTGTCAAGCATGTCCATGTTATCAGCGTCTTCTGTAAAGTTCAAGACATCTAGATCATCTTGGGACATGGTGGGGACGTTTTGGATGGGTGGTGGTGGTGGTGGTGGTGGTTGCAAGAAATGGAAGGGATTTTCATTGGGATTATATGTTAGGATTTGAAAGACCAAAGGTGGGTTGTGTGTTTGGTTGATTGGTAGGTTGTTGTCATTGGTATTAGGCATTCCTATGCCCATATATTGTCCAAAGTCTACCATTGCTTGATTCTTCTTGTGTTGTGATCTAGTTATGGGCATGCAAGTGTTTGGATTTGATTTTGAGGTGGATTAAAGGGGGATGGAGACCTTAGAGAATCTGGATTGATTTGTTGGACCCAAAGAGGATGTGGTAGTGGAATGGAATAAAAGATGAAAGGGTGATTGTAGCGTGACAAGGATAGATTTTCACTTTTAAGAGATGAGTCTCAAAAAAAGTGTCAATCTAAGGATGATAAGAGGGGGTGATAGCGATCTTTACAAAAATTTGGACCAAAATGGTAGATGATAGATGAAGTTTGCTTGAGGATGATTTGACAGAAGGGATTTTGATGTTGATTTGGAGGGTGAGATTTTTAGATGAACTAGATGTTTGGTATGAGAGACTAGGATGATGTTTTTGAAAAGGATTTGAAGGTCAACAGATGAGCTTAAGTAAGATCTAGTTTTGTGTCGCACAAATGGATGTTTCTCTTTGTTTGGGGTAGACTAATGACCTTACACAAAGAAGGATGATTATTTCACTTGAAAGGTTGACTAATGACTCTCCAAGCAAAATATGATATAAAAGACGAAATCTAGATTTAGCTTTAGCTCAAAGGGATGATAGGTTTTGGTTGATGATTTTTTGATGGGTGTTTGGATTTGGAAGATTTTGGATATGTTTTTGATGAGAGAAGCGAAAGGATTTTGGAATGATTTTTTGTAGCAAGGATGTTTGTTTGGTCCAAAAGGTATGCAAAGATTAATGAGAATGAATGGATATGAAATTGTGTGGATTATGGTATGGCAAGGGGTCCAATAATGATAATGATTGATTCTCTAAGGTCAAAATGAAGGTATGATTGGAATTTTTTTTAAGAAGAAAATGGATGGGGTATTGATGGATTTTTGGGAAGGTGATTATGGATTATGGTCAGGCAGGCCCTAAAGATCACAATGGAATTTTTCTAAGCTTCAGGCAGGTCAGTCTGCAAATGGTGCCAATCCACAACTGAAATGGCGCCAAAAATAGACAGAGATGGCGTTGAAACAGGTCAATGTTGGTCAAGGCTCTGAAAAAGATGGATTTTGATGACAAATTTGGATTTGTATTGATATGAAGTTTGATCAAATAATTTTTATTGTCTCTTGGCAAGTTTCTTGAAAGCACTTTAAGCACAATAACACACAATAACCAAGATTTTGTTTGTGAAAAGATGTGGGATTTTCTTAAACAAGCACTTTGTACAACCTTAGGCGAAGATAGGACAGTATTTGTCGAATCCCCTAGTTGCACTTATTCAAAACGGGTAGCTCCAGGATCTTGGTAGCACCGGCTCCCCCTTATAGTGCACTCACTTCTCACGCATACCAAGATTCAGGTTTCCATGAAGGCTTGTCCCTCACCAAACCTTAGGATTGTCCCTGCTACCTCGGCTAAGAACCGCATGAATTGGGGCCGCTTCAAAGGTTACCCTTCTGCGTCAACAAATAGAAGGTTTTTGGTTCACTAAAACAAAGGTTCGTAGTAAGTGCATTCGTTCAAGTGGCCATACGTGCGGCAGTGCTACTCTCCATTATGGAGTCTCCCAGCCTCCAAGGGTTACGCCTTGGAGGGTTTTGGGGGAGGTTGGTTGTCGGTATGACACAACAACACCTGTTGTTTGTGACTTTCATCACAAACACATTATTTATATAGTGGCTCAAAAGAGCTTGGCTTTAACTTGTTGCCACTTTGGTTGTTCCCACCTTTCGAAGCGGGGTGGCAGGTCCTCTAAAGGTTTAAAAAAAGAAACACAACCACAAAAATACTTTTGATCCCCAAGTTCATACAAGGATGAGATGGGAGAGCATACGTATATGTTGTGCTTGAGTTACACTAAACAAGGTTTATTTTTAGTTCTTTAGATTATGTTGGGGGTGATTTATACAAGTGTTGTGAGAAGCTTTTGATTCCCAAGATCACCAATGGTGTGAGGGAAGAGCATACACTTTTCACCACACAAACATTTATCACAAAACACTTCACACAATTGAATTGTTTTCTTGTTTAGATGAGTGAAAAAATACAAATTGTTGTTCTTTTTAATCTAATGAGTTATGATGCACTTTGTGGTTCTTTTTAAGCCCAAAATTGAAATGTTTGTAGGCAAGCACTTGCAAATTTTAGAGCACCAAATTCAAATGTTTTTTCTAAGCTAAGGCACACAAAGATTTTGTTTGTTGTTGGTTGTTATTTGACCAATTTTAGTGCACCAAATTGAAATGTTGTTTATGCTAACATACAAGGGTTCTTTTTAAGCACCAATTGAAATGTTTGTTTAAACTAAAGAAAAAAACCCTGCAATGACTTGTTAGTGGCTCTAGAATGATGGTGATGACCTGCAAACAGATTATCAGTCCCTGCATAGAACCCAAGGTTAGCCTGTAAAAATAGCGCTAAAACAGAGACCAAATGGTGCGACCTTCGACTGCAATGGCACTACTAACAGAAACTGACCTAAAACCTGACTGCCCTAGAAAATAGCGCTGATATACATACAAATAGCACTGATATACAACATAGCACTAAAAAGAGATACATAATGCGCTAGAAAAATAGATAGCACTATAATGAGTTACAGAAAGCGCTAAAACTAAAGATGACGCTAGTATGTATGGAACAAAGCACCACTACACATGCGTCTGAATGGTCTGGTCGACAGTGGAATATAGCGCCACTCTGGGTGTTGATAGCAGTAATACGAGGTTGAAATTGTCAAGCCTGCAAAAACAATGTTTTCCTAACCAAAACAAGGGGTTAGACTGCAAAGAAAGGGGTCTTGTTAGTCTTGTTAGCCTAGTCAATGGAAACCAAGACAAGATGAAAGAAACAATGTGTGTTTGGTTCTCAAGATGATTTTGGCATGACCTCCCCCTCTTCATGCACGATGCCTACAAAAACATAGAGCAAAATAACCCAGGCAGTCGATAGGAAAACCAAGAAGCAGCAGGAGGTGTGAGTAAAATCTAAAAAAAAAGTGTCGTGTCAAATAGCGCTGAAACAGAAGATAGCACCAAAATGAGCCACAAATGGCACCATTGCGCAAGTAGATAGCATCACACCTATAAAACATGGCTCAAACAACAAAAACTCACAAAAAAAATGATAAGATTGATACCTTGCGGGTCCCACTGGGCGTGCCAATGTGATTAGTGAAATCAAAATGAGATAGAAAACACAAAACAAGTGCATAAAAATAAATGTTATACCTCACTATGACTCACAAATCCAAGATAGGGTTGTAGAAGCATGCACCCAAATGCTCCAAGATATACCCTAGATATTAAGAAGAGATGTGAAATGCTCTCAAGCTCACAAATACAACTCAAAAAATTACTAAGCTCAATGGATATTTTGGCATGGTAACATTACTTAGAAATTGGATGATAAAATGGCTTGGAGGATGTTGTATTTATAAGCATTTTGAAGAGATTTTGATCCAATGGTTGAGATTGATTTGGGAGATCAATGGTGGATGATAAAGATGGTGTGGAGGGCCTAGATTTCATCTTGGAAAATGGGGGGCTAATAATAAAGATAAATTTTAAATTCATCTTGGGAAAGGAGTGGAGTTAATGAGGTTAGGTGAGATGGATTATTTGTGAATTAAAAATTCACATGGGGAAGGGTAAATGAATTAAAAATTTATTTGGGGAAGAGTGGATATTAATGTTATGGCATGTGTAAGAGGTGTAAGAGGTATTAAATGAAGATTATGACACGTGTATAAAAAATTGATTTATATGAGATATATTTCAAATTTTTATTTGTGGGATGTGGGGAGGAGTGTTAATCAAGGTTTGACCATTTTAATTAGGGTGATTAGCCTAATTAATATGGCTAAAAAAATTAAGGAATGGGTTAATGGGAGGTTAAGATTAATTAAATAAGGTTTTATTTAATTAATCCTAAGGCTAGGATGAGATAGGCTAGGGTAAGCAATTAAATAATGACTATTTAATTACCTAGGGTAGGGATATGTTAATTAATAGGCTGAATTAATTAGTTAAACATGATTTACTTAATTAATTAGATTTAGTGAGAAGGGGGAAATTAACCAAATAAATATTGCATATTTATTTAATTAATTGGCTAAAGTTGAGCTATTGAATTAATAAAATTAATCCAATTGTTGGGGATAGAATGATGAAAAATTAGGTGATGAAGGGATAATTAATTAAATAAAAATTTAATTAATTGATTAGAAGGGAAATTGGTATGCTTAGGGATGTCGAGAGTCGGTTTGACGATAGAGACATTTTTAGGTGTCTACACCCGAATTACATTTTGTCTCTTATGAAAAAGATGAAAAAGGACCTCCAGATACATTGAACCTGGACAATTTGACTACCCATTTGAATATATATATATATATATATATATATATATATATATATATATATATATATATATATATAAGATCATTTCCAAGGCATAATAAGGACAAAATAGCGTCACATGACCTTCCAAATATAGCAATATACATAAGTGATGGGATTACATTTCAAAATATTCAAAAATATGCTAATGTTCTCCATCCAAATCCACTGTCTTCTTCTGCCATTTTGTTGTAGTAGCTGACCGAGGCTGACAATGCTGGATTGATATCTGCGGGGTCTGGGTTCTTGATGTGATTCTCACAATATCTAAACATCTCTAGCTCCTGACTGTATTGAATGTACAGTTTTTCAATGTCCTTTCTCCCTTTATGAAATGTGATGAAATCATTCTGGAGGTCACTGACCCTATACAGTCTGCCTTCAACATCCAACTCAGTATCCTCGAAGACTATTTTATGCAACTTATCTTTGCATCCCTGCACATCGTATGGAGCTAAATCATCACAAGCCATTATAAGGCAGTCCTTCAGGGCGTCATTTATTTCATAAATGAGGGATAATATATTTTCATCTACCACTTTGTAGGCTTCCCTGATACTGTCAAAAACTTCCTTTCTCAGTTTTATTTGCTGATACCATGTTATTGCTTTGTGCAGTCTATCTCCTGTCAGAATATTTTCAAACAGCAGCGCTTGAGCAGGCAAATCTCTGATTGCTTGTACTTGAAGGAACACCTAAGAATAATACTCATCGAAAGGGTCACATTTCTTGTACAAGTCTTTCCAGTGGTCTCATAATTTGCACAAATTCTTATGAAGCTTTGCTGCAAAATCAATGGCCTCACATCCTTTCTGACACACCTTGATCATCCATTTCTGAGTTCCTGTGGCCAAAGTCCTGACCTCATCAAGCTTGGATACTTCATCTTTTGACAACAAAGTAGGAATAGTCCTAAGCTCACCTTCAGAATCTACAAGCTTTATGAAAAATTGCAAACAAGCTTTGAATTCTTCATTCTGTTGTTTCAGCTCCTTCTTAATGAATTCATCCTTGTCTAATTGTTCTAGGATGGAAGAGACAAAGCCCTTGAACTCATCAACCTTTTGAGTCCTTGTAGATGGTCCCAAGTTAACTGTTGTTATGCTGTAATCCTCAGCTCTAACTTGTTCTTTGTTTGCATTGGCTAGTGGGACAGCTACTTCTGCTATTCAGGATCCGGTTGCATCTTTGTAGATTCTGGACTGCACCTTAGCTTTGTTCTACTTCTTCCGCTTTTCTTCTTGTGACAAAATAGCACTTAGATCTAACTTCATAATTTCGACATGAGGCTCTGGATATGCAATTCTACTTTGTATCCAATCAGGTGCCAAGGAGGAAGACTCTTTAGACACACCAGGATTCTCATTGTCTGTGTTAAGTGGTCCTTCGAGCAACCTTTGTTCTTGTTCTGATTCCTTATCCATATCCTCTTCTTCATCTACTAGACTTCTCTAGTTTAATAGTCTCCTTTTAAGCAGCCTCTAAGACTATTTATGTTGAGTTCTTCTCTGGAGGACTATCAGAAATTTCTATTATTTTAGTGTTTGCTGCTTCAGCAAAAGGCTCATCAGATATATCTTTCTCTGGTTCTTCAAATGCATCTTTTTTTTGGCCCTTGCTCTTGGAGGCCTAATTCAGCACACACCTTTTCTATGCCCGACAACAGTGGTACAGCCAAGGGAGTTGAATCTTGGTTTATGGTAGCTTGGGAGATAGGGGCAGCAAATGATAGGGGTTTTGCAAGTGAAGACAAGTTGACTTGTGTTAAATTGGCAAAGGTGGTAGACCCCAAAGTCAGTGGAATGGAAGAGGTTGGCAAAATAGAAGAAATGACAATGGGTGAAGTAATAGAAAAGGTAGGCATGGGGAGGGAAGGCAAAAGAATAAAAGAAATTGGAGGCAATGCAAGGGGAGTGGAGAGTGAAATGGAAGATATGGAAGGCAAAGACATGGTGGAGATGGAATAAAAAAAGAGGCAACAATGGAAGAAATGGGGCTGCTCGGGGTGCTTGAGTTAATTGCCAATGGATAGGAGGTAGTTGAAATAACAATTGTTGGTGAAGGAATAGCAAAGGTATCTTCCTGAATAATAGTTACAGGAGTAGTAGGAGGTGGAGTTGAAACAACAAGGGAAGATGCAGCAATTGAAGTAGCAGAAGAAGGTAAGGCAACACTTACCACTGGGGCAGTAGGAGCTGGAGAAGCTACTGGCATATTTGTGTTGTCAGGAGATGCAACAGTGGAAGCCTCTATGGTTATGCCATTGTTCTTTACTTTTATTTTCTTTGTTTTTGAACTCTCTCCCGACCCACTAGGCATATCTCTCTTTTTTGATGCCCTTGTTCTGGTGGCAGGGGGCATGTCTTTCTTCTGTACCTTAGGAGCAACCTTTTTCACTTTCTTAGCTTTTTCTACCAAGGGTACATGCTCTTCACTATCTGATATCTTGGCAGGCCCTTGAGCTAGCTCTACTTCATCTGTTACCTCTATTGGTGCATCTTCTTCTCCTCCATATTCCTTCTCAGACTCAGGCTCAATGTATGTAAGTTGTATTCCTTGTCTTTCCAAAATAGTAATCTGACCTCTTACCCAAGCCTTACTTAATCTGATTGGCTCTTTCATCACAACATCCAAGGAACTCTCTTTAGCATTAGCCCAATTGGGCAAGGTAATTGGCTGGTGGTACTGTGCCTCCCAAGCTCCTTTATGCATCACATTTTCATCAGCCTCTAGTTGATCTGGGACTGCTATAATGTGAAACTTTCTGATAAATACCAAGGATAATCTTGAATGGGCTCTCTTCATTACTTCATAATCATCTATGCAGTTGGCCCAAAAATCTTCTAAGTGCATCCTATGAAACAACTTCTTGCTTACAAATCTTTCCGTTACTCTATTTGGATCAAAATGATTTCTCTTTGTATGGTAATGGAGGTTGAGTAGTTGGAGCTCTGTATTTGAATGCTTAGCTGCCCCTAAGGAAGCACATGCATAATTCCCTTTGCCTAACAGAATAGGAAATTGAACATTTGTTCTATGTAGATGTTTCATCTTTTCAACACAAGTTATTAGTTGCCTTGATAATTCCAGAAGGACTACTTTATCTGTAGGATATCGAGGTAGTCTATAGGCTGCTCCAGTGAAACCCTGAACTCTTAAATAAGTGAAGTTCTGAAACTGTATATACCACCTTCCATACTTTGTGACTTCATTCATGGCCTCAGTGGATATCCTAAGAGCTGTATTTGCTTGTAGCAATCTGGCTATATACATGGTGAAGGCATCATTTACTCTCTTAAAATGAATAAGAGATTGGGACAATGTCAGTTGGGTAAAGCACTCATAGACTTTAATTTGATGTAGTTCATCATTTCCCACTTCTCCTACTTTAGATAATCTGGGATACTCATTTCTTCTTGCTAATGCATAAACTACGTAAGAGGTCCATCTGAAGGATTGTTTGTCTTTGAAGTCACTAAATGTTTTATGTATGTTATCACTTAGTAACTGTGTCCAATGGAATTTGGTGCCCTTTAATATCTCCTCAATTACAAAGAACATCCACCCTTCAAAGGTTGATGTTGTGGGCAGTCCAAATATTCTGCTTAGCAATGTTACTAGATCTCCTATCTCATCATAAAAGTCACTCCTATACAGAACCTAAGGAAGTTTGATAAGGGCACACCTCTTACTCTTCACCCACTGTTCATTCATGTGCTTCCTGCATCCATCTACATCATTTTTGTATGTGGCCTCCGCATTTGCCTTGTTTGGCATGGTCATCACTAGATGCCATGGGATCCCAAAGATTTCAGCGAAGGATGGTGGACTTAGGTCTGCTAGCACATCCCTAGTGGCGATTTGTATAGTTCTAGTCATTATATCATACCTATATGCACATGCAACTATCAATTTTGCACATTGGGCTGATGTAGGGAAAGCAACAGCTTCTGCAATTCCACTATCTTTCACTTTCTTGGCCCTTGGGGTAGGATTGGGTCCAAACACTCGAAGTCTGAAATCATCTAGGTCAATATGACATAGATCGGTGTCTCCAATGTTCTTCTATCCTGTGGAAATCTTTGTTTCGAGAGGGATGCCTTTGAACTCGTACCTCATGATTTGGGCTCTTGTAGTCATTTAACCTGCATGACTAGACCTCATAAGTCTTGATGCATGTGAATGGTTTTCCTAACTCCTAAGTTTTAAATCTATGTTGATCAAGCCAACTTCTACACCACTAAGCCATGTAATGCTAAGTAAGATCAATATTCATCTAACCAAGTTACCAATGCATGCCTATGAAACTCACAAGCTGAAATTCACAAATCATTACACTTATTACATGATCAAATGATGAAACAATGCAACCTTCTATTCTAATACATGCAATAAATGCTCAAATGCTACAAAATCCTAATTGAAATATGTAAAACATCATGATTCCATCAATGCAGCTCTTATTTCACCTTAACAAATCTTTCACCCTTTGAAATTTATTTTAGAATAGTCATTTTACTAGTTTTGCGCTAATTTGAAGGTCAACTGACCTGCAGAGGACAAAGCAGGAATTTGGAGGTCAACCGACCTGGTGGGGAAATTGGGGTCATCCGACCCAAAGGTTTATTTGCATTTGGTCACTTCTGTTGTTATAACATTCTGCGGGGATTTGGCTCATGTCCGACTTGCGGGAGTTTCGGGTCAGACTGACTTGGATTAATCATGGAGGTTGGTCAGATGGATTTTCAGCACAGGTTAGGAGGGATAAGTTTTAGCGCCAGATGATTTCATTACTCTTTGCGCGGGTTTTGATGTTGCCTAACCTTGTGGGGGTTTTGAAGATGACTGACTAAGTTGATGAAGGGGCATTTTAGCGTAAGGTCAGAGGGAGTCAATTTCAGTGCTTAATTGCTTTATAATATTTTGCGGGAGTTTTGGGTCTCGCTGACTTAGCGGGTCTTTCAGATACATCCGACCTAAGTCGGAGAAGGCAATTTTAAGTGCCAAGTCAGGGCACTTTGTTTCGAGCGTAAAACAAGTATCAGAGTTCAGCGGGGTTTAAGGGTCATCCGACCAAGTCGGTTGAAGCGATAAATAGCACCGGTTCGGATGATGATATTTTCAGCATAAAACATGTTTGGGATCTTGGTGGGGATTTTAAGGGCACTGACTGACTTAGATTGGCTGCACAGCTTAAAGGTCAGTCAGACCGATTTTGATGCAAACTCAAAGAGTCATTTTTAACTAAGTAAATTCCTTTTAATGAATTCCTCCGCTTGTTCGTTAGCTTGGTATGTTGGATCCAAGTGATTTTAAGGACCTAGTTTCGATCTCAACACACATACAGTGGTTTTGGAAAAAATGCGCTTGACAGTCAACTTCCCCTACTCGTTTTCCTAACTAAGGTTTCATGATAATCACACAAATCCGGATGAAAACCCGAACTTCTATCCCTTGAACTTAATTATTCATTGCAAAACACGCTTGCAGAGCAATTGAAGAAAATGAAAACTTGATTGGATGTAACAAACCTAGTTTTATTTGCAAACCCTAACATTTGAAGAAAGAAACCCTAGGTCGGGCATGGAATACCTACCTGGATTGCGACAAAAATGAAGTGAAATATTCAGGAGGTAACGTCTTTGATTTGAATTTGCGAGCGATTCTGTAATTGACTGGCTTCACACTATGTCAAGGAGCTCGTTTGTGAGAAATGAGCTTGAGATGTGAGGAAAAAATCCTTTTATCTTCCCTTATTTGATCATCATAATTGCAAGGGTATGATTCGTCAGTCAGGCGTGCGGCAGAGTTTCTAGGGTTTACGCGAAATTGTGCCACGACTGACTTGGCGGGATTTTGGCAAGTTACCGACCTAGTCGATTACATTGGAATTCAATGCAAGATCAGAGGTAGGCTTTCTTAGCGCTTTGTGGGGATTTTGGGATCCTCGGACCTACGAAGGTTTTGAGGGTCTCTGACTCAGTCGACGGATGTGCTTTGTAGCGTGAAGTCGAATGAAGACAATTTTAGTGCTTAGTCAGTGAATGATGAAAACAACGCTAAGTCGGAGGAAGTGGATTTTAGCTCAAAATTCAGATGGAGGGCTTTCTAGTGCAAAAAAACATTCAGACCTAGTTTTGATGGAAGCAAACACTTGGACTTAGCAGATTTCTGAATGACCTACTGACACTAATTCTCCAACATGGCAAGAAATGCAATTTGACCATTTTTGACAACTTAGGAGGCAAAAACCTATCAATTATTCTAAACCAAAGCTTTAAAAGAGGGGGTCCCCATTTTGCGAAATGGGGCGTGTGTGCAAGGCACAACAAGTCTCACACTAGCATTGGTAACGGAGGATTGGGTTGAATTTGATTAAGTTCCTACCAATTGATTTGTTAGGGAGAAGTAGCTATTTCAACATTTGCTATTGTAATTGGAGGTATTGGGTATTGGTTAAAAGGTTTACATTTAGGCAAAGTGCTGTATGACTCTCATGAGAGCTTGAGTGATGTCTACTTCGACAAAGGTTGTGTTTTGCGTGGAGATTGTCTTGGTTAGAAGTAATGTTTTAGATGGAAGTGCCCTATTTTATAGGGAAGCAAAACGATCACTGTTAGTGATCCCATTGGCTTGTAAGGGTTTGCTAGAAATGATAATTCTAGGCTTGTCTTCCCTAAAGACATGAAGTTGGTCGAGTGTCTTTAAGCGATAAATTGGAACTATGGAGGTGTGGATAAAGAAGAAAATTAGGGGAATGAAAATGTAGACGAGGAAATCCATGCGTGGAAGGTATGAAGTGAGTTTTATTATTCTAAACCAAAGCTTTAAAAGAGGGGGTCCCCATTTTGCAAAATGGGGCGTGTGTGCAAGGCACAACAAGTCTCACACTAGCATTGGTAACGGAGGATTGGGTTGAATTTGATTAAGTTCCTACCAATTGATTTGTTAAGGAGAAGTAGCTATTTCAACATTTGCTATTGTAATTGGAGGTATTGGGTATTGGTTAAAAGGTTTACATTTAGGCAAAGTGCTGTATGACTCTCATGAGAGCTTGAGTGATGTCTACTTCGACAAAGGTTGTGTTTTGCGTGGAGATTGTCTTGGTTAGAAGTAATGTTTTAGATGGAAGTGCCCTATTTTATAGGGAAGCAAAACGATCACTGTTAGTGATCCCATTGGCTTGTAAGGGTTTGCTAGAAATGATAATTCTAGGCTTGTCTTCCCTAAAGACATGAAGTTGGTCGAGTGTCTTTAAGCGATAAATTGGAACTATGGAGGTGTGGATAAAGAAGAAAATTAGGGGAATGAAAATGTAGACGAGGAAATCCATGCGTGGAAGGTATGAAGTGAGTTTTTTTTAGAGAGAGTGGCGTAGTGGAGAAATTTTAACACACAGGAAATGATTTGACTTAAAGGAAAGTGAAACTAATCTACAGTGTAAGATGAAGGCATCTAATAATAACCACCACTAAATAGCTAAAAAGTAGAAGGCCTCTCTACGTGGAGATAGAGCAATGACAATTTAAAGGGTATTCACAATGGATATGGAGGACAATACAATAAACATTGACTAACCCTTAGTTAAACGTAGGGCAATGTGTTAATAATCTAACAGCCATGCAATAATCTGTTATTAATCGAACAGTCATGCAATAATGTAACACACATATTATGAGAAAATTATGTTTGCATTAATTAAAAAAACCTAAGTTAGACATACTTACCTGGAGTTGACCTGCAGGTACGTTAACCTCCGCCTTCAAGCACTTGCAGAGAGAGCTAGTTGTAGGTGAAGTCGACCCATATAGAAGAAACCCTAGTAGACTACAGCTAGATACTCTTGAAACTTGCCATACATAAGAGATGAATCTACATCGATGAATATTCAGAGGTTCTTATCTTGCTTACTTGTCTTTTTGTAGATCAAATAATTTGTTCTTTTCAAAATATAGGCTTGCATTTTAGAAATAGACAGTTTATAAAAAAATGACCTCATTTGCAGGCCGAAGATCTCATTTGAATTACTTTTTGATCAAGTTATGTTGGGTTTTGTAGGGTTTCAGGCTCATGGAAAAATCTGCCCAGTTTTGAATAAGTTTTGGGTTTTTCAGGGTGCCAAGATTATCAATCAATTTACAAAAAAGTTGAGTTCTTTTGGATTTCTCTTCCAGTCTCCTGAATCAATCTACACAAAGTGGCAATGATAGATTCAGCTAGAGGAGCAAAACTAGATACAGTAGAGATAATAGCCAAAAGCAAATTCAAAGCAAGGTCTACTAGAAGGATCGACTCATTAAACAAAAAAGAAGTGTGTAAGCTTAAAATGATAATATGAACCCTTCCTAATTCTACATGGAAGAAATACTCATTCTCCTTTTCTTCAATAAATAAGTAACAAATCACATATTGAGATAATTTTTGGCAAAAAAAGTCTTCCAGAGACAATTTTTAAAAACCATTTATTATTGCATTCTTTGAATAGTATTAAGTTTAACAACCTTTTGGCATTTTACTACACAGAATTCATTGATGAACACCCGTGGAAGTCACGCAGTATGTAACAGAGGATGAGAATAAACACTTGGACACAATTTAAATGCATTGTAGTATACGCCATACAAGATCTTGTTTCTGTATAACAAAGGAAAACTAAATATTGATGACTCGTCCTGCAGAATGAGGAATGTCGAAAATACTGACTGGGTTCTTCTTATGTTTATGTGATAGCAAACCTTCAGTAGTGTCGTTTTCAATATCATCAAATGGATGAATTTCCATGCAAGCTAAAGCTATTTGGCTGGGATTCTGCTCAATTATACTGGAATTTAGTAAGGGTTCACTCTCAGTTTCAAGTCTAAAATCATATTCATGTAATTCACCAGAAACATTATTCTTGGAAGAGTTAAGTTGATCTTGAACTCCAGTTTGTCCCTTATGTTGATGGTTAATTAGGAATGAGTGGCAACTCGATGGAGTTTTGTCTGTTGACATACTGCTTCCATCAAATGGTTGCCACTCATGGTTGGAAGGATATTCATTACTATGTTTTTTAATTTCAGGGTATTTCCCCTTATCTGGGGTTGGTATAGTAGGATCATGTTCTTTGTCATTGCATAGATCCTCCTCTTTCAGGGTAGAGTTGGTGTAAAAGCCAAGGATGGAAGTGCTTTTTGAACATTTTTTGAATTCATTCTCATGATTCTTATTTTTATTTTCTATGGTCTGTTTGATTCCATGTTTATATGATGTGCTCACCTCCTCTCCTCCATGATTACAAGTGGAGTTAGAATTTGTAAATTCATCCAAAGAGGATGTTTTAGAAGAAAAGCTTCCAGATCCTCGGATTCCAAAAGAAACTCTCCGAGCACGGTTGCGCTCTTCTTTCAGAAGCTTCTCTTGGTTAAGAAGCTCAAGGATCCTGTCTGCTTTTCTTTGGATACTCTGGCCCCAATCAAAACTGCAAAAAAATGCAACAAAATATTAATCAGGAGACTAAGTACAAACAAAGACGACAAATAATTTATTCCATGTATTTATAAACTTCTGCAAAGGAACAATAACATAAATGTAGAATATAGATTTATCAATTTCATTTCATTCATATGATTTACTCTATCCTGATACAACTTTACCGTCCTACTTTTAGAAACAGCTTCAATAATCATTTATTCTTCTAATCATGTCTGTTGACTTGGTATATAACAGAAAAAATATGGCATGTTGAAAGGATTGGCATTCAGGGATTTTGTGTGCGAAAACCTCTTTGCTGCACCTTCATTTTGGTTGTTGGCAATGGATTTGTTGCTTCTGTGCTTGTTTCTGTAATTGTTGGCTTTTGTGTTATCTTTTTGTTCATCTTTATCAAAAGGAGTCGGAAAGGATTGCCATAAAACCAAAGTAGAATTGCAAATGTGAGTGGAAATCTAACTTGATAGCTGCTACAAGCATAGAGGTCTGCTACCTTCTCAGTAAGAAGGTCGATAATATAACTTGAGAGACTTTAACTAAATGTACAAATGCTAAATTAGGGGATAAATAAGAACAATATTAAAGCAAGGAAGGACATTTCTGAATATTATAAATTACCATAAACAAGTGACAGCCATGTGACAGCAAGTCACAAGATAAGGAAGCTCTGAATAGATATTTTTGTGTGCATGCCTAAACTAGCCCTCGTGCCAGATCACATAGTACATCGAGATGCACCAGTAGAAAATAGACAGTGTGTATTTTGTTTACACTTATACTGGTAGACTTTTCTGATTGAATTGATCTATCTATATTATTGCTATCCCTGTTGTGGCGTTAGTCCTAGGAATAAGTTAAACCATTTTAGTATAACTATAATTGCAAAGTATCTCTGAAGTTAGACCCTCGGTGAGTGTTAATGCACCATCCAGAACCTAAATTCAGCTTTCTCATGTGATGTGGAAAATAACATTTTCTCCACTTTAGAAAAGCATCAAGATGCTTTGCTTTTTAAATTATTAAAAAAACAAGATTTTAAGAATGGGAAATGCTTGTTGGCTAAACATTTTTGCCACAACAAAGCATGGTGGATTGGATGTGAAAAAGCGAATCAGAAAACAGGTGGATGTTGAAAGTATTGCATTCTAACTACATAAGCTTTCCATCATTAATCCTCTTAAGATTCCATAAAGATATGTAGAGTACAGGGATTGAGCTGTATGAGCAATGAATTTGAAATTATATTTGCCAGTTTATAGATTCATGATCTACATGCCTTTTTAGCAATTGGATTACCCTTTCTCATTCAAACTCTAGATAAGGAAAGAACTAATCAATAGAAAACATTACATAATTACCTGTCACTTCTCAACCCTGAATAGTAAGAGTTACATCCTTTCAGAACAGGGGATGGATTCAAAGACTGTTTTGACATGAGTAGAGATTCAATTCTATCCGGTTAGACACATATACTAACCATTAGATGATAGTTTTAGGTGAGGAACAAATACATATACATTTCTTTACCAATACAGGAAGACACATATGCTCACCATTAGAAGATAGTTTTAGGTGAGGATCAAATGCATATACATTTCTCTACCATGGTTACAATTTTTAATAAGCGACATACACTTTCATCTCATTAATTAAATATATTTGCCTTAAGTTTCAGAATAAAGAATTTTAAATAGATGACATACCCAAGGTCATCAATATATTGAAAATGGGCTAGTTGATGAAAAGCGTTCTTTTCATTCCGAAACTCTGCTGCAACACTCTCTGGACCATGTGTCAAGAGGTACTCCAAAAGAACTAATGTTTTGAAAGTACTTCTCCACATCTTCGTATCAAAAACACTCAATCTAGCAAAAGAAAACTTGTCTCATTTAGGCTGCAACAAAATATCCAGCAGGATTCATTGTCATGTAATAAAAAAACTAAGTTTTCTCAGGACTGCATTAAAATCTTCATTGGATTTTCAATTCATGTAAATTTATTTCACAAAACCCAAGCAATGAATATCTTATGTTTTCACCTTATGCCATACTTAAAAACATATCCAGCATATGGTTTTAAATACCTAATCATGTGATTGAGAGGAAGGAACAGCACTATAAAAGATTGAAAGTCAAGAGGCCTGTCATCTGACAAAATTGAACATATATTTTGTAGGACTACCTAACTATTCAAAGTGGATTTCAGTTCTAGCATCAAACCCCCAAAAATTTTCATGAAATGTCCAAAAATTTCATTTGGGTTTTGGCTTTTCCATCCTTGATCCAAATGAACCCTTTTTTGGCCCTGTTCTTCAGGACCTCTATGGATACAAGATTTAACATATTTTAAGGATATGTTCTCTGTTTAATTGTATATTAGATAATCTTACCTCTTATGTAAAATCTCAACAATTCTCCAATAGTTGTCTACTTCAAATGCAGCCTGAGAAATTGCAGCCATTGTACGGGTCTCTGGCCCCCATGGGTCACTGTTGGTTGCTTCCTCTGTCATCCTGCATGCAGAAAATACAAATAACTCTGTATTACCAAATCTAAACGGTCGTCGAAATGTATTTGTGGTAATTCCAAATGAAAAAGTGATTTTAATAGTCAGCATATTGAATTTCATAAAAAGGAAAAAGCCCAAACTCAGAAAAATCACAATAGTACAAAATTTGATAAAATCTATGTTGAAATTGAAATGTTATTTAACATGACTGACAACTTTAGGATATCATGGGACCTTGAGAGGTCTTACAATTCAGGTTCAGTGACATCAGTTAGAGCAAGCCTAGCTGTTTTCAGCTTCTCTCTCAAGAAAAATGAAGCTTGTTTCTTCAAATGAGCAAGATGCAGACTACCCATTATAGATTTGATCCTAAGCTACTCTCTGTGACTGGTCATATAGACTTGTGCCTCAAATTGAGATATGAACTGCAAGGCTTCACACGATATAGAAGAATTGGTATAGAAATGGTTTAGGGCAACTGACATACAGGCTCAAACAAATGCCGTTTCTTTCAACTCATTAGGCCGGCTAACTCGATGGATATTTAAACAAATCAGACAAAAACTCTTATACTCAGAGAATTAAAATTTGTGACCGATTGTATAGAGAAAATACCAAATCCTGTTTTGCCACGATATGGCCTTTCTTCTGTCCAGCAAACAAAGGCGGTTGACATCTATAGCATGTCTTAGACATACACGTGTATTAGGAAATTTGACCAAGGTAAATTATTACCTTCTCTCTTGGTCATGCAAAAACAGCTATGGGCATTGGGGTGAGCTTAAATGCCAAATTATTATTAATTTTATAATAAAATTTATAAATCCATTTAGATGTAATTAAGTAGAAGTTTTCAAATATATATGTGTATAAGTGAAAGGAATTATTTTTCTATGGTGGTTAAAACTATCATTTTATTATAACATTTAAATAAAATCAATAGAATTTAAACAGTTTTAAGATATATTTTTAAATTTATATTTATAGAAATTAAATTAACTAGTATATTTATATTTAAAAAAATATATCTAAAGTACGTTCATGGGTATTTTTTTCATAGTTTATTTGAAAAAGAAATATGGAGCTAAAAAAAATTGAATAAAAACTAAAAAAGAAATTGGAAAAAATAAAAAATAAAACTAAAAAACGAAATTGAAAATAAGAAAATATAAAAAATATGGAACCAAAAAAGAAATTGGAAAAAATAAAAATAAAAATTGGAAAAGCACAAAAAAGAAATTGGAAAAAATAAAGCTAAAAACTAAAAAAGAGTTTCCTTTTTGAAATTTCCCACGGGAATGTGACTGTAGAACGGCATAATAATAAGTTTTGTAAATGTTCTAAATTCTAATAGATTGTTTATATAAATACTTGTTACAACATATTTAAACCGAATTTCTAATTAAATAGTATTATTTTATTATTTTATTTTTATACATTTAATTTTATTTATTTAATTATATTTTATTTATGAATGTCTTAATCATTGTCATTTCCCTGTTGGCATTCATTTTGGGAGGAGAATGAAGATGCCACTGCTGCTCTTGATGGTTGGGATTCGGGAGCCTATTGAAGATGCTACTCCTAGGGACTTTTGAGGGAACCCTGATGATAAGGATCCTCCATCTGCTGGTGCCGCTCTTGCAACTTAATGTTTTTTTCTGTCTTTTCTTGTTAGTCATTATGTTTTGAGGCTGACTTATATTATTTTTGCCTTTTGAGACTTTTGTTTTCTTTGGCCTTTGAAAATGTGACTTCTGACCACTAATTTTTTTTTGTGAATATGTACTATTTTTTTCTTTAATATAAAATTAAGTAGGATATTCATAAAAAATAAATAAACAAAATAAAACAATTTTTTACAATTATACATTTAAATTTATTTTATCAATAATAGATTCTACTAAATTTGATAGTAAAGTTGAAAGCATTTTACATTTAAAATTGATAGAGCTTAAACATTCAACACATTGTCTTTAAATGAACAGTTTATACTAGCTATTTACCTCTAATTACATGAATGATTTACCAAGTCTAAAATGTTAGAGACAAAATAATGAGAAGTACTAAATACATCATTGACAACAATCAGGTGTTACTATTTTTTCAGATATGGTGGAGTGGTTGAAAATTTGAAAACAAAGCAATGCACTACTCATTTTTTATAACTTATTGGCAAGAGGCCAAGTTTTCTAACACACATTCATTTCAACTTTTTCTGTTTCAAAAAACAATAAGATGAAATTTGTCCACCCTTGAGACAAACACAACACCTAAGATTGAGATCATATTGTTAGCAGTTGGTGCTGATGAGAGAAAAAACAGAGACTACGTAGTTTCCTTGGATGGACTATCTCCTTTACTACAGACTTCTTTCATCAGCATTCCCAACTTAATTTATACAAACAAACAAAATAGTGGATGAATAACAGTTTTTTATGACTCAACTCATATTTGCATGATATTTTTATTTTTTTGTTGAGAGGTTTTATAATTTTTTTTTTATTTTTTTGTAATTTGTTATTGGGAGTATAAATTAAAGTTGTATGAATAACAGTTTTTTAGTTGGGAGCTAAGGATCGAGGGGTATTTAAGGATCAAGGGGTATCTATCCCACCAAAATCGTCCCAAGTACAATCCTGACCTCATTCTTTTAAAGGGTTACTAATCTTGCACTCAACAAAACTTAGGTCCTAATAAAATTAACTAATTTTTGGTTAGGAGCTAAGAATCCAGGGGTATCTACCCCACCAAAATTGTCCCTGGTACAATTCTGACCTCATCTCTTCAAAACATTACTAATCTTGCACTCAGCAAAACTTTATCCCTAATATACTCTTTATGAATCATTTAACTTTACCAACAAACAAAAGTCACTTAACATATAATAACTTTTCTGATCAATAATGATTGAAACAGATTGTTGTGGATGAACTCAAGAAAATGGGCACTAAACAACCATAGATAGAGATGGACTTACTTAATAAAATTGATTATTAAAATAATTAAATATAATGCTCTCTGTTGATTAGTTGGTAAAAACTGGGTTGAATGACGTACACAATGTCGTGGTTATTTGATTATTTAATTTTTATGGCGTGTATTGACTCAAATCAGTGACTAAATGAGAGTTTACAGTCATAAATACAAATATATGTGGGCATTATGTTGATGTCATGGAATAACTTAAGACAGAAACGTTTCAACTACTAATATTAATTAATAAATTAAATAAATAAATTATTTTTGGTAGACTTTCCCGAGGTCCAGGGTCATGACAATCGTTCATTGATCCATAAATATTTTGAAATTTGCAATTAAGATTCGTCTTATATTGTTTTCTTGTTCAGGGTTGTGAGAGCTTATTCTGAGAGTGTCTAATGTTCAGCAGATAGTAAGGGTAGTCTAGATTGTCTGTTTAAAAATAAAATTTGAAAGAAACTAATTTTTATAGTTTAGGAAAAACAATTTGTTTTTGTTAGGACTGAAAGTAAAACTCAATTGCAGAAAGAGAAGTAAAAACAGCGCACAGATGTAATTAGAAAGCAAACAGAAAATGAGACACCAGATTTATCGTGGTTCACCAAACTTGGCTACATCCACACTGAGCAGAGGAATTGTATTGATAATTGAATTGTGTTTTACAATGAGATATCAAGCATATATAATGCTTCGTTATACATCACAAGAGGAATGTGAAAGGTCAAGCAATTGGCGGGAAAAGATGTGTCCGTTGGTCTTCATTTCCTTACAATCTCCCACTTGAAGGTCAACGGATGCTGCAACTCGCCAATCATTCCCCTGCTCTAAACTTCTGATTACTTCTTCTTAACAAGACCAAGAGAAGTCCTGGCACATTCGAACTTCTCTTTGGGAACAACCTTGGTGAAAATGTCTGCCGGATTGACCTTTGTGTCAATTTTTGCAACTTGTAACTTGCCCTCTTCAACTACATGACGAATGAAATGAGCATGTATGTCAATATGCTTAGAACGACGCTGAGATGAATGATTATGAGCCATAAAAATGGCGCTGCGACTATCACAAAACAGAACATAGTCACTTTGTTGACATTTCAAATCACCAAACAACTGTTGTAACCAAATCATCTCCCTAGCACCTTCGGAAAGAGCCATGTACTCAGCTTCGGCAGAAGAAAGAGCAACAGAATGTTGCAGCCTTGAGACCCAACTAATGGCAGCTCCAGCAAACATAAAAATATAGCCAGTAGTAGATCTCTGTTTATCTAAATCTCCGGCAAGATCAGAATCAGTAAAACCTTGCAGCTGTGCCTTATTGCCACCAAAACACAAAGCATAATCAGAAGTACCTTTAAGATACCTTAATATCCATTTGACGGCTTCCCAATGAGGCTTACCGGGATTGCTCATGAACCTGCTCACAACTCCCACTGCATGAGCAATATCGGGACGAGTGGAGATCATAGCATACATAATGCTACCAACAGCTGATGTATAAGGAACACCTTGCATAAACTCTTTATCCTCTTGTGTTTTTGGACACAAATCAGAAGATAAACGGAAATGGGCAGCAAGAGGAGTAGAAGCAACCTTTGCATCAGCCATACCAAATCTGTCTACAACCTTGTCAATGTATGCCTTTTGTGACAACATGATCTCTTTCTTTTGTCTATCCCTAGTGATGGTCATACCAAGGATCTTCTTGGCTGGGCCTAAGTCTTTCATAGCAAATCTCTTAGCTAATTGAGACTTCAATTCAGAAACAATTTTCATACTTGTGCCGGCTACCAACATGTCATCAACATAGAGCAAGAGAATGACAAACTCACCATTAGGAAGTCGCTTATAGTAGACACAAGGATCTGATTCACATCTCAAGAAGTTATGCTCAGTCATAAAGCGATCAAACTTGAGATACCATTGGCGCGGGGCTTGCTTGAGCCCATACAAGCTGCGCTTCAATCTGCAATAAAGATGTTCCAGTCCCTGTTTCTTAAATCCTTCCGGCTGTTCCATGTACAGCTCTTCTTCAACATCACCATGTAAAAACGCTGTTTTAACATCCAACTGATCAAGTTCAAGATCCCAAACTGCAACCAAACCCAAAACTGCCCGGATTGTGGTCATTCTCACAACTGGTGAGAAAATCTCATTAAAATCTATGCCTTTCTGTTGATCATACCCCTTGACAACTAGTCTAGCGCGATAGCGCTTGTTGCCTCCATCTTCCTCTTTCAACTTGTATACCCAGCGGTTCTTCAAGGGTCTTCGATCAGGCGGAAGTGGCACTAAATCCCAAGTGTTATTTGCCTGCAATGAATGCATTTCATCTTGCATCGCTTCTTGCCACTTCGAAGAATCAACTGCCTTGCAAGCCTGTTTATAGGTAGCTGGTTCAGGTTGATCAGAAATCAATGATTCTGGCTGTGCCTCCTCTGAATATAATAACTCATAATCAGAAAATTTAGAAGGACGTCTCCTCTCCCGGGTAGACCTCCTTAACTGAGAAACCTCCTCTTGCAAATTTGAATCATCTAGATTCATTCTGTGTAACTGGTTTTGAATATTTGCTATGTCATTTTGCAAATTAGCCTTGTTCTGAACAATGTCTTCATGACTCTGCCTCTGAACACTTCCTTGTTGCACAGTCCCTTGCATCTGTATATTTCCTTGTGCTATTTCTCCAATGTTCTGCCCCTGCACACCAATCGGCTGAGGCAACAAAAACTGAGAATGTACTGGAGGCAGTGTATGGGCCATATGAGGCTGCGATGACACATGTGGCAGCGCTCTATCCAAAGGAGGCTGCATAGTATTTATCAGAGGCTGCGTGTGAGTGGTGGGAGGCAGCGATGAGTTTAATGAGGGCTGCATTACACATAAAGGCAGCGAACTATGCAAAGAAGGTTGCGTTGGATGTGAGGGAGGCAGCATAGATGTTAAATCACTTCCAACGTGAGCTGTGGGGTTTGAAAAAGGTTGCTGTGTAGGAGTTAGAGGCAGCGAACATGTTTGGGTAGGGTGCACAACAGGGGTGCTACCATTTAAAGATGCCGAACTTACATTTAATGGCTGTGTAAAAGAAACACCATTATCAAACAAATCAATATTAACATATTCTTTTGAAGATGTACTATCTCTGTGCAAACCTGGGAAAACTCTTTCGTTGAAGACGACATCCCGACTGCGAGTGACCTTTTTGGCGATGGGATCCCATAACCTGAATCCATATTGATCCTCGCCATACCCAACAAAGATACACTTCTGCGACTTGGGATCCAATTTGGATCGTTTCTCATGAGGAATAAGAGCAAACGCTTCACATCCAAACACCCGTAGATGACTATAAGAAATACGCTTGCCCAACCACCTTTCCTCGGGAATGTCAAGATTTAACCGAGATGAGGGAGCTCGATTAATGAGGTAAACTGCTGTGTTGCAAGCTTCTGCCCAGAATTCTTTTCCCAGTCCAGCATTGGAAAGCATACACCGTGCTTTTTCCAAAATCGTTCTATTTAGCCTCTCCGCAGCCCCATTTTCTTGCGGTGTATAAGGAACAACTTTGATTCTTCGAATACCATTGTCAGCACAAAAACTATCAAACTCTAGTGAACAAAATTCGCCGCCATTATCAGTTTGCAAACACTTGATATTATGCCCACTCTGATTTTCAACTAGAGCTTTAAAAATTTTGAACTTGCTGAACACTTCAGATTTTTTGTTAAGCATAAAAATCCAAACTTTCCTAGTGCAATCATCAAGGAAAGTTAAAAAATAATTAGCACCTCCAAGAGAAGTTACCTCAGTTGGCCCAAAAACATCTGAATAAACCAGCTCCAAAGGTGAGGTGTTCTTCTCATGACCCGTCTTTATGAAGCTAATCCGCTTCTGCTTGCCGTAGAGACAATGTTGGCAAAAATCCAAATCCACGGATTTCAACCCCGGTAGTTGTTCTCTTTTGATCATGACTTCAAGACCTTTTCTACTCATATGTCCAAGCCGTTGATGCCACAGCTCGGTTTCGCTGTCCGTCACTGTCATAGCAGCTCCCACTTGAGAGTCATTCTCAAAAATATATAAACTGCCCTCTCTATTTCCTTTGGCAATTTGCATGACACCTTTAGTAACCTTCCATGAATCTGGATAGAAGGTAGTATTGCAGCCTTGTGAGAACAATTGGGTTATAGAAATCAGATTCTTTTTCAGTTTTGGGACATGCCTAACATCTTGCAAAAGCCATTTGCTTCCATTTTTAGATTGTAGGAGAACATCACCTTTACCAATGATGTCCAATGAATTGTTATCCCCCAAGTAAACCTTCCCGAACTGTCCTCCTTGATAATTAGAGAAGGCATCCGTGCAAGAGGTGGCATGAAAGGATGCGCCCGAATCTAGAACCCATGAATCTGAAGTGGTTTCACTTACGGACAAAACCAAAATATTATCACCCTTGTCATAAACAGCATTGACCTCGCTGTCTTTAACCTTCTCTTGCGCCTTCTTATAGGAATAACAATTTTTCTTGGTGTGACCGGGCTTACCGCAGAACCAACAGTCGCCAACTCTACCTCTGGATTTTGACCTCTTTGCTGATTTTGATCTTCTTCTGTTATTGTCTTTGCCTCTATTCTGAGGTCTTCCTCTACTAACAGCGGTTAAGGCTTCACCGGAAGATATCTCTTGGTTCTTTCTACGCATATCTTCACTAAGGAGTGTAGCTGCTACGTCATCAAACACCAATTTTGTTTTGGCTGAAGCTGAAGTACTTATGGCCATCACGACACCTTCCCAGCTGTTGGGCAACGAGCATAGCAGCAAGATTGCTTTAATTTCATCTTCCAACTTTATCTCCACCGAAGTCAGTTGGGTAAGTAATGTATTAAACTCATTCAAATGGTTAGACATAATTCCGCCTTCTTTCATTTTCAGGTTATAAAGCTTTTTCATGATAAAAACTTTATTAGATGCTGAAGCCATCTCATACATCTTACAAAGTTTATCCCACAGCTCCTTCGAAGTCTTCTCTGCTGAAACATTAAACAACACATTGCTGGACAGCGAGAGGAAAATCGTAGCTCTTGCCTTCTTATCCATCTTGTCCCACTCTTCATCCGTCATTGAGCTTGGTTTCTTTGCTACCCCTTCAAGCGCAAGTGAGAGGTCTTGTTTTATCAGCAAAGACTCCATATGTACTTTCCACAGTCCAAAATTCTGACTGGAGAACTTCTCAATCTTCGGTTCCTCCATGGCTCGAAAATCCAACACCGATTTTCGCAATCAGCTATACCGTCACCGTACAGCTCTGATACCAATTGTTAGGACTGAAAGTAAAACTCAATTGCAGAAAGAGAAGTAAAAACAGCGCACAGATGTAATTAGAAAGCAAACAGAAAATGAGACACCAGATTTATCGTGGTTCACCAAACTTGGCTACATCCACACTGAGCAGAGGAATTGTATTGATAATTGAATTGTGTTTTACAATGAGATATCAAGCATATATAATGCTTCGTTATACATCACAAGAGGAATGTGAAAGGTCAAGCAATTGGCGGGAAAAGATGTGTCCGTTGGTCTTCATTTCCTTACAGTTTTGGCTAAACAATTATGTAATGGTGAAATTAGTATTTTTATGTTATTTTTATTTGATCTTTGTGATTATTTTAATAGAACATTCTAATGTAATTATATATTGACAAGTGGCATGTTCTTGTATTAAGTTTGGTGTATGGCCTAATACTTATCTTTATCAATCTTATCTTATACACCAACTATATCTTAGCTGTTAGAGTCAACTTGGCATCCTTTTAGGATGCATTCATCCTTTATTGTCCATTTATCAATTCCTACCAACACTTATTTCCATGCATTCACTTTTGGTCTTGTGATTATCACTTTCTCCTTTTAGTTTATTTCTATGTGGCACTAGGCATGTAGAACTGAACCCTAGATTCAAACATTCAAATTCAAATTCCAAATTCCTACCCCCTTCTAGCCATTATGAGCTAACTTGGTACATGTTTATGTGACATGTTATATTTTAGTATTTAAAGACATTCAATGTGCCATTAATAACGCTGAAAGCCTTCCCTATGTGAGTAGCACATGTTGAATTATATAGATCAATGATCAAGATTAAAAAGACTACCATGAAAATCATCTTGACCACTAATTTTTTCAAAAATATCATCAATGATAAGAATTAAAAAAAAAAATCACTTTTTACTTTAACAATAAATTGTTATTTCAATAACTATTGCGTATTAAAAATTGATGGGAATTTTTCTTTTGATGTGGTCCCTTTTTCTTCAAGACGATAGTTTTCTCACCCTATACAAAAATTCACATGGGGAAATTTTTATTTTTTTCCAAAGGAAACGGAAAGGTAAAACAGTTGAAAGCAAATAATTCAAGCAAGCCAATTTATTTGTCTTTGTGAAACATCTTCACTTTTATGCTCTCAGTTCAAAAAATTATATATATACTTTTGATTTTCTTTTTGTATTTATTCAAATTCAAAGCTTTTTATAACATCCTCATTTTTAATTTATATCTTCTCAATTTAAAAGAATTTTAAGATTGTAAACGTGTACTTAATGATTTTTTAAAATAAAAATAAATAATAAACTTAAAAAATGGTCTATTTAGGACTGCACTCTGCAGCAAGAAAGTTATGATTTCAACAACTAAAGTTATGATCTATTCATACACTGTTTCAAATTAGGGCTACAAACTAGTATAGTTATATTTAAAAAATATATCTAAAGTACGCCGAGATGGATCCGTCTTGAGGTGCCTTTTAAACAATTCACTTTAAGCTATAATTATAATTATTGTATACTTTAATAATTTTAAATCATAATTATGTAGTATACATTATAATAATGCATTTATATTATTATTATTTTATTATAAATGTTTATTATTTGATGATAATTAATATTATTATAATTATTTATTATAATTATTATATTATTATAATTATATATTTAATCTATATTATATATGAATTATTATAATTATAATATAATATTATAATATAGATTAGATATATTATTATAATAATTATTAAATGTAATATAATATAAAATTATTTATTTATAATTCCAACTTTAAGCCTAACATTTTTTTTGGTTAAAAATATTTACCATAGTTGTAACCCTAATTCTAACTCTATCCCTAGCCCTAACCCTAAATGTACTTGTAACCCTAACATTAATTGTAACATTGACCCTAAATCTAATTCTAATCCTTACCCTAATTCTAATCATAACCCTAAACCTAATTCTAGCATTGACCCTATTTTTATCTATAACTCTAATCATAATTTTATCCCTAACCCCAACCATAATTCTAAATAAATGTAAGGTGTAATTTATTTCCTTGTTTAACATATATTTTTTGAAATTAAATTTAATGATACAAAATAAATAAAATAATAATAATTAACTATCTATATTTGAATATTTTGTTGAGAATCTATTTTATATGTTTTTAAATGGTAACTTTTATCTTGTTTGAGGCTTACAAAGATGAATCAAATAAAACATAATAAATATTGATATTGCTACTTCCATTATGAAAGAATTTGAAAGATAATAGTCTTATAATACTCTTTTGAACATGCAATTTATTTATTTGTTATCATTAAAGTATTATGGTTGTGATTTGTTCATATACTCTTCTAATAGATGCACCTTATTTCTTGGAGATGACTACACCATCTACTCTAATAATGAATTATGCTAAATTTCAATTTTGTTGTGGTTTTTAGTGGGCCATTATATTCAAATAGAATTATGTTAAAGGTTTTAAATTGTAAATTATATTAATTTTGACACTCACTTTGAGAAAAAAGTTTACAATGTTTGAAGAGTTAAAAGAGTAAAATAGTTAAGAGAATTTTTTTTCCAAATTATAGAAAAATGACCAACATATGGTTGAAACATTTCTTGAAAGCTCAATGGGTTCAATTGAATTGAATTCATCTTATTTGTAGTTGTGTAAAATGTAGGAATTTAACAAAATGTGCTCTCTATTCAATTTCAATGAGTTGTAACCTTGATGTGTTAGTAAATTCTTCCTGAACCAAATTTCCACTATCTGTAATATTGCTCATATTTGCTTCTAGATTAAACTATGTGAAATGTTTTCTTTTGTGCTTCTAATTTAAACTATGTGAGAATTTTTAACATCAACCCCCATCTTATATCTCTCTAAATCTAAAAAAAATCACAATTTAAACTCTCAATGCTCATGGGATATGAATGGTATTAGCCCACCTGTCACATTGGATGAATTTTGACCAATGGTGCACTATTAATAAAACAAATTTGACAATTTAAAAAACCCTTGCCAGTCATTGATAGTTTGGAGATTAGATGGGTCCAAATAGTGCTGCAGGCTTCACAATGAACTCTATTCTCCATGTCAGTTTTTCCCCCACCAATGGCACATCTCTTCATACTTACATTTTTTGCAACTTCTAAAAGGTGTACCATTGGTTATGTCATGCCCACATTTAACATGCGATCACAACACGCAAAACATGCATGTCATGTCCACATGCGACATGTGTCATGATATGAACTATTGAAAAACTTTCCCTACTACTCTAATCCTTCCCCACGCATAAGCGTGTTCGGTTGATTACGTTAAAGTCGTTATAAATACCATTATTAATGGTAAGATTCCTCATACGTGTACATTGACTATACTGGACTTCCCACTCAGGTTAAGAGGTTGTTATCGATCTACACTCGGTTTGACTTGAAACATTACGTTTTACGAAAAACATAATGGCCCATAATTCAATATTGATACGTACTTACTTCTATAATAAAAATCGTTCATTCATTTATTAAATTATTCAAATTAATTAATATTGGTATATCATCTGGAAACTACCAACCCTAAGGTCACGATACCTTTTACAACGAATTAATACAACTCCTTATTTATTTATTTACTTAAGATAACCTATATAGTTTTCCGCTACCATGGTGAAACGTACGTGTAGCATACAATAAACTCCGAATTAACATTACGATCATATATTTGATCGTTGATAGCAGTGCTCTATGGTATCTTTCATCGAGTAGGTTTAATATCGAATCTTCTTTTTTAATTACTCTCAACCTTCCTTCCATATTAAATTTAATTAGTACATGTTCAATTTAAATAAAATCCTTATTAAAAAAATTATATTATATATATTTATTATTATAAATATAATGATAAATAGGAATATATATTTATAATTAACTTAAATTCTTCTATTGTATGTGAAAATTCCTCAACTAATTACTTCTAGTATTCTAACTTTATAAGTATATATTTTAATAGATATATAGGTGTATAAACACTTATTTAAATTCCCTTGTGAGTGGAATCCACATCTATTTACACTAGCTCAAAAATAAAATAAAAAAATAAATAACAATAGATATATATATATATATATATATATATATATATATATATATATATATATATATATATATATATATATATATATATATTTCTTTTGAATAAATATCACTCATAAAATCAGATGTTTATTATAAAACATTTTATAACTTTATATAAAGAGTTATATATATAATATTGTTAATTTTATTCATAAATTTTTAATACAAGATGGTTTAAGGAATACAACTTTCCTCCACTTAAAATTTCTTTCTTATAGTGTTAATGTGAACCCTAATAGAAATCCTTATGAGGTGCTTTGTGCTTGCAGGTTGTAGTTATGGCGGCGGCAACAGAGAAGAGCTTGGGCGGAGGCAGATGCCATGGAGGTCGCAGGCATCGGCGGTGGCGGAGGTGCAAGCATCGGCGGTGTCGCGGTGGCGGAGTGTGGGGGCAGCTCGCGTGGCAGAGGTGGTGGGTTATGGGCCACGCAGGTTGTGGTGTGTGCCACGACGCTGATCATAAACGGAGGGGTGTGGGGAGGGGCGAAGCCCCCACTACGTGGGGTGTGGGTGGGGGCTCCCAAAGGGTTCGACGATGGTGGTGGGAGGGTTCAAACCCTTCCCACCACCATTCCTCCATAATCTCTGTGCATTGTGTATAGAACGCAGCAAGCCCTAAACCATAAATGTATTTTATTTTATATTATTTCTATTTTTATTTTATTTTATTTTATTTTATTTTTTCCTCTCCATTATTAACTTTGTTAATTTACTAACATTCTTAAAACACAATATATATATATATATATATATATATATATATATATATGTTCTATGACTTTTCTCAAGATAAATTTCTTTCACAGTTCATTGAATAATCGAATTTGTAAATACATAGAATTTAATATACATCTGTTTAATTACATTTACAATGTATTATTATTTTTTTAAAATATAAATGCAATTCCCGTAAACTAAACTTCACACAAATAGTGTTAAACAAAGGGTATAGTAAATCGATTTTCCCTTATACTATCTAATTTTTATTAATTTTAAATTTAACATAGATTAGCCTAGAATATAAAATGGAAAGAATAGCTATAGTTACATTGGCTCACTACAAGTAAATTTATGACTTTATCACACAACTCTTTTTCGTTTCCAATGAAAAAAAAAATACAATTTACAAATTAACTAAATTCTTAATTTCCTCCAACAATGCAATGGATAGTATTTATCAACTTGTCCAATTCAACAACTTTATGATTATGTATTTGCAGGATAATAGACAACCCTTCTTCTTGGATAAAACAATTCTCTCTTCTTTCTACTCACACAAATGATGCATTGAAATACCCAATAAAATTCCTAACTAACAACATTCTAAGGGATGAATTTCTTTCTCATCCCATTACAATTTTACAACTACAATGTCATAAAACTCTATAACTTACAAATCATAAAATATATTAGTTCTTACAAACCTATTTTAACCTGCACTAATCCTTAACTTAATAGATTAGGAATACAAGGAATTAGACAATTGTAGCAATTTTCTTCCTACTTTTCTCTCAAATGATAAAATAAAATATACGATACAAACAAACAACCAACAACATGTTATGGGGGATTTCTCTCTCTACTTACAAAAATAACAATCTTTACATCAAATTCTGAAAGAGGAGATCTCTCCTCTAATGCTCTTATAGGATGAAATGATATGAGACCAAGCTCTCTTAACAAACAAGGGAAAGGGACGATTCCTCTAAACAAGATAAACTTCTCCAAGCCTCTTAACATACTCCAACAGAAACCTGCAAACAACAAGGGAGAAAACAACAACTAGCTAGCTCTCCTCCCTACCTTAGACCCACAAGAGGGTCACCCCTGAGCTAAGGAGACCATCCTCATACCCAGGGAAAACAGACCCAACCCTTCACAACATTAAACAACAACAACAAAGCAAATAACACGCAAACCCCCATGGTTTACTCACAATACAAAGACTCAGCTTAGGTGAGTTCAGGGAGGGTAAGGGAGTAGACATCTCTACCTCTAGGTGTCATCATTTCACATTTTATCACAAGCCCTCAAGCTAACAATTTACTCTTCCTCAAGGCCTCAAGCCAACAATTTACTCTTCCTCAAGGCCTCAAGCCTTCTAGTTAAATCAAATTACTAGGGATATCCCAATAAGCTCTCAAAGCCTTTAAGCCCTCTTGGCTAAAAGTACCAACATGCCCTCAAGGCATTTCTAATAACAAGAAAACAAGATGACACCTGAGGAGGGTCACACCGCCCCTTCCCTATACAAGTTGAGCATTGCCTTCCAACTGGAAGGAGCTCTTTCAACACCCAAAACAAAACCCCAAAACTAACAGAAGAACTCATAGAAGACAATTGCCAACTCATTCATCAAGCAAGAAACAAACATACATATCAAGCAATAGATCACACAAGAGAGTAGTCTTGTTCACCAACCTTTCAAAGCCCAATTATGGATGAAATTTGATGAAGATCTCCTCTCTAGCCTCCTTCTCCAAAATCTCCTTCTTTCCACAATAATCCAACCCCCCTACTCTCCTCCTTCTCTCCCTTTAAAAACTAATTCCCTCCATTTTCCTAATTTCCCAAGTGGGATTAAACAACTAATTCACAACTCATCCATTATCCTAGTGGACCTTAAACAATTTAGCCCCCACTCAATAGGTTCCCCACTATAGTCCTTTTTACAACACATGGATAATTAAAATACAATAAGTAAAATAAAAATACAAAGGGAGTGGATGACACACTACCCTAAATAAGGGGAACCCCACCAAAAGAGAGGCACATGGAGACAAACACTCTATTATTAGGGGATCATGGAGTTGTTCCATGACTTGGAAGTGGGCCTGAGTGTGGATTCCACTCATCCCATTGTCCCCATGCTTCCAATTTCGTCACTTAACTTCATTGTGAAGTTTAGGTGACCATATGGAGGTTAACCCAAGGTTATCCTAGCCAAAAAGGTCCCTAGACCCATGAGGTATAACCCAGGGTTGATTTTTGCCTAGTTAGAACTCCCAGAGTCAAATAAAACACAAGAAAAAGGGTCTAAAAGAAATAAAGTTTAAACAAGATTGAAAACAACATTTCTTACAACATTTCTCATAATAAAAGTAAATCAGAAGATAACCCTTATTCCCTTGACCTCATGCAACATTAACACATTACAACATTCCTCCAAACACGAGGTTGATCTTAGTTCCTCATAGAACTAGATCGGCTCACAAGGGATACAACATAGGTATGGGATGGTCTCCTGTATACGTGGTTTCGTTAGTAATACCTGCACACTCAAACTCGAAGTCAATAACTCATAAAGATATCATAGCCGAAGCACATCTAAAATATCATTGCACAATTATTTTCCTTAAAAATCAATTAGGTTTAATAAGCAAGATTCCAGATCAATAGTCTCTCAACATATAAATAATAGTCAACATCACTGCAAATAGTCCCATGAACAGTAGTGTAAAAAGTAGGTCTCACATCCTCCCCCCCTAAAACTGTACTTCCTCTTGGAAGTCGTCAAAGAGGTGAGGGTAAAAGGTTTTCAGTCCTGTTGCATCTTTCCATGTTGCAGTGAACTCATCATACAAGCCCTACTGAACCCTATTCAACTCTCATCCTTGAAGGCCCAGTGCTTGAAGTATTTTAGCTAATATTTATTTCATTTGGATGGAGATACTAACCATGTATCTAGATAGGAAGACATTGGTTATTGGAACCAACTGGAATTGTTCAAAAATGAGGCATGGTAAATGAAAATGATTATGGTGTACTCTATCTTAACTATTTAAGGTTGGTGCAATTCCTAGAGATAGATCTTATGGACGTATGTGCGGAAATCAAACTTTTAGTTAATACTACTATAGAAGTCAAAGTTATATTCCACCTTAACTCCAATGTTATCCAGGAATGACATATATTAAGTGTTGATTTAAGGAGTCAATGTAGTTCACTTTGATGTGAAACAAAAGTGAAGTTTGTTTAAATAGATTCATAGTCTCTCTCCCTTAGTTAAGTAGATATTGCATGATAGGTGTCCCAAATCGACACTTGAACTATGCCCTAACCTATGAGAGGAAGGTTTAGGGAAACTATCCAAATTTATATAAGGTTATGATTTACTTATACTAAGATTTGTCATAGTATTTAAAGACTCCAATGACTAGCTAATTATCGGAATGAATATGCTTGTTAATCAAGGTCGACTGACAAATTCAAGACTGTTAGGCTACCCGTTGCAACATCCCAAGGTAATCAATGAAACCCCATATTATGATTAGATCGTTCACCATTTACCAGGAAAAATTACTTGAATTATAAATTGCATGATAATGAAGCTTACAAATGTAACAGAAGCACTAACCGATTCTACTATCATCTTTTCTATTCTTAGGTTGTAACAATCTTTAGTGAGAAGGAAATACGTAATTTGAAATAAGTAATTTGGAATAAGTAACTTCCCTTGCATACCTACATGCATTCTTTCTGAAAGAGTCAACTACTTAGAATATATATATCTAATTATATCCACATCAATGTCTAACTTTTACTCAAGAAGCAATTTGAGAATGCTACCACTAACATGCACGGAAATCTGCTACTAAATGTTGAAATCTCTACTTGCATATGTTATAGCCTTTAAAACAGTAAAGCGCCCCTTCATATGACACAACCTTTAATAACTCTCAGGATCAGATTTGACTGTTGACTTTGCTTATCAAACAAATTTTTTTTACAACAATTGTTCTGTATGTGGTGCTAGTAAAATACTACAACAGGTTTTGACATTTAAGTAAGTTTTGTTGCAACAGACAAAGTAAGTACAAAGGTTACAGATACAATAAGGAACTCATCAGATTATAAATTATGATAACTCCATGTTAGCAAGGCATAATCCCATTCACAAAACACACCGTATTGACGAAGATCAACATAAGAAATTTCATGTTCCTTTATCACACGTGCATAAGAATTCACACATCGTACAACCTGTTTATATAAACATCGATGTGATACATCATCCACATTACAGGTATTAACTTCACAAGGCTCACATAAAGGTTCAGGGGATGTCATAGTCTCATCTTAAAACCAAGTAACCAATAACCAGTGCCAAGTAACCAAAGATCCAAGAACCAGGTGGAATGATGGTCTCTGGGCTACATGCCTGGGGGCCTCGCCATACATTCCCAAAATGTCCTACCTCTTGTTTGTATAAGGTGTTTAGCCTCCAAGAGATAGCCAACATGAAAACAAGCTCACTAGGAAGGTAAGTGGACAATAACCAGCCCATACTAGTCCACACCTACCCCCATCCTCATAAGTTTCCCACATCTGCTTCCTTATATACACTCTACCAGAGGTCGTTCCATCGACATGGTGAGAAGAACATCACAACATAGGGCCAACACTTGCAAACAACAAAAATAATCTAGCTTAGCCTCCACAAATACAAATATACCAAAAGAAAGGAGTTTCAAAATTCAACAATAAATCAAACAAATGCGCGCCATTCCAACAATAAACAACCATAACCACAAGGGTTACGTAAAAAATGAAGAAATCAAATATTTGTGGCTAAGCTACTTTCAGTCAAGATTAAGTAACATGGTTGGTCCACACAGGCAAGAGACAAAAATAATCATCATACAACCAAAAGAAAAGAAGATCGTAATCCATGAAAGTGCACATCACATCACTACATGACTAACATTAAGTCACCAATAAAGAAGGAGGGAAACACGGTCACTACATATGTTATGCAAACACATCCAATGCAATAACATCATGTAGGTAAATGCGCCTTCATGTACTCTTACGTGGAATCGTGCCCTTCTCAAAGGTAGCACGTCATTAATTTAGAACATCGTGTCCTTCTCAAAGGTACACGTAATCATAATGTAAATGTCTCTAGGATGCCATGCATCCACTCAAATAAGATACCAAAGTAAGATTAATACAAAGTTGATGTGGCAAAAAGAATGGCGCAGAAGGGCTCTTGTTAGAGATTGTTCATGCTTGTTCTATCCTTGCTGGGTGCATTGCTTTTGGAGGTGCTGTGTAATGATGTTTCAATGTCTATGCAATGAAATGTTCAGTAGATACCTTCCCTGACTTTCATTAATCACTAAAACATTATAAAATATTCATTGGTGCCAGGATTAAAATGCTATGCAAGCTATACTTTCTCCCTTGACACTATCTTTGTTGGCAAAGAAACATTACATATTTTGGATTGGTGTCTTTGTCATAACCTAAAATGCTCTACAACTTTTAAAAACTAAAACTAAATTTTACATGCTTTGAAATTTGTATAGCTAATTTGTATAGCTTTAATGAATGCTCAACTGATATACTTGACTATAATTATCTAAATTTGCCCATATTCATGCTAGATATATTAGAGGGGATGATCTATCCTCCTTAAAATGTATTCAAACCTTATTTTAAACTTGCAATAAAAATATGTCATGAATTTTATATGTTGACCTTAGGTTGTGTTGGATATTGGCATTTAATGCCCTACACAATGCTTGCACTATGGATATCATTTTTCAATCCTTTCTTAGTCTTCTCACCAGTATTGGGTAAATCAAATCTTCAAGAGATTGAGCTGTAACCTTGATGTGTTACTAAATTCTTCCTGAGCCAAATTTCCACTGTCTATAATATTTCTCATTTGTTCTAATCCAACTTTTCACCATGGGACCATCAATAATAGCTACTGGCGAAGCAACAAGTGCTTTGACACCCACCGCCTCCAGCTTCTCATTGAAGCAGTCATGATTTCATTCCATTGGAGAATCTATCTTCAAGCAAAAGTCATACAGCCAAGTCCACTTCATACAGTTTTCATCCTCTTTTGAGCATTTTCCAGTTGTTGTAGAAGGCACAACCATTCTTGTTTGTATAAGCACCATGTACTAGTCTTATTAATTTGCTCACAAAGTGCTCCTTACCAAGTTTTTGTTGGAGCTTACAAACATCTTGGTTGCATATTTGGAGTTTCCAAATAGGGAAAATAATCTTTTGCATTTCTATCATCTACTTCATGATTAGGCTGGAGTTGGTTCTTATCCGTTACGCCAATTTTCTTCAAGAAGTGATTGATGCTCATTAAAAGGTCTTGAAAGAAGACCCATATCTTGGATTTGTTGTTGTATTTCTTCCCACTTGCCATTCCCAAAATGGCAAGAAGATGATTACAAAATGTATGCAATTCCTACTTTGATACCACTGACAGATTTGATTGGCAATCTGCTATAAAACACAATGAATTATTATAACTTGCATGTGCTATAGGTAGAAGAAATTAATTACAAAAAATGTAGCAGAGAGTTACAAAATTGTATGCAAATGAACCATAAATGAATAGAGGTACAAAATTTAGATGCCACAGGCTATGCAATTCTTAGAAAAATAAATTAACAACTGTAGACAAGTCAAACAACCTTTTTAAAGATGAAAAGAAGCTTAATTGCAAGTTAGAAGCAGCAACCTCCATAATGGTGGAGAATTATATCCATAATGACCCCAGGCCCCATTAGTCTAATGTATATAAGGATTTTTATAAAGGCCTATGTATTTTGGTTTTACCCAAATCCGAGCTACTCCAAAATGGATTCTCGCACTCAATTTCATCTTCTACTTCATGTCCAATTGGAGCTTCACCTGCATTCCATTGCAGCTTTACTTCTACCCAATTTTCAAAAACTGAAAATAAAGAGACATGGACTAAATTAAATAAGGCTGTTAATAAACAAAATCATATAAAAACCCTTGATGCAGAAAGGAAAATATACTATAAATTTCAATAAATCTAATAAATGCAACTTTAAGATGGGATAATTATCTATCCTGAATGGATTTCAATACCTTTGATATCTATCCACTAAATTTTAAGAAGTATACCAAAATGCCATTAACTTTTGATATCTAATGCCTGGCATGTCCAACAACCCTTGTCCATATATAGTATGTCCACATCTCCTTTGCATGCAGGGACTGACAGTATGTAAATTTATCAACACACTTGAAACCTTAAATTGCCCAATTGTCCAAATCAATGGTTACCTGCACCTGTTCACTGCACTGGCTCTTGCATTGAATTAAAGGTGGCTATGGGGTTTCTATTTTTCTATGGTTAATGAAATTTCATCAAACAGATTTTAGCTTTTTATACAAAATAAAGATGCAAATACCTTTTAAAAAAGAAAAAAAAGATTTCCTTCATGGGAATAAGATTGTTTTGTTTTCTGTTTGCACTCCACCTCAATTTGAACAGCCAGACAACTCTCTACTTAAATATCATCCACTCAATGGTCAAAAAATCAATTGCAATTTTACAAATGCAACTTTAAGATAGGATAATTATCTATCCCAAATGGATTTCAATACCTTTGATATCTATCCACTAAATTTTAAGAAGTATACCAAAATGCCATTAACTTTTGACATCTAATGCTTGGCATGTCCAACAACACTTGTCCAGATATAGTCTATCCACATCTCCTCTGCATGCAAGGACTGGTAGTATGTAAATTTATCAACACACTTAAAACCCTAAATTTCCCAACTATCCAAATTAGTGGTTACCTGCACCTATTCACTGCATTGGCTCTTACATTGATTTAAAGGCGACAATGGAATTTCTATTTTTTTGTGGTTAATGAAATTTCATCAAATAGATTTTAGTTTTTTATACAAAATAAAGATGCAAATACCTTTTAAAAAAGAAAAAAAAAGATTTCCTTCACGAGAAGAAGATTCTTTTGTTTTCTATTTGCACTCCACCTCAATTTGTATAGCCAAACAACTCTCTACTTAAATATCATCCACTTCAATGGTCAAACAATCAATTGCAATTTTACACCTCATTCAGAATAAAAAGTGTTAAATATTTGTCTTATTTTTAGTGGCCAAAACTGACCTTTACCTGTTGAAGTGGATGATATTTAAGAACAGTTGCCAGACAACCAGATATGGTAGGAAGCATTGAAATATAGATATTCTTCATTAAATCCTTGAGTAGATTTTACATGACTTAAGAAAAAAGAAAAACTACTCCACCCTTAGGTTTAGTTTTGTAACTGCACAGGATAATGTGCCAGCTACGAACAACAATCAAAAGATTTAGTAGGGCAAAAACACTTTTATTTGTTTGTACATACATACTACTAACCGTTTTAGAGTCTACCAAATATTTCCAGGCATGAAAATGCCTGCCAACACAAACAATAAGAGAAAATGTTCACTACAAAAATATGGAGAGGAGAGGAAAGGAGATTGAAAGGTTAAAATGTTACCCAATTGTTGAATGTCATAGCAGCATGGTGTAGTGTTGCAGCGAGAAGGGAGGTCTCTGGCTCTGTCCAACTGTTCTCGTTGGCTTTCATGCTGTCCATTCAGGAATGGAGTCAGTTCTAGAGCTGTTAGTAACCCCTCTTGGCATCTGGCACATCCAATAGAACCTTACTCTGGATGTGTGATTTTACTATTTTAAAATAATAATTGAAAACTACTACAAAGTATATCATATCAGAATGAAACTTACAAAAGAAAAAAAGTTATGTATAGAATTTTCAATCTGGAAACCCAAGTATATCATATCAAAATGAAACTTTAAAAAGAAAAAAAGTTTTATATAGAGTTTTCAATTTGGAAACCCTCTGGGTCTATAATATGGCAACCTAAATTTGCTGAATTGGAAAAAGTGTGAACTCTATATTTTTCATCAAATACTACCATATATCAAGGTTGTCTAGGTGTATATAAACAAGAAATTGGGGCACTCCTGAGATGCACTTGCACCTGGTATAGGGTTGCAGGTGTAAAATGCACTCACGTCTACATTTGAGACACACGACATGGTGCAAAGGCTAGATTAATTCACCCTAGCTTACCAAGTTTATTTACCTTATGTTTTACATGCATCTCACTAAAAAACCTGTTAATATATTGAAAAACTAAAACTTAAAAAATAAATGAAGAAAAAAAAATCAATTTTAACAAAATTTATGAAGATGTTACTTTTCAATTATTGCGAATTTGATGTTTCAATTTAAATGTAACAGTGCACAGTGCACATAAATTTTGGGGATTTGCACTATACATACCATGCACTCTTAGAACCATGTATATATTCCCAGCCAACCTTGCACTAGTGTACCCAAGTTTTGGGATTGCACTAGGTGCCACATATCTATCCCCTGTGTACCCTTGCACCTTGTGTAACTCTGCGCAGTTGTGCACCCTGCACATCTTAGCACCTGTGCACCCACACACCCTTGTCTGTGCACCCGTGGACCTTGCCATATATGGACCTTATCATATCAGAATGAAACTTACAAAATAAAAAAAGTTTTGCATAGAGTTTTCAATCCGAAAACCTAATTAGAAACGAAATCCATAAATTATCTAACCCTCAAAATTTTGACATAATTGCGATACAAAACCCTAACTATAAAGTTTAAAAAAGAAATGATTTGCGATAAAATATCTAAACAATTATGAACAAATAAGCCTACCTGATCAAAAAACTTGACATGGATACCGATCTGAATAATAGTATTCCGGATAACTGATGCTGGATGATTTCCTAACTACCCACATCAACATGCCACTATTCTCTCATACAATGAAATATTCTGGGGAGGTGATGGGATGCTGAAATTAATTTAAATACTAATTTAAATACTATCGTTAATCCATTTGACACTCTTGTAAACATCAATTTAAATCGGCAAAATAAAACTTACAATCGTGTTGTGGCTGTATAACACCTCTAGGCTTCATCTCTTGGCATAATTATTGGACACTTAAATGTTTTATCTTCTACTTCTAAGATTAAAATATAAATCTATTGTACCCTCACATAATTATTTTAAAAAATTTATATGATTAAATATACAATATAGACAAATTACTTAAAATGTGAACTATAATTTTCAAAATTATATTTTTTAAATGATCCTATAAGTGATCTCCCATAGGGAGTGAATGTAAAGTAATGATAATTTAAAAAAATATAAATATTTACCTCGTAAAGGAAGTGACATGATAATAATTTTACCTAACTATGTTTGTTCATGGTAAAAAGAAATTTACTAATATAAGATAAAGAAGACAATAGTTAATGTGATGAAATTTCAATAAGAATTGATAAAATAATTTAGTGGATTAAATAACTTATAATTGATAAATAATACAAAATATCTAACAAATTCTATAATTTCTTAGGAAAGTTTTCAGCCTGCCCATTGAACCTATGGGTCCAATTGCTAGTAATCATCTTAGTAGAGAAAACCACTTCGATTTCTAAGGGACAAAGAGCTACCTCTACATATTGTTGTCCTATTTTTGGAAAAATGTACTAAAGTGTTCACATCTTAGCCCTTTTGTCCACCTTATATGTGCTACTTGTTGCTTTTTCACCCCGAGTCCAATTTTACTTAGTCGTATTTCGAGTCATCGATGATTTCTTGCATTCTTGAATCAAGTCGGTGAGTTCACAAGTTCTTGAACCGTCTGACTTGCCGACTTGTGCAGATAGTCCATATCTTGAATCTTTCTTTATGTCTTGGTGTTGTGAAATCTCTTTGTTGTTGGGAGGTCAGGAGTTCCTTGAACTTTCAAACATCCGACTTGGAGTTCAAAACTTCAAATCCTTCCTGACTTGCCGACTTTGAAGGACTTGCTACAGTGTTTTTGCTACACTGGCATATGGAGTGAAAGAATGACACTTGTCACTTCGCATTTAATTAGAAGTACGTGAAAACGTAGTGGAACAATCTTTGGAGGGAAATTTGAGGCATGTATTAATGAGTTTAAAGGTTAAATTCGCCGCCAGAATTTAATGCTCTCTACAAGAAAATTTATGTGAAGTGACATTGATAAATTCTTCATCTCACCTAAAGTTGCATCATTTCACAAAGGGAATGTGTTGCAGAGTGTTAAACGACTAGCCTGCTACATGTGAGATATCAGCATAACTCCATTCTAACAGGTCAACACAATTAACATTTCTCTCTCTTTCTTGTTCTACTCTGTTATAAAAGCACAACACTTTCTTGGAGGAGTTAGAAAATTTCTATTTCCATGTATTTGCATAAGGAAATTCGTGGACCAGTGCTTTGCATTACCTTGTTTGGTCTGCATATGTTTTGGAGTCTCTGGTGTACTGGTTTCTCAAGTATATGAAGATGAAGTTCAAGTTTCAAGGAGTCCCTATGGCCTCTATAGTGGAGAATGGTTTGTCTGGGGTGAGAGATACCAACCTCAGCCATGTTGATTTGGAGGACTTCTCAGGAAGAATGCAGTCTAAGAATCAAACTTCATTAGCGGGAAATATTGTTAGTAGTGGTCTAGACAAAGTTGGAGGCTTTCTGCTCGCTGTGCATTGCCCTGAATTGATAGTGGCATGTGCAAATGGTTATTTTCTAGAGTCTCAGGAGATAAAGACCTCTAGTGGTACCATTGTGGCAAAAATTGATTCAGAATCTATCACCCTAGCTTTGAATTTAGAGGAACACGGGGATAATGCTGATGTTTGTGTGTCTTCTGCTTGGAATTACTATAATGAAAGGAAATATTGGTGTTGTACATGTGTTGCTAAGAACTGGTTGGAAATTGAAAAGGCTGGGAAATCCTGGCTTCCTGCCAACCTAAAAAGGAGCCATTTTAAGGAGAAAATTTAAGACATGATAACTTTGTTGAACAGAGTAGTTGGGAACCCAGAATCAGATGTTTTTGAATATTGGATGTGTAGATTCATTTTGTTGATTTGTGGGGACCATCGCATTGACTCGGCGAAGATTATTAGTGAATGTCTGCATGAACAGTTGATGAATTTTACAAGAAGAGTGAGTTTCCACATGTGTTCCCAAATGGTGTACGTGTTGGCTCGAAGAGAGGCTGCTTGGCCTAGCTTGAGGATTCAGGGAAATCCTACAGAAAGTATGCCTGTGTACCGAACTTTTCCTCAGTTATAGAAGGTATGAAAGATTTTGGGAGTAAATGATGCTTTTTCCATGATGTTAGCTAAGAAGATTGATGGCTTGATTCAGTTAAGGTTCTCAGTAGAAGCATCAGCTTAGGTCATGAAATTTGGTAGCTTTTATATACAATTTGATCATTTGTCTTATTTGAGAATTGGGGGTTATAAATTGCCACGATACCCATCTGATTATTTGGTGTTGTTGGAATTGTGTCGTCAGATAGTGGGTGTAAATGTAAAATATCAATCCATGAAGAAGAAGGGATACTCTTTCCCTGTGACCTTGTCTTTCTATTCTTGCAAAAGTAATGATGGGGCCAAAAAGGTTGACAAGTTATTATCAAAATTTAGTCTCCACAGTTTATCACCCTGTCTGGCTTTTGACAGTAAGAACTTCATAAAAGAAAACATGCATGGGGCTGGTTCTTACCTACATCAACCTCAACTCAAGGATTTTTGGGAAGACTATGTAGATGAAAGAGAGGTACAAAGGAGGAAGTGGATGAGATTAATTGTGGACCAGGTTTGAGCTTTCAAGCTAGATCTTCAAGTTCCTGACATGGTCAATGATAACTCAGGCATAATGGATGAAGGCTATCATGTTGTGTCAATGGAACCCCTGCCTCCTATGAAATGGTTTGAAAAAGAAGTTACAGATGTTAAGTCGCTTTCCTTTCATGTGTTGAGAAGAATGGAGAAATGGTTAAATGGGAAGGTGAAAGAGTGTGCTAGTTCTACTACACCAAAGGATTCAGCTTCTCAAAATCAAAGTAGGTCTCAAACTACCCATTCGTATAGAAGATCTTCTAGTTTGGACCCAACTCTTCATAGAGTCGGCTCACAATCGAATGGCAGTGATGACAGGCCTTCTTAGGAGTCTGTAAAGGTGAAAACGGTGTGTGAACAAGACACTCAATCAACGAAAGGAAATATCAGATTGGTTGCTTCTTCATCCAAAGCAGACCATGTGCCACCTATGAATAACCCTATAAGTAATAGTGATTCTTTCATTTTCTCTCAGATTGGAGAAGATAGTTTGTTGTGCTCTTTGCTAAGCCCGCCAAGTTCCCCACATCAAAATGAACCCCTGGAGTAGAATTCTCATCCTGTTCCTCTTGTTGCTACTCTTAATAGTGCTAATGTTCTAGCCCCATCTCCCAATTGGTTGAAGAAAGTAGTCCAAAAGAAAAAGGGGTATACTCCACCTGCTGATGAAGACATTGATACTGTAGCAAATTTGCTACAAAGCACTACCAAGCCTAAACGTGCTAAAAGGATGTCAAGGATGGTGACTGACCCTACCTCTAGAAATCAATTTCTAGAAATTGCAAACCCGGTTGTGGATAAGAATGAAGATGAAGTGATAGAGGCCGACTTCAAAATGAGAAGATTGGATTTGGGACCTTCTACTGCAAAGAGTGACCTTTACCATGTCAAATATTCAGTCAATAACATATCTCAAAGGGTAAAGGGGCTGCAGGAAGAAAATTCAAAGCTACTGGCTCATGTAAGTTCTTTGTCATCCTTTGTCAATTCAATTGCTAAAATAATAACACCCACTACTGAAACTCCCTCAAATGTCGACCTCCATATCCTTGATCCTAATTTGCTTCAACAAATCAAAACATCTTTATCTTTGAAAAATGCTATGGATCAATGGGTTGAGAAAATTGTTTTTGACGGTCTTGTATTTATCGAGGAGGTAGTAAAATTATTTGATTATGTATATGCGAAGAGGGAAGTTTTGATAGTAGAGTTTGAAAAGGCTGGAAGTGATCATCATAGTTTATCTTTAGCCTCTAAAGAGATACAAGAGATAGCATCTTAGTGGTTGAGGAAGTAGTAGCTGACCCTGGAGAGCTAAACACACCTGTTTGGGCTGATGTAGTCAAATGGAAACTCTATCTCATAATTGCAGAAGAGGATGAAATGAGGAAAGATATCATGGTCTATTACAGGGAGATGATGGACATTAAAAAGGACTTTGCTTCTCTGGAGGTAGAGGCTAACGAGTCTGATGATGAGAGACTCCTGGACGTGAAAATAATAAAATACAATTTCAAAAAGGTGGTAATTGAAGAGGCAATGAACTATAATGTAATTATAGGGGAATCACTGGGGAGGCTTGTGAAAATGGTAGCTCATATCAACACTACTAGAAATAAGTTTGATGAGGTGCATCGAAAGGTGGTGGACTCTAATAGAGTGGTGATGAAGAAGAAGCATCGGATCAGCATGACAGGAATTCCACCCGAGATGTCGTTGACACCTGTTATCAACAAATATAGGGCATACAAGGCGAGCAGACAAGGGAAGAGGAAGTGATGGATGAGGTGGACAATGGCGAAGAGGATTTGTAAATCCTCAATTAATTTCAATTTCATGCTCTAGTTATTTTATAATATTTTCTCTAAACTATTTTCTCTGGAGGGCCCTTTTATTATAATTATTGTTTAAACGTCTTTTAAATCGACTCTTTCAAGAAGCTGTTATGGTTTTAAAGATAATTACTTTTTGGCTTAGCTATATATTCTAGGTAGCTAGTTGAATTAAGGATCTTTTAAGAAACTTTGTGTTGCAAGAGTGATAGTAAATTTTGGTTTCAGCTACTTTTATATATGTAATGAGAATTAATACAGTGGAGTTTTGAATGACCATGGACTTTGTGTTGTGATTATTTAAATTCATGTTCTACTTACGTTGAATGTGTTGCTGCTGGTGTTGATGATATTTGTATATCTTGGTGGTTGGATATCTTTGATTCTTGCTCACTTCTGCAAATTGTTTATCTTTCGATATATTATTTAAGGTGGTGAATATATGGTGTATGATATCAGTTCATATTAATTTGTGGATGCATTTTGGTGAAGTCTTTGAACTTCTTGTGGTTTGGATAGAAATCTACCTTTACTACTTTCTGATCAAAAGCTCTTCCTTTGTTATTTTCTTTTTGGTTAAAAGCAATTCTAGTTTTAATTCATTAGAATATCTTTCGAAGGTAGCTGCGCCTTGTTAAAGAAGTAGAGAGTCTTTGTAGAATACCAATATATTAGGCTCAACTGTTGATTACATTTGTCACTTGTTCGAGCGAGACTATATAGATTTAGGTGATAAATCTTTTAACCAACACATTTTTGGCGACTCTACTAGGGAAATATTGAAAATGATATCGAATCTGTATATATGTATGCTGTGTGAGTTGCTTTGTTGGACTTTATGGTTCTTCATGGAGGATGTACGCCAATTTTACAGCCTAACATAGACTGGCTAGTAGAAGATCAAGAAGATATTGTTACCAGTCTTAGACTTGTTGCTTGGCAAACCTAAAGGATGAACCAACAATATCATCAGGTTGACAAAGTGTTGGAAGAAGAACTTGGTGAAATTATAAGAGAAAACATACGTCAGTTTGCTGATGCTCAGGAGATAATCTTTATTGAAGGAGTTGTTCCAGTGCCTAGGAGAGAAAGGCCTTTACAAATTCAAGCAGTTTCTGACAATAGGCCGAGGAATCCCATCGTCAAACCAAGAAATCAAATCCCTACACAACCGGCTCACCCTCATAATAACTAGTAAGTGGTTTGGTGACTCTACTTGATTGATTCTTACTGTTACAATATTTAGCTGTGAATGTGGGCTATGAAAAGATATACCCAAGGGGATAGACAAAGGGGTATTGCTGATGTTGATTTTGATTTACTTCAATATCTAAACTTTGCTCCTTTTCCTCCCACAAGAAGAGTCAAATCTTTGAGCAAACCATTCTCTCCCCTTCCTGTTAGAGGTTCTGCTAGTTCCTCCTATCAAAGCTTGACTTTACATGGCACTATCTTGTCATTACAAGCAAACTTCCCCCCTTTTATTATGGCTCATCTTCAACCTCCACCTATTCCATGGGGTGCTGCTATCGGACCACTTAGTTTTGGGGCAAATTTGCATGATTTACCTAGAGTATCAGGTAAAATCTTGCCTAAATTTAGAGGTGATGGAAAGGTTACTCCAGAAGAACACATTAATGCATTCTTTGCCAAATGTTCTATTTTAGGAGTCCAACATGAAGATGTGTCTGTTAGACTATTTGTTGAGTCTCTTGTTGACACTATTACCAAATGGTTTTACCATCTCCCTAATGCCTCTATTAGAGATTGGGCTTCTATGAGATGCCAATTCGAAGATAGATTCAAAACTACTGACAATGAACACACATTGGTAGCTCAACTGTCCACTATGAAGAAGGAGATTCATGAGCAAATGAGGGAGTATGTAGCCACGTTCAACAGACTAGAAAATAGAATTCCTGCTAATGTCAGACCTAACGATGGCTTGTTGATATGCTTCTTTGTCAATTCATTGCCCCTTGATGTCAGTTATGCAATAAAGAGACAAGGAGTCCCTGACTTGGACGATGCTCAATCGTTGGCTATTGCAATATAAGATTACTTGATAACTGTAAGAAAGTGGAAAAGAGAATTACAAATAGGCAAACCCTCAACTACTAATTCTACTGATCCTGCTATTTAGAGACTGGAAAATGACATTATCACTCTAAAAAGACAAATGCCTAAAGGCCCTCAATAGCCTCCTCAAGTGGGTTATAATAGGACATTGTAGTTACCTGGCCCTACCCAAAGGTTAAAAATGAAGGAGGACCCTTGACGAGTAAAAAAAATCATATGGTATGCAACTTTCATCTTACCTCTAATCACGATGGGGCATCTGGCCCAGAGATGACGAGATTCATGCAAATTCTCTCTATGAATGAGCACATGGAAGAGCCACATGTGGAGGAACTTTCTATGCCTGGTGATGCAGGTGTTAATTCTTTGAATATGAATCAGATGATGGAAGTGGACAAGATGTTTTCACTGAACTTGATAATCCCAATTGTGTGGTGTTTACTAGAGGGCAACAAATGCAGAAAGGACAAAATTCTCAAAATCATCTTGGGAGCTCATCCTTTGCACCTAAGTATATTATGACAAGACAAAGTAATACTGAGAAGGCAGAGAATGGTACACCTAGAGTTGCAGCTGTAGAGGTACCATCTACTTCATCTTCTAAAACTCTTATCTCTAGTTCATTTGATATTGTTGAGTCATGTAAAAACACAAAAATTCAAATCTCACAAGACGAATACATTAGCCTCAACCCATCTGAACTAGATAGATTGGTGAGATATGTCAAACAAGAACTATCTCCCTCCAATTGTAATGCTCAAGCATCTTATGAGGCTAAAATACACGTTAGCCACCAAAATTGTTCTAACTCCCACTCCCAAGATTCCAATCTACAAAATCCATTCGAGAAGCCATAGCCTTTTTATATATCTTTATACATTGCTAGTTATAAACTTAGCAATTGTTTTATTGATTTCAGAGCTTCATAGAATGTGATGCCTACCCAAGTTGTCAAAGCCCTAGGGTTATCATATACACCTTCTCATGGTGGGTGCTTCTCAATGGATGGTTCCCATGTACCTATCCTTGGCCAAATCAAATATGCTCAAGTTGCTCTAGCTGCCTTTCCCAAGAAAAGGTTGAAACTAACCATACTTGTAGTAGACATACCATCAAGTTATGGGATGTTGTTAAGCCATAGTTTCTGCAAAGACCTAGGTGGTGAGATTCAAATGGACTGGTTGCATGCTCTTATATCTATAGATGGAAAGAAGGTTCATCTAAATCCAGAACCTAAAGACAAATTTACTGTATTGAAATTTGGAGACCTTAGAGCAGATATCCTATTTGTAGAAACTGGACCTAGTACTTACATGTGTACATCATCAGATGATGGGAATGTAGACCTAATTAGTCCTGACTTGGTTAATGAATTATGGACCTTAGAGTTTGATGGTAGTTTCTCTACCACAGGGTCAGGGGCTAGGGTGGTTCTAATCTCTCTGGATGGTTATGTCTTTCCATTTGCCTTCAAACTTGAATTTGAAAATACAAATAACACCACATAATATGAGGCCTTGCTGTTAGGTCTAGAACTAGCTAGGGAAAAGGGTGTAAAGCAGTTGAAAGTCAGAGGTGATGCTAAGTTGATTGTTAAACAAGTAAGGAAATTGTATACAGTTAAAAATGGTAGACTGAGGCATTATTGAAATAGGGTGTGGGATTGTATTGAAGACTTTGATGCCTTTTCTATAGAGGCAATACCCAGAGAGAAGACTACTAGGGTCGATTCCTTAGTTATTTCAGCATCCCTCCTCCTACCACATCCAGATTTCAAAGATAAGTCATACAGGATTGAAGTTGTGTACAGGCCTAGTATTCTTGACAATGTTAATCACTGGCAAGTCTTTAATTCTAATCAACAGATTATTTCATTTCTTGAAAAGGAAGAATCTTTTGCCAATGTGTTCTTTGAGGGTAGTAGTGATGAAAGTAATGATGTGTTGGAAGGAGAGATAAATTCCCTTAATGACCCAAGTTCAGGAGTTGTTTAGTTGAAAGGGAATAAAATTCCTAAGGGTCTAGTCTCACTTGAAGATCTTTTCAATTGACATGATCGGTATCTCAAGAAGAAGAGTAAAGTTTCCATTACAACTTCAGCTGATTATGATTGGGTAAATATTGGAATAGAGGAAGATCTAAAGATTGTGTGTATTGGCAAGTGTTGTTGTCAAAAGGAGAGGGAACATTTGATTTCTTTGCTTATTAGATACAAGGATGTTTTTGCATGTTGTTACACTAATCTAAAGAAATTCAGGAATGGAGAAATGAAACATCATATTCTGTTGAAGCCTGGCAATGTACTCTTCAGGCAAAAATAGAGAACTTATACCCCAAAGGTAGAAGAGGCCATTTTCAACGAAATTGACAAGATGCTAAAGGCCGAAATCATTTACCCTATTCACCACTCTACTTGGGTGGCAAATATTGTACCTGTGAGGAAGAAGAATGGGGAGATCTGAATTTGCATTGATTTCAGGAATTTGAACCAAGCTTCTTTGAAAGATAACTACCCCCTGCCAGTAATGGACCATATATTGCAAACTATATCTAGTTCAGAGATGATGTCTATGCTCGATGGATTTTTGGGGTATAATCAAATTGAAGTAGCTCAAGAGGACCAACACAAAACAACTTTTACTACCCCAATTGGTGTCTTTGCATATAATAGAATGCCTTTTAGTATTATAAATGGTGGAGCTACATTTTAGAGAGCAATGGATCTGACCTTTGGTGACTTGAAGAACAAAATCATAGTGGTTTATCTTGATGACTTAACAGTCTTCTCTAAGAAAAGAGCCCATCATTTATATGATCTGGAGGTAGTCCTACAACATTGCAAGGAACATGGTATTTCTTTAAATCTGAAGAAGTCAATCTTCACAGTTACAGAAGGGAAGCTGTTAGGTCACATTGTTTCGAAAGATGGGATAAATATTGATTTAGAGAGAGTCAGTGCAATTCAGTATCTAAGTTTACCCAACCAAGAGTAATACAAGATCCTTTTTCAGTCAGGTAAACTTTCTAAGAAGATTTATTCTGGACTTTGTTGAGTTGACTAGGCATATTGCAGAAATGATGAAAAATCATCTTGTCTTTAAGTGGAATGATGAAGGTAAGAAAGCATTTGAGGACATTAAAGTAGCCATCACTAATGCGCCCACACTTGTACATCCTGATTTTAAAAAAGATTTTATAATCTATTGCTATTCTTCTAAGAACACTCTATTAGCTATTTTGTTATAAAAGAACGAATAGGGGATAGAGGCTCCCATTGCCTTCATGAGTGTGTCATTAAAGAAACACGAGTTGAAATATTCCTCTTTAGAGAAGAATGCATATGCCGTAGTGAAAGCCTTATGAAGCTTTAGATTTTATGTCTTGCATTCACATGCTGTTGTTTATGTCCCAGAATTAGCCGTAAAGAGTATCCTTACTCACCAGGAAATTGGATGTAACAACAAATGAGCATGGATAGCCAAAGTTCAAGAGTATGATATTGAGATGAAACCAACCAATCTAGTTAGAGGCAAAGGGTTGTCCATGATGATTGCTGAGAACAAGGTCAATGAAGGTGAAGAATTGCCCCTAGTACTTTTCACTAGTAACACTGATGATTGGTTTTTGGATGTTTCTTACTTCTTAACTTATGGTGAATGTCTATCTTACCTCTCTTCCAAAGAAAGGAGAAATCTAAAACTCAATGCAAATAAATATGTCCTTTGGGAAGGTATTCTATATAAAAGAGGAATAGATGGAACATTTCTGAGATGTGTATATAAGGAGAAACAAAAGAAATTGTTAGAGACTTTCTGATGAAGCCTGCAGAGGACACTTCTCTGCATTAGTGACAACTTTTAAGATATTGAGGCAATGTTTTTATTGGCCTGGTATGTTCAGAGATACCTACGACTAGGTATCAAAGTGTGAGAAATGTTCAAAGTTCACTAGTAGGCCTTAGTTAGCTGCCTTACCTTTGAGACTAGTAGTTATAGACGAACCATTTCAGCACTGGGGATTGAACTTCATTGGACCTATTAATCCTAATTCCAGTGCTAGACATACTCATATCCTAACAGCAATAGATTATTTTACCAAGTGGGTAGAAGTAATCCTGGTAAAGAACACTACTTTTGAGGTAGTTTGCACCTTTCTTAAAGAAAACATTTTAGTCAAATTTGGTGTTCCTAAGAAGTTGGTGACTGATAATGCTTCTATATTTTCTTCTACTGAGTTCACTCTTTTCTATTATGACTGTGGTCTTAGCCTTGCCTATTCATCTGATTATTAACCACATGGCAATGGGTAGGCTGGCTCAAGTAACAAAAATCTCATTTCTATTGTCAAAAAGATAGTGGAGGAAAATCAAAGGGGATGGCATAAGAGCCTATATGATTCTCTTTGGGATGATAGAATAATGTATAAAAGAGCTATTGGCATGTCACCTTTTCAGCTGGTTTATGGTGTTGATATTGCAATTCCCATTCCCTTGGAATTGTCTGCATTAAATTTGTAGAAGGCAATTGAAGATGAGCAGTTTCAATTAACACTGGAGAAGAGGATATTGAATTTGGGCCATCTGGAGGAGCAAAGGGACACTACTACAGATAGAATTTCTAAACATCAATAGATTGTGAAGAAGATCTTTGATAAAAAGGCTAAACAGAGGAAATTTGTTGTAGGAGATTCTGTGCTTATATGGGATAGGAGAGAACCAAAAGAAGCCCATAAGAAATTTGATTCCTTGTGGAAGGGACCCTTCAAAATCAGAGAAGTTATTGGAGAAAATGCATTCTTGTTAGCTTATCTGGATGGAACACCATTGCCTCTTGCCTACAATGGGCAAGATTTGAAATTATTTGATTGGTAGTATCTCTGGGTCTTGTCTTGTACCATAGTTTCTTTCCTTGTTTCTCTATTGTGTGTGTTGTCATATTTTTGGTGTGACTCTATTGCCCCTAGAATAAGGCTTGTTTTCTATGGTTTGTCTAGATTCTCTGCATCCTCCTTAGTCATTGTCCCCAATTAGACCCTGTTGTTGTCCCATTTTTGGAAAAATGTACTAAAGTGTTCACATATTAGCCCTTTTGTCTGCCTTATATGTGCTACTTGTTGCTTTTTCACCCCGAGTCCAATTTTACTTAGTCATATTTCGAGTCGTCAGCAATTCCTTGCATTCTTGAATCAAGTTGACAAGTTCTTGAACCGCCTAACTTGTCAACTTGTGCGGATGTCCATGTCTTGAATCTTTCTGTATGTTTTGGTGTTGTGAAATCTCTTTGTTGTCGGGAGGTCAGGAGTTCCTTGAACTTTTGAACCTCCGAATTGGTGTTCAAAACTTCAAATCCTTCTTGACTTGCCAACTTTGAAGGACTTGCTGTAGTGGCCTACGAAGTGAAGGAATGACACTTGTCACTTCGCATTTAATTAAAAGTACGTGAAAACATAGTGGTACAATCTTCAGAGGGAAATTCAAGGCATGTATTAATGAGTTTAACGGTTAAATTTGCTGCCAGAATTTAATGCTCTCCAAAAGCAAATTTATGTGAAGTGACATTGATAAATTATTCATCTCACCCAAAGTTGCATCATTTCACAAAGGGAATGTGTTGTAGAGTGTTAAACGGCTAGCCTGCTACGTACGAGATATCAGCATAACTCCATTCTCATAGGTTAACATTATTAATAGTTCCATCTCTTTCTTGTTCTACTCTGTTATAAAAGCACAACACTTTCTTTGAAGAGTTAGAAAATTTCCATTTCCATGTATTTGCATAAGGAAATTTCTGTCAGTGCTTTGCATTACCCTATTTGGTCTGTATATGTTTCGAAATCTCTAGTGTTCTAGTTTCTCGAGTATATGAAGATGAAGTTCAAGTTTCAAGGAGTCCCTATGGCCTCTATAGTGGAGAACAGTTTGTCTAGGGTGAGAGATACCAACCTCGTCCATGTTGATTTGGAGGACTTCTGGGGAAGAATGCAGTCTGAGAATCAAACTCCATTGGCAAGAAAGATTGTTAGTAGTGGTCTAGACAAAGCTGGAGGATTTCTGCTCACCATGCATTGCCCTAAATTGATAGTGGCATGTGCAAATGGTTATTTTCCAAAGTCTCAAGAGATAATGACCTCTAATTGTGCCATTGTGGCAAAAATTGATTCAGAATCTGTCGCCCTAGCTTTGAATTTAGAGCAACATGAGGATAATGTTGATGTTTCTATGTCTTCTACCTAGAATTACTATAATGAAAGGAAAGATTGGTGTTGTACATGTGTTTCTAAGAACTGGTTGGAAATTGAAAAGACTAGGAAGTCTCAGCTTCCTACCAACCTAAAAAGGAGCCATTTTAAGGAGGAAATTTTAGACATGATAACTTTGCTGAGTATAGTCAGGAATCCAGAATCAGATGTTTGTGAATTTTGGATGTAAAGATTCATTTTGTTGATTTGTGGGGACCATCGCATTGAATTGGTAAAGATTATTAGTGAATGTCTACACGAACAATTGATGAATTTTACAAGAAGCATGAGTTTCCACATGTGTTCCTAACTGGTGTATGGGCTAGCTCAAAGAGAGGTTGCTTGGCCTGGATTAAGGATTCAGGGAAATCCTACGGCAAGTATGCCTGTGTACCAGACTTTTCCTCAATTGCAGAAGATAGAAGGTATGAAAGATTTTAGGAGAGTAAATGATGCTTTTTCCATGATGTTAGCTAAGAAGATTGATGGCTTGATAGAATGAAGGTTCTCAGTAGAAGCGCCTGCTCTGGTCATGAAATTTGGTATCTTTTATATACAATTTGATCATTTCTCTTATTTGAGAATTGGGGCTTATGAAAAAGCCTCGTTGAAATTGCCATGATACCCATCCGATTATTTGGTGTTGTTGGAATTGTGCCATCAGATAGTGGCTGTAAATGTAAAATATCAAGCCTTGAAGAAGAAGGGATACTCTTTCCTTGTGACCTTGTCTTTCTATTCTTGCAAAAGTAATGACGGGGCCAAAAATGTTGACAAGTTATTATCAGAATTCAGTCTCCATAGTTTATCACCCTGTGCGGATTTTGACAGTAAGAACTTCATAAAAGAAAACATGCATGGGGGTGGTTCTTACCTACATCAACTTCAACTTGATGATTTTTTAGAAGACTATGTAGATGAAAGAGAGGTACAAAGGAGGAAGTGCATGAGATTAACTGTGGACCAGGTTCAAGCTTTCAAGCTGGATCTTCAAGTTCCTGACATGGTCGATGATAACTTAGGCATAATGGATGAATGCTATCATGCCATGTAAATGGAACACCTACCTCCTATGAAATGGTTTGAAAAAGAAGTTATAGATGTTAAGTTGCTTTCCTTTCATGTGTTGAGAAGAACGGAGAAATGATTAAAGAGGAAGGTGAAAGAGTGTGCTAGTTCTACTACACCAAAGGATTCAGCTTCTCAAAACTAAAGTAGGTCTCAAACTACCCATTTGTACAAAAGATCTTCTAGTTTGGACCCGACTCTTCATAGATTCAGCTCACAATCGAATGGTGGTGATGACAGGCCTCCTCAGGAGTCTATAAAGGTGAAAATGATGTGTGAACAAGACACTCAACTAGTGAAAGGAAATATGAGATTGGTTGCTTCTTCATCCAAAGCAAACCATGTGCCACCTGTGAATAACCCTGTAAGTGATAGTGATTCTTTCATTTTCTCTCAGATTGGAGAAGATAGTTTGTTGCACTCTTTGCTAAGCCCACCAAGTTCCCCACATCAAAATGAACCCCTAGAGCAAAATTCTCATCATGTTCCTCTTGTTGCTACTCTTAATAGTGCTAATGTTTCGGCCCCATCTCCCAATTGGTTGAAGAAAGTAGTCTAAAAGAAAAAGGGGTATACTCCACCTACTGATGAAGGCATTGATACTATAGAAAATTTGCTACAAAGCACTCCCAGGCCTAAACGTGCTAAAGGATGTCAAGGATGGTGACTAACCCTACCTCAGGAAATCAATTTCTAGAAATTGGAGACCCGGTGGTGGATGACAATGAAGATGAAGTGACAGAGGCCAACTTTAGAATGAGCAAAGAAGATTTGGAACCTTCTACTATGGACGGTGACCTTTACCATGTCAAATATTCAGTCAATAACATATCTAAAAGGGTAAAGGGGCTGCAGGAAGGAAATTCAAAGCTACTGGCTCATGCAAGTTCTTTGTCATCTTTTGTCAATTCAGTTACTAAAATAATAACACCCACTATTAAAACTCCCTCAAATGCTGACCTCCATATCGTTGATCCTAATTTGCTTCAACAAATCAGAACAACTTTATCTTTGAAAAATGCTATGGATCAGTTTGTCAAGAAAATTATTTTTGATGGTCTTGTATTTATCGAGGAGGTAGTAAAATTATTTGATTCTGTATATACAAAGAGGGAAGTTTTGATAGTAGAGCTTGAGAAGGCCATAAGTGATCTATCTTAGTGGCTGAAGAAGTAGTAGCTAACCCTGGAGAGCTAGACACACCTATTTGGGCTGATGCAGTTGAATGGAAGCTCTGTCTCATAATTACAACAGAGGCTGAAATGAGGAAAGCAATTGTAGTCTATTATAGGGAGATGATGGACATTAAAAGGACTTTGCTGCTCTAGAGGTAGACACTAATGGGTCTAATGATGAGAAACTCTTGGATGTGAAAATAATAGAACAAAATTTCAAAAAGGTGGTAATTGAAGAGGCAATGAACTATAATGTAATTATAGGGGAATCACTGGGGAGGCTTGTGAAAATTGTGGCTCATATCAACACTACCAGAAATAAGTTTGATGAGGTGCATCGAAAGTTGGTGGACTCTGATAGAGCGGTGATGAAGAAGAAGCATTGGATCAACATGACAGGAGCTCCACCCAAGATGTTGTTGACACCTATTATCAACAAATACAGGGCATACTAGGCAAGGTTGCGGGCACAGGTACCTTAGGAGGTGCAAAGTGACATAGAAGAAGGTGAGCAACTGAAGGAAGAGAAAGTGATGGATGCGGTGGACAATGGTGAAGAGGATTTGCAAATCCTCAATTAATTTCAATTTCATGCTTTAGTTATTTTATAATTTTTTCTCTAAAACTATTGGCTCTGGAGGGCCCTTTTATTATAATTATTGTTTAAACATCTTTTAAATCAGTTGTTTCAAGAAGTCGTTATGGTTTTAAAGATAGTTACTTTTTGGCCTAGCTATATATTTTGGGTAGCTAGTCGAATTGAGGATCTTTTGACAAACTTTGTGTTGCAAGGGTGATAGTAAATTTTGGTTTTAGGTACTTTGATATATGCAATGTGAATTAAAATAGTGGATTTTTTAATGATCATGGACTTTGTGTTGTGATTATTTGAATTTAGTTTCTGCTTACGTTGAATGTGTTGCTACTAGTGTTGATGATATTTGTATATCTTGGTGGGTAGATATCTTTGATTCTTACTGACTTTTGCAAATAGTTTATCTTTCGATATATTATTTGAATTGGTGAATATATGGTGTATGATATCAGTTCATATTAATTTGTAGATGCATTTTGGTGAAGTATTTGAATTTCTTTTGGTTTGGATATAAATCTACCTTTACTACTTTCTAGTCAAAAGCTTTGCCTTTGTTATTTACTTTCCAGTTAAAAGCAATTCTAGTTTTAATTCATTAGAATATCTTTCGAAGGTAGTTGTGCCTTGTTAAAGAAGCAGAGAGTCTTTGTAGAATACCAATATATTAGGCTCAACTATTGATTAAATTTGTCACTTGTCCGGGTGAGAGTATATAGAGTTAGGTGACAAATCTGTTAACCAACACATATAAGCCATTTGTATGTTTTTGGATTTTGTCTTTGAATCTTCACTCAGAGCTATAAAGTCAGTCAATCCAAGAGTCTAACCTAGGAGAACATGAACCTAGTGATTCAATAGATTCCCCCACAATGTCTATAGACATAACAATTCTTACAAGCATATATCAAATAGCAGAGATCAAAGTGAACATGATCCAATATTCTATATTTCATAGGTTTGAATTAGCATGCCACATACAAATATGTGGTGTTCAAGATTGAACCCATAATGCTTGAGACTAAACCATAAACCTTGTTGGGTTTGCATAGAGTCTAAGATAGTGATCATATTAAGGGTGTGAAATTTATGATGATGGAAAATCAATTTTACATGGCATCAACATCATTTTCAATCATCAGTTCTAGAGCTTTAAGTACTCAAATCCTTTTCATTTAATTTATGAATATCCATTGTAATTTATCAACTAGGGTTATTAGTGCTTAATAGAGTGATTTTATTTATTTACCATAGATTTATGTAAAATGGATTTTATTGATTGACACTATTGGTAAATTTGACGTATCATACAACCACTAGGGTTTGACCTTAGCAATTTACCAAGTTATTAGGGGTTTAGATCTTATTTTTCTAATTTCTAGGCTTTCATATCATATTTACTCAAGGTTTGGTTTTTCTTTTTTGATCCTTCATTTCTATACCTCTTTTAGGGTTTTACTTGGCATTGCTTGATCTTATTTTTCTACCACCTTGCCCACCTTTGTGTTTACCTTTAGGGTTTGCATTTCATGTTTGTTTTAGATCTGATTATTCATTGATCTTTTCTAATTTTTATTATCCCTTACATAATCTTTATCCATCTCCTCCTATAGAGTTTTGAGAGCTATTTACATGCCAAAGTCTCTTCCCTATCATTTCTCTTTGCAAAGGAATGCTTTCTTGAATCCTCAGATGGCCCAATATATTGAAAATGGTGTGCCCAATGATATTCCTATATGTATTGTTGTTTCTCCTAATGTTGAGAATGAAATTGAAGATTATGATCATGAGGAACATGTGGCTAAACAAGAATTTGCCAAAGAACTTACTAACTTGACCAATACTAAAAATCCTACACAATTAGTGGATATTATTCATAACTTGCTCATTAAGAAGTGATTTGAGTTAGATATCTTACAATTTGTTGGTGCTAAGATTGACTCACATAGCATTTTGACTAGTGCATCTACCATTCCTTCTCCTTCCATGGTGATGTATTTTTCCACCATTGCCCCATCTCATAGTGTACCCTCCTCCCAACCTTTCCCATTTTTCTTCTCCTTATGGCTTACATTCTACCACCATACTTGCATCCCATATGTAGTTTTTGATGCAGGAGCATCCGGTTCCATAGGCGATCCTGCATCGCCCAAAAATATTTTTGTTTAATTTTCAGTTTTGGTGTGTGTTTAGGCTTTCTTGAGTGTTTTCAAGCATCTCTGAGCATCATGAAGCAACTTGTGTGATCAGATTTGTGAATTTTAAAATTTCATCGGTTGGTTGTTTTCAAGGCTTTGCAGGCAGTTTTCAAGAATTTTTTCTAGAAAAATGTAAGGGATGGAGTAAAACCCTTTTGCAGGGGCATTCTTGGAGGTACCATGTCAAATATGGAAAAATAATTAGAGTAATATCTTTCATGGATTGAGAGATTTTAATGCCAAAAGTTTGTCAAAAAAAATGTGTTGACAGTTCACGGAAAATTTAATATCTCATGATTTTTTGTAGCTGGAGAAAAATCCTTTTATGGGGAGCTTAAGGACATCATCACACCCATCTTGACAATTTTCATACAAAAAGGATCTTCTAGTTAAGAGTTATGCAAAAAGTCAGTTCGCGAAGAGTATTTTTTCTCCATATTGGCTAAAACAAATTTAAAAGGTATTATTAGAAAATCTTAATTGTTTTAAATTGATTCATTGATGCATTTAAAAATATCAAATGTGTGAAGGCAGAAAAATCTATTATGTTGTGTAACCACTCTAGGTAAAAGAGAATATGCATTAGTTTTTGCAATGTATTAAAATCTGCATTAAAAATACCAAATAGAGGCAGAAGAGTGGAGGAGTCACCTTTGAGATTTTATTCTCATTAATGATAGAGTGTGGAGGTTATTACAAAGATTCTTTTATTGGTATATCTTAAAATCCAACGTGGGAGTGAGAGGGTAGTTTTAAGCATTATTATTTCTAAAGTGGATGGAGGCATTAAGAGGAGGTAGGTGCCCATTTTGGGCAAAGAAATTGTTTAAAATTTGTTGTAGGAGAAATAAGTGAAAAGAGGCATTGAAATGATGTATGTTTTTAATTAATATAGCATAGAAATTAGGAAATGGGATGACTCATATAGAGGCTGAAATAAATATAGAAAGTTGAGAGTTTGAGAGGGGTTTCTTGGCTGAAAAATGCAGTGATTATAAACAGCAGATGGAGGCACCTATTGGAAGGGGATTTTTAGAGAGAAATTTGCCCATGAGAGGGGCACATGAATGAATGAAAGTCGTTGTTGTAAAATTGAGAGAGGCCATGAAAGGCCATTACTTGTATCTTATTGCAGATGTGTAGTTTGTGATGTTATTTGTAATCAGATTTGAATGAAAAGAATAAAAATATTCTGAGCAATCCATGTGTGGATGTGAATTCATGTTGTGCTGAGAGTGTGAGGTTTTGAGTTAGGTGTAGTAGTGGGAGTCCCACTTGCATCAATTTTTCACATCTATTCCTCCTTATTCCCCACCTAATTCTACCTTGCCTATCATTACTCCTATCATCCCTCCCATTAATGATATTGCTAATCCTTCTATATCTCCTTCCACTATGGTTACTTCCCATTCCACTCCCCATGCTAATCCTCCTGCCCTCCCTATGTACTCGCCTCATTACACATATTCATATATGCCCTTGCGATGTAGTCATGGATGAAGAATCCAATGAAGGATTATCAACCATGTAGCTAAATGAAACAACACATAGTGGAACTCAATGAATCAAAAAAACAACAATATATTCTTTATTCATTCATAGTCACAATGGAATTACAATCTACTACAATGGGCTTCCAACATGCTAAATTGTAGTCATTTGATTACAAATAGCAACAACTATGTGTGAATTACAAAATTCAAATGATATTGCAATACACTGCCAATGTCAAGCTCTAAAAATGAACTATTTTTCTTGACTATGTTAATTTCCCTTCAAATGATTATGAGAAATGACTATATAGTATCTTCTAGCCTTAGGGATGATCTCAATCAGCCACAAGGAGGTGCAAAGCTCAATGCCAAGGGTAACATGTAGTTAGCCAAATGTGTCTATGGAATCTTTTGGAATGAATGAGGTGATGATGGAACAATGGATCTCGATGTAGTTCATAACATAAGCTCTCAAGTGGTCTAATGAATCTAGAAATGTGTCCCTCTTTTTTTGTATGTTTCAAAAAGGTGTCACAAGCCTTGAACAATGAAACTAGATATTATAATGTTATGCCCAATACTGGATCAAAAGATTAATTATGCCATCATGGTGATTAGAATCTTACAAAAATTAGATGTGACATTGTAGGTTGTGTAGAATATGTATTCCCAACCACCAAGTGAAATATGCAAATGTAGTAGGATCTACAATGACTGGATGATGACTAGAATCTTTTTGAAAATCTTCAAACAAAAAGAATATTTTTGGGTGATGCAAGATTTCTATTACACCCTAGAATGCTCTTGCATCACCTTGTATTCAATTCCATTCCTCATTCCACCACTTATTACGTACCTTACACCCAACCTCCTTCCACATCTATATTTCTTATATACACTCATCCCTTTTGGTTCCCAAACCTCTCTTACTACTATTCTTTCCTCAATCTTAGATGCAGTATTTCAAAAGATAGATAAAAGTTGAAAAAAGTTGATAGTATTCCTTGGGGGCAAGATAATGATGAATTCATTGAAGTGAAAAACACACCATTAGTATTCAAAATTGTTACATATCATATATACTTGTTGGTTTTGTGGCACCTTGCTTCCCAAATACACATTTGCATTCTTTCATTTTCATATATCTAGACTTTATGTATGAAGATATAAATTATTGGCTAAATTATCTCCAAGGAATTTACAAGATTATGCCATTGAGTGGTTCTTTTCATTGCCTCAAGGTTTCATACATACTTTTTTATTCAAATGACCAAGGCATTCTTAAATAAATTCAAAGTTAATATGGTTTTTGAGGTTACTATTTCTATTTTATTCAAATGTGCACAAGGAACAAATGAGTGTATCAATGATTATGCCATAAGATTTCAGTCCTTGTGGTCTAAATTGGATCATCCCTTTCATGATTCAAAATATTTTTTTTTATCGAGGTTGATCAAACCAATGCTAGTAGTTTGTATCTCAATAGGTAAATACATCTTTTGTGGACCTTTATGCACATGTGAGAAGAGTTGAATCCAAGATTCTAGAAAATACTATTTTCAAGTATGGATCATCATCTTCAAACACTTCATCAAACGCTTTCAGATTTCATAAATCAACATCTTTTGCTAAGGCTAATGACTATAATGATAAGAAGGATAATGTTCATCAAGCAACTAATTGTTGACAAGAAAGTGCAGACTAGAGTGCTGATCTATTTCTATGTTATGTTATAGTTTTTACCCTAGTGTGATGGATAAGGAACAAGATTTGAACATGTGTGGTGGATTACATATTAGTGTGGTAGATTCCAACCATTATCAAATAAAATAAACATTCACACATACACCATATACACATATTAAATCCCAATAACCATCATATCTTCATTATATCACAATGCAATACACCATTATTAGTTCCTTAGTACATCCATTATCTCTCATACAGTGTTCTCAATATATCTCTCAATATCTCATATTCTTATCTATCTCTTTTAGGTCACATTTATATTCACATCTATATCATATCTTACATATCTCACCTTGCATATCTTTTATTTCTATGTGGTACATATATGTTTATGAATACATATAGGGATGTGTCCCTCTTCATGTTCCTTCATCAATATGCCTCTTTGTAGGTGTTGTAGGTCAATTGTAGGTATTGTACTATTGTTTCCTTCACTTGTAGTGGCTTTAATTAGTTATTTCCTACTTGGGGGTGTGTTCATTTGCTACCAACTTTTGGTACCCTTGCTAGTTTTCACCATTGGCCTCCATTAAGCCAACCTTTTAGGTTTTCAACCTAATGGGAGTGGTGTGGCTCTATCGTTCCAACATCATCCCCAACTTAACCCATGTCTCACCCTCAATACATGCTATCTTTGTTCATTAGTGCTTCAAAAAAACTATTTAAGGTAATGTCACAACAAAATGTACCAAAATTTGTACCACATCAAAATTTGAACCAAGAAAATCTACTTATATGGTAGGATATTTTTGTAGATACTATGAAAGTGATTGTATGTATTGGTCCATTGTATAGTATCATGTTGTGGGTATTGGAAATGTGTTTTGTCATTGATGTCAACATAGTATATGGAAATATAAGGACAAACCTATACAGAGGTAGAGTCATCATGGTCAAGGCAAATCAGTCCAGGAGAAGAGAAAATAGTCTAAGTATGGTGAGGTGATCAGTTTTGTGTTTGAGCATGATGTGGACATAAATACTCATGTCCTTGCATGTTTCTAGTATTCCTACATGTATATCTCATTAGTTTGGAGTACCGCACATAATGATAAATACCAAAAATCTATCTAAGGCATTCACAGTACATATCCCAAGGCAGAGTAACATTGTTTTGGTTTGCATTTATCCACAGAGAAAGATTTGATCTTGTGGTTCTAAACATAAGTTTATCTAGGTATTTAAATGATATATCCAAGTTTTTAGGTCTTCACATATTCAAAAGTAAAAGTTACAAGGGACAGAGTACTGGTTACTACTTAGACAGGGCAAAACAATGATGGAGACTTAATGGAATGCTCCACATTCCTCTGGAAGACATTATTTCATCATGAGGTTATAAGTACATGCTCAGAGATGCATAAGGCATGATATGATGAAGTATCAAGTGATCTGGTGGTCCACAAAGTCAGCAATCAAGTGACAAAGGCAATACAAACTGTTCTAGAGCCTAAATACATATGTTTGAGCTTTTGCAGAAGATGTAGATCAGTCATAGAAGTTTGTACAGAAGTCTTACATGTTCCAATATATCTCAAGTTTGATCTACATACATATATTCCTTATTTTCATGTACCGCAATACTATATCTTGAGTTATGAAGTATCACATGTGGTTCAGAATTCTCTGCTTTCTATAGTTCATCATGTTTCTTGTTTTTAGAATGTATAGATTGATATAATACTTCAGTAGAAAGGTGAATGGAGGATGTTGAGATTGTACATGATTGAAGTCTTGGTCTGCATGAAGATTTTGACTTCTCTCCAGTAGTGTGAAAATGAACAGTTAGTAGTTTTGAGCAACTTGGGCCGACCTTTGAAGAGTTACATGTTTCATCCAATGATGTTTATGATGCTGACCTAATCAGTGTTTTGAAGTGTTGCAGAGGATATTTATAGAAGATCAAATTCATTTGTAAGACATAGATGTGTGTGAAAATTTAATATAATAGAGGACAAGATATGAAGTGTGTAGAATCAGTTTGAAGGCATGTTTTGAGCAGAAAAAGAAGATTGCATTATCAACATAAGTCAGATGTCTATTTTGCAATAGTCCATATATCTATCTTTGTAAATCCTAAATGCAGTGAGCAGAATATTTTGGGAGTAGTAGCTTCCTTGGGTTCTACCCTAAATCAAAGTTGTAATTGCTATAAGCACAAAGTATAGGGAGTATTAGCTTCCTTGGGTTGCATCTCAAAAATAAAGTTGTAATATTTTTGCAGTGAGCACAATATATTGTGAGCTAACACTCACCATAGTTTTTCCCTATTTTAGGGTTTTCCACGTAAAAATTCTAGTGTTCTTGTGTTGATTCTTGTGTTGCATGATTTACTTGCTTCTCTTTAAGTTATTCAGTTTTATCTGCAAATATTTGTTAAAGTTTTTGTGTGTGTTGATTCACCCCCCACCCTCTCAGCACCTCATTGTGTTCAACAATTGGTATTAGAGCTAAGTGCCATTGAGAAGCCTAATAGTTGAGGTAGATCTGACACTTGAACACATGGAATCTAAAGTTATGGAAAATGATGTATTTGTACTAGAACCAGATCTAGAAGTAATGGAACTTGAAGGTTGGGATCTTGATCTAAATGAGTGTGAAGTAGACCTTGAAGGAGAACTCAAGTCAGGCCTTGATGAACTAGATGAAACAAGAGAACTGAATATAGAATATGAAGACATGCTTGAGAAAGCAAAGGAAAAAATTGACAAATTGAAGACAAAGGCCAAAGAATCAAAAGAAGAAATTTTGGCAAACTAAAAATTCTAATAGAAGGAGATAAAGGAGGTGACATAAATCTCAAGGAAGCAAAAGAAATGATCCCAAATTTGAAAGTCATGGTTAAAGAAGAAAAGAGGATTGAAGATTGCTCAAATATCAAGTTCTATGAGAAATCAACTAAATATTCAAAACTTGAGGAAGAAGTTGTCAATCTAAGGAAAGAACTGGAAAAGGAAAAAGAACAAATTGAGAAAGGCCTAAACTAAAAGGAGGATCTGAAATCCTTGATGAGATAATTAACTCTCAAAAGCTAGCAAAAGAAAAATTAGGCCTTGGTTTTGAAAAGGGGAAGAGTCCTATGATCAGTGCTTCTACAAATTTATATGATAACTTGCAATTAGGAGGAAAGTCTGAAATAAAGAAGGAAGAGGCCTGCACTGAAGATCCTAAGAAGAATACCTTTGGAGTTACAAATGAAGACAAATTCACTCTTGTCTGAAGACAAAGGAAGATAATGAAAAAGAATTTTAGGAAGCCTCCACCTAAACAAACTGCTCCTATCAGGTATCCTCAAGGTTTCAATGGAAATTGCTATGTATTTAATAAATTTAGCCACAAAGATGCTGATTGTAGAAGTAAGATGATTCAAAATGTTGTAAGGTGTTATACTTGCAATAAGGTTGGTCATAAAGCTGTTGAATGTAGGAGTAAGTTAAGTTAGAACTCTATAAGGTGTTATGCTTGCAATAAGATGGGACATAAGGCTAATGAATGCATAAGGAAAATGTCAAGGAATAATAGGGATAATGCTTAGTCGTTTCATGGATACTGTTACACTTGTAACAAGTTTGGCCACAAGGCAACTAATTGCAGATCTAAGGTGAGGAGAAATGGTAATGCTGAGTAATCAAAATTCACCTATCATAAGTGCAATCAAATAGGGCATTTTTGAAAGAATGTAAGGCCTACTCCTCAAAAGGAGGTTGATATTGCTCAGGCCAAAAGAAAGAAATGAGCAAAGTATGAAATAAGAAGGAAGAATGTGAACATTCTAGACCTTTGCCTAGTTCAAATGGATCCTCCAGTAACTAAAAGATGAAGTACTAATTCAGGAGGAGCTACAACTATAAGTTTATTCAAAACCCTTGAATGAATGTGATGCCGAATTCCTCATCATTCTGGCTAAAGCTGGTACAAACACATTAAGATGATGACAAGAAGAGATTTGGTCAAATTTCCAGAGAAATTGGTTAATTTGCGTAGGATTACTATATGATTATTGGTTTCTACATATGAAAAGGGTGAACTAAGTCAAAACTAGGAAGGCAATTAATGCAGAGCAAAATTGGTTGGTGAAAGGGCTATATAGGCAATCTTTGATCATTTTTTATCTCTTTTGAATGAAGCTAAGTGAGTTGAAGAGATAAATAGAGTAGAATATTCTTAGCAAGTGTTGGATCAAACCCTACTCTTTGCATCTTTAGGTATTTCTTGATTTCACTAATTAAATCCCTAGTTCCTAAAGATATTGTAATAGGGACACTGGTTGTGATAGATGTGGTTGAGAGGCCAAGGCCAAAATTTAAGAAGCATCCATTCAAGTCCACTGTGACCGATGAAGTTCGCGCCTTCTCACATGTTCCTGCAAATGTGTTGTATACTAGAAAGACATTCAGATATACATTCACTCACCGATAGATGAATATGATCACTTAAAACTTAAATAGTTCAGGAATTATAATTTGTTGGGAGATGATTTTCAATTAAAACTTAAATTTGCCAACATTGTTGTTAAGCACCTAGATATCTAGAAGGGTTTTCCAAATTTTCAATATGAAGAAGCTTGGGTGAGAATAGCTCTAAGTCAAATTCATGGAGACTTCTTCTGTTTAGATCGCCCCTATCTAATCACTAAGGATGCTATAAAGGTTGTGACTAGTTTATGCTCCTTTGGACCAATGCCTATTCTAAAATCAGTTAAGAATAAATAAGTAATGAAGCTCACCAGAGAAAAGTTTGACAAGAGGACATTGATTGTAGATGATATTGAAGATTTGGGGGTCCAGTATGCAACCATGAACATTGCATACAAGATTTACTACACTAACAGGGAAAACTCTACATCTACAACAACAATATATACAACCTATCAAATGGTCAAAGAGGGAAAAGATTTTGACCTATGTGAACTTCTGCGACAACTTATGGACAACTTGAAGAGGACAAAGGAATAAAAATACAAATTCTAGTATGGCTCTTTGATTATATGTCTCATGTTTTACTTTTTGAAATAATTGTCTGGGGGGATGGTCTAGAAAATAGATACTTTGGTTGCTCATAAAGTTAAGGATTATATGCTTAACTTTCTGTATCATAAGAATCGCGACACAATGTTTTGGAGATTTTTCAAGACCTTTCAAAAGAACATGCAAATAAGGAAGAGAATCCCATCAAAAGTTGTCAACAAATATAAGAATGATATAAAATTTATGGTTGACAAAGATAATTGTTATATGGAGGCTGATGAGCTAGAGACATTCTAGATTACAACCTTACCATATGAGGTTACAAAATTTGATTTGATAGGTTATGTTGATATGATATTAAGCAAACCTAAGGACTCTTCCATTGAAAGATTTGACACATATGATGAAATCGTCAACAAATTAGTTAAAAGAGATGTAGAGGAGAAAGAGGAAAAGATAAAATCTAAGGCAGAGAAAATGAAATCTGACCTAGAAAAGATACTCAAATCTCCTGAAGGCTCGGTAGGAGAAGCACAAACCATTTCCTCTGTACAATTGCCAAGAACAACAAGAAGATCAACATCAGCTACAACCACTTCCTCTGTTCCCTCCAGATCTTTATTGCCTGTCAAAAAAGTACTACATAAACCCCTGAACAAACTCAAGCCACTAAGAAGAAGAAGCCTAGACAGAAGAGTCAAACTAGAAGAGGCAAGATAAGTCCTATAAATATTGAAGAAGAAGAAGAAAAGGAAGAAGATATCGAGGCTTTGGAAAGAAAGAATAAAAGAACTAGAGAAGAAACTAAAGGGGAGACCTCAAAGGAGAAAAGAAAAGGAAAAGCAAAGAAGGGTAAGAAATCTGATTATGTGCCCTTACAACTTGAAGCCACAGTTAATGTAATCATAGAACTGTAAGCACAAAAATCATGCAAAGCATCCACGAGGACCCCTATGATGATTCAAATCCTTGTCACGTACATGTAAGTGTGAAATAATGTCCTTTAAGAAGTGAGCTTCTTGATAACGTGTCCTCTTTTCTTGTCTTGTGTTGCTTCCTCTTTGTCGATTTCTCTCTCTCCCTGTTTGAGATGCTTTTCGACACTTGTTGCGACACTTGTCGTCTTGCATTTTCTAAGCTTTCAACTTTGCTCCCAAGCCTTGTAAGTGTCTTATAGGTGAGTTTTCACCTATCCCCTTTGTTTTTCATGTAGTGCACCTCCTAGAAGCCTTCTAGAGGTCTCCCTATCCATCTCCCACTTTCAGTTTTTAGTTTCTCCTAACCAATCTAAATCTCCCCCTATTATTTATAGATCTCCCCTGGGAGATCCTACTAATGCAAGTGGAGATTTAGATTCTTCCACATGACTAACTTGTTTCTTGAAACAGAATCCATCCTTTTCTTCTCTTCTTGCATCTCCCAACCTATTTTTCTGCTTTTGACCCTGTCCAGTCTGGATCTCCCCCGAGTGACCTAGGGTTGCCCCCCAGGTGACCCATGGTTGTCTAGGGGTGACCCTACTAGAATAAGGGGTGACCCTATTATTTTTGTAGCCACGAAAAAAATCAAGTTTCTCACTCATTTTTGCTCTGTTTCTGCCCGTTTTTCTTCTAATTTCCATGGTTTTTGATGCCTAATATAGAGTTCACTATTTCATGCACCCACACGTGCATAATTAGCTCTATTTAATCTCAAATTAACTCTTCAATCAATCTCATGCATTCTGTCATCTCCATTTCCTCTCCAGTGATAAGCTATAATTGACTTATCACTCTCTAATTAGCTAAGTTCACTGGGTAATCAACCTTGTTAACTCAACAATCAATCTTTGTTAACTCACCAATCAAATGAGTTAACTCTTCAATTAATCCATTATTCTAAACCTATAAATACCCCCCTAAAGCACAAAGGGAGGCAAATTCATTGTGCACATAGCTCTTTCCAGTCTTTGCTCTCCAACTTAGCATTCAAATGCTCTCACAGGATGAAGGTGCCTTTTGCTTTATTTGTTCAACCAAGAAACGCTATGCTAATTCATTCTATACCATTGTGCTCAATCCAAGCTCTCATTGAGCTCATACAAGATTCATAAAAGCTTCTTTTTGCTTCTTTGTGTCATTTTTGTTATCAAGAGGATCACCCACTGTCACAAAAGGATTTGAGGTTGCCAATTACAAGGATTACTGATGGTAGTGGAGTCAACAAACCTTCATTCCTTCAGGATTCCTTCATTGTTTTTGTTCAATTCATAGTAATTAGAGAATGAAATTTGCTCTTGGGAATAGTAAAACATTGCTTTTTCCTTGATAGTTAGATCTTGCATGTTAGATTAACTACTTTCATATTTCTAGATCTAGATTATTAGAAGAAGCATTTTCCCTTTTCTTTAGATTAGATTCCATCAAAACCATCGAAAACCCAAAAAAAATAGGTTAACTTTGCATTAGGAAAGTCATATAGAATTGCATCCATATTTCCCTTTCATAGATTAATAGCACTTTGCTTTCCAAAATACTAAAAAATACCAAAAAAAAATGTTTTTCATATCATTTAGCTTGCATGCATATAGAAACCCTAGAATAGACAAAATTGCAAACTCTCGATTCCATCATGAGGTAACCATAGTTAAAACAATCCAATCAAACCCTCAATCCCATCATGAGGTAAAAACAAGTCAAAACAAAGTCAAACCTTAGGTCAACTAAACCCTAGGTTAAAACCCTAGATCTAGTTAAGGTTAGCAATCATGCATTGACCTCTATCCTAATTCCTAAATGTGCTTAGGAGTGAGAGGAGAGTGGGTGAGGGTTATCCATGATGAGATCCAAGAGATCCATCCAAGACCACAACAAGAAACATTTGTTCTACCACAAGGAGACCCATTCGTCCTCTTATTGTTAGAAGAAACTAGACAATGCCAGGTACAACAAGACCTCATTTAACACTTACAAAGACAAGAGGACATCAACGAGAACAATCTCTTACCCACATAGAGTTGGAATCTAAGAAACCCAAATAGGAGAAGAGAAACTAGTGACCCTTTAGGTCATAGGATTATCTCAACTACAACAACAATCAAACAAAACATACAACTAAGCACACAACAACAAAGGCCACAGTACTTGTTGACCCCTCTCCGCGAAGTCCATCTCTCCAACGAGCTAGACCCCTGCCATGTCTAGCCTCCTCTTGACTAGCTAATTCCACGTGAGCGAGAGTGATGTGCCAGATCACCCCTTGGCAAGGAGGGAAAGAGTTCATGTGCATGTCGAAATACGACCTGACAGCCCCAGGCAATTGGAGTCACAATTTTGAGCATACATATTTTGGTGAACCTACCGTGAAGAATAAAAAATTTTGATGGGATCTTTTGCATTTATATGTGCTTCTTTCATTGCATGCTCATCTTTCATGTCCATCTTCATTTCATTCATTTTGTGGTGTTTCCTACACCCCAGAACTAGGACAAAATCACACGAAGTTCAAGGGAATTTCCCCTCCAATGAAATTAGCACATGTTTAGATCCAATAGCTTCAATCTCAAATGAATCAAACTCAAAAGACTCAAAGGCGATCCAACAAGATCCCCACAACATTGACCAAATCAAAACATGCCAATGGGTGTTTGCTCTGAGATCCATCAACAAGACCAACCCATAACTAGTGATACAAAAATGGCCACCCAAATGGACAATGAGGTAAGCCATCAAAAGAAAAGCTTACAAGAAGTTTGGGGGGCACAAGAACCCCTCCATGTAGTACATCAAGATAAAATGTCTATGACATGTGAAGTGTCATCAAAAGGAACAAGTGGGGTCAGTCAAACCCCAACACAAAGCAATCCATCTCAAGGTTGTAAAGCTCAAAGAATAGAGGAAATCTCACTTACAGACCTTATAGAAAATTTGGTCCAATGAGTTAGGACCCTTGAAGCTAGAAATGGTTGTCAAAGTGAAATTCAAGAAAAACCTAGGGCACAGGGAAATCATTTCATTGATAAAATCAAATCAAACTAGGGGGTAACACAAAATACCCCTCATCTAAACTCCCATTCATATGACACGCATAAAAAAGAATTCAAGCCTCCCTTGCCCTCACAATCGAACATGATAAGTATTAATCAAATAGGTGGGATTCCTATGACACAAGATCAACCACAAATGATCCCACCCAATCTTCAAAAGATAAACATGAGGCCACCTAGTCATCCAACTTTTTCAGGATATCAACAATCTATCATACCCTTTCAACAAAAACAACAAGATCCACTTGTAGGGATAATTTTTGGAGGAACAAAATCCTCTACACATACCTCCAGGTCCTAGGAACATACCTTGACTATTTAAAGGAGCCTCTTGACTACAACATTTGTCAAGTTATACTACCATGGCCTCTCCCTGAGCTTCCAAAATTTAAAGGAGAGGATGATCCTAACTCTCATATCAAGGCTTACATCATGGTAGTGCGAGAACTCCTTCCTTGGGATGGGGTCATAGCAAAGATCTTTCCAAAAAATTTAGAGGGTATTGCTCTAGATTGGTACTATCAACTTCCAGAAGCATCAATCCACTCTTTTAGGCAACTCATAGATCAATTTGTGGTTGCCTTCAACATAAACAAATTGGTTAAGACATGAATACAAGAATTTTTAACAATCAAACAAGAAGCCAATGAGTCAGTTGCACATTTTATCACACGATGGAGAAAAGTTCTCTATTCTTCAACTAGCGCACTAAACATGGACCATAGAGAACTTTGTAATTTCTTTTTACATGTTCTCAACAATGACATATCAGAACAAGTCCAAAAACTCCCTTACAAATCATACAAAGAAGCACTTGAAAGTGCCCTTAGAATTGACCAAGCTGCTATTGATAGTGAAAGAAGGGAGTATGATTCTAATGGAAGGTTGATAAACCATGGTAGAAATAACAAATCTTGGACAAATAATCAATACATAGATGGGTCAACAAACACTTCATCATCAGGGAACTACAATCATGACTACAATAGTCATACAAATTTGGGAAATGAAAATGCCAACAACTATCCCTTGAGAATCAACAAGTCATACAATAATCATCATAAACCTCGAGATCACAATCATGATAAATATTGTGCATTACACAAGAGAAGGGGGCATGAGATCAAGTCATGTTGGGGGTACCATCGCTTCAAATCAAACCTCCCAAAACATCAATAGAAAGCATTCATGGACACATTCTCACAAGATGAAGAACCTAGTCCTAACACCTTTGATCAAAACACCTTAGGCCTTGTGGAATTAGATAAAGATCAAGAAATTTGTGTCATACAAGGACCAGAACAACCAAATGACACCAACAATTCAAAATTTTCTCACATGCTAGAGCTTATCAAGAGTTCTCCTACACACAAGAATGCTCTCCTCAAAGCCCTAGATCTAGGCCATACAGTTCAAAACAATCCAAGTGAAAAGTGTTCTTCTTCAACATTTGATTTTGAAAAGTTACCCTCAAACAATGTGTTGTACCCATACGAAATTTTTCATATATGTGCCCAAACACACCTCCCAGTACCATGTAGCCTTGTCATTACTGCTCCAACCCTGCATGTACAAGACATATCAAAAGATGGTGAAGCAAGGCTCAAATGGAGGGAGATTTTAGTCAGCCAATCAGGCTCAAAGCAACAAAAGAGCATAAAAAAAGAGGAAGTCAAAGTGGTGAACTGAAGGCCAAAACGACATAAAGGAAATAAGAGAAGCAATGCAAATACATCTGGCAAATCAAAATTCAATTTTGAAAATTTTAAAATTTTGAAAATTTCAAAAAAAATTCTAAGGCATTTTAGGCATTCTTGGCTAAAATGTGCTTCATCTGGGAGTATAATTCATGGAGGAGAAGGTTAGATGATAGCTTCGGATCATATGAGCTTGGTTCCCAAACTTCAAGACATTCTGTCATCAGACGAAGAAGTTACGACAAAAAAAAGATCCTGAGGCAAAGGCAAATGGTAGTAATCCAAGGATCCTCCGTCAAAATGGCCAAGGCAAAGTTCAAAGTTTTCCAAGGTCAACAATCATAAATATGAGCCCTGAAATTAGGTAAGTCTAGTGTCCTGAAACCTGATGTTCTGAGATCCTGAAATCTGTCTAAGTCTGAAATCTGGTGGATCCTCAAAAATTTAGAATCTGCATGTTAAATCCCCTGGATCCGGGACCTATCTCAAACATCCTGGAAGTATATTTTAAAATATTTCAAGTATAGGAAATTCAATATATTTCCACCCAAGACACTCAAAATCAAACTTCAAAAGGCACCCATTCCTAGCAAAACCCACGCCTTTTGTTTCACTTCCAAAAGGCACTCAAAAAGAGAAATATCCATGCCTGTTTGCCACATAAAAAAGGGCACTTGCTTTGCTTAATTTCCACGCCTTTTTAACTCCCTTCCAAAAGGCACTCAAATGGCTAGAAACCCATGCCTTTTCCTTGTTTTCAAATGGCACCCATATTCATGAAAATTCATGCCTTTTTGACTCCCTCCAAAAGGTGCCTAAGACCATAAATTTGTAGACCTATTTCACTCTTCCAATTAGGCACCTAGAAGCATGAAAACCCACGCCTATTTCACAAATATCAAAGGCTCTCATTTTGGATCATTTACAGTCCTTTCCAAGTGCCAAAATTTGCATGAAGATTGACGCCTAGGAGAGAGAATATTAGGTGTTGAGGAGAGATATTGTCAATCTCAAAGGCTACAAATAAGGGTTCACCTCTCATTCTTTCATTTGCACATGGAAGCCAAAAATAAGAGCATCTTATTTTTAGAAAAAAGCACATCATAAACCTTAGAAGGGTGGCGTCCACTATAAAGGTAACCTTTGGCGTAGTTATTATCACTTTCAAGGCAAGAGAAAGGTATTGGAGCTGCACTTCACACATGGCGGCCATTAATGAAAGAATAAAAGCTTGCATGGGATGGATTCAAAGGCATTAGGGAGTTGATCTTCACATATAGGGAAAATATTATTCATTCTTGCATCATTATACACCTTTCTATCACACTTGAAGGCAAATTTGTTCATGGGAAGGCTATTTCTTTGCCTTGGAGGCCATTGTTGAAGGTTTTTCAAGCTTTTTATTGAAGATTTGAAGTTGTTTTAGACCAGCAAAGCATAAAGGGGACAATTGATCACTTCTAGGCTTCTTTTCCTTCATTTTTTTTCTTCACAGGGTCCATCTCCATGCTCCTGAGGCAGCGCCCATACCCAAGAAGCCATTTTTGGTGATTTTTCAAGGATTTTCTTCACTAGTCATAGCTTTTCAAAGGCAAAATGTCCACCTATAGCCAAGATAAAATTGATTTTTGAGGCCTATATGTCCAACTTTTCTCATTTTCGGCACATACCCACCTTGGTAAAAGGCATCTTCCATCATCCTAGACTAGTTTTAGCTCAAATCTGTCAAATCTTTGAGGGTGCAACTCCAAAATTTTATTTTCCAAGGGCAAAATTTTAATTTTTTTCACAAAAATTAAATTTTGGATAGTGAGAACAAAACTTGTTTTTCTTGGGCAGCAGATACACAGAAGTCCAGATTGGCCATTTTCAAAGAAAAGAGTCATCAAAACAAGCCTCTTTCAAGTCAAAAATGCAATATTCATCAGTCACCATTGAGGTTAAATCCTTGCTTAAACATGAATATTCCAAGGTCAAGGAAACAGACTTGTGTCAAGTCTCACCTGAGGGTTTTGACCTAGAACCACTGATAAACTCAGGCAATGCAGTGGCAAGAAATTTGAAGAATTCTAGACTTATTCAAGCTGGATCATTTCCTATTGTTGCCCATAGTCTTGAATTTGTACTCTCATGCATTCAACACTATGATCTTGAATTGAGAGAAGTTAGATCAAGGGATGGAAGATTGATTTCAAGTTTGAAACCTGATGACATAGAGATTGCCGTTGGCATCCCTATTTTTGAAGAATACTCACCCTTGATCTAGAGGAAAGTGACAGAGTGTGGGCCTCTACTACTGATAAATGTCAAAAGTTAGCTTACAAATGGCTAAAAGAAAGAAGGAATACTCTTCCAAGGAATGTGGGTTGAGGCTAGTTCAAGGATGAATATGCTATCATGATCACAATGCTCAACCAAATTACAAGCCAGGCTGAAGGGAGAAGTTTCAGAACATGGATGTTCTATGTCATCAACATGATAGCCAATAGAAGCACATCTTATGAATGGCCCACTCTCATAAGCAAATGTATTCACTGATAAATCATGGATTTCACTCAAACTCACGAGTTCAAGATGGTATCCTACCTACTATTCATGGTGGCCAAACAACATCACTTTGCTAGGTTGAACTTTGTAGGCTCTCTGCAAAACACCAAGATTGTCAAGCTATATCCTCAGCTTGAAATTTCAAAGTCCCAGAAGCACTTTCGCTAAGTCAATGACACATTCCTAATGTTCACAGTGCATGACTTGGAGAACTAGATGCATGTTAGAATATCAGAGGAGGCTAGAGCGATAATCTTAGAATGGGGGGACTAGTACATTTAGTTTCCTACCTTCTCCTATATACGAGCATACGGGTTCATATCATGTCCATACATGCTTCCAAGGTATCCATATGACGAAGTAGTCTTCATGGAGTTCTTGCGTCAGATTGAAGAAGTGCATAGTTTTCTACATAGTAGGCATAAGATGACAATTAAATTCCCTATTTAGCTAAGTGTCTTCAAATGTAAAAGTGTTGCTGATGCAAAAATAATTAGAGAGGAAATGTCCAAATTTGGCCTGAAGACCTTCAAGGAGAAGCACACATATGATCCTAATCAAGTGATGAAATCTAGACTCAGCCTCAAGTTTGCTCATATACCTACTATGGAGGATTTTTGGGTCAATTGTCTAGATGAATATGAGGTTCGTCGAAGGAGTTACAGCTGCTTCACCTTGGAGCAGATACTAGTTTTTCTTGATGAGAGTAGCAAAGACTTGCACGAAGAAGGTTTGATTGTCTCCCCAAAATTCATCAAGGATGGAATTGATTCACAACCACTACCAAAAATGGATTGGTCACTCCAATAAATCACCTTTATAGCTGAAAGAACTAACAGAGTGGTGAAACAAAGATGGATATTCATCAGCAGTCAAAGGAACAAGAGGACAAGTACACCTAAGGACAAGGCATCTATAGCGGAGCTGCCATCTTCATCCACTCACTTGACTCCATGCCTAAAATCTAAGGTAGTGAGTGGGAAGACCCAAGAAACCAACATTACTGGGGAACAACCCTTGAGGGTGACCTCGAAGAAGAAGGCTGAAGTCCTAGCACAACAACAACTAGAGGCAACCCCTTTGCCACTAGCTGAGCCTAGTTCATTGACTACCTCTATTTCTACTTCTTCCTCCTCTTCATCTTCTTCAGAAGAGGGGAATTTGCATGCACCACAGAGAATACCTAAGCCTCACTTGTCTCCTATACCTATCAACTCTACACCACTTAACTCATCAGGAGTTAATGATGTAGGAGAACCAGAGGTCGTGCAGGGAGTTGAGCTGAACACAGTGATGGAAGTAGACCTCGACTTCAAAGCCAATATAGTGTTGGATTTTATTCCTAAGTTGGATATACATTTTGCACCTCTTGAGGCTGAAGTCACGCCAAATCTAGATACTAAGAAGGAAAATCATACAGAGCTGAAATTTCAAGAGTCTACTTCAAGTTGGCTTCCTTCGACAGTTAGTAGGAAAAAGAAAAGGCCATCCTACCAGCTAGATTTCAGTGCCTTAACCAAAACCTTCAAGGATCCCTCTATAAAGAAACCCAAGAAGTAGTCAAGGATTCTGAAGACAGGTGAAGGTGAATTAATACTAGAGACTACTATTCCTCCCTAGGACAAAGCAATTGAAGAAGTTGAGACTAAAGAATATTAGATTATCAAGACTTGCTTTGGTCATAGCACACAACAAGCAGCAATAAACATTTTAGAGGTTGCTACTAATACTATGAGAAATAGGGTATTGAAGGATGGAGAGTACATCTCACAGCTTCTGCACTCACCTTCTCTGCCTTCACTCTTTTTGCCACAAGTAATGGAATCTACTAATGAGCAATGGCAATTGAGTCAGCTGGTTGTATATGGCAAACACACTAAAGATTGGGTGGAGCACTTCATAGAAAAAAGTGTTAACTTTCTAGCAAAGTTAATGGCAGTGGTGTCTAATTCCAGGGATATTCTCCTAGGAATCTAGAATATGATAGAATGCATGAAAGACATAGAGTCAATGTATGATAGACTGATGGTCAGGTTGCGTGCACTTAGCATGAGGCCTATAACGATAGAATAGAAGGCTACTATTTTCTCCTGGATACATCAGTACTCTTTCTTGGTTTACACCTCGAAGAACATAGCCTTGGAGTTGGCTACATGGAAAGAAAAGCTTCTAGGCATTGCAAAATATGGTATTGATTTTGTCCAAAACATCCCTTGTAGGTATTTCAAGGATGAAGGCATAAATTGCCATGTTCATATTTTACAGGAGGAGTTCATTCAGCTGATCCGCAGAAGCTTTTGTGGTGATCCCCACGTAGACAAGATGTACCTCCTATTGATATTACATCAAAGTTTGCCAAGGCTAAAAAAGATTTTGAAGTTTTTGAGAAAATCACAGAGGATGATGCCATTGACCTGCAGATGAGGATGATTCACCTTGATTCCATGATTATGCCAAATGAGGCTAGGATTGAGGAATTTGAGAAAATTCTCAATTCTCATACTTAGTCAATTTTTCACTATCTGCAGGAGGGATTTATTTTTGGCGGTAGGAGAGATTTCCAAATCAGTTTCTATTTTAAGAACTAACTTTGTTATCTTGAGTTAAATTTATTTTTGGAATTTGCTTTTGGAAATCATGCAAATTATCTTTGAGTTGGAACTCATTGTGTAATAACTTGCAAGTTCAGTTAACTGAATTGCATGAAAAGATACTTTTAGTTTTAATTGCTAATAAGCTTGCATGCTTCCCATGCAGCAATTAGATCTAGAGTGAAGAGTATTAGTTAACTCTTCCTTTTATTTCCTTGCATCTTTGCATTTTAGGTATAAATAAGTGTATTCTACACACTTAAACTATCAATGGTAAATGTTGAAACTAATTTTTTCTTGCATTTTATTGTTCAAGCAGTGTTATTTATTCCTGTCTTTTGATTAATGAGAATATGCATCATGGTTTCTGAGATCTATCTTGTTGTCGAGAGTTGTGAAAATTGTTCATGACTTTGTGCATGAATGGTTGTTGTTGAATTATCTTTGCTCTTTTGTGTTGAAAATCTCCAAGTCATCCATTCGATTTCTTTATGCTCTGGATTTACTTAAAGAAATTGGAAGTGTTTTAAGATAGAGTTAGTTATTTTCTTCTGTAATTCTTTAGAAAATCTCATAGCCTCACAGAAGAGCTTCATTGCCTTGTTCTTGTGCCTTAATAAACCAAAAAGATAGGTTACTTTGTAAATGTCTTATTATTTTCCTTGTTGAGGGATCTTCCCCTCCTACTTTGAAGAATAGTCCTACTGTACACGCTGTCCATTTTTCTTTCTCACCAAAAGGTGAGAAATTAAATGCTAACACAATGACATAGCTAAACATGGTGATCTCCCCCTCCATCTGATAGTCCAAGTGCAAAATTGTTCCATTAAACATGTAATGATTGATTATGGGTCTACACTCAACATAGTCTCCTTTTCGCTTCTTCAAAGAATGGGATACGATGAAACACAAATCACAAAACAAACTTCCATCCTTAGAAATCATGATAACCCAAACACTCAAACCATGGGTAAGGTCAATCTTCAAATCACATTAGGTCCCAAAACCCTCCCAACTAAATTTTATGTCATCAATGAAGAAACCACTTACAACATGATCCTGGGAAGACCTTGGATCCTTAGGATGAGGGCCATTCCCTCCACATTATTTCAAGAATTACACTTCTCGTACATGGGACAAACCCACATCATCAAAGGAGATCTTGATCCTTTTAGCCTTTATAGAGTTGAACAAGTCAAAAAGAAGGGAAAGTCCATGGAAACCACTAGTGACCCAAAAATCAACACTTTTGAAAAAGGAGAGACATAAAAAAATTTGCAAACATAAACAAGACCTCATAATGTATATGGAAGAGGGAGACATAGAGAATTCCCCTTCGATCTCAACTCAACAAAGTCTTATGTTCCATTCAACTTAGTGGCCATTCCAATTGAATGAGACATAAACATCCCTATGGTTGGAATCATGACTAAAGAAGAAGAACCAAAATCCACAAAAAAAAACTAGGAGAGTCAACAACAACTCCAATTACCCCTCAAAATTTCAAAATAAGCAACAAAACTATACAAGAATAGAAAATGGTAAAGCTAGGGGGCAAATCATCAAACAATGAAATGTGTGAGTACACAAAACTCCTCATCAAATACAAAGACATTTTTACACCAAGTCTTCGAGTGTCCTTGCAAAGATGTTCAAGTGAAGTTTAGACCAAATTGGATAAGTCCACACATAGTTAAGGAAGACGTCAAAAACTATGCTACCTCTTGTGCATTATGGAAGGAGAAGATCTTAGCATCTCATAAAAATCATAAAACATAAAAATACAAAAAATCATAAAAAATCAAAATGTCAAAAACAATTTGTTTCTTGCATTTGTGTATCATTCTATTCATCTTGCATTATAGTCAATGACTTTCTCTTCTACTATTTTCCTTTTAGTAAGGAGTCTAAATTTTCCTGGATATACGTCATCCTTTCCAGACCTAGAGATTCCCCATTTTTCACAAATCGCCATTATCCCCCTTCATTCCCAATGATTCTAATCAAAACCTAGCTCTTAGCTTTACACTGATCCTAGTCTTAATGAGTCAAGATGTTAGGTCTGAAAAAAGTTAGTATTCAAACCTACAGTGTTCAAAGGAAGCTTGCAAGTAGACCTCCCAATCCTTCCCTAGTAGTAGAGAAGTCCAACCAGATTAAAAAAACTTTAGGTGGTGCTCAGCCCCTTATCTTTCTTGGCCAAAAACGTCAGGAAGATCAAAACTCTGAAGGAAGCAATCTAAGATATGAGTGAATAAAAAAATGAGTGATCAAAATAAGAGTATTGAAAAAGTGAGAATTGAGAGACCAAATTATTGCATGTCAAAAGTTTCAAAAGCATTCATTTCTTGAAAAGTCAAAATCCAAAAAAATGAGAAAAAATCAAGTGAGGCATTCTTAAAGATACAAAAAAAGAGAGAGATACAAAAAAAAGAGAGTGAAAGAGAGAAGATTGTTGAATGCCCGTACTCTTGGGTGGAGATCATTCTAAGCTAAAAGCCTCAAGGGTGACATTCTAACAGAGAAAAAGAGGTACAAAGCACACACATACACTAGCTAAGCAAAATCAAGAGTCTAGTAGTCTCTAGGATCATCTTCCACCAAGGTACCCTTGTTCTTTCCTATTTATCCTTTACCCTGGGTCTACCTTGCTTTCCATCTATGATCTAAGTCTAGCGAACACCAATAAAATTTGTTACTTGTTGTCTAAAGTTGAAAGCTTGTTAGATTTGCCTTATCTAGATAAAAATCAATGTTTAGCCTTTAGTGAAGCCAAAAATTAGAAATGCTCCATTTTCACTCCCACTCCCCACTTGAGTTTTAAAAATCCTATCTCACAGCCTTGAATAGGTCTCTTATATCAGGATAACTCACAATCCCCTGAGTCGTATTTAAGAGCAATCACATTGTTTGTTCCACATTGCATTCATGCCAAAACCAAAAAAAGAGTCTCAATAAATAAAGTCAATGTCATAACTCGTGGCATTCCATAGAAGTAAAAGTTTCATTTCAGCATTTCTTGTGTTATTGAATCTGCATATCATCACCTGCATTCATAAATATGCTCAAAAAGACAAAAACAAATTGCATCATCCATATGTGATCATCTTAGGTATGCATTCTCATAAGAAAAATAAAATCTCTAACCAACAATATGCACAAAAGGGAAAGTGAAGTACAAGATGTTGACTAAAGCTATGTATGGATCTCATTGAATCAATTCTTGTAACAATAAAGTGTAAAACAATGTCTAAGCACAATTCACTCCTCCAACAAGTCAAAAGAGCAAAACTATGTAATCAAGTACACGAGTTTCCCCATGCAAGGGGGAAAGGGTAGAAATATCTTAAATGTAGGTCTCTTAAAGACCTCAAGGAGTATCAAATCAAACCTTTGCAAACTCTTCACAAAAACCATAAAAATTAGAAAAATTGAAAAAACCTAAAAAAATTGTAAAACATCAAAAATCCCTAAAAATCAAATACATTCTTCAAAATCTGCAATAAAGGAGAATCTATTCTCCTCCTCTCTATCTTAACATGTTGTCTTTTTGCTTTTATGCATCTTTTTTGTACGTCATTTTGCGTGCATTCATTCCTACAGGTCTCACTGACAAAGGCAAACAACTAGTCAAACTCGAACGATCCATGGTAAGTTCGTCATTTCCATTTTCATTATTTGTTTTGATATATTCAAATCTCAAACTAATACTAGTTATTGTAGGTACAATTGCAGGAAAATCGACAACAGGTATGGCCTAGTTCGAGAACGGTACCTACCTTTCATGGAGACTACCGTCCCCAAGGGGGAAAATATGTAAGTACAAAAATCATGTACAACATCCATGAGGACCCCTATGATGATTCAAATCCTTGTCACATAAATGTAAGTGTGAATTAATGTCCTTTAAGTAGCAAGCCTCTTGATGATGTGTCCTCTTTTCTTATCTTATGTTGTTTCCTCTTTGTCGATTTCTCTCTCTCCCAGTTTGTGACACCTTTTGACACTTGTTGTGACACTTGTTGACTTGCATTTTCTAAGCTTTTGACCTTGTTCCTAAGCCTTGTGAGTGTCTTGTAGGTGAGTTTTCACCTTTCCCCTTTGTTTTTCATCTAGTGCATCTCCTAGAAGCCTTCTAGAGGTTCCTTATCCATCTCCCGCTTTCGATTTTTAGTTTTGCCTAAACAATCCAAATCTCCCCATATTATTTCCAAATCTCCCCTGGGAGATCCTGTTGATGCAATTGGAGATTTAGATTCTTCCACATGACTGACCTGTTTCCTGAAGCAAAATCCCTCATTTTCTTCTCTTCTTGCATCTCCCAACTTGTGTTTCTGCTTCTGACCCTGTCTAGCCTGGATCTCCCATGGATGACCCAGGGTCGCCTAGGGGCAACCCTACTAGCAAAAGGGGTGACCCTACCATTTTTGCAGCCATAGAAAAACTCAAGTTTCTCACTCGTTTTTGCTCCTCACTCGTTTTTCTTCTAGTTTCCATGGTTTTTGATGCCTAATATAGAGTTAACTATTTCATGCACTCACACATGCATAATTAGCTCTATTTGATCTCAAATTAACTCTTCAATCAATCTCATGCATTCCCTCACATCCATTTCCTCTCCAGTGATAAGTTATAATTGACTTATCACTCTCTAATCAGTTGAGTTCACTGGGTAATCAAACTTGCTAACTCCCCAATCAATCTTTGTTAACTCATCAATCAAATGAGTTAACTCTTCAATAAATCCCTTCTTCTAAACCTATAAATACCCCCTCCCTCAAGCACAAAGGGAGGCAAAATCATTGTATATATAGCTCTTGCCAGACTTTGCTCTCCAACTTAGCATTCAAATGCTCTCATAGGATGAAGGTGCCTTTTGCTTTATTTGTTCAACCAAGCAATGCTACGCTGCTTCATTCTATGCCATTGTGCTCAATCCAAGCTCTCATTGAGCTCATACAAGCTTCATCAAAGCTTCTTTTTGCTTCTTTGTGTTGTTTTTGTTGTCAAGAGGATCACCCGTTGTCACAAAAGGATTCGAGGTTGCCAATTACAAAGATTACTGATGGTAGTGGAGTCAACAAATCTTCATTTCTTCCAGGTTCCTTCATTGTTTTTGTTCAATTCATAGTAATTAGAGAATCAAATTTCCTCTTGGGAACAGTAAAACATTGCTTTTTCCTTGATAGTTAGATCTTGCATGTTAGATTAATTGCTTTCATATTTCTAGATCTAGATTATTAGAAGAAGCATTTTCCATTTTCTTTAGATTAGATTACATCAAAACCATCGAAAACCCAAAAAAACATAAGTTAACTTTGCATTAGAAAAGTCATATAGAATTGCATCCATATTTCCCTTTCATAGATTAATAGCACTTTCCTTTCCAAAATACTAAAAAATACCAAAAAAAAATGTTTTGCATATCATTTAGCTTGCATGCATATAGAAACCCTAGAATAGACAAAATTGAAAACCCTCAATTCCATCATGAGGTAACCACAGTTAAAATAATCCAATCAAACCCTCGATCCCATCACGAGGTAAAAACAAGTCAAAACAAAGTCAAACCCTAGGTCAAAACCCTAGATCTAGTTAGGGTTAGCAATCACGCATTGACCTCTATCCTAATTCATGAATGTTCTTAGGAGTGAGATGAGAGTGGGTGAGGGCTATCCGTGACAAGATCCAAGAGATCCATCTAAGACCACAACAAGAAGCATTCGTTCTACCACAAGGAGACCCATTCGTCCTCTTATTGTTAGAAGAAACTAGACAACACTAGGTACAACAAGAACTCATTCAACACTTACAAAGACAAGAGGACATCAACGAGAACAATCGCTTACCCACACAAAGGTGGAATCTAAGAAACCCAAATAGGAGAAAAGAAACTAGTGACCCTTGGGGTCATATGGTTATCTCAACTATAACAACAATTGAACGAAACATACAACTAAGCACACAACAACAAAGGCCATAGTACTTGCTGACCCCTCTCCGTGAAGTCCAGCTCTACAATGAGCCAGACCCCTGCCATTTCTCACCTCCTCTTGACTGGCTAATTCCATGTGAGCAAGAGTGACATGGTGGATCGCCTTGTGGCAAGGAGGGAAAGGGTTCGTGTGCGTACCAAAATCCAACCCGATAACCCCAAGCAACTAGAGTCACAATTTTGAGTGTACAAGAACATGGTGCTATGTAAGAAGTTGTTGAACTCTATGATGAGAGACCATCAAGGGACAAATCTACTATTGAGGAAGCAATAGTCAAATACATGGGAGCCTTAAATGTATCCTTGATTGAAATTAGTCATCAACTGCCTAAAAGTCTTGCTGGAGTTCTTACCAAAAGGAGAAATGAAGCCATGGATAAAGATGTTGAGATGAAGAGTTGGGCTCTTGAAAAGGTTTGTCCTTCCATGTCGAACGAAGAAAAGGTCAAAATATCTAAAACTATAGAAAAACTGTTTAGAACTAAAAGGAGATTGAATATTCCAATGTCAAAGAACAATGAAGAAATAAAGAAATTGGAAAAGGAAACACTAAAGAAAACTAATGATATTCTTAAGGTCATGAAAATTGATGGGGACATGATTGAAGATACATCTAATCACTCTACCTCTAAAGGCAAAGAAGAAAGTAGTGACATGCCTGAGAAGAATGAGGAGATTGCTCCTCCTAAGGATATTGGAGTACCAGATACAAAGGGTTAAGATAAAGCAAGTACCCCTCCTCCAAATAATACATACAAGTATAGAACATGACAGTTCTCCTTTAGAGAATATAAGGAAGGATGAGCAAAGACAAGAAGATAATCCTGAGGAGAAGCAGAAAGAAAAATCTTTAGAAATGAATGAGGAACAAAAAGATAAGGAGGATAAAGAAGAAACAGAGGAGAGAGAGCAATCAGAAGGAATAGAAGATATAGGTCAAAGTGCATCAAAGTCAAAATTGTTGAAAGAACTATTAAATATGCAATTACAATTTCAACCAGTGATCACACCTCAACTTTTGTAGATTCCTACCCATGAGGGGCAAGTAGACCTATCTAGTATTTCACCTCTTCATAAGCTTCAACTCGGTGATATATTGCATAACTCTGCAAGAAAGGAGTTCTTGCAAGAAAACTTGAAAAAGGCCAGCTTAGTTGAAGATGTTGTGAAGTTGATTCAAGAAGGATTACCAGAGGTAATCATTGATCCCTCTCTGCCTCTGGAACAAAAGCTTAAGTCGTTAATGGATTCCTTCAAAGGTCATTCTTCCTACATAGAGAAAAAAGAAAAACAAGAGGCAACAAAAAGAATTATGGATAAGAGAATGACTGAGATGATTGATAAATGTGCTAATGCACATAATAAACTTAAAGAAAATTTGAAGAAGTTCAAAGATTGCATTGATGAAGCCACCACATTATATCTATTCTATCTAAATTGGCCAAACTCAACAAAGAATATCAAAGCTCAAATGGATACCATTAAAGCACAAATCAGTCAGATGGTTAGTGTGTATGATTTTTCTAAGGACATAATGGGGTAACAAGAGGTCAATTGGAAAACCTTCATGCACATTTATCTCAATTGCAGGACCAAAGAGAAAACCTAAAGAAATAATTTGGTCAGTTGAGAAAGGTAGTGAATCTAAGACTTGCCTCATTGTCTGGTCTACTAGGAGAAGCATAAAAGGTAGATCAAAAGATGAAAACCCCAAGTAGCATAGAGGAAGCTAAGGAGCTATGCATGCAGTGTGAATGCCAAAAATGTATGCTTGCCTCAAAAAGTGCTAACTAGATGACAACTATTCAACAACTCAAGGTAATCTACAAGACCATTATTCCATCCAAATGAGTTGTAAGAGTAATGTAAATAAGACAATTTTTGATATATATAGTCTTGCGGAGGATAGTAGAGTCACACCATGTACATAGCATCTATTTTTTAGGAATCTTCATCTTAGGAGGGGTATAGCTTTAGAAATCATTTTGTAAGGGGGAGTCTATATAGTTTTTGAATTGATACAAGCAAAGGATATCAAGCCCTTTGTCCTTGATGTCAAAGGGGGAGAGAGAAATATATATCTAAGGGGGAGTATATGTTGCCATCAATGACAAAGGGGGAGATTTTTGGCAATGTGTGTTGTCATTGATGTCAACATAATATATGGAAATATAAGGACAAACTTGTACAGAGGTAGAGTCAGCATGATCAAGGCAAATCAGTCTGAGAGAAGAGAAAACAATCTAAGTATGGTGAGGTGATCAGCTTGTGTCTGAGCATGATGCAGTGCTAAATACTCATCTCCTTACATGTTTCCAGTATTCCTACATGTATATCTCATCAGTTTGGAGTACCACACTTAATGATAAATACCAAAATTTGTCAAGGCATTCACAGTGCATATCCCAAGGCAAAGTAACATTGTTTTGGTCTGCATTTCTCTGTAGACAAAGATTTGATCTTGTAGTTCTGAACATAAGTTTATCCATGTATTGAAATGATATATCCAAGTTTTTAGGTCTTCACATCTTCAACAATAAAAGTTACAAGGGACAGAGTATCGGTTACTACTTAGACAGGGCAAAGCAATGATGGAGACTTAATGGAATGCTCTGCATTCCTCCAGAAGACATTATTTTGTCATGCGGTCCTGAGGATAGGCTCATAGATGCATAAGGCATGATATGATGAAGTGTGAAGTGATCTAGTGGTCTGCAAAGTCAGTAATCAAGTGACAGAGGCAATACAGACTGTTCTGGAGCCTAAATACATATGTTTGAGCTTTTACGGAAGATAAAATGTATGTAGATCAGTCATAGAAGTTTGTGCAGAGGTCTTACATGTTCCAATATATCTCAGGTTTGATCTACACACAGATATTCCTTATTTTCCTGTACCACAATACTATATTTTGAGTTATGAAGTGTCACATGTGGTATCAAATGCTCTTCTTCCTACAATTCGTCATGTTTCTTGTTTTGAGGATGTATAGATTGATATGATACTTCAATAGAAAGGTGAATGGAGGACATTGAGACTATACATGATTAAATTCTTGTTCTACATGAAGATTTTGACTTCTCCCTGATAGTGTGAAAATGAACAATTAGCAGTTTTGGGCAGCTTGGGCCGACCTTTGAAGAGTTACATGTTTCATCCAATGATGTTTATGAAGCCGACCTAATAAGTGTTTTGAAGTGTTGTAGACGATATTTATATAATATCAAAGTCATTTGTAAGGCATAGATGCATATGTAAATATAGTATAGCAGAGGGCAAGATATGAATGTGCAGAATTAGTTTGAAGGCATGTTTTGAGAAGAAAAAGAAGACTGCATTATCAACATAAGTCAAATGTTTATTTTGCAGTAGTCCATATATCTATATTTGTAAATCCTAAATGCAATGAGAATAATATTTAGGGAGTAGTAGCTTCCTTGGGTTCTACCCTAAATCAAAGTTGTAATTGTTGTAAGCACAAAGTATATAGGTAGTAGTAGCTTCCTTGGGTGGTAACCCAAAAACAAAGTTGTAATATTTTTGCAGTGAAAATAATATATTGTGAGCTGACACTCACCATGCTTTTTCCTTGTTTTAGGGTTTTCCACGTAAAAATCCTGGTGTTCTTGTGTTGATTCATTGGAAAATATAGCGTATAACATTGAAAAAAGTGAAAAAAAATAAGCATTCTAGGCTTGCATAAAGGCATAGTTTTGCATTATTTTCATTGCATATCATTGAAACATTTGATTTTCTAATTTTTACATCAGATCTTATCCATATTACATCAATTAATCATTTCATGATATCACATCTTGCATTTGAAGGTCTCATTTGCTAGGATTTTGTTCAAAACTTACATCTTTCATATAACCTAGTCATTTACAAAGCTAGGGTTTGTAGTCAAAATCTTATTTCAGATTTTGATGCTATCACAAACATTCATTCAAATCTAATTTTTAATTGCAGTGTTGCATTATTTGACATCCTTTCTTTCAAAATTTCAATGTTTTTAATTACACATTGTGTATTTCAACAAGCATAACTATCGTAATCTTATTAATCATACTATTGGTCATTGCATTGAGTTTTATAGGACTTTACATGAGTTGTATAACCCACTACCCTAAACAAAATACCTTTTTAAGGAGAAGTTGTAGATTGATGGGTTCTAATGTTGTTGATAGCAATGGTGTGCAAGCATCAGAAAACCCATTACACAACTACTTTACGAAAGGTGAATCAACACCTTTGCAAGATATTATAAACAACAACTTGGAAGAACAAACAATTCTTGATTTTGAAGGTATAAGAGACACAGATAAACATGTGCCTGATGAAAAACTCAAGAAACTAGACAAACAACTAGGTAATTTTTAATCCATTGTAGAAGGTGCGCATCTAGCTCAAGAAGTGGTACCCATTGTTGAGGGTATAAGGGGATTATTACTAGAAGGGAAAGAAGGTATTGAAATACTCTATGGAATAGCCCACATAGTGGATCATAACATTATGCCAGTAACTAGCTACATGAATAACATAGAAAATGTGTCAATACCAACATATATAACCTCACAAGTACTGTCATCCATACCGATTACTGGAATATAGATACTTTTACATCACTAATTCTCACTACTAATGCACAAGCTTGTAGTAATGCTACCACTACTATAGGAACATCTACTAGAAATAATTACAAAGTTGTGGGATTCAATTATCAAAATTTGGCACCCCCTGTATCTATACCCATGCACAATTATGTTCAACCACCCATCACCTCTGGAACTTATTACCAACCACCCCTCAATTTCATGATTGCAACATCATATACTTTTGTCTCTAATGATGCTCTTCTAAACCATCTTTTATAGAGTATGTCATCCTTACAACAAAAAGTGACTAACTTGACTAATGCATCCTCTCAACCTACTTTACCAACATATCATGCTCACAATCCTTTATCTTATTCAATTCTAAGAGTTCAAATGCCTAACAAATTTGAGACTCCTCACTTTGAAAAGTACAGTTGTAAAGGTGATCCTGTTGCAAGTATGGGCCTAACTGGTATTGTCATTGATGTCAACATACTTCTGTTACATTAATGATAAGAATTGGATGAGTTATATGTTGAGGATACTGAGAAAATTAGTCTCAATCAGGAACAGTGAAGAACAATGATGATAGCAAGGTAAAAGCTCAAGACAGGTTAAGGATTAGAGGATGCAGATTAAAGGGTTTGTAGATATGAGTCTTAAGATGTTCCAATAGAGATTTTAGAGGTCCGCATGAAGATATGAAGAAGTTGTGATCACTCAAGTAGAACCAATTCTGGTTGATGTTCAGAGGTGACAGAGTGTTACAGAAAGGTCCGGTGAGATCCGAAAATGTATTTTCCTATTTTGCAGATTTAAAGGAGTGTTGGGGAAGTCCTTATGATGTCTAATCTCGATTTGTTCCTAGTTTGAAGATCTAGAAGCATCTATTCCTTTGTGACAGCAATGGAAGACTGTGTTCTTGAGGTTCTGGATGAAGAAGAGAAGGATTTCAATAAGTAGAGGAAGTGTGGATGTTCTTGGAGATTCAGGAAAGCTTGTGGAGGTCCTTGGATCAAGTTCAATTCATGTTGATGATCTGCATTAGAGTTGGGGCCCGAAAATGAAGAATAACTTCCGGATAATGGTGTTCCTTCTGTGACTAGCCAACTGGATGAATTATACATCTTGCGGATGTTCTTATGAGTGTTAGTCAACTTAGATGATCATTCCTAAGTTGATGTAGCATATAAATAAGGGATTGCAAGGTCATTTCAAGTGTGGGTGTGGAAGATGAGTGTGTGGTAGCAAGGAGAAGAGCGAAAAGCAGAGCAGAAGGTTTGGGCTTAAATGGAACTGACTCAAGCATGGTGAAGATGCTATTTACCAGTTCAAGTATGTAATACTTATTCTTTTGTAGATAGTGAGTCTCTTGTAGGTAGTGAGCCTCTTGTGAGTAGTGTGCTCAGGTAGTGAGCCCTAATTGGCATGTGCCATTTTGTTCTTTCTATTCTTCTAACAGAGAATACATTCTTAGGTTAATCACCCCGTGGTTTTTCCCTTAACTGGTTTTTCCACGTCAAAAATCTTGGTGTCTCATGTGTTGATGTGTTTCTGCTCTTGATTTGTTACATTGTGCTTTCATGGTTGATCTTCTATATTACTGCTAATTAACAATGTGGAGTTAAGTATTTAAAATAAGAGAAAGTTTTGTACAACTAATTCACCCCCCCCTCTCATTTGTGTGCCCTAAATCTAACAGATCCTAATACTCATGTGGTAGCATTCACAACGATGTGTAGTGATTTCTTCTTTGATGAGGATTTGTTAGAAAAACTCTTTCCTCGATCTCTCAAAGATACCGCTTTGGAATGGTTTTGCTCTTTACCTCCTAATTTAATACAATCCTTCTCACAGGTAGTTGATCAATTCTTACAACATTTCCAAGCAAATATTGGACCTACTATCTCATTGATTGACTTGGTCCATTGTAAACAAGGTCCGAAACAGAAATTAACAGAATTCATCAGTCGATATCAATATCTCATTGTGCAAAGACAATAACTAATTAAAGATGAGGATGTTCAAAAAGTATTCATTAAGAATCTACAACCAAACATACACAAAAAGATATCATTGATGAAGTATAGTTCTTTCCAACATTTATGCACAGCTCTCTGAGATTACCAACTTTCGGCTAGTCAGTATGAGAATCATACCTCATCAACTCATGTTGATCAATCTGCCATTGGATCATCTAAAAATTTATTTAAGAAGAATAATAGGAATTTCATTAAGATCAATGGGCAACATTCAAATAATTTTCAATCACAAGTGTCTACTAGTACAAAGCCCAATCAGACACCATTTCAATTCAGACAACATCAGAGACAATTCACTCCATTACTGGATTCTCTTCATTTGATAATGACTCACGAAGTGAATAAGAATCTTTTGAAACTTCCAAGACTACTCATCCATTCGATAATAGTAAGATACAAGGACCTTCATTTGATGCTAATGCTTATTGCCACTATTACCTCTTGGCAATACATGATACCGAAAGATGGATGCATCTTAAACATGGAGTTCAAGACCTCATCGACTCTAACATGATACAAGTGACTGGTGTGAATGACAATTTAGAAATAAATCAGTTGCTCTTCTGAATCAAAATGTATAGATCTTCACCGATCCTTTTCCTAAGCATAGTGACAACAACATGGTGGAACAAAATCCAATAGAGGTTGAAGATGACTATCTCGATTGTGATGAAAAAATTGGTATGATCGAAGTAGACAAGATGATAAATGAAGATTTACCTTGTCCACATAGAAAAGGTATCTATGCTGAGGTTCCTCCTCCATTATCTCTTTATGGATTGGGAGATAACTGAAATGCAAAAGATACTTAAATGGAACAGCCTATATGTAATCACTTTAAACAAGGGAAAGTGGTGATGATGAGAAGTATCTCATTTTAGCATGAAAGGATCATTAATCAAGAAAAGAAAACTAAGAAGGCAAAAGAAAGGAAAAGAACAAGGCGTGAATCATCCGTGGAAAAAGGTAATGATTCTCCTCCCTGCAAGCAACTAAAAGATTTCAAACATACAAGGCTTTGAGAATCATGCACCGCGCAGTCATTTTGGAAGTAAATATCAATAAGGTATGAGTTCCTCACACATTTTCCCATACTTTATGGAGCATCTCTCTAAGATGCTCATAAGTTTGGCCTCCTCTTAGATAGATATACATATATGTGCATGTGTTGTGTTGTATTTCCCCTATGTTGTGTTATACATTGTTTAGGTCTCCTTGGATGACCCTTGATACTCTTGTAACCTATCAAGGATATAAGGAGATCACATCTGTTGTAATACTTATGCTATTTGTTTCTCTATTTTTCTATCCCCTCTCTCTTATTGTAATTGTTGTGTGTGGTGTCTCGGGGGCATATTCCCACATTGTGACCCTAAGTTGCCTTGGTCTCCTCTCTCATTTTTTAGTGTTTCCATTCTTCAGTGGCTCTACTAGTCAGCGAATGATGAAAACAAATAAATATTGATAAGGACCATGTGTCCCTACAGCAAGAAAGAAAAAATGGATCTAGTCCATATATGAAGATGGGGTTGATATATTATTGATGCTTGCCGAGTAGAATCACACCATGTTGTGATTCGTATTGTGAAATTGTTGTAACAAACCTTTGTAATACTCTAAATCTGCTTCTATGCACTGTGGATTGTTTTGTATCTCACCTTATCACTACATGTGGTTTTGAGATACCTAAAGTATAACCTCACAGCTATACTCGGTTCTGAACCCACAAGTGTGTAGCCTTGGTCTAGTATGTAATTGATTTTTGCATTGATTTGTTTTTTAATCTTAGAATAGATTTTCTAACCAAAGCTTATATATTAGCAAATGATATCAATGTGTTTGTGGGAACATTCAACGATTGTGGCACATGTCACTATTGGGGCATGGGCTTTGTAAAAGCTCTTGTTCCCTTGCATGTTTTTACTTTACCTTAAACATGATTGATACCGACAAGCAGGATCAACCACTTTAAGGTGGGAGCATATATCATGGTAATTGCTTGATTATTTTAGACATTGATAAACTATGTTTGTGTATTCTTCCTTTTCACCATAAAGCGTCTTCATTATGTAGGTGGGTTTGTGTACTTGGTTTTGCATATACCTCCTTTTCACTGTAAGGCATCTACGTGATGTAGGTGGGGTTGTATACTTTGAGCACATGCTTCCTTTTTACTATAAGGCATCTGCGGATGCAAGTGGAGTTGCATTTTTAAAAAAGCCCTTCTATACAAGGTGGGATGGTGTAACTCTTGAGTTATTTGCACATCCTTTTAATGAAGTCCTCATTGTAAGGTGGGGTTGGATCTTGAGTTATTCATCCTTAAGAGCATACCTCACTCATCAGGTGTGTTTGGCATGTCTTAGATAGTGGAGCATAGTGATGAGCTCCTCCCTATCACCCATGTTTGTTGTGTATAAGATGTATAGTGTGTCGACAACATACTATATGGCGCTCGTGTATTCCATGTGTCTTCCATGTGTTTTATGTGTCTTCCTTGTGTGTTTTGCATGTTTTTGCATGGTCTAAAGATGTGTAGTGATGAGCTCCCCCCACGCTGTGTGTTTTGTGTGTTTTTACGTGGTCTAAAGACATGTAGTGATGAGCTCACCCCACACTATATGTTTAGTATTATTTATATATAATTGTTTAAATCATGTCTTCTCTGTGTCTTGCATGACTATATTCATGTCTTCTGCCTGTATTGAGTGCTTTCACTATCTTCTCTATGTATTGTGTTTTCTTATGTTTGCCTAAGCTTGGGGACTAGAAATAGTCCTTCAAACTTAGGGTGTGTCTTCGCTCTTGTGTTTGATGTGTTTGATATGCTTTGATCATACTTTAATGCATGTATTGAATTGTAAGATCATACACACATTAAAATGGGGGCTAAATGTTATGGAGTAAAAAGTGGACACATGCCTTTTTACCTCCTTGTTTAGCTTGTAGGTCCCCATAATTACACTATGCATTCTAATTGATCATCTCAAAGAGATTGCCTGACACTAATGTAAATCTGGGACCTTGGGCCCTTCCTTAATCTTATCCCAGACTAAAAAGGGGCTCCTAGACTTGGGTGCCAACTGCCCAAGTCTCCCCTGATTGGTTGGGGCCAATTAATGCTATGTCGACACATGACCTTTAAAATGTTCCTCTTTGTCAGTTCTTGTGATTTAATTTCATGAATGTTAGCAGGAAAGCATATATAAGTGTGTTTTTGAAATCATTTGTAACTAGGAGGGATATTGCAAACTTATGATATTGGAGAAAAGAGCATTCAAAGCATTCATTGTATTATTCTTGCATATTTGTGTTTGTATTGTGTGTGTTGTTACAGATTTGGAATCATCATCCATCTCCTTATGAGTTGAAAGTTCTTCATTATCCTAAGGGCTTCACCTCTGAGGTGATATCCTTGTTATTTGAATCATTCTATCACCATTTGATTTAGCCTCTGCCCTACTAGGGCACACTCTCTCATCTATCAATGGCATTGGAAGGCTTGACTGCCATTCTGGGGTTTGACCAAGGTAAATCCCTAAACACCATAACCCTCCAAACCCTCTCTTGTCATCTTGTGTGCAAATTATAGGTACAAGATTTGGGAGAAGTGAAGTTATTGGAAGATTGTGCAGGAATCAAGGTTTCAGGATCTTAAAATAGTTTCAAAATATTCCTTTAAAAAGACTTGGGTGGTTGGTGCCCTAGTCTCCCAGGCTTTCAAGTTCTGGATCTGGCATCTGAGCATTAGTTACAACATTTTCTTAGTTTTGACCTCCAATAGATTCTCACTTTCAGAACTTGGGTGGTTCCTATTTCATCCTCCGACACTTCATCTTCTGAGACACGGGTTCTGATATCTTTCTAACCCTCCTTGTACATTTAAATTTTGATTTTTAGTCATTTTCTATCTGTTATAAGATGATTATCTTAGAACTAGGGTTTTATGCTTATTTGACCTAGGGTTTGATAAAGGCTTGTTTAAATCTTATCTTTCCATAGAAAACAAGAGCACAAGATCTGTAGTTGAGTCCACCTATCTTTGTTTGTGATTAAGCTTGGTCTTGTCCTTGAATGTTATTGTGGAAGAGGGTTTGATTTGTTGTGCATTCTTATCTTCATCATTCACCCTTTTTTTCCCTTTAACACTAATTTGCAAGAACTAACCTACAGGAGACTCCAATCCCCTTATCAAATTGAGCACCAACCTAGCCATTGAGCACCAACTCAAATTATGAAGCACCAACTTCAAGTAGATGATAACTGGATCAAGTTTATTTCACATATATTCAATTATACAACATCACACACTTCTCAACTCTTTTGTTCTATAATTTAGAATAAAGGAATATGCTCGTGCAAACATGGATGCATACTATGCAAATCCTAGATTATCTTCTACTCATGCCCTTCGCACACTACACATACAAAAATACCACTCATTGCTTACCCCACTTTCCATGCTCAATTCCACAAACAAGAGCAATGGTATATATATATCAATCTCATCACAATATTAACATTACAATGTCTGCTTAGAACCACTTAAAACATCTCTCCAAGACAACTCATGTCGGCCATCAATCCTTAATTCAAGATAGCATGTAACGTGTAGTCATCTTGACTCCAAATCATGTGTCGTAACATAGGAATGAATTTATGTTATACACTTCATACCATGAGCTCTCCTGGTCCCATGCTACCTTCACATTCTTCCTCTTGCTAGTGCACGTTTCCTTTACCTAGCACAACCATTAAAACATTTTTACAGATGACCAACAAACACAGACTTCATTCTATCACTTCTAGATCTCTCCTCTATATTGTAAATCTTCTGACATGTGAGTACAACATACTTCTTGACTAGCTTTTCTTATTTTCTAAAATGCAAGCCAAAACACCCAACTGTTGTAGAATGCGGTACCAAAAAAAATAGTGACAGTCTAAGACCTTCTAGATCTCTCCTCTATATTGCAAATATCTGAAAACATGAGTACAACATACTTCTTGACTAGCTTTTCTTATCTTCCAAAATGCAAGCCAAAATGACCAACTGCGGTAGAGTGCGGTACCAAAAACAATGACAGACTAACACCACTTCTAAGAAAGAAACCTCAGCAATCTACCACAAACATTTCCAGACTTTCACAAATGTAGTAGACATTCATGAACAGTTGATTCTGGTATGAATTCTCTCTTTGTAGCTTAAGTATCAACATTTGACAATAAATATAACATTACCATATGCAATGATATTTTGACATCCTTTGTCATTAATGAGAACAATCTTCCAACAATTAATGATAATGAATTCCATCTTGACATCAATGACAACATTTGCGACACTTCATTGGAGACTTTTGGAGGTTGCCCACTCGAAGTGGCATATTATTATCAAGTATTTGCAACATATTTTATATTATTCTTCTATTGTGCAATTTATTTCATTATAGATTCCCCCTCCTTAAGATCAAACCAACATAGGCTTCGATACAAAATGTTGATTATATGATGTTTATACTTCAATTAGGAACATAAAATAGGTAACAACTTTTATTGTATTTCATTGTTATAAATTAGAAATTGGGATTAAACAAACTAAAACAAGAATGAAGTAACAATAATAACCAATAGTGTAATAATAACACAAGATGTTTCCTAGGAAACCTTTTCAAGAAAAAAGCCTAGCCTCAAATGTAGATCTTGCTACATTTACTTTGACCAAGTCTTAACACTAAATTGATCCAATGAATGATGGAGCAACAATATCAACACTAACAACATGCTAATAGCTTATCCCATACTCCAAACCTATAATACCATAAATGTATACATAACCTATAGCCCAAGGCCTTTATTAATAGGAGATGTGCTCTCCAAGAAACCACTTGTGGTTTCTAATGAAACATGGGCTACCAAGAGGGTGTCCAAGTCATGGTTAAGAAGACCATTTAATAGATTAGAATGCTTATGGTAAAAATTGTATAAGACTTTTTAAATCAACATTATGGATCAAAATCCATGATCCATCATTAGGATAATGCAAAATTTGAATGGAAGACCATTCAAACCCAAGTGCCACCTTTCTTACATGTTTTATATGAAAAAGAGGTGGGGGTTTTGTTTTAAGGGTTTTAGTTCGAATCCTCCTTTCCACAATACATTCCAAGGGATTTTCAACTGAGTGCTTCTCCTATCAAGAGGAGAGTCATCTATTAGATTGGATTGCCACTTGGTTTTCTGCTGGGAAATTTAGAAGTTATCACACAATGTTGCTAATTAATGCTTTAATGCTCTTGAAACCCTAATTTAAGTAAAACAATAATTAAATCTACGAATTATGACAAATGCTACCAAAATTAGACAAAGGGAAGAGAACCTTAACTCACTATTCTTTGCAGTCCAAAAAACAAAAATGTCAGGGACAATGGTGATGGCACCCTAGTCCAATGTGCTTCTTTTTCTGTGGATTCCCGATCTCCGTCTGGCACTGATCTCTACTATATCTTTAATTTCTGGTGATCTGAATGTGGGGGACAAGGTTAATGGTACCCTAGTCCAGAAATCCTATATAATGTCCGCTTCTTTTCGGATCTCGAATCTCCAATGTTTCCCTATCTTCCCTGCAACTCCACTTTCTCTAGATCTGATACCTGTAACCTGCAATCACAAGGAATGTGGGAGGGGGTTGTGGTGTTTAGAGGCTTGCCTCAATCAAGCCCTAGAGAGACATTCAAGTCTTTCGAACACCGTTGTTAGAGAGAGAGTATGTATCCTTGTGGAATAGAGGCAAAAATCTAAATGATAATGATGATAAAACATAATAAATGTCACCTTGATGATGAAGCTCCCATGGAAGGAAGAGGCTCTTCAATTCCATAAGGAGAAGATGTAATCCAACCTGCAAAAATAAACACAATAACAATGCTATGCTCTACAACACAATGAGTATCACAAGTATGCCAATAGCTTTCAATCATAAACATCCTCTAGTTATCTTCTAGTTTGCAAATGATAAACTAAACATGCTTATATATGCAACTACTAAGATTCCTACCAATAATTTCGTATTTGAAACTTATGATGTTGGCCTAGAAACCAAATAATGGTCACAAACCCAACATTTGAAATTAGAGCAAACCCAAAATAGGGCTGGACTAGGGTGCTAGCACCCTTGTCCACCCCCTGTCTTTGTTCTGGCATCACCAAAATAGACCCCCTTAGGTCCCATTTGTCACAAGACCCAAGGGTTTTCTCATCGGGAGTCTGAATTATCATGCAAGATGCTCTAAATGCAATCTAAAGACCCAAGAGCTAAACCTTAAAGGAATAAGCCCCCAAGGGTGCCATTTTCTAACATAGCATTTAGCCCCCACTTTAATGTATGTATTAAATGCAAGGCCAATACAACATTAAAGTAAGGTCAACAAACACAACAAACACACCAAGCATGGAGAAGACACACCAAACACATTGAAGACAATAACAGGCACGCAGAACATGGACAAGACAGTTACAGTCACGCAAAAAAAGGAGAATACAACATTGAAGACACGCAGAGCATAGAGAATACAATGAATGCAATGATTATTTTCTTTTTTGATTTTTTCATATGAATGCAAGATGCAAGTACAAGGAAAGTAAACAAACAAATCCCAAAAAGTGTAGATGACTTGTTCACTACCGTTCTTGCACTTTTTGAGAACGGACACACCAAACAAAATCCCAAGGTGTAGAGGAGTTGTTCACCACCGGTCTTGCACCTTGAGAACAAACATGCCAAACAAATCCCAAAGTGTAGAAGAGCTCATCGCCACCTATCTCTCACTTTGAGAACAAACACGCCATACACACACACGCTAAAGACACAGAGAACACATGATAGATAAGCGATGGAGTGAAACTATTGCTAGGTTCATCACCATCTTAGGCATGTTACAGGCACACACTGATGATTGCGCTCCACCACAACAACTATTGAAAACATGCTTAAGGGTTGAGTTAGTCACAGAACCGCTCCCTGCCTCGAGATGAGGACTTTTGGAAATGACAGGATAATGCAATCTCTCTGAGAAATACACCATCCCCACCTCGTGATGAGGGATTAAGATAAAAGGATATGCTTGATATCCCACCTCTGTAGAGGGATTAAATTATTGTGATTGATTTTCAGATTGTTCAAACACACTTTACTATCATCTAAGGAAGATAGCTTACCTTATATATGCCCCCACCTTAAGGTGGTTGATATTACGTACTAATATCAAGCATGTTAAGGTAGGAAGAAAACACACAAGGGAACATGAGCTCTCACAATGTCCATGCCCCCCAGAGGTGACATGTACTTTACGATCGCCAAATGTTCCCACAAACATAGAATTTGTTGCAAGAAAGGTGTTAGTATTCAGATAATCATGATAAACAACAATGGATATGATCAACTATATGAAAGAGCCAAGCAAGGTGATATTCATGATAAACAAAGTGCGTGGAGCAGCAGTATTGTTAAAGTGTTGTTAGAAAGATTAGATAACTTCAACATCAACATCAAGATAGAGAAATCACGGAGTGATTCCACTAGCCAAGTGTCAAATAATTTGTTAGAACCCCATCGTCATGTATGGACTAGGTCCATTTTTTATTACTCTTGAAAGGGACACTAGGTTACATCAGTATAATATGTTTTTCATCATCCACCAGCTAGATGAAAACACTAGAGGAAGGTAAACAATAAAGAAGAGAGGAGAACAATTGCCTTAGGGACAGTTACATAATCTAGGGTGCCCCTAATTCACCAACCGCAATGCTATGTTTGTAAGACACAACACACAATAATGAAATCATAGGAGATGAAATATAGAAGAATGGTGATACAAATAGAAGAATGTCACAACAGAGGTGGTCTCCTAGTATCCTTGACCTTACAAGAGAGTCAAGGGTCCTCCTAGGAGGCCTAACAACACGTAACACATCACGGGGGAAACACAACACGAGAGATAAAGGGTTAGAGATACTTACCTATAGAGAGGTCCATGCTAGAAGTCATCATCGAGGAGGTCATCATCCTCCCAATCCTGAATGCTAGATGAAAGTGGTGTGTAAGGTACCAAAGCCCAACTATTCTTGTTTTCAATTTGTTCATCTTTAAGTTCTTGATTTGTTTCAATGTTAGGTTAAATGTTCTCTTGTTCATTTGCAATCCATTGGGCATAGGCTTGTCTCCTCCTCCTCCTTTCTTTTGCTAGTCTATTTCTTCTTGTCTTATTTCTTATTTCATCATTGTTGTGGTTTGCCATAGTTTGCATAGTAGAGGAGGAAGCACCATGTTCAAATCTCACTGGTCTTGGTGGAATATTTTGTTGTCGATGAAAGCCTCTCTATCCTTGTAAGGATGATGGAGGAGGGACCTCAGCATAAATGTCATCTCTCCATGGATGAGGTGGGTTATGGAACCTTTCCTTATCCTCATTTCTTATGCCAAAAATTTCACCAAAGCCATAATAATCTTGTTTTATGCTTGCTTCTTGTTCCTCTCTTATTGGTTGCAAAGGAGACCTGGCCACTCAAGCTAGTTGTTTTGCTTTGTATTTTATGTATTCTATGAAAGTTCTATCTCTTTGTGGCTCAGGATCTGTCTTAGGTTGCAGCCAAAAGTAATCAAGAATAAATTTCTTGTCCTTAGCCAAAGGTTGATAATCATTACGACGGATAGTACGGATCTCTCCACGCAAAAGAAATTTTATACATTTGTGAATGGTAGAAGGAACAAAATTCATAGCTTTAAGCCAAGGATGTCCAAGTTTTACATAGAAGAGGTTAGATAAGGGGATTATATCAAATGACTGATCCACAGCTTTATCATAGACCGAGACCATTAGAGTTATCTTGCCAATTGTTTTCATTAAAGTTCCATTATGTGTTTTTAATTCTCAAATTCAACGGTTCATAAGATTCTTGTACCATTTCATGTTTAAGGAGGAAATAATTTGTGACCACATTTGTCATGCAATTAGGATCTATGAGTGTTCCATGTACCGGTTGTTCCATTATCTTTACCGTGATATAAAGAGGCCCTTTGGTGTTTACCATTTCTTTGTCATGGGGTGTGAATGTTTTTTCAAGCTCAGGGGCTCTTCTTTTTAAGTGAGGCCTAGGAAAAAACCTAGAATTATTATTATATTGAGAATCCATTTTTAAACTTGCAAAGGAGTTTCAAATCAGATTTTCAAGATCTTCCAAAACTTATGCAAAAAGCAATTGCAAAAGTGATGTCGAATATACTCTAAAGTGCTTGATTTTTCAACTTTTCTCAATGCAAACAAATGAACAAAGAGGTCGTGTGAAGATTTTCAAGAGGGAAATAAAATGATATGCCTAATGACATTCCACTAATGAAAGAATACCTTTCACATGCTTTTGAACCAACTCTAGAAAGTCGATAAGCCAAAACTTAGTGAAAATAGGCCAAAATATGCAAATTTTCACCAAATCACAATGCAAACAAATGAAAGAAGAGGTGTTGTAAAGATTTTCAAGAGGGAAAGAAAATTATATTCCTGATAACAGTCCACTAATACAATAATACCTTTCACAACAAGTTTTTGAAGCAACTTTAGAGAGTCGATAAGCCAAAACCTAGTGAAAATAGGCCAAAATATGTGATTTTTCACCAAATCTTCATGCAAAAAAATGAAAGAAGTGTTGTAAATATTTTCAAGAGGGGAAGAAAATTATATGCCTAAAAATAGTCCACTAATGCAAAAATATCTTTCACAACACACTTTTGAAGCAACTCTAGAGAGTCGATAAGCCAAAACCTAGTGAAAATAGGCCAAAATATGCGATTTTTCACCAAATCTCAATGCAAAAGAGTAGGGAGATGGGTGTTGTAAGGAAAATGGTGATGGAAATCAACTTATAACAGTAATAACAGCCACATAATTCCAAAAAATCTGTTACAACATGCCTATAGTGCCACTCTAGATCAAACCCTAGTGCAAAAATAGTGAGAATATGCAAATTTTCACAAAATTTCAATGCAAAAGCCCAAAAGAAAGGGTGTTGTAAGGAAATTGAGAAGGAGTAGTAGATAATAATGCTAATAATAGCCAATTATTGCAATAAAATCCCTTACAACATGCTTGGAGTGCAAGTCTAGCAAGATGATAAGGCCAAATCTAGTGAAAAATGCAAGTTTTCAAACCCTAGACATGAAATTTTGCAAGGAGGCCACTATGATGCAACACTACAATTAGAAATTAGACCTAATGAGTGTTTTAAAAAGGTAGTAAAATCTGAAACAATATTTTCACTACAACGCTATCTCATGCAAAACTAGGTTTTCATAAAAAATGCAAAATTTCAAGCAATTTCTAACAAATCAAGCATGCAAATGCAATGCAAATGAATTGTAAACTGTATTTTGGATCAGATCTAATGCAAATAACAGAAATTAGTTGAAATTAGATTCCAGAGCAAGTGTAAAAAGATGGGGGGCCAAAAAGGGGAATTAAGTGGCCACTTTATTTTTCTAAAATTAGGAAATGTCAGCCTTGGATGAGAAATTAAGCATAGTTACACTCAAAATTTGGAGATGTAACCAAAACAATGTTCATAGTGCTTTGAGTCTACTTTCTAAACTACTATTTTTTTAAAAAATGGTATAGGTTAAGGGGTTCAAAAGAGGGAGCCACAGAAATTGGTGTTGTTTCTGTCAAAAAAACATAGCATAGCATGTTTTGTGGTTCCCTCAAAAGGTCAACTTTTTATTTGTATTTTTAAAATCACTTCAGTGAGAAATTAGCTAACAACATGTCGTTTATGCCTGATTTTTCTGATAATTTTTTGATGAATATTTGATTTTTTACTAATTTTCAAAGTGGGCACATCCTAAAAAATAGTATCTTTGTCGTGCTACCCCTATAAATTTTGAAAACTAATTGAAAATCATTTTTTTTAATATGTGTAGAATGGAGTCTAGTTTCTAAATATGTAATTTTTTTGAAATTTCAATGAATGGTTAATTTACAATGAAAAAAGACCAAATAATGGTTTTTGCCCAAAAATGGACACACAAACAAAAGAAATTAAAGATGAAAGGCTTAACATTGTCAAAATGTGAAAAAAATTACATTGTTAATTAGCTAAGAGAAAGCCTAAAATTCTCCAAGTGTTTGAATTGTTTAACCTTGAAACACGTGCAAATCTAAGGGTTAGCATGAACGAAATTATGTGAAATCCTGTAGAATATGCAAAAACACGTCTCTAGACATTAGGAAGGCACTCCAAGCCTTTGGGTTGGAAATCCAAAGCAAATCCCAAGCCTAAGGCTTGGGATTCCCAAAGCAAAACATAACACGAGTGCGTTATAATGCACTCGCATTATGTTTTATTTTGCATTTTTTCCTTTTTCACAAAAGTTTGCTCAATGTTTGTCATGTTTGACATAAAGCGAGCATGTTGTAACGCGCTCGCATTATGTCCCCCTTGATTTTTTTATGTTCAAGGTTATTAATCATGTTTGTATGTATGTATGTATGTATGTATGCCTATATGTATGTATGTATGTATGTATGTATCTATGTATGCCTATATGTATGTATAGTGTCGAGTGTAGAGGAGGGTAAAGATGGGAGCAAGGCAGATAGGGGAGGAGAGGGGTGGATAAGGGTTGAGGGTTTAAGGTCAAGAGGGATTAGGGTTTAGGGTTGAGGTATGAAGGTTTAAGGTTGAGGGTTGAGGGTTGAGGGTTTAGGGATAGGATTTAGAGTTTAGGGATAAGGGATTAGAGTTTAGGACCTTAAGGGATTAGGGTTTAGGGTTGAGGCTTTAGGGATAGCATTTAGGGTTGAGGGTCGAGGGAATAGAGTTAAGGTAGAGTGTTGAGGGTAGAGGGATTAGGGATAGGGTTTAGGGTTGAAAGTTTAGGGTTGAGGGATTAGGGTTTAAGGTATAGTGTTGAGGGTTGAGGGGTTTAGGGATAGGGTTTAGGATTTAAGGTTTAAGTGTTGAGGGTTGAGGATTTACGGATAGGGTTTATGGTTTATAGATAAGGGATTAGGGTTAGGGTTTAGGGATTAGGGTACCATAAATTATAATTAGGGATTAGGGTTTAGGGTTTAGGGATTAGGGATTAGGGTTTAGGGTTTAGGGATGTACAATTAAGGGGTACCATAAATAAACTAGAATTTAGGCAGGGTTGGGAACATTTTATGAATCATCATGGGCTGGAGATTGGAGATTTTGTTGTGTTCAAGTACATATCCATGTATAATTTAAGGTTAAGATATTTTAAAGAACAAGGTGTGTGAAAAATATCAATGCTCTTCGGCTTATGAATACCAACATTGATACAGATAAAAGATGCCCTTCTTTTAACAGAGTATGCAGTTCAAGTCAACTGATGGGCAGCAAGTTGTTGAATGAGTTGGTTTAATGGGCATGCTTCCTTCTTCAAAGTTATGCTTAGAGACTTTACACAAAAACTAGTAACTCTATACATTATTTTTCATTCTTTTATTTCTTGTACACTATTAAGAACTTGTAAAATCTAATTGTGTAATGCGTTTATGGCAGCGCATTCCTCCTACATTTGTTTCATGGTTTATAGACAACATAGACGAACATATGGTGTTACAAGACCCAGGTGGGTAGGAGTGGGATGTACAATTAGGGGGTACCATAAATAAACTGAAATTTAGGCAGGGTTGGGAAAATTTTGTGAATCATCATGGGCTGGAGATTGGAGATTTTGTTGTGTTCAAGTACATATCCAAGTCATATTTTAAGGTTAAGATATTTCAAAGAACAGGGTGTTTGAAAAACATCAATGCTCTTCAGCTTATGAATACCAACTTTGATACAGATAAAAGATGCCCTTCTTCTAACAGAGGATGCAGTTCAAGTCAACTCATCTTGGGTTGGAGATTGGAGATTTTGTTACATGTTCAAGTACATATCCAAGTCATATTTTAAGGTTAAGATGTTTCAAAGAACATGGTGTGTGAAAAACATCAATGCTCTTCAGCTTATGAATACCAACATTGATACAGATAAAAGATGCCCTTCTTCTAACAGAGGATGCAATTCAAGTCAACCGATGGGCAGCAAGTTGCTAATTGAATTGGTTTAATGGGCATGCATGCCTCCTTCTTCAAAGTTATGCTTGGAGACTTTACACAAAAATTGGTAACTCTATACATTATTTTTCATTCTTTTATTTCTTTTACATTGTTAAGAACTTGTAAAATCTAATTGTGTAATGTGTTTATGGCAGCACATTCCTCCTGCATTTGTTTCACAGTTTATAGACAACACAAACAAACATATGGTGTTGCAAGGCCCGGGTGGGTAGGAGTGGAATGTGCAATTAGGGGGTACCATAAATAAATTGGAATTTAGGCAGGGTTGGGAAAACTTTGTGAATCATCATGGGCTGGAGATTGGAGATTTTGTTGTGTTCAAGTACATACCCAAGTCATATTTTAAGGTTAAGATATTTCAAAGAACAGGGTGTGTGAAAAACATCAATACTCTTCAACTTATGAATACCAACATTGATATAGATAATAGATGCCCATCTTCTAACAAAGAATGCAGTTCAAGTCAACTCATCATGGGCTAGAGATTGGATATTTTGTTACATGTTCAAGTACATATCCAAGTCATATTTTAAGGTTAAGATATTTCAAAGAACAGGGTGTGTGAAAAACATCAATGCTCCTTAGCTTATGAATACCAACATTGATATAGATAAAAGATGCCCTTCTTCTAACAGAGGATGCAGTTCAAGTACATACCCAAGTCATATTTTAAGGTTAAGATATTTCAAAGAACAAAGTGTGTGAAAAACATCAATACTCTTCAACTTATGAATACCAACATTGATATAGATAATAGATGCCCATCTTCTAACAAAGAATGCAGTTCAAGTCAACTCATCATGGGCTGGAGATTGGAGATTTTGTTACATGTTCAAGTACATATCCAAGTCATATTTTAAGGTTAAGATATTTCAAAGAACAGGGTGTGTGAAAAACATCAATGATCCTTAGCTTATGAATACCAACATTGATATAGATAAAAGATGCCCTTCTTCTAACAGAGGATGTAGTTCAACTCATCATGGGTTGAAGATTGGAGATTTTTTTACATGTTCAAGTACATATCCAAGTCATATTTTAAGGTTAAGATACTTCAAAGAATAGGGTGTGTGAAAAACATCAATGCTCTTCAACTTATGAATACTGATATAGATAAAAGATGCCCTTCTTCTAACATAGGATGCAGTTCAAGTCAACTCATCATGGGCTAGAGATTGGAGATTTTGTTACATGTTCAAGTACATATCCAAGTCATATTTTAAGGTTAAGATATTTCAAAGAACAGGGTGTGTGAAAAACATCAATGCTCTTCAACTTATGAATACCAACATTGATATAGATAAAAGATGTCCTTCTAACAGAGGATGCAATTCAAGTCAACTCATTATGGGCTAGAGATTGGAGATTTTGTTACATGTTCAAATACATATCCAAGTCATATTTTAAGGTTAAGATATTTCAAAGAATAGGGTGTGTGAAAAACATCAATGCTCTTCAGCTTATGAATACCAACATTGATACAGATAAAAGATGCCCTTCTTCTAACAGAGGATGTAGTTCAAGTGAACCAATGGGCAGCAATTTGTTGATTGAATTGGTTTAATGGGCATGCCTCCTTGTTCAAAGTTATGCTTGGAGACTTTACACAAAAACTAGTAACTCTATACATTATTTTTCATTCTTTTATTTCCTTTACACTATTAAGAACTTGTAAAATCTAATTGTGTAATGTGTTTATGGCAGCACATTCCTCCTGCAATTGTTTCACAGTTTATAGACAACACAAACGAACATACGGTGTTGCAAGGCCCAGGTGGGTAGGAGTGGGATGTACAATTAGGGGGTACCATAAATAAACTAGAATTTAGGCAGGGTTGGAAAAAGTTTGTGAATCATCATGGGCTGGAGATTGGAGATTTCACTATGTTCAAGTACATATCCAAGTCATATTTTAAGGCTAAGATATTTCAAAGAATAGGGTGTGTGAAAAGTACCAATGCTCTTCAGCTTATGAATACCAACATTGATACAGATAAAAAATGCCCTTCTTCTAACAAAGGATGTAGTTCAAGTCAACCAATGGGCAGGAAGTTGCTGATCGAATTACTTTCTGATGAAGAAAACAATGATGTTGAAGCAATGGAAGAAAATCAAAATTGTAAGTCTAATTTAATTTATTTCAACTTTCAAAGCAGGCATTTGAATTGTAGCTTTACCTGGAGGATTGGTATAACAAAAACTTAATTAAGTTATAGGCCTTTCTTTGAAGAACCCTAGACATTATGGACCCTATCATCTAGAAAAGCACATGACAATGAACTCTGCCCCACCTTTCAAATCAGATATTTACCTTTTTATTCAATGAAAATGAAGTCATTGAATGTAAATGACCATGCATACTAGTAAGATCAAATTCTCTGCCTTTTATTCTTATTACTCTTACTTTATTAAGAGAAGAGTGTCAAAAAGAATGGGTAAATAATTGTAAGCTAACGTAAGACAAAGTAGTTTTGTTATTACATTTTTTTGAGGGATCTCTAATAGTCTAATATGCAGTCTTCTATAATATGAACATCTGCATTTGTGTGAATGCTAAGCTTTAATAGTAGAGCATTAAATCAATGCAATTAGCTATTTATTGGGTTAAAATAACTTATTTTTTGTAATGGTTTGGGAATGTAGGAGTTGCCAAAAATAGGTGAATGTCCTCTACAGTTACCAAGAGAAAAAAAGTTTAGTATTTCTTGTGGATAGAGCCAGTAAATAATGGGAGATTATTTGCCTGTTTCATAACAATATACTTGCCCTAAGTGTAGGGTAGGCATATTTTGTACGCCATAATAATATCAAGGAGACATTTGCATCTTTGAGCAGGTGGATAGCAAGAAACATAGATTTATGTTTAGAGTTCATATAGATCGAAAGATAAAATAAGGATCCTTTTGAAAGAACTTCTAGGAGGGAAAAGATAGGCCAAAGATAAAAGGAGAAAATTATATACAAGAAAATATCTTCATGAGGATTGTAATATTTTGTCTAAAACAAACAAAAATTAGTTAATTAAAAATAGAAAATCAAGAAAGAAACAGTATTAAAATGTATAGTTGCTAATATCTAAAATGCGTAGTTACTAATATATCTATTTTTAAAAGACCGATTAATTTTTATGGCCAAAGTTGTTTATTTTATCTAGTTGATGGTTTTAATTACACCCAGGTTATACATTGGGAGCAGATGTGTGCACATTTTTATGGCCCCAATTTAAATTCAAGCAAATAGGTGGAGAGAGTATGCTGATCTTTTTAAAAAATCTTAATAAAAAAATGTTCACTTAATGTTGACCAGGGGTTCTAATTTCAACCATTCAATGCCCACTATGGATGTACCCCAATGCAAATCTTTTCTCATAATGATCATGCTTCTGATTTCAACTGTTAATTACTCACTGTGGATGTACCATACGCAAAGTTTTTTTCATAGTGTGTACACCTATTGGCATAATGAACCCCAGATGGGCCAGAAAAACATGCCATATAACATTACTAAGACATTACAAAAAACATAATGTGTTTAAGTACATATCCAAGTCATATTTTAAGGTTAAGATATTTCAAAGAATAGGGTGTGTCAAAAATATCAATGCAAGCTCTATCTTATGAATACCAACATTGATACAAATAAAAGATGCCCTTCTTCTAATAGAGTATGCAGTTCAAGTCAACCAATGGGCAACAAGTTGTTGAATGAATTGGTTTCTGATGGGGAAAACAACAATGATGTTGAAGCAATGGAAGAAAATCAAAATTAGGGTTGAGGGTTGAGGGATTAGGGTTTAGGGTTTAGGGTTGAGGGATTATGGTTTAAGTCATAGTGCCGAGGGTAGAGGGTTTAGGGATAGGGTTTAGGGTTGAGGGTTGAGAATTTAGGGCTAAGGGTTAAGGGATTAGGGTTTAAGGTATAGTGTCGAGGGTAGAGGATTTAGGGATAGGGTTTAGGGTTTAAGGTTTAAGGGTTGAGTCTTGAGGCTTTAGGGATAGGGTTTAGCATTTAGGGTTTAGGGTTAAGGGATTAGGGTTTAAGGTATAGTGTCGATGGTAGAGGGTTTAGGGATAGGGTTTAGGGTTTAAGGTTTAAGGGTTGAGGGTTTAGGGATAGGGTTTAGGGTTTAAGGTTTAAGGGTTGAGGGTTGAGGCTTTAGGGATAGGGTTTATGGTTTGGGGTTAAGTGATGGGGTTTAGGGTTTAGGGTTTAGGGTTGAGGGGTTAGGGTTTAGGGTTTAATTTATAGTGTTGTGGGTTGAGGGATTAGGGTTCAACCCTCGACACTATACCTTAAACCCTAATCCCTCAACCCTTAAACCTTAAACCCTGAACCCTCTACCCTCGACACTATACCTTAAACCCTAATCCCTTAACCCTCATCCCTAAAGCCTCAAACCTCATCCCTTAAACCTTAAACCCTAAACCCTATCCCTAAACCCTCTACCCTCGACACTATGCCTTAAATCCTAATCCTTCAACCCTTAAACCCTCGACCCTTAAACCCTTAAACCCTATATCCTATACCCTTAACCTTGGACACTCAACCTTAAACATTATCCCTCAAATTTCAAACCTCTACCCTATACCATATACCCTCAACCCTATAGTTATTGTCATGCCCACATTTCCCATGCGGTCACGACACACAATACACGTGTCATGTCCACATTTGACATGTGGTCATGATATGAAATATGAAAAAAATTTCTACCTATCCCTAGGAACACCCTCACATGCGTCTGCGTGATGGTGGCAATACGCATGAGGTGTAAATATGTCAAACATAATGCAGAGAAGTGTACCTTCCTTCGCAATCCCCTGTGTGATGAAAGTCGACTAGGGGAATAGGTGATGTGAAATGTGCCACTTCTAGGATTAGGACGTTTCAAACCTGAACCCTAAGTTTCCTAGGTGAGAAGGCAATTTCGTCAGATTCGAAACCAAACCCTATCTATAATACCAAGATGAAATTTGAATAAATAAAATATGAAAATAAATGGCATAATGGATGCAAGATAAAATGGAGTGATAAAATGGAAGTCAATAAAAAGACATAAAAATAAAACCCTAAAATCTAGGAAAATTTTGACAGCATAACGCAGTTTCAATAATCGAATTAAAAATTTTAAAATAAAAACTCCAACAAGAATTTAAAGAAAAATTTACAAAATAATAATTAAACTTAAGGAGAAATTAAATATTTTGCCAAGGCCAAATAAATCGACCCTACAATTAAATATTAAAATTCGAAAATAATTAAATGACACAAAAATAAATTTCAAAATTAAGTCCGTTAATAAATATAATTTTGGCATTATAATTATTAACTAACTCGAAAATAATAGAAAGAAGGGAAGATTTAAAATACCTCTCCCCATAAAATACTAATAAAACCAAATAAAATAAAATTTAATAAAATGGACTTCCCAACACAAAAATAAAAAAACACACTAATTAATTTAAATGAAAGTATTAAAAATTAAATAGCTTAACAAGGGTCAAGAACCCCATAAAAAAGAAAACAATCCATCTCCACAAAAATGAAATTCAATTCCCCAAGTGAATATTAATCCAATGGAAACAACTTCCATAAATCAAATAATCAAAAAGACACAAGGGCAAAAATGGATGGAGCATAATTTCCCGTGCACAAGGGAAAGGCAAAAAAAAAGAATTTAAATTAAATAATAAAACAAAAACCTCACATCCTCAACTTACCCTAATCCATTTTTATAATCATTTCCACAAAGAAAAGCCCTAATCTCTTATTTTATTCTTTTCTTTTTAGCAAAACCGTAACATGTTATTTTGTTTTGTTCTCTCATTGTTTTTCTTTTCTCCTTTTTTGTTTTCTTTTCTCTCTTGTTTTGCAGGTTGGAGATTTCCTCTACAATGGCTTGGCACCCATGAAAATACCTCACGGAGGTATATTTTCTTTGGATATACACAGTAGGGTTATTTATTTATTTTATTTGATATATATATTTATATATATATATTTTATATATATATAAATATATATATATACATATAGTTAAATCTAAGAATGTAAATATAAGTTTTCCTTTTTTAAAAAATATACAGAGTGATATATATTTTAATTTGTAGGAAAAATATTGATACAACAAAGAGAGTGAGAGACTGTATTATGGAGGGCCGTCGGTCATTTTATTTTCTATCGCCGCTGTGAGTTTAAAGGGGGCCACGAAGTGTTGGAGGCGGAGGTTAAGGGGACGGTGAGGGGAGCCTACATGGGAGAAGGGTGTGGGGAGGAGGCTGTGCCTCCTCCCCACACCCACAGTAATTCCAACGGCCACGGTGGGAGAGATGGGGGGCTGGGATGGGCATCATCGCTCATCTCAGTCCCTCCACTTTTTTTTTGTTTAACTGTGCAACAATTCACAGACCCTACTTAGGGTTTGGTCCTCATTCAATCTATATTCTATTTTGTTTTTGATATGTTACAAATGTGTATAAGCCATTCTGTATATATATGTATATATATATACACACAGTTTTAAACAAAATAGTTTGTTAATTAAATCTAAATATAAATGCATTTTCTTTGTATATATATAATTTTGGCAATCCAAACTTGCTGTTCTCTTTTTATGTCACTGTATATATATAGTGACATAAAAAAACAACAAGTTTGGATTGCTAAAATAATATACACACACACACACACACATTAAACTAATTCTCTCAATAACATTAATTTTAAATAACATAGAATACCAAATTCAGTTTTGTATCATAAAATAATTCAGTAGCATCTCTATTTTTTTTTTTAAATAGATATACAGAAATACCCCCTTTTTTGACAAAAGCTATAAGGTAGGAAATATAATTTCACTTAAATTTTCAACAAGTTATTTTCACAAACAACATATTAATAAACATGAAAATTTCAGTGCAAACATAACAAAAAACTATACATCTAATTTCTTTTTTTTTTTTTCTAGCATACACTAAAATTTTATTAGCAACACATATATTTTTTTTAAGTAAAAATGACAGCAAGTGTATTTTCTCTTGCATTTCTCCTTTACTCATAAACTCAACAACATAGAGTAGTAAACAACTTTTTTGAATAAACCATAAGAGTGTTCACATTACATTCTATATTACAGCCAACATAATAGATAGTAATAAACTTGTCAAATATTACAATAAGGCCTCAAAGGCCATGGCTCAAAACAACCAACAAAATAATATTGCAAAAGAGGTGAAAATGAGCTTCTCCAAGCTCCATTTCTCCCACTACAAACCTGCAAGAAGCAACACAACAAAAAAGAAAACCAAGCCACTACAAAATGCCCTCCTCTCTACCATAGACCTGCAAGTGGGTCACCCCCGAGTTAGGGAGGTAGGAATCACACGGTTGCACACACACACCACAACAAGCAACACAAAAACAACTCAACAATTACCCAAGGATTTAGACATAACAAAACTCATGAAAATGAGTTTGATGGGGGTAGGGAATGGACCCCTCAACTCAAGAAGCCACTCCAAGATCTCAAAACACCAAGTCTCAAGGCCTCAAGCCAAAACCTCCAAAACACGTATCTCCAAATAATTCAGAAACTATTATGGCACTCTTGCCATCAAAATGATCTCAACACCAAGAAAAAGCCCTCAAGGCTATAAGTAGCATAAATATGGAGGTGACCGCAAGGAGGTTCACTCTCTCATACCCCATACAAGTTGAGCCTTACCTCCAAATGGAGGTGCTCTCACCAAACTCCCAACCCACACAAAAATAAAAATAACAAACAACAAAAAACCCACAAACACAACATAAATGAAAATATGCAAGGGTATAAGATCCAAGTCATAGAGCTTACCTTCAAAAGCCCTAAAAATGGAAGCACGTTTGGCGAAGAGCTCCAAGCTTCTCCAAATCTTCCAATCTCCAAATTTTCTCTAACTCCCCAAAAGAAACTCCAAGAATAGAAAAAAAAATTAAAATGCAAGAATCCCACACTCCTCTTCAAGAGGAGGTAATATAGGCCTTCTAATTTCACCTTGAGGAATGAGAAGGTGGCACTTGTCACCTTCTCCTTCCTCTTCCCATGCCACTTGAAAGGGAGAGGAAGTGTGAGGGTGAAAAATGTCACCCTCTAATTCCATGCCAATCCTCACCTTATCCACTTGTGCTCTCACACATGTGTGAGAGACCAAGTGGTGAGGTGGCAATTCCCTTCAAGCCTCTATGAGGATAAGGGATGCCATATGGTATTCTCTTATTCTCCAAGAGAGCCATCTCCCTCCAAGATGCTTTCACACATGTGTGAGAGTCTTGGAGGGAGATCCCACACAATTGGGAGTCTTGGAGACCTCCCAAGTCTTCTTGGTGAAGGGATCCCCAAACTTTGGGAAGGGAGATGAGTCTTTCCCAAAGCATGACTCATCTCCCACCCTTATCCGTTTCAAATTTCGTCACTTTGACTAAACCTCAGTTTAGAGTGACCAAAAGTGAGTTACCCCAAGGTTTAGTTAGTCAAAATTGACCCTAGGCCCATGGGTAACCACCTAGGGTAAGTTTTGGGACACTAAGGTTCACCTAGGGAGTCATAAATTCACTTTAAATGGCCCAAAAATAAAAACATACCAAGTGGTGTAAAACAATAAAAATATATAACACATGATATAAATTAATATAAATAGAGGGGTACCAGGCCAAAATGATAAAACCACAAGTACTTAAACAACATTCGAATCAAACATGATCCTCATCCCTCTTAGGAATGGATCAATTTCATAGGGAATAACATATGTGCGAATACTACCTCTAATTTTTCGTGGCCTGGGAATATACTCCTGCACATCTAGATCAAGTGTCAATCATATCATGAATAATCATAGCCAAAGAAACTGAAATTAAATTCATGCCATTGAATACAACATTAATCATCTATAACATATTTCAAGATTAAACTACATTTTCTATCTAATGTCACATAATCATCATCACATAAAGAACTAGAAATCACATCAATAAACATTATCTAATCTATCTCGTATGTCTAGTCTCAATATAGCATCAAAATATGATCAAATCGAATCGCCATATGTCTAATCAATGTCAAATCAAAATTAGGAGATATAATCAAATCTGTATAATGAAACAGTAGTCTCTAAAAGTATGATAATGTCATCAACTGAAATAAAAAATGATCAAAATAAGGGAGGAAAAATAATCGGCCTCACAGTTATGCCCTAAATCCTCAACCCTCATCTATATGCCTTATACCCTCAACCTTAAATCCTATACCCTATATTTTAAACACTCAACCTTGAACATTATCCCTCAACTGTAAACTCTCAACCCTCTACCTTATACCCTCAACCATATACTTAAGCCCTAATCCATCAATCCTCAACCCTATACTTTAAACCTTGAAACCTAAACCCACAAACTCTCATCCCTATACCCTATAACCTCACCCTTATACCCTCAATCCATATCGTAAACCCTAAGTTCCCAATATCCTAAACCCTAATCCCCATACCTTACATGCTTAATCTTATACACTCAACAAGCTGAATATCATCCCTCAACTATAACCCTCAACCCTCTGCAAAAAAGAAAAAATGCAAAGAAAACAATAATGCGCTCGCGTTACAGCGCGAGCACGTTATGACTTTTTAAAAAGTTTGGCCACTTTTTGGACCCCCATCGTTTTGCACCTGCCCTCCAATTACCTCAAATTTTATAAAAATGCAAGCCTAATATGTCAATTTTTGCAAATTTTCTAATTATTTCAATTTTTTTGTAATTTTTCAAATGTAATATTGAAAATAATGAATTGAATGATAATAAATTTTAGATCTAATGTAAAAATCAGAGAATTAATTAAATACAATTGGATGAATGCAAACTATGTCAACAATCAAACCCTAGAATGCAATTTTTTTAATTTTTTCTAAATATATCAATTTTTTATAAATTTTTGAATGCAATGAAATGAATGAATGTAAATCTATGAATCAAACACTCAGCAAGGTGCCAAAAAGTTCAAAACATAGGTTCACCAAAATGTTTTATATGAAAAAGAGGTGGGGGTTTTGTTTTGAGGGTTTTAGTTTGAATTCTCCTTTCCACAAAACATTCCAAGGGCTTTTCAACCGAGTGCTTCTCCTATTGAGAGGAGAGTCATCTATCAGATTGGGTTATCACTTGGTTTTCTATTGGGAAATTTAGAAGTTATCACACAATGTTGTTAATTAATGCTTTAATGCTCTTGAAATCCTGATTTAAGTAAAATAGTAATTAAATTTGTGAATTACGACAAATGCTACTGGAATTAGACAAAGGGCAGATAACCTTAACTCACTGTTCTTCACAATCTAGAAAATGTCGAGGACAATGGTGGTGGCTCCCTAGTCCAATGTGCTGCTTTTTCTGTGGATTCCCGATCTCCGTCAAACATTGATCTCTGTTATATCTTCAGTTTCCAGTGATCTAAATGCAGGGGACAAGGTTGATGGCGCCCTAGTCCAGAAATCCCACACAGTGTCCACTTCTTTTCGGATCCTGAATCTCCAATGTTTCCCTATTTTCCCTGCAACTCCACTTTCTCCAGATTTGATGCCTGTAACCTGCAATCACAAGGAATGTGGGAGGGGGTTGTGGTGTTTAGAGGCTTACCTCAGTCAAGCCCTAAAGAGACATTCAAGTCTTCCGAACACCATTGTCAGAGAGAGTGTATCCTTGTGGGATATAGGCAAAAATCTAAATGATAATGATGATAAAACACAATAAATGTCACCTTGATGATGAAGCTCTCATGGAAGGAAGAGGCTCTTCAATGCTATGAGGAGAAGATGTAATCCAACCTGAAAAAACAAACACAATAACAATGCTATGCTCTACAACACAATGAATATCACAAGTATGCCAATAGCTTTCAATAATAAACATTCTCTAGTTATCTTCTAGTTTGCAAATGATAACCTAAACATGCTTATATATGCAACTACTAAGATTTCCATCAAGAATTTCATATTTGAAACTTATGATGTCAGCCTGGGAACCAAATAATGGTCACAAACCCGACATTTGAAATTAGGGCAGACCCAAAATAAGCTAGACTAGGGCGCTAGCGCCCTTGTCCACCCCTTGTCTTTGTTCCGACATCACCAAAATAGACCCCTTTAGGTCCCATTTGTCAAAAGACCCAAGGGTTTTCTCATCGGGAGTCTGAATTATCATGCAAGATGCTCTAAATGCAATCTAAAGACCCGGGAGCTAAACCTTAAAGGAAAAAGCCCCCAAGGGTGCATTTTTTTGACATAACACATGCAAATGTAACTCACTGATTAACTAGTCAAATAGTCAAAACAGGTTCTCCACTTGGAAGATATAACTACTCTTACACATTGCCTAAAATGGACAATCCAAAATGTTCTTCCTAGTCAACTTTGTAACCCTCATTTCAATGCTTTCTTAGACCTGTCATAATATAATTGCCAAGTTGCATAGTGTGTCTTCCAAGGACTTTCATGGATTCCTTCAAGGGTAGTACCCTATTCCATGAGAGACCAACAATTAAACACAATACAAAATATTAAATAATTACATTGTGACTAGGATTTACAAGGTGTACAACACTTGATCCTAACAAATTAGATTCCTTAAATTAATTGTTGGATGTGTTTATTTTCCCTATGGTTAAAATTAGAAGATAAAGGTGACATATAAGATATTACATATTGCAAAATATTTATTAATGAAAAATCAGTTATTACATTCATCATTCCTTGCCCTCCTAACAAATACTTCGAAGTACTAATGTATTAGAAGAATCATCTTAAATAGATAAATCTTGTTTACAAAGAATGTGCTTGTGTACTTAATAGGTCCTTGTTACCAACATGTATATTAAAATGTCCATAGAAACTTCCTTCAAATCCCATAAATATTAGAAAACTCTAATTGCCATAACCTCTTTTAAATATTATATAAAATAACTACCAAATTATAATTTTGGAAAGGTAATTCTACTCAAAGGAAAAGGAACATAGGTGCTTCAACGATTCTCAATTACGTTTCATGTCTTTCAAACTTTTTATCATGCCGTTGGCTTCTCTCCATGTGGAAGTAATAATGGCGTTTTGAATTTCATCCATTATGAAGCTAACGGGACGGCATTCGTCAAAAAGGTCCCTATACTATAATTTTCGTAATCATTTACAATGTTTACTTCCTGAAAAAATATACTAGTTTATGGATAGTAATACTCTGTACCTATCTTGAAAATTATATTGTTCTTCCCCCATGTTGAAACGGTAGAGATCCCACCAATTTTAAAGCCCACTACAATCAAATCTCCCTTGGAAAAATCGTAAAAGCAAGAAATAGAGGCCGACATAAGACATCCATGTGGGGTCAAGCCTTGTAATGATTATATGTGCCAGGTTACATGGTTTATAGGAGGAAGTGGCTATTTTCCATACAGAATGTATCTATAGTCATCACATATATATATGGTTATCTTGTTATTGAGAAAATATATATTGTTATATAAATAAGTTGGATTCAATCTAGACCTGTATTTTATTAGCACATGTATCCATCAATATTGTTGTAAGGGCAGCAATGCTACTCAGTGCAGCGACTCACATTTACTTGAAAGCAAACAACATTGTTATACAAATAAGTTGGGATTCGACATCTGGCCTACATTTTATTAGCACATGCATCAACCAATACTGTTGCATGGGTAGCAATGCTACTCAATGCAGCTACTCACATTTATTTGAAAGTAAACAACATTGTTATACAAATAAGTTGGGATTCGACCTCTGGCCTTCATTTTATTAGCACATGCATCAACCAATACTGTTGCATGGGCAGCAATGCTACTCAATGCAGTAACTCACATTTATTTGAAAGTATAAAACATTGTTATACAAATAAGTTGGGATTTAATCTCTGACTTGCATTTTATTAGCACATGCAACAACCAACACTGTTGCATGGGCAGCAATGCTAATCAATACAAGGACTCACATTTATTTGAAAGTAGAGGATATTTTGACTTTGTTTTTAACCAACCATACATAATATAAATACATACTTAATAAACATACATGTATATTTAATAGCCATATTAAATACACATAGATAAATTGTATATGAAGAATAACCAAACTGAACCAATAGGAAAGAGCCACATGGTATTAAAATTTTAAAGAAATTCATATCAAGATCTTTCGTCAAATCTATAATATTTGAATAATAAAAACTTATTTTAATTTTAAATTTTTAATAATAATATTTAAACTCTAAATATTTAAACAAGTAGATATCAAGAACCTAGGTTTCATCTTCAAATGAAACAATGAAACATTGTAATTTAAAGTTCTAATAATAATATTTAAATTTCAAATGTCTAGACAAATAGATATCAAAATCTTAGGTGATATCTATATGGTTTAAACAATGAAACATAATTTATTGAGACATCAAAGCTGTATTTTTTTTAATTAATAAAGTGCAGACACAAAGCGCCAAATGAGATTGTGAATATACTTACAAGAAATGCTTAGACATAGCAAGTTTATATACTGGTTCCCAAACAAAAGACCCGGGGTAAGGGGCTGACCTAATTAATTCAGGTGAAAAAATGCTTTACTTCCTTAATTAGCTTAAGTAAAAGGTTTAAATATTTAACTAGCTTCAATCTATAAAGATTTTCATGACTATTGAATGACAGATACAACTTGACTGCCTCAACGTTAAATCCCACCAGTGGCATAGTAATACAATAGCACAATGCATGTCTCTAGCTTTGGCTTCTTATTCTAATTGTACATTGAGTGATGAAAAATTATAGTAGAAGTAGTTACTGTACATCAAACAGCTCCCATGAAACTAGCCTGGCTGCTTCTTACATTCATGCAAAAATGTTCCTTTAGAAAAGGGGCAGATCTAATGAGTTGTTACTGCCTGCTGCAGATGCTTCAAGGCTTTCTTATAATTCACAAAACCCATAAGCCAAAATTCATGATTATCAACTGTTTGGATTTGAATGTATTTCTCTGCAGGTTTGTCCAAATTCTCATATTGATTTATAGAGAATACTCTTCCAAGAGGTATAGCCACCTGCTTGAACAAAAGAAAGAAAAACACCCACCTGTTAGATCTAATAACTAAAGGAGCAAGGAAAGGAAAAAGCTATTGAAACAAATATTATGATAAATATATATTACCCTGTAATAACTGCAAGTAGTCTTTCTGTTAGGAGATTTGAAGGAGAGGGGTCGGTCACTGCAGAAGGCTAATTTCTCTGTTGATATGAAGAGCAATCCTGCTATAGGCCCAACGGAAGTAGACAAGTAACATGATGAAGATTTTACAAGCTTTTCTCTTGGACCAACACTGAAATTCAGCTTGAATACATTCTCAACTCCTCCTTCTGTCACTATTTTTGTCCCAAGGTTCACCTTTCCCCAGATGGTCTCAGACACATTTCCCCCAAGCTTGACTGTAAAGACAGCATGTTGTCATGGATGTTATTTCATATACATCAAACACCCACTAACCAAACTTACCATATATCATATAAATATAAAAAGTTCCAAAAGCTAAGGTAATAAATATTAGTGCTCATCCACCAATCCAAAACAAAACATAATATTGGTGTTCATCAAACTGAAATTCTCAAGATTGGAAACTCTTCAATAGTATTTAACACTTTACAGCGATTTCCCAAAACAATTTTTAGAAAGCTCTATAAGGTAATTCCTCTGATCACATGATAACTATAGTAATTTGCATAAGAATTAGTTTGGAGAAGAAAAGCAGCTACTGAATGCATAGCAACAAACTAAGGATGCTGACTTAAGTAGGTAGCATTATAACGTTTGATCAAATCTTACAATTTGAATTGTCTTGATTCTCATGCCCATAGAAAGTGGGTAGAATACAATTAGTCCATAGAAAGTGAGTAGAAGACAATTTGAATTGTCTTGATTCTCATGCCCAGAAAGACTAGTACAAATTCAAAGAACATAAAGAAAGTGGGTAGAATACAATTAGTCCAAATATATGTTTAAGAATATAAGAATTTTCCAGTTAGTTCTTTAATTTATAGAAGAAATAAGGACAGATTCTATGAACCGGTCTCAAGTAGTTGAAAGTAAACAGTCAGTATATTGTTTAATTTTTTTTGGGAAAACCTTAAATGACAAACAAATGTCACAGAATTCCTCAAAAATAACAAATTGCTGTATTAATGTTATGCTAAGATGCATGTTTGGGTCTATGCAATCTCACCTCATACAACATCAGTGGCTTATGCAGAATAAATACCTCTTCAACCTTGGCTCAAAAGAAAGGAAGGCAAACCAGCTCTAGCAAAATGTATGAAACTAAAACAAACCAGATTCTATGTTTTTTTCCAATTATATATAGACTTACTGTGATCCCAAAAATGTTCAGCAACACTATCAGCACTTTTGCTCCACCTATTCAAGCGGTCTATGAAGGCATCAACTTTAGCTGCACCCAACACAGAAGAAGCCATAATTCATATTAAATTCATGTTTCCCCATACCTCAATTTCAAACCCTGTATAAACCAGACCCATAATTCTCACTACAACTTCATAAACAGCACTTACAAATGAAATATAAACCTTACCCCATAGAAAAGAAGGGAATGCCAACACTTTAGTGACACTCTTGAAGGAAGGAACAAAGGGAGATTTACACCTCCTTGAAGGGGATGGTGGAGGTGAAGTGGCACTGTGCAAGACATATGGGCTTGACCCAATTGAATGGCTACAGCTATTAACAACCAGAGGAGTAGGAGGCCTAATATTCCTCACCTGGGTACGAATCCCATTCTCTTTTTCTGATTCAGACCTAATTTTCCCACCAAAACCAGGCCTTTCCCAGGTTTCTTCCAAATCCTTTTTTGCAGGTTCTTGTTCTAGAAAATGTTCACTAAGATTATAGCACTTTACATCATTTTTCTCAAATCCAATTGTGGAGACATGATCATAATACTGCTCAGATGTCTGGTGGGTCGTCTGGTCGAATCCCATTAAGTACAAATCTAAGCTTTTTAGAAGCCCTGGGAGAAGGCCTTGTGTGGGCAATAGATCTGTTAATGGAATTACACAAGTCAGACACAAGTCTGGCTTTTTAAACGTGAAATTCAATGTATTCGTTGGGTTCGAAAAGTCAATAATTGAAAAAAACAAATATAGTCTGGATTTTTTCATGAATACAGCCATGCGACAGAAAGCCACTTACCTTGTTCCACACTCCGCCTACCACGTCAGCGTCAGAGAAGCGTGGCGGCATATAATTAGTCTATTGGATGCCAACTCAGCACAGCTTGGTACAGGAAATAGCTTTTTCGATCGAGAATCCCACGTGTAACGAGGGGCAGGTGATCTGACGTGTCATTTGAAGTGGGGGAATAAAGGTTTTAATCGCTTTACGTGGCAACGCCGTGGTTTGGGCTGGCAAGAGAAATTTTTTGACATAGAATGGCAAAAAAGAGATTGTAGGAAGGTTCCAGATACCCTTTGTTCTAAAGGAACTTTGGAAAACAAAAACTAAGGGAGGGAATGGTGGGGAATAAATGAAGGTGCTTTCCATTATTGGCCGTTCCTGGTGCTTTCATTGAGGGGCCAAGAGGGGCTTTCCTCAAGCATTACAAAGGCAACTTTTGTTCACTTTTTAGTTGTTTGTGTGTGAAGTAATTGACATTTGAAACCAAGCAAAAGAGTAGATTTTTTAAAAATCTTTTTAATACTGGGAGGAAACAAAACAAAACCTTTCAAATTATTTAACTTAAGTAAAGTAAATAGGAATAATCATAGATATTTTAAGATTATGAGTTGAAACAGTGATTGAAATGTAAGTATGTTTTTTGAAATCGTAAAGAGGGGTTGGGATTTAACTTTGTGTGTGGTTTGAAGACTTTTTATTGTGGATTGTATTATGTTGACTAAAATTGTGCTCTAACATTAAATCTAAAACTAGTAATCTCTAATAGGAATAATCATAGATATTTTAAGATTATGAGTTGAAATAGTAATTGAAATGTAAGTATGTTTTTTGAAATCGTAAAGAGGGGTTGGAATTTAACTTTGTGTGTGGTTTGAAGACTTTTTATTGTGGATTTTATTATGTTGACTAAAATTGTGCTCTAACATTAAATCTAAAACTAGTAATCTCTAATAGGCAGTTGGTTGAATTGTTCTCTATCTTGGGTTAAATCTACGCATGTGGAAGTGATCTTCACACATGTGAAAATGAGCCTTGCCCATAGAAATGAATTGAGCTCTCCTAGATGCATGGAATATATTTTCCTTGCTTTTTGGAATTTGTGTCTACTAAACAAGGCGGTCTTGACAAATCCTTTGAGAGTTTGCTAAGCAAGGATCTTCATCTTTTGCCAAACCATTAGGATCCAATTTAATGTTTTGGGAATAAGGATCAAAGACAATAAGTAACCATTTCATATGCCTAATTCTTCACTAAGTGCAGATGTTGATGTACGTTGATGATGCAATGTGATGCAGGAGCATCCTAGGGGTTGATGAGTCTTCCAAGACCCAAAAAATGTTTATTTGTTGCACATTTTTATGTGCTTATTTATGGTGCCATGTGTGGCTTGTGTTTTCTACATACTTTCATGTTTTTGCTTGTTGTGTTGTTGTATTTGTTTCGGGCTAGTGTTTTACCCACACTTTTGTACATGTTGTGGATCTTCAATTCATACACAACCTTATGTTGCTTGTTATTTCATATAGCTTGAGTAGTTGTTCTTGAGTGTTGTTTGTTAAAGGTTCTTAATGCAAGTCTTGTCTCATGCCTATGTTTACACTCGTGCCTAGGCTTGCAGATCATGTGTTCTTTCATCCAACTCACTATACAACCTTGGTTATCATTAACATTACTACACACACATTTAAACTTTTGTTGGATGGCACCTAAGTTCTATTGGAAGTGTTGTCATTGATGTCAAAGGAGATTGTTAGAAGTGTTGTCATTGATGTCAGAGAGAAGTTGTTGTCTAAGGGAAAATGGTTAAGAAGGAAAGTTTCTAAGGCAAAGAAGAAAAAGTTTCTAAGGCATGTAAAATTATGTCTTTAGCCAGCAAAATGTTTGGTTCACGAACTCACAGGTTCATTGACAGCTAGTTTTCCTGACACCCAATTGGTCGATGAAAAGTTGACAAAGAAAAATCTAAGGCATGAATGATTTCTTCCTTCAGTTAGTAAATTGTTCAGTTCGCGAGCAAGTTCACAAGTTTTGAAGTTCGCCGATTTACTGATTCACCGACAAAGGCATGGAGAAGAAAGTTTGAAGTGTAAAGATTGAGTTATCTACAAAACCTTTAGTTTGTGAACTGGTTCATGGGTTCTCAAGCTTGTCGATTCACCGATTAACCGACAAAGGTTTGAGAATCAAAGTTTATCATCTTGACGGTTTGGTGATAAAGGAGTTCTTAAAGTTAAAGTTTGTGAAAATGAGATTTTGCCAATAAGTGTAAAGTTGGTTCGTGAAAGTTGGCAAGGCTTTAGAAAAAGGTTTAGTTCGTGAAGGGCTCAATTTTTTGACAATAAGGATTGCTGATAGATAACTTTGCTGATAAGAGGAGAAGGTTGACGATTTGAAGAAATGTAAGTTTGCATCAAGATGATTTCGCTAATAGGTGATATGTTGAAGATTGTAAGTTTGCAAAATGGTATTTTTGTCAATAGAGGCTTTTAAGGATGAGTTTGCGAAAGTGGATTTTTGCCGATAAAGGGTTTAAGTGAAGGTTCGTGAGGAGTTTTTGTTGATAATAGAGAGGATGTGCAAAGTTCGTAGAAAGCAACTTTTACCAATAAAAGCCTGTTTGCCCAAGGTTCACAGAAAGTAAGTTTTGTCGATAAGGGCACTAGAGGATAAGATATGAAGACATAATATATTCAAATTAATGGTTTGAATATATGCTTTGAGGTTGACTTGGTGAAATAGGTTTACAACATTGTGGATCAAAGATTTAAATATTGGACTGTTGTTGTAACTTGTGGATTTTTCAATTTTGGGTCTAGACCTATTTTTGGGTCGACCTAAGATGGGTCATGCCTTGGAACTGTACATGTTGGAATTCAAATTATGGTTGCTCACCTTGGAGAAAGTTTCACAGCATTGCCGACATGGAAATTTCATCTTTGTACAAATTGATATATAAGAAAGTTCATTGTCGTCTATTTGGTAAGTAAGCATATAGGCGTGCAACGAAGTGAAAAATATGAATGTGACTGTATATGTGAGCATTGAATTGAAATATATGAATGAATCTGTGAAGGTGAGCAAGAAATGGTTGTATCTAGAGAATAGGAGAATATAGATATGCAAAATTGGAGTATGTGAAGTGCATGAATTGAAGATCCCGAGTTTGCACAATATGTGTAAGTGTTGAATGTTCTTTGTTACTATTTATGTTTGCAGAGGTTGGAGCCTCATTTTGTAAGTGCTGTAGCACTTTAGGGAGTTGTTGCTTCCTTTGGGTTGGTGCCCATAAAGATATGTTATTATAGTGGTTGGTGCCTCATTCTGTAAGTGTTGTAGCACTTTAGAGAGTTGTTGCTTTCTTTGGGTTGGTGCCCATAAAGCTACATATCATGAAGTTGTTACTTCATTGCTAGGTTGATGCTCAGTTTGATTTGGATATTGAAACCTCAGATAGGTTGGTGCCTACAGACTTGTAAAAGGATTGCAATCCTTCTCAGGTTGAAATTCCTATGGGTTGGAACCTACACAGTATTTTAATTCACTGTTTCATTTTTGTGAAGCTGGATTTGGGCAGTAGACCCAAGCATCTCTTCTCACTGTGGTTTTTCCCTTCTTGGGTTTCCACATAAATTCTGGTGTTTTGGTCTCTTGTGTGGATGTGTGAAGTTGTTTATGTTTGCATAGTTCATACATAACTTGATTGATACAGTAAAGATTTGATTGTGGCAGTAGATTTGATTTTAAAAAGTGGCATATACTGATTCACCCCCCTCTTAGAATATTTGCATGTTCTAACAATTGGTATCAGAGCTAAGTTCCTTGGTGCAGCCTAATAGTTGAACATAGATCTTGGGTAAGAACACATGGTTGGATAGGAAGGATTCTCTTCTAACAGAGCACCTATATTTGATGGATCTAACTATGCTTTTTGGAGTATAAGGATGGAAGTCTATCTTACCTCTCTAGGTATGATGTTTGGAGATCTATGATTGATGAATATACTGCTCTTGCTAATCCTCTCATAGATCCGACTGATAAGAAGGCTTGTGAGAACAATGCTAAAGCTAAGAATACTATCTTAAGTGGTCTAACTAACACAGAGTTTGCCAAATTAATGCAGTGTAAGACAACCCAGTACATATGGGATAAACTCAAAAATATCTATGAAGGAGATAATAAGGTAAAGAAAGCAAAATTGCAGACCTTCAAAGGTAAATTTGAAAATCTAAAGATGAAAGAAGAAGAGAACATAGTTGACTATCTACTCTGAATAGAGGAAGTTGTGAATGCGATCAGAGGTCTTGGTGAAGAGGTAAAATATTTAGTGGTTGTTAAGAAAGTACTAAGATCACTCCCTCAAAAGTATGATTCAAAAGTTTCTACTATTGAAGAAGCCAGATATTTGAATAAATTTACAATGGATGAATTGTTTGGTACCCTCACTGCCTATGAGATGAGAAATACAAGCAAAGACATATCTAAAAAGGAAGCAACATTTAGAACATCAAAGAAAGAAGAAACATCTAGTGGATTTGAGGAAGAAGAGGCAACTTTGTAAGAAAGCTAAAGAAGGCTTCAGGTAAGTACAAAGGTAAACTACCTTTCAAGTGTTTCAACTGTGGTGAAATTGGGCATTATGCATCTAAATGTCCTCATAGAAAGAAAGAAGATAGAAACAAGGGTCTCAAAAGATCTAAAATTTAACAAGAACAAGAAAAGACTTTACTCTAAGGATCATTGAAGTTTAGCAAAAGAAGCAAACAAGTGCCCATCAGAAGATGAAAGAGAAGAAGCCCTATTCATGACTATGGAAGTTTTAGATAACTTAGTCGGCGCTACTATTGATGAAGAATGTGAAGTTGATCTTGAAGGTGAACTGACTTCTGCACTTGATGACTTGGATTTAGCAAGAAAAGAAAATGAATAACAAAAGGCTAAGCTCAAAGAATCAGAGGAAATGATTGTTAGCTTGAAAATTCGAATTGAAGAGGGAAAAAGAATTGTAGACATCGTGAACACTACCTTTAAAGCCAAATTAGATGAGTGTTTAAAACTTGAAGAAGAAATTTTCTAACTAAGAAAGGAAGTTGAAAAAGTTCATGATCAGTTGAGTAATAATATCAAGTTTGGAAAGAGATCTGAAATTTTGGATGATATAATAAACATTCAGAGACCTCTATTCATAAAATCAAGTTTGAGCTATGATGAAGAAGCCACACAATCTTCTACTTCTACAAAGAAGATTGACTATGAGAAAACAATGCAAAATGAAGAAATCCCAATGAATAAAGATAGAAAATTGAAGAATTTGATTTCATCCCTGTCATGTCTCAAAGAAGAAAATTTAGAAGATCAACTCTTCTAAGACAGGCATTCATGAACATGTTCAATCATAGTTTTTCTGGATATTGTTTTAGTTGCAATCAGTATGGTCACAAAGCCATTGAATGCAGATCAAGAATGAGGAGAAGCAATTATGTAAGTAAAAATTATTTTTCCCCTTTGTTTGATTTCAATAATATGTCCTATTTGCAACAATTTTGGGCACATAGTAAGGTTTTATAGAAGTAGCTTTGCAAATTCAAAATCTCATATCACTGATCTTGATAACTAAGACAAAAAGATAGACATTTCTGAAAACCGTAAGACATATCAGATGAAGGAATGAAAAATCAATAAGAACAATCTTGAAGATGAAAACTCAATGATTGTCCAAGTTGCATTTCATGCATAAGGACAAGAAAATCCTTGGGTTATAGATAGTGGGTGCTCAAGTCACATGACAGGAGATTAAAGTAAGTTTATTAGCCTTGACAAATGGAGTGGCACACCTCTCCAAAAATATGTGGCAATGACCCAGTAAGTATTGATGGAAAGAATAGAAAAAAGATGTTCTATATGTAGAAGGTCTTAAGCACAATCTTCTTAGTGTAAGTCAGATGTGCAACAAAGGATATAATCTCATTTTCAATGCACAAGGATGTGAAATAAGAAGAGAAAGCACTAGAAAACTTGTGGAAAAAGCAAGTAGGACAGAAAATAATTTGTATAATCTTAGTGGATTCAAAGGAAGGAGTTTCCATCTAGGATAGACAAATGAGAGTTGGTTGTGGCATAAGAGGATGGAGCACATCAACTTTGACAACCTTGTGAAGATCAGCTCTAAACTTTCAGTTAGAGACATGCCAAAGATTGTCAAGCCCACTAGCACTTTTTGTAAGGAATGTCAAATTGGGAAGCATAAAAGGACCAGGTTCAAGACCAAGGAGTACTAATCTATTGAGCCATTAGAACTGATTCATACAGACCTATGCAGTCCTACTAAAATAAGAAGTCTCCAAGGTGAAAGGTATTTCATGTTGCTCATTGATGATTACTCTAGAATGACATGGGTTACATTTTTGAAAGATAAATCAAAAGCTTTTAATATATTTAAGATTTTCAAGTCTATGGTTGAGAATGAAATGAATGCTAGAATCAAATCTCTAAGATTAGATAGAGGGTGGTGAGTTCACATCAAATGAATTTGAAGAATTCTGTGAAGAACATGCAATAAGGAGACAACCCTCTGTTGCAAGGACTCCTCAGCAAAATGGAGTAGTTGAAAGGAAGAACAGAACAATCCAGGAGATGGCAAGAACAATGTTGAATGAAGCCAAGTTGCCCAATGTATATTGGAAAGAAGCAGTCCCTACTGTTGCCTATATTCTTAACAGAGGAAATCTAAGAGTGAATAGCACTAAGACACCATATGAGCTATGGAAAGGAAGACCTACCTCTATAAAGTATTTCAGAAATTTTGAAAGCAAATGCTACATTAGAAGAGATGACAATAATTTGGGCAAGTTTGACTCAAGATCTGATGAAGGAATTTTTCTTGGCTACTCAACTAGAAGCAAGGCTTATAGATGCTACAAAAGAGTGTAGAAGATAGTTAAGACTATAAATTTTAGGGTTGATGAAGAGATACATCCATCCACACATGACCCAACCTACTATTTAGATGATTCAAAAGACTATTGTTTAGATGATTCAACCTACACATAAGAAGAAGATGAAGTTGAAAAAGAAGAAACACCCAAGGAGACTACTAAGGCACCTGCAAAGTATGTTTAGAAGAACCATTCTAAAAATTAGATCATTGGAAACAAGAATGAAGGAATTATGACTAGGAGAAAATCAGAGAACAAGTAAAATTCTCACTATTGTCAAAGGTAGTGTTAATTTTTAGATCAGATATGTTGTTATGTTTAAATTGATTATAACCTGATGTTGAATTCCTTATATTATTCCTGAGTCCACTTGTAATTTTCTACAGTATATGAAGGACGATCAGAACTTGTGTTTGATTGCTAAATTGATTAATTGTATTGTTTGTTGTCCATGCCTCATACCTTGATTCGATCTTGCATATGTATTATGGGAGGATGCGCCTTTGTGGTAGAGTCGCATCACTTCATCCAATGCCTCATTCGCTAACTAAATGGATGATGGGAATTAATCTATGGTGCCCGATTTCTTAGGGTCGGCCTTCCTTGTGTTATATGTAGATCGTAACCTTCTGAAGCTACAAAAACATCAACACTCCCTCTTATCTAGGGAGGAATTCTCATCAGCAAGGACTTCTTCATCATGGACTCTCTCAGCATGACTTCCACAATGACTACATCCAATTGTGGGAAACACAACTCAGTCTCAGACATGTGTACTATACAAGGGCTTTCACCTCATATTTCTCCGTCTCAGAGAAATATACAATACAAGGGCTTTCACCTCATATTTCTTCATCTCAGAGAAATATACAATACAAGGGCTTTCACCTCATATTTCTCTATCTTAGAGAAATATACGATACAAGGGCTTTCACCTCATATTTCTCTATCTCAAAGAAATATATGATACAAGGGCTTTCACCTCATATTTCTCTGTCTCAGAGAAATATACGATACAAGGGATCTTAATGATGATGTTGTTGGAATCGTTTGCCGTTGCACCAAAAGCTCGAGCTGTCAACGCTCGCTACAAATGCTAGACTTAACCCAGATCCACAAGAGGCTCACTGCCATGTCACGAATCTTGAGGTCAGCATTGAACACCTCACTGACAAGGGGGTAGCTCACTGCCAACAACCCCCCTCTCAACGCAACACGAGGGATTCGAACCCGTGACCCATGGCTCTGATACCAATTTTTGGAATCGGTTGCCATTGTGCCAAAAGCTTGAGCTGTCAATGCTCGCTACAAACACCGGACTTAAACCAGATCCATGGGAGGCTCACTGACATGTCATGAATCCCGAGGTTAGTGTTGAACGCCTCATTGACAAGGGGGCAGCTCATTGCCAATAGATGTGACTCCCTCTTTGCGAGAGTATCATTCTCCACCACACCAATCTTGTCTCAGAAGTATGCAAACTTTACCCTGGAAAGAGGCTTGGTGAGGATATTAGTCGTCTAATTATCAGTGCAAATATACTTGAGTTGGAATGCTTTCCTTAGCACCATTTTTGACCTTGTCATACTTGATGCACCCAATGTACCAGACACTGGCTCTCCCTCTTAGCTGTTAGTCCCAGACTTCACAACCCCTTGCAAGATCCCTGCCTTGACTTAACCTGATTTGAGTAGATTTTTTCAGAACTACTCTCTCTATCACTATGAGAACCCTGCCTTAACTTCCTTCATTGAGCTGATCCATCCTTTCGATACATTCCTGCAAAACCTTCCATGCTACTCAGACTTCTCATCCAAGTGCCACCACAACCACCTTGTCACACCTTCTGCAGTACTAACTCCCAACTGAACTCTACTCCAAGCACCCACATCAACCTCCAGTCCTCCTTGATCAAGGTTGCCTGCAATGTTTGCCCTAGTGGAACACCTCTATCCCACACTTTGTTTCATGTATCCCTAGATACTCGGCCTCTTCATTCCCACCTCCAAGATGGTTCTACTACAAACTTACCTAAGTCTACCTTGGTACCTTCCAAAGGCACCCCTTTTTGCATTACTTCACCCACAGACTTTCCATTCAGCCTGATCTTGTCCAATCCAGGATTTTGTTTTCTCTTTTGACTCAGCCTCCTCTTGATCTCTCCCACCTCAGGGCCTCTCCACTACCTGATTTACTCTACATATACAGAACATTCTGCATTCTTACGCAATATAACAGGAGGAGCTAAACATGGGGAGGACAAAATTGAAGAGGGTGAGGAGCAGATTGTAACACCAAGGGAAGTTGCAACATCTAAGGAAGGAGGTGGCAAGCCTACCCATGTTTTCTTTCATCGTGGGGTTTTCTTTGCTCACCAATATTTCTCTTTTCTTCCAAATGCTTTGTATCAGTACCCATAAATTGGTTTTGCACCTCAAGGCAATTTAATGGTGCCCTAATATTGAGTAGTCTCAAATTAAAATAGTATAAGTTGCCAACAATACAATATTGGTGATGTTTTAATAAGTTGGGACTCTAATCTTTTGCCTTTGTTTGCTTTGGGTCATTTTGAAATGCCTCATTTAAATGATGGTCGATCATCTAAGAATAATCCTACATCTGTAATAGTTTAGGCTATAAAAGCCTCTTAAAATTTACCCAAAAACTCACTTCCAGACCACTTGCCTTGAACATAGATAATCTGCTATTAAGAACCATAATTAGTAATGGTCCTGACTCTAAACCTGCTAATTATAAATCAGTAAAATTTTTAAGATATATCAACAAGCATTATTGAGCATATCTAGTGATGATTGCAGACCATGAAATGTCATTCACTGAAACAACTATTCAAACATATTCTGATTCGAATTCAATGAGTTCTAAAGTTCCAAGAGTGGTACAGCTGGCAAAGGATGATAAATCTAGGTTTATACTTGTCATTTGAATTTTCTTAAAAGTTTCCAAGGATTCAACAGGACAAATCAAAACATATTTAGCATTGATTACAGTCTACAAACAACAAATCAGTGAAGTAGTTCAGAGGTCAAGCACGGAGGTTTTTCAAGATGACCACTGAGTACACCACTAGTAATCATCATATTCTTGAAGAGTATGTAACATCGTGGCATTTTGTCAAATGGTTCAGTGTACTTACTCTCCACTCCCACTATTGCAGAAGAGTCTAATAGTGCAGTCACACCTACATTGCTAGGCAAAATATGTTTCTCAATATTATTTGGTTGATCTCCATACTATTCTCCAAGGCTTTTGTTCAGTCACTTCTAGAAGGAATATGCCAGAGGTTGTCGAGATTGTTTTTCACATCATCTGAAATACAAAAGATTGCAACTGAATGTGATGCTCCCTCAACTAACAACCCAATTGTGAATCCACCAAAGGCCTACATGAGTGTAATGAAGGAGTTGTGAAAAAAAAATCCATATAGACTTCCAATATATCTGCTCAGATGATGTAACTATTTAATGATGTAACTTTTGTTACTACAACTCTTAAACTCCTTTTTCACAGCGACTTCAAAGACTTCAGTCCCCTTTTGATAGACACTAGTGGCAATACTTGTCTTCTCTTGACAACTTCTACTTTTGGATAGGGACGACTATAATGTCCAAATACTCTCCTTTGACAGATATAGTCTCACACCGAATTGATTCTCCCTTGTTCTCTCGTTGGCTACTTCAGCAACTTCAAATCATTTTTCTGAATTTATCCTAACAGTATCGGTGCCTCTTATCTTTGGCGACCTCACTTTCTATTTGAAATATTACAGCTTTATTTCCACAAAATGTCTTCCACAATTTGCCAAAACTTTTCAGTGATTTCTGTAGTGGCTACAGCCTCACAATTCTACGATTCTGATTTTTTTTCATTTTGGCAGCTTTTCTCAAATGGTACCCCTCTGTGCTTCTAACTCGCCTTCAATCTTTATTGGATCTTCTTATGCTTTAATACCATGTTAATTTTTAGATCAGATATGCTGTTATGTTTAAATTGATTAGAACTTGATGTTGAATATATTATTCCTAAGTCCACTTGTAATTTTCTGCAGTATATGAAGGATGATCAGAACTTATGTTTGATTGCTAAATTGATTTCTTGTATTATTTTTTGTCCATGCCTCATGCCTTGATTTAATATTGCATATGTATTATGGGAGGAGATGCCTTTGTGGTAGGGTCGCATCACTTCATCCAATGCCTCATTCGCTGACTAAATGGGTGATGGGAATTAATTTGGGGTGCCTGATTTCTTAGGGTCAGCCTTCCTTGTGTTATATGCAGATGGTAACCTCCCAAAGCTACAAAACATCAATAGATAGAACCAAAGAATTTCTTTGAAGCCAGCAAATATGAAATTTAGATTGAGGCAATGCAAGATTAGCTAAATCAGATTGAGAAGAATAAAACTTGGGAACTTGTTCCAAAGCCAAAGGACAATAATGTGATTAGAACCAAGTGGGTAGTCATAAATAAGTTGACTGAAGATGGAGAAGTGGTTAGAAACAAAGCAAGGTTGGTCTGCAAGGGCTATTCACAAGTGGAAGGCATTGATTTTGAGGAGACATTTGCTTCTGTGGCAAGAATGGAAGCAATCCTGGGATGTTTCTTGCATTCGTAGTTCAAAAAGATTTCAAGGTGTATCAAATGGATGTCAAATCTACTTTCTTGAATGATGATCTAGAAGAAGTTTACATAGAATAGCTTGAATGATTTCATCTATTAGAAGACTAGAATTTGGTACATGCAAACTTAAGAAGGCTTTATATGGTCTCAAGAAAGCCTATAGGGCATGGTATGCAAAGTTGGACAAGTACTTACATCAAAAAGGATTCAAGAAAGGTATTGCAAACATCAATCTCTATATCAAAGTAGAAGGTGAGCACATGTTGATAGTAGTTGTATATGTTGATGATATTATCTTTGGCAGAAATGATGATATGTGCAAAAAGTTTGCAGAAGAGATGCAAAAGGAGTTTGAGATGTCTATGATAGGTGAACTTTCATTCTTTATTGGACTTCAAATTGTATAATCAAACAAGGGCATCTTCATTTCACAAACTAAGTATGTCAAGGAGATGCTGAAAAAGTTTGGTATAGATGATTGCAAACCAGTAAATACACCTATGGTAACATGTCATCTTAGCAAGGATGATGAGTCACTTCAAGCTGATCAAACTCTTTATAGCTCCATGATTGGAAGCTTATTATACTTGACTACATCAAGATCAAATATTATGCAAGCAGTTTGTATGGTGGTTAGGTTCCAAGCTGATCCAAAAGAGACTCATGTGAAAGCTGTTAAAAGGATTTTCAAATGTTTGAAGAGCACTTTGGACTACAGATTGTGGTATGAGAAGGAGAACAATTTCTCTTTGATTGCATATACAGATGTAGATTGGGCTAGCAACACTGATAAGAGAAGCACAAGTGGTGGATATTTCTTTCTAGGTGGTAGATCAGTTTCATGGTTAAGCAAGAAGCAAGATTTAGTCTCTCTATCAATAACAAAAGCAAAATACATAGCTGCAACATCTTGTTGTACTCAAGTCTTGTGGATGAAGCATACATTGAAGGATATCAAAGTAATATATGATGAGCCCATTCCTATTTTGTGTGATAATACAAGTGCCATTAACATATCAAAGGATCTAGTGATGCATTCTACTATTGCAAATATGTGCCTAAGTGGTGTTGTTATTGATGTCAACATATTCTTGTTGCCATTAGTGTCAACTGTATCCTATTTTGCTGTCTGTATAGAAGACTAGATTGTTGAGGATATTAAGAAAATTAATAACAATCAATACATGAGGATCATGTGGATGTGTAGAGGATTGTCAGAGGTTGCTCTAGTTAAGATTTGAGAAATCTGCATGAAGATTTTAATGAGTTATGGCCATCTGAGTAGAATCAGTTCCTGCAATACTCAGGAAAGACAGAGTGACAGGAAAGAGGTCTAGATTGCTCTAGTAATACAAAATTGTGATCTGTGGATCTGAAGACATGTTTGGAAAGTTAGTGTGTATCATCAACTCTACTGGTTTGTGGTTTGGAGGTCCGTAAGCTATCCTTCTAGTTTGACAGTCATGGTAGAGAGTGTTCTTGAGGTTCCGGAGGAGGTTTCAAATGTTTTTGGCAATATGGTTTAGAGTGAATGTTATAGGTGATTTTAATGTGCTTGTGGAGGTCTCTGGATCATGTGGCTACTATGTTGTGTTGGAAACAATGCAAATAACTAAGAGGGGGGGTGAGTTATCTTATAACTTTTCTTCTTTTTACTTTCTTTTCTTATCTTATTATTTAGTGCTATATCAAAACAATGCAATCATAAGAACTGAAAATGAATTGACACATAACACAAGGATTTTTACGTGGAAACCTTGCTAAGGGAGAAAACCATAGGGTGACTAACCCAAGATTGTATTCTCTATTAAAAGAATAAAGAGTACAAATTTGGCACTTGCCAATTAGGGCTCACTGCCCGAGCACACTGCTCATAAGAGGCCCACTGCCTACAAGAGACTTATAGTCTACAAATGCTTACAGATGATACAAAGGTGTTTGAACTGGTAAAAAACATCTATACATGTAGGAATTCAGTTCCGGTTGGGCACAATATATTGATCTGGCACATTTCATTCTTCCTTTGCCCAATATTACTTTCCTGTCACATTTTGAGCTTAAGTTACTGCCTCTACACTTTTCTCTTCTTTTCTTCACACTTAATCATTCATATCATCACCTTCTCTTCTTCACAAGCTTGAATCCATTGGGTATATATATCCGCATCAAGGATTTCCAACAACTTCTTAGTTGGCAACAAGAATACCTGAGATATTTGCAAGTTATTGATCTATCGGCTGAATCCATGCTTGATTAGTGATACGCATGAAAAATGTAGGCATAGAAATCATTAATCATGTTAGCCAACAATATATAATTCCACAAATTTCTTGATCAATGCCTTTTGTACATCTGGATTGAGGTTTGATACTTTGCCGGTCAGTTCTTCCTCTGTCTGCTCTGTCAAACTAGAACCCAACACTCAGATGCTCATATCTTTTTCATGCTTTATCACCAGAGGCTAAATCTTTGGAACACAATAGTCATGATACCCCTCTTGAATTTTCCAAGTCCACAACTTACTGAGTTACACCATCTGAGAGGTCCAGACCTGATTGTCGGACCTTGATACATGCTCTGTTCTTGTTCACTAGACCAAAACAATCTTCAATCTGACTTCTAGTATAGGCATATTATGTACTGCGGACATGTAGAATGGACTTTGTTGTCATCAATGACAATAGTTATGAGGCCACACAGTGTCTCTTGCCAACAATCTCCCCCTTTGGCATTGATGGCAACATTTAGTGAAAAATGGCTAAGTGTCGCAGTGACTCCCTCTTTGCTTGTGCTCTGTTTCTTTGCACTATTTTACCAGAGCTCCCCCTTTGCTGGATTCCTCATTTTTCACTGCTCTTCACTCCCCCTTTGACATCAATGGCAAAGGGTGGAATCTGCATACAAAATTGTGCAAAAACTATTATATATATGGCCACATAAGTATATACAAATCATATGTTATACTCTCATATGCTTAAGTATATCCGCAAAAGGTTGTCTTCAACTGTATAGTTTCTATGGCCCAACTCCTCTTCATTCTATCCAAAATGGATATGTGTCCACTTAACAAAAATGCATATGCTTCTGCTCTCTTTAAGTCAGTTGGATCACTGGTTCGGACTATATTTTATGCCTTTGTCAAGGCATCATGCATTGCCTCTAACTTAGAGATGATTATCCCTCTGAGCTCACCCATTCTATCCATTATGTTCTTTTTTTCTTTAACTAGTTCTTTAATTTCATTTATTATAGCAATAGCTTGACATTCATGATTCACTAGAGAGGTAGTGAGGGGATCAAAATTCTGAGATAAACTTGACAGTTTTCTTTCTTGTTCTTTCACTTTCTTCTCGATGTCCTTTGTCACTTTGGGCCAAGTTAAACAAAATTTGTAAATGTCCCCACCATCCTTGAGAGTGTTTTCAAGGCTTTTTATTATCATTAGCAATTAAATCTTGTAGTTCACTAAACCTCTTTCCCAAGAACTCCTTCCGGACCTTAGTTTCTGCCAATTTCTCTAAGGATTCAAAATGAGTGTTAACAGAATTGACTAAGTTTTTCAGATTACTGGATGGAGAGGCAGAAGGATCCTTTTGATAGGTTAGCATAATCTTCTCCAACATCCCAGATGCAATCTCCAACAGCTCATAATCCTCCATGTGTGATTTTAGAAGTTTCTCTTTTACTTTGGCCTAAGCAAAAGATGCAACTTTCATTATCTATACCGGAGAGAGAGAATCAAAGTTTAGTGGCCCTTGGATTAACTCTGGTTCATCCAGCTCCATTATTTCTTTGTCCAAGAAATTCTGCACTGTCTCTATAGTGTCTCTTGTAGACTCTACTTCCTTTCTTTTGGGGGCATCTGCACTGACTGACTTATTGATATTTATTTCTTCTACTTGTCCTTCCTCTTCCGGAACAAAGGAGTCTAATGCCTCAGATGGCTCTTATTCATTTTTCTTTAATCCTTCGACATCCTTGTCAGAAAATGTTTCTTCTTTCTATCCTTCTTCTTCCAGAATAGAGGAATCTAGTGCCTTAGATGAGTCTTCATTATTTTTCTTTAATCCTTCAACATCCATGTTAGAAGGCTCTTCATCTATTTCCTCTATAATGGGAAGGTTAAATCTTTTCAAGGCATTCCAGAGAATTTCTTTTGTTTCATTTGCTATTTGGTTAGTTTCTCCAACCATGAGTTTATTCATCCGGGACTTTCTTCGGAAATCATTTTTGCAATCCTTAAAAACCATGTTCATTTGTTTTGGAGTGATAGAGGGACATAGCTGTATCACTATTTGCTCCTAGATCTCCAAGTCTTTTGCCTTTGCATTCTCTTTTCTTTGCTCCAATACATCTTCTAGGCTCTTTGGAATTAATGAAATTATTTCAATGAATGCTTTGTTATAGATGTTCAAATACCTTACAATAGCTTCCTCCAGAATTCTCTTGTCAGCATCATTGTATTCATCATAGAACTCTGTCATCGGCTGCACATTCCCATCCACAGTAACTGCCTTGATGATATCATCAATAGAAAGAGTAGGCTTCTCAACATACTCTGCTAACTTCTGCTCCACATCAATCTTGGGGGATTTTACTTTTTCTTTCTTCAATTCTCTAATCTCTACATATGACTCAGTCTCATCATCATCCTTGAGACTCACATAGGCTCTTTTGGCCTTGGATTTCTTTCTCTTTTCTTTTGCAGATGAATGGGCTTCTGGATTTGCAGCTTTGGAACTCCTGGAGGTAGAACTCCTAGTAGTTATAGTCCGGGTGGAAGTTTCTACCAGAACTTGTTCTTTCTTTGCTTCCTCTTTTTCTTTCTCAATTTTCTCTATTCTTTCTCTGTTGGTAATAACAACTTCTTTGGTGATGCCAAATTTCTTAGCCAATGCTTCAACTTCTTTTCTCACTTTTCTCTTTAGCTTAGGCCTTCTTAGTTCAACATGTAGTTTTATGTTTAATTCTTTAAAAGTGCCAAACCTTTCTGCTTTGGGGTCTTTGGGTTGACTCAATAAATGTTGAATATGAGTCTCTAATATGTTTCCATCAAGCTCATAGCCCATGGGCAATATCCATACTGTCCTTGGCTCAACTGCCTCTATTAGGCACTGATTAGTGTCTACAATAAAGTAGATTGTGTCTTGGTACTTCTCCACTATTGTTTTGGGAATTCTTTCTCTTGCTTGCATCATGCTCTGGAATTTTTGAAGTAACCCCAGAGAGCTGTCTTCCAGGTTTGAGTGTCACCAAGTTCATACAAGTAATCCCTGATCTGTATAGCAACCAGTTTGTCACTTTCCCAGATCAGACCTTTTGAGCCTAGTAACTCATTCATGAAGTAGAAAAACAAGCATAACACCAAATCACCATATTTGAAAGAGTTCTTTTTATCTTTCTTGATCTTTTGCAGGTTTTACATCAGCTGATTCAGTAGGAGTTCACACAGGTCATAATCTGCATTCTCTCTTAGCATCTGGTATGTAGTGTAGATGGTAGTTCTGGATACAAAGTTTTCTCTACTTGAATGGTAATTCTTGTATCTAATCACAATTGAGGCAAACTTGACATCCGGATTAGTGATGTCATCAATGGTCATTGCCCTCTTATCATATTTTGAACCTGTGGCTTCAGATACTATTTGATTCTTCACAGACTTAAGAGCAGGCAACCCACCATTGGAGTACAAACTAGTTACTGCTTTGATGGCATATTTGGTTATTTTGAAAGGCCTCATTAACCACATGAAGTTATCATGGATCTTGCTTAAGATATACTGGACCCATTTGTCCTCTCCAAAAGACAGAAAATGTATGCAATGTGCAAAATGCTTATCTTTTAGGGTCTGGAACTCTAGTTTCAGATCAAAGTTCTCATTGGTTAACTGATTGTGGTATAGATTCATCAATTTCAGGTCTCCAAGTCCTCAATGTTTGCATGTATATAAAACCTAATGTCTTCTACATGGAAAATACCATACGGGCTATAGGAAAATGCACCCAAAGGATCAACCTCAATAGATTTGTGAGGATGTTTCTTGAAAACTGGCCTTGGTTTCTTGGAAACATTTACAACCATAGGAGTAGCCATTCTAATCAATGAAGATTGGAGAGATTAAAAGAAATACCTCTTCACACCTTAGGGTTTGGAGTGACTATCAGAACGGATTGCACTTGGATTAGATCTTTAACTGGGTTTGAGTGTTTTGCTGGAATTCTTCTTAGAGCTCTTCTCCTTCTTCCAAAGTGCAAAGTGTTGCAAATGATGGATGAGGAAACCTTTTAACCTTGCCCAAAAATCTAATTTCCTTTTGTAATAAATGCACAACTTAAGTCATCCGGTTACCCTATTTTGAGTGGGATTTTCTTGAATCACTGCGTGGATCTTTAAAATCATTGTCTATGAGGGTTGACAACATATCTTCCCCTTTTTCAAACATGCCATAGGTTTGCAGATTAAAACATTTCAAATCTGGATCATACCAGATCTGTTTGTGAAATTTTGCTTTACCAGATAGTAGCAGATACAGGAGTTCCTCATAGCTTCCTCAAATCTGCATGCAAATTTGTCAAGTTTTGATTGGACGAGTTTTCAATGAATCTTCTCAAACCCTTTAAACCGCAACCTCTTATTCTGACTCAATGTGCCGAACTCAGGCACTCACTAGCTTGCTGGGGGAAAAATGATCTTCTCTATAGCTCCCCCTGAGCCAGAGCTCACTTTTTAGTTTCCAGAAGAATTATCAGCACCAGATTCCAATGTGGATCCATCTCCAATATTCATTGTACTCTTCTTCACCCAAATCTTACTCATCTCCTCTTGAACTTCATCTGTATTTAATTTACCTTTGCCTTTATCTTGTATCTGATCATGTTTTACCGGACCCCTTTCATCATGATTTCTGTTTCTGCAAAATCTGGCTATATGACCAGATTTATTGCAATTGTAACACATAACATTTCTTTGTTTGTTTTGTTGATATCCTTTTGATTTGCACTGATTAGCCATATGTCCCATTCTATTGCAAGTAAAGCATCTACCATTGAAAGAATTGTTTATTTACATATTTCTACATTCATGAGATTTGTGACCATACCTTTTACAACTAAAACATTGACCAAAGAAGGATGAATTGTTCTGATTCATTCTGTTCTTGCACTGGGTTGCTTTATGATTGAAGTTGTTGCAATTGAAGCAATTTCCATTGAAGGATGGATATCTTTGGGCATTTGGTTGCCTTATTAGAGGTCTTCTAGGCCTGGTCCTTTGACTTCTTGATCCATAGTTCCTTTGACCAGATCCAGAGCTTTCACCTTTCTCATACCCCAAGCCATGCTTATCATCAACCCTCTTTTGACTTGCAAGAAGAACTTCAAGTTGGGCTGAGCTTATCTTGAATTTTTCTTTGTATTCATTTATAGATTAAAGATCTTGTTTGAGAGTGTCTATTTGATTCTCAAGTTGTTCTTCATTGTCTCTAGCTTCTTCAAGATCAGATTCAAGATGTGTGATTATTCTGTCCATTTTGTGGCAGTCCTTTGTTTTCTATTTGAGGGATTGTTTTAGATTATCTTCAGTCTTTCTCTTTTCTTCAATTTATTGGGTGAATTTCATAACCCCTGATTCCATTTCATGTCTTATCATAATCACTTCTTTTGACAGCTTCTCACATAGCTTAGTTTTCTCATTCAGATCCTCATCAGTATTATTGGCTTCATTATGATTTGCTAATCTCTGGAGTAGTTCATTTCTCTTTTTCACAGAAATACTGAGTTTTTCTTTTAGCTCATTGATGAAATCATCAGCTTCCTTAAGTTTTTCTCTCAAATCATTGACTTCAGAGTGGGATTGTTCAAGATCATCTAGGGTAGACTGAAGTTGTTCTTTCATACCATATGCATCCATTAAGATTCCCAGATCTTCCTCAAGCTATTAGGCTTGTTCAAAGGAACTAGGCTCTGATACCAATTGTTGGAAACAATGTAGATAACTGAGATGGCGGGGGGTGAATCAGTTATCTTATAACTTTTCTTCTTTTTACTTTCTTTTCTTATCTTATTATTTAGTGCTATATCAAAACAATGCAATCATAAGAACTGAAAATGAATTGAAAATGAATGGACTTTGTTGCCATCAATGACAACACTTATGAGGCCACACAGTGTCTCTTGCCAACATGTTGATGGTCCACATTGAAGTTTGAGTTTGTTAATTGAAGATTTCTTCTTTAAGGTTGATGTTCTTTCCAGTCTTGGTCGACCAGATGTTCCTAGCATGTTGTGAATGCCTTAAGGGCATCTTTATGAAGTGTGGAGTGATTGTAGAAGCAGATTTAGGTCTCAGTTATGTTTGGCCGATAGTGTGAAGATCTGTGTTGAGTTTAGCTAACCTTGTTGATCATTCCAAGGTTGATAAAGCATATAAATATTGGTTGAAGAGTCATTGAAAAACATCCTTGTGCAAAATAGATAAAATTTGAATAAAGGATTAGGAGCAGAGAAGAGAAGAATAGGAGCGAGAGTAGTACAGAGTATGAAGAAGAATTTGGGGCAAAGTTCTTGAGCATTCATTGAAATTGAATCAAGGATGAAGTAGATGCTATTTCTCAGTTAATTCTTCCTAAATAAATTTTGTAGGTAGTGAGCCTCTCCTTTAAGCAGTGAGCTCTAGATAGTGTGCCCGAAGGCATGTGCCTTCTATGTTATAAAAGTACTTTTAATAGGGTACGTATATTTGTGGGTTAACCCCCACTGTGGTTTTTCCCTTAACCGGGTTTCCACATCAAAATCTTGGTGTCAAATGTGTTGATTATGTTTCTACTCTTATGTTGTTGATCTATGCTTTAATGTTTACATCATTAATCTAGTAGTCAGATAATAAAGAAGGTTAAAAGCAAAAAAAAGTATTTATTATGGGACAATTGATTCACCCTCTCCTCTCAATTGTCTAGTCTAATTCCCACAATTGGTATCAGAGCTAGATCCTCTTCTAAAAGCCTGACCGCTTGAGGAGATCTTGGATGTCAACCTATAAGAAGGATAGTCTAAGATTTGATGGAACAAATTATTCTGTTTGGAAGAAATGCATGAAGTGCCATTTGCAATGCATGGGTGATGCCTATTGGGCGATAACCAGTGTTGAGTATAAACCTCCAGAAAAGGGTCCTTCAACTCCAGACCAAATCAAAGATGCTGAAAATAATCTATGAGCTAAAGAAGCCTTGTTGAGTGCCCTGACTGATTCAGAAATGACAAATGTGTTTAGTCTAAAAATTGCTTATGAAATCTGGAAAAAGTTGGAGTTTCTGTATGAAGGTGATAAATATGTCAAATGTGCCAAGTTGCAAAGTCTGAGAGGAAAATTTGAAACTATGAGGATGAGCGAAGATGAAAACATCACAATCGACATGCAAAAGATAAATGAACTTGTGTGTGGTATTAGGTGTGCTGGTGGAACTTTGGAAGAATCAGAGATTGTATCAAAAGTGCTCAGATCTTTACTAGATTCATACAAACATAAGGTTGCATCCATAGAAGAGATCAGGACTGTCTACGATGTTACAAGAGATCATCTAGTTGGCAAAATTTCAGCTTTTGAATTAAGTGAGTTTGGTGATTCTCTTCCCAAGTTTGAATCTACATTTAAGGCCATTGTATATGCAAACCAAAGATATGATCTAGGTGAAATCTCTTCTACAAAATCAAATAGATTTGTGAAGACAAGGAAGGATATTGAAGATGTTGAAATTGAAACTGCAGATCTTGAAGCTCTTCTTGCCAAAAGATTGCCAAGAGGATCCAGTAAGTATGAGGGAAAATTGCCACTCAAATGTTTTGCTTGTAATAAGATTGGTTATTTTACCTCAAGATGTCCGGAGAGGTTTTCAAAACCAAACCCTAATAGATACAGAAATTAGAACAAATGTTACTATGTCCAAGAAACTGGAGAAGGAGTCACAGATGATGAATCTGATCATAGAGGTTCCCCTGAAAATGATTGGGTGTTCATTGCCATCAAAGAAGAAGATCCAATGTCTACTGAATCTGCTAGCTATGCAAATATGGAAAGTGCCTTGGTGGCTCAGGTTATTGAGAAAGATGAATGGGTGATTGATAGTGGATGTTCTCATCATATGACTGGAGACAAGAGTAAGTTTGTGAATTTTGAAAATTATGAAGGTGGGCTTGTGAAATTTGGAGATAACTTAGCCGGTAGAATCCGTGGCAGAGGATCCATCTCTTTTGATGGTAAGAATAGCACTAATGATGTTCTATATGTGGAAGGACTGAAACATAATCTTCTCAGTGTTGGACAGTTGGTTGATAAAGGTTATGATATTTGATTCAAGGATGGAAAGTACAAAATCTTGGAAAGTTTCAGAATTGAAATTGCATCCGGTACTCAAATTAGAGGTAACATTTTTCATTTAAGTAGCTCTGGAAAAAGTTGTTTGATTGCTTAGATAGATCGAAGTTGGTTATGGCATAGAAGGACGTGTCATGTGAATTTTGATAACTTTGTCAAAATAAGTACCACTCAAGCTGTAAGAGATCTTCCAAAACTTGTGAAACCTAATAACATGTGTAGAGAATGTCAATTGGGGAAATAGAGCAAAATTTCATTCAAAAGTAAGGCTTACTAGTGCTTTAACAAGAGGTTGAAAAAGATTGTTGAAAGTGCTAATGTTAGAGTTGATGAGAGCAAGGAAGAACATTCCAGGTCCTGCGGATATGACTTTGATGATCAAAATGAAAGTCAAAATCAAGGAAGGTTAGTTCAAACTCTGACTCAGTTGCAGATTGATCCAGAAACTCCAGAGACTCAAGGAATTAATACAGATATTGTGGAACAAGCTCAAGAAACAGAAGCCCAAGCAATTCCCAAAACCCCCAAGTATGTAAGAATGAATCATCCTGAAGACCAAATCATAGGAGATAAAAATAGAGGTGTTTGAACTAGGAGAAGAGTTGCTGAAGATCAAGAAGAGATTTGTTTGATTTCAAAGATTGAACCTAAATCAGTAAGTGAATCTTGCAATGATGAAAACTGGGCTAAGGCAATGGAAGAAGAATTGATGCAACTTGAAAAGAATCACACTTGGGATCTTGTTCCCAGACCTGAGGACAAAAATGTGATTGGAACCAAATGGGTCTTCCAGAACAAACTAAATGAAGATGGTGAGGTTGTAAGAAACAAGGCAAGGTTGGTATGTAAAGGCTATTCTCAAGTGGAAGGAATTGATTTTGAAGAAACATTTTCTCCAGTGGCAAGGATAGAGGCAGTCAGATTATTTCTTGCATTTGCTACTTTCAACGATTTTAAAGTCTATCAGATGGATGTCAAATCAATGTTTCTAAATGGAGATTTGGAGGAAGAAGTTTACATTGAACAGCTAGAAGGATTTTAGTTGTCCAATTAGGGAGATATGGTTTGTAGACTAAGAAAAGCCTTGTATGGACTCAAGCAAGCTCCAAGAGCTTGGTATGCCAGATTGGATAAACATTTGCTTAAGCTAGGATTTAGCAAAGGTACTGCTGATAGTAATATGTACTTCAAGATAAATCATGAGGACATTGTAATTGTTGAAGTCTTTGTTGATAATATCATTTTTGGTGGAAATGAATGCATGTGCAAAGCATGTGCTGATCAGATAAAAAGTGAGTTTGAAATGTCAATATTTGGTGAGGTGAATTTCTTCCTAGATCTACAAATTGTTCAGTTAGATAAAGGTATCTTCATATCTCAGTCCAAGTATGTGAAAGAATTGTTGAAGAAGTTTGGAATGGAAGATTCAAATCTAGTAGGTACTCCTATGGTAACTGGATGTAAGCTAAGAAAATATGATGACTCCCCAAAGGCAAATCAAAAAAGGTATAGATCAATGATTGGAGGACTACTCTATCTAACTCAGACCAGACCTGACATCATGAATGCAGTTGGACTTGTTGCCAGATTTCAAGCTGATCCAAAAGAATCCCATGTTGTGGCAGTCAAAAGAATTTTTAGATATCTCAAGGGGACAATTGATTATAGACTAAAGAACCCAAAGGACAATGACTTCACTCTTCATGCATATACAGATGCTGATTGGGCAGGAGATGTGGATGATAGAAAAAGTACTAGTGGTGGTGCCTTCTTCTTGGGGAGAAGATTGGTCTCTTGGATAAGCAAAAAGCAAGAGGCAATATCTCTGTCTACTGCAGAGGTAGAGTATATAGCAACAACAAATAATTATACTTAGGTTTTGTGGATGAAGCAAATGTTGAAGGACATCAAAATTGTGTTTGAGGGGCCAGTCACAATCTTGTGTGATAATTCAAGTGCTATAATCATTTCAAAGAATCTAGTATTGTATTAAAAAATAAAGCATATAGCTATCAAGTTTCATTTCTTGCGAGAGAAAGTAAATGAGAATGAAGTCAAGTTAGAATTTGTGCCTTCCAAGGATCAAATTGTAGATATCTTCACTAAGCCTCTTCCCAAGGATACTTTTGAATATCTCAGAGAGAAGTTAAGGGTTATTACCCCTCCTGATCAGAACTAAGATGCACTAAGGTGTATCAGTCTGGTGGAATTCACATTCATATCTTGTGATCCAAATTGATGTTAAGGAGGTACTACTCAAAGGGGGAGTAGTTAGTATGCAAATATGCACCCTTTTCCATTGATGTCAAAGGGGGAGAGAAGTCATGTGAAAAACTAGTTGCTAATGTAAGGGGGAGCAGTAAAGAAATTAGTTGCAGAAGTGAGAAGAGAAAGGGGGGGAAGTTCTTGTCTTGATGGTTAAATTCAATTTTTCACATCATATGTTGCCATCAATGACAAAGGGAGAGATTGTTGCAAATATGTGCCTAAGTGGTGTTGTCATTGATGTCAACATATTCTTGTTGCCATTAGTGTCAATTGTATCCTAATTTGTTGTCTGTATAGAAGACTAGATTGTTGAGGATATTGAGAAAATTAATAACAATCAATGCATGTGGATCATGTGGATGTGTAGAGGATTGCCATAGGTTTCTTTACTTAAGATTTAAGAAGTCTGCATGAAGATTTGAATGAGTTATGGCCATCTGAGTAGAACCGGTTCTTGCAATACTCAAGAAAGACAGAGTGACAAGAAAGAGGTCTGGATTGCTCCGGTAATACAAAATTGTGATCTATAGATCTAAAGACATGTTTGGGAAGTCAGTGTGTATCATCAACTCTAGTGGCTTGTGGTTTGGAGGTCCGCAATCTATCCTTCTAGTTTGAAATTCATGGCAGAGAGTGTTCTTAAGGTTCTAGAGGAAGATTCAAATGTTTTTGGCAATATGGTTTAGAGTGAATGTTATTGGTGATTTCAATGTGCTTGTGGAGGTCTCTAGATCATGTGGCTACTATGTTGAAGGTCTGCATTGAAGTTTGAGTTTGTTGATTGAATATTTCTTCTTTAAGGTTGATGTTCTTCCCAGTCTTGGCTGACCAGATGTTCCTAGCATGTTGCGGATGCCCTAAGGGAATCTTTATGAAGCGTGGAGTGATTATAGAAGTAGATTTAGGTCTCAGTTATGTTTGGCCAACAGTGTGAAGATCCGCATTGAGTTTAGCCGACCTTGTTGATCATTCCAAGGTTGATAAAGCATATAAATACTAGTTGAAGAGTCATTGAAAAACATCCTTGTGCAAAACAAATAAAATCCAAATAAAGGATCAAGAGCAGAGCAGAGAAGAATAGGAGTGAGAGCAGTACAGAGTTTGAAGAAGAATTCAAGGCAAAGCAAAAGTTATTGAGCATTCATTGAAACTGAATCAAGCATGAAGTAGATGCTATTTCTCAGTTAATTCTTCCTAAATAAATTTTGTAGGCAGTGAGCCTCTCCTTTGAGAAGTGAGCTCTGGACAGTGCACCCGAAGGCATATGCCTTTTATTTTATAAAAGTACTTTTAACAGGGTATGCATTTTTGTGGGTTAACCCCCATCGTGGTTTTTCCTTTAACTAGGTTTCCACGTCAAAATCTTGGTGTCAAATGTGTTGATTATGTTTCTGCTCTTATTTTGTTGATCTATGCTTTAATGTTTACATTATTAATCTGGTAGTCAAATAATAAAGAAGGTTAAAAGAAGAAAAAGTATTTATTATTAGATAACTGATTCAGCCCCCCCTCTCAGTTGTCTGGTCTAATTCCAACATTCTACACCCAAGCATATATCCACTAACTATCATTGCTTTAGACAAAAGGTTGCAGATCAGGAAGTAAAGTTGAAATACATGGCTACAAAGGATCAAGTTGCATATATTTTTACAAAACCCCTTCCCAAATATATATTTGAGTATTTAAGGTAGAAATTGGGAGTGATATCACTCTCATCAGTTTAGTAAATCTTATTGTTATGTATGAAAATGGGGTTGAATAAAGATGTAAAGTGTATGGTTAATTAGATTCAATCAAATCCTTCTTTCACATATACATTCAAGGAAATAGACTAAGCTAAGTCACTATTTATGCTAGAGGACTCAACTACATGTCTAATGTCACTATGAGATGATTGGAAAGATAGAATAGATTGATATTTTGTTAAAACCCTAATTATGCAAAATCGTAAACAAATGGACAAAACCTGACAAATGCTTGCATAGGAAGGCACTAAATGTAGATTAGAAACATACCAGGATTTGAATTCTGGAAAGCAGATACTTTAGGGACACTGGGGCGGGTGCCTATGTCCAAGGTGACACTTTTTCTGAGGGTTTGGAACCAATTTATGCTTCAGACTGTAACCTTTCCAGAGATTTTGATGATGCAAAACTAGAGGACACTAGGGCAGGTGCCTATTTCTAATTAGGAATGTTTTCTACTCTTTTCTTCAGATTTGGAATCTTTATATTCTGCTCTGATCTCTTACAACTCCTCCCTGCAAGATTCAACACCTATAATCTGCAATCACAAGAGAGGGGCTGGGGGTTGTGGTGTTTAGGAGCTTGCCTCGGTCAAGCCATGGAATGTCATTCAAGCCTTCCAACACCATTGTTAAAGAGAGTGTGTGCCCTTATAGGGCAGAGGCAAAAATAATTGATGAAATAGGTTGATTGAAACACAAATAGATCACCTTAGTAGGTGTGAAACCCTCATGGAGATGAAGAGCATTTAAATCATGAGGAGATGGATTAATGAAGCCAAATCTACAACAAACACATACAAACACAATACAATACTATTCTACAACACAATAAAAGCCTTCAGTATCCTTAGCATGAGATCACAAGTTTGCATTACCCATCTCTAGTTAAAATGAAGTCATTAATCTACTTAAATACACATTTTTGCTAAAATTTCATAATTCAAACTTGAGATGCCGACAAGGGAGGCCTTTTTAATGGTCACAAGTTGATATCCAAAATTTGGGTCCCAACAAAATAGGTCTAGACTAGGGCACATGAACCCAAGTCTAGAGGCCTATTTTTGGTCTTGATTAAGCATTAAGATAGGCCCCTAAGCCCCATTTGTCATGGGTTCCAGGGGATTTTGCTTTGGGATAAGATTTGTATGTGCATGATTAAACTAAGGGGACCTAGGAGCTAAACTTATGAGGTAAAAGTCCTATGGGGACATTTTACAACATAACATTTAGCCCCCACTTTAATGTATGTATGATCTTAGACCTATACATGCATTAAAGAATGGTAAAAAACGCATCAAACATGCCAGGCACTTGAAGCTAAGGCATACATCAAGGTTGAGGAACTATTTCTAGCCCCCAATCTTAGGTAAGCACTAGAAAATACATCACATACATGAAAAACATGGAAAATATAGTAACATGCATGCAAAACACGAAGAAGATAGTAACATACACACAATACATGGAGAAGACATGAGAACAGTCACACAAAACATGATGAATACATTGATATAACATTTTCATATATATATATATATGCATGGAAATAAAATTGCAACACACAACCCTAAAATGTAGAAGGAGCTCATCGTTACACCCTTGATACTACACCATGGGGGAAAACATGCCATACAAAACCTGAGTGTAGGAGGAGTTCATTTCTACACCCTTGAAACCACACACACGGGAAGACACACCATACAAAACCCAAAGTGTAGGAGGAGCTTATCACTACACCCTTGCTACTACACCTAGGGGAAAACATGCCATACAAAACTTGAGTGTGGGAGGAGCTCATCACTACACCCTTAAAACCACACACAGAGGAAAACACACGGAAGACACACGAAATACATGAGCATTGTATAACATGCTATAGACATACTATATGTCTTATACACAACAAACACGGGTGATGGAAGGAGATTATTTGAATTTTAAATGGTGGAATATATTGTTAAAGATGTAAAAATATTATTTATTATTGTGCTCAAATTTTAAAGTTTAGTCAAGTAAATGTATTAGAAGTTGTAAATTGATGATATTCTATTATACTTTAGATTTGTACTTGCAAAATTGATCTTTGTGAGTGAAGAAATGATCTAGCTTGCAAAATTAAACCTCAACCCATAGAAGTGAATTGGCATATTTCTAGTGACTAGAATTTGTTTGCCTCATCTTTTTGTACCTATGTTTGAAGTAGGGTGGTGTCTACAAACACTGTTTGGGAACTTTTCAATAAAGGATCATATTCTCCTTAGTCAAGCTCTTAAAAGAATCAATTAAATGACTTTGAAACAATGATCAAAGATAGCAAGTGGTGCAGTCACAGATAGAGGGCCCAATGAAGGAATAGTCCAATTGGTAGTCTTAGGGTTAACATAGTGGAATAAACATATAAAAGAAATAAATGGATTGGAATTTTGTTCATTCAATATCAGAAACAAGTACAATATGCCTCACAATCCTGCCGCATGGGCATTACAACCTTACATGCGAAGCTATAGCATTGGAGCACCTCCTACAAAACTATTGTTCTAACTCTATTATGAATCTATATAATGTTATCTAACTAACTACTCTTCTAATGCATCTAAGAGAATATGATTATATAGCAATTCCCAACTCTAGGGATGATTTGTGTTGACCACAAGGGTTTCCAAATCTCAATGCCTTATGAAACGTGTATGTCAGCCCCAAATCAAATGGTGATGCTCCAAATATTGAAGAAACATGTTGTGGTTTTGAATGAAGGTGCCTTTGATCCTATACTACTTTGTAGGATGTTCCAATTGATGTCGCAAGCCACGGGAAGGTGCCACAAACTCTATATGCCAAATTGAATGATGTTTACTCTAAACTATGCAACCAGATAATGTTTTTGTCAGTGATAACTTCTTGCGTATTAATTCAAAACTCCTAAAATTTGGGTATGATGTGCATGGGCCATTGTATAGTCTTATTTCTATGACGCAAGCTATGAAATGGTCATATGGTAAAATGTGGTGTAATCTAATGAAACTGCATTGACTGAGATGTAAGAAAAGAAAAGAACAATATATTTTTTGATTGATACAAGATTACCTTTCAACCTGGGATGCTCTTGCAAACAGACACCTGGGGTTGTTTGAAAAGTGAGTCCCTCACTTTCCTAGGACTAGAGGAAAACCAATGCAATCTACCTCAGACTAATAAATCAATGATGAGTCCTCCTCTGGTCTTTCATTCCACTTAACCAAGTACTCCTTATACTACTCTTTTTTTTCTGGTGCTATGCCCAACTCTACTATCCAAAATCTGCTCTATCTATTCCTATTATTGATGTAATTTCTGATCCTTCAAACAAACTTTGGTGATGCTATCGCTCAAATGTCCTTCATGATATTGATATAGATTTTTTATATTGAATATGGGTGATATAACAAATGCTTCTGATAACTCTAATTCATATGAAAATCTTGAATCAAACTTCTTGAGAATTTTACATGGTCCAAACTTCCTCATCTTTAGCTTGTTGTATTTCCCTATTGGAAATCTTTCCTTTCTAAGAGAAACCATGACTTCATCCCCAACAAAAAATTCCTTGTGTCTCCTTTTCTCATCTTCTTGTACCTTATACTTTCCATTCATCTCTTCTAAATGTTTCCGGACCTAAGTGTGTACTATTTCCATGTATCCTACAAATTCTTCTACTTTCGTACTCCTTTTGTTCTCCATATTGATGTCTCTGAGTTATGCAACTCCTCTAGGTTGTAATCCAGTCACAATTTCAAATGATGTCTTCCCTATACTTCTTCTCACTGAGTTATTGTATGCAAACTCTACTTGTGATAGAATTATATCCTAATTTCCTACCTTATCTCCTACCAAACATCTCACCAAGTTGACCAAACTCCTATTTACCACTTCTATTTGTCCATTTGTCTGTTGGTGAAATGATGAATTGAACTTTAGATCTATCTTCATCTTCTTCCGCAATGTCCTCTAGAAATATCCTATGAACCTTTTATCCATATCTAAAACTATTTTCTATGGTAATCCATGCAATCTCTCAATCTCCCTAAAAAATAAGTCAGTAATATGTACATCATCATTTGTCTTCTTACAAGGAATGAAATGCACCATCTTTGAAAATCTGTCAACTACTACAAATATAGTATCATGTCCCCTTTGTTTTTTTAACTGTAATATGAAATCCATGCTTATATCTTCCCAAGGTCTTTTCGGTATTGTCAAAGGTTTATACAATGCAATATTCTGACTGCTCCCTTTTGCAACTTGACAAGTTTTGCAACACTAGACAAACTTCTGTACATCCTTATATATATGAGGACAAAAATAATGTTCATTCACCAAAGCTAATGTTTTATCAATATCAAAATGTCCTGCTAATCCACCACTATGCTTCTCCTTGGTCAAATTTTTTCATATTGAGATTTATAGAATTCACAATTGATTCCCTTTGAATGACATATCATCTTGAATGATGTAATCCAACCACTTGCTTCTATCTGCCACAATTGATTCTCTGCATGCTTTCCATGCTTCTACAAAATCAAGATCATCCTCATACATGTGCTTGAGTTCTTCAAAACCTAGTACTTCTATCCTCATTTCTGTTGACAAGTTCCTTCTTCTACTCAATGCATCTATATTTTTTTTTTACTTTCCACTCTAGTGTTTCAGTACAAATGTATAATTCTGCATGAATTCTACCCACCTCATGTGTCTTTGATTCAACTTACCCTGACTATTCAAATATTACAAAGCTTGATGGTTAGTCTACAACATAAATTCTTTTGGAAACAAATAATTCCTCCACTTCTTCAAGGCTTGAATTATGGCATAGAACTATTGATCATATACTAAATATCTCCTCCTTACATCATTCAACTTCTCATTGAAATATACTACTGGTCTCCCTTCTTGGCTTAATACTATTCCTATTGCATCTCTACTTGTATCACAATCAACTTGAAATACTTTGTCAAAATCTGGTAATGCTAACATTGGTTTCTTTGTCACCTTTTTCTTCAAATTCAAAACTCCTATGTGCTCCTAATGTCCACTTAAAATATTTTTGGTCTCCTCTCATTGTCTCTATCATTTGTGTGCATATGGTACTAAAAATTATGATGAACTTCCTATAGAAACTTGCTAGTCCATGAAAAGATCTTACCTCTCCAATATTCACAAGTGTTGATCATTCAACAATTGCTCTTATCTTTTTTGGATCCATTTTCAATCCTTCTGCATAAATCTCAAATCCCAGTTATACCAGTTTTGTCTTCATAAAACTACATATCTTGATGTTTACCAGTAATTTTTCTTCTCTCAACCTTTGAAATACTTTTCTAATATGTTGCAAATGTTCTTCCTTTGTTCTACTAAAAAACAAAATATCATCCAAGTAGACAATAACAAACTTACCTAAGAATTCTTCAGTACCTCATTCATCAATCTCATGAATGTACTTGGTACATTAGTTGATCCAAAAGGTATGACTAATGACTCGTAATACAATCCTTCATTTTCTTAAATGTAGTCTTCCATTCATCTCCTTCTCTGATTCTAATCTAATGGTATCTACTCTTTAGGTCAATCTTTGTGAAATATTTTACTCCGCTCAAACAATTAATAATGTCATCCATCCTTGGCAATGGAAATCTATAATTGACTATGATCTTATTGATTGCTCTTGAGTCTATACACATCCTTCTTTCTCCATCTTTCATTGATGCTAACACTGCTAGTATCGCACATGGGCTTAAGCTTTCCCTAGTCAATCCTTTCCTCAACAACTCATGTATCTATGTGTTTAGCTCTGCATTTTCTTCTGGTGTCATTCTATGCACTACTTTGTTTGGTAAATTAGCTGTAGGTAGGAGATCCATATGATGACTGATGCTCCAAACTGGTGGTTTTCCTTCTAGTACATTCTCTGATACAATATCTTGGTATTCTATCAACAATTCTGCTACTTCCTTCTGTGATGGTTCTTCTCCTTTTGCGATGGTGTTTTCTACACTTTGGGTATCACACTTCTTTGGAATCAATGCAACACACATGTTCTCATGTCTCAATCCATCCAAAAATTTTCTTCCATCTACTAAACAGATTCTAGCATTGCCACATACTTCACTCTTGTTCTCTTCTTCGAAAGGTATCAAGATATGTCTTTTCCCATTTGATGTCACATTATAGGTATTCTTCCTCCCATCATGTATCACCTTTCCATAATACTACCATGGTCTTCCCATCAATATATGACATACATCATCATCACCTTACTCACTCTTGTAAAAGTACCCACCGGTGTCACCCTTGGTAGCAACACACTCAGGTGCACACTCAAGGCATCATCTTGGGTGATGTAACATTAAAAAAAGGTTTTGTTTTACTCTCTTTTTCATGAGTAAATTATGGGCATGACAATAGCATGGATTATATGATCCTATATGAAATTTTGCCAAACATTGTTCACTCACCAGTATCTTGCATTTTAGCCAAAGGTAAATTAATGTATGAGCCTTTTAATTATGGAAGTGGAGATAGCTTTTGACGCAATAATGGTATCCTTCTTGGAATCAAAACTATGTACTTAGTCATATCATGTTTCTATACTTCACGTTATTACAAAGGAGACCTTGGCCTTCATCTAATCCCATTCTATTACATAAACCATCTCTATCCAACTACATTAGGTAATTCTATCATCTACTAAACTTAGGTTCACTTTAAGACTTTTAATTGGGGGAACCTAACATTCAATCTTCCATTGTTAGGTTGTGGTATACATTCAAGTATTAGTGGCCCTAACATTGTAACGTTGAGCAACTTAGCATTGATGCTATTACAAATGATTCTAGGGAATAAAAATTACATTGGATATGTTTTCCAACTTCCTATAATCTTATAGTTTTGACAAGTAAGAGGGAATTAAAGCCTTTCTAGGTGACAAAATAAGAGGAAGGGACTATCACAAAAACATTACATGACCCATGCTTGCCTAGTTTACCCATATTCGAATTTCCCACAACTTTATCAACTCAAGGTAATTAAATAGATCCAGATCCTAAGTTAACCCTATAATACTATTCGAAGAAGAATGACATGCCAATTTTGTTATGAAGATAAACACTACACTACAATAGTGCTAAGATACTACATTACTAACCATAATATTTTTCTATATACTAGCTATTATATTTAATAAATTACTATTGTTATCAGTACTAAATATATATCAAAATGCACACTCTAACCCAAAGCTCCTTATATAAATTAATAACAGGAACATCGGTAACATCTTAATAATCAAAAATATTATATTGAATTACATGCGGAGTTCTATAAAAGTGACTCCATGAGAAAGATGACTTATATTAAGTGCACATAATGGATCGTTATAAATTAGAGAAATTAAACATATGATTGAGATAAACTAGATCACAACATAACAAAGAAACATTTATCTCTAAGGCATGAGTAGTGGAAATGTAAGCTTTTAGAAGTGGTGTGCACTACACAAAGTGGAAGGAACTCCCAACTAATCACTTTTATAAATACCAAATCCTAAAACAAGTGCCATGTAGTGGCGAGTACCTGCCTTGTAGTGTTGTTATTATAGTACTTGTTTAGTTGTAATTTTTTTCATAGATTAAATATGTGTTGTATAGACAAATTACATTCCAATAATGTTAGAGAAATATTTTTTTAAGGCATATATAAATATAATAACAAAAATGTAATATTTGTAGTATATTTAATTGTCATTCAATATATATGGTTTTCAAAATTGATAATTTAAATATTAATGAAATTGAATTATTAATTTTTGAACATGGTTTAATAATATATATTAATAATATAATTAATATTATTATTTATATTATAACTATAAAAATAAAAATAAAGGAAATACTTAATTAAAATATAAGAATCTTTATTTACAACATAAATAAAAAATCAGTGTAGTAAAGTATATTTAATTTGATTAACATTTTTTTGAAACAAACTATTCCTTGTTATTGACAAGTCGGGACATTTTGGAATGAAGGAACCAGTTCCAGAACTTTTGGTGGGAGTTTGGCGGAGAAGGCTTTTCTTTAGTAAAATTAGACTTTTGTTTAAAACGGAGAAAGTTTTGTAATTGTCAAGTCGAGATTTTTGAAACGAATTGGGCGTTGTTATCAGTGTGTCGGAAGAATTCAGAACAATGAAAGCAATTCTCAAAATTTTGGTTCTTCCGATATGAGTTTTGCTGATCAGGCTTAGCTTTCATAAGACTGTAAATTAGTTCTTTTGATGTTGCCAATAAGGCTTTAGTTTAGTAATATTGAAATAGGCTAAGTCATCTTATTGGTAAGTCGAGATATTTGGGAACTAATGAACTGGTTCTAAAAGATGAGGTTCTAATGACCTCTAATGAATTGGCAAGGACTCTCTTAAGATCGAGGCTTGCATTTGGAGTTTTTAATGTTTGAACTAAGGATTCAAGTTGTTTTCTATTTTCATGGATTTGACCTAAGTAATTTTCTTGTGTCATGTGGATGGTGAGGATGTGAAGGTGGGGTTTGAAGAGGCTTTTGAAACTCCTCCTCACATGGAATCTGATCCCTTGGATTTGGATTTTGTACTGGCTCATTAACTGAGAATTGAGAATAGAAATTTAATTAAAACAATGAAAAAGAAATTCAATTCATTTTGAAATGTAGAAAAATGATAAAAACCCTACCTACTTCTATTTGTTGAGTTTGTTGCACTTATCCATGGCAGGAATGGTGACATGGCATCTTGCTCGATGGAGCTCTCCTTTAATATTTCCAAAACATGTTCATGTTAAAATGCTACTCACATTTTTCTCTTCTCTTGAAAATCATTGTGAAACAATGAGCCACGGGTTTATTTTTTAATTATATTTAGTAGCAAATAATGTGATCACGTTATAACACGATCATATTTTAGGCTTGGTATTACCAAGCTTAAACTCAATTGTGTTATAATGTGATCACATTTTAGGCTCAATATTATCGAGCCTAAATGCAATCATGTTATGATTTTCTAGGACTAAAAAGTGGGGTGGCCACTTTTTGGTCCCCCATCTTCATGCACATGCCCATAAATGTGTAGTGGAGATAAATCACAATGGATTGAAGTTCTTGAATCAACATTATTTGAATGATGAGAAACAAAAATGAGTAAGAAAGATCCAAGATTAGGATTTTTATATAGAGGGGAAAAAAATGTAGATTTTTTTGTCTTTTACATAATGCATACTCTTGGTTCTATTAATGCCATTTTTGGTAATTGGAAGATTTCTATCATGGTATAACATGCCAAGTACATACATTTGTTTCTAACATCTTGGATGGATATGTGAAGGATGACAAGTATGTGCTAGTAGATGGTCTCATGTGGTATAAGGATAGAATCTTTCCAATGCTTAAATGTAAAATGAAGAAAATATTTTGAAATATTTGCATGATATATCCATGGTTGGCCACTTTAGATCCTATAATATTTGTAGATCTAAAAGAGAGAAATTCTCATGGAGGATCTTTGAAGAGGAGGTTCTCAAACACACCAAGGAGTACATCATCATCCATCATAATAAGGTAAAACATAGTTTGTTGCAGCCATTGCTTACTTCTTATCAAGATTGGAAAAGTGTGTACAAGGACTTTATCTTTAGTATTCCCAAGGTACATGATAAAGGTTGTAGTTATGTTGTGGATAGGCTTGGTGAGTATGCCTACATTTTTACCATCTATTTTGAATTTAAAGCACATAATATGGTTGAAACATTTTTCAAGAAGGTTTTCTGGATACAAGGGGTGCCCAAAAATATTGTTAGTAATAGACATGGCAGATTTCTTAGTTTTTTTTGGCAAGAACCATTTCATTTTATAGGTGCAAAAATTACTCTTAGCATAAGCTATCATCTACAAATAGCTAGAGAAACTAAAATGATGAATAAATGGGTAGAAAGATTCTTAAAGGATTATGTTTTAAAAAAATCAGCATGGTTTAAGTGGTTACATATGGGAGAATGTTTCTATGGTACCATCCAATATCAGTTCTTTGTTATGTTTCCATTCATGGCATTATGTGTTTATGATGCACTAGCTTGCATTGGTTTAGTGTTCATAAATAAAAGAGTGCTATTCATATGGTTACTAGATGCCATAATTCATGAAAGGGTGAAGAAGTCAAGGAGTAGAGCCATCGTAAACTATTTGGTTGTTTGGAGGAAATTACCTACAAGAAATGCCACTTGGAAAGAATCAGAAAACTTTGCAATATTTTAATTTGAATTGCTTGAGGACAAGCAATTTGTGGAAGGATGGACTTGTTATGTCTCCTTTCTAATAAATTTACTTTGGTGAAATTATTAGCACATTCGTATTTTCTCATGAGCTAAAGTAAATCAAAAGGGTAAATATTTTATTTGATATTTTAATTGTAATCCCACAAATTATGGATTTATTATTTTTGGGAGCAATTAAATATTAAAAACTATTATTTTATTGCACACGTGGGGTATGGGGTTTAATGAGGTGTAATTTTAACTGCCAAGAATGAATTTTAGGATATTTTATGATGGTTATGACAGATTCTATGATATGTTCCTACAAAATAGTTGATTTTATGACAACTTGTAAGAGGGGAGTTATTGTTTATTTTTAGCTAGGAATCTTGCAGTGGTTATGACAAGTGAGCACCATTTGAAGGGAATTTATTGGAAATACAATTATTTTAATATATTTTCTAATAGAGGAGAGTTTTTATTTGTGTCTATTATAAATATGTAGGTTTTTTCTTTCAGAAGGACTTTGGATCATATTTTTCTCTCAACTTTCTATATGAGCACGTGTGCTTTTACAATTTCTTTTATGGACAAAAACCCATAGGAAATTGTGATAAGTGGATGAAAACCCATTGGTTGATAAAATTAGAGGATGAAACCCCATTATTATCTAGGTATTGCATCTGAGCTTCATGTATTTGTAGTTTTCAATTTGGTGGATTTTTGCAGTATGGATTTCAACATAGTTGGTGTTTTTTAGTTTACTGTTGGTTGTGCTGTTTGGTGCCATTTTTATTTTGTTATTTTTTGTTCCTTGTGTATCCCCATATCTTATATATTCATTGGAGGAATCACATAAAAATTTGGAGTTATTCAGGGTATAGAGTGTGTGTTTTTGCAGGTTTTAGAGTGTATTGTGTGAACAAGATTTAGATTAGATTTGTTCTAGTTTGTTATTGATGCTTTTATGAATTTAATTACATTTAATTTCAATATACTTTCATCAAAAATCAATCAATATAATTTTTGATTCATTTGTTATCATTTATGTGCTTCTAGTTGGAATTGGGTGTAGTGAAATTGATGGTTTTGTATGTAGATTTATATTTCTCCTAAAACTGGTATTTATATGATATTATAAAGTAATAGGATGTAAATTTTATTTTATTTTATGTTAAATATCATTCATATGATTTTAGAAAATATTACCTTTGATTTGGTTAAGAAATTATCAATTTCGAGCTTCATCTGTGTAGTGGAAAATGTTGCTTTTGTGAGGAGATTGAAGGATAAGTTAAAGATATGATTTGTGTTGAAAATTAATTTGGTTGGGTTATTATAGTTTGCATAAAATAATTTGAGGCAGTCCCACCACAATTTCTATCATTCTCATGAATGAAATTTAGTTAAGTGCATAAGAGAAGGTTGGTTGATCACCTCATATGGTGCACCTTCACTGACAATTTTACTTTATTTTCCTATCCCCATCTCCTTGTGACCCTACCTTTTCCTAACCCCATATCCTCCTATCTCATCTCCTTTTCCATTTTTTAGCATATATTATATTATTTTTTATTCTACATTCTTAGAGTAGCTTTAGCTTAGTTGTAGCTTATTAGTAGAATAGAAAACAAAGATTGTCTTCTTAGGAAGCTCCCACCAAATTTGTGAAAAATTATTGATGAATAGGTTCCCATGCTATTGGATCTTCTTAGGCACTAGCTAAAAATTCAAGTGCACATATTTTCATTGGATTTGGTAAGTGGTGGTTGAGGTCTACAAAGTTTGTAAGTCCAAGAGAATCAAGGATCTGTGGTGGCCTATAAGCGTTTGGGCCCCTAGTCCATATCTTTGTTGTGAAAGCTTTTCCCCTAATGTCCATAGTTAAAAATCTACCACCAAAACTATTATTTACAATAACCAATTATATGGGATACTAGTTTCTATCTCAATTTGCTAATTCCTTCTTTTAAAGGGAAACACCATTAAATATCAAATAAGATGATGCTTGACATGCAACAATGATCAAAATAAATCTACAAAGTGTCTATGCACTAAAGAAAATTGATGTTCCAAGAAGGAAAATTAAACTCCAAGAATGCTCCTTTAGTTCATAATTAATTGACTACCTACATATAATATGCACAAAAAATTCAAATCAATCTCAAAATATTAACTACCAGGTATGCAAGTTACACTAAATGAACTATGAAACTATAATGAAATAACTTGCACAAGAGAATAATATAATAGAATGTACATTACAAATACTTGAGAATAATAAGTCACTTTGAAAGGGGAAACCTCCAAATGTCTCCAATAAAAACAAATTTTGTAATATGATGACCATAAACTAACCACTAGCTCTTATATACGATACTCATGCCTTGGATGCCACCCAAGCTGACTTAACTACCTATGTAAGAATATATAATTGATTACATAGCATAATTAATGGTTATGCTAGCCAAAATTTAGCCACACCTACCCAAATGTAATAAATGGGTTAAGGGTGTATCATGCCCCCCTCTTTAGAGAAGTGTTGTCCTCAATGTTGATTGATTGTAGATGGTTTTGCATAAAATATTCATTTTCCCATATAGCATCTTCCACTAGAGAATTCTTCCATTTGATCAAATACTCTATGATCACCCTCATTTGTAGCCTCTTAGTGCATGTTCAAAGAATTAAATTTGGTTCCAAATTTATTTTTCCCTCATTAAGCTCTAGTAACTTAGTCTAGGCTACAACTCTTTGTCCAATATCCTTCTTTACAAGAAACTTGGAAGATCATATGTTATTTTGTTGACATAAGTAACTCCAATTTGTATGATACACAATAAATCCTCTACAAAACCTTATAAGGACCCTAATACTTGGGTCAAATATTGTTATCCTTCTTCTATTGTTTTAGTGACATTTACTTATATGGTTGTAATTGCACAAAGATATAATCTCCTACTTCAAAATTTGTGTAACTGTGGTGCTAATCTACTTGTTTCATTCCATTTTGTGTCATTGCCAAGTTATCTTGTTGATGCTAGATGTGTTCTTCAACTCTTTGTACCTTTGGGTGTGCCCAAAATGAAGAGGTGATTGATGGTAAATGGTACTCATATAGTGCCAAAAATGGAGATATTTTGGATGAAGTATGAAAAGAAGTGTTGTACCACCATTATACTAGTGGCAGCCATTACACCCATCTCTCTTGTTTATTTGAAGCAAAACATCAAAGATAACCTTCCAAGTAATTGTTTACCACCTCAGTATGTCCATCTATCTAGGAATGATATGATGAGCTACGATCAAGTTGAGTGCCCAAACATGAAACTAAGTTAGTCCAAAAATTACTTGTAAATAAAGGATCATGATCACTTACTATGACTTTTGGAAACCCATGTAGTTTCAAAATAGTATCCATAAAGGCTATTGCTATAGTGCTTGATACAAATAGGTGTGACAAAGCACAAAAATGTGCATATTTAATGAGTTGATCTAAAACAACCATGATGACATTTTTTCCTTCAAACCCAGCCAAACTTGTGATTAAATCCATGGATGTTTCCTCCCACCTCTAGATTGGAATAGATAAGGGTTGTATAAGACTCAAATTATTAATTGTCTCCCCTTTATTTTTTTGGCATACCATGCATTCTGCTACAAATTTATGGACATCCCCTTTAAGCCCATCCTAAAAGATATCTTGCTTGATTCTATGATAAGTCTTCAAGAAACCTAAGTGTCCAACTACTAGAAAAACATGTAGTTCTACCAAAATCTTAAACTTAAGGTTTGAGTTCGTACATAGGTATAACTTGTCTTTGTACCATAAAGAATTTCCTTTCCATAGAAATTTATCTGGTAAATATGAATCTTGTTGGAGTTTCTCAATAGGAATTCAAGTATCCATGTCTTTCTCCCACACTTGTTGTGCCATATTTATGTATTTTTCCTATCACATGGAAATGTCATACAATATTGACTAGGTGTTCATCCCTTCTAGATAGAGCATCAACCACAACATTCTCCTTTACTTTCTTAAATATGATTTCAAAGTCATATCCCAATATCTTTGTGACCCATTTATATTGTTCTTCAGATGAAAACCTTTATTCCAAGAACTATTTAAGACAATCATGATTTATCTATACATTAAAGTGTGTAGTGCCCCCTCGTTGGTAGCTTGTGATGGTGGTAGTTCTGCATTGCTCTCTGTCAGTCAGAGACAGTTGTTAATTGTTCATTTCATTGATATAGTTTTGAGATAGTTGATTTGTGGGTTATGATTTATGTTTATCTGATGAACGATATTTGAATGCTATATTTAGACATCTTTTATGAGTTAGATGACATTATGAGTACTTCAATTATGATGTGTTGAATAAGTTTAGTAATGGATTATTATTTACATGTTTTATTAGATTCGTAGATATCTATTTTTTAATGTTATGATTATAATCTTATCCAAGAGCAGGGACGGTGTAGCATTACTCATTTCGAGTACCCTGCTATGCCGCGATTCTCTGACTCTCTATGTGTTGACATATACATGCTTGATCATATTTAATCAGTTGTTTGGATGCAGGCTGCAGGTACCGAACCTCGACTCCACCTGATATAGAAGGTTTGAGCGGGTTCTTTCACTAATGGATATTAGTGATGGGAGATAACACAAGGTCTAATCCACTAAGTTGGTCCTTGTCTTCTGTTGTGGTCTTGAGTCATGTTGGGATACTTGGTCCTTGTCTTGTGATGATGGGTCAGGTTGTTTCGTAATGTTTAGTCAAGTCATATTTTATAATGTTAAAATTATTCTCCTGTGTGGATGGAAGATTCTCTAATGGATTAGTGGTTATTAATAATGCTCCTATTTTGTTTACTAGATAATTAATGAATTAGCTTAAAAGCTTTGGATGACACCTTGGTAAAATTTTATAATAGGTGAGAATTATAATCGGCTATCCAAAAAGTAATTATGTGGTAAAATTGGAGTTACGGGTACTTAGTGGGATTGAGCAGTGTTGACTTGTGTTAGAATGGTATCCATGAGATGTTTCCTATCTATTGCATCCTATTGAGTAGTTCAGATGCCTTGTCTGTGCTTCCACATCTTGCATGCATGTCATTACAAAATTACGTATATGCCTATCGAATACTTCATTATAAGCTACATATATCCTTCATTATTATATGCATGTCATTATAAATTGTGTATATCCTCGTTATGGTTTTATTATTAGGTGTTATTCTAGTTAGTTCACACTTGCATAATTTGCATGTAGCACTTTCACTCTTAAAACCTGGCTCAGTAAGTGATTAATTTATAGGCTTGTCACTTGGTCACATGGTGGTCTTTGTCACTTGGTCACTTGGTATAGTAATTAATCCTTAAGTTCAAGGTGTATCTCTATGTCCGATTGTGCACATGGTGGCCTTTGGGTATGGTTTCAACTCCTCACATGGAAATCTATGTGTATGTCACCTGTGGTCTGCTTTAATGGCATCATTTTATTTGTGGGCTTAACAAATTTATATTTTTCTCATGCTAAACTCTAAGTATTTTTCTAGTGTCAATGACCTGACACGTTTTTTTGTTTCTTTTTTTCTCTTTTTCGCTGTTGAATTCTTGTGGTCATCCACCACATAACTTAAATCACATTTGTCCCTTAGTTTTGACCCCTAGTTTGGTTCTTAACCCGTAGCCTTACTTCTAACCTGAGCCAGTGCCTTTAATTGCAAGAAGTTTCCGCTGCTAGTTCAGAAAATCCTCTAACTTTTGTTTAAACATTGTTTTACCAGAATAACCGTTATATTCCTTCTTGAACATGATCGCTTGCTGGAGACAATCAAGATCTTTGAAAACCAATTATTATCATTTGATCAGAGGTTTTCACATTCTGACAACAAGAAGAATACAAGAAGAGCATCCTCGATGTTATTAACATATTTATTGGCTATCTTAGAAGTGCATAAGTATGACGCATCCTAACTCTTCTTTCTTTCTGAGTTCATTTTTATCAGTAGTTTCATCTTTTTAGAAATCTTTCTGACTTTATTTTTTTTAGAAAGAGTAAGGTATATTTTAGAACGAGAATCTTAAATATTTGTTTTTAATAAAATGTATTTTAAAAAAAAAAAGATTGAATCTTTACCAGATTGAACATAAAATATATTATGAACACGGGGAAAAATATGGCAATTAAGTAATAAAGTAAATTAATAGGATGTGGTAGTAATTTAGTAAAGGCTTGGTATTAGAAATAGTATAAAAATTATTATCATTCTCGGTAAGAATATAAATTGTCATCTGAATTAAAAATGTTATAGTTTGTTACCCAAAATGAAAGAAAATAATTACAAATTGAAATGTAAATGCATATAAGTATTTATTAGCTTGGTTCCGCCTAGGGTTTGCTTTCTTTTTGGAGGGCCTCCATGTGTGTACCAGCTGGAACTTGTGGTGGCGTGGAAATATGCATGGTCGAGTATGGACACGTGTGGTCCGTTTTCGGTTGAAGGGAGGAGTAGAGGAGGCTTTCAGGGGGGGGGATGCAGTTGGCTTTTAGGAGCGCTGTGTGGAATCTGGAAGGTGAGTTTTTAGTCCTCCTCTGCAACATGCCCTGTTCGTTTTAGTTTGTTTATGGAATGTTATTTTTTTAACAGAGCTTCCTCATCACTTGGATGAGATTACATCCCCACCATCACTTTTAGGTCATGTTGGGTAATCTTTCTGTAGTTTTGTCAAAGCATTTTCCATTGTTTTATCTCTGTATCGACATTGAGATCCAGACTCCCCATAGGAACATACTCATCAGCTACCATGGTATTGGTTGCATTTTTCTTTTTTTACAGCAAGTTAAATTTCTTTGTGTGGAAGGTCTATCTTACTAACCAAGCCAGAAAAAGAATCTCCCCACTCGAATGCCGGCTTCCAAGGAGACTTGCGTTGATATCATGGACACCCACATTTTCGACTATGGGAATCCTTGCGAAATTTCTAGAGCCTTTCAATAAACCCATTTTGAATTTATCCTGCACTCGTTGCATTCTATGAAACCACATGGCTTTGAGGCACTTTGTCAAAGGGTGCATGCACCTTGCCTATGCTTCCACGTTTGGTATACATGTTTACCAGAGTGTCTCCAATCATAATATCTAACAAACATCCCCTTACCATTATGTTTTGATGGATGTCCATACTCTATCTGAGAGCTCCCATTTTGGCACAGGGAGGGAGGATGCTACCAAGGTTGTGAATTCTAGTTTACACTTACCAACTAATTTTTCTCGAAAGTTTTTAAAGCTATTTTTTTTTTTTACACCACGATTTTCTGTGTATCCTATAATCATTGCATTTTGTGATACCACATTTCGTGAGGCATTTCGTCAAACAGTTTATGTGCTTTGTGTGTGCTTCTACATTTTTCATACATGCACACTGAGGCATTTGAAACTACAATGTGTGATGAAATTTGTCCTTCCTCTATGCTTTGATGTATGTCCATACCCTGTTGCGAAAGCTCCCATTTTGACACAGGCAGGGAGGATGCTGGCAAAGGTTGTGGAATGTGACTTTACACCACCAGTTGCATTTGCTTAAAAAGATTCGAAGTACTTTTCAACAAAACCATTTTAAATATATCCTGTAATCATAGCATTCTATGAGGCCATATTTCTTTATGATCCCACATTTTGTACACCTGTCCATAAGGGCACTTGCAACTGCCACATCTGAAAAAAATTCCCTTCCGTTATGCTTGATGAATGTCTCTTTCGAGACATCCGGTAAAATCAGCATGATACAGAGTATAAATTATTGAAAGCAAGATCTAAAAGTTGAGATTAAGAGCGAGAAAGTACATAAACCTTGACATTGCCAAGGCAATTTCAAAGTCATAGAACGAAGGAAGTTCCTCCAACTGAAGATACAACTTGTAATCCCACTTAACATTCCTGAATTCTATTATAACTTGGTTACCATAAAGCTTCCCATCCACACAGCTCTTTCCTATAAGCTTATAAGAACCTAAGGTTGTTAAAAATGGCATAAGTAAACACAGATTATAAAGCTTTAAAGTCGTTGACCTTGACTAGGTGCAAACAATACTAGATTATCTATACTATAATGTCTACTGAAAACCCAAGTCAAACTAGGCTTCCAATGTTTTAGTAAGATTTAAGAATAATGATAAATTATCTATCCTATGGTTAGTTTAGCTAGGCATTTAATGTTTAGAAAGAGTATCAACAGAACCATGTTGCTCAGAACAACTTGCATGGATTTTCATATAGAAAGGCATTTGGATCCTAAGAGATAACTATGAATTTTCAGATAGGAATCAGGTTTCCAGATTAACCAGAGCACTGTCAAACTTGAAAGAAATTGTCTACGGATTTAAAAATAGATAAAAATATTGTAATGAAGAGAAGATTAGTATTGGTCCAATGGAATAGAGTTATTTATTTATGTAATTATTATATTAGAGATGTAGTCAATTTTGGGTAAGATGTTTATTATGTGAACTTAATGCCATTAAAATTGCTATAGCATTTAATATGTAGATTAGCATGAGAAAGGTAACATTAAGGTATGTAGTTGTGTTATTATTTCAATAGAATTTAGGTCCTTAACAACTTTGCATTGTGATGTTTATAGGATTAATAGCTTATGGAATAAGTTAGATTATTAGCCTTAGCTAGTTAAAGCTAGTTGCCATTTCATGATTTTAGTCACTGGTTTAATTCGTTGTGTTGATTATAACATGTTTAAGAACCTAGTGTAGTTAACCTCTTTTGCATTACCAAATTGGTTGATTTAATGCTAAGGTTATTGTTTCCAATAGAATGGTAAAAGGTGTTGTAAAGTAATATTACCTACCTTATACTCAAATGAATCATGGCATCGAGTGTACTAATAGATTTAATCCCCATGTATGCTGATTGGAGTTATGTTGAGTTAAGTTTAACGATGGTTATGCTCGAAATTCCATTTTAGTCTTCAAGCAAAGAGGTAATTGGTTGATTTTGTTATCCTTCAGTCTAGAGTCATGTTGTTCAATGGATTGTCATGGGCTTTGAAGGTCAGATTGCTAATCTTCTTATATTGAGAAATGTATGTAACCATAGCAGTCGTGTGTTCAATTTGTTGACTCCAAAGGCCTAATCGGTTGAGTTATCAACTTGATATTCATGTCTCACTGTTCTTGGTGTTGGGTTCAAGCTTTCCTTGACTTTTGTTTAAGTAAGACGATCGGTTTATGGTTCACCTTCCTTGCCTTATTAATTCCTAGAGTTATGGAGTTTTGCTTTTCGTGATAACTTGGTGTAAGTTGTTTCCTTGACTGGATAGAAGTTCATTGAGTCTCTTATGCTTGATTGTCACCTTGTCGCTGGTGTTGGATCTTGTGTCTATTTTGGGGGTGAGTTGTGTTTATGTGCGTTTTCTTGTGAATACGATACATTGTTGGATATGAATTTTGGTCATGTGGTCAAGTTGTATTTCCAAGGCCTATGATGTTTATGGGTTATTTCAGTTAATATGGTATATTATGGCTCTTGTTCATATGAGGGAAACCTTGTCATGTAACGGGAAAGGATGATGCGATTGGTCTAAGCTCATTTCTTAGTTTGAGTCTTTTGTTGCAAACAAGTGTCAAGTGTTAACCCTTGGTTTCCATTTTGGATGAGGAACTTCTTTGTGATATAGTGTCTGTGTACCTAACTCTAGAGGGGTAGTTCTTGGCTTTGGTTCAAATTATGGCATTGGGTTATCTAGATTTTTGCACCTTGCAATGATTAGGGGATGGCCTCTTGGATATAGTGCTTGGTTCTTGATGGTTTTGCTTCATTTTGAAGAGATTATGGATTTCTTGTTGTGGCCTAGTGAATGGCATATGTTATGGCCTAGATCTGATCTGTGGCTTTTATACCTATATGTTGTGGTATGTATGTTTGACCAGAGAACGCTAAGGGAGTGGCATTCATGGTGGGGCCAGTGCCTAGTGAGAGGCTGCCAGGGTAACCATAGATGGGGGCCAGCTTCTGGTGATAGATAGCCTGGGTAACCCATGCTAGGACCATGCGATGAAACTCACCTTATGCAGTTCTATTGTTCTTGGTGGTACCTCTGGAGTGATATCTTGACTTGTGCAGTGTTGTTGGTATGGTCGGTTGTTCCATGTCTGTTGTCATTCTGTTATTGGTTGTCTCTTTGGCTTAGTGGAATCCTCGTCATTATCTCCTAGCTCGGAGGGGTAGACCTCAGGGTTCCACATGGTTGGGTGGTAAGAGCTATCCATTGGTCCTTTTTGGAGATACAGTTTGAGTTCTGCGCGGAGGTGTTCTAGTTCCAATTCGCTTTCCTCCTTCAGAGTTGTATGCTTTCTTATGTAATCTTTTGTAAACTGACATGATCGGTCTTATAATCTTGTAATCCTATACTGAGACTCTGTAATTAATCTATCCTGCTATAGTAAAAGTTGTCTATATCTATTTTAGCAGTGTAATGGTTATTGCTTCTGTAGTTTTATTTTTTTCATTAATGCAGTTATGTTGCCCTAGAGTTGTTAGAAGAGTAATTTCATTTATACGGTGTAATATGTTATGTTTGGTTACTACTTTGCACTATCTTGCTTTCAAAAAAAAATTATTTCTGTAACTTTTGCACTTTTAGTCTGGCAATCTAGGGTTACCTGACAGGGCATTACAAAGTGTCTTTCCAATAGATAAGGTTTCCATTGTTTGATTGAATGTAAGATAGCCAACATTTCTTTCTCATAAATTGGCTTTAATAAATTTTTATCTTTGATTTGGTGACTCTCAAATGCTATGGATTTTCCTTCTTACACGAGTACTACTCTATTCTATGTCCTTAAGCATCACATTCCATAATAAATGTTTTAGAAAAATCTAGGTTAGATAGAACTATAGTTGTGCACATGACTTCATCTTCTTATATTCTTTGGTAGCTACTTTATTCCATTCGAAGGAATCCTTAAAAAACTATATGAGAGGTGATTCTATGCTACCATAATTCTTTACAAATTGATGATAATAACCAATAAGACCTAAGAAACCTTTTATATTTTTGAGGGCCCTAGACATTTTCCATTCTACTATAGCCTTGATCTTGCCAACTTGATTCCTTCATGTGAAACAATATAACCTAGGTACTCCACTAATTTGAATCTAAACACACCTTTGGATGGCTTAGCATAAAGATGATGCTATTCAAGAATATATAAAACTTGATTCACATGCTACAAGTGTTTCTCCCAAGTTTTTCTATAAATTAAAGTTTCATTAAAAATACCAAAATAAATTTCTACAAGATGGCCTAAAAATAGAGTTTGTAAAACTTTGAAATGTAGATGGTGCATTTGTGAGGCCAAAAGGCATCCAAAAGTTCATAGTGGCCCTCATGGTTTTAGAAAGTTATCTTATATACATCCTCATTCTCTAATTCTGATTTGATGATAACTAGAATGAAGATCTAGTTTGGTAAAATAAATAGAACCATTAAGCTCATCTAACAAATCAATAATTAGTGGAACTAGAAACTTATCTTTTATGGTGTACTTGATGAGCTCTTTCTAATCAAGGAACATCCACAAGGTGTCATCTCTTTTTCACACCATTACCACTAAACAAGAGTAAGCACTTTTACTATGCCTAACTATACCAACCTCTAACATCTCTTGTACCATCTTCTCAATCTCATTTTTCTATGCATATGGGTACTTATAGGGCCTAATGTTGGGTGATTGGCTCCCTCATACTAGTTAAATAACATGATTATGATCTCTTTTAGGAGGCAATCCTTTCGGCATGATCATTATTATTCCATTTATTTATGGATTATTCCTACACATGCATATGTATCTTTCTTAAGTGTTTTTTAGTCTTCAAGAGTTAATTACCACTTTATTAGCCAATCAATAGTTACATTATTTTTAGAATTATTGTCCATGAGATTAGTGGTAGTTATCTCCATGATTTGAAGTGGAAGTAATGCTTCCTTCCTCCTATATATAACACCTATTATAAATCTTTTTTTTATTGAGTTGAATACATTCTACAATGTTATTATCATTTTCTCTCTCTTAGAGATTTGTTCATTCTTTAGCTTTTCTCGTTGAATAGGTATTATGGATAGAAAATTGGTACAAAGACAATACAAAGATAATGCAAGATACCTAATTGCCTTTACCTTCAAACCAAGTCCTCCACACATGATAGAACAAAGTAGATGCACCCAAATCTACTATGTTTGTTCTCTTTCATGGATGATGGATAGGATGAGATGTTGATTGCTCATATCTGTAGCATAACAATGATAGACAAGAGGATCTAGAATGATTTGGATAGTATGATGATGTATGAAGATGTGACCCCTTCAAGAGCCCCTTAAGAGCCTCCAAATGGCTTGGGTGAGGCTTAATTTATAAGATATGAGAGATATGAATGGATGACTAGGATTAGATTAGGGATGGATGGCTATGATTAAATGAAACAAGGAGCTGTAGTCATTTGACAAGTGTCTCATGAGGGTTCAATGGGAGGAATGAAGTCAAATGGTCTTCCACCTTACAAGGATTAGAAGCTTCTAGCCATGTGAAGATAGAGACAAATGTGGAATTAAATAATAAAATTATTCAAATTTTTAGAAAGGGATGATGCAGAATACATTAATTAAATAAATCTTTAATTTATTTAATTAATTTGGATGAGGGAAAAGTGGGAATTATTTAAATAAATATAATTTATTTAATTAATTGTCTAACGGGATTGAAATGGGAGTAAATAGTAATTAGTTAAATAAATATGATTTATTTAACTAATTTGGTGATGAAAGGGTTTCTAGGACAAAACATGTTACAAAGTGTCTCAAGTGATGTATCGACAAGGCATGGTCATTTTTAGGTGTACATTTTGCCCCTCTTTGAGATGGTGTTGTGACTAAGAGAAGTAACATCATTTAAAAAAAGATAAGGTATGGATGGAGGAAAAGAATGCCTTAGCCACTTGAAAAAGTGACAAGGAGGCATATATGTAGAGATGGGATAATGATGTATGGATATGATGATGCCCCCTCAAGAGGATATGCGGGTTAGCAGAACATGGATATGATCTTGAAATAGATGAAAGGGATTGGTCAAGGAGATGGAGGAAGAAATATAAAGGATGGATGAAAGAGATGAATGATACATTATGCTGCAATGAAGTGAGCAATCGTATAGTTTGATATATCACTAGACATTATGTACCAAGGTATAAGGACTAGGGTGATGATGTGTCTTGTGCACCCAGCATAATACAACCTTATCTAGACCTATGCAGAAGGAAACTTAGAGCATTAAAGCCCTAATGCACAAAAGGTATGATATGACCTTAGATGTAAAGGATAATGGAAAAAGCTATTCCAACATACATAAGATATGGATATTAGCTGGAAAGATACAGATTTGATACAAATACAAGATAAAATGATAACACACATAAGCAAGCATGCACAAATGATAGAAAAACAAACAAGGTATTGACCCTGTCAAGCTATAAACTAATGATTGATTGATTAATTAATTGATAATGATGATGATGATACTAGTGTTGTTGGCTATGTGAATCAACACTAGGATTTGATTGATAAAGGATAGTGTTGACATTGTGGGGAACGATATATCCCTAGATTGAAACAAAAGGATGTGGGAATGATATATCCCATTGTTGATTGATACTAGTGTTGTTAGACATAAAAATCAACACCAAGATTTGATTGATAATGATGGATCTATATACTTTTAAGTTAGATAGTCCTTAAGCAAGAGTTTATTAGATTGGATTGATGATGTTTTGATTTGGATTGATTTGATTTTATTTATTTGATTGGATTGATTAATTGATTGATAACAAGGCTTGAATCAAGACCATGGATATGATTGGATAATTTTTCTTGATTGATTGGATAGATTGGTATGGAATAAGGGTGACTTGCATTTGGATTATTTCTTGGACTTTTTTTGGATATTTGATTTTTTTTATTTTTAATATTTTTTTTTTGTATTTTTGAATGTTTTTGGATGCCATTAGAATATATTTGGACAACCTTTGTGCTAGATACCAATGACAAGGGAAAACCAAGTCTAGATGCAAGGGATGAAGATGGGATTGGATGAATGGATAATAGGATAAGTGATAGGAAAGGGAATGAAAGACTCATGATAAATGGATGGATAAGAGGATAGGCTATAGTTGATGGCATAGAAAGCTTATGATATAGGGTTGGATAAAAGGATAGGTGATAGTGCATGAAATGGATGTGTGCAATATAAGGGAGCTAGGATGTCATCTCCAAAGACTATGTCGCATAGGAATAACATGCCCCATTCTAGGTATAATGCTTAGGATTTTACACGATAAAACTTATGAAGAGAGGATGATAGGATTAGTTGGAAAGGAGAAGGTATATCAAGAGATGTCCAAAGCAATTATCAACATTTTGCTCCCATATCTTTATCAAGATCAAAGGAGAAAAGGAGGATGGATGCACAGTATGATAGGTATGTGGTTATAATGGCTAAGGATGGTAAGATAGGATATTATTGGATGGGAAATGATAGTTTGAAAATGATAGGTTGGATATGATAGTTTGGATGAGACAACGTGCCCCCAAGTGTAAGTCACATAGATAATCAACCTACACATGATGCATGTTTACTAGGTTTTCGTCATGGTACTTATCCAAGGAGACACCAAGGGTGGTTTTCACCATTGGATGAAAGGATTTCTCTTTACTATTTTTATTTTTTCTTTTTCTTTTTTTTTTGTTGATTTTTTTTTCTTATGGGATATTTGGATGAGATAGGTGGATATGAAGAAGAGGGATGAGGACTCAAGCATCTAATTCCATGAAAGTTGATAGTCCCATTAGAGATGGATGTCACACATGGACCATGTCAAACATCATTATTCTCATATATGTTGGTAGGGGATTGCATGAGAGGGAGATAAATTAACTGGATAGTGGATTATGTAGGAAGGATAGTGGATTATGATGTGGATTATGGATGTAAGGATAGTTGATTATGATGTGGATTATGAAAGGTTCATGCAAAAGCATGGACCATAGGGAGGTGATGGATGAGATATGTAGGATAGTGGATGAAGGATGGGGAGATGGAGGTATGTGGGAATGTTGAGGAATGGAAAGGAACAAAGACCAACGGTTGCACACACTGTGATAAACACGAAAGTTTTTGATTTGGAGGAGGTGTAGAAAGCAATGAACATGTTTTCTTAGGGGATGGTCCATGTAGGAAATTAGGTACCCACATAGACTTAGGATTTTTATGATTTTTGCATTGCATGATGGATGAAGGAATTTGAGACTTTTGAATAAAGTGGGATTTTTGGGAATTTTGAGATGTGGATGCTTCATTTGACTTGAGTTCTTTTTGCTTAGGGACCCAAACCATTTTATTTTTGGATTTTTCTTTTGGAGGTGTAACATTAGAAAATGTCCCCTTGGGGGCTTTTCCCTCATAAGGTTTAGCTCCTAGGTCTTTAGTATGCATCTAGGACATCTTAGTTCATAGTTTGGCATCTTGATGGAATGAGACCTAGGTTCCATGGAAAATTGGACCTAGGTGGACCCCTTGAGCTGTACCCTACCCAAAATAGGGGGGAGGACTTGGGTGCCCACACCCTAGTCCTACCCTATTTTGGGGCAACCCTAATTTTTAGGTGTTAGTTTATGACTGTTATTCGGGCCTTTTGCTGACACGATAAGTTTTGATTTTTTAAAATCTTGGTGGGAGTGCTTGTAGTTGCATATATAATCATTCTTAGGCATTCATTTGTAAACTAGATTTCAACTAGATGACAACTGTGATGTTTAAGTGTTCTCAAGGTGATTCAAGGCTTTCTATTGTGTTGCAAGAGTAGACTTATGTGTTTTGTGTGTTGATATTTATAGATTTGAGCATCAATTTCCTCATGGCATGAAGAGTATCTTCCTCCCATGAGAGCTTCACTACAAGGTGACATTATATTGTGTTTTCATTATTGATTCCTTTAGTTTTTTCCTCTACCTCACAAGGGCATGCACTCTTTATCAGATAACAGTGTTTGGAGACTTAAGTGTCCTCTGGGGCTTGACTGAGGCAAGTCTCTAAACACCACAACCCCCAAACCAAGTCTTGTGATTATAGGTTACAGGTGTCTCATTTGAGAAAAGTGGAGTTGCAGGAAGGATTGACAGGCATCAAGGATTCAGGATCTGAAGAAAAGGACATAGGAGCACTTCCAGGACTTGGGTGCTCGCTCTAGTGTCCTTTGCATCTGAGTTTCAGGAAATAGAAGTTACAGGGCTGATCAGTGTTGGAAGGAGGTCCAGATTTTGCAAAGAAACTAACACCTTGGACTTGGGCGTCCGCTCTAGTGTCCCCAACTATTTTTCTTGAACCTCAAAAATAGGTATTCTATAATTTGATATTTTACTCCTGTCTGCAAGAGCCTTTTCCGTCATTCGTCAATTTGTTGTTGTATTTGCATAATTAGGGTTTTAATGGTTAATTGGGCATAAGAGAAGGAAAATTAATAATTAAATTCCTAATCCAAGTTTCCCTACATCTACAAGTGACCTAGCATATGATAGTTCTCATCACTCAACCCTAGATCCTTGCATGTATAGTGGAGTGGTGGATTTAAACATCTAAAATCTAAAACATTGATAAAGCCAATTTTCCTCTAAACATTTTGGTGAACCTGTGTTTTTGGACTTAAATTGCAACTTACTGAGTGTGTGTCTTCAGATTTGGATTGATCTAATTCATTCATATAGTCATTCATTTTATTGCATTAAGAAAAATTCAAAAAAATTAAAAAATTTAGAAAATACAAAAAAAAATTGCATTGTTTGGCTTACTAAATTGCATCAGTTATTTCTAAAATTTCCTAATTCATGATTTTTGCATCAGATCTGATATAAACTACAGAAAAATCCAAAAAAATCATAAATTTGCATTACATTTTCATCATTTAATTGCTAGGGTTTTGTGGAAATTTTGACAATTTTATATAACTTAGTAATTCCAAAATATAGGGTTAGTAGGCAAAATTTTTTTCTCAGATTTTTATACCGATTTTAGAGACTCATTCAAATTAACATTTGGCTATATTCTTTCATTTTAGTGTAAATTTGCATTTAGATTTAAAATATTTACATTTTTGCATAGAAATTTTCAACAAAAACTAGTAATTTTCATGCATTTTCATTAGATTTGCATTGGCATTTTGCATGTTCAAGATTGAAAATAATTTTAGATCTGAGAGTAAGTCAATTTCATCATAAATTAGACTCCAAAACATTCACATAGCATTTTGTCCCAAGAGTTCAAACCTAGGGCTTCAAAAACAACGATTTTCACTAAATTTGGCCTTATCGACTCTCCAAACTTGCACCGTAGGCATGTTGTGAAAGGTATTTTGACATTAGTTTTCTGTCATAGGGAAATAATTTTCTTCCCCTCATAAAAATCTTCACAACACCCTTTTAATAGGCTCTTGTAGTGAAAATTTGGTGAAAAACCACACATTTTGGCTATTTTTGCCCTAGGGTTTGACCTAGTTTGCACTCCAAGTGCGTTGTGATCAATTCTATGGATTGAGGTGACTAATATTATTGATATTATTTGTTTTAAATCCTAAAATTTCTTACAACACCCCTTTTTCTAGGTCTTGGAGTTGAAAAACCGTAAAAAATTGCTTATTTCGCTATATTTTCACTAGGGTTTTACCTTAAGTGGCATTAAAAGTGTGTTGTGTTGGGTATTTTGGCATCAAGTGGATGTTATTACTGATATTATTTTCTGTCCATCATCATTTTCCTCACAACACCCTTTGTTATGCCCTTTTGTATTGAATTTTGGTGAAAAAAGTGCCTATTTTGACATATTTTCACTATATTTCGACTTGGCATTATCTTGGATTTGCATCAAGAGTGTGTTGAAAGTCATATTATTGCTGTTTTGGACTGATATCAGACATATAACTTTCTTCCCCTGATCAAAATCCTTACAACATCCTTTGTTTCATTCATTTGCATTGGAAAAAGTAAAAAAAAATCAAGCATCTAGGTCACTTTTTGCATATAGCTTTGCAGTTGTCTTTTGTATACTTTTGGAAGACTGTAAAAATCTGATTTTACATTTATTTGGAGATATTTATTATGGCTACTTATTTGGAAGAATTGTTTTCATACATCATGGACATGGATCATTTCTCTAAATTCACTGATAAATATCCTCAAGTTTTGGAACAAATAGCACACATTCATGATGTTGATCTCTCTATATGCTCCACATATGAAATTCTTTGCAATATAGGTGACTTTGATAGCTTCACAACTCTCATGGGAATATACCCTTCGATATTCAATGATTTCACTAAATTCATGATTAATAATACATATACTAGTGATGGTCTTAAAATGTTAGATGAAGCCTTGGATGATTTTATGGAAAACTCTACTATGACACCTATTTATAAAACATGTAATGATAACTCTGGTTTACCTTATGATCCCTCTCCAAAGGTTATTACCCCTCATTAGGACAATTTGATGCAAGAGGATGATTTCATTGACACATCTAGTAACATCACATCCTCAAGTCTTCATTCTAATGATCACTTTGGCCAAGAGGAAGCATTAGTGAATGAAGAACTCCCTTCAACAAAGAGTGTTGCATGGGTAGACAAGGAGCTTTCATCTAACATCAATAAAAACTCTATCATAATGCATAAAACCTCTATGGATCATCCTGGCAACCTTGTTCCTTTAGTTGATTGTTCAAACACCTTGGATTTCACTAAGGAAGAGAAGACTTTTAATGTCCCTCCTTTGTTTGAATATTCAAGTCATTTGGACATCACTAAGGATGCAACCCTAGTGGATTAGGAGAAGTCTCTCACATTAAATCCCTTAAGGATGGATGTTGAGATCACTCAAAATAATTTGCTTCTCCCACCACCTAAGAGGATAACGAATATGTGTACTAATGAACTTCAACAAGAAAACATTCCACCTAACATTGAATCAAACCAAGAAACATTTAAGAATGAATAAAATTATAATGACAATGGCTTGGCAATTATACCTTACGTTCAAGGGTGGGAAGCTGACGATGATTTACTTGATGATGAGACTTAGGCGAAGACCCTATAGGTAAGTATCTCTAATCCTTTATCTCTCTTGTGATGTACTTCCTCTGTGATGTGTTATGTGTTGTTTAGGCCTTCATGGAATGACCTCAGATTCTCTCGAAAGGTTCAGGATACTAGGAGACCGCCTCTGTTGTGACCTTCTTCTATTTGTATCATCATTCTTCTAAATTTCTCTCTTTGATTTCATTGTTGAGTGTTGTGTCTTACTGACATAACGTCGTGGTTGGTGACCTAGGGGTACCCTCCTACACGACTATCCCTAAGAGACTTATTTCTCCTCTCTTATTTATTGTTTCCCTTCCTCTAGTGTTTCCATCTAGTGGGCGGATGACGACAAACACTTATACTGATGCGCACCTAGTGTCCCTTTCAAGAGCATTCAACAAATGGACTTAGTTCCTAATATGATGACGGGGTTGTATATCTTATCCAATGCTTGGCTAGCAGAAGCACTCGTGCTTTCTACGTAGTGAATTTGATGATGTTTTTGTCGCATTTACAAACCTTAACAATACTGCTGCTCCATGTACCTTTGTTTGCCTTTGAATCTGGCCTTGGTAGTACTTGATTTGGAGAGCTTCATGATATAGTCCCATGGTTATCCTCAAACTCCAAATTTGTTGTATAACCTTGGCTCTTTGTGTGGTTAATCATATGCATTAATGTTGTTGTTTATCATGATGTTGTAGACACTAACATGTTTCTTGTAGGGATGTGTTTGTGGGAACATTTGGCAATCATAAAGTACATGTCACCTCTGGGGGGCATGGACTTTGTGAAAGTCAGTGTGCCCTTGTGTGTTTTCTTCCTACCTTAACGTGCTTGATATCAATAACTGATATCAACCACCTTAAGGTGGGGGCATATATAAGGTAAGTTGTCTGTTGTAGATGTTAGCTATGTACTTGTCCTTAGGTGTAGTCTAAAGACTTGCTCGATGAGTACATCTTGCATCCTAAGTTTGTTTGCAATCAATCAATCAATCATGTAATCCCTCTATGGAGGCAAGATATTGCATATATCCTTTTTATTTTAAGTCCTCTGCAGAGGTGGGGAGCAATTTTGTGACTAACTCAACCGTTAAGTGTGTTTTTGGTGATTGTTGTGGTGAAGCCCAATCATCAGTGTGCACCTGTAATGTGCCTAAGATGGTGTTGGACCTAGAAATAGGTGCACTCCATCGCTTGTCTGCCGTGTCTTCTCCATGTCTTCAAGTGTGTGTGTGTTTTGGTGTGCTTGTTTTGTGTGGCATGTTTGTTTCCTCATATGCAATCTAAAGACTTGCTCGATGAGTGCATCCTGCATTTTGGGAGGTTTTGTGTGTCTTGTGTGTGTGTTTCCCCATATATACAGTCTAAAGACTTGCTCGATGAGTGCATCCTATATTATGGGAGGTTTGTTTACTTTCCAGTACTTGCATCTACATTTCATAAATATGAGAAAAAGAAAAGAAAAGATATCATTTATGTCTTCCATGCATTAATGTGTCTTCTATGCTTTGACTGTCTTCTCTGTGTTCTATATGACTGTAACTATTTTCTCCATGTTTTGCATGCCTGTTATTGTCTTCTATGTGACTGGCATGTCTTCTCCATGCTTGATGCATTTGCTGTGTTTGTGACCTTACTTTAATGCATGTATTGGCCTCGTGTTTATACATACATTAAAGTGGGGGCTAAATGTAACATTAGAAAATGTCCCCTTGGAGGCTTTTCCCTCATAAGGTTTAGCTCTTGAGTCTTTAGTATTCATTTAGGACATCTTAGTTCATAGTTTGGCATCCCGATGGAATGAGACCTAGGTTCCATGGCAAATTAGACCTAGGTGGATCCCTTGAGTTAGTTGTACCTTGCCCAAAATAGGGGGGATGACTTGGGCGCCCGTACCCTAGTCTTGCCCTATTTTGGGGCAACCCTAATTTCTAGGTGTCGGTTTATGACCGTTATTTGCTTCTTTTGCTGACACGGTAAGTTTTGATTTTTTCAAATATTGGCGGGAGTACTTGTAGTTGCATATATAAGCATGCTTAGGAATTCATTTGTAAACTAGATTTCAACTAGATGGAAATTGTGATATTCAAGTGTTCTCAAGGTGATTCAAGGCTTTCTATTGTGTTGCAAGAGTAGACTTGTGTGTTTTGTGTGTTGATATTTGCAGATTTGAGTATCAATCTCCTCATGGCATGAAGAGTATCTTCCTCCCATGAGAGCTTCACTACAAGGTGACATTATATTGTGTTTTCATCATTGATTCCTTTGGTTTTTTCCTCTACCTCACAAGGGCATGCACTCTTTATCTGATAACGGTGTTTGAAGACTTAAGTCTCCTCTGGGGCTTGACTGAGGCAAGCCTCTAAACACCACAACCCCCAAACCAAGTCTTGTGATTATAGGTTACAGGTGTCTCATTTGGGAAAAGTGGAGTTGTAGGAAGGATTGACAGGCATCAAGGATTTAGGATCTAAAGAAAAGGACACAGGAGCACTTCTAGGACTTGGGCACTTGCTCTAGTGTCCTCTGCATCTGAGTTTCAGGAAATAGAAGTTACAGGGCTGATCAGTGTTGGAAGGAGGTTTGGATTTCGCGAAGAAACTGGCACCTTGGACTTGGGTGGCCACTCCAGTGTCCTCAACTATTCCTCTTTGGACCTCTAAAAATAGGTATTCTATAATTTGATATTTTACTCTTGTCTGCAAGAGCTTTTTCTGTCATTTGTCAATTTGTTGTCGTATTTGTATAATTAAGGTTTTAATGGTTAATTGGGCATAATAGAAGAAAATTAATAATTAAATTCCCTAATCCAAGTTTCCCTACATTTGCAAGTGACCTAGGGTATGATAGTGCTCGTCACTTGACCCTAGATCCTTGAATGTATAGTGGAGAGGTGGATTTAAACATCTAAAATCTAAAACATTGATAAAGCCAGTTTTCCCCTAAACAGAAGGTATGAGATTGGATAGCCTTTTGTGAGGCCAATTATTTTACCTTCATTATTTTGATCGTTATGCATTTCAGTTAATGAGATTATCAGACTTTTAGTGACTATGGTTTCATTATATAGACTTGATTTTATCTCCTGCTTATGATAGGACATTGATTAGACATATGTGATTTGATTTGATCAGATTTGATGATATTTTGTGATTCGACATATGAGATATATTAGATGATGTTTGTGATGAGATTCTAGTTATTTATGTGATGTGGACTATTTGACATGTGATTGAAAAATGTAGTTTAATTTGGAATTATGTGTTGATGATTATTGTTGAATTTGATTGCGTGAATTTAATTCTAGTTGCTTCGGCTATGATTTTTCATGATATGATTGACACTTGATCGAGATGTGCAGGTTTTACATTCCCTAGCCACAAGAAATTGGAGGTAGAATTCACACCAATATTATCCCCTATGAAACCGATCCATTCCCAAGAGGGATAAGGATCACGTTTGAAATTGAATGTGAATTAAGTGCTTGATTTAATTTTTAATCTTTTGGCCTAGTACCCTTTTGTTTAAATTAATCAATAATAAGTGTTGTATAAATTTTATTTGACTTACATGACTTGGTATTTGTTTTATTTTTATTTTTTTTTTCGAGGCCATTTACAAGTGGATTTATGACCCTTTTGTGGACCTTAGTGTCCCAAAAGGTACCCTAGGTGGTTACCCATGGGTCTTGGGTCAAATTGGACTAACTAACCCTTGGATTAACTCACTTTTGGTCACTCTAAACTTGGTTTAGTCAAAGTGACGAAATTTGAAATTAGGGAAGGTGGGAGATGAGTCATGCCTTGGAAAAGACTCATCTCCCTTCCCAAAGTTTGGGAATCCTTTCCCAAGGAAGACTTGGGAGCTCTCCAAGACTCCCAAGTGTGTGGGAGCTTCCTCCAAGAATCTCACATCTGTGAGAGCATCTTGGAGGGAGATGGCTCTTTGAGAGAATAAGAGGATGCCATATGGCATCCCTTATCCTCTTGGAGGTTTGAGTGGGAATGCCACCTCACCACTTGTCCTCTCACACATTTGTGAGAGCACAAGTGGATAAGCGGAGGATTGAGAGGGAATTGGAGGGTGACACTTGTCACCCTCACATTTCCTCTCCCTTGCAAGTGGCATTGGAGGAGGAAGGAGAAGGTGACAAGTGTCACCTTCTCATTCCTCAAGGCCAAATTGATGGCCTATATTATCTCCTCTTGTTGAGGAGTGTGGGGTTCTTACAATTTTAAGTTTCTTTCTATTTTGGAGGAGTTTGAGAGAGTTAGAGGATTTCTTGGAGATTGGAAGGTTTGGGAAAGCTTGGAGCTCTTGACCAAATGTGCTTCCATTATAGGGCTTTAAAGGTAAGCCTCTTAAACTATGTTTTCTCATCCTTGCTTATTTAGTGTGTTGTGTTGTAGTTTTTGGTTGTTTTGTTGTTTGCATTATTTTTGTATGGGATGGGAGTATGGTGAGAGCACCTCCATTGGAGGTAATGCTCAACTTGTTTGGGTAGGGAAAAGGAACCTCCTTGAGGTCACTCCCACATTTTGTTACTATGCCTTGAGGGATCTCTTTTGTTGAGGAGATTATTTGAATGGCAAGAGTGCCATGGAGGTTATTTTGTGATTTGTGGAGAGTTGTGATTTTAGAGATTTTTGGCTTGAGGCCATGAGTTTGGTATTTTATCATTTGGGTGGCCTTTGAAGTTGAGGGGTCCATTCCCTTCCCTCATCAAACTCATTTTCATGAGTTGAGTTTTGTGTTAAACCTTGGGGCTGTTTTTGTGTTATTGTGTTTGATTTTATTGTGGAGTGTTCCACTTGTGTGAATCCCTACCTCCCTAGCTCGGGGGTGACCATCTTGCGGGTCTATGGTAGGGAGGAGGGCATTTTGAAATGGCTGGGTTGTTCTTGTTGTTATGTTTTATTGCAGGTGTTTTCTATGAGGAAATGGAGTTGTTGTGAAGTTCATTCTTGTGTGGCTTAGTGGTATTTTAGTGGCTGATTAGCCATGGCCATTATGGACTTATTGTATTTTAATTGATGTCATAGCTTTATACTCATGGAGTTAGTTGTTAAAAGTTTTGTAATATAAACAATCTCTCCATTTTATTTAGATGCTGTTTAATTTCTATTTGGTGGAACTTGGGAGTTGTGTATGCATGTGAAATTTTTATATATGTTTCTATCATTGTTCCTTTCCAAAAATATACATTAGATTGCTATATAATTTTTATGGTATCTAAAGAAAAGAAGAGAGAGAGTTTAAAGAGATTTTCTGTAAAAATTTCTTGGAATGCTATGTTATTATATTGCTGTTCTAGAATATATTTTCACTGCATATTTAGAGAAAAGTAAAATATTTACCTTACAAATGCTTTAAAAAAAATGTATATAAATATAGATCTTTGTTTTTTAATTTGTTCAAAAGGAAATTTATTGCTGGGGTATTTATTTTAGAAATGGAAAGTTAGTATTTTTTTTTAAAAAGGAGAAAACTACAATGGTTATGTTATCATTTTATAAATCCAGTTGCTGATTTTATGTTTTATTTCCTTGTGTACATGCTATTGAAGAAAAGAAAAGAAATAAAGAGGTTAGTTATTACTATTTTATCATAATATAGATATATACTCATATATATATATATACACGTGTGTATAAATTTATAATTAATAAATATATATCAGTAGAGAATAAAACCAAATGGTGGTATTTTAAACAAACTGTGATACAAATCTGAGTATATATATATGTATATATATTCACATATATATACATATATTTATGTATATATATACATATATATACATACATATGTCTATATATATGTATACATATATATATATATACATACATATGTATATATATATGTATACATACATATATATATGTATATGTATGTATATATATATATATGTATGTATATGTAACGCCCCACCATGAAACACTAGAGAACAACACAATTACACTAAACAAATCGGACAATTTTTTTTTTAAATACAAGGAATAACAAGGTAACATTTAACTTAGCTATACTAAGTAACATTCTCTCAGGGTTCCATCGCTGCGTTACTGACAAAACCTACTATCATGTTTTTTCACACATCACACATTAACTTGACAACAATGAATCATTCTAAATTTATTACATTAGTAGAATAACCTTATACATTCCCATGACATCAAATAAATAATCATCCAAAATAAATACAACTTTAGTTTTTCATACATATGAGGATACAACATAATATTGTCTACATCACCAACTTTTGATTACAAAGAATTACAAACATTAATAATAACCTGATACACAGGATGATACATGAGCATGAATAACTATCTTCATAAATTGGTACATGATCTGAATCTGCTACAGGAGTTACAACCTTCTTGCACACGAATAATGGCAAGGAAAAACCAATGGAGATAAAGCAAATCCACCTGACCATGTGGAACCCTGAGGTCCACCCCCCGTGCTAGGAGATAACATAAGGTCCCACAACATCATACAGTTAGGTAAACAAGTGCCTAATAGGAACAAGGACTAAACATAACTCCATCAAAACACATGACAACATCACAAACAACTCAATATCACTTCCAGAGGCAACACACGACAAATGGGGAGAATACGACTAGGGAATGCTAGGCTACAGTAGGGAGAGTGTCATCGCACGGTCCTAACATGGGTTATCCTGACAGCCTCTTACTAGGCGCCGGCCCCCATCTATGGTTATCCTGACAGCCTCTCACTAGGCGCCCGCCCCATAGGGTGACTCATGCGGCATCAACCTTCCTTTCGTGAGGACAAGGAAGTTGATCTTGCCGACCAGGCCTTCTCTACCCATCCTTAGTCTAAACGAGCACTACAGGCATGGGAGAGGAAATCCAATTATCTTGTTAATGTGTATTTTACCCTTTTTCCCCCCTAGTTTATTTTTAGGTTTTCACTTAATTAACAACTTTCAATGGGTTATCCTGACAGCCACTTTGGGTGCCGGCCCCACATTGAAAGCCACTCCCCTACCTGCATCTAGAAACCCGAACCATCAAGCAAGACAATCACTTTCATACTGATAAGTAAACATAAACAATGCAAGGCATTTCCCTTCTTGCATACAAAACATAGTCATGATAACCAACCTTTAGATCATTGTCCGAAAACTTTCAGTCGTCAATCGCAATAATCATAACACATATCCAGAGCAAGGTATGGGTCATCTTGCTCTTCCAATCACAGATATGAACCAAAACAGTTTCTCATTACAATTACAAGATCTCCCCATTTCCATACTAATCACAAGCTTGATTTCAACACATACATGAAGGAAATTTAAACCCAATGAAATAAATTCATGACACAATATGTACATCATCTTACATCATTGTTTACCAAGACCCACATACACAGACAAGAGACATCATGTTCTTACAACATCTTCATTTCAAGACAACTACGAATAGAATACATACGAACAAATCCTATTATCTTATGCCTCTGGAACCTAAACTTGACAATTTACACAAAGACTCACTCTCATGAAAATTTTGCTTGCAAAAAGAGATTTCAACTAATCAACTCACTGACAACATAAATTTTTATTACAAAAGCAATTCAATCTCTTACTCGTTCAGTTACCTATAGGTTTAACTTATAATGCTAAAATTTTCAAGTACATGTTGTTTCACCTAACTCCAAGCTTTCAACCCAACTTCAACTTAACAAAAAGCCTTATGAAATGATCTTTACCGAACCAATCAACCTAGATTAAATTTCATCCACACTAATTATTTAATCATGTCAATTTACATTTAATCATATTAACAACCAAATACAAGTAATATCTCCACAAGAATTAATATATCTTCGATCTAGTTTAATAACTATTAATTCTATCTGATATAATAAATCAGTCATCAATTACATATAAACATAACCTTCAAGCTAAACAAATGCATAGGTAATATTAGTTACAAAATTCTTATAAATCAAATATTTCTTACAATGATTATACCTCTAATTCCAACCTACCAATCCAATTCCCAATCTTAGCAAACCATTATCAAGAAATCATAATAAACTCAATTTCAATTTAAATTAAAATTTATTAGCAGCTGAATAATACATGCATCAAACATAATTTATCAATCTAGAGCATATGCATTATAATTATCTTAATAAATTATTCCAATATAATAAAACAATCATTATATAGCTCTTTAATCGGAAAGATCATGATATCAAACCCTAAACTGATGGGACACAAGGTTTTGGCATACCTACATGCATCCAGAACTAATTTCCCACAGTGTGACACTGAACTTGGTGCACAGGTTTGAACTGAGACCACAGAGTAACAGCTGCCAAAAATCCCAACGTACGACTGATTTCATTTTGAGGATCCAACCCCGACTTTAAAACTACAACTTCTGATTTCTGCAAAAGCCATGGTAATACTCTAAAAAGTAAAATTAAAGCGTCTCCAATGATTATCACTGCAGCATGAACAAAGTGAAAACAACTCTTGTCAATGCTATAGGCCCTAGACTTTTCAAACTTCTCTTTGCTCACCACTCCTTCTAAAGGCTTAGGCAGATGGGGAAGCTTAAGAGCTGCATGTTGCCGTAGATCAAGCTATGTCTCAACAAAGTACATGAAGATCATGAAACCAACAACTGCTTCCAAGTATGGAAAGGCCATGGTTGAAGCTAGTGCTGAAGAGTGTAGCGTGCCAGAGAGAGATGAGAGCGCAAGTAACGGAATGCATACGACACTGCCCTGGCGTGTGCAGGAAGATATGATGATATATATATATATATAATAATTACCTATTGCCAATAAATGATAGACATAGAAATATATGCAGATCTAATCCTAATTTATGGGAAGAGGCAACCCTAAATCTTAATGAAGATCAAATACCAGCTTGGCCGGCCCTAAGCGTCTTTTAAGGCAGACTTACAAATATTAGGCACCCGAAACTATGCCGAGGAAAGAAAAAGATTTTGAAAGCTTTTGAAATGGCAAGGTGAATCCTATTCCGTGCCCCAAGCCTGCGTCCATTCCACATGCGTCAAAATGGGAGCTTTAGAAGGTCATATGGACATCCACCGAGGGGTAAAGAAACTTAGCTAATGTGAGAACTTAGCTCTGCAAGGATACGATTTGCAACAAAACTAGAGGTTGTCAACTATTGACCAGCAATAACCCATGAAGCTTTGTATCTAGAGATGACATCACACCACTGAGGCGGCAACTTATATCAAGCTAGTTTCCTGAGTTGGCAAAGCAATAGCTATATTATGCGCAGGAGTGCTGCAAGGAACTGTTGCACAGAAAAACCCACTAATCACCTGACCCAGTTCGTAATTTGTCTGTAGGGAACTCCAGAAGTGCTAACCGATCACATACAGTTCCAATGAAAAGGGCAATATAAGTTATAAACCAAAAGTGGTAGCCCCGGATCCTGACAGACAGTTGAATACTGAAACAAATCTCGCTGCAGAAAAAAAATTACTTCAATGTGCAAATCAGTAGCACCACCATAGTTTGCCAGTCTATCCTATAAGTAGATTAGAATAAACTAAAAAGGCAAATATGAGCTCTTTGATGTGGAAATATTACAATCCAATTAAGACCTGATAGATTTACCTAAACAAACACTGCATAAATATCCAGGTAGATATTCTAATTGTTTCAAGTCAAGAATCATATCAAGAACATTCACTTAAAACATTGTTTTGCCAGCTTTTTATTAAGTTGCTTCAAGTTTGATATTTCAAATGCCAAAATGACATCACATCTAATTTTGATGTAAATCAAACCTTACTGCAATCTCGCCACAATGAGCCTGCCATTTCATTCAACCAAGAGATATAATTATCTATTGTTCCATTCATATATCGTAACATGAGCATCAAGTTCCATCGTCCTTCATATATAAGAGCACATCATATCACTCATATTTCTCTTGCAGAGATGCTGAGACAATGGGACTAGGAAAACGTATGATTCCAATGCAGATGAAATCGTGTGAACTTTCTACTATTACACATTCGAATACATATCAGATGCTAATTTAATTTCATACGATGAACTTCATATTTAACAGCTTTCCTTCGCTAATTTTGGAACCCTAAAACTGTCTACCATTAAACATTCGAATACATATTAGATGCTATTTTAGTTTCAAATGATGAACTTCATAATTAACTACCTTCCTCCGCCAATTTTAGAAACCTAGAACTATCTACTATTATCTACCACACTGATGACGGAAAAAGATATATTGTTTATCATGCAGGAATCAAAAGATATGATATAAATGCAGCTGTACAGTTTGCCCATTTCTTACTATGAAATCTGGGTTCCTGCCGCTCATAAGGTACTCTATTTCGGTAGAATAATACCTACAGTCATGATAATGTGAAACAGATCCAAGGCTTGATCTATAAATGCTGGAATTTGGTAGTTTTCCTACGATTTACTATGAGCTTGGTCTAGGAGGTTCAGAACTGTGTGCAGGGATCTTCCTAGTCTAAAATCACAGCCTTGACAAAAAACCTAAAATCGCAACCCTTTGAATTCCCCCTCACCAGCAAATAAGGTTTCCCATGTAAATTGACGGCTTCAAACAAAACATCACAGCCATCAATTCACCTTTATATTATACTAAGCAGTTCCTGCCAGATCTGAAAGGAGACAAATCTAATCCCATGCTTCACAAATAAAATTAATGTCTCGCATGCAAATATGGTGTCACCTAGGCCGTAACAATGCAGTGTAGAGACTAGCCTGATTGGAATGATGCAGAATGTTGTAGAGATCATACGATGGAATAGGCTTTTATACACTTTCCCATCCTCCAGAAAAGCAAAATGAAGGAACAAAGAAAAAGAGGACAAACAAGATGGGACGGCCATGCTAAGTCGCTTCACATCTGATTATCTCTGTCATTTAACGGAAAACACCATTACATAATTTAGGATTGTGAAAACTTGCGACCAGTCCAATTTCTTTCAACCTCCAGTCACGGAGCCCACCCTTTTCCATACACTAAACAATACAGTAATTAATGGTGATGAGAGGAAGAAAACACAGCAAGAGCTTTACTTGGTTTTTAAGCTACACAAAGTTATGCAAAATCATTTCCTAAACCTTGATAGAAGCTCCACTAATTAACAGAGATTTAAATACATTTTCCAAATAATTTCTAAACCCTAAGTAAACCCTCCATTAATAAATAGCAACTGAGAAATACACAAATCTCCAAATCGGGGAAAATTTCATGAAGGAATTTGTAACTTAAAAAATTTAAGAGCATCAAAAGAAAATTCAAAAATTAAAATCTCAAATCATACTTACCGGTGAGATGCATCCTGGAACCATAATCTGGTTTGCTTCCAGGGCTTTAACTCAAATTTCCTTACAAGCCACTACTCACAGTCCCCACATAAACTGTTGTATTAGGTATTTATAGAGCAGGGTTATGCCTCAACGGCTCAATCCCTCCACGACATTGGAGCTTTGTCATGCTTATCTTCTCCTCCATTCCTCCCCCTAATTTCCAGATTCTTCCCACCTTTGAAGAAGGCTTGGCATATGATCCCATGCTAACTATAACAACTATTAATTAAATTTATCTCCTTACAGCTCATAGTTTAATTTTCAACTAACGCTATAATGTTTTATTTTAGTACTATATATATATATATTTATCATATATGTTATTATTATTTATACCTTATTTTTATAACCTTTGAACCAAGACACATTAATTTATGTATTTTATTTAGTATAATACGAGTAATAATCTAAACCTTTTTACCAACATAACTATGAGGAATATTATTCCCTAAACTAAAATAAATATTACGAAATCATAATAACATATTAAGATACTAAAACTTATTTACATCTATACTTACCCCCAAATAACTCAATTTACTAACAGTAATTTACATTCAAACAACTTAGGGTAATTTCCTTGAGCTAGGTAATTATCAGTTATCATTTTAACCTTATTTATTATTAATAATGATAATTGATGTAATCCTGTTAAGTATTATAATGGATCAAATAATAACATGACTATATAACGCAATCAAAGCATATAACATAACCCACTTAGTAGGACAGTCGTAAAAAAGCCGAATCAAACATGTTCACAAGCCAGGCCAAAACACACTTAACCAAACAAGCTCCATCAAATATACCTCAATTGCAAGACCCGACATACTGACAGAACTGACAATTTAACTAGACATGTCATGCATCCTGATTGAGGATGATGACTTGGGATGTGTGACCTTAAGTTATCTCCGGTACAACTTATCCATTGGGTTCAAGGCACGCTCAGACCTGTTATTTCAGGTGGAGTCAATGCCAGATACCTGCATCCTGCAGCAAATGACACAGTTAAGCATATATATAAATGCACAAAAGCTATCACTAGGTGAAAAAGGAATCACAATATCGCAGGGCACTCGCAAGCAAGTGATGCGACATCGTCCTTTCCACATCATATCAATCTAGATTAGATAACACGTAATCATAACCAACTGAATCTACCTCATTGTCCGACAGAACTATACACTAAACATATAGGTGCATGACATTGAATAAGTCCCAGAAGCATCATCATAACACATAAATCTAATAGAATCAGTCCATGAGATCCATAACAATTGTAGTAAGATCGACATCTTGATCATTGGAATACAAAATAATGTCGAAGCCTGCATTATCAGTGTCGCAATAGAGATTATCAATAACACACATTAACTATCATATGAAACCTCACATGGATGAAACATCTATCTATATTGTACAACATCAATTGTATACCTTACCATAATTATTCCTGTTACTTTACCTTCATCCTCATGCGCCTTGATCAGTTCACCTGGACATCCAAGGTGAGAACGGAGGGGCACTACATCCTCCCCCCCTAAAACTTGACTTACTCCTGGAAGTCACAGACTAGGGTGGAAATATAACACATTAGTATTACAATTTTCTATTGCCAACATATGCATTCACATTAAGCAATTGTTCCCAAGCCAAACACAATCGTTCAATACAGGCATAAAAGACATCAATTCCTTACCTTTAAGGTGTACCATGTGATCTACTTACATCCATTCACACGTATTTTGAGAATTTCATTCGTTTCAAGGATCTGTGTTTACATATTATCAAGGAAAAATTACATCTCATTTCTTATTTCCACCATGGTTCTAACTAATTACCTGCATTCAAGTACAATTCTCCGCAGAATCCTCCCTTGTACACACTATCAGAGGTTCGACATGAACATGATAGAAACAATACTTGACACAGTACAGGACTAACAAACAAACATTCGGAATAGTCACGATCAAAATTTTAAAGGAGATAAAAACCCAAGTGGGAAAATAACCAAATCAAATCTTAAATCACAAAACGCCGGCAATTTCCAACAATAACTCAAGTATAGAGAAAAGAGTTTTAGTGACCATTCCTGACATAAGAAATTTCAAAGAAAATAAATTCACTGATAGCCCCTAACAACACATGAAACAACCATCAGAATTCTCAAATTACCCAAATTGCAAACAAACCCACATCACAAAGTGGCTAATTTTGGCCACATAAAGGGAGTATTTGCTACACAACACCCAAGGACATAGGGTTCAGAATGCGTTAGAGAATGTACAACAACACAGATAATTAGGTTATCTACATCCTCATACCTAAACAACTTTTATACAAGGATTTAAGGAAAACAATTCGTTATTTATTTACAATAATTTCTACCTTAAATGTAATACAATTTCTTTATGTGAGAAAGAATAGATAATATTGCACACACGAACATACTTAATCAAGGCTACATTTTACTTTAAGTATCACATTTATATGAGATGGGTCTAACACAAGCTCCAATTTGATCTCCTGCATTTGGTTTTTTTTACATACTTATACAATGATAACCTTCATAATCCACAAAAGAAATTCCACATGAAGTCATGGCCACTAAAATAAAATAGATGTCGAACTACGACTATACCACTTAACCACATATCTTGTAATGCATGATGCCTCCAAATCATTCCCATACACAAATAATGTCATTAACATAAATATACCATGGTGCTTCCCCGTCCTAAACATAACCTCCCAAGGTATGGTTATTTAGCAAACTAGGGAAAACAAAGAACCATTGTACTTTTGCAATACGTCACTAGAGGGGATAAATTCCACTCTCTTGATTCCATGCACTAAAAGTAACCGTGCTTCTAGCTTCTACAGAACCAAAGACCACAAGAGGAACTGGAGGCCTCAACAATCGGCAAGCACTGGTGTTTAGGGATACATATTGTTAGATATGTCATCACATTTTCGCATAACAGACACACAAGTAGAACAAAGCATAAAGGGTTTATTTCTTCTACAGTCAACCACAAATCTGTAAGCTTATCATCTTTCTAATACCATACTAAGGCTCTTAGGTGAGAGGTACTATTACTAACTCACCATAGGGAGAAAAATGTCTAACCTAGAACAATGACAAGAATCCAGAGATCCCAGTGTTGCAAACTTGGCTCTGATACCAGATGTAACGCCCCACCATGAAACACTAGAGAACAACACAATTACACTAAACAAATCGGACAATTTTTTTTTTTAAATACAAGGAATAACAAGGTAACATTTAACTTAGCTATACTAAGTAACATTCTCTCAGGGTTCCATGGCTGCGTTACTGACAAAACCTACTATCATGTTTTTTCACACATCACACATTAACTTGACAACAATGAATCATTCTAAATTTATTACATTAGTAGAATAACCTTATACATTCCCATGACATCAAATAAATAATCATCCAAAATAAATACAACTTCAATTTTTCATACATATGAGAATACAACATAATATTGTCTACATCACCAACTTTTGATTACAAAGAATTACAAACATTAATAATAACCTGATACACAGGATGATACATGAGCATGAATAACTATCTTCATAAACTGGTACATGATCTGAATCTGCTATAGGAGTTACAACCTTCTTGCACACGAATAATGGCAAGGAAAAACCAATGGAGATAAAGCACATCCACCCAACCATGTGGAACCCTGAGGTCCACCCCCCGTGCTAGGAGATAACATAAGGTCCCACAACATCATACAGTTAGGTAGACAAGTGCCTAACATGAACAAGGACTAAACATAACTCCATCACAACACATGACAACATCACAAACAACTCAATATCACTTCCAGAGGCAACACACGACAAATGGGGAGAATACGACTAGGGAATGCTAGGCTACAGTAGGGAGAGTGTCATCGCACGGTCCTAACATGGGTTATCCTGACAGCCTCTCACTAGGCGCTGGCCCCCATCTATGGTTATCCTGACAGCCTCTCACTAGGCGCCGGCCCCATAGGGTGACTCATGCGGCATCAACCTTCCTTTCGTGAGGACAAGGAAGTTGATCTTGCCGACCAGGCCTTCTCTACCCATCCTTAGTCTAAACGAGCACTACAGGCATGGGAGAGGATATCCAATTATCTTGTTAATGTGTATTTTACCCTTTTTCCCCCCCAGTTTATTTTTAGGTTTTCACTTAATTAACAACTTTCAATGGGTTATCCTGACAGCCACTTTGGGCGCCGGCCCCACATTGAAAGCCACTCCCCTACCTGCATCTAGAAACCTGAACCATCAAGCAAGACAATCACTTTCATACTGATAAGTAAACATAAACAATGCAAGGCATTTCCCTTCTTGCATACAAAACATAGTCACGATAACCAACCTTTAGATCATTGTCCGAAAACTTTCAGTCGTCAATTGCAATAATCATAACACATATCCAGAGCAAGGTATGGGTCATCTTGCTCTTCCAATCACAGATATGAACCAAAACAGTTTCTCATTACAATTACAAGATCTCCCCATTTCCATACTAATCACAAGCTTGATTTCAACACATACATGAAGGAAATTTAAACCCAATGAAATAAATTCATGACACAATATGTACATCATCTTACATCATTATTTACCAAGACCCACATACACAGACAAGAGACATCATGTTCTTACAACATCTTCATTTCAAGACAACTACGAATAGAATACATACGAACAAATCCTATTATCTTATGCCTCTGGAACCTAAACTTGACAATTTACACAAAGACTCACTCTCATGAAAATTTTGCTTGCAATAAGAGATTTCAACTAATCAACTCACTGACAACATAAATTTTTATTACAAAAGCAATTCAATCTCTTAGTCATTCAGTTACCTATAGGTTTCACTTATAACGCTAAAATTTTCAAGTACATGTTGTTTCACCTAACTCCAAGCTTTCAACCCAACTTCAACTTAACAAAAAGCCTTATGAAATGATCTTTACCGAACCAATCAACCTAGATTAAATTTCATCCACACTAATTATTTAATCATGTCAATTTACATTTAATCATATTAACAACCAAATACAAGTAATATCTCCACAAGAATTCATATATCTTCGATCTAGTTTAATAACTATTAATTCTATCTGATATAATAAATCAGTCATCAATTACATATAAACATAACCTTCAAGCTAAACAAATGCATAGGTAATATTAGTTACAAAATTCTTATAAATCAAATATTTCTTACAATGATTATACCTCTAATTCCAACCTACCAATCCAATTCCCAATCTTAGCAAACCATTATCAAGAAATCATAATAAACTCAATTTCAATTTAAATTAAAATTTATTAGTAGCTGAATAATACATGCATCAAACATAATTTATCAATCTAGAGCATATGCATTATAATTATCTTAATAAATTATTCCAATATAATAAAACAATCATTATATAGCTCTTTAATCGGAAAGATCATGATATCAAACCCTAAACTGATGGGACACAAGGTTTTGGCATACCTACATGCATCCAGAACTAATTTCCCATAGTGTGACATTGAACTTGGTGCATAGGTTTGAACTGAGACCACAGAGTAACAGCTGCCAAAAATCCCAACGTATGACTGATTTCATTTTGAGGATCCAACCCCGACTTTAAAACTACAACTTCTGATTTCTGCCAAAGCCATGGTAATACTCTAAAAAGTAAAATTAAAGCGTCTCCAATGATTGTCACTGCAGCATGAACAAAGTGAAAATGACTCTTGTCAATGCTATAGGCCCTAGACTTTTCAAACTTCTCTTTGCTCACCACTCCTTCTAAAGGCTTAGGCAGATGGGGAAGCTTAAGAGCTGCATGTTGCCGCAGATCAAGGTATGTCTCAACAAAGTACATGAAGATCATGAAACCAACAACTGCTTCCAAGTATGGAAAGGCCATGGTTGAAGCTGGTGCTGAAGAGTGTAGCATGCCAGAGAGAGATGAGAGCGCAAGTAACGGAATGCATACGACACTGCCCTGGCGTGTGCAGGAAGATATGATGATATATATATAATAATTACCTATTGCCAATAAATGATAGACATAGAAATATATGTAGATCTAATCCTAATTTATGGGAAGAGGCAACCCTAAATCTTAATGAAGATCAAATACCAGCTTGGCCGGCCCTAAGCGTCTTTTAAGGCAGACTTACAAATATTAGGCACCCGAAACTATGCCGAGGAAAGAAAAAGATTTTGAAAGCTTTTGAAATGGCAAGGTGAATCCTATTCCCTACCCCAAGCCTGCGTCCATTCCACATGCGTGAAAATGGGAGCTTTGGAAGGTCGTATGGACATCCACCGAGGGGTAAAGAAACTTAGCTAATGTGAGAACTTAGCTCTCCAAGGATACGATTTGCAACAAAACTAGAGGTCGTCAACTATTGACCAGCAATAACCCATGAAGCTTTGTATCTGGAGATGACATCACACCACTGAGGCGGCAACTTATATCAAGCTAGTTTCCTGAGTTGGCAAAGCAATAGCTATATTATGCGCAGGAGTGCTGCAAGGAACTGTTACACAGAAAAACCCACTAATCACCTGACCCAGTTCGTAATTTGTCTGTAGGGAACTCCAGAAGTGCTAACCGACTTCACATACAGTTCCAATGAAAAGGGCAATATAAGTTATAAACCAAAAGTGGTAGCCCCGGATCGTGACAGACAGTTGAATACTGAAACAAATCTCGCTGCAGAAAAAAATTACTTCAATGTGCAAATCAGTAGCGCCACCATAGTTTGCCAGTCTATCCTATAAGTAGATTAGAATAAACTAAAAAGGCAAATATGAGCTCTTTGATGTGGAAATATTACAATCCAATTAAGACCTGATAGATTTACCTAAACAAACACTGCATAAATATCCAGGTAGATATTCTAATTGTTTCAAGTCAAGAATCATATCAAGAACATTCACTTAAAACATTGTTTTGCCAGCTTTTTATTAAGTTGCTTCAAGTTTGATATTTCAAATGCCAAAATGACATCACATCTAATTTTGATGTAAATCAAACCTTACTGCAATCTCGCCACAATGAGCCTGCCATTTCATTCAACCAAGAGATATAATTATCTATTGTTCCATTCATATATCATAACATGAGCATCAAGTTCCATCGTCCTTCATATATAAGAGCACATCATATCACTCATATTTCTCTTGCAGAGATGCTGAGACAACGGGACTAGGAAAACGTATGATTCCAATGCAGATGAAATCGTGTGAACTTTCTACTATTACACATTCAAATACATATCAGATGCTAATTTAATTTCATATGATGAACTTCATATTTAACAGCTTTCCTTCTCTAATTTTGGAACCCTAAAACTGTCTACCATTAAACACTGGAATACATATTAGATGCTATTTTAGTTTCAAATGATGAACTTCATAATTAACCGCCTTCCTCCGCCGATTTTAGAAACCTAGAACTATCTACTATTATCTACCACACTGATGACGGAAAAAGATATATTATTTATCATGCAGGAATCAAAAGAACTGTGTGCAAGGATCTTCCTAGTCTAAAATCACAGCCTTGACAAAAAACCTAAAATCACAACCCTTTGAATTCCCCCTCACCGGCAAATAAGGTTTCCCATGTAAATTGACGGCTTCAAACAAAACATCACAGCCATCAATTCACCTTTATATTATACTAAGCAGTTCCTGCCAGATCTGAAAGGAGACAAATCTAATCCCATGCTTCACAAATAAAATTAATGTCTCGCATGCAAATATGGCATCACCTAGGCCGTAACAATGCAGTGTAGAGACTAGCCTGATTGGAATGATGCAGAATGTTGTAGAGGTCATACGATGGAATAGGCTTTTATACACTTTCCCATCCTCTAGAAAAGCAAAATGAAGGAACAAAGAAAAAGAGGACAAACAAGATGGGACGGCCATGCTAAGTCGCTTCACATCTGATTATCTCTGTCATTTAACGGAAAACACCATTACATAATTTAGGATTGTGAAAACTTGCGACCAGTCCAATTTCTTTCAACCTCCAGTCACGGAGCCCACCCTTTTCCATACACTAAACAATACAGTAATTAATGGCGATGAGAGGAAGAAAACACAGCAAGAGCTTTACTTGGTTTTTAAGCTACACAAAGTTATGCAAAATCATTTCCTAAACCCTGACAGAAGCTCCACTAATTAACAGAGATTTAAATACATTTTCCAAATAATTTCTAAACCCTAAGTAAACCCTCCATTAATAAATAGCAACTGAGAAATACACAAATCTCCAAATCGGGGAAAATTTCATGAAGGAATTTGTAACTTAAAAAATTTAAGAGCATCAAAAGAAAATTCAAAAATTAAAATCTCAAATCATACTTACCGGTGAGATGCATCCTGCGACCATAATCTGGTTTGCTTCCAGGGCTTTAACTCAAATTTCCTTACAAGCCACTACTCACAGTCCCCACATAAACTGTTGTATTAGGTATTTATAGAGCAGGGTTATGCCTCAACGGCTCAATCCCTCCACGACATTGGAGCTCTGTCATGCTTATCTTCTCCTCCATTCCTCCCCCTAATTTCCAGATTCTTCCCACCTTTGAAGAAGGCTTGGCACATGATCCCATGCTAACTATAACAACTATTAATTAAATTTATCTCCTTACAGCTCATAGTTTAATTTTCAACTAACACTATAATGTTTTATTTTAGTACTATACTATATATATATATTTATATTTATCATATATGTTATTATTATTTATACCTTATTTTTATAACCTTTGAACCAAGACACATTAATTTATGTATTTTATTTAGTATAATATGAGTAATAATCTGAACCTTTTTACCAACATAACTATGAGGAATATTATTCCCTAAACTAAAATAAATATTACAAAATCATAATAACATATTAAGATACTAAAACTTATTTACATCTATAATTAGCCCCAAATAACTCAATTTACTAACAGTAATTTACATTCAAACAACTTAGGGTAATTTCCTTGAGCTAGGTAATTATCAGTTATCATTTTAACCTTATTTATTATTAATAATGATAATTGATGTAATCCTGTTAAGTATTATAGTGGATCAAATAATAACATGACTATATAACGCAATCAAAGCATATAACATAACCCACTGAGTAGGACAGCCGTAAAAAAGCCGAATCAAACATGTTCACAAGCCAGGCCAAAACACACTTAACCAAACAAGCTCCATCAAATATACCTCAATTGCAAGACCCGACATACTGACAGAACTAACAATTTAACTAGACATGTCATGCATCCTTATTGAGGATGATGACTTGGGATGTGTGACCTTAAGTTATCTCCGGTACAACTTATCCATTGGGTTCAAGGCACGCTCAGACCTGTTATTTCAGGTGGAGTCAATGCCAGATACCTGCATCCTGCAGCAAATGACACAGTTAAGCATATATATAAATGCACAAAAGCTATCACTAGGTGAAAAAGGAATCGCAATATCGCAGGGCACTCGCAAGCAAGTGATGCGACATCGTCCTCTCCACATCATATCAATCTAGATTAGATAACACGTAATCATACCAACTGAATCTACCTCATTATCCAACAGAACTATACACTAAAGATATAGGTGCATGACATTGAATAAGTCCCAGAAGCATCATCATAACACATAAATCTAATAGAATCAGTCCATGAGATCCATAACAATTGTAGTAAGATCGACATCTTGATCATTGGAATACAAAATAATGTCGAAGCCTGCATTATCAGTGTCGCAATAGAGATTATCAATAACACACATTAACTATCATATGAAACCTCACATGGATGAAACATCTATCTATATTGTACAACATCAATTGTATACCTTACCATAATTATTCCTGTTACTTTACCTTCATCCTCATGCGCCTTGATCAGTTCACCTGTACATCCAAGGTGAGAACGGAGGGGCACTACAGTATACATATATATATGTATGTATACATATATATATGTATGTATACATATATATATATGTATGTATACATATATATATATATGTATGTATACATATACATATATATATATGTATGTATACATATACATATATATATATGTATGTATACATATACATATATATATATACATATATATATATATACAGATACATATATATATATATACAGATACATATATATATATATATATATATATATATATATATATATATATATATATATATATATATATATATATATATATATATATATATATATAACCTTAACCAAAAAAGAAATGCATATTAAAATCTGCTGTGTGTAAAAGTCCAATGGAGGACTAGGAGAGGGTGGGCCATTGTATATTTCTGAGAATCGTTCATTAAAAAAAAAATATTAATGAGGGTCTGGGATGGACAACGACGCCCATCCTAGCCCCCTTTGCCTTTTCTTTTTCATTGAGGTCTGGGTGGGGGTTCCAACCCCCCCCACCTTTTTTTCCCTTGCACGACCGAAGTTACTCTTGTAGTGCCTCCCATGACTCTCGCCTCAGCTGACTCTGCCATTGTATGCATCCTCCCCTCCATTTCTGTTGCACTCTCAATGCAGCCCAAGACTCCCATAAACCTCGCGGTACCAACGAATTACTCCGCCGTTTCCCATACCGTCCCTCCCATGCACTCCCTGCAGTCTTCTACCCCCATGCGCTCCCCTCCAATGTACCACCGTGGCTGCTCCTACACGTTCCTTCGGGCCTTCAATCCTGACAACACCAGACTTAGCAGCGGCTCCCCCACTGCCGAAAACTCTGTAGTTTAATGGTTAATCTTAATACTCTCAGTTTATACTTAATGATATATATGTGTGTGTGTGTGTGTGATAAACAAAAAACAAAAAATGGTAAAGTATCTTCTGTATATACCTCCATGGGAGGTAATGGAAGCTCCTCTCTTGGCCTCCATGGCTGTTTGTAAACCCTAACATGTAACAAAGTAGAAAAAAAAACAAGAGAAAAAGAGGGAGAAGAGAATAAGAGATTAGGGCACAATGAGGAAAATAATGGGATAGAGAAATTAGGTCAACATTGTTATTAGAAAACCATTTAAAATTTAATTAGGGCTTTTCTCATTTTGTGTGAGGATATGTTATTTGGGAGGATTTTAGTTGTGAGGTTTTATTTGATCCTTTATTTAAAACCTCTTTTTTCCTTTATGGTTTAATTTAACTCTTGGGAATCTTATAATTTGATTTCTAATTTGAATGGGGTAATTTTCTTTGCACCTTGATTATTGTCTTCTGATTTGAATTTAATTTTGGGAAGGGTTAATTCTATTCCTTTTGGGAAGAGACTTTCCCTTGTTGATAAATTCATCCTTGTTGAGATTTTCTCTTAATCTATTGTATTTTTCCCCTTGTAGGATTTTAACATTTTTAAATAATGATCTATTTTATCATTTTTTTATGGGGAGAGTTATTTGAACTCTCCTCCCTCATCTATTAAATTTTTGAGTAAGTTATTAAATATAATGCCAAAATTATATTTAATAACAGACTCAGTTTTCTTTTGTATTTATCTGACGCCTTGTCATTTAATTTAATTTTATTATTTTACTTTTTTGAATTCGTCTTAAGTTTTAATTTCATTTATTTATTCTTAAATTTTATTTAAGATCTCATTGATGTTTTATTTTAAAGTTTATTTTGCGTTTATCAAAAACGTGTTATGCTATCAAACTTTTCCTAGAATTCTAGGGTTTGATTTTGGTGTTATTCTTTTAGCTTTTCATCCACCATCCCACTTGAATCATGCGACCATCAATTCCATCATTCACTTAATCCTTTTTCAATTTTATCTTAACCGGTGATGAGATAGGTTTCAGAGCTGGTGGATTCATCTTCACCTAGGAAACTTAAGGTTCAAATTAAAATCAGTCTAACCCTAGAAGTGACACACTTCATGTTGCATACCCCCTAGACGGCTTTCATCATTGCAGTTATGTTGACATATTTATGCTCATGCGTATCACCACCGAGCATGCAGACGCATGTGAGGGGGTTCCTAGGGATAGGTAAAAAAGTTTTTCGTAGTTTGTGTCATGACAACATGGAAAATGTGGACATGACACATGTGTTGTGTGTCGTGACTGCATGGAAAATGTAGGCATGACACCTTTTGGATTGATTTTGTTTTAATTCTTTGTAGTGATGCCCTAAGGCATGAGGATTTGTAGCATTTTTTAGTTTATGGAAGAAGAAATCCAAATTTTTCCCATAGGATTGGTGGAAGATTCATGTTTGGTCGATGTGTGCATTGATTGGTCATGATTGGAAGTTCACGGGATTAATGGATGGAGGGATTAAAATTGGATTTATGGATAAATGGATCAAGGGATTTAAGGATGGGGATATTAGGCATTGGAAAAAGTGATGATAGTGTGGATGGAGGGATATTAGGAGTTGGAAGTAGTGGAGGTAAATTAGATGGTGGAAGGTGTATGGCCACATGCTTTTGGGATTTGTAAGATAATGGAGGAGGAATGGCAACATATATTTTGGGAGTATGATAAGATGCATGGGATTTGGTATGAAAATGAGTGGATTTAGAAAGCATGGAGGAATTACCAACATCTTGAGATTGTTTTCCTTGGGGTATATATCCAAGGCCATATGATCGTGGAGGGACTTTGACATGAATGGGCTCCAAAATACTTTGTTCATGAAGGCCAAAGCCTTTACCTTGATAGTTCATTTTTTGGAGTATGCGATGGACAATGGGACTATGTGTATTTTGGACACTAGACACAAACTCATTATTTGATGGAGAAGGTGAGGTGGTGGATAGTGGTTGTTGCCCTCCTAGGGAAGAACATTCATGAATGAAGGTGGTAAGACCAATGGGATATATTGGTGGATTTGTAATATTGTTGATTGTTGGTGATGGAGGATCAATAGGATCTTGATTATCATTATGCTCACTGAGATCCAAGCTATTTGTTTGATCATCTATGGTTACTTGGGAGCCAAGTGTCTCATCAAGGGAAGTGGATATTTGTAGATCATGGATGGGACTAGGTGGAGGATGGATAGGAGTAGTCTAGATATCTTTCTCATGGATGGTTGTGGGATTATGGATAGGTGGAGTGATAATCTCTTGATCATGGACTGCATAAAGTTGGCTAAGAGGATCATCATAGATTTCTTGATCATAGATAGGATCTTGATCATAGATGGGATCTTGATCATAAATAGTATTAATTGTGATATGGATGGGATCAATTTTCTAATGGATAGGCTCATGATCATAGATAATATTTTGATCATAAAAACATATAGGTTATGGATAGGTTGATTTTGGATTGCTAGCTCATGGATAGGAACAAGATCATGGATAATATCTTGATCATAGAAAATATATAGGCTTTAGATGGGTTGAATGGAGATGTTTTGATCTTGATTTCGATAAAGGGTTGATGCTTCCAAATGCTTTAGATCATACGCTTGACACAACTCTTGATTTTTTTGATTGGAAGTGGAAGTGAGAGACTCATGGATAAACTTGATAATCTCTTGATGGTCAACAACATGAAGGTATAATGAATCTTTACTTGGACTCATGGTGGGAGACTCTTCAATAGCCTTGATGGGTTGTGAACTACATGATGTATTTGGAGGACTAGACATGTTGTTGGAAGGATTTTTGATAGGTTCACTGATAGGTGTTTGATGACATAGTTTATTCCTTTCTAATAGCAATTGGATCACATCCTTCATAAGCATATGTGTGGGTGGGTAATATAATTGATGGATAATAAGGGTAGATGATGTTTTAGGCTTAGGATTAGGATTTGGTGGATGGATAATAGGGGTGGATGTTGTTGTAGGCTTAGGATTGAGATTTGAATTAGATGGATTAGGAGTTGGACTATATAGCGGGATAGTGGAATTAGATGGATTGGGATTTGGAATAGGTGAAGGGATATTAGGATTGGATGGATTGGGATTTGGGCTAGGTGGAGGGATAGTGGGATTGGATATAGATTAGATTTGTCTATCAGAATCTTACCATGATCTATGAGGTTTGTGACCAATCTCTTAAGTGTGGGACAATTGAGTGTCTTATGACCTTTAATCCTATGATATGCACATTAGTCATAATCATTGTACCCAAGGGAAATAAATGCATTTTCCTCACATGATTTGATTTCAAGAAAGTCAATGGGTTTTCTTTTAAGAATCCATTGTAAAAATATCTCAACCTTATCTTTTGGTGGAGAAGTAGAGTAACATGGTGGTGAAGGTAATGAGGGGCTTGATGTATTAGAAAATTGGTGGGTCAATGGACTAGGAGTGGGAGTACATGGTGGTGTTGGGATAGGATTAGTAGGCTCGTGGATTGGCATTTGAGTGGATGGTGATGGAGGGTACTCATAGGATGCATAAGCTAGAGTGGTGTTCCCCTAGTCAAAGGTAGCATGAGGACTTAATGATGCTTGATCTTTTTGCAAAGGGTAACTTGGGCTTGCATGTGCTTGTTGTAAAGGAAATTGATAGATTTGGTAGAGAGTTGAAATGGTGGAAGAAGTAGTTGGATGATCTTGGGGTATGGATTGATATGGATGTTCTTGGGATGTGAATTGATATGGATATTGGTTAATATTGAAATACGTGGGGTATGGTGATGTAGGATTAACTTGATAGGTGGATGATTGGATTGGTATGTTGTGGAGGGGATGCCATATAGGATTTACATGGAAGTTGTTTATGTTGTATAGGTGATGGTATAGTGGATAATGTGTTAAATGAAGGTTGTGGTTGTGGTTGTTGAATAGATAGGGGTTGTATTTGTTGAGGAGCTAGGGTTGTTGTAGGGCTTGTTGGTTTTGCTAGAAAATGGCTTGTAGTTGTTGGAATTGTTGATGTTGGTCTAAGACTTGTTGTTGTGGAAATTGTTGGTTTTGTTGGATTTGGGATTGTTGGTTTTGTGATGGGGTAGTGACTTATTCTTTTCCATATTACATCCTAAGCTCATCAAACATTCTTTGAACACCATAATGATCATCCTCATAGTTCTTTGATAAGGATGATGAAGAATGGAATGTGACAAGGATTATGTGGATGAAATGGGATTATGATTAGGATGATGAGATGGATGAAACTGATTGGATTATGGATAGATTGGGATGATAGTGATTGGATGATTTGTATGATATATGGATGAATATGATTGGATAAGGGACTAGAATGATGGTGCTTGGGTGATTTGGAATGATGCCCTCTCAAGAGGATAGGCAGGGGTGAAAGACATGGATAGACTCTCAAAATCAATTAGGATGGATAATGATTATGATGGTGTGGATATGACAAGTAGGATGATTAGGATAATGAGATGGATAACAAGAATGTTTAAGATCACTGGGATGGATGATTAGGATGACTAATATTTGGATTATGGTAAAGGTGACTTGACATAAGATGGATGTGACGACAAGGATGTTTAGGATGATGTGGAATGTGTTTGTTGATGGCTTGAATTAGGCAATTTTCAAACAAAATATTTCACATGTACATGCATGAATCACTCACACAAGACACAATGGCAAGTTTTCCTTTCAAGATTGATTATTATGATTATAAAGACACTTGAAGACACATCAACAAGCCTAATAATAATGAAGTGGGTATGGCTAATAAGTCTTAATCTAGGATGCAAAAGTGGTCTAAGGATGTCCCCAATATACACAAAGTACGAGGGGCCTAATTCTATGAAATGAAAGTGAAATAATGCCACATAGCAAGGAGAAAGGGGTAACCCATCCTTCACCTTCACTTCCCCAAGGTATAAAGATCTTAGGAGCTTATCCTGAATGACAAGATTTCAACTTCCAAGAGGTGTCTATTGATTCATTACTCTCTCTTTAGACTTTGTTGGAATGCTAGAGTTGAGGTTGTCCCTTGGAGTGGTGTGTCTCCAAACAGGCCTCCTAAGAAGGGTGACAAAATAAAATCAAGTGGGTGCTTGTGATCTCCAAGATCACCTTGTGGTGTGAGAAGAGAGCATACAGACACACTTTGTTAGGGTTAGCCGACAGAAGATATCAATTAAATGCAAATAAAGATTAAACAGAGGAATGTAAAATAGATAAAAATAATAATAGCGAGAGACAATTTTAACGTGGTTCACCCAAACTTAGGCTACATCCACCAATAGAGAGTCCACTATTATTATCCAATAAATCAAAATTGATTACAACCAGCAATCCTTGCAACTCAATACTGCTACAAAATGCTACAATACATCAACATAAACCCTAACCCTTAGCCACTTTTATGAAGCCTTATGTCAGTTACACAATATGGTTTTTTTATATCAACCAATAGAAAAATAACTCCTAATGCCTTTATAAAATAATAAAAAACTATTTGAGGTTTTGGGGGCACTACCCCTTGACCTTGTTAAATAATCTGGGGGGAAACTACGCTGATAAAATTGGGGTAAATTTAACCTCTGAGTTTGATTAAGCTCCATATAAGAACAATCTCCCACTTGGAGACTGATCAGACTCCACACCATATCATCTCCCACTTGGAGACTAATCATAACACCGCTGACCCTGTAGTTCCCACTAGAAATAAGCATCTTGGACTCTGCTATTCTGATTTTTTGTTTTTAGTCTTGAAGACCAACCGAAGCTAAAGAGGAGCTCAGCTTCTCCCTTATCACTGCCTTCGTAAACAAATCGGCTGGATTTTCATCTGTAAGTATCTTTTCCAACTGTAACTATCCATCATCCAACACAGATTGAATGAAGTGATACCTCAACTATATGTGTGTGGTCTTTGAATGCAAGGCATAATTCTTTGCAAGATGTATGGCACTCTGGCTGTCCGTAAACAAATAACTGTTAGCTTGTTGTTTGCCTAGTTCTTCCATGAAATATTACAACCATATCATCTCCTTTCTTTCCTCTATTGCAGCTACATACTATGCCTCCGTGGTGGATAAAGAAAATACCTTTTGCAATCATAAGATCCAACTCACTGCTATCCCACCTACAGTAAAGACATAACCTGTAGTACTCTGCCTAGTATAAATATCCCCTGCCAAATTTGAGTCTACATAACCTGCTAAATTAGTATTAGAGCCCCCAAAACATAAATGTTTATTAGACATACCTCTCAAATATGTAAGAATCCATTTTACTGCATTCCAATGCTCCATTATGGGATTACTCATATATCTCCTTACGACTCCTACAACATGTGCAATATCCAGTCTTGTGCATACCATGGCATACATTAAACTTCCTACAACTGAAGCATATGGTGTAGGAGTCCAGGACAACACTGAGAGGGGGGTGAATTAGTGTTGTATAAATTTTTTCAACTTATTATAACTTTTAATTTACAAGACTCAAAGAGAGCAAGTCATCAATAAACTATTACACATACATGTACAAGTATGATAATGAAAATTATGAATAGGACAACATAGAGATAAATCTTAACATAGAGGCAAACACACACATAGAGGCATATCATTAACACAAGAATTACTGGAGTGGAAAACTCTCCTGGGGTAAAAAAACCACTCAAAACTACCTCATTGGCTTTATCAAAAACCTCACTGGTTACAAATAGGTCTCACTGACCATACAAGCCTCATTGGCTACAAAGAGGTCTCACTGATCATACAAGCCTCACTGGCTACAATGTTTAGAAACACCAACTTCAAGGAGCACCAACCCCTAATACATACAAACTTAGATTAAAACAAAGAATTTGGAAGGTTTCTCTATTTCAATACAAATCACTTCTTCTTTCACATGTGTCTGTCATATCACCATACTTCTCATCAACTCAAATCAATCTGTATACTAGTCTCATTATTTTTGTTTGATCAATTTGAACACAATTCATTCACCTGATTATCTCTGCATAACAATTCACCTGATACACCATCATTGTCTTCAAGGTTCAATCTGAAAATATGCATACAAAAATCATCTGTATCTTCTCAAGGATGTATTCAATTCACACACACACTGTCAATATACCTATAACTTCATTATATACAAATTTAATGACCTTTCACATTCTCTAAAAATAAAAACATCTTCTACAATTTTGTCTACATAAAAACATCATATATTTCTTCACTACATCTATGAAGAACCTGTAAAGAAAAATAAAATCAATTTTCTCTTCATTCTCATGACCATTCATTTTCTTATTCTCCATCTTGCAAGAAAAAAAAATTTCTCTGTATAATCAATTCAAAAAATTAATTCATTTTCTTCTACAAAAAGATCATCTGAAAAATAAAATAATCCTTGATCTTTCATTGTCTTTTCTCCTTTGTATATACAATTCATTTTCCTCTCTTCTCCAATCTATTCATTTTCCCATAAATCTCTTCAATCTTTGATATTCTTCAAAAATATCATTCATCTTCTTTTCATCTTCTTTTCATCTTCCTGTAAAAATCATTTGTAAAAAGAATGACCTTGTATGATATTCTTTTCATACAAACTTCAATCACTTCATAAAAAAAATCAATCAATATCTTCAATCAACTTCTTTGTCTTCTCTTAAAAATTCTTCTCCTTAACAATATTCTAAACACATATAGAAAAAGATCCTTTTTAAATCTCCAAAAAACCTAGAAGAGAAAGAGTTTGAAAATAGAAAAAGACTCTTTTAAATCTTCTAACACTTTCACTTAACTCCCATTAAAAATCTTCTAACAACTTCACTAAACTCCTTTGCAATTGGGTTCAAACTCCACCTTTAAAAAACTTTCTAAAACAAAATTCATAACATTTGAAGGAAAATACATTCACGGGAATGTCAATATAGATGTGCAGGAGTTGGGCTTATAATTTAAATTGCAACCATTGGATAATGTCTTCGTGCCCTTGATTTTTAAACTCTGTCCGTTGATGACAATTCTACCGCCCACCATTAAGAAGACTTGACTGATGTCACTGGTCGGCTAGGAAGGGGGCCGGTAAAAACAATGATGCACATACCCTCAGTTTGTCACTTAAGTGACAATGACTGGTTTGACCGGTCAATATATAATTAGAACCAAAAAGGTATGACGTGCTGTCAAGAGTTTATAGAAGTGACTTAGATTTATTTAGAACTGTGTGAACAAAGGCATTTAGGTCTTTGACTCTTAGGATTGTATGGGATTTAAATATTAAGACCATAGGATTTTAAAGACTTCATATTTCTATGATCAGAGGAGTGAAACCTAGCATAGACAGAGATAAGAACAAATGTAAAAACACAGAGAAGAAACAAGAGCATGTTTAAGATAAGACAATACTACAACAACTAAAGAACAATATGAGATAAAGACTTCTCAACACTTGATCCAACTCTTGACACTTGTCCTTCCTTCACACAATTACCCTAACATAATGGAGCAACTTATCATTTCTTCACAAAGATATACTAAATACTGTAACTACAATAGAATACCCTTCACATTATCATGTGCTTAGCAAGATCAGCTTGACAACCTGAGATAACCAAGAAGCCAACTATGAAGGAGAAGAACAAGACAACAATACCTTGATTGTAATGATGAGCCAACCAATGTCACTTCTACTGAAAGCATGAAGATCACACATGATTCCAACTGCAATTGAGATCAAATGAAGACTATACCACCAAACATTGTCATTATGCCAATTACAACTATCTAAAAACAAGATGCCACTGTATACCACTAAAATAAGCACCAGAGCCAAACCAATGAGCACCTTTTGTCAAGACATCATATGACACCAACAAACACCTCTTGAAAAAGTATGACCTGTCCATTCAATCTTTGTATTCAACATAATAAATGATATTATGGAGACCAAACTCTCTGCAACAAGAAGCACCAACATCATGACAAATCATATCACCCAAATCCTAATCATAAATATCATTCTGAGCTTATGAAGATAAAAACCAAAACAACAACAAAGTCCTGATTCCCCAAAAGAATGATCTCTGCATTAAAAGATAACTTGTGAACACACTTTGTCAACCAACCTTGCATTATAATCAAAACATCAATGGCAAGATATACTACACCTTTTTGACATCAATGACAATCAATCACCATCATATAGTACTTTGGACATTTTGTCTTCCTCCTCTTGTGTCTTTGGACACATCTCCTTAGTCCATTTCAAATGAACGGGCAAAGGTGTGTTGACAACTTTTGCATTCTCCATATAGAATCTCTGCAACACCTTTTCAACATAATTAGCCTAAGATAGAGTCAATTTTTTGTTCTTCCTATCTCTGTAAATTTTTATACCAAGGATTTGTTTGGCTACCCCCAAATCCTTCATAGCAAATGATTGTGCTAACTGCTGTTTTAACTCTCCTATGTGATCCATGTTAGACCCTGATACAAGCATGTCATCAACATATAAACATAAAATAATGTAGCTATCATTATCTAACCTCTTAAAATAAACACAATGGTTAGAATTACACTGGCTATAGCCTTTCTTAGCCATAAAACTATCAAATTTTAAATGCCATTGTCAAGGTGCTTGTTTCAAGCCATATAAGCTCTTCTTCAATCTGCACACCAATTTCTCCTTACCTGTGACCTCAAATCCTTGGGGTTGTTCCATATATATCTCCTCCTCCAAGTCACCATGGAGAAAGGTAGTTTTCACATTTGGCTATTCCAAATGCAAATCTTTAGTAGCCACAATACTTAAAATAGTACAAATAGAAGTCATCTTAACAACCGGAGAAAAAATCTCGTCATAATCAATACCCCTTTTTTGTGCAAATCCTTTTACAACTAACGTAGCATCAAAACTTTTCTTACCTCCATCTTTCTCTTTCAATCTATAAACCCATTTGTTTGGTAAAGCCTTTTTACCTGGAGGCAACTTACATAATTCCCAAGTCTAATTTTTTAGCAAGTAGTCCATTTCTTCTTTCATTGCATGCTCCCACTGAACCTTTGTATCCATCTGCATAGCTTCATCATACCCTTTTGGTTCACTAGCATCTATTAACAAAATAGAATACAAAGAGGGAGAAAACCTTTCAGGAGGTCTACTTAGCCTTGATGACCATCTAACATTCACTGGAGTTTGTGGTATATCTTATTGTTGTTGCAGAGCATGAGGAACGACTAGAACATCACTAGCTGGAGTATCATCTAGCACAACATAATCCTTTTCTTTCTTCTCATGCTACTACAACAGATCTTTGTACATCACCTTCTCATTGAATACAACATCCCTACTTCTCACAATTTTCTGATTTTCAAAATCCCAAAGCCTATAACCAAATTCATCAATACCATATCCAACAAAGGTACACTTTATTGATTTTACATCTAGCTTGGTTCTATTTTTAGAATCTATATGTACAAATGCTTCACATTTGAAGGTTTTGAGAAAAGAATAACTCACCTTCTTACCTATCCATGCTTCTTCTGGAATACCATAGCCCAAAGGAACTAAAGGACCTCTATTAATTAAATATACAATAGTATTGATAGCCTCTACCCACATGTTTAATGGTAGCCCAAAATGCAATCTTATGCTCCTTGCATGCTCCATTATTGTCCTATCCATGCGCTCAGCCACTCCATTTTCTTGTGGAGTCCCTGGAACCATTTTCTGCCTACAAATTCTATTAAAGGAACAATAATCCTCAAATTCTTTACTGCAATACTCACCACCATTATCAGATCTAAGACATTTTAATCTTTTACCCATCTCATTCTCAACCAAGCTTCTCCATTTCTTAAATGTTTCAAATACATCAGATTTCTGCCTCAGGAAATAAATCTAAACCTTCCTAGTTTCATCATCTATGAATGTAACATAATACCGAGAGCCACCAAGAGAAAATATCTGAGCTGGTCCCCATACATCTGTATGCACAAGCTCCAACTTTTCATCTTTCTTTTACTTCCCATCCTTGAGAAACCTGACTCTCTTTTGTTTGCCATACACACAACTTTCATAGAAATCCATATTAATACATTTCAGACCTAGTAAAACTTTCTTAGAATGAAGTACCTTCATAGCTTTTTTACTCATATGCCCGAGTCTGTTATGCAACAGTGTTATCTTAGAACCTGTAACAAGTGTTTCAGTCTCTTCCTGTGAACCCACAGTAACTATTCTTAAGAAGGAACAATATGACATGTACAAAGATATAAGGTGCCTACTTTCACACCTTTTGCTACTATTAAGTCACCTCTTGAAACCTTCCAATTTTTATCAGTAATTGTAACAATGCTACCTTCATCAGCTAGCTACCCTGCTAAAATTAAATTCCTACTCAGCCTTAGAACATGCCTTACCTCTTGTAGTAGCCAATGAATCCCATTCTACAACTTAATCTTGATTCTTCCCTTTCCAACAATCTGACAGGGTTCGTTATCTCCCAAATAAACTAGCCCAAAATCCCCTTGGACATAATCAAGAAAATAACTTCGATGGGGCATAGCATGAAATGGGGCCCCTAAATCTAAAACCCATGAATCATCAACATTATCTAGGGAAAGAATCAAATCATCATCTTCAGATTTATTACTTACCACATTTGCCTCTTTATTGCCTTCTTGTTTGTCTCCTTCTTTATTTTTCTGAGACCAGCAATCTTTCTTTAGATGACCTGGTTTCCTGCAGTACTAGCAGTCCTTCTATCCTTTGGATTGGGATCTCTTGTCCTTTGATTTTCCTCATGACTTCCCATGACCTCCAGAACCTTTTCCTCTCTCCTTTGATCTGCCCTTGCTTTTTGCATTCAAAATACTACCTGATGTGGACCCTCCCAAATTTTTTTGTCACATTTCCTCACTAAGGATAACACTGACAACATCATCAAATCTCAGAGTGTTTGAACCAGAGACAAAGTTGTTTACAACCATTACCAAGGTATTCCAGCTTTCTGGCAAAGAACATAAAACCAAGAGAGCCCTGACCTCTTCATCAAATTTCACTTTTATAGAAGTTAAACTGACTGGTAATCATATTAAACTCATTTAAATGATCTGTCACAGATCCACCTTCAATCATTTTCAGATTAAACAAACACTTTATGAGAAATACCTTATTTGAGGCTGAGGGTTTTTCATACAATTTAGCCAAAGACTTCATCAGTTCATTTGTTATCTTCACTTTTGTTATATTGAATGCCACAGATGGTTCCGGGCACAACCGAATGGTTCCCAGTGCCTTTTTGTCTAGAAGTTCCTAATCGTCATCAGTCATTGTTGCCAGTTTCTTGGCTATTCCTTCCAATGGCCTCCATAAATCCTTTTGAGAGAGATAATCCTCCATCTGCATCTTCCATAATTGATAGTTCTACCTATTGAATTTATCTACCTTTAATTTACCCTTATCCACCATTGCTCCCACTTAACCATGAGACTCCCACTCAACTGTGAGACCTTCCTGTAGATGATAACCAAGCACAACCTACTCTGATGCCACTTGTTAGGGTTAGCCGACAGAAGATATCAATTAAATACAAATAAATATTAAACAGAGGAATGAAAAATACACAGAAATAATAACAACGAGAGACAATTTTAACATGGTTCACCCAAACTCAGGCTACATCCACCAATAGAGAGTCAAATATTATTATCAAGTAAATTGAAACTGATTACAACCAGCAATCCTTGCAAGTCAATACCATTGCAAAATGCTACAATACATCAATGGAAACCCTAACCCTTAGCCACTTTTATCAAGCCTTCTGTCAGTTACAAAAATAGGGTTTTTTTTATGTCGACCAATAGAAAATAACTCCTGACTCCTTTATAAAATAATAAAAAATTATTTGAGGTTTCGGTGGTGCTACCCCTAAACCCCCACGGAGGCGTTGTCCCTTGATCTTGTCAAATAATTTGGGGGGAAACTGTGCCGATAAAAGTGGGGTAAATTTAACCTCCGAATCTAATTAGGCTCCATATAACAACACACTTGACTCACACTCATAATCTTTATTTACCATTAGGAATTGAAATGTGTGTGATGAAGATGAATGGATTAAAGGATGTTTTTTATTCTCAAGATCACATAAAGTGCATGAGAAGAGCATACACACCCTAAATCACACTAAAATCAACCAAGAAATTCAAGCACAAGTTTTTTTTATAGCCAAATCCAAATGTGATGATGAAGACACATGCTCATTTTAAGTCCAATTTCAAGTATGATGATGCAAACAAGTATTTTTTTAAGCCCAAATCGAAGTGTGATTACAAACAAGTTTTTTTTTTGTGTAATGGAAAATGTAAAAGTTGTGTTAAGTGCAACTAGAATTTTGTCTTGAAATTTGATGATGAAGCACATGCCACATGCCACAATCAGGTCTGTAAGACAAATCAAACACAATGTTTCAAATGATGTCTTTAAAAAGTGAAACCTACAACCCACTTGTGAGTATTTTGATAAAAGATGGTCTTGAAAAAGTGGATATTGCAAAATTTATGTTGATCTTCACCTACGAGGCCTCCCAGACTCAATGGTGAGGTCAGTTTTCATGTAAGAGAGCCTACAAAACTTGACCACCAAAAATTGATAAAAAATGCTAAATTTACAAAATCAAGCACATAAACTTGCAAGGTAAGAGTTAGACTAGCGGGGAGTGCCAGAAGTGTGGATAGAAAACTGGTACAAAGGCAATACAAAGATAATGCAAGATACTGAATTACCTTTACTTTCAAACCAAGTCCTCCACATGTGATAGAAAAGAGTAGATGTACCCAAATCTACTAGCTTTGCTCTATTTGATGGATGATGGATAGGATGAGATGTTGATTGCTCAGATCTATAACATAATAATGATAGACAAGAGGATCTCGAATGATTTGGACAACATGGTGATGTATGAAGATATGATCCCTTAAAGAGCTCCCCAAGAGTCCCCAAATGGCTTGGGTGAGGCTTCATTTATAGGATATGAGAGATATGAATGGATGGCTAGGATTAGATTAGGGATGGATGGCTAGGATTAAATGACACTAGGAGTTGTAGTTATGTGACGAGTGTCTCATGAGGGTTCAATGAGAGGAATAAAGTCAAATGGTCTTCCACCTTACAAGGATTAGAAGCTTCTAGCCATAGAAGCTTCTAGCCAACTTGGGAGGACTATTTTACCAAGGTAAGATACAAATGTTTACAAGCCTACACCAAAGGGCTCATATGAAATATGACACCAAAAATCTAATCCTCTCAAAGCAGACATCTAGAGGGTCATTTGACATCTTGGAGAACACCACCAAACCAACCAACAAAGTCTTGCACTCACACAAACACTACTTCCTTCACAATGCTATCCTAATCCTTGTAGCCCTGTTTTAGGGTCTGACAGAGGATAAATTCTATCCTAGACAACTTCATGGAACTGTGCAAGTGGATTTGGATACCCATTATGGGTCTTGACAACATAGAAAAGGTGTGTTATGGGTTCTTTAAGAACATGTGCCATTTTTCTTATGACAGACCTAGTGCAAAGAGCCCTAATTAGGCCTAGTTAACAAAGAGACCACCCTTCAAGGATTGCACAGTGTCATGCCCACATTCCCCATGCGGTCATGACATGCATCACACGTGTCATGTCCACATTTGTCATGTGGTCATGACATGAATTATCAAAAAAATTTCCATGCTTCCCTAGAAACCCCCTCGCACGTGTAAGCGTGCTCGGTGGCGTTATGCTTAAGGCGTAAACATGACAGCTAAATGTAGGGTAATGCGTTCACATACACATACCATTCGCAATGAAGGCCAACTAGGGGGATCGAAGGGATGAGGTTAACATCGCCAATAGGGTTAGGATCAATAATTGAAACCCTAAGTTAACCTATGTGAATGAAGGGATTTTGACGTAAGTCAAAATCAATAGACAAAATCAAGTGCATGAGAGAATATAATTTAATACAAAAAAACAAATGTCGATACTCAAAAAAAATAATAATATAGTCTTAAACAGGGTTAAATTTCACTAACCTAGCTAAACCTTAAATTATAGAAAATTCTGGCAGCATAACGCCTCACGGGCGTGATTAGGGTTTATTATAATTAAACTAATTTGACCGAAGGTTTAATGGTTTGGTGTTAAATTACCTATGTCTCACTAGTTGAATTAGTAGATTAGATGAATAAGTTAATTGAACATTTTTCAACAAAGTCTGATCAATTTGTTCTCCTTCACGTTTTCTATAATTTAAAACATTTTTCAACAAAGCTCGATCAATTTGTTCTTCTTCACGTTTTCTATCAATCAGAGTTATCACTGCATCCTTTACATTATTCCTAATTTCTTGGTAAATTAGATTCATGGATACACTTACACTAACTTCATTTTAAAAGTTTACCAGGTTTCTGAGCTGGTTTTAAATCAACGTCTAATCTAAGTTCATTAATTAAATTGCCCCAACGTGATTGAAAAGAATATTAAATTTTAATTAATAACGATGTAGTTTAAATCATCCTCGTCGAGTAGGTTTTATAATCTAATATTTAACCTGATTGTTTAAAATAAATACATCTCAATATTTAAATTGTAAAATTTAATTGAACCAAATAAATCCTTTTCTTCAAAAATTTAAATAAAAAAAATCAATAAAATATAAATTCTTCTAATCGTGATCTAATTCATTTGTTAACATACCACTAACAAATAAAAATAACATCTCCACAAAAATAATAAAGTTTACCCATTAAATATAATCACAATAACCCATTCAAAAAAATAAATTTTAAAACAAATGGAGGAAAATAATAAAGAGAACGGGAAAAGAATATAAGGGCAATTCTAAAATACAAAGCCCTAAAATCCTCTCTATTAAAAAATAATTTCCATATGGGCAAAAGCCCTAACCCTATTCTTGAAACTCATTTCTTTTCTCCTCTTTGTTTTCTCTTCTTCTTTCTTTCTCTCTCTCATTCTTTGTTTTGGTTGTGTTGCAAGTTTAATGGTGGCCACATATGAAATGCATATGATGGCATCTATATATATATATATTTTGATTGTATATACAATATAAATATATATTTCATTTTTTTGTTAAAATGCTAAATCCCCAAAATGGGACTGTGGTGGAGGAATAATGGATCTCATGGAGGGTAGCGCTGAGGGTGAAGGTGGTGGTGTTGTGGACTAGCGGCCACAGGGAGGTGGAGCAGCGGAGGGTGGAGGAGAACGGACTGCGTTGGCAGAGGGGGCCGTTGGCAGTTGTGGTTCAGGCCTGCGCGGGGGAGAAAGGGCCTGCAGGGTTTGAAGGAGGGGGAGTGTGGGGAGGGGGACAGAGCCCCCACCCACATCCCATACAATGGGGTGTGGGTGGGGGCTTCGCCCCCCTCCCCACACCCAAAAACATAGAAGCCATGATGGTGTGGGGGTTCGAACCCCCCCACCATTATCATTTTTTTTCTCTGTTACTCCAAAACAACAACAACAAAACGCAATCTCCTTGTATCACTCAACATTTTATTATCTATTTATTTTTATTAAGTCTTATATATATATATATATACACAACAAACTCTGATTTAATTTAATCTAAATTCACAACTTATGATATTTCTAAAATATATACAGAATATATATATATATATATAATGTGTATATTTATTACAGTCACTTAATTTTGTTTGATAGAAATAATTAAATTAGTTTATTTTTAAATACAGATAAAAATACATTCATCCAAAATACACATAATAAATATAATTACATATTTATATCTATATATATATATATATATATATTTGTATATATATATATATAATTATATTTTCTAATTTTCCTTCTAATCTCTTATTAATTTTCTTATAAACAATAAGCAAAGATATATATATATATATATATATATATATATATATATATATATATATATATATATATATATATATATATATATATATATATATATATATCAAATTACTATAAGGCAAGGAACTAATTTCTTTTATCAAAATATATTCATTGTATTTCTAATATGTTCCTTTTTAAAGAAAAGAAATAAATACAATTAAGTAAATACTTCTATTACTTAACATCAACTAAATTTCTCTTTCATAAAAATAATATACAAATTTTATATTTTGTCTCAAAAATGAAATAGCAACTTCTCTATTTGATATTTAGAAGATAAACATACAAATGAAATAATTTTAAAACCTAATTTTCTTCCTTCAACTTTTTCTTGAATGATAAGCATTAAAACCAACTAATTTTAACTTTCTATTTCAAATGTAAATAGCTTACACAAAAAATAAAAAAATATACTTTTACAACAAGAGAGAGAACCATGCTCTTCTCTTTGAAAACTAAAAATGGTACAAACTCCTAAATTGCCCATGCTCTCTCATAAGAGCTAACAAGAAAATAGGATATCAACTCCAAGAAACAATGGTGTTTTCTCCAACTTCACAAATCTCCCAACATAACTTGCAATAACACAAAAAGGGGAAAGAAGCCACAACATCTTGCTCTACTCCCTACCATAGACCCACTAGTGGGTCACCCTCGAGCTAGGGAGGTCATCCACACACTTGGGAAGTCATTCCACATCACAACAAGGCATTCAACAACCAGACACAAATTTACTCCCATGGTTAACACAACACAAGAACTCATTCACGATGAGTTCAATGGGGTAGGGGAGTGGACAACACTCAACTCAAGAGTGCCACTTCTACAAACATCCCAAAACAAATACCTCTCAAGGCCTCAAGCCAACACTTTTAAACACAATTTCCACAAAACTTCCATCTTGGCTCTCAAGCCATTTCACATAATGCATATAATCTCATATTGCCCTCAAGACTACAACACTACAATCAAGGAAATGACCACGAGGAGGTTCACTCCTCCCCCACCCCACCTTGTTGAGCATCTTCTCCCAAGTGGGAGAGGCTCTTACAACACCCTTACAATTTTTCCCCACAACAACAAATAAAAACTCAAAAATAGATCTCACACATAGCATCACATAAGCAAATAAAAATACATAAGGGAAGGCCTTAGCCTTGAAATCAACCTTAAAAATACCAATATGGTAGATGGTTGATGTAGAGCTTCTCCAACTCCTCCAAAATAAGCCACAAAACTCCCTCCAACTTTCTCTCCAAAGTAAAATAAAATCAATAATATTTTCCAAAAATTCAACAACCCCTTACCCTTCTCTAAGTGGGATCATAATAAGCTCTTCCCATGACCTTTGAGGAATGGGGAGGTGACACTTTTCACCTCCTCACTCCTCCTCCCAACTACAAGCAAGACCCATGGAATGGGTGGTAACACATGTCACTGACCCATCCCCCAAGTCTCTCTCCCTTTCACTTGTCCTCTCTAGAACATGTAGGAGAGAAAAGTGGAGCTTAAGAGGGAATGTGTGCCACATGTGCCCCATTCCTTTCTTCCTAAGAGGAACCACACAAACCTAAGGTACCCCCACCAATTGTGAGAGAATTAGAGTAAAGTCCTCCACAATTGAGGGGTCTTGGAGACATCTCCAACCTAGGGAAGAGGTAAGGATGAGGTCGAGTGTTTGACTCACTCATCCTCTCCCTCCCATGCCTCCAATTTCGTCACTTTACTTCAGGGTGAAGTTAAAATGACCAAATGGAGGTTTACCCAGGGTTACACAAGTCAAAAAGGTCCCTAGACCCAAGGGGTACAACCCAGGGTCAAGTTTAACCCATTTTGAGCACCAAGGGTTGAGTTAAAGCACATGAAAAGGGGTCTCCAAATTTATAACTTAGAAAATAAAATTCAAAAGACAATATTTTTACAACACCAATTAGAATTTAAAATAAAATAGGGGTAGACTTAGCCTGACTAACAACATGCAATCGACATTACATAATTTCATCATGCACATAGTTAATCTTAGTTCCTCGTGGAACTAGATCGGCTTCACAAAGGAAAACAACATCATGTGTGGGATGATCTCCAATTTCTGTGGCTTGTTAGAAATACCTGTGCACTCAATTAAACTGTTAATTTCACATTTATATAATAGTCAAAGGAGATTGAAACATACATTCGCATAAAATATCACAAGTTCATATAAGAATCAAGGAAGTCACATTACAATTTAGATTCTAAATTTTGCATTTCAAACTTCCATTCCCAAGATTGAATCACATAATAAATTTCTAACAAACATCACCCGATTAGTTTTCCCATAACATCATAATATAAACCATATGTCTAACAACATCAATATATAGGTCTAAACACATCATAAACATACTAAGCATAACAAATCCACATACAACATAAAGTCTAATAGTCTAGAAATTCAAGATCAACAGTCCCACAAATCTAATTGTATCTCCAATAGTAAAATAAATAGTCAAATATAAGGTAAAGAAAGAGTAGACCTCACATCCTTCCCCCCTAAGACTGTACTTCCTCTTGGAAGTCATCAAAGAGGTGAGGATAAAGGGCACTCAATTTCGCTGCATCCTCCCATGTCGCCGTGACCTCATCATACATGTCCCATGGGACCCTAACCTAGTCCAGCTCTCGACCTTGAAGACCCAGCGTCCAACAAGCCAATATGCGAATTGTCTCCAAATCCAACTGATTGTCTTCCTCTACTTGAACAGCACTCTAATCCAATACATGAGATAAATTAGATATGTAACGCCATAAAATAGAAACATGAAAAACATCATGGATATGCGATAGGCTGGGTGGCAAGGCTATATGATAGGCTATAGGTCCTATCTACTCCAAGATCTCAAAGGGTCCCACAAAACGAGGTGCGAGCTTAGATCCCTTTCCATAATGGATTGGACTCTTGTGTGGCCACACTCTAAGGAATACCCTATCACCCACTGAGAAGCTCCTATCAGTTCTCTTAGCATTGGCATACTTCTTCTATCTATTCTGTGCCTCCTGAAGCCTCTGCCTAATTAGTGTGACCTGTTGCTCCATATCTTGAATTAACTCTAGACCAATGGCAACCTTGTCCTCTATCCAATCCCAACTCAATGGTGTCCTACATGGTCTACCGTATAAAGCCTGAAAAGGAGGCATACCCAACAAGCTGTGATGCCCATTATTGTAGGCAAACTCAACCAAATACAGATACTCTTCCCATCTAGACTGATGGTCCATTACATACATATGGAGCATATCCTCAAGAACCTGATTAACTCTCTCTGTCTATCCATCGGTCTCAGGATGGTAAGTGGAACTGAAGTTGAGCTATGTGCCCAACGCTTGCTGTAAGGCTCTCCAAAAGGCTGAAGTGAATACCGAATCCTTGTCAGAAATGATATGGTGAGGTACCCCATGTAATCTAACAATTTGATCCAAGAATACTCTTGCCATAGATGGTGCATTGTAAGTCATGCGTATAGGTGAAAAATGCACCACCTTGGTTAGTTTGTCAACCATCACCATGATGGCATCATGGTGATGTGATGACATAGGAAGACCAACAATAAAATCCATGGAAATGGTGTCCCATTTCCACTCAGGTATCTCATGAGAGTATAAAAGACCCACTGGATGCTGATGCTCGGCCTTGACCCTTTGGTACTCAAGACAATGAGCAATGTATTCTGCAATATCTCGTCTCATACCTGCCCAATGGTATAACTATCGCAAATCAGCATGCATCTTCTTCACCCCTGGGTGTGCTGCATAAGGTGGTCTATGAGCCTCTGAAAGAACCACTGCATGAAGATCTCCTGCACGGGGTACATAGATGCATTATTGATGTCTAAGCAACCCATTTGACTCAAGGGAATATCCTGCAAATCTGCCCTTAAGGGCCCTCTGTTTCTGTATCTCCTGCTGCACCTCAAGAAACCACTCACCCTCAGGAAAATGTTGAATGATGCGCTCTCTCAAATCCACACTCAAGGTCAAGGTTAGGATCTCGTGGTGCCTTCGACTCAAGGCGTCAACGACCACATTCTCCTTCCCTTTGATGTAGTGGACATCAAAGTCATACTCGCATAAAAACTCCATCCAACGCCACTGGCAAGCGTTCAAATTTGACTATGTGAATATGTATTGCAAACTATGGTGATCCAAATGGAGCTTAAAGCGAGGACCCAAAAGAAAGTGTCTCTAATGAACAAGAGCATGTACCACTACTGTGAGCTCTAAATCATGAGTAGGGTAGTTCAGCTAATGTGTCTTGAGCTTACACGACTCATATGCAATCACCCTACCACCCTGCATGAGTACGGCTCCCAAACCATCAAGTGATGCATTTGTGCAAACTACAAAATCCTCTGCAAGATCTGGAACCGCTAAAATGGGAGTGCTGATAAGATGCTCCTTGAGGACCCCAAATGCCTTCTCGCACTGCTCAGTCCAAGTGAAACTCTTCCCTTTTCGCTGAAGAGAAGTGATGGGGTGCACTATCCTGGAAAATCCCTCTATGAATTTGCAGTAGTAACCAGCTAATCCCATGAAACACCTGACCTCTGTCACACTGGTGGGTGCTGGCCAATCCTAGATAGCTCTGATCTTCGATGGATCTCCGAAGATACCATCGCCTGATAGGATGTGCCCCAAGTATTGTACCTCTGTCCTAAAGAAGGCACACTTCACTAGGTTGCCATAAAGCTGCTGCTCTTACAAGCACTACAAAACCTGACGCAAATGATCCACATGCTCCTCCTCAGTCTGTGAATAGATCAAAATATCGCCAAGAAAAATGATCATGAACTGATCCAAGTAAGTGTGGAACACCCCGTTCATGAGCCTCATGAACACTGCAGGGGCGTTCATCAAATTGAAGGGTACCACTGTGAACTCATAATGGCCATATCTTGTTCAGAAAGTAGTCTTATGAATATCTGCCTCTGTGATGTGCAATTGGTGATACCCAGATTTCAAATCAATTTTTGATAACACTCTAGCTCCCTGCATCTGGTCAAAAAGGTCATCTATCCTAGGCAGAGGGTAATAGTTCTTCACCGTCACCTTATTCAACTGCCTATAGTCCATGCATTAGCAAAGAGACCCATCCTTCTTTTTCACGAAGATAACCGGTATGCCCCATGGTGAAATGCTAGGTCGGATGTGCCCCTTCTCAAGTAACTCCTCTAACTACAGTTTGAGCTCCGTGAGCTCATGTGTAGTCATCTTGTAGGGTGCATGAGACATTGGCTCTACACTTGGCACTAGATCGATGTGGAAATCTACATCTCTATGTGGAGGCATACCTGGTAATTCTAATGGAAACACGTCGGCAAACTCTCTCAGGATAGGGTGATCATCCAATGAAGCCTCAAGCTCATCCTCTGATCTGTCACTAACTATGATAGTGAACATCTAACATCCCTTCCACATGCAGCGCTTAAGCTGCTGAGCGGATATCATACGAACTACCGTGGGCTTCTGAATGCCCACTATCTCAACCAGTGCACCATGATCATCTAAACAACTAATCGCCCTTCAGTGACAATCCAGCTTGGCTCTATGAGCCACAAGCTAGTCCATACCCAAAACCACAGTGTAGGATCCTAATGGCATAACTCTAAGGTCACAAGATGTAGTGAAGGAACCCAAAGAAATCTCACAATCCTGAACCTAGGTATCTACTAACATTCTGGCCCCAGAAGCCATTTCAACCTCCCACCTAATGTCCTGCCTAGAAGCTACCAGCCTGCAACATTCAACTAATGATGTAGACAAAAAAGAATCAGTAGCTCCAGAGTAAAAAATAATAGAGATGGGGGCACCCATGATTGTACCTGATGTCTCAATCATGGATGCCTGATAGTCATCTTGGCGGTTATCAACTACTGCGAACATGCGGTGGGACTTGCCCACATCTCCTACAGTTTGCTCTGACCCTCCTGAACGGGGTTGTCCCCCTACCATTAAACCCTGTGGACACTCTCTAGCCAAATGTCCTGCCCCACCACAAACATAATATGGACCCCTAGCCTGTATCTGCCCTGACTAAGTCCTAGCACCCTTCTACTGCCTAGTCCATCCTGTGGACCCCTGTGCACTCTATATGACTACTATGACCTCATGGGTCCCACAAATGGTCCCTGCTGTCTCTGATCCCTACGTGGGCCCTGCTGCTGCCAATCACGTTTCTGTCCTCCCTGTGCCCTCTACTAGGGTCTAGACCTCTACTAATGTTGCTACTGCTACTGTGGAGGCCTAGGAGGTAATGATGGAGAACTAAATCCTCCTCTCTGTGGTGTTGGTGGTGGTCTACGAAAGTTCTATTGCTACTGATGACTACGGTCCTGAAACTGTGGGCATGAATTATGCCCTTGTCCCTAAATCTCCTTTGCAATATAAGCCTTCTCGGTATCTTCACTCATAGTCTGGGGGTCTACCATACGCACTGGTCTTGCTATTCCCTAATTCAAACCTTTGATGAATTTGTGCACCAGAAGTTTCACATGGTGGAGATACTCCGCGTAACGTGAAAGCTCAATAAATCAGCTCTGATACTATGCAACGGTGAGTCCTCTCTGCTGTAAGTCATAGAACTCATCTGTCTGATCCTGCCTATAATGATCTGACAAGTAACATGCATTAAAGCGCTCTATGAATGTGTCCCATGTGTGTGTCTAATGATAACTGGCACTTGCACTCCTCAGTGCGCCACCAAGTAGCTGCTACATCTCTCAGGAGGTGTACTACCATGCTTGCTTTCGTGTTGCTCCCATAAGGTCACAACACAAAGCATCTGTCAAGACTAATGAGCCAAGCCTCAGCCTCGGCTCCCTCTATAGCTCCTGCGAAGGTAGGTGGATTAAGCCTAAGTAGGTCTCTAATGGGATCTCCTCTGTCTCTATGTCCTATGACCGGCTCATCCATACCATACTCATAAGGTCCATGATGTACATGCTCAACCCTCATAGTCTCATCTTGTCTCGCATGTCGCGGAGGACTCCTACTCTGTGCTCTGTAAGTTGACCCTACCTCCTCCACTATAGTATTTGGTATCTCTACAAAAGGCCCCACACGTGGCACCTCTCGTGGATCAACGTGGGGCTCTACATGTGGCTCATCTCGTGAATCAGCACGTGGCTCCTCTCATGGATGAACATGGGGTTCGTCACGTGGCTCTGGTATAAATGGCGGTAGCATCTCTAACATGGCCTATAATGTCTATAGAATCTGAGGTCCTATATCAAGTACTGGTGGTGCCTATGGTATTGGTTGATCTGCTAAGGCTGCTAGTATCTATCCCTCTGCAGAGGAATCACTGTGCACCTCAGTGGACGTAGTGTTATGCGATCGCGCTTGTCGAATACGTCAGGGAGGCATCCTACAAAACAAGGTAGGCACTAATTAATTGAAGTTGCAGAATAAGTAATGTGCCCAAATAAGCCCAGTGTTTAAAACTTGGGCTCTGATACCAAATGTCAGGCCCACATTCCCCATGCAGTCACAACATGCATCACATGTGTCATGTCCACATTTGTCATGTGGTCATGACACAAATTATCAAAAAAATTTCCACGCTTCCCTAGAAACCCCCTCGCATGTGTAAGCATGCTCGGTGGTGTTACACTTAAGACATAAACATGATAGTTGAATGTGGGGAATGCGTTCACGTGTGCATACCATTAGCAATGAAGGCCAACTAGGGGGTCGAAGGGACGTGGTTAACGTCACCAATAGGGTTAGGATCAACAATTGAAACCCTAAGTTAACCTATGTGAATGAAGAGATTTTGACGTAAGTCAAAATCAATAGCCAAAATCAAGTGCATGAGAGAATATAATTTAATACAAAAAAACAAATGTCGATACTCGGCAAAAATAATAATATAGTCCTAAACAGGGTTAAATTTCACTAACCTAGCTAAACCCTAAATTTTGGAAAATTTCGATAGCATAACGCCTCACGGGCGTGATTAGGGTTTATTATAATTAAACTAATTTGATCGAAGGTTTAATGGTTTGGTGTTAAATTACCTACGTCTCACTAGTTGAATTAGTAGATCAGATGAATAAGTTAATTGAACATTTTTCAACAAAGTTCGATCAATTTGTTCTCCTTCACATTTTCTATAATTTAAAACATTTTTCAACAAAGCTCGATCAATTTGTTCTTCTTCACATTTTCTATCAATCAGAGTTATCACTGCATCCTTTACATTATTCCTAATTTCTTGGTAGATCAGATTCATGGATACACTTACACTAACTTTGTTTTAAAAGTTTACTAGGTTTTCGAGCTGGTTTTGAATCAACGTCTAATCTAAATTCGTTAATTAAATTGCCCCAACATGATTGAAAAGAATATTAAATTTTAATTAATAATGATGTAGTTTAAATCATCCTCGTCGAGTAGGTTTTATAATCTAAGATTTAACTTTATTGTTTAAAATAAATACATCTCAATATTTAAATTGTAAAATTTAATTGAACCAAATAAATCATTTTCTTCAAAAATTTAAATAAAAAAAAATACAATAAAATATAAATCCTTCTAATTGTGATCTAATCCATTTGTTAACATACCACTAACAAATAAAAATAACATCTCCACAAAAATAATAAAGTTTACCCATTAAATATAATCACAATAACCCATTCAAAAAAATAAATTTTAAAACAAATGGAGGAAAATAATAAAGAGAATGGGAAAAGAATATAAGGGCAATTCTAAAATACAAAGCCCTAAAATCCTCTCTATTAAAAAAAATAATTTCCATATGGGCAAAAGCCCTAACCCTATTCTTGAAACTCATTTCTTTTCTCCTCTTTGTTTTCTCTTCTTCTTTCTTTCTCTTTCTCTCATTCTTTGTTTTGGTTGTGTTGCAGGTTTAATGGTGGCCACATATGAAATGCATATGATGGCATAAATAAATAAATATATATATATATATATATATATATATATATATATATATATATATATATATATATATATTTTGATTGTATATACAATAAATGCTCTAGATTTTAAAAAATATATATATATATTTTGTTAAAATGCAAAATCCCCAATTTTTTTGTGCTAAGTCTGTGGGACTATGGTGGAGAAATGGCGAATCTCATGGAGGGAAGTGCTGAGGGCAGAGGTGGTGGTGTTGTGGATTGGCGGCCGCAGGGAGGTGGAGCGGCGGAGGGCAAAGGAGAACATACTATGCTGACAGAGGGGGCCGTTGGAGGTTGTGGTTGAGGCCTGCTCGGGGGAGAAAGGGCTCGTGGGGTTTGAAGGCGGGGGAGTGTGACGAGGGGGACAGAGCCCCCACCCACATCCCATACAATGGGGTGTGGGTGGGGGCTTTGCCCCCCTCCCCACACCCAAAAACATAGAAGGCATGGCGGTGGGAAGGGGGGTTCGAACCCCCCCACCATTATCATTTTTTTTCTCTATTACTCCCAAAACAACGATTGCAAAACGCAGTCTTCTTGTATCACTTAGCATTTTATTATTTATTTATTATTATTTTTATTTATATATATTTATATATATAAATATGTATATATATACACAGCAAACTCTGATTTAATTTAATCTAAATTCATAGCTTATGATATTTCTAAAATATATACAATATATATATATATATATATATATATATATATATAATGTGTGTATTTATTACAATCACTTAATTTTGTTTGACACATCTAAATTCTGGAGGATATGGTAAACCCATATGTGCAAGATCTTACCTCACGGGCCCTTATTGGTAAGGTCTGGAACCCTAAGTTTAATTTCGATGCTTTTCTTCAATGGGTTAGGGTTACATGGAAAGGGGTTTTAGATGTCTTGTTTTTGCATAAAGATTTGTGTGTTTTCACAGTGATTTTTGATAATGGTGGTTTTCGAGATGAAACCCTTAGTCAAAAATTGTGGTTTTATTGTGGCAAAGGGATATGTCTTCAGAAATGGGAACCAAACTTTGATCCAGTTAAAGCTAATATGAATTTTGTTCCTTTTTGGATCTCTTTGCCAAATTTACTGCTGGAATACAGGGATCTTTCTACTATTGAATTTTGTGCCAAAAAATTAGGGTTCTTCATTAAACATGACATGACAAATTTCCAGAAGCCAGATTTGCCAATAAGGTTTTCAATAATTCTTAATACTTCGTTTCCCTTTCTCAAATTTATGGAGTTTCACTCTAAATTTGGAAATTGGAAACAAGTAGTTATCTTTGAGAATCCCATGGCTATGGAAAGAACCGAAATGTTGGATTCAAATAAATCTTGTGAGGATTTTGAAGAAGTAACTTTTGCAAAGGAAAATCTAGATTCTATTAATTTAGGGGAGGCATCTCTAAATCATTTTGTAAATTCCTCTGTCGCTGAAGAAGAGTTCCAGTCTGTAAAAGGGTTAGAGGAAGAATGTCCTTTTGAATTTGTAGTTGGTAAATTGGCGGATATTGAAACTCCTATTTTTTCTAATGATAAAATTAAGAAAAATTTGCTTAGTTCCTTTAACAATGAGGACAACTGCAATAGGGAAACTGTAAATAAAATGGATGTGTTTGGTTTCGATGGTTTTCCTTTTAGTGAAGCTGAAGCAAATGCTTTTGTTGAAAGAACCTTCCATAAAGTTGCTTCTGATCTTATAGAAGAATTGGCGGATGAGGTAATCATAGAAAAGACAAACTCTTTTGAAGGTGTTTCAACTCATTCTAATATTTCTGTCCCCAGTTTAGATCCCCAAAATTGTTTAACTCAGGAGAAGTTAGACCGAGTTGCTCCACTAGGAGAAGAAAGTGATGTCTTTGATTTTGGCACAAAACTGTCTATTTCTCAGTCGTTAAGTCAGGATTCACCTTTCAAACAGAGTTCCATTTCTCCCTCTACGAGAGGATGTAAGCCAAAATCCTTTAAAACTCAGGAAGAAATAAAAGATGGTTTGCAGGCCACCCTAGATACCTGTCTGAGATTGGGGAGAGTAAGAAACTCTCCCCGCGAGCAATGAAGCTCCTTTCTTGGAATGTTAGGGGCATTAACACCCCTAACAAGAGATGCTTGATTAAGTGTCGGTTAGATTCCTCTGGTATGGATATTGTCTTGCTTCAAGAATCAAAACTTTCTTCATCTCAAGCTGATATTATTTTTCCAAGCTGGTTAAAATGGAAATACATCCACACTCCTTCTCAGGGGGCTTCAGGAGGTCTGGCTATTCTTTGGGATGCTAAAGTGTGTGAAATAGAATTAATTTTCTCTATTCCAAATTTTTTATTGGCTAGAATCAATTCCTCTTTAGTAAACTTTTGGCTTTTTAATATATACAGACCTATTGCAACCAGAGAAAAAAAATAATGTTGGGACATTTTATCAGCACTATTAGAGCAATTATCTAGCGAGAAAGTTATTTTAGGAGGGGATTTTAATGCTATTTCCTGTTTGTCAGAAAAGTCGGGAGGAATCTGTCCTCCTCAGAGGGTAATAGAGGATTATAAAGACTTTATTTCAGATAATGCTTTTCTTGATAGTCCTTTACTGAATGGGAGCTTCACCTGGTCTAATAGGCGAAAAAGTTTTTTAAATATCACAGAACGATTGGATAGGTTCCTTTTCAATTCTAAGTGGTGTCTAGAGTCTAATATTCCTGGTACATCTATTTTTCCTTTTACTGCTTCAGATCATTTTCCTATCTTTATTCAACTAAATGCCAATTTGAGAAGAAAGACACACAGGGCATCTTTTAAGTTCCAAGCTATGTGGTTTAGAGATAACAATTTCTTACCCCTACTAAAAACTTGGTGGATGAATGCTCCTTTTGTAAAAGGTTCATGTTTGTTTTGGGTTAATGAATGGTTGAAATACATGAAACAAAAAATTTTGGAATGGAATAAATCTTCTTTTGGCAACATTTTCTCCCAAAAAGCAACTTTACAATCACAATTAGATCAGTTAAATGAAACCATTATTAGTAAGGGCATGGATAATGCTTCTTTTGAATATGTTAAAACTCTTCAATCTGAGCTCGAGGAAATTTTACCTCGGGAAGAAATTTTTTGGAGACAGAAATCAAGGGAAATTTGGTTAAAAGAAGGGGATCGTAATACAAAGTTTTTTCATGTTTCGACTATGCTTAGAAGACAAAAAAACTCTATTGTATCCATAAAAGATTCTATGGGAAATATATTACAAGAGGATTCTCTCATTCAACAAGAAGGAATTAATTTTTTTCAGAAACTTCTCTCTTGTGAATCAAATCAGATCCCTAATTCGACCTTAGTAGAAGTTTTAAATCATATTCCCAACCTGATTTCTCAAGAAGATAATTTGGATTTGATGAAACATTTTACTTTTGAAGAGGTCAAGGCAGTAGTCTTCTCTTTAGACCCAGACAAATCTCCTAGCCCAGATGGTTTCACTCCTATTTTCTTTCAAAAATGTTGGGATTTTCTGGGTAAGGATATTTGGTTGGCTGTAGAAGAAGCCCAGAGAAATAGAAGTGTTCTGAAAGAGAATAACTCTACCTTTATTGCTTTAATTCCAAAAGTTGCTACTCCGTCCTCTTATGCTAATTTCATACCCATATCACTTTGCAATACTCTGTACAAAATCATTTCTAAAGCAATCACCTTACGGCTTGCGACACTAATCTCAAAAATTATCTATGAGGAACAAGGCGGTTTTGTTCCGGGAAATGAAACTTCAGAAGGTGCTCTGGTTGCACATGAGGTGTTACAATCAATTCATCAACATAAACTCCCTACTATGCTGGTTAAACTGGACATGTTAAAAGCTTATGATAGAGTGTCTTGGGATTTTTTGTTTCAAGTCCTTAAATTTGGTTTTTCACCAAAATGGTGCAAATGGATCTATTCTTGTATTTCTGGTGCAAGTTTTTCAGTCTTGATTAATGGCTCTCAATCTGATTTCTTTAAATCTTCACAAGGAATAAGACAGGGAGATCCTCTCTCCCCTTTTCTCTTTATATTAATGGCAGAAGGATTAAGTAGATTAATCAAGAGCCAGAATTTACTGGGTTTTTGGAAAGGGATAAATATTCCTAGAGTCCCTTTCTCTATTACGCATGCCTTGTTTGTAGATGATACTTTGTTGTTTGGGCAGCCTGTGATGAAGGAAGCTAAAGTCTTGAAGGATGTCATTAACAGTTACTATTTGGTATCAGGATAGAAAGTGAATCACAGTAAGTCAAAAATTTTCTTTTTCTTTTCTTCTATGTTGGTACAAGAAAAAATAGCTAAGTTTCTTGGTTTTCAAGTTGCCACCCTACCCTCTAGGTATCTGGGAATTCCTCTTTTTTTGGGTTCAATTAAGAACTTGTTCTGGGATAAGCTAATAGCAAGCATTAAAGCTAAAATATCTTCTTGGAAAGGTAAATGGCTTACTTTGGCAGGAAAAATTCTGTTGATTAAAACAATCCTTTCAGTGGTTCCAGTTTATTTGCTTTCTGTTTTGAAGGTTCCAAAAACCATTCTCTCTTATCTTGTGAACATTCTAAGAAAATTTTTGTGGAATGGCTCCAATCTAAATGGGCAAAAGATTCCCCTAATCTCATGGGATAAAATCTGCACTCTTAAACAATCAGGGGGAGCTGGAATTCATAATATTGCAGCTCAAAATAAAGCCCTTGGAGCTAAACTGGTCTGGAATTTATATCAAAAATCAGAATCTAAATGGGGAAAAATAATGTATGCCAAATACCTAGATTCTTTTTCTCCTGAAAGAATATTTACAATACTTAATCCAAAGGAGGGTTCTCATATGTGGAATTTTTTAATTGACTGTTGAGAAGTTATTTCCCCTTATTTAACATGGGTCATCCAGGATGGAAATTCAGCTCTTTTCTGGGATGACTCTTGGAATAATCATCCTCCTCTAGTTAAAACAGAAGGTCTTCAAGAGATCAAGTCTTTTCTGTGTCAGGTTTGGGGAACAAAACTTAAAGATTACTTTGAAATTGCTCATAATGCAGAAATTAGTAAAGCCAAATGGAAAATTTTTGATGATTTCTTGGTCCCTCCAGAGCAGAAGATTTTTCTCAAGACTATTTTAAAAGATAGAAGACTTTTTATTTTAGGTGAAAAGGATAAACTGGTCTAGGCTCCTTCAAAATCTGGTCATTACAGGGTTAAATTAGGTTATCTAAGTATCACCAGTAAAGACTCTCATCCAACCTTTACTTTACCCCACAAGCTCTATTGGAGTGAGCCTTGCCTACCTAAAGCAGGCACTTTCACTTGGTTAGCATTAAACTACCGAATCCTTACTAGTGACAGGTTATCTAAACTTGGGATTGCCAATTCTTTTTTTGCCCCTTTTGTCATGAGGTGGAGGAATCAGTAGATCATCTTTTACTGAATTGTAGCTTCTCCTCACAAGTCTGGTATTGGCTTCTCTCAAAATTGAGTTGGTTGGGTCCACTTCCTTTTTCTTTGCTCCAAGTCTTCCAAAGTTGGCCTTTGTTGTTTCCCAAGTCTACTTTTTCTATTCTTTGGATTGTCTCACCAAGTATTATCATCTAGTCTTTATGGTTAGAACGAAATAGCAGAATTTTTAAACAAATAAGTAATCCTCTTCATGTAATTATGGGCAAAATTGAAAAATCAATTTCAGAAGTGGCTTTAGCCTCATTTCTTTCAAAGAAGGAGGGTTCTCTAATCTTTACACACTGGGATGATTTGATATTAAAAAATTGGAAACAGTTAAGGCTGCCTAACTCAAGCTGCTTTATGGCTGATGTTAAGATTGATTGGTCCTCTGTTAAATGGATTGCTCCACCTGAATCTTTTGTTAAGCTTAATTTTGATGGTGCGAGTAGGGGCAATCCAGGAATTTCAAGTGCTGGTTGTGTTATCAGAAATCATCATGGAGAAGTTCTTAGAGCTATGTCAATTAAGTTGAGTATACTAACAAATAATGAAGCCGAGGCCTTGGCTTTAATAGCCGGTTTGAATTTAGCTTTTAAATGTGGATTCACAAGCCTTATTGTGGAAGGTGACTCATTGAATATTGTTAGAGCTTTTTCCAATAACTTCTCTCCAAGTTGGAAAATTGGTTACATTCTCAAGTTCGGAAGGGGTATTTTGTAGCATTTTCAATCATTCCATATAATTCATACTTACCGTGAAGGTAATTTACTAGCCGACTTCCTAGCTAATTTAGCATTTAATTCTAATGATGATATTCTCGAGTGGGATTCTGAATCTTTCCTAATGATTCCTAGGGTTAGCTATATTTTGGAGAAGGATAAAAGAATGTAATTGGTGTTTTTTCTTTTGGCGGAATTAGTTAGACTTTCATCTTTTTTAATCCCTATTATATCAGCTCTCCGTGCTGGTAAGCTGACGTCTCTCAATTGCTTTGAGTTATTTCCTTGATGGATGTGAAGTACTTTGATGTATGTTTTAAGTGTAGGATGGCATATTTCGCACAAGGGAGTTGGCATTTCCTTTTCTATTATAATTGCTCCGTAATGAATGTTATTAAGTCATTTGTTTTGATGTTTTGCCATGTTTCGATTCTGCTAGCTTCTCTTTTCTATTGCATTGGTAATCTCCAATTTTCTGTAGCTTAACATGGGCTCTGTTCAGTGGAACACCAGAATTTCCTAGCCTATTAGAAATTGGGAATGGCCCCTCCTTGGTTTTTCTAATCCCAATGCATTGCAGGAAGTTTTTAAGGTTTATGAGGCCTCTGTTGGCAGAGCGATTGTCCAGGTTTGTGATATACATTTCTTACATTCACCAGTAGCTTTCTATCCATCCCAAGTTGTGTCGCATTTTCTTTCTAATGCGATGGACCTATTGCAAAATGGAGAAAGGGTAAGGGACTTGGGAACAATGTTTATTCAGAATATACACTTCTCTGTTGATTCGTTTAATGTTGCTTTAGATGATTATGATTTGCATGAAGGTTCTGCTCTTGTGGGAGGTTTATTTGATTGCAGGTTTCCATTCTGCACTCCTGCCATTCACTGCACCTTTAATACGTTTATGCATGGCCTCCGAAACAATTGTGTGATCTCTTTCCAAAACTCCATCCATTGTCATAGGCAGGAATTGGGAAATCATGTGGCAGATAAGGCTTCAAAAATTTTTCACGCTCTGCATTTCTTATTGAATTATGTTCCTCCTCCACCGCCTCCTCCTCCTCAGTAAGCAGAGGTTGAGGGTCATGAAGGAGGTCATGCCTTGTAGATAAATGAGATTGCAGATTGATTGGGCATTCCCTTATGCTTGGGTTCTCAACTTATGGTTTTTTTATCCTGTTCAGTGATCGACTTCGTCAATTTTCTTGTAAAATTTTACTATTTTTGTATGAACTCTGTTAAGATTTGAGTATAGAAGTTCCTTCTGGATCGACTCATTTTATTGAGTTGATTTTTTGTGTTTTCTTTTTACAAACTAGCTATAACCGGAGGTTTTCTTTGCCGATTCTTTCCTACCGGTATGCCTCTCTGAATCTGGCATTTTCTATTTCCTTTACTAATTAATATATTTTAGTGGTTTTTTACCACTTTTTGGAAAAAAAAAATCAGTTTATTTTTAAATAGAGATAAAAATACATTCATCCAAAATACACATAATAAATATAATTACACACACACACACACATATATTTGTATATATATATATATTTCTATATATAATTATATTTTCTAATTTTCCTTCTAATCTCTTATTAATTTTCTTATAAACAATAAGCAAAGATATATATATATATATATATATATATATATATATATATATATATATATATATATATATATATATATATATATATATATATATATATATATATATATATATATATATATATATATATATATATATATATATATAATTCCTATAAGGCAAGGAACTCATTTCTTTTATCAAAATATATTCATTGTATTTCTAATATGTTCCTTTTTAAAGAAAAGAAATAAATACAATTAAGTAAATACTTCTATTACTTAACATCAACTAATTTTCTCTTTCATAAAAACAATATACAAATTTTATATTTTGTCTCAAAAATGAAACAACAACTTCTCTATTTGATATTTCAAAGATAAACATACAAATGAAATAACTTTAAAACCTAATTTTCTTCCTTCAACTTTTTCTTGAATGATAAGCATTAAAACCAACCAATTTTAACTTTCTATTTCAAATGTATATAGCTTACACAAAAAATAAAAAAATATACTTTTACAACAAGAGAGAGAACAATGCTCTTCTCTTTGAAAACTAACAATGATACAAACTCCTAAATTGCCCTTGCTCTCTCACAAGAGCTAACAAGAAAATAGGATATCAACTCCAAGAAACAATGGTGTTTTCTCCAACTTCACAAAGCTCCCAATATAACCTGTAATAACACAAAAAGGGGAAAGAAGCCACAACATCTTGCTCTCCTCCCTACCATAGACCCGCTAGTGGGTCACCCCTAAGCTAGGGAGGTCATCCACACACTTGGGAAGTCATTCCACATCAACAAGGCATTCAACAACCAAACACAAATTTACTCCCATGGTTAACACAACACAAGAACTCATTCAGGATGAGTTCAATGGGGTAGGGGAGTAGACAACACTCAACTCAAAAGTGCCACTCCTACAAATATCCCAAAACACATACCTCTCAAGGCCTCAAGCCAACACTTTTAAACACAATTTCCACAAAGCTTCCATCTTGGCTCTCAAGCCATTTCACATAATGCATATAATCTCATATTGCCCTCAATGCTACAACACCACAAAATCAAGGAAACGACCTCGAGGAGGTTCACTCCTCCCCCACCCCACACTTGTTGAGCATCTTCTCCCAAGTGAGAGAGGCTCTTACAACACCCTTACAATTTTTTCTGACAACAACAAATAAAAACTCAAAAATAGATCTCACACATAGCATCACACAAGCAAATAAAAATACATAAGGGAAGGCCTTAGCCTTGAAACCAACCATAAAAAGCTCAATTTGGTAGATGGTTGATGTAGAGCTTCTCCAACTCCTTCTCCAAAATAAGCCACAAAACTCCCTCCAACTTTCTCCCCAAAGTAAAATAAAATCAATAATATTTTCCAAAAATTCAACAACCCCTTACCCTTCTCTAAGTGGGATCATAATAAGCTCTTCCCATGACCTTTGAGGAATGGGGAGGTGACACTTGTCACCTCCTCACTCCTCCTCCCAACTACAAGAAAGACCCATGGAATGGGTGGTGACACATGTCACTCATCCATCCCCCAAGTCTCTCTCCCTTCCACTTGTCCTCTCTAGAACAAGTAGGAGAGAAAAGTGGAGCTTAAGAGGGAATAGGTGCCACATGTACCCCATTCCTTTCTTCCTAATAGGGACCACACAAACCCAAGGTACCCCCACTAATTACGAGAGAGACTTGGAGTAAAGTCATCCTCAATTGAGGGGTCTTGGAGACATACCCAACCTAGGGAAGAGGTAAGGATGAGGTTGAGTGTTTGACTCACTCATCCTCTCCCTCCCATGCCTCCAATTTCGTCACTTTACTTCAGGGTGAAGTTAAAGTGACCAAATGGAGGTTTACCTAGGGTTACACAAGTCAAAAAGGTCCCTAGACCCAAGGGGTACAACCCAGGGTCAAGTTTAGCCCATTTTGAGCACCAAGGGTTGAGTTAAAGCACATGAAAAGGGGTCTCCAAATTTATAACTTAAAAATGAAATTCAAAAGACAATATTTTTACAACACCAATTAGAATTCAAAATAAAATAGGGGTAGACTTAGCCTGACTAACAACATGCAATCAACATTATAGAATTTCATCATGCATAGAGTTGATCTTGGTTCCTCGTGGAACTAGATTGGCTTCACAAGGGAAAACAACATCGTGTGTGAGATGATCTCCAATTTCTGTGGCTTGTTAGAAATACTTGTGCACTCAATTAAAATGTTAATTTCACATGTATATAATAGTCGAAGCAGATTGAAACATACACTCGCCTAAAATATCACAAGTTCATATAAGCATCAAGGAAGTCACATTACAATTTAGATTCTAAATTCTGCATTTCAAACATCCATTCCCAAGATTGAATCGCATAACAAATTTCTAACAAACATCACTTGATTAGTTTTCCCATAACATCATAATATAAACCTAATGTCTAACAACATCAATATATAGGTCTAAACACATCGTAAACATACTAAGCATAATAAATCCACATACATCATAAAGTCTAATAGTCCAAAAATTCGGGATCAACAGTCCCACAAGTCTAATTGTATCTCCAACAGTAAAATAAATAGTCAAATATAAGGGAAAGAAAGAGTAGGCCTCACACATAGACCTTTCTAACCTGCTGGAACACATTCACTATCAGTCAAAACAAGAGATTTCATAGGAAGCTTAGCCTCACAGTTGATTGTGGTTAAATTCCATACTGTTGTTACTTTATCTGCAACCTAACACATGGGTATGTTATGTATTCAACTATCAAACTCCATCAAACTCAACCCCCTACTCTCAAAACCTTTTGAACTCAATAAAACAGTCAAAAACATAGTCATTCCATTGATTTAATGCAGAGAAAACCAGTGGAATGAGGCAAAATCTCATCGTTTCTATCAAAACCCTAGATAAGGGTTTCATGAGCAGTTCTCAGGAAATTACTTATAAGTCTGATCTAGATTCAATTTAAGACTCTAATCACATTGAAATTACTCCATAATCACTCCTCTTTCAAACCATTACCATGAGAACTTATGACAAGATCGTACAAGAACAGAGTACGACAAAGAATAGGAAAAGAATTGCAGACAGAGCATAAAACTAAGTTTTTATTATTATTTTTCCTTCCAAAAACTTCATCAACGATGCAAGTATCATCCTCATGGCCTTCTTAAACCTATATTCAACCTTGACAAATCATTGAAAGGTAGTTGGGGTCGATGGGAAGGTAGAAAACTGTCCTTTAACCATCAAAACTGTCACTACCTTCCAAACTGCCTATGCCATTTGTCTCCATCTGCAATTATCTTGTTGTTTACATGATTAAGGAGTGTCTACAAAGTGTTCAACTCCCTTTACAAGATTGGTGAGCCTTTGACAAGGCATACAAACTCTTAACATGTTTTCTAAATGCCATGATTGGCTCCTCCTATGACTATCCCTATCAAACTAGTGTGCATACAATCAAGGCCATGCCTCATTGGTAATGAAGTGAGTATGAAATCAACTTGGAATGGTCCCAATGGACCTGATTATATCACAATAAACATAAGACAACATGAAACAACACAAAACACAATATGGATCCTTTTGAACCTCTTGGTGCTCCTGCACCAGTCATTCTAGTATATGAATGCCATTTTATTTTCTATTAGTTATTTAGAAAATAATGGGTTTATCATTTGCAAAATTACTTGTGTTTGGTAGTTGTTTTTGTTGGTGGAGGCATTTTTGCATTAGATTTGCATCTTTTGCACATCGGGAAGGAACACTTTATGGCTTTTGTTCATAGTGTCAAAAAATATTGTGGGTATCTATTAGTTTTTGCAAGTGAGAGTCATATTTTGTAGAAAGAGATATCAAAATAGTAGGGCGCGACTATTTTCCATACACATTGAATTTGAATTTACATCAGATTTGCATCTTCTACATGTCGAGAAGGAAAACACTTTCTGGGTTTTGTTTGCAGTATCAAAAAACTTTGTGGGTATTTGTTTTTTTTTTTAAGTATAGCAAGAAGATCCTATGGAAACTACATCATATGTGTGTTTTAATATACCATTATTAACCAAAAGTAATATTGTAATGACTTTTGATTGGTAACTCAAAATCAAGTGTTGTTTACGTCAAAAGTTCATATTTTTCATTTCCAATCCATTGAACCTACTTGCATTGTAAAAAAAACCAAATTATAAAGTGCCAAATTTGGGGGGTGTTGTGTGTTGTGTTTTTTGCACTTCCTACTTACCTTCTATATTTCTATTTCCATTCTTTTATACAAATAATATTTACTTTCTATAATGGATTCACATCAATCAGTCACACCTCTAACACGGTCCTTTAACTATCATGATTGGAAACTTAAAGTATAACTTGTGCTAAAGAATAAAGGTTTGCAACAAGTAAAAATGGACACTGAGATTGAACTTACTCATGATGATGCTAAAGTAAAATGTTTTAACAAATGTGATCAAGATTTTGGTTTTTTGTGTCTTACTTTGTCTCCTAAAATTCTCTTTCACATAAAAAAATTGAAATCACCCAATGAAGTTTATCTTACATTAGAAAAGCTATTTGTGAAGCTAGATGAAATGATAAGTCATGAGTTAGAGAATGAGTTCATTAGTTTGAGTTCAAGTTCCTTTGACACCCTAGAGGACTTTTTCACCAAATAGAAATTATTAAGGTTGCAGTTACAAGAATGTGGAACAATCAAAAGTGATGATCAACTTATTCTTTCGATACTCTCCAAGTTAGGTCGTAATTATTTTATCTTTGTTTCTACCTTTTACTCCACCAAAAGTGCTCTTGGAGCCACATGGAAAATGCCTTCTCTAGATGACTTTATTTCCAACTTGACTAGGGAGCAAGACTAGTTAATATAGATGTGACCCTTGAAGTCTTCAAAACATCAAGCCCTCATTTCCAGTAATGGTAAACAACGAGCCTCAAACAACAAAAGGAAGAAGAAAAATATTCAGAAGGAAAAGGAGAGTAAGAAAGATCATAAAATTGAGTCCTCTAAAAACAACACTCAAAACTCTTCAAACCAAGGGAAACCTAAGATAGAAAAAGTTAAGTGTGCATATTGCATGAAACTTGGGCATGATGAGGAAAAATTCTTGAAAAAGTAGATTGATCGCCTTACTCATCTTCTTGAGAAAAACAACATAGGGGTCCCTGATTCTATTAAACAATATTCATCAAACCAAGAATCTTCTAAAGCAAGGATAAAGGTAAAGAGAAATATAATGGCAAGGCTCTAGTAGTAGTTGCATCCTCATCTACTCCATCTTGGTTCATTAACTTGGGTGCTTCACACCACATGGGTTCTTCATAGTTTTATTTTTCTTCCTTAGAGCCTTACAACATGCCTTTCATTACCTTGGGTGATGACACACCTACAATAATTACAGGGAGAGGGTTTGTTGAATTTGAAAGGGGGACATTCACAAATATTCTAAGTGTACTTTCACTTTCAACTAATCTCCTATTAGTATATCAAATGACTCATATAGGGAAGGGCATGAGAGTTTAGTTTTTTTAGATTCAATTGAAATCAGAGAGTTTCACAGTGACACTACAATGGTAGTTTCAAGGGTAGATCACCAAGATAGGTTATACACCTTCTCTCATTTTGTACTAGATATTTCCCTTACCACACTGCTTACTGATTTATATGGTGTTAGTAAATTATGCCATGAGCAGTTCAGCCACCTTAACTACCACTACCTTGAGAAACTAAGTCAGCAAGATATGGTTATAGGGTTTCCAAGAGCCCAATTTTATAAGGGTCTTTGTGAGGGTTGTGTCCTTGGGAAAGATCTTGAATAAAAATTTGACAAATAAAAAACTTGAAGGGCTACATAGGCTTTGGAGCTTGTTCATAGTGATGTATCAGGGGATTTCCCATCCATCTTTCACTAACACAAAGTATACTATCACTTTCATCTAGATGACTTCTCTAGATAAACATGGGTCTACTTCCTTCAATTAAAAATTGAAGTCTTTGACAACTTTCAAGACCTCAAGGCTCTTATTAAAAAATAGTTAGGGAAAGTCACCAAGGTCCTTCAGACTGACAATGGGGGTGAGTATGTCAAAAACAAGTTTGAGCAACTTTGTACAATAGAGGGGATAGACTTGTAGCACACAATTCCATACACTCCTTAACATAATGGTGTTTACAAAATTAAAGAACAAATCCTTAAAAGAGATCCATGGCTAATTGTATGATACACTCTGAAGGCCTTACACCATAGTACTGGGTAGAAGCAATCAATTGTGCTTGTTACATTCAAAATCACATTCCTCATAAAGCCTTGAAGGGAATCACTCCTTTTAAAGCTTGGATAGGTCAAAAACCATCAGTTGATCACTTTGAGGTCTTTGGATCTTCATCCATGGCGTGTATATCAAAGAATAAAAGCAAGGCAATGGACCCTCAATCCAAACCTTCAATCTTTGTAGGTTATCTAGATGGTGTAAAGGGTTATCACATAGTCCACTTAACCACTAATCAATTGTTCATTAAATGGAGTTTTAAGTTTAGGAGAGTCTTGTCAACTCTATACTTAACACTTCTCCTTTTCCTTGGACTCACTTGGATTTAATGATCCTTTTGATGACTCAGATCATCCACAATAGATTTTTGAGGTAGTGTCTACTTCTTCAAGTTCTGATAGTGAGCATAATGATGGGGAGGCATCTCCATCAACTTCTAACCATGTTTTAGAGGATGAGGATTCAACACCTGGCTCACCCACATCTAGCCCTCTTTGGGCTAGGTAGGCATTCCATAGTATAGGCATTTGGGTAGGGGATCTAGTAGATGACAAATGTAATCGGTCAGATTATTAGAGGGGAGCACATGCCTTCTATACTTTAGCTTTCGATCCACAAACATTTTGAGAAGCATCAGGCATACCTAAGTGGGACAACACTATGCATGAGGAGTATGATTCCTTAATCAAAAATCACACTTAGGAATTCACTTCACTTCTTAAGGGAAGAAATATGGTTCGATGTAGGTGGATATATCAAACCAAGTTTGCAGCAAATGGGTCATTTAATAAGTACAAGGCTTGATTGGTTGCTAAGGTTTTTTCACAAGTCATAGGCATCAACTATATAGAGACCTTTGCTCCTATGGCCAAGATGACTTCAATCTGACTCACATTTTCTATTTCTGTAGCACATGGTTTGGATGTACACTAGATGGATGTGAAGAGTGCTTTTCTTCATGGAGACCTTAAAGAGGAGATCTACATTGAGCAGTCATGAGGGTTTGTTCAAGATTCATCCTTAGTATGAAAACTTAGGAAATCCATCTATGGCCTCAAATAGGTCCCTTAAGCTTGGTATGCCAAGATGGATTCCTTCCTCCTAGCTTCAAGTTTAACCTAGTGCCATTAAGATCCTAATGTATATTTCTTGTGGTAAGATGGTTCTCTATTAATACTAGTTCTTTATGTCGACGATCTTTTGATCACTAGGATATCTTCATCAACTATTGCAGTAGTGAAGTTATCCCTATAGAATAGATTTTCCATGATAGACTTGGGTTTACTGCATTACTTACTTGCCACTGAGATTTCATAGTCCAACTTAGGGATTACAGTTGCACAATCCAAGTATGCTCTTGATCTACTTGCCCAGTTTCACATGGTTGATTGTAAGCCATCTCTGACTCCCTTCCTATCTAGAGTCAAGCTTGAGGTTGAGTACTGCATTAGTAACATCATCTTTAGGGGGCCTTCTATCCCTCTCTTCTTATCTTCTCTCTTTTTGGGAGGAGTTTTTTTCCTATGGGTTTTCTCCTTTTCTCCGCTTTCTGAGAGAATTTTTGTACTTGGGTACCTCATGAGGCCTTGTTGACAGGACCCATTTCTTCTACCCACCTAAGCTACACTAAAAGAGGGGTGTTGGTGTAGAATATTATTATTCCTCTCATTTATTTAGATTATTCCTACACATGCATATTTAGCTTGCTTAGGTGTTCTTTATTCTTTAGGAGTTAACTACCACCTTATTATCCAAGTGGTAGTTGTATTCTTTTTAGAATTATTCTCCACTAAACTAGTGGCAGTTATCTCCATGATTCAAGGTGGAAGTTACGTGTCCTTCCTCCTATATATAACACTTATTGTAAAGGTTTTTTAAATTGATTTGAACACATTCTACAATGTTATTCTCATTTTATATCTCTCTCTCAACAATTTGTTCATTAGTTAGTTTTACTCATTGAACAAGTACATTCCATTGAAACAAATATCCTAGCCAATACTCTGATAAAATCTTCAAAACCTACTAACTATCTATAATTAATTGTAGATCTAGAGATGTAGGGGAATTTGGTTGATATGCTTCTAATGGAAAGAATTAGGCCACAATCCCATCTACCCCATTCTTAAGAGTCTTTTAGAATATATGAGAAATTAACATAAATAGAGACTTCAAACACAACCCTCTTAATTTGATTGTCTTACCCTCTGAGTGAAAATAAATGAATAGTTCCTAGAAGTTCATCTCAACTATTCCCAATGTAGTAAGCTAGTGGACTCCCAAACCCATGGAGATAGAAAACATAGGGAAATCAAGTCTATATTCTCCCATGGATAATTTAATGCTATGGCATTTCCCCCACCAACTGGAAATATCCCCATTTCTAATCATGACCTAAAACTATAAAGTTGGATAGATAAAATAATTCAAATGAGAAGATAATTTCTTGTTCATGAAGTTGTGAGTGCTTCCTAAGTCCATCAAATTGTTACTCTCTCTTTCTTCAAGAAACCCACTAGCTTGAGAGTTTTTGGGGCACTAATGCCAAAAAGTGCATGAAAAGAAATAGTTGGTTGGGTATCTCCTAATTCCTCATTTGGCTCATTGCTAATCTCTAATATTTCTTCTTCATGATCTTCTTCCTCACTCAACCCTTCAATGTAGAATAATTTATTTTCAATATATTTATGTCCTCTACTATATTTTCTATCATAGTTAAAATATAACCCTTTTGTCCTTTTTATTCAATCTGTTAAGGAGTCAATCTAGTGGTTTGAGGAAATGGTTGTACTTAAAATCTATTCTCTCTTATGCCATTAAATCCTTTCCTTCTAGGAACTAAAAACTTCTCCTCTACTTTATGTGCTAGAACAAAAGAATTAGATATAGAAGTAGGCCTAAACATGTGTACCGCATTTGTATGTGATCCTGGAGCACACCAATAAATAAGTCATTCAAGTTCTTTATAATTGTCTCTACTCACAAAGATAAGTTCTAGAATTGTTAAATATAATCCTTAACTAATCCTATTTTTTGAAGTTTAGCTAACTAGCTAGTGTAGTTGTCTAACACACTATTGCTATAGTGTGACTGTAGTACCTCTATAAAAAATAAATAGTTGATAGTGAGATCATTTTTCTTCCTTTGAGTAAATAGCTATTGGCACCAAATGAATCGATTTGGTTCTAGATATAAGGAACCCATTACCACTTTTTTCCCACATAGAATTTTATGTACATGAAAAAAACTTTGCATTTTATTTATCCAAGTTAGTGGATCCTTTTCATCAAACTTGTACATATCCACCTTTGGTAGTAGTTTTTGAGATCCCATATGAGTGCTAGCATTTGGATTTGGATTGGCTAGCCAAGATGATCCACCTTGATTGCTTGAAATATTTGGTTGTGAGCCCAATTGATTCCTACTATAATCATCGATTATTAAAAATGTGTTAATGATGCTAGATATATATCTCCTTGCATGATAGAAAATTTTCCCTGCAAGTGATGTATATCCTCCATCTTGTTGTCACGTCTTGAACCTTCTGACTCTTTTTACTATTGGTTGTTACCTTGAGGGTTTTACTTTATGGTCAAATTGTGTAAAGCTAATGGATAAATAGTCATAATTGATGAATGTTTAGTTATTATGATGGATTTATATTTGCTTCGGCTATTGATTTTGTGGACTAACCTATTGATGCGATTTGGAGTGTGACTGAGTGCAAGTACTCGTTTAAGACAAGAATATGATTAAGGTAGAGATGTTCTAGCTTCCTGGCAAGAACTGAAAGGATGAAACCTGATGTTGCACACACCACTTAGATCATACAACTTCATGTCATTCTACATGTTGATTGGTTTCATTTCATGTTTGTGGCATAATCTTTTGAATATGTCTGGCATGAATGATTTAAGTGGTTGAGTTAAAACAATTGAGTCGTCACCTCAAGAAGTTTATCTGAGCATATCATCTTTGTGATTGTTTGATTTCTTTTGCTTATCTGGATAGATAAAATATATTGTGATAGTGATAAAACATTAACATAATTTTGATGTTTATTCTATTGTGTATATAAAATTTAAAATTGCTAGCTATAATGTAAGAGGGTTTAAACAATTTTGTAAAAATAAATAAATAAAATATAAATGAAAATAATAAATAAGATTTATTATTTAAAAAGAAAACATATATATAAGTATGTATAATACTTTTGTCTTAGGTACAAGTGTCTAATAATACAATAGTTTTATTAGAAATATGAATTGTTATTATAGAAAAGAATATATAAATATATATTCAATACATGAAAGGGCATTTTACTTCTTATCTATGAGTAAAATTGAAGAGTTAGAAATAAAGTTTCATTGTTATACATATAAATGGTTAGGAGTTGAATATAAATTGGATCTAATTAAATAAATGAAAGACTCATGCAATGCATAAACTGGGAGTTAGCTACAAAAGTCCTCTTATATGAATGAAATATAAATTTAATAAATAGGGGGATGCTAGTATTCAAGGGTGGTGCTCAACGCCATATGACAGCAATGAAATAAAAGCTAACATAGGCAGAGTAAGAGAATATTGGCACAAGAAGGAAAAGGCAATTGGAGGAGTTTTCTTTTGGATGAATTGCAGGGAGAAAGATCGGAGCTGATATATCCACATAAATTACAAGTTCTCTTCTTTTGGATTCTGCTATGTTTTATGTGTGGATTCAATTGTTATATTCATATTGAAATATCAGATATGTGTATTTAGCACCGAATAAAAACAAGATCTATTGCTCTTGATCGACCCATACAAATCCTTCAACATTATATTATTATAATTAAAACTGCCTTATTCCTACGTCTGTTTGAAATATCGACCTTCTATTCAACCTGTTGTGTCTTACTTTGATCTCTTTTAAATACCAACTGCCTCCCTTTGTTATCAGCTTTCTCTCAATAGCTCTAGATGATGTTGAAGCTAGCCAACCCTTGTGTTTTATGATTGGATCTTTAATGTCCTTGCAAGGATTGTTGTTGATGTGGTTGCCTTGGATTAATGACTGAGTGTATTATTATCCTAAGTGTTAAACCTTGTATTTTTCCTCATATAGTGTTTAAACCGCTTGTAGGTTTATGCTTGCCTAAATGTCATAAGTGACCTATTATTTGAGAATGGCTAGTGCAATACAATCTTTTATTTAAAAGGATTCATCTTTCTTGTAAACAACATGCTATTTATGTTAATACCTTCTCTCTTACTTGGGCAACAATTCTTCCTAATTTTATTTAATTCTTCCATTAAATCGGTCCTGATCTTACTCTTTTTTTTGTATCTTCTTAGCTATAGTGGCCTCATGTTGTTGAGTTTGGTTGGCCATTTGGTTTACCAACAGCCTCCATTCATTATTAATTTAACCGTATCTAACTTCCTTGCTAGTAACTATGTCCTTAAACCTCTATTTTATCCTGTTATATGCCGAGTTTGACCTATCTAACTTATTTTTTCTATCTTAATGAAATCAATATGATTTTGAAAGGTTCTCTATCAGTTTTCCATGGCCTTGTGTATTGATTGTGGACTTTCAATTTTATCACTATCAGTTGTATTGGGAGAGGGCATCTATTGAATTGGCATACATCAGCCTTATTGTTAGCAAATGGCCTCACCCTATATATTGTAATAGAGCAGCCAGTTTGGTTTATATAGGTTGACCTTACCTTATGTTAAGGTCTTGCTTGTGAAGCAGTCTATCTTGTAGTAAAATGGCCTTCCTCAAATTACCAATAGCCTTTTAATATTCCTTGGCATCCTATATGTTTGATAAGCCTTTTACTTAGATGTAACGACCTTGAGAAGGTGAAAAATTTGGATTTTTAGAGTCTTGCCTTATTGTTTTTAATTTCTTCAGCCTTCAAGATTAAGCCAACCTTAATAATAGAGTAGATTTGGACTCATCTAGCTTCTATGTATAGCTATTTGTTTTTGTTTAAAACATGTGTTCCTTTAGTAAAAATAGTTATAGACTCGTAACTCGGAGTAACTTTGTTCCTCAAACTTATGTGATAAAAAAATTCAATATTGGATTTGGGGATTAAAAAGGAGTGTCCTAAAATGACCTTGTGAATTTGATAAATTGCACATTAAAAATAATTATCTTCTTTTAAATTGATTTTACCATTGAATGGAATAATAAGATCTAATAGGATCTTGTAAATCGTCAAATCTATAAAATTTTTTCATCTTCCTAAAAAGTTGACTTATATGCAATGGGAGGGGGTAGAGAATTTTCTTGCTTATTGTGGATTCTGAATGTGGGCATTGGGGTTATGTTTTTCCTTCTACTATATGTATTGAGTTACTTTTGGGCTAGGATGCTAAATGTGGAATATCAGAGATGGCTTTTCCTCTTTTTGGGATTTGATCATAACTATTATTTTTAAGCTTTACCAAGCTAGGAATTCATTGAAATAGATGAATATTTGTCTAGAAAAACTTTATTTATATATATCTCTACCACATCTTATTGTGAGACATTTGCACGCCATCATTTAGATTTGCATTTAGGCATTAGGTTGCATCAGGTGTTCCCTCCTACCAGTTGTTTCTAGGTTGCTAGACATTTCATGCAAGGATGGGTTTCCTTCATGTTATGAAGGAATCCAAGGAAGTGTAATTGCTTCATGGTTGCGTAGAAAAGCACCTGAGTCATGTTCCCGTCTCTCAACTTGCAGAGACCATGTGGGTCAGTGGCGGCTAGAGTTATTGGTTCAAATGTTATACATTACTTGTAGCAAATTATTGTACTATATTATTCATATGATTACTTGTGGCATGCATGCCAAGTTGGACATTGTATATTCTTTATAGTACTTATACTTGGTTAAAGCATATGGATTTGTAAGATGTAATTTCATTGATGTGATATGATTATGGAGTTTTACCTTTTTACTTGACTTAATGTAATTAAGTAGTTTATTTACTTCAGTAACTTTTGTGTTAAAATGCATACTTTACATTTGTCATCATAGCTATAGGTTTGATTCTAGGGCCTTTTGGACTATTATGCTAAGTTGCGAATTTCATGTAGATTGGTCATCATGGATACAAGAAATACCAATCATAGTGGAGGTTCAATCAATGGTCAAAATGAAATAAATTATGGCGATGCAAACAAGATGGAATATTGGATCAAATTCTTTTTCTCTTAACCCAACAGGGTATGAGGATGGATAATCTTGAGTAGGAGATCAGAGGTAACCGTAGAGTAGAATCAAAATGAAAACCAAACCAAGGAGGTGCAAATCTAAATCAGGGTAATGAGAACCCAAGGAAAGAGGTATGAATTCTTGAGATTGAAGAGAATGCAAATAATAAAGGAAGGATTGTGAAAGAATTAGGGAAAGATTGCAAGAAGGTCTCACCACCCAAGTTTGATGGTAGGACCATCGGTGATGGAGCTAAAGCATGGATCATTGAAATAGAAAAATACTTCAAGCTCCAAAATATTTCTGATGAGACAAAGGTAATGTGGGGTTCCTACCAACTTATTGGAGAAGAGACAACTTGGTGGGATAATGAAAAGGAAGATAAAAGGTTGTGGGTTAGTGAAATCACTTGGGAACTTTTATTGCAACTCTTCAAGAAAAGATGGTTACCACAACTCTTCTTTGATAAGAAGATGATAAAGTTTCAAAATTTGACTCAAGGAGGAATGTCTATAACCTAGTATTTGGAAAGGTTCTTTCACATACATAAGTATGTTCCACAGTACTAGATGGATAAGAGATTCTGATAAAAAGTTTATCATGGGCTTAAGGCCCCAGATTGGAGTGGAAGTAGACATTCACAATCCATTGACCATGGATGTAATTTTTGAGAAAGCCATTAAATAGGAGCATAAGTTGCAATAGACAACTAGTTAACATAAGCAGAGAGATGTGAAGTTTCCAAACAAGAGGTCCTAGAATTATAACAATCAAAATAATAATCAGAATAGCAATTAAGGCAACAACAACTGGCAGATTAGAAACTTGAAGAGAGGTAACAACTCTCAGGATGGGAATGGTGGAAATAAAAACAAAGGAAACAAAAGAGTTCTTGTTTAACATAGTTCTTGTTTACAACACAAGAAATTTGATGCTCTGGAAAGTGATTTCTTGTGTAGTAGAGTTTGACAATGTTGTTTGTAAGTAGAGTGTGAACTTTCTTCAGGTGAAAGTTGTTGTGGTTGAATTTATTGGTTCGTAAGTGACTTCAAGATGTTCGTGGATGTTTCTAGATTGTGTTAAAGCTTTATGTAAGATCCATGTGGTGTGTTTACCTTTGAGGAAGCATGTGCTTAAAAGTTCATAGTGTTTACTCAAGTTTGGCTGACTTGGTTGTTTACACTAATTGCGGTTATGCTTCGTTGATTGTGGAAGTGTGGAATAATGTGTAAGAGTGGATTTAGGTCAGTGCTAAGGTGTGGTGTGGTCTACATTCATTCCTTTTCTCCATTGGAATGTTTAGGTCCATACCTAATTTGAATTATATGTGTTAAGGTGTGTTGCCAACCTTGGAGAATGATTTCAATGTTGATGATGGTATAAATAAGTGTCAAGGATTAATGATTGGGTATGTGTGAGGAACATGATGTTTGTGATGTGAATTTGATTAAGGGTAGTAAGAGATTTCATGTGTTAGGCTACTAGATGTAGTGAGCAGAAGGTGTCTAATATCTTTCAGTGTTGTTGTGAAGTTGATGTTTGTGTTATGGTGAATATTGAGATTTATTGGAATTGAACCCATGAATTTGTTAGATGCAATTATATTAGTTCATCCCTGGCAGTGAGCCTTCTCTTCTATCTCTTTCTTCTAGATAGTGAGTCCTTTGGTAGTGAGCCTTTCTTTCTTTCCTCTGGGTAGTCAGCCCTGGGCAGTGAGCCTTTTGTAATTTGATATTGCTACTACTTTATATTGTGAGCTAATCCTCACCATGAATTTTCCCTTCATGGGTTTTCCATGAAAAATATGGTGTTGTCTTGTGTTTGATGTTGTTATGTTTCAATTTCTATTATTTTCTTTTCATGCTTAATCATCATAACAAGGTTTAAGGTTAATGGGGATCTAAATGTTTGTGAGGATTTGAAAATTTTGATACAACTGATTCACCCCCCTCTCAGTTGTCTTGTACATTCAACAATTGGTATCAAAGCGAGGTTCCTTTGAAGAGAGCTTAATAGATTGAGGTAGATCAGGGATGGCACACAAGAAGGATGTTCCCCTATTTGATGGATCTAACTTTGCACTCTGGAAGGTAAGGATGGAAGCTTTGCAAATTTCTCTTGGTTACGAGATTTGGAAATTTGTTGAGTCAAATTACTCTATACCTTAGAATGGTATAAATACTATTGATGAAGTCAAAGCTCATGAAAATGATGGTAAAGAAAAGTATGCTCTTTTAGGTGGTCTTACTAATTCTAAATTGATAAAAGTTGTGCATTTAAAAATTGCTAATGAGATTTGGAATAAGTTGAAAAGTGTTTATGAAGGAAATCTTAATGTTCAACAAGCTAAAATGCAAAATTTGAAGCTCACATTTGAGACCATGTGAATTTCTGAAGATGAAAACATTACAAGCTACTTATAGAAGGTGGATGAAGTTGTCAATAGCATTAAAGGATGGTGGAAACATCGATGATAAAGAAGTGATATTGAAGGTACTTAGTGTTTAATGCATAATACAACTAAGGGGGGTGAATTAGTTGTATCAAAAATTTCAAGCCCTCATAAACATTCAGATCCACATTAACCTTAAACCTTGTTATGATGATTAAGCATGAAAATAAAATAATAGAAACTAAATCATAACAACACTAGATTTTGATGTGGAAAACACAAGAAGAGAAAAACTATGGCAAGGATTAGCTCACAATGTAAATTAGTATCAATACCAAATTGCAAAAGGCTCACTACCCAGGGCCCACTACCTAGAAGAAAGAAGGGATCACTGCCAAAGGACTCACTGTCTAGAAGAAAGAGACAGAATAGAAGGATCACTACCAAGGATGAACTGATATAATTACATCTAACAAGTGCATGGGTTCAGTTCCAATGAAGCTCAATATTCACCAAAACACAAACATCATCTTCGCAACAACACTGAAAGATAGTAGACACCTTCTACTCACTACATCCAGTAGCCTAACACATGAAATCTCTTACTACCTTGATCAAATTCACAGCACAAAAAATATATTCCTTGCACATCCATACACTTGCAAATCCTTGACACTTATTTATACCATCATCAACCTTGAAAACATTCTCCAAGGTTGGCAACATAACTTAACCCATAAAATTCAAATTAGGTATGGATCTAAACATTCTTGTGGAGGAAGGGAATTAATGTATATGACACAACACCTTAGTATGGACCTAAATCATCTCTTAAATGTTATTCCATGTTTCTACAATCAACAAAGCACAACCGTGATTAGTGTAAACAACCAAGTCAGCCAAACTTGAGTAAACACTGAAATTTTAAGCATATGCTTCCTCAAAGGTAAACACACCTCATGGATCTTACACAAAGTTTTAACACAATCTAGAAACATCCATGAACATCTTGAAGTCACATGAAAACCAATTAATTCAACCACAACAACTTTCACCTGAAGAAAGTTCATAATCTGCTTACAAACAACACTATCAAACTCTACTACACAAGAAATCACTTTACAGAGAATCAAATCACAAACCTTCTAGATTGAAGATAGATAAGGACCTTACAAGCACACATCTAGAAGCACAACACCTAAAACCACTCTGTGGAGAAATGCAGAGTAAAACACCTTCTCCCAGACACACTGCAAACACTATCAAACATTGTTCTCAAACTGGTGAACACAACTTTCATTACACAATGATCCAGAGCACCAAATTCTAGATTTAGCATCTTCAAACAATTCTAAACAACCTATCCAAACCACACACTTAGATCTCCAATACAAAATAAATGTAGAGAAAATATTTGAATAGCATTCTGTAAGACAGAAGACTTCTTCAACACACTGTTTCCAATATTAATCAAATTCTCTCAAAAGAACTTGGAAACCCAGCAACAGGAACACTTTACCACTTTACCAACATCATCAACACTATCTCAACATTCATAAAGAACTCAAACTCACACTCTTTCCATATCCTCATCTCTTCTCAACCTTATCTCTGATATCTACCCAACACAAACTTACTCATACTCTTGCATCATTTCTTAACTCATACAGAAGACACGATTGGCACCAATAACAAAACAAGTATGTTGACATCAATGACAACACTGATTAGCACATCCTTGCAACAATATCTCCCTTTCTCATTGATGGCAAGACATGATGTGAAAAACCATCAAGACACAATTCTACACCAACTTCTTTTCTTTCTTACTCTCCCCTTTTATTTTACACATCTTACTCTCTCTGATCACTAATTCTTTTCTTTTTCACATTGCTCTTTCTCTCCCACTTTGTTTTTTACATGAACTCTTCCCCCCTTTGACATCAATGTTAAAGGGTGATACAACTTTCCCTTTTTATGATACTACACATACTTGCATTGTTTACTACTGCTTTGTACCAACTTTTTCTTTCACTGGTCTGAATACCACCCCTTAGGAGTTCACACCAAACTATATCAATTCTTACTCCCCCCAACTAGAACAATCATCATGACCACTACCTGCTCCCCATAACAGATAGCCTCCAACATTGGTCTAGAAAATAATGAATCTTGAAGCAAACTAGACTGATGTATCTCCTTATGCATCTAGTTCAAAGAAGGAGGGGTGATAACCCAAAACTTCTCCCAAAGATACACAAATGTATCCTTAGGAAGAGCCTTAGTGAATAAGTCAACAACCTGATCCTTTGTAGGCACATACTCAAGCTTCACTTCATTCTTAGCAACCTTCTCTCTTAGAAAGTGATTCCTAATTAAAATATGCTTTGTCCTTGAATGCATCACTAGATTCTTTGAAATATTAATTGCACTTGTATTATCACAAAAAATAGAAATTGTCTTATCATACACAACTTTAATATCCTTCAATGTTTGTCTCATGCATAACACCTATGTGCAACATGATGTTGGAGCAATAAACTCTGCTTCTACATAGATAAAGGCACTAAATCTTGTTTCTTACATACCTAAGACACCAACTTGCATCCAAGAAAGAATGTACCACCACGTGTACTTTTTCTATCATCTACACAACTAGCCCAATCTGCATCTGTATAAGTATTTAAATTAAAGTATCTTTTGGATACCACAAGCCATAATCTGGAATGCCCTTTAAATATATGGATATCCTCTTCACTACCATAACATGTGACTCTCTAGGATCTTCTTGAAATCTAGCCACAAGACAGACTGCATGCATAATATATGGTCTAGTAATAGTCAGATATAGTAATCCTCCAATCATTGATTTGTACTTGCTTTGATCAGCCTTAGGAGATTCATCATTCTTGCTCAACTTACATCTAGTAACCATAGGAGTACAAGATGGTTTAGAATCTTCCATTATGAACTTCTTTAACATCTCTTTTACATACTTTGACTAAGAAATGAAAATATCTTTATCTGTCTGATTGATTTGTAACCCAAGGAAGAAATTCATTTCACCACACATTGACATTTCAAATTCTTTCTACATCTCATTTGCAAAACTCTTACACATACCTTCATTTCCACCAAAAAATTATATCAACAACATACACTTCCACAATCAAACTTTGAACCTCACTTACTTTGATGTACAAATTGCTATCTGCAGAGTCTTTATTGAAACCTTGTTGTAACTAGTACTTTACCAACCTTACATACCAAGCTCTGGGAGCTTTCTTTAGTCCATATAGTGCCTTCTTCAACCTGCAAACCATATCAATTTTTTTTATAACTAAAATCCATCTAGTTGTTCTATGTACACTTCCTCTTCCAACTCACCATTCAAAAAAGTAGACTTCACATCCATTTGATACACTTTGAAATCCTTATGTGCTACAAAATCCAAAAACATCCTAACTTGTGAGTAGCCTTTACACACAAGTATTGTCTTGTTCCTTACCACTTATCCATTCTCATTCAATTTTTTTTGGAATACCCACTTAGTTCCAATCACATTTTTGTTCTTTGGTCTTGGGACAAGTTACCAAGCCTGATTCTTCTCAATCTACATTAGTTCTTCTTCCATGGCCTTGATCCAATACTCATCCTTGCATGCCTCAATCACTATTTTAGGTTCAAATTTAGAAATTAAACATAGATTTACCTATTCTTCAGCAACTTTCCTTCTTGTCAATACACCTTTTCTCTTATCACCAATGATCTGATCTTCAGAGTGATGCCTCTGCACATACTTGGGAGTTTTAGGGACTCTTTCTAGAGCTTCTTGTTTTTCAACTTGTACTTCTTTATCTTTAGTTTCTTCTTCTTCTCCGCAAGAAGACTCATCTGATTCATATCCATTCACCTTTGAGTTCATTTGTAGATTCTCAAACACCTTCAATTAACATGAAATTGCTTGTGTTTGGATCAAATTTTCAACAAACTTCTTCTGGAGGATAAGATCCTTTTGCAAAATTACCAACCAAGATAATCTACATAGCTTTGCCTTTATCCTTTGCAATCATAGTCTCTGTCCTGAATCTAACCTTTGTTGCTAATCCTTAATCTTATCTCTTCATGCTAAGGCATCAACATCATTCCTTTGGCAGGGAGAGAAAATTTCAATTAAAGCTCCCCCTGAGCCTAAGCTCTCATCTCAATTCCTAGAGGAAACGTCTGCACTAGATGCTGGTACAGGTTCACCATTAACCTTTGTTACTTCTTTCTTTATCCAAATCTTACTCATCTCCTTCTTAGTTTCTGCCAGATCAACTTTTTGTACTGGTTTGTTCTTCTCTACCAAATTATCCTTCTCTATGCTTTTGCTTCTACAATACTTTGAAATGTGTCTGGGCTTATTAAACTTGTAGCACACAACATTCCTTTGACCATTATTCCTTCCATTCATTATGGATCTGCATTGGTTAGCTTTATGCCCAAATCTATTGCATGTAAAATAGTGGCCATTGAAGGATTGAATAATTCTACCATTGTTATAGCCATTCATCCTTTGACTTCTACACTCATTAGCTTTATGACCAACTTTCTTGCATGAAAAACATTGACCATAGAAAGATGGAACATTTTAATTTATTCTACTACATTGTGTAGCCATATGTCCAAATTTACTGCAAGAGTAACAATAAACATTGAAAGATGGGTACCTTTGAGCATTAGGTTGTCTAATCAGTGGTCTTCTAGCTCCTTTCTTCTAATTCCAGACCTGCTTGCCGTTATTCTTCTTGTCTTTAGCTTTTGATGCTTGACCTATTTTTAAACTTTCACCTTTTTCAAACCCTACGCCTTCCTTATCATTGGGACTTTTATAACTCGCAATCATCTCATCAAGCCTTGCAGAACTTATCTTGAATATTTCTTCATAAGTCTTTGCTTTCTCCATATTTGATTTTAGATTCACAACTTCTTGTTTAAGCCTTATACATTCTATGATTTGCCTTTCACAAGTAAATTCAGATATTCCTCAATCCTTGCCTTTTCTTCAACTTGCACTTTCAGACCATTCATAGATTTAGTTACTAGCCTCAATTGTTCACTAACCTCATTATTTCTTTCTTTGAACTTCTTAACTTTCTCTCTTAATTATCTGATACATTCATATGCTTCTTTAACATTCTCCCTCAGATCTCTAATTTCTTCTTCATTCCTCTCTAGGTCTTCAGGAGCAACCTTGAGTTCTTCACTACTGACAGACATGCATTCATCTTCTAAAGATCCATCAAATAGGGGAACATCCTTCTTGTGTGCCATCCCAGATCTACCTTAAGCTATTAATCTTTCTTCTAAGAAACCTAGCTCTGATACCAATTGTTAAATACACAAGACAATTGAGAGGGGGGGAGGAAATTAGTTGTATCAAAAATTTCAAGCCCTCATTAACATTTAGATCCACATTAACCTTAAACCTTGTTATGATGATTAAGCATGAAAAACAAATAACAAAAAGGAAATCGTAACAACACCAAACACAAGACAACACTAGATTTTTACATGGAAAACCCAAGAAGGGAAAAATACAGTGAGGATTAGATCTCAATATAAAGTAGTATCAATATTGAATTACAAAAGGCTCATTGCTAGAGGGATCACTACCTAGGGCTCACTACTCAGAAGAAAGAAGTGCTCACTGCCAAAGGACTCACTATCCAGAAGAAAGAGATAGAAGAGAAGGATCACTACCAAGGATGAACTGATATAATTGCATCTAACAAATGCATGGGTTTAGTGCCAATGAAGATCAATATTGACCACAACACAAACATCATCTTCATGGCAACACTAAAAGATAGTAGACACCTACTCATTGCATCCAATAGCCTAACACATGAAATCTCTTACTACCTTGATCAAATTCACATCACAAACAATGTATTCCTCACACATCCATACGCTCATGAATCCTTGACACTTATTTATACCATCATCAACCTTGAAAACATTCTCCAAGGTTGATAACACAACTTAACCCATAAAATTCAAATTAGTTCTAGAGATAAACATTCCCATGGAGGAAGGGAATGAATGTAGACCATGTCACACCTTAGCATAGACCTAAATCCTCTCTTACATGTTATTCCATACTTCCACAATCGACGAAGCATAACCATAATTAGTGTAAACAACAAAGTCGGACAAACTTGAGTAAACACTATGAACTTTTAAGCACACACTTCCTCAAAGGTAAACACACCTTGTGGATCTTACACAAAGCTTTAACAAAATCTAGAACCATCCATGAATATCTTGAATTCACCTAAAAACCAATAAGATCAACCACAACAACTTTCACTTGAAGAAAGTTCACAATCTGCTTACAAACAACACTGTCAAACTCTGCTATACAAGAAATCACTTTCTGGAGCATCAAATCACAAACCTTTTGGATGGAAGATAGATAAGGACCTTATAAGAACACATCCAAAACCACAACACTTAAAATCACTTTACAGAGAAATGTAGAGAAAAACACCTTCTCCTAGACACACTGCAAACACTATCAAACATTGTTCTCAAAATGGTGAACACAACTTTCACTGCAGAATGATCTGGAGAACCAAATTCTAGATTTAGCATCTTCAAACACTTATAAACAACCCATCCAAACCACACAGTCACATATCCAATGTGAAAGAAGTGTGGAGCAGAAATTTGAATAGCATTATGTAAGATAGAAGACTTCTTCAACACACTGTTTCTAGTATTAATCAAATTTTCTCAGAAGCACTTGGAAACCTAGCAACAAGAAAACTTTACCACTTTACCAACATCATCAGTACTATCTCAACATTCACAAATAACTCAAACTCACACTCTTGCCATATCCTTATCTCTGCTCAACCTTATCTCTAATATCTGCCCAACACAAAATTACTCATACTCTTGCATCATTTTCTAACTCATATAGAAGACACAGTTGACACCAGTGACAACACAAGCATGTTGACATCAATGACAACACTGATTAGCACATACTTGCAACACTTAGAACTCTTCCTAAAGCCTACAGTCCTAAGTTTTCTGCTATTGATGAATTACAAAATTTGGATCAATTTACCAGAGATCAATTGCTTGATACTTTAATTGGTTTTGAAATAAGAGAGTTTGGGACAACTAGTGGAACTGTAACTGATGAGACAATGTTACGGCTGACAAATCAGAGAAGACTATGGAATCAGATTTGGAAGACCTCGATGAAGTGGAAGCTAACTTTGTGAGAAGGATGAAAAAGGGTACTAGAAAGTTCAGTGGTAATTTGCCTTTTAAATGTTTCAGTTGTGGAAAACTAGGTCATTATGCTTCAAGATGTCCAGATAAAGCTCTGATAATTAAGAATAGGGAAAGTAGAGGTAATATGGTTAAGAAAAGTTACTATGTTAGAGAAGATGCAAGTATATCTAATGATGAATCTGATTATGAGAATGATAATTATAATGAATGCTTATTCATATCACTAGGAGATGAAATTGTTTCTACTAACTCTGGAATCTATGTGATGGAAAAGGGTTTAGAAGCAAGTACTAACCCTGAAGGCACTATAATGTGTACTTTTCATACTAGGAGTGAAAAGGATGACTGGGTCATTGATAGTGGATTCTCAAATCATATGATAGGTGATAGAAGTAAGTTTGTTGAACTTGAAAAATATGATGGTGGAGTTCTTAGGTTTGGTGATGATGTAGCTGCTATAAACATGTGGAAAAGGTTCAATCAGTTTTGATGGAAAGCATAACACTAATGATGTCTTTTATGTTAGGGGTTTAAAGCATAATCTTTTGAGTGTTAAACAAATGTGTAGCAATGGTTATAATCTTTTGTTTCAGGATGATTGTTATGAGATCAAAAAAAGCTCTAGAATAGTGATTGTTGTTGGAAAGAGAACTGGTGGAAATGTTTATCATCTTAAAGGTGGTTATGGTTACTACTTCATGACTCAAATCAGTGAAAGTTGGCTATGGCATAGGAGATTGTGTCACATCAATTTTGATAGCCTGGTAAGGATAAGTTTAGTTCAAGTTGTGAGAGATCTACCAAAGATTACAAAACCCATCAATGTTATCTATAAGGAATGCTAGATTGGAAAGAAAACAAGAAGAAGCTTCAAAGCCAAGGATCAATTATCTACCTGACTATTGGAATTGATACATAGAGATCTTTGTGGTCCTACTAGAGTAAGGATTTTTCAAGGTGATATGTACTTTATGTTATTTATTGATGATTGCTCTAGAATGACATGGGTCACTTTTCTTAAGGAAAAATTAGAAGCCCTAGGTAAGTTTAAATCCTTTAAAGTAATGGTTGAAATGAAATGGATATGAAGATTAAATGTTTGAGGTCTGATAGAGGTGGAGAATTTACTTCTAATGAGTTTAGCATGTTTTGTGAGAATAATGGGATAAAGAGACATTTATCTACTCCTAGGACTCCTTAGCAGAATGGAGTGGTTGAAAGGAAGAACATGACTATTCAAGAAGCTACAAGGACAATGATAAAAGAAAAAAACCTACCATAAGTATACTAGAGAGAAGGAATCCATACTGTTTTCTACATTCAGAACATAGTACAAGGCCAAATGACACAAAGACTCCCTATGAGCTGTGGTATGGAAGGATTCCTACTGTTAAATATTTCAAAGTTTTTAGAAGCAAATGTTATATTAGAAGAGATGAACTAGGAAAGTTTGATGCAAGGTGTGATGAAGGTATTTTCCTTGGGTATTCTTCTAGAAGCAAAGCTTACTAGTGATGTAACAAGAGGCTAAGAAATATTGTTGAGAGTGTGAATGTCAAGGTTGATGAAGATATATAGAAGATTTAAGAGGCTAATGAATATGAATCAGAAGAGACTTCTTGAGGAGAAGAAGAAGAAACCAAATAAAAAGAAGTATAGGTTGAAGAACAATAAGATCCAGAAAGAATCCCTAAAACTCCCAAGTATGTGTAGAGACATCACTCTAAAGATTAGATCATTGGTGATAAGAGCAAAGGTGTTTTGACAAGAAGGAGAGCTACTGAAGAATAGGCAAATCTATGTTTACTTTCTAAAGTTTAACCTAAAAAAGTGGTTAAGGCATGCAAGGATGAGTATTGGATCAAGGCCATGGAAGAAGAACTAATGCAGATTGAGAAGAATTACACTTGGAAACTTGTCCCAAGACCAAAGAACAAAAATGTGATTGGAACTAAATGGGTATTTCATAACAAATTAAATGAGAATTAAGAAATGGTAAGAAACAAGGTAAGACTTGTGTGTAAAGGCCATTCACAAGTGGAAGGAATAGACTATGAAGAAACTTATGCTTTGGTGGCAAGAATGGAATCCCTTAGGATGTTTTTGGCTTTTGCATCACATAAGGATTTAAAATTGTATCAAATGGACATGAAGTCTACTTTTCTAAATGGTGAGTTGGAAGAGGAAGTGTACATATAAAAACCAGATGGATTTTAGTTATCAGATAAACCTAATATGGTTTGCAGGTTGAAGAAGACACTATAAGGAGTGAAGAAATCTCCTAGAGTTTGGTATGAAAGGCTAGACAGGTACTTATTACAACAAGGTTTCAATAAAGGTTCTGTAGATAGCAATTTGTACATCAAATCTAGTTAAGATCAAATTCTAATTGCGAAAGTGTATGTAGATGATATAATTTTTGGTGGAAATGAAGGTATGCATAAGAATTTTACAGATGAGATGTAGAAAGAATTTAAACATTTGTCAATTTGTGGTGAAATGAATTTCTTCCTTGGGTTATAGACCAATCAGATAGATAAAGATATTTCCATTTCTCAGTCAAAGTGTGTAAATAGATGTTCAAGAAGTTTGGAATGGAATATTCTAAACTAGTTTGTACTCCTATGGTTACTAGATGTAAGTTGAGAAAGAATGGTGAATCTCCTAGGGCTCATTAGAGCAAGTACAGATCAATGATTGGAGGACTATTGTTTATGACTACTACTAGACCAGATATTATGCATGTAGTATGTCTTGTGGCGAGATTTCAAGCGAATCCTAGAGAGTCACATGTCCTAGTAGTGAAGAGGATATTCAAATATTTGAAAGGCACTCTAGATTATGGCCTATAGCATCCAAAAGATACTGACTTTACTCTAAGTGCTTATACAGATGCAGACTAGGCTAATTGTATAGATGATAGCAAAAGTACAAGTGGTGGTGTATTCTTTCTTGGATGCATATTGGTGTCTTGGCTAAGTAAGAAATAGGATTCAGTGTCTTTATCTAGTGTAGAGGCAGAGTATATTACTACAGCATCATGTTGTGTTTCCAACTTGGCAAACATCCTAGAGAGACACTGCTAGTATGGTGAGGATTGTTTGTGTATGATGTATGAAGTTGATTTCATTGATGGTAACATGAAAAGGAACAAGGTTGGAATAAAGATTCTGATTTGGTAAAGAAGACTTAGCCATATTGGCTAAGTTGGCAAGTGTACAGAGATAGTGACAGGGAGACAATATTTTGATTGGTAGTGGTCCATAGTTGAAGACTTAGTCATGTGGTTCTGGTATGTTGTTTGTAGTCCTTATATGATCTTATATCCAAGATTTCAGCTTTTGATAAGTATTGAAAGCATATCTTCAAGTAGTCTAAGTTTGGTATTGTAGAAAATAGAGGTAATCAGAATAGAACACTCACTTGTTTTGGTCCACATTCCTCCGGTGTTGCATGTTTTATTATGCAGTTTTGAGGTGTTGTAAACACTTGTATGAAGTCTCTAAATCTAGAGTTATAAAGTCTGAAGTCCACTGAAAAGGTAGTTATGAGTGTTTGCATATCATTACTTGGTTTAATAGAGTTTTACTATGATAGAGCATGTGTTCTGATGGTCTGCATTTTGCCGCATATTAATATTATGCTCTATGATTTTGAAGGAAAGCTTGGAGATGTGTGAAGAGCCTTTGATATGATTTTGAGTAAGTCTTGTGGTCCACAGTGAAAGCTATGATCTGACAGTTAGACTGAGTTAGGAACAGTTTGTGTTTGAGGCCGAAATGATAGTTTGATTTGTGTGTGGTAAGTTCTATTGATTGGAGTTTTATCCTAAGTGGTTCTATAGTTGGAGCCAACATATGAGAGTGTTTCAAGTTTCAATTGGGTCTATTGTGTATTTTGGTGAATGGATTTGGCTGACAAACTACAAGTTGATTGACTACATGCTTCATCTAATTAGGCTGACCTAATGTATTGCAAATATTTATATGAGATCCATTTCCACATTTGGAAGTTGAGAAATAAAAATGTTTGTGTGACATGTGAAGTGTGGTGATTTTGTAAGGGTGACAAGTGTAGAAGAAGAGAAATCTTATTTCCATGTAAAACCAGAGTAGTAAGATAGAGCAATTAAAGATGAAGAGTTTTGAGACAATTTTTTTGAGCTTCATTGGACCTGTAACCATGCATGTGTAGATGCAATCAGAGTAGTTCATCTTGGCAGTGAGACACATTTCTTCCTCTTTCTTTCTTTCTCTAGGCAGTGAGCCTTTTTACAATAAGCATTTCTCTAGATAGTGAGTCCTTTGGGCAATGAGCCCTAAGGTAGTGAGCCTCTTTGTAATTCAGTATTTTCATTACATAATTATTGTGAGCTAACACTCATTGTAGTTTTTTCCAGATTTGGGTTTTCCACGTAAAAATCCTGGAGTTCATGTGTGATGCTTTGTGGTTGCTTCTTTTGTGTTTAATTTGCTTAATTGTTATTGTATGTGGAAAATGGATTAAAGGTTTAATAAGTAAAAGGATTAATAGAACACTGATTCACCCCCTCTCTTAGTATTCTGAGTGTTCAAAAATTAGCATTAGAGCTTGGTTCCTCTAAAGGAGTTTAATAGCTTGAGGAAGATCTTGGAGATTGAACACATGGTAGATAGAAGGTATCCTACTCCTCTTGAAGAAATTTATGCAAGTGGAGTTACAAAAGAAGAATGCTTGTTTGTCAATCAAGAACTTAGAGTTTCTCTAAAGATCTTAATAGAACTGAAGAAGAAAACAAGGATTTGAAGGAAAATATCAAAGAATCAAATGAGTGCATTATGAAGTTGAGGAAGCAAGTTGTGAGGTTCAAAGAAAGGTAGAAATAGCTCAATTAAATCTTGAATGATCTAATGGTATAGATTGAAGAAAAGACTAAATCTGAAGAACATCTAAATCCAATGGTGAAAGATAAGTCTAAGGAATGTGCAAAGCTAGAAAAAGAAGTTGCGATCCTAAGGATAGACTTGTTTAAGGAAAAGAGCTATGAAGAAAGTTTAAGATAAGTTCTACAAAACTTGATGAGATGATTGCAAGCCAAAGGAATCATGATATCAAAGAAGGCTTAGGATTTGAGAAAGGTGAAATCTCTAAGATAGGTCAAGTAGTGACTTCAAAGATCAAGAAGAACAAAGGCAAGCAAGTCTAGAATCAAAGGAACAGACCTAGAAGACCATTAGTAAGGAAACCTAATGCTCAAAGGTACCCATCTTTTAATGGTTATTGTTATGCATGCAATAAGTCTGGTCATAAGGCTACTTAATTTAGAAGCAAAGTGAATCAGAATGTTCCATCTTTCTCTAGTCAATGCTTTACTTGTAAGAGAATTGATCATAAAGCTAATGAGTGTAGAAGTCAGATAAGGAACAACTATAACAATGAAAGAAATGCTCAACCTTTCAATGGGAATTACTTTGCATGCAATAGATTTGGACACAAGGATAACCAATGTAGGTCAAGAGTGAATGGAAGGAACAATGGACAAAGAAATGTTGTGTGCTTCAATTGCAATAGGCCTAGACACATTGCAAAGTTCTATAGAAGTAAGAACATGAAGAAGAATAATTAGACAAAGATGAAGAAATTGGTACAAAAGGTTGATCTGGTAGAGACCAAGAAGGAAATGAATAAGGTTTGGATCAAGAAGGAGATGCATGAGGTTAAGGATGGGTCTGTACTAGCCTCTGGTGTAGATACTTCCTTCAGGAAGTAAATTGGGGGCTCTGGCTTAGGGGGAGCTTCAATGAAAGATCTTGTTCCCCTAGTCAGGAAAGTGATGCTGATGTACAACATGAAGATACAAGTTGGAAAACAAGATGAAATATCTTTTAAAGAAGATTTTGGCAAAAAGGAACCTAATGTGGTGGATTGCGAACAATCCAAATTGACTGGGAGCAATAGAGAAGGTGTTTGACATCTTTTTGGAAATAAGCATTTATGGCAATTAGGTTTTGATAATAATTTTATTTGAAAGGAAAAACACTTTGCATTCAAATACTCAAGTGACCAAGGAGATATGAGTAGTGAAATCAAAGTGAATTCAAGCAGTTGTTGTAAATAAACCCTAACTAGAAGCAAGAGGTATTTACAATTCTTTCTCTTAAGTTTTTAAGCTATGAAATATGTCAACTCCACAAGTTGTTGAGATCTTAGAGAGGCCCCGACCTAAGTTCAAAAAGAATCCATTCAAATCCATTGAAACTGATCCAGATGGTGAATTTTTTGAGGTTCTGCATGGTGTCATGCATACAGAAGATATTAGGGCATACATTCATGCAAACCTAGAAGAGTTTGATCATGTGAAATTAGGGAAATTATTTTTTGATAAATTCTTAGGAGATAAGTATGAATTGATGGAAGAATACAACACCCTACATGAGAAAAAATTAGATGTGTGGATTGATTTTCTAGTGTTCTTTGAAGATGCTTGGGTCTGGAATGCCCTAAGTAGAATCCATGATGAATTTATGTGGTTGAATAGGGCACACGTGATCACCAAAGATGTCATCAAAGTTGTTACAGGCATGTGTTCCACTGAAACAATTCTGCATTGAAGTCTGTGAAGAATAATATAGTGATGCAGTTAATTGGTGCAAAATTTGACAAAAGGGCACTGACAATCAATGATATTGAAGATCTAGCTATAAGGTTTGCTTCCATGGTGATTAGCTACAAGGTCTTCTTCTCCAATAGGGAGAATTTTGTCTCTACAATGGCTATCTACACAACCTATGAAATGCTGAAGAAAAATGCAAATTATGACCTGTGTGAGTTTCTCTAGTAATAATTAATAGAGAATCTAAAGAGGACAAAAGATACAAAGTACCCCTTCAAGTATGGAACTGTAATCATCTGCCTACATTCCTATTTTCTAAAGGAGTTTCTAGGTATGAGCAACATTGTTTGGCTTGATCACTCTCCTATAGTTGTCAAAATAAATAATCACTTACAAAGTTTAGGAGATATTGATAAACAAAATACTACTTTATGGGGTTATTTCAAGAAATTTCAAAAGAAAATGCAGAATAGGGTTAGAATCCCTAGGAGTGTGGTTGAGAAGTATGAGAAAGATGTTGTATTTATGGTAGATAAAGATGAGTGCTAATGGAACCATATAAAATTTTTCATATTTTTGGCAATTTTGTTCCCAGCTCTAGGTCACTTGATCATTAGATTTCCAAAATGAGGGTTGCTCTACTAGACAAATGCTCTAAGTAAGCCAAATTTTCTAAAACACTAAACCCTCATAGTATGAAGTCATACAAAAGGCCACATTTGATCATTTCTCTGGTGACTGCTTATTGCTTGTCACCATCTTTTAAAGTTTTCATTCATACCTTCCCTCAATGTTGTTTACTGGCCCCTTGCCAAGCAGTTACCATCTATAGCCCACACCTAGAACAACTTCATTTTAAATGGAGAACTGACCCATTTAACCATCCTTCTAAGGTGGCAGAAATAGTGCACGTGTCAAGGTCTAGTCCTACTAACTAAGTTTTGGTAGGTGGTGCTAGTGGATTCATTTCTGCCAATCTGTCCGCAAAGAGATACAAAAGGAGTTGGCCTCAGTGAAAACATGGAAAGGGTGACAACTAGTTAAGGATCATCCTGGATGGCAAGGAGGTGGGTCCTGTGTGCTACAAAGTAGTTTATCTTTAATTCTGACATTCCAACATACTCCACCAAAGGATCTCCTGAGAAACTGCAGAATGACAGAATCTGGACACATGGTTTTCCCAGGGATGGGATTATTACACTAAAGGCAAGGATTTGACATGGCATGAAATGTGACAGCTTTTTGAGAAATGCTCCGATCGAGTATAGGAGATCGTGATCTGACAGTTATCCACTATTCTGTTGAGATCATATCTCTGACCATATCCTTCATACGTGGAATGGCGAGTGTTGTCTTAACTGCACTACAAGGACTTCTCCTCAGGATCATGACTGGAAAAGGTTGGCTACATGGTAGGATATAATTGAAGGTAGCAAGCAGTAAGGTCTGACCTAGAATAAGATCAGATCAACACCATCAAGTTACGCCAGCTGAGATTGAGATCAACGGCCTAGATTCAAAGTTATAATAGAAGAATTTGTTGGTGCCAAATCTGACTAGGTTTCATTACAAAGCATTAACTGCTCAGGTGTGTACTGGGTCTCCATTGCTGTCGCTCCTGAGGAATTTGATAATAGAATTATTTGGCTTATGCAAGCCCGACCTTTGGAAATTTATGCCTCTACCATGATTGACATTTCATCTGCTATGTGATAAAATTTGATGTGATGATAGTGCTTAATTAGGGTAACCAAGGCACCTGATCTGGGAAAATACAATGCAAGAAGTGATATTTACAGTTATGTGGAATTATGAAATCTAATCTTTCTGTTCACTTATGGTAATCTTTGGTAGATTTCCATTTATGGCAGGAATGTTTTGAAGTGACTGGAAAATTAATACACCATAGATGTGCGGATGTATGCTTATGTCCTTGAATTTCTATAAAAGGGCAAGTGTGATGTTGCAATTCATGCTGTTTAAGACATTTTGAAAGTATGGCTTTCCTCTGTTCCTATGTGTTCTGTTTTTCTCCCCTATTCTTTAGGATGTTCTTCCTTGTTCTCATGGCTCTCAATCTATCCTTACAGAATTAGAAAGGCCTAGAATTATCTCCTTTAGAATAGGTGGTGTAGGGAAAATTAGAGATTAGCAGCAGCGTCCATTGTAGCTCTGTAATTTCTTCTCCTATCCCTTATCTCATATGACAACGAGTTTTGAGGGGTATTCTTCCTGCTCCAGTAGTTCCTTATTTATGTGAGTTGGTAGATTTCCTTTTGAAGTAGAGAAGCTTCTCAGCTTCCTCTACTCCTCCCTTCCATCTAATTTTCTTAATAGTGCATTAACTTTAGGTGTAAGAAGATTGCCGTCTGGATGAAACAAATAAGAGATTGGAGAAGAATTGTTGTTATTGTTGTTGTTCTCTTGGCTTGACTCCCAATGCTTTTGAAGCTAGCTAGGTGTGGATTCCCTAAGTTTCTATTCTATTGAAATTACATGATACTTCAAGAATCAAAGGGAAAAATCTCACCCGTGCAATGGAACCCAGAAATAGTGAAGGAGATTCTGTCATCCTGGGTTTCCTTTCAACATTGTTCCTTGCATGTTCTCTCATCCCTTGGTGTGGGGTTTGAATGGGCAGAGCATTAAGTGCTCTTATTTAGAACATTGGTGGTATTTGAGGAGTGCTTGGCACTAACAACCTTTAGTAATACGTCCATCACCAAAAGCCTTACTCCCTTCTCCACCAAAAGTGTCAGAACATACAGTTGTGAAGCGGTTGTACTGGCCTCTTCAACTACGTCTGTTGGTTACAAAATATCTATAACTTCTTTTGTCATAAGCCTGAAGCTTGTTGCTCCCTTATCTCTATAAAAGGGAATTCAGGGCTTATGAAAAAGCATTGGTTCAAGGTCATATCTCCAGACTTGGTCTGAAATATGAATCAATCTAGTCTAGGAGGAGTTGTAAATAAGTTTGTTTTCTACTAATAGAATTAGTTGTCTATTTTCAAGTTTTCATAGCGAGTCTCTTTTGATTTCTTGATAGAACTGTCAAAAGCTATGATGCAAGTTACTAAACAGTTTACTTTACAAATCTTGTTGAGTTTTGGGATACACTGTCTCCTACTTCATGTATACAGTTTCACATTATGAATATATTTGGTTGAGGATAATCTTTATTCATTGTCATAGTCTTTCCTGTGCTAGCATATTTCTCTTATGGCATTTAGTAAAGTAGTAATATAAAATTGCTATCTAAAAATATCAAATGTGATACAGTTTTACAGGGATAATTAAGTATGGTTGATTCCAAAACTAGTAGAGTATTTTCAATGTAAGGCATTGTTATACCTTTATAGTAAACTGAGGTTCTTTACATCACAACCAATTTGGTTTTTTGTCATTTAATCTTTTTGACTCTATGGCCCCTGAATAGGCACTGATCTGTTCATGAATACTATACTAAAACTACAACCCTTTGATTATCCTCAAAAACATTTTAAAATCAATCCAAGTATTTTCCCTTCCATCAATAGGCTTTTTAGGTATTTATTCGGATTAAGTTAAGTTATGCATGTTCCTTTGCAAAGAATAAGATAAGAGCTTAAAAGAATCTAGCCCATCCTTTACTTTATCATACATTCTTTCAAGCAATTTAAGAGGAACATATTTGTGATAGGAAGAATGTTGATAAGCTAACATCCTAGGGAAACCTCATCCATTTTAGTAGAACACTATTTTCCCCCAAGAAAAGGAAACATTAGTTAAGGAGAAATAACTAGAGTATAAAATCCAATCCATAAAGGAGCACCCTCCTTGGTTTCATAGAGCCTAAAATGCAAAGGAAGAAGAGGGGGACTAAGAAAAAGTCCTTTCTCCCTAATCTCCTATTCATTGGCCAATCCCTCAAGGCAGATTAATCATTAATAAGTGGCTATTTTATAGATTTTCTATGAGAATTAGGTTGGGAATTTAAAACAACCAACAAGTGCCTCATGGAGGCTTTGGAACCAAGGACTGTTTGGATCTCAACAATGGGATATAAGGTTATAGAGGATGTTCTAACTAGCTTAGTAGACCTGATGTTGAGCAAACCCAAGGATCCCAAAGAGGAAAGGTTTGGAACATATGAAGAGAAGTCTCTTAAAGTGCATCTGGAATAGAGACAACTAGAAACCCAAAGAAACGTCAAAAAATATGTTGAAGAGTTTGCAAAGAGCAAAGGTTTTACACAAGAATAAATAAATGAAGCAAGAGCCAAAGTAGTTGAGACTTCAAGTATTCTAGAGGGGCAATCTTCAAAGGATCCAAAGAAGAAAGAACAGAAATTTGAGAAAGAAAAGCCTGCTTCCAACTCTGGAAGAACTAGAGCCTCCTCCTCTCTTGCAATTGTCTTTGGAAGCTCTGTACCAGTCCCTTGTGTAGATATTGAAAAAGTGGTACCTGTGGAGAAGCCTATAGACAAAAAGGAAAGAAAGAAAACAAATGCTACAAAAAGAGTGTATGTGAGCCCTGGTGAAGGAGAGGAAGAAGAGGAAATAGAGACAAATGAGGAAATCAAAGAAAAAAGGGAAAAAACAAATGAAGTCTCTTTTGGAAAAAAGGAGAAGCCCTCCAGAAAGGGTAAGGATAAGAAGAAGAACTAAAGAGAAAAGATTGAGACCAAAGGACATGAAGGAATAATGTCTTTGGAAGCCACTATTAATGCAATGACTAAACATGGGAATTTGAAGCCCATTGTTGATATGTATGATGAAAGCTTAGATGTTGACAAGGCAACAATTGAAACAACTATGATAAAGTATTTAGATATGTTTAATAAAGCCCTGATTGAGGTTGTAGATGACTTACCAGACAATTTAGCTAGCATCATGACTACGACAAAAGAAGGGGCAATGGCCAAAGATGTTGAAATAAAGGAGTATGTTCTGTTGAAGCTATACCCAAACATTACCAGTGAAGAAAGAATCAAGGTCACTATGATGCTTAGTGAAAAATTTAGAACAAAGAAAAGGGTAAATACTCTGATGTTTGGTGATATTGAAAATCTAGTCAAAGAGACTGAGGAAATAACTCAAAGTGTGCTGCATGAATTACAAATTCCAAATGCTGCTGACACTGATAAAGAGGAATAGAATGTCGATGTTGACAATGCAGTTTCAGAAATAAATATGGAGCAGAATATAGAACAAAGCATAGTTACTCCTCTGGACAACATAGGGAATGAAGAAGAAATGAAAGAGCACGTGGTAGAGAAGTACTCCAAAGGAACAAATGTGACACTTGAGGAAAGTATCCCTTAAAGTCAAGGTGAGTAGAGAGAATAAGATGGTGGATAAATAAATGATAATCCTACTCTAGAAGTAGTAGGAAATGAACAAGATCCTACTCAAGAAGAACCCCTAAAGAGAAATGATGTTGAGATGTCTCATGTTGAAGGCATAAGAGACACTACTGGAAAGGAATCAATTGATTCCTTGAGAGAAATTTTGGAGAAGCAGAAGGAAGCTTGGATTTTGACTACACATGAGTTATTACAAGGACCTATTAACCTTGCCACTATGTCCCCTTTGCAAACACTGAGGCTAGGGACAATTTTTCAAACTACTCTATAGGAAGAAATATTAAAATCCCATATGGAGGATAGTGAGTTGATTGAAGATGCATTGACAATTTTTGGAAAGATAATGCTTGGAATAAGGAGAGGTACATCTTTGGGTCCTATTGCACAAATGAAAAATCTTATGGAATCAATCAATTCTCATTTTGAGTCCCTAGAACAAGCTGCAAAAAAGAAGGTAAGGGCAAAAATTGATGAAAAGAGGTTAGTAGAGCTCAATGACAAATTCTCTCAAGATAACATTTTGTTAGAAAAAGAGTATAGAATATGCTCAGACTGCCATCAAAGAGGCCAGTGAAATGTATCAATTTTGTCTTACATAGCCTAAGAAGACTAAGGACATAAAAGATAAAATAGATGGATGGGAAAGTCAGATAATGAAGATATCTAGAAGCTATGATACTGTAAAAGATGCCATTGGCACCCAAAGAGCAGAAGTGGAAACCATTCATTCTTTCATGCATAGGTTATAGACTAAGAGGGTGGTCATTAAACATAGAATGAGTTAGCTTCGGGAGATAGTGAGCTTCAAAATAGCATCCATGGCCAAGCTTGTAGCAGCAGCAGAAGAGACCAAGCAAATCACTAAGGCCCCTGCTACTTTGAAGAAGGTAGAAGAGCTGGTATCTCAAGTCAATGGGCACATATTAGATTTGAGTGATGCCAAGGTCTGGTGGGATGAAGATGTGTTGTAATTGAGGAAACTATATTAAGATATTCTCCCAACAAAATAGTAAGGTATTTTAATTTCACTTTTATATATGCAGATAGTGAAAAAATATTTTGAAGTTTTGATCCTTTGTACATATTTTTGTATCATACACCATTACCATTGATATCAAAGGGGGAGAATGAAGCATGTGAAAAAAAAATAAAAATAACAAAAAAATATGGAGAGAAGCATGAAGTTAGGGGGAGCTGAGTGTAAAGAGTAAGGGGAGCAATGTAATAAGTTTTTCACAGAAAGTGTTGCCATCAATGCCAAAGGGGGATATTGTTGGTAACTTGGCAAACATCATTGAGAGAGACACTATTGGTATGGTGAAATTTGTTTGTGCATGATGTTTGAAAGTGTTGTCATTGATGGCAACAAGAAAAGGAACAAGGTTGGAATAAAGATTTTGGTCTAGCAAAGAAGACTTAGCCATATTGGCTAAGAGTTGGTAAGTGTATAGAGATAGTGACAGGGAGACAGTATTTTGATTGGCAATGGTCTACAGTTGAAGATCTAGTCGTGTGGTTCTGGTATGTTTTTTGTAGTCCTTATATGATCTTATATCCAAGATTTCAGCTTTTGATAAGTACCAGAAGCATATCTTCAAGTAGCCTAAGTCTGGCATTGCAGAGAACAAAGGTAATCAGAATAGAACACTCACTTGTTTTGGTTCGTATTCCTCTAGTGTTGCATGTTTTGTTATGTAGTTTTGACATGTTGTAAACAATTGTATGAAATCTCTAAATCTAGAGTTACAAAGTCTAAAGTCCACCGGAAAGGTAGTTCTGAGTGTCTGCATATCGCTACTCAGTTTGATAGAGTTTTACTGTGATAGAGCATGTCTTTTGATGGTCCACATTTTACCACATGCTGATATTATGCTCTGTAGTTTTAAAGGTAATCTTGGGGATGTGTGAAGAGTCTTTGATATGATTTTAAGTAAGTCTTGTGGTCTGCAGTGAAAGCTATGATTTGATAGTTAAATTTGAGTTAGTAACAATCTGTGTTTGAGGCCGACATGATAGTTTGATTTGTGTGCGGTTATTTCTGTTGATTGGAGTTTTATCCTAAGTGGTTCTATAGTTGGAGCTAACATATGAGAGTGTGTTTCAAGTGATAATTAGGTCCATTGTGTATTTTGGTGAATGGATTTGGCTGACAAGCTACAAGTTGATTGACTACATGCTTCATCTAATTAGGCCAACCTAATGTGTTGCAAATATATATATGAGATCCATTTCAATGTTTGGAAGTTGAGAAGTAAAAATGTGAATGTGTATGTGCGACATGTGAAGTGTGGTGATTTTGTAAGGGTGACAAGTGTAGAAGAAGAGAAATCTTATTTCCATGTAAGAGCAGAGCAGTAAGATAGAGCAATTCAAGATGAAGAGTTTTGAGACAGTTTTTCTGAGCATCATTAGGGCTATAACCATTCATGTGTAGATGCAATTAGAGTAGTTCATCTTGACAATGAGCCACCTTTCTTCCTTTTTGTTTCTTTCTCTAGGTAGTGAGCCTGTTTTGGCATTGAGCCTTTTTGCAGTAAGCATTTCTCTAGACAGTGAGTCCTTTGGGCAGTGAGACCTAGGTAGTGATCCCTAAGGTAGTGATCCTCTTTGTAATTTGGTATTGCTATTACATAATTATTGTGATCTAACACTCACCATGGTTTTTCCCAGTTTTGGGTTTTCCATGTAAAAATCTTGGTGTTCATGTGTGATGCTTTGTAGTTGTTTCTTCTGTATTTAATTTGCTTAATTGTTATTGTATATGGAAAATGGATTAAGGTTTAATAAGTAAAAGGATTAATAGAATACTGATTCACCCCCCCTCTCAGCATTATGGGTGTTCAACATGTTGCACATAGGTTTTATTGATGCAGAGGCATGGAGGATTCACCCAAACTCACAAACTTCCACTATGCTTTGATGAGAGTAGTAAATAAGGTAAATTTGACATAATTTTCAGAATACAACTCAACCCCATGATATAAAAATTGATTTGGATACCAATTATCCTCTTACATAACATATCTCACATGCAACATAGGTTGTTTTTGAAAGTATGCTTCAAAAATGGACTATTATAGAGATGAAGACCCTAGTAGATTGCAGACCTGCCATCACCAAAAATGGCATAACTCACTCAATTCTTAATGAACATTTCCCAAACCAAAACAATATGAAACTAGACTCATGTCCCCATCTTTTTCCATTGGTTTCAAACATGTACTTGATCCATACAATCCATACCATTCCAAACACGATGACTGTTACAGTGAAAAAAACTAGAAGTGTCAATCACTAAATTCATCATACATTTCACACAACATAAAAAAAATTGATGCGACCAATTCTAAAAGAAAGAAGAATCTGAGATATTTCAAAAAAATATAATTTTATGCTAGTTGGATTTCGTACAAGTCCGTACCATCCTTAGGAACAGTGAAAAAATAGTCAAAAAAATTGCAAAAAACTAAACTTTTACTTCATTTCTCTTCTCTAAACTTCATCTCTCCTTCATCTCTGCCTCTTGCATGAAATTTCAAGGCATAAATATTGTCTTTACATCCATCTTTATTGTTCCATTAGTCCACTCTCTTTTACATGCAACAAGAAGAGGCTAAAAATAGCCAAACCACTAACACTACTCAACTTAGAAAGTACTAAACTTAACCAAATCTTAGAACTCCACTACAAGTGACCTCTAAAATATGAAGAGTGGTCTTACATAGACCTTTATTACAAGAATAATAAAATAAAACTCCTCCAATGTGAGAAACTACCTTTTAAACTCTCTATGACCCTTCATATTCATCTTTTGTTTGCCTTTTTTTTGCATTGTTTGCAATATTGACAATTTTGCAATTTTTGCAATCCTTTACAAAATAACTCCAAATCCCACTAGAACCTAATAAAATGCCTTTAATACATTGCCAATGGTTAATTCATGACCTTATTATATTATTAAAATACCAAAACTAGATTAAAACCAAAATTTGCCTCATGGAGGCTTAAAGCTAGCAAGGTGCTCCTGCACCATACTCCCGGAGAAAACAAAATTCAAGTCCTCTTGAATGCAAGTCAACTCTTTCTTCCTAGTTCTCCAATTCTTCTACAACATGTCCATATTTGCAACTATCCCTGGGTCCTTCTTCTTCTTCTTTTTCTTATGCCATCTCTTATTCAGCATTCTCTCAATTTCTAGGCTCCAAAATTCTATTTCTTGTGTATATACCTCAGTAATATCATCTATGTTTTCACTGGCAACATATTCATCTGAAAAGGAAATCATTTCCTCAAGTGTTTTGGCAACATCTTATTCACCATCATCTTCATACATTGTAGGCATTTCTTCTTGTTCTTTATAACCTACACATACATAATCCAATGAAATATCAGAAATAAAATATTGAGACCTTAAGGTCTCCTCCTTGCTTCCTTGCACCATGCACTCTACTTCAACCTTGTCCTCCAAGGGTTTTCTTTGATGAACAACATATTCTAATTCCTCCATCATAGTTATTAATTGCTTAGGACTTTCATATACAAAGTAGTATTCCTCTTTGTCCAAACTTGTCATTTCCTTCCAAAGGATTTGATCAATCTTTTGTTGCTGCACTTCAAGGCTACATTCAATTTGTCTTAGTGTTGCAACTTCCTTTTGCATAACTATTCTTTGTTTTCTTCTTTGAACTATCTTCTTAATAGGCCATGGTACCTTCTTTTTTATTGTCAAGTGCCAACTAAGTGCTCTTTTGAGCAACTGTTCCATCTCATCTTCCATCCTTCTACTCATCTCTTCCATAGTTTGTCTCAGTTCTCTTATCTCTTTCTCAACCTCTATTTGCCTCATGTTTTCCTCTTTCCTCTTCCTCTCTTTTTCTTCTTGCTTCTTCTTTTGTGAACCTCCAGCTTGCAAATACCTTCTAAACAAATCCATTTTTCCTCAAGCAAATCTCTTTCACCTTGCTTCTTCTTGTCTTTGCCTCACCTAGGTCTCTTCTCTTTTCCTCTACCTAGTCTTTTGGCAACTAGGTTCTGTTTTCAACCTGCACAAACAAAAACTCACAAAAACTAAACTCTCTTTTGCCCAAACCTTCTGTGCTCTGATACCAATTGATGCAGAGGCATGGAGGATTCACCCAAACTCACAAACTTCCACTATGCTTTGATGAGAGTAGCAAATAAGGTAAATTTGACATAATTTTTAGAATACAACTCAAACCCATGATCTAAAAACTGATATGGATACCCATTATCCTCTTACATAACATATCTCACATGCAACATAGGTTGTTTTTGAAAGTATGCTTCAAAAATAGACTGTTATAGAGATGGAGACCCTAGTAGATTACAGACCTGCCATCACCAAAAATGGCATAACTCACTCAATTCTTCATTAAAATTGCCCAAACCAAAATAATATGAAACTAGACTCATATCCTCATCTTTTCCCATTGGTTTAAAACCTATACTTGATCCGTACAATCCATACCATTCCAAACAAGATGACTATTATAGTGAAAAAACTGGAAGTGCTAATCACTAAATTCATCATAACTTTCACACAACATAACAAAAATTGATGCAACCAACTCCAAAAGAAATAAGACTCTGAGAGATTTCCAAAAAAAAAAATTTCATGCCATTTGGATTCTATACAAGGCTATACCCACCTCAGGAATAGTGAAAAAATAGTCAAACAATTGCAAAAAACTAAACTTTTACTTCATTTCTCTTCTCTAAACTTCATCTCTCCTTCATCTCTGCCTCTTGCATGAAATTTCAAGGCATAAATATTGTCTTTAAATCCATTTTTATTTTTCCATCAATCCACTCTCTTTTACATGCAACAAGAAGAGGCTAAAAATAGCCAAACCACTAACACTACTCAACTTTGAAAGTACTAAACTTAACCAAATCATAAAACTCCACTACAAGTGACCTCTAAAATATGAAGAGTGGTCTTACATAGACTTTTATTACAAGAATAATAAAATAAAAATCCTCCAATATGAGAAACTACCTTTTAAACTCTCTATGACGCTTCATATTCATCTTTTGTTTGCCCTTTTTTTGCATTTTTTGCAATATTGACAATTTTGCAAGTTTTGCAATCCTTTACAAAATAACTCCAAATCCCACTAGAACCTAATAAAATGCCTTTACTACATTGCCAATGGTTAATTCATGACCTTATTACATCATTAAACACCAAAACTAGATTAAAACCAAAATTTGTCTCATGGAGGCTTAAAGCTAGCAAGGTGCTCCTGCACCAGTTATGGATGGGACAAACCTTGAAGGATATCAAAGTTGTGTATGATGAGCCAATCTCTATTTTCAATGATAATACAAGTACTATTAACATTTTAAAGAATCCAGTGATGCATTCAAGGACAAAGCATATTTTAATTAGGTATCACTTTCTGAGAGATAAGGTTGTTGAGAATGAAGTGAAGCTTGAGTATATGCCTACAAAAGATTAGGTTGCTGACATATTTACTAAGGCTCTTCCTAAGGATACATTTGAGTATCGACATGAAAATTTAGGGGTTATTTCCCCTCTTTTGAACTAGATGCATAAGGAGATGCATTAGTCTAGTGTGCTTCAATATTCACTCTTTTCTAGACTGATGCTGGAGGCTATCTTTCAAGGGGAGTAGGTAGTGGCTTTGATGATTGTTACAATTAGGGGGAGTAAGATATGATACAGTTTGGTGTGCACTCCTAAGGGGGAGTATCCAGAGCAATAAAAGAAAAAGATGTTGCAGAGTAGTAGTAAACAATGTAAGTATGTGTAGTATCATAAAAAGGGAAAGTTGTATCGCCCTTTGCCATTGATGTTAATGGGGGAGAGAGTTCATGTGAGAAACAAAGGGGAGAGAAAGAGCAAAGTGAAAAAGAAAAAGATTGATGATTAGAGAGAGAGTAAGATGTGTAAAAGAGAGGGGGAGTATAAGAAAGAAAAGAAGTTGGTATAGAATTGTGTCTTGATGGTTTTTCACATGATGTGTTGCCATCAATGACAAAGGGGGAGATTGTTGCAAGTATGTACTAATCGATGTTGTCATTGATGTCAACATGCTTGTGTTGTCATTCATGTCAATTGTGTCTTATGTATGAGTTAAGAAATGATGCAAGAGTATGAGTAAGTTTGAGTTGGGTGGAGATCAAAGATAAGGTTGAGAAGAAATAAGGATATGGAAAGAGTGCGAGTTTTAGTTATTTTTGAATGTTGAGATAGTGTTGATGATGTTGGTAAAGTGTTCCTGTTGCTGGGTTTCCAAGTGCTTTTGAGAAAATCTGATTAATATTGGAAGCAGTGTGTTGAAGAAGTCTTCTAACTTACAAAATGTTGTTTGAGTTTTTGCTCCGCATTTCTTTTATGGTTGAGATCTGAGTGTACAATTTGGATATGTTGTTTAGAAGTGTTTGAAGATGTTAAATCCATAATTTGGTGCTCTAGATCGTTGTACAGTGAAAGTTGTGTTCACCAATTTGAGAACAGTGTTTGACAGTGTTTACAATGTGTCTAGGAGAAAGTGTTTTGTTCCGCCTTTCTTTGTAGTGAGGTCTCAGGTGTTGTAGTTCTAGATGTGTGCTTATAAGGTCCTTATCTATCTTCATTCCATAAGGTTTGTAATTTGATACTCTAGAAAGTGATTTCTTGTGTAGTAGAGTTTGACAGTGTTGTTTGTAAGCAGAGTGTGAACTTTCTTTAGGTGAAAGTTGTCGCTAAATTTATTGGTTTTCAAGTGACTTCAATATGTTCGTGGATGTTTCTAGATTATTTTAAAGCTCTGTGTAAGATATTTGAGGTGTTTTTACCTTTAAAGAAGCGTGTGCATAAAAGTTCATAGTGTTTACTCAAGTTTGGCTGACTTGGTTGTTTACACTAATTGTGGTTATGCTTTGTTAATTGTGGAAGCATGGAATAACATGTAGGAGTGGATTTATGTCCTTGCTAAGATGTGGTGTGGTCTATATTCATTCCTTTCCTCCATGGGAATGTTTAGGTCCAGACCTAATTTGAATTTTATGGGTTAAGGTGTGTTTTTGAGCTTGGAGAATGATTTCAATGTTGATGATGGTATAAATAAGTGTCAAGGATTCATGATTGGGTATGTGCAAGGAACATGATGTTTGTGATGTTAATTTGATTAAGGATAGTAAGAGATTTCATGTGTTAGGCTACTAGATGTAATGAGCAGAAGGTGTCTACTATATTTCAATGTTGTGAAGGTGATGTTTGTGTTGTGGTGAATATTAAGCTTCATTGGAATTGAACCCATGTGTTTGTTAGATGCAATTATATTAGTTCATCCCTGGCAGTGAGCCTTCTCTTCTATATCTTGTTGCAAATATGTGCCTAAGAGGTGTTGCCATTAATGTCAAGATATCCTTGTTGCCATTGGTGTTAATTGTATCTTATTTTGTTGTTTGTATAGAAGACTGGATTGTTAAGGATATTGAGAAAATTAAGGAGGATCAATGTATACAGACCATATGGTTAAGTAGAGGATTGTATGAAGAAGCTCCAATTAAGTTTTGAAGGGTTCGCATGAAGATTTGAAGAAGATATGGCCATCTGAGTTGAACCAATTTTGCAATGTTTAGAAGAGACAGAGTGACAGGAAAGAGGTTCAAATTGTTCCAGATATGTCAAATGATTATCTGTGGATGTAGAGGCATGTTTGGGAAGTCAGTGTGTATCATCCAATCAACTAGTTCATGGTTTGGAGGTCCACAAGAAATCTTTCTAATGTGAGAGTCATGGCAGATAGTGTTCTTGAGGTTCCAAAGGAAGATGCAAGTGATTCTGATGATTTGAAGGAGTGCAAATGTTTTTGTTGAATTCAATGTACTTGTGGAGGTCTCTGGATCATGTGACTACTATGTTGGAGGTCTGTATTGAAGTTTGAGCTTGCTATTGAAGATTTCCATCTTGGTGTTGCTGTTCTTCCTAGTCTTGGCAAACCGGATGATTTAAGTATGTTGTGAATGATCTAAGAGCAATTCTCTAGAGCATGGCGTGTTGTTGGATGTAGATTTAAGTCTCAGATATGTTTGGCCAATAGTATAGTGATCCGTGTTAAGTCAAGCCGACCTTGATGTTTATTCCAAGGTTGATGAAGCATATAAACATGTGTAGATGAAGTGTGGAAAATTATCCTTGTGTGAAAATAATAAAATTTGAAGAAAGGATCAAAGGCAGAGCAGAGCAGAGGAGAAGCAGAAGAACAAGAGATGTTTAATATGAAGAATTAGAGAAGAAGTATGTGGGGTAGAGAAAAAGTTTTGTAAGCACTCAATGTAACTAAACTAGGCATGAATTAGATGCTATTTATTAGTTAATTCCTTCTATACTAAACATAAATTTTGTAGGCAGTGAGCCTCTCTTGAGAAGTGAGCTCTAGGAAGTGAGCCTAAAGGCATGTGCCTTCTCTTTTCATCTAAGTACTTTTAATGGGGTACAAATCTTGTGGGTTAAACCCCATCATGGTTTTCCCTTAATCGGGTTTCCACGTAAAAATTCTAGTGTTATGTGTGCTCAATCTATTTCTGCTCTTGTGTTATTGATTCATGCTTTAATATTTATCTGATTGAAAGTTGTTAAAGAAGTTTAATAGTAGAAAAGATTAATATATGTGGGACAACTGATTCACCCCCCCTCTCAGTTGTCTAGACTAATTCCAACAATTGGTATCAGAGCGAGGTTCCTCTAGAAGAAGCTTAACTACTTGAGAAGATCTAGGATGTCGACTTACAAGAAGGATAGTCCGCGATTCGATGGAACAAATTACTCTATTTGTAAGAGTCGCATGGAGTGCCATTTGCAATGCATGGGTGATGCTTATTGGGTGATAACCAATGATGAGTATAAACCTCTGGAGAAAGGTCCTTCAACTCCAGATCAAATCAAAGATGCAGAAAATAACCTTTGAGATAAATAAGCCTTGTTGAGTGCCCTGACTGATTCAGAAATGTCAAATGTCTTTGGACTAAAATTACTCATGAAATCTGGAAGAAGTTAGAGAATCTTTATGAAGGTGATGAATATGTCAAATGTGCCAAGCTACAAAGTCTAAGAGGAAAATTTGAAAATTTGAGGATGAGTGAAGATGAAAACATCACAATCTACATGCAAAAGATAAATGAACTTGTGTGTGGTATCAGGTGTGCTGGTAGAACTTTGGAAGAATCACAAATTGTGGAAAAAGTGCTCAGATCTTTACCTGATTCATACAAACATAAGGTTGCTGCTATAGAGGAGATCAGAACTGTCTAAAAAGTTACAAGAGATCAGCTAGTTGTCAAAATTTTAGCTTTTGAATTAAGTGAGTTTGGTGATTCTCTTCCTAAGTCTGAATCTGGATTTAAGCCCAGTGTATATGAAAAACAAAGATATGATCCAGGTGAAATCTCTTCAGGAAGATCAAACAGATTTGGGAAGGCAAGGAAGGATCTTGAAGATGATGAAATTGAAACTACAGATCTTGAAGCTCTTATTGCCAAAAGAATGCCAAGAGGATCCAGTAAGTATGAAGGAAAGTTGCCATTCAAATGTTTTGCTTGTAATAAGATTTGTCATTTTGCCTCAAGATGTTTGGAGAGGTTTTCAAAACCAAACCCTAATAGATAGAAAGGTCAGAAGAATTGTTACTATGTCCAAAAAGTTGGAGAAGAAGGAGTCACAAATGATGAATCTAATCATGGAGGTGCCACTGAAGATGATTGGGTATTCATTTCTATCAAAGAAGAAGATTTGGTGTCTATTGAATCTGCTAGCTGTGTAAATGTGGAAAGTGCCTTGGTTGTTGAGGTTGTTGAAAAGGATGAATGTGTGATTGATAGTGGATGTTCTCATCAATTGACTAGTGATAAAAGTAAGTTTGTAAGATTTGAAAATTATGAAGGTGGATTTGTGAAGTTTGGAGACAACTCAACTGGTAGAATATGTGGCAGAGGATCCATCTCTTTTGATGGTAAAAATAACACAAATGATGTTCTGTAAGTGGAAGGACTAAGGCATTGTCTTCTCAGTGTTGGACAGTTAATTGATAAGGGTTATGATCTATGATTCAAAGATGGAAAATGTAGAATCTTGGAAAGCTTCGAAACTAAAATTACATCTAGTACTCAAACTAGAGGTAACATCTTTCATTTAAGTAGTTTTGGAAAAAGTTGTTTGATTGCTTAGACAGATCAAAGTTAGTTATGGCATAGGAGGATGTGTCATTTGAATTTTGATAACATTGTCAAGATAAGTTCTACTCAGGCTATAAGAGATCTTCCAAAACTTGTGAAACCTAATAGCATGTGTAGAGAATGTCAATTGGGTAAACAGAACAAAATTTCTTTCAAAAGTAAAGAATAATTTTCAAATGGATAGTTGGAACTGGTGCATACTGATCTCTGTGGTCCTGCTAGAATTAGGAGTGTGCAAGGAGACATATATTTCATGTTGTTGATTGATGATTACTCCTGGATGATGAGGGTAACCTTCCTAAAAGAAAAATTAGAAACTCTTGACAAGTTTAAAGTGTTCAAAGTGATGGTGGAAAATGAGATTGGTGAGAAAATAAAGTGTCTAGGATCTGACAGAGGTAGAGAATTTACCTCCGGTGAGTTTGATACTTTCTGTGAAAAGCATGGAATAAAGAGATAGTTATCTACTCCTAGGACTCCTCAACAAAATGGAGTTGTGGAAAGAAAGAACTAGACCATTCAAGAAGCTGCCAGGACCATGATGATGGAAACAAATGTTCCTCAAGTCTATTGGAGAGAAGTTATGAGTACTGTTGTCTACACTCTTAACCGGGTGTAGATCAGAGGGAATTCTGGTAAGACCCCTTATGAACTATGGGTTGGTCATCCTTCTATTGTGAGATATTTCAAAGTTTTTGGTAGTAAATGTTATATCAAAAGAGATGAGGACTTAGGCAAGTTTGATGCAATAAGTGATGAAGGAATATTTTTTGGATACTTTACTCAAAGTAAGGCTTACTGGCGCTTTAACAAGAGGTTGAAAAAGATTGTTGAAAGTGCTAATGTTAGAGTTGATGAGAGCAAAGAAGGACATTCTAGGCATTGTAGATATGATTTAGATGATCAAGATGAAAGTCAAAGTCAAGAAAAGCAAGTTCAAACTGAAACTCAGATCCAGATTGATCTAGAAACTCTAGGAACTCAAGAGGATAGTGCAAATATTGAGGAACAAGCTCAATAAATAGAAGTTCAAGCAATTCCCAAAACTCCCAGGTATGTAAGGTTGAATCATTCTGAAGATTAGATCATAGGAGATAAGAGTAAAGGTGTTCAAACTAGGAGAAAAATTGCTGAAGATGAAGAGGAGATTTGTTTGATTTCAAAGATTGAACTTATATCAATAAGTGAAGCCTACAATGATGAAAACTAGGTAAAAACAATGGAAGAAGAATTGATGCAAATTGAAAAGAATCACACTTGGGATCTTGTTCCTAGACCTGAGGACACAAATGTGATTGGAACCAAATGGGTCTTCCAGAATAAACTAAGTGAATATGGTGAAGTTGTAAGAAACAAAACAAGGTTGGTATGCAAAGGCTATTCTCAAGTGGAAGGAATTAATTTTGAAGAAACTTTTGCTCTAGTGGCAAGAATAGAAGCAATCAGACTATTTCTTGCATTTGCTGCTTTGAAAGATTTTAAAGTTTATCAGATGGATGTCAAATCAATATTCTTGAATGGAGAGTTGGAGGAAGAATTCTACATTGAGCAACCGAAAGGATTCCAGTTGTCTAGTTAGAGAGATATGGTCTACAAACTGAGAAAAACATTGTATGGACTCAAGAAAGCCCCAAAAGCCTAGTATGCAAGATTGGATAATTATTTTCTTAAGATAGGATTTAGCAAAGACACTACTAATAGTAATCTTTACTTCAAGATTAATCATGGGGACATCCTGATTGTTGAGGTCTTTGTTGATGATATTATTTTTGGTGATAAATGAATGTTTGCTTTGCTGATCAAATGAAACGTGAATATGAGATGTCAATGTTTGGTGAGATGAATTTCCTCCTAGGTCTGCAAATTGTTCAGTCAGATAAAGGTATCTTCATATCTCAGTCCAAGTATGTGAAAGAATTGTTGAAGAAGTATGGAATGGAAGATTCAAAGCCATTGGGTACACCTATGATAACCGGATGCAAGTTGAGTAAAGATGATGACTCTCCTAAGGCAAATCAGAAAAGGTATAGATTAATGAATAGAGGATTGCTCTATCTAACTCAGACCAGACCTAACATCATGAATGTAGTTGGACTTGTTAGATTTCAAGCTGATCCTAGAGAATCCCATCTTGTGGCAGTCAAGATAATTTTTAGATATCTCAAAGGGACAAATGATTATGGCTTATGGTATCCAAAGGATAATAACTTCACTCTTCATGCATATACATATGTTGATTAGGCAAGAGATGTGGATGACAGAAAAAGCACTAGTGGTGGTGCATTCTTCTTGGGAAGTAGATTGGTTTCTTCGTTGAGCAAAAAGTAGGAGGCAATTTCCCTATATACAACAGATATAGAGTATATAACAACAACAAACAATTGTACTCAAGTTCTATGGATGAAGCAAATGCTGAAGGACATCAGAATTGTGTTTGAGGATCCTGTCACAATCTTTTGTGATAATTCAAGTGCAATAAGTATCTCAAAGAATTCGGTGTTACATTCAAAGACAAAGCATATATCTATCAAGTTTCATTTCTTGAGAGAAAAGGTAAATGAGAATGAAGTCAAGTTGGAGTTTATGTCTTCAAAGGATCAGATTGTGGATATTTTCACTAAGCCTCTGCCCAAGGATACTTTTGAGTATCTCAGAGAGAAGTTAGGGGTTATTACTCCTCCTAATCAGAACTAAGATGCATTAAGATGCATCAGTCTGGTGGAATTCACAGTCATATCTTGTGATCTATATTGATGTTAAGGAGATACTACTCAGGGGGAGTAGTCAGTATGAAAATTTTGGGATCAGTATGAAACAAAAAGGGAGAAACAATTACAAATATGTGTTATTTGCCATTGATGTCAAAGGGGGAGAGAAGTTCATATGAAAAACTAGTTGTTGATGAAAGGAGGAGTAGTGAAGAAAGTGATTGCAGAAGTGATAAGAGAAAGGGGGAGAAGGTCTTGTCTTGATGGTCAAATTAGTTTTTCACATCATATGTTATCAATGACAAAGGGGGAGATTGTTGCAAAAATGTGCCTAAGTAGTGTTGTCATTGATGTCCACATATCCTTGTTGCCATTGGTGTCAACTGTATCCTATTTTTCTGTTTGTATAGAAGACTGGATTGTTGAGGATATTGAGAAAATTGATGAGGATCAATGTATGCAGACCATATTTCTAATTAGAGGATTGTCTAAAGAAGCTCCAGTTAAGTTTTGAAGAGTTCATATAAAGATTTGAAGAAGCTATGGCCATTTGAGTTGAACCAGTTTTGTAGTGTTCAAAAGAGACAGAGTAACAGGAAAGAGGTCCAGATTGTTCCAGATATGTCAAATGATGATCTGTGCATCTAGAGGCATGTTTGGGAATTCAGTGTGTATCATTCAATCAAGTGGTTCATGGTTTGGAGGTCTGTAAGCAATCTTTCTGATGTGATAGTCATGGTAGATAGTGTTCTTGAGGTTCCAGAGGAAGATGCAAGTTGTTCTGATGATTTGAAGGAGTGCAGATGTTTTTGTTGAATTCAATGTGCTTGTGGAGGTCTCTAGATTGTGTGACTACTATGTTGGAGGTCTACATTGAAGTTTGAGCTCACTATTGAAGATTTCAGTCTTAGTGTTGTTGTTCTTCCTAGTCTTGGCTGACTAGATGATTTAAGTATGTTACGGATGATCTAAGAGCAATTCTCTAGAGCATGGTGTGTTGTTGGAGGTAGATCCAAGTCTTTGATATGTTTGGCTGACAGTATAATGATCTGTGTTAAGTCAAGCCGAACTTGATGTTTATTCCAAGTTTGATGAAGCATATAAATATGTGTAGTTGAAGTGTGGAGAATTATCCTTGTGCAAAAATAATAAAATTTGAAGAAAGGATCAAAGGTAGAGTAGAGCAGAGGAGAAGCAAAAGAACAAGAGATGTTTAGGATGAAGAATTAGAGAAGAAATATGTGGGGTAAAGAAGAAGTTTTGTAAGCACTCAATGTAACTAAACCAGGCATGAAGTAGATGTTATTTATTAGTTAATTCTTTCTGTACTAAACATAAATTCTATAGGTAGTGAGCCTCTCTTGAGTAGTGAGCTTTGGGCAGTGAGCCTGAAGGTACATGCCTTCTCTTTTCTTCTAAGTACTTTTAACAGGGTACGAATCTTGTGGGTTAACCCCCACTGTGGTTTTCCCTTAACTGGGTTTCCACATAAAAATTCTGGTGTTATGTGTGCTCAATATATTTCTACTCTTGTGTTATTGATTCATGCTTTAGTGTTTATCTGATTGAAAGCTAATTGAAAGTTGTTAAAGAAGTTTAAAAGTAGAAAAGATTAATATTTGTGGGACAACCAATTCACCCCCCCTCTTAGTTGTCCGGACTAATTCCAACATCTCTTTCTTCTGGATAGTGAGTTTTCTTTGTTTTGGGTAGTGAGCCTTCTAGTAGTGACCATTTTGTAATTTGGTATTGCTACTACTTTATATTGTGAGCTAATTCTCACTGTGGTTTTTCCCTCCTTCAGTTTTCCATGTGTTATCTTGTGTTTGATGTTGTTATGATTTAGTTTTTGTTATTTTCTTTTCATGCTTAATCATCATAACAAGGTTTAAGGTTAATGTGGATCTAAATGTTTGTGAGGGTCTAAATTTTTTTATATAAATAATTTACCCCCTCCCCCCCCGCTTAGTTGTCTTGTGCATTCAATAGGTCACAACAATAATAATATTAACTTCATAAACAATCAGTGGATTAGATCAGAGGGACCTAGGGCACTACATGGTAGATGCTATGTTTGTGGAGGAGAGCATTACAATAACACATTTCCCCAAAGATTAGTAGGCAAATGAAATAGGAATCAATAGGGAGCGCCTTAGCACCAGATTCATGCTACAGTGGATAACCGATAAGCTAATTTTTAGGTAGCACCTATATAGTTTCAAGGTATGCTCTATGGACTACCTATTTCTATTTTGATTGATACTGGTGCCACAGAATGCTTTGTAGATCCTAGAGTAGTATCTAAATTATCTATTAGACCTGGACATATGGAAAACTCTTGGATGGTACAATTTGGAAATAGAGTAGAGGAGAGAGTAGACTCATGTCTTGCATGTAGTGAATTAGAACTCCCAATTTTTCAAATGCAAGTCTATCTATATGTAGCAGCTTTAGGGTCTTACGATGTGATTTTGGGAATCAACTGATTTGTTGAACATTAAGTCAATACTAAACTATGAAGACAAGATTTCTAGATGTTTGAATGACCTAGGAAATCAAGTGGAGATTAATGGATCTAAGAGACCTTTAGAGCTTAGACAAATATTGCCTATGTAGTTAAAAAAAGTCAAGAGGAAAGGGTGTGCCATTTGTGTTGTTCAAGTAAAAGACCTTGACTACAAAGAATTAGGATTCAATGACTACCCAATCCTTATAGAATTCTGAGATATATTTCTTGTGGAGTTGACAGAGTTACCTCTGAATAGAGAATTGGACTTCTCAATTGATTTTCTACCAGGGACTAAGCCTCAATCTAAGGTGCCCTACATGATGAGTACTACAAAATTGTATGAGCTTAAAACATAATTGTAGGAGTTGTTGAACCAAGGGTTCATACTACCAAGTGTGTCACCATAGGGCACACTAGTCATCTTTGTAAAGAAAAAGGATGGTACTTTGCATCTATGCATTGATTATAGGATGATTAACAAAGCTACTCTCAAGAATATGTACCCACTCCCAAGACTAGATGAGCTCTTCGATCAGATGAATGGAGCTACAATGTTCTCAAAGATAGACCTTATATCAAGCTATCACAATTACAGACTAAGGACAAGGACATCTCAAAGATAGCCTTCAAAACTCACTATGGTCACCATGAGTTCATAGTGGTTCCATTAAAGTTGACTAATGCACCACAAACCTTCATGAATTTGATGAATAGCATATTCAGTGATTGCTTAGATGATTTTGTGTTGATCTTTCTTGATGACATATTGATATACTCTAAATCAGTGGAAGAGCATGAGAAGTATTTGAGGATAGTGTTATAGTGCCTGAGAGAGTGAAAACTTTATGGTAAGCTAAGTGTACTTTCTATCAAGATAAAGTGCACTATCTTGGTCATGTAATCTTAGCATAAGGAATTACAGTTGACCCTGAGAAGATTAAAGTGATAATGGAATGGCCTACACCTTAGAGTGTGATAGAAGTTAGAAGTTTTTATGGGACTTGTCAGTTATTATAAAAAGTTTGTTGAAGGGTTCTTAGCTATAGCTGCACTGATTACCTCTCTACAGAAGAAAGGTAAGAAGTTTGAGTGGATAGAAAGGTGTGAGCAAGCTTTCTAAGTGTTAAAGGAAAAACTCACAATTGCTCCTATCTTGACCATACCAGATCCTAATCACTAGTAGAAAAATAGGAAAAAATGACTAAAAACACTACCAAAAATTGGTCATGTGATCAGTAGTTTGGTCACGTGACCATTGGTAGTTTATTGACGGTCATTTATCTCGTGACCAAATTTATGACCAAAAAAATTTTAGTCATTAATTTGGTAGTATATTTAGTCATAAATTTGGTAGTCTATTTAGTCATTAATTTGGAAGTATATTTAGTCATAAATTTGGTAGTATATTTAGTGATCAATTTGGTAGTATATTTAGTCATGTGACCATTGGTAGTTTATTGCCAGTCATTTATCTCGTGACCAAATTTATGACTAAACAGATTTTAGTCATTAATTTGGTAGTATATTTAGTTAACAATTTGGTAGTATATTTGGTAATTTGGTAGTATATTTAGTCATCAATTTGGTAGTACGCATATTTAGTCATTTATTTAGTCATTCTAATCATTTAGTCATTGATTGTTGTTAATTGGTCATTTATTTAGTCATGGTAGTCATTTTTATTTATTGGTTTCTATTAATTTGTAGTAAATTTAGTCATGATATGAATAATTTATTAAATACCATAAATTTTATAATGTAGAAAAAGCATATTATTAAATTTGAATTTAAAACATTAAGGAAATAAATTTGGAAAACTATATATTTATGATGCTGCCAAGTAAAGATTGATAAATTTGAGCCAACACTTTCTATTTGAGAATAGGCTAATAAGAAAATGAAACAAGACAAAGCAAAGTGGCAATACATATTTTTTTAATTGGAACAATGCAGGAAATGAATTACAAATAATAAAAAAGTAGCACAAGGCTATCATAACTAGAAAAAACCAGTTCAACTCTGTCATGTACAACAAACTACAAGGACTGGCTGAAGAAAACACTAGTTCAGTAGCCACATTAGATACAATAGCTAAACAATGGAAAGGTAGGTCAGACCGATGAAGCCCTTCACATCTTTTGACACTTAGAAAAGAGATGTTGCCACCGAGCATTCCATGAGACAACATTTCTTTTGGCATTCTATTAACCAGTTTAGGTGCTTTCATTGCAGCCTTGGTGCATTCCATATTCTCCTTCACACAAGACATTGATCTATTACCTGTGTATTCAAACAACCCTGAACCACTATGAACAATATCTGAATAACAACCTGAGAATGCTACTTAGAGGTCCCTGTAGCAACAAGAAAACACACCATTCCCTGTAACCTTCCATAACATGGTCCCAGATAGCTGAAGCAAAAGCGACACTTGAAACAGTGAAATCCAGCCAGTCAACAACATGCTGAAGATGACAACATGGAAATGTTTTTGGTTTCATACAATTGCAGTAAAATATGAACTTATTTAAAACAACGTTTTCATGATATTTTCTTCATTACCTCAAGAAATCATAAAATAGATCATTACACAAAATCTCTACTCTTGGAATCAATCTCTGCCCTTTCTTACATGGCAATACCACACTTGCCCATTCAGACTATTAAATTTCAGAAAACAAGCTAAACAACATACATTCAAATGACTTCCTGCATAGATAGGATCTGAAGTTCACTACTGTCTTATTGTAGCTAGAGGTGCAACACGTACACCATATAACAAAGTAGATAGAAGAAGCTTATGATGCAGAAGCTACTATTCTGGTATCAACAAAGTTCACCATTTGTTATACTGATTGTGGTGTTTGTAATGCTGTAGGGTACATTTTTCCATTTTCATCAGAAGGTTTTGCTCCAATCCAAAGTTTCATTACACAATGCATCATTAGTAGTAGCTCAAGGAATTTTTAACAGCTTTTTCAATTTCACCACAAGTTTCCAATCATCATTGGACAAATCATCCTAAAAAAATAAGAAGAATATTCCATTTTAGACATTAAAAAGTTGTTTTATCAGCTAAAAATGGAAAGCACAAATGTTCAATTAGTATAAAATGTATAATAGTAAATACACTATAAAATTATGTAATGTGGATATCAAATAGCCTTACCCTATAGTTTTCTTTCAATATATCTATGGATCTTCTAGTGAGATGACTCACAAATTCATCCTCCATTTCAAAATGCCTACCAAACATTTTATGTGCTTCATCAGTGTTGCTCCCAACAATCTGTAAAGTTCATATGATAATTCATTAACAAAAACATTTCAAAAAATAGTATCCAAAATCATATAAAACTATTAACAACAAAGACAACTTCTCAAAATACCTTCATGGCCACTTTTTCACCCTTCTTAGCCATTTCAACAGATTTATGATTGATCTCAATTGAGGCTATTTTGCCAATATCTATGAAATCTTTTGTGGGAACACACAATGGCGTGCCAATCTGTAGATGCAATCACCACATATGGGTTTATACAAACCAAAAATGATACAACAATATTTTACATGCATAAGTCATAACACCAAAAAGACTAGGTTTAGATACTGACCCTTGCAATGCCTTCAAGAATATCAACACCAACAATTATAGGATCCTTCTTGTTAAAAATGCAATTTGGCAAAATGCTCAGTACATAGGGGAAAACAACATCTTCTACAGCCTCCTTTTTCCTTTCTTCCTTAAGATTGTCCATATATTCTTTAAACTGGTCAAATAGATGATAAATAATGTCTACTGCAAATATCTTGACAACAACTTCATCTGCAAGCTCCTGAGCTTCAGGAGTAATTTTGACATCAAATGCCAAAATTGCAACATACTCTTTCTTCTTTTTCTCAAGCATTACACTCGCACGCATGACATCTTTTTTATGCACAGGCCCAATACTAATTGCACTAACTGGGATGCTTATAGCTAGGGTCTTCAAGAACTCAAGTAAAGCCTCCAAAGATCCAAGAGTTGAAGCTTGAACATAAACTCCTTCCCCACTCTTGTCATCCAAGACATTACATTATTGATATCTTGCATTGCTTCTTCCTTAATATCCTCTAAATCATCAGCAGGTCCAACAACATATAACTGAGTTCCTGCTATGGCATGCTCAAGACCCTAAAATCAAGAAATTGCAGCTAAATTTCATTGTCCACATATATTTGATAAATTTATGCTCATATACATAAAATTATTGGCCTAAAATTTCATACCTAAGTAGTTATATTGATTCCCTATGCAACCTTCAACTCCTTATGATGTTGATAAGATCCCTGAAACCAAAAAAAATCTTAAGCTATGGATTATATTATATTATTTTAACAATATGATCAATGTGACATGGTTTGAGTAATCTAAATTTGAGGTGTAGATTATTGTATTCTAGCATAGTAGATCACAAATACCAAACATTCTCCTTTACTATAAAAGAGCATTTCAATTTTTTTAATGCGACATATACTCCATTAAATAATATGGCACCATAAGGCTTCCAAGAATACATACCACTATGTAGGTTAGCACAATGGACCACTCGTAAGGAACATTTTAAATCAAGATCAATGTCACCTGGATCTTGAAACCAAAAGGCAATCCCTTGGCTTTTACACCATATATATCAATTTTATCTGCCCTTTGTCCTGATGTTTCAAAAGGTAACTCCCGGTGCCTGTAATTTCTCATACTATCTGACCATTCAACATTTACAAACTATTTTCTATTTTGAACAATTTCCATATCCAAGGTTGACTTGATGATGCTATAGTATAGTAAGCTTTTACCAGAGTTCCAGTGCAAGTTTTGGGATATAAAATTTATTATTTATTAAGTTACCTAATTGGTAGAAAAACACGGCATTTCCAGGTACTATTCATCCCAGAATCAGATTTGGAATCGAATCACCTATGTAATTGGGCACGGTTGGGATTTTTTGGGCCTAAAATGGTGTGGAATCATTGAGGTATGAACCTTGATGACTCTAGGATAGACATGACATTTTGAAGAAGTTTCTATGATGATTCTAGAGGCATGTATGTTTTCAATGCACTTTTAAAAAAAATTACATATATGAATCACAAATACCACCCATTCTCCTTTACTATAAAAGAGCATTTCAATTTTTTTAACGCCACATATACTCCATTAAATAATATGGCACCATAAGGCTTCCAAGAATACATACCACTATGTAGGTTAGCACAATGGACCACTCGTAAGGAACATTTTAAATCAAGATCAATGTCACCTGGATCTTGAAACCAAAAGGCAATCCCTTGGCTTTTACACCATATATATCAACTTTAATCTACCCTTTGTCCTGATGTTTCAAAAGGTAACTCCCGGTGCCTGTAATTTCTCATACTATCTGACCATTCAACATTTACAAACTATTTTCTATTTTGAACAATTTCCATATCCAAGGTTGACTTGATGATGCTATAGTATAGTAAGCTTTTACTAGAGTTCCAGTGCAAGTTTTGGGATATAACATTTATTATTTGTTAAGTTACCTAATTGGTAGAAAAACACAGCATTTCCAGGTACTATTCATCCCAGAATCAGATTTGGAATCGAATCACCTATGTAATTGGGCACGGTTGGGATTTTTTGAGCCTAAAATGGTGTGGAATCATTGAGGTACGAACCCTAATGACTCCAGGATAGACATGACATTTTGAAGAAGTTTCTATGATGATTCTAGAGGCAGGTATGTTTTCAATGCACTTTTTTAAAAAATTACATAAATGAACAAGCTACAACATGCTAGAATTAAAAGATTGATTCAACATCATGATAAAGAAAGGTAATCTGCAATAAAAAAATATCATGCAAATATATATATAATATATATATATATATATATATATATATATATCAAGTTATAAGATATGAAAACTGTCTAAGAGTATACATATAAATATAATAAAAAATGTTATAGTTGTCTAAGAGTTTCCAACTCTTTCAAATACACCATGAAAATTAAGATCCCTAAACAACACATTCAAAATACTGTATAAAGCAGTGGGCCAAGATGTCTAACAACAAGCACATGATAAATATCAACTATGCCATTTTTTGCAAATAATTTAGTGGCCACCGTGTAAAGGTTCCTTCTTTCTCTTTCAGACGGATAGCTCCATCTATTTTGTCTTCATAAGCAAGCTATATGTTACTTGTGACCTTTAAAATATTTACATTTGCATCTCCTATTCCTTTCAAGTTGACTCCATGTACAATAGATAGTGAGTGAATCCGCCCAATGCCCACAGCAACACCATCACAGGGATCCAACACCCTAACTTTATCCCCTTCTTGGAATTTATCAATACATATCTACAAAAACAAAAAAAAATACACATTATATTAAAATACATAATAATTATTATATAGGTAAGGATTATCCTTATTTACATAATAAAACAACCATTACTTATGTTGGAACAAATTTTAAAACCCTAAAATTTTGTTAATTCCCACCATTATTCCAAATAAACTATTCTAATGTCTCACCTGTTAGGACCTCTCAAAAATTTTGCACATTTCCATCCTACTTGATATTTCACTTGTATATGACCATTTCTTAATAGACATTCATGCCAAAATTTTATGCCATTTATTTCCTAGGGTCACATAACATGGTCATTTTGAGGAGTATGTAGTTATTCTTAATCATTTTTGTGTTTTTGTAGTTTACCGCAATCTTGCAGGTCATCCTCATTGTCTTGGCAGTGGTACAGGAACTAGAGCAACAAGAATCATGTAGACCGCACTCCTGCTAGAAACATACAAGTTTGTGGCATGGTTGTAAGAAGGGCTTGGTCAACCATGTTACCGCAATCTTGCAGGTCATCCTCATTGTCTTGGTGGTAGTTTGGGAACTAGAGCAACAAGAATCATGTATACTGAACTCTCGCTAGAAACATACAAGTTCATGGCATGGCAGTAGGAAGGGATCAGTCAACCATGTATACCATGGTCCCTTGGAGGTCTCACCACTTGGATGCGGCTTGGCAGTAGTAAGTGTCCAAGTTACCAGGCTCCCACAATGGCTTTCAAAGAACGTTTGCGACAAGGCGGTAAACAATAAAAGTTGGCAACATAATCTCACCACAGTAATGAGAATAGGCACTTGCGGGTTGACGGTAATGGAAGAAAATGGAATAAAGGGGGCTATAAGCCCTGCGATCCCACTTTGTTTGAGCATAAGGGCTGAGGGTTGGCGGTAATCAAGAAAAGTAAACAAAAGGCATTGAAGCTTATCACCATCCCATGACCAGTTTAAACAAGCTCCGCAATAGTATGGTAATGATAATAAATGAAGGCATTGAAGCTTATCTCCATCTCGTGACCGGTTTAAACAAGCTCTGTGGTAGTCCAGTAATGATAATAAATGAAGGCATTGAAGCTTATCGCCATCCTGTGACTGGTTTAAACAAGCTCTGTGGTAGTGCTGTAATGATAATAAATGAAGGCATTGAAGCTTATCGCCATCCCGTGACTGGTTTAAACAAGCTCCACAGTAGTAAGGTAATGATAATAAATGAAGGCATTGAAGCTTATCGCCATCCCGTGACCGGTTTAAATAAGCTCTGTGATAGTGTGGTAATGATAATAAATGAGTAAACATACTTAGTGCGGGTGTGTGATTACTGAGAAATTTGAAAGATCTTGTCATTTCATCTGATCGTTGGATCAAATTTGATCAAGGGCTTATATTTGAAATGAATTGAATGTGGAGGTTTTATAATTTTTTGGCACAAACCAAAAATAATTATTGAATGCTAAACATTGTGGCTTGATAAAATCTAGAAATCTCTCGACATTTGCTCAGTTCCAAGATTGCAGATCGGCTCAGAGAAGGCACCCAATTTGGTCTATTCTTAGCAGGCTTCGAATTGTTCAAGTAAGTCCATCTCTACATTCTCTACAAGAAAGTTTGAAGAATCTTTTCTCTATTTCAATTCTCCATGCATTTGCTTGAATTTTGAAACCCTAGTTTGTATAATGGTACCCAAGAAGTCTAAATCCACAAGTAAGACCAGTAAGTCTGATCCTGCCCCTAAGAAAAGATCACTGTAGCAATATTTGCTAGATGTTTTACCCAATTCAATTGACAAAGGTTGAAAGAAAGTATTTAGGAATGTTGTTGAGGGTTGTAGGGATGTCATAATTCCCATTTCTGGCTGGAAACTATTTTGGTACTTTTGTCAGAAGAAGGATGGTTAGGGACCGGTAGGCAATCCATGGAAGCTGGATTTGGCCAAGCTAATTGTTTCAAATGTATTCATGGATGTGGAACTAATTCGTACTCTGGAACTATACTATCACCCGACTACTAAAACAGTAAGGTTGCCAAATGGATCTTCTCTGTTGAGAATTGACATAAGTGGTATAATTGACTGTTTATGTTGAGAAAATAAGCTCTCGGCGAAATTGACCTACAAAACATTGAACAAGAATACAAAAGTTTGAGAAGAACAATTAGAAGTGATGAGATACTGATATTTATGAGAAGAGGTGCAAACAATAGGATGGTTGATATTCCTTCCAATGCAGTGGAACCATTCCCTGTGGAAGATTTTGTAGTCTATTTCAAATGGACCTATAATGCATTGTGCCAAGTACTAGGAATTGATGTTGATCAGAGGATGCCAGTTAGTTTGATGATGATGGCTATGAAGATACAAAATTTAGAGGTGAACATTGAGTATGATTTTGCCTCATATCTTGAAAAGAAAATACATGATGGATTCATTAGTGTGAAGGAAGATAAGAAACCCATGAACTTCAAGTTTTATTCTTTGGTTTGCCATCTGATCCTATATCAAATAGGAGTAAATGGTCAAGGAAAATGCACATCAGCATGATTGACAGGACAAGGCAAAGAATGCCTACTCAATGTTGGTGTTACATGTGGGATTCTCATTGCTAGACTGGTAACTATATTGTATTTCATAATTAATTTTTTATGAGAATAATGAATTCTTTTGGTATTGGGATCCCCAAATTGTCACCAGAAATGAGGGTAATTCTAAGACCTCTTGCACATAAACCAGAGCAAGGTCATACTTTCAATTATGCTGATTGGTTCTTCCTACCAAAGAACACAATAATTAGGGTATATGATTGCCCCCAACCACCTCACAAATTGGCAAAGTTTGTTTCTAACAGAATTGCATTATTGGAATTCATGTGGCAAATGATGTGGAGGGAAAAGGAAGTGATGAAAAAGGAAAAGAAAGGCACCCTTTTACCTAATATCACTGTCTTTGGAGATTGGTCAATTGGTTCTGACACTCTTGAGGAGCTACAGGCCTATTTGAAGGCCAAGTACTCTTTGGAATCTGGTGTTGAAAGAGTTTGTGACCCTGAAGGTCAGATGAACTTTGTGAGACAAGTGATCTTGACTAAGATGGGCATCTCCCATCAAATTCTTTACGATGAGGATGTGATAAGGAACCTGGTTACTTTTAATGAAGTGTATGACAGGAAGAGGAAATGGGAGATCCTCAAGAAAATTAAAGATGACAAAAAGGAAAAGAATTTAATTTTTGAAGGATTTTTTTGCTGAAGAGAAAGATCCTCTAAGGAGGATTAATACAATGATTGAAAATTTTGAAAGTATTTATGCTAAACCTGAAGTACAACCTACCAAGGCTAACAAACTTCTAGTGAAGAGGACTGTAATAATTGAGATTCATGAGCCTGCGCTTGATGTCATATCAGTTCAAGATCCATAGATCCTTAAATCACCACCACATAAAAGGTAGAGAACTAAAGGCATGTCTCCTCTAGTCCCATATGAGATGTCTAAAGGTGTGGGTGATACTGATGAAGTTGCCAATATTTTGACACATTTGCATGATAGAGAGGAAGTTGATCAACCATTGGTTGGTCAAGAAACTGATGCACACAATCCTGAGGCTAGGATGGAAGAACAAGCCCAAATTGATCCAGAGCTATAGGAAGATGAAAGAGTCATGCCATTATTGAGATTTATTCAAGATGATGATTTCATCAAGACACCAGAGTTTTGAGATTTCTGGTTAAAAATGAAGATGAAGGAATTTGATGAAAAGGTGGAAATCAATAAGATGGGTGCTGATGAGTCTCAGTATGATCAAATAACCACCCGAATAATCCAAGAACTAAAAGTTGATGAAATCAATGTGACTCCTAAGGAAGCAAGACAAATGGCCTTGAAGAGTAACATGCTGATCATCCCAGGTCTTGAATTGAAAAAGGTATTCTTACTTGACCAAGTTAGGAGTCAAGATGACACTAATTTTGTGTCTAAATTTGATTATCAGGAGGGAATGAGTGGATGTGGTTTCAACCCAAAGACAGAGACTCTTGCCATATGGACAAAATAGAAGAACACTAGTAAACCAAGGTTGCTAGATGTTGTTTAGCAAATGAGGGGATCTGCTGTGGTGAAAACCTTATGAGATACTTTAGGAATTGAGGCCTCTACTCTTATAGTCCATTCTACCATGTTCACCCATGTAGTTCTATAAAAGTTGGAAAAAAAATTGTAGGATTATGAGAAAACACAAGACATGAATGATGAAGTGAATAGGTTGTTCATTGAAAATAGGCAATTGAAAAAGCAATTGAAAGATGTGGGCTCTTCCCAGAGTTTGTCAATAGTTCCATATCAACCTTCTATGCCACCAACAACTGGTGATGTCATAGTGACAATGCAAGAGTTTAATTCTTTGAGAACAAAATTTAAAAAAGAAGTTGACGACCTCAAGAAGCAAAATGAGGAAACAAAAAATGAGACAAGGATCAAGGTCCTTGAAGTCTTTGAGAAAAGTTTGGAATACAGGATAAAGTTAGTTGTGGATAAACTTGGGGATGTGCATGATTGCTACTCCATGTTATCTCAGGCCATTAAACAATTGCAAGCAAACTTTTCTATTTTGGAGTACTGTACAAGAAATGGCAGCCTTGCACAATTTAGTCCTGCTTTGCAAGATACTTCAAAGAAATCTTGATGCTCCTGCTAAATTGAAGCCCATAGAGTAGACAGTGACTATGATCATTGAAGAGCATCAATATGCCAACAGTGAAGATAAAAGGATGCAGGCCAGACTTGAATCTTTATCTACTTTCAAGCATCAATTTATCCCCACTATTCTAACAGAGGAAGACAAACAAGTTAAAGGCCTTGATACTTGGAAGGTAGAATTCAGAACAACAGTGTCTGTGGTTATGGAATTCTTGAAAAAGGAGTAGGATATAGATACTTTGAGCTTTAACGTGATTTTGGATAAGGTCATAGCCCTAGATGCGGGATATGGAAAATTTGTTATTGATGTTAAGGCTATGTTGGATAAAAGATGGAAGGACCATCAGACCAATCTACTCTGAATTCAGGAAAATAAATGGCCTAGTGACCTTACATTTGATACGTGGGAGCAGACATACTTGAAAGGTTGATGTGCAACTACAGGTTCAGGTGCAGAAGGAGCAACTAGCAATTTTGCTGGCATCAACATGGAGAACAAGGACAAAATTTTGACACTTTTTTGCGATAATAGATAGGGGCACAACATAGTTAACAGATACTGCAACATGGAGATGAGTACCTTGCCAGGCCTGAGGTCATGGGTGCTCTATGATGATTAACAAATTTAGATCTTGGTTAACTTGCTTATGCCATTAATTTCTCTTTATTAAACATGTTTAGTTACAAGAGGCTTGAAGCTTGTTGCTTCCCATATTTATAAGGGAAACTAAGGCCTAGACAATCATCATCTTTATGTAAAACAATTTATATATTCCAATATTATCTATCTAATCATATTTTAGATTCAAGACATTACACTTATATGATAATTTAATATTATAATGGGCAATGATGGTTAACATTGTGGATATGTATGGTGTTCTGATTTTCTGTAAATATTCAAGTTCATAAGTTGTTTGATTGTCTCCATATTAGCTATTTCCAGTTATTCAAATCAATAGATTTATCAAGGCACATTTGTTGTCATTGTGTGGATGCTTTTAATTGGTTTCTATTAGAAGTTGATGTAATTCCCTTTAAGTGACTTACATTTATTGATCTCTCTCTAGAGATAAATCCTTTAAAATAAATCATACTAGTGGGTTTTCCTTCAAATATAATTAAAACAACTTACTTGAATAGTACTTACTTGCATGTGGCTGTTAAAACAACAATGACTACCATAAAAGACATAAAAACAATAAATAGCACTCACCTCAATTCCAGCACCACTACTACTACTCTGAATATCATGCAGATTCTCATCAAGACATTCTGTGATAGGTAAAAAATTAGGTTGAAAAGATCAAGCATAGCCATGAAAACCTAACCCTACCATCATCAAAGAATCTAATCCAAATGAAATCAAAAACATGCAATTCAAGAATAGTATCACCTAGATTGTACGATTCCTTGTTTATGAGGTGGATTGCTTCTTCAACAATGAACAATTATGAAGATAAAAGCTGCTATGATGGTGATGCAGAGGCATCCACACTAAAACCTTGACATACAGCATGTATGTCTACAACCCATCATCATCATCATATTTTCTGTTAACATTGTCGGCATCATAATATTTTCTCTTGCCGACCGATATCCTCTTGCAGACAAACCTTCAATCTTTCACCTGTCAGCAGTATCATCATATTCGGCTATCGGCAGCATCATCATATTCGGCAAGCGCAATCATCCTCCTGATGATCACTGTTCATCTTACCACCAACCTCTATCTGCAGCATCATGATGTTCGACATCACCTTCATCAGCAGGATATAAAATATCCGGTTCCTTCCCTATATCCGGATGGTGACAACCTCATGCACCTTTCCTTCGATGCTTACGTCACCCCGATATCTGACCTACTTAAACAAGCAGCATCAGGATATGACGATTATCCTGATGACGATGACGTCACATGCAGCTCCTCCAATAACCCGCGATGGTTTTATCAACCCGATCTTCTACCTTATGCCGATACGCTCCTCCTCGGCAACACCTTGCGATGATCACCCCAATGCACATTCACCTTATGCAAACTACTGCATCATGCTCACCTCCATCTACTCGGATGACGCCTGAAGTAACTGCAAGATATACACAGGAATATCCTGATGCCGTTGTGATGAATTTCCAACCTTAGCAAATTTCGATCCACCGAACCTCCTGAGGTGACCCGATCTGCTTTTAGGGCGATCTTCCAGACTCGAACTATCAGCATGACCTAGCACATACCCATGCTAGGGTTCTCAACACCTCTCGACTGCGATCTTGCAAACATGAACCAAATAGAAGATGCAAACTAACCCTAAACTATGGTACACAGCCATTCCACTAATTCGACGAATCAACTGGTGGAATGGATCAGCGAATCCATGTAACCACCAAAACAAAAACTTGATTTCACAATGGAATTCAAAACAGAGAATGGACACAAACAGGATCTCTTTATTGATTTCAATAGATGCAAGTACAATGCTTTGTCTCTCTCACTCTGTCTCACTCTCTGCAACCTAGCTCCTCAATCTGTATCTATATCTAAAACCAACCGATCCTAATACATAAATAGGATCTACTTGCGAGTACTACCACTTGATTCCCAGTGGCTGGGAGCTTCCAAGCGGCTGGGAGGATCCAACCGAACATACAGCATAATAGCTGTCCTAACAACCTACCTAAAAATAGTAAAGTATGGTCAACATGACCTTATTACAAGCATTGGTCTTATAAGACCTTCTTGGAAACATTAACCAGACCTATAACAAACTAACTGCCTCATGGAGGCCAGCTGTCAGGTAGGTGCTCCTACACCATACTCCCCAATAGAAAAAGAACTCATGTCCCATGAGTTAGGTTGTGGAAGAATTCCACCTTTGCACTTTGCCATCTCAGTGTTCTGACCTGTTCCAGCTTTATCTGCTGCTGTCTCTTGGCTGCTCCAAGACTTCTGAACTGTAACTTGCTATCTTGCAAGTAAACCCTCATGCCTGTCAATGTAGGCCCTTCTCACACATACCATGTGTTTGTCAGGTTGTCTTACCAGAACCTCTGTCTGAATACCTGGTTGAATAACCTTAGGAATTGCCTCTTGAACTTCTGCAATGTTCAATTCTGTCTTCCTTTCAACCTTTATAGGACAAACAATAGTCCCAACTATGACAACATCCTTGTCATTCCTCCCAACTGGTTGCTGTTTGCAAACCTGTTGCTGAACCTGCTGCTGACCTCTGTCAGTCAAAACTAAAATTGTCTTCAAACTGTTGTCCTTAACAACTCCTTTCCCTGCAGTGTCCTCAACTACCTTTATGCCTGCTCCTCTAGGCTTCTGCACAAATTCCTTCTTTCCCACTAAAATGATTTTGGCTGCCCCCTGTGCTGCAACATCTTCCTGCAATGGCATCAACACAATAGTTTTCCCATCTTTCTTGATGGTGTAGGTATTGGCATACCCATCATACAGTACTCGCCTATCAAATTGCCATGGTCTACCCAATAGTAGGTGAGAACATTCCATGGGTAAAATGTCACACAAAACTCTATCATGATATGCTCCAATCTGAAAATCAACATATGCCTGTTCATACACAAAAAGTGATTGACTATCACTCACCCAAGATGCCTTGTAAGGGTGTTGATGTGGAATCTGTTCCAAATTCAGTTTATCCACCATTTCCTGAGATACCATGTTGTCTGTTGAACCAGTATCAATGACAACCTTACATACCTTACCTTTGCTCTTGCATGTGGTCTTGAAAAGAGCTCTTCTTTGCATCATATCCTTTGATGTCTGCAAACTAGTTCTCCTTAGCATCAATGCTTCTCCCTCCTCAGGATATCCATAATTGTCAGGAACTCTATCTCCTTGATAAGTGTTTGAATTTGGCACACTTTCCTCTACTTTCTCTTCTTGCACAAGTTGTACTCTCTTGTCATTCGTTCTATCATTTCTGGATGATGAACCTTTGCTTTCTGGACATTTGAAAAATGGATGACCAAACTCACCACAGGTGTAACACTTTTCTGAAAATGTAGTAGAACCTCTACCACTTCCAAATCTGCCTCTATTACCTTTCCATCCACCTCTGAAATCAGACTGTCCCTGTCCTTTCCCAGTGTCTTCTTGACCCTCATTGGTTTGCCTTGTTGTAGGGGCTGATCCTCTTCCCCTCATATTGTTTCCTCTTCCTCTCATGGACTTATCTTGTCTCCTATTCATCTTTTCTTCAATCCTGATTGCCATTTGGTAACAATCTTCCACATTCTTAGGGTTAGCTAAAACTAACTCATCCTGTATGTTCAATCTCAAACCAACCAAGTACCTAGCCACCTTTTCTACCTCATTCTCATGATGACCAGATCTCATACTCAACTTATAAAACTCCTCAGTATATGCCTTCACATCCATTTCCTTCTGCCTTAAAAATTGCAGTTTCTTAAACATCTGAATCTCATAATCCTTAGGCAAGAATTTACCTTTTATCCTTGCTACCATCTTATCCCATGAAGTGATCTTTGACTTCCCTTGTTTCCTTCTCTCGGATTGTACATAATCCCACCATACCAAAGCATGACCTCCTAACTTGGTCTTTGCAATCTTTACTTCTGATCCTCAGCAACATCTTCACATTCAAAGTGATTATCAAGTGCAGTAATCCAATCCAGTAACTCATCTTCATTCAAACTTCCATTATGCTTGGAAACATCAACCTTTACTTTAGGTTTATCACTCTGTACTGCCTTTAACAGTTTTGCAAATCTCTGGTCTTCAGCATCCAGATCTTCAGCTACCTCTTCATACTCTTCAACAGTATCTTCATCTTCTTCAGACTCACTGTCTTCCACTTCCCTCTTTTTGTTCTTCTCCAAGGCTACAAGCCTGGCTTGAAGTGCTTCAGCAAGCTCCTTCATCTTCCTCATCTCTCTGGCATGTTTTTCCTTCATCTCCTGCAACTCCCTTGCAGTACCATTACCTTTCGGAGGCATTTTGTCAACCTCTCACTCCTCTACCTCTGTCCTTTCAGTGACAGAATCAACACACAACAGCCCAGACCTTTTGCTGAGCTCTGATACCACTATGATGCAGAGGCATCCACACTAAAACCTTGACATACAGCATGTATGTCTACAACCCATCATCATCATCATATTTTCTGTTAACATTGTCGGCATCATCATATTTTCTCTTGCCGACGGATATCCTCCTGCAGACAAACCTTCGATCTTTCACCTGTCAGCAGTATCATCATATTCGGCTATCGGCAGCATCATCATATTTGGCAAGCGCAATCATCCTCCTGATGATCACTGTTCATCTTACCGCCAACCTCTATCTGCAGCATCATGATGTTCGACATCACCTTCATCAGCAGGATATAAAATATCCGATTCCTTCCCTATATCCTGATGGCGACAACCTCATGCACCTTTCCTTCGATGCTTACGTCACCCCGATATTTGACCTACTTAAACAAGCAGCATCAGGATATGACGATTATCCTGATGACGATGACGTCACATGCAGCTCCTCCAATAGCCTGCGATGGTTTTATCAACCCGATCTTCTACCTTATGCTGATACGCTCCTCCTCGGCAACACCTTGCGATGATCACCCCAATGCACATTCACCTTATGCAAACTACTGCATCATGCTCACCTCCATCTACTCGGATGACGCCCGAAGTAACTGCAGGATATACACAGGAATATCCTGATGATGCGATTGTGACGAATTTCCAACCTTAGCAAATTTTGATCCGTCGAACCTCCTGAGGTGACCCAATCTGCTTTCAAGGTGATCTTCTAGACTCGAACTATCAGCACGACCTAGCACATACCCATGTTAGGGTTCTCAACACCTCTCGACTGCGATCCTGCAAACATGAACCAAATAGAAGATGCAAACTAACCCTAAACTATGGTACACAGCCATTCCACCGATTCGACGAATCAACTGGTGGAATGGATCAGAGAATCCATGTAACCACCAAAACAGCAACTCGATTTCACAATGGAATTCAAAACAGAGAATGGACACAAACAGGATCTCTTTATTGATTTCAATAGATGCAAGTACAATGCTTTGTCTCTCTCACTCTGTCTCACTCTCTGCAACCTAGCTCCTCAATCTGTATCTATATCTAAAACCAACCGATCCTAATACATAAATAGGATCTACTTGCGAGTACTACCACTCGATTCCTAGCGGCTGGGAGCTTCCAAGCGGCTTGGAGGATCCAATCGAACATACAGCATAATAGCTGTCCTAACAACCTACCTAAAAATAGTAAAGTATGGTCAACATGACCTTATTACAAGCATTGGTCTTATAAGACCTTCTTGGAAACATTAACCAGACCTATAACAAACTAATTGCCTCATGGAGGCCAGCTGTCAGGTAGGTGCTCCTGCACCAGATGGATGTATGACAATGATAATAAGCTAGATGAATGCTCAAATGCTCAATATGCTTAAGATCATAATGTAGACGCTATATGAATGTTCGATATTAGATGTAGTATGGAATGAGAGGCTGTTTATATAGACCTCAACCAAAATCAATCAATGGTGAAGATTTGGTGGCTATGTGAATGGCTAAGATTGAATGATAATCATAGGTGAATGTGTAAATGACAAGTGGAGGGAAGATAAGGCTTATGTGTGACCGTGTACATAAAAGTACTATATATGAAAGATATTAAATAAAAGATGTAGTACCACTTATCTCTTTTTAAATGAAAGAGGCACACATGTCAGCTCATGAAGATAAATGACAAGAGAAAATTAATTAAATAAATAAAATTTATTTAATTAATTGGAAAGTGGGTTTATGAATGGAATTTTAATTAAATAAATAAGATTTATTTAATTACAATAGATAGAAATAAGATAATTAAATAATTAAAGATAATTTAATTATAGATTAGAGAAAATAGAAGAAATAGCTAATGAATTAATTAAATAAATATAAATTTATTTAATTATTAGAAGAAATAAGTGATAGGGAAATTGCTCAAGTGTGTTAGACAAATGCAGATGATAGCTAATGTAATATTTGATACTAATGATAATTAGGTCAATTTTGGGTGTCTAAATTTTACCCCTCTTTGATACAATGTTTGTTAGAGCGTTGGATTAAAGAAGATATGATAATTCACTTGATAAACAAGGTTATGCCCCAATGTAATTGGCAAGTGATGCCCCCTTGAGAGGTAAGCCAAGCTAACCAAGAAGGGCTGGGTTGGCTCGCGATAAGATGAAAGGCTAGAAAACAAGGTTGACATGAAGAAAATGGGGGTTGGGTGGGAGAAAGACGGGATGGTATAGAAGAATTAGGGTTTGGACAGGGGCTATAAGTAGGTTCCTCAAGGGCAAATAGGCTCATTTGTGCTCATTTGTGTTCAGAAATCTAGAGAGATCTAGAGCTCCTTAGAGGTGTTGTACGACGCGAGTTGGAGAGCTATCAGGATGGTGATTCCACAGAGAGATCTTCATGCTGAGCGAGTGAGGACACATGGGTGACCAGAGGGAGCAGGCATACCAGTATGTATTAAAACTTTTTCTAAAGCGTGATTTTTGTAGGCTAGAAGTGTCATAAATGCACACATGTCACCAGAAGTGACTAGGTTAGAGGCTAGGTAGTTCAGGTCACTTGGGAGCTAAAAGCGGTCCCTTAGGGTAGTTTAGATCGTATATGGGTGCAACTTAGTCACTTATGAAGAAAGTGAGTCACTTGTGGTCAGCTAGAGGAAATAGATAGAGAAAATAAGTAGATGACTAGAATAGGTTGCTTATGGAGGAAAAGGAAACGCATGTATAAAAATAGCTCACTTGTGAAGGACATGCAGATGCATAAGGTAAATAGGTTGCTTATGGGTAGAAAGCGGGCTCATGTAGTGTTTGAAGTCGCTTGCAGTCAACAGTTGTGTGCATAGGGTAAGTAGGTTGCTTGCAAGATAAAAGTATGTGCATATTGGAAAATGGTTCACTTATGCTCAAAAGGGTTGCTTATAGTAGAGATATTCAGGTATAGTAAGAAAAAGTCAATTTTGAGAGCACAAAGACTAATACAGTGAGTGAAATGATGCAGGATATACTACCACCGTTGTTATCACAAGAGCCACATCCTAGGGATTTGTGATTGGTTAGATTACTAGATGCAGATGAGCAACTAGTGCTAGAGATCCTCAGATTGGAGCATGTGTCGAGGTTAGAGCCAGTGCAGGTGCATCAAGGACTGATGCAGAGTTCATTCTTGTTGCCGATAGTAGAGGTGACTATCACCTTGGAGGATGTGTTTCAGATTTTGCATGTGTCTATTAATGGGGACCGAGTAGATTATGATATTGATATGGGTCCAACTGCATTTAGGAGATTGTTCAGGACACCAAACATTGGAGCTGAGGGCTTAGAGATTTCCATGGCTAGGATGGAGGAGCTATGTAATAGACTATAGTGAGTAGTGGTAGCTATTATCAGATGGCTGGTTGGAGATAGGTGAGCTAGAGGTTTTCCAGTGGGATGGGATACAGTGATGGAGGGGATGTTCTCCTATGGGACCAGATATGCATGGGCTGAGTGTGTGCTAGGATAGCTATATCATTACCTTCATGATTGCGCCTACATGTTTGGAGTGAGTATGTTAGCTAGATTTATAGTTTTGCATGTGTGGGCTTATGAGCACATCTCGGTGATGAGGATAGATGGATGGGTGGCAAGGGCAATAGGAGAGCCATACGTTAGGATGTATAGAGGAGCTCTGACCTATCGATAGCGGTGAGGAGTTGTAAATTGGAGGAGGACACTAGATGAGGTAGATAGGTTTGTATGGAGGCCATGGCTCGGGTGTGAGAGATGGGATGAGGAGGATGTAGAGCTAGTCTATACAAGGCAGGTGAGATACATTTTTGGATGTAGCAGATATATTATAGAGTACCATTTGCCTAAGAGGGTATTGAGGTAGTTCAACTTACCATAGGGAGCACCGGTGGGAGATGCTATTTTTGGGAGGAAAGGGTAGGAGGTTTTTTATTGGGGGCTAGAGATTATGGTGGATAGAGCTTTGGCAGAGAGAGATGGGCTATAGCTAGTTATGTGGCCATGGAGATAGGGTCCTACAGATCCTAGGGTGTTACTAGATTATGATGCACATTGGGTGACAGCTAGACCGACTCAGCTGACGAGGGTGGGAGAGATAGGAGAGATTGGTATTGAGAGGCCAGTGAGGAGGAGGTGGTGATGAGCTCCACTAGCATAGGCAGTTGTGCCAGCAACTCCTAGGATTTAGGTGCAGGGACAGGGTCATGTGCAGCCACAGGTATTAGCATAGCCAACAACACAGATGATAGGAGATGATGATGTAGGCATACAACAGCTGAGGGAGAGGATTAGGCAGGAGAGGAGACAGAGGCAACAGGCTCAGATGAGGTTGAGGAGGTGGAGATAGACTGCCACCAAGTGGTGATAGGCTTGTGACATGTGAGAGCACAGGCTCGGACATACCAGGCACAACTACAGGCGAGAGCCTAGGGAGGTGATGGACAGGATGATGGTAGCCTTGCTAGGGTGACTAGAGAGAGGGATGTAGCTATACAATAGGTACAGGTAGTTACTATTGAGAGGGATACAACTTTACAACAGATACATGCTATTAGAGCTGAGCAAGATGCGATGGTACAATAGGTGCAGCTGGTGAGGGTTGAGAGAGACACGACTATGCAGTAATTACAAGCGATGATAGTGGAGAGAGATAGAGAAATTGCTGCTTTGGAGATAGATGGGGCTACGATGTACTTAGCTACATAGCTAACTTAGGTACAAGGTGAGTTGAGGAGAGAATAGGGTGAGACAAAGTACTATAGAGGCTTGTATCATGGGGCAGTGCTGGTAGAGCAGAGACAACCTAGCTATAGGATCAGGTCATGGGCTTCAGCTTCTCGAAGGATAGGTGGATCACAATTTGTGGCTTCAGTTATGGGACCTCCTAGAGATGGCAGGCTAGGTGCAAGACCCAGTGGTGGACAGAGAGAGGGGGTTACCAGTAGTCACTAGGGCTACCTTGTTTTTGTTGTATATTAGTGTATCATGATGAGGCCTATGGGATGATTGTACATGTATTCTTTGATGGCTTATGGATAGCCCATGTTGTATTTGTAGACAATTGTACGTTAACACATGTGATATATATAGATGATGGCTTTTGGTTCTATGTGATTATGGATGCACTTATGATATTATGATGGTTATGCAGTTTTGTATTTTCAGGGATTATATAGATGTTTATGCAAATGATAATGTATATGCAAATGGAAATAATGGAAATGCCTTATGCTAATGATAATGCAAATATGTAAATGGTAATGATATGATATGGACTAACACACTTGTTTTGTAGGATAAGGATGTAGAAAAGGATGATGGAGGAAAGATTGATCTTGGTTGAGGACTACATAGGCATATGCTGGAATGGATAGATGGTATGATTGGCAGATTTTGAAAGTAATTGATCAAGAATTAAAAGAAATACAACCCTTTTGTTTGATATGGCATATGGATGTTATGCACCAAGGTATAGAAGACCAAGACGTCAATATATCCAATGCAAAACTAACATACTACAATCTTGTCAGAACGTATGAGGTCAAGGTGTTGAGCCAACATACACAAGATATGAATAGCAGCTAGTGTTTTGAGATGGATTTTGGCACTACAAGAAATGGCTTGAGACTATCTCCACTACCCATAGTGACACCTTGTTAGTTATATGTATGGAGTTAGTCTTAACATAGAATAGTCTCAAATGCATAAGAGACTGTTTAGCTTCTCAGATGCTAGAGATATTGATATGTAAGATTCTAATCCCAACACGTACAAGATATCAATACGCATAGGAAGAGAATAAGATCATCCCGTAGACATGACATATGAAAGAAATATGACCATGCCCCATTCTGTACTTCATCACAACATACCACGATATGATAGATCAAGGCAGTCTTGATTAGGCATAGGAAATGGACAAAAGTTAAATCAAAAGATAAAACAAAAGATACTGTCATCATGTTCTCTTGCCAAATTTAAGTGCTCTTGGATAGGTTTAAGCTGGCACCTTGTTGAGAGGAAAGCTACATCCTATTGAAGGCTAAAGATGTTGATAAAATGCTATAGCAAATGTTGGCTTAAGGCATGCAGACAAATAGCTTCTGGCTTATCCCTGATTGGTTAAAGTGCTTGAGCTTTCATTGATATGCATAGTCTGCTTCCTACTTGAGCTGGTCAAAGAGAAGAAGATGGAAAATGAAAGAAGATGAGGATGGGGTGGATCATCTGTGCCCGAGTACTGGACACTTTCTTCATATTCTAGACTGCCTACATACCTTATGTCCATGGGATCAAAGCACATTTACGATGATGATGAGACATAATGAATATGTAGTTCTGGGCTTATTGATGATGTAATTGATGAAAGATTAGAAGAAGGATGAAAGATGGATGATGAAAAGGGGGGCTATCATCTATGCCTGAATCAGAGTGCTTCCTTCACATCTCAGATTGCCTACATACCCTATATCCATGGGATCAAGGCTTTGAACGATAGAGCTGTCGATGTAGTTCTTGTTGATGGTGTTGATGTTTGATATTAAAAGATCAACTTTATTGCTTGGATTTTTGGGATGTTTTGATTTTTTTGAGATTTTCGATGATGTTTGAGTTTGGACTAATTGCTAAGATGTTGGTCCTAGTTCCAAATGTTTGCCATGTTGGAAGTTGGATGTGTGCTATGTTTAAAGTTGAATGTTTGTTGTGTTATGAGCTTGGGTGTTTCCTGTGTTATGAGGTAGAGCTATAAGTATCCACTTCCAAATAAGGCTCAACAAGTGCCCCCAATATGGGATGAGGTTTATTATGGAGAAGCTGTGATGGATGTGTTCATGCGAACAAGATGCTAAGGTGCAAAATGATATAATTACCCCAACGAAATCCAAACTATGAAGGCTAGCATCAAAGAGGCAAGGATGGAAAGACTTTTATTACGGATGGATAAATGGACAACGATTTTTGTGCAAGGCAAAATGTGGATTATGATATGGATTATGTAGGATAGAATGGTGGAGTATGCTATGAAAAAGTTGTGATCAGAACAAACTAAGCAGATGATGGGAGTTGGCCGCTACACATAGCGCCTATTTGCCAGGTTTTCACTAGGGTACTTATCTAAGGCACTTGTTTGCCAGGTTTTCACCAGAGGACGAATTATTTATCTTGTACTATATATATATGTCATCCAAAGTGACACAAAAGTGGTTTTCACTATTGGATTGATTTTTCTTTTTTTTTTATTGGAATAGCATGACAATTACACATGGCGCTTGTTTGCCAGGTTTTCACCATGGTAATGGATAGGAGGGACTCAAGTGTATAGTTTGATGAAAGGTGATAATGTCCCAATAGAGAGGGATGTCATCGCATGGACCATGTCAAGTGTGCTCATAGATGTTGGTAAGGGATTGCATGGACGGTAGATGGAGTAGGTAGATAGTGGATTATGATGTAGATTATGAAAGGTTCATGCAAGGATGGATAGGTGAAAGACTTATGCAAAAGCATGGACCATAAGGATAGGATGATGGGGGAGATATGTAGGATAATAGATGAATGATGGTGAGATGGAGGTGTGTGGAAATGTTTTGGAATGGAAGGGAATCATGACCAATGGTTGCACACACCGTGATAAACAATGAAGCTTTGGATGGGAAGATGGTGTTGGAAGCAATGTTGATGTTTGCTTATGAGATGGGAGATGGAGTGATTTAGGAACCTACATAGGCTTAGTACTTTTATGATGTTTGCTTTGCTTGTGGGATTTTTGGTATTTTTGGATGGAAGTGGATGACTGGGATTCTTGAAAGAAGGATGAGGATGCCTCATTAGGCTTGCTTGTTTGCTTTCTTAGGAACCCAAACCATTGTGGTCTTGGACTCTTCTTGTGGAGTTATGGGCTCAGATGGATTTTTAGATGTACTTGGCTGTGATTCTTTTCTTTAATGCCCTAAGGCATGAGGGTCTTTAGAATTTTTGAGAGGAGTTTTATCTTTAGAGGCAAAGGCATCCAAATTTTTATTTTTGAATCCCTTAGGTTTGATGGAAGTGGGGTTGGCAGAATGAGTGGAAGCTTTATGCTTAAACAACATGTGCATTTGTTGGCCATGATTAGGAATGTAATGGGGCTTATGGATAATGGGATATTTAGGTGGTGGGAGTAATGGAGGCAACGAAAATAGAGGGATATTTGGAGTTGGAAGAAGTGGAGGTAAATTAGATGGCGGAAGGTGTACAGTCACATGCTTTTGCAAGTTATAGGATGGTGGAAGTGACAGCTATGGAGGTAAAGTTGATGGTGGGAGTTTGGGAGTTGGAAGAAGTGGAGGTAAATTAGATGGTGGAAGATGTACGGTGACATACTTTTGAAATTTAGGATGGATTTTTTTATGAGAAATGGTGGACTTAGGATGGATGGAAGAATTACCAACATTTGTAGCTTGGGGAGGCTTGTGATTGATACTGGGACTATGAGTGTTTTGGGAACTAGGCTTGAATTCATCACTAGATGGAGACAAAGAGGTAGCCGAGATCATGAAGATGGAGTTTCCCTGAAAAAGGTCGGTGATATGAAAGGAGGAGTCATCGATGGTATCTGAATTATAAGTCTCTCCTAGTGAAGAAGGTTTGGCTTCCATATCAAAAACAGATGCAGATGAAGATGCTTGTAGCTTGTATTCACCCGGACCATGTTCAGTGTACTTGATATGGAGATTGGGAGTGACTTTGCTAGATGATGGCTTGAGTAGGGTGGATGGATCTACATAAGATGAAGATGGATATGCTTCAATGTTGATAGGAATGTGGTTAGGGCCTTGATATTTAGCTTGAAAAGCACGGCAAAATTCAAATGGATTAGGATCAGTATGTATAGTAATCTCAACACCATTATGTGGAAATTTAAGACATTGATGGTATGTAGAAGGGACTTCCCAACTTGAATAGGCAAATGAATAATCCCTTCAGTATCTCTCTCGGCATCATCATATGCTTTGATAGTAATGAGCTTGGAAGTGTCAACATCTTTCTCAGAATATCCCAATTGTTTTATTAATTTTAAGGAACATATATTAAGACTAGCTCCACCATCCACTAAGATTCATTTGATATGGCATTGGTTGACAAACACTTCTATGTGGAGGGCTTCGTTATGTGATGGGTGAATGGAGGGCTGAAGATCTTTGTCAGAAAAGGCTACGTGGTAAGGGGCTGTAATGCTAACTATCATAGATTGGAATTGTGTGGTATCAATATCGTTGGGCACCGAAGATTCTTGTAAGGCTTTGTTGAGGATAGCTTTGTGGGCAAGGGATATGTGAAGCAACTCAAGAATGGAAATATGTGCAAGTATTTTGCCAAGGTGATCAAGAATATTATAGCTAGAACATGGTCAAGGAGGATTGACAGGTGCTCTTTGAATGGTAACACGGCCTCTTCGAGTAGTTACAACACAGTCGGGTACTTTGCCTTGGATAGTAATGGTAGAAATGCGAGCATGGTCAATGCGGCCAATAGTGGATGATTCATAGTTGTACTGAATGGCATTACCAGTATGAGGGTTACTTGGTTTGTCATGAGATGGAATTGGATTCTTGAAAGCATCTAGATCATAATTCGATGTCGGTTGTTGTGTAGGTTGTAATGTTGGGGGTATGATTTTAATTAAACCTTGATCGATGTAATATTGAATAACATGCTTGAAGTACATCCAACCATTTGTTTTGTGTCCTTTGACTCTATGGTAGTCGCAATACTCATTCTCTTTGTACCAAGGAGCTTTGAAGAATGGTTCACCGCTGGGTGGTGCAATAGGCAATATGATATCTCCTACTTGGAGAAGATTTCAAAAGAAAACTTCCATAGGTTCCTCTAATGGTGTGAATTGTCATCGAGGATTTGAAGTTTGTCATTGTTGAGTTAGTTGAAAAGGTTGAGCTACTGTAGATGCAGCTTGAATGTTAATAGGAGCTTTCATTGTTTGTATGTTCTTTGTGTCGACAACACCATCATTAAAAACATTCTTGTTCTTGTTCTAAAAGCAAGATTTATCATTGGAGTTTTGAGGATAGTCTTTGTTATCTCAAAAAATCTTGATAATGTCTTTAGCGATTAAAGTGTGTTCCATGATGGGTCCTTTGCAAACAAGTTCCTCAAAGGTGCTAGCACTTTGCAATTGTAGTTGGAATGAAAGCTCGGGATGAAGATTTTGAACAAAGATATCGAGTTGTTGTTTCTTAGGCATTTCCCATGATAGTTTGCTAGCCATATTATGCCATCATTGAGAAAATGAAGAGAAAGCTTCACCATTGTGTTGTTTATTGTTGACAAGGTCGTTCATGTTCACTTCATGTTCAATGTTAAAAGTGAAATGTGATCAAAATTTATTTTCTAGTTCCACAAAAGATTTAATGCCTAGAGGTAAATGAGAGAACCATTCAAGAGCTTGTCCCACTAAGCTTTGGGGAAATAGTCTTAGAAGATATGTATCATCTTGAGCCACATCAAGACATGACACAAAGAATGCTCTAAGATGGTCTTCTAGATTTCCTTTTCCTTTGTACTTGTCAAATTGTGGAATTTCAAAGTGTGGTGGAAAAGGTGTCATATGAAGTGACTTGTCAAATGGATAAGTGCATATGTCTTCTAAGGAAAATGTCTTCTTGGTTTCTCCTACTGCTTTGTTAATCATTTGTTGAAAATCCGCTGGAGATAATTGCTATTGTTGCAAAGGGGGTTGTTGGTTAGGAGGTGAGTGTAATATGATGTATATTGTGGTTGTTGTTGTGGGATATATGAAGCCATGACCATTTGTTGAGGTTGCATACTCACAGTATATGTCAAAGGATTAGTATGTGACACATATGTGTTGGAGGATTGCTATCCTTGAGCCACAAGTTGTGGTTGAGTATATTGCAATGAATTAGCGCTAAGGGTTTGCATCACATGGGAAGTAGAAGATGGATTAATGTTGGTCAATGGTTGTGAATTCCGCATTGGATTTGTAATATGGTAAGTGATGGAAGGATTGGTGGATGTGGAAGAAGGATGGACATTTGGGTTTGTGTTTTGGACAACATGAGGATTTGTATATGTCATATGTTGGGTGACGATGGGTAATCCTTGAGTAGTATAAGTCAGAGTGATGGTTTGTGAAGGATTATAGGAGGATGGCGGAAGTGATGTAAGATGATCAACATAAGGGACTACGACACTAGGATTAGCTTGTGAAACAATAGGCGGGTCACTCATGTCAATGATACTAACATTGGGGTTGTATGGTGTGTTGGCTGGATCCACAAAAATTGTGGAGACAATATTAGCAGTGATTGGAATATACGATGTGGTTTCCTCATGTGATGCAATGGGAGTAGCGGATTGCAATGGTTGTGAAGCTTGGATAGTTTGTGTTGTTTGGATAGCTTGGGAAACTTGTAGAGTATGGGATATGGGGATAGATTATGGCATTTGAGGAGTTTTCACTTGGGCAACATGGACAACTTGTGTTACTGGAGAGCAAGATACGGTCATGGTAGGAGAAGGTGTATGTTGTGGAACATGGAAAGGTGAAATGTTTAGATTTTGTGAAAGCAAAGGAAGTACATTAGTCAAAGTTATCAAAGGTTCTAAAGTGTACTTTGAGCTTGGTGGGTTGAATGAAGTAACAATAGGCAATGAAAGAGATGGGTTGGAAGTTGGATTTTGTAGCATGGCCATGGTATGAGATGGTGTGGTGATAATGGATGGTCCCTTTGCAACAATAGCAGGAGTGCTTGGATCATGTTCTTGAATAGCAGATATGTCAAAGTCTCTTCACTAATTGCAAGAAGTATTGGTTAGGATTAGATAAAACAAGCCTCTCAAATTGATCCCATACATATGTGTCTCTAAATTCTCATAAGTCCTCTTGGGATTGCTCTTCATAAGTCTCTAAAAATGTGTGAGGTTGCACTTGCTGTGAGGATGACTCTCCAACAGTGTACCCATGGGGCACAAACATGTGAGAAGGTATGCCAATTGTAAATTGAGTTGCATCTCTAAGGGGTGTTGATCGTGATTGTTGCATCTTGGATTCCATCTCAGCTTGCAGTTTTGCTTCCATTTTAGATCTATATTGGCTCCTAGTTTGAGGCATGATAGTTGATGTTGAAAGTTGGACTTTAGGTTGTCAAGGTTTGAGACCCAAAAGGTGATGATTGGTTGTTTGTTTGGTTGTTGGTTGCTTTGCTAGTTTTCTATTTGCTTTATTGTTATTGAGTTGCTTGGTTGATATTATTGGGTTGCTTGGTTGTTGGTTGCTAGTTGTTGGTTTGCTAGTTGTTGGTTTGCTTGGTTAAACTTCCCTAGAGGATAGCTCACATAGTCAAGGGAAAAGTTGATTGCTGATGTTGTTGTTTTGCTGATATTGCTTAGGCTAAAGCCAAATGATGATGTTTTTCTATTGTTGGATTGGTTGTTTGATGCTTGGTTTACTAGTTTGGGGTCTCAAGAGGATGGAAAGTTCACAAAGTCCAATTGTTTAGTATGCTCAAAGTAGAAGACAAAATCTAGGTATCTGAAAATGATCAGAGGTAGGTCTGAAAGATAATGTGTAAGCTAAGCAAGATGGAAATGTAGCTGATTTGGCTGAGTTGCTAAGATTTGTTGCTATTTAGCCAGAGGCGACAGGTAATAGCTCAAATGTGACATAGAAAAGGCCAAAAGCAACTGACAATAGCTTAAAAGCAATCTGGTTTCAATTCAGGTGACAGTCTATAGTATTAACCAAAGGTGAACTAGTTTTCTAGCAGAGATCAGTTTTGATTCAAAGGTGATTTACTACTGGTTAAAAGTGACTCAGTTCAGACTAATGGTGAGCAACTGTTGTCTAAAGGTGATCTAGTTTAAGCAAGAGGTGGCTAACTGCTATTTAAAGGTGATCTAGTTGTTTGTATGTAGGCAGTTAAAGTTCAAAAGTAGTTTATGTCTGTCAAGGAATATGTTTGAATTATGTTTTTGACAAGAAAATAGTGATTTCAGTCACACTCACAACAATCACAAGCTTGTACAACCTAGGCTAGGAAAGGACTATATTTGTTGAGTCCCCTGGCCATGCTTCTTCAAAGTGGATAGCTTTAGGATCTTGGTAGCACTGACTCCTCTCCACGGCACTCACTTCTCACGCATACCAAGATCTGGGTTTCCTAAGGCTTGTCCCCCACCAAACCTTAGGATTGTCCCTGTTATCTCTACTAAGAACCATGTGAATCAGGACGGATTCAAAGGTCCCACCTTTTGCATCAACAAATAGAAGGTTTTTGGCTATTACATAAGGTTTCTAGTAAGGGCATTCGTTCGGGTGGCTATACATGCGGCAGCGCTACTCTCCATTATGGAGTCTCCCAGCCTTCAAGGGTTATGCCTTGGAAGGTTTTGGGGGAGGTTGACCATCGGTATAACACAACACCCATTGTTTATGGCTTTTGACACAAACACTTTTCTTACATAGCAGTTCGGAAGGACTTGGCTTTAGCCCATTACCACTTGGGTTGTACCCCTTCTCACACCAGGAAGGTAGGCCCTCTAAAGATAATAACAAGTTCTCATACACCCAAGATCCATTTGATAGGAAAGGGGAGAGGATACTTTTGCTATTAAATTTGGGTTACAAACATGCACAATCAAGCAGTCAAGAAAGATAAAACAAGCACGGAGCAAGCAATGATTCTTTTTAAGCACCAAGCCCAAATGTTCCTAAATTAGTGATAAATCATAAGTCTTGGACCGATCGGAGCTGCAATAGATATGTTGGTAATTTGATAACCTCCTTTTCTTGGACAATCGATAAGATGCTGCACAAATACCCAATTAGTAGCTAAGAAAACTGAACTGCAAATGATAAAGACTGAAAGTGATAGTTACCAGAGGTGATCAACTATTGATCAGAAGGGATCTGTATTCTTCTGCAAGTGAAATGTTACAGATCAGAGGTGATGCCAGTAAACCTAGATGCGAAATGATAAATCTCATAAGCAATGTGAAAAAGCAACAGGTGACTGATTGTAGGTCATAAGTGACTCAGATCTGTGAAAAATAAGATATAACAGAAAAACCCTAGTTTTATAGAAAGTGATCTAGATAGCTAAATGTAATCACTATTAGATTAAAATCGATGCAAATAAAATATAAGCGACCACTATTAGCTTGTAAGCAATGCAAAAAAGATAATAAGTGACTACTGTTCACTCAGAAGCAATCCCAGAAATGCTAAAAGCGACAAGTTTCAGTTGAAAAGTGATGCATATAATTAGACAATGTCTGGTTTTCTCTTAGAAGTGACTGAAACTTGTCGTAAGCACTCAGAAAATCTAATCTTCACAAAAACAACTTCAAATAGAAAAGTTAATCAAGGACGTGGGTCCCACTAGGTGTGCCAAAATGTGATAGGTAAAAAATCAGGTTAAAAAGATCAAGCATAGCCATGAAAACCTAACCCTACCATCATCAAAGAATCTAATCCAAATGAAATCAAAAGCATGCAATTCAAGAACAATATCACCTAGATTGTATGATTCCTTGTTTATGATGTGGATTTCTTCTTCAACAATGAATAATTATAAAGATAAAAGCTGCCATGATGGATGGATGACAATGATAATAAGCTAGATGAATTCTCAATATACTCAAGATGATAATGTAGACACTATATGAATGCTGAATATTAGATGTAGTATGGAATGAGAGGGTGTTTATATAGACCTCAACCAAAATCAATCAACGATGGAGATTTGGTGGCTATGTGAATGGCTAAGATTGAATGATAATCATAGGTGAATGTGTAAATGACAAGTGGAGGGAAGATAAGGCTTATGTGTGACCGTGTACATAAAAAGTACTACATATGAAAGATATTAAATAAAAGATGTAGTACCACTTCTCTTTTTTTAAATGAAAGAGGCACTCATGTTGGCTCATGAAGATAAATCATAAGAGAAAATTAATTAAATAAATAAAATTTATTTAATTAATTGGAAAGTGGGTTTATGAATGGAATTTTAATTAAATAAGTAAGATTTATTTAAATACAATATATAGAAATAAGATAATTAAATAATTAAAGATTGTTTAATTATAGATTAGCGAAAATAGAAGAAATAGCTAATGAATTAATTAAATAAATATAAATTTATTTAATTAATAGAAGAAATAAGTGATAGGGAAATTGCTAAAGTGTGTTAGACAAATGCAGATGATAGCTAATGCAATATTTGATACTAATGATAGCTAGGTCAATTTTGGGTGTCTACACGTTCAACATAATCACTATCATCATTGTCCTGAAGTTGTGCAGCTTTGTAGAGAGCTCTATTGACAGGGCCTTTTTCTTTTCATTCTACTCTCATATATTTTCTCTGCATGTAGTTTAATCATCATGCAAAAATTAATATAAGTCAAGTAAAGAATGCAAAAACTATAATTTTTTGTTCAAAATAACATTTTTCTTCCACTCTTAAATGACTAAGTCAAGGTATGTTGTGAGATTCTTCCTTTATTGTAAGCAATAGATTCCTGTTTATAGGAGGATTCTTATAGTCATGAGCATAAGATTTTCAACAAGAAGGCATAGTCCTAGTCTTTCATATGATAAGGAAGATAGTAAAAGTTGTAAGATGGCAGTCCAGATCTCTATCTTAGGATAGTCCATAGAATGGAAGGTATAGGAGAAGATAAAGAGATGCAAAAGCTAGTAGGGTTTCACCAAACAAAGATAAGAGACAAAGGCACTGTCAAAACCATTAGATAGTGACCAAGAACCCTTGGAATGATAGCAACAAAGTAGATATGACAGCCTTGACTTTAGGATCAATGATTAAGAGCTTTACTAAGACATACTCAAAGTGACTGTCTAGAATGATAGAGTTAAATGTCATAATGTAGCATAGGAGCATGTCATTATAAATAATAATAATAAATTGGAAAATATATTTATTTTTAACTTAAATTCTTTTATTGCGGTATTTATTCAATTTGAACAGGTTCTAATTAAGTTTATTATGGAAGGGAGGTTGAGAGAAATTTAAAAAAAAAGAGAGAGAAAGAGAAAGAACAACTAACCTTGGAAAACAAAGAGGAGAAAATGCGCAGCATTTCCGAATAGGGCTAAGAGAACTAAGTAAGTTTAACCTACCGTTAATCTTGTTTAGGAACAGGTTGATTATTAAAATTAATTCAAATGTTGAACTAAAACCTAGAACGGAACCCTAGGGGGACTGAGTCGAGTGAAGTTAGCCAACCCTGTTTAAGTGATCTGGTTTACCAAGAAATTAGGAATAATGTAAAGGATACAATGTTAACGTTGTTCGATAAAGAACGTGAAGAAAAAAAAAAGATAACATAAGAAGATGTTACACAACGGGAAGGGGAATGAGATAGAATGAATGTGATAGAAATACAATCAAAATTAAATTCCAAGAAAAGGAAGAGAGGGCAAATGAACGGGCTTGGTTGAAAACAATAAGTCTGAAGGAGGAGAAATTATTATTAAATTCCAGAAAATGGAAAGAAGAAATAGATGATCATGCTTTGCTAAAAAATGATCTATCACCTAAAACAACTATTGTTCAAATATAATTCGTGAGATTAACCTAAGTCAGGGAACCACGCGTTTCCTTGTCTAGGGTGTGCGCACATGTATTTGGTACGCTGCCTTCAACTATATTGTTTTCACCTTAAGCGTACGTCGCCAAGCATGCTTACACATGCGAGGGGGTTTACAGGGTAGTAAAGGAATTTTTTTTTGATAGTTCATATCATGACCACATGACGCATGTGGACATGACACGTGTGAATGCATGTTGTGACTGCATGGGAAATGTGGGCATGACATAAACATGACAAGTGTTAGTTTCAAGACAGACAACTAAGAGGGGGGGTTAATCAGTTGTCTCAAAACCTTCCTTTTATTAACCACTTATATCCTTCTTGTTATTCAACAGCATAATAAATAAATCATGGAAACACAATGCAACAATTCAAGAGCAGAAATACATTAACACATATGACACCAAGATTTGAACGTGGAAAACTTGGTTAAGGAAAAAACCATGGGGTGACTAACCCAATCTTGTATTCTCTATTAAAAGAATAAGAAGAACAAAATGGAACATGCCAATTAGGGCTCAGTGCCTGAGCACACTGCTCACAAGAGGCCCACTGCCTATAGAAGACACACTATCTACAGAATAATAAATATTACATACTTGAACTGAAGAATAGCATCTTCACCATGCTTGAGTCAGTTCCATTTAAGCTCAATACTTCTACTCTACTTTTTTCTCCTCTCCTCTCTACCACACTCTCATCTTCATGTTTAACTTTTTGAAATGACTTCACAATTCTTATTTATACAAGACATCAACTTTGGAATAATCATCAAAGTTAGCACACTTTATTTGCAGGGAAAATACACAAATACAACTTGACTTATTACAAAGAGACTTCATGCGAATCATCACTCTGTCGACCACACATATCTAGGATTCAATCTTCTTTAAGGAACATGCCATCCTTTGCAGAACAACTTCAAGATCATCCGCAAGATGTGTAAATCATCTAGTCAGCCAAGGAGGAAGAACATCATCATCTGGAAGTAATTCTTCAATTACAAGCTCAATCTTCAATGCAGACCACCAATACAAATTAGACACAATCTAGAGACCCCCACAAGCTTGCCTGAATCACCAAGAATATCCACACTACTTCTACTTACTGAAATCATTCTCTTCTTCATCTGGAACCTCAAGAACACAATCTGTTATCACTGTCATATTGAAATAGATGCTTACGGATCTTCAGACCATGAACCAATTGAGTTGTTATTTCACATTGACTTCCTAAACACCCCACCAAATGTGCAGAACAAAATATTGCATTTCCAGATCTCACCGGACTTATGTGTGTCACTCTGTCACCTCTGAACATCTGCCAGAACTAGTTTTACTAATATGGCCATAACTTCTTCAAATCTTCATGCAGACCTCTTAAATCTTTACTAGATCACCTTTAGACACATATCTACAAACCCTTTGATTCGCATCCTCTGATCTTCATCTTAGTTGGGATCTCCACATCATAGAGCTTCACTATTTTCACTATTCTTCTCTATTTCTGATAAGACTAATTTTCTCAATATCCTCAGCACATAACTCATCCAATCCTTGACATCAATGCAACAAGAGTATGTTGACATCAATGACAACACTGGTTAGGCCCATACTTGCAACAATCTCCCCCTTTGTCGTTGATGGCAACATATGATGTGAAAAACTATTTTAACCATTAGGACAAGAACTTCTCCTTACTGACTAACATAACTCCCCCTATCAACAACAACCATTCACATGTCTTCTCTTCCTCTACTGCTCCCCCTTTGATCAGCAACCATTTTTGTTTTTCACATGTCTTCTCTCCCCCTTTGACATCAATGGCAAAGGGCACATATTTGCATCACTCAGAAACATATAGACTACTTCCCCTAAGTAGTAGCTTCCTATCATCAATCTGGACCACAAGATATAATTGTGAGATCCACTAAAATGATGCACATCAGTGCACCTTAATTCAGAACTAGAGGGGTAATAACCCCTAACTTCTCCCTGAGATACTCAAAAGAGTCCTTAGGTAGAGGTTTGGTAAAAATGTTTGAAATCTGATCTTTGGAGGGTACAAACTCCAATCTAGCTTCATTCTTGTTCACTTGCTCTCTTAAAAAGTGAAACTTGATGGATATATGTTTTTTCTTTGAATGTAACACTGGATTCTTTGAAATGTTTATTACACTTGAGTTGTCACAGAAGATTGTGATAGGTTCTTCATACTCCACTCTGATGTCTCTTAGCATTTGCTTCATCCATAATACTTGAGTGCAACTACCTGCTACTACAATATACTCTGCTTCTGCAGTGGATAAAGATATTACCTCTTGTTTCTTGCTTAGCCAAGAAACCAATCTTTTCCCTAAAAAGAATGCTCCACCACTGGCACTCTTCTGGTCATCCACATCTCCTGCCTAATCCGCATCTATATATGCATGAAGAGAGAAATCATGATCTCTAGGATACCATAAACCATACTCAACTATCCCTTTTAGATATCTAAGAATCCTCTTGATTGCCATGACATGAGATTCTCTAGGATCAGCTTGGAATCTAGAAACAAGACCAACAACATTCATAATGTCAGGTCTAGTTTGAGTGAGATACAATAGTCCTCCAATCATTGATCTATACTTTTTCTGATTAGCCTTAGGAGAGTCATCATCTTTGCTCAATTTACATCCGGTTGCCATGGGAGTATTCATTGGTTTTGAGTCTTCCATCCCAAATTTCTTCAACAATTCTTTCACATATTTGGTCTGTGAAATGAAGATTCCTTTCTTTGTTTGAATGACTTGTAGACCCAAGAAGAAATTTATTTTCCCAAACATGGACATCTCAAATTCACTTTTCATTTGATTTGCAAAAGTTTTGCACATACTATCTCTTCCTCCAAAAATGATGTCATTAACAAATACTTCAACAATCAAGATATTTTCATGATCAATTTTGAAGTACAAGTTACTGTCAGTAGTACCTTTGTTGAAACCAATCTTCAAAAGATGCTTATCCAGCCTCTCATACTAGGCTCTTGGGGCTTGTTTGAGTCCATACAGTGCTTTCTTCAACTTATAGACCATATCACTATGATTAGACAATTGAAATCCATCTGGTTGCTCAATGTATACTTCTTCTTCCAAGTCACCATTCAAGAAGGTTGACTTGACATCCATCTGATATACTTTAAAATCCTTAAAGGCAGCAAAGACAAGAAATAATTTGACTACTTCAATTCTTGCCACCGGAGCAAAAGTTTATTCAAAATCAACTCCTTCGACTTGGGAATAACCCTTGTAGACCAATCTGGCTTTGTTTTTGACTACTTCTCCATCTTCATTCATTTTATTCTAGAAGACCCATTTGGTTCCAATCACATTTTTGTTTCTAGGTCTAGGAACAAGATCATAAGTGTGATTTTTCTCAATATACATCAACTCTTCCTTCATTGCTTTAGTCCAGCTTTCATCATTTTATGCTTCACTAACTATTTTTGGTTTAATTTTTGAAATCAGACAATACTTTTTTGAGTCTTGAGCAATCTTTCTTCTTGTTTGAATGCCTTTTCCTTTATCACCTATGATTTGATCTTAAGAATGATTCAGTCTTACATACCTGGGAGTTTTGGGAATTTCTTGCACTTCTATTTCTTGAATAGGTTCATTCAAACTTATCTCTTCTTCCTGATTCTCCAGATCTGTCTGTTCAGAAGGAACTTGAACATCTTGGACCAAAACATTATTCTGATCATCTTCATATTCATAAAACCTTGAGGGTTTTTCATTACTTTCATCAACCTTCACATTTGTACTTTCTATAATCTTTCTCAATCTATTGTTATAACAACGGTATGCTTTGCTTTGAGTAGAATAACCCAAGAATATTCCTTCATCACTTCTAGCATTAAATTTGCCAAGGTCTTCATCTCTTTTAATGTAACTGTTGTGATGCTCACAACACGCCCCATTTTACTTCTTAGCAAAATGAGGACCCCTGCTGTGGCTGTGGTTTGTTGCTTGTGTGTGGGTTTCCTTGGTGGTAAAAGGGAAATGGAAGTGAAAGTTACAAGCCTTGTTGAAAATAAAGAAAAATAGCATTAAAATACCAGAGCAGAATAAGAGTGAATTCCTTGTCAAAAATGAGTAAGGGTTGCTTTTTGAACCATTCCAAAATTCCTGATATTTTGCAAGATATGCGTGTTTTAGTAAAATGCAGTAGGGGAGGGTTTGTACATTGCATATACAAAGTCGTTTGTATGTCAAGTCATCGTGTGAGTCGTATAAAAGAGTTGTTGGGTTTATTATATTTTGATATTTGTATGCATACGACTAATGCTTTATTCCTTACATACAAGTTGGACCTGACAGAACTCAGAGTTAAAAGGAATAATTGGTTAAGTAAGCCACATGTATATCGGGTTTGTATGTTAGACGGAAAGGAAGTAGACAAGGGGATATACAACGCAATATACATATCCTGGACATGAGGAAAATATTAAGTTTAGGTTTATCATGGTATGTTTCGCATGTTGTGTGTTGTATGCTTCGGGTTATACTTTTGGTATACATACAATGCGAAACTCAAGGAAAATTAAAGTGGTATAAATGATGCATCACATCTCAATGTATATTTAAAGATGCATTTCACTTTATATGCATGTCCAGAGTCGAGTGGTTATGAACTGTGGTTTATGGAAGATGAGAAGTCCAAAAGAGAAGATACAAGTATAGTTGTATCATTGAGATACAAAGTGAAAGTTAAGTGGGTCCCGCCGATTGTATGCTTCGGGCTTCTATGTCAACAATGTATATCTCCGATATACAAGCCAATATACAAGAGGAGATGCAATCAAAAGATACAAGATGGATTCAAAAGGAAGTTAAATAGTAGAAAAGTCTTTGTATGTTTGAGACGGTTGTATGTTAATAATGTACATCTTAGAGATACAAAGAAGTAAAAAGACATCGCGGGTGATAAAGGTAAAAGGAGGTTTGTATGGGCTACTTGTATATGCACTTGTATCTAATGAAACATGCAAAGAGTGATATACAAAGTGAAGATACAAGTACGGATAAAAAGGAAAGGGAAATAACTTTAGTTATGGTTTGTTGTATATTTTTTTGTATGTTGAAAAGATACAATGCGAACATATAAAGAATAACATACAAGGAAATATACAAAGAAAAGAGATGTATGCAGAAATGAACTAACAGTTAAAAACGTTTAAACTTAAATGCTGAAATAGAAAGCTAAAGCTTTAGCTGCATTAATTGCTATAATTAATGCCAAGCTAGCACCCAAAAGAGTAAAATTTGAAGGTGTTAGGGTAAGTTTAACGTCATTTTCTTTCAAGATATACATTGTCAAGAGTTAAAATTATAGAAAAGGAGAATTGCTATAGAGATTGAATAGAATTCATCAGGGCAACAAAATTACAGCAGCTGGACGGGGGAAAAATGGTAAAGTAAGTCAACGATGGAAAGAGTGGTCAAGAAATATAGGTATTTATCTTAAAACACAGTTACATTTTCAAATGGTTAAAAAAAATGCAAAACAATTTTTTAGTAATTTCATTCCGAAATATAAACACTCGTTAAATTATTAGTTTAACTGTTAATTAGCTGGCTCGAGATTAAACAAATGTGAAAGTCAAAATAGAAAAGACAAATAGGGGTTAGGGTAAAATGGTAAAAATGACAGAGAATGCATAGTAAAACCCTAGGTAAAAGGTAAAACGAAAAGTTAAACGATGCCTTTTTCATAGCATGGCTCCAAAGCAAAAAAGGATAGATATAGGCGGTGCAGTTAAAAAAGAGAGGAAGCTGTGCAAGGAAGTAGAGAAGGAAGAGTTGCCATTGCACATAGGATACTCGTCATTCATAAGTTACTATGGAGCAGGGACAGACTCAAATATTGGGAATTATGATGCAGATGACGTGCTGCAGAAAATCACGGTAGTAAACACTACACCTGATATGAAGTGTATATGGGAGAGTGGACTGTACAGAGTTGTGGGTTTTCCTTTGGCTATGGAGGCCAGGAATTTGTGTTTAGATTGCATACTACCAGGAAAGTAATGTTGTATGACAGACTCATTGAAGATTTATCCATAGAGGGTATTGTACAGACATTTGGCCTGGAGATCAATGAGAAAATGGTAAGATATTGACATAGATCGATACAATGAGGATTTTCATACCAATGAAAGGGATTGTAGAGGTAAAATATTCTACAGTTGGTACAGCCCTAAAAATAAGCCCAAAGCTGTAGCCAGAGTGCACAAGAATCTAATGAGAATATACTTCAAAGAGGAAATATACTTGATGATCTCAATGTTAAGTAGATTGGTGGGATTAAGGGATGGTACTAAATGTGAACCATGGATGTTTAGAGTCATCAAGTTCATAAGAGAAGTAGGAAAAGAGAAACAACAAATTCACTGGGTGAAGACCATAAGCACAACAATATGGAAGCAATCTATACTAAGAAAACAAAAGATTATGCCTTTTTATTTATCTTCATACCTATTATATTCATGTGCAGTAGAGGTTAGACCATTCATACATGGAATAGAAAGGGTTGGAACCTTAGGGAATGGTCCTAGTCAAAAATTGGTGTATGAACATTATCCTAACTTACAAGAAGAAAATGGAATGAGGAAGTATGCTCTGGTTAATGATGTATCCTATACATACATGGTGAGAATTTTAAGGGAGGAACCTGATAAAAGGTTATCTAGTAATGCAGCAGATTCGATTGGGTTGCATAGTTCTTGGTACATTCAGTTTGAACATTTTACTTACATCAGGACTGAAGGATTTGAAGGAAAACCCTTCATGCTACCCCGGTATCCTTCTGATAAATTGATTGTTCTGGAGTTTTCAAGGCAAAATCTAAACGCCTTTAGAATGTATAAGAAGTATTGTTGTAGAGGTAATCTTAAGTTACCTTGGGCTATTGGTAGACACTCTTGCTATAGTGAGGAAGTTGCTGCTTGTGCAGAAAAAAGAATTGAGATATTATGGATTCGAAGAGTTTGATTTAGCTAGAAGGTTTGACCCCTTCCATAAAATTCAAAATACAATTGATAAAAAGTTTAAACATCAAATTCATATTGAAGATTTTTGGTCAGACTGTAAAAATGACAAAGAGGTAAGGAAAAGGGCTCATAAAAGGCTAACAGTTGATCTAATGAAATCCATGGGAGATATATATGTTCCTCCAGAGGTTCAAGAGGATGATAAATTGCTACATCATAGTTATGTAGAGGCCAGGCTTGCTCCCATTACAGAGCCTGATTGGTCACAACCATGGAACACTTCTTTGGACATATTGTCCAAACCGGTTATATTATTTTCAAAAACATTGTTAAAGGATAGGATTGAAGAACTTAAAGCTGAAGGGAGATAAATTACATATCCAAAGAAAAGAATGAATTACTGGTGATCTCTAATGTTTTTATGAGAAGAAAAGAAGAATTGTGGAAGCTAAAATTGTTGAGAAAGATAAGAATTCTACTCTAATGGATCCCTATGATTTGGGAATAATAGTAGCAGTATCATCTAATATATTTGTAGATGTAAAATCATTGAGTCATGAAATTAGTGTAGAAGAAGTACAGACTTCCAAAGAAGTAGCAGGGCAGCAAGTTAGAAGGGCAATACTAATAAATATATCAAAAGGAGAAACTTCAGGAACTGGTGAAGGCATCGGGGCACAACATATAGGTTCAAAGTTGAGTAAAATACGTAGTGCCTCCACTCTGAGAGAAAAGAGACAAGCATATGCTCATGTGAAGACATAATTGGTTGGGGAAATGTTGCAAGGGTCACAAGCACATGAAGCCAAACAAACTAGTGAGACTATCCACATTGTGGATGACAGTAGTGAAAGTGAGGAAAGGGGAATGTATGATGGAAAAGAAATTGAAATTGAGGAAGAATCAAGTGAGTTCTTAAGTGAGGAAGAGGAGCAAAGTACTCAGGTAGAGATGGAAGTTGAACATGGCTTAGAGTCTAAAAAGGAAAAGGTATAGGAAGAACTAGGGATAATAGATCCATTTGGTACTTCAGTGTCTCCTAAAATAATCAAGGATGTGCAAGAAGAGTCACATAAAATTGAAGAGGCCGAAAAAGAAGATGCATCTGAGTAGACAATCAAAGAAAAACCTGCTCAAACAAAGGATGAAATAGAAGCTGGCACATCAGGTGTAGATGTTTTAAATATTCTTAATATGTACGGTGAATAGAGCGAAGAAGAGAAGAACACAAAAAGTAGGTAGGAACAAAAAAAAGAAGCAAAAGAAGATACAATGGTAAAATCACCTGCACATACAGAACAAATCAGCAGGTCTGAAAAAGAACAAAAAGAAGGTGAAAATACAGAAGAGGCAACCAATAGAGAAGATGCAACTAAGAAGCCTAAAGATGAGGAACATACAGAGAATGTTGATGAAAATAAAATTGAAGAACAAGCAAAAGACATAGACATGACAAATATAGAGACAAATATAGAGTAAGCACATGGGGAAGAAGATCAAGAAAAAGAAACAGCAAAAGGAGAGGGTCCTAAAGAAGAAGATGAGGCTAGAGGGGACACAGAAATAGAAGAAGAAAATGAGGGTGAGTCCAAACCGCAGAATGACCCAATGATACCACAGCGGCCTCCACCTCAACAACAACAACCAGAACAACAACAACAAGAACGACAACAATAGCAACAAGAGTAAGGGGAAATAGAAAGACCTCAGGAAGAGGTAATAAATGAAGAAAAGGTTGCTGTAGAAACAAAAGAAATTCTTTCTTGCCTAGGAGCAGAGATAAGAAAGGAAAAGAAAGAGGTACAATTGGTACCTATTGATATCAAAAGTCTCTTGGGTAATACCACACCAAGGAAAGAGAAGAGAAAAGACAGAACAATGTTAGCCATACAAAGAGGTCCAGATGGATTTAGGACGTTGAACCTAGCATACCACAGAAGGAGAAGACTAAGGGAGAAATAACCTTGGATGAATATAAAATACTAAATTTTGACCTTGGGCATACTACACGGGAGCAACACATATGATGCAGAAGCATCCACACTAAAACCTTGACATACAGCATGTATGTCTACAACCCATCATCATCATCATATTTTCTGTTAACATAGTCAGCATCATCATATTTTCTCTTGCCGACCGATATCCTCCTGCAGACAAACCTTCGACCCTTCGCCTATCAGCAGCATCATCATATTCGGTTATCGGCAGCATCATCATATTCGGCAAGCGCAAACATCCTCCCGACGTTCACTGTTCACTTTACCGCCAACCTCTATCTTCAGCATCATGATGTTCAACATCATGTTCATCAGCAGGATATAAAATATCCTGTTCCTCCCATATATCCTGATGACGACACTTCACGCACCTTTCCTTCAATGCTTATGTCACCCCGATATCCTGATGACGATTATCCTGATGATGATGATGTCACATGCAGTTCTTTCAATATCCTGCTGTCGGCCAAACTTAACATTATCAGCCCGCGATGGTTTTATCAACCCGATCGACTAACTTATGCCGATACGCTCCTCCTCGGCAACACCTGATGATGATCACCCCAATGCACATTCACTTTATGCAATTGACTACATCATGCTCACCTCCATCTACTCGGATGACGTCCGAAGTAACTGCAGGATATACACAGAAATATCCTGATGATGCCGTTGTAACGAATTTCAAACCTTAGCAAATTTCGATTCGCCGAACCTCCTGAGGTGACCCGATCTACTTCCTGGACAACTTTCCAGACTCGAACTACCAGCACGACCTAGCACATACCCATGCTAGGGTTCTCAACACCTCTCAACTGCGATCCTGTAAACATACATGCAAATAAACAGAAAATGCAAACTAAATCCTAAACTACTGTACATAGCCATTCCACTGATTCGACGAATCAACCAGTGGAATGGATCAGCGAATCCATGAAACCACCAGAACAGCCACACAATTAAACAATGGAATTCAATAGAGGATGAACACTAACAGGATCTCTTTATTGATTTCAAAAGATGCTATTACAATACTTTGTCTCTCTCTCTGTCTCACTCTCACAAAGTCTGATCGATGATCGATGATCGATGATATGCAATACCAACCGATCCTAATACATAAATAGGATCTGCTTGCGAGTACTACCACTTGATTCCCAGTGGCTGGGAGCTTCCAAGCGGCTGGGAGGATCCAACCGGACATACAGCATAACAACTGTCCTAACAACCTAGCTAAAAATAGTAAAGCATGGTCAACATGACCTTATTACATGCATTGGTCTTATACGACCTTCTTTGAAACATTAACCAGACCTATAATAAACTAACTGCCTCATGGAGGCCAGCTGTCAGGTAGGTGCTCCTGCACCATACTCCCCAACAGAAAAGAACTCATGTCCCATGAGTTAGGTTGTGGAAGTCCTCCACCTTTACACTTTGCCTTTGCAGTGTCTTGACCTGTTCTAGCTTTATCCTCTGCTGGCTCTCGGCTGCTCCAAGACTTCTGAACTGTAACTTGTTTTCTTGCAAGTAAATCCTCATGCCTGTCAATGTAGGCCCTCCTCTCACATACCTTGTGTTTGTCAGGTTGTCTGACCAGAACCTCTGTCTGAACTGCCTCTTGAACTTCTGTAATGTTCAACTCTGTCTTTCTTTCAACCTTTATAGGACAAACAATAGTCCCAACTATGACAACATCCTTGTCATTCCTCTCAACTGGTTGCTGTTTGCAAACCTGTTGCCGAACCTGCTGCTGACCTCTGTCAGTCAAAACTGAAACTGTCTTCAACCTGTTGTCCTTAACAACTTCTTTCCCTACAATGTCCTCAACTGCCTTCATGCCTGCTCCTATAGGCTTCTGCACAAATTCCTTCTTTCCCACTAAAATGATTTGGGTTGCCCCCTGTGCTACAGCATTTGCCTGCAATGGCATCAACATAATAGTTTTCCCATCTTTCTTGATGGTGTAGGTATTAGCATACCCATCATACAGTACCCTCCTATCAAATTGCCATGGTCTACCCAACAGTAGGTGACAACATTCCATGGGCAAAATGTCACACAAAACTCTATCATGATATGCTCCAATCTGAAAATCCACATATGCCTGTTCATAGACAAAAAGTGATTGACTATCACTCACCCAAGATGCCTTGTAAGGGTGTTGGTGTGGAATCCTTTCCAAATTTAGTTTATCCACCATTTCCTGAGATACCATGTTGTCTGTTGAACCAGTATCAATGACAACCTTACATACTTTACCTTTGCTCTTGCATGTGGTCTTGAAAAGAGCTCTTCTTTGCATCATATCCTTTGATGCCTGCAAACTAGTTCTCCTTAGCATCAATGCTTCTCCCTCCTCAGGGTACCCATAACCGTCAGGAACTCTGTCTCCTTGATAAGTGTTTGAACTTTGTACACATTCCTCTACTCTCTCTTCTTGCACAAGTTGTACTTTCTTGTCATTCGTTCTATCATTTCTGGATGATGAACCTTTGTTTTCTGGACATTTGAAAAATGGATGACCAAACTCACCACAGGTGTAACACTTTCCTGAAAATGTAGTAGAACCTCTACCACTTCCAAATCTACCTCTATTACCTTTCCATCCACCTCTGAAATCAGACTGTCCCTGTCCTTTACCAGTGTCTTCATGACCCTCATTGGTTTGCCTTGTTGTAGGGGCTAATCCTCTTCCCCTCATATTGTTGTCTCTTCCTCTCATGGACTTATCTTGTCTCCTATTCATCTTTTCTTCAATCCTAATTGCCATTTGGTAACAATCCTCCACACTCTTACGGTTAGCTAAAACTAACTCATCCTGTATGTTCAATCTCAAACCAGCCAAGTACCTAGCCACCTTTTCTACCTCATTCTCATGATGACCAGATCTCATACTCAACTTATAAAACTCCTCAGTATATGCCTTCACATCCATTTCCTTCTGCCTTAAAAATTGCAGCTTCTTAAACATCTGAATCTCATAATCCTTGGGCAAGAATTTACCTTTGATCCTTGCTACCATCTTATCCCATGAAGTGATCTTTGACTTCCCTTATTTCCTTCTCTCGGATTGTACATAATCCCACCATACCAAAGCATGACCTCCTAACTTGGTCTTTGCAATCTTTACCTTCTGATCCTTAGCAACATCTTCACATTCAAAGTGATTATCAAGTGCAGCAATCCAATCCAGTAACTCGTCTTCATTCAAACTTCCATTATACTTGGAAACATCAACCTTTACCTTAGGTTTATCACTCTACACTGCCTTTAACAATTTTGCAAATCTCTGGTCTTCAGCATCCAGATTTTCAGCTACCTCTTCATACTCTTCAACAGTATCTTCATCTTCTTCAGACTCACTATCTTCCACTTCCCTCTTTTTGTTCTTCTCCAAGGCTACAAGCCTAGCTTGAAGTGCTTCAGCAAGCTCCTTCATCTTCCTCATCTCTCTAGCATGTTTTTCCTTCATCTCCTGCAATTCCCTTGCAGTACCATTACCTTTCGGAGGCATTTTGTCAACCTCTCACTCCTCTACCTCTGTCCTTTCGGTGACAGAATCAACTCTACCTCTGCCCTTTCGGTGACAATCAACACACAACAGCCCAGACCTTTTGCTGAGCTCTGATACCACTATGATGCAGAGGCATCCACACTAAAACCTTGACATACAGCATGTATGTCTACAACCCATCATCATCATCATATTTTCTGTTAACATAGTCAGCATCATCATATTTTCTCTTGCCGACTGATATCCTCCTGCAGACAAACCTTCGACCCTTCACCTGTCAGCAGCATCATCATATTCGGTTATCGGTAGCATCATCATATTCGACAAGCGCAAACATCCTCCCGACGTTCACTGTTCACCTTACCGCCAACCTCTATCTTCAGCATCATGATGTTCAACATCATGTTCATCAGCAGGATATAAAATATCCTGTTCCTCCCATATATCCTGATGACGACACTTCACGCACCTTTCCTTCGATGCTTACGTCACCCCGATATCCTGATGACGATTATCCTGATGACGATGACGTCACATGCAGTTCTTTCAATATCCTGTTGTCGGCCAAACTTAACATTATCGGCCCGCGATGGTTTTATCAACCCGATCGACTAACTTATGCTGATACGCTCCTCCTCGGCAACACCTGATGATGATCACCCCAATGCACATTCACTTTATGCAATCGACTGCATCATGCTCACCTCCATCTACTCAGATGATGCCCGAAGTAATTGTAGGATATACACAGAAATATCCTGATGATGCCGTTGTAACGAATTTCCAACCTTAGCGAATTTCGATCCGCCGAACCTCCTGAGGTGACCTGATCTACTTCCTGGACAACTTTCTAGACTTGAACTACCAGCACGACCTAGCACATACCCATGCTAGGGTTCTCAACACCTCTCGACTGCGATCCTGCAAACATACATGCAAACAAACAGAAAATGCAAACTAAATCCTAAACTACTGTACATAGCCATTCCACCGATTCGATGAATCAACCAGTGGAATGGATCAGCGAATCCATGAAACCAACAGAACAGCCACACAATTAAACAATGGAATTCAACAGAGGATGAACACTAACAGGATCTCTTTATTGATTTCAAAAGATGCTATTACAATACTTTGTCTCTCTCTCTGTCTCACTCTCACAAAGTCTGATCGATGATCGATGATCAATGATATGCAATACCAACCGATCCTAATACATAAATAGGATCTGCTTGCGAGTACTACCACTCGATTCCCAGTGGCTGGGAGCTTCCAAGCGGCTGGGAGGATCCAACCGGACATACAGCATAACAGCTGTCCTAACAACCTAGCTAAAAATAGTAAAGCATGGTCAACATGACCTTATTACATGCATTGGTCTTATACGACCTTCTTTGAAACATTAACCAGACCTATAACAAACTAACTACTTCATGGAGGCCAGCTGTCAGGTAGGTGCTCCTGCACCAACATAACTGAGTGGGAAGACATGCACCAGGTAATAGTAGAAATTTTGAAGAAAGATAAAGACAAACAAGAATATTTGAAGGGACACATTGTCCAATTGCAGCAATTTATTAAAGGGGTATTTGATCCCAATACAACAGTGCCAGAATTGCCCAATGAGATAGCAGTTATATCCAAGGAAGAAATAAAAGATATGGAAAATAAAAGGCTTAAGGCCAATATTTTTGAAGAATGGTTCAAGGATTTTCTACAAGAAGGAGAGCAGGTAATAAAACAAGCAGTGGAAAGATGGGAAGTAGTTGCAGGGGAAAAGAATAAATGTAGTGTAGTCATACATAATGGCCAATTTAGAAAAGAAGAATGCAAATTTGAATTGGAATAGTTAAAGGAGATTGAATAAAGAGTAGAGGAATTAATAAATGAAGGAGAAATTACCCCTTTAATGGCAAATCAAATGCCATAGGTGAGGTTGGAGCTAAAATTTGAAGAGGATAATCTTAAAAATTGCATAACAATTGCTCGGGATTTAGAAGAAATGGTAGATAACATGATTAGAATGCATAAAAGGATAGTGGAGAAACTATTAGATCATGAATGTATGGATATACTAGTGTATGAACTAGAGAGGGCTTTGACATAATTCAATGCTATTTTTACACCATGCATGGAAAATCTTGAGGCTTATCCAAGTAAATAGATGATTGATTCATTGATGGAGGAGAATTCCAAGATGAGGAAATACAAAAAGAAAACTGTAGAGTTGGATAAAGAAGAAAAGAAACTAAAGGATGGAATTATAATGCAAGAGTATATATGGACAAAGAGTCCAGGGGAAGACTGCACCTTTGTAGAAGGTATCATTAATAATTTCAAGTCATATTTGAAGGAATAGAAATTGTAAATGGAGCAGCGGTTTTGAAAAAGTCAAGTAAGGAGTATCTGCTGGCAGAAGTCAAAGAAAAGGGGGGAATCTTATTTTGAAAAGATTCCAACAACATCCTTTGAGAAGGAAAAGATACCATTCAAATATTTTGAGAGGCGGTTAGAGATGAATATGCACCCTTGATCAATAATAGAAGGATCTCGATCGCAGATTGTTTTATAGCCATAGCAAAGTGCAGCTTCAAACTCTATATAAGAGGCTTTGCTATTTGTATATTACTTACACAGGGATTTATGAAATAGAGCTGGCATTTGTAATTTGTTGGAGCATTTTGAATAGATGAATATTTTAGTTTAGAGTAGAAGGAGGTCGCCTGTGTCTACACTGAGGAATGCATGGAATATCTAGGTTCCTTATTGTATCTGTAAGATGTTGTAAGTTTTATGTTGATTTGATTAATGAAGCAAAATAGTTTGTTCATACATTGTAAATCATATATGACTGTATACTTTAAATACAAGTAAAGTTGGGATTCTGCATCTATTTTCTGAGTGTTTTCTGATTCTTACTTATATTTCAATGTATTATCTCTTTAAAATCTTGCAATCTTGGATGTGTGTTTATGAAAATACTCAGGATTTCACATTTAACGATTTAATTTGTATATTTGACCAAGTTTGATGTATTTCTTACAATGTAAATAATAGAACATTTAGATCCTGTAGTGGAATAATGTTTAGTTTGAATTTCTCTAACTTTTCCCCAAATAATTGAAGTATTTAGCTTAAACGCAGAGATTTTAAGGAAATTATCATACATTTGAAAAGAGCATGTAGAATTGTGTCAATATTTGATAATTTTATAGCAATTTGAAAAGAAAAGCTTGTTTCATTTTAAATCATACAAAACTTTCTGACATAACAATAAATTTGTGCAAAGAGATGGATAATTTGTTGATATTTGCAACAATTTGCATAATTTGAGTCTAGTAAGTCATAGATCACCTTAAATCAAGCAAGGCCCCTTGCATATTACAGTTTCATATTAACCTACTGAATTGTCCACAAGGTCAAGACCTAACCATACAGAAACTTGAGATTAAGAACTCTTAATTGATTTCTTCATATCTTTCAAGACAGTTAGGTTCATTTGTGAGTTTTAACTTTTGTTATGAATGTGTAAAAACAATCATCAACAGTTTTTGGTGCTAGAAGGAGGGCCTGATTGGAATTAAGGTAGGATTTGAGTAAAGATGGCTCATAACAGTGGTAGAGTGACTAGATATAGATCCAGTTTAGAGGATTTATTTGTGCAATTACCTGATAGAAGGTAGAGTAAAGGTCCTTTAATTTGGAATCCTAGAATATCAAACACAGGGGGTTCATCAAGAACGCCTCCTGGATCACCTTTCAACATCCATAACATAGTGAGTCTTGATAGTTGTTCATTTAGGTCTTTGAACCTTGGTACTAGTCCTCCTAGAGGTCCAAGTCCACCTAGAAATCTAGGTATTCCTAGAGGTCCAGGCTAGGCACAAGTACCTACAGTGGCTTATTTTAATGTCAATTCTCCTATAACATTCCCTAATTATCATGAGATGCCAAAGAATCCTGAAAAGATGTGTCCTAAATATCAATTGCATCAGGATCCAGAAGATCATATTAGGATATTTAAGGAGGCATGCTTTAGAGCCAGGTTAGAATATGAGGATGTTGTGTGTAGATTGTTTCCTTACACCTTCAATGAGCAGGCTTCTAACTGGTATGTTAACTTGCCTAATGGATACATTTCTTCTTGGGCACTTATGGAGGAAGCATTTCTGTCTAGGTTTAGGGGACCAATTGATCCTTCCTCCTTATATCATAAATTGGCTGCAATTAAAAGAGGTGAAGGAGAACTGATTGACAATTTTAATGATAGGTTTCAAAAGGCTTATTCCAGGTTAGTGGCTCCTTACATAGTAAATGCAGATGCATTATTAGCCATGTATTATGTTTCCCTTGATCCATTAACTGCTATGTTTGTCAAAAGAAAGGTTGACATAGATACAATATCCATACCTTATAAGGAGGCAGCCTCAATAAACCAGGAAATGAGATAAACAACTTACAATCCATTTCTTAATGGAGGAAACCCTAGGATACAAAGTCAAACACAATCATGGAATGGAGTTCCTACACACAACACTCCATTATTGAATCCAGTTCCTACATACACACCTATGTATAATCCTTCCCCAATCCAGACTATAGTCCCTTATACTGGTAACACTACCAATAACAATTAGAGTAATAGTTAGTCTTTCTTCTAGCCTCCTCAGGATACATTTGTGGCAAAGGTACAAGAGGATAGGGAAGAAATCAAAGAAATTACTACACACTTAAGAAGATTGACTACTGAAATGACACAACTGAGAAATAAAAATTTCTATGGTAGAAATAATCAAGGATATAATTAGAATCAGAACCAGAACTAGAACCAAAACCAAAACTAGACCATAATCAGAATTATAATCAGGGTAAAAGTTCCAATCAAGGCCAGAATTATAGTCAGAGTCAAAATCATAATCAGAGACAAGCAATGCAAAACAGAGGACCTGCTATAGATAACAAAACCTGGGGTAATAATAATAGAAATCAGAATTAGCCAAGGCCACCTAGGACATAGAACACAGGTCCAAATAATGGCACTCTAGCTTCCCCATTTGAAAATTTGGATAATCAGGAGATAAAACAAATAGCTAGAATTTAAATGGCTAATGTAACATTAAAGAATTGGTGTAGGATTCATAATACCAGTGCCCATCTGAACTAGATTGTCCTCAGTTTCATCTGGCAACAAGTATTTTCAATGTAGATGTACAAGCTCCTACCTCTGAGTTCCTTATTCCCAAAGGTAATGAAATAGTGCCCTCAGGATTTGAGACTACTTTAGTCTTAGAGACTTTTAGCTTTGCAACCAAGGAGGAAGAAGATCAACTATTAGAAGATGAGCCTTACTTTTGTGAGAACCTATATCCTGAATCAGCCTTAGTATTGAAAGTATTTCAGTTTCCTTTTGAAACTGAAAATGAAGTGTTATATGAAATAGAGGAGGTATAGGCATTTCAATAGTCTAACAAAAATCATACCTACAATTTGAGAAATAACACTAGGCCAGGAGGTCCTTTCACTACTTCCACTCCTAACAATTTCAATACTCCCCCTAATCAACATGCTAGCAATAATATTGCTATATTAAAGGCCAATCATCATGTGAATAGTGGAACAGTAGCACACAAAGTCCAAATAGGAAAAATAGAGAGAGTGGAAACACTGAGGTTGGTGAGTTACTTGTCTGAAGAGATAAAGAAAATCTAGGTCAGTATACCTTTATGTGAATTATTGAAAAGTCTAGGGGTCAGAAATGCTTTCATAAAATCCTTAGATACATTTGTGACAAGTGAGGTCTCTGTTGATGTGAATGTTCCTAGTAAAAATTCACAACCCAAGGAAAAGAGTAAGAAAACTAAACAACCTTCCAATACTAATGTGGTCATGTATGCAGATAAGAGGGAAGCCCCTCCTTTCTTGTTAACCATTAGGATGTGTGGAAAGAACATACATAATTGCATGGTGGATTCGGGTGCATCAGCTAATGTCATGCCTTTAGGGATATGCAAAACTTTAGGGCTGACTCCCACTAAATTTGCTAAAGTTGTTACACAATTAGATAAAACTGAGGTCAATGTGATAGGAGAACTGATTCATATTCAAATGTAGTTAGCCTTAGATCCTAGGGTAAGTCAGTTTATTGAAATTCAGGTAGTAGATATACCTGTGAATTATGGGATGTTGTTGAGTAGAGATTAGTCCAAAACATTAAATGGATATATGGCCACTAATTTTTCGCACATGTGGTTACCTTGGAGAGGTGTTCCAAATCAGATCAGGATAGAAGCTGAACCCAGAATGAAACACATGATTACAGACTACAACAGGACTAATGAGATATTGTATGCTTCTGTTGAACCTGGTGTTTATAGGGTCACTAACAAGGGAGTACAAATTGAAGAAATTCTGATGCTAGATTTTAAAGAAAAACCTATCAGTAAAGAAACAGTAGTGTTCATTGAGTCTGATGAAGAAGACAATGCAATAAATAATTTTGGTCAGGTCATCAGGTAGGAAATGGAAAAGTGCATTGAATAAAATATCTCAGTTTAGTGCAAGTTGCACAAACACATGTGCAGAGTCCATAATACATCTCATTCTGAGGAAAGTTGTGGAATGTGCAGAGACATTATTGAATATCAATATATAAAGTGCACAAAGGGGATGGAAATGCAAGAAGGCAAAGTTAATCCTAATCAACTAGAGACATACTTCCAAGACAACATGGATGTATTAATTCTAGATTTAGAAAAAGAAACAAAAGATAAGAGTGTATGTCATTCTGATTTACAAACTAAGAGTATAAACATGCAAGTAGGTCATGTTGTGATGCTCACAACATGCCCCATTTTACTTCTTAGCAAAATGAGGACCCCTGTTGTAGCTAGCTTTTTGTTGCTTTTGTGTGTGGGTTTGCTTGGTGGTAAAGGGAAAAGGGGCAAGTGAAAGTTACAAACCTTGGTGAAAATAGAGAAAAAATAACATTGAGTACCAGTGTAGAGTATGGGTGAATTCTTTGTCAAAAATCAATAAGGGTTGCTTTTTGAACCATCTTAAAATTCCCTGTATTTTGCAAGTTATAATTATTTTAGTAAATGTACAATCAGAGGGTTTGTGTGTTGTATATACAAAGCTCTTTGTATATACAAAGTCATTTCATATACAAATTTGTTTGTATGTCATGTCTTTGTGTTAGTCGCAAAAGGAAGTCATTGGGTTCTTTTAAAATGTAGGTTGTTGTACTTGTATACGTCTTGCTAATGCTTTATCCTAATATACAAGTCATGCCCAAAAGGAGTTAAAATTGAAGTGAATAAACATTGAAGTCCGCTATGTATATTTTAGTTTGTATATTTGGCAAAAAGAAGACAGACAAGGTAAATATACAAGAGGTTATACATAGTGCGGAATTGAAAAAGTATTAAAGGTGATAAAATCGTTGTATGTTTTGCACTTTGTATATGTATGTGTCGGTTATATACATTGTGGTTTATATACAAAGCAGAATCAAGAAGATCATCAAATAAGGAATAATGGATGTATATTTCATGTTTGCATATAATGCTTTTGAGACATACGTTGCGATATAAATTGCACTTTATACAATTGCTAGAACCGAGGTGGTTATGAAATGAAGTTAAACTATTGCATATTTCCGCGCTTGTATGTATGTTCTGAAACATACATTACACCTTATACAAGCCAGAACTCAAGGAGATTTAAGTACGGTTAACTCCGTGCATCACGTCCGATGTATATTAAAAGATGCATTGAGTCATATACAATGTGGACCTGAAGGTAAGTTTAATACGATTTATAAGAGGTCAAGTCCGAAAAGTGATACGAAAAGGAGTTTGTATGCATGTTTGCTTGTATCTGATGGTTTTATACAAATGACATATACATCATGGAGATACAAGGGAAAGGTAAGGTGGGTCCCATCATTTGTACATTTTTCCTTGTATAATGATAATGTATATTTAGTGATATACAAGCAGATGTACATTTTAAAGATACAAAGCAGAAATACAAGCCAAGTGTCAAAAAGAGTTAAATAACAGAAAAGTCTTTGTATATTTGGACGTTTGTATGTTTATAATATACAATCCTGATATACAAAGAATCAAAGGCATCATGAAAGAATAAAAGGTAAGGAAATATTTGTATAAGGTGTTTGTATGTGTGCTTATACAATAGAATATAAAAGCGAGATATACAAGCAACGAGATACAAACATGTACGGTAAAGGTAAAAAGAAAGAGCTTTAGTTCAATTGTATGCATAAAGTGATTGTATGTTTGAAGATATAACAAAGAGATACAAAGAAAACATACAATAAAATATACAAAAGAAAATGCATGTTCAATTAAGCTAACGGTCAAAAGTTCAAAAAACTCAAACACTGAAAAGGAAAGTTGAAGGTTGGAGCCCATTAATTGATGTAATTAATGTGAATTTAACACTCAAACAAAGGGAAATTTAACAAGGGTTAGGGTAAAATTAAGGTTATTTTGCTTTCAAGATATACTGTTAAATGTTGAAATTTGCAGAAAAAGAGCACTGTTAAAGTAAAATTGAACAGAATTTACCAGAGTGACAAAGTTACAGTTGCTGGGTGAAAGAGGAAGGTAAAAGTAAGTCAACACCAATGGTTAAACGGTCATATAAATAGGTATTTATCTCAAAACCCCATTTAAATTTTGAATGGTAAAATGCAACTATTAATTCCGGTAATTTCAATTTAAAATGTATGCATTTGTCAAAATTACTATTTTAACTATTAATTAGCTAAGTAGAGCTTAATGAATTTAAGAGATAAAAGACAGAAAAGACAAACGAGTTAGGGTAAATAGGTAAAAATAGATATTCACAGTAAAAACCCTAGACATGAAGTGAAATGACAGTTAAAACATGTATGCTTCTACAGGATGGCCCTAAAACACAAGAAGGATACAGGGGATGAAGTGAAAAAGGAGAGAAAGCCACAAAAAGAAGTAGAAAAAGAGGAATTGCCATTATACAAAGGTTGTCCCACCTTGATCAGTACAAGTGGAGTAGGTACCGATACAAACGTAGGAAATTATGATACAGAGGATGTATTGAAGAAAATCACTGCTATAGATGCCTTACCGGATATGAAGTGCATCTGGGAAAGTGGACTGTATAGAGCTGCAGGGTTCCCTCTAGCAATGGAGGTTAAAGATTTATGTTTGGACTATGTAACTTTGTATAATCCATCCACCAAGAAGATAATACTATATGACAGATTAATGATCTAACCACAGAGGGTATTGCCAAGACATTTGGATTAGAGATTAATGAAAAAATGAAGGATATTGACATTGATGAATATAATGAGAATTTTTATACAAATGAAGTAGAATGTAAAGGAAAAATATTCCGCAACTAGTACACCCTAGGAAACAAACCTAAAGCTATGGCTAGAATACCCAAGAATCTAATGAGGATTTATTTCAAGGAGGAAATTCATTTGATGATAACTATGCTAAGTAGATTAGTTGGATTAAGGGATGGAATCAAGTGTGAGCCATGGATTTTCACTGTCATTGAATTCATGAGAGCAGGAGAAAAGGAGCAAGGGCAAATTCATTGGGCCAAGGCCATTAGTACAGCTATTTGGAGGCAGGCCATGATGAGACAATAGAAAAGATTGCCCTTTTATATGTCTTCTTATGTATTATACTCATGTGCTGTGGAAATCAGACCCTACATACATGAAATAGAAAGAATTGGTGTTTCAGGAAATGGTCCTCAGTAGAAGTTAGTGTATGAACACTACCCTGAGTTACAAGAAGAGAATGCATTGAATAAATTTGCTTTGGTTAATGATGTTTTCTATACTTACATGGTAAGGGTGGTAAATGAAGAGCCAGACAAAAGATTGTCCAAAGATGCAGAAAATGCAATTGGACTGCATAGTTCATGGTTCATATAGTTTGAACAATTTTCTTACATAAGGATTGAAGGATTTGAGGGGAAGCCATTTATGCTGCCAAGATATCCTTCTAATAAATTGATTGTCTTGGAGTTTTCAAGACAAAATTTGAATGTTTTCAGGATGTACAAAAGGAAATTTAATAACAGAGGGAATGTGAGTCTACCTTGGGCCATTGGTAGGTACTCTTGCTATAGTGAAGAAGTTGCAAATTGTTCAGAACAAGAATTGAGGTACTATGGATTTCAAGAATTTGATTTGGCTAGAAAGTTTGATCCTTTTCACAGAATTCAGAACTTTGTAGATAAAAAATACAAGCATCAGGTGCACATTGAAGATTTTTGGGCTGACTGCAAGAGTGACTTGGAGGTAAGGAAAAGAGCTCACAAAAGATTAACTATTGAGAAAATGAAATCTATTGGTAATATATATGTTCCTCCAGAGGTTTAGGAGGATGACAAGTTGCTACACCAAAGTTATGTAGAGGCCAGGCTAGCTCCCATTATAGAGCCTAATTGGTCTAAGCCCTGGAATAGATCATTAGATGTATTGTCCAAACCAGTAATATTGTTCTAAAAAACATGGCTAAAAGATAGAATAGAAGAACTTAAAGCTGAAGGAAAGGAAATCACATATCCAAAGAAGGGAAGGAAAAGAAATGTAGAGCCCAGTGAGGACCTACAATCTTTTTATGAAAAGAAGAGAAAGATTGTAGAGGCTAAAATTATGGAAAAGGATAAAAATGCTACATTGATGGATCCATATGCTTTAGGCATAACAATAGCAGTGGCATCTAATACTTTTGTTGATGTAAAGTCCATAAGTCATGAAATTAGTCCAGAGGAGGCACAGGCTGCAAAGGAAGTAGCAGGACAACCAATTAGAAGAGCAATCCCAATAGGTTTGTCAAAAGGAGAGACTTCTAAACCGGTTAATGTGATTGGAGCACAAGAAGTAGGTGAAAAGCTAAGAAATATAGCTAGTGCCTCCACATCATTAGAACTAGGACAAACATTCATTAAAGTAAAAATAGAATTGGCTGGAGAAAGGCTGCAAGTGTCAAAAGTTAACAAAGCCAAATCAGCTGCTGTGGAAACTATGCATATTGATAGCAGTGACAGTGAAGAAAGGGAAATGTATAAAGGGAAGATGATTGTCATAGAAGAGGATTCAAGTGATTTCCTTAGTGAAGAGGAAGAGCCAAGCCTGCAAGCTGAGATAGAAATGGAACACAACACAGAACATGAAGAGGAAGTACAGGAAGAAACAGGATCTATTGATCTATTTGGTACTTTAGTTCCACCATAAATCATTAAGGATGTGCAGAAAGAGGCACATAAGATTGAAGAGTTTGAGAAAGAGGAGATACCTGAAGAGGTAAACATAAAAAGGCATGCAACAGAAGAAGAGACAAAAGAAGACACCTCAGATGTGGATGCATTAGATATGTTGAACATGTATGACGAGCCCAGTGAGGAAGAAAAGAATACAGAAAATGTGTAGGATCAAGGAAATGAAACAAAAGAAGATAGCACAAAAGAGAAGTCCCCTATACATATAGAACAAGTACAGATAGGAGAGGTGGATAGAACACAAGATGAAATCAAAGAGCCTGAAGAGATAGAAGAAATAGAAAAGATAAATTAAAATAAGACAGATGAACAAGTAGAAGATGTTAATCTAAAAAGTGAGGAACAAATAAATGTAGAAGAGGTTCTTGAAGAAGAGGCTGAAGATGGAGGAGACACTAAGATAGAAGAGGAAGATGAAGTTGAATCCAAAGAACAAGAAAAATATCCTATACAACAACAGCCTCCACAACAGCAGCAAGTACCAGAGCAACAACAAGAGCCTCCATAACAACAACAAGCACCACAACAGGAACAGTAGCAGCAAGAGGAAGAGGAAACAAAAAGAGCACATGAAGAAGTAATTGATGAAATGAAAGTTATAGAAGGCATAAAAGAGGTTCTTGCCTGGTTGGGAGGTGAAATAAGAAAAGAGAGAAAGGAGGTCCAATTAGTACCAATTGACATCAAGAATTTATTAGGTGATTGGACCACTCCAAGAAAAGAAAAAAGTAAATCTAGGACCATGTCTGCTATTTAGAGGGGTCCAGGTGGATCCAGAACGCTAAACCTTGCTATACCACAAAAGGAAAAGGCAAAAGGTGAGATTACCTTAGAGGAATATAAGATTTTGAATCTTGATCTTGGCCATGCTACAAGGGAACAACATATCAATGAATGGGAAGATATGCACTAGGTAATAATAGAAATGCTGAAAAAGGATAAAGATAAACAAGATTATCTAAAAGGACACATTGTCCAGCTTCAACAATTTATTAACGGGATATTTGATCCCAGTGCCACTATTCCAAAATTGCCTGAGGACATAACAGTAGTATCAAAAGAGGAAATAAAAGATATGGAGAATAAAAGAACCAAGGCAAACATTTTTGATGAATGGTTTAAAGATTTTATACTGGAAGGTGAGAAAACAATAAGGCAAGCCATGGGAAGTTGGCAAATAGTTATAGAAGAAAGGAATAAATGTATGATACTTACACATAAATGCCAAACCAGAAAGGAGGAATGCATATTTGAAATTGGACAGTTGACAGAAGTGGAAGAAAGAGTAGAGGAATTAATCAATGAAGAAGCACTTACTATCACATTGGCAAATCAAGTACCACAGACTGTATTAGAACTCAGATTTGAGGAGGATAACCTTATAAAGTGTGAAACAGTTGTATAGGATTTAGAGGCAGAGGCAGGTGAGATGATTAAGGTGCATAAGAGGATGATAGAAAGACTCCTGCAGCATGAATGCATGGAAGCACCAACATATGATTAAGAAAGGGCATTGACAGAGTTCAATGACATATTTACACCATGTATAGAGAATCCTGATGCTAATCTCAGCAAACAAATGATAGATACATTGATGGAAGAGTATGGTAAAGTGAAGAAATACCAGAAGAGAAGAGAGGGCTTAGAGAATAAAGAAAAGAAGTTGAAGAAGGAGGTTGTGATGCAAGAGTATATTTTGGCAAAGAGTCTAGGAGGGGACTGCACCTTTGTAGAAGGTGTAATCAACAATTTCAAGAACTATTTGAAGGAGTGAGAAGACAAGCAAAGGTAAAGGTTTTTTGAGGAGTCAGATAAAAGGCCTCAGCGAGAGAAAGTTAATGAAGAAAAGGGAATCTTATTTTGTAAAGATTCCAACGGCATCCTTTGAGGGAAAGAAAAGATGCCAAATAGATATTTTGGCAAGGCGGTTAAGAATGAATATGCACCATGGATTAATGAGGGAGGGATCTTAACCGTGGATTTGTAGTTGTAGCCGTAGCAATTTGAAAGTCCAAAAAGCTATATAATGAAATTTGCTACTTGTATATTATTTACACATGGATTTGTAGAAACTAGCAAGTAATTGTAATTTGTTCTGAGACTTTGAATAGAAGGAGTATTTTAGTTTAGAGGAGGTCGCCTGTGTCTACATTAAGGAATGCATGGAATGTCCAGCTTTCCTATTGTATCTATAAAGCATTGTAAGTTTTTTGTGAATTCAATTGATGAAGCTAAGAGTCATTCATACATTGTAAATCATATATGACTGTGTGTTTTAAATACAATTGAATCTGGAATTCTATGTCTATTTTCTGAGTGTCTTCTAGCTCTTCTTTGTATTTGAAATAGTTTCTCTTAAAGCTCGCAATCTTGGATGCATGTTTGTGAAAATACTCAGGGCATTTGCATTTAATGATTTAGTTTGCTGATTTAATTGAATTTGTTGTATTTCTTACTGTGTGCATAACAGAGCATTTAGATCCTATAGTAGAATGAAGTTTGATTTAGTTTCTTCTAACTTTTCCAAAACAATCTGAAATACTTAGCTGAAACACAGAAATCTAAAGGAGATTGTCCAACATTTGAATGAATTAAGAGCAATTGAGTTGATATTTGGCAATCTTTATACATATTTGAAAGGCAAAGCATGTTTCAATATAAATCGTTTAAAGCTTTGTGATATAGTAGCAGATTTATGCAAAGAAATAGATCATTTGTTGATATTTACAACAATTTGCATAATTTGAGTCTAGCAAGTCATCAATCACCTTAGATCACATAAGGCCCCTTACAAATTAACAGCTTCACATTTTCTATTGAATTGTCCAATAGGTCAAGACTTGACCATACAGAAACTTGGGATTAAGTAATCTTTATTGATTTCTTCATATCTTTCAAGACAGTTAGGTTCATTTTGTGAATTTTAAATTTTGTTATGAATGTGTAAAAACAATCATCAACAATTTTTGGCACTAGAAGGAGGGCCTGATTGGAGCTAAGGTTGAATTTGAGTAAAGTTGGCTCATAATGGTAGTAGAGTGACTAGGTCTAGATCCAATTCAGAGGACATATTTGTGCAATTACCTGATAGGAGACTAAGTAAAAGTCCTTTAGTGTGGAATCCTAAAATATCAAATAGAGGAAGTTCATCTGGAATGCCTCCTGGATCACCTTTTGACATCCATAATATTGTTAGTCCTGACAATTCTTCATTAAGATTTTTGAATCTTGGTTCAGGTCCTCCCAGAGGTCCTAGTCCTCCTAGAGGTCCCAGTCCTCCTAGAAATCTAAGTCCACCTAGAAATCTAGGTATTCCTATAGGACCAGGTCAGGCACAAGTACCTGCAATGGCTTATTTCACTGTCAACTCTCCCATATATTTCACCGATTATCATGAGATGCCAAAGAACCCTAAGAAAATATGTCCTAAATACCAATTGCATTAGGATCCAAAGGATCATATTAGGATATTTAAGGAGGCATGTTTTAGAGCCAGGATGGAATATGAAGATGTGGTGTGTAGATTATTTCCTTACACTTTCAATGAACAAGCTTCTAATTGGTATGTGAATTTACCTAATGGTTATGTTTCTTCTTGGACACTTATGGAAGAAGCATTTCTGTCTAGATTTAGGGGACTAGTGGATCCTTCCATCTTATACCATAAATTGGCTACAATCAAAAGAGATGAGGGAGAACTAATTGATAATTTCAATGACAGGTTTCAAAAGGCTTATTCTAGGTTGGTAGCACCATACACAGTAAATCCGGATACATTGTTAGCTATGTATTATGTTGCTTTAGATCCATTAACTACCATGTTTGTGAAAAGAAAGCCTAACATAGATAATGTAACCAAAGCCTACAAAACGGTAGCCTCTGTAAACTAGGAAATGAGGCAGACAACTTATAATCCATTCCTCAATGGAGGAAATCCTAGAATACAAACTCAGGCACAACCTTGGAATGGAGTTCCCATGCAGAATGCTCCATTGCTAAATCCAGTCCCTACATACACACCTATGTATAATCCTGCTCCAATTCAGGATATAGTACCTTACACTGGTAATACTGCTAATCTTAATCAGAATAATGGCCAATCTTTCTTCCAACCACCTCAAGATACATTTATAGCCAAAGCACAAGAGGAAAGGGAAGATATCAAGGAAATTACTGCACATTTGAGAAGGTTGACCACTAAGATGACACAATTAAGAAATGAAAATTTCTACGATAGAAACAACTAGGGATATAATCAGAACTATAACCAGAACCACAACCAGAATTACAATCCCAACCATAACCAAAACTAGAATCAGAGTTATAACCAAGGTCAGGGTTCTAATCAGGGTCAAAATCATAGACAACATTAGAATCATAATCAGGGACAACGGATGCAAAATAGAGGACCAACTATAAATAGCAGGGCATGGAATAACAATAATAGGAATCAGAATCAGCCTAGGCCACCTAAAACCTGGAACACAGGGCCAAATAATGGCACTTTGGCTTCTCCATTTGAGAATGTGGATAACCAGGATACAAAACAAATAGCTAGGATTCAAATGGCCAATGTAGCACTAAAGAATTGGTATAGAATCCATAATACTAGTGTCCATGCTGAATTAGACTATCCTTAATTTCATATGACAGCAATAATTTTTAATGTGGATGTGCAGGCTCCTACTTCTAAATTCTTAGTTCCTAAAGGTAATGAAATAGTACCCTTAGGATATGATACTGCTCTAGTCTTAGAGACCTTTACCTTTAGAGAAGAGGAAGGAGATCAATTGTTAGAGGATGAACCATATTTTTGTGAAAACTTATATCCTGAGACAACCTTAGTACTAAATGCTTTTCAGTTTCCATTTGAAACTAAAAATGAGGTGTTGTATGAGATAGAGGAGGTGCAAGCCTTCCAACAGTCAAGTAAGAATCATACTTACAACCTGAGAAATAACCCTAGGCTAGGAGGTCCTTTCACTACTTCCACTCCTAATAATTTCAATACTCCACCAGACCAGAATGCTAGCAACAATCTTACTATACTGAAAGCCCATCATTAGACAGGAAATGGAACAGTAGCACAAAAGGTCCAAACAAATAAAATAGAGACTATAGAGATAATGAGACTGATGAGTTATCTGTTAGAGGAGATAAAGAAGATTAAGGTAAGTATACCTTTGTGTGAATTCTTGAAAACTCTAGGAGTTAGAAATGATTTTATTAAATCCTTGGATGCATCTGTGACAGGTGAAGTTTCTAATGAGGTAAATGTTCCTAATAGGGAGGTACAGTCCAAAGAAAAGAGTAAGAAAGCTTAGCAGCCATCCAACACCAATGTTGTAATGTATGCAGATAAGAAGGATGCTCCTCCTTTCTTATTAACCGTTAGATTGTGTGGAAAGAACATACACAATTGTATGGTAGATTCAAGTGCCTTAGCTAATGTAATGCCATTAGGGATATGTAAAACTTTAGGGCTAACTCCTGCTAAATCTGTCAAAGTTGTTACACAGTTGGGCAAGATTGAAGTTAATGTGATTGGAGAATTAATCCATATTCAGATGTAGTTAGCTTCAGACCCCAAGGTAAGTCAGTTCATTGACATCCAAGTAGTGGATATACCTGTAAATTATGGGATGCTATTGAGTAGAGACTGGTCAAAGACTTTGAATGGATATATGGCCACCGATTTTTCACATATGTGGTTACCTTGGAGAGGTGTGCCAAATCAAATCAGAATAGAAGCTAAACCCAGGATGAAACATATGATCATAGAGTACAATAGGACTAACAAAATATTGTATGCTACTATTGAACCTGGTGTTTACAAGGTCACTAATAAAGGGGTACAGATTGAGGAAATATTAATGCTAAATTTTGGAGAAAAGCCTATCAATAAAGAAACAGTATTGTTTATTGAGTCTGATGGAAATTCTTCTAATGAAGAAAATAATGCACTAAATAACTTTAGTCAGACCATTTGACAAGAAATAGAAAAGTGCATAAAACAAAACCTTCTAGTTCAATGCAAGTTATACAAAGATAAGTGTAGAGTCCATGATAAGCCACATTCTAAAGAGAATTGTGGAATGTGCAAGGATATCATTGAACATCAGTACATAAAATGCACAATGGGAATAGAACCCCAAGAAGGAAAGGTCAATCAACTAGAGAGTTACTTTCAGAACAACATAAATGGATCAACTTCTGATTTAGGGAAAGAAACATAAAATAAAAGTGTATGTCATTCCGATATACAAATTGAGAAGACAAGTGTACAAGTAAGCTAGAATGAATTGCCTGTGAATAAGAAAGATAGCACTACACATGTGATAGAGAAGGTAAAACATGCTAAAATAAAAGGTAAAAAGAATAAGGATGGCATGTGGACATTAAAATGTGATGGTTCCAAATCTAAACAAGGTGCAGGTGCTGGTGTAGAACTTATAGATCGTCATGGCAAATCATATTTAGCAGCATATAGGCTACAGTTTGCTTGTACTAACAATGTTGCAGAGTACGAAGCTCTAATTTATGGACTGGTCATGGCTATAAAGAAAAAGGTAAAAATGATCAGAGTATTTTCAAACCTTGAGCTGGTAGTCAAACAAGTAAGGAAGTTGTATGCATGCAACTATAAAAAAATGGTTTGTTATAGGCATAGGGTATGGGATTTAATAGAATCATTTGATGCTTTCAATATAGAGCATATCCCTAGAGAATTGAACCATAGGCCAGATGCACTAGCAGTCGCTGCTAGAACTCTAGAACCTTTAACACTATTAGGATTGAAAAGATTTGCTATAGAATTAGTGAATGTGCTCAGTGTACCAGATAATGTAACTCATTTTCAGGTATTCGAGGGGGATTAGAAAATTGTAGATTTTCTAACTTGCAATGAGGTATTTGAGACTCAAATTATTGATGAACAAGAGAGGCCTGATGTGTCTTGGGATGAAGAAGACATAATCAACTTAAAGAGCAATTTCTTTCCTAAGGGAGTGATAGAGTTAGAACAGATCTTTGATTTTGATGGAGTAGTAAAACAGAAGGACTTGCCTAAAATAGAAGGAGGTAAGTGTGATCCATATAACTTAGGAACAGAGTAGAATCCTTAGAATGTACAAATTGGAAAGGCTTGTTCTGAGAAGATTAGAAAAGAAATTATAGATGTTCTGAAAGATTACAAACACGTTATAGCATGGACATATGAGGATTTAAAGACATATGACATGTAAATCATCATTCATGTGATACCTTTAAAACTAGATATAGAACCATTCAGGCAAAAGCAGAGGCTTGTGAATGCAATTTTAGAGCCTTTGATATTTGAGGAAGTGAAAAAGCTGCTGTCTACTAGAATAATTTTCCCTATCAGACATTTAACCTAGGTAGCTAATTTAGTACCTGTTAGAAAGAAAAGTGGAGACATCAGGTTATGTGTAGATTTTAGAAATTTGAATAATGCGTCTAAAAAAGATAATTATCCTCTGCCTCCTGTAGATGAAGTGCTTCAAGTAGTGAATGGGGCCAAGATGATGTCTTTTCTGGATGGATTTTCAGGGTATAACCAGGTCTTGGTCGATAAAGAGGATAGGTTGAAAACCACTTTCACATGTAAATGGGGTAATTATGCTTACAAACGAATGTCGTTTGGTCTAATCAATGTAGGTGCCACTTTTCAGCGAGCCATGGATATTGCATTTCGTGGATTGTCAGGTAAGTGTATTGTAATTTATATGGATGATTTAACTGTTTATTCTAAAGATGTGTCCACTCATGCTGAGGATTTGAGAAGAGTCCTCAAGAGATGCGAAAGGTATGGAATTTCTCTAAACCCTAAGAAATGTTCATTTGGAGTAATAGAAGGAAAACTATTAGGACATGTCATTTCTGAGAATGGGATATCTATTGATCCTGATAGAATAGAAGGAATCAAGAAATTGCAATTACCAAACACTAAGAAAGAATTGAAATCATTTTTTGGTAAAATTAATTTTGTCAGGAAGTTTATTACAGGGTTTGCAGAGATTGTGTGACCATTAAATGCCATGTTGAAGAAGGATGCAGATATAGAATGGACACCAGTAGCAAAAGCTGCATTTGAAGATATCAAGGAAGCAATTTCTGATGCTCCTGTATTGGCCAGTCCAAATTACACAAAGCCATTCTATATTTATTCTTTTGCATCCACACATTCAATTGCAACTGCTTTGAAACAGAAAGGAGAAAATGATGAAGAGAAGCCAATAGCTTTTATGAGTGTACCTTTGAAGGATGCACAGCTAAAATACCTTGATACAGAAAGACAAATGTTTGCATTGGTAAGAGCAGAAAAAAAGTTCAGACATTATATCTTACGTAGTCAGGTTAAGGCTATAGTACCGGATGCAGCAGTAAAGATGCTGCTGATGTAGAATAAACTTGGAGAGAAAAGAGCTAAGTGGATCACAACTCTGCAAGAATTTGATATGGAAATCATTCCAATGAAGTTGGTCAGAGGACAAGCTCTAGTGCAAACCATAGCCAATACAGACCCAAACTTGGTAAAACAACAATATGTGTTAAATACTAGTGATGCATCAGGGTGGTATGACAACTTGAACACTTTTCTGATATCAGGAAAATATCCAAGCAAGATGAAATCTTCACAGAGAAGAGCTTTAAAAATCAAAGCACAAAAATACATGGTACAAGGAGGTCTTGTATTCAGGAAGAACCATGAAGGAATATATTTAAGATGTTTGAATGGAGATGAAGTAGATAAGGTGTTGCTAGAATTGCATGATAAGTATGGAACTGCTTATGGTTCCCATTTGGCCACAATGCATAAGATATTGAGAGCGGGATATTACTGGCCTACTATGTTTAAAGATACAGAGAGTCACATTAGAAGTTGCCACATCTGTCAAACTATAGTAGATAAGGGGAGAAATCAGGCTAATCCATTGCAACTAGTGATTGAACCTAGGGCATTTGCACAGTGGGGCCTAGATTTCATTGTAGTCATAAATCCTCCATCGTCTGTCAGACACAAATTTATACTGACAGTGACTGATTACTGTACAAGGTGGACTGAAGCCACATGTTGCAAATTATCCACTACTGAGGTAGTCATCAAATTCCTTGAAGAGAACATCATAACCAGGTTTGGGGCTCCTTATTCGCTGGTATGTGACAATGGCCCTGCATTCTCTTCTTTAAAATTTTCTAAATGGGCATTTGAGCATGGAATTGTTTTAAAGTTTTTTTCAAACTATTATCCTCAGGGGAACGGGTTATCTGAGTCTACAAACAAAATTTTACTAGATATAATCAAAAAGGTAATTGAAAAGAACCCAAGAGAATTGAACACTTTACTAAAGTATGCATTGTGGGTAGATAGGACTAGGGTTAAATCAGCCTTGGGTAATGCACCCTACCACTTAGTTTATGGGATTGATCCCATACTTCTAGTTAATTTAAGAATACTAGTTTGGAAGTTTGCTAATGAATACTTAGGTTTTGATGATCACAGAGAAGCCAGAATAATCCAACTGTTGGAATTAGATGAGAAAAGAGATCAAGCCATTGAGAAGTTTGCTAAGCATCAAGCAGTGGTAAAGAGATGGTATGACAAAAGAGCAAGAGTCAAAACATTTAGAATTTTAGACTTAGTGCTGTGCTAAGATAAAGCACATGAGAAAAAGGGAAATCATGGAAAATTCGACAAATTATGGTTAGGTCCATTACAAGTGTCAGAAATAATAGGAGATAACACTTTTAGGCTCAAGACCTTGACTGGAGAAGATGTGCCATTACCAGTTAATGGCCAACATTTGAAACATTACTTTCAGGCTTGAGGTGAGGGTTGTTGGTTTGGTGTATCATAATGTGAATAATGTACAGTTATGTTTTTTTGTTTGTTTGTTTTGTTTTGTTTTGTTTTTTCTGTTGTTTGGGTTTTGTTTGTTTTGTTGTGTGTGTGTTTCTTTGGTAAGGATGTTTGTTTTGTTTTAGAGTATAAAGAAGCAGACTAATAACCATTGAAAACAATAGAAAATTCAGAACATTTAGGTTAATTATTTGAAATTTGTGCATAATTTGTTGTGACTATCATGAAGGTAGAAAGTTAGTTAACTTGTGAAATTTTGTATTCAATAACTGTGGGTTAAGTATTCAAGGGAATTTTCTCACAATGACACACCTAAAATCCTTGGGTTGGTTGAACTTATTAGTGTAGGTATTAGGTGAAAAATCAGAGGTCACCCTTGCTACCATTACCATTCTTAGCTTAATTTTAGCAAGTGACTACTCCTTGCATCATGAAGTTATAACTAAATATCTGTTAAAATAAAAAAATAAATGAATAAATAAACTAGATTTTATTGAAATCTAGGTTAAGTCATCTAAGTAACTCTACCGGGGCTATAGACGCTTGCTGGCAGTGGGGCTCTAATTAGGAGAATTGTAATGATAACCTTGTCGGGACTATAGACGCCTGCTGGCAGCAAGGCTCTATCCGGTTGGCTATGAGGGAATGACATCAACTAGGTAGTCTAATGTTAGTCACTGGTTTGTTCAACTAATTTTCAAGATGAGGATAATTAATCATGTGCACCCACTTAAACTGAAAATGAAAATTCATGCACCTTATTGAATACCTTAGGTCTCAAGTTAAATGATGATTTGCATAAAAGATAGTTGCAAATTATGAATTTATTTCATTTTAGTTTTCTTTAATGGTTCTAATTTAATTGTTTTATTTGGTTGCTAGTTGTTGTGATGCTCACAACACACCCCATTTACTTCTTAGCAAAATGAGGACCCCTGCTGTAGCTAGCTTTTTGTTGCTTTTGTGTGTGGGTTTACTTGGTGGTAAAGGGAAAAGGGGCAAGTGAAAATTACAAACCTTGGTGAAAATAAAGAAAAAATAACATTGAGTACTAGTGCAGAGTATGGGTGAATTCTTTGTCAAAAATGAAAAAAGGGTTGCTTTTTGAACCATCTTAAAATTCCCTGTATTTTGCAAGTTATAAGTATTTTGGTAAATGTACAATCAGAGGGTTTGTGTGTTGTATATACAAAGCTCTTTGTATATACAAAGTCATTTCATATACAAATTTGTTTGTATGTCGTGTCTTTGTGTTAGTCGCAAAAGAAAGTCATTGGGTTTTTTTAAAATGTAGGTTGTTGTACTTGTATACGTCTTGCTAACGCTTTATCCTAATATTCAAGTCATGCCTGGAAGGAGTTAAAATTGAAGTGAATAAACATTGAAGTCCGCTATGTATATTTCGGTTTGTATATTTGGCAAAAAGAAGACATACAAGATAAATATACAAGAGGTTATACATAGCACGGAATTGAAAAAGTATTAAAGGTGATAAAATCGTTGTATGTTTTGCACTTTGTATATGTATGTGTCAGTTATATACATTGCGGTTTATATACAAAATGGAATCAAGAAGATCATTAAATAAGGAATAATGGATGTATATTTCGTGTTTGTATATAATGCTTTTGAGACATAGGTTGCAATATACATTGCACTTTATACAATTGCCAGAACCGAGGTGGTTATGAAATGAAGTTAAATTATTGCATATTTTTGCGCTTGTATGTATGTTCCAAAACATACATTGCACCTTATACAAGCTGGAACTCAAGGAGAATTAAGTACGGTTAACTCCATGCATCATGTCTAATGTATATTAAAAGATTTATTGAGTCATAAACAATGCGGACCTGAAGGTAAGTTTAATATGATTTATAAGAGGTCAAGTCCGAAAAGTGATATGAAAAGGAGTTTGTATGCATGTTTGCTTGTATCTAATGGTTTTATACAAATGGCATATACATCACAGAGATACAAGGAAAAGGTAAGGTGGGTCCCATCATTTGTACATTTTTTCTTGTATAATGATAATGTATAATTAGTGATATACAAGCAGATGTACATTTTAAAGATACAAAGTGGAAATACAAGCCGGATGTCAAAAAGAGTTAAATAATAGAAAAGTCTTTGTATATTTGGACGTTTGTATGTTTATAATATACAATGCCGATATACAAAGAATCAAAGGCATCACGAAAGAATAAAAGGTAAGGAAATATTTTTATAAGGTGTTTGTATGTGCGCTTATACAATAGAATATACAAGTGAGATATACAAGCAACGAGATACAAACGTGTATGGTAAAGGTAAAAAGAAAGAGCTTTAGTTCAATTGTATGCATAAAGTGATTGTATGTTTGAAGATACAACAAAGAGATACAAAGAAAACATACAATAAAATATACAAAAGAAAATGCATGTTGAATTAAGCTAACGGTCAAAAGTTCAAAAAACTCAAACACTGAAAAGGAAAGCCGAAGGTTGGAGCGCATTAATTGCTGTAATTAATGTGAATTTAACACTCAAACAAAGGGAAATTTAATGAGGGTTAGGGTAAAATTAAGGTTATTTTGCTTTCAAGATATACTGTTAAACATTGAAATTTGTAGAAAAAGAGCACTGTTAAAGTAAAATTGAATAGAATTTACCAGAGTGATGAAGTTACAGTTGCTGGGTGAAAGCGGAAGGTAAAAGTAAGTCAACACCAATGGTTAAATGGTCAGAGAAACATGTATTTATCTCAAAACCCCGTTTAAATTTTGAATGGTAAAATGCAGCTGTTAACTCCAGTAATTTCAATTTAAAATGTATGCATTTGTCAAAATTACTATTTTAACTATTAATTAGCTAAGTAGAGCTTAATGAATTTAAGAGATAAAAGACAGAAAAGACAAACAAGTTAGGGTAAATAGGTAAAAATAGATATTCACAGTAAAAACCCTAGACATGAAGTGAAACAACAGTTAAAACATGTATGCTTCTATAGGATGGCCCTGAAACACAAGAAGGATACAGGGGACAAAGTGAAAAAGGAGAGAAAGCCACGAAAAGAAGTAGAAAAAGAGGAATTGCCATTATACAGAGGTTGTTCGACCCTGATCAGTACAAGTGGAGTAGGTACCGATACAAACGTAACAAATTATGATGCAGATGATGTATTGAAGAAAATCACTGCTGCAGATGCCTCACTAGATATGAAGTGCATTTGGGAAAGTGGACTGTATAGAGCTGCAGGGTTCCCTCTACCAATGGAGGCTAAAGATTTATGTTTGGACTGTGTAACCTTGTATGATCCATCCACCAGGAAGATAATGTTGTATGACAGATTAATTGCCGATCTAACCATAGAGGGTATTGCCAAGACATTTGGATTAGAGATTAATGAAAAAATGAAGGATATTGACATTGATCAATATAATGAGAATTTTTATACAAATGACGCAGAATGTAAAGGCAAAATATTCTGCAACTGGTACACCCTAGGAAACAAACCTAAAGTTGTGGCCAAAATACCCAAGAATCTGATGAGGATTTATTTCAAGAAGGAAATTCATTTGATGATAACTATGCTGAGTAGATTAGTTGGATTAAGGGATGGAATCAAGTGTGAGCCATGGATGTTCACTGTCATTGAATTCATAAGAGTAGGAGAAAAGGAGCAAGGGAAAATTCATTGGGCCAAGTCCATTAGTACAACTATTTGGAGGCAGGCCATGATGAGACAACAGAAAAGCTTGCCCTTTTATATGTCTTCTTATGTATTATACTCATGTGTTGCTGAAATCAGACCCTACATACATGGAATAGAAAGAATTGGTGTTTTAGGAAATGGTCCTGAGCAGAAGTTAATGTATGAACACTACCTTGAGTTACAAGAAGAGAATGCATTGAAGAAATTTGCTTTGGTTAATGATGTTTTCTATACTTACATGGTAAGGGTGTTAAATGACGAGCTAGACAAGAGATTGTCCAAAGATGCAGAAAATGCAATTGGACTTCATAGTTCATGGTTCATATAGTTTGAACAATTTTCTTACATAAGGACTGAAGGATTTGAGGGGAAGCCATTTATGCTTCCAAGATATCCTTTTGATAAACTGATTGTCTTAGAGTTTTCAAGATAGAATTTGAATGTTTTCAGGATGTACAAAAGGAAATTTAATAACAGAGGGAATGTGAGGCTACCTTGGGCCATTGGTAGGTACTCTTGCTATAGTGAAGAAGTTGCAAATTGTTTAGAACAAGAACTGAGGTACTATGGATTTCAAGAATTTGATTTGGCTAGAAAGTTTGATCCTTTTCACAGAATTCAGAACTTTATAGATAAAAAATACAAGCATCAGGTGCACATTGAAGATTTTTGGGCTGACTATAAGAGTGACTTGGAGGTAAGGAAAAGAGCTCACAAAAGATTAACTATTGAGAAAATGAAATCTATTGGTAATATATATGTTCCTCCAGAGGTTTAGGAGGATGACAAGTTGCTACATCAAAGTTATGCAGAGGCCAGGCTAGCTCCCATTATAGACCTTGATTGCTCTAAGCCCTGGAACACATCATTAGATGTATTGTCCAAACCGGTAATATTGTTCTAAAAAACATGGCTAAAAGATAGAATAGAAGAACTTAAAGCTAAAGGAAAGGAAATCACATATCCCAAGAAGGGAAGGAAAAGAAAGGTAGAGCCCAGTGATGACCTACAATGTTTTTATGAAAAGAAGAGAAAGATTGTAGAGGCTAAAATTATGGAAAAGGATAAAAATGCTACATTGATGGATCCATATGCTTTAGGCATAACAATAGCAGTGGCATATGATACTTTTGTTGATACAAAGTCCATAAGTCATGAAATTAGTCCAGAGGAGGCACAAGCTGCAAAGGAAGCAGTAGGACAACCAATTAGAAGAGCAATCCCAATAGGTTTGTCAAAAGGAGAGACTTCTAAACCGGTTAATGTGATTGGAGCACAAGAAGTAGGTGAAAAGCTAAGAAACATAGCTAGTGCCTCCACATCATTGGAACCAAGACAAACATTCATTAAAATAAAAATAGAATTGGCTGGAGAAAGGCTGCAAGAGTCAGAAGTTAACAAAGCCAAATCAGCTACTGTGGAAAATGTGCATATTGATAGCAGTGACAGTGAAGAAAGGGCAATGTATAAAGGGAAAATGATTGACATAGAAGAGGATTCAAGTGATTTCCTTAGTGAAGAGGAAGAGGCAAGCCTACAAGCTGAGATAGAAATGGAGCACAACACAGAACATGAAGAGGAAGTACAGGAAGAAATAGGATCTGTTGATCTATTTGGTACTTTAGTTCCACCAGAAATCATTAAGGATGTCCAGAAAGAGGCACATAAGATTGAAGAGTCTGAGAAAGAGGAGATACCTGAATAGGTAAACACATAAAGGCATGCAATAGAAGAAGAGACAAAAGAAGACACCTCAGAGGTGGATGCATTAGATATACTAAACATGTATGACGAGCCCAGTGAGGAAGAAAAGAATATAGAAAATGTGTAGGATCAAGGAAATGAAACAAAAGAAGATAGCACAAGAGAAGTCCCCTGTACATATAGAACAAGTACAGATAGGAGAGGTGGATAGAACACAAGATGAAATCAAAGAGCCTGAAGAGATAGAAGAAATAGAAAAGATAAATGAAAATAAGGCAGATGAACAAGCAGAAGATGTTAATCTGCAAAGTGAGGAACAAATAAATGTAGAAGAGGTTCCTGAAGAAGAGGTTGAAGATGGAGGAGACACTGAGATAGAAGAAGAAGATGAAGTTGAATCCAAAGAACAAGAAAAAGATCCTATACAACAATAGCCTCCATAATAGCAGCAAGTACCAGAGCAACAACAAGAGCCTCCACAACAACAACAAGCACCATAACAAGAATAGTAGCAGCAAGAGGAAGAGGAAACAAAAAGAGCACTTGAAGAAGTAAATGATGAAATGAAAGTTACATAAGGCATAAAAGAGGTTCCTGCCTGGTTGGGAGGTGAAATAAGAAAAGAGAGAAAGGAGGTCCAATTAGTACTAATTGACATCAAGAGTTTATTAGGTGAGAGGACCACTCCAAGAAAAGAAAAAAGAAAAGCTATGACCATGTCTGCTATTCAGAGGGGTCTAGGTGGATCCAGAATGCTAAACCTAGCTATACCACAAAAGGAAAAGGCAAACGGTGAGATTACCTTAGAGGAATATAAAATTTTGAATCTTGATCTTGGCCATGCTACAAGGGAATAGCATATCAATGAATGGGAAGATATGCACTAGGTAATAGTAGAAATGCTGAAAAAGGATAAGGATAACCATGATTATTTAAAAGGACACATTGTCCAGATTCAACAATTTATTAAAGGGATATTTAATCCCAGTGCCACTATTCCAGAATTGCCTAAGGACATAACAATAGTATTAAAAGAGGAAATAAAAGATATGGAGAATGAAAGAACCAAGGCAAACATTTTTTACAAATGGTTTAAAGATTTTATGCTGGAAGGTGAGAAAACAATAAGGCAAGCCGTGGGAAGTTGGAAAATAGTTACAGAAGAAAGGAATAAATGTATGATACTTACACATAAATGCCAAACCAGAAAGGAGGAATGCATATTTGAAATTGAATAGTTGACAGAAGTGGAAGAAAGAGCAGAGGAATTAATCAATGAAGAAGCACTTACTGTCACATTGGCAAATCAAGTACCACAGACTTTATTAGAGCTCAGATTTGAGGAGGATAACCTTAGAATGTGTGAAACAGTTGTACAGGATTTAGAGGCAGAGGCAGGTGAGATGATTAAGATGCAAAAGAGGATGACAGAAAGACTCCTGCAGCATGAATGCATGGAAGCACCAGCTTATGATTTAGAAAGGGCATTGACAGAGTTCAATACGATGTTTACACCATGTATAGAGAATCTTGATGCCAATCTCAGCAAACAAATGATAGATACATTGATGGAAGAGTGTGGTAAAATGAAGAAATACTAGAAGAGAAGAGAGGGCTCAGAGAATAAAGAAAAGAAGTTGAAGAAGGAGGTTGTGATGCAAGAGTATATTTTGGCAAAGAGTCTAGGAGGGGACCACACCTTTGTAGAAGGTGTAATCAGCAATTTCAAGAACTATTTGAAGGAGTGAGAAGACAAGCAAAGGTAAAGGTTTTTTGAGGAGTCATATAAAAGGCCTCAGCGAGAGAAAGTTAATGAAGAAAAGGGAATCTTATTTTGTAAAGATTCCAATGGCATCCTTTGAGGGAAAGAAAAGATGCCAAATAGATATTTTGGCAAGGAGGTTAAGAATGAATATGCACTGTGGATTAATGAGGGAGGGATCTTAACCATGGATTTGTAGTTGTAGCCGTAGAAATTTGAAAGTTCAAAAAGCTATATAATGAACTTTGCTACTTGTTTATTATTTACATAGGGATTTGTAGAAACTAGCAAGTAATTGTAATTTGTTCTGAGACTTTGAATAGGAGTATTTTAGTTTAGAGGAGGTTGCCTGTGTCTACATTAAGGAATGAGTGGAATGTCCAGCTTTCTTATTGTATCTGTAAAGCATTGTAATTTTTTTGTGAATTTAATTAATGAAGCTAAGAGTCATTCGTATATTGTAAATCATATATGACTGTGTGTTTTAAATACAATTGAATCTAGAATTCTGTATCTATTTTCTGAGTGTCTTTTGGCTCTTCTTTGTATTTGAAATAGTTTCTCTTAAAGCTTGCAATCTTGGATGCATGTTTGTGAAAATACTTAGGACATTTGCATTTAATGATTTAGTTTGTTGATTTAATTAAATTTGCTGTATTTCTTACTGTGTGCATAATAGAGCATTTAGATCCTATAGTAGAATGAAGTTTGATTTAGTTTCTTCTAACTTTTCCAAAACAATCTGAAATACTTAGCTAAAACGCAAAAATCTAAAGGAGATTGTCCAACATTTGAATGAATTAAGAGCAATTGAGTTGATATTTGGCAATCTTTATACATATTTGAAAGGCAAAGCATGTTTCAATATAAATCGTTTAAAGCTTTGTGATACAGTAGCAGATTTATGCAAAGAAATAGATCATTTGTTGATATTTGCAACAATTTGCATAATTGGAGTCTTGCAAGTCATCAATCACCTTAGATCACGTAAGGCCCCTTACAAATTAACATCTTCACATTTACCTACTAAATTGTCCAACAAGTCAAGATCTGACCATATAGAAACTTGGGATTAAGTAATCTTTATTGATTTCTTCATATCTTTCAAGACAGTTAGGTTCATTTTTGTGAATTTTAATTTTTGTTATGAATGTGTAAAAACAATCATCAACAAGTCAAAATGAATTTCCCATGAAAAAACAAGATAGTACCACATCTGTAGTAGAAAAGGCAAAACATGCCAAAATAAAAGGTCATAAGAATGAAGAGGGCATGTGGACACTAAAATGTGATGGCTCTAAATCTAAACAAGGTGCAGGTGTAGGTGTGGAACTTATAAATCCTATTGGTAAGTCATTTTTAGCAGCATATAGGTTACAATTTCCTTGTACTAATAATGCAACAGAATATGAAGCTTTGATTTATGGGCTTGTTATGGCTATCAAGAAAAAGGTGAAAATGATCAGAGTGTTTTCAGATTCTAAGTTAGTGGTCAGATAAGTAAGGAAGTTGTATGCATGCAATTTTAAATAGATGGTTTGTTATAAGCATAGGGTGTGGGATTTGATAGATTCATTTGATGCCTTTAACATAGAACATAGCCCTAGAGAGTTGAATCATAGACCAGATGCATTGGCAGTTGCTGCTAGCACTTTGGAACCCTTAACATTGTTAGGTTTAAAACAATTTGTTGTTGAATTAGTAAATGTTCTGAGCATACCAGATAATGTCACTCATTTTCAGGTATTTGAAGGAGATCAACAAATTGTGGATTTTTTCACTTGTAATGAGGTCTTTGAAGCTCAAATCATTGATGAACAAGAAAGGCTTGATGTGTCTTAGGATGAAGAGGGCATAATAAACTTGAAAAGTAATTTCCTACCTAAGGGAGTAATTGAGTTAGAAAAGATTTTTGACTTTGATGGGGTAGTAAGACAGAAAGATTTGCCCAAAAGTGAAGGAGGTAAATGTGATCCATATAACTTAGGAACAGATCAAAATCCACAAAATGTATTGATTGGAAAAGCTTGCTCTAAGGGGTTAAGAAAAGAAATTATGGATGTTCTGAAAGAATACAAACATGTCATAGCATGGACATATGAAGATTTGAAGACCTATGATACATCCATCATAACTCATGTGACACCCTTGAAACTAGAAGTTAAACCATTTAGACAGAAACAAAGGCTTGTGAATGCTATTTTAGAGCCTTTAATCTTTGAAGAAGTGAAAAAATTTCTATCTGCTAGGATAATCTTCCTAGTAAGACATTCAACCTGGGTAGCTAATTTAGTACCTGTGAGAAAGAAAAGTGGAGACATTAGGCTATATGTTGACTTTAGAAATTTGAATAAAGCCTCTGAAAAAGATAATTATCCCTTGCCTCCAATAGATGAAGTACTGCAAGCAGTAAATGGAGCTAAGATGATGTCATTCTTAGATGGATTCTTAGGATATAACCAAGTCTTAGTTGATAAAGAAGATAGGTTGAAGACTACTTTTACTTGCAAATGGGGAAATTATGCATATAGAAGAATGCCTTTTGGTTTAATAAATGCAGGTGCCACTTTTCAGCGAGCCATGGACATTGCATTTTGTGGATTATCAAGTAAATGCATTGTTATTTACATGGATGATTTAACTATCTATTCTAAAGATGCATCCACTCATGTAGAAGATTTGAGAAGAGTACTTAAAAGATGTGAAAGGTACGAGATTTCTCTTAACCCAAAGAAATGTTCATTTGGTGTAATTGAAGGTAAATTGGTAGGACATGCCATTTTTGAGAGTGGGATATCCATTGATCTAGACAGAGTAGAAGGAATAAGAAAATTGCAATTACCTAACAGTAAGAAGGAACTAAAGTCTTTTTTTGGTAAGATTAACTTTGTCAGGAAGTTTATTACAGGATTTGCAGAAATTGTGCAACCATTAAACACCATGCTTAAGAAAGATGCAAAAATAGAATGGACACCAGTTGCCAAAGCTGCATTTGAGGATATCAAGGAGGCCATTTCTGAAGCTCCTGTGTTAGCAAGTCCAGATTATACAAAGCCATTTTACATATATTCTTTTGCATCTTCACATTTAGTTGTAATTGCCTTGACACAAAAAGGAGAAGATAATGAAGAAAAGCCCATAGCTTTTATGAGTGCACCTCTGAAAGATGCACAACTAAAGTATCTTGATACAGAAAGATAGGTATTTGCACTAGTAAGACCAATTAAGAAGTTTAGACATTACATCTTACGAAGTCAAGTTAAGGCCATTGTACTAGACGCAGCAGTAAAAATGCTACTAATGCAAAATAAACCTAGAGAGAAGAGAGATAAATGGATTACAATATTGCAGGAGTTTGATATGGAGATTATTCCAATGAATTTGGTCAGAGGACAAGCATTAGTGTAGACCATAGCAAACACAGATCCAAATTTGGTGAAGCAGCAGTATGTATTAAATTCGAATGATGCATCAGGTTGGTATGATGATTTGAATACCTTTCTGATATCAGGAAAATATCTAAGCAAGATGGAGTCTTCTTAGAGGAGAGCTTTAAAGATTAAATCACAGAGATACATGGTACAAGGTGGTCTTCTGTTCAAGAAGAACCATGAAGGTGTATATTTAAGATGTTTAAACAGAGATGAAGCAGATAAGGTATTGTTAGAGTTGCATGATAAATATGGAACTTCTCATGGTTCTCATTTGGCTACTACACATACGATACTAAGAGCAGGATGCTATTGGCCTACAATGTTTAAAGATATAGAGAGTCATATTCGAAGTTGTCATACTTGCCAGACTACAGCAGACAAAGGAAGGAATCAGGCTATTCCATTACAGCCAGTCATTGAGTCTAGGCCATTTGCATAGTGGGGCTTGGATTTCATTGGAGTTATAAATCCTCTGTCATCTATAGGACATAAGTTTATATTGACAGTAACTAACCATTGTACAAGGTGGACTGAAGCCACATGTTGCAAGTTTTCTACTATTGAGGTGGTTATCAAATTTCTTGAAGAAAATATCATAACAAGGTTTGGAGCTCCATATTTGCTGGTATGTGATAATGGCTCTACATTTTCTTCTCTAAAATTTTCTAAATGGGCATTTGAATATGGGATAGTTTTAAATTTTCTTCAAATTATTATCTTCGGGGGAATGGTTTAGCTGAGTCCACAAATAAGATTTTATTGGATATAATCAAGAAGCTAATTGAAAAGAATCCTAGAGAATTGAATACATTGTTAAAATATGTGTTGTGGGTAGATAGGACTAAGGTTAAGTCAGCCTTAGGCAATGCACCTTATCACCTAGTTTATGGGACTGATCCCATACTTCCAGTGAATTTAAGAATACTTGTCTAGAGGTTTGCTAATGAATATTTAGGATTTGATGATCATGGAGAAGCTAGGATAATCCAAATGTTACAATTAGATGAGAAGAGAGATCAAGCCATTGAGAAATTTGCCAAACATCAAGCAGCGGTCAAAAGATGGTTTGACAAAAGAGCAAGAGTCAAAACATTCAAAATATCAGACTTAGTGTTGTGTTGGGACAAAGCACATGAAAAGAAAGGGAATCAAGGAAATTTTGACAAGTTATGGTTTGGTCCATTATAGGTCGCAAAGATAATAGGAGATAATACTTTCAGGCTCAAAACCTTGACTGGGGAAGATGTGACATTACCTGTTAATGGCCAACATTTGAAACACTACTTTTAGGCTTAAGGTGGGGGTAGTTGGTATGTTCTGTATCATAATGTAAATAGTGTACAGTTTTGTTTTGTTGTTGCCTTGTTTTGTTTCTTTTCTGTTGTTTGTTTTGTTGTGGTGTGGGTTTGTGTGTTGTGTTACCTTGGTAGGGATGTTTGTTTTGTTTTGAAGTATACATGAGTGGACTAACAACCACTCAAAACAATAGAAAATTTAGAACATTCAGGTTAATTATTTGAAATATATGCATAACTTGTTGTGACTGTCATGAATGTAGAAAATGGTTTAACTTGTGAAATTTTGTATTCAATAACTGTGGGTTGAATATTCAAGGGAAGTTTCTCACAATGACACACCTAAAATCCTTGGGTTTTTTGAACATACCAGTGTAGGTGTTAGGTGAAAAAGCAGAGGTCACCCTTGCTACCATTACAATTCTCAGCTTAATTTCAGCAAGTGAACACACCTTTCATCATGAAGTTACAAATGTAATATCTTATAAGGTTTCTATCTTACATAAAATATAAAATAATAAAAATTAATAAAATGGATTTTACTAAAAATCTAGATTAAGCCATCTATGTAACTCTACCGGGGCTATAGATGCTTGCTGGCAGTGGGGCTCTACTTAGGAGAATTGTAATGATAACCTTGTTGAGGCTATAGATGCCTGCTGGCAGCAAGGCTCTATCTGGTTGGCTATGAGGGAATGACATCAACTATGTAGTTTAATATCAGTCACTGGTTTGTTCAACTTATTTTCAAGATGAGGATTATTAATCACACGCACCCACTTAAACTGAATGAGAAAATTTGCACCTTGTTGAATACATTAGGTCTAAATTTAAATAATGGTTTACAGAAAAGATAGTTAGAAATTATGAATTTGTTTCATTTAGTTTTCTCCAATGGTTTTCATTTAATTGTTTTGTTTGGTTGCTAGTTGTTGTGATGCTCACAACACGTCCCATTTTACTTCTTAGCAAAATGAGGACCCCTGCTATGGCAGTGGTTTGTTGCTTGTGTGTGGGTTTGCTTGGTGGTAAAAGGGAAAAAGAAGTGAAAGTTACAAGCCTTGTTGAAAATAAAGAAAAATAGCATTAAAATACTAGAGCAGAACAAGAGTGAATTCCTTGTCAAAAATGAGTAAGGGTTGCTTTTTGAACCATTCCAAAATTCCTGATATTTTGCAAGATATGCATGTTTTAGTAAAATGCACTAGGGGAGGGTTTGTACGTTGCATATACAAAGTCATTTTTATGTCAAATCATCATGTGAGTCACATAAAAGAGTTGTTGGGTTTATTATATTTTGATATTTGTATGCATATGGCTAACGCTTTATTCTTTACATACAAGTTGGACCTGACATAATTCAGAGTTAAAAGGAATAATTGGTTAAGTCTGCCACATGTATATCGGGTTTGTATGTCAGACAGAAAGGAAGTATACAAGGGGATATACAATGCAATATACATATCCTGGACCTGAAGAAAATATTAAGTTTAGTTTTATCATGGTATGTTTCACATGTTGTGTGTTGTATGCTTCAGGTTATACTTTTCATATACATACAACGTGGAACATAGGGAAAATTAAAGTCTGGTATAAATGATGCATCATGTCTCAATGTATATTTAAAGATGCATTTCACTTTATATGCATGTCTGGAGTCTAGCGGTTATGAACTGTGGTTTATGGAAGATGAGAAGTCCAAAAGAGAAGATACAAGCATAGTTGTATCATTGAGATACAAAGTGAAAGTTAAGTGGGTCCTGTCGATTGTATGCTTCGGGCTTGTATGTCAACAATGTATATCTCCAATATACAAGCCAATATGGAGATGGGTGCTGGAGAGTATGATTACAGATGGGACCCAGTATGCTTGGGGTGTGTGTGTGCTTGCACACCTATACAGAGACATGCATCACGCAGTGTACCACTGAGGCTCTGGTTTATCAGCAGGCTCGTCTCTCTTACAGTTTTGGTTGTGGGAGAATATTGCGATCACAAGGCCGATATGTGTCTTTCACAGGTAGAGGGGTGAGCCTTATAGTTACGGTTATGCAGGTGTGATTTCCCAGCACAGGCTGGGGAGGCTTGAGTATTGGAGGCATGCCTTTGATGGACTAGATATAGTTGTCTGGCAGCCGTATATTGACTATAAGGTATGGGATGATGAGGCAGATGAGCTGCCTTATTGCTTCCAGACGAGATGGCTTATTAGTAGGACTTAGTACATTTTGGAGTGGTAGATTGTCAGTCGAGTTCAGAGACAGTTTGGCTGTGTACAGGGCGGACTGTAGGGTGAGGCATGCTTTGCCAAGACCCACGCAGAGAGGTACAGGTGGGGTCCTATGGCATCTTATGAGGAGGCATTGGCCGACTTCTAGCAGATTCCCTATGCAGCATGGCCGATGAGGAGAGACATAGTAGATGCTGGCATGACACCAGACTATGAGGAGTGGTTCGCGGTGCACCCATTTCTGAGGTATTCAGGCCCAGGAGAGTTAGCCCCTTGTATTGACGAGGAGGATGTAGCCAGTGTGGGTGCAATTGGCAGGGGGAGGGGAGGACAGAGGAGGAGGAGGAGAGATCCGGGAGATGATGGGAGAGCAAGACAGAGGCAGAGGATCAGAGAGGGGCTCGTGGGCCAGTAGGTAGTTGGATAGGCACAGGTCCAGGGGCTAGTTCAACTAGAGGTAGCACAGAGACAGATGCCACCGCCACAACAGGTGGCACAGCTGAGACATGGACAGATGCCAGCACAGCAGGTGGCACAGGCCAAGCAGGCTCCGTAGGCTGATGTGTAGTAGCAGGTTATGGCTTCATTATAGAGCCAGATTAGGCAGCTGAGGGTTCATCTGAGAGCCACGAAGTCATGGAGAGAGTCAGATGTGACTTAGATATTAGAGTTGTCGAGGGAGAGAGATGCAGCCTTAGCTAGCATGCGGGCTATGAGGTCAGAGAGAGATGCAGCTATGATGGCCATGGGCATATATGGGACTTCCAATTTTTTGGTTTCACAAGTGCAGTAGGCATAGGCACAGGTGGTCCAAGTGCAGGGTGAGCTTACTAAAGCTCAGGCATAGGCTCAGTACTATAGGTTTATATCACAGAGTTGTGTTAGTGGAGCATCATGCCCCTAGCTTTAGGAGCTAGTCAGAGGCATTCCAGTGGGCAGGTGGTTCTCAATATGTAGGCTCAGTGAGGGGTCCCTAGCAGTCAGGGGGAGGCAAAGGAGAGGCCACTACAAGGAGCAGTGTTCCCCGTCAGTAGGGTTAGATAGACCCAGATACTTGTACCAGTTTTGATTGTATCGTAGCACATTTGTGATAGAGGGCTAAGATAGCCGATATATGTACTTTTATTCTGAGACATGTATCACCATTTGTTGTATATATTTATGACATGACTCTGAGATTGGATAGAGATTGTGATATATTGTACATTTGGACATGTGTTTGATGTTTATGTGATGATGTTGTTGTTTCCTGACCTATATGCATGGGCTATATATGTGATGCTTTGATGTTTACATGCTATGGATGTAGCTTATCTTATGATGTGTTATATGTGATGCATACTAAATGAATGATTTTGATTTATGCCAATGCTAATGTAGATGGATATGGTTATGCAGTTCTATATGTATGTGACCTATGTTTTTGATTTTCTTGGGATATGATATATGGATGCACATGTATGTGGATGACCTAATGTATGTAAAATGATTTAATCATGTAAATGACTATCTCATGCATTGTGATATGCAATCTATGCTATGTTTTTGATATGTCCAAATGTACTCAATCGACACAGGTGATGACATAGAAGGAAGAAGAGATGAAGAAATACTGACTTTTATTTGATATACTGCAGGATTGATTTATGGTATGGATGATATGGATTTGTTGGATATGAGACGGATACGGATGTGGATTTGTCATCTTTGCAAGGATTTTTGCTTTCATCATTGTGCACTTTTTGGTATTTTTCGCTTTTTAAAATGTGGTAAGAAAATACAAGCATTTAGGTATAATTAGACTGAGATGACCTGAGTATCACTTACTTGGATTTTGATATAGCAAGTTGATACAAGCATCTAGTCAAACTTGAATCTAGATGACCTGAGTACTTCTTGCATTTTAACAGACAAGGATTGCCCCTTTTCATGCTTAGACCTCGGAGTCCTCAATGATCTTTTGCTGATCATGTCGTTAGATGAAAGTCATCACATTACTAAAGTTTAATCCACAAGCAACATACAAAGAAAAATTATGCCTCCATCATAGCATCTCTAGCTTGTGGCATCCTTGAGTAGCATAGGAAGACATAATGACAAAAATTCAAGACCTTGTAAATTAACTTGTTGACAAAACTTCGTTGCATTAGATGTGTCTTTTGCCATAATTGATGCAGAATCATTTTGAGTGTTTTGATATGGTGTTGCGCTTTGTTTAGGACAGGCTGATGATTTGAGCCAAGGACTTTTGGTTTGGGTAACTTGTTTTGCTGCTCTTGCATGTCTAGTGAAAGGTATCACAATCCTTTATTGGTATCCTCTTAGAATAGTGGCATTCAAGAATCCAAATCCGCAACTAGGTCGAGGAGTTGCCCCCAGTTTAGACAAGGATTGACTTATTATGAGTGAGACGATAGACAGACATGGAGAGATGGACCCTGAGGGACTGACCTAGTGCCTCGGGGGCTCATTGCTAAACGGCCTTGCCTACGTGATGACGCAGAGGCAACGTAGTTTGGGGTAAACCCTAGCGGACCTAAGACCTATGTGATAGCAAGGATGCAGACATGGTATGGACCTAGATTGACTGAAGGACTAGATATGGGAACTGACAGGATAGTGGAGTCAAGAGAAGTGAAGTGAAGCCTCGAGGGCGCATTAAGAATGGCCTTGCCTATGTGATAACTCAGAGGCGACGTAGTTCGACAACGGTTCAAAGGACTAGTTCAAGATGAACGATATGAAGGACACAAGAGACATGAAGTCGGAACAGATGGAGGAAGTGGTTTTTCGTAGGTAGTGCCTATTTACTAGGTTTTCACCACTTGCTTTTATTTGCACGAGAAGATAAAAGTACACATGACACCTGTTTGCCAGGTTTTCACCGTAGGATGATTTTTTTGTTCTATTTTTTATCACTTTTTTGATTTTTTTAAATTTTTTTAGGACTCCCTTACATTGGGGTTTTCAAGTATAGAACTTGCAAAGGTGCATGCTATTGATAGGATCATCGAACAGTTCACCTTCAGATGTAGCCAATTGATATGCCCCCGATCCATAAGCTGTGATGACGACATAGGGACCCAGCTAGTTAGGTTCAAACTTTCCTTTCTTTTCTCTGTCTTGCTGATTTCTGGGATTTTCTCTTAGGACTAGGTCACTGACTTGGAATATCCAGGGTTTTACTTTGTGATTGTAGCTTCTGGACATGCGTTGCTGATATGCTTTCAAGTGGTTAAAGGCCTGTTGCCTTCGTTCTTCGAGCAGCTCTAATTCTTGGAGTCGGGTTACTCTGTACTCTTCATCTGATATGAGGCCTTTTAATGAGACTCGCAAGGATGGGATCTCGACTTTAATGGGCAAGATAGCTTCAGATCTATAGACTAGGGAGTATGGTTTTGCACCTGTGGGTGTGCGAATGCTTGTGCGGTAGGACCATAATGCGGGATTTAGTTGGACATGCCAATCATGGCCAGCATCATTGACAGTCTTTGAGGATTTTTAGAATGGTTTTATTTGATGCCTCAGCTTGGCTATTACCTTGTGGGTAATAAGGAGTTGAGAAGTGGTGCTGGATATGGAATTTGTCGCATAGTTCCCTGACATCTTGGTTTTTGAAGGGTTGTCCATTATCTGTGATAATGGATGAAGGGACACCATAATGACAAATGATATAGTTTAGGATATGTTAGCACTTATTTTGACCTAGGGTTGATTTTCATGATCAGGGGGTTTCTTCATTTGAACCCTTTATCTTCTTGCCCATTTTTCTAAGTGTTGGACCTCCTCAGCATTTTTCAGCTGCAGCATCATATTTTCCTGAGGAGGAGGTCATCATCATCATCTTGTCTTCGATGATGGTCTGCATCATCGTGTTCTCCGTCGACCGGTTTCTCATCGTCATCATCATATTTTATTATCGGGTGATGTTTGGATATCATCCTGATCCTGCTGATGAGCTACAGTGCGCCCTGATTTGCTTGCGGGGGTGATTTTTCAAGTATCCGGTGATCTTCCATTTATCACCTTGCCCAAACATGATGATGATGTTGCCCCGATATTCTGAAGTGGTTATTCTTCGAGTTGTTCGACCTGACTTGTTTTTTCTTAAGGGTCGTCATCATCATCATCATACTTCCAGTTATCACTGTGCTGCTTGCGGGGGTCATCATATTTTCTGCCTTCATGATATTTCGCCGGGGTGATACCTTTATCATCGGGTGATCTTGGTTATGATCATCCTGATGATGTTGTTGAAGATTTCTGAGTGTGACCCGATATTCACTAGGGTCATCATATTTTGAACGTCAGGATGATCTTAGTCAATATCATCCTGATGATGTTGTATCACTTCATGTTCGTTGTTTTATCATCCTGATGATGCTGACGTCATTCTTATGACAGGGTGATATCTATTTCTCTGCCTATCTGCATCATGATATTTCCGAAGGAGGGGGTGATATTTTCATATCACCCGGGTGTATGTTTGTTCCAGCGTCATGATGATGCTGATATCAAGGAGATATCCGCCTGCCGGCTTTGTGCATTATATAGTGGGGGTGATCTTTTCAAGCATCATCATATTCATCTATCGCCCCAATCTTATAGTGGAGCTACAGTGCAACCTGATATTTGTGCATCAGGATGATATTCCCAAATATCCGGTTATCTTCCGAATATCATCCTGATGTCGATATGATGATGACGTTATCAAGGTCCGGGGGGGTCATATTTCTAACATAGATCATCTTGTGGAGATCTCCCGATATTTGCAAACATGATGATGACGTCATCCGGATATGAGGAGGTGCGCATTGGGCGGATATGATGATGACGTCATCAGGATGTTCATCGGCCAGACTTTTGGTATAAGCTCAGCAGGAGGATGTTCCTCCGATGGATCAGGTTGTGCGGATGAAGGCGATTATCATGCAGGTGATATTGCAATATGATGCTGACGTCAGGGTGATATTTCAAGAGACAGGATATCATGCTGCTGGAGGATGATGATGATGAAGTCTTATACTAGTGTCGTCAAGAGAAAAAGCACCGACATCATATATGCTCATGACCTAGTATATAAAGTGTTAATGAGGTTGCTGCGGGGTGCATGTGGGATAATTGATATCCTGCATATTCGAAATATCAGGATGATGAATCTCGGCGGGAAATGGTTGCGATCGACTGTTAGATGTTTTTCCCAAGGCCGCGGGTTGGTGCGCCATTAATGGCGAAGGTTGCAGAGGTATGGGTGGATCTGGTACCCGATTGAAGGTGTACATCAGCGGACAGTGGCGCAGGGCTCGAGATATATTCCTGTCTCCTCCCCTAACTGCTGCATTCATGTTTGGGCACCAGTCTGGTAGTGTTTGAGCGCCATTTTGTGGATACTGTGTATCTGGCGGGATTTTTGGTCAACCATGTAATTAATTGCTGTGGTACACTACCTGGCTGTTATAAGCAGGAAGTGTTACTCATTTGTGGTTGTTGAAAGTTGAAGATTTTTGGCTCTGTAATTCATAACAAGCTGATCTGGTTGCTCTATACAGCTTAACCTGTGAGTTTATGTATCTCTTGTTGTATGTTTTTGGCATGAACCCACTGATTTCATGATTAATCTTATATGAGAAATGCTATCTTAGCATGTGTTGTGTTAATTCTGTCTCCAGTATTGCATGTATTCTTCTTCTGAATCTAGATATTTGGGTAATGTTTAGATTCTAGAGCATAGAATTCCTATGTTGAATGTCTGATCTTTTAACTTCTGCTCAAGGGGTAGATTAAACTGTTTTCAGGTTGAACATTGGGAAGGGTATACTGCAGTAGGGATGCCATAAGTAGAGATAACTTAACACTCTATATTGGGAGATATCTGTAAGGCAGGTATCACATATATCCCCTTGAAATCCAGTTTTAGCTGTTCATGCTGATCATTCACAGGTGTATGTCTACTGACTCCAGGCCCTGGATAGGCACCAATCTTGCTTTGTGTTTGTGTTACAACCATGTCCAGCTTTGCATCCAAACTTAAAATCCAAATCAAAATCTGAAACAACCATTAGGACATTAGAGTTAGTTTTAGGAACCTCAGTCCTCTGTCTACAACTGCAAATAGGCCCAAAGCTAGCCCCTTTGCTCTTATCTTTCAGTTTTGGTCTACTTACAGGAGGACTTATCTGCTTTCTGTCAGCATCCCAGCCTTGTACGCATATCCTCATGGATGTTGAGTAGGGAATACCCCCCTAGGTCTTGCAGAGCCTGAAGAAGAAGAGGAGATAAAATATAGAGTCTATCTCCTACACTGTTGGCCCCTGGCCCAGAGATCCTGTTGATCACTGATGGCTACCTTGTAGGGAAATCTGGGAATAAGCATCCAATCTGGGAAAAAACCAACAGAAATTGGCGACTCTGCTGGGGAACCTTGTGAAAAAACCTTGGTTTTCAGAAGAAAACAGTTCCTAGTAATAGGTGGCGACTCCGAAGTAATCTCCCAACCAGTCAAAGTAAAATTTATATGCAGGGGAGAAGATCCCAACAAAATCCTTTATTTGAAGAGTTACCAGTAACAAAAAGAATGATGTACAGAAGAAAAGGAGCTGTCTCAGTTAGTCATGAGAGTTCCCCCATAAAAGGTGATGATGTACAAGATAACCCTAGGCCATCAGGACAGCATGTGCCTTACTTTTCAAATGCAGAAGCTGATATTCAAGGTGCATATGAGAGGCAACAGGGTGGTAGCATGAGAATGAGGTCAGAGGTGTTCCAAGAACGCCCATTTCTAGACCCAAGTGAAAGGTTTGAAGAGGCAGAGTCTCTGAGGGATGATGAAGATGATGACCAGAATGGTATGAGACCATCTACCTCCAGACCTAAGGATGAACAGTTAGCTAAAGAAATTAGAAGTCTAAGAGCAGAACTAGAATATCTACAAGCCATGAAAATCAGAGATGATATGAAGCAGAAAGTGCAAGCCTTAAGAACTGCCCAAAATGATTCAGTTCCTACCCTAGAGAATGCAAATGTGCAGAGACATCAGCAAAGATATGAAGTGCAACATCAGCATCATGATGAGAGACAAAATGTGAATGATGCTAGGATACCACTGAACAATGCAGGAAACCAGAATGCAAATAGAAATGTTAATGTTAATCCGCTAAACAGACAGCCCATGCAGTTAGATAGATTCAGGCAGCTAGTGTTTGATGGTATTCCTGGGTATCCTAACCCCATTGATAAGCATCTGAGGCTGCAAGTGCCTAAATTTTCAGGAAACAACACAGTGTCAGGAGAAGATCATCTAAAAGCCTTTCAAAATGTCATGGATAACTTTGAGGTTGAACATGAGGATGTTTTCATGAAGTCATTCATGTAATCCTTAATAGATGAGGCAAGAGAATGGTACAGGAATCTGCCTGACCGGAGTATTTCATCATGGGATGATTTTAAAAGGATGTTCAAGGAGCAATATGGTGATAAAACTGACCCTAGCTTTTTTGTAAATGAGTTCACCAGTATCACTAAAGGGTCAAATGAGCAAGTTGCAGAATTTAATGCAAGATTTACTAAAGTGTTGAACAAATTGCCACATCACATGAGGCCAAATGAACCAATGTGCATAATTATGTATATCAATGCCTTTGATGCAAAGACTGCATATGGATTAAGAGATAAAGGTCCTGCTACTCTCAGGGATGCTTTCAGAATTGCAGTGAATATTGAAAACAACAGGAAAGCATCGGGCAAGACAAATAGAAGGGATGATGTAAAAATTCTGCAGAACCCAAACAAGCCTCAGAACACTCAAGGTAGTACATCTGCCCCTGAAGATAAGATAGACAAATTGGCAAATGTTGTTAAGGACCTAAGCTATAGATTAGCTAGAAGTGAAAAAGGGATGGGTCCTGATAGGCAAGTCTATCAAAGGCAGGAAAAGAGGCCATCATTACATGATATGCCTTATAACACCAATTGGCATGATGGTAAGCCTATATTCCCACGTAACAACACAAATCAGAGGGCTCAACATGTCAAAGAAACTCCTGATCCTCTAAAGAAAGCTATAAATATTGCTGATGATGCTCCGTGGTGTATAATTTGTCAGATGCCACATTCACAGTCACAGTGTATGATTGCTCAATCCTTGTATGATAATGCTACATCCTGTAATGAATGCAATGAGCCACATCATGTGCAGGATGATGATGTTAATATGATGTCCATAGGCAATGGATATACTCTTTATGATGCTGATGAGAATACAGATCATCAAATTCAGGCCTGCCAACAGTTCCCATATGATGAAGATAATGAAGATAACTATGTGTATGCTCAGAACTCACACAATTTTCTGAGTAACTTACAACGACCTTCTGATGAGGAAATTAGAGCCTTCACAGCTGCAGCAGTTGCTCAAGTCAAAAGCAACTACAATCTCAGAGGTAAAAATCAAGTAGGCAGCCCACATCAGCCAGAAGATATTTCTGCAGGTCAGCTAGTGCATGGTCATAAAGGAACTGAACCACAAAAAAGGCAGTGGGTAAATAATAAATAAAACTTTAGACACAGAACAGGTCATGAATCTCAAGGACCAGAAATCAAAATCCCTCAGGCTGAAGATCAAAGTAGAGGTTCCCAAGACAAGAATGATGATCAGGGAACTATGAAAATGAAAGCTAAATCAGCTCAGGATAAAAACAAGATTGTGGAGCAAGCTACAACTGTTATACAAAATTGTGCTCCATTTGATATAGCTCAGATCCTCTCTCAGGTAAAAGTCTCTGTTCCACTTATGGAACTCATGAAAGTGGAAGAGATCAAGAATAGGACAATATCCCTAATCTCAGGGGTACCTTTTCAAGCTAAACAAGATGTTCAGACCCAGGGTGAGAAACATATCATGTGTAATGAAGAAGATGAGACTCCTGAAGTCTATTTAGGAGTGACTATGACAAAGTGTCCTTCACAAGTGGAACCATTTTATGTTTCCCTGGTTATAAATGGAAAAATAATTAGAAATTGTATGCTTGACTCTGGAGCATCTACAAATGTCATGCCTTTGGCCATCATGCAACAAACTGGATTAAAAATTGACAAGGCATGTGGAAAATGTTATGCTATGGATGCTAGAGAGGTACCAGTCATTGGAATCATGAAGGATGTAGATTTCAAACTGGCAGCATTTCCTGAAAAGAGATATAAAATGAATATAACAGTGGTTGACATCAAGCCACAGTATGGTATGTTGTTGTCAAGAAGATGAGCAGCACTAATTGGTGGAAGTATGCAGCTGGACCTATCATATGCCATGATTCCAATGAATGGCAGGGATGTCAAGCTAATCAGAGAGCAAAGATCATCAGAGATAGTGGAAGACCAAGAAGCAAATGAACAGGTATGCTTTGTAGACACTGACTGTGATAACTTCAAGGTTGTCTCAGATGATACTGAAGATAAAGAAAAAAATGTATGCATTGGAGAGCTGGATCAGCAAGGCTTATGGACCATGTTTTTTGATGGAGCTTGTGCAAAAGAAGGCTCTGGAGCTGGAGTTATTTTCCTGTCTCCAACTGGTAAGCTCCTCAAATTCTCTTTCTTGCTGAGGTTTGATTGCACAAACAACATTGCAGAATATGAGGCTTTACTCTTAGGCCTAAATATTGCTCTCAAACATGGAATTAAGATGTTAAGAGTATTTGGGGATTCTGAGCTGATTGTATCCCAAATTAGAAATAAGTATGCTGCAAAAAATAAAAGATTGAAACAATACAAGCATGCTGTTTGGGATACCATTGAATTATTTGATGCATTTTCAATAGGCTGGGTAGAGAGGTCAAAAAATGTTATGGCTGATTTCTTAGCCAATGTTGCAATAAGGCCAGATGACATCACTCTGTCAGGTGTTACAAATGTAGAAGTTAAAATTAGGCCTGCAGTACCAGAAAATATATGCAGTTGGCAAGTGTTTAATAATGATAGGGATTTGTTGAAATTCTTGCACTGCATAGATGAATATGAGAATCAACAAATTGATTTCCAAGCTTTTGTAGAGACTGTAGATGGAAAAGAAACTCTTGTGGGAAAAGAGATAATTCAATTGAAGACTAATAAAATCCCTAGAGGGTTGGTAGCTTTGGAAAGAGCTTTTGACAGTAGAGATAAGCTGGTCACAAGGACATCTCCCGCAAATAAGGAAGATTTAGAGGAGATAAATTTGGGGACATCTCAGGCCCCTCAGAAGGTATACATTGGTAAACAGCTCAAACCACACATTAGGAGTATGCTGATTGCATTACTGAAAAAGTATAAACATGTTTTTGCTTGGTCATATGAGGACCTAAAAGCCTATAGGGAAGATTTATTCCAGCATGAGATCCCATTGAAGCCTGGAGCTAAGCCATTTAGACAAAAGCAAAGACCTATTAATCCTACCTTAGCTCCCAAGATGCAAGAAGAACTCAAAAGGCTCAGGGAAGCTGGAATAATTGTGCCAATCAGACATTCAACTTGGGTGTCTAACCTTGTCCCAGTCAGAAAAAAGAATGGTGATATTAGGCTTTGTGTTGATTTCAGGAACTTGAATGTATCCTCTTTAAAGGATAACTATCCACTGCCTAATATAGAAGCTATGTTGCAGAGAGTGACTGGTTGTGAACTCCTATCCATGATGGATGGATTTTCAGGATATAATCAGGTAAAGGTAAAGGAATCAGAACAGTATAAAACTGCCTTTACCACTCCATGGGGAACTTATGTGTATGTTAGAATGCCATTTGGACTAACCAATGCAGGTGCCACATTTCAAAGAGCAATGGATGTTGCTTTTGCAGGGTTGATTGATTCAATCCTGGCTGTATATCAGGATGACTTGACTGCTTACTCAAAGAAAGAAGAGCAGCATTGTTTGCATCTGGAGCAGATTTTCATAAGAGCACTAGAGTATGGTATTTCTTTAAATCCAAAGAAGTGTGCCTTTGGGGTAGTTGAAGGAAAGCTCCTGGGACATATTGTTTCCAAGGATGGAGTCAGGATAGATCCAGAGAGAGTGGCGGCTATTGACAGAATTCAAATGCCAAAAACTGTGAAAGGAGTTCAGTCCTTCTTTGGACAGATAAATTTTGTTAGGAGATTTGTTCCCAACTTTGCAGAAACCACAAGGAACATTTCCAAGATGATGAAGAAGGATGCAACTGTCAACTGGGAAAGGGAAGCAATAGAATCATTTCAGAGTATCAAAGAGGCAATCAAGATGGCCCCTGTTCTTAAATCTCTTGATTTTTCTAGGCCATTCCAAGTATTTTCATTTGCTTCCTTTCATACTGTTGCTGCATGTTTGTTACAGAAAAACGAAGATGGTTTTGAACAGCCCATCGCTTTCTTCAGTATGTCCTTGCAGGCCTCTGAGTTGAAGTATGATATTATGGAAAAACAGGCATATGCACTAGTCAGAGCCATCAAAAGTTTCAGACCATACTTGGTAGGATCATATATAATTGCATATGTACCTCATGCAGCAGTCAAAGACATATTCACTCAGCAGGAGGTGACTGGAAGAAGGTGCAGATGGATAAACAAACTGCAAGAGTTCAACATAGACATACAAGTTACTAAGTTGATAAGAGGACAAGGATTAGCCAAGATGATGGCACAGTCAAACTTGGAAGCATGCCAAGTTAATGCAGTCCAAGATGAGAGTGTAAATGTATCAGGATCTGAATGGTACAAGGATATTATCTACTACTTGCAAAATCTGAATTGTCCTTCCCATTTCAGTGACAGTCAAAAGAGGACTTTAAAGTTACATGCAATCAGGTATGTTATTGTTCAAGGTGAGCTATACTGGAAAAACCCTGATGGTGTGCTGCTGAGATGTGTGGATGAGGATATGGCTAACAATGTTTTGATTGATATGCATAAAGGATTGTGTGGTGGACATTATACTGCCCAAACAACAGCTCATAAAATTCTCAGAGCAGGATATTGGTGGCCCACTCTCTTTTCAGATGCACAAAGGTTAGTGAGAAAGTGTGACCCTTGCCAAAGATTCTCAGGAAAGCTGAAATATGATGGTGCTTTACCCCTCAGAACTGTAACTGTGGATGCTCCATTCCAGCAATGGGGAATTGACTTCATAGGGGAAATTGCAGACAAATCAAGTGGGGGACACAGTTGGATTTTGGTGGCAACCGATTACTTTACCAAATGGATTGAGGCCATTCCAACTAAGAGAGCTACAAGTAAGGTGGTGATAGATTTCATACTAGAAAATATTATCATCAAGTTTGGAGTACCATTTAAGATAGTCACTGATAATGCTATGTGCTTCAGATCAAGTGAATTTGTTGATTTTTGCAACAGGTATGGGATAAATCTGTCATATACATCACCATATCACCCACAAAGAAATGGTCAAGCAGAATCAAGCAATAAGAGCATCATGAAAATTATCAAGAGGATACTGGACAAGAACAAGAGAGCTTGGGACTCAAAGTTGAACTTAGCAATATGGGCTGACAGAGTGATAGTGAAAAGGGCTATTGGGAAGTCACCTTTTGAGCTAGTATATGGTGCATCAGCTAGATTGCCCATAAACAATCTCCTACCAGTTTACAGATTCATTCAGGAAAATGATGAGGAGATTGAGGATTCCATGACAGAAAGAGTGAATCAGCTGGTTGCATTGGATGAAGACAGAAGGAAAGCCCACCAGATCAATCTCAAAAGACAACATGATGTGAAATATCAGTTTGACAGGAGAACTACAAAAAGGAAGTTTCAAGTCAATGATCTGGTGCTCATTTGGAATGCCAAAGGTCAGGAAAAGGGTAAACATGGTAAATTTGGACCCTTATGGATGGGCCCATATCAGGTTTGCAATACTCATGGGGAGGATTCTTATTTCCTCCAGGCCCTAGATGGTGAAGTTCTGGAATTGCCTGTGCATGGCCAATTCCTTAAGTTCTATTTTGCATAAATGATTTGTTGCTGTGCACATTTGTAAAAACATGTATGTAGTGTAAATGCCTTGTACAGCTCGCGTTTTTTGGCTTTTTGTCTGGTCTGCCCGGAGATCTGGTTCTCGCTGCAGGCTTTCACCTGCACGTCCCCATTCGGAGCCACTGTTAGCACTCATTTTGACCTAGGGTTGATTTTCATGATCAGGGGGTTTCTTCATTTGAACCCTTTATCTTCTTGCCCATTTTTCTAAGTGTTGGACCTCCTCAGCATTTTTCAGCTGCAGCATCATATTTTCCTGAGGAGGAGGTCATCATCATCATCTTGTCTTCGATGATGGTCTGCATCATCGTGTTCTCCGTCGACCGGTTTCTCATCGTCATCATCATATTTTATTATCGGGTGATGTTTGGATATCATCCTGATCCTGCTGATGAGCTACAGTGCGCCCTAATTTGCTTGCGGGGGTGATTTTTCAAGTATCCGGTGATCTTCCATTTATCACCTTGCCCAAACATGATGATGATGTTGCCTCGATATTCTGAAGGGGTTATTCTTCGAGTTGTTCGACCTGACTTGTTTTTTCTTAAGGGTCGTCATCATCATCATCATATTTCTAGTTATCACTGTGCTGCTTGTGGGGGTCATCATATTTTCTGCCTTCATGATATTTCGCCGGGGTGATACCTTTATCATCGGGTGATCTTGGTTATGATCATCCTGATGATGTTGTTGAAGATTTCTAAGTGTGACCCGATATTCACTAGGGTCATCATATTTTGAACGTCAGGATGATCTTAGTCAATATCATCCTGATGATGTTGTATCACTTCATGTTTGTTGTTTTATCATCCTGATGATGCTGACGTCATTCTTATGACAGGGTGATATCTATTTCTCTGCCTATCTGCATCATGATATTTCTGAAGGAGGGGGTGATATTTTCATATCACCCGGGTGTATGTTTGTTCCAGCGTCATGATGATGCTGATATCAAGGAGATATCCGCCTGCCGGCTTCGTGCATTATCTAGTGGGGGTGATCTTTTCAAGCATCATCATATTCATCTATCGCCCCAATCTTATAGTGGAGCTATAGTGCAACCTGATATTTGTGCATCAAGATGATATTCCCAAATATCCGGTTATCTTCCAAATATCATCCTGATGTCGATATGATGATGACGTCATCAAGGTCCGGGGGGGTCATATTTCTAACAAAGATCATCTTGTGGAGATCTCCCGATATTTGCAAACATGATGATGACGTCATCCGAATATGAGGAGGTGCGCATTGGGCGGATATGATGATGACGTCATCAGGATGTTCATCGGCCAGACTTTTGGTATAAGCTTAGCAGGAGGATGTTCCTCCGATGGATCAGGTTGTGCGGATGAAGGCGATTATCATGCAGGTGATATTGCAATATGATGCTGACGTCAGGGTGATATTTCAAGAGACAGGATATCATGCTGCTGGAGGATGATGATGATGAAGTCTTATACTAGTGTCGTCAGGAGCAAAAGCACCGACATCATATATGCTCATGACCTAGTATATAAAGTGTTAATGAGGTTGCTGCGGGGTGCATGTGGGATAATTGATATCCTGCATATTCGAAATATCAGGATGATGAATCTCGGCGGGAAATGGTTGCGATCGACTGTTAGATGTTTTTCCCAAGGCCGCGGGTTGGTGCGCCATTAATGGCGAAGGTTGCAGAGGTATGGGCGGATCTGGTACCCGATTGAAGGTGTACATCAGTGGACAGTGGTGCAGGGCTCGAGATATCTTCCTATCTCCTCCCCTACCTGCTGCATTCATGTTTGGGCGCCAGTCTGGTAGTGTTTGAGCACCATTTTGTGGATACTGTGTATCTGGCGGGATTTTTGGTCAACCATGTAATTAATTGCTGTGGTACACTACCTGGCTGTTATAAGTAGGAAGTGTTACTCATTTGTGGTTGTTGAAAGTTGAAGATTTTTGGCTCTGTAATTCATAACAAGCTGATCTGGTTGCTCTATACAGCTTAACCTGTGAGTTTATGTATCTCTTGTTGTATGTTTTTGGCATGAACCCACTGATTTCATGATTAATCTTATATGAGAAATGCTATCTTAGCATGTGTTGTGTTAATTCTGTCTCCAGTATTGCATGTATTCTTCTTCTAAATCTGGATATTTGGGTAATGTTTAGATTCTAGAGCATAGAATTCCTATGTTGAATGTCTGATCTTTTAACTTCTGCTCAAGGGGTAGATTAAACTGTTTTCAGGTTGAACATTGGGAGGGGTATACTGCAGTAGGGATGCCATAAGTAGAGATAACTTAACACTCTATATTGGGAGATATCTGTAAGGTAGGTATCACATATATCCCCTTGAAATCCAGTTTTAGCTATTCATGCTGATCATTCACAGGTGTATGTCTACTGAATCCAGGCCCTGGATAGGCACCAATCTTGCTTTGTGTTTGTGTTACAACCATGTCCAGCTTTGCATCCAAACTTAAAATCCAAATCAAAATCTAAAACAACCATTAGGACATTAGAGTTAGTTTTAGGAACCTCAGTCCTCTGTCTACAACTGCAAATAGGCCCAAAGCTAGCCCCTTTGCTCTTATCTTTCAGTTTTGGTCTACTTACAGGAGGACTTATCTGCTTTCTGTCAGCATCCCAGCCTTGTATGCATATCCTCATGGATGTTGAGTAGGGAATACCCCCCTAGGTCTTGCAGAGCCTGAAGAAGAAGATGAGATAAAATATAGAGTCTATCTCCTACACTGTTGGCCCCTGGCCCAGAGATCTTGTTGATCACTGATGGCTACCTTGTAGGGAAATCTGGGAATAAGCATCCAGTCTGGGAAAAAACCAACAGGATAAATGAGGCAATCTGTTTGCCTGTGATGTTGGCTAGAGGCACGGCCTCAACCCACTTCGTGAAGTACTCTATGGCAGTGATAATGAATTTATGCCCACTTAAGGAAGGAGGGTGGATCTTGCTCACTAAGTCGAGTCCCCACTGACAGAAAGGCCAAGGAGTTGTCAATGGCTATAGCTCTTGCGCTGGCGCATGTATCAAGTTCCCATGGATTTGGCACTTTTTGCATTTCTTTACAAACTAATAGGAGTCTTGTTCCATTGTTGGCCAATAGTATCCCATGCGTATGAGTTTCTTGGCTAGGGTAGGGCCACTAGAGTGAGCCCCGCATATTCCATCGTGTATTTTGCTTAGAGCAATTTGATATTCCTCTCTATCTAGACACCTAAGGAGAGTACCATTGAGACCCCGACGATATAGGGTGTTAGCGACAATGGCATACCGGGATGCCTGCCAGAAGAAGGTTCTTTTCTGGTTATGGGAGAGGTTAGGTGGGAGGGTATTCTCTTTTAGATAGGCAAATATTTTACCATAGAGTGGGGAATCGGCTCCTACGATGTGGCATATGATATGGGATTCTGGGGTGTCATAAGCAGGACAGGAGAATGGCTCTACTAAGAACTCATATCATGTTTGATTTCCTGGAATGTTGAGGAGAGATGCAATTGTAGCCATTGCGTTTGTAGCTTTATTCTCGATCCTTGGTATCTGGTCAAATGATATCTTGATGAAATATTCCTTGAAGTCATCTACCATTTGTTTGTAAGGAATCAGTTTCTCATCCTTCATTTGGTAGTCATCATTTACTTGGTTGATGACCAGTTGTGAGTCACCATAGACTTGAAGTTCCTTGATGTTCCACTCAACTGCTAGCTTGATACCGATGACCAGAGCCTCATATTCCGCTATGTTGTTAGTGCATGGGAACATTAATCTTTATGACTTTGGAATAGTGTCGCCATTAAGTGTGATTAATAAGATACCTACCCCCGATCCATGTTGAGTGTAGGAGCCATCAAAGTACATTTTCCAGTTTGCTGTGTTGGCGTGGAAGATAGACTCATCTGGAAATTCAAAGCTCAGGGGTTGTCATCTGTTAAAGGTGCCTCCGCTAGTTGATCTGCAAGCACTTGTCCTTTTATCGCTTTTCTATCCACATATTCAATCTCAAACTCATTGAGAAGCATGACCCACTTTGATAATCTACCTGTTAAGGCAGCCTTGTTGAGTAAGTATTTCAGTGGATCAATCTTTGCCACCAGTTTAACCGAGTGTGACAGCATGTAATGTCTCCATTTTTGTGAGGCAAATACAATAGTTAGACATGCTCTTTCTATTGGTGTGTATTGCAATTCGTATCTGACGAGTGTTTGACTAATGTAGTAGATAGCCTATTCTTTGCCATCATAGTTCTGTTGAGCAAGGAGAGCTCCCAAAGCTGTTGGTGTAGCTGAGATATACAGTAATAGAGGCTTGCCCTAAATTGGTGGCATTAATACTGGTGGCTTAATTAGGTATTCCTTTAGCTGTTGAAATGCCTGCTCACATGACTCGTTCCATTTGAAGGGTACAGTTTTGTGTAGCAGATGAGAGAATGGGTGGCACTTGTTTGCCATTTGGGAAATGAACTATCTAATAGATTGTAGTTTGCCCTGTAGGGATCTCAATTGAGTCAAATTTTTAGGAGGTGGCATCTCCATTATTGCCTTCACCTTAGCGGGATCAACTTCGATACCATTTGTAGACACTATGTATCCTAGTAATTTTCTTGATGTAACCCCAAACACACACTTCTTTGGATTAAGTCACGCATTGAACTGTTCTAGTCTGTTAAAGATCTTGTCTAGTACTGCTAGATGCCCTTCTCTTGTGAGAGACTTTGCTAGAATGTCATCGACATAGTCTTCCATTATAGTATGCATCATATCATGGAAGATCATTGTCATGGCTCTCTGATATGTTGCCCTAGCATTTTTTAGACCAAACAGCATAACACACCAGCAGTAAGTGCCCCAAGGACATGTGAAGGTAGTTTTGTGTTGGTCTTCAGGTGCAATCTTTATTTCGTTATATCCTGAGAAACCGTCCATGAGTGACAACATAGTGTGTCCTACCGTAAGATCGACAATCATGTCTATGTTGGGCAGGGGGAAGTCATCTTTGGGACAAGCCTTGTTCAATTCTCTAAAATCATTGCATATTCTGACCCTGCCATCTGGTTTGGCCACCGGTACTATATTTGAAACCCATTCAGGATAGTCTATAGGCCTAATAAATCTGACATCTAACAACTTCTTTAGTTCTTCTTTCACCATGAGGGCCACATGTAGATGCATCATTCTAAGTTTTTGTTTGACTCATTTAGCTCCTGGAGCTAGAGATAAATGATGCATGATAAGATTTGGATCTAGCCCTGGCATGTTAGTGTATGTCCATGCAAAGTTGATTTGTTTTCTTTTGAAGAAATTTGTAAATGCTAGTTTTTCATGTTCTGTTAGAGCCTTGGCCATGTGGACCATTCTCGGATTATCACCTGTGTTGACATTGATTGCTTCTGCTGGTTTGATTAAGATCAATGATCTCTCCTGATGTGTAAGATTGGGGAGAGGGTCAAGCCTTCCATCCTTTGGTGCCTCAGAGAGGTTTTCACCATTGGATACATCTTTATTTTTACTATTTTGATGATCTAACACTACCATAGAGTGGTTTTCACCATTAGATCGTTCTTTTATTTTGATGTTTTTATGACTGAAAGGCTTGGCATTCTCTCCAAAATAGGCCTTCTCGTTAAGTTCAATAGCATAGCCAGCTCTGTGGTAGCCTACAGGTATGTGATCTCTAAGTTCAAGGTAATTGATGATCGCGTCATCGTTTTCAAAGGTGTCTAGTTTAGGGGTGGTACCTTCTAGGTCCTAGTCGATAAGTTTAGGGTGTACCAAAGGTAAGGGATCATTAGGTTGATCTGGTTCAGTGGCGTTGATGGTTAGGATAGAGTTATTGAAGGAGCAGACAAAGTCTACGATGGTACTCTCTATTAGTGGGTCTGTCAAGGGGGGAAACATTCCTTCCTCATGATTTTCACTATTGTTGCTATGTAGGTCAGACTCTAATGGCCTAGCCCTTGGACCTTGTCCCTCATTGTCATGGGTTGGGTCATACTCGTGGACAACATCAATATCTTTTTCATCACAAGACATCTCAGAGAGGCTGTCCCATTCATACTTGTTAGAATTAGTTTCGCTCCCCATTTACATTCTCTGAATTTGTTCAACCAGATTGCTAGTGGATGCCTCTGTTTGTTTTCCTTTGATCTTGTTGGTTCTGTTGTTTCTTGGTGCTCCAGTGTAGCCTAGCCCTGTAGTGTCTCGAGCTATTAAGGTATGAGGTTGGATGGGTTCAGTAATGCCATCCTTTCTTGAACCAAGTGGACCATGTCCTTCATACCCCATTCTTTGTAGCATTTGAAAGCCTTGACCATATTGTGCCGTTTGTATAATGGGATGGCCATGTTGTGTTGAGGAGCTAGCTTCATCCTTGTATAGCCACTGTAGGATGTCTTTTTCATCACTTTCATCTTCTAGGCTTTCCCATTTTACAAATGGTCCTTTGGTTGGCTTCTCTGTTGTGGGTGTTTTTAAGATAGGTCTCCCATAGGATCGAGGAGATAGAGGCAATTGTGCCAAGTAGAGGGATTGAGATACCATGTATTCACCTAGGCCATTATCTTTGAGTTGGAGTTTTAGTTGAGATACCCCTGAAGAAGAAGCAAGTGTAGCTAGGTCAACATGAGAGGAGGAAGAAGCAGAGGCACGGTTATTGGGGATCACAACTTCTGGTTTGGGCTGAATGGAGTTGCAGTATTGATAGGGGTTAGGATCACCTTGGATGGTGATCTCTTGTCCTTCATGTGGGAACTTGATACATTGATGGTATGTAGAAGGTACTGCTTTCAAAGCGTGGATCCATAGTCGCCCAAGAAGAATGTTGTATGCTAGCTCCATATCAAGGACTTGACAAGCTACATCTTTCACTATGGGGCCCACCCTGATTGGTAGGGTAACAATTCCTTTAGACGTTCTTTCTTCCTCATCATAGGCTTTTATAGTGATTTTTCTTTTCGGATCTATAGCCTTCTCTGAAAACCCCAATGTAAGGATTAGCTTTAATGTGCAGATATTCAAACCAACCCCTCCATCTATTAGGACTCTTTTGATCTTGTGCTTGTGTATGAAAGCTTCAATGTGAAGGGAGGCATTATGGGGTTGAGTGATAGACTTATCATCCTTCTCAGTGAATGATAGGAAGTACGGTGAGGTGATGTGACAGACCATAGTTTGGAATTGCTCTTTGGCCAGGTTCGTGGGAACAGAGGCTTCTGCTAAGGCTTTGTCAAGTATAGACCTATGAGAAGGAGACAGATGCAGAAGTTCCAACATGGAGATGTGTGCAAGTGTTTTGTGGAGTTGATCCACGATACTGTATTGATCAGACGGGGGAGCGGAAGTTCCTCTAAGGGTGACCTTGTTACTAAATTTAGTAACATTGCAATCTAGATCCTTATTGATAGTGATCACATTGATGTGTGAATCACCTTTTGAGATATGGTTAACAACATAGTCGAAGCTAACGTTTGTGTAGTTTGCATTGTTAGAGCCACTATTATTTCTATTGGAAGGTCCTCCCTGCTCATAGTTAGGAAGAGGATCCTTGAATGCCTGATGATCATTGTTGGAGGTATGTCTATGAGATTGTCTGTTGACAGATATTTTGTTTTGCTCTATTAAGTCTTGGATTATATGCTTGAGTGCAATACAATCATTTATCTTGTGCTCCCTGTTTCGATGGTATTCGCAAAAATCATTGTCGTTCCACCAACGGGGTTTGACCTTTGGTTCATACTCTCGTGCTGAGGGAAGTGTTATGAGATTGTTGGCGATTAGCTTCTCTAGGGCAGTTTCTAGTGACTCATCCAAAGGTGTGAACATTCTCCTAGGTCAAAAGTTGGTAAACCTAATTTCGGTATTTCGTGGTTTGTCTTGTGGGGGTTTATTTTGAGGTGTTGATAGATTGAAAATTGGTTGCTTAGGTGCCACATTTTTGGCATCCACTACCCCGTTGTTCACAACATTCTTGTTTTTCATCTAGAATCTAGGTTTGTCATTGTTGGTGTTGGTATTGGGAGAGTCTTTATAGAGCTTGATTTGACCTTTTGCGATTAGGGCTTTTTCTATGATGAGGCCCATCTCAATGACCTTGATAAAAGATGTAGGACATTGGATTTGGATTTGGTAACTTAGGTCCATTTGTAGATTGTGGACAAACATTTCTAGCATCTGTTTCTCTGGTATTTGGTGTGGGCACTTGCTTGCCAGTTGTCTCCATCTTTGTAAGAAGGTAGCGAAAGATTCTCCTCCTTTCTGTTTGGTGTTACAAAGATCCAATATTGAGATGTTGTGCTCAATATTGTATGAGAAGTGGGTGACAAATTGGTTGACAAGTTCATCGAATGTTTTAATACCAGGTGGCAGTCTAGAGAACCAATCCATGGCTTGTCCTCCCAAGCTCCGTGGAAATAGTCGCATAAGGTAAATGTCATTATGTACGACCTCTAGACAAGCAACATTAAACTCACTGATATGATCTCTTGGATCGCCCTTCCCTCGATACTTATCAAATTTAGGCACCTCAAATCTTGAGGGGAAGGGAATCATGATTAAGAACCTATCAAAAGGATATGGTGAAATATCTTCTAGGGTGTAGTTTTTAGTCGATGTTCCCATTTTCATGTCTGACATTTGTTGTTGGAGAGCTTCAACTTTTTGGTTCACTAGGCTTAGGGTATCCAAGGAGTCAATTGTTGTTTTGCTCTTATCTGTGGGTATTTCACCTTGTCTACTTCCTTCTGGGTTTCTCTCTTCTTGAGTTTCTCTTAGAGTCTCTACATCATAACCTTTAGGAAGTTTTACTCCTAGGTTTGCTAGGTGTAAGAAGAATTTTGTAGGGTCTTGTGCAAGTACTCCATCTAATAGGCATTGAAATTTTGGGTCATGTTGCAGTTTGAGGATTTCTTCCATGGAGGGTTCTTCGTCGCTTTCGTGACCATCAAAAATACTTTTCTCTGCCATTTCTAACTACTTTTGTTTTTGTAATCTTGTCAAGACCATGCAAGGTAGTAAAGAGATGGGATGGAGTAAGATTGGAAGATTTGAGCAAGGTGCTAGAATGAAACAAAGTTTTAGCAAGGCTCTTCTTAGATCTAGGTGGTATCAAACAAAGTGGGATATACAAAAGTGATAGTCAAAAGCTAGGATGTTAGGAATCCGTTGCTTGATGTTGACTAGCATTTGCACCACCCCCTAGTGGAGTTCCGAAAGGATAAGTAACCCTTGATATGGGAGTCTCACAAGGTTTTTGCTTGAGATTTGATTTTGATCAAGAATAATTTGGCTATAACCTTGTTGGAAACTTGGAAGAAAGTGGTGAGATTTTGGATGGACAAACAGCTATGGTGTAGATAAGGGAGAAGTGGTTGATTTTGCAAGGTCTTTGATCAGATTTTGAAAACTAGAACAGCTTTGAACTGGTTTTTGAAAAGTATTGACAAATTATGCTCTTTGGAAGATATGGTTTTTTGTTCTCTGGTTCAAATGCGCAACAGGAGTCAAATGCGCAATAAGTCAGAGTGAATACACAATTCTGTGTTGGTTTAAATGCACTGCCTAATCAAATGCACAATAAGTCGAAGCAGATGTGCAATAGGTCGAGGCAAATACGCAATTCTAGCTTTTTTCTCAGTTTTTGCAGAATTTTGGAAATTTTGGATCATTTTTAGGATTTTTCAATGTTTTTGGTTTAAAAAACTTGGTGTTTCTGATGATGCTGATGTTCAATTATGGCAAAAGCACAGCAAACACATAGAAAATTTCCATGATTTTTATCTTTTTATATATATATTTTTTGTGTTTTTGGACTATTATGACTCAAAGACAAGTACAACCTAGGCTAGATGTGACAATATTCATTGAATCCTCTAGTTGTGCCACTCAAAGCGTGTAGCTCCAGAATCTGGTAGCACCGGCTCCCCTCCACGATACTCACTTCTCACGCATACCAGATTTAGGTTTCCTTAGGCTCGTCCCCACACCGAACCTTAGGATTGTCCCTGCTACCTCTACTAAGAGTCACTTGAATCAAGGCCGCTTCAAGAGCTCTGCCCTTTGCATCAATGAATAGGGGCTTTTGGCTTACTACACAATTGGTTCTTAGATAGGGCAATCGTTCGAGTGGTTACAAATGCAGTGGCACTACTCTCCATTATGGAGTCTCCCAGCCTCAAAGGGTTATGCCTATGAGGGTTTTGGGGGAGGTTGGCTGTCAGTGTAACATAGCAGCACTCGTTGCTTGAGGTTTTCACACCAAGCACAATTTATTTTAAGTGGCTTGGTAGGGCTTGGCTTTAGCTTGTTACCACTCAGGGTCGTTCCCCCTTGGACAAGCGTGCATCCAAGGGCAGGCCCCACTAAAGGTTTGACAAAATCAATGACAAGTCTAGCACTTTGATCACCCAGTTAAGGGGAGAGCATAAGCCTATTGTCATTCACAAGCACAGAGTACAGTTATTCACCCAACCTAGTTAAAATAAAAAAACTAAATGGGCTAAGCTAATTTGTGCACTCACATGATTGTTAACTTGAAAGGTGATTAATCATAGCATTGTTCATTTCTCGTTTGTTAACTTTGAAAGTGATTAATCATAGCATTGTTCATTTCCCATTTGTAGAAGATAGCAGTGATTAAACTAGAAAATAAATCCACAATGCAATATAGCAATTTGGTCTAATTACTTCATTCCTAGTTAGGGACTATGTGTAGTTTGTCATGAAATGCATTTGATTACTTCACCCCTAGTTAGGCTAGATGAACTAAGCAAAATGTCTAGATGACCTAATCCAGCCACTACTCCTGCAAAATAGACGTTAGTTCCAGCATGAAAAAATTAGAAAACCTAAAACAGAAATTAGAAGACAGATGCGCAACACTGCAGCCTGAATGCGTAGAAACAGGGAGTGTGTGGCTTTTTGAATAGAAGCGCAAATACAGAGATCAAATGCACAAAAAGATGAGGTACAAGTACAAAAATAGCAGATGCACAGAAGGACGAGGTGAATGCACAAAAAGGCAGGGTAAATGCGCAACTTGGACAGCTGCGCAAATTCATAGAGTATATGTGCAAATTGATTTCAGAGGCCGAAGCCAAGGATGTATGCACAACTTTGGAGGTTGGATGCACAACAGCAAAGGTCAGATGCGTCACTTGGTCAGATGCGCAAAAGTGGAAGGTGAATGCGCAAATCAGGAGGTTAGATGTGCCATTTCATCAGATGCATCATTTTGAAAAGTAGATGTGTTGTTTCAGAAGCCGAATGCGCAAAAACTCTGTCAGAGACCTGTGCGTCACCTGTACGGACCTGTCTTCAAGAAAACTTAGATTTTTTGATTAGTAGAGGGGTAAGGGCCCCACGGTGGGTGCCAAAATGTGAGGGGAAAATCAGGTTATTCAAATCAATGAAAAATGAACCCAAACACCTACAGAATCTGAAGATAAAAGAGATAAAAATAAATAGCAATAGTACCTTCACTTTTTACCTTTCGCCTTCTGTAGTTCACCTATCTTCATTTGATCTTGATTGTGAAGCCCTCAGAAGCTGTTTTCTTGCTTTGCTTGTTAAAGATGACAAATGAAGAATGGCTTGGATACTTGTGTATTTGAAGATGAGCTTCAAATACAGAAAGGGATGATGAAGTGATAATGCTCAAATGGGAATAGGGGTGCCAAAAGGTGCGCTTGTATTCTTGCAGTGTAAGTTCACACAAATGAGAGATATGAAATGAAGAGAAGAAGGTTGTATTTATAGAAAAAGGTGAGGGAAGATCAATGGTTGAGAAGAAAAGAAAAGATCAACAGAGGAGGCTTGTTGAGGAACATGCAACAAATGGAAGAAGGACACAAGTCATTCCAAAAGTAGTTTAGTTGAGTTAACTCTTCTCTTGATGAGGATGAGATTTGATTTTCTCTATTTTAAGAAAAGATTTGCTTTAGAAGATGCTTTAAAAGTGATTTTGCTTTTGTAACTCAGAATTTTGCTTTTGTGTGACAAGAGGAAAGTTATTTTTGGAAGATAAGAATGATTTTTCAAAGAGATAAGAAAGCATAATTAAATAAAAGATTTATTTAATTATTTTTGTGGATATTTGAGAAGAATAAATAAAATATAGAAATATATTTTATTTTGTGAGGATTTTATATGTTATTTAAATTAAATTTGCATTTTATTTAAATTTGGAAGAATAAAGGTTTTAATTAAATAATTAAAATTATTTAATTATTTTAGAAGAATGAAGTTGGTGTAGGAGACTTTAATTAATTAAATAAAATGTAATTTATTTAATTAAATGAGAGGGGATGAGTCAAATAAATAAATAAATGTATTTATTTATTGATAGAGAAATATGGTGATGAAATAAATATTTAAAATATTTATTTAAGTAGAGTCATGCCAATTTTAGGTGTATACACTGAGCATTAAAGTCAGGTCAAGAAACTTGTTGACAAGAAGGTGAAGGCTAGAAAATTTTAAATTGGGGATCAAGTCTTGTTATGGGACAAGAGGAGAGAGCCAAAAGGAATAAATGGGAAATTTGATTCCCTATGGAGAGGTCCATTCGTCATTCACCAATTTTGTGGTGAGAATAGTTTCTTGCTAGAGTACCAAGATGGGACACTATTCTTGCTGCCACATAGTGGAAAAAATCTGAAGCATTTCAATCCTTGAAGTATCAGATAAGTTCATTTGTATATTTGTATAGTTTTGTGTTTTTATTTTTTGTTTGTGTCTAGTTTTTTTTGTCTTTTTATTTTGGTAGCTTGATTCTATGGTCCAATGGCATGGATGAAGGCACTTAGAGACTAGATTCTTCTCCCTTTGATCATTTCAAAGAATGATCGAAGGAAGTTCCCAAGTTAGAGCCAACTGTTGTCCTCAAAATTAGTTGCGCTCATTTTGTAGGATGACCCCTACGAAATTTGTTTGTTTTGTAGCCTACACTCTAGGTTTACAAATCGAGGCAAGTTCTCTTGGCCTCATGTGAAGTCATTTGACACTGTAGAATAGCTTGTGGCATTTTGCTCAGTTGATTTCTTGAGATTCATGAAATTGACTAGGTTATAAGCTTGTCAAAATATCAATTTTGACTATTTTAGGGTGTTAGAAAATTTTTAGGTTTTAACATGCACTGGCGGTTAAATCCACCGCTTGCACATATTCTTATGTTATTTTGGTTTCACATGTAGAATCAGTTGAAAATACTATTCTTACATATGTTTTGGAATAAACATGCATAAGCGGTCTTATTCACCGCCTGTGCATGTCGATTCATTGATATGCAATGTCGGTTGTTTTCACCGCCCGAGCAGATCTCGACAAAATTAAGTTCAACTAAAGTGACATTAATGTCACTTGTGTCCCCATTACTATACCCTTTTAGATCCTTTTTAAGGTGTAAACTTGTTTTATTTTGTTGTTTATCATTTCCTAAATCTTCCAACCATCTATTGAAGTCTTCCTGAGCTCGCTCGATCACACAAATTTTGGATTTGGACGGATTTTGGTCTCCAAGGTTGTGTTTAGGGTTTCAGTTTATTGTCTGAGGTAAGTTGTTATTATTCATTTTTAGTTTCTATTATAAAACTAGGGTTTCATTGATCATTTATGTTTGTTAATAAAGCATTTTGGAAACATTGGTATAGTTTGTGTTTCTTTTTATTGTTGTCATTTTAAAACGGTTTATTTTTCCATGGAATCCTAGTTTTTCATTTTTCATGGATTTTCTTGAATGGGTCTTAGGTTTAAAACTCATTTTTCAACCTGTGTGTATCATCAATATTTTTTTCTGATGATGCCTTATCTCATATGAGTTTGTCGTCATATGTAATGGTGGTGAAATCTGCCGACCATGCTTCAACATTAACCCTGAATGTAAGGACGGTGAAATTCGCTACCCTCACATCCTTTCTTAAATCAACCCACATGTATCGGTGGTGAAAAACACCACAAATACATATGCCTTCTCTTTGATTGTTACCCTCATGCAAGGGCAGTTAAAAATGCCGCCCCTACATGGAAATTAAACTTTTAATATTACATGCTCAAGCGGCAAAAACTACCTCTACTACATGTGTTTAAGGTTTCAACAATAAGGTGTATGAGCGGTCATTTCAACTGACTTTGCATCTGAACATTTGCAGTTTTTCCTCTAGCATGCCTGAGCAGGCATTTTTGCCACCTATGCACATAGTGCCTTGCATTTTTACCCTCATGTAAGGGAGGTCAAAATGAATGCCCCTACATCAAACATAGTTTTTTCCGCATATGCAATTGCAGTCAAAATAACTGACCTTGCATGCTAAGTGCCCTACTCCACATGCAGGAGTAGCCATTTTGGCCGCCCATGCATGTCACCCTGAGAATTTTCCCAACATTAGGAAATTTTGCCTTTCAATACCTTTGGCCCACTTTTTCTTGTTTTCTTGACTTACGCACTCTCAAGCCCTTCAATGCATGTTCTCGTGTTCATGATCATCAATTCCCAGTAACCCTAATTTGCCCATTTTTCCCCTAATTGCGAGATCATGACTTTTTGCAGTTTCATCAAGCATATGTGGTTGACACCATTTCTAGTTCTCTTCACATAGCTAATGTCAAAGCCGTCTCCATCAAAGGCCAAAATCATGAAGTATAAGTACCAAGGGGTTTTCCTTGTGACTTCATTATAGTCTAATGTGGACGAGATAAGAGACACAGAGATTGGTCATGTAGACATGGCTAAATTCATGGATAGAACAAAGTAGTCTAATCCTCCTCGATACATGTAGAGGATTATCAATAGTAACATTCATCTGGTTGCTTCTTTTCCTATCGTAGCACATAACCCAAAATTTGTTCTTCAAGTGGAAAGCCACTATAATAGGGATACAAGGACTATGTCTGATTCTTAAGGAAATGTAATCATAAGATTAGATGCATAGTTTCTTGACAAGTTTTTCATGTGTCCACCTATAGAAAACGTTGGAGAAATAGATTTTACTCGAGGTCAGAGAGATTTTGAGGAAGATGTGGAAGCTGCAAAGGAACATATTAATAGTAAGCGGCTGAAGACTCCTCAGAGCAACTTATCCAAATGGCCTAAGGACCTCCTGAGAAGTGATTTTGCTAAGGAGGTAAGTGATTTGATTACACTACTGAGTCAGATCAGATGTCTTCCTTCTTCATCCAAGTTTCATGAATGGATGTATACATATATTAAGGTGATTCTTAAGGGCCAATAGAAGATCTTCTGGGGAGAATAGATCAATAATACTCTGCATGATCAACTGGTAAAAGTTAATACAACTTTCAAGTTTTATATGACTTCGTATCTGGTGTATGTTGCTGCTAGTATGAGGATTTTTCCTGGTTTAACTCAAGACGGTGATTAGAGATTGGTTCTAGTCTATCAGTACTATCCCAAATTTACTCTAAAGGGATCAATTCATCATTTCTGTAGAGTCAATGATGCTTTCTTTTCATTTTTCATGTGTCTCTGGGATAATGAGCTTCAGTAGAAGAGAGTATCAGATGAGGCCTGGGAAGTGATCAATTCTTTTGGTTGTTTGTTTTTGCAGTTCCCAACTTTTACTTACCTAAGAGTCAGGTATTATCCTGGCTATCCATATATGCTTCCACGGTATCCCAATCATAGAATTATTCTAATGAAGCTCTGTAGGCAATTGATTGTTGTGCACAATAAGAAGTTAGGAATTAAGTTTCCTATAGAAATTGGTAGATATTCTATTCAAACATCTACCAAAGCAAAAGTAGTTGAATTAGAAATACAATTGGTCACCATGAAAACCTTCAAGAAAAGGGATCATTCTGATTATAGAAGGGTACAAGATAAAATCAAGAGAAGGGCAATATTTCACTCAACTATGGTTGAATATGTTTGGGCAGATCTCAAGACATAGAATGAGATCAGGAAGCTAGATTATCGAAGACTTCACCTAAGTCAGATTGAAGAATTAAGCATGGCAGATATCCTAGAAGGTATGGAGGATGAAGCGGATGTCTTGGATCCCAAATATAATGTTGAGAACATTGAAGCCTCACCTCTTCTAGAGATCAAATGGTCTGTTAAAGAGGAAACTTCTATCAGAAAGAGATTCCAACCTATACTAGCAAATACAAATGTGTGGTTAGGAAACAAAGGTATCGGTCTAAAAGAATTTCTTACTGGATTAGAAACTGAGTTGTAGGAGAAGACATGGAAAAAGGTAGAGAATAGGACAAAGAATAAAAGTGACACTCCTTCCTCTAAGGTGCATAAGCCAAAAATTAAGTTTGTATCTAAGGGAGGAAAGAAGAAGGAGATTGCAGGAACCTCTACTACTACAGAATTAGGTGCTAAAGAAACAAATGTTGATAAAATGGAGATTGAAAATATTGAGATTAAACAACAAGATGTTGAGGAACCTGATGATGCTGAGAAGGTAGAGATGTTTGGGAAACTTGATGAGGAAAGCGATAAGGAACAAGAGAAAGAGAAAGATGTGGAACATGAACAACTTGGTGGCTCACAGCAGTCTCCTCAGAAAGATATTCCATCATAGCCTCAAGTTTCTATGTCTTTACCTCATGTTTCTACTTCTGATAATTTTCCAATAGTCTCTAATGTCCCTATTTATCCTATTTTCATTGTGTCTTTTGATAATACCCCTCCCTCTATGAGAACAAGCTTTAGGAATATTTTTGACTCTTTTGGTTCTATCCCTAGTTTGTCTTCTTCATCATTTGATATTGGTGAACAAACCATTCTGGAACATCTTCTTGATGATTCAGAGAAGATTGTTGACACAAGTGCAGTTTTTACCAACACCTCTCCCATTGTCACTATAATAGGTACAAGTATGGATCCAGCAAAGAAGGTAATTGACTCTTCTCCAAATTTTGGATCCTCGACAGTACCTCCATGGTTGTCTGCCTATACTCCCAAAAGGAAAAAATAGGCTATCACGTCAGATGATATTGAGATTGAAAAATTGTTGCCTGTTAAACCAAAAACTTAGAAGAAGAAGGCTAAAACTGTTTCTAGGCTAATTTATGAAAAAGGAGTCAGGTATGCGGAAATTGCTAAGCCACTAAATGATGCTACTACAGATACCTTTGATATGAATGAATATATTGTTTCTAGAGTTGAGTTAGGTAAGCTAACTCTTGAAGGTATCAAGTCAGATTTTCAAGCTACAGCAAGCTCATTGCTTGTAAAATTTGATGAGGTAAAGAAGGAAAAAGAGCAATACAAAGCAAAGGCAGAACAACTTGCTTCTATCCTTCAGAAAATAGTGAAATCATTAGAGATTGTAGAACCAATGGAAGTTACTATAGAAGACCCTTTGATTTAAAAGGTTGAGAAGATGCAAGCTAGAGGAAGAGTGGTTGGTTACATTGTGGAATGGTTGTTGGCACAAGGCAGAGTTCTCTTGAAGACCACAGTGGAAAGAAGGGAAAAAATGGCAAAGGCAAAAGATGAATTAGATGATATTGTTGATTCACTTTCTCAAGAACTTCAAGATCAAGAGGACAATTTAGAGGAATCGATTGAGATGAAGAAAATCAAAATAAACAATTTGATTGCCATTGGTGTCATTTCAAACTGAGAGTCTTATCTCAAGAACAAAGAATCTATTACCCATCACATCAATATGATAAGAGGTTTACTTGATGACTTGTGCCAAGTATGAGAAAATAGTGAAGATAGTGATGTCTCACTTCTACATAGGTTAGAGGAACTACCATGCATTCTAATAGGTGAAGATCATAAGTTTCTCTCTAGAGAGGAAATGATTGATGCTTTTGAGAAGATGGTTCAACAAAGTTTGAAGATGAAGTGCCTACAGTGGTTTCGATGGATAGTCTTTATGATCATCACTCAACCTTTGAAAATCTGAAGGATAATCTTGAAAAACATGAGAAAGTGATAAAGGCGGTCAAGGATGCAGTTCTCAGGGTTCGTACCATTTTTGATAATACAGTTGGGCCTGATATATGTGAGATATCAGTAGTGCGGACCATGTACCAAAACATCCTAAAAAAGAATGATGGTGGCAGTTGAAATTCTTTTTCATGCCTTAGTTGATTTTCATTTTCATACATGCAATTTGTATTTTGTTTTGGACATATTCACATGTATTTTCTTAAAATGTAATTACATGTGAGACAAAAGAAGTCACAAGTCAAATAGGACTCTTTTGTTGAATAAGTCAAAGTTGTTGTAGATTCCCTATTTTTGCTCTAGGTTCCTCCCTATAAATAAAGAGGGCCTCTATTGTAATAGCTATCTTTTGTCTATTGCAAGGAAACTCTATCGAATTGAAAACATATCAAGACTTTGAGATTTTCATGTTTATCAAAATTTTCAAGCAAATATTAATTTAAGCAAGCAGTTTGAGTATCAAACTTTGAGTTGAATCATATTGTTTTATGATATCAGTGTTCTTACGTCATTGGTGTTATATTATATTGAATCATTTATGGAATCGTGGAATTTTATTGAAAATTGAGAGAAGTGTTCCTCTTCTAGTTAAATAGACTTTGTGCTATTTTCTCATTATGAGTGTTTCTGTTTACATTTGTGAGAATAGAATTGTTTAAAGACTTTGTGTTGTAAACTGTTGTGTTCAATCTAGTTATATCGTGTTGGAGGAGAGTGAAGACTTTGAGCTACATTTGAATTCAATCAAGTTTATTTGTGAAAAATAAGTCAAGCAATAGAAGACTTTGTGTTCCTATGGTTTGTCTTAGTTTAGAAGTTATTAAATATCAATTCTGTTGAAGTTATCATTTTGAAGAGAAAACCATCTATTCTGAAAAAAGAGAATAAGATGCAATGAAAACACCCCAAGCATAGTTCTAGCTTATATAAGTGTTAAAAGTTGTTTATTAGAAATAATCCATCAATTAGAGGGAACCTCCCCTTGCTGAGAGGAGAGGCTCTGTCTCATCATAGTTGTGGTGATATAACCATTTTTCTGTTAGTTAGCTAAATACCAAAATATTCAACCAACATACTCAATGCCCCTAATGTCGACAACACTGCCTGGTGTTAAATGGGTGCAGGAATCATGGGCAAAATAGGAAGAAGCATAGGAGCAGCGGGAATGGGTTGATTGGGATCAATTTGTGCCCCTGGCCTATGTTGTGGAATGCCACCACCAACACCCTGGAATGGTCTAATATCAAAATAACTAGGTTTTTGACCCAATTGAAACTCCACCCATAATTTTCTCAAAAAATATAGTGGTACCTCAAAATTAGCGTGTGGTGGCTAATCAAACACCATCCACCAGCACTCCCAAAAATGTCTCGAGATCATCTCATGCCTACACCACTTAATTGATATTCTTTTTTTGTTGCGGGTATAGGTTGATTAGTTGTGGGGTGAACAAAAAATGGGACTAATGTTTGTTTGGTAATGTGAAGGTCAAGGATGTCTTTATATAAAAGACCATCCACATAAAATTGCCTCCTCTCCTCTCTCCAGTGGTGGAATCTATCTAGGTCTACATGAATAGACCTAAGAGAATGAGTAATGGTTTGCATTAAAGATGCAAACTGCACTACATGTGGGGCATCAGGTGAGGCTGATTATTAATTAAATTAATGTTTTCCTCAATTGTATTAATATTTTCATTAATGCTTTGTCACAATTCAGCCTCATTAGGTGGAGGGGGTGAGGGGTTTGGAGGTGGAGCGGGTCAGGGGTTTTCAGGTGGATGGAGTGGGGGGTTTTGTAAAATAATTTCATCTATTAAAAATTCATCCACCCCTTGGTCTTCCATTGGATCCATGTCACCTACATTTCCAAATATATTCATATCAAAAACTTACAAATTTACTCACAAATATATCCATATTGAAAACTTACAAACAAATATCTAAAAATAAACTTAATCTAATATCTAGAAATGTAAGTTTAAAATATCCATGAATAGAAAGCTTAATACTTGAAAATTATGCACAAGTTCAACCAGTCAAGAAAAATATGGACCTGATTGTTGAGAGTACTATGTTTTTACTAAATTTGACTCAAGAGACATTTAGTTTAAAAAAAAAAGAAATTAAAATAGTTTTTACAGACACATTAAAGATTTGTGTTGAAACATCAAATAAGTACCCCAAGATGTACATTATTAAAATTTTAATTCATATGCTATGTACAACTTACCTAGGATTTATCAAAGCTAAATTATATCATTTGTAAAGAACCCTACATGTTTAGCATGCAAACTAAGCACATTGATACTATGATAAGTTATTTTGTATGATGTATAGTGGAGGATAGAAGGGTTATGATTGAGAAGGTGGATGCCTATATGAATTTGACATGTAGCTGAATTGATGAAGCTTATGAGCAAAAAATATGTATACGAGTGGAAAATTATTAAGGTCTGATGTAGATGAGTAAATTTATTTCATGCATCTATCAACCATTCTAGTATGGTATTATTGTTGGATCGGTGATGTTATTATGCATCATAGAAGTATCACTCACTACCATACCAATAGAGGTCACTATTATACTATATATTTAAAGAAAAACCCTAGGAGTGCATGAAAGGAAAGGTTATCATGAGAACAGTCAAAAGGTTAGGCTAGAGATGGTCATGGTTTCTAGAGGATAAGATTTTGATAAGGTGATTTGGATAGCTTGAAATTTGATTGCCTTTAGGAAATCCATGAAATTTTGGTGATTGAGTATCCATGGAACCCCATACAAGTTATACCAAGGTAGCTATTTGGAAGGTTTGAGGATTGCGAACTGAGTTAGGAGACTTTCTATAATTATATCATGCCTTAACACCATTTGTAGACATGAGGGAGTGTGCTCATGATCTTTTTTTATTATGTGCCAATAGACTATCTTACCCATAATCTTGTCATATATAAGCATTCTCATTTAGATGACTGCCATAACTGGTGAAGTTAGTTCCATTGAGAAGGGGTTGTCATATGCAAGAAAAGGGTCATTGTTGAAAGGAAAGGGTTCCATGAGACCCATGTGGGAAAACATAGCATTTTTGTGAACATCATGACCTTGGAATATTCAAAGTAAAGGAGGACTACGGAGTGTTGTTCCTGATGTCTCATGGTGCTCAAGCCTTAAGTGTTGCTTTAGAATGAGTGCTTTCATGTATGAATAAGGTTCTAAGAATGTTTGGTGATGACTTTAAGGATCGAGGTACTTCAAGAGGATAATATGGCATCCATAAACCACATAGAGATCATTTCCACCGAAATACCTATGCATGGTTATCATCCCACCCTATCAAGAGTTGATTTGTAAGCACTCCTATATCTATTAGGCCTAGATGTTGTAAACATTGTAAGTATTTAAAAGTTATGGTAACTTTCAATAAGGGCTTATTATTTTATGGTAATTTATTTGTATCACCTAAAACAAAGAATATTACCTCAGTGCTTTAAGATCTAAATCTAAAAGAAGATTTGAACAAAGTTCTTTATTCTTTCTCCAAACACAACATTCCCCTTATACAATCTCTAAAAAGCATTCTGAATCTTATAATATTATTTCTAAAACAATAAATCTAACTCAAGAACAATACTATCTTCAACTTTTCATTTTCTATTTTAGCTCTCTAACTCCAAGCATGCAAGTGAATAATGAATCCAAAACAAACAAACCCCTATCCTTATACTATTTCCAAGTTTTTGGAAGACCGGGTTAGATCCTAAATTCTCCTTTGAATGTTGGTCATCCTTGTGCTAGGTTGGAAGAAGTTATGACAAAGAGGTATGGTAGTTTGGCGGCTAATTACTAGACAAATGCTAATGGAAGTAGGGAATGGAAAAAGTTTAATGAAGAAATAGATAAGTTACTAATGATTGATTATCTATGCATAGATAATGTTATTTTCATCCTTATGAGATACATTACTTATTGTTTCCATAACAAGTCATGGTTGGGATGTAATAGGTAGTGTGTCTCAAGTTTTAAGGTTTATAGTTTAGTTTTAGGGTTTATCAAGTTCATATTTTTAGGGTTTATAGTTTTGTTTTCTAGGGTTTATCAAGTTCATAGTTTTAGGGTTTATAGTTTGAAGTTATAGTTTGAAGTTTACTTTTAGGGTTTATAGTTTAGTTTTTTAGGGTTTATCAAGTTCATAGTTTTAGGGTTTATAGTTGTTTATTGATCACAGTTTTAGGGTTTATAATTGTTTATTGATCACAGTTTTAGGGTTTACAATTGTTTATTGATCATAGTTTTAGGGTTTATAGTTATGCTTAGCGTTTTAGGGTTTACAGTAACATATTTTTAGGGTTTATCAAAACATACATAGCATAATTTACTTAAACCCTAATTTTTCAATTTAAACCTACAATCATAAAAAAATGATTAAAAAATAAGAAAGAAACCAACTTGGAGGTCTCCAGAACTGATGAGGTGGTAGGAGGAGGTGAGAAGGCAATAAACACCCTTAATTTGTGATAGCAGAGGCTTCAACAATATGTACCCATTATCAGACATCAATGTCCATGTCAACCTTTGGAAGAAAATGAGCCAGCATGGGTTTTTTTAAAAATTATATACATTTACGAAATGGGTACCCATTTAGAAATAGGTAGTTGTTCTTTAACATGTGTCTGTTTACTAATGGGTACCTATTCAGGCTTGGGTACTCATTACTAAATGGGTACAAATTTAGTAAATAGGTATCCATTTAGGTTCGAGTGCTTGTTCCTAAATGGGTACCCATTTCTTTAAAACAGGCACCCATTGATGTCGGGAATTTTTTTTACCCCCGCGACTTCCCCTACATGTGGACCTAACTTATTGCTTTTACCCTTGATTCATCAATTTCTTCAACCTCTACCCTACAAGGGCATGCACTCTCTTTAACATTTGTGTTAAAAGGCTTCAATGCCATTCTAGGGCTTGACCGAGGCAAGCTCCTAAACTCCGCAACCCCCAACCCCTCTCTTGTGTTTGTAGGTTATAGGTGTCAGATCTTGCGGAGAGGAGTTGCAAGAGATTAGAGCAGAGTATAAAGATTTTGGATCTAAAGAAAAGAGCAAAAAACATCCCTAATTAGACATAGGCACCTCCCCCAATGTCCTCCAGTTTTGTATTGTCAGAAATGTCTAAGAAGGTTACAATTTGAAGAATATTTTGGTTCCAAGCCCTTAGAAAAAGTGTCACCTTAGACACAAGAACCCACCCCAGTGTCCTTAAATTTTTTGCTTTTCAGAATTCAAATCCTGGTATGTTTCTAATCTGCATTTAGTGCATTCCTGTGTGAGCATTTGTTAGGTTTTGTCCGTTTGCTTACAATTTTGCATAATTAGAGTTTTAGGCCTAATTGGATTAGGGTTTTAACAAAATATCAATCTATTATATGTTTCCAATCATCTCATAGTGACACCAGTCTATGTCCTTAAATGTATGTGTGAAAGAAGGGTTTGATTGAATCTAATTAACCATACACTTTACATCTTTCTTTCAACCACATTTTCATACATAACATTTTTGTGAACCTATGTTTTGCTGAAAATTGCATCTTTTTGAGTGTTGTAAATCAGATTTGCATTCATACATATCATATTCATCATCATACATTCAAAAACCTTGCATAAATTTGAAAATTTTGAAAAAACTAAACATCCTAGGCTTGCATTAAGGCATAGTTTCCACTATTTTCATTGCATTTCATTTAAATCATTTAAATTTATGATATTTATATCAGATCTGAAATAAATTACAGTAATTCATCATTTCATAATAATTTATCTTGCATTTACATATTTTATTTGCTAGGGTTTTACTTCAAATTTTGCTCTAGTAATTCCAAAAGCTAGGGTTTGTAGTTAAAATCTTGTTTCAGATTTTACTACTCATTTAAAACACTCTTTCAAATCTGATTTGGGCTGTAGTGTTTCATCATTGTGTGTTTTTGCATTTACATTTCAAATTTTGCATTTGCACATTGTGTATTTCAACAAAAATTAGCATATATTCATTCGTTTTTCCTTAATTTTCATTTTGCATTGAGCATTGTAAGATTTTGATATCATTTTAAAATCTTATCTGATTTATTTTACACATTAAATTTGATTATATTCCATTCATTCATCATTTTACATAGTTTCATTGCTTAATTTCACTATTAGGGTTTAAAAAATCCTTGCATTTTTACTACATTTTGGCTAATATTTCATCTAGCATTGCAAAATTGGTGTGTTGTAATAAATGTTGCTACATTATTGGACTGATTAAAAGGTTTTTATTTTCTGTCCCTCATCATCCTCATTGTTTCATTACATATTTTGTGCATTTGCATTGAAAAAAGTGAACATTTTAGGTGCATAAACAAGCATAAATTGGTGTTGTTTCATTGCATTCATTCTAAATATCTTGCATTTCAGATATTACACTCATATTAAAGTATATATTCATTTTTCATTTGAAAAATTTGCATAATTTCATATCATTGTATGAAAATTGGCATACTCTTAATTACACAGTGTGTATTTCAACACTGACTATTTTTACACCTTTTTCACATCTTTTTGATCAAAAAATTTAAAATAATCAACTTTGCCTTATTGTTTAGTATTCTTTACTCCTATCCATTGTGTTTTTTGTGGACTTTGTGTGTCTTTTAGTACTCGTTTCCCTCAAACAAGTGCTTGGGTGTGAAATAGTCTCACATCTAGGGTGTATTAGTTATCATAAAACCTTGCATGAGTTGTCCTACTCTTCATCCTAATAAGAATATGTTTGTAAGGAGAAGTCATAGGATAATGGGTTCTAGTGCTCCCGATAGCAATGGTGTACCAACATCAGAAAATCCATTAAACAATAATCTTACAAAAGGTGAAACACAAACGTTGCAAGATATCATACCACCTACCATGGAAGAGAAAATAATTCATTATTTTGAAGATCCTATTGATGTAATACACATGTACCTAATTTTGAAGATCATATTCAAGTATATATTCATTTGTCATTTGAAAAATTTGCATAATTTCATATCATTGTATGAAAATTGGCATACTCTTAATTAAACAGTGTGTATTTGAACACTAACTATTTTTACACCTTTTTCACATCTTTTTTAACAAAAAGTTTAAAATGATCAACTTTTCCTTATTGTTTAGTACTCTTTATTCCTATCCATCGTGTTTGTTGTGGAATCTATGTGTCTTTTAGTACTCGTTTCCCTCAAACAAGTGCTTGGGTGCAAAATAGTCTCACATCTAGGGTGTATTAGTTATCATACAACCTTGCATGAGTTGTCTTACTCTTCATCCTAATAAGAATATGTTTGTAAGGAGAAGTCGTAGGTTAATGGGTTCTAGTGCTCCCGATAGAAACGGTGTACCAACATCAGAAAATCCATTAAACAATTATTTTACAAAAGGTGAAACACAAACGTTGCAAGATATCATACCACCTACCATGGAAGAGCAAATAATTCATGATTTTGAAGATCCTAATGATATAATACACATGTACCTAATTTTGAAGATCATATTCAAGTATATATTCATTTGTCATTTGAAAAATTTGCATAATTTCATAACATTGTATGAAAATTGGCATACTCTTAATTAAACAGTGTGTATTTCAACACTGACTATTTTTACACCTTTTTCACATCTTTTTTATCAAAAACTTTAAAATAATCAACTTTTCCTTATTGTTTAGTACTCTTTATTCCTATCCATTGTGTTTGTTGTGGACTTTGTGTGTCTTTTAGTACTCATTTCCCTCAAACAAGTGCTTGGGTACAAAATAGTCTCACATCGAGGGTGTATTAGTTATCATAAAACCTTGCATGAGTTGTCTTACTCTTCATCCTAATAAGAATATGTTTGTAAGGAGAAGTCTTAGGTTAATGGGTTCTAGTGCTCCTGATAGCAACGGTGTACCAACATCAGAAAATCCATTGAATAATTTTTTTTTACAAAAGGTGAAACACAAACATTGCAAGATATCATACCACCTACCATGGAAGAGCAAATAATTCATGATTTTGAAGATCCTATTGATGTAATACACATGTACCTAATGATCAAATATACAAACTTGATAAGGAACTAGCTTATTTTCAAGCATTTGTGGAAAAAGAAAGGATAGTTGAAGAAGTTGTACCTATTGTTCATAGTCTAAGAGAGTTGTTAAAAGAAGGACAAGATGGTGTTAATACACTATGTGGACTAGCCCATATATTGCATAACAACATTATGATGGTGATTGAATGTGCAAATATTATTAATAATATGCCATCACAAAATCATACACAGGTATCAACACCTATACCGACTACTGGAATGACTACTTTCACATCATCAATTATCACTACTAATGCACAAGCTTGTAGTAATGCTACCACTGGTATTGGAGTATCTAATGGCATTAACTCACAAGGCTATAAGGTTGTGGAATTCAATTATCAAAACCTAGCACCTAGGGTGACTTCTTATATGAATAATCACTCTCAACCACCTATCCATTCCACCTATTCTTAGCCACCCTTCACTTATAATCATTCTCAACCACCATTCACTTGCTCTCAACCTCCTTTTGTTACCACTCACAAGTAATCAGCTCAACATTTCATCACCACATCTTCTAATTCCTCCCAACAACAAACTGCATCCCTTAATGATGCTCTATTAAATCAACTTTTACAAAGCATGACTTCTTAACAATAAAAGGTGACAAGCTTGAAAAATTCTTCTCAACCTAATATACTAACTTACCATGCTCACAATCCTTTATCTTTGAAATCTTATGAGCTCAAATATTTGATAAGTTTTAGACTCCTCAATTTGAAAAGTACAGCGGTAAAGGTGATCCCAATACTCATGTGGTAGCATTCATGGCTATGTGTGGTGATTTATTCTTTGAAGAGGACTTGTTAGAAAAACTCTTTCCATGATCACTTAAAGATATAGCTTTGGAATGGTTTTGCTCTTTGCCTCTGAATTCAATACATTCTTTCTCACAACTTGTTAATCAATTCTTACAAGATTTCCAAGCAAACATTGGACCTCATGTCTCATTGATTGATTTAGTTCATTGCAAGCAAGGTTTGAAAGAGAAATTAACTAAGTTTATCATTCGATATCAGGCTCTCTATGTACATATTCAATACTAAATAAATGATGAGGATGCTCAAAAGGTGTTTATTACAAATATACAACCTAACATTCGTGATAAGATCCTTTTGATGAAGTACAACTCTTTTCAACATTTATGCACAGCTCTTCATGATTACCAACTTTCATCTCATCAGTATGAGAACCAAAACTCATCAGCTCAAGGTGATCAAGCTCAAGCTGGAACATCTCAAAATAATTTTAAGAGGAACAACAAGAGTTTTATTAAGATAAATGGGCAGAATTCAAACAATTTTTCACAAGTGTCCACTATCAATAATCCAAAAAGGGCACTATTTGGTTTCGATAATAGCAAAGATAGTTTACTCCAATATCTGATTCACTACATTCTATTATGAATCAAGTAGTGAGCAATAATCTCATGAAGCTTCCTCCTATCAAACCATTGGATAGTAATAGAATGCAAGGGCCTCACTTTGATGCTAATGATTTCTATCATTATCATTAACAGCAAGGACATGACACTGAACGATGTATGTGTCTTAAACATGAAATTCAAAACCTCATCAACTCGAATGTAATATAGCTAATTGGTGTGAATGAAAATGGAAATAAGTCGGTCGCCCCTCCAAATTAGAATTTACAGATCTTTACAAATCCATTTCCTAAGCATAGCAACAACAATATGGTAGAGCAAAATACAACAGAATACAAAGATGATTATCTGGACTACGATGAAATAATTGGTATGATAGAATTAGATAAGGAAAGGATTGAAGATTCACCTTATCCACATGGAAAAGCTATTTATGCTGAGGTTCCTCCATTGTTATCCATTCAAGAATCAGGAGTTAACTAAAATGCTCTAGACAAACAAAGCGAACAACCACGACATGATATTATGACACAAGAAAAGGTTTCCATGGTGGAAAATATTCCATTCCACTATAACAGTATGATACATTGAAACAAGAAAGCAAATGATTGGAAAAGAACAAGGTGGCTATCATCAGTGGGAAATAACAATGGTTCCCCTCCTCACAAGAAACAAAAAATTTCAAATATATAGGGATTCAAAAAACAAGCACCGCATGACCATTCTGGAAATAAGGATCAGGCAGGTAAGAACCACTCACACTTTGTACAAGACTTGATGGAGCACCTTTCTAAGATGCTCACAAGTTTGAATTGTGTTGTGCTCCCTCGTGTTGTGTTATGTGTTGTTTAGGTCTCTTTGGATGACCCTTGATACTCTTGTAGGGTCAAGGATACATGGAGGCCGCCTCTATTGTGACCATTCTTCTATTTATATCATCATTCATCTACTGTTTCTCTCCTTTATTTTATTGTTGTGTGTCGTACCTTAGGGGCATAGCATTACAGAGGGTGTTTTGGGGGCATCCTCCTATGTGGTGTTCCTAAGGTACTTGTTCTCCTCTCTCATTTTAATTTTTACCTTCTTCAGTGATTCTACCTAGTCGTTGGATGACGATAAAAAATATTGATATGGACCATGTGTCCCTTCAGGAAGCAAAGCAAAAATAGACCTTGTCCATACATGATGACATGGTTGATATATATATATATATATATATATATATATGATGCTTGGCTCTAGTAGAATCACTCCATGTGATGTATCATCTTATGGCATTTCTTGTGACTAATATTTTACAATCCACTCAATCTTCTCTTGCACACTTTGATTGGTATCTCACCTTGTTGCTACACTTGGTTCTAAGGTATCTATAGTATAGCCCAATGGTTATACTCGACTCTAAACTCATTAGTATAGCCTTGGTTCTTGATGTAATTGTTTTCATGCATATCTTTAATAAATTTCTTTGGTTATTATCTTAGAGTAAGATTTCTAACCTCTCTTGTTGTTTATCTTAAGCAAATCATATCAATGTGTTTGTGGGAATATTCGGCGATCATAAGCACATGTCACCTTAGGGGCTTGGGCTTTCCAAAAGCTCTTGTTTCCTTGCATGTTTTCTCTCTACCTTAACATGCTTGATATCAGTACATGAAATCAACCACCTTAAGGTGGGGGCATATATAATGTTATCTATCTAATGATTTTTGTACTAATGAAGCGTGTTTGTAAGCCCTCTCTGTAAGGTGGGATGCTATATCTCCTGTGTGGGTACACATCTTTATTTATATTAGAATCAAAATAAGGCCTCTATGCAAGGCAGGATAACATATCTCTTGAGCTAGTGCATATCCTTTTATTCAAAAACCCTTCTGCGGAAGGCGGGATGGTGTATCTCTTAAGCTAGTGCACATCCTTTAATTACAAAAGTCCTCCATAGAGGTGGGGTTGGATATCAATGTATCTCTTCAACAATATATTCCACCATTTAAAATTCAACTAAATATTATATTAATTTATTTATATGCCATAAATTTAATTTTACATTTATTATTCAAATCTCAAATACTAAATCTTAAATTTTTTTATTTATCTAATTATATAGAAAAATAAAATATAATAAAAATATTTCTTTTCATTATAGTCGTAAAACAACTGTTTGTTGGGCAAATGCTTTTAACTGAGTTATGAACCGATACATGCAACACACCATTCAATAGTAATGTGTCCTTGAGGGCAGTTGAAGCATAGTTTCCATCATCATAACCAAGTAACCCAACCACTTGATGACACGCCACACAATACAAATCAATTCTTACACACAACTTGAGAAATTCTTCCCACAATTTAATACATTCCTTAGCAGGATCTTTCTTAATAGTTGGCCCATTTAATTCTCTTACACATGAAAGGATAAAGATGAAGTCGTTGGGATCCAACCTTTGAATAGCCTCTGTTGATTGGCCTCCCTTTACTTTACAACTGCGTTGTCCAATTCCAGTACATACACTTATGGAAACCCATTTTTACTATAGCAGAAGACTGACTCCTTACACACCCTACCGTTGGGCTCACAAGATTCTAGTGACCCACTCCGATTCCTCACTAGGCACTCGATGAATGTTCTCAGACTGTTATACTTATCCTCGTCACAATCCTCTCGAAAATAATACTCATACGTTTTGAAAGTGATCGTTATGAGGAATTTTCTTTCATTTGCATCAAATGTTAATTTTCCCTTCACTGGATGCTCTCCTTCACTAGAAAAATCCACATAACTAGGAATCTCCATTTACTATTGGCCTGGACCAAAGATGCACTTTCTGAGCAGGCTTTTGTTCCTTCACCAATCACTGCAAGCTTAACGCCTCTCACTACTCGCCACTCAAAGTCATTAGACGGTTTCAAGTTCTCCACGCTGTCTGACAAAGAGTATATCTAGATCCTCGCCCTCAAAGGAAGGTGGTCACAAACGGAATGCATTACCCAACAGAAGATGCGATTTACATTGGTATAAATCCACAACCTCAATGGTGTGTTGAAGTCCACTGCTGATGTAAAGCTGAACAATGTTGGAATAAGCTAGTAGACCTGTTTCTTTGCTTGGAGAAATAGACCCACTAAATTTAGACCTTTCAATAGTCTCTCCTTCGAGACTGACAAATTGAGAGGAAGTAAAAAAGGACACTAGAGGTATCAAATGATGATGGCAAGACCCCACATCTTATTAACTTGATACTGTGGTTTCGAAGTATTAGTCAGTTCTTGAAACTTCCAACAAATCCATCACACCGCCTGTAATCATATCTCTAGACACTACTTTATGACCTTTGAGAAAGACAGTTCTAGAATCTACTATTTTCAAGTTGAGCAGAGAGTTCCAGATTACATCTGTAATATAGTACGCCATTTTTCCATCCACGAACAGCTTGTGTCTTTCCTTTCTTTCTAAATGAATCCTCCTGCCTAAGTAGGTTATATTGATTACCCTCTCATCGGATACCTAGCTTGCCACAGTAGGTTGATCTGATTCATTGGTTGCAAGGCAATGACCTTTATTCCTTTTTTCTTTTCCTCCTCCTCCTCCTCCTTTTACTTTCATAGGATTTCCTTTATTCTTTTCTTTCACACGATTTTTTTTATTCCCACATAATTTTTTTCACGTTATATTTAAACATCATATATTTCAACAGTCAAAAGTTAAATATTTACCATTTTTTGTTGTGAATGAGGTGTAAAATTGTTATTGACTGTTTAATAATTGAAGTGGATAATAGATGATGTTTAAGTAGAGTGATCTTTTCCATTGTGGTTTTCTTTATTTTAATTTTATATTTTATTCCCATCTTACATATCAATCTCCTTTTTGCTCCAATTCCTATATATTCTATTTAAAATAAAGATTGTGTTATCCTTCATTTTAATTTTATGTATTATTCCCCTTGTACATATCAATCTTTTATTTTTGCCCATTCATATATATTCTATTGAAATAAAGAATGTGCTTTCCTGCATTTTAATTTTATATTTTATTCCTATCTTGCATATCAATCTTTTTTGGCTCTCATTCCTATATATTCTATTTAAAATAAAGATTGTATTTTTCTTCATTTTAATTTTCTAGTTTATTCCCATCTTACATATCAATCTTGTTTTGGCCGCCATTCCTATTTAAAATAAAGATTGTGTTTTACTTCATTTTAATTTTAGACATTTGACTCCAAGAAGTTGTGAACAATGCATGCTCAATAATTAGGATCATAATATTCAAATGACCCACATCATTTCATCATGAGGCAAGAAATTAAGCTTATCAAATTCTTATACTCATTCATTTTACAATCCTTCAATATAGTCACATGTAGCTCATATCAAATCAAACAAAAAACACTTTGTGCATCAAATGGCACACACACCCTCCATGGATAACAAGTAGCCTCCGTTTTTTTTGTGTTTCACCCTTAGCAATGAGATGAGGGATGGGCTAGACCAAAATTACACCTTCCAAGCTAGTCTCCCATCATCACTCATCTTGAGAAATTGGTCCTGATCCATGGATTTCATATTTTCCACCCTAAATCAAATCCACGGGTGTAGATTTGACCCAAATCATTTCTATGGTTAACATCAAACATTTAAAATTTAAATTTAAACATTGCCAAACTTTTCACTAGCCATCGTGAGCTAACATATCCCAAATTTGTGTCGATTTGTGTGCTATGTTTTTCTATTTAAGGACATCCATTCATTCATTTGAAATCATGCTAGGGAATTGAAGAATCATTAAAAACAATGTTATACAATATTCATAATACATCCATAGCAGCATTATAAAAGTATACATTAGTATAGATCATCTTAGGTAGATCCTTACATGCTTTCTTGCTATATTTGGTCATTTTTTCAAAGCCATTTAGTTGGTTCTCTTAAGAGCTTGACCAAGGAGAACATGATCTTTTCTTCTCAAGTTCTTAAAAAGTGTTTGTAGACACCACCCCACTTCAAACATAGGTATAAAAAGATAGAAGCAAATAAATTATAGTCACTAGAATTATGCCAATTCACTTCTATGAGTCGAGGTTCAAATTTATGAGCCAGATCATTTCTACACTCATAAAGATCAGTGTTGCAAACACAAATCTAGAGTATAATAGAATATAGTCAGTTTACAACTTCCAATACATTTGCTTGATCAAACTTTAAAATTCCACAACAACAATAAATAATATTTTAACATCTTCAACAATACATTCCACCATTTAAAATTCAAATAAATATTCTATTAATTGATTTAAACTCCATAAATTTAATTATACTTTTATTATTCAAATCCCAAATACTAAATCTTAATTTTTGTTTTTATTTATCTAATTATATATTATAAAAATATTCATTACAGTTGTAAAACAACTCAAGTAATACAAATCAATTCATTTTCATCTTTTTTTTGTTGGGCAAACCTAACACAAATCTAGAGTATAATAATAGAATATAGTCAGTTTACAACTTCTAATATATTTGCTTGACCAAACTTTAAAATTCAAGCACAATAATATTTTTACATATGGGTAAATGAAACAACAATATACATACAACACACTATTCAATAGTAATGGAGGGGAATTGAACCATAATTTCTGTCATGATAACCAAGTGACCTAGCCACTTGACGACACGCCACACACAATACAAATCAATTCTTACACACAACTTCAGAAAAATCCTTGCCACAATGTGTACATTCCTTACCAAGCTCTTTCTTAATACTTACCCTTAATTGTCTTGTACATATGAACGAAAAAAATATGGAAGTCATTGGGATCCAACCTTAGCTCTTTCTAAAGAGGAGAAGAATGTTGGATTTATAATTGCATCTGCACCAGAAGAGTTTTTAGAAGATCTCAAAATTGAGCTTAGAGCACTTCTTAAACACACAGGTGATGCACAACACAGGAAAGCCATCATGGCGGAGTTGCGGAAGAGGGCAGAGGCAGATAAGAGTGGTAAGTCTATAAAGGACCTAGTATTGCTCATCTATGAAATGGTTTCTCTCACTTCTACCTTCTGCCTCGATGATCCAAATACCTTTGCTTCTAGCTGTCTCGACATTTATGAGGAAAAAGATGTGTAGGCAGAGATCCCCGTTTGAACCCCAGATGAGGAGGTCGGTGAAGTTGTTATTACAGTGGAGGCCGAAGAAGAAAATAAAGATATGCTGGAGTTGGAGGAGATGAAAGGGATTTTAATGGCTCAAGGAAGAAAGCAAAAGCACGGTGGTGATGAGACTGTCAGTTCTGTGGCTTGGGTTAAAACCCATAGGCAAGCACAAGATTGTCTTCTCCCAATGGGTATCACCTCAGAAAATGTGGCTGAGCGCTATGGAGTTTCACGTCACGAGAGTGGAGTTTTCGAGGATGAGCGGCTGTACAAGAGAAATCAGGTTCCTGTGTCTGGGGTTTCATTTTTTTCTTCTTCTACCCATGAGGAGGACTTCACGTACGATACATCCATCAGCTCTCCTGGAAATGGAAACGGCAGTGCCGATCGTGACTCTCCTGAGGACGTATCTTTAGATTTGCATGAGCTTTGTCTCAACATTCTTTCGCAGAAGCGATGGGGTTCCGTGAAGGAGAAGGGGTCATTCAATACCGAGTGCCCTTCAGATGAGGTTTCTGGTAGCGCAGCATCTTCAGGCTGGTTTGGGAACGACCCACAATGTGTAGGGAAGTATGACAATGACCCAGAGACTACAGGTGAATTTGGCAATGCCCCAGGTGAGTTTGTCAATGACTCTCAATTTATAGGACAGTTTGGAAATGATGCACAGCAAAAACGATGGAATCTCTACAATGTCGACAACAGAGAGCGCGTTCGTAAAGACGAAGAAGCCGCCGCCCGGGAAGAAGCACTCAAGCAAGAGTAATCGGCAAGAAGAGACACCGAATTCCGTGTAGAAAAACTCCACCAAGCCAATCAAGGTTCGAATGGGTTTGAAATGGAAGGAGAGAAGAGTGATGATCGGAAGGAGAAGAAGAAGAAAGATGAAAAATAGCGGAAGGAGGAGTTGAACGATCTCTTTAAAGTTGCCATCAATCAAACCAAAGTTCCACCTGGTGTTGATCCAAAATCTATACTATGTGAATTCTTTAAGGCTGGACAATGTGCGAAGGGTTTTAAGTGCAAGTTTTCACATGCTTTGAATATTCAACGGAATGGTGGAAAAGATTGTCACTATAGACATGCTCTTCCTCCTGGCTATGTATTGAAGTTGCAAATGAAGGCTTTGTTAGAAGCAGCAGCTGATAAGGTTCCAATTGAAGAGGAGATTGAAGTTCAGCGGCAACAAGTAAAAGCTTCAACTTCTCTTACTACCAAATTGTTTAATGAGTGGAAGAAGAAAAAGATGAAACAGAAGGAAGCAGAACATGCTGCGAAGATAGCAGAATGGGCCAAAAATAATCGAATGAGCGGGCATGAGTTGTCCTGTTAGATGCAAGTCTATTTGTTGATGATGCAGAAGCTTATGAGAAGTATAACAGGGAAGATGATAAGGAGGCTGATGCTGTATGGGGGAGTATTGATGATAGAATGGATTCTTACTTCAAGGATCACAGGGAAGAGAGGCTTAAGCAGGAGATTGAGAAATACAGGGCTTCCAATCCTGAGATTGCAGAGCAATCTGCTGATTTGAAGAGAAAACTGTATACTCTGTCCAGTGAAGAGTGGGATAGTGTACCGAAAATTGGCGATTATTTGCTGAAGAATAAGAAGAAGAGGTTTGAGAGCTTTGTGCCTGTGCAAGATACGTTGCTGATTAAGCATGCCCATGTTTTGGACGTTATTAAAACCGACGTGCTTTGGAGGAAATTTATCTGGAGCTTTCTTGAACAGAAATTGGCCAATCTCAAATCTTCGTTGTGGCTGATGTAACATTACAAGTGGAAATGTGGGAGATATTTCTGATCGGTTCTGTTGCCGTTCCTATTGGTCTTCAAGTGGGAGATTGTTGGATACGTGACTAGTGAGGCCCAACATGAATATCCTCTGCTGATTGGCCTCCCTTTACTTTACAACTGCATTGTCCAATACATACACTGGTGGAAACCCATTTTTAACATAGCAGAAGACGGACTCCCTGAAGCTGCGAACGGTACACACCCTACCATTGGGCTCACAAGATTCCAATGACCCACTCTGATTCCTCACTAGGCATTCGATGAATGTCCTCAGATTGTTATACTTATCCTCGTCACAATCCTCTCGAAAATAATACCAATAAATTTTGAAAGTGATCGTTATGTCGACTTTTCGTTCATTTGCATCAAATGTTAATTCCCCCTTCACTGGATACTCTCCTTCACTAGAAAACTCCACATAACTAGGAATCCCCACTTCACTGTTGGGCTGAACCAAAGATGCACTTTCTGAGCAGGCTTTTGTTCCTCCACCGATCACTGCAAGCTTAACGCCTCTCACTACTCGCCACTCAGAGTCATTAGACGGTTTCAAGTTCTCCACGCTGTCTAACAAAGAGTATATACAGATCCTCACCATAAAAGGAAGGTGGTCACAAACGGAATAAATTACCCAGCAGAAGATGTGATTCACGTTGGTATAAATCCACACCCTCAATGGTGTGTTGAACTCCATCACTGCTGATGTAAAGCTCAACAATGTTGGAATAAGCCAGTAGACTTGTTTCTTTGCTTGGAGAAACAAACCCACTAAATTTAGACCTTTCAATAATTTATCCTCCGAGACTGACAAATTGATGGGGAGGAAGTAAAAAAGCACACCAGAGTTATCAAGTGATGATGACAAGGCCCCATATCTTATTGACTTGATAGTGTGGTTTCCAAGTATTAAACAGTCCAAAACTTCCAACAAATCCATCACACCGCCTGTAATCAAATCTCCAGACACTACTTTATGACCTTTGAGAAAGACAGTTCTAGAATCTACTATTTTCAAGTCAAGCAGAGATGCCAGATTGCATCTGTAATGTAGTACGCCATTTTTCCATCCACGAACAGCTTGTGTCTTTCCTTTCTCTCTAAATAAATCCTCCTGCCTAAGTAGGTTATATTGATTTCCCTCTCATCGGATACCTGGCTTGCCACGGTAGGTTGATCTGATTCAATGGTTGCAAGGCAATAACCGAGCTTGCTGGTCTTGCTGATATCGCCGTCTTGGAATTCGTTCAGTTGAGAATAAGATGTGGAGACGAGCTTACTCATGCACCGGCTCACAAAAGCTTTTATAAAGGCTCCCAACATGGTGAGCTTCACAATCTGCCAAAATGCGAGACAAAACTGTAAAGAAAGTACCACCTTACTAAATATTGAATGCAATTTTGCCATATTTCCACAACACCAGATCACTCTGCTACACTCTCTTTTGCCCTTTCTTGCCAATAAATCACAACAATGATAGCCCACAGAGCTAATCCGTTTCCTCCTCTGTATATTGTTCATCATTAATGCCAAGGGATTTCCTTTGCTCCCGCACTATCTTTCCCTTTTCCTTTTCCTCCTCTTTTTACTTTAATGGGATTTCCTTTGCTCCCGCACTATCTTTTCCTTTTCCTTTTCCTTCTCCTTTTACTTGAATGGGATTTCCTTTATTCCTGCACAATTTTTTTCCTTCTCCTTTTACTTTAAGGGGATTTCCTTTATAATTTTTTCAGGCTATTTTTAAACATTATACAGTTCAACATTTAAAGTCAAATATTTACCACTTTTTGTTGTGGAATATGAGGTGTAAAATTGTTATTGATTCTTTAATCACTGAGGTGGATGATAGATGATGTTTATGTAGAGTGATCTTTTGCATTGTGTTTTTCTTCATTTTAATTTTATGTTTTATTCCCAATGTCCCATTTTGCATATCAATCTCCTTTTTTGCTCCCATTCCTATATATTCTATTTAAATAAAGATAATGCTTTCCTTCATTTTAATTTTATGTTTTATTCCTATCTTACATATCAATTTTTTTGGGCTTCCATTCCTATATATTCTATTTAAATAATGATTGTGTTTTTCTCCATTTTAATTTTCTAGTTTAATCCCATCTTACATATCAATCTTTTTTTGACTGTCATTCCTATATATTCTATTTAAAATAAAGATTGTGTTTTACTTCATTTTAATTTTTTGTTTTATTCCCATCTTACATATCAATTTTTTTTTGTTCTAATTCTTATATATTCTATTTAAAATAAAGATTGTGTTTTCCTTCATTTTATTTTTATGTTTTATTCCTATCTTACATATCAATCTTTCTTTTTAGCTCCCTTTCCTGGAAGCATAATTTTTTTGAGTGCACTTTTCCTTAAAGTGTAGTTGGGTAGAGAAAAACATGCTTTTCTTATAGGAAATGAAAGAATAACAGGGAAACCATCCCACATGATTTCTCATAAATTTAATTTCCAAAGTTATTACACATCCTCCATACTTTTATTTACTAAAGATATTCCTACTACTTTATATAAAATTTGGATGCCTCTTACTATTTCCATGTGAGATAAATTTGATGGCTATATGACTATATTTAGTTATTTTAGTCATAAAATACAAATATAATTTAAGGAAGATTGTATCACTTCAAAGGGGAGATTTCTAGTAGAGTGTCAAAAAATTTGAATAATTATTTCACATATATATTTAGTCTATATAACTAATTTTTTTCTAAAATAAAGTAAACAACTTATTATTTGAAGGGCAACTTCAAAGAGATAACCGTCATGAAAATTTTTCATAGAGTCAAACATCAAATTTAGGCCTTGATTCTCATATATTTGTCTTTTTTCATCTTTGTTTTTTTCTTTTTTCTTTCTTTCCTTCACAATTAAAAACATAAATGTATTTGATTGATATTTTTGGCCTAAGTATAATATAGAAACTTATCGAGTGGGTTATAATGACAAGTTCTAATGTTTATACTATATAAATTATTACGTGGAATGCTACAATTGTAGGAGCTATGCATGATGAAATAAGTTGTGCATGTTGAAATTTATCCTTGCATGTGATAAATTTGGGTTTTGCGACTTGAGGTTTCATATTTTATTCTTTCTTCTGTTGCTTTTTGGGTTGTACACATTCATGACTAACCTACATGGGTCTTTGGGTCCCTCTCAACTCGAGCTTTTAAATAAGTTGTGCTTAGTTGTCATGCTACTCACTCCCTGCATGAGGCTAATGAAATGAAATAGTCTTGCTAGTTTGCCTCAAAGGAAACAAGTTTCTTTGGAAAAAAAAAAAAAATTTAAAATCAATGATTGCCTCCCTTGGAGCGCAAGGATTTCCACAGCTATTTTTTAATCCCAACTCTATGGTAGAGGATTTATTTTGTTTAGAGACATGCCCTTATTTGTAACTTTTTGGGGATTCAAATGTGTTGGTAAGAAAAGTGGAATCACAGACCAAAGATTAGAGTCCAGGAGCCTTGCATGTTGTATTTATACCACAATACTTACAATAAGAGAATAATTAGAAAGTTTGTAGTAAGAATTACCATTATACGGTACATTAATAAAACTAAGAACCCACAATATAGAAATTAAATATACAGTTTTAAGCATGAGTAGCACAAAATATTATATATATGTATAAATCATAGATTACAATATCCAATGTTCAATCTCCTTCATTACTACTATTTCTTACTTACTTTTTTACATCTATATCTAATGTCCTATATACATATTGTTACATTAGGAACATGTCCCTTACAATTAATGCTTTTTCATATTAGTTGTAGTTGGCCTTGTGCTTTGCATCCCCTTTGCGGCCAATTGCGGTGGATTTTGGATACTATTCTTTAGGTGCTCTTTGCTCTACTAACATCAAATCTCCCCCTTTGAAACCATGTCTTACATCCTCAAGACATGAAAAATTGATTAATTTGCAATGAAAATATTCTTGTAGATTTCTTTGAGCTACTGGAATATTACATTCCATTGACTCTTGGCTTTTTGCAATACTTATATCTAACTGTGGACTTGTGTAATGAATGCATGTTCATTAACTTGAAAACAACTTTCTAACCCAAAATCACATAATTTTTTTTAATAATCATTTCATACTAATGAATGTTTACAAAAATTGTTTCCACTTGTCATAAAGTATAAACTTATATTCGTAAAGTTTCAATATAAGATTGCATCTTCATTATGATGCTTTTACAAATTTCAAATAATGATATGAAATCATATGATATACAATAATGTTTCTAAACAACCAAGTCTTTGGAAATCTTCAACTACAAGAGGGAGAGCATCACCCGAGTGTTTTTCCTCCAACCACAGACCAGCGGTCCCTCGCACACCTTATAAAAGGAAGTGGCCCTACCCTTCATGAGAGTAGTGGATTATGTGAATCAACAAGATCCAGTATGCCATCTAACAACTAGTGTTGTGTCTAAATTACAACAATCAGCGATACAACTCTAGAATCCTTCTAGCTAAGTATGACACATCCAACTGAAATGTAAATCAAAAACACTGTGAACTAACAAATGCAAGAAGTGATTTTACATTACTTTGGCCAAGGATTTATAATCAATAAATACATTTCATAACAGTAATGTATGGCATAAGTTCACACACCTCTATCTCAAACTGGTTTTCAACATTCATTTCATCTTATAATATATATTCTTAAATATAATAATCAAATACAAATAGTTAGCTTCATTTGATAGTTTATCTATCCTAAACTTGGCTAATTGACTTAGATCCATTTATAATCACCACAGTCAAGTTTAAGATAGAAAAACTAATCTTTTCTATGAAATAATAGTAATCTTCTATGCATCTATGCAATTCTCAGCTTGTTGTCCTTTTGACAAATTTTACTTTTATTGGTTTCAAATTTTGATATTAGAATTTTTTTTTTTATAACGTAAGTATCAAATGAAACTAATGGTTCCTCCTTTCTTTTTCAAATTTTGTAACAAACATGTTTAATACAGTTCAAGGATAACAAGAAACTTTGTCTAGAATCTTTACCAGTTGTTCACTTGCAAAATAATTTACTTTCACTTGAAAATAATTCCTTTCTATCTCAAAAGGGTAAATTGTACATATATATTTATATGTATATATATATATGTAAATAACATACATACATATAAAGTATATTTCCACACTTATAATGTCTAATTCAATATAAAAAATAATCATTCATATCATGTTCTAACTACCATAATTCAAATCTAATCTTTGTTTAATCTAAGATCTATAAAATTCAAAGAGATGTAATCCAAACCTCTTGAACCCTGCTCAAATAATATTTATCTCATGTATCTTGAGCTCTATGCCTCCATATTCACTTCAAGCATTTTGTGCTCTTATACTCCTTTAAATATGCATTAGTAGTTAGTTCACACAACTTACACTTCTAGATATCGAGCATTAAGCTCTACTCACAACATGAATGAATATTTCATTGAGCATTAAACTCTATTTTTGAAATAAAGGAAATCAAGCTATTAGCTTTGTGTGCAATATAAATGATATTTGAGCAACAAGCTAGATATCTGCAATGTTAACAAGAAATGTATAGGGACATTGGTCTGGAGATCCAGTCCTTGGTCAAGTCTTTGTAGTTAGTTTATACCCTGGTCAAGTAGCTAGAGATTGGTAGCAAAACATAAAGATTAACATAATAGAACATCGCATATACATCAATAAGATAACACACATCATTACGTGATACCGATAGACTTCCATATATATTAGCAGCAATCAAATACATACATCCATTGTTCATCCTTCGGCATGGTTACATACATGACTTCTATGTCATTGATTACATCAAACTATGGTCCTATTCTCCTATCATGCTTGTTTTCTTACATTCTATTATATATATATATATATATATAACATAACAGAACATCGCATATACATCAATAAGATAACACACATCATTACGTGATACTGATAGACTTCCATATATATTAGCAGCAATCAAATACATGCATCCATTGTTCATCCTTCGGCATGGTTACATACATAACTTCTATGTCATTGATTACATCAAACTATGGTCCTATTCTCATATCATGCTTGCTTTCTTACATTCTACTATATATATATATATACATCAAGGGATGTGTCTTCTATTAGCTTTTGGCCTTCGCATCATGTGCAATCTCCTTCAGATGGCTTTGATCTCTGTCAAGTAACCCAGGCTAATGTCATCTCCCCCATAAAATTATGTATTTTCCTCAAGACAAGTCTTTCTCTGTTTGATAATATTTCTTGAGTCTAATACCATTGACATATCTGACTGATAGTTTTCCCTCCATGTTCCTCAGTCTAACTGCTCTAGAATCTACAAATTCTTTAATGTAGTATGGTCCTAGCCACCTTGTCTTCAGTTTTCCTTACTTCTTGAACTTGATGTCATACAGGAGTACTAATTCACCTTCCTTGAATGTCTTGTTCCTCAAGTTTCTATCATGCTAGGCCTTTTGTCTGTTTCTTTCCAAGTTCATATTATATGCTACCATCAACCCGTTCTCATCTAATTTTTTAATTCTTCAATCCTCTGTGTGAGAGATTCTTCTTCACCCAATTTGAGAGTCCTTGTTGTCTGAAAGTTTGGCAATATGAAGTGTATCGGTATTGTAGCATGTAGTCCATATACCAGTTCATAGGGAGTAAACTTAGTGGTTCTCTTGAAGGTTGTCTTGTATGCCCATAGTACCATAGGTATTTTCAGATCCCAATTTGTTTGATTCCCACTACACATATTTGTCAATGCTACTCCAATTATCTTATTCAGTGCTTCACTTGCTCCATTTGCTTGTGGATGATATGGTGGACTCCTATTATGTGTTATCATAGAATTTTCTAGTATCTTTGAGATCATCTTGTTTACAAAATGTTTACCTTGATCACTTGTTATGCTCAATGAATAACCAAATCTAGTAATGATATTTTCATAGATGAATTTGGTGGCATTTTTTGTTGTACAGTCTCTTGTCAGTTGAGCTTTAGCCCATTTAGTTAGGTATTCTACTCTGGTGATGATGAATCTAACTTTAGACTACTTTTCCACTAGATCTATAGGTCCAATGAAGTCAATGGCCCATTTTTGAAAAGGTAGTTGTGTTGAAATTAGTCTCAATGGCATTTCATCTCTTGTAATAGGCCTTCCTATCCTCTGACAGACATCACAATTATTCACATATCCCTTTGCATTTTTGAAAGGTGTAGGCCACAATAACCTGGCTAGTTTGATTTTCCTTACTGTCATGTCTCTGGCGTTATATCCTCCAGCTATCCCTTCATGAGCTTCCCTTAGAATTTCTTCTCTTTCATGTTCATATACTACCCTTCTGATGATGTCATCTTTTCCCCAGATGTGTAGCTCTCCTTCAATCAATGTGTATAGAAAAGACTGCCACATTAAGTTTTGTCTCTCTTGTGATGGCATTTCTGCTAGAAATTCTATAGTCAGAAGGTATGTAATGTCTTCCAGTCCTTCCGATACTGCAATTAGTCTAAATAGATTTGTGCCAAGTAGTTCCTCTTCCTATTCCTTTGGATCTTCCCCTGTCTCAATTCTAGACAAGTGGTCAAGTCCCTGATTGTGTTTTCTTGGTTTCACTATAATTAAGAATTCAAACTCTTGGAACAAAAGTAGCCACTGATAAATTCTTCCTTGAATGATTGGTTTGTTTAGTAGGTATTTCAATGGTTCATGATCAGTATAGAATACAAAAGGTGTTGACAAGAGGTAATGTCTGAACTTGTGTAATGCATATACCATTGCTAGAGCTTCTCTTTCAGTTATTATATAATTCTTCTCTACTTTTGACAGCTTGCTGCTTGCAAATGCTAAAGTGTGATCCTTAGAACCTCTTGGTTGGGTCAGCACTACTCCTACTATAATTCCTGATGCATCCACATGAACATGGAATATATTTTCCTAGTCTAAAAATATGGGTATTGGTGCCTTTGCTATCTTCTGCTTCAGAGTGTCATATGTCTTTTGATGTTGCTCATTCTATGTGATATTTTTGCCCTATTTTTTCTTCAATAGTTCTTCTATAGGTGCAGAAAGGGTTGCATATCCCTTGATAAATTTTTGGTGGTAACCAATGTACCCTAAGAATGTTTTGAATCAGATGTGGTTGTAGGTGGCGACAAGTCTTGAATAATAGCAACTTTTAGGGGATCAACCATCATTCCTTCTTTACATATGGTATGACCCAATAGTGTTCCAAATGGTACTGCAAAAGTGCATTTCTTCAAGGTTAGATAAATTTGCAAACTCCTACACTTGTTCAACATCAATCTTAATGCTTGTGTGTGATCTTTGACCAGTCCAGATACAATCCAATCATCCAAATAGACTTCCAAAAAATCATGTATAAAATCCTTGAATGCATTGACCATGATTTTACTGAATACTGCATGTGCATTTTTCAATCCAAAAGGCATAATAGTATACATGAAAGATCCTAATTCAGATGCCAAAGTTGTTTTAGGTTGATCTTCCTCTCTAATTTTTACCTAGTGATATCCAGAGAACCCATCAATGAAGGAATAGATTTCCCTATTGGCAACTGACTCTAGGATTTCCTTTGTAAATGGTGTAGGGAAAGGATCATGAATACAAGCCTTATTCAACTCCCTATAGTCTTTGCAGATCTTGATTTCTCCTATTTTCTTTTTCTGTACTACCATTGGACTGATCCACTTTGCATCTTCTACTAGCTTTATGATCCCTACTTCTGGCATCTTATCAACCTTTACTTTGACTTTTTTCTTCATGTTTGGATTCATCGTGTATGGCCTTTTCTTGACTGGTTTATAGCCTTCTTTCGGTTGAATTTTCATTGTTCCAGCTTCCTCAATTCCCTTCATCTCTGTGAACTTCCTGGGGAACAAATCCTCATACTCAGACAAAATTTCTAATATTTGTGCCACCTCCTTCTCATCCCAATAGTCTCCTATCTTAGCTAATTTCAGATCTCCTTCTTTGGCAATGTTTTCTTCTCTTAGCTGAATAGGTTTGTTGTAGTAATTTTCCTTAATGTCTGTTGATTCTGTCAACTCCCTTTCACCTTGTTCTATTTTGATTTTTTGTTCTTTATCTTCTTCTTATTCCTATTGTGATGTTCTTTAGTATTTGTGTTTCTCCATACACATGATTCTTTATTCATCCATTCTATGACCTTCCAAATGCCTTCTGTTCTTGCCGGTAATGGGTTTTGTTCTTGTTTGGCTTCTTCTTCTTCCACATCTTGTTGAAAGGTGATCTCCTAGATTCTAATGAGTGTTGCATGTATACTTTTGTCTTAATCAAATAATGAAAAAGTATGAATTAATTCTTTTTACAACTCTTCCCAGTATTTGGTTTCTTTCCTTTGTTCTTGATTAATATACCATGTTTGTGCAATTGGTGATAGTGTCCAATAAAAGAAGTGTGTATGCAGTACCTCATTATATTCATTCCTACCTTTCCATACCATTATACACATGGACAAATGTTCTTATGGTGAAGTCTGACCTGAATACTTGGGTATCATGTCATATTCTCCTTCCTCTGACATATATCATATCTTGATGAATATCTTGAATACTAACCACCAGTCAATTGTGTCTTTGTGTATGTTATGTTGGAAGCTTGTTGGTGTTGTCATTGATGTCAACCCTTAGCATTGGAGTTGTTGGAAGTTAGTATTGTCATTAGTGTTGTCATTGATATCAACCCTTTGTTTGCAGAGATTGTTGATAGTTGGAGCTTGTTGATAATGCTAGATGTATTATGGTTTGATGTCAACCTCTAGTGTAGTCATGATGAGAAGTGTTTGAGAATATTGAGAAGGTTGGTGATGTAGATGGTTCACTTGGTTTCCAAGTGCTTTTGAGAAAATTTGAATAAAAAGGTGTGTAGTGTGATAGAGGTATGTTCAGTGTTGTGATCTACATTTCTTCATGGTTGAAGATATGCTTGTGTGGTTTGGAAGTGATAATCAAAGGTGTTCAGAGGTGTTATATCCAGAGTTTCAAGTTTTGGATCATGTAGTAGTGGAAGATGTGTTTGAAATAGTGTTTGCCTATGAAGAAGGTTGTCCGGGAGAAATGAGATTGCTCTACATTTCTCCGCATTGAGGTTTCTTGTCTTGTGGATATGGGAATGTTCTTATATTGTCTGTATCTACCTTCCCTAGGAGGTTCTAGTGTTGGGTTGCTCCACAAATTCAGTCCTTGTGTTGGAGTTCAATAGTAGTGCATCCTGATGCACAGGATGAAGGCATTCTTTGTTTCAGGTGGTTGAGACAGTGTTGAAGAAGATTCCAGTACTGGAATATTCTAGAAAGTTGTAAGGATGTTGTGGAATGTTTCTTTGTGGTCTGTGCATGTTGTTTTCAGACCTAGAAAGGTGTGTATGTGGTCACTTGTAGTGCTAGTTCAGATATGGCTGACCTGGCTTGCTAGCGCTATTTGAAAAGATACCTCATAGATTGTGGATGTGATGAGTAGCATGGTGAACCCTTGGCGTGGTCCACCTTCACTTATTTCCACGACATTAGTGCTGACCTATTTTGGTGTTGCACATTTGAGGTGCACACATTTCATTAAGGCCAACCTAATTGAGATTGTTTTAGGTCGCAGATGGTATAAATGCAAGATGAAATTTGAGTAGAGATAGTGAAAAAGGAAAAAGATGCGAATGTGATCAAGTGTGATGAATTAAGTGCGAGCTTAAATGCTTATGACTTTTGGATGTAGTGAGAAGAAGGTGTCTACATTTCAGTCTGCTTGAAGTTACTAGAGGCAGTGAGCCAAAGGTTGTGGATGGCATAAAGTTGTAGTGGTGGATTTCTCATGTTTCCTTGAGATAGTGAATCTCTTTGTAACAACCTTCTTCTATTCTTCTTTCTTCTGGACAATGAGTCCTTCTGGGCAGTGAGCCCTTGGCAGTGAACCTGGGTAAGTACAAGAAGATGGGAAGCCAAAAAGGGGTCTTAAGTGGCCACTTTTTTTTTTAAATTAGTCCAAATGCTGGTTTTGGATGAAAAATTGAGCATAGTTACACTCAAAATTTGGAGATGCAACCAAAACAATGTTCTTAGTTCTCTGAGTCTACTTTCTAAACTACTAATGTTTTATTAAAATGGTATAGATTAAGGGGTTCAAAAGAGGGAGCCACAAAAATTGGTGTTGTTTCTGTCAAAAAAATATAACATAGCATGTTTTGTGGCTCCCTCAAAAGGTTAACTTTTTTTTGGTACTTTTAAAATCACTTTGGTGAGAAATTAGCTAACAACATATAGTTTATGCCTAATTTTTCTAATAATTTTTTAACGAAGATTTAATTTTTTACTAATTTTCAAAGTGGACACATCCTGAAAAATAGAATTTTGGCCGTGCTACCCCTATAAATTTTGAAAACTAATTGAAAATTAATTTTTTTTAATATGTGTAGAATGGAGTCTAGTTTCTAAAAATGTAATTTTTTTGAAATTTCAATGAACGGTTAATTTACAATGAAAAAAAGACTAAACACTGGTTTTTGTCCAAAAATAGACACACAAACAAAAGAAATTAAAGATGAAAGGCTTAACATTGTCAAAATGTGAAAAAACATTACATTGTTAAATAGCTTAGAGAAATCCTAACATTACCCAGGTGTTTGATTTGTTCGATCTTGAAACACGTGCAAATCTAAGGGTTAGCACGAATGAAATTATGTGAAATCTTGTAGAATATGCAAAAACACGTCTCTGGACATTGGGAAGGCACTCCAAGCCTTTGGGTTGGAAATCCAAAACAAATCCCAAGCCTAAGGCTTGGGATTCCCAAAGCAAAATATAACACGTTATAATGTGCTCTCATTATGTTCTGTTTTGCATTTTTTCTTTTTTCACAAAAGTTTGCTCAATGTTTGTCATGTTTGACATAACACAAGCGCGTTATAACACGTTGTGTTATGTCCCCCTTGGATTGTTTTATGTTCAAGGTTATTAAGCATGTATGTATGTATGTATGTATGTATGTATGTATGTATGTATATATGTATGCCTATATGTATGTATGTATGTATGTATGTATGTATAGTGTCAAGGTTAGAGATGGGGGTGAGGCAGATAGGGGAGAAGAGGGGTGGATAAGGGTTGAGGGTTTAAGGTCAAGAGGGATTAGGGTTGAGGGTTTAGGGTTTAGGGATAGGATTTAGAGTTTAGGGATAAGGGATCAGGATTTAGGACCTTAAGGGATTAGGATTTAGGGTTGAGGCTTTAGGGATAGCATTTAGGGTTGAGGGATTAGGGTTTAAGGTTTAAGTGTTGAGGGTTGAGGATTTAGGGATAGGGTTTATGGTTTATGGATAAGGGATTAGGGTTTAGGGTTTAGGGATTAGGGTACCATAAATTATAATTAGGGATTAGGGTTTATGGTTTAGGGATTAGGGATTAGGGTTTAGAGTTAAAGGATTAGGTTTAGGGTTTAGGGATGTACAATTAAGGGGTACCATAAATAAACTAGAATTTAGGCAGGGTTGGGAAAATTTTGTGAAGCATCATGGGCTAGAGATTAGAGATTTTGTTGTGTTCAAGTACATATCCAAGCCATATTTTAAGGTTAAGATATTTCAAAGAACAGGGTGTGTGAAAAACATCAATGCTCTTTAGCTTATGAATACCAACATTGATATAGATAAAAGATGATCTTCTTCTAATAGAGTATGTAGTTCAACCAATGGGCAACAAGTTGTTGAATGAATTGGTTTAATGGGTATGCCTCCTTCTTCAAAGTTATGCTTGGAGACTTTACACAAAAACTAGTAACTCTATACAATATTTTTCATTCTTTTATTTCTTGTACACTATTAAGAACTTGTAAAATCTAATTGTGTAATGTGTTTATGGTAGCACATTCCTCCTACATTTGTTTCACAGTTTATAGACAACACAGACAAACATATGGTGTTGTAAGGTCCAGGTGGGTAGGAGTGGGATGTGTAATTAGGGGGTACCATAAATAAAATGGAATTTAGGCAGGGTTGGGAAAATTTTGTGAATCATCATGGGATGGAGATTAGAGATTTTGTTGTGTTCAAGTACAGATTCAAGTCATATTTTAAAGTCAAGATATTTCAAAGAACAGGGTGTGAAAAATATCAATGCTCTTTAGCTTATGAATACCAACATTCATACAGATAAAAAATGTCCTTCTAACAAAGGATGCAGTTCAAGTTAACCAATGGGCATCAAGGCTGATTGAATTAGTTTCTGATGAAGAAGACAATGATGTTGTTGAAGCAATGGAAGAAAATCAAAATTGTAAGTCTAATTTAATTTATTTCAAATTTTAAAGAAGGCATTTGAATTGTAGGTTTACCAGGAGGATTGGTATAACAAAAAGTTAATTTTGTTATAGGCCTTTCTTTGAAGAACCCTGGACATTATGGACCCTATCATCTAGAAAAGCACATGATAGTGAACTCTGCCCCACCTTTCAAATCAGATAAACCTTTTTATTCAATGAAAATGAAGTCAGGGAATGTAAACCGACCATGCATACTAGTAAGATCAAATTCTCTGCCTACTATTCTTATTACTCTTACTTTATTAAGAGAAGAGTGTCAAAAATAATGGGTTTAAATGTAAGCTAAAATAAGGCAAAGTAGTTTTTTTATTACATTTTTCTGAGGGATCTCTAGAATAGTCTAATATATAATGCAGTCTTTTATAATATGAACATCTGCATTTGTGTGAATTCTAAGCTTTAATAGTAGAGTATTAAATCAATGGAATCAATGATTTCTTGGGTTAAAATAACTTAGTTTTTGTAATGGTTTTGGGAATGCAGGAGTTCCCAAAAATAGGTGAATGTCCTCTACAATTACCAAGAGAAAAAGGTTTAGTAGTTCTTGTATACGCCTAAAAATGACATGATTCATCCTAAATAAATATTCTAAATATTTATTCCATGCTTCTATCAATTAAATAAATATTCTAAATTTATTTAATCGATTCACTATCCTACAATTAAATAAAATCATTTTATTTAATTAAAATCCCTAAATTCTTCTAATGTCTAAAATCCTAATCCACCTCACAAAATCCACCTCACCAATCCACCTCATCTCTTCCACCTCACCATGTTGCACATATAATTAAATATTCTTAAATATTTAATTAGCTAATATCCTCCATTTTCCAAAATAAATCTTTAAATCAATTATCCTCCACAAATTGAATTTTTAATTCAATGTTCCCCATTATCCTCCACTCTGAATTTTTAATTCAACTGTCATAACCCATTGTCCCCCACTCTGAATTTTTAATTCAATTGTCATAACCCATTGTCCCCCATTCTAAATTTTTAATTCAATTGTCATAACCCATTGTCCCCCATTCTGAATTTTTAATTCAAATGTCATAATCCACTGTGAATAAAAGATTCACTTTTATTCCTAGCCATTGATCTTCATATCTTCTCTCAACCGTTGATCCTCATTCTTCCAAGTCTATAAAAGAAGCTTCATCCCTCCATTCTATTCATCCAGGTTATTTGTATTGTTACTCTGCAGGATTCTACTCACACACCTTTGGCATCCCAATACTATTTGCTTGAGATCACCCTCTTGCTTTGAAGCTCTACTTCATAGCAATACCTATCCACGTACCCATTTACCATCGACATCCTACAACACAGCTAAGAGAGTGCACTCACTGAGGGCCTACTTCATCAGCAAAGGACGGTTGTAATAGGCAAACAACAGAAGCCTTGAAACATGGAAGGTTTGCATTGTTATTTATTTGCTTCATTTCCTTCTATCTTTCTTGTTTTCATTATTCTATTGGTATTTGGGTTTTGATATTGTTCATTTGATTAAATCTCACTTTCCCCATCTACATTTTGGCGCCCACCGTGGGGCGAAGCCCCTTTTTCTCATCATTTTCTGAGTGTTTTTGAAGGCAAGTTCCATGTAGGTCACGCACAGTCATGCACAGGTTACGTCGGTGCATACGTTCCTTTTTACGGTGCATATACCTCCTGTTACGACGCTTCTATTCTTCTCACGCATCTAAGCTTTTTCACTACACTTTTGTTCTCTGTTATAGTGTTCTTGCTGTTTTCGCGCATACGTGCATTCTTTCTGCACATGTCCACTGTTACTACGCATTCATCATTGATATGCATCTGTTCATCTACACGGCACATTTGAGTAATGTTACTACACATTTGTCCATGCGGCGCATCTGTTTTTGTTGCGCTTCTGTTGACTATCTCTGCGCATTTAGTCACTGAAGCTGCGCATTTGTAATAAGTAATGGTTTTAGTGCTTTTCTAGGAAAGTTTGCTAACGCTAACCTTTTCGCAGGTGTTCTTTGGAGCTATTTTGCAGGATAGGCTCAGGTTTAGTTCCATATAGTTGCATCTAAATAGTTCACACTTCATTTTCTAAGAGGTAGTAAAATTGATGTTCATTCAAATCCTCATCTAGCTCTAATTAGGAAAGAAGTAACTGGATCATTTGTTTCTTGTATTGCAACACTTTCCAAGTTATTGCTATCTGGGATTAAAACTAAACTCACCATTGATTTTGAGGTTAAAATTGAACTACTGCTATCTCATTGGACCAAAACTTCAAAGTTAACTATTTTGTGCTATGAGGATTAAAATCGAACTCACCATTGCTTTCTAAGGATAAAACTGAACCAATGCTATCTTGCTAAAATCATTTCAAAGTTATGAGCTTGAGTAGATTAGCCCATTTAGTTTTTCTACTTTTAAATAGGTTGGATTAATCAGTGTCTTCTGTGCTTGACGAATGACAATAGGCTTATGCTCTCCCCTTTACTGGGTGATCAGAGTGCTAGACTTGTCATTCTATCTGTTTAACCTTTAGGAGGGGCCTGCCCTTGGATGCACGCTTGTCCAAGTGGGAACGACCCTGAGTGGTAACAGGCTAAAGCCAAGCCCTACCAAGCTACTTAAAATAAATTGTGCTTGAGGTGAAAACTTCCTGTAACAAGTGCTGCTATGTTACACTGATGGCTAACCTCCCCCAAAACCCTCATAGGCGCAACCCTTTGAGGCTGGGAGACTCCACAACGGAGAGTAGTGCCGCCGCATGTGTAACCACTTGAACGGTTGCCCGCATTAAATACCTCTTGTTCTAGTGGCCAAAATCCCTTATAATCCATTTCTAGCCTAGGATCTGTGCTTGCTTGTTTTGTTTAGCTTCTATTTTTTTGCCATATCTTCCTTGTTTTCACTCCATTTCCTCTGAAAATTCACCGGAACCCCTGAAATTCCATTCTGCACATTTCCTTCCTTGAGGACCATATCCCAAATTCCCCTTATTGAAGCCTAAAATCCTGAATTTGTCTATTTTTAGGGTTTGTCCTAACTTCTTCAATTTTCACCCAAACACCTTCAAAATTGGCCACAGTGTTCATTTCCCATTTCTGCTCCATTGTCCCTCTTCGATAGATTTTCTCATTCTTTCACCCCGCTTCTGAAATCCTAATTTTTCTATTTCCATATCCATTAGAAAGTGCCCAAACCCTAGTCAAACCCCCATTACCCATCTAAGTTTTTCCCAAATCCAAATTTTCCCTTCCTAAAAAAGTTTTTGTTTCTATTTTTCTACCCATTCCCCCCCCCCAAAAAAAAAGGCCACCAAAAAAACCATAAAATATTCTTTGTGCTTGCTGTGTTTTCTTGCTATTAATTCATAAAATCATCTATCAAGGAAGCCTTTTTCCAGCCAAAAAAAAAATATACCCAAAAAAAAAATAGAAAAATCCAAAATTTTGCTAAAAAAAAAAACAAATATTCAGCCTAGCTTCACTTTCTACTATGCATTTGTATCGACTTTTGAGAAAATATTTTTACTTGTTTGGAGCACCCATTTCAGCCTAGCTTCACTTTCTGAGATCAGATTCAACCTTGCAGTCAGTCTTCATCTGTTTCACCCAAAGTGTCTCTCCCTCATCAATCACCCATTCACCTCCTGTCAAAGTGTAAGTCAATCTATTCCATACCAGGTTCGACATAGGTCCCTTTTTTTCTTTGTATCATTAGTGAATTCACGTAAGCCTAGTAGGTCACGGTACCTTTACTAGTAGTCTTGTTGAAACGACTAGTCCCTGCACAGTAAGACAGGTACTGGCTACCCTTACTAGTGGCTACCATCGTGTGTCAACCATCTTATTTGAAGTCATTGAGCGAGAAAATCCTTTGTCCAAGTCCTACCCTAGGTATCCTATTCATAGTAGTCTCCATCGGCATCTGGCCAAAATCACTTGCCCCATTCCACCTCATCCCACATCAGCTTGCATGGTTCTTACTTGATCTCAATACAAAAAACAATTTGAAATGGCCGGCTCATCCCACTACACTTTCACACCTCCTGATAGTGATGAGGAAATTTCTGATGAAGAATATCATAACACCATCCAAAGTAGGAAATTCCAACGCTTCATAGATAAAGTGCTCCATGACAACCCCCAAAAATATTTCCATCACCTTGCTAGTCTCAGAATTAAACTACCCGCAGACTTTGATATAAGTACAATCATGGAAAATGTAGACAATGATCATGAGAGGGGTACAAATGACACGGTCCCGCATGCAAATGGTAGGGGAAAGAAACCTATGGATCGAAAGGCTCCCATGGAAGAAATGAGGAAGCAACTTGAGAGCTTCACACAACAAATATCTGACCTCAAGACGGGTACGAACACAAAAACTTACTCCCTGGAGGATATCACACCATACCCTTTGACAAATGTCTAGACATGAGACCATTCCCCTACAGGTTCGAGGTGCCCAAGTTTGACAAATACAAAGGGAAGGGAGACCCTAGAGATCATATCAGGGAATTCAATGCAGCATGTTTAGAGTAGCTCACAATGACACCTACTTGATGAGACTATTCCCAAGATCTTTAGGTGGTCAAGCTATGGAGTGGTTCTCGCGTCTCCCACCCGGAATCAAAACTTTTGATGAACTTGTCAATAAATTTATAACACACTTCTCTTACAACATTGAACATGAGGTATCGATGCTAGATCTCTGTAACACCAAGCAAAAGAGTGGTGAGTCATTCGCCACCTTCTTACAATGATGGAGACAACTAGCTAGTAAATGTTCTTATGATATGCCTGAGAAGTAGCTATTAGAGATGTTTGTCCACAACCTAAACACTGATCTTAGCTATCAAATACAGATACAATGCCCTACATCATTCACAAAGGTCATTGAAATGGGCTTATTCATCGAAAAGGCTATGATCACTAAAGGAACTATCAAGCTATACAAAGACACACCTACTTCCAATTACACAACGGATAGGTCAAAGTTTTGGACCAAGAACAAGAATGTGGTTAATGATGGGGTAGTGGATGCCAAGGCAACAGCTCCCAAGCAACAACCCATTTTCACTCTCAAGGGAGAAACAAACAATAGTACACTCAACAAACCGCCCTCAAGGGAGCCCAAACCTTGGTTCAGTTCAAATCCAAGGAGAAAATTTACACCATTAGGCGAGTCCCAAGAGTCTGCACTACGGAAGTTGTTGGCTAACAATAAAATTTATTTACCGCCAATGAGTGATTATGAGCCTATAGTCAAACCTCTCTACTGGAAGGACACAGACTATTGTGAATATCATCGAGGAAGGGGGCATACAACTAACAACTGCATCCGCCTCAAAAATGTCATACAAGATATACTAGATCAGAATCAGGGAGGGACACAACAACATACCTCCAATGAATCTCATGTGGCCTACAGAGATCCACTTCTGAATCACAACAGGCCATATAACAACAACAATGGCCACAACAACAATAACAGTTACCATAACAATGGCCACAACAACAGTAACAACAACAACAATAATCACAACCGGCAAAATCAGAACAGCGGGACTAGCAATGCCAACTATGCAAGTGTGCCATTTGACTACACCATAAATTGCATTTCTGAGCAAATTCCACAAGTCAATGTCTTCTCACCCAACCAACAACTAGGACCTAACAGAACTGGTTGTAGCATAATTACCCATAGTGATAAAGTCATGCTCAATACTGCCCCTCCAAGGTCGTCACCATCTCCATCCAATTTCTATCAGTACAATGTCATCGACCAGTTACAGAAAACTCCGGCTCACATTTCTATATTGGAGCTATTGTGTCTATCTCCTCATAAGGAGATTCTTGAGAAAGCCTTAGTGGAAACCACTGTCCCCACTAATCTGGCCCAAGAAAAGTTCCAGACCATGGTAGGCAATCCAACATCCTCCAACTCCATATCGTTTACTAAGCAAGATGACCTCTCTATATCCCAACCTCATAACACCCCCTGCACATTGTCGCATTCATACACAAGCACCGCATCAAGAGGGTTCTCATTGATGGGGTTGCTGGTTTAAATATTTGCACATTAAAGCTAGTCCTTGCACTGGGGTTCTCTTAACAGGCAGTTGATCCAAGGAGGAAAATTACCATCAAAGCCTATGATGAGGAAGAAAGAACCACAAAAGGAACAGTTGTCCTACCCATTCAAGTGGGACTAGTAATAAAAGATGTGGTGTGTCAAGTCCTTGATCAGGAGCTCGCTTATAATATCCTACTAGGGAGACCATGGATTCACACCATGAAGGTTGTCCCCTCAACCTATCATCAATGCATTAAGTTCCCGGACAATGGCAAGCAAGTCACCATTCAAGGTGACCCTGACCCCTACCAACACTGCAATTCTTTCTGTGCAAAACCTGAATGTGTCATACCCAACAACAGAGCATACATTTCCCCTACCCCGCGATAGGACTATACCGTTGAAGCTTCCACCTCAAAACCAAAAGAGCAAAAGATTACCATAAAAGAAACTGGGGTGGGAGAATACTCAATTGAGCACAGTCTCAATCTTGCCAAGCTACCTTTGTCTCCTAGATCTTTTGGCAAACCCAAGCATTTTCCAAAGCCATCTGCTCTGCCTATAGCCTCGGCAACTCCCTTTGTAAAATGGGGAACCTTATCTGATGAAACAGAGGAGCGAGATCTCCTACAATGGCTCTATACTAAAGAAGAAAACACACACCAAGATCCGCCTAGACTCCCAATAGAACGCTATGGGCGAGGTGAGACTATCCTGCACAAAATGGGGTATGAAGGACAAGGCCCCATTGGCCTCATAAAAGAAGGAATCATTGAACCTATACAACCTTCTTCATCCTCATTGGCTAGAAACACAAATGGCCTAGGATACAAAGGCAAGGGTAAAGCCAAGGAAAATGCCTGTCTTGTAGAAATGATCCAAACACTCCAAGAAGACAGTGACACAGATTCTAATGAATATGAGTGGGATGAGCTAACAGAGCATTCCTATGATGACAAAGAGGTTGACACCATCCAAACTCTTAGCCCCTACCGTGAGGGACAAACGCAATGGAACGGACCACTAGAGTCTGATTTGCCCATCTCTAAGATTATGCCTTTTAAGGAAGGTTCAAATTCCATCGCGATAAACAACTTGGAGGAAGGTACCATCCCGAACACCACCCATTCCTATACTCCTAGCATATCCATTCACACCATCAATGAATCAAGCCTATCCTCCGATTCCATCCCCCTTGTACATCCTGAGCTTATTAACTGGGATCTGCGAGGAACCCCCCAACTAGACATGTTCCAAAACGATGATGCCTACATTGACTATATGAACCTTAGGGACCACCTGCCCAAAGGAGATCATAAAGCTGGTTTCTCTATTGAACTTAATACCGTGGCTTATTTCGAAGAGGGTACCAAGCCTTCCAGTCATACAAATATCAAAATAAAAATGGGATCTGACGGTGAAAACTATTCTGCGGTAGTGTCAAATCCCAAAATGATAAAAAGAAAAGACGCATCTGAAGGTGAAAACCCAACTGTGGCCCCTGATGATGGAAAGCTTGACACTCTCCCTAATGACATGCATCAGGAGAAGTCTCAGATTGTTGTGGAACCTACAGAGCTAGTCAACATTGGTACAGAGGAACAGCCTAAAATCATCCATTTTGCTAAAGCTCTTACTCCACCAGAAAAGACTAGGTTTGTGTCGTTCTTCAAGGAAAAGAGGGGAAGCTTTGCGTGGTCATATGCAGACATGCCAGGCCTAGACCCAAACTTGATTCTACACCATCTTCCGTTAGACCCAGGAGTAAAACTAGTGAAACAAAAGCTTAGAAAAATGCATCCACACATAGCACTATTGGTCAAAGAAGAACTCAAGAAATTACTAGATGTAGGGTTCATCAGAGCTATAGACTACTTGGAGTGGATATCCAACATTGTGCCAGTGTCTAAACTAGATGGCCGAGTCTGACTATGCAATGATTTCAGAGACCTAAACAAAGCTTGCCATAAGGATGATTTTCCATTGCCTAATATAGACATCATAGTCGACTTGACAGCAGGGCATACCATGTTATCTCTCATGGACGGTTTCTCAGGGTATAATCAGATCAGGATAGCACCAGAAGACCAGCACAAGACAGCCTTCACTTGTCTGTGGGGTACTTTTTGTTGGAACATCATGCCATTTGGGCTAAAGAACGCAGGGGCCACATATCAACGTGCTATGACAACTATATTCCATGATATGATGCATGTAACCATGGAGGACTATGTCGATGACATCCTAGCGAAGTCACTCACAAGAGAATCACACCTGGATGTGTTAGAAAAAGTCTTTTAGAGATTAGACCAATTCAAAGTCAAGTTGAATCTAAAGAAATGTGTGTTTGGAGTCACTTCAGGCAAGCTACTAGGTTTCATCGTGTCAGCAAATGGAATAGAGGTGGACCCCACAAAAGTCAATGCTATCACATACATGCCACCTCCTAAGACTCTTACGCAACTAAGATCACTACAAGGCAAGCTGCAAGCAATCCGAAGATTCATTTCACAGCTGGCAGACAAGTGCCATCCATTCAATCATCTCCTGCACAAGAACATTCCATTCAGATGGGATGAGAAATGTGAAGAAGCATTCAGCAGGCTAAAGGAATACCTTATGAATCCACCTATTCTCATGCCTCCAATCCAAGGAAAACCTCTAATTCTCTACATATCTGCTACACCTATAGCTCTTGGGGCTCTTCTAGCGCAACAAGATTACGAGAACAAGGAAAGAGCTGTATACTACATCAGTCGAACCTTAGTGGGATACGAATACTCACAAGTAGAAAGATCATGTCTCGCAGTAGTTTTTGCTTCACAAAAACTCTAACATTACATGCTTGCACATCTAGTAAAACTCATTGCAAAAATCGACCCACTGAAGTATCTCCTGAGCAAAGTAGCTGTCACAGGTCGCCTAGCCAAATGGGTAATGCTCCTAAGTGAATACGACATTGAATATATAGATAGAAAAGCTATGAAAGGGCAAGTCATTGCTGATCAGTTAGCAGAGGCACCACTACAAGACACCACCCCAATGCAATTTGACTTTCCAGATGAATCCTTATTCAACATCTCAACACATTCCTGGAAGCTCTACTTTGATGGGTCCTACACAAACCATGGATCGGGGGCAGGAAACTTGTTCGTAACTCCTCATGGTGACACTATTCTGAAGTCTTACCATTTGCTATTCCCATGCACCAACAACATAGTTGAATATGAGTCCCTAGTAATTGGTATCAAGATGGCAACCGAATGGAAAATCAGAGAGCTACATGTCTATGGTGATTCTCAACTAGTGATAAATCAGGTCAATAATGATTACCAAACCAAAGATGAAAAGCTTGTCCCTTACAAGCGAATGGTCAATGACTTTAAGGAATACTTTGTAATCATCTCTTTTGAGCAGATACCTCGAATCAAGAACAAAGCTGCAAATGCCATGGCAACCATTGCATTCCTTCGTGAGATTCCAGAGAATGAGTCACGGTATGAGTTCTTAGTAGAAACTATTCGACAACCAGGTCATGATCTTCCAGAGAACCATACCATATGCCTTTTAGTTGGGTCTGATTCACCTTGGTACGGTAAGATTTATACTTACCTCAAGGACAACACCTTCCCACCTGACCTATCTTCAAACCAATGACAGACCTTTATACACCAAACCTCTCGCTATACCATTATTGCTGATACCCTATACCGACATGGTCTAGATGGTACTTTACTCCGTTGTTTAGAACAAGAAGAATCCATAACCACATTGCAAGACGTACACGAAGGGATTTGTGGAACACACTCTAGTGGTCCTTCCTTGGCCAAGAAACTCATGTGCTTGGGTTATTACTAGCCAAACATGGAAATGGATTCATATCAGTTTGTCAAGAAGTGCAAGCAGTGCCAAATACATGGGAACCTAATTCATGCACCTGCTCAAGAGTTGAGACCTTTAACGACACCCTGGCCCTTTTGCCAGTGGGGACTTGACCTCATGGGAAAGATTCATCCACCCTCTTCCAATGGCCACAAATTCATCATAACGGCCACTGAGTATTTCACAAAGTGGATTGAGGCCGTTCCCCTAACCACCCTCACAGGCAAACAAATTTCCTCTTTCATTCTGAATTACATTATCTGCAGATATGGCATTCCTTCATCCATCATAATGGATAATGGAAGACCGTTCAAAAATTAGGATGTCCAAGAACTCTGTGAGCATTTCAAAATCCAACATCATTTCTCCTCTCCATACTACCCCCAAGGTAAGAGCCAAGCTGAGGCATCGAATAAAACCATTCTAAAAATACTGAAGAAAACCGTCAATGATGCTGGCTGTGATTGGCACATCCAACTCAACCTCGTTTTGTGGGCCTATAGAACCAGTATATGCACTCCCACAGGTGCTACACCCTACGCCCTTGTCTATGGTTCAGAAGCCATCCTTCCCATTGAGGTCGAACTACCCTCTCTCAGGGTGTCGTTGAAAGGTCTTATATCAGACGAAGAATACAGAGTCTCCAGATTACAAGAACTAGAGTTACTGGAGGAAAGGAGACAGAAAGCCTTTGACCATCTCAAAGCATATCAACAAATGATGTCAAGAAGCTATAACCATAGAGTTCACCCAAGAATCTTCAAAGTTGGAGATCTAGTCCTTAAAGAAAATCCCCGCAATCAACAGGATAGGGAAAAGAAAGGAAAGTTCGAGCCTAACTGGCTTGGGCCCTATGTGATTGTAGCTACTTACGGATCGGAGGCATATCAGTTGGCCACATCAGAGGGTGAGTTATTTGAGGATCCAATCAACAGCATGCATCTTCACCGGTTTTATACCTAGGAGAATCCCAGTGCAAGGTGGGCAAAAGCCAAAAAGTCAAAAAATCAGAAAAAAACAAAAAAATCAAAAAAGGGAACAAAAGCAAAAAAAATTCAAAAAAATTAGGAAAATACAAAAGAATCGTCCTTTGGTGAAAACCTGGCAAACAGGTGCCTTGGATAGGTATCATGATAAACACCTAACAAACAGGCATCATGTTTACTTTCTAGCTTCTTGTGCAAATAAAAACAAGTGATGAAAACCTGGTAAACAGGCATTACTTGTGATAAACCACCTTCTCCATCTCTGAGAATCCATTCACTTTGAGTCCAGTCTTTCTTCACTCACATCTCATTCAACCCATATCTATCCCATAATAAACACCTAGCAGTTACCTATCATGGCTTGATAACTCTCCCTCTTTGTGGCCTTGTCAACCAAGGTTTTGTCCCATACCATCTCTTTAATGTGAGCCTAGCATAGTGTCTCTAGTCCATTTCCATGGTCCGAGTCCATGAACTATGTTTCCTCTGCGTCGTCATGTAGGCAAGGCCATTAGTCCAATGCGCCCCCGAGGCTTTCCATTGTCCCATCTGTTCCATATCTTGTCATTCTATCAAGCTGAGTCCACCTCCACTCTCTCTCACCTAGGTCTTAGGTCCATTAGGGTTTACCCTGTACTACGTTGCCTCTGCGTCATCACATAGGCAAGGCCATTTAGCAATGTGCCCCCAAGGCACTAGGTCAATCCCTTAGGGTCCATCTCACCAATAAAGATTGCAAGAATCTCTTCTCACCAAGCAAGCAGGTGTAAGCAAAACCCAAGCTCCAAGCAAGAACCCTGACTTTACGCAGCTTAACCTATTCAAATGCAAGGCAAAGTACCTGAAGCCTTCTAAATGATTTTACTCAAATTATTGTAGGAAATGAACACATCTAAATGCAACAATGTTTTGTGGATTGAAATCATGGTTAAGTTACAGAGTCTTGATTTTTGTTATCATGTCCTCCTATGCTACTCAAGGATACCAAAAGCTAGAGATGCTATGGTGAAGGCATGATCATTTTCTTTGGTGGCTATCTGTGGATTACGCTTTAGTAATGTAACACCTTATCTAAGGACATGATCGGCAAAAGATCATTGAGGACACCAAAGGTCTAACATGAATAGGGGCAATCCTTGTTTGTTGAAACGTAACAAGTACTCAGGTCATCTAGATTCAATTTTGGCTAGTTGCTTGTATTAACTTGCTAAATCAAAATCCATGTAACTAATACTCAGGTCATCTCAGTTTAATTATACCTAGATGCTTGTATTTTCTTACAACATAATAAATGCCCAATGATGAAATAAAGCACTCCAATAGCAAAGCATCCATCCTATATCCATTTATACATCCATACCATACCCCATGCAATAAAGATTCACCAATGCAGAGTATCAATACAAATAAAAGCTTGTGAGTCTTTCTATCGAGTCTTTCTTCTATCAATCAGATTTCTATCTATCATCATATCTTTCATCCTTATCCAGTCAGTTTGAGCAATGATCCAAATGCATCCTTAATCCATACCAATCAAGTCAAGTCAATCTTGCACAAATGATCCAATCACAATCAGTGGTCTTGATCCTTGTATGGTCGTAAACCAACTCAATCAGTTAATCAATCAATTGTCTTATACAGGATGTCGCATTGTCGAAATCATACCAATACACATGTCTTACATGACATGCTTCATTTCCTAAAACCAGACACTATCCTTCATGTTGCTCTAAGGATCTATCATTCCCCGCAATGACAACACACCTACTGTGTTGGTCTAGGGATACATCGTTCCCCGCCATGACAACATTGTTGTATATCGTTATTAGTATATTGTTGGTTTATCGCTTGACAAGGGCAATACCTTGTTTGTTCTTGTGTCATTTGTGCATACTTGTTTGCTTGCCTGTGTGTGTCATCATTCCATCTTGCATCACATATCATTTGACTCTTTCTTCAACTGATTTCTTCATTCTAACCTAGCTTCCCTTCATCTTCGTGAGATTGTCTGTCTCACGCCTCCTGCCTTCTTCCCATCCAATCTCCCGAGGGGGCATCCTATTGTCATTAAACTTGTACCAGGAGCAAACTGGGGCATGTATCACTGTCAAACTATCAATTTCTTTGAAACAATGCTGTAAACAACATTGCATCAAAGAGGGGCAAAATGTATACACCTAAAAATGACACAATTCATCCTAAATAAATATTCTAAATATTTATTCCATGCTTCTATCAATTAAATAAATATTCTAAATTTATTTAATCGATTCACTATCCTACAATTAAATAAAATTATTTTATTTAATTAAAATCCCTAAATTCTTCTAATGTCTAAAATCCTAATCCACCTCACAAAATCCACCTCATCAATCCACCTCACCAATCCACCTCATCTCTTCCACCTCACCATGTTGCACATATAATTAAATATTCTTAAATATTTAATTAGCTAATATCCTCCATTTTCCAAAATAAATCTTTAAATCAATTATCCTCCACAAATTGAATTTTTAATTCAATGTTCCCCATTATCCTCCACTCTGAATTTTTAATTCAACTATCATAACCCATTGTCCCCCACTCTAAATTTTTAATTCAACTATCATAACCCATTGTCCCCCATTCTGAATTTTTAATTCAATTGTCATAACCCATTGTCCCCCATTCTGAATTTTTAATTCAAATGTCATAATCCACTATGAATAAAAGATTCACTTTTATTCCTAGCCATTGATCTTCATATCTTCTCTCAACCGTTGATCCTCATTCTTCCAAGTCTATAAAAGAAGCTTCATCCCTCCATTCTATTTATCCAGGTTATTTGTATTGTTACTCTACAGGATTCTACTCACACACCTTTGGCATCCCAATACTATTTACTTGAGATCACCCTCTTGCTTTGAAGCTCTACTTCATAGAAATACCTATCCACATAGCCATTTACCATCAACATCCTACAACACAGCTAAGAGAGTGCACTCACTGAGGGCCTACTTCATCAACAAAGGACGGTTGTAATAGGCAAACAATAGAAGCCTGGAAACATGGAAGGTTTGCATTGTTATTCATTTGCTTCATTTCCTTCTATCTTTCTTGTTTTCATTATTTTGTTGGTATTTGGGTTTTGATATTGTTCATTTGATTAAATCTCACTTTCCCCATCTACAGTTCTTATGGATAGAACCAATAAACAATGGGAGATTATTTGCCCTATTTCATAACAATATACCTACCCTAAGTGTGGGGTGGGCATATTTTGTACGTCATAATAATATCAAGGAAGGAGATATTTGCATCTTTGAGCAGGTGGACAACAAGAAACATAGATTTATGTTTAGAGTTCATATAGATTGAAAGATAAAATAAGGATCCTTCTGAAAGAACTTCTAGGAGGGAAAAGACAGGCCAAAGTTAAAAGGAGAAAATTATACAAGAAAAGATCTTCATGAGGATTGTAATATTTTGTCTAAAACAAACAAAAATTAGTTAATTAAAAATAGAAAATCATGAAAGAAACGGACTAAAATGTATAGTTATTGATATCTAAAATGTATAGTTACTAATATCTATTTTTTAAAGATTGATTAATTTTTATGGCCAAAATTGTTTATTTTACCTAGTTGATGGTTTTAATTACACCCAGGTTATACATTGGGAGCAGATGTGTGCACATTTTTATGGCCCCAATTTAAATACAAATAAATAGGTGGAGAGAGTATGTTGATCTTTTTAAACAATCTTAATAAAAAATGTTCACTTAATGTTGACCAAGGGTTCTGATTTCAACCATTCATTGCCCACCGTGGATGTACCCCAATGCAAAGATTTTCTCATAATGATCATCCTTTTGATTTCAACTATTAATTACTCATTGTGGATGTACCAAATGCAAATCTTTTCTCATAGTGTGTACAACTATTGGCATAATGAACCCCAGATGGGCCAGAAAAACATGCCATATAATTTGAATATTCACTTTAGCTAGAAAGTTTTACTAATGGAGGTAGAAACTCAGAGAATATATAGAGCACAATATGGCCCAAGATGTGAGATGCAAGCAAGGACAACTCATGAATCTAAAGAGTTAAGGTGCACTTCAAGGACCTTTCCTAATTTCAATGGATGACATTTGCTCTTGCTAGTTGATGGTATTACTACATTTTTGCAGACTTTATTTTCATTATCCAAGAGTGAAGCATTAGGGTTTAGGGTATAGTGTTAAGGGTTTAGGGATAGGGTTTAGGGTTGAGGGATTAGGGTCAAGGGTTGAGTGATTAGGGTTTGACGTTGAGGGTTGAGGGTTGAGGTTTGAGGGTTGAGGGTTTAGGGATAGGGTTGAGGGTCAAGGGATTAGGGTTAAAGTAGAGTGTCGAGGGTATTGGGATTAGGGATAGCGTTGGAGGGTTTAGGGATAAGGGATTAGGGTTTAAGGTATAGTATCAAGCCCGTCAAGAGTTTAGGAATAGGGATAGCGTTTAGTGTTTAGGGATGAGGGATCAGGGTTAAGGGATTAGGGTTGAGGGTTCAGGGATTAGGGTTTACAGATAGTGTGTAGGGTTTAGGGTTGAGGATTAGGGGTTAAGGTATAGTGTTGAGGGTTTAGGGATAGTTTTTAGAGTTGAGAGATTAGAGTTAAGGGTTGAGGGTTGAGGTTTTAGGGTTGAGGGTTTAGGGATAGGGTTGAAGGTCGATGGATTAGGGTTAAAGTAGAGTGTCGAGGGTATAGGGATTAGGGATAGGGTTGGAGGATTTAGGGATAAGGGATTAAGGTTTAAGGTATAATATCAAGCCTATTGAGGGTTTAGGAATAGGGATAGTGTTTAGGGTTTAGAGATGAGGGATTAGGGTTGAGTGTTGAGGGATTAGGGTTGAGGGTTAAGGGATTAGGGTTTAGGGATAGGGTTTAGGGTTTAGGGTTTAGGGTTGAGGGATTAGGGTTTAAGGTATAGTGTTGAGGGTTTAGGGATAGGGTTTAGGGTTGAGGGATTAGAGTTAAGGGTTGAGGGATTAGGGTTTGATGTTGAGGGTTGAGGGTCAAAGGTATAGGGATTAGGGATAGGGTTGGAGGGTTTAGGTATAAGGGATTACAGTTTAAGGTATAGTATTGAGCTCGTTGAGGGTTTAGGAGTAGGGATAGCATTTAGGATTTAGGGATGATGGATTAGGGTTGAGGATTGAGGGATTACGGTTGAGGGTTGAGGGATTAGGGTTTAGGGATAGGATTTAGGGTTTAGGGTTGAGGGATTAGGGTTTAAGGTATAGTGTTAAGGGTTTAAGGATAGGGTTGAGGGTTGAGGGATTAGAGTTAAGCGTTAAGGGATTAGGGTTTGATGTTGAGGGTTGAGGGTTGAGATTTTAGGGTTGAGGGTTTAGGGATAAGGTTGAGGGTCGAGGGATTAGAGTTAAGGGTTGAGGGATTAGGGTTTGGTGTTGAGGGTTGAGGGTTTAGTGTTTGACATTGAGGGTTGAGGGTTGAGGTTTTAGGGTTGAGGGTTTAGGGATAGGGTTGAGGGTCAAAGGATAAGGGTTAAAGTAGAGTGTCAAGGGTATAGGGATTAGGGATAGGGTTGGAGGGTTTAGGGATAAGGGGTTAGGGTTTACGGTTGAGGGATTAGGGTTTAAGGTAGTGTTGAGAGTTTAGGGATAGGGCTTCAAGTTGAGGGATTGGAGAAGGGTTGAGGGATTAGGGATTGACGTTGAGGGTTGAGGGTTGAGGTTTGAGGGTTGAGGGTTTAGGGATAGGGTTGAGGATCGAGGGATTAGGGTGAAAGTAGAGTGTCGAGGGTATAGGGATTAGGGATAGGGTGTAGGGTTGAAGGTTTAAGGATTGAGGGTTGAGGCTTTAGGGATAAGGGTTAAGGGATTAAGGTTTAGTGATAGGGTGTAGGGTTTAGGGTTGAGGGATTAGGGTTTATGGTTAAGGTAATAGGGTTTAAGGTAAAATGTTGAGGGTTTAGGGATAGGGTTTAGGATTGAAGGTTTAAGGGTTGAGGGTTGAGGCTTTAGGGTTTAGGATTAAGTGAGACCTATATGGCTAAGGATGGATGGAAAGGTAGACAAGAAGTGACTGAGAGACATAGAGAGGGGAGAGGTAGAGAGGTGAGGGGGAGAGATAAGTGAGAGATAGAGAGGTGAGAGATAGAACATAAGCTAATGGAACTAGAGGTGAGATATTGTAAAGGTGTTATTAAAGGTGAGATAGGCACAAATATTTATGGATCAATCTATAGCAGGACAAAATGTGAGTACATTATAACGCACTCGCATTTTGTCCTTCTACAGAAATAGTAAAAAATCATGGACCCCTATGATCCAGGCCCACATGCTCTATTTTCATGTTGATTATGTACATGTTCCGATAAAAAAGAAGTATTTTCATGTTGTTGGGAAGTTCACATGCACATTTTACACATTCTACCACCTTTTCATGATCTTTCCACCACCTTTTCTACTTTGCCAACTTGAGAAGGAGGAAATAACATAGTTTTCACATCAAATTTGATATATATCTATTCAAGTTTCAATTTTTGTAGTGTTGTAATGTTAATTGTGATTCAATTTTAGAAATTAAACATTATAGATTGGTTAATAGCATTGTTATTACTAATTATATTTGAGTTTTATTCAATTTAACATTGAAAAGGAAGCAAGTGGTGAAAAACTCAAATTGTTGAGGAGTTTGATGTCAGAAGAAAAAAACACTACATAATTGGGTACTCTCTCCATTCGAATCTCCATTTTTTAGGTATGTCAAGTCTTTACATGCATGTTCTTTACATTTTCCTTAATTCTATTTGAATTACTTTATCATGCTTTATCATACATGTTTATATCACTTGTATCCAGTATGCATAATAAAAGACTATGTATACATATCTTGTGTTTATATAATAGACTATGTTTTAAATTAGTTCATGGTATGCATAATAAAAGATATCTCAAAGGTAAACATTAATTAAAATAGACACATTCCCAATCAAGAAAGCAGCCTACAATCTCACATGATGCTATGTATATTTTCTACACTTGGGCTCTTTAATAATTATGTGTAATAAACAGACCTTAACATACCATGATTTCAAACTATACAAGAATAAATCCTTACAACATAATAAAAATACAATCTCACTATTATCTTGTCATTTTAACAAGTTAAAATACAAATGAATAGGTGCCAAGATCATACAAGTATGCACATGACATGATGATTTGTATGCACATATCTTGGGCTAGGACATTCCTTATGCACCTTTTCAAGATGATTTGTATGCACATGACACAACAATATTTCAAAATTTCCTAATTGTCCTTTGTTAGCACATGATGGTGGTTACCTTGATCGACTATATACCATTCGATACCCTAAATTTCATAAGCTTTCCTCTCAAGCAATCTCCCTATAGAAAGGCACAAAGAGGGTCTTCAATACTTCAAAACCTAATAAGGTTACTAGAGGTCTTCTTACCCCTCAGGAACTTAGACACAACCATTCTAAACCCTTACTCAAGTCTACACTCTTCAATTGCTATCTATTCCTTCACAAGCCTCAATAGGTGACTCTCCTTTGACCTTATCCTCATCTAGGACTGAAGTGAACTTTGTACCATAATGCTTTGTATTTCTGCAATAACATTTTGTAATAATGCTTTGTATGGCTGCAATAATTTGCTTTGTATGCTTTGTACCTATTTTGGTTGAGTGACATTTAATCGTTTACATGATGAGTGTATGTACATTTACTATGAAGGGTTGAATGACATATATTTTAGTTATTTGTATGGATTCATTTCTCAGGAACTAATATTGGTCACTTTATCATGCTACAGACAAATTATCTGATATGCCGAGGAAATGATCAAGAATTAAACTAACATAGGAAGAGATAGAAGCTAAGAATGCAAAGAAAGCAGCAGCTATGAGGGAACTTCATGAGAAGAGGAAATTGGACATGATAACTGAAGACATGCCAATTGAAAAAGAACCACAACCATCACAAAGAGATATGGTATTGGTGGCACAAAGAGATTGAATGCAAAAACTTTGTGCTATGAGAGATTTGAATACCATAGTTGGAGACACGTCGTCTACCACAAGTCAACATGTAGGGACACCATCTACCGCATCTCAAGTTGAGATTACATCATCACTCACATGTGATGAAGGAGGTATGCCATCATTCCCACCTCAACCTCAAGGTATGTCATCTATTCCATCTTCGATCAAAGGTATGCCATCTAGCCCATCTCATTTAAATATTGATGAAATTTGTAATGTTGAGATGAATTTACCTAACTTAACACCACCTAGAATTTTGCATAGAAAGCCAAAGTATTTGATTGATATTGATGAGAATATTTTGCAGCCAATGGAAGGTAAGATTCCAAAATGCACTTGTAGAAGATATACTCATAAGATTTGGAGATTGTTCTTTGAAAAGTTAAATGAGACTACAAGATGTCAACTATTTGTTGAAATAATGTGAAGTATAAAGTATAGGTCTATCATAAAGATTCTTGGTTTGAGAACATCAGAGGCTTCAAGTGAAAAATCTATTGTCAAGAATCTAATGAGTGTGTATGAGAGTGTGGGTAACACCTCACGCACAAAAGATAGTAATGCAACATGGCATGTGATTACATTGACTATAGTAAGTAGTCAAATGAGGAAAGCTTGTCTCATTAGAAAGACAAGTCAAGCATTGATAATTAATAGGAAAACTTTATCAAGAGCCATTGGAAGACGCCAAAGAATTGAGGACGCTAATGCCAATGAATTATGGGCGTTCTTGGGGAGACTACCATGAAAAGATAAACCAATTGTTGAAGCATTGAGATCACTAATTGAAGACTTTTGGAAGAATTACACAAGGGTATCTCCGAATCAAAGGGATGTGGTAAGAAGGAGAATTAGTAGTCGGAACCATGAGCCACATCCAAAGCATTTTTTGGATGAGACTCAAACACAATTTTTTGGTAAATTTCTAGAGAAGTATCCTCAAATTAAAATTTGTCAAAGATATTTTGAAATGCTAAAACCTTTATATGTCAAGATAAATCACACACGCACTACTTGTTGTTGTAGATTACATATTGAATTTTCTAACCATTTTGATGTTTATCAGTCTATATGTTTAGATTTGCATACTAACAATGTTTTGCAAGGTTGTGGCATACGTGCCCCACCAACATCTTCAAGAGACTTCATATCAAGAATTTTATGTGAAAGAGAGGAAGGTCAAATATTCTACAAGAAATTATGCTTGGATGGCACATGTCATCATTGCGGTGGCTTGCAATGTATGCCAATATACAACATATGGAAAGAAGACATGCGGTTGGAAATGAACTAGTAGAGTTTGACAAGTATAAAACAGTGGCATACAATACAAAAGATGTTAAAGAAGCAAAGATGTAATTTCAAGACGATGAATCTGTATATGAAAAAGAAGTCTGTTGACCATTCCCTCACCTTTCTGGTTCACTATAGATTATACAATAAGGTAATTCCTTTAATGGTTAATCCCAGAAAAGCTCAAGGGTTAGAAGGTCTCTCCACCATCTGGACATCCTCTAGTGACAGCACATAGTTGACTGCTCCCAAAATAGTTAAGCATAAGGATATCAAGATGCCTGAAGAATGGGCATTAGATCTTTGGGATAGTGACAATCAAGTAGAAGCAGAAAATGAGAAGCAACCACAATTGAGAGGCATCTCAACTGATGAAATAGATGATCAGGCAATAATTAGATTCTCATTTGGTAACCAGTCAGCCTTGCATACTAGACCTTCCATGAGAACAGAAAGGGTTTTTACCTATAACCAACCTGGTCCATCTGTGAGTTCCCTTCCTCGCTCCCAGAGCATCAGATTACAACCCTCTAAGGGTTTTGAAAGTTTGTTTACAATTCCCACCACTGCAAAGCCTAGCAGCTCAGCCGTTCCCTTGAGTTTGTCATGCACCCATAAAAAGTTTTCTGAGTTAGATAATGGGTTGTATAGATGTGAAGACTGTTCGTTTGTCTTTCCCCCAAAATCTGGCCATATTCGATTGATGTCAGCCAGACAAGCTACTATACCTGAACAGGAAATTTTTGAAGCCCATGAAAAGGCTGTTAGTACACCTGCAGGTCCTTGTCTTGTTCCTGGTACCATTCCCCCCTTTCAGGATTTTATTTTGTATGATACAACCGAAACTTTTAGAGCTAATTTCTGGCCTCTGCATTTATTTCCTATTGCTGAAAGTTCTCAAGGTACCAGTCAAAGCAAATTGCTTAACTAGACAAACCTCTGTCTTAGGAAATCTATGCTCTTTGCCGAGGATAGAAAGATCTGGCATTAGATCGAAGCAGTCAAAGCTGAAAAAGCACGCCTCAGTGCTCAAGAGAATTTTCATTCTCTAATCTCCACTCTTGAATGCTTGGAAAAGCGTCTCACAGATCAGTGGATGAACTCTGTCAATAAAGATCTCCAGGAACTCAAAGCACAGTATAATGAGTTCAAGAGTCAAGCTGAAACCTAGTGGGTTGCTCAGCAACGATCTTTAGAACAATAGAGAGAACTTCTGCAGAAAGTCAGAAGTGAGGTCAAGTTAGATTGTGATGTGCTTGGTTCCCAACTGAATACTACAAATATTCATGTGAAGCATAATAGTCAGAGGCTCACTGAGATCTCTGATGAAGTTCATTCAATAGCATAATCACAACTGCTAATGAGTGATTCCATTAAATCGGAATGCTCAGATATAAAGTCTGCCTTTCAAGAAGAGTCTCAGACTATTCAAACAGTGACTCATACTGTCCGACAGCAGCAGACTGTGAGAACAAAGAATTTCCCTTCCAGTGCAAAGGGTTATCTACAGGCTCAGTATGAAGGACCTAAGTTAAAGACAGAAGTTAGGCAGCCTGTGATTGAAAAAGTTTATGATCCCTCTTCAGGGACATTAAGAGAAACCACTCCAGCGGAACAAGCTGAAGGAAAGTTCCAAATGGCTCGTGGTTCTAGTTCTAATCCTAATGGATCCAACCCTTTTGATCCATTTAAGAATATTCAGACTCTGAAAGCAGACACACCCCCTCTTGTTAATTTTGATCATTTTGAAGATATAGAAAATACAAGAGCTATTGATGCAATGCGAGCTTGGATAACAAATTATATATCTACTAATGCTGATGCTGATGAAAAGTAGGTAATCAAGCAATCTCTGAATGCAATGACTGGTGTTGCTCGACATGTTTGGGATCATCTAGATGATGCTTACAGAGAAAGTCTGTTAGACAGAGGTACAGACCAAGTCTGTGCTCAGTTGACACGTTTGTTTGTTGGTAAAATAGATACAAGAGAAAAGTTGGCCTACAACAAATTTATCAAAGGTAAATGTAAGGACCTCAAATACTTTAAGCAGTATTGTGATGTCCAATATGAAAATTTTTATTTGTCAGGTCGTGAGCAGAATCATGAATTTATGTTCACTACTTTTCTGAAAAGTTTTGGTACTGTGATAGGAGAATTCTATCACAAGAAAGTTCTTGAGAACCTGGTAGTTGAAAATATTGAAATGAAGGAACTAACCTATCCTCAGTTAGTTCAATTCCTAACATAGATTAATGAGGAAATTTGTGAAGAAGGAAAAGCAAAGAAAGAGATAAAAAAGGTACAACCTTTACTTTCTTCATCTATGTGTTACCAGATCATGCCTTCTAATCAGTTCCCTGAAAAGGGAAAATCTTCTTGTTCTAACTGTGACAGCTTTGATAAGCCATACAAGAAGAAAAAGAAAAAATTCAAGAATAAGTATCCAAAGAAAAAGGGATACTTCAGGAAAAGAGATAAGAGGAAAAAGGGTTCCAAGAAATGGAAGCCTACCTACTACATTTGCAAAGGGGATCACTTTGCAAATAAATGTCCGGACCATAATAAGAAGAAAGGCAAAGGCAAAGTCCATGCAGCTCGAGCAGCAGGAGTTGAGAATGATGAATTTGAATTCATCAATGATTATCCATCAGACTCCAAGGATATCATCCTCTCCAGCTCAGAATCAAATAGCTCAGAGTCTGAGGAATATGAATCAGCCCAAGAACAAGTTCAAGCTCAGGTCAATCTAATGACCCAAGATGTTCAATCCTCTGATGAGAATTCGGAAGTCTCCTTCTATTGTAGAATGCTCAGAAGGGACACTCGTACTGAACTGGGACAGCAGCAGACTATGAGAACAAAGAATTTCCCTTCCAGTGCAAAGGGTTATCTACAAGCTCAGTATGAAGGACCTAAGTTAAAGACAGAAGTTAGGTAGCCTGTGATTGAAAAAGTTTATGATCCCTCTTCAGGGACATTAAGAGAAACCACTCCAGCGAAACAAGCTGAAGGAAAGTTCCAAATGGCTCGTGGTTCTAGTTCTAATCCTAATGGATCCAACCCTGTTGATCCATTTAAGAATATTCAGACTCTGAAAGCAGACACACCCCCTCTTGTTAATTTTGATCATTTTGAAGATATAGAAAATACAAGAGCTATTGATGCAATGCGAGCTTGGATAACAAATTATATATCTACTAATGCTGATGCTGATGAAAAGAAGGTAATCAAGCAAGCTCTGAATGCAATGACTGGTGTTGCTCGACATGTTTGGGATCGTCTAGATGATGCTTACAGAGAAAGTCTGTTAGATAGAGGTACAGACCAAGTCTGTGCTCAGTTGACACATCTGTTTGTTGGTAAAATAGATACAAGAGAAAAGTTGGCCTACAACAAATTTATCAAAGGTAAATGTAAGGACCTCAAATACTTTAAGCAGTATTGTGATGTCCAATATGAAAATCTTTATTTGTCAGGCCGTGAGCAGAATCATGAATTTATGTTCACTACTTTTCTGAAAAGTTTTGGTACTGTGATAGGAGAATTCTATCACAAGAAAGTTCTTGAGAACCTGGTAGTTGAAAATATTGAAATGAAGGAACTAACCTATCCTCAGTTAGTTCAATTCCTAACACAGATTAATGAGGAAATTTGTGAAGAAGGAAAAGCAAAGAAAGAGATAAAAAAGGTACAACCTTTACTTTCTTCATCTGTGTGTTACCAGATCATGCCTTCTAATCAATTCCCCAAAAAGGGAAAATCTTCTTGTTCTAACTGTGACAGCTTTGATAATCCATACAAGAAGAAAAAGAATAAATTCAAGAATAAGTATCCAAAGAAAAAGGGATACTTCAGGAAAAGAGATAAGAGGAAAAAGGGTTCCAAGAAATGGAAGCCTACCTGCTACATTTGCAAAGGGGATCACTTTGCAAATAAATGTCCGGACCATAATAAGAAGAAAGGCAAAGGCAAAGTCCATGCAGCTTGAGCAGCAGGAGTTGAGAATGATGAATTTGAATTCATCAATGATTATCCATCAGACTTCGAGGATATCATCCTCTCCAGCTCAGAATCAAACAGCTCAGAGTCTGAGGAATATGAATCAGCCCAAGAACAAGTTCAAGCTCAGGTCAATCTAATGACCCAAGATGTTCAATCCTCTGATGAGGATTCAGAAGTCTCCTTCTATTGTAGAATGCTCAGAAGGGACACCCGTGCTAAACTAGACAAGGTAATTGAAGATATTGTCCAAATTGAATCTCGTCTCCAGACCATGGATATGGGTCAGGAAACATGGAAGAAACTGATGGGCAAACTGGATCAACTCAAATCCAGAAAATATTTCTTGCTCCAACCAAATATTGAAGGTGGCTCTACAAGAGGTACATCTCCAACCATAAGACCACCAGGGTTCTCCTCTCCTATCACTAGTCAACATGGTTATAGACCATCACCATGGTTCCCCAGGTCTCCAGCTCAACGGTCTCCACCGCCTCAATCATTGGATCAATGCCCCATGATAGATGCTCCCTCTCTAGGAAGTATGGCCAGGCGCATTTGGAGAAGGAATCGAAGAGCCTTTCTTGAAAAGGTTATCAGTCAAGCTCAGGCAGAAATTTTAGAAATTGATGATGAAGAGAATTTCTATCTTACAGAAGAAATGGAGAAAGCCCCTAAACTTGATAAGTTTGTCAACCAGTTTAATTTTGCTAGATCGATACAGTTGCCTGCTCAAGCCACCTTCTCAGAGGAACATCTTTTCTGTGAAGAAAGGCCTTATAGTCCTCTAATCACTCATGTTGTCAAAACCGAAGAAGGAGAATCTCAAGTGATTTTCAAAGAAGGATCCAATAGCCATCAGATGAAAGCCTACAAAAGGACTGCTAAGTCGACAATAATATGTCCTGGTATTATCCTTACCATCCACTTTCCAGGTATTATGGCATACCCTCTAGCGTTCCTCATTGATACTGGTGCAGATCTAAATATTGCTAGATGCAATGCTTTTCCACAAGATGCCTAGATGGAAGGCACTACTAAAATTACTTTTGGTAATTCTGAAAAAGAAGATAGTACTACTTTTTACATTGCTCCTGTTCAGATTGGCTTTGACGGGTTTACGGATAATGTAATATTTATCCAATATGAAGTTGAAGGCTATGATGGTGTTATTGGAAGCAAAGCAATTCAGCAATGGGAACCTTTTACCATTGACTCCGATTTCATTATTATCAGAGGCACGTATCAACTTCCAAGGCTTTATCAAGATCTAGCCTATTCCACAAAGTTGACAAATGAAAAGAAAAAGAAACCAGTCAATTCTGTCTAGTTAGCTAAACAAATTGATGCAGGACAAGAATCTCTAGCTGAGATCCAAACTGCTTTTGCTGACATAGTCATGACAAAAGATTTGAAGAAGCAGAAAAGAAACCTGTATTGTGATCTCCCTCTAAAGCGAGATCTGGAAGGTAATGAACTCGTCCCTAAATCCAAAGCTAATTATTTTCTTATGAGTTCCACCGAATCCCTAACTTGCAGAATAGAAGTTGCAGAACTGGAAAGGCTTAAGATTATCCAAACTTCTAACTCCCCATTTTCCTGCCATGCTATGAATGTCCCTAAGGTAGATGAAAATGGTAAAGAACTTCCAGAAAAATGGCTAGTTGTAAATTATAAACCGTTAAATGAATGTCTTGTTGATAATAAACATCCCCTACGTAGTAAAGACCATATCTGGCAAATTATCCAAGGTAGTCATGTTTATTCCAAATTTGATTTAACTAAGGGTTTTTGGCAAATTGCTCTCAAAAGTACTGATTTTTATAAGACAGCCTTCTTCGTACCCCAAGGTCTGTATGAATGGACTGTCCTTCCCTTTGGGATAAAAACTGCTCCTTCTATTTTTCAACAAAAAATGGATGTTCTATTCCGCCCTTATGCCAAATTTATCCAACCCTATGTGGATGACATTCTTGTTTTCAGCCAGGATATGCCTCATCACCTTGATCACCTGCGTCAGTTCCTCTCTATTTGTCAACACCATGGGCTTGCTTCAATCCTGCCAAGTCCTTTGCTCAATCCCAGATTGTTTTTATTGGCATCAAGCTTCTTCTGGGGGGGAGGATGGAGGCCCAACCACATATTCTATGACATATTTCTCTTCTTCCTATTACCACTGTCAAGGAACTACAACAGTTTTTGGGCCTTGTAAATTATATTACAAGATTTTATTGTAAGCTTGTTGAAGATAGCCTGGAACTCAATAAGCTTCTTGGCAAGAAGCCACTACCATGGACTGCAAAGCATGATGCATTAATTGAACACATCAAACAAAAATGTTCACAGCTTCCACCATTAAAGTTGCCCGGTAAAGGATTCAAAATTGTAGAAACAGATGCCAGTGAAGGAGCTTGGGGTGGTGTTCTTCGAGAATAGAAAACAATCTCTTTCAATCTCAAAGACAAAGGTGAGATTGTTCACTATATTTCCAGTAGTTTCAAGAATAGTGAAATAGACTACCACAGCATGCATAAAGAGATCCTTTCGGTTGTTAATACCTTCCAGACATTTCAAATGTTCATAGCCGACAAAAGGTTTCTCTTGAAAAGTGATTTGCAAAACTTGTGGGGATTCTTCCGCAAGGAGTCCAAAAATAAGGTGGTAAGAGGACGGCTTCTTCAATGGGCTCAACTCCTTAGTACTTATGAATTTGATTTTGTTCATCTTCCAGGAGTTGAAAATATTTTTGCAGATTTCATGTCCCGAGAAGGACATTCTGATGACCCTCCAATATAGGGTGCTGTTCGTCAAACAGAAGGAGTTGTTAGTATCATTCGAATCTGAGAACAGCGTTGGTATGAAGAAAGTCATAGAGAATGGAGCACAAACCCTTTCCAACGCAGGGAATTGCATAATTATCAAATGGCTAATGATTTTCTGTTTGACAGGTTTAGAATGCTTATTGCCAAGCAATAGCTAACCTCTCCAGGTTTATGGACTGATCAACCATTTTTCCAGTTCTCCGCTGAAGCAGAACCCATCGATCCTAATGTTGGACATGTTCTTCAAAATTGGTGCGGGGACTTTGTTCTTCTAGTTCAATTTTTGAATCCTCCAGTAGCACGACCATATCAATGGTTAAATGATGAAGATGGAAAGACACTAATACGGAACCTGTTTCAAGGACCATACCCACCTGCAGCAGATCTACAGTTTGAAGGAACAACTGCCTACACTGGATGTATTTTCAAACTCATCTTTGGATCTCCTGACAATAATCCAATCAGTAGACATCTTTGCCAAGTCTACGGTCCTGCTGGTTCTTCCTCAGTCTTCAAGCATTGGACAGTAAAAAATAGATTGTGATATTTTCATATGCACCAGACACCTGTCTGGATTCATACAAAGACATATCGCATGAATGGTGCTACGCCTCAAGCTATGTCCCACGGATTGTATGGACCCCATAAGCTCAAAACAATGAGTATCATCTGGAAAGAACAAGAAGCAAGTCAACCTCCGGGATGTCTTCCACACGCATCCATGCAAACTTGTGCCAATTGTGTCGACTGGTCACATGATGATTCGAGAGTTCCAATGTATGGGGCCAGTGGAAATTATTGGTCACCAGACTGCACTCATCCTGATGGAGAATTTTGTGAAGGCTGCATTTTCAACCAACCAAATCCTGACACCTCCAGTTCCACTCATAGTACTGGGTCCTAGGCTAATGGATGGGCTTGTCATCCATCGAGAACATCTATCATCTCGAGAAAAACATGATTGAAAATATTCTAGTGTATCAGTTTATGCCTATATTTTGTGACAGCATAGTGTATGAGTATGCAAGACATGCCCATAGAGCTTGATGGTTGGACTTGCAATTCAAGTTATGCAAGGACACATTTTTGATTGGTAGCATTGTTTCAGTCATCGTCGACTTTGTAGAGAACTACAGTCTATAGCCATAGCATGACGTGCAATCACAATATTACAACTCCACACATGTTTCTATATTTGTGCACATTGCATTCATTCATGCGAATGATAGTACAGAGGATGAAAAAAATCATAAGGGAGTATCATTTCTATATCAGTGATGATCACATACATTCTATAGAGTTTGTGCAAGGTTTCTTTCAGGTGTTCTACAATGCTTTGGCTAGAAGGGGCATATCATTCAGCTAGCATATCATATGGTTGGATAACTGTGCATCACAATTCAAGAACTCACAAAATTTTTATTGGTTGAGCAGGAGGCATAATTTTATAGGTATTCAACATATGTGGAACTTTTGTGAGGCTAGGCATGGAAAAGTCTTAAGAAAAGTAGATTCCTTTTAGGGTTTAATGCCCAATATGCAAACCCTAACTTTCATCAAGAGACATCTAGGACATTTCAGAGACCCCAGGGACATCAGAAGAAAGACATTAGAGTATGACACTTATCATAGGATTAGGGTTCTAAGACATGAATAGCTTCACATTTGAATCAAACTCATGACTCCCCTTGATAAATATAACTCTCCTTGATAATGACATTGAATTATGATTATGAAAGCTTGTGTCTTCTCTGACTTCTCATTGTATGAACAAAACCACATCCACCATGAACATGAACCTTGCATCATATCAACCTTCCAAGATAAACCTTTTCTTCAAAACCATATTCACAATAAAACCTTGCATGAACAAAACCACATCCACCATGAACATGAACCTTGCATCATATGAACCATGTTTGTCTTGTGCAACATCAACATGAATTGAGAGACCTTATCATGAAAACCATATTCACAACATCATGCACCTCATGACCATCACCTACCTTGAACCACTATATCACCTTATCAACATCATGGCATTAACCTTGACATCAATGACAAATAACCTTGACCCTTTGACTTCAATGACAACCTTGAACCTTGATTGTTGATGACTTATGGAAGCCTATAGCCCCAATGTTATGTTGCATACTAAAATTAGGTAAGACTCAATGTACTCTCATAACCTCACCTTATATGCAAGAGGAATTACATTTAATAACCACAATTGTCATCAGGTGCTCATAAGCATATGATTTTAACTATCTTATTCAAAACAAAAAAATACTCTTTGCATCCCAATATGGTATAATAACAAGAAATTAAGAAATATTTTCAATTGACCAACTCATAAAGAATATGGATCAGCATACACATTTGAATATTTTCAATTGAGCAACTCATAAAGAATATGAATATTTTCTATTCAACACGATGATTCATTTTTATTCTAAATACAACTTTTATCTTTTAGTTCCAAAATGAGGTTTAGGTGATACTTGAATAACAATAGCTAGTTTATTGGATCAACAAACATCATATGTAATACAATTAGACTTTAAATATTTGAAGTAACCATCTACAAATATTCATTCAAACATGGATTTATAATGCAAATATGGATGCCATCAATAAAAAAGATTTGTATTAACCAAATTTCCATATAGGCATACATCAATATGTGTCAATATAAGTATAACATATATACAAAATAGCCATATAGGCTTATAAGAATGCCATATAGGCTTACAAGAATGCCATATAGGCATGCAATGTCAACTATATGCAATATAAAATATATGTCCACAAATGCCATATAGGCATACAACAAAGGAACACAATAAAAAGTCATTCCCCTATGTCTAGTGAAGAGAATAGATCACGGACAGCCTTTGATCTTCTAGGGGATGGAGACGCATATGTGGGTGGTCTACTACAAATCCGAGGGCTGATCCTCCTATTTAGTTGTTTGTGGATCTATAGTTGTTACAATAAAAAGGATAGACATTAATATATAGAAATTACATGTTATAAAAAATGAAACATTTAACAAAATAATCACTTACCACTACCATATAATCTGTCTCCTCATTTACCTTAGTAGTAGGATTAGGCTATGATGATGTCATGTCCTCTAAAAACCATCCAGATAGAAATTAAACTTCAAATCAATAATCTTTTAATTTTTCAAAAATAAACAACTATAACAATGAATGTAAATTGAAATTTACTAATCTGCCTCATACCCCCATTAATGGCATGCAGCTATGAATCGCAGAGAACACACCATGCTCCATTTCCCTATGAACATCGGGAGGTGTCTCTGCAACCTGCATCATCTAGAAATAAAACAACATTATTCAATTATGAAAACTATAATAGTGATGCAAATCATGGCTCCTAACATACACACATGTTCACCTAAACATGGAAGTTCACACAATAAAGCACACAAATCACATACAAAAATCTAGTACGTACAATTTGTTCATTAAACTATTTATTTTATTACCTCCGTGAAGCTTTGAAGTCCACCACCTCTAGTAGGTGTTGCCATCAAATCTCCAATATTAACCTATTCAACATCCAAAACCAGATATTTGAATACCATTCATATAACGATGCTATTCACATGTAATATTTATAATTGTTTACTAGTTACATACCTCGATAGTAGATGATGTAGTGTATTATGTAGGTGGAGAACCACTGAAAACTACATCAACGTATGACCCTGAAATTTTATTAAAATCATCAAACTAAATTAGTTAATCTTGCATTTCAAAAATGAAATTTAATAAATTAAATTCAATGAACTTGCTAAGATTTACCTGAGTATCAAGTCTGAAAGTCTCACTCATGAGGGCATCTGTCATCACTATCTACTTAGCTTCAGATGTAGCTTGCGCATCTGCATCATCACTATCTATGGGGTCATAACCACATGCTGACCTGCAAGTCTGACAAGTATGGGGTGGAACCGTACTCAAACTCTCCCCCGACCCAAGTTGTGCTGCAGGACTAGCATGTTGTAAGATGCTCTAGGTCAAGGCACTAAAGGACTGAAGTGTCTCAACCTCAACACTCTCCTTCACAATGGAAGGGATAGAAACGTGCTCATGGGACGATCTAACGAGTGCTCATCTCGCTGGCCACTGTGGGTCAATACGTGCCCCTAGTCTATCTTGTGCTGACCCCCTACCTCTACCCTGGAACTCTCGCATATCAAAATAATTTGGCACTTTATTTTTGACAAACTCGCAGTAGAGTTTCCTCAAAAAATATTACGGGACCTCATTATTGTTGCATGGAGGATAGTCAAAAATCATCCACCACCTCTGTGCAAAATTGTCCCTTGTCACTTGGTTGTTACACCAATGGATAGGAAACCTCTTGCATGTAAGGGGTAGAGATTCATTTGTTTATGGGTTTGTGAAAATAGAACACAAGTCTAGTTTTATAATTTGTTCATTTTAACTTGTTCATATGACAACTCATCTGCATAATACTCTCTAAATTCTGTCCTCTTTTATGTCCAACTAGTGATTTGCTTGCTAATTGAATCTACATTTGATAACATAGATTCAAGGGATTGAGCAAGTGTGGATCTATGCAAGGTTGAAGTTGCAGGTTCTTTCAACCTTGCAATTATGTCCTCAATTTGTTTCTTATTGTTTTCAATTTGCCCCATTATATAATTTTTTTGTGTTCCAGGGGCATATTCAAGAATAAATGGAGGTGTTTATGGTTGGGGTTCTTCTTCAGCAGGTATTTGTTGTTCAGGTGATGGAGGATTTTGTGGATTTTCAGGGGGAGGTGCATTATCAACTCTTGTAAATTTAAGAAATTTACATCAAAAACTATTTTAACCTACCTATTTAGCAACAAATTCACGCAAGAAAGCAAATAAAACTTACTTCTTCAATTTCCCCAATGTCATGGTGGCATTTTGATGATGAATCAGCAAGAAATAGCTGATGATTGGATCTTAGATAACGCGAGCATGCTCTTTTCTCTTTTCAAGCTGTGGGTTTCTTGCAATTTGCTGTGAAATAATGAAATGGAACATTGTTTTTTTATATAACAGCACATAACGTGCTCACATTATAATGCGAGTGTGTTATAACATGAGCGCATTATGGCTTGGTGTATGCTCGACAACACTAAGCCATAATGTGAGCACGTTATAATGCACTCGCGTTATGTCTAATTTTTTTTTAAGTTGGCCACTTTTTGGCCTCCCAACTTTTTGTACCCACCCACCTACTTGTATTCGATGTTTCTATTCATATATATGTGAGCTAATCCTCACCATGGTTTTTCCCTTCTTGGGTTTTCCATGTAAATCTAGTGTTCTTATATGTTTGGATCTGTTTGTATTGATGTTTCATATGTTTACATTCTGCTTGTTAGATCTCAAAAACGTAGGTTGTTAACTCTAAGAGGTTGCCAGGCTCTCTTCACACTTTTAGCTAACAAGCACAAGGAAATACCCTCTTCACTTCAGACTCTGCTAGACCTAGGTGGGTGTACCTTGACTACTAGTGCAGACTTATATTAACCTTCACGGTGGCAAATAGGTGTGAAGTAGATGCAATGTTTGATGATTACTCCTAATGCTAATGTTTGAAGATTGAAAATATGACTAAGGTTTTGAAATGTTGCTTTTGTAATGATTAGTGCTTTATCTATTGGGCAATGGAGTCAGGATGTGTAGGATAAATGTGTCCCCCTTCTTGGCTTAACTCAAATTATTTGGCACTTTTCAAATGTTTATACCTTGTATAAATGTGCAAGGTTGTAGGTTACTTATGCTCTTCTTATTAATCCCAATGATATTCTCCCAGGTTACTGTGAACAACTGAAAGGAAGTTTAATTCTGGCAAGAAGGAAACCTGACCAAAATTGTTCTTAACAACTTAGAAGGACTTAAATCAACTCCTTATAGAAACCAATCAATTAGAACACACTGAATCAACAAATGTGACCAGATAAATTAAATACATCCTTGATATATTAATTTCAATAACAAAGGTGACCATTTTGGAGACAACACAAATAACACATATGGTTGAATATTAACAAATAATTGAATACCAGGGGTTGAAACATCAGATAAAAATATTCCTTTCTCCGTCCAATAAAGTTTTACAATATATGTTTAGAGGGCTTCATTCTTGATATATTTATCTAACCCTAAGTTGCTCTCTATTGATATTTCTTGGTTCATTGCTTGATGATTATTCTTCGATTTTCATCTCTAATAAATACTTTTGGATTTTAGGGTTACAACCCTTCACATGTCCATCCAACGTAGCTCTTCATTAATCAATTATTTGGTAGGAATAAAATATCTAATTTTATCCTTCATATTTGTATCTTGATTAATTTTAATGATAATCATTATCGTCTCTCTTTTACTGGCAATCTTCAGGCTCATACTTACTTGTGTACCCTTTTACCTTTTCTTGGCTAAAATAATCATTATGTTAAAATAACTGGGCCACCATAAAATATTTATCACATAAAATGATTATTTATTTGGTTTGCAAGTATTCCCTTGGCATTTTTACCCATGAAGTACTTCCTTTTTGGATTTTGATTTCCCTTTAAATCCTTTCTTGCTTCCATTTCACCTCTGTGTGAGATCCATTTACCAAGTGCTTTACTGACGAATTCACTTTAATTTTTACCAAATCTGGGAGATATAATCTTATTTACCTCCTCTGAAAATATTTTACCTATGCACTTCCATGTCATTGAAATATTTCTTTAGGTAAACACTTATTCCCTCTCTTAAGATATTTCATATCTTAGTGAAAATATATTAGAACCTTATAAAATCTTCACTTTGCATAAAAAAGTATTTTTCAATACTTTAATATTTATCTCATTTTCTCGGTTATATTCCTTCATCTATATTTTCACATTTTCATTTGGGTGAAAAATGATTCCCCCCTCTTAACTTCCTCAAAAAATATTTCACTCATTACTATATGCATTTTCACATTAAACATTATTAAGGTAAAATAGTTACCTATTTGATTAATTCTTCTGGTAAGTATTTCACTTCTAAGTGAAAATATTTTTTAATGATTTTCCACCTTATATCCCCTTCCACGAAAATATAACGTTTAGATTTTTATTTTACTATAATCTTACCTCATTTAATTTTTTGTTTGCACCTTCTTCATATATTTATTTTCCTCTTGACAATATTTATACTTTTTCCCATCGCGCTCTTTGATAATAGTTATACCTTTATTTTCCATCAGGCTTTCGCTGGGACCACATTTCAGTTTTGCAGATTACTCGATAAACTTGTCCCAATAATATATTTGTTTACTTTATATCTCCTAGCCTTTGCATGTAAAAGCCTTTGGATACCTAACTCATCAGCAGTTCGGGGGAACTCTAAAATTACTTCTACCGTATCCCGATATGTCATTTGTTATTCATTTTGAGGGACCCATTTTATCGGCATATCAGAGAGACTATATTAATCTCTTACCGATATATTATTTTCCTTCCGATATGATTTGATAGATGTTCATTCTCTGTTTTAAAGCTCCTATTTTGACATAGGCATGGACAAGACTGAAAAATACGAAATGGTCAGGTTGGAAACTTATCAGCTGCATATGATGAAACTTCATGGCTATGAGGATACCCATGCTTCTTATATACCGTAATCATGCTGATGAAATTCTTTTCAAGAATAATATTTCTTCAGATCTTTGTAGGCACTATCCAAAGGACCAAATATGGAACAAATTCTTGCATCAAATGCTTACCTTTTCATCTCCTGGAATGTAATTATAGTGTTCCCCTCTAATGTGCTTCTAGAGTGAAAATATGAAATGTGTTATCATCAAAAATCCCTTTTTAGACATATTGCACGGCAGTCAAAACAGGGCAAGTAGCCTTCAGAATTGCCCTAGAAAATTGATCAAACGATCTCCAAAAACCATGAAAATGCACCCACATGTTGAATTATGATAGGGGAGTATGGTTGTCAGATGGATTGGCATGAATTTATTATGATTAAAATCTGCTCATAATCAAAGTAACTCATTCAGCATTTTTTGAACCTGTCTAAACTCATCTAGAGCTTGCTAATTTCCTCCTTCGAAAAAATATCAAATCTGATTTTGAGGGTCTGCAACCTGGGGGATTATCTCATTTAGGTCAAATGAGTATGTGTACAAGATGGTTTCTTACCAATCATCTTTCTTCTTAAAATATTGAGGGTCAAAGTTGACCTCTCTGCAGCTGAAACTGTAAAATCAGGACTAAGTGTGTTTGCTTTTTATTTTGAAAAGATAGCAAACGAGATGTTGGAGCCTAGAAACTGGACATAGAAGTAGATTTTCATAGGGTGAATCAAGAACACTAACTGTTTCATCATGAAAATTATCCAGATGCTAGATATTAGCCTCCAAAGTTGACCTCCCGGGCAGATTTCACACTGTGCACATAGCAAACCTTACCAGAACCCTTAGCAAACCTTACCAGAACCCTTCAACTTGGTATTTGAAAACTTAGTCAAATCTGATCATGGGGGGCTGAAATCATACATGAGAACTCACTTATGATAGATGAGTATGCCTACCAAGTGGTTTGGTATGAAACTAAATAGGCTTCAAGTTATAACCGTCCAAAGTAAGTCATTGGGAGAGTTTTGACAATGTTCAAACATCAGACTTTTCCAAAACCCCTGAACATGACTTCTCCAAACTCAATCAAATCTCATCATAGGAAGTTGAAATCAGACATGCACACTTTGATATGATGTATGAGTATGCTTGCAAAGTGATTTTGTATGAAATTGAATGGGCTTTGAAATATGGCTCTCCAAAGTAGGCTCCTCGAACATGATCTTCAGGTGTATTTCTGAGGACCACAAATTTATTTTCTCATATGGGAATCCTAAATTTTTTGCAAATTCTATTAGGTAATTTTAGGTCCCAATACTGCTAATGCATAATAAGAGTTTGAAGGCTAATAAGGGTTGGAATAGTATTGACGGTTTAATGTTTTAATGTACAACTGATTCACACCCCCTCTTAGTTGTCCTGTGCATCTAACATGTTCCACCAATTTGCAGCATTGCATACTAATGTGTGTTGTGTCGCATGTAATCTTATCTTAAAATATTGTCTCCATTTTTGCTAGATATTTATGTAGGTCCTGCATGCTTGAATACCTAGGCAACTTGATATGTGAAATTCCTTTCAAAATGTGACTTACCTGGTGAGAGCTTTTCTCCATGTCTTCCTTCTCCTCCTTAAATATGTTGCAGGTAATCTTCGGTGAGTTATAATGAGATGCGAAGGATTACGGTATGTCTTCTTCATCCGTCCTGATCGTGGATATCCTCTAGTAACCAAGCATTTTCCTTGTTTCTAGTTTTGATTCTTCTCTCATCCAAGCTTCCTAAACCTCCTCACTATCTTTACTATAGTGATCATCCTCTATTTTCACTTCACCCTCAAAATTAGGCTCTTCTATTGTCTCGTCTTCATCCAACCTTGTGATTGTATAGAGATTCTTTGCATCCTTGTCACTGTATTCATTCTAATTGATTTCTCCTATATATGCTTCCTCCATTGATGAACCCAGGGGGATATTGACAACTTTGTTCTTATTGGAAAATGATAGCTCTTCTTTCTGAGTGTCTATGACACCATTTGCATCTACAAACCATCTCAAGACCAAAATTGCATTGAAAGCTTCTCCTTGATCCTTCATGGCTACCACAATAAAATCCAAGACATGTTTGATCCCCATCAGATTAAATTCAACTTGCTTCACTTTTCTCTTCTCTTGTTCTTTATTCTCCTAATGATGGATCATGGAGTATGATCTGAAATGTTGAGGAAAAAACATGCACACAGTTAAATCCTAAAGCATTGATCTACATTTCAATTTGGACTGTGGAAATCTAATGTCTATCAAAGATTATAAAATTTTCACTTTTAATGATTTAACTTTTAAATAATTTAATTTTTACATTTTAAATAATTTTAATTTTAAATAGCTTTATTTTTAAGTTTTAATTATTTTTTTCTAAATTTTAAATAGTTTTATTTTTAAATTCTAATATCAACCACTTTGATTTTTTTATATAGTATAACAAACATAAATTTAAAAAAACAAATTTTGTACTTTTCAATTTAAAAGAGGGTGTGAGGGCTAAAAGCCTTCGCACCCTTCTTAACCCATCTAGTGAAACTTTTTTCAAAAAAAATAAAACTTTAAAACAAAACAACAAAAACTAACCCAAACCTACATGGACGCCCCCGGCTCTGCCTACAACCTACCCCAGGGCCCCTATCGCCCCCTCCAATAGAAGGCCTAAATTTAATGGTTGTATAGCCGTATTTAGAGAATTTGTTGTAAAATACAATCAAAATTTTAAAAAGACCATATCATATGAAAGGAGAGATTTTGGACAAACTGTCAAAATTTATATAGGATTATGATGATATATTAGATATCATATTTCCATAGTCTATAGTATTATATTTTGAGTGTTTCAGGATTTAACATTCACAAGTTAAATCTTGAAATGCATTTTTTTTATGATGGTTATTACGCCGAGAGGCATTTCGGCATTCACAGCATGGATGGAGAACAAGAGCTAAAAGTTTCCATAATTTCCATGTAAACAAAATTAAAAATAGCAAATAAGATTCCATAATTTAAAAATATATGAACAGATGGATAGGAAGGTGGATGGACACGAATGACATATCCACTAATGTTACGTGAATGGCATATCAAAGGACACACATCTTTTTTAAATAGAAACATCTAATTGCAATGTGTAGTGGTTAAGTTAGAATTTTAGGGAGAATCTTGTATGATGTTTAAAATTACTAAATCAATTTACCTCACATAGGTGGAATAGGTGCCTCGAGAAGATATCTCTCGATGTACTTTAGATATTGAGATCATGAAAATTGAAATGAAGGAAAAACACAAGAAATGCAAACAAACCAAATCCAATATACCTTCAAATCGATTCACAATCCATTGATAGGGTTGAGAATGCTGCACCCAAAGCACTCTAGCTATACCCTCAAGATTAAAATGTGAAATGCTCTCATGCAATGCAAGTCACTAAAAACCCTAGCTCAAAGATGCAAATAGATTTTGGCAGAATGATGATATGCTCAAGATGAATTGTCAAATGGCTTAGAAGAGAGTTGTATTAATAGAAAGGCTTGGTTGAAATGAAGGGATGAGATTTGATCTTGACTTTTGATATGTGGACAGTTGGAATTAATCATGCAAAGGACAAGATTAGCTTTGTGACAAGTGTGCGATGGAGAAGAGAGATGAATTTTAAATTAGAATAAAAAGGCTAAGAGGTGCATGTGACAATGTAGTCATGTGACAAGTGGAGGGAGGAGAATAATTAGCTCCCAATTCAAATAAAAATTATTTAAATTGGCAAGTCATGTGAAGGGGTTAAGTGGAGGGTAGGTAATGTGACACTTGGTGGGATGAGGGATTTATTTAATTTTTTGTTTGGGCTATGGGAGTCATGTGAATGGGAATAATTAATTAAATAAAGTGGGTTTATGTAATTAATTAAGGATGTGATTAAGTTGAAAAAGGAATATTAACCAAATAAATATTTTATATTGATTTAATTAATATGGGTAACGTTAGAAAGGGATAAATATTGAATTAATTAAATTAATTCAATATAGGTGGCTAAGGGATTTAATTAATTAAATAAAATTTAATTAATTAATGGGATAAATTAGTGAAATGGCTAAGGTCGGGTGACAATTAAATGGTCAAGACATTTTAGGGTGTCTACATTTGCCCCTCTTTGACGTGGCGTCATGACCTAGCAGGGAGTGGCATCATGTCAAAGAAAAATTTGCCCTAGCTACAGGGAAGAATAAAATGGGTGAAGGATGCCCCCTCGAGAGATCAGGCAAAAAAAATTGGGTGAACTCTCGAAAGGTAGGAAGCGGAGGTGAAAAATGAGAAGATGACAGAAAAGCAAGTCAATAGGAAGAAGAATGGGCGAAAAAGGAGTTAATATGCTCCTTCAGGAAGAAAAACAAGAAAAGGGGGTGACATGGCTAGCTATAAATAGTAAAAAGTGGGCCCAAGGTCATTTATTTGCACACATAGGCAATAGGAACCAAGAGAGAAGGAGAGACCAAGAGAGATGGCAGGAGGCCGCAGCACACCATTCTACCCTCGGTACTCTCACCTGGCGGAGCAAGTGCGGACATACATGTGGTCAGAGAAGGCTAGTGAGCAGGTGAGTCATCGATCCCTGCTTTGCATTTTTAATTTTTGCACTTTTTTGGGTTAATTTTCTCAAGAAAAATGGGTAGGTTAGGGTGATTAGAGCCATTTTAGATGCGGCTAGTGTGAATTTTAGGCAATTTAGTGCCATTTTCTACAATGGTGCTATCTATAAAGGGGTTAGCGTTATTTTTAGAAATAGGACAATTTGGTTGGGTAGTGCCATTTTGGGAAATGGCATGTTTTTGGGAACTAGCGCTATGTTTAGGGAAGGGTAGCATTAATTTATATATTAGCGGTAAGTTAGGGCACAGTAGCGCCAATTTGAAATGTGGCACAAAATTAGGGCAAGGGTGGCACTTTTTTGGCAAAATAGCGCAATTTTGGGGAAATGTGGTGCCAATTTTTGTGTTGGTGCCATTTGCAGAAGGGTTAGCACTAAATTTGATTTTAGCACAATATGGAGGTCTATTAGTGCCTTTTTCTGAGATAAAGGCTTAGGTGCATTTTGTGATGAAATGTAGATTGATGGGGGCATTGTGGCATCGTGGGAGTGGAGAGTTCCTGAGGTTATGGCACTATGGGTAGAGTTTGATGTACCTACAAAGGCACGGTTCAATGTATTAGGATTACAGACATTTGCAAAGATGCCTATGGTGTGGAAGCACTGAGCCTTGATGATAGCACTGATTGAGAAGTTTGGACCTGAGACATGCTCATTTCTGCTATCGATGGGTGAGATTATGATCACCCTAGAGGACGTCTATAAGATACTGAAGGTTCTGATACATGGGAGGTGAGTGATTTATGATGTGGGCAAAGGAGGGCCAGCATTGGAGAGGGCTTTTGCACTAAGGGTGATTGTGTTAGTGGATGAGGATCAAGCGATGAGCTACCATCAGACTCTTGCAGCTAGGGAGCAGAGCTGGGTTCTCTTTCTTTGTGCCTTGATTGGTGGAGTGGTGATGCCTAATAGGAGAGAGCAGGGATTTTCAATTGGCTGGGGGGAGGTTATAGAGGAGATGGTGGTGCATGCGACTATATTTGCTTGGGGCCCAGGCTGCATACTCACATAGTTGTATCACAAGATGCACACACTTGTGTATCATTTGGACAGTGCATTATTAGCGGGAGTGACACTTCTACACATTTGGGCTTATGAGCATATTCCAATCACACGTCTTGTGGGGATATTGCATCGACAACCTTTTGAGGCTTATGTGTTCAGATACTGAGGATAGCTACAGTACTCATATACAGGGACACTGAGGTATTGGAGGAGACTGTTAGATGATGTGACATGGGTGGTATGGAGGCCATACATCAGATGTGAGAGGTGGCTAGATGAGGATGATCAGCTACCCTATGTCATTCAAACACGGTATATTATTTGGCAAGGGGATCAAACTATAGACAGATACATTCCTTCTCGTGTGATGAGACAGTTTGGCCTATGACAGGACATTCCACAAGTTATGGCCATATTTGGATAGACACATAGGGATAGGAGATGGCCTCCATGGATAGTACCGCAAGTAACTATTGCAGATTTTGATGCATTATAGCCACAACAGTGGGACTGGTAGAGTGACATCGTGGATGCAGGGATGACACCTGATTATGATATATGGTGGGCTGTATGGCAGCCTATCCAACTTATAGATCCAGAGGTAGAGCCATACATGGCTGTGGAGGAGGGCGAGGATGATGATGACAATGACTCTGATGGAGGAGTAGGCAACTTGGTGAGGAGAGATCGTGGGAGAGGCAGAGTTGGTAGAGGACAGGGTGGCAGAGATCAGAGGGGGAGGGTTAGATAGGCACCACTACAGAGAGGACATATGCCACCACCTAGGGGACCACCTATGGGACCACCACAATAGCATGCACAAAGAGGATCAGTGCCATCTGGTAGGGTGCTAGTGCAGTCAGGTCAAAGAGGGGGAGCACCACCTCCTAGGACACCACCATAAGTGAGGTCCATAGGACAACAGATTAGACCTATAGGTTAGCATACTAGGCCAACAGGTCAACAACAGGTGAGGGCTACTAGCTAGCAACAGACAGTGGTAGCAACAGGGACTGGGGTTAGTGGCTTTGGGAGCCCAGGTGCAGGGGGTTCAGGAGGAGGTGGCAATGAGACTACTGTAGAGAGACATATATCACAGCAGAGAGGCCGAGAGGAGGATGATGAGGTAGAGCTAGCTACCCTATGTACATGGATAGCTAGCTATGAGGACACTTTACAGAGGCAGGATCAGGAGCTAGCATAGCTCTGAGAAGTTTCTGTAGCTCTAGATGGAGGTGGTGAGGATAGAGATGGATAGATCAGTGCATTACAGGCACAGATCACATCTTTGACAGCAGAGCGAGATAGGGAGATAGGGATTTGGCAGGCAGCAGAGGCTGGGGTGACCAGATTGCAGGGGTTGGTGGCAGGTAGTATAGCTGCATAGTCAACTGATACAACTACAAGGGCAGTTGATGGAGGAGCAGAGGGGGTCATCCCAATAGGCTTCTCATGTAGACTACTATTATGGGGCTTATTGTATAGTTGTTCCTTAGGAACAGTAGATTCCTAGTTATAGTCAGTGGAGTTGGTCGGATGTATCAGGTTCTCATAGATCGAGATAGATTTAGTCTGTGAATCAGCCATCACCGCAGTAGGTTGCAACACAGCTAGGAAAACCACCTCAACCATTACAACCACCATAGCCATTACCACCATAGGGTCCCAGGGGGTCTCCTACTCAGTCAAAGAGGGGCTGATCAGCCCAAGGTTGACAGTACGATGATGTTATATTATTTGGGTCCTTAGAGGCATTGTTTCATGACACATTTTTTTGATGTATATATGAGAGATGTACATTTTTTTGTGGTGATGATATATATGATAGGAAGATTTTTGATGGTCTACATGTTGTGTTTATGATGTGTTTATATGATTATGATGATGCTTATATTATTTTTTGTAGATGCCTTATGGATGATGATAAATGCATGTGATATCTGCTTTATTTTATGTTAAGTATGCAGACGATTATGATCTAAAATGTTTTCTATGCATGTTATGATGGACTTCCTAATGAAAATGAATGCATGTAACTTATAATGGACTATATGTATGTTAATGGTTTATGTGATGATGTAATGTTCATGATTTTATGGATGCCATGCCTAAAATTTTATTTATGTGATGATAGTGTAATGCAAAACAATATGATATACATGTGTTATGTAAAATACTAATGTAATACAAACGGAAATGTAGATGGAAATCTACCTAAAAATGTAATGTAAATGATAATATAAATGGAAATGAATGATAATAATGTACCTATAATGAAATGTAAATGCAATCTAGAATGGAATGGGAAAAATATGTCACGATACAATTTAGATTTTGTCAAACCCTAGGTGATATGGCAAGGGGAAGGACAATGGGATGGGTATAAGGAAACTAAGTCGATAGACACCACATCATTGAGGGACTAATGTTAGGGTAGGGAGGGGGGTAAAGGATTAGACAAGACATGTTAAACAGAGAATAAATTAGACAGATAAAAGCTTGGATGGGGGGATTGAGCTTGGATTAGTACTTACATGATAGCATTGAGAGCACTTCCAGGTTTATTATAGCAAAATAAGATAGAGTACACGAAGGTATGAAAGGACCAGAGTGCTGATTACTATCCCATTTTGTATGGACCGAACTCACAAGCAAAGGGATGAGCACCTACACCCATAAGATGGCACAACCTTTCCTAGATGATGGAAGGGGACTCATAGTATAACCTCTTGAAAACATAAAATGTGAGATCTGTGCTTAGATGCCTCAAGAGAGTAGTATGCTAGAACTGACACATCATCATCAAGATATGAATGCCACTCTTAGAGGCAAGGATGCCTTCCCACAAACACAACATCCAAGACAATGACTATGCTCCAATCTAGGTGTCTTCTTCTACATACCAAGATATGATGAGATCAAGGCAGTGTTCGAATATCCCTAGAAGGAGGCAAAAGATAAAAATCAAGAATCAAAAAGATCAATCACAAGAAAGACAACAACCATGTATTTCTTTCCAAGAGATGTTTAGATAGGATAAGGATGACTTGCTTAAGATAGACTAATGATCTCAAGAAAGTTTGGATAACGGTTGATGATGATAAAGGATAAATAGATTCCGCCTAGGGTTGAATGGGTGCATCTTATGGACCTGCATACTGGATACTTCCTTTGTATTCCAGACTGCCTACATACCTGTATCCATGGGATCAAGATCCTTAAAAGATGTGGGGCAAGGTGAATATGTAGTTCTGGTTAGACTTGATGATGTAGGAATGGCTCATGGATAGAAAGGATGATTTGAATGGTTGTGAATGAAAGAAGATGATGCAGATTGATGATCTTGTGGGGTAGATTTATTGCTTGGATTTTTTGATGATTATTTGATTTTTTTTGTGTTTTTGGGGATATTTGATTTTTTTTTTTTGGTTTTTTTGACATGTTTTGATTTTTTTGGATTTTTGAAGGTTTTTTTGATTTTTTGGATTTTTGAATGTTATGAATGGAGTACTATTCCTAGGAGCATACAAGGATACCGTCTCCAAGATTTCATTCGTGGGTGGGATTGTGAAGGAAGATGAGGGTGGGGTGACCAAAAATGCTTCAAACTCCAAGCTATGGTATGCAAATGTGATGGATGATTACGGAGTGAATGGGTTATTATGGAATAATGAATGATTATGGATGTTTACAAGGATTTTATTAGATGGTAGAACCGGCCACTACACATGGTGCCTAAGAATAGGTTTTCACCATGGTACTTATCTAAGGCATCACCAAAGTGATTTTCACCATTGGATGGCTTTATTGCACTCATTTTTTCTTAATTTTTTTATTTTTTTGTATTTTTATGATTTTTATTTTTATTTTTATGATTTTTTTATTTTTTTATTTTTTGACTTGGGATATTTGATAGGTCATGCATAGAATTTCTTCAAGTGCATGATGTTCATAGGTTCCTCCAGAGGTTGCCCCTTAGGTGTGGATAGTTGATAGGCTCCTGATCTATAACTAGCTATGACGATGAAGGGACCTAGCCAATTAGGTTCAAACTTTCCTTTCTTAGGGTAATATTGCATATTCTTTTGATTCTCCATGAGGACAAGATCACCTACTTCAAATCTACAGCTCTTCATTTTTTTATTATAACTTCTCCGTAGGCGATTTTGATTGGCCGCATGTAAATGGTTCAAAGCGTTGATGCATTTCTCATCTAGCAACTCTAGTTCATTCAAATGTGCAATCTGATATTCTTCGTCGGTGATAATGTTCCTCAATGAGATGCGCAAAGATGGGAGCTCGACCTCTATAGGCAAGATGGCTTCAGAAACAAACACTAATGAATAGGGTGTGGCTCCTATAGGTGTATGAATACTAGTGCAGTATGCCCAGAGGGTGGAATTAAGTTGTAGGTGCCAGTCGCGACCAGCTTCATTGACTATTTTCTTCAGGATATGTAAAATGGTTTTGTTGGAAGCTTCAGCCTGACCATTGCCTTGTGGATAATATGGGGTGGAGAAATAGTGTTGGATATGGAACTTTTTGCACAAGGTATACAAACTTCTTGGTTCTTAAAGGGCTTTCCATTATCGGTGATGGAGTGTAAAATACCATAATGACAAATGATGTAATGTAGGATGAACTTAGAAATTTGGACACTCGTGGTAAAGGTGAGTGGAAGGGCTTCTACCCACTGAGTGAAATATTCCGTGGTGGTGATGATGAATTTATGTCCATTAGAAGAGGGTGGGTGTATCTTTCCTACAAGGTCAAGCCCCCACTGTGAAAAGGGTCATGGAGTCATTATCGATTGTAATTCCTATGATGGTGCATGTATCAAATCTCCATGTTACTAGCAAGGTAGACATTTCTTGACATATTCATGTGCATCTTTTTCCATAGTCATCCAATAATACCCCATTCGAAGAATCTTCTTGGCTAAGGTTGGTCCACTAGAATGCACCCCATAGATACCCTCATGTACTTCTTGCAAGGTCATCTCAACCACCCCAGCGTCAAGACATCTCAAAAGAGTACCGTCGAGACTCCTTCGGTATAAGGTATCAATAATGATGGTGAAATGGGATGATTGGTGGATGAAGGTTTTACGTTGGGCAGATGTAAGGCTAGGTGGAAGGATATTATCATGAAGGTATAGATATATCTCTTGATACCATGGGGATAAGGGACCAACGATGTTGCATACAAGTTCTGATTGCAGCACATCGTAAGTAGGGTTTTGAAGTTCTATCAAAAATTCACACTTCTTGTTGTCTTTCTTCATGTCAACCAATGACCTGATGGTTGCCATTGCATTAGCTGCTTTATTATTAAGTCTCAGAACCTATTCAAAATGAATATCATGGAAGTAATCCTTAAAGTCATTGACCATTCTCTTATATGGAAGGAGCTTATCATCCTTTGTTTTGTACTTGTTGTTGACATGTCGGATAACCAATTGTGAATCACCATAGACTATTAGCTTCTCTATTTTCCATTTGATGGCCATTTGGAGTCCTGTGATGAGGGCCTCATATTTAGCTACATTGTCGGTACATGGGAATGTTATTTTGTATGACTTAGGGATTGTGTCTCCTTGAGGTGTGATGAATAGAAGACCTGCCCCTGAGCCACGATGAGTATAAGATCCATCAAAGTACATCTTCCAAGTGTTTTCTGTCGATGCAACTGTTAGTATGGATTCTTCTGGAAACTCAGATAGAAAAGGATGTTCTACTGGAATAGGAGCGTCTACTAGTTGATCAGCGATAACTTGTCCTTTGATGGATTTTCATTCTATGTACTCAATGTCAAATTCACTCAAGATCATTACCCATTTTGTTGTTCATCCAATGAGAGCTGATTTACTTAACAAATATTTCAATGGATCAATTTTTGCGATGAGCTTGGTTTTGTGATTAAGCATGTAGTGCCTTAACTTCTAAGCTGAAAAGACTACTACCAAACATGCTCGCTTAATCTATGATTAATTAAGCTCATATGCTATCAACATGCAACTGATGTAGTAAATGGCTCTCTCTTTTCCATGTTCATTGTGTTGTGCTAATAAAGCTCCAATTGCTATTTCAGTTGCTGATATGTAGAGGAGAAGAGGTTGTCTTGGTCTTGGTGGCATGAGGACTAGTGGATTAGTAAGATATTTCTTCAATTATTCAAAGGCCAACTAACAATTATTATCCCACTAAAAATTTGAATTCTTTCTACTTGTAAATGTTGGAATGACTGACACTTATCAGCGAGCTGTGCTATGAATCAACGAATGAATTGCAACTTACCTTGTAGACTTCTAAGTTGTTTAAGTGTTGAAGGAGGGGGTATTTCCATTATAGCTTTGACTTTATTTAGGTCTACTTCTATCCCTCTCTGTGAGACTATGTATCCTAGGAGCTTCCCAGAGGTTACTCCAAAAACACACTTTTTACGATTAAGTCATACATTATACTTTTCTAGTCGATCGAAGATCTTTGCTAACACATCTAGATGTTCTTCTCTTGTTTTTTTTTTGCCAACAATTTCTCTACATAATCTTCCATTATCTTGTGAAAGTAGTCATGAAAGATAACTATCATTGCTCTTTTGTATGTTGCTCCTATGTTCTTCAATCCAAAAGGCATCACAACCCAACAATAAGTTCCCCATGGTACTATAATGATGTCTTATATTGGTCTTCCTTAGCTATCCTAATTTGATTATATCCTAAAAAATCTATCCATGAGGGATAGCATTTCATGTCTAGCAGTGAGATCTACAATAATGTCGATATTAGGAAGAGGGAAATCATCCTTAGGAGAAGCCTTACTAAGATCTTGAAAATCAGTACAACAACAGATGCCCCAGTCACTTTTTTCACTGGTACTAGGTTTGACACCTAGTGAGGATAATCTATCGATCGAATAAATCCCACATCCAGAAGTTTCTTCAGCTCTGCTTTGACAAGTAATGTTATTTGTGGATGCATCTTTCTCAATTTCTATCTTACTAGTTTCGCATCTGGATATACTGCAAGGTGATGAATGACAAGGGTAGGATCTAGCCTAGGCATATCAGCATACATCCATGCAAAGTTGATACTTCTTTGTTTGAAGAAATTTAGAAAAGCTTCTTGTTCTGTTGGTGTCAATGATTCAGCTTGATATGTGATCCTAGGCTCACTTTCTGTTCCAAGATTCATTTCCTTCGATTGTTCCACCAAAATAGGAGATCTTTCTTGATAAAACTTGGATACTTTGGGAAGGTCCAATCTCTCATCCTCTGGTGTCTCAAAGAGGTTTTCACCAGAGTATATGTCCTTTATTTTTACTTTTTCATCATTCAAAAGTGCCACAAAGAGGTTTTCACCAGGGGATGTCTTTTTTATTTTTATATTCCTCATTTTGCGACTAAGAGATTGGGTGGTCTCGCTAAAATAAGTAGCAGTGTTGAGTTCCATGATATATCCTTCTTTATGATCTCTCAAAGGAATATGGTTTCTTACTCCCATGAATTTAGCAAGAGCTTCATCGTTTTGTACAACATCTAGGATAGGTGGTGCCATTTGGTCCCAATCAACAAGTTGTGGATAGACTAAAGGTAGGTCATTGGTTGTGGATGGCATGGAAGATAATGTGAAGATGGTGCAAATGGAGGATTCAAAAAGTTCAACAAAATCAAAGGAGTCAGAACGATACTCTTCATTGTTGTTATTGATTACTGGGAAAGCCTTGGCATCCTCCACAAAAGTACACTCACATTCTGAAGGTGGCAGTTCTAATATTCAATACCCTAACCCTTGGTGATAAAAATGTCCCTTGGCTTGGATTAGTTCAATGATCCTTGGTTTATGCAAGCCGATGCCCCCTTGTCCCTTGTATCCCATTTTCTTAAGCATTCAGGTGCCTTTACCAGAAATTTCTAATGGAAGAGTTGGGAGTTCTTGATCCTCTTCATCTTTGTACATCCATGAGGATACATCTTCTAGGACATCCTGTTCCATGAGATATTTCTTTTCAAAGATTGGTGTTGGTTTTCACTTGATGACTATAGTAGAGACTTCATTTCCCTTAGGAGTGTCATATGTCTTAGGGGATGGTGGTAGAAGTCTGACACAAAAGAAAGCACCATGTAAGTTGTATTCACCGCATCCCTTGTCACTTGCCTTGATATTAATCTTAGGATGAGGGGTGGATTGTGATGTTTATGGCAAATTGGTAAGATCAATGTAGGTGGAAGATGATTAGGTCTTGGAAGGTGTCGTGACAGGATGATTGTAGGGATAGAAAGTACGATCATGTCCTTCCAAGAAGCTGTAGTATTGAAAGGGGCATGGATCAGCATAGATAGTAATCTTAGTGTTATTGTGTGGGAACTTTAGGCACTAATGGAAAGTGGAAGGGACGGCTTGCATAGCATGAATTTATGGCCAACCAAGAAGAATGTTGTAAGGAAGATCAAGGTCAAGGACTTGGCACTTTGTCTCCAATTTGGTCATACTTGAATAGGGAGTTTGATAGTCCCTGCAAACAATCTTTATGTGTCATCATAACCTTTGATAGTGATGCATTCATTGGCATTTATGACCACATCAGAATATCCCAAGTATTTTAATAATTTTAGAGTGCACAGATTTAGGCCAGAGCCACCATCTATTAAAACCCTTTTTATGATGTGTTTATGGACTAGGACTTTGATGTGTAATGCTTCGTTATGAGATGCGTTAGGTGTGGAAAGATCTTTTTCTGAAAAGGTGAGATGATGAGGTTCTGCAAGATGGGCTACCATAGCTTGGAATTGTTCCACATTTAGATCAGTAGGGACTTGTGTTTCCATCAGGGCTTTATCTAGAATTTCCTTATGAAGTGGCGATATGCGAAGGAGTTCAAGAATTGTTATTTGGGAAGGCATCTTTCCTAGATGATCTAGGAGGTTGTATTTATGTGCAGGTGGATTGGAAAGTGTGGATGACGAAGGTTGATCAGTTGCAGATGGTTGATTATTGGGTGTGGCCCTACGAATGGTTATGGGACCATAGCGGGTTGTGACAGCACAATCAGGAGTTTGGGGTTTGACTTAGATTGTAATAGTGTTGACATGGTTAAAGGATTCTTCTATTCGGCCAACAATGGAATCAAAGGATTTTGGTGGAGGAACAACGTGATATGTTTGGTTGGCTGATGAAGATGCTTTTCCCTTGTTATGATCGGGGAGGGGGTCCTTGTATGCTCCCAAGTTTTCATTCAAAGATGGATTTGAAGAGTCATGAAGAGTGACCTTTCCTACATCTATGAGATCTTGTATGCGATGTTTTAATCTCATGCAATCTGATGTTGAATGTCCCTTAACATGATGGTATTCACAAAATTAATTTTCATCAAACAACATAGGCTTAAATTGGCTTTCATCATATAGTCGAATGGGTGGAAGTTGCAATAAATTTCCTTTCACACATCTATCTAGAATATCCACAATGGGTTCTCCCAAAGGAGTAAATCTTCTTCTAGGACAATTTTCTTGTCTTGGAGGCCCATTAGGTATGCTCACATTGTTGCTTGAGGTGTTCAATGGGGGATTATTTTGGATAGCTTTTGCATCTGTCACTCCATCGTTAAGGGAATTCTTGTTCTTGTTCCAAAAGCATGGCTTGTCACTTGTTTTAGCATTATTGTTGTTATTTGTGTTGTTGTTGTTCTTGTTGTTGTCATATAATTTTTTCATTCCTTTGGCAACAAGAGCTCTTTCAATAGTTACTCCCTTTTCGATGACTTCTTCGAAACTTGAGGCACAAAACACTTGCAAGTGAAATGCTAATTCAGGATTCAAATTAGTGACAAACATGTTCACAAGTTATTTTTTAGGAATTTACCATGGTAGCTATTATGCCACGCACACACGCCCCATATCAAAAAATAGGGACCCCCCTCTTTCAAATTTGGTCTAGAGTGTCAAGAAGATTTTTCACCTCCTAAGTAGTCAAGTGGTTAAAATGCACTTCTACCATGTTTGAATGATGATGTTGAAAATCATTTCAAAAGTTTGCTAAGATAGATATTTGTATCTCTTCCAATGGCTCTGAATAACCCCTTTGCATTGATTTTCTCCCCAATTGACCTTTGCACTGATTTGCCCCCCAACAGACTTTGTGTCAAAACCCTTCACCACCAACTCTAGTACTAGTTTCCCTCTTAACAAACCTTTGTGCTTAAATCGATTACCTCCAACTTGCGCTATATTGTTCGATTACTGACTAAGTCAGAGGATACAAAAATTCACCCATGTCTGAAGGGCCTCAAAGTCCTGCAAATGGTATAAAGTGAGTTAGTTGTCACAGCGTTGAAATAACCTTTCATCGCCAAGTCCGTCATACCCAATTTCCCCGCCAAGTTGGAGCTAATGAAAAGTCGCGCGAAACCCTAATCTATCGACTGACACTGAGTACATCATGCATTAATGGTGATTTGGGCCAGAGACAATAAAATGTTGATCCACATTGTTTAACCTATTTTCTATATTTTGGTAAAGATTTTGGAGAGCCCCTTTGCAACCTATTGAGCATTTTCACCACCGTTGCCCTCGAATTCGATCCTGCAACTGCCTCCTACCCGTGCATCCCGAACGCATTTTCTGCAACTAACTAGGTAGGGTTCCACTTCACCCCTTTGAAATTTCTTTTGTATTTGGTTAGCGTTTCATTTAAGTACATTTTCCCTTTTGAGCAACGAATTTGGGGTTTCAACTAGGGTTTTATGCATAATTTATTTGTTTCTCCCTTAAGCCCTAGTTTGAACTTCTCCATGAAAACATAGTTGGATTGCCATGGGCTAAATAAGAACAACTTAACCAGGCTTGGCCATAGTTTGGATAAATTTAAACCTTTTCATAAACTGGGGAATCATCTGGCCTTTGCGCCAAATTTGAGTCTGACCGACTTGTAAACATGTCAACTCATCCAGTCAGTCGGCAGCCATGAAAACCCATGCTGCACTTTAAAATCCATTTAGCACTGAAAACTTTGACCTCCAACCTCCATATCTTTTGCCACTTTAACTGATTAGATCAGCAGGACCTAAAAACCCTGCAAACTTTGGAAAGCTATTTAGCACTAAAAACCTTTTGCATTGACCTTGCGCTAAGAAACATCATCTCTGGCTTGGTCGGATGCCTAGGATATCTCCGCAAGTTGGTGACATCCAAAACCCTGCTAGAAACAAGAAGAATGACTTTGTGCTAAAATTAATTCCTGTCTAACCTTGTGCTAAAATACACCATCACCGACTCAGTCTGTTGACTTTAAAATCTATGCAAGGTCTGACATAGCTAGATCCCGCACAAACATAGTAAAGGCGATCTCAATTGACTTGTGCTAAAATCTAATTGACTGACTAAACAACTAACTTAAAGTCAATGACCTTCGAAAGTCACGCAAGTCGGTCAAAAAAGAAACCCATGTAAAAGTGAGAAAACATGTAATCACCACTAGAATCTTGGGTCATATGAGCTCGATTTCCTCTCTGAGGTTAGTGCACCTCAATAATAGTGCTTTCCTACATATAGGTCGGTTGACCCTTAAATTACCGCAAATGTAGTAAAATGAATGTTTTTAAAGAACTTTCAAAGGGGAAGATGTCTAAAATGATTTAATTAAGGTTGCAAATGTAGGTAATGATGTTTTGCATGCTTCCAATGGGATTTCTTGAAACATTAAATGTTTTCTTTGCATGCATTAGTGATAAAGTGCTATGAAGTTGGTGCAATAATAATAAATGTTAGATTTATGATTCTTTAAAATGCATGTTGGCATCTTGATAGATTCGTTAAATTCATTTTCAAGCATGGCAGAGAGTTTAGTAGTCCACTTTGTCATCTTAGATCTCAAACTTAGGAGTTTGTAGAAAGTTCTTAAGATATCAAACTTATAAGGTCCAATCCTGTAGATTAGATGACTACCCGTGCTCAAACCATGAAGTACAAATTAAAGGGCATCCCTCCAGAGACTAAGATTCATTCTAGGTGGAGTGATGTAGGGGATATAGATCTAGGTCAAATAGACTTGGATGACTTCAAATTGAGAATCTTTGGCCTAAATCCAACTCCTATGGCTAAAACACTTAAAGATAGTGGTATCGCACAAGCTGTTGCCTTCCCTACCTCAGTACAGTGTGAAAAGCTGATAGTAACATGTGTAGACAGTGTTGGTAAGAGACACATTATGGCTTCATGATTGTTGTCATTGATGGCAACAAAGATCATCCCACACATCCGCAGGACATGGTGTGCCTATATCGAAAGTCAGATTGAAGAATGTTGTGGTCTGGTAAGCAAGAACAGAGCATGTGGCAAGGTCTGACAGTCAGGTCCAGATCTCTTAGAGGAAGCATCTTTGTAAAGTACAGACTTGGGGAAGTCAAGAGGAACACCTTGACTGATAGATTCCAAGGATTGAGCCTCCTATGATAAGAGAGTGAAGAGATATGAGTATCTAAGTTTTGGGGTCTGGCTTGGCAGAGTAGACAGAGAAAGAACTGACAAATAGAGCATCAAAATTATTTTGGATGAGATATTGATGGTGATCAAGGTTCTTAAGGTATCATCCATGATTGGCTGACATGTTAGATGACTTCTATAAGTATCTCCTTGATCCGCATCACTAGGTGAGCAAGGATTCAGCTGACAGACTAAAGTTTGGGAAAATATTGACTATTCCGGATGCTGACTAGAAAGAGGATGAAATCCGTTGTGTAGATATATATACCAGATGGATTTGGATATAAAGTGTTGTGTGTTGGCATGTACGAATAAAAGTAGAAGTATAGTGTGAAAGCAGTAAGGTAGGTCCGGTATGTGAAAGGACAACAACACAAAAGAAGAGGAAGAATGAAGTGCAGTAGATCAGTATATAGAGCCTAACCGGAACTGAACTCCAGCATATGTGGATGCTTCTCATCAATTCAAGTATCTTGTTACTCTCTCTATAACTTGTAGACAGTGAGTCTCTTGTAGGCAGTGAGCCTCTTGTGAGCAGTGTGCTCGGGCAGTGAGCCCTAATTGGCAAGTGCCATCTTTTGTATTTCTATTCTTCTAATAGAGAATGCATTCTTAGGTTAATCACCCCGTGGTTTTCTCCTTTAACAAGGTTTCCACGTCAAAACAATGTGTCATGTGTACTAAGTTTATTTTTGCTTCCATGTTCATTTAAAGCTTATGTGTTTTGATACTGTACTAGTTGATTAAGAAGAACAAAAAGTTAAAATAATTAAGATAACTGATTCACCCCCGCTCTTAGTTATCAATAATTGGTATCAGAGCCAAGTTCCTCCTAACAGAGCCTAACAGCTTGAGGAAGATCTGGGAATTCAAATGGATGTGTATGGTATGAGGTAACAACTTCAGACTGCCCTAGATGATCTTGAACAATCTAACTCTGAAATCAATGAATTGAAGGAAAGACTTAAACAGGCTAATGATTTCATAAATGAACTAAAAGGGAAACTAAGTATGTCTATGAAAAAGAGAAAGGATCTACTTTAGTAATTGGCAAGTCAAGGTGAAGCAAATGATACAAATGAATATCTAAAGGAGAAAACCAAGTTATGTGAAAAGTTATCAAAAGAAGTCATTATGGTAAGACATGAAATGGAATCAGGAGTCATAAAATTTACTCAACAAAATTGAAGAGAAAAGAAAAACAAAAGATGATCTAAGACTATCTCTCAAAGAGAAAATAGAAGACTGCCACAAGATGGATAGAATAATCAGACATCTTGAATCTAATCTTGAAGATGGTAAAGATAATGGAGAAAAACTTGATGATCAAATTATCTCTCTTAAAAGGGATCTTCAAATAGCAAATGAATACAAAGAAAAATTTAAGATAAGTTCTGCTCAACTTGAAGTTCTTCTTGAAAGCTAAAAGAGGGTAGATGACAAGTGTGTCTTGGGATATGAGAAAGGTGAAATCTCTAGATCCGGTCAGAAGAAGTTTGGATTAGAAAATCCAAGAAATAGGCCTAGAAGACCTCCGGTAAGGCAACCTAATGCTCAGAGATATACATCCTTCAATGGATACTACCACAACTGCAATAACTTTGGTCACAAAGCTAATCAGTGCAGAAAGAGAATGAATCAGACTAATACATCCTTCTCCGGACAATGTTTCAACTGCAAGAGGTATGGTCACAAATCTCATGAGTGCAGAAATATGCAAATGAACAATTCATTCAATGGTAGATGCTTTGCATGCAATAGAATGGGTCATATGGCTAATCAATGCAGATCAAGATGATATCAATCAAATATGCAAAGAAATGTTGTTTGCCACAATTGTAGTAGATCTGGTCATATTGCCAAATTTTGTAGAAGCAAGAATCAGGACAAAAGAGGTCTAGTACATCATAATCAGAATCAAGACAAGGGAAAAAGAAAAGTGAATGTGGATGAAGTTCAAATTGACATGAACAAGATTTGGGTGAAGAGAAGTACAGAAAATGTAGGGGATGGATTTGCACCAGAATCTGGTGCTAATATTCCTTCCAGAAATTAAAAAGTGAGCTCTGGCTCAAGGGGAGACACAAGGAAAAATACTTTTCCCCCAGCTAGTTAATTGGTGCCAGGATTGGCAAAAGGGGAGTTATGGATTAAAGGGTTCTCAAAGAAACATCTAAATAAACTGTGGTTAAGATATGGAAGATCTGCAAGATGTTTGGAACAAGATTGTTTTGGTTATTCAAGTCATCTAGATAAGGAAAACAAGGCAAACTATAATGACTTAAGTTGAGCATTTATTGCAACTTGGTATTAGGGTTTGCGGAGTAATATAAGGGTTTTTCTTATTAAACATTTGTTCATTCTGCATTCAAGAAGAAGCGAAAAGGAGCTCTGCAACAAATTTCCTCAAGCCCATCAAAAATCATCTGCATAAGTCAATTCATCCAGCAATTGGTCTGGCTCACTCCGTGAAACCTAGAAGCATAAAAGGTATTTCCCATTCTTAAATATCTCTCTGCAAATCTTTGAAAGATGACTACTCTGAATGTGGTGAATATTTCTGATAGGCCTCGACCCAAATTTAAGAAATATCCTTATAAATCTCTAGAAGTGGACCCCTTAGGGGCATTTTTCAGCATTCCGCATGGGGTTTTTCACGTAGAGGATATTAGGGCATATATTCATGTGAATATTGAGGAATTTGGGTAATCTAAGCTAGTTGATATCTATCACAAATATTTGATGGATGACTCATTTGAAATTAAAACTTAGTATAAATCCATCCAGGAAAAGCATTTTGCACAATGTATTTATTTCCCCTATTTTACAGAAGATGAATGGGTCTGGTATGTTTTGAGCAGGGTGCATGATAGTTTCATGTGGTTAAATGGACCATTCAAGATCACTAAGGATGCATTAAGGCAGTAACTAGATTACACTCAACTGGTGAGATGTCCACTCTCAAATCTGTCCAAAACCAAATTGTAAGTGAGGCTACCGGATCAAAGTTTGATAAAGAGCAATGACAATTGAGGATATCATAGATCCAGATATCAAGTTTGCATCAATGATAATTGGATATAAGATATATCACTCCAGCAGGGAGAATTCAGTATCTGGAACTGCTATATATACTGCTTATGAAATGTTGAGGAAGAATGCAGACTATGATCTTTGTGAGCTTCTTCTGAATCAACTCTTGGAGAATCTGTAGAAGATAAAGAAAGATAAGAAGAATTCCTTCAAGTATGGTGGGTTGATACTATGTTTATTCTTCTACTTCATGAATGAGCTTCCCAGATCTAATAGTTGGGTGTGGCAGAATGATAGACCAGTAGCCATCCAAATCAGGGATTACTTGTATGGACTTGGTGATGCTAAGGCACATAATACATCATTGTGGGGTTATTTCAAAAACTTTCAAAACATGATGCAGGCTAGAGAAAGAATTCCCAAATCATTAGTTGAAAAATTAAGGAGACAATCTACTTTATGGTAGAAACTGATTAATGCCTAATGGAGGTAGTGGAGCCAAGGGTAGTGTGGATCATGCCAATGGGGTATGAAGTTGATGAGAAAATTGTAGAGCTGCATGTTCAACACATGCTAAGTCAACCAAAGGATCCTAAGGCAAAAAGGTTTGGAACCTTTGAAGAGTTAAGTGTGAAGATCCATGTGGAGCTACGACAACCGGAAATGAAGAGAAGAGTGAAAAAAGAAGTTGAGAACATTGCCAAAAGTTTTGGCATTTCAAAAGAGGCACTTGATGCCAATAGAGAAAAGATGGAAAGGGCAGAAAAAGAAAAGGAAGAAGCAGAAAAACAAAGTGCTCTAATAGAAGCCCCCTCCCAGACTAGATCCTCTAAGGGCTCTGCATTTGCCACTACTAAGAGCTCAAAGGCATCTAAACCGGAAGCTAAATCATCTAGTAAAGGTGAAAAGAGAAAAAAAACAAAGGCAACAAGGTCTTACATCAGTCAAAAGGATGATGAAGAGACTCAATCTGATGAAGAGATCAAGATGATGAAGAAGAAGAAAATATCTAGTGAAACCAAGGAGGTAGAGGCAGAAGAGTTTGTTGAAAATCCCACTCTGTCATTAGATGATGTGGTTAAAGTAGTTACTGTGGATGGGAACCTACAACCAATAACAGAATTCTATGATGCAGATAATGATGCAGATAGAAAGATCTTGGAGGAAGCCATAGTTAAGTACTTGAACATATATAATAAGGCTTTTATTGAAATTATATCTCTCATTCCCAAAAGTCTAGAGAAGGAATTAGAGATAAGAAATAATAATGCTAGGGTAAAGGATCTTGAGATCCAGGAACAAATAGCCATTCAACTCTTTCCTTCAATCACTTCGAAACAAATGAACATGGTCTTCAAAGATTGCAAGGATGAATTCCGAAGTAAGGCTAGAATGAATCAGCTCATGCTAGGAGAAACTAATAAGGTGGCAAAAGAAATAGAAGAAATCCTCCAAAATGCCTATAAAAGATTCAATATTCCTATTGTAGAGGATTTAGGTGATGATCCCTCGGGAATGGATAGAAAAGAAGAACCCACTGAGAAAATGGGAGAAGAGGTAAAGGAAACAAGTAAAGAAAAAGGTACGGACTTAGATTCCTCTACTCCGGAAGAAGAAGTCCATGAACAAGCAAACATCTCTCCTCCGGTTTCCCCTCTAGACTCCGGATATAAAGGAGAAGAACAAATAAAGGAGAAAATTTGCTTTCCTGTGACGGTGGTTAGGGGAACGACTTCAATCCACTTGGTGAAGTACTCAGTGGCAGTTATGATAAATTAATGACCATTGGAAGAGGGTGGATGAATCTTTCCCATAAGGTCAAGTCCCCACTGGCAAAAGGGCCAGGATGTCGTTAGAGGTCTCAACTCCTGAGCAGGTGCATGAATCAGGTTCCCATGTATTTGGCACTGTTTGCACTTTATGACGAACTGACAGGAATCCATTTCCATATTGGGCCAGTAATAACCCAAATGCATGAGTTTCTTAGCTAAGGAAGGATCGCTGGAGTGTGTGCCACAGATCCCTTCGTGTACGTCTTGCAAGGCAGTTACGGATTCTTCTTGTTCTAGACAATGGAGTAAAGTACCATCCAGACCACGTCGGTAAAGGGTATTAGCTATGATGGTGTAACGGGAGGCTTGTCGGATGAAAGTTCACTTTTGGTTGGAAGAGAGGTCAGGTGGAAGAATATTGTCCTTGAGGTAAGTGTGGATCTTACCGTACCAAGGTGAATCAGATCCTACTAGGAGGCAAATGGAATGGGTTTCGAGGAGATCATAAGCCGGTTGCCGAATGGTTTCTACTAAGAACTCATACCGTGACTTGTATTCAGGTATTTCAAGAAGAGAGGCTATGGTAGCCATTGCATCTGCTGCTTTGTTCTCGATCCTGGGTATTTGTTCAAAGGAGATGGTCCCAAAGTGTTCCTTGAGGTCGTCGACCATCCGTTTGTATGGGATGAGCTTCTCATCTTTGGTTTGATATTCATCGTTGACCTGATTTATGATAAGCTGAGAATCACCGTAGACACACAGTGCTTGGATTTTCCACTCAGTGGCCATCTTGAGACCAATTACCAAGGCTTCATATTCTGCTATATTGTTAGTGCATGGAAATAACAACCTGTAGGACTTTGGAATTGTGTTGCCATGGGCAATGATAAACAGGATGCCTGCCCCCGATCCGTGGTTGGTGTAAGACCCATTGAAGTAGAGTTTCCATGGAGATGTTGACAGAGTGAATAAAGACTCATCGGGAAACTCAAACTGCATTGGTGAAGTGTCCTGTAATGGTGCCTCGGCCAGTTGGTCAGCGATGATTTGCCCTTTGATGGCTTTTCTGTCCACATATTCTATATCATATTCGCTAAGAAGCATAACCCACTTTGCCAGTCGACCTATGAGAGCTGCTTTGCTGAGAAGGTACTTTAGTGGGTCGATTTTGGCAATGAGTTTGATAGGATGTGCCAACATGTAGTGTCGGAGTTTTTGTGAAGCAAAAACCACCGCAAGGCATGATCGTTCTACCTGTGAGTATTGTAACTCGTAGCCCACTAAGGTTCGACTGATGTAGTACACAGCTCTTTCCTTGTTCTCATAGTCTTGCTGCGCTAGGAGAGCCCCAAGAGCAGTAGGTGTAGCAGAAATGTAGAGAATCAAAGGTTTTCCTTGGATCAGAGGCATGAGTATAGGAGAGTTCATAAGGTACTCCTTTAGCTTGTTGAATGCCTCTTCGCACTGCTCATCCCATTTAAAAGGAATATTCTTATGTAGGAGGTGACTGAAAGGTTGGTACTTGTCTGCCAACTGTGAAACGAACCTTCGGATGGCCTGGAGCTTGCCCTGTAAGGATCTCAACTGTGTTAGAGTCTTTGGCGGTGGCATGTCCATTATTGCTTTGACCTTGGCCAGGTCTACCTCTATGCCGTTTGCTGACACGATGAAGCCTAGTAGCTTGCCCGATGTTACCCCAAACACACATTTCTTTGGGTTCAATTTAACTTGGAATTGGTCCAGTCGTTGGAAGACTTTCTCTAGGATATCCAGGTGTGAGTCCCTCGTGAGAGATTTTGCTAAGATATCGTCCACATAATCCTCCATGGTCACATGCATCATGTCGTGGAATATGGTTGTCATGGCCCGCTGATATGTAGCACCTATGTTTTTTAGCCCAAAAGGCATGACATTCTAGCAAAAGGTACCCCATGGACAAGTGAAAGCTATTTTGTGTTGATCCTCTGGTGCTATTTTGATCTGGTTGTACCCTGAGAATCCATCCATGAGTGACAGCATTGTATGTCCTGCCGTGAGGTCGACTATGATATCGATGTTAGGCAATGGAAAGTCATCCTTGCGGCATGCTTTGTTTAAGTCTCTAAAATCATTGCATAGTCGAACCCTACCATCTGGTTTAGACACTGGCATGATGTTTGATATCCATTCAGGGTAATCTATGGCCCTGATGAACCCCACATCTAGCAATTTCTTGAGTTCTTCCTTGACCAAAAGGGCTATATGGGGATGCATCTTTCTCAGTTTCTGCTTTACGGGCTTCACCCCTGGATCCAATGGCAGATGATGTAGAATCAGGTTAGGGTCTAGACCTGGCATGTCAGCATATGACCAAGCAAAGCTGCCTCTCTTCTTCTTAAAGAGTGGTACAAACCTGGTTTTCTCAGGTGGTGTGAGAGATTTTGCGAAGTGGATAATCTTGGGCTACTCTTCGGTGCCGATATTCACTGGCTCTGTTGGTTCCACCACAATCTGTGACCGCTCCTGGTACATATCACTGGGGAGGGTGTCAAGCATTCCATCGTCAGGTGCCACAGTTGGGTTTTCACCTTCAGATACGTCCTTTCTTTTTACTGTTTTATGACCTGACACTGCCGCACAGTAGTTTTCACCGTCAGATCCATTTTTGATTTTAATATTTTTGCGACTAGAAGGCTTGGCACCCTCCCCAAAGTAAGCCACAGTATTGAGTTCGATAGCAAAACCAGCTTTATGATCTCCTCTTGGTAAGTGATCCCTAAGTTCCATATAGTCAATGTAAGCGTCATCATTCTGGAACATATCTAATTGGGGGGTTCCTTGTAGATCCCAGTCAATAAGCTCAGGGTACAAGAGGGGAAGGGAGTCGGATGAGAGATCTGATTCATTAATGTTTTGAATGGAAATGTTATGGGCACTGGCGGGGGTAGTGTTCTGGGTGGTACTCTCCTCCAGGTTGTTTATCGCAATGGAATCGAAACTTTCCTCAAAAGCCATAATCTCAGGGAGGGGCAAATCAGACTCCAGTGGTCTGTCCCGTTGCATCTGTCCCTCATGGTAGGGGCTGAGAGTTTGGATGGTGTCAATCTCCTTGTCATCGTAGGAGTGCTCTGTTAGCTCGTCCCACTCATACTTATTTGACTCATCTGAATCTGTGTCACTATCCACTTGGAGTGTTTGAATTGTCTCCACTAGGCAGGCATTTTCTTTGGCTTTACCTTTACCTTTGTACCCTAGGCCAGTTGTGTTTCTAGCCGAAGAGGATGAAGAAGGTTGGATAGGTTCAATGATACCTTCTTTTCTGAGGCCTATGGGGCCTTGTCCTTCGTATCCCATCCTGTGCAAGATAGTTTCACCCCGTCCATAGAGTTCTGTAGGGAGTCTAGGCAGCTCTTGGGATGTGTTTTCCTCTTCAGCGTAAAGCCACTGTAGGAGATCTCGCTCCTCTGTCTCATCAGATAAGGTCCCCCATTTTACAAAGGGATTTGCAGGAGTTGTAGGAGGAGCAGATGGCTTTGGAAAATGCCTAGGTTGATGCTTGGGTTTGCCAAAGGAGCGAGGAGACAAAGGCATGGTGGCAAGGTTGAGGCTGTGCTCAATGGAGTACTCCCCCACGCCATTTTCTTTTATGGTAAGTTTCAGTGGTTTGGGCCTCGAGGAGGAAGCTTCGGTAGTATGGTCTTGTGGTGGAGTAGGGGAAATGTAGGCTCGGTTATTGGGAATGATGCATTCAGATTTTGCTTGGAAAGAGTTGCAATGTTGGTAGGGGTCAGGGTCGCCTTGTATGGTGACCTGCTTGCCATCGTGTGGGAACTTAATGCATTGATGGTAGGTGGAGGGGACAGCCTTCATGGCGTGGATCCATGGTCTCCCTAGTAGAATATTGTAAGCAAGCTCCTGATCAAGGACTTGGCACACCACATCTTTAATTACCGGTCCCACTTGAATGGGTAGGACAACCGTGCCCTTTGTGGTTCGTTCCTCCTCGTCATAGGCTTTGATAGTAATTTTCTGTCTTGGATCTACTGCCTGTTCGGAGAACCCCAGTGCAAGGACTAGCTTCAACGTGCAAATATTTAGACCGGCGCCCCCATCAATGAGAACCCTCTTGATGCGGTGCTTGTGCACGAATGCGACAATGTGTAGAGGAGTGTTGTGGGGTTGAGATATGGAGAGGTCATCTTGCTCTGTAAACGACATGGAAGTGGAGGATGTCAAATTACCCACCATGGTTTGAAACTTTTCTTGGGCTAGGTTAGTGGGGACAGTAGTTTCCACTAAGGCTTTCTCAAGAATCTCCTTATGAGAAGGAGATAGATGCAAGAGCTCCAATATAGAAATGTGAGCTGGAGTTTTTTGCAATTGGTCAATGACATTATATGGGCGGGAGTTTGATGGAGATGGTGACGACCTTGGAGGAGTGGTGTTGATCGTGACCTTACCACTGTGGGTAATTATACTACAACCAGTTCTGTTAGGTCCTGGTTGTTGGTTGGGGGATATGACGTTGACTTGCGGAATATGCTCAGAAATGCAGTTAATGGTGTACTCAAAGGGAACGCTTGCATAGTTAGCATTACTCGACCCACTATTCTGGTTTGGCCTATTGCGATTGTTGTCATTATTGTTATGGCCATTGGAGTTGTTGCCGTTGTGACCATCGTTGCTATTGTGGCCATTGTTGCGATTATTGTTATACAGCCGGTTGTGGTTTAGAAGAGGATCCCGGTAGGCTACATGAGATTCATTGGAGGTATGCTGTTGTGTCCCTCCCTGATTCTGATCCAGTATATCCTATATGACATTCTTGAGGTGGATGCAATTGTTAGTCGTGTGCCCCCATCCTCGATGATACTCACAATAATCCGTGTCCTTCCAATAGGGAGGTTTGACAATAGGCTCATAGTCACTTGTTGGTGGTAGAGAAATTTCATTGTTAGCCAACAACTTCCTGAGGGCGGATTCTTGAGATTCCCCCAACGACGTGAATTTTCTCCTTGGATTTGAATTGAACCAAGGTCTAGGTTCTTGAGGGGGTGGCTTGTTGAGCACACTGGTATTTGCTTCTCCCTTAAGAGTGAATATAGGTTGTTGCTTAGGGGCTGCCGCCTTGGCATCCACTACTCCATCGTTGACCACATTCTTGTTCTTGGTCCAAAACTTTGATTTATCTGTTGTATAATTGGAAGGAGGTGTGTCCTTGTAGAGCTTGAGAGTTCCTTTAGTGATCATAGCTTTTTCAATGAAGAGGCCCATTTCAATGACTTTGGCGAACGAGGTAGGGCAGTGTATCTGAATCTGATAGCTAAGATCAGTGTTTAGGTTGTGGACAAACATTTCCAATAGCTGCTTCTCAGGCATGTCGTAAGAACACTTACTAGCTAGCTGTCTCCATCATTGTAGGAAGGCGGCGAATGACTCACCACCCTTCTGTTTGGTGTTGCATAGATCTAGCATAGATACCTCGTGTTCTATGTTGTAAGAGAAGTGCGTTATAAATTTATTGACAAGTTCATCAAAAGTTTTGATTCCTGGTGGGAGACGTGAGAACCACTCCATAGCTTGACCACTTAAAGATCGCGGGAATAGTCTTATTAAGTAGGTCTCGTTGTGAGCTACTTCTAAACATGCTACAGTGAATTCCCTGATATGATCTCTAGGGTCCCCCTTCCCTTTATATTTGTCAAATTTTGAAACTCCGAACTGATAGGGGAATGGTTTCATGATCAAATTTCTGTCAAAGGGGTACAGTGCTATATCATCCAAAGAGTAGTTCTTAGAACTTGTACCAGTCTTAAGGTTGGATATCTTGAGCTTTAGACTTTCAATTTGTTGTCTCACGTCTGCCATAGGAGTGGTTGGATCTACGGGTTGCTTTCCTCTCTCATTTGTATTAGGGACCGTGTCATTTGTACCTCTCTCATGCACATGTGGGATTGTGTCATTTGTGCCCCTCTCATGATCATTGTCTGCATTTTCCATGATGGAGATAATGTCAAAGTCTGCGGGGAGATTGATTCCAAGACTAGCAAGTTGATGGAAATACTTATGGGGATCTTCAAGGATCATCTTCTCTACGACGCATTGGAATTTTCTATCTTGCATGTGTGCCACTAATTCTTCATGAGAAATCTCTTCTTCACCATCACGTGGTGGGAGAAGGTGATCAGATGAGTCGGCCATTTTGATTTGTTTGTTGTACTGTGATCGAGTAAGAACCATGCAATGTGACGCGGGATGGAGGGGGTGAGGACTAGAAATTCTAGCAAGGTGCCGACTGAGACTATTATGAATGGGATACCTAGGATAAGACTTCGACAAAGGATTCTCTCGCTCAATGATTTCAAGTAAGACGGTTGACACAAGACTTTAGCCACTAGCAAGGGTAGTCGATACCAGTCTTACTGTGTAGGGCTTAGTCGTTCAACAAAACTACTAGCAAAGGTACTGTGACCTACTAGGCTTACGTGAATTCACCAATGAAATGAGAAAGGACTTATGCCGAATTGATATGGGATAGGTTGACTTTGGGACAAGAGTGATTTGGACAGAAGGTGAGTGCGACAATGGATGAAAGAGAAAGAGTTGGGTGAAATGGATGGAGATTGACTGCAAGGTTGACTCTGATCTCGGAAAGTGAAACTAGGTTGAAATGGGTGCTCTGATCAGGTGAAAATTTCTCCTCAAAAATAGGGCAAGTGCTCACTGTCACACATGCGCAGAAACAGATGCGCAACAGAAATGGACAAATGCACAGCAAGTCACAGTAAATGTGCCGGTCTGGTGAACTATGTATGCACAGCAACAGTGCATGTATGCACAGCAAAAAGGCATATGCGCAGTAAGTCACTACAAAAGCGCAGTAAGTCTCTATGTATGCGCAGCAGAAATGTGTAAATGCGCAGCTCTGAAGTTTTTTGCAAAATTTTTAGTTTTTCTTCTGTTTTTGGTATTTTTTGGCTAGAAAAGGTCTTCCTGATTTGATATTATGAATTTAATAGCAAGAAAACACAGCAAGCACAAAGAATATTTTGTAGTTTTTCATTGTTTTTGTAAATTTTTTGACTCTATTTTGGACAAAAGCAAGCACAAAATCCTAGGTGAGAAATGGATTATAAGGGATTTGGGCCACTAAAACAAGAGGTATTTAATTCGGGCAACCGTTCAAGTGGTTACACGTGCGGCGGCGCTACTCTCCGTTATGGAGTCTCCCAGCCTCATAGGGTTGCGCCTAAGAGGGTTTTGGGGGAGGTTGGCCATCGATGTAACATAACAGCACTTGTTGCAAGAAGTTTTCACCTCAAGCACAATTTATTTTAAGTGGCTTGGTAGGGCTTGGCGTTAGCCTGTTACCACTCAGGGTCGTTCCCACTTGGACAAGCATGCATCCAAGGGCAGGCCCCTCCTAAAGGTTAAACAGATAGAATGACAAGTTTGGCACTCTGATCACCCAGAAGAGGGGAGAGCATAAGCCTATTGTCATTCACAAGCACAAAATACACTGATTAATCCACCCTAGTTAAAAGTGAAAAACTAAATGGGCTAATCTACTCAAACAGAACTTTGAAGTGATTCAGCAATATAGCAGTGGTTCAGTTTTTAAATCCCAGAAAGCAGTAGTGAGTTCAATTCTTAAACCGCATAGCATGAGTTTGTTAACTTTGAAATTCAGGTCTCACGATATAGCAATGGTTCATTTTAACCTCAGAAAGCAGTAGTGAGTTCAATTTTTAAACCACGTAGCACGAGTTTGTTAACTTTGAAATTCAGGTCTCACGATATAGCAATGGTTCATTTTAACTTCAAGATCCTTGATGAGTTCAATTTTAACCTTTAGATAGCAATAACTTGGAAGGTGTTTGCAATGCAAGCAAGAAATAAATCCAGTTACTTCCTCCCTAATTAGAACTAAATGAAGATTTGAATGAACATTATTTTTTACTTTCCCTTTGAAAATGAAATGTGAGCTAATTAGATGCAACTACATGGAACTAAACTTGCACCTATCCTGCAAAACCGCTCTAGCAAACACCTGTGAAAGGGTTAGCGTTAGCAACTTCCCCTAAAAAAAGTACTAAAACTTCAGCCTGTAACAGATGCGCAGCTTCAGTGATCAGATCTGCAGAAATGATCAACAGAAGCGCAGCATTAATAAATGCGCCGCAATATTGAACATATGCACAGTTAAAAGGAACGGATGCGCAATATTAACGTATGCGTAGTAACAGTATTCAAAAGCGCAGCCAAAATGCACATATGCACAGGGAAAATAAAAGCACCGCAACAGTGCACAAAAGCGCAGCAGAAATACATAGATGCATAGAAAAAGTAAGAGCGCTGTAACAGTCTTTATATGCGCCGTGGAAATAAACAGATGCACCGAAGTAATCTATGCGTGACTCTGCATGACCTGTACGGAACCTGCCTTCAAAAAGGCTCAGAAAATGGTAAAATAAAGGGGCAAACGGCCCCACGGTGGGTGCCAAAAATGTAAGAGTAAAATGGTGATCAATCAAATGAATTAAACAAGACCCAAACATCAACAGAATAGTGAAACAAGAAGGATTCAATAAACAAAGCAATGAACAAACACAATGCAAACCTCTCCCGTTTCGAAACTTCTATTGTTCGCCTATCACAAATCATCCTTTCGCAGATAAGATGAGCCCTCAGAGAGTGCAATCTTTTTAGCTGTTTTAGGAAGTCGATGGTGAACGGCTATGGTGATATGCAGTGAAGATGAGCTCCAATGCAAGTATGTGATCTCAAGCTTGTAGATGACAAAAGGGTGCCAAAGGCGCGCTGGTGGTATTTCTGCAGAGTAACGATGTCAAAAGCCTGGATGATTAGAATGGAAGGATGAAGCTTTATTTATAGACTTGGAAGAATGGGAATCAACGGTTGAGAGGAGATATGAAGATCGACGGCTGAGGATGGTTGAGGAATGTGCAACCAGTGGAAATGTGACAAGTGTCCCAGCTCCATCATGAAAGGGGGGATGTGACAAAATTGATTGGAGAGTTAACTCCATTGACTGGTCTGTTAACAGACTTGATTGATCAGTTAGAAGAATAAATCGTGGAACTGACTGAATTAATTGAGGATTTGACTCAATTGACAGGTTAGTTAACTTTTTTGATTGATTAGTTAACTAATCTCTGATTTGAGAAGAAATAGGCCATGTGGGTGAGGGAAAATAAGATAATTAAATATTAAATATATTTAATTACATGTGCAACCTAATGAGGTGGACAAGGTGAGGTGGAAAAGGTGAGGTGTAAAGGTGATGCGTATTTTTGAATTTAGAACTTGGGATAGAGGAATTTGGATTAATTAAATAATTTATGATTATTTAATCATGTAGGACATTTAGAAGAATTTTAATTAAATAAATTGAATTTATTTAATTATGGAACAGTGAATCGATTAAATAAATTTAGAATATTTATTTAATTAATAGAAGAAAGGAATAAATATTTAGAATATTTATTTAGGATGATTTGTGTCATTTTTAGGCGTATACAAAAACCAATCAAGGAAAAGAAGTACAAGGAAAGGAGAAAGGTCAAACAGAAAAAGTCACAGATGACAGTGGCAAGACTGCAAAAGGGGAGAAAACTCTATCTCTGGCAAGAGACACAACAGAAGCTGTCAAGGATTTCTTGACCAAAGAGATGTTGGAATTTGATGAACCAGAGTTGCTTCAGGGTCCATTCAATTTTGATTCCCTCTCTCCGGTGCAAACCATGAAGCTAGCATCTTTTACTTTGGCAAAAGCAAAAGAAAAATTCCTAAAGTTTCACATGGAGGACTGCAAGCTCATAGACATTGCATCCGGTGTACTGGAAAAAATCATGCCATCTTTTCAAAAGGATCCCTCAGCCTCCACATCCGGTAATCTAAAGACCCTTGTAAATTTTGTTCATACACATTTTGATTCCCTAGAGAAATCAGCTGAAGAAAGGTCCGGAAGGAGTTTTTGGAAAAGAGATTCTCCGAAGTGTAGGGTCTGATAACAAATGATAGGAGAGCTAGGGATATTGGGATAAAGAGCTTAGAAAATGCTCTTAAGGATGAATGAGAAGTATATAAATTTTGTATATCCTGGACAAAAGTAACAAAGGATATTGAGAAGAAAGTGAAAGAACAAGAGGATAAACTGTCAAGTCTCTCTCAAAGTTTTGATCCTCTCTCCTCTTCCATGATAAATCAAGAGTGCCAGACACTTGCAACTATAAATGAAATAAAGAAGCTTGAAAAGGAGAAGAAAATAAAAATAGGCAGGCTAAGTGAACTAAGAGGGATTATTATCCCTAAGTTAGAGGCCATGCATGAGACTCTAACTGATGCTCAAACCACAGCCCGGACCAGTGATCCGATAGATCTCAAAAGGGCAGAAGCCTTTGCATTCCTGATAAGTGGTCACATCTCAATTTTGGACAGGATGAAGCAGACTTGGGCAACAGAACTTGTCCAGTTGAAGACAACTTTTGTAGACATACTACAGTATATGTAAGTACAACCTATTTATGTACTTATGCGGCTAAGTATAGATGAATTTTTGGGCAATTTTTGGTGTGCGGACGCTACCGTTTGCCATTGATGTCAAAGGGGGAGTGAGGAATAGTGAAAAATGTGGAATCTAGCTAAGGGGGAGCTCTGGTAGAATGTACATTAGAACAGAGCATCAACTAAGGGGGAGTGTAGTATAACACTTAGTCATTTTTCACTAAGTGTTGCCATCAATGCCAAAGGGGGAGATTGTTGGCAAGAGACACATTATGGATTCATGATTGTTGTCATTGATGGCAACAAAGATCATCCCACACATCCGCAAGACATGGTGTACCTATACCGGAAGTCAGATTGAAGAATGTTGTGGTCCGGTAAGCAAGAGCAGAGCATGTGGCAAGGTCTGACAGTCAAGTCCGGATCTCTTAGAGGAAGCATCTTTGTAAAGTGCGGACTTGGGGAAGTCAAGAGGAACACCTTGACTGATAGATTCCAAGGATTGAGCCTCCCGTGATAAGAGAGTGAAGAGATATGAGTATCTAAGTTTTGGGGTCTGGCTTGGCAGAGTAGACAAAGAAAGAACTGACAGACAAAGCATCAGAATTATTTCGGATGAGATATTGATGGTGATCAAGGTTCTTAAGGTATCATCCATGATTGGTCGACATGTTAGATAACTTCTATAAGTATCTCCTTGATCCACATCACTAGGTGAGCAAGGATTCGGCCGATAGACTAAAGTTTGGGAAAATATTGACTATTCCAGATGCTGACTAGAAAGAGGATGAAATCCATTCTACAGATATTTATATACCAGATGGATTTGGATATAAAGTGTTGTTGTGTGTTGGCATGTGCGAATAAAAGTAGAAGTATGGTGTGAAAGTAGTAAGGCGGGTTCGGTATGTGAAAGGACAGCAGCACAAAAGAAGAGAAAGAATGAAGTGCAGTAGATCAATATACAGAGCCTAACCAGAACTAAACTCCAGCATATGTGGATGCTTCTCATCAGTTCAAGTATCTTGTTACTCTCTCTATAACTTGTAGACAGTGAGTCTCTTGTAGGCAATGAGCCTCTTGTGAGCAGTGTGCTCGGGCAGTGAGCCCTAATTGGCAAGTTCCATCTTTTGTATTTCTATTCTTCTAACAGAGAATACATTCTTGGGTTAATCACCCCATGGTTTTCTCCCTTAATAGGGTTTCCATGTCAAAACATTGTTTCATGTGTACTAAGTTTATTTCTGCTTCCATGTTCATTTAAAGCTTATGTGTTTTGATACTGCACTAGTTGATTAAAAAGAACAGAAAGTTAAAATAATTAAGATAACTGATTCACCCCCCTCTCAGTTATCAATAGATAGGTATGATGTCATGAAAAGGACAATTCAAACTACTAATGGGGATATCCTGGCTGATTTAAGTCCACCCTCTCTAGCTGAGACTTTAATATTCCATGGCACACAGTTATGACCATGCCAAACAAACAAGGATTAGAGGAGACTTACAACAAGGATATGAATGGATGTAGAAAACATATGAATGACCATTGGGCAAAAAGTAGGAGGTCTGCCATGAGTAAGTTTCCCAAAGTGTTATACAGAAGCAACGTCCATGATGAGATTGGGGATTTGATTACCTTTTTAAGCAGAATATATGGGCTACCAACAACCTCCACTTTTGAGGAATGGATGTTTGTCATCATAGTTGAGATATTGAAGGGGACTAAGTTCCACTGGTCCCAACTCCTCAATGATAGCATTCATGAAACCTTCAGCAACTTCAAAGAGAAGAAATAGTTTATATGGACATCCTATGTTGTCTACGCACTAGCAAGAAGAAATCACTATGTTGGGTTTTCCAAAGTAGGAGAAGTCAGAAATGATGAGCAGACCCAAGTGAAAGTATATGAGTGTTACCCTTAGCTGACCTCATCTCAATGTTTCATGCATTTCAAAAGGGTGAATGATGCTCTCACAATGTATATTGCCAGATTGCTACAAGGTAATACAACCCTAAGGATCTCCACTGAAGCAATGAATGAAGTGACCAGATATGGTAAGTGGTACATCCAATTTGAAAAGTTTACATATCTAAGAGAGCAAGGTTTCACTGGGATTGCTTACAGACTTCCCAGATATTTTGATGATAAAATAGTACTCCTAGAATTAACTAGGCAATTGATACCTTGTGCTGAGAAACTCAAGCACTTGCACAGAACCAATGTTCAGTTTCCCATCAGGTTTGATAAGGGGAATTATGCATGTCCTTCCTTGGCATCAGCTGAACACTCAGACAGGGAACTTCAACTTCTTAATCTTCACTACTACAATGAAAGGGATCACTTCGATCCAAATAAAGTGATGGAAAGGTTTGTAAGCAAAAAACTATTTCACAAAATGCACATTGAAGACTTTTGGGCCAATTGCATGGATGATTACGAAGTAATGAAAAAGGCCCATTCAAGACTATCTCTGGCCTTCATAAGGAAGTTCCACATTATTGCAGTGACTAACTAGTTGGAAGATGATGAGAATGTTATGGTAAGAGGAACCTGGGAAGCCCAATATCGTCAACCAATACCACTGCCAAATTGGGCTAATGCAAAGGAAAGCTCTTTAGACATCATATTGAAAGAGCCAATCAGATTGAGAAAGGCCTGGGTAAGAGGTCATGTATGTGCTTTGGAGAGACAAGGAGTGCAGCTTACATACACTGCATTAGAATTAGACAAGGACTTTGGAGGTGAAGAAGATGAACCAATAAACATCACAAATGAGGCAGAGCCAGTTGAGAAGCAGAAATTTGATAGTGGGGAACATACATCTTTGGTAGAGAAAGCCAAGAATGTTAGGAAGCCATCTCCTAAGTCTCCTTCCAAGAAAGACCAGCCTCCTTCTACTAGGACAAGATCCTCCAAGAAAAGAAATATGCCAAGTGTTCTTGGGGAGGGTTCTAAAACCAAGAGAGTTAAGGTAAAGAAGGTAACTAAGGAAGATGCTGCAACTCTAGAAGATACTAGTCTACCAACCTCCTCATATCCTGCTGCTCCGAGTGTAAGCACGACTGCCTCCGCTTCTATAGCTTCTACTACTGCTTCTCTCTCCATTACTTCTACTACTGCTGCACCCACTTCACCCATGACATCTACTGTTGTTGTCCAAGAAACATCCCTTGCTACCACCTCTCTTGCTTCCTCTATTTCAACTATTTCTTGCTCATTAGTGATATCTTCCAATGCCCCTAGCAATTCTACTTCATCCATCAATGCCACCTCATGTTCCTTTACCACTACTACACCTTCACCTTCTACTTCTTCCACCCAATTATCCACCATCACAGCACTACCTCCCATTTCTACCATTCTTTCACCTTCTCTTCCTTTACCTTCACTACCTCTTCTGTCCCCCTTGTCATTTCTTCCTCTCTGTCAGTAGTATTAGCTAATTTGATGTAGACAAACTCACCTACACTGCCTATATCCTCTATAGTTCCTATTTCACAGATGCCCACATATTCAACCTCCTTAGTTGTACCTCTGTTGCCCAGAATTGATAAAGTATGTGCAGAATTAGGTTTGCAAGAGCCTGAAACTGAATTATCGCCTGAGGTGGAGAAAGATGCATTTGTGGAGGTAAGTAATGAAATTCCTAATGAACCTCTGGCTGAAGCAGTTAATGTTGAGGTCATTGATATATCAAATAGCCCTCCAGAGAAGGGTCAAACAGAGGAAGTCTTCAAGGTAGCTCAAGAAAATATGATGATAAACTGGAGAAACTTAGCTGATGAAGAAGAAAAGGAAAAAGAGATAAATAAAGATAAGGAATCAGAATAGGAGCAGGGATCACTTGAGGAGCCTACTAAAGCCAATGATTACAAAACCACTGAATTGAACAAATCATCTTCTTCAGTACCCAAGTGGTTGCAAAATAGAGTGGCATATCCTGAGCCACAAGGGGAGATAATACAGCTAGATTTAAATACTATCCTATCACAAGATCAAAGGCCCAAAAAGAAAAAGAAAGAAAAAATACTATCCAAAATTTATAAGGATGAAGTAGGATCTAGGATTGTAGAGATAGTTGTCCCACCAGCAAATGCAATTAGGGAACAAGTTAGGGTGGAGGACTATGCAATTTCAATAGTTGATTTGTGACTTGCCACTCATGCTCAAAGAGTGGGTGAATTTAAAGGATTAATCACTTCAATTTTGGAATAGTTAGATAAGGATGAGATGTCAAAGGAGTTAAAATAATAAAATGAAAAACTTCATACTTGTCTCCAATTTTTTATCAAACCAGTTGATGTAGGAGGGGATATAAGGATAGTGCCCACTTTCCTATCTACAGATGAAATGGCAAAATTGGGTGAGGTAAGGGTTAAGTCCAAAGGGACTAAGAATTGGTTGTTTAGAATATTCAAAAAAGGATGCGAGACTATTGATGCTTCTGCTCAAGTGCACAAGAAGCTGGTTGAACTCCATGAAAAATAGAAAGATCTGTGTGAGGAATGTGACTCCTTTGATGAATATTACTCTCACATGTTTCCTCGAGTAAAGAGCATCAGAGATTTGTTGGCTTAGACTCTGGTAGTAGAGAATATTCTAACTGGGGACAAGTTGTCCAAGGCCATTGAATGGTATCAACAGTTGCATTTGAGGAAAGAAATTTTTGAAAATATAAAGGAAGCATATAAGCTAGCAGATGAAAAGCTTCGGTCGCTAATATATGATATCAATGATTCTTTGAAGGATTGCCTGGAAGAGTCCTATAATGACTATGCCCCTTATGATGTCAAGAAATATAAAAGCAAATTACACAAGGTCATTTTTGAGAGTACTGAGCTAGCCATGGAGGACAGAATGGATAAAGTTAGTGACCTTAGAGCTGAATTTAAGGCATTCCACAAGGCTGGGGAAGAAATTGAAAAGATATACAGTAGATTCAACTAGGAACTAGAGATGTTTGAGTATCGGTTCAATCATTTGAAGAATCCAGACCCTTGGAGATCAATCCTGTGCTCAAGGCATGGCTAAATTACTACAACAAGCTAGCTGAAGAGGACAAAATTAATTTGGATGAAGAGTCTTGATATTTTTTTGAATATTTTGGAATGTAATCTCATCATTATTGTAAATTTCTATATTCAAGATAGCATGTGACTCTATTTTGTCTCTTCTATGCTTTAAAAATGTTCTTTTCCATTAATATATTGAGTTGGCTAGTCAAATTGACTAGATTCAATGTATCTGGAGGTTGTTTTTCGTCTTTTTCATAAAAGACAAAGTGTAATCCAAGAATTGATATGAGCTATTTTTTTGCATTTATTGATGTAATTTAGACCGTTGGTGGAGTTAATCTCCACCATTCATTTGAAAAACTCGGTATGCTTCTTTCCTATATAAAGTGCTGCCATTTCTACTATTTGTAAGAGAGATTTATGATACTGAATTGTTGACATTCTACCATTTGAAGTAATACAAAGCAAGTTTTTGCAATTATCTTGAGAATTTGTATCTTGTATTGGCTCATTTTGGTTTTCATGGTTCGCTTCTCTCTCTCCCAAAAATAATTAGTTGTGCTTTTATAATGTTCATGGTTAGCTGAAAGTATTTGATGAATGCTCTAGTCCATACTTTTAGTTGTTTCCTGATGGTAAATGACTGTGTAAAGTTAGTCTGGGCTGATTAGTTGTGCTTAGTTCAATTATGTCTCATAGATTAAATTGTGCCATTTATTAGGTATTTAATGAGTGAAGTAATCTGAAAATCTTTAGATTTCCATTGAAGATAGCATCATTTTCTACAGTGTCGTAACACCCATTTTAGTCTGGTAACTCAGAAAACTAGTTAATTTTAAGAGTGTTTGTCTAGCTATAGTTATCCATACATTGTGAATGTCACTTAGGATTCCTCTAAACCCTATACCTTTTGCATTTTCTCAAAAAACCATTGTTAGATTAGGAATTTCAGCAGCATTTTATATTGTTTTATCAGTTGAAATCATAAAGGGTTTATATGTATTCACTGCCCCAACTCTAAAATTTGTAGATTGCATGTAAGACCCCTTGCAGGCACAGCTAGAACATTCCAATTAAGAGATTCCAAGCAAGTTAGGACCTAGCTGTATTATCCTTGGAGTAGTCTTAGCTAGGGTAGGATACTTTTCAAGAGAGGTGTCAAACCAACAATCACACCTGCGTTGTTGAGTGCAAAAACACCCATCAACAAAATTGGCACTAGAAGGAGGGCGACAAAGAGCTATTTCCCTCTACAAAATTAGCAAGTCTGGGGACTAGACAAAGGCATACTAGGTCCAGCTCAACTGGAGAAGAGCTACTATCTTTTATATAATTCAGGCACACAAGAAGAGATCAAGGAATACCAAGGGCACCAAGAGCTCAGTCAACCCCAAGAAACACCGCTGCACCACAAATCATGGCCTTTTTTGTAGCAAATAATTAGTCCCCATTCCGATTCAATGATTACCATGACATGCCAAAGAACTCAGACAAGTTCTGTTCCAAATTCAGGGTGAATGACCCAGACAGAACTGTAGATGAGCATATTAAAATCTTTGAGAGTAACATGTTTATGCTGGTTGTTTCCTTATTCCTTACAAGATGAAGCATATTATTGGTTTGCTAACCTCCCAGCTACATCCATAAACTCATGGAGGGGTTTGAAAAGTGCATTTTTGGTTAGGTTTCAAATGCCCACCACCCTAGCTAATCTCTACCGATCTTTTGTGGAAATCCGTTAAGGTGAAGGAGAGATGATAAGTTCTTTCAACAATAGATTTCAGAAAGCTTTCAGTCATTTACAAGATCCCTATACTATAGACCAAGCTACAGCCTTGCCTATTTACTATGTGACCCTAGACAAACTTACATCCATGTTCGCAAGGAGAGCTGACCTCATCCCTACTACTTTGGCTCAAGCATATTCTGCAACTATCACCGTAAGTACCCAACTAGGACAGACAACCTTTGGTCCACTGAATCATATGGGGCATGTGGCCATGCCCAATCAAATACCTATGACAAATCAAGCCTTAGCCAGCCATACTCCTGTAATGAATCCGATTCCCAACCCAGCTGCAACACAAGCTTTAGTGATCCATCCAGGCAATCCAGTAGCTAAAATGCCTCCTACACAAATGTCTTTCTTACAATCTTCAGAGGTAGCCAAGGTGAAAGAGGACCAAGATGATATCAAAGATTTGGTTGAATAGATGAAGAAGCTCACTACAGAAGTTACCTACCTCAAGAACTAGAATGCCTATCTACAGCAAAGGGGGCAGAATTAGCAACATTTTTAGAACCAAAATTAGTCCCAGTTCCAAAATTAGAATCAGTACCAAAATCAAAATTTTCAATAGTGGTCAAACTAATCTTGGAACACCAGACCTAACAATGGAGGGGTACCATTGCCCTTAGAGAACCAAAACAACGATACTAGACCTCTCAGTCATGTGATGTTAGTTGAAGTAGCTTTGTCTACTTGGTGCAGACTGCATAATACGAATGCCCATTCTGAACTAGACTGGCCAGAATTCCATATTGTATCTAGTATCTTCCAGATGGAGATTCAGAATGTTGAAACTTAGGAGACCCCACCAATAAGGTATGAAATTATTCCTTCTCAGAGGTATGACACTGCTCTTGTACTTGATAGCTATACATTTCCATTTCAAGATGAAATTCAGCTTGAGGAAGAAGGATCTAAAGAAGTTAATGCTTATCAATAGTACAATAAAACTCCATACAACCTGAGAAGTAGTAAACCTAAAGGTCCTTTTACCACCTCCATCCCCCCAATAGCTATCAGATTCCACTAGACCCAAAAGCTTCTAATAACCCTGAATCCCTAAAAGTCACACATCAGCCAATATATTAGGGAGCTACTGCTGAAGGTTCTCAATGGTCTGACATAGTAAAAATGGGACAGTATGTTGCTGAGGAACTCAAGAAAATGAAGGTTAGTCTTTCTGTATATGAGTTACTTAAAATACCTAAGGTTAGGACATCCTTCTTTCAAGATATGGGTGTTGGGACCAAAATTGACTATGTACAAAAGGAAACCATCACCAAAATCAACATTGATAAAGGAAAGGAAAGAGTACATGTAACTGACATGGAACAAAAGATGATGTTATATAAAGATAAGAGGGAAAGTCCTCTTTTCCTCTTGACACTCAAGATATTCAATAGAAACCTTCATAACTGTTGAGTGGATTCTGGTGCTTCCACAAATGTAATGCCATTATTAGTCTATAAAGCACTTGGTCTCACTCCAGCCAAGTCTTCTAGAAAGGTGACACAATTATATAAGACAAAAGTGAATGTAGTTGGTGAGTTGAATAGGATACACATGTAGCTAGCTTCTAATCCTAGAGTACAACAATATATAGATATTCAATTAGTGGACATCCCGGATCAATATGGTATGCTTTTGAGTAGGGACTAGTCTAGAACTTTGAATGGTTACATGGCAACCAACTTTTCTCATATGTAGTTTCCATGGAAAGGTTTGCCAACCAGATATGTATTGAAAGAGAACCAAAAATGAAACATATGATTATGGAGTACAACCATCCCAACAAGATTTTGTTCTTAGAAGTTGATTTGGGAGTTTATCTTCCACATATCAATCAGACAAAGGATATTCTTATGTTAAGTTGCCTTAGATTCCCTGATCCTCCACTTACAGAAAAATCAAAAAGTACAGAAGCATATGTTCAATAAGATTTAGGAGACTCCTCGAAAGAAGATGAACCAGGGATATTCAAAGTATTTCGTGATTTTGTAACCAAATTTTTAAAGGATCAAGCTGCTGTTGGAAAGCAGGTTCAAATGAATGAGTTGTTACTACCCAATTGGTGCCGCATACATGATGCATCACATTTTGAGTTTACTTTCCATCTTTGTCAAGAGGCAGTGGAGCAAGTACAAAGACAATTAAAAATTCCTATTGTTCCGAAAGAGGTACTAGTTGTTGAAAAGAAGGAAGAACCATAGCCTCTGCCTGATAAGAAGAAATCAGTGAAATAGCGTGATAGCAACAAAGACTTTCACCTATGGACTTTAAGATTTGATGGGTCAAGATGTAGATAGGGATCCGGAGTAGGTGTCGAACTAATTAGTCCTACTGGGAGTTTGTATCTAGCATCACATAGACTACAATTCCCATGCACAAACAACATAACTGAGTATGAAGCATTGGTGCAAGGATTACTGCTAGCACTACAGAAGAAGGTCAGAATTATCCAGGTGTTCAGTGATTCTGAATTGGTGGTTAAACAAGTAAGAAAGTAGTACTCATGTAATGATAAGAGGTTGAATAGGTATAAAAATAGAGTCTGGGATCTGATAGAATGCTTCGATGGTTTTAACATCCAATTGATCCCAAGAAGACAAAACCATGTCGCAAATGCTCTGGCTCAAATAGTAAGTACATTAGAGCTGGCTTCCATGACAAGATTAAATAAATTTTCTATTGAATTTAGTGCTACCCCATCTGTACTTGATAACATTATGAATTTTCAAGTTTTCAAGGATGATCAACACATAATTAACTTCCTTACTTCATCTGATGTTTTCACTACTCAAATAATAGATAAAGAAGAAATGGAACTGGTTGAAATGGATTTAGAAGGGGTACTAAACCTAAAAAAAATATAATTCCATGGGGAATGGTAGAACTGGAAAGACTGTTTGACATGAACAACTTAGGAACCCAAAGAAAAGAAGGAGAATCTCTAGGGGGAAGTGTGATCCATTTAACTTGGGAATAGAAGAAGACGTTAAGAATGTGTTCATTGGGAAAGCTAGTACTAAAGAAGAAAAGACAGGAATCATACGTGCATTAAGAGATTACCATGAGGTTATAGCATGGAGCTATGAAGACCTGAAGACATACAATACCTTGATTATCACGCACACCATCCCGCTAAAACCCGGAGCAAAGCCATTTAGACAAAGACAACAGCCGATGAATGCCTTACTAGAACCACTGATTTTCAAAGAAGTTCAAAAGCTGTTATCAGAAAGGATAATATTTCTTGTCAAACATTCCACATGGGTAGCAAATTTAGTGCCAGTCTAAAAGAAAAATGGAGAAATCAAGTTTTGTGTTGACTTTCAAAACTTAAATAGGGCATCCGAGAAAGATAATTACCTGATGCCTTCATTGGATGAAGTATTATAGATTGTTAATAGATCTCAGATGATGTCCTTCTTGGATGGGTACTCAGGATACAACCAGGTGATGGTAGACTATGAAGATAGATTGAAGACATCCTTCACATGCAAATGGGGCATCTATGCATATCGTCGAATGCCATTTAGTTTAATAAATGCTGGTGCCACTTTTCAATGTGCGATGGACATTGCTTTCAAGGGCTAGTTGGGAAGTGTATCATCATCTACATGGATGACCTCACAGTGTTCTCAAAGAGGCGAGAAGATCATGTGGCAGATTTAAGGATGGTGTTGTAGTGATGCAAAGACTATGGTAGATCACTCAATCCCAAGAAGTGTATCTTTGGAGTGACTAAAGGGAAGTTGTTGGGACATGTGATATCTGAATAGGATATATCTATTGACCCAGACCGAATCCAAGCAATAATCAAAATACCTCCCCTAGCTAGCAAGAAGGAGCTCAAGTCATATTTTGGTAAGATCAACTTTGTACACAAGTTTATTACTAGTTTTGCTGAGATTGTTCAACCTCTTAATGCCATGCTAAAGAAAGACGCTAAAATGGATTGGACTCCAGAAGCTAAAGCTACCTTTGTAGAAATTAAACAAGCTATAGCCAATGTACCTATCTTGGTAAGTCGTGATTACACCCTACCATTTCAGATTTACTCATTTGCTTTCGAGCATACTTGTGCCGCGATGTTGACGCAGAAGAGATCAGTTGATGATGAAAGACCCATCACTTTTATGAGTATTCCATTAAAAGACGCGGAGTTAAGATACCCAAATGTGGAAAAACAAGCCTACGCTCTGGTAAAGGCAGTCAAAAAATTCCATCACTATATCCTGAGGAGTCAAGTAATTACCATAGTCCTAGATGCAGCAGTGAAAGCACTATTGATGCAAAGTGAACTGGGGGAAAGGAGAGGCAAATGGGTCACCATCCTGCAAGAGTTTGATATAGATATTCAATCCATGAAATTGGTAAGAGGTCAGGCACTAACTAGAACAATGGCTGAAGTGGGATCAAGTTTAATATCTCAGCAATACCTACTAGAAGATGTTTCAAAAGATGAATGGTATGAAGATATCATATTTTATCTACTCAATCAACATTGCCCACCATAGCTGAATTTGGTTCAAAGGAGAGCACTTAGATTGAAAAGTAATAGCTATATGATAAAAGGAGCAGTTCTTTACAAGAAGAATCATGAAGGGATCTATCTGAGGTGTTTATACAAGTTAGAAGTAAATCAAGTATTGACTAGTTTTCATGAGAAATTTGGGACAGGTCATAGATCAGCGCACTCAACTGCTAATCAGATTCTCTGTGCTAGATATTATTGGCCTACCTTGTTCAAAGATGCGTACTCACATGTGAGAACCTGTCATATATGTCAGACTACTGCACATAGAGAGTGACACGCTGCCATGCCCTTGCAACCAGTAGTGGAGGTATGATCATTTGCTCAGTGGGGTCTCGACTTTATCGGTATGATCAATCTACCTTCCTCTATAGGCCACAGGTATATTCTGACCACTACTGACTATTGCACCCGATGGTCTGAGGCAATATCTTGTAAACAATGCACCATAGAGGTAGTTATTGAATTTGTTGAAAAGCATATTATCACTAGGTTTGGATGTCCATTTTCTTTGGTTTGTGATAATGGTCTTGCCTTTTCATCATTGCATTTTTCTAACTGGGCATTTGATTATGGGATCACTCTTAAGTTCTCATCTAATTACTATCCACAAGGGAATGGGGTAGCTAAATCAATGAACAAAAATCTGCTTGAAGTCATTAAGAAACTGTTAGATAAAAACCCTAGAGACTGGCACACTCAGCTTAAATTTACCTTATGGGCTAATAGAATTTGACATAAAGCTGCCTTGGGTACATCACCTTATCACCTAGTCTATGGGATTGAGCCCATCTTTCCCATTCATTTAAGGATTCTCGTACTACAATTCATGCAAGATTACCTTGAAACTGATGACCAATTGCCTTCCCAGTTAGCCCAGTTGCTGTAGCTTGAAGAGAAATGTGATGCTTCTATAGAAAACTTTGCTAAACATTAGGGTGTAGTGAAATGATGGTTCAACAAGAGAGCCAAAGTCAAAGATTTTCGCATTTCTAATTTGGTCCTATATTAGGATAAGGCACATGAGAAGAAAGGAGAACATGGTAAGTTTGATAAACTTTGGTTAGGTCCATATTAGATCTATGAGATCCTTAGAGACAACACATATCAACTCAAGAGCCTTATTGGTGAGGAGCTCCCATTGCTTGTCAATGGCGAGTTCCTAAAGCACTACTTCCAGGCCTGAGAGGTAGTCATGCCTCATCTTAGTGTACAAAATTAGGGGGTTTGTTTGCTTTGGTTAGAATAGGTTGCCATTAGCTTAGTTTTGCCTTCTTGTTCTTTGCTTTCCATAGTTCTTAGATGTTTTGTTTTAGTTGTCCCTCTGGTCTTGTTTTTGCTCATTGCACTTGCTTTTGAGTAGGGTCTTTGTTTCTAGAAAGTGGCGACAGTTGTACGAACCTGCAGATGCTTCTTGGTTGGGTAAAAAATTTTGAGTCTTTCTTTGAGAAGCCAAGGTTCGGCTTAAGTCTCACCTTGGGTTCCGTTGTTATGCTAAGGGGTATGATGCCTGTTCATGGAAAATGAGTCATTAGTTGGTGCACCTGAAGTATTTTATAACCATATATCTCTCACTTTAAATGATCCTAAAGTAGCTGAGCAATTCTAAGTGATCTTGTGTCAAGTGAAAGGGTTGGCTTCCTATTCTACCACATGCACTATCAATCGAGAAGGAAGGTAGGTAACCCTAAGTGTTGCTAGCCTATATTGGGTAAAAATAAAAGGTGTTTTTCAACACTAGACCCATTACAGTGTGTCGAAAAAGAAACTACCAATTGAAAATTCTCACAAAAAGATACTATTCAGAAATAATTATCATCAATTACCGTTGTATCAGAGGTACTAAAGGAAAATCTACCATTTATTTTCCTCAAAGCTCATCACAATCAACATTTGAGCATTTCTTGGTGGTAGCATGGTCCCAACTTCATAGCTTGTCACAAAGGATTTTGGATGAACTTAGTTGCCAAGGGATGGGAATAAATACAATCTCACACACTCAGGTTTTCAGGATGTGGATGGTTGAACTAGTTAGTGATCTTGGATTCTTTGATAGGGTATCCTGCTTTTCCGTTTAATATGTGGGGAACACAAAGATTTTGGGTTCAAACTAAAAGTTTATCATCGCAATGCTCAGGAGCATTTCTCAGCAGAGTCACCATTTGTTGCGCCACACACACACACCCCATTTCAAAAAATAGGGACCCCCTCTTTCAAATTTGGTCTAGAGTGTCAAGAAGTTTTTTCACCTCCTAAGTAGTCAAGTGGTTAAAATGCACTTCTACCATGTTTGAATGATGATGTTGAAAATCATTTCAAAAGTTTGCCAAAATAGATCTTTGTATCTCTTCCAATGGCTCTGAGTAACCCCTTTGCACTGATTTTCTCCCCAACCGACCTTTGCGCTGATTTGCTGATGCACAGGAAACGCAACAGAAGCTTACAAATAGGATTGAAAAGCCATTAATCCACTAGCATGTTAAAATCTTGGACATGCAGTGTGTAATACCTATCGGCTTATCATCATCATCATATTTCTTGCTAACACAGACAGCATCATCATATTTCGAAGAGGCATGAAATATCCTCCTGCTAACTACTGTTCACTTCCTTATCGCCTTTCACCTTTCAGCAGCATCATGATACTCAACGAACACAATTATCATCCTGATGATCACTATTCACTTAGCGCCAAACTCTATCGGCAGCATCATGATGTTTAGCATCATCTTCACCCTTCGTCGGTAGGATATGAAATATCCGGTTCCTCTCATATATCTTGATGACGATATTCCTTATGCACCTTTTCTTCGATGCTTACGTCACCCTGATATCGACCTTCTTTAAACAAACAGCATCAGGATATGACTTATCAGGTCATATTGAAACATCCTGATGATGTTAACCAAACTTTATGCCGATGACTTACGCCGATGCCAAAACACTTAGCGACAGCAGGATAAACTTGCATAGGGTGATATTCGCAATATCCTGATGACGATGACGTCACTTGCACCCGATGATGATGTCAACAGGATATAAGAAACTTATATCCTCTGCAACATGATAATGAATATCCGGTGATCTTTTCAATATCTTGATGATGACCTTTCCGGTCCTTAACCAAAAAGTGAACTTTCACTTCTGCATACGATAGCGATATGCGGACGATGGATACACTGAGTATATATCCAACCTATATCATCCTGATGCACTTGAAACATGCAATTTTTGCCAACTTCAGAACCTAATCCTGATAGCAATATACTCATAGATGACGATACGATTCACTCTGTCTGGAAAAGCAGATGCAGATCCCTGTATATCCGTCAGCTGCATGCAAACTCACAGAACCGCACAATTTCACAAAGAAAACATGATGATCGGGCCGGATCACCTTCAGATCAAAACTTAATAGTTTATCTTCCTAAACCCTAGCACATGAGGATGCTAGGTTGATTCATAGCATGCTACCAATTGATCTCCCACACAATGAAATGCATAAACAGAAAACTAAAATACAACCTCAACTAACATGCATGACCATTCCACCGATTCACAGAATCAACCGGTGGAAGGGTTGAAAGAATCCATTAACCTGTAATCAGAACAGAAATCAAAACATAAACAGCTGATAAACCAGATAATGCAATTGATGAGATCTTATTTAGATGAAACACAAATGTCCTATTTCTACAATACTATCGAACAACAATGTTTCACAATGTCTGGACTGATCTCTGGATCTCACTCAATCACCAGTACAACATAACATAACTACTACTCTCTGATCTCAAACCCTAACTGATCTGAGTTATTTATAGCAATATCCTACGAGTACTACCAACTCGGTTCCCAGCGGCTGGGAGCTTCCAAGCGGCTAGGGGAGGACAGCTCATACTACCTGATCACGAGCTCTAACTGCCTGCACACTCTCCTAGGCTGATCTAATACATATGCATTGGTCCAATGGACCTTATTACATTATGAAGTCAAACATGCTAAAAATAGACTAATGTCCTGTCATGTGGACAATGAACTTATATCCTGTCTTGTAGGGGTGCTCCTGCACCATACTCCCCAGAAGAAGAAATCTCAAGTCCACTTGAGATGAGAGTATGAAGATCTGCACCATGTTTCTGGATCTGCTCTTCAGTCATCCAGACTTCTTAAGAATTAGGTTTTCCCTTCCAAGAGACTAGATACTCCAAGTACTGTTTGTTCCGGGTCTGTTTGACCACTCTGGTGTCCAAAACCTTCTGCAACTGTGGAGGATCATGCTTGGGAATGTTATCATGGACTGTATCCTGTAGGAGTTCCTAATCTGCATCTGGATAAGACTTGTATGGAGTTAAATCACATACATTGAATACAGGGGACAAACCAAGATCAGGGGGGAGTTGTATCTCATAAGCATTCTGTCCATGCTTGTGCAAGATCTGACATGGTCCAACTTTTCTCTGCATAAGTTTAGTATATTTTCCCTTAGGAAGTCTGTCCTTCTTCAAATGAACCCATACCAAACCTCCAACATCAAACTGAACATCCTTCTTCTTTTTATCAGCATATTCCTTATACTTCAAGGTGGTTTGTTGTAGTTGGGTCTTGACTTGATCATGAACCTCTTTGATGGCTGCTGCAAAAGCTTCACCTTCTGCACTAATAGGGTCTATTGTAGGTAGATCTCTCAATTCCAAAATTCCTCTTGGATGCACACCATAAACTATCTGGAAAGGTGATTTCCCTGTGCTCCTATTGACAGTATCATTATAGGAAAATTCAGCTTGAGATAGAATATTATCCCACTTTTCTCCATGTTGTTTTGTCAAACATCTAAGCAAATTTCCTAAGGAACGGTTCACTACTTCAGTCTGTCCATCCATTTGAGGATGATATGCAGAGGAAAAAGACAAATTTCTTCCAAGTTTCTTCCAAAGAGTTCTCCAGAAGTGACCAATAAACTTCACATCCCTATCTGACACTATGCTCAATGGCAATCCATGGATCCTGACAATCTCCCTGAAAAACAAATCTGCAATGTATGAAGCATCAGCAGTGGTTTTGCATGGCAAGAAATGTGCCATTTTGCTGAATCTATCCACTACAACAAAAACACTGTCAAACCCTTTCCTTGTCCTTGGTAAACCCAAGACAAAATCCATACTTATGCTTTCCCATGGTCTGGAAGGAATGGGTAAGAGCTGATATAAACCTGCATTAGTCGACCTGCCTTTAGCTTTCTGACATATCACACATGTCTCTACAAACTTTCTGACATCTGATTGTAACTTAGGCCAAAAGTAATGTCTTCGGACAAGATCAAGAGTCTTATCTAGACCAAAATGACCTGCCATAGCTCGACAATGTTTCTCCTTAATGATGTTTAGCCTCATAGAACACCTTGGAATACATAACTGTCCACCTTTGAACAACAATCCATCCTGAATCAAAAATTCAGAGAATTCAGCATGATATTTCTCTCCAAAAGAAGTACATACATGATATATCTCCCCAAAATCTTCATCAGTCTCATACATGGTCTTTAGTGAATCAATGCCAACACTTTCTAACCGAATCTGATTGACTGTTAGAACTCTCCTGCTCAAAGCATCTGCAACTTTATTCTTGACTCCTTTCTTATGCTTCAATGTAAAAGTAAACACTTGTAAGGTTTCTACCCATTTCATGTGTCTGTGGTTCAACTTTTCCTAGCTGTTTATGAAACTCAGAGCCTGGTTATCTGTGAATACTATGAATTCCTTTGGCATCAAGTAATGCCTCCATTTCTTGAGTGACTGGACTAAAGCATACATTTCCAAATCATATGAGGAATACCTCTTTTTAGCATCATTGAGCTTCTCACTGAAAAATGCAATAGGTCTACCTTCTTGGCTAAGTACTGCTCCAATGGCCATGTGACTGGCATCACATTCCACCTGAAAGATTTTGTTAAAGTCTGGAAGTGCAAGGACTGGCTGCTGTGCCACCTTCTTCTTCAATGTTTCAAAAGAATCATCTGCTCCTTGAGTCCAAACAAATTTGCACTTCTGTCCTCCTTTGATGGTATCAAGCATGGGTGCACAAATATGACTAAACCCTCTTATAAACTTCCTATAGAAGGTTGCTAACCCATGGAAACTTCTGACATCATTCATAGTCTTTGGGGTTGGCCAAGACAATATGGCACTTACCTTCTCCTTATCCATTTGTAACTTTCCTTGTGAAATGACAAAACCCAAATATGTGATCTCCTCTTGCATGAACAAACACTTGTCTAAATTTATCATCAGCTGCTCGTCATGTAACCTCTTAAGAACCAAATCTATGTGTCTAAGATGTTCTTCTTTTGTGTTGCTGAAAATCAGAATGTCATCTAGATATACTATGACAAACGTACCAATGAACTCTTTCAAAACCTCATTCATCAACCTCATAAAAGTACTAGGTGCATTAGATAAACCAAAAGGCATAACCTTCCACTCATATAACCCTTCATTAGTTTTGAATGTTGTTTTCCATTCATCTCCTGGCCTAATCCTGATCTGATGATATCCACTCTTCAAATCTATTTTTGTAAAATACTTAGCACCTCCCAAACAGTCAAGTAAATCCTCTATCCTAGGGATTGGAAACCTATACCTGATTGTGATCTTGTTAATAGCTTTGGAATCTGTGCAAAGCCTCCAAGTACCCTCCTTCTTTGGTGCTAGTACAGCTGGTACTGCACATGGACTTAAACTTTTCCTAATCAGACCTGAATCCAATAATTCTTCAATTTGTCTAGCTACTTCTGCATTCTGTTCTGGAGTTAGCTTATAGGCTGCTTTGTTTGGAAGTGTTGACCCTGGAATTAAGTCTATGCAGTGACTAATATCCCTGACAGGGGGTAGGGATCTTGGCATTCCCTCTGAGATGATACCTTTGTACTTATCCAATAGCTCTTGGATAGCTGGGTCTATGAACCTTTGCTTTTTCTCTTCCTTGACTTCTTGCTGCTGTTCTTTATTCACCCTCATACATGGGATTAGGGCATATGCAACTACACCTTCTACTACTACTTCTTTCATGAACTGTTTACCTTCCATCAGCATTACCTTCACCTCTTTTCCTTTAGATTTCTCCTCCTTCTCCATCAATGGTAGTAACTTTATAAACTTACCATCTTTAGTGATTGTATAGGTGTTTCTAACACCATCATGTTGTGCCTTCAAATCATACTGCCATGGTCTACCAAATAAAAGATTGCAAGCATCCATCGTGGTAATGTCAAACAATAACTTATCCTTATATGCTCCAATCTGAAATTCTACCCAAGCCTGCTCTTCTACAATTGTCTGCTGACCTTGGGTAAGCCATGAGACTTTATATGGGGATGGGTGAGGCAATCTCCTAAGCTTAATCTTTGTCACCATTTCTTCAAACACAAAATTTTCAGTAGAACCAGAATCAATCAAAACTTTACATGCCTTACCTCCTGCTTTGCAAATAGTCCTAAAAAGAGACTTTCTTGGAGGGGATTCTTTGTCAGGTACCTTCATGGTAGTCACTGTTCTTTTCATCATTAGAGACTCTCCACTTTCTGGGTATCCATAATTATCAGGAGCATTCACACTCTGAAAAGAATTAGAGCCTGTCATACTTTGATTATCAGGCTCTTGGATCAGATTTGTTCTCCTTTCTCCTGTTGAGCTTGTGGCCTTTTCTGGACATCTGCTGGCTATATGGCCTTCTTTGTTACAGTTATAACATCTGATGGATCCTCTGCCCTGGGATCTTCCTCTGAAAGGTCTTCTACCTCTGAAGTTTCCTTGCTGACTATAATTTTCCCCCTAGTTCTGACTATTGTTTCCCTTACTATTGTCATGACTGGATTCTCCTTGATATCCATGTCCATGTCCTCTACCTCTAAAAGGACCTCTTCCACCCCTTTGTTGTCTTCCTCTTCCTCTATTGTGTTGTTCTTGTTTTCTCTTTAACTTCTCTTCCACTTTCAATGCCAACTGAAAACATTTCTGAACTGTATCTGGATTATGCAGACTTAAATCTTCCTGAATGTTGAACCTCAATCCATTAAGGTATCTGGCTACCTTCTCTTCTTCACTTTCCTTTACCTTTGTTTTCATACAAAGTTTCATGAATTCTTCTGTATATGAGCTGACATCTAGCTCCTTCTGCTTTAGGTTTTGCTTCCTCTTGTGTAATTAGATACTGTAATCCAATGGGACATAAGCTTCCTTTACTAATGCCATCATCTTCTTCCATGTAGTGACTCTACGCTTTCCTTCCTGTACTCTATCATCTTGGACGAAATTCCACCATGTCAAGGCAGCTTCTTTCATTTTTGACTGGGCTATTTTCACCCTCTGTTGTTCTGGTATCTCCTCTGTTTCAAAGAAATTGTTCAAGGAGTCTATCCACTCCATCACTGAATCAGGTTCCATCTTTCCTATAAACACTGGCAAATCCAATTTCACATCCATGGTTCTCCTCTCCATGGCCTTGAGGGCGTTCAACAGTGGTCTCTGGTCTGCAGGAATGACCTCCTCGTTCCAACTAGGGATCTCTTCTTCTTCCCTATCTTCTTCTCTACCAGAACCTACTCTGTTCCTCAACTTCTCTAACTCATCCTTCAATTCCTGATTCTGAGCCTTCACGGCCTTGCTCTCTGCAATCTGTTTCTTTACCAGAACTGCCAACTCAACGTTGGTCATCCTTGCCGGAATCTCAGATGTTCCTTCTTCATCTGACATCCTGCTATATCCTAATCTTTTCCAGAAGATCCTTCCTTTGCTCTAATACCACTATGATGCAGAGGAAACGCAACAGAAGCTTACAAATAGGATGGAAAAGCCATTAATCCACTAGCATGTTAAAATCATGGACATGCAGTGTGTAATACCTATCGGCTTATCATCATCATCATATTTCTTGCTAACACAGATAGCATCATCATATTTCGAAGAGGCATGAAATATCCTCCTGCTAACTACTGTTCACTTCCTTATCGCCTTTCGCCTTTCAGCAGCATCATGATACTCGACGAACACAATTATCCTCCTGATGATCACTATTCACTTAGTGCCAAACTCTATCGGCAGCATCATGATGTTTAGCATCATCTTCACCCTTCGTCGGTAGGATATGAAATATCCAGTTCCTCTCATATATCTTGATGACGATATTCCTTATGCACCTTTTCTTCGATGCTTACGTCACCCTGATATCGACCTTCTTTAAACAAACAGCATCAAGATATGACTTATCAGGTCATATTGAAACATCCTGATGATGTTAACCAAACTTTATGCCAATGACTTACGCCGATGCCAAAACACTTAGCGACAGCAGGATAAACTTGCATAGGGTGATATTCGCAATATCCTGATGACGATGACGTCACTTGCACCCGATGATGATGTCAACAGGATATAAGACACTTATATCCTCTGCAACATGATAATGAATATTCGGTGATCTTTTCAATATCCTGATGATGACCTTTCCGGTCCTTAACCAAAAAGTGAACTTTCACTTCTGCATGCGATAGCGATATGCGGACGATGGATACACACGAAAGATGATCTTGACGATGATATATACACTGAGTATATATCCAACCTATATCATCCTGATGCACTTGAAACATGTAATTTTTGCCAACTTCAGAACCTGATCCTGATAGCGATATACTCGTAGATGACGATACGATTCACTCCGTCTGGAAAAGCACATGCAGATCCCTGTATATCCGTCAGCTGCATGCAAACTCACAGAACCACACAATTTCACAAAGAAAACATGATGATCGGGCCGGATCACCTTCAGATCAAAACTTAACAGTTTATCTTCCTAAACCCTAGCACATGAGGATGCTAGGTTGATTCATAGCATGCTACCAATCGATCTCCCACACAATGAAATGCATAAACAAAAAACTAAAATACAACCTAAACTAACATGCATGACCATTCCACCGATTCACAGAATCAACCGGTGGAAGGGTTGAAAGAATCCATTAACCTGTAATCAGAACAGAAATCAAAACATAAAGAGCTGATAAACCAGATAATGCAATTGATGAGATCTTATTTAGATGAAACACAAATGTCCTATTTCTACAATACTATCGAACAACAATGTTTCACAATGTCTGGACTGATCTCTGGATCTCACTCAATCACCAGTACAACATAACATAACTACTACTCTCTGATCTCAAACCCTAACTGATCTGAGTTATTTATAGCAATATCCTACGAGTACTACCAACTCGGTTCCCAGCGGCTGGGAGCTTCCAAGCGGCTGGGGGAGGACAGCTCATACTACTTGATCATGAGCTCTAACTGCCTGCACACTCTCCTAGGCTGATCTAATACATATGCATTGGTCCAATGGACCTTATTACATTATGAAGTCAAACATGCTAAAAATAGACTAATGTCCTGTCATGCGGACAATGAACCTATATCCTATCTTGTAGGGGTGCTCCTGCACCATTTGCCCCCCAACTGACTTTGTGTCAAAACCCTTCAACACCGACTCTGGTACTAGTTTCCCTCCTGATGGACCTTTGTGTTTAAATTGATTGCCTCTAACTTGCGCTATATTGTTTGATTACTGACTAAGTCAAATGATACCAAAATTCCCATAAACGGTATAAAGTGAGTCAGTTGTCACAGCGTTGAAATAACCTTTCACCGACCAAGTCTGCCATACCCAATTCCCTGCCAACTCGGAGCTAATGAAAAGTTGCACAAAACCCTAATCTGTTGACTGACACTGAGTACATGACACATTAATGGAGATTTGGGTTGAAGAAAATAAAAGGTTGATCCATATTGTTTAACCTATTTTTTGTATTTTGGTAAAGATTTTGTAGAGCCCCTTTGCAACCTGTCAAGCATTTTTGTCATTATTGCCCTAAGTCTGAAGGGCCTCAAAGTCCCACAAACGGTATAAAGTGAGTCAGTTGTCACAGCGTTGAAATAACCTTTCACCGACCAAGTCTGCCATACCCAATTTCCCCGCCAACTCAGAGCTAATGAAAAGTTGCACGAAACCCTAATCTGTTGACTGACACTGAGTACATGACACATTAATGGAGATTTGGGCTGAAGAAAATAAAAGGTTGATCCATATTGTTTAACCTATTTTTTGTATTTTGGTAAAGATTTTGTAGAGCCCCTTTGCAACCTGTCAAGCATTTTTGTCATTATTGCCCTCGAATTCGATCTTGCAACCGCCTCCTGCCCATGCATCTCGAACACATTTTCTACAACTAACCAGGTAGGGTTCCATTTCGGCCCTTTGAAATTTATTCTGTATGCGGTTAGGGTTTCATTCAAGTACATTTTCCTTTTTGAGTAACAAATTTGGGGTTTTAGCTAGGGTTTTATGCATAAGTTGTTTGTTTCTCCCTCAAGCCCTAGTTTAAACTTCTCCATGAAAACATAATCGGATTGCCATGGGCTAAATAAGAACAACTTAACCAAACTTAGCCATAGTTTGGACAAATTTAAACCTTTTCATAAACTGGGGAATCATTTGGCCTTTGCGCCAAATTTGAGTCCGACCGACTTGTAAACATTTCAGCTCATACAGTCGGTCAGTGGCCATGAAAACCCACGCTGCGCTTTAAAATCCATTTAGTGCTGAAAACTTTGACCTCCGACCTCCATATCTTTTGCTGCTTTAACTAATTAGATCAGTGGGACCTAAAAACACTGCAAGCTTTGGAAAGCTATTTAGTGCTAAAAACCTTTTGCGCTGATCTTGCACTAACAAACTCTATCTCCAGCTTGGTTAGATGCCTAGGATATCTCTACAAGTCGATGACATCCAAAACCCCGCTAAAAACAAGAAGAATGACTTTGTGGTAAAATTAATCTCATCCGACCTTGCGCTAATATATGCCATCACTGATTCAGTCAGTTGACTTAAAAATCCACACAAGGTCTGACATGGCCAGATCCCGTGCAAACATAGTAAAGGCGATCTCAGTTGTCTTGCGCTAAAATCTAACCGACTGACTAAACAACCAACTTAAATTCAGTCAAACAAGAAACATGCACAAAAGTGAGAAAACATGTAATCACCAATAGAACCTTGGGTTAGATGAGCTTGATTTCCTCGCTGAGGTCGGTGGACCTCAATAATAGTGCTTTCTTGCATATCGGTCAATTGACCCTGAAATTAGCGCAAATGCAGTAAAATGATTGCTTTTAAAGAACTTTCAAAGGGGAAGATGTCTAAAATGATTTAATTAAGGTTGCAAATGTAGGTAATGATGTTTTGCATGCTTCCAATGGGATTTCTTGCAACATTAAATGTTTTCTTTGCATGCATTAGCGATAAAGTGATATGAAGTTGGTGTAATAATAATAAATGTTAGATTTATAATTCTTTAAAATGCATGTTGGCAGCTTGATAGATTCATTAAATTCATTTTCAAGCATGGCAGAGAGTTTAGTAGTCCACTTGGTCATATTAAATCTCAAACTTAGGAGTTTGTAGAAAGTTCTTAGGATATCAAACTTATAAGGTCCAGTCTTGCAGATTAGATGACTACCCAAGCTCAAACCATGAAGTACGAATTCAAGGGCATCCCTCCAGAGACTAAGATTCATTCCATGTGGAGTGATGTAGGGGATACAAATCTAGGTCACATAGACTTGGATGAATTCAGACTGAGAATCTTTGGCCTAAATTCAACTCCTAGGGCCAAAACACTTAAAGACAGTGGTATTGCACAAGCTGTTGCCTTCCCTACCTCAGTACAGTGTGCAGAGCTAATAATAACATGTGTAGATAGGTATGATGTCATGACAAGGACAATTCAAACTACCAATGGGGATATCCTAGCTCATTTAAGTCCACCCTCGCTGGTTGAGACTTTTGATATTCCATGGCACACAGTTATGACTATGCCAGACAAACAAGGATCAAAGGAGACATACAACAAGGATTTGAATGGATGCAGAAAACATATGAATGATCATTGGGAAAAAAGCAGGATGTCTACCATGAGAAAGTTTCCCCAAGTGATATATAGAAGTGACTTCCATGATGAGATTGGGGATTTGATAACCTTTTTAAGCAGAATATATGGGCTACCAACAACCTCCACTTTTGAGGAATGGATGTTCATCTATCATAGTTGAGATATTGAAGGGGACTAAGTTCCACTTGTCCCAAATCCTTAGTGATAACATCAATGAAGCCTTCAGCAACTTCAAAGAGAAGAAATAATTTAGATGGACATCCTATGTTGTCTACACACTAGCAAGAAGAAATCACTATGTTGGGTTATCCAAAGTAGGAGAAGTTAGAAATGATGAGTAGACCCAAGTGAAAGTATATGAGTGTTATCCTCAGCTGACCTCATCTCAATATCTGATGCATTTCAAAAGGGTGAATGATGCTTTCATAATGTATATAGCCAGATTGCTGCAAGGTAATACATCCCTGAGGATTTCTGCTGAAGCAATGAATGAAGTGACCAGATATGGTAGGTGGTACATCTAGTTTGAAAAGTTTACATATCTGAGAGTGCAAGGTTTCACTGGGATTGCGTACAGACTTCCCAGATATCCTCATGATAAAACAATACTCCTAGAATTGAGTAGGCAATTGATACCTTGTGCTGAGAAACTCAAGCACTTACACAGAACCAATGTTTAGTTTCCCATCAGGTTTGGTAAGGCAAATTAGGCATGCCCTTCCTTGGCATCAGCCGAACACTCAGACAAGGAACTTCAACTTCTTAATCTTCACTACTACAATGCAAGGGATCACTTTGATCCAAATAAAGTGATGGAAAGGTTTGTAAGCAAAAAAATATTTCACAAAATGCACATTAAAGAATTTTGGGCCAATTGCATGGATGATTACGAAGTAATGAAAAAGGCCCATTCAAGACTATCTCTGGCCTTCATAAGGAAGTTCCACATTATTGCAGTGTCTGACCAGTTGGAAGATGATGACAATGTTATGGTCAAAGGAACCTGGGAAGCCCAATATCATCAACCAATACCACTACCAAATTGGGCCAATACAGAGGAAAGCTCTTTAGACATCATAATGAAAGAGCCAATTAGATTGAGTAAGCCCTGGGTAAGAGGTCAGTTAGCTGCTTTGGAGAGACAAGGAGTGCAGCTTACATACACTGCATTATAATTAGACAAGGACTCCAGAGGTGAAGAAGATGAACCAATAAACATCACAAATGAGGCGGAGCCCGTTGAGAACCAAAAATCTGATAGTGAGGAACATACATCTTTGGTAGAGAAGGCCAAGAAAGTTAAGAAGTCATCTACCAAGTCTCCTTCTAAGAAAGACCAGCCTCCTTCTACTAGCACAAGAGCCTCCAAGAAAAGAAATATGCCAAGTGGTCCTGGGGAGGGTTCTAAAACTAAGAAAGTTAAGGTAAAGAAAGTAACTGAGGAAGATACTGCAACTCAAGAAGATACTAGTCTGCCAACCTCCTCATATCCTGTTGCTCCAATTGTAAGCATGACTTCCTCCACTTCTATGGCTTCTATTGTTTCTGCTCCCTCCATTACTTCTACTGCTGCTACACCCACTTCACCCATGACATCAGTTGCTATTGTCCAAGAAACATCCCTTGCTACCATCTCTCCTGCTTCCTCTATTTCAACCATTTCTTGCTCATTGGCGATATCTTCCAATGTCCCTAGCAGTTCTACTTCATCCATCGCTGCCACCTCATGTTCCTCTACCATTGATACACCTTCACCTTCTACTTCTTCTACCCAATTATCCACCACCACAGCACTACCTCCCATTTCTGGCATTCTTTCAGCTTCTCTTCCTTTACCTTCACTACCTCTTCCCTCCACCCTTGTCATTTCTTCCACTCTATCAACAATATTAGCTAATTTGACATAGACAAACTCGCCTATACCACATATATCCTCTGCAGTTCCTATTTCACAGATGCCCGTAGATTCAACCTCCTTAGCCATACCTCTACTGCCTAGAATTGATAAAGTGTGTGTAGAATTGGGTTTGCAAGAGCCTGAAACTAAATTATCACCTGAGGTGGAGAAAGATGCATTTATGGAGGTAAGTAATGAAATTCCTAATGAACCTCTGCCTGAAGAAATTAATGTTGAGGTCATTGATATATTAGATAGCCCTCTAGTGAAGGGTCAAATAGAGGAAGTCTTCAAGGCAGCTCAAGAAAATATGATGATAAATTAGAGAAACTTGGCTGATGAAGAAGAAAAGGAAAAAGAGATAAATAAAGATAAGGAATCAGAACAAGAGCAGGGATCACTTGAGCAGCCTACTAAAACCAATGATGACAAAACCACTAAATTGAACAAATCATCTTCTTTAGCACCCGAGTGGTTGCAAAATAGAGTGGCATATCCTGAGCCACAAGTGGAGCTAATGCAGTTGGATTTAAGCACTATCCTGTCACAAGCTCAAAGGCCCAAAAAGAAAAAGAAAGCAAAAATATAGTCTAGAATTTATAAGGATGAAGCAGAATCTAGGATTGCAGAGACATTTGTCCTGCCAGCAAATGCAACTAGAGAACAAGTTAGGGCTGAGGACTATGCAATTTCAACAGTTGATTTGGGACCTACCACTCATGCTCAAAGAGTGGACAAATTTAAAGGATCAGTCACTTCAATTTTGGAATAGTTAGATAAGGATGAGATGTTAAGGGAGTTAAAAGAACAAAATGAAGAACTCTGTACTTGTCTCTAGTTTTTTATCAAACTAGTTGATGCAGGAGGGGATATAAGGACAGTGCCCACTTCCCTATCTACAGATGAAATGGAAAAATTGGGCAAGGTAATGGCTAAGTCCCAAGGGACTGAGAATTGGTTGTTTAGAGTATTCGAAAAAGGATGTGAGACTATTGATGCTTCTGCTCAAGTGCACAAGAAGCTGGTTGAACTCCATGAAAAATGGAAAGATCTGCATGAGGAATGTGACTCTTTTGATGAATATTACTCACATGTTTCCTCAGGTAAAGAGCATCAGAGATTTGCCAGCCCAAACTCTACTAGTAGAGAATATTCTAACTGGGGACAAGTTGTCCAAGTCCATTGAATGGTATCAACAACTGCATTTTAGGAAAGAAACTTTCAAAAATATAAAGGAAACATATAAGCCAGTAGATGAAGAGCTTCGATCACTAATATATGATATCAATGATTTAATGACTATGCCCCTTATGATGTCAAGAAATGTAAAAGCAAATTACACAGGGTCATTTTCGAGAGTACTGAGCTAGCCATGGAGGACAGATTGGATAAAGTTAGTGACCTCAAAGCTGAATTTAAGGTATTCCACTACGCTAGGGCAGAAATTGAAAAGATATACAATAGATTCAGTTGGGAATTGGATATGTTTGAGTATCGGGTCAATCATTTGAAGAATCTAGACCCCTTGGAGATCAATCCTGCGCTTGAGGCATGGCTAAATTACTGCAACAAGCTAGCTGAAGAGGACAAAATTAATTTGGATGAAGAGTCTTGATATTTTTTTTAAATATTTTGGAATGTAATCCCGTCATTATTGTAAATTGCTATATTTGGGATAGCATGTGACTCTATTTTGTCTCTTCTATGCTTTAAAAATGTTCTTTTCCATTAATATATTGAGTTGGCTAGTCAAATTGACTAGATTCAATGTATTTGGAGGTTGTTTTTCATCTTTTTGATAAAAGACAAAGTGTAATCTAGGAATTGATATGAGTTGTTGTTTTTGCATTTATTGATTTGATCTGGACCGTCGGTATTGAGTTAATCTCCACCATTCATTTGACAAACTTGGTATGCTTCTTTCCTATATAAAGGGCTACCATTTCTACTATTTGTAAGAGAGATTTATGATACTGAATTGTTGACATTCTGCCATTTGAAGTAATACAAAACAAGTTTTTGCAATTATCTTAAGAATTTGTATCTTGTATTGGCTCATTTTAGTTTTCATGGTTCACTTCTTGCTCTCCCATAATTAATTAGTTGTGCTTTTATAATGTTCATGGTTGGCTGAAAGTATTTTATGAATGCTCTAGTCCATACTTTTAGTTGTTTACTGATGGTAAATGACTGTGTAAAGTTAGTCTGGGCTGATCAGGTGTGCTTAGGTCAATTACATCTCATAGATTAAATTGCGCCATTTATTGGGTATTTAATGAGTGAATATAATCTAGAAATCTTTAGATTTCCATTGAAGATAGCATCATTTTCTGCAGTGCTGTAACACCCATTTCAGTTTGGTAACTCAAAAAATTGGTTAAATTTAAGAGTGTTTGTCTACCTACAATTATCCATACATTGTGAATGTCACTTAGGATTCCTCTAAACCCTATACCGTTTGCATTTTCTTTAAAAACCATTATTAGATTAGGAATTTCAATAGCATTTTACATTGTTTTATCAGCTGAAATCATAAAGGGTTTATATGTATTCACTGCCCCAACTCTAAAATATGTAGATTGCATGTAGGAACCCTTGTAGGCATAGCTAGAACATTCCAATTGAGAGATTCCAAGCAAGCTAAGACCTAGCTATATTATCCTTAGAGTAGTCTTACCTAAGGTAGGATACTTTTCAAGAGAGGTGTGAAACCAACAATCACACCTGCGTTGTTGAGTGCAAAAACACCCGTTAACAGTAGGTTACTTGCCAAAGCTCTCCATCTTTGTAAGAAGTTCGCAAATGGTTCCCCATTCTTTTGTTTACTATTGCAAAGATCCGTCATAGAGATTTCATGTTCACAATTGTAGGAGAAATGAATTATGAATATGTCTGCAAGTTCCTCAAATGATTTGATGCCGGGGGGAAGATGTGTAAACCATTCAGCAACTTGTCCACTAAGGCTTTTAGGGAAAAGTCTCATTAAATAAGTGTCTTCTTGAGTGACTTCAAGGCAAGCAAAGTAGAATTCCCGCAAGTGATCTCAAGGATCCCCCTTTCCCTTATATTTGTTAAATTTCGGCATTTCAAAATGTTTAGGGAAAGGTGGCATGTATAGATTCTTGTCAAAAGGATAGGGACATATTTCCTCAAGAGAATAGTGCTTATGTTTTGGTTCTTTTTCCATCTCTACTATCTTTTGGACCATTTCAATTGTCAAAGGTTGTTGTGGGGTGGAATTGTCTTGAACTAGTCGTTGGATATATGGTGGTAATCGCGCGTCTTTGTTTGTGTTGGTATTTTGTTGTCACAAATTTGGGTTTTGATTGTCTTGTGATATGGAAATAGTTGTGTCATTGGAAGTGTTCAGATTTTGTTGGGAAAGAAGTTGCGATATGATGGAAAAGGAGTTAGGATCATTGGATGGTAGGGTTATGGTTCAGCATTTGTGTTTAGGGTTATTAGGGATAGTGAGGGTGATTTGTGGTGTGTTAGCATTTGGAGGGGTGGCACCAAGTCGAATAAGATGTTCCATAAATCTATCAAGATCCGACTTGAGGACTCTATCCAACATATCCATAGTTGCGGTATCTTGTAGGAAATCTTCAACCTCTTGATCAGGGGTATGCATTGTGTGGGGTGAATGTGGAGATTGAAGTATGTTGTCATGGGGCATATTGTTGTCACTAGTTGGTGCACTCCAATTTTGATTCCAATATTGTTTTGGTTGATATTTTCAAAAGATCCCATTTCTTGAAGTTTCCTAGCTTGTAACCTTGTCAAGGACATGCAATGATGTTGGGGTGAGTCTGATTATGAGATGAAAATGGATTTGATGTTTTGGGAAGAAAGACATTAGAGATCAATTTGTAATTAGTTGGACCCAAAGGAGAACAATGTTTAGGAATGAAGTGGATGGAGTTTTTCAAGGCTAAAGAGTGATGTTTGTGATGGAGTTGGCTAAGGATATGGTGTTGGATTTTGGAAAATGATTTAGGACTAAAGGGGTGATCTTGGATAAAAATCTAGATCTTTTAGGTTTTTGTTTCAAGGATGATTCCCTCTACTTCAAGGTAGACTAATGGCCTCAAGGCAAAGGATAGGATAATATTTTACTTGAAGTTAGACTAATGATCTCCAAATAAAATAGGGATTATGATGGATAAAGTTTATAAGAATACCAAAAGGTAGCTAATATTTAAGTACCTTACAAACTAGGATAGGATGAGATCTAGATTAAATCGTTTGTACACAAGTTTGGTCCAAGGTTGATGGATTAGTAGGATAAAATGTGGGAATGGCTAATAGGTAATTTGGATAGGTGTGTGGAAAATTATTTTTGTGAATGAAATGGTTAAGGATAGAGGGTCCAACAAATCAAAATATATTTCTCTAAGGTCAAGATGAGATAGATGAATGGATTGAAAGGATGAAATGAAAGGATGGATGGGACAAGGTCTCAAAATATTTTTGGGATTTTCTAACTATTTGGATTTTTTGGATTTTCTAAGGTTTTTGATTTTTTTTAGATTTTCTAAGGTTTTTGATATTTTGGATTTTCTAAGGGTCAAATGTTTTCCCTAAGGTTTTGATAATGAAAAATGTCTCTTAGCAACAAACACAAAGCAAACACTTCACACAATGGAAAATTTATTTCAATGTAATGCTTTTGTGTTTTTGAAATTTTTGAAAACAAGCACAACCTAAGGCAAAGGAAAGGACAATATTTGTTGGATCCCCTAGCCATGCCTATTCAAAGTGGATAGCTCCAGGATCTTGGTAGCACCAACTCCCCTCCATAGCACTCACTTCTCATGCATACCAAGTTCTAGGTTTCCCAAGGCTTGTCCCCCCACCAAACTTTAGGATTGTCCCTGTTATCTCTGCTTTAAACCACATGAATCGGTACAGCTTCAAAGGTCCCACCTTTTTCACCAACAAATAGAGGGATTTGGGCTACTAAAACAATGGTTCGTAGTGGGGGAACATCTGAGGGATTGGCACAATATGAGCATCTGACAAACTACTTAAGGTTCTAACTAACTCTACTAGGAGTCTCATATACCAAAAGGTACTACTTCCTTTCAAGCTAGCATCGAATGGTATACGCTGATACCAATTTAGACTTGAATTTCACCTTATCCTTATTTACATATAGCGGACCAGATGAAAGTACCACTTGGGGTCACCAATGAGTTCTCCATATGGATGTGTCTCAAGGGCAGGCCCACATCCTAAAAAAGAAGAGAATAGAACCATTTCTTTTACACCCAAGATCCTTTTGATGGCAAGGGGAGAGGATACTTCAATTCTAACCCTTGGGTAACACAAAGTATGTAAGTGCACCAAACACAACAAACAAATGCTAATGTTCTTTTTAAGTCCAAATCCAAATGTTCCTAAGATCAAGCAATAGTTCCTTTTAAAACCCAAATCCAAATGTTTGCCTAACTAAACACACAAAGGTTCATTTTAAATCCCAAAACAAAAAGTGTGCCTAATTTAACAAAAATCCTGCAGCAAATCGTTAGTAGTTTCAGATTTTAGTCTTTGACATGCACTCTTTTATGTTGCAGAGTTCGGCCAGCCACCTGCATAGTCCAAAAAATTAGTACAGAAAATAATGCTAAAATAGAATGAAAAGGCGCCAGAAAAACATAAAATAGCGCTGTAGAAATAGAAAATGGCACTAATCAAAAATTTTACCTACTGTCAGAAACTAGCGCTACAGATTATAGAAAATGGCACTAAAATAGACAAGGCATTATAGATTAGAGAAATAGCGCTACCGTTTATCAAAATGGCATTGGAAATCAATAAAATGGTGCTAAAATATCAGAAAATCATGCTACGATATCAGAAGATAGTGCTAACAAAATGTTTAGCTCGAATACCTAATTGCAAACTATGAAATATGGCGTCAATCTGGGTGCAGATGGTGCTGAATCGATAGAAAAAAGGATCTAAGCTCTAAAATAAATTAATTTGACAACTAAAAACCCTCTACTTGATTCAAAATGAATTCTAAATGATTAAAAAACCCTACTAGGTTAAAAATCTGCAAAACCCTAGATGGTAAATGCAAATCAAACTAGTATACAACCTAATAACAAAACCCTAGCATGAATCTAGTAAACCCTATGATCAAATCCTGCAAAACAAAGATTATTAGACCTGCAAAAAGATGAATAAGAGCTGAATGCAAACAACCCTGCAAAAACAAATTCTATCAAAAGCAGCATAGAAAAAGGTGCTACAGAATTTGAAAATAGCGCTAGAAATCATGAAAATGGTGCTACAGTTGGTGAAAATAGCACTAAAACCTACAACTGAACTTGCAATATGGCTTTTGATGAAAAAACTTCAAAAAACACAAACGAAAATTAGTAAATCAAGACCTAGGGGTCCCACTGGGTGTGCCAAATGAGATCATGAAAATTTAAATGAAGGAAAAACACAAGAAATGGAAACAAACCAAATCAAGTATACCTTCAAATCGATTCACAATCCATTGATAGGTTTAGAATGCCACACGCAAAGAACTCTAGCTATACCCTCAAGATTAAAACATGAAATACTCTCATACAATGCAAGTCACTAAAAACCCTAGCTTAAAGAGAGAAGAGAGATGAATTTTAAATTAGAATAAAAAGGCTAAGAGGTGCATGTGACAACGTAGTCATGTGACAAGTGGAGGGAGGAGAATAATTAGCTCCCAATTAAAATAAAAATTATTTAAATTGGCAAGTCATGTGAAGGGGTTAAGTGGAGGGTAGATAATGTGACACTTGGTGGGATGAGGGGTTTATTTAATTTTTTGTTTGGGCTATGGGAGTCATGTGAATGGGAATAATTAATTAAATAAATTGGGTTTATTTAATTAATTAAGGATGTAATTAAGTTGAAAAAGGAACATTATCCAAATAAATATTTTATACTTATTTAATTAATATGGGTAACATTAGAAAGGGATAAATATTGAATTAATTAATTAATTCAATATAGGTGGCTAAGGGATTTAATTAATTAAATAAAATTTAATTAATTAATTAGGGATAAATAAGTGAAATGGCTAAGGTCGGGTGACAGTTAAATGGTCGGGACATTTTAGGGTGTCTACAGATATAATTTTTAAATATAGGTATACTACTTTATTCATTTGTACCCTTAAAATATTAGGGACATACTTTAACATAAGTAAAATTACATATAAACAAAATATATATCATACCCTCAGTGTTTTATGACATAATCACAAGTGTTAAATCATGAAACACTAAAGATATGATATATATTTTGTTTATATGTAAATTTTACTTATCCTAAAATAAGTTACAATATTTTAAGGGTAAAAATGAATAAATAACCATCATAAAAAAATTACTTAGAAAGACAAGGTTGACCATCAAATTTAGACCTTGTGCCCCTCCTTTCCTCCACCCCTGGGATCCCTACCATCTGCCACCCCACCGCCCAGCGGCTCCTCCCATGCTACCCGACACCTATTTCCTCCCACCCCTCTACAGCGCTTCCACTGCTTCCCTGCATGCCTAATCCTCCCACCTACTATGAGCACCTAGCACACCTTCCACACTTCCCCCACTGTGTTGATCCCCCACCGCTTCACCTCCCTGTCCCTGCACCTGCACCTTTGTCTGTCTCCTACCACTCCCATCCTTCACTACCTCTCCACTACTTCGCCCCCTTCAAAAAAAAATTTTTTTGTTTATTTATTTATTTTAATATATCTTTAATGTAGTTGTTAATTAACCTTTTCTAAATAGTTTTGTTAATTTTAGTATAGTTGTTAACCTTTAATTTTCTATAATATATATCTTAATCCTTTAAAACAAAAACAACAAAAAAACAAATAATTTATGTAACAAAAGTCTAAATCTCCATTTTCTTTAAAAAAATGCCTTTTTTCTCAAATAGGTATTTTTTTCAAACAAGCACAATTTTCGCCCACCTTAACTTTTTTTTGCATTTTTATAGGTGTTGGAAAGATACTTTTGCCACTTTCACCATGGGCTAGACCATTTCTCACTATTTTGGCATCAACACTAGTTGTAGCCATTTGACCCACGATTTTCCATTTTTTTCTCATAACATGTGATGCTAATGCCTTGTTTGCATCACTTTTCGCACATTGAAGACATCTAGACCAAACTACTAATGTTTTGTGGGTGCAACATGCTTACCAAAGATTTATTTTCCCATTAACTTAGTTGCACATATTTAAGGGAAATTAACACTTTGTTTTCCGTGTCTTGGTGTTTTGGATCTCACTTATGTGTATGCTCTCTCCTCATGTCCTAGGATGATCTTGGAGATCAAAACCACATTTTTGACCTCTTTTGTTTATGTGTTGACCCAAGAAACTTAGTGTGTGTATGCTCTCCTTTTGTTCTATGAGACAATCTTAGGGAATAAAAGTACCTAAGTTTCTTTCCCTCTACGGGGCCTACTTAGGATTTCATCACCCTAGGGGATGATCTCAACCATGTGTTTTGGCGGACTATATAAAGGGAGGAAGTGAAAGTTGCACCTCAAAGGAGTCATCATCATGTCTGGCACAGCCTTGATGCACGTTCTCTAAGGAGTCAAGGTGAAGTAGAACTATGCTTTCCCATGAACACATGCTTGTATATGGACTCCAATTCACAGACTTGGGCCTCACGTACCCTTGGGTATATTGAGGATATTCCTAGAAAACTTGTATAGCCTAGACAAGAGGCCTTTCAACCATCCTTTTTTGTGGTGCACCATAAGCCGATTAGGCCTGGGAAGTTATGCACACCATACTTTCAAGTGTGTTAAGATAGAGCTAACTTTGGGCAATACTTTTGCCTCCAAGGTAAGGGGTATATAGGTGGTACATGACCTTGCATTCCCTAGCTATCCACCACTTGGTAGATAATATATTATGGGCCCATAGAGATTGACACACCCTCTTGACTAATCTAGGTTGTTCATGTGCTTGGCTTGTTTTCATTTGTTAAAAACCATGTACCCCCTTACAACCAAAATCCAAAATCAAAATCTTTTGCAAACTTGTGAATGTTGTGTAAAATTTACTATTTGCAAATTTCCCTAGAAGGTCAAGCATCTATCAAGCCATCCAATCACCCAATCCACCCCACCCTCATCATCCATCCTATCCTAATCATCCCCAAATCATCCCCCCATCATCCACATCATCCCTTACCCTTGCTTAAGGCATTGAATCATTATCCTAATGAATCATTTAATCCAAGGTTTGAGTCTAATCCTTTAGCCAATCAATCCATCCCTAAGCCATCACAAGGACCCTATTCTTAATTAAGTTACCCAAATTGAATCAAGGTCCTAGTCTTAATTCATCCTAATTCATCACCCTAATCATATCATCATAAGCCCTAACTAATCCCATCATTGAGCTTTGCAACCATCATCACCCTAATCACATCCAGCTAATCCACCACTTAATCTATCATCCTAATCCAAATCCCCCTAATCCAAATTCATCCAACTCCTAACCAAATCATTCACACATCCCTAATCAAATCCCATCATACTTACTCTAAGTCACTTTTACCATCTAATTACCTCAAACAATATTCATCCTAATAGAATCTAATCTTCATCTCAATCCAATCTCTCATCCTAATCATCATTAATCCAATTTCATTCCCCTCCTAATCCAACCCAACCATTATTAGTCAATTCCCATCCTTAATCCAAACCCAATCCAATCTCTAATCACATCATCATCCTTGATCCTCTCCCACTTATCCACTCAATCCAACCTCATTCCAAATCTTAATCCAATTTCATTAATCCTTCATCCTAAATCCATTCTTCATCTATCCATCTTGATCATCATCCACTTACCTCCATCTAATTTCATCATATTCAACAATCAACATCAAACATCAAGGGGCCTCAACCTAATCCAAGCCAATCAAAAAATTAAAATCCAATCAATCATTAAGTGTGATGTTTCCTTGACCTTGATTAAATCCATCATCCATACCTAATCATTCAATCCCCCAATCTAATCAATCAATCAATCAAGTCCAAACAAAGTCCAACCACTCATCAAGTGACATGCATCCTTGACCTCAATAATATACATCATCCAAATCAAATCAATCAATCCTAAAATCTATCAAATCATTCAAGTGTCATAAATCATTGACCTTCACCAAGTTCATCACCAAATTAAATTAAATCAAATCCTAAGGTCTTCAACCTTCCATCAAAATCAACATCAACATCCAACCAAGTTCATGGACTAGTTTGATCAATTCATCATGCAAGCTAAAACTCTTATGTCTTCTCCTTTGCATGAATTCCATCCAAGACCCAAAAGCACCATTAAAGGACCAATCATGCATCCCTTAGATGATATCCTTTTTCCAAATGATGATGAAAAGAGCCTTGTAGATCATGACGAATATTTTGAATCCAACCAATCAAAAACTCCCTTTGATAATGATGATGATGAGAGCCTTGTCAATCAAGATGAATAGCCCAATGATGAGGACCTAGATGAATATCTCGGTAACCCCAATGGTCCAATCTACACTAAACAAGGTTACACCCCACTATCTATCATCATCCATTACTTCAAAAAATAGATGCCATGATTATGTACATTATTAAAACTAGATTCCATAGCAAAGAGGCCTTGGTTAGGTATCTTATCAATATAGGATCTCAGCTTCCCCAAATTCCAACCTTGAACCCTACACAAGGTAAACCTTTCAAATCAAAAGTCATGCATCACCAAACCTAATCCTAATTCCCTCATCCCTACAAATCCCAATCCATTAGTCCACCTAGATCCTAAACCCTCAAATCCTCCATTACACCATCCCATAACCCACATTAATCCTAAACCATAACCATCCATCCAATCCTAATCTTCATCTACTAATTATTTTTTTATTAGTAAGCACATCTATTGGTTCCTTATTAAATTTTTATTAGTCTATCATTTCTCAACTACTAATTCTTTTAATATACTTAAGTGGGGGTCTAAGTGCACGACACCATAACAACTATTGATACATTCTCATCTATTAAATCCTTTCCCCTCACAAATAAACATCAAAAAAATTACTTTAAAAAAATATCCTACCAAGAACAAATAAAACGAAGTTATGTTACAGCCAACCATACATTGAATGGTATATAATTATATTTACATCATAATATCATGACTTTGGCATATACCATCTCATTGTTCATGTCTTCTTTGTTTAGTTCTTTATGTCTTGCTAAACTGAGCTGCTAGAAGGAAGACTCTGAAACAGGAACTCCAAAAAGGATATACTTAGAATTACTCTAGGGTACGAAGAATAATATTTGAATAGAAAATTACAATGGGAAGAGAAATGAAACACCTGTGATACTAGTCCTCAAACATATAAAGTGGATGGCTAAACATGTTTTACAGCTTGATGAATATATTTAAAGGCTTTATGGAAGTTCACGAATCCCATAAACCAAAACTCATAATTATCGACTGTTTGTATTTGTATATATTTCTCTGCAGGCTTGTCCGGATTCTCGCATGGACTCACTGAACCAATTTTCTGTATTGGGATTGAAACCTGCATCCAATACATGGTATATTAGAAGAAATTAAAATAACTGGATATTTTCTCTGATACAAGGGAAAAAAATGTAGGAATACTCACTCTGTAGTAACTCCAAGCTATTCCTCCAGACGGACTAGTGAAGCTCAGTGAACGGTCACTGCAGAAAGCTATTTGCTTAGTTGATATGAAGAGTAATCCTCCAATTGGACCAGTGGATGTAGACAAATGACAAGCACAGGCCTTGAGTAACTTCTCTTGCCCATCACAGGTAAACCTCTCCTTGAACAGATTTTCCTTGCCACCCTTTTTAACTAGTTCTGCACCTAAAGTTAGCTTACCCTTCACTGTATCAGACATGCTGGATCCAAGTTTTACTGCCCAAAAAAAACACAATTTATAGGAAAGAAAACCAAAATAACATATTGTTATTCTGCTGGATGGAACTATAAAAGGTCAGTGACATCTTATTAAAATACCTTGTATATTAAGGTTTCAAAGTGTAGATAATTATATGGTTTAATAAATTTTAGTCTATGTGAAATTTTGATGGAGGCAGATAATAGTTGAGTTATCTATATATATATAATTTATTTTTTAAGAAAATTGTATGATTAAATTAATTTGAAGCATAATTTAAATCATATACAATAAAAATTCAAAGTACGTAGTGGTATAAAGTTGTGTTAAGGATTAAATGTCTAGAAATTCAAAGCTATAAGTGCAAAGAAAAAAAGTGTATAGTTTATTTTTTTATTTTTATGTATTTTATGTTATTTTGTGTGTATGTTGTTAGTGTATGATTATTTGTAATTAATTTGGTATATTTGGAACACTTAACAACTTCAATTTTGATATCTAGCATTTTGATAGACAAAACTTCCATTCTAAAACATATTCAACCTAGTTTTTAGGATATTCACCTTCTTAGATTAGATGGCACCTACAATCTTGTCCTTTGGATTGGATTGTTGGCATTAACCCCTAGTTTCAAAAAATATTGAGATTTGATTATTACAAAAGTTCAAATTGCATGTCTAAAATTGTGTATTTAAGGACATCATTTTCAAAGCTTTTGATTCATTACATGATCATATAATATCATCTCTCATAACAAGAATCAATGCACATAAATCTTATTTGGATTAGATTTAGTTTGCATAGTTGACATCAAACACAACAACTTAACAATTAACATCTATCACTTTTACGTTTGTCTCTATTCCACTTACCAATTATAGTTCACATTACATTCAGCTTGTATTGGACATAGCTTGCATCTGCCTCAATGTGTATCAAACATTAGTTATTAAAGATTGTCCCCTCTTTTATCTTTCCCAATATTTTCAAATCGACCTATGGGTTTGACTTTCATCAAGGAAGTTTCATTCTTTTCTTTATATATAGTAGGATACAAACAATGCACTTTAGCACCACACTATTTTTATAGGTATCAAAGGGCAAATTCAACAATGGATGAAATCATGCCATCATATAAGATAATCAAGTGGGGTGTCATCTAAGTGGTTGAGCCACTTGGTTCTCATGATGGAGAACAAGGTTGAAATCCTCGCAAAAACACCTTCAGCTTATAGATATAATTAATTTTACAATTATTACTTCATCTTCTATTTAGACATCTCAATTGAAGAGGCTCATTTTATTTTTATACCATAAAAATTATGAAACTAAGTTTTAAATAAATAAGAACTCACTAACTTAAGTTATAAACAAAATATTCTTAAATATTATTATTGTTATAAGTTTTATTTGGTGTGCATTTATCTTATTTTTAAGATGTGTATTTATCTTATTTTAATATGTTAATATGTGGAAGAAGTGTGAATCAACACTTCTTTGGATATTTTTTTTTAGCTATTTTTATATTGATAAAAAAATCTAGAATATTTAATTCTTAAAAGCATTACATAATAAATTTATGCTTAAGCATTACATAATATTAATGCTTTATAAAATTGGAATGATCATTATATGTGTATTAATACATGTGTTCATTTTAGTAAATATTGAAATGATCAAATTATATATGTATTAATACTTGACAATGTATAGACAATTAAGTTTTATATGGATTAATTTCATACTATTTATAATAATAAGATAAGGATAACTTATTAAACATTATATCTTTAAAAAAATTATTTAAGAAAAAATAGAAATTATAAATTTTAATTTTAATTTATTATGTTTTTATATTAAAGATGATATAAAATAAATAATATTTTATTAATAAAAGTTTAATTAATAAGTTTTATAATATTTTATATAGATATTTTAAGTGTATAGTTCTTAGTATATGATTTTAAAGACTTTGATGTGTCAATTGTTTCTAAATTTAAATTGATATTTAGAAACATAATCTTTTTTTTAATTTTGAGTCTTAACTAATTTAGTCCAAGCTAATCATTATTTGCAAACCCTAGTCCCAAAATTTTCAAATTGTGCACAAAGGACAGTATAAAAGAAAATAACTCCTAGATCATTCCGTATTACAATGAATCCATCAACCATCCATCGTTAGGAAAATTGCACATCTCATCAACCACATCAACCTTTCAATCAACAAACAACATGAAACCCTAGTTCTTGCACTAGGTCATTCTAACATCCATTGTATGGCATTCCATTGCATCAATTCTCAAGTCCCAAGCACTTAGTATCATTATAGTTACATCAATGCTAGTTGCATTTGTTACTTGTTATCTCCTAACTTAATCAAAATCATTGAATGAATCAATAGAACTTGATTTCAATCAAGGAAGTTTCAAGGATTTTCCATTGTCATATGAACAAGTTTCAATGGTGTTCTTTAGCACCACAAAAATTTCAATTGTAGGTTCATACCATGGAAAAAGTTTATTGTAGATACCAAAGTTCGAAGAATCACAACATTAAAGCTACACCTAAACAGTCACTCTTGCAGCTCCAATTTTGACCATAGACCAATTCTAAGAACAACCTAATCCAGATGTTCTACTTCTAGCACATTTAATTTTAAGCAATTATAAGTTACAATTCAAAAGTTATGATCAAAACAATGAAACCTTCCATCAACTCTCAAAATAGATTAAATCCTTTCACTTTTCTTTATTTCCAAATTTCTAAATTCTATCATATGATTTATCACAAGTCAAATTAAATTAATTAAATTAATTAAATTATATTACTTATTATATTCATTATTATTTTTTAAAATTCAATTTATTTCTTTGCAAAAATATATAAACCTGAGTAAAGAATTGCATACAATAGGCTACTAAAAAGTGGCTGTCTCTAAAGGCTTATGGCACTAAGCTAGGCTTTTAACACTATTTAAAAATTCCTAATATACAAGGACTCACTAAAATAGGCTTTCCCACTAAATTCTGCTGTCTAAAAATGGCAATATGTGGACTTATCGTAGTAGGTCTTGCAAGGAATTTAAAAGCTGCTCCAGGAATTGTCACTAAAAAACTACTATCTAAAGTTGTTACATATAAAAGCTCATCAAGCTAGGGTTTGCAACAGAAAGTAATAACGTGTTGGGTCTCATCAGAGTGTGCCATACCACTAAAAGTGGCTATTTATAAGAGCTCATGTAACAGTAACTGTACCATTAGAAGTGGCCCTATAAAATTTAGAATTGCCACAGACCTTGTAACTTAAAGTTCTATACAGGCATACAGATATGAGGGTTCAGTGGTACAGAGTTGGCTTACAAAATTCTGGGTCATAAGCTAGAGTCATGCTAACTCCCCAAGAACTCTGACCTCTCATCTACTAATAAAAAGACATAGAGGACACCTCACAGTGCCCTTTACCACTGGAAGATCCATCAAAGGACCCAATAGTCAGGCAAGCATGTTTAAAATACTGAAGTTACTTACAGTGTTCAGCAAGCTCTTCAACCCTTTTGCTGCATTTGATCACCCGGCCCTTCATTGCTGAATCACCATGACCTGCAACCAAATTTCAGAGACATGGAGGCCATAGAATATTAATGAATATAATGACAATGTATACAATATAATACTAATATTTTTACCAGAGTGGGTATTTGGATCTGTAGGACTATGCTCCAAAACATAAGGGCGTGCCTCCACCTTGGGCTTGTCAGGAACCCCTACAGGAGTGTAAGTCTTTTTGGTCTTGTGGTCTGAGTGTTCTCCTTGGCCTTTTCCATTCAGGTGCTCAACTGACCTCCTTGATCCTTCCTTGTGCTCTGAAAACCCAAGAAAATAATCTCCCATTGCATTGTGATATATGGTTGGTCCATATGTTGAATTTTCTGATATAAGGCGGTTGCTGGATTGCAGTTGGCTTTGATCTCCGCTGTGATCCAAACTCATTGCTTTCTATAGCCCGGAGATCAGGCTCTTTACATAAAGAGAAAGGGAGGCTTATGATGAAGAATAAAAATGAGTGCTAGAAGATATATATAGCCATGTAACTTACTCTATCCATCAGTGACATCACATTACATACTTCCCTTAGAAATGCGAAGGGACTTTAACTAAATATTTTTTAGGAATATCTTTAAAGATATTAAAAATATTTTCTTGAAGTAATATTTTTTTGGGAGAGCCCAAAAGTTTGATTCAGAGAATCACAGTCTGCATTCAACCCTAAAACTGCATTGAATCATAAGAAAGAAGATTATTTCCTAGTGTGAAAACATTCAATGAGAATGGCAGGTGACACTCCCTAAAATCAATCAAATACCGGCCCCCATAAGCATTATTAAGTTATCTACATAATTATGTTAAGTGGTGGGCAGTAATGTAAACTTAAAAGTTACCATATAACTTACTCTACATAGCCATGTAACTTACTCTATCCATCAGTGACATCACACTACATGCTTCCCTGAAAGAAATGCTAAGGGAGTTTAACTAACTATTCTTTAGGAATACCTTTAAAGATATTAAAAATATTTTCTTGAAGTAATCTTTTTGGGGGTAGAGCCCAATAGTTTGATTCAAAGAATCACATTCTGCATTTAACCCTAAAACTGCATTGAATCATAACAAAGAAGATTATTTCCTAGTGTGAAAACATTCAAGAGAACGGTAGGTGATGTTCCTTAATCAATCATATATCCCATAGGCATTATTTTTTTTTTTTGGGGTAATAGGTGGTAAACCACTTAAACAATTTATTAATGAAAAGGAAAACAGATACAACAAAAAAAAGCCAAGTATAGACATCTAGTAGCCAAAAAAAAATGTCAAAAGGCTACATTTTGTTCCCCCTCCTCAATGGAAAACAGAAGAGCATTTAGTGGTGGCCTAGAAGAGCTGTCTTCCTTAATCTACATAACCATGTTAAGTGGTGGGCAGTAATGTAAACTTAAAAGTTACCATATAAAATGGAAGAGTTTATTTTTTATTCAACATTCTAACTATTTGCAAAAGCATATTACCATTGACAAATAATATTCCTATAGACTTTAAAAGAAATATTAAGTCATTTCTTTGTTTTACATGATAGTAAACTTACATGAAAGATACCATAGAAATAGAAGAGATATGTCACTTTTACCATAGCATCTAAAACAGTCTATAGTGCATACATTATAGAAATGTGTAGGTGAATAGTTAGTAACTGTGTCTTGGAACGTTTGGTGTAACAGCATAAACTTACAATGAGATTCAGGGTACTTGTGCGGTTCAAATCTTGTCCAGCCTATTCAATTAAAAAATAATTAATAACTTTTGCCAAGAATAATAGCATTATAAATTATTATTTTTCTAATCAGTATTTACTTTTAAAAAGGAATTATTTACATCTCATACCTATGGCCCAATAAAAGGGAAAAACGAATTGGATGCCAAGTTTTTTATACAAAATCTGTAAGAAGAAGACTGGATGCTTTAATGGTGTCTTATTGTTGTCTCTTAAAATAAGATGCCAGACTACAGGCATAATTATCTAGAATATATAAAGGCAATTACAGACAAAGTGAGAAAGTACTTTATTCTAAAGATTCTAGATGTGTCTGAACATGATGACTATCCATGTCAAGAACTCGAATCAGTTTAATAAAGTGGACTCACAAAGATACTTAAATCTCCTAGAAGGTAAGAGATGTTTTGAGCAACAGGAGAGATTGTTCCAAAAGATTATCGAGGATCTTAAATAAAGCCACTTGATATATGGTAATTTTAGATAAATCATTTTAGCAGGATAATAGTAATATGAAATGATATTCATTTATAAAGCATTTTTATATTGCCACGTCCTCATATTCTATATATGTACCCTTTGACTCAAATGTCATTTCACGTCCTTTCCTAGCACAAACCAAAACATTCCATTTTCACTCACCAGCCAAAACCAAATGAAGTAGCTTATTTTGTTTCACAAACTTTCAACTAGTATGTCTATACGTATAGTTTATATGGATATAGAAATGGCACAAAGAATAGAAGACGACATATCATAAAATGATTACCCAGATGCATTCAACAATCACAGCAGGGTGGAGTTGAAGAAATGAAAGATTCTAAGATTCCTTGTAATTTTATAAGATTCCAATATAAAAAATTTAAAAAAGAATTTATATGCATGAGATTATTAAGATAGAGGATCATAATGAAACACCACAATAAATACACCACTAAACCTCACTCTCAAAGATGCTTTTGCTATTTTAAACCAAAATGCAAATATTCTAGCTGGAGTCATTTATAAATGCCAAGAATAAGAAATATATTTAATGTGAAATGAAACAATTGCATTCTAAATGCCAGTAATTTATAAAAAATAAAAAGAAAAAAGCAAAAAACAAATTGGAAGATATCTGTAGATATATTTTTTTAAATATAAATATACTAGTAAGTATGTTCATAAAGATTTTTTTTTTTTAAACACTTCTAAAACAGTTTGAGAATATTTTCAGAAAGGTTAGCATAAAAAGTGATCGGTTGGCAATTATTATAGAAATACATAGTCGTAAAAATATATAGCTCAACACTTAAGCACACACAACAGTACAAGGTGATGGTGGAGGAAGATCATCACTCTTGGGAACCACCCACATGGTATGCTTATCTGTTACATCTGGTGCTGCCCACCCATCTACAAAAGATAATTGATCCTACACGATGAGGGGGACGAAACACCCTACCCATGTGGTGACTTTATCACTAGTGGTGGATTCACAATCTATGGATTCATGGATGAAGGTGAATGCATGACCATAGCCTACATGGAGTGGGACACCTTTCCATGAGGAAAAGTGGACAACCCATGATGCACGTACAATGGTGAGAAGTGGCCACAACCATGACTACGACTATGACTACTTCTATGAACAACTAGAGGAAGCATGGTGTGGCCAATGCCATTTGAAGGAATCTAGCTCATGGTTCATGTGGTGCTCTCCCAATGGTTGAGCAAGTCATGCAAGTATTAAAATCCTAAATCCACCTTTTTCAAAATGCACCTAAATATGAGAGTAAATAGAAGACAACACATTTACTTTCTCAATTACTAAAATATTGGACAACTAATATTCTCATTAGCAAAAATGGCTTTGTTTCTAGACTTCTAGAGTTGGAAAGGAATAGCAAATCTAAAAAAAATCCAAAGTCTAGTAATGAGGTGAAGGGTCATATCCCAAAAAATAGCAACTCTCTAGGGCAGGGCTTAAATTTGACAGTTGTATAGCTGTATTTAGGCATTTTTGTTGTAAAATACAATCAAGATTTTAAAAAGATTGTATCATATGAAAGGAGAGATTTTGGACAAACTGTCAAAATTTATATAGGATTATGATGATTTATATATTTAATTTTTATATGATTTACTTATACTAAGACATGCCATAGCATTTGAAGGGCACCATTAAATAGATAACTATCATAAAAAAATTGCTTGACAAGCAAGGTCAACTGTCAAATTTAAGCCTTGCTCCAGGGGAATAAATTCGAATGAAAAGGTACAAAGAGGTCTAGATATAAAAAGAATGCTTAATATCCTCAATTCTATGACATCATATTAGCTTCATTTTATAGGTGCAATAGTGATTTGGGCATAAAAATCAAGTTTCTCCGTAGCTAGGACAACAAGGTGTCTCTACATTTTTATCTCTCCATGATAACTCCAGCTGATCCCTTCATGTATCCAGCTTCTTAGACCTACAACCAAAAAATAAAAGCATCAAATTCCTCAAAAATGAATCAATTTCAGCCAATACATGTCAAATCATGTCTATTTTTCATCATGGATTAGTTATGTGCAAGTTGTTAAATTTGTTGCCATAGAAAACTTCACAAGTTTGATGTTTTCTCTTGATTCGTTTGGTTTCTTCATGTCTCCTCTTGACCTTTCCATCTTTTCTACCTGCTCAAGCCTCCCATGACTAAGTTATAAATGGTCTTTGAACTCATTATAAAGGTCAAATCAAAATCAGAAATAAAAGTTATCATAGCTGCCCCAGGGTTTCTGAGTTGTCAAAATGTTGTTGCAATAGTGTTCACAATGATTTTATCATGGATTTAGGACTAAAAAGGATTCATGAATTCTTTTAACATGTTTATGATGTTTTCTTAGGTCTCAAAATGTTGTGGCTAAGTTTTGAAACAAGATTTGTTTAATTTCATCTACTAGGGCAACTTTAGGATAGTTTTGACAACTTTTTGGGATAGCAGTATAGTCCTTTTTTGGCATGTGTCATATCCTCTTAATGAATCAAAAAAATTTCACATATTCTCATACAATTCTGAACATCCATTTCATGACAAATTTTTGGGCAAAAATCTCTTAAATAGCATCAAAAACTAAAAGTTTCTTGACTAGGTTTTAGGATAGCAGGCTGCTATAATTCTTGCCTTTTTGTCAAATTTGTTTCAATGTTGTAACTCCAAAAAGTTAGTGCCATTTTGATTTTTATCCTTATTATTTCATAATCTCATACCTTTAATCACCTTTAAAATTATCCCTAAGTTCACCATGAAAGTAGAATTAATTTAAAACCAAAAGTGCTCATGGGTTAGTCAAGGACAACTTGTTATCAAATTTGTTGCCATAGACAACTTCAAAAATTTGTGGTTTTCTCTTGTTTCCCTTGGTTTCTTGATGTATCATCTTGGCCTTTCTATATTTGATATCAGCTTAATCCTCCTATCATCTTGTAAATTCCCTTTGAATGCATTGTATGGGTCAAAAAAAAAAAATCAGAAATGAAAGTAGTCATGGTTGCTCTAGGGTTTCTAAGTTTGTCAAAATTCAGTTTTAGGACTACTTTTTGACCATTTTAGGTGAAGCAATGAATTGATTTTGCACTTATGATACTTATAAAACATTCTCCTTCAATTCCTTTAGCCAATTATAAGTTTTTTCTCAAGGTTTCATGGCTTTTATGATAATGTATACACTGTTGTTTTATTATGATAGCAATAGGCAGTTTTGGAACCTTGCATGAATTGTATTCTTTTCACCCTTGCATGGATTGTTTCCTTCACTTCCAGCTAATGGTTTCACTTTATTAGTATGTCATGACCTTGATCAAGCCCTTGGTCTTCTAAGAAACACAAAACTAATGATAATGACATGATAAGATCTAAGCATACCAGATGAATCCATTCATACATTTAGTCATCTTGACACCTCCTAAGACTCTACAAATATGAAGGATTATACTCTTAAATTTATATATGAAGATGAAGAAATTAATAAACTTGAATGGATCATCAAAATCAACCCCATCCTATAAAATAATAAACGTCCTTCATTTTCAAGAGTCCATAAGACCTCAAAAAGTAATCACTCAACTATGAAAAACTTGTCAATATGACTATGAGCATGATAAAATGAGACAAGACCATTCACCACAACTCCATGCAAATTAAAAACCAAATGAAACAATAAATCACATACTTTATCAAGACTCATAAAACCCAAAACATGTCAAAACCAATCCAATAGACTCATAAACATCCAATTGACTCAAATAAGGCATGTGGTAACAAATAAGTGCATCCAAAGCATACAAGCCAACTAGGACTTCTAAGAGCATCCAAATGCATCTAAAACTAGGTGAGACAACCAAGACCCAAGAAATCATCAAAATATGCCAACTTAATGCAATGGATCATCAAATTTTACAATTAAACCAAGCTACTCAATCAAGACTTAGAACATTCATAACAAGCTAAAACACCCAAAAGAGGCTGGGAAAATCACCAAAAAACTCAAGAAAAAGAGGGGGTCTCTATTTTTCTCTTGAAAAAGAGTGGGGCATGTGTGTATGGTACAACAAATGGTGACTCTACTGGGAGAATCCTCCCAAGCATTCTAGAGATAAACAGAAGTCAAAAACTCATAATCTCTGCATACACTCACATATTATGCCAGATAAATATGACAACATGATCAAGAAATCAAAGTCAAAAGCTAGCATAACCATCCATATTCCAAAGATCCAAGTGTGTGCAAATATATTCATTCCCATCCCTTGGAAACTAAGATCATCTAGGCTCACTTACATTAAGCTACATGTGCCTAATTCTCACCTCATGAACTAGCTAGACATTGCCTCAATACTAGTCAAGCATCTATAGCCCCAACAAGGCTATCTCTATGATTCCACTCAAAGTTTAGCTCTATTACCAACCAGGCGTCCATAGCCTTGATAGAGATACTTGAATCCTCTAGCTAGTTGAGCTATATGATGGGAGTACTAAAAAGTACCACCTTTTGATTTCTTTGCTTATGTGAATGATTCAATTAATTTAGCTTTGATAGGATTACTAATAAGTACCACCTACCCTATAGCACATGCTTCTTCCACATGGACTACATGCATTAGTTCAACTTATTGGGATAGGAATCATAGTCGTGGCAAAGGTGAGACCTTAAGATTTTTCACTCAATGCAAGATCACAAAGACTCACTTAGGAATTTCAAGATTCTTAAGATGTGTAAAAGTATAAGATCTCAAAACACTTCAAGTCATACCAAACAATTGAATCATCCCCCAAGAACAAGTATCATGCTATTCAACTCTAACAATGGAGCCCACAATAAATCCCTAGTTTATGACTAAATTTTCTCAAAGGAAGACTTGGAGACACAATCTAGAGAATCTCATTGCATACACTTGCAAACAACCCCTAATAATCAAGGAACAAGCAAGGGAGGACCCCAAAAACTCAAAATAAGAGAGAAAAACAATAGAAACCAAGAACTAATCTAAAACAAAACTAGAAAAACAAACTAGCAACTAAAACTAACCAGCAAACAAGCAAGAACAAGTAAAACAAACAACTAACTATCCAAACTCAAAGCAAAACCAAGCAAACTAGACACCTAACAAACTAAAACTATGTATACAATCTTAGGACAACAAGTATTTACACTCTCTCTTGATTTATTTCTCAATATTTGTAAGAGTGATAAGGCACATGTCAAGGTTCTAAGTCTAGCAAACTCATCCTTGTATTCTGAAATGTAGGATATAGGCAAACTAGGCTCATATTTAAGATATAAGTCATGTACCTGATCAACAATTGAGGAAACTCATAATGTCCATGATCAATCCAAACACACGTTTTCTTACCCCCATCCACATAATTAAAATGATAAGCATCATAACTCAATGAGAAAATGGAGGAGACAACCTAGTTTGAAGTACAACCAACTAAAAATGTATGCTCACCATCATGTTGTATCATACCCAATACTTGAGCTCACCTTTAGGAGGTCTCAACTCCTAATGGATCATCCCTTGTGCATCAATTACATGCAAATCACAATCAAATCCATAAGTTAGTGAACCATTACAATATGTAGAATTAGGTAAATCAATCGTATCAATGCAAGATTCAAGTTGTTTAGGCTCTAAGACATGGAACATTTCACCTTTTCTCACACTTTGCATGACTGTTTGACCTCCAACCTCAAATAATAAACCAATGTCCTCATTCTTCACCTACATACCAGCATTAATCAAGTGAGAATCTTCATCATTAGAACCATAAGCAAGATTAGAAAAATCAAACATGATATACTTGAATCCGCCCTACTAAAATTAGTCAAATGTAATGAAGAAACACCCTCTAAATCATGGAATAAATTCCCTATTTCAGCCAATGGTTCATGTTGTAATTATGTATCATTATGTACAATAGAAATAAAAGATCATTTGGATCATCTTCCACTTGTATAACTTGACCTATATTGTTGATTTCACCTTGTAGCAATGTTTTACCTTAATTTTATTCATTTGAATCAATTTGTGACTCATCTAAAATGCTTGTATAGGTCTGGTTTGACTGATTATGATGATGTAATAGTCTAGTACAATCATGAATTTGATCATTTATTTCCAAAAGTTTAGATTGTACCTCATGTATATCATTTGGAACAACTTCCCTCTTCATTGTCCACACATTTTCTTCACTAGATAGGCTGATATATTCTTTTTTGACATGAAATTTGATTGATCTAGCTTTTGTTCACACTTAGTTTCACACTTATAATCATTAGAAAAATAAAACAAATCATTTTAAATCACCTTACCATCAAAATCAGTCCTAAAACTCATGATTTGGCAAGCATTTTCTCGCTGATCTACACTTTCTATTTATTTATCTATCTTTCCTAACTTGTCAACCAACTATTTTTCATCATTATGATTCAAAATATCATCATTTCTAATGTCCTTTTCATTTTCTTATGACTGAAAATCTGAATTTATACACTCTGGAACAATAGTACACCTTCAATTGACTTATTAGGATAGTCATCTAGTGAATCATTCTTAGTGCATCCAATCTCATTTTCATTTCCATTTTAATAAACAAATTGAAGAACTTCATTCTTACCCATGTGCACATCACCTTTTTTATTTTTTTTGATGAAGAATAATTGAGGTGGCACACTTTCTTCCTTGTCTTCATCAGATGGTTTAACCAATGGACCTTCAATATCCTCAAAGAAGATTTTCTTTTCAACTTTGTATACCTCTGAATAGGGAAGTTTTCCACTGAGAGCAAAATTCACCCTTATGAGAAAGACTTAGCAATCAATGTCGATATGTTCATTTGTGGCATGCATCCTACATTCTCTTGATGAGGCTATGTCAAACAATGTTAGTGTATATCACATCCCTAATTTTGACTATGTTTTACTTTTCACTTTTATGCAATTAGTGGATAATTTTGCAAGGATTACTGATTTGATGTTTAGAGAAAATGTCAGGATAAATCAAAGATTTTATGAAATATTATGCATAAGAATTTAGGCATGTGATTATATGATGTCAAGATTATTTGTTTATTTGGTTTAAGGATGGATTAAAGATGCACTAATCCCAGTTTGGTGAATGTAAGTTGTAAACAAGAAACAGGTTTCCACCCTCTGAGAAAGAGAGGGAGAGTATCATCAAATAGAAGTGAATAGAAGTATGAGAAGAAACAAGTTGTTTCTATCTAAGTCTTGTGTTTATTGTGTAGTGAACCCATGTCAAGATTTGGTATGTTGTAATTGCCCTATTTGGTCAAACGTTTGGGTTTTGACTCGGCAGTTGTCGATTTGATGTCAAGATCCATTAGCATCAGTTTTGTCAAAACCAAGTTGGGATAAAATAACCATTGACAAGATATGGTCGATAGGTTATGTTTTCCCTATATGCTATTATTATAGTTATGTTATTATGATGATTTAAATTTAATTATGTTGATTTGATGATTTTGTTCAGTCATTCATTTGGGTAATGTAACCATTTGATGTTTTTGTGAGACAAATAGGGGAGATAATCTCAACCCTATTCTCGTAACCTTGCGGATGTCAATATCAACATAAGTAGGAAGTGGATGCTTTTTACTTTCTTTTGAGATTAGGTTATATAGAAGGATATATAAATACATGTTCATATTTTAATAGAGTCTTAGGATAAGGTTAAAGGAGGTGGTCAACAATCTTATCCATGATAAATTAAGAGGTTGTTTGAGTCCCCTTTCATTCTCTAATTATTTAGAGATGTGGAGGCACATTTTTATTGTTTTTGGTAAGTGGTCTTTAATGACCATAACTTCCACTTAATTGGATGCCTTCATGGAAGTCATGGAAGCATAATTTGGGGAGTGTAGAAGGTGATCATTAAAAAAAGAGATTCTCTTGATAATTATGGAGGGGAAGAAAAGATGAAGAGAGCTCCATGGAATAAGATTTGTTCTAGAGATGACACAAGAGGATAGCATAGGAGCTCATTGAGGAAGAGAGTGAGAAGAGACACTAATCATCTCTGTGAACTCTCAGGTTCTTTCCGATTTTTAGTACTATTAATTATGTTTGCAAACCTTTTTGTGTTTTTGGCATTGTTAATAAGCAACCAAGACGCCGAAGATTTTAATTATTATTGTGTTATATCTAACACTGTTTATATCTAGAAATGTTATTGTGTTTTTTTATAACTTTAGAGTCTTGATGCTTATCATAGTACTGTGCAAAAAAAGAGTTGATGTGCTCATTATACTACCGTATGTAATAGAGCTGATATGCTCATCACACTGCTATGTGTAAATAGAGCTGATGCACTCATTATTCTACTGTATGTAAACATAGTTGACATGATTATTATGCGACTGTGTAAACCTACAATTTGATGTGCTTATTGTAGTATCTAAGCCATCATGTTTAAGTAAGTCTCAGTATTCTATTATATTTTGTATATCACTATTGTGATTAACCAATGTTGTCAAGCTTAATTTTTTATTGATTATAATTAAGTTGTCATGCATAGCATATTGCTACGTCCATCCAAGACTATATTACTTTATGAGTCATCTGTGAGTAATTATAGTAGGACAGAAAGAGTCATATGTGTTTATGATAATTTTGTAGATCAACTCTTCATGTTAATACCAAAAGCATATGTTATTTTAGTAAACTTTCTATGCATGTTGATAGTCCAACAAGATTTTAGTATGTGTTGGTTGTTGAGTAAATCTCATATAGACCGAAAGGCTATAAGATTTTTGTGAAGGATAATACCTATATGGGTGAATACCTTGCCAGTTCGATTTCATTAGAAACTCTATATAGAGTCTAACTAGGTTTAAATTCAGGTTTTAGTTACATTACTAAGGTTAAGTCAATTTAAGACTATAGTAGAATGAAGTATCCATCAATAAGACTAAATCATTCTAATTTTATATTTTAAAGGTTAGATAAGAGATCTTTTGAGTCTTCTGTATTCAAAAATTGGAAATACTAAGAGTCAGATAACTAAGCTATATATATAAATATATAACTTTTAATCTGAGTTATCTTGAAGATAATGACATCTTTGAAATCATATTAGGATAGTGTTATAGTATATCATTAGTTTTAAATTTATGATAAGTGTTATCTTTCTTTTCTAAAGAAGAGATTTGTGGAAAAAAATCTATCCCTTAATTCCATTCGAAAGATTTAAGAACACTATTAGGTCAATAATACTAATGTAGACTTAAACTTATCAAAATGAAAGATTGATTAAGTTAGAGTATAGCTAGGAAGTTGATAGTATTCTTGGGAAGAGGATAAATCTCAGATGAGATGCCTATTCAAGATACTTAATATGTAAATATTACAATGTTTGAGAGGTCAAGAGTAGACCAGTGAATATTATTGTAATTATTATTGAAGATTGTTAAATTTTCAATGTTTTGGATTAGAGGAATTTAAACCTTAGAACCAACTCAGATGAGATTAGAGATCATGGAATCTCTTAAGTTTGATTATGATGCTATATTATTCTTTTGTATTGTATGGTCGATAGATAAGGTCTAGAAACCACAAAATAAGATGTTATTTTTAAGAGTATGAGAACCTCTTTGATGAAATTTAATGTTTTCTTGTTGGAGTTGAAACAAGACTTATAGTTCATAGAATTCTTAAATCTTGAGTTTGAGTAGCATGACAGGTAGTCATAGACTCTTAGGGTTGCAAGAATGCAACTAAGAACTCATTAAAAAGTTATATCTTCTAAACTTATACTTTGTATAAATGGATAACCTAGAGTACAAGGTTAATTTCTAAGTCATATTGACTAAGACTAAAGTCTAGACATATAAGTATAGTGTTTTTAGCTTAATAAGCCACACTATAGGATGTGATAGTTCCCAAGTCGAGTTAGAGTTGTGTGAACATACGACTGTGTTTATTGCAAATGTTATTTATACTGAAACTTTGGCCAAAGTGATGCATTTGTCTCTGCATGCATTAGTTGGTTCACAAGTGTCTAGATGACATAACCCATTAGGATGATCATATTTAGCTAGAAGTTAGTCTAGAGTTGTATGGTTGAATGTGTTATGTAGGACACAACACTAGGACTCAGATGGCATAACTTGTTAGTTCCATATTTATATACTCTTCGAGAAGGGTAGGGCCACTTCCAAGAAGGAAGGTGTACAAGGGACCGACGGTCTATGGTTGGCGGTAAAGTACTCAGATGATGCTCTCCCTCTATAGAAAAAGACTTGCCAAGACTTGAGTGATAGATGGAAAGATTACAAATGCAATATTCATTGTATTGATATAATATGATTTTCATTGCCAAGTGCAAATTATGTACTGTAATGAAGTGAGAAGATTTCACTATAATTATATTTTTGAATATGTTGTAATTTCAAGGTTGAAAATATTCAGAAAAGATATGCTTTTATTTATTTGTAGTCATGTAAATGATATTTTTTAAAAATATATATCTCTTGTTTACCATGTTAATTTATTTTCTTGTAAATTCTTAAGTTAAAATGAGTAATATGAGATAGCGTATTACATAGTGGAGACCACTTTTTTGCTATGTTCTTTTCCATTGCCTCTCTCCAAAGTGACAAATATGCCTCCCTAGGGAGTTGAGAGAGAAATTATATAGGTAAATATGAAAGACTACCCATTAGAAATAAAATCCCCTCAATACCTAATCCATCCAAAAGGTGCAATAAACCATTGAAAGTGAAATCTTGTACCAAAATTAATGTTCATACCCTCCTAGCACCAATCTATTGATGGGTGTTTTTGCACACAACTTAGATAAAATACTGAGTATTATATCTCTCCTGAAAGGAATCAAATCCCAAAGATATGGAAAATGACTACCCCAAGGTCTATACTGTCATATCTTGACTCGTGAGATAACTCAGTAGGTTGGTGTTTTTTGTTGTTACAACAAGGGGCAGGTACATGAATTTGGACAAACTTCAACAAAAAACATCAGAATGCACATAAACTAATCAATTTTTAGATTTATTAATGTATAAACAAACTGATCCAAACATACAGTGCCATAAAATGTATCATTTCAGCCTATAACCAACAATATATCAACTTGCAATCATAAAATATGAACCTTACAACAATGTAATATGCAAGTTTAAAGGTATTATTCTAAATCTAAACTAACCAAATCTGATAAAAAAGTGCAAAAGCAAGGCAAGATAGACAAAGGTTACTAAGAAATCTAACTAAAATCTAAACCCATTCATTTATTTCAACCTCAATAATAGATAGACATGTTTGCAAATATATTTAATCATCCTTAATTTGGTCATGCCAATTCAACAATCAAGATTCAAGGAAGTGCAATCATCAAAGGTGAATGTATGGTTCTTCAGGCTAACTACACAAAGCAATTTACAATTAGCAAACTACTGGTGGTATGAACACTTTGTAAACTCATCAAATATCCATGAATCTTTAGCTGAAAATGAAGAAAATACTTCAACTTGGTGTTTAGAAATCATGAAACAAACTTTGTATGATGACAAGTTCAACTAATCTCAACAATTTCTATTCACAATTCTTGACTAGAAACTATGAATTAAAGTTGTATTTAGCTCGAAAGATTGATAAACATCAATAATTTCCAAACTTGGTGTAGAGAAAACCATGAGAATAACATGAAAATATTAGAAAATACTATGTATTTGCTCTCAAATCCCAATAGTACAAATGTTTCCAATGAGTTTTTCCCAAAACACCAAGAATACACCAGCCAATTCCTCTCTTACAATGAGTTTCAGCTGTATACATATTTAAATCAACTTTACCATACTAAGTTTTCATCCTAAAATCCAATGGCTCACATTTGTTGCTCAAACACAAAGTCAAATTTGGCGGCAAGGAATATTCCACATCATCCCATGTAGCTTCCTCAACAAGCTTCCTTTAGTATCAAAAAGTAATTTTTTATTTACTTTTGATACTAATTTTTCTAATTTTCTCAAAAGTAACTTTTTGGAAGCTAAAAATATTAAATATTTGATACTACATCTCCAACCATTTAAATTTTGCAACTACAACTCCAACAACTTATTGTAGTGTGACAAATCTTCATAAAAAGGACATAATCAGCTATAGCAAATCATTTTCTTCATCATGTGTGGTTGTAGGCATCCATTATCCATGTGTAAACATGAATATGCAACTATAGGTAACTAGTTCCATCATAGAAAATGCATTTCTAGCCTTCATACTTTATGATTTCTAGATTTTTCCACCTCAAATCTCCATCTTAGACCTTGAATAGCAAGTTTGGGCACTTGTAGAAGGTTGTATCAGTCATGAAAAAGGCTGCAAATAAGGTACAAGGTGGTGCACTTCATCCTCCATCAGCTGCATGACTTCATTCCCTTCATTTTCCATCATTTTTGGCTCTAAATGTGCATGTACAACAGTGGCTTACGTCTGATTTTTGTGTTGCAACAGATCCTAGGGTTTTCTTCATCATTCTTGACATCATATTGGCTTCATTTTGTAGGTGCAACAGTGGTTTGGGCATGAAAATCAAGTTTCTCCATAGCTGGGACAATAAAGTGTCTCTAGATTTTCATCTCTCCATGCTAACTCCAGTTGATCCCTTCATGTTTCCAGCCTCTTAGAACTGTAACCGACAAAGAAAAGTATCAAATTCCTCAAAAATAAATCAATTTTAGTCAAACATGTCAAATCATATCCATTTTTCATCATGGACCAGTTATGTGCAAGTTGGCAAATTTGTTACCATAGGCAACCTCGCAAATTTGATGTTTTCTCTTGATTCATTTTATTTTTTCATTTCTCATCTTGAACTTTCCATCTTCTCTACCTTCTCAAGCCCCCATGACTTTATAAATGGTCTTTGAACTCATTATAGAGGTCAAATCAAAATCAGAAATAAAAGTTATCATGGTTGCTCCAAGGTTTTTGAGTTGTCAAAATGTTGGTGCAGTAGTATTCCCAATGATTTTATCATGGTTTTAGGACTCAAAAGGATTAATTAATGTTTCTAAAAATTTTCTAATGTTTTCTTAGGTCTCCAAATGTTATGGATAAGTTTTGAAAGAAGATTTGTTTGATTTCATCTACTAGGGCAACTTTAGGATAGTTTTGACAACTTTTTGGGATAGCGGTACAACCCTTTTTGGCATGTTTAATCTCCTTTTAATGACTTGGAATATTTTCACACATTCTCATACAACTCCCAACATCCATTTCATGACAAATTTCTGGGCAAGAATCTCTTAAATAGCATAAAAAATTACAAGTTTCTTGGCTAGGTTTTATGACATCAGGGTGCTATAATTCTTACTTTTTTGTCAAATTTGTTACAATGTTGTAATTCCACAAATTTTGTGTCATTTTGATTTTCATCCTTATTATTTCATTATCTCATACCTTCAATCACCTTTCAAATGATCCCTAAGTTCATCATGTAAGTATAATTAAATTAAAACCAAAAATGCTCATGGGTTAGTCAAGGACAACTTGTCAAATTTGTTGCCATAGGCAACTTCACAATTTTGTGGTTTTCGGCTTTTTCCCCTTGGTTTCTTGATGTATCCTCTTGAAATTTTTATTTTCAATACCTTCTATATCCTCCTATCATATTGGAAATTCCCTTTTAATGCATTGTATGGGTCAAAAAAAATCAAAAATGAAAGTTGTCATGGCTGCTCAATGGTTTATGAGTTTGTCAAAATTCAGTTTTAGGACTGTTTTTTGACCATTTTAGGTGAAACAATGATTGTATTTTTTATTTATTATACTTAAAAAACATTTTTTTTCAATTCCTTTATCCAATTATAAGGTTTTTCTTAAGGTTTCGTGGCTTTTATGACCATGTATACACTGACATTTGAATGTGACAGTAGAAGGCGGTTTTGGAACCTTATATGAATTTTGTTCTTTTCACCCAAGTGCATGGATTATTTCTTCACTTCCAGCTATTGGTTTTATTCATTAGTATGTCATGACCTTGATCAATCCCTTGGTCTTCTAATAAACACAAAACTAATGATAATTACATGATATGAAGATGAATAAATAAATAAACTTGAATAGATCATCAAAATCAACCACATCTTACAAAACAACAAATGTCCTTCCTTTTCAAGAGTCCACAATGCCTCAAAAACAATCATTCAACCATGAAGGACTTGTCAATATGACTATGAGCATGATAAAATGAGACAAGACCATTCACCACAACCCCATGCAAACTAAAAACCAAATGAAACAATGAAGCACATACTTGATCAAGACTCATCAAATCCAAAACATGCCAAAACCAATCCAATAGACTCATAAACGTCCAATTGAGTCAAATAAGACATGTGGTAACAACCAAGTGCATCCAAAGCATACAAGCCAACTAGGACTTTTGAGAGTATCAAAATGCATCTAAAACTAGGTGACACAACCAAGACCCAAGAAATCATAAAAATATGCCAACTTAATGCAATGAATAATGAACTTGTAGAATCAAACCAAGCTACTCAATCAAGACATAGAGTACTCATTACAAGTTGAAACACCCAAAAGAGGCTAGGAAACTCACCACAATACTCAAGAAAAAGAGGGTGTCCCCATTTTGCTCTTGTAAAAAAGTGGGTCATGTGTGCCAGGTACAACAAAACTGATGATCACAAGCACACAATGATTATAGGTGTTGGGTTGAAATATTGACCTCTTTTTATGTTGTTTTTATATGCTTTTAAAGCTTTTCCATATGATCCTCCAGATACTTTTCCAACATCACCATCATTATATACTGCCTTTTTATATACTTTGCAAGACTTTGAATCTATGCTATTAATATGGATTCATATGGTGATGATATTATCAATTGAATGATTTAAATATGAGTATGCATGCAATATAGATGGAATTCTATGGTTTAATTATGAAGGTTATTTGTGTGCATATGTTTTGTGAATTAACCCCTGTGCAGTAAGAACGTGGCATCAAGGAAAGGAGAATTTGCAGCGAGTTGCAGGACAGGAGAATTAAAGGAAGCTGAAGTTAAGATGCTAAAAAGTGCAAGCAGCTAGATAATGAATGTGAACCATCATGGAAAAGAATAAATGCAGAAGAAGTAGACTTGTTTCAAACACAGCTTATGGGTGTTCTTCATACGAGCCGTTCCATAATAATTCTTGTTTGAATAGGACTCTCCTTCCTCTTATTTAGTTAGATTAATAAATCGATCTTAAATATGTATCTCAGTATCTAGGAATGGATTGATTGAAGTTAGTTGGTAGTTGCATAAAACTCTCTCATTTTTGTATAAGTTAGGGGGATGAGTTCGATGTCGAGTTAGTTACCTTATTTTCTAGTTACTCATTTGTTGCTCTGTTCTTCAATATTGGAAGATACAGACATGTTTAACTAAAAAATGTCATTATTAAATACAATCTGAAAGAGAATCTGTTTATGATATGAAATGAATGGAACTATGTGTTATGAGGATGCATGAGTATCTAAATTAGATTTGATTTCCAGTTAAGTGAGTCAGTCTCTTGAGCCGGCCACTCAAGGTATTGATCCTCACTTGATTTATTTCCTTATTCTTTTATGCATTCTTGTTAAATCTATTTTCTATTAGCTTATAAATACATTACAAGTCAATTAGAATACTTTGATTGTTAAAATTACAGTAGTATGGTTCATGAACAAATGCATGCTTTGTCTAATTTAAGTCCTCCGGAGGTTAGCATTAGTTTTCTTATCATTTTGAATGTTTTGGATTAGTTCTATAATTTTCTGTTGTTAAGCAGTTATCTACAGCTTATGCTGAAGGTACCTGTAGCCACTAGATTCTGTAACTATTTTTACTATTTTTGCATTTCTATGAATTCCAGCAAAGTAAGTAAGTTTAGATAAGATAATTTAGAAAGAATATGAGCCCTGAAGGCACATATAGTGTAGTACCATCATAAGGTTACGCTCCTTGGTTGATAATTTAAAGTAGGAGTACAATGATAGAGTGGATTGTTCAGATAGATTTACCCCTGAATTATGTTAAGTCTACAACGCATTAGTTTTCCTCTACATTTTTGGTGTTGTTCCTAGGGATGGTGCTACCTTCATAGGCTCATTTTACATGCTTTCATAGTTTAAATTTTGATTCTAGCATTAGGTTTAATAGATTCACTTTTCAGGAAACACCAGAAAATATACTAACATTGTGTAGGACCGCTGGAATATAAAGCCAAATTCACTGTATGCAAAGGTAGGGAGACAACCGAGGTAGATTCCTCCCTTTAATTTTTAGGATAGAGAAGACCCAATTGACTTTATCAACTATACAGTACAAAGTGCTAAGGAAGAAGAACTTGTTCTTACATCTTCATCAACTTCTTCCACAACTCCAGAAGGGACCTTCAGAACCATGGAAGATGTTGCAGTGGAGGATCCACCAGAGAAAGCAACGTTTGAGTTTCCTATCACTGATTAGGAGAGGGCTACAGTGCTAAAAATTATTCCACCATCAGCATTACCAGTCTTCTATGGCCTAGTGATAAAGGACCCAGATACATTTTTGTTTGAGTTTGATATCTTGTGTAGGAGCTATGACTACACCTCAGATGCTCACAGGCTAAAACTCTTTCCTACCACCCTCAAGGATGTAGCCTTGAGATGGTTTATGGGGCTGGGAAAATATGTCATACTAGACGAGGATAAAATGAAGGAGAAATTCTTGGAAAAATACCAAGATTACTACTGGGGACATGACAGGAGGAGAGATGACATCTTTAGGATGTCACAAAAGGAGGAGGGGCCACTAGAAGATTATGTTGAAAGATTCTAGTTTTCTTGAAAGAAGAAACCCCAAAACAGATTGACTAAAGAATCATTAAAACTAGTTTTCTTGAGAGGGTATAAGGATGATTGTATGGATGCTTTGAATCTCATTGGGCAAGGTGATATTTCTCAACTACCTTTTGAGTCAATTTGTAAAGTTTGTCAAAATTATTCAAGAACTTTTACTAGATGACCAAGAGGAGAAAGGACATCAATTACAAACAAAGCAATCAATGGAGTTTCAAGAGTGGAAATCAATAACTTGATGTCCAACATGAAGGAGGACATAATCAGCCATACGACTACACAACTAGACACTCTTCACATCAAGAAGAAACAAGAAGAAGTTGATGCAATGCTTACTAAGTACTGTCCCAACTGTAGACAAAGGAAGGCCAATTATAAATGCAGAAGGGTGACAAGCATCCAACAAGAGAAGGTTGAAAGGCCAAAATTTTAGCCATTTGAAGGAGAGGATGGACAATTGTTCTTAATAGCTCAAAGGAGACCCTAGCAGCAAAGACAAGGTATCCCCTCTGATCCATTAAGTTTCAGTTCACCCTTTCCTGCTACAAACCAAAATTTCTCTGCTTGGAACACTCAGCCATGGCCTAGTAATCAAAATCTCTGGAAAAACCTGTTGTAAGTATGAGCCTAACCGGTGTTGTCATTGATGTCAACATACTCATGTTGCATTAATGAGAAGGATCAGATGAGTTGTGTGCTAAGGATATTGAGAAAATAAGTCTCAATCAGGAACAGTGAAGAACAGTGATGACAAGAAGGTAAAAGTCCTCCATAGGTTGAGGATCAGAGGATGTGGTTTAAAGTTTTGTAGATAGAAGTCTTGAGATGCTCCAGTCAAGTTTTCAAAGGTCCGCATGAAGATCTGAAGAAGTTATGGTTGATCAAGTAGAACCGGTTCCGGCAGGTGTTCAGAAGTGACAGAGTACCACAGATAGGTCCGGTGAGATCCAGAATTTCATTATCTTGTTCTGCAGATTTGAGGGAGTGTTGAGGACATCCCTATGAAGTATCAGCTAGATTTATTCGTGGGTTGAAGGTCCGAAAGAGCCTATTCATTTGTGACAGTGATGACAGACTGTGTTTTTGAAGCTCCAGATGAAGGAGAGAAGAATTCCAATAGGATGATGAAGTACGGATGTTCTTGGTGATTCAAGGAAGGTTATGATGATTATTGGATCATGTCCAGTTAATGTTGGTGGTCCGCATTGAAGTTAGAGTTTGCATTTGAAGAATAACCATGGATATTGGTGTTCTTCTTGAGACTGGCCAATCAGATGTATTACACATCTTGCGGATGTTCTTGTAGGTGTTTGCCGACTTAGATGATTGTTCCTAAGTCGATGCCTTGTATAAATAAGGGATTGTGAATTCATTTTGAAGTGTGTCTTGTGGTGATGAGTGTGTGGTAGCGAAGAGAAGTGCAAAAGGCAGAGCAGAAGTATTGGGCTTAAATGGAACTGATTCAAGCATGCTAAAGATGCTATTCTCCAATTCATAAAGGTGATACTTATTCTTTTGTAGACAGTGTGTCTCTTGTAGGCAGTGAGCCTCTTGTGAGCAGTGTGCTCGGGCAGTGAGCCCTAATTGGCATGTACCATTTTGTTCTTTCTATTCTTCTAACAGAGAATACTTTCTTGGGTTAATTACCCCATGGTTTTTTCCCTTAACCGGGTTTTCCACGTCAAAATCTTGGTGTCATATGTGTTGATATGTTTTTGCTTTTGATTTGAATGCATTATGGTTCATGATTAATATTATGCTAATCACTAAAGAAGATTCAAGTGTTTAAGAAGAGAAAGTTTCACACAACTAATTCACGCCCCCTCTCAGTTGTATGCCCTAAGTCTAACAATTGGTATCAGAGCTAAGTTCCTCTAAAAGGAGCTTAACCGCTTGAGGAGATCCAGGATGTCATCATACAAGAAGGATAGTCCGAAGTTTGATGGAACCAACTTTTCTCTTTGGAAAGGTTGCATGAAATGTCACTTGCAGTGTATGGGAATGGTGTACTAGTCCATGGTCACAAAAGCATATGTACCTCCACAGGGTGGTCCGACAACCCTAAATGAAATCACAGATGCTAAAAACAATCTGCAGACCAAAGAGGCTCTTCTAAGTGCATTATCTTACTCAGAGCTCTCAAATGTTATTGACCTAGCAACTGCCTATGAGATCTGGATTAAACTAGAACTTCTGCATGAAGGAGATGAGTATGTTAAATGTGCAAGGTTACAGAGTCTAAAAGGGAAATTTAAAAAACTAAAGATGAGAGATGATGAAAATATTACCACTTTTATGCCAAGAGTGAATGAGTTGGTTTGTGGAATTAGAAATTCTGGTGGAGTCTTGGATGAAAATGAGATTATTGGTAAGATTCTCAGATCCCTTCCTACCTCTTACAAAATCAAGGTTGCTGCCATTGATGAATTCAGATCCCATGCAACTATTACAAGAGACCAATTGGCTGGCAAACTGGCTGCTTTTGAAATGACCAAATTTGGAGATGATCCCCCCAAAACTAAATCTGCATTCAAAGCCAGTGCCTCTATGAAAGGTAAACAAGGATTTGATCTGGGAGAGAACTCATCAAGCAATTTGTCATGGTATGGAGAAGCAAGAAAAGACCTGGAAGAAGAAGAAGTAGAAACTGCTAAACTTGAAGCCCTCATTGCAAAGAGACTACCGAGAGGATCTGGTAAGTATGAAGGAAAATTGCCTTTTAAGTGTTTTAACTGCAATAAGATTGGTCATTTTTCCTCAAAATGTCTTGAAAGATTTTCAAAGCCAAATCCTAACAGATCAAGGTTCCAAAAGAATTGTCACTATGTTCATGAAGAAGATGATAATGAAGGAGTAACAGATGATGAATCAGAGACAGGAAACAAATCCGGAAGTGAATGGGTGTTTATTGCCATCAAGGAAGAAGAACCAATATCCTCTATATCTATCAATCATAAAGTTGTAGAAAGAGCTCTGGCTGCCCAAGTTGAAGAAAAGAATGATTGGGTCATTGACAGTGGTTGCTCTCACCACATGACAGGTGACAAGAATAAGTTCATAGAATTGGAAAGGTATGAAGGAGGAGTGGTGAAGTTTGGTGATAATTCTGCCAGTAGAATCAGAGGAAGAGGAACTATTTCTTTTAATGGAAGAAATAAAACTGGTAATGTACTGTATGTTGAAGGTTTGAAGCACAATCTTCTCAGTGTTGGACAGTTGGTGGACAAAGGCTATGATCTCTGATTCAAGGATGGAAAATGCAAAATCTTTGAAAGATTTGGATCAGAGATTGCATCCGGTACTCGAACTAAAGGTAATATCTTCCACTTGGTTGGTACTAGTAAAAGTTGCTTATTTGTTCAAGTTGATTAGAGTTGGTTATGGCATAGAAGGATGTGTCATGTAAATTTTGATAATATCATCAAGATAAGAAATACTCAGGCTGTAAGAGATCTTCCAAAATTGGTGAAACCTACTAACAGCTTGTGCAAGGAATGTTAGTTGGGTAAGATGAGCAGAGTCACATTCAAAAGAAAGGAACTATCTTCTACCAGATTATTGGACTTAGTTCACACTGATCTTTGTGGTCCAACAAGAACCAGAAGTATTCAAGGTGATAGATACTTCATGCTGTTAATTGATGACTATTCCCGGATGATGTGGGTAACCTTTCTAAAGGAGAAATCAGAAGCTCTTGAGAAATTCAAAATATTCAAGGCTATGGTAGAGAATGAAACATGATTAAAGTTGAAATGTCTAAGGTCTGATAGAGGTGGAGAATTCACATCCGGTGAGTTCATAGAGTTCTGTGAGAAACATGGAATCAAGAGACAGTTGTCTTCTCCTAGGACTCCACAGCAAAATGGAGTAGTGGAGAGAAAGAATCAGACCATCCAGGAAGCATCTAGGACCATGATGATGGAAGCAAATGTTCCTCAGATCTATTGGAGAGAAGCTGTCAGCACTGCAGTCTATACTCTTAATCGAGTTTAAATCAGAAGCAATACCAGTAAGACCCCTTATGAACTTTGGTTTGGCATTACTCCTACTGTAAGATATTTTAGAGTCTTTGGTAGCAAGTGTTACATCAAAAGAGATGAAGATTTAGGCAATTTTGATGCTAGAAGTGATGAAGGGATATTCTTGGGTTACTCTACTCAAAGCAAAGCATACCGGTGTTATAACAAGAGACTTTGAAAGATGATAGAAAGTACAAATGTGAAGGTTGATGAGGGAATAGAGAAACCCTCAAGGTTTTATGAGTATGATGAAGATGATCAGAATGGTGTTCTAGTTCAAGGAGCTCAATCCTCTCCTAAAAGTCAGATTCAAACTGATTCAATAAATCAGGAAGAAGAGATAGGTCTGAATGAGCCTGATCAAGAAGCAGAAGTGCAAGAAACTCCCAAAGTTCTAAGGTATGTAAGACTGAACCACTCTGAAGATCAGATCATAGGTGACAAAAGCAAAGGTGTGCAAACTAGAAGGAAAATTGCTCAAAATTTAGATGAATATTGTCTGATTTCAAAGATTGAACCTAAGACAATAAATGAATCCTGCAATGATGAAAATTGGACCAAAGCAATGGAGGAAGAGTTGATGCAAATTGAGAAAAATCACACTTGGGATCTTGTTCCTAGACCTAGAAACAAGAATGTGATTGGAACCAAATGGGTCTTCTAGAACAAACTAAATGAAGTTGGTGAAGTAATCAGAAACAAAGCCAGATTAGTCTGCAAAGGCTACTCTCAAATAGAAGGGATTGATTTTGAAGAAACCTTTGTTCTGGTGGCAAGAATTGAAGTAGTCAGACTATTTCATGCATTTGTTGCCTTCAAGGATTTCAAGGTGTATCAGATGGATGTCAAGTCTGCCTTCTTGAATGGTGACTTAGAAGAAGAAGAAGTGTACATTGAACAACAGGATGGTTTTCAACTATCTGAGCATGGTGATATGGTCTGCAAATTGAAGAAGGCACTATATGGACTAAAGCTAGCCCCTAGAGCCTGGTATGAAAGACTGGACAAACATCTTTTGAAGATTGGTTTCAACAAAGGTACTACTGACAGTAACCTATATTTCAAAATTGATCATGAAAACATCTTGATTGTTGAAGTATTTGTTGATGATATCATATTTGGAGGAAGAGACAATATGTGTAAAACCTTTGCAAATCAAATGAAAAGTGAGTTTGAGATGTCAATGCTTGGTGAAATGAATTTCTTCTTGGGTTTGCAAATTACTCAGCTAAAGAAAGGAGTCTTTATCTCTGAGACCAAATATGTGAAAGAATTGTTGAGAAAATTTGGAATGGGAGATTCAAAGCCAATGAACACTCCCGTGGCAACCAGATGTAAGTTGAGCAAAGATGATGACTCTCCTAAGACAGATCAGACAAAGTACAGATCAATGATTGGAGGATTATTGTATCTCACTTAAACTAGACTAGACATAATGCAGGCTATTGGTCTTGTGGCGAGATTCTAGGCTGATCCCAGAGAATCTCATGTTATGGCAATCAAAAGGATTTTTAGGTACCTAAAAGGAACAGTTGAGTATGGTCTATGGTATCCTAGAGATCATAATTTTTCTCTTCATGCATATACAGATGCAGATTGGGCAGGAGATCTGGATGATAGGAAGAGTACAAGTGGAGGAGCATTCTTTTTGGGAAAAAGATTGGTTTCTTGGCTAAGCAAAAAACAAGAGGCAATATCCCTGTCTACAACTAAAGCAGAATACATGGCAGCAGTAGGTAGTTGTACTCAAGCTTTGTGGATGAAGCAGATGCTAAGAGACATTAAAGTAGAATATGAGGAGCCTATCACAATTTTCTGTGATAATTCAAGTGTAATAAATATTTCTAAGAATCCGATGTTGCATTCTAAGACTAAGCATATATCTATCAAGTTTCACTTTCTGAGAGAGCAAGTGAACAAGGATGAAGTTAGATTGGAGTATGTGCCCTCCAAGGATCAAATTGTAGATATTTTTACTAAACCTCTTCCCAAGACTCTTTTGGGTATCTCAGGGAGAAGTTAGGGGTTATTTCCCCTCCGATGATGAACTAGGATGCATTGATGTACATCAATCCAGTGGATATCACAGTCATATCTTGTGATCCGGATTGATGATAAGGGAGCTGCTACTCAGGGGGAGCAGCTGGTATGTTCTGAAGTAATAGAGTTGCAAGTATGAGCCCTTTGCCATTGATGTCAAAGGGGGAGAGAAGACATGTGAAAAACAAGTGGTTGCTGATCAAAGGGGGAGCAATAAAGGAAGAGAAGACATGTGAATAGTTGTTGTTGTTAGGGGGAGTTGTAACAGCAAGGAGAAGTTCCTGTCTTGATGGTTTTTCACATCATATGTTGCCATCAATGCCAAAGGGGGAGATTGTTGCAAGTATGGGCCTAACTGGTGTTTTCATTGATGTCAACATACTCATGTTGCATTAATGAGAAGGATCAAATGACCTGTGTGCTAAGGATGTTGAGAAAATAAGTCTCAATCAGGAACAGTGAAGAACAGTGCTGACAAGAAGGTAAAATTCCTCCATAGGTTGAGGATCAGAGGATGCGGTTTAAAGGGTTTGTAGATATAAGTCTTGAGATGCTCCAGTCAAGTTTTTAAAGGTCCGTATGAAGATTTGAAAAAGTTATGGTCGATCAAGTAGAACCAGTTCCGGCAAGTGTTCAGAAGTGACAGATTGCCATAGATAGGTCTGGTGAGATCTAGAATTTCATTATCCCATTCTGCAGATCTGAGGGAGTGTTGAGGACATCCCTGTGAATTATCAACTAGATTTGTTCATGGGTTGAAGGTCCGGAAGAGCCTATTCATTTGTGACAGTGATGACAGACTGTGTTCTTGAAGCTCCAAATGAAGGAGAGAAGAATTCTAGTAGGATGATGAAGTGCGGATGTTCTTAGTGATTCAGGGAAGGTTATGATGATCGTTGGATCATGTCTAGTTAATGTTGGTGGTCCGCATTGAAGTTAGAGTTTGCATTTGAAGAATAACCATGGATATTGGTGTTCTTCTTGAGACTAGCTGACCGGATGTATTACACGTCTTGCGAATGTTCTTGTAGGTGTTTGCTGACTTAGATGATTGTTCCTAAGTCGATGCCTTGTATAAATAAGGGATTGTGAATTCATTTTGAAGTGTGTCTTGTGGTGATGAGTGTGTGGTAGCAAAGAGAAGTGCGAAAGGCAGAGCAGAAGTATTGGGCTTAAATGGAATTAATTCAAGCATGCTGAAGATGCTATTCTCTAGTTCATAAAGGTGATACTTATTCTTTTGTAGATAGTGTCTCTTGTAGGTAGTGAGCCTCTTGTGAGCAGTGTGCTCAGGCAGTAAGCCCTAATTGGCATGTGCCATTTTAATCTTTCTATTCTTCTAATAGAGAATACTTTCTTGGGTTAATCACCCTGTGGTTTTTTCCCTTAACCGAGTTTTCCACACCAAAATCTTGGTATCATATGTGTTGATATGTTTTTTCTTTTGATTTGAATGCATTATGGTTCATGATTAATATTATGCTACTCACTAAAGAAGATTCAAGTGTTTAAGAAGAGAAAGTTTCACACAACTAATTCACCCCCCTTCTCAATTGTACGCCCTAAGTCTAACAAAACCCACAATGGCCTACTCCACAACCTAGTTGGAACCAACAGTAGCCAAACCCATGGCCCCAGCAAGGTTTTCAAGGTTCCAACTATATCCCCTAGTGGCCTACACAGCAACCTCAATGGAACAAGAACCAACGATGGTAGCCTCAATGGAACAAGAACCAAGAAAGGCAGCAAAATGCAACTTACTAGCAACCTATGATTCCATCTCAACCACATCATCTAGCCATAATGCCTCCATTCGTAGCTCAAAATCCACCTCATAGACCTACTCAAATCCCTTCCCAACCTGCACTTAATCCTAACAACAAGCATGTTCAATAGGCTTATACTAACGAGGTGATGCAATACCTCACCTACGGGGTAGAAGTGAGTAATGTTCATCTCATTTCAAAGAAGCAACTTGCAGGCCCTTCATCTCCCTAAATTACAAAACTTGAATATGAAGAACCCACAGAGGAAGCCTCAAATAAACCACCTTTGGAACCTGAATCAACTCAGGGCCCTCAGATCATTTCACATCCTACGCCTCCTTTCCCTGAGTACTTGGCTATCCAAAAACAACTAGCACAGTCTAAAACTGACCTCATACGCTAGTTACGAGATATAAGCATAAAGATTCCCTTAATCCAAGCCATCCAAGATATTTCCATCTATACTTAAGACTATTAGAGATCTTTGCATAAAGAAACTAGGAAGGAAGAGGGTAGACCCAAAGATAGTTAATATTTTGGGTAACCTTGCTGACATAATGTTGGAAAATATAATGGTTCCCAAATATACATATCCAGGTAGTCCAGTAGTGGATGTTAAAATCAATGGGACTTTGATTAAGAATACCCTGATAGATTTTGGTGTTGCAATTAATGTAATGACTAAGGAGACAATGCAGACACTCCAGTTGAGCAACCTTAGGCCTACCCAGACAATCTTACAATTAGCTGATAGGTCTATAGTTAAACCTAAAGGAGTCATTGAGGATTTGGGCATTGCATTAGATTCTTGGGAATACCCTTCTGATTTCATAGTCCTACATCCCAAGGTTAATCTCACTGGTTATCCTCTTATACTAGGCAGACCATGTCTTGCCATAACAGATGTATTTATAGGTTGCAGGTCTGGTAACATGATCATATCCAATGGGACTGTGACCAAGAAATTAGTTTTATATCCACTAGGCCAACCATACCATGAGCTTGAGCAGACCATTTGGCCTACCCTGGAAGATGAGGACAACTACTCTCTGCAAACCTTGATGACTATTGAACACAACCACTTACTAGATATTCAGGATGAAGAAGAGTTGATTGCTCACATTATACAAAAATGACTGTGAAAGGCACCTGCAGTAGCAAGACTATTTATCTTTCTTACAAGATCCCTTAAGAAGCATAATACCTACTAGTTCATCAGAAGAGTATCTCAAATATTTCATACTTTGTTACTCTAGCAATGCTTTCCAGTAATACCTAGCCTTGATTTGTCCTCTATGCAAGCAATGTCTAAGCCATTAGAAATCAAGCCAAGATAAATGTTAACTGTTAATAATGCATTGACTAATGAACAATAGCAATCCCTGCATGCAATATTACAAACCCATTTAGCAGCATTTGCATGGGATTATAGTGACATGAAAGGCATAAATCCTACTTTGTGTATGCATAAAATTTACATTGATGATGGCCATAGACCTATAAGACAACAACAGTGACGCATGAACCCTGCTCTCAGAGAGATAGTGAAAGAAGAACTTTAAAAGCTTTTAGATGCAGGGTTTATATACCCCATTTCAGATAGTGAATGGGTTTCACCATTGGTCATAGTTCCCAAGAAAAGTGGCAAATGGAGAGTTTGTGTTGATTACAGTGAACTAAATGCTGCCACTAGGAAGGATCACTTCCCATTGCCCTTTATTGATCAAGTTCTTGACTCTTTAGTAGGGAAGAAATATTTCTAATTTCTTGATGGTTTTTGTGGCTATAACCACATCAAGATTACACTAGAGGATCAAGATAAGACAACATTTACTTGCCCTTGGGGGACCTATGCATATTATGTCTTGCCTTTTGGTCTCTGTAACGCTCCAGCCACATTCCAAAGAGCAGTCCTTAGTATTTTCTCTAATTTTGCCCATGTTAGCATGGAAATTTACATGGATGACTTCACCACATACGATGGAACATATGATGAAGCTTTACACAACTTGGAGAAAGTTTTAAAGAGATGCACAGAGCACAATCTATCTTTGAGCAATGAAAAATGTTTTATGATGATGACATAGGGAATAGTCTTGGAACATTTTATCTTAAGTGCAAGAACACAAGTTGACCCAAAGAAGATTGAAATTATATCTACCCTGCCTATTCACAGAAATAGAAGGATGTAAGGAGCTTCCTTCGACATGTAGGTTATTCAAGATTTTAGCAAAATTCCTACACCTCTATTTACTCTGTTGACAAGACATTGAATTTGAATGGACTCCAGACTATCAGAATTCATTTGAGAAGCTAAAAGTATCCTTGACACAAGCTCTAGTTCTCAGAGGTCCAAATTGGACACTGCCTTTTCATATCCATATGGATGCATCAGACTTTGCCATTGGATCAACCCTAGGCCAACAAGAAGGAAATAAAGAGTATGCAATATACTATGTAAGCAAAAACCTACAGGGGCTGAGTTGAACTATACTATGATAGAAAAGGAAATGTTAGCTGTTGTTTTTGCAATTAACAAATTTAGACACTACATTACTGGTTATAAAGTGTTCATACATACAAATCATATAGTAATCAGATATTTGATGAATAAGACAATAGTGGGTGGCAGACTTGTAAGATGGTTATTGTTATTACAAGAATTTTACATAACAATTGTTGACAAACCAGGAAAAGCTAATGTAGTTGTTGATTTTTTGTCAAGATTGCCTACACAATCATCAGAAGGAGTGGTTGATGACTCTTTTCCTAATGAGCATCTATTTTCTCTAACTATACACACTCCATGGTATGCAGATATAGCTAATTATTTAGTTATAGGGTAGATTCCAAGTTACTTTTCTCCAAGGGAGAGAAGACAACTAGTTCACAAATGCTTCCCTTATTCTTGGATTTCTAGATTCCTATTCTACACTGGTCCATATAACATTATGAGAAGATGTATCAGAGAGGATGAAGTGTTTGATATATTGAAGGCATGTCATGATGAACCCTATGGTGGACATATTGTAGCCAAAAGGACAGCCTTCAAAATATTGACAATAGGATATTACTAGCCAATACTTCATAAAGATTCTATCAAGTATACTAGAAGTTGTAATCAGTGTCAAAGGATGGGGTGACCTACAAGAAGTGATGAAATGCCTTTGCAACCACAAATAACATTGGCTCCTTTTGATAAGTGGGGGTTGGATTTTGTTGGTACTATCTCTCCTACTTCAAACAATAAGGAATATATACTAGTATGCACTGATTACTTAACCAAATGGGTGGAAGTTAAAGCCTTGTAGTTTGCTAGAGATGGTAATGTGGCAAAATTTTTGTATGATGAAATCTTCACTAGATATGGTGTATCAAGGGAGACAACGACTGATCAAAGACCACAATTCACATTAGACTTAATCACTATACTGGTGGAGGAATATCAGATTAGACACAAGAAGTCCACTCCCTACCATCCTCAGGCTAATGGTCAAGTTGAGGTCACAAATAGGGAGATTGAGAATATATTGACAAAAATAGTACAGCTTCATAGAAGAGATTAGGTTTCCAGGTTACCAAAAGTTGTTTGGGCATATAGAACTACATGGAAGACAACCACATGATTCACTCCTTATGAATTGGTTTATGGTACGACAATAGTCCTACCTATAGAATTTGAATATAAAGCCCTAAGGACAATAGTAGAATTGGGGATGGATTTAACAAAAGCTCAAAAGGATAGACTACAACATTTGAATGCTCTTGATGAAATCAGATTGGAAGCCATCCACCACACAGAGGTTATATAGAAATAGAGAATTAAATGGCATGACAAGTATATCAAGACTAAAGAATTCACTATTGGTGATTGGGCCCTTCTCTATGATTCCAGATAGAAATATTTCAAGGGCAAACTTCAATCTCAATGGTTGGGACCATATAAGATTAAACAAGTATTCCCTAATGGTGCAGTCCAATTACAAACCATTGATGAGGTCTGATTTTTATTGCTAGTAAATGGACATAGGCTGAAACTGTATAAGAAACCACTTTAAAAAGATGATTTTCTCATCTCTCTAGCCACTCAATATGGTACTCATGGTGCTCTTAAAGAAGGCTCTGCGACACACATTGATACACTGTCAAAAGTTGATCCACCAATCATGTCTAGTGATGCAGAGGTTGAGTTGCATGACTCAACCCCTGTCACTGAGACTTAATTTTTATTGCTTTATAATTCACATGCACACACAGCACACTATCCATTGTGAACACAGTTAACTCCAGAGGGACCTATTTTTCACTCTCAGATTGGGACCTGTTACCGTTGGGACCTGACATATTTCATATGTAATTATTCAGTCAGGACCTATGTTGGAGGCACCCGTAGCAACTCATGTCTGTAGATGTCTTCAACACTTTGGCGACCAGTACACCATTTTCCCACTCATTTTGTATCTTCTATCATTGCTTCATTATTTTGAAATAACTCCATCGCTACTGCAAAAGTGTTCATCTCAAGATTATGAGTTGTTCATTCCCGCATGGCGTGCTTTCACCTCACATCAATTCTACAGAACCTGCCACCTTACCATTTACCCGCATGCATGTCATCTTGCTCGGATCAAATAAAATGCCAAATACGTGTTCTCAAATTCCAAGGTATGCTGATCATTTATTTCCATAACATGTGTACATAAGGTAACTTTCAATGATTAACTTATCTTTCTTTCTATATTCATTATTACTTTTTATTTATTTCATTCATACAAAAATATTTATCACCATTGCATTTAATAAGTACTCTTCCTTTCCTATCAATTCCCACGTGAAGTGAGGTCACTTCACACATTAGTTGGGGGGAGGGGTTTAATTTTTCAATTTTGCCATCTTTATCTTTTGAGATACTAGATAGAACATCCTATGCCATTTTCTAAAAGATAGTAAATTTACCCTATCTCACCCAAAGTGTGAACTTGTTACATTGAGAAAGTTACAGTTGGAAAGAGTAGGAGAGGCAACAAATTGTAGGTTGGTTCTTTTTATGGTGATGGAATCAAAGTTTAGCAGAAATTGACACTCTAAGAGGTTGCAGAACACAGAGTTGTAGAGCATAGAAATAATGGGGTGTGATGTGATATGACGAGAGCTGTCTACACATAAGGAAATATTAGAGGATGTGTTGGTGCTACCACTCTTCACCAGAGTAGGATGGCTGGACTACTTTTTGAAATTAACAGAATATGATAATGAAATGGCAAAAGAATTTGTAGCTACATTGTAGTATGATGAGTCAGTGGTCAGGGGATTGGTTGTAGATGCTTCTGAGATCGCCATTACCCAAGTCACAAGATTAACGCACACAGGGTCTAAATATCCAGCTTGCGCTAATGCAGCTACAGCAAGGGAAGAATTTTGTGAGTGAGGAGAGCACCTAGACTCAACAACACAAGGTAAAAAGAGATTGTCCCTTCCATTCTGTTGGTGCTTGAATTGACTGTCAGTTCCCGAGCAATTTTCATGCAGGCACCTTCCCAAAAAATCCAAAGAAATTTAAGTTTTGGCACCCCCTCAGTGTTTTTTAGCACCTGCATCATAGTTCTTGAGGAGGTGGTCTTCATGTTTTCTCCATCGGCGAGTTTGTATTTGTCTTGGCGATCATGATGGTAGCAGTCATATCTTCTTCCATCGCCAAGACTTTATACTATCGGCGAAGGAAATTTTTGTTCCACTGAAGGAGTTGGTCAGGCCGATGAGGATTTGGATGTCTATCGGCGAGAGTGGTATTGTCGGCCGAGGAGTTTTTTATGGCGCTGATAGACAAGTGTCTTGCCGATGGAGTATTGTTTTTGAGGTTTGAACCTCACCGGCGAACCTCAGTATTGAACCTTGCCATTGAACCATTAGGTTGAACCGGTTCAATGGTTCAATGGTTCAGGGGCTTTGGTTCCATATTTTATGTAAGTGAATCCTTTACTCATCTATGTGATCCAATCAGTATGGTTAAACCATCCGCTTGAACCCTTTTCTCAAAGGTTCAATGGTTCAACGGTTCAACAGTTCAGAGCTTTGTGATTTTGGTCTCGGCGAGCGTCATTTTTGTTGTGCTGATGGCCTTTGTCTTGGCGACGAGTGTGTTTTGCTTGGCCATTGGAGAGACTTGGTAGATCGGTGAAAGTCTGGAATGCCTGGCCGATAGTCTATCTCTGGCCAATGGGATGTTGAATGTCTTCTAGGCTGGCCATCGGAGAGAACGTTGGGATCGGTGAGAGTTTGTTTGGGCGAGCCGATGGTGTTAGTCTCACCGACGAAGTAGAGAGCGAAAGCGTTGTTGGTGTGACTTTGTTCATCGGTGGAAGTGTGAAATGTTTGGCCGACGATGTTGGTCTGGCCAATGGCGAAGGTGTTGTCGGTGAGACTATTGAGATCAGCAGGAGAATTGTGGGGTGTGCCGATGGCTTGGGTCTTGGCAATAGGCTTTTGGCGAAGGGTCATGTGTCGAGCACAACAAAATGCTCAACACCTATTATGCATGTGGCCGCACTTATAAAGTAATAGAGGGGTCTCCATACCATGCATGTGGGATTAATTTCCCTGCATATTTGAACCTGTGATGAAGCACGTTTTGGCGGGAAATTCTTTTTTGAACGTTGTGATAGTTTTCTCGGTGGCTGCGGGTGGTTGAGCCATCAATGGCAACTGTGCTGAGGCATGGGCGAGTAGTTGAACAGTCATGCACCCAATTTTTGGCATGAGGAGTCCTGGATGGTGGCATAGGGCTCGAGGCCACCCTTGTCTACTCTTCTATCTGATGCAGCAATAACTTTTGAGCGCCATTCCTTCTAAGGATTGTATCTGGTGGATTTTGGTCAAAACCTATAATTAATTGCTAGAGGTACACTTTCTGGCCGATATAGGCAGACTGTGTTACCATTTTTTGAGGTTGTTGAAAGTTAAACATTTTTGGCTCTGTAATGCAATACAACTGATTTGGTTGCTCTGTGCAGCAAAACTTGTGAGTTTATATATCTCCTGTTGTATGTTTTTGCATGAATCCACTAATTTCATGGTCAATCTCATATGAATAATGCTATGTTTGCATGTGTTGTGCTAATTATGTCTCCAGTCTTGCATGTATCTTTCTTTTGAGTCTAGGTATTCAAGGAATGTCTAAGATTCTAGAACATAGAATTCCTGTGTTGAATGTTTAATCTTTTAACTTCTACTCAAAGGGTAGATTAAACTGTTTTCAGATTGAATATTGGGAAGGATATACTGCAATAGGGATGCCATAAGTATAGATAGCTTAACACTTTGTATTGGGAGATATTTGTAAGGCAGGTATCATATGTATCCCCCTGAAATCTAGTTTTAGTTGTTCATGCATATCATTCACAGGTGTATGTCTATTGACTCCAGGCCCTAGATAGGCACCAGTCTTGCTTTGTGTTAGTGTTATATACCATGTCCAGCTTTGCATCAAAATATAAAATCAAAATCAAAACTCTAAAACAACCATTAGGACAGTAGAATTAGTTTTAGGATCCAAGTCCTCTGTCTACAACTGCAAATAGGCCCAAAGCTAGCCCCTTTGCTTTTATCTTTCAGTTTTAGTCTACTTACAAGAGGACTTATCTGCTTTATGTCAGCATCCCAGCCTTTGTATGCATATCCTCATGGATGCTGAGTAGGGAATACCCCCTAGCTTTTGCAGAGCCTGAAGAAGAAGAGGAGATAAAATATAGAGTCTATCTCCTACACTATTGGCCCCTGGCCCAGAGATCTTGTTGATCATTGATGGCTACCTTGTAGGGAAATCTGGGAGTAAGCATCCAGTCTGGGAAAAAACCAACAGAAATTGGCGACTCTACTGGGAATGGATTGATAAAAATGAATAAATTTGTGGCCCATCCGAGTCACCAACAGAAATTGGCAACTCTGCTAGGGAGTGATTTGAAAATTGTTATTTTTTGTCCTCCCTGGTGGAATATTTGTGGCCCATCTGAGTCGCAACAGAAATTGGCGACTCTACTGGGGAGAGGAGAGAGAGTCAAGTAACCTGAGGGTTGGAAAATCTAGTTTCTAGTGAAGTTGTTGTAGCAAAAAGGAACCATGTGGTGCTCTACTGGGGTGATGAATCCAGAAAACAAAAGTGCCTTGCTAACATTCTGTCCTCTCTCTGAGAGGTGGCGACTCTGTTGAAAGAACCTATCAGTGCTGCAACATATATCCAGGTATTCATCTTTGATTCAAAATGTTGAGTTTAGAACAGCAAGCCTAGTCGTGCTCTCAGAGAAGACCATTCTTTATTGAAAGATATAAAGCCCTAAATTTCACAGGGATATATGGTTACCCAAATATTATTCCCAATAAAATTAGAAGATGTTTGCCAAAATATAGTGGATCAGATTCTGAATCGGTAAACAAACATCTGCAAAGATTTTGTAATTTAATAGAAGATTATGAGGTAGAGGATGAAGATGTAGTAATGAGACTCTTTGTTCAGTCATTGGAAGATGATGCTAGGATATGGTTTTTAGACCTGCCTGTTTGTTCAGTTTCTTCATGGATAGATTTAGAAGTTGCATTCCTAGGGTAGTTTGGTGAAAGGTTTGATGTGGCCTCATTGATCATACATTTTATGAATATCCAAAGGGAAGATGAGGAACTGGTTCCAGCCTTTAATCTTGGTTTATTAAATTGCTCAAGCAGATCCCTGAATATATGAGACCTAATAATGCATTGTGCTTGACAATTTATTTGGCTGTATTTGATGAAGAAATGAGTTATTTGTTGAGAGATAAAGAACCAGTCACACTTCACCAGGCTTTCCAATTTGCTATGGACATAGAAAATAATGAGAAATATGGAATGCCAGTAGGTTTCATGGCTGCAAGTTGTCAAAGCAGTTATCAAAGTGAATATATTTCAGCTCTCCCAATATGTGCATTAAAAGATGATTGTGTAGAGGGAAATATATTTTAGAATAATGTGTGCATCCATGATGTCATGCATGAAGAAAATGTTGCTGAAAATGTAGGCACATCCTATAATGATGTGGACAAAGATTATTGTCTACATCTAGAAGAAAAGCCTGCAGGTGCAAGATGCTCTCCAGATGATGAAATGAAAGATATACATGAGGTTGCATCATGTAGCAATAGGAATATCCCAGTTATTCCTGACTATTTGTATAAGGTGGATATGCAAGGCTTCACTCTGAATATAGAAAACATTGATTCAAGGGATGGTAGTGAATATGCTAGTGATTGTCAGCATTCAGATGTATGTGTGAGCCTTTCAGATGATGAAATATATTTGGATGCTGAATATGAATGTTTCCTTGAAGATTCTGACCATTTTCACAATGCAGAAGTTAAAAAATTTGCTTTTGGGTATCAGTGCATTGGTGAAGAGGAAAGATAGGGTCACTATTCAAAAGTGGATAGACAAGTTACTGATGTATATGCTCATACAGTCGGGGATAGTGTTGATTGCAGGGGTAACTATGAAGCTTTTGATAAAGGGCTGCACTCTGAGCTTTTTATGCCTTCTCTTGAGACATTTTAGGTGGACATTAGTGACAAAACTACCGTGCATGATGATGATGGATATCTGTATGTTCATCAAGATAAATTTGATTATGAGATGTTGCTTGTGCCTGAATATTGCATGTTTGATACAGAGGAGCTCTTATTTTTTGAGGAAGGGCAAAATTCTGATGTGGATTCATTTGTTTCATGTGAGTCTGTTATTTTTCCAAGCAACATCAGTGACTCATATGATGATGACATTCTACAACTGATAATAATATATGCTGATGAAGCTAGTTGTAGATTTGTTGAAGAAAAAGAAATGAGCAGCAGCACAAATAATTGCTAAGGGGCTTGCTGCAGACAGTTAAATGCTTTTAGGCTTCATTTGAAGAAATCAAAAGAAAATCAGGTGTTTGACAAAGGAAAAGTCTGGTTTTTCCTTTTTGGTGGCCTTGGGCCACCATGTTTATTTTGAAATAATGTGAATGGTGATGCAGATTGGTACAAGTTTGACTCTGTGCCCAATGGATAGGGGACTGGTCTACATCCTAGAGTTCTATGGTTCTTGCCATGCCTGCAAGAGGCATGCATCCTCAGACAGAGCCATTATTGGTGCCTGAATTGACTATCAGTTCCTGAGCAATTTTCATGCAGGTACCTTCCCAAAAAATCCAAAGAAATTTAAGTTTTGGCACCCCCTCAGTGTTTTTCAGCATCTGCATCATAGTTCTTGAGGAGGTGGTCTTCATGTTTTCTCCATCGGCATGAGTTTGTATTTGTCTTGGCGATCATGATGGTAGCAGTCATATCTTCTTCCATCGCCAAGACTTTGTGCTGTCGGCGAAGGAAATTTTTATTCCACCAAAGGAGTTGGTCAGGCCGATGAGGATTTGGATGTCTATCGGTGAGAGTGGTATTGTCGGCCGAGGAGTTTTTTGTGGCACCGATAGACGAGTGTCTTGCCGATGGAGTATTGTTTTTGAGGTTTGAACCTCACCGGCAAACCTCAGTATTGAACCTCGCCATTGAACCATCGGGTTGAACCGGTTCAATGGTTCAACGGTTCAGGGGCTTTGGTTCCATATTTTATGTAAGTGAATCCTTTGCTCATCTATGTGATCCAATCAGTATGGTTGAACCATCCACTTGAACCCTTTTCTCAAAGGTTCAATGGTTCAATGGTTCAACAGTTCAAAGCTTTGTGATTTTGGTCTCGGCAAGCGTCATTTTTGTTGTGCCACTGGCCTTTGTCTTGGTGATGGGTGTGTTTTGCTTGGCCATCGAAGAGACTTGCTAGATCGGTGAAAGTCTGGAATGCCTGGCCGATAGTCTATCTCTGGCTGATGGGATGTTGATGGTCTTCTAGGCTGGCCATCAGAGAGACCGTTAGGATCGGTGAGAGTTTGTTTGGGTGAGCCGATGGTGTTAGTCTCACTGACGAAGTAGAGAGCGAAAGCGTTGTCAGTGTGACTTTGTTCATCGGTGGAAGTGTGAAATGTTTGGCTGACAGTGTTGGTCTGGCCGATGGCGAAGGTGTTGTCAGCAAGACTATTGAGATCGGCAGGAGAATTGTGGGTTGTGCCGATGGCTTGGGTCTTGGCGATAGGCTTTTGGCGAAGGGTCGTGTGTCGAGCGTGGCAAAATGCTCGACACCTTTTATGCATGTGGCCGCGCTTATAAAGTAATAGAGGGGTCTCTGCACCATGCATGTGGGATTAATTTCCCTACATATTTGAACCTACGGTGAAGCACGTTTTGGCGAGAAATGCTTTTTTGAACACTGCGACAGTTTTCTCGGTGGTTGCAGGTGGTTGAGCCATCAATGGCGACTATGCTGAGGCGTGGGAGAGTTGTTGAACAGTCATGTACCCAATTTTTGGCGTGAGGACTCCCGAATGGTGGCACAGGGCTCGAGGCCACCTTGTCTACTCTTCTGTCTGATGCAACAATAAATTTTGAGCGCCATTCCTTCTAAGGACTGTATCTGGTGGATTTTTGTCAAAACATGTAATTAATTGCTAGAGGTACACTTTCTGGCCGATATAGGCAGATTGTGTTACCATTTTTTGAGGTTGTTGAAAGTTGAACATTTTTGGCTCTGTAATGCAATATAGCTGATTTGGTTGCTCTGTGCAGCAAAACTTGTGAGTTTATGTATCTCCTGTTGTATGTTTTTGCATGAATCCATTGATTTCATGGTCAATCTTATATGAATAATTCTATGTTTGCATGTGTTGTGCTAATTCTGTCTCCAGTCTTGCATGTATCTTTCTTCTAAGTCTAGGTATTCGAGGAATGTCTAAGATTCTAGAACATAGAATTCCTGTGTTGAATGTTTAATCTTTTAACTTCTGCTCAAAGGGTAGATTAAACTATTTTCAGATTGAATATTGGGAAGGATATATTGCAATAGGGATGCCATAAGTATAGATAGCTTAACACTTTGTATTGGGAGATATCTGTAAGGCAAGTATCATATGTATCCCCCTGAAATCCAGTTTTAGTTGTTCATGCATATCATTCACAGGTGTATGTCTACTGACTCTAGGCCCTAGATAGGCACCAATCTTGCTTTGTGTTAGTGTTATATACCATGTCCAGCTTTGCATCCAAATATAAAATCAAAATCAAAACTCCAAAACAACCATTAGGACAGTAGAATTAGTTTTAGGATCCAAGTCCTCTGTCTACAACTGCAAATAGGCCCAAAGCTAGCCCCTTTGCTCTTATCTTTCAGTTTTGGTCTACTTATAGGAGGACTTATCTTCTTTCTGTCAGCATCCCAGCCTTTGTATGCATATCCTCATGGATGCTGAGTAGGGAATACCCCCCTAGGTTTTGCAGAGCCTGAAGAAGAAGAGGAGATAAAATATAGAGTCTATGTCCTACACTGTTGGCCCCTGGCCCAGAGATCCTGTTGATCATTGATGGCTACCTTGTAGGGAAATCTGGGAGTAAGTATCCAGTCTGGGAAAAAACTAACACATTCTTTTGGGGAAAATATGCTTCATATATCATTAAATACTTTACCTATGATGGCCGGCATAATTTGTTGTATACTGTGCATTTTAAGCTGCTTAATCATCTGCTCCATGATAAGCTAGTTAATGTTCCCAATTTCATGTATAATATATTGAAAATAATGGCATCTGAATATCAAAAATTTAAGCAAGTGGACATCACATTGTCCCATCACTGTTTAATAGCCTTATTCATTAAGAGAAGCCTGAGAATTCAACACCCATAGGTTGATTGGGAGGTTTTTAAACAATGTATAGATATCACAACACAGTTGGAAGAACCTGAAGCAGAGGATGAACCCCAACATGAGCTTGAACTTGAGATTGAGCCTAAGCAAGAGGGTCCATAAGAGGAAAATACTCCAGAGGATAGGCCAATGGCAACAGAGGAACCCTCATCTTCTAACCCTAAAGTTATGAGAGGCACTAATTCAACACCTATTAAGAAAAAGAGAAACAAGAAAAGTGTTGAGAAGCATAAGAGCAGTGTGAAGGGAGAAGATGTAGGGGAAAAGAGGAAGAAGAGGAGTAAAAAGAAGAGGAAAAGTGAAGACAAGTAGGAAACTGTTACTCCCAGGTGCTCAGGAAGGTTGAAAAGGCAAAGTGTGAAGGCAAAAGTTGTTGAGGAATAGGGGCAGCAGGAAAAAGGTGAAAAACAACAGCACCATGATCCAACGCTAGTGAATATAGATTCAGATAAAGAAGGAAATGCCCCTAAGGATGTCCCTGCTGATGCTCATGAAAGTGTTAATGTGTCTGCCAAAAGGAGGAGGTATGTTTATTCATCTTATGATTCTGATTCAGAAGATATGTTTATTGTAAAGAAAATGGGAAAGTCAGTTCCTAGTAGTTCTACTAAGGAAATTTTTGATATAATTGGGGATGATAATGATGAAGGTCTGAATTTTAAAAAGGAAAAAGAATTGTTGGAAGATAGGAACATAAGAAAAGAACTTCAATAAGCTCTTAATAGGATAAAACAATTGGAAGAGCAGGTGAAAGGATATGAAGAGGACAAAGAAAAGGAGAAAAGAATACAAGAGTTGGAGGAGAGAATTCAAACTTATGGCCATGGAACCAATTTAGATTTGTTAGCATAGATGGCTATGAGTAAAACAAAAACTAAAGAAAATGAAGTATTGACTCCACAGCCTCAGGTATCAAGAACTCCAATGTATCACACCACTTTGTCTTTGGGTTTTGAATTAATGAAACTCACTCACAAATCCAAACAAGAAAAGGAAAGATGAGAGAAGGAAAAATAGAATCTCAATACATCAATAGAAGATAAGAATTTGGTGATAAAAAGGTTGGAGGATAAGCTAACAGAGGTAATTGACAGAGCCATACAGATCATTGGGTGTAGACCTCCACCTAGGGTATATGCATTGTTTCTAAAAGAAAAATTTCTTAGTTTCCATTTTAATAGGTTCTTTAATAATCAGCCTGCTTTACATTCACGGCATATTTTTTACAGCCATTTTAAAGAAGTCAATTTAGAGGACCAAGATCAATTGTGTGAATATTGTTTGCACAACTACTTAACAACAGAGGATACAGAATGGAACCCTTCAATTTATGTTGGGGATTTGAAGGTTAGGGCACTTTTGTCATATTTCAAAAATGAGCAGCTTATAGGGGAATTGATGGACAAATATGAGGAACAAGAGAAAATAGTGGCATTGCAGATCAGGAGGGAAGCACTGAATCTTGATATAATCCTTACTCAATGGTTAACACTCCTCTCACACAAAGGTCTAGGAAAAATAATTATGGATTTGAGACTACGGGATCACAAAAGGATACAACAGTTAGCAGGACCTATGCTTCAAAATTGTCTAAGGTATGTGCAAGATAGACAGAATAGTCTGACTCCAATACTACCGAGGAAAGAGCCTCACTCTTTCCATAATTTTATGAACATGTTTGAAAGAGTGCGCAAGTACATCCAAATTTTAGAAAAAATAGGAGTGGGATGGCTTCCACTTACTTTTCATCCTCCTATTCTCCTCTATCTAGTACCACACTAGACAGGAGAAAAGAATGATGAATGTAGGAATGCAGAAATAGTCAGGATGGATAGGCTTGTGTGTTACAATGGTTTTTATCTTAAACAAGGAGAGGGAGTCAGATAAATAATGGACCCTAGGCAGATTACTTTGCACTACAATCTTCTTCCCTAGATGTTTAGTTCAATGATTTTTCTTGAGGCCAAGAAAAAGGCTAGTTGGAGGGAATGATGGGTTGAAATATTGACCTCTTTTTATATCCTTTTTATATGCTTTTAGAACTTTTCCATATGATCCTCCAAATATTTTTCCAACATCACCATCATTATATACTACCTTTTTATATACTTTTCAAGGCTTTGAATCTATGATATTAATATGGAATATGGTGATGATATTATCAATTGAATGATTTAAATATGAGTATGCATGCAATATAAATGGGATTCTATGGTTTAATTATGAAGGTTATTTGTGTGCATATGTTTTGTGAATTAACCCCTTGTGCAGCAAGAATGTGGCATCAAGGAAAGGAGCATTTGTAGTGAGTTGTAGGACAAGATAATTAAAGGAAGCTGAAGTTAAGATGCCAAAAAGTGTAGGCAGTTGGAGGATGAATGTGAACCATCATGGAAAAGAATAAATGCAAAAGAAGTAGACTTGTTTCAAATGTAGCTTATATGTGTTCTTCATATGAACCGTTGCATAAGAATTCTTATTTGAATAGGACTCTCCTTCCTCTGATTCAGTTAGATTAATAAATCGATCTTAAATATGTATCCTAGTATCTAGGAATGGATTGATTGAAGTTAGTTGGTAGTTGCATAAAACTTTCTCATTGCTATATAAGTTAGGGGGATGAGTTCGATGTTGAGTTAGTTACCTTATTTTCTAGTTACTCAGTTCTTGCTCTATTTTTTAATATTGGAAGATCTAGACATGTTTAACTAAAAAATGTCATTACTAAATAGAATCTGAAAGAGATTTTGTTTATGATATGAAATGAATGGAACTATGTGTTATGAGGATGCGTGAGTATCTGAATTAGATTTGATTTCCAATTAAGTGAGTCAGTCCCTTGAGCTGGCCACACAAGGTACTGATCCTCACTTCATTTATTTCCTTATTCATTTATGCATTCTTGTTAAATTTGTTTTCCATTAGCTTATAAATACATTACAAGTCAATTAGAATACTTTGATTGTTAAAATTACAGTAGTATGGTTCATGAACAAATGCATGCTATCTATTTTAAGTCCTCCAGAGGTTAGCATTAGTTTTCTTATAATTTTGAATGTTTTGGATTAGTTCTGTAATTTCTTGTTGTTAAGTAGTTATCTACAGCTTATGCTGAAGGTACCTATAGCCACTAGATTTTGTAACTGTTTTTACTGTTTTTGCATTTCTGTGAATTCTAGCAAAGTAAGTAGGTTTAGATAAGATAATTTAGAAAGAATATGAGCCCTGAAAGCACATACATTGCAGTGCCATCATAATATTACGCTCCTTGGTTGATAATTTAATATAGGAGTACAATAATAGAGTGGAGTATTCAAATAGGTTTACCCTTGAATTATGTTAAGTCTACAATACATTAGTTTTCCTCTACAATAGGTAGGGTTAAGACAAATAAAGAAGACACATATTGTGCCACCATAAACAAGGCTTCAAGGAGGAACATAGCAGTGGTTCCTTAGTCAAGGTCTCCTAGCAGGGTGTCTAATCCTAGGTGAATATGTCCATGTAATTTCCTATATGGGAAAATAGGGGATTCTCCTTAACAAGAACTAGGTTAGGATCAATCCTAAAAACTTGAGGTTGCACCACAATGCCCAAATTAACCTCAAAAATATTTGGTGGATCTAAGGGGGCACTATTGTGATGGAATTAGGTGAAATAAGGGCCATGATATTGAGATCTTTAGCAAAATTAATAGCACTTCTATAGTAGGGATCCTATATGTAGTGTCATGATATGAGGTTGGGATAGTACTTGAGGTGAGATTGAAGAGGAGAATAAATATTCTCCATGCATCCATGGGATGTTATATTAGGCCTCTCACATCTTGAGGATGGACTGCTCCATGGGTTGTACATGACAACACCAACATACACCATCCTTGGCAATTTGCTCTACAAGAGAGGGGTGCACTTCATTGACTAAAACCCTAGACACACTAGACTTAGAGGGTGAAGATGCCCCAAAATGGGAATAAATAATTAAAGTGATCCCCAAGGAAGGAGGAACTAGAACTAGAGCTAAAGGAGGCAACACAAGCCTCATGATGTTTCTACTTGGGTGATGGCCAATTATTGAAAGCGTACATGTGTGAACATAGATAAAGTAGGGAAAATATTATCATCCTTGACCTAGCTATGGTCAAAATTAGGTTAGGAAAGATTTGATGGATCAATTCTTGTGATGAGGAATTTACCTAGAGTATGAGAGGAAAAGAAGACCTCAAGTGCACTCTATAGTGAAGACTTCTAGGGGGAACCGGTCTCATCAAAGATGAGTGACCTCAAGTCAAAACAAGGGTGATGGTAAGGGATTGGACCTCCTCAATCAAAAAAATATTTAAGTTAGGTCTGATATGAAGGAATGCACCATGAGAATCCCATATAGAGTTTTCAACAAGGCACCCTCAAGGATACACCCTTAGGTCTAGCACCATTAGCATTTCTATGGAGTTAGTGGTCTAGGTTGAATGAATGGTGATGGGATGCTTGTGACTAAGACTATCACCAACATCAATAGCAACAATAAATATAACACCAAAATTAATAGAGTTGTCCTTAAATGAAACGAAATAAACCCAACCAAAATCAAAAGAACAGGAAGAATGAGAAGCAAAGTGCTTGGTAGATCTATTGTTGGTGTTAGTCTTATTTTTATGCTTCACACCAAGATCAAGTAGGGGATTATATGAGACATCTCTCTTGCACTTAGAAGATACATGAGGTGAGTCTTTAGAAACACCACCCTTATCTTGAATTTAATGATGTATATGCAAATACACGATGGTAAGGACAATACTTGGGAGGACCAAACTTATGGGTGAAATCCATTCTACTACCTTTAGATTTTCCCCTACAAACATCCTTCTTAGCCAAAAAGGCGACCTTCAGAGAGTCTATGTTTTTCTTCTCAAGTCAAAAATCAAACACACCATCAAAGGTTCTAACAATGTCAAAGATGAGGGTGAAATTGTTGACAAGGTCAATGAAATTGTATAGAGAACTATATTCATGGTTTTACAACCAAGTCAAAGCATCAATTTGAAGAGTTTGAGAGAAGATATTGAGCAAGGGAAGATCCTCATGTTCCCAATCCATACAAACTATAGAGAAGGCCTAAATATTTTATAATGGGATCTCATCTAGATGAGGTATGAGAACATAGGAGCTCAAGGAGAAAAACTATAAGGAGAAGTGCTCAAATTGCAAGTGCTACATAATCCTTGGTCAACACAACACTAGGGATCAACCTAATAGGGAAGTGATGGAAAAATGAGGAAGAGGGAACTTGAAATTCTATGTTGAGCAATAGGAAGGGTCACACCTTGAACATCATTCTCGCAATATAAAGGAAGAAGGAGGAGGACCTATAGGAAGGGGACGTGTTGGATGAGGGATAACAAGAGGAGGGTCCATAGGTGGGTCCTAAGGAGGCTAGTCAATAGGATAGGAAACCTAAGGGGAAGGATCACATGGATGATCCTGAGAGGAAATTGTGTTGAATATCATCCCTAGGAGGACAATCATGAAATCATGAATGATCATTTTATGAAAACTCGCAATTCCACTTTGGAGCAAGCCTTGAGCATACAAATGATCTAAAAGTGAGTGAAATAATTATTTGGATTTTTTTAGGCATGATGAGATATTGCACATGAACTTCTCAGTTGATTTTGACCAACTAAGGCCAAAGAATAGTGTTATAATCATTAGGAGGTTTTTCAATATTACACCTTCAAAACCCCTAAAAAGGTGAAAGGATAACATGTTTAGCCACAATTAAAAATGTTGGGATAGTTGAAGGTATGTAGGGCCTATGTGAATTTGTTTAACTTTGGTCAAACAAATTAGCCTAAAATTGAGGCAAAAGGGGACAAAGGGGAACATGTTATCTAAAGGTTCCATAGAGAAGTGTGTTTGTTGATATCATGAGAATCTAAGATATGTAGAGCACTCCAAATTTAGAGTCTTCAAGGAATAATCCTATCTTGGTTGTAACCCACCCTAGTCTATGATATATTATGTGATAGCAAGTCAACTCACCCAAACAAGTTGATAAAAAAAACATTTACCATTTTGATATACATTATACAATTTAAAATTGAATAGTAATACTACGTAGTGTATTAATATGTGGTGTCATTAAAATGACCATTTATTTGTCGAACGATGTTCAAAATTTAAAAAAACAAAACTATAAATATTTAAAAGAGAGGATCACTTGTTTAGTATCCTTTCTTCAATTCTAGCATTACGTACACGTCAATTTACTTTCACATCAAGCGAACCCCACATTGAAACAAGTACTCTACCGGCATATAAAATTACAATATGGCAATATACATGGAAGTCTTTTACATTTCTGTCTTGCGCCTTAAACTGTCATACTTGCATAAAACTCAACTGCAGTAGACTGGATTGTACCAAGCATAATTTTCATCTTTACTGTTTTAGTCTTGCATGATGTACTTCATATGCTACCACAACATACAATATTCCTTGTGTAGTTTCAATAGTAGTTGTTATTATAATGCTTTATGTTCATGACTTCTTCACGAAATTGGTATATGTTGCTTATGGGTTCTCACAGATTCCAAGAGATATCTCAGAGCCTTTTGATAATTCACAAATCCCATGAACCAAAACTCGTGATTATCGACAGTTTCTACTTGTATGTATTTCTCAGCAGGCCTATCGATATTCTCACATGGAATGACTGCTTTCAATCTTCCAACAGGTATGACCACCTGCACAAACCCAATAACAAATCTCAAACTGAGAACATGAAACCTATTTAAGAAAAAACAAGATAGATCAGTTACGGTAACCATTAAATTCCTCCTGCAAGTATTGTGAACATGTTTTAGTAAGTGCATAGGAGTCACCCATAAGATTTAGTAAATACAATGCCAGTGCAAATAGAAAATAAGTCTTATAATTTTTTAGGTATATAATGGTAAACATAGAAATACTAGTGTAAAATAGTTAGTATTAACTTAATAAGAAGTAATAGCTGATTTTAGTGTTATGAACATATTTAAATACTTTAAAAAAAACATTACAAAATGATGATAATCATAAAAAACTGTGTTCATTACCCTGTATTCACACCAGCCAATCCTTCCATCAGAAGTTGTGTAGGAGAGGGGGTGATCACTGCAGAAGGCTAGTTTTTCTGTTGATATGAAGAGTAGTCCTGCAACTGGGCCAGTGTTGGTGGACAAATAACAAGCAGAGGTCTTCAAAAGCTTTTCTGTGGGACCAACACTGAAGCTTAGTTTGAATATATTCTCAAGCCCACCTTCTGCCACTATTTTGGCCCCCAAACTCACCTTTGACCATACTGTTTCAGGCATACTTCCTCCAAGCCTCACTGCAAGAAGAAACAAGTAAAAATTGTTAATCTTCAATAAGCTCTTGTACTAGCAATGATCAATGCACATGTCTTGGATTTAAGGAAGAATGTATTAGAAATAACTTACTGTGAATCAAAATATTATCAACCAAAGTCTCAGCGCTTTTGCTCCACCTAGTCAAGGTGTGAAAGACCCCATCAATCCTCCCTGTGCAAGCACATCAAGCCAACTTATGATTATTCAAAAATATTCAGAAGAAATATATTTTTCATTGGGTATGCTAGCCCTATTTATGTGGCGGGAATAATGAAAGGGGAGATGGCTGGTTTCAAGCCATTTAGGATTGATTATTCTAGTAAACAACATATGATTGGTACCAAATAGTAAGGAAAATGTGATGTGAGAATAGCGCTGATAATCCTTACTAGGTAAAATGAGATTTTACATTGTTCCAGGTTGAACTGTGCTATAAATTGGCATTGAACTACCAATAAGCCTCTGTATAAATTTGCATGCTTTAACTGATATAAAAACCAAACTAAATTTTCATATATAAGGCATACTAAATTTTAAATTTTAATTTTTTTTTCTATTACAGTTTATAAATATGGTGAGAAAAAATCTAGGGAAGAAGTTCCTTTTGTAGAACCAGGAAAGAATTGTTCTTCTTCATGGCCTTAAAGATTGTTATTCTACAAGCAACCAGCATTTTTGCTGTACCAATGTGAATTGTTCTTCTAGAAGAGATACTTCCATTATTGCAGGATCAAAAGTTATTGTTTGGCAATGTATTTGTCTTAGAAGTCTTGTCAGTGAGATGGTGGGTGTAAAGTGAAATAAGAATGTGGGTGTTGCAATTTAAAAGATATATATAAAAAAAAGAACTATTTTGAACCAAATTGGAGAAAGCATACTACCACATATAAACGATTGGAATGCAAGAAAATTACACTTTGTGGATGAATCATGAGAAGCTCCAGTGCCATCCAAAACATAAGGGCATGACTGCACTGTGGAGTTGTGAGGGACTTCCTGCAAGGGAGGACTCAGATTTCTGCTCTGTTGATTAATGTGCCTGCTATGACTTCCGTGCTCTACAGCTTCATGGGGAGCTTTTGCAGGCTGCAATGGCAGTGGGGCTGTCCATGTAGCTGCAATCTTATTGTTAGGATTTGCAGAGGGATGTGCTGGGTGACCCATTATATCTGTACCATAATTATTCATAGCAAATCCTATTATTATATCAGTATTGCCCTTGTTGCTGTCTATATTTTCTCCCTCTGTTGCTTTGCCATCAATCTGCTTATCTTTAACAGATGGCTGGCTATTGAACCTGACTTTTTTCTGCTGAGATTTGTGATCAAAATCCATTGCTCAAAAAATTATATACAGGATTAAGAAAAAGATAATATCAGAGAAGAACATAATTCTCAATCTGTTAAGTTCAACAATGGAGGGACAGTGCAAAAAAAACCCAATTATCATTATTAAACCAAGAATATCTTACACTCCTTTAAATCCTCTCACCCACTCAAATCGAATACACATAAAAGCAAAATCTATAAAGTAATTATTAAAGCAATAAGCAACCCATGTGGCATATCCTATAGAGAACATGTATACAGTAGGCACAATTCCCACTTGCTAACATGAAATGTTGTATATTTTTCTCCTGCTCTATACCATTGGAAACACAAAGTGATGTGTCTAACTGACTCTTCCACCCAAGGTTTTGATATCTTCTTCTTGCATATCTTAAGGAAAGACTTTACAGCCTAGAATCTTCTTATAGGGACCACACAACCAAAATGTCTTGGAACATTACTCAAAGTGTTCAAGCAAACCTTATGAATCATAAACACATGGCTATGTCGTGCAATTGGTAAAACGTCAAGCAAACGGCTATAGATTCATTGCAATAACATGGACATTATTTATTTACTTATTTCCAAATTACAGCATAATGTATACTTCAATACAGGTCAAACAAAAGTAAATTTAGTCACACTCTTGAGTGGAAATGTGGAATATAGTGTTGGCAATGCTAGGGATAAGAAGGAATAAAGTGGTCCATGAATGTTTAGAGATACCCGAGGAAAGCCTTTTAAAACAAGTGGAATACCTTGCCACCTATCTTTTATTATTTCCCTTTATTCTTTTCATATTTAGATTAATCTCTCTTTATCGGTGGTGAAAGAATACTTTTACTCCAAGCATACTTTTACTCCAAGCAAGAACAGCCTTATTAGGCCTTTTACATGATACGAACCAAAAAAATATTATATTTATATTCTCGATATAAATGGTTTTCTAGTTAGAATCCGTAATAAGAAGCATGTATTCAAATTCAAAACTGACTTGTAAAGAAATGCTTTCGTTAATTAATAAATAAATCTAATTATTAAAGTATAAATTTAATTAGAGCTGGGTTGATAATTACAATAAATATTCAGAAATTAAATGTAGAAGACTGGAGTACTTGGCTCTAGGATCAATGATAAGGAATTGATGTTGATGTCATGTTGAATCTATTTGGCATTGTCTAAAAAGTAATGTCCTGAGTCTCATGTATGTGTTAGACTCTTTTTTATAGTTCAATTGCAAGCCCTTTAGGTTTGATCCCAATCACTACAAACTTGATCTGATGCATAGGATTGAATTGTGTCACATGAGAATGATCTAATAGAATGTGCTTTAGTATACATGTTCACCTTTGCCTTCCTAGTAGCTAAACTTGCTAAGATGGTGTCAAAGGACACCATTTAGGAGTTTGTTGACTCAATAGTTGATTAAGTTCTACTAGGTCAAACCCCTTTGGTAGGCCAGATCAATAGCAATAAGTGATGTCAAAAACAACATTCACCAACATGAGATGGCCTATATGCAAATGATGTGGATATAGTTCTTTGCCCCCTTAGAAATCGAAATGTGTTCTAATTATTTTCTTCTTAATGTCCTCTATTTTCTTTCTTATGAATTAAATGCACATTAATGTCTTTAAATACCATGACATAGCAACATGTTGCACAAACATGTGTTAAGTTAGCCCATAATGGCTACAAAAAGAGGGCATAAAACATGGAATTTAAATTTGATTATTTGAATTTTGGGTTCATTCCTAGACATGCCTCAAGATTACACTAGGTCAATCCCAAGACCCTTGGCAATGAACCCTAGGGTGAAATTATAATTTTGAGATAGGGACAAATATCTAGAAATCAGTGTGAATAAGGGTGTAAAAATGATGAATAAATAGTGAAAGTGCAAAAATTGGTGCACACAAGGGTGAAGTGGATGTGGATAGGAATTGAGCCATGAGCCAAGCTTAACACAAGAGTATGTCACTTGTCAAAATGGTATTGCAATAATACATTCCCACCAAGATGGGCACAAAACTAAATGGGAAATGGTATGGGTATGCTAATTTCACCATTACAATACTAAATAGTTTTTCTGGTGCAGGAGCTCAGTTTTGTGTTATTTTTCTAGTTAATTTTCATGTTAGTTATTTACCTCTAAGGCTTTGAAAAGCCATTTTTTGATGTGTTGAAATAAAAGACTTAGTCATTTGTTTGACTAGTCTAAAATAGAGTGAACTAAGGCCTATTTCATAGGAAGTTCTTTTAGAAAACTTGGTTTTATTAAGATAAAACTTATTGTTTTATTAATTCTTCTTTTTCCTTCAGTTTCCTACCTTTCTTGGGCAGTTGTACAGATTGTTTGGAAGAGGAAAGGTCTGGACAACTCCCTATAAACTGATTTTTGTTTTACATGCCAAAAATATATGAAAAGGAGGAGTTTTTTAAGGAGAAAAAATAGTTTTCTACTTTTTTTGATTAGAAACAGCATCTTGTACGGCCTGGTATGGATTTCTCATGAGCTGAAATATTGAAAATTTATTAAGTTTGCAAAACACCTTTCATTTGTATCCATTTGGAGTTCTTGACACTCCTGTAGAAGGTAGAAGCAATTTAATTTGTAGAATTTGTTTTGGAACCCTCTTAACTAGGGTTTGTGCACAAAAATGGTGGATTCTTCCCCTATCCTCTGAGAGTTCAATCATTTTCAGTAGGATGGGGAAGATTAGATTAGATTTTGCTCTTTTCCATGTTGTGCAGGTGGAAAACTCCTTCTTTATATGTTTGGCATGCTTCTAGCTAGTCAAAACACTGACTAGTTGAGAAATAAACAGTGGACAGCAGCTATAGGAAGAAAACAGTCATAGGTGTGATAGATTGGAGTTGTTCTTTGTGTTTTAGAGATGATAAAGGTCTGCAAGAGCCCTACTACTCATACAAAGGATCTGGTTTCACCTCTTTGCTCTATTTTCAACCTAAACCATTCTTTAGAAGGCAAACAAATGCTGACAGAAAAAAATAGCTTGCTGTCTTGCACATGGGTACAGTACGGCCTGAAGGATTAATGAATGGCAAACCTCTTAATATTGGTGTTTGGTTCATGCACCAACCAATGAAGGTCATAGAATGTCAGTGAATGACTAATATGGTGTCAAATGTCTTTTTGTTTGCAAGGATAACTTACTCTTTAACCTTGTTTCATTAAAGACAGCCAATCTGCCGTACTTCTTATGTCAGTACAGTACTGTGGTGAGTGTCAAAATAGTAGGGATCTGTCCTATTGGTTGCATGTGTGTTGTGATCTTTGTTGGAGGAGTTTTTGTAGTTTGGAGTCTTCCCAAAGGAGATAAGAATCAATGGAAACTTCAAAACTGTCATAGGACAGTCATCCTCTTATTTGCTGTCCTCTACCTTTTTAAACACTGTGTGGGCCTGCACATAAGTAGTTAGTGGTTTTCTCACATTAAATGTTGAGTGGGCATTAAACATTGATGGTCATTTGAAGTCCTGGAAGGGTGTTGAAGGGTTAAGTCTTTGTTATGCTTCAAGAGAAGAGTTTCCTCTTTTACTATGCTACAAGACAGTCTTTTGGTGAACAGTCCAATATAGTTTATAACCTTTTTATCAAAGAAACTCTTGTTGTTGCTGTCCTTAATAGATGCATGGGAAGGTTATTGTGAATATTGGAATCACACTAGTTTTGTTGATAAAGGCACATGATAGAAGCTGCTTTGTCACTGTCAAAAGACAGTCATACAGAAACTTGCTATCCTCTGCTGTGTAATGAGAGGTTGGGGTCAATTTCATGCATGTCATAAGTCAGTATATGTTGCTTTGTGTGGTTGTCCATGTTGGTAGAGGTGTGGGTAGGAAAATTGTGAGTCAAACCAAGGTGGTTGTGTAGAAAGGAGAGATTGAATAGCAACTCTTCAAGGTGAGAGTTGGGCAACCTATGAGAAGGACATTGGATAGTGGTCCTAGGCTAGATAAATCTCTGGAACAGCCTTGTGTAGGTTTTGTCTTCACATACCACGTTGTAAACCTCTTGGGGAAAGTGATCTAAGTTCATTTAGTGAACTTTTACAACCTTTCTTTTTCTACCTAACCTTTGCATCATATTGGTATCAGAGCCAAGTTCTGATTGGAAGCAAGTGTATGTCAGAAGAGGAAATTAAAACAGAGGCTAGTACAATGCCTCCCAAGACAATGAGTCAAGATGCCATCAAGAAGTTGGTGGAAGAAATGGTTGAAGCACGTCTTCAAGAAGTAAAATTGTAGGAAGAGAAAAAGTCTAAGGGCAAGACCAAAGAAGAAGGAAGTTCTTTAGACACAAATGAAGAAACAGAGGCAGAAGAGGATCCTCAGGAGCAGGATATGTCTGCAGATTAGAAAGCCTTCTTGAATGCACTTAAGGGTGCTCATGGTGACAGTGGTGATCCTAAGATGGAGGTGCCTACCTTCCATGGCAAGTTGGATGGAGATGTTCTCACTGACTGGATAGAAGCTATGTGTAACTTCTTTGATTACAGGGAGTTTAATGATAGCAAAAAGGTCAAGTTTGCCAAGACAAGGCTAAGAGGTTCTGCACTTGTATGGTGGAACTATATGCAAAGTGAGAGGGAGAAGATTGGGAAGAGTCCCATCACTCAATGGAGCAGAATGGTGGCTATGCTCAGAAGCAAGTTCATGCCACCTGACTATGAGATTCAAATCATAAGGAGATTTTAGAATTTGAGACAAAAAGATATGGATGTGGCTGCCTACACAGAAGAGTTTCATAGACTCAGTATGAGGGCCAATCATAATGAAGATGAAAAAGGGATGGTGGCTAGGTATCTGAATGGACTAAAATATAATCTGCAAGATGAGATAAGTTTGGTGTTACCAAAGACAGTGGATGAATGTTTTCTGTTGGCCTCCAGAGCTGAGGAAAAACTAAGAAGGAAGGGTGATCAAAGTGCCAGAGGTAGAGGTGGCAGAAATCAAAGAGGTAGAGGCAATTTTGGTCATGGACAGTTCAACAAAACTAAAAATAACAGCCAGCAAGAAACACAATCAGCAACAGAGCATAGAGGAGGTTTCAAAGGTGGTAGAAATAATAATGGTAGAGGCAGAAATGGTGGAGGTGGTAGAGGACTAGGAGTCTTCACTGGAAGATGTTATGGCTGCAACCAAGTTGGCCATACAATGAACAAATGTCCAGGGAAAGCCAGCAGCTCTCATGACAGTGGGAAGAGAAATCAGTTGGTGAAAGATGATGACTGTGAAAGTGTGAATCCACCGATGGGAAGTGTTGCACCTGTTCTAGATGGAGAAAGTATGATGATAAAAAGGTCTATGTTGAAGATACCATTGAAGCCAGAACCCCCTCAGAGAAAGAATCTTTTCAGAACCCAAGGCCTAGCCTATGGGAAACTTTGCAAAATCATAGTGGATTCAGGGTCTACTGAGAATGTGGTATCCACTGAGATGGTTGAGAAGTGCAAGTTGAAAAGGCTGCCTCATATCAGTCCTCACAAGATCTCTTGGTTGAACAAGAACCAAAGTTTCATGGTGGAGGAACAAGCTTGGGTTGAATTTGCAATTGGTGACTACAAGGACAAAGTACTATGTGAAATCATTCCTATGGATGCATGTCACCTGCTTCTTGGTCGTCCATGGCAGTATGATGTTAAGGCTTAGCATGATGGTGAGAAGAACACTTATGTCATCACCAAGAATGGAAGGCCATTCAAAATGGATCCTTTGTTGGAGCAACCCCGGGGAAAGGAAAACAATAGCAGTGTCATGTTGGTGAATGGACATGAATTCCTAAACATCTTAAAGGAGAATGACAACCAGGGGTATGCCTTGGTCATGAAGCCCAAGAGAGGATCAGATTAGCAAGATCAAAAACAGAAGGAGATTCCATTGGAAGTACAGCAACTTCTGGATAAGTATCAAGACCTTGTGGTAGAGGAAGTTCCCAACTCCTTACCACCTATGAGGGATATTAGTCATCAGATTGACTTAATACCTGGTGCTACATTGCCTAACAAAGCTGCATACAAGCTGACTCCACAGCAAAATGAAGAGGTGGCAAGGCAAATTCAAGATCTCCTGGAGAGAGGGCTGATTAGGAAGAGTCTAAGCCCCTGTGCAATTCCAAGTGTACTAGCTCCTAAGAAGGATGGAAAGTGGAGGCTATGCACAGATTCCAGGGCCATAAACAAGATCACCATAAGATACAGATTCCCAATGCCAAGGATTGAAGATCTCTTGGATTACCTGGGAGGATCATGCTATTACTCAAAGATTGATTTGAAATCTGGATATCATCAAATCCGGATCAGACAGGGAGATGAATGGAAGACTGCTTTCAAGACCAATGAAGGTCTTTATGAATGGCTTGTTATGCCATTTGGTCTTAGCAATGCGCCAAGTACATTTATGTGCCTGATGAATGAGGTATTAGTTGAATTCATTGGTAAATTTGTTATTGTTTATCTTGATGACATACTAATCTTCAGCAGGACAAGGGAAGACCATGTGAAGCATGTTGGTCAGGTGTTGGAGAAGCTGCATGAGCATAAGTTGATGATCAACTTAGACAAATGTGAGTTCATGAAAATTGAACTTGTATACCTGGGATTTGTCATTTCTAATGGCTGTTTGAAGATGGATCCCTCTAAGGTTGAGGCTATTCTCAGTTGGCCTACTCCAAAAATAGTGGGATATGTACGAAGTTTCCATGGATTGGCGACTTTCTATAGGAAGTTTATCAGAGGTTTCAGTCACATTAGTGCTCCCATCCTCAACACCATCAAGGGTGGAGTCAAATGTGGATTCCAGTGGACAAAGGAAGCTGATGATAGTTTTGAGTTGTTGAAAACAAAGGTGGCTGAGTTACCTACCTTAGTACTCCCTGATTTTGATAAGGTATTTGTTGTTGAGTGTGATGCAAGTCAACAAGCTATTGGTGCTGTTCTTAGCCAGGAAGGACATCCAGTGGCATTCTTTTCAGAAAAGTTGAATGAAGCCAAGCAAAGGTATTCTACCTATGACTTAGAACTCTATGCAATGGTGCAAGCTCTTAAGAAGTGGCGACATTATTTGCTGCCCAAGGAATTTATTGTGTTTACTGACAATCATGCTTTAAGCTTTCTTAACAGTCAAGAAAAATTGAACCATAGACATGTTAAATGGATGGAACAACTACAAGTTTATACTTTCACAATTAAGCACAAAAGAGGTGTCTCTAATAAGGTAGCTGATGCATTGAGTAGGAGGTTGCTTCTTGTTCATGAAATTCAGTTAGAAAGCATGGGTATTGACTGTTTAAAGGAGTTGTATAAAGAAGATTCTGATTTCAAAGAGGCTTATGATGTTTGTGTGCACTTGGCTAACACATTCCATGGAGAGTATGTAGATTTTGTTTTGCAGGAAGGCCTCTTGTTTAAGGGCAATTTGCTGTGTGTCCCTAAGTGCTCTATGCGGGACAACATCATCAAGGAGAAGCATAATGGTTCTTTAGGAGGACATTTTGGCTTGGACAAGACACTAGAACAAGTCACAAGGTTCTATTTTTGGCCAAAGGTGCAATTAGATGTGAGAAAATATGTAGCTAGCTGTGCAATCTGTCAAAGAACCAAAGGTGTGTCTTCAAATGCAGGTCTATACCATCCCCTTCCCATTCCCAACAGACCTTGGGAAAGTATCAGCATGGATTTTGTGCTTGGGTTACCCAGGACAGCCAGAGGGGTGGATAGTGTGTTTGTCATTGTTGATAGGTTTAGCAAGATGGCTCATTTTGTGCCATGTAAATGCACAAATGATGCATCTCATGTTGCAGGTCTATTTTTTAGAGAGGTAGTAAGGATGCATGGTTTACCATTGTCCATTGTAACTGACAGAGATTCTAAGTTTGTAGGTCACTTCTGGAGGACCTTGTGGAAGAAGCTGGGCACACAGTTGTCTTTTTCATCAGCCTACCATCCACAAACTGATGGTCAGACTGAGGTGGTTAACAGGTCTCTTGGAAACCTTCTAAGGTGCCTTACAAAGCAGCATGGTTTGGCATGGGACTTGGTTATCAGTCAAGCTAAATATGCCTACAATGATTCAAGGAATAAGAGCACTGGTAAAAGTCTTTTTGAGATAGTTTATGGCTTTCATCCAAGAGGGCCACTTGAGCTAAAGGATCTCCAAGGTTGGGATAGAAGGAGTGCACTTGGTGAAGAGTTTTCTACCTCCATGAAAATAGTTCATGATCAAGTCAAGTTGCAACTAGAAAAATCAGTCACAAAGTACAAAGAAAAGGCAGATTTGAAGAAAAGAGAAGTATAGTTCAAAGTTGGTAACTTAGTCATGGCATATCTGAGGAAAGAAAGGTTACCAAAGGGTTAGCCAACTAAACTCTTGATGAAGAAGATTGGACCTTGCAGGATAGTGCACAAATTAGGTCCAAATGCCTATGAGATTGAGCTACCAAATGGCCTGGGTATCTCTCCTATTTTCAATGTTTGTGATCTTTTCCCTTTCAGACATCCATTGCCAGATGAAAGTGGATCAGATGTGGTGCTTGAAGATACTGATTGGATCAAGGATTTGCCTCCAAGCAAACCTTTACAGTTGGAGTGTATTCTGGATTCCAAAGTTATCAAGAAGACTCAGAGAGGTGTCTATAAGGACTACTTAGTGAAATGGAAGGATCTCCCTGACTCAGAGGCCACCTGGATGACTGAAGCAGATATTCTCAAGCATGGCATGACACTTCAAGAATTGGCAACTCAAGGGACTTGAGTTCTTCCTACAGGGGGAGTATGGTGCAGGAGCTCAGTTTTGTGTTATTTTTCTAGTTAATTTTCATGTTAGTTATTTACCTCTAAGGCTTTTAAAAGCCATTTTTTGATGTGTTGAAATAAAAGACTTAGTCATTTGTTTGACTAGTCTAAAATAGAGTGAACTAAGGCCTATTTCATAGGAAGTTCTTTTAGAAAACTTGGTTTTATTAAGATAAAACTTATTGTTTTATTAATTCTTCTTTTTCCATCAGTTTCCTGCCTTTCTTGGGCAGTTGTATGGACTGTTTGGAAGAGGAAAGGTCTGGACAACTCCCTATAAACTGAGTTTTGTTTTAACATGCCAAAAATATATGAAAAGGAGGAGTTTTTTAAGGAGAAAAAATAGTTTTCTACTTTTTTGATTAGAAATAGCATCTTGTACAGCCTGGTACGGATTTCTCATGAGCTGAAATATTGAAAATTTATTAAGTTTGCAAAACACCTTTCATTTGTATCCATTTGGAGTTCTTGACACTCCTGTAGAAGGTAGAAGCAATTTAATTTGTAGAATTTGTTTTGGAACCCTCTTAACTAGGGTTTGTGCACAAAAATGGTGGATTCTTCCCCTATCCTCTGAGAGTTCAATCATTTTCAGTAGGATGGGGAAGATTAGATTAGATTTTGCTCTTTTCCATGTTGTACAGGTGGAAAACTCCTTCTTCAGATGTTTGGCATGCTTCTAGCTAGTCAAAACACTGACTAGTTGAGAAATAAACAGTAGACAGTAGCTATAGGAAGAAAACAGTCATAGGTATGATAGATTGGAGTTGTTCTTTATGTTTTAGAGAGGATAAAGGTCTGCACAAGAGCCCTACTACTCATACAAAGGATCTGATTTCACCTCTTTGCTCTATTTCCAACCTAAACCATTCTTTAGAAGGCAAACATCAAATGCTGACAAAAAAAATAGCTTGCTGTCTTGCACGTGGGTACAGTACGGCCTGAAGAATTAATGAATGGCAAACCTCTTAATATTGGTGTTTGGTTCATGCACCAACCAATGAAGGTCATAGAATGTCAGTGAATGACTAATATGATGTCAAATGTCTTTTTGTTTGCAAGGATAACTTACTCTTTAACCTTGTTTCATTAAAGACAGCCAATCTACCGTACTTCTTATGTCAGTACAGTACTGTGGTGAGTGTCAAAATAGTAGGGATCTGTCCTATTGGTTGCATGTGTGTTGTGATCTTTGTTGGAGGAGTTTTTGTAGTTTGGAGTCTTCCCAAAGGAGATAAGAATCAATGGAAACTTCAAAACTATCATAGGATAGTCATCCTCTTATTTGCTGTCCTCTACCTTTTTAAACACTATGTGGGCCTGCACATAAGTAGTTAGTGGTTTTCTCACATTAAATGTTGAGTGGGCATTAAACATTGATGGTCATTTGAAGTCCTGGAAGGGTGTTGAAGGGTTAAGTCTTTGTTATGCTTCAAGAGAAGAGTTTCCTCTTTTACTATGCTACAAGACAGTCTTTTGGTGAACAGTCCAATATAGTTTATAACCTTTTTGTCAAAGAAACTCTTGTTGTTGCTGTCCTTAATAGATGCATGGGAAGGTTATTGTGAATATTGGAATCACACTAGTTTTGTTGATAAAGGCACATGATAGAAGCTGCTTTGTCACTGTCAAAAGACAGTCATACAGAAACTTGCTGTCCTCTGCTGTGTAATGAGAGGTTGGGGTCAATTTCATGCATGTCATAAGTCAGTATATGTTGCTTTGTGTGGTTGTCCATGTTGGTAGAGGTGTGGGTAGGAAAATTGTGAGTCAAACCAAGGTGGTTGTGTAGAAAGGAGAGATTGAATAGCAACTCTTCAAGGTGAGAGTTGGGCAACCTGTGAGAAGGACATTGGATAGTGGTCCTAGGCTAGATAAATCTCTGGAACAGCCTTGTGTAGGTTTTGTCTTCACATACCATGTTGTAAACCTCTTGGGGAAAGTGATCTAAGTTCATTTAGTGAACTTCTACAACCTTTCTTTTTCTACCTAACCTCTGCATCATTTTCCTATCTAAGGTATAAGTTAGTCTTATTCACTTTAAAACTAAGAATTATTAAATTAAATGGACATCTACCATAACTCCAAATGAGTATCCTAGTGTAAGGAATAGGAAAGCACACTTTGCAACTTTGTGCAAATGTCATAAATAAATATTTGTAGTGCTCAATTTGACTTATTTGGTGTATAAACCAATTTCTATCTATAACTCATTAGCTAAATTTTATGACAAAGAATTGTGGTCTTAATCCATCCACATCTTGAGGTCATTTTCTACCCTAGACTACACTGCATGGTGGGGCCTAATCCACCTCATTCAAATTTCAAATATATCTCCCTAAAGTTGACCCCTTCATAAAATAATCATTATCTCATCTACTCATGTGGTCCCTATATAGTCCAAATATGACTCACCACTACTGAACACATGAATCAGAAGTAGGAATGCATACATGTGTTGCACACATTTGATCAAATTATTGATGGATCGCTCATGCTCATGTGGCAAAATAGAGCACTCAAAAATATAGAGGAATACTCTCTTCATGTCAAAGAAGCATCTTAAAGAAGACAATGATATTGATTTGTGTTGTGACCACTCATGTGACTTATTCTCTTCACAAGCAAAGAGTTCCCTATGGATGGGAGGGTTGTTAAGATGAGGGCTGATAGTTGCATTGCATGTAGTGATTTTAGTTCATATAATGTGGAGCTCTCAATGTGCATTTTCAAAGGTACTGTTTGCATGATTACTACTAGCTTGAGAAGAGTTTCCTAGATTTTTTATTTGATGGCTAATATATGTTCATTGTCCTATCTAATGATCTCTAAATCTATTTCATATTCAATAATTTCTGTATAAGAAATGGCAATAACTCTTTTAATTATTTTCAAGTTTCTTCTAGCCAATCTATTCTCACTCCAACATACATATAGGCATAAAATGTCAAAGTGTCATCAAGAGTTGGGAAAGTGAAGGTGGAGGTTCTCATGTCCTTTTAGCGTGCATGCAAGTTCAATTTTATTTGAAAACTAATGGTTTGCATGTGCTTATTTATGCTAAATTGTTTCATTGCTATGTTATTTGGGACTATGTTTTGGAGCTCCTTGGCTTAATAAAGGGCTTATTGGGGTTTTCTCCTTATTTAAACCTATGTTTTACACTAGAAAGCTTCCTATGAACAAAGACTCTGGGGAATGTTAGACTTCATATATGCAAGTTGTAACGTACACCAATTCATTCTTTAAAAACACACTAAAAATTTACCAAGAATACACCTATAATTTTTTTACATAGCTATATTCTTAATTCCACAACTAGGATAGTAAATAACCAATTAAGATTCACAAATTGCACCATTAGTACATAAATATCTATTCAACTCCAACATAACTGTAAAGCATAAAATTGGATACCAAAGAATAAAATAAAGACAACAAATCAAACAAACGATTATACCTTCATTTGCAAGCAACTTTTCTTCACCAATGTATGTATGTATGTGGATTGCTCAAGAGATGCAAGCATAACCTTGATTTCACTATGGTGTGGATGAGAGGTCAGTTCGAGAGCATAAGTTTGCATGAAAGATGGGATCCCTTTTGGTTTGGCAGAGATCTTATTTATAGATTTTTTACGATGGAGGGATAAGGATTTGATTTTGAAGATAAGATTTGATTTTGAATCTATAAGATTTGATTTTCACTTTATTCGATCAAAAGAGGATATAAAACAAGATAAGATATGATTTGCAAAGATAGAAAAGATTTGATTTTCTATTTTAAATCTCGAAAAAAGAAATAAATCTTCAAAAAAGAATGAGAGGATAATTGATGAAATTATCTAATTAATTTAATTAATTAGATACACATAAGTTTAATTTTGGAAAGAAATCAAGAAGAAGATGTGATTTGATTTAATTAAATAAATATTTAAGTTATTTAATTAATATTAGATTTCATTAATTAAATAAATATTTGATTTATTTAATTAACATTTGGTGATGATTTAATTAAATTTAGAAAATTGAAAGGATTAATTGAATAATTGTAGATTATTTAATTAATGCCAAGAAATGGAAAATTAACATAGTTAAATAATTAATAATTATTTAATTAATGTGGAAGAATAATGAGGATGGATGAATTTAATTAAATAATTAAAATTATTTAATTAATGTGAAAGCATAAAAAATGAATAATTAAGTTGGTAAGTGAGGTGAATTTTAGGTGTCTACAATAACAAACGAGTACAAAATTTTATAATACAATATAATGAAGTATTTACTTTACAATTTCATAATCATATATACAAATTTACAAGCTTTCAAATATATATAACATGTGGAATATATAAAGTATGTCTCTACACGATCAACCATTTGATATTCTTCAGCTGCAAGAGGGAGAGCATCACCTGAGTGATTTTTGTCCAACCATAGACCACGAATCCCCACACACCTTCCTTCTAGAAGTGGCCCTACCATTCACGAGGGTAGCAGATAAAGAAAATCTACAAGAACATCATGCCATCTGAGAACTAGTGTGGTGTCCTATCACATACAATCTCTCATACAACTCTAGATACTCTCTAGCTAATTATGACAATTCCGACTGACATGAAACCCAACAAACACTTTGAAATGACAATGCAAGCAACAAATCACATTACTTTAGCCAAAGTTGTGATATAATAATAACACATTCCAAACCAGAGATGTGCATCATTGTTCACACACCTCTATCTTAGTCTTGTCATCAAAAGACAAATTATTCACACAAATAATAATATCACAAACATAATTAAAACTTAGTTTCAATAGATTCTAAAGTATTGTTTTCATAAGATTCTAAACTTTCTTCTTTCAGTTCTCTTCTCTTAGAAGTAAAAAAAAGATATTTCCTCATACCAATAGATTATAGGAATACTACAATAGTGCCTTGCACTTTCTAGAAAGATATTTCATTTACCATGCAATGTAGATTCATGTATATCAGAAAAGTATAAATTAGTAGTGTTCTACTCAAGCATTCTTCATTCCATGTATTTATAAGCACATGATGTAAATAAGTAATATACAATACTCTGCTCAAACATTTGTCAAGCAGGGAATTTTTATCAGCACCTGATTGTAGAGATAATGCAACAATTCTCAGCTTGAATCTCTTTAATAAGTAATACCACACACTCCTGCATCTATATATATATAGATTGGGTGATAATGCCAATTGGGGACGGAGACCCCCCAGTTGTAGTTTGAGGTGATAAATCCAATGGGAAGAGATCCCTTGTAAGGGTCTCTCTGGGCCTGGACCAGGCTAAAAACCTGGGTATGTATGTATGTATGTATGTATGTATATGTATATATATATATATACATACATATATACATATACATATAGATAAGGCCCAATCCATTACTAACAGATTAGGCAACCCAACCCATATCTATATATGGCAAATTAGGATTAGGATTAGGCCCACAACTATCTTCCATAAGTGGGGTATTATAATTACATTCCCCCCCCCCCCAACTATTATCCATATTTACATATGTACATATACATATACATATATAGACATTTACTTATATAAGTATGTGTATATGTAAGACAATTAGACTCAAGAATGATTGTATCAAGTAATCCCCAAATTCAAGAAACTAATTTTATCTCTCTTGTTGGATCTATTCTCAGCTTACATAGGATCAACAATAAAGTTGCAGTCTCAGTACATATGAGACTTTGTACATAGTCCAAAGTGAACCATAACAGAGTATAAGAGACTCAATGTATTAGAAAATCATACTCACCAACAATTCAATTTAACTACATAGTCCAAAATTAGACAATAATAAAATATAAACAACATCTACTCATATATTACTTGGGGTTCTTAACTTGGTCCAGAAGAAATAATGGACAATAATAACTCAAATGGAAATCTAAGCTTTCTCAGATGTCCTAGTCTACCCACACAGGCCAAAAGAAATGAACTAATAAAGTATATAACAATTATAAAAAACCCTCATAATAGGATTCATACTAATTACTCAAAACATTTACAATTAGACCCTAATCGGTGTTTAGAATAGAGCTAAAAGAAATTTCATTCATTCACTTATATGGATTGTTCTTAGTTAGAATACCTTTCCTAAGTCATTAAATCAACCTAAATATGGTTGTATGGCTCACACAATCATATTTATTAAAAGGAAAACATTATTATCCATCTGTCATTGGTCCTAGTATTATAAAAAAATTAGATCCCATACTATTGGGAATAGACCACAGTCTGAATAGGCCACAACATTATAATTTTAACTAAAACAAGATTCAATCTACAATTGATCCTACGTTGGCTTGTTGTAGCCTTTAAAAGGAGAAACTAACGCGTGTTATTTTTATATGTATAGCACAAACTCGAATATGGTCTTGAAAATGTTTGAATATCCTTCATTATAATAACAATACATGGACCTAAATATGGTCTTTAAACATGACTGCAATCTTTTCATATAATAAATTCACATAGCAAAATATGTCCTTTAAACATAATTGGGTTTTACATGAAAAACAAGCTCTTCGAAACTGAAGAAAACCCTTAACAAATGTCTCTTTATTGCATTCACTTTAATGAATCTATAATGTAGAAAAGAGTGATCTATCCTTAGGAGTTAAACAAGGTCAAACCCTCTTCTACAAACATTAAGACATAAACTGATTTTCGCTTCTACCCTTGAGGAAGAGCCAAACTATAGGTGTTCTACCTTTTTGTTGTATATATGAGTGTCAAACCAAATTCAACCAATCTAGCTAGGGCACAAGATCAAAACCCTAATTGAGAAAGATTGAGCCACAAATGACTGTCGGAAGCAAGATATGAGAAACTAATTGAATAGTAGAGTTAAAGAAACGGTTTAGAACCTAGGTCTGATGACTAAAAATACTCAGGACCAGGATGCCTAGATGTCCTAGGCCTCTTTTAGAGTTTACAAAAATTGAAACTTTTGTCAGGTCTACACCTGTAATATCTTTTGTCTCCTAGACAAGTAACTCCTGAAACTTGTTCGTCTGATCTACATAAAAGAAAGAAGGGGAAAATGTTTGTGTGCTCATAGATAGCCAAAATTAAATCCAGATGTTGTGTGTGCCTAGAAATCCTAAGTGTAAGTAGTAACATGCAAGACCTAATCAAATTATAGCAAACCCTGGTCCTATATGACTCAAGCAAATAGGAAAGGATGCCTCACTCAAGGAAGCTTACAACATCACCTCAAGGATGAAGATTCATCAAAGGTTTGTAGAGTAAGAAGGTGATACAATCATACCTTTGGAGGGTACTCAAGCCAAACTCAAGTTGGTGGTTCCAACCCTTCTCTTAATCATGAAAAATGCTTCAACCTAGGAGCCAATGAGATAGACTCAAAATCTCATCTCCTAGCCTTAATAAAAATCTCTCCAACAGAAAAGTAGAACTCCACTTGATAAAAAACCTACAATAACATAATAGTATAGAGATCAATAACAATAGAGAGCTTCTTCACATTCAAAATCAATCTTGTCATCTAGTTTTAAAATTAGGTAAGTCACTTAATTTTATACAAGGCTATAGAAAAGAGTAATTAGGATTAAAATGTCGACAGAATGCACCAAAAAAAAATTTGAATTTAGGGTTGGCCTAAACAACATCAAAGATGACTTGTAACCTTAAATTGCTTCCCTAAACATGGGAGGAACTAGGGCACTTGGGCGCCTTGGGCCTATGGGGCAATTCAAGGCAAGTCCACTCTTAATGCGGGGCTAACTCCAAATCTTAACTTATTCCTTGGGTTCATGATGAAACTTTAATTAGAATCATGACATTCTCTATAAATGGGGCCAAAAGAGGGTTTCAAGGTGGACCTAAAAATGGACAAGGCTTGGGATCACTAAACGAAGGAGCTAAACATAGTGAAATTGTGCCTACACACAAGTGTACAGAATAAATGACATTACATTTAGCCCCCACTTTCATGATCATATGACACTATGTGCATATGCAAGCTAAAGGATAGGAAATTAAAAGCATATTACAAAAAAGGATATCAAAAAGGATACTATAGAGGACGTAGATTGTTGTCACACAAGAGGGTAAAGCCCCTAGCCTATGATCTTACAAACCATAGTGTTAGTACTATAAAACAATCCTACAACCAACAAATATATGTGTTAGTTCAAAAAATCTAAAGGGGAAAGGTGATGAGGGCAAAATTCATAGGTAGATATATGCCCCTTGTTTCTACTTACTACTTCAGGATGTAGAAATAGGGTGGCAATCTTTCCACTTCAACTTTCAAGAGAGAGAGGGTTGATGAATATGCTTTGGTAGGGTCATTCTAATAGATAATGCCAAGACACAAAACATATGATTGTAAATACAGCGGAACTAGGATTTAAACACAATGAATGACACTTGAATTAGAGTTCACTAGCCTGAGTTATCAATGTTTAGATGAAGAGATGTCTAGGGAAGAAGTGGTCTTCAACTTTAGATAATAGTCAGGAGTTATAGATTTTTACTATAAATAGTAAAGGTAGTTCTTACATTTTACCATTCTATTGTCATTTTCAGTCTTTGAGGAGATAGAGTAAGAAGGAAAGCCATCATGCTGAGATGAATGTCGTATTGACCACCAAGGCTGGAAGTACTACAGAGCTGAGTAGTGCAGGGACTTGACGAGCATGAGGTAGGCTTCTATCTAACTTGCAACTTCATTTATGTGATTATTTTAATTTTGTTTCTACATTTCAATCCAAAAATAGGCCCAGAGGACACTTTTTAGTATCCACCTAGGACACCATTGTCCTCTTAGGGCATCGCAAACCTCTCTGAGTGCCCAGGTCCTCCCTAACCTCCCTAAACCCATCAAGGCACCATGGTCCTAGGACAAGGCTATGGATGCTTTTTGTGATTGTTGATGAAGTGATTAAGATTGAAATCTAATGTATACTTTGTTTTCTATGTCTTAGGATCTCTCTTGGATGTAAGAGCATGCCGACAGTTGTCTATTCACATTACTGTGTAGTCGATCAGACGCACTTTCTAATGCAAAGATGGGACATCTATGAGATAATGGATTATGGTGGGTGTATACTATGCCCATGATGACTTAAAACTATTCTATGTTGATGGTACTCATGGAGTGATGGAACATAGATACATCCACTTTTCATCTTCTAATAGGAGAGATGAATGTGACCTTAGAGGATGTGTATAGGATAATATAATTACCTGTTTGTGGCGAGACAGTCAAGGTCACAGAACATGGGTCCAAGGACTAAACTTGGGTGAGCCAGCTATATTGTCTTAGACACATAGTTCCATCAAGTGCTCGAGGACACATCAACATCATATTCTTATAGTAGGGTGTGGTTGTTAGACCGACTATACATCACATCATGATCACTACTGTCGTACTAGTTGTTACACCAAATGGGTGAGGAACACACCTACACGGGGGCCTAGTCCATACCATTAGAGTGATGGAGGAGTAGAGGATAGTATACTCTTGGGAACAGAGTATGCTTTCTCACTTATATTATGATTTGGGTCGTTATGTACACCATGAGATGCATAGCTTGATGATATGCATGCTCTTACAGGTGTGGGCATTTGAGCACAATATATGCACGAGGCTTGTGGGTTATCTGATAGAGATTATCGAGACCAACCCATGAGCACATGCCTACGAGCTAAGAGGACTATGGATATATGGTGATTTATTATTTTGGAGGATGGTATTTGATAGACTACAGCTAGAGGCCATTGCATGGAGACCATACAGGGGATGCAAGCTATGGATGGCATGGAGGAGGTAACTAACGAGGATGTAGAGAGATTAGTTGTTGACTGGTTGTCAAGATTGCAACGTAGTTTCCTTCTGGATTACTCTCTTCTCTTACTTTCTATTCTTCTGATGATGGATCATGGAGTATGATCCAAAACGTTGAGGGAAAATTTCAAACATAGTTTAATCTAGAAGCATTGATTTACAATTATCACAGACTGTGGAAATCTGATGTCTATTGTAGTTTCCTTCTACTATGATAGAGTAATGAGGTAGTTCAGACGAGTGCAGGCAGTTCCTACCACACGACCGAGGTCATCATGTTGTGGGATACCAACTCAATGTAGGGCATGGCTCACCATTGTAGACATGGTGTTGAGTGATCCTAATGATGATACAGAGAATGACAATCCTGTATCCAATACTGATGATGTAGGTGTGACCCCAGCATATACAACATAGTGGGAGATAGTATGCCCTACCCCTATCTTCCCTAATGATCATCCTACTGGCGATCCTAGATCTTGGGCTATGCGAGGAGATGAGTCAAAGGGAGGAATGGGAGACAATGGTAGATATGACGTGAGATGTGATGATGATGATGACAAGGAGGATCCACCAGAGTTGATGATGAGTGGTATATGATGCTAGCAAGTGGGGGTGTAGGTGTCAATGAGGAGGGACCTGAGGTCCAAGCTCATAGCCTACGACCACAGCACATAGCTAGAAGAATACAATGTCACTTTGAGCATGGAGAGTCAAATGGTGGTGCCACTACAATGCCCCAACAATTGGGATGATTTTCGATACAAATGCAGTCACTGTTCCACATGATCCATCATGGTAGGAGGGTGACCTAGGTGATGATTACATTTTTTATTATACTTATAGTGGTTTAGAATGTATAATGCTGATTTGATTGAAATGCTAACATGATTATTTTACACTTTGTAGTTGGTTCTAGTGCATGGCGTGACTTTGCGAGTCAAATCATAGCAATGATGTGTGAGGACCGCCCTTTTTACTACTGTTGTCATGACTATTTACAGTACTGTTATTGTTACTTTCATATTGTGGGATAGCAGTTCCCGAAATTTGTCAGACTATTTAACTTTATTATGTTTTCGGAAAAACTAATTGGGTGATGTTTGGATAAGTTACTTTTCAGAAAAATGAATTAAAGATGTTAGAGATGATGGAAAATGGTAATATGATTTTTAATTATGTTAAATTGTACTAAGGCATGAGAATGCATGTGTTATTTAAGTTGCTTCGGCTATGATGAATTTATGTGGTTACTGATCTTGTAATTGAGTGTGCAGGGACTACTAATCAAACCACAGATTTCGGAGATCATTCCACACCTTGTTAATTGTTATTCCCTGTTAAGCCGATCTGGTTCCACGAAGAACCAAGATCTCTTTGTGTTTGATGTCATGATGTAATGTGGTCTTTCGTATGGTCGAGTGGGTTAGGTTACCCTCATGTAATATTATTTTTATAAGTAAGTGTTGTAAAGAGATTGAATTTGAAATGTCTATTTTTATTTAAATTATGAGGCCCTTTTTCTTGTGCTTTACCTTGACCTGGGGTGTCTTGTATGGGTTAAAATTGACCCTGGGTTCTACCCCATGGGTCTAGGGGCCCATTTGGCATGGGTAACCCTAGAGTAACCTCCATCTAGTCAACTTAACCTCCCCCTGAAGTTAAGTGGCGAAAATTGGAGGTAGGAGGGGACATGATGGGTTGTACCAACACTCAACCCATCCCCTCTACTTTTCCCTAGATAAGAGATGCCATCCATTAGTGAAAGTTACCTCTTCTTTAGTAAGATTCCCCCATGTACTATGGGGACACCCATGTGAAGAAAGGAGAAAGAGGCATGGGTCACCTGTCTTGTTCCCATTTAACTTTTTTTTTTATTTCTCCCATGAGAAAGTGGAGTCACATGAGAGGAATAAGGAGTACCCTTGGGAATGGAGAGTGACATAAGCCACCTGGACAGAATAGTGATTTTTGGGAAGGGTGAGGAGGTGACAAGTGTCACTTTCCCATTTCTCAAAATTGGAAAGAAAGAGAATTTTGGGTTATTTATTTTCAAATTTTGGGATGAGAGGGAGTTAGTTGAATTTTGGGGAAAATCTTTCATTTTGGGCCTTACCAAAAATAGAGAAGTTAGTTTGGAAGATAGAGAAGAGGGAGGGAGTTGGTGGCTAAGCTTGGAAGTGAACTCTGTGGACTCTGCAACAACTTCATTCCAGGAGGGCTTTGCAAGGTTGGTCTGAATTTTACCTTTGTTTTGGTAGGACTGAAATGTGTATGAAATGTGTGTGAAATATGTGTTTAAATTTGTTTCTGTGGGGTTCTTGTCGGGTGTTTGACAGAGCGTCTCCCACTTGGGAGAAATGCTCATCAAGTTTGGGGTAGGGGAGGAGAGATCCTCCTCGGGTGCATACCTGTTCCATCTTTTGGGATGTTGAAAGCCTTGAGGGCATGTATCTGTGACTGTATTTTTGACTTGAGAGTCATATACAGATTCCTTGCAAAATGTGATCACACTTGGTTGAGACCAAGAGAAATTTATATGAGTTCATTTATCTGTCAGGGTGACACCCTGGAGTCGAGTGTATCCACTCTCCTGCCCCTTATGAAACTCACTGTAGTTGAGTTTCCGTATTGTGTAAAATAGCCACGGGTGTATGTGTGCTTTGGGATTGTTGTTGTTTCTGTTGTGAAGTGGAGTGTTTGAGTACCCAGGTGTGAGTATGGTCTCCCTAGCTCGGGGGTGACCCTCTTGCGGGTCTACGGTAGGGAGGAGAGCTAGACAAGTGGTATTGTCTTCTTTGTTTGTCTTTGATACGCAGGTTTTTCTCTTGGAGCTTCTGGTTGGCTATTTATGAAGAAACATATTATGTTCTTGTCATGAGAATTAGGCCTGGTTCATTTCATTGAGATGAAGAGAGAACACCTCTCTTGTTATTGTTGTAATTTAATGATATTCTGGGAGTGAAGAAAATCACCTCCCTGAGCTTGTTATTATTGGATTTTATTGGTTGTCATAAGTTTTCAGTTGTATACTGTTTGGGAGGAGAAAGTTCATATCTGGGAAGTTGGTATTCATGATTGAGAAACTGTAATATGAATGTGCTTAAAATTTTAAGTTAATGTTTGCAACCTTTGTTCAATAGCAATTTTTGTGTTTCAAGTATTACTGAAAGGAATAAGTTCGTTTTTGCAACTTAATCTGAGTTGTTTACATTGAAAGTTTGGAATTGCTTCACTAGTTGAAATGCTGATTTTTCTGTTCAATATTAAAATGGAAAAGACAGTTTTAAATATTTGTGTTATTCTCCCTTTTTAATGGATTCTGTTAAATTAGAAGGATTAGAGGAAATCTAGCATGTAAATATAATCTGGTTGTAAATTTACAAGTCTTATAGGTTTATAAAAATGGAAATTTATACTTAAAATGAGGGGATAGCTATTTACCATTTGGTGAAATTGGCATATATATATATATATATATATATATATATATATATATATATATATATATATATATATATATATATATATATATATATATATCTAATTGTTATGACAATTTCCTTATAATAGGTTGATTTGGAGAAAATGCATAGAGTAGTGAATTTGAGTAAATTGTAGAAATTGGAATTATACAAATCTATAAAGAGTATTTCTTTTTCTCTAAATAATTTATAAATATATATATAGAGATATATATATATTTCTCATTTTGAGTAATTGTCATTTTAGAAAATAAAAGAGTAATTGAAAGTAATTATAACTGTTATATATCAATATAAAAAAAAAGGGGATATATATATATATATATATAAGACATATATATATATATATAAATATATTATTGTTGAAATATATATATATATATATATATATATATATTTATATATGAATATATATAAATATATATATATATATATATAATATATTATTATTATAATAACCAACGAATGGTGAAAGACTGTCAACATGTTAGCCGCGGATAAAAAAAAAAACACAGTCGAAATTTTATATGGGCGGTGGGGAGTAAACCCCACCGCGAGTTGTTATTACATATGGAGGTGTGGAGTGGGGCGGAGCCCCACCCACACCCCACGTCGTGGGAATGTGGGTGGGGCTCCGCCCCACTCCACATCTCCCCCCCCTCCAAACCCTTATGCCTCCCGCGAAACCTTCCCGCCGCTCTGCGGCCACCGCGAAATCTTGACTGCCGCTCTGCGGCCACCACAAAATTCCGTCCGCCGCTCTGCGGCCACCACAGAATTCCGTCCGCCGCTCTGCGGCCACCCCGACCCTGCTCCTCTGCGGCCACCGCCGCCCATGGCCGCCGTCTGCTGTGAGTTTAAAGCAATAAAAAATGTTAGGGCTTGGGCCCTAACATATGAATGGGTTATTTGGAATATAAATTCAGTTTATTTTTATATAGCTCTATATATAGGCATATATATATATATTATATATGTCTATGTATATAGCTATATATATAATATAATAATGATTATATATATATATATATATATATATATATATATATATATATATAGGTTTATAAGTTGTGGGAAACCAATTTGTTCATTATTTAGACATTAAAATAAATATATTCTATATATGTATGTATGTATATATATATATATATATATATATATATATATATATATATATATATATATATATATATATATTTATTGGGCCCTCGTTTAAAATCGTTATAAACTATGTTTCATGGATATAAAAAAAATATATATATATATATAACAATTATAAACTCACAGGAGATGTTATTAAGTGTTGAACACAACAACCAAAGAAGCTATATTACCATGAACAGAGTTTTATAAAGTGGTGAACCACCTACGTCTATTGACAACGTCATCCGAATTACAATCAGTGTATGAATCGTAATTAAGAGTAACAGTAACAACAGTAATTCTAAACAAGAGAAAATAAAATTAAATGTAAAGTGAGTTTAGGAATATTCAGTGATACTCTGGAAAGAGTTTCTCGGAAGTTTCATCTGTTAACGTACTTATAAACACCTGGAAAATGAAGAGGAAAATTACACAACTCCTTGTGCAAAAGAACACTGGAAATAAACTTATGATGCCACCACTAACAATCCATGTGGCCATATTAATCTCAACTGTAGCAAACAATCTCATATGTAAACCTGTAAGAGGTTCCGAAGAAGGAAAAACCAACATTGGAAAACACAGAGGAGAAAATGCGCGACATATCTCACACGGGATAAGAGAACTAAGTTGACGGACCCTTCTGTCAATTGTGCTTAGGAACAAGTTGACTAAGTATTTACGAAGAGGAGGAACCTAGATCGGGGAAGATTAGGAGACTGAGTCCAGCGAAATAGTAAACCAGCCTTTGTGACCTAGATCATCCTGAAATTAGGTTTAATATCAACAATAACTGCAGTGATAACCCTGATTGACGTAAATCATGAAGAAAGGACAGGATGCACATAAAGAAAGTATAGAAAATGAAAGAGAGAGAGAGACCGAAATATAAACACACTAAATGAACTAAGAGATAGTTAAGGTAATGGCGATAAAGATATAATCCAACTTAAGAACTTGTGGAAAGGGAAGAGAGGGCAACCAAACCGCCTTGTTGAAAATGCTAAGTCATAGGAGGAGTATGTTTCAGGAAACAAGAGAGGAGACAGACAACTGTGCCTGGTCAAAAAATGACTAAATAGGGAGATCACTAGCCGGTTTAGTCAGAACAAGGCGTCGAGGGGAGTGGTTCCTCTATCAGCGAACCACGTGCGTAAATGAGTGCAGCGTAATTCCCACTAACGCCGTAAGGCATTTTGCTACCGAACATTGCCGAGGGTTCGATTTAAGAACTTGGGTAATCTCACTCTTGCAATGACGTTAGCAGCGTTGTATCGACCCTCTTGTTGATCTATATGTTTCCGTTTGCACGCCATTGTACTTGTATTCCGCCGATGAGTATAGTGTTTCGCCATGAGAGAACACCGTTGAGCATGCGTACGCATGCGAAAGGGGTTTTTAGGACAGTGTGAGAAAAGTTTTTCATATCTCGTGTCATAACCACATGACAGATGTGGCTATGACACGTGCGATGTGTGTTGTGACCACAAGGAAAATGTGGGCATGACATTTGGTATCAGAGCCAAGTTGTAAACACTGGGCGTATTTGGGCACGTTATTATTCTGCAACTTTGGCTAATTAGTCTCTACCTTGTTTTGTAGGATGCCTCCCCGACGTGTTCGACGAGCGCGATCACGCCATACAGCGTCAGTCGAGGTGCACAGCGATTCCTCAGCCGAGGGACTGGCACCCGCAGATTCAGCAGCATCACCTGCACCACCTGTACCACAAGCACCACTAGTACCACAGGCGACACCAGTAGCAGATATAGGTCCACAGATCTTACAGGCACTACAGACTATGCTAGACAGGTTACCACCAGTGATTCCTGAGCCACGTATAGAGCCTCGTGTTGATCCGCGAGAGGAGCCACGTGCCGAGTCACGTATTGAGCCACGTATGGAGCCCCGCGTTGATCCACTAGAGGTGATACGTGTGGAGCCCTTCGTTGAGATTCCTGACACAACAGTAGAGGAGGTAGGGTCGGCCTCCCGAGCACGGAGCAGGAGTCCTCCGAGACTTTTGAGACAAGAACAGGTTCAGCAGGGAGTATATGAGGATGGTGTGGAAGAGCCACTTGGGAGACTTAGAGACAGAGGGGACCCTATCAGAGATCTACTGAGGCTCAACCCACCCACCTTCGCAGGAGCTACAGAGGGAGCTGTGGCCGAGGCTTGGCTAATTAGCTTAGACAGGTGTTTCGCATTGCGACCGTATGAGAGCAACACGAAAGCACGAGTGGCAGTTCATCTTCTTAGGGATGCAGCAGCCACCTGGTGGCGCACAGAGGAGTGCAAGCGCCGACTCTCCGTGGATACACTCACATGGGACACCTTCATTGAGCGCTTCAATGCGCGGTATTTGTCCGAACATTATAGACAGCGCAGAATTGATGAGTTTCATGATCTACAGCAGAGGGGACTCACCGTTACTCAGTATGAGAGCCGATTTATAGAACTTTCTCGTTATACGGAATACCTCCATGACGAGAAAATCTTAATACACAAATTCATCAGGGGGCTAAATCACGGGATATCAGGACCAGTTCGTATGGCAAATCCCCAAACCATGAGCGAGGCTGTTGAAAAGGCCCTTATATCAGAGGAAATTCAGGGACGAGGATAGAATTCACGCCCACAGTACCAGGAACGAAATCCCCAACAACAGCAAAATTTCCGAAGGCCTCAAAACACAACACAGAGAGGAGGATATAATCCTTCATCATTACCTCCTAGGCCTCCACAGCAACAGCAACATCAGCAAAAATCCAAATTTCAACAGAGGGGACAGGGAGGACAGAACCGTGGATGGCAGCAGCAGGGACCACGCAGGGATCAGAGACAGCAAGGTTCATCGGCAGGACCCGCAAGGTCCCAGCAGTCTTACAGAGGCTCACAGGGATCCACCGGACGGACCGGGCAACAACAATCGGGCAGAACACAGTCAGGGCAGTTACAGGTTAGAGGACCATGTTATGTATGTGGTGGGGCAGGGCATCTGGCTAGAGAGTGTCCACAGGGATTTACTGCAGGGGGTCAGCCCCGATCAGGAGGGTCTGAGCAGACCGTAGGTGACGTGGGCAGATCTCACCACATGTTTGCAGTGGTTGATAACCGCCAGGCCGATTTCCAGGCTTCTGTCATCGAGGCAGCAGGTACGATTAGAGACTTTCCCATCTCGATCCTTTTTGACTCAGGAGCTACTGACTCCTTTTTGTCTACATCGTTAGTGGAGCGTTGCAGGCTGGTGGCTTCTAGGCAAGACATTAGGTGGGAAGTTGAGTTGGCCTCAGGGGCCAGGATGTCAGTAGATACCTTGGTTAAAGACTGTGAGATCACATTGGGACCCTTCACCACAATATGCGACCTTAGGATTATGCCATTAGGGTCTTACGGAGTAGTTTTGGGTATGGATTGGCTTGCGGCACATAGAGCCAAGCTTGATTGTCGCCAGAGAACGATTAGCTGTTTAGATGATCATGGTTCGTCGGTTGAGATAGTGGGCATTCAAAAGCCCACGGCGGTTCGTATGATATCCGCACAACAGCTTAAGCGCTGTATGCGGAGGGGATGTCAGATGTTTGCCATCACAGTCAGTGATAGAGCAGAGGATGAACCTGAGGCTACTTTAGATGATCACCCTATCCTTAGAGAGTTTGCCGATGTATTCCCGCCAGAACTACCTGGTATGCCTCCACGTAGAGAAGTGGACTTCCACATCGACTTAGTGCCAGGTGCAGAGCCGATATCCCGCGCACCTTATAGAATGACGACCCATGAACTCACAGAACTTAAGCTGCAGTTGGAAGAATTACTTGAGAAGGGACATATCCGACCTAGCGTTTCACCATGGGGCGCACCAGTGATCTTCGTGAAGAAGAAGGATGGGTCTCTTCGTCTATGCATGGACTACAGGCAGTTGAACAAGGTGACGGTGAAGAATCGTTATCCTCTACCTAGGATTGACGACCTTTTTGATCAGATGCAGGGAGCCAGAGTGTTCTCGAAAATTGATCTAAAATCTGGGTATCATCAATTGCGCATCACGGAGTCAGATATTCATAAAACTGCTTTTCGAACCAGATATGGCCATTATGAATTCACAGTGGTACCTTTCGGGTTGACGAACACTCCTGCAGTATTCATGAGTCTCATGAACGGGGTGTTCCGTACATACCTAGACCGGTTCGTGATCATATTCCTAGATGACATTCTGATTTATTCACGGACTGAGGAGGAGCATGTAGAACACTTGCGTCAAGTTTTGCAGCAATTACGAGGGCAGCAACTTTATGGCAACTTGGCAAAGTGTGCCTTCTTCAGGACAGAAGTGCAGTATTTGGGACACATTTTATCAGGCGATGGCATCTCCGTAGATCCATCTAAAATTAGAGCAATCCAGGAGTGGCTGGCACCCACGAACGTGACAGAGGTCCGAAGCTTTATGGGGTTAGCCGGGTATTATCGTCGGTTTGTCGAAGGTTTCTCCAGGATAGCACATCCCATTACTTCCCTTCAGCGAAAAGGGAAGGGTTTCACTTGGACCGAGCAGTGTGAAAAGGCTTTTGGAGTCCTCAAAGAGCGTCTTACGAGCGCTCCTATTTTAGCAGTACCAGATCCTTCGGAAGAGTTTGTAGTTTGCACGGATGCATCATTAGAAGGTTTGGGAGCCGTGCTTATGCAGGATGGACGAGCGATCGCATACGAATCGCGGAAACTAAAGACACATGAGTTAAACTATCCTACGCACGACTTAGAGCTTGCAGCTGTTGTTCATGCCTTGGTTCGCTGGAGACACTTTCTTTTAGGGCGACGCTTTGAACTCCATTCAGACCATCATAGTTTGCAGTATATTTTTACGCAGCCTAATTTGAACGCCCGCCAACGGCGTTGGATGGAATTCCTATGCGAATATGACTTCGATGTTCATTATATAAAAGGGAAGGAGAACGTGGTCGCTGATGCTTTGAGTCGAAGACGCCACGAGATCCAGACCCTGACCTTGAAAATGGACTTGAAGGATCGCATCTTATAGCATCTGCCGGAGGACGAATGGTATCTTGAAGTGCAGCAGGCAGTACTAAATCAGAAGGCCCTTGAGGGCAAATTTACAGGATATACCCTTGATTCTGATGGAATGCTTCGACATCGGCAACGCATCTATGTACCCCATGCGGGTAATCTTCGTACAGTAATCCTATTAGAGGCTCATAGAGCACCCTACGTAGCACACCCAGGAGTGAAGAAGATGCATGCTGATTTACGACAGCTTTATCATTGGGCTGGGATGAGGCGTGACATTGCCGAATTTGTTGCCCGTTGCCTGGAATGTTAGAGGGTCAAGGCCGAACATCAGCATCCAGCGGGACTGTTGTACCCTCACGAGATACCTGAATGGAAATGGGATACCATTTCTATGGATTTTGTCGTTGGTCTACCTATGTCATCACGTCGCCATGATGCTATTATGGTGACAGTTGACAAGCTGACCAAAGTGGCGCATTTTTCACCAATATGTACAACGTACAATGCACCATCAGTGGCAAAGGTGTTTCTTGATCAGATTGTTAGACTTCATGGAGTACCTCGCCGCATTATATCTGACAGAGACTCCGTATTCACTTCATCGTTCTGGAAAGCCTTACATCAGGCGTTGGGCACACAGCTCAACTTCAGTTCTGCCTATCATCCGGAAACTGATGGACAAACAGAGAGAGTTAACCAGGTGTTAGAAGACATGCTTCGCATGTATGTGATGGATCACCAGTCTAGATGGGAGGAGTACCTGTATCTAGTTGAATTTGCCTACAATAATGGGCATCATAGCTCGTTGGGTATGCCTCCTTTCTAGGCATTATATGGCAGACCATGCAGAACACCTTTGAGTTGGGATCGTATAGAGGACAGAACAGTCATCGGCCCAGAGATAGTTCAGAATATGGAACTGCAAGTTAAACAGATAAGACAGAGGCTTCTGGAAGCACAGGACAGGTAGAAAAAGTATGCCGATGCTAAAAGGACAGACCGAAGCTTCTCTGTGGGGGAAAGAGTATTTTTGAGAGTGCGGCCGCACAAAAGTCCAATCCGTTACGGAAAAGGCTCTAAACTCGCACCTCGATTTGTAGGACCTTTCGAAATCTTGGAGCGGATAGGACCAGTAGCCTATCGTCTAGCCTTGCCACCTAGCCTGTCACGTATCCATGATGTATTTCATGTATCAGTTTTACGTCAATATATTTCTGACTTATCTCATGTGTTGGATTGGAGTGCTCTTCAGGTAGAGGCAGGCGGACAACTGGCGTTGGAGCCAATTCGCATATTGGCTCGACGGACGCTGGCCCTTCGAGGTCGAGAGCTGGACCAGGTTAGAGTCCAATGGGACTTATACGACGAAGTCACTGCAACATGGGAAGATGCAGAGAGATTGAAGATCCTGTATCCTCACCTTTTTGACGACTTCCAGGAGGAAGTACCGTCTTAGGGGGAGAGGATGTGAGGACCGCCCTTTTTACTACTATTGTCATGACTATTTACAGTACTGTTATTGTTACTTTCATATTGTGGGATAGCAGTTCCCGAAATTTGTCAGACTATTTAACTTTATTATATTTTCGGAAAAACTAATTGGGTGATGTTTGGATAAGTTACTTTTCAGAAAAATGAATTAAAGATGTTAGAGATGATGGAAAATGGTAATATGATTTTTAATTATGTTAAATTGTACTAAGGCATGAGAATGCATGTGTTATTTAAGTTGCTTCGGCTATGATGAATTTATGTGGTTACTGATCTTGTAATTGAGTGTGTAGGGACTACTAATCAAACCACAGATTTCGGAGATCATTCCACACCTTGTTAATTGTTATTCCCTGTTAAGCCGATCTGGTTCCACGAAGAACCAAGATCTCTTTGTGTTTGATGTCATGATGTAATGTGGTCTTTCGTATGGTCGAGTGGGTTAGGTTACCCTCATGTAATATTATTTTTATAAGTAAGTGTTGTAAAGAGATTGAATTTGAAATGTCTATTTTTATTTAAATTATGAGGCCCTTTTTCTTGTGCTTTACCTTGACCTGGGGTGTCTTGTATGGGTTAAAATTGACCCTGGGTTCTACCCCATGGGTCTAGGGGCCCATTTGGCATGGGTAACCCTAGAGTAACCTCCATCTAGTCAACTTAACCTCCCCCTGAAGTTAAGTGGCGAAAATTGGAGGTAGGAGGGGACATGATGGGTTGTACCAACACTCAACCCATCCCCTCTACTTTTCCCTAGATAAGAGATGCCATCCATTAGTGAAAGTTACCTCTTCTTTAGTAAGATTCCCCCATGTACTATGGGGACACCCATGTGAAGAAAGGAGAAAGAGGCATGGGTCACCTGTCTTGTTCCCATTTAACTTTTTTTTTTATTTCTCCCATGAGAAAGTGGAGTCACATGAGAGGAATAAGGAGTACCCTTGGGAATGGAGAGTGACATAAGCCACCTGGACAGAATAGTGATTTTTGGGAAGGGTGAGGAGGTGACAAGTGTCACTTTCCCATTTCTCAAAATTGGAAAGAAAGAGAATTTTGGGTTATTTATTTTCAAATTTTGGGATGAGAGGGAGTTAGTTGAATTTTGGGGAAAATCTTTCATTTTGGGCCTTACCAAAAATAGAGAAGTTAGTTTGGAAGATAGAGAAGAGGGAGGGAGTTGGTGGCTAAGCTTGGAAGTGAACTCTGTGGACTCTGCAACAACTTCATTCCAGGAGGGCTTTGCAAGGTTGGTCTGAATTTTACCTTTGTTTTGGTAGGACTGAAATGTGTATGAAATGTGTGTGAAATATGTGTTTAAATTTGTTTCTGTGGGGTTCTTGTCGGGTGTTTGACAGAGCGTCTCCCACTTGGGAGAAATGCTCATCAAGTTTGGGGTAGGGGAGGAGAGATCCTCCTCGGGTGCATACCTGTTCCATCTTTTGGGATGTTGAAAGCCTTGAGGGCATGTATCTGTGACTGTATTTTTGACTTGAGAGTCATATACAGATTCCTTGCAAAATGTGATCACACTTGGTTGAGACCAAGAGAAATTTATATGAGTTCATTTATCTGTCAGGGTGACACCCTGGAGTCGAGTGTATCCACTCTCCTGCCCCTTATGAAACTCACTGTAGTTGAGTTTCCGTATTGTGTAAAATAGCCACGGGTGTATGTGTGCTTTGGGATTGTTGTTGTTTCTGTTGTGAAGTGGAGTGTTTGAGTACCCAGGTGTGAGTATGGTCTCCCTAGCTCGGGGGTGACCCTCTTGCGGGTCTACGGTAGGGAGGAGAGCTAGACAAGTGGTATTGTCTTCTTTGTTTGTCTTTGATACGCAGGTTTTTCTCTTGGAGCTTCTGGTTGGCTATTTATGAAGAAACATATTATGTTCTTGTCATGAGAATTAGGCCTGGTTCATTTCATTGAGATGAAGAGAGAACACCTCTCTTGTTATTGTTGTAATTTAATGATATTCTGGGAGTGAAGAAAATCACCTCCCTGAGCTTGTTATTATTGGATTTTATTGGTTGTCATAAGTTTTCAGTTGTATACTGTTTGGGAGGAGAAAGTTCATATCTGGGAAGTTGGTATTCATGATTGAGAAACTGTAATATGAATGTGCTTAAAATTTTAAGTTAATGTTTGCAACCTTTGTTCAATAGCAATTTTTGTGTTTCAAGTATTACTGAAAGGAATAAGTTCGTTTTTGCAACTTAATCTGAGCTGTTTACATTGAAAGTTTGGAATTGCTTCACTAGTTGAAATGCTGATTTTTCTGTTCAATATTAAAATGGAAAAGACAGTTTTAAATATTTGTGTTATTCTCCCTATTTAATGGATTCTGTTAAATTAGAAGGATTAGAGGAAATCTAGCATGTAAATATAATCTGGTTGTAAATTTACAAGTCTTATAGGTTTATAAAAATGGAAATTTATACTTAAAATGAGGGGATAGCTATTTACCATTTGGTGAAATTGGCATATATATATATATATATATATATATATATATATATATATATATATATATCTAATTGTTATGACAATTTCCTTATAATAGGTTGATTTGGAGAAAATGCATAGAGTAGTGAATTTGAGTAAATTGTAGAAATTGGAATTATACAAATCTATAAAGAGTATTTCTTTTTCTCTAAATAATTTATAAATATATATATAGAGATATATATATATTTCTCATTTTGAGTAATTGTCATTTTAGAAAATAAAAGAGTAATTGAAAGTAATTATAACTGTTATATATCAATATAAAAAAAAAGGGGATATATATATATATATAAGACATATATATATATATAAATATATTATTGTTGAAATATATATATATATATATATATATATATATTTATATATGAATATATATAAATATATATATATATAATATATTATTATTATAATAACCAACGAATGGTGAAAGACTGTCAACATGTTAGCCGCGGATAAAAAAAAAACACAGTCGAAATTTTATATGGGCGGTGGGGAGTAAACCCCACCGCGAGTTGTTATTACATATGGAGGTGTGGAGTGGGGCGGAGCCCCACCCACACCCCACGTCGTGGGAATGTGGGTGGGGCTCCGCCCCACTCCACATCTCCCCCCCCTCCAAACCCTTATGCCTCCCGCGAAACCTTCCCGCCGCTCTGCGGCCACCGCGAAATCTTGACTGCCGCTCTGCGGCCACCACAAAATTCCGTCCGCCGCTCTGCGGCCACCACAGAATTCCGTCCGCCGCTCTGCGGCCACCCCGACCCTGCTCCTCTGCGGCCACCGCCGCCCATGGCCGCCGTCTGCTGTGAGTTTAAAGCAATAAAAAATGTTAGGGCTTGGGCCCTAACATATGAATGGGTTATTTGGAATATAAATTCAGTTTATTTTTATATAGCTCTATATATAGGCATATATATATATTATATATGTCTATGTATATAGCTATATATATAATATAATAATGATTATATATCTGTATATATATATATATATAGGTTTATAAGTTGTGGGAAACCAATTTGTTCATTATTTAGACATTAAAATAAATATATTCTATATATGTATGTATGTATATATATATATATATATATATATATATATATATATATATATATATATTTATTGGGCCCTCGTTTAAAATCGTTATAAACTATGTTTCATGGATATAAAAAATATATATATATATATAACAATTATAAACTCACAGGAGATGTTATTAAGTGTTGAACACAACAACCAAAGAAGCTATATTACCATGAACAGAGTTTTATAAAGTGGTGAACCACCTACGTCTATTGACAACGTCATCCGAATTACAATCAGTGTATGAATCGTAATTAAGAGTAACAGTAACAACAGTAATTCTAAACAAGAGAAAATAAAATTAAATGTAAAGTGAGTTTAGGAATATTCAGTGATACTCTGGAAAGAGTTTCTCGGAAGTTTCATCTGTTAACGTACTTATAAACACCCGGAAAATGAAGAGGAAAATTACACAACTCCTTGTGCAAAAGAACACTGGAAATAAACTTATGATGCCACCACTAACAATCCATGTGGCCATATTAATCTCAACTGTAGCAAACAATCTCATATGTAAACCTGTAAGAGGTTCCGAAGAAGGAAAAACCAACATTGGAAAACACAGAGGAGAAAATGCGCGACATATCTCACACGGGATAAGAGAACTAAGTTGACGGACCCTTCTGTCAATTGTGCTTAGGAACAAGTTGACTAAGTATTTACGAAGAGGAGGAACCTAGATCGGGGAAGATTAGGAGACTGAGTCCAGCGAAATAGTAAACCAGCCTTTGTGACCTAGATCATCCTGAAATTAGGTTTAATATCAACAATAACTGCAGTGATAACCCTGATTGACGTAAATCATGAAGAAAGGACAGGATGCACATAAAGAAAGTATAGAAAATGAAAGAGAGAGAGAGACCGAAATATAAACACACTAAATGAACTAAGAGATAGTTAAGGTAATGGCGATAAAGATATAATCCAACTTAAGAACTTGTGGAAAGGGAAGAGAGGGCAACCAAACCGCCTTGTTGAAAATGCTAAGTCATAGGAGGAGTATGTTTCAGGAAACAAGAGAGGAGACAGACAACCGTGCCTGGTCGAAAAATGACTAAATAGGGAGATCACTAGCCGGTTTAGTCGGAACAAGGCGTCGAGGGGAGTGGTTCCTCTATCAGCGAACCACGTGCGTAAATGAGTGCAGCGTAATTCCCACTAACGCCGTAAGGCATTTTGCTACCGAACATTGCCGAGGGTTCGATTTAAGAACTTGGGTAATCTCACTCTTGCAATGACGTTAGCAGCGTTGTATCGACCCTCTTGTTGATCTATATGTTTCCGTTTGCACACCATTGTACTTGTATTCCGCCGATGAGTATAGTGTTTCGCCATGAGAGAACACCGTTGAGCATGCGTACGCATGCGAAAGGGGTTTTTAGGACAGTGTGAGAAAAGTTTTTCATATCTCGTGTCATAACCACATGACAGATGTGGCTATGACACGTGCGATGTGTGTTGTGACCACAAGGAAAATGTGGGCATGACATTATGGTACCCATTGAGTCAGTATAGTAGCTAGTATAGGCCGAATATAGGCCACCACATGAGGTGGGTCGATAAGTAAAGATATTTGATCCATAGCGTACCTTAAACTAGCATTTGTGGAGGGACAAATGGAGTGTGATCAACTAGTAGTTGAGTGAAACTAATCGGTTTAGAGGACAGCGAGTGCCGAGAAGGCATGAGATGCTCTCCAAACACAGCTAGATCAGCATAGAGTCATGGTGACATCAGGTACTAAGCACCTGGTCTACTTAGCTATCTATAGGCTAAGGTGGATTGACTAAGAGTTGAGAGAGATCAATTCCAGCAACTACACATAGAGTCCTAATAGGAGATGGGGGAGCTTAGAGGCAATCTTAGGGGGTTACATTCGTAGAGTGACTCTAGGAGTCAATCATGATCAATAGCCTCACACAAGAGACCATTTGTTACTCAGTCACCACCAGGCCCTAAAGGATCTAGATATCATGGTCCAGCACATTGATGATATCTTATTATATTATGCTATGATTCACCACATTTTGATGTAGTTGTGAAATTATGTATGTAAACTCTTATGATTTATATATATACTTTTGATTCATGACTTAGTGTATTTATTCTATATGTCATTTGTGATCTACATGTGAAGTAAATGTGACAAAGATCTAGATTTGTTTTATGCATGTATGTCAAATTAAATGCTAAAAGTGATTTGTGTAAACAACTATGTGTAATTGTTTAAGAAATGCAATGATGATTTAAATGATACATGTTCTAATGAAACACACATATGTATGCTTAATTAGTTTTTAAACAAGATGTACACACATGGTGAAATAATTCATTTCTAATCCTATGAAACAATGTTGTAACATTGTTAGATTAGATTCGACAATGATTATTGACCATGGTACAAATCTATCAATTTGTTTGCTAGCAATTAAGTAATTCTCTAAACTAAGAAAACTACTCTAAAGAATCAAGATACATTACATATTTTGTCAAGACTAAAGCCAATAATGAAATAGAAAATTTACATTTACTATCTACTAAACATTTACTCTATAAAGAAAGTGATAGCATACAAGTAAACAACGAAATTTAAGAATAAGATCTACATAAATGATTAGCATTGATATGTTCTCTAAGAGGCGTACCATGCATATCAACTAGTCTATATGCACCTGATTCGAAGGATTCATTGATGATATAAGGTCCTAACCAATTTGGGATAAACTTCCCTTTTTCGTCAGTAGGTGCATTGACTTGTATTGATTTTCATAGAGTACAAGATCTCCAACCTTGAATAAACAATGAATAACACGTTCATTGTATGTGCATTGCATAGACTTTTGATGAGCTTGAAGATGCTCAAGAGTGCTTATACATTGTTCATCGAGCATTTCAAGTTATCGATTCCCTTTGAGTATTTTTCTCAAGGATTCCCTTGAGAGAAATTCACAATGAAGAAATTTCTAACTCCAAAGGCATAATCATGTTGGCGCCATACACAATAAGGGATAGTACTTGTAAGCATACAAACACTTGTTCGATAAGCCCATAATGTGTATGATAATTGAGTTTGCCAATCTTTTTTATGTTTGTTAACATTTTTTCAAAGAATTTGTCCAATTACTTTGTTAGAAGCTTCCGCTTGTTTGTTTGATTCAGGATAACATGGCGTAGAGAAGTGGTGTTGAATATGATATCTTTCATGGAATTTCTTCACATCTTTGTTCTTAAATGAAGAACCATTGTCAAAAACCAAAGTGGAAGGAATACCAAATTGAGAGATTATGTTATCTTGAATGAAATGATAGATTACTTTAGCAGTCGTGGATCATAGAGGAATTTATTCATGTTACACATATGGTTCCTAGGGTTGTCATTGATGTCAACACTATCATGGTTGGATGTCATGTACGGGTGGGTGCAAAAAGTTGGGGGGCCAAAAAGTGGCCAACTTTTAAAAAAAAATAGTAATAACATAAGCGCATTATAATGCCCTCGCATTAAGGCTTGGTGTTTCTGAGCCTACACCAAGCCATAAAGTGCTCACGTTATAATGCGAGCACGTTATAACATGAGTGCGTTATGTGCTGCTATATATAAAAAAAAGTATTCTATTTCATTATTTCATAGCAAATTGCAAGAAACCCGAGGCTTGAAGAAAGAAAGGAGCGCGCTCGCATTATTTGAGGTCCAATCATCAGTTATATTCTCACCGATTCATCATCAAAATGCTGCCACGACGTCGAGAAAATCAAAGAAGTAAGTTTTATTTGCTTTCTTGTGTGAATTTGTTGCTAAATAGGTAGGTTAAAATAGTTTTTGATGTAAATTTCTTAAATTTATAGGAGTTGATAATGTACCTCCTCCTCCACTTGAAAATCCACAAAATCCTCTAGCAAATGAACAATAAATACCTGTTGAAGAAGAACCCCAACCACAAACACCTCCATTTATTCTTGAATATGCCCTTGGAACATAAGAAAATCTAATGGGGCAAATAGAAAATAATAAGAAACAAATTGAGGACATAATTGCAAGGTTGAAAGAACCTACAACTTCAACCTTGCATAGATCCATGCTTGCTCAATCCCTTGAATCTATGTTATCAAATGTAGATTTAATAAGCAAGAAAATCACTAGTTGGATAGAAAAGAGGAGAGAATTTAGAGAGTATTATGTTGACAAGTTATCATATGAACAAGTGATAAAGGAACAAATTACAAAACTCGATTTGTGTTCTATTTTCGTAGACCCACGAACAAATGAATCTCTACCCCTTACATGCAAGAGGTTCCCTATCCATTGGTGTAACAACCAAGCGATAAGGGGCAATTTTGCGCAGAGGTGGTGGATGGTTTTTGACCATCCTCCATGCAACAATAATGAGGTCCTACAATAATTTTTGAGGAAACTCTACTGCAAGTTTGTCAAAAATAAAGTGCCAAATTATCTTGATATGTGGGAGTTCCAGGGTAGAGGTAGGGGGTCAACACAAGATAGACCAGGGGCACATGTTAACCCACAGCAGCCAGTGAGACGAGCACTCGCTAGACCAGCCCATGAGTACATTTCTATCCCTTCTATTGTGAAGGAGAGTGTTGAGGTTGAGGCACTTCAGTCCATTAGTGCCTTGACCCAGAGCATCTTATAGCATCCTAGTCCTATAGTACAACATGGGTCGAGGGAGAGTTTGAGTACAGTTCCACCCCATACTTGTCGGACTTGCAGTTCAGCATGTGGTTATGACCCCATGGATAGTCATGACGCAGGTGCATAGGCTACATCTGTAACTGAGCAGATGGTGATGACAAATGCCCTCCTAAGTGAGACTTTCGGGCTTGATACTCAGGTAAATCTAGCAAGTTCATTGAATTTAATTTATTAAATTTTATTTTTGAAATGCAAGATTAACTAATTTAGTTTGATGATTTTAATAAAATTTCAAGGTCATAGTGTTGATGCAGTTTTCAGTGGTTCTCCACCTGCATATTACACTACATCATCTACTGTTGGGGTATGTAACTAGTAAACAATTATAAATATTACATGTGAATAGCATCGTTATATGAATGGTATTCTAATATCTGATTTTGGATGTTGAATAGGTTAATATTGGAGATTTCACGGCAACACCTACCAGGGGTGGTGGACTTCAAAGCTTCACGAAGGTAATAAAATAAATAGTTTAATGAATGAATTGTACTTACTAGATTTGTGTATGTGACTTGTGTGCTTTATTGTGTGTACTTCCATGTTTAGGTGAACGTGTGTGTATGTTAGGAGCCATGATTTGCATCACTATTATAGTTTTCGTAATTGAATAATGTTGTTTTATTTCCAGATGATGCAGGCTATGGAGACACCTCCTGATGTTCATAGGGAAATGGAGCATGGTGTGTCCTCTGTGATTCATAGCTCAATGCCATTGATGGGGGTATGAGGCAGATTAGTAAATTTCAATTTACATTCATTGTTATAGTTGTTTATTTTTGAAAAATTAAAAGATTATTGATTTGAAGTTTAATTTCCATCTGGATGGTTTCTATAGGACATGACATCACCACAGCTTAATCCTGCTACTAAGGAAAGTGAGGAGACAAATTATATGGTAGCAGTAAGTGATTATTTTGTTAAATGTTTCATTTTTTAGAACATGTAATTTCTATATATTAATGTCTATACTTTTTATTGTAACAACTATAGATGCATGAACAACTAAATCAGAGGAGCAACCTCGGGTTCGTAGTAGACCACCCACATATGTATCTCCACCCCCTAGAAGAGCAAAGGCTATCTGTGATCTATTCTCTTCACCAGACAGAGGGGGATGACTTTTTATTGTGTTCCTTTGTTGTATGCCTATATGGCATTTGTGGACATATATTTTGTATTGCATATAGTTGACATTGTATGCCTATATGGCATTCTTGTAAGCCTAAATGGCTATTTTGTATATATGTTATACTTATATCGATAGATATTGATGTATGCCTATATAGATATTTGGTTAATACAATTTTTTTTTATTGATGGCGTCCATACTTGCATTATAAATCCACATTTGAATGGATATTTGTAGATGGTTACTTCAAATATTTAAAGTCCAATTGTATTACATAGGATGTTTGTTGATCCAATAAGCCAGCTATTGTTATTCAAGTATCACCTAAACCTCATTTTGGAACTAAAAGATAAAAGTTGTATTTAAAATAAAAATAAATCATCATGTTGAACATAAAATATTCACATTCTTTATGAGTTGCTCAATTGAAAATATTCAAATGAGTATGATGATCCATATTCTTTATGAGTTGGTCAATTGAAAATATTTCTTAATTTCTTGTTATTATACCATATTGGGATGCAAAGAGTATGTCTATTGTTTTGAATAAGATAGTCAAAATCATATGCTTATGAGCACCTGATGACCATTGTGGTGATTAAATGGAATTCCTCTTGCATATAAGGTGAGTTTATGAGATTACATTGAGTCTTACCTAATTTTAGTATGCAACATAACATTGGGTCTATAGGCTTCCATAAGTCATCAACAATCAAGGTTCAAGGTTGTCATTGAAGTCAAAGGACTAAGGTTGTTTGTCATTGATGTCAAGGTTGATGCCATGATGTTGATAAGGTGATATAGTGATTCAAGGTAGGTGATGGTCATGAGGTGTATGATGTTGTGAATATGGTTTTCATGATAAGGTCTCTCAATTCATGTTGATGTTGCACAAGACAAACATGGTTCATATGATGCAAAGTTCATGTTCATGGTGGATGTGGTTTTGTTGTGAATATGGTTTTCATGATAAGGTCTATCTTGGAAGGTTGATATGATGCAAGGTTCATATTCATGGTGGATGTGGTTTTGTTCATGTAATAAGAAGTTAGAGAAGACACAAGCTTTCATAATCATAATCTTATTGATAGTTAGGGTTTGCATATTGGGCATTAAACCCTAAAAAGAATCTACTTTTCTTAAGACTTTAAAATCCTCAATTGCCTGTCGTGTGTAAAGTGCACTTTTGTTTTAATTTAATATTGACTTATAATTAGAAGTTACTATCACTTAAATCAACCTACTAAAGGGTCTTTAAGTCATTAGCTAACTGGCCCTTCAACTTAACTCAACTGGCGTCTCTAGTAAACTCTCACAAGCTCGAGTGCCATATCATAATCAAAGGTCATATTTAATTGATATGAGGGAAGGAAAAAGGATTGGAAGGTTAGTATTTAAAAAGAATTTGGAATACAAACAATCATCTCTATGCAGTTGAATTTGATGGGCATGTCTTTATAAAAGGCTAAAAGACAACTTTATGTAGGATATCATGGTATTTGTAGTGTTTGAAGATTGAAGACTAGTTAGTGTTTGTAGCTCAGACTGTTTCGACATGTTTGGGTGTGAAACAGGACCATACCTAGCCTAAACGTACCCATCTAGACGCATTAGAATTGTCAGTTTAGCCACATGAGGAGAAGAATAAAAGTTACACCCCTTTGCAACTTTACACTACCTCCTTTTGACAATTTTTGGGGCAGTAGAAAACCTTTCACCATGGGCAAATGCCTCAGAGATATAAAAAACTGAGAGAGGTTATTGTAGAGGGACCTACGTGATCACATTTCCTTAGACAAAATGTATCTAAGTGACACAGTTTCTGCGTAACAGCTCATCAAAGATTGCTGCCTTTTTGCGCCTTGGACTCTTCAGGGATATCGCCGGTACAATGTAGCTCAAACTGTTTCGGCATGTTTGGGTGCAAAACAGGACCATGCCTAGCCTAAACCTACCCATCCTGATGCATTGGAATTGTTAGTTTGGTCGCATCAAGAGCAGGATGAAAGTTACACCCCTTTGTAACTTTACACTGCCTCCTTCTGACAATTTTTGGGGCAGCAGAAAACCTTTCACCACGGGAAAATACCTTAGAGATATAAAAAACTGAGAGAGGTTATTGTAGAGGGACTTTACATGATCATGTTGCCTTAGACAGAATGTTTCTAAGTGACATGGTTTGAGTCACATCTCGTCAAAGATTGCTACCTTTTTTACACCTTAGACTCTTCAGGGATATGGTCTATACAATGTAGCTCGGACTATTTTGACATGTTTGGGTGAAAAATAGGACCATGCCTAGTGTAAATGTACCCATCCAAATGAGTTGGAATAGTCAGTTTGGTCGCATCAGGAGCAGGACGAAAGTTACACCCCTTTGCAACTTTACACTACCTCCTTCTGACGATTTTGGGGGTAGCAGAAAACCTTTCACCACGGACAAATGCCTCAGAGATATAAAAAATAGAGAGACGTTATTGTAGAGGGACTCTACGTGATCATGTTTCCTTAGACAAAATGTTTCTAAGTGACACGGTTTTTGAGTAACATCTCATCAAAGATTGCTGCCTTTTTGCACTTTGGACTCTTCAGAGATATTGTCGGTACAATGTAGCTTGGACTATTTCGGCATGTTTGGGTAAAAAATAGGACTATGTGTAGCCTAAATGTACCCATCCAGATGTGTTGGAATAGTCAATCTGGTCGCATCAGGATCAGGATGAAAATTACACCCCTTTGCAACTTTACACTACCTCCTAATAATTTTTGAGGCAGCAAAAAACCTTTCACCATGGGCAAACGCCTCAGAGATATAAAAAACTAAGAGAGGTTATTATAGAGGAACCCTACATGATCGTGTTATCTCAGACAAAATTTTTCTAAGTGACACAGTTTTTGAGTAACATCTCGTCAATGATTGCTACCTTTTTGCACTTTGGACTCTTCAGGGATATCGTCGGTACAATGTAGCTCAGACTGTTTCAACATGTTTGGGTGAAAAATAAGACCATGCCTAGCATAAATGTACCCACATAGACACGTTGGAATAGTCATTTTGGTTGCATCAGGAACAGGATGAAAGTTACACCCCTTTGCAACTTTACACTACCTCTTCTGACGATTTTTGGGCCAGTAGAAAACCTTTCACCACGGGCAAACGCCTCAAAGATATTAAAAACTGAAAGAGGTTATTGTAGAGGGAATCTATATGATCATGTTTCCTTATACAGAATGTTTCTAAGTGACACAGTTTTTGAGTAACATCTCATCAAAGATTCTTGCCTTTTTGCACATTGGACTCTTCAGGGATATTGTCGATACAATGTAGCTCGAATTGTTTCAGCATGTTTCAGTGAAAGACACAATTAGAGACACCTATTATCTAGTTAGAAACTAAGATTCCTAGAGCCACCTATATTTTATATATTACCTAGATTTTATACATTATCCTCATGATCAACTTCATCCATCACTTAGGTCTAACTCCATGAAGCATAACATGATGATGTAAAAATGTGTATATGTGTAAAAATGCAACAGCAAATAAAAAAAGACAAACCTTACAAATTAATGTCCATACTTACAACTCAATGTAACATGACTTTACAAAATCAGTGTGAATACTTACAAATTAATCCAATGAACCATATGGGTCTGCTCTACTCTTTATTGTGTCAAGTATTGCTTCATGGTTAGACTCACACACCTTCCACAAGGTCTTTTTCAAAGATCTACCCCGATACTGTATCAAATGAACATTGGATGCCAGGACAAGGTTCGAGTAATAAAAAATCTTCCAATGCTTATCAAAGTCTTGAAACATCCAAACATTAACAATCTTATGTGGGTACCTTCTAAGCCATGTTCTAATAATAGCCACTGAGCTTGTAGGGTATTCAATGTTTTCTCCATCTGTAAATGGGGCCTCCAATTTCTTTTTGGCCTCAACACAATGACATAAGTAATAATATGTTCCCTCTTCATTATCTTCATTTGCAATAACTCCATATACATGCCCTACATTGATGTGTAGCAAATTAGATGAAATTAGTCAACATTACAAAAACACTACTAAGTAATATGAAATTAGGAATTTTAAAAACTATGCAAATAGATATATTACCTAGTTGAACTAGATCTGATATGTGGTCAAAGTCAACTAATGATTCCATCTGTGTTAGTTCCAGTGCCGTTGGGGGTTGATACGTGTCAAGTGGGCTAAGATAACTTAACTGCCATTCGTTAACCCACTCCTTTGACTTGCACTCATCCTAGGCTTGAATTGTACAGGAAGAACAAAAGTATGACATCTTTCGCATATAGATACTCTATGAACTTGCAATTGAGCTTCTGAAAGAGTGCATCTCACTTGATCATGTCAGTGTAGAGTAGTCCTCATATGGTGCAATGTTAGTAACATCTATCAACCAAAAAAATCTATGAACTGAAGACTTACCTTCATTACCTGGACCCATGGAAGCATTACACCACTCGACAATCAATTTTGCATCTGTCAACTTTGCATTGTCTTTATACTTTAACTCTTCTCATGCTATGGCTCTTTTGATACATGCTCCTGCACCATCATGCTCCCCCTTTCCATGCCCGACCTCACAAAAGTTTCACATATCCTGAATACCTATAAAATTATGCCTCCTGCTCAACCAATAGAAATTCTGTGAGTTCTTGAATTGTGACGCACAATTATCTGACCATATGATATACTGACTGAATGATATGTCCCTTCTAGCCAAATCATTGTAGAACACCTAAAAGTAACCTTGCACAAACTCCATAGAATGTGTGCAATCATCACTGATATAGAAATTATACTCCCTTATGATCTTTCTATCATCCTCTATACTATCATTCGCATGAATGAATGCGATGTGTTCAAATATAGAAACCTGTGTGGAGTTGTAATATTGTTATTACACCTCACGTTGTGGCTATAGACTATAGTTCTCTGCAAATTTGATGACTGAAACAATGCTACCAACCGGAAATGTGTCCTTGCATAACATGAATTGCAAGTCCAACCATCGAGCTCTATGGGCATGTCTTGCATACTCATACACTATGCTATCACGAAATATAGGCATAAACTAATACACTGGAATATTTTAAATAACCCATTCACACCTCTTTGCTTCTTTACCATCTTTTGTATTGTATGCCACTTTTTTATACTTGCCAAACTCTACTAGTTCATTTCCAACCACATGTGTTCTTTCCATATTTCACATATTGGCAAACGTTGCAAGCCACCGCAACAATGGCATGTGCCATCCAAGCATAATTTCTTGTAGAATATTTGACCTTCCTCTCTTTCACATAAAATTCTTGATATGAAGTCTCTTGAAGATATTGGTGAGGCATGTATGCCACAACCCTACAAAACATTATTAGTATGCAAATCTAAACATATAGACCTATAAACATCAAAATGGTTAGAAAATTCAATATGTAATCTACAACAACAAGTAGTGCATGTGTGATTTATCTTGACATAGAAAGGTTTTAGCATTTCAAAATATCTTTGAAAAATTTTAATTTGAGGATACTTCTCTAGAAATTTACCATAAAACTATGTTTGAGTCTCATCCAAAAATGCTTTGGATGTGGCTCGTGGTTCCGACTACCGATTCTCCTTCTTACCACATCGCTTTGATTTAGAGATACCTTTGTGTAATTCTTCCAAAAGTCTTCAATTAGTGATCTCAATGCTTCAACAATTGGTTTATCGTTTCGTGGTAGTCTCCCCGAGCATGCCCATAATTCATTGGCATTAGTGTCCTCAATTCTTTGGCATCTTCCAACGGCACTTGATAAATTTTTCCTATTAATTCTCAATTCTTGACTCATCTTTCTAATGAGATGAGCTTTCCTCGTTTGACTACTTTCTATAGTCGATGTAATCACACGCCGTGTTGCATTACTATCTTTTGTGCATGAGGTGTTACCCACACTCTCATACGCACTCATTAGATTCTTGACAATAGATTTTTCACTTGAAGCCTCTAATGTTCTCAACCCAAGAATCTTCATGATGGACCTATACTTTATACTTCACATCATTTTAATGAATAGTTGACATCTTGTAGTCTCATTTAGCTTTTCAAAGAACAATCTCCAAATCTTATGAGCATATCTTCTACAAGTGCGTTTTAGAATCTTACCTTTCATTAGCTACAAAATATTCTCATCAATATCAATCAAATACTTTGGCTTTCTATGCAAAATTCTAGGTGGTGTTAAGCTAGGTAATTTCATCTCAACATTAGGAATTTTATCAATATTTAAATGAGATGGGTTAGATGGCATACCTTCGATCGAAGATGGAATAGATGACATACCTTGAGGTTGAGGTGGGAATGATGGTGTACCTCCATCATGACATGTGAGTGATGATGTACTCTCAACTTGAGATGCGGTAGATGGTTTACCTACATGTTGACTTGCGGTAGAGGACGTGTCTCCAACTATGGTATTCAAATCTCTCATAGCATGAAGTTTTTGCATTCATTCTCTTTGTGTCACCAATACCATATCTCTTTGTGATGGTTGTGGTTCCTCTTGAATTGGCATGTCTTCATTTATCGTGTCCAATTTCCTCTTCTCATGAAGTTCCCTCATAGCCACTGCTTTCTTTGCATTCTTAGCTTCTATCTCTTCTTATGTTGGTTTAATTCTTGATTGTTTCCTCGGCATGATGGAGAATTTGTCTTTAGCATGATAAAGAGACCAATATTAGTTCCTAAGAAATGAATCGATACAAATAACTAAAATATATGTCATTCAACCCTTAATAGTAAATTTACATACAATAATCATGTAAAAGAGTAAATGTCACTCAACCAAAATAGGTACAAAGCATACAAATCAAATTATTGCAGCCATACAAAGCATTATTGTACAATGCTATTGCAGCCATACAAAGCATTATCGTACAAAGTTCACTTTAGTCCTAGATGAGGATAAGGTCAAAGGAGATTCACTTATTGAGGCTACAAGTGAAGATTACATGGGACTTCATGCTTGAAAAGGTTGAGACAGACCCAATTTGACATGTTTGTTGTTACTAGGGCTACTAGGATTTGGAATTGAGAAGTTGTTTTGTTGGTACTAGGGATACTAAGATTTGGGTGGCTTGTGAAGGAATAGACAACAATTGAAGAGTGTAGACTTGAGTAAGGGTTTAGAATGGTTGTGTTTAAGTTCTTGAGGGGTAAGAAGACCTCTAGTATCCTTGTTAGATTTTGAAGTATTGAAGACCCTCTTTTTTCCTTTGTATGGGGAGATTGCTTGAGAGGAAATCTTATGAAATTTGAAGAAACAATTGGTATGATCCCTTTGGATTGAGTTGAACCCTACCTCTGAATCACATACATAGGATTGTCATAAAAATCATTAAACTAATCTCTGTAATTTAGGGTATTGAATGGTATATAGTCGATTAGGGTAACCACCATCATGTTCTAACAAAGGACAATTAGGAAATTTTGAAATATTTTTGTGTCATGTGCATGTACAAATGATCATGAATAGGTGCATAAGGAATGTCCTAGCCCAAGATATGTGTATACAAATCATCATGTCATGTGCATACTTGTATGATCTTGGCACCTATTCATTTGTATTTTAACTTGTTAATATGACAAGATAATAGTGGGATTGTATTTTTATTATGTTGTAAGGATTTATTCTTGTATAGTTTGACATCATGGTATGTTAAGGTCTGTTTATTACACATAATTATTAAAGAGCCCAAATGTAGAAAATATACATGGCATCATGTGAGATTGTAGGCTACTTTCTTGATTGGGAATGTGTCTATTTTAAACATGTATGATAAAGCATGATAAATTAATTCAAATAGAATTAAGAAAAATGTAAAGAACATGCATGTAAAGATTTGACATACGTAAAAAATAGAGATTCGAATGGAGAGAGTACCCAATTATGTAGTGTTTTTTTCTTCTTGCATCAAACTCCTCAATAATTTGAGTTTTTCACCACTTGCTTCCTTTTCAATGTTAAATTGAATAACACTCAAATATAATTAGTAACAACAATACTATTAACTAATCTATAATGTTAAATTCCTAAAATTGAATCATAATTAACATTGCAACACTACAAAAATTGAAACTTGAATAGATATATATCAAATTTGGTGTGAAAACTATGTTATTTCCTCCTTAAGTTGGAAAAGTAGAAAAGGTCATGGAAGGATCATGCAAAGGTGGTAGAATGTGTAACATGTGCTCCCAACAGCATGAAAGCACTTCTTTTTTGTTGGAACACATGCAATCATACAGCATGTGGGCCTGGATCATGGGGGTCAACACTTTTTTACCATTTCTATAGCAGGAAAAAATGCAAGTACATTATAACGTGCTCACATTTTGTCCTGCTATAGATTGATCCATAAATATTTGTGCCTATCTCACCTTCGATAGCACCTTTACAATATCTCACCTCTAGTTCCATTAGCTCATGTTCTATATCTCACTTATCTCTCCCCCTCACCTCTCTACCTCTCCCCTCTCTATGTCTCTCAGTCGCTCCTTGTCTACCTCTCCATCCATCCTTAGCCATCTAGGTCTCACTTAATCCTAAACCCTAAAGCCAGCTATCCCTATTCCTAAACCCTCAATGGGCTTGATGCTATACCTGAAACCCTAATCCCTTATCCCTAAACCCTCCAACCCTATCCCTAATCCTTATACCCTTGACACTCTACTTTAACCCTAATCCCTCAACCCTCAACCCTATCCCTAACCCCTCAACCCTCAAGCCTCAACCCTCAATGTCAAACCCTAATCCCTTAACCCTTAACACTAATCCCTTGACCCTCAACCCTATCCCTAAACCCTAAACCCTAAAACCTCAACCCTCAACCCTCAGCATCAAATCCTAATCCCTCAACCCTTCATTCTAATCCCTCAACCCTAAACCCTATCCATAAACCCTCAACACTATACCTTAAACCCTAATCCCTCAACCCTAAAGCCTAAACCTTATCCCTAAACCCTAATCCCTCAACCCTCAACTCTAATCCCTCATCCCTAAACCCTAAATGCTATCCCTATTCCTAAACCCTCAACAGGCTCGATACTATACCTTAAACCCTAATCCATTATCCCTTAACCCTCCAACCCTATCCCTAAACCCTCAACCCTTGAACCTCAACACTCAACCCTCAACGTCAAACCCTAATCCCTCAACCCTTAACTCTAATCCCTTGACCCTCAACCCTATCCCTAAACCCTAAACCCTAAAAACTCAACCCTCAACCCTTAAGGTCAAATCCTAATCCCTCAACCCTTCACTTTAATCTCTCAACTCTAAACCCTCAACCCTATACCTTAAACCCTATTCCCTCAACCCTAAACCCTAAACCTTATCCCTAAACCCTAATCCCTCAACCCTCAACCCTAATCCCTCAACCCTCAACTCTAATCCCTCATCCCTAAACCCTAAATGCTATCCCTATTCCTAAACCCTCAATTGGCTCCATACTATACCATAAACCCTAATCCCTTATCCCTAAACCCTCCAACCCTATCCCTAATCCTTATACCCTCGACACTCTACTTTAACCCTAATCCATCGACCCTCAACCCTATCCCTAATCCCTCAACCCTCAAACCTCAACACTCAACCCTCAACGTCAAACTCTAATCCCTCAACCCTTAACTCTAATCCCTCGACCCTCAACCCTATGCCTAAACCCTCAACCCTCAACGGCAAACCCTAATCCCTCAACCCTTAACTCTAATCCCTCAACCCTAAACCCTCAACACTATACCTTAAATCCTAATCCCTCAACCCTAAACGCTAAATCCCATTTGTAAGCCCTAATCCCTCAACCCTCAACCCTAATCTGTCAACCCTCAACCCTAATCACTCATCCCTAAACCCTAAACACTATCCCTATTCCTAAACCCTCAATGGGCTCGATACTATACCTCAAACCCTAATCCCTTATCCCTAAACCCTACAACCCTATCCCTAATCCTTATAGCCTCAACACTATACTTTAACCCTAATCGCTCAACCCTCAACCCTCAATGTCAAACCCTAATCCCTCAACCCTTAACTCTAATCCCTCGACCCTCAACCCTATCCCTAAACCCTTAACCCTAAAACCTCAACCCTCAACCCTCAATGTCAAACCCTAATCCGTCAACCCTTAACTCTAATCCCTCAACGTCAAACCCTAATCCTTCAACCCTTAACTCTAATCCCTCAACCCTAAACCCTATCCCTAAACCCTCAACACTATACCTTAAACCCTAATCCCTCAACCCTAAACCCTAAACCATATCCCTAAGCCCTAATCAATCAACCCTCAACCCTAATCCATCAACCCTCAAACCTAATCCCTCATCCCTAAACCTTAAACACTATCCCTATTCCTAAACCCCCAATGAGCTTGATACTATCCCTCAACCCTTAACCATTAAAACTTGAACCCTAAAACCTATCCCTACACCCTCAACACTCAACACTATATCTTAAACCCTAATCCCTTAACCCTCATCCCTAAAGCCTCAACCCTAAATCCTTAAACCTTCAACCCTAAACCCGATACCTAATCCCTCTACCCTCAACACTCTACTTTAACCCTAAGTCGTTGACCATCAACCCTATCCCTAAACCCTCAACCCTCAACCCTCAACCCTCAACATTAAACCCTAATTCATCAACCCTAAACCCTAATCCCTCAAACATAAACCCTATCCCTAAACCATCAACCCTCAACACTATACGTTAAACCCTAATACCTATCCCTCAACCCTTAACTCTTAAAACTTAAACCCTATCCCTACACCCTCAACACTTGACATTATATCTTAAGCCTTAAACCCTCATCCCTAAAGCCTCAACCCTCAATCCTTAAACCTTCAACCCTAAACCCTATCCCTAATCCCTCTACCCTCGACACTCTAACCCTAACCTTGACATTAAACACTAATCCGTCAACCCTAAACCCTAATCTGTCAACCCTAAACCCTATCCCTAAACCCTCAACCCTCAACACTATACCTTAAACCCTAAAACCTAATCCCTCAACCCTCAACCCTCAACTCTAATTCCTCATCCCTAAACCCTAAACCCTAAACGCTATCCCTATTCCTAAACCCTCAACCCTCGACACTATACCTTAAACCCTAATCCCTTATCCCTAAACCCTAAACCCTATCCCTCAACCCTTAACCCTTAAAACTTAAACCCTAAAACTTATCCCTAAACCCTCGACGCTCAACACTATATCTTAAACCCCAATCCATTAACCCTCAGCCCTAAAGTCTCAACCCTCAATCGTTAAACCTTCAACCCTAAACCCTATCCCTAATCCCTCTACCCTCTACACTCTACTTTAACCCTAATCCCTTGACCATCAAACCTATCCCTCAACCCTCAACCGTCGACCCTCAACTCTCAACATTAAACCCTAATCTGTCAACCCTAAACCCTAATCCCTCAACCCTAAAACCTATTCCTAAACCCTCAACACTATTCCTTAAACCCTAATCCATCAACCCTAAACCCTAATCCCTCAACCCTAAACCCTCAACCCTCAACACTATTCCTTAAACCCTAATCAATCAACTCCAAACCCTAATCCCTCAACCCTAAACCATAAACCCTATCCCTAAACACTCAACCCTCAGCAAGTTATACCTTAAACCTTAATCCCTCAAACCTCAACCCTAATCCCTCATCCCTAAACCCTAAATGCTATCCCTATTCCTAAACCCTTAACCCAAGACACTATACCTTAAACCCTAATCCCTTACCCCTAAACCTTAAACCCTATCCCTCAACCCTTAACCCTTAAACCTTAAACCCTAAAACCTATCCCTAAACCCTCAACCCTCAACCTTCAACAATATACTTAAGCCCTAATCCCTCAATCATCAACCCTATACCTTAAACCCTGAAGCCTATACCCTCAAACTCTCATCCTAGACCATATTTAACCTCACCCTTATATCCTAAACCTTGAATATTGTGCCTCAACCCTATACTTAAATTAAACCTAAACCATACGTACTCTCAACCCAAGTCACCCTATTCCATATATACCCTCAATCCACATTGTAAACCCTAAACCCTAATCCGCGACACACTTAATCTTATACACTCAACAACCTGAATATAAACCCTCAACTATAACCCTCAACCCTCTAATCTCTACCCTCTACCCTCTACCTATTACTTAATCCCTAATCCCTCAACCCTCAACCCTCAAAACTATATAGGCTCAGGTCCTTATATACACTAAACCCAAAACACTTACATACATACATGCATACATACAAACATACATACATACATACATACATACATACAAAGATGCATACATACAAGCATGCATACATGTACATACATACAAGCATGCATACATGTACATGCATACATACCTACAAGAATAGATATAAATATCGATGAAACATACTTATGAAAGTTGAACATATCTCATTCAAAGGAAGACATAACACGAGCATGTTATAATGCGCTCGCATTGTGTCAAACTGGGAAAACACCAGCAAACATGCAAAAAAAAGCAAAAAAAGCATAACATAATGCGAGTGCATTATAACGCGCTTGCATTATATTATGCTTTGGGAATCTCAAACCTTGGGCTTGGGATTTGCTTTGGATTTCCAACCCAAAGGCTTGGAGTGCCTTTTCAACATCCACAGACATGTTTTTGCAAATTCTACAAGATTTCACATAATTTTGTTGGTGCTAACCCTTAGATTTGCACGTGTTTCAAGGTCAAACAAATCAAACACCTAGGTAATGTTAGGTTTTCTCTTAGCTATTTAACGATGTAATTTTTTTCACATTTTGACAATGTTAAGCCTTTCACCTTTAATTTCTTTTGTTTGTGTGTCTGTTTTTGGGCAAAAACCATTGTTTGGTCTTTTTTTCATTGTAAATTAACCATTCCTTGAAATTTCAAAAAAATTACATATTTAGAAACTAGACTCCATTCTACACATATTAAAAAAAAAGAAAAAATGATTTTCAATTAGTTTTCAAATTTTATAGGGGTAGCACGGCCAAAATTCTATTTTTTAGGATGTGTCCACTTTGAAAATCAGTAAAAATCAAATATTCATCAAAAAATTATTAGAAAAATCAGGCATAAACTACATGCTATTAGCTTATTTCTCACTGAAGCGATTTTTAAAATACCAAAAAAAAATTTAACCTTTTTAGGGAGCCACAAAACATGCTATGTTATGTTTTTTTGACAGAAACAACACCAATTTCTATGGCTTCCTTTTTTGAACCCCTTAATCTATACCATTTTCAAAAAAAATTAGTAGTTTAGAAAGTAGACTCGGAGCACTACAAACATTGTTTTGGGTGAATCTCCAAAATTTGAGTGTAACTATGCTCAATTTCTCATCCAAGGCCAGCATTTCCTGATTTTAGAAAAAAAAGTGGCCACTTAAAACCCCTTTTTGGCCCCCCATCTTCTTCTACTTACCCGTACAAAGAAGATACAATTCATGGTTGAATGTCATGTACAGAGAAGATATAGTTCATGGTTGGATGTGTTTAGGACCTAAAATTTGGATAGAGGGTTTTTGATGGTTTATGTGTATCCTCCTTTCACGCTAAACCATTCAAGGACCTTGAGTCTAGTAAGAATCTACGATTAGGCCCTTGGTCACTTAGAATGTAGGGAAAATTGGATTTGTGTGATTTAATTGATTGATTATGCCCAATTATGCTTAAAACCCTAATTATGTAAATACGGAAGCAAATGGACAAGTTACAAAAAATGTTGTTACAGAAAGATGTAAAATAACAAACAAATGTGTACTAGTTTCCAAAGTTTGGGAAGTAGAATAGTCGGGGACTAATGAGCGGGTGCCCTAGTCTAGTGCCATGATTTTTGTTGGGATCTAGGGACTTTATCTGCAACCTATTCCTATTGTCTCAGAGATTCTTCTATTGTGGGATCCAGAGGACTAATGAGCGGGCACCTGAGCCCATGTCCCTGTTTTTAGCTCTAATATGTAATTCTGACACTCTACAACCCTTCTCTGCAACTCCACTTTTCCTACTTCTTCAACCTATAACCTGCAATCATAGAAAAATGGGGAGGGGGTAGAGGCTTGCCTTAGTCAAGCCCTGGAGAGACATTCAAGTCTTCTGAACACCGTTGTCAGATAGAGAGTGCATGTTCTTGGAGGACAAAGGAAAAAACCAAATGATAAATGATTGAAAACACAAATGATATCACCTTGTAGTGAAGATCTCATGGAAGGAAGAAGCTCTTCATGCCATAAGGAGATGGATGCTCAAATCTACAAATACAAACACATAAACAACACAATATCTACTCTTGCCACACAATGAATGCCTTGAATCACCTTTAGAATACCAATGCTCATCCAGTAATCATCTAATGTCCATCTAGTTTACAAATGAATGCCTAATCATGCTTATATATGCAACTACAAACATTCCCACCAAGAATTTAGTAATTCAAACTTACCGTGTCGGCCTAGGAACCAAATAACAGTCATAAACTAACACTTAAAATTTGGGCTTGACCCAAAATAGGGCAAGACTAGGGTGCGGGTGCCCAAGTCCTCCCCCTATTTTGGGCAGGGTCTATCTCAAAGGATCCCCCTAGGTCCCATTCATCATGAAACTTAAGGGTTTTCTCATTGGGATGCCAAAATATGATGTAAGATGTCCTAAATGCATATCAAAGACCTGGGAGCTAAACCTTAAGAGGGAAAAGCCCCCAAGGGGACATTTTTTGATGTTACATTTAGCCCCCACATTAATGTACATGTATAAATGCAAGGCTAATACATGCATTAAAGTACGGTCAACAAACACAGCAAACACGCCAAGCACGGAGAAGACACGCCAATCACAGAGAAGATAGTAACAGAAATGCAAAACATGGAGAAGATAGTTGCAGTCATGCAAAACACGGAGAATACAACATTGAAGACACGTAAAACATAGTGAATACAGTGAATGCAGAGAAGACAGTAATGATTTTTCTTTTTTTTTCATTTTTTTTATATGAAATGCAGATGCAAGTATAGGAAAGTAAACACACCACCCATAATGTAGGAGGGACTCATCGCCATCTGTCTTTAAGACTGCATATGGGGTAACACACACGCAATACACGCCAAACAAATTAAACATGCCAAACAAATCAAACACGCCATAAAAATCCAAAAGCATAGGAGGGACTCATCGCCACCGGTCTTTAAACTATGCTTGGGAACAAACATGCAATACACACACTTTGAAGACATGGAGGAAACACGACAAACAAGTGATGGGGTGTTCTTATTTCTAGGCTCAACACTATCTCAGGCACATTACAGGCACACACTGATGATTGGGCTTCACCACAACAATCGCTGAAGACACACTTAAGGGTTGAGTTAGTCACAGAACTGCTCCCCACCTTCGCAGAGGACTTTTGAAAATGACAGGATGTGCACTCTCTTTGAGAAATACACCATCCCTACCTCTGCAGAGGGCTTGAGATGATTGATGATTGATTGATTGCAAACAAAACTCAGAGTACAGGAGGGACTCATTGCCACCAGTCTTTAAGACTACAACTAAGGACAAGCACATTGCTAATATCTACAACAGACAACTTACCTTATATATGCCCCCACCTTAAGGTGGTTTATATCAGCTATCGATATCAAGCACGTTAAGGTAGGAAGAAAACACACAAGGGAACACAGACTCTCATAAAGCCCATGCCCCTCAGAGGTGACATGTACTTTATGATCACCAAATGTTCCCACAAACACATCCCTGCAAGAAAAGTGTTAGTGTCCATATAATCATGATAAACAACAACATCAATGCATATGATCAATCACACAAAGAGCTAAGATTATACTACAAATTCAAAGACCGAGGATAACCATGGGGCTATATCATGAAAATCTCAAAACTGAGTGTCACCAAGGTGAGATTCAAAGACAAACAAAGTACACAAAGCAACAATATTATTATGTTTTGTAAGTGAGATAAGAAACCATCAAGATCACTACGCAGAAAGCATAGAGTGCTTCTACTAGCCAAGTATCAGATAATATATTACAACCCCATCATCATATTAGGAACTAAGTCCAATTTTTAATTTCTCACTAAAGGGACACTAGGTCTGCATCAGTATAATATGTTTTTCATCATCTGCCCACTAGATAGAAATACTAGAGAAAGGGAAACAATAAATCAAGAGAGAAGAAACAAGTGCCTTAGGGACAGTCACGTAGGAGGGTGCCCCCAAGTTACCAACTGCAACTCTATGTCCGTAAGACACAACACACAACTATGAAAATAGAGAGAGGCAATATAGAAGAATGATGATACAAATAGAAGAATGTCACAATAGAGGTGGTCTCCTGGTATCCTAGACCTTACAAGAGAATCAGGGGTCATCCCAGGAGGCCTAAACAACACATAACACATCATAGGAGAAACACATCACGAGAGATAAAGGGTTAGAAATACTTACCTGGTAGGGTCTTCAAACTAAGTGTTGTCATTAAGCAAATCACCGTCATCTTCCCACTCCCAAATTTTAGAGGAAAGTGGGACATAAGTTATCATAGCCCAACTTTTGTTCTTGTTTTCAAGTTGCTCATTCTTAGGATCATCTATGTTTGGTTCAATGTTTTCTTGTTGAGATGCAATTCATTGGGCATATTCTTGTCGTCTCCTCCTCCTCTTGCTTTTCTATTTCTTTTTGTCATACCACTTATCTCTTGTAAGATAGTGTTTTTCTCTTTCATGGGTTTTTGTGTTTTAGAGGAGGAAGCACAAGGATCAAATTTCATTTGTCTAGGTGGAATGCTTTGTTCTCAACAATTACCTCTTGATCTTTGTCAGGATGATAGTGGAGGAACCTCAGCATAGGGTCCTTTTGCCTTCAGTCTAGGATTCTCTTCAAATGCAGGTTGTTTGTCTCTTGTTGTTTCTTGTCTAGAAGGACCGACCACTTGATGTAATAATTTCATTTTGTATTTTCTATAGCACAAAAAGTTAAAGTATGTTTGTTGCTCTGGTTCTTTCCAGATCTTTCCCAAAAGTAATCCAGTGCACAATGTTGTCTTGTAACCCAAGGTTTATACTTATTGCGAGGGATAGTAATCACTTGTCCATTCAAAGGAAATTTTACACAATTATGAATTGTTGAAGGGAAAACTTTCATAGCCTTTAACCATGGGTGTCCCAATTTTATGTGAAAGAGATAAGAAATGGGGACAACATCAAACCATTGTTCTACATGTTTCTCAAAGACAGTGACCAATAAAGATATCTTCCCAGAAGTGTCCATAAAGGTTCCCTTATGTGTCTTAATCATCATATCCGAAGGGTCATAAGATTCTTGTATTAATTGATGTGAAAAGAAGAACTCTTCGGTAGCTACATTATTCATGAAATTAGGATCAATAAGGGTTCCACCCATAGGATTTCCCATTATTTTCACAGTGATATAAAGAGGTCCTTCAGTGTCTCCAATTGTTCTATCATGAGGTGTAAACATAATTTTGAGTTCGGGGACCTTTCTTTTCAGGCACGGCCTAGGAGGGAACCTATTGTTATTATTGTGATTAGAAGCCATGTGTATATGTATTAAATCAATTCAAGATCAGATTTTAAAAGCTTTTCCAAATTTATACAAAAGACAAGTGCAAAACTATGTGCAAAAATGACCTAAAATGCTTGATTTTTTGTACTTTTTCAGTGCAAATAAGTGAAAGAAAAAGTTTTGTAAAGATTTTGATTAGGGGCCACAAATAATATGTCTATCTTTAGTCCAATAAAGTAGTAAAATCCTTCACAACATACTTTTGATGCAAATCTAGGATGATGACTAGTCAAAACCTAGTGGAAATACACTAAAGTATGTTGTTTTTTCACCAAATCTCAATGCAAAAGAGTATGACAAAGGGTGTTGTGAGGAAAATGATAATAGTAATAATAGCCACCTAATTCCAAAAAATCTATCACAACACACTTATAGTGCCACTAAAGATAAAACCCTAGTGAAAAAATAGCAAAAATATGCAAATTTTCACAATTTTTCAATTCCAAGACCTAGCAAAAGGGGTGTTGTAAAGAATTTTAGGAGGTGTAGAAGATTATATAAATAATATAAGTCACGTAAAGCCATAAAATTTGTCACAACACACTTGGAGTGCAAATCTAGGTCAAACCCTAGGGCAAATATAGAAAAAATATGTAATTTTTCACCAAATTTTTAATACAAGAGCCCAATAAAAAGATGTTGTGAAGATTTTTAGGAGGGGTAGTAGATAATAATCCTAATAACAGCCAATTAGTGTAAAAATATTCTTCACAACAAGCCTATGGTGCAAATCTAGAGAGCTGATAAGGCCAAATCTAGTGAAAATCAAGGTTTTCAAACCCTAGGCATGAGATCTTAAATCCAAAATGCTATATGGATGTCTTGAAATCTGATTTATGATGAAAATTAATTCCACTCAGATCTGAAAATGATTTTCAAACCCTATAATGCAAAATGCAACTGCAAATCTAATGAAAAATGTTAGTTTTTGTTGAAATTTTCTATGTAAAAATGCAACTTTTTGAGATCTAAATGCAAATTTACACTAAAATGCAACACTACAGCCAAATGTAAATTTGAATGAGTTCCTAAGATCGGTAGAAAAATCTGAAACAAGATTTTACCTACAAACCCTAGTTTTTGAAATTACTAGGTTATATGAAAAATTCAAATTTTCCAACAAAACCCTAGCAATTTTACAATGAAAATGTAATGTAACTGCTTGAATTTTTGTAATTTTCTGCAATTTAGCTCAGATCTAATGAAAAAATAAAAAATTTAATGAAATTCAAATTCAAATTAATTGATGAGAACTTTATGAAAATCCAAACCCTAGAGTGCAATTTTTTTCAATTTTTTTGTAATTTTCCGAATGCAATAAGATGAACAATGAAATGAATGTAAATCTAAATTAAAACACTTAGAAAGGTGCCAAATTCATTAAAAACATGGGTTCACCAAAATGTTTAGGGTAAAATTTGGATAGAGGGTTTTTGATGGTTTATGTGTATCCTCCTTTCACCCTAAAGCATTCAAGGACCTTGAGTCGAGTAAGAATTTACTATCAGACCCTTGGTCACTTAGAATGTAGGGAAAATTAGATTTGTGTGATTTGATTGATTTATTATGCCTAATTATGTTTAAAATCCTAATTATACAAATACTGAAGCAAACGAACAAGTTACAGAAAATGCTTCTACAAAAAGATGTAAAATAACAAACAAATGTGTACCAATTTCTAAAGTTTAGGAAGCAGAATAGTTAGGGACTAATGAGCGGGCACCCTAGTCTAGTGCCATGCTTTTTGTTAGGATCTGGGGACTTTATCCACAACCTATTCCTGTTGTCTTAGAGATTCTTCCATTGCAAGATCCAGAGGACTAAAGAGCGGGCGCCCGAGTCCACGTCCCTATTTTTAGCTCTAATTTGCAATTCTGACACTCTGCAACCCTTCTCTGCAACTCTAATTTTCTTGCTTCTTCAACCTATAACCTGCAATCACAGAAAAATGGGGAGGGGGTTGTGGTGTTTAGAGACTTGCCTCAGTCAAGCCCCGTATAGACATTCAAGTCTTCTGAACACCATTGTCAGATAGAGAGTGCATGTCCTTGGAGGATAGATGCAAAAAACAAATGATAAATTCTTGAAAACACAAATTATATCACATTGTAGTGAAAATCTCATGGAAGGGAGAAGCTCTTCATGCCATGAGGAGATGGATGGTCAAATCTGCAAATACAAACACATACACAACACAATATCTACTCTTGCCACACAATGAATGCCTTGATTCACCTTTAGAATGCTAATGCTCATCTAGTAATCATGTAATGTCCATCTAGTTTACAAATGAATGCCTAAACATGCTTATGTATGCGACTACAAACATTCCCACCAAGAATTTCATAATTCAAACTTATCGTGTCAGCCTAGGAACCAAATAATGGTCATAAACTGACACTTAAAATTTAGACCTGACCCAAAATAGGGAAAGACTAGGGCATGAGCGCCCAAGTCCTCCCCCCTATTTTGGATAGGGTCTATCTCAAGGGATCCCCCTAGGTCCCAATGGATCCCCCTAGGTCCCATTCATCATGAAACTTAGGGGTTTTCTCATCGGGATGCCAAAATATGATGCAAGATGTCCTAAATGCAGATCAAAGACCCGAGAGCTAAACCTTAAGAGGGAAAACCCCCCAAGGGGAGATTTTCTTACATTATAGGATGTCATGTGTAGAGAAGATATAGTTCATGGTTGGATGTCATGCCCTATCTAGCAGAGAAGATACAATTATTGGTTATTTGTCATGCCTTGATCAATGAAGAGTTGAGTATGAAGACATATTAATATGGGAATTAGAAGCACTAAGATGATCAGATATGTTTCTAATATTAGAAGAATATTACTAATGGCCTAATGCATGAATTTTCCAAGTTTCATGATGATTGGATCACTAAAAGAGTGTTTTTCAATTTGAAGGCAATGTTGAAGACAACTACTATATGGCAATAGAATGCTCCGCATTCCTCCGCATTTGTAGATATGGCCATGTGATTCTAAAACTATGTTATGGGTCTAGTGAAGGTGATAATTCCAAAGTTTCATATCACTTGTCCTTCTGCTATGAAAGTTATACATAACAGAGTACCGGCATGTGTTCAGGCAAAGTAAGCTAGTGTTGAAGGCTTGTTGGGATGCTCTGCATTCCTCCATAAATGAATGGTTACCCTTGCAATTTTGAGGACATGTTTATGGATGTGTATTACATGCTTCCTTGTAGTTTCAAGTTTCTTGGTGGTCCACAACTCAATTCTTCAAATGATAGCATGTTGTAGTGTGTTCCAGATGACTTATTATTCTTAGAGTTCATGGTTGAAGATGTGTAGCACAATTCGTTGATGTGCAGAGATAAATTAGTGTTTGGGGATGTTGTATGAGTCATGTGGACTCATCTGGAAGAGTTTCATTAAGATCTTTCTTGTTTCCAGTACCACACAAGGTTTTCAAGTTGTTGTGGCCATTATGCTTCAAGTTTTCATATGTTTTACTTAAGGTGGTCCTATTTCCAAATGAGCAAAGTGTGTGGAGGTAATTCCTTGGTGTTTGAAGTTATGAAGAATGTTTTGGACCTGGTTAAGCAAGCATTGGTGTCCACAAGGCATGGATCTTCTACTAGTGTAATGTGTGGTTTTGTTTATGACCTATCTTCTACACGTTTCATATTATATTCTATCTGGCTGACTTGTAAATGTATTTCTCATATTGTATCTGGTTGACAAATAATGTAATCAATGTAATATCATGTATAAATAGCAAGTCAAATTGAGTTAGGTAGAGTGTGCTTGCAAAAAGATTGATAGAGCTTGCATGAAAGATAAGGAGCAGAGTGAATGCATTTTGATGTGCGACTAAAGGAGAAAAAGAAGAAGTTGTAGATGTTATCTTGATTCATCTTGAAGACATATTTGTGACAGTTCACCAAGTTAGATGGTAGTGAGCCTCAGTTCACCAAGTTAGATGGTAGTGAGCCTCTTCCTTTGGAAGTGATCCCCTTCTTTTGCAGTGAACCTTGTTGTAAATTTTGATATATCATTTATACTGTGAATTAATCCTCATCGTGGTTTTTCCCTCATTTGGTTTTTCACGTAACAATCTAGTGTCTCATGTGTCTCATGTGTGAATTTGTTTAAGTTTATGATTTCATTCTTTCATGGTTAAATCATAATAATAGTGATTAAGTGGTTGATGTGTTGATTCTTTTAAAGAAGTTAAGTTTTGGTTACAACTGATTCACCCCCCCTCTCAGTTGTCTTGTGCATTTCAGCAATTGGTATCAGAGCGAGGATTCCTTGGAAGAAAGCCTAACAGCTTGAGGTAGATCCGAGATGGCACACAAGAAGGAGTCGCCACAATTCAATGGAATAGATTATGTTCTCTGGAAGGTATGGATGAAAAGTCATCTCATTTCTCTTGGTTATATTATTTGGAAGATGACAGATACAAAGTATACTATTCCTCCAAATGGTCCATCATCTAAAGATGAAGTCAAACATTATGAGTTAAATGGAAAGCCTAGAGATGCTCTATTAAATGCATTATCTAACATTGAGTTAGTGAAAGTTATGGATCTAGAAACTACTCATGAGATCTGGGACAAGTTGAAAAATTTATATGAAGGAGATGATTCTATAAAGAGTGCCAAATTACAAAATCTAAAGTCAAGGTACGAAGCTCTGAAGATGAGTGATGATGAGAACATAAAAATCTACATGCAAAAAGTTGATGAAATTGTCAATGGAATCAAAGGTCTTAGAGGAACTATTGATGAGAATGAGGTTGTGCTAAAGATTCTTAGGTCTTTGCCTAAATCCTACAGTCACAAGCTGTCAGCAATTGAAGAACTTATGAGTGTGAACAAGATTACAAAGGATCAGTTGCTTGGAAAGTTTACTTCTTTTGAGATGAGAGAGTTCGGTGATGCTCTATCAAAGATTAAGACTACCTTCAAAGCCAACACTTCAGAGAAGACTTCAAGATCTGAGAAGTATGTTGTGGACCCAGATGATGACCTTGATGAGATTGAAGCCAACTTTGTGGATAGAATGCAAAGAGGTACTGGTAATTTCAAAGGCAAATTACCATTCAAATGCTTTACTTGTGGTAAGATTGGTCACTATGCCTCCAGGTGTTTGGAGAGAATTGAGAGAGGCAAGAAGAAATTTGAAAGAATACCTAGAATCACAAAAAAATGCTATTATGTTAGATATTTTGATGATGGTGTAAAGGATGATGAGTTTCATGATATTAGTGCAAATAAATGTATGTTTATTGCTATCAAGGAAGAGCTTGTGTCTACTAATCCTACTACCTATGTGAAGGAAGAAAAAATAGTAGAAGAAAGTGCTTTGTCTATCTGCCAGGTTGAGAAAGATAAGGATGAGTGGATTATTGACAGTGGATATTCACATCACATGACCGGTAATAAGAATAAGTTTGTAAGTCTGGAAAAGTATGATGGAGAACTAGTTAGGTTTGGATATAATGCAGTTAGTAAGATTTGTGGAAGAGGATCTATTTCTTTTGATGGAAAGCACAATATAGATGATGTTCTATATGTGAAGGGTTTAAAGCATAATCTTTTAAGTGTTGGTCAGATGTGTGACAAAGGATATGATTTAAGTCAAGGATAATGGATGCAAGATCATGGAAAGCTCTAGAATAATGATTTCTACTGGTAAGAAGACTAAAGGTAATGTTTATCACTTGAGAGGAACTAATGATTCTTGTTTGTTGGCTCAAACAGATAAGAGTTGGTTGTGGCATAGAAGGATGTGTCATATCAATTTTGACAACTTGGTGAAGATAAGTTCAGTACAAGCTATGAGAGATTTGCCAAAGCTGGTGAAGCATGCTAATATTGTTTGCAAGGAATATCAATTGGGGAAATAGACAAGGACAAATTTCAAGAGTAAAGAAAAAATTTCTGCTCGATTGCTTGAGCTGGGACATACAGATTTGTGTGGTCCTACAAGAACAAGAAGTCTACAAGGAGACAGGTACTTTATGTTTCTTATTGATGATTATTCTAGAATGACTTGGGTCACCTTTCTAAAAGATAAAATAGAAGCCCTAGACAAGTTCAAATCTTTCAAGGCAATGGTTGAGAATGAGTTGGAGTTGAGGATCAAATGCTTAAGGTATGATAGAGGAGGTGAGTTTACATCAAATGAATTCAACATTTTCTATGAAGAACATGGGATAAAGAGATAGTTGTCTGCTCCTAGGACTCCTCAGTAGAATGGAGTTGTTGAAAGAAAGAATAGGATAGTTCAAGAGGCTACTAGGAAAATGATGAAGGAAAAAAATCTACCAGAAGTGTATTGGAGAGAAGCTATACATACTACTGTCTATATTCAAAACAGAGTTCAAGTCAAAGGTAATGGTACTAAAACTCCTTATGAATTGTGGTATGGAAGAGTTCCTATAGTGAAATATTTTAAATTTTTTGGAAGCAAATATTATATCAGAAGACAAGAAGAGTTAGGCAAATTTGATGCTAGGTGTGATGAAGGAATTTTCCTTAGATAATCTACTAAGAGTAAGGCCTATCAGTGCTACATTAAGAGATTAAGAAATATCATTGAGAGTGTTAATGTGAAGGTTGATGAATACAGGGAAAGAATATCAAATCTGAGTGGCTATGAATTAGATGAACATGCTACTATAGTAAATGAAGAAAAAGTTGAACAAGAAGACAGTCAAGTTGAGGAAGAAAATGCTCTAGAAAGTTTTGTTAAGACTCCCAAGTATGTAAAGATTAATCATTCTGAAGATCATATTATTGGTGACAAAAGCAAGGGGTATTGACAAGGAAAAGAGTTGTAGAAGAATAGGTGAACTACTGTTTACTTTCAATGATTGAACCTAAAACTGTAAGTGAAGCCTACAAAGATGAAAGTTGGGTAAAAGCTATGGAAGAAAAGCTGATGTAGATAGAAAAGAATCAAACTTTGGAATGTTGTTATATGGAGCCTAATTAGACTCAGAGGTTAAATTTTCCCCACTTTTATCGGCGTGGTTTCCCTCCAAATTATTTAATGGTAGTTATTTTTTTCTATTGGCTGACATAAAAACCCCTATTTTGTAACTGACATAAGTCTTGATAAAAATGGATAAGGGTTAGGGTTTCTGTTGATATTGTATTGTAGCATTTGCAACGGTATTGAGTTGCAAAGATTGCTGGTTGTAATCGATTTGTTTTACTAGATAATAATATTGGACTCTCTATTGGTGGATGTAGCCCGAGTTTGGGTGAACCACGTTAAAAATTGTCTCTCGCTATTATTATTTCTGTGTATTTTCATTCCTCTATTTAATCTTTATTTGCATTTAATTGATATCTTCTGCATGCAATTCCTAACATGGAATTGGTCCCTAGACTTGTTGATAAGAATATAATTGGAACTAAATGGGTTTTCATAAACAAGATGAATGAAAATGGAGAAGTTGTAAGAAACAAAGAAATACTGGTATGCAAAGGATATTCTCAAGTTGAAGGTATAGACTTTGAGGAGACATATGCTCCTATGGCAAGGATTGAAGCAATAAGAATGTTTTTGGCATTTGTAGCATACAAAGATTTCAAAGTGTACCAGATGGATGTAAAGTCTGCATTCTTGAATGGAGAGTTGGAAGAAGAGGTTTATATTGAACAACCAGAAGGATTTCATTCATCAGACCAAGGTGACATGGTATGCAGATTGAAGAAAGCCTTGTATGGGCTAAAGGAAGCTCCTAGAGCCTGGTATGCAAGGTTGGACAAGTATTTTTTGCAATTAGGGTTCAGTAAAGGTATTCTAGACAATAATCTCTACTTCAAAATTAATGATGATCAAATTTTGATTGTTGTAGTCTTTGTTGATGATATTATCTTTGGAGGCAATGAAGGTATGTGTAAGAAATTTGTAGAAGAAATGCAAAAAGAGTTTGAGATGACTATGTTTGGTGAAATGAATTTCTTTCTAGGACTGTAGATTAATCAATTAGAAAAAGGAATTTTCATTTCTTAGTCCAAGTATGTGAAAAAATTGTTAAAGAAGTTTGGAATGGAGGATTCTAGGCTAGTATGTACCCCCATGGTAATTGGTTGCAAGCTGAACAAGAATGATGAATCACCTAAGACTGATCAGAAAAAGTATAGGTCTATGATTGGAGGACTACTTTATCTAACCCATACTAGACCAGATATAAAGACTGCGGTTTGTCTTGTGGCAAGATTTCAAGAAGATCCTAGAGAGTCACATGTGATGGTAGTTAAGAGAATCATGAGGTATTTAAAGGCACTTCAGAATATGGATTGTGGTATCTTAAAGACATCGATTTCACTCTTAATGCTTATACAGACGCAGATTGGGTTAGAGATGTTGATGACAAAAAAGTACAAGTGGATGTACTTTCTTCTGGGGTAACAGATTAGTTTAATGGTTGAGTAAGAAGCAAGATTCAATTTCTTTGTCTACTCCAGAAGCAGAATATATTGCTGCAGCATGTTGTTGTACTCAAGTGCTTTGGATTCAAAGCAAACATTGAAGGATATAAGAGTTGTGTATGGAGAACCAATTTCAATCTTTTGTGACAATACAAGTGCTATAAACATTTCAAAAAATCCAGTGATGCACTCAAGAACAAAGAATATATCAATAAGGTATCACTTTCTGAGAGAAAAGGTAACAGAGAATGAAGTAAAGATGGAATATGTGTCTATAAGGGATCAGATTGAAGATATTTTCACTAAGCCTCTACCTAAGGATATTTTTGAGTATCTTAGGGAGAAGTTAGGGATTATTACCCCTCTTGCTCTAAACTAAGATGCATAGGAAATGCATCAGTCCAATGGTGGCCAAAATCTCATTTTTTGATCTAGATTGATGTTTTGAAGGCTACCTCTCAGGGGGAGTAGGTAGATGTTTCTAATATGAGTTCCTAACTAAGAGCAGTAAGTGTTGCAGTGTTGCTGACAAGAGGAGTAGTGCAGTGGTAGTAAGATCTAAGTTGAACTTTGATAAATAAAGAAGGTCCAACACCCTTTCCATTGATGTCAAAGGGGGGTAGTTCTTGTGAAAAACTTGAGAGAGATTTTGATTGAGGAAGAAAGTTGTAACCATAGAAAGCATAAAGTAAGGAGGGGCAAAGAAGCAAAGCAAGTTTGTTTGTCTTGATGGTTTTTCACATCAATGATAAAGAGGGAGATTGTTGCAAGTATGAGCAGTAAGTGTTGACATTGATGTCAACACCTAACTTCAACATCTAAGGAAGTTATTTGGATAAGTTTGAGAAAGTGTCTGTGAAGAATAGTGTAGCGTTTCGCTCCGCATATCCTGTAGATTGAATATCTTTGTCTGCAGTTTGAAAATTATGATAAGGGATGTCTGTAGTTACTATATCTCAATTTTGAGCCTCTGGTGTGAAGATTTGAGTGAGTTTTGTTCACTAGAGTAAAAACTATTTTTTTGAGTATTGAATGGTGATAGGAAGAATGTATTCTTCTCTGCATTTCTCTGCATTTAAGTTTTATAGTCTGCGGTTCTAGGATTAAGTTTTAATATTCGAGATCCAAGGCGAGTAGTTAATAGGATGGATAAATCCTTCTTATAAAAGCTTCCCTATGTCATCTTTGACCAACAATGCCATCTTAGGATTCATCTTGCATATCTTTTTTTAAACTGGCTTATCATCAGGATGAATGACAATGCTATGTCTTACCACTTGAGAATCAATGCCAGGCATATCAGAGTATGTCCAAGCAAAGAGATCATGATATTAATGTAAAAGAGATGTGATTTCTTGTTTTTCTTTTATATCTAGACAATTTTCAATAGGGATGACTTTTTAGGGTCATCCTTATCCATCAAAACATTGATAGTCTTCCCATTAATGAGAGTACTGGGATCGTGAATGTTAGGAGGATGAAGGGATTCTATAGGTGATTCATGAGATGCCAAGGTATCATCATATAAATGAGTATCCTTCCCAAAGTATGCTTCAGCATGTTTAAACAATAAGGAAGGCCACGATCATGATGGTAATGAGGCAAGTGACCATAAGCTCCTAATAATTCAGCGAAAGGTTCATCTTTTGAAAAATTGTCCAAAGGAATATCTTGAAAATCAAAGTCTTTATCAATCAATTCCATATATACCTATTTAAGTGTAGATGATGAGATTGTGTTTACATTTAGATTAGGATGACAACCAGCTTTGATGGGCTCTAAAGGATGATATCCAAGTCCAAACAAAGAGTAATGTGGATTAGCCTCTAAAGGTACTTTAATACCTTGCTCCTTTATACCATAACCATTGCCATTGTATCCACATTGAGAGAGGATTTTAAAACTTCAACCATGGATAGACACCATTTCCGAAGAGGAAGGAGGAAAACCATAGGTCTCATATTCAGTAGTATAAGAATAAGTGTTATCATCATTAATTTTTAAAGAAATTTTAGGTGATGTAGGAGTAGAAATTGAAGCCACCTTAGAAATTTTTGGCTTTGACGGTGAAGCTTTATACTCCCCTACAAAGGTAGGTGCAAATTCTAACAAACCCCAATCATTGCCAAAGAGTGTATTCGAAGGTGAACTAGATTCTTCTACAATAACCTCCTTAAGAGAGGGAGAAGAATTTATTTTATAAAGAGGAGAATTGAGAGAAAGGGATTAAAATATTGATTATTTTTATCCTCGGTTTGTAAACAACTTTCTGTAGTCAAATTAGCTTCAATTGTATAGAGTTAATTGTTATGAATAAAGTTTATTGATCAATAAAGGGTAGATGAGACTACCCCCATGGAATGAATCCAAGTTCTACCAAGAAGATGATTATATGAAAGAGAATTAGGCATGACATGGATAAGGGTAGATAATGTCACAAGACCAACCCTAAGAGGTAAGGTGATAGTACCCAATGATTTCCTACCAACAATATCAAAGCCACGAATATTGAGTTTATCTAGTTTAATGAGAGAGATATCAACATTGACTTTATGTAACAAGTCTGCCACAAACATTAAGACTTGATCCACCATCAATCATGGTACGTCTAACTCTCCTTGTGAGGCCTACCTTTATCTTACCATATATTTTTGCTTACGATACATATGTGATGGATTTTATTATGGACATGTGGATATTGGGGACTGTTGATCCCACACTTGGACCTTATTACCTTATCTTATGCTTGATTAGATAGATGGTTTATGCTTTGTGGATGATTAGATCTCATGTTACATTTTATTCAATGGTATGATGTTTAGATGCTATGATATCATGTGATGATTATCAGTATATGTATTGATGGTGAAATTAATGATTTATCTTACATTATGTGATCCTGATGATACTTGTGAATGGTGGATGACTTGAGAGGCATACATATGTTAGCATGTGGTTATTATTTATGTATATGTGATTATGCGATCATTTGTGTGTTATCTGCAGTTCACTTCACTTCGGCTATTTTTACCATGTGCTATTAATGGGTTTGTGAAAGTGTGCAGGTAACTTTCCATGCCTATGGAAAATCGGAGGTCAGAAAATAATCATATGTTATATCCCTATTAAGCCGACCTAGTCCTAAGTGGGTCTAAGGTCACTTGTGTTTGAGAATGTGACTATGTTGTATTAGATTTATGGTATTTTGTAAGGTTTACTCTTTTTAATTTAACTCTTTAGGTGTTGTAAAAATTATAATGTTGGGTTTGCACAATTTTTAGTGCTAAATGTTTGAGGCCCTTTTCAAGTGATTTTATGTATTTCCTAGTGTTATCAATGGTCAAATATTGACCATGGGTCATACCCCTAGGGTCTAGGACCATTCCTAACATGTTTAAACTTGATTTGAACCATGTATGGTCACCCAAACTTGGCCCTTGAGTCAAGTGACGAGTTGGGAAGTGTTAGAGGTGGTTGGAAGGTCACCATCTCACTTAACCTAACTGCACCCACTTGGTTAAAGTTACCCTTGCCCCAAGTTCTTTAGAAGCTTCTTTAAGCTTCTCACATGTGTGAGAGCATAGGGAGATGTGAACACACAAGGGAAGCTTCTCCTAAATGAGGAGGTGACACTTGTCACCTTCTCATTCAACTAAGCTAAACTCTTCCAATGACAAGTGTCACCTCCTCATTCTTGTGGGGTTGTGAGGAGGGTTATGTGGATGGAGGAGAGGGTGACAAGTGTCACCTTCTCATCCATTAGGGTTTGAGAGCATTGCCTATTTATCTCTCTCATTGAGATGAGATGATGATTCTTTTGTTCTTTTCTTTTGAAAAATTGTATGCTTGTGTTGGGAGGAGTGAAGGACTTGTAGATATTGGAAGGAATTTGGGAGGACTTGAGGGAAAGCTCTTCACCAACATCCTCCATCTTTGAAGCTTGAGAGGTATTTCTCAAGGCTTCAAGCCTTTTGTTTACTTGCTTTTTCTTCTGTATAATGTATGTTCATGTTTGTGATGCTTATGTTCTTTTATTTTTTGTGTTTATGGATTTTAAAGGGTTGTTGGGTGAGCTCTCCATATGAGAGAGATCACCTTTGTCTTGGGTGAGAGAAGATGTGAACCTCCTCGATTTCCCCTCTTTGTTTTGGTATAGTTTTATGGCCAAGGGCCTTTTATTGAAGTTTTGGGAAGTATGGTATTATGGCATGAGTGCCTTGTTTTGAGAAATGAGAAGTTATGGCAAGATGCCAAGTGATTATGAGAATATTGAGTATTATGAGTGTGGGTCTCCTTGAGTTGAGAGTAGTCCACTCTCTCACCCTTCAAACTCATTTTCAAAATGGGTTAGTTTTGTGTTTTTCCTTGGATGGGTGTTATTGTGTTTGATGTGAGTGTTTTGTATCCCTTGTGGTATGATCCTTGGTTATTGGAAGGCCTCCTAGCTTGAAGGTGGCCTATTAGTAGGCCTAGGTTGGGAGGAGAGCTTCCCATCAGCATGGTTATCTATTTTATATGTTTTGTAGGTTATTATGGAGGCTATGAAGGAGTTGGACTTGGAGAGAAATCTTGTTTACAGTAGTCTTATGTAGTTTGCAAAAATGAAGGCATTGAGGTGCCCTACCCTTATTTTGGGGCTTGTAATTGTTTGTTTTAGTGGAGAGTTTGAGCTCTCTTTTGGGTTGTAAAACTCCCTACTACTTGTAAACGTTGTATTTATTAAATGATCAAATGCTTTAGTATATTTATTTCCTTTTTATGTTATGGAAGAAAATGTTGGATTTAGGACAGACAACTGAGAGGGGGGGTGAATCAGTTGTCCAAAACTTCCTTCTAATTAAACACTTAAATCCTCTTTGTGATTTACTAGCATATTAATAAATCAATCATGAAAACATAATGCATCAAACCAAGAGCAGAAACACATCAACACATAAGACACCAAGATTTTGATGTGGAAAACCTGGTTAAGGGAAAAACCACAGGGTGATTAACCCAAGATTGTATTCTCTGTTAGAAGAATAGAAAGAACAAAATGGCATATGCCAATTAGGGTTCATTGCCTGAGCACACTGATCACAAGAGGCTCACTGCCTACAAGAGACACACTATCTACAAAATGATAAGTATCACATACTTGAACTGGAGAATAGCATCTTTACCATGCTTGAGTCAGTTCCATTTAAGCCCAACACTTATGCTCTGCTCCCCTCTTCGCTACCACACTCTCATCACATTCAACACACTTTGAAATGACTTTACAACTCCATATATATATGACATCGACTTAGGAATAATCATCTAAGTTGGCAAAAATCTACAAAAACATCTGCAAGATGTGTAACTCATTCGGTCGGCTAGTCTCAGGAAGAACACCATCATCTGGTAGTTATTCTTCAATTGCGATCTCCAACTCTAATGCAAACCACCAAAATGAACTAGACACAATCCAAAGACTTCCACAAGATTGCCTGAATCACCAAAAATATCCACACTTCATCTGCTTACTGAAATCCTTCTCTCCTTCATCTGGAACCTCAAGAACACAGTCTGTCATTACTGTCACAAAGGAATAGTTTCTTGCAGACCTTCAAACCACAAACCAATCAAGTTGATACTTTACAGAGACTTCCTCAACATTCCCTCAAATCTGTAGAATAGGATAATGCATTTCTGGATCTCACCGGACCTATCTGTGTCACTCTGTCACCTCTGAACATGTAGTGCCCCTCCATTTTCACTTTGGTTGTGTCAGGTATGTTTGACATTTGGTTATTTGGTTTGGATTGTTCATTTGATGATATTGGTTAATCATGGCATTAAAATAATATTAGTAGTCATTAAAACATTTTTGATAATTAAATAAATAGAAATGCCTTTATACAAATTTAGTTTATTGAATATATATATTGTAATAGTAGTCAAGTTAATAAATAAATATAATATTATTATTAAAAAAAACAAACAAACAAACAAACAAATTAACCCAAAGTATTCATGGTGCACATAAACCTCAATAAAATATAGTTATAAAATAAATTATTTATAAAAACCCAAATTTAAATTATTTATAAAAAACCCAAATTTATAAATTATTATTTTATGGCACTATAGTTTATTAGCTATATTAATTTGTTACATTCTATAGTGGTATTTTTATTGGTGAGTGTAATGTTATTTGATATAAGGAAACCTAATAAATTATAATGTTATTAAATATTAGTTTAAGATACCTAATTATAGTTGCTTGAGGACAAGCAATCTTGAGTGGGGAGGGTTGTCATGTCCCTATAATGATTTATAATTGAATTGTTTAGTTGAAATAGAATATATAATATATTTATTTAAAATATATTATTAATATGTATTATTTAAATAATATTATTAATTTGATATAATTAAATATCTTATAAATATAAATATTTAAATATTATAAAATATATGAAATATATAAATTAACTAGATATATTATAAATATAAATACTTTAATATAATATTTATATGAATAATTAATAAGATATATTATTATATATAAAATAAATATTACAAATATTAATGAAGAGTCTTATCCATTAAAACTTGAAAGTAAAATAATTTAGAATAAGGCAAAGTAACATATAAAGATAATAGTCTACTAAGACAAAAATATTATCCCACGATATATGCTTGTGAATAAAACAAGATAAAAGAGCTCCCAGTAATTAATAACAAATGTATTTATTTATACTATATAAATAATATACTGTAATATATATTTATAATATACTTTAAATAATATACTATATAATATAATATATCATATATTATATAAATAATATGCTATATATATATATATATAATTCAAATTAATCACTCCTTAATATGTAAGGAAGGAGGATATTTATAAGAGCAGCGAGTACGTTGGTTGACACCAGCAATCATATTAATAAATAATATATTATAAATATATCTAATAATATAAATACAAGTATTATTATTATTATCTTAAATTGTAATATAAATATAAATAATATAATATAAATCATATATCATTTATTATGATATAAATGATATAATATAAATAATATATCATTTATTATAATGATATAATATAAATACAAATAATATAAATAAACATCTTTTAACCTATCCTCTTATGATAAGGGAGTTACGTATGGTTAGAACTAGTTTTACCACAAAAGGGAATTAATGTAAAGTAATGGAAATTATAAGAGGGTTAAGTATGTCTTTTACCACCAAGCATAATAAGAGACATGCCTCTTCAAACATATCTCTTGAAAGGGAAATAAATAAAGATTGTGAAATAGAAGGAAAAGATCATGGGGAGAAAATATAAAAAGAGTATGGGATAAATACATATATTTAGATCTGCATTTTATAACAGCAATACAATAAAGACTATATTACCGCAGCATAGGTAAGGAATCCCCGGTAAAGCAGGTAAGTAAGTATTTATATTTACTTATTCAATTTATGATTTGTAAGAATTTATAATTACTTGTTCAATTTATAACTTGAAAGATATAAATAATAAGGTTATTAAGTAGAAACTGATATATGTGATATATACATTATGTCTGAAATTTATATTTTAAATATGTATCTTGTATGATTTGAATTCATAAGTGATTTATTAACACCATATGTGGGAAAGAGTAGAAAGTGCCAAGAGGCCATTCATGGATATTTATCACATAGAGGCCTTGTCACATGAGGTATGAGGTACCCATAGTACAAGGATTGTGAATTAATGGCCTTGGCTACCTAGAGTACCAAGGAGTCTCACAGAGGCCTTAGCTCCAAGAGTACAAAGGTACTTCTTGAGTAAGGATGGGAGACATTAGAGCCCCATGGTGGATAATGGCAACTCTCATCTCATTTCACATAAGTTGTTAATAAATGACGTATGAGAGATAACAAGTATGTATATGTATAGATGAAGATTAAATAAGGCCTTAGGGTAAAACCTAAGGAAAAGGCTCTAGGATAAAACCTAAAGATTAATGAAGGCTTTAGAGTAAAACCTAAAGATTAATAAAGGCATGAATTCCTAAGGGTAGATACGAGACTTCCTAATTAACCACCTAACGCTAAGAAGGTGGGGTAGATAGTTATGGTAGGTATTGATCATTCCATGGGAATGGGCCTTGATTGACGAATCAAGGATATTATGGGCCTTGATTGAAGAATCAAGGATATTACTATGGACCTTCGATTTAAGTATCGAACGAATGGGCCTTAGTTGACGAACTAAGGAATTATAGGCCTTAATTGACGAACTAGGGAATTATGGGCATTGGTTGACAAACTAAGGAATAATATTAATGGACCCATAGGATTGAGATGACATCACCTACCTAACAAATCTTCTCTCACAAGGTGGAAGGTGAGGTTAATAAGAGGCCTAAGGATTATCTCACCCAAGGAGAATCATGATGTATGGAAAAATAGATTTATGAAATAGAAAATAGTATATGGTTATGTTTATGCTTATCATCAAGATTAAAAGGAAATGAAAAATAGAATACTAATGTTCTCTTTTGGTAAGTTGAAATTGTTTGCAAGGGTGCAAAAATTTTGGCTTGCTAGAAGGGGACATTACAGAACACTTGCCAGAACCGGTTTTACTTGAGTGGCCACAACTTCTTCAGATCTTCATACGAACTTCTGAAATCGTTACTAGATCATCTTAAGACTCATATCTACAAACCCTTTGAACCGCATCCCCTGATAGTCATCTTATTTTGGATCTTTACTTTACTGTCTTCACTGTTCTTCTTTGTTCCTGATATGACTAATTTTCTCAATATCCTCAGCACACAGCTCATCCAATCCTTGACATCAATGCATCAGGAGTATGTTGACATCAATGACAACACCGGTTAGGCCCATACTTGCAACAAAAAATGTATCACTCAATCTCCCTATCCTACCTCTCTTTAATTACGTTGTGTTTGTGTAAAGAAGAAAAAAATATATTTCTAAGTTTTGTAGTGAAAAGGGAACTATTCTAAACTAAGTTTTATATGGAAAAACAATATGGGTTGTTTAAATTTTAACTTTCTTGGGATAGCATTTACATTATATTCATATTTTGGGTTGTATATTTAAGATAGTTTCATTATATATATAAGGAAAAAAATTCACTGGTTATTTTGTGCTCACTGGTCTTACACAGTGGACAAAATAGACCAGTGCATTATTTTATTGGCTTATATATATAAACTTTACCTTTTCATTATATAACAAACTGAATAAGGAATTATTTATATTTTTATTTATGCATCGTATGGCTTTCTTGCTCGTGTTTTAGTTTAGGGTTTTGAAAAAAAACTTAAGGAAAAGTTCATGGATAGTCCACAAGGGTTGAAACCCCTGCGGCCGCAGTCTTCATTTTTTTTTGAGTTATGTGAGGGGAAGGGGGGGGACCCTGTCTCCCCCCACATAGCTTTGAGCTATGTGGGGGTGGTGGAGCCCCCGCCCCCTCACTGTTTCGTTTCATTTGTGCATTGTAATACCCACCTGCAACTGTAATATGTATGGTTGCCGACCATTAAAAGGGCTCAGCCCTGTATTTTAACACTACCTTCTTTATTAATAAACCATGCCCTAAATCTTGGCATCAGGCCTGTGTTGATGTATCCCCCTGTATATATATGCCCTGGTCTATTTAATCCTATATCTGCGTAGAGATTTTAATCTCTGTGTTCCCCTTACAAAACATTTGTTATACCATGTAATTACATATATAAATACACACACACACATATAAGTGTGAATATCTTTTGAATATATAAATGTTACTATGTTAATATTTATCCTCTATGTAAAAAATATAATTCTATTTTCAAAAAAATAACCAAAGAGCTAAACCAAATAGTAAACTTAGAATAAAACCTATAGGAAACTATTATAGGAAACTTGAAACAACAAATAGAAGAGTCTACATTTTAACCTGTGCTTAGATAAAGTTAGGGAAAATGGAAAAATAAATTTAGATGAGAATAACAAAAGTTAGAGAAAATAAAATTAATGCAACTTGTAGAAAAAATATTAGAAAATATATTAAACTTGAAGAATTTTCATTTGGGAAGATACCTTCCACTTGGGAAGGTACCTTCCACTTGACCTTCTTTTTGGAACCTACACACCAACCAGAGAGAGATCAACTTGTGAGTGAGAAAAAATGAAGGGTTTTGAGTGTATTTATAATTCCTACCTAGGGTTTGATGCCCTATTCCTATTAGAGGTGTTTTATTTAAACTTAATCAATCTTGTTTAGTTTGTGCAAGTCCACTTAGTGAGTGGAAGCTTTATTTTGTCTTATGTTAGTGTGGGGAGTTGTAATTCTTTATTTATTAAATGAGTTGTTTCCCTTTTGTGTTTAATTTATTTATTTGAATATTTGAATTATCCTTTTTGTGAGAGTATTAAATAAACATTATTGCTCTTTAAATTCATCTTAACAATTGTTGAAATTCAGATTATAGTGGAGACTATGTTGCCTCATTTTGATTACAATATTGGGAGAGGGCAAATAGACTTTAATATACATTTACTTTATTTAATTTGAAAGGGGTTAGGGTATAGATTTTATTTTAATTTAATTTTGCAAACCTCCTATAGTCGATGAGATGACGTTATGTTGTCAAAATCACTATAGGTTTTATTCCATTTTGACCCGTTATGCTACCGAAATTTATCTAGATTTAATTGAGATTATTGTTTAACATTAATTCGATTAATTTATCTCTTTTTGCATTAAATGTTAGATCATTATTTAAGTCACATTTGTTATAGTATTAATTTAATGATTAGTTTCCTTTGGTCTATAGTGGGCCTAAGGTTATATTTCAATTTATATCAAAATTGACCCACTTCATTTTAGTGACTCTAGGGTTGGAATCCAAAACGGTGTCTAACCCTCTAAGTGTCACTCTTTGTGACATACACTCCCTTAGTGGATTACATTATCATAGGGATGGCAAAGAGAGTACCGCTTCATCCCATTGTGATTAACTTTTCCTGCCTTTAGGTGACGTACCTGACATTAGTTGTAGAGACAACTACATTGCGTGCGGGTGTCACCGAGCATGCATGTTGCACCAAGGCGTTTTTAGAGTCGAGTGGAAATTTTTTTGGTAATTCATGTCATGACCACATGACAAATGTGGACATGATATGTGGTTATCGTGTCATAACCACATGACGAATGTGTCCATGACATTTGGTATCAGATCCCAAGTTTAAACATTAGCCATTGAGGGCACATTATTTATTCTACAATTTTGTTAATTTTGTTTTAATTTAAGGCACCTTGTTCTTGTAGGATGTCACTTAGATCAAGGAGAGGGTGCTCATGAGCTAAAGAGCCTAGAGGAGGTGGCCTAGGAGATGCTCCACCACCTGAGGGCCAAAATCTAGAGCCGCCAGCGGCACCTGACATAGGTCCCTAGATTATTTAGATCTTACAGGTAGTGTTAGCGCGATTGCCTCCAGTTGTGAACTAGCCACATGTGGATATGCTAGACACCACCGCCAAGGATGGTGTATGCAGCCAAATACAAATTTTAATCAAAGATTTGAAAACTATTGTGCAAACCATAAAACCTATATTCAGTGCAACACAAAAGATAATGATAAAAACTATTAAAATCCAAATAAAATAGATGTTACCGAAATGTAATTCAAATGTGGTTGCTCACGATTTTTGCATAACTCCAATGTAACAATTGTTGGGGGGGGAAAATGGAAAATAAGATAGGTTTTATAACAGTTGGTGAAAATTATTTTGGCAAGTTGAACGGGTAAAAGTTAGTTGAACAGGTTTTGAATAGAATGGTAGGTATTTTACGGGTTTTAGTTTTACGAAAAGGTTTGGACAAAATAATAAATTAAGTTTATTTAATTTATTATTTTTCGGGAGGTGTTTGGGTTTATGGATAAATAATAAATAAATTGAATTTATTATTTAGGAAATATGGTGTAAAAGGTAAGATTTACTTAATTAATTAAAATTAATTAAATCTTTGGATGAAGGATAACTTAGGTCAATTTTTGATGTCTACATTTTGCCCCTCTTTGAGATGATGTTGCGAAGCAATATTGTTTCAAAGAAGATTAAAACATAGGTTTTTGGATGCACATTAGGAAACAAAGGGAAGGATGATGGAGTTATGCTGATTAAACTTTTGAGCAACCTGATGTTTGATATAGCACCTGACATTATACACCGAGGTATAAAGACCAAGATGACGATGTGTCAAATGCAGAAAGGAGGAAAGTCGCAAGCAAGCATATGCCTAATGGCACCATGATATGAAAGACCATGATGACGGTGTGGCAGGTATGTTGCAAGCACCAATAACAGACACAAAACATCAATGAGTCAGCACACGCAAACAAAAACAAGCAAAACATGCATACACAATGTTGCCCCTAGACAAAAAAAAAGCAAAAGAAGGACCAAAAGACTTAATCATGATAAGCGGTAAGATAAGCAGTAAGATCTCAAGCCAAAGACTAACACGATAAATAGATAAGTGCCATGTGGCGGGAATGATATATCCCTGGATAAGATAAGGTAAATAAAGGATGGTTGGCTTGGGGGATCTACAACTTAGTTACTACAATCAAGATCGAATCACTAGGTGTTTAAGTTCCATAATTTAGTCTAAGAGTTTCAAAGTGTTTTTGAGATATGGCTTGGAATGTACGAGTGCCAAAAAATTGGGTTGTGTTTGTTTTATTGGAAATTTTGTGTTTGCATGAAGTGAAATGATTGGATGGAGGAGAAGAATGAGGATACAGTGCTGAAAAAATGTTATTATGGAATTGCATGAGACTGGAAAGGCAGAAAAACTCAAGAGTCTATTATGAGGAACTCAAAGGTACCAAGACACATAGACCTACACAGGTGGACAAAAGAATACCAGGATGAGAGCAGGTGAAGGAATGGGAAAGGACTAATGGACAGGCTAGTGATAACAGAACGTAGAATAGATGGCGAGACAATGCAATATGACCAGATGATACTGAGTAGATGTGTATGGCAAGATATGGATGGGAGCGAAAGGGAGGACACATTTTATTATGGATGGGAAATGGATGAAGGCGAGATGGATGATGTGAAAAAGCTACCTAAAGGATGGTGGGGACAGCTTGAATCCTACACATGGCACCTGCGAACAGGTTTTCACCATTGGACAAAATGATTTTTCTTTACTATTTTTTTTTATTTTTTATTTTTTATTATTATTTTTTTTAATTTTTTACTTTTTTAACTGGGATACTCCGAGTCAGGTATAGAACCGTTTGAGATGGGCTATGTTGATAGGCTCTTCCAAAGGTTGACCTTCCAGAGTGGAAAGTTGGTAAGCTCCTGATCCATAGCTCTTGGTTACGACAAAAGGTCCCAACCAGTTAGGTTCAAACTTCTGTTTCTTTGCACGATCAGCTAGATTCCTTTGATTTTCTAGTAGAACAAGATCTCCAAGCTCAAATTTACAAGGCTTCATTTTCTTGTTGTAACCTCGGCGCAGGTGATTTTGATAAGCTTTTAGATGATTAAGAGCTATAAGTCGCTTCTCGTCCAACAATTCAAGCTCTTGTAGTCTTGATATCCGATACTCCTCATCTGAGATCAAGTGTTGTAAGGATACTCGCAAGGAAGGGAGCTCGATCTCAATGGGTAAAATAGCTTCTGAACCATATACCAAGGAATATGGTGTAGCACCAGTAGGAGTACGGATACTAGTTCGATAAGCCCAAAGAGCAGGATGAAGTTGCAAGTGCCAATCACGGCCAGCCTCGTTTACTATTTTCTTCAGGATTTTCAAAAGAGTCTTATTAGTTACTTCATCTTGGCCATTACTTTGTGAATAATAGGGGGTAGAAAAGTGATGTTGGATTTTGAATTTATTGCAAAGCTCTTTGACATCTTGATTCTTAAATGGGCGACCATTATCTGTGACTATGGCTTGAGGAATACCATAGTGGCAAATGATATAATGGAAAATGAACTTAGATATTTGCTTTCCCGTAATGTAAGTAAGAGGAATTGCTTCAACCCATTTAGTGAAGTACTCGGTAGCAGTGATAATAAATTTATGACCATCTGAGGAAGATGGATGTATTTTTCCAATGAGATCGAGCCCCCATTGTGAAAATGGCCATGGAGTAGTGATAGTTTGTAATTCTTGTGCTGGTGCATGAGTTAGATCACTATGTTGCTGACAAGGTACACATTTCTTAACAAAATCATGCGCATCCTGCTCCATAGTAGGCCAGTAGTATCCTGTGCGAAGCATTTTCTTGACTAAGGATGAACCTCCAGAATGAGCACCACAGATGCCTTCGTGTATCTCATGCAAAGCGGTGTGGGCTTCTTCCGGGTTAAGACATTTAAGCAAAACACCATCTAGTGACCTTTTATAAAGCGTATCACCGAGGAGGACATATTGGGAAGACCGACGAATGAAGGAGCGATGTTGGGATTTGGAAAGATTTGGTGGAATGATTTGGCTATGAAGATAATGGTAGATCTCATTGAACCAAGTGGACTTAGGACCAACAATATCACATACCAACTCTGATTCTGGGATATCAAAAGCTGGTACAAACAAATTTTCTATTCAGAATTCAATTTTGTGATCATTCCTAGGTATCTCTATCATTGAACCAATTGTGGCCATAGCATCAGCAGCTTTATTGTGAAGCTTTGAAATCTGTTCAAATGTGATCTTGTTGAAATATGTTTTAAATGTATCCACTAGTTTCTTGTATGGCTTTAACTTTTCATCCTTTGTCTGATATTCGTTGTTTACTTGCTTGATCACTAGTTGAGAATCCCCATGAACTTGTAAGTCTTTGATATTCCAGGTTATAGCTAATTTCAATCCTTTGATTAGTGCTTCATATTCGGTGATGTTGTTTGTACATGGAAATTGAATGTGAAATGATTTTGGTATATAATCGCCTTGAGGTGTAACAAAGAGTATTCCAACTCCGGAGCCACGTTGAGTATGAGAACCATCAAAATATAATTGCCAAGAGGGAATAGTTTCTATGTTCAAGATTGATTCATCAGGAAATTCGGTTACCATTGGATGATCTGATTCTATAGGGGCTTCAGCCAATTGATCTGCTATTATTTGTCCTTTTATAGCTTTTCTATCAACATACTCAATGTCAAATTCACTAAGCATCATCACCCATTTTGCCATATGTCCAGTCAGGGCTGCTCTAGATAGTAGATATTTGAGAGGATCAATCTTTGATATAAGCTTAGTCTGATGACTCAACATGTAGTGCCTAAGCTTTTGTGATGCAAAGACAACTACAAGACATGCCTTTTCAATAGGTGAATAATTTACTTCATAGCCCACCAAAGTTCTACTGATATAATAGATTGCTCGTTCTTTACCACTATCATCATTTTGTGCTAACAAAGCCCCTAATGTTGCTGATGTTGTTGAAATGTATAAAATAAGGGGTTTTCCATGAATAGGTGGTGCTAACACAGGAGGAGATCCCAAGTATTCTTTAAGTTTATTAAATGCTTCTTGGCAATTTTGATCCCAAATAAATTGTGTGTTTTTCTTCAACAAGTGAGTAAATGGTTGACATTTGTCAGCAAGCTGAGCAATAAACCTCCGTATGGATTGTAATTTTCCTTGCAAAGATCTAAGTTGTTTTAGATTTTGAGGAGGAGGCATTTCCATTATAGCTTTGACTTTTGCTGGATCAACTTCAATTCCTCTTCTGGAGACAATATAACCTAAGAGTTTTCCAGATGTTACTCCAAATACACACTTCTTAGGATTTAGTCTGACATTGTACTTTTTAAGATGATCAAAAATGTTTTCCAAAACATATAGGTGCCCCTCTCTGGTTTTTGATTTGGCAAGTATGTCATCTACATAATCTTCCATTTGTTTATGAAGCATATCATGAAAGATAATAGTCATTGCTCTTTGATATGTGGCTCCGGCATTTTTTAGACCAAAAGGCATGACAAGCCAACAATATGTTCCCCAGACACAAATGAAAGAAGTTTTATGTTGATCTTCTTCAGCTATTCTAATTTGGTTATAACCAGAAAATCCATCCATCAATGATAACATCTCATGTCCTGCTGTCAGATCCACTATGATATCAATGTTTGGTAATGGAAAATCATCTTTTGGGCAAGCTTTGTTGATGTCTCTGAAATCATTACAAACTCTGATGGTTCCATTTGGCTTGGCTACAGGTACAATGTTTGAGATCAACTCAGGATAATCTATCGGTTTGATGAAACCAACCGCCAAGAGCTTTTCTAACTCTGCCTTGACCATTAGAGCAATTTTGGGATGCATCTTTCTCAATTTTTGTTTGACTGGTTTTGTTCCAGGACAGACTGTTAAATGATGTACTATCAGTGATGGATCTAATCCTGGCATATGTGCATAGGACCAAGCAAAATTGATTTCTCATTTTTTGAAGAAAGAATTGAAGTCCCGAGTTTCAAATTCTGATAATGACTTTGCTGCATATGTGATCTTGGGTTCTTCTATAGTTCCAAGATTCATCTCTTGTGTCTGTTCTATGAGAATAGTGGACTTTTCTCGGTGTGCCCCCACTTTGGGAAGGTTAAATTCCTCATCCTCTGGCGCCTCAGAAAGGTTTTCACTAGTGGATACGTCGTTTATTTTTATTTTTGCATCGTCCGAAAGTGCCACAAAGTGGTTTTCACCAGGGGACGTTATTTTGACATTTTCATTTTTTTGACTAAGGAATTTAACAAATTCCCCAAAGTAGGCATCAGAGTGTAGTTCAATAGAGTAACCAATCTTGTGATCTCCGATAGGTAGATGAGTACGAAGCCCCAGAAATTCACCAATAGCCTCATCATTTTCAGAGACATCAAGAACAGGAGGTCCGTGTTGGTCCCAGTCAATGATATCTGGATAAACAAGGGATAATGAATGAGAGGAAGTGGATGGGGTGGATGAGGATGATGGTTGATCAAAGGAATAGGTGATCGTATAGATGGAATTATCCTCAAAAACATCGGCGGCTGCTTCAAAAGGATCTATGAAAGTGTCTCGATTAAAGGACTCAACTGTGGGAAAAGCTTTCACCACTTCATCTAAGATAAACTCAACATCGGGTGACTCACGCTTGGTGGATCCAAACCCTAGCCCAGCATGCTTAGGTCGGTGATGAAATTCTAAAGGCTCTAAGATTCCTTGTTGCTGTTGCCCAAGCTGACCTTCTGTATAGCCCAACTTTTTAATGATAGGATAACCTCTGTGATATATACTCAATGGTAATTGTCTCTGTTCATCTTCATCACTATAGAGCCATTTAGAGATGTCATCTTCAATGGTTTCTTGACTTAGTTGCCCCCAATATTTGAAATCTTTCAACTTTGGATGAGTAATCAAGACATGATTAATCGGATGAGGTCGCCCATAGCTCTTAGGTGAAAGAGGAAGTTCATTGATATGAAATAGAGTGTACTCCCCCATGCCTATAACACTGATCTTAGCCTTGATCTCCGATCGGGAAGTGGATGGTGTGGATGAAGAAGACAGGGTGAGGGTGGACGGGTCAATGTATTTGGATGATGGTTGGGCAACCTCATTAGTTGGGCAATAATTTTGATGTCGATAAGGACCCTCTAGTTGTCTACAGTATTGAAATGGGCGAGGGTTTGCTTGTATGGTAATCTCACGATCATTAAATGGGAATTTTATGCATTGGTGGTACGTGGAAGGGACGGCTCTCATGGCATGAATCCAAGGATGCCCTAGGAGAATGTTATAGGGGAGATCAAGATCTAAGACCTGACATGTAGTTTCCATTGTAATAGGGCCAACCTTGATTGGGAGCTTAATTGTACCTGCCAATTTTCTTTCTCCGTCATCATAAGCTTTGATCGTAATTTGATATTTCTCATCAATGTTCTCATCGGAGTATCCCAATTGTTTTATTAATTTGAGGGTACATAAATTCAAAGCTGATCCACCATCTATTAGGACTCGTTTCACGAAATGTTGTTTGACAATAACCTCTAGATGAAGGGCTTCGTTATGGAAATGTTCTGGAGAGGAGTTTTCTGGTTCTGTGAAGATGAGGCGAGGAGTGGATGTAAGAGCCCCCACCATAGCTTGGAATTGATCTACGTCAATATCACCCGGTACTTGAGATTCTATAAGGGCTTTATCCAAGATTTGTTTGTGTTGGGGGGACATTCTTAAAAGCTCTAGGATTGAGATATGGGCAGGTGTCTTTTTCAGTTGATCCAAGATATTATATTTAGATACATTATGGGATAACACATGAGGTCTCATGGGGTTATGGGAGGAAATAGGAGGAGGATTTCCCTGAACAGTAATACGACCTCTTCGTGTAGTGACATCACACTCGGGAGTTCAACCTCTAACAGTTATAACATTGACATGAGGATATGAAACTTCAATACGGCCAACTACGCTATGGTTACTATAGTCATAATGAACTTCATTATGTGATGTGTTATCAACATTATTGGCTCTATTATTTTTTTGTCCATGTGGAGGAAATGGTTCTTGGTAGGCTTTGAGTTTCTCATTGGGAGACTTATGAGGTATTTGATCTATGTGTATCTCTCCTTGATCAATTAGATCTTGGACATAATGCTTCAGTCTTATGCATGAATTAGTGGCATGTCCATTGACACGGTGGTATTCACAATATTGATCTTCTCAGAACCAATGGGGTTTCGGTCGACTATCATCATAAGGTTTACTAGCGTCAGGAAGTTCAATCATGTTTGCTTGTTTAAGTTTCTGAAATATGGATTCAAGAGGTTCTGTTAAATCTGAAAATGTGCGTGGTGGTCGCAAACTTGGAAGGGTAAATTTCTTCTATATATGTGGTGGATGATCCCGAGGTGTATTATGAGTTGATGAAGAATTGAGGACAAATGGTTTATTTTGCACATGTTGAACATATTTTGTATCAGTGATTCCATCATTCACAATGTTCTTGTTTCGATTCCAATATCGGGATTTATCATTGTTTTGGTTATTGGAATCACGATTGTAATTGTCTTTGTAAATTTTGATGAGACCTTTGTTGATAAGAGCCGTTTCAATCATCTTGCCTTTTGTCATGATTTGTTCAAATGAATCAGAGCATTGCACTTGTAAGTGAAAGGCCAGTTCTTGATTAAGATTTTGCACAAAAATTGGAACGAGTTGTTTCTCAGGAATATGACAAGGGAGTCGACTGACAATATGCCTCCATCGTTGTAGAAAAGAAGTAAGGGTTTCCCCTCCTTTTTGTTTGGTGTTATAAAGGTCTTGCATGGAGGTGTCTTGTTCAATGTTGTAGGCAAAATTTTTGACAAATTCTTCTGCTAGTTGTTCAAAAGATGTAATGTTTCTTGGGAGACGTGAGAACCATTCAAGGGCTGAGCTAGCCAAACTTTTAGGAAAAAGTCTCATTAAGTATGTAGGTTCATGTCGAAATTCCATGCATGCGATACAGAATTCACGAATATGATCGCAAGGGTCACCTTTTCCTTTGTATTTGTCAAATTTTGGTATTTCAATGTTTGTAGGAAAAGGTACCATGATTAGAGATTTGTCAAATGGATCTGGGTATAGTTCTGCAAATGAGTATTTCTTTTGTCGAGCACCAATCTGATTATCAATGATTCGTTCGATTTCGTCTTAAATGGGTGGAGTGGCGATTGATTGATTGCGTAATTGAGTTTGGGGTGATGTTTGAGGGTGATGTTGTGACGATGATTGGGATTGTTGGGCTGATTGGAGTAGCGATTGGGCAAATTGTTGTGATTGAGCGAGTTGTTGTTGTAGTTGAAGGATTTGGGGATCAACGGGTTTTGAGGATGAGACATAGGTAGGGTTATAATTTCATGAAATTGATGGTATGGAAGTGGATACCAGTTTTGGTTGAGCATTGATGTGACGGATGTGGATAGAAGAAGTTTGAGGTATGGAAACATGAGTTGCATTGGGAATTATTTGAGATGAGGGAATGTTGGAGGTTTTCGGTATGGAAGATATAGGGACAGATTGTGAGATCCCTACTGATGAAATGGAAGAGGTTGTGAGAGATGATCCTAATGAAGGAAATGATGAAGATGACTAAATGGGTTGAATTACGGGGATAGATTGTGAGATTCCTAATGGTGGAATCGATGGGGGTGTAAGTGATGACTGAATAGGTTGGAGCACGGGAGGATAATAGTCTGGAGGTATCCTCAATGTGTAAGTATGTGATGAGATAGACATAGGTGTTGAAAATGATTGATGGGAAGAGAGAGATGGGATTGTAGAAATAGAAGTATCTTGTGGTCCCAAGGTAAAATTTTGTGGTGGTGTGATAGATGAGGTGGATTGGAACACATTTGACATAGGTGTTGAAAAAGATTGGTGGAGAGAGGAAGTAGCCTGAGCTTTGGCTTTAGCTTTTTCTGCTTTTCTTCGTGCTTTTTCTCTCTCATAAATATCATCAAGGACTCTAGCTCCACAATCATAAAGGTATTGCATAAAATAATCAGGATCATGATCCATGGTGAGATGAACAAGTTGCAATGTTTCAGGATCTTGTTGAATTTGAAGTGCAATTAGATTTGTTTCAGTATAGTCATTTGTGGGTTTAGGAGTTTTGGGAGTAACTGGTTGGTCGGATACGTCATCTCGAACATCTACATAAGTTGAAAGGTCTCCAAGTGGATCATTATGAAAATGTGATGATGATCTAGTATCTTGTTGGGAAGGATTGATTTGCTCATGGATGGGCTCTTCTTCGAGGAATCTTAAGGATTGAGGTTGCCAGTTTTGAGGAGTGAAATCCATATTGTTTTTCTTGGCTTGGGCACGGGTAGTAACCATGAAAATAGAGGACAATTGAAATGTTAAAAAGCTCTCAGATGGATATATATGGATGATATGAAAGACTCCAAAAGTGGGGATAAATGATATGGATCAAGATGTAGATATGAATTGTTTGATTTAAGATAGAAATAGAGTCAAAATGGTGACTCAAAGAGACTGGATGGACCTTAGGATTGGATACGGATAAGGGGCTCCTTTTAAACACTCAGGGTGATGATATGTCTAAGGAAGAAAGGAGATCAAAATGCCACCTCTACTCAAAAAAAGTCAGGGCTTATTGAGTAGAAAAGATAAGATGACAAAGATACACTAACTTAAGAATGGTCAGGGCCTCTTAAGCAAATGGATCATTATGGGATTAATTAGGAAAAGGTCTGTCTCTTAATCGGATGTTGATATATGATCAATAGGACAATGGGGGTCTACTATGGAAAAGAGATTTTGGGAACGGATATGGATGAATGATCAATCGAAAGAGCTTCTTGTGATTTAAAGTGACAAGATTTCACTTGAGATGTGCCACGAGGATAAAAGATTCTCAATTTTGAAAGTCAAGCTAATGATGTAGGAGACAAGTTATAATGGTGATGATGATTAGGTATACACACACAACAATCATATAAGACACACAGATTGGTTGTTTTTTATGACACCTAGATGTTTTGCAAACACTTGTAAACATGCACGATCCTAGGCTAGGAAAGGACAATACTTGTTGAGTTCCCACTTGGTTTTACCTAGCCGCGCCTACTTATGGTGTATAGCTCCAGGAACTTGGGGCACGGGCTCCCCCTTACAGTGCACTCACTTCTTAGGCACACCAAGTTCCAGGTCCTAGGACGCGCAAATCCTGAGGTACCTTACTATCTCTGCCATAAGCCGCGAAAATATGGGACGGCTATCAGAGTTTCCTCCTGTATCAACAAGTAGAGGGTTTTTGGCCACTACACAAAAGGGTTCTAGTGAATATCTAGGGGACCGGCACCTTACGAGCATCCAGCAAGCCACTAAAGGCTTTGACTAACCCTACTAGGAGTTTTAATATACACAAGGTACACCTCCTTTCGAGCTAGCACTGTACGGTAAGCACTAATACCGGTTAGACTTGGCTTTCGCCTTATCCTCAATTTATATAGCGGGCCGGACGAAAGTCCCACTTGGGGTCACAAATGAGTTCTCCTTGCGGATGTGTCTCAAGAGCAGGCCCACTCTAAGGATAATAAAAGCAAGGAAACACGTTGTTTTTGATCTCCCAGATCGCATGAAACGCAAGGAGAGAGCATACACAACGTCTTTGCCTCACACTCGCATGGAGTTCATTTTAATTCCAAATCCAAATGTGTGGGTGGTTATACAAAATGTCAAAGGAATGCTTTTGATTCTCAAGATCGCCGAATGGCGCAAGAGAAGAGCATACGCATTCAATGACAAAATTGCAAGCCACAGGACATCGCAAACACTTGTTAATTTTAACCCTTGCTTATGATGTGATCTAATCTATAAAATGAAGACACAATGTTTCAAGATTAGATTCTTTGACAATCGATCCTGCAAAAAACTGATCAGTAGTTTGAAAATTTATCTTTGACAGGCGTGTAGCTGCAATGAAAATGTTAGATGAAGATGAACAATGCTGCAAAAAACCCACAAAATGTTAAATGTGCCGCGAAATGTTTGATGATTCAAAATGAAAGACCAAATTTCAAATGATTATACCTGCAAACCATATAGGAATTTAAACAAATGGTTTTCATTGCGATGTAGTCCTCCGAATCACCTTTCCAATGCCTTCAATATATGCTCAGCTTAAACATTGGCGATCATTGCGATAGTTTTCATAAGCAGTTCCCCGTATAAATCCCACATTGACAATCTGGTTCTTGCATACTATGATTAAATGCTTTAGTATGGCGATCAAACAAAGATTGTACAATTAAATATCAGACTGGATCAACTTGCTCAACTCAATGGAATCAACTTCTTCAAGAAAGAATGTTACACTTTACTTCCCGCCATGGGCAAAAAATAGGTGTTTTGATAAAATGCAGTTAACAAATAACAAAGTGTCCAAGAAATCCCTATCCAGCAGATAAAACCAGAAACTACCACGAACTGCAAATAATTCCTTTAATTTCTTTTGGTCTGCTCCAAGCCGCCGTCCAGAGGAATGGGCGGTCCACACTTATTAAGAAACTGAAATTTGAGCTTGGCTGCAGAAAAATTCCCCCAGATTTGTTGTGGAGTAAAGGATTGGATCAATTCATGAATGCCAAGTATCACATAAAGTATGATAGTCCAAGGAGCAAAGCATCAGAAAGGTATTGATGAATTTGACCCTGAGTCAATTGTCTCAACAGAGCCACCAACCAATCGGGTCATCAATTCTTTGAGACACAAATTCAGCAAAGGAACTTGCAACCCTGTATTAAGCAAAACCTCAAAAGTACTTTATAGTTATAAGATCGATTAAAAGATGAAAGCAACGCGTTTAAACAGAAACAGCGGACGAACTTAGGAATATTTTCCAGTGTGAAAGCCAACGTCAAGTTTAAAAAAAACTTTGTAAGTGAAAAATTACTGCAGAAAAAAAAAGTATCACCGAAAGCAAATCAAACTAAACAATAACACGATAACTCTGGCACATCTTTAATTAAAAACTTAGATAGTTTAAACAGTTAAACCAACGAACAACTGTGTAAGACAATGTATCCTCTGAAACAAAAAGGGTTTGTATGATGGACAGAGAAGAATTTTGAACTAAAAAAATTTTCAACAAATTTTGACCTATTTCATCCTCCTCACACCTGCAAAACTCAAAACAAGATCTTGCACAAACAACTGATTATCAGTAGCGTGTTCACGTCAGGTTCACCATTGTATGTAGCCAAATCCAAATTTTAATCAAAGATTTGAAAACTATTGTGCAAACCGTAAAACCTATATTCAATGCAACACAAAAGATAATGATAAAAACTATTAAAATCCAAATAAAATAGATGTTACCGAAATGTAATTCAAATGTGGTTGCTCACGATTTTTGCATAACTCCAATGTAACAATTGTCAGGGGGGGAAAATGGAAAATAAGATAGGTTTTATAACAGTTGGTGAAAATTATTTTGGCAAGTTAAACGGGTAAAAGTTAGTTGAACGGGTTTTGAACAGAATGGTAGGTATTTTACGGGTTTTAGTTTTAAGAAAAGGTTTGGACAAAATAATAAATTAAGTTTATTTAATTTATTATTTTTCAGGAGGTGTTTGGGTTTATGGATAAATAATAAATAAATTGAATTTATTATTTAGGAAATATGGTGTAAAAGGTAAGATTTACTTAATTAATTAAAATTAATTAAATCTTTGGATGAAGGATAACTTAGGTCAATTTTTGATGTCTACAGATGGAGCATCAGCTCATTGGGAGTAGAGCAGGAGCCCTCCACGTCATGAGGATCGCGATGAGTTAGTAGTGGAGTCGATTCCGCATGACCCTTTTGGGTATAGATAGTGAGATGAGGTTGACAGACCCATTTGAAGACACCAAGACCACAGAGACCCCATCAGGGATTTGCTTAGGTTGAACCCACCTACATTCATGGGTACTTTAAAGGGAGCTGAGGCTGAGGCTTGGCTCATCAGTCTTGACCGGTAATTTGTGTTGCATCCCTACGGGAGCAACACAAAAGCATGTGTAGTAGTTCATCTTTTGGGGGACATGACAACAACGTGGTGGCGCATGGAGGAGTACCAACACCACCTATCTTTAGACACGCTTTCATGGAACACTTTTCTAGAGTGCTATAAGGTGCTCTATCTCTCGGAGCACTTTAGGTAACTCCGTATAGATGAGTTCCATGATTTGCAATAGTGAGGTTCCACAATTACATAGTATGAGTGCAAGTTTGTTGAATTATCCCATTATGCTAAGTATCTTTAGGACGAGAAGATTCTTGTGAGTCATTTCATCAAAGGCTTGAATCCTCACATAGAAAGACTAGTTCGCATGGTAGACCCATGAACTATGAGTGAGGCCGCTGAGAAGGCGCTCATTACAAAGGAGGTCCATGGGCGGGGCCACAGGTCATGACCTCAATTTCAGGACCGCAGTCATCAGCAGGACCAAGGTTTCTATAGACCCCATCCACCTCAGAGGGGTGGTTTTAAATCTACCTCTTTACCTCCTAGACCTCCACAACAACAATAGCAAAAATAGTATCTATTGGAGTATAGAACAACACTGAGAGTGGGGGGTGAATCAGTGTTGTATAATTTTTAACATTTGAAAACTTGACTCAAAAATATTGTGCAAAGGAGTTCACTGAAAGACATAGTTATCATGATATGCAAAACTTAAATAAAGATGATCAAATAGATACAACATAATCAATCACAAAGAGAACACATGACATAGGTTTTGATGAGTGGAAAACCCTCAAGGGGAATAAAAACCACTCTAAAAATTTGCCTCATTAGGTTATTTGACTCTCACTACTTACAACAATGGTTGTATCACTGACAATTAACCATGCCTCACTGGCATACAAAGCCCCACTGGCATAAATATATCTCACTGACAAATATAATCACCATTATCAAAACATCAAGCCTAGTGTGCAAGTTCAATGATTGCAAGTCAATCTGATTTGCACCATTACATACCCTGTGATTCATCACTCACACAAAGATTCAAATACAATCTCTTAAATCATCTCATCAAATCACTTGCAAATATATCTCATTCATCTGTATCAATCACTTTTTGAATAACCTGATTCACCTGCTAATTCTTCTTCAAAAACCACCCTAAAATAATGTCTTCATCTCAGATTTAAAAATCATACACATAATGCACCTACAAATAGAATATCCTTTCACATTCTTCTCATCTTTCCATAAATCATCACATATTTTTTTTCTCTGTATATTAGTTTCCATCTTTAAGGGACCTGCAAAAAATAAGATTAAATTCCTCTACTTTGCATAACCATTCATATTCTTCATTTCTCTGATTCTTTTTCCTCTTCTCATGAAATAAAAACCCTTTCCTCTTCTCAATAAAAACCATGAATAATATTCATCATATATCATAAAATAAAATCATCAATGGATTTAAGCAATCTGCCCCTGTCAAAGAAATAAAACTCTTTTTAATATCTTCGGACCATTCACCAATTCATCTGCATGAAGATGAAAAGAAAGTTCTCCAAGAAAAGGAACTTATTCACCTCTTAGTCTTCTCAAGTAGTTAAAAAGCCACTAAAAAAATTACCTTTCCTTATAGTCTTCCTCCTTTATAGACTTCAATTGCCATGAAGTGGAGTCAAAAATAGAAAATATCTTCTTAACATTAGTGCATTTAAATCCATAAAAAATTACCTTTTAAACAGGATAAAAATAGCCTTAAAAAAAACTTTCCTTGCAATTTCAAAGATATGACATTTCAATGCATGTCAAAGAAGATGCATAGAGGTCGGGGTGATAATTTTAAATTATAGCCATTGATTGGTAAGTGCACACACCAATTCATCTGCATGAAGATGAAAAGAAATTTCTCCAAGAAAAGGAACTTATTCACCTCTTAGTCTTCTCAAGTAGTTAAAAAGCCACTAAAAAAATTACCTTTCCTTATAGTCTTCCTCCTTTATAGACTTCAATTGCCATGAAGTGGAGTCAAAAATAGAAAATATCTTCTTAACATTAGTGCATTTAAATCCATAAAAAATTGCCTTTTAAACAGGATAAAAATAGCCTTAAAAAAAACTTTCCTTGCAATTTCAAAGATATGACATTTCAATGCATGTCAAAGAAGATGCATAGAGGTCGGGGTGATAATTTTAAATTATAGCCATTGATTGGTAAGTGCACGCCCATTCATCTTTTAAATGCGACCTTTGATTCTTTATTGGCACCTAATTCATAAGCTAGCGACCATTGTGAGCGATGAAGAAAGGTTAAGAGAATGGTCGCCTTTATGTATTAGAACCCCTTCAACAGGTTGTATTAAGTGGAATGACCTGCTATAGTAGGTCATTGTTAAAACATAAGTAAAGTGCACACGTTGAGTAACAAGCAGCATAGGGTATAGAATGATATGCATAAATGACTTTCACTTAGGGTTTTTGCTTTATTTGAAGGAACATAGACTTAGATATATTAGGATTTGAGAATTTTAGATATTAGTTAATAAACCCTAATTACTAACAAGGCTTTTTGCAGGTGATATATAGACTGATGGTATGGTAGAGTATACATGAAAATAGGGACCTTGATTATGAAAGAAAGACTATGTAAAGAGAACCTAGGGTTTAGAATATAGATCTTCAATTACTTTAAGACTTCAATCTAAGAAACAATCTACACTGAAATGAAGGAATCCTAAGGCCATGAAAGCATGACAGAAACCTTTGTTCTCAAGTATGAACAAGAACTATGAGCATGAAACTTCTTGAAGTATGAACACTTGAATGAAGAATGATGGACCAAATAGAACTCCATACTAATAATAATGAGGAGCATGAAGCTAACATTGTGCCACCAAAACAATCTCCATCAACCTCCTGATGATGAGAAGATGAAAACATAAAACATATCTAACCTCCTGATCATGTATCACACGACACTGACATGATCTGATTCTAGTTACATCACACCAAGTATCAAGTAAGCTCTTGTGATTGACCAAAATAAACTCACATCACCATCACCATTCCTTATGGCTGTGAACCCATCAACTGAACTCATTAATGCATGTGAACACTTGAAGCAACCTGATATACCAAGAAGACTTCAACTTGCATTACATATCATGACATTGATGTCTTGTATTGATGCAATCCCATAATGAAGTTCTCTGCCATGAATAACAACTACACCAAGACTAATATCCCAAGAGGCACCAACAAATCAGATCTAACAATCAATATCAAAGCATCCTTCATGAACTTGAAACACCTTAAAGAAGCAAGTCAACCAATGAACACAACATTGTCAAAATATGAACTAGATGCATGACAACTCAAGCATGAGTGATCATATGAATATCTCTCTAATCAATAATGACAAATAACTTTGCATCAACAACTCAACACCTTTTTGACATCAATGACAATCAATCTCCATCAATATCAGTAGAGCTCACGGCCACAGTAAAGGGCACAGGGTGGTCCCAATCAAGGATGGCAGTCATAGGGTTTGCGGAGAGACTAGCATCAACAAGCACTAGCTACAGGACCAGCTAGGTCACAACATTCCTTTAGAGGATTCAAAGGAAGTACAATACAACATGAAGCACAATAGTCTAGTTAGACTCAATTAGTGCAAGTTCAGTCACGTGGACCTTGTTATGTATGCAGTAGTGTAGGGCACTTGGCTAAAGAGTGCCCATAGGGATTTACAGTTGGAGGTCAGCGTGCTAGTGGTTCTGAGTAGACAATTGGAGATGTGGGTCAATCTCACTGAGTATTTGTAGCGGTTGATAACCGCTAGGCTAATTTCCAGGCATCCATGATAGAGACTCCAGGTACTATTGGGGATGTTCCCATTACTATTTTGTTTGACTCCTTTATTTCTCCATCATTAGTGGAGAGTTGTAGGCTGGTGGCCTCTAGGGAGGATGTTAGGTGGGAGGTCGAGTTAGCTACAAGGGCCAAGATGGTCAGAGATTTAGTGGTTAGAGATTGTGAGATAGCACTTGGTGCCTTCACAATAGTTGTGGACCTTAGGATCATACCCTTAGGGTCATACGGTGTGGTGTTAGACATGGATTGGCTTGCGGCTCATATGGTCAAGCTAGATTGTCGCCAAAAGGTGATAGGTTTCCTCAATGATCACGGAACAATAGTAGAGATAGTGGGCATTCAGAAGCCCACCGCAGTTTGCATGATATCTACTAAACAGCTTAAGCGTTGTATGTGGAAGGGTTATAAGTTGTTTGCAATCATAGCCAGTGATAGATCAGAGGATGAGTTAGAGGCTTCACTTGATGACCATCCCATCCTTAAGGAGTTTGCAGATGTCTTTCCAAATGAGATTCCAAGGATGCCACCTTGTAGAGAGGTAGATTTTCATATAGACCTTGTACCAAGTGCTGAGCCAATGTCTCGTGCACCTTACAGGATGACCACACATGAGCTCATGGAGCTCAAGCTTTAGCTAGAGGAGTTGCTAGCAAAGGGGCACATCCGACCTAGTGTCTCACCTTGGGGTGCACCAGTCATCTTCGTGAAGAAGGATGGGTCTCTTCAACTTTGTATGGATTATAGGCAGCTGAATAAGGTGATGGTGAAGAACTGTTATCCTTTTGCCTAGGATTGACGACTTGTTTGACTAGATGTAGGGGGCTAGAGTGTTCTCTAATATTGACCTGAAGTCTGAATACCATCTGTTATACATTACGGAGGCAGATATTGATAAGACTACATTTCAGACTCGCTATGGTCACTATGAGTTCACCATGGTGCCCTTCAGTTTGATGAACATCCCTGCAGTATTCATGAGCCTCATGAATGGGGTGTTTTACACATTCCTTGATCAGTTCATGATCATATTCCTTGATGACAGTTTGATTTATTCATGGACTGAGGAGGAGCATGAGGAGCACTTATGCTAGGTTCTACAATGTTTGAGAGAGGAGCATCTTTATGGCAACTTGGCAAAGTCTGCCTTCTTTCATTCAAAGGTTTAGTATTTGGGGCACATTCTAGTTGGCAATGGTATCTTAGTAGATCCATCAAAGATTAGAGCTATCAGGGATTGGCCAGTGCCTACTAGTGTCATAGAGGCTAGGAGCTTCATGGGGCTAGTAGGTTATTATCGTAGATTTGTTGAGGGCTTTTTCAGGATAGCACACCCCATCACTTCCCTTCAGCAGAAAGAGAAGAGTTTCATGTGGACAGAGAAGTGTGAGAGGGCCTTTGAGGTCCTCAAGGAGCATCTCACCAGCTCTCCTATCTTAGCAATACCTGATCTAGCAACAGACTTCATGGTATACATAGATGCTTCTTTAGAGGGATTAGGTGCAGTCCTTATGCAGGACAGTTGAGCGATCATGTATGAGTCATGAAAGCTCAAGACCCATGAGCTGAACTACTCGACACATGATTTAGAACTTGCAGTGGTAGTTCATGCTCTTGTTCAATGGAGACACTTCCTCTTAGGATGTCATTTTGAGTTACACTCTGACCATCATAGTCTACAATATATCTTCACACAACTGAATCTAAATGCCCGTCAACGGTGTTGGATGGTGTTCCTTTGTGAGTATGAATTTGATGTGCATTACATCAAAGGGAAGGAGAACATGGTTGCTAATGCCTTGAGTCAGAGGATCCATGAGATCCTGACCTTGACTTTGAGTGTAGACTTGATAGGGCACATATTGTAGCATCTACCAGAGGATGACTAGTTTCTTGAGGTGCAGTGAGAGATACAGTCATAGAGGGCCCTTAAGGGCAAGTTTACAGGGTATTCTCTTGAGGCATATGGTCTTCTATGACATCAACATTGCATCTATGTACCCCATGTAGGAGATCTTTGATCATTTGTTTTATCAGAGGCTCATAGAGCACCATATGCAGCACATCCTAGGGTGAAGAAGATGCATGCCGATTTGAGACAGTTATATCATTGGGCAAGATTGAGATGTGATATTACAAAGATTGTTGCTCATTGCCTAGAGTGCTAGAGGGTGAAGGCCAAGCATTAGCATCTAGAAGACTACTTTACCCTCACGAGATACAAGAGTGGAAATGGGATACCATTTCCATGGATTTCATTATTGGTCTACCTTTGTCATCTTACCGCCATGGTGCCATCATGGTGACGGTTAACAAGTTGACCAAGGTAGCACACTTTTTACAGATACACATGATGTACAATGCACTAGCAGTGGTAAGGATCTTCTTGAATGACATTGTGAGAATTCATGGAGTTCCTCGGTGCATCATTTCTGACAGAGATTCAATGTTCACTTTAGCCTTTTGGAGAGCATTGCAGCAGGTGTTGGGTACTCAACTCAACTTTAGTTTGGCATATCACCCTGAGCCAAATGGGTAGACTGAGAGGGTGAATTAGGTGTTAGAGGACATGCTTTGTATGTATGTGATGGATCACCAGTCTAGATGGGAGGACTACCTGTACTTAGTTGAGTTTGGCTACAATAATGGGTATCATAGCTCGTTAAGTATGCCTCTCTATCAGGCCTTATATGGCAGGCCTTGCAGGACTCCTTTGAGTTGGGACCGTATTAAGGACAGAGTGGCTATTGGACCTGATTTGGTATAGGAAATGGAGCAATAGGTCACCTTGATTAGGTAGAGATTGCAGGAGGCACAAGATCATTAGAAGAATTATACCGATGCCAAGATATTGGATCAAAGCTTCTTAGTTGGCGACAATATGTTCTTGAGAGTGTGGCCGTATAAGAGTCCAATCCATTATGGAAAGGGCTCTAAGCTTGCACCTCATTCTATTGGACCTTTTGAGATGTTGGAGCAGATAGGACCCATAGCTTACCGTCTTGCCTTGCCACCTAGTCTGTCGTGCATCAACCATGTGTTTCGTATTTCTGTGTTGAGGCATTATATTTTTGATATGACTCATGTTTTGGACTGAGATGCCATATAGGTAGAGTCAGATGGGTAGATAGCTTTGGATCCAATTCACATCTTGGCTCGTTAGATGTTGGGCCTTCAAGGCTGAGAGCTGGGCTAGGTCAGAGTTCAGTGGGACCGTTATGATGAGGTCTCAGCTACATGGGAGGATGCTGCTAGTTTGAGGACTTTATCGTCACCTCTTTGTTGACTTCTAGGAGGAAGTATAGTCTTAGGGGGGAGGATGTGAGGACTACCTTTACCTTACCATATATTTTTGCTTACGATACACATGTGATGGATTTTATTATGGACATATGGATATTGGGGACTATTGATCCCACACTTGGACCTTATTACCTTATCTTATGCTTGATTACATAGATGGTTTATGCTTTGTGGATGATTAGATCTCATGTTAGATTTCATTTGATGATATGATGTTTAGATGTTATGATTTTATTTGATGATTATTGGTATATGTATTGACGGTTAAATTGATGACTTATCTTACATTATGTGATCCTTATGATACTTGTGAATGGTGGCTAACTTTAGAGAAATATATATGTTAGCATGTGGTTATTATTGATGTATATGTGATTATGTGATTATGTGATCATGTGTGTGTTATGTGCAGTTCACTTTGCTTCAACTATTTTTACTATGTGCTATTAATGATTTTGTGGAAGTGTGCAGGTAACTTTCCATGCCCATGGAAAATCGAAGGTCGAACAATAACCATATGTAATATCCCTGTTAAGTTGACCTAGTCCTAAGTGGGACTAAGATCACTTGTGTTTGAGAATGTGATTGTGTTGTATTGGATTTATGGTATTTTGTAAGGTTTACCCTTTTTAATTTATCTCTTGAGGTGTTGTAAAAATTGTAATGTTGGGTTTACACAATTTTAAGTACTAAATGTTTGAGGCCCTTTTCAAGTGATTTTATGTGTTTCCTAGTGTTATTAATGGTCAAATATTGACCCTAGGTCATACCCCTAGGGTCTAGGACAATTCCTAACATGTTTAAACTTGATTTGAACCATGTATAGTCACCCAAACTTGGCCCTTGAGTCAAGCGACGAATTAGAAAGTGTGAGAGGTGGTTGGAAGGTCACCATCTCACTTAACCTAACCTCACCCACTTGGGTAAGGTTACCCTTGCCCCGAGTGCTTTAGAATTTTCTTGAAGCTTCTCACATGTGTGAGAACTCTTCCCTATGTATGAGAGTATGTATGGGGAAGAGTGTAGCTTAGCTGAGTGAGAAGGTGACAAATGTCACCTCCTCATTTAGGAGAAGCTTCCCTTGTGTGCTCACATCTCCCTATGCTCTCACACATGTGAGAGCATTTGTGGGAGAGTGTGTAGCTTTGTGGAATGGGGAGATAACAAGTGTCACTTCCTCATTCTTGTGGGGTTGTGAGGAGGGTTATGTGGATGGAGAAGAGGGTGACAAGTGTCACCTTCTCATCCATTAGGGTTTTAGAGCCTTGCCTATTTATCTCTCTCATTGAGATGAGATGAGGGTTCTTTTATTCTTTCCTTTTGCAAAATTTTATACTTGTGTGGGAGGAGAGAAGGACTTGTAGATCTTGGAAGGAATTTGGGAGGACTTGAGAAAAATCTCTTCACCAACATCCTCCATCCTTGAAGCTTGAGAGGTATTTCTGAAGACTTCAAGCCTTTTGTTTACTTGCTTTTGCTTATGTATAATGTATGTTCATGTTTGTGATGCTTATGTTCTTTTAGTTTTTGTGTTTATGGGTTTTAAAGGGTTGTTGGGTGATCTCTCCATATGAGAGAGCTCACCTTTGTCTTTGGTGAGAGAGGATGTGAACCTCCTTGGTTTCCCCTCTTTGTTTTTCTATAGTTTTATGGCCAAGGGCCTTTTATTGAAGTTTTGGGAAGTATAGTATTATGGCATAAGTGCCTTATTTTTAAAAATGAGAAGTTATGACAAGAGGCCAAGTGATTATGAGCATATTGAGTATTATGAGTATGGGTCTCCTTGAGAGTAGAGTAGTCCACTCTCTCACCCTTCAAACTAATTTTAAAAATGGGTTAGTTTTATGTTTTGCTTTGGATGGGTGTTATTGTGTTTGATGTGAGTGTTTTGTATCCCTTGTGGTATGATCCTTGGTTATTGGAAGGCCTCCTAGCTTGGGGGTGACCTATTAGTAGGCCTAGGTTGGGAGGAGAGCTTCTCATGGGCATGGTTATCTATTTTATATGTTTTGTAGGTTCTTATGGAGGCTATGAAGGAGTTGGACTTGGAGATAAATCTTTCTTATAGTAGTCTTATGTAGTTTGCAAAAATGAAGGCATTGCGGTGCCCTACCCTTATTTTGGGGCTTCTAATAGTTTGTTTTAGTGGAGAGTTTGAGCTCTCTTTTGGATCAAGTAAAACTCCCTACTACTTGTAAACTTTGTATTTATTAAATGATCAAAGGCTTTAGTATATTTATTTCCTTTTTATGTTATGGAAGAAAATGTATCACTCTTTCTTCCTATACTACCTCTTTTTAATTACTTTGTGTTTGTGCAAAGAAGAAAAAAATATATTTCTAAGTTTTGTAGTGAAAAGGGAAATATTCTATACTAAGTTTTATATGGAAAAACAATATGGGTTGTTTAAATTTTAACTTCCTTGGGATAGCATTTACATTATATTCATATTTTGGGTTGTATATTTAAGATAGTTTCAATATATATATATGGAAAATAATTTACTGGTTATTTTGTACTCACTAGTCTTACACAGTGGACAAAATAGACAAGTGCATTATTTTATTGGCTTATATATATATATAACCTTTACCTTTTCATTAGATAACAAACTGAATAAGGAATTATTTATATTTTTATTTATGTATCGTATGGCTTTCTTGCTCATGCTTTAGTTTAGGGTTTAAAAAAAAACTTAAGGAAAAGTTCATGGGCAGTCTGCAGGGGCTGAAACCCCTGCGGCCGCAGTCTTCATTTTTTTTGAGTTATACGAGGGGAAAGGGAGGGGACCCCATCCACCCCCCACATAGATTTGAGCTATGTGGGGCTGGCGGAGCCCCCACCCCCTCACTGTTTTATTTCACCTGTGCATTGTAATACCTGACCGCAACTATGATATGAATGGTCGTCGGCCATTTATAGGGCTCGACCTTGTATTTTAACACTGCCCTGTTTATTAATAAACCCTACCCTAAATCTTGGCATCGGGCCTGTCTTGACTGGTCTATTTAATCCTATCTCTGTGTAGAGATTTTAATCTCTGTGTTCCCCTTACAGCACATTTGTTATACCATGTAATTACATATATAAATACACACACACACACACATATATAAACACATATATATATAAACATAGATATATAAGTGTGAATATCTTTTGAATCTATAAATGTTACTATGTTAATATTTATCCTCTGTGTAAAAAATATAATTTTGTTTTCAAAAAAATAACCAAAGTAAACCAAATAGAAAACTTAGAATAAAACCTATAGGAAACAGCAAATAGAAGACCCTACATCTTAACCTATGCTTAGATAAAGTTAGGGAAAATAGAAAAATAAGATTAGATGAGAAAAACAAAAGTTAGAGAAAATAAAATTAATGCAACCTATAGGAAACATATTAGAAAATATTTTAAACTTGAAGAATATTCATTTGGGAAGATACCTTCCACTTGGGAAGGTACCTTCTGCTTGACCTTCTTTTTGGAACCTACACACCAACCAGAGAGATCAACTTGTGAGTGAGAACAAATGAAGGGTTTTGAGTGTATTTATAATTCCTACCTAGGGTTTGATGCCCTATTCTTATTAGAGGTGTTTTATTTAAACTTAATCAATCTTGTTTAGTTTGTGCAAGCCCACTTAGTGAGTGGAAGCTTTATTTTGTCTTATGTGAGTGTGGGGAGTTGGAATTATTTAATTATTAAATGAGTTCTTTCCCTTTTGTGTTTAATTTATTTATTTGAGTATTTGAATTATCCTTTTTGTGAGAGTATTAAATAAACCTTATTGCTCTTGAAATTCATCTTAACAATTGTTGAAATTCAGATTATAGTGGAGACTATGTTGCCTTATTTTGATTACAATTTTGGGAGAGGGTAAATAGACTTTAATATGCTCTATTCGTATTAGAGGTGTTTTATTTAAATTTAATCAATCTTGTTTAGTTTGTGCAAGCCCACTTCATGAGTGGAAGCTTTATTTTGTCTTATGTGAGTGTGGGGAGTTGTAATTATTTAATTATTAAATGAGTTGTTTCCATTTTGTGTTTAATTTATTTATTTGAGTATTTGAATTATCCTTTTTGTGAGAGTATTAAATAAACCTTATTGCTCTTTAACTTCATCTTAACAATTGTTGAAATTCATATTATAGTGGAGACTATGTTGCCTTATTTTGATTACAAATTTGGGAGAGGGTAAATAGACTTTAATATGCATTTAATTTATTTAATTTGAAAGGGGTTAGGGTATAGGGGTTAGGGTATAGATTTTATTTAATTTAATTTTGCAAACCTCCTATAGTTGATGAGATGGCATTATGCTTTTGAAATCACTATAGGTTTTATTCCATTTTGACCCGTTATGCTGCTGAAATTTATCTAGATTTAACTGAGATTATTGTTTAACATTAGTTCGATTAATTTATCCCTTTTTGCATTAAATTTTAGATCATTATTTAAGTCACATTTGTTATAGTATTAATTTAATTATTAGTTTCCTTTGGTCTATAGTGGGCCTAAGGTTAGATTTTGATTTATATTGAAATCGACTCACTTCATTTTAGTGACTCTAGGGTTGGAATCCGGAATGGAGTCTAACCCTCTAAGTGTCACTCCTTCAGACATACACCCCCTTAGTGGCTTATGTTATCATAGGGATGGCGAAGAGAGTACTGCTTCATCCCATTGTGATTGACTTTCCCTACCTTTAGGTGACATACCTGACGTTAGTTGTAGAAACAATTATGTTGTGTGCAGGTGTCACTGAGCACGCATGTTGCGCGAGGGGGTTTTTAGAGTTGAGTGGAAAAATTTTTGGTAATTCATGTCATGACCACATAACAAATGTGGACATGACATGTGGTTATCATGTCATAACCACATGGCAAATGTGGGCATGACACTCATATTATGAATGAAGATGAATATCATAAGAGGTTCATTTTTGTTTTGATCTATGGGAGGTAATTCATGTGGTTGAAAAATAATATACATTATTTTATAACATGCATACAATTTAATAGAGATGCTACATCATTTAGATAAATAGAAGTTGGAACAATCACCTTGTGTAAAGATTCTTCGAGCATTCTGTGGTATGTAGGTGATGTTTGTATCAACTCCCATAGAGAGATCTTTCTCGAAGTAGCTTGAAGTTGCTCAACAAGATAATAATATCTACCATTAGGATTAGGAAGATGAGATGCTTGAGAAAGAATGGGTTGAGAAGGTGGAAGAGAAGAAGGAACAAATTGTATTTGTTTCCTTCGTTTATTGTTTCTAGTGTTGTATGCATGAGCAACTTCATGGTGAATGGGTTACTGCAACATATTTTGATTTAATGGACTATTTCTAGTGATTTGTTTTACATAATTGAAGATATAACTAGGAGGTCTAGGTGTTTCCAGAGAACATCCTATTGTGATAGATGATTGAGGAGCATCATTATGAAGATGCACAACAATTTTAGGCTTCCCAAGTTCTTTTGGAGAACCAGAAACATAAATTGTATTGATGATTATTTTAAATAGAGATGGTTTAGGAGTCATAGAGGATGATTCCATCAAGTTGAAGTCATCCAAGGCTTCATCTAACATATTCAAATCATCATACTAAATGGCTCATCAAACGGATTAAAATTTTGAATAAAGTAATCCGACATAGTTGTATATCCTCCTTTCCCAAACTTTATTATGATAAAGAAAAGAACAAGGAATGAAATGAAGTATATATATGCACAATATGAAATGTATCAAACTACAAAAAATAATTCTTTAACTATACTTTGCAATAAATAGCTAAACATACTCAACATTTATCAATTTTCAAGCTAGAATTACCATAAAATGAAATTTTAGGTAACCCTAATCAATATTTATGAATGAAAGAAAGATGTATGATTAAAGAATATGTAAAAATCTTAGTTGTAATTAGATCTAAACATCAGATCATAAATCTAAATTGAATTACAATGATCTAATTTCATGAAGCATAAACAATATAAAAAACATAGGCTATTTTCCATCAAAAACACATGCTAATTTTTCCTATTTTAAATGTCAAATATGCAAAGCATGTACTAAAGACAAAGTATGGTTAGGTACAAAAAATAAATTCACTTTTATCAGCCTAATAATATTAACAAGATCTGAAACAACACTCTAATCTTTCAACCCTAGGCTTAAGACTTGCTAGGTTTAATGAGATGCCAAGATTTTATAACCCTAATGATGAATTTTAAATGTCAAATGTACTGTATGCAATCAAGGAAATAATTAATGCACCTAATTTAAATTAGATCTATAACACAAAGCAATCTTTTTTAGAAATGAAGAAGGATGCAAGAGTATAAGAAGAGTCGAGTTCACCAAAATGTAATGTAGAAAAGAGTGATCAAGCCTTAGGAGTTAAACTAGGTCAAACCCTCTTCTACAAACATTGAGACACAAACTGAGCTTGTCTTCTACCCTTGAGGGAGAACCAAACTATAGGGGTTATATATTTGTGTTTTTCTTTGGATCATTGTTGCTCTATATTTGATGGGAAGTTATTCTTCACACTTGCATCAGAGATATTTACTTAATTTTTTTAGAGGTTTCATGCCACTTGAATGACAGTACCCTGCCTCCCTCCTTTCACATCAAAGGAAGATGATTTCATCTTACTTGGATCGAGAGGTCTAACAAATGGAATCTTGATGAGATTGTTTTGCAAATGTTGTGTCATAATAGCATAGAGAGATTCTAATAATGGTGTGAAGTTTCTTGTTTTTTGTTTCAATTTATATGGGGTGGGAGTAGGAGATGACATTTCCACTACATTTTTTCTTATGTTATTTGTTGAAATTTCATTTATCTTGATGAATTTTTTGTTTTGTCTTTTGAAATAATGATTGTGAGAGGCTTCGGGTTGACCAACTAGAGCCGATGAGGGATTATGCTCATACTGACTAACCAAAAGTTGATAATCATGAAGATTCATACAAAGATAAGTGAATGAATCATATTACATCAACAATATCTTATCATAGATGTGAGGTTGTAAGTTTCCAATAAAGATTCTTTATACATCAGCATCCAAAATAGAATATTGGACTTGTGGGAAGAGGGCTTGATAACGGCCCATAAAATCTGTTACTTTCTCTTTTGTTCCTTGTTTGCAATGAACCAAGTCTATTAAAGAGACTTGAGGTCCAACCTTTGTTGCAAATATGTGCCTAATGAGTGTTGTCATTGATGTCAACATATCCTTGATGCCATTGGGGTCAACTGTATCCTATTTTGTTGCCTGTTTTGAAGACTAGAATGTTGAGTATATTGAGAAACTTAATGAAGATCAATGTATGCGGACCATATGGCTATGTAGAGGATTATTTGAAGTAGCTCCAATTAAGTTTTTAGAGATCCGCATGAAGATTTGAAGAAACCATGGCCATCTAAGTAGAATTGGTTTTTATTGTGTTCAAAAGAGACAGAGTGATAGTTAATCGATCCAGATTGCTCCAGATTGAAATATTATGATCTGCAGTTCTAGAGGTATGTTTGGGAAGTTAGTGCATATCATCAACTCAAGTGGTTCGTGGTGTAGAGGTCTACGAGCAATCTTTCTAGTGTGACAGTCATGGCAAATAGTGTTCTTAAGGTTCTGAAAGAAGATGCAAGTGATTCTGATAATTTTGAGGAGTGCTGATGTCTTTGTTAAATTCAATGTGCTTGTGGAGGTCTCTAGATCATGTGCTTGCTATGTTGGAGGTCCGCATTGAAGACCGAGCCCGTTGTTGAAGATTTTCTTCTTGGTGTTGTTTTTCCCAGTCTTGGCCGACCGGATGATTCTAGCATCTTGCAAATGATCTAAGAGCATTTGTATGGAGTGCGGCGCATTGATCAAGGAGGATTTGAGTCCCAGTTATGTTTGGCCAACAGCTTAGTGATTCGCATTAAGTCAGATGTTTGGAGTGCCAACCTTGATGTTTATTCCAAGGTTGATGAAACATATAAAGGCGTGTAGTTGAGTTGTGGAAAATCATCCTTGTGCAAAATAATCAAATTTGAAGAAAGGATCAGACGCAGAGCAGAGAAGAGAAGCAGAGGAACAAGAACAGTGAAGGATGAAGTGATAGTGAAGAAGTATTTGGGAGAAGAGCAGAAGTTTTATGAGCATTCAATGAGATGAACCAAGCATGAAGAAGATGCTATTTCTCAGTTAAGTCTTTCTATATTAAACATAAATTCTATAGGTAGTGAGCCTCTTTTGAGCAGTGACCTCTGGGCAGTGTGCCTGAAGGCAAGTGCCTTCCTATTTTCAAGTACTTTTAATAGGGTACAAATCTTATGGGTTAACCCCCACCATGGTTTTCCCTTAACTAGGTTTCCACGTTAAAAATCTTGGTGTCAAGTGTGTTAATTGTGTTTCTACTCATGTGTTATTGTTTCATGCTTTAATATTTACATCATTAATCTATTTATAAGTTGTGAAAGAAGATTAAAAAGGGAAAAGGTTAATTTTGTGGAACAACTGATTCACCCCCCCTCTCTGTTGTCTGGTCTAATTCCAACAATTGGTATTAGAGCTAAGTTCCTCTGAAAGAAGCTTGACCACTTAAGGAGATCCAGAATGTTGACTTACAAGAAAGATAGTTTGAGATTTGATGGAACAAATTACACTCTATGGAAGATGCGCATGCAGTGTCATTTGCAATGTATGGGAGATGCCTACATGTTGATAACTAAGAATGAATATAAGATTCCAGAAAAAGGTCCTACAACTCCAGATGAAATCAAGGATGCTAAGAACAACACTTGAGCTATAGAAGCCTTGTTATGTGCCCTGTTTGATACCAAAATGACAAATGTATTGGAATTGAAAATCACGCATGAAATTTGGGAGAAGTTGGAAACATTGCATGAAGGTGATGAACATGTCAAATGTGCCAAGCTACAAAGCCTGAAGGGTAGATATGAAAGCTTAAGGATGAGTGAAGATGAAAATATTACTTCCTACATGCTAAAAGTGAATGAACTTGTGAGCGGTATAAGGTGTGCTGGTGGAAAATTGGATGAATCAGAAATTGTTGCCAAAGTGCTCAGATCCTTACCTCCGGCCTACAAGCATAAAGTTGCTGCCATTGAAGAAATTAGGACTATGACAACTGTTACAAGGGATCAGTTGGTCGGTAAACTTTCAACATTTTAAATGAGTGAGTTTGATGATTCTCTTCCTAAGTCTGAATCTGCATTTAAAGCCAGTATTTATGGAAAACAAAAATATGATCTAGGTGAAAGTTCTTCAAGAAGATCTAATAGATTCGACAGGACAAGGAAGGATCTTGAAGGTGATGAAACTTAGTTCGATGAACTTGAATCCCTTTTTGCCAAAATATTGCCAAGAGGATCCGGTAAGTATGAAGAAAAGTTGCCATTCAAATGTTTTGCTTGTAATAAGATTGGTCATTTTGCCTCAAGGTGTCCAGAGAGGAGTTCAAGGCCAAATCCTAACAGACCTAGAGTTCACAAGAAATGCTACTATGTCTAAGAAGTTGGTGAAGGAGTCACAAATAATGAATCTGATCATGGAGGTTCCACTGAAAATGATTGGGTATTCATTGCTATCAAAGAAGAAAATCTGGTGCCTACTAAATCTGCTAGATGTGCAAATGTGGAAAGTGCATTGGCTGCTCAGGTTGTAGAAAAAAGATGAATGGGTAATTGACAGTGGATGTTCTCATCATATGTCTAGTGATAAAAGTAAGTTTGTAACCTTTGAAAAATATGAAGGTGGAATTGTGAAATTCAGAGACAATATAGTTGGTAGAATATGTGGCAGAGGATCCATCTCTTTTGATGGTAAGAATAACACTAATGATGTTTTGTATGTGGAAGGATTGAAGCATAATCTTCTTAGTGTTGGATAGTTTTTTGAAAAGGGTTATGATCTCTAATTCAAGGATGGAAAATACAAAATCTTGGAAAGCTCCAGAACTAAAATTGCATCTGGTACTCAAACTAGAGGTAACATCTTTCATTTAAGTAGTTCTGAAAAAAGTTATTTGATTGCTTAGATTGATCAGAGTTGGTTATGGCATAGGAGAATGTGTCATGTGAATTTTGATAACATTGTCAAGATAAGTTCTACTCAAGTTGTGAGTGGTCTTCCAAAACTTATGAGACCTGCTGATAGCATGTGTAGAGAATGTCAATTAGGTAAACAGAATAAAATTTCATTCAAGAGTAAAGAACAATTTTCAAGTGGACAGCTGGAACTTGTGCATACTGATTTGTGGCCCTGCTAGAATTAGGAGTGTATAGGGAGACAAATATTTTATGTTGATGATTGATGATTACTCCCAAATGATGTGGGTAACCTTTTTGAAAGAAAAATCAGAAGCTCTTGACAAGTTCAAGGTGTTCAAGGTTATAGTGGAAAATGAGATTGGTGAAAAAATAAAGTGTCTGAGATCCAACAGAGGTGGAGCATTTACCTCCGGTGAGTTTGATACATTCTGTGATAAGTATGGAATAAAAAGACAATTATCTGCTCCTAGGACTCCTCAATAAAATGGAGTCATGGAAAGAAAGAACCAAACCATTCAAGAAGCTTCCAGGACCATGATGATGGAAGAAAATGTTCCACAATTCTATTGGAGAGAAGCTGTGAGTACTGTTGTCTACACTCTCAACCAGGTGCGGATCAAAGGTAATTCTAGTTCGACCCCTTATGAACTATGGTTTGGTCATCCTCCTACTGTGAGATACTTCTGAGTTTTTGGTAGTAAGTGCTATATCAAAAGAGATGAGGATCTAGGCAAGTTTGGAGCAAGAAGTGATGAAGGGATATTTCTAGGTTACTCTACTCAAAGCAAGGCATATCGGTGCTTTAACAAAAGAATTAAAAAGATTGTTGAAAGTGCAAATGTTAGAGTTGATTAGAGTAAAGAAGGACATTCTGGGTCTTATGGATATGAATTAGATGATCAAGATGAAAATCAAAGTCAAGGAAGACAAGTTCAAACCCAGACTCAGATTCAGATTGATCTGGAAAATCTAGTGACTCAAGAGGTTAGTACAGATGTTGAAGAACAAGCTCAAGAAATAGAAGTTCAAATAAATCTCAAAACTCCTAGGTATGAAGACTGAATCATCCTGAAGATTAGATCATAGGAGATAGATATAAAGGTGTTCGAACAAGGAAAAGAATTGTTGACGATCAAGAGGAAATTTGTTTGATTTCAAAGATTGAACCAAATTTAGTAAATGAAGCTTGCAATGATAAAAATTGGGTAAAAGCCATGGAAGAAGAATTAATGCAAATTGAAAAGAATCATACTTGGGATCTTGTTCCTAGACTTGAAGATAAAAATGTGATTGGAACTAAATGGGTCTTTCGGAATAAACTAAATGAAGATGGTGAAGTTGTAAGAAACAAAGCAAGGTTGGTCTGCAAAGGATATTCTCAAGTGGAAGGAATTGATTTTGAGGAAACTTTTGCTCCGGTGGAAAGAATAGAGGCAGTCAAATTATTTCTTGCATTTGCTACTTATAAAGATTTCAAGGTCTATCAGATGGATGTCAAGTCAGCATTCCTAAACGGAGAATTAGAAGAAGTCTATATTGAGCAACCAGAAGGATTTCAGTTGTATGATCATAGAGATATGGTCTATAGGTTGAGGAAAGCGTTGTATGGACTCAAACAAGCCCCAAGAGCCTGGTATGCAAGATTAGATAAGTATCTGCTAAAGCTAGCATATAACAAAGGCACTGATGACAATAATCTTTACTTCAAGATTGATCATGAGGACATTCAGATTGTTGAGGTATTTGTTGATGATATTATCTTTGGTGGAAATGAGAGTATGTGCAAAAGATTTGCTGATCAGATGCAGAGTGAATTTGAGATGTCCATGTTTGGTGAAATGAATTTCTTCTTAGGCCTACAAATCATTCAATCAGATAAAGGTATCTTCATATCTCAATCTAAGTATGTAAGAGAATTGTTCAAAAAGTTTGGAATGGAAGATTCAAATCCGATGGGTACACCCATTGTAACTAGATGTAAGCTAAGTAAAGATAATGACTCCCTTAAGGTAAATCCAAAAAGGTATAGATCAATGATTGGAAGACTGCTCTATCTGACTTAGACCAGACCTAATATCATGAATGCAGTTGGACTTGTTGCTAGATTTCAAGCTGATCCTAAAGAATCCCATGTTGTAGCAGTCAAAAGAATTTTTAGATATCTCAAAGGGACACTTGATTATGGCTTATAGTATCCAAAGGATAATGACTTCACTCTTCATGCATATATAGATGTTGATTGGGCAGGAGATGTGGATGATAGAAAAAGTACTAGTGGTGGTGCATTCTTCTTGGGAAGTACTTTGGTTTTTTGGTTGAACAAAAAGTAGGAGGCAATATCCCTATCTACAGCAGAGGCAGAATATATAGCAGCAACAAACAATTATACTCAAGTTCTGTGGATGAAACAAATGCTAAAAGACATCAAAATTGTGTTTGAGGAGCCTACCACAATCTTCTGTGATAATTCAAGTGTAATAAGCATCTCAAAGAATCTAGTGTTGCATTCAAAGACAAAGCACATATCAATCAAGTTTCACTTTTTGAGAGAGAAGGTTATTGAGAATGAAGTCAGATTGGAGTTTATTTCTTCAAAGGATCAGATTGTGGATATTTTCTCCAAGCCTCTACCCAAGAATACTTTTGAGTATCTTAGAGAGAAGTTAGGGGTTATTACCCCTCCTGATTAGAACTAACATGGACTAGGATGCATCAGTCTGGTGGAATTCAGTCATATCTTGTGATCTAGATTGATGTCAAGTAGTTACTACTTAGGGGGAGTAGTCAGTATGCAAATTTTGAGATTAGTCTGAAACAAAAAGGGGAAGAAAAGATTGCAAATATGTATCATTTCCCACTGATGTCAAAGGGGGAGAGAAGTCATGTGAAAAACTAGTTGCTGATGAAAGCGGGAGCAATGAAGAAAGTAGTTGCAAAAGTGATAAGAGAAAGGGTGAGATGTTCTTATCTTGACGGTTGAATCAATTTTTCACATCATATGTTGCCATCAATGACAAAGGGGGAGATTGTTGCAAATATGTGCCTTATCAGTGTTGTCATTGATGTCAACATATCCTTATTGCCATTGGTGTCAACTATATCCTATTTTTTTTCTTGTTTAGAAGACTGGAATGTTGAGGATATTGAGAAAATTAATGAAGATCAATATATGCAGACCATATGGCTGTGTAGAGGATTGTCTAAAGTAGCTCCAATTAAGTTTTTAGAGGTTCACATGAAGATTTGAAGAAGCTATGGCCATCTGAGTAGAACTGGGTTTTGTTGTGTTCAGAAGAGACAAAGTGACAGTTAATTGGTTCAGATTGCTTTGCATTGAAATATTATGATCTGTGGTTCTAGAGGTATGTTTAGGAAGTTAGTGTGTATCATCAACTCAAGTGGTTTGTGGTTTAGAGGTCCGCAAGCAATCTTTCTAGTGTAACAGTCATGGCAGATAGTGTTCTTGAGGTTCCAGAAGAAGATGTAAGTGATTCTGATAATTTGGAGGAGTACAAATGTATTTGTTAAATTTAATGTGCTTGTGGAGGTCTCTGGATCAAGTGCTTGCTATGTTGGAGGTCCGCATTGAAGACTGAGCTCGTTGTTGAAGATTTTCTTCTCGGTGTTTCCATTCCTCCTAGTCTTGGCCGACCAGATGATTCTAGCGTGTTGCGGATTATCTAAGAGCATTTCTATGGAGCGTGGCATGTTGATCAAGGAAGATTTGAGTCCCAGTTATGTTTGGCTGATAGCTTAGTGATTCACATTAAGTCAGATGTCTAAAGTACTGACCTTGATGTTTATTCCAAGGTTGATGAAGTATATAAAGGTGTGCAGTTGAGTTGTGGAAAATCATCCTTGTGTGAAATAATCAAATTCAAAAAAAGGATTAGAGGTAGAGCAGAGAAGAGAAGTAGAGGAACAAGAACAGTAAATGATGAAGTGATAGTGAAGAAGTATTTGGGAGAAGAGCAGAAGTTTTATGAGCATTCAATGAGACTAAACGAGACATGAAGAAGATGCTATTTCTCAGTTAATTCTTTTTATATTAAACATAAATTATGTAGGCAGTGAGCCTCTTTTGAGCAGTAAGCTCTGGGAAGTGCACCCGAAGGCAAGTGCCTTCCCATTTTCAAGTACTTTTAACAGGGTACAAATCTTGTGGGTTAACCCCCACCGTGGTTTTCCCTTAACCAGGTTTCCATGTTAAAAATATTGGTGTCAATTGTGTTAATTATATTTCTACTCATGTGTTATTGTTTCATGCTTTAATGTCTACATCATTAATATGTTTATATGTTGTGAAAGAAGATTAAAAAGGGAAAAGGTTAATTTTGTGGGATGACTGATTCACCCCCCCTCTCAGTTGTCTAGCCTAATTCCAACAATGTTCACTTGAAAATGATCGAGGAACTTATTAACTAATTATGAGAAAGAAGTTATAGAATTAGGAGGTAGTGAACAAAATCAATTCAAGGTTTTATCCTTGAGTGACCTAGGAAAGAGATTTGCCAAGATTCCATCCTCAAAGAAGAAATCATTGCACATAGTAGTAAAGGTTGCCACATGGTTGTTTGGGTCTCCCTTCCAATTATACTTCTCAAAGCAAGGGGTCTCAAACTTCTTGGGCATTTGAGTTCTTAAGGTTGAATAGGACAAAGAGCTGTGGATATAATGTGTTGTCATATTAGGCTTAGGTGGACTATTGCTCATGTTAGCCAATTGTTGTTGGATGGAGGTCATGTTTTTCAACAATTGGTTTATGACAAGGTTAAAAGATGAATCAGGTAGAGATTGGAATGAATTGGAAGGACTAGGTGATGGTGTATGAGTAGTCTTTTGGAAAGTGATTGGAGGTTTAGATGTAGGTGGAGTAACATTAGGTGTGAAATTTATGTAACTATATGGAATGACACTATAATGGAAAACAAGATTCCCACTAGACAACCCAACACATGGGGTAGCACTATTACTTGGTTGTGTAGTAGTGGTGAGAATAGTAGAAGTATAAGTAGGAATAGGGAGTGTTGGTATGTGTACTGACACTTGAGTCCCTATTTGATTAGAATAAGTGACATTGGTGATGATTTCAGCTTAATTAGATGCAAATAGAATGTTGTTATGCATTATATGAGCAAGGCAATGCAAGACTTCTAATCCTTCTTGACCTTCGAGCAAAAGACTTCATAGACTCCCAACAACAGGGATGACCTCCTTAGCTATGTGTTTTGAGCTTACAAATTGCTAGAAATTACCCAACTCCATGTCTAATATATAAATTTAAGCTTCATGAACATGAGCCACAAGGTCATCACTGTTGATGGATTTATGGAAGTTTTATGCTTTAGGAAGATGCAAAGTAGGGATATCATGAAGAAGTGTTTGACCTTCTTATGTGATAAGACTAGGAACTTGGGTTTTTGATGTATTGGTATCATCATTATGCAAAGCATTAGAACCCATTATTTGAAGACTTCTTTGCACAAGAATGTTAGAATTGGAGCACCAGGTCACAAAGCTCATAAAGTGTCTACAAGCTTTAGCAACACACAAGATGCACCAATAGAAGAAATAAATGATGTAGTAAAAGAAGGATTTGATTTTTTGTTTAAGTGAAGCAATGTTTTATTCAAATATAAACAAACATAATGAACGTAATATATCTTTGATAAAATTCAACTCTACTCAAATCCACTTAAATATGAACAATATCTATGCTTAAATCAAACCCAAATTTCAATTTTTTTTTCAAAATGCAACTTAAAATTGTTCATGTCTTCAATAATCAATGCAAGATGACATTTGAGATGTTGTAGAACAATGAAAAATTAGATTTGAAGTGCAAATGATAGCAACAAAATCTGAATTTAAACTATCAAACATAAACCATGGATTGCAATATTGACTAGGTTTTCAAAAAAATGCACTTGTTTCACAATTTCTAGCAATGAACAAGATTCTAATGCACGATGTAACACTATGAAATAATTAACTACTATGATACCAATTAGATCTGATGCAAAAAATCAGAAATTTAATTTATGCTATGATGATCTATCTTTTCTAAATGCAAACAAAGTGACTAATATGTTTTTTTTAAATCTAGAATGAAGTGTTTCTTTTCCAAATTTCTAATGCAAGGATGCAAGAATGTTTTAACCAGCAAGTATTACAAGGTAAAGAAAATGCAAATATTTTAAACAAGATAACAATGCAACAAGATCTGAAACAACTCACAAATCTATAAACCCTAGGTTAAAACTAGCTAGATTTTCTAGAACTATAAGGCTTTCACAAGTCCTAGTTTTGAAACTATGCAAGATTTAACTATGTATATGTTGACACCTTCAAATTCTGCAAATTTGAAGTGTCTATACTCTTTTGAGGTGTCGACAAAGGCTAGGTTGACAGGCTGCACAATCTACCCTGGAGGCCACCTTCATCAATTAAAATCTTGCAACTCAGGCATCACCTTGCAAATCCAGTTGGTGGAATGTTTTTTGGCACATATGGTAACATGTCTGCTCAGTCTCATGCTTCTTGGGTGAGTTTTGATGGGGTATTTCATTATTTCCTGACTGCGACCTAGCTAGATTTGGTGTTCCAGAAAGTTTCAAATCTTGCAGTTCTGAGGGCAACCCATTTCTCAATTTGGTCTCAAACTTCTCCAATTCTAGTTTCATAAAAATTGGAGATCATTTGATGCATTATTTTAATGCATTTTAGTTGCGGCGAAGGCATCCGGCATGCCAATTTACAAAGCAAGTCCCTGAATTCATTCAGCGATGTAGATTCTGAGGAAATGGGTTTTCTTGAAATAATTGATAAAATCCCTGTGGAAATTTTCATGGTCATCAAACGTCTGATTTGCCTGCGGTGAAAACTGCCATATGCCCAACAGAGGAAATTCAAAATTTGCCTAAGTCTAAAGTATTAAAATGCAAATGTTAAAAAGAAAATATTTAAAGGCATTTTAAAAGATTTGAATGAGATTAAGTGAGCAAAAATATTATGAAAAGTTTATTAAACTTTAGAATAAAGTTTATGAAAGGGAAATAAAAGGTTTTGGTGCATTTCATTTCCCTATGCTCCCAAAGACCCCTGCGATGGTGCGAAATGCCCATCGCAGGGCATTTTAAGCCTTTCTCTCTCATCTGTAGATAATATATGTGCATCTCCTTCACTGCTGAGGTGATTTTGACGGGTTTTTAGGTGGCTCCAAGCAGATTTTGTTGCAGTCTTAAATGTTTCTTATGTTTTTTGGTCTCAGGCCAGTTTTTGGGGGCAATTTTGAGCCAGAAAATGTTGTTCTAGGCTGCAAAATCACCCTATGATCATTCTTAGGCATTGGCAAAGGTTTGTAGCAGATTTGCATTGATTTCTAGCTGCTAGAAGAGTGAAAAATGCCCCATGTATCAACAAAAATGACCCAGTGATGTAAAATTATGACATTGAAGCTGCTAAATGTTGTTCTATGTCATCTCAGAGGATGAATGCAATCAGGGAAGAGTAAAGAATGAAGCCACACTACCTCATATTACATCCGCACATAAAGGAATGAGGAGTTTTCAACTGCCGTAGGAAATTAGGAATATCTGGCAAATGTAAAAAATTAAAAGGGGAAATTAAAACATATTTTATTCATTTTTTCTTCTCCTCTTTTACTGTAGAATATTTTATTCCCAATATATTTTGGAGGCAAAATGTAATGGAAAAAACTCACCTACGTCCATGATGTAATTAATTTTAGGGCAACATGTTCTTGTGTCTATAAGAAAATGTTGTTCCACTTTGTATTGTGTTGAAAGATTGGATATTTTGAGGAGTGGAAGGAGGAAATACTAACTCTAATGGTTGTCCCATCTCTGTTGTAAGTTTGAATCCCATATGTTGAATGTATTTTCATATGCAATCCATCTTTTTCAAACTGAACAATATGAGTAGTGTTGTGAACACGTGTTTATGCTGACTGTCTCCATTGCTATTTGCATACTTCTTTTGAATGAAGAAGCTAAGGGTTTTCTAATTTCTTATCTACACACTTGCTACATTTCATATTTGGTTTTTGGCTTTTGTTTAAGGAACAGACAAAAGTGCTTTGAGGCAAATATGGGGATGTATGTCTGATAATAGGGATATTCATAAGAATGGTCAATATAAATAGTTACTCTTGTGTGTGTCTATATGGCAGAGACAAATAAGCCCTCTAAAACTGTGTGTTTGTGTTGTTGTTGATAATACTCTCCATGTCTAGATTTGACTCTACACCCTGAGATAGGCACTGGTCGTGAGTTAGAGGGATTTCATGACTCAAACCCTAATCATTCAACCTAAATATCAAAACAAAAAACCATTTTATCATTAGTAAACTTTAGGAATTTTAGGAGTAGGGTCTAGGAGTTGCATGCTCTCAAATTTAACCTAAGGAGATAGTCCAAGAATATTGCCAGTCTAGGGTGTATCCAACAAATGTTGGTCCCTAAATTAGTAGACAGTAAACCCTAAAGGTTTGCCACTTCTTATGATCAGATTTAATGTGAGACTTAGCCAACAAAGATAGGAGATTGTTTGCACTTGTCTCCCCTGCACTTTAGGTTCTGCTGCACCTAGGGGGTATCCCTCATTCACAACCAAAATATTCATCCTTGACTAACTCAGGTAGAATGCTCACATGTATGCACCAAGATTTGTAAGATAAACCCTAGACTGGCAACATTATTGCATTTCTTGATTGCAAAACAAGACCATTCTTGGGTGCAAAAATCTACAAACTGAAGACTTACCTTCATTACCTAGACCCATCAAAGCATTACACTACTCAATGATTGATTTTGTATTTTCCAAGTTTGCATTGTCTTTATACTTTAACTCTTCTCATGCTATGGCTCTTTTGATACATGCTCTTGCACTATCATGCTCCCCCTTTCCATCCTCGGCCTCACCAAAGTTCCACATGTGTTGAACACCTGTAATATTATGCCTCTTGCTCAGCTAATAAAAATTCTACGAGTTCTTGAATTATGATGCAGAGTTATCTGACCACATGATATGTTGACTGAATGATATGCCCCTTCTAGCCAAATCATTGTAGAACACCTGAAAGCAACCTTGCACGAACTCTGTGGAATTCATGTGATCATCACTTATATAAAAATGATGCTCCCTTATGATCTTTTTGTCATCCTCTATACTATCATTCACATGAATGAATACGATGTGCACAAATATAGAAACTTGTGTTGAGTTGTAATATTGGGATTGCACCTCACGTTGTGGCTATAGACTATAGTTCTCTAAAAAGTCGACGATTGAAACAATGCTACCAACTAGAAATGTGTCCTTGCATAACTTGAATTGCAAGTCCAAACATTGAGCTCTATGGGCATGTCTTACATACTCATACACTATATTGTTACGAAATATAGACATAAACTAATACACTAGAATTATTTGAATAACATATTCACACATCTTTGCTTCTTTACCATCTTTTGTATTGTATGCCACTATTTTATACTTGTTGAACTCTACTAGTTCATTTCCAACCGCATGTGTTCTTTCCATATGTGCACATATTGGCATACGTTGCAAACCACCGCAATGCTGACATGTGTCATCCAAGCATAATTTCCTGTAGAATATTTGACCTTCCTCTCTATCACATTAAATTATTGATATGAAGTCTCTTAAAGTTGTTGGTGGGGCACATATGCCACAATCCTGCAAAACATTATTAGTATGGTAATCTAAACATATAGACCGATAAACATCAAAATGGTTAGAAAATTCAATATGTAATCTACAACAACAAGTAGTGCATGTGTGATTTATTTTGACAAAGAAAGGTTTTAGAATTTTAAAATATCTTTGAGAATTTTTAATTTGAAGATACATCTCTAGAAATTTACCAAAAAACTATGTTTGAGTCATATCCAAAAAATGCTTTGGATGTGGCTCATGGTTTCAACTATTGATTCTCCTTCTTACAACATCCATTTGATTCGGAGATACCCTTGTGTAATTCTTCCAAAATTTTTCAATTAGTGATGAAGGGGAGCTAATCATAAAACACACAACAACAGAAATGGCACACATAAAATAGAATATTTTTTATTGATTTCGACAACTTATTACATTACAGAAGCTCAATTACAATCAGAGGAATCAATCCTCCATAGGTTGCAACACACTACAGCTACACATCATCAGGCTCTGGAATCTTCTACCTTCTATAAGCCCAAATCAACTAGGGTTTCTGTTTTCCCACCTATTCTTGACTCTATACTTTCCCCTTAACTCCACTACTACTTAGGGTTCCCAAAATAGTCATAAATAGCACTTTTTGGTGGCCTCTAGCTAAATTTCAAAATTTGCAACTCCCTCCAAAAGTAGGTCAACTTCCAGGAAGCATAACTTTTGAACCAGGTGTCCAATTGACAAACCATTTTAAGTGCCAGAAAGCTCACGATGTGAACTATCACATCAAAAATCTATAAACAAATTTCTATTACCTTTTTGAGATGTTATAAGATGTTTTAGTGCCTCATATCTCGTTATTTAGGAGATTATGGAACCAGAAACACTAATTATAGAAAGAAATGAAAACAACTGCAATGATTTTGAATCAACTTCTTTTTGGATGATGTAAAATTGCCCTTACACTACTGGATGCTCCTGCATTAGACACCCAGGGTAATTTGAGAAGTGACCCTGTCACATTAGGTGTTTGTTTGAGGGAAACCCAAATGGTCAACCTCTATCTTCAATAGCCAAGAAGAATCTTCAACAGGCCTTCCTTTCTATTTCACCAGATATTCTTCATATTGCCTATTCCAAGTACTTCTTCCCACATGATTATCCAAGATCTCTTCTATCTCCTCCATTGAAGTAGATGTCAGAATACTCCACTATTCTTCTATTAGTCCATCCTTTGTGCCACCTTCATGATATTCTATTAAATCAACAATGTTGAACATAGGAGAAATATTGATCCCACTCGGCAACTCTACCTCATATGCATTTCCTGAATCATGCTTCTTCAAGATTCTGTATGATCCAAATTTCTTCATTTTCAACTTATTGTATGTTCCAATTGGGAACCTTTCTTTTCTCAAGTGAACCATAAATTCATCTCCTACATGGAACTCCTTATATCTCCTCTTCTAATCTACCTTAGCCTTGTACTGAATATTCATCTTATTAATGTGCTTCCTCACCTCTTCATGCAAATTCTTCAGATGTTCTGCAAAGTCTTTGGCTTTAGCACTTATCTTTTCTCCTTTGTCCAGCTTCCTTAACTCAAAAGCATTTCTTGGGCTATTGCCATATACAATATGGAATGGTGATTTACAGTACTCCTATTGACAAAATTGTTCTAAGCAAATTCTACCTGTGGTAAAATAAAATCCCATCCCTTGGGCTTATCTCCTACTAAGCATCGTAGCAAGTTACCAAAACTCCTATTCACCACTTCTGTCTGTCCATCAGTCTATCGATGGTGTTCAGAACTGAACTTCAAATTGGTCTTCAACTTCTTCCACAATATCCTCTAGTAATAACCAACAAACTTGGTATCTCGATCCGAAACTATGCTCTTTGGTAGACTGTGTAACCTCACCACCTCCCTGAAAAATAACTCTACAATATGAACAACATCATTAGTCTTCTTGCAAGGTAAAATGTGTCATCTTCAAGAATCTATCCACCACCACAAAAATGGAATCATGTCCTCTCTGTCATTGGTAAACCAAGAACAAAATCTATACTAATATTATCCTAAGGCTTCTCTAGGACAGGTAGTGGTTGATATAGACCTGTATTCTAACTTGCTCCTTTTGCCATCTGACATATTCTACAACTCTACACAAATTTCCTCACATCCTGCTGCAACTATGGCTAATAATAATTTTCACCAACAATAGCAATGGTCTTATCTTAACCAAAGTGCTCGACCAATCCTCCACTATGCTTCTCCTTAATCAGGTTCTCTCTCATGGAACTCCTCAGAATGTACAACTGGATTCCTTTAAACAACATGCCATCTTGGATTATGAAATCCAACCATTTTGTCCTATCCAAAGTAACAAGTTCCAGACAAGCTTTCCAAGCCTCTTCAAAATATGGATCTTCAAGATACAAACTTTTGAGCTCATCAAACCCAACAACCTCTATCTTTATTTCTATCAACAAATTTTGCCTTCTGCTCAAGGCATCTACACCTCTGTTGGACTTCCCACTCCTATGCTTCAAAACAAAAGTATAACTCTGCAAAAACTTAACCCATTTTAAGTACCTTTGATTCAACTTTCCTTGACTATTAAGATACTATAAAGCCTGATGATCAGTATATAAAACAAACTCTTTTGACAACAAATAATGTCTTCATTTCTTCAAAGCCTGAACTATAGCATAAAATTCTTGATCATAAACAAAATACTTTTTCTTGGCATCATTAAAATTCTCACTAAAATAGGCAATGGGCTTACCTTTTTGACTCAAAATAGCTCCTATAGCACTGCCACTAGCATCACAATCTACCTGAAATACCTTATTGAAATTTAGAAGTGTCAAAATAGGTTGCTCTTTAACTTTCTGCTTTAATGTGTCAAAACTTTTGTTTGCCCCTTTAGTCCATCTAAACTCTTTTCTATCCCCTCTCATTGTCTCAGTCAGGGGTGTACAAATGCTACTAAAATTTCTGATAAACTTTCTATAAAAACTTTCCAAACCATGAAAAGATTGTACCTCTACAGCACTCCTTGGCGTAGGCCATTCAAGGATATCTCTCACCTTCTATGGGTCCATCTTAAGACCTTCCTCTGAGACAACAAATCCCAGGTATACCAACTTCTTCTTTGCAAAACTACATTTCTTCAGATTAATCAGCAACTTCTCCTCCCTCAGCTTCTCTAAAACTCTTCTGATATGCATCAAATGCTCATCCCAAGTCTTACTAAAAATTAAAATATCATCTAAATAAATAATAACAAAACTTCCCCAAAATTCTTTCAGTACCTTGTTCATGAGCCGCATGAATGTGCTCGGTGCATTGGTTAGCCCAAATGGCATGACTAACCACTCATACAAACCCTCTTTTGTCTTGTAGGCTGTCTTCCATTCATCTCTTTCTCTAATTCGGATCTGGTGATACCTACTCTTCAGATCAATCTTCGTGAAGTACTTGGCTCCACTCAAACAATCCATTATATCATCCATTCTAGGTAATGGAAATCTATACTTGATTGTGATCTTGTTGATGGCTCAAGAATCTGTACACATTCTCCACTCTTCATCTTTCTTCAGTGCTAGTACTACAGGTACCACACATGGACTTAGGCTCTCCCTTATCAGTCCCTTAACAACTCATGAACTTGTCTATTCAACTCTTCATTCTCTGCTGGAGTCATTCTATGGGCTGCCTTATTTGGCAAACTGGCTCCTGGTATCAAATCTATTTGATGAATTATCTTTCTTACTGGTGGTAAACCTTTTGGTACATTATTACAGATAATGTCCTAAAATTCTTCCAACATATCTAAAACTTTTGCTAGTACATTATCACATTTCTCTTGACTAATCCTAAGAATCAATGCAAAGCAATGACGCTCATGCTTCATACCCTCCAAAAATTTCCTACCATCTACCAAACAAATTCTAGTAGTACTACATATGTTTTCTTCCACCTCCTTCAAGGGCTTCAACTTATGATGAACTCCATCCTTTGTTAGGGAATATGTGTTTACATGACCATCATGGACAGTGCTCCTATCATATTGCCGCGGTCTCCCCAACAACATATGACATTCATCCATCAGTATGATATCACACAGTACCTCATCATGGTAGTCCCTAATCTTGAACTTCACTAAACACTGCTCATTGACCAAAGCTCCGTGGTCCTTCTGCAACCATGCAATCCAATATGGATGTGGATGCTTTCTCCTTGTCAACTTCAACTTGTCAACCATCTCCTCTAAAACAAGATTGTCAGTACTTCCACTATCAATAATCATATCACAACACTTACCTTCACATTTGCACCTTGTGTGGAATAAACTATTCCTCTGATTGGGTTCTTTCTCCTCATTCAACAAAGTTCTTCTGACAACTAAGGTTTCTCCCCTTTCAGCATCTTTAGAACGCTCAAACTGCACATCTTCATCTACATGTGCAACTCATGATATACCTTCAGGTCTTCTATTTGTCCTTCCTTGATGTTGTGGACAATCGTATGCTTAATGCCCTTCTTCTGCACATTGGAAATAGGTTCCTTTGAAACCTCCTCTTCTGGGTCCTTGCCCAGGTCAGCCCCTTCCTCTTCCTCTTTGCTCACCATTTTTCTGGTCACGAGGGCGGTATGCATTATCCCTTCTCTAATTTCGACTGGTGCCAGTTTCTTCACTTTTATTTTGATCTTCATTACGGCCTCCATAGGGTCTTCCACCAGTCCTTCCACCTTGACCTCTTCCCCTTTGCTTGCTATTGAATCTTTTATTTATCTTCTCTTCCACCTTCAGGGAAAACTAGTATGCATCTTCTATGGTGGTCATTCTGACCAGGCTCAGCTCCTCTTGAATATTCGACCTCAACCCATTAATGTAATGAGCTACCTTCTCCTTGTTGGCCTCTACATGGCCTGTCCTAATAGTAATCTTATAAAAGTCTTCTGTATACTCCTTAATGGACTTGTTACTTTGCTTCAGTCCTTGCAGCTTCGTCAGCAACTCCATCTCATAGTCCACAGGAATGAACTAGTTCTTCAGTTTCTCCACCATCCGATCCCATCTAGTGATCTTTCCTTTTCCTCTTCTATTCCTCTCTAATTGTACCTCCTTCCAACAAATACTAGCATGGCCCTTCAACTTTATTTTTTCAAACTTGACTCGATCTGGGTTCTCCACATCTTCATACTCGAAATACTCCTCCATATCATTGATCCAATCAATAAGCTGTTCCAGATTCAAATCTCCAAAATATGTAGAAATTTCAATCTTAGGTCTCTTTTCGATCTTCGAAATGGCCCTCAATAACCTAACTTCTGCAGGATCTCCTGTAGCTTCTTGTTCTTCCTCAGATAGCTCTTCTTCAGCTTCATCTTCACTTTCTTCTCTTGTTCTCAGCTCAAACCCTCTTCGTAGCTCCTATTGCAATGCATGGATTTGCCTTTACAGGGCTCTAAAACCCTCTTCTGTCAAAGCATTCCTCCCAATACGATTTCTTCATGGAGGCATCTTGATCTCCGCAACAAACTCACAACGTCAAGTCCTAGTGCAAACTGCCTCACGGTCCGCAATATGTCTACACACTCAGGAACCCTTTCTCTAATACCACTTGATGAAGGGGAGTAAATCGTAAAACACACAACAATAGAAATGGAACACAGAAAATAGAATATTTCTTTATCTATTTGGACAACTTATTACATTACAGAAGCTCAATTACAATCAGAGGAATCAATCCTCCACAAGCTGCAACACACTACAGCTACACATCATCAGGCTCTGGAATCTTCTGCCTTCTGTAACCCCAAATTAGATAGGGTTTCTGTTTTCCCATCTATTCTTGACTCTATACTTTCCCCTTAACTCCACTACTACCCAAGGTTCCCAAAATAGTCATAAATAGCACTTTTTGGTGGCCTCCAGCTAAATTTTGAAATTTGCAACTCCCTCCAAAAGTAGGTCAACTTCCGGGAAGCATAACTTTTGATCCGGGTGTCCGATTGACGAACCGTTTTAAGCACTGGAAATTTCACGATGTGAACCATCCCATAGAAAATCCATAAATAGATTTACATCAACTTTTATGGATGTTATAGGATGTTTTAGTGCCTCATATCTCATTTCAAAAAATTTCAGGGGCTTTTCGAAAAACAAAAACTTTAATATCTTTTATCTCACAAATGATCTTTTCCTGATTCCTTTGCCAAAGGTCTTATATTTCAATTATGAAGCTTTCTATAAGTTTTCATTTCAATCCGTGCCCAAATGCAAACTTTCCTAAAATGGCAGTTAGGCTTTCCAAAACTAACAGTTTGATATTTTAGCAGTTTTGGAAAAACTGAAAGTCCTACATCATTATTCAAGAGATTATGGAACTAGAAACACTAATTATGGAAAGAAATGAAAATAACTGCAATGATTTTGAATCAACTTCTTTTTGGGTGATACAAGATTGCCCTTACACCACTGGATGCTCCTGCATCAATTAGTGATCTCAAAGCTTCAACAACTTTATCTTTCTATGGGAGTCTCCCAGAGAATGCCCACAATTCATTAGTGTTTGGGTCCTCAAGTCTTTGACATCTTACAACGGCTCTCATTAGAGGTTTTCTACTTATTTTTAATGCTTGACTTTTTTTTCTAATGAGGCAAGCTTTTTTTGTTTGTTGGCTTACTATTGTTGATGTAATGACACATCGTGTGACATTACTATCCTTGGTGCATGAGATGGAACCCACACTCTCATATGCACTCATTAGATTCTTGACAATTGATTTTTCACTTGAGGCATTTGATGTTCTTAGGCCAAGAATCTTCATAGTGGGCCTAAATTTTAGATTTCTCATCAATTCAACAAAGAGTTGACATCTTCTAGTTTCATTTAAGTTCTCAAAGAATATTTTCCATATCTTATTCGCATATCTTTGGAAAGTGCGCATGGGAATCTTATTCTACATGGGCTTCAATACATTCTCATCAATATCAATGAGAAACTTAGGCTTCCTATGCAAAATTCTAGGAGGTATTTTAATTATTAACTATCGTTGCACCAAAAGATCGACTTATTAATGCCTGATACAACCACTTGACTTAACAAGCATGGGAAGTAGTTAATCCCTTGTCGCAAACCACCGTAGTTTAGCATTGAACAAGGAGACCAAGGGTCACACCTTGCAACAGACTCAACATTAAGAATTTCTTCAATATTTACTTGAGATGGGATAGATGATATACCTTCAATTAGAGGTGAAAAAGATGAAAATGATGTACCTTCAACTTGAGGTGTGAATGATGGCATGCCACCAACTTGAGAAGAAAATACAGATGTACCTTCTGCTTCACCTGTGAAAGATGGAGTGTCTCCAATTCGACAAGATAATGATGGTGTTCCTTTAACTTGACCTGTGGACGATGGAGTGCCTCCAACTTGGAGATTCTCTTTCCTCATTGCATAAAGGTTTTGTATTCATTCCCTTTGTGCCACCAATTCCATCTCTCTCTTAGCTTCATTAGACGTGTCATGTTCTTCTTCAATTGGCAATGGTGGAATGTCTTCGTGTATGGATGACAATTTCCTACTTTCCCAAATTTGCCTCATTCCTTCTCTTTTCCTCTCATTCTCAGCTTCACACTCTTCTGGTGTTAGAGTCTTTTCTTATTTCCTTGACATGATGATGATTTCTACAAGCATGATGAATAAGACTTGATGATAATTACAACCTTTATAATGACAATGAATAATGGTCACAATGAAAAAATACAAAATAAGTTATCATGTTTGGTGATTTGCATCACTTTAGGAGCTCCAATTTCATGAAATTCATCACCATCCTTGTTTATTAAGATATGATAGACCATGATCAAAGTTGAATCATAAATAGGACAAAAATTATTAAAAGATATGATAGACCAAAAAACTGTCCCAAAAAGCACTCAAATTCCTTGAATTGACAACATCAAGATCATGATAAAACTCCCCTAATTCTTGCTTATGTTCATGTGTGAGAATTTCCTAGTCTAGGGTAGTATCATGGATGTATCTAAAATACTTTTGAACTCATCCAAATGCACAAATATCATGCACCTCCCCTTGTGGTGAAAGACTAACTTTATTTATACCCATTTTCTCAACCAAATCAGCAACTTGTTCTTCATGTTCATGGCTATTGTAGGTTTGATAAATAGTCATTTTTATGATGCCCAAGTTGTCCTAGATATGCATAAGGTTCATAATTTCTGAAAAATCATTATGTAGTTAATTTTCTTGACCCATGAAAAAAGTTATAACTGATGTCCCAAAGTCTAGAGGAAGACATGTGTGAAGACAAAAATCATGACTCGAATGAAACCCTTTGCGAGTAGTTTCAAATGGGGCATGGATAATTAATTAAATCCATAACTGTGAAGAAAATCATTATGAATAAAAGAGGAATGTGGATATGGGAGGTCATCAAGATGTTGTCTTACTAAGGATAATCTGGTGCAGGAGCACCCTCTTCGTCAAAATGTTCAAACTTTGGGTTTTATCTTATTTTGTGTTGTTTCATGTGAATAAGGTCATTTTGGGCCATGGATGCTCATTTTGAGTCATTGTGGCAATTTTGGATTCAATTGGTTAAAAGATGTAAAAGTTGCTATTTGTTGTCAATGTTGTCAATGACAACTTTTCTATGTAATGAACCAATTTGCATAGTTGTTTCAAAAGTTAGTTGGGATCAATTGAATGGTGATATGTGTTGTAGTGGCCAAAAAGGTATCTCAAATTGGTCTCACTTTCTAAATGTCAGTTCTACTCCAAAAGTTATGTCCAAAAAGGCCTTTTTGAAAGACTACAAGGATCAATGGCAGTTTGAGAAGGAAAGCCATTAGATGATGACTATGGGTTCTTGTGAGTAGTTGTTTGATTGTGTTGTAGGATCAATGGCATCATAATCATTATGAGGACTAAATATATTGCATGCTATTAAAGTATTTGTCTAAGCTTTAAAATGAGAACCACTATACAAGGCTCGTGGGACTGTCAACAAATCTGCTATGAATATCATCCTATAAACCTCCAATCCTATTACAAAATGAAGATGGGGATTCTATTAAGTGTTTAATAGAATATTATGATGTGATTAAAAATCACACATGCTATCATCAAGATGCCAGTCATAATCATTACACTTGGTAGGTATTTATGTGGTCATGTTATCATGTTACAATAAAGAATTACCAATAGCCATAAGACAATCCCTAGATGACTGTCATTAACCCTCATGATTGTCATGAGACATTTACCCAAGGTGAGCCTATTTAGCATCAGGTAGTTAGCCAACATGTCTCACAAGATGTTAAACTTTGTGGAAGGATTATCATGAAGGCAACTAGAAGGTAAGGGAAAGGGTTGTCATACCAAAATCATTGAGAATGATAGGATAGTTATGCATATCTCTTCCATAATAGTTGAAAATGGACATATTCATAACCATCCAGACTCTAATGGATTGGCAAGGCTACCAATGAGTTGTGAAGCACACACAAGTAAGCGTAATGAGTATGGACCAATAAGGATATAATAAATCTCTCATTTGATGGTTGCCCACTATGCACATGATAACATTTTCTTCTAAACTTAGACCTACCTCAGTGACCTAAGTGATGTATGTGCAACGATAGTAATAGGAAAGGGATATTTTTATGGGGATGAGAGGATTTTGTGATGGGGGTGATGGGAATTTTTAACTAGTGACTACCAACACCTTGTCTATATGGGATTGCCAAAACAATGGCAATACTATGTATATCTTGTGCCCTAATTTCCATTTCGAGTAAATAAGAAGTTAGTTTTTAGTACAGGGGAGAGCTGCATATAGGGTATTTGAAAGAAAACCATAGCCTCAATCTCAAATTTGATTGTGAAAGGCAACCTATCAAAATTCCATGATTTGGACTATCCTAAGCAACATTTTGAAATTGTTTAGCAAATTGTCAATACCCTATCTATGAATAAATCTCTCCACACCTCAAGATTATTCTAGTGAAGTATGGGTCAAGTGACTCACGAGATCCTACAAGCTTGTGAAATAAGGAAGAAGATTATCTTAATTAAGAAGAGATGTGATTCAGCTACTCCCTAGTCATGCCTTAATTGTCACAACAATGGCAAAAAGGAAGACAGTCTCATGAAATATGTTGTGAATAGTAGTGACAAAATATTGCTTTGGATTAGTGTAGAGGGTGAAGAAGGTATATCAAGAGACAATTATTAAATTCAAGGCTCATTAATATGGCAATGCCAAACTCAAGTAGATAATCATGTACATAAGCTAAATTGCCATAAAGGCCACTATGAAGAAGGATACAATCTGTTATCATAACCAACACAAGTAGGATAATCATGAATAGGTACAAATGCCTTGCTCAGGAGTGTTGTTGATCTTTGCAATGAGAATAAAGGTGAGGATGGGTGTTGCATAAAGATATCCTAGACAAGTTCATCTCATGGAAACATGCATGTCATATTCAGATGCAAATCAGACTGTCACAGCTATGAGGGCAGTCATAACAGTCCTAACTATCTAAGACTATCACACCTAGTTCTAGAGACAACCATTACTTTTGATCACTTCATGTACATGATAATCACTTTATTCATAAGGTTCTAAGAGGATTATTTTAGAGATTTTTCAATACAGACAAAAGGTGAAAGTTTGAAGAAGATTGACCAAGTGCTCATAAAGGATTGTCATGCCATAACTGAATTATTCAAAAGGATAGTCATATTCATGAAATTTGGATTGAATTTTATTTCATTCGAGGTGGTGTGATGGAGTTTAATTATGTTTAATAAGTTTCACATAAGACTATCCTAACATTGCAAACCATTGAAACACACATGAAAGAAATCTAAATTGCTGAAATACATAGTGTGTAATTCATAGAGTAGTCCTAGGGATAGCCATCTAGGGTTATTGTGATTAGATAATTATGGAATGATGAATCCACTATGACATGATGAATTATACGAATCATGAAGACAACGATGGAGATCCATGGAGAAAATGAAGGAGGACAAGATAAGACACAAAATTTGTGAAGTTGCCAATGACAACAAATTTACCACCTAGCTGTCCTTAACTAATCCATGATTGTAAATGGATCTATTTTGACTTATATTAGCTAAAAGTGACTTGTTTATGATGAATATGATGCTCAGAATTGTTTCTTGTAGGTCTAAGAAGTTCTAGAAACAAGTGGACATTAGCTAGAGCTATCTTGGAAACATGAATATTTGGAGACATACCTAGGACTGTCATAAAAATAATTAAACTAATCTTTGTAATTTAGGGTATTGAAAGGTATATATTCGATCAAGGTAACCACCATCATGTGTTAACAAAGGACAATTAGGAAATTTTGAAATATTGTTGTGTCATGTGCATACAAATTATCATGAATAGGTCCATAAGGAATGTCCTAGCCCAAGACACTAAAGAGGTCTCCACATCCTCCAACCTTCTCCAAGAGAATTCATACTATGAAACATGCATGGATAAGTTATCAAAAGGACACCTAACAATTATGTCTAAATGATCAATAGAGACAAGTAGGATTGTCATAATAGGGGGAATAGGATAGTCTAAGATTCAAGCCATTGCATGGTTCTATTGAATGAATTAAATTATGCATATTAAGGAATAAATCCTTCTATATCATCCTAGGACAAAAATTAAGAGTCTTCCAAAATCAATTTTGGCTCCATTGATCATGAATATGAGTATGACAAACAATTGTTCACTAAAAATATTTTATGAACTATTTGATATTGTTTTTCTCTTCTATAGCTGAAAATAGGTGAAATGAAGGTATGAAGCACTGAAACAAGGTGGAAACATGAGGAATTTGGAGTCTCTTTGACTAAACTAACTAATATACCTAGACACATATATATCTTAGAACATAAAGACATTTAAAGACATAAAGAACATAAGAACATATATATGTGAATTAAAATGGACATAAGTTGAACATACCTTAGAATTTGATATTGCAGTTGACCAATTCTCCAAAATATGGCTTCAAAATCCTCAAATTCTTCTTTTTCACAAGTTTGATTATGAATTCTATATAATTCTAGAATAGGATTAGTAAAATTTATGGAAAAAACAAACATATATCATCAAATTCAATCTATATATCAATGGTAATTAGCTTTGAAACAATATCACACATGAAACATGTAACTTTCAGTTTAAATAATCAAATTTTATCCAAAAACATGCAAAATCAGTTCTTCTATGTTGAAAAAACAAAAAAGGTGGTGGATTGATATAAAAATGATTCTCAATAAGTCAAACAACATAAAAAGCATTTTCTTGTCTGATATATTGCATGAAAAGTAGGAATAACAATCATGTGAGATCTGAAACACGGATCCCACATGCTTTCTTACCATTTTTCATGCTTCCCATAATGTACTCACATTATAAAATGCTCGTGTTCTGGGAAGCATGAAAACATAAAGGTTCATGCATGCAAAAATCATAACCTTCTCAATGTTGGTGCCAAAATCATGGTCTAGGATGTCATGCTCTCACATAAAATATATTGTAACTATGCATGTAGTGCATCAAATAGGTAATCAAGTGATGGTCCAAGAGTATCCCTAGACTCAAATATCTATGTGGTTCATGAAATAGAACTTGTTTATACTAGAAAGGACAAATGTAACCTTGTATCTACATGGGAGAGTCTCTCTCTCTCTTTATTTCTATATCCTATTTATAGAGAGGGACTGGGAGACATGGAGAGATAGAGAGGGACATGGATAGGGAGAGAGCCCGAGGACATCTAGAAAGAGATGGAGAGATAGAGATAGAGTTAGAGAAAGGAAAAAATATAGAAAAAGGGAAAAATAGAGAGATAGAGAGGGATAGGTGGAGTTAGAGAGAGGGGATCGAAAGAGAGAGCAAGATAGAGAGACAAGGAGAGAGAGAGAGAGAGAGATGAGAGGTAGGTATAGTTAGAGAGAGGGATAGAGGAGACAGAGATATCTCTCCCAGGCTCAATCTCCTCTATATCTCCATATTCTCTTCTCTACCTAAACCATAAACCTTAACCCCTAACCTCTAAACCATAAACCCTAAACCCTAAATAATGCCCCTAAACCCTAACCCCTAACCCCTCAACCCTAAAAATGAGCAACCGTAAACCCCTAAACCTTTAACCCCTAAACCATAAAACCTGGAAACAATCCTTAACCTCTATCTCTCTATCTCTCCCAATCTCTATTGGTCCCCTCACTCTATCTCTCTCTAAACCCTAAACCCTAACCCCTAAACTTGAGCAACCCTAAACCCCTAACCCCTAAACCCTAACCCCTAAACCCTAACCCCTAACCCCTAAACCCTAAACTTGAGCATCCCTAAACCCCTAAAGCCTAAATAATTCCCCTAAACCCTAACCCTAAACCTTAAACCCTATTTACTTGAGCAACCCTAAACTCATGTAAACCTCAAATAATGCCCCTAACCCCTAAACCCTAAACTCGAGAAACTAGGCTAAACACCTAAACATTTAGTTCAATAGGGGATGATGGAGGATCAATGGGAAATAGATGTAGAATTATTAGATCTTGATCAAATCATTATACTCATTAGGATGTTATTTGATAGGATCCAAGTTATTTGTTTGATTGTCTATGTTTTCTTGGGGAACAAGTGTCTCATCATGGGATATTGATGGATAATGAATAGGACTAGCACGGGATGATGGATAGGGCTAATGGGATGATGGATAGGGCTAATGGGATGATGGATAGGAGTGATGTGGGTTACTTGCTCATGGATAAGATCTTGATCATAGATAATATCTTGATCACAAGGAGGATAAGCATGGATAGCGCGATATTAGATATGGATAGGGTAAGTGGGGATGCATTGATATTCATTGAATTGGGGAATAAGAGGTGGTGATGGGGGTTCACTAGGAGGTGTTGAAGGATTAATGATGGGATAGATGTACAAAGTGATTGACCATGAGATGGTAAGGGTGTTAGATCTAGGGCACACAACTGAGAGGGGGGGTGAATCAGTTGTGCAAAAACTTGCCTCTACTTTGAACACTTGATTCTTCTTCGTTAGTTAATAGCATATCAATTAACCATCCATGAAAGCATGATGCATAAACAAAAGAGAAGATAAACATCAACACATTGAACACCAAGATTTTGACATGGAAAACCTGGTTAAGGGAAAAACCACGGGGTGATTAACCCAAGGATTATTCTCTGTTAGAAGAATAAGAAAAATGAATGGCACATGCCAATTAGGGCTCACTGCCTGAGCACACTGCTCACAAAGAGGCACACTGCCTACAAGAGACACACTGTCTACAAAGTGATAAGAATCACAAACTTGAATTGGTGATTGACATCTTTACCATGTCTGGATCAGTTCCATTTAAGCCCAATATACTTCTACTCTGCCCTTCACTTTTTACTATACCACTGTCTTCTATTCCTCCACACACTTTGAAATGAACTCACAATCCTTTATTTATACAAGACATCGACTTAGGAATAATCATCTAAGTCAGAAATTAACCATAAGGACATCCGCAAGATGATTAATACATCCGGTCGGCCATCACAAGAACATTCACAAGATGAACAACTCATCTGGTCAGCTAGTCAGAGCAAGAACTTCATCCAAAAGAATATCTTCAATTTCAGGCTCTATCATCAATGCAGACCAACAACATAACCTCAACATGATCCAAGAGCCTTCACAAGCTTTCTTGATTAACCAGGTACATCCACACTTCATCTACTCACTGGAATCTCTTATCCTCTTCATCTGGAACTTCAAGAACACAGTCTGTCGCCACTATCATACTGAAGAAGGTGCTTCTAGACCTCCAAACTTTGTACAAATTGAGATGACACATCACAAGGACATCCCAAACACTCCTAATCTGCAGAGTCTAACAATGCTCCTCTGGATCTCACCAGACCTTTTTGTAACACTTTGTTACTCTGGAGCAGCTCCCGGAACCGGTTCTACTAGGCTGATCACAACTTTTTCATATCTTCATGTGGACCTCTGAAATCTTGACTGGATCATCTCAAGACTCATATCTACAAACCCTTTAATCCGCATCCTCTGATTCGCAACCTATTGAGTATATTTGCCTTCTTCTTATCACTGTTCCTGATTGAGACTACTTTTCTTAATATCCTCAACACACAGCTCATCCAAATCTTCTTATTAATGCAATATGAGTATGTTGACATCAATGACAACACTGGTTAACCTCATACTTGCAACAATCTCCCCCTTTGTCATTGATGGCAACATATAATGTGAAAAACCATCAAGACAAGAACTTCTCCTTACTGTCACAGCTCCCCCTATCAACAACAACTCTTTCACATGTCTTCTCTTCCTTTACTACTCCCCCTTTGATCATCAGCCACTTGTTTTTCACATGTCTTCTCTCCCCCTTTGACATCAATGGCAAAGGGCTCATACTTGCAATTTCTAACACATCAGAATCATACCAGCTGCTCCCCCTTAGTAGCAGCTCCCCATCATCAATCTGGATCACAAGATATAACTGTGATATCCACTGGACTGATGCACATCAGTGTATCCTAGTTCATCACGAGAGGGGCCATGACCCCTAACTTTTCTCAGAGATACTCAAAAGAGTCCTTGGGAAGAGGTTTAGTAAAGATATCTGCAATCTGATCCTTGGTGGGTACATACTCCAATCTGACTTCTTCCTTGTTCACTTATTCTCTCAAGAAGTGGAACTTGATAGATATGTGCTTAGTCTTAGAATGCAATACTGGATTCTTAGAAATATTAATTAAACTTGAATTATCACAGAAGATTGTGATAGGCTCCTTATATTCAACTTTTATGTCTCTTAGCATCTGCTTCATCCATAAGATTTGAGTGCAACTACCTACTGCTGCAATGTATTCTTCTTCAGTTGTAGACAGAGATATTGCATCTTGTTTCTTGCTTAGCTAAGAAACGAATCATTTTCCCAAAAAGAATGCTCCACCACTGGTACTCTTCCGGTCATCCATATCTCCTGCCCAATCTGCATCTGTATATGCATGAAGAGAGAAATCCGGATCTCTAGGATACCATAGACCATACTCAACTGTTCCTTTCAAATACCTAAAAATTCTTTTGATTGCCATAACATGAGATTCTCTAGGATCAGCTTGAAATCTTGCCACAAGACTAATAGCCTACATTATATCTGGTCTAGTCTGAGTGAGATACAACAATCCACCAATCATTGATCTAAACTTTGTCTAATCTGTCTTCGGAGAATCATCATCTTTTCTCAACTTACATCTGGTTGCCATAGGAGTGTTCATTGGCTTTGAATCTTCCATACCAAATTTCTTTAATAATTCTATCACATATTTGGTCTAAGAAATGAAGATCCCTTTCTTTGTTTGAGAAATTTGTAGAACCAAGAAGAAATTCATTTCACCAAGCATAGACATTTCAAACTCACTTTTCATCTAATTTGCAAAAGTTTTGCACATACTATCTCTTCCTCCAAAAATGATATCATCCACAAACACTTCAACAATCAAAATGTTTTCATGATCAATTTTGAAATATAAGTTATTGTCAGTAGTACCTTTGTTGAATCCAATCTACACAAGATGCTTATCCAACCTTTCATACCATGCTCTTGGGGCTTGCTTCAATCCATACAAGGCTTTCTTCAACTTGCAGACCATATCACCATTATCAAACAATTGAAATCCATCCGGTTGTTCAATGTAAACTTCTTCTTCCAGATCACCATTGAGGAAGGCATACTTGACATCCATCTGATATACTTTGAAGTCTTTGAAGGTAGCAAATGCAAGAAATAATCTGACTGCTTCAATTCTTGCCACCGGAGCAAAGGTTTCTTCAAAATCAATTCCTTCTATTTGAGAGTAGCTTTTGCAGACCAATCTAGCTTTGTTTCTGATTACTTCACCAACTTCATTCAGTTTGTTCTGGAAGACCCATTTGGTTCCAATCACATTCTTGTCTCTAGGTCTGGGAACAAGATCCCAAGTATGATTTTTCTCAATTTGCATCAGACAGTATTCATTTGAGTCTTGAGCAATTCTTCTTCTTGTTTGTACCCCTTTATTCTTGTCACCTATGATCTGTTCTTCAGAGTGATTTAGAGTTACATACCTTGGAACTTTTGGAGTTTCTTGCACTACTAATCATGATCAGACTCATTTAGACAAGCTTCTTCTTCCTGATTTACCGGATCAGTCTGGATCTGAATTTCAGAGGAGGATGGAGCTCCTTGCACCAGAGGATTATTCTGATCATCTTCATCACATTCATAGAATCTTGAGGGCTTCTCCATTCCTTCATCAACCTTCACATTTGTGCTTTCTATCATCTTTCTCAATCTCTTATTGTAACACCGGTATACTTTGCTTTGAGTGGAGTAACCCAAGAAAATTCCTTCATCACTTCTAGCATCAAACTTTCCTAAATCTTCATCTCTTTTGATATAACATTTGCTACCAAATACTTTGAAGTATCTCAGAGTAGGAGTTACACCAAACCAAAGTTCATAAGGAGTCTTACCGGTGTTGTTTCTGATTTGTTCATAAGGAGTACTAGATGGTCCAGTTCTTTCTCTGAACAACTCCATTCTGCTGTGGAGTCCTAGGAGCAGACAGCTGTCTCTTTATGCCATGCTTCTCACAAAAGTCTATGAATTCACTGGATGTGAATTCACCACCTCTATCAGACCTTAGACACTTCAGTTTCAATCTAGTTTGATTCTCTACCATAGTTTTAAAGATTTTGAACTTCTCTAGAGCTTCTGATTTCTCTTTTAGGAAGGTAACCCACATCATCTGGGAATAGTCATCAATTAGCAACATGAAATATATGTCACCTTGCATACTCTTGATTCTTGTCGGACCACAGAGATCAATATGTACAAATTCCAACAATTCGGTAGTGGACTGATCCTTGCTTTTGAAAGAGACTCTGCTCTATTTGCCTAACTGACATTCTTTGCATAAACTATTTGTAGGTTTCACCAATTTAGGAAGATCTCTTACAGCCTGAGTATTGCTTATCTTGATGATGTTATCAAATTCACATGGCACATTCTTCTATGCCATAGCCAACTCTGATGTACTTGGACAAACAGACAACTTTTATCTGAACCAACCAAATGGAAGATATTACCTTTAGTTTGAGTACTGGATGCAATCTCAGTTCTGGAGTTTGTGAAGATTTTGCATCTTCCATCTTTGAACCAGAGATCATAGCCTTTGTCCACTAACTGACCAACACTGAGAAGATTGTGCTTCAACCCTTCAACATATAGTACATTACCGGTTTTGCTCTTTCCATCAAAAGAAATAGTTCCCCTACCTCTGATTCTGCCAGCAGAATTGTCGCCAAACCTTACCATTCCTCCTTCATATCTTTCCAAATCTAAGAACTTGTTCTTGTCACCAGTCATATGGTGAGAGCATCCACTGTCAATAACCCAATCATCCTTTTCTTCAACTTGGGCAGCCAAAGCTCTTTCTACAACCTTATGATTGATAGATTCAGAAGATATTGAACCTTCTTCCTTGATGGCAATAAACACCCATTCATTTCTGGATTTGCTTCCTATTTCTGATTCATCATCTGTTACTCCTTCATTATCATCTTCCTCATGAACATAATAGCAGTTCTTTTGAAACCTTTGTCTATTGGCATTTGACCTTGTAGATCTTTCCAGACACCTTGAAGCAAAATGACCAATCTTATTGCAATTGAAGCAATTAAAAGGTAATTTTCCTTCATACTTACTGGATCCTCTTCGCAGTCTTTTTGCAATGAGGGCTTCAAGTTGAGTTGTTTCTGCTTCTCCCTCTTCCATGTCTCTTCTTGCTTGATCATACCATGACATCTTCCTTGAAGAGTTTTCTCCCGGATCAAATCTCTGTTTGCCTTTCACATAGGCACTAGCTTTGAATGTAGATTTAGTCTTGGGGGGATCATCTCCAAACTTGGTCATTTCAAATGCAGCTAGTTTGCCAGCCAATTGCTCTCTTGTGACAGTTGTGTGGGCTCTAAATTCATCAATGGCAGCAACCTTGATTTTGTAGGCAGCAAGAAGAGATCTGAGAATTTTGCAAACAATTTCATTTTCATCCAGAGTCCCACTAGCATTTCTAATTTCACATACCAGCTCATTCACTCTTGGCATAAAGGTAGTGATATTTTCATCGTCTCTCATCTTCAATCTTTCAAATTTCCCTTTCAGACTTTCCAACCTTGCACTCTTGACAAACTCATCTCCTTCATACAGAAGTTCCAGTTTAGTCCAAATCTCATGTGCAGTTGGTAGGTCAATAACATTTGAGAGGTCTGAGTCATTCAATGCGCTTAGAAGAGCTTCCTTAGTCCGCAGATTGTTTTCAACATCTGTGATTTCATTCAGAGTTGTCGGACCACCCTGTGGAGGTACATATGGTTTTGAGACCATGGCCAAGTATGCTTTTCCCATACACTCCAAGTGACATTTCATGCGACCTTTCCAGAGAGTGAAGTTGGTTCCATCAAACTTCAGACTATCCTTCTTGTATGATGACATCCTAGATCTCCTCAAGCGGTTAAGCTCCTTTTCAGAGGAACTTGGCTCTAATACGAATTGTTAGATCTAGGGCACACAACTGAGAGGGGGGGGGTGAATCATTTGTGCAAAAACTTGCTTCTACTTTGAACACTTGATTCTTCTTCGTTAGTTAATAGCATATCAATTAACCATCCATGAAAGCATGATGCATAAACACAAGAGCAAATAAACATCAACACATTGAACACCAAGATTTTGACGTGGAAAACCCGATTAAGGGAAAAACCATAGGGTGATTAACCCAAGGATTATTCTCTGTTAGAAGAATAAGAAAAATGAATGGCACATGCCAATTAGGGCTCACTGCCCGAGCACACTGCTCACAAAGAGGCACACTGCCTACAAGAGACACACTGTCTACAAAGTGATAAGAATCACAAACTTGAACTAGTGATTGACATCTTTACCATGTCTGGATCAGTTCCATTCAAGCCCGATATACTTCTGCTCTACCCTTCACTTTTTACTATACCACTGTCTTCCGTTCCTCCACACACTTTGAAATGAACTCACAATCCTTTATTTATACAAGACATCAACTTAGGAACAATCATCTAAGTCAGCAATTAACCATAAGGACATCTGCAAGATGATTAATACATTCGGTCGGCCATCACAAGAACATTTGCAAGATGAACAACTCATCCAGTCGGCTAGTCAGAGCAAGAACTTCATCCAGAAGAATATCTTCAATTCCAGGCTCTATCATCAATGTGGACTGACAACATAACCTCAACATGATCCAAGAGCCTTCACAAGCTTTCCTGATTAACCAGGTACATCCGCACTTCATCTACTCACTGGAATCTCTTCTCCTCTTCATCTGAAACTTCAAGAACACAGTCTGTCACCACTGTCATACTGAAGAAGGTGCTTCTAGACCTCCAAACTTTGTACAAATCGAGATGACACATCACAAGGACATCCCAAACACTCCTTCCAATCCGTAGAGTCTAACAATGCTCCTCCGGATCTCACCAGACCTTTTTGTAACACTCTGTTACTCCGGAGCAGCTCCCGGAACCAATTCTACTAGGTCGATCACAACTTTTTCATATCTTCATGCGGACCTCTGAAATCTTGACTGGATCATCTCAAGACTCATATCTACAAACCCTTTAATCCACATCCTCTGATTCGCAACCTATTGAGTACATTTGCCTTCTTCTTATCACTATTCTTCACTGTTCCTGATTGAGACTACTTTTCTTAATATCCTCAACACACAGCTCATCCAAATCTTCTTATTAATGCAATATGAGTATGTTGACATCAATGACAACACTGGTTAACCTCATACTTGCAACAAAGGTAACCAAGATGTAATTAGATGGGATGTTTGGATTTTGATTAGGATGGGTGGTTGGTGTTTCCACATTCTTTGGACTAGGCTCTTCATGTATAGCTATTGGGTTTCTTAGATGGATGTGATGGGTTCTTGGATCCAAGATCAATAATCTTTGGATGTTTGACAACATGGCTACACATGATGGGGTTTGACTTGGACTTATGGTAGGAGACTCTTCAATGAAATGGATAGACATATGAGTGGATGATGGTGTTGGATTGGTATACATGTTATTAGGAGGTTCTTTGTTAGGCTAAAGGATAGGAATTTGAGTACAAGATGTTCTTATATTCCTTGCTAATAGTCTTGCTATCAATTAGGATTGCACCCATGATGCAAAGTTGTGATACTCAGCAATCCTTCGAAACATGGGATCAAACTTAGGCTGTGGGTGACCTATGTCAAGTTTGAACCTCCAGATTATGGGTTGGTTCCCTTAAAATATTCAATTGGATCTATGACTTTGATGTGGAAAAAGGGTAAAAAGGATCTTTCTAAAAGAAAATAGAACTATAAAAGAATGGTGATGCACCTAATGATGATGAAAACTTGGCAATCTAACTCACAATAGATCTCAGAGAATCTATCCACACAAACCACTTTCAGCAAATTGATCACAAAAATGTTTCTAAGGGAGGCTGGAAAATATTTCTATTTTGAAGGAAAAGGAGTTTTTCACAACATAAAAGGAAGGTTTTCCAATTGCATAGCCTAAGACCTATGATTTTTAATGCTATCTAACACATGCAAATACAAATGAGACAATGATTTTAAAGGTTCTGATGTTTAAATACAATAAAATCTCATCAAATCACTCATACAAGTTGCATTAATGGAAGGTAGATACTAGATCAAACTAAAAAATAAAGTAAATAATTATATAAAACAAAGTATAGAACTTGTAACCTGCTGTAATCTCTATACATCTACAAATAAGTGAGTTACAAAACCTCTTTCTCTCAAAGTGTAAAGAGCAAAAAGGCAACCTAAGTTTTTCTTACTATATATAGTTTTCTCTCTCCAAGAGGCATGAAAAAATCAACCGTATTCAACTACCTCTAAAAATAAGCTCCCCAATTTGATCTGTGAGCAAACAATGAAATCCCTAAAAATAAGGGTCAAAACCTCCTCAAAATGAGCAAAAATATCTCCAAGCTTCTAGTCTCCATGTGTTTGACCCAAGAGTTGACCAATTTTCTCTATTTTGACCTCCAAGCCATGTAAAAAGATCTCAAAAGTCCTTAGTTAACTTAACTCCTCCATTTTGCATGATTTTGAATGTGTAGATCATGTGGAAAATTAATAAAGAAATCATTTGCATGACTTACTCTATTATGAGTTACACCTTGTTAATCTCTTTGATTTTTACTTGTGACAAAATAATAAAGTAATTTATAAAATATTACTTTATTAATTCATTTACATTATCTATAGTTGTAAAATCATGAAGAAATGGAAGAAAAAGAATACACCTTATCTCTCCATTACATTTACATAATCTGCATGATTTCATATGATAATGATGCCAAAAAATTAATCAGGTCATCATGCATGAAAAATGAAAAAAAAAATACCCCCTTATGCCTCCCATGCAAATTAATAGGTCATTACATGCAAGATAATTATGCATTATCAAAGAGAATGATAAATGCATAATCTTCACCCTATAAATCCATGCAAAAGGAAAAAAACATAGTTTTGTATTACATATGCATCCAAGGCATAATCATATCCCCTTGTCACTCCATGAAAATAATAAAAAGAAAAACTATACCATCTGCCTTGACTTTGCATTTCTCCATGCATCATACATTAACCACCTTTATCATATGCAATGTCATAATGTATTATTAATTTGTCTCTACCACCTTTGCCTTCATAATTTTCTCATCTCACCCATATCTCTGCCACCTTGTAACCACTTGTCTTCATATGCATTTCTCATATTTGACCTTACATGCATTTTACATACTACCTATCATGCCCCCATTTCCCATGCGGTCACAACATGCAACACACATGTCATGTCCACATTTGTCATGTGGTCATGACATGAAATATCAAAAACTTTTCCACGTATCCCTAGAAATCCCCTTACATGCATCAGCATGCTCGATGGCAATATGCATAAGGCGTAAACATGTCAATCCAACCTCATGGTAATGTGAATATATTTCGTAACCCCTGCGAGATGATAGCCTACTAAAGGGGGTCTATACGATGCGAGAAGCATCGCCATTAGGCTTAGGATCGATTTGATCCAAACCCTAAGTTTTCCTAAGAAACTAGAACAAAATAACTATTTAATCACATGAAATTGTCACTAATGCATAAATAAATCATCTATTTAACCACACTAGGATTCTGGAAAAATCCAGCAGCATAATGCCTCTTGGGCATACATGGGAATTAATTTAAAATGAATTCCTACTATGAACCTTTCAAACTAAATTAATTAATAATAATTACGCCCTCTAAAATAACCATTATCACATTAACAATTTTTGCGCTAACCCAATAGATTAAATAAAATTAATTAAATTCACTACTTCATAAAGACATTAAATTAAATAATAAATTCTAATACTTCAATTAAATTCCCAACACATTTACTATAATCCCCATTAAATAAATCCCCTATTAATGGGCAAATGCAAGGAAATGGGGGACCAAAAAGTCGCCACCATCTCCAAAATTAAAGAAAAATGCGAGCGCGTTATAACACGCTCACATTTTGCTTTTAATAAAAGAAAAAAAAATATTTTCTGCACATACACCCATGGCTTTTCTCTTGACAGCAGCAAAGAAACCAAGCAAAACATGATCGCATTGAAAAAAAGGGAGATTCAATCAAGTGCACATGAAAAAACAAGAATTTCACAATGCCACTTCACTGCCAAAGACACCATCGTGCAAATTTGGAGGCTCCAGCATAGGAAGAAGGTAGGATTTGTCTGATTTTGTTAGTTTTAGAACATTTTTTTAGTTTTGCAATGTTTGATTTATGTTTATATTGCATTTACAATTATTGGAGAAGCAGAAAATGTAAATCTAGTTGAGGAGGGTAAAAACAACCCCCAAAACCCTCCAAACCCTCAAAACCCATCTTCACCTCCTTTTCATGTAATTGATAATCAAGAACACTACTTAGGGATAATAGAAGAAAACAAGAAACATCTTGAAACTATTATTCGAACCCTAAACAATCCAAGTGGAACCACTGAGCATAGGAGGGCACTTGCAAAATCACTATAGGAGATTGTTTCCCACATAGATTTGGTGACGAAACAAATCACCAAATTCCAAGACTATAGGGAGAGGAGTCAACAATATTATGCTGACAAGTTGTCATATGAACAAGTGAAGAAGGAAAAAATTACAAAATCTCAATTATGTGCAGAATTTATTAATCCCTAAACCAGCCAAACATTAAAGGAAACTTGTAAACGGTTTCCTATACATTGGTGTAGGAATGAAGACATATCCCAAAACTTTTGGGATAGATGGTACATGGTCTTCAATGAGCGGCCATGCAACAATGATGAGGTACCACAATATTTTTTGAGGAAACTCTATTGTGAATTCGTCCTCAACAAGATTATGAATTATTTTGACATCTGTGAGTTCCAGGGTAGAGGTGGTGGCTCTACCCAAGATAGACTCGGGGCTAAGCGAGATGAATAGCATGTGCCTATACCTTGAGTGAGGACAGAACGTAGGTTACTCCCTTTGGCTTTGAAGGAGAGTGTTGAGCCAGAGACTTTACATTCACTAACTACTCTCACCCAAACTCTATCACAACATGCAGATGATTTTACCCAGGGTGATGAGGGTGAGAGTAGTAGGCGTCATGTGTCCCCACATTTGTACAGTACATGTGGGAACCTATGTGATTATGGGACGCAGGAGGCACAACAGGACTCTACAACACAGGGGTAGCATGATGTGACACAGGGGAAGGACATATTGGATGGTCTTGTTCTCAGTGATGATCTCTTACAACATACATTTGGTATTGACTCTTAGGTAATTTGTCACAAGTTTCATCTTGATTTAGTATATTGTTATTTGAAATTTGTAATTAATTTTATATGATTATCTATATTATAAGTCAAAAATAATGTATGTAATTGTTTACACAATGAAATTCCAAGGTCAGAGTCTTCATCCTGCCTTTGTTAGCCATCCATTGGCGGCTTATGAGTGGAGGTCAAGTCAGCAGGTATGTAATTTATCACATATTCACAATTATTGTAGATATGTCAATGGTAATATTATATTGTGACTTGATTTGATGATTTCAACAGTCACCAGCACCTCCATGGTTTCCTTGGTCCCCTAGACACCAAACCACCACTTTTACGGAGGTAAATTTAATCATTTCTAATCATTATGCATTTTTAAAATAATGTTATGTATTTATTTTGTTTTAATAATCTTCAACTTGATTTTTAGATGCTGAATACAATGGAGACTCCTCCTCATCTTCGTGAGTCAGCGCAGATAGGCATTGATGCAGCCATGATGTCTACAAATCCTTCGACTAAGGTATGAGCCAATAACATGAAAATATCATAATTTTGTATTTATTTTCTATCTCATGTCATTTGATGTAAATAAATGATATTTATGTTTAGTCAATTTTACTTCTTGATGCTTCTCACCGGAGGTCACAACTCCAGTCCATCCAACTACGGATGAAGAGAGAGTCAAGATGATGGACAGCGATCATCAGTTGACGGTAAGTGATCAATTACATATGTGATGTTATATATTTCATGCATTTTCTATACTAATGCACATATTGTTTGTTTGTATTAAAAGGTGCAGCTGGATCAACTTTATTCGAAGAGGTCTACACGATGGCAGAGAGAGGATGTGTCACTTACTGGCTCTCCATCTTCACAGTCAAAGAAGGGTTGCCGATTATTTCTAAAAGTCCATAGGAAACTAGTTTTTGGGAACTTTTTTGTATGCCTAGATGGCTTTGTATACATACTTTTGTATGTTAATCTGATGTATATTTTTGTATATTTTCCTATATGGCTTTTTATATAAACTAGATGTTATGTTCATGACATTATGTATATAACAGTTTATATTAAATATTTAATATGATAATCAATTATTGTTACAGGAATTTGGTTTTACAAGTGCCAATTGCATTTGCTTGAAAGTTTATGAATCATTTTCAAATAATCCATTTTGTACATATCTTGCAATCATTGAATTTTGTCAGAATATGCATTTCTTTGAGGCATCATTTTAAATAGTTCACGTGCCTTATCTATGCCTCCATACTTTCCATACATGTCTACAAGGGTAACTTTGCAAATACAATACATGTGAGAAAATTCCTATATCATTTATGCTTTGATGGTTGTCCACACCATATTCTCTAGATCCCATTATAGCATAGGCAAGGAGGAAGTTGGTTAAGGTTGTGCAATTTGGTTTTAGACGTACCAAAATTTGAGTAAATGGTTGAAATTTATTTTTTTGCATTTACTTGAGAGTTTTTAAAGCCTTATAAAAAATCCATTTTGTGCATATCTTGCAAACATTGCATTCCATGAGACACATTTCTTTGAGGCATCGTGTCTAACAGTTCATGTTTGTCATATATGCTTCCACACAAGTTGCATACATGTCTTGCAGGGTACTTACAACTATGGCATTTGACAAAATTCCTATATCCTTTATGCTTTGATGGATGTCTATACCGTGCTCCAAACATACCATTTCTAAGGTTTTGGAATTTGTCTTTACACTTGCCAATTGCATTTTCTTGGAACTTTCTAAAGGCTTATTAGTAAATCTATTTTGTTCATATCTTGCAATCATTGTATTCCATGAGGTGACATTTCTTTGAGGCATCATGCCAAACAGTTCACATGCCTTGTCTATGGTTCCACACTTTGCATACATGTCTCTGAGGGTAGTTGCAACTACAACATCTAACAAAATTCCCATATGTTTTATCCTTTTGATGGATGTCCATTTTGGCATAGGCAAGGAGGATACTGGCTAAGGTTGTGGAATTTTGCTTTACACCCGCCAATTGCATTTGCTTGAAAGTTTCTAATGCCTTATCAAAAAATCCATTTTGTTCATATCTTGCAATCATTGCATTCAATGAGGTGACATTTCTTTGGGGCATCGTGCCAAACAATTCACATGCCTTGTCTATGCTTCCACACTTTGCATAAATGTCTACAAGGGTGATGTAGTAGGTAAGGAGGATGACTCAACACCATGGAAACATATCTCATGGTGCAGAAGCACCTTAGCCATAGCCAATATTGGCTAGAAGCATGTCATAACAAGGTCCTAGGACATCATAGGACAAGTTGATGGTCTTGTGTCATCATTTTGCATGTAATAAGGTCAAATGACCAATGTCATGTATGTTTGGAGTCTTGTTTTATGTTGTTGTCAAACAAAAGTCTAATAATGCAAGTAGTGGTAAGAAGTTGCTTTGTCAACTTAACAAATCATGTAATAAGGAGGTTACCCAATGATCAAACAAGTTGAAAGTCAGTTATGATCAACTAGAACTATTGTAAATATGTATAAAAACCTTCACACACACCGAGGAGGGGTTGGTGAAGAAGGTTTTGAAGGGCAAAGTTTAATCACTCTAGATTGGTGGAATGGGATGGAATAAGGTAGGATCACTATTTGCAATAAACCCTAGATCAGGAAACAAGAATATAGTAGAGTATGAGGATGCAATTGCCTAATATGACCATGTATTAGGAAAAAAGAGGGTGCAGTCCATACAATAGTGCCTTAACAAGTGTTTCAAAGGCCAAAAACAGTAAATTTGGTTCCTTTTCCATACATGCTAGGGTTCCCAAGTAGTTTGGTGTGGTGGGTTTGCATTGGCATAATAGTTTCCTTGTAAAGGAGGCCTAATTAGGCCTAGTCTCAAACTGAACTATCATGAATTTGGAGCCTCCTATCCAAAACAATCCATTTCTTGCATATCTTGCAATCATTGCATTCCATGAGACAACATTTGTTTGAGGCATCATGTTAAACAGTTCATGTTCATCAAGTATATGCTTCCACATTTTGTATACTTTGCATACTTTGCATATATGTTTAGTGGAATGGTTTGGTTTGGATGTGTTTTAGATGCCCATGAAGTCAGGGAAGCAAGAAATGGAGTTTTACCAAACTACGGTGTTGTCCTAGGCAAGTTTTGCCTTGTTTCCAAGAAAGAAAGGGTGGTTTTAGGCTAGGGTTTGTTAAAAGAAGGCTGGAAAGTACTGGGAGATGGTTCCTAAAGCATATGCAGACCATTTTTTAAGTGTTCCAAGTGTTGGCAAAGTCTGAGAGTGTGTGGAAGGTAGAGTTTCAATAAACCCTCCTCAAATTGGCCTAAATTGAGGATTTTTGGGGTTTGGTATGTCAGTGAGGGTTTCTCCTAAAACTAATTGTGGTTTTGAGAGTTTGGACACATGAGAGATGCTTCCCCATCAAATCTATGGGGTTGTTGGATGTTTAGAGGTATGTTTCTTCACAAACTAGGCCTAATTAGCCTATTTTAGACAGTGAAAAATGCCATTTTTGAGGTACATGGTCCAAAGGAGTCACTATTGGTTTTGAGATATGTTATGTAAATTGGAAATTACTATCTAAATCTGTATTTAGTTTGGGAGGTCTTTTGGAAAGTTTGAGAGAAAAACCCCAAAAACAGGTTCTGATGTCCTACTAGATTAGGCCTAATTGAAACATGAAAAGTATGAAGATTGAGACTAGGAACTTTGAAGGTTGTTTGATTCACATGTAATTGAGTTTTTTTTTTGTCTAATAAGGTCATAATAGACCATTTGCAAGGTCAATAGAGTCATTTTGAGTTCATTTTACAAACGTTGTGAACATGTATACAGTGGAAAGGTGCTAGGAGTGACATTTTACATTCCATAGCGTGTGGGGCTAAACAAACTTCACCAATGCTTCGGGGTGGATGGGTAAATGCTAGGGGAGGTCTTGTTTTGAGTGCCAAGTGTCGCAGTTGTTTAGGGCAGCAAGCTACCGGCAAAGTCCCTTAAGATCCCTAAGATGAAAAAACTGCCAAACTTTGATGGAGTAGTTCTCATAATTCATGGCAGCTGGGAATATTCTGTTTAGACCTACAAGTGCACATGGGGTCCATCTATAATAAATTCTCTCAGTTTCATTCAACTCCTATCCATTTGACCGTGCTAGAATCAAATGTATTGTCACAAAATGCTTCAGTTTCATGCAGTGGAAAGGTACTAGGAGTGACATTTTGCATTCCATAGCTCGTGGGGCTTAATGGACTTTGTCAACACATCAGGATGGGTGGGTAAATGCCACGGAAGGTCTTGTTTTGTATGCCAAGTGTCACAGTCGTTCAGGGCAGCAGGCTACCGGCAAAGTCCCTTAAGATCCCTAAGATGAAAAAACTGTCAAACTTTAATGGAGTAGTTCTTGGAATTCATGGTAGTTGGGAAAATTTTGTTTGGACCTACAGGTGCATGTGGGGTTCGTCTACAATAACCTCTCTTGGTTTTGTTGAACTCCTATCCATTTGACCGTGCCAGAATCAATCGGATTCTTGCAAAATGCTTTAGTTTCATGCAGTGGAAAGGTGCTAGGAGTGACATTTTGCATTCCATAGCTCGTCTGGCCGAACGGACTTTGCCAACATGTTGGGGTGGGTGGGTAAATGCCAAGGGAGGTCTCGTTTCATGTGCCAAGAGTCACAGTCGTTCGGGGCAGCAGGCTACCGGCAAAGTCCCTTAACATCCCTAAGATGAAAAAACTGCCAAACTTTGACGAGATAGTTCTCAGAATTCATGGAAAATGGGAATGTTGTATTTAGACCTATAGGTGCATGTGGAGTCCATCTACAATAACCTCTCTCAATTTTGGTCAACTCTAGTCCATTTGACCGGCTTGAAATCAAACACATTCTTGCAAAATGCTTCAGTTTCATGCAGTGAAAAGGTGCTAGGAGTGACATTTAGCATTCCATAGCTCATGGTGCTAAATGGACTTTGCCAATGCATTAGGATGGGTAGGTAAATACCAGGGGAGGTCTCGTTTCGTGTGCCAAGCATCACAGTCGTTCGAGGCAGTAGGCTACTGGCAAAGTCCCTTAAGCTCCCTAAGATGAAAAAACTACCAAACTTTGATGGGATAGTTCTCAGAATTCATGGCAGCTAGGAACATTTTATTTAGACCTATAGGTGCATGTGGAGTCTATCGACAATAACCTCTCTTGGTTTCATTTAACTCCTATCCATTTGACCATGCCAAAATTAAACACATTCTTGCAAAATGCTTCAGCTTCATGCAATGGAAAGGTTGCCAGGTGCCATATTTTTTGTTCTACTCATTATGGGGCTGAATGGACTGCACCAACATGTCGAGGTGGGTGGGTAAATGCTAGGGGAAGTCTCGTTTCTTGCACCAAGTGTCTCAATCATTCCTTGCTGCAAGCTATTGGTAAACTTAAAAAATGCTAGGTCTCGATAGCTTGCAGACCAGAACGACTAGGACGCTTGGCACATGAAACGAGACTACCCCTAGCATTTACCCACCCACCCTGATGTGTTGGCACAATCCATTCGGCCCCATGATGAGCAAAACAAAAAAATATGACACCTGGCAACCTTTCCACTGCATGAAACTGAAGCATTTTGCAAGAATGTGTTTGATTTCGGCACGGTCAAACAGACTCGAGTTGACCAAAACCAAGAGAGGTTATTGTAGACAAAATCCACATGCACCTGTAGGTCCAAACAAAACATTCCTAGCTACCATGAATTCTGAGAACTGTCTCATCAAAGATTGGCAGTTCTTCATCTTAGGGATCTTAAGGGACTTTGCTGGTAGCTTACTACTCCAAATGAATGCAATGCTTGGCACACAAAATGAGACCTCCCTTGGCATTTACCCACCCACCCCAATGCATTGGCGAAGTCCATTCGGCTCCACAAGATATGGAATGCAAAATGTCACTCCTAGCACCTTTCCACTGTATGAAACTGAAGCATTTAGAAAGAATGTGTTTGATTTCAGCACGATCAAATGGACTGGAGTTGAACAAAACCAAGAGAGGTTATTGTAGATAGACCCCACATGCACTTGTAGGTCCAAACAAAATGTTCCTAGCTGCCATGAATTTTGAGAACTACTCCATCAAAGTTTGGCAATTTTTTCATCTTATGGATCTTAAGGGACTTTGCCGGTAGCCTACTACCCCGATCGATTACGATGCTTGGCACATGAAATGAGACCTCCCCTGGCATTTAACCACCGACCCCGATACATTGGTGAAGTCTGTTCAACCCCACAAGCTATGGAATGCAAAATGTCACTCCTAGCACCTTTCCATTGCATGAAACTGAAGCATTTTGCAAGAATACGTTTGATTCTGGCACAGTCAAATGGATAGGAGTTGAATGAAACTGAGAGAGGTTATTGTAGACAGACCCCACATGCACCTATAGGTCCAAACCAAATGTTCCCATCTACCATGAATTCTGAGAACTACTCCATCAAAGTTTGGTAATTTTTTCGTCTTAGGGATCTTAAGGGACTTTGCCGGTAGCCTGCTGCCCTGATCGAATGTGGCACTTGGCACAGGAAACGAGACCTCCCCTGGCATTTACCCACCCACCCCGACACATTGGCAGAGTTCATTTGGCTCCATGAGCTATGGAATGCAAAATTTCACTCCTAGCACGTTTCCAAACATGAGGAAGAACCACAACCCAATCTAACTCTTGAAAGCATGAAGACACTGAGAACACTGAAGACATGAACAAACCTTGTGACATGAATCTTGATATGACATGAGTGAAACATGAGTGAACATGATTAAGACCAATTAGGATCAACTTCGTCCATTACTTAGATCTAACCCCATGAAGCATAACATGATGATGATGCAAACATCAAATGTATACCATAGAAAACAAATCAAACGAAACATGAGGCCTTCACTGCCCATAGTTCATACCACTGCTCAAGGATAATTTATCATCATATTAAATATTTAATAAAAACTGTTAATACAATCAAACAATATGCACATTGCTATAACAAAATGTACATGAAATATATAACATCACTTATGTAATCGATCACTTACCGCCATCTGATGATCACTCTCCATCATCTTTTCTTGAGCTTCTTTGTCCATAATTAGATGGACTGGAGTTGTGACCTCCTATGAAAAGCATCAAAAAGCAAAATTGACTAAACATAAATATACTAGAGGGAAGAAATTCATAATACTATTTATATACAAAACAAAGTACAAGTAACCATCTAGGAAAGCTTTATGCATACTTACAAATTAATCCAACAAACCATCTAGGTCTTCTCTTCTCTTTATTATGTCAAGTATGGCCTCATGGTCAGAGTCACACACCTTCTACAAGGTCTTATTCAAAGGTCTACCTCGATATTGTATCAAATGAACATTGGTTGCCATGACAAGGTTGGAGTAATGAAGAATCTTTTGATGCATGTCAAAGTCCTCAAATAGCCAAACATTAACACTCTTATGTGGGTACCTTCTAAGCCATGTTCCAGTAACAACCACTGAGGCTGTAGGGTCTTTGATGTTTTCTCCATCTGTAACTGGGGCCTCCAATTTCTTTTTTGGCCTCAACACAATTACACAAGTAATAATGTGTTCCCTCTTCGTTATCTTCATTTGCAATAACTACATAAACATGCCCTACAATGATATGTGTAGCAAATTAGATGAAAATGCAGATGTACCTTCTAATTCACCTGTGAAAGATGGAGTGTCTCCAATTCAAGAAGCTAATGATGGTGTTCCTTTAATTTGACCTATGGACAATGGAGTGCCTCCAACTTAGAGATTCACTTTCCTCATTGCACGAAGGTTTTGCATTTGTTCCATTTGTGCCACCAACTCCATCTCTCTCTTATCTTCATTAGACATGTCACATTCCTCTTCAATTGGCAATGGTGGAGTGTCCTCTTGTATGGTTGACAATTTCCTACTTTCCTGAATTTGCCTCATTCTTTCTCTTCTCCTCTCATTCTCAGCTTCATGCTCTTCTGGTGTTAGAGTCTTTTCTTGTTTCCTCGGCATGATGATGATTTCTACAAGCATGAAGAATAAGACAATGATCATTAGAAATTTTATAATGACAATGAATAGCACAATCAAAATGAATAACAAGGTTTTACAAACTTCTGAATAAGACACCTCATATCAAGATAAATTGAACATACATAAGTCATGGAGTATGCATTTGAACACACATATACACTTGAATCTAGTTTGAATAGAAGAGAGGAGGACGAACTTGGAGGAAGAAATAAGAAGTTATACGCTATTTTTCTATTGTAACTTGTTTTTGTCTGCAAATTCACTATTTCAGACCTGTATGGTGCTATTTTACCCTATTTTTCTGATGTCTCTAACATGAATGTGAAAGGTTTTGTGCAAGGAAGGAGTCTAAGAGGGTTTTGTGTAATGCCCTAAGGGCATTTTCATACATTTTCCAAGTGGAAAGGGTGGCTAAATAGTGGTTCTTTGTGAATTTGAATGCAACCTGGCCAAATAAGCCTTCCTATAGCATATGCAAGCCTATTTAAAGATGAATCAAGTGTTAGATTGTTCTAGGTTGGAGTGGATATGAGATTTTCATTAAAACTCCCTTATTTGTGAAGAAATGAAGGGTTTTCTAGTTTGCACCCTAGATGAGCATGGCTATACTGACCAATGGTGGAATTTGAAGTTTTGTGACATATAGATTTGTGTTTTGGGGGTTTGGAGTGGTTATTTAATGATCCTAGGGTACTTGCTTTGTTAATTGGACCAAATTAGGCTTATTTCTAAAGAGGGCCAGTCATAGAACTCACATTTTTCCTGAAACAAGGGTATGAAATCTTTTGATATGTTGTTCTAATTCATAATGGGTGTCTAAATACTTTTTGGTTTGTGGGTTGGCTGAGTTTACACAAAGTTATGCACATTTTTCAAGTTTGGAAGGCTACCAGGCCTTAAGGAGTGATTTGTGGATCAGACATTGGTTGATGTTTCCAGGCACTAAAAGTGACAAAATTGGTTTGAATACATTATATTGACATGGTGTATTCTTGTGTTAGAGTTGGGGAATAGCTTGGAGCCCTTATGCCTTATGATGCCCTTAAGCACCTAGTTGGGCCATTGCAAGATTTTGGTTTATGGTTGAGTTGATTTGTGAAATATGGTATCAATGCTTTGAATTCCTTCTTGTGTCTACATCATAAATGATCATGCCACTTGAATTTGAGTGTGGATTTGGGAGTTTTGCAACCTAAATAAGAACTATTTACTGAGTTTATGGGTCTGTGGAAAGTTTGAAGGCAAGTTCCTTTGTAATATACGCCCAATTAACCCTTTTAGGACAACAAATAAGGTTAGTTTTGAGGCATATTGTCCAAAGGAGTCTATAATGAGTTCAAGATATGTTATGCAAATTGGTAATGGGTATTCTAAACATTCATTGAAGTTTGGGTTTGAAACCTTATGGCGAAAATAAGTCAAAAAAATCCCTTAAGTAGGGCTACTAGGATTTGAGGGCTTGGGCAGATTGGTTGCTAAGAGGGGATCTTTGTGACTTGAAGAGTAGTTTAGTTAGTTCTAGTTGTTGAACATAATCTTGTTAGATGCCTCATCTAGTTCATGTGTACAAATCTAACAACTATTGGTCTTATTTCAAGGTTGGCAGATATTGTTATGACAAGTGTTGGAAGCTTCATCTAGAGATTCACCCAAATGACAAACACAAGAGTAAGCAACCACAAAGGGGGAAAAAAGCACACTAAAACATCAAATTCAAAGAGAGAACAACTCTCACATGAGTCTACATCAACATTTAATGATGTTAGTATGTAATGATACTTGGATAGAATATTTACTTGATTTTCAAAGGAGATAAGTGTGAGTTGCTTTCATTTGTAGGGGCATTTGATTAGCACTCCAATTTTTTCCTATGGATTGAGTTGTGTTCAAGTTTTTCACTTGTAGAGAAAGCAAGTAGTACTTTTCACTCACTATGGGTGAGTATGAGAAGTATGGCCACTTGGAGGTCAAGAAAGAACAAGGAAAATAGAGAATGTAAGAGCTAGCACAATGACATGTTTTGGGTGTTGTAAGCATGCACATTTGTGTTCCATAGTAACATAAATGTTGTAGCATGTAACATAGATGACTTGTTGCATGTTGTAGCATAATAGTGATGGTTTTCATTATTGTAATGTGCACAAACTCTTATCTCGGTTGTAGCATGTGCATAGTTGTAGGAAGAGAACTCTTTACACATTGATTGTAAACAGTGTATAAATGTATGAATTTCATTGTACATAGATGCAATAAGAAGGACCACTTTGTAATAAATTATAACTTTCATAGCATTGTAAAATGACCTTCAAATACAAGGAGGATCATACATGGTAGTAGGGTTATATAGACTATGATAGTGGATTGTTATATAGACTTACATGACTATCCTACACTCATGAAAACCTCCTTTTTAGTGTTTTATCTCCTTGTAACTCCCTTTGTATCATCTTATGTGGTATCAAAGTGAGTTGTAACAATTTGTCAAATAGTTTGCGGTTCTCATTTGCTCCATTTTTGTAAGAAAACTATCATTTCATGCATGGTTCTATTAAATGAATTGAATTATGCATGTATTAAGGGATAAATCCTTCTATATCATCCTAGGGAAAAAATTAAGAGTCTTCCAAAATCAATTTTCGCTCCATGTATACACTGGAATATGAGTATGACAAACAATTGTTCGCTAAATTATTTTATGAAGTATTTGATAATGTTTTTCTCTTGTATAGCTGAAAATAGGTGAAATAAAGGCATGAAGGGCCGAAACAAGGTGGAAACATGAGGAATTTGGAGTCTCTTTGACTGAAGTAACTGATATACATAGACACATATATGTCTTAGAACATAAAGAACATAAAAAACATAAAGACATAAAGACATAAAGAACATAAGAACATATATATGTGAATTAAAATTGAACATACCTTAGAATTCAATATTTCAGTTAACCAATTCTCCAAAAGATGGCTTCAAAATCCTCAAATTCTTGTTCTTCTCAAGTTTGATTATGAATTCTATATAATTCTAGAATAGGATCAGTAAAATTTATGTAAAAAACAAACATATATCATCAATTCAATCTATATATCAATGGTAATTAGCTTTGAAACAAAATCACACATGAAACATGAAACTTTTAATTAAATAATCAAATTTTCTCTAAAAACATGAAAAAACAAAAAAGGTGGTGGATTCAATAAAAATGATTCTTAATTAGTCAACCAACATGAAAAGCATTTTCTTGTCTGATATACTCATGAAAAGCAAGAATAACAGGCATGTGGGGTCTGAAACACGGATCCCACAAGCTTTTTTACCATTTTCCATGCTTCCAAGAATGTGATCACGTTATAACGCACTTGCGTTATAACACGAGCACATTCTGGGAAGCATGATAACATATTTAGGTAAACTTGTATCTACATGACTCTCTCTCTCTCTCTCTCTCTCTCTCTCTCTCTCTCTCTTCATTTCTCTATCCTATATATAAAGAGGGATCAAGAGACATGGAGAGATAGAGAGGGACAAGGAGATAGAGAAAGGGGTCTATAAAGGGAGAAAGATAGAGATACATATATAGAGAGAGGGGAGATATAGGGAGATAGATCTAGCAATGGAGAGATAGATAGGGAAATATAGAGAGAGAGAGGTAGAGAGGGGTATATTAAGAGATGGGGTTATGAGGATAGATAGCTCGATAGAGAAAGAGATCAAGAGATGTCTAGAGACATAGGGAGAGAGATTTCAAGAGGTAGAAGGATGGGGAGAGAGATTCAGAGGAGAAGAGAGAGGTAGGGAGGGATAGATTAAGAGATAGGGATCCACATGTCCAGAGAGATAAAGATAGTGATCCCTATTCTCCCCTCTACCTAAACCATAAACCTAAACCTCTAAACCATAAACCCTAAACCCTAAATAATGCCCCTATCCCCTAACCCTAAACCCTAAAATCTAGCAACCCTAAACCCCTAAACCCCTAAGGTCCCTAAACCATAAAACCTAGAAGCAAAGGTAGGTACAGTTAGAGAGAGGGATAGAGGAGACAGAGATATCTCTCCCAAGCTTAGTCTCCTCTATATCTCCCTATTCACCTCTCTACCTAAACCATAAATCTAAACCTCTAAACCTTAACCCCTAACCCCTAAACCCTAAAAATGAGTAACCCTAAACCCCTAAACCCCTAAGGTCCCTAAATCATAAAACCTAGAAGCAACCCTAAACCTCTATCTCCCTATCTCTCCCAATCTATATTGGTCCCCTTGCTCTATCTCTCTCTAAACCCTAAACCCTAACCCCTAAACTCAAGCAACCCTAAATCCCTAATCTGTGAACCCTAAACCCTAACCCTAGACCCTAAACCCTAAACTTGAGCATCCCTAAACCCCTAAAGCCTAAATAATTCCCCTAAACCCTTACCCTAAAACCTAAACCATATTTACTTGAGAAACCCTAAACTCATGTAAACCTCAAATAGTGAGGGAGAGAAAGATAGAAAGGTAGAGTTAGAGAGAGTGGATCAAAAGAGATCTAGCAAGATAAAGAGATGGGGAGAGAGAGAGAGATAGAGAGGTAGGTATAGTTAGAGAGAGGGATAGAGGAGAGATAGATATCTCTCACAGGCTCGGTCTCCTCTGTATCTCCCTATTTGCCTCTATACCTAAACCATAAACCTAAACCTCTAAACCTTAACCCCTAACCCCTAAACCCTAACCCCTAACCCCTAAACCCTAAAAATGAGCAACCCTAAACCCCTAAACCCCTAACCCCTAAACCATAAAACCTAGAAGCAACCCTAAACCTCTATCTCCCTATCTCTCGCAATCTCTATAACGTGAAAACATGAAAACATTAGGCTTTCATTCCAACCAAATTCATTCCTAATAAATCCCAAATCATCCCTAATCCATTCAATTTCATCTCTAATCATCCCTAAACCACTTCTAATCAACATATCCAAATCAATTTAACTTCATCCCTAATCATTTTCCAATCAACCTAGATTTCATCTCAGATACCATCCCTAAACTATTCCTAAATCATTCTAAGCATTCCCTAATCAACACTAAAACACTTCAAACCATCCCTAAAACCATTCTAATCACTCCCAAATTGTTCCTAATCTAGTCCTTTTCACCTCTCATCATCCCTAAACCAATCCATTTCATCCCAACTCCATCCCAAATCAATCTAAGCTCCATCTCAAATGATCCCAAAAATAATCAAAATCAAACAAATACCTCACCAGGAGCCATTAGAAGATCATAGTGCCAATCTGTTAGTCATTTGCACCATTTTGTATATCGTATGTGCCAATATGCTCCTTAGTAGCACCTACCTATCAATCACAAACATCATTCTACACCTAGCCAGTCACAAGTGTCATTCTACCCTGTGCCAGCCACAGGAGCCATTAGAACATCATAAGCGCAAATATGTTAGTCATTTACACCATTCTATACATCATATATAACAACCATAAACCCTAAACCTGATCAGCCCTAAACCCTTATCTCCTTGTCTCTATCATCCCTCTACCTCTCAATCTCTCTGCCTATGTCTCTGGCCATGTCCATCACCCTATATCTCCCTATCTCTCCCTCTCTAAACTCCTAACCCCTAAACTCTAAACCCGATTAACCCTAAACCCCTATCTCCTTGTTTCTATCATCTCTCTACCTCTCAATCTCTCTGGCTATGTCTCTGGCCATGTCCCTCACCCTCTATCTCCATATATCTCCCTCTATAAACTCCTAACCCCTAAACCTGATCAACCCTAAACCCGATCAACCCTAAATCTGATCAACCCTAAACCTTATCTCCTTGTAGATCTATCATCCCTCTACCTCTCAATCTCTCTGCCTATGTCTCTAGCCATGTCCCTCACCCTCTATCTCCCTATGTCTCCCCTCGGTCTCCTCTATATCTCCCTATCGGTCCTCTCTCTCTAAACCCTAACTTAAACCTCTAAACCATAACCCCTAACCCCTAAAACATAAACCTTAAGTTACCCCAAATAATGCCCCTAACCCCTAAACCCTAAAACTAAGCAACCCTAAACCCCAAACCTCTAAACCCTAAACCCTAGAAGAAACTCTAAACCTCTATCCCCTAGAACCCCTAAACCCTAAACCTAAGCAACCCTAAATCCCTAACGCCTAAACCCTAAACCCTAACCCCTAAACCCCAAACCATAAACCTAAGCAACCGTAAACCCCTAAACCCTAACCCAAAACCCAAAACCCTAAACTTGAGTAGACCTAAACCCCTAAACCCTAAACTTAAGCAACCCTAAACTCATAAACCTGACCCACCCTTTCTCTCTCCAAAACAAGAAAACTATGACTCTCTATCTCTCTCTCCCTATCACCATAACTGTAAACCCCTAAACCCTAAACTTAAGCAACCCTAAACTCATAAAACTTGAACCACCATCTCTCTCTCTCTCCAAAACAAGAAAACTAGGACTCTCTATCTCTCTCTCCCTATCACTAGGTATCTCTCCCAGGTTTCTCTCTCATCCATCTCCATCCTCTCTCCCTTATCGACAAAGAACATGGAAATGTAAGAAAAATAGGACATGTAAAGATGGATGAGGATATAAATTGGGATTCAATGAAATGGAAACAAGATAATTTATGAAATTTCATTGGATGGGAAGAATGAGGAGAGGTAGAGAGGGGAGGGAAGTAGAGAGTGAGAGAGAGGATAGGAGGTAGAGACAGGATGGAAGTAGAGAGTGGGAGAGGATCATAGGAGGTAGACAAGGAAAGGAAGAAGAGAGGGTAGGAGGTAGACAAGGGAGGGAAGAAGAGACTGAGAGAGAGGGTAGGAGGTAGACAGGGGAGGGAAGTAGAAAGTGAGAGAGAGGGTAAGAGGTAGAAAGGGAGGGGGAGAAGAGAGTGAAAGAGAAGGTAGGAGGTAGAGAGGCAATGGAAGCAAAGACTCAGAAAGAGGGTAGGAGGTAGATAGGAGAGGGAAGTAAAGAGTGAGAGAGACAGTAGAAGGTAGATAGGGGAGGGAAGAAGAGAGTGAGAGAGAAGGTGGGAGGTAGAGAGGGGAGGGAAGCAGAGACTCAGAGAAAGGGTAGGATGTGGAGAGGGAAGAGAAATAGAGAGAGAGATGATAGGAAGTGTAGCTGCCCTTGTAGACATGTATGTAAAGTGTGGAAGTATAGACAAGCCATGTCAATTGTAAGACATAACACCTCAAAGAGATGTTCTATAATGGAATGCAATGATTGCAAGATATGCAAAAAATGGATTTGTTGAAAAAGTTTTAGAAACTTTCAAGCAAATGCAATTGGCATGTGTATTGTCAGTTATGCTCATCATAATGCGAGCACGTTATAATGCGCTCACATTATGCTCAACTTTGTTTGACATTTTTTATCAGTTTTTAGCAAAATCTGGAGATAATCTGGAGCATGCTTCCCATCAGGATGGCACTTTTTTCAATGAAAACTCAAAAAAATACCACCATAATCTTAAGCTCTCTATTAGCTATCTAACCATATAATTTTTTTCACATTTTGAGTACGTTTAGTGTTTCATCTTGAATTTCTTTTGTTAGTGTGTCTAGTTTTTGTCAAAAACCAGTGTCTAGTATTTTTGACTTTTTTTAACCATTCATCGAAAATTGAAATAAGTTATATTTTTAGAAACTAGACTCCATTCCACATGAATTCAAAAAAAAAAATTATTAGTTTTCAAACATTTTAGGGGGGAGCACGCTCAAATTTTTTTTTTTCAGGATGTGTCCACTTTAAAAATTACTAACAAATCAATTATTCATTAAAAAATTATCAGAAAAATCAGGGATAAACTACATGGTGTTACCTAATTTCTCACTAGAGCGATTATTGAAATACTAAAAAAAAAGTTAACATTTTAGGGGGAGTACACCAGACGCTATGTTATGTTTTTTTCAGAAAAAATAAGACCAATTTGTGTGCTCCCCCTTTTTGAACCCATTAATCTCAACCATTTTTGGAAAAAAATAGTAGTTTAGAAACTAGATTCAGAGCACTACAACTCTTGTTTTTGTTCCATCTTCAAATTTTGAGTGTAGCTATCTTCAATTTCTCATCCAACATCAATGTTTCCTGATTTTAGAAAAAAAAAAAAGTGGCAACTTAAGACCCCATTTTGGTCCCTCATCTTTGTGCACTTACCCTAATATCTAGATTTAAAAGCCTGGGATAAATTATTTGAATAAACTAATTACATCAATTAAGTATTAATTTAATAAAATGCAAGCCCCAACGTCTAAAATAATTTAAAAACAATAACCTAGCTAACCATTTTGAGAAAATTAAATTGAAATTAAAAATACACTCCTATTAATCAAACAATAATCTAATCAAATAACCAAGTACCCCCAAACACAATTAAATTTTGTCCAACCAAATTAATTTGCTAACCTAAAAATGTCAAAAAGGCTTAAATATAATCTCACAACATACTAAATAAAAAAGAAATGAAATAAAGTAAAAAAATAGTTTATAATAGATAATTTAAATTTAAAATAAAAAGAACATAAATTAATCCCCACAACATACTAAATAAAAAAACAATTAAATAAGGAAATAGAAAGATTTAATTAAATAAATTTTCCATCCGATTTCCCACTTAATAAACCAAAAAGAAAATATTCAAAGTTTTAAAACAAATAATCCCTCAACTTAAATAAAATAAAGCATTAATTAAAAACTCAAATTCTAAGCTCAAAATAAAAGTCACAACTCATAATAATAAATTAATTTCCTCCAATCAAGGAAAACAAAACAAAAAAAGAAATGAGAAGAGGAAAAATATATATTCCCGTGCACACAAAATTCACTCAATTTAAATCACCATTTATTTTAAATTTTACTCACATCATCCCTAATGGAATTAAAAATAAAATAAACTCCAATGCCCTAACCCTAATCCTATTCTTATTCTTTTCTCATTTTTTTTCTCACAAACTTTTCTTTCCCTCCTCTTCTCTCTCTTTTGCTTTTTTCATTCATTCTCTCCATTTTTTTTGTGTTGCACATTCCCTTTATTATAGCCATGGAGGCTTCTTTTATACAGAGTTATCAAAAATGGCAGCCATGGAAAAATTTTACAGAGGTTTATTATCAAAATATTTAGATTTCCTCTTTTTTATTTTTCAGGTTCATGATGGGTAGCCATGGCCACCATTAAAATGGAGGTAAATTCAATATATATACCATTTTGAGCTTGCTTTTTTTATTCATGTTTAAACACCTTTTTTTGTCTCAATATTACATATGCATAGATTTTGTTTTGAAGCTAGGTAAAACCCAGATGGAAAGTATCTCAATATTCACATGCACTAGTGATTCAAATATACACAATATATATATACTGATGTTAATGACAGGTAAAGAATGCAGGTCACAGCGTTGTCAGCAGCCCAAGGCTAAACGAATGTGAGGGAATAAGGAAGACTATTATATATATATATATATATATATATATATATATATATATATATATATATATATATATATATATATATATATACTGATGTTAATGACAAGTAAAGAATGCAGGTCGCGGCATTATCAGCAGCCCAAGGCTGAACGAATGTGAGGGAATAAGGAAGACTGTGGTGCCACATAGTGGTTGATGTATGAAGGTGGGGGTGGGCGAACACCCACCCACCCTCCACCTACGGTGGAGTGTGGGTAGGGACTTGTCCCCCCCCCCTCCCACACCCATTAAAGTAACAAAGGGGCCACAGGGGGCGACAGACTCAGTGTCACCGTTCTCTATGGCATTATATTATTTTATTTGTAAGGTAAAAAAATAGCCCTTCAAATAATTAAAAAAAAATGAAACCCTATTTTAAAAAAAATCTTATGCCATTTTTACTATGGTCTGTTCGATCTAGAGTTTATTCATTTTTCTATTAATAAGATGTAAACAATGCCTTTATATTATTATTTTTTTAAATTCTCTATGCAGAAATTTATTTGTCACAGGTAGTAAAATAACACACACACACACAAATATATATATTTATATAGGCAGTAAAATAAGACACACACACACACACAGAGATATATATATATACACACACACACACACACATATATAACATCCTTCTCAACAACACATACCCCTCTTTTGAAAGATTTAATTTACACAGAGGTAAATATTTCCAGAATGTAAAAGAATTACTCGTTAAGATAATTATTTAGGACATTTAAATTTTTTTTATTTTTTAAGCTCATAATAGTGATGCTATAAGTATATTTCTCTCTTCTTTTTTTTTACAAAATGAACAGCCACATATATCTTTTTTAAATGACCAAATTGCACATAGGAACTTATGCATATATGTTTTTCCTCTCTCTTTTACAACTATAACAATAAGGAGCAGAATGATGTATCTTTTTTTTTAAAGAAGTAAACAACAAACAGCAACATAAAATAATTTCATTTCAATGGCTCCTATTCACATCCCAACATAGATTTTTTTCATAGAAATAATAAAAACCAGCAAACATATTCTTTTCAAACAATAATTTAAAAAGAGCAACATATCTACTTTCCTTTTGCAAAAATTTCACACAACAACATTTTTTTAAGAAAATAACTTGTATCTAACTTAAATATCTATGTGCATAGAACATATATAATCAGCTGGAATACAAAAAGAAAATAAGAACATCATTTCATTAATTTATTCCAATGGCTACTATTCCCATTACACATAGATTTTCTCACAGCAGAAATAAAATACAACAAACATATTTATCTTCTATTTGCAACTTTCTCACAGCAATATAATAAAAACCAGCAACATATATATTTCATTTGCAACCACAAGTAAATGGGAAACAACAATAAATATCCTTTGAAAACAAATACACAATAAGAGAGTATTACATCCCTTTTTTTTACAACAACAAATAGGCCATTCTTTGGCCATGGCTTTCAAGTAGCCAAAAGAAAACAATAAAACACCAACAAAATATGACATCTCCCAAACTCCAAGGATCACCAAGATAAACCTACAAGAAGCTAAACAAATGAGAGACAACCAAGCCACCAAAAATACTCTCCTCCCTTCCATAGACCTGCAAGTGGGTCACCCCCAAGCTTGAAGGTTGATCTTCACACGAGTATCAAACCACAACACAACAATAAACAATCACATAATAACAAGAAGAACACCCATAGGTTTGAACATCACAAAATCCATAACAAATGGATTTGAGGGGTGGTAGGAGAGTGGACATCACTCGACTCAAGAGGATCACTCCACAAAAATCTCAAAGTCTCAATACAAAATAAGGCCTCAAGCCCAAAATGATAACTCCATGAATATATGAATTTCACCATGGCACTCATGCCAAACCAAAAATACTCCATACTCCAATATCTTGCCCTCAAGGCCAAAAAAATACCAATACTAGGAGGCTGACCTCGAGGAGGTTCACTCCTCCCCCACCCCACACATGGATGGACACACCAAACTTGGTAGTCTCTGTTACCTCTCAATCCGACTGGATGCTTATTCCCAGTTGTCCCTACAAGGTAGCCATCAATGATCAATAGGATTCCTGGGCCAGCGGCTAACAGTATAGGAGATAGACTCTATAGATATCTCCTCTTCTTCTTTAGGCTCTGCAGAACCAAGGGGGTTATTCCCTATTCAACATCCATGAGGTATGTTTGTGGATTGATTGGGATGTTCATACAAAGTAGATAAATCCTCTATTATGTAGACCAAAACTATGAGATAAGTGCAAAGGGGCTAGCTTTGGGCCTATGCTTAGTTGTAGACAGAGGATTTTGGGTCCTAAAGCTACTTCTAAAATCCTAAAGGTTTGTATATGAAGTTTGAGTTTGATTTGTATTTGGATGCAAAACTAGGACTTTGGTTGCGACCTCAATACAAGACTGGATCGGTGCCTATCCAGGGCTCAGAGTCAATAGACATACACATGTGAATGACCAGTGTGAATAATACACCAAAGACTAGATATCAAGGGGATTCCTAATATTTGCCTTATAGATACTTCCCAACAATTAGCTACTTAATCATTCATACTTAATGGTATCCCTACTGCAACACATCTTCTCAATGATTAACCTGAAACATTTAATTTGTTCCTTGAACAAAAGTAGGAGATTAAACATTCAATATAGGAAAAACTATATTCCTGAACCTTAACAACCCTTAGTTATCTTGATTCAAAAGAAAGTATACCCACAGCTTGGAGACAAATGATTAAACACATGCACAAAGTATTTCTCATATAAAACAGCATGAAACCAATGAACTCATGCATGAAACATACAACATGAGACTCATAAACTTACAAGACATCAAGAATAGGGCCACCAATGAAGTTGTTTTGTGTCACAGCACCAAAAAATATTGTCCAGTTTTCAACAACAACAACAAGTAACACAGTTTGGCTTTATACCAATACTGTGTACCTGACAAAAATTAATTACAAGGCAAATCAAAAATCTATTAGATTTAATGCATGAGGAATGGCACTCAGAAATATTCAATGGTGTGGGGAGATAGAGAGGAATGAGCAGATGGAATCGGGATCCACATCGCCGATCAAGGACATTCATCTTCAATCGGGTTGTTGACCCATCCATCACCGACCCATACCGTTGCAATTCTGCCATTAACACTTTAGCTACCCACAACCTCTTTGAAATGTAGCAACGGCATACCTCTAAAAATTTCCCACTCAAAAATGGCTGCACATGCTCAGGAAAAAACCTTCGCTGCAGGTTCAAAACAAGACCGTCGATCATTGACCCATTGTTGTGATCAACAGCACCTAAAAATGTTGAAAAGTCATTAGCCAGTGAAATTGTGCCATGTAGGCACCTTGTGTTTCTATCGCTGACCCTTTCTCCTTTTACTACTTTGCCATTTTTGCCCTTTGTATGTGCATGTTTGAATGCATATACAATCGCTATTGTTCACCCTTCAAAAAATCCCTTGTATATGCAAAATGCATATACAACTGTTCGTTATACAAGGCAGACCCCAAACCATTATAGAGCAAATTGAAGTTCAAATCAAGTTCGACTTGCAACTCCATCCTTTGTATATCCGCGATATACAACACATACATACATACAGGCCGCGGACTTCAAATCACTATGCATCAGAACGTATCCCCTTTTGAAGTATGGCTTGTATCTCTTTTATTGCACATCGGCTTGTATATTTTGTTTGTATGCCAAATATACAAAAACAAACATACAAGCAGGGAATCTATTCAAAATATTCCACATATATTCTTCCCTTGTATATTGAACATGCACAAACCTATTTGTATAAAACTACGGCGAGCCCCACCAAATGCATCTCTGCTACATTATAGTAAATGTATGTGTGCCAGCCTTTATATATTTTTCAATGTACATTTCTATTGTACCTTTGACATACATTCATTCCTGCACATACAAACATGAGATCTTCTCTAGAATATTCCTATAATGTTTCTTTTCCCTTTGTATCTAACCGTTGTATGTCTGAACATACAAACCAAATATACATGCAACCCAATATGCAAGTAGCGAATATTCCTGAAATCTTCAATGTATATTCTGCCCTTGTACATCCTCCTTTTGAGCCTGATATGCATTTGGAAATGCATACAACTGCATAATATCCCTAAGAATCTTTAAAAGATTCCCTCTTATATATACGACCTGATATGCATCTAAAATGCATCTAACTCATTTTCGTGAAGGACGATGGAGATTTTGTACCCGCCAATACATATTTTTGACTTGCACGCATATACAAACACCTTTGTATATACAAAGACACTTACACCTCAACTAATTTTTTGCATTTTTTTCAACTGCAGAGGCCAAAAGTGTTAGAAATTTTTTGAATTTTTGGAAGATGCCTGCGATTTAAAATACTTGAAACCAGACTGCTCATGCAGGTGGTAACATAGGCTCCGATTGGGGACGTGCAGGTGCAAGGCTATAGCGAGAACCTCAGAATCTCTGGTTTCATAGATTGAGCCTTATCCATTGGGCAATAGAGTTGAACATGCACCAACCTACTTCACAAAACACATTTATTAAAATTTACTTGGCGGTGTAGGGCCACCAAAAAGGAAAAACTAGAATTTTCCTTTGTCAAACACTTGATTTTCTTCTGATCTCACTGGGTCAGGCCTGAAGATGCTACCATGATTTACCCACAAACAACCCTTGTCATTTGCATATTCAACCATCTTATTTAGCTTGTCACTGTCAACCTTATGCAAACAACCTTCAGCATCAAGCAACATGTGAATGTTATATTTATGAAACAATGCATACTCATATAGCATATAAAGCTTATCATCATCTATATCAGTAGTATGCATTGCAAAATGATCTCCTAGCTAAACTAAAAACTGAAAGCACTCAAAGTTTGCCACAAAGCTAAGAGCATCAGGCCTCATTTTATCATAAACTAGCATATCAAAGATAAATCTCTCAAATCCATATTTGTGCACTTCTTGCACACGACTTTCACCTACACCAAATAGAAAAAACTCAAATTCTGGCACCTCCCTACAATGACCCTCATGATATATGTTTCCTCCTTCATCAGGATAAAAAATAGAATCCATATCAACAACAGTGCCTTGATTTTCACCATACTCAAACAGATCCTCATCACTATATGTGTCAAAAAAATTTGATCCAGGTGTTTCAATTTCATTATGGTATGCCATTTGTTCATGGGCAGTAGAACATGCATTTTCATTATTAGTGGATTCTCTTTGTGGAGGAGTATCAGTTTGTGTGTCATGAACAGAACTATAATCAAATGAAGAACAATCATGCTCAACAATAGCACTTGTTTCAATTTCTGATTGCTCTTCATCATCTCCATGTATATGAATAAAAGGCAATGAATCAAACATGGAATTGCTCCTTTGTTTGTTGATTTCTTCTCTATCTTGTGCACAATACTCACAATCACCTCCACAAACCTACTCAAACAAGTATTCACTACTGTTCATAACCACATCATTGTTTTCAGAACTAGACACCTCAACCTTGCAATGGGAGTCACCACTGATCCTCTCTTTGGCATCCTCAAATGGTGAATAATCCAATCGAGTATTGTTATCAGCATTATGTTCAAATACAGCAATCTCAACTTTTATGCTTTCATTTTCACATTTATCCTCACATGATGCCATGATCAGTTGGTCATTTGCAGCCATACAACTGTTGTTCACACCAAAGCCCGTGGACGGGGAATTCTACATATGCTCATTTCTCATTTTTTCTATATTTTCTAAAAACTTGTATGCCATTTGCATATTTGTTATCTTGAATTCCCTCAACAATGCACAAGAGCCCTCCTTGAAAGCTTCAAAATATATGCCAACACAAGCTGAAGTATCAGGTCTAAAGTCTTCAAGGATTTGTGATAAGGCTACTGCAAACCTATGACTAAAATCAGTAGCGAGCTCTTCATCTTGTCTTCTAATTTCCATTAACCTTGCAACAAGATCAGTAGGTTCTCTTACAAATTCTTTTCTAAAATAGTCAGCAAGTTCATCCCAACAGGCAAAGAATTTCTTTGGAAAGCTCAAATACCAATCTCTGGCTCTAGCACCAAAGGATCTAACAAGAAACTTCATCCACATATCCTCATCCCCAAATGAATGTCTCTCCATGAAGCAGTGAAAGTTTTGGATATGTGCACCCCCATCACACACATTGTGTCCATTAAATCTGGGCATCTGATTGTAAATTTTAGCAGGCATACTTTCAACTTGATAATCAACCCATGACAAATCTAATTGGTCATACAAAGGATCAAAAGAACTAACAAGAGGTTTAGCATTTTGACTGGCAGAGACAATAGGGTTACTATTTAACTGAGCTTGCCTAGCCTCTAAGGATATCAACCTATTCTTTATCTCTTCAATTTTTTTACACAACATTTCATCCCCCTCTTGACTGAGTATGGGTGAATATATATTTGGATTCATGTTAACTTTACCGTTAGACATCTTATATCTACCTAAGACCTAAGGCTTGCCCTTGGCATTTAACTTATGCAATCAAACAAATGAAAGTGGGAAGAAACTAGGTACCTTTTCTCATCCAGATGTTGAAATCTTGAACAGAACATTCTTAGATCACAATAACATACATCAGTCTTTCATGTGCACTAAAATTTTTTGTAGAGTCACCACCTCTTCAAAAAGGATAAAACCTTCAAATAACTGAAAGCTCATTATAGAACAAATATTTTTCTAAGTTCATTTCACCAGCAGAGCACCATATTCACATGAAAGAACCGGATATGCAGCAATGATTTCACACTATTTAACTTTTTTCCCCAATGGAGTCACCAATTTTTGTTGGTGACTCGGATGGATAAAATATAACAATTCTTTTTTCATCAATCCCTCCCCAGTAGAGTCGCCAATTTCTGTTACCTCTCAATCTGACTAGATGCTTATTCCCAATTGTCCCTACAAGGTAACCATCAATGATCAATAGGATTCCTGAGCCAGCGGCTAACATTATAGGAGATAGACTCTATAGATATCTCCTCTTCTTCTTTAGGCTCTGCAGAACCAAGGGGGGTATTCCCTATTCAGCATCCATGAGGTATGTTTGTGGATTGACTGGGATGTTGATACAAAGCAGATAAATCCTCTATTATGTAGACCAGAACTGTGAGATAAGTGCAAAGGGGCTAGCTTTGGGCCTATGCTCAGTTGTAGATAGGATTTTGGGTCCTAAAGTTACTTCTAAAATCCTAAAGGTTTGTATATGAAGTTTGAGTTTGATTTGTATTTGGATGCAAAACTAGGACTTTGGTTGCGACCTCAATACAAGACTGGATCGATGCCTATCCAGGGCTCGGAGTCAATAGACATACACATGTGAATGGCCAGTGTGAATCATACACCAAAGACTGGATATCAAGGGGATTCCTAATATCTGCCTTATAGACACTTCCCAACAATTAGGTGCTTAATCATTCATACTTAATGGTATCCCTACTGCAACACATATTCTCAATGATTAACCTGAAACATTTAATTTGTTCCTTGAACAAAAGTAGGAGATTAAACATTCAATATAGGAAAAACTATATTCCTGAACCTTAACAACCCTTAGTTATCTTGATTCAAAAGAAAGTATGCACACAGCTTAGAGACAAATGATTAAACACATGCATAGAGCATTTCTCATATAAAACAGCATGAAACCAGTGAACTCATGCATGAAACATACAACATGAGACTCATAAACTTACAAGACATCAAGAATAGGGCCACCAATGAAGTTGTATTGCGTCACAACACCAAAAAATATTGTCCAGTTTTCAACAACAACAAGAAGTAACATAGTTTGGCTTTATACCAAGACTGTGTACCTGACAAAAATTAATTACAAGGCAAATCAAAAATCTGCCAAATTCAATGCATGAGGAATGGCGCTCAAAAATATTCAACGGTGTGGGGAGATAGAGAGGAATGAGTAGATGGAATCGGGATACGCACCACCGTTCAAGGACATTCATCTTCAATTGGGTTGTTGACCCGTCCATCACCAACCCATACTGCTGCAATTTTGCCATTAACACTTTAGTTACCCATAGCCTCTCTAAAATGCAGCAATGGCGTACCTCTAAAAATTTCCCGCTCAAAAATGGCCACACATGCTCAGGAAAAAACCTTCGCTGCAGGTTCAAAACAAGATCATCGATCACCGACCCATTGCTGTGATCAACGGCACCTAAAAATGTTGAAAATTCATCGGCCAGTGAAATCGTGCCATGTAGGCACCTTGTTTTTCTATCGCTGACCCTTTCTCCTTTTACTACTTTGCCATTTTCGCCCTTTGTATATGCATGTTTGAATGCATATACAATCGCTACTATTCACCCTTCAAAAAATCCCTTGTATATGCAAAATGCATATACAACTGTTCGTTATACAAGGCGGACCCCAAACCATTATAGAGAAAATTGAAGTTCAAATTGGGTCTGGCTTGCAACTCCATCTGTATATCCGCGATACACAACACATACATACATACAGGCCGCAGACTTCAAATCACTATGCATCAGAACGTATACCCTTTTGAAGTCCGGCTTGTATCTCTTTTATTGCACATCGGCTTGTATATTTTGTTTGTATGCCAAATATACAAACACAAACATACAAGCAGGGAATCGATTCAGAATATTCCACATATATTCTTCCCTTGTATATTGAACATGCACAAACTTTTTTGTTTAAAATTGCGGCGGGCCCCACCAAATGCATCTCTGCTGCGCTATAGAAAATGTATGCGCGCCAACCTTTGTATATTTTTCAATGTACATTTCTATTGTACCTTTGACATACATTCATTCCTACACATACAAACATGGGATCTTCTCCAGAATATTCCTGTAATGTTTCTTTTCCCTTTGTATCTAACCATTGTATGTCTGAACATACAAACCAAATATACATGCAACCCAATATGCAAGTACCAAATATTCCTGGAATCTTCAATGTATATTCTGCCCTTATACATCCTCCTTTTGAACCCGATATGCATTTAGAAATGCATACAACTGTAGAATATCCTTGAGAATCTTTGAAAGATTCTCTCTTGTATATACGACCCGATATGCATCTAAAATGCATCTAACTCATTTTCTCGAAGGACGATAGAGATTTTGCACCCGCCAATACATATTTTTGACCTGCACGCATATACAAACACCTTTGTATATACAAAGACACTTGCACCTCAACTAATTTTTTGCATTTTTTTAGGCCGAAAGTGTTAGAAATTTTTTAAATTTTTGGAAGATGCCTGCGAGTTAAAATACTCAAAACTAGACTGCTCATGCAAGCGGTAATAGTCTCAACCCAAAACACCCAAAAACCCCACAACAAGAAAGAAATAAACACCCAAAGCATTTCAAGCACACAACTAAAATTTAACAAAGCATAATGAAGGCTAAAATGCCATGAGGCTTACCTTAAGACCCCAACAATGGATGAAAGTTGAAGAAGATTCCACAATCTTTCTCCAAGTCTCCAATCCTCCAAAAATCCCTCTAACTCTCTCCAAAAACCCCTCAAAGATAGAAAAATTTAGCAAAAATAAGAACCCCATTCCCCTCTCAAAGAGGAATTAAAATAGGCCTCATTCCAAGGCCTTGAGGAATGAGAAGGTGACACATGTCACCTTCTCCTTCCTCTTCCCATCCCACTTGCAAGGGAAAAGGAGTGTGAGGGTGACATGTGTCATCCTCCCATCCATTCAAATCTCACCCTCTCCACATGTGCTCTCACACATGTGTGAGCAAAGGTGGAGAGGTGGAATCTCTCCACATGGGCTCCAAGAGGATAAGGGATGACACATGTCATCACCTTATTCTCCAAAGGGAACCCCTTCACTCCAAGATGCTCTCACACATGTGTGAGAGCATTGGAGGAAGGTTCCACACACTTAAGGGTCTTGAAGACTCCCCAAATCTTCACGGTAGTGGAATTCCATGCCTTTGAAAGACAGATGGGTCTTAATTCAAGGCATGACTCATCTCCCACTGCTTCTCTTGTAACATGTGATGAAGCAGTTTAAACATAACTGATTTGATTTTTAACAAGTTGCTCCTTAAAGCGGGCATAGTTTATAGGGGCAACTGCTCCTCTTCTCTTTTATCATGATGACATCACTTCATTTGCAAGTTGATTGTTATGATGCATAGTATCTTCTTGAATAATGCATTTTATCTTTTGCAATATGATATCCTTTTCAAATGAATAAAAAGGGAACATGTTGGGCTCTACCCTTGTGGGCTCTACCCTTGTGGGAGCCACATTTTCTCCACATGTTTTAAAAGTCTTCAAATCAGCAACATTACTTTTCCTATACCTGCACAGTGAACAAACAAGTTAGCATAAAAACATACCTTTTGAAGTTGATTAATCTTTCTCATGATAATCTAATTTATTACATATGTCTTATTTGATCCATTTACATAAGAGGCATAATGTCTACAAGTTGATATGTCAGTTGATAAAAAAACATGTGATGATTTTAAATATCCGAAGCTTCTAACAGGGCTTTCCCCAAATTTTTGCAGGTACACTGTCATGACCAGGAGCTAAAGATAAGGGACACAAAGTTTAGCTGTCAACTAAGGATATCAACCTTCCAAAAAGGAAATGATGGATATTTATTATTCTCATATGTTCTTTCTCTTTCCTTTTATCCTCATATGTATAGCTTGCACATGTTTGCATTACTCAGTTTAGTCATTCTCATGGCTTGTGTGGGACACATTTAAAAATTTCTTTAAATGTGACCAGTTACTTTACCTTATGCAAATGATTTATGTATGTTTACTTTTTTGAATCAAATGCATAGGATAGAATAACTAAATCTGATATGAAACATATGTTCAAAACATGATATGAAATGACAGTTTTATAAATACCTTTCTTTCACACTAAAATGTGATCACTTGAATAATCCAATAATCTTATAACTAAAAAGCAAAAAATAGTTAGATTATGTCTGCCATTCATTGATTGTGTGATATCTTGTCATTAGATGTTTCACTTGTCAGGATGGTTTGACAGTTCTGATTGGACTGTTAGATTATCCTGACAAATGATCCTTCTTTGTCTCTAGCCAAGACATCATACATTCACTGATTGATCATTAACTTAAAAGTTTTCTTTTACTCCTTCTGTGGCAACTGCATATCAGTCTAACTAAATTAGGTGTGAACATAATTTAATAACATTTCTAGCGACCTCTCAGGGGTGTTTGCCTAATAAACAAAACATAACCAGTAGCCTTTGCAATTCCATTGGGTACATAAGTCTTTTTCTACCTTAAACTTTGAAAAAACTTTCTGCAACTCAAACTGATAAAAACTACAATAGTAAAACAAAACTAAAACTAAAACTATTTTGGCCTATTTAAGACATGGCCAGCAACATGTGCATGTGCACTTCTTGGAAAAAAAAACAAAAACTGAACTAAATGTACAAAAGCACTTATTTGCAGCAAAAGCTCCTTCTCTAATAACATAACTTGAGGTGAATCCCATTGACATGGATTGGCAACACCTCTCCATCTAACTTAGCAAGCTAAAATGCATTGTGTTGCTTGCATTCTGTAATGATGTATGGGCCATCCCACATGGCATCAAATTTTGTGTGTTCACCAGGTCTTCTCTTTAATTCATTTCATTTGAAGACCAAATCTCCCTCTTTATATATCCTTGCAACTTCCTTTCTATCAAATGTCCTCTTCATTTGAAACTGATGCATTTCTAATGTCTTCAAGGCTTCTTTTCTAATCTCTTCCAGCTCTATCAATTGTACAAGTCTTACCTCCATTGGTTGTTATTCAAGAAATTCAAGTTCTTTTTCAAAGTTGGTAACTCAACTGATATTGGTAGTTTGGCCTCTTTTCCATAAGTTAGGACATAAGTTCAATTACCTGTTGGTCTTTTAGGAGTTATCCTATCAGCCCACAGGGCTAATTTCAACTTGTCATGCCAAGATCTCTGATTCTCATCAACTATTTTCTTTATGATCTTAATCAGATTTTTATTAGTTGATTATGCATGTCCATTACCTTGAGGGTAATAATTTGATGAAGTGTTCAAAATATATTATTTTTCACAGACCAATCAAAATCTCTCAAACCAATAAATGCTAAAGCATTGTCGAAAATGATTGAGTCAGGAGTACCAAACCTGGACACTAGATCTTGATAGAAATTCAAGACAGAAGTTTCATTAGCTTCTTTTAATGCAACTGCTTCAGTCCATTTGGTAAAATAATTAGTTACAATTGTAGATTAGGAAAACAAAATGAAGTGAAAACACAAACTAAATGCATAAAACACAAAGTTATACCTCACATGAAGACCCAATCTCATCAAGGGAGGAGGAAGCTTGCACCCAAGAGCTCCTAGACTAGATAACCCTATTTGATTCAAATGTGGATTGCTCTTGCTTTCAACACAAATATAGATGAAGGATTAGAGGATAGATAGATTAGAGATTTAAGAGAAATTTGAGCATGGTTTTGATGCAAGAAGAAGTTGTTAAGAATGGCTTGGGTGAGGGTTTCATTTATAGATTTTTGAAACAAGAATGGAGGGTGAGGATCAAAAGATGAGATCAATGGCTCTCATTTTTTGTGAATCTTTAATTCATAATGGATGAATTAAAAATTCTTTTTTGATAAGAGTGGGTTATGACAATTGAATTAAGAATTCAATAGTGGAGGATAGTGGATTATGACAATTGAATTAAGAATTCAATAGTGGAGGATAGTGGGGGACAATCGAATTAAGAATTCAATAGTGGAGGATAGTGGGGGACAATTGAATTAAGAATTCAATAGTGGATGATAGTGGGGGACAATTGAATTAAGAATTCAATAGTAGATGATAGTGGGGAATAATTGAATTAAGAATTCAATAGTGGAGGATAGTGGGGAATAATTGAATTAAGAATTCAATTAGTGGATGACAATTTAATTAAAGATTCATTTTTAGATAATGGAGGAGATTAGCTAATTAAATATTAAGAATATTTAATTATATGTGCAACATGGTGAGGTGGAAGAGATGAGGTGGAAAGATGAGGTGGATTGATGAGGTGGATTTAGGACTTAGGATAGAGGGAAATTGAAATAATAAATATTGCATATTTATTAAATCAATTGGCTAAGGTTTTAGACTATTGAATTAATGAAATTAATTCAATTTTGAGGATAATATGATGGAAAATAGGGTAATGAAGGGATAATTGGCTAAGGTTTTAGACTATTGAATTAATGAAATTAATTCAATTTTGGGGATAATATGATGGAAAATAGGGTAATGAAGGGATAATTGGCTAAGGTTTTAGACTATTGAATTAATGAAATTAATTCAATTTTGGGGATAATATGATGGAAAATAGGGTAATGAAGGGATAATTAATTAAATAAAAATTTAATTAATTGGTTAGGAGAGAAATTGACATGTTTAGGGATGTCGGGAGTCGGTTCGATGGTAGAAGACATTTTTAGGTGTCTACAACAGTCAATATCCACTTGTGTCCTTGACTGGATGGTGGATTGATAGGACCAATGAAGTCATATCCCCACTTGCCAAATGGCTATTCTACCTGAATTGGATGCAAGGGCATTGCTGCAAGTTTTTGTTTACCTACAAAAACTAAACATTTTATACATTTCTTTACCCAATCATGTGCATCCTTGAACATCTTAGGCCAATAATAACTAGCTCTCATTATTTTGAAAGTTGTTCTTGTTGGCAAGAGACACTATATGGATTCATGATTTTTGTCACTGATGGCAACAAAGTTCATTCGACACATCCGCAGGACATGGTGTGTCTTTATCGGAAGTCAGAGTGAAGAATGTTATGGTCCGGTAAACAAGAACAGAGTAGTCAGTAAGGTCTGACAGACAGGTCTAGATCTCTCAGCAAAAGCATCTCAGTGAAGTGCAGATTTGGGGAAGTCAAGAGGAGTATCTTGACTGATAGATTCCAAGGTTTGAGCCTCTAGTGTGGAAAGGACAAAGAGATATGAATGCTTGAGTGTCAGGTTCCCAAGTGATAGTGTGAACAGAGGAAGAACTGACTGGCAGAACATCAGACATTATTCCGGATGTGTTACTGATGTTGGTAAAGGTTATGAAGGTGTGAATTATGTTTGGCCGACATGATTAATGATTTCTACAAGTATATGCTTGATCCGCATTACTTGGTGTGCAAGGATTCAGCTAACAGAACAGAGTTTGTGAAAAGATTGACTATTCCGGGTGCTGACTAGAAAGGTGATGAAATCACTTATGCGGATATATATACAAGATGGATTTAGTTGTGAGAGGTGTCGTGATCATTGATAATGTGTGAATAAAAGCAGAGAAGAGCAGAAGTAGTAAGGAAGGTCGGGTATGTGAAAGGAAAGTAGCCTAAGAGAAGAGGAAAGATGAAGTGTAGCAGATCAGTGTATTGAGCCTAACCAGAACTGAACTCCAGCATATGTGGATGCTACCAATTAGTTCAAGTATTATATAACACTCTTTTTGTAGACAGTGTGTCTCTTGTAGGCAGTGTGCCTCCTTGTGAGCAGTGTGCTCGGGCAGTGAGCCCTAATTGGCAAGTGCCATTTTGTATTTCCATTTTTCTAACAGAGAATACAATCTTGGGTTAATCACCCTGTGGTTTTCTCCCTTAACAGGGTTTCCACGTCAAAAATATTGTGTCATGTGTATTTCCATTTCATAGTTATGTTTGCTTATTTAGATTAATGTTACATTAATTACTAATAAAGTTCAGAAAGTAGAAATAATTAGGATAACTAATTCACCCCCCTCTCAGTTATCAACAATTGGTATCAGAGCCAAGTTCCTCCTAACAGAGTCTAATAGCTTGAGGAAGATCTGGGAATTCAAATGGATGCATATGGTTTAAGGGAGCAACTCAAGACTTCCCTTGATGATCTTAAATAGTCAAACTCTAAAGTCAATGAATTAAAGGAAAGACTCAAACAGGCTGATGATTTCATAAGAAAACTAAAAGACAAATTAAGTCTCTCTATGAAAAAGAGAAAGGAGCTACTTCAGCAATTGGCAAGAAAAAGTGAAGCAAATGATGCAAATGAAGAGCTGAATGAGAAAACCAAGTTATGTGAAAAGTTATCAAAAGAAATCATTATGGTAAGACATGAAATGGAATCAGGAGTTATGAAGTTTACCCAAGAAGTTGAAGAGAAAAGAAAAACTAAAGATAATCTAAGACAATCCCTCCAAGAGAAATTAGAATATTGTCACAAGATGGATAGAATTATCAAACATCTTGAATCTGATCTTGAAGATGCTAAAGATAATGAAGAAAAACTTGAGGATCAAACTATCTCTCTCAAAAGGGATCTTCAAACAGCAAATGAATATAAAGAGAGATTCAAGATAAGTTCTGCTCAACTTGAAGTTCTTCTTGGAAGTCAAAAGAGGGTAGATGACAAGTATGGTTTGGGATATGAGAAAAGAGAAAGCTCTGGATCTGGTCAGAAGAATTTTGGATTAGAAAATCCAAGGAATGGGCCTAGAAGACCTCCGGTAAGACAGCCTAATGCTCAAAGATATCCATCCTTCAATGGATACTACCACAACTACAATAAATTTGGTCATAAAGCTAATCAGTGCAGAAAGAGAATGAATCAGACTAATTCATCCTTCTCCAGACAATGTTTTAACTGCAAAAGGTATGGTCACAAATCTCATGAATGCAGAAATATGCAAATGAACAAATCATTCAATGGTAGATGCTTTGCATGCAATAGAATGGGTCATATGGCTAATTAATGCAAATCAAGAGGATATCAATCAAATATGCAAAGAAATGTTGTTTGTCAAATTTGCAATAGATCTGGTCACATTGCAAAATTCTGTAGAAGCAAGATTCAGGACAAAAGAGGTCCGGTATATCATAATCAGAATCAAGATAAGGGGAAACAAAAAGTGAATGTAGATGAAGTCAAAAGTGAGATGACAAGATTTGGGTAAAGAAAAGTATAGAGAATGTATAGGTTGGATCCGCACCAGACTATGGTGCTGATATTCCTTCCAGAAATTAAAAAGTGAGCTCTGGCTCAAGGGGAGACACAAAGAAAACCTTGTTCCCCTAGCCAGTCAATTGGTGCCAGAACTGGGACAAGAAGAGTTGCAAATTGAAGGGCTCATAAGGGAAACATCCAAACAAACTATGGTTAAGAATTGGAAGATCCGCATGATGTTTAAAGACCAGGACTGATCCGGTTCTTCAAGAATAAGGCCAACCAGAATAACTTAGATCGAGCATTTATTGCAACCTGACATTAGGGTTTGTGGTGCAATATAAGGGTTTTCTCATTAATCACTTGTTCAGTCTGCATTCAAGAAGAAGAGAGAAAAGGAGCTCTGCAACTACTTCTCCCAAAGATCAAGGCGATTCTTCATACAGCTCAATCCTAATTTCATCGTGTGTGCCCTAAACAACGTAAAAGGTATATTTTGAGCAGAATACATGACAACTTCATGTGGTTAAACGGACCATTCAAAATCACAAAAGATGCCATTAGGGCAGTTACCGGATTACACTCATCCGGTGGGATTCATGTTCTTAAATCTATGAAGAATCAAACTATGAGTGAGGCTACCAGATCCAAGTTTGACAAAAGAACAATGACAGTAGATGACATCTCTGATCCGGATGTCAAGTATGCCTCCATGATCATTGGATATAAAATATATCATTCTAGTAGGGAAAATTCAATACCTGGAATAGCCATCTACACCGCTTATGAAATGCTAAGAAAGGATGCAGACTATGATCTTTGTCAGCTTCTCTTGAACCAACTCTTGGAGAATCTGTAGAAAATAAAGAAAGATAAAAAGAATTCATTCAAGTATGGTGGATTAATACTGTGCTTATTCTTCTACTTTATGAATGAGCTTCCCAGATCTAATGGCTAGGTGTGGGAAAATGATAGACCAATAGCTATCCAAATCAGAGATTATTTACATGGACTTGGTAATGACAAAGCACAAAATATAGCCCTATGGGGATACTTCAAGAATTTCTAGAACATGATGCAAGCAAGAGAAAGGATTCCCCAGTCTCTTGTTGAGAAATACAAAGACACAGTTTGTTTTATGTTAGAGACTGATCAATGTCTAATGGAGGCAACAGAACCAAGAACTGTATGGATCATGCCCATGGGGTATGAAGTTGATGAACAAATTATGGAGCTGCATGTTCAACACATGCTAAGTCAGCCAAAGGATCCAAAGGCAGAAAGGTTTGGAACCTTTGAGGAGCTGAGTGTAAAAATTCATGTGGAACTCAGAGAACCAGAGATCAAGAAGAAGGTGAGAAAAGAAGTAGAAAATATTGCCAAAGGCGTTGGCATCTCAAAGGAGGCACTTGATGCCCACAGGAAGAAGACATAAAGGGCTGAGGAAGAGAAGAAAGCAAAGGGAAGTAAGGAAAGTGGTCTAGTTGAATCTTCCACCCGGACAAGATCATCAAAGAGATCAGCACCTGTCTCAACCAAAAGCTCAAGAAGCTCAAAACCAGAAGTCCAAGCATCCAAAAAAGGAGAAAAGAGAACAAAGAAAAAGGCAACAAGGTCCTATGTTAGCCCAAAGGATGATGAGGGGATAAAGGAAATAAAAAGGCAGAAGAAGAAAGGATCTAGTGAACCTTCCACAGGTCAAGACAAGGAAGAAATGTCAGAGGAATTTGTTGAAAAGCCCACCCTATCTTTAGAAAGTGTAATGAAATCAGTCACTGTGGATGGAAACCTTCAACCAATGACCGAATTCTATGATGATTATAATGAGGCTGACCAAAAGATCTTGCAGGAAGCTACAGTTAAGTATCTGAACATATATAATAAGGCTTTTATTGAAATTATATCTCTTATTCCCAAGAGCCTAGAAAAGGAGTTAGAAATGAGAAAGACTAATGCCATGGCAAAAGACCTTGAGATCTGGGAACAAATAGCAATTCAACTATATCCTTCAATCAACCCCAAGACAATGAATATGATATTCAAAGATTGTAAGGATGAATTCAGAAGCAAAGCAAGAATGAATCAACTGATGCTTAGTGAGACTGACAAAGTAGCCAAGGACACAGAAGAGATCCTCCAGGAGGCCTTCAAAATATTTAATCTTCCTATTATAGAGGACTTGGGTACTGACCCCTCAACCACTAGTGTTGCAGAAGAATCTATTGAGAAAATGACAGAAGAGGTGGGCCTTGAACAGACTAACATTTCTCCTCCGGTTTCACCTACAGTCTCCGGATCTAAAGGAGAAGAAAGATTACAGGAGAAAGAAGTAGAAGTGAAGGAAAAAGAGGCTGACAGTACCAAGGCTGCAGAAGGAGAGAAGACTTCAACAGAGAAGACCACAACTGCTAGTGGTAAGAATGTAGAAGGAGAGAAAGCTTCAAGAGACAGCTCTAAGAATGCAGAAGAGAAGAAACATCTGTCTCCAGCAAGAGACACTGCAAAAACTATCCAAGAATTCTTGAACAAAGAAATAATGGAGATTGATGAACCGGAGCTTCTACAAGGACCATTTAATTTTGACTCTCTATCTCCGGTGCAAATAATGAAGATAGCTTCATTTGCAAATGCGAAGGCCAAAGAGAAACTACTAAAATCTCACATGGAAGACTGTGAGCTTATAGAGGTAGCATCCAGATTTTTGGAAAAGATCATGCCATCTTTTCAGAAGGATCCCACAGCCTCCTCTTCCGGTAATCTCAAAACTCTAGTCAGCAGTGTTAGTACACATTTTGATTCTCTAGAGAAGTCAGCTGAAGAAAAGGTCTGGAAGGAGTTTTTGGATAAGAGATTCTCTAAGGTACAAGGGTTGATAATTAATGATAGGAGAAATATGGATATTGGGATAAATAGCTTGGAAAATGCTCTTAAAGATGGCAAAAATATGTACAAATTTTGCTTATCTTGGCCCACAGTGACCAAAGACATTGAGAGGAAAGTAAAAGAACAAGAGGATAAACTCCTAAGTCTGTCTCAAAGTTTTGATCCTCTCTCATCCTCCATAGTAAATCAAGAGTGTCAGACTATTGCAATCACAAATGCAATAAAGAATTTTGAGAAGGAAAGAAAGAACATAATTAGCTGGATGGGTGAACTTAGAAGGATCATTATCCCTAAGTTAGAGGCCATGCATGAGGCCATAAGTGATGCTCAGACTACTGACCAGACAAATGACCCGACACATCTTAAGAGGGCAGAAGCTTTTGCATTCCTGTTGAGTGGTCACATCTCAATTTTGGACAGGATGAAGCAGAGTTGGGCTGCAGAACTCATCCAATTGAAAACATCTTTTGCAAACATTCTTCAGTTTATGTGAGTATGGTATATGCAGCTAAGTATAGTTAAATTTTTGAAAATTTTGGTATGCGGATCCTACCCTTTGCCATTGATGTCAAAGGGGGAGTGAAGAGCAGTGAAAAATGAGGAATCCAACTAAGGGGGAGCTCTAGAAAATGTATATAAAAATAGAGTATCAGCCAAGGGGGAGCATAGTGTAAACACTTAGTCATTTTTCACTAAGTGTTGCCATCAATGCCAAAGGGGGAGATTGTTGGCAAGAGACACTATATGGATTCATGATTGTTGTCATTGATGGCAACAAAGTTCATTCCACACATCCGCAGGACATGGTGTGTCTCTACCGGAAGTCAGAGTGAAGAATGTTATGGTCTGGTAAACAAGAACAGAGTAGTCAGTAAGGTTCGACAGACAGGTCCGGATCTCTCAACAAAAGCATCTCAGTGAAGTACAGATTTGGGGAAGTCAAGAGGAGTATCTTGACTGATAGATTCCAAGGTTTGAACCTCTGGTGTGGAAAGGACAAAGAGATATGAATGCTTGAGTGTCGGGTTCCCAAGTGACAGTGTGAACAGAGGAAGAACTGATTGGCAGAACATCAGACATTATTCTGGATGTGTTCCTGATGTTGGTAAAGGTTATGAAGGCATGAATTATGTTTGGCCAACATGATTAATGATTTCTACAAGTATATGCTTGATCCGCATTACTTGGTGTGCAAGGATTCAGCTGACAGAACAGAGTTTGTGAAAAGATTGCCTATTCTGGGTGCTGACTAGAACGGTGATGAAATCACTTATGTGGATATATATACAAGATGGATTTAGTTGTGAGAGGTGTCGTGGTCGTTGATAATGTGTGAATAAAAGTAGAGCAGAGCAAAAGTAGTAAGGAAGGTCTGGTATGTGAAAGGAAAGCAGCATAAGAGAAGAGGAAAGATGAAGTGCAGCAAATCAGTGTACTAAACCTAACTGGAACTGAACTCCAGCATATGTGGATGCTACCAATCAGTTCAAGTATTGTATAACACTCTTTTTGTAGATAGTGTGTCTCTTGTAGGTAGTGTGCCTCCTTGTGAGCAGTGTGCTCGAGCAGTGAGCCCTAATTGGCAAGTTCTATTTTGTATTTCCATTCTTCTAACAAAGAATACAATCTTGGGTTAATCACCCTGTGGTTTTCTCTCTTAACAGGGTTTCCACGTCAAAAATATTGTGTCATGTGTATTTCCATTTCATAGTTATGTTTGCTTATTTGGATTAATGTTACATTGATTACTAATAAAGTTCAGAAAGTAGAAATAATTAGGATAACTGATTCACCCCCTCTTAGTTATCAATAGTTCTAGCTGTAAAATGACCTCCAGAAGGTCCCTCATGAAACTCTTCTAGAATTTTTTGAATCTGATCTGGATGTACACACCTTAGTAAAACACCATTAAAATCCTTTTTGTACAAGAATCCATCTATCACAGCATAAGGAATTGACTGCAATCTATAGTATCTTCTTTTTCATCTGTCCAAGCCTTGAGGACAATCTCTAGTATGCAGATAACGGATCATATTATGCACCCAACTTGTAGGGGAATCTGGGACAGCAACTGCTTCTTCATTCTGTAGCATTGTCTTAGCTTCTCCTTCAACTTTAGTGTTGTTTTGTTCATGTTCTGCAAGCTATTGGCATAGTCCTTTGCCTCGGACCAGCTTGATAACTTTAATTTGGATGTCATACTCCATAACTTTTGTTATCCACCCTTCTCTTTTATCATTTAGATCCTTGCTAAGCAAGAATTCTTTTACTGTAGGATGAGCAACCATTAACTAAATTCTATTATTTGAAAGCATGTGCTTAAATTTCTTTATGCTCCTTATAATAGCCAATACATATTTTTCAACAAAAGAATATCTTACCTCATAATCATCTAGAATTTGGCTAAAGAAACCCACAGGCTATTCTAATCCTTCATTATTCTACTGAGAAAGCATGGCTGATATAGTATCAACACTACCAGATGCTTACAAAATAAAATCTTTGTCAAAATTTGGATTGATCAGTGTTGGGGCAGCAGCAAGTGCCTCTTTTATCTCTTCAGAACTCTATTTACCTTCCTTTGTCCAGCTGAAAGGAATATTCTTTTTCAACATTTTTGTAAGAGGCTATAACAAAGATGCTATGTTAGGTATAAATCTTCTTATAAAATTTATTCTGCCAAGAAAACTCTGTAGGCCCTTTTATTAGCTAGAAGTGGTAATGCCAATATAGCAGAGATGCTTTTAGGATCAATTGATATACCATCTTTGGACACTATGTGTCCTAAAAGTTTCCCTTCATGAACTAAAAAAATACTCTTTTTTGGGTTGAGTGAAACCCCAAACTCTCTACATCTTTCAAAAATCAGTCTTAAATGATGAAAGTGATCTTCAACTTTCTTAGAAAAAATAGTTACATCATCTAAGTACACAAGTACAAACTTATTAATCAAACCTTGAAAGGCCATATCCATAGCTCTCTGGAATGTTGCACTTGCATTTGATAAGCCAAATGGCATCTTTCTGTAAGCTAGTGTGCGCCATTTAGTAGTAAAAGTTGTCTTGTACTGATCTTCTTCTTTTACTAGAATTTGGTTGTAACCTAAATAACCATCCAATAAAGAGAATCTTTCTGATCCAGAAACAACCTACAATATTTGCTCCATGGATGGTAAAGGATAACGATATTTTAAAGATGCTCGGTTTAAATCACAAAAATCAACACATAATCTGATTTCCCCATTCTTTTTCCTAACAGGGACCAAATTAGAAACCCAAGAAGTGTGCTTGATTGGAAAGATTATATTACCTTCAATTAGTTTATTCAATTCTATTTTCATAAGCACTTCCAGCTTTAGATTTAGAGGTCCTTACTTTTGTCTAACCGGTTTTGCCTTGGGTTCAAGCTCAATAGTATGTTGAGCCAACTCAGGGTTGAAACCCTTTAGATCTCCATACTCCCAGGCAAACACATCACTAAATTCTTGACAAAGCTGAATGAATGCTTGTTGTTCTTGTTTTGTACATACCTTTCCAAGCTTGAGCAACTTATCCTTGAAAATCTCAATAGGTTCATAATGTTCTTGTTTCACTGACAAGCTGGCTTTGTCTTTTCTTACCTGATCATCAGTATTAAAAATTGACTCTAAGGTCACTAAACCCTTAGGCAATTTGTTTGACTTCAACTGAAGTATTTGATCATCATATTGCTACAGTAATTTCTACTGATTTCTTGTAGAAAATTCAGCATTCTCCATCAAAAAATTAACAGTTTACTGACCTACCAACTTGCATTATTGTCTGGCACTGATGGTCTCACAGCAACCTTAACATAAAGAGAGTATGAACATTTTTCTTTCTACTGCAATATCACACTCAACTCTAATGGCAGCTAGTTTATCAACTTGCTTATTATCAGTTCTAAGTACAGATATCAGATTAAATGCATCAAATTCTTCTATCGTGTTCCAAAATCTATGTTTATACAATTTTAGCAAATCATTCTTTGTAGCAATGTTGGCCTCATTTTTCAACTATCCAAATTTTAAACCTTTTGCAAATTAAACCTCTGTACTAAGTCATCTTTTTGGTTGTAATTTGTCAGTGTTATGCTTCTTGTGTCAGTCATGTCAATAATTTGTTATCATAACATCTTTCTTTCTCTTATGTCTCTCCATTAAAGCTTTAAATAGCAATATTATGCCAAGGCAAAAATTCACGGCTTAGTAATATTTAATTTCGCGTTCACTTTCATTTTGTACTAAGCCCACATTAACTTTCATTTTTTGCAAAGTCCATTATGCATTGGCTTTTTTTCTTCGTAAAACTCGCGTCAATTTCCATCTTTCACTAAGTTCGCATGACTTGTGAGTTTGGCTAAGTTGAACATTTTGTCTTTTTACCTATGGCATAATTCTACAAGTCCGGAGAGATGATTTAAAAAAAAAAAGAAATTCACATTTACTTGCAGCAGCTGGGAGTTAAATATTGATTTTTATTGTTAAAATCACAAATGGCATGTTGTTCTCCTTTGAAACAAGTGCAAGAAGAATCAAAAAGGTATAAATTTGCAAGGGCATCCAAAGTTTCATGTTCATTATTCACTTGGGTGAAAGCTTGTCACATTTACCCACATCCATCTCCTAAAATTTATGTTGAAGCTTGTGGGAATGAAGAAGAAGGTGGCCACACTTCCCTAAACTCATGCCACAAATATTGACTATTGATAATGACAAGCATTCACCATTGTTATCGATGCACATAGCAGGATTTGTCTCTTGTTTCAAATAAATGAATCATATGTTAAATTTATCAAAAGTTACATGCCGAAGAAGGTGGCTAACAACCTGTGATGAACATGCTAATATTAAAGAATGCTTGGTGTGTAGCTAGTAAGTGCTTGACAGTGATCCTCAAACTATTAAAGGTGTTATGGCATGTAGCAATGTACATAAATTTTAGTTGTTGAGAAAAGTTTTTTTTACTTTCCTCACGTAAAGGCGAAAGACATGCTCAAATACACTGACTCAAAGAAATGTAATCTCATCAAACCAAAAAATAGGCAAGGAAGACCTGAATTAGTTTTATTGAGTAAGAAACCTCCAAAGTGTTCAAACACAACAATCGGCATGTATGCAAGAAATGAAGAGAATGGATGAGATTTTACAAATACAACGGATGGGAAAATATAGAATAAACCTCTCTGTCAAATTACATGATGTATATATTACTTTGAAATGCTCTTTAAGTTTAAACGGAAGTAGGTCGCTGTGTTCACCACCTTCAAATCTCAAAAAATGGAGGGTTTCAGAAACTTTCTTTAAAAATGTAAAAGCCAAACTCCAAAATGTTTGCCAACATCATCTCTGCTCTGCACCAAATGGGAGATTTGGAAAATGGTTCGGCCAAGCAGATTTTTGTGAGATATTATAGCTAGAAATGCTACATAATGAATCTCATGGACTATCATGACTACAAGATATGCACAAAATGATTTTGTTGAAGAAGCTTTAGAAACCTTCAGTATATGAATAAAATGGATTTGTTGAAAAGGGACACTGAAACTTTCTAGCAAATGCAAGTGGTAGGTGTTGAGTCAAACTACTCAAATTGATTTTTGACACATATAACAGTTGTAAGTGCCTTGGCAGATCTGTATGCAAAGTATGGAAGCGTAAAGATAACATCTTAGCTGTTTAACAAAACACTTCAAAGAAATGTGTTCCAAAAGAATTGCAATATTGCAGGACATGCAGCAAATGGACTTTGTTGAAAACGCTGCATAAACTCTTAAGCAAATACAACTCTCACAGCACACAAATGGTTTGACAAGATGCTGCAAAGATATTTAGTTGACATGCTTTATATGTGAGCATTATTGTGCTTGGAAGATTGTCTCACGCCACCAAAAAGACTTTCTAAATCCATTGGTTGTTCCTATCGGTGTATTCCTTGAATCTCCTATGGGTGCAAGTGCTAGTATAGTTGAAAATGCATCGGTAAGTATGCAAATTGTCATAGCACAAATAACCTTTTGATATTCGGTCTCAAAGAAATGTGGTCTCATTGAATACAATGACTGCGGGATATATTAACTAAATGGATTTGTTGAAAATTCCTGAGAAACTTTCATACGATGGTTCCGAAACTAAATTCCACATCATTTGCCAACATTCTCATGGCTGATGCCAAAATGGGAGTTTTCAAACAACAAAGCATAGTTAAAAGTGGACTTTGTCAGATGTAGTAGTGGAAAATGCCCTGGTCGAAATATCTATAAAATGTGGAAACATAGCCAAGGCACGTAAACTATTTGACAAACGCTTCAAAGAAATCTGTTCTCATAAACTGCTACAATTGCTGGATATGCACAAAATGATTTTCTTGGAAAGGCCTTATAAACATTCAAGAAAATGCACTTGGCGGGTGCAAGGCTACAATCCATTAATTTTTACTAGCATTATCCATACCTACGTTCAAACAGGTTATGGTTATTCATCAACGTATAACGGAATGGGGATTTTGTTAGATATTATAGTTTTGAGCACTCTAGTAAAAATGTATACTAAAACCTAGACAAGGCGTTAAACTGTTTGAATAAAATGCCTTAAAGTAATATGGTCTCACAAGATCGTGGTTTCATAGACTGCAATGATCTCATGGAATGCACAAATTACAGTATACATACAAAATAGAATTATTGAAAAAGGCTTTGGAAACTTTAAAGCAAATGTAATTGGCAGATGTAAACCTAGTCTGTAAGCCTCTGCTCGTGTCATCCTTTCGTGTCAAAATGGAGTATTGGAGCAGCGTATGGCTACCTACCAAAGTTTAATAAAATAGAGATCTTTATCATATTTTATATTACAAAATGCTCTAGCAGACCTATGCATAAGATTGAATAGGGTGTGTGAATTTTTATCAAAATTCCACAATAAAATGTATTGCCACAATGCAAATATGTCCACGATGAGGAGAGACTCAAATTATTTTTCAAAATGCAACAGACTGATTTGGAACCAGATGAAGCCACTCTTGCAAGTGTTGTTAGTGCATGTGCTAATCTAACCATCTTAGAATATGGTAGAGACATTCATTCAAGCATAATCAACATTGGATTCATATCACACATGAATATGGTCAAATCCCTGATCACAATGTATACTAGATATTGAAGCATAGAAGATGTATGATAAATTTTTAAACATGATTTTAACTCATGGAACACAATGATTACTAGTTATTCCTAGTTTCGGCATGGCACGAAACCCCCAAGGCTATTTGAATAAATGGTACTCAAGGACATAAAACCAGATGATGTGATTTTTTTTAATGTTCTCACTGTTTGTAGCCATACAAGTTTAATGGATAATGGAAGTCAATATTTTCATTCTATGAGTCATGAGAAACACATTATGCCAAAGATGGACCATTGTGCTTTCCTGATTGACTTGTTTGGTCATGCCCACCATCTTGATTAATGCCATTTGAACTTGATGACATAGTCAAGTGCTTGTAGACTTCATGGTAACTTGATGGATCAGAGAACAACACCAGGCAGTAGGATCACTTGGTAGAAGCCTCAAAGTTATGCAATACAAAGAAAAGGTGTTTCTTCAACTCTTATAACCTACTTCCTTTCATGCATAATGTGTCTTGCAATATACAAGCCAAGAGGGTTTGACTTATCATGAATAGAAAGTTTGGGAAGCTAGTCAGCACAGCATGATGAAATTATCATGGTCTCTCAACCAGATGGATTGAGTTAGATAAACGTTATTGAATTATTCTAAGAGAACTAACAATTGTAAGAAGAGTGCCAAACTCACAAAAAAGTGAGTAGATTGATGCTCTTATGTGTGATTTGAATAATCTAAATGATTAGAAGTCTACTCATTGTTCCATGGGAAAACAAGGATCAAGAGCATGCTAGAAAATTGCTTTAGAAGACCTTTCTAGCTCCTAAGATATGGAAATTATCTATGTTAGAGTAATATCAATGAATTGGAGCAAGGAAAAGAATGGTTAACTGACACATTTTGGCTTAATAAAGTGTGAAGATCAAGTATTTCTATCAATTCATAGGGTATGTGAAATAAGAAGAATGTGCAATGTCTCCTTCAACTAGCTCTCTCTGCATAATGCTTTGAGATTGAAATGAGAAATTGATGGCAATGGAATTCTATAGCTATGATCAAAGCGGGGAAAAGTGCAACTATTCTCTTCATCCAAGCTTTGCATGTGTGAACACAGGAGTCCAAGATTCAGGTATTCTGAGATTTGGAGGGTTTGTCAAGATCCGGAAAGGTTTAATTGTCAAAAATGAGCAGATGAAGATAGAAAGGACTTAGCAAAGTTCACAACTCACAATTTGCAAGTGTTAGGTTACCTTTTTGATGAAAGTGACTTTTGTCACTTATTGTAATTCACAAGTTAGAAAATGAACCTTATTCTCAGAAAAGTGATGTAAAATATAGCCAAAAATAAGGTTGATTATATTTTTGTATTTCAAAAAGGTAGTTATTAGGTAGTTGTGAAGTAGTTACAAATTGGTTACAAAGTAGTTACTAGGGAGAAGCCTATAAATACAAGGTTATTTCATATGTAAAGGGAAAAGGGGGGACTCTTTTGAGAGAACTCTGAAAAAGGGGAAACTCTGGAGAAATTTTTAGAGATATTTTGAAAAGCTTTTATGTTTACACTATGTACAAAAAGGATTTTGGAATTGTATAATTTCAAAGATAATGAAAAATGCAGTTTAGTTCGTGTGCTCTAAACACATTCTTATGTTATCATTACTAATTTCTCGTATGTTGAATTGGTAATCCCTTTTATGCACATGTGTAATACATTGATTATCTGTGTGATTGATGTGATGAAACACACCCATCTCCTAGTATGTTGTTTTGGATGTGCTTGTATGACCTATCTCTTCTTATGTTGAGGTTTATTATACTCCTTTCATCATCATTTTATGTTTCAAACTATTTAGTAATAACCCCTTTTGTAATCATTATTAGTTGTGGAATCTCAATTTGTTTTCATATGTCTACCGTTGGGGTTTCTATTATTCATCTTTTCCTAGTTTTGTGTTTTCTCTTTTATGTACTTTCAGTTTAAAAGTACACAAAAATACCAAAAACCCAATCATATGAGGGAGCTACCCCTCCCAAACGCAGAGGAAAGCTGATAATTCAATAACAATTTCTCCAACTATTGGGACAATTTAGTCACCGCTCCAAGGGCAACAAGTCATTTTCAAAGTTTATTTCACGGTGACAAATCTATTTACCAACATATTTTTGGTGACTCCACTGGGGATCGACGAGTTGAAGCATTGGTGCCATTACAAGTACCACCCAAAAAAGAAATTGGCAACTCTATCTGAAAGAAGAATCTTGAAAGATGGTTTGGTATCGAAGAACCCGGATACATAGCATGCAACTTCCTGAATCGGACAGTGACAATGATGATGAAGATTATCCTTCTCCTACGTCCTCTGCTCAACAAAATCAAGTTCTTGATGACCCTAAGCAAATGGAGTTCCTGAAGAGTTTCTATGGTGGCATGCAATTTGTGTCTAACTAGGTTCATCCTTCCTTGTTTCAAATGTTACAAAAGATTGAAGAAAAAGATGGGAAGGAGACTAATTTTCTTGCTTGTGATGATAACTCCCTATCAGAGGAGATTCATGCACCAGAAGATAAAAGAAATTGTGCAAAGATATATCATTCACATGATAAGCACAGCAATGAAGGAACAAAAGTTTTTCCTGCAAATGAACCAGTATTGAATGAAACATCTTCTAATCAAAGGTCTAAAAAAGACTCATCGGAACATGCATGTACTAGAGAAGTTATAATATTTTCTCATGATAGAACATGCCCACTTGAGCAAGATGAAAAAGAAGTGATGGGCCTAACCAGTGTTGTCATTGATGTCAACATACTCTTGTTGCATTAATGATAAGGATTGGATGAGCTATGTGCTGAGGATATTGAGAAAATTAGTCTCAATCAGGAACAGTGAAGAATAGTGATGATAGTCAGGTAAAAGTCAAAGATAGGATGAGGATCAGAGGATGCGGATTAAAGGGTTTGTAGATATGTGTCTTAAGATGATCCAGTAGAGATATTAGAGGTCCGTATGAAGATATGAAGAAGTTGTGGTTGCTCAAGTAAAACCGGTTCTGGTAGGTGTTCAGATGTGATAGAGTGTTACAGAAAGGTCTGGTGAGATCCAGAAATACATTTTCCTATTCTGCAAATTTGTGGGAGTGTTGGGAAAGTCCTTATGATGTGTCAACTCTATTGGTTCATGGTTTGAAGGTCCACAAGCATCTATTTCTTTGTGACAAGTAATGACAGACTATGTTCTTGAGGTTCCAGATGAAGGAGAGATGGGTTTCAGTAAGTAGATGAAGTGTGGATGTTCTTGGTGATTCAAGCAAGCTTGTGGAGGTCTTTGGATCGTGTTTAGTTTGTGTTGATGGTCTGCATTGAAGTTGGAGCTCGCAATAGAAGAATAACTTCCAGATGATGGTGTTCTTCTTGAGATTGGCCGACTAGATCAGTTATACATCCTGTAGATGTTCTTGTGGATGTTTGCCGACTTAGATGATCATTCCTAACTTGATGTCTTGTATAAATAAGAGATTGCAAAGTCATTTCAAAGTTCTTGAAGAAAAGATTAGAATATTGTAGTGAGGAGGAGAGCGAAAGGCAAAGCAGAAGTATTGGGCATAAATGGAACTGATTCAAGCATAGTGAAGATGCTATTCCCTAGTTCATGTATGTGATACTTATCTCTTTGTAGACAATGTGTCTCTTGTAGGCAGTGAGCCTCTTGTGAGCAGTGTGCTCAGGTAGTGAACCCTAATTGGAATGTACCATTTTGTTCCTTCTATTCTTCTAATAGAGAATACAATCTTGGGTTAATCACCCCATGGTTTTTCCCTTAACTGGGTTTTCCACATCAAAATCTTGGTGTCTAATGTGTTGATGTGTTTTTGCTTTTGATCTAAATGCATTATGTTTATGATTGATACACTGCTAATCATTAAGAGGATTTAAGTGTGTAATTGGAGAAATTTTTGCACAACTGATTCACCCCCCCCTCTCAGTTGTGTGCCCTAAGTCTAACAATTGGTATCAGAGCAAGGTTCCTCTAAAAAGAGCTTAACCACTTGAGGAGATCCAGGATGTCATCTTACAAGAAGGATAGTCCAAAGTTTGATGGAACCAATTTTAATCTCTGGAGAGGTCACATGAAATGTCACTTGAGATGTATGGGAATGGCGTACTGGACCATGGCTACAACACAGTATGTACCTCCACAGGGTGGTCCGAAAACCCAAAGTGAAATCACAGATGCTGTAAACAATCTGCAGACTATAGAGGCTCTTCTAAGTGCATTATCTAATTCAAATCTCTCAAATGTTATTGACCTACCAACTGCTTTTGAGATTTGGCAAAAATTAGAACTTCTGCATGAAGGAGACAAGTATGTCAAAAGTGCAAGATTACAAAGTCTGAAAGGAAATTTTGAAAATCTGAAGATGAGAGAAGATGAAAACATCACTACTTTTATGCCAAGAGTAAATGAGCCTGTTTGTGGGATTAGAAATGCTGGTGGAGTCTTGGATGAAGATGAGATTGTTGGAAAAATTCTCAGATACCTTCTTGCTTCTTACAAAATCAAGGCTGTTGTCATTGAAGAATTTAGAGCTCATACAACTATCACAAGAGATCAATTGGCTGCATTTGAAATGACAGAGTTTGGAGATGACCCTCCCAAGACTGAATCTGCATTCAAAGCCAGTGCTTCTATTAAAGGTAAACAAAGGTTTGATCTGGGAGAGAATTCATCAAGGAAGTTGTCATGGTATGAAAAAGCAAGAAAAGATCTAGAAGAAGAAGTAGAAACTGCTCAACTTGAAGCCATTATTGCAAAAAGGCTGCCAAGAGGATCTGGTAAGTATGAAGGAAAATTACCTTTTAAGTGTTTTAACTGCAATAAGATTGGTCATTTTGCCTCAAGGTGTCCGGAGAGGTTTTCAAGGCAAAATCCTATCAAGCCAAGGTTCTAAAAGAACTGTTACTATGTACATGAAGATGATGATAATGAAGGAGTAACAGATGATGAATCAGAGATAGGAAACAAACCTGGAAATGAATGGGTGTTCATTGCCATCAAGGAAGAAGATCCAATGTCCTCTGTATCTATTAATCATAAGACTGTGGAAAGAGCTCTGGCTACCCAAGTTGAAGAGAAAGATGATTGGGTCATTGACAGTGGATGCTCTCACAATATGACAGGTGACAAAAATAAGTTCATAGATTTGGAGAGGTATGAAGGAGGAGTGGTAAAGTTTGGTGATAATTCTGCTGGTAGAATCAGAGGAAGAGGAACTATTTCTTTTGATGGAAGGAAAAAAACTGGTAATGTACTGTATGTTGAAGGTTTGAAGCACAATCTTCTTAATGTTGGATAGCTGGTGGACAAAGGCTATGATCTCCAATTCAAGAATGGAAAATGCAAAATCTTTGAAAGTTCTGGAATAGAGATTGCATCCGGTACTCAAAATTGCATCCGGTACTCAAACTAAAGGTAATATCTTCCACTTGGTTTGTACTGGTAAAAGTTTCTTATTTGTTCAAGTTGATCAGAGTTGGTTATGGAATAGAAGGATGTGTCATGTGAATTTTGATAATATCATCAAGATAAGCAATACTCAGGCTGTAACAGATCTTCCAAAATTGGTGAAACCTACTAACATCTTGTGCAAGGAATGTCAGTTGGGTAAGCTGAGCAGAGTCACATTCAAAAGTAAGGAATAGTATTCTACCGGATTATTGGACTTGGTTCATACTAATCTTTGTGGTCCGGCAAGAATCAGAAGTATTCAAGGTGATAGATACGTCATGCTACTAATTGATGACTATTCCCAGATGATGTGGGTAACCTTTCTAAAAGAGAAATCAGAAGCTCTTGAAAAAATCAAAATATTCAAGGCTATGGTAGAGAATGAAACTGGATTAAAATTGAAGTGTCTGAGGTCTGATAGAGGTGGAGAATTCACATCTGGTGGGTTCATAGAGTTCTGTGAGAAACATGGAATTAAGAGATAGTTGTTTGCTCCTAGGACTCCACAGCAAAATGGAGTAATGGAGAGAAAGAACCGGACCATCCAGGAAGCATCTAGGACCCTGATGATGGAAGCAAATGTTCCTCAGAATTATTGAAGAGAAGCTGTCAGCACTACAGTCTATACTCTCAATCAAGTTCAAATCAGAAGCAATACCAGTAAGACTCCTAATGAACTCTGGTTTGACATTACTCCTACTGTAAGATATTTCAGAGTCTTTGGTAACAAATGCTACATCAAAAGAGATGAAGATCTAGGCAAGTTTGATGCTAGAAGTGATGAAGGAATATTCTTGGGCTACTCTACTTAAAGCAAAGCATACCGGTGTTATAACAAGAGACTAAGAAAGATGATAGAAAGTACAAATGTGAAGGTTGATGAGGGAATTGAGAAACCCTCGAGGTTTTATGAGTATGATGAAGATGATCAAAATGGTGTTCTGATTCAAGGAGCCCAAGCCTCTTCTCAGAGTCAGATTCAAACTGATCCGGTAAACCAGGAAGAAGAGATGAGTTTCAATGAGCCTAATCAAGAATCAGAAGTGCAAGAAATTCCCAAAGTTCCCAGGCATGTAAGACTAAACCACTCTGAAGATTAGATCATAGGTGATAAAAGAAAAGGAGTACAAACAAGAAGGAAAAGTGCTCAAGATTCAGAAGAGTATCGTATGATTTCAAAGATTGAACCTAAGACAGTGAATGAAGCTTGCAATGATGAAAACTAGACTAAGGCAATGGAGGAAGGCTAGTACAAATTGAGAAAAATCACACTTGGGATCTTGTTCCCAAACCTAGAAACAAGAATGTGATTGGAACAAAATGGGTTTTCTAGAACAAACTAAATGAAGTTGGTGAAGTAATCAAAAATAAAGCCAGATTGGTCTGCAAGGGTTATTCTCAAATAGAAGGAGTTGATTTTGAAGAAACTTTTGCTCTGGTGGCAAGAATTGAAGCAGTCAAACTATTTCTTGCTTTTGCTGCTTTCAAGGATTTCAAATTATATCAGATGGATGTCAAATCTGCCTTCCTGAATGGTGACTTGGAAGAAGAAGTGCACATTGAACAATCGGATGGTTTTCAATTAACTGATCATGGTGATATGGTCTGCAAGTTGAAGAAGGCATTGTATGGATTGAAGCAAGCCCCAAGAGCCTGGTATGAAAGATTAGAAAAGCATCTTTTGAAGATTGGTTTCAACAAAGGTACTGCTGACAGTAACTTATATTTCAAAATGGATCATGAAAACATCTTGATTGTTGAAGTGTTTGTTGATGATATCATTTTTGGAGGAAGAGATAGTATGTGTAAAACTTTTACAAATCAAATGAAAAGTGAGTTTGAGATGTCTATGCTTGGTGAAATGAAGTTCTTCTTAGGTCTGCAAATCACTCAAACAAAGAAAGGAATCTTCATTTCTCAGACCAATTATGTGAAAGAATTGTTGAAGAAATTTGGGATGGAAGATTCAAAGCCAATGAATACTCCTATGGCAACCAGATGTAAGTTGAGCAAAGATGATGACTTTCCTAAGGCAGATCAGACAAAGTACAGGTCAATGATTGGAGGATTGTTGTATCTCACTCAAACTAGACCAGACATTATACAAGATTTTGGTCTTGTTGCTAGATTCCAAGCTGATCCTAGAGAATCTCATGTCATGGCAATCAAGAGAATTTTTAGATATCTAAAAGGGACAGTTGAGTATGGTCTGTGGTATCCTAGAGATCATGATTTCTCTCTTCATACATATATAGATGCTAATTGGGTAGGAGATGTGGATGACTGGAAGAGTACCAGTGGTGGAGCATTCTTTTTGGGGAAGAGATTGGTTTCTTGGCTAAGCAAGATACAAGAGGCAATATCTCTGTCTACAACGGAAGCAGAATATATTGCAACAGCAGGTAGTTGCACTCAAGTTTTGTGGATGAAGCAAATGTTAAGAGATATTAAAGTGGAGTATGAGGAGCCTATCACAATTTTTTGTGATAATTCAAGTGCAATAAACATATCTAAGAATCTGGTGTTACATTCAAAGACTAAACATATATCCATCAAGTTTCAGTTTTTGAGAGAGCAAGTGAACAAGAATGAAGTCAAATTGGAGTTTGTGCCTTCCAAGGATCAGATTGTAGACATCTTTACTAAACCTCTACCTAAGGACTCTTGTGAGTATCTCAGGGAGAAGTTAGGGGTTATTTCCCCTCTAGTGATGAACTAAGGTGCACTAAGGTGCATCAGTCTGGTGGCTATCACAGTCATACCTTGTGATCTAGATTGATGATGGGGAGCTGCTACTCAGGGGGAGCAGCAGGTATGATTTTGAAGTGGTGGAATTACAAGTATGTGCCCTTTTCCATTGATGTCAAAGGGGGAGAGAAGACATGTGAAAAACAAGTGGTTGCTGATCAAAGGGGGAGCAATAAAGGGAGAGAAGACATGTGAATGGTTGTTGCTGAAAGAGGGAGTTGTGACAGTAAGGAGAAGTTCTTGTCTTGATGGTTAAAATAGTTTTTCACATCATATGTTGCCATTAATGACAAAGGGGGAGATTGTTGCAAGTATGGACCTAACCAGTGTTGTCATTGATGTCAACATACTCCTATTGGATTAATGATAAGGATTGGATGAGCTGTGTGCTGAGGATATTGAGAAAATTAGTCTTAATCAGGAATAGTGAAGAAAAGTGATGACAGTAAGGTAAAAGTCAAAGATAGGATGAGGATCAGAGGATGCAGATTAAAAGGTTTGTAGATATGTGTCTTAAGGTGATCCAGTAGAGATTTCAGAGGTCCGCATGAAGATATGAAGAAGTTGTGGCCATTCAAGTAAAACTGGTTCTGGTATGTGTTCAGAGGTGACAGAGTGTTACAGAAAGGTCCAGTGAGATCCGGAAATGCATTTTTCTATTCTGCAGATTTGCGGGAGTGTTGGGAAAGTCCTTATGATATTTCAACTCTATTGGTTCATGGTTTGAAGGTCTGCAAGCATCTATTTCTTTGTGACAAGTAATGACAGACTGTGTTCTTGAGGTTCCGGATTAAGGAGAGATGGGCTTCAGTAAGTAGATGAAGTGTGGATGTTCTTGGTGATTCAGGCAAGCTTGTGGAGGTCTTTGGATCGTGTTCAGTTCGTGTTGATGGTCTGCATTGAAGTTGGAGCTTGCAATAGAAGAATAACTTCCAGATGATGGTGTTCTTCTTGAGATTGGCCGACCGGATCAGTTACACATCCTGCAGATGTTCTTGTGGATGTTTGCTAACTTAGATGATCATTCCTAAGTTGATGTCTTGTATAAATAAGAGATTGTGAAGTCATTTCAAAGTTGTTGAAGAAAAGATGAGAATATTGTAGCGAGGAGGAGAGTGAAAGGTAGAGTAGAAGTATTGGGCGTAAATGGAACTAATTCAAGCATAGTGAAGATGCTATTCCCTAGTTCATGTATGTGATACTTATCTCTTTGTAGACAATGTGTCTCTTGTAGGCAGTGAGCCTCTTGTGAGCAGTGTGCTTAGGCAGTGAGCCCTAATTGGCATGTACCATTTTGTTCCTTCTATTCTTCTAACAGAGAATACAATCTTGGGTTAATCACCCTGTGGTTTTTCCCTTAACCAGGTTTTTCTCATCAAAATCTTGGTGTCTTATGTGTTGATGTGTTTTTGCTTTTGATCTGAATGCATTATGTTTATGATTGATATACTGCTAATCACTAAGAGGATTTAAGTGTGTAATTGGAGAAAGTTTTGCACAACTGATTCACCCCCCTCTCAGTTGTGTGCCCTAAGTCTAACAATTCACATGATAAGGACAACAATGAAGGAACAAAAGTTTTTCTTGCAAATGAACGGGTATTGAATGAAACATCTTCTAATCAAAGGTCTGAAAAAGACTCATCAGAACATGCATGTACTAGAGAAGTTATAATATTTTCTCATGATAGAACATGCCCACTTGAGCAAGATGAAAAAGAAGTGATGGAGATGGAAAAAGAATATTGTATGAAAGCATGCAATAATGAAGAAGAAATCTTTCCAAATGATGGCACGTTCTCAGTTTCTTTGAAGAATATCACTCCTCTTGTGACAACTTGTTCTGGTTCCACAACTATATCTTTCATGAAAGATTTTTGTGACATGGTTAATGTTCGAAGGAGTGCAGAAGAAATTTTGGACCAAAGTGTAAACAAAGAGGATGAAGATGAGTCACAAAATACTTTCTTGACATGCATGCAACCTGAGAAGGAGGACAATGATAAAGACATAACATTACAAGAACTCTCTCATAAGGTTTTCATCACATATCGGTGTCTAAATGCTCCTGATAATGATTTTCTTTGTGATGAAGATGTCATCCTTTCTCCTTTATCATTTATTGAAGAAGAGTACTCAACGATTAAAACTAAAGGTACTAATCAAGACAAAGCATGGAGTACTTCCCCTCCAAATGTACACAAAAACCATAAGGATATTGGGTGTGAATCTATGCAAAGAGAGGTTAGAAACAAGTTTGTGCCTAAATCTCCTTGTTTGAATGGTTCTGGTATATCCTATTCTCAAGACCTTTGTCCTTTGGATGCTAATGAGAGTGCTGAGGAAGCTAGTGTGAGAAATGTTTTTGAGAGCATGCACAAGATTGTAAATATGCAAAGTATTGATGAGGAACTACATGTTCTGACTTGTTCTCCTTTACTACATTTAAGGGATGAAAATATTATTTATTCCTCATCAATTGTAGAAGAGGATTTTCAAGATGATAAAATGTATGATGCAAATCCATTACTTCTTCTTCCTCGTGTACCATCTTTGGATAATGGGCATTTTGGGTTAGTTGTGATAAAAGAGGAGGAATTTTCTTTTACAAGAGATGATTCCATAATAAAAGAGGATGTTACTCATAAGGGAGATGTACAAGCTAGATCAGGTGACTATGGTGTAGATAAAATCACTTCTATGGGTCAATCACAAGATACAAATTGGTCGTCTTCTTCGCTCTTTTCATCATCTTTTGATAAGACATTGCTTGAGTTTCTTGCTGCAAAGGAAGAGAGGGACTTTATAATGAGAAATAGTCATATGCAAGTAGGAGTTGATATTCAAAAATTAAATTCATCATTTACACTTGGAAGGGTCTCCTCACCTCATAATTTGTACAAGGGATGTCTAATTCACGACTTGATTTCTTTTAATCTAGATAATTTAAGATATATTCAGATAGGGAATATCAGTATACTCAGTTCAGTACATGAAGAATAGAGAAGTGTAAATGAAAATCCAGAGGCTTCCTATACTTGTGATGAGAAATGGTTGTTTGGTGTATTATTCAAGGAGCCCTCATTTTTCATGCAGCTTATTTTTCTTGTCACTTTGGAATGGTTACTGAGTTCACAGACACCTCATCCATGCTCATCTCTTTTCCATACATGTGCATATTTTTCTCAGCCTATCAATGGGTTCACTTGATCTTTCCTAGGCAGTTTGAGGTAGGAGTCTCCTACCATGTACATAGGTTAACCAGGTGTTTTGGTTGTCTGTCTTGTTTCAGTTTCTGTTGTTTTTATTGTTTGCCTTGTCTCTGTGTGTCTTTATCCCATTGTTTCCCCTTGTACATCATGTTATCTCCTAATTCTACCCATCCAATGGATAAGGCACTATTCATTACCAGAGATTCTATGTTCATCCTACGTCCTTAAGGTCCTTGTCCCCAGTTAGAGCCAGTTGTTGGCCTCATTTTTCAACTATCCAAATTTTAAACCTTTTGCAAATTAAACCTCTATACTAAGTCATCTTTTTGGTTGTAATTTGTCAATGTCATGCTTCTTGTGTCAATCATGTCAATAATTTGTTATCATAACGTCTTTCTTTCTCTTATTTCTCTCCATTAAAGCTCTAAATAGCAATATTATGCCAAGGCAAAAATTCACGGCTTAGTAATATTTTATTTTGCATTCACTTTCATTTTGTACTAAGCCCACATTAACTTTCATTTTTCGCAAAGCCTATTATGCGTTGGCTTTTGTTCTTCGCAAAACTTGCATCAATTTCTATCTTTTGCTCAGTTTGCGTGACTTGTGATTTTGGCTAAGTTGGACATTTTGGCTTTTTACCGATGGCATAATTCTACAAGTCCGGAGAGATGATTTTAAAAAAAAAATTTCACGTTTACTTGTGGTAGTCGGGACTTAAATATTGATTTTTATTGTTTAAAATCACTGATGGCACGTTGTTCTCCTTTGAAACAAGTGCAAGAAGAATCAAAAAGGCATAAATTTGCAAGGGCATCCAAAGTTTCATGTTCATTATTCACTTGGGTGAAAGCTTGTCACATTTACCCACATCCATCTCCTAAAATTTATGTTGAAGCTTGTGGGAATGAAGAAGAAGGTGGCCACGCTTCCCTAAACTCATGCCACAAATATCGACTATTGATAATGACAAGCATTCACCATTGTTTCCGATGCACATAGCGGGTTTTATCTCTTGTTTCAAATAAACAAATCATATGTTAAATTTATAAAAAGTTACATGCCGAAGAAGGTGGCTAACAACCTATGATGAACATGCTAATATTAAAGAATGCTCGGTGTGTAGCTATTAAACGATTGAAAATGATCCTCAAACTGTTAAAGGTGTTATGGCACATAGCAATGTACACAAATTTTAGTTGTTGAGAAAAAAAAATTTACATTCCTCACGTAAAGGCGAAAGACATGCTCAAATACACTGACTCAAAGAAATGTAATCTCATCGAACTGAAAAATAGGCAAGGAAGACATGAATTAGTTTTATTGAGTAAGAAACCTCCAAACTGTTCAAACACAATAATCGGCATGTATGCATGAAATGAAGAGAATGGATGAGATTTTACAAATACAGTGGATGGGAAAATATAGAATAAACCTCTCCATCAAATTACATGATGTATATATCAGTTTGAAATTCTCTTGAAGTTTAAATGGAAGCAAGTCGCTGTGTTCACCACCTTTGAATCTCAAAAAATGGAGGGTTTTAGAAACTTTCTTTACAAATGCAAAAGCCAGACTCCAAAACGTTTGCCAACATCATCTTTGCTCTGCACCAAATCAGAGATTTGGAAAATGGTTTGACCAAGAAAAATTTTGTCAGATATTATAGCTAGAAATGTTGCATAATGAATCTCATGGACTGTCATGACTGCAGGATATGCACAAAATGATTTTGTTGAAGAAGCTTTAGAAACCTTCAATATATGAACAAAACAGATTTGTTGAAAAGGGACACCAAAACTTTCTAGCAAATGCAAGTGGTAGGTGTTGAGTCAAGCTGCTCAAATTGATTTCTGACACATATAATAGTTGTAAGTGCCTTGACAGATTTGTATGCAAAGTATGGAAGCGTAAAGATAACATCTTAGTTATTTGACAAAACACTTCAACGAAATGTGTTCTAAAAGAGTTACAATATTGTAGGACATGCAGCAAATGGACATTGTTGAAAAGGCCGCATAAGCTCTTAAGCAAATACAACTCTCATAGCACACAAATGGTTTGACAAGATGCTACAAAGATATTTACTTGACATGCTTTATCTGTTAGCATTATCGTGCTTGGAAGATTGTCTCACACCACCAGAAAGACTTTCTAAACCCATTGGTTGTTCCTATCGGTGTATTCCTTGAATCTCCTATGGGTGCAAGTGCTAGTATAGTTGGAAATGTACCGGTAAGTATGCAAATTGTCACAGCACAAACAACCTTTTCATATTTGGCCTCAAAGAAATATGGTCTCATTGAATACAATGACTGCGGGATAGATATACTAAATGGATTTGTTGAAAAGTCCCGAGAAACTTTCTAATGGCAGTTACAAAACTGAATTCCACATCCTTTGCCAGCATTCTCACGGCTGATGCCAAAATGGGATTTTTCAAAAAGCAAAGCATAGTTAAAAGTGGACTTTGTCAGATGTAGTAGTGGCAAATGCCCCGGTCGACATATCTGTAAAATGTGGAAACATAGCCAAAGCACGTAAACTGTTTGACAAATGTTTCAAAGAAATCTATTCTCATAAACTGCTATGATTGTTGGATATGCACAAAATGATTTTCTTGGAAAGGCCTTATAAACATTCAAGCAAATGCACTTGGCGGGTGCAAGGCTGCAATCCATTAATTTTTACTAGCATTATCCATACCTACGTTCAAACAGGTTATGGTTATTCATCAACGTATAACGGAATGGGGATTTTGTTAGATATTATAGTTTGCAGCACTCTGGTAAACATGTATACTAAAACCTAGACAAGGTGTTGAACTGTTTGAATAAAATGCCTTAAAGTAATATGGTCTCACAAGATCATGATTTCATGGACTGCAATGATCTCATGGAATGCACAAAATATAGCATACATATAAAACAAAATTATTAAAAAAGGCTTTGGAAACTTTAAAGCAAATGTAATTGGCAGATGTAAACCTAGTATGCAAGCCTCTGCCCGCATCATCCTTTTGTGTCAAAATGGAGTATTGGAGTAGTGTATGGCTACCTACCAAAGTTTAATAAAATAGAGATCTTTATCATATTTTATATTACAAAATGCTCTGGCAGACCTATGCATAAGCTTGAATAGGGTGTGTGAAGTTTTATCAAAATTCCACAATAAAATGTACCGCTACAATGCAAATATGTCCACGATGAGGAGAGACTCAAATTATGTTTCAAAATGCAACAGACTGATTTGGAACTAGATGAAGCCACTCTTGCAAGTGTTGTTGGTGCATGTGCTAATCTAACCATCTTAGAATATGGTAGAGACATTCATTCAAGCATAATCAATATTGGATTCATATCACACATGAATATGGTCAATTCCCTGATCATAATGTATACTAGATATTGAAGCATAGAAGATGTATGATAAATTTTTAAACATGATTTTATCTCATGGAACACAATGATTACTAGTTATTCCTAATATAGGCATGGCATGGAATCCCCAAGGCTATTTGAATAAATGGTACTCAAGGACATAAAACCAAATGATGTGATTTTTTTTTTATGTTCTCACTGGTTGTAGCCATACAGATTTAATGGATAATGGAAGTCAATATTTTCATTCTATGAGTCATGAGAAACACATTATGCCAAAGATGGACCATTGTGCTTGCCTGATTGACTTGCTTGGTCATGTCCACCATCTTGATTGATGCCATTTGAACTTGATGACATAGTCAAGTGCTTGTAGACTTCATGGAAACTTGATGGATCATAGAACAAAACCAGGCAGTAGGATCACTTGGTAGAAACCTCAAAGTTATGCAATGCAGAGAAAAGGTGTTTCTTCAACTCTTATAACCTACTTCCTTTCATACATAATGTGTCTTGCAATATACAAGCCAAGAGGGTTCGACTTATCATCAATAGAAAGTTTAGGAAGCTAGTCAGCACAACACGATGAAATTATCATGGTCTCTCAACCGAATGGATTGAGTTAGATAAACTTTATTGAATTATTCTAAGAGAACTAACAATTGTAAGAAGAGTGCCAAACTCCCAAAAAAGTGAGTAGATTGATGCTCTCATGTGTGATTTGAATCTTCTAAATGATTAGAAGTCTACTCATTGTTCCATGGGAAAACAAGGATCAAGAGCATACTAGAAAATTGATTTAGAAAAGCTTTCTATCTCCTAAGATATGGAAATTATCTATGTTAGAGTAATATCAATGAATTGGAGCAAGGAAAAGAATGGTTGATTGACACATTTTGGCTTAATAAAGTGTGAAAATCAAGTATTTCTATCAATTCATAAGGTATGTGAAATAAGAAGAATGTGTAATGTCTCCTTCAACTAGCTCTCTCTGCATAATGCTTTGAGATTGAAATGAGAAATTGATGGCAATGGAATTCTATAGCTATGATCAGAGCAGGGAAATGTGCAACTATTCTCATCATCCAAGCTTTGTATGTGTGAACACAGGAGTCCAAGATTCAAGTATTCTAAGATTCGAAGGGTTTGTCAAGATCCGGAGGTTTAATTGTCACAAACAAGCAGATGAAGATAGAAAGGACTTAGCAAAGTTAACAACCCACAATTTGCAAGTGTTAGGTTACCTTTTTGACAAAAGTGACTTTTGTCACTTATTGTAATTCACAAGTTAGAAAATGAACCTTATTCTCGGAAAAGTGATGTAAAATATAACTAAAAATAAGGTTGATTATATTTTTGTATTTCAAAAAGGTAGTTATTAGGTAGTTACAAATTGGTTATAAAGTAGTTACTAGGGAGAAGCCTATAAATACAAGGCTATTTCATATGTAAAGGGAAAAGGGGGGACTCTTTTGAGAGAACTCTGAAAAAGGAGAAACTCTGGAGAAATTTTTAGAGATTTTTTTAAAAGCTTTTATGTTTACACTATGTACAAAAAGGATTTTGGAATTGTATAATTTCAAAGATAATGAAAAATACAGTTTAGTTTATGTGCTCTAAACACGTTCTTATGTTATCATTACTAATTTCTCGTATGTTGAATTGGTAATCCCTTTTATGCACATGTGTAATACATTGATTATCTATGTGATTGATGTGGTGAAACACACCCATCTCCTGGTATGTTGTTTTGGATGTGCTTGTATGACCTATCTCTTCTTATGTTGAGGTTTATTGTACTCCTTTCATCATCATTGCACATTTCAACCTATTTAGTAATAACCCCTTTTGTAATCATTATTAGTTGTGGAATCTCAATTGGTTTTTGTATGTCTACTGTTGGGGTTTCTATTATTCATCTTTTCCTAGTTTTGTGTTTTCTCCTTTATGTACTTTCAGGTTAAAAGTACACAAAAATACCAAAAACCCAATCATACAAGGGAGTTGCCCCTCTCAAACGTAGAGGAAAGCTGATAATTCAATAACAGTTTCTCCAACTGTTGGGATAATTTAGTCACCGCTCTAAGGGCAATGAGTCATTTTCAAAGGTTATTTCGCAGTGACAAATCTGTTTACCAACAAGCAGTAAGATTTCTGACTTGTTTTACAACTAATTCACTGTCTCCAAAGACATTAAGACATTTAATGTTCCTTTTTCTAGCCCATTCCAATAAATGGACTAAATCTTCATATTCAGCTGAGTTATTAGAACAGCTAAAAACAAAATGGAAAGACGAATAATACCTTTCACCTATGGGAGAAACTAGAACAGCTCCTCCACCAACACCAACCTTGCTTCTAGAACCATCAAAATAGAGCTATCAAGCATCATTTTTAGATTCTACAACCTGCTGGTTTTCTCCTTTTAGCAGATTTGGAATGACTAGATTCTTCTCTTGTATCATATACACACCAAGACCTATTTCATCCATCTGATCAAAAGGATCTATTTCATGATTTTCGACCACCCACTGATCTAAAACTAGATCAGGTATGCCCTCTAAAGGTGTACTTGGATCTTGGATAGTAGGTAAATCTTCTTGATAAAAAATTGAAAGGTTTGCATTTATTGGACTGGGTGTATATGGTTCAAGATGATCTTTTTCTAATGGTTCAGATTTTATTGTAACTTTGGTTCCATATCTGGTTCTAAAAAATAGATGTGTCTAATTAGAAGATAAATAACCTCCTAATCTTGTTGTAAAATCTCTAGATAAACAGATGGAAAATCAATGACATGTATATCTTTATGTATGACAAAATTTGGACATGCATGTAAGGTAAGACCTAGATTCTTGAATATTCCAACTATGTTGACCTCAGTACCATCTAATTGCATGACTCCTCTTACAATGGGCTAATATTTCAGACCAAGTTTATCAGCTACCTATTTTGGCATCACTGAGCCACTAGCTTCTGAGTCAATCATATAGTTATGCACTAAATGATCACCAACTATCAAGGTAACATAAAAAGATGGTGGTTTGATCACTTGTTTTGGTTGTTCATTGTTATTCTGTGTCTCATTACTAAGCATAACCTACGGCTGAGTTGTTTGAAGCTCAATTGACAAAGACAATTGAGCTAAAGCATCTTGCAATAAATCTTTCTGACCAGGGATGTGGAAATCATCTAATCTGGACATGCTAATAGTGGCTTTCTTCATATGATCCAAAATATTGAAAGAAGGACCACAAACCTTTTGTTGTTCTTTGAGAACAACAGTATCTAATTGATCTTTACTTGGTTGTTTCTAAGCTTCTAGCTGTCTTTTTTCAGTTGTTTTCTGTGCTCTTGGCAGAATATGAATATTTTGAGAAGTGGAAGCTTGATTTGGACCTTGTTGACTTACAGAAACTATACTTTGCCCTTTATCAGCTTGCTGTTATACATTTCCAACTTGCTGTTTATTAATATCAGCTTGTTGTTGTAAGTTAACAACTCTCTTTTTGACCTGGTATTAGCTACAATAGTAGTAAAAGAGTGTTTCTGACCTAGTAGTTGATTTACACCACAAAACTCATTAGATTTCTAGTTCATTAGAGCAACATCAAGATTACTATGCTGAGTCTAAACATCTAGTTGATCATTTACATCACTTGCTCTATTTTCAGCAACAACATAATTATTCTATACCATGAGTACTTGACTGACCACTCCATTCATGCAAGTAGCCTGGTTATGAGGCTGATTACACGGATAACACCATGCATAATCCTGAATCATTTTATTTTGTATAGGTACAAGCTCTTTTGATGAACTAATAGCATTGGGATTATACTCCCGATCTGATCTGTTATTGTAGTCTCTTTTTTGTCCTTGGTAATATGCCTGACAAGGAGTCCTATTTGCCTAATATGGGGCTTGGTATGGTCTATTATTCTAATTTTCTTGAATTTTTAGGCTTACTAAGTCATTGCTTACAGTCTGCAATAATTTTTCTATATTTTGTTGATTTCCTTTAAGCTCTTGAATATCATACAGAATTGGATTAGCAGCATTTTTAACAGTGTTTTGATAGCCAAAGGTTGGTATAGTGGGAATTGATGTAATAAGAGGTACTTCTATTGGTATTGATGGTTGAATATCAGGAAATATTGGCATAGGAGGTTTGGTGCAATTTTACCAGCTTGTATTAAACTATTTTCTACCCTTATTGCAATATCAAATGCAGCTGGTAAAGTAACCCCACCCATTGAGTGAATCATGACAGCAATATCACTATTTAATGCTCTTAAATCATACAAAAATGCATGTTCAAGTGAATGTTTTACCATTTCTAGAATTCTATTCCATGTCCTTTGAAATCTGTAATCAAAATTTGTCATTTGCTCTTATGGGGCACTCTTGATAGTAGTCATTTGCTCAACAAGTGATAAATGATTAGATTTATCTTGAAATTGTCTATTCAAAGCAGCTCCTAATTCATCCCATGATGTAATAGAATTAACTCTTAGACTTCTAAACCATTGTAGAGCTTTACCTCTAAATGATGATGCTAATAGCCTGATTACTACATTCTCTTCTGTAATATGATGAACAAAAAATAATGATGCTACATCTCTGATGTGTTCTATCAGTGTGGTTCCATCCTCACCATTGAAATTAGGCAAACTTTTTAATGCAGCCACTGGTATATCATCATGTTGCCTTAAATTTAATGGGCTGACCCCATTAAAGGTAACAAATGGCTGATTTCTTGGTGGTATTGGTGGTCAATTTCCTCTACCTCCTCCTCCTCCAGGTGGTGATGCTCCTCTCGGTGCTCCAGGGGGTGTAGACATTTGAATAACTAGTGTTTGTACTAGTACTTAGATTGGTACTTGTACCTCTTGTAACATAGGTTCCTCTTCCTCAAGCTCTTGAAAAATAGGCACTTGTTCTCTTGGGCTTTCTGGTGGAGAAATATTAGGTATTGATGAACTTGCAAACAAGGGATTCTGATGAGAAGCAAATTCTGGCTATATATTTGGCAGATTTGGTACTATTGTACTTATTGGTCTGAAAGCTCTATCTACTTTTATCCTCCTTTTTTGTGGAGATAACTAAATATGCTTCTTCTCGGGAATCTTTATTTGATCTTGTTTGGTACTTTTCCATAAGCTGCAATATCTGATCTATAAAACCAAAAAATTAGAGTCACCGGGTACTTGAAAATAAACCTCTAAAAGGCAATAAAATCTGCTGATCATTCCAAAACAACAGAAATAATAAGTTCTTTTTGAACTAAAAATTAGTTCAAAGTCCCACCAGGCATACCAAAAACTATTGTCAATTAGGATTGCACCCATGATGCAAAGTTGTGATACTTAGTAATCCTTTGAAACATGGGATCAAACTCAGGCTATGGGTGACCTATATCAAGTTTGAACTTCTAGATTATGGGTTGGTTCCCTTAAAATATTCAATTGGATCTATGACTTTGATGTGGAAAAAGGGTAAAAAGGATCTTTCTAAAAGCAAATAAAACTGTAAAGTATGGTGATGCACCTAATGATGATGAAAACTTCGCAATCTAACTCATAATAGGTCTCAGAAAATCTATCCACACAAACCACTTTCAACAAATTGATCACAAAAATGTTTCTAAGCGAGGCTAGAAAATATTTCTGTTTTGAAGAAAAAGGAGTTTTTCACAACATAAAAGGAAGGTTTTCTAATTGTACAGCCTAAGTCCTATGATTTTTAATGCTATCTAACACATGCAAGTACAAATGAGACAATGATTTTAAAGGTTATGATGTTTAAACACAATAAAATCTCATCAAATCACTCATACAAGTTGCATTAATGGAAGGTAGATACTTGATCAAACTGAAAAATAAAGGAAATAATTGCATAAAACAAAGTAAAGAACATGTAACCTGCTGTAATCTCTATAAATCTACAAATAAGTGAGTTACAAAACCTCTTTCTCTCAAAGTGTAAAGAGGAAAAAGGAAAGAAATAGAAAAACCTAAGTTTTTCTTACAATATATAGTTTTCTCTCTCCAAGAGGCATGAAAAAATTAAATGCAGTCAACTGCCTCTAAAAATAAGCTCTCTAATTTGATCCATGAGCAAACAATGAAATCCCTAAAAATAAAGGTCAAAACCTCCTCAAAATGAGCAAAAATAGCTCCAAACTGCTAGTCTCCATGTGTTTAACCCAAGAGTTGACCAATTTTCTCTATTTTGACCTCTAAGCCATGCAAAAAGATCTCAAAAGTCCTCAGTTAACTTAACTCCTCTATTTTGCATGATTTTGCATGTGTAGATAATGTAGAAAATTAATAAACTAATCATTTGCATGACTTACTCTATTATGAGTTCCACCTCGTTAATCTCTTTGATTTTTACAACTTGTGACAAAATAATAAAGTAATTTATCAAATATTACTTTATTAGTTCATTTACATTATCAATAGTTGTAAAATTATGAAGAAATGGAAGAAAAAGAATACACCTTATCTCTCCATTACATTTGCATAATTTGCATGATTTCATATGATAATGATGCCAAAAAATTAATTAGGTCATCATGCATGAAAAATGAAAAAAAAAAATACCCCCTTATGCCTCCCATGCAAATTAATAGGTCATTACATGCAAGATAATTATGCATTATCAAAGAGAATGATAAATGCATAATCTTCACCTTATAAATCCATACAAAAAGAAAAAAATTATATTTTTAAATTACATATGCATCCAAGGCATAATCATATCCCCTTGTCACTCCATGCAAATAATAAAAAGAAAAACTATGCCATCTTCCTTAACTTTGCATTTCTCCATGCATCATACATTAACCACCTTTATCATATGCAATGTCATAATGTATTATTACTTTGTCTCTTGCACCTTTGTCTTCATGTGACAAAAAGAAACTTCGACCATTATTGTTGACTATCATGAGACAAATAAAAGAATTAAGACACTACACCTTACCTCCTAATGATTTGTATCTTTTGACTTTTGTAAAAATCAAATGCAAATAGAAATAAGTGTTCTGCCCATGGTCCTCCTGTGGCATAATCATTAGGTATCTCAAGACATAAGTCTTGACCTCGGCATTGTATAAGGTGAATGATTTATGTTAAGTCAAAAGAAAAATTGAGAGAAAGGAAAAGATTCCATCGAACAAAAGACAAGACCGAACCCTAAACTTTTCATTTCACTTTGTTGTCTTTTTTTTTGTCTCTGCAACTCGGTAGGATAGGGTTTGAGATCATATGCTATTTCATGCTCTTTCTTCTACCATTTTGATGGCTTCTCTGAGCGATCTTTCATGTGTCTCTTGCAGAATGAAAAAGGTAAGCTTTTGTGTAATGATAATGAATTTTTCTTTTGATCTTTTTGTGATTTATGTTCATTTGGTCCCAGCCTAATTGTTCCTTCTAAGCATTTAAAAGTCTTACATCACACTTTTTAATGTGGCACTTTATCTGTGTTCTCTTCATTTGCAACTATAACTTCATGTTTTTGAGAAGCTTCAAACAAATAAGGCTACGGCCTATAGATTTCTTCAAACAAGAAAATGAGGTGAGTTCTCTTCTTCGGCCTTTATATCTTCATTCCTTTGAACTATGTATATGACAGATATAAGGTTGTCGGAAAGAAAATGAGGGTTTGTGACTTCATTGCAGAAAAATACTTCTTTAACAAGGGTTTTAAAAGAAGATGAGGGTTTTGATATTTTGAAGAAAATAAACCCTTACTAGCCACATCCATGATTGCCTATTATTTCTTGTACATTCTTTTCTCTCTGCAGATATCAAAATACGAGGGTTTCAAAAAAAATGAAAATGAGGCTTTTTTCATTTTTCTCAAAAAATGGTCTTCCTCCTGTCACGGCCCTGCAATATTTTATTTTTGTATCACTTTTCTTTAACTTTATATAATAATACATGAAGATTTTCAAAAGTGTAACATGGGTTTTGTCATTTTTTCAAAAATAAGACCATTCAGGCCGCAGCTATGACTGTATCTTGCTCCATTCTTTGCATTCTCTCTCTTTACTAAATATGTTAATATTTTCTAAGTAAAGAATGAGGGTTTGTGCAGGAATATACCCTTCTGGCTCGACTTGTATCAGCATACCCTTCCTTATCTATATTTTGTAAAAACTCATATGGGTTATTCTGCATTTGCTTTCTTTCTCACCTTTTGACTGTGGCTTCAAAAACATGAAATGATGATAAGGGGTTTGAGAAAATTATGAGCATTCCAGTACAAAACTAAATTTGTCCACATGAATATATAAAGATAAGAACATACAGAACAACCCATTTTTGTTTATTTCACTTCCTGACTGTCATTTGGTATATGCAAGAACTATTTTTAAAATGTATCTTCTTTTGTATGACATCAGATACCTTTAATATAAAAGAAAATTCTTGTAGTTTTTATCATTCATTTATCATTTCTTTTATGATATGATCACTCAAAAATTGATCTTCTTCCATGCTACCTCTTGTAGCTTCTATCACTTCATAATGGTTCAATATAGAATAAGGATGCAATGATTGCATGATGCTCAAGTCTGTAGCATGGTTGTACTTCATTACATGATAACCTACTTCTTTATATCAACTATCTTCTGTAGCTTGTTGTTCTCTTCTCCTGTAACATGTCTTCTAGATTTATAAAATTGTGTACTCTTTCTGCATCTTTATACATCTTACATCTGATTTTGCTCATGTATAAAAGAACATGATATCCACTATTATCTTATAATGATGTTTCCTCTATTAGGTCACTTTCATACTTATGACACCCATATAGACAATAGAAAGATAATTTAATCATAATAGAAATGAAGCTGAATACCTTTTCATAACTGTAATCACTTCGTTGATTACTGCACTTTGTACTTGCATACTCTTGATCAGAATCACTGCTTCTCCTGTAACATGTGATGAAGCAATTTAAATATGACTGAGCTAATTTTTAACAAGCTGCTCCTTGAAGTGGGCATAGTTTATAGGAGCAACTGCTCCTCTTCTCTTTTGTCATGATGACATCACTTCATTTGCAAGTTGATTATTCTGATGCATAGTATCTTCTTGAATAATGCATTCTTCCTTTTACAATCTGATATCCTTTTCAAATGAATAAAAAGAGAACATGTTGGGATCTACCCTTGTGGGAGCCACATTTTCTCTACATGTTTTAAAAGTCTTCAAATCAGCAACATTACTTTTCCTATACCTGCACAGTGAACAAACAAGTTAGCATAAAACATACCTCTTGAAGTTGATTGATCTTTCTCATGATAATTTGATTTATTGCATATGTCTGATTTGATCAATTCACATAAGAGGCATAATGTTTGCAAGTTGATATGTCTGTTGATAAAAAACATGTGATGATTTTAAATATCCATAGCTTCTAACAGGGCTTTCCCCCAAAGTTTTCTAGGCACACTGTCATGACTTGGAGCTAGAGATAAGGGACACGAAGATCAGCTGTCAACTAAGCATATCAACCTTCCAAAAAAGCAATGATGGATATTTATTATTCTTAGTTTAGTCATTCCCACGGCTTGTGTGGGACACATTTAGATATTTCTTTAAATATGATTAGTTACTTTATCTTATGCAAATGATTTATGTATGTTTACTTTTTTGAATCAAATGCATAGGATAGAATAACTGAATCTGATATGAAACATATGTTTAAAACATGATATGAAATGACAGTTTTATAAATACCTTTCTTTCACGCTAAAATGTGATCACTTGAATAATCCAATCATCTTATAACGAAAAACCAAAAACTAGTTAGATTTTGTCTGTCATTCATTGATTGTCTGATATCTTGTCATCATATGTTTCACTTGTCAGGATGTTTTGACAGTTCTGATTGGACTATCAGATTATCCTGACAAATGATCCTTCTTTGTCTCTAGCCAAGACATCATACATTCAATGATTGCTCATTAACTTAAAAGTTTTCTTTTACTCTTTCTGTGACAACTACAATTCAGTCTAACTAAATTAGGTGTGAACATAATTTAGTAACACTTATGGCAACCTCTTAGGGGTGTTTGCCTGATAAACAAAATAGAACCAGTAGCCTTTGCAATTCCATTGGGCAAATGAGTCTTTTTCTACCTTAAACTTTGAAAAAACTTTCTGCAACTCAAACTGATAAAAACTACAACAGCAAAACAAAACTAAAACTAAAACTATTCTTGCCTATTTAAGACATGGCCAGGAAAATGTGCATGTGCACTTCTTGGAAAACAAAACAAAAACTAAACTAAATGTGCAAAAGCACTTATTTGTAGCAAAAGCTCCTTCTCTAATAACATAACTTGAGGTGAATCCCATTGATAGGGATTCGTAACACCTCTCCATCTAACTTAGCAAGCTGAAATGCATTGTGTTGCTTGCATTCTATAATGATGTATGGGCCATCCCACATGGCATCAAATTTTGTGTGTTGACCAAGTCTGCTCTCTAATTCATTCCATTTGAAGACCAAATCTCCCTCTTTATATATCCTTGGGACTGCCTTTCTGGCAAATGTCCTCTTCATTTGAACCTATGCATTTCTAATATCTTCAAGGCTTCTTTTCTGATCTCTTCCAGCTCTATCAATTGTGCAAGTCTTACCTCCATTGGTTGTTCTTCAAGCAATTCAAGTTCTTTTATGTAACTCAAAGTTGGTAACTCAATTGATATTGGTAGTTTCGCCTCTTTTCCATAAGTTATTACATAAGGTCAATTACATTTTGCTCTTTTAGGAGTTATCCTATCAGCCCATAGGGATAATTTCAACTTGTCATACCAAGATCTCTGATTCTCATCAACTATTTTCTTTATGATCTTAATCAGATTTTTATTAGTTGATTCTACTTGTCCATTACCTTGAGGGTAATAATTTGATGAAGTGTTCAAAAATATATTATTTTTCACAGACCAATCAGAAACTTTCAAACTAATAAATGCTAAAGCATTGTCAGAAATGATTGAGTCAGGAGTACCAAACCTGGACACTAGATCTTGATAGAAATTTAGGACAGAAGTTTCATTAGCTTCTTTTAATGCAACTACTTCAGTCCATTTGGTAAAATAATCAGTTGCAATCAATATCCACTTGTGTCCTTGACTGGATGGTGGATTGATAGGACCAATGAAGTCCTATCCCCACTTTCCAAATGGTTGTTCTACCTGAATTGGATGCAAGGGCATTGCTGCAAGTTTTTGTTTACCTACAAAAACTAAACATTTTATACATTTCTTTACCCAATCATGTGCATCCTTGAACATCTCAGGCCAATAATAACCAGCTCTCATAATTTTCAAAGTTGTTCTAGCTACAAAATGACCTATAGAAGGTCCCTCATCAAACTCTTCTAGAATTTTTTGAATCTGATCTGGATGTACACACCTTAGTAAAACATCATTAAAATCCTTTTTGTACAAGATTCCATCTATCACAGCATAAGGAATTGCCTGCAATCCATAGTATCTTCTTTTTCATCTATCCAAGCCTTGAGGACAATCTCCAATATGCAGATAATGGATCATATTCTACACCCAACTTGTAGGGGAATCTGGGATAGCAGCTACTTCTTCATTCTGTACCATTGTCTCAACTTCTCCTCAGGTTTAGTGTTGCTTTGTTCATGTTCTGCAAGCTGTTGGCATAGTCCTTTGCCTCAGACCAGCTTGATAACTTTAATTTGGATGTCATACTCCATAATTTTTGTTATCCACCCTGCTCTCTTATCATTCAGATCCTTGCTAAGCAAGAATTCTTTTATTGTAGGATGAGCAATCATTAACTAAATTCTATTATTTGAAAGCATGTGCTTAAATTTCTTTACGCTCCTTATAATAGCTAATACATGTTTTTCAACAAAAGAATATCTTCCCTCATAATCATCCAAAATCTGTCTAAAGAAAGCCACAAGCTGTTCCAATCCTTCATCATTCAGCTAACAAAGCATGGCTGATATAGTATCAACACTACCAAATGCATACAAAATAAAATCTTTGTCAAAATTTTGATTGATCAGTGTTAGGGCAGCAGAAAGTACCTCCTTTATCTCTTCAAAACTCTATTTACCTTCCTTTGTCCAGCTAAAAGGAATATTCTTTTTCAACATTGTTGTAAGAGGTTGTAACAAAGATGCTATGTTAGGTATAAATCTTCTTATAAAATTTATTCTGCCGGCCCTTTTTATGGGCTGGAAGTGGAAATGCCAATATTATAGAGATTCTTTTAGGAGCAATTGATATACCATCTTTTGACACTATGTGTACTAAAAGTTTCCCTTCAAGAACTGAAAAAATACTCTTTTTTGGGTTGAGTGAAACCCCAAACTCTCTACATCTTTCAAAAATTAGTCTTAAATGATGAAAGTGATCTTCAGCTTTCTTAGAAAAAATAGTTACATTATCTAAGTAAACAAGTACAAACATATTAATCAAACCTTGAAAGGCCATATCCATAGCTCTCTGGAATGTTGTACATGCATTTGATAAGCCAAATGGCATCTTTCTGTAAGCTAGTGTGCCCCATTTAGTAGTAAAAGTTGTCTTGTACTGATCTTCTTCTTTTATTAGAATTTGGTTGTAACCTAAATAACCATCCAACAAAGAGAATCTTTCTGATCTAGAAACAACCTACAATATTTGCTCCATGGATGGTAAAGGATAATGATCTTTTAAAGATGCTCAATTTAAATCATGGAAATCAACACATAATCTGATTTCCCCATTCTTTTTCCTAACAGGGACCAAATTAGAGACCCAAGAAATCTGCTTGATTGGAATGATTATATTACCTTAAATCAATTTATTCAATTCTATTTTCATAAGCACTTCTAGGTTTAGATTTATAGGTCTTTGCTTCTGTCTAACCAATTTTGCCTTGGGTTCAAGCTCAATAGTATGTTGAGCCAACTCAGGGTTGAAACCCTTTAGATCTCCATACTCCCAGGCAAACACATCACTAAATTCTTGACAAAGCTAAATGAATGCTTGTTGTTCTTGTTTTGTACATACCTTTCCAAGCTTAGGCAACTTATCCTTGAAAATCTCAATAGGTTCATAATGTTCCTGTTTCATTGACAAGATGGCTTTGTCTTTTCTTACCTGATCATCAGTATTAAAGATTGACTCTAAGGTCACTAAACCCTTAGGCAATTTGTTTGACTTCAACTGAACTATTTGATCATCATACTGCTACAGTAATTTCTACTGATTTCTTGTAGAAAACTTAGCTTCCTCCATCAGAAAATTAACAATTTGCTTATCACTATCAAAGACCTACCAACTTGCATTATTGTCTAGCACTGATGGTCTCACAGCAACTTTAAAAAAAAGAGAGTATGAACATTTTTTCATTTCTGCTAGAATATCGTACTCAACTCCAATGGAAGCTAGTTTATCATCCTGGTTATTATCAGTTCTAGGTACAGATATCAGATTAAATGCATCAAATTCTTCTATCATGTTCCAAACTCTATGTTTATACAATTTCAGCAAATCATTCTTTGTAGCAGCAAGATTTCTGACTTGTTTTACAACTAATTCACTATTTCCAAAGACTTTAAGACTTTTAATATTCCTTTTTCTAACCCATTCCAATCCATGGACTAAAGCTTCATATTCAGTTGAGTTATTAGAACAGCTGAAAGAAAAATGGAAAGACGAATAATACCTTTCACCTATGGGAGAAACTAGAATAGCTCCTCCACCAGCACCAACCTTACTTTTGGAACCATCAAAATAGAGCTACCAAACATCATTTTCAGATTCTACAACCTGCTGATTTTCTCCTTTTAGGAGATTTGGAATGACTACATTCTTCTCTTGTATCATATACACACCAAGACCTATTTCATCCATCTGATGAAAAGGATCTATTTCATAATTTTCTGTTGCCTACTAATCTAAAACTAGATTAGGTATGCCCTCTAAAGGTGTACTTGGATCTTGGACAGTAGGTAAATCTTCTTGATCAAAAAATGAAAGGTTTTCATTTATTGGACTGGGTGTATATGGTTCAAGATGATCTTTTGCTAATGGCTCAGATTTTATTGTAACTTTGGTTCCATATCTGGTTCTAAAAAATAGATGTGTCCAATCAGAAGATAAATAACCTCTTAATCTTGTTGTAAAATCTCTAGATAAATAGATGGCAAAACTAGGTGGCAAATCAATGACATGTATATCTTGATGTATGACAAAATTTGGACATGCATGTAAGGTAAGACCTAGATTCTTGAATATTCCAACTGTGTTTACCTCAATACCATTTAATTGCATGACTCCTCTTACAATGGGCTAATATTTCAGACCAAGTTTATCAGCTAGCTATTTTGGCATCACTGAGCTACTGGCTCCTAAGTCAATCATATAGTTATGCACTAAATGATCACCACCTATCAAGGTAACATAAAAAGGTGGTGGTTTGATCACTTGTTTCACTTGTTCATTATTATTCTATGTCTCATTGGTAAGCATAACTTGGGGTTGAGTTGTTTAAACCTCACTTGATAAAGACAATTGAGCTAAATCATCTTGCAATAAATTTTTCTGACCAGGGATGTGTAAAGCATCTAATATGGACATGCTAATAGTGGATTTCTTCATATGATCCAAAATATTGAAAGGACCACTAACCTTTTGTTGTTCTTTGAGAACAACAGTATCTGATTGATCTTTACTTGGTTGTTTCTGAGCTTCTAGCTATCTTTTTTCAGTTGTTTTCTATCCTCTTGGCAGAATATGAATATTTTGAGAAGTGGAAGCTTGATTTGGACCTTGTTGACTTGTAGAAACTATACTTTGCCCTTTATCAACTTGCTATTATACATTTCCAAATTGTTGTTTATTAATATCAGCTTGTTGTTGTAAGTTAACAGCTCTCTTTTTTGACCTGGTATTAGCTACAATATTAGTAAAAGACTATTTCTGACCTGGTAGTTGATTTACACCACAAAACTCATTAGCTTGCCAGTTCATTAGAGCAACATCAGGATTACTATGCTGAGTCTGAATATCCAGTTGATCATTTACATCACTTGTATTTTCAGCAGCAGCATAATTATTCTATACCATGAGTGCTTGATTGACCACTCCATTCATGCAAGTAGCCTGGTTATGAGGCTAATTACAAGGATAACACCATGCATAATCCTGAATCATATTATTTTGTATGGGCACAAGCTCTTTTGATGAGCTAATAGCATCAGGATTATACTACTGATTTGATCTATTATTGTAGTCTCTTTTTTGACCTTTGTAATATGCCTGATAAGGAGGCCTATTTGCCTAATATGGGGCTTGGTATGGTCTATTATTCTGATTTGCTTGAATTTTCAAGCTTACTAAGTCATTTATTACAGTCTGCAATAATTTTTCTATGTTTTGCTGATTTCCTTTAAGCTCTTGAATATCAGAAAGAATTGGATTAGTAACATTTTTAACAGTGTTTTGATAGCCAAAGGTTGGTATAGTAGGAATTGATGTAATAGCAGGTACTTCTATTGGTATTGATGGCTAAATATCAGGAAATATTGGCATAGGAGGCCTTGGTACAATTTTACCAGCTTGTATTAAACTATTTTCTGCCCTTATTACAATATCAAATGTAGCTGGTAAAGTAACCCCACCCATCGAGTGAATCATGACAGCAATATCACTATTTAATGCCCTCAAATCATACTAAAATGCATGTTCAAGTGAATGCTTTACCATTTCTGGAATTCTATTCCATGTCCTTTGAAATTTGTAATCAAAATCTATCATTTACTCTTGTGAGGCACTCTTGATAGTAGTCATTTGCTCAACAAGTGATAAATGATCAGAATTATCTTGAAATTGTCTATTCAAAGTAGCTCCTAATTCATCCCATGATGTAATAGAATTAACTCATAGACTTCTAAACCATTGAAGAGCTTTACCTTTGAATGATGCTTCTAATAGCCTGATTACTAAATTCTCTTCTATAATATCATGAATAGAACACAATGATGCTACATCTTTGATGTGTTCTATCGGTGTGGTTCCATCCTCACTGTTGAAATTAGGCAGACTTTTCAATGCAGCCACTGGTATATCATCATGTTTCCTTAAATTCAATGGGCTAACCCCATTAATGGTAACAAATGGCTGATTTCTTAGTGGTATTGGTGGTCGATTTCCTCCACCTCCTCCTCCTCCAGGTGGTGATGCTCCTCTAGGTGCTCCAAGGGGTGTAGACATTTGAATAACTAGTGTTTGTACTAGTACTTAGATTGGCACTTGTACCTCTTGTAACACAGGCTCCTTTTCCTCAAGCTCTTGAAAAATAAAATCCTCTTGAAAAATAGGCACTTGTTCTCTTGGGCTTGCTAGTGGAGAAATATTAGGTACTGATTAACTTGCAAACAAGAGATTCTGATGAGAAGCAAATTCTAGCTCTATATTTGGTAGATTTGCTACTACTGTACTTGTTGGTTTAAAAGCTCTATCTACTTTTATCCTCCTTTTTGGTGGAGATAACTAAATATACTTCTTCTCAAAATCTTTATTTGATCTTGTTTGGTACTTTTCCATAAGCTGTAATATCTGATCTATAAAACCAGAAAATTAGAGTCACTAGGTACTTGAAAATAAACCTCTAAAAGGCTATAAAATCTGATGATCATTCCAAAACAACATAAATAATAAGTTCTTTTTGAACTGAAAATTAGTTCAAAGTCCCACCAAGCATGCCAAAAACTATTGTCGATTAGGATTGTACCCGTGATGTAAAGTTGTGATACTCAGCAATCCTTTGAAACATGGGATCAAACTCAAGCTATGGGTGACCTATATCAAGTTTGAACCTCTAGATTATGGGCTAATTCCCTTAAAATATTCAATTGGATCTATGACTTTGATATGGAAAAAGGGTAAAAAGGATCTTTCTAAAAGCAAATAAAACTGTAAAAGTATGGTGATGCACCTAATGATGATGAAAACTTTGCAATCTAACTCACAATAGATCTCAGAAAATCTATCCACATGAACCACTTTCAACAAATTGATCACAAAAATGTTTGTAAGGGAGGCTGGAAAATATTTATGTTTTAAAGAAAAAGGAGTTTTTCACAACATAAAAGGAAGGTTTTCCAATTGCATAGCCTAAGACCTATGATTTTTAATGTTATCTAACACATGCAAGTGCAAATGAGACAATGATTTTAAAGGTTCTGATGTTTAAACACAATAAAATCTCATCAAATCACTCATATAAGTTGCATTAATGGAAGGTAGATACTTGAGCAAACTAAAAAATAAAGGAAATAATTACATAAAACAAAGTATAGAACATGTAACCTGCTGTAATCTCTATAAATCTGTAAATAAGTGAGTTACAAAACCTCTCTCTCAAAGTGTAAAGAGAAAAAAAGTAAGAACTAGAAAAAACCTAAGTTTTTCTTACAATATATAGTTTGCTCTCTCCAAGAGGCATGAAAAAATCAATTGCAGTCAACTACCTCTAAAAATAAGCTCTCCAATTTAATCCACGACCAAACAATGAAATCCCTAAAAATAAGGGTCAAAACCTCCTCAAAATGAGCAAAAATAGCTCCAAATTGCTAGTCTCCATGTGTTTGACCCAAGAGTTGACCAATTTTCTCTATTTTGACCTCCAAGCCATGCAAAAAGATCTCAAAAGTCCTCAATTAACTTAACTGCTCCATTTTGCATGATTTTGCATGTGTAGATAATATGGAAAATTAATAAACTAATCATTTGCATGACTTACTCTATTATGAGTTCCACCTCATTAATCTCTTTGATTTTTACATCTTGTGACAAAATAATAAAGTAATTTATCAAATATTACTTTATTAGTTCATTTACATTATCAATAGTTGTAAAATTATGAGGAAATGGAAGAAAAAGAATACACCTTATCTTTCCATTACATTTGCATAATTTACATGATTTCATATGATAATGATGCCAAAAAATTAATTAGGTCATCAAGCATGAAAAATGAAAAAAAAAATACCCCCTTATGCCTCCCATGCAAATTAATAGGTCATTACATGCAAGATAATTATGCATTATCAAAGAGAATGATAAATGCATAATCTTCACCTTATAAATCCATGCAAAAAGAAAAAAATATATTTTTATATTACATATGCATCCAAGGCATAATCATATCCCCTTATCACTCCATGCAAATAATAAAAAGAAAAACTATGCCATCTTCCTTAACTTTGCATTTCTCCATGCATCATACATTAACCACCTTTATCATATGCAATGTCATAATGTATTATTACTTTGTCTCTTGCACCTTTGCCTTCATAAGTTTCTCATCTCACATATCTCTGCCACCTTGTAACCACTTGTCTTCATATGCATTTCTCATATTTGACCTTACATGCATTATACATACTACCTGCCACCTTTTACATGACCCTACCTTTGAATGATCTCTTTGTTTTGACTTTTCATGCATTCAAAAAAGCATAATCCATTTAGGGTTTTCGACCATACTTGGTCTTCATGTGACAAAAAGAAACTTCGATCATTATTGTCGACTATCATGAGACAAATAAAAGAATTAAGGCACTATGCCTTACCTCCTAATGATTTGTATCTTTTGACTTTTGTAAAAATCAAATGCAAAAAGAAATAAGTGTTCTGCCCATGGCCCTCCTATGGCATAATCATTAGTATGTTGAGCCAACTCAGGGTTGAAACCCTTTAGATCTCCATACTCCCAGGCAAACACATCACTAAATTCTTGACAAAGCTGAATGAATGCTTGTTGTTCTTATTTTGTATAGACCTTTCCAAGCTTGAGCAACTTATCCTTGAAAATCTCAATAGGTTCATAATGTTCCTATTTCACTGACAAGCTGGCTTTGTCTTTTCTTACCTCATCATCAGTATTAAAAATTGACTCTAAGGTCACTAAACCCTTAGATAATTTGTTTGACTTCAACTGAAGTATTTGATCATCATACTGCTGCAGTAATTTCTACTAATTTCCTGTAGAAAACTCAGCTTCCTCCATCAGAAAACTAACAATTTACTCATCGCTGTCAAAGACCTGTCAACTTGCATTATTGTCTAGTACTGATGGTCTCACAGCAACCTTAACGTAAGGAGGAGTATGAACATTTTTCATTTCTGCTGGAATATCATACTCAGCTCCAATTGTAGCTAGTTTATCAGCCTACTTATTATTAGTTCTAAGTACAGATATCAGATTAAATGCATCAAATTCTTTATCATGTTCCAAACTCTGTGTTTATACAATTTCATAAAATCATTCTTTGTAGCAGCAAGATTTCTGACTTGTTTTAAAACTAATTCACTGTCTCCAAAGACTTTAAGACATTTAATGTTATTTTTCCTAGCCCATTTCAATCCATGGACTAAAGCTTCATATTTAGCTGAGTTATTAGAACAGCTAAAAGTAAAACAGAAAGATGAATAATACCTTTCACCTATGGGATAAACTAGAATAGCTCATCCACTAGCACCAACCTTTTTTCTGGAACCATCAAAATAGAGCTGCCAAACATCATTTTCAGATTCTACAACTTGCTATTTTTCTATTTTTAGTAGATTTGGAATGATTGTATTCTTCTCTTGTATCATATACACACCAAGACCTATTTCATCCATCTAATCAAAAGGATCTCTTTAATGATTTTCTTCTCCCACTGATCTAAAACTAGATCAGGTATGCCCTCTAAAGGTGTACTTGGATCTTGGACAGTAGGTAAATCTTCTTGATCAAAAATTGAAAAGTTTGCATTTATTGGATTGGGTGTATATGGTTCAAGATGATCTTTTGCTAATGGCTCAGATTTTATTGTAACTTTACTTCCATATCTGGTTCTAAAAAATAGATGTGTCTAATTAGAAGATAAATAACCTCCTAATCTTGCTGTAAAATCTCTGGATAAACAAATGGCAAAACTAGGTGGCAAATCAATGACATGTATATCTTGATGTTTGACAAAATTTGGACATGCATGTAACGTAAGACCTAGATTCTTGAATATTACAACTGTGTTTACCTCAGTAGCATCTAATTACATGACTCCTCTTACAATGGGTCGCTAGTTGTTTTGACATCACTGAGCTACTATCTCCTAAGTCAATCGGACAGTTATGCACTAAATGATCACCAACTATCAAGGTAACATAAAAAGGTGGTGGTTTGATCACTTCTTTTAGTTGTTCATTGTTATTCTTTGTCTCATTGGTAAGCATAATTTGGGCCTGACCTATTTGAACCTCATTTGATAAAGACAATTGAGCTAAAGCATCTTGAATAAATCTTTCTAACTAGGGATGTGTAAAGCATCTAATATGGACATGCTAAAAGTGGCTTTCTTCATATGATCCAAAATATTGAAAGGACCACTAACCTTTTGTTGTTCTTTGGGAACATAGTATCTGATTGATCTTTACTTGGTTGTTTCTAAGCTTTTGGCTGTCTTTTTTAGTTGTTTGCTGTCCTCTTGGCAGAATATGAATATTTTGAGAAGTGGAAGATTGATTTGGACCTTGTTGACTTACAAAAACTATACTTTACCCTTTATCAGCTTGCTGTTGTACATTTCCAACTTGTTTATTAATATCAGCTTGTTGTTGTAAGTCAACAACTCTCCTTTTTGACCTAGTATTAGCTACAATATTAGTAAAAGACTGTTTCTGACCTGGTAGTTGATTTACACCACAAAACTCATTAGCTTGCCAGTTCATTAGAGTAACATCATGATTACTATGCTAAGTCTAAACATCCAGTTGATCATTTACATCACTTGTTGTATTTTCATCAGCAACATAATTATTCTATACGATGAGTGCTTGACTGACTACTCCATTCATGCAAGTAGCCTAGTTATGAGATTGATTACATGGATAACACAATGCATAATCCTAAATCATATTATTTTGTATCGACACAAGCTCTTTTGATGAGATAACAGCATTGGGATTATATTGTTGATTTAATCTATTATTGTAGTTTATTTTTTATCCTTGGTAATCTGCCTGATAAGGAGGCCTATTTGCCTAATATGGGGCTTGGTATGTTCTGTTATTCTGATTTGCTTGAATTTTCAGGCTTACTAATTCATTGCTTACAGTCTGAAATAATTTTTCTATGTTTGGCTGATTTCCTTTAAGCTCTTGAATATCAGAAAGAATTGGATCAGTAGCATTTTTAACAGTGTTTTGATAACCAAAGGCTGGTATAGTAGGAATTGATGCAATAGGATGTACTGCTATTGGTATTGATGGCTGAATATCAAGAAATATTAGCATAGGAGGCCTTGGTGCAATTTTACTAGCTTGTATTAAATTATTTTCTGCCCTTATTGCAATATCAAATGCAGCTGGTAAAGTAACCCCACCCATTGACTGAATCATGATAGTAATATCACTATTTAATGCTCTTAAATCATACAAAAATTCATGTTCAAGTGAAGGCTTTACCATTTCTAGAATTCTATTCCATGTCCTTTGAAATCTGTAATTGAAATCTGTCATTTTCTCTTGTGGGACCCTCTTGATAGTAGTCATTTGCTCAACAAGTGATAAATGATCAGATTTATCTTGAAATTGTCTATTTGAAGCAGCTCCTAATTCATCCCATGATGTAATAGAATTAACTCTTAGACATCTAACCCATTGAAGAGCTTTACCTTTAAATGATGCTGCTAATAGCCTAATTGCTACATTCTCTTCTGTAATATGATGAACAGAACACAATGATGCTACATCTCTAATGTGTTCTATCGGTGTGGTTCCATCCTCACTAGTTAAATTAGGTAGACTTTTCAATGCAGCCACTGGTATATCATCATGTTGCCTTAAATGTAATGTGTTGCCCCCATTAAAGGTAACAAATGGCTAATTTCTTGGTGGTATTGGTGGTCAAGTTCCTCCACCTCCTCGTCCTCCTCCAGGTGGTGGTGCTCCTCTAGAGGCTCCAGGGGGTGCAGACATTTGAATAACTAGTGTTTGTACTAGTACTTGGATTGTACTTGTACCTCTTGTAACACAAGTTCCTCTTCCTCAAGCTCTTGAAAAATAAGATCCTCTTGAAAAATAGGCACTTGTTCTCTTGGGCTTGTTGGTGGAGAAATATTAGGTACTGATGAACTTGCAAACAAGGGATTCTGATGAGAAGCAAATTCTGGCTATATATTTGGCAAATTTGGTACTGCTATACTTGTTGGTCTAAAAACTCTATCTGCTTTTATCTTCCTGTTGGTGGAGATAACTGAATATGCTTCTTCTGAGAATCTTTATTTGATCTTGTTTGGTACTTTTTCATAAGCTGCAATATCTGATCTATAAAACCAAAAAATTAGAGTTGATAGATACTTGAAAATAAACCTCTAAAAGGCTATAAAATCTGTTGATCATACCAAAAAAGCAGAAATAATAGGTTCTTTATTAACTGAAAATCAATTCAAAGTCCCACCGGGCATGCCAAAGAATATTGTCGATTAGGATTGCACCTGTGATGCAAAGTTGTGATACTCAGCAATCCTTCAAAACATGGGATCAAACTCAGACTGTGAGTGAACTATATTGAGTTTGAACCTCCAGATTATGGGCTGGTTCCCTTAAAATATTCAATTGGATCTATGACTTTGATGTGGAAAAAGTGTAAAAAGGATCTTTCTAAAATAAAATAAAATTGTAAAAGTATGGTGATGCACCTAATGATGATGAAAACTTCGCAATCTAACTCAGAATAGATCTTAGAAAATCTATCCACATAAACCACTTTAAGCAAATTGATCATAAAAATGTTTCTAAGGGAGGCAGGAAAATATTTCTGTTTTGAAGGAAAAGGAGTTTTTCACAGCATAAAAGGAAGGTTTTCCAATTGTACAGCCTAAGACCTATGATTTTTAATGCTATCTAACACACACAAGTACAAATGAGACAATGATTTTAAAGGTTTTGATGTTTAAACACAATAAAATCTCATCAAATCACTCATACAAGTTGCATTAATGGAAGGTAGATATTTGATCAAACTAAAAAATAAAGGAAATAATTGCATAAAACAAAGTATCGAACCTGTAACCTACTGTAATATCTATAAATCTACAAATAAGTGAGTTACAAAACCTCTTTCTCTAAAAGTGTAAAGAGCAAAAATGCAAGAACTAGAAAAACCTAAGTTTTTCTTACAATATATAGTTTGCTCTCTCCAAGAGGCATGAAAAAATTAACTGCAGTCAACTACCTCTAAAAATAAGCTCTCCAATTTGGTCCACGAGCAAACAATGAAATCCCTAAAAATAAGGGTCAAAACCTCCTCAAAATGAGCAAAAATAGCTCCAAACTGCTAGTCTCCATGTGTTTGACTCAAGAGTTGACCAATTTTCTCTATTTTGACCTCCAAGCCATGCAAAAACATCTCAAAAGTCCTTAGTTAACTTAACTCCTCCATTTTGCATGATTTTGCATGTGTAGATCATGTGGAAAATTAATAAAGTAATCATTTGCATGACTTACTCTATTATGAGTTACACCTTGTTAATCTCTTTGATTTTATAACTTGTGACAAAATAATAAATCAATTTATAAAATATTACTTTATTAATTCATTTACATTATCTATAGTTGTAAAATCATGAAGAAATGGAAGAAAAAGAATACACCTTATCTCTCCATTACATTTGCATAATTTGCATCATTTCATATGATAATGATGCCAAAAAAAAATTAGGTCATAATGCATGAAAAATGAAAAAAAATACCCCCTTATGCCTCCCATGCAAATTAATAGGTCATTACATGCAAGATAATTATGCATTATCAAAGAGAATGATAAATCCATAATCTTCACCTTATAAATCCATGCAAAAGGAAAAAAACATAGTTTTGTACTACATATGCATCCAAGGCATAATCATATCCCCTTGTCATGTTGCAAGTATTAGGTGAACCAGTGTTGTCATTGATGTCAACATACTCATATTGCATTAACAAGAAGGATTGGATGAGCTGTGTGCTAAGGATATTGAGAAAATTAGCCTCAGTTAGGAACAGTGAAGAACAGTGATGAGAAGAAGGCAAATGTCTTGTATAGGTAGAGAACCGGAGGATGCGGATTAAAGGGTTTGTAGATATGAGTCTTGAGATGCTTCAGTTAAGATTTCAGAGGTCCGCATGAAGATATGAAGAAGTTGTGGTTGTCTGTGTGGAACCGGTTCCGGCAAGTGTTCAGAGGTGACAGAGGATCACAGAAAGGTCCGGTGAGGTCCAGAATTGTATAATCCTAATCTGCGGATTGGAAGGAGTGTTTGGGATGTCCTCTTGATGTGTCATCTCGAGTTGTGTATGATTTTGAGGTCCGGAAGTACCTTTTGCATTGTGACAGTGGCGACAGACTATGTTCTTGAAGTTCCGGATGAGGAAGAGAAGAGATTCTAGTAAGTAGAGGAAGTGCGGATGTACCTGGTCATTCAGGCAGGCTTGTGAAGGTTCTTGGATCATGTTGAGGTTGTGTTGTTGGTCCGCATTAATGGTAGAGCCCGGAATTGAAGATATTCTTCCGGATGAAGTTCTTGTTCCGACTAGCCGACCGGATGAGTTGTTCATCCTGCGAATGTTCTTGTGGTGGCCGACCGGATGTGTTATTCATCTTGCGGATATTCTTATGGTTGATTGCCGACTTAGATGATTGTTCCTAAGTCGATGTCTTGTATAAATAAAGGTTTGTGAGTTCATTTCGAAGTGTGGATTCTGTAGATGAGTGTGGCATAGTGAAGAGAAGTGTGAAAGGTAGAGCAGGGGTTTTTGGGCTTAAATGGAACTGATCCGGACATGGTAGAGATGTCATTCTCCAGTTCAAGATTGTGATTCTTGTCACTTTGTAGACAGTGTGTCTCCTTGTAGGCAGTGGGCCTCTTTGTGAGCAGTGTGCTCAGGCAGTGAGCCCTAATTGGCAAGTGCCATTCTTTTTCTTATTCTTCTAACAGAGAATAATCCTTGGGTTAATCACCCCGTGGTTTTTCCCTTAACCGGGTTTTCCACATCAAAATCTTGGTGTTCAATGTGTTGATGTTTATCTGCTCTTGTGTTTATGCATTATGCTTTCATGGATGATTAATTGATATGTTGTTAACTAACAAAGAAGAATCAAGTGTTTGAAGTAAAGAGCAAGTTGTTATACAACTGATTCAGCCCCCCCCTCTTAGTTGTATGCCCTAGATCCAACAATTGGTATCAAAGCGAAGTTCCTCTGAAAGAAGCTTAACCGCTTGAGGAGATCCAAAATGTCGTCATACAAGAAGGATAGTCTGAAGTTCGATGGAACCAACTTCACTCTTTGGAAAGGTCTCATGAAATGTCACTTGGAATGTATGGGAAAAGCATACTTGGCCATGGTCTCAAAACCATATGTACCTCCACAAGGTGGTCTGACAACTCTAAATGAAATCACAGATGCTGAAAACAATCTGCAGACCAAGGAAGCTCTTCTAAGTGCATTGAATGACTCAGATCTCTCAAATGTTATTGACCTACCAACTGCATATGAGATCCTGACTAAACTGGAACTTCTGTATGAAGGAGATGAGTTTGTTAAGAGTGCAAGGTTGAAAAGTCTGAAAGGGAAATTTGAAAGATTGAAGATGAGAGATGATGAAAACATCACTACCTTTATGCCAAGAGTGAATGAGCTAGTATGTGGAATTAGAAATGCTGGTGGAACTCTGAATGAAAATGAGATTGTTTGCAAAATCCTCAGATCCCTTCCTGCTGCCTACAAAATCAAGGTTGCTGCCATTGATGAATTCAGAGCCCACACAACTATCACAAGAGAACAATTGGCTGGCAAACTAGCTGCATTTGAAATGACCAAGTTTGGAGATGATCCTCCCAAGACTGAATCTACTTTCAAAGCCAGTGCCTATGTGAAAGGCAAACAGAGATTTGATCTAGGAGAAAACTCTTCAAGGAAGATGTCATGGTATGATCAAGCAAGAAGAGACATGGAAGAAGAAGAAGCAGAAACAGCTCAACTTGAAGCCCTCATTGCAAAGAGACTGCCAAGAGGATCCGGTAAGTATGAAGGAAAACTACCCTTTAAGTGCTTCAACTGCAATAAGATTGGTCATTTTGCTTCAAGATGTCCAGAAAGATCTACAAGGTCTAATACTAACAGACAAAGGTTTCAAAAGAACTGCTATTATGTTCATGAAGAAGATGACAATGAAGGAGTAACAGATGATGAATCAGAACTAGGAAGCAAAGTCAGAAATGAATGGGTGTTTATTGCCATCAAGGAAGAAGATTCAATATCCTCTGAATCTGTCAATCACAAGGTTGTGGAAAGAGCTTTGGCTGCTCAAGTGGAAGAAAAGGATGATTGGGTTATTGACAGTGGATGTTCTCACCATATGACTAGTGACAAGAATAAGTTCTTGGATTTGGAAAGGTATGAAGGAGGAATGGTAAAGTTTGGTGACAATTCTGCTTGCAGAATCAGAGGTAGGGGAACTATTTCCTTTGATGGAAAGAGCAAAATAGGTAATGTACTATATGTTGAAGGATTGAAGCACAATCTTCTTAGTGTTGGTCAGTTAGTGGCCAAAGGCTATGATCTCCGGTTCAAGAATGGAAAATGCAGAATCTTTACAAGCTCCAGAATTGAAATTGCATCCGGTACTCAAACAAAAGGTAATATCTTTCATCTGGTTGGTTCAAATAAAAGTTGTCTATTTGTTCAAGTTGATCAGAGTTCATTATGGCATAGAAGAATGTGTCATGTAAATTTTGATAACTTCATCAAGATAAGCAATATTTAGGCTGTAAGAGATCTTCCAAAATTGATGAAACCTACAAATAGTTTGTGCAAAGAATGTCAGCTAGGTAAACAGAGCAGAGTCTCTTTCAAAAGCAAAGATCAGTACTCTACCGGATTGTTGGAATTAGTACATACTGATCTCTGTGGTCTGACAAGAATCAAGAGTCTGCAAGGTGATAGATATTTCATGTTGCTAATTGATGACCATTCCTGAATGATGTGGGTTACCTTCCTAAAAGAGAAATCAGAATCCCTTGAGAAGTTCAAAATCTTCAAAGCTATGGTAGAGAATCAAACTAGATTGAAACTGAAGTGTCTAAGGTCTGATAGAGGTGGTGAATTTACATCTGGTGAGTTCATTGACTTTTGTGAGAAGCAGGGTATAAGGAGACAGTTGTCTGCTCCTAGGACTCCACAGCAGAATGGAGTAGTTGAGAGAAAGAACCGGACCATCCAGGAAGCTGCCAGGACAATGATGTTGGAAGCAAATGTTCCTCAGATGTTTTGGAAAGAAGCTATCAGCACAGCAGTCTACACTCTCAATCGAGTTCAAATCAGAAACAATACCGGTAAGACCCCCTATGAACTCTGGTTTGGCATCACTCCTACTGTGAAATATTTCAGAGTATTTGGTAGCAAGTGTTATATTAAAAGAGATGAAGATCTAGGAAAGTTTGATGCTAGAAGTGATGAAGGAATTTTCTTGGGTTACTCCACTCAAAGCAAAGCATACCGATGTTACAATAAGAGACTGAGGAAGATGATAGAAAGCACTAATGTGAAAGTTGATGAAGGAGTTGAGAAGCCCTCAAGATTTTATGAGTTTGATGAAGATGACCAAGATGGTGTTCAGATTCAAGGAACTCAATCCTCTCCGGTAAGTCAGAGTCAGCCTGATCTGGTAAATCAGGAAGAAGAGATAGGTCTGAATGAGCTTGATCAAGAAGCAGCAGTGTAGGATACTCCCAAAATTCTAAGGTATGTAAGACTGAACCACTCTGAAGATCAGATCATAGGTGATAGAAGCAAAGGTGTGCAAACTAGAAGGAATGTTGCTCAAAATTAGGATGAATATTGTTTGATTTCAAAGATTGAACCTAAAACAATAAATGAAGCCTGCAATGATGAAAACTGGACCAAAGCAATGGAAGATGAATTGATGCAAATTGAGAAAAATCATACTTGGGATCTTGTTCCCAGACCTAGAGATAGGAATGTGATTGGAACCAAATGGGTCTTCTGGAACAAACTGAATGAAGCTGGTGAAGTAATCAGAAACAAAGCTAGATTGGTCTGCAAAGGCTACTCTCAAATAGAAGGAATTGATTTTGAAGAGACCTTTGCTCCGGTGGCAAGAATTGAAGTAGTCAGATTATTTCTTGCATTTGATGCCTTTAAAGACTTCAAGGTATATCAGATGGATGTCAAGTCTGCCTTCCTAAATGGTGATCTGGAAGAAGAAGTTTACATTGAACAACCGGATGGATTTCAATTGTCTGATAATGATGATATGGTCTACAAGTTGAAGAAAGCATTGTGTGGATTAAAGCAAGCCCCAAGAGCATGGTATGAAAGGTTGGATAAGCATCTTGTGCAGATTGGATTCAACAAAGGTACTGTTGACAGTAATTTATATTTCAAAATTGATCATGAAAACATTTTGATTGTTGAAGTGTTTGTGGATGATATCATTTTTAGAGGAAGAGATAGTATGTGCAAAACTTTTGCAAATCAGATGAAAAGTGAGTTTGAAATGTCTATGCTTGGTGAAATGAATTTCTTCTTGGGTCTACAAATTACTCAAACAAAGAAAGGGATCTTCATTTCTCAGACCAAATATGTGAAAGAATTATTGAGGAAATTTGGTATGGAAGATTCAAAGCCAATGAACACTCCCATGGCAACCGGAGGTAAGTTGAGCAAAGATGATGACTCCCCAAAGGTAGATCAGACAAAGTATAGATCAATGATTGGTGGATTGTTGTATCTCACTCAGACTAGACCAGATATAATGCAGGCTATTGGTCTTGTAGAAAGATTCCAGGCTGATCCTAAAGAATCTCATGTTATGGCAATCAAAAGAATTTTTAGGTACTTGAAAGGAACAGCTGAGTATGGTCTATCGTACCCTAGAGATCCAGATTTCTCTCTTCATGCTTACACAGATGCAGATTGGGCAGGAGATGTGGATGACCGGAAGAGCACCAGTGGTGGAGCATTCTTTTTGGGGAAGAGATTGGTTTCTTGGCTAAGCAAGAAACAAGATGCAATATCTCTGTCTACAACTGAAGCAGAATACATTACAGCAGCAGGTAGTTGCACTCAAATCTTATGGATGAAGCAGATGCTAAGAGACATTAAAGTTGAATATCAAGAGTCTATCACAATTTTCTATGATAATTCAAGTGTAATTAATATTTCTAAGAATCCGGTATTGCATTCTAAGACTAAGCACATATCTATCAAGTTTCACTTTTTGAGAGAACAAGTGAACAAGGAAGAAGTCAGATTGGAGTATGTTCCTTCCAAGGATCAGATTATAGATATCTTTACTAAACCTCTTCCCAAAGACTCTTTTGAATATCTCTGGGAGAAGTTAGAGGTCATGGCCCCTCCGGTGATGAACTAGGATGCACTGATGTGCATCAGTCTGGTGGATATCACAGTCATATCTTGTGATCCAGATTGATGATGGGGAGTTGCTACTAAGGGGGAGCAGCTGGTATGATTCTGATGTGTTAGAATTGTAAGTATGAGCCCTTTGCCATTGATGTCAAAGGGGGAGAGAAGACATGTGAAAAACAAGTGGCTGATGATCAAAGGGGGATCAGTAAATGAGGAGAAGACATGTTGCTGATAGGGGGAGCTGTGACAGAAAGGAGAAGTTCTTGTCTTGATGGTTTTTCACATCATATGTTGCCATCAATGACAAAGGGGGAGATTGTTGCAAGTATGAGGTGAACCAGTGTTGTCATTGATGTCAACATACTCATATTGCATTAACAAGAAGGATTGGATGAGCTGTGTGCTGAGGATATTGAGAAAATTAGCCTCAGTCAGGAACAGTGAAGAACAGTGATGAGAAGAAGGCAAACGTATTGTATAGGTTGAGAACTGGAGGATGCAGATTAAAGGGTTTATAGATATGAGTCTTGAGATGCTTCAGTTAAGATTTCAAAGGTCCGCATGAAGATATGAAGAAGTTGTGGCTGTCTGTGTGGAACCGGTTCCGGCAAGTGTTCAGAGGTGACAGAGGATCACAGAAAGGTCCGGTGAGGTCCAGAATTGTATAATCCTAATCTGTAGATTGGAAGGAGTGATTGGGATGTCCTCTTGATGTGTCATCTTGAGTTGTGTATGATTTTGAGGTCCAGAAGTACCTTTTGCATTATGACAGTGGCGACAAACTGTGTTCTTGAAGTTTCAGATGAGGAAGAGAAGAGATTCTAGTAAGTAGAGGAAGTGCAGATGTACCTAGTCATTCAGGTAGTCTTGTGAAGGTTCTTGGATCATGTTGAGGTTGTGTTGTTGGTCCGCATTGATGGTAGAGCCCGGAATTGAAGATATTCTTCCGAATGAAGTTCTTGTTCCGACTAGCTGACCAAATGAGTTGTTCATCCTGTGAATGTTCTTGTGGTGGCCGACCGAATGTGTTATTCATCTTGTAGATATTCTTATGGTTGATTGCTGACTTAGATGATTGTTCCTAAGTCAATGTCTCGTATAAATAAAGGTTTATGAGTTCATTTCAAAGTGTGGATTGTGTGGATGAGTGTGGCATAGCGAAGAGAAGTGTGAAAGGCAGAGCAGGGGTTTTTGGGCTTAAATGGAACTGATCTGAACATGGTAGAGATGTCATTCTCTAGTTCAAGATTGTGATTCTTATCACTTTGTAGACAGTGTGTCTCCTTGTAGGCAGTGGGCCTCTTTGTGAGCAGTGTGCTCGGGCAGTGAGCCCTAATTGGCAAGTGCCATTCTTTTTCTTATTCTTCTAATAGAGAATAATCCTTGGGTTAATCACCCCATGGTTTTTCCCTTAACCAGGTTTTCCACGTCAAAATCTTGGTGTTCAATGTGTTGATGTTTATCTGCTCTTGTGTTTATGCATTATGCTTTCATGGATGATTAATTGATATGTTGTTAACTAACAAAGAAGAATCAAGTGTTTGAAGTAAAGAGCAAGTTGTTATACAACGGATTCACCCCCCCTCTCAGTTGTATGCCCTAGATCCAACATGTCACTCCATCCAAATAACAAAAAGAAAAACTATGCCATCTGCCTTGACTTTGCATTTCTCCATGCATCATACATTACCCACCTTTATCATATACAATGTCATAATGTATTATTACTTTGTCTCTACCACCTTGCCTTCATAATTTTCTCATCTCACCCATATCTCTGCCACCTTGTAACCACTTGTCTTCATATGCATTTCTCATAGTTGACCTTGCATGCGTTATACATACTACTTGCCACCTTTTACATGACCTTACCATTGAATGATCTCTTTTTTTTACTTTTCATCAAAAAGCATAAGACAGGGTTTTCGACCATACTTGGTCTTCATGTGACAAAAAGAAACTTTGACCATTATTGTCGACTATCATGAGACAAATAAAAGAATTAAGGTAGTACGCCTTACCTCCTAATGATTTGTATCTTTTGACTTTTGTAAAAATCAAATGCAAAAAGAAATAAGTGTTCTGCCCATGGCTCTCCTGTGGCATAATCATTAGGTATCTCAAGAAGTCTTGACCTCGGCATTGGATAAGGTGAATGATTTTTGTTAAGTCAAAAGAAAAATTGAGAGAAAGAAAAAGATTTAATCAAACAAAAGACAAGACCGAACCCTAAAATTTTCATTTCACTTTGTTGTCTTTTCATTTTTGCTCTGCAACTCGGCCAGCTAGGGTTTGAGATCATATTCTTTTTCTTACTATTTCTTCTGCCATTTTGATGGCTTCTCTGAGTCGATTGGTAGAATGAAAAAGGTGAGCTTCTGTGTAATTATAATGGATTTTTCTTTTGATCTTTCTATGATTTATGTTCATTTGGCCGCAGCCTAATAGTTCCTTCTGAGCATTTAAAAGTCTTACATCACACTTTTTAACATGGCACTTTCTCTGTGGTCTCTTCATTTGCAACTATAACTGCATATTTTTGAGAAGCTTCAAACAAATAAGGTCGTAGCCTCTAGCTTTCTTCAAACAAGAAAATGAGGTGAGTTCTCTTCTTCGGCCTTTATATCTTCATTCCTTTGAACTGTGTATATGAAAGATATAAGGTTTTCAGAAAGAAAATGAGGGTTTGTGACTTCATTGCAGAAAAATACTTCTTTAATGGCTACGGCTTGTATGATTGTATCTTGATTCTTTGGACAATTTCAATTTCTTCCTTTGTATATCTGAAAAAATAACAAGGGTTTTAAAAGAAGATGAGGGTTTTGATATTTTGAAGAAAATAAACCCTTACTGGCCACGGCCATGATTGCCTATTGTTTATTGTGCATTATTTTCTCTCTGCAGATATAAAAATATGAGGGTTTCAAAAAAACTGAAAATGAGCATTTTTTCATTTTTTTCAAAGAATGGTCTTCCTCTTGTCACGACCATGCTATATTTTCTTTTTGTATCACTTTTCTTTAATTGTATATAAGAATACATGAAGATTTTCAAAAGTGTAACATGGGTTTTGTCATTTTTTCAAAAATAGGACCCTCTAGGCCATAGCTATGACTATATCTTGCTCCATTCTTTACATTCTCTCTCTTTACTGAATATGTTAAGATTTTCTGAGAAAAGAATGAGGGTTTGTGTAGGAATATACCCTTCTAGCTCAACTTGTATCAGCATACCCTTCCTTGTCTATATTTTGTAAAAACCCATATGGGTTATTCTGCATTTGCTTTCTTTCTCACCTTTTGACTGTGGCTTCAAAAACATGAAATAATGATAAGGGTTTTGAGAAAATTATGAGCACTACGGTACAAAACTAAATCTATCGACATGAATATGTAAAGAGAAGAACATACAGAATAACCCATTTTTATTTATTTCACTTCCTGACTATCATTTGGCATATGCAAGAACTGGTATCTTTTAAAATGTATCTTCTTTTGTATGACATCAGATACCTTTAATGTAACAACAAATTCTTGTAGTATTTATCATTCATTTATCATTTCTTGTATGATATGATCACTCAAAAATTGATCTTCTTCCATGCTACCTCCTGTAGCTTTCGTCACTTCATAATGGTTCAATATAGCATAAGGATGCAATGATTGCATGATGCTCTAGTCTGTAGCATGGTTGTACTTCATTACATGATATGAACATAATAACCTGCTTCTTTATATCAACTATCTTCTGTAGCTTGTTGTTCTCTTCTCCTGTAACATGTCTTCTAGATTTATAAAACTATGTACTCTTTCTGCATCTTTATACATCTTAGATCTAATTTTGCTCATGTATAAAAGAACATGACATCCACTATTATCTTATAATGATTGTTCCTCTATTAAGTGGCTATCATACTTATGACACCTATAGATAGAAAAAAGATACTTTAATCATAACAGAAATGAAGGGAAATACCTTTTCATAACTGTAATCACTTCTTTGATTACTGCACTTTGTACTTGCATACTGTTGATTAGAATTACGACTTCTCCTTTAACATGTGATGAAGCAATTTAAACATGACTGATCTGATTTTTAACAAGCTGCTCCTTGAAGTGGGCATAGTTTATAGGAGCAACTACTCCTCTTCTCTTTTGTCATGATGACATCACTTCATTTGTAAGTTGACTGTTCTAAGGCATAGTATCATCTTGAATAATGCATTATTTCTTTTGCAATCTGATATCCTTTTCAAATGAATAAAAAGGGAACATGCTGGGGTCTACTCTTGTGGGAGCCACATTTTCTCCACATGTTTTAAAAGTCTTCAAATCAGCAACATTACTCTTCCCATACATGCATAGTGAACAAACAAGTTAGCATAAAAACATACCTCTTGAAGTTGATTGATGTTTCTCATGATAATCTGATTTATTGCATGTCTTATTTGATCCATTCACATAAGAGGCATAATGTCTGCAAGTTGATATGTCTGTTGATAAAAAAACATGTGATGATTTTAAATATCCAGAGCTTCTAACAGGGCTTTCCTCCAAATTTTTTAGGTACACTGTCATGACCAGGAGCTGAAGATAAGGGACACGAAGATCAGCTATCAACTAAGGATATCAACCTTCCAAAAAGGCAATGATGGATATTTATTATTTTCATATGTTCTTTCTCTTTCCTTTTATCCTCAAATGTATAGCTTGCATATGTTTCCATTGCTTAGTTTAGTCATTCCCACTGCTTGTGTGGGACACATTTAAACATTTCTTTAAATATAATCAGTTACTTTACCTTATGCAAATTATTTATGTATGTTTACTTTTTTGAATCAAATGCATAAGATAGAATAACTGAATCTGATATGAAACATATGTTCAAAACATGATATGAAATGACAATTTTATAAATTCCTTTCTTTCACACTAAAATGTGATCACTTGAATAATCCAATCATTTTATAATTGAAAAGTAAAACTAGCTAGATTTTGTTTGTGATTCATTGACTATCTGATATCTTGTCATCAGATGTTTCACTTGTCAGGATGGTTTGACAGTTCTGATTGGACTGTGAGATTATCTTGACAAATGATCTTGTAGACACCCAAAATTGACTTTATCATTAGTATCAAAATATTGCATTATCTATCATCTGCATTTGTCTAACACACTTGAGCAATTTCTCTATTTTCTCTAAATCACTTATTTCTTCTATTAATTAAATAAATTTATGTTTATTTAATTAATTCATTATATATTTTCTTCTATTTTCTCTAATCTATAATTAAATAATCTTTAATTATGTAATTATCTCTATTCTATGTATTTTAATTAAATAAATTTTATTTATTTAACTAAAATTCCATTCATAATCCCAGTTTCTAATTAATTATATAAAAAAAAATTATTTAATTAATTTCTCTTATCATTTATCTTCATCTTTCATTATAAGCTGACATGTGTGTATCTTTTGTTTGAAACATGTGTGGTAGTACAACTTTCATTTAATATCTTTCACATGTAGTACTTTTTATGTACACACTCACACATGAGCCTTATCTCTTATTCCACTTGTCATCTACACATTCACCAATAATTATCAGTTCATCTCAACCGTTCACATAGCCACCAAATCTCTACCATTGATTTATTTTGGTTGAAGTCTATATAAACACCCTCTCATTCCATACTATCATCCAACATTTTCATATCGTCCACATTATAATCCTAAGCATATTGAGCATTTGAGCTTCCATTAGCATCTATTAAGCACATTATCACTATCATCCATCTATCATGGCAGCTTTGATTTTTATGATTGTTCATTGTTGAGAGGCAATCCACATCTCCAAACAAGGAATCATACAATCTAGGTGATCTTGTTCTTGAATTGCATGAATTTGATTTCACTTGAATTTGATTCTTTGATGGTGGTAGGATTAGGTTTTGATTTAGATGCTTGATCATACCAACCTAATTTTTACCTATCCACATTCTGGCACGCCCGGTGGGACTCACATCCTTGATTAACTTTGCATTTTTAAGTTGTTTTGTGAAGTTTAGGTTTTTCGAAGTGCTTACAACAATTTGTAGTCACTTTTGAGCAAAAACCATTCGCTTCGGGCAGATCGGCATCACTTTTGAGAAAACAATGGTCGCTTATGACACTTTCGGCATCGCTTCTGAGCAAATAGTGATCACTTTTGGTCTACCATGGATCACATTTGATCGAAAAGTGATCATTTCTGGTCTATTCTAAATTGGTTTTAATTAGAAATCACTCGGTTATGGTTGTTTCGGTCGCTTCTAGTAGTTTAACATTTTCTGTTAACAATTGATCTTGTAGGGTGTTTTGTAGGATTTTTCTTGATCAATCAAGGGTTTTTATCTATGTTTTTTTTCATGTTTTTGATCATCACATTATCATTTGCCAATCAATTTGATTAGGGTTCTTGATTGTAATTGAGCTAACACCCTTGGTTTTGCAAGATCTTATCAAGTTATCATTCTAGGGTTCTCAATTGATCAATCTGTGATTACAGGGTATCCATCTAATCATATTTTATCCACTGGATTTGTCATTCTAGGGTTTGCAATCTCTAATCTCATTTTTTCTCATAACCCTAACCCTAGTTTTGTAGAAACAGGGATTTTTCATGCATCTAGAAGATTTGAGTTGCTTCTAAGCAATAACAGTTTGCTTATGGTTTTTGTGGATTGCTTCTGAGTGATAACTGATCACTTATGGCAGAATTTAGATCACTTATAATCAATAGTGGATCACTTCTGGTAACTGTGTGTTGCTTCCAGCTCTATCATTCAAAGTTTCATTTTTCTTGGCTACTAATTATCTACTTGTGCAGCATCTTATTGTTTGTTCAAGAAAAGGAGGTTGTGAAACTACTAACATATATATTGCAGCTTTCATCAGTCCAAGACATTTCATTTTTATCACTAATCTAGGAACATTTGGCTTTGGTGCTTAAAAAGAACCATTGTTTGCTATGTGTTTGTTTTATCTTTTTTGCTTGCTTGTTGTGTATGTGTGTAATGCAAATTTAATAACAAAAGTATCATCTCCCATTGCCTATCAAATGGATCTTGGGTGCATGAGAACTTGTTATTATCTTTAGAGGGCCTTCCTTCCTGGTGTGAGAAGGGGTACGACCCAAGCAGTAATGGGCTAAAGCCAAGCTCTTCCAAGCCGCTATATAAGAAAAGTGTTTGTGTCGAAAGCCACAAACAATAGGTGTTGTTGTGTTACACTAATGAATGCTTCCCCCAAAACCCCATTGAGCATAACCTTTTTGGGCTGGGAAGCCTCCATTAATGAAGCAAATCGCCACATGTGTAGCCACTTGAATGGATGCCCTTACTAGCAACCTTGGTGTAGTGGCCAAAATCCCTCTATTTGTTGATGCAATAGGCGAAGCCTTTAAAGTTGCCTCGATTCTCGTGGTTCTTAGTAGAGATAGCAAGTGTTGGGAATTAAGGTGTCTCAACCTTGGTAATTCCTTGTATTATTTTCATTGTATTTATTTATTTATTGCCTATGTTGTAAATTAAATTGTAAATTCATATTGTCATCTTGTGGGATGTGGCACAGTGATGTGTCATCCTACATGGAAGATGACAACTTGTAATTTTGTCCTCACATGAGGAGATAGGTGTCCCACTTTCTAGTGGGAATATTTTGCCATGTGTCAACATCTTGGATGTTGTGTAAGGGAATTTTGACCGTAACGGTCATGACAGATTCCTATGACGAAGTTATGACATGTAAGAGTCAGAAATAGGAGATTCTATGACAGGTGAAGACATGTGTCGAAGAGCATCTTTGAAAAAAGAATATTTGGGCACCCCAAGGTGGACTATGACATGTTGTAAGAGAATATGCTATTTATAGCCTATGTATGACAAATTCTCTTACAGCTATAAGTTGTAACTACTAAGACAGATTCTATGACAGTCATAAGAGTCGTAAGAGCATTTGTCATAGCCCATTTTGGAAATAGGTGACCTCTTTGGGATGGGGTGTATGGACAAATGTTAGAAGCATCTTACAATGTTGACCAAGTGTCCATAGGCATGGGTTTTAGGCCATAAGGCCAAGTTGGACGCCCATTCCAAGATAGAGGCAATTTTGCCTTGTATTTTCTATATAAACAGGTGCTTTGAGGAGATGTATTACAAGTTTGACAAGTACTGTTATGCTACTGGTTTGTCTCCAGATACAAGTGTCAAAGACTCTTGAGAGCTTGCATTACAAGTGTATTGTAAAACATTTCAATTTTGTTAATACATTGTGTAGGTTTTGGAGTGTGGGGGTTTTCACCCGATAAGGGTTTTCCCCACGTATATCTTGTGTCTCTCTTCTTCTGTCTCACTTTCTCGTTTATGTGCTTTCTACAATATCTCTATTATCTTTGTTAGTGGGTTTAACATTGCTATAATAGTAAGGATAAAATTGAATTTGCACTCTCCTCCCCTCATTAGATTAGTGTAGGAAGCGATTTTCGTACACCTAGCTTCCTTTCAGTTAGTATCCGAGCTTGATCACCTTTGGTCCTAGTTATTGGGTAGGGATTTTTTGAGCTAATCTTAGGTTGAGTGGAAGTGTTGTGTAGAGTATTCTATATCTTGTTGTAGTAAGGAGATGGTAACCACATCCAGAAGGTTAGAGGTTGAGAAATTCAATGGCACTAATTTTGAGTTGTGGAAACTCAAGATGGAGGACCTACTTATTGATCGTGACCTATGGTAAATGGTATTCGATGTGAAACCTACAACAATGTCACAAGCTAATTGGGACCTCAAAGATCGGAAGGCTAAGGGTCTCTTAAGACTCTATTTATCTAACTCTGTCCTGTTGAATGTCCACAAGGAGAAGAGCACGAAAGATCTTTAGAAGAAGTTGGGTGATGTTTATCAGGCCAAGTCCTTGGTAAACAAACTCTTCCTAAAAAAGAAGTTGTTCACTCTAAAGATGGAAGATGGAGGATCTGTTGTGCATCACATGAATGCTTTCAACATGATCATTGCACTATTGACATTTGTGGGTGTGAAAATGGAGGAGGATCGTTGCATGACCCTACTTTGTTCTTTGCCAGATTCACGGGATCATCTTGTCATGGCTATTAGAAGCACCACTACCACCTTCAAGATGGAAGATGTGGTGTCCTCACTGTTATCTGAAGAAATACAGAGGAAGACATCTGAATCAGCCAAAGAGGCTCTTGTAGTTCGTGGAAGACCCAAGGAGAAAGGGAAGAAGAAAGACAAGAAAGATGAGAAGGGTAGATCCAAATCCTATGGGAGATCCAAATCTCCTGGAAAGTCCAAGGGTCTCTGTTGGAACTATGGAAAAACTAGGCATTTCTAAAAGGAATACAAAGAGGAGAAGAAAAAGAAGAAGAAAGCTCCTGATTTAGATTTCGACAAGTCACAAGATGATGGTGATGCCTTCATCGCAGCCCTGGCCACCCATGCATCTGATGATGTGTGGTTGATTGATTCTGGTGCATCATTCCACATGACCTTGCATTGAGACTGGTTCATGAAATATGAAGAGTTTAATGGTGGAAGAGTGTACCTAGGTGACGACTCTCATCTAAAGATTGTTGGTCATGGAAGAGTCTCAATCTGATTCCCTGATGGATGAGTGAAGGGGATCACTGGAGTTATGCACATTCCAGGCCTTGCACAGAACCTACTTTCTGTAAGTATGTTGAATGATACAGGTGTGTTGGTTGTCTTTTCAAAGGATGGATGCAAGATGACTAGAGGATCTATGCTGCTTACGAAGGGTACTTGGAGAGGTAGTCTATTTTAGATGGAGGCATGCACTTCACAGTGCAATAGTTCTTCTGACTCAAAGAAATGAGCTACAGTCACTTCATCTCCACCATCTGAATGAGCAGTGAAGAAATTTGTTGTAACTAGTTCTGATGGTAGTGCACATGCTATGGAAGCTAAGCTTCCTACTGAAAAGACTATGTTATGGCATTTGAGATATGGCCACATTGGTCAGAAGGGTCTGCGTACCCTAAAAAATAAAAACCTCATTGAGGGGTTAAATGATTGTAATCTTGAGTGTGACTTTTACGAACATTGCATTTATGGAAAGCAAAACTATGTTCAGTTTTACTCTAGTTCTCACAAGTCTTCTGGTGTATTGGATCTTATTCATTCTAATATATTTGGTCCTATTAACGTTCCTTCGATTTCAAAATCTGTATATTTTGTATCTTTCATAGATGATTACAGTAGAAGGACATTGGTTTATTTTATCAGAAGCAAGACTGAAGTCTTTAGTCAGTTTAAGGAGTTTAAAGCCTTTGCTGAAAATTAGACTAGTAAAAATATTAAGTGTTTGAGAACTCACAACAGTGGTGAGTTTTCTTCGGCAAAGTTTGATAAGTTTTGCAAAGAGCAAGGGATTGAAAGGCATAAGACAACTCCATATACCCTGCAGCAAAATAGAGTTGCAGAGAGGATGAACAGGACACTGATGGAGAAGGCTAGGAGTATGCTTAGTGGAGCAAGCCTTGAACAAAAGTTTTTGGCTGAAGCTGTTGCCACTGCTTGCTATCTGGTAAATAGATCTCCTACATTAGTTCTTATTAGTAAGACACCTATGGAGGTGTGGCCTGGTAAGAAGCCTTCAGGTAGACATCTTCATGTTTTTGGTTGTGAGGCATATACACATGTACCTAGGGAGAAACGGTCTAAATTGGAGAACAAGGTTGTTAAATGCATTTTCATTAGCTATGGTGTCAATCTGAAAGAATACAAGCTTTAGAATCCGGTGGCTAAAAAAGTTTTGTATAGAAGAAGTGTTATCTTCAAAGAGCTAACACCTTCTTCCATTGTTTTATAGCTAGAACAAATAGAAAAGGAGGATGCGGTTCAGTTTCCTTCTACCCCTGAGAAGACCAATAGACAAACCCTATGAGACTTGATGATGAGGAGAGCTCTAGCAGCTCTGAAAGCTTAGAAGAAGAAGTAGAACCTCAACCTCATCCATTGAGGAGGTCTACATGAACAAGAAAGCAACCTAATAGGTTTGGTTATTCATTGCTTGATTCTAGTTGTACTTTTGCTTTACTTACTAACACTAATGAGCCTAGAACTATGAAAGAGGCTATGGACATGAAAGATGTAGGTTCCTGGAAGGAGGCCATGGAGGATGAGATGGCTTCTTTGGAAAAAAACAAAACATGGGACTTGGTGCCTCTGCCTGATGGACGAAAACCTGTTGGTTGCAAATGGGTGTTCAAGAAGAAATTTGGTGTAGATGGCAGTGTTAAAAAGTACAAGGCGAGATTGTTTGCAAAGGGGTACTCACAAGTGGAGGGAATTGATTATGGTGAAATTTTCTCTCCCATTGCAAAGCTGACATCCATTAGATTTCTCTTATCTCTTATAGCTACTTATGATTTAGAGGTAGAATAGATGGATGTGAAGACATCTTTCCTTCATGGTGATTTGGAGGAAGAAATCTACATGTCACAGCTAGAGCATTACACAATGAAAGGTAAAGAAAATTTGGTTTACAAATTGAAAAAAAAATTGTATGGTTTGAAGCAATCTCCTAGGATGTGGTACTTGAAGTTTGATGCCTTCATGTTGTCAATTGGATTTGTGAGATCGAAATCAGATCACTGTGTGTATTATAAGTTTGATGGTGATCGTATTCTCATCATTGCATTATATGTTGATGATATGTTACTGATTGGGAAGGGTAAGAACATGATTTCTGATTTTAAGTCTCAATTGGCAACACAGTTTGAAATGAAAGATTTAGGGGCAGCCAGGTACATTCTAGGAATGGAAATCAGAAGAGACAGAGCTAACAGAAAACTTTGGTTAAGCCAGAGTAAGTATGTGAAGACCATGTTGGATAGGTTCAGCATGGTAGATTGTAGACCATTGTGTGTTCTTGTTTCATTCGGGACAAAGTTATCTATTAGTGATCGTCCAAAATCTCCTAGTGAGGTGGAGGACATGAGAAAAGTATCTTAAGCTAGTGTTGTTGGCAGTTTGATGTTATGCTATGGTCTACACAAGACCAAACATTGTCCAAGCAGTAGGAGTCCTTAGTTGATTTATGGCTAATCCTGGATGGGTACATTGGGATGAAGTTAAGCGAGTGTTTAGATATTTGAGGGGTACTTTCAAGTATTCCATTTGCTATCATGGCAATGCTACAGGACCTCCACATTCAGTTTGTATTCATGGATTTGTGGATTCTAATTGGGCAGGTGACATTAACAACAGTAGATCTACCAGTGCATATGTGTTCACAATATTTGGTGGTGCAATTAGTTAGATGAGTAAGTGACAACCTGTGGTTGCTTTGTCCATGACAAAAGCTAAGTACATGGTAGAAACTCATGCTTGTAAAGAATCCATTTGGCTTAAGAGATTGTGTTCAAATATTGGTGTTGATACAGGACATATTACTATTTGTTGTGACAGTCAGAGTGCGATTTGCCTTGCGAAGAATCCAACTTTCCATGCCAGAACAAAGCATATTGATGTATAGTTTCACTTCATGTGAGACATGGTAGAGGATGGGAAGGTAAATTTGGAGAAGGTAGATACTTTGAAGAATGTTGCAGATGCATTGACGAATCCAGTGGGCATAGAGAAGTTCAAATCATGTTCAGAGTCTATGGGCCTCTCGGCCTATTGCAGTTAAATCATGTTAATTCTATTGGCTCTTACAAGGTGTTCGACAAGTGGGAGAATGTTGGAAATTAAGGTGTCTCAACCTTGGTAATTCCTTGTATTATTTTCATTGTATTTATTTATTTACTGCCTATGTTGTAAATTAAAATGTAAATTCATATTGTCATCTTGTGGGATGTGGCACGGTGATGTGTCATCCTACATGGAAGACGATAACTTGTAATTCTTTCCTCACATGAGGAGATAGGTGTCCCACTTTGTGGTAGGAATATTTTTCCATGTGTCAGCATCTTAGATGTTGTGTAAGGGAACTTTGATCGTAACGGTCATGATAGATTCCTATGACGAAGTTATGACATGTAAGAGTCAGAAATAGGAGATTCTATGATAGGTGAAGACATGTGTCAAAGAGCATCTTTGAAAAAGGCATCTTTGGGTGCCCCAAGGTGGACTATGACATTTTGTAAGAGAATATGCTATTTATAGCTTGTGTACGATAGATTCTCTTACAGTTGTAAGTTGTAACTGCTATGACAGATTCTATGACGGTCGTAAGATTCATAAGAGCATCTGTCATAACCCATTTTAGAAATAGGCAACCTCTTTGGGATGGAGTGTGTGGACAAGTGTCAGAATCATCTTACAATGTTGACCAAATGTCCATAGGCATGGTTTTTGGGCCATGAGGCCAAGTTGGATGCCCATTCCAAGATAGAGGCAATTTTTCCTTGTATTTTCTATATAAACAGGTGCTTTGAGGAGGAGATGTATTACAGGTTTGACAGTTACTATTATGCTGTCAGTTTGACTCTAGATATGAGTGTCGAAGACTCTTGAGAGCTTGCATTGCAAGTGTATTGTAAACCATTTCAGTTTTGTTAATACATTGTGCAGGTTTTGGAATGGGGTTTTTCACTTGATAAGGGTTTTCCCCACATATATCTTGTGTCTCTCTTCTTCTGTCTCACTTTCTTGTTTATGTGTTTGCTGCAATATCTCTGTTATCTCTTTTAGTGGGTTTAACATTGCTGTAATAGTAAGGATAAAATTGAATTAGCACTCTCCTCCCCTCATTAGATTAGTGTAGGAAGTGATTTCCACACACCTAGCTTCCTTTCAGTAGGGACAGTCCTAAGGTTTGCGAGCCTTGGGAAACCCAGACCTTGGTATGCATGAGAAGTGAGTGCCATGGAGGGGAGTCGGTGCTACCAAGATCCTGAAGCTATCCGCTTTGAATAGGCATGGCAAGGGGATTCAATAAATACAATCCTTTCCTAGCCTAGGTTGTACAAGTTTGTGAATGTTGTGAGTGTGAGTGACTGCAATCATTATTTTCTTGCCAAAACTCATCAAAACACATCCTCTGTCAAACACAAATCACCTTTGAACTGAAACTGCTCACTTTTGGCAAACTTGAATCACTTTTAAACAACATCTGCTCACTTTTGGAAAAATTGCATCACTTTTAAGCATCAGTAGCTCACTTTTGAACTGAAACCTGTCACCTTTGGAAAACCTAGTCACTTTTAGTTAACACTATAATTTGTCACCTGAAACTATCTAGACTACTTTTGAGCTATTACCCATCGCTTTTAGCCTTTTCTAAGTCACTTTTGAGCTATTACCTGTCATTTTTGGTCAAACATCATCAAACCTCATCAACCCAGCACAATTAGTTCCATTTTTAGATTGCTTAGCTCTGTCATCAGCTTCCAGACATTACTCTGATCATCTATAGTCAACTAAACATCATCTCCTATCTTGAGCATACCAATCTATTGGATTTTTTGAGCTTTCCATCCTCTTGAGACCCCCAACCAGCAACCAATCATCAAACAATCAACCTAGCAACAGCAAACATCATCTCTTTGGCTATGTTCAGCCTTAGTAACATCAGTAAATAGCATCATCAACCATCTTTTCCCTTGAGTGTGTGAGCTATTCTCTAGGTAAGTTTATCCAATCAAACAACCAACAAAGCAATCCTAGCAAACAACAACCTAAGCAACTCAGGCAACCAACCAACAACCAAACAACAACTATCAAAAAACAACCTCATTAGCAAAACAACCAATCAGCAAACCATCAACTTTTGGGGTCTCAACCTTGACAAACTAGTCCAATCTCCATCATCAACCATCATGCCTCAAACTAGGAGCCAATATAGAGCTGAAATGAAAGCCAAATTGTGAGCTGAAATGGAAGCCAAATTGTGAGTTGAAATGGAAGCCAAATTGTGACAATCTTGAGCAACTCCCCTCAAAGATACAACTCAATTCACAACTGGTATGCCTTCTCACATGTTTGTACCTAAAGGATACACTACTGGACCATCATCTTCACAGCAAGTGCAACATCACCATTTACAGTGACCTATGAAGAGCAATACCAAGAGGATTTATCTAAATTTCAAGAGACATACGTATGGGACCAGATTGATAGGCTCATTTTAGCTTATCTCGATCGCTATTTCTTGTAATTAGCTAGTATGGGAGCTAAATTACCAAGTAACTTTGACATATCTGCCATTCATAAAAAAGATCCAAAAACTCCTACTGTTGTTGTAAAGGGACCATCCACCATAACCACACCATCCCATACCATATCCATGCAATCTCATCCACCTTCTAATCCATCTCCTTCATTGCCTATTGCTACACCATCAAGCCCACCACGTCCGGAGTACACCTTAGAATCTTTGATAACTCCAACTGAGGTACTCCCTTACCTTTCACAAAATTTGAGTTTTCCACCTTTCCATGTCTCACAACATGTCCCCGCTCCTACCATGACCGTATCCGTGCCTTAAGTATCACAAACTCCTCAAGTCTCACAAGATGTCCATGTTTCACAAGTACAAACTCCTCAAGTCTCACAAACTATCCCAACATCACAAACTCCCCAAGTTTCACAAGCTATCCCAACACCACAAACTCCACAAGTTTCATAAGCTATCCCAATATCACAAGCCACACATCTTGTAGCCATTACAAGTTTCTACTCCTATTGCATCACATGTGGAATCCACACCCCAAACCAATATCCCTACCACTTCTAATATGGTCTCCATGATTTCCACAAATGCATCCAACACACTGTACAATCCCAATGCTAATCTCATCAACATTAGTGACCCACCTATTATATCAAAAGCCACTGCTAATACCACTATCCCTTATGTTGATCAACTTGCATCACTTACTCCACCTCCATATAATCCTTCACAAAACATCAATCCATCTTATGCAACCCAAGCATAACCCATTGCCTCTCAACATATGACATATATTAATCCATCTCATGGTACTCATGTTGCCCAAAGTATAAATTCAAATGTTCATCCTTCTTCATCCACCAATCCTTCCATTGGTTTTCATAATCCAAATCCAACCTACAATTCACCTCCATTGGTCAACATCAATCCATCTTCTAGTTCCCATGTGATGCAAAATCTCAGAGTCAATCCATTGCAATATACCCAACCACCACTTGTGTCTCAAGGCCAGCAATCCTCAAGCACATATGTGTCACATACCAATCCTTCGACATATAATGTGAACAATCAACCCCAACATACGGTCATACCCTCATACATTTCACCACAAGGACAGCAATCCTCAAGCACATGTGTGTCGTATACAAATCCTTCGGCATATAATGTGAGCACTCAACCTCAACAAATGGTCATACCCTCATACACTACACTGCAGCAACAACACACATCAAACTACATTCCACCTCCAACCCATCAACACCCTTTGTAACAACAGCAACTATCTCAAGAGGATATTGAACAAATGGTTCAAAAGGCAATAGGAAAAAACAAGAAGACATTTTCCTTGGGAGATATATGCCCTTAACCATTTGACAAATCACTTCACATGACACCTTTTCTGCCACATTTTGAAATCCCACAATTTGACAAATACAAAGGGAAAGGTAATCCGGATGACCATCTTAGAGCATTCTATGTTGCATGTCTTGATGTTGCTCAGGATGACACATATCTCTTGAGACTATTCCCTCAAAGTTTAGCGGGACAAGCTCTTGAATGGTTCTCTCACCTACCTCTGGGAATCAAGACTTTTGAGGAATTAGGAAACAAATTTCAATTCCATTTCTCTTTCAACATTGAACATGAGGTGAATATGAATGATCTTGTCAATAACAAACAACGTAATGGTAAAACTTTCTCATCATTTACCCAATGCTGGTGTAACATGGCTAGCAAATTATCATGGAAAATACCTGAGAAATAGAAACTTGACATCTTTGTCCAAAATCTTCATCCCAAGCTCTCATTCTAATTACAGTTGCAAAGTGCTAGCACCTTTGATGAACTCATCTCCAAAGGAACCACCATTGAGTGAGCTTTAATTTCTAAGGGCACCATCAAAATTTTCAAAGACAACAAGGACAATCCTCAATCTTCAAATGACAAATCCCACTTTTGGAACAAAAACAAAAATATCGTTAATGATGGCATTGTGGATGTAAAGAACATACAAACAGTAAAACTCCCATTAACATTCAAGCCGCATCTACAACTAATCCACCTTTACAATGAAATCGACCAAGAAAAAATCTAACACCTAGATGACAATTTACTCCCTTAAGGGAACCCATAGAGGTAATCTTTCACAAACTTGTTCAAGTGGGAGATATCACATTACCTGAAGCTCCACACAAAGAAGAACCTGTCTTCAAATCTCCTTGGTACAAAGAGAATGAATACTGTGAATACTATAGAGTCAAAGGACATAACTCAAATGGTTGCATGCACTTAAAACATGTCATTCAAGATTACATCGATCAAGGTCTTGTTAAAATCACAACACTAACATCACAACTGGCACATCAACCAACTTCGAACTATGATCTAGATGCTTGCAAACATCCACTTACACTTCATGGTAAGGCAAGTAACCCTCATACTGGGAATGCTATCCATTACAACTATGAGTCATCTATGATTGGCCGCATTGACCAAGCCCACATTTCTACCATCATTATCCAAGGTAAAGCACCTGATTGCATTGTAACTACTAGAAGAGCCCATGTTACCATTCAAGGAGCACCTATCAATCCTCCTCAACTGCCTTCTAGTTATAATATCCTTGATCACATTGGCAAAACTCCCTTACATATCTCCATCCTAGAGCTGCTACGCATATCCCCCACTCATAAAGCTATCCTGGAAAAAGCATTGCAAGAGGCTTCGGTGCCTAATGATATTGATACCACACAATTTCAATCTATGATAGCTAGCATTACAACCCCTTTCCATCTCACCTTCTCTGATAAAGATCTTCAATCATCCATTAACCCACCACATAACGAAGCCCTCCACATAAAAGTATTTGTAAACCAATGTTGTATTAAACGAATACTAGTGGATGGTGGAGCTGGTCTCAATATATGCTCTCTAAAACTAATAAAACAATTGGGATATTCTGAGAAGAACATTAATACTTCCAAGGTCATTACCATCAAAGCATATGATGATGCTAAGAGAGATACTGAAGGAGTCATCCATTTGCCTATCTGAGTTGGTCCTCTCACTACTGACACCCACTGTCAAGTTCTTGATATTGAGCTTGCCTATAACATCATCCTTGGCAGTCCATGGATCCATGCCCTTAAATCCATTCCTTCCACATACCATCAATGTTTCAAGTTTCCATCTAACAGTGTTGAAGTTACTACCCATGCTGATCCTAATCCATTTGAGTTTTGTCACACCTTTCAAGCCAAATATCAAAATCCTAATCGTATCCCCATCAATACCGAAGCTCATCAATCTTCATCCTATATTGACCCATCCACCTTACTCAAGCCATCATCTAGCAAAGCCACTCCAAATCTTTGTATCAAGTACACTGAACAAGGACCGGGTGAATACACACTACAAGAATCTTGTTGTGTTGGAACTCTCCCCCTATCTCCCAAATCTCATGGTAAACCTTCCACATCGAAGTCATCTTCATCCGCAGCCGTTATAAAATCTCCACCAATAGTATTCATCAAAGGAGGATTCCTTGATGATGAAGACATAGATGACATTAACTCTTGGATATTCTATGATGAGAATGACTAAGTCCAACTTGAAGTGGAGAGATATAACAATGGGTTACGTATCATCAAAAATATGGGTTATAAAGGACATGGCAGATTGGGATTGCAAGAACAAGGACCTCTTGAACCCATTGTTGTGTCTAAGAAGTTTGATAAGAAAGGCCTTGGCTATCAGCCGGAGGTACCACCTTCCAAAGACATCAACTATATTTCTGATACGAAAGCTGGACCTTCTTCGGTAGGAGAGACTTCTAATTCATATACCATCGATGACTCCTCCCTTCATATCACTAACCTTTTCCAAGAAAACTCTATCTTCATGATTTCTACCACCTCCTCTACTCTTAACTCTTTGTCCATCACCCTTTCACTCGTATATCCTAACCTCGTCAATTGGGACCAACAGGGGGCACTGATATTGGACACATTTGAAAATTATGAAGCTATTGCCAAATTTATGGGTTTACGACAAGGCATTCCATTGGGTGATCACAAAATAGGCTTCTTGATGGCCCTCCCTAAACTAGCATATTTTTGGAAGCATCAAATCCTTCAATCACAAAAGTGAAATAAATAGAATAAAAAAAGATAGGTCATTAGGTGAAAACTGAAAGGTGCCTCTTGACCATGAAAAAGTAAAAATAAAGGATGCATCCAAGGGTGAAAACCTCTCTGAGGTGCCCGAGGATGGGGGATTTGATCTTCCTGTGACCACAAATTATCATCAACAATCTACAGTGCTAGTTGAGAAATCTCAAGAAATGAACCTAGGCACAGAGCAGAATCCGAGGATCACATTTTTGGTAGCATCACTATCAGAGCAAGAAAGAAGAGACTTCACAACATTCTTCATAAAAAGAGCCATTAATTTTGCATTGACTTATGCTGACATGTCGGGTCTAGATCCATCACTTGTAGTACACCACCTAGCAGTATCTCCTAACGTAAAATTGATCAAACAAAAGTTGCATAAAATGCACCTGCAAATAGCTCTTTTGGTTAAGGCAAAGATTCAAAAACTATTAGAAGCAAAGTTCATAAAGCCTATTGATTATCCGAAATGGGTTTCAAACTTGGTACCTTTGGCAAAACTTGATGGACGAGTTCATTGTTGCATAGATTTCAGAGATCTCAACAAAGCATGCCCTAAAGATGACTTCCCACTACCAAGCATAGACAACATTGTAGATCTCATAGCTAGACATGAAATGCTATCTCTGATGGACGGATTCTAAGGATATAACCAAATCAGAATAGCAGAGGAAGACCAATACAAGACATCATTCATTTGTCCATGGGGTACATACTGCTAGGTCGTAATGCCTTTTGGTCCTAAGAATGTAGGAGCTACTTATCAACGAGCCATGATAGTTATTTTCCATGACCTTTTACACACTATCATGGAAGAGTATGTTGACGATATCCTAGAGAAATCTAAAACAAGAGGACACCTACAAGTACTAGCACAAATCTTTGATCGACTAGAGAAGTATCAAATTAGGCTAAATCCAAAGAAATGTGTATTTGGTGTAACATCTGGAAAATTGTTGGGATACATTGTGTCTCAATGAGGACTAGAAGTGGATCCTGATAAAGTAAAATCCATCATGGAAATGCCTCCGCCATCAAATCTAAAGTAGCTTTGTAGTCTACAAGGAAGGTTACAATTCATTCACAGGTTTATCTCACAACTAGCAGATAAGTGTCATCCTTTTCAACATCTTCTTCGCAAGGGTGAACCTTTTAAATGGGATGAAAAATGTCAACAAGCCTTCGACAAAATAAAGGAATATATAGTTACACCTCCTGTGTTAGTACCTCCTATACCTGATCAACCACTATTACTCTACATATCTTCAACAGCAACAGCATTGGGTGCCCTCTTAGCTCAGCATGATGATTTAGGAAAGGAACAGGCCATTTACTACATTAGCAGAAGTCTTGTTGGATATGAACTTAACTATTCATCTATGGAAAAAGCATGTTTAGCATTGGTGTTTGCTTCCCAAAAGTTGTGACATTACATGCTAAACCAAACAACAAAGGTCATATCTAATTTTGATCCACTCAAGTATCTTCTCTCCAAAGCAATCCTTACGGGAAGACTAGCAAAATGGGTTATGATCTTAAGTGAATTTGACATACAATATGTGGATCAAAAGGCCATAAAAGGATAGGTTATTGCTGATCAGTTAGCCTCAGCACCTATCATCGACATTCAGCCAATACATCCTAAGTTCCCTGATGAAGAATTATTCAATCTAACTTCTCCAACATTGTGGCAACTATACTTTGATGGATCTTACACACAACATGGATTAGGAGCAGGGATATTTTTTGTCACACCTCAAGGAGATTGTATCCTGAAGTCATATAGGATTTCATTTCTGTGTACCAACAATATAGCAGAATATGAAGCTTTAATCACAGGATTACGCATGGCAGTGCAGTGGGCTATTAAATAGCTACAGGTCTTTGGTGATTCCCAATTAGTTATCAAATAGGTCTTAAATGAGTATGGGGAATTTGATCTTCCTGTGACCACAAATTATCATGAACAATCAACAGTGCTAGTTGAGAAATCTCAAGAAATGAACCTAGGCACAGAGTAGAATCTGAGGATCACATTTTTGGCAGCATCACTATCAGAGCAAGAAAGAAGAGACTTCACAACATTCTTCATGAAAAGAGCCATTAATTTTGCATGGACTTATGTTGACATGCCGGGTCTAGATCCATCACTTGTAGTACATCACCTAGTAGTATCTCCTAATGCAAACCGGTCAAACAAAAGTTGCATAAAATGCACCCGCAAATAGCTCTTTTGGTTAAGGCAGAGATTCAGAAACTGTTAGAAGAAAAGTTCATAAAGCCTATTAATTATCTGGAATGGGTTTCAAACTTGGTACCTGTGGCAAAATCTGATGGACGAGTTCATTGTTGCACAGATCTCAACAAAGCATGCCCTAAAAATGACTTCTCACTACCAAGCATAGACAACATTGTAGATCTCACAGCTGGACATGAAATGCTATCCCTGATGGATGGATTCTTAGGATATAACCAAATTAGAATAGGAGAGGAAGACCAAGACAAGACATCATTCATTTGTCCATGGGGCACATATTGCTGGGTCATAATGCCTTTTGGTCTTAAAAACGCGGGAGCTACTTATCAACGAGCCATGACAGTTAATTTCCATGACCTTTTCCACACTATTATGGAAGACTATGTTGACGATATCCTAGGTAAATCCAAAACAAGAGGACACCTACAGGTACTAGCACAAATCTTTGATCGACTAGAGAAGTATCAAGTCAAGCTAAATCCAAAGAAATGTGTATTTGATGTAACATCTAGAAAATTGTTGGGATACACTGTGTCTCAACGAGGAATAGAAGTGGATCCTAATAAAGTAAAAGCCATGATGGAAATGCCTCCACTGTCAAATCTGAAGCAACTTCATATTCTACAAGGAAGGTTACAATCCATTCACAGGTCTATCTCACAACTAGCAGATTAGTGTCATCATTTTCAACATCTTCTTCACAAGGGTGAACCTTTTAAATGGGATGAAAAATTTCAATAGGCCTTCAACAAAATAAAGGAATATCTAGCAGCACCTCTTGTGTTAGTACCTCTTGTACCTAATTGACCACTATTACTCTACATATCTTCAATAGCAGCAGCATTAGGTGCCCTCTTAGCTCAGCATGATGATTTAGGAAAGGAACAGGCCATTTACTACATCAGCAGAAGTCTTGTTGGATATGAACTTAACTATTCATCTATGGAAAAAGCATGTTTAGCATTGGTATTTGCTTCCCAAAAGTTGTGACATTACATGCTGAACCAAACAACAAAGCTCATATCTAATTTTGATCCACTCAAGTATCTTCTCTCCAAAGCAATCCTTATGGGAAGACTAGAAAAATGGGTTATGATCCTAAGTGAATTCGACATACAATATGTGGATCAAAAAGCCATAAAAGGGCAGGTTATCGCTGATCAGTTAGCCTCAGCACCCATCATCGACATTCAACCTATACATCCTGAGTTCCCTAATGAAGAATTATTCAATCTAACTTCTCCAACATTGTGGTAACTATACTTTGATGGATCAAGAGCAAGGATATTGTTTGTCACACCTCAAGGAGATTGTATCCTGAAGTCATATAGGATTGCATTTCTATGTACCAACAACATAGCAAAATATGAATCTTTAATCATAGGATTACGCATAGCAGTGCAGTGGGCTATTAAACAACTATAGGTCTTTGGTGATTCCCAATTAGTTATCAAACATGTCTTAGATGAGTATGGGGGATTTGATCTTTCTATGACAACAAATTATCATGAACAATCAACAATGCTAGTTGAGAAATCTCAAGAAATGAACATAGGCACAGAGTAGAATCTGAGGATCACATTTTTGGCAGCATCACTATCAAAGCAATAAAGAAGAGACTTAACATCATTCTTCATGAAAAGAGCCATTAATTTTGCATGGACTTATGTTGACATGCTGGGTCTAGATCCATCACTTGTAGTACATCACCTAGCAGTATCTCCTAATGCAAAACTAGTCAAACAAAAGTTGCATAAAATGCACCGGCATATACCTCTTTTGGTTAAGGCAAAGATTTAGAAACTGTTAGAAGCAAAGTTCATAAATCCTATTGATTATCTGGAATGGGTTTCAAACTTGCTACTTGTGGCAAAACCTGATGGAAGAGTTTGTTGTTGTACAGATTTCAGAGATCTCAACAAAGCATGCCCTAAAGATGACTTCCCACTACCAAGCATAGACAACATTGTAGCTCTCACAGCTGGACATGAAATGCTATCCCTGATGGACAGATTCTCAGGATATAACCAAATCAGAATAGTAGAGGAAGAACAAGACAAGACATCATTCATTTGTCCATAGGGCACATACTACTGGGTCGTAATGCCTTTTGGTCTTAAGAATGCAGGACCTACTTATCAACGAGCCATGACAGTTATTTTCCATGACCTTTTCCACACTAACGAGCCATGACAGTTATTTTCCATGACCTTTTCCATACTATCATGGAAGACTATGTTGATAATATCCTAGGGAAATCCAAAATAAGAGAAGGACACCTACAGGTACTAGCACAAATCTTTGATTGACTAGAGAAGTATCAAGTCAAGCTAAATCCAAAGAAATGTGTATTTGGTGTAACATCTAGAAAATTGTTGGGATACATTGTGTCTTGATGAGGAATAGAAGTGGATCCTAATAAAGTAAAAGCCATCATGGAAATGCCTCCACCGTCAAATCTAAAGTAGCTTCATAGTCTACAAGGAAGGTTACAATCCATTCATAGGTTTATCTCACAACTAGCAGATAAGTGTCATCCTTTTCAACATCTTCTTCGCAAGGGTGAACCTTTTAAATGGGATGAAAAATGTCAACAGGCCTTCGACAAAATAAAGGAATATCTAGCAACACCTCCTGTGTTAGTACCTCCTATACCTGATTGACCACTATTACTCTACATATCTTCAACAGCAGCAGCATTAGATTCCCTCTTAGCTCAGCATGATGATTTAGGAAAGGAATAGGCCATTTGCTACATTAGCAGAAGTCTTGTTGGATATGAACTTAACTATTCATCTATGGAAAAAGCATGTTTAGCATTGGTGTTTGCTTCCCAAAAGTTGTGACATTACATGTTGAACCAACAACAAAGTTCATATCTAATTTTGATCCACTAAGTATCTTCTCTCCAAAGCAATCCTTATGGGAAGACTAGCAAAATGGGTTATGATCTTAAGTGAATTCAACATACAATACGTGGATCAAAAATCCATAAAAGGACAAGTTATCACTGATCAGTTAGCCTCAACACCCATCACCGACATTCATCCAATACATCCAGAGTTCCCTGATGAAGAATTGTTCAATCTAACTTCTGCAGCATTGTGGCAACTATACTTTGATGGATCTTACACACAACATGGATCAAGAGTAGGGATATTGTTTGTCACACCTCAAGGAGATTGTATCCCAAAGTCATATAGGATTACGTTTCCATGTACCAACAACATAGCAGAATATGAATTTTTAATCATATGATTATGCATGGCAGTGCAATGGGCTATTAAATAGCTACAGGTCTTTGGTGATTCCCAATTAGTTATCAAACCGATCTTAGATGAGTATCAAACAAAAGATGAGAAGCTCCCTCCATACAAGCTAATGGTTGACGATTTTAAGAAATACTTTGACAGCATCACCTTTGAGAAAATTCCAAGGATTTAAAACAAAGCAACAAATGCTATGGCTATGATAGGATCTCTTCTAGACATGCCTTCCAATGCACATAAGTGTGAGTTTTTAGTTGAACAACTTCTAATCCCATCATTTCAAGTTCCATAGTCTGAGCTTATATGTGAGATTGTTGGCCCCAATTCACCTTGGTATGAGGACATATATGAGTATCTCCGCAATCAAGCCTTACCATTCCAACTATCTAATACCCAATGTAAAACCTTTATCTGTCGAGCTTCTCGCTACACTATCCTAGGAGACACCCTATATTGCCGGAGTATTGATGGTATCCTGCTTAGATGTATTGATTCTAAGGAAGCAAAGGTTGCCATACGTGAGGTACATGAAGGTGTATGTGGATCATATTCCATTGGCCCTGGTCTTGTTAAGAAACTTCTATGAGCTGGATACTATTGGCCAACTATGGAGAAAGACGCACAACAGTTTGCAAAGAGATGTCTACAATGTCAAAAACATGGGGATCTAATACATGCACCAGCACATGAACTTCAACCTATTACTACTCCTTGGCCCTTCTCGCAGTGGGGACTTGACCTCATAGGTAAAATCCATCCTACCTCATCAAATGGTCATAAGTTCATCATCACCACCACTAAGTATTTCACAAAGTGGGTGGAAGTAATACCAATGACCTACATCACTGGCAAGCAAATATCCAAGTTCATCTTACACTATATCATTTGCTGATATGGAGTTCCTCAAGCCATTGTCACTGATAATGGTCGTCCCTTCAAGAACCAAGAGGTTAGAGATATTTGCAACAAATTCCATATCCAACATAGGTTCCCTACACCTTATTATCCTCAAAGTAACGGCCAAGCTGAGGATTTTAACAAAACCATCATTAAAATCTTTAAAAAGACAGTCAATGAAGCTAGTCGTGATTAGCATTTACTGTTGCAAGTATGGGCCTAAACGGTGTTGTCATTGATGTCAACATACTCCTGTTGCATTGATGTCAAGGATTGGATGAGCCGTGTACTGAGGATATTGAGAAAATTAGTCTCAGAGAAGAACAGTGAAGATAGTGAAGCTCTATGAAGTGAAAATCTCAGATAGATGAAGATCAGAGAATGTGTGTCAAAGGGTTTGTAGATATGTGTCTGAAGATGATCCAGTCAAGATTTGAGAGGTCCACATGAAGAATTGGAGAAGTTATGGCTATATGAGTAAAACTAGTTCTGGCAGCTATTCAAAGGTGACAGAGTGACACAAATAGGTCCGATGAGATCTGGAAATGCAATATCTTGTTCTACAGATTTGGTGGAATGTTTAGGAAGCCAATGTGAATTGACAACTCAATTGGTTCATGGTCTGGAGGTCCACAAGCATTTATTCTAATGTGACAGTGATGACATACTATGTTCTTGAGGTTTCGGATGAAGATACAAATGATTTCAGTAAGCAGAAGTGGTGTGGATGCTCTTGGTGATTCAAGCAAACTTATGGGGGTCTCTAGATTGTGTCCAGTTTGTGTTGGCAGTCCGCATTGAAGATTAAGCTCGTAATTGAAGATTTACTCTCGGGTGATGGTGTTCTTCCTAATCATGGTCAACTAGATGTTTAACACATCTTGCGGATGATCTTGAAGATGTTCTGAGAAGCTTGGCATGTTCCTCAAAGAAGATTGAAGTCTTAGATATGTGTGGCTGACAGTGTGGTGATATGCATGAAGTTCTTGTAACAAATCAAGTTGTTTTTTTGTAATTGCTTTGTAATAGAATATGTTGTGCCAACTTTGATGATCATTCCAAAGTTGATATCATATATAAATAAGATTTACGAAGTCATTTCAAAGTATCTATGAAAAGATGAGAGAGTGGTAAAGAGGAGAAGAGCAAAAAGTAGAGCAGAAGTGATGAGCTTAAATGGAACTATCTCAAGCATGGTGAAGATGCTAATCTCCAGTTCAAGTATGTAATATTTATATTATTCTATAGACAGTGTGTCTCATGTAGATAGTGGGCCTCTTGTGAGCAGTGTGCTCGGGCAGTGAGCCCTAATTGGCATGTACCATTTTGTTCTTCTTAGTCTTTTAATAGAGAATACATTCTTGGGTTAGTCACACCATGGTTTTTCCCTTAACTGAGTTTTCCATGTTAAAATCTTAGTGTTATATGTGTTAATGTGTTTCTGCTCTTGATTTATTGCATTGTGCTTCCATGATTGAATCATTATTATGTTGTTGAAATATAAGAAGGATTTAAGTGTTTAAAGAAAAGAAAGTTTTGTGACAACTGATTCACCCCCCCTCTCAGTTGTCTATCCTAAAACCAACAATTGGTATCAGAGCTAAGTTCCTCTAAAAGAGCTTAATCACTTGAGGATATCTAGAATGTCTTCCTAGAAGAAGGATAGTCTAAGCTTTGATGGAACTAATTACACTCTTTGGAAAAGCCGCATGGAATGTCACTTGCAATGTATGGGAATGCAATATTGGACCATAACTTCAAAGAAGTATATTCCTCCAAAGAATGGTCCAACAACTGTAGATCAAATCAGAGATGCCGAATATAATCTTTGAGCTAAAGAAGCCTTACTAAGTGCCTTATCTGATTCAAAGCTGACAAATGTTATGGATTTAAAAACTGCATATGAGATTTGGTCAAAGCTGGAACTTCTACATGAAGGAGACAAATATGTTAAATGTGCCAAGCTATAGAGTCTGAAAGGAAAATTTGAAAAGATGAAGATGAATGAAGATGAGAATATCACTATATTTATGCCAAAAGTAAATGAGCTTGTTTGTGGCATTACGTGTGTTGGTGGAACCTTGGATGAAGATGAGATTGTTGCCAAAGTTCTCATATCCCTACCTCCTACTTACAAACACAAGGTTACAGCTATTGAAGAATTTAGATCTTTATCAAATATCACAAGAGATCAATTGGTTGGAAAATTAATTACATTTGAATTGGCTAAGTTTGGAGATGCACCCTCCAAGACTGAATCTACATTCAAAGCTAGTGCCTCTGTAAAAGGCAAACAAAGGTATGATCCAAGAGAGAACTCCTCAAAGAAACTATCATGGTATGAAAAAGTAAGAAAAGATCTAGAAGAAGATGAGGTGGAAGCTACTCAACTTGAAGCCCTTGTTGCAAAAAGACTACCAAGAGGATCTAGTAAGTATGAAGGAAAATTGCCCTTCAAATGTTTCAATTGCAACAAGATTGGTCATTTTGCTTCAAGGTGTCCAACAAGATTTTCAAGGACTAATCCAAATAAATTAAAATTTCAAAAGAAATGTTACTATGCTCATGAAGATGATGATGATGAAGGAGTAACATATGATGAATCAGAGACAGGAAACAAATCCGGAAGTGACTGGGTGTTTATTGCCATCAAGGAAGAAGATCTAATGCCCATTGAATCTGTTAATCATAAAATGGTAGAAAGAGCTCTGGCTGCCCAAGTTGAAGAAAAGGATGAATGGGTCATTGATAGTGGATGCTCCCACCATATGACTGGTGACAAAATTAAGTTCATAGATCTAGAAAGATATGAAGGAGGAGTTGTAAAATTTGGTGATAATTTTCTTGGCAGAATTAGAGGCAAAGGAACTATTTCTTTTGATGGAAAGAACAAAACTAGCGATGTATTGTATGTTGAAGGTCTGAAGCACAATCTTCTCAATGTTGGGCAGTTGGTGGATAAAGGCTATGATCTCTTATTCAAAAATGGAAAATGTGAGATCTTTGAAAGTTTTGGAACAGAGGTTGCATCTGGTACTCAAACAAAAGGTAACATCTTCCACCTGGTTGGTACTGGCAAAAGTTGTTTATTTGTTCAAATTGATTAGAGTTGGTTGTGGCATAGAAGAATGTGTCATGTAAATTTTGATAATATCATCAAGATAAGCAACACTCAGGCTATAAGAGATCTTCCAAGACTAGTGAAACCTACTAACAATTTGTGCAAAGAATGTTAGTTGGGTAAGTAGAGCAGAGTCACATTCAAAAGTAAGGAACAATCTTCTACCAGATTGTTGGACTTAGTACATACTGATCTATGTGGACTGGCAAGAATCAGGAGTTTGCAAGGTGATAGATATTTCATGTTACTAATTAATGACCATTCCCGGATGATGTGGGTAACTTTTCTGAAAGAGAAATCTGAGGCTCTTGAGAAACTCAAAATATTCAAGGCTATGGTAGAGAATGAAACTGGGTTAAACATAAAATGTCTTAGGTCTGACAGAGGTGGAGAATTCACATCTAGAGAGTTCATAGAATTCTATGAGAAACATGGGATAAAAAGATAGTTATCTGCTCCAAGGACCCCACAGCAGAATGGAGTAGTGGAGATAAAGAACCGAACCATCCAAGAAGCATCTAGAACCATGATGATGGAAGAAAATGTCCCTCAGATCTACTGGAGAGAAGTTGTAAGCACTGTTGTCTATACTCTTAATCAAGTACAAATCAGAAGCAATACTGGTAAGACCCCTTATGAACTTTGGTTTGGCATCACTCCTACTATGAAGTATTTTTGAGTCTTTGGTAGCAAATGTTACATTAAAAGGGATGAAGACCTTGGCAAATTTGATGCTAAAAGTGATGAAAGAATATTCTTGGGTTATTCTACATCAAAGCAAAGCATACTGGTGTTATAACAAGAGATTGAGAAAGATTGTAGAAAGTACAAATTTGAAGGTTCATGAAGGCATAGAAAAACCCTCAAGGTTTTATGAATATAAATAAGATGATCATAATGATGTTTTGGTCCAAGAAGTTCAATCCCCTTCTAAAATTTAGATCCAGACTGATCCAGAGAATCCTGAAATACAAGAAGAAGAGATAAGTTTGAATGAACCTGTCCAAGATATAGTAGTGCAAGAAATTCCCAAAACTCCCAGGTATGTAAGACTAAATCATTCTAAAGACCAGATCATAGGTGATAGAAGCAAAGGTGTTCAAACAAGAAGAAAGATTGCTCAAGATTCAAAGAAGTATTGTCTAATTTCAAAGATTGAACCAAAAATAGTAAGTGAAGCATGCAATGATGAAAGATGGGCCAAAGCAATGGAGGAAGAGTTGATGCAGACTGAGAAAAATCACACTTGGGATCTTGTTCCCAGACCTAGGAACAAAAATGTGATTGGGACCAAATGGGTCTTCCAGAATAAACTGAATGAAGATGGTGAAGTAGTCAGAAACAAAGCCAGATTAGTCTGTAAGGGTTATTCTCAAGTAGGAGTTGATTTTGAAGAAAATTTTGCTCCAGTGGCAAGAATTGAAGTAGTCAGATTATTTCTTTCTTTTGCTACCTTCAAGGATTTCAAAGTATATTAGATGGATGTCAAGTCTTCCTTCCTAAATGGTGACTTGGAAGAAGTATACATTGAGCAACCAGATGGATTTCAATTGTCTGATCATGGTGATATGGTTTGCAAGTTGAAGAAAGCACTGTATGGACTCAAACAAGCCCCAAGGGCTTGGTATGAAAGATTGGATAAACATCTTTTGAAGATTGGTTTCAACAAAGGTACTGCTGACAGTAACTTGTACTTCAAGATTGATCATGAAAATATCTTGATTGTTGAAGTATCTGTTGATGATATCATTTTTGGAGGAAGAGATAGTATGTGCAAGATTTTTGCAAATTAAATGAAAAGTGAATTTGAGATGTCTATGTTTTGGGAAATGAATTTCTTCCTGGGTCTATAAATCACTCAAACAAAGAAAGGAATCTTCATATCACAGACAAAATATGTGAAAGAATTGTTAAATAAATTTGGGATGGAAGATTCAAAACCAATGAATCTCCCATGGCAACCAGATGTAAACTAAGCAAAGATTATGAATCTCCTAAGTTTGACAAGAAAAGTACGGGTCAATGATTGGAGGACTACTATATCTTACTCAAACTAGACCTGACATTATGAATGTTGTTGGTCTTGTTTCCAGATTCGAAGCTGATCCCAGAGAATCTCATGTCATGGCAATCAAGAGAATTCTCAGATATCTAAAGGGAACAATTGAGTATGGTTTATGTTATCCTAGGGATCATGATTTCTCTCTTCATGCATATACAGATGCGGATTGGACAGGAGATGTGGATGACCAGAAGAGTACCAGTGGTGGTGCATTCTTTTTAGGGAAAAGATTGGTTTCTTGGCTGAGCAAGAAACAAGAGGCAATATCTATGTCCACTGTAGAAGTAGAATATATTGCAACAGCAGGTAGTTGCACTCAAGTATTGTGGATGAAGCAAATGCTAAGAGACATCAGAGTGGAGTATGAGAAACCTATCACAATCTTCTATGACTCAAGTACAATAAATATATCAAAAAATCCGGTGTTGCATTCAAAGACAAAACATATATCCATCAAGTTTCACTTTTTGAGAGAGCAAGTGAACAAGAATGAAGTCAGATTGGAGTTTGTGCCCTCTAAGGATCAGACTGTAGACATTTTTACTAAACCTCTACCTAAGGACTTTTTTGAGTATCTCAGGGATAAGTTAGGGGTTATTACCCCTCTAGTTCTAAATTAAGGTGCACTGATGTGCATCAGTCCAGTGGATCTCATAGTCATATCTTGTGGTCTGGATTGATGATAAGAAGCTGCTACTCAGGGGGAGCAATCTGTATGATTCTGATTGATGTAATTATGTGCCCTTTGCCATTAATCTCAAAGGGGATAGAAGACATGTGAAAAACAAAAGTGGTTGCTGATCAAAGGGGGAGCAGTAAAGAAAGAGAAGACATATGAATGATTTTTGTTGATAGGGGGAGATATGTCAGTTAGTGAGAAGTTCTTGTCTTGATGGTTAAAACAGTTTTTCACATCATATGTTGCCATCAATGACAAAGGGGAGATTGTTGCAAGTATGGACCTAAATGGTGTTGTCATTGATGTCAACATACTCCTATTGCATTGATGTCAAGGATTGGATGAGCCGTGTACTGAGGATATTGAGAAAATTAGTCTCAGAGAAGAATAGTGAAGACAGTGAAGCTCTATGAAGTGAAGATCCCAGATAGATGAAGATCAGAGAATGCATATCAAAGGGTTTACAGATATGTGTCTAAAGATGATCCAGTCAAGATTTGAGAGGTCTGCATGAAGAATTAGAGAAGTTATGGCTATATGAGTAAAACTGGTTCTGGCAACTATTCAGAGGTGATAGAGTGACACAAATAAGTCTTGTGAGATCCAAAAATGCAATATTTTGTTCTGCAAATTTGGTGGAATGTTTAGGAAGCCAATGTGAATTGACAACTCAATTGGTTCGTGGTCTAGAGATCTGTAAGCATTTATTCTAATGTGACAGTGATGACAGACTGTGTTCTTGAGGTTCTAGGTGAAGATGCGAATGATTTCAGTAAGCAGAAGTGGTGTGGATTCTCTTGGTGATTCAGGCAAACTTATGGGGGTCTCTAGATTGTGTCCAGTTCGTGTTGGTAGTCTACATTGAAGATTGAGCTCATAATTGAAGATTTACTCTCAGGTGATGGTGTTCTTCCTAATCATGGTCAACTGGATGTTTTACACATCTTGTGGATGATCTTGAAGATGCTCTGAGAAGCTTGGCGTGTTTCTCAAAGAAGATTGAAGTCCTAGATATGTGTGGCCAATAGTGTGGTGATATGCATGAAGTTCTTGTAACAAATCAAGTTGTATTTTTGTAATTGCTCTGTAATAGAATATGTTGTGCCGACTTTGATGATCATTCCAAAGTTGATGTCATATATAAATTAGAATTGCAAAGTCATTTCAAAGTATCCATGAAAAGATGAGAGAGTGGTAAAGAGGAGAAGAGCGAAAAGCAGAGTAGAAGTGATGAGCTTAAATGGAACTGTCTCAAGCATGGTGAAGATGCTAATCTCCAATTCAAGTATGTAATATTTATATTATTCTGTAGATAGTGTGTCTCCTGTAGGCAATGGGCCTCTTGTGAGCAGGGTGCTCAGGTAGTGAGCCCTAATTGGCATGTGTCATTTTGTTCTTCTTATTCTTTTAACAAAGAATACAATCTTGGGTTAGTCACCCCATGGTTTTTCCCTTAACTGGGTTTTCCACATTAAAATCTTGGTGTCATATGTGTTAATGTATTTTTGCTCTTGAGTTATTGCATTGTACTTCCATGATTGAATCATTATTATGTTGTTGAAATATAAGAAGGATTTAAGTGTTTAAAGAAAAGAAAGTTTTTTGACAACTGATTCACCCCCCCTCTCAGTTGTCTGTCCTAAAACCAACATTTACAACTTAATCATGCACTATGGGCTTATAGAACAAGTGGCAAAACTCTGACTGGTGCTACACCTTATGCCCTTGTGTAGGCCACCAAAGTCAATTTACCTATTGAGGTTGAGATTCCCTCACTGTGAGTATCTCTACAACATATTATCTCAGATGAAGAATATAGAGTATCCAGACTCCATGATCTTGAGCTATTAGATGAATGGCGTCTTATAGCACTCAATCATCTCCAAGTTTATCAAAATCATCTACGCCGCAGCTATAATAAGAAGATTAGAGAACGAAGCTTTCAAGTTGGAGATCTTGTCCTTAAAGAGAATCAAAGGAATCAGCAACATTGTGAGAAATAGGGCAAGTTTGAACCTAATTGGCTTGGCCCTTTTGTCATCACATCAGCCCACAGATCAGGTGCATATACTCTCTCAACACCTGAGGGCATTCCCTTGGACAAACCTATCAACAACATTCATCTAAAGAAGTTCTATCTATGAGTCTCAGCATATTCCAAAAATAAATAAATAAATAAAATAGTACAAGATAAATAATTCGTCCTTCGGTGAAAACCTGGTAAACATGCGCCTTGGATAAGTACCATAGTGAAAACCTGGAAAACATGCGCTATGTGTAGAGACCAACCTTCATCATTTACTTAGTTTGTTTGATCACTTCTTTCCAGAACATCATCCACTATCTTACCTCCATAATCCACATAACAATCCACTATCATTCCTATTTAACATTGCAAGCCATCATCCCTTACCCATCCATAATAAAAGCCTTCTTGCCCTTACCTTTCTCATGCTAGTTATCGTAGCTTGAACTTTCTTGGGGTTAAGATATCATTTAGCACCTTAGCCTATTATCCGTATAAACACATCCATCGTAGCCTCTCCCTAATAAGCTCCATCCCACACTGGGGGCACTTGTCGTGCCTTATTTGGAAGTGGATATCTAAAGCTCTAGCTCATATCATCTCATCCATCAAAACATAAAAAAATCCAAAAAAATAAAAACATAGCCAAAATCCAAAAAATCAAAACATAACAAAATCCAAAAAAATCAAAATATAGCCAAAAAAAATTTTAAAAAATCAAAAACATAACAAAATCCAAAAAAAATCAAAAACATAACAAAATCCAAAAAAATCAAAACATCACAAAAAATCCAAGCAATAAAGTTGATCCTTTGTCATCAACCACCAACATAATAAACAAGAACTACATCTCATCTATATCGTTTAAAGCCTTGATCCCTTGGATACAAGGTATGTAGGCAATCTGAGATGCGAAGGAAGCACTCTGATTTAGGCATAGGTGATAGACCCCTCTCATCATCCATCCTTCATCTTTCTTCTAATCATCCTTCAATCATTCATCTCCCTTTCTTCTATCTTTCATCACTTACATCATCAATAAGCCCAGAACTACATAGTCATCATGTCTCATCACCATTGTAATGTGCTTTGATCCCGTAGATATAGGGTATGTAGGCATTCTGGAATATGAAGGAAGTATCCAGTATGCAAGCATAGACAATCCACCCCATTTCATCTTCTTTCATCTTCCATCTTCTCTTTGACTAGCTCAAGCAAGAAGCAGACTATGCACATTAGAGAAAGCTCAAGCACTTTAACAAATCATGGATAAGCTAGAAGCTATTTGTCTACATGCCTTAAGCCAACATTTGCTATAGCATTTTATCAACATCTTTAGCCTTCAACAAGATACAACTTTCCTCTCAACAAGGCGCCATATCAATCCATCCAGGAGCACTTAAATTTGGCAAGAGAACATGATGACAGTATCTTTTATTTTATCTTTTAATTTATCTTTTGTCCCTTTCCTATGCCTAATCAAGACTGCCTTAATCTATCATATCTTGGTATGTTGCGATGAAGTACGGAATGGGGCATGGTCATATTGCTTTCATATGCTATGACTGTGGAATGATCTTATTCTCTGTCTATGCATATTGGTATCTTGTACGTGTTGGGATTAGCATCCTGCATATCAATATCTTTTGCATCTGAGAAGCTAAATAGTCTCTTGTGCATTGAGACTATTCTATACTAAGACTATTTCCATACATATAACCAGTAAGGTGTCATTATGTGTAGTGGAGATAAGCTCAAACCTTTGCTTGAAGAGTCAAATTCCATCCCGAGACACTAGCTTCTATTCATACCTTGTCTATGTTGGTTCAACATTTTGACCTCATATGTTTAGACAAGATTGTAGCATGATAGTTATGCATTGGATACCTCGACACCTTGGTCTTTTATACCCTGGTGCATAACTTCCATACGCTATATCAAACATAAGGATTGCCTTCCTCTACTTTTGAGAAATTACTTTAAAAGTTGTCATATCATTTATCCATTCCATCATAATCCTATATAGTACTCAACCAAGATGAATCATTTTTCTTCATCTTCATTCCTCATTCCTCTTCCGTCAATTTTCCTCATCTGTATCCTGCAAGACAAGTGTGTTAGGCATACATAGGTACATATCATCATTATCATCTATATATTTACATTATTATAACCTCATCATCATGCATTGTCATTTTGTACATTTCTATCATCATAATATCATTAGCATAATACATTTACATTATTACTATTTGCATATTCATATCATCCTCATGGCCTCACTATCAGAAAACATATGCATTGCATATGTGCATATATATCATAAACATCCATATAACCATGAAAATACAAAAATACATAACATCATAACATAAGTGCATCCATCATCATTACAACATCACATAAATAATCAAAATCATCATATATATCATCGAACGAGTCAATATACAAGTGTCTACATATACAAAATGGGCTATCCACGAGCCATCAAAACTATTTGTATAATCATCTCATCGGCCTCATCATGATACAAAATATACAAAAACAAGGTAGCCCTAGTGACTACTGGCAGCTCCCTCACCCTGACCTCCGCCATTAGGTCCTGTACCTAGTCTCCCATCTCTAGGAGGCCCCATCATTGAATCTATAGACCGTGATCCTCCTGTTCTCCATGAAACTGGAGCCCCTGATCTACTCATGTAGCTAGGCTACCTCTGCTTTGCAAGCACTATCCCATAATATAAGCCCCTATAATAATCAATCTCACCCTGTGCTCACCTCAGCTCTGCATGTGTCTGTGTCAACTGGGTAGCTAGATACATGGTGGCCTGATCAGTACCTAATGCAGCCACAGCTGAATCCCTCTCAGTCCTCAGAGCATCCCTCTATGCAGTAACAGCCTAAACCCTCTGCAATGCAGTATCCCTCTCAGCCCTCATAGCCTGCTCACCCTTTCTAGCTGCATCTCTCTCTCCTGTCACCCTGGTAAGTGTACCATCATCTTGAACACCCCCTACCTGAGCTCTAGCCTGCAACTGTGCATGATAAGCCTGAGCCTGTGCTCTAGCCTACCGTATCGCTATGAATACCTAATGACGGTCTATCTCTACCCTCTATAGCCTAAACTAAGCCCTCTGCCTCCATTTCCTCTCCTCCCTAATCCTCCTCAGCTGTTGAATACCCACGTCATCACCTGCCTGCACAGGACCCTATTGTTGTGCCTGTCCCTATCCTTGAACCCCTAGAGCTGTTGGTACTGCTGCCTGTACTAGTGGGGCTCCTCACCATCCTCTCCTCCCAACTAGCCTCTCCATCTCTATCTCTCTTATCTCCCCAGGCCTCATCAATCCCCTCTCTCTCCACCAATGCCACCTCCACTACTATCTCTAACCCCAATCAAATACCTCCTACCACGTCCTCCCAAAAATGGCATCCCCTACTAGTGCTGCCTGTGGAACTCCAAATTGTCTCAAAACCCTCTCAAAAAAATAGCGCTCTATGATGTATATGCCTTGACCAAAGATATATTTAGCCTACCTAACATAGACAAGCTCTCTGTCATCCTCCTCCCATTGCACACAACCCAGCCATGGCCTCCATATAAACATATCAAGCTCATCTAGTGTCCACCTCCAATACATTATACCCCTATGCTACCGATAGGTAAGAGCTCCCCTATACATCCTCGTATATGGCTCTTCTGCTACTCGTGCTACCCATCCATCTAGCCTAGTCACTGGAATATGCTCATATGCCCATATATGTAGAATTGTGACTCCTGTAGACATACTAGCTCCAAACATATATGCACAATCATGCAAATAATGATATAACTATCCTAGCACACACTCAGCCCATGCATATCTGGTCCCATATGAGAACATCCCCTCCATCATTGTCCCCCATCCAACTGGAAACCCTCTCGCCTGTCTGTCTCCAACCAGCCATCTGATAATCGCTACAACCACTCATTGTAACCTATCACAGAGCTCCTCCATCCTCATCATTGGTATCTCAGAGCCCTTAGCCCCAATGTCTGGAGTCCCAAACAATTGTCTAAATGTAGCTGGACCCAAGTCTAGATCATAATCTACCCTATCTCCATCAATCGAGATGCACAGAATCTAAAACATATCCTCCACTGTAATAGTCACCTCTCCCATCGGCAACAAGAATGAACTATGCTCGCTCCTCGATCGCTCAACCATTGCTGTCATGAATCCTTGGTGTGCCTGCACTCCAATCTAGACACATACTCTAATCCAATGATATCTAAGAATAGTTGCTCCTCTACATCTAACAATTTGACCAATCATAAATCCCTAGGGTGTGGCTCTCATGACAATAATGGTGGAAGTATATCCTGCATCATTCAACCCACCACATCAGTTTCTTGTGCTAAAATGGATTTCTGACTGATAACATTATCTATTTTCCTAAAAGCGATCCATTTTTCTACATGCGGTAGCTTTTTCATCATAAGCAAGCCATTTTACTATAAGTGAATGGTTTTCGCTAAAAAGTGACCTATTCACCTATAAGCAAGATAATGTCACTTAAAAGCAAGCTGAATTCCTCTAAGCGATGACTTTTTATCATAAGCGACTAGGTTTCACCATATGCGCATTCTGCCTATCTGTTTGCCCTAGCCGACTATAAGCGACCTACTTTTCCCATAAGTGATTGGTTCAAGCCTATAAGCGACTTGAACTGCCAGATGTGACTACTTTTCCTCTAAAAGCAACTTGAATTCCTAGCCCTAAAACTATTCACTTCTGGTGACATGTGTGCATTTATGATGCTTTTAACCTAAAAAATCACGCAATTAGCAAAATTTTTAGTACATACCTCTATGCCCACTCATGTTGGTCACCCATGTGTCCTCACTCACTTGACACGATGATCACTATGTGGAATCACCATCCTGATAGCTCTCTCACACTCTAAGCACTATAACACTCTAGAGCTCTAGATTTTCTTCCAGCAACAAGCACAAATGAGCCTATTTGCCCTTGAAGGACCTACTTATACCCCCTTTTCAAACCATAATTCTTCTATACCAAAGCCTATTTTCTTCTAAACCATCCTAATTTATCCCACCCAATCCCCATTTTCTTCGAGTCAACCTTGTTTCTTGCCTTTTATCTTATCACGAGCCAACCAGCCCTTCCTGGTTAGCCTAGCTTACCTCTCGAGGGGGCATCATCCGTCAGTTACACTGGGGCATAACCTTGTTTATCGAGTGAATCATAGTATCTTCTTTGACACAACGTTCTAACGAACATTGTATCAAAGAGGGGCAAAATGTAGACACCTAAAATTGACTTTATCATTAGTATCAAAATATTGCATTATCTATCATCTGCATTTCTCTAATACACTTGAGCAATTTCTCTATTTTCTCTAAATCACTTATTTCTTCTATTAATTAAATAAATTTATATTTATTTAATTAATTCATTATCTATTTTCTCTAATCTATAATTAAATAATCTTTAATTATTTAATTATCTCTATTCTATCTATTTTAATTAAATAAATTTTATTTATTTAATTAAAATTCCTTCATAATCCCACTTTCCAATTAATTAAATAAATAAAATTTATTTAATTAATTTCTCCTATCATTTATCTTCATCTTTCATTAGAGGCCAACATGTGTGTATCTTTTATTTGAAACATGTGTGGTAGTACAACTTTCATTTAATATCTTTCACATGTAGTACTTTTTATGTACACACTCACACATGAGCCTTATCTCTTATTCCACTTGTCATATACACATTCACCTATGATTATCAGTTCGTCTCAACCATTCACATAGCCACCAAAATTCTATCGTTGATTGATTTTTGTTGAAGTCTATATAAACAGCCTCTCATTCCATACTATCATCCAGCATTTTCGTATCATCCACATTATCATCCTGAGCATATTGAGAATTTGAGCTTCCATTAGCATCCATTAAGCACATTATCACTGTCATCCATCCATCATGGCAGCTTTGATCTTCATGATTGTTCATTGTTGAGAAGCAATCCACATCTCCAAATAAGGAATCATACAATCTAGGTGATCTTGTTCTTGAACTGCATGCATTTGATTTCACTTGGATTCGATTCTTTGATGGTGATAGGATTATGTTTTGATTTACATGCTTGATCATACTAACCTAATTTTTACCTATCCACATATCCTTCTTTGTCTCTTGCCAAGACATCATACATTCACGATTGATCATTAACTTAAAAGTTTTATTTTACTCCTTCTGTGACAACTGCAATTTAGTCTAACTAAATTAGGTGTGAATATAATTTAGTAACAAGTCCTTGGGTCACATCCTTCATGGATTCATGGGTTGATGGACTAGGATATGCATATAGTTGATGGATAATGATGGAAGATGTTTTGGGGTTAGGATTAGGATCGAGTGAATGGATATAGGAGGCCCGGATGGATTAGGATTGGGAGTGTTAGAGGGGGATGAAATGGGATCAGTGGATTTGGATGGCTCCATATCTTTGCTTTTATTTTTGGATTTTGTAAAGACTCTTTGGAGAAAAATTTTCAAGCATTCACATGGGTTGATGGATTAGAGCTTAGAATATTTGATGGTGGATTAGATAGTGAGTTCTATGGTCGATGGATGATAGGGATTGATGGATTAGGAGATGGGTGGACTAATGTGTTAGGATTAGGAGGATTGGAGGGAAATTATAAAATAATCCCCATTTAAGCCTAACCCCTAAACCCTAAACCTAAACAAACCTTAACCTCACTCTCTCCCAAAACCCCTAAACCCTAAATAATACCCCTAAAATATAACCCCTAAACCATAAATCTAAGAAACCCTAAACCCCTATACCCTAAATAATTCCACTAAACCCTAAACTTAAGCAACCCTAAACTCAAAAACCCGACCAACTCTCTCTCTCTCTCTCTCTCTCTCTCTCTCTCTCTCTCTCTCTCTCTCTCTCTCTCTCTCTCTCTCTCTCTCTCTCTCTCTCTCCTTTTATCACCCTATCTCTCTCATCCATCTTGTTGGGTGAATATTTTGTCATTTATCTAACTAACAACAAAATGGTTATATCACCACAGCTATGATGATACTGAGTCTCTCCTCTCAGCAAGGGGAGGTTCCCTCTAGATAATGAGCTCTTTCTAACAAACAACTTTTAATACTTGAATAAACTAAAACTATTCTTGGGGTGTTTTCATTGCATCCTATTCTCTTTTTTTAGAATAGATGTTTCTCTCTTGCAAAATAACAACTTCATAATAAATGATATTTGATAATTCTTGAACCGAGACAAACCATAGAAACATAAAGTCTTCTATTGTTTGGCTTATTTCTCACAAACAAACTTAATTGAATTCAAATGCAGCCCAAAGTCTCCACTTTCGCCCAATATGATATAACTAACTTGAACACAACAGTTTACAACACAAAGTCTCTAAACAATTATGTTCCAACAAATAAACACAAATTCCCACAATGAGAAAAATAGCACAAAGTCTATTCAACCAAAACAAGAACACTCCTCTCAAATTTCAACAAACTCCATGATTCCAAAAATGATTCAATATAATATAACACCAATGACATAAGAACACTAATATCATAAAACAATATGATTCAACTCAAAGTTTGATACTCAAATTGCCCGCTTATATTGATATTCACTTGAAAAATATGATAAACACAAAAATCTCAAAGTCTTGAAATGTTTTCCAATTTGGTAGAGTTTCTTTGCAATAGATAAAAGATGATAATTACAATGGAGGTCCTCTTTATTTATAAGAGAAACTGAGAGCAAAAATAGGAAAAGAAAAACTAACTATGACTTATTCAACAAAGGGGTCCTTTTTGATTTGGGACTTCCTATGTTTTTACATGTAATTACATATGAGAAAAGTACATGTAAAAATGTCCAAAATTATTTCAAAAGTACATCTGAAAAGTAGAAAATAAACTAAGTAATGGAAAAGTTGCTTCAACTTGCATTGCCTTCTTTCTTCATGTGGCAATCATACATGGTGAACGTTTCTTCTATCCCAAGATTGTTCAGACTAACTGTGTTCTTGAAAATCATCTGAGCTCTAACTATTGCATCTCTGACCATGGTAATTGATTTTACATGACTAGTTAACTTGGTCTTCAGATTATCCAAAGTTAACTGATTATCAAGAATATTATCCACAGAGGCCACTGAAAATGTTGTCCTCGAACTCCTTCTGAAACATATTTTCAAATTCCTGGACCATCTCTTCTGCAGAAAGAAATTGATTATCCTATGACACCAAATTGCATGGCAACTCCTCCAACTTGTGTAAGAGACTAACATCACTTTGATCACTTATTTTCCTTGCAGTTTCTAGGTCATTGATCAGATCTTTCAGTACACGGCTCCAATATTTCAATTCCTCTTTGGTCTCAGTATATGAATCCCTATTTGGAATGACACCAATCGATATCAGAGCACTTATTTTCAGCTTCCTCATCTCTACCCACTTATCATGATTCTCTTCTAGAGGCTCAATATCCTGAGAAATAACATCAATCAAATCATCAAGTTCTGCCCTTATTTTCTCCATCTTGCCTATTATCTCAGCTAGCTCTATAAGAAGAGAGATTCCTTGTGTGCGCATCCTTTCCAAATATTCTTCAAGTACTCTTCCCTTAAGATGAGTCTTTTTAGCTTTCTAGATGATAGGATCTTCTACAGAAATGGCCTCAGGAGTCACTAATTCTGAATTCAAATTAATTTTCATCACCACTGCAGTCAGTTGTTCTACCATTGCTTTGTAATATCCTTCATCTCTTTTTCTTTGTCAAACTTTTGAATCAGAATATCCATTGTTGACTGCATGTCAGTCTTTGCACTTTCATGGGTTATTTTGCCTAGTTCAACCCTAGAGATAGAGTAATCATTCATACTAAAATTTTCTATGTTTGCATCCTATGGAGGCCTTGCAATCTCCAGAAATTTGTGCCCTTTGTCCCCAAGCATTCTCAAAAGAATTTTTGGCTTCTTCGGGGTCATAGCCTTAGTAGGCACCAGCTTACTAAAATCAAAGTCATCTGGCGAGATGGCTTGTTTCTATCTTTTTGGTGTACATGCCGACAACAATGGAGGAAGCACAGAAGTACTCACATTAGGGTATGTTTCCATTATTGGTGTTACTAGAACTACACTGGCACTGGAAGTAGAAACAATAGGTGGAGTATTAGTAAAAACTGCATCTGACACATTCACATTAGAAACTGTTCAGAACTCATTACAAAGTGATCAAATATAGAAGCATCTCCAATATCAAAAGATGAGGAGGACAAGCTAGGAATAGACTCAGAGGAACGAAGAACATCATCAAAAGTAGTTTGAGGATTATCAAAAATTATTTTTGAAGGTGATGGAGAGTCAAAAGAGGGGATGTCAATGGGTGAAACAAATAGAGGAACTGAAACAGGTATGTCAGACAAAGGAGAACAGACTCCCATTTCTTGTTGTACATTCTCTTGTGGAGATAAAACTTCATCTCCTTGTCCTTCTGTTGATCTATTTTCAACTTCCATTTCCTTGGTAGCTGGCTCTTCAGTATTCTGTTTCTCAATTTCCATATCTTCTATCTCAGATTCTTTCTCTACAGCCTTTGACTTCTTCGTCACAAATTTGATCATGGGCTTATGTGGCTTGGAAGAAGAGGGAATGTCACTCTTGTTCTTCATCCTATTCTCCACCTTCTTACCTATTTGTACTTGGATTTCAATCTCTGATCCCGTAAGGAATTCTTTCAAAGCAATTCCCTTATCTACTAACCAATTGTTGGTGTTAGCCAATATAGGTTCAAACCTTTTCCTCAGAGAAGTCAATTCCTTCTGAGACCATTGGATAGAAGGAAGAGGAGAACTAGCAACCTGTTCAATGTTATATCTACCATCAATCAACTCTTCATCATCCACCATGTCTTCAGGAATATTAACCAATCCCAGATATTCATGTTGGCAAGACACACTATATGGATTCATGATTGTTGTCATTGATGGCAACAAAGTTCATCCCACACATCCACAGGACATGGTGTGTCTCTACCGAAAGTCAGAATGAAGATTGTTGAGGTCCGGTAAACAAGAACAGAGCTTGTGGCAAGGTCCAACAGATAGGTCCAGATCTCTTAGAGGAAGTATCTTGGTGAAGTGCGGATTTGGGAAAGTCAAGAGGACTACCTTGAGTAATAGATTCCAAGGATTTAGCCTCTGGTGATGGACAAGGAAAAAGATATGAATAGTTGAGTACCGGATTCCTGAGTGATAGTGTGAACAGAGGAAGAACTGACTTATAGAACATCAGACTACTTTCCGGATGTGTTACTGATGGTGTTAAAGTTTATGAAGGCATGAATCATGTTTGGCCAACATGATTAATGATTTCTACAAGTATATGCTTGATCCGCATTACTTGATGTGAAAGGATTCAGCCGACAGAACAGAGTTTGTGAGAAGATTGACTGTTCTGGGTGCTGACAAGAAAGATAATGAAATCACTTGTGCAGATATATATATAGGATGGATTTAGTTGTGAGAAGTGTTGTGGTGGTATGTGATATGCGAATAAAAGCAGAGCAGAGCAAAAGCAGTAAGGAAGGTCCGGTATGTGAAAGGAAAGCAGCATAGGAGAAGAGGAAAGATGAAGTGCAGCAGATCAGTGTACTGAGCCTAACTGGAACTAAACTCTAACATATGTGGATGCTTCCAATCAGTTCAAGTATTGTATAACATTCTTTTGTAGACAGTGTGTCTCCTTGTAGGCAGTGTGCCTCCTTTGTGAGCAGTGTGCTCGGGCAATGAGCCCTAATTGGCAAGTGCCATTTTGTATATCCTTATACTTCTAACAGAGAATAATATTTGGGTTAATCACCCCATGGTTTTCTCCCTTAACAGGGTTTCCATGTCAAAAATACTGTGTCATGTGTTTTTCCATTTCATGGTAATGTTTACTTATTTGAATTAATGTTGCATTGATTAATAAGAAAGTTCAAAAAGAAGAAATAATTAGGATAACTGATTCACCCCCCCTCTCAGTTATCAACAATTGGTATCAGAGCTAAGTTCCTCCCAACAGAGCCTAACAGCTTGAGGAAGATCTGGGAGTCCAAATGGATGCATATGGTTTAAGGGAGCAACTCAAGACTGCCCTTGAGGATCTTGAACAGTCAAACTCTGAAGTCAATGAATTAAAGGAAAGACTCAAACAAGCTGATGATTTCATGAGAGAACTAAAAGACAAATTAAGTCTCTCTATGAAAAAGAGAAAGGAGCTGCTTCAGCAATTGGCAAGACAAAGTGAAGAAAGTAATGCAAATGAAGAGCTGACTAAGAAAACCAAGTTATGTGAAAAGTTATCAAAAGAAATCATTATGGTAAGACATGAAATGGAATCAGGAGTTATAAAGTTTACCCAAGAAATTGAAGAGAAAAGAAAAACTAAAGATAATCTAAGACAATCCCTCAAGGAGAAATCAGAAGATTGCCACCAAATGGATAGAATTATTAGACATCTTGAATCTGATCTTGAAGATGCTAAAGATAATGAAGAAAAACTTGAGGATCAAATTGTCTCTCTCAAAAGGGATCTTCAAACAGCAAATGAATATAAAGAGAAATTCAAGATAAGTTCTGCTCAACTTGAAGTTCTTCTTGGAAGTCAAAAGAGGGTAGATGACAAGTGTGGTTTGGGATATGAGAAAGGAGAAAGCTCTGGATCTGGTCAGAAGAATTTTGAATCAGAAAATCTAAGAAACAAGCCTAGAAGACCTCTGGTAAGACAGCCCAATGCTCAAAGATATCCATCCTTCAATGGATACTGCCATAGCTGCAATCACTTTGGTCACAAAGCTAATCAATGTAGAAAGAGAGTGAATCAAACTAATTCATCCTTCTCCGGACAGTGTTTTAACTACAAAAGGTATGGTCACAAGTCTTATGAATGCAGAAATATGCAAATGAACAAATCATCCAATGGTAGATGCTTTACATGCAATAGAATAGGTCATATGGCTGATCAATGCAAATCAAGTGGATATCAGTCAAATATTCAAAGAAATGTTGTTTGCCAAATCTGCAATAGGTCTAGTCATAGTGCAAAAGTCTGTAGAAGCAAGAATCAGGACAAAAGAGGTCCGGTATATCATAATCAGAACCAAGACAAGGGTAAACAAAAGATGAATGCGGATGAAGTTAAAAGTGAGATGAGCAAGATTTGGGTAAAGAAAAGTACTGAGAATGTAGAGGTTGGATCCGCACCAGACTCTGGTGCTGATATTCCTTTCAGAAACTAAAAGGTGAGCTCTGGCTCTGGGGGAGACACAAAAAAAACCTTGTTCCCCCAGCCAGTTAAGTGGTGCCTAAAATTGGCACATGAGAAGCTGCGGATCAAAGGATTTCTAGAGAAACATCTAAAGAAGGTCAGGTAAAGATTTGGGAGATCTACAAGAAAATTTTAAAAGCTCAAATCCTTCAGAATTGGTCCGGTTAAGCAAGTCTTCTGGTAAAAACAGGTTTCTCACAAGATTGGCCCAGTATGAATCCAAATTGATACAGCTTGATCTACAAATACATAAGATCATCAGAAGGACAAGTGGATATGATGATTCATCACTAACATCAATCACAAGGGAATCATAATGATCCGGATGAATTTCTTCCTCCTTGAACAAGGAAAACAAGGCAAACCAGAATGTATTAGGTTGCACATTTATTGTAGGGAGAAAATTAGGGCTTCTTGGAATAAAAGAGTTCATTCATTGTCATTTACACATTTGCACTCAGGAAGAGAAGGAAAAGGAGCTCTACAACTACTTGCCCCAAAGATCAAGATGATTCTTCATACAACTCAATCCAAATTTCATCGTGTGTCCTAAACTGCGGAAAAGGTATTTTTCATTCTTGATATTCTCAGTAAGATTTCTTGATGATGGCTACTCCGAATATAGTAAAAATCTCTGATAGGCCCCTCCCTGAATTCAAGAAACATCCATACAAATCATTGGAGATAGATCCCCTAGGAGCATTCTCTAGTGTTCCGCATGGTATTTTACACACAAAAGACATTAGGGTTTACATACATGCCAATATTGAAGAGTTTGGGGAATTGAAACTAAGAGATCTATCACAAACAATTGATAGATGATGCTTTTGAGCTTAAACCAGAATATAAGGGCATCCAGGAGAAGCATTTTGATCAGTTCATTCATTTCCCCTGCTTTGAAGAAGATGAATGGATCCGGTATGTTTTAAGTAGGGTGCATGATAACTTCCTATGGTTGAATAGACCTTGAAGATCACCAAGGAAGCAATTAGGGTAGTAACTGGTTTACATTCCTCTGGAGGAATTCCTATCCTCAAATCTGTCAAAAACAATATTGTCACAGAGGCCACCGGATCAAAATTTGATAAGAGGGCAATGACCATTGAAGATATTACTGACCCGAATATCAAGTATGCATCTATGATAATAGGATACAAGATATATCATTCCAGTAGGGAGAATTCAGTATCTAGAACTGCAATATATACTACCTATGAGATGCTGAGAAAAAATGCAGAATATGATCTCTGTGAACTTCTTTTGAGACAATTAATGGAAAACATACAAAAGATCAAAAAGGACAAGAAAAATTCTTTCAAATATGGTGCACTAATAGTATGTTTATTTTTCTACTTCATGAATGAGTTACCCGGATTAAATGGATGGGTATGGCAGAATGACAAACCAGTAGCAGTTCAGATCAGAGACTATTTGCATGGGCTTAGGGATGCTAAAGTAAGAAATATAGCCATGTGGGGATACTTCAAAAACTTTCAGAACATGATGCAAGCAAGAGAAAGGATTCCCCAGTCTCTTGTTGAGAAATACAAAGACACAATCTGCTTTATGGTAGAGACTGATTAGTGCCTAATGGATGCAGTAGAACCAAGGACAGTCTGGATCATGCCCATGGGGTATGAAGTTGATGAACAGATTGTGGAGCTACATGTTCAACACATGCTAAGCCAGCCTAAAGATCCAAAAGCAGAAAGGTTTGGAACTTTTGAGGAGCTGAGTATAAAAATCCATGTTGAACTCAGAGAACCAGAGATCAAGAGGAAGGTCAGAAAAGAAGTAGAAAATATTTCCCAAAGCCTTGGCATCTCAAAGGAGGCACTTAATGCCCACAAGAAAAGGATGGAAAGGGCTGAGGAAAAGAAGAAAGAGGCAGAAAAGAAAAGCAAGGAAAGTGCTCTGGTAGAAACCTCAACCCGGACCAGATCATCAAAAAGATCTACACCTGTCACAGCCAAAAGCTCAAAACTGGAAGTCCAGGCATCCGGTAAAAGAGAGAAAAGATCAAAGACAAAAGCCACAAGGGCTTATGCAAGTCAAAAGGATGAAGAGGAAACCAAATCAGATGAGGAGATCAAGAAACTAAAGAAGAAGAAGAAATCATCCGGTCAAGGAGAAGAAGAAATCATCCGGTCAAGGAGAAGAAGAGAAGGAAGAGGAATTTGTTGAAAAACCTACTATCTCCTTAGATGATGTAGTAAAAGCAGTCACTGTGGATGGCAACCTACAACCCTTAACAGAATTCTATGATTATTATAATGAAGTAGATAAAAAGATTCTGGAGGAAGCCACAGTTAAGTTTTTGAACATTTACAATAAAGCTTTTATTGAAATTATCTCTCTAATTCCTAAGAGTCTAGAGAAGGAGTTGGAAATGAGAAAGACCAATGCCATGGCAAAAGACCTTGAGATTTGGGAACAGATAGCTATTCAGCTATATCCTTCAATTGATCCCAAGACAATGAACATGGTATTCAAAGACTACAAGGATGAATTCAGGAGCAAAGCAAGGATGAATCAGCTTATGCTTGGTGAGACCGACAAGGTAGCCAAGGACACTGAAGAGATTCTCCAGAAAACCTTCAAAAGATTTAATCTTCCTATCATAGAGGACTTGGGTACTGATCCCTCCACTACAAATGTTGTAGAAGAAACTCCTACGAAAATGTCGGAAGAGGTGGGCCCCGAGCAGACTAACATTTCCCCTCCGGTTTCCCCTACAGTCTCCGGATCTAAAGGAGAAGAAAAATCATAGGAGAAAGAAGCAGAGGTGAAGGAAAAAGAAGATGACAGTGCTAAAGGAGAGAAGACTTCAGCAGAGAAAACCACAATTGCTAGTGGTGAAGGAGAGAAAACTCCTAAGGATAGCTCCAAGACTGTAGAAGAGAAGAAACATCTATCTCTGGCAAGAGACACTGCACAAACTATCCAAGAATTCCTGAACAAAGAAACAATGGAGATTGATGAACCGGAGCTTCTACAAGGTCCATTCAATTTTGATTCTCTTTCTCCAGTACAGACAATGAAGATAGCTTCATTTGCAAATGCTAAGGCTAATGAAAAACTCCTAAAGTCTCATATGGAAGACTGTGAGTTGATAGAAGCTGCTTTCAGAGTGCTTGAAAAGATTATGCCATCGGTTCAGAAAGATCCCACAGCCTCCACTTCCGGTAATCTCAAAACTCTAGTCAGCAGTGTTAATACACATTTTGATTCACTAGAGAAGTCAACAGAAGATAAGGTTCAAAAGGAATTTCTTGCAAAAAGATTATCAGAGGTACAAGGTTTGATAAGTAATGATAGGAGAAATATGAGTATAGGGATAAAGAGCTTAGAAAATGCTCTTATAGATGGTGGAAAAATATACAAATTTTGTATTTCATGGTCCAAAGTAACAGTAGAGTGTGAGAAGAAAATAAAAGAGCAAGAGGATAAACTACTAAGTTTGTCTCAAAGTTTTGATCCTCTCTCTTCCTCCATAGTAAATCAAGAGTGTAAAACTATTGCAATCACAAATGCAATAAAGAATTTTGAGAAGGAAAGGAAGAATATAATTAACCGGATGGGTGAACTTAGGAGGATCATTGTCCCTAAGTTAGAGGCCATGCATGAGGCCATAAGTGAAGCTCAAATCACAACCTAGACAAATGATCCAACAGCTCTAAAAAGGGCAGATGCGTTTGCATTCCTATTTAGCGGTCATATCTCAATTTTGGACAGAATGAAGCAAAGTTGGGCCACATAATTTATTCAATTGAAGACAACTTTTGCAGACATACTTAAGTATATGTAAGTATGCCATATGTATATACTTATGCGGCTAAGTATAGTAAAATTTTTGAAATTTTTGGTGTGCAAACCCTACCCTTTGCCATTGATGTCAAAGGGGGAGTGAAGAGCAGTGAAAAATGAGGAATCCAACTAAGGGGGAGTTCCAGAAAATGTATATAAAGATAGAGCATCATCCAAGGGGGAGCATAGTGTAAACACTTAGTCATTTTTCACTAAGTGTTGCCATCAATGCCAAAAGGGGAGATTGTTGGCAAGAGACACTATATGGATTCATGATTGTTGTCATTGATGGCAACAAAGTTCATCCCACACATCCACAGGACATGGTGTGTCTCTACCGGAAGTCAGAATGAAGATTGTTGAGGTCCGGTAAACAAGAACAGAGCTTGTGGCAAGGTCTGACAGACAGGTCCAGATCTCTCAGAGGAAGTGTCTTGGTGAAGTGCGGATTTGGGAAAGTCAAGAGGACTACCTTGAGTAATAGATTCCAAGGATTTAGCCTCCAATGATGGACAAGGAAAAAGATATGAATAGTTGAGTACCAAATTCATAAGTGATAGTGTGAATAGAGGAAGAACTGACTGACAGAACATCAGACTACTTTCCGGATGTGTTACTGATGGTGTTAAAGGTTATGAAGGCATGAATCATGTTTGGCTGACATGATTAATGATTTCTACAAGTATATGCTTAATCTGCATTACTTGATGTGTAAGGATTCAGTCAACAGAACAGAGTTTGTGAGAAGATTGACTGTTCCGGGTGCCGACTAGAAAGATAATGAAATCACTTGTGCGGATATATATATAGGATGGATTTAGTTGTGAGAAGTGTTGTGGTGGTATGTGATATGCGAATAAAAGAAGAGCAGAGCAGAAGCAGTAAGGAAGGTCCGGTATGTGAAAGGAAAGCAGCATAGGAGAAGAGGAAAGATGAAGTGCAGCAGATCAGTGTACTGAGCCTAACTGGAACTGAACTCCAACATATGTGGATGCTTCCAATCAGTTCAAGTATTGTATAACATTCTTTTGTAGACAGTGTGTCTCCTTGTAGGAAGTGTGCCTCCTTTGTGAGCAGTGTGCTCGGGCAGTGAGCCCTAATTGGCAAGTGCCATTTTGTATTTCCTTATTCTTCTAACAGAGAATAATCTTTGGGTTAATCACCCCATGGTTTTCTCCCTTAACAGGGTTTCCACGTCAAAAATACGTGTCATGTGTTTTTCCATTTCATGGTAATGTTTGCTTATTTGAATTAATGTTGCATTGATTAATAAGAAAGTTTAGAAAGAAAAAATAATTAGGATAACTAATTCACCCCCCTCTCAGTTATCAACAATTCAATCTATTCTAGAGATAACCCACTATAGTCCATTTTTTTGATATCTTCTTATGTCCTCAAGTCTACCCAGATGTCTTCAACCATTGGTTCATGAAACTGGGTCTTCCTTTTGATCTTGTCTATAACACCCCTATGATCAAACCTTGGTCTTCGTTTAAATTGTTTCATGGTTACTAGTTACATTTCAATTTCCATGGCTCTAGCCTTTGTAGCAGTTGATACTGAAAACCTTCCAATTTCAATAGGAAATCTAAATCCTGGTTTCTTGAGCTCCATTTGCTTATTATGTATGACAATCATTTGTCTACATAATTCCATTAGAACAAGTTTGTCTAAAGGAAACCTTGGCAACATATAAGGATAACCTTGGAAAAAGCCAACCCTTAAATATGAGAAAGTAGGAAATTGTAAGAACATGCATCCATAATCATTCACCACTGACCAAGCTTCATCTAAAACTCTTCTTTGCTCCAGCTGAGGGTCAAAAAGACACAAGAACACTGCAAAGAAAGCATCATTTACCCTCCTAAAATGGTGAATAGAACCCTTCAATGTCAGTTGAGAATAATACCGATATACAGGAACCACTCTCCTATCTCCTTCTGATGTCAAACCTGGAAAGATCCTCATGGAGGCTGCTATATACACCAGGTAAGAAGTCATAGAATTTGAAGGTAGTGGATACCTTAGTCAATTGCTCATGCAGAGCATTGCTGATTTACTCACCCCAAAAGATGGCATGTTTGCCTTAAAGTATAACCATGATAAAAGAGTACATCCACTCATGAAAAAGTGAAGCAGAGGCCAGCCCCCTTATCCTGCTAAGAAGAGTTATGAGATCACCAACTTCTTCTGCAAAATCACTTCTGGGAAAACTACTCGGCCACTTGGATAAGTTTGACCTTGAAGTCTTAAGCCATTTAGTGTTAATTATCTTCTTAGCCTTCTTAGAATTTTTGTCGTATTCTTTTTGAGCTTCAGCAAAATCTAGTTTTATAACTTCTATAACAGCAGGACACATGAAAACTTTATCAATGAATTATGGATCCAATCTGATTATCACACTGCCACTTGTATCCACCACTGCTCTAGTGTCTCTATTGTAGAACTAAGCACATTGAAGAACAAACTCTGTATTATGAGCTGCCACCGAGAAAGACGACACCAAATGAATGTTGCTATCAATAATCTTCTTCATTGTAGAACTAGGATTATTAGACTTGGTTCTTTCCACAAACTCGGCCATGTCCACATGGCCGATCTATGTATCCCAGATGTCATCGACATTAGAAGTAACCGAGGTGATTGGAAAAACACCCTGATACTTATACTTCATCGCTTTCGACTTCTTTAGAGACAACTCAGTCATCTGAAAAAGCTATCACCAGAAGGATGTCGGTGAAGAGAAAAAAAATCCACAGAAGAAACTGTAACAAAAATCCATGATCATGCAATTAGGGGAAATACTGGTAATCTGGGAAAATTGCATGTTGACGATCATGACTATGGGGATACGTGTTGATGGTGGTTTTAGCACGCAACAACGCAGGTGTGATTGTTGGTTTCACACCTCTCTTGAAAAGTATCTTACCCTAGGTAAGACTACTCCAAGGATAATACAGCTAGGTCTTAACTTGCTTGAAATCTCTCAGTTGGTATGTCTAGCTGTGCCTACAAGGGGTCTTACATGTAGTCTTGAAATCTTCAGGTTTGGGGCAGCAAATACACATGAACCCTATTATGATTTGTAGCTGAAAAACAAGATAAAATGTTGCTAATAATTCCTATTCTAACAACTAACAGCGGTTTTAAAGAAAATGCAAAAGGTGTAGGGTTTAGAAGGGCCCTAAGTGACATTCACAACACCACTGTTATCTTTAGTAGACAAACATTCTAGAAACTTTAAACCAGCTTCCTGAGCTACCAAACTGAAATGGGTGTTATAGTGCTGCAGGAAACGGTGCTATCTTCAATGGAAGTCAAAATATTTTCAGATCACATTCATTTGCTAAATACCCAATAAATGGTGCAACTTAACTCATGAAATGCAATTAAACTTCAGCACAAACAATCAGCCCAGACTAACTTTACACAGCTATTTAGCATCAGCAAATAACTAAAAGTATGGACTTAGAACATTCATCAAATACTTCAGCAAACCTTGAACATTACAAAAGCACAACTAATCTAACTAGAGGAGAGCAAGATGTGAACCATGAAAACCAAAAGATGAATCAACACAAGACACAAATTCTCAGATTTACCCACAGAAACTTGCTTTGTATTAGCTCAAATGGCATTGAGTCAACAATTTAGTATCAAAATCTCTCTTACAAATAGTGGAAATGGCAGCCCTTTATATAGAAAGTAGCATACCCTAGTTTTCGAATGAACGGTGGAGATTAGCTCAACACCAACGGTCTAGATTACATCAATAAAGGCAATTATAATAGCCCACATCAATTCTCGAATCAGATTTTGTCCTCTATGAAAAAGACAAAAAATAGCCCCCAGATACATTGAATCTAGACAAAATGGATATCCATTTGGTTGTACATGACGAAAAGTTAACTTTCAAGGCCTAATAAAGCCAAAATAGAGTCACGTGACACTTGAAAACTTGAGCTGATGTGGATCCACGAGATTCCAAGTGCTGACTGGATCAAAAGGAGTATTTTGGTGAAGGTATATGCAACTAGATGCTTGCTGGACTAATTCTTGATGACTGGACTGTTGGAACAGCTGTATGCATGTCTTGGTGATCCAATCCAAGGTCATTTGAGTGGTATTTTTGGAAAAATATCAAAAATATAATTTTTGGTATTTTCTACATCGTAGTAAATTGCATTTTCGGAGGCCTTTGGAGCGGAATGGGGGCTCGAAACCTATTGGTAGCTTGGCATTAAGCCTAAGCAACCGAGTAGCTCAAACTAGATAATTAGTTTATCTTTCCAACAAGTCCAAGAAGTTTAAATTCTGATAAAATAGCTAGGAGTTATGACCCCCAGACTGGATCACTAGGACATTAGACTGGATCTGCAAGAACAACAGTGATTTGACATGATCTTCTATGTCTTTATCCTCCTAAGACTCACCTTTATCATCTTGGACATTATACTGACTTCCTTTTGCATGTGCAGCAGCAATTTGGTTGATAGAATGTTGATTCTACATCTCTGGATCAGTACTGCATATCTGCGTGTACATCCTTCCAAGATAGCTCCAGTTGGCTCCTTTGTGCTCTTAGACCTACAATTCACAATGCAAAGCATCAATTTTATCTTAACAAGTCATTTGTCATCAGTTTGGATCAAAACATGTCCATTTGCAGTCATGAATCAGTAAAAAACAACCCATTGTCAATGTTGCCTTCTTATAGACAACTTCATAAATCTAGTTATTTTTACATGATTTTCTACATTTTTCATCATTTTTGAGTACCCATTTGGCCAATATGATGATTAGGGAAGTTTTTGGGGTCAATAGAATCCATTTACAGACTTTAATTTCATGTTTTTCTAGCATTTTCTGTAAAAAGCGAGATTTTTGGGGGTGTCTGACCTTTCATGTGCAGTAGCAATAATTGTCGTAAAACGTGCCAAAAATCCACACAAACTTGATAAAATGTTCATCATGATATGACAAATAGATATGCAATTCAAACCCATCAAGAAAATCCTATTTGCACCTTGAAAAACCTAATTTTTGGCCCAAAATACCAAAAAGCGTTGATTTGGGGGGTCACTGACTTAGCGGGAATTTTGGGGTTGTCCGACCTCAGTGGGGATTTTAGGTTCATTTGACCTTAGCAGGGATTTTGGGGTTGTCCGACCTTGTGCGGATTTTGGGGTTGTCCAACCTTGGCGCGGATTTTGGGGTTGTCCGACCTTGGCGCGGATTTTGGGGTCGTCCAACCTTGCGCAGATTTTGGGTCCGACCGACTAAAATGATGTTTCATGAGGTCAGTCGGTGAAGGTAGTTTTCAAAGCAGGTCCGTCAGGTGCATTTTTAGCTCTTTTCTTCAAAATTGTCTCGGCGGGGATTTTTGGTCCGACTGACTTAGCGGTGGCTTGGAGGGAGGTCGGTCAGAGGCAAATTTAGCGCAAAAGTCGGTTGGAGGCTGTTTTAGTGCTTTTTGTAGTAGGAGGTGTTTTTAGCGCCAGATTTTGAATTCGTCAGGGTGAAAGTATATTTAAAAATATATTTAAGTATAAGTTTAAAACTTATACTTTAAATATTTTTAAATATACTTTCAAGATGTTTGAGATAGGTTCCAGATCCATAGGATTTCATATGCAGATTCTAGAATTTTGTGGTTCCATCAGATTTCAGACTTAGCCATTTTTCAGGATCTTTAGGGTTTCATACTTAGCCAAATCAGGGCTTCAGGACCATGCATCGGGGTGAAAGCACATGAACCCCTTAGTAAAATCTAATGGAATTTGACACAATTTTGCAACTGTAAGATCTAGAAACTAAGAATTTCAACATGACACATCCTGTAGAAGCAATTTCAAGGGCAACATCCCGTGACATAGGTTTTTGGAGCAAAGTGCAGTAACACCCAATTTTAGCGCAAAAGGCAACAAATGACTATCTTTTAAGCACAAGACCACCCAAAACACCTCCAAATCAACCATGAAAGACATCAAATCACTCCAAACATGCAAAGTACTCAAAGCTGGAACAAATCCTACATTCTAAGCACAAATTCACCTTCTCATCATCATAAGAAAGAGGTCGAGACTCCAAGCCAAACCAAAAAAGGGGGTCTCCATTTGGCAAAATGGGGTGTGTGTGCAAGGCACAACAATACGCTTGAAAGGACTAGAGTGCAAGTGGGTCAAAAAATGGAGGAAAGTGGGCTCAGGAAAGAAAAATTGAAAATCTCTTAGAGTTAGAAAAAATTGAGAGAGTGAATGCACGGGCGGCAAAATTTGCCGCCCTTGCATTAGAGGGATGTATTGCAAGGGTCAAGGCGGCAAATTTTGCCAACCCTGCATGTAGGCTAAAATGAAAATGTATTGGCAGTAAAATTAACGACTTCTGCATGTGGAACAAGTTCTTTATGTTTGAGCGGCAAATTTTGCCAACATCACATGAGGAATATGTTACATAGTTCGGGCGGCAAAATTGGTTGACTTCGCATATGGGAGAATTGCAAGTGTCAGGTAGGGTCAATGAGTTTCGCCTCTGTTACATATGTAGGATGATTGTGTTTGGTTTTTAGTCGGCAAAATCCACCAATGGTGCACATCACTTCTTCAAAACCTAGGGCACAAGTATCGGTCGGTGATTTTCGCCGATGACACTCACAAGTTTACAAACGGAAAAACCTTAAAACTTACAACTTATTCAAGGACCTCGACAAAGCACATTGAAGAACAAGGATTCGGTATAAAAGATCAAGCCATTTTAAAATGACAATATCAAACAGAAATACAACGCTTTACAAAGGTTTTTCAAAAACAAATGATAAATTCAAAACAATAAAGGTATAGAACAATCATTTTAATGAAAACCCTAGAAATTGAAAACAGAAAATAACAACCTACCTCTGACAGTAAGCCGAAACCCTAAGCACAACCTTGGTGACCCCAAAATTCATGTAAATCTGGAATCAATGTGATCGAGCTATCTTAGGAAGGTCTCGAGAGTCGATTGGAAGGTTTAGGAAATAGAAATAACAAAAAACAATGAGTTTATACATTAAAAAGGTTTAAAAGGTAAGATCTTAATGCCAACACGAGTGGCAATAAATGCCACTGAAGTTTGTGATCCGCAAGATCCTACTCAGGCGGTGAAAATCGCCGACCCAACATGTGTCATCCATAATGCAACGGTAGTAAAAATTACCACCTATACATATTTCCTTCAATGAAGAACATGTAACGGCGGCAAAAATTGCCACTCGGACATATTTAAATCAAAAAACAAGACTATGTAAAAAGCGGCATTTTTGGCCGACTTAACACAAAATAGAAAAGTATGCAAGAGCGGCAGTTTTGACCGCTATTGCACATGAAGGTAACAAGGATATGCAAGAGCGGCATTTTTTACCGTTATTACACATGATGTTTCAAAAACTTACTAACACCCCAAAATGATCAAAATTGATATTTTGATCAGTTTGCAACCTAATTGATTTGCATGAATTTCGAGGAATCAACTTGAGGGAATGTCGTAAACTAGTCTAGGATGTCATATGACTTTGCACGAGGCCAAGAGTACTTGTCTCGATTTGTGAACTTAGAGTGTAGACTACAAAATGGACAAGTTTCATAGGGGTTGTCTACAAAAATGAGCTTAGCTGATTTTTAGAACAACACATCTTCATCTTCTCTCCCTCTTCCTCCCTCTCCTCTTGCATGTTGACAAAGAATATGGAAACAAGAAAATTAGGACATGCAAAGAGGGACGAGGATATAAATTGGGATGATGAAATGGAAACAAGATAATTTATGAGATTTCATTGGATGGGAAGAATGATGAGGAGAGGTAGAGAGGGGAGGGAAGTAGAGAGTGAGAGAGAGGATAGGAGGTAGAGACAGGAGGGAAGTAGAGAGTGGGAGAGGACCGTAGGAGGTAGACAGGGGAGGGAAGAAGAGACTGAGAGAGAGGACCTAGGAGGTAGATAGGGAGGGAAGTAGAAAGTGAGAGAGAGGGTAAGAGGTAGAGAGAGGGGAGAAGAGAGTAAGAGAGAAAGTAGGAAGTAGAGAGGTGAGGGAAGCAAAGACTCAGAAAGAGAGTAGGAGGTAGATAGTCGAGGGAAGTAGAGAGTGAGAGAGAGGGTAGAAGGTAGAGAGGGGAGGGAAGAAGAGAAAGAGAGAGAGAAGGTAGGAGGTAGAGAGGGGAGGGAAGTAGAGACTCAGAGAGGGTAGGATGTAGAGAGGGGAGGGAAGTAGAGAGTGAGAGAGATGATAGGAAGTGCAGCTACCCTTATAGACATGTATGTAAAGTGTGGAAGCGTAGACAAGGAATATCAATTGTATGATGTAACAACTCAAAGAGTGTTCTATAATGGAATGCAATGATTACAAGATATGCAAAAAATGGATTTGTTGAAAAGGCTTTAGAAACTTCCAAGCAAATGCAATTGGCATGTGTATTGCCAGTTATGCTCAGCATAACGCGAGCACGTTATAATGTGCTCGCATTTTTGATTTCACATAATGTGAGCGCATTATAATGCGCTCACCTTATGCTCAGCTTTCTTTGACGTGTTTTTATCATTCTTTACCAAAATCTAGAGATAATATGGAGCGTGCTCCCCATCAAGATGGCACTTTTTTCAATGAAAACTCAAAAAAATACCACCATAATCTTAAGCTCTTTGTTAGCTATCTAACCATATAATTTTTTTCACATTTTGAGTACATTTAGTGTTTCATCTTGAATTTCTTTTGTTAGTGTGTCCATTTTTTGTCAAAAACTAGTGTCTAGTATTTTTGACTTTTTTTAACCATTCATCAAAATTTGAAATAAGTTACATTTTTAGAAACTAGACTCCATTCTACACATATTAAAAAAAAATCAATTTTTGATTAGTTTTCAAAAAGTTTAGGGGGAAGCACGCTCAATTTTCTATTTTTCAGGATGTGTCCACTTCGAAAATTACTAAAAAATCAATTATTCATGAAAAAATTATCAGAAAAATTAGGGATAAACTACATGGTGTTAGCTAATTTCTCACTGGAGCGATTATTGAAATACTAAAAAAAAGTTAACATTTTAGGGGGAGCACACCAGACACTATGTTATGTTTTTTTGATAAAAATAGGACCAATTTGTGTGCTCCCCCTTTTTGAACCCCTAAATCTCAACCAATTGTGGAAAAAATTAGTAGTTTAGAAACTAGATTCAGAGCACTACGACTCTTGTTTTTGTTCCATCTTCAAATTTTGAGTGTAGCTATCTTAAATTTCTCATCCAACATCAATGTTTCCTGATTTCAAAAAAAAGTGGCAACTTAAGACCCCATTTTGGTCCCTCATCTTTGTACACTTACCCAAGGATGGATCAAGTGCAAGTGTTGTTCTAATTGCACTTGATGGTGAATATTTTGGTCTTTCCTTTAATCTTGACTTTCATTACACAAACAACTTAGTTGAATATGAGACTCTCTTGTTGGGCCTAAATATATCTCACAAACATGGAATCAAGACTTTATGAATCCAAGGAGATTCTAAATTGGTAGTGTAGTAGGTCAGAAATGTTTAGGCCACCAAGGATAGCAGGCTAAGGTCATATTGAAATGTTGTTTGGGATACTTTGGAACTGTTTGATGCCATTGGCATCGAGTGGATTGAGAGAAGTGAAAATGAAAGGGCAGATTCTCTGGCTATTGTTAATTCAAGGTTTAATCCGCAATCATTTTCCTTTTCCTTTTCCTAGTATGTTGTTGAAGTTCTCACCAGGCCCACAATTCCAGATAACATTTACAGTTGGCAAGTTTTTGATGATAGCAATCATATTTACAACTTCTTGAATTGCATGGTCAGAATTTGACAATCAATTAATTGATTGGAAGCCCTTGATAGAAGTCAAGGATGGTAAAGAAACTTTGTTTGGAAATGAGGTGGTACAGCTAAAGACAAATAACATTCTTAAAGGCTAGAGAGAATGTTTGATAATGATGATCATTGGAAAAGCAAAGGCAAACCAGTTGAAGATGAAAATGTTGAAGGTGTCAACAATGGGACAAAGGATGCACCAAAGATGGTATACATTGGTAATAAGCTGAAGCCCCATGAAAAACAAATGTTGATTTCTTTGCTGAGGAAATTTAAAAAGTGTTATACATGGTCCTATGATGAGCTAAAGGCATCTAGGGAGGACTTGTCTCAACACACAAGTCCCCTTCAACTTGATGCCAAGCCTTTTAGAAAAAAGCAAAGACCCATAAACCCTACCATAGCTCCCAAGATGCAAAAAGAACTGATGAAACTAAAAAAGGGAGGTATAAAATCAATCCTATTAGACATTCTGAATGGGTGTCTAACCTTGTCCCAGTGAGGAAAAAGAATGGAGAGATTAGGCTGTGTTGATTTAGAAATTTGAACATCAAGTCTCTTAAGGACAACTATCCTCTCCCTATTAAGGACCATCTACTGTAGAGGGTGACAAGATCAAAATGTATGTCGATGATGGCTGGGTTCTCAGGCTACAATTAGGGGTGTTGGTCAAGTAGTTAGAACAATACAAAATGACATTCACTACTCATTGGGGCACTTATGTTTATATAAGAATGCCATTCATGTTAAAGAATGCAGTATCTACTTTTTAGAGAGCCATGGACATTGCTTTTACTAGCCTCATTGATGAAATCATGGTGGTATATTAGGATGACTTAACTAAATTCTCTAAGGATAGAAATGATCATTGCAAGCACCTAGAGCTGATTTTTGAAAGGCGCCTTGAATATGGGACTTCTTTGAATCCTAAGATGTGTCACTTTGGAGTTGAAGAAGGCAGGTTGTTGGGACACATTGTGTAAAAGGATGGGGTAAAAATAGACCCAAAAATAGTGAAAGCAATTGATCTTATCCCTCAGCCAAAATCAACCAAAGGTGTCTAATCTTTCTTTGGATAAATTAACTTTGTGAGAAGGTTTGTCACCAACTTTGCTAAGAAGACTAAGGCTATATCTAAGATGCTCAAGAAGGGGCATTCTATTGCATGGAGCAAGGAACCAACTGAAGCCTTTATTGACATAAAGGAGGCTCTTAAAGATGCACTAGTATTGGCAAGCCCAGATTATTCTAGACCATTTTAGCTCTTTTCTTTTGCATCATTTTATATTGTAGCTGTTGTTTTATTGCAAAAGAACAATGATGGATTTGAGCAACGATTATTCCCACAATACTATGTCCCACTTTTTGACCAAAGTAGGACATTGAAATCAACATTTTTAACCAAATTTTTACTTTCTGACACCTATAGAAACTAAACCATTAAGAATTTGAAGATGATATGAACTAGTGATTTTTGAGATTTTGTGTTTGTATTTTAAATGTATTTTTTTAAAATTTAAGAAATAATTTGTGAGTTTTTTATGTAACTTTTACTAACTTATTTTTTATAGTTAACAATATTTTTAAAAAGTGGTGTTTATACCATACATCATAACATTTTTATAGAAAAGATCAAATTATAAAATTTTAAACATATATATGTAACAACAATATATAGTATGTAGATATTTTTTCATAATTTTTTATTACATATATTTTTTAATTTTTGAAGTGAGATTAATTATAATTTAGACATAGGTTTATACCATACAACATAACTTTTTTTGTATGTATCCAAATTAAATTATTTTTTTGTTTTTCTACTTGTGTGGAATAGAGACCTTGATGTTCGCTGAAAAACCTATGTTCACTAGAAAATAGAAAATAAATATAATAATCAAATGAAATATATTCAAAATTATACTTTTTGGAAAGCTTATACTAAGGGGTACATACTTACAAAATAGAATCTATAAATGAATTCATTTGATCCCCCAAAAGGTGAAGCAAAATTGGTTGTTTGTCAGCATTTTGATAGGTGTAGAGGAGACTCCATCGAGGTTTTGATTTAAGACTAGGGGGTTCTTTCCAAGGGGGTTTGATCTAAGGGGGTTTTATCTAACCCCCTTAAATTAAACCCCTTTAGATGGAACCCCTCAAGGCTTAAATCATTAATTTTTCTAAAAAATATGTGATTTCAGACAAAAATTAGGATGTCCCAAGTTTGAGACTCAATATTGTGGGACTACCCCAACCCTTTGGATTTTTTAGTAAATCCTTGCATGTTGCCAAGCTTAAATACTCAATAATGAAAAATAATGCTAATGCTTTGGTCAAATCTATGAAGAATTTTAGGTCTTAACTCATGGGTGCAAAGACAATTGCTTATGTGTCACACAGTTGCAAAGGATATTTTTATGCAGTAGGAGGTCTCTGGGAGAAGATACAGATGGATCAACAAGATTCAAGAGTATGACATAGATGTGCAAGTTACAAAGTTTGTTAGAGGGAAAGTCTTATTGAGGTTGATGGTAGATGCAAACTTAGACGTAGCTAAAATAAACAATATGGATTTAGCCCTTGTTGATACTCCATGTATGTTGATGAATGACCCTTGGTATAAAGACATTATATTTTATTTGATGAATATGTGTTGTCCCCAAGACATGAGTTTGACCTAGAAAAGGACACTAAAGCTTCAAGATCAAAGATATGTACTAACTCAGGGTGATTTTATGTGGAGAAATCATGAGGGTTGTTGCTAAAATGTTTGGATTTGAATCAATCGAAGAAAGTGATTGATGAGTGTCATCAAGGCATATGTGGAGGACACTTTCATGCTAAAACTATAACATGTAAATTCATCAGAGTGGGCTATTGGTGGTCAAATCTCTTTAGAGACATTGCTAAAGAAATCATAAAATGTGACGCCTTCAAAGGTTTCTAGGTAAGTTAAAGTTTATTGGTGCCCTCCCTCTCATGACAGTCAGGTTAGATGTTTTGTTTCAGCAATGGGGAATTGATTTTATAAGAGAAATTCAAGAGAAGTCTAGAAATGGATACAAGTGGATCCTGGTGGTGATAGACTATTTCACCAAGTGGGTTGAGGTTGTCCCAACTCACAATGCTACACCCAAGGTGGTAATGGATTTCCTATTTGTCATGCCCCAAAATTACCCACGTGAAGAGCAAGAAAGAATAAGATTTTTTAATTATTATTTAATTTACTTATTTTTCTCACTTGCATGTGCAAGCAATGATGTTAGTGTGCACCATACTCACATATGTCAACAAGCCTTGTGATGACAGATTATATCTATTCATTCAAAAGGAGGATAGGTCAACAATGATCATACAGAGGGGAGGAATAAGGGTAACACAAAAGAGGATCATGGAGCACATGGCCCATATGATGCAACCTAATCACATGGGTGAAACCAATATAAATGGAGTTTGAGGGAGATGGTGTTTCCATAATATTACAATTTTCTAAGATGGATATAAGCCACTAAAAGGAGTATGTCATCCAAGGCAAATTAGCCTACCCAATTTAGATATTAATTATACGTCAACCAACTTGCATGCTACACACATTAATGGGTAGCTAGCTACAAAAGTTCTCATCCTCCTACCCAACTTCATTAAATCAAATAAAGGCAATGTGGATTATTCTTCTCCTATGCAAATTGCCTAGATGCACCAAAGGTAACCTTCCTAATAGCTATGTTTACAAAATATCCATAATGTATTGTATCATCTTGACTTAATGAGAGGTAGAGGATTACGAGTACAAAATATTTAAATATCTAACGAATCCTTCAAGTAGGTTCCTAAAGAGTGTTAACCTAGTAGTTTACTTTGGAGGACACAAAGCAACATTTATTTTCTTGTTACATAAAATTCATACCATGTGTTGGAGAGAGAGAGAGAGAGTGCTCTAGCTCAGTTCTAAATACTCCTCAGAAAGAGATTAAATTCATTTATTTAGATTTCCTCCTTTATTTTATTTTATTATATAATTATATGTTTAAGAACATAATTATTTAATAGTTTATATCAAGGGATTAATGCCAAAAGCTTGTTGGGTTGGGATGCTTAACCTTTGATCTAATGTGCACAAGACGATAACATTCACTTAAAAATTGGTTATAACTCTCACGATTAAAGTGATACTCTCATCTATATTGAAAATAATAATAACACTTATTTCAGGTTGTCGATGGTTGCACTATGTGCTATTGCTACCAATAGCTACATACCACATTACAGAGTTGGCATTGCTATCAATCTATTACAAACTTTGCTAAATCCGTTATTAACTCTACATATACTTACTTACACCTATCTAAGATTTCATATGATGACATGGAGGTGCTTATTGGAGCACTAACTAGGGTATGAAGTACATTTCCATAATACACTATTCCCATTTAGTTATGATAATAGACATGAAACCTTACATCGAGCTACAAATTAGCACATAAGGGGGTCCAAAATATATATTTTTTGCTCAAGTATTAAGTGATGTCCAACACGTAATTTTGATGATTAAATTTTCTTACCCATAGTAAATTTACAATTTACTACTTTCCATTTAGGAGATATCTTAACATAACCCTCTCTAAAGCTTACAAACTAAACTATTCAAGTGGTATCCTTATATAACACGAAATATATATGTATATATAAAAAATTTACACACATCAATAAAATGCATTCATTATATATAATTTTATACATTAGTATTCCTTAAAATTTCACACACATAAATAAAGTGCACTCATTTTATACATTATTATTCCTTAAAATTTCACACACATAAATAAAGTGCAATCATTTTATGGAATGATTTTATACCCACAAAAGAAAATCTATTTGTTATTTAGGAATCAATCCTCTTATCTGAAATCTAAGTGTAGAGTGTACGAATGAATGAATAGCTTTGTGTACACCCATGTGTTGAATGGATTTAGAGGCAAAACGAAATAATATTTATCTTTCTTATGACGGATGGGAATGTTATGGAAAAGGTTAAGGAAGATTTAAGTTTTTATTTTTTTAAATACCAACACAAGAATAAATGGGAGATCCAAACCTTAACCAGGCCGCATCTTCTCTTTCATTTTTTTCTATAAATTTTCTCAATGTTTCTCTGTGCAAGGCGGCGGCCAGGAGAAAGAATTTAACTATTATGGATAGATCTTTGCAAGCTAGAGTCATAACACTGGAATTTGGGCATGAGCGTGGTATAGTTGTTCATAGTTCCAGTGGCAGATCAGAGGTAGTACGAATGGTGAGGGACATCAGTGATGGGATTAACATGAACTGCCAGAGATAATTTCATATATTGGAACACATATATATCATTTATAATTTATTGAATTCCAATTTACATAATATACGTTTACACACATATCTATGATAGATGGAGGAAGGTTATATCAGTTTTGTTACACAACAACTCATATATATGTATATATATATATCCATTCATATACACTATACGGTTTTCTTTTTACTATACATTCACACAAAATTCTTCTTGTATCTTGCTATTCTGTACAATTCTTTCTTACTAAACCAGTGACTACAAATAAATCTATTGTTGTTACATTATTTTCAATAAAACAATTTACAATTATAATCTCATTCCTTCTAAAGATATTTTTTACTATAAGCAAACTGTAACTTTTATATCTATGAGGAACATCTTTGCCAAGGGAAAACTCACCTCCCTTCCATAGGATTTCCCAATCAATTCACCCCCAAGCTAGGAGAGTCAACTAGCTCCCCCAACAAACAAACATTCACACACACATGTAACACAATACAAGGGTGGGAAGATAAATGCTTTGAAAAAAAAAACAAAAAACAAAAGCAAGGCCTACAACCCTCCACAAGTTCAACTCAATACAATATGCAACACAAAGGAAATCTAAAAGAAGTAAGAGCTTACCTCTCAATATAAGAAAAATAAAGGAATTGAATACCCTTGTTCTACTCGAATCTCCTCCTTCACTCTCCCAATGGTTGCTGCACTATCTCCCCTCTTCATTGTAACCCTCCAAAAAGAACTTAGGAATTTCTCCTTTCTCTCTACTTCTACATGAAAAAGTAAAACTCCCTCCAAGCTCCTCTCCATAGAAGAGAAAAGATAGGAGAATAAGGAAAAATGAAAATAAAAATAATGAGAAGAATTCATCCCTCTTTCCTCCCTCCTTCTTTTTTGGTTCACAATGAGAGCTTATATGGGGGTGCCATGTCCCTCCATTCCATAGGATTGTGACACTTGGCACCCATAAGCTATCCTTCCATCACTTCAAATTGGCATGGCTCCCAATGAGCCTTCTTCCAAGAGCATGGGCCTATTTCTCCATTCAACATTTATGGAAGTTCATAGGTTGTCCCAGTGCTCCTTGAACCAAGAACCCATGCTTTTATAGATGTTTGCTCTTTTCAAGAACTCTACACCCTCCCAAGTACCCCTACCCACATGTGCTTGGGTTGGGGATCCAAATGTGACTTGATAATGCAAAAATCTACTTTTTACACCCATGAAAAGTTGATAGAAGTTTCCATCCGAGTTTACACTTAGCACTCACCCAAGACACATAGAATGCACGTAAACACTATACATATTGAAATAAATAAATACTAAAAAAAGATGATACCAATGATGTAGCTCACACTTAGGGATCTCAATCCACACTAATCTAAGACATTTGGTGCAACAAAAATGCACACAAAAATCACATGGCTCTGCAAGGTGGAGCGGACTGACAAATTGGGGATCCTCATGATTCTTCCATTCTCCATTGGCTCTTATATACATTTGTACACTTAATGTAGACGTTAATATGTCCAAGGGGTATATGGCCAAGGTAGAGAGTATAAATGTACACTATTTACCCACTAAATAATTCAATTAAGTTCATGTACCTCATAAATAGGTTTCATCCAAAATGTACGCATCACCAACATGCATAACTAACCTCATGGATTAGTAAGATTAAAATCTACTACTTAAATAGTATAAAACTCACAATATCTAACTCCAACCATTTCCATAAAATACTACTATATTCAATTTTATCATTCCTTTGAATTGGAAATAAACATTATTATGAAATAAATCAATTACCTACTAAATATTGATGCTAACCACATTATTTACAAGGAATCCACAAGTACAAGGGGTATAAGTTTACATGCAAGGGTCCAAATTTAGGTAGAGTTTTGCTAGTTGTTAGTCACAACAATGCAACTAAGTTCACCACAAGGTTGGGCCTTGTAACACTATTAAATAACTTAATAACTATATTTGGTGTGCTATCAAGGGTTGTTGCAGATAATGCCATGTGTTTCAAATCCCAAGATATCAAGGATATGTGTTCTACATACAGAATCAATATGATCCACTCGTCACTATATCATCTGTAAAGCAATGGACAAGCTGAGTCAAGCAATAAGAGTCTCATGAAAATCATAAAAAGAACTTTGGGTATGAACAAGAAGAGATGGGATGACAAGTTGAAGTTTGTAATTTGGGTTGATACGATCATGTATAAATGTGTTACAGGTAAGACTCCATTTGATCTTGTGTATGGACTAGAATCTAAAATGCTAATTGCATTAGAGTTACCTATATATAAACTACTAAAAATCAGAGAGGATGGTGAGGATGATGACTTTTCCATGAGGATACACGAGTTAGATGAGTCGGATGAAGCTAGAAGGGTTGCACATGACATAAATTTATTACAGTAGTAGAAGTTTGAACATTTGTTCCACAAAAGAGTAGTTAAGAGGTGTTTTGAGATTGATGATCTGGTTCTTCCTATGGAATGCTAGATCTGAGGATAAGGGAAAGCATGGGAAATTTGAAGCGCTATGGGTTGGCCCCTATCAAATTGTAGAAAGAGTCAGTCAAGACACATTTTACATCAGAAGTTTGGAAGGAGAACTCATGGAGTTGCATGTTCATGGACAACACTTAAAGCATTACTTCTCATAAGTAATGAAACCCTTCAATTTTGAACAACAAACTCATGATACATCTTTCATGTTTTGATAATGTTGTTCGTGATGGTGTCTTTGTGTTGTGTTTTCCCATCCCCATTTTTGTGGTCTGCCCAGAGATATTATGGACTCTCACTGTGTCAATGCTTGACACACGTCCCCAACTAGAGCTAGTGTTGGCACCTATTTTTCCATCCTAATTTTTCCCATGAATCTATTGAAAATCTTATGTCTTTGCCCCTTGTGGAATTCTAGTTTTGTTCCTTAGAGTGCCTGAGATCTTGTTGAAATCCTAGTGGAATTCCTAAAAAGTTCATGAAACTTTCTAAGTGTTTTGATCCTTGTGGAAATTTTGGTCGCTCCCAGACATGTAGAGTCTTCCCCTGAATGTGGATGCATCCACATCCCTCACACACCCCCACATCCCCTTCTCTTATGCTTTCTCACAAAAAAAATTCCTAAAGCCCTTTTTTGCGTGTTTGTGGCCTAGATCTGGATATATCCACACCCCCTAGATTCCCTGCAACATCATTATTTCCATTTTTCCCCACATTTCGCATTACTTATTTTTAAGGTGCTTTTGCGGGTTTCTGACCCTATCCCATACGTGTCCATTCCTCCCTCCTAGCTTTGCATCCTCCTACCGATCAAATCTTTGAACCCCCTTTGTGCTCCATTCTGTGGAGTTTCATTTCAGACTAGGATATGTCCGCTCCTCCCTTTTGGACCCACAGATCCGGTTCCCTCCCCTAGCTCCGCATTTCCTAAACGCCCTCATTTCTCCACCAACCCTCCTTATGCTTTTCTCCCATGGAGTTTCTCTAAAGACTAAGACATAGCCACTTCTTACTCACCGACCTGCAAATCCCTATCTCCCCTCAACTCGTGCATCATGTTGCCCCTCCTTTCTCCACTAGTTCTTCCTTATCCCTTCTGTAGGGATTCAGTAGTGACTTGGATATGTATAACACACCGCAAAGTTCCATATGTCCTGGACACTCCTCCAGACCTACAATTCTAGTAACCCTTCAAATTTCTGCAATTCCCAAAAAAGGCATAAAAAATGAAAAGTGATAATTCACAACGACTCCCAGATGGATTCAAAACCCATGTAGGTCACCATTAATGCAAATTTGGTAGCTAGGATTGGTGAATTTATGGCATTTGGTGGACTTTTTAGGGTTTTCATACCCATTCCTTCATCAAATATGAGTTGCAAACACTATAAATACAGGAATGCAACTCTTTCAAAGAGTTGGTCTTTTGGCTTTTTACCCAAGCAACTGAAGTGCAGAGCTCTCTAGGGTTTCAAAGAAAAAACATTCTAGTTCTCTAGTAGGGTAGATAGTAAGGTTATGTAAAGATTCAAATTTGTATTCAATAATCAATGTATGAACTTCTCCTTTCTCTCATGTAATATTTCAAGGAAATCCTAAGATACAGCTAGGGTTTCCTCTTGCTACACTTCGTGGTATGATTATAACCATTGATCAGATGAATAAGATAGATTATGAAAACATTACATGCTATGTGATGATCTCTTCTATGGTTGTGTATGGATGATTGCATTTTGATAAAGGATTACTAAGTATATTCCTCACTAGTTGTGTTTCTACATCTAGGTATCCAGAAAGTGCTTGTTCTCATTTATACATTATCTCATCCTCTGTTGAACTATGGACTTTGTAGCCCGTCTGAATAAGCATCAGTCTAGAAGTGTTTATTAACCCACACCTCTTATAAAATAAAAAACAAATCTATCAAGTGTGAAGTAAAAATAGTTAAAATTGTATGCATTGTTGTGGTTCGGCGTTGTAATCAAGAAGTATTGCTAGCGAGCCTTCCAAGTGTCATTCTTAGCAAATCAAATATGTATACCAGCACTTTCCATTGTTGTAAGAGTGATTTTCATTAGCTAAAAAGAGGTTTTTACTGTAGTAGGTTTTTTTTGTCTCAGTGACAACTTTGGATTGAGAACTACAGTTTGGATACTACTGCCCTATTTTAATGAACATATTTTATATTGTTGTTAATCCATGTTGAGGGATACCTCTAGGAACACCCCCCTTGGCTTAGCTAAGTCAAAATAAAAGATGATATTATCCATTCCTAACCATTGGCCCCTTAATCACCTTCAACCTGTGGATGAGTCCATTTCCTGACTCTTTAATGACACCCCTAGCTTGGGAGATTAGGAAATACTCTAGGGTTTTAGGTTAGCTATTTCAGGAACCAACAAAGGGGACCCAAATTCTCATGTATAGGCATTCATGACTACCATAAGAGAGCTCCTCCCTTGGGATAGATTCATGGTGAGAATAATTTTTAAGACCCTCAAAGGGATTGCTCTTGATTGGTACTATCAATTGCCTTAAGCCTCCATACACTCTTTTTGCCAACTCATAGGAGAATTTGTCACAACTTTTGATATGAATGTAAACTAGTTGGGAAAGGAATATGGAAGTTCCTAATAGTAAAGCAAGATGCAAACGAGTCAGTGGCACATTTTGTCACTCAATGGAGAGAAGCACTATACTCTTCAACAAGCGCTCCCAATATGGACCATAGGGAACTATGTGACCTTTTCTTACACACCCTCAATAGGGATACAAGAGAAGAAGTATAGAAATTACCACACAAGTCCTATGAAGAAGCCTTGGAGAGTGTGCTGAGAATTGACCACGCTACCATCAATAGTGGGTCAAGGACTTATGGCACAAACACCCAGCTAGTAACACAAACTAGTGACAATGGTAATAGTGGAAATAATTCCTCCATGGTCAATATCTTAAAGAACAATAGAAATGCGACCACATATTGGGTGACGGACCAACCCCCAATAAGAAACAAAGCGAGGGATGACTATAATGGGAGAGATTACATCCCTTAGAATGTAAACGTTGTGGATTGACCTCAAAATAATGGCTATTACCAAAGAAACAATAAATAGCCATAGAGCCAAAATTGGAACAATAACAGATACGACTACCAACCATATGATTACAATCAGTTCTTCTCTTTCCATAGTACAAGAGGGAATAGCACCAAGTCATGTAGGGAATATAATAGGTTCATCATGAGATTACTAGAGGACCAACAGTGGCTATTGTTTAGTGTGAAAAAGGAGAAGAATGATTAGCATGCTCAACTAGGTCAAACCTTCATTTTCATGCACTAACATTCAAAATATGATCCAATCTCAATCACTATGAGAGTGTTAAGCTACATGTGTCCTATTCCTCTACTATTGTACATGAAAAGATGTCTGAACTAGGATTTTGTAAACCCTGACTAGCTGTTATCAAGCCAAACCCTAGTTACAAGATATGTGCAAATAGACTAATCCTGGAAGCAGAAACCTACAAACTTGTCATGGAGTAAAAAGTGGACACATGTCTTTTTACCTCCTAGTTTAGCTCCTAGGTCCCCGTGATAACATTATACATGCAAAATATTCATCCTAATGTAAAATCCCCTGAAACCCATGACACTTGGGAACTAGGGAGCCATTTTATGCCTTACCCTGGACCAAAAAGGCACCTTGGGACTTGGGCACCCACGCCCAAGTCCTCCCTGATTTCTTAAGGAAAATTTTAATACATGTCAGTATAGGACCTTTAAAAGGGTCTCTCCTTGTCAGCTCTTTCAATTAATTTCATGGATGTTAGCGGGAAAGCATATATAAGTGTGTTTTTTAATTCATTATGAACCTAGATGGATATTGCAAACTTATGATCTTGGAACAAAGAGTATTCAAAGCATTCATTGTGTTTCTAGAGAAGATTTGTGTTTGTATTATATGTGTTGTTACATATTTGGAATCATCATCCATCTCCTTATGAGTTGAAGGATCTTCATTCTCCTAAGGACTTCACCTCCGAGGTGATATCATTGTTGTTTGAATCATTATATAATCATTGATTTTTGTTTAGCCTCTGCCCTGCTAGGGCAAACACTCTTTATCTAACAACAGCGTTGGGAAGCCTGAATGCTATCCTAGGATTTGACTGAGGCAAGTCTCTAAACACCATAACCCCCAAACCCCTTTTCTTCTTGTGTGCAGGTTACAGGTGTGAGATTCAGAAAAGTTGAGCTATAGGAAGATTGTGTAAGGGAAAGGGTTTTAGAATCTAAAAGCAAATTTAGAATATTCCTCTTTGAAAGACTTCAAGGGAACCCGTGAAATAGTCTTCCTACTGAAATAGGCATTGAATCCGGCATTAGGACATCCTTTGTGACATTTCTCTAGTTTGCAATTTCTAGAGATTCCATCTTTTTGGACTTGGGTACCTGCAAAATAGTCCTCTGACTTTCTAGCTTCTAGGACACAGGTTCTAATGTCTCTCAAATTATCTTTGTGCATTCAGTTCTAGGTTTCAGTCATCTTCTATCTGCTACAAGATGATTATCTTAGAACTAGGGTTTTATGCATACTTGACCTAGGCTTTGATAAAAGGCTTGGTTAAATCTAATCTTTCCATAGCACTATTGAGCACAAGACCTCTAGTTGAGTCCTCCTCCATTTGGTAGTGATTTGGCTCGGTCTTGTCCTTGAATGTTATTGTGGAAGAGGGTTTTCTTTAGCGTGCATGTTTGTCTTCTTCATTCTCTTTTCTACTCTTAACAAGATTGATTACAAAAATGCAGATAGGAGATCACAGTGACTGTGTACCTAAATTTTGAAGGCCTAGAAGACTTGAGTGCCTGCAAAATCATCCTACAAGTTCTTCTACCACAAAACTATCTATACCAAGTGTTTGAGCCTCTATGGAGGATTCCAAGTCCCAGATCTGAGGTCTTGAAAGACTTGGGCTCCCACAAAATAGTCATGTGAGTCTTATAAAGATGAATCTATAACTTCCAGGGCAATTGTGACTGTAATGCCTATTTCCTCTTTGCTCCTTTCTGTCATATCTTCCTGAATCTAACCTGCACAAACAACAGGCAAAGAAGGTATGTTGTGGCTATATAGGAGTTTACCTCAATCAAACCCTATCTTTGGTATTTCTACCTCCATGATAGCCAATGTCAAAGTATGCAGATGTGTGTGCTCATAAACCATAAGTGTAAGCATAAACAAATGCAAGATCCTAAATGACTCAAGCATCAAGGAATAGATCCACACAATGTTTCACTCAAGGAAACAACAACCTCACCTCAAGGAGATGACATCAATGAAGACTTGAAGAACAAGAAGGTGAGGCAACCATATTCAAGGAGGATTCAAAAACTCAAGTTGGAGGATTCAACCCTTCTTCTAATCATACAAAAGACTTCACAAACCCTAGGAAGAGAAAGATAGACTCAAGATCTTGATTCCTAATCTTCATAACATATCTCCAAGATAGCAAAGATCTAATTCTTCAATGAGCTTCAACACTTTGCATACCTTCAATAGCACTTGTAGCAAAATTTTGGCATAGTAAGCTTGCATAATAGTTGTGTGTGATAAAATGATTTTGAATTCTCTTTAAACACCTAACCTTAGAAATGAAATAAATTGAAATAAAATTTTGACATCACGCGGGAACAAAATTTTGAACTTGGAATCCCGAAGCACACGACATAAGCCAACACCAAAATAAAATTTGGAATCCCGAGATTTAGGGCAGCACTAGGGTGTGGGCACCCATTCTAGCCTCCAAATTTTACTCTAGTTCAATCTTAAGGGTGCCCTAAATGTTCGGAATCCATAGTTTATTTCTGGGTTTTGTCGGTAATTACTCTGAAATGTGACATTTCCTCGATAAGATAAAAATTAATCAGGGTTTAGATAGGTCCAATGATGAAAGGGGGTAAGGGACACTAAAAGGTAGGAGTTAAACTTAGTGAAATTGTGTTAATCCAAGTAGGGGCACAATTTATGACATAACATTTAGCCCCCACTTTAGTGGCCATATGAAACAATGTGCATAATGCAACTAAAGGAAAGGGTTTAGATAGGTCTAATGATGAAAGGGTGTAAGGGACACTAAAAGGTAGGAGCTAAACTTAGTGAAATTGTGCTAATCCAAGCAAGGGCACAATTTACGACATAACATTTAGCCCCCACTTTAGTGGCCATGTGACACTACGTGCATATGCAACCAAAAGAAAGTAAATACTATAATCATGAGAAAGGATACCCAAAAGGATACTATAGAGGAAGTTGAATGTTTCCAAGCGAGAGGAAGAAGCCCCCAATATGCAATCCTACAAGATCACAAAGGTTAGGAACCGCGACCTGCAAAGAAAGATATGTTAGGCAAATAATCAAATCAACCTACCAACAACAAACAAATAAGTCATTCATAAATGTTAAAGGGGTGAGTGATGAGACATGATTAGGGTGGGAATCATGGGAGATATATACCCCCCTTGTTTTTGCTTGCTTAGTCTGAAAAGGAGAAACAAGGTGGTAATATAAACACACAGATTTCAAGGAAATCTTGATGAAGAATGCTTTGGTAGGGTTACTTTTGAAAATAATTCCAAGACACAAAGAATTAGGTTTGATGAAGGGCGGAAGCAAGATTCCATCATAACAAATGGCATGAAAATCTAAGTTTGGCAGTACACGATAGAGGTAATCAAACATTGTTATGCACCTTTGCTCCTAGGTAGTTAAAAGGAATTCTCATCCATGTACTATAAGTAAAGGGACTTTTCACTTTTCACCACTCATTGTCATTTTCATTTTCAGAGGAGAGAAGGAGAAGGAGAGAGAGTTACCATGTCGAGCCGATGACCCTATCAGGCCCTGAGGCTGGATGTACTACGGTCCCGAGTAGCAGACAAGTGAGTCAAGCAGGAGGTAGGACTCTTGACTTTGTCTTGTTTTTGTAATTCCTTTTCTTTTTTAGTAAATTTTCTCATTTTGTGTGCCTTTAAGGCCTCTCTGGGCAAGGGTTCCTGACTAGGGCGTCCAAGTCCTCCCTGGGCGCCCAAGTCCTCCCTGGGCTCCCAAGTCCTCCTAGGGCACCCAAGTCCTTCTGGGGTGCCAAGGTCTTCCTAGGGTGCCCAAGTCCAGAGAAGACATGGGCCCAAGGGACAGGGTAGAGTTTGATTGCTAGAATTGAATAGTTGATTTGTGATGAGCATAGGCTGATTTAAAATTGGTTGTTTGATGTACAAGATGTCCCTGATATATGGGACATACTAGTGGATGACTTATGACATTGATGCAGAGCCACATAGGTACACTATCTGACACTATTAGAGGTCTCCTACAAGATGTAGGCTTGTGTTGGGTGTTTATTATGCCCACAATGAGATTCCATAGTAGCATGTTGATGGTCCTGATGGAGAGATGGGATGCAGATATGTCTACCTTCTATCTACCTATAGGAGAGATGATGATTACACTCAAGGATGTGTATCACATCCTATGACTTCCAATCTGAGGGCAGGTAATGTGGATTGTAGAGCAGTGTTCCAAGGAGTACACTCATATGAGTCACATTCACTGTCTGGGTCATGTTGCCACACCTCTCAAACAAGGACATATTGTTCTTCAATGGTTAGAGCAGAGTTGAGCAGACATACCCCTAGTTCGTCGCATCATGATCACTACCATTACGTTAGTGGTTACACCAGACGAACGAGGCACTCACCTTCATGGGTGCCTCGTTCACACTATCAGAGTGATAGAGGAGTAGAGGATGGTCTATGCATGGGGGCACAGTACTCTTTCACACATATACCAAGACTTGAGTCGTTATGTTCATTGTGAGTCACAAAGTCTGATGATATGTACCCTACTATACGTATGGATGTTTCAGCACATTAGATGCACACGGCTAGTGGTGTTTCCCATAGAGTTGACTTGGACACATCCACATGCACATACATATCCCCTTATTAGATGTTGGAGACATGGTGATTTGTTGTATTGGAGAGTAGTGTTTGATAAGCTATGGCCCAGTGATATCATATGGAGACCATACCATAGCCACATGCCATGGATGGGACAAAGGAGACAGTTGGCAAGGATGTAGAGGAATTGAATACTAGTCGATCACTGAGACAACATTGTCGTCTACTTCTATTTTGATAGAGTTATGTGACAGTTTGGATGCATGCAGGGTATCCTTAGCATGCGTCCAAGTTATACACACTCAGTGCACAACACAGTTAGGGCTAATGATGCCCCACGAATGACTATAGTTGAGGTTGTCGAGAGTGATGATGATGGTGTAGCTAATGTAGAGCCAGTATCAGAGGTAGATGACGTCAGTTGTACCCAAGAATACCTAACCTGGTGGGACACGACTCGACCTACTCTAGCTTTTCCTATCGATCATCCCATAAGCAATCCACAGCCATGGACGCGTCGTGGGTATGATACAGGCGATGAGGATGACTTTAGTCATTTTGGTGGATATTTTGATACAGATGATGATGAGAAGGAGATGTCATCATGTTATGTCTTCAAGGAGAGGCCACGGCAGGGGCAGTAGGTGGAGGACAACAAGGAGGTCAATGAGAGACCTAGGTCCAGGGCTCATATCGTCGGTTCAGGGCCTACTGCTAGTAGAAGATTTATTTGACTTGAATGAGGGGAGGTGAGAAGTTCTATACCCCCAGCTACAAAGGTGACTACAGATGTCATCATAGTGACCTCAGTACGTGATCCTAATTGGCAGGATGGTGATTTGGGTGAGAATTATGTTATTGTTGATAGATATTTGATTATGATGACGTCATACATGTATATATATTTGATGATGAGATATTGATAGTATCTTTGTGTTGCTTTTGCTAGTTGGTACTCGAGGATGGCGTGACTTTGTGAGTCACATCATAGCGGACATAGTTCCTTCCATGTAGTTGAGCAGCGAGTATGGATGGGATATTCACCACAGCACTCTGCAGGGTGGCATGCAGAGATATTCATGCCCTTCATGAGATACAAGGTGGCTATGGAAGCCTCTTTAGATCAAGTGACCCAAAGAGTAGAGTGTGTGGAGGTGGACCTCCAAACATAGTGAGATTAGGCCACAATATCTCCTACCAAGATGGGTGTTGCCTTTAGTCGTTATCTCCAGATAGAGCTAGATCAGGTGAGAGTTGAGAGAGATTGAGCATTCATAGATAGAGATAGACTTCAGTAGCTTTATACAGATTCTCAAAGAGAGATGGGAGAGCTTAGAGGTGAGCTTAGGGGTCTATGGTCATGGAGTACCTCTAGGAGTCATTCGCGGTCCATGACCTCACATGGGAAGCCTTCTATCACTCATACACCACCAAGTCCTGAGGGTTATAGTAATCGAGGTTCAACTATATGATATGTATCTCATGTATTGTTCTACAAAATCCCATTTTGATGTACGAGATAGTTGGTTTTGATTTTTATATTCAAACTGATGTATATATATATATGATGTATTTCCATTAATGCTATGGTATTATTTGATGTACCACATGTGATTTATAAAATGCAACAAGTGATAATTGAGATGATCATGTGAAAATATGTTTAATGCCATTGTGATTTAAGCTAATCAATCTTTGTAGATTGTTTGGTAAATTCAACAATGATTAAAAAATTTACACATGAGTAAAATATGATATTATTCCCAATTAATGCGATTGTGATCTAGCAAAACATGGTTTAATTAGATGCAACAATGATTAATTGTTTTTAATAGAGATCTTATGCTAGATTATTAAATAAATTAAGACAAAATGCGCTATCTTGTCGAAATTGAAACAATTAATAACTAATTTCTTTATAAAATAATATCTAACATATGGTCTTAAGCATGGAATTCACGCAAATGCATAGCATTAATAGGTTCTTTAAGAAGTGTACCTTGTCCATCGGCCAATTTATACACTCTTGATCCACAAGTGTCAGTGATAACATATGGTTCTAGCCAATTAGAGCTAAACTTCCCTTTTTCACGAGGAAGTACATTTATATTATGTTGATTCTCATAGAGTACTAAATCTCCAACTTCGAATGAACAATGGATTACCCATTCATTATATGATCATTGGATTCTTTTTTGATGAACTTTAAGATGGTTGAGAGCATTGATTCAATGTTCATCAATCATCTCTAGTTGTTGTACACTCTTCTCTCTTTCTATATTGTCATCAATAATGTCTCTTAGGGAAACTCTCAATGAAGGAATTTCTAACTCTAAGGGTATTATCGCATCAACACCCTATACAAGGTTGTACGGTGTAGTACCAGTAGCCATATGAACACTTGTCCTATAGGCCCATAGTGCATAAGAGAGTTGAGTGTGCCAATCTTTTTTATGTTTATTAACAGTTTTCCGTAGAATTTGTCTAATAATCTTGTTTGAAGATTCTACTTAGCCATTTGATAGTGGATAATATGGCATAGAGAAGTGATCTTGAATTGTTAGGGTTTAGGCAGATTGGAGAAATAAACACTAACAATTATATGCAGATTAAATAACCCAAATATAACAATGAAGAGCACCACAAAAGAGATCAACACAGAAATTTAACATGGTTCACCCAATATGGGCTACATCTAGAGAAACTCAACCATCCATTGATTTTATTATCCAGTGCAAACATATTACAATCTCATGAATTCCACACCCGCAACATACATCCCAAATGCTTATATCAAACTTTTTGGAAGCTTCTAGAATTAGGGTTTTACAATGTCATTTTTCTTTTGTCAGTTAACAAAAATTAACAACTGAATCTGAATGGGCAAAAAAGAGGGAAAAAAATTTTGGGGGCTATGCCCCTGAACCCCCGTGAGGATACATTATGAGTGTACAATACTTGCATGATCAGTTGCCACATACCAACAATCTCCCACTTGGAGACTGATCAGGCTCCACACCAAATAGTCTCTAACTTGGAGACTGATCCTAGACAACAACGCTGCACTTGCAGCTCCCACTAGATTATAGGCCTAGCTAGTTTGTTATGTCCACCATTTTTAGTCATGAAGGCCAATGGAAATTGATGAGGAAATTAATTTGTCCCATGTAACTGCCTTTGTGAACATGTCTTCAGGATTCTCACTTGTGTGAATTTTCTCCAGCTTCAACTATCCATCCTCCAAAACTGACCGGATGAATTAGTATCTGAGCTGTATATGCTTAGTTTTTGAATGAAGAGTTGAGTTCTTAGCAAGATTAATGGCACTCTAGCTATCAGTGTACAAAGGGATATCTTCTTGTCATTGCCTCAATTCCTCCAAAAAATGTTGTAACCAAATCATCTCCTTGCTCGCTTCCGTAGCAGCAACATACTCAACTTCAGTGGTTGAAAGCGCAACAACCTTTTACAGCCTTGAAATCTAACTGACTGCAGTACTTCCTACAGTAAAAACATATCCTGTAGTACTCCTCCTGCTATGAATATCACCCACCAGATCAAAGTCAACATATCCTTTTAGATTAGAATTTGTTTCTCCAAAACATAGTTTCTTTGAAGTAGTACCTCTCAAATATCAGACAATCCATTTTACCGCATTCCAATGTTCCATTCCCGGATTGCTCATATACCTGCTCACAACTCCCATTGCATGTGCAATAGTTGGCCTTATACATACCATTGCATACATCAAGCTACCAACTGCTGATGCATATGGTATCTTAGACATTTTGTCTTCCTCCTCTTGTGTCTTTGGACACATCTCCTTAGTCAACTTAAAATGACTAGGCAAAGGTGTACTAACTGCTTTTGCATTCTGCATGTTAAACTTTTTCAACACCTTCTCTACATACTCACTTTGCGACAAAAATAATTTTTTGTTTGTCCTGTCCCATGTGATCCTCATACCAAGGATTTGTTTTGTTGCACCCAAATCCTTCATAGAAAATGAATTTTCTAATTTCTACTTAAGTTCATTAATATGTTGCATGTGAGACCCAGAAATAAGCATGTCATCAACATAAAGCAACAAGATAATATAGCTGCCATTACTCAATTTCTTAAAATAAACACAATAATCAGAATGACATCTTTTGTAACCTTGTTCAGCCATAAAACTATCAAATTTCAAATACCATTGCCGAGGTGCTTGCTTCAGGCCATACAAACTCTTCTTTAACCTGCATACAAATTCCTCCTTACCCTTGACCTCATATCCCTGTGGTTGTTGCATGTATATTTCCTCTTCCAAATCCCCATGGAGAGATGTTATTTTCACATCTAGTTGTTCAAGATGCAAGTCTTCCACAGCCACAAGACTTAGAATAGTTCTAATAGAAGTCATCTTTACAACCGGAGAAAATATTTCATCAAAATCTATACTTTTTTCTCTATGCAAAACTTTTTGCCACGAGTTTGGCCTTATATCTTTGGTTGCCTCCATCTTCTTCCTTCAACCTGTAAACCCATTTATTTGGCATTGCTCTTTTACCTGCAAGCAAAGATTGGACTAAGTCCCAAGTCTAATTCTGTAGTAAGGAATCCATTTCCTCTTTCATGCCTAGCTCCCACTGCTTTTTGGTATCTACCTACATTACTTCTTCATAACTTTCAAGTTCATGAAAATCAGTTAATAATATAGAATTTAATGATGGAGAAAATCTTTCTGGAGGTCTAGTTATCCTTGTAGAACATCTAACACTTGCAGGAGTCTATGGGATAACATGTTGTTGTTGAGCATCAGGTACCACTGGCATTTTATTTTCTAGAATCTTATCCAGCACCACATATTCCTTTTTGGCATGTTCATGCTTCTTTTTCTGCAGCTGATCCTTATACATGACCTTCTCATTGAATATAACATCTCTGCTCCTAATGATTTTATCATTTTCATAATCCCATAACCGATAACCAAATTCATCTACTCCATATCCAATGAAGGTGCATTTTTTAGACTTAGCCTCAAGCTTGGTTCTATTTTCAATATCAACATGGACAAAAGATTCACAACCAAAGGTTTTTATAAATGAATAGTTTACTTTATTTCCCATCCTTGCCTCCACTGGAATGCCACCATCCAAAGGATTTGAAGGTCCCCTGTTTATTAAATAAACAGTGGTATGTACAACATCTACCCAAAAGTGTAAGGGTAGTCCAGCATGCAATCTCATGCTCCTTGCACGCTCCATAATGGTCCTATTCATCCTCTCAGACACACCATTTTCTTGTGGGGTTCCAAGAACTATTTTCTACCTACATATTCCATTATATGAACAGTAATTCTCAAATTCTCTGCTGCAATACTCGCCTCCATTATCAGATCTGAGACACTTCAACTTTTTTCCTGTCTCATTCTCAACCAAAGCTTTCAACTTTTTAAAAGTTTCAAATACTTTTGATTTTTGTTTTAGGAAATACACCCATGTTTCCCTAGTTGCATCATCAATAAAAGTAACATAATAGCAATATACCTGAACTGGTCCCCATACATATGAATGCACAAGCTCTAATTTCTCACTCTTCTTCTCTTTCCCAACTTTGAGAAATTGGACTCTTTTGTACTCCATAAAAACAATTTTCACAGAACTCCAAGTCAATCTTCTTTAGACCTGGTAGCAACTTTCTAGAGTGAAGGATCTTCATCCCTTTCTCACTCATGTGCCCAAGTCTATGGTGCCACAATTTTGTTTCTGTCCCTGTAGCAAGTGCTACAACTATATCTCAGTAGCAACTATTTCTGTAGCAGCTAAGGTAGAATAAGTATTACCAATACATAAATACAATGTGCCTACCTTTTCACCTTTAGCTACTACTAATGCACCTTTAGTGACCTTCCAGACTTTGTCTGAAAAGTTAACTATGCAACCTTCACTACCCAGTTGTCCTGCAGAGATTAAATTCCTTCTCAAATTTGGAACATGTCTTACCTCCTGTAGCAACCATTTATTCCCATTCTGCAACTTGATTTTTATCTTTCCTTTTCCAACAATCTAACAGGGTTCATCATCACCCAAATATACCTGTCCAAAATCACCTTGAACATAATCTACAAAATATTTCCTATGGGGTGTGGCATGAAATGAAGCCCCTGAATCTTTTACCCAGGAATCATTAGCATTATCTAAACACAAAATTAAAGAATCTTGTAATTTATTACTTGCAACATTAGCTTCCTTACTGTCATCATGTTGTCTGTCTCCTTGTTTAACATTTCAAAACCAACAATCCTTCTTCAAGTGTCCTGGCTTTCTATAGTGCCAGCAATCCATTCTTTCTCTAGATTTTGATCTACTTTTCTTTGACTTCCCTTGTCACTTCCCATGATTTCTTGGGATTTTTGCTCTCTCTTTTGTTCTTCCCATATTCTCTATAGTCAAAGCATTACCCGATGTTGAACTCTCACCTGTGCTTTTCCGTCGCATTTCCTTGCTAAGGATAACACTAACAACATCATCAAATTTAAAAGTATTTGAACCAGAGACAAAGTTACTTACAGCCATTACCAAGCTATTCCAGCTTTCTGGCAGAACATAAAACCAAGAGAACCCTCACCTCTTCATCAAATTTCACTTTTACAGAAGTTAGCTAACTAGTAATCATATTAAACTCATTTAAATGATCTGACACAGATCCACCTTCAATCATTTTCAGATCAAACAAATGCTTCATGAGAAATACCTTATTAGAGGCTGAGGGTTTTTCATACAATTTAGCCAAAGCTTTCATCAGTTCATTTGTTGTCTTTGCTTCTATTATATTGAATACCACAGATGGTGCCAAGCAACCCCAAATGGTTCCTAGTGCCTTTCTGTCTAGAAGTTCCCAATCCTCATTAGTCATTGTTGTTGGTTTCTTGGCTTTTCCTTACAATGGCCTCCATAAATCCTTATGATAGAGATAATCCTCCATCTGTATCTTCCATAATTGATAGTTCTACCCATTGAATTTATCTACCTTCAATTTACCCTTGTCTGCCATTGCTCCCACTTAACTATGAGACTCCCACTCAACTATGAGACCTTCCTACAGATGATAATCAAACACAACCCACTCTGATACTAGTTGTTAGGGTTTAGGTCGATTGGAGCAATAAACACTAACAATTATATGCAGATTAAATAACCCAAATATAACAATGAAGAACAACACAAAATAGATCAACACAAAAATTTAACGTGGTTCACCCAATATGGGCTACATCCATAGAAACTCAGCCATCCAATGATTTTATTATCTAGTTCAAACAGATTACAATCTCGTGAATTCCACACCTGCAACATGCATCCCAGCCGCTTATATCAAGCTTTTTGGAAGCTTCTAGAATTAGGGTTTTACAATGTTGTTTTTCTTTTGTCATTTTTCTTAAATGGTGTACCATTGTCAAAAGCCGAGGAAGGAATGCCAAATCATGAGATTATATTATCTTGTATGAAATGACAGATTACCTCAGTTGTCATAGCTCATAGAAGCATAGATTCAACCCACTTCGTAAAGTAATCAGTGGTGGTAATGATGAAAGTGTGTCCTTGAGAGGAAGGAGGGGATATCTTTCTGATTAGATCTAAGCCCCATAAAGAAAATGGCCAAGGTGAAAGTTGGACTTGAAGTTCCTGGGTAGGAGCTCGAATTAAATGACTATGGTGTTGACATTGTGAGCACTTCTTGACGAATGCAAAGGAGCCTTGCTCCATGCTTTGCCAATAAAATCCCATATGCAATGTTTTTTGTACCCAAGATTTTCCTCCAAAATTCCCTCCACAAGCACCAAAGTGAGCCTCTTCTAATGCAATTGGAGTTATTGATTTATTAAGACAATGGAGAAGAATGCCATTATCGCTTCTTCAATACAACACATTAGACAAGATGATATAACATGTTGCGAGTTTGCATATGCGAACTCTTGTGTTTTTAGATGTCGAATTAGGAAGGGTACCATCACACAAGTATTTAAATATATGGGAGTACCATTCGTCAGAATTTATGTTGCCACAATCATTGGTATCCAGAGGTGTAACTTCAGATATTGTTGGTGTTGTAAGATTGTGAATGATAAAGTGATAATCTTTAGAAGAACCTTCATGGGATATAAGGGAAGTTGTGCTTGCCATTGCATCTGCATGTCAATTATCCTTCCTTAGAATTGTGTCAATTGTAAAAGATCTAAACTATTTTAATAATGACAAGGTAAGATCACGATATTGAGATAGTTTATCTTGATTTGCTTGATAAGATCCATTGACTTGTCTTATGATTGACTGTGAATCACCATAATAGTGATGTTTTTAATATTTAGGGACATCACAGCATAAAGTCCTGTAATGAGAACTTTGTACTCAGCAATGTTAGTCGTGCATGAGAAATTTAGATAGTAAGAAAGTGGAATCAGCTTACCTGAAGGAGGTACTAGTATCACACCAGCACTGAAGCTAGTTCCACATCTTGAACCATCAAAATATAACTCCCATTTGTCATCTTTATCTATAGTTAATATTTGGTCATGAGGAAATTCTTCATTATTTTTAATAGAAAAATGTGACAATGCCTCAACTAAATGATCGGTTAACGCTTGTCCTTATATCACTTTTAGAGAGATAAATTTGAGATCAAATTCTATTAACAACATAACCCATTTAGCTAGGTGACCAGAAAGATTCATTTTAGAAAAGAGATGCTTCAAGGGATCAAATTTTACCATGACATGAATTTCAGCATTTAAGAGATAGTGTCTTAACTTTTGTGTTGCAAAGACAAGAGCTAGGCATTATTTCTTTATGATAGTGTATCACACTTCATAATCAAGCAATGTTTGACTTATATAATATATAGCACATTGTTTGCCTTTGCCATCATGGTGTGCTAATAACGTCGCAAGAGCATTAGTAGAAGCTAATGTATAAAGAATAAAGGGTTTTTCTGCAGTTGTTGGTTGTAATATAGGAGGATTAGCTAAGTAGTTTTTTAAGTCTTCAAAAGATTTTTGACAATCAGAATTCCATTGGAATTTTAATTCTTTCTTCAGTAGTTGAGTGAAAGGGTGGGTCATGTCTGCAAGTTGTGACACAAATCGACGGATGGCCTATATATTCCTTGTAAACTATGAAGATATATATTTCAAGGAGGCGGCATGTTAACGATCGCATCAATTTTCTTTGTATCTACTTCAATACCTCAATGTGAAACTATAAATCCCAACTATTTACCACTATCTACGCCAAAGACACATTTACGGGGATTTAAGTGCATGTATTTCTGTATCTATTCAAAGATTTAACAGAGGACTGTGACGTGATCCTAGCGATGAATACACTTCGCTAGAATGTCATCAGAATAATCCTCTAGGATGTTATGCATGTAATCATAAAATATAAGTGTCATGGCGCGTTGATAAGTTGCTCCAGTATTCTTTAATCCAAACGGCATGACCACCCAACAAAATGTTCGCCACAGGGTGATAAAAGTTGTCTTGTATTTATCTTGAGGGTTAATAAAGATTTGATTATAACCCAAAAATAATCCATGAAGGAAAGTAATTCATGGCTAGTTCTTGAATCAACAATCATATCAATATTTGGAAGAGGGAAATCATCTTTCAAAGAAGCAAGATTTAAATCTCTAAAGTCAGTGTACATTCGAATATGATTATCGGGTTTAGCAACAACCACAATATTCGAAATCTAAAGTGAGTAGTCAATAGGGCAGATAAAACCAGCCTGCAAAAGCTTTTCTATCTCATTTTTGACTAATAATGCGACCTTAGGATTTATTTTATTAATTTTTTGTTTAACTGGCTTAGCATCGGGTTGTAATACGACATTGTGTATTACAATTTTAGGATCAATGCTAGGCATGTCTAAATAATTTCAAGAAAATAATTTAGGAAAATCATGCAAAACTTATGTTATTTCTTTTTTTTTTCTTTGTTTAAACAATCTCCAATAGGGATAACTTTTTAAGGGTTATCTTTGTCCATAAAGACATCAATAGTCTTTCCATTAAGTAAAGTATTGCGGTCTAGGAGGCTAGGTGATTGTGATGATTTCATGGATTCTTCATTAGGTGCTAGAGTATTAGTTGTTGAGCAAGTGGTTTTCCCAAAGTATGCGTAAGCATTTAAATAATAGGAAAATCCATGATTATGATGATAACGGGGGTAAATTGTTATAAGCTCCCATAAATTCAATTAATGCTTCATCTGTAGAAAACCTATCTAATGAGATATCTCCTAGTGAACAATTTATGTCTATCATCTCAGGATATATCAGATTGAGTGTTGATATAGTATTAACATTAAGATTACGATGTTTGTAAGCTTTAGTGGGCTTCAAAGAGCGGTATCCAATACCAGTCATGTAGTTAATTGCAGCAGCTTGTAAAGATACTCTGATTCCTTGTTGATTTACACCACAACCATTACCTACATAGTCACAATTTTTATAAAGGATTTTGAATCCTTGACCATAAAGGGATGCCATCTCTTTAGAAGATGGTGGAGCCTCATAGGTCTCATATTTTGTAGTGTAAGTAAGAGTGTTGTATGTATTGTTGACTAAAGACACTTTAGGTTCTTTAGGTTTTTCCATAGATTGTTTAGGTGATATCGACGTAACTTTTGATGTTTTAGAGTTATTTAGTTTATATTCCCCCACACAAGTAGGAGCAAAATCTAATGAACCCCAATTGTCACCAAGGAATGCATTTAATGATGTTTAGCATCTTGCTCAACATTATCTATGGAAAGAGGTATTGATGAATCAACTCGTAAGTTATTTAGAATATTATGATTGATAACTTGTTTTTACATTTCAATATGTAAACAACTTTCAAGCTCTGGATCAGCTTCAATAGTTTGAAGTTTATTTTCATAAATAAACTTTATTAATCGATGTAGGGTAGACAGAACTACCCCCATAGTATGAATCCATGGTCTACCAAGAATCATTGATGAAGGTGTTAGACTTAGGGCACACAACTGAGAGGGGGGGTGAATCAGTTGTGCAAAACTTTCTCAATTTAAACACTTGAATCTTCTTTAGTGATTAGCAGAATATTAATCATGAACCATAATGCATTCAAATCAAAAGTTGAAACATATCAACACATAAGACACCAAGATTTTGACATGGAAAACCCAATTAAGGGAAAAACCATGAGGTGATTAACCCAAGAATGTATTCTCTATTAGAAGAATAGAAAGAACAAAATGGCACATGCCAATTAGGGCTCACTACCCGAGCACACTGCTCACAAGAGGCTCACTGCCTACAAGAGACACATTGTCTACAAAGGAATAAGTATCACCTTTATGAACTAGAGAATAGCATCTTCAGCATGCTTGAATCAGTTCCATTTAAGCCCAATACTTCTGCTCTACCTTTCACACTTCTCTTTGCTACCACACACTCATCACCACAAGACACTTCAAAATGACTTCACAATCCCTTATTTATACAAGGCATCAACTTAGGAACAATCATCTAAGTTGGCAAACACCTACAAGAACATCTGCAAGACGTGTAATACATCCAGTCAGCCAGTCTCAAGAAGAATACCAATATCCAGTGGTTATTCTTCAAATGCAAATTCTAACTTCAATGTGGACCACCAACATGAACTGGACATGATCCAACGATCATCATAACCTCCCCTGAATCATCAAGAACATCTGCACTTCATCATTCTACTGGAATTCTTCTCTCCTTCATCCAGAGCTTCAAAAACACAGTCTGTCATCACTGTCACAAATGAATAGGCTCTTCCAGACCTTTAAACCACAAACCAATCTAGTTGATACTTCACAAGGATGTCCTCAACACTCCCTCAAATCCGCAGAATGGGATAATGAAATTTTGGATCTCACCGGACCTATCTATGGCAATCTGTCACCTCTGAACACTTGCCGGAACCGGTTCTGCTTGAGCGACCATAACTTCTTCAGATCTTCATGCGGACCTCTAAAAACTTGAGTGGAGTATCTCAAGACTTATATCTACAAACCCTTTAAACTGATATCCTCTGATCCTCAACCTATTGAGGACTTTTACCTTCTTGTCATCACTGTTCTTCATTGTTCCTGATTGAGACTAATTTTCTCAATATCCTCAGCACACAGCTCATCTAATCCTTCTCATTAATGCAACATGAGTATGTTGACATCAATGACAACACTAGTTAGGCCCATACTTGCAACAGAAGGGTACTCCCCTTACCAACCCAAACACACAACAACAACAAAGAATAAAACAACAAATGTAAGAAAGAAACACATGCTTTCTATTATCTCAATATAATAACTTTACAATATTCAAGAAATTTTCAAGCTACAATCACATGGGCTTTCTAATTACAAAAATTAGCAAGCTAGAGCCACCATCTGCACTAATGAACCCCCTGTAACCCCTATTCGCCTCCTTTATCTACAATGCGTAACTGCTCCAAAATATTCTAGAAATTCTAACTCCTGCCAAGAAGATTTTTTTGGGTAGTACAACTTCCCGAGATCATAACTTTAGATCCGACCGTTGGATTTTCAATCATAATATATCATTGGAAAGCTCTTAAAAAGATGTGTGTCCACAAAATGGACCATTATTCTACATTTTTTTTGGCCAATTTTTGGGCCCATCTGGAGCCTCTAAGTGCCTCAAAAATGACTTTGAATATTTTATCAAGATTTTTAAAAAATGAAAATATTAATATCCCACAAATGACAAATGATATTGAAGTAATTTCTTCACCATTGGCTTCAATTCACCATTTTGGAGGTCTGTGTAAGATTTCATGTCCATACATACATAAATGCCAACTTACTAAAAATAGTAACCCTGCCAATTTTATCCCTTATTAAAAAGAAACAATATTTTTGGGTGATGCAAGATTGCTCTTACACCCTGGATGCTCCTAGATCAGACACCCGGGGTAATTTGCGAAGTGATCCAATCACATCTTAAGAGTTGGAGGGAAACCAAGATGGTTAACCTCAGCCTTAGATAACTAGGATGAATCTTCAACGAGCCTTCCTCTCCATTTAACTAGGTACTCTTCCTATTGCCTATTTCTTGTGCTTCTACCCACATGGCTATCCAAGATTTCTTCTATCTCCTCCTTTTCTGAAGTAGGTGCTGGAATATTCCATTGTGCTTCTACTAATCCTTCTTCAATTCCTACTTCATGATACTTTGTCAAATCTAAAATATTAAACACAAGTGAAATGTTGATTTCCTTAAGCAACTCTACCTCATGCATTTCCTGAATCATGCTTCTTCAAGATTTTACATGGCGCAAACATTTTCATCTTTAACTTATTATATGTTTCAACTGGAAACCTCTCTTTCCTCAAGTGAACCATGACTTCCTCTCCAACCTAAAATTCTTTATATCTCCTCTTCTGATCTACCTTAGCCTTGTACTAAATATTCATCTTATTAATGTGCTTTCTCACCTCTTCATGAAAATTCTTCAGGTGTTCTGCAAAGTCTTCAGCTTAAACACTTGTCTTTTCTCCCTTGTCCATCTTCCTTAACTCTGAAGCATTTCTTGGACTACTCCCATATACAATATAAAATGGTGATTTACCAGTACTCCTATTGACAGAATTGTTGTAAGCAAATTATGCTTGTGGTAAAATCAAATCTCATCCCTTGGTCTTATCTCCTACTAAGCATCATAGCAAGTTACCCTAACTCCTATTCACTACTTTTGTCTATCCTTTGGTCTATGGACAGTGTGTAGAACTGAACTTCAAATCTATCTTCAACTTCTTCCACAATGTCCTTTAGAAATAACCAACAAACTTGGTATCTTGATCTGAAACTATGCTCTTAGGTAGATCATGTAATCTCACCACCTCTCTAAAAAATAACTCTGCAACATGAACACCATCATTAGTCTTTTTACAAGGAATAAAATGTGCCATCTTCAAGAATCTATCCACCACCACAAAAATGGAATCATGTCCTCTCTGTGTCCTTGGTAAACCAAGAACAAAACCCATACTAATATCCTCTCATGGCCTCTTTGGTATAGGTAATGGCTGATATAGCCCTTGTTCCTTTTGCCATCTGACACACTCTGCAACTATGCACAAATTTCCTCACATCCTGCTGTAACTATGGCCAATAATAATGCTCACCAACAATAGCAATGGTCTTATCTTGACCAAAGTACCCAGCTAATCCCCCACTATGCTTCTCTTTAATCAGGTTCTCTCTCATGGAACTCCTCAAAATTGTTTTGGGGTAAAAATGGTGGAGGGTTAATGTTTTTTTTAGTTTGAACCCTTCTTCCCACAAAACATTCCAAGGGCTTTTCAACCGAGTGCCTCACCTATCAAGAGGAGAGTTAGTTATTAGATTTGAGTTGCCACTTGGTTTTCTACTGGGAAATTTAGATGTGATCACACAAGATTGCCACTTAATGATTTTATGCCCTTAAAACCCTAATTTAAGTAAAAAAGTAATCAAATCTGTGAGTTATGACAAATGCTACAGGGAATAAGCAGAGGGCAGAGAACCTTAACTCAATGTTTTTCACAGTCAGAAAATGGAGAAATCTGGGACAATGGTGATGGCGCCCTAGTCCAATGCACAACTTTTTTTGCACAGTCCTAATCTCCTTCTGGCACTGATCTCTGCTATGTCTTCTATTTCCCGTGATCCAAAAATGGAGGACAAGGTTGATGGCGCCCTTGTCCCTAAAAGTTGAAGAGTGTTTGCTTCTTTTTAGATCCAGAATCCTCAATGTCTGCCTTCCTTCTCTATAACTCCACTTTCCGCAGATCCAACACATGTAACCTGCAATCACAAGGAGTGTGGGAGGGGGTTGTGGTGATTAGAGGCTTGCCTCAGTCAAGCCCCAGAGAGACATTCAAGTCTTTCGAACACCATTGTCAGAGAGAGTGCGTGCCCTTGGGAGGCAGAGGTAAAAACCAAATGATAATAATTGATAAAGCACAATAAATGATACCTTGATGATGAAGCTCTCAAGGAAGGAAGAATCTCTTCGATGCCATGAGGAGAAGATGTAATCCAACTTGCAAATAAACACAATAACAATGCTATGCTCTGTAACACAATGATAATCACAAGTATGCCAATAGCTCATGAAATAAAATTGCCATCTAGTTCTCATCTAGTTTGCAAATGAAACCCTAAACATGCTTATATATCCAACTATTAAGATTCCTGCCAAGAATTTCATATTTAAAACTTATGATGTCAGCCTGGAGACCAAATAACGGTCAAAAAACTGACATTTCAAATTAGGGCAGACCCAAAATAGGGCTGGACTAGGGTGCTAGCGCCCTTGTCTACCCCCTTTCTTTGCTCAAGATTCATTAAATTGCAGCCCCCTAGGTCCTATTAGCCACAAGACCCATGGGTTTTCTCATCAGGAGTCTGATTTAACATGCAAAATGCTCTAAATGCAAATCTAAAGACTCGAGAGCTAAACCTTTAGGAAAAAGCCCCCAAGGGTGCATTTTTCTGACCTAACATTTAGCCCCCACTTTAATGTATGCATTAAATGCAAGGCCAATACATGTATTAAAGTAGGTCAACAAACACAGCAAGCATGCCAAGCACAGAGAAGACACGCCAAACACATTGAAGACAATGGCAAGCACATAAAACATGGAGAAGATAGTTACAGTCATGCAAAACACAGAGAATACAGCATTGAAGACACGCATAGCACAGAGAATACAATGAATGCAGTGATTATTTTCTTTTTGATTTTTCTATATGAGATGCATAATGTAGACCTACAAGGAAAGTAAACAATAAATCCCAAAAAGTGTAGAGGAGTTGTTCACCACTGGTCTTGCACTTTTTGAGAACAAACACGCCAAACAAAATCCCAAGGTATAGAGGAGTTGTTCACCACCGGTCTTGCACCTTGAGAAAAAACACACCAAACAAATCCCAAAGTACAGAGGAGTTCATCGCCACCAGTCTTGCACTTTGAGAACAAGTATGCCATACAAACACATGTTGAAGACACGGAGAAAACATGACAGACAAGCGATGGAGTGTTCCTATTGCTAGGCTCATCACCATCTCAGGCACATTACAGGAACACACCGATGATTGGGCTTTGCTGCAACAACTACCGAAAACACGCTTAGGAGTTGAGTTAGTCACAGAACCACTCCCAGCCTCGCGATGAGGACTTTTGAGAATGACAGGATAATGTAATCTACTCCAAGAAATACACCATCCCCGCCTCGCGATGAGGGCTTAAGATAAAAGGATATGCTTGATATCTCACCTCCGCAGAGGGCTTAACTGATTTGATGGATTTTTAGATTGTTCAAACATGCTTTACTATGATCTAAAGCAGATAGCTTACCTTATATATGCCCCCACCTTAAGGTGGTTGATATCACATATCGATATCAAGCACATTAAGGTAGGAAGAAAACACACAAGGGAACATGAGCTCTCACAAATCCCATGCCCCCGAGGGGTGACATGTACTTTACAATTTCTGGATGTTCTAAAAAACACAACCCTACAAGAAAAGTGTTAGCGTCCAAATAACCATGATAAACAACAATGCATATGATCAACTACATGAAAGAGCCAAGAAAGGTGATATTCATGATAACAAAGTGCATGGAGCAGCAATATTGTTAAAGTGTTGTTAGCAAGATAAGATAACATCAACATCAACATCAAGGTAGAGAAATCACGGAGTGATTCCACTAGCCAAGCATCAAATAATTTGTTACAACCCCATTGTCATATAGGAACTAAGTCCATTTTTTTATTGCTCTCGAAAGGGACACTAGGTCCGCATCAGTATAAAATGTTATTCGTCATCTACTCCCTAGATGGAAACACTAGAGGAAGGTAAACAATAAATTAGAGAGGAGAACAAGTGCCTGAGGGACAATCATTTAGGAGGGTGCCCCCAATTCACCAACTGCAACGCTATGTCCGTAGGACACAACACACAACAATGAAATCAGAGGAGAGGAGATATAGAAGAATGATGATACAAAATAGAAGGTCACAACAAAGGTGATCTCCTAGTATCCTTGACCTTACAAGAGAATCAAGGGTCATCCTAGGAGGCCTAACAAAACATAGCACATCACGAGGGAAACACAACATGAGAGATAAAGGGTTAGAGATACTTACCTGTAGAGAGGTTCATGCTAGAAGTCATCATCAGGTGGGTCACCATCTTCCCAATCTCTAATACTAGAGGGGAGAATTGTATAAGGTACCATAGCCCACCTGTTGTTCTTGGTTTCTATTTTTTCATCTTTAAGCTCTTTTTGATTTGTTTTAATATTAGGTTAAATGTTTTCTTCATTAACTAGTGTTGTATCTTTTGGAAGGTGTGTGTCGTTATTGATGTTCAAGGAATATGCAATTAAAGGAGAGGTAGTTCATGTTTTTAAATCCTTAATGATGTCCAAATAACTTGAATATTTAATCAAAAGAGGGACATCAAAGGTCTTCTCTTCCTTAGTGATATCCAAGCTGTGTGAACAATCAACTAAAGGATGGAGGTTAATGAGATGATCCATAGAAGTTTCATGCAATAGGGTAGGGTTTTTGTTTTTGTTAAATTAATGCTTATTATCTATCCATGGAATGTTCTTTGTTAAAGGGAGCTCCTTATTCACTAATGCTTCATCTTGGCCAAAGAGAGCATTGGACTGGTGTCATGTCCTCTTTCTAAAGAAATTAATTAATGGTCAATATTAACCCATCTTATTCTTCCATGGGTTAATTGGGCAAGCATAGGAAGAATAAATATTTAATATTTAATATTGTCCAAATAATATATATTTCAAGAGGACAATTAAATATTTTGAGACTCAAAAAGGGGCATTGGGTTTGGTGAGGTGTCCATTTGCATGAAGATTTTGAAAATCTTGGTAAATCACAAGTGGCAGGGGACTTTATGACAATGTATGACAACTTATGACAATTGTCATACCCCAAAATAGCAATGAATCAAAGAAAAATGTGGGAATCTTGGATTTCCCTCTCTCCCACGAAATATTGATACAAAATATGTAATTTTGGTGATTTGGGCCTATTGTTGATTTGATATTTTCTCTCAAACTTGCAGATTTGCAGATTGTGGCTTCAATGGACGAAAACCCATTGGAGTAAAGAGGCTTGTGGACAAAAACCCATGAGTTCAAGTGGCTAGAGGACACAAACCCTTTGATCACAAGGAGTAGTTTCATCCAGAGGTTGCACAGAGCTTCAAGGATTAAGTAGTTTCTGGCAGTTTCTGGCAATTTGTGTATGCAGGTCTTCTTGTGTTGTCGTGGTAGTTCCAGAACTGCTAGAAAGAGTTGTTGTTGTTATTTCCTTTGGTTTTCTATGTAGTAGCTATAGATTTCCATTTTCTAATGTTAGAGATCAGTATTGGAAGTTGTGGGTATTGTTGTGTTGATTTTGGCTTTGTGGGTCAGAATACCCAATGTGTATTTCATCTTGTTGTGAAGATTTGGTTGTGTAGTTTGCTGTTGAGTGCTGTAGTTGTTTTCTATTGTTAATTTAATGGTATCAGATAATATTTCATGTACATTCCATCTAAAAATCAAAAAATATCAATTTTGGGTGTTTTGGTGTATTTCGGTGATTGACGGTGTTGGCAGTTTTTGTGGGTTTTGCCCAAATCTTGTTGTTTGAAGTTGTATTATGTGTTTCTGCTACAAATCAGTATTATAGATCTGATAACATGTTATTTATATCAGAAATCAATCAAAAAACATTTCGATGAAGTTTCATATTTTGGGTGTTAATCCTGAGTAAGACTAGCTAGCTAGTTTCGTCAAATTTGATGCAAAATTGGTGAAGATATTTAAATTCATTTTCAGACCTGATGTGAAATGTTATTTTTAAGTTTGCCTCATTATAGTGGTATTAGAACATGATCTTTTCAGCCTATAGGTTATTCAGATGATTGATGATACCGAGTGATAGAGAAATTAGATATTTGAGGAGAGAGAAAAGGAAATTGCAATTGGAGGAAACAATGGCAAATAGAAGAGATGCAGAAGAAGATGATGCTTCAAGGAAATTTACTCAAATGGTTGAGGCACAAACTAGACTTGCTAAAATGTTTGGGCAAATGATGCAATGGATCCAAAATAACAACAATGAAAATAATGGTGGTAGTACTTCAGGTGCAAACAATAGTAACAATGGAAAATGGGAAGGAAATTGAGACACAAAATTCAGGGGCTGCAAACAAACCCTTATTCCTACCTGAAGAGGAACCTGAACAAGTTGAGACTGCAACTACTAGTTTGTTCAATGCGGAGACCCTTAACAAATGGCGTGGAGAATACAATGCATTGGCAGATGAGATCAAGAATGATATGTCTTGGGGAGAATATGTAGAGTTCCTGAGAAGAGGTGAATCTCAAAAGAAGGGGAAAGGCAAAAATAAAGAACTAAAACACAAGTTGGGTAAGTTAACAGCATCTTTCTTTGATGGAAGTGAAAAGATTTCAGCTAGAGCTTGGCTGCAGAAGATAGAGACATACTTTATGCTCAATCCCATGATAGAGAAGGATGCAGTTCAGTTTGCCACTTTGTATTTGGAAGGAGAAGCCTATGAATGGTGGTACCATGGTCGCACTACTTTGGGACATGATTTGGTATAGACCTTTGGTGATTTCAAACAAAGGATTCTTGACAGGTATGAACTGAAAGAAGAAGAATATTTCAGCCAGTTGTCTGAAATTAAGCAAAAGAACTCAGTAAGTGAGTATTTAGCAAACTTTCAAAAGATTGCAGTGATGGTACCTAAATATTAGAGAAGAGAAGAGTACATCTATTCATCATAGGGCTCACTGAACCTCTTAGGGGGTTTGTCAGATCTTTCGCACCTCTCACTTTGTAAGAAGCTATCAAGAGGGCTCTAACCCTTGAGCCATCAATTCCAAAGAATGCTTTCCCACACTCCTCCAAACTGAACACATGGCATCATAAGGGAGGATTCCAAAAGAAACCATTCCATGCACCTGCACCTATACAAAAAAATACAACTCCTAATACTACAAAGAAGATGGATGAAGAAACAAGGAATGAGCTTAGGAGGAACAAACTTTGTTTTTCTTGTAGAGAGCCTTGGGTCCCTGGACATAGGTGTTTGGGAAAAGGACAAGTCCATTACATAGAGTTTGTATTAGATAAGGATTTAGACTCAGATGGCAATGAGGAGTTTCATGACGTAGAGGATTTTGAACCTGAGATCGAAGAGGAGACTAAAAAAGAAGGTTCATTAGCTGCACTTTCAGGAGCACCAAGATATCATCCTTTCAGGGTTCGTGAAGTGTTAGCAGGGCAGCGAATGACTATTTTGATTGATAGTGGGGCAACCCACTATTTTATTGATGAAGGGTTAGTAATGAAGAGAGGATTGAAGACTGAAGAATTTGAAGGGTTTAATGTGACTGTTGCAGACAGATTCACTATGTCATGCACCAGAGTGGTCAAACAATTGAGCATCACTATGGGAGACTACAAGGTTTGTGATGATTTTTATGTTGTTAGTATTGGTGAAACTGATGTTGTCTTGGGTGTTCAATGGTTGCATTCTATTGGAGGACACTATCAGAACTATCAAACTATGGAGTTTGAGTTTCAATCAGAAGGCAAGGAGATTACACTCAAAGGGATTTCAAAAGGAGCTCCATGAGTGGTGACATCAAAGAAGATGGAGAGGACTTTCAGAAGAGGTCAAGTTGCTTGGGCAGCCACTTTCTTAATCTGACCTTCAAGCTCTCCAAATGGAAAAGGTAAATTTCATTTTGAAATTCAAGAACTTTTAGATAAGCATAGCATTGTTTTCAGTGATATACCCCCAGGATTACCTCCAGATAGAGGGTTTCAGCATGTTATAGAGTTGGAAAAAGATGCCAAACCTGTTATGACTACTCCATATAGACATCCAAGGGGTTACAAGGAAGAGATAGAGAAGACTATCAGAGAGCTCTTAGATATGGGATTCATTAGACCAAGTTCTAGTCTTTTTGCATCATCTGTAGTTCTTGTGAAGAAGGATGGCACTCTAAGAATGTGCATCGACTATAGAGCTTTGAATAAGAAAACCGTTAAGAATAGATATCCCATACCAAGGATAGATAAACTTATTGATGAGTTGCATGGAGCTGTTTACTTTTCTAAGATTGATTTGAGATCGGGATACCACCAGATTCGGATGAGAGACAAAGATGTGGAAAAGACAGCTTTTCAGTGTCACTATGGGCATTTTGAGTTCTTGGTCATGCCCTTTAGCTTCACTAATGCACCAGCAACTTTCCAATCATGCATGAACAAGGTATTTAGCAAGCAACTCAAGAAATTTGTCTTGGTTTTCTTTGATGATATACTAATCTATAGTAAAACTTGGAAGGAACAGTTGGAACATTTAGATACAATTTTGGGTATTTTGGAGCAGCAATCTTTCTATGCTAAGTTGTCCAAATGTGAGTTTGGATTAACTAAAATTCTTTACTTGGGATATGTCATAAGTTCTAAGGGTGTTCAAGTAGATCAACAGAAGATTCAAGCAATACTTGATTGGCCTTCACCTACAAATCTTACACAGTTGAAAGGATTCTTTGGGCTATGTTGCTATTATAGGAGGCTTGTAAAAGGTTTTTCTCAGCTTGTTTTTTCATTAACAGATTTGACTAAGAAGGGAGCCTTTGCATGGTCTGAAGAAGCTTAGAAAACTTTTGACAAGTTTAAGGAGGTAATGAGTTCATACCCTGTGCTTGTTATTTCTGATTTTTCATTGTCTTTTGTAGTTGAATGTGATGCTTCAGGTGAAGGTGTTTGGGTTGTCCTAACTCAAAGGGGACATCCAATTGCTTTTAAGAGTAGGAAGCTAAACAATCTAGAAAAAACATATCACATTTATGACAAGGAAATGTTGGCAATTATGCATGCACTAGAGAAGTTCAGACAATATCTTGTGTGTGGGAAGTTTGTTGTGAAAACTAATCATAATAGTTTGAAGTATTTCCTTGATCAAAAAGATTTGAATGATTGCCAACAAAGGTGGGTAAGCAAGCTGTAGGCATATGATTTTGAAATAGAATATATGCAAGGTAAAATAAATGTGGTAGCGGATGCACTTTCTAGGAAGCCAACTTTGTGTTCATTATCTTCTATTTCTATAGAGTGGAAAGATTCTATCATTGTTGAATATGTCAAAAATACTTTTGCATCTAATGTATTGGATGATTTAGTAGAAGATGGTAAGTATACAGTGAATGATGGGCTGATTTATTACAAGAACCAAATTTTCCTTGTTCCTGAATCAAAAATCAAGGAAAGGATTTTAAGAGCTTTCCATGACACTCCCTTGGCTGGTCATCAAGGTTACTTCAAAACATACAGGTAGACCCGTGAGATATTTTCTTGGAAAGGTCTAAAAGAGGATGTCCACAAGCATATAAAAGAGTGTATGACTTGCCAAAGGAATAAAGGTGAACAAATTTTTCTTACAGGTCTCCTACAACTACTTCCAATTCCTGAACAGAAATGGGAGAGCATTTCCATGGACTTTATCACAGGACTTCCCAAGGTACAAGGTAAGGATTGTATATATGTGGTGGTGGATAGATTAACAAAGTATGCTCATTTCTTTCCCATCACTTTAGAATTTAAGGTTCCTCGAGTAGCAGAGTTGTTTTTCAAAGAGATATTTAAGTTGCATGGTTTGCCAAAGAACATTGTTAGTGACAGAGATAGTAGGTTCCTTATTTCTTTTTGGAAGGAACTATTTCACTTGATAGGAATAGAGCTCACACCAAACAAAATTTACCATCCACAAATAGAAATTGTTAACAAGTGGATAGAGGGGTATTTGAGGAATTATGTTTTAGATCAGCAAACTACTTGGGTCAAATGGTTGCACTTGGGAGAGTATTGTTACAATACATCACATCATAGGTCAATTGGTATGCCTCCATTTTGAGCTCTTTATGGTTATGATGCACTTTATTTTGCTGATTTGATATTTACATATAGTAGAGTACCTGCAACTAGTGATCTTATCAATCATAGTCAAGAGATCATAAGGTCACTAAAAGATAACTTGAGGCAAGCACAGAACCAACCAAAGATATATGTAGATAGGAAAAGAATAGAAAGATTTTTTGAGGTGGGAGAATTGGTATTTCTTATATTTCAGCCATATAAACAAAGCTCTTTGAAGAAGAGTGGAGCTGAAAAGCTTAAGCCTAAGTTCTTTGGGCCTTACAGGATCATCAAGAAAATTGGTGAGGTAGCTTATGAGTTGGAGCTTCCTCCAAATAGTAGGATACATAATGTATTTCATGTTTCTTGTTTGAAGAAGGTCCTTGGATAGAAAATTGTGCCTTCATCTGATTTACCACCTTTGGATGATGAAGGGAAGTTGATTTTGATACCTGAAAAGATTTTGGAAATGAGGGATAAAAGATTGAGGAATAGGGGCATTTCAGAATATTTGATCAAATGGAAGAATTTGTCAGTGGAAGATGCAACATGGGAAGGACCAGAAATTCTTGACCATCCAAACTTGCATTGCTTGAGGACAAGCAATTTCCAGGAGGGAGGACTTGACATGTCCCCTTTCTAAAATAATTAATTAATGGTCAATATTAACCCATCTTATTCTTCCATGGGTTAATTGGGCAAGCATAGAAAGAATAAATATTTAATATTTAATATTGTCCAAGTAATATATATTTCAAGATGACAATTAAATATTAAATTAAATATTTTGAGACTCAAAAAGGGGCATTGGGTTTGGTGAGGTGTCCATTTGCATGAAGATTTCAAAAATCTTGGTAAATCACAAGTGGCAGGGGACTTTATGATAATGTATGACTGCTTATGAAAACTGTCATACCCCAAAATAGAAAGGAATCAAAGAAAAATGTGGAAATATTGGATTTCCCTCTCTCCCACAAAAAATTGATACAAAATATGTAATTTTGGTGATTTGGGGCTATTGTTGATTTGATATTTTCTCTCAAACTTGCAGATTTGCAGATTATGGCTTCAATGGACGAAAACCCATTGGAGTAAAGAGGCTTGTGGATGAAAACCCATGAGTTCAGGTGGCTAGAGGATGAAAACCCTTTGATCACAAGGAGTAGCTTCATCCAGAGGTTGCACAAAGCTTCAAGGATTAAGTAGTTTCTGGCAGTTTCCATTGTTTATGTATGCAGGTCTTCTTGTGTTGTCGTGGTAGTTCCAGAAGTGCTAGAAAGAGTTGTTGTTGTTATTTCCTTGGTTTTCTGTGTAGTATTTGTAGATTTCCATTTTCTAATGTTAGAGATTAGTATTGGAAGTTGTGGGTAGTGTTGTGTTGATTTTAGCTTTGTGGGTCAGAATACCCAATGTGTATTTTAGCTTGTTGTGAAGATTTAGTTGTGTAGTTTGCTGCTGAGTGTTGTAGGTGTTTTCTTTTGTTACTTTAATGGTATCACATAATATTTCATGTACATTCCATCTGAAAATCAAACAATATCAGTTTTGGGTGTTTTGGTGTATTTCGGTGATTGACGGTGTTGGCATTTTTTGTGGGTTTTGCCCAAATCTTGTTGTTTGAAGTTGTATTATTTGTTGCTGCTGTAAATCAGTATTATAGATCTAATAAAATTTTATTTACATCAGAAATCAATCAAAAAATATTTTGGTGAAGTTTCATATTTTGGGTGTTAATCCTGAGTAAGACTAGCTAAGCTAGTTTCGTCAAATTTGATGCAAAATTGGTGAAGATATTTAAATTCATTTTCAGACCTGATGTGAAATGTTATTTTTAATTTTTTCTCATTACAACTGGGGATATGGTGGTGGCTCTTCATTTACTAATGCTTCATCTTGGCCAGAGTGAGCATTAGAATGAAGATTTGGTTGTATGATTTTAAGAGATGTGTCAATTAAATCACCCTCTTGCATTGAAGTGTCCTCATGAGGAGGAACAACTTTGGGAGAGGGATTAGAAGGTAAACCTAAGTTATCATCACATGTTTTAGCAATAGGTGTCATAATGGAATGTTCCATAAAGTCATCTAAGGCGTCATCTAACATCTTGAGGTCATCACTAGTATATATATTATTGATCATGAATTTAGTGAGATCATCTAATATCCAAGAATATATTCCCATGAGGTTTGTGAAGCTATCAAAATCAGATATATAACAAAGGATTGCATACATGGGGCACATAGAAAGATCAACATCATGTATGTATGCTATTTGTTCCAAGACTTGAGGATATGCATGAGTAAATTTAAAGAAACGATCAATGTCTATGATTTATGTAAATAAAGCTTCCAAAGAAGTTCCCATGATGTATGTTTTCAAATGAGTGCCAAATCAGATTTTCAAGATCTTCCAAAACTTATGCAAAAGGCAAATGCAAAAGTGTTGTCGAATATGCTCTAAAATGCTTGATTTTTCAACTTTTCTCAATCAAACAAGTGAAAGAAGAGGTGTTGTAAAGATTTTCAAGAGGGATAGAAAAGTATATGCCTAAAAATAGTCCACTAATGAAATAATATCTTTCACAACACACTTTTGAAGCAACTCTAGAAAGTCGATAATCCAAAACCTAGTGAAAATAGGCCAAAATATGTAATTTTTCACCAAATCTTAATGCAAACAGCTAGGGCAGCAGATGTTGTAAGGAAAATGATGATGTAAAGCAACTTATAACAGTACTAATAGCCACTTGATTCTAAAATATCTGTTACAACACGCCTATAGTGCCACTCTAGATCAAACCCTAGTGCAAAGAGAGCAAAAATATGTCAATTTTCCTAAAATTTTAATGCAAAGGCTCAAAATAAAGGGTGTTGTAAGGAAATTGAGAAAGTGAAGAAAATGATAAGGCTAATAAAAGCTAATTAGTGTAATAAAATCCCTTACACCATGCTTGGAGTGCAAATCTAGGAAGACGATAGGCTCAAATCTAGTTAAAAATGCAAGTTTTCAAACCCTAGATATGAAATTTAACAAGGAGGCCACTATAATGAAACACTAAAATCATAAATCAGACCTAATGAGTGTTTTTACAAGGTAGTAAAATCTGAGACAAGATTTTGACTACAACCCTAGCTCATGCAAAACTAGGTTTTCATGAAAAATGTGAAATTTCAAGCAAATTTTGACAAATCAAGCATGCAAATGCAATGCAAATGAATTGTAAATGATGAATTTATATATTTTGGATAATATCTAATGAAAATTACAGAAATTAATTTAAATTAGATGCTAATTAATTCAAATTTCACAAAAATGCAAGCTTAATATGGCAATTTTTGCAAAATTTTCAATTTTTTTTTGTAATTTTTCAAATGCAAAATTGAAAATAATGAATTGAATGATGATGAATTTCATATCTGATGTAAGAATCATAGATTTAATTAAATTCAATTGAATGAATGCAAACTATGTCAAAAATCAAACCCTAGAATGCATTTTTTTTCAATTTTTCCAAATATATCGATTTTTTTGTAAATTTTCCAATGCAATAGAATGAATGAATGAAAATTTGTCAAAGAACACTCAAAAAGGTGCCAAAAAGTTCCAAACACAGGTTCACCAAATTTTTTTGGAAGTAAAAAGGATGAAGGGTTAATGTTTTCCTTAGTTTGAATCCTCCTTCCCACAAAACATTCCAAGGGATTTTCAACCAAGTGCCTCACCTATCAAGAGGAGAGTTAGCTATCAGATTTGAGTTGCCACTTGGTTTTCTACAAGGAAATTTAGATGTGATCACACAAGATTGCCACTTAATGCTTTTATGTCCTTAAAAACCTAATTTAAGAAAAACAGTAATCAAATCTATGAATTATGACAAATGCTACAGGGAATAAGCAGAGGGCAGAGAACCTTAACTCACTATTTTTTTCAATCAAAAAATGGAGAAATCTGGGACAACGGTGATGGTGCCCTAGTCCAATGCACAACTTTTTCCACACAATCTCGATCTCCTTCTGGAACTGATCTCTGCTATGTCTTCTGTTTCATGTGATCTAAAAATGGAGGACAAGGTTGATGGCGCCCTTGTCCCAAAAAGTTGAACAGTCTCCACTTCTTTTTAGATCTGGAATCCTCAATGTTTGCCTTCCTACTCTGCAACTCTAGTTTCCCTAGATCCAACACCTGTAACCTACAATCACAAGGAGTGTGGGAGGGGGTTGTGGTGTTTAGAGGCTTGCCTCAATCAAGCCCCAAAGAGACATTCGAGTCTTTCGAACACTGTTGTTAGAGAGAGTGTGTGCCCTTGGGAGGCAGAGACCAAATGATAATAATTGATAAAGCACAATAAATGATACCTTAATGATGAATCTCTCATGGAAGGAAGAAGCTCTTCAATGCCATGAGGAGAATATGTAATCCAACCTGCAAACAAACACAATAACAATTCTATGCTCTGCAACACAATGATAATCACAAGTATGCCAATAGTTCATGAAATACAATTGCCATCTTTTTCTCATCTAGTTTACAAATGAAACCCTAAACATGCTTATATATGCAACTATTAAGATTCCTGCCAAGAATGTCATATTTGAAACTTATGATGTCAACCTAGAGACCAAATAATGGTCACAAAACTAATATTTCAAATTAGGGCAGAGCCAAAATAGGGCTGGACTAGGGCACTAGTGCCCTTGTCCACCCCCTGTCTTTGCTCAAGATTCATTAAATTGCAGCCCCTAGGTCCTATTTGCCACAAGACCCATGGATTTTCTCATTGGGAGTTTGATTTAACATGCAAAATGCTCTAAATGCAAATCTAAAGACTTGAGAACTAAACCTTTAGGAAAAAGCCCCCAAGGGTGCATTTTTCTGACATAACAGAAATGCACAACTAGTTTCCTCTAAGCAACATGTCATCTTAGATTATGAAATCCAACCATTTTGTCCTGTCCAAAGTAACAGGTTCCAAACAAGCTTTCTAAGCCTCTGTGAAATCTAGATCTTTAGGATACAAACTTTTGAGCTCATCGAACCCAACAACCTCTATCTTCATTTATGTCAACAAATTTTGCCTTCTGCTTAAGGCAGCTGCAACTCTATTTGATCTTTCACTCTTGTATTTCAGAACAAAAGTATAACTCTACGAAAACTCAATCCATTTTAAGTGCCTCTGATTCAACTTCCCTTGACTATTAAGATATTGTAAAGCCTAATGATCAGTATATAAAACAAACTCTTTGGGCAATAAATAATGTCTCTATTTCATCAAAAATTAAACTATTGCATAAAACTCCTGATCATAAACAAAATACTTTTTCTTTGCATCATTAAGCTTCTCACTGAAATAGGCAATGGGCTTACCTTCTTGACGCAAAATAGCTCCTATAGCACTTCCACTAGCATCACAATCTACCTAAAATACCTTATTGAAATCTGGAAGTGCCAAAACAGGTTGCTCTATGACTTTCTGCTTCAATGTATCAAAAATCTTGGCTGCTCCTATAGACCATTTGAACTCTTTTCTATCCCCTCTCATTGTCTCAGTTAGGGGTGCACCAATGCTACTAAAATTTTGGATAAATTTTCTATAAAAAATTACCAAACCATGAAATTATCGTACCTCTGTAGTACTCCTTGGTGTGGGCCATTCGACAATAGCCCTTACTTTTTCTAGGTCCATCTTAAGACCTTCATTTGAGATCACAAATCCCAGGTATACCAACTCTGTCTTTGCAAAACTACATTTCTTTAGATTAATCAACAATTTCTCCTCCCTTAGCTTCTCTAAAACTCTTCTGATATGCATCAGATGCTCTTCCTAGGTTTTACTAAAAATCAAAATGTCATCTAAATAAACAATAACAAAATTTCCTAAAAAATCTTTTAATACCTCATTCATGAGCTGCATGAATGTGCTCGATGCATTGGTGACTAACCACTCATACTAACCTTCTTTTATCTTGAAGGTTGTCTTCCATTCATCTCCTCTGATTCAGATCTAGTGATATCCACTTTTTAGATCAATCTTCATAAAGTACTTGTCTCAACTCAGACAATCCATTATGTCATCCATTCTGGGCAATGGAAATATGTACTTGATCATGATCTTGTTGATGGCTCGAGAATCTCTACACATTCTCCACTCTCCATCTTTCTTTGGTGCTAGTACAGCAGGTACCACACATGGACTTAATCTCTCCCTTCTCAGTCATTTCCTTAACAATTCATGAACTTGTTTGTTCAACTCTTCATTCTCATTAGGAGTCATTCTATGGGTTGCCTTATTCATTAAACTGGCTCCTGGTATCAAATCCATTTGGAGTCTTATCTTCCTCACCGGTGGTAAACCTTCTGGTACATTATCAGAGACAATGTCATGAAATTCTTCCAATAGATCTGAGACTTCTACTGGTACATCTTCACATTTCTCCTGGTTGGTCTTAGGAATCAACTCAAAGCAATGGCGTTCATGCCTCATACCCTCCAACAATTTCCTACCATCTACCAAGCAAATTTTGGTAGTACTACATACCTTTTCTTCCACCTCCTTCAAGGGCTTCAACTTATGATGAACTCCATCCTTTGTTAGGGAATAGGTATTTACATGGCCATCATGGACAGCACACCTATCATACTGCCATGGCCTTCCCAATAGCATATGACATGCATCCATTAGTATGATGTCACACAGCACCTCATCATGGTAGTCTCCAATCTTGAACTTGACTAAACATTGCTCATTGACCAAAGCTCTATGGTCCTTATGCAACCATGCAATTTGATATGGATGTGGATGCCTTCTTCTTGTCAACTTCAACTTGTTAACCATCTCCTCTAAAACAAGATTTTCAGTACTTCCACTGTTAATAATAATATCACAACACTTACCTTTACACTTGCACCTTGTGCAAAATAAGCTCTTCCTCTGATCTCATTCTTTCTCCTCATTCAACAAGGTTCTTCTGACAACTAGGGTTTCTCCCCTTTCAGCATCTTCAAAATGCTCAGACTACTCATCTTCATCTACATGTGCAACTCATGCATTACCTTCAAGTCTTATATTTGTCCTTCCTTAATGTTGTAGACACTCATATGCTCGATGTCCTACTTCTCCACATTGAAAACAGGTTCCTCTGAAACCTCCTCTTCCAAGTCCTTATCCAGGTTGGCCTCTTCCCCTTCCTCTTTGCTCACCATTATTTTCATCACGAGGATGGTAGGAATTATATCCTCTCTGATTTCAACCGGTGCCAGCTTCTTCACTTTTCTTTTGATCTTCATTTTGGCCTCCATAGGATCTTCCACCAGTCCTTTCGCCTTGACCTCTTCCCCTTTGCTTTCTTTCAAATATTATATTCACCTTCTCTTCCACCTTAAGGGAAAATTGGTATGCATCTTCTATGGTGTTCATTCTGACTAGGCTCAACTCCTCTTGAATACTTGGCCTCAACCCATTAATATAATGGGCTACCTTCTCCTTGTTGGCCTCTACATGGCCTATTTTGGTAATAATCTTATAAAACTCTTCTGTATACTCCTTCACAGACTTGTTACCTTGCTTCAATCCTTGCAGCTTCTTCAACAACTCTAGGTCATAGTCCACAGGAATGAATTTCTTCTTTATTTTGTCCACCATCTGATCCCATTTGGTAATCTTTCCTTTTCCTCTTCTATTTCTCTCCAGTTGGACCTCCTTCCACCAAATACTAGCATGGCCCTTCAACTTTGTTTTTGCAAACTTAACCCGTTCTAGATCCTCCACATCTTCATACTCAAAATATTTTTCCATATCATTTATCCAATAAATAAGCTCTTCTAGATTCAGATCTCTAGAATAGGTAGAAACTTTGATCCTATGCCTCTTTTCAATCTTCGAAATGGCCCTCAACAACCTAACTTCTGCAAGATCTCCTACACTATCTTATTGTTCCTCATATAACTCTTCTTCTGCTTCATCTTCACTTTCTTCTCTTTTTCTTGGCTCAAACCCTCTTCACACCTCCTCTTGCAATGCATCGATTTTCCTTTGCAGGGCTTTAAAACCCTCTTCTATCAAAGCATTTATCCCACCACAATTTCTTCATGGAGGCATTTTGATCTATTGCAGCAAACCCACAACCTCAAGTCCTGGTGTAAACTATCTCACAGTCGGCAATCTGTCTACACACTTAGGAACCCTCACTCTGATACCACTTGATGAAGGTTACTCCCCTTACCAACCCAAACACACAACAATAACAGAGAATAAAACAACGAATGCAAGAAAGAAACACATGTGTTCTATTATCTCAATGTAATGACATTACAAGATTTAGGAAACTTTCAAGCTACAACCACATGGGCTTTCTAAATATAAAAATCTGCAAGCTAGAGCCACCATCTACACTACTGAACCCCTAACCCCCATTCACCTCCTTTATCTGGAATGCGTAACCGCTCTAGAATATTCTAGAAATTGTAACTCCCACCAAGAAGATTTTTTTTCGATAGTACAACTTTGTGTGATCATAACTTTAGATCCGACCGTTGGATTTTCAATCATAATATATCACTGGAAATCTCTTGAAAAGATGCATGTCCACAAAATGGCCTATTATGGTACATTTTGATTGTTGGCCAATTTTTGGGCCCATCTAGAGCTTCTAAGTGCCTCAAAAATGACTTCAAATATTTTATCAAGATTTTGAAACATGAAAATATTAATATCCCACAAATGACAAATGATATAATTGAAGTGATTTCTTCACCATTGGCTTCAATTCACCATTTTGGAGATCTGTGTAAGATTTCATGTCCATAAGTGCACAAATTCTAACTTACTAAAAATAGTAACCTTGTCAATTTTAGCCCTTATTGAAAAAGAAACAATATTTTTGGGTGATGCAAGATTGCTCTTACACCCTAGATGCTCCTGCATCAATCATATTTTATGAAAGTGCACAAGGATTAACATGGAAAAGGGTAGATAATGTCATGGGTCTAACCTTTACGGGTAAATTTATGGCACCCAAGGATTGTCTACCAATATTATGAAAGCCACAGATGTTAAGTTTATCCAGTTTAATTAAGTCTGTATCAATGTTGATTTTATGTAACAAATTAATCACACAAACATTAAGAGCCGATCCATTTTCAACCATAACTCACTTTATCAACTTTTTGTTTATTGTGATAAAGATTATAAGAGGATCATATTGATTCTGAACTTCAATTGATGGTAACTCATGTTGTTGAAATAGAATGTATTTTTTTGTCGCATGCATACAATCTGACAGAGCTGCTACATCATTAGCCTTAACAGCAGGTGGTACAATCACCTTTTGTAAAGCTTCCTGGAGAATTTCATGGTATGTAGGTGATGTTTGTATGAGTTCCCAGAGATTGATCTTAGTAGGAGTAGCACGAGGCTACTCAACAAGATCATAATCTTGACCAACTTTATGCATTAAATGAGGTGGTTGAGGAAGCATAGGTTGAGATGTTGGTAAAGATATTGAAATGTTTGATTGATGTTTACTTTGTTTATTATTCCATGTACTATATGTATGAGCAACCACATTGTGGTTGGAAAGTTGTGATCCATCTTGATATGGTTGATTTTGACTTGTTATTTGTTTAGCATAGTTATAGATGCAATCAGGAGGTTGAGATGAATTCAGAAAACCTCTTGCAATGAGCACCAGTTTTGTTTATGTTTTAGGCACATCAAAACATAGGTTGACCACTATCTTTGGTTTCACAGGTTCTTGATATTTAGGAACATAAATTGCATTTACTAATATTTGAAAGAACGATGGTTTAGGATTCGTAGTGGAATATTCAATAGAGATAAAGTCATCTAAGGCTTCATCTAACATATTGAAGTCATCACAACTAAATAGTTCATCATATGCATTAAAGTCTTGTAAAAACAAATCTGAAATTTCTACATAATCTAATTAATCCAAGACTTAATGTGAAACAAGATATCATATAAGATAGCACTATGCAAGTAACAAAATTCCAATTTATGCTCTTTCAATGAAAAGATAGATATATCACTCAAAATGCAATGCATGTACTTTTCATGAAAGAAAATTTGCAATCTCAATCTAATTTAGAACAGCAAATGTAATTAGATCTAATGTTAATGGATGCAAATTCTTTAAACACAGGTTCACCAAAATGTTTAGTGAGAAAAAGGAGAAGAATGATTAGCATGCTCAAGTAGGTCAAACCTCCCTTTTCATGCACTAACATTCGGAATATAAACCGAGCTCAATCACTATGAGAGTGTTAACCTACAGGTGTCTTATTCCTCTGTTATTGTACATGAAAAAGATTTTTGAACTAGGATTTTGTAAACCCTGACTAGTTGTTATCGAGCCAAACCCTAGTTACATTATATGTGCAAATAGACTGATCCCTGAAGCAGAAACCTATAGACTGATTAAAGAAATGTAGATTGGACATCATAGTGACTGTGCACCTAAATTTTAAATGCCTAGAAGACTTGAGCGTCCGCATCCTGCATGTTCTCCTACCACAAATTTGTCTATACTAGGTGTCTGAGCCTCTTGGAGGATTCCAAATCCTAGATCTGAGGTCCTAAAAGACTTTGGTACCCGCAAAATAGTCTTGTGAGTCATCTGAAGATGAATATGTAACTTCAGTGGCCATTGTGACTATAATACATGTTTCCTCTTCACTCCTTTCTCTTGGATCTTCCCAAATCTAACCTGCACAAACAAAAGGAGGAGAAGGTATGTTGTGGCTATATAGGAGTTTACTTTAGTCAAACCCTGTCTTTGGTATTTCTACCTTAATGATAGCCAATGTCAAAGTATGCAAATGTGTGTGCTCATAAACCATAAGTGTAAGCATAAACAAATGTAAGATCCTAAATGACTCAAGCATCAAGGAATAGATCCACATAATGTTTCACTCAAGGAAACAACTTCACCTCAAGGAGATGACATAAATGAAGACTTGTAGAACAAGAAGGCAAGGCAGCCATATCCACGGAGGATTCCAAAACTTGAGTTGGAGGCTTCAACCCTTCTCCTAATCATACAAAAGGCTTCACAAACCCTAGGAAGAGAAAGATAGACTCAAGATCTTGATTCCTAATCTTCAGAACATATCTCCAAGATAGCAAAGATACAATTCTTCAATGAGCTTCAACACTTTGTAGACATTCAATAGCACTTGTAGCAGAATTTTGGCATAGTAAGCTTGCATAATAGTTGTGTGTGATAAAATGATTTTAAATTCTCTTTAAATACCTAACCTTAGAAATGAAATAAATCAAAATAAAATACTAACATTGCATGGGAATGAAATTTTGAACTTAGAATCCCGAAGCACACGACATAATCTGACACCAAAATAAAATTTGGAATCCCGAGATTTAAGGCAAGACTAGGGCCTAGGCACCCAAGTCCAACCCCCAAATTTTACTCTAGATCAAGCTTAAGGGTGCCCTAAATGTTTGGAATCCATAGTTTCTTTCCAAGTTTTGTTGGTAATTGTTGTGTGGTTACACAACATGCCCCATTTTGACTTGGCAAAACAGGGACCCAACTTGTTGGCTTGGCTTGTGTTGTCTGCTCTCTGGCGGTTTGGTAAAAGTAAGTCATGTGCATCATCATGTTTAACCAGGATGAAGTCACCATTATGAGGTTAGTTTGTCAAAATTCATTTTTCTTTCCTGTGACCTCATAGTTTGAAAGAGTATTAAAATTCATGCAGGTTTGCTTTTTACATCACCCTGATATTCCTCAGGATGTGAAAGTTATGAACAGTCAAAGTTTTGGTCAAACCTAATATTCACAAGAGGGGGATCATATTTTTTATAACCTCTATCATGTTGTTGAGGATCATCATCATCTTTGAAACATTCCCCATTAAGTCATGCAGCTCTAATATCCGGACGTCAACTTTAAGTGGTAGTAAATCTTCCCGTCAAGTGGTCTTTTGTATCGCGAGCGTCATGTTTTCGAATGTAACCCGATATTTCTTAATATCCTCCTGATGCAAAATATCATCCTTAGCAAATATCCTGATGATGTCATCCAAATCTGATAAATGAAGAAACAAACATGATGATGACATCATCATCACATTTACATTCGACAAGATATTTTCTAAACATGATCATGTTCGCCTAATATGACGATGACGTCATGATGCCTTTCCGATACAAAGAATGAATATCAGGATGATGTCATCCTGATATTCTGAAAGGGAGATAAGTAAGTTTGTTTCATCATCATCATATCTTGAAACATCACCCGATACACCAAAATATCCTCCTGATGTACTAAACGTAACCAAAAGGTGCTTTTGTCACCCGAATCTTGTCACGATAACAATTCCAATACAAGGGAGGATGATATTGAAACTGGACCCAATATTTGTGAATATCATCTTGCCCTCATGATATCCTGTCATATGGATATCCCCCCGCTCCCGTTGCCACCATTATCATTTAATGCGCGCAGACATGGTAGGTGGTTCCCGCCAACCTCGGAACCCAATGAAACACCTGGCGAGATCTTGCATTTTCGCATGGATAATCAAGGAATACAATCTAAGTTGTCAGAGTTGCCCTAAATTTACCATAATTGTGAGGTTAAAAGGTAATTCAACCATCATTTTCACATTTACCTTGCGATAAAATTGTTTTACAGAGCACCAGCTTCAATATCCTCATACAAGCGATTGTTGCACGATTTGAGCTTACAGACAGAAGGAAGGAAGTGATCATCAGCTGAATTAAGAGCATCTTGGCAATCTACTGGTATAAAAGAGAAATCTGCATAACCAGGTAAGTAAATGAAACCCTCATCATGTCATTTCTGTTCTGGTATGATGATGTAAGTTCTGGTTTATGCATCCATATGATTAAGTAACGTTGAGCAAATACAATAAGCATAGTGATTTATGAAATTAATTGCAATATGCATGCAAGTGTATACCTGTTGTGAGATGGGATTTTTTTAAATGTAGGTACTCATGGCTGACAAGCGGTTCGTCAAGTGTCAAAAGGAATTCAGTAGGCCTATGTTCTCTTCTCAAAGGGGGGTCCTATTCAAGTATGGAGCAATTACAGACACCCATCAGGGAAGCACCAATCTGGAAGCTTGGTCAGCTAAGCTGAATGATGGGCATGACAAGAGTCCTGTGCTGGACGTAGTGTTCGTTTCAGGGATATGGAACGCTGCCAGTTTTCCATACTCCATGGAATCTCCGGAGCTAGTCATAGAATGTGCCAGGAATTCTAATCCTCAAACAAGGCAAGTGGTGAAGCATGGGAGGATATATGCAGACCTCTCCATCAAGGGTCTCTCCCAGACATTTGGATTGCCATTGGGCAGTAAAGTTAAGAGCGTGGACCTGAGGAAGTCTGAAAAGGAGTATGAGGCCAACAAGAAATCCGCCAGGAAGAACATGTATCAATGGCGGGTTGAGAACAACACATATCCTGCGGCAGCCAAACTTCCTGTGCATATGTTCAAGTATGATTTCAGTGAGGAATACCAATATATGATTGCACTCCTGAATAGGGTAACAGGCCAGCCTGATGCTGGTAGTTTCAGAGATTGGATGTACGAAATAATAATGATGTGTCTATATTCAGACATCAAGCCACTGTGGGACCAGATAATAAGTGATGCTCTGCATGAGCAACTGATGAACCTGGGAGGTTCAAATTGTGCATTTTATATGTCATCATATATTGTTTATTCTTGTGCTTATAAGGGCACTTTTGATGCCTTAGTTACAGATGGAAAACTCACAGGCACAAATGTTGTGTATATCTGGGATCATCATCCCCAGTTGCAGAGAACCAACTACCTCAAAGACTACAAACTGGTCAATGATGCATTCTCTATGCATCTAGTAAGGACCATGGAAGAGGACAGAATAAAAAGATTGAGCATGGAGGTTCAAGAAGTAGTCTACAGGCATGGGGCCTGGTACATACATTTTGCAACCTTTTCTTACATAAGGGTTGAAGGTTTTGGGGAACATCCCCTCATGCTGCTGAGGTATCCTACTGATGCAGTGATACTAATAGAGTTTATCCGGCAGGGCTCCACAATAATAAAAATCTATAAGGATGCCAAGAAGCTGCCACCAATTTTGTTTCCGGTCAACATTGGCAGTTATATGTGCCTTGATTCTGACAATATAAAGAAGGTGATGGTCACCCTAAATAAAATGAATCTGCAGCCTTTCCCGCTAACAAGACCATATGATCCTTACGGCAGGATACAGAAGATACTAGGAAAGCCTATTCATCAGAGGCACCTAGAAGATTTTTGGGCTGACTGCGAAGATGAGGCAGAAGGTAGGAGAAGAAGGTATCAGAGGTTGACTCTGAACCAAATTAGAACCTTTGATTGCATCTCCCTTCCCCAACAATTGAAAAGGATGATGGCAGGATAATTGCAGATGAATATGAATAGAAGAAGATATATAATGACACTATCTCTGCACCTAACCTCACCATGCAGGAAGACATATCTTTGGACCCATTCATTGCCAGGACCATACAACTAACTCAAGCTTGGGTTGATGATCAGGTGGAGGCATTGAAAAAGAAAGGTGTTGCCATTACGATGGACAACAAGAAAAAGGGACAAGATATTCCTGGGGATGAATATGATGACTTCCTGATTGAGAAGAGGAAGACTAAGGGAGATAAGCTACCTCCACCACAACAATAGAGCAAAAGACCCCCAAGGGGCAAGAAGGTGGATAAACAGCCCAAAGGGGTTATAATTGACAGGGCAGCATTTGTAGCTGAGGAGGCAGCAGGATCTGGATCAGGATCAGGATCAAAATTAGAATCCCCTCCAAAGAAAGAAAAGCCTAGAAAGAGTAAGACAGCAGAGGCTGGAATCACTGAGACCCTAGAGGTGGGTCAATCGTCAAGAAAACATGATACAGAGGATATCCTCATGGAGGAGGAACCTGAAGAAGAAGAGGCTCCATTAATAATAAAGAGAAAGAGGAGAGCTCCACAGGTGCTGGTGTCTACCACACCTAAGAAACAAAGAACCTCCATGAGAGGTGGAATAAGCCAACCCCCTACACTATTACAAGGGGCAGGTAGTGAAGTACCAAAGGAACTTCAACATAATGTTCCACTTCCTACCATCGTCAAGTTCAAAACTGAACTTGTAGAAGAACAAATGAAAGAAACCTCCCAGACACAAGCATAAGGACATGTCTCGCTTGATGAGACAATAAATTTGTCTGATGATGAGGTGGTGTAGGATGTGGCTACACAGAAGGTGGAAACACTTGCTGCCGCAATAAGTATGACACCTCATAAGCCTCCACCAGTTCAAACTGTATTTGAGGAGATGAAGCAAGTGGAAGAAGAGCAAGAAAAGAGCCCAAAGCAGGTAGCCCAAGAAATAGGGCTAGAAGCATTAATCACAGAGGTGACAAGCCCTGTAGTGGTAGACCTGACAGAGAAACAGGATGCAAGTCTTGAACAGCCAGTAGGATCACCTAACAAAGGGCACCCAACAGAAGACATAGAGATGGCAGAGTCAGAAGGCCATACTCTTGAATTGGGCCAACAAGATCCACAGGATACATCAGCGGAACCTACTATAGTAGAGGTTCAAGAAATAAAGGCTGATGAAAAGAAGGAAGCACTAGAGGATCCAGCTGCTAAGACAAAGGAGGTTGACAGTGCAAGCCCAGAACAAATAATGGCCGCAGAAAAAATGCCAGCGCCTCAGGCAGAATCCCCAGTATCTAGTGCAGTAGATGAACAACAAGGTGAAGAAATAAAAATAGATGAAGTAATGATGGAGAAAGATCATGATCATCATGATCTACATACAGATACACCATAGGGTTACCCGCACCAAGAGGATGCTCCTCTGGAGAAAGAGATTCCTCAACCGGAGGATGTACCGCAGGATCAACAGCAAAGCGAGCATCAGGAAGAAGAAAGGGAAAAATCACCATCTCCACAACATCTGCTGATAGAAACAGGAGATATGGGTGAACATCATGATGATGCTGAAAAACATGATCAGGTGCCTTCGTGGTTAGCAAAAGAAGTAAATATTGAGGAAGAGTTTGAAATTCAAGAATTCGATGTCTCCACCTTGTTCTCTGCAGATATAATGAAACCTAGGAGGAAGGCCAGAATAACATCGGCCATCAAGAGAGATCCGGCCACTGAGAGAAGGACCGCACAAATTGCCATACCTGCGGTGGAGAAAGAAAAAGGTAAAATTACTGTTGATGAATTTCAAATTAGCACCGTAGATCTGGGTTTCGCCAATGAAGACCAAGAGGGTCAAGAGGGCAAAGACATCATTGACTCTCTAATTCAAAAGGTGAAAAGAGAGAAGGAGAAGAATAAGCAACATAAAGAGTACATTGCTCAGTTGCATGCCTACATCAAGGGGCTGACCAATCCTGATGATACCACAACTGAACATGCAGTCCCATTGACTGCCATTTCTCAGGAGGAGGTAAATAAATTGGACCTCATGAAGCATGAGGCTTCTGTGATCAGAAAATGGATGTCATCCACATTGGATGATGCTATAGAAATAATGAAGGCCTCTTTGAAGAGGTGGAGCATTCTAAGTGACTCCAAGACCAAGGTAGATAAATTGCAAATGCAAACCGGGAAAAGATCTTATAAACTAGAAAGGGTCTTGAGCCTTTTGGGAGAAATAAAGGGGATAAATCCTCAACTACTTATCAGTAAGTAGGTTCTGAATAGTAATACCGCAATGTTGGTGGACATTTGGTACAAAGACACTCAGTTTGAATGTGGAGTCCTCAAAAGATGCAATAATAAGCTGAGAGATATCAGCATGAGGCTGCGTGATTTAATGGCGAGGAGGCAAAGATATTAGAAACATTGGAAGGAAAGGTGGAAGGTAAAATAGAAAATCAAGATGAAGAGTCTGCCATCAAAGCTCTGCACATCAACTTCCAATCAGAAGCAGATGGTCCACTTATCCACTTGATAGAGGAACTTATAGATAAAATAATGAGGATCAAGGTCAAGATGGAAAGATACAATGAAACATTACAGGACAGGAAAAATAAGCTGGATAATAGTAGAGATAAGTATGAAGCACACAAGCACGCCATCATCAAAGCAAAGATTCAAGATGGCGGAGGAATAGATCAGGTTGTGCATTCATATGAACAGATCCGGAACAGCATGCAGCCCCATATGCAGCATCATCATCATGAGGATAGCGAAAGTTCCGGAAGTGAAGCACATGATGATGATCCACATGAGTCAGCTGAGGAGCATGATGAAGACACATCATGAAGGGGATATAAGCATAAGCAATATAGATAGTTGCCAGCTGGCAACTTGTGCCATTTTGTAGAGGTTGACAGAGTCAAGAGAATCATGACCGTTGATTTGTATTGATAAATCAGGATCATAGATCTCTTGTAATGGATTCCTCACCTTATTCTATAAAAGGTGGTGGAATGCCTTATTGTAAAGATTCAAAACTTAATTGAAATCCGTATGCTGAAACATTCAGAGCTCATTTCAAAGTTTTTGTATACATTTATATTTTTGCATGCTTAATGAATGAGAAGACTATGTCGATTACAATTCATAGTAAATCTTGAGTAATCAGTGTATGAGTTCTGGATATATGTGGTGATCTGTTGCGTCCCTTGGAGTGCATTTCTACTTACATATGTTGTTTTCATACAAATTCCTTTGAAGTTAGCATCAACTATATCTAGCTATGGAATGTCCTGGTGAAAATATGGTTTGGTTTTCTTCTCTTCATGACAGTATCTAATATACATGTGGTTCAAAAGCTAAAGGTTCAACTTTAATTAGAAGCATTTCTTCAATTTCTTTTAAATTTCAGAACATTTCATCTCCATAATTGCAAATAATTGATGATCTTAAGCAAATAACACAGATATGCATACATCTCATAGATAATCATAAATATTTAGCATATTTGAATACAAAGCATGCACAATTGAAAAATATCATGCAAAGATTGAGGTATTTCTGTATCTTTTCACCAAACAACTGCATAATATGACTTCTCTATAGAGAATTTCTGCAGGAATGACATGATAATCATAAATTTCCACGTAAGGCCCCAAAATGGAAACAACAACTCACATTGACCTCTGAGTAACTTCAGACGATTAAGACCTAATCACCAGAGACATGGGATCCTGAATTCTTTGAATTCATAGTATCTTTCAAGATGAATAAAGGTTAATGTGCACTTTTATTCTATGTTTGTTTATGACTAACGTCATGACCAACAGTAATTACTCTGAAATGTGACATTTCCTCAATAAGATAAATGTCAATCAGGGTTTAGATAGGTTCAATGATGAAAGGGGGTAAGGGACACTAAATAGTAGGATCTAAACTTATTGAAATTGTGCTAATCTAAGTAGGGGCACAATTTATGACATAACAGTTATTTATTAAAATGTTCCTAAATCTACTAGAGGTCACGGTAAATATCAACAACACCACCAAGTAAACACAAACACCCATCACGCTATAGAATGCAGATATGAAAATATTCCAAGATCCCTTTCTGGCACACAGGAATAATGAAATAAATGACAATAACCCAACAATTTTAGGGTCATTAAAGCTCACAAAAGCCTCAAAGTCAAATATCCCTATGCAACTAGGACCAAAAGGAGAGACAAGAGTGTTGGGATTAGTGGAAATCCTTCATGATGAGGAAAATATGGAATTAAATCTCAAACAAAGAATAGAACTTCATGAAAGGACAATTTTAGTTGTAGAACCAATAGCTACCCTGATTAGACCCTATGACTTAATAGAGGATTTGAAGAAGACATATGCTAAGATCTCTTTCATAGATCTTAAAAAATCCCTGTCACGTCACTTAGTTCTTTTGCAAGAAAGAGGACTAAAGTATCTAGATCATATTACTCCTCCCAACAAGCAAATGAATCAAGTTGACCTTGATATGAACCCACCAAATGCCAAATTACAAGATCTAGGTTTCTTCTTCAACTTGAAGCAAATGTCTTCTGGGGCTGAGTTAACCAAGAAGGGAGATTTGGCATTATACTTGCAAGTATGGATTTACGACATATGCATAAAGAGGATTTTGATTGATGACGGAGCCACTGTGAACATAGTCTCATTTTCTCTATTGGAAAGGATGGGATATAGATACATTAACATCGTGGCATGTCGAGACACTCTAATGGATTATGACAATTTAAAAGCAATGAAAATTGGAAAGATTACACTCCAAGTCTTCTTGGGGCCCAAAACAGTCCCTATGATATTTTATGTCATTGATAAGGACACTGGCTATAACTTGCTATAGGGCAGACCATGGATACATAGGATGAAGGCAGTGTATTCCACATTATTTCAAGAAGTTTGATTCTTACACCTTGCAAAGATATATGTCACAAAAGGAGATCCTAAACCTTTCAATATGGTCAAGACAGATGTGACCAGAAAGAAGATAGGTATTCCCATCGACTACAAGCTTTTGACAAATAAAATTTTTATTCCAAATCCAACTCCTTAGTCAATATGCTTAAGGAAGGTAGAAAAATCTAATGAGATAGTCAATAACATAGAATTAAGGTGTAGTGTCATAAATTGTGCTCACCACAATTTCACGCTCTATTTGGTACTCACTCTAGTGTCTGCTCCCTTTGTGTGCTTTCCAAATGTTGCTTTGACCATTTCTGCCTGTCATACCCCAAAACTATAAAAGTGCCTTAGACTTGGTAGTGCCTTGAGTAATCTAGACCCTTTTAAGACTAAAGTTGCATGGACCCAAGTGCTAAGCACAGACATTTGCACCACACGTTGGCATCCTGATAGTGTTTCTCAGTTCATCAACCATTTTTAGGTGTGTTTTTGCTTGTGTAGCACTTTGAGCTTTTCCTAGCACTTATCTGTGCCCAAACGACTCTTTTCTAGCTTTTTGATCTCTCTCCTCTTCTATAAAACCTTGTCATTTTTCTATTCAAAGAGATTGAATTTGTTGTGTAGCGAAGATATGCTAAAATCATCATTGAACTATCATCTTGCTTGTATATTTGTTATTACATACTCCTCTCTCATTGTAGGTCATTGATAGTGGTTTATTGATGTGATTTATTTGTGTACTTTGTCCCATTTGAGAAGTTCTTGTTCAAGATTACTATCCTCTAGAACAAAGCCCATCTTGTTCCCTTATGCGGTAGTCTTACAGTGAGACTCTTGTAATCTCTTTCTCAACTCTTTATCTTTTTTATTTTATAATAATATTTATATTGTTATTGGATCTCATTTCATTATTGCATTTACCGTTTTGTCACTGCTCGCCACAATCTTAGTCACAATTAAGATTCAAAGCACACACACCTTATTTTTATAGATATTTATCAATTTGGCTATCATTGAGGTGGAAAAACCAAAAACGGGTTTTGACTAAGGCAAACCTCTATACAACCCAACCCTTTTCCCCTTTGTTGTGATTGCAGGTCATGTGAAAAGAGGTGTTGAATGCACGAGTGTTTTCACTCTCTTTCCCTTTCCTTTTCAATTACTTTATTTCATTATTCACACATTGTTCTTATCCACTTGTCTTTCTTATCGATTTATGTGCACTAATAATTATATTTCTTGTCAACATGGATTCATTAAAATCCATACAAAATTGTGCAAATCAAGATTTCTGGTTTTTAATGTCGTACAAACTACAACACCAAGCATAGACACCTGCAGCCCACATTGTCATCTTGAATAGTGGGCTCCATCTTTTGGTGCCAGGTTCCTCAAAATCTGTGTTTTCTGCTCCTATACTTGTTTCTATGAATTATTATCTCTGTCTTTGCATTTCATCTATTTTTGTTAAGTTTTAGATAGCTTTAGTCAATATTGTTGAATCATTTAATTTAATTGCAACAAAAGGACATAGCTCAGGTAGTCTTACTCCTCCTGATTCTATAGCAGTAAGATAAAGCACCTTCAATAGCTAGTGCCCTAATGTTCAATAAAAATTGGTTTTGACTAAAGGTAGTTTAGTTAGAGTCAATTTCCTATTAAAAATTTTGGTGAACTTGACGTGCTCAAAACATTTAAAATAGCAAACAAAAACCTTCTCTTTTCTTCTAAAAACCAAAATCTTCTTTCTTAAAATGTTTTATTTTCTTCCAAATATTTAAAATTTTAGAGCACTTTTGTGTTGCGAAGCTCTTAATAGTTTATGAACTTCACGACCCAATGCTCCAACTCAGAGTTCACCACTCACAAAAGCATAAATATTGTTCATGGCTACTTGTGCTCCTAGTAGCTCTAGCTCCACGCAACTAGAAACAAACATCTTCAACTTCTCAATGGGAAATTCTTGAGTTCAACCACCTCTCTTTTCTCTTTCACACCCCTAAAATCCTTGGACAACTATCTTTTAGAGGGACTCTTGATACAAACATGCCCATAGCTAGTGTACCCCAGACTCAAATCCAGATGTTGGACAGTCATCCGGTCGACTTTCAAGAATTTTTGGGTACAAAGCACCTAGCTGAAGAGGCTATCCCACTCGTGGAGAACCTCTAAAGATTGATAACCAGTGATTTGTAGGGTGTGGATATTCTATGTAGCATAGCTCACATTGTGAATAACAATGTTCCTTCGCTAGCTAGCTACACAAAAATAATTAATGAATTACATTCAAACACAACGCAAGCTCAATTATTAGTATTAATGTCAACTTATTATGTCTCAACATTCACTTCATCTCATCCCTCTACAAGTGCTACTCAATCAAGCAATGCTAACACTAGTTCTATTGGAATGGGCAGGAATCCTATTAATCAATATGGGTTTATTCCCCTGAACTCCTCTTTATCATTTACTTTTCCCAGAGCTAACCCTAGAGCTTGTCAAGAACCAAACAACAACACCATCCCACTTGTTAACCAAACTCAATCCACACATACCATAGATCCTAATTTATCACCCAGCTCCTCTAGAATATGAACTCCTTACAACAGCAGATAGCCACCATGTCAACAAGTTCATCTCAGCCTAACATCCCATCATATTACACAAGGAGTTCATTATCCCTAGTCATTCTTGCCTCTCCCCTTCCACAAAACTTTTAAGCTCCTCACTTTGAAAAGTACAACAGTAAAGGAGATCCACAAAACCATGTGTCAGCCTTTACAGCATTGTGTAGCGACTTCATATTTTAGGATACTTTTCTAGCAAAACTCTTCCCATGGTCTCTAAAAGATACCATGTTGAACTGATTCTACTCACTTCATGATCATTCAATTACTTCTTTTCAACAAATGGTTAACCAATTTCTCCAACACTTCCAAACGAATATTGGACTGCAGGTCACATTGACTAATCACATCCACTGTCACCAGGAAGCACAAGAGAAAGTGACTAACTTCATTGGATTTTATTAGGCCCTTTTCTTATAGATACCTTATTCACTCCCATATTTTGATGTGTAGCGGGTTTTCATAGGAAACCTACAACCACAGATAAGAGATAAGATTATGTTGATGAGTTATTCCTTATTCACACATCTCTACATGACACTTCACGATTACCAATAGTCAGTAATTTAGTATGAGGCATCTTCATCACAGACTCCCACTAGGTAATCCGATGCTCCTTCATTTCAAAACTACAAGAAAAACAAAAACTTCATCAAAATAAATTCTTCCAACAATGTTCAACAAGTAGCGGCCATGACACCAACCGAAAGTGCCATGGCCCTCTCAACACAAGATAAGCCAAGGACTCAGTAGTTTACCCTACTCTCAAAATCCCTTTATACCATCATGAAGTAGTTCCTAAACAATAACCTAATCCATCTTCCACCTATTCACCATGTTTACACAACTAAACCTTTAGCACCTTCTTTCAACCCAAAGGCCTTTTGTCAATTCCACAGAACACTGGGACATGACACTAAAAGATGCATGTGTCTTAAGCACCAAGTGCAAGACCTCATCAATTAGAATGTCATCCAGGTCTCCAACATGAATGACAAAGGGAATAAATATGTTGCTCACTCAAACCAAAACCTTCAAATCTACACAAACCCATTAACTCACCATTCCACAAAACTAATTGGGCTCCCCTCTAATCTTGTGGCTACTATCATGCCTGCTAACGACCCTACCATTTCTCTAGCCAAGATGATTAACATGGTGGACCATCTCCCTCACCCTAGTCAAGCGCAACCTATTCTCGATCATATCATCTCCTTTTCTCCCATCGATGCACTCGTGCACATATACGATGGACCTCTGTACATTTCTGAAGTTGTCAATGTAAAGCCTGTCAAGGGCGTACTAATTGACCCATTGTGTATGGTAAATGTAGTCATAGAGGAATTTATGTATGTCCATGAGTTGTATCAAGACAAGTATGAGAAATCAAAAGTCTTGATATAGGCCCATGATGGATCTTCCCATTGTACATTGGGTTCAATCACCCTTCCTGTCCGAGTAGGACCAAAACTCCTGGACATCCCTTTCTCCATCATCCCCACTTTTGACCAATTTTATGTGAAGCTGGGCCATCCATTACTTTCTTCCATGAGAGTGGTCCCCTCAGTAATCTACAAGTGTCTGAAGTTTCCCCATGATGGACAGGTACACACTATTTGCCAAAGTAGGTTCAAGACTCGCATTTATAAGAAACTTCTCCTTAGATTACTTCTAGCCGACACCAACTGAGCCATTTCTGCCTCACAATGATTTCATGTTCTTATCATACCAAAAATTCAAGGTCAACCGCATTATTCATTTGTATGTCAGTGCCTCCTCGTCAACCCAACCGACTTCTATCTCTAAGGTTCCTCAATCTCTACCAGCTACTTCTATCCCTCCTTCTACCCATAGGTAGAGAAGGGAAAGTAGCCTAAATCAACCAATCTCCCCCGACCCCGAGCACCTGGCATTTATGCAAAGGTCCTATCTCCAACATCTTACCTAAGACCTAGAGACACATGACCTACACAATCCAGTCCTTCTCAACTTTAGCAGTTGCTCCTATTCCTCTTGCCTCTTCAAAGACTAGAGGAAAGCAGCCCATGGTACAGAACCCTTCCTCTTCGATCTCTCAATCCTCATTGGTGACCTCTATTCCTCCAGCTACTTTCATGATTAGAGGAAGGCAACCCATATTGAGAGACCCTCCTTTGACATTACCCAAGCCTTTGGTGGCCCCTTCTATTCCTTTGTCTACTCCTAGAGTGATGGAAGAAAAGTAACCCACATTGGGAAACTCACTAGTTCCTCCTACGGATGCTCTGATCTTTCTAGGTGTAACCAAATTGTGAGAGATCACAAGTATCATCATCAGGCTACAACTCATGAGCATACGGCTAGGAGGAACCCCTTCCCTCTCCCGTGTAGCCAACCCCTAACTCAGCCCCACCACCTTAGCCTTTTACATCTTCTCCTCAGTATGATTCTCTCCCATCTCCCACTCCAACCTCTCCACCAAATCATCTAAACATAGGTATCACACTTGGTACCACTGTCTCAGATCCATTCCCACTATAGTGTACCTAACACCTAGTTTTCCCTGATGTCTTGCCTCCCACTACCATAGAATGGACATTCCACCACTGCTACCTAAATGCAAGTGTGAGTATTATCCCACCCCACCCTTTTACAAACCCAAGTGCATGCCACCCTTGCCACCACTGAGTCCTTCTACTTCCTCTATTCTGGTTGTGGAGACCTCTACTCCACCAGTGGCCACCAATGCTCACGATCCTACTGCTAGCATTAGGAAACCAATGATTGTCATCTATTCCAAGAGCAGCCTAAATCAATCTTCCCCAAAGGAATATGTATTTGAGTCCTTGGAAGAGATACAGTCCCTGTGCTTGATCTTCACACAATGGATGGACTTTGCCTTGGTGATTTACACTGGGATCCTCCCTTGGGTGTTGATCCTCCATGTGATTAACCAAGCATTGTGCCCAGTATTGCCCTTAATGTGGTCCCTCTAGCGGCCTATCCTCCATCTTTATATAATGAGAAATATTGGGAGGTGGATGACCTACTAGATCTCGATCCTTGAGTGTAGTCCCTTTGTGCATCTATTTTAATTTGTGGTTTACCTATGTTTTTGTAATCATTGTATCTGAGTATGACGTGACACCTTGATTATGTTGCTCAGTGCCATGCCATGCTTACACAAGCCATTGTGTATCATACATGTAGCATTGCCATGGTTGTCCTGCTTGGGGGAAACCCCTTCACAATGTAGATCTCTAGAACATATCCTCTAGGCATATGCTTCCTGAAAGATCTTGTTCCTTACTCCCTTTCTTACCTTAAAACCATATTCTCCTCTATGATGTAAGAAATTATTTTAAGGTGTCTCTCACACTTAATCACACACCACACCAATGGTATTCTCCCTGTAGCACTTTTCATAGCATTTGTGGTCCTAAGAAGATACACTTGTTTAGACTGACCACCTTTATCATAATTACCTAGAAAACAACAGATTTTACTAGTCATGTAATCTCTGATACTATTTGACATGTAACTCACCTAGCAAAGAAATGCTAATCTATGATGCTTCGTTTGCTATCAGCACTTTCCCATAAGTCACATAGCAAACAACAGACTTTGCTAGCTCTAGTGACTTATGGAAGCTTTTTCAATATGGTTCCTAACAAACAACAGACTTTGCTAGCTCTAGAACCATACCCTTCTATTTATTTTTTCTGTGTGTTTGTATTAGATTAATGTGCATTAGACTATATTATTTGTCAACTGCAAGGGTTTTAACAAATAATATTCGATCTAATCCTCCTTTCTACTAGTTTCTTATATATATATATTTGTGTGTGTGTGTGTTTGGCATCTATTCCATGTGTAGATTTTTCAGCCTAACACTGTGGTTTTGCAAAATCCTAAGTTGGGGGCTTCATCTCTCTCACTTAGCACCACTCTACATCCTCTATAGTTCCCACAAGTAGAAAAGGTTTTCTTTGTTTTTCCTCATGTTGTCTACTTTAGCTTGCATATTCCCACAGAGCCATATGCCCACTAAAGTGGGGACTAAATGTAGCATCATAAATTATGCTTGCTCATAATTTTACACTCTATCTGGTACTCACTCTAGTGCATGCTCCCCTTGTGTGCTTTCCAAATGCTTCTTTAACCATTATTGCCTGTCATACCCCAAAACTGTAAAAGTGTCTTAGCCTTGGTAGTGCTCTGAGTAATCTAGACCCTTTTAAGATTGAAGTTGCACGGACCTGAGCACTAAGTGTGGACGTCTGCACAACACATTAGCATCCTAATAGCATTTCCCAGTTCATCAACCATTTTAGAAGGTGCATTTTTGCTTATGTGACACTCCAAGCTTTTCCTAACACTTATCTATGCCCAAGTAATTCTTTTCCCATCTTTTTGATCTCTCTCCTCTTCTATGAAATGTTGATGCTTTTCCATTCAAAGAGATCAAATATGTTGTGTAGCAAAGCTCTACTAAAATCATCATTGAACGATCATCTTTCTTGTATCTTTGTTATTGCACACTCCTCTCTCATTGCAAGACATTAATAGTGGTTTATTGATGTGATTTATTCATGTACTTTGTCCCATTCAAGAAGTTTTCGTTCAAGATTACTATCCTCTATAACAAAGCCCATCTTGTTCCCTTATGTAGTAGTCTTCTAGTGAGACTCTTGTAATCTCTTTCCTAACTTTTTATCTATTTTATTTGAGAATAATATTTACATTGTTATTGGATCTCATTTCATTATTGCATTTATCATTTTGTCAGTGCTCACCACAATCTTAGACACAATTAAGATTCAAAGAACACACACATTATTTTTATCTATTTATCAATCTAGTTGTCATTGAGGTGGAAACACCAAAAACAAGGTTTGACTGAGGCAAACCTCTATACAACCCAACCATTTACCCCTTTGTTATGATTGTAGGTCACGTGAGAAGAGGCATCGAATACACGAGTGTTTGCACTCTCTTTCCCTTTCCTCATCAATTACTTTATTTCATTATTCTCACATCGTTCTTATCCATTTGTCTTGTTCATCAATTTCTATGCACTAATAATTATATTCGATGTCAACAAGGATTTGTTGATATCCTTATAGAACCATTCAAATTGATATTTATGGTTTTTAACATCATATGAACTACAATGCCAAGCACAAACATTCTTGCCCCACATTGTCATCCTGGATACTGGGCTCCATCTTCTAGTGTCAGGCCCCTCGAAATCTGTGTTTTCTGCTCATGTACTTTTTTCTATGAATTATTGTCTTTGTCTCTATATTTCATCTATTTTCATTAAGTTTTAGATAGCTTTAGTCAATATTTTTAATCATTTAATTTCAATTGCAACAAAAGTACATAGCTCAAGTAGTCTTACTCTTCCTGATTAGATAGCAGTAAGAGAGCACCGTTGATAGCTAGTGCCCTAATGTTCAATAGGAATTGGTTCTGAATAAAGGTAGTTTAGTTAGAGTCACATTTTCTATTAAACATAAGGACCTTCAAAAAGGAAGAGTCATCAAAGCAGAAATAGGTGGTTCCAAAATAAACAACAGCCAAAATTATGGAGTTGTTAGAAAAAAATCATCTCATTCAATTCCCTTTAGATGTGTTCAAAATCAACATATCCCCTGATAACAAACAAGAGAGGATTAGTCAAAGTATCCTAGCCAAACTAAGTATAGGTGAAGTTCCTCCAATGATGAAATGGTCTAAGCTTGAGGAACACTTTCAAACCACCATACTAGATCTAAGAGATGCGGAGCCAGGAGCATTTTTTGATCTTGATGAAGAAACATTAGAAAGCTATACTCCTTTGACATCACCACAAGGGAGGTCATCAAGTGAATCATACGTAACTCAAACTTAGGAAGTAAGTGACTCTTACGTACCACTTTCACCTCCTGGAAATACCTATACACCTTGGACACCCCCAACGCAAGTAGAACCTATTAATCAAGGAGAAGCTTATTCAATTGACAATTAGCCAACCAACACTCCAGAAGCTTCGTCTAGAGCTTTTATAGCTCCAAATACCCAAGAACTACATTCTACTTCAACTTCAAAACAATCCAATGATATTTATACATGGGAAGCACCATGAGTTCAAATTGAAATTATTGAAAGGTTTCCCAAAGAAGATGAGGTTAGTGAGGGTGAATTTTACAAAGAGTACAAAATGCAGATAACCATAGGAGAAGAGGATCATGTTATCCTTGAATTACTAGAAAAATATATAGGATACTCCATGGACTTATGACCAGATCCAGGTGCCAAGATGATCATAAGCTTCATTCCCCCATAGGAGAAAAGGGAACCTTAGACTCTTTTTGAATTGTTTCAATTCTTGCAAAGTATCTAGGAACATGATGAAGTTAAAATTTATATGCAAGAGGAATTTGATCTACTCATTGATTTATTGAATTATGAGGCAGTCCTATACTGAACCCCTTCTCATCAGCAAGCCTATGAATCCTTGGCTCACATTACACTACCTCAATAGATTACAGAGTTGAATCCACAAGAATAAAACAAACCCTCAAAACCCTACAAAATAGGAGAAATTATCCTCAAGAAGGGCAGTACCAAGAACAAGAAGCATAGAAGAAACACAAATTTTGAGAAGATTGGAAGGATCCCTATATAATCAAAGAAGATGTTGGAAATGGTGCTTACCTTTTATGCACTATGGAGGGTGAATAATTTGGTGAAATAGTTAATGCCTTTCACTTAAGAAATATTATGTTTGAAAATCTTAAAAAATCATAACTAAAAAAATCTAAAAAAGCATAAAAATCAAGAAAAACAAAATTGGATTCCTCATTTTGTTTCATCATGCATTTCTGAATGACACACTCTTGCTTGATTTTTGTCTTAATAAGGAGGCTAAAGTTTCTTAGGTATAGGTTGACCCTTTGGGCCTTTGAGATTCCCTATGATGATGTTTACCACAAATCAATTCCCTTTTATATCTACTAATAAGTTTGAATTGAAGCGAAGATCTTAGCTTCATACTGATCCTAGTCTTAATGAATCATGATGTTGAGTTTAAACAAAGTCAGTACTCAAACCTATAGTACCTAATAGAAGCTTGAAAGTAGACCTTCCACATTCCTACTTAGCAAAAGGGAAGTCCGACTGAGTAGTGAAAACACTTGGTGACGCTCATCCCCTTATCTTTCTTGGCCAAAAATGTTAAAGGGATCATAACTCCACAGGAGGCAATCAAAAATAAGAGTGCAAAAAGAGAGAAATCATAAAAATAAAAGATCATAAAAAGTCAAAAAGAGAGAAAATATAAAAAATTAAAAATCATATTACAAAATACGAAAAAAAAAAGAGAAAAGAAAGAAACAAAAAAATAAGAGGATCATTGATTTATGTACTCTTGGGTGGAGATAAATCTAAGCTTGAAGCTACAAGGGTGACATCTATTAGAGAAAATTAAAAAAGAGAGGTACAAAGTAGCCACATGCACTAACTAAGCAAAACTAAGAGTCTAATTGTCTTTAGAATCGTCTTCTACTTTGGAGCCTTTCCTCTACCCCAAGTCTATCTTGTTGGCTATCTTTAGTCTAAGTCTACAAGGTGCTAATAAAATTTGTTGCTTGCCTAATTTAAAATCTTGTCAAAGTGTTTTTATCTAGACTAGGATTAGTATCTAGCCTTTTTCAAAGCCAAAATTAGAACTTTCCATCTCCCTCCCACTCCCACATGATTTTTTCGTAAAATCCCATCCCAAGGTTCAGTAGGTCTCCCTATTCGGAGTCAACTCGCAATCCCCTGAGTCATAAATCCTACTTAAGAGAAGTCACAATATGTGTTCTGCTTGCATAAATTATATCATAAAGAGAAAATCAAAAGAAATAATTCATTTCATAACTTGTGACATTGCATAGAAATGGGATTTGTACTTTCATATCCATGCATTTCATAAATACATCTCATATATCTCAGAAAAAGACCAAAACATTGCATTATCATTTTGTTGTTTACAATAAGATGCCTCAAGTATCCATGTGCACAAAAGATGAAAGAAGGGGGCATAATATAGCAATCACAAATCAAACTTGAATAGGAGTAATCACATTACATATCAAGATAGTTTAAGTTTGTAAACAAAATCACACACAAGTGTGCAAGTCTCCCCATGTAAGGAGGCAAAATCAAAACTTAAGACTAGAAAACTTCAAGGATGATTCTGACTAATGGAACCCTTAGGGATCCTACACCTAGGTCTCCTTCAAATATCTATCACCTTAGAAGGTCTATGAGACCTATGAGAATAAGAAGGCATCTGACTAGGAGCATGTGAATGGGATGGGCCTATCGTCTAAGTCTATCATTGAACCCCAAGATTTTCCATCTCTCAGAGTAAGGCATTCCCAGCCTCAAGAAACACTAATCCTAACTCGTTGAGCAATAACATCCTGACTTGTGTGATAAGTAGGAGAAAGGATTTTTATATGACAACCTGTAGGGGATAGCAAGTGTGCATCAACAAGAAGAGCCTCCCTTGTTCAACCAGTAGAAGGGAGTAGTGCATCTAGAGAAGCATTATGAAAGAGTTCCCTCCATCCATCTGCTATACCTATGAAGAGATGATGATTCAAGAGTTAATTCCATTCCATTATGATAGAACAATGAAAATAAATGAGAGGAAAAGAGTAATATGGTAGAATATTCACAAGGCTCGCATGGTTGCCAGGAGGGATCACTATGCCTCATATCCTACTTCAACAACTCAAAAAGTATACCATACACATGCTTAGGAGTAACTACCTCTGGTACTATCTCCTCCACATCCATAAGGACCTTTTCATCTCCTTCATCATGATCGTCCTCATTAGGATCATAGTCCTCATCCATAGAATCATCGATCTCCTCCTTGACAGCGATAAATCTCTAAGATCAAGATGTATGCACTCGCCTCTAACCAACCTCAAACAAACCTAGTAATGGGAACCCCAAGAACTAGAGGAACCCACAAAAGTGCCCTATGTTGAACATCCACCATCTCCTATACGAACCTATAGAAAGTGGGCACTGAGGGAAAATCCTTAGTAAAATCTTCTCTAAACTATTGAAGAACCCTGGTGGCATCATGAGCCTCAATCAAGCCATTCCTATTGGTCAAATACTTCACCTCTTGGTAGTAGTCACAAACTACCCTATCACCTGGCCACAACCCCTCCATATCAACATAGGGATCAAAAATGAAATCATCATCTATAAGTGCAGCCACGACACGAGTGATAGCATCATAAGAACCAAGGCAACCCCATCGCATGGCTCTTGGTAATCTGGGATCAAAAAGAAGCACACCCCTCTAAAATGAAAGAATATGCTCTAAAATTCAAGACATAATGAGAGAAGTATGACTAAAGTCAAAAGCACTATTGATAGTCATTTTCACACATCAACTCAAGTAGAACAAAGATCACTCTACTTCTCATGAAAAGGTAACTAATCTAGGAGATTAGTTTCCTCCAAGGTCCCTGTTGGTTAGGTCACAACAATGTTGGAGCAACTAAGTGGTCTATGTCAGTGTTTGTTCAAAGTGCCTATACTGGTAAATATAATCTTGGACTGAATAGATGAATTCTCTATGTAGACAAGTGTGATCTATAGGCTCACAATTCCTAGATCTAATCCTAAACTAATCTGAATATAAAGAAAATGCAAAACAGGGTTAGGGTTTAGAGAAAAATGAAATAAAAGAAATGGGTAGTCTCTGCATTTATTTTCACTTAATATATTTGGTGAGATTCAAATAACCTAAAATGCAATTATCAGTATTTCACACAATCACATACATCTCAGATGCCAAATCTAAGCAATCAGTGAGAAATTGGAATGAAAAGTATGAAAACACCATATTACATGTGCAGAAAGAAAACTTTATTCCTCAATCTAATATTAAGATGAAACAATTAAGTACGTATCTCACTAGAGTATACCAAATGCTAATGAAATGATCAAACACACTACCACAAGATGGCAGGAAAATAAAGAAGACTAGCTATTTTCTATTAATTAGCACCAAAATTGGTAGATTACATACAACAGCAGGATTCCCACACTGGAGATGTGTTACAGTTCGCCCTTATATGCCTTTACAAAAAGTCTAGACTAGTAGAAAAATCTCTATATTCCCCTCTTTTCAAAACCAAGTGGCACTCCTTTTATAGAGGTGATATTTAATTACATTAACGACTAGGTCAGCCTAGTAGGATAGAACCTATCTACAAGTTACATGCTTAATTCAAAATTCCAAAATTAGGTCAGCCCTATACCCACGCCAAGGCCACCAACATTACAAAATTTACAATTTATAAAATGTGTCATCCCTTTTGGATTTATATCAACATCAACTTATTTTTGAATTGAGATATTACATCTTTGAAAGAATAATAAATGAAAGAATTTTGAAATGAATTACAAGGATATCAAGCCTCTCTAAGAAAATGGTTGTTTAAATTAAGGATAGCCTCATTTATGTCATTATGATTCAGCCCTTGATGGTACTTCATCTTCATCCTTTAGGAGAATGCTGACTATTTGAGTTTTCCATGAAGCTTTGTGAATTCAGTCAACTGTTCGAGGAAGTCCCTGAATGCAGCTTTTAATCTCATCAACTCATCAATGCCTTGTTTAGTTAGCTGCTAATGAAGGGATCCTGTGAACTCCTTAACCATTTTGAATGTAGGGAGAGCCACGGAGGACTCATCCTTGAAGGTACAAGGGATGGTCTCAATGAATTTTTCAATCTTTGTCATACTTTCATCTTTTGCCTCCCTCCTGGCTTTGAGTTTATCTTTACACTTCTGTAGCACCTTAACCCTTAGTTTCCCTACCTGCACCCATTCTACCACCAGCCCCTGATCATCCTTGTCAAAAATGTCCAATCATAAAAGCTCACTAGATGGCACTACCTTCATTCTATATATAATTGAGAGGTACCCCTTCCATACCAATAGTTCTTCATCAATTTGGTTCTCCAACTCTTGTAACTTCTATGCCTCATCACTAATAGTGTGATAGGCTCTCATTTCTTCTTTGATAGCCTTGCTACCAAGAGCCTCCAATTCATCTTTCCATATAGTGGTAGTAGAGAGGATTACCTTAGGGTCCACTGGGTGACCATCATTCTACAGGGCTTCCATTATGTCTAGTGCAGGGGCACTTGAATCCACTAAGACCACCAAATGTGTCATGTATGCAATGAATTGTCCTACCTACTTATTTAGTTCTTCTTTTGCTTCTTCATCCTTCTTCATCCTTTCTAGGATGGTAGACACAACTCCTTGCAACATTTTATTTTCTTATTCTCTTCTCCAATGGCGAGGTTAATCTATTATATGCTAGTCTCCAGGTTCCATTGAAGATTCTTCGTTATCTACTAATGGGATGGCCACTTGAACTACTATGGTTGCCTGTGCATCAGTGGTTATGGTGGAGAGTGTTCTATCTCTTTTTGTCTTTGCTTAAGACTTGAACACTTCCACTATTACTAAGAAGTTTTCCCCTTCTATGTAGGTCCTCTTTCTCTTCTCAACGGTGTTGTTCAACCACACTATTAGCCATGTTCCTATAGTTACTATGCTTGTAGGAGGTGGAGGTGAAGCACTAGTCTTCCTTGGAGTGAAATCAAGTGAAGGATCAGGAGAAGAGTGAAGGGAAGGTGTTAAATCATTGTTTCTTCAGAGCCTTATGTCTCTTCACCCTGATCAGTTGGAGGAGAGAAGATGCCCTCCACAAGCTGATCCAAGTTTTCAACATTTACCTTAGGGAAAAGGGGATCTTTAGTTGCACCCTCCTTTACTATCCACTCACCATCATCTCTTGAAGGTTTTGCTTGTTAAGCAACTTAGGAGAGTGTTAGGGCCTCTACCTATGGAGGAGGAGATTGAGGAATGGGTGAAGAGATAGAAGGTTGAGGAGAAGGAGTTGTTATAGGTGTTTGGGGAGATGGAATAGGTTTATATCCTTATGTAAATGGTTGGGCAATGGTATGTGAAGGTGGTGAAGACATGGTTGGGGAAGGTGATGCAGAAAGAGGTGGAATTGTGATTTTGAGTAGTGCTTGATGAACTTGAGGTGGAGGTTGTGGAGTAGCATGAGTAAGTGATGAGGAAGAGGGTGTGGGAGATTGTGTGGATGCTTGTGGAGGTGATGAGGAAGGAGGCATACTGATGCAGAGGCATCCACACTATAACCTTGACATATAGCACGGATGTCCGCAACCCTTCATCAACATCATCATATTTAACTTAACACTGTCAGCATCATCATATTTTCCCTGCCGACCGATATCCTCCTGCAGACAAGCCTTCATCCTTTCGCATGTCCGCAGTGCCCTCATATCCGACTATCGGCAGCATCATCATGTTCGGCAAGCGCAAACATCCTCCTGACGTTCACTGTTCTCCTTACCGACGACCTCTACCTTCACTATCTTCAGCATCATGATGTTCAACATCATGTTCGTCAGCAGGATATAAAATATCCTGTTCCTTCCATATATCCTGATGATGTTCCTCAACTTCACGCACCTTTCCTTCGATGCTTACGTCACCCCAATATCCGGATGACGATTATCCTAATGACGATGACGTCACATGCAGCTCCTCAATATCCTACTGCTCTGATATCCTGATGACGTATATCCCGATGATGATGACGTCATATGCAACTCCTTCAAATATCCTGTTGTTGGCCAAACTTAACTCTTTTTCAGCCCGCGATCAACCTGATCTTCTACCTTATGCTGATACGCTCCTCCTCGGCAACACCTGATGATGATCACCCCAACACACATTCACTTCATGCAATCGACTGCATCATGTTCATCTCCCTTTACTCAGATGACGCCCGAAGTAACTGCAGGATATAACCCGAAATATCCTGATGATGTCGTTGTAACAATTTTCCACACTTAGCGAATTTCCAATCCGCCGAACCCCCGGGGATGACCTGATCCACTTCTAGGGTGATCTTCCAGACTCTAATCTATCAGCTCGGCCTAGCACATACCCATGCTAGGGTTCTCAACACCTCTTGATCGCGATCCTGCACACCTGCATGCAAACAAACAAACTAAATCCTAACCTACTGTACATAGCCATTCCACCGATTCGACGAATCAACCGGTGGAATGGATCAGCGAATCCATGTACCCACCAAAACAGCAAATCGATCACACAATGGAGATCAAACAGAAGATGAACACAACAGGATCTCTTATTGATTTCAAAAGATGCAATTACAATGATCAGCCTCACTCTCTGTCACTCCTCTTCAATGCAATACAATACTATCTCTAAAATCAACCGATCCTCATGCATATATAGGATCTCTGGCGAGTACTACTGACCCGACTCCAAGCAGCTGGGAACTCTCTCCAGGCGGCTGGGAGATCCAACCGAACATACCTCATGACAACTGTCCTAACAACCTAGCTAAAAATAGCAAAGCCTAGTCAACATGACCTTATTACATGCATTGGTCTTATCTGACCTTCTTGAAAACATTAACAAGACTCAAACTAACTAACTGCCTCATGGAGGCCAGCTGTCAGGTAGGTGCTCCTGCACCATACTCCCCAACAGAAAAGAACTCATGTCCCATGAGTTTAGTATGTGGAAGTCCTCCACCTTTACACCTTGCCCTGTCAGTCTTCTGACCTGTTCCAGCTTTATCTTCTGCTGTCTCTTGGCTGCTCCAAGACTTCTGAACTGTAACTTGCTTTCTTGCAAGTAAATCCTCATGCCTGTCAATGTAGGCCCTTCTCTCACATACCCTATGTTTGTCAGGTTGTCTGACCAGAACCTCTGTCTGAACTGCCTCTTGAACTTCTGTAATGTTCAACTCTGTCTTTCTATCAACCTTTATAGGACAAACAATAGCCCCAACTATGACAACATCCTTGTCATTCCTCTCAACTGGTTGCTGTTTGCACCCCTGTTTCTGAACCTACTGCTGACCTCTGTCAGTCAAAACTAAAACTTTCTTCAACCTGTTGTCCTTAACAACTCCTTTCCCTGCAGTGTCCTCAACTGCCTTTATGCCTGCTCCTATAGGCTTCTGCACAAACTCCTTCTTTCCCACTAAAATGACTTGGGCTGCCTTCTGTACTGCAGCATTTGCCTGCAATGGCATCAACTTAATAGTCTTCCCATCTTTCTTGATGGTGTAGGTATTAGCATACCCATCATACAGTACCCTTCTATCAAATTGCCATGGTCTACCCAACAGTAGGTGACAACATTCCATGGGCAAAATGTCACACAAAACTCTATCATGATATGCTCCAATCTGAAAATCAACATATGCCTGTTCATATACCCAAAGTGATTGACTATCACTCACCCAAGATGCCTTGTAAGGGTGTTGATGTGGAATCCTTTCCAAATGCAGTTTATCCACCATTTCCTGAGATACCATGTTGTCTGTTGAACCAGTATCAATGACAACCTTACATACTTTACCCTTGCTCTTGCATGTGGTCTTGAAAAGAGCTCTTCTTTGCATCAGATCCTTTGATGCCTGCAAACTAATTCTCCTTAGCATCAATGCTTCTCCATCCTCAGGATATGCATAATTGTCAGGTTCTCTATTTTTTTGATAAGTGTTTGAACTTTGCACACTTTGCTCTTCTTTCTCTTCTTGCACAAGTTGTACTCTCTTGTCATTCGTTCTATCATCTCTAGATGATGAACCTTTGTTTTCTGGACATTTGAAAGATGGATGACCAAACTCACCACAGGTGTAACATTTTCCTGAAAATGTAGTAGAACCTCTACCACCTCCAAATCTGCCTCTATTACCTTTCCATCCACCTCTGAAATCAGACTGTCCCTGTCCTTTACCAGTGTCTTCTTGACCCTCATTGGTTTGCCTTGTTGTAGGGGCTAATCCTTTTCCCCTCATATTGCTGCCTCTTCCTCTCATGGACTTATCTTGTCTCCTATTCATCTTTTCTTCAATCCTGATTGCCATTTGGTAACAATCCTCCACATTCTTAGGGTTAGCTAAAACTAACTCATCCTGTATGTTCAATCTCAAACCAGCCAAGTACCTAGCCACCTTTTCTACCTCATTCTCATGATGACCAGATCTCATACTCAACTTATAAAACTCCTCAGTATATGCCTTCACATCCATTTCCTTCTGCCTTAAAAATTGCAGCTTCTTAAACATCTGAATTTCATAATCCTTAGGCAAGAATTTACCTTTTATCCTTGCTACCATCTTATCCCATGAAGTGATCTTTGACTTCCCTTGTTTCCTTCTCTCGGATTGTACATAATCCCACCATACCAAAGCATGACCTCCTAACTTGGTCTTTGCAATCTTTACCTTCTGATCCTTAGCAACATCTTCACATTCAAAGTGATTATCAAGTGCAGCAATCCAATCCAGTAACTCATCTTCATTCAAACTTCCATTATACTTGGAAACATCAACCTTTACCTTAGGTTTATCACTCTGCACTGCCTTTAACAGTTTTGCAAATTTCAGGTCTTCAGCATCCAGATCTTCAGCTACCTCTTCATACTCTTCAACAGCATCTTCATCTTCTTCAGACTCACTGTCTTCCACTTCCCTCTTTTTGTTCTTCTCCAAGGCTACAAGCCTAGCTTGAAGTGCTTCAGCAAGCTCCTTCATCTTCCTCATCTCTCTGGCATGTTTTTCCTTCATCTCCTGCAATTCCCTTGCAGTACCACTACCTTTCGGAGGCATTTTGTCAACCTCTCACTTCTCTACCTCTATCTTTTCAGTGACAGACTCAACTCTACCTTCTACCCTTTCGGTGACAGAATCAACACACAACAGCCCAATCCTTTTGCTGAGCTCTGATACCACTATGATGCAGAGGCATCCACACTATAACCTTGACATAAAGCATAGATGTCCGCAACCCTTCATCAACATCATCATATTTAACTTAACACTGTCAGCATCATCATATTTTCCCTGCCGACCGATATCCTCCTGCAGACAAGCCTTCATCCTTTCGCATGTCCGCAGCGCCCTCATATCTGACTATCGGCAGCATCATCATGTTCGGCAAGCGCAAACATCCTCCTGACGTTCACTGTTCTCCTTACCGATGACCTCTACCTTCACTATCTTCAGCATCATGATGTTCAACATCATGTTCGTCAGCAGGATATAAAATATCCTGTTCCTTCCATATATCCTGATGATGTTCCTCAACTTCACGCACCTTTCCTTCGATGCTTACATCACCCCAATATCTGGATGATGATTATCCTGATGACGATGACGTCACATGCAGCTCCTTAATATCCTACTGCTCTGATATCCTGATGACGTATATCCCGATGACGATGACGTCATATGCAACTCCTTCAAATATCCTGCTGTTGGCCAAACTTAACTTTTTTTCGGCCCGCGATCAACCTGATCTTCTACCTTATGCCGATATGCTCCTCCTCGGCAACACCTGATGATGATCACCCCAACACACATTCACTTCATGCAATCGACTGCATCATGTTCATCTCCCTTTACTCGGATGACGCCTGAAGTAACTGCAGGATATAACCCGAAATATCCTGATGATGCCGTTGTAACAATTTTCCACACTTAGCTAATTTCCAATCCGCCGAACCCCCGGGGATGACCCGAGCCACTTCCAGGGTGATCTTCCAGACTCTAATCTATCAGCTCAGCCTAGCACATACCCATGCTAGGGTTCTCAACACCTCGTGATCGCGATCCTGCACACCTACATGCAAACAAACAAACTAAATCCTAACCTACTGTACATAGCCATTCCACCGATTCGACGAATCAACCGGTGGAATGGATCAGCGAATCCATGTACCCACCAAAATAGTAAATCAATCACACAATGGAGATCAAACAGAAGATGAACACAACAGGATCTCTTATTGATTTCAAAAGATGCAATTACAATGATCAGCCTCACTCTCTGTCACTCCTCTTCAATGCAATACAATACTATCTCTAAAATCAACTAATCCTCATGCATATATAGGATCTCTGGCAAGTACTACTGACCCGACTCCAAGCGGCTGGGAACTCTCTCCAGGCAGCTGGGAGATCCAACCAAACATACCTCATGACAACTGTCCTAACAACCTAGCTAAAAATAGCAAAGCCTGGTCAACATGACCTTATTACATGCATTGGTCTTATCTGACCTTCTTGAAAACATTAACAAGACTCAAACTAACTAACTGCCTCATGGAGGCCAGCTGTCAGGTAGGTGCTCCTGCACCACATACATGTGGGAGATATGGTGGGGTTTGCCTCCTTGGGTGCAAGCTAACTGACATCTTGAGCAGTAGGAGGAGGCTTGACATTCTTTCTCTTCCTTCTGATTAATGCCACATTAGCTTCCTCATCCTCACTAGACTCTACTTCCACTACTTTTCCTTTTACTTTCTATTTTATAGCAGTGGAAGCCCTAGTTTCCCCTTGTTCTTCTTGTCTTGCCTCTCCTGCTACAACCTTTGACATAGGTGGGGCTGAGGATTCCCCTTTCTTAGTTTTCTTCTTATTATAATCCTTAGATTCTTTGGTGGCTTGGTATGGGTCAATAATTGCATAAGGCTTCTTCAGCCAATCCAAAGTTTTATCAATCACCCATTTTTCCCTATTATCAATGAAAGAGTACTCCATTACAATCCAATCAATGTCATCCATGGGTTCATTGAACACCTTATTTTTGTTAGGAGTAATCCATGACCTTCCCATCTTCCTGAAATCCTTTAGGGATCCTCCCCACATTGTAGTCCTTGACCATGTGTAAGGTCAATCTAAAATAGTCCCTTTTTTAGACTTCATGATCATCAAGGCAATCTAGCCAATGATCTTCCAATGTTGGCTCATGTTTGTACAAGGCCCCTATCAATGGGCTAACCTTTCTAATTGGGTCATATATGTTCCTTATGTGGCCATATAGGTCCAAGGATAAGGGAACCATTTCTATCTCTACAGTTTTGGCATTTATCATATTGATGTAGGAGTATTCCCCTACCTTGATTGGGAACTAGAATTTTGACTTGTGTTTTCCAGCCACCAACTTATGCACCTCAACCAACTACCTACAGATTTTGAACAAAATTATCCTATCACCAGGATACCTTGGTATTTATATGGGGCCTTGTGAAACCCAACCACTCTAATGTATGAGAAATTCTTGAACTAGATATACCAATTGCCCTAGTTTGTCAGTTCATTGGTGGCTTCCACTAATAATCTATTTGCATAGTCATTCTTAAGCCCCTGAATGACTACATAGATGAATGCATCATTGACCAAACATTAATTCTTCTAGCTCTCCTCAAGCTCCAACTACAAAAATTGATCATACACTTTGGTTTCTCCTAGTTGGAGAGAACCAACCTACATCAACCCTAGAAAGTTAGCCTGATAAGCTGGAGGTACACTAAATATGATGTCATGTATAATCAGTTGGTCTCTAACACCTCTAACAACTACTCATGGAGATTGTCACTAATAAGAGTACCCCAGTATATCTTCTCTCCATCTATAATTTTCATGAAAAATTGGCACATCTAGGGTGTCCATTCCTTGGTAGTACCAAGACCATAAATCATGTTGAGGAGTGTAATGGCATATTTTCCATCTTCCTTGAACTCACTCCTATGTTGCTCCTGATCCATCTTCAAATGATTTTTTCTTTGGGCAACGAAGAGATGTTAGTTGATGTAGTCAGTTACAGTTTTATGCATCTTCTTATAATAGTCCAAGGTAGTTTTGATAGTGACTTTTGTCATACTTTCCATATGTGGGGAGTCCGAAGACTCTTTCTATCATATCAGCCCCAATATCGAGAACAACCTACCCTACTACACCAAACACTTTCCTTTGCTTCTGATCATATCTCTGAGCACATTTCAAGACCAACTCAAGAGATTTTAGGGATATAGGAAATGCAACGACTTGAACCAACCCTAAACCAGCCATGCATTGTGCCTGTAGAAAGGTCCTATCTCCCTCATTGTTGACTCTTTGTAGAAACTCTTGGACATCAACGTGCCCCAAATCCATGTCCCCAATCTTGGAATAGGGAGAGAACATCTTGGATGGGGAATGATACCCCTTGAAATCATACTTCATCTCTCATGTTGGGAGGGTTCTCTTGCATTTCTGTAATGAGCACCAAAACCATCCATTATAACATAATGGTGATAATTATATATATTATTTAAGTCCAACAAATTCCATAATCTTAAAAAATATACTTGAAATGCGTCAGAACAAATAGCAAATTATATTTTCCTTATAAAGCATCGGGGACCCTAGGAGTCTGGCACCCACTCAAAGGATAGTACTGTGTGAACATCAGGCATCAAGAATCAAGGTGACCTCATAACCCATGCCAAAATGGAAAGCAAAAACCCATAACTTTGACCCACGGATATTGAAATCTTGTCTAGCTAAAAAAATGTCAGAGATCAGGGACTAGGGTGACCTTCAAACTTATGCCTGAAATGCAAAGGAAAACAAGTAATCTTGACATCGTGATCCTGAGTATCTTAGTACATTCTGCCATCAAGGATTGGGGAGGTCATCAAACCAATGTTAAAATATCAACCAAAACCATGAGAGCTCGATACATCGATCACGAAAGCTTAACGCTTTAATTCATCAAGGATCAAGGACTGAGGAGACTTACAAACTCATGCTTAAAAAGCAAAGTAAAATGAGACATCCCAATTACCACATCTCACACGACTTTATCAATGATCTAGATACCAAAGACTTAAATATCATAAGGCAACAAAAACAAGCAAAGGTTGAAACATGCAATCCTGAAAGACTTCGGATTCAAAACATCAAGGATCAGGGATCGAGGAGCACCTCAAACTCATGCTCAAAAATAAAAGTGACACAAACAAACCTGACACCACGATCCTGAGAGTCTTGATATATTGCAATGTTGAGGATTGGGGATAACTCCCATCTCATGCCCAAAAAATAAGGTGAAATGATAAAGATCGATACGCTAATCCTAAAAGACTTAGCTAACACATAGTGTCATGAATCAAGGATTAAGGCAAACTCACACCACATGACGAAAAGGCATGAAAGAATAAAAATAATTGAAGCCCTGAAAAGGCAACATGACATCATCAAAATAGCCTCGAAAGGTGCGCAAATGCAACAAATGGATTCAAATGACAAGAATTTACCCAAAACAATTAAAACATTACAAAGAAAAGGGAAGATGCAAACAAAAGAAATCAAAATAAAAGAAAAGAAAATGGGCATACAAACTATTTAGTAGAAAAAGTGGATAGGGTTAATAATTAGATCCTCCTTTCACTACTAACATTCAAGGACATTTAACTGAGTTGAATCACAACTTTTGCAAGAGGATTCACCTACAGGTTGGTTGTCACTTGTAATGATAGGGAAATTTAGAAATTATTTATTAATGTATTAATTTAATGCTCAAGAATGCTCAAAACCTTAATTATGCTAAATTGTAAGTAAATGGATAAATTACAACAAATGCTCACAGACAAAGCAATTAACAGGTATTAGTTACTGACCATTTTTTGAAGTCTAGGAATCTAAATAGTTGGGGGCTTTGTGACTAGCGCCCGAGCCCAATGCAGTACTTTATTCAGGGTGTTCCGGACTCCTTCCAACACTAATGATCTATGTTCTATCATTTTTCGGCTCTATAGATACAGAGGGCACTATGACTAGCACCCAAGCCCAAGGTAGGATGTTCTTCAAGATGTCAGGACCTTTTATGATGTTGATTATCATTGTCACAGAGATTTCTATACCTACAACCTCGGAGGGCTTTATGACTAGCACCCTAGCCTAGATATTGCACCAAACTGCTATTGATGGTCAGGAACACTGAGAGGGGGGTGAATCAGTGTTCTATAAACCTTTTCTTGTACTTTTACTTTTAACCATTTCAAAGGATTAATCAAATAGAAGCATAATATATAAATAAACAGCATCCACAAAAGCATGACACATAACACCAAGATTTTATGTGGAAAACCCGAAAAGGGAAAAACCATGAAGAGGATTAGCTCTCAAATATATATTGCAATCTCTAAAAAAATAATTTTCAGGCTTGGTCACTCCATGGGCCTAGAACATGATAGCTCAGTGCCATGAAGTACAACTAGGTTTAGCAGGCTCACTACCTCAACCCTAAACCTAGCAAGATTACAATAAGGGTTGTTAAATCCTGAGGGTTGTTAAACCTTGTTAAAGGCTCACTGCCTTGATGACGAAGGCTTGCTTCCAATCACATTACACATGAAAACTAAATATTGCTTAAGCATCTGCCACTATGCCAGGGTGCAGTCATTTAGCAACTAAATTTTGAATCCCAAATCTTAATCACTGCTTCTCTTCTAATTCTACTCTTCTATTCACATGCTCACATCACACACACACCTCTACACTTCCTCAACTAAACTTCATTTCTCTTATATATCCACATCATGATTTGATTCATAGTCAGGTCAGCATCCAAGAAGGAAACGTGTACATAGAAAGATGTCACTTGTCGGCTCAATCCAATGTACTAAAGGTTATGCAGACCCAAATCTTTTCCCAAACATGTTCATATAGGTTGGCTCTAATCATTTAATTACTTACATAGATCTTTCACACATTACCCTTTCTCCGCATCATGATTTATCTCACCAGTCAGCCTATTCCTCAAGAGCATGCTTAACAGGTTCATTTTTTGACTTGCAACTTCTACTGTGGATCACAAAACACTTCCAAAATTGTATCAAGGACTCTTCATACATTCCCAATCTTACCCTTAGAACCACAAGGCATGATATCATCTTGCAGAGAAATGCAGACCATCAGAACTTAGACTCTGTCTCTGTCAAACTCTGTCATACACTATGCCGATACTTAGCAGCTTGTAGCTAACCTTATGGTGGACTTCAAATCTCCTAACTTTGGAATAAGACACTTCATACAAGTATTTACAACACCTTAAAACTGCATAACAAAATATTTATTTGTGGAGGAATGCGGACCACTGCACTAGACCCTATTCACTATTCCTGCTATACCTTTGCTTATCCGAACTTAGACAATTCTTTAAGGTGACTTCCAGAGGAGATCAAGACTTAACCTTTGAAGAATAACACTATCAAACAACTGATAACATCATACATGAACTGCATTAACTGATCATCATCTGTGGAGACATACTATCTGACTTACTATCCTCTACTCATAATACTTTTCATACTTAGCCATTTTCTGTCAACCAGACCTGGGATCCTATATATTCTTCTGGAGATATCTCTTCCTGTCATGGTGATAGGATTTCTAAGCCTTGTTTCCATCAATGAGACCATACAGGTCCATACTAGAGCATTGTCTCTTGCCAACAATCTCCCCCTTTAGCATTGATGGCAACACTTAGTGAAAAATGTTTGACTATTCCCCCTTACTATATACACTTTATTTTCTTGCTCCCCTTGAGATGATTATCCATTTTTCACTGAACTTCTTCTCCCCCTTTGATATCAATGGAAAAGGGTGTGATCTGAAACCAAAATTTGTCAAAACTTCAAAATTTTGTATTCTGTCACATATTTACAAGTACAATCTTCATCTTAATTTGTGACTAGAGGCAAAATGTCACTATAGATAGTCTATATTAAAGCTATTTCTCTGTTCCATCTGTTCCTTGCATTTTCTAGGATATGGACGTGTCCATTCATCAGAAAAACTAGCTTCTCTACCCTCTACACATCTAATGGTGTATCAACTAGTGCAAGTGATTTCATGGCTTCATCTGCCAGATTGGTCATGGAATTAATTTTTGGACTTATTAGTCCCCTTAACTGGCACAACCTATCTCTAACTTATCCCCTTTTCTTCATTAGATTTCTTAACTCACTATGAATGCTTGCAACTTGAGCTTCTTTGGCATTTATTGACTCAACTGTCAGATGATATGTCTCAGAGATAGTAATCAGTTTGAGTTCCAAAGCTTTGGTTTTATCATCTAATTCCTTTGTAACTTTTAGCCAAGATAAGCAGAACTTATAAACTTTATAGGCTTCCTCAATAGCACTTTGTATGCCTTTTATCACATTTTCTAATGTAGTTTTATCTTTTGCTAACATAGCCTTTAACTCAATCAATCTCTTTTCATTGAACTCTTTTCTAATTTTTGCTTCTATAGACTTTTCAAAAGACTCAAAATGTGTACTTATAGAGTCTAATAGCTCTTTGAAATGATTAGCAGATGATAACAAGGTACCCTTTTGAAATGTTGGCATCAACTTTTCTATAATGATAGATGCATCATTTATCAACTTATTGTCTTGGTCATGTGATTTCATCATCTCTTCCTGTGCCTTGGCCTAAACAATAGATACTAGCTTGAATTTTTGTACGGGTGACAATGAGGCCAAGTTGATTGGTCCTTGAAGGAGTTCAGACTCATCTATAACTTGCTAACTTCCAGAACCAACTAAGACATCTACAGTGTCTCTTGCTCTCTCAGATACTTCCTCTTGATTTCATTTTAGAGAATTCATGTCCATATTTTCTAGTTGATTTGTGTTTTGTTCCGGTGTAGGGCTCCTTATATGTTCCCTATTGTCTTCATCCTTAGCTTGTTGCTCAAGAGAAAAATCAGTTTCAATTTTACCTTGATCTGTCATATCCACTATATCAATGTTGGGGACTTGATTACTCTGTTCAAGTCCTTGATTTTGACTCATCTCCAGTGGAGATAAGTCTTCATCATTTGCTTCTTTATTGTCATAGATAGTGGGAATATTGTTTTTCTTCAATGTCGCTAGGGTGATTTCCTCTGTTTCTTTGACCACTTTGTCAATTTCTCCCAACATCAATGAGTTTATTCTTTTCTTGGTCCTGAAAGTATCTTTGATTTCCTTTGAGATTTTGATCTTCTCCTCAGGAGTGATTCCCAGACATAATCGTATCAATGAGTGCTCTCTTAGCTCAACATCTTTTTCCATAGCTGTTTCTTTTCTTGTACTTATTATGTTACCCAGGTTGTGTGGTAGATCAATAATAATTTCAATCAGGACCTTATTGTAGATGTTTAGATATTCTATAATACTAGTCTCAATGATTCTCGTGTTTGGATCATTGTATTCATCATACAACTGAGCTATGGGTTTCAAATTTCCATCAACTATTATGGCTTTGAGAACGTCTTCAAGACTTATAGTAGCCTCTTATGTCTGGGAGTTATCTTGTTGTACCCTTTGTCCATATTTACTCTTATCAGAGGTTTTCTTATTGGCTTCAGAGGCTTTAGTAGCCTTAGTCTTTATCCTTTTCACTTTCTTATCTGATTCAGTTGCTTCATCATCAATGGCTATGCTAACATGTGTTCTCTTTGCCTTGGTTTTCTTTCTCTTGGAGCTAGTGGAAGGAGTTTACATGCTTGTAGAAGATGTGGGATCATAGGGAATGGATGTGGCTTCTGTAGAGGTGGAGGCTCTAGTTTTCTCTTTTGACTTCTCTATCCCTTTTGGCTTACCCCTGGTTTCTTCCAGAGCTCCAAGTGATTCACCTTTTTTCTTTTCTTCTACTTCCTTGATGGCTTGTGCCTTTTCCCTTGCCTTTGCCACTTCTTTTGTAAAGACAACTTTTATGGTGATTTCTTCTGCCACTTTCTTCACTTTCTTGGAGATTTTAGATTTTCTAACTTCAACATGAATTTTTGCATGCAATTCATCATAGGTTCCGAATCTTTCTTCCTTAGGGTCTCTAGGTTTACTTAGTACATGTTGTGCATAATTATCTAGAATTCTCTCATCTACCTCATACCCCATGGGCATTACCCATACAGTTCTAGGCTCAACAACCTCCATCAAACACTAATCCTTTATAACAATAAAGCAAATATTGTCTTTGTATTTTTCAACCACTATTTTAGGAATTCTTTCTCTAGCTTGCATTGTCCTTTGGAAATTTTTGAAAAAGCCCCATAGGGCAGTGTTTTGAGCATTTATATCACCTATGTTAAATATATGATCTCTGATTTGTATTGCAATAGGTTTATCACTTGTCCAAATGAGATTTTTCATTCCTAACAATTCTTGCATGAAATAAAAGAATAGGCAAACAATCAGCGTACCGTACTTGAATGGATATTTCTGCTCTTTGGTTTTCCTCAGATTTTGCATCAATTGTTGTCAAAGCAGTTGACACAGATCATACTCTGCATCTTCCTTTACCATCTGAAATGTTGTATAAATTGCAGTGCTGGAGACTGAATTTTCCCTATTTGAAAAATATATGTTGTACCCAATAACCATAGATGCGAATTTTATTGCATTGTCTTTAATGTCATTGATGGTAACTACCCTCTTATCCAACTTTGCTCCAGTCACCTTCATGACCTTGTCATTCTTTACGGCTTTCAATAATGGTAATGATCCAATGGAGTACAAACCAGTAACTGCCCTTAAGGCTTCTTTTGTAATCTTAAAGGGTCTTTCAAGCCATATGAATTCATCATGGACTCTACTCAAAACATACCAGACCCATCCATCCTCAGTGAAAGTCAGAAAATTGATGTAGTCAATGAATTTCTTAGTTTCAAATATTTTTAATTCGCCCTTCAACACGTAACCCTCATCGCTCAAGTGATTCAGAAATAAGTCAGTGAGATTGATTCTCCGGTGTTCTTCTAGGGAGACATCAATATAAGCCCTAATATCCTCTCCATGCAAGACTCCATGAGGAACTTCTAAAAATGCACCCATCTGATTGACTTCTACCGATTTGCATGGGTGTTTCTTGAATTTTGGTCTTGGACGCTCAGTAATGTCTACAACTTGTGGAGTCACCATTTCCTATTTTAACCAAAGTTTCAAAAATAGGGTTTTTAATGAGTGTACCTTGTTCCATTACGTTAGGGTTTTTCAGAATTCTTCAATTTCTTTGAATCTTGGTCGTGGATGCTCAATAACTTCTCCAATCTCCCTGAAAACTTGAAAGTGTCAAGTGCAAAATGATTTTGGTACCCAGCAGATTTCCTTTTATCCTCAGCATGACTTGACCTAATTGTCATTAATGCTTATTTTAAAAGCTTTCGAAAACCCCTCAATGTAGAACACAATCGATTAAGATTGCTCCGCAATATACTGCATTAACCCTTTTACTTCTGATTTTTCTTTTAAGAGCTTTGTTGCATCAAATTGTACATCTTCATGCCTGATTCTGGCACCCACTTTCTAGCTGGGGGTTTTGAATTTTCAACACTGCTCCCCCTAAGCTAGAGCTCTCGATTTATTCTTCAAAGAAGGTATACACATCAGATGTTGGTACGGATCTATCCTCAATTAAAATTACTTCCTTATCAATCCAGATCTTGTCCATTTCTTCCTTAGTTTCAATTGCATCAATCTTTTCTTTTCCTTTCTCATTTTTCTACTATGTTTTCCTTTCTTCAGAGTAGTGAATTTTCTTCACATTCTTGTTTCTGCAAAATCTTGCAACACGTCCAAATTTGTTGCAATTGAAGCACACCATGTTCTTTTGACCTTGATTCCTTCCATTGATTGAATTTGATCTACATTGATTAGCCATATGTCCAAATCTATTGCATGCAAAACTCTTTCCATTGAATGATTGATTGTTCCTTGTATTTTGAAAATTTGTTCTTACCAAACTTATGCATTCAACAGCTCTATGGCCAATGTTATTGCATGTGAAGCATTTACCCTTAAAAGATTGTTCACTCCTCCCATTCTTGAAATTTCTCCTAATCTGATTTCTACATTCATTTGCTATATGACCAATTTTCTTGCAATTGAAACATTGACCAGAGAATGATGGAATTTTTTGATTTATTCTGCTCCTACACTAAGTAGCCTTATGACCATACTTATTGCATGAATTACAATAACCATTGAAAGATGGGAACCTTTGAGCATTTGGTTGTCTGATTGGAGGTCTTCTAGGTCTTCTTCTTTGATTTTTGAACTAGTATCCTTTGTTTTTCCTTGACTCAGTGTTCATTTGACCAGAGTTTGAACTTTCTCATTTCTCAAACCCTAAACCATGTTTGTCATTAGCATTCTTCTAGCTAGCAATCATTTCATCAAGCTTAGTAGAACTTATCTTGAATTTTTCTTCAAAACTTCTGGCCTTTTCAAGGTCTGTTTTTAAACTTATAATTTCTTTTTCAAGTTTTGCATAATCTTCTAATCTATTTTTCAAAATTAGATTCAAATCATCTTCTGCTCTTGATCTTTCCATAACTTCTGCTTCTAATTCATTCAAGGCTTCATTTGCTGAGATCAATTGATTATTAACTTTTTTGTATTTGTCTTTAAATTTCTTGACTTGCTCTTTTAGTTTCAAGATGCATTCATTAGCTTGTTGCAAGTTTTCTTTCAGATCCCTGACTTCTGCTTTAGAGTTTTCAAGATCCATAAGAGCTGCTTCTAGTTGGTTGTATCTTTCATATTTTCCATACCTTCCTGCTACCATGATCATACTATCCCAGATCTTCCTTAAGTTGTTAAGATTTTTCCAGGGAACCTTGCTCTGATACCAATCGTTGATTGTTAGGAACACTGAGAGGGGGGGTGAATCAGTGTTCTATAAACCTTTTCTTGCACTTTTACTTTTAACCATTTCAAAGAATTAATAAAATAGAAGCATAATATACAAATGAACAACATCCACAAAAGCATGACACATAACACCAAGATTTTACATGGAAAACCTGAAAAGGGAAAAACCATGGAGAGGATTAGCTCTCAAAAATATATTGCAATATCTACAAAAATAATGTTCACGCTTGGTCACTCCATGGGCCTAGAACATAATGGCTCACTGCCATGAAGTAAAACTAGGTTTAACAGGCTCACTACCTCAACCCTAAACCTAGCAATATTATAATAAGGGCTATTAAACCTGTTGAAGGCTCACTAACGGCTCACTGCCTTGATGACAAAGGCTTTCTTCCAATCACATTGCACATGAAAACTAAATACTGATTAAGCATCTGCCACTATGCCAGGGTGCAATCATTTAGAAACTAAATTCTAAATCCCAAGTCTTCATCATTGCTTCTCTTCTATTTCTTCTCTTCTATTCACATGCTCGCATCACACACACACACCTCTACACTTCACTCAACTAAAATTCATTTCTCTTATATATCCGTATCATGATTTGATTCATATTCAAGTCGGCATCTAAGAAGGAAACATGTACATAGAAAGATGTAGCTTGTCAGCTCAATCCAATGTACTAAAGGTTATGCGGACCCAAATCTTTTCCCAAACATGTTCATATAGGTTGGCTCTAATCATTCAATTACTTACATAGATCTTTCACACACTACTCTTTCTCTACATCATGATTTATCTCACCAGTCAGCCTATTCCTTAAGAGCATGCTTAACAGGTTCATCTGTTGACTTGCAACTTCTACTGCGGATCACAAAACACTTCCAAAATCATATCAAGGACTCTTTATACATTCCAATCCTACCCTTAGAACCACAAGCCATGATATCATCTTGCAATGAAATGCGGACCATCAGAATTTAGACTCTGTCTCTGTCAGACTCTGTCAAACACTATGCCGATACTTAGCAGCTTGTAGCTAACCTTCCAGTGGACTTTAGATCTCTTAACTCTAGAATAAGACACTTCATACAAGTGTTTACAACACCTTAAAACCACATAACAAAATATTTATCTGTGAAGGAATGCGGACCACTGCACAAGACCTTGTTCATTGTTCCTACTATACCTTTGCTTATCCGAACTTAGACAATTCTTTAAGGTGACTTCCGGAGGAGATCAGGGATTAACCTTTGAAGCATAACACTATCAAACAACTGAGAACATCATACCTAAACCACATTAACTGATAATCATCTACAAAGATATATTATCTGACTTACTGTCCTCTACTCAAAATGTAGACACCCTAAAATGACCAAGTTGTCGCACTACTTGCATTTCGTCTAATCTTCCTACTCACTTGCATTTCAACGTTAATTAAATAATCTAATTATTTAATTAATTTCATCAAATTCTTCCAAATCACATACTTTCGACATTAATTAAATAAATTCTCTTTATTTAATTAATTAAATCAAATTCCTCTATTACTCTTCCACAATTAAATAATTTTAATTATTTAATTAGATAATTATCTTCTTTGCAAATCTTAAGTCTCCATTAATTAAATAAATCCCATTATTTAATTAATTCATCACAAATTCCCTCTTATCCAAACAATTAAATAATTCCCAATTATTTAATTAAATCAAATTCATTCTTCCAAATTTAAATAAATCAAATCAATTTATTTAAATTCTCTCAATCTCCAAAAATAAAATAAATCAAATATTTTATTTATTCTTCCAAATCATGCACAATAATCAAATAAATTTATTTATTTAATTTGTTTTCTTATCTTCAAATTCTTCAAATATCTTTCAAATCTTCTAAAAATAAGTCTTCTTCTCCATGCACACAAACTTATATAATTTATTATTTAATTTCTCTCAAATCATACAAAAGCAAATCTTAAGTTGAATTATCTATTCACTCAACCTTGTTTTTATCAATTTCTCTTAAATTAGAAAAAAACTTTCTAATTTATGAAAAGCATGTCTTATCTTTAGAAAAGAAAGTGATTAACTCAAATAAAATAGTTTTTGTGTGACACTTGTCTTCTTCTTATTCATTGCACGTTCCTCAACTGTTCTCCTCTGTTGATTCTTCTGAGTTATCTAGACCGTTGATCGATCTTCATTGAAACCTATATAAACCCCCCTCATCTCCTGCACAAATCCTCTTCGATCACTTATTCTCGGGCATACTTAACAGCGCTTTGAGCATACATCGCATCGATTGAGCAACTTCACGATCTCTTGACATTGATCTTTTGAGCACTCTACTTGCTTGTTGCAACCATGGTTTTGCAATACTATTGAGCAATCCACATTCAATCCAAATGGAACAATACAAATCTTGGTAAAAGCTTTCGTATTTCATTGATTTATTATTAATGGCTTTTATTTAGATTGGTTATCTTTATGTAATTGGGTTTTGATTTATTTAGTTTATCATAGTCAATTTTCCTCATACACATTTTGGCACGCCCGGTGGGACCCACTAATCCCTCTTTTTCTTTGAGAAATTGATTTTTTAAGTTACAGTACGGAACAGCGCAAAATATACAGAAAATCGCTTTTGGCAGTATCCTAAAGTGCTTCTGGAGGCACAGTATAGTGCCCTTGGGTGATACTGCAACACTTTTGGTAACATAGAGTAGCGCTTTTGGCAACACAGAACGGCGCTTTTGGTAGTATCGTTAAGCACTTTGGCAAAATAGGTTTTCTGACATTGTTTAGTATTTTTGCAGGGTTTTATTCATATACATATCTTTGATTTTTCTGACAAGCTATTGTATTTTGTCATTCAAACTGTCTTTTGATACTTCCTAAGCTGACTTATTTAGGGGTATTTTCGATATTTGAGTTAACCCATCTATTCGCGACACCGTTTTGAGTTTTATTGATTTCAGGATACAGATCCATCAGATATTACTTCTTAGAACATTACATCAATCATGAAATCCTATCTGAGCCTAGTTATTTTGACAAAGCATAACATTTTTTGATCTGAGACAGGACAACGCTTTTGGATATACAGTACAGTGCTTTTGTGTCTGTTGCAGTGTTTCTGGTAATACAGTAAGTCGCTTTTGGTATGCATCACCGCACTTTTGAAAACACAGTGCAGCACTATTGGTATCACAGTAAGTCGCGTTCGGTAAGACAATAGCTCACTTTTGGTCAAATTGATTTATTTTTGCTAACTCGTGGGTTTTTGTGGAACTAATTGACTTATTGCAGCTTCTTCTCACTCACACTAAGCAAATAGGTTTTTTATAATATGTTCATGCAGGATGAGCATTGAAGAAATCTTGATTTATCTCACTAAGTCTTAGAAAACACATTACCTTCTTAAGGGATAATTGAACAAATCTTTTTTTCGGCAATCTAAAGTCTTAGGAACATACTGCTTTTCTTAAGGGACAATGGACATGTAATCGAAAACACCTCAATTTTCTAAGGGACAATGGACATGAATGTCAAACACTTCAATTTCATAAGGGACAATTGACAACTACAACCGTGTGTGTGCCTAATTTAGTTGCACCTTATTTTTCATATAACAGGACAATTGAACCTTTGGTTGATGTGCTTGCTCTTACATTTCAGTACTTCCTTTAGAAGGGCTTACTTTTGGATTGCACTTCATCCAAAAGGGATGACCCTAAGCAGAATTTTCCTTTGAACCACTATATAAGAGGGATAAGGCGAAAGCCAAGTCTTAATCGACGTCAGCCTTACCTTGTGGTATCAAACTGAAAAGAGGTGTACTAGTTCTTTGTGGAAATGATTTTCACATTGATTGAAGTGTTTGATACTCTTAGTAGGATTGGTTAAAGCTTTTAGTAGCTTGTCGCATTGCTCGTAAGGCGTTGGTCCCTCAAAGTTACTAAGAACCATTCTAGATAGAGACTACCCGATCTACCTCCAAACGTTGCAGTAATCATTAGTGCAAGGGGAATCAATTTAAGCCCTTAAGATACTCACCATTGGCTCCCTTGAGAAGAGATAGTATTCCCTTGGCCATAAAGCTCTTGTGACCTACTTGAACTTTCCAAGGGGAGGGTAAGATATCCCTACCTATCGTCTCTCACAAAGATACAAAATATCTGACACCTTTATGGAATGATATTTTTATCGATGGAGTATTAAGCTGTGAGCTGATCTACTGCAATGAAACCTTGTCTCTAGGGATAAAAAGTGCTTGTTATTGATTGCAATTGTCTTATACCTGTGGAAACATAGGGCTTTTTTGTGAGCCTCGAACATACACTATCTATTGTGTTAGTCCTTTTTTAACCACTTGTTTGTTGTGTTTTCTCTTACCAAAGACAAATCCAATCAGAACCATAACCAAATCTATCAAATTTGACTTTAAAAACATCAGACACTACTTCAACGCCTCTGGTATTATAGCAGCTCACCCTTGGTGGTACAGTAGCTCACTTTTGGGAACCTTAGCTCACCCTTGGCATAGCAGTAACTCACCTCTGGTAGCTCAGTCCATCGCCTTTGGTATCACAGTAGCACACTTTTGGTTGCATAGTCCTATACCTCTGGTCAAATAGTATAGCGCCTTTGGTCCAGTAACTTGTGCATCAGAGTTTGTCTTTTTTAAAAGCAAAATCCTAGCATTACCTTTTGTCCTAGTGTATTCCATGGTAACCACTAGGCTCCAACAAACTATGAAGTCCAAGCAAGTTGTCCCTACGAAGCGCAAATCACCTCCTCCCACACCTCAATCGGGCCGTCTCAACATTACTCCTAAGGTTACTCCTAGGACACCCGCGAAAAAATCAACTAGCTCTCCAAACATGTCGCACCTTGACCAACCAAGCAATTCTCAAGAAGGTAGGGTCCCTTTGGTAAGTACACCTCACTATATCACCGGCTTGCCTCCTAATTTTGTCCCACAAGGTTATACTGCCAATCTAGTCCCATCTTTGGAAGAAAGAGTTCCTTTGGTACATACACCTCATTACACCATCGACTTGCCTCCAGATTTTGTCTCACAAGGTTATAATGCAGATCTCGCCCCATCTCAAGAAGAGTGACACTTTGAAATAGGTCAATCCTCTCAAGAAGATGAGCAAGATCTTGATGAATTCATACAAGATCCTAGAGCTGTAGCCGCCTTTGACAAAATCCTTAGCGAGAACCAAGATCATTTCTTTCGCTTGCTAGCAAAGCAAGGAGCCAAATTACCCAAAGGTTTTGATCTATCCATGATTAGCGAGCCTAACAACAACCAAGACACCATACAAGCGGTGCAAACCATGTCAATAGTGACCACGCCTTTACCCGAACAAGGCTCACAAGGGAAAACAATGGTGCAATATAAGAATCCCCTTTATCAAGACCCAACAGGAAAGAGGGCCGTATCACCGCTTCTAACTCCTATGGAAATCTACAAACACCAACAAGAGACTCTACATAATCAAGCGGAGTTAGCAAGACAAGCGGCTCTAGCTAAATTAAACACGCAAAACCCTCCTAAAGTGTCCACACCAATCGCAAGTGGAATTTTGGTTACTCCTACATGAATAGGTTTCCCACCAAATTACAATCTGGGGGACAACTATGTAGCCATGCAACAAGGGTCTCAACAAATACCACCTCCTATATCATCAAACCTTCATGTCTCTCAACCAATTAGAGTCATGCAACCCCCCCTACAAAATTCTTCTACACTCATTCCCAATCAACCATTGCAAATCACTTCTACCTATGTCCATCTTCTGCTACGTTCATCAGCGCTAAATGTCTTTCACACATTGCCTAGCCACCCTCAACATTCCCAACATTAAGTTTCCCAAAGCTATGTGCCGGCATCGCAACCGAATCCAACGCACTTTAGCTTTCCTTCCACCCAATTCTTTTCTTCGACCATCACAAAGCCAACATTCTTACCTAGCGCCACCTCCCCCTCCTCCAAATCAAAACATCCAATTCCAACCCAATCTGAACCCAACATACAATGCCTATGACCCCAACCAATCTTACGACCCTTATAATACCAATGCTCATGGCTTACAATACAATCTTTCATATGCACAGCAACAACCACTTCTAGGACAATAGGAGATGTTTCCAACCACTCCCACAGAGATGGAGCTAAAAATTGTGGAAGTTCAACAACAGCTATCTAATCTTACATTTGGCCACATGAAGAAGACCTTCTATTTAGAAGAAGTGTGTCCTTATCCTTTTGATCGGTCATTACCTATGATCCCTTTTCCTCAAAATTTCACTATTCCTAAATTTGATAAATACAAAGGAAAAGGCGACCCAAAAGACCATCTTAGGGAATTCTATCTTGCTTGCTTCGAGTTCTCACATAATGACACATATCTTATACGTCTCTTTCCTCGTAGTCTTGAGGTCAAGCTATAGAACGGTTCTCACACTTACCTACGGGTATCAAGTCTTTTAACGAGCTAGCAGAGAAATTTGCCACCCATTTTTCCTACAACACAAAGCATGAGATTTCCATGACTTATCTATGCAATAACAAACAGAAAAATGGTGAAACTTTTATTTCTTTCCTTCAACGATGGAGACAAATGGCTAGCAAATTCCCTTTCAAGATTCTTGAGAAATAGCTTGTTAGCATATTTGTACAGAACCTCAACCAAGAGTTAGGTTTTCATTTGCAAATCCTTAGTGCTACAACCTTTGATGAAATCACATACAAGGGAATCAACATTGAAAAGGCCCTCATTGCTAAGGGTGTAGTCAAAATCTTCAAAGAAATGAAAGACGATGCTCCTCATCAACAGACGAACGATAAACCCAAATATTGGAATAAAAACAAAAACGTGGTCAACGATGGTGTGGTTGATTATAAACATGTCCAAACTTTGCAAATGTCGCTGCAGCTTTCCAAACTAAGTCAAGCTCCACCTCAACAATAGCAACCACAAAGGCAACCTTATCAAAACCAACAGCAACGACAATAAGAGTGGCCTCTACAAGATTACCCTCCACAGCGTCAATTCACTCCTTTGAGAGAGCCCATAGAGATAGTCTTACAAAAGATTTTACAGAAAGGCCTCATCACCCTACCTGATGCTCCCCCATATGGTGAACCTATTTACAAAACTGTGCGGTACAGAGAAAATGAATACTATGAATTCCATAGGAGCAAAGGGCATAGAACCGCATCATGCATGAAGCTCAAGCACCTAATCCAAGATCTCATTGAAGGCAATCAAATATCTCTACAAGATTATCCACCAGCTTAGCACATGAACAAGGACCTCAATATGTACAAGGAACCATTCCCTCATCATGGTCCACCTCCTCCTCAGGATAGAGGTAAAGGTATCAATCATGCTTCCACTTCCTTTGATTCCATTGTAGGTCATTTTGAAGAGAGCCGCGTGTCTACCCTCACAATCAAAGGCAAATCTACGGATTGCACTGTTACAACTCGTCGTGGTCATGTCACCATTTGTGGTCCTACACCCAGTCTTCTGGCTCAATCTGATTACAATCTTGTCAAACATCTAGGGAAAATGCCAGCACAGATCTCTATCTTGGACCTTCTACAGTCATCACCTGCACATAGAGTAGTGCTAGAAAAAGCCCTCCAAGAGTCTTCAGTTCCTAACAACATAGCGGTCACGGATTTCCAAGCTATAGTAGGTAACATTGCTTCACCCTACAATGTGGTCTTCTCTGAGAAAGACCTCCCTTCCCATGATCTGTGTCACAATGATGCCCTTCATATTGAGGTTCTCATCCATAAGTGCAAAATCAAACGTATACTCATAGATGTTGGTGCTGGTCTCAACATCTATTCTTTAAAGTTACTAAAGCAATTGGGATATTCTAAGGATCATGTCAACAATGATCAAAGTATTACAAACAAGGGATATGATGATGTTGAACGCCGTTCAGAAGGTGTTATCCACTTACCTATACAGCTGGGCCCTGTCATGCTTGAAACCAGGTGTCAAGTCCTTGATATTGAGCTGCCTTACAACATTATCCTAGGTCGCCCATGGATCCATGCAATGAAAGTTGTCCCCTCCACGTACCATCAGTCTCTAAAGTTCCCATTCAATGGTACGGAGATCACTATCCCAGGAGACCCCAATCCTTTTGAGTTCTTCTGTGTCTTGCAAGGCAGTTATAAGAATTGCAACCAAGTGCCTAAAAATGAAAAGGCCCTTGAATCCCCACTATATGTTGATCCTAAAACTCTAACGCAAGCCTCTACAAGTAACCCTAATCCTCTGCCTGAGATCAAGGCTCACATCTGTGATATAGGCTTTGGATCATATGATATCTTAAAATCTTGTTGTGTAGGGCAGATGCCTTTATCCCCTAAATCCTACGGCCAACCGCCCATTGCCAAAGTAACCAAAAAAGTAGTTATTCCTCCCCCAGCATTCCTAACCCAATTCCAAACTGCCTACATAGCCTATATCCACAGGATCAAGGCACATTACGATAAAAGATGAAAATGATAAATATGTAGTTCTAGATAGAGTGATGAGATGGGTCAAGGTGGTGAGGGGGAGATCTTATGTACCTGAGTACTGGAAACTTCCTTCATATTCCAGACTGCCTACATACCCATGTCCATGGGATCAAGGTACCTTAAGACTGAAATGAGATAATATGTAGTTCTGGTTGATGTGATGATGTAGGAAAAAGCATTGGAGAGATAACAACCTTATCATAGGAGCGATGTGTCCGTTAAAGGATGCTATCTGCAGAAAGGAGAAAAGATTGAAGAGCGCGTTGTGAACCGCAAACAAGGAACCAATCCTAGACCTAAGTTAAGGAAAGAGTTGCCCCCATTCCAGTAGAGGAATTTACATGGGTGACTGCCGAAGAAGACATAGAAAGCCTTTGACCTAGGACAAGACAGTGTTAACTGTAGACACAGATCAAGACGTGGGGTGACGATGATGGACACTAACAAATTTCCAAGCTATACTAGATAGGGAGATGGAAATGCAAACAAGGTCAATGGTTGTATTATGGATGAGTGGATGAAAGTTGCTTGTGAACTGGACATGGAGTGGACAGGACTCGATAGACGATGGATGCTGACTCTACACATAGCACCTGTTTGCTAGGTTTTCACTATGGTACTTATCCAAGGCGCCTGTTTGCCAAGTTTTCACCAGAGGACGGATTTTTTTTTATTTTTTGTTTTTTTTTTTGGAATACTCTAAGGATCAGGCATACAACTTCTTGAGATGGACACTGTTAAGTGGCTCATCTAGAGGAATGTCGTCAAGTGTAGCTAAAGTATAAGCTCCTGATCCATATGCTGATGTAACAATAAAGGGACCTAACCAGTTAGGCTCAAACTTGCCCTTCTTTTCTCGATCTGCTTGATTTCTCTGATTCTCTTTAAGTACAAGATCACCAACTTGAAACTGTTTTTCTTTGATCTTTTTGTTGTAATTATGCCAGAGGCGGTTTTGATAGACATGGAGATGATTAAGTGCGGCAAGGCGCCTCTCATCTAGTAGTTCAAGCTCAGCTAATCTAGAAGTGCGATACTCTTCTCTGCCGAGCAGGTCCTGCATAGATACTCTGAGGGATGGGATCTCGACCTCTATAGGTAGGATGGCTTCAGAGCCATAGACCAAGGCATAGGGTGTAGCACTAGTTGGTGTTCTGATACTAGTGCGGTAGGCCCATAGGGCGGGATTGAGTTGCAAGTGCCAATCACGACCAGCTTCATTGACTGTTTTGTTGAGGATCTTGAGAATGGTTTTATTAGAAGCCTCAGCTTGGCCGTTACTCTACAGATAGTAGAGAGTTGAAAAGCGATGTTGGATATTGTATTGTGTGCACAAGGCATGAACATCTTGGTTCTTGAATGGTCTCCCATTATCAGTGACAATGGCTTGGGGAATACCATACCGGCATATGAGGTAGTTTAGGATAAACTTGGCTATTTTCGTACCGGTGATATAGGTCATGGGAATGGCTTCAACCCACTTCGTGAAATACTCAGTGGCAGTAATGATGAACTTATGGCCATTGGAGGAGGATGGGTAGATTTGTCCTACGAGGTCGAGACCCCATTGAGAAAAAGGCCAAGGAGTTGTCACAGGTTGTAATTCGTGAGCTAGTGCGTGAATCAAATCTCCATGCTGCTGGCATTGTAGACACTTCTTGGCAAACTATGCAGCATCTTGCTCTATTGTAGGCCAGTAGTAACCTATTCTCAGTATCTTCTTTGGAAGATTAGGACTGATAGAATGTGTGCCACAGACACCTTTGTGTATGTCTCATAAGGTAGCTTTAGCTTCTTCCGCGTTAAGACATCGTAAGAGGATACCATCGAGACTTCGACGATATAATGTATCATCCAGAATGATGTAATGGGAGGATCGTCGGATAAAGGTTTTGCGTTGGGTGGATGAAAGGTCAGGGGGAAAGGTATTGTGTTTAAGGTATTCGTAGATATCTTTGTACCATGGGGAATTGGGACCAACAAGTTTGCAGATGATTTCAGTAATAGGAACATCAACGGCTGGTATCAACAATTGCTCAATCAAGAATTCGCATTTCTGTGTATTAGCAGGCATGTCAATCAGTGACCCTACAGAAGCCATAGAATCTGTAGCTTTGTTATGCTCTCTTGGAATTTTCTCAAATGTGATGCTAGAAAAATGTGGTTTGTAGGCATCTACTAGTTGCTTGTAGGGGACCAACTTTTCATCTTTTGTTTGGTACTCATCTGTGACTTGGCGAATGACTAGCTGTGAGTCTCCATATACTTGTAATTCTATGATATCCCATTGAACTGCTGTATTGAGACCTATGAGGAGTGCTTCATACTCGGCAATATTGTTGGTGCAAGGGAATGCAAGCCGATATGACTTTGGAATATAGTCATTTTGAGGTGTAACAAACAAGATGCCAGCCCCTGATCCATGCTGCGTGTAGGAACCATCAAAGTACAACTTCCACATTATTGAGTTAGAAAGAGTGAATAGATTCTCATCCAAAAAGTCTGCTACCATAGGGTGTGTATCGGTCATGGGTGCTTCTGCTAGAGCTTGTCCTTTGATTGCTTTGCAATCCACATACTCAATATCGAACTCACTAAGAATCATGACCCATTTAGCTAGTCTACCTGTACGAGCTGCTTTTGCTAGTAGATACTTCAAGGGATCAATTTTGGCTATAAGATTTATTTGTTGGTTCAACATGTAATGCTACAACTTTTGGGAAGTGAACACGACTGCTAAACAAGCCCTTTCCATTGGTGAATAATTAAGTTCATATCCCACCAAGGTTCTACTGATATAATAAATTGCATGCTCTTTTCCTATTTCATCATGTTGTGCTAGCAAGGCCCCTAAGGCCAAAGTTGTAGTTGAGATGTATAATATCAAAGGTTTATCAGCAACTGGTGGAACTAATACAGGAGGTGTAGCTAGATACTCTTTAAGCTGATCAAATGCTGCTTGACACTTATCATCCCATCGGAATGAGACATCCTTTCAAAGTAAGTGTTGAAATGGTTGACATTTATCTGCTAGCTGTGAGATGAAACACCTAATGGATTGTAACCTTCCCTGAAGGCTCCTTAATGCTTTGAGGTTCTTTGGTGGAGGCATCTCCACTATAGCCTTTACTTTTGTTGGGTCTACTTTGATGCCTCTACGAGATACAATGTATCCCAATAGCTTCCCTGATGTTACACCAAAGACACACTTCTTTGGATTGAGTCTTACTTGGTATTTCTCAAGCCTGTCAAAGATCTGTCCTGGACCCTGTATGTGATCTGCCCTAGAATATTTAGCTAGTATGTCATCCACATAGTCCTCCATGATATGATGAAAGAGGTCATGGAATATCACTGTCATTGCTCTCTGATAGGTTGCTCCTGCATTCTTTAGACCAAACGGCATGACACACCAATAATAATTACCCCAAGGACAAGTAAAGGTTGTTTTATGTTGATCTTCTTCTACTATCCTTATCTGATTGTAGCCAGAGAATCCATCCATGAGAGAAAGCATTTCATGACCCGCAGTCAAGTCTACTATAATATCAATGTTTGGTAATGGAAAGTCATCTTTGGGACATGCTTTGTTCAGATCTCTAAAGTCATTACACATGCAGATGCACCCATTGGGTTTAGACACCGGTACAATGTTGGATACCTAGTCTGAATAGTCAATAGGTCGTATGAACTTTGCATCTAACAGCTTCTGTATTTCCACTTTTACTAAGAGAGCTATCTATGGGTGCATCTTCCTCAGCTTTTGTTTGACTGGTTTAACTTTTGGATCAACAGTGAGTAGTGAACAACTAGCTTAGGGTCTAACCCTGGCATATCAGCATAGGTCCATCCAAAGTTGATGGTTCTCTGTAAGAAGAATGTGTTAAGATTCCTATGCTCTGTTTCTGATAATGATGCTACTAGGAATTTGGTCTTTGGATTTTGCTTTGTGCCAAGGTTTATCTCTGTAGAATCTTCCACTAGGAGAGATGACTTCTCTTGATACTTAGATGGTAGGGGAAGGTCAAATCCTCCATCCTCAGGTGCCACAGTTGGGTTTTCACCTTTGGATACATCCTTTGTTTTTACTATTTTATGATCAGGTCGTGCCACAGTGTGGTTTTCACCTAGAGATCTTTTTTTATTTTTACTTTTGCGACTGGAGGATTTGGCATTCTCACCAAAATATGTTGTTGGCTCTAGTTCCATTACAAAACCTGCTTTATGATCACCAAGAGGGATACCTTCCTGAAGTCCCATGAACTCAGCTAGAGCTTCGTCATTCTAAAATACATCTATAACAGGGGACCCTTGTTGGTCCCAATCCATAAGTTTAGGGTAGACAAGTGTTACATTCTGGGTGTTAGTGGTGGAGGTTAAGGATACGAAGGATAGCATAAAAATGGAGGATTCTGCAAATAAGTTGGTCATATGGAGGGAAGATTCATTGATGATATCCTCACTAGACATCGAATCGGTGGGAAAAGTTTCAGCCACCTCATCAAGGATATACTCGATGTCCAAGGCATGCGGTACCTTCTTACCAAATCTTAATCCCTTCTTGTCTAGTTTCTTTGTCACAATAATGGGTTCCATAGTGCCTTGATTCTATTTCCCAAGGCCACCTTTACCTTTATAGCCCATGTTTTTGACTATCCTTAAGCCATTGCCATATTGCTTGACTGGTATTGTGACTGGTTCTTTCTCTTTATAGAGCCAAGAATAAATGTCCTCAATAGTTCCCTCTTCCAATAATTTCCCCTGTTGGAATTGGGTTAGGAATGCTGGGGGAGGAATAGCTACTTTTTTGGTTACTTTGGCAATGGGCGGTTGGCCGTAGGATTTAGGGGATAAAGGCATCCACCCTACACAACAAGATTTTGAGATATCATACGATCCAAAGCCTATATCACGGATGTGAGCCTTGATCTCAGGCAGAGGATTAGGGTTCTTGTAGAGGCTTGCATTAGAGTTTCAAGATCAACATATAGTGGGGATTCAAGGGCCTTTTCATTTTTAGGCACTTGGTTGCAATTCTTATAACTGCCTTGCAAGACACAGTAGAACTTAAAAGGATTGGGGTCTCCTAGGATAATGATCTCCGTACCATTGAATGGGAACTTTAGAGACTGATGGTACGTGGAGGGGACAGCTTTCATTGCATGGATCCATGGGCAGCCTAGGATAATGTTGTAAGGCAGCTCAATATCAAGGACTCGACACCTGGTTTCAAGCATGACAGGGGCCAGTTGTATAGGTAAGTGGATAACACCTTCTAAATGGCATTCAGCATCATCATATCCCTTGATTGTAATACTTTGATCATTGTTGACATGATCCTTAGAGTATCCCAATTACTTTAGTAACTTTAAAGAATAGATGTTGAGACCAGCACCACCATCTATGAGTATACGTTTGATTTTGTGCTTATGGATGAGAACCTCAATATGAAGGGCATCATTGTGACACAGATCATGGGAAGGGAGGTCTTTCTCAGAGAAGACCACATTGTAGGGTGAAGCAATGTTACCTACTGTAGCTTGGAAATTTGCGACCGCTATGTTGTTAGGAACTGAAGACTCTTGGAGGGATTTTTCTAGCACTACTCTATGTGCAGGTGATGACCGTAGAAGGTCCAAGATAGAGATCTGTGCTAGCATTTTCCCTAGATGTTCGACAAGATTATAATCAGATTGAGCTGGAAGACTGGGTGTAGGACCACGAATGGTGACACGACCACGATGAGTTGTAACAACGCAATCCATAGATTTACCTTTGATTGTGAGGGTAGACACACGGCTCTCTTCAAAATGACCTACAATGGAATCAAAGGAAGTGGAAGCATGATTGATACCTTTACCTCTATCCTGAGGAGGAGGTGGACCATGATGAGGGAATGGTTCCTTGTACATATTGAGGTCCTTGTTCGTGTGCTGAGCTGGTGGATCATCTTGTAGAGATATTTGATTGCCTTCAATGAGATTTTTTATTAGGTTCTTGAGCTTCATGCATGATGCAGTTCTATGCCCTTTGCTCCTATGGAATTCACAATATTCATTTTCACTATACCACGTAGTTTTGTAAATAGGTTCACCATATGGGGGAGCATCAGGTAGGGCGATGAGGCCTTTCTATAAAATCTTTTGTAAGACTATCTCTATGGGCTCTCCAAAGGAGTGAATTGACGTTGTGGAAGCTTTCTAATTTATGAAAAGCATGTCTTATTTTAGAAAAGAAAGTGATTAACTCAAATAAAATAGCTTTTGTGTGACACTTGTCTTCTTCTTATTCGTTGCATGTTCCTCAACTGTTCTCCTCCATTGATTCTTCTGAGTTATCTGGACCATTGATCGATCTTCATTGAAACCTATATAAAACCCCCTCATCTCCTTCACAAATCCTCTTCGATCACTTATTCTCAGGCATACTTAACAGCACTTTGAGCACACATCGCATCGATTGAGCAACTTCATGATCTCTTGACACATATCTTTTGAGCACTCTACTTGCTTGTTGCAACCATGGTTTTGCAATACTATTGAGCAATCCACATTCAATCCAAAGGGAACAATACAAATCTTGGTAAAAGCTTTTGTATTTCATTGATTTATTATTAATGGCTTTTATTTAGATCAGTTCTCTTTATGTTATTGGGTTTTTGATTTATTTAGTTTATCATAGTCAATTTTCCATTTAGTTTAGCATAGTCAATTTTCCTCATACACACAAAATAATTTTCATACTTAGCCATTTTTTGTCAACCGGACCTGGGATCCAATATGTTCCTCTGAAGATATCTCTTCCTATCATGGTGATAGGATCTCTGAGCCTTATTTCCATCAATGACAACTTACAGGTCGATACTAGAGTAGTGTCTCTTGCCAACAACTACTTCTTTCCACCTAATCCAAAATCCTTATCTTCTGCAACCTTCGTCTGCAACTCCACTCCATGAAATCTGATACCTATAACCTGTAATCACAAGGAGTGTGGTTGGGGGTTGTGGTGTTTAGGATCTTGCATCAGTCAAGCCTTAGAATGGCATTCAAGCCTTCCAACACCATTGTTTGATAAAGAGTACATATCCCTATGAAATAGAGGCAAAAATAAATGATAAATGATTGATTCAAACACAAATAGATATCACCTTGGAGGTGTAGCTCTCATGCAAGAATGAAGCTCTTTCACTCCATGAGGAGATGGATTGATGAAGCCAAAATCTACATACAAACACAATAACAACACAATACTACTCTATAGCACAATGAACACCTTGAAATCACCTTAGCATAAGATCATAAGTTTGCATTATCCATCTAGTTTTCAAATTAAGTCCTAAACATGCTTATATATGCATTCCCACTTTAATTTCGTAATTCAAACTTAAGATGTCGGCATGGGACACCTTTAATGATTACATAACCAACATTCAAATTGGGGACCTGCCTAAATAGGATTGGACTAGGGCGTGAGCGCCCAAGCCCCTGAGTCTTATTTTAAGTCAAGGTTAAGCTCACAAATGTCCCTCAAGCCCCATTTGACATGGGTTTCAAGCCATTTTGTTCTGGGAGTTAAATCTAACATGCAAGATGCAAAACAAGGGACCCAGGAGCTAAACTTAGGAGGTAAAAGTCCTAGGTGACATTTTACAACATAACACAAACAAATAAAACTACCATTAAAATATAGAGAAATTTCATGAAACCCTACCTGGAAAGAAAATGAGTGAAGGCAAAGCCTAAAAATCACACAGCAACAATGCCAAAATAGGAAGCAATTGATCACTTATCCTAGAATGCACTAGTAGCTTAATCTTTTGCCAAAGGGTTTGTAGCCAGACCAAACAATAGAGCTCCAAGAACAAGTTTGCAAAATGCAAGAATTAATAGCATAATAGAGCAAATGGCAATAAAACCCCCATTCACAAGTGCATGAGAAAACTGTAATAAATACAAGGCTGAAGGTAGGTGAAAGTTAGGTCATATCCATTGCCCATCGAGACGTCGAAGATTCCTCCTCATGCATGCCAAAATGGAAAACCTTGAAAGTTCAACAAGGGTGACGCACAAGACCAACACTATAGTCCTCGGACCTTGGGATGCCAAGGGTACTTTCACTGTCATGCCATGATGAAAAACCCTGACAAGTTAGTGATTCAACCACACAAACATACATAGGGGAACCAATAGGTTTCAGGGGATGATTCTACTATTGTATTGAAATGACAAACCCCACTAATCTGACCAAGCAATAAGCAGACCAAACAAAGGAAATTTCAGAGTCTTGGGGATGATTCTACTATCATGATGAAATGACAAACCCTAATGCTATGACTGGATAGACAACAATAAAACTAAGTAAAAGCACTCAAACTAAATCAAAACACATTAAATAAAATGGGGGTCCTCATTTTGCCAAAATGGGGTATGTATGTGAAGCACAACAAATGGCGAACCAACCTAAAAAATGTTATTTCTAGCATTTCAAGAGGTATAACTCAACCCAACTATCATGAACTCTCAAAGATTGACATGAGAATGATCCTTATATGGCACGCTACTGATATGTTCAAAATAAGCTAGAACAAAGCATCTGTCACTGAAAGATCCAAGTGTATGCAATTGAGTTCATTCCCTTTCCTTAGGCAAGTCAGGATCCTAATTGCAGAATAGGAAATTGAGCTATTTCAACTAGTGTCATTTCCCTTAAGTTTCTTTGACATGCACTAGGCACGTAGATTTTGGCCATGAGCCCCTTTTACATTGCTCTGTCTTTTGATCAGGTATCTCTATTCTATTTTTTATTAGGTACCTCTATTCTATTTTATGAAGTACCCTATTCATGATGAAAGCTACTTGAATTTCCCAAAAGGGTAGGACTCTTTCTGGTTATCATTTTTTCTTCTTTATGGATTTTTCTAATTATCCTTTCCTTTTCTTCTTTTCTTTTAATCCTTTCTCTTTTTTTAATCATTTTTTAAATACCTCTTTTCTTTTCTCTTTCTTTTGCATATATGCATAGGGCCCCCTAACTTTTGATTTGTTATCTTTTGCTTTTCTGATGTCGGATCAATGAACTATTCACCTTTTTTATTTTTTGATGAATGTGCTATTTCAAATGGAGCTAGTCACTAAGTTAGGAGTGGGAGCAAGCTCTGAATGCAAATTCTTTAAATCTTTTTCACTCAACACCCAGCTGCAACTATGAACCTAAAATGCCTTTGAGAACATTATGTCATAAGAGGTATAAGACCCTCAAACATCTTTCATCCCAGGCATTGGACATTTCAATCCACACAATAGACATACCCCAACTAGTCATAGTTCATGCAACCCCAAGAAAATCAAGAGCAACAAATGAAGATAACAAATAACCATCATAGTTAGCAAGACACCAACCCCTCTTTTGAGAAAGAACATTGCAGGCAATAAATAAGGAGTTTCTAAAACCCAAAAACCACACATCAATCAAAAAGGACATCAAGGTGTAAAAGTGCAAACAGCCAATAAATTAGAATGAAGTCAAATGAAGCATAATATAAAGAAAAGGAAACAAGCACAAACTGACACAAAGCAAGCCAAAATAGAAAGAAAAAAATACCCTAACTATGTATAGAGGGGAAGGATCCCCCTCAGAAAATCTCAATCAAAAAAGTAATGCTTGAGATATGCCCATTGACTAGAAATGAGACAAGCTCCCTTGTTAAAGAATCGATTCTGTAAGCATTCTCTCCTAGGATCTCAGTTATTTGAAAAGGTCCTAACCATAGTTTGTCAAATTTACATTGGTCTCCCTTCTTCTCTATGGCCTTATCCCATAGGAGGACAAGATTAGCTATCCTAAAGGCCTTGACTTTTTCTATTTTGGCAAACCATCTTTTGATTACTGCTTGGTGTTTCACAAAATATTCTAATGCATCATCTCTTTTCTCTTCTAGAATCATCAGGTTTAATAGCCTAGCTTCTACCTTATCCTCAACCCCTAGATAATTTCTCATAAATTACAAGGTTGGGATACTCATATTCACATGGAAAACCAGACTGAGGCCATAGACTAGTCGGTATGGTGATGTACCCAAAGAAGACTTAATCCTAGTCATATCAGCCCAAAGTGCAAATTTCAACTGAGTGTGCCAATCCCTAGGATTCATTTACAACTTTTTAACATCTATTTAATTCTTATTTGTAGACTCAGCAACACCATTTCCTTGTGGATAATAATTGGGACAAAATTTTAAAATTACCTCATGTTCAAAAGTCCATTGCAATAATTTAGTAGAAGAGAAGGCAAGGTCATTATCACATACTAAAGCAAATGGCATTCTAAACCTGGTGATAATATGTTCCTCAAGGAATTTGATGATAGTTTTAGTAGTGCATTTACATGCTTGGGCCTCACTCCACCTTGTGCAATGATTTATTGTTGTCAAGATAAACTTGTGTCCTGTAGAAGAGTTTGGGTTGATCATAGCTATAAAATCTAAGCCTCATTGGGAAAATGGCCTTACCTCATAAACTAGTTGTAGGGGCATGGATGGATTCCTCTCTCTGTGGGTAGAAGTCTAGCAGGTATAGAACTTCTTCACATGTTGATGTGTATCTTTGAATAATTGTGGCCAATAATACCATGCTCTTAAGATCTGATGAGTTGTAGCATCTCTTGATCCATGTCCAGTCCCAAACTTTTCATGAAATTCAATTATCACTTGGTCTACTTCACTTCTATTTAGGTGTCTTATATAGATACCTTAATAATTCCTTCTTTAGAGAATCTCTGCTTTGAAATTGTCGCTCTTGATTCTTAGTGCCCTTTTTTGAGTAGAATATAAATTATCTAGGCACCTATGGTTCAAAAGATAATACACTATGTCCTAATATCAAGGATCAGTGGTGATAGTTTCCACTAAGTACTGCTAGCACACAAGTTGTTGATCCAACTCTGCCAATGGTTTAGACAATCCTTGTCCTCTAACCAACTTCATGGGTTGTATTTCTAGGTCAAATTCTTGCAACATCACCATCCACTTGCCTCACCTTTCCCCTAACTTATTTTGCATCAGCATAGACTTAACAGATTGGTCTGGGATGATGGACAAGACCTTGCTTCTCATGATGTAATGCATGAACTTTTTCACTGCTCTGACTAAAGCAAAAGCATGTTTTTCCATGTAGGGATATCTAATTGCATCATTCTAAAAGGAACACTCATAAATGCAATAGGTCTCTCATCTCCTTCAACTTTCTTCTAGGTTAAAACAACTGCACATGAATGTTTAGAGGCAAATGAATATATGTAAAAGGCAAATTATAATCAGGACTAGTCAGAACCAGAGCATTAGAAATGGAATCCTTGATCCTTGAAAAATCTTGTTTAGCCTCTGAGTTCTATTCTATCTTAGCATCTTTATTCAGCATGTCATTTAATGGTTTCACTATCTCAACAAAACTAGTAATAAACTTCCTAACAAAAATAATCTTACCAAAAAATTATTTTTGCTCTTTCCTACTTCCAAGCAAAGAGAGTTTTTTAATGGATACAACTCTCTTTGGGTCTATAGAAATACCTTCTTCAGAAATGATGTGACCCAGCAACTTACCTTCAATGACCCCAATAACACATTTCTTGGGGTAAAGAGAGGTGCTATATTGTTTGCAACTTTGCAATATCTTTCTCAAATCTGAAACATGATCTTGTCTATTCTTTGAAAACATTGTAAGATCATCCATGTAAATAATGATGCACTTACCAACCAACCCTTTAAAATCAATGTCCATAGCACGTTGGAAAGTGGCACCTGCATTGATTAGTCCAAATGGCATTCTTTTGTATGCATAAATTTATCATTTACAGGTAAATGTGGTCTTCAATAAGTCTTCTTCATCTATAACTTTGTTATATCCTAAATATCCATCAAGAAAATACATCATTTGAGATCCATTAAAAATTTGCAATACCTCATCCAAGGAAGGCAAAGGGTAATTATCCTTTTCTGATGCTCTGTTGAGGTTCTAAAAGTCAACACATTATATGATTTCTCCAATCTTTTTCCTACCTAGAACTAGGTTGGCCACCTAAATTGAATGCTTGACTGGAAATATGATCCTTGATGATAATAATTTATGCACTTCTTTGTAAATCAAGGGTTCAAGCAAAGCATTCACTCATCTTTGTCTCTATCTCAAAGGCTTGGAGCCTAGTTTCAGGGGAATGGTATGAGTAATGATAGACATGTCAAATGTCTTCAAGTCTTCATATCCCTAAGCAATCACCTCTCTAAAGTCCTTTAATGCTTCATTAATTCCTTCTCTTTCTTATGGAGTGCGCGCCTTCCCTATAAAAACATTCCTTAGATTTTGATCATCACCCAAATTATAGATATCATATTTACCTCCTTCCACATTGGTGGAAGTCTTTCGTCTGGACATTGGGTCTGTGTCAAACAACCTTTCTAGTTCCACCATCCCTTTGGGAATACTATTTTTCTTCAAATTTATGATGCCATCTCCACACAGCTCAAAGGGATCTATTTCTATTTCATCAATTATTTGAGCTTCAAACACTCCCAAATTAGTGATAAAATCCAAAATGTGTTTATCATCTTCAAATATTTGAAAAAAATTTATGTTGTCTAGGATTGCTAGGATAGGTACCAATTTCACAAAGAATAGTTTCATCTTGGATTTAGTCATAGGTTCCAAGGTGTTGGCAGCTACAACCAAAGCATCTACAATTTGGTTCTTTTTCCTTAGAACTGCCTTTATATTAAATGAATCAAAATCCTCTATCAGGTCCCAAACTTTGTTTCTATAAGTGGTGAATCTCTTTTCATGGCATGCATACTGACTTCTAACCTACTTGATTACTTGGTCAAAATCTCCTTGTACTTGAAATATCCTGACTCGTTTTTGATGTGCTAAGAGCAGTCCTCTGATCAGAGCCTCATACTCAACTATGTTATTAGTGCAAGTGAATTGTAACTTGTATGATGCAAAAAATGACTTTCCTTTTGAATTGATCAACTCCACTCTAGCCCCACACCCTTCTTTTGATTTTGATCCATCAAATTTCAAATTTTAGAGGGTATCATCATAAGAGCTTTGAGTTCTTCCCTTTGTATTCTTTCTTGGTGGGGGAGTGAGCTTTACTTCTCCTTCAGATAGTCCTTGTGAAACCATGACCTAAGCCACATCTAGAGATGTCTTCTTAGCATCTTTCTCTTCTACAAGATTTCCCTCTGATTTGGAGGTAGCCTCAAAGTTAGCCCCAGTTCTGGCCCTAAGCTTCTATTACTTGGACAACTTCTAACAAAACTGGACAAGAGAGCTCAGATTGATATTCTTTGTACACCCTACACCAGTTGGGAAGTAACAAATCTAAGGTGCATAATTGATCACTAAGTGTTGAAATACACGGGGCAACTGAGAGGGGGGGTGAATTAGTTGTCACAAAAAGATAACTTCATAAACCATCAACTACTTCATTACTGATAATCAAATTTAACCATGAAAGCATGAAACCATAGACTTAATCACAATCACACATTCAACACAGTAGACACTAGCTTTTTATGTGGGAAACCCTAAAAGGTAAAAACCATAGTGGGTGTTAGCCCATAGAAAATATGAGTTATAACAATACTGAAAAAAATAGAGGATCATTGCCTACAGGGATCACTGCCCAAATTTCTCAATGCAAAGAATGGCTCACTGCCAAAGGGTGGCTCACTGCCAAGGGGTGGCTCACTACCAAGGGTTGGCACACTGCTAAAATTGGTGAACTAATTAAGTAGCATCTACACCATGCCTAGATTCTGTTCCATTGAAGCACAATATAACTTCTATACTCTCCTCTTTCACAACTTCACACTTATCTCTTCATTTTCACATACACACCTTCTATTTTTCACAATTACATTATAGGTCTTTATACAAGTCATCAACCTTGGAATGTACATCAAGGTCGGCAATACACTCATCAACTATTGGAACAATCTCCAAGGTCAGCATTACAAAAACATACATAGAAATAGGTCTACACCTAATACAAAAATTAGCTAAGGGAAAGATGTAAAGATGTATGCTGATCATGCCATGCCTTAGCTAGGACTCAAACACAATTATTCACGCCACGACATGCTTCCACAAACTTCAAAGCATCTCTGCAATTAGTGAAATCAACCAAGTCGACCAAGACTGGTGAGAACACTAGGTCTTCTAAGAACATTCTTCATCCACGATCCAATTTTCTCTTTATGGACCAATCAAAAGGTAGGAACATGACCAAGAGACATCCACAAGCACATTGTAATCACCAAGAACAACCGCACGATCACTAACCACTCTATCAAGAAGATTCTTCAAATTGGAGCACAAGAACAACACTGTCAGCCACTGTCATAAGGAAAGGATAGCTTGCGGACTGCCAAATCATGAACCATTCTAGTTGAAAGCACTTATCATCATTCCAAACTTAACTCTAGAACCGTAGACCATAATACTTCAATGCAAAGGAATGTTGAGCATAACACTTTCTCCCTGTCACCACCAAACATACAAGAAAAGCAGTTTTCACTCTGGTGAACATAACTCACTCAAATCTTCATACTAGAGGCTCAAACTTGGAATATAACATCTTCAGATAGACTTCTAAATAACTTCTAATCTACAAATAAAGATATTCATCCTACATGAAATGCGGATCAATCTTCTGGACTGTTCTTCAGTATGCAATACACTGTTTCCACTGCAACTCATTGTTTCTACTAGAGGAGCTAATTTTCTCAATATCCTCAACATCAAGATCACTTACATAAGTAAATAAAAATCATCTCACTTATTACAAGAAGAAACAAAGTAGGAGCATAGTTGACACCAATGACAACACAGATATGTTGACATCAATGACAACACCGATTAGGCACATACTTGCAACACTAAGTACATGCTTGTCACTAGCTAATTTCTTCATGAATTCCTGGAGACTGGTTGTATCATCCTGATCTAAATTTTTCATGTCTCTATCTATCCCAAGTGTAACAAATGAGGTTAAAATCTCATCCACCCTCCTGTATGTTCCCAAATCCACATCTACAAAAACAACCTCATTAGGAGCATTATATTCAGTAGTCATGTGCTTCAATCCAGACTCACTATCAATTATTATCTGATTTTGATTACCTTTCCAAGGCATCCATAGATAATGAGAAATCAATAGCAAAATAGCCATGGAGGGTCTTGGTCCAATCCCTTCTAAGTAGCATTCCATATACATCAGGAATATCTACTACCTGAATTTCAATGTACTATTGAATCTGAGGATCTGATACCAATTGGATGTGTACATATTTGACTTCCCCTACCATGTTTACCTCTATTTTATCCAGTTGAACCACCTTCCTATTTTTCTTGGTAAGGGTTAGCCCTAGCTTTTGACTGATTGAATAAGACATTACAATCCTTGAACCTCTAGAGTCAACCAAGTAGTTGTGTAGATTTTTACCAAAGATCCTCACTTAGCAAAAATGGAGATGCATCCAACCTTCCTTTGTATATAGCAGTGAAAACATTAGCCATAGAGGTTGTCTTCTCTTTGTCCTTATCCTTTTGAGGAGTTGTCACTTAGTATTATCCAAAGATCAGATCAATGCTTCCCTCTGTGATGGACAATTTTGCATAACATCATACAATGACATGTTAGCTTTAGTTTTCTTCAAATCATCAGTAACGTCATATCCTTGGTCAGCTGGTGTGTAGGTTTTGTTACCATTTATGTAGCTTTGTTTGTATGGTCCTCCTTGGGGTCTGTTAGGAGGCAATGGATTGTTATCTGCATTGGGATGAGGTTGGGTAGAAGCATTATTCAGAGGAATGGAAGAGGTGAACGGTTCTTTTACTTTGTTCCTTAGAAAATAATTGTTCTTCCTCTATTGAAAGGCATGAATCTCATCATATTTTGTAATTGGTTCATTATCATCTTTGAATGGAAAAACATAAGTGTCTAGAACCATGGCAGTACTCAAATCTCCTGAATGTTTGTTTGTTTCTTCACAGTTAACCTATTGGTCTACTTGAGCAATCTTGGACATTTTCTTCATTTTAGGGCAATTCAATTCTAAGTGGACAGTTGTATCATGAAGTCTGCACCAATTTGATAATGGGTTTAATTTAGTAAAGTTCACATAATTAGCCTGGTTGGTGTTGTCTAATTGAGAAGGCACCCCCCCATTATTAGGCATAGTGTTCCACTATCTGTTTGATCTTTGTTGGTTCAAGCCTTTATTTTGAAAATTTTTATTATGATTGTTTTGACCATGATTGTGATGATTATTCTAGTTTTGATTTTGGTGTAAACCTTGCCCTTGAAAACTATTCTCGTTTTGATTCTGAGGAGGGTTCACTTTTAGCGTTGTAAGTTCATTGCTCACCTAGGTTAAAGTCTTCTTGAGAACTTCTAATTCAGTTATATTAAATGTGAAGTCTAGTCTATGTGTGACTGCATTCCTATAGCTAGCGAACCAACCTGATTAGCTAGGTGTGTGCTGAAAACAAAGACTTGATTAATGGCCTACCACTAAAAGAATGAACTTCCAGATGGTTGTGGAGCAGTTGGGGTGATTGGAGCATTCTAAACCTGGCTATGATATTAGAGCATTGGGGAAGGAAAAACATGATTCAAGGGATACAAATGTGCAAAGAGATTCTACCCTTGTGGGACAATACCAAGTATAGGATTCATTAATGGTGTATTGTTCATCAAAGCATTCTTTAAGGTTGGTATCTGATTTGGCATCACTGGGTATTCAACTGAAGGTAAGTTTCCCATAGTTCCCCCAATCATAGGGTGCATCTCCTAATGTAATTTGATTGCCTCCAAATAAACCTTAGCCAAAGTATCAATATTTTTTCTAGTCCTATTTATCAATACTACAGTTAGGGGATCAATAGCTTTGAGGTATATTTGGAATGTAGCTGCTTTTTTCATTGTATAAGGCTTAGTGATTCTTTTGTAAAGATCGTGAAATCTTACATTGAACATAGTTAACAGTTCATTTGGCTCCATTTTGTAATTAGCAAATTGATGATATATAATTGAGGGATCTGTGTAGATTTTGAATTGATTGTTGAATGTAGTTTCTAACTCAGCCTATCTTGTGATAGATCTAGCGAGCAAATTTAGATACCATGAATATGTCATCTCCCCTAATGAATAAGGAAAGAATCTAAAACCATCTTGATGTTCTATGCCAGCCATAATAACATCTTTGAAGGTTTGATATGCTCCTCTAAATTCCTTCCTTCTCCATATATGAAATTGGGGAAAAATTTCTTAGGGTTTCTTGGCATATCATGGAGATCTCCAGGAATAGCAAGAGGGGTATGATCTGCAATAAAAAAAGCCATTGGTATGCTTTGTGTTATATTTGGGGAAGCACCTCAATTTTGTGATCTAACAAAGCTTACCAACCTAATGTGTTCTCTTTCTTTTGCCACAATCACTCCTCATTTTTCTATGTTGTGTGAGTTCTTAAAAACATATTCCCCCAACAGATGAAGATCTGGTCAACCTTTGTTGTTGTCCAGATGGGAGAACACTTAGTCTAATTTTGATCAAGCCCTCCTTCTAGCACCAGTTTTGTTGATGGTTGTTTTGGCACATCAACTCAAGTAGAATAAAGATCACTCTACTTCTCCTGAAAAGGTAACTAATTTAGGAAACTAGTTGCCTCCAAGGTCCTTATTGGTTAGGTCATGGCAATGTTGGAGTAGCTAAGTAGTATATGTGAGTGTTTGTTCAAGGGCCTATGCTGGTAAATATAATCCTAGACCAAATAGATGAAGTCTCTGTGTAGACAATTGTGATCTTTAGGCTCAAAATTCCTAAACATAATCCTAAACTAATCTAAATATAAATAAAATGCAAAAGAGGGTTAGGGTTTAGAGAAAAATGAAATAAAAGAATGGACGATTTCTGCATTTGTTTTCACTTCACTTAATTTATTTGATGAGATTCAAATAACCTAAAATGTAATGATCAGTATTTCACACAATCAAATTTACATCTTAGATGTAAGAGTCTAAGGAATCACTAAGAAATTGGAATGAAAAATATGAAAACACCATATTACATGCGTAGTAATCAAACCTTGTTCATCAATCTCATATTAAGACAAAACAATCAAATATTTATCGCACCAGAATATACCAAATGCTAATGAAAGGATCAAACACATTAGCACCAGATGGCAGGAAAATAGAGAAGACCAGATATTTTCTATTAATTGGCACCAACATTGGTAGATTACATGCAATAGTAAGACTCCCACACTACAGATGTGCTACAATTCACCTATATACCTTTGCAAAAAGTCTAGCCCTGTAGCAAAATCTCTATTTTCCCCTTTTCAAAACCAAGTGGCACTCCCCCTTTTATAGAGGTGATGTTTCATTACATTCATAACAATGTCAACCTAGTAGGATAGAACCTATTGATCTATTCTCCCCTTCCCAAAGTCGGCCTATCCTATCCTTCCAAGTGGCACTCCGTCTATAGAAGAAAGGGACAAGTTATGGCAAAGGGAAAAGTTGGTGAACCAAATGGTTTGCCAATCGGTGAACTCGCTGACAAAGGCGAAAGAGAAGCAAAAGACAAAGACAAAGGGAGAAAGAGGCAAGCCTTAGTTGGAAAAATTTAAGGTTGGTGAACCAAATGGTTCGCCGATCGGTGAAATCACCGACTAAGGAAGGAAGGCAAGGAAAAAATAGAGGAGAAAGAGATCAACACAAGAATGTTTCACGATAAGCGAGTTTTACCAATAAGGCAAAATAAAGAAAATTTTGGCAAGCATTATATTTTGAAATGTCCATCTTCTCTCCAGTCGCCATTATTGCATGATCAGGTCAACTCCTAGCTAGAAGTAGTTGTTGTACATTTGTTGTGCAGGTGGATGAATTAGATGATGGCTTTCAATGCAGTAATTATTTTTATTCAGCTACTTCATCCTCCAGATATTTTCATATTTATTGTTGCAGATCAAATCAAGGATATTTTCTACATTTATGTTTTGCAAAACAGATTTAGGTGGGCATTCCCTTACAGAAATATCTTCTGACGGGCTCATGGGTGAATTTATTGTAGTAGGTGACTTAGACTAATGTGTTATCAATGTATGGAATGTTATATATAGCTAAAAAATCAATGTAATGAGGGTTGGACATAGATATTTTTTTGTGTTCTAAACAAAACCCTCCTTTGTTGTAACCTTGCCTTTTAATCAATACATGCTGATTATTTTTGCCTTTTTCATGTTATTTTTAGCTCTGTGTAAATCTAGAACTAGTTATTGCTTGTGAATGTTTTTTCCTTGCAATTCTATTATGTTCTTTACCTTTGTTAGGATCTGCAGGATTTGTGTGATTCTATTAGCTGTGTGAAATTATTCTATGTATTTTAGCTTTGTGAGTATTCTTCATTAAACCTGGTGTATCACCTTTCCCTTTTTAGTCGTCTCCTTCTCCCCTTTTCCAAGTGGTGTTAGATTAGGTTTAATTCATAGTTTTCTCTTAATCTTATATTCATAAAGAGGAACCATCCTTCTCTAGAGGTTTGATCTCATTTGCAAGGTCCCACACCTTGAGATCACTCCCATGTTTCACTAGATTATTGTAGCAAATAGGATTCAACACAGGGTGCAAATCTAAGTGACAATAGTTTCTAGTACACCCGGTGGGACCACTTTACTATGAGTTAAGAGTTGAGTTGAGAAATTGGTGTTGTTCTCAATATTCTGTAGTTTGGCAGACAAGTTTCATGCACCTGGTGACTCTATAATCTCTTGGTCTCAGATTAGTCCAACGTTACATGCCTAGAGTGCAAACTAGGGCTTCTTCAAGAGTCAAGAATTATCAATTTGTTGAACTACCTTTAGTTGCTTCAAGGAGAACTAGGTCTCTTGTGATAGGGAATAACAATGTTTTTTCATCCCATCCAAGATCTCAATCTACACCTCCCCTTGTTAGGTTTCAATTTTCAAGAAGGGGCTTGCATGTACCTAGAATAAATTTAAATAACATAAATATGGCTCAGACAAGAAATCTACCTTTTGTAACCTTCAATGGAGGTATCCCTTTAGCCCTAAATGCACATAATGACATATATATCTCAGCCCTAAAGAGTATTCCATCCTTTATGGGTGAGCATTCCACTATACATGTTGAACATATCAAAGACATATCAAATGTATGGTCAATTCACGATATTCAATATGAAAATGTGGTTGTTAGACTCTTGGTTTCATTCTTCAAGGGAAGAGCTCTTCAATGGTTTAGGAGTTTACCCCCTTCTTCAATGCATGATTGGGATGAGCTAGGAGAAGCGGTCTCCAAACAGTTTGGAGAAAGAGAAAATAATGTCTCTCTGTTGAAACAGTTGACAACTATAAAGAGGGCTCCCAGCGAACAGATGGTTAACTTCAATTTCATATTTCAAAGAACATGGGAAAGAATTCTATCTCTCCTCAAACCATCTCCACAAGGTGTTTACTTGTATTTTATGAGAGCTTTAAATTCTAATATAGTTGTTATGATGCAATCCATGGGTGCTTAGAGTTTACCAGATGCATATGAGACAGCTTTGAGAGCCAAAAATATTTTAATACAGGTTAGGAAAATGGCCCCCAGACCTCCTGTACCTATTTTTCTAGAGTTACCTTCACAAGTTGAACAACCCACTATTCCTCCCATCCTGGAGCCTAAAGCCTCTACATCTGCTCTTCCACAAGAAGGAGATGACCTTAAAACCCTAATGGTCAACTTGACTAACAAGGTCAATACCATAGCAACCCAAACTGCCCCTAAACCTCATCAAAATTATAACCAGAGACAATCTCCAAATTAGACTTGGGGGTAGGGTTATAATTCCAATAGAAACCAAAACTAGAATCAAGGTTACCAACCAAATAGGTACCAAAATAATAACTTTGTGAACAACCTTTGCAAACGGTTAGACCGATTCAACAAATACCAGTTGTCAACCCAGTTAGGACCTTGGTTCCTATCCAAAACAATCTAGCCTATGAGGTAGATTGTTGTTATTCTTGCAATCAGCCTCATAATCAGTCAACTTGGGCATTTGGAGTGCAAGAACGAGCCCTAATGGTGCAAAAGTTCCACACTCAACAAGCGTCATTAGTGGAAGCAATCAACAATAACCCTAAGGTACCAAATGAGGTTGTTTTTTATTCCAATTTAATGCTTTGGACTTTTGAAGATTTTTGGACTTTGGACTTTGTGTGGAAGATGGTCATGCCTATAAATAGTGTTGCAGATAACACAAGATCCAAGAAGAGGCAATTAGAAGATAACCCTATGCTTGTAGTATTCCAAAAAGAACTTGAATCAAAAGCAAAAGGTGTTGGTGCTGCAAGATTAACTCAGAATAGTAGGCCTACCACTATGAATGAGGTTCCATCACGCCCAAAATTGCCTAAACAAGCCACAAAGTAGTCAAAGAAAGGAACGTGGATCCCTTCCATGTACAAAACAACATTTTATCTAAATATTGTAGAGCAAATGAAAAGGGCAAACTTGAATGTGTCCATGTGGGACACATTGTCAATTCCCTCTCAAAGAGATTTATTGCAAGATGCTTTAAGACAATTCCCAGTAGTTGACTCAGCAATCAAAAAAGAAAATGGCCTAGTCAATCTTGTATGACCAAGTGAAGAGCTTCAGCAAAGAAACCATCCCCTTTCTACTTGTCTATAATCATTGGAAAGTTCCCGATGCATAACTGCATGATAAACTCAAGAACTAGTATATCAGTCATGCCAAAGAAGATAGCAGAGGCATTAGGGATTAAATACACCCCAATTTCATTAGGTGTGTTGCAGTTGGATGGTACCTCTGTTAATACCATTGGAGTGATCAAAGGATAGGATTTGACCTTGCATGCTTTCCCAAACTTGACTATTAGTCAAGATATTTTAGTTATTGATCTCCCTTCATTCTTTTCTATTTGCTTGTCAAGAGATTTCATAGTTAAGGTGGGTGGTTACCTATCTTCTGATTGGTCTCACATGCTTCTAAGGACAAGGTATGACACAAGCTTCACCATTAAGGCTGAACCAGTTTCAAGTTATCATGTAGAAAATTATGATCATAGCTTGGTGAACCTTCATTGCATGATTTAGGGCGAGGAAGTAAATGATTCAGAATCTCTTAAGACATTATCTTTACCCCTTCCAATCCCAGACCTTTTTCTTGATGAGTGGGTGAAAGACCATTTTGATTTTAATCCCTATGACACCACTGAGATGATTGGGCTGGGCACCTACATGATTCATGAGGGAAGTTCCTCTGTCCTTTCTATACTGAAACTAGATGATGATTCTAATGGCCCATGGAAAAAAAATTGATGGTGTAAAGAGTAGAAATGGAGCTGGTGCAAGAGTATTACTGATCTCTCTAACTGGTAAGAAGCTGTGTTTTTCTCACAGACTACATTTTTCCTACACAAATAATGTTGCAGGGTATGAGGCATTGGTCCATCCCTTGTTACTAGTCGAAAAGAAGAAAATCAAACATCTAGAGATCTTTGAAGACACTGAGTTGGTGGTCAACTAGGTCAGGGAAAGATGTACAACAAAAAATTAGCTTCTGAGAGCTTATAGACACAAAATTTTGGGTCTGCTTGAGCGTTTTGATGCTCTCAACCTACAGGTGATCCTAAGGAAATTAAATGTTGAGGCTGACCAATTGGCAATAGTTGGTGCTCAATTTTCTCCCCCCATAGACCTCTTTCAAGACCCTAATCAACATGTCAAAATAGTGATCAGACCCTCAATCCCCGATAATGGTGTGAACTAGTAGGTATTTGACAGCAATGAGTAGATTGTAAACTTCATACAAAATGAAGTTGAGTTCTCATCAAGTGTGCAGTCTAAACTGCAAGAAGGTTATGGTGATCAGATTATGCAACTGAAGACAAATAAGTTGCCAAAAGGTTTGGTCACTCTTGAGACTATTTTCAGTCATGATGATGAATTCAAGGGTGAGAAGAAGAACATCACGTTCAAAAACGAGGACTATCAAAATGTTGCTATCGCTCAAGATAAAGATTTATTGTTGGGAAAGGTACGTTGTGATGATGAACAGCAAAATTTTATTCATCTTTCTCATAAATATAGTGATGTTTTTGCATGGAATTATGAGGATTTGAAGGGTTTTGACCCAAATGTTGCCCAGTATGCCATAGATCTTGATCCAAATGCCAAACCTGTTCACCAAAGACAATGGCATGTAAATCCCAAAATCGGGCCTTTGATGAGGAAGAAGCTTGCAAAACTCATTCAGGCCAGAATTATTTTTCCCATCAAGTATTCAACTTGGGTGACTAATTTAGTGTTAGTGAGGAAGAAAAATGGTGAGATAAGGTTGTGTGTAGACTTCCATGATCTGAATTGAGATTCCTTGAAAGATCATTACCCTCTGCCATCCATGGACTAAATCTGGCAGACTATATCAGGGGTAGAAAGATTCTCATTGCTCGACGGTGTTTCTGGATATAAGCAAATTTTTGTAAGGGAAGAGGACATATTCAAGACAACTTTCACCACTAAGTGGGGAACCATGGCGTATGCAAAAATGTCATTTGGGCTCTCCAATGTTGGCACCACTTTTCAAAGGGTGATGGACATTGCATTTAAGGGCTTCATCAACAAATTCATCCTAATATATTTGGATGGTATTACAGTCTTCTTCAAGAGAGGAGAAAATCACATAGAGCATCTAGAGAAAGTTTTTGAAAGGTGCAGGGAGTTTGGGGTGTTATTGAACCTAAAAATGTGTATTTTTCTATTTCTCAAGGCAAACTTCTGGCCCCTTTGGTGTCCAAGGATGGGATTTCCATAGATCCAAAAAAAACTTTAGCTCTTATTTCTCTTCCTCTGCCTGCTCATAAAAAAGCTATGCAGTCATTTCTAGGGAAGATTAATTTCGTTAGGAAATTCATTCCTAACTGTGTTGGTTTGGTCAAACCACTAACCCTAATGCTAAAAAAGAATGTTGTTTTTAGGTGGACCAAGGAGGGGAAGGATGGTTTTGAGAAGATAAAAGAAGAGATTGCTCAAGCTCCTACCTTCATGAACCCTAACTATGAGGACTTCGTCATTTATGCTCATGGAGGAGAGAGCAACATTGTTGCTGTTCTGATGCCGCAAAATGACCAAGGTATGGAGCAACCACTGGCCTTTTTCAGTCAAACATTGAAGGATTATGAGGTCAGGTATAGTCTCATGGACAAACAAGTTTTTTCCATTGTGAGAGCATTAAAAATATTCAGATATATGCTAGCAATTAACCATATCAAAGTATTGGTTTCTCATCCCAGTGTGAGAGACTACATAATGGGAATAGAAATTAGTGAAAACAAGGTGAGTTGGGTTACAAGGATCTTGGGATATGATGTTACTATCAAAGCCACTAAGTTGATTAGAGGCAGGGGATTATGTGAACAGTTAGCTCAAACTACAGTGGGTGAGGCGAACTCATCCTATCTCTTGAATGAAGCAAAACCAACAGTTGTAAGTTCTTGGACAGCAAACATGGCCAGGTTCCTATCCACTAGTGAGTATCCTTATGGATTGGACAGAACTAAGAGAAGACACTTCATGTTATAGTCCATCCCATATGCTCTAGTGGATGGAATTCTTTATAAAAGGAATCTGGATGGAGTCTTATTGAGATGCATTGAAGAAAATTAGATTGACATATTGCTTAGTGAGTTTCATGCAGGCCCAGCTGGAGGTCACTTCTCTACAAGAGCTACAGCAATGAAGATAATGAGGGCAAGTTATTTTTGGCCCACATTGTTTAATAATGCCCATGTATGGGTAAGAAAATGCAAAGAGTGTGATTTCTTTACTATAAAGAAGAGATCAGTTGCCCTCCCACTTCACCCCATCCAGGCAAATCAGCTTTTCTCACAGTGGGGCCTAGATTTCATTGGCATGATCAACCCTACATCCAGTGTTGGCCACAAGTAGGTTCTAACTGCAACAGACTACTTCACCAGGTGGGTTGAAGTTGTCCCACTCAAAGAGGCTACATAATCAGCAATCATGGATTTCTTGAAAGAAATCATGATAAGGTTTGGAGCTCCCCACACTATCATCTTTGATAATGCAAAAGCTTTCACTAGTTTTAGGATAGTTGATTGGACTTTGAAATATAATGTGTTTTTGAAGACTTCTTCTAACTAATACCCCCAAGGTAATGCTTTAGCTGAATCTACTAACTGTTTAGGGGAAAATTGGATTTGTCAATGTTCTAGATTTTAGATGTTTAAATCCACCTCTCCACTATACATTGAAGGATCTAGGGTCGAGTGGTGAGCACTATCATACCCTAGGTCACTTGCAGATGTAGGGAAACTTGGATTAGGGAATTTAATTATTAATTTTCCTTCTCTTATGTCCAATTAACCATTAAAACCCTAATTATGTAAATACGGCAACAAATTGATGAAAGACGGAAAAAGCTCTTACAGACAGGAATAAAATACCAAATCACAGAATACCTATTTTCGGGGTTCTAAAGCAGAATAGTCAGGAACACTGGAGCGGACGCCCAAGTCTAAGGTACCTACTTTTTTACAGAATCTAGACTTCCTTCTAACACTGATCAGCCCTGTAAATTCTATTTTCAGAGATCTATCTACAGAGGACACTAGAGCGAGAGACCAAGTCTTGGAAGTGCTCCTATGTTTGGCTTTTCTTCAGACCCTAAATCCTCGATGCCTGCCAATCCTTCCTACAACTCCACTTTTCCCAAATGCGAAACCTATAACCTACAATCACAAGACTTGGTTTGGGGGTTGTGGTGTTAGAGGCTTGCCTCAGTCAAGCCCCAAGGACACTTAAGTCTCTGAACATCATTGTCAGATAAAAGAGTGTGTGCCCTTGTGAGGCAAAGGCAAAAACAAAAGAATCAATGATAAAAACACAATATTATGTCACCTTGTAGTGAAGCTCTCATGGGAGGAAGAAGCTCTTCATTCCATAAGGAAATTGATGCTCAAATCTGCAAATATCAACACACAAAACACACAAGTCTGCTCTTGCAACATAATGAAAGCCTTGAATCACCTTGAGAACACAATAGCTTGATAGTAATCATCTAGTTTACAAATGAATGCTTAAGCATGCTTATATATGCAACTACAAGCACTCCTGCCAAGATTTTAAAAATTTAAACTTACCATGTCAGCAAAAGGACCAAATAACGGTCATAAACCGACACCTAGAAATTAGGGCTGCCCCAAAATAGTGCAGGACTAGGGCGCGGGCACCCAAGTCCTCCCCCCCTATTTTGGGCAGGGTATAGCTCAAGGGGTCCACCTAGGTACAATTTGTCATGAGACCTAGGCCTCATTCCATCGGGATGCCAAAATATGAACTAAAATGTCCTAAATGCATGCTAAAGACCTGGGAGCTAAACCATATGAGGGAAAAGCCCCCAAGGGGACATTTTCTGATGTTACACTAACAAGAACCTAATCAGAATCTTGAAATCAGAGGCAATGGCATATAATAAAATCAAATTGGCTCTTTGGTCTGATAGGATCACCTATAAAAGAGTCATTGGTAATTCTCCTTTTGTTCTTGTGTATGGAAAAGAGGCTAGGTTGCCCTTGTCTTTGGAGCTTCCTCCATTGGAGTTGGCCCAGCAGTTGGAATTAGAAAGTGAAGATGCTAGGTCTGTAAGGATTGTTGAGTTAGTTGAATTGGAAGAACTAAGAAAATTAGTTATGACTACATTGGAAGAACACCAAAAACACACCAAGAAATACTTTGACAAGAAGGCTAAAGATAATTTTTTTAAGGAGGGAGATCTTGTTTTGAAATGGGATGCTGACAGAGCCAAACCTCAAGGCCACACTAAGTTTGATGCAATCTGGAGTGGCCCATATATCATCATCAACTCCAAGCAAGCCAACGCTTTCAATCTTTCAAAGTTGGATGGTGAAGTTCTATCAATCCCATTCAATAGTATCCATCTCAAACCTTACTTCAAAGGTTGGTCCAAGGTTTTGTATATACTATTTTGTTTTATTTCTGTTTTAGTTTTCATTTTTCCTAAGTGTTGTTACACAAGTTGCACTCTCATTAAGAGAATGCAGGCCTCGTTTTTCTTTTTTTGGTGTTGTTTTGTTAAGACAAGGTTTCAGTTGTTCCCAGCATACTGCAGTTCCTTTTGACTCCATGCCCAATGGATTGTATAAGGCCACTAGTTTCTTTTGTTTAGCAAGCAAACTGTTGCAAGTATGGGCCTAACCGGTGTTGTCATTGATGTCAACATACTCATGTTGCATTAATGAGAAGGATTAGATTAGCTGTGTGCTGAGGATATTGAGAAAATCAGTCTCAATCAAGAACAGTGAAGAACAGTGATGACAAGAAGGTAAAAGTCCTCAATAGGTTTAGGATCAGAGGATGCGGTTTAAAGGGTTTGTAGATATAAGTCTTGAGATGCTCCAATTAAGTTTTTAGAGGTCCACATAAAGATCTAAAGAAGTTATGGTCGCTCAAGTAGAACTGGTTCTGGTAGGTGTTCAGAGGTGACAGAGTGCCACAGATAGGTCCGGTGAGATCCAGAATTTCATTATCCCGTTCTATGGATTTGAGGGAGTGTTGAGGATGTTCCTGTGAAGTATCAACTAGATTGGTTCGTGGGTTGAAGGTCCGGAAGAGCCTATTCATTTGTGACAGTGATGACAGACTGTGTTCTTGAAGCTCCGGATGAAGGAGAGAAGAATTCCAGTAGGATGATGAAATGCGATGTTCTTGGTGATTCAGGGAAGGTTATGATGATCATTGGATCATGTCCAGTTCATGTTGGTGGTCCGCATTGAAGTTAGAGTTTGCATTTGAAGAATAACCACGGATATAGGTGTTCTTCTTGAGACTGGCCGACCAGATGTATTACATGTCTTACGGATGTTCTTGTAGGTGTTTGCCGACTTAGATGATTGTTCCTAAGTCAATGCCTTGTATAAATAAGGGATTATGAAGTCATTTTGAAGGGTGTCTTGGTGTGATGAGTGTGTGGTAGCGAAGAGAAGTGCGAAAGGCAGAGCAGAAGTATTGGGCTTAAATGGAACTGATTCAAGCATGCTGAGGATGCTATTCTCCAATTCATAAAGGTGATACTTATTCCTTTGTAGACAGTGTGTCTCTTGTAGGCAGTGACCCTCCTGTGAGCAGTGTGCTCAGGCAGTGAGCCCTAATTGGCATGTGCCATTTTGTTCTTTCTATTCTTCTAACAGAGAATACATTCTTGGGTTAATCACCCCGTGGTTTTTCCCTTAACCAGGTTTTCCACGTCAAAATCTTGGTGTCTTATGTGTTGATATGTTTCTACTTTTTATTTGAATGCATTATGGCTCATGATTAATATTTTGCTAATCACTAAAGAAGATTCAAGTGTTTAAATTGAGAAAGTTTCGCACAACTGATTCACCCCCCCTCCTAGTTGTGTGCCCTAAGTCTAACAATTGGTATCAGAGCTAAGTTCCTCTAAAAAGGAGCTTAACCGCTTGAGGAGATCCAGGATGTCGTCATACAAGAAGGATAGTCTGAAGTTTGATGGAACCAACTTTTCTCTTTGGAAAGGTTGCATGAAATGTTACTTGCAGTGTATGGGAATGGCGTACTGGTCCATGGTCACAAAAGTGTATGTACCTCCACAGGGTGGTCTGAAAACCCTAAATGAAATCACAGTTGCTGAAAACAATCTATGGACCAAAGAGGCTCTTCTAAGCTCATTAACTGACTCAGAGCTCTCAAATATTATTGACCTACCAACTGCCTATGAGATCTAGATAAAACTAGAACTTCTACATGAAGGAGATGAGTATGTTAAATGTGCAAGGTTACAAAGTCTAAAAGGGAAATTTGAAAAACTGAAGATGAGAGATGATGAAAATATTACCACTTTTATGCCAAGAGTGAATGAGCTGGTTTGTGGAATTAGAAATTCTAGTGGAGTCTTGGATGAAAATGAGATTGTTGGTAAAATTCTCAGATCCCTTCTTGCCTCTTACAAAATCAAGGTTGCTGCCATTGATGAATTCAGAGCCCATACAACTATCACAAGAGACCAATTGGCTAGAAAACTGGCTTCTTTTGAAATGACCGGATTTGGAGATGATCCCCCCAAAACTGAATCTGCATTCAAAGTCAGTGCCTCTGTGAAAGGTAAACAAGGATTTGATCCGGGAGAGAACTCATCAAGGAAATTGTCATGGTATGAAAAAGTAAGAAAAGACCTGGAAGAAGAAGAAGTAGAAACTGCTCAACTTGAAGCCCTCATTGCAAAGAGACTGCCAAGAGGATCCGGTAAGTATGAAGGAAAATTGCCTTTTAAGTGTTTTAATTGCAATAAGATTGGTCATTTTGCCTCAACATGTCTGGAAAGATTTTCAAAGCCAAATCCTAACAGATCAAGGTTCCAAAAGAATTGTTACTATGTTCATGAAGGAGATGATAATGAAGGAGTAACAGATGATGAATCAGAGATAGGAAACAAATCCAGAAGTGAATGGGTGTTTATTGCCATCAAGGAAGAAGAACCAATATCCTCTGTATCTATCAATCATAAAGTTGTAGAAAGAGCTCTGGCTGCCCAAGTTGAAGAAAAGAATGATTGGGTCATTGACAGTGGTTGCTCTCACCACATGACAGGTGACAAGAATAAGTTCATAGATTTGGAAAGGTATGAAGGAGGAGTGGTGAAGTTTGGTGATAATTCTGGTGGTAGAATCAGAGGAAGAGGAACTATTTCTTTTAATGGAAGAAACAAAATTGGTAATGTACTATATGTTGAGGGTTTGAAGCACAATCTTCTCAATGTTGGATAGTTGGTGGACAAAGGCTATGATCTCCGATTCAAGGATGGAAAATGTAAAATCTTTGAAAGATCTAGAATAGAGATTACATCCAATACTCAAACTAAAGGTAATATCTTCCACTTGGTTGGTACTGGTAAAAGCTGCTTATTTGTTCAAGTTGATCAGAGTTGGTTATGGCATAGAAGGATGTGTCATGTGAATTTTGATAATATCATCAAGATAAGCAATACTCAGGTTGTAAGAGATCTTCCAAAATTGGTGAATCCTACTAACAGCTTGTACAAGGAATGTCAGTTGGGTAAGCTGAGCAGAGTCACATTCAAAAGCAAGGAACTATCTTCTACTGGATTATTGGACTTAGTTCACACTGATCTTTGTGGTCCAGCAAGAACCAGAAGTATTCAAGGTGATAGATACTTCATGCTGCTAATAGATGACTATTCTCAGATGATGCAGGTAACCTTTCTAAAGGAGAAATCAGAAGCTCTTGAGAAATTCAAATATTCGAGGCTATGGTAGAGAATGAAACAAGAATAAAGTTGAAATGTCTGAGGTCTGATAGAGGTGGAGAATTCACATCCGATGAGTTCATAGAATTCTGTGAGAAACATGGAATTAAGAGACAATTATTTGCTCCGAGGACTCCACAATAGAATGGAGTAGTGGAGAGAAAGAACCGGACCATCCAAGAAGCATCTAGGACTATGATGATGGAACCAAATGTTCCTCAGATCTATTGGAGAGAAGCTGTCAACATTGCAGTCTATACTCTTAATCGAGTTCAAATTAGAAGTAATACCGATAAGACCCCTTATGAACTCTAGTTTGGCATTACTCCTACTATAAGATATTTCAGAGTCTTTGGTAGCAAATGTTACATCAAAAGAGATGAAGATTTAGGTAAGTTTGATGCTACAAGTGATGAAGGAATATTCTTGGGTTACTCTACTCAAAGCAAAGCATACCGGTGTTATAACAAGAGACTAAGAAAGATGATAGAAAGTACAAATGTAAAGGTTGATGAGGGAATAGAGAAATCCTCAAGGTTTTATGAATATGATGAAGATGATCAGAATGGTGTTCTAGTTCAAGGAGCTCAATCCTCTTCTAAAAGTCAGATTCAGACTGATCCGGTAAATCAGGAAGAAGAGATAGGTCTGAATGAGCCTGATCAAGAAGCAGAAGTGCAAGAAACTTCCAAAGTTCTAAAGTATGTAAGAATGAACCACTCTGAAGATCAGATCATAGGTGACAAAAGCAAAGGTGTGCAAACTAGAAGGAAAATTGCTCAAAATTCAGATGAATATTGTCAGATTTCTAAGATTGAACGTAAGACAATAAATGAAGCCTGCAATGATGAAAACTGGACCAAAGCAATGGAGGAAGAGTTGATGCAAATTGAGAAAAATCACACTTGGGATCTTGTTCCCAGACCTAGAAACAAGAATGTGATTGGAACCAAATGGGTCTTCTGGAACAAACTAAATGAAGTTGGTGAAGTAATCAGATATAAAGCCAGATTGGTCTGCAAAGGCTACTCTCAAATAGAAGGGATTGATTTTGAAGAAACCTTTGCTCTGGTGGCAAGAATTGAAGCAGTCAGATTATTTCTTGCATTTGTTTCTTTCAAGGATTTCAAGGTGTATTAGATGGATGTCAAGTCTGCCTTCTTGAATGGTAACTTAGAAGAAGAAGTGTACATTGAACAACCGGATGGTTTTCAATTATCTGAGTATGGTGATATGGTCTACAAATTGAAGAAGGCACTATATGGTCTAAAGCAAGCCCCAAGAGCTTGGTATGAAAGACTGGACAAACATCTTTTGAAGATTGGTTTCAACAAAGGTACTGCTGATAGTAACCTATACTTCAAAATTGATCATGAAAACATCTTGATTGTTGAAGTATTTGTTGATGATATCATCTTTGGAGGAAGAGACAGTATGTGTAAAATCTTTGCAAATCAAATGAAAAGTGATTTTGAGATGTCAATGCTCGGTGAAATGAATTTCTTCTTGGGTCTGCAAATTACTCAGACAAAGAAAGGAATCTTTATTTCTCAGACCAAATATGTGAAAGAATTGTTGAGGAAATTTGGAATGGAAGATTCAAAGCCAATGAATACTCCCATGGCAACTAGATGTAAGTTGAGCAAAGATGATGACTCTCCTAAGGTAGATCAGACAAAGTACAGATCAATGATTGGAGGATTATTGTATCTCACTCAAACTAGACCAGATATAATGCAGGCTGTTGGTCTTGTGGCGAGATTCCAAGCTGATCCTAGAGAATCTCATGTCATGGCAATCAAAATGATTTGTAGGTACCTAAAAGGAATAGTTGAGTATGGTCTGTGGTATCCTAGAGATCATAATTTTTCTCTTCATGCATATACAGATGCAGATTGGGCAGGAGATGTGGATGATAGGAAGAGTACCAATGGAGGCGCATTCTTTTTGGGGAAAAGATTGGTTTCTTGGTTAAGCAAGAAACAAGAGGCAATATCCCTATCTACAACTGAAGTAGAATACATTGCAGCAGCAGGTAGTTGCACTCAAGTTTTGTGGATGAAGCAGATGCTAAGAGATATTAAAGTAGAATATGAGGAGCCTATCACAATTTTCTGTGATAATTCAAGTGCAATAAATATTTCTAAGAATCCGGTGTTGCATTCTAAGACTAAGCATATATCTATCAAGTTTCACTTTCTGAGAGAGCAAGTGAACAAGGATGAAGTCAAATTGGAGTATGTGCCCTCCAAGGATCAGATTGCAGATATTTTTACTAAACCTCTTCCCAAGGACTCTTTTGAGTATCTCAGGGAGAAGTTAGGGGTTATTGCCCCTCCAGTGATGAACTAGGATGCACTGATGTGCATCAATCTGGTGGATATCACAATCATATCTTGTGATCTAGATTGATGATAAGGGAGCTACTACTCAGGGGGAGCAGCTGGTATGTTATGAAGTAATGGAGTTGCAAGTATGAGCCCTTTGCCATTGATGTCAAGGGGGAGAGAAAACATGTGAAAAATAAGTGGTTGCTGATCAAAGGGGGAGCAATAAAGGAAGAGAAGACATGTGAATAGTTGTTGCTATTAGGGAGAGTTGTGACAGCAAGGAGAAGTTCTTGTCTTGATGGTTTTTCACATCATATGTTGCCATCAATGACAAAGGGGGAGATTGTTGCAAGTATGGGCCTAACCGATGTTGTCATTGATGTCAACATACTCATGTTGCATTAATGAGAAGGATTAGATGAGCTGTGTGCTGAGGATATTGAGAAAATAAGTCTCAATCAGGAACAGTGAAGAACAGTGATGACAAGAAGGTAAAAGTCCTCAATAGGTTGAGGATTAGAGGATGCAGTTTAAAGGGTTTGTAGATACAAGTCTTGAGATGCTCCAGTCAAGATTTTAGAGGTCCGCATGAAGATCTCAAGAAGTTAGGATCACTCAAGTAGAACCAGTTCTGGCAGGTGTTTAGAGGTGACAGAGTGCCACAGATAGGTCCGATGAGATCTGGAATTTCATTATCCCATTCTGCAGATTTGAGGGAGTGTTGAGGACATTCCTATGAAGTATCAACTAGATTGGTTCATGGGTTGAAGGTCTGGAAGAGCCTATTCATTTGTGACAGTGATGACAGACTGTGTTCTTGAAGCTCTAGATGAAGAAGAGAAGAATTCCAGTAGGATGATGAAGTGCGGATGTTCTTGGTGATTCAAGGAAGGTTATGATGATCGTTGGATCATGTCCAGTTCATGTTGGTGGTCTACATTGAAGTTAGAGTTTGCACTTGAAGAATAACCACGGATATAGGTGTTCTTCTTGAGACTAGCCGACCGGATGTATTACACATCTTACGGATGTTCTTGTAGGTGTTTGCCAACTTAGATGATTATTCCTAAGTCAATGCCTTGTATAAATAAGGGATTGTGAAGTCATTTTGAAGGGTGTCTTGGTGTGATGAGTGTGTGGTAGCGAAGAGAAGTGTGAAAGGCAGAGCAGAAGTATTGGGCTTAAATGGAACTGATTCAAGCATGCTGAAGATGCTATTCTCCAATTCATAAAGGTGATACTTATTCCTTTGTAGACAGTGTGTGTCTTGTAAGCAGTGAGCCTCTTGTGAGCAGTGTGCTCGGGCAGTGAGCCCTAATTAGCATGTGCCATTTTGTTCTTTCTATTCTTCTAACAGAGAATACATTCTTGGGTTAATCACCCCATGGTTTTTCCCTTAACCAGGTTTTCCACGTCAAAATCTTGGTGTCTTATGTGTTGATATGTTTCTGCTTTTTATTTGAATGCATTATGGCTCATGATTAATATTCTGCTAATCACTAAAGAAGATTCAAGTGTTTAAATTGAGAAAGTTTCGCACAACTAATTCACCCCCCCTCTCAGTTGTGTGCCCTAAGTCTAACACAAACATGCCTGAGAGGTCGCCAAAATGTTGACATGTTTTCCCCTTCCCAAAGTTAAATACCTAGTTTTTAAAATGTTGAAAATCTTGTTAAAATTGGTTAAATGCTTATAATGTTCTTTAGATCTGAAGTCTTTTTCCTTGTAAAAATCCCCAAAATCCTAAGTATAAATCCCTGAAAACCATAATTTTCAAAGTTTTTCTAAGTTTTTTCCTTAGTCTTTTTAGCCTTAGTCAGCAAAGTTTAAGTTTGGTGAATTTAAAGTTCGCCGATCAATGAAATCGTCAACTAAGGAAGAAGCAAGGAGAAAGGGAGACAAAAGAAAGGGATAAGTTATCAACGAAGGGGAAAGTTGGAAAACCAAATGGTTCGCCGACAAAGGCGAAAGAGAAGCAAAAAACAAAGACAAAGGGGGAAAGAGAGAAGCCTTAGTTGGCAAAATTTAAGATTGGCAAACCAAATGGTTCGCCAATCGGGGAAATTGCTGACTAAGGAAGGAAGGAAAGGAAGAAAAAGAGGAGAAAGAGATCAACACAAGAATGGTTTGCAATAGGCGAGTTTTTTTGATAAGGCGAAATAAAGGAAATTTTGGCAAGCATTATATTTTGAAATGTCCATCTTCTCTCCAGTCGCCATTATTGAAGGATCAGGTCAACTCCTAACTGGAAGTAATTGTTGTGCATTTGTTGTGCAGGTGGATGAATCAGATGTTGGCTTTCAATGCAACAATTATTTTTCTTAGCTACTTCATCCTCCAGATATTTTCATATTTATTGTTGCAAATCAGATCAAGGATATTTTCTACATTTATGTTTTGCAAAACAGATGTAGTGGACATTCCCCTACAGAAATGTCTTCTGACAGGCTCATGGGCAAATTTATTGCAGTAGGTGACTTACACTAATGTGTTATTAATATATGAAATGTTATATATAGCTAAAAAATCAATGTAATGAGAGTTGGACGCGGAGATTTTTTTTGTGTTTTAAACAGAACCCTCCTTTACTGCAACCTCACCTTTTAATCAATACATGCTAGTTATTTTTGTCTTTTTCATGTTGTTTTTATCTCTGTGTAAATCTAGAACCGATTATTGCTTGTGAATATTTATTCCTTGCAATTATATTTTATTCTTTACCTTTGTTAGGATCTACAGGATTTGTGTGATTCTATCAAATGTGTGAAATTATTCTGTGCATTTTAGCTTTGTGAGTGTTCTTCATTAAACCTAGTGTATAACCTTTCCATTTTTAGTTTTCTCCTTCTCCCCTTTTCCCAGTGATGTTAGATTAGGTTTAATTCATAGTTTTCTCTTAATCTTATATTCAGAAAGAGGAACCAGCCTTCTCTGGAGGTTTGATCTCATCTACAAGGTCCCACACCTTGAGATCACTCCCATGTTTCACTAGATTGTTGCAGCAAACAGGCTTCAACACAGGGTGCAAATCCAAGTGACAACAAAACCTATTTATAAGTTACATGCTTACTTTAAATTTTCAAAATTAGGTCAGCCCTATATCCATGCCAAGGCCACCAGCATTACAAAATTTACAAGTTGTCAAATGTGTCATCCCTTTTGGAGTTATATCAGCATTAACTTATTTTTGAATTGAGTTATTACAGCTTTGAAAGAATAATGAATAAAAGAATTCTGAAATGAATTACAAGGATATCAAGCCTCTCCAGAAAAACGGCTGTGGAAATTAAGGATGGATCATTTATGTCATTATGATTCGGCCCTTGATGGTACTTCATCTTCATCTATTAGGAGAATGTTGACTGTTTGATTTTTCCATGAAGCTCTATGAATTCGGTCAGCTATTTAAGGAAGTCCTTGAATGCAACTTTTAATCTCATCAACTCATCAATGCCTTGTTCAACTAGCTATTGATGAAGGGAGCCTATGAACTCCTTAACCATTCTAACTATGAGGAGAACCAAGAAGGACTCATCCTTGAAGGTATAAGGGATCGTCTCAATGAATTTTTCAATCTTTGCCATACCTCCATCTATTGCATCCCTCCTGGCTTTGAGTTTATCTTTACACTTCTGTAGCACCTTGACCCTTAGTTTCCCTGTCTGTAGTCATTCTATCACCAACCCCTGATCACCCTTGTCAAAAGTGCTTGATCACAAAAGCTCACTGGAAGGTACTTCCTTCATTCTCTGCAAAATTAGGAGGTACCCCTCCCATACCAACAGTTCTTCATCAATTTAGTTCTCCAACTCTTGTATTTCTCTGCCTCATCATTGATAGTATGATAGGCTCTCATTGCTTCTTTGATGAGCCTACTACCAAGAGCCTCCAGTGCATCTTTCCATGCAGTGGCAATAGGGAAGATTCCCTCAGGGTCCACTAGCTAACTTTCCTTTTGCAGGGCTTCCATTATGGCTGGTGCAGGGGCACTTGAATCGACTAGGCCCATCAGAATGTGATGTATGCAGTGAATTATCCTACATGCTTCTTCAGTACTTCTTTTGTTACTTTATCCTTTCCAAGATGGTAGACATAGCTCCCTGCAATGTTTGCTTTTCTTCTTCTCTTGTCTATTAGTTGAGGTTAATTTGTTGTATGCTATAGTCTCCAAGTGACATTAAAGATTCTTCCTTATCTCTAGCTCCATGTGCATCAGTGGTTATGGTGGAGAGTGCTCTAGCTCTTTTTGGCTTTTCTTGAGCCTTGAACACTTCCACTACTAGTGAGAAGTTTTTTTCTTCTGTGCAAATCATCTTTCTCTTATCAACAGTGTGGTTCAACCACATTAGTATACTTGTTCCTGTAGTTCTTGTACTTGTAGGAGGAGGAGGTGAAGCTCTAGTCTTCCTTGGAGTGGAATCAGGTGAAGGATGAGGAGAAGATCAAGGGGAAGGTGTTAAAATCACTATTTCTTTAGAGCCCTATGTCTCTTCACCCTAATCAGTTAGAGGAGAGGAGATGCCCTACACAAGCTAATCCATATTTTCAACATTTGCCTCAAGGGCAAGGGGATCTTCAACTACACGCTCCTTTACTATCTTCTCACTATCATCTCTTAAGGGTTTTTCTTGTTCAGCAACTTGGGAGAGTGTTGGGGCCTCTGCGTATGGAGGGGGAGGTTGAGGAATGGGTGAAGAGACAGGAGGTTGAGGAACAGTTGTGATAGGGGTTTGGCGAGATGGAACAGGTTGAAATCCTTGTGGAAGTGGTTGGGCAACAGTATGTGTACTAGGTGGTGAAGATATGGTTGGGGAAGGTGATGAAGAAAGAGGTGGAATTGTGGTTTAGGGTAGTGGTTTATGACCTTCAAGTGGACGTTGTGTAGTAGCCTAAGTAGGTGATGAGGAAGGGGGTGTGAGATATTGTGTGGATGCTTGTGGAGGTGGTGAGGAAGGAGTATGTGTGGGAGATGTTGTGGGGTTTGCCTCCTTAGGTGTAGGCTAACTAGGGTCCTCAGCAATAAGAGGTTGGACACCCTTTTTCTTCCTTCTAATTAATGGAACATTATATTCCTCATCCTCACTAGATTGTACTTCCACTACTTTTCCTTTTTCTTTCTCTTTTGCAACTCTGGCAGCCCTAGTTTCACTTTGTTCTTCTTGTCTTGCCCCTCCTGCTGCAACCTTTGACTTCAATTGGGCTGAGGAGTCCACTTTCTTAGTTTTATTCTTCTGATATTTGGATTCTTTGGAGGCTGGGTATGGGTCAATCATTGCATAAGGCTTCTTCAACCAATCCAAAGTTCTATCAATCACCCATTTTTCCTTATTATCAATGGAGTCATCCACTGTAGTCCAATCAATGCCATCCATGGGTTCATTGAACACCTTATTTTTGTTGGAGTGATCCAGAACCTCCCCACATTGTAGGCCTTGACCATGTGTAAGGTCAAACTAAAATAGTCCCTTTTTCAAACTTCATGATCATCAAGGTAGTCTGCTCAATAATCTTCCAATGTTGGTTCATGTTTGCAAAAGGCCCCTATCAATGGGTTGACCTTGCCAATTGGTTCATACATGTTCCTTATGTGGTCATATAGGTCCAAGGATAAGGGAGTCATTTCTATCTCTGCAGTTTTGGCATTTATCGATGTAGGGGTATTCCCCTATCTTGATGGGGAACTGAAAGCTTGACTTGTGTTTGCCAACCACCAACTTATGCACCTCAGCCAACTGCCTACAAATTTCCAACAGAATTATCCTATCAATAGGATACCTTGGTAATTTATATGTGGCCTTGTGAAACCCAACCACTCTAATGTATGGGAAACTCTTGAACTAGATATACCAGTTTCCCTAGTTTGTTAGTTCACTAGTGGCTTCCAATGATAGTCTCTTTGTATAGTCATTCTCAAGCCCCTAAATGACTACATAGACAAATGCATCATTGACCAAACAATAATTCTTCTGGCTCTCCTTGAGATCCAACTACGGAAAGTGATCATACACTTTTGTTTCTCTCTGTTGGAGAGAACCAACTTGCATCAACCCTAGAAAGTTACCCTAATAGGCTAGGAGGTACACTAAGTTTGATGTCATGTAGAATTGGCTAGTCTCTAGCACCTCTGACAACTACTCATGGAGATTGTCACTAATAAGAGTGCACCAATCTGTCTTCTTTCCATCTATAATTTTCATGCAACCATCTTCAAAGAATTCTTTTTTTAGGCAATGAGGAGATACTGGTTGATGTAATCAGTTACAGTTTTATGCATCTTCTCATAATAGTCGAGGTCAGTCTTGATGGTGACTTTGTCATACTTTGCATATGTGGGGAGTCCAAAGACTCTTTCTATCATATCATCCCCAATGTTAATAACCAGCTACCCTGGTAGACCAACTTTCCTTTGCTTCTGGTCATATCTATGATCACATGTCAAGACCAACTCGGGGGATTGTAGGGATATAGGAAATGCAACAGCTTGAACCAACCCTGAACCAGCCATGCATTGTGCCTGAAAAGTCATATCTCCCTCCTTGTTGACTCTTTGTAGAAACTCTTGGACATCAACATGCCCCAAATCTGTGTCCCCAATTTTGAAATAGGGAGAGAAAATCTTGTATGGGGAATAATACCCCTTGAAATCATATTTCATCTCTCTTGTTGGGGGGTTCTCTTACATTTCTACAATGAGCACCAAAACCATCCGTTAGAACATGCTCGTGATGATTAGATATATTCTTTAAGTCCAATAGAGTTAGTACATTCCATAGTCTTAAAACATATCCTTGAAAGAATTTCACTTGAAATGCATTTGAACAAATAGCAAATTGTATTTTCCTTATAAAGGATCAGGGACCCTAAGAGGCCAATACTCACCTAAAGGATAGTACTGTGTGAACATCAGGCATGGGGGATCAAGGCAACCTCATAACCCATGCCAAAATGGTAAGAAAAAACCCATAACTCTAACCAACCAATCCTGAAAGCTTATCAAGTTAAAAAAAATGTCGAGGATCAAGGATTGGGGCGACCTTCAAACTTATGCCTAAAAAGCAAAGGAAAACAAGCAACCCCGACACCACGATCTCAAGTGTCTTAGTACATTGTGTCATCGGGGATCGAGGGTCAGGGAGGTCATCAAACCAATGCTAAAATATCAACCAAAACCATGAGAGCCTGATATGCCGATCACGAAAGCTTAACACTTTGATTCATCGAGGATCAGGGACCAGGGAGACTTCGAAACTCATGCTTAAAAAGCAAAGGAAAATGAGATAGCCTGATTACCACAGTCTCGCAAGACTTTATTGGGGATCGGGGATACCAAAGACTCAATGATTAGAAGGCAACAAAAACAAGCAAAGGTCGAAACCCACGATCTCGAAAGACCTAGGATTCAAAACACTAAGGATTGAGGATCAAGGAGCACCTCGAACTCGTGTTCGAAAAACAAAGTGAAACAAACAAACTTGACACCACAATCCCAAGAGTCTTGATATACTGTAATGTTGGGGATCAAGCATGACTCCCATCTCATGCCCAAAAAATAAAGAAATATGACAAAGCTTGATACACTGATCCTAAAAGACTTAGCAAATGCGTAGTATCAGGAATCAAGGATCAGGGAAAACTCACGCCACATGCCAAAAAGGGATGAAAGAATAAAAATTGAAGCTTCGAAAAGGCAACATGACATCATCAAAATAGACTCAAAAGGCATGCAAAAGTAACAAATGGATTCAAATGGCAGGGATTTAAGAAAATGAAAGGGAAACATGGAAACCCATTAAAATGATAACCCAAAATGATTAAAACATTACGCAAAAAAGGGAAGATGCAAACAAAAGAAATCAAAACAAAAGCAAAGAAAGCAGACATACAACCAAATAAAAACACCATTAAAATACAGAGAAATTTCATGAAACCCTTCCTGGAAAGAAAATGAGCGAAGGCAAAGCTTGAAAATCACACAGCAATAATGCCAAAATGGGAAGCAATCAATCACTCGTCCTTGAACGCACCAGCAACTCGATCTTATGCCAAAGGGTTTGTAGCAACCAAAACATCGGAGCTCCAGGAACAAGTTTGCAATATGCAAGAATGAAAATCAAAATAGGGCAAATAGAAATAAAACCCCCTTCGTACACACATGGGAAAATTGCAATAAATGTAGGGCCGATGGTAGGTCAAAGTTAGGTCATATCCCTTGCCCATCAAGACATCGAAGATTCCTCCTCAAGCATACCAAAATGGAAATTTTCAAAAGTCTGACAAGGGTGACGCACAAGACCAACACTATAGTCCTCATACCTCGGGACATTAAGGGTGCTTTCACTGTCATGCCATGATGACAAACCCGGACAGGTCGGTGATTCAACAACACAAATGTACATAGGAGAACCATCGGGTTTTTGAGGATGATTCTACCGTCGTACTGAAGCGACAAACCTCGCTAATCTGACCAAGCAATAAGTAAAACCAAACAAAGGAAATATCGGAGTCTCGGGGATGATTCTACTTTCATGATGAAATGACAAACCTCGATGCTCCGACTAGACAGACAACAAGAAAACTAAGTAAAAGCACTCAAAATAAATCAAAACACATCAAAGAAAAAGAAAAGCAAAGAAAAGGAGGGTCCTCATTTTTCCAAAATGGTGCATGTGTGTGTGAAGCACAATAGGTACCTTATCGCGAGATACGATATAAGTCATGGTACATCATAGCGAGAATGCCAACTCCTGGGGCAAAGATAGAACCATGCTCAAGACTCTCAATGATCGGTGCCTAGCACCATATGAGAATAGCAGACCCCTTATCTCCTGACAAACGAGATGCAATCAATCCAATAAATACCTTTCGTAAAGGAGGAATCGAGAGGCTAGGAATTAAGGTTAACTGAACACCAAGGCAATCCTCTAGATAGTTAACCCCCATATAAGCAGCACAAGATAATCTTTCCCTCTTCCATTCACTCTCGGGAAGAGCAAGTCAGTCACCTCTAACAGGAACCCCCAAGATATGATAAACATCATAGAGAGTAATAGTCCACTCTCTCGATACCTTAGGAAATTGAAAAGTATTTTGATCAGCATCCCAATAGGTCAAGATGTCACAGCATATGCGAGAAGGCGGATGTACGATGGGAATGCAAGTGATCTTATCTAAACATGTCTTCTTCAAGATAGTACGATCTCCACTAGACAAGAACTCAAGGGACTTCGTGAACCAAAATTGCTCACAAGTCGCATTCCACCTAATCTGTATCTCCTGTCCAAACAAACAAACATGTTAGATAGTTGACCAATCCAAAAAATCACCACAAAAGTATAAAACTTTAAAAATGTTTCACAACAAAATCATGTTAACTAAAAATTGCAATAAATGAAGAGATTAGTGTCAAAAAATAGCAAAAACTAAGTGATGAAACCATCAAAGCATCTAAAATTTCCATTTGGCAAACTTTTGGTGGGTGGCCCCTTTTACCAAGGTTGATCTCCAAGGGCGACCCAAAATTTCAGAGTGAATCTCCAGGGGTGACTTGCCCCAGTGAAAGGGGTGACCCTACCCCACACCCAAACATGATCAAAGTTGTCCAAAAAACACCAACAACGACAAAATTTTGACACACAGAAACTCACTAAGGGACAAGAAGCAAAAATCTATGCCATTACAATAAAGAAACTTGAAAAACAATAGATCTTTTACAAGAAATTAACAAAAGGAGAACCTAGGGTTTCAAAAGGGGGTTTTCTCGTTTTTCATACCTGATGACCAATAGGGGGAAGATTGGGAGCCATGGCAATGATCTCCTTGTCAAGCTCTTTCTGTTGCCTATTCACTCGCACGATTCTGCCATTGTTTGATCACTCTTCACCTCTCCTTTTAGTTTAGCTTGCATTTAGGCATTTGAGTTGTTTAAACTTTTGTAGTGTTTGCCATGTCCTCATTTTGTGTGCAATTTATTCTTATAGGTCCTCAAGGCAAAACAAGATGACTTAGGTATACCCCATGCATCAACAGTATGTCTTTTTGTTTCTATCACACTGGTTTATTTTAAAAGCATCATGATGTTGAACTAACAATTATTATTACAGGTACAAATGCGGGACATCGACAACAAGTAAGATCCTAGTTCAGGAATGGTACCTCCTTTCATGTAAACTATTGTCCCTGAGGAGGCAAATATGTAAATATGAAAAAGATGCACAGGCCTACATCGCGGCCCGAGGATGACCTATAGTCATAATCACGTACATGTAAGTGTGAATATATATACACCTCTCAACAGCGTTCCTTTTGGTAACGTGAATATATTTGTAGTCCCAAGCACACATAAAACCACCAGATAGACCATGGGCTGATATAGCACTACTTTCCTAGCATTTACCTATATTGCAACCAAAATTTTCAAGGAATTCTTTGAAAGATTAGTTTCCTCAATTAACAACATAAAAGGATTAGATTCTTTAATCATTCTTGTAATAGTATTTTGTCTAGTTCTGAAACCAAGCCCTCTCACATTCTAGTAAATGATCACGATTGAGACAGGTGAGGGAAGGATGAATCCAAATGATTGAGAAGACCTAAAGTCAATAGATGTTTTCCCAAACATTTAGTCTTGTCACGGTCAATTTTAAAACCTACTTTGAGAGCTTCATGCCTCTCCTAATTTTTACTTTCTTTAATACCCAAAGGTAGGTTGAAGGATATTTTTTATTTCCTCTGAAAAATTTAGTTTTCAAGTTATCTTCTAGATGAAAAACAAATAATTTTTTTTTGTTTCAAAGTCCATGACAAAGGTTTCAAACACATTCAAGCTTTTCAAAGGCAAGCAGAGTCTTTTAAGCTTCAAGAGTTTGAGAGTTGTTAGAAATAAAAAGAGGGTTCTAAGCAGAAATAATAGACTTACTTGGTGTCAAAGGTGCATGGTGGACATTAGCTAAGCAATAGGTATATTTAGAATCTCCCCAAAAATCCTCAAAAGATAAAGGGCTTGTGTTGTATGATCCTTCTTTTCAATGGAAAAAAAATAGCATCCTTCAGTTTTCCTTGATTTTGCCCGATCCTACATAATTTCATCATTCCCTTGATCTATTGGCATATGTTCCTAGTTTTCATCACAATCATCCTAAAATTTGGTGGGGATACTTTGAGTCCTTTAGGATTTGGAGTAGATCAAACTTTACCTTGCCATCAGCATTATTAGGACCAAATTTAAGGCCTTGATTACCTTGTTGAATTCATTGTTTATTTGTATTATCATCATGTGCCAATCTCTCTAAAGTATCATTGGATTTAAGTTAGAACAATCATGAAACAAATGTCCATAATGTTAATATTCCCTACATCTAAAAGGGATGGCTTCATAATACAAGGTCTTTGTGCCAAATAAAATCTCCCACCTAAATATTAAGACCTTCGGGCAAGGGTTTATTTAAATCTAGTTCAACATAGCTTCAAACATAACTAGAAATTGTTTTCTCCTTGGTAATCAGTGAAGTGCCCAAATAAAACCCAATAAGTCACCCAAAAACTTTTAAGGATTCATCTTTGTAGAAAATTGGTAGCAAGGCAAAGAGACAAATCTAGACCAAGACCTTGGAAGGGAGTTTCTCTGTTCATATGAAATCCAAATGTTAGGGTTTCATGAAAAGACCTACATGTTTGAAGAAATGAGGGCCTCCTTCAAAAACCTGGGCATAGTTAAGAACATTATTAAAAGTGACAAAAAAATAACCATTGACAACCAAGTTTATCTCCATGTCTCCTTCAACCGGCCAAGCTCTGCAAGCCCAATCTCCCAGCATCCTTAGATTCAACCTAACCCCCATGAATTTACAAATAAGGGTATGTCTTGGAAAAAAAAAAGACTAAATCCTCTACAACAAAGTCAAGATTAAAAATAATCGTAGGAATCTCCATGCTCTGAGGGAGGTAGTCATTGATTTTAAAAGTATTTGTTTTTTCCAAAGAAACTTCTTGTCTTTGAACCAAATCAATAAGAATATTTGTTGTATTAGCCTCATGCAAGGAATGATTAGCATGAAGACCAAGCATGGCTTGTTTAAAAGAGAGTCGAGAGTTACCTAGAGGCCCATGTGGATCAGCCATGAACCTATAGCCCAAAAAATGATAGTAAAAAATGAAACTACAACCTACAAAATAAAATTTTGTCACATGCAAGGCCAAATTTCAACATGCACAACACATGCAACAACCACCATAATTCATAAGAGCAGCAAACTGAAACATGACAAGTGGTAAGCTCTTTTTCTTTCTTATTATCGTTATACATAATATAATATATTGAATCATATTTTATTATATATAACAAATAATGTAAAGTGCACAATCTATTCTATCAAAGTATATATTATTAAAGGATAATAGTATAAATACTATTATCATGCAAAATTCTGAAAAGGGAGTAATCCTAGTAGATGGTGGTTTCAAAGTATAATCCCTAACCCTAAACTAGCCCAAGAGACATCATCTTCCCTTGGATGACCAAACAAACCCTTTTTTGCCATGAGTTGGTTGTGCCACTTGGGGATGTGTACCATCTATAATCCCATTCCACTAATATTTTCCCTAGCCTTTATCACCTTTGCATTAGTTGTGCCACTTGGGAATGTATACCATCTATAATCCCATTCCACTAATATTTTCCCTAGCCTTTATCACCTTCGCATTTGAGACATGGTTATTTACATCTTGTGAGGCCGATTATTTCACCTCCCTTATTTTGATTGATTATGCTATTTTGTGATGACATTATCAGACCTTTAGTGACTATGGTTTTATTATGCAGACTTGTTTTTTTTATCTCCTGATTAGGATAGGACTTTGATTTGACATATGTGATTTGATTCAATCATAGTGGATGATATTTTGTGATTTGACACATGGGATATATTAGATGATATTTCGTGATGAGTTTCTAGTTAATTATGTGATGTGGACTATTTGACATATGATTTAAAATGCAGTTTAAATTGGGGTTATGTATTGATGATTATTGATGTATTCGAATTGCGTGAATTTAATTCCAGTTGCTTCGGCTATGATTTCCATGATATGACTGACACTTGATCGAGATGTGCAGGTTTCACATTCTCTAGCCACGGGAAAATCGGAGGTAGAATTCACACTATGTTATCCCCTGTAAACCGATCCATTCCCAAGAGAGATAAGGATCACGTTTGAATTTGAATGATGATTTAAGTACTTGATTTAATTTTGTTATTTCGGCCTTAGTACCCCTTGTCTATTTATTTAATAATAAGTGTTGTATAATTTTACTTGATTTACACCACTTGGTATTTATTTTATTTTGAGGCCATTTAAATGTGATTTTTAACCCCCTTTGTGAACCCTAGAGTCCCAAAAGCCACCCTAGCTGGTTACCCTTGAGTCTAGGGTCAACTTGGACTATCTAACCCTAGATTTGACTCAAGTTTGGTCACTCTAAATCTTGGTTTAGTAAAAGTGACGAAAATTTGAAATAAGGGAAGTGGGAGATGAGTCATGCCTTGAGAAAGACCCATCTCCCTTCCCAAAGTTTGGGAATCATTTCCCAAGGAAGACTTGGGAGGTCTCCAAGACTCCCAAGTGTGTGGGAACTTCCCCCAAGACTCTCACACACGTGTGAGAGCATCTTGAAGGAAGATGGCTCCTTGAGAGAATAGGAGGATGCCATATGGCATCCCTTATCCTCTTGTGGGTGTGAGTGGGATTGCCACCTCACCACTTGTCCTCTCACATGTGTGAGACCACAAGTGGATAAGGTGAGGATTGAGAGGGAATGAGAGGATGACACTTGTCATCCTCACACTTCCTCTCCCTTGCAAGTGGCATGGGAGGAGGAAGGAAAAGGTGACAAGTGTCACCTTCTCATTCCTCAAGGCCAAATTCATGGCCTATATTATCTCCTCTTGTTGAGGAGTGTGGGGTTCTTCAATTTTATTCTTATTGCTATTTTTGGAGGAGTTTGGGAGAGTTGGAGGCATTGCTTGAAGGATTGGAAGGCTTGGGAAGGCTTGGAGCTCTGCACCAACTTGTTTCCATCATAAGGGCTTTGAAGGTAGGCCTCTTAACTTGTTTTCTCACCCTAGCTTATTTAATGTGTTGTGTTATAGTTTTTGGTTGTTTTGTTGTTGAATTGTTTTGTTTTGTTGGGATGGGAGTTATGGTGAGAGCACCTCCAATGGAGGTAATGCTCAACTTGTATGGGTAGGGGAAAGGAACCTCCTTGAGGTCTCTCCCACACTATGTATTTATGCCTTGAGGGCTTTTATTTTGTTGAGAAGGTTATTGAATGGCAAGAGTGCCATAGAGGTCATTTTTGTGATATTGTGGAGAGTGGTGTTTTGGAGATTTTATTTGGCTTGAGGCCATGAGCTTGACATTTTATCATTTGGGAGCCCTTTGAAGTTGAGGGGTCCATTCCCTACCCTCACCAACTCATTTTTATGGGTTGAGTTTTGTGCTAAACCTATGGGTTGTATTTGTGTTGTTGTGATTGATTTTGTTGTGGAATGTTCTTCACCTGTGTGAATCCCTACCTCCCTAGCTCGAGGGTGACCCACTTGCGGGTCTACAGTAGGGAGGAGAGCTTTCGTAGTGGCTAGAGTTGTTGTTCTTGCTGTTGTGTTCTATTGCAGGTTGTGGGAAAAGGAGTGGAGTTGTTATGGAGCCCTGCTTGTGTGGCCTTTGTAGTATTTTAGTGGCTGATTTAGCCATGGCCTTAGTGGCCTTGTTGCTTGGAAAATTCTAGTAATTGTTGCTATGATACTTGCAATGGAGTTGGCTGTGATAGAATTTGAAATATAAACATTTTGTTAATTTATTAATGTTGTAATGAGAACCTTTCTTTCAGTTTATCAGAAAGTTGTTTAATCCCTTTTGTGAAGATGGCTTTGTGTTGAGAAATGCATGTGAAAATATATGCAAATAATTTTCTGTCATTGCTCTTTCAAAAAAAAATATGCAAGAGTTGTAATGTTGCTGTCTAAATTTATGGTAGAAGAAAGAAGGAGAAAATGTATTTTTCATTCTGTCAATATTTCCTTTAAGTATGAAATGCATCTTAGTGGTAATATGAAACCATTGTATTAAAAAAAGGAGGGGGGGGGGGGGGGGGTTTAAGTTAGTTTTCTGTTGTTGCAAAAAAATTTATAATATATAAAATACCTTGTATTGATATTTATGTCTTTAAAAAAAAAAAAGTGTTGTTGGGTTAAGTACTTATTAAAATGCAAGTTAGTTTTCTGTGTGAAACATGGTTAAAAAAAAAAATAAGTACAGTGGGAATATACGAGTTATGCACTTTTATAAATTCAAAAAAATACACTTGGTTGCTTTAGTTTTCTAAGAAAACATTGCTGTTATTTTAGTGTTCATTATTACTGTGTGTATTCAGAAAGGTTAAAAAATAAATAAATAAATAAATAAAAGAAAAAAAAATAAAAATACTTAGTTAATGTTTTGTTGTTGTGTATATTTTAATATGTATACACTCATATATATATATATATGAGAGTACATATAAACATATACCTATCTATAATATATTAAAAAAAAGGGAATGTATTTTTTTTACTGTGATAGTGCCGGTTGTTGGACTGTATATATATTATATATATAATATATATGTGTCTGAAAACAAACAAAAAAAAAAATATACAATTAATATACGCAGTTAGGGTTTAGTTTAAAAAAAAAAAAAAAGGAAGGGCGGACTGTGGGCAACGCCACAGTCCAGCGTTGCCAATAAGGAGAGGGTGTGGGTGGAGGCGGAGCCTCCACCCACACCCCCCCCCAAACCCCACGTTTCTCCCTTTGCACCGCACAGCGCCGCCCCCTGTCATGGCCCCCTCACTGAACCCTCTCCACTTCGTCGACCTCCGCACCACCTCCCTCAGCCGCGACACCCACAGCGCCAACACCTCCGCCCCCAGCTAGTTACTCCGCCACTGCCACTACCTTCCGCCACCACGCAGTGCGCCGCCGCCATCGGCCGCCTCTTCTGCGATTGCACCTACTCCAAAAACAAAAAAAAATGTAAAGAGAGAAATCTATAATAAACTAAAACATAAAGAGAGATAAATATGATGCATTTTTTTCTATCATATGGCTCTGGCAATTATACCTCCGTGGGAGGTGTTGGTAGCTTTAACTTCATGGCCTCCATGGCAGCCTTGAACCCTACCTGCACATGCAAAAAAAAAGAGGCACAACAAATATGAAAGTAGGGCAATGGAGGAAACTTAGAAGATAAGAATAGGGTTTTCATTTGAAACTTAGAGTTATCAATCAATTAGGGCTTTCTATTTTTGAAACAATATTCTTTTTCTTATTTTATTTTTGAGAGGAATTTGTGAGGAAGTGGGTTTTAATTTTATTTTCTTTTTAAACCTCATTTCCTTCTTATTGTTTAATTTTAACTCTTGGTATATTTGTCTTTATTATTGAGATTTTAGTTGGAATGAGTTTATTTTTGGCATCATGGTTTGTCTTGTGTATTTGAATTTAATTTTTTGATTAAGGGTATTTTCCCTCTTCCCTAGTTTATAGAATTATTTTAAATGGGGTTAATGTATTTTCTTTTTGACGAAATTTTATCTTTTCAAATTTCGTCTGTTTTATTATTATTTTACGGGGAGAGTTATTTAAACTCTCTCCCTCCCTCTATCAAATTTTGAGTTAGCTATTAAATATAATTGTCAAATTGTATTTAATAACGAACTTAATTTTCTTCTTAGACTTTTTGACGTCTTACCATTTAACTCTATTTTATTAATTTTTCTTTGAATCAATTCTGAATTTACTCTTTAGTTGATTTTATTTTATTATTAATTTTTACTTAATTCCCTAAGGGTGAATTGTTTTCAAATTTTACTTTGCATTTATCAAAAACGCGTTATGCTGCCAGATTTTTGCTAGATTCATAGGGTTTAATTCATGCATGGATATATTTATTTCGTTCCATCACTCCACCTAAACCACGCACCATCTGCCATTGTTTTACATAATCACTTTTCGATCCAAGTTAAATTAGGGTTCGAAATTGAAATCATCTTCACCTAGGAAACTTAGGGTTCAGATTTAACTAGTCTAACCCTACATGCGACACCCTACGTGTCGCATACCCCCTAGACGGCCTTCACCTTATCGATTATGTTGACATGTTTACGCCTTAGGCGTATTGCCACCGAGCACGCAGACGCGTGCGAGGGGGTTCCTAGGGATAGGTAGAAAAAAATTTCGTAGTACGTGTCATGACCACATGGCAAATGTGGACATGACACGTGGGTTTGTGTGTCGTCACCGCATGGGAAATGCGGGCATGACACATCTCATGTCACCATCACACCTTCACAATGTTTCTACACCTTGGTCGTCAACAGGTGCCACTCGCAAGCAATGATGACACTTATTTACTCTTAGCACATTTGTTTTCTTTGACATTACTTTTTTTAAAATGTTTTTTATTATGATAAGCGGCAAAACAAGGGTGGTGATCCCTAATACAGAACAGCCCAAAGGAGCCAAGAAATAAGGCCCGAAGGGCAGACAAGCATGTCACAACAAAACAAAAGTAGCAAAACAAAAAGAACCCAACAGCCCAAAAGGCAACCCAAACAGTGCACCGGACGCACACTGATAGAAAAAAAAAAGACCAGGGATCAAACAACGGTCGATCCCAAACAAGCAAACCTAACACCCTTAGCCCTAGGGTGTTGCTCCGCAACAGATTTGGGGAGCCCTTTCTTACGCCGATGAACCACAGTCCAAGAAACCTCAGAGTCAAAGTCCTCAGAGCGTAGCGAGGGGGGAACTTCCCCCGCAGTAGCAAACAAGGAAGGCACAAACAAAGAGGCTGAACCAAAAACAGGCCCAGCCGAAAGAGACCAGAGAGGAGGAAGAAGCAGCCAGACCCGAAGCCTCCGTGCGCAGAGCAGCCATGCCAACCGAAGAAAGACCAGTAGCAAAAGCAAAAGTGATCCGGCCCGGAGCAGGAGCCGGCATGGGAGCCGCAATATGATCCGCAGAGTCCATCGAAGTCAAGGGGTTAGCAACAGTCTCCACCACCCCCACATGATCAGTCTCAAGAGGGACCTCATTGTCCTGAGAGGAATCATCTCCAAGAGACGAACCTTCCTCCTGGGAAGCACTGATAGTCAGATGATCCAGGAGAGCATCCTTCCACCAAGTTGCAGTGCCTTTGCGGCGCGAAAGATGACAACCAGAAGCCACATGGCCAATCGCAAAGCAACGCCAGCATCTGAAGGGGATACCCTCATAGTCAATCAGTTGTTTCCAAGGCTAGTCCCCAACCATTAACACAACATCTCTAAACAAAGGTTTGGAGATGTCAATGTCAACCAAGATTCGGGAAACCATGGAGTGGCCCATGAAGGAGGTGGTAGAATCAACTTTCAGGAAACGACCGATGGCATTGTCAATGCTCTTGTAGCAGGAGTCCTCCCAAAACTAGAGAGGGAGGTTCGGAAGACGTACCCAGATTGGTCTGATATTAAGCAGTTCAGTAAGGAGATTGGAAGAAAGTGTCCATGGTTTAATGAAAAGGGAATGCACCCCCCACATCCAGACCCTTCCATCAAGCACTAAGTCTCACTGCTCGGAGGAAGCAAAAGTCACGATAAAGAAACCACTTGCACTAGGAAAAAGCTCAATCTTACCAGCAACAAATAGCTTCCAAGTCTCAATGACCCAATTGTGGAGATCTGGCAAGGAGGGCCAGAAACCATTAAACCTGCAAATCACACATGTATTACGGTAAAACTCTTCATTTTCAGCAACCTCCGGGCCACACACCACAATAGGGGAGGTGCAAGCACAAGGGACTAGTCGGATCCCACCTTGAGGACAGTGAGCACCTGACTCCGTCATTGCCCCAAATGAACATGGAACACTAGGAGCCCGCTACCTAGGAACAGACGAATCCAACCCCACAACCTATACACCGTCTGCAACAACATTTTCAATTGCTGAGGGATCCCCTTCCCGTCGTGAGGAAGCACCAATCGTTGCTTGCACTTCACACATGGCCGCCTTTAAATTTTCTGTGGGGACCCCGTCACCAGTAACGCCCACATACACCTTCTTACTCCCCTGAGAGCCGGAGGACAAGCCCACAACCGCAGCATTCGGGCCAACAGACTCAGGGGCAACGGTTGAACTCTGCTTCCCGCTCACGCCCATTTTCAATACTTTTTTTTAAATGTTAGTTGGGTTTTTATGGGTTTTTTCTATGATAAATTGTGGGCATTACACATCTTCAAAGGCTTGTATTACTCTCCAAACCCTAGGACATCAATTAGGCATGCTCATATGTTAGCTACCTGGCTACCTAGAGGTGGATGTTCCACTTTCCTCTCCGAAGGCACAAGGAGTTGTCAAGGCTAAGAAGGTGAATGCCACAAGTTCAAAACTGACAAGATATTGCAACCATTATGATGTCAATGGTCATATGGATGATAAAACATGATGATTGTAACATCTAAAAAATCATCCAAGTGGGAAGGGTAAGAAAAAATAAACTACTATGCCTACATTTAGTGGAAAGGAACTTGAATGTAGTTTAAAAGTTTATTCTAAAATATGTTGTGCTACAAAGGAGGATAGTTTCCATATCTAGGCACATGAGCAAAAGGAGCATGAAAAGTGGTCTTGCATTAAGATTCAAATAGAGAATGTTAAAGTTGATGCACTTTTTTATTCATGTTCCCAAGTTAACCTAATTTGTCAAAACATAATTGAAAATCTTTAGTTGGAAACGTTTCCACGCCCCAAGCCATGTGCTTTGGGTTGGACCAAGAAAGGTGTTAATTTGTCCAACTAGGTAATGCAAATTAAAGTTTAGTGTTAATCAAAGATTATTGATGAAGTGATTGTAGATTCTGTCTTGTTGAATGTGTATGTTGTTTATTAAGATGAGAAAATAAATACCATTGTATCAAGGGTGGTCACGACCTAATTTTACATGCTTCTAAGGACACATCTAAGCAACCTAAGGTTCATAATCTTCAAGCAAGGAGATGCTCGGTGGAAGCACCATAATCATTCCCCTTGAGTGGAGAAAAAAGAGTGTTGATACAACCACTCCTAGTTTAAGTACTAGCAGGCCAGACACCTTCAAATAGTTGTAGACAAATTTTCAAACTTTTGGTTAGGGTAATCCAAGGTTTGGTTGCAGCAATGCCATCCATTGAGAGGGCGATCCCTCATTTTCTAAGTTTACCTAGCTTTGGGAGATCAAAGGCCTCTATATTAGAGAAGTGATCCAAAAAAAAATTCATAAAATAGCTTCATGTCACACTGGCTCAATGACAAAGACTTAATTGTGAATATCCAAGGAAAGGTGAATGCCCCACTTTGTCTTTACACAACTCTTCATGCTCCACACCTCCTCACACCACACGACTTTTCATGTTCCCCACATGACTCTTCACGTTCCATGTGTCTTCCTATTTAAAGATATGACTAGGGTACCATAAGAGAAATTTGACAGGTGTGAGAGTTTGTAGCTAAGCTTAAGAGCATAACACTAAATGTTCTTGCTAGTTAGCACCCAAGAGGCCTAAGATTGTAATTATTTAGAAATAGTGGTCAAGGAGGCAAAAAACCTCTCTTGCTAGAATTTCTCCTAGAATCTTGGTTTCTCCAAGGTAATCCTTGTATCTTCCATTCCTGTATTAGCTAGCTCTTGTTCCTTCGTGTTTAGTTGTTTTTGTTTGAATGCTTAAAGCACTACAATACTTCAATTCTTCTTTAATCCACGATTGGTGAGTTACAGAATGGAATATCCATCCTAGTTTAGAGATCAACTCCTAGGATCGCAAGGTAGCAATCTATGATCTCATTGTTTCATCAAACACCAGTCATTATAATTGTCAACAGATTGGGTTATGTCTGAATATACTCCCATTTTTTGGGTCCCCGTAATTAAATGTGGTGATGTTTGCATGTAAATGGAAAACATGAGCACGGCAAGAATATATGGCTTGCTTTGGCTAGCTGTTATATTTTCTTGTCACACCAAACATGCCAGTCAATCTCTCATGGCAAACCATCTAACCTCCATTTACAAGAGCTAGATGATTGAAGTAGATTTGCCTAGTGATGTTGATGACAGGTTTAAGATTTATTATCCTCCAGCTATTTGAAAAAAGAACTGATGAGCTGAGGGTCTCATTATGAATGCTAAGTTTGCACCAGATGAAGCACGTTCTCTCAAAATAATGTTGCAAAATTTATAGCGATCTCTTAAGATCATGTCAACTTCTGACATTTCTAAGATTTGTAATTCTCCACTTAAAAGCCTGTTTGACAGTACGAAGTTACGAACTAGAATGCGACCATTCCAAATTTGCTACAAATTGAATTACCTAGATCAATTCAGTATGTTAGGTTGAATGGCACTCAATACCTAGCTGACAAGATGTTCCTGTTCAGAAAGAATCTACTTATTAATTAATTTAAATATCAGATTTATATTTACTGCATTACAAAAATATTCATCAAATGTATTAAATAATGCATAGATACGTTACTGAAAAGACCCCAATGGACAACTGCATATTTTAAAAGCCAATCAACCACCACATGTAGCATACAATAAAGCCAGTTCCACTCTAAATTTTATTTTAGATGAGCATTAACCTTGTCTCAGTTCATTTTTAGCTGTGTGTACTGCCGTTGATCACATATGCTGTCCCTAAACTGTCATATACCATCATGGGTAAGACCAGGACAAATGACAACAGCAAATTATGTGTATAAATGAAAACAAGAATGAACTGCTTATGAAACATAGAAATGACTTTCAGCTTTGTCTTCAAACACATAGAAACAACACAGACGAGTCATATGCACTAAACAGGATGCCTTGATTTATATAGGTAATACCAGATCAGTGATATCCCCTCATATTACAATGGTCAACTTCATTGCCCCACAAATACAAAAGAAACCATCATTTCAATGCATCAATTGTCAAAACTAAGCATACAAAAGTTGCTCATGTATTTGAGATTACCAGTCTTCACTTAAAAGACTTACCTCATTTCTTGATCTGTAGCTGTTTGAGAGGAAAAATAAGATCATGGCCTAACACCTGAAAGAGATTTAGAGGGTTACAAGTCAAAACAATCATTGTACAGAAGAAGCAAGTGAAGTTCCACCTGTGACATGCATCCAATTTTCATAACAAAACTCAAGTTGAATAGCATGTTCATAATTTTCAACAAAGCAGAGCTCCTCTCCTACTATATTATCTGTGGCCTCGAATGTACAAAGCATCTTCAGCATCTCAATAGCTCTTGGGCAATGGCACTTTAGTTATTGATGCATGGTTGGCTGCGAAACAGGGTAAGCAACAGGCACAACATTCATTGGAGTACCAGGAACCACTTGTCCAGGAAGAGGTCCCCTTGCTACATATGGTACATGTCCAGAAGGGAGCATAACAGGAGTACCAACAGCAGAAACACCAGGTCCAGCAATAGGCTGGCCAACAGGAGGTCCATATACACCAACATTTGGCAAGGCTGGTTGAGTAGAACTCTTAGCAGATTTTCCTGTGGATCCTGTAGATCCATTCGCTTGACCTGTGATAGGTCCTTGTGGTGTTGATGTGTCTCCCTTGTCCACACTGGTAATATCATGAATACTAGACCTCCTCCTGTCCTTGTTAATAGAATTCAGACGAATGAAGTATTTCTGAGCATGACTAGCCACCTGGGTAGGAGTCCTAGATATAACAAAATTCCTGGAAATACTTCGCCAATCACCTTTACCAAACTTGTCCAGTCCAAGCAGAAATAACCTGCTTCAGCAAGCATCCAGAACTCGAGTTATGAGAACCTGGCATACTTGGAGGCTTTAAAATAGCAATTTGCTTCCCCATTCTTATCCTATAACTTTCACCTCCAATATTTTAATAATTCTTTTACATCTTATAGCAAAGTGCTCAGGAAAAAGAGCAAAATAAATGACGATAATTGTCTGCATTAACTGTATGAATACAGCCATCCTACACAATCTATGCATGATAAATCCCGTCCAAGGAAGCCTACAATTGTCCACAGAGCATGTAATTCTTATTCCCATGATGACTCCTCAAAGTTAAATTAAACAATTGTTCCGCCAAATCAAATCAATAGCAAAAGCTTTCTTTGCCAAGACCACAAATACACCATACTGCAGTTTGCAAAAGAGCAATAGATATTAAAAGCATGGTAATCAGTTGGATAGCCACTGACTAGCCATTATAACGAATCTGCAATTTCTAGGGAAAAAAAATAATCTCGAGCTTGCAGTTAAGATAGAAACTATGCCTGAGTGTCCACTTGGAACCCTTAAACATTAGATGAAACACAAAGCAATAAAAGCCTAATTCCAACCCAGAATGGAACCAAAATCTTCAATTTGTCAATATCTGTTTGTTTGTATTTAATGGCTCAATTGTTTACTCCTAGACACAGGGAGAGACTACATGTATCAGCTAACAGCAAAGAGAAAAAGGCATTCATCAAAGCAAAAACTGAGGACAAGTAAAATGTCTACTCTTAAGCATAACTTTTCCAAATGGTACCAAGACAAGGGAAAATATTACATAATCACAAGGAATCGTGGTTCTGAAGCAACTGAGAGAGTGCAAGTTTCTAGTTTGGTAAAGAAGTAACTTTCCTGTTGCATGTAGCATATAACCTTGCTCTCTGCATCATGTCAATTACAAGCATATAAAGATAACACAAGATAAAAAATTTCTAAATGCAGAATCTTTGATGTTATTTCCAACTTGAGATGCAAATTTAGAGTAAAATTACACCCACAAAATTGAAATTTTACCTTTCGTGAATTTTTTTAAAATGTGTTAAAACGTGTCCCAACTAAAACATATTGAATGCTCTTTCAGTCCCACCCTCCTATGATTTAATTTTAAGCCAATCACATTACCCACTCAATGTGACCATAGGGGAAAGAGACAGGCAGCCCCAATCATTATTATGTAATCCAATTGACCCTGAAAAAGGGACAACACAGATAAGCTGTTTAAAAATTAATGCCACAATTATATTATCCACTCCATGTGACCTTAGGGTATGGAGAAGATATATTAGCATGGAATAAAATCTTCCAAGAAAACATATGTTTAGAAACTTGTACATAAGAGATCACAAAGAGAACAACCAAGGGCATGGGAATTCACAATGCACAGAGTCACTGTTATATACCTAAAAAGGAGACATTGCTTGACAAAGCCTAACAGATTTTTAAGGGCTTGTACCCTGATGCTTGGGTTTGAATTGCTACAGATTTTGGTATATAGAAAGCCTCATAAACCTTCCTTGGTAATACTTAATGACTGTAGGATTACCACCCACATATGTGCAAGATTTTTTTTTTTAAATGGCTTACTAGTGTTAAGCCCTCAATGATATCATCTTCTAAAATGTGACCCTGGGTGAAAGTCTTTATGGCCAAGCCCCTCGAAGCTATTGATTAATCATTATCCAATCATAAGTCCTATTGTGTATAAGCTTATCAAGAGATATATAACAAGGGCCCAAGTAGCGAGACACATTTTTGGCTCAAAATTTGCTAATTTTTAGCAAATTCCTGTGTTTAAGAAGGCACACAATTATTCATGGTTTTTGCACAGACTAAAAAAATTATTTAAAATATATTTTGCACGAATATCATCATCTTTGTAACCAGAAGCAATTTTCTAAGAATTTGATAAATTAGTGTGTTCAATTCATTTGGTCAGGAGTATATCTCATTAAAATGTTAAAACTCTTCATCATTATATTGTAGATTTATATTGGTTAAGGATAATCTACAAGCCCTGTGGCTGTAGAAATTCACTACTTTTTTTAGTAAAGGTACCTATTTATATTTTAAAAAGGTGGGTTACAACAGGCAGAATTCTGCTAGGACAAAAAGTAGAAATCTGTTATCAATGATCCTCTCTAGATGGAACTTTGGTTGAAACCATGAAGAGGAACAGGAGACAGAGATCAATGAAGCAGTCCTCCAAACATATATATTGTTGCCCGAAACCAGCTGAACCAAACCCAGGGAAAAAAAAAATGGGTAAACCGCCAAACCCCAACCTGAACAGGAAACATAGCAAAAAACATTTACAAAGCTATTATGAAGAGCTAAAAGCAAAATTAACTGCTAATCCTAGTTGAGAAGATTATACTTATTGATGATAATCATTATAACAACTTCCATTGCAGAGGAAAACAAAAAATAATCACTCCAGACACATTCTTAGTGCTGATAGACCTGGGCATAGCTTGTGGACATGCATGGTTAAGTAGAGTGCGAGGTAAGGCCAACAGTAGGTTCATTGCCAGGACGACAATTCTAAACCAAACAAGTGTTGTGAGCCCGGACATGCATTATGGGGACAACATGCTCCTGATCTTGATCATTTCCAGTTGGTCCACAATATCCTTACCCAGGGAATGCCTGTCACTTGGGAGGTGGCATTCCCTGATTCCTTTCTTGGATAATTTCCACAAATAAGCATTTGATGGGATCTTTGAAGACAAACTGCTCAAGAACAGATATCCTATACTGTTGGTACTCTGTGCTGGCCACCAGGAGTTCATTGCTTGCAGCAAGGTGGAGAATACAGTTTTGGAGCAGGGGGGGCATGAAGACATGTTCTTTAATCTACCTGGCCATGATTTGAATGTTAGACTGCATAGTTTTAACAGCGTTCATAATATAAAGGGCCTCAAACACTTGATCAAGCTTTGGTATTGCTTTGACTGGGAAAGTGGTCAGACCCAGAACCCACTGGGTGACGGACCCACCTTGACAACCCTGCATGCCTTTCTGGGCATATGTGATTCTGGAGACCTATGAAATGAAGGAGATGCTAGAAATGGAGGAGCATCCAGTATGGTACTTCAATATATAAACCCCAGCCGTTGCCATGCAATTAACTGTTATCCCTCTAATGTATACAAATGTATGATAGTGTATAGCAGCTGTACAAAAAATGCAAAGTAACAATTGCTTCACAAACATTTGCAATATAAATGCCCTACATCTTAACACTTATAAACAAAACTGTCATAAAACTAGCAATCAAGAATTTGCTATCTCTGAATAAATGCCTAGAAAGATGCCAAAAATATGAAACAAGCATTCAAAAGGCAATAACCTATCAGACATTAAAGCACCATAACCTAGTGTATCGGACGTGGGACGATTCAAAAAACAATAGCAATGAAAACATGGGAATAAAGTTTAAACACCCAAGATTTCAAAGTTCAATGGAAGACCAGATGTCTGGCTGTAAGGAAGCCAAGGACAATGGCATATGTTCTGGGTGATAGCACTCTTACAATGGAATACCAGCCAAGATCCAAAGATCATATTACAAAAATAGACAGGGACAAAACAAACAACTAGTTAAAAAGACCTAAAAGAAACAGAGAGATAATACATGTTGAGAGAGATAATACATGTTGAGAGAGATAATGCATGCTCCCGTTAAATAATCGATTAGGAATTGTTCGCTCTTGTTTAAAACATAACTCTTATCTTCTAGTTGATACAAATTTACAATAATAGATATAAGCATGGATCTAGGCATATTTGTTTTTGACTAAGTACAATAATATCTCACATCATTTATCCATGAGACTTCAATGAAAGCACCACTCCTCAGTGCCAAAAGTGCATAGATTGGCCTTCAATTAAAATCAGCCATATTCTAGTAATGTTATTTACATAAGGACCCACAAGTAGAACATCAAAAATAAGGGGATACCAATATAATTCTCAAGGGTACATGCTACAATATCTGAATCCAAGATGATCACAATGAGAGTTAATACTCTCAATACAAAGTCACCAAAAGTATCCAAATAACCAAATAATTCTCGAGAGTACATGTTATAATATATGAATCCAAGATTACCAAAATGAGAGCTAGTACTCTCAAATTAAAGTCACCAGGAAAAGCCAATATATGTATGAGGACCACATCCCCATAACCTCATCTAAAGGTGACTATTTTTATATAATATAGTTTCACCCTTACTCATTTACCCTGATTTGAAATGCTTCCCTGTCCCTGTAACCTCAACATCCATCCTCATATCCCCAGTGAGTAAGCAAAATATAAACTTGCATTTAAGGTTTACATAAATATAAGTAGAGAATCCCATTGGCATGCACAGTTGCAAGTGGAAGAATCAACAAATCATTCAGTACAACTGGAAAGCTGCATTACTACACACAAGTGCAGAATACAAAGACGTGAAGGATTACACAAATGGAGCATAAAAACATTCTCCTATAGTTAAGGTACACATAGTAAGCCATATGTTGGCTACTTATGCATTACGTAAGTATGTATTATCACCTACACTCATTCATAGTGAGTGCTTGTGCCATGAAGGCACAAAGCTACACACAAAAGCAGGCTTACATACTCTTTGATATCCCCCGATTGATATATCTGGGGCTACCATTCCCATCTTAGATAGGCATTCCCTTTATTTCCATATGGCCAATTTATTTTAGTAAGTTCCCCAATTATTGCAATATGGTCGGGTATCTTTAGAAGCAAAGATCTGTGCTAATCGTATGACTTGTCTCATCAAATTCTTCTACATCATCATGTTTGGAGAAGAGAGGGGTCTTTTGGGGAGGCAATACACTTGGTCTTTGTTGATCTGGTAGATTCTCCAGACACAACTCGAGCAAGTGTCGTTGCCTTTTTCCTTAAAGGACCAGATTTGCAACTCAACTTCACAGTTCACTTCACAGATCAACCTCACACCTCATGCAAAGGACCCTGTGAACAACACCAGCGCATCAGGCTCCATCAGCACTACAGGACCAAACATGGGGTCCAAATAATCAACAACATTTCATCTTTTCCTGTCCAGCAATGGTCAAGAAGGAAGATAAACGGCTGGAACATGAATGGTTTCTATAACCATCCATTTGTGTGAAATGATCGTATTCATATTTCTTTCTGCTCTCCTTGCAACAGCAAGAACAAGAGAGATCATAGGATAGACATAGCTAGGAAGATAAAAAAAGCACACATCTCCCACAAGAGTATGCCATGTACAAAACGCACAAATTAATATAGGTTTCCATTCCAAATCTTCATCTGTACTATGCATCATACTTTGCATGCTATTTATCATATCTGAATCATTATTTAATATCACTTCTGAATATAACACATGTAGATTCTCACCATTTTGAGCGTTGTCCTCCAGATATCTCCTCGATCCGGATCAATTGTCTTTGGTCATTATTGCTTATGATTGTCCCACCATGTCTTTTTTGAGGACGCGCATGCTTTTGACCGACAACTCCTATGGATAGTATGATACCAAGCTACAGTCACTTTTTCATATCCTGCTCCAGCTCGAGGGTGACCTTGGAATCGTCTACCATTGAATGGAGCCAGTCCTATTGCAGTTTCTGCCCCATAAGAGTGCAGAAGTATTTGGAGCCTTGTATTTGCTATATTATAATAGGATTCATGATCTTCAATACAAGAATAAGACCACAAATATATTCAAGTACCTTCTCTTTGAGTAAGAGAACTTTGTACTTTTTTCTTTGTTCGCATACAGATAGAAAATGGAAATGATTATGCATGACTTTTTCATATTTAGCAAGCATATTTATTATCCTTGAAAGAAAGTATTCATAAAACTCTGCAAATATGAAGAGAACCCATTTGAAGTGATGCCAATTATACCAGACCAGAAGAAAACAAAAGTGAGAAACTTCTTGTTGCTATATGCATGTAGGGAAAAAATTTCAAAAAATTTGTGTTAATACAATAGAGTCATTTGAAGGCATCACCCATAGCAGCTTGCGATCTTCTGTGACACAGAAGATTTCAAGGAGATTTGTGGCAATGTTTAACATGCAATCAGGTTCCTGAGCAAATGCAGAATTTTTCTAAACTTTTAAATCTTTGCTGAAACAAAAAATTTGCACCGAATATGCTCCATACATGACGACCTTCCAAAACTCAGAGAGATGATTTGAGAACAGGGGTTCACTTTATTTTTCCTAGGCAGGTCCATATAAAAAGTAACTTGCAGGCCACTTTTACAAAGTGGGCATGTTCATGGATGTCTCACGGAATCACGGATAATAAAGTCATCCTGTTTGAGAATTTTAAGTTTCTGCAATGTCTTGTTTTCATAAATTCATCTAGGGATGATTATTTCCTACAAATGTAATACTAACTGAGAATTAAAATATGGTTTTTGCATACAGTCTAGCATCCCTTCTAAATTAAATAAAGGACCCAAAACAAAGAGATAGAGATGTTGCCTCCATGCACATTGACACCAGCTAAAAGGGCCAAACTGGGCATTAATCCTTATGTACTGCTGTTTGAGTTGTAGTGATGCTGTTTTTTTGAGTTGTTATTCTATGCATCCCAGACACTGTCTTGTAATGTGTGCCGCTGTTTGAGATTTAGTGTTGCTGTTTTTTAGAGTTGTTTATTCTATGCATCCCAGGAAGACATTTTTCAGATTGCATCACCCTGCCAATGGGTTTCTTTGTTTCTTTGTACTTATGTTATGACAATGTGCCCTTAGTAAAGTCATGCATCATTTGCTAAGGGCACATTATCATTAGACCTAAAGCAGCCCACTAGTTGAATGATGCAACCTAATCAGTGTCATTCTTGGTAAATAGAAAAAGCAACCTTATAAATATGCATCATTACAACCCTAAAAACAGCATGGAGAATCAAGTTTTGATTTGGCAACACAAATCAGTGTCAACATGTATTGCACTTACATCACAATCTTGCACCAGTTCAAAACCAAATGGGTAGATTCATATGCCCAGACAACCCCAAAACAGCCCTACTCTACTCCAATCATCATTATACCATTACACAATATCAACTCAAAAAAACGTCCAGTTCGTAATGCACATCAACACTGTTTGTCATGCAACCCCTAAGGTCCTTAACTAGACAATACTTTCAAAGTTTCAAGCTGTATATAGGGCATATGTGACCATTTCTACAATGTATTTAGCTACATTAAAGCTTATAAGTCAGTTGTCCACAAATTTAATAGCACAATTTTGTTACTTCCCCCTGCTTATTTGTCTAAGCAATGACTTCAATTGCTCTAGTTCATTTGTTTCCATATTTTATTCACCTCTTTTGAGCAAGTCAGATGTCTACTTATATCTTGCAGAAGTCCATGAAACTCTCCCCCTTTTGCTCCATTTAAGTGTCTCATGAACTCATTCATATCATCCCTACTATCATCCCTACCCTGCTTCCTGCAATGATTGTTCAGTTGTGCCCTCTTATCCCAGGCCATTCTCCTAAGAACAATATCAGACTCTGTATGGCCCTTTGACAGTTGATTGACAAGGATGATAGCCTTCTTCTGCTCTTGACTATGGTGCAAATTACAGATATGCTCTCCCTCAGCCCCCTTCTCTTGGCTCTATCAGTGGTTCTACTTGGCAAGGTAGCTTTCTTTCACATGATTGATTTTTACTCTACAGCTTACACATACCTTGGCTTGTTTAGGGTTTACCAGTCCAAGCCTCTCATATTTGGTTCTATTGCCTCCTAGATTTAGACTTAAAATTTAAATAAGTTCTAATTTTTTATTGTTCTTTTTGCCATTTTTACTTAAGCTATTGTAACATGTAGTTTTGAATTTAATGGCCTATTTTGGTTTTGCATGAACATTAGAATAATTTCTTCTTTCTTACTCTTCAGTCTTCACAATGTGGTAACATGCTTAGCCTTCCTTGTCCATCTGCCATTGTTTAACTAACTGCTCAATTTTCTTGAGAAAGTCCCATGTTCCAACTGCACACAATAAACCTATGTGCATATACCCCATCCAATATTGCTCCAATTAAACTCTCAAGTGAACCATGTATTATCTATACTTCTGGTCTTGCTTAATCAGAATCAATATTTTCAAGCAACTCAAAGTCTGTACCAATAGAACAAAATAGAGGTTCTTACTTTTAATCATTCCCATTCTTCTCGATCTGTGCCCCAAACAAACCCTCGGTCATACCTCTCAAAATATCCTTTTATAGTGAAACCATTTCAAGGCTATCATTGTCAGCATATAGTGATCACACCTTCACCTCTATCAATTAAAAGGATTATATTGTCAGAAAGCATTCACAACACCTTTTCATCTGCAAGCTTACTAGAAAATCTTACTAAGCACATTGTTGATTTATGTTCATACAAAAGCTCCAACTTTGAAGTTATTTTGAACAGTTTTCAGCCAGCAAGCAACTTAAAGCGCTTTGTGCAAGTATGAATGTAATTGTTTTCCTCAACTTGGTCCATATGCTTCTTTGCGTCTGAGAATTGGTAACCATGTCTTTGTTTTTGGGAAATCTGTTCAAGTAGTAATATCATCGTTTTTCTCAAAATTGTTCTTTATGGTTTTTCACATCTGACAGCTGCCGAGTCCTGACCATCTCTTCTTTTGGGGGGAATATTGTCTTCAATTCAACCATTGGTGCTTTCCATGATAGAATGAATCACATGGACTTCAACTGAATAATGACATATTTATTGTCGGTTTCTATGTAACTTTAGTATCAATTAAGTGAAAACACTGTTTTATGTCAGTGATTATGCTAGCATTTTAGCTTAGAGTTAGTTGAGAAAACAATTAACACTGTAGTCATCAATTTTTAGTTGAAGAAAAACTTAAAGGAGCTATGTAGGTTACATTTAAATATAGCAAGTCCCTCCCATATGAAAGTGATATTTGATTCATTTTAAGGCAACCAGCTTTAAATTCATGAACACATTTATTCTTGAATAGGACAGACTTCCTTCTGTGCTTGTGTTCCAAGTCATTCAGAAGCTAAAACCTTCCTTTGATATGAGCTTAATTTCTCATTGCCTTAGTCCAGTGGGACTCATATCAATAGACTACGATTGCCTATTCATAAATATGATACAAGACAATATTATACTACATCAATTATTTGCAAGTTTCATTGTGCACTTAGGAGTGCAAGAATCTGTTGTCCATCAATTTTGATAACCATTGCAAAGGGGTAAAAGTTACTATTGAATGTTGGAGAGAATGATGCGTAGAGAAGATAACTTTAAATACATTCTTTACAGTTCGAGGGCAAAAGCTTCCTATTTCATCACTAAATATTCCCAGTTCCAGTTTCCTTTCTGTTTCTAACTGGCTTCTATATATATATAAACCATAGGCTTTATATTCACAAAGAAATGGCAGTGCCCTTCAGAATTTAGATTCACAAAGTAAGAAATAGCATTGCCCTCCCCATCTCTTTATTTGTGTCTTATTTGGTCCTGCTGGAATCCTCTTTCCTTCTTGTGTTTTTGTTCGTCATTGGCCAAGTAACTAGCATCTTACGAGGCAAGCTAGGACTTGAAAACAACAAAAAGTACCAGGCCTCTCCTCAAGGCTCCTTTCCGATGGGCATTTGCTGTTCTCAATGGGTTGTGTGCATGTTAAGAATCGACCTCTTGCTCCATTGCTAACAATTTGCAAGCTTCTCATCCTACATCTTAGATTACAAAAAGGGTACTTTCAATGATTGAATTTGCCCCATTCCATGGTGGATTTTAGTATATCTCTTTTTTCCTCAAAAGGATATGTTGTGCCAAGTCATATGTATTATGCGATATCCTAGAAAAAAGAAATTGTAAAATCTAATTGAAACTTCATATACCTTAGAGGGATGGATAACCAGAAGCACTAAACATTCAACGTGAATAAAATAAAAAAGAGCATTTTTTTTTAAAAAAGAACAAGAAAAAGGAATGAAAATTCAGAAGTATGCGCTTTGTCTGACTATAAGTTACAAATGTAATAAGTTATAGCCTATGTTGCCCAACAATATGCAAGTAGGAACCATACTTGGCTGGAAATATGTTTCCAGGAATGGAAAAAACTAGGGCCCAACATTGACCATCTTCTTTGGTATATATCTATAGGAAATGGCAGAAAAGTAGAAGAACAATAGTAAATAAGGACAGTAGGAAAATGTTCCTAAGATGTGTAACGTACACATATATCAAAACATATTATTTGTGAGATACGGGTACACATATTGGGTGTGTCTTTATATATGGAAAATGAGGCCTATTCACTAGACCAAGTTACAGTTTAAGTTTTAAAAGCTTTTAAGGTTTGGTGAGAGACTTTTGCCAAAGTTTCTAGATCCAGAAAATTCACAAAAAAAATCTTTCAAGAATGCCCTTCAATTTATTGATAAGTTACAGTTTCAAAACATTAATGGGATAAAAACCCTTTGTTCCACTATTTTCATTATGGAAAGCAACTCTTGAATAACATTAAAGAACAGACTACACATGTCTGTTACCAATTACTTCATGATATCAAGTAAAGTCGTGCTGAATACTTGGTTCACATCATTCTGGGTTTGCTCGATATGAAGACATTGGCCTATCTTATTTTTGGAATAGTTGCCCAGTAAGATATAAGCATGGTTACGGAGGACTTGGAAACCAGAGTTCATGAAAAAAGAACCTAAAGAGTTTCCAGCAGTTTTACTCAGGATCCATTTTTTATGTATCATATACATCAGGAAGTAATATCAGATTGTTTATAAATTTCTTGAAATATGAAGTTCTTTTCCCTCGAAAAAGAAAGATATTACTCCTAGCTGACCTAAATTTATCATCATTAGAAAGAGAATATAAGCATACTTGAAAAATTAATATGTTTCTTGAACTATTATTGAAAATTTAACCTTTTTTCCATTTTAGAGAACAGCGTAGCCAATAATCACAATGCACTTTTACTAGTATCTTTGTATACATATTGATATGACTCTCTCCGCCTTGCCCTTCCAAATACAACCACGTGCATCTACAACAGTTTGCAGTCTGACTTTACTACTTATATTCAAGAATTTCATACTTATCAGGGCCTACACTTAAGGGGTCATACTGTATGCACAAGAGGAAAGACTGGGAATTACAGAGAAAATTACCAAGTATTGGAGCAAAAAAAATCAAAGACAACAGCAATATGAGGGTGTGGAGAATGGAAGGTACCAAAATATAAGCATAGATGCATAAAAGAATAGAGGAGAGGCACTAGGAATAAGAAAAGATACAGATTATTTTAGAACCACCAAACAAAAGGCAGAAAGATTTCTTTGTTTGATCAATCTGAAAAGAAAATGTGCAAAATGCCTTCCTAAGTAGTCTAAACTCAATTTGCATTTCGAAAAGACAAATAGACAATAGCAGAAAGTGATTTCTAAGAAAACGATTGGCAGAAGCTTCCATATACATTGGCTAGTACTGAGTCCAAAACATAATTAAAATACTTGCTCAGGCATTATTTAATTTTGTTATTTAAAGTTTATGATACTTAATAGCAACATTTGCAGGAAATTAAAAACTTATCAAGAGTTTTCAAATTTTTAGGAAACGCAAACTTACAGATTAACTCTTGACATCTTATTTACAAGAAAGAATCCCCATGGCAACAAGTTGTTCTTAAAAGCCAGCTATCATAAGTGGCATGACAAAAGCAACCAGAAGAGCCAAATCCAACCAATCTCTACGCACAGGCAAAGCTATATACAACTTGGAAAAATCAATAACTTTGCAAACTAAAATATGAGGCTTGAGTGGACTTGTCCCTGAGGTGCTTCTTAGCCATGCAAGACCAGCTGGTGGCCCATTTCAAAACTTATATCAACTGTATATAATCCTTAATGTTATAATACAACCATATCCACACAATGCTATTCACATATGCCCAGAGATTTTTAGTTCTAATTTACAATAAAGGATAGTGAGGCTTACCTGCCAAGACATTGTTTGAGCATTTGTCCAATTCATTAAGTTCACACAAACACACATTGTAGAATCACCATATGGGTTGCTGAAACTAGCCATAAAGAAATCATTTCAGAGACCAAATGTTGGATGTGGTTGGCATGGTTGTTGTGCAATGAAGTATATAAACCTAGATTAACCTCCTGCTTCCTTGGATAATATTCACGCAAAAGTTCAAACAACATACACTGATTTCATTGCACAACTCTTTAAAAACACTGACAATGAACCAACAATATCATACATTGCTGTAAATAATATCATGCATTGCTGTAAACAATTCATTCGTACTTTAAATCAAGCCCAGCTCTGATCTTACAGCTAAAGAGAAGCTCAGATTTCCCTCCCCAATAAAAAACATCAAGAATTAAAAGATCAGCTCAAGAACAGGACAGGACTTAAAACTTGGGAAGAACTATTATGTCCTGTGATACAAAAAAACAATTTGGAAGCACATGAGATTTACAAATGTAAATGACAAGCTCCTACTGCAATGATGACCCACGCTCAAAATCCAACAGGTTTTAACTCCCTACACTGAGTGGTCTTCATGCCGCAGTGGCTTGGAGGTAGTGGCAAAGGCAACAGGATGACAAGATGCCTCATTTCTCAGATCGATATAAATCATGTCTGGTAAGAATTTGTATCTGGGCAGCCTTGCTCCCAGGCAATTAATGGGCTATAAAACAATAAAGAAAAAAAGGAACGGCGGATAGAGCATTTCATGCCAATTAGGAAAGACCAAGCTGCTCACATTGATAGAATCCCGGTTTCTGCAAGTCAATGTTACTTTAGACTCTGAAATAGTAACTCATTCCCTTTCGTGACTAGACTAACAAGTACGCCAGAGAGATTTGATGAATAACCATAAACCCAAAAGAAATACTTATAGACAAAACTTATTCCCTCTAATGGTTAAACCAAGGTGTGTGTCAGAGAGATTTAAAATACAACTATCAAAACACAAGAAATACTTACAGACTGAACTAAAGGAATTGACTAAAGAAAAAAAAAAAAAAAAAACCTGTGTTCTTCTTCAGTCCAAGCAATTCCCTTTCGGCGTTCCTGATCTGCTTTAGAGCCACCCTTTCCTGTTGGATTTGTATCAACACTCTGAAGAGTTGCATACTGTGCTCCTTTCTTAGTGCCACAAGCTCCCACAGCTTGCTGCTCAGCAACAACTCCTTCTGCAGAAGCAATATAAGGAGGAAGAGGCACAATACCAGCATCAATGCACTTGACATCTTCAACCAGGAGCTCATAATGAATTTTTATCTCTGTTGCATTTTTTCCAGAAACTTCTGCAGCTATCTTTTCCCATCTCTCTTCGCAGTCCTCAGTATGCACTGCAAGAGCATTCTCAAATGCTTTATCCTGCTCTCTACTCCACTTGGAGTCTGCAGGAAGATCTGGGGAAGATGCTGTCATTTACCCTTTACCTCGATGATGCTTGGTCTCACATAATACACAGTTCTAAATAGTGTATCCAATCCAAACTCTTTGCCCTAGGGCTGGAACAGAGCTCTAGAGTCTAAAGCCACTATACATAGCACAGACTACTCAAAATGATTGTAGCCCTTATTGTGTACAAATAAAATCCAGAAGATGCTGAATAAATAGTTTGAACTAATAATCCAATCATGAGTTGAAAATGTTCACCGAACAGCATCTAGGATTGAAAAGAGAGAGCTCTGTGAAATACCCAAATGGCCAAAACCATATAAAAACTAGAGGAACAAACAATGTGCTGCTAAACTCAGTTAAGGGGACACTAAATGTTTAACTTTTGGTAACAGGCAATAAACAAATGTTAATATTAATGAGTGGAAAAATCTACAGACAGATCCATCATTCAATCTTTTCTGTAAAGAGTAATAAATCAATTTATGCCTAAAAGACAAGGACTATCTACCCCCTCCAACACAACTATATATGATCTAACCAAGCGTAAAATTTTAATGGGTTCCCTTTCATATGAATGTGAGCGAAACAGACAGCTTGTGTCAGACATACTACACACCAAAAAGGTACTGTACACGAGAGCCCACATAACAACCAATACCTTGCAGAAAATACTGCATACAGACAGGCACAGAAATTTTAACAGATGCTATAGCAGTAGTAAATGGGCTCTGGAATCTTCTACAAGCAACAATTTATCCATGAACAAAACCTTTCCAATGACCCAATTAAACACCCATGTAACAAGTCTTGAGGTTAAGACCCCAGCAGCCCTTTGGCGAAAAAACCAAACCAAAAAACAAAACTATGAAATCTTCAATTGTAATTACTGTGACTGTGAATCCAAATACAGAGTGACCCAACTGTAAAACAGAGTAATAGCAGTTTGAAATTCAGTCTAGTAAACGACAGAATGATGATACCCGCAATGGTAAAAGACCATGTTTAATAGCTTCTCCATTAAGGCCGGCAATGAGACAAGAACCCAAATTCATCCAGCAAAATCATTATTTCCCTATTTTTAATATAATAAAAAAGGATATAAAGAGATTATTGGTTCACAACTACTAATATATTCATAATAAGATCCCAAAAAACAAGGGAATGACATAGTTTATTAAGAGGATATACAAAGGCCGGGAATGAATCATGAGTTCTGTTCAACAGGGGAGAATATAAAATTAAAAAAATGACATTATTGGGTGCCCACATAAATCTCTCTCAAGCAATGTAAATTAGGTAGGGCTGGTTAGTCAAATTAAAGACTGGTGAAAAAGGAAAATCAAATAAAATATCATTTTTTCAAAAAGAAAAAATTGACAAATCAGCTAAAATGTTATTTTTGGGCAGAAATTCTGAATCTTATGTTTATTAGTTTGTTTTTTCTCATTTAGCTTTCTTGACTTTGTGCTTCTTGGCCTGTTATGTGTTTACGGCTTCTGCTGGTTTCTTTTTCCTTAAAAAGTTTTCTAATAAAATCCGTAATATTTTATGAATAGGCTGTAAGGCTTACTTTTTAAATTTTGAATAACTTGATTTTATTTAGGTATGATTGGAGTTGTTTTAGTGTTACATTGAATTCAATAATTGTACTTTGAAGAGTTTTTATTTGCACCATTCATGTGTACAATATTGAAGTTAAAGTAACTTGTATTCATAGGATATAGAAATTAAAGGAACTTGTATCCATAGGATAAGTTAAAGTAATGCAAATAGAAATTAGTTGGTAAAATAGAAGGATATATTAAAAAATAATAATATAAAACAATAAATATAAGTATATTTAAATAAAGAGTTGAGATTCTAAATGTAAATGAAGTTGAGGGTTATAATGGTTTAGTTCTATTTTATTAATTTTAGGTAATTAATGAAAGATGATTGTTTGAAGAATGCCATTGATAATCAAGATAACACTCAAGCCGTGTTGTTGATAAATAAGATGGGAAGACATGCCATGCAAAGATGCAAGATGCATAGATGATAAATCAATGTATAGGATATGTTGATGCAAGTGATCATGTAATCCAAATAAGACTCTAATTCTTTGATCCAATGTGTGCCAATGATTCCATCATGAAGTAATGAACTAGAGTGTGTCCTTAAATATAAGATACTTGGTGCTCAATTTGAAGTGTTTTAGCATGTAATCCAATGAGGAATAGCCAAACTATCCATATGGGTTAGCTCAAGAAAGCAAGAAGAGATTCAAATTAAGAGAACAAGATCATAGAGGTGATCATGTCCAAGGGACAAATCTGCACCAATAGTCGAGTCTAAAATATAGGATTAGAGATAAAAAGGATTGGTCCAAACCATTTGGGACTGGGAAAGGCTAATAAATGATAGGTTTTAGGTTTTGGGTAAGCTTATGCACAAAATAGGATAGACTCATCAATAGGACATTTCATCTATGGCAAGACCAAAAGTGAGTGTAAAATAAGAGAGTAAAAGGGAAAGGCATGTAGAGTATTTTCTCCTCTACATTTTGTCTCCACTTTTGTGAACATGAGTTACATAAATTATACCTGCTAAAGTAATGAGAGTGGTAATTAAAATGAGTGAACAAATTCAAGGACATGTGGTTGGATGATGTCTCACAATTTTTTCATTTTTTGGTAGAGCAACATCTTCAAACCTATACACACAAATCATTAATAAAGTCTACAAATGCTATAATCATCAATAATTATATTTTACTAAGCATGAAATCCATCAAGTACAAGGGGAAACAATATATTGAATCTAGGTCTATAATGGATTCATGAGGATGTAACTGAGTTGGTCCCCATGAAACCATGTAAAAGATGAGAAAAGGCATCATAACATATAATATTGTGAAATATCCTTTTTGAGAACCTCCTAAGTGTTTAGTGGCCTAGGAGATTACTAACTATTTCTATACTAACTATTAAATAAATCAAATTATTAACTCAATATAGACTAGAAACGTAAACAAACAATGATCTACAATAGAAAGTGTGGGAGCTAGAAAGTGCTAGGTGCAAATAGAAATGCTACAAAAATGAAATGTGCAAAAAGAAAATGTTCACCTAGAATAGGTGAAGATTATATCTTTATAAATGGACTAAGGAATCTAAGAGGATGCTCTAGTGAAAACATAGGTCTGATATGAGAACTTTTGAAAAATAGGTGATGTTGCAATACATAGGGGGCATTGTTGCAATACAAAAAGAGCATTATTTACCTCTCAATGGTGTTGTTATTGTGCACAAAAGGTGTTGGTGCTTAGCAAGCCCATGCTACAACAAGTTAAGGGTGCTAATGTCATGGCCTCTAAATGTTCTAAAAACTTGTAAAGGTTGCTTGCATGTATTCTCTAATCCTTTTATCACTTGTAGAATGCACACATTTAATCCTAACAATAAGAAATATTAAGTTGGATGTAGGGACAAGTGAGGAAGAGTGTGTTGTAAAGGAGATTGTCTCATTTAGTCCCATGTTTGGCATGTTTCAACCTCCACATAGCACAATAGGGAAATTCAAGGTGTGTATAGACTTAGTGGCAAGTGTAAGTAGTGTGTGCAAGGTATTGTGATCACAAGACAAAACTTTATTGGAGGAATTAAGCACAATGTGGTGTGTAATGTGATGAAGACACAAGAGGGTGATGGGGATCACAATGAAGGATGCAAATGAGGGAAAAGGGATAGTGAAGGATTCAAATCTAATTAGGAAGATAATATGAAGAATTTTTTAATTTTGGCTCAAGGAGAACAAAGGGGAAATGGATTCTAAAGGTTTCCTTTGGAAAGAATGGTGAAATGGATGGGAGAAATGGAAAGAGGGAAAGGAGATTACAATGAATCCATAGCTTGAATGGCACAATGAACTTCACAATCTTTATATTTTGGATTCCTATCAAGTGTTGTTCCACTCTTTGATGGAGTCTCTACAAATCACCTATATGTTGGGAGAGAGTGGAGTGATAATAAGTTAGAGACATCAAATTTCCACAATCCATAATAATAATATCTATGAATATTTCTAGATTTTAATTGTGTAATAATTTTATTATCACTTCAAATCACACTCTGTGATCCATCATCAATATGAAGAAACCAAGAGAAGAGAATGAAAAATAGTAAATTGTAGACCACAATTAACTAAATAGAGGAAGGAAGTGAGGAGACACGGAAACCAAGAAACTAAAGAAATGGAAGACCACAATCTACTAGGAAGGACTGAATAGAAAGGAGACAACAAATAAAAGAGAAAAATAAAAAGAACAAATAAGGAGAGACACATATATGTATCTAATGTAAATATATATACATATCTCTAAATATATACATATGTATGTATATACCAAACCCAACAATGTGCATATAAGTAAAGAATAAAAATATATCTATATAAGCAAAAATACATATATCATATATGTACATAAATGCATGCATCAATATACATATGTGAATAAGTATATATACTCCTCTACAACAAATATACCTACATGCTTATATATATAATTATGTATGTGTATCAATATATATACATATATAAAAGAACAAATGATCAAACATGCCAAAAATATACATACAAACTTAAAGATGTATACAAACAAACAAAAAATGTAGAAACAAATAAACCCTTACATCTAAAAAATAAACATAAAACCCTAAAAAATTATATATGAAATAATGAGTATATGAATGTAATAATATGAATTAAATCTATGAAAAATATAATTATATATGAACATAAGAATATAGTTATATATGGCAATAAAAACATAAATGTATAAATATATATAAATGTATGAATATATAAATAAATATATATGAATGCATAATAAAATGAAAATAGATATATGAATGTCTAGAATCTCTAAGTGAATAAATGAAAAAAATATGAATAAAATAGAAAGAGAGAATGAATATAAATATATATTATTAAATGTGTGGATATACCTTTAAATATAAATTCATATACATATATAAGAAAATACAATTATATAAGAATATATGAATATAAAAATATGTGAAAATATGAAAATATATATAAACAAATAAGAATATAAATAAATAAAAATATAGAAATCTATGAATATATAAATAAATAAAAAGGTGAAACTATAAGAATATATAAATGGAAAAGACAAGAAAGTAAGAAAGTATGAAGGATATCAATAGGAGAAAATGTGAATATAAAAATATAACAAAATGAAAAAATGTTACTATACTTATTATACTATAACACATAATGAATAACACAGTATGGCAATAAGTTTTCCAATTGTAAGTGATAGTGAGTGAATGCTATTTGATTAATGTTTAAAAATAAGTTTATACTATGTTTTCAAGATGACCATTGAAAACATAATAAGGATTAGGGCACGAAGAGGTGGCTAAATCTACTTTTTAAAATTTGACTAAGGACACTAGCACTGGGTCAATGTAGGTGTCTAGACACTAGCATTGAGTCAATCCAAGTTTCCTTGAAGAGTCAAGAGTATAATTTTCAAGGCTAATAGATGGGATGAGCTTAATGCTAGAACCACTTACATTATCCTTAAAATATTGATAAGGGAAAAGGTCAAAAATAAGTGGAATGGTCCTAAATCAAAACTAGGGGAGCTGAAACCCAAATGAGTGTAGAAATGTAAGGTAGAGATTACAAAGCAGGTAATTTCCAATCTTACATTTTGCTCCCACTTTAGTGAGTTGATGACACTATGTGAAGAAGCATGCTAAAGTAAGTATAGTAAATAAAGTAAAGTAGCATTGCATAAGAATCTAAAATTTTGCAAAGGATATGTAAAAAGAATATACATGTGGGAGAGCATTTTGCTTTCAATCTCCTCTTTAGTTGGGATAGCATTTTGTCATAAGTGTGTGTAAAACACCAATCCTTGCAAATGTAGTTGTGACAATGGGCAATAAGAGATAATAAGAGATACTAGATTCCAAAAGTGAATCCATGCCCAACACATATTATGCCATTTTCAAAGAAGGTTGAGCCATACAACTATGCATATTACTCATCTTTTGGTAACTCAAATACAACTGAAGAATGGCCTATTATGGCAAAGAAAAATCAAATTCTTGAAACTATTTTTACACAAAACTATTCTATGCTTGTATACAAAGTAGTCAAAAAGGGTTAGCTCCCACAATGAGCTAAATAGTTCACTAAGCAACAACTAGAAGTCAAGGCTCTACATCTACTTCCTAAACTCAACCCAATCGAGACTATTGCTTCACAAGAAGGGGTAAATGGTCTAGGAGGATTCACCAATAATGGTACATGTGGTAACACCTAGACTATTCTCATTACTTAATACAATTATGGGAACACTTCAATGGTCTATGGTGCACCAAGGAACCTCCAAGATGCTCATAGGAACACAAAGACCACCCCATAGTCTTCAAAAAATGTCACACATACTTTAGCAATGGCATAGAGCACTTTGTATAGAGACAAACACTTATGTGGCAATGATACCTTAACTAGAAATTTTGTGGTTACTATCACGGATTTAGCAAGGTCTAGTACACCTCTAGGCCAAATTGCAACATCCAAATTCTCACTACAACTCACCTGCATTGTTCTAAGTGTCACTATGTAGACTTCAAACAATGTAATTGACATAGCAACCTAGTTGACACTCCTAAGGCTTACACTATACCAAGTCATTTTCCATCACATTATGAAAATACTAGCAAATGGTTAAACTTTACAATTGTTAGGAAATGAGGAGTCAAACATAGGAGATGGTTCCACTTCCATAGGAGATAGTTCAAGTTGGACTAGAAAATCTTAGCCTCCATGACATGAATTATATATGTATGTATATGTATACATATGTATGTATATGCATACATATATATTAGCATTCATTTATTCAATAAATAGATATATAGGTAGATTAGAAGATAGCATTCATACACTTTTCTCAAGGGTATGCCATGTATAGAACAAACAATCAAATAATAATACATTTACTATTTTGATTATATAATGTGTGTGTGTCTTGCACTATTATGTCTTATAATCTTCACATACACCTACAACTTGATCTAGATCCTCATCTAGAGAGTTGTCCATCGGGATTCAACCTAGGGCTCAGATCAATATGAGGTTGCCACCTAGTGGATCAAGTGATATCCAGAAAATAAAAATGTGATGGTGAGAGCATTAAACCTAGCTATTTGTGGTTGCCACCCCAATGTTCAAAGAGATCAGACCAAACTAAGTGATAATGTTATGATGACATTGAATAAATAGGATGTATGATATGCACTCCAAATTGATTGAAAAAAAGAGAAACCCGATCAATTTAAGGTAAACAATAAAAGGGAGAAAGAAAAATGACAAGGTAAGTGATTAGTAGGAGGATAGAAGAATATGGGGATGTATAGGAGATGCCCTCAAAAATGAGAAAGGTTGCCCTTAAGTGGTGGGGAAATGCTCAATGCATCACATAAACATTGAGAAACTAGATATGAATAATAAAAGTGATAAGAATAAGGAAAAATAAAATGTCCTTAGTTAAGGGGAGCATGTAACCGAGCTAGTGTTCCCAAACCTTAAGGATCAAGATAAGGTTCCCCCAAGCGTAGGGTGAGCACATGAAATAAAGAAGAGAAAAGTGTTAGAAGCCATGAACAAGGTGTGTATATAATCAATAATGAAATCACATGTGAGGTAATAGAGTGGAAGATAAGAGGAATCATATAGGTGTAAGTTTATGTATGTTGTTGATATGAGAGTACCAAACATATATGTGAGTTATAGAAAGAGATATGCACCTATGTGAGATGATGAAAGATAGGTCAGTGATATAATAACTATAGACACCTGAATTTTGCCATCGCATAATTCATGTCATCGCACTACATTCACACTAATTCATGTCAAATCACCTAATTCTCATCATTCTACAATAATTATTAAATTCACATAAAATCATCATATTTCTCTATCTTAATTAAATCATTATGCTTCCAATTTAAATAAATAAAATCAAAATTGTTTATTTAAATATTCAAATTTCCCTCCACTTTAAATAATTTTTAAAAATATTTATTTAAATAATCTATTTCCTCCAAATTGAATTAAAATTAAATATTTAATTCAATTATCCCATGTGCTTGTGAAATTAAATAATTATTTATTTAATTTCTCAATTATCCTCACCCACCATAAATTCCTCCAATCAAAATCAGTTAACAAATCAATCAAAAGAGTTGACTCATCAATCAATTTAGTCATCTATTCAATCAAATCAATTAACAAATCAATCTAATTTGTTAACAGATTAATCAACCCAGTCATCTGATCAATCTATTCAGTCAACTCTCTAATCAATTATGTTAACTTCCTTGATTCATGAAGGAGCCTGGACACTTGTCTTTCTCTAATTCGTGCACATTCTATCAACCATCTTCAACCATTGATCTTGTTGATCATCCTTAACATTAGATCTGATATCTCACAAGTCTATAAAAAGGACCTCTTTTCCCATTTCTCAACATCTCTCATTTTAGTAAACTTATGTTGTTATTTTCATTCCTTGGGAGATCAATTTTTATGTTATTAGCAAATAGAGCAATCCACATAACAAAATCAAGGAGCAATCAATTGAGTTTGGGTGCAGCTTCAATACACTCGATCAGTGTAGGTAATTTGTTTGTGCGAAAAGGAGGTAAATTGTACTTGAATTGGTTTATCTTTCATTTATGTTTGCATTGCATTTTTCAACTATCACAATAACCATCAAGATGCATAGAAAGAGAGGTAGTATAATGAAAAAGATGAAAATAGGAGACAAAAAAGAAAAATAAAGTAGGAATAGTAGTTTAAAAGGGTATAAACGGATATATTAGAGTGGAGTCAACCTTAATAGGATATTATATACAATGATCTCTAATATATTCCATGGTGCAGTCATGGATGGAGGGTCCTTAGAAGGGACTGTCCAACCATGCAGCTAGAGTAAACACAATGGAAAGAACACAAGAATAGAATGCAATAGAAGATTCATATGCTCAATATATCAGATAATTATAATGTTCATATGCCTGCAACATGCAAGCTACAATCAAAGGGTTCATAGGCCTGCTTTCCAAGTTACAACATATATGAAAGATATAGCATTGAAGTGCCTCTGGAAAAAACTCTCTATCTATTATATCATAACAACTAACTCCAACTATCTTCCTAATGCATCTAAGAGATGTATATATATCATCCTTTAGCTCATAGAATCCTTCGCGTAGACCTTAGGAGGTCTCAAACTTCAATGAATGATGAAACATGTAGGAAACATGTAGGTCAGCCTACAACTCCTGGTAATGCTCTACAAATGAATGAAACATGGTGCAAATCTCAAATAAGGTCTATTCTAGTGCCAATTTGCCTTGTGTGATGTTTCATTAGGCTCCACAAGTCACGAAAGTGCTCTGCAAACCTTGTATACTCCAATTGGTTGTTGAATGCTCTGTTATGTGAATGTTGATGATTTTCTGATAGCGATAACTTTCCACAAACAAGTCCAAATCTCCTAAAATTTGAGTATGATGTAGCTGACATGGCATAGAAGCAAAATCCTACTCCACAAGCTCTGAAATGATGATGCGATAGAAAATACCAAACTGCAAATGATTAAATTTCTATTGAAAGAAAAGAAAAAAAGCAAATATTTTTGGTTGATGCAAGATTGCTCTACAACCTAGGATGCTCCTGCATCAGACACCTGGGGTTGTTGACAAAGTGAGTCCCTCACTTTGTTGGGGCTAGGGGAAAACCAAGGCGGTCTACCTCAACCTTGGAAATCCATGATGAATCTTCTTTCGGTCTTCCTTTCCACTTAACCAAATACTCTTTACACTACTTGCCTCTGGTGTTGCATCTAATTCTACTATCCAAACTCTACTCTATTTGCTCGGATTATTGTTGTGATAACTGGTCCTTCAATCCATCTTTCAAACTCTCACTTGATTCTCCCTCATGATACTGATATAGGTATGCAATGTTGAATATGGTGATATATCAAATGTCTCTAATAGCTCCACTTCATATGCATTTCCTGAATCAAACTTCTTAAGAATCTTACATGGTCCAAACTTCCTCATTTTCAACTTGTTGTATGTCCCCACTGGAAATCTCTCCTTCCTTAGATATACCATTACTTCATCTCTAATAGAAAATTCCTTGTCTCCTCTTCTCATCTGCTTGTTCCTTATACTTGTTCATTTCTTCCAAATGTTTCTTGACTTGATTATGCATTATCTCCATGTATCCTACAAATTCTTCTACTTAGACTACACTTCTCTTGTTCTCCATACTAATGTCTTTTAGCTCCACAACTCCTCTAGGTTGTACTCATGTCACAACTTTAAATGGTGTCTTCCCTATACTTTTGTTTACTGAGCTATTGTATGGAAACTCTTCTTGCGATAGAATTAGATCCCAATTTCCTGCTTTATCTCCTACCAAACATCTCAACAAGTTACCCAAACTCCTATTTACCACTTTTGTTTGTCCATCTGTCAATGGGTAAAATGTTGAATTGAACCTTAGGTTTGTCTTCATCTTCTTCCACAATGTCCTCCAAAAATATCCTATGAATCTTGTATCCCTATCTCAAACTATACTCTTAGGTAATCCATGCAATCTCACAATCTCCTTGAAAAAATAGGTCAGCAACATGTTCAAAATCATTTGTCTTCTTACAAGGAATGAAATGTGTCATCTTTGAAAATATGTCCACTACTACAAATATAGAATCATGTCCCCTTTGTTTTCTTGGCAAACCTAATATGAAATCCATGCTTATATCTTCCCAAGGTCTCTCTAGTACTGTCAAAGACTTGTACAATCCAGTATTCTGACTACTCCCTTTTGCAACTTGGCAAACTCTACAACTCTAAACAAATTTCCTTACATCCTTATATATCTGAGGCCAAAACTAATGTTCACTTACCAAAGCTACTATCTTGTCAATCCCGAATTGTCCTGCCAATCCACCACTATGCTTCTCCTTGATCAAATTATCTCTCATTGAACTCCTAGTTATACATAACTGGTTTCCTTTGAACAACATATCCTCCTAATTGAAGTAGTGCAACCACTTACTTCTATCAGCCACAATAGGTTCCTTACATGCTTCCCATGCTTCTATAAAATCAAGATCTTCTTCATACATATGCTTCAATTCCTCAAAACCTAATACTTCTACCCTCATCTCTGTCAATAGATTCCTCCATCTGCTCAATGCATCTACAACTTTATTTGACTTCCCACTCCTATGCTTCAATACAAATGTGTAACTCTACATGAACTCTACCCATCTCATATGTCTATGATTCAACTTACCCTGACTATTCAAATATTGTAAAGCTTGATTATCAGTATACAACACAAATTCTTTTGGCAACAAGTAATGTCTCCACTTCTTCAAAGCTTAAATTATGGCATAGAACTCTTGATCATAAACTGAATATCTCCTCCTTGCATCATTCAACTTTTCACTAAAATATGCTACTGGTCTCCCTTCTTGACTTAACACTACTCATATTGCATTCCCATTGGCATCACAATCAACTTGAAATAGTTTGTCAAAATCTAGTAATGTTAACACTGGTTGCTCTGTCACCTTCTGCTTCAACAATTCAAAACTCTTATTTGCTCCTAATGTCCACTTAAAATCCTTCTTGTCACCCCTCATTGTCTCTATCATTGGTGTGCATACAGTACTGAAATTTCTAATGAACTTCTTGTAGAAACTTGCTAGTCCATGAAATGATCTTAGCTCTCCAATGTTCATAGGTGTTAGCCACTCAAAAATTGCACTAACTTTCTCAGGGTCCATCTTCATGTTGATATGCATCTGACAACTGAGAGGGGGGAGGGGTGAATCAGTTGTCACAAAAACTCAATCACTTCTCCACTTAAACATTAATAACTCATTCACAATTATTATGATTTAACAATGAAAGCATGAAATCAGAAACTTAATCACAAATACAATATTAAACACAAGAGACACCAGATTTATGTGGAAAACCCCAAGGTGGGGAAAAACCATGGAGAAGATTAGCTCTCAAAATATATTGTAATCTTTGAAAAATGATGTTCAGGCTTGGTCACTCCACGGGCCCAAAACATATTGGCTCACTGCCATGAAGTATAGCTAGGTCTAGCAGGTTCACTGCCTCAACCCTAAACCTAGAAATATTACAATAAGGGTTGTTAAACTTTATTGGCAGCTCACTGCCACAATCAACATCTTCTTCATGTCTGAGATTGAAGCACAATAGTTCCTCTACTCTACTCTGCCTTTACACCTCTTTCCTTATCTTCCCATTTTTGCACACATACATCTTTTCCATGACTCAACTACAAATATTTATACACTTCATCAACCTTGGAATGATCATCAAGGTCGACATTACAATCAACAACCATTGGAACAATCTCCAAGGTCAGCATTACAAACATTTACAAAATAGGTCTTGACCTATTACAACATTATGGAGAGAAAATGAAGTAAAAGTGTATGTGGATCACATCATGCCTTAGTTGGGACTCAAACATGATCTTCCATGCTACAACATGCTTCCATGATCTTCAAGGGATCTCTGCAATTACTGGAATTAACCAAGTTGGCTAAGACTGGTTACACACTACGTTATCTGGGAACAATCGTCAAACACGATCTCAATTCCTTAACGGGGTCCAATGTCAAGATAGGAACATGATTAGGAGACATCCACAAGCACATTATAATCATTAGGAGAAACCGCACAAACCTTAACCACTTTAGCCATAGGAATCTTCACACTAGAACACATGAACTTCATTATCTTCAACTATCATAAAAGAAAGATAGCTTGCGGACCACCAAAACATGAACTACTGCAATTTTAGGTACTTATCATCATCCTAGACTTCCCTTTAGAACTGCATAGCAAAATACTTTGTTGCAGAGGAATGCGGAGCAAAATATTTTCTTCTTGTCACTAGAGAATAATCAGAAAGAGCAGGTTTTACTCTGGTGCATGCAACTCTCTCAAATCTTCACATCGGAAGCTTGAACTTAGGATTTAGCATCTTCAGATAACCCTTCAAATAACTTCCAATCCATGGACCAAGATCTTTAGGTAGAAAGAAATGCAGAGCAATCTATTAGACTATTCTTTAGCATACAACTCACTATCTATACTGCACTTCATTGTAACTCACTTGATTCTTCTGGAGATGCCAATTTTCTCAATATTCTGAACATATAAAGTTTCCAAACAAGTAGTAGAATAGGATAAAGTTGACACCAATGACAAAAAAGATATGTTGACATCAATGACAACACCGATTAGGCACATACTTGCAACAATCTCCCCCTTTGTCATTGATGGCAACATATGATATGACAAACTGCAACAGCCATCAAGACAAGATTCTCCCCCTTTCTCTTTACACATCTGCACTCCTTGTCTACCTAAGTTTTTCACATGACTTCTCTGCCCCTTTGACATCAATGGCAAAGGGCACATACTTGTACTCTTTTGATTTGATCTAATTTTTCTTCTGAACTCTTCCCTCCTGACTACTCCCCTTGAGAAGTAGCCCTAAAAAGCATCAATCTAGATCTTGATGTAGAACTCTGAGAACCACCGGACTGATGCACTCTTATGCATCTTAGTTTAGAGAAGGAGGGGTGATAATCCCTAACTTTTCTCTAAGATACTCAAAAGTATCCTTAGGCAGAGGCTTGGTGAAAATGTTTGTAATCTGATCTTTTGTAGAGACATACTCCAACTTGACTTCATTTTCTATCACCGTTTCTCTCAGAAAGTGATACCTAATGGATATGTGCTTTGTCCTTGAATGCATCACTAGATTCTTTGATATATTTATGGAACTTGTATTGTCACAAAAGATCGCAATTGGATCTCCATACACAACTCTGATGTCCTTCAAAGTCTGCTTCATCCATAACACTTGAGTACAGCTGCATGCTGCTGCAATGTATTCTACTTCTATAGTAGATAGGGATATTGAATCCTATTTCTTGCTCAACCAAGATACCAACCTTTTACCCAAGAAGAATGCACCTCCACTTGTACTTTTTTTGTCATCCGCATCTTCGGCCCATTCTGCATCAGTGTATGCACTGAGGATAAAATCATTGTCCTTAGGATACCACAAACCATAATTTATTGTGCCTTTCAAATATCTCAGAATTCTCTTGACTCCCATCACGTGAGATTCCTTAGGTTCTGCTTGAAATCTTGCTACAAGATCAACTGCATGCATTATGTCAGGTCTGGTTTGAGTTAGATAAAGTAATCTTGCAATCATAGATCCATACCTTTTCTGGTCTACCATGGGCGAGTTATCATCTTTACTCAACTTACAACTAGCTATCATGGGTGTGCAAACTAGTTTAGAGTCTTCCATCCCAAATTTCTTTAACAACTCTTTCACATACTTAGATTGAGAGATGAAGATACCTTTATTTGATTGATTGATTTATAGACCTAAAAAGAAATTCATCTCACCAAACATGGACATTTCAAATTCACCTTGCATTTCTCTGACAAGGACCGTGCACATTCCTTCGTTGCCTCCAAAAATAATATCATCAACAAAGACTGCAACAATTAGGATTTGCTCATCATTGATCTTGAAGTAGAGATTACTGTCGGTAGTACCTTTACTAAACCCTATATGTATCAGAATACCTGTCCAACCATGCATACCATACCTTGGGGGCTTGGTTTAATCCATACAATGCCTTCTTTAATCTGCATACCATGTCACCCTGATCTGATGCCTGGAACCCTTCCAGTTGTTCAATATAGACTTCTTCCAACTCTCCATTTAAGAAAGTAGACTTCACATCCATTTGGCATACCTTGAAATCTTTGTAGGGTGCAAAAGCCAAAAACATTCTTATTGCTTCAATCCTTACCACTAGAGCAAATGTTCCTTCAAAATCTATTCCTTCAACTTGAGAGTATCCTTTGCATACCAGCCTTACTTTATTTCTTACCACTTCACCATTCTCATTCATCTTGTTTATGAAGACCCACTTAGTGCCAATAACATTTTTATCTGTTGGTCTGGGAACAAGATCCTAGGTCTGGTTCTTCTCTATCTGCATTAGTTCTTCTTTCATAGCCTTTACCCAATTCTCATCATTACAAGCCTCATTCATAGTTTTAAGTTCAATCTTGAAAATCAGACAGAAATTTACTTGTTCCTCTGCAACTTTTCTTCTGGTTAAGATCCCTTTGCTCTTATCTCCTATGAGTTGATCTTCAGAATGATTAAGTTTTACATACCTTGGATTTTTGGTAGTACTTATCGGAGCTTGTTCCTCTTCATCTAAGTTGTCTTCATGTTGCACTTCTTCGAAGCATCTGATTCATATCCACCTAATTCTGGATACCTTTCCTTGCTTTCATCAACTTTAACATTTACACTTTCAACGATCTTATTCAGCCTCTTATTATAGCACCAGTAGGCTTTGCTCTTGGTGGAGTAATCAAAGAAGATTCCTTCATCACACCTAGCATCAAACTTGCCTAGATCTTCTTCTCTTTTGATATAACATTTGCTACCAAAAACTTTGAGATATTTCACAGTAGGAACTTTACCATACCACAATTCATAAGGAGTCTTAGAACTATTACCTTTTACTTGGACTCTATTAGGATATATACAACAGTGTGAATTGTCTCTCTCCAATATGCTTTTGGAAGATCAACTTCCTTCATCATGGTTCTAGCAGCTTCTTGAACTGTTATGTTTTTCCTTTCAACAACTCCATTTTTTTGTGGAATTCTAGGTGCAGATAAATGTCTCTTTATTCCATGTTCTTCACAAAAGAAATTGAATTCATTTGATGTGAACTCTCCTCCTCTATCAGACCTCAAACATTTGATCTTCAAATCCATTTCATTTTCAACCATTGCCTTAAATGCCTTGAACTTATCTAGAGCTTCAGCTTTTTTTTTCAAAAAGGTAACCCAAGTCATTCTAGAATAATAATCAATAAGCAACATGAAATACTTGTCTCCTTGCAAACTTCTTACTCTGGTAGGTCTACACAAATCTGTATGCACTAGCTCAAGTAGTCCATCAACTGATTGGTCCTTGCTTTTGAAACTTGTTCTTGTTTGTTTCCCAAATTGACACTCTTGCAAATGGGATTAGCAGGCTTCACAAGCTTAGGCAAATCTCTAATAGCTTGTGCAATACTTATCTTCATAATGTTATCAAAATTTATGTGACACAGCCTTCTATGTCATAGCCAACTCTCATCAGTTTAAGCCAACAAACAATAGTTATCAATTCCTTTCAAGTGATAGATATTACATGTGGTCTTCTTACCAGTTGCAATGACTATTCTAGAGTTTCCCCTGATCTTGCATCCATTGTCCTTGAAGCTTAAATCATAGCCTTTGTCACACATCTGACCCACACTCAAAAGATTGTACTTTAATCCTTCACATATAAGACATCTTCAGTATTATGCTTGCCATCAAAAGAAATAGATCCTTTTCCACAAATATTACCAGTTGTATCATCTCCAAACCTAACTAGTCCACCATCATATCTTTCCAAACTCACAAACTTACTTTTGTCACCAGTCATGTGGTGAGAGCAGCCACTATCAATAACCCATTCATCCTTGTCTTTAATGACCTGAGCAACCAAAGCACTTTCCGCTGGTTTTTCTTCCTTCACACAGCTAGTAGGATTAGTAGACACATGGTCTTCCTTAATAACAATAAACAAGCATTCATTTCCAGAAGTACTAGCATTATCTGGTTCACCATTATCTGATACTCCTTCATCATCATCAAAATCCTCAACATAATAACATTTCTTTTGGGTCCTAGGGCTGTTCTCATATCGTTTTCTATTTATTTTAATTCTTTCAGGACATCTGGAAGCAAAATGACCTACTTTACCATAGGAAAAACATTTGAAAGGTAATTTGCCTTTAAACTTACCAGATCCTCTTTGCAGTCTATCCACAAAGTTGGCTTCGATTTCATCAAACTCATCGTCAAATTCTACCTTGTACTTTTTTGATCTAGAAGTTTTCCCAGAAGTACTGGCTTTGAAGGCAATCTCAACTTTTGGCAAGGCATCTCCAAACTCTCTCATTTCGAAGGCAGTAAGCTTACCAAGTAATTGATCTCTGTCAATAGTCTTTACTTGCATAAACTCTTCAATTGTAGCTACCTTGTGACTGTAGGATTTTGGTAGTGATCTGAGAATTTTCATCATAATTTCCTTATCACCCAGAGTTCCCCCCATACCTTTTATCCCGGTGACAAGTTCATCAACTCTCTGCATAAAGGCTGTTATGTTTTCATCTTCATTCATCTTCAAACTTTCATATTTCACTTTTAGACTTTGTAGCTTGGCCTCCTTCATAGAATCATCTGCTTCATATAGATTTTTCAGCTTCTCCCATACCTCATTTGCAGTTTCAAGATCCATAAATTTTGTCAGTATTGAGTCATTTAATGAACTTAGAAAAGCATCTTTTGCTTAGACATCCATCTCATATTCTTTGATTTCATCTTCAATCATCAGACCATTTTGAGGCATGGTGCATTTTGTTTCTGCAGCTTTCCATACTTTGTAACCAAGACAAAGAAGATGGTTTTTCATTCATGCTTTTCAAAGAGCATAATTCATCCCATCAAAATGTGGCGCATCCTTCTTATAAGACATTTTGGATCTTCCTCAAGCTGTTAGACTTTCTTTTGAGGAACCTGGCTCTGATACCAATTGTTGATATGTGTCAGACAACTAAGAGGGGAGGGGGTGAAGTAGTTGTCACAAAAACTCAATCACTTCTCCACTTAAACATTAATCACTCATTCACAATTATTATGATTTAACAATGAAAGTATGAAATCAGAAACTTAATCACATATACAACATTAAACACAAGAGACACCAGATTTACGTGGAAAACCCCAAGGTGGGGAAAAACCACAGAGAGAATTAGCTCTCAAAATATATTGTAATCTTTGAAAAATGATGTTCAAGCTTGGTCACTCCACGAGCCTAGAACATACTGGCTCACTGCCATGAAGTATAGCTAGGTCTAGCAGGCTCATTGCCTCAACCCTAAACCTAGAAAGATTACAATAAGGGTTGTTAAACCCTACTGGCAGCTCACTGCCAAGCTCACTGCCACGATCAACATCTTCATGTCTGAGATTGAAGCACAATAGTTCCTCTACTCTGCTCCGCCTTTACACCTCTTTCCTTATCTTCCCATTTCTGCACACATACATCTTTTCCATGACTCAACTACAAATATTTATACACTTCATCAACCTTGGAATGATCATCAAGGTCGGCATTACAATCATCAACCATTGGAACAATCTCCAAGGTTCGCATTACAAACATTTACAAAATACGTCTTGACGTATTACAACATTATGGAGAGGAAATGAAGTAAAAGTGTATGCGGATCACATCATGCCTTAGTTGGGACTCAAACATGATATTCCATGCTACAACATACTTCCATGATCTTCAAGGGATCTCTGCAATTACTGGAATTAACCAAGTTGGCTAAGACTGGTTACACGCTACGTTATCTGGGAACAATCTTCAAACACAATCTCGATTCCTTAACGTGGACCAATGTGAAGATAGGAATATGATCAGGAGACATCCACAAGCATGTTATAATCATCAGGAGCAACTGTACAAACCTTAACCACTTTAGCCATAGGAATCTTCACACCGGAACACATGAACTTCACTGTCTTCAACTGTCATAGAGGAAAGATATCTTGCGGACCACCAAAACATGAACTATTGCAATTTTAGGCACTTATCATCATCCTAGACTTCCCTTTAGAACTGCAGATAAAAATACTTTATTGCGGAGGAATGCGGAGCAAAACATTTTCTCCTTGTCACTAGAGAATAATCAGAAAGAGCAGGTTTTACTCTGGTGAATGCAACTCTCTCAAATCTTCACATCAAAAGCTTGAAGTTAGGATTTAGCATCTTTAGATAACCCTTCAAATAGTTTCCAATCCATGGACCAAGATCTTTAGACAAAAAGAAATGTGGAGCAATCTATCAGATTGTTCTTCAGCATACAACTCACTGTCTATACCGCACTTCACTGTAACTCACTTGATTCTTCCGGAGAGGCCAATTTTTTCAATATTCTCAACATATAAAGTTTCCAAACAAGTAGTAGAATAGGATACAGTTGACACCAATGACAACAAAGATATGTTGACATCAATGACAACACCGATTAGGCACATACTTGCAACACTTCAATCATTCTACAGAAATCACAAATCCCAAGTATACCAATTCTTCCTTCATGAAACTACATTTCTTGATGTTAATCAACAATTTCTCCTCTCTTAGCCTCTGCAATTCTTGTCTAATATGCCGCAAATGTTCTTCTTTTGTCTAACTAAAATATAGAATATCATCCAAATATACAATAACAAACTTACCCAAGAATCTCTTCAATACCTCATTCATCAATCTCATGAAAATACTTGGTGCATTAGTTAATCCAAAAGGCATGACTAACCACCCATACAATCCCTCATTTGTCTTAAATGCAGTTTTCCACTCATCTCCTTCTCTTATCTTGGCCTAATGGTATCCACTCTTCAAGTCTATCTTTGTGAAATATTTTGTTCCACTCAAACAGTCCATGATGTCATCCATCCTTGGCAATGGAAATCTATACTTAACAGTGATCTTATTGATTGCTCTAGAGTCTGTACACATCCTACATTCTCCATCTTTCTTCAGTGTTAGTACTGCATGTACCACACATGGGCTTAAAATTTATTTGATCAATCATTTTATCAACAACTCCTGTATTTGTCTATTCAACTCCACATTTTCTATTGGTGTCATCCGGTGTGCCACTTTGTTAGGTAAACTAGCTCCTAGTGTAAGGTCCATATGCTGACTAATACTCTGGATGGGTGGCAATTCTTCAGGTACATTCTTCAAAATGATATCCTTGTACTATGTCAACAATTCAATTCTCTCCTCCGATGGTGGTTCTTCTTCTTTTGTGGTAGCAGTTTTTGCACTTAGGGTTCCACACTTCTTAGGAATCAAAGAATAACACATATTCTCATGTCTCAATCCATCTAAAAATTTCCTTCCATCCACTAAATAGATTCTAGCATTCCCACATACTTCACTTTTAGGTTCATCTTCCAAAGGTATCAAGATATGTTTCTTCCCATTTGATGTTATAGTGTAAGTATTCTTCCTTCCATCATGTATTGCCTTTCTATCATACTGCCATGGTCTCTCCGACAATACATGACATACATCCATCGGCATAATATCACACAATACCTCATCAACATAAGATCTTATATGAAATTTCACCAAACATTATTCACTCACTAGTACCTTGTGCTCATCTTGAATCCATGCTATCTTGTAGGGCTTCAGATGTTTCAATCTCTCCAGATTCAACTTTGTTACCATCTCCTCTGAAACCAAATTATCAGTGCTACCACTATCAATGATAACCTTACAACATTTACCTCTTGATTTGCATCTTGTCCGGAACAAACTTTTCCTTTGCAGTGGTTCCTCGGTTGTGTCTGCTGAAATAAAGCTCTCCTCATGACTAATGATTCCCCTTTCTCTAGCTTTCCCACTGAACTAGGTGATCCAACCAGTTCTTCCTCCGTATAAGCTGCTCTTGCACTATTCTCTATCCTTTTACTAGTACTCCCTTGATGACATTCAAATGCTATGTGTCCTTCACCTCCACACTTAAAATAGGTTCCCTTGAATGATCTCTTGTCAAATCCTCTTTCCTCTCTTTGGTATCCTTCATTATGGTAAGAATTATGATTTCTTCTGCTATTGTGGTAGAAATTTTTGTCATCTCTTCGATATGAATTATTGTCTCTATCTTCCTTTCGGTATGGGCTACTCTCCTTGTTTTGCTCCACATATGGTCTTCCTCCTCTGGAATATGTTCTACCTCTTTGAAATTTGCCTCCTCTACCTCTCTGTCTTTGCACATGTCTCTTATTCAATTTCAATGCAAACTAATATGCTTCTTCTACTATTGTCATCCTTACCAAACTTAGTTCTTCTTGAATGTTTATCCTCAATCCATTTATGTATCTTGCCACTTTCTCCTTGCTTGCTTCACTATGTCCAGTCCTGATAATCATCTTATGAAATTCTTCAATGTACTCCTTCACAGATTTCTCCTTTTGCCTTAGGTTTTGTAATCTCTTCAACAATTCCAACTCATAGTCAGTAGGTATGAACTAATTTTTCAACTTTCTCACCATCTTATCCCATTTTATGATTTTCTCTTTTCCTCTCCTATTTCTATCCAATTGAACTTCCTTCCACCAAATAGTGGCATGTCCTTTCAACTTAGTTTTTGCAAATCTTACTCCCTCCAGATCTTCAATTTCCTCATATTCAAAGTATTCCTCCATGTCATTTATTTAATCAATCAATTCCTCGGGGTTTAAGTTTCTAGTATAGTTTGCAATCTCAATTCTAGGTCTCTTACTGATCTTAGAAATAACTTTCAACATCTTTACCTAATCTAATTCTTCTTTAGGGTTTCTTCATTTTGGTCAGCAGCTTGAATTTCTTCATCATCACTTTCCTCCTCATGCCTAGGGTTTAGTCCTCTTGTTCTATCTTCTTCTACAACATCCAATCTAACTTTCATTGCCATCATCATCTCTTCCAGCAACATTGGCCATAATAGGCATCCTTCTTGGCGGCATCTCTTCCTAGGATTGATGCAGGAGCATCCAGAGGTGTAAGGGAAATCTTGCATCACCTAAAAATAATGCTAATTCAAAATTGATGTCTTTTTTTTTCATTTCTTTTCAAAATTAGTATTTCTGGTTCCATAATCGCTTGAATAATGATGTAGAACTTTCAGTTTTTCCAAATTGCTAAAAATAGCAAAGTACTATTTTTGGAAAGTTTGCATTTGGGCATGTGTGGAAGCAAAAATTTACAAGAATCTTTGTAAATGAAAAATAAGACCTTTGGCGAAGGAATCAGGCAAAGATCATTTGTGAGCTAAAAGATATTAAAGTTTATGTTTCCCAAAAAACCCTTAAAAAGTTTTAAAGTTAAGTTTGAGGCACTAAAAGGCCCCGTACGACCCCAAAATTGGGCAAAATCAACAAAGTTGATTCTTAGCGCATAGAGCACTCGATGATATTTCTAACGCTTCAAATGGTTTGTCAATTGAACACCCAGATCAAAAGTTATGGCTCCCGAAAGTTGACCTATTTTTGGAGGGAGTTGCAAATTTTGAAATTTTGGCTGAAGGCCGCCAAAAAGGGCTATATATGACCATGTTTGGGAACTCTTTGTAGTAGTAGAGATAAGGGGAAAAGTGTACAGTCAAGAAAAGGTAGGAAAACAAAAACCCCCTAGTAGATTTGGGGCTACATAAGGCATAAGGTTCTAGAGTCTAGAGATAGGAAGTTGTAATGTGTTGCAGCTTGTGGAGGATTCATCCTCTAATTGTATTTGAGCTTCTATAATGTAATGTGTTGTCCAAATCAATAAAAGAACATTCCTATTTTCTATGTGCAATTTCTATTGTTTGTGTGTTTTATGATTTACCCCTTTTATCAAGGATCTAGTACAACTACCTCAATTTGGCGATCTGACTACAAGGTAACAACTACCTCACAATCGGCGCTCTATTGACAAACACAAGTAGACTACCTCAAGTTGGCATTTTGTCCACCACAAGATCTTTCAAAATGCCTTCACTCCCAAAGGATTCACAAACTTCACTTTGATACCACTTGGTGCAGTCATGGATGGAGAAGGGACTATCCAACCATGCAGCTAGAGTAAACACAATGGAAACAACACAAGAGTAGAATGCAATGGAAGATTCATATTCTCAATATATCAAATAATTATAATGTTCATATGCCAGCAACATGCAAGCTACAATCAAAGGGCTCACAAGCCTGCTTTCTGGGTTACAACATATATGAAAGATATGGCATTGAAGTGCCTCTGGAAAGAAACTTGCTATCTATTCTATCATAACAACTAACTCTAACTGCCTTCCTAATACATCTAAGAGATGTATATATATCATCCTCCATCTCATATAATCCTCCGCGTCGGCCTTAAGAGGTCTCAAACTTTAATGAATGATGAAACATGTAGGAAACATGTAGGTTGGCCTACAACTCCTAGTAATGCTCCACAAATGAATGAAACATGGTGCAGATCTCAAAGAAGGTCTATTCTAGTCCCAATTTACCTTGTGTGATGTTCTATTAGGCTCCACAAGTCATGGAAGTGCTCCGTAAACCTTGTATGCTCCAACTAGTTGTTGAATGCTATGTTCTATGAATGCTGATGATTTTCTGATAGCGATAACTTTCCACAAACAAGTCCAAATCTCCTGAAATATGAGTATGATGTAGCTGACATGGCATAGAAGCTAAATCCTACTCTGCAAGATCTAAAATGATGATGCGGTAGAATGCAGTAAAAAATGTTGAACTACAAATGATTGAACTGCTACTAAAAGAAAAGAAAAGAAAGCAAATATTTTTTATTGATGCAAGATTGCTCTGTAACCTAGGATGCTCCTGCATCATTCCATCATCACCTTCCATTCACACATAAGAAGAAATAGAATGTAGGAAACATGCAACAACAGGGGCTAGGAGGCAAATGGTTGGAAAAAAAGGGAAACAAGAGAGGTTTAGAATAGGATGATTCCCCTAGGGAAAGGGAGAAAAGAGAGTATTTAAGATGGAAACATGAGATCAAGAGAAGTGAAACATGGAATGATATATGTATTTGATCATAGGAAATAGAGGGACCAATCTAAGGTAATGTTTCCCTCCACACTGTAACATAAGCATAGGGTTGTCCCAAGGTAAGGGTAAAGAGGAATCAATCATGAAACACATCTATGAAGATAAAAGAAAAGGAGAAAGAACGTAAAAATAACATAATTGGGGAGTAAAGGTAATGCTCCAAGGAAAATGGAAATAGAATAATCCCATGAAGAAGGCATGCACATGACCAAGCAAGGAAATAAAGGATGACAAGATAGCTATATAATAGGAGAGTGGCTATGGCATCTAATAAGAGGGAACTTAGGATAGATAAATCCATATAGGAACATGCATAACACATAGATCTATACATACTAGGCCAAGAAAATATAATAGGTCGTAAGGCATTATAATTATGAGTGATATATATCATCATCCCCAATAGGCATAGAACAACAACAAAAGAGAATAAGTAGGTGTAAAGAGGTGGGATATGACAAAAATAATGAGAATAGGCATAGGGATAATGGGCCTGATGGTTACCTCTAGCTTAATGGTGATATAATACCACTTATCATAGTTCTTCCAAGATGATGCCCTATGAGGCCCTTTATGGAACTCCCCCACCTTCCTTAGGTGTTTATATTTCAAGTTCTTTCAAGGTCACAATAGTTGATAGTACTTTAGCCAAGCATGAGGAAATTTCCTATCTCCCTAAGGCCAATCTATCCTTGGCACAAAATTGCATGAAACAACATATGGATCAACATTAGACATATTATACTTTTGACATTAATTATTGGGTTTTTTACATCTCCAACCCTAAAAGCAACTTTCTTTGCATGACAAGTGAGGTGATAAGTTGGGTCCCAGTTTTTATGGCCCTTCTAGGTGTCCCAAGCATTGGGGAGGTGGCATACAAGTTGGAACTCCCACCCTCTTCTAAGCTCAACTCAATTTTTTGTCTCTTGCCTCAAGAAAGTGATTGGGATTGTTGCTCAAATTCCATTAGAGATATCAACATTAGATGAGGAACGCTCCACATTTTTATAACTAAAAGTTATATTGGACAAGTGCATAAAGCACCTTCATAGTCATTCTATTTAGAATATTCTCATTAGTGGAAGGGGTTGCAACTTGAAGATGCTACATGGGAACTCTCCAACGTTCTCTCCAAGTTTCCTCATCTCAAGCTTTGAGGGTAAAGCTTTTTGAAGGTGGGGGGGAATGTTATGAACCCCATTATGCTATATAGTAGCTAGTATTAGTTGGGTGTATATGCTTTGTAAGTCACCAATAGATAATATTAAATAAAGGTGTGGATGAATGTGCTTTGTAAGCACTCCCATTAGTTAGTTAGAATAAAGTATTTATCCCATATGCATATGATAGTAGTATTTGTCTTTAGGAAGACTCTACATATTTTAATAAATTTCCAAGTGGAAGGCATCTTGGATATTTTTAACTAGAGTGTATGCTCTATTTGGAGGTTGCCCCTCAAAGTGGCATTGTGAAGATAATAAAAGCATTTTGTTTCTCTCATTTTTGTATATCTTTGCATACTATTTTTATTTGTCTTTTAGGTTCATTACACAAGTTGTAAACAAATAATTTATCCAAGATCAAATCATTAGATATATGAGTCAAGAAAATAATATATAACTTTCTCACATGCCAAACATGATCTCCTTAGCCATTATATTTATCAAAGCATATGTTCCCCATGCCACGAGGAGAAGGATATGTGAGAATCATAGAAGAAAAAGAAGAAACCATCTATGAAGGTGTGGAATTTTTGGTGGGACAAGAGAAAACATCCACTTGCACATCTATTTGGCTAAATTTTAGTATACACATAAGTCAAATCAAGAGTAGGATGAAAAGAAAGAGCATATGAATAAGGAGATACAATATTAGGAGGAGGAGGAGGATAGTAAGTAGCATGTGGGTAAAGGGGTGTAACATTGGGAGGTAAAGAAGGAGGTGGTAGCTCATATGAAGCACATAACTAGGGTTCTTTTGGAGGGACACGTGTAGGAAGTGAAGCTAGTAAAGTTGGCTTCAAAGAAGATAATAAGGGCCTAGAGGAGGAGGAGATATAGGAGAGGAAGTTGGAAATGGTGGATGGGGAAGAAGATTATGTGTATAAACAAAGTGAAGTGGGTCTACATCTAGAGAGGATGTCTTGGATATAGGGGAAGGAGTGGGAAAATAAGATATTAAGGAGAACTATCAATGTGCATGTCCTCAAGTGATTCCTCCAATGTAATATCAAAACAGTATGTAATCACCTTATCACGTGCCATAACATCTCCTAGCCTAATGTCATCTATAAAAGGGGGAGGAATCCCATAAACATAGGCAAACATGATAAGAAGCAAGAGAAAGAGGAGTATCAAATGCAGAATAATCATCATAAGGAACATTAGCTTCATCATCACAAGGAGGATCACTAAAGGAATTCAAGGAGAGAGCATCGATATAGAGCTTTTATGAAGTGTACAAATAAGAGAACTATGAATTTAATTTAATGTGATATTTAAGAAGTGATCAATAATGTTATCATGCTTAACTTGTTCCTCAAGTAGTCCTCATGGATTATGGGAGATGTAATGTAAGTGGTGTTAGAAATGAAGGCAACAACTACCCAAATTGAAATATGATTACAATATGTTTATGATCTTAAAGAAGTGTAATGTGAACAAAGATTGCATACATAAATGAAATTACAACACAGGAATAAACACCATAGAAGAATAAACCATATCAACACTAGATATAATGTGGAGAAAACCCTTTCAGGTAAAAAGCTCCACCAAGAAAAGAGGCTCAAGTTGTATTATCTTCAAAATCTGAAATATATAATACATTCACTTCCTCTGTCTCTCCAAACTTTGATGCGACAGAACTTGTGTATATGAAAATGATATTATGCAACACATACAAGGCACTATATTTATAGAGGTGTTTTCACTCCCAAACTAGGCGTTCATTTTCTCTCACCTTGGATACTCCAACATGCAACATTAAAAGACCTCTTAGAAGCTCATGACACTTGTCAATAGCCAACCACATAAACTTGGGCGCCCATGGACAAGAATAGGCAATTGCAGGGTAATAAATACTGTCATAACCATCATAGATTATGTCATAACACCTCCTAAATAGGATATTCCCAATATGGGCACCTAGAGCAAAGAATAGCAACTTACAACTCATAAATATCCGTCATAAGTTGTCATATTATCATAGAATCTTACGACAACTTACAATTGTCATAGATTCCCTTACAACCACTTACCAACTTTATGACGTGTGTCATACAAGCCAAATATAGATGATTCCTCCAAGGTGGCACCTACCCTTAGTTACTCTTGATATTTACAATTACCATCAGTAAATGTTACTCCATAACTACCTCCAGTAACTTTGGAACTTACCGATGTAGTAACTTCATAATTACTTCCCCAATAATTAATTTTTACCACTACCAGTGAAACTTGTACATCCCTTATGGGTAACTTACAAATAATATTAGGAATAATAATTACAAGGATTTACAATGTTAATGGCACCTAAATCCTAATATTCTCCCACTTAACATTATACATTGTAAATACCCATAGGAAATAAAAAACAACTAAGTACAAGAAACAAGGCCCATGGCTTTCCTGCACCAAGTAAACTTATTTGTGCTCATAGGTTTGGTCAAAGCATCTGCAAAATTCTCCTGAATGTCTACCTTCTTTAGCTCAATCTATCCACTTACAACCATTTCTCAAACAAAGTGATATTGTACATCAACATGCTTAGTCTGAGCATGATACATAGGATTCTTGGCCAAACAAATAGAACTTTGGATATCACGACCAATCTGAATGACCCTGCAATCAAAACCAATACATGTACACAATCTCCTCAACTAAACTACCTCCTTAGAGACATGGGTAGCAACCATATACTCTACTTCAATGGTGGACAAAGCAACTATGGGCTAACTTTTGCTCATCTAACTCACTGCTCCTCCAAACAAAGTAAACACATAGCCACTAGTGGACCTCTAACTATCCAAGTCACCTGTCCAATCTGCATCAACAAAACCATGTATGTCCAATGTCTTTTCCACAATGTCAGTACCAGAATAAACCAAACAATAATCAAAAGTACCAGTTAAATATCTAAATACCCTCTTTGCATAATTCTAATGTTGTCTATTAGGGTTATATATAAACCTGCTCAAAACTCCCACTACTTGGGTAATATCTGGCCTAGTACAAACTATTGCATACATTAAACTCCCCACAACACTAGCATATCCTCAAAATCATCCTCATTCTTTGGATACATGTCTAAAGAAATCTTAGTTCCAATGGGCAAAGGAATTCTAACTGGGTTACAATCCTGCATGTTAAATCTCTGCAAAATGGTATTCACATATTTACTCTGAGATAACCAAAGCTTTATGTTACCTTTGTCCCTCTTGATCTCCATACCTAGAATATACCTGGCTACTCCAAGATCCTTCATATCAAATGCACATGAAAGTTGTGCTTTCAATTCATTGATCATACCCTTAGTATTGCTAAAAAATAACATGTCATCAACATACAATGCAATGATCAATATGGAATTGAATCAATACAACATATGTACACATAGTGATCCTCCTCACTTCTAACAAAACCTATTTTAAAAAAAATGAATCAAAATTCTAGTACCACATTCTAGAAGACTATTTCAAACCATAAAGAGACCTCTTTAATCTATAAACCCAATGTTCTTTCCCTTTTATCTCAAACCCTGTAGGTTGTTGCATGTAAATTTCTTCCTCAAGATCTCCATGCAAGAATGTAGTCTTAACATCCATTTGCTCTATTTCCCAATCAAAAGTTGTAGCAATGGATAAGAGAAATCTAATAGAAGTTAGTTTAGCAACATGAGAGAATATTTTACCGAAATCAACTCACTCTCTCTAGGAGTAGCCCTTGGCTACCACTCTAGCCTTGTACTTCTCCAATGAACTGTCTACTCCAAACTTCATAAAGACCCACTTGCAACCTATGGTCTTTCTTCCTTTGGGCAAACGAACAAGATCCCATGTGTTACAAGAGTCTAAAGCTATCATCTCCTCCTATATGGCTAACTGTTAAGACTCACTATCATCTGCATGAATAGCTTCCCTATAGGATATAGGCTCATCGTCAGTACTCAATAAAGAAAATACACAACAAAAATTTGGTGGGCTATACCTGTCAACTGGGTTCCATTGTCTTGTGGATCTCCTTAAGGGTGGAGTAAGAGACTCTTCTAGTTCTTTTGGATGCTCAACTTCTTTTGTAACAACAGAGTCTTCCTCATTAGAAATACATCCACTTAAATCTTCTTCTTCACCCCCCAATCCATCATTCTATTCTTTTAGATGTGCATCTTCCTACTATAAATCAAAATGCACTACCTTTGACCTTTCTTTCTCTTTTGGTTGTTTAGGTTCAGAAATAGCTCTAAGTTCCCTAAAAATAACATCTCTAGAGAAAACAATTTTTCTGGTTAGAGGATCCCAAAGCTTATAACCTTTAACATTCTCACCATATGTAATGAAGATGCATTTCTATACTTTTGGATCCAACTTAGATCACTTTTCTTTAGGCACATGAACAAAAGCCTCACAACCAAAAACCCTTAGATGTGAAATGGAATGTTTCTTACCTGTCCACACTTCATAAGGTGTTGAATCAAGAGCCTTACAAGGAGTTTTGTTAATCAAGTAACAAGTGGTACACACAGCCTCTACCCAAAAGCATTTCTCCAACTATGAATCACTCAACATACTTTTGGCTCCTTCCATGATTGTTCAGTTCATCCTTTCTGCAACACCATTCTGATGTAGTGGATACGAAGTTGTCTTTTGTTTGATTATATCCACATGCTTACAAAACTCATCAAATTCCTTAGAGCAATATTCCCCTCCATTATCAGATCTTAATATTTTTATCTTTAATCCCAATTGGTTTTCAACTAAGACTTTAAAATCCTTAAACTTATTGAAAACTTCAGATTTGTGTTTCATAAAATAAATCCATGTAAATCTGGATACATCATCAATGAAGGTGACAAAATAACGAGATTTTCCAATAGAATCATTATCCATAGGTCCAAACACATCTAGGAATGAATAATCTCTAACTTCTCTTTTCTCTATTACCTCCTAAAGGAAATGATGTTCTATTTTGTTTACCAAACACACAATGCTCACAGAAATCAAAGTGCTCATCAGAATAAGAGAAACCATCTAACAAATCTTTATTCTTAATTATTTTTAAAACATTATTACTTGTGTGACCCAATCTGTGGTGCCACAACATACAAGTGTTTTCAGAAGCCTAAAAAATATAAGAAGAATTACAGACTATAGTGGCATCTAGCCTAAACAAGGTTCCCAATCTTTTCCCCTTCGCTACCATCAAGTTTTCTCTCACCAATCTGCAACCATGCTTATCAAATGTTACAGGCATTCCCAAATCATTCAACTTCAAAATTGAAATTAGATTTCTAGCCAATCCAGGAACATGCAAAACACTAGGGAGAGTTTTAATTCTCCCATCACTGAAACACAACATTACTTTGTCTTTTCCAACTATTAGATATGTAGAGTTGTCCCCAAGGTACACTTTACCTCCATCATTCTCTTCATATGTGGAAAACCATTCTTTATGCGGGGTCATATGATACGAGCATCCTGAGTCAACCAATCAATGATCATTAGAAACAACATTGCATGCAGAAAGTAAAACATCTTCACTTGCATTCAAGGACTTATCAGTAGCGAAATCCCATTGTTTCTTCGAGTTTCTACATTCCTTTTTCACATGCCCTCTTTTTCTGCAATTCCAACACTTAACTCTGTTCTTTTTTCCAGGAGTCTTAGAATGACCCTTAGACTTATCTTTAGACCCTTTCTGATCTCCTTTTGGTCCTCTTTCATTGGACCTTCCTCTCACATTGAGAGTCTTAGTGTTACTCTTGAAAGTCTTCTTCCTCATCTCCTATGCCAACAAAGTTGCGACAAGGCAATCCAACTTTGGATCTTCAAGGTTAACAGTAATAGCAAGGAAAACATTCTCCCAAGATTCAAGTAAAGAACAAAGTAGAAGTATACATTTATCTTCCTCTTCAACTGTAGCATCTACATAATCAAGTTGACTCAAAAGTAAACTAAAATTATTCAAAAGCTCTGCAATGGAATCACCCTCTTTCATTTTAACAGAAAATAATTTCTGCTTTAAATAAAGCTTGTTTACCATGCTCTTGGCTTGATAGATCTCATCCAATCTTTTCTAGAGTTTGAATCCAATCTCTTCCTTCGAGACATTCGACAATATGGAATCTGCAAGACACAATCGAATAGTTCTTCATGCCTTCTTATCCAACCTTTCCCATTCTTTTGCACTCACATTATCAGGCTTCTTCTCTTTCATAACAACCAACCACTAGTTTCTTTCCTCAAGAAAATTCTCCATCTTTACTTCCACAATTCATACCCCGTACCATTAAACTTTTCAATGTCCAAATGAGAGGTTGAAGTAGTGGATTGAGCTATGAATACTACAAAAGATTTGGAAAACAAAACAACCAAATCTCCCACTGCAACCAAACAACCTTCACACTACCACCCAAGAATCAAAACTAGCTAGGCTCTGATACCAAATGTTAGAAATGAAGGCAACAACTACCCAAATGGAAATCTTATTACAATATGTTTATGATCTTAAAGAAATGTAATATGAATAGAGATTGCATATGGAAATGAAATTGCAACACAGGAATAAACATCGTAGAAGAATAAATCATATCAACACTAGATATAACTTGGAGAAAACCCTTTTGGGTAAAAAACCCCACCAAGAAAAGAGGCTCAAGTTGTATTATCTTCAAAATTGGAAATACATAATACATGCACTTCCTCTGTCTCTCCAACCTTTAATCTGGCAGAACTTGTGTACAAGAAAACTATATTATGCAACACATACAAGGCACTATATTTATAGAGGTATTTTCACTCCCAAACTAGGCATCCATTTTCTCTCACCTTGGATACTCCAACATGCAACATTAAAATACCTCTTACAAGCTCATGACACTTGTCAATAGTCAACCATGCAAACTTGGGCACCCATGTACAAGAATAGGCACTTATGGGGTAGTAAATGATGTCATAATTGTCATAGATTCTATCATAACACTCCCTGAATAGCATCTTCCCAATATGGGCGCCTAGAGCCAAGAATAGCAACTTACAACTCATAAATATCCATCATAACTTGTCATATTGTCATAGAATCTTTTGACAACTTACAACTATCATAGATTCTCTTACAACCACTTACCAACTTTATGACGTGTGGCATACAAGCCAAATATAGATGATTCCTCCAAGGTGGTGCCTACCCTCAATTACTCTTGATATTTACAATTACCATCAATAAATGTTACTCCATAACTATCGTTGGTAACTCTAGAACTTACCGATGTAGTAGCTCTGTAATTACTGTCCCCAGTAATTATTTTTTACCACTGCCAGTGAAACTTGTACATCCCTTATGGGTAATTTACGAATAATATTAGGAATAATAATTACAAGGATTTACAAGGTTAATGGCACCTAAATCCTAACAAGTGGATGAAGTCTCTTTGTGAGAAGGAGAAGGTGGACATGGAGAAAGGAGAGATCATCATCATATTTATCATGAGGTATAATATCATTATGTATTGTAGAGACAAATGTGACAATATTCTAACATAGAGAGGAAGCCATGCACAATATCCTTTGTAGACACCTAAAATTGTCTTCATCGTCAAACTGACTCCCGACATCCCTAAACATACCAATTCCCCTTCTAATCAATTAATTAAATTTTTATTTAATTAATTATCCCTTTATTACCTGATTTTTCATCATTCTATCCCCAACAATTGAATTAATTCTATTAATTCAATAGTTCAAACTTTAGCCAATTGATTTAATAAATATGCAATATTTATTTGGTCAATTTCTCCCTCCTCACTAAATCCAATTAATTAGCTAAATCATGTTTAACTAATTAATTTAGCCTATTAATTGATCTATCCCTACCCTGGGTAATTAAATAGCTATTATTTAATTGCCTACTCTAGCCTACCTCATCCTAGCCTTAGGATTAATTAAATACAACCTTATTTAATTAATTTTAAACCTCTCATTCAAATGGTCAAATCCAGCTTAACACCCTTCCCCACATCCTCCAAATAAAAAAATTAGAATATATCCACATAAGTCAATTTTTTATTAAAATATATCCCACATCACAATTAATTCCTCTTACACCCCTTACCCATGACATACCTCATTTATCTCCACTTATACCCAAATGAATTTACCCTTCCTCATGTGAATTTTTAATTCACATATATTCCATCTCACCTATACTCATTTAATTCACCCTTTTCCCAAAATGAATAAAAGATTCATATTTATTCCTAGCCCTCCATTCCTCCAAGATGAAATCTGGGCCCTCCACATCACCTTCATCCTCTACCATTGATCTCCCAAATCAATATCAACCCTTGGATCAAAACCTCTCCCAAAATGCCTATAAATACAGCATCCTCCAACCCATTTATCCATCCAATTTTCATGTAATGTTACCATGCCCAAAAATCTATTGAGCTAGGTTGTGAGTTGTCTTTGAGATAGCATTTCACATTTGAATCAATTAGGGTATATCTTAGGATTTCTTGGGTGCAAAGCTTCTTTCCCTTTTTGATGAGATTGGGTCTCCTTGTTGAGGTATAACTTCTTGTTTGTATGCATTTAGTTTGTTTTTCACCTTTGATTTGGACTTCATAATCACATCCTTAAAGGAGAAGAAATGAGACAAGCACATAACAATCATATGCATTGACCATGTACGATCATTTATGTCTTATGAGAAAGTTATATCATTAAAAATAAATGGATAAGAATCAATAAAGTGATAGAACAACTCATAATAAACAATTTAGGCATGCAAGGAATCCCAAGTGAAAGAGCCATAATAATAATACATGGTAAAATATGCAACAAAGGGATGCAAGCAAGAAAAGGGTAGGTAATAGGAGATAAGGGAGGGTAAAGGAAAGGCGTTTGAGAGATATGAATAGGTGTTAAAGTTGTGGGAATAAGTGTTGGGAAAGTGTAAGGATGTGTTATGGAGTGAGAAAAGGAAAATAATAGAATTGGGTAGGTGGCACTAGGTGTTGAGTCAAGTGAATCAAGTGTTGGGAGAAAGATACGAAGTGTTGAGAAGGGAGGGAATAGAGAGATAGGTGATGATATAATGAATAGAAGTGTTGGGAATAGGATATAGTAAGGTATGAGGAGTGGATCAAGAGAATAATATAACAATTTAGTCAATGAGGTGACAAAAGAAAAATAGGGTTTGTAGTAGTACCTTGAGTTTTTTTTTGGGTGGGGGTAGTGTTTTTGAAGTGTTATTTTTTTGTATTATTGAAAGGGGGGATAATAAATAAAAGAAGAGATGTACAAATTGTTTAGTTTTCTCTTTTGTTGCAAAAAATAATAAAATATGTGTGTATGGTATTAGGTTCACCAAATGAAAGATCTTTTTTGGGAATCTCATAGTGTGTTTAGTGACCTAAGAGATTTCTAACTTTTTCTATTGTACTAACGTTGAAATAAATTAGATAATTAACTCAATGCATAATAGAAACTTAAACAAATATGATCTAGAACAAAAATTATAGGAGCTAGAAAGTGCTAAGTATAAATGGAAATGCTAAAGAAATGAAATTCATAGAAAGAACATGTGCACCTAGAATATGTGAGTTTGACTCTGAAATGGATTAAGAAATATAAGAGGATGCTTTGGTGGAAATATGAGCCTAATTTGATTCTAAAAATGGGCATTGGTGCATATGGGAACTATATCAAGTCAAGGGTGTTAGTGTCTTGGCCTCTAAAAGTTCTAAAACTTATAAAGGGCTTCTCACCTTTAGTCTCTAATCCTTCTCCTAGTCACAAAATAAACACATATGATCTTGATAGTGAGAAATATTGAATTGAATTTAGGGAAAAGGAGGAAAAGAGTGTGTTGTAAAGGAGACTAGCTTAGTTAGTCCTTTGTTTTGTGTGTTTCAACCTCCACAGAGAATAATAACAAAATTTATGGTGTGTGTAGACCTAGTGGAAAAATGTAAGTGGTGTGTGATGTGATGTAGACACAAGGGGGTGATGAGGATCTCAATGAAGGATGTAAATGGGGGAAAAGGGATAGGGAAGGATTCAAATTTTATTAGGAGGACAATTGGAAGGGTTTTTTAATTTTGTCTTGAGAAGAACAAAGGGGAAATAGATTTTAAAGGTTTCCTATGGAGAAAAGTGTGAAGGAAAGGAGATCACAATGAAACCCAAACTTGAATGACATAATGTGATTCATAATCTTAAAATTTTAGATTCCTATCTTGTGATACCCTTGGATGGAGTCTCTAAAAATCATCTGTGTGTTGGGAGAGAGTGGCCACACACAAATTTGTCCTTTGATTCTGTTAGTACTCAAATCTGCAGGCACCTTCATAAAAAATTCAAGCATTCAAATATGCAGGTTCCCTCCCAAAAAGTCCAAAAAAGTTCTTAGTCTTCGGGCCTCCTCATCATGTTGCAAATATAGCCTGATATTTCTTGGAGGAGGATCATCATATTTCTGTCACCCTGATTTTCTTGCGGGGGGGATATTCCAAATATCGGGTGATCTCAGTTAAGATCACCCCCATGTTGTTATATCACCCTGATGTTACAACGAAGCTACAGTGCAACCAGATATTTTGCGGAGGGGGTGATATTTCAAATATCAGGTGATCTTACAAATATCACCCTATTTTGTCAACATGACGGTGACGTCATCTGGATATGAGGAGGTGCACGGTATGAATATGATGGTGATGTCATCAGGAGTTGACTGGATATCATGCGAGAGGACTTTTTTATGATGTCATCAGGTGATGTGGTCAGGATGATACTTTCCCACGGGGTGATATTTCACATCAGGATGATATGAAATATCAGGGTGATGTTGAACATTGGAGCATCATGCGGAGGATGATGATGAGGTATATGCTGGCGTCGTCAGGAGCAAAATCACCGACATCATATATGTTTGCGGCCCAATCTATAAAGTATTCAGGAGGTCGCCGCAGGGTACATGTGGGATAAATGATTCCCACATGATTTGAAATATCAGGGTCATGTATCTTGGCGGGAAAGTTTCAAACGCATAGTATACTGCACTTCCCGATGGCCACAGGTTGGTATGCCATTAATGGTGGATGTTACAGGGTATGGGTGATGTCCTGGACAAATCTAGTACCCGATTGAAGTTGAGGATCCCCAGGCAACAGCGCATGGCTCGAGATCACTTCCTATCTTCTCCTCCATCTGTTGTATTCAATGATTGAGTGCCAATTCCCCATGAACCATATCTGGCAGATTTTGAACCACCCAGTGATTAATGCTGAGCACCTTCTTGCTGTATATAGCAGGTTGTGTTGCTCATTTTCAGTTGTTGAAGACTTGGGCAATTTTGGGGGAAAAATAATGAAATATAGAGCATTTCCTTGTTGTTCTATCTCATTTTGGAGTTTATGTGTTGCATCTGTGTTGTATCTTGCACATATGTTCAGTTTCTTGTCATTTTATATGAAAAATGCCTTTGTTGCATGTGTTTTGCTGTCTGTCTCCACTTGTTGTATGCAATTTCTTCTTTTGAATCTAGTTGCTAAGGGTTTCTCAGATTCTAGGGTATAGTCTTGTTGTACCACATGCTTAATCTGTAACTTCCATTCAAGGAGTGGATTAAACTGTTTTAGGTTAAGTATGGAGAAGATTGCATGTCAACTGGGATATTTGTAAGTAGAGATAGTTAAATACTCATCCTTGGGTGATGTTTGTAAGGCAAGCATCAGTCCTAACCCCTTGAAACTTGAATGCCAGTTGCAAGCCATCCTCATGTATACGTCTATTTGACTCCTTGCCCTGAGATAGGCACCGGTCTGCTTCTTGTGAAGTAGTTATGATCTAAAACCCCTGTCTTGCATCCACACCATTAAATTCAAACCATTCCACATTTTCAACCTGTTAGTTGTAGGAGTAGGATTAGGAACCCCTGCATACTCTCATCCCTAACCAGTCAGATATGTCCAAGAAAATTGCCAACTTGTGATCTATCATTTAGATCTTGGTCCATGCATGAGAGTATTCTACTTGTTACTGTCAAGTTAAATCTTTATGTCATTGAATGAATCAAGGTCATATCTTTATCAAACAGGGATACCCCCCTTGGTGCAGCAGAACCAAAAGTGAAGGGGAGGCAGCTCACGCAACCTCCCGTACTCTGTTGGCCGGATCTGCTTGTGCATTGGAACTGGAAAACCCTCTGTCGATCCAGAGAAAATTACCAACAGATTCTTTGACCAAAATCAAATCAGTGGTATCTTATTGTAAAGGTACACTCTCATGTTGCCTATTATTAGACACATCTATCCAAGCTCCTGTTGATTAATAGGGTAAACAACATAATGAAAATATTACTAAAATAGTGATTTAATATGACAAAGCATATGATTAAGCTAATAAAATTAATATACCAATGAAGAAGCAAAAATATCAAATACAAACCATATGAATACCAAATTTACATAGAGAAATCCTTGCAAGAAAAAAATCGACCACCAAAAAAACCAAGCTTTGTATTAATCTTAATAAAGTGTATACACCAATTTAATAACTTGTCCTTTTAATAGTAAATTGATAACATAAGAGTACCTACAAAAGAACCTTACAAACCTCTATTCCATGCCTCCAATACATAGAAAAGTTAGAAATAAGAAACCACCATGTGGTATCCAAAATTATGAGTCAAACCATGAGCCATAGAAAAAATCCAACACCCCCATAGTCATGGTCAAATAATCTAGAATTGAAAGAAACTCCTCTTACTCATCTTACACCTCTCTTATGCATCATGTATTTTTTCATAATGGTCAAATCAATGAATTTTTCAATTCTAAGTGCTCCATGGGGGCATTCAATGTTTGTGTCATAACCACCAAATTAGGAAGATGCTATGTAACTCTCAATTTTAAAATTTTCAATTTAACCTCCCTATTCAGTGACTTCTTACACAATATCCCAAGTATTCTAGAAAATAAATAATGTCTCCACCCTCACATGAGTATCCCATTTTTCCCACTCCATGATGCTTAGAGATCCTACATTATTTATCATCTACATAATTAAATATAATTTACAAGACCTAGGATTTATAAGGTGAATGGGACACCTAATCCTAACATTCTCCCAATTGAAATCTACATTGTAAAGACATACCGGTATTATTATTTTAGATCATGAGCACTCTGGCACTATACATTGCTCTACATTCTATCTCCTGATGTAGAGACCAACTTCTCTTGACAATGATGTATGGGCTTAACGACACCCTTTCCTTTCAATGCTAGAGTACAAAGACTAATTTCCCTGACTTTTTCAAGCATGCATTGTCTAAATAATGATTCAAACAACAACCACATTAGCACACTTTAGGCCTTCATTAGTTTTTGGGTAAAAGTAATCTTCACTATTTTCTAAGCTTCATAAAATCTTTTTGGCTTCACATCTACAAGTCATTAGTAGACACACACATGTCATAAAGCCACATTCCACATGCAACTTGTCCCATGTTGTATGTTGGCACCTTTGGGTATCTTTCCAACATAATGAGGACACCCATCTATAAGAAAGGGTAAAATTTCTAGACACAACCATATAATAAATTGACATAACTAGTGATTTTTAAGATAAACATTATTTAAGTTTTTTTTTACCACACACTGAACAAAATGGGGACCATTTTTTTTGTAAGAAAGGGTGAATGATCCATGTGCAATTTTGTGTAACTCGTGCTCCATAAAATAACCTCAAATTTATAGCTTAACGGAAGCTTATCTCATGCTACAATATTCCCTTGTGTGCACAACACAAAATAAATATGCTTTGTGTATGGATGAGACACTTTGTAGAATGACTTCATGCACATTTTTATAAGAATAAATTATAATAACTCTATGCAAATCACTGCAAGATAGTTGATGTGCACTCTTCACTCACACCATGCAACTTCAGGAGTGTGTTTTTATCTTTAACAACAAAATTGCCATCTCTTGCAACTTTTATGCATAAGGCATAACCTCCACATGGGTAGCACATGAACTTGCACCAATATGATCACTTTAGCTCCATACACATCTAACACATGGGCATATCTACTCCACATGATTGTACCAACCAAATCACATCATATGGATCTAACATCTAGCACAACCCTAGCCATATGGGAATCACACCACATACACATGACACTTGTCAACATATTATGAAAGGCTTAATTGATAGCCTATTATGTAAATACATCTCACTATACATTTTGTAAACTAGAATTTCAACTAGTAAGCCCAATCACATCATTTGACCTAGTCAGGTTGTACTCTAGGATGCTTTAGTAAATTAGGTGGACACTTTATCCCTACCTAATCACAAGAACCTACTTTCCTTCCATTGACTTTGTAATTATTTGTACATTCATATTATGCTAATGAATTAAGGATAGCATATTCTTCATGTTGTATGTATGGTTTGTTACTTCTTGTCACACTTCTTGTATAAAGCTTCTACATTCAAACACATAATGGACACAAATTTATCTCAATTATCATTGTTCCATAACCTTGTTTCTATATTCCATAACCTTGTCCTCCAATTCTTAGATTGAAATCATATCAAAATAGGTGGAGCACATGAACACATGAATAATCTTACCTATATATTAAGGTAATAGAGAGATCTACTAAGAGATAAATCACTATCACATGCCATGAAAGAAGTTCCATCATCATAGATCATGGGAAAGGTAGTGACTTTTTTAGAATGAACAATAATGTATTTACAAGTAAGATCCAACAATCACAAGCACATAACAAGGGATCCACATTCTCAAAATAATGAAGGGATAAACCCTAGATAAAATGCATAAGGATCAATTGTATTGGATAAAAGGATGAGAAATTAGAGAAATATCATATCTAAAAATTAGAAAATAGAAGAAAGATGCATAGGGTAAAACCCTAGGTGTGTTAAGAATGTTAAGGTTCACCAAAATGTGGGGAATGGGATCAATCATATAGTAATTTTAGGCCTAATAAACTAATATAAAATAATAAATACAATCAAACCTAAATAAAAAGTTTATACTATAAATGTAAATGAAATTGAGATGATTATAATGGATTAGCTATGTTTTAATAGTTTTTGGGTAGTCAGGGAAGGATGATCAACTGTAAAATGTAGTCAATGATTATAATCAAAGATCTGCTATTAAAAAAACATTGTATTGATTGTTATAGACCTTCTTAGAGATTTTACTTTGCTCCTGGATGAGGTTGTGCATAGTTTAGTCCCCTTGGCACAATTTAGTCTTGGTAGCATAGTTATGCTCTCTTCCCTTCTTATCTTCAATACTTGTAATCATAATCATCATTATATATTTGCATCCTTTGATAGAATAGAATTATTCTCTCATTTTAGGGCTCTTTGGGCTTTCATTGAAGCTCCTTGATCTGGGGTAGCTATCTCCATAGCCAAATCTTATAATTACATTTATAACATAACCAAAAGTGAATGTAAAACAAGTGACTAAAGGGAAAGGTATGCACTTTTATCCTCTATAGAGATGTTAGGTATAAAATTTATGCATTTGAAGTAAGTCATCCTAGTTCAAATTAAATTTTAATTTAGAAATTATTCTTGAAAAATTTAGCAAGCTACTAGTAATTGTAATCTTGTATAAGTGCATATTGAGTTGATGTACAATTTTGTTGATTGTAATATTGTATGTGTATAAGTGAAAGATACATTTATGCTATATGTTCATTGTTATAATGGAGAAAATGACTTAGTGATTATTTACATTGGTAAATGGTCCTTCGAAATTGCTAATGTATCCAAATATTATTTCATTTGTTTGTCAATGTATTTATTATATAATGTTTCTTTGTGACATTTAGAATTATTTTAATGTAAAATTTTGTTTTTGTTTATAATTTATCTATTATTTTATTAATACATTGAAGATGTGTTACTTCAAGAACTTTATTTTCAAACAATGAAGGTTGGAGATTATGGAGATAACTTCATAAATACACTTTACAATGAAGCTAAAGTGAATCTTATATTGTCTAAACACTTTGATAAGTCTTACAAACTAATTTGGTAGAATAGACCTTAAAATTCATGTTCATCATGGTTACTATTTTTATTTCTTTATCTTGATGATGGATCATAGAGTGTGATTTAAAACATTGATAAAAAAGTAAAGGTACACAAATTTTTCTAGAATCTTTCTACTTTATCTCATTGACTATAAAAACCTTGTGTTCATTATTCTTGTAATTCTTTAAATTCTTTATATACCCATTGGTGAAACAACACATGAATGGGAATTATATGGATTTTTATTGATAAATTAATATAATTACTTTCTTTCTAAAAACTCATTAAGAGTACCATCAACTCAGAAAACATAAATTACAAAAGCAATAATATTATCTATCCCTCCTCCTGTTGGCTTTGTTGTTGTGTGAGGAAATTTGCCTAGGGGTGATTCATCTAAGAGTGATAAAAAGAAGAAAAAGTTATCCCTCTTGAGGATTCTGATCACCATAGTGTCTCTCTTTTATTATAGGAAACTAAAAAAGTGAAGAGGGGTTTTATCCCTAACACACCTTACCCCACCTCTTCAATTGAATGTGTTGCCTCAGTGGTCTCCATGGTAACAAAAAATTGGTCAAAATGCACAAGGAATTTGTCAACCATATGAAAATGCTTCAATGGTTTCATGATAAGTTCAACAAAATTAGCTTCAAAACCTCCTTGTTGATCAAGAGACTAGATGACTTGAAGATTTTACACCTATGCAAATGGAGAAGATATTAGCCAATCAATGGGATAATTTAGAGGAAACCAACAGACTCAAAGTGGAGATCACAATGTAAGATGATAGGGTGACTAACATGGAGAAGGATATTCTTGAAATAAAAACCAATTTTTAGAATGTCATGGACTATAACCACACACTCATTTAGAACACAACAAACAACATTAAATTTCTTTAGTAGAATATCAATCCCCATGCCATCTAGACTAATGTAGGCCCTAGTACTAGAACCCAAAGTCATAAATCTAAGGAAACAATGCAGGATGATGACGAGCTAGTGGCAAACTAGTTTAAATCCCTCTGTGAGGATTGGGAGGAGGCCACCTTACTGAATCTTTAGGTTTCTACTTTGTTTAGCCTTTTTTAAAAATTTTGCTAGACTTAATGCTGTTCAGTTTCATCCACCCACTATAGGGACTATTGTATTTTAGCTAACACTTGGTTGTTGTATGCATGTTTCATTGTTGTTTTTTGTTTTGGATTGTTAAAGGGAAGATGCCCTTTCAAAACCTCTATTTTACCTTTTATCAAAAAATATGTATACATAATTTATCTTAACAAATTTTAAAATTACTACATGTCTTCATTACTCAAAAAAACCACAACTATTATACATACATATATATATACACATGCATGTATGCCATGTATATACATGCACTATATTGGTGCATTTTATTTTTCTTGCATTTAGTTTATTACTATATTGCATTATATGTACCTTGTTAGGATAAGCTCACTTAGGTAGTTGTGTCAATCAGTCATGTGCCCATGTTTTATGCACCTAATTGACACTTATCTAGTCTTAGTTGAGTCACATTCCTTAGATATCATGCTAGTTCATCAAGTTATCTCCACCTATCATGCATGTCTAGCTTTAGTTAGATCCATCCATCATGGATGTCGACCTTTAGTTAGTTTTCACCATTCATGCATGGCTTTGCTCTATATAAGCACTTCTTTGTACTTCGTAACAAGTTCAATTCATCTATTATTTAATATAATCACTCTGTTGGTTATTTCTATGTGCCTCTTATTAGCCTATTTATTTAGATTTACATGTGGAAGGTTTATTAGTTTGACAGTTCATGGATTTGTGGACTATTTCATTATTTCTACACTCTCTCTATATATAATGGATAAAGTGCACACCCTACCTTTTTACCATTTGTTTTATGCCACTTTATGTGGTTGTCTTAACTACCTATTCTTAGAGCATGATTATGAGAGTTATGGTGTCCCATTTGACCCAAATTTCTAGTTTGACTCTTAGAAAACATGATCCAACCCCTTTTTAGATAGATCTTGATCCTCAACTTATCATTTTCCACCTTGGTTTGACTTCAAGTCATAAAATTGAACTTAGTTTGATTTCGTGGTATGAAATCAACCTTCTATCTTTTTAATTAAAATTTTAAAATTGGGCCCACATGACCCCCTTCCACTTGTCATTGTGCATCATTTGTCATGCTAAAACATTTGAATTGTGTGTCCAAGTTAAGTATAAGAAGACATAATCCCTACCTCATTCTGATCTATCGATCTTCATCTAAAATCTACCAACTTTCTACCAATTTAGTATCATTCCATTGTCTTAGCCATGACTACTAGGTTACAAAGGGATTGGTATCTAAATTTAGCAATTTTCCAAATCATTCTTACTTTTCACATAGTTTCATGCAATTGCTCCTAAAAACCCTAGTCACACACTAGGAGATTACATTAGTCTTCTTGCATATCAAAATTCCAAGTACGATCACATTCTAAGCTTCAAATTTCATATCATCTTTATTTATAACAATGCTTGATGCATTCATGTTAACTTTTGTTATTTTGTTAAGCATTGTTAAGTAAAAAACAAAGAGTTTAACTAGCTCCTCAGAGGTGCTTGTAAATATTGCCAATCTCTATTTTGTAGGTCCAAGCATTAAGGCGAAGCTTTGTTTTGTAAGTATAGGAGCCCACATACTACCAAGTTGTTTTTGCATGCTTTATATCAATTCTATAGATAGACATTTGATTTCATGACACGTTTTTCACCTAGATCGATTCTGTGATGTGGAATCAATCTAATGACTTATAGAGTTCCATATTCTGTGGGTCTAAGTCATCTTGAGTTACTCATATTCTATGGGTCTTAATCATCTTAAATTAATCATTTTAAATCTGATAACGTAAATATTCACTATTTATCACATCAATTTTCTTCTCCACTTCTTCGTATCTCAAAATACACATTTATTATTATAAACATTTCTATTTTAAAATCTATTCAAATACATATTTTTAATCTCCACTCTTAAATCTAAACTATTTATTTATTCAATTATTTTATTTAATACGATATGAAGGAGTTAGAATAACTTACATTACTTAAAAGATATCAGCCATCAAACATAAATATCAGAGGAAAAAAATCAAACAAACAAACAAAGATAGATTATTTAAACAACTACAAAAATTAAATCTCCATCATAGATAAATAATTAGAATATAATTGCACATATTTCTAAAATCAAGAAAAAGGGCTGATTTTTTTCTCAAGTTAATATAGTTCATTCCTTGGTTTGAAGGATTTATGTTTTTGGGCCCATATGTAGTGAGTATCATCTTTTCATTCAATATCACCTCAGATAATTCATGGTAGGTCAGTCACGAGGATAGTGATTGATGTTAATATATTAGTAGAATTTGAAGCAAGACCTTTGCTCTTTATATGTTTTTTAAAGACCAAGTGTTCCTCATGGTCGCTTGGAAAGGCAATTACGTCACATCAAAGTCAGCACAAGGATAGGGATGCCACGTATGTTTACGGGCCCTTCAATAATTTCCTTCGAAAGAATTGTTTTTTTATTTGTCAAGGGTAGGTAATCACGAGCATGTGCCTCTGTTTCTTTCCTTCCACCCAACCATGGTTGGTCCCCTCAACACAAAGATTGCGAAGCATGTAAACCCTGTGACCAAAAAGTAATAGCATAACAAGACGAGCTTGACAACTCTTAGGAATAGCTTATCTTTTGCTCTAAAGAGAGAAAGACATATTATAGCCAAAAACTAAAACCAACAACTATACTTAAAAAAAAATTGAAGGCTCAGATAATAGAGAAGAGTTCAAATGCAACATCAAAGTGAAAAAGAAGGCAAGATTGAAGAGTTCAAATGCAACACCAAGTGAAAAAGAAGGCAAGGCAAGATTGTTTAGGTCCCTCAATTAGCCACATCACCAATGGTTCAATTATTCTCTTCACTCTTTATGTACTTGTTTATTGCTATAACACTTTTAATCGAAGAACCCATGAATCTACAATGCTTCAAGTCTTTTAAGTTGGAGAATTGGACACCATGCAACAACTCCTTATGCTTAGTTATACACACCTCCTTTTAATGTAGGGATGTATATAGGCTAGAAACTTCATGCAAACAATCTAAAAGAGAGACCATTAGATTTCTTATAGATTTTTTTTTAAACCTTAGAAAGCCCAAGAGAAACCTCCTTAAGCTCTTACTTCAAAGCATGCAACATGGCTTTAGAAGCACCAATCACAACCACTGAAGTCGATACAACAAAAACACATTGCTCCTCTTCCTCCAAAAGCCCAGAATCACCATCCTCATGAACCAAAAGTCTAGGCAAACAATGTAAAACAACCAAATCAAGGACCTTGGCTCTCAAACTGTGACAAAATTCCTTTAGAGTAGAAGCTCGTGAATAGGCAACCCTTGTATCTTCTAACCCTTCTAGTCCCAGGACATAGTTAATCAATGGAAAAACTCTTGTAGAGGAGCAATAAAAAAATACATTCTAAATGTTGAGTAGAAACTCGTCTTGAAATGGAGATCCCTCCCAACCACAACACCCTTACGAGCCATAAAACCAACCAAAAACTATTGTAGGCAATGAGGAAATAAGAATTGCACCAAAAACATCAGACTTCCAAACTACACCTAAGGTTGAGCCCCAACAATATAAAAATTAGCCAGGAAAAGGCTTCATGTGTAGGAGGGGTTGTCACCAAATCCACTAGAAACATTCACACCCTCACTAATAAAAATGGTCATGTGATTGGAGTAGGGTGAATAAACTAAGAAATTCATAAAAATATGGATTCTTACAAAAGCAAAGGAGTCATGCCATCCAAGGGTGCTCCCACCTCAAGATCCTACATATGTAGATGTCACGTTGGCATATAATGCATGAGGAGGAGCACAACAAAAACTAAGAACCTACAAGGTTAGAAATTGCCTATTTTGAAACTTCCACCTTATGTTTCTAGACTCATTTAGGTGTCCATCCCCTTATACATGTTTAAGAACCATTTGCCATGTTTTAGGCCTTTTCCTAGATCACAAAAAGATAAAACATGGATTCTTAGCCTTAGGAACACCTTACCAGACAACCTTAAAACTTTAAGCACTTGACTCCTCAAGGACACCAGTGCTAGTTGCGCGCTTGTGCTTTGACACTAGCACTGGGTGGATGCTAGTGTCCATGTTCAAATTTCAAAATTTGACTTTTGGCAACCATTTGTGCCCTAATCTTTACAAGGTAAGAGCATAATAGTGAGTCCCACATTTGGGCTAAAATGAAAACTGCCACAAAAAATCACACCCAAAATCATTGAGGTTCGATTGAACCCAATCGACAAATCCATGGCATTGGATGGCATCCCATGGTAGGACTAGGTTTGATCAAACCTCCTTTCATTGAAGCCTCTTGCAGGGGGGGGGGGGGGGGGAGGGTTTAGTATTAAAGGTGGGTTTAGCCAATTGTTTTAGCACTTTTGCTTGCAAACCCAATGAGAGACCTCCTTGTGCGCTGAGTCATCTACTTCTCTTTCAACAATGTTTCTAGGTATTCGTCTTTCCTTTTCTTGTTTTGTTGCATGCTTTTTTCTTTTCTCATTTTTTTATATTTTTTCAAAATAATATATAATTTAAATTGTTTTTTATAATTAAAAAAATGTTATTACTATTTCTTTAAATCTTTATATAAATTTTTAATTTTTTTGTTAATTTATAAAATTAAGATCATAAATTTAAAAAAATTAAATAATAAAATAAATAAAATATTAAAACTAATAAAATAAAATAAAAATAAAATTAATTATTATAAAATTATAAAATAAAAAAGTAAGAAATAAAAATAAAGAATAAACAATATATAGATAGATAAAATTATAAAATAATAAATTAATAAAATAAAAAATATCATAACATTTATAAAATAATAAAATTAAGAAATTCATACAATTAAAAAATATAAATTAATAAAATAATCAAATTAATATTTATATAAATATTAATTTATTATTTGATTAATTAAGAAATGAAATTTATAAAATAATAAAATAAAGAAATTCATAAAGTTAATATATAAAAAAATAATAAAATAATTATATATAATTAAAACTATAGAATGGAGGTGACAAACGACTTAAGGTTTTACTTTTTTTTACAGTCAATTGAGTATGCTTTGCGGCACCCATGGTCTTGTTTGGAGAGGGCCCCTTTCCCTTCTCTTTTATGGATGCACTCCAAGCTGATGAGTCCTTATCCTCCAATCACAAAAATGTTGTTCATTTTTTGTTGTAGGCTACAAATGAGGTTAAATTTGACTAGAAACTTGAAAAACATCCAACATCTAATGGCTACTTGAAGAAGAGTGATGATTGCAGACGATGTGTTATACCTCTCAGAGCATGCTTTGATATGCAAGTTTATGGGAATCAAAGTCTCGCTATCCTTCTCGGAGAATTGGGCTCATCAAACTTGGCAACCTAAGGGGGGCATGGAGATTATCTTTGTTGTGAATGGATACTTTTTTTGGTCTTTTCAAGAATGGCCGATCAAAATATGGCTTTTGACGGAGGTCCTTATTTTTGCAATCAAGCGGGTTTATTCATCAAACCTTGGCATGTGCGATTTGATCTTGTGGAAGAGCTTGCTTCATGAATACTTGTATGATCCACATTTTTTGGCTACCCATGGAGTTTTAGAGACTTGAAATTCTACAATCCATTACTACAATCCTAATGAAACCCATGGGTTCCTCTCACTTCTCAATGAAAAAGAAGGTAACTACTTATGCTCGTATTTATGTTGAAAGATCTCAATAAGCCTCTGCCTAACTCTCTAGAGACTAGATTGGGAAACATGTAATGGATTCAATAATTAGACTACAAAGCCCTTCCCTTTCATTGTTGTGTTTGTCATGCCTATGGGCACTTATAGAGAGATTACCCACAAATGGTCACAATTCCCTTCCAACCTCTTTCAGACAATTATGTAGCAAAAGCTAAAGTGAAAGGAAAAACCCTAACCCATGCAAATGGATTAGATCCAAATGGCTTCATGCATGTGAAAACCCACAATAGAGGAATTACACTAAATTTCCATAAAGGAAACTTTTCTAGAGGAAAGTTCAATAATAGATTTGATGCCCTAGAAAATTTTGAGGTACTTGGGCCTACTATGGTTGAGCAACCCCTAACAATCCAAGAATCAAATCTAGGCACTCCTCATGATGTTTCTAAATTGTAGGCACCCTTGAATATGAGAATCCCTATAGATCTCCCAACCACATTGAGGAATTTTCCAAGCATGAAGAAGTTGATAATATGGATATCCCCTATGATCACCACCTCTCTATTCACTACAAGTACTCTCATTGAAGACACCTCTACTTTTGTCTTACTAGAAGAATCTCTAACCCATGACTCAAAAGATGAATCTAAGAAGAAATCTCCACTTCTTTTAGGCCTTCAATAAAAGAATCTCAAAAAGAATTCCTTAGATAATATTTCCAAGGCTGGGAGAAAAAGAGATTAGAAAAAGATGGAGATGATTGGGGAATCCTTGTTAGAATTTGGTGTCATTCATACACTAGATGATCACTTCTCTACTCCCCATAAATGATTGCTATTTCATGGAATACTAGGGGTTTGGGTAGCACCCCTTGTTAAAAAATTGTTCGGGATCTTATTCAGGATGATAATCTTGATATCATTTTTCTTCAAGAAATGAAACTCTCTATAGAGGAAATTGCTTCCCTCTCTTCTAATCTTTGGAAAAGAAGTCAATGCCAATATATTGGGGCTTAGGGATCTTTAAGCAGTCTGGCTTGTTTATGGAATGCTCATGGACTTACTCATTCCCTTTGGATAGCTTATAAACATTCTATCTCCTTGGTTGGATCTCGCTTTGATTTAGGTAGCTCTATTTTCCTAACCAACGTCTATGCACCTTTGGATCTTCAAGGTAAAAAACTCCTTTAGACTCATATTAGATTTGTCTACTCTTTGTTCCCTTCTACTCCTTGGATCATGGTAGGTGGCTTCAACACTATTCTAAGCCTAGATGAAAAGTTAGGTGGTTCTAATTAGTTAGGTCCTTTTTCCTCTATACTAAGAGAAAATATGCCATTTCTTAATTTTGTTGATGTTAAACTCAGATCTAGTCTTTTTACTTGGCATAATAGAAGATGTGGGTTGGATTCCATCTTTGAGTGTCTTCATAGATTTTTGGTCTTTGATTGTTCGTTTGGTAATGCTTTGGTCTCTTCGTTTGAAATTCTACATTGGAAAGGATCAAATCACCGGCCTATAAAGTTTTCTTCATCCCTCTTCTCCCACTTGAAAAACCCCCCTTTCAAGCTTCAATTGATGTGGTTTAGAGATTAGATTATTCATGAATGCATCATTGCCTAGTGGATTGAGGGGAAGCCCCCTTTTGGTACTGCTATGCATTCTTTCTTCAAAAGACTCCAATTTATGAAGTTGAAGATCAAACAGTAGAATAGATCATAATTTGGAAACATTTTTGAGAAAAAGAAATAGGTGCAAGAGAAACTAGATGACATCACTTTTCTAATCAAGGAAGATGGTATGACAAAGGATTGCCTTCTTAGCTTGGAATGCTCTCTCTCCAAAGAGCTTCATGAATAACTCTTATAGGAGGAGATATTCTAGAGACAAAAATTGAGAATTAATTGGCTACAAGAGGGAGATAGGAATACTTCCTTCTTCCATAACTCAGTCAAAGATATGAGAAGTGGAAATGTTATATTTACTCTCATCTAAGTACAAGGAAATCATTTGTCCCCCTTCCTTGATATAAGCACGGAAGCAGTCCAACATTTTCTTCCCTATTCCATGAAAGTAACCCTCCTACTATGGAGGAAGAGTAGATAATTTTAGATTGTATTCCTTCTCTTTTCTCTTTGGGTACAAACAACTTACTTATGAGTTCCATCTCTCTTGAGAATCTTGAACATGTTGTGTTTTAGATGAAACAAACTCATCTTCAATTTGTTGATGACACAACTTTTTTGCATGTTGCTAAGATTCAAAAATTTGTTAATCTTAGGAAAGCTCTGGATATCTATTTGGCTACTTTTGGTCAAAATATTAATGAGGACAAGTCCAATATTTTCTTATTTAATACTCCCTCGAACATCCAACATAGAATAGCTTGTATTCTTCATTTTAAAATTGGGTAACTTTTGTTCAATTATCTTGGAATCCCCTCATCTTTTATTAATATTGAAAGAGCTCACTGGAAGAAGATCATTGATAGATTTAGAATGAAGGACATTCATTAGAACTTTTGATGGTTGTATTTTTCTAGCCACTTGACTTTACTAAGGTTTGTTTTGCAGGCTCTACCCATCTATGGATTCCTCATTTTAGTTGCCCCTAAAAGCATCCTTAATGACTGATGTTCTCTCCAGGAAATTCTTATGGGTAGGCAATTTGGATTCTAAAAAATAGAGTTTGATTAGTTAGAACCAAGTATGTAGGCCTAAGAAGAATGGTGGCTTGGGCCTTAGGTAAATTGTTCTTAATAGTTAAGCCTTAGCTACTAAGCTTTATTGGTGATGGTGTAAGCATCTGGATTAGCCTTGGGCTAGAATTCTTAATTTAAATATCTAGGTAGGCTTGATTATTCTAAGATTATTAGAATGGATCTAGTAGAAAGAGGCTCGATGGTTTGGAATACTATTAAGAATGGGTCTGGACTGTCAAAAATGGTTAGAGGGCTCTCTTTTGAAATGATGTTTGGGATTTCCACCTCTTACTCCTCTCTTCCATTCCTTTTCTATAACCTTTAAACAAAGTCTTTATGGCTATGGGATGGTCTATGGTTTCTAAATTTAAGAGTACTATTGAGGTGGGGAGATTCTTGATCTATCACTGGAAGATCCTACCAAATGGTCTGAAGGGGGAACTTTTGAAGTCCAGGTTGTCCCATCTTCCATTATTGCAGTTTAGCCATGTTGCTTTTTGAATGAAGCAAATGTTCTCACTTGGGGTCATGATCTTAAAGGAACTTATATGTTGGATCATGGATACAAGTCCCTTGTCTTGAATAATGGTGAAAATAGAGGTTTCCCTTGGTCAAACAAAATCTATAACAAAATTAGCTAGCATAAATGCAACTTCTTTATATGGCTACTCTATTAAAACAAATGTCTCACCTAGGACAATATTAAAAAGATAGGATTTCAAGCCTCTTCAAAATGTGTTCTATGTAGTATGTAGGAATAATTTTCTACTCAACTTTTCTTCGAAAGCTACTTTACTTTAGGTATTTGGGGTCAATGGTGGTAGAACTAGAACTAGCTTGTCATTCATGATACTTCCTTCTCTGAGTTCTAGGTGAGCATGGGTTAGCCTCCTTCCATGGATACTATTCTCAATGCCACTTGGGAGCTTGGGCCTATTTTCATTCTCTGGTAGATTTTTCTCAAATAAAACTATCAATTTTTCCAAGGTCATCAAAGTCTCATTTCACAAATCTAGTAGAAGATTATGGATTTTTTAAAAGAAACCATTGTTACTAAGTGTTTTATGGAAAAGGCCCTATCACCCTTTCATCAATAAATTTTAAAAATCCCCAAGTTACATTCTATTGTTACTTCCTCTTGTCGATCTCTCCCCACCCCATAGGCTTCTAGAAAGGTGAATAGGTTTGGTAAATGGTCTCCCCCTTCAAGTTTTCTTAAAATAAATATTGATGGTTCTTCTCATGGAAATCTAGGTGTTGTTGGACTCAGAGGGATTGGATATGTTGAAGATGGGTCTATTTAAATTTTCTTCTCTATTTCTATGGGGATCAACACCAATGACCAAATGGAAGCTTGTGCTATTCTTTTGGCTCTTGAAAAAGCTTGCAAGATGGGCTGGAAAAAGATTATTTGTGAAATAAACTCCTTAATCATGGCTTCTCTCTTGAGTAGAATGAGGACCCATGAGTCCTTTTGGTAGTTGGTGACTTTGGCTAAGTAGATCCTTCATCTCAATCCTAAGTTTGAAGCTATATCCTTTGTTCATAACCCCCAAGAATGGAATTCAATTGCGTCTTGTCTTGCCAAATGGGGTACTAAGGAAAATCAAAATTATAATTCTTTGAGTGTGGGTCCTTGCCTCTTAAGAAAGCCTCTTAGCTTCTACAACTTGTGCATAATGATCAATCCTAATCCTGCCCTTTCTACTTTGCTACGACTCAATCTTGTTGATTACCACTCTGCTTGGAATTTTTCAACAAAGTCCCTTTGTTGGTCTTATAGGCTTTTTTTGGCTTCTTTGGCATGCTTGGTATCTTTTGTTTAGTAGTTTTGTTGATAAGTGGCACCCCTTATTCAAGGATTATGACTATTTGATGGGCTCTCTAAGCTCTTTTTGGGGACAAGATTGTGGGAAACCCAATTGGTTTTTTTCACTTCTTTCTTTATTAATGGCTTTGGCTATTTGGAAATCACTATCCTTATATAAAATGTAATGGTTTTCTTTCAATATAATTCTTTTTTTACCCAAAAAAACTATATAATTAATAAAATTATAAATTTATTAAAATAATAAAATTAATAAACTAATAAGTTAAATAAATAATTTAATCAATCTAAAAATTATAAATTTGATATATTTAAAATTTACATTTAAAAAATGATTATTTATTTTTTGATTGCTAAAATGATTATTTATTTAAATAGTAAAAAAATTAAATTTATTTATTTCAAATTTCATTTATTAAAATGTTTAAAAATTAAAATTTATTTTTTCCATGCATATATGGTTGGTAGGGACATAGATGCCACCATTCAGAAATTGACAAATGCATTTACACATTTGGATCAAACAAGTAATAACACACATGACCTTCCTAAAAGAGATCATCTTTTGTCTATTAGATTAGAGTTTCAACATATGATTGATACCTTTCAATCATACACTTCATATGATGAGGCCACTACTTAGAGTTTTAATATATCATTATTATCTAGTATTAAAGGTACCACACAATATGGTGGGAATGATCATTTAGGCACCACTCCCCATGTTAGGACTGTGTTCCCATTTTATGCTAGTAAACAAAAGGTTAGGACTTATTGTGTCACTAGGTGTGAGAACCCTATTGCAGTAGCAATGATTTATCCTTGTTGGTTAGTAGTTCATTATGTGTGGACACAAAATTTGATGAGGTACCACTATATTTTTCTAAATAATTATATGTAGAGGTACATTTGGGGATGAGTGTGAAGAACACTTATTTCCCCACTTTTATTGGATATGACCACATCATTTAGCAATGATCATGCCACACCTTACGTGAGATAATTTATTTAAGTACATATTCTTATACATGATATATATTTAATAAATTTACATTTTAGTTTGACATATTAAATTTACATATTATACATTCATTATGTACACATGTATAATTTTGTAGGCTTTAGGGTTGCATCATTCATGTGGTTTCCCATAGAATTTATATTTCATATATGAACATTTTATATTTGATATGTATGAACATTTTACATTTTCTATGTATATGTAAATAGTGACAGACTTTATATCTGATATACTTAATAGAATTTATATGTGATAACATCATTTAACAATAATCAAGTCACATCTTAGGTGAGATAATTTATTTAAGTACATATTCTTATACATGATGTAAATTTAATAAATTTGTATTTTAGTTTGACATATTAAATTTACATATTATAAGTTCTTTATGAACATGTATAATTTTGTAGCTTCAGGGTTGCATCATTCACATGATTCCCCATAGACTTTATATTTTATATATGAACATTTTATATTTGATATGTATGAACACTTTACATTTTCTATGCACATGTATATAGTGATAGACTTTATATTTGATATAATTGATAGACTTATATGTGATAACATCATTTAGTGATGATCATGTAACACCTCGGGTGAGATAATTTATTAACATACATATTCTTATACATGATGTATATTTAATAAATTTACATTTTAATTTGACATATTAAATTTACATATTATACATTCTATATGAACACTTGTATAATTTCGCAGGCCTTAGGCTTGCATCATTCACATGATTCCCAATAAACTTTATATTTCATATATGAACATTTTATATTTGATATGTATGAACATTTCATATTTTCCATGTACATGTAGATAGTGATAGACTTTATATTCAATATACTTGATAGACTTTATATTCAATATACTTGATAGACTTTATATGTGATAGTATCATTTAGTGATGATTATGTCACACCTCAGGTGAAATAATTTATCTAAGTACATATTCTTATACATAATGTATATTTAATCAATTTGTATTTTAGTTTGACATATTAAATTTACATATTATACATTATTTATGAACACATTTATAATTTTGTAGGCTTCAAGACTGTATCATTTATGTGATTCCCAATAGACTTTATATTTTAGATATAAATTTTTTATATTTAATATGTATGAATATTTTACATTTTCTATGCACATGTAGATAGTGATAGATTTTATATTTGATATACTTGATAGACTTTATTTTTTATATATACTTGATTGATTTTTTACATGTTCTTGTACACATATTTCATAGGTCACTGTATAAGTATGTATGCATGTGATATGATAGGTAAGTTATATATTATACTTGATATACTTTATATTTGATAGACTATATATTTTGAATGTAGATGTGTGATGCCATCTACATATAAGTGAACATTTGAGAAATTGACATGTGATTATCTAGATAAAATAATTTAAAATTGATATTAAATTTGAAATAAAATTAATATTTCAATCAAATTTGATGTGTTATATCATTTATTAACAATTTTGATATAAATTGATATATCAATTTTAAAATAAAATGATATAACAAACTACATAAATATTGATAAAAATTTGATGTGATATTTCAATATCATTTGAACATTTTAAGTGGAGTTAAGGGGATGAATTAAGAGGACTAAGGAGACTTAAGGGGATGGATTAAGGGGGATTAAGGGGGCATATAAAATGGACTAGGGGACTTAAAATGATAGATTAAGTGGACTAAAGGGACTTAAGGGGATGAATTAAGGGGACTTAAGGGGATCTAAGGGGATGCATTAAGGGGACTTGAGGGGACCTAAGGGGACTTATTCTTAGTTCCACGTTAAATGTTTGGTCTTATTCAATTTCTAGCTCAATTATCATATAATAATAAAAATATCCAATCAAATAATATAATTATATATCATTTCATACTCGTGCTTGGAATTGCAATGTCACACTTCCCTTAATTTTATTTTAATCTCATGCTTCTATAAACATCATCATATGTGAAAATAATGTGCATCATAAATGAAATCATCATCTAATGAAGAGTTATTAACCACATCATGAGAAGATAAATAAAGTTAGGATCAATGAACAACATCATCAATATTCACCACACTAGGTATATATCTATTCATAAGATTAGATTTTATTAGATGCATAGTTATCAAGGAAATAAATTAGTACATCAAAATACTTGTCAAAATTTAAAATATTATCAAGTATATCAAAATATGTCCATCAAAATATTGTCAAAGTATGAATTGAACCATATCAATTGGTTCAAATCTCTCATTAGTTACATGCAATGTCTTCTCATGATCTTATCTATCTAATCTCCAGTTATGGTGATCACATATATGTGAAAAAATGAAAATAGCCATGCTAGTAGCAACTACTAGATGACTCTAAGGATACACTTTATTGTGACACAATCAACAAAATGGACCCCATTATGAATAAGTTTTACTTGTCTCAAATATGTTCCATACAGGACATCTGACCCTATGGGAAACATTGTACCCTCACTTTCTTCTATTTTAATTAGCTTCATTATCTTCTCTATGCATTGATGTACATATTATTGCAAATCTCTACTACAAAAAGGTATGGATCGTGAGTTTTTGACCCTTGAATTAGATGTGTTTCATGAGTGGCTTATCTACAACCAATGTGATAACTCACATAACCCATTCCACTAGTGGACTAACTATATTACAAATTTATGCTACAAAAAGCTATGACCTGTGAATCCTTGACCCTTGAAAGATCTTCTACGTGTGTTAAAAAAATTTAATGTGGAATTGCATAAGGCATAACATGAGAAGGGGTAATTTGTTATTATGATTTGGTAAATAAAACCCTAATTGATGGAAATTTGGAGGTTGAATGTATGGAATTTACCCCACTAAAGAAAGTAATGGAAGAAGGGGATATGGTTCATTTGGAGGGTAAGCACTCTTTAGGAGAGTTGGTTATTATTTCTTAGCTAGAGAAAACAAAGACTGGTACGGAAACCCAACAACTTGCTAATGGGGAGAAATGTGAAACCCTCTCACTAGGGTTTTCCCTCTTAATTAGGAAACAAATCTTGCCATGTTTAATCTTTCTGAGTTGTTGATTGAGGATATTTCATCTAAATATAAAGAAAAAATCATAGTGGGGAAACATCCAAGTATGGGCGTGATAGTAAAATGGATAAAGGACTCATTTTTACAACCTACCACCTATTTGTTGAGGAACAAAGATGATTCAATCTTTCCATTTTTCAAAATATTGTAATTCTTTGTTTTATAGTTTTTGTGTTCATGGTTCACAAATTTTGTGCTCCAACAAGAGTTTTCTTTGCAAACCAGATTAGAGATTGAATTAATTATGATGGTAATCTTTGTGGCTCATAGAGATGTATCGTTAGAAAATTCTTGCCATAGTACAAGCATGTTAGTGTTATATTCATGAGTTTGTTCATTCAAGATTAAGAAGCTTAAGAGTTGAACTATATATATATTTTTCTCAAAATGTTCTTTTGTGATAGATAGTAAACATTTACAACAATGATAATTGGGAAAAAAGAAATAACTAAATCAAAATGTAAAAAATGACATCAAAGGTAAACTTAAAGCACAAAATTAAGATCAATTAATTTGAAACCCATATAGATGTGTGGTTTTATATTTCAAAAAAAATACAAACAATGAAAACAGCTAAGAAAATTAAATTTAATATTATTTGAACATTTTAAGGGGACTTAAGGGGACTAAGGGGACATGATTATTTGTTGGATCCTCTCCCCTTATCATGTCAGGATTATTTCTTGGAATGTGAGAGGACTTAGTAGTAGACCTAGAAAGAATGTTGTGAGAAGAATAGTCAAATACTTTAAACCTCTAATGCTTTTTCTTTGTATTATTTTTGGTAGGGGGTCTCAATGATTTGCATTTGGAAGGGGGCTTCAAGCCTTGTAATAATCCTTTTAGGTTTCAACTTATGTGGTTCAAAGAGGAAGATCTTGAAGACAAGGTTAGGTTATGGTGGAGGGAAGGCACTCCTCACCATGGGACTACTATGTTTGTTGTTTTTCTTAAATTATGTTATGTTAATAAAAAATTCTTATAGAGAAATCTAGAAAGAGGACAAGTCTAGGGCTACTTCTATTTAGGACATCCAACTTTAGGCCATTTCCCACTTATATGAGATTTTTAAAGCCTCTAATGAGCATTTTACTAAAAATAGATGCATTATCCTTGTCTGCATTCCTAAAATCATCCTAAAAGATAAAAATATCGATCTTGATGGTTTTACCATTGAGTTTTTAATCCTTCTAGGATATTGTCAAAAAATACATTTTAGAGGCCTATGAAGATTTTCATACTTCCATGCAAATGTTAAAACCCCTAAATAACTCCTTTTTAGCCTGGAGCACTAAGAAAGATCACGTTACAAGTTTTTTTTGATGTCCAACCCATAGCCCTCTATAACACTATCTAAAATATATTTTCTTTAGTAGATGAAAACGCTTTTGCCTTCATCATTTCCTTGGAATAGGGTGATTTTGTTCAAGGTCATCAAATCCTTGATGATATTGTTTTTGAATAAAAGTAAAATAAGAGGATTTTGAAAGGCCCTTTTCCCTTATATAGTATAAACCATAAAAAAAAACAACAATCCAAAGGCAACTAATCTACAACATAAAAATAACAACCCTAAACACTAGAGCTACAAAGAAGACAATAGCCAAAAGGCTAACAAAAGACAACAATAAAAGGAACAATAGATATTAGTATAGAAAACACCCAGAGATTAAGTTTGATCAAACACCACAGCTAATTTCCAATCCTCACAGAGAGATCCGAGGTGTCTTTCCACATAGTTTGCATCCTCCTACTCCTTCTCTAACCTTTTGGCTTCTAGTTCTAGAACTAGTACCAACACTCCCTTAAGTCAAGCAAGGTTTAATTTTCTCTTGTAGTATTTTAATACTATTAGCGCTATTTCAGATAGTGGTTATATTAAAATCCACCACCTTTTGTAGATTGGAATTGATTTCTTGAATATCCTTCTCTAGAAGGGCGATCTTGTTATTTTGCATGGTGATATTAACCTTCAAATTATTATTTTCTTCAAAGCATTCCATTGGTTGGAGATGAGTTTCTCCATTTATTCTAGGATAAGCACCTCACCATCAAATTTCTTAGCCAACATAAATGTATTAAGATTGAATTTGTTGAGCTTAGAGTGAAACCACTTCAAAGTCTTACGGTGAGACACCACTTCTTTATGTATCCTAATAATATTCTTGGTCAACATTGTAACTACTGAAGCCATAGCCTCAATGGAGGAGGATGGCTAAGAAGTATCAGTAAGGTCAAGGGTAGGGTTATAACCTAATCCATTAGTCCCCATAAATTTGAGGACCTCATCACCATTGTCCTTCATCACAGCCTTTTCCTTCTCCTTTTGTTTGATATTGAGAGTGACCTCTTCTTCCTCCTAGAAGTCAAAATTTTCCACCAACACCACTTTATTCTTTTCCTTAGACTTTCTAGAGCCCTCTCCACTTGTAAAATTCATCCCCTGTACAACACTAGGGTAAATATCAAGTAGGGTGATTCAACCAAGGCTAGTGTTTCCTTGAGATAGACCTTTATAGTCATAGAGGCATCTAGTCCCAAAGACTTCTTATGATTATTGTGTGGGAGGTTAGAGGATGAGGAAGGGGAGGGTAGCTCAGGAGTAGGAGGAAAAACATGAGAAGGCTTGGAATAAAGAGTATGGTTAAGCAGAAGTAGAATAAGGGATTGATGCAGGGGATTAGCCATAATGCCTCTTTTGAATTCAAGCATCAAATGTTCCAGGGATGATAGTAAGAAGGGGAGGCTTATAAGATAGAAATGGTGAAAATGACAAAAAAAAGTTAAATGAAAGGAGTAAATGAATTTGAATCACCCTTAGATAGGGTGACATACCTTATAAGTTGCAAAGCCACTTCATCCCATGGGAAAGGAAATGAGGTTATGGTAAAGCTGTTCTAATTCTCTTTAGTTACTCTCCATTTCTCAAAAAAGAGGAGAGTACTTCTTCCTTGTTGCACATATACTTATATATTTTCACCCCTTCTTGAGAGGCTTGTAACCTACACAATAAGGTCCTCTGAAACCTCAATATCCACATCCCTCATATTTACCACCCTAGAGTCCCATTTTCTTGCAAATTCTACAGACAAGGTGGGATCCCACCCTTTTACCCTTTTCATGTATGTGGTGAGCCCACATATCCTTATCCTCCACACCTTGGCATGTTCCTTTCCACCAAGTCATAGGAGATGGGATTCATATGATTACATTCCCCACCCATGAAGTCTGAGCCCTGATTCATCCAATACCTTGGGAATGCTTACTCGTAGCTGACAACATAGGGGTCGCAATTTTGATACCAATCCAAAGTGTGCTTCTTTTTTAAAAAATTCCAACTAAAAAACATACAAAGCTTCTCAATTTACCAAGATTCTTCCTCTTTATGCTTAATAAATCTCCCTTCTCTAAAGTATAAGGGGGTAGCATAAAGCCTATCATCATTTGACTTGAGGGGCTTCATCATCAATTAGTTTGATGGCCTTCAATGGAAGACTATCCCTACCTATCCATTTAGATTATCTCTCATGGGATACACCCCAATTAGAAAAGAAATCTACCACTAAGTTTCGCTCCTAGTAAATATGCATAATTTTGACATTGCTGATAGAGACCAATAAATTGATGGAGTTAGAAATCAAGTGATTGATAGACCAATAAGGAGATTGAAGTTTCTAGAGATAATTACAAATAGTTAAGGAGTCCTATTCCACTTCTAGGTGTTGGATTCCTAGCTCCTTAGCTAGGAGGATATCTCAAAATACACCACTTGCCTCCTCAAAATGATTGGTTTGGACTCCAATATTAATGGAGAAAACACCCACCACTCTTCCTAGATGATTTTTGATAACTCCACTTGCACAAGAAGGCCCCATGTTTCCTTTAGAAGTACCATAAAATTTATCTTGAACCAAGATAATTAAGGATAGATCTAATGAACTTAGGATTAATTAAAGGTAGGATTCTGGAGGGATATCCCAATGTCATTCCCCAAGTTCCAACCATACACCACCCTTACATCCTCAAGAGACACCAAGAGAGAGTTAGAGGGAGAAACATGATCCTTGAGTTCCTTGAAAGCTACCAAGAATTTTTCTTTTATCGTGAGGGATACCTTGGAAAGCACAAGATTGAAATGATATTTTTTTTTTTTAAAGATTCTAGCATTCCTTTCCTTACATAAGTCCTACAAGACATGAGAGAGGGAGAGGTTCTATAGCAGCTTAAGGGAAGGGTTGGAAAATAGGGAAGACCATCATGAAAATATATCCAAAAGAGAGGGGGGTTTGGACCTTAGAAAGGGGGAACTTGGACATCGAAGGAAGGTAGGCACCCCTCATCATTAACTTAGGAATATAGGAACAACAAGAAGATAGATCTAGGTATCCCTACATCTATACTGGAGTAGGTAGTTTATGTCATAGTTAGTAGGGTTAGTAGGGGGTAGGCTACTCTAGTGGTATTAGATTAATAGATGATGAGCTACTCTATCGGTATCATATTAATACCGGGACCATGGGTGGATATATATCTATATGGGGTTGTTAATGCAAGGGAGGCGGGGTTGGTCCACTAGGCCCCACACACTCCAAGCAAAAGAATAGTCAATAAAAAGGTGGTAAATAGACTCTGAGGAAATCTCACACAAATCACATCTATTTGAAAGAAAAAATCTCTTTTAATTAGATTATCTACCATGAGGACTTTGTCTTGGGAAACCAACAAAAGAAAGATCACTTTTAGAATGAGGGGCTTGAATCAAAGGAAAGCCAAAGGAGGAGTAGGAAGGGGGACATAAGTTGTAGAAAGCCAGAGGAGACCAAGTAACAACCAAAGGAAGAGTCAGTCTAAACAAGCTCATCCTCAAGGGGAAATTGGGGAACATGAAAACGTAAAAAAAGTTATAGAGTCTATGAAGAAGAAGGGATTGATCAGGTGAGGGATTAGAATCCTTTACTAGGTTAGAAATAGAATTCATCTAGTCAAAAAATGATAAGGGGAATTCAAATAGCTAAGGATCATACTAGAATTACATGTCTCTACCATCTCCATTTTTCCATTTTACACCTTTATTCATAAAAAAATTGCTTTTATATAGGCACTACCAAATACAAGACCCCCTAGGTAGGTCATCATAGGAGAGAAATGAAAGCTAGTTGTTCTCCAAGTATTTGGATCTAATAATGACAGTCCATTCCTTATTTTATTTGATTAATCTCTAGTCTACCTTAGTGGGAAGGGCCATGTTAAAATTTTTAATTTTTTGATTCCTAAGCCTCCCCATTTCTTAGGAAGGTAGACCTTGTTGATAACTGAGAGGGGGGGGGGGGGTGAATCAGTTATCTTATTTAATTTAACTTTATGTTCTTCTTTAATAACTAGTGCAACATCAAAACAAATAAGCATCCATAACCATGAAAGCAGAAACAAAATCAATACACATAACACAATGATTTTGACGTGGAAAACCCTGTTAAGGGAAATACCACGGGGTGACTAACCTAAGATTGTATTCTCTATTAAAAGAATAGAAGTACAAAATGGCACTTGCCAATTAGGGCTCACTGCCTGAGCACACTGCTCACAAGAGGCTCATTGCCTACAAGAGACTCACTGTCTACAAGGTATAAAGAAAGTAACAAAATACTTGAACTAATGAGAAGCATCCACATATGCTGAGGTTCAGTTTTGGTTAGGCTCAATACATTGATCTACTACACTTCATTCTTCCTCTTCTTTGGTGCTGCTGTCTTGTCACATATCGGACCTGTATTATTGCTTTCACACTGCTCTCTGCTTTTCTTTGCACTTGACAACACACCACACACCCCTTCTCATCAAAATCCATTTGGTATATATATCCGCACAAAGGATTTCAACATCTTTCTAGTCGGCATCCGGAATACTCAATATTTTCCCAAACTCTGGTCTGTCGGCTGAATCCTTGCTTACCAAGTGATGCGTATCAAAGAGATGCTTATAGAAGTCATCAATCATGTTGGCCAATCATGAATGATCCCTTAAGAAACTTGATTACCATCAATATCTCATCCAAATTAAGGTCTGAAGCTCTGCCGGTCAGTTCTTCCTCAATCTACTTTGCCAAACAGGAACCCAACACTTAGGTGTTCATATCTTTTCACTCTTACATTACCAGAGGCTCAATCTCTGGAATATATTAGTCATGGTACTCCTCCTGACTTCCCCAAGTCCACACTTTACTGAGATACTTCCTCTGAGAGATCCGGACCTGATTGTTAGACCTTGCTACATGCTCTGTTCTTGGTCACCGGACCAAAATACTCTTCAATTTGACTTCTGGTATAGACACACCATGTCCTGCGGATGTGTGGGATGGACTTTGTTACCATCAATGACAAAACTCATGAAGCCACACAGTGTCTCTTGCCAACAATCTCCCCCTTTGGCATTGATGGCAACACTTAGTGAAAAATGACTAAGTGTCACACTACACTCCCCCTTGGCTGATGCTCTGTTCTAATGTACACTTTACCGGAGCTCCCCCTTAGCTAGATTCCACATTTTTCACTGCTACTCACTCCCTCTTTGACATCAATGGCAAAGGGTAGAATCCACACACCAAAATTCCCAAAAATCCAACTATACTTAGCTGCATAAGTATATATACATGTTATACTTACATATACTGAAGTATATCTGCAAAAGTTGTCTTCAACTGGACAAATTCTGTTGCCCAAATTTGCTTCATCCTGTCCAAAATTGAGATGTGACCACTCAAAAGGAATGCAAAAGCCTCTGCCCTCTTTAGATCTGTCAGATCACTGGTCCGAGCTGTGGTCTGAGCATCAGTTAGGTCCTCATGCATGGCCTCTAATTTAGGGATAATTATCTCTCTAAGTTCACTTAACTTGCTTATTCTATTTTTCTTCTCCTTCTCAAGCTTCTTTATTTCATTTATGACTGCAATAGTCTGACACTCTTGATTTATTATGGAAGAGGTGAGAGGATTAAAACTTTGAGATAAACTTGCTAGTTTGCTCTCTTGTTCTTCCACCTTCTTGGTGATGTCTACTATTACGGTGGACCAAGATAGACAAAATTTGTATAGATCTCCACCATCTTTAAGAGAATTCTCTAGGCTCTTTATTCCAATATCCAAATTTCTCCTATCATTTGTTATAAGTCCTTGTACCTTAGAGAATCTCTTACCCAGAAACTCTTTCCGGACTTTCTCTTCAGTTGCTTTCTCCAAAGAATCAAATTGTGTGTTAATAGAATTAACAAGAGATTTCAAATTACCAGATGAGGAGGCAGAAAGATCCTCCTGGAAGGATGGCGTGATCTTTTCCAACACATCGGATGTAATCTCTATTAGCTCACAGTCTTCCATGTGAGACTTCAGAAGTTTTTCTTTTGCCTTTGCTTGGGCAAACGATGCTATCTTCATAGTCTGAACTGGGGAGAGGGAATTAAAATTGAATGGTCCTTGAAGTAGCTCTGGTTCATCCAATTCCATCATTTCTTTTGTTAGGAAGTCCTTAACAACTTCTGCAGTGTCTCTTGCCGGAGATAGAGTTTCCTTTCCTTCTATGGCCTCAGAGGTGTCAACAGAGACCTTCTCTATTTGATTTTTTTCTCTTCCCTTTTTCTCCTCTTCTTGACTTGCTTTCTCTTCTTTTCTTAGTTCTTCTTCAGTTCCGAAGTTGGCAGGGGGATCCGGATGAGAGATATTTACTTCTTCTTGGACTTCCTCTTCTGGAATAGAGGAATCCAGGACCTTAGTTTTCTCCTCACCTATCTCTTTTGATTCTTTTGCATTTTTCTCTGTAGGATCTTCCTTTGATGTACTGAGTCCTTCATCATCCATGACAGAGGGTTCATCACCTAAGTCCTCTATAATAGGAATATTGAATCTTTTATAGGCATTCCAGAGGATGTCTTCAGTCTCTTTAGCCACCTAATCAGTCTCTCCGACCATAAGCTTATTCATTCTTGCTTTGCTCCGGAACTCATCCTTGCAGTCTTTGAAGATCATGCTCATTTACTTTGGAGTGATGGAGGGATAGAGTTGGATAGCAATCTGTTCTATGATCTCTAAGTCCTTTGCCTTGGCATTCTCCTTTCTCATTTCAAGTTCCTTCTCTAAACTTTTGGGAATTAGAGAGATGATTTCAATAAATGCCTTATTATATATGTTTAAGTACTTAACTGTGTCTTCTTCCAAGATCCTTTTATCTGCGTCATTATACTCATCATAGAATTCTTTCATTAGTTGCAGATTCCCATCCATAGTAACTGCCTTGACTACATCATCAATGGATAGAGTAGGCCTTTCAACAAACTCTTCTACTTCTTCTTCCTTGCTATGACCGGTAGAGGGTTCACCGGATGTTTTCTTCTTCTTCTTCTTCATTTTCTTGATTTCTTCATCGGTCTCAGTTTATTCATCATCCTTCTAACTCATATAGGACCTTGTGGCCTTTTTCTTTGTTCTCTTCTCTCCCTTTTCGGATGTCTGGGCTTCTGGTTTTGATGCTTTTTAGCTCTTAGAGGTGGCAGGTGTAGAGCTTCTGGAGGATTTGGTCTGGGAGGGGGCTTGCATCAGAGCACTTTCTTTTTCTATTTCTTGCCTTTCTTTCTCTGCCCTTTCCATCTTCTCTCTGTTGGCATCAACTGCCTCCTTTGATATTCCATGCCTCTTGGTGAATTCTTCTACTTCCCTTCTTACTTTTCTCTTGATCTCAGGCTGTCTAAGTTCAACATGAACTTTTACACTCAATTCTTGGAAGGTTCCAAACCTTTCTACCTTAGGGTCCTTAGGCTGACTTAGTAGATGTTGGACATGCAGTTCCAGAATTTTCTCATCCACCTCATAGCCCATTGGTATAATCCACACTATTCTCGATTCCACTGCCTCCATTAGGTATTGATCAATGTCTACCATGAAGCACACTGTATCTTTGTATTTTTCAACTAGAGATTGGGGGATTCTCTCTAGCTTGCATTATGCTTTAGAAGTTTTTGAAGTAACCCCACAGTGTTGTATTTTGTGCCTTGGCATCACCGAGCCCATACAAATAATCCCTAATTTGTATGGCAACAGGTCTATCATTTTGCCATATCCAGCCACTAGTTCCGGGTAGCTCATTCATATAGTAGAAGAATAGGCAAAGTATCAAGCCACCATACTTGAATGAGTTCTTTTTATCTTTCTTTATTTTCTGCAAATTCTCTAACAGTTGGTTCAGGAGAAGCTCACAAAGATCATAGTCAGCATTTTCTCTTAGCATCTGATAAGCAGTGTAAATTACAGTTCCGGGTACTGAATTTTCCCTGCTGGAGTGATATATCTTGTAACCAATTATCATGGAGGCAAACTTGATATCCAGATTAGTGATATCTTCTATTGTCATTGCTGTCTTGTCAAATTTTGATCCGGTAGCCTCACTCACAGTTTGGTTTTTGATTGATTTGAGAATAGGTAACCCTCCGGATGAGTGCAAACTGGTTACCACCCTAATAACATCTTTTGTGATCATAAATGGTCTATTCAACCACATGGAGTTGTCATGCACTCTGCTCAAAACATACCGGACCCACTCATCTTCTGTAAAATAGGGGAAATGGATGCGTTACCCGAAATACTTATCCCGGATGGCCTTGTATTGGGGTTTAAGTTCAAGTGATTCATCTATCAGTTCCTTGTGGTAGATACCCATCATCTTGGATTCCCCAAATTCTTCAATGTTTACATGTATGTAAACCCTAATATCTTCTACACGTAGAACCCCATGTGGAATGCTAGAGAATGCGCCTAAGGGATCAACTTCCAGAGATTTGTAGGGGTGTTTTTTGAATTTAGGGCATGGCCTATCAGTGATTTTGAAAACATTCAGAGTAGCCATCTTTCAAAAAGATTCAGTGAGAGATTTTCAAGAGTGAAAATACCTATTTACACTTCTAGGGTTCACGATATGAGCTAGATAAGATTGCTGGTTGAATCAACTTCTGCTGTTGATCTTTGAGAAGTTTTGAGGCAATTTGCTTCAGAGCTCCTTCTTTTCTTCTTCTCAAATGCAAATGTGCAAATGATGAACAAGAGAACCCTTATATTTCTGTGCAAACCCTAATTTCATATTGTAATAAATGCACAACTTAAGTTATTCCAGTTGCTTTGTTCTCCTTGTCCTGAGAGATTTTTCTGGATCACTGAGATGCACTTAGAGTTATTCTCGATGAATATTAGCAATCTATCTACCTTTCTCCAATCATTCCATTTATCCACAGATCAAGATACCTCAAATTTGAATCATACTGGATCTAACTGTGAAAATCCTATTGTTACAGGATGACTGTTAAACCAGATCAATCTTGGAAGATTAACCTCTTCTAAATTTCTTGCGAATCTTCCATATCTTTACCAAGGCTTATTTAGATGTTTTTCTGAGAACCCTTTAATTTGCAACTTTCCATGTGCCAATTTCAGGCACCAATTGACTGGCTGGGGGAACTTGTTTTCTTTTGTGACTCCCCTTGAGCCAGAGCTCATCTATTTAGTTTTCGGAAGGAATATCAGCACCAGATTCTGGTGCAAATCCATCCTCAACATTTTCTGTACTCCTCTTCACCCAAATCTTGTTCATCTCCCTTTGAATTTCATCTGCATTCACTTTTCCTTTTCCTTTGTCTTGGTTTTGATTATGATGCACCGGACCCTTTTTGTCTTGATTCTTACTTCTACAGAATTTGGCAATATGACCGGATCTATTACAATTGTAGCAAACAACATTTCTTTGCATATCTGACTGATATCCTCTTGATCTACACTGATTAGCCATATGTCCCATTCTATTGCATGCAAAGCATCTACCATTGAATGAATTGTTCATTTGCATATTTCTACACTCATGAGATTTGTGACCATACCTTTTCAATTAAAACACTGTCTGGAGAAGGATGAATTAGTCTGATTCATTCTTCTTCTGCACTGATTTGCTTTATGACCAAAGTTATTGCAATTGTGGCAGTATCCATTGAAGGATGGATATCTTTGAGCATTTGGTTGCCTTACTGGAGGTCTTCTAGGCCTGTTCCTTGGATTTCCTGATCCAGAGTTCTTTTGACCGGATCTAGAGCTTTCACGTTTCTCATACCCCAAGCCTTGCTTGTCATCTACCCTCTTTTGGCTTTCAAGAAGAACTTCAAGTTGAGCAGAGCTTATCTTGAATTTCTCTTTGTATTCATTTGCTGTTTGAAGATCCCTTTTTAGAGTGTCAATCTGATTCTCAAGTTGTTCTTCATTATCTCTAGCTTCTTCAAGATCAGATTCCAAATGCCTAATTATTCTATCCATTTTGTGATAGTCTTCTAACTTCTCCTTGAGAGATTGTTTTAGATTATCTTCAGTCTTTCTTTTCTCTTCAGTTTCTTGGGTGAATTTCATAACCTCTGATTCCATTTCATGTCTTACCATAATGACCTCTTTTGATAGCTTCTCACATAATTTGTTCTTCTCATTCAGATCTTCATTAGTATCATTGGCTTCACTTTGACTTGCTAATTTCTGAAGAAATTCCTTTCTCTTTTTCATAGAGATACTTAGTTTCTCCTTTAGTTCATTTATGAAATCATCAGCTTGTTTGAGTCTTTCCCTCAAGTTATTGACTTCAGAGTGAGATTTCTCAAGATCATCAAGGGTAGACTGAAGTTGTTCCCTCATACCATACATATCCATTGGAATTCTCAGATCTTCCTCAAGCTGTTAGGCTCTGTTTGGAGGAACTTAGTTCTGATACCAATTGTTGATAACTGAGGAGGGGGGGTGAATTAGTTCTTAATTAATTTAATTTTTTGTTCTTCTTTAATAACTAGTGCAGCATCTAAACAAATAAGCATCCATAACCATGAAAGCAGAAACAAAATCAATACACATAACACCATGATTTTGACGTGGAAAACCTTGTTAAGGGAAAAACCATGGGGTGACTAACCCAAGATTGTATTCTCTGTTAAAAGAATAGAAGTACAAAATGGCACTTGCCAATTAGGGCTTACTGCTCGAGCACACTACTCACAAGAGGCTCACTACCTATAAGAGACTCACTGTCTACAAGGTATAAAGAAAGTAACAAGATAGTTGAACTGATGAGAAGCATCCACATATGTTGAGGTTTAGTTCCGGTTAGGCTCAATACACTGATCTACTACACTTCATTCTTCCTCTTCTTTGGTGCTGCTGTCCTATCACATACCAGACCTATATTACTGCTTTCACACTGCTCTCTGCTTTTCTTCGCACTTCACAACACACCACACACCCCTTCTCATCGAAATCCATCTGGTATATATATCCACACAAAGGATTTCAATTCGGAATACTCAATATTTTCCCAAACTCTGGTCTGTCGGTTGAATCCTTGCTTACCAAGTGATGCGTATCAAAGAGATGCTTATAGAAGTCATCAATCATGTCAGCCAATCATGAATGATCCCTTAAGAAACTTGATTACCATCAATATCTCATCCAGATTAAGGTCTGAAGCTCTGCTGGTCAGTTCTTCCTCAGTCTACTCTGCCAAACAGGAACCCAACACTTAGGTGTTCATATCTTTTCACTCTTACATCACCCGAGGCTCAATCTCTGGAATATATTAGTCATGGTACTCCTCTTGACTTCCCCAAGTCCACACTTTACTGAGATACTTCCTCCGAGAGATCCGGACCTGATTGTCAGACCTTGCTGCATGCTCTGTTCTTGGTCACCGGACCAAAATACTCTTCAATTTGACTTCTGGTATAGACACACCATGTCCTGTGGATGTGTGGGATGAACTTTGTTGCCATCAATGACAACACTCATGAAGCCACACAATGTCTCTTGCCAACAGACCTATCCTTGATGATATTGTTATTATCCATGAAGTATCCAATCTATGGAAGATGGAAAGGAAAAATATATTTTTATAAAACTTGATCTCTTAAAAGATTATGATAGGGTTTATTGGATTTTTTGAAAGATATCTTGCATGCCTTTGGTCTTGATGAGAGCTAGATTTAATGGGTTGTTCATTGCTCCACTTATCCTTCCTTTTTGTTCTTATAAATGGGTTTCCCTCTTAGGATGCCTATTCTTTGTAAAGGATATTAGATCTAGGAAACTATTAAGTTGGGGAGTAATTTGATTATAGAGCATTCACTCTTTCTGCTTGATTTATCCAATTGACTTCTCCTTTGTGAGCAAGAATTTTATTTTGTATTTTGGCACATAGCTTGACATCACTTCAATAAAGATTGTGTATTTATTTCTTTGTGGTAGGGTTCATTTCTCAAGTTTTGTCTATATGGTGGGATGTTTTATTTTCATATGATCTTATTGATCATTGGTAGCCAACAATTTTCCTTAAAAAAATATTAGTGTTATGTCAGAAAATGTTTCCTTGGGGGCTTTCCCCTCTTAAGGTTTAGCTCCCAGGTCCTTTAGAATGCATTTAGGTCATCTTGCATGTTAATGGTGACTACCGATGAGAAAACCCTAAAGTTTCATGGAAAATGGGACCTAGGGGGTGTGCTTAACATAAATACTGCCTAAAATAGGGGGGAGGACTTGGGTGCTTGCGCCCTAGTTCTACCCTATTTTAGGTTAGGACCTATTTTTGGGTGTTGGTTATGTGATTGTTATTAGGTCCTATGCTGACATCTCAAGTTTGAATTATGAAATTCTTAGCGGGAATGTTTGTAGTTGCACATATAAGCCTGATTAGTGATTCATTTGCAAACTAGATGGCATTTTTGATCTACAAGCTTATGTGAAACTGATTCAAGGCATTCATTGTGTTATAGAGAAGTATTTTGTGTTGTTATTGTGTTTGTATTTGCAGATTTGACATCCATCTCCTCATGGCATGAAGAGCATCTTCCTTCCATGAGATCTACGCTACAAGGTGATATCTATTATGTTTTCTATCATTTATCATTTGGATTTTGCCTCTATCCCGCAGGGATACACACTCTTTATCTGACAATGGAGTTCAGAAGACTTGAATGTCTCTCCGGGGCTTGATCGAGGCACTTGCCTCTAAACACCACAACCCCCAACCCATTTTTCTATGATTGCAGGTTACAGGTTTCAAAAGAGAAAGAAGTAGATTTGTAGGAGAGTAGTGCAAACTATCAGAATTGTAGGTCTTAGAAGAAAACTAGGGCTTGGACTTGGGTGCCTGCTCATTAGTCCTTCAGATTCATAAGCGAAGAAATCTCTATAACAACGGAAACAGGTTGCAGACATTATTCAGAGATCCCGACAAAAATTGGTACACTGGACTAAGGCACCCGCTCATTAGTCCCTGACTTTCCACACACCAAACTTCAAAATCTGGTATGTATTTGGTTGTCATCTGATATCTCTATGTGCGATCATTTTCTGTAATTTGTTCGTTTGTTTACTATTTCACGAAATTAGGGTTTTGAGCATAATTAGACTTAATTGAACAACAAATTCACACAATTCCAATCTTCCCCTATGTTCCAAGTGATAGGATATCTATATTAGAGTTCTCTACTTGGTTGAATGTCCTTGAATGTTTAGTGGTGAGAGGAGGATCAACACAAACCCTTTAAAAACACCATTTGCCATTAAAATCATTTTGTCCCCCTTTTCTATTAAACATTTTGGTGAACCCATGTTTTTAATTAATTTTTCCTTTTTGAGTGTTGTACTTCAGATTTACATTTATTTCATTCATTCATTTAATTGTTCATCTTATTGCATTTGAAAAATTACAAAAAAATTGAAAAATTTGAAAAAATTGGCATTTTTAGGTTGCATTTTTAAATAATTTGGATTAATTTGTATCAATTTCAATAAATTTCTATCATTATCATCAGATCTAATTTAAAATACAGAAATTCTTCATTCATAATTCGTTCACATTGCATTTTCACGCTTAAATTGATAAAAATTGCTTGAAATTGTACATTTTTCCATATAACCTAGTTTTGCATTAGCTAGGGTTTGTAGTCAAAATCTTGTTTCAAATTTTACTACCCTTTAAAACCACTCATTAGTACTGATTTCTATCTTTAGTGTTTTATCATAGTGGTTTTATTGCAAAATTTCATGTCTAGGGTTTGAAAACCTTGCATTTTCACTAGATTTTGGCATTATCGTCTCTCTAGAATTGCATCATATGTGTGTTGTGAAGGATTTTTATGCATTAATTAGCTGTTATCAGGGTTATAATCTTCTTCCCCTCCTAAAATCCTTTACAGCACCCTTTTTATTGGGCCTCTGCATTGAAAATTGGTGAAAAATTGCATATTTTAGTGTATTTTCACTAAGTTTTGACTTGTCATCATTATAAGATTGCATCAAAGTTGTATTATTAAGGATATTATTGATTTATTGGACTGATATTGGGCATATTAATTGCTTTACCTCATTAATTTCCTTACAACATGTCTTCTTTCACTCATTTGCATTGAAAAAAGGTTGAAAAATCAAGCATTTTGGATCTTAAATATATCTTTCTCCTAGGGTTTGTTCTATTAGTTTGTGCATTGAGTGTTACATGCTTTTGTATGAGTCTTATAACTCATTACCCTAATAGAAATATCCATTTAAGAAGAAGTAGAAGACTCATGGGATCTAGTGCTCTTGAAGAAAACAATATCCCTACCTCTGAAAATCTGTTGAACACCTTCTTTACAAAAGGAAAGACACAAATTTTGCAAGACATTATACCTCATACAACCACTATGGAAGATCAAGTATTTCATTATGTTGAGGATAATATTGAGGTGGTCGCACATGTACCTAATGAGCAAATAAACAAACTTGACAAAGAGCTAGCCAATTTTCAAGCATTTGTTGAAACTGAAAGGATATCGAAAGAAGCTATACTTGTGATTCACAACATAAGAGAATTGATAAAAGAAGGACAAGATGGTATTAATGTTTTTCAAGGAGTAACACATATAGTGCACAATAATGTTATGACAGTGACTGAATGTACGAATGGTATTAAGAACATGTCGTCACCGTCTCATACGCAAGTATCAGCACCTATACCGACTACGGGAATATCTACATTTACATCAATGATTTTAACAACTAATGCAAATGGTTGTAGTAATGCTACCACTGGTATTGGAGTATATAATGGAACTAATTCACAAAACTACAAAGTTGTGGGATTTAACTATCAAAACTTGGTATCTAAGTTGACCTCTTCTATGAATAATTACTCCCAACCACCTCTCCATCCCACTTATTCTCATCCACCTCTTACATACAACTATTTGCAACCACATTCCACCTATCACTATGTTCAACCACCACTCAACTATTCACAGCCTCCGCTTATCACTACTTAGGCTCAGTCACCTCCTCACTTTGGTTCTAATTCCTCGCAGCAAACCGCATTTCCCAATGATGCCATTTTAAATCAACTTTTGCAAGGCATGACTTCTTTACAACAAAAAATGAAAAACTTGATGAATTCTTCACAACATAATATACCAAATTATCATGCCCATAATCCTCTATCTTATGCAATCTTGATAACTCCTATGCCTGAGAAGTTTCAGACTCCTCACTTTGAAAAATATGGTGGAAAAGGTGATCCTAATACTCATGTGGCAGCATTCACAACTATGTGTAGTGATTTCTACTTTGAAGAGGACTTCTTAGCAAAAATTTTCTTGTGATCTCTCAAAGATACAGCTTTAGAATGGTTTTTCTCTTTGCCTCCAAATTCAATACACTCTTTTTCACAGTTAGTTGATCAATTTTTACAACATTTTCAAGCAAACATTGGACTTCAAGTCTCCTTGATCGATTTAGTTTATTGCAAGCAAGGTATGAAAGAGAAGTTAACTGAGTTTATTAGTCGGTATTAATCTCTCTATGCACAAATTCAATATCAGATGAAGGATGAGGATGTTCAAAAGGTGTTTATTACAAATCTACAACCTAACATTCATGATAAAATTCTCTTGATGAAGTATAACTCCTTTCAACATTTATGTACTACCCTTCGTGATTATCAACTTTCATCTTATCAGTATGAAAATCAAAACTCATCGGCTCAAGTTGGTCAATCCACAGGTGGATCATCATAAAACAACTTTAAGAGGAATAATAAGAGTTTCATCAAGGTTAATGGACCAAATTCGAATAACTTTTCCCAAGTGTCTGCTATCACTAATCCAAAGAAGGCACCATATCAACAAAGAAAGTTTACTCTGATATCTAAGTCCTATCATTCCATCATGAATCAAGATGTGAGTAATAGTCTCATGAAGCTTCCTTTGATGAAACCATTGGATCCTAGTAGAACACAATGACGTTATTTCGATGCTAATGCTTTTTGTCATTATCATTGGCAACAAGGACATGATACTGAATGATACATGCGTCTTAAACACAAAATACAAGACCTCATCAATTTGAATGTTATACAGGCATCTGGTGTGAATGATAATGGAAATAAGTAGGTTGCTCCTCTGAATTAGAATTTATAAATCTTTACTAATCCTTTCTCTAAGCATACCTATAACAACATGTTGGAACATATGTAGTGGAAGTAGAAGATGGCTATATGGATTATGATGACATTGTGGGTATGATAGAAGTGGATAAGAAAAAGTTGGATAACCCACCTCACCCATGAAAAATGGTATTTATGTTGAGGTTCCTCCTCCGTTATCTTTACAAGGATCGGGAGATAACCAAAATGCATTAGAAAGACAAATAGAACAACTAAAACAAGAGACTATAACAAACGAAAAGATTGAGATAGTATAAGATAGTCCTTGTCACTATGGTAGACGAACTCAACAAAGAAAGCTAACTAAAAATTAGAAAAGAGTAAGACTATTATCATCAGTTGGAAATAATAGTGGTTCTCCTCCTCACAAGCAACAAAGGGCCTCACATACACAAGGATTTGAGAAACAAGCATTGCATGGACTTCCCGACAAAAAACAAGACTCTCATAAGAACCACTCAAGCTTCACACAAAACTTGATAGAGCATTTCTCCAAGATGCTCGCACGTTCCAAATTCTAGACTAGTTTTTTCCTTACAGGTAAGTATCTCTATGTTGCAAGGTGTGACCCTTGGTCTCCTTGTTCAGCGCTGTGCTACGGTGGTTTGCGACAAGGGCTTAACTGCCTCATGTGCTTGTTAAGTCAAATGGTTATATCGGGCATTAATAGGTTGATCTTTTGGTGCAACAACAACTAACAATTGGTATCAGAGCCGAGGTCATGGGTTCAAACCCCGTGCTTGCGCTGGGGGGGATTGTTGCAAGGTGTGACCCTTGGTCTCCTTGTTCAGCGCTGCGCTGCAGTGGTTTGCGACAAGGGCTTAACTGCCTCCCGTGCTTGTTAAGTCAAGTGGTTGTATTAGGCATTAATAGGTTGATCTTTTGGTGCAACAGCAACTAACACTCTAATCTTGGTGGTCACCTATGCAGTAGCATAATTGGCTCATTTATGTGTGACCTCCCCTCTCATGTTGTGTTTCCCCTGTGATGCACATTATGCATTGTTTAGGACTCCTAGGATGACCCTTGATACTCTTGTAAGGTCAAGGATACTGGGAGATCAATATCTTATCTAAAATAATGTCTGATCCTCTGCCGGTCAGTTCTTCCTCTGTCTGTTCTACCAAACAGGACCCCAATACTTGAATGCTCATATCTCTCCACTCTTCCATCATCGGAGGCTCAATTCCTGGAATCTGTTAGTCAAGGTACTCCTCTTGACTTCCCCAAGTCCACACTTTCCAAAGATACTTCCTCTGAGAGATTCTGACCTGACTGTTAGACCTTGCCACATGCTCTGTTCTTGCTTACCGGATCACAACACTCTTCAATCTGACTTCCGGTATAGGCACACCATGTCCTACGGATGTGTGGGATGAACTTTGTTGCCATCAATGACAAAAATCATGAAGCTACAATGTGTCTCTTGCCAACAGTATCATCATTCTTCTATATTGCTTCTCTATTTTCACTATTGTGTGTTGTGTCTTATGGACATAGCATTGCAGTTGGTGACTTGGGGGCACCCTCCTACGTGACTGTCCCTAAGACACTTGTTTCTCCTCTCTTGATTTATTGTTTACCTTCCTCTAATGGTTCTATCTAGTGGGCAGATGATGAAAAACAAATGAGACTGATAAGGACCAAGTGTACCTTCAGTGAGAAATCAAAAAATGGACCTAGTCCATACATGATGATGCAGTTGATATATATTATCCAACGCTTGGCTAGTAGAATCACTCCATGTGATCTTAATGTTGTCTTATCACACTTTGTTTATCTTTGAATCCCACCTTGGTTACACTCAGTTTTGAGATTTCTGTGGTATAGCCCCATGGTTATACTCAGTCTCCAAATCCATAGTATAACCTTCGCTCTCTATGTGAATGATCATATGCATTGTTGTTTATCATGATTATATGGATGCTAACACCTTTTCTTGCAGGAAATTGTGTGTTTGTGGGAACATTTGGTGATTGTAAAGTACATGTCCGGGGGGCATGGTCTTTGCGAGAGCTCCTGTTCCCTTATGTGTTTTCTTCCTACCTTAATGTGCTTGATATCAGTACATGATATCAACCACCTTAAGGTGAGGGCATATATAAGGCAAGCTGTCTGATTTAGATGCTACCAAAGTGTGTTTGAAAAGCTTGAAATCTACTATAATCACTTAAGCCCTCTACAGATGTAGGATATCATGCATATCCTTTTTATTTTAAGCCCTCCGTGCAAGGCAGGGATGGTGTATTTCTCAAGGAGATTGCACAATCCTGTCATTTTCAAAAAGTCCTTCGAACAGGTGGGGAGCAGATTTGAAACTATCCTAACCCTTAACCGTGTCTTTGGCGATTGTTGTGGCAAAGCCCAATCATCAGTGTGTGCCTGTAATGTGCCTGAGATGGTTACGAACCTAGCAATAGGTTTCTTCCATCACTTGTATGTCGTGTTTTCTCCATGTCTTCCATGTGTGTTTGTATGGTATGTTTGTTTCCAAGCATAGTTTAAAGACCGGTGGCAATGAGTCCCTCCTATGCTTTGGGATTTGTATGGCATGTTTGTTCTCAAGTGTAGTTTTAAAGATTGGTGTCGATGAGTCCCTCTTGCACTCTGAGATTTGTATTGCATGTTTGCTGCCCCATATGCAGTCTAAAGACCGGTGGCCATGAGTCCCTCCTGCATTATGGGTAGTGTGTTTACTTTCCTTGTACTTGCATTTGCATATATGAGAATGAAAAAAAAATAATCACTGCATTCACTGTGTTTTGTGTGTCTTCAATGCTGTCTTCTCTATGTTTTGCATGACTGTAACTATCTTTTCTATGTTTTACGTGCCTGTTACTATCTTCATTGTGATTGGCATGTCTTCTCTGTACTTGGCGTGTTTACTGTGTTTGTTGACTGTACTTTAATGCATGTATTGACCTTGCATTTATACATACATTAAAGTGGGGGCTAAATGTTATGTCAGAAAATGTCCCCTTGGGGGCTTTTCCCTCTTAAGGTTTAGCTCTTGGGTCCTTTAGAATGCATTTAGGTCATCTTTCATGTTAATGGTGACTCTCGATGAGAAAACCCTAAAGTTTCATGACAAATGGGACCTAGGGGGTGTACTTAACATAAATCCTACCTGAAATAGGGGAGAGGACTTGGGCGCCCGCACCCTAGTCCTGCTCTATTTTAGGTCAGGACCTATTTCTGGGTGTTGGTTATGTGACCGTTATTAGGTCCTTTGCCGACATCTCAAGTTTGAATTACAAAATTCTTAGTTGGAATGTTTGTAGTTGCATATATAAGCATGATTAGTGATTCATTTGCAAACTATATGGAAAAGTTAGATGGCATTTTTTTATCTACAAGCTTATGTGAAAGTGATTCAAGGCATTCATTGTGTTGCAAAGCAGTATTTTGTGTTGTTATTGTGTTTGTATTTGTAGATTTGACATCCATCTCCTCATGGCCTGAAGAGCATCTTCCTTCCATGAGATATACACTACAAGGTGATATCTATTGTGTTTTTTTATCATTTATCATTTGGATTTTTCCTCTATCCCACAGGGATACACACTCTTTATCTGACAAGGGTGTTCAGAAGACTTGAATGTCTCTCCAGGGCTTGATCGAGGTAAGCCTCTAAACACCACAACCCCCAACCCATTTTTCTTTGATTGGAGTTGTAGGAGAGCAGTGTAAACTGTCAAAATTGTAGATCTGAGAAGAAAACTAGGGCTTGGACTTGGGTGCCCGCTCATTAGTCCTCCGGATTCAGAAGCATAGAAATCTCTGTAACATCAGAAACAGGTTGCAGACATTATTCAGAGATCCTGATAAAAATTGGTACACTGGACTAGGGCACCCGCTCATTAGTCCCTGACTTTTCCACACACCAAACTTCAAAATTTGGTATACATTTAGTTGTCATTTGATATCTTTGTGTGTGACCATTTTCTGTAATTTGTCGGTTTGTTTATGATTTCATGAAATTAGGGTTTTGAGCATAATTAGACTTAATTGAACAACAAATTCACACAATTCCAATCTTCCCCTATGTTCCAAGTGACAGGAGATCTGTAGTAGAGTTCTCTACTCGATTGAATGTCCTTGAATGTTTAGTGGTGAAAGGAGGATCAACACAAACCCTTTAGAAACACCATTTGCCATTAAAATCATTTTGTCCCCCTTTTTCTATTAAACAATTAGTTATTGGTGTAGGAATTTTGGGATTTCCAGAGTTTTGTTGTCAAGGAAAGAAGGAACAAAATTGAGCACTTAAAAAGAATTTCATATTTTTCAAGATCAATAGCTTGTGCATCATATTAATGTTGTTAGTTTGACAACTTAATATCAATGTGCTATTGGCTAAAGAATCCACATCATCAAGGTAGGCCTTGTCATCTACATGAACAAAAATCAAAGAATAATGATGTTGACCTAGCCATATTATAAAAATTTTCTTCAATTAGTTGTCAATTTGAGAATGTATTCTTGATGGACTATTAGTCGAGGAAATCTAGTGTGGCACCTCAGTAGTCCTTCCTTTTTGTCTTTGTAGTTATCCTCAAACCAATGGAAAGAAAGAAGGTCAACATACATATGAGCCACATGGCTGCCCCATGCGTCTCTAAAAAGTCTTTAGACTAACAACAGAATGCCATTGTGCCATTGGTCAATTCATACATAGTGTCATTGGTGGTGACAAGGGTCGTTGTACCTTACGTTTAGCTATATTAGTTTGTCAAATCCAGGGCAGTGTATCCATGACTATCTGCGGTAAGAACTAATAACAAATAGTCCAAAGTTACCTTCTAAAACCAAACCTATTTATCCATTAAAAATCATGTATTTAACTATCTGCTGAAAGGGAAGATCTAATCTAAGAATCTGAAGTACAATTTTGTTGAAATGAACTAATTATCAGAAAACTAGAAAAATAGTAAATGAAACAAAATAACAATCTGATCTAACAATTAAAAAAGTAATGAAACTAAACTAAGCATTTTCAAGGATCTAAGAAAGCAATAAATTAAAGCAATAAATACTAGCCTTCTCTCCTTTTAGTGGGAGTGGGCCCTTGCTCCACACCTATGGAAGAGAGACTAATTCAACACCTCAGAATCCACAGATATAGAACCACTTGCTTGTTATTCCAAATTCTTCAAAACAGAGTAGAAAAATAGAGTATACTTTTTTTCTTTTCAAAAACTATCTTATATGTATTCTACTATTTCAATATAATATATATCAGGTACTTTTCTGCTGATATAATATCTTCAGAGTTTATTATATCACTCTTAGTTCTCTACTTGATGCAAAGATCTTTAGTCCTTATTCTAAGCATGCAACTGTCCATTCAAAACATCATCACATAGGAACTTAAATAGACTTAAAGTGACATTGAAGGTGTCCCTTAAATCAAGAGTTTTAACTTAAGTTTAATTAGGTCGTGGAGGCCATTGAAAAAGGACATAACTAAAAATAATTATTTTGACAAAAGTCCTTGATCCATGCAAAAATAGTCAACTGGTGTCCTTCAATTGAGCCATTACTGCAATCTTCTCCTAAAAACTTTGGTACCTTCATGCAGAAATCTAGAGATAATCCTAGAACCACTTCAGAGACTCTGCAATATGTCTGAATAATAGCTCTAGAGACTGTACAGTCTATTCAGATAACAGCTCTGGAGATATTTGTAACTTAACTACAACAGCACTATGGAACATAGCTCTAGAGATTATGCAGCTTGTATGTCTATGTATCTCCATGGGACTCAACTTCAGAGATCCCTCCATACTCCTACAAAATTCTTGAGACTTCATCATATCCATTTTGCACAGCTCCGGAGATGGTAAAATCTTCTCTGGAGTCTTCAAAAACCTTGCTATTTGGAATGAATAGTTCCTATCATCAAAAAAAGATACTTATACACATTTTTGTCATCTTAAGCTCAAAACATAAAACCTTTTAACTACAAATGCTATTGCAACATCACATCTCAATTTAACATAACTAAACAAGGTTTTAATAGTCTTAAGTACAAATCAGTAGTTTGGAATAGTATTTGGGATAGGAAAAGGAGATATAAAAGCACATTCTGATGAGTACTAGCTGACACTCATCATTCCCCCTGAACTTAAGGATTTGTAGGCCCTCCTACAATATCTTGAAGCCTTGACTTGTTGAGTTGGTATAATCTCTCTGTGATACTATAGCTACTTTCAAATGTTTTCTAGTTTGTCTAAGTGGTATCAGTGTTTCCCTTAAATTACTCTACCTATTGCAACCATTCTTGGAATTTGGAATCCTCCAACTGTTTAGACCATATGGCCAGAGGCTCAATAATCAAGGGAGGCCTAAAGTGCATCCCTACCCAATATTGCTTATATTTTTCTATGAACTTTACCACAACCTTGGCCTTTCTAATGAACCATTTGAGGTTGGCTAGGGATACCAACTCTCTCATTTTCTGCTCCAGAGATAGGGTGTTCCACCTTCTTCTGCAAGTAGTCAGAATCTTTTCAATTGTAGAGTGCACAAGGAAGCCCTATTCTATTCCATATTCCTATAAATTCCACTGATATAGGGGCTGATGTAGAGGCACTTTGGATAGAAGGAAGATAGACAAGATGACAAGGTTCTACTACACCCAAAAGCAAAGGTCAGTTTACAAAAGTGGGAACAACAGTTAGGGGCTTTGATTTATTCATGGAAAAGGTGTTGAGACATGTATTGGGACCCATCCCATCCATTGGTAAAGGCAGGTCAAACTCTGAGATGGTACTTCCTTCACAAACCCAAGAAATGGCTTATAGCCCTACAAAATGAGAATAGTCCTAATAACTCTTGACATAGACCTCCAAATGCAAATCTTAGATAATTAGAAGATACCCATTATGACCCCCTATCACATATCCAAGGATGGGTATTGGTTGTTTTGGATGGAATACCCCAACCTATAACCCCTCTCAATGGCCTAGAGCCCCAATTAGGCCAAAATTACAAAGAGACTACTATAGAATGCAAGCCTTGAACTCCACCAATGGTCTGAGCACTTAGAATACATATTAAAACTAAGGATTTAGCAGGTTTTGGGCCCCCAACATGGACTGCAACTGATTGGTCCACTATTGTTCCTTAAAATGCATATAATCATCACCTAACACATGAAGATGTTAGGTTTCTTCAAATGAAACTCCACCTCCTTAGTTTTCCTACAAAAAAACCATCATATCCTATAAATATAGACCTAATACCATCCATCCCACTGACCACAAGTGAATCAAATCAGTGGAATGGTAAGCAATTGCATATTTTCCTATCAAAACCCTAGTCTAGGTTATGACTGGCAATTTTCAGAAAATTGTGGATTACTCACACAAAAAATAGAGTCAAAAATTCCAACCAATTGTAAATGAGACTTAGTTCATAACTTAATCATTTCCTACACCCATGCTCTATGACACATCCGTATGGAAGGGTACCACGGGCTGCAACAACAAATTACATAGAAAAAATAGGAAATCTGAGTTTATTATTGTTTCTTCTCCCCCAAAAGTCTTCTCCATGACTTCTCCCATTTCCAATGAATAGGGAAGATCTTTAAGAAGCCTACCAACCATTTTTAATTGGTTTAGAAGACAGTTAAGGTTGATGGAAGGTCTGATAACCACTGAATTGTCTCTGTAACTATCTTGTTTTGGACTGCAGTGAATTGTTTAGGCATAACAATGCCTTTAAAACACTTGGTGATTACATTAAACCTTTGAAAAGGCTTTGAAATGCCTTCTAACACTTTGACATGCTTACAACCATGAGGACTGCCTCCTACATGCCTTGGAAGGCTTACAACATGACTGCTCAACATGATAATGTATGACTGCCTATTACATCTTAGAACTACCCCATCACACCATGACAACAATATGTAGATATTTGGACATAGTCCTTATTATAGGAATGGCCTTCTAGGACCTTATTGGAATCAACAAGACAAAAATGAACATCAAAACAAGTCATGAAGTTGAATGCCTCATGGAGGCCACCTTGTGTTAGGTGCTCTTGCACCATACACCCCACCTAGAAAAGAACTCATGCCACATGAGTTGATTCTTTGTCTTGCTCCACCTTTATCCTCTGTTGCCTCATGTCTTCCCCATGATCTCTGGATTGCAACCTACTTCCATGGAATCAAAAACTCATGCCTAGCATTGTAGGCTCTACTCACACCTTGCCATGAGTGAGTGCTTGCAACTAGACCTATACTTTGCTTGCCATTCTTCCTTACCGTCATCTCTGCCTGAACACCTTCATTTAAAACCTTGGTTGATGCTTCTTGTACTTTTGCTATGGTATAATATGATTGTCTTTCAACTCTTGTTGGCTCTAGAGGACAAACAATGGTCCCTACTATGATAGCATCTTCTTCCTTCCAACCACCTTGTGGCTACTTGTAGACCTGCTCTTTGACCTTCTTCTGATCCATCTCAAACATCACCATCTGATCTCCATCATTCAAAAATAAAACCACCTTCAACTTTGATCTTTGGCAACCCCACTCCTTGAGGTATCCTCAATGTTCCTTGTCTCTTCTTCATTGATCTTCACAAACTCTTTCTTACCCACCAAGATGACCTTGGCTGCCTTCTTTGCTTCAGCATCCTCCTGCAATGGTGTCATCACAAAAGTCCTCCCATCCTTCTTGATGGTGTATGTGTTAGCATATCCATCATATAATGATTTCCTATCAAATTGTCATGGCCTACCTAAAAGTAGGTGACAACATTCCATTGGCAAAATGTCACATAAAACCCTATCCTTGTATTCTCCAATCTGAAAATCAACATATGCTTGTTCATCTACCAAAAGTGATTGACTATCACTTACCCAAGATGATTTGTAGGGATTTTGATGAGGAATCCTTTCTAGGTTCAATTTATCCACCATTTCCCTAGACACCATATTATCTGTTGAACCAGAATCTATTACTACCTTATGTATTTTACCTTTCCTTTTGCAATTGGTCCTGAAAAGTGCTCTCCTTTGTGTCATCTCCTTGTCCTTGGATGTCTTCAAGAGTGTTCTCCTTAGCATCAATGCTTCTCCATCTTGAACTGGGGCTATACTCCCAATTGGAGAGTTAACACTTTCATCTACCTCCTCTTCTTGCACATATTGAACCCTCTTTTCATCGCTCCTTTCACTACCACCAGATGTAGAACTTTGTTTCATTGGACACTTGTATGCTATATGACCAATCTCATTACAATGATAACATCTCCCAATGAAAACATCAGAACCTCTACCTCCACCTCTTGTGCCTCTAAATCCCACTCTAAAATCAAAAACTTGGTCCTTATTTCTGCTTGTGTCTCCTTTGTCTTCTTGGGTTGGTCTTGTTCCTCTTCCTCTATTTTGTTGCTCACCTTTCCTCTTCAACTTCTCTTTAGCCCTTAATGCCACTTGAAAGCATTTCTCCATGGTTTTAGGGGTTAATAAACTTATCTCATCTTGAATATTGAACCTCAAACCATTTAGATACCTTGCCACTTTAGCTTTTTCATCCTCTATGTACCCACAACGAAGAGTGTATTTGTGAAACTCCTCGGTGTAAGTAGCCACATCCAATTCTATTTGCTTGAGATTTTGCATCCTCTTGTAGATTTACACCTCATAGTCTAATGGAAGGAATTGGGACTTGATCCTCTCCAACATTCTGCTCCATGAACAGATCATACTCTTCCCATTCTTCACCCTCTCACCTTGGGTGTAATTCCACCATGTAAGGGCGGCACCTTTGAGTTTAGTTTTTGCAAACTTCACCCTCTTATTTTCAAGAACTTCTTTGTATTCAAAGTAGATGTTTAGAGCCTCAATCCACTCCATAACTTCATTAGCATTCATCTTCCCACTGAACATAGGAATCTCCATCCGAGCCTCTGAAGAATCCTTGCCAATTACTTTGATGGCTTCAAGGAAATGCTTTTGATCAGTAGGTACCTCTACCTCTTCTTTCTCTTCTTCTTCCTCTTCTTTTTCTTCCTCTTCATCTGAACCTTCATCTATCCTCTTCCCTATCCTCAATGCCTTCAACTTTGCTTGGAGTGCTTCCTTGACTCCACTTTTGATCTTCTCTTCCATCTCCTTGAACTTCTTGACCACTTCGGTGGTCATCCCCTTTGAAGGCATATTGCTAGCCTCTCCTTCACTCTCCTTTGCTAACATATACCGGGCCAACAACATAACCTTTTATGGCTCTGATACCACTATGATGTAGAGGCACTTTGGATAGAAGGAAGATAGACAAGATGACAAGGTTCTACTACACCCAAAAGCCCAAAATCAAAGGTCAGTTTACAAAAGTGGGAACAATAGTTAGGGGCTTTGATTTATTCATGGAAAAGGTGTTTAGACATGTATTGGGACCCATCCCATTCATTGGAAAAGGCAGGTCAAACTCTGAAATGGTACTTCCTTCAAAAACCCAAGAAATGGCTTGTAGCCCTACAAAATGAGAACAATCCTAATAAATCTTGACACAGACCTCCAAATGCAAATTTTAGACAATTAGAAGATACCCATTATGACCCCCTATCACATATCCAAGGATGGGTATTGGTTGTTTTGGACGGAATACCCCAACCTATAACCCCTCTCAATGGCCTAGAGCCCCAATTAGGCCAAAATTACAAAGAGACTACTATAGAATGCAAGCCCATAACTCTACCAATGGTCTAAGCACTTAGAATACATATTAAAACTAAGGATTTAGTAGGTTTTGGCCCCCTAACATGGACTGCAACTGATTGGTCCACTATTGTTCCTTAAAATGCATATAGTCATCACCTAACACATGAAGATGTTAGGTTTCTTCAAATGAAACTCCACCTCCTTAGTTTTCCTACCAAAAAACCATCATAGCCTACAAATATAGACCTACTACCATCCATCCCACTAACCACAAGTGAATCAAATTAGTGGAATGGTAAGCAATTGCATATTTTCCTATCAAAACCCTAGTCTAGGTTATGACTGGCAATTTTCAGAAAATTGTGGATTACACACAAAATAGAGTCAAAACTTCCAACAAATTGTAAATGAGACTTAGTTCATACCTTAATCATTTCCCAAACCCATTCTCTATGACACAGCCATACGGAAGGGTACCACGGGCTGCAACAACAAATTACACAGAAAAAATAGGAAATCTGAGTTTATTATTGTTTCTTCTCTACCAAAAATCTTCTCCACGACTTCTCCCATTTACAATGAAGAGGGAAGGGATTTAAAAATCCTGCCAACTGGTTTGAATTAGTTTAGAAGATAGTTAAGGTTGATGGAAGGTCTGATAACCACCGAACTATCTTTGTAACTGTCTTGTTTTGGACTGCAGCGAATTGTTTAGGCATAACAATGCCTTCAAAACACTTGGTGATTACATTAAACCTTTGACAAGGCTTTGACAAGACTTCTAACACTTTGACATGCTTACAACCATGAGGACTGCCTCCTACATGCCTTGGAAGGCTTACAACATGACTGCTCAACATGATAATGTATGACTGCCTATTACATCTTAGAACTACCCCATCATACCATGACAACAATATGTAGATATTTGGACATAGTCCTTATTACAGGAATGGTCTTCTAGGACCTTATTGGAATCAACAAGACAAAAATGAACATCAAAACAAGTCATGAAGTTGAATGCCTCATGGAGGCCACCTTGTGTTAGGTGCTCCTGCACCAAGGACAATAGCTTAAGAGAATAGACAAACACCTGGAATTGAGTTTCAAAACTCCTTGGGCTGGGGCTTTCATGCCTGAGGAAGAGCCTTGTATTTTCTATGTTCAATGAGTGTGCCTCCATTCTTTCCAACCAAATTTCATGATTTTTCATCAAGGACATAAATGCCCTCAATTGGGATTCTCCCACAAACAAATTTATAAAGAATGTGGTGTGTTCAGTCAATTGAAAATTATGTAAAAATAGCTCAGAAAGAAATCTTTTGTCCTCATCATTACTTTGTATGTATACTTCATAAAATCATGTCCATTTTCTATGGACTCAGTAATGCTAGAGATTACTAGTGAGAGTTTCCTTTGAAGGAATCTTTCCTTAATAAATATGGTGTAACTCCCACTAGATGGATTGCAAGAGAGGATGTATGAAGATAGGGTGGCCACTTACCTTTTCTTCTAATGATTTCACTTGGCACTTAATGTAGAAGCTGATCTTTTTAGTTGTAGCATTGCAGTAGTACCAACCAACTCATTACATCTTCTTTCCCAATTTAGTAAAGCCCTAGAGATATTCACTTGGAATGTCCTTAGGGAGACAATTGTTTGGGTCCCTTGGTCAACCGTAGGTGTGGGGATAGTCAATTCTCTAATCAACTCTTCCTAGTCAAAAATTCTATTATTATCTTTTGTCAACTCCCAGGATCGACTATCAACTTTCTCTTTGAGGGTTGTCATTAGAATAATGCAGTTGTCTCTACATTTAGTAGCCTGATAAATTTGCACTTCATTCTATTCCATTTCTGCGTCCTTTGCTAACATCTCTTTCTCTTTTTCTTTTATGTCTTTTTCTTTTTCATCTACACTCTCCCTCAAGTTACTGATTTCTTGATCTTTGGTGGATTCTCTCTCCTACATCACCTTCTTCATATCTGTAATGATGAGGTTTTTACCCCAAACTATCATTTTTAAATTCTCAATCTTCTCCATTAATTGCTATTCTGTAAGATCTCTCCAAAACAAATAACAAAACATATAATATCTCTCCAAAGATATAACCATAAATGAACTTAATACTACAAAAGCATCATATAAGCATATAACATCATTTCCACATCATAGAACATATAAGAACTAGGTTCTATAATAAGCATCATATGAGAGACATTCAAGCTTAATTCAAGCTAAGTTTGTCATACAGTGACATGATTATTAATGAGTAATAAAATATTAGATAACATCTTATCACTAAATCTTAAAAAATTATCACATAAGCTAAGAGAATTCATGAATGTTTCTACAACATCATAAATTAACATCTTAGAATCATAGATAAAGTAAGATTTAACTATCATCAATTCAAAGTTATACAACTATCAAGAACATACAGTTCATCAAGAATCAAGTTAATTCATTTTTTGAATACTCAACATATAATGAAAGATACAACAAACTAACAAGATTACATGTCTTTCAGAAGTAGCAAGATCTCATAAGTGATGTAGCATCTCAATGGAATCTTTTGCCCATAGCTTCCTCCTTCATTTCCTGAAGACGAGAGAGCATCACAGAAGTAACTTCCACCCTACCACGAAGCCAAAATCTTCCCCATGCTACCCAGATAGGTAGCCCGAACCGTCACAAAGGAACTAGTTCCTCAAGGTCATCATGTATGACTGTGAAATGAACTTAACTATGCATTCTACCCATTGCCCAATGCAAACATATAGAAATGAAACTATAAATTCAAGATGGCAACTGCGATTTCAATCCTTCGAAATACTTTCGCTTGAAATCAACCATCCTCACAAATCATACATGTCTAAAATGTTTCATTTCACTTTGTTTCATTACAATATTTAATATTCCTATTGTTAACATTTAAAAAGTAGTAATTTATTTCTTCACATTGCTAGGTATCTCAAAATAATTTGATAATTATTTGATAAGTATATACTTTTCCATACTCAGTTATCATCTCTCTTTAACCCTATGCTTGTCTTTGTTATTTAATTCCATTGTCATTTTAGGTTTAAGCAAATTATTACAATCATGAATTTTTAGGTATAAAATGTTTTGTAATCAGATGTGATTTTCTAGTTTTATTCTGTATTCTGGTTGTAAATAAGTTTTCTAACTCTTCTTAATGGAAATGAAGTAATATAGCACTATACAATTTAAAACAACAGTAAGTACATTATGTATCCATCTACAGTTTTATACTAAGAATAGTAACACTAGAGGAGCAATTTGGGAAGGATTTTATTCCTTATAATCAACATTCCATAGTTGTAATAGTGGCAGTTTTACAAGAAATCAGAAGTTTGACTCTTTCATACCTATGGAAGAGAATTAGTATAGCACTTATGCAGTCTTTAAACAACAGTAAGTGGATCATTATATCAATCTGTAGTTTTATACAATGGATATTAAAAAAACAACAATTTATGAAGGACTTAAATCCTTACAATTAACTTTTTATAGCAGTTTACTAAAATCAGAAATTGACTATTATAAGCCATATAGCAACAACTATTACAAATTCTTTGGAATATACTTAGGCAGATATAAAATTGCCCTTTTATTAGAGGTAGACACCCCTTAAAGTAGGTGTCTCCATTAGAGAGGACGCCTCTCTAATGGAGGTGACTCCTTTAGAGGGGCGTGCCTCTCCTTGGGAGAGCACAACTCTCTAAGGCAGCCAAAACATTTCTTTATTTCACATTTGATCAGGATAAAATTTTCTGATATATTTTCTTTTTCAACAAACAATTCCTTTGGTTCTGGACAAGATGAAAAATATTATGTGCTACCCAAAATTTTTTGAGTTTTCCTACCTTTCTGAGTTTTACAGAAAAAACATATAGCTCTTCTTGTAAATGGTCCCTTTCTATGTTTCTTATCCTATGATATATTCTAAAAAAGATCCGTATTGACTGGAAATTTGCATCATCTACATTTGATAACCAAAAGAGGGTTTTCTCTACACTCATAATTGTCATATTTTCATATTGTGTGACATAGAAAAAATCTAACAAAAGCATTTAAGAGAACCTTTATACAATGAATCTTCCAAATTGCAAGATTTTATCCATACCTGCAATTAACTTTCTTCTCCCTACTGAAAAGCTTTCACTTTTTTCTTCCTCCGTCTCCTTTCTCTCCTTCCTAAATTCCCTTTTAATAAATTTGTTGGGTGAATATTTTGTTATCAACTAATTGAGAACAAAATGGTTATATCAACCACAATGTGATGAGATATAATCTCTCCTCTCAGAAAGGGGAGGCTCCCTTCTTATTGCCCACTATAATCAACAAGTACTTAACTATGTTTATGTACACTAAAAACTAACTTGTGGATGTTGCCATTTCATCTATTTCTCTTTTTTTCAGAAAAGATGTTCACTTACAAACTTTCAATATCAAATCCTTGATTCTTACAAAGTGAGATAAACTAAAAATTACTTGTTGGAACAATAATAACAAATATCTAAAATGAATAAATGTAAGAATAATCAAACTGATACTAGAATGAGTTAATATCAAGAAACCCACAAAAGCTCAAAGTCTTTTGTTGCTTCTTTCGCTGACTTGAAGTTGAGAATGTATAGAATAAGGTGCAGCCCAAAGTATCCACCATATGCTATAATGAGATTAACAAACACAGAAGATATCTAGCAACTTAAAGTCTTCTAATATCTTCTACTTATGAACATAAAACATAAACCCAAAGATAATGTTGTAGCACAAAGTCTCCAAAATCAGCTTTAGAACATCTCCTAGATTATCCAAACTCACACTACAATTTGATCAAATGCATAAGAAAGTACAAGAGAAAAGACATAAGAACATCTCCAATGTAGCACAAGTTTGCTTCAAGACAAAGATTGAAACGTCCACTTACTTTTCTTATTATTGATAAAATATGGTTTACAACTTGAACACAAAGTTTCAAAATGCTCTTCAATTTGGTAAAGTTTCACTTCAATAACTAAAAGATACCATTTACATAAGAGCCCCTCTTTATTTATAGGGAGAGGCTAAGAGTAAAAATAGGAAAATTACAACTAATTTGACTTATTCAAAATCAGAGTTCCAATTGACTTAGGACTCTGTCTCACAACTTCATGTAATCTGATTTTACAAAATGACATGGAGTTTGTCAACTACAAATTACAAAATACATAACTAAAGCATGGAAAAAAAACTAAGTGTCCTTGGGCACTTCTTCATCATCTTGGTCCTTCTCCAGAAAATCTTCATATCTCTTCATGGTAGCATGGACTTCATTATTGTTAGGCCCCGGTATATGCTTGGAGATGGTAAGCACTCAGGTGATGGAATCCGTGAGGGTGTCGGGGATGCTCTTGTGCTTATTCAATATCTTTTGCAACCTATTCAAAGTTGTTTGAAACTCCACCAACTTGTCAAGTGAAGCCAATGTGAAGACTTCTATTTCTACCTCTATTTGTATCAGGTTAGTAAACTCTTGAATAACTGCATCTTTTGGGAGTGTTTTCTAGTTGTAATCTAACATGTGGCATGTAAGCTTAGCTAGCTCATCAGAAATATCTAGAGCTTTATTTTCTCCTCTTTCTAGATCTTTCTTTAAATCCTGAATCAGGCCTTCAATAATATCTTTCTTGTGAATCATGGCCTCTTTGTACTCCACATATTTCTTTTGGTTTGGGATTACCCCATGCTCATCCAATACTTCAATTTTGAATTCCCACAACTTATTCCATGAATCTATGTCTTGTTCTACTAGCTACATATCTTGAGAAAGGATCTCAAATGTTTGGTTGATTTCTTTTCCCACTTACCTAGGTTGTTATAAAGTTCAATGGATGACTTTATAAGCTGTGAACCTTGGGCAAGTACTCTATCAATCTAGGCATCAACTGCCTACCCCTTAGCACCAATTCTTTCAACCTTTTGGAAAGCTTCATTATTTGTTCTAGTCTCAACAGGTTCAACCTGTTCTGATGACTGAGTTATCTTCAGAAGCATTGATCTCAGTTGATCTACTTGCACCTTGAGTTGATCTTTGATTGCTTTTTCCTTGTCATATCTATCTAGCAAAGCAAAAAATTGTGCCAACAAATCTTCTGTTGCACTTTCATGTGTATGCTTGCCAAGCTCAACTCTTGTTATAGTGTAATCTTTAGCCTGAACTTCTATGATGCTCTTGTCAGGTGGAGGCATTGATACCTTTGCTTGATGTATCACAAGCACCCTAGACCAAGTATTGGTTTTTTTATTTGCCTTTGATTTGACTGGAATTAACTGACCAAAATCAAAATCTTCTGGTGACACAACTTGTTTCTTCCTTTTTGATTTTTGTGACATGAGCCATGGTGGAAGGACAAAAGTATCACCTCTTATTTCTGTAGTCATGGCTTGAGAGGACGTAGGAGGAATGATATACTCTTGTGACACTGGTGGCATGGGAGGATCTTGTACTGATACAACCATAAGTGGAGTATGAGTGACAATTGGTGGAGTTTGTGTTTGTATGATAGTAGGATTGACATCAACATTCACTTGGGAAGAGGGAGAGGCCAAAAAATTCTCAAACTCAGACTGTGTTATTGGATCAATCATTGATATGGTAACATCAGACAAACTTGGCATAGATGAAAGAGACCCAAAAATGTTATCAACATTATTAAGAGGATGATCAAACAAAGACTCATTACCAGGTGTTGAGGGAGTTGAATGAATGGAATGAATCGACACATCATGTGACTGAGGATTATCTAGAACAAATGGTAACTGTTGTCACTTGATGACATAGGAACCCTAGGGGTTTAAACATTTGAAACCAAAGGAGAGGAATAAGAAGGTGTCACCTGAGTGGATTCAGCTTGAGAATTGACTTGATGTTCTTGTAAATCTTCCTTAGCTATGTCTTCTTGATCAACATTTGGCTGTGTAGATGTTCCTTCCTTTTCCTTCCTCTTATCTTTATCTCCTATTTTGAAAACAAACTTAAGCCTTTTATCACCAGCAGGAGTATCTTCTTTATTTTTTGTCCTTAACTCCTCTCTCCTTCCTCAAGGTCCATCTATCTATTCCTCCTATGAACCTATTTTGAAAGTTTTCAACTTTATACCTTTCTTTTGCAATCAAACATTTGTATTAGCAAGAATTTTATGGAATCTTTCTCTTATTGAGACCATCTCTTTTTGTGACCATTGGATTGCAGGAAGAGGAGTATCAACAATATTGTTGCCCATATACACAACTTCAACTATATCACCTTCATCTTGCATATCCTCCAGAACATCAGCCAATTAAAAACTTCTCACCTGATCCAAAGAGAGATGACTATAGTCCATCCTCCTTACATCTTCATCAGTTCAACATTCAACCCAAATATCTTCGGCCTTATAGACATGAATGTAATTACCTTTCAATTTATCCTTCATTCCTCTATAATCAAAATCAAGCCTTTTCTTGTATCTCTTCAAGGTAATCCACTACAGCTCTGTCTCCATGGCTTTGGCTTTAGGAGTGGTAGAAATACCATATCTACCAATTTGGAATTGAAACTTGAAGCTGCCTCTGTGAGATCCAGCTTGTTTGATATGTACATCCATGACTTGATTGTACAATTCCATTAGAATTAGTCTATTATGTGGATATTTGGGAAGCATATAGGGTTGTCCACTGAAACACCCAGCTTTGATGTAAGTGAAGGTTGGGAATTGCAAGAAGATACATCCATACTTCTTCACTTCCTCCCATGCCTCATCTGAAACCCTTTTTTTCTGGAGGTCTTTTTCCAACATGCAGATGTAATTATAAAGAAAGTACCATTCACCCTTCTGAATTGCTTGATACTTTCTTTTAGGGTGAGTTGGGCGTAGTACTCATATACAAGAATCACTCTCATGTCTCCTTCTACTGTAAGTCTTGAGAAGTGTTTCTTTGCTGCATCAACATACACCAAGTAGGAGGTCATATAAAATCTCAATGTTGTTGATACCTTTGATAGTTATTCACAAATGGAATCACTAATTTTTTAACCCCACCATATCTTCTGGTTCCCCTTCTTAATGACATGAATGTGTTGATACATCCATTCTTGAAAGGTATTTGATGTAGGAAGCCCTTTTACCCTCCTAAGGAGGGTTATGAGATTACCCACCTATTCGATGAACTCACTTCAAAAGATGTTTTTAGGCCATCTTGAGATTGTAGGCTAAGGATTCTTGAGCCATCTTGTATTGATGATTTTCTTACATTTTTCTGTATGGATTTCATAGTGCTTCTGTGTCTCCTTAATAGTAAGATCTGCATAATTTTCAATATCTGGAAACCCAAAAACTATGTCAAAGAAATTTTCATCTAGTTGTATAATCACATTACCATCTACATCAGATATGCTTTTGGTATCTTTGTCAAATTTCCCCGCCATAGCCAATATAAAATCAGGGTTCTGTGCCAACACTGGGAATGTGGAGACCAAGTGAATGTCGCTGTTCAAGATGCGCTGCATGTGTGCTAGTACAGGCTGTTGATTCACCCTCTCCAAGAACTCAGACATATCCACATGTCCAATCTTTGTATCCTTGATTTCATAAATGTTTGACTCTACAGAGGCTGTTGGAACAGCACCTTGGAATTTGTACTTCATCTTCTTCTTTGGGAAGATCTCAGACATCTGACAAATAGCTACAAAAATTTGACCTTTTAGAAATTTCTCAAAGATAAAAATATTTCATGTAATCCACCTTTGTGTAATTGGAGGAAAAAAGAGCACCTCCATACTCAGAAATATTCACTTGCAACACTGGTAAAAATCTCCCCCTTGAGTACCATGAGTTTCCAGTGTTAGAAAAAATTATACACTTTAGATGCACATCGAAGTTTAAACTCCGACCAACATTTAATTATGTAAACGGTAGGATGTATATTGGAGAAAAAACTATGACCTACATGCGGGTACTTAGTTTTACAAGGTAAGTCAATAAGATGATGTGCAGACTTTAAACTCTGCACAACATATTACTCTGTGTTGTGCAGAGCTTAAAGTCCGCACAACACATAAGTTGAGTGTAAGACAAAAGATGTCTTGTGAAGTTTAAACTCTACATGAGATCTTTGAGTTGGTGTCATGTGAAGTTTAAACTCCACAAGACATATTACTTAGGGAATTTAAGTTGCGGTAAAAATAGGATGTAATGCGAAGTTTAAATTCCACATAACATCCTAAGCTAGATGTTATGCGGAGTATAAACTCCGCATTACATCTTGCGGGATATAACAATTTTAAAGGTATTTAAAATGGGAAGACTTGGGGATGTTGTTAGGGTTAGCCGATAGAAGATATCAATTAAATGCAAATAAAGATTAAACAGAGGAATGGAAATACACATAAAATAATAATAGCGAGAGACAAGTTTTAACGTGGTTCACCCAAACTTGGGCTACATCCACCAAATAGAGAGTCCAAAATTATTATCCAGTAAATCAAACCAATTACAACCATCAATCCCTGCAACTTAATACTGCTGCAAATGCTACAATACAATATCAACAGAAACCCTAACCCTTAGCCACTTTTATCAAGCCTTATGTTGGTTACAAAAATAGGCTTTTTTTTAATGTTGGCTAATAGAAAAATAACTCCCAATGCCTTTATAAAATAATAGGCAATTTTTGCTTTGATAAATAATTTGGGGGTAAACCGCGCCAATAAAAGTGGGGAAAATTTAACCTCTGAGTCTGATTAGGCTCCATATAACAACAATCTTGCACTTGGAGACTGATCAGACTCCACACCATATCATCTCCCACTTGGAGACTAATCATAACACTGCTGACCTTGTAGCTCCCACTGGAAATAAGCACCCTAGACTCTGCTGTTCTGTTTTTGTTGTTTTGAATCTAGAAGACCAACTGAAGTTGAAGAGGAGCTCAACTTCTCCCTTGTCACTGCCTTTGTAAACATATCCGCTAGATTTTCATCTGTATGTATCTTTGCTAGCCCAAACTGTCCATCATCCAACACTGACCGAATAAAGTGATACCTCAACTGTATGTGTTTGGTCTTTGAATGCAAGGCAGAATTATTTGCAAGATGTATGGAACTCTGATTTTCTGTAAATAAATAACTGTTAACCTGTTGTTTGCCCAATTCTTCCATGAAAGATTGTAGCCATATCATCTCCTTGCTTGCCTCTGTTGCAGCTACATATTTTGCCTCTGTGGTGGATAAAGCAACCACCTTTTGCAACCTAAAAATCTAACTCACCGCTGTCCCACCTACAGTAAAGACATAACCTGTAGTACTCCGCTTGGTATCAATATCCACTACCAAATCTAAGTCTACATAACCTGCTAAATCAGTATTAGAGCCTCCAAAACATAAATGTTTATTGGATGTACCTCTCAAATATCTGAGAATCCATTTTACTGCATTCCAATGCTCCAATTCAGGATGACTCATATACTTGCTTACGACTCCTACAACATGTGCAATATCTAGTCTTGTGCATACCATGGCGTACATTAAACTTCCTATAGCTGAAGCATATGGTACCTTGGACATTTTATCTTCCTCCTCTTGTGTCTTTGGACACATCTCCTTAGTCAATTTTAAATGACTAGGCAAAGGTGTGCTAACAGCTTTTGCATTCTCTGTATGGAATCTCTGCAACACCTTTTCAACATAATCAGCTTGAGATAGAGTCAATTTTCTGTTCTTCCTATCTCTACAAATTTTCATACTAAGGATTTGTTTTGCTGCCCCCAAATCCTTCATAGCAAATGACTGTACTAACTACTATTTAACTCTCTTATGCGAGTCATGTTAGACCCAGCTACAAGCATGTCATCAACATATAAACATAAAATAATGTAGCTGTCATTATCCAATCTCTTAAAATAAACACAATGGTTAGAATTACACTGACTATAGCCTTGCTCAGCCATAAAACAATCAAATTTCAAATACCATTGCTGAGATGCTTATTTCAGGCCATACAAACTCTTCTTCAATATGCACACCTGTTTCTCCTTACCTTTGACCTCAAATCCTTGTAGCTGTTCTATATATATCTCCTCCTCCAAATCACCATGGAGAAAGGTAGTTTTCACATCTAGCTATTCCAAATACAAATCTTCAGCAGCCATAATACTTAAAACAATACAAATAGAAGTCATCTTGACAACCAGAGAAAATATCTCATCAAAATTAATGCCCTTTTTCTGTTCCAATCCTTTTACAACTAACCTAGCTTTAAATCTTTTCTTACCTCCATCTTCCTCTTTCAGCCTATAAACCCATTTGTTTGGTAAAGCCTTTTTATTTGCAGGTAACTTACATAATTCCCAAGTCTGATTTTTCAGCAAGGAGTCCATTTCTTCTTTCATTGCAAGCTCCCACTGAACCTATGCATCCACTTGCATAGCTTCATCATACCCTTTTGGTTCACCAGCATCTGTTAACAAAACATAATACAAAGAGGGAGAAAACCTTTCAGGAGGTCTACTTAACCTTGTTGACTGTCTAACATTCACTAGAGTTTGTGGTAATTCTGGTTGCTGTTGCAGAGCATGAGGAACCACTGGAACATCACTATTTGGAGTATCATCCAACACCACATAATCCTTTTCTTTCTTCTCATGCTACTGCAACTGATCTTTGTACAACACCTTCTCATTGAGTATAACATCCCTGCTTCTCACAATTTTCTAATTTTCAAAATCCCAAAGGCTATAACCAAATTCATCAATGCCATATCCAATGAAGGTACACTTTTTTGATTTTGCATCCAGCTTGGTTCTATTTTCAAAATCTACATGTGCAAATGCTTCACATCCAAAGGTTTTGAGAAAAGAATAACTCACCTTCTTACCTGTTCATGCTTCTTCTGGAATACCACAGCCCAAAGTAACCGAAGGACCTCTATTAATTAAATATACATCAGTGTTGACAACCTTTGCCCACATGTTTAAAGGCAGCCCATCATGTAATCTCATGGTCCTTGCATGCTCCATTATTGTCCTATTCATGCGTTCAGCCACACCATTTTGCTTTGGAGTCCCTGGAACCATTTTCTGCCTAAGAATTCCATTAAAGGAACAATAATCCTCAAATTCTTTGCTACAATACTCACAACCATTATCAGATCTGAGATATTTTAATATTTTATCCGTCTCGTTCTCAACCAAGCTTCTCCATTTCTTAAATGTTTCAAATACATCAGATTTCTACCTAAGGAAATAAATCTAAACCTTCCTAGTTGCATCATCTATGAATGTGACATAATACTGAGAGCCACCAAGAGAAGATACTTGAGCCGGTCCTCATACATCTGTATGCACAAGCTCCAACTTTTCATCTTTCTTTTGTTTCCCATCCTTGAGAAAACTGACTCTCTTTTGTTTTCCATACACACAACTTTCACAGAAATCTATATTAATACATTTTAGACCTGGTAAAATTTTCTTAGAATGAAGTACCTTCATACCTTTTGCACTCATATGCCTAAGTCTATTATGCCACAATGTTGTCTCAGAACCTGCAGCAACTGTTCCTGAACCTGTTTGTTTTTTCTCTGCAACAACTAAAGTAGAAGGAACAATATGACCTGTACAAAGATATAAGGTGCCTACTTTCACACCTTTTGCTACTATTAAGGTACCTTTTGAAACCTTTAAATTTTTATCAGTAAATGTAACAATGCAACCTTCTTCAGCTAGCTACCCTGCTGAAATTAAATTCCTAGTGAGCCTTGGATCGTGCCTTACCTCTTGTAGTAGCCAATGATTCCCATTCTGCAACTTAATCTTAATTCTTCCCTTTCCAACAATTTTACGGTGTTCGTTATCTCCAAAATAAACTAGCCCGAAATCCCCTTGGACATAATCAAGAAAATAACTTCTATGGGGCGTAGCATGAAATGAGGCCCCTGAATCTAAAACCCATGAATCGTCAACATTATCTAGGGAAAGAATCAAAGCATCATCTTCAAATTTATTACTTACCACATTTGCCTCCTTATTATCCTCTTGTTTGTCTTCTTTATTCTTCCGAGACCATCAATCTTTCTTCAGATGACCTAGTTTCCCACAGTACCAGCAATCCTTCTGTCCTCTGGATTGGGATATCTTGTCCTTTGATTTTCCCCATGACTTCCCATGACCTCCAGAACCTTTTCCTCTCTCCTTTGATTTGCCCCTACTTTCTGCATTCAAAACACTGCCCGATGTGGATCCACCTGAGCTTTTCCTACAAATTTCCTCACTCAGAATAACACCAACAACATCATCAAATTTTAGGGTATTTGAACTAGAAACAGAGTTACTAACCGCCATTACCAATCTATTCCATCTTTCAGGCAAAGAACATAATATCAGGAGAGCTTTAACTTCTTCATCAAATTTTACATTTACAGAAGTCAATTGACTGGTAATCATATTAAATTCATTTAAATAATCTGTCACAGATCCACCTTCAATCATTTTCAGATTAAATAAATGCTTCATGAGAAATACCTTATTTGAGGCTGAGGGTTTTTCATATAATTTAGCCAAAGCTTTCATCAGACCATCTGTTTTCTTTGCTTCCATTATATTGAATTCCATCGATGGTGCCAGGCACAACTGAATGGTTCCCAGTGCCTTTCTGTCTAGAAGATTCCAATCCTCATCAATCATTGCTGCCAGTTTCTTGGATTCTCCTTCCAACAACCTCCATAAATCCTTTTGATAGAGACAATCCTCCATCTGCATCTTCCATAACTGATAGTTCTGCCCATTAAATTTATCGACCTTTAATTTACCCTCATCTACCATTGCTCCCACTCAACCATGAGACTCCCACTCAACCGTGAGACCTTCCTGTAGATGATAATTGAACACAACCTACTTTAGGGTTAGCTGACAGAAGATATCAATTAAATGCAGATTAAACAGAGGAATGGAAATACATAGAAAATAATAACAACGAGAGACAAGTTTTAACGTGGTTCATCCAAACTTGGGCTACATCCACCAAACAAAGAGTCCAATATTATTATCCAGTAAATCAAACTGATTACAACCAGTAATCCCTACAACTCAATACCATTGCAAATGCTAAAATACAATATCAACGAAAACCCTAACCATTAGCCACTTTTATTAAGCCTTATGTCAGTTACAAAAATAGGGTTTTTTTATGTCGGCTAATAGAAAAATAACTCCCGAAGCCTTTATAAAATAATGGGCAATTTTTGCTTTGATAAATAATTTGGGGGGAAACCGCGCCAATAAAAGTGGGGGAAATTTTACCTCTGAGTTTGATTAGGCTCTATATAACAACAATCTCCCACTTGAAGACTGATTAGACTCCACACCATATCAGATGTTGTGCGAGGTTTGATCTCCAAGTAACATCCCAAAATTGGATGTTGTGTAGAGATCAAACTCCACACGACATCCTGGTTTGGAATAGGGTATCAATGATAAGTCATAGGGAAAGTAGGGTTGTTTGGGGTTTAATCTCCAAACAACCCATGATGATTTGATCATGTTGTTTGGACTAAAGCTAGGGTTTTGAAAACCAAACACAGAAAAACTATGAAATCAAAACGACATGATGAACATAAAAATGACACTCAGAGAGGAATTGAAATAAAAACCTTATCTTAGATCATGCACACAGAACTAGGTTTACAAATGAAACAACAAGTAAACAAAATGTTGTAATAGAGAATCGAAAGACTAATACATACCTACTCAAAAGTGAACTCAAATATGAAATCAAGAGGGCACAAAAATGATGAACATGCACATCTAGGGCATAAATGTTAGCAAGAGAGGCGACGAGTATCAAGGAATGAAGAAAAACACACTAAAATGCAAAGATATGGGAAAAAGAGATTTCCCAAATCTTTTCATAAATGAGCATTAATGTTCAAGTGTGCTGGAAAAGGAGTGTAATTGAGGAAATTTTTTCGCAATTACATCCTTCATGCAATTGCACAAAATGTCTCCACAATTACATATCACACGCAAGTGCGCAAAAATTTAGTGCAATTACACCAAAGTCTCAAAAATGACTAACACTGGAAAAATAAAAACTTACAAAATACTAGAAACAAACTATGACCCAAATCAAAGAGTTTTTTTGATGGATTAACAACACTTGAGATGACCTAGAAATGTCTTGATTCATGTACTTAGAGGACATGGGCTATGAAACAGACAAGTTTTGTAGGGGTTATCCCATGAATTGAGCAAGCTAGAATTTGAGGATAACAACTGGCTCTAACTGGGGAGCTTCCTTTGATCATCCTTTGAAGCGATCGAAGGGAGAAAATCCCAGAACCCTAAGTGCCTTTATCCAACCATTGGGCTATAGAGTCAGGGGACAAAACACAACATAAAACAATAGAACGAAAAAGACCACAAAACTATACAAAAAGTACAAACTTATCTATCGCTTCACTGAGAGAAAAGCTTCAGATGTTGTCCATTGTGAGGTAGAAGAAAAGGTGTTCCATCTTGAAATTTCAAAAGAAAGTTGTTTTCACCACAAACCTGGTGAATCACAAAAGGACCTCTCCACAAAGAATCAAATTTTCCATGCATTCCTTTCGACTCTCTTATTTTGTCCCATAACAGGACTTGATTTCCATTTTGGAAACTCTGGGATTTTGCCTTCTTGTTAAAGTGCTTATTTACTTGACTTTGATTGTCTGTAATGTGATCCACCACCTTCACACATTGTTCCTCAAGTTCAACAAGAAACATAAACATGCTTGTCAATTGAACTATCAAAAGTTTCATCTTCTATGGCCTTAGCCAACTTTAGAGTGGGCAACTCCAATGTGATTGGTATTTTGACATTCAGACCATACATAAGCTGAAATAGAGATATGCCAATTTCCTGTTTGGGTGTAATACGATCTGCCCACAATGCATCATACAATGCCTTGTGCCAAGTTCTTTAATTCTCATCAACCAACTTTCTGATTATGGTGGCTAGATTCTTATTGCTTGATTCAGCTTGACCATTTCCTTGGGGATAATAGTCTGAAGAATGAGCAAGAATGATCCCATACGCAAAACAAAATTCAGTTATCTCATGAGAAGAAAAAAAGTAGCATTATCTACTACTATCTTGTTTGGCACTCTGAACCTTGAAATAATATTCTCCTTGAGAAAATTGCAAACCACTTCAGAAATAGCGTGCTTCACAGGAATTGCTTCCACCCTTTTTGTGAAGTGATCAATGTCCATGAGAATATAACTATGCCCTACACTTGATTGTGGATTCACTCCTCTGATGAAATCAATACCCCATTGTTAAAAGGGTTCCTCAATCACTACCAACTTGAGGGGTAGAGCTGCCAACTTGGGTTTCCCCACAAACTACTGACATAATTCACACTTACGCACCCAATTGTACACATCTTGAAAAAGTGTGGGCCAATAGTACCTTGCTGTCAAAATTTTGTGAGCAGTAACTGGAGCTGAAAAATGTCAACCATATGCCAAGTTGTGAAAGGACTCCAACAACTTACCTTACTGAATTTTGTCAACACACCGAAGAAAAACTCCATCAATACTTCTCTTGTACAAGCCATTGTCCCATAGAACAAAGTTTACAACCTTTAGTTTGATTGTCCTTTTCTCCTTATATGAGAAATGCTCTGGGCATTCTCCATATGTGAGGAAGTGTGCAATATTAGAATACCATTCGTCTGTTGTGCTCATTAATAAAATTGTGGGAAGTATCTCAGTATTCTCTTCCTCATTATCATATATCTTTGTAGGTATGTTATCAATGATCAACTGACACAAACCTTTCCCATGAACCAACTTGGTGGGTCTAATCTCCATGTCATACTCTTGGATCTTAGCAATCCAATTACCCCTTTTACTCCCAAACTCTTGCTGAGTCAAGATAGACTTGACTGTTGAATTAGGCACTAAAGCAATAGTGTGAGAGTTAAGAATATAGTGCCTAAAATGCTTAACTGCTTTTACCACAACATAAGCATGCTTCTCCATAGGTTAGTACTTGAGTTCATGAGCTTTCAAGGGACAACTCATGAATGCTATTAGAGATTCGATTGCTTCCTTGTTTTGTTGTACAAGAATGGCAAATAGGGTATGCTCAGAAGCATATCTGTACATGATAAAATCTTTGGTGTAATCTGGACAAACGAAGACTGGAGCATGTGCTATCGCCTCTTTACCTTCTGCACTCCAATGGAAAGTAGATTTTCCCTTCATCATATCTACAATATGATGAGTCTTTTTTGTATGATGAAATGGGTAAGTTCATTGTTGTTTACCTAGATGATTTGCCTATCTTTTCCAAGAACCATCAAGATCATTCTCATCACTTGCGACAAGTTTACACAATTAGCTACTTTGGCGGGCATCACATTATCAGAAGCACTAGAGTCTATGACACAATTATTGAGTTTATGGCCATTAACAAGAAGGAGATATAAAACGGTTCTATTTTTCCAGCAGCAGAGGAAGGAGTGGCAACTAAGTTACTTTGGGTAGGTCTTGTTTTAGTAGCAACAGGGGTAGTTTTGGAAAAATCTTGGCTAACAGGGGTAGCTTTGTTCTTGACAAATTTAGCCAATCTTTCAAATTGTTTGGGGTTAGCTTGAAGATACTCAACCTCTGACATTTGAATTCTGGTCTTATTAGCATGGTCTATAATATCAAAGGATTGATAGGGATTTGCTAAAGAAGACACGGGAATTTCAGCTTGTGGTTTTGGACTAGATACACTGGTTTTAGATGTAGAAGAAGAAACAAGAAGATTTAGTGTACTTGCTTGTTTTCTGCCAAGTCTTTTGATTGAACTGGTAAAGGAGTGACCCCCTTTTCACAATTGTGATCATCGGATGTGGATCATCCTTTGACTTGGCTCTATCAACCTCATGAGGATGATTGAGCTGATTTTGAGAATGGGTGAACATAGTATAAGACTCACCATATGCATTTTCTTCTTGTTCAGCCTCTTCTTCATAATTGAGAAACCCGATATTAGAGTCGCCGGATAACTCTTCTTCACCCTCCATGAAGAGCTTAGCATCATCTTCTTGATCATGTTCTGATTGAGGGAGATTATCTTGATTCGATTCATAATAACCTACTGCTGCATTTATAGGTGGTGCTTCCAAAGCAAGCCTTCCTTGTGGTGGGGGAAACCTATTCTGGTTTTGGTTCCTTGCAGCATTGCCTCGATAGTTAGGAGCACTTGGGTATGTTCTCCTTGTAATGTCTTTATAGGAAGGAATAGACAAACTCTGAGACATCTACTTTTTGAGAGCCAACAACTCGTTGGCTAGTTTTGCACCATGGGATCTGTGGTGCTAGTAGAAGGTGCGGTCGAAGAAATCTATCCTCTAGACTAGTTTGAATTTTTCCTTATCTTTCCAGCAAGGATTATATCATTCTCAATCTCAATATCCATATTTTGAGCAGCTGTAAGATCAGCTAGGGCTGCTCTTCGTAGGATAAAACTCACCTCTAGTAATTGAGTGTTTATAAAGAAACACATTAGATTTTCAGGTGTTGGTTGAGCAACAATTGGAATTCTATTTGTTAGTTTATTAAATTTAGCCACAAACTCATGCATGGGTTTTTGTGGTTCTTTTTTCATCTGTGTAAGATGAGCCAATAATACATGAGCATCTTCAGCTAGTTTGAATCTTGCTTCAAATCTGGTTCGAAGTATATCCCAACCAGTAATAATCTTGCTGGAAGATGATAGAACCAATCGACAGCCACTTCTTGAAGTGTTTCAACAAACAACCTCATAGACACATCTTCATGTTCTACTTCAAGAACACCGCATGCAATGTAGAATGCTGTAATGTGCTCATCCGAATGCTATTTACCATCCTCGTAAAACTTGGGAAAGTTCTTATGTGAACCCCGAGGTAGTTCATGTGGTGGCGGAGTCAAATTCAATGGCCCAAAGGCATTTCCCCACAGTCCTGGAACAACCATTCTACCAGGGTTGAATGGAGGGATGACAAACCTTTGAACTAGTGTGATAGGTAGAACTCTATGAGCACTGGAAGCTTTGCCCGGTATAGGAGACTTTGCGTTGGCAGGATCAGAAAACTCCTTGTACATTGAAGAGGTGTACTTGATCGCACATGCAAAAAATCAAAGTTATGTTTTTGCAAGAGCTAAAAAGTAGGATCAATGATTCCTTGAGATCTTATACCACATGTATAACTTTGTTCCACTAGAGTGCAAACTTAATAGAAAGATAGATTAGTAACCACAAAATAATAAGACTGGTATACTTCAACCAAAATTGAGAGGCTCTTGGTTGCATATTCTTCCCCAGTAGAGTCACCAAAAACTGTTGGGTGAATATTTTGTTATCAACTAATTGAGAACAACATGCTTATATCAACCACAATGTGATGAGATATAATCTCTCCTCTGAGAAAGAGGAGGCTCCCTTCTTATTGCCCACTACAATCAACAAGTACTTACTATGTTTATGTACACTAAAAACTAACCTGTGGATGTTGCCATTTCATCTATTTCTCCTTTTTCAGAAAAGATGTTCACTTACAAAATTTCAATATCAAATCCTTGATTCTTACATAGTGAGATAAACTAAAAACTACTTGTTAGAATAATAATAACCAATATCAAAATTGAATAAACGTAAGAATACTCAAAGTGATACTGGAATGAGTTAATATCAAGAAACCCACAAAAGCTCAAAGTCTTTTGTTGCTTCTTTCGCTGACTTGAAGTTGAGAACATATAAAATAAGGTGCAGCCCAAAGTCTCCACCGTATGCTATAATGAGATTAACGAACACATAAGATAGCTAGCAGCTCAAAGTCTTCTAATATCTTCTACTTACAAACATAAAACATAAACCCAAAGATAATGTTGTAGCACAAAGTCTCCAAAATCAGATTTAGAACATCTCCCATAGTATCCAAAATCACACTACAATTTGATCAAATGCATAAGAAAGTATAAGAGAAAAGACATAAGAACATCTCCAATGTACCAAAAGTTTTCTTCAAGACAAAGATTGAAACGTCCACTTGCTTTTCTTATTATTGATAAAATATGATTTACAACTTGAACACAAAGTTTCAAAATGCTCTTCAATTTGGCAAAGTTTCGATTTAATAACTAAAAGATACCATTTACATAAGAGTCCCTCTTTATTTATAGGGAGAGGCTAAGAGCAAAAATAGGAAAATTACAACTAATTTGACTTATTCAAAATCAGAGTTCCAATTGACTTAGGACTTTGTCTCACAACTTCATGTAATCTGATTTTACAAAATGACATGGAGTTTGTCAACTACAAATTACAAAATACATAACTAAAGCATGGAAAAATAACTATCCTTGGGCACTTCTTCATCATCTTGGTCCTTCTCCAAAAAAAATTCATATCTCTTCATGGTAGCTTGGACTTCATTACTGTCAGGCCTCGGTGTATGCTTGGAGATGGTAAGCACTCGGGTGACGGAATCCGTGAGGGTGTCGGGCATGCTCTTGTGCTTATTCAATATCTTTTGCAACCTATTCAAAGTTGTCTAAAACTCTGCCAACCTGTTGGCACCTTCAATTTTTGGAAATTTGAAGTGCAATTATGTGTTCAGTTTGCAGTTGCAACTCAGAAACACTCATGTCGAATTTGCTTGTGTAGCCTACTTGGGAGCATGATAAATTAGAAAATGTTCATTGTCATGAGCTACCACTTGTTGGACATACTCATGTGTCATATGTGAGTAGATTTGCCTAGTTTCACAGTCTAAGGCCTTCATTTGATCAGTTTTCAAAGCCCAAACTAGTGGAGTCCTGGAGAGTTTTTATGTCTGCACTTTGCAAATCTACCCCGAAGCCCATCTTCGCTGAATAAAATTTTGCAACTCAGAGGTCATCTTGCAAATCCATATGGTAGAAAGTTTTTTGGTATATATGGTAATATGCCTATTCAATTTTATGCTCCTTGGATGAGTTCTGATGGGCTATTTAATATTTTTTTGACTACTCCTGGACTAAATTTGACATCCTAAAAAAGTTGCAAATTTTGAAATTTTGAGAGTGACCCAGTTGATGTTTTGGTCTCAAATGACTCTAGTTTCAATTCCATAGCCATCTGAGCTCATTTGGTATATCATTTTAAATTTAACATTTTCCCGTAACTTGTCGGCAAGGCTAGTTTACAAAGGAGGTACACAAATTTGATGAGTTGGGCAAAAATGGACAACAAACCCATGTTTTAAATAATTGATTATGCTCTCCTGCAAATTTTTGTTGTCTTCGGATAACCGGTGTGCCTATGGTGACATTAGTCTGTTTTGGTTGGCAGGGAAATTAAAATTTTCCCAAGTGCAAATGTTTTGACATTGCCATTTTTAGAACATTTTAATGTATTAATTTTTGGCATGAAGTTATAAAAAGGAAATATAAAAATTTGACATAAAGTTTTATTAAATTGTTTCAGCATTTAAATGAAACATTTCGCTCCTTCGTCGAGGGTAAAAATTGGCCTCTGCAGAAGTGAATGCTGCAGCGAAAAGCAAATTAAATAATTTAAATTTTTGCCAGGGTCAAAGATCAGTGGAAAAGGCATGTTAGAGGATTTATTTTAATACCTTTCCATGTATTTCAAATTTCGCTGAAGGTAAAAATGAGCTCTGGCAAAATGGAAAGCTCCAGTGAAATCATTTTTAAATGTATTATTTGTTTGCTGGAGTTAAAGGTGAGGGGGAAAAGGATATTAAAAAGCTTTATTTTATTCTTTGGTTCTCATTTCGTTGTCCCGTTGGAGGGAAAAAAGGGGGTCGGCGAAATCACATTGCTTTGGTGAAATCACATTGCAGCCACGTGGGGAAGACTTGTTGGGTCGTTTTTGCCCCATTTTTTGCATTTTATTGGTGGTTTAGCTCCGAAAATGCCCAGGTAATATCAAGAAATGTCTTAGCAAGTTTTTTAAAGTGCCTGGAGAGGTTTTTCAATGCCCCAGCAATGTTTTTTCAGCCTCAGAATGGATAAAAACGGGCCAGAGTTAAGAAAAACACCCCAACACTGTTTCAAATGCCTTTCAATGTCTGAGAACACCTCCAATGAGTTTTAAGATGCTATTGGATTTGTTTTAAACATCCTGGCATAAGAAAAAATGCTATGGCAAGCATAAACACAGGACAACATCAACAAAAATGACCTGCAAATGTTTTCCATGCCCAGGAGCAAATAGTGAAGTTCTGAGGGGCATAATATATCAATAAAATTAAAAGTTTATTTGCCAGTGATAGGATAAAGCCTTGGGGGTTATTTTCTTTACTCACCAAGTGAAAATGTAGTTAGGAAACCATTTTTACCAGCTGGGTAAAAATGTGGACATGAATAAATTTTTTTGGGGAGAATGCATTTTCAGTTACCAGAAGAAGACAAAATGAAGAGGAAGTTAGGAGATGTTGTGGCATCTTCCTCATGCCAATCAGTTGTAGAATCAAGGGGTTCAACTGTGCCATGTGTTTTTCTCTCTTTCTTAAAATGTAATTTATGAGTCATTTTTGGTTGTTGGTTCCAGAACATGCTTTCAAGCAAGGTCTGAAGTATGGAATTCAATCCAGGGGTTATATTTTACTGTAATAGTTTTGATATCTGATTCATATAATGATAGGTCTACTTGTGTGTAAATTTCTGTAATGGATTCAAAAATCTTTTCAATAAATCAATGTAAGACCATACTTCTGCTATCAATATTATACTCTATCTCCATTGAATGTCTGGGTGTTTCAAGGAATCCAAGGGGTTTCTAGGGGTACACTTGTTACTCTCTACATTTAATTTCTGTTAGTTTATATTTCAAGGAGATACATTAATGATGTTTTGCTTAAATATCTAAGTAAACATGCTTTCAGGGCAAATATTTGGGACATTTCAGTACATTGTGGATAAATAAGAATGGAGTTAATTATGAAAACAGGAGGGAAGTTGAGAGTTGAATGTTTCTGTAAGGTAGAAACCTAACTAGTTGAACTCATTATGTTCTCTTTTTCATTATGGGTTTTGATCCATGTGTGACTCTGTTACCACGAGATTGGGCACTGATCTAAGGCAGTCATGTATAACCCTGCCCCATTTAAAATCTAATGAATCTTTCTAATTTTCATGTTTAACTAATTTCTGGTTTTCTGTATCTTCATGGAGATTAAAGAACACATAGGTTATGCTTGGAAATGATTCTGATGTAACTTCTTTGTGTGTTTGAGATGAAGGTACTCCTATTTAATTAGTTCTCAGTGTTTATTCAAGGTTTAAAGGGATCATGCCTAGAGATGAGTAATTGTGTAAACACCCCTTATTCATTTTCCTGAGAACTAGCCACATTTTAAAGGCTTGTAGTGAGTTGTCTAGTGCAAGTTTTATCATATTTCCAGGCCCAAAATAGGTACACCTGCCTGACTCCTATGGAGCTCAAAGAGCAGAAGGCTATGTTTAGCCTTGTTTGTTGGCCTTTCTTGTCCTCAACCTGATGATAGTTTAGGATCTTTGCCTTAGCCTATTGATCCCCTGGCTTAGGTACTATGATTTTCCTTAGGGTTGGGGGGCAAGAAAAACCACCAATAGATTGGTGACTCCGCTGGGGATAGCTAAGAATCATGTCTTATCTTGAGTCATATTTTCCCTTGTTTTATTTGGAAAGAGTCAAATAATTTGAAAGACTAGAGAATCCAGTTCCTAAGGAAATTATTGCAGCATGTTTGGATATTTTGTGAAAATATTGGTACTCAGTTGGTGGAATGGACTCAGAAAAGTATTTCATATTTGAGGAACCTCCAGTTGCTTGAAGATCTTGTCCTCTGCAAAGAGGTGGCGACTCTGTTTCAAGAACCTGATAAAGAATACAAAGAAGTTCCAGATTTGTATAATTTTCAATTAAGAAGGGTTAACAACTGTTGCAATTGCTCCAGGTATTTCTATTTTGGTTTTCAAAAAAGAGCTTATGTAAAGACCATGTATATGAGTTTTAATGAAGTCTCTAATCAAGTGTTAGAGCACTAAGAAATGGAAAGGGTAGTGATAGTTTGGCATACTTTTGGGTTATTAATTGCAGCCTTGTATTGTAAGATGAAGTATGTGTTTTCAATGTTCTAAGAATTGTGCTCATTAAAAGGAGATCTTAGTGGTAGCTGTAATGAGTTATGTTTTTTTTGTAATGTTAAGATCTAGTTGTAAGAGAGAGTTGGTGAAAACTCCAACATCATGATGCACCAATGTATGCATTCTTTCATGTCTCCAAGTATAACCATGACATGTGATCAGCCCCATCCATATAATCAAAGAAATTTCAGCACTGAAAGGTACAAAGCCATAATTTTTGATGGCATTTGTGGTTTCCCAAATGTCATACCATTTGAGATTAGAGATAAAATACCAAAGTTCAATGGTGAAAAGTTTGAATCAATAAGAAATCATATACAAAATTTCATTGATGTAATAGATGATTATGAGGTAGATCATGAGGATGTGATCATGAGGCTATTTATTCAGTCTCTGAAAGGAGATGCAAGAGACTGGTTCTCTTATTTACCAATGTGCTCTATCTATACTAGGGGTGAGTTTGAGGCAAGTTTTATGGAGCAGTTTAGTGAGAGGATTAATGCAAGTGCAACAATTAGTGCTTTAATGGGCATTTAGAAGGAAGAAGATGAGTTAGTCCCAGCATTTAACCTAACATTTGTTAAAACATTGAGGGAGATCCTTAAAACCATGAGGCCAAATGATGCAACGAGCTTAATTATTTACTTGGGAGCTTATGACAAAAGGATGAGTTACCATTTGAGGGATAAAGACCCTGTGACCTTTGATCAGGCCTTTGAGGTGGCCATGATAATTGAGAATAACTGGAAATATGGAATGACTAGAAGCCTCAAGCCTAAAATTGTGAGCCATCACAGGGCTTCATATGCCAGCAAACAATGTAATTCAAATGGTAATGATGGAGTCCCAAATAACTAATAGCCTGCTACCCCAGTTTATAATTCAATCTGTCATGCTAGTCATGCTTCTTTCAATGCAAAAATTGAGTCAAAACATGGTGCAATGTACACAAATGATATAAATATGTTCCAGACTACAGTTATACCTCATGCACATGTGGAAAATTCATATGGTCAGCTAGGTAATGATGTGTGTACATCTAAAAATAAAATTTCAAGTGACATGTGTGTGACTGATTTTGAGAGTCCTTTTCTTCATGAAGACAGTATTGGTATCCAAGGTGTAGCTAGCTTGTTTTTAGCCTTGTTTTATATGAAAAAGGGGGATGACGGGGTTTTTGTTTTAGTTTGAATCCTCCTTTCCACAAAACATTCCAAGGGCTTTTCAACCAAGTGCTTCTCCCATCGAGAGGAGAGTCATCTATCAGGTTGGGTTGCCACTTGGTTTTCTGCTGGAAAATTCATAAGTTATCACACAATGTTGCCAATTAATTCTTTAATGCTCTTGAAACCTTAATTTAAGCAAAACAGTGATCAAATATGTGAATTACGACAAATGCTACAAGAATGAAGTAAAGGGCAGAGAACCTTAACTCACTATTTTTCACAGTTTGGAAAATGCAAAAGTCAGGGACAACAGTGATGGCGCCCTAGTCCAAGGCACTGATTTTTCTATGGATTCCCAATCTCCTTCTGGCACTGATCTCTGCTATATTTTCTATTTTCTGTGATCCAACAGTGGAGGACAAGGATGATGGCGCCCTAGTTCACTGTAGGAGATTCTTTCGGATGTCAAAATATCTACAAACCCTAATGCTCATTATCCAGTCTATTTCTGTAGCTTCGGATGCGAAGGACAAGGTTGATGGCACCCTAGTTCAATTAGGCTCCTTCTTTAGGATCTAGAATCTCCGCAGTGTCCTCCTGCTCCCTGCAACTCCACTTCTCCCACTTTCGCAACTTGTAACCTACAATCACATGGAATGTGGGAGGGGGTTGTGGTGTTTAGAGGCTTGTCTCAGTCAAGCCCCGAAGAGACATTCAAGTCTTCTGAACACCATTGTCAGAGAGAGTGCATATCCTTGTGGGATAGAGGCAAAAATCCAAATGATAATGACGATAACACATAATAAATGTCACCTTGATGATGAAGCTGTCATGGAAGGAAGAAGCTCTTCAATGCCATAAAGAGGACATGGAATCCAACCTGCAAAAACGAACACAATAACAATGCTATGCTCTGCAACACAATGAATGCCTTGATCACCTTAACATAAGCTCATGAATCACAATATCCATCTAGTATGCAAATGATAACCTAAACATGCTTATAAATGCAACTACTAAGATTCCTGCCACGAATTTTGTAACTAAAACTTATGATGTCGGCCTGGGACCCAAATAACGGTCACAAACCTGACATTTGAATTTAGGGTAGACCCAAAATAGGGCTGGACTAGGGTGCTAGTGCCCAAGTCCACCCCCTCATTTTTTTTTTGAGATCATTAAAATAGCCCCCCTAGGTCCTATTTGTCACAAGACCCAAGGGTTTTCTCATCAGGAGTCCAAATTAACATGCAAGATGATCTAAATGCATTCTAAAGACCTGGGAGCTAAACCTTAAGAGGGAAAATCCCCCAAGGGTGCATTTTCCAACATAACATTTAGCCCCCACTTTAATGTATGTATAAACGCAAGGCCAATACATGCATTAAAGTACAGTCAACAAACATAGCAAACACGCCAGGCACAGTGAAGACATGCAAAACACAGAGAAGATAGTTACAGGAAAGCAAAACATGGAGAAGACAGTATTGAAGACACGTAAAATAGAGTGAATACAGTGAATGCAGTGATTATTTCTTTTCTTTTTAATTTTTCCCATATATGAATGCAAATACAAGCATGAGGAAAGTAACAATGCAACATACAATCCCAAAGGGAAAACACGCCATATTAAACCTCAAGTGTAAGTGAAGCATGTCACTACACATACACAAGAGGGGAAATCACGCCATACAAAACCCAAGTGGGGGTTAGCCACACAAGGGGGAAAACACATAGAAGACACATGGAAGACACGAAGAAAACATGACAAACAAGCGATGGGGTGAAACTATTGCTAGGTTCATCACCATCTCAAGCACATTACAGGCACACACTGACGATTGGGCTTTGCCACAATAATCACTGAAAACACGCTCAAGGGTTGGGTTAGTCACATAACCGCTCCCCACCTCGTGATGAGGACTTTTGAAAATGACAGGATAATGGAATCTCTCTGAGAAATACACCATCCCTACCTCACGATGAGGGCTTAAGATAAAAGGATATGCTTGATATCTTGCCTCCACAAAGGGCTTAAATGATTGTGATTGATTTTCATATTGTTCAAACATGCTTTACTATCATCTAAAGTAGACAACTTACCTTATATATGGCCCCACCTTAAGGTGGTTGATATCACGTACCGATATCAAGCACATCAAGGTAGGAAGAAAACACACAAGGGAACACGAGATTTCGCAAAGCCCATGCTCCCCAGAGGTGACATGTACTTGACGATCACTGAATGTTCCCACAAACACATCCCTGTAAGAAAAGTGTTGGTGTCCAAATAATCATGATAAACAACAATGCATATGATCAACTACATGAGAGAGCCAAGCAAGGCGATACCCATGATAAACAAAGTGCATAGAGAAACGAAATTGTTAAAGTGTTTGTTAACAAGATAAGATAACATCGACATCAACATCAAGATAGAGAAATCACAGAGTGATTCCACTAGCCAAGCGTTGGATAATATGTTACAACCCCGTCGTCATGTATGGACTAGGTCCATTTTTTGATTACTCTCGAAAGGGACACTAGGTCCACATCAATATAATATGTTTTTCATCATCCACCAGCTAGGTGCAAACACTAGAGGAAGGTAAACAATAAATCAGAGAGGAGAACAAGTGAATTAGGGATAGTCACATAGGAGGGTGCCCCCAAGTCATCAACCGCAACGTTATGTCCGTAAGACACAAAACAAAACAATGAAATCATATGAGAGGAAATATAGAAGAATGATGATACAAATAGAAGAAGGGTCACAACAGAGGTGGTCTCCCAGTATCCTTGACCTTACAAGAGAATCAAGGCTCATCCTAGGAGGCCTAAACAACACATAACACATCACGGGGGAAACACAACACGAAGGTAAAGGATTAGAAATACTTACCTGATTCAACCCAATGTTAAGAGCATACATAGCTAAGTAATCTCTCATGTTGTCTTGGTCTTGTTGATATTACATTAACATTAAGCTTAGGATGACGAGAGACTTTCTTTTCTTTAAAAGGATTATATCCAATGCCACTTGAGTAATGTGTTGTAGTGGATTCGATAGGTACTCAAATCCCTTGTTGATTTACACCACATCCATTACCTACATAGTCACAGTTGTTATAAAGGATTTTAAATCCTCAACCATAGAGAGATATCAGTTCCTTAGAAGATGGCGAGGCCTCATATGTATCATAATCTGTAGTATAAGTAGGAGTGTTGTCTTTGTTTTCAACCAAGGAGACTTTAAGTTTCTTAGGTGCTTCCACAGGTTGTTTAGATGAGATCGATGCAACTTTTGAGGTGCTAGGGTTGTTAAGTTTATATTTCCCTACACTGCAAGGATTAAAATCTAATGAACCCCAATCGTCACCAAAAAGTGCATTCGATGGTTGAGGGTTTTGCACAATATTATCTGTGGCAAGAGGTATTGTTGAATGAACTTGTAAATTGTTTAGTCTCGAATGATTGTTAACTTGGTATTGCTTTTCAATACAAAAATAGTTATTCGGGTCAGGATCAATTTTGATGGTGTGGACCTTGTTTTGATAAATAAACTTTATTGATTGGTGAAGGGTAGACAGAACTACCCCCATGGCATGAATCCACAGTCTATCGAGAATCATATTATATGAGAGAGAACTCGGCATAACATGAAAAAGAGTATCTAATGTCATAGGTCCAACCTTTACGGGTAAAGTTATGGTACCCATTGATTGTCTTCCAACATTATCAAAGCCATGAATGCTAGTCCTATCTGGTTTAATTAAAGGTGTGTTAATCTTGATTTTGTGTAGTAAGTCCAAGCTACAAACATTAAGAGTTGCGCCATTGTCAATCATAACTTGCTTTATCAACTTTCTATCTATCGTGACGTATATTATAAGTGGATCATATTGGTTTTGAACTTCAATCAATGGTAATTCATGTTGTTGAAATAGAATATCTATTTTTGTCATATTTATACTGTCTAACACAGCTGCTACATCAGTCAGTTTAGTAGTAGGTGGAACAATCACCTTTTGTAAAGCTTCTTGGAGGATTCCATGGTATGTAGGCGATGTTTGTATTGAATCTCAAAGAGAGATCTTAGCTGGAGTAGCATGAAGCTACTTGACAAGATCATATTCTTGACCACTTTTATGAGTAAGATGAGGTGGTGGAGGGAGCATAGGTTGAGAACATGGAAGAGAGACAAGCACATGCGGTGCTTGTTTACTTTGCTTGTTATTATGGGTGTTATATGTGTGAGCAATCACATTGCGGTATGGTTGTGGCAACATATTTTGAACACCTTGAACCGTAATCACCGGTTTCAAGGAAGAAGATGCACTAGGTGTCCCCCGCACAACCATCTTAGGAACATTGTTACAAAGTCTACTAGTGAAAATTGAATTAACATTGTTTTCCTCTTGATTATACCCAACATCAATCCCTAAAGGATTTAATGTAAGAGACCTTTTCTCATCCACTAATGTTTCATTTTCCAATGAGGGTAGCGTAATGTTTAGGAATGTGTCAATGATTTCATCCTCTTGTGCTAGTATATCCTCATAGGAGGAATCATCATTTTTTATGTCATCATCACATGATTTAACTATGAATTCCAAAGCGGTAGAAGTTTCACACTCATCATTCTCAATGTGTTTTGATAAATCTTCTACTACCGAAGGGTATGTATATATTAGAGATATGAAGTTGTCAAAATCAAATACATAATCAAGGATTTCAAATGAAGAGCATTTAAATATATCCTTGTGATACATAGCTTGTATATAAGTGAGAACATGAGGATTCATATTAATGAATTTGTAGAACTTCTCAAAGCTTGTGACATATGTATGTATAGATTCCAAAGAGTATTGAGATGCCATAATGAAATATATTGTAAGGTTGCAAAGCAGTATCAAATCATATTTTCAAGATCTTCCAAAACTTATGCAAAAAACAAATGCAAAAGTGATGTCAAATATGCTCTAAAATGCTTGATTTTTTGACTTTTCTCAATGCAAACTAGTGAAGAAAAGGTGTTGTGAGGATTTTCAAGAGGGACAAAAAATGATATGCCTAACAATAGTCCACTAACATAAAAATACCTTTCACAACACGCTTTTGAAGCAACTCTAGAGAGTCGATAAGTCAAAACCTAGTGAAAATAGGCCAAAATATGAGATTTTTCACCGAATCTCAATGCAAAAGAGTAGGGAAATGGGTGTTGTAAGGAAAATGATGATGGACAGAAACTTATAACAGTAATAACAACCACCTAATGACAAAAAATCTGTTACAACACGCCTATAGTGCCACTGTAGATCAAACCCTAGTGCAAAAATATGTAATTTTTCACAAATTTTCAATGCAAATGTCTAGAAAAAAGGGTTTTGTAAGGAAATTGAGAAGGGGCAGAAAGTAATAAGTATGATATCAGTCCAATAAAGCCACAAGATCCTTCAAAACACACCTATAATGCAATCCTATATTCAAAATAAGCTAAAATTTAGTGAAAATTGCTAGTTTTTTGTCGAAATTGAATATGTGTAAATGCAAATCTTTGAAATGTAAATGCAAAAACACACTAAGATGCAACACTATATGCAAAACCAGATTTGAATGAGTGCCTAAGATGAGTAGTAAAATCTGAAATAAGATTTTCACTACAAACCCTATTTTTTGAAATTACTAGGTTATAGGAAAAATTCAAAATTTCAAGCAAACCCTAGCAATTTTAATATGTAAAATATAGTGCAAGGATTAAAATATGATGAATTTATATAAGATCTAATTTAAAAATTAGAAATTAAGTTAAATTAAATTAAATGAAAATTAATTTAAATGAACTCAAATTATTTGAAAATCAAGCCAAAAGTGCCAATTTTTTTAAATTTTTTTTAAAATTTCAAATGCAATGAGAAGAAAATTAAATAAATGAATGAATTTCAAATCTAATGCAAAAAATTGAAATTAAATGAAAATTAATTCAAATTAAATCAAAATGCAAGCTAAAAATGCCATTTGTTTTCAAAATTTTCAAATGCAATGAGATAAAAATTAAATAAATGAATGAATTTCAAATCTAATGCAAAAATTTGAAATTAAATAAAAATTAATTCAAATTAAATTTAATTAAATCAAAATGCAAGCTAAAAATGCCAATTTTTTTTGTAAATTTTCAAATGCAATGAGATGAAAATTAAATAAATGAATGAATTTCAAATATAATGCAAAAATTTGAAATTAAATGAAAATTAATTCAAATTAAATCAAAATGCAAGCTAAAAATACCAAGTTTTTTTCCAAAATTTTCAATTTTTTTTGTAAATTTTCAAATGCAATAAGAAAATTATGAATTAAATGAAAATGAATTTAAGATCTAATGCAAAAAAATTAGAAATTTAATTAGATGAAATTAGATTAATGCAAACTATGTCAAAATTCAAACCCTAGTTTGCAATTTTTTTTTCAAAATTTTTAAATATGTCAATTTTTTTGTAAAATTTCAATTGTAATATGAAATTGATGAATGCAAGAAATGCAAATCTGAAGTACAACACTCAGCAAGGTGCAAAATTCATTAAAAAAATGGGTTCACCAAAATGTTTAATAGTGAAAAAGGGGGATGACGGGGTTTTTGTTTTAGTTTGAATCCTCCTTTCCACAAAACATTCCAAGGTCTTTTCAACCGAGTGCTTCTCCCATCGAGAGGAGAGTCATCTACCAGGTTGGGTTGCCACTTGGTTTTCTGCTAGGAAATTCAGAAGTTATCACACAATGTTGCCAATTAATGCTTTACTGCTCTTGAAACCCTAATTTAAGCAAAATAGTAATCAAATCTGTGAATTACGACAAATGCTACAGGAATGAAGCAAAGGGTAGAGAACCTTAACTCACTATTTTTTACAGTCTGGAAAATAGAAAAGTCAGGGACAATAGTGATGGCACCCTAGTCCAAGGTACTAATTTTTCTGTGGATTCTCGATCTCCTTCTAGAACTGATCTCTACTATATTTTCTATTTTCCATGATCCGACAGTGGAGGACAAGGTTGATGGTGCCCTAGTCCATTGCAGGAGATTCTTTCAGATGTCAGAAGATCTATAAACCCTGATGCTCATTGTCCAGTCTATTTCTGTAGCTTCAGATGCAGAGGAAAAGGTTGATGGCGTCCTAGTCCAATTAGCCTCCTTCTTCGAGATCTGGAATCTCTGCAGTGTCCTCCTGCTCCCTGTAACCCCACTTCTCTCACTTTTACAACCTGTAACTTGCAATCACATGGAATGTGGGAGGGGGTTGTGGTGTTTAGAGGCTTGCCTCAGTCAAGCCCTAAAGAGACATTCAAGTCTTCTGAACACCGTTGTCAAAGAGAGAGAGTGCGTATCCTTGTGGGATAGAGGTAAAAATCTAAATGATAATGATGATAAAACACAATAAATGTCACCTTGATGATGAAGCTCTCATGGAAGCAAGAAGCTCTTCAATGCCATGAAGAGAAGATGGAATCCAGCCTGCAAAAACAAACACAATAACAATGCTATGCTTTGCAACACAATGAATGCCTTGATCACCTTAACATAAGCTCAGGAATCATAATGTCCATCTAGTTTGGAAATGATAACCTAAACATGCTTATATATGCAACTACTAAGATTCCTGCCAAGAATTTCGTAAATAAAACTTATGATGTCGGTCTGAGACCCAAATAACGGTCACAAACCCGACATTTGAATTTAGGGCAGACCCAAAATAGGGCTGGACTAGGGCACTAGCGCCCAAGTCCACCCCCTCATTTTTGTTTCAGGATCATTAAAATAGCCCCCCTAGGTCCTATTTGTCACAAGACCCAAGGGTTTTCTCATCGGGAGTCCAAATTAACATGCAAGATGTTCTAAATGCATTCTAAAGACCTAGGAGCTAAACCTTAAGAGGGAAAAGCCCCCAAGGGTGCATTTTCTGACATAACAAGCCTGAAATGATTTTAATGAGCACCATGATGAATCTTTGGATCAAGAAGTAATATCATTGCCAGATGATAGTGACTCTCAGGGATTCTCAAATCTATTGTATGATGAGGCAGTATAGATGGACCAGGTAATCTATTATTGCAGTGTATTCAAAGGTGGATTTTATAAGTTTGCAAATCCATCATATGAGGAAATAGCTGTATTTTCATATGATTCAAGTGTTGCATCGGTTTGTGAAGGAGATAACTATGCTGATAAGATTGTCATATCTGATATATCATTATTTAATGACTTTGAGTATTGTTTTGATGTTGATCCTAATGAAGATGAATACAATTCATGTGATCCCAAGCATAGTTTTCACAATGATGAAGGAACTCTTGAAGCTGATCAAGAGCCTATGTTTATCCCTGTTCAAGAGGGGACATGTAAATTAGAATTAGAGATCTTTGGCTCATATGAGAATGATATTGATGTGCATATCATGGATAATGTATGTTCAACATCGATTGGTTTAGATGTGCATAATGATGAGTGTATGGATAAGAGGTTAATGTCACTACCAATTAGTGATATGAAAGATTTTGAAAATATCTCAGATCAGGCTATCTTAGAATATGTTGATATGGTAGAGTTCTTAGAATTATGTAAGAAGCATTCAGATGATGGAATGAACAACATAAATGATTATGATTGTTTTGCTACCCATACACCTAGAAGTTGTTTGCCTAGTTTGTAGCAATGGCCCTATGATGATTTCATATTTTCTATGCAAACTTATGATGAAATAAGACCTAATAATCCTAGATATATGGTGGACTATGAGTGCTTTCAATTTTTAGTTCAGCTAGGAGATCATTTCATGATGCATGACAGTGACCAGAATAGTGGAGGATGTTGCATTGAAAGTGAATTCTCCTTTTATGATGAATGTGGCATATGTTTATCACACGATGGTGAAAATTTTCAAATTATGCCTAATTGTGAATTGCAGAATGGTAAAGGAAATATGGGCTATGTTAAACATAGTTTTATTTTGAAAGTTTCCAATGACAGTGGATATGGCTGGGCAAATTTCATAAATATTTTTAAGTGGAATTTGATGAAGTTGGATGAAAATCAGATATGTGATAGAGGTAAGTTTAGGCCTTTCTTTTTGGGTGGCCTTGGACCATCATTTATGGTTTGAATTCCACACCATAACAAATTAGGGATAGAGGCGACCTTTTTGACTTTGTTGCCCAATGGACAAGGCACCCGGTCTGCTCCCTAGAGATCTGGATTCTTGCTATGCCCACAAGGGGCATACATCCCTAGTCAAAGCCACTATTGGTAATTTCAAATTTTTGCAATTTGAAGTGCCATTATGTGTTTAGTTTGTAGTTGCAACACTCAGAAACACCCATGTCAAATATGCTTGTGTAGCCTACTTGGGAGCATGATAAATTGCAAAATGTTCATTGTCATGAGCTACCACTTGTTGGACATACTCATGTGTCATATGTGAGTATATTTGCCTAGTTTCACAGTCTAAGGCCTTCATTTGATCAATTTTTAAAGCCCAAACTAGTGGAGCCTTGGAGAGTTTTTATGTCTACACTTTGCAAATCCACTTCGGAGCCCATCTTCGCTGATTAAAATTTTGCAACTTGGAGGTCATCTTGCAAATCCATATGGTAGAAATTTTTTTGGTACATATGGTAATATGCCTCCTCAATTTCATGCTCCTTGGATGAGTTTTGATGGGCTATTTAATGCTTTTCTGATTGCTCCTGGACTAGATTTGAGATCCCAAAAAAGTTGCAAATTTTGAAATTCTGAGAGTGGCCCAGTTGATATTTTAGTCTCAAATGACTCCAGTTTTAATTCCATGGCCATCCAAGCTCATTTGGTATATCATTTTAAATTTCACATTTTCTTGCAACTTGCCGGCAAGGCTAGTTTACAAAGGAGGTACACAAATTTGATGAGTTGGACAAAAATGGACAACAAACCCATGTTTTAAATAATTGATTATGCTCTCCTACGAATTTTTGTGGTCTTCGGACAACCGGTGTGCCTGTGGTGACATTAGTCCGTTTTGGTTGGTGGGGAAATTAAATTTTTCCCAAGTGCAAATGTTTTGACATTGCTATTTTTAAAACATTTTAATGTATTAATTTTTGGCATGAAGTTATAAAAAGGAAATATAAAACTTTGATATAAAGATTTATTAAATTGTTTCAGCATTTAAAGAAAACATTTTGCTCCTTTACCGAGGGTAAAAATTGGCCTCCGCGGAACTGAATACTGCAACTGAAAGCAAATTAAATAATTTTAATTTTTGCTAGGGTCAAAGATCAGTGGAAAAGGCATGTTAACGGATTTATTTTAATACCTTTCCATGTATTTCAGAGTTCGCTGGAGGTAAAACTGATCTCCAGCGAAATGGCACGCTCCAACAAAATCATTTTTAAATGTATTATTTGTTTGCTGGAGTCAAAGGTCAGAGGGAAGAGGATATTAAAAAGATTTATTCTATTCTTTGGTTCTCATTTCACTTTCCTACTGGAGGACAAAAAGGGGCTCAACGAAATCACATTGCTCTGGCAAAATCACATTACAGCCACGTGGGGAAGACTTGCTGGGTCATTTTTGCCCCATTTTTTGCATTTTTATTGGTGGTTTAGCTCTGAAAATGCCCAGGTAATATCAAGAAATGTCTTAGCAAGTTTTTTAAAGTGCTTGGAGAGGTTTTTCAATGCCCTAGCATTGTTTTTTCAGCATTGGAATGGATAAAAACGGGCCAGAATTAAGAAAACGCCCCAACACTGTTTCAAATGCCTTTCAATGTCTGAGAACACCTCCAATGAGTTTTAAGATGCTATTGGATTTGTTTTAAACATCTTGGCATAAGAAAAAATGCTATGGGAAACATAAAAATGGGACAAGATCAACAAAAATGACCTGCAAATGTTTTCCATGCCTAGGGGCAAATAGTGAAGTTTTGAGGGGTAGAATATACCAATAAAATTAAAATTTTATTTTCCAGTGATAGGATAAAGCCTTGGGGGTTATTTTCTTTATTCACCAAGTGAAAATGCAGCTGGGAAATCATTTTTACCGGCTGGGTAAAAATGTGGATGTGAATACAGAATTTGGGGAGAATGCATTTTCAGTTACTAGAAGAAGACAAAATGAAGAGGAGGTTAGAAGATGTGATGGCATCTTCCTCATGCCAATCAGTTGCAGAATCGAGGGGTTCAACTGTGCCATGTATCATGCCTTGATTGAATCTAGGGTTTCTCTTCTTCTTCTCTCTTTCTTAAAGTGTAATTTATGAGTCATTTTTGGTTGTTGGTTCCGGAACATGCTTTCAGGCAAGGTCTGAAGTATGGAATTCAATCCAGGGGTTATATTTTCTATAATAGTTTTGATATCTGATTCATATAATGACAGGTCTACTTGTGTGTAAATCTCTATAATAGATTTGAAGATCTTTTCAATAAATCATTATAAGACCATAATTCTGCTATCAATATTATACTCTGTCTCCATTGAATGTCTGGGTGTTTCAAGGAATCCAAGGGGTTTCTGGGGGTACATTTGTTACTCTCTACATTTAATCTCTGTTAGTTTGTATTTCAAAGAGATACATTAATGATGTTTTGCTTAAATATCTAAGTAAACATGCTTTTAGGGCAAATATTTGGGACATTTCAGTACATTGTGGATAAATAAGAATGGAGTTAATTTTGAAAAGATGAGGGCTGTTTAGAGTTTAATGTTTTTGTAAGGCAGAAACCTAGCTAGTCAAACTCATTTGAAAGTTATGTTCTCTTTTTCATTATGGGTTTTGATCCAAGTGTGACTCTGTTGCCATGGGATTGAGCACTGATCTAAGGTAGTCATGTATAACCCTGCCCCATTTAAAATCTAATGAATCTTTCCCATTTTCATGTTTAACTAATTTCTAGTTTTCTATATCTTCATGGAGATTAAAGAACAAAGAGGTTATGCTTGGAAATGATTCTGATGTAACTTCTTTGTGTGTTTGAGATGAAGATACAACTATTTAATTAGTTCTTAGTTTTTATTCATGGTATAAAGGGATCATGCCTAGAGATGAGTAATTGTGTAAACACCCCTTATTCATTTGCCTAAGAACTAGCCACACTTTAAAGGCCTGTAGTGAGTTGTCTACTGCAAGTTGTATCATATTTCCACGCCCAAAATAGGTATACCTGCTTGAGTCCTGTGGAGCTTAAAGAGAAGAAGGCTATGTTTAGCCTTTTTTTGTTGGCCTTTCTTGTCCTCAACCTTGTGATAGTTTAAGATCTTTGCCTTAGCCTATTGATCCCCTGGCTTAGGTATTGTGATTTTCCTTAGGGTTGGGGGAGGCAAGAAAAACCACCAACACAACCTGTCAAGTGAAGCCAATGTGAAGACTTATGTTTCTACCTCTATTTGTATCAAGTTAGTGAACTTTTGAATAACTGCATCTTCTGGGAGCATTTGCTAGTTGTCATCTAGCATGTGGCATGGAAGCTTAGCCAACTCATCAGAAATATCTGGAGCTTTCTTTTTTCCTCTTTCTAGATCTTTCTTCAAATCTTGAATCAAGCCTTCAATAATATCTTTCTTGTGAATTATGGCCTCTCTGTACTCCACATATTTCTTTCGGTTAGGGATTACTCCATGCTCAACCAATACTTCAATTTTGAATTCCCGCAACTTATTCCATGAATCTAAGTCTTGTTCGACTAGCTGGATATCTTGAGAAAGGATCTCAAGTGTTTGGCTGATTTCTTTTCCCACTTTACCCAAGTCGTTATAAAGTTCAATGGATGACTTTATAAGATGTGAACCTTGGGCAAGTACTCTTTCAATCTAGGCATAAACTGCCCGCCCCTTAGCACCAATTATTTCAGCCTTATGGAAAGCTTCATTATTTGTGCTAGTGTCAATAGGTTCAACATGTTCTGATGACTGAATTATCTTCAGAAGCACTGATCTTAGTTGATCTACTTGCACCTTGAGTTGATCTTTGATTGCTTTGTCCCTGTCATATCTATCCAGCAAAGTAGACAATTGTGCCAACAAATCTTCTTTTGCACTTTCATGTGTCTGCTTGCTAAGCTCAACTCTTGTTGTAGTGTAATCTTTAGCCTGAACTTCTATGATGATCTTTTCAGGTGAAGGCATTGCTACCTTTTCCTTGTGTATCAACAAGCACCCTAGACCAAGTATTGGATTTTTTGGTTGCCTTTGACTTGACTGGAACTAACTGACCAAAATCAAAATATTTTGGTGACACAACTTGTTTCTTCCTTTTTGATTTTTGTGACATGAGCCATGGTGGAAGGACAAAAGTATCACCTCGTATTTCTGTAGTCATGGCTTGGGAGGATGTAGGAGGAATGATAGACTCTTATGACACATGTGGCATGGGAGGATCTTGTACTGATACAGACACAATTGGAGTATGAGTGACAATTGGTGGAGTTTGTGTTTGTATGGCAGTAGGATTGACATCAACATTCACTTGGGAAGAGGTAGAGGCCAAAAACTTCTCAAACTCAGAGTGTGTTATTGGATCAATCATTGATATGGGAACATTAGACAAATTTGACATAGATGAAAGAGACCCAAAAATGTTATCAACATTATCAAGAGGATGATCAAACAATGACTCATTACCAGGTGTTGAGGGAGTTGAATGAATAGAATGAATCGACACATCATGTGACTGAGGGTTATCTAGAACAAATGGTAACTATTGTGCACTTGATGACATAGGAGCCCTAGAAATTTGAACATTTGAAACCAAAGGAGAGGAATAATAAGGTGTCACTTGAGTGGATTTAGCTTGAGAATTGACTTGATGTTCTTGTAAATTCTCCTCAGCTATCTCTTCTTGATTGACATTTGGCTGTACAGATGTTCCTTCCTTTTCTTTCCTCTTACCTTTATCTCCTATTTTGAAAACAAACTTAAGCCTTTTATCACTAGCAGGAGTATCTTCTTTATTCTTTGTCCTTAACTCATCTCTCCTTCTTGAAGGTACATCTGTCTATTCCTCCTCTGAACCTATTTTGAAAGTTTTCAAATTTATACCTTTCTTTTGCAACCAAACATTTGTATTAGCAAGAATTTTCTAGAATCTTTCTCTTATTGAGACCATCTCTTTTTATGACCATTGGATTGTAGGAAGAGGAGTATTAGCAATCTTGTTGCCCATATATATAGCTTCAACTATATCACCTTCATCTTGCATTTCCTCTAGAACATCAACCAATTGAAAATTTCTCACCTGATCCAAAGAGAGACGACTATAGTCCATCCTCACATCTTCATCATTTCAACATTTAGCCCAAACATCTTTGGCCTTATAGACATGAATGTAATTATGTTTCAGTTTATCCTTCATTCATTTGTAATCAAAATCAAGCCTTTTCCTATATCTCTTCAAGGTAATCCACTGCAGCGCTGTCTCCATGGCTTTGGATTTAGAAGTGGTATAAATACCATATCTACCAATTTGGAATTGAATCTTGAAGCCACTTCTGTGAGATCCAGATTGTTTAATATGTACATCCATGACTTGTCTACACAATTCCATTAGAATCAATCTATTACTTGGATATCTGGGAAGCATATAGGGTTGTCCACTGAAACACCCAGCTCTGATGTAAGTGAAGATTGGGAATTTCAAGAAGATACATCCATACTTCTTCACTTCCTCCCATGCCTCATCTGAAACCCTTTTTTTCTGGAGCTCTTTTTCCAACATGCAGATGTAATTATAAAAGAAAGCATCATTCACCCTTCTGAAATGCTTGATACTTTCTTTTAGGGTGAGTTGTGGGTAGTACTCATATATGGTAATCCCTCTCCCGTCTCCTTCTGCGGTAAGTCCTAGGAATTATTTCATTACTATAGCAACATACACCAAGTATGAGGTCATATAAAATCTCAATGTTGTTAATACCTTTGACAATTGTTCACAAATGGAATCACTAATTTGCTGACCCCACCATATTTTCTGTTTCCCTTCTTAATGACATGAATGTATTGATATATCCATTCCTGAAAGGTATATGATGTAGGAAGCCCTTTTACCCTCCTAAGGAGGGTTATGAGATCACCCACCTGTTCGATGAACTCACTCCAAAAGATGTTTTTAGGCCATCTTGAGATTTAGGTTGAGGAGTCTTGAGCCATCTTGTATTGATGATTTTCTTACATTTTTCTGTATGGGTTTCATAGTGGTTATGTGCCTCCTTAATAGTAAGATTTGCATAATTTTCAATTTATGGACACCCAAAAACTATGTCAAAGAAATTTGCATCTAGTTGTATAATCACATTACCATTTGCATCAGATATGCTTTTGGTATCTTTGTCAAATTTCCTTGCCATAGCCAATATGAAATCAGGGTTCTGTGCCAACACTGGGAATGTGGAGACCAAGTGAATGTCATTGCTCAAGATGCACTGCATGTGTGCTGGTACTGGCTATTGATTCACCCTCTCCAAGAACTCAGACATATCCACATGTCCAATCTCCGTATCCTTGATTTCATCAATGTTTGACTCTACAGAGGTTATCGGAACAACACATTAGAATTTGTACTTCATTTTCTTCTTTGGGGAGATCTCAGACATATGATAAATAGCTGCAAAAATTTAACCTTTTAGAAATTCCTTAGAGTTAGAAAACTTTCATGTAATCTGCCTTTGTGTAATTATAGAAAAAAATAACACCTCCATGCTCAAAAATATTCACTTACAACATTGGGAAAAATCTCCCCCTTGAGTACCATGAGTTTCTAGTGTTAAAAAATTTTATACACTTTAGATGCACATCAAAGTTTAAACTCTGACCTGCATTTCATTATGTACAGGGTAGGATGTATATCAGAGAAAAAACTCTGACCTACATGCGGGTACTTAGTTTAACAAGGTAAGTCAATAATATGTTGTGCGAACTTTGAACTCTACAGAACATATTACTTTGTGTTGTGCAAAGCTTAAAGTCCGCACAAAATAAAAGTTGAGTGGAAGACAAAAGATGTCTCATGGAGTGTAAACTCCACATGACATCTTTAAGTAGGTGTCACGAGGAGTTAAACTCTACAAGACACATTACTTAGGAAATTTGAGTAAAATAGGATGTAATGCGGAGTTTAAATTCTGCATAACATTCTAAGCCGGATGTTATAGGAAATTTGAGTTGCAGTAAAAATAGGATGTAATGCGGAGTTTAAATTCTGCATAACATTCTAAGCCGGATGTTATGCAGAGTATAAACTCCACATTACATCCTGCTAGATATAACAGTTTTTAAGGTATTTAAAATGGGAAGACTTGGGGATGTTGTGTGGGGTTTGATCTCTGCACAACATCCCAAACATGGATGTTGTGCGAAGATCAAGCTCTGCACAACATCCTAGTTTGGAATAGGGTGTCGATGATAAGTCACAGGGAAAGTAGGGTTGTTCGAGGTTTAATCTCTGAACAACCCATGATCATTTGATCATGTTGTTCAAAGGTTAAACTCCAAACAATGTGATCTCTGATCATGTTTAAGAACACTAAGGCTAGGGTTTCAAAAACCAAACATAGAAAAATAGTTAAATCAAAACAACATGACGAACATAAAAAATGACACTCAGAGAGGAATTGAAATAAAAACCTTAGTTTAGATCAAGCACACAGAAATAGGTTTACAAGGGAAATGACAAACAAACAAAATGATGTAATAGAGAATCGAAAGACTGATACATACCTACTCAAAAGTGAATTTAAATATGAAATGAAGAGGGCATGAAAACGATGAACACACACAACTAGGGCACGGACATTAGTAAGAGAGATGACGAACAGTAAGGAATGGAGAAAAACACACCAAAACATAAAGATATAGAAAAAAGAGATTTCCTAAATATTTTCATAAATGAGCATTAATGTTCAAGCGTGCTAGAAAAGGAGTGTAATTACAGAAATTTTTTCCACAATTACATCTTTCATGCAATTGCACAAAATGTTTCTACAATTACATATCATACGCAAGTGCGCAGAAATTTAGCACAATTACACCAAAGTCTCAAAAATGACTAACATTGGAAAAACAAAAACTTAAAAAATACTAGAAAAGAGTTATGACCCGATTCGAAGAGATTTTTTGAGGGTTCAAACCACGCTTGAGATGACTTATAAATGTCTCGATTCACATTCTTAGAGGACATTGGCTACGAAATGGACAAGTTTCGTAGGGGTTATCCCATGAATTGAGCGATCTAGAATTAAAGGATAACAAAATTCCCCTCCACTCTTCCCCAGACCAAATGTCAAGATACTTTTTCCTTTGTTGACAGAAAAAATTCCTGAGCCAATAACTCAGAAAGTAAGCATGTAGAGATGATCCAAGATCTCACATTTGTCTTTTCCTCAAACTTCCAACTATTTCTGATTTTTTTAATGATAAAACATCCATTCCTTTCTAAAGGAAATATTATTATACTTCCAAGCCCTAGTCATATATGGCTGGAAAGAAAAGAATGTTTTTTTTTAATGTTTTTGCCTCTTTAAAAGGGCTCACAAAATACCATTATTTAATATGTTTATAAATGTTGCTATTTCATTTATTTAATTAATAAATACTCTTTTTTTTATAAAGTGAAGTTATTTAAAAATTGATTAAAACAATATCTCTTTTAACTTAATAAATTTTCTTTTAACCCTATATGTGTGTGTGTGTGTGTGTGTGTATTTTACACACACACATATATAACCACCCAAATATCACATTCCTAATATCCATACACATATATGTGTACATATATACATAGTCATTATTTCTTTCAATAAAATTGTTTAAATTGTCTACTAGGATGAACCCAAAACTTACAGGGATTAATCCATATTCACAAAAGCTAACTACTAAAATCCCGTTCTACATGTAACTATGCAATGATGATTAAGTGTGTGTGTGCCAGTCATGTAGACAACCTTAGAAGAACTAGGTCCCTCTCTTCTGTGATACTCTCCCGTCATATGGGTTGCGATGAATCCTTTCACACTTAGACATCAAATGTAGTTAGTCCACACAATTGATAATACATAAATTTGCAATACTCAGATCAAATTATGCTCCTACAACATAGTATAAATTAATAAAACTACACATCTAATAATGTAGTTAAAACAATCATCCAGATGGTTGATAATATCATATGTTACAAAACAAAACATCATACATGTCTATACAAGTCTAGGGTAACAATACCATGTCTGCATGTATCAAAACATCATATATGACTATATATAAGTCTATAATAAACAACACTGATCCATGTAAGAAAATGGGGTATGACATCCCTCCTCTCTAGGAGTTGTCATCATCCCAATGATATCCAAGGTGTATAAATAAAAAATTAGAAAAGATGTGGAAAGAGTCATTACATTTCTACAACATCTTCCCAAGTAGCATTGTTTGTGGAGAAATGGTCCCACTACACCTTGCATTGGGCTACTTCTCTATTGCGCAACTTAAGTTTGCAATGCTCAAGGATTCGCAGGGGCTCTACCTGCACCACCCCTAGATCCTAAACCTACAAAGTCTGCCAATCAAAAATGTGAGTGGCGTCACGATGGTAAGGTTTTAGGAAAGAAACATGAAAAATATCATGCAACCGAGAGAGATGGCAGTAAGGCCAATCTATAAGCTACAGGGTTTATCACATCCAAAACATCAAAGGGTCCCACATATCTAGGGGCCTACTTGGCTGATTTGTCAAAGGATATGGAACTTTTATGTAGTTTAACCTTGAGAAACACCTTGTCTTTTACTACAAACTGATGGAAACTCCTATTTTTGTCAACATAACTCTTATGTCTATCAGATGCTTCCTTCAGTCTTTCTCTGATTAGTTTCATTTGCTCCTCCATTTATTTGAGCATTTCAGGGCCAATTATTACCCTATCTTCTATTTTATCTCAACTAACAAGGGTATGACATTTCCTGCCATAGAGGGCTTCAAATGGAGCCATACCTAAAGAAGATTGCTAAGAATTGTTGTAGATGAATTCAACCAATGGAAGAGATTACTCCCATTTGCTCTGTTGGTCCATACAGTACATTTAGAGAAAAACTTCAACAATTTGATTAACTCGTTCAGTTTCCCCATTTGTTTGTGGATGGTATGCTAAACTAAAGTAAGACGGGTTTCTAAAGCAACATGTAAAGTTTTCCAAAACCTCTATGTCATCCTTACATCTCGGTAAAAAATAATAGTTTCTGGCACCCCATGAAGTCTAAAAATTTCTTGCACAAATCTTTTGGCTAAAGTCAATGATCCATCTGTCAAATTCCTAGGTATGAAATGGGCAATTTGGTTAATAATTTGTCAATCACCACTAGGATTACATCATTTTTATATTTGGACATAGGTAACCCATGTATGAAGTCCATACTGATTACCTGCCACTTTTGTTCTAGTATATCATGCAGATATAGATATCCTACTAGGTGAACATGTAGCCTTAACTCACTGGCATTCCAAACATCTGGCCACATACTCAATAACTTCCCTTTTCATACCAGGATAGAAATATAAGGGTTTTATATCAACTACAAGTTTTTTTACTCTAGGATGACTTGAATAAGGAGCATTATGAGCTTCCACAAGAATTTTTTATCTTAATTCACCATGATTTGGTATATACATCTTGTTATGAAATCTGAGTAACCCATCCTGTTCAAGCTTGTATCCTTCAAACTAACGGTTAGAAGTATCCTTTTCTAGAGATGATTTAACCTTCACATAAAACTCATCATTCTAAAGCTGTTCTATTACTTGCTCTCTGAAAGTAGAGCGAAAGATTGCAATTGCCATAATATGTCTTCTCCTTCTTAGAGCATCAGCTACTTTGTTTTCTTTTCCCTTGATGTAGTCAATATCAAAGTCATATTCACTGAGAGATTCAAGCCACCTTCTCTGATGGGCATTTAGGTTGGGTTGGGTGAAGATATACCTATGACCTAAATGATTAGTCTTTAACTCAAACGGTTTACCGATTAGATAGTGCCTCCACATCTGTAGAGCATGTACTATTGCGACCAATTCTAGATCATGAGGTACATACTTAACCTCATAAGTCTTCAACTTTCGAGACTTATAAGCTACAACTTGGTCATTTTGCATAAGAACCCCACCTAAACCATCTCATGACGCATCCATTATAACTAAGAATCTCCTGGTTAGATCAGGCATAGTGAGAATAGGGGAGGTCATGAGTTTATGCTTTAGGATTTGGAAGGCTTGTTCACATTTTTTTGACCACTCAAATTTCTTCCCCTTTTTCTGAAGGGTTGTAATAGGGTTTGCTATTCTTGAGAACACTTCAACAAATCTTCTATAATACCCTGCTAGGCCCATAAAGCTATGGACTTCCTGAACATTTGATGGGGTTGGCCATTCTAAAATAAATTTGATCTTAGCTGGGTCAACTAATATACCTTCTGCTAAGATGATGTGACCCAAGTAATGTACTTTCTTCTAATAAAAGGAACATTTAGACAATTTTCCAAATAAATGATGTTTCCTTAAGCACTAAAGCATTAATCTCAAATGTTGGTCATGTTCTTCATTCTTGGAGTAGATGAGAATATCGTCAATGAAAACTATGATAAAATCATCCAGGTAGTCTCTTAACACACTTTCATTAAATTCATAAAGGTTGTGGGTGTATTGGTAAGGCCAAATGGAAGCATTGTAAACTCATAGTGTCCATAACGAGTCCTAAAAGCAGTTTTGTGTATATCTTCCTCTTTGATCCTTAACTGATGGTATCTTGATCTTAAATAAATTTTAGAAAACATGTTTGCACCTGTCATTTGATAAAAAAGATCACTAATTCTTGGAAATGGATACCTATTTTTTATAGTCACCTTGTTGATCATTCTATAATTGATGAACATTTAGAGAGTACCATCCTTCTTCTTTACAAATAGTACAGGTGTTCCCCACAGAGACACGCTTGGTCGAATCAAGCCTTTGTCAAGAAATTCCTTTAGCTAAACCTTCATCTCATATAATTCAAAAGTAGTCATTTTATAGGGAGCCTTTGATTGAGGTTCAGTACCAGGTAGAAGATCAATGGAAAAGTTGAACTCTCTCTTTGGTGGTAGACCAACTAACTCTTCAGGAAACACATCTTGGAATTCTTTAAGTACTAGAAACTCATCAATAGAGGGTTCTTTCTCTTCTCCTAGATCCTTTATATGACTAGCATATAGAGTGAATCCCTTCCTTTGAGCCTTTTTCACTTGCATGGCCAAGATCTATCTAAGGCTTATGCCCCTTTGAATGCCACACACCTTGGTTAGGTTCCCATAGTTGTCTCTACAGGTTACAGTTTTCTCAAAGCAATTTACTATGGCTTGATGCTAAGTTAACTAATTTATTCCTATTATCACATCATATGATCCCAAAGGAGCCACGTAAAGGTTAACTTGAGTTACAAAATTCTATAATGTGAATTCACTACAGGCTAGACATTGGTCTACCTTTCTCTCATCTCAGTTACCATACATTATTATCTAGGAGTTGGCCATGAAACCATCCTTCCTGGGTAATCTTTCTACTACTCTAGGATCAATGAAACATTTTGTAGCACTAGTATCTATAAGCACACTAATTGGAAGGCCATAAATCATACCTGTTAGCTCAATAGGAGTGGCTTGAAAGTCAACTTGCCTATTATGTACAGTCGCATGAATGCAATGTTGGAAGGGTTACTGTTGCCAATTTCCTTCTGTCCTTTTAGCAACTCTTTGAGGGCATTTGTTAGCATAATGCTCACCCCCACAGTTAAAAAACTCACCTTTCGACACTTCTTTGGGTTTTTGAAACTTTCCCTTGTCATTATTATCATTTGCCCCTTCACTGAAAGTCCTAGGTTTGGTGTGGGGTTTTCCTTGCTCACCCCCCTTGCAAACTTATTATTGTTTTTCTTGTCCCCAAATTGATTACCCTTCTGGTTCTTCTGTTTGGAAGAATTTCAAGGAGCTTGATTATGATAGTTCTTTCCTTTTCTTTACTTTCCCTTCTGAATTCTGCGATACTATGAAGCTTCTGTTCCTATTTGATTGCCTTTTCAAAGGATTCATCCATGGACTGTGGACCATGAAGATCTACTTCTAAACCAATTTGGGGTTTTAATCCCAATATGAACTTCCTTACATGGAAGCATTCATCTTGTTGGTAGAGGGGAACATATTTGAGAAGTTGAATGAACTTCTCCCAATATTGTGTTACTGAAAGTTCTCCTTGTCTTAGGCTTTGGAACTCATTCATTTTCTTGTCAAGGTAATGCTATGGAGCATCGCTTCCGAAATAGGGATAAGAAGATATCCCATGTAAGTTTTTTAGATGAAAGATTTTACTTTATTTTACGATTATCCCACCAGGTGGTTGCTTCCCCTTTTAACTGAAAAGATGCCTAGATTGCCTTGGTTTCTTCAGAGAGGTTACACAGTTCAAAATATCTTTCCATTTCCACTATCCACGCTTCAACACCATCCCCTATAGCCTTGCCATCAAACTTGGGGGGGTGAAATTTTCTTTAAATCCTTGGCGAACTCATTTTCAATTTTATCCCATTTGCTTCCTAGTGTGGATTCATTTTTATAAGGAATCTGTTCAGATTGATTTCCTTTATTTATTGAGGTTTCCTGTTGCTCATTTTGATTTGGCATCAACCTAGTGTCCCTAACCTAATTTTCTATGGCATTCATTCTAGCCCTGATGTCTGTCAACATAGCCAAAACTTGATCTAATTTGTTTTCTTGAACCCTATCATCCCTGGGTTCATTTTGATTTGTACTGTAGGAAGGTTCCATTAATGGAAATTCCTAAAAAATTCATGAGTCACATTAGATGCAAGTAGACTCAATAGGCTCTAGAGTTTAACCCAGAGCTCTGATACCACATGTAAGATCTCTCCAAAAAAAATAACCAAACATATATTATCTCTCTAAAGATATAACCATATATGAACTTAATACTACAAAAGCATCATATAAGCATATAACATCATTTCCACATCATAGAACATATAAGAACTAGTTTCTATAATAAACATCATATGAGAGACATGAAAGCTTAATTCAAGATAAGTTTGTCATACAGTGACAAGATTATTAATGAGTGATAAAATATTAGATAACATCTTATCACTAAATCTTAAAAATTTATCACATAAGCCAAGAGAATTCATGAATGTTTCTACAACATCATAACTTAACATCTTAGAATCATAGATAAACTAAGATTTAAGTACCATCAATTCAAAGTTATACAACTATCAAGAACATATAGCTCATCAAGAATCAAGTTAATTCATTTGTTGAATACTCAACATATAATGAAAGATACAACAAATTGACAAGATTACATATCTTTCAGAAGTAGCAAGATCTCATAAGTGATGTGGCATCTCAGTGGAATCTTTCACCCATAGCTTCCTCCTTCGCTTCCCAAAGATGAAAGAGCATCATAGAAGCGACTTCCTCCCTACCACGAAGCCAAAAGCTTCCCTGTGCTACCCACATAGCTAGCCCGACCCATCACAAAGGAACTAGTTCCTCAAGGTTGTCATGGATGACTGTGAAATGAACTTAACTATGCATTCTACCCATTTCCCAATGCAAACATATAGAAATGCAACTATAAATTCAAGATAGCAACTGCGATTTCAATCCTTTAGAATACTTCCACTTGAAATCAACCATCCTCACAAATCATACATGCTGGCTATAATGTTTCATTACAATATTTAGTATTCATGTTGTTAACATTCTTCACATTGCTAGGTATCTCAAAATAATTTGATAATTATCTAATAAGTATACATTTTTCCATACTCAGTTAACATCTCTCTTTAACCCCATGCTTGTCTTTGTTCTTTAATTCCACTGCCATTTTAGGTTTAAGACAATTATTGCAGTCATGAATTTTTAGGTATAATTTTTTTTGTAATCAGATGTGATTTTCTAGTTTTGTTCTATATTCTAGTTCTAAATAAGTTTTATAACTCTTCTTAATGGCAATGAAGCAATATAGTACTATACAATTTAAAACAACAGTAAGTGCATTATGTATCCATCAGTTGTTTTATACTAAGAATAATAATAGAGGAGCTATTTGTGAAGGATTTTATTCCTTATAATTAGCATTCCATAGTTGTAATAGTGGTAGTTTTACAAGAAATCAGAAGTTTGACTCTTGCATACCTATGGTAGAGAATTAGTATAGAACTTATGCAGTCTTTAAACAACAGTAAGTGGAACATTATATCAATCTATAGTTTTATATAGTGGATATTAAAAGAGCAGAAATTTATGAAGGATTTAAATCCTTACAATCAACTTTTAATAGAAGTTTACTAAAATCAAAAATTGATTGTTATAAGCCATATAGCGACAACTATTACAAAGTCTTTGGAATATACTCAGACAGATATAAAACTGCCCTTTTATTAGAGGGAGACACCCCCTTAAAGGAGGTGTCTCCATTAGAGAGGACACCTCTCTAATGGAGGTGACTCCTTTAGAGGGGCGTGCCTCTCCTTGGGGAACACAACTCTCTAAGGCAGCCAAAACATTTCTTTATTTCACATTTGACTGGGATAAATTTTTTTGATATATTTTCTTTTTCAATAGATGATTCCTCTAGTTTTGGACAGGATGAAAAATATTATGTACTACCCAGAAATTTTTGAGTTTTCTTGCCTTTCTGAGTTTTACAAAAAAACATATAGCTCTTCTTGTAAATGGTCCCTTTCTATGTTTCTTATCATGTGATATATTCTAAAAGAGTTGTATTGATTGGCAATTTGCATCATCTACATCTAATAACAAGAAGAGGGTTCTCTCTGCACTCATAATTGATATATTTTCCTACTGTGTGACACAAAAAGAATCTAACAAAAGCATTTAAGAGAACCTTTATACAACAAATCTTCCAAATTGTAAGATTTTATCCATACTTGCAATTAACTTTCTTCTCCCTGCTGAAAATATTTCACTTTATTCTTCTTCTGCCTCCTTTCTCTCCTTCCTAAATTCCCTTTTAATAAATTTTGCTGCACTCTTCCCCAAGCTAGATGTCAAGATTTATGTTCCTTTGTTGACAAAAAGAATTCTTGAGACCACAACTCAGAAAGTAAGCATGTAGGGATGATCCAAGATCTCACATTTGCCTTTTCTGCAAACTTCCAAATGTGTTTGATTTTTTTATGATAAAACATACATTCCTTTCTGAAGGAAATATTATAATACTTCCAAGCCCTAGTCATACATGGTTGGAAAGAAAAGAATGTTTTTTTTTTAATGTTTTTGCCTCTTTAAAAGGGCTCACAAAATACCATTATTTAATATGTTTATACATGTTGCTATTTCATTTATTTAATTAATAAATACTCATTTTTTATAAAGTGAAGTTATTTAAAAATTGATTAAAAAAATATCTCTTTTAACTTAATAAATTTTCTTTTAACCCTATATATATGTATGTGTGTGTGTGTGTGTGTAACCACCCAAATATCACATTCCTAATATCCATACACATATATGTGTACATATATACATAGTCATTATTACTTTCAATTAAATTGTTTAAATTGTCCACTAGGATGAACCCAAAACTTATAGGGATTAATCCATATTCACAAAAGCAAACTACTAAACCCTCGTTCTACATGCAACTATGCAATGATAATTAAGTGTGTATGCGAGTCATGCAGACAACCTTAGAACTATGTCCCTCTCTTTTATGATACTTTCCCATCATATGGGTTGCGATGAATCATGTCGCACTTAGACATCAAATGTAGTTAGTCCACACAATTGATAATATGTAAATTTACAATATTCAGATCAAATTATACTGCTACAACATAATATAAATAGATAAAACTATACATCTAACAATGTAGTTAAAATAGTCATCCAGATGATTGATAATATCATATGTTACAAAATAAAACATCATACATGTCTATACAAGTCTAGGGTAACAATACTGTGTCATGTATCAAAACATCATATATGACTATATATAAGTCTATAATCAACAACACTAAGCCACGCAACAAAATGGGGTATGACATATTCTCTAGAGATTTCAGTATCCTCATAATCTGATGGATGGGTTTGGCTTCTTGTCTCAACCTTTGTTTATTTCTCTGTTGCTTCACATGGTTCTACCTCATCCCCTATTGTTGCATTTTTTGTACCTCTATCTTAGTTTCTTCAATAAAGTCATGGGCATGAGATGGCCCAGCTTTGTCCTTAGGAGGCCTATTATCTTGGTGATCTAGAAGACTATCAGGTGTAGCAGATGCCCGAAGCTCAAAGAGGACCTCTGCAACTAGTTCTGAGTCCTTTTCCCATTATGTCTTCTATCTTCGGTGCTTACTTCTTCAGAGTACTGACTATGACTGCCCTTCTTGTGCCTCTGGAGTTGGCCAACCTTCTTATGATTCTAAGGAGATTGTTTGAGGCTCAACCATTGTAGCCTCTGGTGCTCCAGAGGTTTGTGTAATATGACCTTCTTGAGTATCCTCTTCTACTTTCCTTCCTCTTTTGTTAGACTTCTTAATGTTGGAGGAGTTTCCTCACTTCTCAACTCCTCTCCTTTTTTGTATTTTATGTTTCTTTTGTCTTGAAGTCTCTGCAGGCTCCTCCTTTGTCTTCCTTTCACCTCCCCTCTATGAAACTTGGGGAGGACTCTTATCTTATTTCTTTTTATGTTTCTTTTCTTTTTGGCTAGATTTTAGAGTCTCTACAGGCTCCTTTTCTACCACCTTCATACCTTCCCCTTTTGTATCTTGGGGAGGAATCTTTACATTCTTCTTCCTCTATGTTGGGGAAGGTTCATATATCCATGTTAACTTTCTCTTTGCTCTTTGTGAGGTTTGGGGAGACTCCTCAATAGGTATCTAGTTTTGTTTTGTTCTAGGGTAGTGGACTATCCTCTCAAGACCTTCTTGCCCTTTTTCCTTTCATCTGCAGGGGAGGATGTTGACTAAACTGACTTACCCTTTCCTTCCTCTGGAGTGGGAGATGGCTTATATTCTATGATTGTTTTCCCCTTTTTCTTACCCTTAAGGGTGCCATCTAAAAATGCCTGCTATTGAGCCTCCCCCACTCTCTTGGAGATAAAATGATGTTTGACAATTATAAAAGTAAGACCATGATGCTTTAGTTACCCTTTTCCTTGCTGATACTTCTCAACTAGTGTGGTGATGGAAGAAAAAAGAAAGTTTGGCAAATTTATTCTAAACATAGGGTTGTTTTGACCATGCCTTAAGAAAATAAGAATTTTCATAATTGGTCCTAAGACAATAGCAAATTGGTCATCACATGTAAAATATTTCATCAACCATGTGGCAAGGGACTGCCATGGTTGAGGGAGGCTAGTCCTAAGGATCCCTTTTACTTCTCCTTTACTCTCATGGGTTTGGATTTTAGGGTCATTATCAACTGAGAAAATTCTAATTAATTTTGAATACAAAGTTTTGAGGTGGAAAAACCTCTCACCTTCTTTTGGGATGCATGCAATGTTGCTGATGATTGACGCATATACAATGATGGTGACACCTCTCACTACGCTCTTGCCATCATGCATGTTTAAAATTAATTCCTCTACAATGTCCTCTTTGAAACTCTCAAATTTATCTAGGAACTCCATCCATCCTGCATTTCTTAGAATGTCTGTAGATGCCTGATCTTCCAGCAACTTCTCCACTATCTCTGGGTCTGATTTTTTCTTGACACCCATTCTGAAAGATTATGGCTACAACAAAACCTTAGCTCTAAAACCCTTGCCCTTTGAAACTCTTAACTTGAATTCCTATGCTACTGAATCCTTAGCTCAAATTTTTATTTGAATTGTAATATTTGTCAGTGGAAAGATTTTAGTAAGATGGACTTGATTACATACTCCTTAGGATATCAAGCTACTGAGATGGTTGTGTAGGAAATGATGGTTCAAAATGAAAATTAAATCTTCATACTCATGCTTGAGGGTTTATGTCACTTCAGAGTCATACTTGTGGAGTGGCATGTATCAACCTTGACGTGGCAGTTGTTGGCATTTATTTGGAAAGAGTAGTGGTGTAGGAAATAATGTGATTTGTACAAAATAATTGAAAAACACTTATTTAATTCATTAAATAAGAGGAATACCTACATTTATCATTGTAATCATGAGGTGCCATGCTAGAACTTGTGCTACCACTTTAGCAAGGCGTGACATGATCTCCTCCTTGCTTTGCAACCCATGACATGATGCTTCCATCTTTGTAGCATGTGATTTGAGGGTCAGTGCAAGAAGTTGGGTCCACTTTTTGGCCAAAAAGTGGAAGTGTTTTCCTTAATTTTAAGAATTTGTCACATTTGACCTGAAAATTTGAGGCACTTAAAGATTGAATCTTAAAAATGGTTAGGAATATGAATTGTATTAATCGGAGTCTAGTTTCAAAATATGTAATTTATTTTAATACCCAGATGACACAAATTGATTTCAATAGGCATTTCTAAAAACCATTGTTTAAAAGTCACTTTTTTTACCATACCATGCACGTGTACGACCAACATAATTTGACCTAAATAAAAGTGTTTTTCTAAATCCTTTTGGGGAAAGATGTGTAGTACAGTGAAGTTTGATGAGGATATTTTTTTATAATTTTTTTCCAAATATATATTTTTATTAATTTTTTATTGGCCCTAATTGCTGTTTTCAAAAACCCTCATGTACAACCAACATAATTTGAGCAAAACTAATCATAAAATGATTTTTTTTCATTGTGTAAAGAATGGTGTGTAGATTGATGACATAATTGTTTTTCAAAAAACTTTAAAAATTAAAAGTTATTAAAAAAATACAAACACCTGTCACTTCACGTTTTTGGACCAGTTTGCTCATAAATTAAATAATAAATAGAAAAACAAGTCCAATAAAAAGATTACATATTTGAAAACTAGACATTGTCATCTGTAATGGGTTTTAATTTCATAAAAGAATTCAGAAAAAATGTCATCAGCCATATAGGTAAACTCAGTCTTTTCTCTTGTTCTGTACTTTGAAAAAAACTTGCAGGTCCAATGCAAGTGGCTAGCTTACCATGCCTTTCCCAAGCCTAAAATTTTATGAATGGGTACCTATTCTAAAATGGGTACCTGTTCCTTTTGTGTGGAAAAAAAGCACGCACGGTTTTTTTCAAATTCGAATATCTATATAGAAACGGGTACTCATTCCTAAACGAGTACCCATTTAGGATCGGGCACCCATTCCTAAACGGGTACCTATTTAGGAGTGGGTACCCATTTAGGCTTAGGCATCCGTTCCTAAATGGGTACCCGTTTCTGTCGGGATTCTTTTTTTGCCCGCAACTTCCCCTCTATGTGGACCCAACTTCTACTTACCCTTGACAATCTGCAGTTTTGAACTTGTTGATGGGAAAAATTTCTATCATCAACAATAATTTCCTGCTAACATCAATGGAATGATTAGAAAAAGGTCTACCGGTGGCTAAGTAACAACTATCCTCATGATTCACTACTTTTTGGAGGGTGACATCAGTGAGTCACTTTTTGGAGGGTGACATCATTGAGTCACTTTTGGGAGGGTGACATTAGTGATTCATAAAGATAGGAAGACATCATCTTCCTTTTGCTAAATTGTTGAATTACTTTACCCTACGAGCACCGGAGGTGCTCCTAATTCACTCTAGAGGTTCTCTTGGTTGGCTCCGGAGATGCTCCTAATTTTCTTTAGAGATGCCTCTGATTTACTCTAGAGATGCTCTTGATTGGCTCCTGCATGAAGAAAAAGAACTGCCATTTGCTGGTTTTCAGTTCTTTTGGTGAGAAGGACCACCATTTTACCAATTTTCAATCCTTCTATTTTATTTTCTCTTTTTTTAAGAAGAACCACCATTTTACTGGTTTTCAGTTCTTCTATTTTTTTGTATAGACTGTTCAACTATCACTTTGGCAAGGGAGGTTTACCTCCTTTGCATAACATAAGTTTGATTGTGTCAAATTTTTGACAAACTCCTCCTTGGTGGATGGATGTTGGTAAATACGAAGTTTATGCCCATTCACCAGAAATGATCTTGGTTCACCTTCAATTGGAGACAACAAACCTATCACATTGTCATAGACTTGTTTAATATCATATAGCCCCATCCAATGTGTCTGCAACTTGTCTTTAAACCATTTGAACTTTGAATCATATAAAAGTACCCAATATCCCACTTGAAACTTCATCTCCTTAATGTGTTGATCATGCCACTACTTTCTTTGATGATAGATCATCTCCATCTATCGGATGCCTCTATCTTGATTTCGTCCAATTCATTAAGCTGTAAGATTCACTCCTGCTATGCAATATTCAATGGGAGGCCAAAATGTCCATTGAAGTTTTAAGTGTTTGAAGCTCAAATTCTAATGGCAGTATTGGATTTTTACGATAGACGAGATCTTAGGGAGAGAACTCTGTAGTGGACTTCCAAGTAGTGTTGTAGGCCCATACAGCTTCATACAACCTATTTGTCCAATCCCTTCTATTTACTGCTACTATCTTTGTCATTATATTCTCCAGTTCTCTATTTGTTACTTCCACTTGTCTATTAGCTTGTGGATGATATGGACAGGACTTCCTATGCTTCAACTGATAAAAACCTATAAATGCTTGTATTAATTGAGAAGTAAATTGTAGAGCTTTGTCTGAAACAATAACCCTTGGGGCTCCAAACCTCAAGAAAATCTTATTATACAAGAAGTCTGCAACTTTTTCTTATCTAGAAAACTGTAGCGCTTGCACCTCTACCCATTTTGTCATGTAGTCTGTACATACTAAGATGTACTCCTTTCTTATAGATGTTGGTGAGATTGGACCAACAAAATCTAGTCTCCATTTCTCAAATGGTTCTAGAACCATTTGGGGATGTAGAGACATTTCATTTGTTAATGTGGGCAGACCCATTCTTTAACACTGATCACATTGCTTCACATACCTCTTCACATCCTTATCGAGAGATGGCCAATAGTAACCCACCCCTAGTACTTTATGGATTTTCCTTTGGGAGGAGTAGTGTCCTCCTGTGGCTTCATTATGACAAGCTCTCAACACATCAAAAATTTCATCAGCTCTTAGACACATGCACATGACAAAATTAGGCCCACATTTAAACAATAAAACATTTAACAATTTATAAGGTAAACTCTCCTTTACTAATCTCTTTTTCTGTTTGGAGGTGAAATGTGGGGGAAACAATCTTATTACAAGAAAATTTGCAATGTCAGCAAACCATGGAGGACTTGAAGAAACAACAAACATATGCTCATTAGGGAATCCATCTTCCACCGGTTGGTCTTCTCCACCTGTATGTAGTCTTGACAAAAAGTTAGCAACTAAATTGAATTTTCCTCGGTTATCTATGATAGTGATATCAAATTTTTGTAATAATAACAACCGTCTTATAATCCTTGCACCCACTATAGGTTTGTTCGTTAAATATTTGATGGTTGCATGATCAGTATGCATAAAAATTTTATAGCCTTCAATATAATGTCTAAATTTGTTGATTACATAAATCATAGCCAGGAATTTTTTTTAGTTGTGGTATAATTTCTTTTAGTAGGGGTAAGGTTTTTACTGATATAATAAATTACATGCATCCCTTCCCCTTATTTTTTTCCTAGGACTACACCTATTGGTTCATTTGATGCATCTGTCTAAATGTGAAATGGTAGATTCCAGTTAGGTCCTCTTAACATAGGAGTGATTGTCAGTTTCTCTTTTATAGTCTCAAATGTCATTTGACAATCGTCTGTCCAATGGAATTCAATGTCTTTTATTAACAAGGAAAACATGGGGGCATGTATTTTGCTAAGGTTTTCTATGAACCTCCTATAGTACCCTTCATGACCCAAAAAGCTCCTAACATCCATATTTTCTTTAGGTGTGGGCAGTTGTTTGATCACCTCTACTTTTTTGGTATCCACTTTGATCCCTTCTGCTAATATGTGGTGTCCAAGAACAATACCCTACACTACCATCATAAAACACTTTTCATGGCTTAAGGACAATTGATTCTTTTCACAAAATTCCAAGACTTTCTTTATGTTTTTGAGGGCTTCTTAAAAAGTATTCCCATAAACAGTAAAGTCATCCATATAGACCTCCATACATTCATTAGCTAATTCAGCAAAGATGGTCAGAACAACCCTTTTAAAGGTAGCCGGAGTGTTACACATGCCAAATGGGAGAACTCTATATGCAAAGGTACCCCAAGAATAGGTAAAAGTGGTCTTATCTTGGTCATCTGGTGCCACTTGGATCTGATTATACCCACTGAAACCATCTAGAAATGAAAAATACTTCTTTCCTACAAGGTTATCTAGGACTTGGTCAATGAATGACAATCAAAAGTAGTCTTTATTAGTGGTTTTATTAAGATCCCTGTAGTCTACACAAACTCTCCATTTTCCATTCTTTTTGTACACAATACTAAAGGGGATATTGTTTCCCCCAAATTTAAAATTTTTGGTTCATTTATGTTTGTCCTATTTTTCCAGTCGTAGTACCAAGTTTTCTACCATTTTCCTTCTTAGTCGGCAATTTATCTCTTTTTCAAACTTTGAAACCTTACTATTTTGGTGCCTTATCAACAAATTTGACTTTTTAGAAACTTGGCTTATTCCTTTGTTTTATCTAGAAATATCCTCATCAGTGAACTTGTCAAGAAATAATGTACTTTATGAACTTTATCAGAAAAAGTTTAAGTTCTCGAAACTTATTTTTTCCCAAACAAGTCTTCATGTTCTTACTTTGTCTTAGTTGTACTTTCATCATTTTCACAAACATTCATCTTTGGTTAGTAAGTTAGGTTTTTCCTTGGTTCGCTGATTTCCCAATAAGTCACCTTGGTATGTCTTTTATTGGCTATCTTGCCTTTTCACTATGTGAAGTCTTGGTTCTCAAGTTCTGTTTTTCTCTGGATTGTTGATTTTCTGATAAATCATGCTAGAAGCCCTTGTATCGGCTATCCATGTCTTTTGTGAAGTAAAGTTTTGGTTCAAGAGTTCTATTTTCCTCTAGTTCACCGATAAGATGGTAGACCGTGTTATGCTTTAGGCTTATAGTCTAACTCAACGAAGTTCATGAACACTATATTTTTCTAACAACAGTGATGCTTTTTAGTTTGTAAGCTGATAAAAATGTCGATAAAGCAGTGGAAGCTTATGGTCGGGTATACAAGAGGTTCATGAAAGTTACTTTTTGCTGACTAAACAAAGGCAGCGTGTGAAAGTGAAGTTTGTAAAACAAAAAGTTTACCAATAAGTAATGGGTGTTTATGACTGGCTAAGTATGTGGTTTGCAAAAGTCACTTTTCACTGACAATGTTTAAAGATAGAGGTTTGTGATATGTAAAAGTTGTCGATAATTGAATTATGAAAAAGCACAAATTGTCGATAAAGGAGAAAATATAATTTTTGATGAAGCGCATGGGTAAACAAAAGAGTAGCATTTATTGCAAGTGACATTAAATGTATTAACCCTATTACTTTATAAATTCTTCTTCCTAAGACTCATTTGCTATTGATATTTGAAGAAGCACTTCAGGAGTCAATTACAACTAGCTTAACCGTCCCTTTTCCTATCAAGTGTCACCACCAAGGTAAGTCTTGGCACCCTCTTCTTTGCAAATTGAAGAAATTATTCTTTGTTAGCTGAATGTGGGTAGGGTGTTTTGGTTTCTCCCATTGTTTATGACTTGCAAAACCCTAGTTTTCTCCACCATCCATCATAGCTTTCCCTTACTAGACCCAAGTTCACCCTACTTAACCCCAATCAAAAATTCTACTCACTGGTTGCTCGGGTTAGTCAAGATTAAATAAAATATAAGGGGCTGGACATTTCTTTTATTATCAGCAATGAATTGTCACGAGTTAGAGATACCAATCTAGGACACATAAATTTTTGGGAGTTTTAGCTCAGGATGAATGCTAACCCAAGGTCCCCTATTTCTCAGAAAACTTTTGATAGTGGATTGGCACACGCCGAGGGTTTTCCCTTGATGGTGAAATGTACAGATTTGATAATGGCTTGCATTTAGATTATAATGTAGAGGCCAGAGAAATTAGAACTGTGAGCGGCCAAACAATCCTGAAATTAAATGTTGATTCCATTGCTGATAGATTAGGATTGTCGGTTCGTGAAGAATATGCAGAAATAACACAGGAAAGGGCCACAAACTTTTATTTGGATGGATAAAAGAAATGCAAAGATATAATAGCCATCACCTGGTTGAAAAAGGAGAAAAAAGGCCCCCCCCAATTGCCCAAGAATCTGGTCAGGGGCCATTTCAAAGATAAAATTTCATCAATTTTTACTCTACTACATAGAGTGATGGGGAGTAGAGACTGTGATGAGTTTGAATACTAGATGTGTCAATATATTCTTGTAATTTGTATAAGGAAATAATACATTGATTGGTCCCATTTAATAAATGACCAACTGCATGATCAATTAGTAAATTTTCACAATAAGAAAAGGTTTCACATGTGTTCATATTTGATTTATTTATTGGCTACTTTACAACCGAATTGGCTAGGATTATAGGTAGTAGGTCCAATGACTCCAGAGATGAAGGTATATGACTATTTTCCTCAATTGCAAGAAGAGAATGGAAATAAAGTGTATAGGAGAGTGAATGATGCTTTCCTAATGCTTATGGTCAAAAGGATTTGGTAAAATCTTGAGGTTAGAATCTCAAATGAAGCTGCCAACTAGGTCATGGGCTTTGGTAGTTATTTCATTCAATATGATAAATTTACTTATATCTGAATTGGAGGTTTTGAATTTCCCCCACTCAAGTTACAAAGATATGCCTCAGATTATATAATATTTTTGGAAGTGTGTAGGCAAGCTTATCTGGTGGGGAAAAGGTATTATGATGCAAAGAAGAGAGGGTGCCCTTTTCCACTCAAGTTGACTCATTATACCTGTTCAAAACTAGAAGATACCAAAAATGTGGATAGATTATTAAATCACTTTCATTTTCAATCTTATGGCTCCAGGAGCAACTTTGGGAGTAAAGATTTTGTTAAGAATAATTTATATTTCCCTATGTCGAGGAAGCATTTACCCCATTTAGAAGATTTATGAGTTGACTGTGTTGACAAATATGAAGTCAGAAGGAGGGAATGGTCAAGACTGACCCTAGACCAGATGAGAGTTTATAGACTTGGTTGGAAAATCCCTGACATAGTTGATGATTATTTTGATGTGCTTGACCCTACTTTTGTTGTTGAGAGTGTTAAGCCCTTGCTTGATATTGATTGGGGTATAGATGAGATCACTAATCTTAAAACTAGAACTTTTTTGTATTGCATAGAAGTCAAGCATGGTTACAATCTAAATTGAATGGTGATGATCTAGGTTCTCCTTTCCACAATGATCCAATTATGGAAATACCACAAGTTTCTATGAGCACTCCTGATCATGGTAATCCTTCTTATGTTCAAGATACCATGTTACAGTCCCCCATTGTGGGACAAAGTGGGGCAGATGGGCTCAAAAGGAAAACATGTTCCAAGAGTTTAGATGGGGAAAATAATCAGACACCTAAGAAGAAATAGAAGATCAAGAAATGTCTTAATCCATAGGTAGATAAGACCTCAGGGGCATCACAATAGGGACTACAGAGTGGGGAATATGAGGAAGACACATCAAATGCAAGACAAAGTAAGACACCTCCTCACATCTCTCAAGAAGGGTCATTTCAAACTCCCCCTTCTTTCCAGCAGTAGATAGTGGTGGATGATACTCCCAAGGTAGATGAGGCATCTCTAAAGGATACATGTGATAGCTCTGTGATAGCCACCTCAGCCTGGTTGAAAATAGAAGTTGGAAACAAAAGATGATATTCCCAAATCATTAATACTAAATTTGATGTAGTGGCTAGACTGCTTAAATTGGAATCTAGCCCAAAAGAAGGCCAAAAGGATGTCTAGACTAATGGTAGACCATCTCCAAGCATTGATATGTGGAAATAGTAGAGCGAATGGTAGATAAAGAAATGAAAGACATATCTACAAATGACTTTGAGGTGAGTACTATGGATTCAGGGCCACCTTCAATGCAGGGTGATATTCACAACACCAAGCTATCAGTTCACATTTTAGAAAGTAGTTTCAAAGAAAAGGAGAAGGAAAATGAGATCTTGGAGGATCAAGTGGACATTCTTACCTCATATATTAGATCCATTGTTGACACCACCTCTCAATCACTAGATGCTACCACTGGCATACCTAAAGGTGTAACTTCTGAAGTGTTTGATCAAATAAACAAATATAAATATCTGGGGAGTGCAGTGGAAGAGTGGGTTGAGAAATTGATATTGGATGGCCTTCACTTCATTCATAATGTCTTTACTCTCTATGGAAAGATTTATGATAAGCAAACATAATTTTTAGATGATCTAAAAAAGAATAAAAAACGATGAAGCTATGTTGAATGTAGTCAAGATCAATCTCGACACCAATGTCCAACTAGATTCTAGTATCCTTGTCACTGAAAAGGTTATTGAAAAATGAGAAGATAATGAAATAGTGAAGTGGTTAGTTGGTTGAGATTGGAAATATAATATGGAGAAACAATGCATTAATGATTTGAAAAGTCTAGCCAAGAATAATATATCTTATTTGTTGTATCTCAGAAGTGCTTGTGGGACTTTGCAGGTGGATCTCTATGATGAGACCGAGTTTGACATATTGGAGCTAAGTGCTATCAAATAGGCCTTCAAGAATTTGTTGATTGAAGAGTTGAAAACAAAGGAGGATGCTAATGGAAATCCCATTGAACGCCTTACTAATGTGTCTGCTCACTTGTTTAATTTCAAGGACATTGTAGAAATGGAAAGGAAGTATGAGGAAGCTAGCAGTGTATTGCAAAAGTGGAGAGCAAGACTAGAAATCACAAATATTCCTAATGCCAAAAATGTTCTCACTCATAGGAAGATTCAAAGTCTTGCACACTAAGCTGAATACATCACAGAAGGTCGAAGAGGAAGTAGATAAGAAGATTCCATATGAACCAGAAAAGTCTAAGGCTACAGAGGATGAAGATAATGAAATAGTGTCATAACCGCTCTTTGAATTTTATAATTTGTTATGTTGAAACTCTCTATTATTTGAGATTACTTCTCATTTAATATTTATCATGAACTTTATTCTATTATAACTGGTTGGTTGTATATCTATTGTATGGGGAAGTTAGTTCCTCTCTTTTCACTATATAATGTAGATGTAAAAGAAGAGGAAGGGATCTTTTTGATGAAAAATTACTTTTCCAAACTAGATCACAAATATTTCTTTGGGGAAGTAAGGGGAATTGATGTAGAGTCACAACCGGAAATGTGCACTAATGGTGGAACTTGATGATTTTATTATCATCGGCAAGAGTTGTTCAAATGTCTAACCGACATATCCCATCGATCAGACTATAGCCATCGGCATCTTCAAAAACTGTCACCCCGATACCCATCTCACCCCGATGAGTATTTCATTTATGTGCCTATTGGGCTCTCCACACTGACTCACTTCGATGACTGAGGTCACACCAAAACATGCAAACCCTAACCTGCTGAACGGGTTCCTGTTACCTCTGCTACCGGTCACCTCTATCAACTAAGTTGCTTATCGACAACACTTACAATGTCGGTCTAGCCACAGAAGGTCTCCCCGATCCTTCACTTCACGCCGACGCCAAACTCCTTATCGATGAAGAATCTCCTTTTCGCCTATCGGCGGGACTTCCACTATCGGCGAACTCCTAGATTCTTTTGCCAATCTCTATTGTCTCTCGAATACTACCAATGTCGGGTTCCACCATTGGCGAGACTATGCCTATCAGCGACACCAAACAACCTTATACCGACACCTTTGGTCACCTCGATGAGCCTTCAGACCTCATTCATCGGTGTGACTAACATTGTCGGTAGAACATTTCACTTCTCCACCAATGGCATATCTCATGCCGATATACTCTTCGTTGGCAACACTTTGTAATTGTCACCCCGATCAGTGAAAGTGCCCCTTGTCAGCTCAATGCAATTTTCTCAACCCGATGGTTCTTCTCACGCTGATGCCTTCGTAAATTTGCATCGAAAACTCTGAGCTCGACCCGATCCGCTTATTTAGCAATCTCGACAAGGATTTCTTCCCTCTAAACCCTAGCACATGAGGATGCTAGGTTGCTCACTACATGCTACAAATCGATCCCAAAAACATGAAATGTAAAAATAGAAAAATGAGAATGCAAACTAAACTACTGTACATGTCCATTCCACTGATTCCAAGAATCAACCGGTGGAATGGATGAATGATTCCATCTCAACTACAAAACAAGAAATATGATCACACAGATAGATCGAAGATCAGACAAACAACACCAATGGGATCTTCTTTATTTCAAATTCAGGAATGCATACAAATATCTGACTTCACAGTCCCACTGCACAACACTGCTCTGCCAAATCCAAACACAATGTCTCTATTTTCACATACAACACTGAACTGTATCTAAACAAACTGATCTAGGGCATAAATAACTACTCCTCTTGAGTAGTACAGACTCGATTCCCAGTAGCTAGGAGCTTCCAAGCGGCTGGGAGGACAGCTAGCATAACAAACTATAACTGTCAACACACAATCGTAGATTGAATTAAAACATAAGAATTGGTCACATGGACCTGTGTAAGGGGAAAAATTGATTAAATCTAAAGTAATAAAACCAAAAACCCAATAACATAAAGAAAACGAATTTAAATAAAAGCCATGACAAATAATCAATGAAATAAAGACTTTTACCGAAATCTGTATTGTTTCCTTTGGATTGAATGTGGATTGCTCAATGAAGTTGCGAAGCCATAGCTGCAACAAGCAAATAGTGTGCTCAAGAGATCAATGTCAAAAGATCGTGATAGTGCTCAATCGATGCGTTTTGTATGCTCGAAACTCTGTTAAGTATGCCTGAGAATACGATCGAAGAGAGAGGCTAAATGAAGGAGATGAGGGGGGTTTATATAGATTTCAAGGAAAATCGATCAACGGTCCAGATAATTCAGAAGAATCAATGGAGGAGAATAGTTGAGGAATGTGCAACGAATGAGAAGAAGACATGTGTCTTGCTTTCTTTTGCATGAGAGGAGTTATCAAGAATAGAAGAATGAGTTAACTGAAGAAATAAATCAATTAAAAGAATAAAGCAATCAGTTAAGTGATTTAAAACAAGAAGAAGAGATTTGCATGAGAAAAGAAGATATTTTGCTTTATTAAATATAGAAAGCTTGAGTTATATTAGAGATAACTCAAATTTAGAAGAAAAAACAATTTAAATAAATAATTGATTTATTTAAATTTAGAGAAGATATTTTGGAAGAAATAATTAAATAATTAGAATTATTTAATTTAGAAGATTTAAAATCAAATTAAATAAATAAATATATTTAATTGTTGTGCATGATTTTGGGAGAATGAGTTTTGATTTAATTAAATAATTTAAGAATTATTTAATTTTAGATAAGAGGGAATTTGTGGAATTAATTAAATAATTAATTTAATTAATGTGGATGTGAAATTTTGGAAAGAAGATAATGATCTAATTAAATAATTAACATTATTTAATTGTGGAAGAATATAGAGGAACTTGATTTAATTAATTAAATAATGAGGATTTATTTAATTAATGTTGAATTTAGGAGATTTAGAAGAATTTGATGAAATTAATTAAATAAGTAGATTATTTAATTAATGTGTGAAATGCAGGTGATTAGAAAGAAATGATGAAATGCAAGTGATTTGACGACATGGTCATTTTAGGGTGTCTACATTTTGCCCCTCTTTGATGCAATGCAGCGTGTAGCGTTGCGTCAAAGAAAACAATTGTTGAAGATGTAATACAATTTTATTGCCCCAGTGTAGGTAGTTGCCCTAGCGTATGCCCCCTCGAGCGGGAAGACGGGGAAGCGACAGAGGAAAGGTGTTGGCGCTCGACCAGAAGAGGACGCAACCAGGAAGAAGAAAAAGCAGAAGAAGGGCGGGGAAAGAAAAACTAAGGGGGGGGACACTATAAATAGGTCCCATGGGGACCACAATCCTCATTTGCACCCTTGGATAATCTAAATTTAGAGAGAAGAGAAATTCCAACCTAGGTGGAGTGAGTTGAGCAGCCAGCGAGGAGAGATGCCGATTCCAGCGCATAGTCATCGGGCGGAGTTGGTGCGGACCTACAGGAGGCCAGCAGGAGCTCTGGCAGTGGTAAGTGATCGAAAACCCCCTTTTCAGTTATCGTTTAGGGTCGTTTAGGGCTAGGTTTAGGTAGCGTCAGCCATGTCAAGCAAAAGCACCTTAGGAAGCCGCAGCGCGTCTGGTGTAGGGTTGCAGCGCTTTTGGCGCGCTGTAGCCCGGCTGGTAGTCGCTCGTAGCGCACTTGGTAAAACCACGTCGCTTTTGGTATTAGGAGCTCGCGCCGCAGCGTAGTTGGGAAATGCCGCAGCGCTTTTGGTGGAGGGGTATAGCGCGCTTGGGCGGGTAGGATAGCGCGACTGGCTGGGAGGTAAACAAAACGCGTCGCTTCTGGTAGTGCAGAAAGGTGCGGTTGGTATGGGATTAAAGCGCTTGTGGGAAACAAGGCGCGGTTGGTAGACAAAACGCAGCACAGGTGCGCCAACAGTGTGGCGCGGTTGGCAGGGAGACATAGTGCAGTTGCATAGAACAAAGCACTTTTGGCTAGACAAAAAAAGAAAGTTAGGGTGTAATAGAATGGGGGACTTAGAAGAGGGACACCTAGCCTAGCTGTCAAGAGGGAAAAGGTATGGTTGGGGGTTTAGGGAAGATGTAGATAGGTTTTGAGGAATTTGGGAAAGAAACTGACAAGTGATTTGTTATGGATGCAGAGGATTTTGCCACCACTGATGTCGCGGGAGCGACATCACGCGATAGCGCACGAGGTTGTCCAGCTTACATGGGAGGAGGACGCATTTCTGGAGCACGCGGGACTATGGCATGTGGCCCACCTGACACACATTAGGGCGAATCTCGCCCTAGTGACAACAGTCGTGGAGAGGTATCACAGTGAGACCTCGTCATTCCACTTTCTGATAGGGGAGGCGATAGTGACACTGGAGGATGTATACGGCATCCTGACGATCCAGATAGACGGAGAGATCATGGACTTTGACCCAGTACGGGGCGAGGCAGGCTTGGAGGAGGTCTTCTGCACAGATGACCTGTGGATAGAGGATGGGGAGATACGATGGGCAGACGTCCCGAGACTCTGTGATAGGATCAGATGGATCGTGGCATCGTTGATTGGCGGCTTCCTGTGCCCGGATCGAAGATCGAGAGGACTATCAGTTGGCTGGGGGATAGTTCTATCAGGGATGGTCACCCATGGCAGGTAGTATGCGTGGGGACCCTGCGTGCTAGGACAGCTGTACCATGACATGCACCATTGTGTGTACAGGAGAGGCAGGAGCCTCTCAGCAGGTGTGACTTTGTTACAGGTATGGGCATGGGAGCACATTCCAGTCATCCGACCCATGGCGCAGCGCCACCGAGACAGGGGTGAGCCATATGCATTTTTGTATGACGGGGTGATGACACATCGGAGGATGGGGTCTATGAGCTACTGCTGGTGACAGATAGATGAGATGGACATATTCATATGGAGGCCCTGGTTACTATGCGAGGAGTGGGCTGACGAGCATGAGTAGCTCATGTACTGTAGATAGGCTCGCTATCTGTTCAGTAGACGAATAGATATGACAGAGAGATACCTACCTGAGCAAGTTCTCAGGCAGTTTGGGTTGCCGCAGGGGTTACCAGTGGGGGAGGCCACTCATGCTAGGACACGGAGGGAGGTAGGAGACTGGGATGCTAAGATCCCATTGGCGACAGCATTGACAGAGGTGCGAGGACTTATCCCCGTAAGATGGGATTGGGATTCTGGGCTAGCAGACCCAGGGACACTACCAGAGTACGATCAGTACTGGCAGACACACAGGCCGATGAGATTGACTACACCAGGTATAGCAGGGGTAGTGGGAGAGGTGCTAGTGCTTGGAGGAGAGGCCAAGATGAGGCGGCAGGCCAGGGCAGCCAGGCAGTAGGCAGTGGGTCAGCAGGCAGGTGGAGAGGGCAGCGGCCAGCAGGCTGATGTGGAGATGGCAGAGGCAGTGGGCCCGGTCGTAGAGACCGACTTATAGAGAGCAGAGCAACTGTTGCAGGAGGAGATAGCCCGGAGGACTCGCTTAGAGCTCCAGATGGCACGACTCAGGAGAGACAGGGATGCAGCGCGGGCTGATGTGAGGTAGGCAAAGGCCACAGACCAGGCACAGACACAGGCAGCCACAACAGCACAGACAGCCCTAGCACAGGTGCAGGCGCAGCTACAGGCACAGGTGTAGGCATACAGACAGCTGTAGGCCCAGATACAGGCACAGGCACAGGTACAGGTGCAGCTGCCAGCTGCACCAGCAGCAGACGCAGATGGGCTAGCGCAGGCTAGGAGAGAGAGAGATGCAGAGGTGCAGCTGCGTTTGACAGCAGAGGCCACACTATTCAGAGTGAGGAGGGAGAGAGAGGAGGCACACCGCGCGCTGGGTGCAGATCAGAGGACCTTGTACAGTGAGCTCATCCGAGTGCAGGGTGAGCTAGTATCAGCCGGCAGAGAGGCAGAGTACTACAGGGGCCTATATGTGGGTGTGGTGCCGGCAGCTCAGCAGGCACCAAGTTATAGAGACAAGAGCAGGTCGGGGGCCTTAGGATCCCGGAGGACAGGGCAGTCAGCGTCCTCAGTTAGAGGGCCACTTTTGCCGCTAGGGGGAGGAGGAGGACCATCAGGGGGACCTCCACCGAGCACAGGGGGAGGCCAGGGGCCACAGCAGGAGGGCAGCTCCACCCACTAGGGCACATACATTTGTATTGTATTATATTGTATCATTTGGGACAGATGCCTGCGTGCATTCTGATGTATATTTTGAGGGCTCTTGATAGCCTTGATGTACTATATTGGTGTATATTTGGATGTATACACATTTTTGTATTATTGATGTAGACACAGACACTTTGTATTATGATGGCTATTACATGATATATATATATGATGATCTGTTTGACTCACAGCTGTTCATGCTTTTGTGTATGCATTCCTTGATGTCATGGGTGTGATGATATGTATGTATGATTATGGATTCATGTGATGACATATGTGGCTTATATGATGCTTATAGATGTATGATGATAGAGATATATGATGATATAGATGTGATGACTAGTGATATCTGACATGTGGGTTTTGCAGATATGCACCAGAGAGGAGACCAGGAGGAGATGGAGACAGAGACTGTTGATCGATTACTGTAATGAAAGTGATATAAAGGATGTGGAAATGGATGAAAGCTGAGCTTGTTGCAATGGCTTCACATTTGTATATAAAGAGCAATCCTTATTTTGATATAGCACGTGGATAGTTCGCCACCAAGGTATAAAAGACCAAGGTGCAGTAATATCCGAGTGCGTGGACGTTGACTCTGCAAACAAATGGTTTGAACCTAGATCCTTTAGACATAATATAACCTTGTTGGAACATGTGAATAAGCCATAGTCTTGAACATAAAATAAACTTCAATACATGTAAATGCAAGAAGAATTATCAATATGTAAGATGCTAGGGCGTAACACACACAAGATAAATAGAATGCTAAGAAAGATACTAGAGATCATTCCTCAAACACGGCACACAGAAAGCAATGACTATGCCCCCAATCTATACTGCATCGCAACATACCAAGATTATAGATAAATCAAGGTAGCCTTGAATAGGTACAAGAAAAGGAACAAAAGATAAACCATAACACAAATTGACTGACTTACAAAGTAAACATACAGCCAACATATTCTCTTGCCAAAGAGGTTGCTCAGGATAGATTGGATAGGAAAGATAACAGCCTTATCGTAGGAACTCGGTGTCCGTTAAAGGGTGCTATCTACCTAAAAAGACAATGTCTTGCTACAGGGAATGCCACATGTCGCAGGAGACGCGTGTGTTGGTCTCGACAATGGAACACTTCGCAGAAGACAAGCTTGTGGATCTAGGGCTTTGGTTAAGCGGTACTTAGCTGATGTTGGCAATCGGTATGCAGGACAGTAGATGACTTTGGAAGTAGGCCTCTTTGCTTCAAGTTTGTTAAGGACTATTGCTTTGAAAGGATGCGCTAGCTTGCTGCTTGAGTTAGTCAAGTCGAGGTGAATGGATTTTGAAAAACGGAAGACTAGAAGGATGGAATGCTAATGGATTGAGGTGGGTGGAGAATGATGGATCGTGTGTGCCTGAGTACTGGATACATTCTTCGTATTCTAGACTGCCTACATACCCTGTGTCCACGGGATCAAGGCACACTTACGATGGAAGACGAACGTGATAAATATGTAGTTCTGGATAGAGTGATGAATGGGTCAAGGTGAAAGGAGGGGATCTTATGTACCTGAGTACTAGATACTTCCTTCGTATTCCAGACTACCTACATACCCATATCCATGGGATCAAGGTACCTTAAGACTGAAAAGATGATATGTAGTTCTGGTTGATGTGATGTAGGGGAAAAAGTGTTGAGAAGATAACAGCCTTATCATAGGAGCGATGTGGCCGTTAAAGGGTGTTACCTGTGGAAAGGAGAAAAGATTGAAGTATGTGCTGTGAACCACGAACAGGGAACCAATCCTAGACCTAAGTTAAGGAAAGAGTTGCCCCCATTCTGGTAGAGGAAACTGTAGGGGCGACTGCCGAAAAAGACACAGATGACATGACCTAGGACAAGATAGTGTTAACCGTAGACACAGATCACAACATGGGAAGACGACGAGGGACATTGACAAATTTCCAAGCTATACTAGATAGGGAGATGGAAATGCAAACAAAGTCAATGGTTTTATTATGGATGGATGGATGAAGCGTGTTGTTGCAAACTGGACAAGGAGTGGACATGACGCGATAAACGATGGATGCTGACTCTACACATAGTGCCTGTTTGCCAGGTTTTCACTATGGTACTTATCCAAGGCGCCTGTTTGCCAGGTTTTCACCATAGGATGGATTTTTTTTGGATTTTTGATTTTTTTGATTTTTTTGATTTTTTTTTTTTTTTGGAATACTCTGAGGATCAGGCATAGAACTTCTTGAGATGGACACTGTGAAGTGGCTCATCTAGAGGAATGCCGTTAGGTGTAGCTAAAGTATAAGCTCCTGATCCATATGCCACTGTCACAATGAAGGGACCTAACCAGTTAGGCTCAAACTTGCCCTTCTTCTCTCGATCTGCTTGATTTCTCTGATTCTCCCTGAGTACAAGATCACCAACTTGAAACTGTCTTTCTTTGATTTTTTTGTTGTAATTATGCCAGAGGCGGTTTTGATAGACATGGAGATGATTAAGTGTGGCAAGGCGCCTCTCATCTAGTAGTTCAAGCTCAGCTAATCTGGAAGTGCGATACTCATCTCCGCTGATTAGGTCCTGCATGGATACTCTGAGGGATGGGATCTCGACCTCTATAGGTAGGATGGCTTCAGAGCCAAAGACTAAGGCATATGGTGTGGCACCAGTTGGTGTTCTGATACTAGTGCGGTAGGCCCATAGGGCGGGATTAAGTTGCAAGTGCCAATCACGACCAGCTTCATTGACCATTTTCTTTAGGATCTTGAGAATGGTTTTATTGGAAGCCTCAGCTTGGCCGTTACTCTGCGGATAGTAGGGAGTTGAAAAGCGATGTTGGATATTGTATTGTATGCATAAGGCATGAACATCTTTGTTCTTGAATGGTCTCCCATTATCAGTGACAATGGCTTGGGGAATACCATACTAGCATATGAGGTAGTTTAGGATAAACTTGGCTATTTGTTTACCGGTGATATAGGTCATAGGAATGGCTTCCACCCACTTCATGAAATACTCAGTGGCGGTAATGATAAACTTGTGGCCATTGGAGGAGGCAGGGTGGATTTGTCCTACGAGGTCGAGACCCCATTGAGAAAAAGGCCATGGAGTTGTCACAGGTTGGAACTCATGAGCTGGTGTGTGAATCAAATCTCCATGCTGCTGACATTGTAGACACTTCTTAGCAAACTGTGCAGCATCTTGCTCTATTGTAGGCCAGTAATAACCTGTTCTGAGTATCTTCTTAGCCAGATTAGGACCAGTAGAATGCGTGCCACAGACACCTTCGTGTATGTCTCGTAAGGTAGCTTTGGCTTCTTCCGCGTTAAGACATCGTAAGAGGATACCATCGAGACTCCAGCGATATAGTGTATCACCCAGAATGATGTAACGAGAGGATCGACGGATAAAGGTTTTGCGTTGGGTGGATGATAGGTCTGAGGGAAAGGTATTGTTCTTGAGGTATTCATAGATATCTTCATACCATGGGGAATTGGGACCAACAAGTTCGTAGATGATTTCAGTAACAGGAACATCGACGGCTGGTATCAACAATTGCTCGATCAAGAATTCACACTTCTGTGTATTTGCAGGCATGTCAATCAGTGACCCTACAGAAGCCATAGAATCTGCAGCTTTGTTATGCTCTCTTGGAATTTGCTCAAATGTGATGCTAGAAAAGTGTGGTTTGTAGGCATCCACTAGTTGCTTGTAGGGGACCAACTTTTCATCCTTTGTTTGGTACTCATCTGTGACTTGGTGAATGACTAACTGTGAGTCTCCATATACTTGTAATTCTATGATGTCCCATTGAACTGTTGTATTGAGACCTATAAGGATTGCTTCATACTCGGCTATGTTGTTGGTGCAAGGGAATGCAAGCCGATATGATTTTGGAATATAGTCATTTTGAGGTGTAACAAATAAGATGCCGGCTCCTGATCCATGCTGCGTGTAAGAACCATCAAAGTATAACTTCCACATTATGGAGGTAGCAAGAGTGAAGAGATTCTCGTCAGGAAAGTCTACTACCATAGGATGTGTATCTTTCATAGGTGCTTCTGCTAGTTGATCCACGAGGGCTTGTCCTTTGATTGCCTTACGATCTGTGTACTCAATGTCAAACTCACTAAGGATCATAACCCATTTAGCTAGTCTGCCTGTGAGAGCTGCTTTTGCTAGTAGATACTTCAAGGGATCAATCTTGGCTATCAGATTTGTGTGTTGGTTCAACATGTAATGTCGCAACTTTTGGGAGGCAAACACTACTGCTAAACAAGCCCTTTCCATTGGTGAATAATTGAGCTCGTATCCCACCAAGGTTCTACTAATGTAATAAATTGCATGCTCCTTTCCTGTGTCATCATTTTGTGCTAGCAGGGCCCCCAAGGCTGAGTTTGTAGTGGAGATGTACAATATCAAAGGTTTGTCCGCAACTGGTGGAACCAATACAGGAGATGTAGCTAGATACTCTTTAAGTTGATCAAACGTTGCCTGACACTTGTTGTCCCATCGAAATGAGACATCCTTTCGGAGCAAGTGTTGAAAGGGTTGACATTTATCTGCTAGCTGTGAGATGAAACACCTGATGGATTGCAACCTTCCCTGGAGGCTCCTTAATGCTTTTAGGTTCTTTGGTGGAGGCATCTCCACTATAGCCTTTACTTTCGCTGGATCGACTTCAATGCCTCTACGAGATACAATGTATCCCAATAGCTTCCCTGATGTTACATCGAATACACACTTCTTTGGATTGAGTCTTACTTGGTATTTTTCAAGCCTGTCAAAGATCTGTCCTAGGACCTGTATGTGATCCACTCTAGAAGATTTAGCCAATATATCATCAACATAGTCTTCCATGATGTGATGAAAGAGGTCATGAAATATCACTGTCTTTGCTCTCTGATAGGTTGCTCCTGCATTCTTCAGACCAAACGGCATGACACACCAACAACAATTGCCCCAAGGACAAGTAAAGGTTGTCTTATGTTGGTCTTCTTCAGCTATCCTTATCTGATTATAACCCGAGAATCCGTCCATGAGAGAAAGCATCTCGTGACCTGCTGTCAAGTCCACTATAATGTCAATGTTTGGTAGTGGAAAGTCATCTTTAGGACATGCCTTATTGAGATCTCTGAAATCATTACACATGCGGATGCGCCCATTAGGTTTAGACATAGGTACAATGTTTGAGACCCAATCTGAATAGTCAATTGGACGTATGAACTTTGCGTCTAACAGCTTTTGTATTTCCACCTTCACCAAGAGAGCTATCTGTGGATGCATTTTTCTCAACTTCTGCTTGACTGGTTTCACCTTGGGATCAACTGTGAGATAATGAACTACCAGCTTAGGGTCTAGCCCTGGCATATCTGCATAGGTCCATGCAAAGTTGATGGTTCGTTGCAAGAAGAAGCTATTAAGATTTCTGTGCTCTGTGTCAGATAATGATGCTACTAGGAATGTTGTCTTTGGATTCTGTTCTGTACCCAGGTTGATCTCTGTAGAATCTTCCACTAGGAGAGCTGATTTCTCTTGGTACTTAGATGGTAAGGGAAGGTCAAATCCTCCATCCTCAGGTGCCACAGTTGGGTTTTCACCTTTGGATACATCCTTTATTTTTACTATTTTATGATCAGGAGGTGCCACAGTGTGGTTTTCACCTAGAGATCTTTCTTTATTTGCACTTTTGCGACTGGAGGATTTGGTATTCTCACCAAAATAAGTCGTGGGCTCTAGTTCCATTACAAAACCTGCCTTGTGATCGCCAAGAGGGATACCTTCCCGAAGTCCCATGAACTCAACTAAAGCTTCGTCATTCTGAAACACATCTATAACGGGGGCCCCTTGTTGGTCCCAATCGATAAGTTCAGGGTAGACAAGCGTGACATTCTGGGTACTAGTGGTGGAAGTTAAGGATACGGAGGATAGTGTAAAAATGGAGGAGTCTGCGAATAGATTGGTCATGTGGAGGGAAGAGTCATCGATGATATCCTCTGTAGACGTCGTATCGGCGGGAAAAGTGTTAGCTACCTCGTCGAGGATATACTTGATGTCCGAGGCGCGTGGTACCTTTTTACCAAATCCTAATCCTTTCTTGTCTAGCTTCTTTGTTACCACAATGGGCTCCATAGTTCCCTGATTTTGTTTCCCAAGGCCACCTTTGCCTTTATAGCCCATGTTTTTTACTATTCTTAAGCCATTGCCATATTGCTTGACTGGTATGGTGACTGGTTCTTTCTCTTTATAGAGCCAAGAAGAGATGTCCTCAATAGTTTCCTCTTCCAATAACCATCCATGTTGGAATTGGGTTAGGAATGGTGGGTGAGGCATAGTGGCTTTTTTGGTTACTTTAGCAATGGGTGGTTTGCCGTAAGATTTTGGAGATAAAGGCATCCGCCCTACACAACAAGATTCTGAGATATCATAAGTGCTAAAGCCTATATCTCAGATGCGAGCTGTGATTTTGGGGAGGGGTGTAGGTTTATTTGTAGAGGCTTGCGTGAGAGTTTCAGGATCAACATAGAGAGGGGATTCAAGGGCTTTGTCATTTTTAGGCACTTGGTTGCAATTCTTATAGCTTCCTTGCAAGACACGGCAAAATTCAAAAGGATTAGGATCTCCTGGGATGGTGATCTCCGTACCATTGTATGGGAACTTGAGGGACTGATGGTATGTGGAGGGAACAACTTTCATTGCATGGATCCATGGGCGGCCTAGGATAATGTTGTAAGGCAGCTCAATATCAAGAACTTGACACCTGGTTTCAAGCATAACGGGGCCCAGCTGTATAGGCAAGTGAATAACACCTTCTGAATGGCATTCTGCATCATCATACCCCTTGATTGTAATACTATGATCAGTGTTGACGTGATCCTCAGAGTATCCCAATTGCTTTAGTAACTTTAAAGAACAGATGTTGAGACCAGCGCCACCATCTATGAGTATACGTTTGATTTTGCACTTATGGATGAGAACTTCAATATGCAGGGCATCGTTGTGACAAGGATCATGGGAGGGGAGGTCTTTCTCAGAGAAGACCACATTGTAAGGTGAAGCACTATTACCCACTATAGCTTGGAAATCCGTGACTGCTATGTTGTTTGGAATGGAAGACTCTTGGAGGGCTTTTTCTAGCACCACTCTATGTGCAGGTGATGACCGTAGAAGGTCAAAAATAGAGATCTGTGCTAGTGTTCTCCCTAAATGTTCGACAAGATTATAATCAGACTGAACCGGAAGCCTAGGTGGAGGTGCACGGATGGTGACATGACCTCGATGAGTAGTAACAGCACAATCTGTAGATTTGCCTTTGATGGTGAGGGTAGACACTCGACTCTCTTCAAAACGACCTACAATGGAATCGAAGGACGTGGAAGCGTGATTGATACCTTTACCTCTATCCTGAGGAGGAGGTGGACCATGATGAGGGAATGGTTCCTTGTACATATCGAGATCCTTGTTCGTGTGTTGCGTTGGTGATTCATCCTCAAAAGTGATTTGATTACCGTCGATGAGGTTTTGGATGAGGTGCTTAAGCTTCATGCAAGACGCAGTTCTATGCCCTTTGCTCCTATGGAACTCACAATACTCATTGTCTCTGTAACGTGCAGTTTTGTAGACAGTTTCTCCATATGGGGGAGCATCAGGTAAGGTGATGAGCCCTTTCTGTAAGGCTTGCTGTAAGACCGATTAGATGGGCACTCCCAAGGGAGTGAATTGACATCGCGGAGGGTAATCTTGTTGGGGCCTCTCTTGTTGTTGTTGCTGTTGGTTGGGATAAGGCTGCCTTTGTTGCTGCTGTTGTTGAGGTGGAGCTTGACTTGGTTTGGAGAGTTGCAGTGGTGTTTGCAACATTTGGACATGCTTAGTATCAACCACCCCATCATTGACCACATTTTTGTTCTTGTTCCAATATTTGGGTTTATCGTTCGACTGTTGATGAGAAGTACTATCTTTCGTCTCTTTAAAGATTTTGACCACACCCTTAGCAATGAGGGCCTTCTCAATGTTGATACCCTTGTATGTGATTTCATCAAAGGTTGTAGCACTAAGAATTTGCAAATGGAAACCTAACTCTTGGTTGAGGTTCTGCACAAATATGCTCACAAGCTGTTTCTCCAGAATCTTGAAAGGGAATTTACTAGCCATCTGTCTCCATCATTGGAGGAAAGAAATGAAAGTTTCACCATTTTTCTGCTTATTGTTGCATAGGTCCGTCATGGAAATCTCATGCTCTGCATTGTAAGAAAAATGGGTGGCAAACTTCTCTACTAGCTCATTGAAAGACTTGATACCCGTAGGTAAGTGTGAGAACCATTCTATTGCTTGACCTCCAAGACTGCGAGGAAAGAGACGCATAAGATATGTGTTGTTGTGCGAGACCTCGAAGCAAGCAAGATAGAATTCCCTAAGATGGTCTTTTGGGTCACCCTTTCCTTTGTATTTATCAAATTTTGGAATAGTGAAATTTTGAGGAAAAGGGATCATTGGTAATGACCGATCAAAAGGATAAGGACACACTTCCTCTAACGAGAAGGTCTTTTTGGTGTGGCCAAACGTAAGATCAGATAGTTGTTGTTGCACTTCTGCGATTTTTAGCTCCATAGTCGTGGGAGGGGTTGGTAACATCTCCTGTTGTCCAAAAAGTGGTTGGTGTTGCCCATATGGAAGATTATAGTGTAAGCCATGCGCACTTGTATTATAAGGGTCGTAAGATTGATTGGGATCATATGGGTTGTACGATTGGTTGAGTTTGGTTTGGAATTGGAGGTTTTGATTAGGCAGAGGTGGAGGTGGCGCTAGGTAAGAATGTTGGCTTTGTGATGGTTGAAGAAAAGTATTAGGGGGAGGAAAGCTAAAGTGCGTTTGATTAGGTTGTGATGGTGGCACATAGCTTTGGGAAACCTGATGTTGGGAATGTTGAGAGTGGCTAGGCAATGTATGAAAGAAGTTGAGCGAGGATGAACGTTGTGGAGGAGGGGCATAGGTAGAAGTGATTTGCGACGGTTGGGGTTGATTGAAGATGAGAGTAGAAGAATGTTGTGGTGGAGGAACATAGGTAGAAGTGATTTGCGATGGTTGGGGTTGCTTGAGGACGAGAGTAGAAGAATGTTGTGGTTGGGGTTGCATGACTCTAATTGGTTGAGAGACATGCAGGTGTGATGATATAGGAGGTGGCATTTGTTGAGACCCTTGTTGCATGGCTACATAAGTGTTCCCCAGATTGTAATTGGGTGGGAAACCTACACGTGATGGGGTAACCAAGATTCCACTTGCGATTGGGGTGGACGCTTTAGGAGGTGGTTGCACATTCGATCGAGCTAAGGTGGCTTGCTTAGCTAACTCTGCTTGACATTGGAGAGTTTCTTGTTGGTTTTGATAGATCTCCATAGGAGTCAAAAGCGGTGATATGGGCCTCTCCCCTATTGGATTTTGAAAAAGGGGATTCCTATACTGCGAGCCTTGAGTAGGCAAGGGCGTAGTTACCGTGGACATGGTTTGCACCGCCTGTATGGTTTCTTGGGTGTTGTTGCTCTCCTTGAGAGTGGACACATCAAAATCTTGAGGTAACTTGGTGCCTTGCTTTGCAAGCAAGCGAAAGAAATGATCCTGGTTCTCACTAAGGATTTTATCAAAGGCAGCTATAGCTCTAGGATCTTGTATAAATTCATCAAGATCTTGCCCATCTTCTTGAGAGGATTGACCTATTTCAAAGTGTCGCTCTTCTTGAGATGGGGTTTGATCTACGATATAACCTTGTGGGACAAAATCTGGAGGCAAGCCTGTGGTATACTGAGGTGCATTTATCAAAGGGGTTCTATCCTCATGAGGATTGCTTGGTTCACCCATGTGCGGCATGTTCATAGAGCTGTTTGGTTTTGCCGCGGGTGTACTAGGAGTCACTTTGGGAGTAATGTTGAGACGACCTGATTGCAGTGTGCGAGGAGGTGACTTGTGCTTCTTAGGGACAACTTGCCTGGATTTCATAGTTTGCTGTAGCCTAGTGGTGACCATGGGATATACTTGGACACAATGTAATGTTGGGAATCTGTGAGATGTTTTGAAGAAATAGACAAACTCTGATGCACAAAGTACTGGACCAAAAGCACTATACTGTTTGACCAGAGGCACAGGACTGTGCTACCAAAAGCGTGCTACTGTGGACCAAAGGCGATAGACTGAGCTACCAATAGCGAGTTACTACTATACCAAAGGCGAGCTACAGTGACCAAAAGCGAGCTACTGTTATACCAAGGGCGCTGAAGTAGAGTTTTGCCAGAGGTGGGTTACTGCTGACCAAAGGTGATCTACTGTATTACCAAAGGTGAGCTGCTGTAATACCAGGGGCGCTGAAGTAGTGTCTGATGTTTTTTCAAAGGCAAGATTTTTCTATTTCTGATTGGATTGGTTTTGGCAAGAGAAAACATAGCAAACAAGTGGTCAAAAAAGGCACAAGGACTGACACAACAGATAGTGTATGTTCAAGGCTCCAAACAAGCCCAATGTTTCCACAGGTCTAAGACAATTTGCAATCACTAACAAGCACTTTTTATCCCTAGAGACAAGGTTTCATTGCAGTAGATAAGCTCACAGCTTAATACTCCGTCGATAAAAATATCATTCCATAAAGGTGTCAGATATTTAGTATCCTTGCAAGAGACGATAGGTAGGGATATCTCACCCTCCCCTTGGAAAGCTCAAGTAGGTCACAAGAGCTTTATGTCCAAGGGAATACTATCTCTTCTTAAGGGAGCCAATGGTGAGTATCTTAAGGGTTTAAATCGATTTCCCTTGCACTGATGATTACCGCAATGTTCGGAGGTAGGTCAGGTAGTCTCTATCTAAATTGGTTCTTAGTGACTTTGAGGGACCAACACCTTATGAGCAATGCGACAAGCTACTAAAAGCTTTAACCAATCCTACTAAGAGTTTCAAACACTTTGCTCAATGTGAAAATCATTTCCACAAAGAGCTAGTACACCTCTTTTCAGTTTGGCACCACAAGGTAAGGTTGACGTTGGTTAGGACTTGGCTTTCGCCTTATCCCTCTTATATAGCGGTTCAAAGGAAAACTTCGCTTAGGGTCGTCCCTTTTGGATGAAGCGCAATCCAAAAGCAGGCCCTTCTAAAGGAAGTACAGAAAAGTAAGAGCAAGCACGTCAAACAAAGGTTCAATTGTCCCATTATAAGAAAAATAAGGTGTCACTAAGCTATGCACACACACGTTTGTAGTTTGTAAATTGTCCCTTATGAAATGAAGTGTTTGGCATTCATGTCCATTGTCCTTTAGAAAATTAAGGTGTTTGTTCATACATGTCCATTGTCCCTTAAGAAAATCAGTATGTTCCTAAGACTTTAGATTGCAAGAAAAGATTTGTTCAATTATCCACTTAAGCATGCAATGTGTTTCTAAGACTTAGTGAGATAAATCAAAGAGGTCTTCAATGCTCGTCCTGCATGAACATGTTAAGAAAACACCTATTGGCTCTGTGTGAGTAATAAGAAGCTGCAACAAGTGAGTTAGTTCCACCAAAAATTCACAAGTTAGCCAAAAAATCAACTTTGACCAAAAGCGCTGCAAAATCTTACCCTACACGACTTACTGTATTCCAAAAGCGCTGTAACAGAGATCTGAAGCGATGCGGGATTTTACCAGAAGCGCTGTAGAATATTCAGACGCGCTGTACTGTGTTTTCCAAGGCGCTGTGATGCAGACCAGAAGCACAATATAATAGTACCAGAAGCGCTGAAGAATATTCAGAAGCGTGGGGCTGTGTTACCAAAAGCGTGATACAATATAACCAAACGCGCTGTGCTATCTCTGATCATTAAAAGGGGAATTGTTTCAAAATAATCAGATCTAAAGTAAAATTCCCTGATTGATTGACTGTTCAGAGAAGTGGTAGCTGAGAGATTTGTGTTCTGTAATCTTAAAAAAAACTCCAAAAGCTGTAACAACACCAAGCATTAACACAAAAATTGAAGGTACTCCTAAATAAATCAGCTTAGGATGTCCAAAAAAATAGGTTTGTTTGACAAATACAACAGCTTCTCATACAAATTAATAAGATAGATAGCGTGAAAACCCTGCAAGACAGTGAACAAAGTCAAAACCCTAATTTAGCCAAAAGCGTTGTAGAATACTGCCAAAAGCGCCTTTCTGTCAGGCCAAAAGCGCTGTTCTGCACTGCCAAAAGCGCCTTTCTGTCAGGCCAAAAGCGCTGTTCTGCACTGCCAAAAGCGCCGCAGTGCACTAAAAGCGCCAGACTGTGTCTGCAAAAACGCTCAAAGATCCTGCCAGAAGCGCTGTGGGGTGTCGTTTGCGCTGTGCCGTACTGTGACTTAAAAAAACAAATTTCTCAAAGAAACAAAAGGGATTAGTGGGTCCCACTGGGCGTGCCAGAATGTGTAAGGGGAAAAATTGATTAAATCTAAACTAATAAAACCAAAAACCCAATAACATAAAGAAAACAAATTTAAATAAAAGCCATGACAAATAATCAATGAAATAAAGACTTTTACCGAAATCTATATTGTTTCCTTTGGATTGAATGTGGATTGCTCAATGAAGTTGCGAAGCCATAGCTACAACAAGCAAATAGTGTGCTCAAGAGATCAATGTCAAAAGATCGTGATAGTGCTCAATCGACGCGTTTTGTATGCTCGAAGCTCTGTTAAGTATGCCTGAGAATACGATCGAAGAGAGAGGCTAAATGAAGGAGATGAGGGGGGTTTATATAGATTTCAAGGAAAATCAATCAACGGTCTAGATAATTCAGAAGAATCAACGGAGGAGAATAGTTGAGGAATGTGCAACGAATGAGAAGAAGACATGTGTCTTGCTTTCTTTTACATGAGAGGAGTTATCAAGAATAGAAGAATGAGTTAACTGAAGAAATAAATCAATTAAAAGAATAAAGCAATCAGTTAAGTGATTTAAAACAAGAAGAAGAGATTTGCATGAGAAAAGAAGATATTTTGCTTTATTAAATATAGAAAGCTTGAGTTATATTAGAGATAACTCAAATTTAGAAGAAAAAACAATTTAAATAAATAATTGATTTATTTAAATTTAGAGAAGATATTTTGGAAGAAATAATTAAATAATTAGAATTATTTAATTTAGAAGATTTAAAATCAAATTAAATAAATAAATTTATTTAATTGTTGTGCATGATTTTGGGAGAATGAGTTTTGATTTAATTAAATAATTTAAGAATTATTTAATTTTAGATAAGAGGAAATTTGTTGAATTAATTAAATAATTAATTTAGTTAATGTGGATGTGAAATTTTGGAAAGAAGATAATGATCTAATTAAATAATTAACATTATTTAATTGTGGAAGAATATAGAGGAACTTGATTTAATTAATTAAATAATGAGGATTTATTTAATTAATGTTGAATTTAGGAGATTTAGAAGAATTTGATGAAATTAATTAAATAAGTAGATTATTTAATTAATGCGTGAAATGCAGGTGATTAGGAAGAAATGATGAAATGCAAGTGATTTGACGACACGGTCATTTTAGGGTGTCTACAGGACCTTATTACATCACAAAGTAAAACATACTATAATTAGACCTAATTTGTATTTCAAAGCGGTGCTCCTGCACCATACTCCCCAGAAGAAGAAATCTCAAGTCCACTTGAGATGAGAGTATGTAGGTCTGAGCCATGTTGGTTGATCTATTCTTCAGTCATCCACACTACTTTTGAATCAGGTTTTCCCTGCCAAGCCACCAAATATTCCAAATATGTTTTGTTCCGGGTCTTCTTGATCACTCGTGTGTCTAAAATCTTCTGCAATTGTGGTGGATCATGTTTTGGAATGTCATCAGCTACTGTATCCTGTAGTAGTTCCTGTTCTTCATCCAGATTATGCTTGTATGGAGTTAAATCACATACATTGAATATATGTGATAAACCAAGATCAGAAGGAAGTTGTATCTCATAAGCATTCTGTCCATACTTTCTCAAAATTTGACATGGTCCAATCTTCCTTTGCATGAGTTTGGTATATTTACCTTTAGGAAGTCTTTCCTTTTTCAAATGAACCCATACCAAATCTCCAACATCAAACTGTACATTTTTCTTCTTTTTATCAGCATACTCCTTATACTTCAAGGTAGTTTGTTGGAGTTGGTTCTTGACTTGATCATGTACCTCTTTTATGGCTTCTGCAAAAGCTTCACCATCTGCACTAACAGAATCTCCTGTAGGTAGATCTCTCAGCTCCAAAATACCTCTTGGATGTATACCATAGACTATCTAAAAAGGTGATTTCCCTGTACTCCTATTGACAATATCATTATAGGAAAATTCTCCCTGAGATAGGATATTATCCCACTTGTCTCCATTCTGTCTTGTCAAACATCTAAGCAAATTCCCTAAGGAATGATTTACCATTTCAGTCTGTCCATCTGTTTGAGGATGATATGCAGATGAGAAAGACAAATTTGTTCCAAGTTTCTTCCAAAGAGTCCGCCAAAAATGACCAATGAATTTCACATCTCTATCTGACACTATGCTTAATGGCAATCCATGTATTCTTACTATTTCTTTGAAAAACAAATTTGCAATATATGAAGCATCAGCAGTGGTTTTGCATGGCAAGAAATGTGCCATTTTGCTGAATCTGTCCACTACAACAAAAACACTATCATATCCCTTTTTGGTTCTGGGTAAACCCAACACAAAATCCATATTGAGACTTTCCCATGGTCTGGAAGGAATGGGTAATGGCTGATATAAACCTACATTAGTGGATCTCCCTTTTGCTTTTTGACATATCACACATGTCTCTACAAATTTTCTGACATCTGATTGTAACTTAGGCCAATAATAATGTCTTCTGACAAGATCAAGAGTCTTATCCAAACCAAAATGTCCTGCCATAGCTCCACAATGTTTCTCTTTAATGATGTTCAACCTCATAGAACACCTTAGAATACACAACTATCCACCTTTGAACAACAATCCATCCTAGATCAAAAATTCATAGAAATCAGCATGATATTTATCTCCAAAAGAAGTACATACCTGATATATCTCTCCAAAATCTTCATCAACATCATACATGGTCTTCAATGAATCAATGCCAACACTTTCCAACTGAATTTGGTTGACTGTTAGAGCTCTCCTACTCAAGGCATCTGCTACCTTATTCTTGACTCCTTGCTTATGCTTCAATGTGAAAGTAAAAGCTTGCAAAGTTTCTACCCATTTCATATGCCTGTGGTTCAACTTTTCCTGGCTGTTGATAAAACTTAGAGCCTGATTATCTGTGAATACTATGAATTCTTTTGGCATCAAGTAATGCCTCCACTTTTTGAGTGACTAGACTAAAGCATACATTTCCAAATCATATGATGAATACCTCTTTTTAGCATCATTGAGCTTCTCACTGAAAAATGCAATTGGCCTACCTTCTTGGCTGAGTACTGCCAATGGCCATGTGACTTGCATCACATTCTACCTGAATTTTTTTTTTTAAATCTGGAAGTGCAAGGACTGGCTGTTGTGCCATTTTCTTCTTCAATGTTTCAAAGGAATCATCTGCTTCCTTAGTCCAAGCAAATCTGCACTTTTGTCCTCCTTTTATAGTATCAAGCATGGGCACACAAATCTGACTAAACCCTCTTATAAACTTTTTGTAGAAGGTTGCTAGCCCATGGAAACTTCTGACATCATTCATAGTCCCTGGAGTTGGCCAATACAATATGACACTCACCTTCTCCTTATCCATTTGCAACTTTCCTTGTGAAATGACAAAACCCAAATATGTGATCTCCTCCTGCATGAACAAACACTTATCTAAATTTATCATCAGCTGTTCTTCATGTAACCTCTTGAGAACCAAATCTATATGTCTGAGATGTCCTTCCTTTGTGTTGCTGAAAATCAGAATGTCATCTAGATATACTATGACAAACTTTCCCATGAATTCTCTCAAAACCTCATTCATCAATCTCATAAAAGTACTAAGTGCATTAGATAAACCAAAAGGCATAACTTTCCACTCGTACAACCCTTCATTGGTTTTGAATGTTGTTTTCCATTCATCTCCTAGCCTAATTCTGATCTGATGATAACCACTCTTCAAGTCTATTTTTTAAAATACTTAGCATCTCCCAAACAGTCAAGTAAATCCTCTATCTTAGGTATTGGAAACCTATACCGGATTATTATCTTATTAATAGCCCTGGAATCTATGCAAAGCCTCCAAGTGCCTTCTTTCTTTGTTGCTAGTACAGCTGGTACTGCACATGGGCTTAAACTTTTACCAATTAGACCTGTGTCTAACAATTCCTCAATTTGTCTTGCTACTTCTGCATTCTGTTCTGGAATTAGCTTGTATGCTACTTTGTTTGGAAGTGTAGATCTGGGGATTAGATCTATGCAATGGCTGATATCCCTTACAGGTGGTAGGGATCTTGGCATTCCATCAGAGATGATGCCTTTATACTTATCCAATAGCTCTTGGACAGCTGGGTCTATGAACCTCTGCTTCTTCTCTTTCTTGACTTCTTACTGCTATTCTTTATTCACTGTCAGACATGAAATTAGGGCATATGCAACTGCACCTTCTGCTGCTACTTCTTTCGTGAATTGTTTTCCTTCCATCAGCATCACCTTTACCTCTTTTCCTTTTGATTTCTCCTCCTTCTCTATCTGTGGGATCAACTCTGTCACCATACCATTTTTGGTGATTATATAGGTGTTCCTAACACCGTCATGGCGTGCCTTCAAGTCATACTGCCATGGTCTTCAAAATAAAAGATGGCAAGCATCCATCTTGGTGATATCAAATAGCAACTTATCTTTATATGCTCCAATCTAAAATTCTACCCAAGCCTGTTCTTCTACAACTGTTTGCTGACCTTGGGTAAGCCATGAGACCTTATATGGGGATGGGTGAGGTAATCTTCTAAGCTTAAGCTTTGTTACCATTTCATCAGATACAAAATTTTCAGTAGAACCAAAATCAATTAAAACTTTACATGCCTTACCTCCTGCCTTGCATGTAGTTCTAAAAAGAGACTTTCTTTGTGGCGGTTCTTTGTCAGGTACCTTCATGGTGGTCATTGTTCTCCTCATCATCAGAGATTCTCCACTCTCTGGATATCCATAATTGTCAAGAGCATTCACACTTTTAAAAGTGTTTGAGCTTGTTGCACTTTGACTATCAGGTTCTTGGATCAAATTTGTTCTCCTTTCTCCTGTTGAACTTGTTGCCTTTTCTGGACATTTGATGGCTATAGGGCCTTCTTTATTACAGTTATAACATCTGATAGATCCTCTGCCCTGAGATCTTCCTCTGAAAGGTCTTCTGCCTTTGAAGTTTTCTTGCTGATTGTAACTTCCTCTCTGGTTTTGACTGTTATCTCCCTTGCTGTTGTCATGATTGGATTCTCCCTGATATCCAAATCCATGTCCTCTACCTCTGAAAGGACCTTCTCCACCTCTTTGTTGTTTTCCTCTTCCCCTATTGTCCTGTTCTTGTCTTCTCTTTAACTTCTCTTCCACTTTCAATGCCAACTAAAAACATTTCTGAACTGTATCTGGGTTATGCAGATTCAAATCTTCCTGAATGTTGAACCTCAATCCATTAAGGTATCTGGCTACCTTGTCTTCCTCACTCTCTTTTACCTTTGTCTTGACACAAAGATTCATGAACTCTTCTGTATATGAGCTAACATCTAGCTCCTTCTGCTTCAAATTTTGTTTCCTTTTATGCAATTGGATGCTGTAATCCAACGGAACATAGGCTTCTTTCACTAAAGCCATCATCTTCTTCCATGTAGCAACTTTGTACTTTCCTTCTTGGACTCTGTCATCTTGGATAAAATTCCACCAAGTTAATGCAGTCTCTTTCATTTTTGATTGGGCTATCTTTACCCTCTGGTGTTCTGGTATCTCCTCTATCTCAAAGAAATTGTTTAAGGAGTCTATCCACTCCATCACCGAATCAAGATCCATCTTTCCTGTAAACACTGGTAAATCCAGTTTCACATCCATGGTTCTCCTCTCTATGGATTTTAGGGCATTAATCAAGGGTCTCTGGTCTGCAAAAACATCTTCCTCGTTCCACCTAGGGATCTCTTCTTCTTCCCTATCTTCTTCTTTACCAAAACCTACTCTGTCCCTCAACTTCTCCAACTCATTTTTCAATGCCTGATTCTAAGCCTTTATAGCAATGCTCTCTGCAATCTACTTCTTTACTAGAACTGCCAACTTAGCATTGGTCATCCTTGCCGGGACTTCCTGTGATCCCTCTCCTTCTGACATCTTGTCTCTTTCGCTTTTCCAGAAAAATGTTCCTTAGCTCTGATACCACTTTGATGCAGAGTCACAGCCGGAAGCGTGCACTAATGGTGGAACTTGATGATTTTATTATCATCAGTAAGAGTTGTTCAAATGTCTTATCGACATATCCCATCGATCAGACTATAACCATCGGCATCTTCAAAAACTGTCAGCCTGATGAGTATTTCATTTATGTGCCTATCGGCAAGATAGTGCCTATCGGGCTCTCCACACTGACTCGCTCTGATGACTGAGGTCACACTGAAACATGCAAACCCTAACCTATTGAATGGGTTCCCGTTACCTCCGCTACCGGCCACCTCTATTAACTAAGTTACTTATCGACAACACTTACGATGTCGGTCTAGCCGCGGAAGGTCTCCCCGATGCTTCACTTCACGCCGACGCCAAACTCCTTATCAATGAAGAATCTCCTTTTCACCTATTGGTGGGACTTCCACTATCGGCAAACTCCTAGAGTCTTTTGTCGATCTCTATTGTCTCCCCGATACTACCAATTCTGGGTTCCACTGTCGGCCAGACTATGACTATCGGTGACACCAAACAACCTTATACCGATACCTTCGGTCACCCCAATGAGCCTTCTGACCTCATTCATTGGTGTGACTAACATCATCGGTAGAACATTTCACTTCTCCATTGATGGCATATCTCATGTCGATATACTCTTCGTCGGCAGCACTTTGTAATTGTCACCCCAATCAGTGAAAGTGCCCCCTGTCGGCTCAATGCAATTTTCTCAACCCGATGGTTCTTCTCATGCCGATGCCTTTGCAAATTTGCACTGAAAACTCTAAGCTCGACTCGATCCGCTTACTTAGCAATCTCAATACGGATTTCTTCCCTTTAAACCCTAGCACATGAGGATGCTAGGTTTGCTCACTGCATGCTACAAATCAATCCCAAAAACATGAAATGTAAAAATAGAAAAACAAGAATGCAAACTAAACTACTATACATGTCCATTCCACCGATTCAGAGAATCAACCGGTGGAATGGATGAATGATTCCATCTCAACTGCAAAACAAGAAATATGATCACACAGATAGATCGAAGATCAGACAAACAACACCAATGGGATCTTCTTTATTTCAAATTCAGGAATGCATACAAATATCTAACTTCACAGTCCCACTGCACAACACTGCTCTGTCAAATCCAAACACAATGTCTCTATTTTCACATACAATACTAAATTGTATCTAAACAAACTGATCTAGGGCATAAATAACTACTCTCGAGTAGTACAGACTCGATTCCTAGCGGCTGGGAGCTTCCAAGCGGCTAGGAGGACAGCTAGCATAACAAACTATAATTGTCAACACACAATCCTAGATTGACTTAAAACATAAGAATTGGTCACATGGACCTTATTACATCACAAATTAAAACATACTATAATTAGACCTAATTTGTATTTCGAAGGGGTGCTCCTGCACCAGGAATATTTTGAGATAGTGTATGTTGATTGAATTCATAAATATCAGTGGAGGATTGGCAGTGAGTTAATTTTCTCTTTGGTATTTGTTATTTATTATTCATATGTTGAATATATGATGTGTTGAATTCTGATATCTGCATTACGCTGTGTAAAGTATTGATAACCTTCTTTTGTATAAGTTTATTACCATTTGAGTGCCTCCTTTCTTATGTTGGGGATTTGATGCAAAGTGGTATTGATATTATTATGGAGTGACTGTTGGTTGTCTTTCATTTTTATGTATGAAAGAAGATCAGTTAAGTTGATAAAATTTCTTTCTTGCCATACAGTTGGTGTTGTGGTGTAAGGTACGTAAATTCCACTTACTAAAAATACATAAGTAAAATAATATTCAACTTATAAGTAGAAAGGTGAAACTTTCTATTAATAGAGATAATCATAAATGTAGAATATCTTATAATTTTTACAATTTTATAAGTGCAACCAAAATAGCACTACAAGGAAAAGTACAATTACATCTCTTGGCTAAGCAGCCATACAATTATTTCATATAGTGATACATCAATATCTGAATTACATAATGACAAATAATTACACAAATATCCATCTTTAGCTGCCATAACCCACTGGTATTCCGCAAGCCGAAGGGCAAATGCATGGTTAAGGTGCTTTTTCCCCCAACCACAAAGCACTACACTTCCCCATAATTCTTCCTGTCTCAAAGAATACCCGACCCTGCACGAGGCACCTAGCAACTTGGAACAAATGGGTAGGAGGGAAACTCTCGATGCATGCCTGATGCCTATATGCATTCTAATCTAGAACGATCATATTTCTTGCAAATAGGATGTGGTAGAGAATAATATTAATCATAGGAATTAATTATCCATCTATTTCAATCATACAACACAACTTTACCCAAAGCATAAAATATAATTGGTAAGTCTTGAAAAAGAAGACTACTTTCTCTGTTAGCCCACATTCGACATCTTGTCTCGGAAGGTAAGCTCAGCATACATATAGCAAAACAAACTAATTCTATTGCAAAAAGTAATTCATAATAGCACATGCATTCTACTAGTTGTACTTTCTTTACAAAAGATGGTGTGATTATGCTTTTACTTAACAAGAATGAAGACTATGATGATGCAATCATACTATACAACAACCAAGAGTTTCACTTTAAATAATGAACAGATGTCAAAATTGATCATGAAGTCTATATATATATCAATTAAATGCAGTTATGATTATAAGAGAGATAATTAGATCAACAAACAAGATTGGTTTACAATACGATAATGATTAAATTTATGACTAAGAAGAATTAGGAAATTGCATATTTAATAAATTTTAGGTTCATACTTTTCAATAGTCACAAGAATAAGTATTTTATATCCATTTTACGGTGATTAAATAGTTATTATGGCAGCCCAACTATCTTGCTACAAGAGATACAATAAACTACAGGAAGAACAATTAACTTGTGACAGGAAAAATAAAATGTTACAGAAACATAAACAAAAAGCTACAGGATAACCAAAAAGTTATGAGGATTAGCTTCTGTTAAGAATACAAAATAAGAGAGGGTAACTAATGATATACCTATAAGCATTACAAAAAAATAGTGCGGCTACAGAAAGAAAGAACACAACTACAGGAATACATAAAGCTATGATAGTAATAAGTTGCGACAGTAATGACAGTAAGGACAATAATAAATTGCAAAATCTTTTAACATAAATCTATTGTGAAAAGAGTAAAAGATAATCAATCGAGGGAATAAAATAATAGATGTAGACTAGGGTTCATCCATCCAGTATTTTTCAGAAATTAATTTAACAGAGGCAAAATAGATAAGAGATAGACAATAACTAATTAATAAATATCTCCAAATTGACAAACTGGGTAAGGCTAAGTTTTGGATATAATTTAAATAGCTAAGTTCCATACCTTACATAAAAATTTCACAAAAACCTAGTTCCTAAAAATAAAGTTATTGGTGATGCAACATATTGTTTTAACAAAGACAAAATGGGTAAAAGATAGACAGTCACTAATTATTACATAACTTAAAAAGGACAAACTAGGTAAGGCTAATTTTTTGATATGATTTAAATAAATAAGCTCTATACCTTATATAAAACTTTCCCAAAATCCAGTTCCTAAAAATAAAGTTATTGGTGATGCAACAGACTGTTTTAATAGAGAAAAAATGGGTAAAAGGTAGATAGTCACTAATTATTACATAACTCAAAAAGGACAAATTGGGTAAGGCTTATTTTTGGATATGATTTAAATAACTTTAAGGTTCACACTTCATATAAAAATTTTAGAGAAACTCAGTTCACAACAATAAAGTTATTTTTGACACAACAGACTGTTCTAACAAAGGCAAAATCTCATGGTTCAAAATATAAATAATAAAACAATAGAGAGAAGCCACTGCTGATAAGATAGATACATATGAGTGATGTTAAAATAAAAGTAAAAACAAATGCAACAATGTGATACAAATGCCAATCCACCAATGATTCTTATAAGAGTTTAATGCAATTTAGAAAAACCACCATAGCGGGTATAATCATGCCAATCCATTGCCATCTCCCTATAGGAAACTAAGTGTTCAATTTCTATTCAAGAAAGATCTGAGGTATTTGATTCGATGGGCTGGTTTGAGGACCAACTAGCTTACCAAACATCCATTTACATGTAAAAGTTGATGATAATCATGCACATACCAAAGCAAAAGAATAGATCGATCAGACATTAACCAGGCCACTCAAACATTTGAATTTACTACTAAAGGGACCGCCATTGCTAATAGAGTATTTAAAAAAAACATAGAGGTAACTTTTAAAGAATCGTGTACCTAAAATCTACTTCACCAGAGACTGTTCTTGTCGCCCTTACGGTGCATGAGCTTTTCTATCTTGCCCAAAGTCTTCACGCTTTTGCTTTCAGTTTTATGCTCTCCCTCCTCTCCCTCTTGTTCTTCTATCCTTTCAAAGATTTCTCCTTGTTTTTATTTTTGCTTGTTTCTATCTTTTTCATTTTTCTCTAATTCGAGCAAGTTATTCTTTTTCTATTCTTTTATCTTTTTGATTTTTTGTCTTTCTTTTATTTTTGCATGGATAACCCTTTTGTTTCTAATATTTTCTTCTCTTTGTTTTCTTTCTTCTTCTTTTTGTTTTCTTTCTCTTTTAATTTAAAACTTGATATTATCTAAAAAATAAAAAGGAAAACTCATTTGCACACTAATATGTATATTAATAATAAAATATATTTTTATTTTATCATTTTTAATTTAGCACATTTCTTATAAAAGACACTTATAATATTAACTACAATAATTCAAACCATCTAATTGTACATCTAAAAGAAACATAATGGAGATATTTTTCTAACATAATTAATCAATTAATTCCCTCAACCACACTGCCATGCAATAAAATTCAATCAGAGATCATTCCATGAAATGATAAAATTGCAAATGCAACCTAAGCTACGTGCTTGTGTGTGCAAGCATCGAGGTTTTCTCCATCCCATTTCTTGCCAGGCAGCTAGGTCGTCTCTACCTTAACCAAACCCTTGCCTTTGACACATACCTGCGCTCATTCAATTCAATTTTTTGATTAATAGTTTAGTAATAAAAAATCCATAGCCGAAGCATCACATAACATCTATATTCATTGTTTCCTAATTATATACGTGAAAAGGAAAGTTAACATTTCACCTTTTATTCATAAATAATTACCTATTTATAACATAATCATAAATGAAACATCTAACAATTCTAAATATAGCTGAGTTCAGGATGTTTAGATAGTTGAGACATGACATCCTTCCCCACTTGGAAGAGACATCATCCCAATGTCTTATTACACATTCATATTAAATATTCAAGTCTTACATAACTAATATGAATGTATCACAATGTCATAATTATGCAAAATTAAAAGAGTTTCTGCTAAATTCTCAAATGAGGAAAGGATCTTTCTATCTCATTAGTATCCTCTCATGTGGCATTGTCAATAGAATATTGGTCCTACTCAACCTTGTACTGCACACGTACTGAGATAATAAAGTATCTTACTAATGCCCTTTGCATTTATCAAGAATTCGAGTGGGTTCCACCAGCACCACTTTTGGGTCCAATATAGCATGACAATCAATATACACAACACACATGGCCCAACTGCCAATATAAAGCATGTAACTAATACATGGTATAACTACCATCCAATTATATACAAGTAACATATGACACTCTTGTCAGAGGATAATCAAAATATCATCACAATCAATGAAGTTATAAGGGAAAATAATCTCACCACCAAAGCACACCAAATGAGGCAAATGTTAGTCCATCATAAACACATATAAGCATGAATCAATCATCATAATGCACATGTAATCACATAGAAATCATAACATAATTTCAAGAGATGAGTTCTCCTAGCCAACACTAGGTTGAGATCTCCAATATCAAAACAAATCTCCAAAGGTACAACAACTAGATCAAAGCCAACCATCATGCATACAAATCCTCCGAGACTACACCACTCCATCCTTTAATTTCCACTGCAATGAGAAGAGGCTCCACCCAAAAAGAGCAATAAAACACAAGCAATTTTAGTCCATAAAACTTAGGACCACAACTATCCTAGAATAACTTTTCAAGTTCTCCACTAAATCTAAGGAGACTCACAAAGTTACCATATCCACTCTTAAAGAAAAAATTTGCAACAAAAGATTATTCTTTCAATAGTCCTTCCTCAGGCACTACCCACAAAAAAGAATATAAGGATCAGGGAATCTAACTCAAAAGGTTATAGGCACCACTTCCACATGTCTCAATTCTAGACATGGCTCCCCTACATGAGATACTTCCTCACATTCCATTCCTAAAAGAGGGGTTTTCTTTAACACTCTAGATCTACACTGCCAAAACTAGGATCAACCAAATAGGTTCATAGAGGGAAGAATCTAACCACACCCTCTAATAGTGAAAACACTTCTATAAAGAAAGGCTTAGCAACCTGCTACTCACTAGGAGTACATCTAAAGCCACAACACACTAACAAGGTTCAAGACTACTCCACCATACCACCATTTTCTCTTAACTAAGCTAGAGCAAAAGGTCAAACAACACAACTCGATCATGAATTCATGATCAACTAGGCAACACAAGGCTTCTTCATGGTCTAACACCAAGTATCCATAAAATGGAATACAAAGGACAACAAATTCTTCACATAAGAATTGCATTCCTTCCAACATCAAGCTAGGAAACCTCCAACTATTAAGGAGAAACTCTGAAGAAACTCAATTTCCAAGGTTGGCAATTCAACAAGAGCAAAAAGACAACTATAATACCATAAATATCTATATACATTACGTGCTCATGTACTAACTAAGAATCCATCATACCCTACACTATGTCAAACATGAGGATAGTTATGGAACTTACATACAACATCATACACTTTACCAATCCCAAACACTAGGGGCATGGCATTATGTTCAAGACCAACAGGATTGAGACAAGCAAGAACAACCCAAGTTGGTGGACTAAGTCAACATTCAGCCAACTAAAAGCAAGATTCAATCCATACGAGTTCTCTTACATTTAAGCTCATACAAGAATACATTTCTCTTCAACTGATTCATAGAAACACAAAGCCATTTCTCAACATTTCACACAATAGTCGCCTGCATTTATCAACAAATGAAGGAATTTAATCTACCATAGTTCTAGTAATTAAGTACTAGTATATTCTCCACATTCTACTCCCTTATACAATCCATCAGAGGCCCATCATGGACATGATAGAGAACATAACATGATACACAACATAACATGATGCATGAGCAGCAATTAAAACATTCTAGCATATCTATAAATAATAAAATATCAAAGTGGAAGAAAAGTCAATTTTCAACAATAAGGCATAAATGAGCTTAGTTTCAATAGTAAATCAAACATGACCATAAAGGTCACAAGATAATAAATATCAAGCTTCAATGGATATACTTATTCATAAATAAAAAATAAAATTCAATGTTAGCCCATACAACGTTTGGAAAATTTATGAAAGTTAAATAAAATAAAGTATTAAAGTTCAAAAGTTCCACATTACATGAACTACGTGACTAATTCTAGCCACTAGAGAGGGAGTACAACGCTACACTACACCTTGATCAGAGGTGAGTAAGAGAATACACTCAATCACATCAAAAAAATGAATCTTCTAAGAATCCAATCACATTTATACCATAAGATTATTTTTACTTAACCACACGAACATCACTCAATGATGCCAAGCAACCAAAAGTTGCATACAATCACTATGTAAAGACACACACAGTCATCCACTAGTAAGCATCCAACAATCAAGATTAAACTAGGACAAAATTAGGTTCACAACCAAGATATCTAAGCAGATCAATCTCTCCAACAGGCAGTGGTTAACACTTCTTACCAATCAAGGATTCTCCAAGCATATGGATAGGATAACATAAATAAAAACATGAGGGAGGATTAGGTTGGGGTCAAGCAATCACCCAATGTTCCTTTCACAAGATGCTAAACTTCTCCACAACATAATGACAAGCATACTAAATGCATACTAAGGGACGAGGAAATCACAACTCAGCTCACAAGATGTAGGTTTGCTAATTCACTAAAGATTCTAACACCTCAAACATCACAAGGACTATGCAAATGACCCTTTTCACAACCCCTTTTTCTCTTTAACTCTTTAAATAATGCAATGAAATAATTACACTAAGGTTCCCACATGAATCTTAGGGAAGAATGCAAGCTAGGAATATAAGTCATTACCCAAATTCTATTCGAGCAATGTAATACAACACTATCTTTCTTACAATCGCATAATTAATCCATACCCAGGGGCATGCTCTCAATAAGGCAATGCAATATGAATTTCAAGCAAGAATTACCAATTACTATATAGAGGCAAGCATTACGAGGATATTCTACTCTTGCCCAAAACAAGGTTCATTACAACAATACTCTTCACATATCAATCATATGATCAAAACATCCTCTTGTTCACATACAATGCATAACTCTAAAAAAATAATCCAAGTTTGATCACACTTGGAACATGGTATTTACTTTCACACAAAGGTTCTCATAAATCCACTATCATAGGTGGTCACACAAGCACAAACATGACCCTACAAAGGTCACTCAAGCACTCTCACACATTGCAAAGGCTTATGCCAAGCACTCAAGGCATCAAGAAGGAAAATACACATAAGCAAATTCTTGGCAAACACCAAGGTTTATCTAACTTAGAATAATGTATTACTCACCACACATATGCAAGGAAGACATAAAAAAAGAAGGCACATGCTACCCACTATACGCCAACACACAAGGACCCACACATGCTTGAACAAACTGAGCAATTAAACACACCCCAGAGTTCCCAATGCTGGAACCGTGCTCTGATACCAAATGTAAGGTATGCAAATTCCACTTACTAAAAATACATAAGTAAAATAATTCTCAACTTATAAGTAGAAAGGTGAAACTTTCTATTAACAGAGATAATCATAAATAGGAAAAGTACAATTACATCTCTTGGCTAAGCAGCCATACAATTATTTCATATAGTGATACATCAATATCTGGATTACATAATGACAAATAATTACACAAATATCCATCTTCAACTGCCATAACCCACTGGTCTTCCACAAGCTGAAGGTCAAAATCATGGTTAAGGTGCTTTTTCCACCCAACCACGAAGCACTACACTTCCCAAAATTCTTCTTATCTTGAAGAATACCTGACCATGCACGAGGTACCTAGAAACTCAGAACAAATGGCGGGAGGGAAACTCTTGATGCATGCCTAATGCCTATATGCCTTCTAATCTAGAATGATCATATTTCTTGCAAACAGGATGTGGCAAAGAACAATATCACTAGGCATTAATTATCCATCTATTTCAATTGTACAACACAGCTTTGGCCAAAGCATAAAATACAAATGGTAAGTCTTGAAAAAGAAGACTACCTTCTTTGTTAGCCCACATTCGACATCCTGTCCTAGAAGGTAAGTTCAGCATACATATAGAAAAAAAAACAATTCTATTTCAAAAACCAATTCATAATAGCACATGCATTCTACTAGTACAAAAGATGGTGTGATTCTACTTTTACTTAACAAGAATGAAGACTATGATGATGCAAGCATACTATACAACAACCAAGAGTTCTGCTATTTAAAGAATGAACAAATGTCAAAATTGATCATGAAGTCTTTATATAAATGTGTATATATATCATTAAAATGTAGTTATGATTATAAGAGAGATAATTAGATCAACAAAAAAAGATTGGTTTACAATGTGACAATGATTAAATTTATGACTAAGAAGAATTAGGAAATTGCATATTTAATAAATTTCAGGTTCATACTTTTCAATAGTCACAAGAATAAGTATTTTATATCCATTTAATGGTGATTAAATAGTTATTATGGAAGCCCAACTGTCTTTCTATAGGAGATACAATAAACTGCAGGAAGAACAATTAACTTGCGATAGGAAAAACAAAATTTTACAGAAACAAAAATAAAAAGCTACAGGATAACCAAAAAGTTACGAGGATTACCTTCTATCAAGAATGCAAAATAAGAGAGGGTAAGTCATGATATACCTATCCGCGCTAGAAATAAACAATGCAGCTACAGAAAGAAAGAACGCAACTACAAGAATACAGAAAGTTGCGACAGTAATAATAGTAAGGACAACAATAAATTGCAAAATATTTTAACATAAATCTATTGTGAAAAGAGTAAAAGATAATCAATCGAGGGAATGAAATAATAGATGTAGACTAGGGTTCATCCATCCAGTATTTTTCAGAAATTAATTTAATAGAGGCAAAATAGATAAGAGATAGACAGTCACAAATTAATAAATATCTCCAAATTGACAAACTAGGTAAGGCTAAGTTTTGGATATAATTTAAATAGCTAAGTTCCATACCTTATATAAAAATTTCACAAAAACCCAGTTCCTAAAAATAAAGTTATTTATGACGCAACAGACTGTTCTAATAGAGGCAAAATCTCACGATTCAAAATATAAATAATAAAACAATAGAGAGAAGCCTTTGCTAATAAGGTAGATACAGATGGGTGATGTTAAAAGAAAAGTAAAAATAAATGCAACAATGTGATACAGACACCAATCCACCAATGATTCTTATAAGAGTTTAATGCAATTCAGAAAAACCACTATAGCAGGTATAATCATGTCGATCCATCGCCATCTCCCTACAAGAAACTAAGTGATCAATTTCTATTCAAGAAAGATCTGAGGTATTTGATTCGATGGGTTGGTTTGAGGATCAAGTAGCTTACCAAACATCCATTTACATGTAAAAGTTGATGATAATCATGTGTAGACACCTAAAAATGTCTTAACCGTCTAACCATCCTTCGACATCGTCCATATCATTAATTTCCCTTCTAATTAATTAATTAAATTTTTATTTAATTAATTACCTCATCCATTCACCCCTTTCTTCATCATTTAATCCCTAAAATTGAATTCATTAATTCAATAGTTACACTTACTAACATTAGCCCAATTTAATTAAATAAATATGACAAATATTTATTTGATTAAATTCTCCACTTCCCTAAACCTAATTAATTAGATAAATTATGTTTATATGATTAATCAAGCCTACTAATTAGCCTACCCCTAACCTAGTTAATTAAATACATATTATTTAATTAGATTAACCTAGCCTACATGACCCCTAGACCTAAATCAATTAAATAAACCCTTATTTAATTAATTTTAACCCTCTATTAACCCATTTACTAATTTTCTCCAGCCATATTAATTAAGTTAATCCTCTTGATTAGCTTGGTCAAACCTCACTTAACACTCATTCCCACACCCCACAAATAAAAAAATATGTTTTATTCCACATAAGGTAAGTTTTTATTCTAACTTGTCCTAAATCCCATTAATGAGCTCTTACAACACCTAATTTGTCCTAATCTCCATTTAATGGGACTCTTCTCCATGTGAAATTAAAAATTCACTTTTAAACCCCTTCATCTAACTTCATTAATGCAAACCCCTTCCCAATGTGAATTAAAAATTCACTTTTATTAGATCATCCATCCAATCTTTTTGATCAAATCCAAGCCCTCCATCTTGCAATCAACTTCATCTATTGATCTCTACATTTAATCTCCACCATTGGATCAAATCTCCCTCTATTTTGCCTATAAATACAAGCTCTTCTAAGCCATTTGATTATCTAATCTTTGAATATTGTTGTTATGCTAAAATTTCTATCTCTCTCATCTTGAGCTAGGTTAGTAGTGATTTGCATTTGAGTTTTGAGAGAATTTCACATTGGAAGCCATGGGTAAAGCTAGAGCTTTTGGGCGTTAAGCTCTCAACCTTATCAAGGAGGAGGAGGACTTCAAGGTATAAAAGTGTTTGTTTATGCATTTGGTTTATGTTTTTCACCTTGTTTGTTTTCCTTATCTTCATTTGGTATGCCCGGTGGGATTGCATAGTTCCTATCTAACTTCTTTTGTTTGAGTTTTTGTCAAAAAAATAGGGCTTTCGGAAGTTCAGCGCTAAAACCTCTTGGTTTGGTGCCATATTTTCATGGATTGGTGCCATCTCTGTGATTTGTGGCACCATTACCCTCTGTTTTGGTGCCATCTCTCTGTGACATTTTACTAATTCTTTAGGATTAGGACTTTTTCTTAGGGCTTTTTAGAGTTTTTGGGAAGTTTTAGATCTTCCTCCTCTCTATTTTTATCAGGATAACACCGAAACAAGGGGTTATAATGTCAAAATTTCTCAAGGGATGCATGTTGTAGTCTTTTCATCTAACCCTAGCATGTTTGGTTTTGTTTTAACATATTTCATACCTCTAACCTAGTCTTTTGAGTGTTACTTGGCAAGGGGAAGAGTGCTAACTTGTTTTGAGTTGATATTTTTAAGACTAATGAGTTTTTGAGCAGGTTTTTGAAGCACTATCATGGTTTGCCGCCATCCATGCAAAGTTTGATGCCATCGGGTTTAGCAGTAGGGTAAGCACAGGTATAAACTTGTTGTAATGCCATTTTCTAAGATTTTGACGGCATTCGAACACATTTTAGTACTATCTAAACTATTGATGTCATTTTACTTATTTGTAGTGTTATTTTAGTTCTATTCCCTGCTATGGGTTTGTATTCTATTTGTTATTTCTTTAGTGCCATTTTTCTTGATTTTAACACCATCTCTGTGATTTGTGGCACCATTGATCTTTGTTTTGGCACCATTTTCATAACAGCTTATTGGGACCTGTGCAGGTTGTTAACACCCTTTTTAGGGAAAAAGAATGCTTGTTAAAGACCAAACATCAAACTACTAACATGTTCCTTGCAGGATTTCCATTTTTATGTGTGTGTGCATTGTTATCATAGGAACATTTTGATTTGGTGCACTTAAAATAAACTTGTGTGCTCAAACTTAGGAACATTTCATTTGGTGCTTAAAAAAAGAACTTAGATTGTTTGGCATGTTTGGTGCACTTGCACATTTTGTCAAGTAGATCCCAAAGGATAGAACAAGAGTATCCTTTCCCCTTGCCTTTCAAAGGATCTTGGGTGTAAGAGAAATTCCTTTATCTTTTCTTTTATCTTTTTAGAAAGAGCCTATCTTGGTGGGAAAACAGGTGCTCACCCCAAGGGATGACTCTAAGTGGTACTTTCAATTCGGTCCGCTATATAAAAGGCTTGGATGAAAGCCGAAACTTCTTGGCGAAGTATTCTCATTCCGACAGTTCCCCAATATCCACACACTTGTGTGTGAGATACGTCAACCCCATTCTCTACTTGCAAAGGGATTGATGTAAGTGGCAAGGATAATCTCTTAAGTGAGTCATTGTCGCATGAATGAGTGTCAAGTCCCTGAATTTCCCCCACTAAACACCTTAGGTTAGAAGCCTACCCCTTTTTGACCCCTCAATGTCTTATTCAATGCAAGGGCATAGAAGGTTTTGCCCCCCAAGATTACTCACCATAAGGCTCCCTTGAGATGAGACAGACATCCTTGGCTTAGCATAAGCTACTTGTAGCTTTTCAGGGAGAGGGTGATTGGTTCATCCTTCCAGTCCTGGAGGCCACTACACATCCTCTCTTGCAAAGACAAAAGAATGTACACACCCACTCTAGGTGTGATGACATTTGAGTCGACAGAGATTCCAAGTGTGGTTTAAACAAGTTGCCATTCACCTTGACCTTAGGTAGATTAAGAATTGTTTTCAAGTGTATTCGATTGTGTCTAGACCCATGGAAATTTGGCCTTGAGGGGCTATTGAACATACACATAGCACTTGTCCTTCCTGTGTTTGTATGCTTGCCAAGAAATCTCATTGACCAACCAAACCATTGAACATTTGAGCCTTCTAAATCAATCATTTGACCTTCAAAATCCAAAAGTTTGAGACCAAAATCCAAAATTTGCCAAAAACCTAGACAAAATCCAAGACACTGTCTCATTTTGGCACCATAACTTTTATGTCTAGTGTCAAAAAATTCCCCTGTGGCACCATTTTCTCTGGCACCATAATCCTCTGCTTTAATGCCATATTCCTAATTTTTGGTGCCATTTCACTCTGTTTTGACACCTTATCACCAGAATTTGACGTCATCTGGAAACTAAATTGCACACATGTTTGGTAAATTGTCTTGGAATCCTTGAGTCCTACCCAGTCATAATCCGTGGGTGCCTTGTCGAAATATGTCAAAACCCTAATTCACCTTTGACCATCATCCACCACTATTTTGTCCAAATTCACCCATATCACTAGTACAAAAAGAGCAATATATTACTAAAAAATTACTAAAAATTGCATATATGTGACTAAGCTTAGTCACGTGACCATTAGTAGTTTATTGCTAGTCATTTATAACGTGACCAAATTCATGACTAAACTATTTTTAGTCATTTATTGGTTGTTTTGATTGATCAATTTGGTAGTATATTAGGTCGTTAATTTAGTCATTGATTGTTGTTAACTGGTCATTTATTCAGTCATGGTAGTCATTTATTTAGTCATGGTAGTCATTTATTTATTCATGGTAGTCATTTATTTAGTCATGGTGGTCATTTATTTTAGTCAAGGTAGTAATTTATTTAGTCATTGTAGTCATTTATTTAGTCATGGTAGTCATTTATTTTAGTCATGGTAGTCATTTATTTAGTCATGGTTTAGTCATTTATTTGGATGAATCAGTGATTCAAGTTACAAATCAAATCTAACTTAATTAATCCTCACAAATTTATGCATATAAACTTCAAGTATAGATATTCAAATGTTGAGAGAAGCACCATGAAATGAAGACTAAAATGCTTGAACAAATATGATTGATCAGACACAGATAGATCACAAATCAAGAAGAGCCACAACACAATATTGATGAGTGGAAAACCCTGTACAAGGAGAAAAAATCACTTTGAAAATTTACTTCATTAAGCCTCACTGGAAAATCAAAACCTCACTAGTTACATTCAATGTCTCACTGACAAGTGCCTCACTGGCAAAGCAAAACCTCACTGGTTACAACCTCATTGGCTAAAAAGAAATCTCATTGATTTCAACCTCACTGGAAAGTCAAAACATATAAATGATGTGCCTCACTGGCAACTTGCCTCACTGACTATTTTACATCATTTATTGAAGAATTCAAAAAGGCATAAAAATAGAGAATCACTTTGTATCAATGAATTTCTTTTCTTGAAAGTTTCATTTGGATTTGAAACTCAAGAACCTTTACTTCTACACCTACAACACAATGAATACTATAAAATGTTTTTATCCTTATTAAAAAAAACATCCATCTCAGCTCATGTACTATTAAACAGTGAATTTGTATTAGATTACCCTTTCTTGTTACCACTGTATGTCAGCAATCTGGCACCCCACAAGAAGTCCATGTGTGGGATGATGGGATCTTAATCTAGACATTTTGACCCAAAAAACCAAAATATTCAAGTTAATATGATTCAAGGATTTCTGCCATCTAATCATAGCTTGCAGCTAACAATATGAAAAAAGAAAAGTCAAGCTAAATGAGAATTCTGATTATCACATTAAGAACATATACATATACATATATACTAGTGTAAAGGAAAAATATATTTTTCTAATGTTAATCTATGTGAATTAAATAAAAGCACCCAAAGCAAGCATGGATTAACATGAATTAACCTAGATCAATTAAAATAACCTGGGAATTGATAATTGATAATTGAAATGATATTTGCAAATTTAAATACAAAATGATATACTTAGATGTTGGAACTACAATGATCAAATAATTCTGATGTCATGTAGATTCTGGTTACTAAAGGTATAGGAATCGATGCATCATGGTCAGAGGAATGTATTAGGGCTATAACAAATCCAGAACTCTGACCAGGTCAAATCTACACCATGCAGGATTGATCCTGTGCTCACCAGTACTGATCCAAGTCTACAAAGTCATTGATTGAGTTGTTCAAATTCATAAATAAATTGCTCAACTTTGCATCATTAACCGATACACAAAATTTACTAGATTAATGTAACTTGCCCTAAGTTTTAATTATTTCAAAGAACCTTGACAAAGTAATATAGCCTTCAGAAATTATACAAACAAGAAAGCAAAGTCAACAAATTTCTCTTTTTTCTCATCTGGGTTGCCATGGATTATCAACAAATTGAGAGCTTAAGTTCACCCACCTGCTGCACTACGATGAAAGTTTAAGTGCCCCGCTCTACTCCAATCATTCACACCAAAAAAGAGAAGTTGGGACTGATAAGAGTAAGAAAATAAAAAGGAGATGAAACAAAATAGGTTAGGGTTTTGAGCCTTTCTGAGTTAGGGTTTACCTTTAGGGTTTCAGTGAGAAGCAACACATGTATATTGTATGCTCACCCACTTGTTGCACTACGATGAAACTTTAAGCGCTCCGCCCTACTCCAATCATTCATAGCAAAAAAGAGAAGCCATGACTGATAAGACTATCCACAATTGGAATGAAAAATCAATTAAAAAAGTCTATATTTAAAATGAAAAATCATCCATAATAATGTACTGCCAGTGGCCATGGCAGCCTTCACCAATTTGTCAAGTTTCTACCATTTCCATGTTACGATGTTACCTTCACTTTCCATCACCACCAACAACACTGTACATCATAGAATTTGCATCTCCATAATAAAAAACAAGAAGAAAACCCCACATTGCAAAACCAGCACCACCACCAACTGCTTGTCGAATGAAACCTCCATAGTGACACTGCCAGTGAAGCAATGGAGCAAAGCCCATGGATATCACAACATGAACCACCACGACCCACAAAGAGCAGTTTTGGATTACCTGACCAATCTCAGGTTCGAAACTGGGGAGCTCGAGGAATTATAGCTCCCCACCACAGTAGACATGATGAGTGAGCGCGTATAGTTCTTGCAAAAGCTGGGTCTAACCAATGACGATATAAATGAGTATCCACTATTGTTGGCGTGCTATGTCAAGAGAAACATGGTGCCGGTCCTCGATTATCTGCAGAAGCTGGGCGTCCGCAAATCCACTTTGCTCCAATCTCTCCATTGTCCCTACTACCATATATTCATTTGATTGAGGAGCAGCTCCATGTCCAACTTCGGATCAAGCTCAAAACAAAATAGGTTAGGGTTTACCTTTAGGGTTTCAACGAGAAGCAACACATGGGTGCCAAAAGTGAAATGGAGGCTTTAATAATATGGGCGCCAAAAGTGAAAGGTGAAATGAAAATTGAAATACATGTATATTGTAGCCCATGTATAATTTTGGAGCCCATATTATTAAATATATTATAATATTATATAATATAAATATTATATTATATTATAGTATATTATATTATAATATATTATTATATTATATTATATTATTATATAATACATATATATTATATTATATTATAATAATATTGTAATATTATATAATATATAATAATATATATTATATAATATCATATTATATTATAATATATTATATTATATTGTATTGTGATATAATATATTATTATTATATTATATTATAATACAACCCATTCCCTCAATTTGAAATATTTTTTTAATTATCCACTTTAATATCATATTGTCTAATTTTTATTTGTGTGACTAATTATTTAGTCATTTTTATTTGTGTGACTAATTATTTAGCTGTGTTTTTTACCCGACGATCAAATTAGTCACTTATGATGATCAAATTAGTCATTTATAGTTGTGTTGCAAAAAATGAGTAGAATTTAGTCATCTTTATTTGTTGTGACTAAAAGTTTTAGTCACATAGTCATTTATTTGCCAAAATTCTACTAGTGTATACTTCCATTTTGACCTTAGAGATAATCACTTTGACTATTGGACCCTTCATCTCATATCATTAAGCAATCACCAACTCTAATAATAATCTATCTTTTCCATCTCCACATAATCCAACCTAACCCTACATTTTGATTTTTATCTTTGGACCTTTAATCTATTCGTTCCAAAGTCCATTTCAAATCCAACATTCACCCAACCTTATCCAAACTCTATCCATCAAATTCAATAATCAAAATCATCCAAAATCCAAACATCAACCAACATCCAAACCAAATCTCAAATCAATATTTGTGCAAAAAATAAAATCTAGATCTTACCATCCTATCCCATTTTGCTTGATGGTCATTAGTCTACCTTCAAGTAAAATAATCACCCCCTTTTTTTGCCTAAGGTCATAAGTCTACCTTAAGTAAAGAGAGACATACTTTTTATAATCCAAAGATCTAGACCTATTCAAGCTCACTTTTGATTTGAGGATCCTTTCTAAACATTATCAAAATTTTTTATCATCCAAAATCACATAAGGTTTTCCTTAGTTTATTATTATCCAAACCATCTTAAAACTACCTTAATCACATCATCATCCCTAAAAAACCATTTTGTTTCATCCATTCCCGCTATCCTCGTTAGTCCAAAATTTTTGAAAATTAATTTGCCCATTTATCTTTGAGGTTTTAATCTCTAAGGTTTTCCATCCATTATCCTTAGGTTTGCAACCTTTTGAGATTTATTCTTTAAAAGTCAAAAACCTATATCCCACCATATCATCATCACCTATCCTTGGGGCCAATACTTTAAAAATTTATTCTCTAAGATCGTGACCTTCATCCATCCAACCAAATCCACACCCAAATTCATTGTATGCCCTTGACAAGGTCTCAAGCTAAGAAGAACAAGGATATGGAATCCTTTAGAATCAACTTTGGCACGGGGATGCCTCAAACTGACCAAAACAATGTACCTATAATCCAACAACAATAAACATTTGATTCCAATGCTATGATAAATCCTTTTCCCATCCAACCACAAGCACCAACAACCAACACCAACCAAGTAGATCAAGATGTCCTAGACTTCACACAAGATGCTAATTCCATGGACATACTCGATAGAGTCCTAAAATTAGATCCCAATAGATATCTTGAATTCCTCCTTCAAAATGGTGCCACCATACCTAATGTCACCACATCATCACAACCGTCCACATCCCATACTATTCCCAACACATCCCAAGCTTCAAATATCACCACATATACAATTACTACCAACACATCAACCACACCAAATGTCTTAACCATGTCAACATCCACCATCACCACATCTACACCATAAATCACCCTTAATATCCCCAACAACACCACACACGCAAGCACTTCCACAAGTGCTCCTTAACTTGACGCTAACACCATAGCCTTCATCACCCAATTATTCTCAAAACCACCCTATCCTACAACACCTCCAACATCCCTAACACCAACCCATGTAACAACCCTTCATCTAATTTCATGTATATACAAAATCCAATCTCCCAAGCACCTATCACATCCTCTGTCCAAACCATACAACAAAATCCCAACCAAAAGCAACAAATCCCATCACATGTTCTACAACAACTCCTCCCATACCAACAACACCTCACTCTTCAAAATCAAATTGCCCAAAACCAAATCTCACAACACCAAAATCCACCCCAAAATCAAATTCCACCTTTCCTTCAACAATGAATCCAAAATCAACAAAACTACGTTCCCCAACCACCACCACAAGATTTATCTAGCATTGTGCAAACCTTAATCCAAAAGGTTGATGACATATAACATGGAAACAAAAGAAATAATTATTCTTTCGAGGATATTTGCCCATATCTGTTTGATAGAACATTACACATGCCTTCCTTTCCTAAAAGTTTCAAAACACCAAAATTTGATAAATACAAAGGAAAGAGAGACCCTAGGGAACACCTTAGGGAGTTCTATATAGCTTGCTTAGAAGTCTCATTTGATGATACCTATTTGATGAGACTATTTCCTAGAAGCCTCAGTGGTCAAGATACCAAATGGTTTGCTCATCTTCCTCCTGGCACAAAGATATTCCATGAACTTTTTTTTTAAAAAGATAATGCAACTGGTGAACTTTTTAATGTGACCGGTGATGCTGGTGCCACACGCCCTCCAGCTCCACACGAATGCTTTTGCTCAGAGTAATGAGCTGGTGAGGCCACAACACGGGGGACCTCATCCCCTAGAAAGAACACTTCAAGCCCATGAGCTCATTGGCCTAGTGAAGGCATAAATCCTACGAGTTCATTGGCCCAGCGGGGGTTTGAACTTTGGTGGTCGCCACTACAACTAAGCGACTTAACTACCCAACCACACCCTTATCGGCAAGACATTCCATGAACTTGCAGAGAAGTTTGTGAACCATTTCTCCTATAATTTTGAACATGAAATATCCATGACTGACCTTTGCAACACAAAACAAAAGAGTGGGGAATCCTTCACCGCCTTTTTGCAAAGATGGAGAGGTTTAGCAAGCAAACTCCCTTGGCCCATTCCTAAGAAACAACTAGTCACTATGTTTGTGACTAACCTAAACCAAGAGATGGGATTCCATTTGCAAATACAATGCATATCAACCTTTGAGGAGGTTATTGACAAAGGAATGACCATTGAAAGATCCCTTATTGCCAAAGGCTCCATAAAACTTTACAATAACGGCAACAAAACCAACAACAACAACAAGGTCAACAACAATAACACAAATAACAATGCACCATCAAATGAAAAACCTCATTTTTAGGGTAAGAACAAGAATACCCTCAATGATGGTGTCACTGATGTGAAAATTGTCCAAAATGTACAAAACCCCACCCCACCAAGTACATCCACAAATAATAATGTCAATGTTCTTAAGGGACTGCTGAGGCAAAACAACAACCCTAAGAGAAAGTTCACACCCTTAGGAGAACCCATTGAAAATGTTTTGAATAACCTTGTGAAGGCAAACTTAATCACATTACCCCCTATTAGACCTTATGATGAAAATCAATTTAAACCCTCTTGGATTGATGATAATGCCTATTGTGAATACCATCACGTGAAAGGGCACAAGACATCTAACTGCACTAGGTTGAAACATTGTATACAAGACCTTATTGATAGGGGTGACATAACCATTGATGAACCACTGAGACAATCACCAAATGCTAACTTAAGAGCATACAAGGATCCCCTTCCCGATCATAACAAAGGAAAAGCATCCTCTTCCAATCAAACATACAGTGTCATACCACCTCCCTCTTCTTTTGACTCTGTTGTAGGACGAATAGAAGATTCTATCGATCATGTCAACACTATCACCATTAGAGCTAAGACACCAAATTGTGCCGTTACTACTTGTCGCGGCCATGTTTCTATCCGTGGAGCTCCCACCAACGATCAACCCTCGAAGTCTGTACCTACCAATCCACCATCCACTCACAAGTACAACCTCTTAGACCATCTTAGAAAAACCCCTGCACAGATCTCCATTCTTGAGCTACTCTGCACATCTCCCCTCTATAAGGAAGTCCTTTATAAATCCTTAATGGAAACCCAAGTCCCTACCAATTTGAATGTTGACCAACTCCAAACCATGGTAGGACACATTGCCTTGCCTCATCACCTCACATTTTCATAAAAAGATCTACCCACATCTACTGCCGCTCATAACAAAGCCTTATACACTGAATTCCTAATCCACAAGCATATCATTAAACGAGTCTTAATAGATGGCGGGTCCAACCTAAATCTTTACACTCTAAAATTATTAAAATATTTGAGATACTTCTATGTGGTTGTGGATTCTAGTGAATGTATAACCATCAAAGAATACAATGACACTGAAAGATTGTCCAAAGGCAGCATCAAGATTCCTATTCAAGTAGGATAGAAAATCTTGGAAACCAAATGTCAAGTACTTAATCTTGACCTCTCATATAATATTCTTCTCAGACAACCATGGATTCATGCCATGCAAGCTGTACCATCCACCTTCTATAAATGCTTAAAATTCCCCCATAACGGCACAGAAGTTACCATCTATGCTGATCCTCGTCCTATCTAATATTGTAGTTTCTTGGAAGGACACGACCGCACTTTCTATCCTTACAACAATGCTACCAAAAAATCCACCTCACATACCAATCCTACATCATCCACCTCATACATCGATCCCTCCAACATCGCGACTACATCACAAACATCCCCTCCACCTGAGATCTAGATCAAGTTATGTGACATGGGATGTGGTGAATATGATTATTGCCATCTTCTAAGACATTTGGTGCTCCTAAAGAAAAGGAATTCTCTACGGTGATCATCAAGTGCAAGCCGTCACCTACCTTTGAGAAGAACCATCTCCTTGAACAAGATGTCCTCAAAGATATATCTTCTTGGTTATACAAAGAAGAAGATGAAAAGAAAGAAGCTCCTACCCACCCAACCAAGATCTATGGAAAAGTGTTGGCAAGAGACACTGTGTGGCATCATAAGTGTTGTCATTGATGGCAATAAAGTCTATCCCACACATTCGCAGTACATAGTATGCCAATATCGGAAGTCAGATTAAAGATTATTTTGGTTCAATGAACAAGAACAGAGTATGTAACAAGGTCTGACAATCAGGTCCGGATCTCTCAGATGGTGTAAATCAGTAAGTTGCGGACTTGGACAAGTCAAGAGGGGTATCATGACTACTATATTCCAAAGATTTAGCCTCCGATGATAAAGCAAGAAAAAGATATGAACATCTGAGTGTTGGGTTCCAATCAGGCAGAGCAGACAGAGGAAGAACTGACCAACAAAGTATCAAACTTCAATCCGGTTGAGTAAAAGGTGTTGATCAAGCAATTTGTGGGATTATACATTGTTGACCGACATGATTAATGACTTCTATGCTTAACCTTTTGACACACATCACAAATCAAGCATGGATTCAGTCGATAGATTAATGACTTGCAAATATCTTGAGTGTTCCTATTGCCGACTACAAAGTTGATGAAAATCCTTGATGCAGATATATATACCAGATGGATTCCAGCATGTAAGTGTGTGTGTGTGTTGAAGATGTGAAGAAATAAGGTGCGAAGAAAAGCAGGGATAAGTGTGAGAGCAACAATTCAAGTCTGATATGTGACCGAATAACAACATTGAATAGAGGAAGAATGAAGTGTGTCAGATCAGTATATTGTGCCTAACTGGAACTAAACTCTTGCATTTGTAGATGCTTCTCATCAGTTCAAACACTTGATTATCTTCTGTAAGTTCTATAGACAGTGAGTCTCTTGTAGGTAGTGTGCCTCTTGTGAGCAGTGTGCTCAAGCAGTGAGCCCTAATTGGCAAGTGCCATTTTGTACTCCTTTATTCTTTTAATAGAGAATATAATCTTGGGTTAGTCACCCCATGGTTTTTCCCTTAATAGGGTTTCCACGTAAAAATCCTTGTGTTATGTGTGTTGATTTTATTTCTGTTCTTATGATTATATATGCTTTCATGTTTTGATATAACACTGAATATTGAGATAACAAAATTAAGGAAATTTTGAGATAACTGATTCACCCCCCCTCTCAGTTATCTGCCTTGTTTTCAACAATTGGTATTAGAGCCAAGGTTCCTCTGAGCAAAGCCTAACAGCTTGAGGAAAATCTAGGAATCTCAATGGATGCAAATGGTATGAAGGAACAACTTCAGTCTGCCCTAGATGATCTTGAACAATCCCACTCTGAAGTCAATAATTTGAGAGAAAGACTCAAACAAGCTGATGACTTCATAAATGAGCTAAAAGAAAAACTTAGTATCTCTGTGAAAAAGAGAAAGGAACTACTTCAAAAATTAGCCAATCAGAGTGAAGTCAATGATACTAATGAAGATCTGAATGAGAAAAATAAGCTATGTGAGAAGCTGTCAAAAGAAGTCATTATGGTAAGGCATGAAATGGAATCAGGGGTTATGAGATTCACCCAAGAAATTGAAGAAAAAAGAAAGATTGAAGATAATCTAAAACAATCCCTCAAGGAGAAAACAAAGGACTACCATAAAATGGATAGAATAATCAGGCATCTTGAATCTAATCTTGAAGAAGCTAGAGACAATGAAGAATAACTTGAGAATCAGATAGACACTCTTAAACAAGATCTTCAAACTACAAATGAATACAAATAAAAATTCAAGATAAGCTTAGCCCAACTTGAAGTTCTTCTTGAAAGCCAAAAGAGGGTAGATGATAAGCGTGGATTGGGATATGAGAAAGGTGAAAGCTCTGGATCTGGTCAGAAGAACTTTGGATCAGGAAATCAAAGAAACAGGCCTAGAAGACCTTCGATAAGGCAACCAAATGCTCAAAGATATCCATCCTTCAATGGATACTACTTCAATTGCAACAATTTTGGTCATAAAGCAACTCAGTGCAGGAGGAGATTGAATCAGAATAATCCATCCTTCTCCGGACAATGTTTTAATTGCAAAAGGTATGGTCACAAATCTCATGAATGCAGAAATATGCAAATAAACAATTCATTCAATGGTAGATGCTTTGCATGCAATAGAATGGGACATATGGCTAATAAATGCAGATCAAGAGGATATCAATCAAATAAGCAAAGAAATGTTGTATGTTACAACTGCAATAGATCCGGTCATATTGCCAAATTCTACAGAAGCAGAAATCAGGATAAAAAAGGTCTGATGCAACATAATCAGAAACAAGATAAGGGCAAAGGTAAAGTGAATGCGGATGAAGTTCAAAAGGAGATGAGCAAGATTTGGGTAAAAAGGAGTATAATGAATATTGGGGATGGATCCGCATCAGAATTCGGTGCTGATATTCCTTCCAGAAACTAAAAGGTGAGCTTTGGCTTAGGGGGAGTCATAGAGAAAAATAATTTCCCCCATCTAGTCTGCTAGTTCCTAAATTCGGCACATTGAGTAAACATCTGATGCTGCAAATTAAAAGGTTCTCAGAAAAACCTCCAAATAACCTTCAGTCAAAATATGAAAGGTCCACATGGAGTTTTGCAAGATTTATAACCACTCAAGTTAATCCAGTTTCGATAGCTATTCAGTAAAGCAGGATTTCACAAATAGATCCGGTATGATTCAAAATTGAAATGCCTTGATCTGCGGACCCATGACATGATTGAAGAAAAGAAGATACGTTGTCAATCCTCATAGACAATGATTCTAAGTTCTGCGCAGTGATTCAAGAAAATCTCTCTCAAAACAAGGCAACCAGATAACTTAAGTTGTGCATTTATCACAAAAGGAAATTAGGGTTTGCGCAAGGATAAAAGGGTTCTTTCACTCATTATTTACACACTTGTACTCATGAAGAAGAAAAGAAGAGCTCTGTGAAGAAGATTCTACAATTCACTCAAGTTCAACTAAAAATCAAATTCAACCATCGATTCGTTTTGGCTCCTACTTCAAATCCTAAAGTGTGAAAAAGGTACTTCCATTCTAAAAATCTCTCTCCAAATCTCTTGCAAAATGGATATTCCAATGGTTGTCAATATTTCTGAAGTCGAGACCTAAATTTAAGAAACACCCTTACAAATCGCTAGAAGTTGATCCCTTGGGTGCATTTTCTAGCATTCTGCATGGAGTTTTGTATGTAGAAGATGTTAGGATTTATATCCATGCAAACATTGAATAATTTGGAGACTGAAAATTGATGGATATTTATCACAAACAACTAATAGATGAGAATTTTGAACTCAAACCTGAATTCAAGGCCCTCTGAGACAAACACTTCAGACATTGCATACATTTTCCATGTTTTACAGAAGATGATTGGGTCTGGTATGTTCTAAGTAGGATGCATGGCAATTTTATGTGGCTAATGACCCCATTCAAGATAACTAAAGATGCCATCAGGGCAGTGACCGGACTGCATTCAGCCGGTGGGTTACCTACACTCAAATTTGTGAAGAATCAAACGGTAACTGAAGCCACCAGATTAAAATTTGTCAAAAGAGCAATGACCATAGATGACATCATAGATCCAGATGTCAAGTTTTCCTCAATGATAATCAGCTACAAAATCTATCATTTGAGCAAGAAAATTCTGTGTCTGGAACAACAATCTATGTTGCATATCATATGTTGAGGGAAGATGCAGATTATGATCTATGTGAGCTTCTTCTAAATTAGCTATTGGAGAACTTGCAGAAGATTAAAAAGGATAAGAAAAATTCCTTTAAATATGGTAGTCTAATACTGTGTCTATTTTTCTATTGTATGAATGAGCTACCTAGATCAAATGGTTGGGTCTGGCAAAATGATAAACCTATTACAATTCAGATCAGAGATTACATGTATGGACTTGGTGATGCTCAAGCCCAAAACACAGCTCTTTGGGGTTACTTTAAGAATTTCCAAAGCATGATGCAAGCTAGAGAAATAATACCACAATCGATAGTTGACAAATACAAGGATACAGTCTGCTTTATGGTTGACATTGATCAATGCCTAATGGAGGTAGTTGAGCCAAGAACTATATGGATAATGCCTATGGGATATGAGGTCGATGAAAAAATCTTGGAGCTACATGTTCAACATCTGCTGAGCCACCTAAGGACACTGAAGTAGAAAGGTTTGGCACCTTTGAAGAGCTAAGTATAAAAATACATGTTGAGTTAAGACAACCGGAGATAAAGAGAAAAGTAAGAAAGGAAGTTGAAGAATTTGCCAAAAGATTTGGCATAGCAAAGGAGGCTCTAGATGCTAATAGAGAGAAAATGGAAAAGGCAGAGAAAGAAAGACAAGAAACAAAGAAAGAAAGTGCCCCTGCACAAACCTCCTCTAGGACTAGATCCTCCAAGAGCTCTACTCCTATTGCTTCCAAAAGCTCAAAGTCTACCAAACCGGAAGTCAATACATCCAGAAAAGGAGAAAAGAGGATGAATACCAAAGCCTCAAGGACATATACAAGCCATAAAGATAATGAGGCAATAGAATCAGATGAAGAAATCAGGGAAATAAAGAAGAAGAGAACATCCAGGAAGTTCTCTGCTAGAAAAAATGAGGAAGAGGAGGCAGAAGAATTTGTTGAAAAGATCACTCTTTCCATTGATGACATCATCAAGATAGTTACTATGGATGGGAACCTGCAGCTGGTGACTAAGTTCTATGATGCATATAGTGATGCTGACAAGAGAATTCTGGAAGAGGCTACTGTTAGGTACTTGAACATTTACAATAAAGCTTTCATTGAAATTATATCATTGATTCCTAAGAGCCTAGAAAAGGTACTTGAGCTGAGAAAAGAGAATGCAAAGGTTAAAGACTTAGAAATCCAGGAGCAAATAATGATACAGCTTTACCCTTCTATCACTCCAAAACAAATGGACATGATTTTCAAGGATTGTAAGGATGAGTTCCGGAGTAAGGCAAGAGTGAATAAACTCATGCTTGGAGAAACAGCCAAGTAGCAAGTGAAACAAAAGATATCCTCTGAAATGCCTTGAAGAGATTCAATCTTCCTATTGTAGAGGAAATAGATGAAGAACCTTCTACCATGGATGTTGAAGGATTAAATGTAATCAATGAAGAATTTTCTGACAAGGATGTCAAAGGATTAAAGAAAATAAATGAAGAAATCTCTGAGAACTTAGACTCTTTAGTTCTGGAAGAGGAAGTTCATGAAGCTGCAAACATAGGTGACATATCTCCTCCAGATCCCACTATAGCTATGAAAAACATTCTAGACTCTGAAGCTCAAGGAGAAGGTAGAACAAAGGAGAAGAAGATTCAAGAAGAAGAGGTTAAGGGAAAAGAAGAAGAACAAGAAAAAAAGACTAATGATGACTATTTTGATATCCAAAAAGAAAAGAAGACTCAATCACCAACAAGAGACACTTTAGAGACAGTGAAGAACTTCTTAGATAGAGAAATGATGGAGCTAGATGAACCCGAGCTATTTCAAGGACCACTAATTTTTGACTCTCTCTCCCCGGTTCAGACAATGAAAATAACATCTTTTGCTCAAGCCAAAGCAAAAGAAAAACTCTTAAAATCTCACATGGAGGACTGTGAACCATTGGAGATTGCATCCGGGATGCTGGAAAAGATCATGCCATCCTATCAAAAGGATCCTTCGACCTCACCATCCGGTAACTTGAAAAACTTAGTAAATTCTGTTAACACTCATTTTGAATCTCTAGAGAAATCAGCAGAAGCAAAGGTTTGGAAGGAGTTTCTAGTAAAAAGATTCATTGAGGTGCAAGGACTTATTGCAAATGATAGGAGGACTCTAGATATTGGAATAAAGAGCCTTGAAAATGCTCTTAAAGACGGTGGGGACCTATTCAAATTTTGTCTGACTTGGCCTAAAGTGATAAAAGACATTGAGGAGAAAGTAAAAGAACAAGAAGAAAACTATCAAGCCTAGTTCAAAATTTTGACCCTCTTTCTTCCTCTCTAATGAATCAAGAATGCCAGGCTATTGTTATTATAAATGAAATAAAGAAGCTAGGAAAAGAAAAGAAGAACATAATGAACAAAATGGGTGAACTCAGAGGGATAATTATCCCTAAGTTAGAGGCAATGCATGAGGCCTTGACAGATGCTCAGACCATAGCCCAGTCCAGTGATCCAGCAGATTTAAGAAGGGCAGAAGCATATGCATTTTTTTGAATGGTCACATCTCCATTTTGGATAAGATGAAGAGGAACTGGGCAACAGAGTTTGTACAACTGAAGACTACTTTTGTAGACATACTCAAGTATATGTAAGTTTATCTTATGATTTGTATGTACATATGTGGCCATGTATAGAATAGTTTTTTGTAAAATTTTGGTATGCGGATTCTGCCCTTTTCCATTGATGTCAAAGGGGGAGTGAAGAATAGTGAAAAATGTGGGGTCCAGCTAAGGGGGAGCTCTAGTGAAATAGTGCAAGAGACAAAGCATCAGCCAAGGGGCAGTTACTGCGACACTTAGCCATTTTTCACTAAGTGTTGCCATCAATGCCAAAGGGGGAGATTGTTGGCAAGAGGCACTGTGTGGCTTCATAAGTGTTGTCATTGATGGCAACAAAGTCTATCCCACACATTCACAGTACATAGTATGCCTATACCAGAAGTCAGATTGAAGATTATTTTGGTTTGGTGAACAACAACAGAGTATGTAACAAGGTCCAACAATTAGGTCCGGATCTCTTAGATGGTGTAACTCAGTAAGTTGCGGACTTGGACAAGTCAAGAGGGGTATCATGACTACTATATTCCAAAGATTTAGCCTCCGGTGATAAAGCAAGAAAAAGATATGAGCATCTAAGTGTTGGGTTCCAGTCAGGCAGAGCAGACAAAGGAGGAACTGACCGACAGAGTATCAGACTTCAATCCGGATGAGTGAAAGGTGTTGATCAAGCAATTTGTGGGATTATACATTATTGACCGACATGATTAATGAATTCTATGCTTAAGCTTTTGATGCACATCACAAATCAAGCATGGATTCAACCGATAGATCAATGACTTGCAAATATCTTGAGTGTTCCTGTTGCCAACTAGAAAGTTGATGAAAATCCTTGATGCAGATATATATACTAGATGGATTCCAGCATGTAAGTGTGTGTGTTGAAGATGTGAAGAAATAAGGTGCAAAGAAAAGTAGGGATAAGTGTGAGAACAACAATTCAAGTTCGGTATGTGACCAATAACAACATTGAACAGAGGAAGAATGAAGTGCGTTAGATCAGTATATTGTGCCTAACCAAAACTAAAATCTTGCATTTGTAGATGCTTCTCATCAATTCAAACACTTGATTATCTTTTGTAAGTTCTATAGATAGTGAGTCTCTTGTAGGCAATGTGCCTCTTGTGAGCAGTGTGCTCAGGCAGTGAGCCCTAATTGGCAAGTACCATTTTGTACTCCTTTATTCTTTTAACAGAGAATACAATCTTGGGTTAGTCACCCTGTGGTTTTTCCCTTAACAGGGTTTCCACGTAAAAATCCTTGTGTTATGTGTGTTGATTTTATTTCTATTCTTATGATTATATATGCTTTCATGTTTTGATATAACACTGAATATTGAGATAAAATTAAGGAAATTTTGAGATAACTGATTCACCCCCCTCTCAATTATCCGCCTTGTTTTCAACATAAAGGTCTCGAAATTGTCAAGTATATGGGCTACAAAGGACAAGGTGGCATAAGCCTTCATGAACAGGGAATTGTAGAGCCCATCCAAGCAACAAGAAATATGTATCTTCATGGGTTAGGGTATGGAAAACAAGAGTCTACCCCCGCTGATGATGAGTGTACCTTAAGTGAAGTCGCTAAGGCCTTCCCTGCAGTCAAAAACATCAACAAAGAGGACCATCAAGACCCTTTTAGTGACTTCGCTGAGTTCTTTGAATCATCCATATGCATCATCTACTCCTTAACCACCATGCCATCCACATCTAATGACCTACCTCTTGTTTACCCCCAACTCATAGGTTGGGACCAATAAGGACCTCCTATCCTTGACATCGCACAAAATGACAAAGCAATAGCCAAAATGATGGGGGTTAGAGATCACATTCTCCCTAGAGATCATAAGACTGGTTACATCATGGAATTGAACACATCTGCATACTTTGAGGAGACAACCCAAGCTCTTAGTCATAAAAATATAAAAATAAAAATAACATCCCGTAGTGAAAACCACTTTGTGGCACATTTGGATGAAGAAAAAATCAAAATAAAGGACGTATCACCTAGTGAAAACCTCTATGAGGTGCTAGGAGATGAGAGCATGGGCCTTCCGAAAGTATCTGAACTATATCAAGAGAGATCACCAATCCTAATTGAAGCATCACATGAGATGAATCTTGGAACTAAAGAGACACCAAAGATCACATTCAGAGTAGAGTCCCTTACATCAAAAGAATAGGAGACTTTCTTAGCTTTCTTCAAATAGAGGATCCATAACTTCGCATGGACATATGCCAACATGCCGGGGTTAGATCCTGCTCTTGTTGTTCATCACCTTGTAGTACATCCTGATGCGAAGCCAATAAAACAAAAGCTAAGGAAAATGAATCCCCAAATAGCACTCCTCATTAAGGTGGAACTCAAGAAGCTCCTCGATGTGGGATTCACTCACTCTATAGAATACCCTAAATGGGTATCCAACATTGTACCGGTAGAAAAAGTCACTGGGGGCATCCGTTGTTGCATCAATTTCAAAGATCTTAACAAGTATTACCCTAAGGATGATTTTTTGCTACCTAACATAAACATCATTGTGGATCTCACTACCAGACATGAGATGTTATCCTTGATGGATGGATTCTTTGGGTACAATCAAATCAAGATAGCATAAGAAGATCAACATAAAACCTCCTTTATATGTTTGTGGGGAATATACTGTTGCATTGTGATGCCCTTTGGGTTGAAGAATGTAGGAGCTACCTATCAGAGGGAAATGACCGTCATCTTCCATGACCTTTTCCACAACATAATGGAAGATTATGTTGATGATTTAATGGGAAAGTCCAAAACTAGAGAAGAGTACTTAAATGTATTGTCTAAGATCTTTGACAGGCTAGAGCAATACAATGTGCTATTTAATCCCAAGAAGTGTGTCTTTGGGTTCACTTCTAGAAAGCTTCTAGGATACATTGTGTCGAGAAGAGGGAATGAAGTTGATCCTACCAAGGTCAAGGCTATAGTGGAGATGCCTCCACCTAAGACACTCAAACAAATGCAAAGCTTACAAGGGAAACTGCAATCCATCCACCGCTTTATAGCACAATGGGTCGACAAGTGCCAACCATTCCAAAATCTTCTCCATAAAAATACAACTTTTGTATTGGATAGTCAGTGCCAAAATGCCTTTGAACATCTGAAGGAATATCTTGCTAACCCACCCATCCTTATTCCACCAAAGCAAGGACAAACACTCCTTTTGTACATTTCAACAACATAAACGATGATAGGGGCCTTGTTAGCACAACACGATGAACAGGGAAAAGAAAGAGCTATATACTATATCAGTCGTACCTTGGTGACCTATGCGTTGAACTACACTCCAATTAAATGAGCATGTCTCTGTTAGGAATTGCATGCAAAAGATATCAATCAAATACAAATAAAGATTAAACAGAGGAATGAAAAATACACAGAAATAATAACAGCGAGAGACAATTTTTAATGTAGTTCACCCAAACTCCAACTACATCCACCAACAGAGAGTCCAATATTATTATCTAGCAAATCAAACTGATTACAACCAGCAATCCTTGCAACTCAATACCGCTACAAATGCTACAATACAATATCAACAGAAACCCTAACCCTTAGCTATTTTTATCAAGACTTATGTCAGTTACAAAATAGGGGTTTTTTTAAATGTCGGCCAATAGAAAAATAACTCTTGATGACTTTATAAAATAATAAAATTTGTTTGAGGTTTCAGGGGTGCTGCCCCTTGACCCCACCCTGTATCGCGACAGGGAGCACGCCAAGGGTGTTGCCCCTAGACCCCGCAAGGGGCACTGCCCCTTGACCTCGTCTTGGGGGTGGTGCCCCCAAACCCCTATTAAATAATTTGGGGGGAAATTACATCGATAAAAGTGAGTCTAATTATGCTCCATATAACAATAGTCTGACCGTTGTCTTCACTTCCTAGAAATTAAGACACTACATGCTCAATCATAAGACTAAGCTCATTGCCAAGATTGACTCGTTAAAATATCGAATGACTAGAGCAGCTCTTATAAGATGAATGGCTAAATGGGTTATGATCTTGAGTGAGTTTGACATTGAATACATAGAAAGGAAATCCATTAAAGGACAAGTGATCATTGATCAATTAGCTGATGCACCAATCCTGACAAAATAGCCACTTCTTGTAGAATTTCCAGATGGGTCCATATTAACAATAGCACCAACAATAGATACATGGAAAATGTATTTTGATGGATCCTACACACATCATGGCTCAGGGACAGGCATTGTGTTTGTCACCCCTCAAGGAGACACTATTCCTAAATCTTACAAAATCACATTTCCATGCACAAATAATGTAGCAGAGTACGAGGCCCTCATCACAAGACTTCACATGGTAATACAGTAGAAAATTGAGAAGATGATAGTTTATGGAGACTCCTATTTAGTCATCAGATAAGTGAACAATGAGTACAAGACAAAGGATGACAAGCTCTTGCCCTACAAAAGAATAGTCGATGATTTCAAAGGCTATTTCCATGATATCCATTTTGAGCAAATTCTATGTTTAAACAATAAAGCAGCAAATGCCATGGCTACAATAGGATCTTTTGTCGATATGAAAAAGGACAACAAGAAGTGTGGGTTCCTGATTGAAGAACTTCCAATACCGGCTTATGATGTACTGCAATAAGAGCTAGTGTGCGACATTGTTGGTCCCTTATCTCCCTGGTATCAAGAGACCTATATGTACACCTTCACAATAACATCATCCCACCAAACCTATCATCTGCCCAACACAAAAGCTTCATCCACCGATCCTCCCTCTTTACCTTCATAGGAGACACCCTTTATCAAAGAAGTCTTGATGGTACTCTTTTACGATGTCTCGACTCTAGGGAAGCTGAAGTGGCCTTGCAAGAGGTACACGAAGGCATTTGCGGGGCACACTCTAGTAGACCTACCCTAGCAAATAAAATTTTGAGGACATGGTACTATTGGCCGACCATGGAACGAGATGCTTAGTGATTTGTGAAGGAATGTTTGCCATGTCAGCAACAAGGTGATCTCATCCATGCACCTTCATAGGAGCTATAGCCGATAACAACTCCTTGGCCTTTTTCATAGTGGGGACTCGACCTCGTAGGAAAAATTCACCCACCCTCATCTAATGACCACAAGTTCATCATCACTGCTATAGAGTACTTCACTAAGTGGGTCAAAGCCATTCCACTCACTTTCACCACAGGCATCAAAATTGCTAAATTCATTCTCCATTACATAATATGCCATTATGGCATTCCCCATTCCATCATCACATATAACGGGAAACCGTTTAAAAACTAGGAAGTCTGGGCCCTGTACGACAAGTTCCATATCCAACATCACTTTTCCACACCATATTACCCCCAAGGTAATGGTTATGTCGAGGCTTCTAACAAAACCATCTTACGCATTCTAGAGAAGACAGTTAATGAAGCTGGCTGTAACTGGCACCTCCAACTCAACCCCACCCTATGGGCCTACCACACAAGCATCCACACACCTATAGAAGCCACACCATACTCTTTGGTATTTGGTTCTGAAGCTATTTTACCTATTGAGGTCGAGCTCCCATCACTCATGATTTCATTGCAGAATATAATCACTGAGGAGTATCAAGTTGTACGACTAAATGAGTTGGAGTTACTGGATGAAAAATGCTTGGATGCTCTCAATCACCTTCAAGCCTATCAAAACCACCTATGTAGGAGCTACAACAAGAAGATCAAGAACTGCAAGTTTGAGATAGGTGACCTTGTCCTAATTAGAGAATCAGAAAAACCTACAAGAACGCACCAAGAAAGGAAAGTTTGAGCCTAATTGGTTGGGACCATATGTTATCACAACCAGCTATAGGTTAGGGGCATATCATCTTGCAACACCTGAGGAATAGCCTCTAGATGAACCTATGAACATCTTGCATCTGAAAAGGTTCTATGCATGCTTCATCGAGGATCCCAAATAAAAAAAGTACAAAAAAATTAGAAAATCAAGAAAAACTCGAGTACAATAAAACCATCCAATGGTGTAAATCACTTTGGTGACGCCTTGGATAGGTACCATGGTGAAAACCTATCTTAGGTGACATGGGTAGTGGCTAGTTCTAGCATCTAATAAGTCCTCTTCCCATCATAACATTCAACATCACGCACATCCCATGGTTTGGAATTTTGAAACATCAAATCCTATTGCCTACACTACATTATCCCACCCAAGGCTAATCCATGGAATGAGGATCCTTGTATGCTTCCCTGTACAACTCAGAACTTTAAAAAATCCAAAAATATTAGAAAAAAAGCCCAAAAATAATACAAAAATCCAAAAAAAATTACAAAAAAAATAAAAAAATCACAAAATTACCAAAAATAATCCCACATCATCATCCTACTTAACACATCATCTTACACCATCATCACACATCCACCTCAAACCATTCCCACATCATCAAGTCTTACCAAAACTACATATTCATCTCACCCACATCTTAAAATACCTTGATCCCGTGGACACAGGGTATGTAGGCAGTTTGGAATATGAAGGAAGTATCCTGTACTTAGGTATATAAGATGCATCCATCCAACCCGTTTGGATAGTCCCTATCTTCTAAGCTTACTAAATTCACCAAGCAATACACATGCTAAGCATACCCTCAAAACATCACATCCTACGTAAAAATCACCAATCAACAAACTAACCATAATCATCGCACACAAACTGACTATCCTTTTTCCCACCTTTCAAATTTTATCCAACAACATCCAATTGATTATCACGTTAACAGATATATCATTCCTACAATAGGCACAATCCATTATCAACACTTATCTTGGCAAGAGATACAATGGTTGTTTGTGTAATTTGTTGGTCTTTTTTATTATTGGTTTTTATCTTTTATCTTGTTCTAGGAATCATTCCAAAGCTATCTTGATCTCACTATATCAAGGTATGTGGCGGAAAAACACCTATAATAGACATGGTCATTATTTTCTTATGATGTGCTTGTGGGTTGATTTCATTAATCTAATAATAATATTCATATCTTGAAGATAGGGTCAGTTCTAGCATAGTGCTTCCCATTTGCATATAAGGTTAATCATACCTTCTATGTACTAAGGGAACTTATGTTATGAGTCATCTTCCCTCATCTAGGCAAGGTTATACTACCTTGGGCATGCATGAACTCAACCTATTTGTGAGTCTAGTTCATGCAAAGATGGATATGTATCATCACCTTGGTCCTTTTATACCTTGGTGAACAATATCCTATTTTGCTATAATAAACCTAGAAATGCTCTCAATAATGTAATGCAAGTACTTCGCCTAGCTCATTCATCTCCCTTTCTAATCTCCACCCATTCAACACATATTTTGACTTAGGATTTGACAATGATTCAACTCCCATCCATTCACTCTAATACAACCCCCCCATCTAACATATCCCTTCCCCCCACTAATCAGTCATCCCAATCAAATCACTCTACATACCTTACTGTTGTGTGGTTACACAACACGCCCCATTTTGACTTGGCAAAACAGGGACCCAACTTTTGGCTTGGCTTGTTTGTTCTCTGGTGGTCTGGTAAAAGTAAGTCGGGTGCATCATCATGTAGAGTCAGGATGAGGTAAGTCACCATTATGAGGTCAGTTTGTCAAATTTCATATTTCATTTCTGTGACCTCATAGTTTGAAAGAGTACTAAAATTCACGCAGGTTTGTCTTTTACATCATCTTGATATTCCTCAGGATGTGAGAGTTATGAACGGTCAAAGTTTTGGTCAAACCTGATATTCACAAGAGGAAGATCATTTTTTATAACTTGTCATCTTTTTGAAAATCATCATCATATTTTGAAATATCCCCCAACAATATCCTGTGGCTCAAATATCTGAACGTCAACTTTAAGTGGTAGTAAGCCTTCCCCGTCAAGCGATCTTTTATATTGCGAGCGTCATGTTTTTGAATGTAACCCAATATTTCTTAATATCCTCCTGACGCAAAATATCACCCTTAGCAAATATCCTGATGACGTCATCCAAACCGGATAAATGAAGAAGCAGATATAATGATGACATCATCATCACATTCATATTTCGACAGGATATTTTTTCCAAACATGATCATGTTTGTCTAATATGACGATGACGTCATGATATATTTCCGATACAAAGAACGACTATCAGGATGACGTCATCCCGATATTCCGAAAAAAGACATGTAAGTTTGTCTCGTCATCATCATATTTTGAAACATCACCTGATACACCAAAATATCCTCCTGATGTACTAAACATAAACAAAGGTGCTTTTGTCACCCAAATCTTGTCGCGATAACAATTTCAATATGAGGGAGGAGGATGATATTGAAACTCAACCCGATATTTGTGAATATCATCCTACCCTCATGATATCCTGTCATATGGATATCCCCCCGCTCCCGTTGCCGCCATTATCATTTAATGCGCGCAGATATGGTAGGTAGTTCCCACCGAGCCCGGAACCCAATGAAACACCTGGCGAGATCCTGCGTTCTCGCACGAATAATCATAGAATGTAATCTAACTTGTCAGAGTTGCCCTAAGTGTACCCTAACTGTGAGGTTAAAAGGTAATTCAGCCGCCATTTTCACATTTACCTTGCGATAAAATTGTTTTACAGAGCACCAGCTTCCATATCCGCATACCAGCTACTGTTGCGCGATTTGAGCTCACAGATAGAGAGAAGGGGGTGATCATCAGCTGAATTAGGAACGTCGTTGGCAATCCACTGGTATAAAAGAGAAATCTGCATAACCAGGTAAGTAAATGAAACCCTCATCATGTCATTATTGTTTAGGTATGATGATGGAAGTTTTGGTTTATGCATGTAATGGTGAAGAAATACAGTAGGCAGGTGATCTTAATTGCAATATGTGTGCATGTGTGTATATCCGTTGTGAGATAAGATTTTTGTTAATTGCAGGTACTCATGGCTGACAAGCGGTACGTTAAGTGTCAAGAAGAATTCAGTAGGCCTATGTTCTCTTCTCAAAGGGGAGTCCTGTTCAAATATGGAGCAATTACAGATACCCATCAGGGGAGCACTAATCTGGAGGCCTGGTCAGCTAAACTGAATGATGGGTAGGACAAGAGTCCTGTGTTGGACGCAGTATTTGTGTCGGGAATGTGGAACGCTGCTGGTTTCCCATATTCCATGGAATCACCGGAGTTGGTCATAGAATGTGCCCAGAATTATAATCCTCAGACGAGGCAAGTGGTAAAACATGGGAGAATATATGCAGACCTCTCCATCAAGGGTCTCTCCCAGACATTCAGACTACCATTGGGCAGTAAAGTAAAAAGTGTAGACCTGAAAAAGGCAGAGAAAGAGTATGAGGCCAACACGAAATTGGCCAGAAAGAACATGTATAAATGGCGAGCAGAGAACAGCACATATCCTGCAGCGACCAAACTCCCAGTGCACCTGTTTAAATATGATTTTAGTGAGGAGTACCAATATATGATTGCACTCCTGAGTCAAGTAACAGGCCAACCTGATACTGGTAGTTTCAAGGATTGGATGTATGGAGTTATAATGATGTGTATGTATTCAAACACCAAGCCACTGTGGGGCCAAATAATAAGTGATGCTCTGCATGAGCAGCTGATGAACCTGGGAGGTTCAAATTGTGCATTTTACATGACATCCTATATTGTTTATTCTTGTGCTTATAGAGGTACTTTTGATGCCTTAGCTACAGATGGGAAGCTCATAGGCACAAATGCTGCATACATCTGGGATCATCATCCCCAGCTACAGAGAACCAACTACTTCAGGGACTACAAACTGGTCAATGATGCATTCTCTATGCATCTGGTAAGGACCATGGAAGAGGACAGAACAAAAAGATTGAGCATGGATGCTCAAGAAGTAGTTTATAGGCATGGAGCCTGGTATATCTAGTTTGCAACCTTTTCTTATATAAGGGTTGAAGGTTTTGAGGAACATCCCCTCATGCTGCCGAGGTATCCCACAAATGCAGTGATATTAATGGAATTTATCAGGCAGGGCTCCGTGATGATAAAGATGTACAAGGATGCCAAGAAGCTGCCACCAATTTTGTTCCCAGTCAGCATTGGCAACTATATGTGCCCAGATTCTGACAATATAAAGAAGGTGATGGTCACCCTGAATAAAATGAATCTGCAGCCTTTCCCAATAACAAGACCATATGATCCTTACGGTAGGATACAGAAGATACTAGGAAAGCCTATTCACCAGAGGCACCTAGAGGATTTTTGGGCTGACTGTGAAGATGAGGCAGAAGCCAAGAGAAGAAGGTATCAGAGGTTGACTCTGAACCAAATTAGGACTTTTGATTGCATCTCCCTTCCCCAGCAATTGAAGAAGGATGATGGAAAGATAATGGCAGATGAATATGAATAGAAAAAGCTATACAATGACACTATCTCTGCACCTGACCTCACCATGCAAGAAGATATATCTTTGGACCCATTCATTGCCAGGACCATACAGCTGACTCAAGCTTGGGTCGATGATCAGGTGGAGGCATTGAAAAAGAAAGGTGTTTCCATTACGGTGGACAACAAAAAGAAGGGCCAGGATATTCCTGGGGAGGTATATGATGACTTCCTGCTTGAGAAGAGGAAGACTAAGGGAGACAAGTTACCTCCACCACAACAACAGAGCAAAAGACCCCCAAGGGGCAAGAAAGTGGATACACAACCCAAAGGGGTTATAATTGACAGGGTAGTGTTTACCGCTGAGGTGGCGGCAGGATCAGGATCAGAGTCAGAATCCCCTCCAAAGAAAGAGAAGCCCAAGAAGAGTAAGACAGCTGAGGCTGGAATAACTGGGACCCTGGAAGTGGGTCAATCCTCAAAGAAACCTGGAGAAGAGTATATCCTCATGGAGGAGGAGCCTGAAGAAGAAGAGGCTCTGTTAATAATAAAAAGGAAGAGGAGAGCTCCACAGGTGCTGGTCTCTACCACACCTAAGAAATAAAGGACCTCCATGAGAGGTGGAATAAGTGAACCCCCTACACTATTACAAGGGGCAGGTAGTGAAGTGCCGAGGGAACTTCAACATAATGTTCCACTTCCTACCATAGTCAAGTTCAAAACTGAACTTGCGGAAGAACAACTGAAAGAAACCTCTCAGACGCAAGCAAAAGGACATGTCTCACTTGATGAGACAATAAATTTGTCTGATGATGAGGTAGTGCAGGATGTGGCTGCACAGAAGATGGAAACACTTGCTACGGATGTAAGTATGACTCCTCACAAGCCTCCACTAGTTCAAACTGTGCTTGAGGAGATGAAACAAGCAGAAGAAGAGCAAGAAAAGAGCCCAGAGTAGGTGGCTCAAGAGATAAGGCTAGAAGCATTGATCACAGAGGTGACAAGTCCTGTAGTGGTGGATCTGACAGAGAAATAGGATGCAAGTCCTGAACAGCCAATAGGATCACCTGATAAAGGCCACCCAACAGAAGAGATAGAAATGGCAGAGTCAGAGGGCCATGCTCTTGAGTTAGGCCAACAAAGTCCACCTGACACATCAGAAGAACCTGCTATAGTAGAGGTTCAGGAAGCAAGGGCTGATGAGAAGAAGGAAGCACTAGAGGATCCAGCTGCCAAAATACAAGAAGTTGATGGTGCAGGCTCAGAAAAGGTAATAGCTGCAGAACAATCGCCAGCACCTCAGGCAGGATCCCGAGTATCTGGTGAAGTAGATAAGCAACAAGGGGAAGAATTGGGAACATATGAAGGAACGATAGAAGAAGGTCATGATCATCATGATCAGCAAATAGACATGCCGCAGGGTTCCCCACACCAAGAAGATGCTCCCGCAGAGAAGGAAATTCCTCAACAGGAGGAGGCGCCACAAGATCAACAACAAGGAGAGCATCAAGAAGAAGAAAAGGAAAAGTCACCATCTCCACAACATCTATTGATAGAAACAAGAGATATGGGTGAACATCATCATGATGCTGAGAGACATGATCAGGTGCCTCCGTGGTTAGCTAAAGAAGTGAATATTGAGGAGGAGTTTGAAATTTAAGAGTTCGACGTCTCCACCTTGTTCTCCGCTGATCTAATGAAACCCAAGAGGAAGGCCAGAATGACTTCAGCCATCAAAAGAGATCTGGCAACAAGGAGAAGGACAGCACAAATTGCCCTGTGGTGGAGAAAGAAAAAGGTAAAATCATTGTAGATGAATTTCAAATCAGCACAGTTGATTTGGGCTTTGCCAATGAGGACCAAGAAGGTCAGGAGGGCAAAGACATCATTGACTCTCTAATTCAAAAGGTGAAAAGAGAGAAGGAGAAGAATAAGTGACATAAAGAGCACATTGCTCAGTTGCATGCCTATATTAAAGGGCTGACCGATCTTGATGATACCACAACTGAACGTGCAGTCCCATTGACTACCATTTCTCAGGAGGAGGTAAATAAATTGGACCTCATGAAGCACGAGGCGTCCGTAATAAGGAAATGGATGTCATCCGCATTGGATGATGCTATGGAAATAATGAAAGCCTCTCTGAAGAGGTGGAGCATTCTAAGTGACTCCAAGACCAAAGTGGATAAATTGCAGATGCAGACTGGGAAGAGGTCTTACAAATTAGAGAGAGTCCTGAGCCTTTTAGGGGAAATAAAGGGGATAAATCCTCAGCTGCTTATCAGTAAGCAGGTGCTAAATAGTAATACCGTGTTATTGATAGATATCTGGTATAAAGACACTCAGTTTGAGTGTGGAGTCCTCAAGAGGTGTAATAATAAGCTGAGAGATATCAGCATGAGGCTACGGGATTTAATGGCTAAAGAAGCGGTGATATTGGAAGCATTAGAAGGCAAGGTGGAAGGTAAAATAGAAAATCAAGATGAAGAGTCCACCATTAAAGCTGTACACAGTAACTTCCAATTAGAAGTAGATGGTCCACCTGTCCCTTTGACAGAAAACTGATAGATAAAATAATGAGGATCAAGGTTCAGATGGAGAAATACAAAGAGACACTGCAGGACAGGAAAAATAAGCTTGATAACAGCAGAGACAAATATGAAGCCCATAGGCACGCCATTATCAAAGCAAAAACTCAAGATGGCGGAGGGATAGATCAAGTTGTGCATTCTTATGAGCAGGTCCGTAGTAGTATGCAGCCTCATATGCAGCAACATCATCATCAGGATAGTGAAAGCTCAGGAAGCGACGCACATGATGATGACCCACATCAATCAACTGAGGAGCATGATGGAGATACATCATGAAGGGGATAATAGCATAGGTAGTATAGATAGTTGCCAGCTGGCAACTTGTGCCATTTTGTAAAGGTTGACGAAGTCAGATGAATCGTGACCGTAGATCTGTATTGATAAATCAGGATCATAGATCTTTTTGTAATGGATTCCTCACCTTATTCTATAAAAGGTGGTGGAATGCCTTATTGAAAACATTTGAAACTTAATTGAAATTTGTTTGCTGAAGTATTCAGGGCTCATTTCAAAGCTATTGCATATGTACATGTCTTTTGCATACTTAATGAAAGAGAAGAGTATTTCGATTACAAATCTTCGTAAATCTTGAGTAATCTGTGTCTGAATTCTGGATATGTGCTTTGATTTGCTGCGTCCCTTGGAGTGCTCATCATGTTGCATATATTGTTTTCATTCCTCATCCTCTGAAGTTTACATCAACTGTATCTAGCTGTGGAATATCCTGGTGAACATATGGTTTGATTTCTTCTCCTCATGACAGTATCGAGTATGTATGTGGATCAATAGCTAAAGGTTCAACATTAAATAGAAGCATTTCTTCAATTTCTTTTAAATTTCAGAGCATTTCATCTCCATGATTGCAAATAATTGATAATCTTAAGCAAATAACATAAATATGTAGACATCTTGTAGATAATCGTAAATATTTAGCATATTTGAATACAAAGCATGTAGAATTGAAAATATCATGCAAAGATTGAGGTATTTCCACATCTTCTCATCAAACAAACTGCATAATATAACTTCTCTGTAAAGAATTTCTGCAGGAATGTCATGATGATGATAAAATTCCACGTAAGGCCCCAAAATGGAAACAGCAACTCACATTAACCTCTGAGTGACTTCAAACGATTAAGACCTAATCACCGGAGACTTGGGATCCTGAATTCTTTGAATTCATAGTATTTTTCAAGATGAATAAAGGTTAATGTGTACTTTTATTCTATGTTGTTTGTGACTAACATCATGACCAACACTTACCCATCCCAACAAAACCCATCTAATAGCATGGTGTCTAGTGATCTAGTCTCCCTAAACCTATTCCAACCATCCCTAAACCTATCTCGACCATCCCTAAACATCCCCACCACCTAACCCCATTGTCCAAGGTTTAAACAAACATCATGTGTATCATGACTACAACATCAAACCATTTCATTAATCATTTCATTTGCATTATCATCTATCATTAACCATTACATATATCTATTACCATTTCATTAATCATTTCATTTGCATTATCATTTATAATTAACCATTGCATATATCCATTACCATTTCATTTCATCATTTTACCATAAGCATTGCATATTTATTAAATATCATTTTCATCCATGTCATTAAATCATTAAATACATAATCGTTCACATTCATTCCATTTGCGTTCATAATATATGTTTATTAATCTGAGCATATATCTTATTCATATCATCACATACAACCATAACCATAAATCCATCTATCTAGAAAATCCATAAATGCATCCATAACATCACATTAATCATATCATCCATCACATCACATAAACATCCATAAATACCCATAATCCATAAACACATAACTCATAAACATCATCATAAACTATCAGAAACCGTCATAATGCATACATCATCATACAATAAGCATCCATAATATCATAAACCATCATAAAGTACATTGCTGTCAAAATATACATCGCTCAAAATAATACAATGTCATGATACAAAATGCCACAAGGGCCAAAATACATCAAATATGTAGATCAACCCTGGGTTGATGACCCCCTATTAGAGTCAATGGGATACCTAGGATGCGGCTTCTGCTGCTATGGAGGTGGCTGCTATGGAGGTGCATGTGGTTGCTGAATGGGATGCTACACTGACTGTATTGATCTCCTGAACCTGTATGACCTAGACATCCTAGAGCTGCTCCTCTAACTGTAGCTAGGCACATGCTAGCCCTCAGGAATTGTTGTACAGTATGCACCATAATAATACTCAGCCCTGGAATGTGTCTCTAACAACTGATCCTACAATTGCTGGATACGCTACTTGGGAATCTGAGTAAATCTGGCCTATGCTAGTACCAGATACCATACCCTACAGTTGGGTCACCTCTACCTGTAAGTCCCCCACCTTTGCATCTACTACCTAACATAGGGACCTCTCTATGTCTCTCTCTGTGGTAACCCTGGCCACCTGAGCCTGCAACTGTTGAACCTATCCCTGTAGCCATGCTACTGGTGCTTGTAGTGCATTGAACTATTCATCTGCTCCACTACTTCTGTCCAATAGGGCAGTTACTGAAGCTCCTAACTCTGCCTCATCACTGTATCCTCTAAGCTAGAAACATGGGCTCGTAGGGTATCCACATCCTCCTCATCATCGGCACTAGTGTGTTGACGCCCAGTACAAACACTCAGAATAGGACCAAGTCCTATCCTTGAACTCCCAGCCTGTGCAGTCCCTGCCCCTATAATTTCCATCTGAGTCTCTGGGACATGACGCTGTTGAGTCTGTGGCCTCACTTATTGCTAATGTGCAACTTGTTGTCTAGGTCTAATTTTTTGTGGAGGTGCCTGCCTTTGCCCCTGCTATCATGGTGGTGCCCGTGGTGGCAACATCTGTCCCCTCTATGTCTGTTGCTGGGATGGTGCCTATGGAGGTCCCTACCTGGGTCCCTATTGTTGTAATGGTGCCTGTGGCGGTGACATCTGACCCCTCTATCCTACCTGTACCTATTGCATAGGTACATGCTAGTATTGGTACCACTGCTGTGGGACATGCCCAGCTGCCTGCTGCTGCTGAGGACTCCATTGTCCTCATCCTTGTCCTCTCCCAGCTAAAACCTGCTTTGCTTCTACTATAGCCAATGTCCCAATGGGATCATCCTCATCCAAGTCAACCTCCTCCAACACTACCTCCTCGTCCACCTCATCCTTAGCATCCTCAACTGTCATATCTTGCTCTGCAGCAGGATTCGTCAAACGGATCGGTTGCCACACGGCCCACCACTGGTTATAAGCAGGGGTGGTCCCCACATCAATCATACTACTCCTCCAGTCTCACTATTGGGGTTGCAGTCCTACAAAGCCAGCTATAGCCACGGATGGTGCTATCTGTGGAGGCCATCTGATGTCTCGAGGTGCCATAGCGAAAATAACCATTGCCTGTGGTAGGTCCTGGCATAATCTAAATTGTCTTTGCACCCGAGAGGGGAGATACATGTTGATCATATGATCCCCTCGGCCCATCAGGTATCATGCTTGGAATGCATAAGGTAGATGAATGTGCTCATCTGGACATGCCTCAACACCAGTGTATGGGTACCATGTGATACGAACTAAGTCATCCAGAATCTGTCACCAGTAGTACAACTGCCCAACATATGAGTACTAAACATGAGCTCTGTATAAGAATATGAATGCCTCAAATTGTCCTTGAAATAATGCTCCATGTGGCCTCATGATCCCTATGTGCTTAAAATCCTATACATGTAGCAGTGTCACCTAGCAGACAAGACCCCATCTAATAGATACACAATAGTGTGCATCTCATGGTATAGCTGCCCTAGCATGCATGATCCTCATGCATACATTGTCTCATGTAACACCATCCCCTCAATCTACTCTCCCCAGCCTACTAAGAAGCCCTACGCACGTCAATCTGGCATCACCAAACCCCTGAAAGGAAGCTAGGTGTGTGGAAATCGCTTCCTACACTAATCTAATGAGGAGAGATGTATGCAAATTCAATTTTAATTCTTACAACTATAGAAACATAGAACATCTAACAGAGATATTGCAGTAGTACACAAACACACAGCAAGTAGATAGAAGAGAGAGAGAGAGAGAGACAAGACATACGTGGGGAAAACCCTTATGGGTGAAAAACCCCACACTCCAAAACACAGCTCAAATGTATTATAGTAAACAATAACAGATTACAATACAGTTTCAGAGCCAATGCTCTTTCAGGAGTCTTCGAATGTTGAATCTGGAGATATTCCAGTAGCATAACAGTACCTATACAAAAAACTACTTATCTCCCATCCAAGCACCTATTTTATAGAGTTTACAAGGAAAATATGGAACCTTCTAGAGATGGGCATCCATCTTGGACTCATGCCCCAAAACCCATGCCTAAGGACACTTGTCCAACATCCCATCCCAATGTCCCCAGATAGGCTATGACAGATGCTCTTACACACCTTACAACTGTCATAGAATCTGTCATAACTGACATCACTTATAGCTGTAAGAGAATTTGTCATAGACTGACTAAAAATATCTTATTTCTCTTACAACATGTCATAACTTCCCTTGACTGCCCAAAGATGCATTTCTCTCATGCAAAGATACTCACCGACACTTGTCATTAAATAAAAGTCATTTAAGGTTTAAGGGGTGTTGCCCCTGAGCCCCCATGGGGGTGCTGCCCCTCAACCCCACCCTGTACCACGACAGGGAGTGTGCCATGGGTGCTGCCCCTGGACCCCACAAGGGGCTCCGCCCCTTGACCCCGTCTTGGGGGCGCTGCCCCCAAACCCCCATTAATTATTCAAGGGGGAAACCACGGCTACCAAAGTCACCAAAATTTATCTTGCTGCATGTACACAAGGTGCCAACTATGCTAACTCAACATGGGATAAATAAATACAACATTAGGAATTTGCAAAGGTTGAGATAGAGCAGAGGTGTTGTGCGCTTCAATGGAATTGAACCTTGCATGAAGAAGTTGTTTCTTAGTTCAACCCTTCAGTGTTAATGAAAGGAAGCTAGGTGTGTGGAAATCACTTCCTACACTAATCTAATGAGGAGAGATGTATGCAAATTCAATTTTAATTCTTACAACTACAGAAACATAGAACATCTAACAGAGATATTGCAGCAATACAGATACACACAAAAAGTAGACAAAAGAGAGAGAGACAAGATATACGTGGGGAAAACCCTTATGGGTGAAAAACCCCAGACTCCAAAACACAGCTCAAATGTATTACAGTAAACAAAACAGATTACAATACATTTTCAGAGCCAATGCTCTTTCAGGAGTCTTCAAATGTCGAATCTAGAGATATTCCAGCAGCATAACAGTACCTGTAAAATACACTACTTATCTCCCATCCAAGTATCGATTTTTGTAGAGTTTACAAGGTAAATATGGAACCTTCTAGAGATGGGCATCCATCTTGGACTCATGCCCCAAAACCCACACCTAAGGACACTTGTCCAACATCCCATCCCAATGTGGGCACCTTGTCCCAAGATAGGCTATGACAGATGCTCTTACATACCTTACAACTGTCATAGAATCCATTATAATTGATAGCACTTACAACTGTAAGAGAATCTATCATACACTGACTAAAAATATCTTATTCCTCTTACAACTTGTCATAACCTCACTTGACCACCCAAAGATGCCTTTCTCTCGTGCAAAGATATTCACTGACACTTGTTATTAAAAAAAAGTCAGTTGAGGTTTCAGGGGCATTGCCCCTGAGCCCCCACGGGGGTGCTGCCCCTGGACCCCGCAAGGGGCTCCGCCCCTTGACCCCGTCTTGGGGGCGCTGCCCCCAAACCCTCGTTAATTCTTCAAGGGGGAAACTGCGGCTGCCAAAGTCACCAAAATTTATCTTGTTGCATGTACACAAGGTGCCGACTATGCCAACTCAACATGGAATAAATAAATACAACATTAGGAATTTGCAAAGGTTGAGACACCTTAATTCCCAACAACCCCCAATCACCACACATAGAAACAATGTGAAGTCATCTACACCCGCCGTAAAAGAGCATCCATAACTCATTTGAGGTTGATCTTGTGTCAGTATTGGGTGGCCTGGGAAAAAATCTCTATCTAGCATCGCTCATCCTCTAGCAATGTCGTAGGTAGCCCACACTCCAAAGATTGGAAACCTCAAAGTGTGATATACGTCCTCCAAGGTGATGGTAATCTCACCTATGGGAAGGAGGAAAGAGCATGTCTCACTTTGCCATCGCTCTACTAGGTCCATCATCATGGCCCTATGTGCCCATATGGTGGGCATCTCAGCCACTGTCCTCAAGCCCAATCTCCCTAACTTGGCTAATGTAGCCTAGTCGAAACCCTCTAACAATTGCATAACGGCAGGAACACACCACTCCTGCGAAGCCAGAATCCCCCAATCAATCTACATCCACAAAATGCAAGTCAAAAACTTAGCATTTTTTGCAAATCAGTGTTATGGCACTGATTTTTCCCCTTTTGGCACCAAAATCAATTTTGGCACCAATTCTAACCAACATGGCACCATTCCATGGTATAGTGCCAATCTTACCAAGTATGGTGCCATTCTAGAGGATGGCGCCAATCTTTCCCAATATGGTGCCATTCTAGAGGATGGAATCGATTCTTTCAATTATGGTGCTAGTCTGGTGCCTAACCCTGAAAAACCCCATTTGATTTGCATAACCCTAAGTGCCATTCCAAAGGATGGTGCCACAAAATCTGGGTATGATGCAATTCTAGAGGATGGCACTACTGCACCTGCGTATGGCGCCAAAACCTAGTATCCCTAGCGCATGGCGCCAAACTAGAGTTTGGCGCTGCAAAAAACCCATATGGCACCAATGTGCCTAAAATCCCCAGTTTGACATGGTGTCAAACCAGAGCATAGCACCATAGAAAAATGAAATGGTGCTAAAACTAACAAAAAATCCCCTTGGCCGATGGCACCATTCTAAAGGATGGTACCAATCTGACTAATTTTGGTGCCACACGACCCTGTTATGGCACCAGAACCTTAAACCTACCCTTTTCTTATGCAATAATTGTTTCATAACCCTAGAATTGACAAAGTCAAGGTTAGTCCACATACCCGGGGGTCCACCAGTGGTGATCTCATGTACGTGCGCACTCACTTAGATAGATGCTCATAGTGTGGGATGGTGGTTGTGCAACCATCTCTTCTTCTCTCCTCTCATCCAATAGGCTCAATGTGTGCAAATGTGGCACTTTGAGCCCATTTCTTCTATTTATAGAAGGCCATGTCATCCTCAAACACACTTTTTCCATCCCAGGGTGCAAAACATGACCTCTTTTGCCTATTTTTCTTTCTATCAACCTATTTTTCCATACTCTATCCATTTTTCACCATCATTTCCTCCTTTCGAGAACTCACCCAAAAAAAATAATTCACCTGACCTCTAGAGTGGGCATCCCTCATCCATTTCATTCCTTCTCGGTAGCTGGGGTAAAATCTTTGACTTGACGCCATATCCCTATTAGGTCACGATGCCACATCAAAGAGGGGCAAATGTAGACACCTAAAAATGTCTTAACCGTCTAACCATCCTCCAACATCATCCATATCATTAATTTCCCTTCTAATTAATTAATTAAAATTTTATTTAATTAATTACCTCATCCATTCACCCTTTTCTTCATCATTTAATCCCTAAAATTGAATTCATTAATTCAATAGTTACACTTACTAACATTAGCCCAATTTAATTAAATAAATATGACAAATATTTATTTGATTAATTCTTCACTTCCCTAAACCTAATTAATTAGATAAATTATGTTTATTTGTTTAATCAAGCCTATTAATTAGCCTACCCCTAATCTAGTTAAATACATATTATTTAATTAGCTACCCTATCCTACATGACCCCTAGACCTAAATTAATTCAATAAACCCTTATTTAATTAATTTTAACCCTCCATTAACCCATTTACTAATATTCTCCAGCCATATTAATTAAGTTAATCCTCTTGATTAGCTTGCTCAAACCTCACTTAACACTCATTCCCACACCCCACAAATAAAAAATTATTTGTTATTCCACATAAGGTAATTTTTTATTCTAAATTGTCCTAAATCCCATTAATGAGCTCTTACAACACCTAATTTGTCCTAGTCTACATTTAATGGGAGTCTTCCCCATGTGAAATTAAAAATTCACTTTTAAACCCCTTCATCTAACTTCATTAATGCAAACCCCTTCCCAATGTGAATTAAAAATTCACTTTTATTCTCATCCATCCAATCTTGTTGATCAAACCCAAGCCCTCCATCTTGCAATTAACCTCATCCATTGATCTCTACATTTAATCTCCACCATTGGATCAAATCTCCCTCCATTTTGCCTATAAATACAAGCTCTTCCAAGCCATTTGATCATCTAATCTTTGAGTATTGTTGTTATGCTAAAATTTCTCTCTCTCATCTTGAGATAGGCTAGTAGTGATTTGCATTTAAGTTTTTAGAGCATTTCACATTGGAAGCCATGGGTAAAGCTAGAGCTTTTGGGTGCTAAGCTCTCAACCTTATCAAGGAGGAGGAGGACTTCAAGGTATAAAAGTGTTTGTTTATGCATTTGGTTTGTGTTTTTCACCTTGTTTGTTTTCCTTATCTTCATCATGCACATACCAAAGTAAAAGAATAGGTTGATCAGACATTAACCAGGGCACTCAAACATTTGAATTTACTACCAAAGGGACAACCATTGCTAATAGAGTATTTAAAAAAACACAGAGGTAACTTTTAAAGAATCCTATACTTGAAATCTACTTCACCAGAGACTCTTCTTGTCACCCTTATGGTGCATGAGCTTTTCTATCTTGCCCAAAGTCTTCACGCCTTTGCTTTCAGTTTTATGCTCTCCCCCCTCTCCCTCTTGTTCTTCTATCCTTTTAAAGATTTCTCCTTGTTTCTATCTTTTTCATTTTTCTCTAATTCAAGCAAGTTATTCTTTTTCTATTTTTTTATCTTTTTGATTTTTGTCTTTCTTCTATTTTTGCATGGATAAGCCTTTTGTTTCTAATCATTTATTCTTTTTGTTTTCTTTCTCTTTTAATTTTAAACTTGATATTATCTAAAAAAAGTAAAAAGAAAAACTCATTTGCACACTAATATGTATATTAATAGTAAGATATATTTTTATTTTATCATTTTTAATTTAGCACATTTCTTATAAAAGACACTTATAATATTAACTATAATAATTCGAACCATCTAATTGTACATCTAAAAGAAACATAATGGAGATATTTTTCTAACATAATTAATCAATTAATTCCCTCAACCACAGTACCATGCAATAAAATTCAATCAAAGATCATTCCATGAAACAATAAAATTACAAATGCAAAATGAGCTACGTGCTTGTGTGTGCAAGCATCGAGGTTTTCTCCATCCCATTTCTTGCCAGGTGGCTAGGTCACCTCTATCTTAACCAAACCCTTGCCTTCAACAGATACCTGCACTCATTCAACTCAATTTTCTGATTAATAGGTTAGTAACCAAAAATTCATAGCTGAAACATTACATAACATCTATATTCATCATTTTCTAATTGTATACTTGAAAAGGAAAGATAACATTTCACCTTTTATTCATAGACAATTACCTATTTATAACATAATAAAAAATGAAACATCTAACAATTCTAAATATAGCTGAGTTTGGGAAGTTTATATAGTTGAAACGTGACATGTGGTTTAGTTAGATTTCATATTTATATGGAAATTACCTTTCTCGCTTTCTGGTTAAAAGCATAATACATAATTTTTCCAAATTATCATAAGAAGGGAGATATACCTTCTAAACCTACAGAGGAAAATTTATAAATCAAATTGTCTAACTATTAGTGAAGTTGTTACTGGCAATGGGGCGAGTCAAATAATACAAGCAGTGACAAATTTATTTGCTAAAAGATTTTTGGTGACTCTGCTGGGGATACCAAATAAGTGAGATCTTTGCCATTTTAAATGATTGGTCTCTCCTCTATCAAATCCATATTGTTGGTTCATACTCAATGATATAACAACATTTGTTATAGTTGTTCATAACAAGGAAATCCTACATTAAGCATAACCAATTGTTTAAAAGAGTGTTTGAATCTCTTTGAGTCGTGATGGGAATAAGGAATACACAATCAAATTCTGGGAAGCCTTCTTGTTTGGACAAAAGAACGTGATTCCTAATGGTGCTCTGAGGAAGGGTTGTGTCGGTGCTTCAATCCAACATAGATTGGCTCAACGGTGAGCAAGAATATATTGTCACTAGGTTACGAAATCTAGCCTTGAAAAACAAAAGAAGTAATCAACAATTTCGTGAAGTGAATGAGGAACTCAAGATCGAAGAACTTGGCAACATATTGAGGGAAAATGCTAGATGTTTTCACAAGGCTCATGAAGTTTTTATGGTAGAAGCAGTTGCTAGGGTGCCCTGAGAAGAAAGAACCTTTCAAATTCATCAAGTCCCTGACAATAGAAGGAACAATTAGTAGAATATTTGGCCTAACGATTAGCAGAATAACCAGCAAAACAATCATCAAGGCAATCAAACAGATGGTCAACGAGCGAATCTTTGATTCAACCCCGTAATTTTTTTAAAAAGATGGCAACTCTATTGTTGTATATTATATTATTCTATTATTATTAAAAGTTGGATCCTAAAAGATATACAAGAGGAGATAAGAATAAAGGTCTTTCTAACCCTGATTTTGATCTATTGGATTCTACCAATTTTGCCAAATTTCTTGTGAATCACAAAGTCAAGTCGTCCAGCAGAGCTTCTTCCCCCGTCTAACCTGTTTCATCTCCAATGTGTCAAGCATTAGTTTTGGACGGCACCACCTTGCCTGTGGTAGTCAATTTTCAAACACCTATGGCTCACTTGAAACAACAACAACCTGTCTCGAGGGGTGCTGCTATTGGCTCGTTGGCACTTGGAAATTGGTTACATGATTTGCTTAGAGGCTACAACAAGATCCTACAAAATTTCAGAGGTGATGGCAAGGTCACCCCTGATGAACATATCAATGCTTCCTTTGTTGCATGTTCTATTTTGGGAGTCCAACATGAAGACGTTTTGGTTAGACTCTTTGTGGAGACCTTATCTAAAGCTACAGCTAAGTGGTTCTACCACCTGGCTCCTGGTTCTATCGATGGCTGGTCTACCATGAGGACCAAATTTGAAAACAAATTCAAATCTGCAAAAAATGAACATACTTTGTTGGCTCAATTAACTTCCTTGAAGGAGATACATGAGCCCATGAGGGATTTTGTAGCCAAGTTCAATCAAATTGTAAATAGGATAACCCCCGACATGAGGCCCAATGATGAGATTTATAAATGTTTCTTTATAAACTCTCTACCACCAGATGTTAGTTACACTCTCAAGAGAGAAGAAACAATAGATCTCCAAGGAGATCAAGAAAGAGTCATATCCATCAAGGATGACCTTATAATGACAGGAAAGTGGATAAAAGAGGTGCAGACAAACAAAGGACAGGCAAGTACCTCTACTGACTCGGTGATACAATGTTTGGCTAATGATGTGCTTGCTCTTAAAAGATAAATGCCTAGGGGACAATAGCAACCCTATTACCATGATGCACCCAGAAGAGAATATGGGATCCTGAATGCTAATAGACCTCCATTGTTGCCTAGACCAACACAAAGATTGGCAATAGAAGGCCCTTCAACCAGTGAGAAGGTCAATCACATGGTATGTAACTTCCATCTTACTACCAACCATGACTATAATTCCTAGGTTCATGCAAATGCTCTCCATGAATGAGCATGTTAATGAACGATAGTGGAAGAAGAGGACACAAAGAAACATGGAGATGCCATAGTAAATTTTTTGGAGCATGAATCTGACTTAGGTGGATGTAAAGATCTATATGCAGAGGCAGAAGATCCAAATTGTACTGTCTTCACTAGGGGACAACAAAATCATAGGAGAGATGAGGAAAACAAGAATCAATCTAGTGGTGATACCTTATCTCCCAGGATATTGTCAACAAATGCTACTGTAGGGCCTAAGAAGACAAATGGGAGCATTCCTAAAACTACATCTCCTAAGATACCTCTCACTACCTCTTCTGAAGAGTCCATTCCACTTTCCTATGATATTGTAGAATCTTGTAAAATTACCAAAATCCAAATGTCCCAAGCAAAGTACCTTAGGTTAAACCTTGTTAAATTAGATAGGATTGTACAATATCTAAATCAAGAACCCTCTTCATCTTATACCCATGTAAATGCTTAGTTTTCCAGTAATATAAAAAAGGGAAAATCTGCCCTGAATGAAAAAGCTTCTGATCCTAAAAATCCCTAGTCAAGAAACCCTTTTGACAAACCTAATCCTTTCTATATCTCTATGTTCATAGCTGGATATAATTTGAGCAATTGTGTAATTGACTCGAGAGCCTTTAATAATGTTATGCCTACCCATGTAGCCAAGGCTCTAGGTCTATCCCTCACTTCATCTCATAGGAAGTGCTATTCTATGGACTACACCCAAGTCCCTATCATTGGCCAAATTAAGGATGCTCAAGTAGCCTTAGTCACCTATGCAAAGAAGAGGATCAAGTTGACTATCTTGGTGGTTGATATCCCTACCAGCTATGGTATGTTACTGAGGAAGATCTTTTGCAAAGATCTTGGAGGAGAAATCCAAATGGACTGGTCTCATGCGGTGATACCTGTGGAAGGAAAGAAAGTCCGGTTGGAACCTAATCCAAAGCCCAAGTTTACTATTTTTTAATTAGGGGACCCTAGGTCAGAGATCTTGTATGTGGAAACATGATCAGGGACTTATATGTTCTCATCTACTTCAGAAGGAGAAGAACCTGAGCTGATTGGGCCTAACCTGTCGAATGAGATATGGACACTAGAGTTTGATGGCAGTTGTTCTTCGATAGGGTTAGGAGCAGGCATAGTGCTAATATCTCCAAATAATTATAAATTTCCTTTTGCTTTCAAGTTGGAGTTTGAGAACACCAATAACACCACCGAATATGAAGCTTTGCTTCTAAGATTGGAGATGGCTAAAGAGAAAGGAATCAAACAATTAAAAGCTCTTGGAGATGCTGAACTAATTATTAAATAGGTATGAAATATTTTCTCTGTAAAGAATAGTAGGCTAAGACACTACCAAAATAGAGTTTGGGTCAACATAGAGTATTTTGATGCCTTTTCTATTGAGTCCATGCCTAGGGAATAAAACACAAGGGCAGACTCTCTAGCCATCTCAACATCCTTGCTCCTCCCTCACCCAGACTTCAAATATAAACCCTACAGAGTAGAGGTTCTTTATAGGCCAAGTGTACAAGATAATGTAAATCACTGGCAAGTGTTCAATAATGATAAATAGATCATCTCCTTCTTGGAGAAAGGTGATTCTTTCATGAATCTATTCTTTGAGGGAAGCATTTCAGAGAATAGCGAAGTTACAAAAGGTATCGTTACCCAGCCTGATGGGGTAAGCAAAGAAATAATTCAGCTGAAAGGGAATACACTTCCCAAGGGCCTCATGAGTCTTGAAGACCTCTTCGATAAGCATGATAGATATATTAAATAGAAGATCCACTCTACTATCAATTCTTCAACTAAATACGACTATGTAAATATTGGCACCGATGCAGAGCCCAAGTTGGTATACATTGGTAAATTTGTATAGCCCAAGAGATGTTGAAAGAAAGGATCATATATCCTATACACCATTCTACTTGGGTCACCAATATTGTCCTTGTCAGGAAGAAAAGTAGTGAAATAAGGATCTGTGTGGATTTTATAAATTTAAATAAGCTTCTTTAAAGGATAACTACCCCTTACCCGTAATGGACCATATTTTACAGACTGTCTCAGGCTTTGAAATAATGTCTATATTGGATGGTTTCTCTAGATATAACCATATTGGTGTGGCCCCTAAAGACCAACACAAGACAACCTTTACTACTTCTAAGGGGACTTTTGCATATAATAGAATGCCTTTCAGGCTCATAAATGCTAATGCAACTTTCCAAAGAGCCATGGACTTATCTTTTGGAGATTTCAAGGATAAGATAATTGTGTTCTATCTTGATAACCTGACCGTCTTTTCCAAGAGGAGGGCTGATCACATTGACCACCTGGAAGTTGTATTACATAGGTGTAGAGATAAAGGTATATCCTTAAACACTAAGAAATCTATCTTTGTAGTTACTGAGGGAAAACTTCTAGGACACATTGTTTCTAAAGAAGGTATCAAGATAGACCCTAAAAGAGATAAGGCCATTCATCAGTTGAGTCTACCTACTAGCAAAAGCCATACGAGGTCTTTCTTTGGGCAGGTCAATTTCTTTTGAAGATTTGTGCCTGATTTTGCAAAACTGACTAGACCTATAGCAGAAATGATGAAGGATAAGTCATTATTCAAATGGAATAATGAGGGAAAGGAAGCATTCAAGGCCATAAAAGAAGCAATTGCCAATGCCCCAACCTGAATACACCCAGAATTCAACAAAGATTTCATCATTTATTGCTATGCATTGGAGCATACCTTGTTTTCCATATTGCTTCAGAAGAATGACCAAGGTATAGGGTCCCCTATAGCCTTCATGAGTACAGCTCCAAAGAAGCACAAGATGAATTACTCACCCATGGAAAAGCATGCATTTGTAGTAGTGAAGGTTGTGAAGCAGTTCAGGTTTTACATTCTTCATTGTCATACTTTTATTTATAGTCTAGATACTACAATTAAATCTATTCTGACACAACAAGAAATTAGTAGTAATAAAGGGGAGCTTGGGTAACAAACATTCAAGAGTATGATTCTACCATTAAACCAACCAATCTAGTCAATGGGAGAGGTCTTTGCAAGTTGATAGCAGAAAGCCCGTCTGAGGAGAATGAAGATGGACCTCTTACTTTATTTGTAAGTACTACCAATGAGTGGTTTTCTAATATTTCTTTCTTTTTGACTTATGGAGAATGCCTGCCTCACCTTTCAACCAAAGAAAAGAGGAACCTAAAACTTAAAGCTACAAAGTATGTTATATGGGAAAACTCTTTGTAGAAAAAGGGGATTGATGGTACATTTCTAAGGTGTGTCGGGAAAGAAAAACAAAGAAAACTCCTCGAATTATTTTATAACGAAGCTTGTGGAGGTCATCTATCAACATCAATAACGACTTTTAAGATTCTGAGATAGTGTTTCTATTGGTTGGGCATGTTTAAAGATGCCTATAATTGGGTATCTAAATGTGAAGAATGTATGAGATTTGCTGGCAGGCCCCAGTTAGTTTCCCTCCCTCTTAGGCCTGTAGTCATTAAAGAACCTTTTCAATAGTGGGGTTTAGACTTCATAGGCCCTATCAATCTAAGCTCTACTGTTGGGCATACTCATATCTTCATAGCTACAGATTAATTCACCAAATGGGTGGAAGATACTCCAGTCAAGCATAGTACATCTGAAGTAGTGTGCAAGTTCTTGAAAGAAAATATCTTAGTCAGGTTAGGAGTCCCCAAGAAAATTGTAATAGACAATGCTTCAAGCTTCTCTTCTATAGAAATGTCTCTCTTCTATTATGATTATGGAATCAATCTCTCACATTCTTCTGATTACTATCCTCAAGGGAACAGACAGGCAGAGTCCAGCAATACAATTTTAATCACTATTGTTCGAAAGATGGTGGAAGATAATTAGAGGAACTGGCACAATAAGCTCTATGATGCACTATGGGAAGATAGAACTACTTCAAAGAGAGCCACTGATATGTCCCCATTTGAGTTGGTGTATGGTGTTGGTAGTGCACTTCCTATTCCACTGGAGCTTGCAACTTTGAATTTGCAGAAAGCCATTGAAGATGGACATTTTAAAGATGTTGAAAAGAGGATTATGTATCTCTCCAAGATCAAAGAACAAAGGGAAGAAGTTGTGGATCATATTATAGAGCATTAAAAGAAAGTGAAGAGGATCTTTGACAAAAAAGCCAGGCAAAGAGATTTTGTTATTGGAGACTTAGTACTGATGTGGGATAAAAGGAGAGAGCCTAAAGGGGTTCATGGGAAATTTGACTCTCTGTGGAAAGGCCCTTTTAAGATTAGGACAATTGCTAGTGATAATGCCTACTTTTTGGCATATTTGGATGGTGCTAAATTGCCTCTTTCCTATAATGGGCAAGATTTGAAACATTATAATTGGTGATTCTTGTCTTTCCATGTATTATAGTTTCTTAGTTTTCTTGTTTTGTCTTGTTTTCTTTCTTTTAAATGTGTTGGGGGTCTGACTCTATGGCCCAATGAATAAGGAACTAGTTTTCTAGAGTTTTCTAGGTTCTTTGCATCCTTCCAGTCTTCGTCCCTAGTTAGAGCCAGTTGTTTCCCTCAAATTTGAAATTTTTGGTTCATTTATGTTTGTCTTGTTTTTCCAGTCATAGTCCCAAGTTTTCTACCATTTTCCTTCTTAGTTATCAATTTATCTCCTTTTCAAACTTTGAAACCTTACTGTTTTGACACCTTATCAGCAAATTTGAGTTTTAGAAACTTGACTTATTCCTTTGTTTTATCAGGAAATATCCCAATCGGTGAACTTGTCGGGAAATAACGTAATTTATGAACTTTATCGACAAAAGTTTAAGTTCTTGAAACTTATTTTTCCCTGACAAGTATTCATGTTCTTACTTTGTCTTAGTCAACCTTTCATCATTTTCACAAACTTTCATCTTTGGTTTGTAAGTTAGGTTTTTCCCCGATTCATCGATTTCCCAATAAGTTACCTTGGTATGTCTTTTATCGACTATCTTGCCTTTTCACAAGTGAAGTCTTGGTTCTTCAGTTATGTTTTGCTCCAAATTGCCAATTTTCTAGCAAATCATGCTACAAGCCCTTGTATTAGCTATCCATGTCTTTTGTGAATTAAAGTTTTGGTTTGAGAGTTTTGTTTTCCTTCAGTTCACTGATAAGTTGTTATTCCCTGTTATGCTTTAGGATTATAGTCTAACTCAAAAAAGCTCGTGAACATTATATTTTTCCAACAACAGTGATACTTTTTAGTTCGTGAGTTGATAAAAATGCCAATAAAGTAGTGGAAGTTTATGGTTGGGTATACAAGAGGTTCGTGAAAGTTACTTTTTGTCGACTAGACAAAGGCAGTGTGCGAAAGTGAAGTTTGCAAAACAAAAAGTTTACCGATAAGTAATGGTTGTTTATGACCGACTAAGTATGTGGTTCGTGAAAGGAAGCTAGGTGTGTGGAAATCACTTCCTACACTAATCTAATGAGGAGAGATGTATGCAAATTCAAAATAACCTTTCCAGTTACAGCGTTATTAACACAATAACAAAGATATTGTAGCAATACACATACACACAGAAAGTAGATAGAATAGAGAGAGAGAGAGACAAGATATACGTGGGGAAAACCCTTATGGGTGAAAAACCCCACACTCCAAAACACAACTCAAATGTATTACAGTAAACAATAACAGATTACAATATAGTTTCAGAGCCAATGCTCTTTTAGGAGTCTTTGAATGTCAAATCTGGAGATATTCCAACAACATAACCGTACCTTTACAAAAAACTACTTATCTCCCATCCAAGCACCTATTTTTATAGAGTTTACAAGGCAAATATGGAACCTTCTAGAGATTGGTGTCCATCTTGGACTCATGCCCCAAAACCCACGCCTAAGGACACTTGTCCAACATCCAATTCCAATGTGGGCGCCTTGCCCCAAGATAGGCTATGACAGATGCTCTTACGCATCTTACAACTGTCATAGAATCCATCATAACTGACAACACTTATAGCTGTAAGAGAATCTGTCATACACTAACTAAAAATATCTTATTCCTCTTACAACATGTCATAACCTCCTTTGACCACCCAAAGATGCCTTTCTCTTGTACAAAGATACTCACTGACACTTGTCATTAAATAAAAGTCATTTGAGGTTTCAGGGGCGTTGCCCCTGAGCCCCCACGGGGGTGTTGCCCCTCGACCCCGCCCTGTACTGCGACAGGGAGTGCACTAGGGGTGTGGCCCCTGGACCCCACAAGGGGCTTCGACCCTTGACCCCATCTTAGGGGCACTGTCCCAAACCCCCGTTAATTAAAGGGGGAAACCGCAGCTACCAAAGTCACCAAAATTTATCCTGCTGCATGTACACAAGGTACCGACTATGCCAACTCAACATGGGATAAATAAATACAACATTAGGAATTTTTAAAGATTGAGATACCTTAATTCCCAACAGTTCGTAAAAGTCACTTTTTGCTGACAGTGTTTAAAGAAAGAGGCTTGTGATATGTAAAAGTTACCGATAATTAAATTCTGAAAAAGCACAAATTGTCGATAAAGGAGAAAATATAATTTTTGAATGAAGCACTTGGGTAAACCAAAGAGTAGCATTTATTGTAAGAGACATTAAATGTCTTAACCCTATTACTTTATAAAGTCTTCTTCATAAGATTCATTTGCTATTGTTATTTGAAGAAGCGCTCCGGGAGTCAATTGCAGCTAGCTTAACCATCCCTTTTCTTGTCAAGTGTCACCACCAAGGTAAGTCTTGGCACCCTCTTCTTTGCAAATTGAAGAAATTATTGTTTGCTAGTTGAATTTGGGTAGGGTGTTTTGGTTTCTCCTGTTGTTTATGACTTACAAAACCATAGTGTTCTCCACCATCCATCGTAGCTTCCCCTTACTCGACCCGAGTTTACCCTGCTTAACCTCAGTCAAAAATTCTACTCATTGGTTGCTCGGGTTAGTCAAGATGAAATACAAATATAAAGGGTTGGACATTTCTTTTATTATCAGCAATGAATTGTTGGGAGTCAGAGAAACCAACCTGGGGCATGTAAATTTCCTTGAGTTTCATCTCAAGATGAATGCTAATCCAAGGTCACCTATTGCTCAAAAAACTTTTGATAGTGGATTGGTACACGCTGGGGGTTTTCCCCTAGCGGTGAAATGTCCATATTTTATAATGGCTTGCATTCAGAATTATAATACAGAGGCTAGAGAAATCAAAACTATGAGCAGCCAAACAATCATGCAATTAAATGTTGATTCCATTACCGATAGATTAGGATTGTTGGTTCACGAAGAATATGTAGAAATAACACAGGAAAGGGCCATAAACTTTTATTTGGATGGAGCAAAGAAATGCAAAGATATAATAGCCACCATCTAGTTGAAAAAGGAGAAAAATGGGGGCTCCCAATTGCCCAAGAATCTAGTCAGTGGCCATTTCAAAGATGAAATTTCAAACATTATTACTCTACTGCATAGAGTGATGGGGAGTAGAGAGTGTGATGAGTTTGAAAATTGGATGTGTCAATATATTCTTGTAATTTGTATAGGGAAACAATACATTGATTGGTCCCAATTAATAAATGACCAACTTCATGATCAATTAGTAAATTTTCACAATAAGAAAAGGTTTCACATGTGTTCATATTTGATTTATTTATTGGCTACTATACAACCAAATTGGCCAAGATTACAGGTAGCAGGTCCAATGACTCTAGAGATGAAGGTATATGATTATTTTCCTTAATTGCAAGAAGAGAAGGGAAATAAAGTGTATAGGAGAGTGAATGATGCTTTCCTAATGCTTATTATCAAAAGGATTTGGGAAAATCCTGAGGTTAGAATCTCAAATGAAGCTGCCAACTAGGTCATGGGATTTGGTAGTTATTTCATTCAATATGATAAGTTTACTTATATTCAAATTGGAGGTTTTGAATTCCCCCCACTCAAGTTGCCAAGATATGCCTCAAATTATATAATATTTTTGGAAGTGTGTAGGCAAGCTTATCTAGCGGGGAAAGGTACTATGATGCAAAGAAGAGAGGGTACCCTTTTCCACTCAAGTTGACTCACTATACCTATTCAAACTAGAAGATGCCAAAAACGTGCATAGATTGTTAAATCACTTTCATTTTCAATCTTATGGCTCAAGGAGAAACTCTGACAATAAGGATTTTGTTAAGAATAATTTGTATTTCCCTATGTTGAGGAAGCATATATCCAATTTAGAATATTTTTGGGCTGACTGTGTTGACAAATATGAAGATAGAAGGAGGGATTAGTCAAGACTATTCCTTGACCATATGAGAGTTTATGACTTGGTTGGAAAATCCCTGACATATTTGATGATTATGTTGATGTGCTTGACCTTGCTTTTGCTACTGAGAGTGTTAAGCCCTTGTCTGATATTGATTGGGGCGTAGATGAGATCACTGATCTTAAAACCAGAACTTTTTCTATATTGCATAGAAGTCAAGCATGGTTACATTCTAAATTGAATGGTGATGGTGCAGGTTATCCTTCCCACAAGGAGCCAATTATGGAAATACCACAAGTTTTTGTGAGCACTCTTGATCATGGTAATCCTTCTTATGTTCAATATACCATGCTATAGTCCCCATTACAGGACAAAGTGGGGCAGATGGGCCCAAAAGGAAAAAAAGTTCCAAGAGTTTAGATGGGGAAAATATTCAGACACCTAAGAAGAAATATAAGATCAAGAAATGTCTTAATCCACAGGTATATAAGACCTTAGGGGAATCAACATGGACTACATAGTGGGGAAGATGAGGAAGACACATCAAATGCAAGACAAAGTAAGACACCTCCTCACATCTCTCAAGATGGGTCATTTAAAACTCCCCCTTCTTTCCAACAATAGACAGTGGTTGATGATACTCCTAAGGTAGATAAGGCCGCTCTAAAGGATACATGTGATAGATCTATGATAGTCACCCCAACCTGGTTGAAAATAGAAGTTGGAAACAAAATAATGTATTCCCAAATCATTGACACTAAATTTGATGTAGTGGCTAGATTGCTTAAATTAGAATCTACCCCAAAGAAGGCCAAAGGGATGTCTGGACTAATGGTAGACCCAGTCTCCAAGCATCAATATGTGGAATTAGTAGATTCAATGGTAGATAAGGAAATAAAAGACATATTTGTAGATGACTTCTAGGTGAGTACTGTGGATTCGGGGCCACCTTTTATGCAAGGTGATATTCACAACGCCAAGCTATTAGTTGACATTTTAGCAAGTAGGTTGGAAGAAAAGGAGAAGGAAAATGAGGTCTTGGAGGATCAAGTGGATATTCTGACCTTATATATTATATCCATTGTTGACACTACCTCTTAGCCACTAGATGCTACCAATGGCATCCCTAAAGGTGTAACTTCTAAAGTGTTTGATCAAATAAACAAATATAAATATCTAGGGAGTGCAGTGGAAGAGTGGGTTGAGAATTTGATATTGGATGACCTTCATTTCATTCATAATGTCTTTACTCTCTATGGAAATATTTTTGATAAGAAAACAAAAATTTTAGATGATCTGAAAAAAATAAAAAAGGACAAAGCTATGTTGAATGTAGTCAAGATCAATCTTGATGCCAATGTCAAACTAGATTCTAGTATCCTTGTCACTGAAAAGGTCATTGAAAAACTAGAAGATAATGAATCAGTGAAGTGGTTAGCCAATGTAGATTGAAAATTTTATATAGAGAAACAATGCATTAATGATTTGAAAAGTCTAGCCAAGAATAATCAATCTTATTTTCTGGATCTCAGAAGTGCTTGTGGGACTTTGGGGGTGGATCTCTATGATGAGACCAAGTCTGACATATTGGAGCTAAGTTCTATCAAATAGGCCTTCAAGAATTTGTTGATTGAATAGTTGAAAACAAAGGAAGATGCTAATGGAAATCCCATTGAATGCCTTACTAATGTGTCTGCTCATTGTTTAATTTCAAGGACATTGTAGAAATGGAAAGGAAGTATGAGGAAGCTAGTAGTGTATTGCAAAAGTGGAGAGCAAGAATAGCAATCACAAATATTCCCAATGCCAAAAATGTTCTCTCATTCATAGGAAGATTCAAAGTCTTGCATGCTAAGCTGAATACATCACAGAAGGTCGAAGAGGAAGCAGATAAGAAGATTCCATATGAACCAAAAAAGTTTGAGGCTACAGAGGATGAAGACAATGAAACAGTGGCATAACTACTCTTTGGATTTTATAATTTGTTATGTTGAAACTCTCTATTATTCGAGATTACTTCTCATTTAATATTTCTCATGAACTTTATTCTATTATAACTGGTTGGTTGTATAACTATTGTATGGGGAAGTTAGTTCCTCTCTTTTCACTATATAATGTAGATGTAAAAGAAGAGGAAGGGATCTTTTTGGCAAAAATTTACTTTTCAAAACTAGATCACAAATATTTCTTTGGGGAAGTAAGGGGGATATTTTGAGACAGTGTATGTTGATTGAATTCATAAATATCAGTGGAGGATTGGCAGTGACTTAATTGTCTCTTTGGTATTTGTTATTTATTCTTCATATGTTGAATATATGATGTGTTGAATCCTGATATTTGCATTACACTGCGTAAAATATTAATAACCTACTTTCATAAAAGTTTATTGCCATCTGAGTGTCTCCTTTCTTATGTTGGGATTTGATGCAAAAGTGTTATTGATATTATTAAGGAGTGATTGTTGGTTGTCTTTCATTCTTATGTATGAAAGAAGATCAGTTAATTTGAGAAAATTTCTCGTTTGCAATACAGTTGATGTTGTTGTTTAGTTAGATTTCATATTTATATGCAAATTACTTTTCCCGCTTTCTGGTTAAAAGCATAACACAAATTTTTTCCAAATTATCATAAGAAGGGAGTTATACCTTCTAAAACCTACAGAAGACAATTTATAAAAACAAATTGTCTAATTGTTAATGAAGTTGTTACTGGCAACAAGGTGAGTCAAATAATACAAGCAGTGACAAATATGTTTTCTAATAGATATCCACTGACTGTTAGAGATGAGATAGATGAAACTTGCTTGTAGCATTTTTTCTATTTTTGTTTTAATTATCTCTTTTAGTGCCGGATTTAATCTCCTTTGAGGCTGCCTAATTGGTTTCACATCTTTAGTGTAGATATGGTGGGTGTAGCTCTTACTGTGAATTCCTTTCATGTCCCCATATTCCCAAGAAAAAGATGTGGTATGAGACACCAGAAGGTCAATAAGTTTTGTTTCTTGGTCTCCTATCAACTGGGTGTTAATGTTCAATGTTTTCCTTGGTAAAACCATAACTTGCTTGGTGTCCTAATCAATAGATTGAACTATCTTTTGGTCATTTTTCATTGGTTTTAAAGGACATGAATGGGATAATGACATTTGAAAGGTAGCAATGTCTATAAAAAGTTTCACCACAGGGAATGACATTTGCCAAGGAACAGTGTGTTGCCGCTAAAAATTCTCTTTTGGGATCTTCAACAAATTCCATCACATGGTTGTCTATAATGTTATGGATAATGTCTTCAAGAGTGTCAACATCTATTTCCTCTCCCAAGTCTCCTAGGTGTTCCATAATGGTTACCATGACCAAAGAAGTACAGATTTCTGTGTTATTGGGTTCATCAACCCAAACTTTACCTAAATATTTCAGAGAGGGTTTAGCTAGGTGACATAGGGAGATTTTATTCATGTCCAACCCATTAGATTTTACCATATCCCCAATCCTATATTCAAATGAGACTACTGTAGTAGCCAACCATGATCTTCCAAAGATCAAGCGATAAGCATTTATTTGGTTTCTTGGTTCTAAAATCAGAAAATTAACTAGAAATTCCCAAGATTCCACTATGACGGGGAGATCAGTTAACACCCCTTTTGGGACTGCTACTAACTGATCAGCTAACTATAAAATTGTAGAAGTAGCTTGAACACCTATGAGAGCTAGTTTGTCTAAAGTGTGGATTGTCATAACATTGATTGCTACCCCTAAATCAACCAAAACGTTTGATATCTCAACCCCTGCAATGACGATTGTGATAATAGGGTTACCAGGGTCATCGTACTTAGGAAAGAGAATCTCTCCAACTACTAGGTCCATTACCTTCCCTTCCACCTAAATAGTTTTGGGAAAGTTTTTCCTTCTATCCTATGTTTTGACACAATGTTGCTTAATAAACTGGTTGAGTTTTGGGACATCTCTTATGGCTTGTAGGAGTGGAATTTCAATGTTTAACTGTCTTATTTCTTGCAAGAATTTAGACTCAATGATAGGCTAAATTTATTTAGATGGTGTTTGGGTTTGGGGAGTAGTTTGTCTAAGCTGTTTAGGGAATGGTGTCTATTTTTCCAACTCCAGAATGCATCTCTGGAGATTCTCTAGAAAGCATCTCTAGAGGAACTCTAGAGTCTTTTGAAGACTATTTTTGGGCCACTTCAATGGTAGTAATCTCCTCTTGGATTTTCTATTTAGAGGAATTTGTGGATTCATGTTCATCACTTACTTCAACAATCAAAGGGCAAGATGGTCTTGGTAAAGCTTTTCCTAAATGGAGCTAGAGATTATTCAAGTATATAAAATTTATTCCATCCATGTTCCCATGATCAGTTAGGTAGACTGCTACTTCTTGTTTATTATGCCAGGTTTGCTACAGGTTGTGCAAGTAGGGTGGCTAAGTAATTGGTTCATTTTGAGGTTGATTTGGTGTGTTCGTTGGACTAGTCAAAAGCCCTTTCTATTCATTTGGATATCATATTTGTTGACCTTGGTATGATTGATTATAAATTTGTTGAGGATTCCACTATTGTTGCATGTGTTGTCATCCAAAATGGCTCTGAAATTGTTGTGGCCAATGCTGGTTTTGCCATTGTGGGTTTGGCCACTGCTAAATTTGTCATTGTGGATTTTTCTACTACTAATTCTACTAGTCTTGTGGTCCCCATTGAGGAGGGTTTGGAGGTCCATTCCATGAAGGGTTCCATTGGTTATTTCCCCAATTTGAAGGGCCTCTATAAGAAGCCTGATTTGGATATTGGTTGTAAGGAAAATTACCAGTTTGTTTTTGTCCAACATAATTTAACTCTTCCTCTATCTAAAATTTTTTCTTTGTTAGCTTCTTCAGGGTTGGAAGTTGGTCACATCGGCTGGTAGGATGGATTTTGTCACAAATCTAATAGATTTCAATCTTATCCAGGGGACATTCTCTTAAAAGATGTTTGTTTCTACATCTTGGATAGGAAACATACAAGGGCTTAGTTGTTTTGTTTTTTGTTTGAAGCCCATCTAATGTGGTGTTCAATTGAACCAAAATGTTTGTTTTAAAATTGGAAAATTCCTCCATCAGCTATCCTATGTCATTCTTTCCCTTTAGATACTTTGAAGTTCTAACTCCATCCCGAGTCCTTGAATAGTTCTTACAAATCTCTTCAATCAATGGCTTGTCCAATTTGTTTGTGTTTCCTTTTCCCATTAAATGCAGTGCTTCTTTTGATTCTTTCTCTAATCCTCTAAAAAATAAGGCTTTAGCTAGGCCATGTTCCAAGGGATTACTATATCTCTGTAGGGAAAAATTGAACCTATCTAGATAGTCTTCCAAACTCTCTTCTTCTTTCTGCTTGGTCCTAAAAAGTTTCTCTTTTCTATCACTGATTCAGAAATAGTTTTGATATTTCTCAAGGAATTATGTTTCCATTTGATCCCAGAAATGGATGGAATTAGAGGTCAATCCCATAAACCATCTCATGACTAAGTCTTTGAGTGTGGAGGGAAATAACTTTAACTTCTGATTATCAAAGCTATAATCATATGTTTGGCATAGTACTTTAAACTCAAACAGAAATTGGTCAGGACCTCTGAAGGAATTCCTCTAAAGGTAGGAAGTGTAGATGGGGAAATATTATTCATGAGGGCATTGTCCTCAGGATCCAAGGCTATAGGATAAGAGAAATTTATCTTTGTATTCCTAAGAGGATCTTGGTTTTCATTATCATTATGATTATCTCCCATGGTAACTGGATTAACTGGATTCTCTTAAAAATTAAAGGGATCTAAAGTATCAGTTTGAACTCCCTTATTCTTTTCCTACAATTTTTGGATGTATTCTGAGATAATGTGATGTTTAGGGACTGGAGGAACAACTGGGTTTGATGGTACTTCCAAAGTGTTAGATGAGGGATTTCCTTCCTCAAATATATCCAGATCTACCCTACTACTTTCTCCCGTAGCCTAAGGTTGGGGTTTTTGCTATCTTATAAATCTGCCTAGTGAATCTCTAGGTCTAAACATACAAAATTAGCCTAATGCTATTCTAAGGACTACTAATTAGGGTTTCTACCAACACTAGTCCCTGGAAATGACACCAAAAATGACAAGAGTCATTGTACCTTGCATTTAGTTATATTAATTTGTCAAATCCAAGGTAGTGTATCCATGGCTATCTGTGGTAGGAACTAATAACTAACATTCCAAATCTACCTTCTAAAACCAAACTTGTTTATCCATTCAAAATAATGCATTTAACTATGTTCTAAAAGGGAAGATCTAGTCTAAGAATATAAAGTACAATTTTAATGAAATAAACTAATTATCAAAAAATTGGAAAAATAGTAAATGAGATAGAACAACAATATGATCTAACAATTAACAAAGCAATGAAACTAAACTAAGCATTTTCAAGGATCTAAGAAAGCAGTAAATCAAAGAAATAAATACTAGCCTTCTCTCCTTATGGTGGGAGCAGGCCTTTGCTCCACACCTATGGAAGAGAGACTAATTCAACACCTCATAACACACAGATATAGAACCTCCTGCTTCATATTCCAAATTCTTCAAAACAAAGTAGAAAAATAGATTATATCACTTTTCTTTTCAAAAGATATTCTATATCTATTCTACTATTTCCATGCAATATGTATCAGGTATTTTTCTACTGATATAATATCTCTCGAGTTTATTATATCACTCCTAGTTCTCTACTAGATACAAAGATCTTTATTCCTTATTCGAAGCATGCAACTATCCATTCAAAAGATCATTATACAAGAACTTAAAAAGACTTAAAGTGACACTGAAGGTTTCCCTTAAATTGAGAGTTTTAACTTAATTTTAATTAGGCCATGGAGGCCACTAAAAAAGGAAATAACTAAAAATAGTTGTTTTGGAAAAAGTCCTTGATCCATGCAAAAATAATCAACTAGTGTCCTTCAATCGAGCCATTACTATAGTCTTCTCCCAAAAACTCTGGCACCTTCATGTAGAACTCTAGAGATACTCCTAGAACCGCTTTAGATACTCTGCAATCTGTCTGAATAGTAGCTTCAGAGACTGCATAGTTTGTTTGAACAACTTTGAAGATGTCTGCAATATCTTAACTACAACAACATCATGGAACACAACTATAGAGATTATGTAGTTTGTATGTCTATGTATCTCCATGGGACTAAGCTTTAGAGATCCCTCCATACTCCTACAAAATTATTGAGACTTCACCATATCCATTATGTACAACTCTGGAGATGGCAAAAGCTTCTTCAGAGTCTTCAAAAACCTTGCTATTTGGAATGAATAGTTCATGTCATCAAAAAGAGAGACTTCTGCACATTTTTCTCAATTTAAGCTCAAAACATGAAACCTTTTAACTACAACTACTATTGCAGTATCGCATCTCAATTTAACATAACTAAACAAGGTTTTAATAGTCTTAAGTACAAATCAATAGTTTGGATGGTATTTGGGATAGGAAAATGAGATATAAAAGCACATCCTGATGAGTACCACCTGAAACTCATCAGGTGAGTCCCTCCACTCCATGGTTTTCTATTATAAAGGCATATAACCAAAGCACCCGTGAACCGTTCGATCTCTTTCAAGATCAATGTTCTGCACATGATATACAAATTGTAAGTCTAATAACCTCGTATCATTGCATTATTGGTTCTTAGATCCACATAAGAAATTTAGTGGCCCCCATCACTTTCCTAGTGTACATGTAATATTGAAAAAGTAGAGCTAGCACAATATTAGGACACATGGAAGTCCAACACACACCTAAAGGGTTGTTAGTCTAACAACATGATGTGCCATTGGTTAAATATATCCACGTTACAAACCATGATAGGTCCCATTTTATTCTCTGCAAATCCTATTAGTTAATGGAAAGGAAAATAATTGTACTCAAGAGCCATATGGAATTTTTTTTTCTCTTTTTAAAAGTTGCAGGGTTGACAATATAAAAGAATTGCACCTTGTTGGAGGAAGTGTCAAGGACAAGTTTGTTGGTAGTCATCCACACCGTCCAATCTACGATGAAAGATCCTCATCAAATGCCCATCACACTCCAAAAGAAAGATTAATCCCATTAGAATATAGAGGTGCACCATTGGTAGAAGTGCTTTTCCCTGCGATTTTAAGAAGGTGTTGCATGCAAAAATTTAAAATCAACTGAAAGAAAGTAAAAGGATGTCATGCTAAACTTCCAACATCGTGATCATTAATTTCTAAGCTAATCCTAGAGGATATTGTGATTTCAAATTTTGATTAAGGTGTGACCATGTGAGAGTCTCATGCATGCAACAATAGTGAAAGTTCCCTAGTTTCTAGCTTAGTGGTTTTGGCTTTTCTAGGTTTGGTTTTGTACAAATAAGAGCTCCTTTGTAAAGGAGGAATGTATTAGGAATGTTCATTCCTTAAGATCTTTGCAAACTTATTATATTTCTCAATTGTTTGGTAATTACAATAGCCTCTATATTTTTAGATTTATTCCAAGTACTCTATAAATTTGTAATTGTGCATTATCAAATGATAATAGATAAAATCATGATCATTTTGCCCCTTTTCTTTCTATTATTTAATAGCCTTTTATTTTTTTAAAGTGGATGCTAAGTTATATATTTGTTCAAGTGTATTGTGCAATTTCATAGTTAATAAATGATTAAATCTTATGCAACGAATAATTTCTCAACTGTTCATTTAGATTAACATTAGATTAGTTTTTCTTTAGTTATTTTCTCCCTTTTCTCTATAAGTGGTTAAAAAAGAGCTCAGTTAAGATCCTATGAAGAGTTGGCTTCTAAAATAATAGAAGTCATTTTGCAAATTTAGTCCCACACTTGTAGGCTTCCCATGTTGGTACAAGTTTATGTGAAAGCATAAACTTGAACCTCAATAGTTTTGGTACACCTGATGGGACCCAAAGAACTATCATAGATAGATTTTGAGCCTATTATATGAGAAACAAGCCTACAACTAGATCGATTATAGTTGCCAACCCACATATCCTAGTTCAACCTATAGTTATTAGCCCTAGAAGGAGAATTGTTCAACCAATCCCACTACCTCCTCCTTCAATGGTAGTCAAACAAAAAGTTCCCAAAAACTTTGTAAATTGGAATAGTGACAATATGCTAATCCCCCGAGTTGCTCAAGCTACTTGGGATCCTATTCTCACAAATGCGCTCAAATGTCTTTTTAAGTTTATGGGAGAATATTTTAAAACACCGATGAAACGTTTTCAAGGTGTTAATGATATATGCATGATACACTTTTTTACAAAATAAAACATTGCTCTAAGGCTACTTGCAACCTCATTCAAAGGAAAGGTTCTAGATTAGTGATGGCAACTTGGTCCTAACTCTATAGCTTCATGGGAAAAGTTAGGATATTCTTTCTTTGAAAGGTTCAAGGAGAAAGGAGACAAGTCTTCATTTTTGTAGAAAGTGATCACAATAAAAAGAGTGCCACAAGAAGATGTAATTGACTTCAACACCAAATTCAATAAGGCCTGGGAGAGAATACCTACTTTCACATGGACTCTAGCTAAAATGACATTTGTGTTCTATCTCAAGGCCTTTAACTTAGACATCTCATTGATGATCCAATCACTAGGAGGACAAACTCTTCTCGTGGCATATGAAAGGTAGTCAGAGTAGATAATAATATAAAAGTGTTAGGAAATTACCAGGCTGATAAAACCAATTCCTACATAACCCTATGAGAGATAATGATGCATAAAATATTACAAAATAACCATAATGCAAAGTTTAAATAGATAAGACACAAGATAACACAAGATATATCCTAGGAAAACCCTCAAGAGGGAAAAAGCCAGCTTCCAAAAGCATCCACACTCAATGTATTATTCAAAAATGAAAACATTACAACACACATATAGAGTCTCCATGAACACTTCTAAAACATCAAGCTCCTCCAACACATCTTCCATGTGTCCAAGAATGTGACCACACATCCCATGCCATGATTCACATATGCACTCACAAGAGAAACGCAATACAATGACAACCCACTAATCCAACCAACCCAAACCGCTAACCATGTGCTTGATTTTATAAACTCAAGCTCACACAAATACAACTTGTGGTATTGAGTAAAACCATGTGACTCAAAACCATTTACCCCTCTTTTAATTATTGCAACTAAGTTTTCACTTTATGCTCCAATTAATTAATTAATTATTCTATGTCTCCAACACATAAAATAACTAACCCAATGTTAAAATTTTTAAAAGTAGCCCCAAATAAATATTTAATTTGGCTAAACACATCACTTAAGATGCACAACAAATAAATATTTATTTTACATAATTAAATATTTTATTTTATGCAAGGTGTACAACACACCTTTTTCCTAACATTCTCCCACTTGTATACATTACATAAGGGTTAATCAATGAAATACGCCATCATAGCCATAAATGAAACCACATGAATCTCCAACATGCTTCCGTGCTCCATCAAGATACTTGCAATAAAACCAAGGTGACCACCATCTCAAGCAAGAACTCCTCTCATCCTCCAACATACCAGCTATGGAAGAAAAGGAACATGCCAAGGTGAAGATGCACCAATCCAAAGAACACAAGCATCAAATCCAAGTGATAACAAATGCTCCAAGCTATTGTCAAAGGTGAAAACCCACATGACTGGAAATAGCACACACAACAAATGCTAATGCATCCAACCATCCATACCTCCTAGGTATCAACAACATTAGTAAACTCATGCCAACAACATATTCAACCCATATACTGCAATCACAAGCTCCCTGTATAAAACCTATCAATGAAGTACATACATATCTAGGAACTCCCATTGCATGGTTGATGTCAAATCTAAAAATAGATCAAGGCATATCAAGTCTACCAATCGACACTCAAACCAAGGTGTGGCTAGTGATAAATCCATGTAGTACCAAGAACAATCACAATGATCCACACATGCAACACAAATGTTGCATACTCCCTCACAATGTGTCACCATAACTCTCCCAAGTCCAACCATATGAACATGAACCTATGGGAAGTAGCCATAGAACAAAGGGAGAAAACCTATAAATCATATCATAACATGTCCTACCAACACATCAAAGTTCTAAGTTGTATCAAGTATGATCTCCTTCACAACCCCAAACCAAAAGCCTTAACAAAACCCAACCATTCAATCTCATAGATCAAATGAAACATATGTATCTTATAACCAACATGGATGTAAGCCTCTCTAACCAAGAAAGATCAACTCATAAATCTATTCCCAAAACTAGGAATAAGCCCAATGACATCTTCTAAATCCTCATAAATGATATCATAAATCAAACCCATATGAACAAGGAGATAACCATGCCAAACACCCCTCAAATGAACCCTCCAGAACCAAAAACAATAGCTCAAGATCTATAACCATGAGAAGATAAAGCATAAGATAAAATGCATCTAAAGGATGGGCAATACCTCTTTGATGATAATCCACTGAGTAGACCAAGAGTGGGGAAAAAGAATGCTCCTCCAAGATACACCAAGCCACAATGATTCTCTCCAAGTGACTCAAACACTTAATGAATCACTCCACAACCATCCCAAATTTGTAGAAATTGCTACACCAAGTCGCAAAGGGTAGGAAGAAATAAAGCAAGCTAGTAAAGCCAAAACAAAGAAAAAAACACAAAGGGGGGTCCACATTTTTCCAAAAACCAAAATGGGGTGTGTGTGTGAGGCACAACAATTCTTTCATGGTGAATTGGAGGAAGAGATATACATGATACAATCTAAGTACTATGTGGAAAGAGGTAAAGAAAGATTGGTTTGTAGATTGTATTTTTTTGCATGATCTCAAATAGTCTACTAAGATGTGGTACCAAAAATTTGATTCATTTGTGTTTGGATTGGGATTTTTGAGATCCAAATTAGATCATTGTGTTTATCGTATAATAGATGATGAGATTCCTTGTTATCACATTGTACATAGATGATATGTTGTTTATGGTAATAGTAAGAATGTGTTTTAAGATTTGAATTCTTAGCTTTCAATAGAGTTTGACATGAAGGACTTGGGGGCTATCAAATATATCTTGGGTATGGATATTATAAGAGATAGAGAAAACAAAAAACTTTGGTTGGGATAAAGCAAGTATTGAACTCTATGTTCAAGAGATTCAACATGTTAATTTATAGACCATCGAGTGTTCCTATTTTAGTGTTGACTAAGTTATTTGTAGAGAAGTGTCCATGTACACCTAGTGAGATGGAGAACATGGGTCTAGTGTCTTATGATAGTGCTACTAGTAGTTTGATGTATGTTATGGTCTATACAAGACGATACATTGCCCATGGGAGTCCTTAGCCAATTCATGGCTAGTTCTGAATAAGATTATCGGGATGTAGTTAAGAGGGTCTTTAGATATGTGTAGGGTACATTCAAGTACTCTATTTTGACATCATTATGATTATACAGGGGACTGACACTTAATGAATATTCATAGATTTGTGGATTTAGATTAGGCAAGAGATGTTAATAGCAGAAGTTCTACTAGTGGACATTTGTTCAATTTATTTGGTGGTGCTATTAGTTGGATGAGTAAGTGATAGATGTGGTTTCTTTGTCCACTATAGAGGTTGGGTACATAATAGATACTCATGCCTACAAGGATGTCATCTAACTTAAGAGATTGTGTTTAGATGTGGGGCTAAGTTATGGAGCTATTAGAGTTCTTTGTGATAGTCAAAGTGCCATATATTTGGCAAATAACCCAACCTTTCATGTGAGGATGAAGCACATAGATGTATAATACCATTTTTATTTGTGACATGGTAGAGGATGGGAGGGTGAATCTAGAGAAATTTGACACTTTGTAGAATGTTACAAGTGCATTGAGAAAGCCAAATAGCATAGAGAAGTTTAGGTGGTGTTGTAAGCCTATGGGCTTCTTCGCGCCTATCAAATATTTGACAACGTTGGAATTCCCTTTGATCTAGCAAAGTGTTTGAAAAGTGGGATAATGTTAGGAAATGTGTCTAAACCTTGCATCCTAATATTTAGAGAAAAAAATGTGATTTTTTGGCTATAGAACATAAAAATGCAATTTTGGGGCTTTAGATGTCAATTATGGCCTCAAAAATATTTTAAAAATTATGGGCCTTAAACAAATTAAGTTGGTTAAAGTGACATGGATCTCTTCAAGATCTTTAAATTAAATAAAAAAAGATTAATCAACTTCCTATTGTAGACACCTAAAATTGACCATATCTTTCCTACACCTTTGGCAGGTCCTAAATACCCTTTTTACCTACATATCTTCTCCAAATTAATTTAATAATCTAATTATTAAATTAATTTCCCCTCTTCACCCATCCAAAACCAAATAAATAATCCTTTCATTTAATCATTTCCTCACCTTTCCATAATCCTCTCACATAAACAAGCCTTTTTATTTATTAAATCCCTAATAATTTCCTAATAATGTCCTAATTGAGACTTAATCATAATTAGTCCCTAATCCAAAACTAGCTCACAACTACCCAACTACCTATCCAACCCTTTAAATAAACCTATCTCCCCCCTCTCAAGGGCAGAATCCTCTAAGCAAGTACATGCTGTCAAAATATTTCTTCTTCCAATCCTCTCCTATCCAACTAAATCCTTCATCATCATTGGTTATTGCTGATCTTTGAAGGCAGCCCACATTCAATCCATGATCAATCAAAGAACAATCAAACAAGGTATTGGGTGCCCTTGTTTTGTTCTATCCTGTGTAAGAATTTGGTTATTGATTTGAGGATTCTTATGTTGTATTGTTTGAATCTTTTTATATTTTCATTAACCAATTTTTGAGCATACATTTCTTCCACGCTTGGTGGGACCCACTTCCATTCATCTAATCTTTTTTGAGAAGTTTTCCCCTTCTTTTTCATCATTTTTGTGCAGGTTTGTGCCTTTTTGGGCAAAACCCTAGTTTTTCAAGATTTTATCATATCTTTCAAATGGCTTGGAATTTTTCTACAAGATTTTAACAAGTGATTTTGATGACTTGAGGAGGCTACATAAGAAAAATTAGGTCTGCATCATCCGTTTTGAATGATTTATCACCATTTTTGGTTTTTTCATAAATCAATGATTCTCAATTCATATCAATGATTTTTTTTATATCTTTACATTTTTAGAAATCTCTTAAAAATATAACAGGGGTATGTTCTTTATGACTTTATTTTTGATGTTAAATTGGGGGCCAAATAATTAGATCTTTGCAAACTGTACACTTTTCATAAATCCGCATTTTTGGGCACATAACAGTGAATTTTTCAGGTTTCTTTACATTCTTGGAAAGATCTTGAAAATATAATAGGGGTCTATTCTTTGCAATTTTATTTTGGAGGCACAAAACATAACTAAAAAATTAGATCCATGTTGACTATGAAAATAAAAATCTGAAATTTCAATCCTGATGAAATGTCCTGTATTGTTTCATTATAGCATTACTTGCTAATCTTTTTAATGGCTTGATTATCAGGTTTGATACATGTTTTTCTTGCAGAAAACTCATTCTTCAAATATTATATTTTCAATCTAACATTTGTTTTTGGAAACACCTTTTTCAAAGCTTATGCCTTCTTTGCTTGATGGACTTGATTTGCAACTTTGAAGAATACACCTTATCGTCAGATCTTAAGCGAATTCCCAGGTGCAGTTGAACATAAATTTCTGCATCCTTACTTAATCAAAATCATTGTTTTCAATCTCACATTTTGATTTGTCCTTAAAAAAGAAACATTATTTTCAATCTCACATTTGGATTTGTTCTTAAAAAGAATCATTGTTTTCAATCTCACATTTGGATTTGGGATTAAAATGAATCATTGTTTTCAAAATTACATTTGATTTTTTTGGGGGGCATAAAAAGAACAAGTGTTTTCTTTTCTTCATGGATTTGAATTTGATTTTGAGTGTGTATGCTCTTCCCTTGCACTTAGTGTGATCTTAGGAATGAAAAACATCCCTTAGTCTCATTCACTTTCACATCACACTTTTCATTTTCTAAGGGTTAATAAATCTTGTTTGTGTGAAGAAAGTGCATGTGTATGCTCTCTTCTTGCACCATATGGTGATCTTGAGGATCAAAAGAATCTCTTTATCCACTTTTTTCACCCTTTATTAGGAGGCCTTCTTGGACACACACCACTCCAAGGGATGACCTCAACTCTAGTGATCCGACGGAGTATAAAAAGTGAGGAGTGAATCAAAAGACACACCTCTTGGAAGTTGGAATCTTGTCATTCAGGATAAGCCCCCAAGAACTTTATACCTTGGGGAAGTGAAGGTGAAGGGTGGGTTACCCTCTTCTCCCAACTGTTTGGCATTACTTCACTTTCATTTCATGGAATTGGGCCTCAACGTACCTTGTGTATATAGAGGACACCCTTAGAGAACTTGTGAATCCTATATTAAGACCTCTTGGCTACACCCAATTGACTAATGTTAGGTTTTTTGATGTATCTTCAAGTGTCTTCATAAATCACAACATTCAATTTCAAAAATCAAGTATATCATTGTCTCTTGTGTGTGATCATATGCATGTACATGTGAAATATTTTGTTTGTAAATTGCCTCAATTCAAGACTTCAACCAATCTAATCCACTCAACCTATTCAAGTCATCCACATCCACTTAATCATCCAATCCAACCTCATTTCCTAATTATCCATTCCATCTTAATCATTCCTCATTATCCTCATCAACATTATTCACCTATCATAATCATATTTTCAATTCTGATCATCATCCTAATTATCATCCATCACCATCTTAATCATCAAATCCAATCCATTTCCCACCTAATTCATTTTTCATCATTTTACTCATATTCTCATCCTTGAACCAAGTCCAATCTTCATTCATCAAAATGGTTGTGATCATCAACAACCCAATATCACCCCAAGAATATGTAGAAATACAAGAGCTTAGACATATCTATGATGGTCTTTATCCTACCATTAAGGCAAAGTTTAGAGATAGTTTCCATCATGTTTCCTTAGCACATCTCATCATTGGAGATTCTTGGACCTCAACATCAACATCCTAAATGTTATCCCCATCAACTTCATACAAACCTTCATCCCCTTATGACCCTAGAAAATCTAGAATACAAAATCTTTCTGATCAATTTTGGGATGTGTTTAAAACTTTATGTGAGGAAAAAGTTTAAATACAAAGATGTCGACATTAATACAACTCCATGCTAACACTAGAGAACAAGATCCTAGCATCACAACTACAAGACATCATCCAAAACTTCACCAACTAGCCCAAATGCAACAACCCCTAGACCAACAAACTATACAACAACTACAAGCCTTCGTCCAACAACTTCAACAAAACCAATCACCTCAAATACAACTCCTAGCCCAAGCCCAACAATTCATAGCCCCCTACCAATCCCAATTTCAACAAACACAACCTCAACATCAACAAATTCCACCTCAATCTTATGTGTCACCTTCATCATCATACCAACCTAGTCCATCCACATATCAAGTTCATTCTACATCACCTTACCCCACTTCTTCCAATATCAACCAACATCCATATCAATCCATACCCCAAGATCTTTTATCTACATATCCCACCATTTCACCTCACCACCAAAGTCATCAAGCGCCTTCACAACAAGAACATGCAAGCCTAATTTACCCTTTCCAACAAGATCAAGTGTCCTTAGATCCTCATGCTACCTTTGACAAGGGAGATACCAATCTATCTTATGAATCTTATGAGTCACCCCCATCATCATGCCAACCTAGTCCCTCCACATCAACCACTCTCATGAATATTCCTCAATATCCATCCCAAAATCCTCCACAACATGAACATGCTAGTACTAGTCACTCCTCACACCAAGATCAAGAATCGTTAAGCCATCTTAATGATACTCTTGACAAGGCAAATACCACCTCAAGTTCAGAATCATCCACCAATCCATCTACTAGTTCCCCTCATCCATCCATCCCTATGGTACCTCCATCCAATAATCCTCCCAACCTTCCAAATCCTAATCCATTAAACAAATACCCATCACACTTAAAGTATAAACCATCAAATCTTCCACCTAGGTCCAATCCTATCATCCCTCCACCTAACCTAAATCCCAATCCTATTATATCCAATCCTCTTGTCCATCCACCTGATCCTAGTCCCACTCCTATCACATCTAATACCATTATCCCTCCATTGAATCATAATCCTACACCTTCCACCCTCATTATCCATCCATTATATTGTGCATCCATCCATATACTAATGAAGGATGTGATCCATTGGATACTAGCAAGGAATCAACCACCACCCTCATGCCATCATATTCCTATCCTTGACACTATCCAAGAACCCTCAAATGTCATGCCTATTTCTCCAATCCCATCTTGTAGTCCACAAACTATCCAAGAACCTTCAAATGTTCTTGAAGATCCACCTACCATAAGCCCAATTCATTCCCCAACATACATTGAACCTACCCAAAAAACCTCTATTCCTATCCAAACTCAAGATTTATGTCAAGAGTCAAATCCAAAGCATGATCAACCTTGCTCCTCCCCACTTCAAGATCAAATTATCCACACTCCTCCAAACCAACTTACCTAAGATCAAGAGCTTGTCACTCCTTCCACTCATGATCCCAATACTATCCATCATCAAGAAATCTCCACCACTCCTATCCATCATCCCACAACATCCATTTCCCTTGATGAGACACTTGGCTCCCAAGTAAACATAGATGATCAAACAAATAGCTTGGATCTTCATGTGCATAATGAGCATAATCAAGATCCTAATGATTCTTTGTCATCCACTATTGACCATATCACAAATCCACCATCATATCCTATTGGTCTTACTACCTTCGTTCATGAATGTTCTTCCCTAGGAGAGTAGCAACCATTGTCTACCACCACACCTTCTCCATCTAATAATGAGCTCAAGTCTAATGTCCAAAACACACATAGTCCCATTGTCCATCACATACTCCAAAAAATGAATTATCAAGATAAAGGCTTAGGCCTTCATGAACAAGGTATTTTGGAGCCCATCAATGTCAATTTCCCTCCACGATCATATGGCCTTGGATATACACCCCAAGGAAAACATTCTCAAGATGTTGGTAATACCTCCATGCCTCCTAAATCTACATCCTTCCACCCCAAATCCCATGCATCTTATCATACTCATAAAACATATGTTTCCATCCCTCCATCATCCTACAAACCCAAAAAGCATGTGACCATCCATCTCCCTCCATCCACTTTACCTCCACTTCTTCCAATTCCTAACATCCCTCCACCCACTTTACCTCCACTTCTTCCAAATCCTAATATTCCCATCCTCAAATCCCCTTATCACTTTAACCACAAATCCATTAATCCCTCCATCCATACATCCCATTCCTATAAATCCCCTACAATTCCTAATCATGATCAACAAATGCACACATCGACTAAACATGAAGATATCACAAACACCCCCATGGGAATCAAAAATAAAAATTTTGATGTCTCCATCCATAAAGCAAAAAATCCTAACAATCCTAATGCCATAGGACACCAATGCAAAGAATCAAAGCAAAATCAAAACTCAAAAAGGCTACCCAAGTCCACATCTCAAAAAGATAATTTCAAAACCAAAATGGTTAAGGTCCCCAAGAAAAAAACACCTAATTCAAATGGAGCATCCACAATCTTAAAATCCCAAACATCCCGCTCCCCATCACAAAATCTTAAAATTCATAAGTCCATTTGGGTCCTTAAAGTCCTAAATAGGCAATCTCCTAAGCAAACATCTCCATTACTCCCAAATCCCCCTTCCAATAAAAAGCTTCAAAATCCAATTTGGTGTGTGCAACCATTGGTCTTGGTTCCCTTCCACTCCACAACATTCCCACATACCTCCATCTCCCCATCTTCTATCTACTATCGCACTTATTTCTTCCATCATATCCCTATGGTCCATGCTTTTGTATCAGTCCTATCTATCTCTTTATCTCCATCCTAATCCACTATCATTCCATCCTAATCTCCATACATAATCCACTATCCATGATTCATACATAATCCACTCTCCATCCATCCATAATATACTATATCCTTACTCTATTTTCCTCTCATGCAATCCTCTACCAACATCCATGAGCATAATACCACTTGAAATTGTCTATAAGTGACTTCTATCCATCATACAACATTACCACTTTGCTATGGGAACAAAATCTTGAGTCTCTACCTATTTCATCCCACTATCCTTTACCAAAAAAAAACATTAAAAAACAAAAAAAAATCAAAAAAATCAAAATAGTAAAGATAAATCCTTCGTCCAATCATGAAAACCACTTTTATGGCACCTTGGATAAGTACCATGATGAAAACCTGGCAAACAGGCATCATGTGTAGGTGATTATCTATGTGATTTACACTTGGGAGCATGTGGTCTCATCTATCCTATCCTATTTATCCCATCTCATCTATCCCATCCTATCTACACCATCTCATATCCTATCCTATCATTTTCCATCCTATCTTTCTAGCCTTACCCATCATATCTATCATACCTTCCTCATTGCATCATCCATCTTCATGTGTTATCATTTTATCTTGCATTTCTATCGCATCTTACATATCCTCCAGCTAATATTCATATCTTGTGTGTGTTGGAATAGCTTTTAGCATACCAATCATCCTTTGTGTCTAAAGTCATTTCATACCTTTTGTGCACTTGGACTTAAATGCTCTAAGTTTCCTTTCCCACACATCTAGACAAGGTTGTATTATGCTGGGGCATCCCTTTTTGCACATGACACATTGTCACCCTGGTCTCTATACCTTGGTGCATAATGTCAAGTGCTACATCAAACTAGGACTACCTTCTACAACTTATCAATAATAACCAATATACCTTATCCTCATTCATATATATTTCCTACCCATATCCTCCCAAAAACCACCCATTACCCATCTTATTAGGACATTATTTTCCATGTATCCCTCTTCCATCTATTCTCCATTTCTTTCAAGATTTTTTTACGAAAAAACATTATGAATTTTTCACCAAAAAAATCTTGAGGGGGCGTCTATCCATCCATCATCCTATTTCCACCACCTGTAGGCTGACTAGGCCATCTTATTTTTATCTTTGACATGTTTTTACCTTAGTTGGAACATCGTATCAAAGAGGGGCAAAATGTTTTGGCAGGTTCTGAATACCCTTTTTACATCCTACATATCTTCTCTAAATTAATTAAATAATCTATTTATTTAATAATTTCCCCTCTTCACCCATCCAAAACTAAATAAATAATCCTTTCATTTTATCGTTTCCTCACCTTTCCATAATCCTCTCACATAAATAAGCCTTTTTATTTATTAAATCCCTAATAATTTCCTAATAATGTCCTAATTGAGACTTAATCCTAATTAGTCCCTAATCCAAAACTACCTCACAACTACCCAACTACCTATCCAACCCTTTAAATAAACCTATCTCCCCCCACTCAAGGGGGGAATCCTCTAAGCAAGTACATGTCAAAATATTTCTTCTTCCAATCCTCTCCTATCCAACTAAATCCTTCATCATCATTGGTTATTGCTGATCTTTGAAGGTAGTCCACATTCAATCCATGATCGATCAAAGAACAATCAAACAAGGTATTGGGTGCACTTGCTTTGTTCTATCCTGTGTGTAAGAATTCGGTTATTGATTTGAGGTTTCTTAGGTTGTATTGTTTGTATCTTTTTATATTTTCATTAACCGATTTTTGAGCATACACCTATATCAAAAGTTATGTCCTCCAGATGTTGAGCCTCCCATATCGGAAATGTAACAGCATATATGATGCATAAGAGAGCTATAAGGGGGAGTTACACTTGTTGACAAACTTATAACACATTATAAGACATCTTTTATTGGAGATAATGGATCCAAAATAGAGCATCCAAGTTGGTGAGTGGATTGTGAGAAGATTATAACAAGGAGAAGGAATATGCTATTTTTAGCTTGTGGACTCATCTTGGGATTTGAGTTTTAAAATTTGACTAGGTATCTAGGTGCCACATGTTGTATGGTTTTAGCTCATGGTTGCCTAGTTACCATTTGATGGTTTCATGTATTACTTATCCTATTTATTGGGTTCTTGAGATGGTGGTTTCATAGTGAGCTTTATAAGTATTGTTATGCTACCAAAATTGCTCTAGATCTCTTGTTGGTGAATCCCTTGCAAAGGCTTGGACTTTGCAAGTTTATTGTAACCTTTGATTGTTGAATAATATGTTGAGTTGCTCTATATTATGGGATTTTTCTCTTGAAATGTTTTTCCCAACATAAATCATTATGTTATGGTATATTTCTTTTGTATTTATTCCCTTGTAATTGTATGATTGATTTAATTTTTTTACATGCCTCCTCTCATAGATTAGTGTAGGAAGTGTATTCCACACCTTTCCTTCATTTAAATCTAGCTTAAGAGACTTTATTCACATGTGGGGCTGATTAAGTGAGATAATATCATTTAGTGTGACAATCAAAGTGTCATATGTTTGGCAAAGCATTTGACTTTTTATACAAGGATGAAGCATATTGTTGTCTAGTACCATTTTATTCAAGACATGGTAGATGATGGTAGGGTGATGCTAGAGAAATTTGATAATTTATAGATTGTTATAGATGCATTAACCAAGCTAGTGAGTATAAAGAATTTTAAGTGGTAAAATGAGTTTATAGACCTCTAGGCTCCTAGTAATTAGATGGTAGTGTTTGAGCTTCCTTTTTCCTCTTGCAAGGTATTTGACAAGTGGGAGAGTTTTGAGAAATGTGTCTCAACCTTAAATCCTAATGTTCCATTTTTTTTTAAATTTTATCTTTACATGGGAAAGAGGGCATCCCACTTTGAGGTACCACTCTTGGCCATGTGTCAACTATATTGTAATCTGTGTAAGAAGTTGTAAGAGCATCTTATGACATTGTAAGATAGGAGTTACTTATGATGGATTCTATGACATATAAGATCATGTAAGAGGGGGGTTACATTGAAATCTTGACCAACATTATGATACTATGTTTCATGTCATAATTCATCTTTGAATAGATTTGAATATACCAAATGGAGTATCCATTTTGAAGAGGAGGTTTTGACAATTTATGACAAGGTGTAAAGAATCTTCTAAATATAGCATGTTGACCACCTCATGAAATATGGCATTAAAATTTTGGGTCATAGTTTTGGTAAATCGCACTTGGTTTGTGGTTTTAATTTTGTCTATATATTGGGTGCTTGGTTTAGAGTATGTATAGTGTATTTTTTGCAAGTAATGTTATGCTACCAAAATTACTCTAGATTTACATGCTATTGATAATCCTATAAGGGCATGTTCTTGGTTATTGTATTGTAACTATTGTTGCTAATAATATAATTGGTTCATACTTTGGAGTGTGGGGTTTATCTCTTGAAAGGGTTTCCCTAAGTATATTAGTATGCTATGGGTATATTGTTTCTATTTTTTATTTCCTTGTAATCAAGCATGATTAAAGTTTGCACATTTCTCTTCTCATAGATTAGTGTATGAAGTGATTCCGCACCTCTACTTCCTTTCACAAACAAGTATATATTTCATAACTTAATTACATTTTTTTAATATATATGTGCATTTCTGACTTGGGATTAATTATCTTTATATTAAATTTAAATTAATTTACATTTTCAATTTGAACACCATGAGTGATTGGGTAGTAGTTTGTCATGCATAGAAATATTATAGGCTTAGGCACATAGATCCAGTTACAAATTTTCAAAAAATTACAAGCCTAATTCTTACTATTACATTATTAATTTCTTGTTGGGGAGGTGTATCCTCCCCTATTCAAAATACTATGCATTAAAAAATTTAATCCATGAACAATTTTCTTTACCCACTCACATCTATCTTCTAATTGAAGTTTTCTACTTCCATTGAGTAACTTCCAAAATTGGTCCAAGGATGTAGACATGAGCCCATCTTGGATAGCCTTCAGTAACGGTTTAATGTCTACTGAGGACACCATTTATGAAATACTGGATATGGCACCAATATCCTCATCATCACTTTGAATGTCATAATCATCAATTGTTTCTTATCCACATAAGCCTCTACCAACCTTTTCACTATTCTTGCATCTTGGATAAGATGCATGGAATTTGATAAGAAGACTAAAATCACCTACTTTCCATATAAATTCTTAAAGTCTTTATCTAAAACCACATAACCAATGACTGTACAAATAGTGCTAGTAGTTATTAATGATCTTATGTAGAAGTTTGTAGCTATTTTCTCCAAAATGAATTTACTAGGGAGATTCACATTTCATTTCCCAATATCAAGATGTATGTACAATATTCATTTGTTATGTACCACATTCTATTTTATGATATCTAGTATTAGTTGGGTGCATATTATTTATAAGTTGCCTTTAGGTAGCTTTAATAAAGGGATGCAGTGCTTTATAAGTAATCCTAAAGTTGTTAGAATAAATTATTTATCCCACATGCATGGGATGGTAGTAGTTGCCTTTCGCAAAAATATATATATTATAATCATTTCTTAATTGAAAAGGCATCTTGGACTATTTGTATTTGGAGAGTATGCTCTATTTAGAGGTTGCCCCCTTGAAGTGGTGTTGTGAATATAATAAAATCATTTCTATTTCTCTTGTTTCTACAATATTTATGTGTTCAACATATTTTTTCTTGCAAATTCATTACAAGTGGTATCAAAACTCTTTTCAAGGCCATTTTTTCAAATAGTTTTAATAATTTAGGGCTATCTATAACTATCCACTATATGCTCTCACCTCACTATGTAAAGGGATTTTGGTGATTAGAAAGTGGGTACAATCAGAGTATTAGTAAAGTTGTTACCCATATTTTTTCCAATTCCCCCTTGCAAGTAGTGGGAAGGGATGGAAAGGATCTACTAGCTCCAAAACTGGTTATTGAACATTTTCAAGCTAGTGAAGGATAAGGAATCCCCATTTGCTAGCCCCCACCCCCCTTTGACATGGCATTGGAAAGGCTGAGCTTGCCATTTTTTTTGGCTTAGAAACCCTATACTGAGGGATTTAAATATCTTTAGAAGAGTTGTAATTTTTGGCTAAGAATGATTCCATATAAAGGGTTTGGTGAAGTGAGGAGTATTTTTGCTCCAATACCCAAGCCTCAGACAACATTGTATATAGCTATGATCTTCCACATATCTACAAGTATATTGGAAGACCCTTAGGATTTGTTTCATAGCCTAACCTTAGGTAACCTTCTACTATTTGTATTTTGTTATGCAATGATAAGTGGTTATCCTTGGGAAGTTACTATGTACCTTAGAGATAGAATAGTGGCTTACATGTACAATCCTAACCATCCGTACTTAGTACTCTAAAATATTGGGATGATATTGTTAGAAATGAAGGTGCAAACCACACAACATAAATCTGATTCAAACCTTATTATCCTCTAAACAATGTAGAATCAATGGAGATTGCAACAGAAAATAAAACCCATTACACAGAAATAACATGCACTAAGAACTGAACACATAACACAGTATGTAACATGGAGAAAACCCTTTTGGGTAAAAAACTCCACCAACAAAAAAGGCTCCAAGTTGTATTTGGTATCACGAGGAATTGCACCCATATGCAAGGCTGGAAAAGCTCTACAATTTTGTGTAACATGGGACTAATTTCAGGTTGTAGGTGCCCTATAATGAAATTAGACCTTCAGATGATGGGCCGGCTTCCCTTTTTTAGATTTTATGATTTAAAGTGACTTGTTGGAAAAAGGGATAGAAGGAGGACTAAAACAACAAAGCTAAAATGAAAGATGGTGATGTGCCCATAATGAAGATTGACCAAACTTGCAGAAAACTTCACAACTTTTTCCTATTGAAATATGTCTTCACAACTTGAATTGACGAGATTAGACACAAATTTAACTCAAGGAAGGGCTTGAGAATCTGCCCTTTTATGAAGGAAACGATAAATTTCACAACTTAAAAGGTTGATATACCTATTATACGTTCAATGACCTGTGACTAAACTTAAAAATGAATACATGCATTCAATAACCAGACATAAATTTAAAGGTTTCAATGTTCAAAACACATTAAATCTGCATCGAATGATTAATAAATGCAAGATTCCTGAATCTGTGAAGGAAAACACTATCTTTCAGCAAGAAATTGAAGGAAAAATATTGCAAATAATGGAATGATATAACTGTAAGAACCCGCTGCTGTATATAAATCTCTGACTAAAAATGAGTTACAAAAATTCTCTAATCTGTCTGAAATAGAATGAGAACCCAGAACTAACTCCATAATGAATGAAGTTTACAATATATAGAAAAAAAATAACTGGAATCAAGAACCTTAGTTATCTCCCAAAAAGTATGTGAGAATAATAACTGTATCCCGTGCAAACCCTAAAATCATGCAAAAAACCTCTCCAAACTGCTGAAAAAGATGTGAAAAGGTGGTGAAACTACCACTGACCCATGCACTAATGAGACGAAGTGCTCAACTGCATAAAAACTGCCCATATGACTACTTAATCTACTCCACCAAGTGACATAACTGCATGATAAACTAATGAATCCACTCCCCTTATCACTCCATGCATAAGTCAAAAAGGGACTCTCTTTTATTTCACAATTATTCATAATACATGGCTTGATAATGATACTCAAGAAGAATATTCAATAAAACCTTAGCACATGCATTAGGGCTTCACACTTAATAATAGTTTATTTAAGTCTTATTAAAACAATTGATTTAATTATCTTTAATAATAACTTAAATAAACCTATTATTAATCAATCCATTTTCAAATACAAGTCAATCTCCATTTGACTCTATAATTTTCATGCATGGGTAAAAATAGAAAAATAATCACTCCTTATAACTCCCTCTATGCATGACTAAAAATAAAATATTCTATATGAATATTTATCATCACCTTATGTCTCCAATCATCATGCAAAACTTCACAAGGCAATAATAATGTTCTTTTATTTTAATCCTTGGATTACAAAAAGACTTCAAAACTTAGATACCCATGGCTCATCATGATTTTTCTCCTAGTCATTAACACTCGATAAGTGTTGACCTTGAGTAGCTTTGATTTATATAATGATTTCTTTAGAAAAGTTAAAAAAAATCCCACGGCTAAGGCACAAAAATTTGACCAAACCCTAACAGGTCATTCGCATTCTTTTCTTCATTGCTCTCTCTATATACCTGCACTACCACGGGTTTGGAGGTCTGATAAGGGTTTACTGCAGTTCTGTGAAGGTATTTGAAGATATCTGAAGGTTATCCTGAACTATTTTCTTCATCCCCCCTCAATGATGTAAGTTACTCCTACGTATTCTCAAGAAAAAGAAGAAAAAATCATTCTCTATTTGCTCTATGGAAAGAAAACAAAAACTATATTTCTCTCTTTTATCTGTTGCTTCACAGTATGATTGCTCTTTCTCAGCACCTTATAATAGTATATTCCTTGCACAATAGTTATACTTGCTTCTTTTTCACTGTCCACTATTCTTCAGCTTCTTTCTCAACAATGCATGATTGTTACAATGATTATGCATTTTGATTATCTCTTGATAGTTGTTACATTGGTGAGCATATTGGAGACTTGGTTGCACTATTGACAATGTTGTTTACAACTCATTCATTGAAGGAAATATTGCTTCATTTTATACAGTGGCTAGGGTTTAAGTGCTTGTTCCTTTTGTTGATCCTCAGTACTCTTATCATTCATAGGCTTTTTGCATTGTGCTTGTCTTTATATACCTTGAAATTGTCGTTTGCTCCATCATTCTTCAATAGATTAGCTGAAGTTTATAGCTTCATACATCGACTTTCTCTAACTCTAGACAATCTTTTACCCCTTTAAGACTTCTTGAAACCTTTAGGGTCTTTAATAGATCGTAAGAATACTTATACATCTTGAAAATGCTTAACAACATTGGACAATCTATTTAGGACATTTAGTCTTTTATAAATCTCTTATACCCTAGAATAGATGCTTGTAATCTCAAATGAAGCTCCACTTGTTTGATGACATACCTTTTGTTGATAGTGGGTATATCTATCTTAAACACCATGACAATGCAAAATGCCCCTTAAGCTAATGTTGAGAATGTCAAGGTTACCATTATTTGATAGTGCTCTCTCCATCAGTCAAGATCTTCCTTCAATATTCCCCTCCATGCTATGGAAAGACACTGTATATCCTTTATCTCTCTTTTGTGTTTACCCCAACATAGAGATGGCCTGACTGTAGACATTGAATGATGGGAGTTGAGATTCCCTCTAGAAGTTAGAGTTAAGGATGCTGCTCTTCCTCTCGAATGGCTACTGACACTGCATGAAGAAGAAAATACTTGGACACTGTGTACTAGAACTGCTTCTTGTTCTCCTTGATATCTTTGCAGTGATTCTAGGTTTGCTCTATAGTTTACTTTCTTCTTGCTCTTATATCTACTATGACTGTACTCTCTCTCTCCCTTCTGATAGATATCTACGACTGTTTATTACAGTCATTTATTGGTTGATCTTTAGGACTATTATGTAATCATCTCTGCTTAAGAATTGTTCTATGACCTCTATTGTCATTTTTGTGACTGTTCTTACTGCCTTTTAGAGTCATTTATTTCTTAGATCCATTGCCCAATCTATTGTATTGTTTGGCTCCCTTTCAAAACATCTTCTCAGACCTTATAAACTGTATCTTGTCTTTGACAGGGATATACACTATTTCTACTAGCTAATATTCTCTATTTGCTGCTACTTAAACAATGATTGTTCCTCATGCTTACTGTGACTACCTCCATGTGCTCTAAGACCTGTGGATGATCCATTGCCACTCTTGTGCTCCCTGAAGTTGACCTTTGTGAAACATATATAGTCCTATGAAATGTTTACACCTTCATATGACCTTGTTATAATTGTTTTGCCTCTTGAGATCACTATTCTTCCTTACTGTTGTATACACCTAAAAATGACATGACTCTCCTTAAATAAATATTTTAAATATTTATTTCATCTTCATAGTCCTCTATCAATAAATAAATAAATTTATTTATTTATTTGATTCACTTCCTCCCATTTAATTAAATAAATTTCGTTTATTTAATTAATTTCATCTACATTAACCTTATTCTTCTAAAATAATTAAATAATTTTAATTATTTTATTAAATCATCCATTCTTCTAAATTTAAATAAAATACAAATTTATTTAAATTAAATTTCCACAAAATAAAATATAATTAATATTTTATTTATTCTTCCAAAATCATGTGCAAGTAAATTAAATAAATTTATTTATTTAATTTGCTTTCTTATCTTCAATATCTTCTAAAAATAAATTAAATAAATTTATTTATTTAATTTGCTTTCTTATCTTCAATATCTTCTAAAAATAAATTAAATAAATTTATTTATTTAATTATGCTTTCTTATCTTCAAAAATCTTTCTTATTTTCTAAAAATATATTCTTCTTGTCATACAAAAAGGAAAAGATGAGTTACAAAAGCAAAAGCAATTTTAAACCAACTTTAAAACAACTTTGCTCTTAAATTAGAAAAATAAATTCTAATTTAAAAAAATAAAAACTCATCCTCGTCAAGAGAGCAGTGAACTCAACAAAGCTTCTTTTTGAATGACACATGTCTTTCTTCCATTTGTTGCACATTCCTCAACAATCCTCCTTCGTTGATCTTCTCATTTCTTCTCAACCATTGATCCTCTTCCACACAACTCTATAAATACAACCCTCTTCTTCTTCATTTCATAGATCCATACCTTGAGCGAACTTATGCTGCAGAAATACAAGCGTGCCTTTGGCACTTCATAGCACTTCATATTCATCCTCTTGCATTTGTGTTTGAAACTCATCTTCAAATACAAATAAGTATCTCAGCCATTCTACTCTTGTCATCTTCAACAAGCAAGGGAGCACACGCTTCTGAGGGCTTCATATTTATCAAGATTAAGAGCTGATAGGCGAATAATGGAAGACGCAAGGTAAAGGTGTGAGTATCATTTATTTGTTTGTTTAAATCTCTTTTTTCCTTCAGATTTCATTAATGTATTGGGTTTTTTTATTCATTAATTGATTAATCCATTTTCCCCTTCACATTTTGGCGCCCACCGTGGAGCCCTTGCCCCTTTATTCTAATCAAAATCTAAGTTTCTTGTAGATAGGTTCTGTACAGGTGTCGTACAGGTTTTTGGATAGTCTTTTGGCGCATACACCCTTTGATTCGATGCATTCGATCCCCGTTTCGGTGCATTCATACTACGGCGCATATACCTCTCCAGATGGTGCTTATACTTTGTTTTATGGTGCATTTAATCATTTAACACATTTGCATTGTATTCTGACGCATTTACCTCCTATATTGGTGCATATGTAAAATGTCGCATGCACTCTCTATCTCTGCGCATTCAGACTGCATTGTGGTGCTTTTGTTCTGCACTGTAGTTTTTAGAGTTTCTTGTGATTTTCTAATTGAGCTAACATTCTGTCTTGCAGGATTTGAGGCTGGAATAGGTCATTTAGATGCTTTGCGTAGTTCATTGAGACTAATTAGGGGAAAAGTAAACAAGTGCATTGCATGCAAATTCCACATAGTCTCTAACTAGGATGGAAAGTAACTAAACCCATTGCTATCTTTGCATTGTTAATTTATTTTTCTAGTTAGATCACTACTATCTCAAACAAATAGGAATGAACATTGCTATGCTCTAAACACTTCCAAGTTAACAATCGTGTGAGTGCATAAGTAGAGTAGCCCATTTAGTTTTTCTAATTTTAACTAGGTTGGATTAATCAGTGTATTATGTGCTTGTGAATGACAATAGGCTTATGCTCTCCCCTTAACTGGGTGATCAAAGTGCCAGACTTGTCATTCGATTTGTTTCACCTTTAGGGGGGCCTACCCTTGGATGCACGCTTGTCCAAGTGGGAACAACCCTAAGTGGTAATAGGCTAAAGCCAAGCCCTACCAAGCCACTTAAAATAAATTGTGCTTGAGGTGAAAACCTCCTGCAACGAGTGATGTTGTGTTACACCGATGACCAACCTCCCCCAAAACCCTAAAAGGCGTAACCCTTTGAGGTTGGGAGACTCCATGACGGAGAGTAGTGTCGCCGCATGTGTAACCACTCGAACGGTTACCCTGACTAAGAACCAATTGTGTAGCAAGCCAAAAACCCCCATTTGTTGATGCAAAGGGCAGAGCTCTTGAAGCGGCCTCGATTCATGTGACTCTTAGTAGAGGTAGTAGGGACAATCCTAAGGTTCGGTGGGGGTACGAGCCTAAGGAAACCTAAATCTAGTATGCATGCGAAGTGAGAGCCGTGGAGGGGAGCCGGTGCTACCAAATTCTGGAGCTGCACGCTTTGAGTAAGCACAGCTAGAGGATTCAACGAATATTGTCCTATCCATCCTAGGGTGTACTTGTTTTGAGTCAAAATAGTCAAAAAATACAAAAAAATATAAAAAGATAAAAATCATGAAAACTTCTATGTGTTTGCTGTGTCTTTGCCATAATTGAACATCAGAATTCTCAAAAACACCAAGTTTCAAACCAAAAAAAATAGAAAAATCTTGAAAAACATTCCAAAATTCTACAAATTCAAACCAAAAGCTAGAATCGCACATTTGTCACAACCTGTAGCGCATTCGATCAGACTTTCAGCACATTTAAACTCTATTGCGGCGCATTTGAAGCATCACCAGTGTTGCGCATTTGATTCGACTTGTAGCGCATTTGCACTCTGTTCTGGCACATTTGTTTTTGCTCATCCAAACCAGTAAGTTTTCTAGTCTTGTGTCAATGGCAAACCAATTAGAATATATTGGTCAAAAACTCTAATATCTGCAATTGCAAATAAACTTAGATCCCTCGCCCCAAAATTGTATAGCAATTTCTCAACAAGTCCAAGTCTTACAACAAGAAATGGCAATCTTGCAAGTTGAACATGCCAGTACCAGCTATGCCTCGCCCCAAAATTATATATCCTTTTCCCATACTCATGACAAGGCAAGCACCACCTTATGTCAAAAATCATATACCACCCTGTCTACTAGTCCTCCTTCGCCACCTTCTAAGACACATATTCCAAAACATATCGGTTCTACACCAACACCACCATCTAGTTCCTCAAACTCTAAATGGATGACCAAAAAAGAATCAAATGAGTGGTGGGAAAGAGTTTTACCAAATTTATACAACAAGAGAAAAGCTAGGGAGAAAGCTAAATCCCCTCATTCACCTATCCATACACCTACCAATGATGTGATCCAAGGGCTACTAGCAGAGAGTCAACCATGTCCCCAAATTCCAGTCCTTGACCTTACCCAAGATTCTTCCAATCCCATGTCAAATCCTACAACACCTTCATGTCATCTGCAAACCCTTGAGCTTATCGAAGAACCTCCTACCATGAACCAAAGTCAAAGTCCATTGAACATCCATGTTGTCAACCAAGAATCTATCCAAGAGCTATCCACTTCCATTCAGGAAGACCAAGAGCTATGTCAAGAGCACACCTTAGAGCATGTGGAAACATCCACCCTTTGTCTAAATCAAGATCAAAACACCCCCATCCAATTTCAAACCATTCATAACCTTTATCTCTTCCATGATCATGATAATACCTATGAAGAAGCTATCCATGAGCAACTTGATCATATACATGGGAAAGAGATCCAATTCCAATCCGTTCATAATCTATACCTTCTCTATGATCCAGATACTACCTTTTATGAAGAAGATGTCCATGAACAACTTGATCCCATACCCCTTCATGAGAAAGAAACCTCCATTACTTCTATCCCTCTTACATCTAATCCCATCCATGATCCAACAACTTCCGCTTCCTCTGATGAGACACTTGCCTCCCAAGTGCACATGAATGATCACCCCAATAACTTAGATCCTAAAAAGCATAATGATGATCAAGATTCTAGTGATCCTTCACCATCCATTATTGACCAAGCTACAAATTCATCATCTTATATCCTTGGGCTTACTATCTTCATGCATGAATGTTCTTCCTTAGAACACCAACAACCATTATCCGCTATCTCACCTTCCTCATCTAATAAGGAACTCGCTGCTAGTGCACCTATAGATAATCCCATGGTCCACTGCATACTCCAGAATATGAACTATCAAGGTAAAGGCTTAGGCCTTCATGAACAAGGTATTTTGGAACCCGTACATGTCAATGTTCCTCCACCCTCATACGACCTTGGATACATACCCCAAGGTGAGTAATCTCAAGATGTTGGTACTTCCTCCACTGCTCGTAAGTCTACCACTTTCCATTGCAAACCCTATCATATCCCCAAAACATATGTCGCCATTCCACCTCCATCATCCTACATTTGTCAAAAGCATGTGACCATATACCTTCCACCATCCAATCTACCTCCGCTACTTCCAACTCCTAATAGCCTTCCATGCATCCTATGTCCACTTCTTCCAACACCTTATCCATCCATCTATAAATCCTCTAACTATCCCAATCATGGCCAACAAATGCACATGTTGTCTAAACAATGAGCTTCCACCAACCTCACTTCTGCCATCCCCAGAGGATTCAAAAGCACAAATTTGGATGCCACTACCTATAAAGTCAAAAATCCTAAGCATCCTCATGACCTAGGATACAAAAGCTGAGAATTAAAGAATTATCCATATCAAAAGTTGCATACACCCATACACCTCAATGCCAAACTGAAAAAGGTGTGGGTCCCCAAGCAACAACTAATTACCTCTAAAGCTGTACAAAAGTTGCATACACCCAATCCCATACCTTCACAAGAGAAGTCTAAAAGAAAAATGGTTTGGGTACATAAGCAAAAAGCCATCAAGTCAAATGAGGCATCCACCTCTCGCAAATCCCAACCATCCACTTTCTCCTCTGTTATCCACAAATATCCAATCTTTTCATCCCACAAGACAAGTAAAAATCATAAAAATACTAAGTCTATGTGGGTCCCTAAAGGCCTATATCATTCATCTACCAAGAAAAAGTCTTCATTGCTTCCCACACCACCTGCCTATCATAAGCTTCAATGCTTATCACGGTATGTGCAATCGTTGGTCATGGTTCCATTCCATTCCACAACACTTCCATATAACTCCATCTCCCCTCCCTTCCACTACTATCCTACATATCTTCCTCATCCTATGGTCCATGCTTTTGCATAAACTTTCCTTCCATCCTTGCATAAGTCCTTCTGTATTCTACATCATCATCCACTATCGCACCTTCCATAATCCACTATCTACCTACTCTATCCCACCTTCATGCAATTCCATACCCACATCTATGAGCACACTTGACATGGTCCATGCGATGACATCTTTCTAGCAGGACTATCACCTTACAAGGAACTAGATACTGGAGTCTCTCTTTCCGTATTCCACCTTCTGTAACTATTCAAAAATAGAAAAATGAAAAAAAAAATGAAAAAAAGTAAAGAAAAATCCCTTCATCCAATGGTAAAAATCTGGCAAACAGGCACCTTGGATAAGTACCATGATGAAAACCTAGCAAGCAAGCGTCATGTGTGAGTTGATCTTCCATGTCACCTACACTTGGGGGCACCTTGTCTCATTGGCATATCACCCTTCGCCTATCAGTTTCCTTCTGTATTGTTTCCTATCCTATCCATTACATACCTATACTGTCCAGTCCATCCATCCTACTCTTCCATTCCTCTATCTTTCTTTGGTCTTGATAAAGATTTTGGGCACAATGTTGACAAATGTTTTAGATGTCTCTTGACATACCTTATCCCTCCAAAACCATGCAAATTCTTCATTATCCTCTCATCATCCTTCGTCATAAGCTTCGAGTTATTCCTATGCGACATAGTCCTTGGAGATCACATCCTTGATTCCTCCTATCCACTATTGCCCATCCCCATACATACCCATTTCATTCCTTATCACCCATGCATCTACCTATCTGTGGTGTTTCCTTGTCATTAGTATCATCCGCTCCATCTATGATCCATAGTTGTTCCATATCTGATCCATGTCTTTTCCATATCATGTCTCATCCAATCCATATCTCAGTATCATAGGATTCACCCCGAACTACGTTGCCTCTGTGTCGTCACATAGGCAAGGCCATTGTCAATGCGCCCCCGAGGCTCCGCTTCCCATCCATCCCATGTCTTGTTGTCTATCCCTCTATCCATCCACATCCACACCTTTCACCAAGCAAAGCACGTGCAGTAAAGCCTGCTTCCAAACAAAAGTATTGATGCAGAACATCAACCTGTCCAAAGCAAAACAGAGCACCATACCGCAACACTAAAACTGATTCTATATCAATTATGGCAAAAGACACATCTAATGCAAGAATGTTTTGTCAACAGGTTAATTTACAAGGTCTTGAATTTTTGTTATTATGTCTTCCTATGCTACTCAAGGATGCCAAAAGCTAGAGATGCTATGATGGGGGACATAATCATTTTCTTTGTCTATTGCTTATGGATTAAACCATAGTAATGTAACGACTTTTGTCTAACAACATGATCAGCAAAAGATCATCAAGGACTCTGAGGTCTAAAAACATGAAAAGGGGCAATCCTTGTCTATTGAAACGCAAGAAGTACTCAGGTCATCTAGATTCAAGTTTGACTAGATGCTTGTATCAACTTGCTATATCAAAAATCCATGTAAGAAGTACTCAGGTCATCTCAGTCTAATTATACCTAGATGCTTGTATTTTCTTACAACATTTTAAAAGCCCAATGATGAAATAAGCACTTCAAAATACTTGCTATATCAAAATCCATGTAAGTAATACTTAGGTCATCTCAGTTTAATTATACCCAGATGCTTGTATTTTCTTACAACATTTTAAAAGCCCAATGATGAAATAAGCACTTCAAAATACTTGCTATATCAAGATGACAAATATCCATACCCATATCCATACCATATCTAATTGCAGTTCATATCCATATCCATATCCATTTGTATTTCTCCATATCCCATCCAATAAAGATCCAAAATGCAGCAAATCAATGTTTGCAAAAGCTTGTGATTTCTTTTGTCAAGTCATTTCTTCTATCGATCAAATTTCTATCTGTCTTCATATCTCTCGTCAGCAGTTCTAGTTGTCAACCTGAGCAACGATCCAAATGCAAGTCCATCCTTAATCCATACCGATCGAGTATTTCAATCTTGTCAAATTATCCAATCACAATCAGTGGTCTTGATCCTAATCTTTTCATAAACCATATCAATCAATCATAACTATCAGTGGGATATGTCTTTCCCACGCCTATCGTGTTGATCTAGGGATATATCATTCCCCGCCATGACAACACTATCCTACGTGTTGCTCTAGGGATTTATCATTCCCCGCCATGACAACACTGTTGTATATCGTTATCAGTATATCGTTGGTTTACCGCTTGACAGGGGCAATACCTTGTTTGTTCTTGTATCATTTGTGCATACTTGCTTACTTGCTTGTGTGTGTCATCATTTTATCTTGCATCGCATATCATTCACCATCTTTCTTCTGCATCCAACCATTTCTTCTTCTGTCAACCTATCTCATCGTAAGATTGTCCATCTCATGCCTTCTACCTTCTCCCCGTCCAATCTCCCGAGGGGGAATCCTGTCGTTAAACTTGTACCAAGGGCAAACTGGGCCATGTATCATTTTTAGACAATCTTATTCTTTAAAACAACGTGATAAAACACATTGCATCAAAGAGGGGCAAAATGTATACACCAAAAAATGACATGACTCTACTTAAATAAATATTTTAAATATTTATTTCATCTTCATAGTCCTCTATCAATAAATAAATATATTTATTTATTTATTTGATTCACTTCCTCCCATTTAATTAAATAAATTTCATTTATTTAATTAATTTCATCTACATTAACCTTATTCTTCTAAAATAATTAAATAATTTTAATTATTTTATTAAATCATCCATTCTTCTAAATTTAAATAAAATACAAATTTATTTAAATTAAATTTCCACAAAATAAAATATAATTAATATTTTATTTATTCTTCCAAAATCATGTGCAAGTAAATTAAATAAATTTATTTATTTAATTTGCTTTCTTATCTTCAATATCTTCTAAAAATAAATTAAATAAATTTATTTATTTAATTTGCTTTCTTATCTTCAATATCTTCTAAAAATAAATTAAATAAATTTATTTATTTAATTATGCTTTCTTATCTTCAAAAATCTTTCTTATCTTCTAAAAATATATTCTTCTTGTCATAAAAAAAGGAAAAGCTGAGTTACAAAAGCAAAAGCAGTTTTAAAGCAACTTTAAAACAACTTTGCTCTTAAATTAGAAAAATAAATTCTAATTTAAGAAAATGAAAACTCATCCTCATCAAGAGAGTAGTGAACTCAACAAAGCTTCTTTTTGAATGACACGTCTTTCTTCCATTTGTTGCACGTTCCTCAACAATCCTCCTCTGTTGATCTTCTCATTTCTTCTCAACCATTGATCCTCTTCCACACAACTCTATAAATACAACCTTCTTCTTCTTCATTTCATAGATCCATACCTTGAGCGAACTTATGCTACAGAAATACAAGCGTGCCTTTGGCACTTCATAGCACTTCATATTCATCCTCTCGCATTTGTGTTTGAAACTCATCTTCAAATACAAATAAGTATCTCAGCCATTCTACTCTTGTCATCTTCAACAAGCAAGGGAGCACACACTTCTGAGGGCTTCACATTTATCAAGATCAAGAGCTGATAGACAAATAATGGAAGATGCAAGGTAAAGGTGTGAGTATCATTTATTTGTTTGTTTAAATCTCCTTTTTCCTTCAGATTTCATTAATGTATTGGGTTTATTATTCTTAATTGATTAATCCATTTTCCCCTTCACAACTGTATCTGCATATTACTGGGGCATCATACAACATTTTGGGCTGGATTTAAAGCACATGGGCAAGCAATAATCAATTCAGAGATCATAAACATGATAACAAACAAAATGATCAATACTAGGAGGCTATCTTCATTTGATTTCTCTAGACCCTTTTGATGATTTGTTTACAAGGTTTTAACAAAATATTAGATACTTTCATGCAAAGCTAGGACTTGTTGTGACAACAGTCTGTGATGGTGTAAAGCTTTCCTTTATCTTTGAATCTTTAAGGCTCCTTATATTACTATGGCAGCAACCTCTCCTTATCAGTCTCTTTTCATTTCTTACTATTGGCATGATTACTCCATTTGACTTTGATTATTCCATATGAGTTGTTGGAACATTATGGTCTCTCTTTTGTTACCTTTGGCATTGTCTGAGATGTATATCATTTAATCCAATGGTCAAACAGTCATTTGTTAATTTCACACATCTTTCACAGCAAAATGGTAAATATGTGTCTCATTTTATCTATCCAGACTAGTTTTGACTATTGGATTGGATGATAGTTAAAAAATGCCTTAAAACTGCTCATTGTCTTAACATAAGAGTGACTGTTCCTTCATGGTTGACTACCCCCTGACTTACATATACATGATTACTCTGATTATGATGGTTGTACCCTTGATTATTGTTATGTACTTTGATCATTTGAATTGACTGTCTCATATGGCATGATATGATCCAGCGGTTTTCTTCCTTTGTACTTGATTTTGAGCATGCTGGGCTCAACCCTATGGGAGCCCATTTTCTCCACATGCTTGAAAAGAATCTGAAAATGAATATTTATCTGTACCTGTACATGAAACACACATGTTAGTCATAAAAATATACCTTTGATTTATGATGTAAGGCACTTGTCTGATTTGATCTTTCATATGAAATGCATGATGTGATAAGTTGATATATCTGCTTGATAAAAGCATATGATAACTTTAAACATCCAGAGCTCTAACAGGACTTTCCCCAATTTTTTTTTGCAGGTTCAACTGATGATAGGAACTGAAGATGAGGACTGAAGACCAACATCAACAAAACAACCTTTTTTCTCAGGTAATGATGGATGTTTACTTTTATCATGTGTTCATAATAGTTTTTTTATCATTTAGATGTACTGCTTACATGTCTACAATTTCTCAGTCTAGTTACTCCCATGGCTTGTGTGGGACATGTTTGAACACTTCTTTTAAACATAATCAATTACTCTATCTTATGCACTTGATATATGTGTATTTCTTTTTCAGTCAATGCATAGAATGAAGTAACAGATATTGAATGTATGTTCAAAACATGACATGAAATAATAGTTCAATTAGATATCTTTCCTCCTTTCTTTCAAATCTGATTAACTAAATAATCAATTTGACTTATAACTCCTGAAAGATAACACCATGTTAAAACAACTGTATTTCTTGAGTGATTGATACCTTGGCAACCTTATTCTCTTGTCATGATGACTCATCAGTCTTGATTAGACTGATGGGTTATCCTGTCAACTGAAGTCCATTTTTGTTCTGTCAAGATATCAACTATTCAATAAATGCTTAACTTTAAAGTTTTCTTTTATTCTTTTTGAACAACTGCACTTAGGTCAAACTAATTTTAGTGTGAACAAAAAATTAGTAACATTTCTGGCAACCTCTCAGGGGTGTTTGCCTACTAAACAACTTAGAACTAGTAGCCTTTGCAATTCCATTGGGCATAGAGTCTTTTCTGCCCTGAACTTTGAAAAATTTCTGCAACTCGAAACTGACTGAAACACTACAGCAGCAACAAAATTAAAAACTAAAACTAAACTGACTTGCATAAGACAAAGCCAACAACATGTGCAAAAGCACTTCTTGGAAATGAAATACTAAACAAAAATTCTAATCTATTCTACTCTAACCAGCCAAATGTGCTAATCAAACAAATCTATTAACTGTTTGGTTAAAATAACTTCCCTTTCTGATTAAGGAAGGATGTTCTGCAATGTGATTTGCTACTAACATGATATGATTGATAATATCATACCTTATGGAATGCTACAAAACTCTTTGAAGAATGGAAACAAACTCACCGAGCATCTGAATTTGATCATGCATATCTCTGTTAAAGGGGGAAAAAATGATCTGATTCTACTACACTGAGACTGAAATTTGCTCTATTGGTACAATAGTAATCTGTATCTCTCTTTTAAGCTCTCTTTCAGCTAGATCCCTGATTGGACACCCTCTTGCAATGATGAATCTTTGGCTAACACTCCTAATATCTTGATTTAGATCTGCTATCCTATTTTCACTTGTAATGTATATCTAATTTGAAACGGTTAGCTCATATGAATGAAAAGGATGAATACTTGCCTCTTTGGCCTTATCCTGTTGATCAGATACTATTGTTTCACATGGTATCAAATCATTATCTATGTTAGAACAAAAAACCTCTATAATATCTAAAAACATTCTTTCATCCAACAGACATTCCTATAATGAAACTATATGCTCATCATTTCCTGACATAAACTCTTGATTGCTTCAAGAATCCATCAGATTAGCAAGCTCCCTGCAGGCTGAACAATCAGGATTTTGACAATCGGATATAGAGTCATCCTGTAGAGATTGAACCTCTCCAATTAGTTCACTTGGTTGCTCTAAGAACATATTAGATGTATTATTCCCATACAGAATATTATTTGATTTGGTTTCATATTCAGTTTGGTAACTTTTATGTTCATGTAAAACAAGATTGTTGGCATCCAAAATGAGACTGTCTTTTTGCTCTTCTAGCTGAATTGAGACATCAACTTCATTAAAGATTAGCAATACCTCACATTCTGCAATATCAACTAGTTGCCTTAAATCAGCTGGTACTTGCCTGATGTCTTCATATTGGTCAATAAAAGAAGGCAGTTGATCAAATAGAGAAACTACATCTTCTTCTTTGTCTAGTTTATTCTCACTTGCAACTTGGGCAATCTATTTTTGTAATTGAAGATTCTACCCTTCAAATCCTTGTATCTTGCTTTCATTTATCTTGTAAACAACATTAGAGAAGTTCTCAAATGAATCAAAATCTAAAGGATTGAGTACCAAATCAGAACCAACATCTCCCTTATTGGCATTATGCTCATTTTTAGCTAGGGATACAGTAAAAATAGCAGAAATATCTTACACCATTGCTGATTTTTCTTGATTGAAACCCAAAATTTTGATTGGTTCAAGTTTTATCACTACTTCTTCCCTTTCCTAATTTTGGATTGGTATGTAAGAGGTAGTTTTGATAAAACTTGGTATTTTATAATCAAGGTACTTGGTACGAGAAGGCTACCATACTTGTTCAAAAACCTGATGGTTTGATTCAGGTTCTTAATGTGACTGATATTGAGGACTAATAGACTGATTTTGAATGCAAATGGGTTCTTGATTACAATCAGAATTCCTGAAACTTGAATTTTGATATCTACTAACCTCATTTTGAGAATGCTAATCCAGAATGAATACAATTGACTAGATGTTCTGCTTTTGTATTTGTGCAAGCAAATACTTCATCTGTGCCTCTTTTGCTGCAATATGTCTTGCAAGATCTTCTTGTTCAAATTGTATCCTTTGTGCTTCCAACTCCTGCTCATGAAGATAAACCTGATGGTCTAGTCCCTCCTGTTGCTGCTCATATTCTTCTTGTCTCTTGAACTGTTCTAAGTTCCTTGTGACTTTTAACAATGTGTTGCTGATGCCACTCATTATATACTTCATATCCATAACCTCTTGAGGTTGATCTTGAACATGTAAATGCTGATATGAAGGCTAAACAGGGGTGGGTGGGAGGTAAGAGTACTGTGCATGCTTGGTTTCCTTGAAAAACCATGGAATTTGGGCTAAAACCAATAGCATGACTGATCTAATATGGCTGATAAGATGGAGGATTAGTAGTATTTTCATAATATGATGGATGATATAACATGTTTCCATGAAATGTAGACATGTTTACTCATTCATATCTGGAAAACAATTGAAACTTGATCTTGTGATACCTCTCATAGGCTGCAAAATCTGATCTATAAAACTAGAAAGATAGAGTCGCCAGGTATTTTGAAATAACACCTCTAAAAACGTTGATATAACTGTTGATCATACCTAAACAATAGTAATAACTAAGTTCTTTGAACTAAAAATTAGTTCAAAGTCCCACCGGGCGTGCCAAAAACTATTATCACGAGGAATTGTGCCCGTATGCAAGGCTGGAAAAGGTCTCCAATTCCATGTAACATGGGACTAATTTCAGGTTGTGGGTGCCCTATAATGAAATTAGACCTCCAGATGATGGGTCGGCTTCCCTTTTTTAGATTTTATGATTTAAAGTGACTTGTTGGAAAAAGGGATAGAAGGAGGACTAAAACAACAAAGCTAAAATGAAAGATGGTGATGCACCTGTAATGAAGATTGACCAAACTTGCAGAAAACATCACAACTTTCTCCTATTGAAATCTGTCTTCACAACTTGAATTGAAGAGATTGGACACAAATTTAACTCAAGGAAGGACTTGATAATCTGCCCTTTTATGAAGGAAATGATAAATTTCACAACTTAAAAGGTTGATATACCTGTTGCACATTCAACGACCCATGACTAAACTCAAAAATGAATACACGCATTCAATAACCAAACATAAATTTAAAGGTTTCAATGTTCAAAACACATTAAATCTACATCGAATGATTAATAAATGCAAGATTCCTGAATCTGTGAAGGAAAACACTATCTTTCAACAAGAAATTGAAGGAAAAATAGTACAAATAATGGAATGATATAACTGTAAGAACTCATTGCTATATATAAATCTTTGACTAAAAATGAGTTACAAAAATTCTCTAATCTGTCTTAATCAGAATGAGAATGCAGAACTAACTCCATAATGAATGAAGTTTACAATATATAGAAAAAAAATAACTGGAATCAAGAACCTCAGTTATCTCCCAAAAAGTATGTGAGAATAATAACTGTATCTTGTGCAAACCCTGAAATCATGCAAAAAACCTCTCCAAACTACTGAAAAAGATGTGAAAAGGTGGTGAAACTACCACTAACCCATGTACTAATGAGATGGAGTGCTCAACTACATAAACATTTCCCATATGACTGCTCAATCTGCTCCACCAAGTGACATACCTGCATGATAAACTAATGAATCCACTCCCCTTATCACTCCATGCATAAGTCAAAAAGGGACTCTCTCTTATCTCACAAGTATTCATAATACATGGCTTGATAATGATACTCAAGAAGAATATTCAATAAAGCCTTAGCACATGCATTAGGGCTTCACACTTAATAATAGTTTATTTAAGTCTTATTAAAACAATTGATTTAATTGTCTTTAATAATAACTTAAATAAACCTATTATTAATCGACCCATTTTCAAATACAATTCAATCTCCATTTGACTCTATAATTTTCATGCATGGGTAAAAATAGAAAAATAATCACTCCTTATAACTCCCTCTATACATGACTAAAAATAAAATATTCTATATGAATATTTATCATCACCTTATGTCTCCAATCATCATGCAAAACTTCACAAGGCAATAATAATGTTCTTTTTTTTTTAATCCTTGGATTACAAAAAGACTTCAAAACTTAGATACCCATGGCTCATCATGATTTTTCTCCTAGTCATTAACACTCGATAAGTGTTGACCTCGAGCAGCTTTGATTCATATAACGATTTCTTTAAAAAAGTCAAAAAAAATCCCACGGCTAAGGCACAAAAATTCAACCAAACCCTAACAGGTCATTCACATTCTTTTCTTCATTGCTCTCTCTGCATACCTACGCCGCCACAGGTTTAGAGGTCTGATAAGTGTTTACTGGAGTTCTGTGAAGCTATTTGAAGATTTCTAAAGGTTATCCTAAACTATTTTCTTCATCCTCCCTCAATGGTGTAAGTTACTCCTGCGTATTCTCAAGAAAAAGAAGAAAAAATCATTCTCTATTTGCTCTGTGGAAAGAAAGAAAAAATTGTATTTCTCTCTTTTATCTATTGCTTCATAGTATGAATCCTCTTTCTCAGCACCTTATAATAGTATATTCCTTGCACAATAATAGTTATACTTGCTCCTTTTTCACTGTCCACTATTTTTCAGCTTCTTGCTCAACAATGCATGACTATTACAATGATTATACATTTTGATTATCTCTTGATAGTTGTTACATTGGCAAGCATATTGGAGACTTGGTTGCACTATTGACAGTGTTGTTTACAACTCATTCATTGAAGGAAATATTACTTCATTTTGGACAATGGCTAGGGTTTAAGTGCTTGTTCCTTTTGTTGATCCTCAATACTCTTATCATTCATAGGGTTTTTGCATTGTGCTTTTCTTTAGATGCCTTGAAATTTCCTGTCACTCCATCATTCCTCAATAGATTAGCTAAAGTTTATAGCTTCATACACTGACTTTCTCTAACTCTGGACAGTCTTTTACCCCTTTAAGACTTCTCCAGACCTTTAGGGTCTTTAATAGATCACAAGAATACTTATACAGCTTGAAATGCTTAACAACATTGGACAGTCTATTCACGACATTTACTCTTTTATAAATCTCTTATACCCTAGAATGGATGCTTGTGATCTCAAATGAAGCTCCACTTGTTTGATGACATACCTTTTTTTGATAGTGGGTATATCTATCTTAAACACCATGACAATGTAAAATGCCCCTTAAGCTGATGTTGAGAATGTCAAGGTTACCATTGTTTGATAGTTCTCTCTCCATCATTCAAGATATTCCTTCAATATTGCCCTCCATGCTTTGGAAAGACACTGTATATCCTTTATCTCTCTTTTGTGTTTACCCCAACACAGAGATGGCCTGACTGTAGACATTCAATGATGGGAGTTGAGATTCCCTCTAGAAAATAGAGTTGGGGATGTTGCTCTGCCTCTCAAATGACTACTGACATTGCATGAAGAAGAAAATACTTGGACACTGTGTACTAGAACTGCTTCTTGTTCTCCTTGATATCTTTGCACTAGTTCTAGGTTTGCTCTGTAGTTTACTTTCTTCTTGCTCTTATATCTACTATGACTGTACTCTCTCTCCCTTCTGATAGTTATCTAGGACTGTTTATTATAGTCATTTATTAGTTGATCTTTAGGACTATTATGTAATCATCTTTGCTTAAGAATTGTTCTATGACCTCTATTGTCATTTTTGTGACTGTTCTTACTGCCTTTTAGAGTCATTTCTTTCTTAGATATATTGCCCAATCTATTGTATTGTTTGGCTTCCTTTTAAAACATCTTCTCAGACCTTATAAATTGTATCTTGTCTTTGACAGGGATATACATTGTTTCTACTAGCTAATTTTCTCTATTTGTTGTTGCTTAAACAATGATTGTTCCTCATGCTTACTGTGACTACCTCCATGTGCTCTAAGACCTGTGGATGATCCACTACCACTCTTTTGCTCCCTGAAGTTGACCTCTGTGAAACATATATAGTCCTATGAAATGTTTACACCTTCATATGACATTGTTATAATTGTTTTGCCTCTTGAGATCACTATTCTTCCTTACTGTATCTGCATATTACTGGGGCATCATACAACATTTTGGGCCTGATTTAAAGCACATGCGCAAGCAATAATCAATGCAGAGATCATAAACATAATAACAAACAAAATGATCAATACTAGGAGGTTGTCTTCATTTGATTGCTCTAGACCCTTTTGATGATTTGTTTACAAGGTTTTAACAAAATGTTAGATACTTTCATGCAAAGATAGGACTTGTTGTGACAACAGTCTGTGATGGTGTAAGGCTTTTCTTGATCTCTGAATCTTTAAGGATCCTTATATTACTATGGCAACAACCTCTCCTTAGCAGTCTCTTCTCATTTCTTACTATTGGCATGATTACTTCATTTGACTTTGACTATTCCATATGAGTTGTTGGAACACTATGGTCTCTCTTTTGTTACTTTTGGCATTGTCTAAGATGTATATCATTTATTCCAATGGTCAAACAGTCGTTTGTTAATTTGACACATCATTCACAACAAAATGGTAAATATGTGTCTCATTTTATCTACCAAGACTATTTTTGACTATTAGATTGGATGATATTTAAGAAATGCCTTATAACTGCTCATTGTCTTAACATAAGAGTGATTGTTGCTTCATGGTTGACTGTCCCCTGACTTACAGATACATGGCTACTCTGATTATGATGGTTGTACCCTTGATTGTTGTTTTGTACTTTGATCATTTGAATTGAGTATCTCATATGGCATGATATGATCCAGTTGTTTTCTTCCTTTGTACTTTATTTTGAGTATGCTGGGCTCAACCCTTGTGGGAGCCCATTTTCTCCACATGCTTGAAAAGAATCTAAAAATGAATATTTATCTGTACCTGTACATGAAACACACATGTTAGTCATAAAAATATACCTTTGATTTTTGATGTAAGGCACTTGTCTGATTTGATCTTTCATATGAAATGCTTGATGTGACAAGTTGATATATCTGCTTGATAAAAGCATATGATATTTAAACATCTGGAGCTCTAATAGGACTTTCCCCAATTTTTTTTTGCAGGTTCAACTAATGATAGGGGTTGAAGATGAGGACTGAAGACCAACATCAACAAAACAACCTTCTTGCTCATGCAATGATGGATGTTTACTTTTATCATGTGATATTTATTTTATCATTCAGATGTATTGCTTGCATGTCTGTAATTGCTCAGTCTAGTTACTCCCGTGGCTTGTGTGGGACACATTTGAACACTACTTTTAAACATAATCAGTTAGTCTATCTTATGCTCTTGATATATGTGTATTTATTTTTCAGTCAATGCATAGAATGAAGTAACAGATATTGAATGTATGTTCAAAACATGACATGAAATAAAAGTTCAAATAGATATATTTCCTTCTTTCTTTCAAATCTAATTAACTAAATAATCAATCTGACTTATAACTCCTGAAAGATAACACCATGTTAAAACAACTGTATTTCTTAAATGATTGATACCTTGGCAACCTTATTCTCTTGTCATGATGACTCATCAGTCTTGATTAGACTGATGGGTTATCTTGTCAACTGAAGTCCATTTCTATTTTGTCAAGATATCAACTGTTCAATAAATGCTTAACTTCAAAGTTTTCTTTTATTCATTTTGAACAACTGTACTTAGGTCAAACTAATTTTAGTGTGAACAAAAAATTAGTAACAATATTATCTTCAAATATGAGATTACAATACATACACTTCCTTTGTTTCTTTAGTCTTCAATCTAGCGGCGCCTATTACTCTCTAATATGATAAAAACATAGTACAAATATCCTTATAAAATGAGTTTGCCTTCTAGGGAAAGATAACCAACAAAATATCGACTGTCAGATCTGTGACCTAATGACAAATGGTCCAGATTCATAATGATAAAATATAACTAAAATGTGGTTTCGGGGATGCTACCCCCGAACCTTCACTGGGGCATGTAGCCTCGAGACCCTCCACCGGGGGATGATCCCCCCAAACCCCTCGCAAGGTGGAAACCCCCCTACAATCCCCTGTCGTGGACGAATGAGCATTGAGGACTGGATATAAACATGTAGCTGAAACAAGACCGCTGCTGGTGAAACCTTTCATCCCTTATGGATGATTTACAAACAATATTAGGAGTAATTAATTACATAGGATTTACAAGGTTGATGGCACCTTAATCCTAACATTCTCCCACTTGACATCATACATTGTAAATACCCATAGGAAAACCATAAAATAATTAGGCACTAGAAGCAAGGCCCATGGTCTCTTTGTACCAAACAAATTTCTCTATGCTCGCAGGCTTGGTCAAAACATCTGCAACATTCTCTTGAGTGTCTACCTTCTTCAGCTCAATCAATCCATTTGCAACCATTTCTTGAATAAAGTGATACTATACATCAACATGCTTAGTCTGAGCATGATCCATAGGATTCTTGGCCAAACAAATAGCACTCTGGCTATCGCAACCAATCTGAATGATCCTGCAATCAAATCCAATACCTGTACATAGTCTCCTCAACCAAATTACCTCCTTAGAGACATGAGTAGAAACCATATACTCTGCTTCTGTGGTGGACAAAGCAATTGTGGGCTACCTCTTACTCATCCAACTCATTACTCCTCCAAATAGAGTAAACACATAGCCACTAGTGGACCTTCAACTATCCAAGTCACCTGCCCAATCTGCATCAACAAAACCCTGTATGTCCAACAATTTATCAGCATTATCAATACCAAAATAAACCAAAAAATAATCAGGAGTACCTACAAGATATTTAAGCACCATTTTCTCATAATTCCAATGTTGTCTACCAGGGTTAGACATAAATCTGCTCAAAACTCCCACTGCTTGGGCAATATCTGGCCTAGTGCAAACCATTGCATACATCAAACTCCCTACAACACTAGTATATGGTACATTAGACATATCCTCAAAATCATCCTCATTATTTGGACACATATCTAATGAAATCTTAGTAGCAATGGGTAAAGGAACTCTAACTGGGTTACAGTCCTACATATTGAAAATCTGTAAAATGGTATTCATATAATTACTTTGTGATAACCAAAGCTTTCTATTACCTCTATCCCTCTTGATCTCCATACCCAGAATATACCTAGAAGCTCCAAGATCCTTCATATCAAATGCACCTGAAAGTTGGGCTTTAAGCTCACTGATCATACCCTTAGTATTGCTAAAAAATAACATGTCATCAACATACAATGCAATGATCAATATAGAATCATCAAGATAATGAATGTACACACAATGATCCTCCTCGCTCCTAAAAAACCCAATTTCAATACAAATGAATCAAACTTTTGATACCACATTTTGGGGGACTATTTTAGACCATAAAGAGACCTCTTCAATCTGCAAACCCAATGTTCTTTCCCTTTTACCTCAAAACCTTTAGGTTGTTGCATGCAAATTTCTTCCTCAAGATCTCCATGCAAGAATGTAATCTTAACATCCATTTGTTCAATCTCCCAATCATAAGCTTTAGTAATGGATAAAAGAAATCTAATAGAAGTCAATTTAGCAATAGGAGAGAAAATTTCACCAAAATCAACTCCCTCTCTCTGGGAGTACCCCTTGGCTATTAGTCTAGCCTTGTACTTCTCTAATGAATTGTCTCCTCCAAACTCCTTCTTGAAGACACACTTACAACCTATGGCCTTTCTTCCTTTGGATAAATGAACAAGATCCTAGGTGTTGTAAGAGTCTAAAGCCATCATCTCCTCTTGCATGGCTAACTGCCAAGACTCACTATCATCTGCAAGAATAGTTCCCTATAGGATCTAGGCTCATCGTCAGTACTCAATAAAGAAAATATATAATAGAAATTTGATGGTCTATACCTGTCAACTAGATTCTGTTGTCTTCTGGGTCTCCTCAAGGGTGGAGTAAGAGTTTCAGCTTGTTCTTCTACATGATCATCTATGCCAACTTCTTCTATAACAATAGATTCATCTTCATCAGAACTACTTGACTCTTCTTCTTCTTCTTCTTCACCCCAATCCATCATCGTGTTCTTCCTGAGGTGCATCTTGCTGCTCTAAATACAAGTGCACTCTCTTTACCTTTTCTTCTTTTTCTTTTGGCTGCTCAAGTTCATAAATAGCTCTAAGTTCCCTAAAAATAACATCTCTAGAATAGATAATCTTATGGGTTAGTGGATTCCAAATCTTATAACCTTTGACATTATCACCATATCTAATGAATGTGCACTTTTCAACTTTTGGAATGTACACTTTTTAGCTATTGGATTCAACTTAGATCGCTTTTCCTTAGACACATGAATAAAAGCCTCATAGCAAAAAACCCTTAAATGTGAAATCGAAGGTTTCTTACCTGTCCACACTTTATAAGGTGTTGAATCAAGAGCCTTACAAGGAGATCTGTTAATCAAATAGCAAGCAATACACACAACCTCTACCCAAAAGCATTTATCCAACTGTGCATCACTCAGCATACTTCTGGCTCTTTCCATGATTGTTCAGTTCATCCTTTCTACAACACCATTATGCTATGGTGTATATGGAGTTGTTGTTTGTCTAATAATACCTGCATGCTTGCAAAACTCATCAAATTCCATAGAGCAATATTCCTCTCCATTGTCAGATCTTAATATTTTTATTTTCAATCCCGATTGGTTTTCAACTAAAACTTTAAAATCCTTAAACTTAGTGAAAACTTTAAATTTGTGTTTCATAAAATAAATCCATGTAAATATGGATACATTTATCAATGAAGGTGACAAAATAATGAGATTTTCTGATAGAATCATTATCCACAGGTCCAAACACATCTGTATGAATAATTTCTAACTTCTCTTTTGCTCTATTGCTTCCTAAAGGAAATGATTTTCTATTTTGTTTACCAAACACACAATGCTCATAGAAATTAAAATATTCATTAGAATAGGAGAAACCATCCAACAATTTTTTTTTCTTGATTGTTTTCAAAACATTATTACTAGTGTGGCACAATCTACAGTGCCACAACATACATGTATTTTCAGTACTAGCCCCAAATACATAAGAGGCATTACAAACTGTAGTGGCTTCAAGCTTAAACAAGTTTCCCAATCTCTTCCCCTTTGCTACTACCAAGTTCCCTCTCACCAATCTGCAACCATGCTTGTCAAATATTACATTCATTCCCAAATCATTCAACTTCAAAATTGAAATCAGATTTCTAGCTAATCCAGACATGCAAAGCACCAGGGAGGGTTTTAATCCTCCCATCACTGAAACACAACAATACTTTGCCTTTCCCAACTATCTAATATGTAGAGTTGTCCCCAAGGTATATATCACCTCCATCATACTCTTTGTATATGGAAAACCATTCCTTATGTGGGGTCATATGAAATGAGCATCCTGATTCAACCAACCAGTGATTATTAGATACAACATTACATGTAGAAAGTGATGCAAGAGCATCCAGTGGTGTAAGAGCAATCTTGCATCACCCAAAAAAAGATGATGATTCAAAATTATTGATGTTGTTTTCATTGATTTTTAAAATTAGTATTTCTGGTTCCATAATCTCTTGAATAATGATGTAGAACTTTCAGTTTTTCCAAACTGCTATTTTTGGAAAGTTTGCATTTGGGCACAAATTGAAGCAAAATTTTACAGGAAGCTTCGTAAATGAAAAATACGACCTTTGGTGAAGGAATCACGCAAAGATCATTTGTGAGCTGAAAGATATTAAAATTTTTGTTTCCTAAAAAATGCTTGAAAATTATTCAAATTCAAGTTTGAGGCACTAAATGGCCCCATATGGGCCCAAAAATGGGAGAAACTGGCAGGGCTGATTCTTAGCTTATAAAGCATTGCACGAGCTTCTGGCACTTCAAACGGTTCATCAATAGGACACCTAGATCAAATGTTATGGCTTCCAAAAGTTGACCTATTTTTTGAGGGAGATGCAAAATTCAAAATTTGGCTGGAGGCTACCAAAAAGGCTATTAATAACCATTTTTTGGGAACCTTGGCAGTAATAGAGATAAGGGGGAAAAGTGTAGAGTCAAGAAAAGGTAGGAAAATAGAAACCCTAGTTGATTTGGGGTTACAAAAGGTAGAAGATTCTGGAGTCTTGAGATAGGTAGTTGTAATGTGTTGCAGCCTATGGAGGATTGATTCCTCTGATTGTATTTGAGCTTCTATAATGTAATGAGTTGTCCAGATCAATAAAACAATATTCTATTTTCTATGTAAAATTTTTATTGTTGTGTGTTTTATGATTTACCCCCTTCATCAAGTGGTATCAGAGCAAGGGTTCCTAAGTGTGTAGACAAATCACCAACTGTGAGGTAATTTGCACCAAGACCTAAGGTTGTGGGTTTGTTGCAGAGATCAAAATGCCTCCACAAAGAAACCATGTTGGGAGAAATGCTTTGATAGAAGAGGGGTTTAGAGCCCTACAAAGGCAAATTGATGCATTGTAAGAGGAGTTGTGAAGAGGGTTTGAGCCAAGAATGAGAGAAGAAAGCGAAGATGAAGCTGAACAAGATCTATCTGAGGAAGAACAAGAAGTTGCAAGAGATCCTACAGAAGTTAAGTTGTTGAGGGCCATTTCAAAGATCAGAAAGAGGCCCAGGATCAAAGTTTCTACCTATTCTGGAGATTTGAATCCAGAATATATTATTGATTAGATCAATGACATGGAGGAATATTTTGAGTATGAAGATGTGGAGGACCCAGATCAGGTCAAGTTTGCAAAAACAAAGTTGAAGGGCCATGCCAGTATTTGGTGGAAGGAGGTCTAGTTAGAGAGGAATAGAAGAGGAAAAGGAAAGATTACCAAATGGAATCAGATAGTGGAAAAACTAAAGAAGAAGTTCATTCCTGTGGACTATGAGATGGAGTTGTTGAAGAAGCTGCAAGGATTGAAGCAATGTAATAAGTCTGACAAGGAGTATACAGAAGATTTTTATACGATTACTATTAGAACAAGCCATACAAAGGCCAAAAAGGAGAAGGTAGCATGTTACATTAATGGGTTGAGGCCAAGTATTCAAGAGGAGCTAAGCTTGGTCAGAATGACCACCATAGAAGATGCATACTAGTTTTTCCTAAAGGTGCAAGAGAAGCTAAATAAAAGATTTGAAAGTAAGCAAAGTGGAAGAGGTCAAGGTGGAAGGACCGGTGGAAGGTCCTATGGAGGCTGAAATGAAGATCTAAAGAAGAGTGAAGAAGCTGGCACCAGTTGAAATCAGAGAGGAGATAATGCCTACCGCCCTTGTGACCAAAACAATGGTGAGCAAAGAGGAAGAGGAAGAGGAAGAGGCAGACCTGGGCAAGGACCTGGAAGAGGAGGTTTTAGAGGAACCTGCTTCCAATGTGGAGAAGAAGGGCATCGAGCATACAAGTGTCCGCAACATCAAGGAAGGACAAATAGAAGACTTGAAGGTAATGCATGAGTTGCACATGTAGATGAAGATGCATAAACTGAGCATTGAAGATGCTGAAAGGGGAGAAACCATAGTTGCCACAATAACATTGTTGAATGAGGAGAAAGAACTAGATCAAAGGAAGATCTTATTCTGCACCAGGTGCAAATGTGAAGGTAAGTGTTGTGATATTATTATTGACAGTGGAAGCACTGACAATCTTGTTTCAAAGGAGATGGTTAACAAGTTGAAGTTGACAAGAAGAAAGCATCCACATCCATATCGGATTGCATGGTTGCAAAAGGACCATAAAGCTTTGGTCAGTGAACAATGTTTAGTCAATTTTAAGATTGGTGACTACCATGATGAGGTGCCATGTGACATCATACCAATGGATGCATATCATATGTTATTGGGGAGGCCATGACAGTATGATAGGTGTGTTGTCCATGATGGCCATGCAAACACATATTCCCTAACAAAGGATGGAATTCATCATAAGTTGAAGCCCTTGAAGGAGGTGGAAGAAAAGGTCTGTAGTACTACCAAAATTTGCTTGGTAGATGGTAGAAAATTTTTGGAGAGTACGAAGCATGAGCATCATTGCTTTGCATTGATTCCTAAGATTAGTCAAGAGAAATGTGAAGATGTACCAGCCAAAGTCTCAGATCTGTTGGAAGAATTATAGGATATTGTCTATGATAATGTACCTGTTACCTAAATTTCACTATGGCTCATTCAGGTAGAGTTTTTGATTCAAAACTTGTAAGGTACATCTCATTTGGTCCTTCATACATTACATTCAAGTGCATAAATGAAATAATTTAGGAGATTATGTTTATTTGTTTACTGCATTTATCCAAGTGCATGTAACATAGGAAGGGTTTATCCAAAACTTTTTCCAAAAAATAAATAATCTTTATTGAATGTAAAATGTTCATTATCTCACACAAGCCATGAGGTTAACTGTCTTATTCAATGAAATAGAAGAACAATCTACACATGAATAAGTAAATAAAGTAATGTGCATCTGAGGTCAGAGGCCAGTCATTTCCTGAGAATATGTTGGTTTTTTCCCTGACCGAATGCTCATTCCTAGATTTCCTTACAAGGTAGCCATCAGTGATCAACAGGATCTCTGGGCCAGAGGCCAACAGTGTAGGAGATAGACTCTATTTTTATCTCCTCTTCTTTAGGCTCTACAAAACCTAGGGGGTATTCCCTATTCAACACCCATGAGAATATGCTTGTGGGTTGGCTTGGGATGTTGATACAAAGCAGATAAATCCTCCTGTGTGAAGACCAAAACTGTGAGATAAGTGCAAAGGGGCTAGCTTTGGGCTTATGTTCAGTTGTGAATCAGAGGATCTTGGTCCTAAACTACTTCTACAGTCCTAATGGTTTGATTTGGAAGTTTGAGTTTGATTTATGTGTTTGGATGCAAAACTAGGACCTGGTGTGTAATCTCAACACAGAGCTAGATTGGTGCCTATCCAAGGCTTGGAGTCAGTAGACATACACCTATGAATGATCAGCATGAACACACTAAAACTAGATTTCAAGGGGGTGTTGTGGTATCTGCCTTACAAATACCTCCCAGAACAGAGTGTTAAGTTATCTCTACTTATGGCATCCCTATTGCAGTATATTCTTCCCAACACTTAATCTGAAAACACTTTAATCTACCCCTTGAGCAGAAGTTGAAAGATCAAGCATTCAATACAAGAATTCTATATTCTAGAATACTAGACACCCCTTAGATATCTGGATTCAGAAGAAGGACACATGCAATACTGGAGATAGAATTAACAAAACACATGCAAATACAGCATTACTCATATAAAATCAATCATGAAATCAGTAGATTCATGCATGAGACATACAACAAGAGATACATAAACTCACAAGACCTCCTGCACAGAGCAACCAAAACTAGTTGTATCTATTACAAAGCTAGATATGCCCAATTTTCCACCACAGAAATGAGTAATAGAGTCCCTCTAATACCACAGGGAAGTGTACCCAGCAATTAATTACATGGCATATCAAAATTCACCAGATACAGTACACATGAGAAAAATGGCGCTCATCAAAATAAATGTAGCAGGTAGGCAAGGAGACAGGGGAGACCTCGAGCCTTGCACCGTCACCTAGAAATCCACAACTTCAAATGGGCGGTTTGACCATTCACACCATTGCCCATACCCCTGCAACAACTGCCATTAAAGTCTTCAACCACCCGCGGCCACCGGAAAATGTAGCAACTGTGCTTTAGACACTTCCCGCTAAAACACATTATGCTGATATTTCAAATCATGCAGGAAGCATTTGTCCCACATGCACCCTGCAGAGGCCTCCTTATTACTTTAAAAGCATGGCCGCGTAAACACTAAGTGTCGAGCATTTTGCCCCGCTCGACCCACGAACCCACCGCTAGTGGTCACCACAAAAAGCCCTCCTACCGACAACACTAATCTCACTGATGAACATCCTTTGCTAGGTCTTCGGTGAGACATTAACCATTGGCCAAACACTAGCATATATCTCTGATCCCACAACTCCTGCCGATAGACAAATACCCATCGGCCAAATACAAACCGTCGGAAAGACCTCCATTGGCCAAACACCTCTGTCGGCCCAACTCTCCATACTCTATCCGATACGTAGTGTCACACTGATAGCACAACCCATCAGCCAAACATAAGGCATCAAAAGAAGATCTCCCAGCCTCGCCAATGCAAGAAGTCACCCTGATGCACATCCTGGTGACGTCATCATCACAATTGTAAAATCACCCTGTCGACAAACTCCATTGGTGAGAACCAACGCATCGGGGGAAACTTCTCCAACCATGCCGAAACCATATGTCTGGCTGATATCCATCCTGATGATGTCACCATCATATCCTACTAATGTCATTAGCATATCTGCCTATCGCACACCTCCTCATATCCAGATGACGTCATCGTCATATTTGCAAATATCGGGGGATCTTCATAAGATAACTAGTGTTAGAAATATGACCCCCCGGACCCTGATGATGTCACCACCATATTCATAAATCAGGGTGATATTCGGATATGAAAATATCAACCCCTCCTTCAGAAATATCATGATGCAGACAGGTAGAAAAGCGGATATCACCCTGACATAAGAATGACGTCAGCATCATTAGGGTGATAAAACAACGAATTATGAAGTGATAAAACAACATCAGGATGATCTTAACAAAGATCACCCGATGTTCAAATATGATGACCCCACGAAAGATCGGGTCATACTTAGGACTTTGCAGCAACATCATTAGGATGATCTTAACTAAGATCACCCGATGTTAAAATATCACCCCGCGGGCAAAAGATCAGGTTGGTGTGAAAAATGACCCTCGTAAGAAATATCAAGGTGATGTTTGGAAACATGATGATGATGATGACCTCCTCCAAAGAAAATATGATGCTGCAGTTGAAAAATGCTGAGGAGGCTAAAGACTTAGGACTTCTTTGGACTTTTTGGGAAGGTGCATGCATGTTCAAATGCTTGAAAAATGACTGCTCATGCAGGCACCAACAGAATGACTTGTTCTAATTCTGGCGTGTTGTCCTGTCGCCCCGAGTCATCTTTGTCCTTCCTAGCTTCATGTCATCCCTGGGTCCTGCATCTGGCAAAAACAATGGTGTTAGAGAAATGCTCTAAGCAATGAATGGTCCCAAACCATACATGAACAAGATACCATACATGTATATATTGATCCTCAATTTGCATTAAACAAGAAATGTATACCTTGGATGTCCTAGAGAACAATCAATTATCAAACACATCCAAAACATGCATTTATTTTCTAACAGGTTTGCTTCATGTACAGATACAGGTACAATTATGTTTCTATTTGATTCATCAGGTTACATTATGAGTGGAGGAAATGTGGCTCCCACAAGGGTTGAGCCCAGCTCATAGACCTTACAGAACATTTCAGATGCAATATACAAATGCAAAAGCACAGCCCAAGGGGCATATTCAGAAAGCAGATCATAGCTGTCAACAATAGCAAACAGTCAGCAGGAAGGCAATCACAGGGACAACCATGATAAAGATAGTCTTGAAAATAGTTAGCATAAGTACATGAGGATCTTCTTAACCTATGCACTCCACAAGAAGGTTGTAATAGCAAACAGAGGGAAGAAAAGTCCAGAGATATAATGGACAGTGGTATTCACATTGGGTATATGAAGTCTATAAGGTTTGCCACAGATGCCTTTATCCTTATCAAAGCATGTTTACTTTAGGGGTAAGATGTTAGTCAAATCTTGAGGTACATTTTGAAGATAGGTTTGACAAACAGTTGTAAGGCATGGGAACATAGAGAATGCATGATGATTGTAGTCTTGAAGGAGCAATGTTTAGTTTTAAACCTTTTTGGAATAGTGATAAACCTGTAGGAATCTTATACATGGCAACACCAACCTCATGGAGTGGAGTCATGAAAGAAGTTAGACAATTTTTTGTGCCATTATCACAATAAGAAAGCAATGTGATTGAAGTCTGCATTTTATGACAGTTATCAAAAGTTGAATACAGTAGTAGTTGTGAACAAAGAACAACTATAGAATAGCCAAAGATTGACTATGATAGTCATAGATCAACTAAATGACTGTCAAACGTAAAGGAACAGCCACAAAAGACAGTCACAAAAGCATAAAGGGCAATCATGAACAACAGGATGCCAAGGAACAACAAATGAAGGATAAAACAACAGTCTTTTCTCACAAACAAGCTGATAGTCATGTAGGATTAACAGTCAAAGGATAGTCATGCATGACATTTAAACTCAGATCAATAATATATAGCTACATTCATTTACTTGCTGAAATGATACAGGAGGAACTGATAGTCTAATCTATATAGTTTTGTCTATCTTAAAAGATGCTATAGAATATGTATGTAAAATAGATAAAAGTATATAGATTCATATTAAATGATTGTCCAAGAAATCCATCTGTCAGAGATAAACTAGAAACAACATCTTATGCTCAGAATGATTGCATGCTAATAGCAGTCAACTATCAAGAGAGGGCAGCATTGTGAAGGTACAGCCATGTGACGGAGTTTATTATTGCCAATGTTTTCATTCTCAAACTATCTCAAATTTGCAGGGAAAGTATGTCAAACAATAAAGGTCATATAGTGCACGAATAGCATACTAGAAAGAGGCAGGTCTACATTATAAAATAAGGAACTAGGTAATGTATCCCTGAAGGAGGTCTATATAATGTCCTAATGTGGTCAAATGGTCTAGGAGGCTCGTCAAAGTCCAAAGCCTTTATGTGGACTATTCCTTAGACAGTCTGGATTATGATACATCCTTGAACTATAACATTTGACAAGTATACATGAAACATTGGCAAGGTACTAAAGAGTCATCAGCATGCTTTCCAAGAGTCTAATGAGTTTCAGACCTAAACAAACCTTGCAAACTGAAGAGAATGTTTTGATAGCAGAGGTGAATGCATGCAAAGCTTGACAACGGGAGATAGGTGATTTGTATCCCAGACAGTACAACAATGATTTTCAAAGGTTTAGAGAGACATTTTATAATTAGCAAAACACACTCATAGAAGAGCAGCAAATTCAGAAAAAGAAGAGCAGCAAATTCAGAAATGGAGCAGCCACAAAACTGAGTTAAAGTGCAGCAAAACTAGTTTCAAGAACATCAACAAAAAATAGTCATAGAAAGAGATCATAAGGAATAGCAAAAATCAGTCATAAAGACTGTTATAACAGCAAGAAATTAGTCATTATGACTGTCATATGCAACAAACAAAGGATAGTAAGTCAAAAGATATGAGCAACCTTTATGACTGTCACAGTTATGCAAGTAACAGATACAGTTATTGAAAGAACACTTTATGATTGATTACATATTAAACACAATGACAGCATTTACAGATATGTGACAGTGGAGACTTTCAACATGCAAGTATAAATGGAGAAGATACATTGGTCTACATAACTATAAAGAGAGAAAGCCCTACACAAACATTATCAATTTCTACTTGATAAGGTGAAGAGAATGAAATGTCTGAACTCTCTGAGAAGTTGCAAAGCTTGGGCAAGTTTATTTAGTCTTCATAGAGTTATATAGTATTTTGGAGAGGCATTTTTGAGTTAAAGTTTGGGGTTAGTGTTGTTATGTTTTAAAGAAAAGAAAGGGGTTTCGTCTTTAATCTTGTATCTAGTCAAACTAAAGCACATAGATCTATTGTCAAAGTAGATAGAGACACTTTGAATAGGGAGTCTATAAGAAGAGGACAGTGAACAAAGTCTTTCATCAACAATAGCCTATAAGCTTGATAGTAAGGGTACAGCAACAATGACAAAGCTTATGATAGTCACATGACAATGATGGAAGATATGAGAACGTTGTTGAGTATTTGAGGTAAGAGATCTGTACATCAAAGAGAGAGAAGACCAACATAGGAATCTCTAACAATCTCTACCCTCAACCTAACTATGGAGCTCTTAAGGAAGTCAAGATCCTAGTGAAGCACATAACAATGAATATACAGAACAGAGAGGTAGACATTCATGAGAGTACTGTCAAGAAAAGTTCATTAGGAAAATGGCCATATTACCTGGTAAAAAGCAGAATCAAATGAACTGATACATAGGTACAGAAACAAGATAAGTGTATGTATAGCCTGATACTTGTATGCATAGGTTATGTCAAGAAAAATAAATATGCAAGCTTGCTGCTACAGGAGAAGGAAAGGTTTGCTTTTTAAACCCATTCAATGATATAGAATGCATAGAGACATTTTCTTTTTGCAGGTTTTCAAAGTACAGTCATGGATGGAGCTTATTTTGATCAAGAAATGAAAGCCTCATACAGAAAAAAAAATGAAACCCTTTGAACTCATTTTAGAATAAATGCCCACAAATGCTCAAATCTCACCTCAACACAAAGAAAATGTAGATTTTCGAATTCAGAAAGGCACAGGAATGTCTCTTTGCAAGTTTTTTTGTCATGGGTCGAGCTGCAAGTTCGTTTTGAGCTAAAAGTTGTTGATAACAAAAGAAATGGTAGATTTTCAAGAATAATATGCTCAAATTTTCTTCAAATCACGCTTCAGCAGTGAATATACAAGAAAATACAGATTTTCCAAGTTCTAAATACATAGAACCCTCAAAATTGTGGCCCCAGAAAGGTGATATGCAGTAAAAAAACTCATAAATGAGGAAGGGTTGACAGTCATAAATGAATTACCTCTATTTTTCTTCCATTTGTTATGTCAGACCACAGAGATTTCCTCAAGCGACCTTCCAATGGAGGCCAAAAACACAGCAAATGCAATACAGAAGTTCACGGCCAAGCAAAAAACTAGAAGATATATCAAAAACTAGAGAAATACATCAAAAAGCAGTAAAAAATTGTGGCATTATCCACGCCAAATCAACTAGGAGTCAAAATCTCAGTGAAAAGCAGAATACCTTACATCTTGCACAAAAAATTGGCCTGGGAGTTCTCAGAATTAACCAGAAACTAGAATTTTTACCCACAAACCCCAATCATGGCAGCGTGGTAGCAAGCTCGAACATAAGAATGAAATGAAAATGAATGTTTTTTAGGTTTTTCCTTCTTGGGTCGAACAAACCCAATTCACATTTGTGTACTTTTTTTACTTTTGTTTTTAAAAAAAATCATTTCTATCCATTTGTGCCATGGTAAAGACTTTTGCAAGTCTTTATAACCTAGTGATGATGCAAATGGGGCCGTGAGACAATCTTTTTTGCCTTTTATTTCTCTTTCAAAGTCGAGTCATATGCATTATGAAAAACACAAGGCCAAGGGTATATTTTGCTCAAGCATATCATGAGGGAGTTACAAGGTGGGTGAAATGTTGTATCTAATGCATTGTAATGTGTATAGGGAGGCATAAGGGTCACTTTATAGTATATTGCTTAGGACCTCGCATCATGATGATAGATATGTGTGAACGTAGGAATGGCTAGGGGTTATAAGATGTTTTCGACATAACCATGTGATGCGAGTGAATATGCAAGTGTATGGAGTCCTGTTTATTTTGCCTAGGAGTTATGAGGATGTTTGCTTTGTCATTTTTGCATAATCTAGGAACAGATTAAACGTTGTAAACGAACAATAAAGTAATTAGTTATGAATTACTTTATCATTTGTAATAAAAATGCAAAGAGGCAACATTAGGCAGATTTATCACAAACGACAAAGTAAGTCTTGTCGATTACTTTATCATTCCTTCACAATATTTAATTGGTCCCCAAACTATACAAAAATCGAGAAATTAAATGTTATGTCATAAATGCCATTATTTTCTGCATAGGTTTGTAATAAATTTGGAATGTAGAACATTAACTAAGTGGTGTAATTATAAACCTCTTAGTCAAATGTTAATTAAATGCAGAAATAATGTGTATTTATGTCATTTATTGTGAAAATATCAGACATTTATGATGCTGCAGGGGTGAAGTTAACAAACAGGTTAGGGAGTTATTGCACAGATTTGACTTATTTTAGTGGCCTTAAAGATCATTTAAAGGCATTCAAAGACATTTTTAGGTGCTTTTATGATTATTGATGACATGCCTTGACTATATCTGTTAGGGTTAGCTAGCAGAAGATATCAATTAAATGCAAATAAAGATTAAACAGAGAAATGGAAATACACAGAATTAATAACAGCAAGAGACAAGTTTTAACGTGGTTCACCCAAACTCGAGCTACATCCACCAAATAGAGAGTCCAATATTATTATCCAGTAAATCAAACCGATTACAACCAACAATCCCTGCAACTCAATACCGTTGCAAATGCTACAATACAATATATCTCAAAACCCTAACCCTTAGCCGCTTTTTATCAAGCCTTTTTGTCAGTTACAAAAATAGGGTTTTCTTATGTCGGTCACAAAAATAGGATTTTTTATGTCGGCTCTAAAAACAATTTCAGCGAGGATACATGGCTAGTGTACAGTACTTTCCTGATCAGTCACCACCTACCAACAATATCTACATTGGAAACCCATTTTGGAGGACTTTAGGCAGATATTTTGGGCACATTTATGAGATACACAAAAATGGAGGTGGCTCATGCTTATCTTGTTACAAGCTATTTGGGAAGTATATAGTCTTCTTCCTTGTTCATTATTCAGGAGTTCTTGCTATTCACTACACTGTATATTGTAATTTTCTGAGTTCTTTTGCAGAAGTGAACAGTCTTGTAACCCATTTTCAGAGATATACAACATTGTAACACCTTTTTTTAGTAGTAATAAGTAGTTTATACCTTCCCATTTCTTCTAATATTGTGTGTCCTTAGTGTTAGTACAGATCTTTGTGATGTTCTTTGTCCTTGGAGCTATATTTCATGTTGGTGCCTTTATGTAGAGATACATATATTTTTGTAGGTTGTGAGATGTGCAAGGAATAACAATCAGTTTTGAGTGGTGAGAAAACATCTTTCTCCTTTACAGAATTGTTGTTATGTAGCCTCCTTACAAATTAATTATGTAAAGATTATGATTTGTTGGGTTGTGTAGGAGAGCCTTATTATTATTGGTTCTATAGTCTGTCAGTTCTGTGTAGTCTCAAATGATCTTTTGGTGCATCACCTTAGACAGTAGGTTTCATTTTAATGCAAGCCTTCTTACCCTTTTCTCTGCAAAGACTTTAGTACAAGCAGTATAGGTGGAGTATCAATAAGAAGCTGGCCTTCTCTGGAGGTTCTTTCCATCACAGGTGACCCACAGACCTGGAAAGATCCCATGTTTCTTCAGATTGCCAAGTTTTACAACTCAGCAAGGGTACAAATCTAAGAGACAACAGTACCATAAGGTTTACCACCAGTGAGGAAGATAAGTCATCAAATGGATTTAATACCAAGAGCCAGTTTGCCAAATAAGGCAGCACACAGAATGACTCCAATAGAGAATGAAGAGTTGAATAGACAAGTTCATGAGCTGTTAAGGAAGGGACTGATAAGAGAGCCTAAGTCCATGGGCGGTACCTGTAGTACTAGCACCGAAGAAAGATGGAGAGTGGAGAATGTGTACAGATTTCTGAGCCATCAATAAGATCATGATCAAGTACAGATTTCCATTACTTAGAATGGATGACATAATGGATTGTTTGAGTGGAGCCAGGTGCTTCACGAAGATTGACCTAAAGAGTGGGTATCACTAGATCTGAATCAGAGAAGGAGATGAAAGGAAGATAGCCTTCAATACAAAGGAAGGTTTGTATGAGTGGTTAGTCATGCCATTTGGGCTAACCAATGCACCGAGCACATTCATGCGGCTCATGAATGAGGTATTGAAAGAGTTTTTAGGAATTTTTATTATTGTTTATTTAAATGACATTTTGATTTTCGGTAAGACTTGGGATGAGCACCTGATGCATATCAGAAAGGTTTTAGAGAAGCTAAGGGAAGAGAAGTTGTTGATTAATTTGAAGAAATGCAGTTTTGCAAAGGAGTTGGTATACCTAGGATTTGTTGTCTTAGAGGAAGGTCTAAAGATGGACCCAGAAAAAGTAAGGGCTATCATTGAATGGCCTACACCAAGGAGTGCTATAGAGGTATGATGTTTTCATGGTTTGACAAGTTTTTATAGAAATTTTATCAAGAATTTTAGTAGCATTTGTGCACCCCTAATTGAGACAATGAGAGGGGATAGAAAAGAGTTTAAATGGACTACAGGAGAAAACAAGAGCTTTGATACATTGAAGCAGAAAGTCATAGAGCAACCTATTTTGGTACTTCTAGATTTCAATAAGGTATTTCAAGTAGATTGTGATGCTAGTGGTAGTGTTAGAGGAGTTGTTCTGAGCCAACAAGGTAAGCCCATTGCCTATTTCAGTGAGAAGCTTAATGATGCCAAGAAAAAATATTCTATTTATGATCAGGAGTTTTATGCAATAGTTTAGGCTTTGAATAAATGGAGACATTATTTGTTGCCAAAAGAGTTTGTTTTATATACTGATCATTAGGCTTTGTAGTATCTTAATAGTCAAGGAAAGTTAAATCAAAGGCACTTAAAATGAGTTGAGTTTTTGTAGAGATATACTTTTGTTTTGAAGCACAAGAGTGGGAAGTCCAACAGAGTTGTGGATGCCTTGAGCAGAAGGCAAAATTTGTTGACAGAAATGAAGATAGAGGTTGTTGGGTTCGATGAGTTCAAAATTTTGTATCCTAAAGATCCATATTTTATAGAGGCTTGGAAAGCTTGTTTGGAACATGTTACTTTGGACAGGACAAAATAGTTGGATTTCATAAACCAAGATGGCATGTTGTTTAGGGGAAGCCAGATGTGCATTCTAAGGAGTTCCATGAGAGAGAACCTGATTAACGAGAAGCATAGTGGGGGATTAGCTGGACACTTTGGTCGAGATAAGACCATTGCTATTGTTGGTGAGAATTATTATTTGCCACATTTGCAGTAGGATGTGATAAAATTTGTGTAGAGTTGCAGAGTGTGTCAGATGGTGAAAGGAACAAGTTAGAATACAGGGCTATATCAACCATTACATATACCAGAGAGGCCATGGGATGATATTAGTATGGATTTTGTTCTTGGTTTACCTAGGACACAGAGAGGAAATGATTCCATTTTTGTGGTGGTGGATAGATTCTCAAAGATGACACATTTTATTCCTTGTAAGAAAGCTAATGATGTTGTTCATATTGCAGAGTTTTTTCAAGGTGGTGAGACTACATGGTCGACCTACGAGCATAGTTTTAGATCGAGATACCAAGTTTGTTGGTTATTTCTGGAGAACATTGTGGAAGAAGTTGAAGACAGATTTGAAGTTTAGTTCTGCACACCATCCACAGACTGATAGACAGATAGAAGTGGTGAATAGGAGTTTGGGTAACCTGCTATGATGCTTAGTAGGAGATAAGCCCAAGGGATGGGATTTGATTTTACCATAGGCAGAATTTGCTTACAACAATTCTGTCAATAGAAGTACTAGTAAATCACCATTCTAGATTGTATATGGGAATAGTCCAAGAAATGCTTCAGAGTTAGGGAAGCTGGACAAGGGAGAAAAGACAAGTGTTGAAGCTGAAGACTTTGTAGAACACCTGAAGAATTTGCATGAAGAGATGAGAAGGCACATTAATAAGATGAATATTTAGTACAAGGCTAAGGTAGATTAGAAGAGGAGATATAAGGAATTTCAAGTAGGAGATGAAGTCATGGTTCACTTGATAAAAGAGAGGTTTCTGGTTGGAACTTATAATAAGTTAAAAATAAAGAAATTTGGACCATGTAGGATTTTGAAAAGGCATGATTCAAGAAATGCATATGAGGTAGAGCTACTGAGTGGAATCAACATTTCCCATGTGTTCAACATTGTTGGTTTAATAGAATATCATGAAGGTAGCATAGAGGATGGACCAACAGAAGAATAGTGGAATATTTTGGCACCTCCTTCAAAGAAGGAGGAGATAGAAGAAATCTTGAATAGCATGTGGGAAGAAGTACTCAGAATAGACAATATGAAGAATACCTAGTGAAGTGGAAAGGAAGGCTAGTTGAAGATTCTTCCTGGTTATCTAAGGCAGAAGTGGACCATTTGGGGTTTTCCTCAAACACCTGAGATGTGACAAGGTCACTTCTAAAATTACCTGGGTGTCTGATGCAAGAGCATCCAGTGGTGTAAGGGCCATCTTGCATCACCCAAAAAAAAATGATGATTCAAAATCATTGATGTTGTTTTCATTTCTTTTCAAAATTAGTATTTTTAGTTCCATAATCGCTTGAATAATGATGTAGAACTTTCAGTTTTTCCAAACTGCTATTTTTAGAAAGTTTGCATTTGGGCACGGATTGAAGTGAAATTTTACCAGAATCTTCGTAAATGAAAAATAAGACCTTTGGTGAAGGAATCACACAAAGATCACTTGTGAGCTGAAAGATATTAAAGTTTATGTTTCCCAAAAAATGCCTGAAAATTATTCAAATTTAGGTTTGAGGCACTAAATGGCTCTGTATGGACCTGAAAATGAACAAAAATGACATAGTCAATTCTTGGCGCATAGAGCACTCTGCGAGCTTTCTGGTGCTTTAAATGGTTCATCAATCGAACACCCGGATCAAAAGTTATGGCTCCCAGAAGTTGACCTATTTTTGGAGGGAGATGCAAAATTCAAAATTTGGCTGGAGGCCGCCAAAAAGGCTATTAATAACCATTTTGGGGGAACCTTGGCAGTAATAGAGATAAGGGGGAAAGTGTAGAGTCAAGAAAAGGCAGGAAAACATAAACCCTAGCTGATTTGGGGTTACAAAAGATAGAAGATTCCAAAGTCTTGAGATAGGTAGCTGTAATGCGTTGCACCCTGTGGAGGATTGATTCCTCTGATTATATTTGAGCTTCTATAATGTAATGAGTTGTCCAAATCAATAAAAGAACATTCTATTTTCTGTGTGCGATTTGTGTTATTGTGTGTTTTATGATTTACCCCCTTCATCAGAAAGTAAAACATCTTCACCTGCATTCAAGGACTTATTCGAAGCACTCTCCCACTATTTCTTTGGGTTTCTACACTCCTTCACATGTCCCCTTTTATCGTAGTTCCAACACTTAACTCTGTTCTTCTTCCCAGGAGTCTTAGATTGACCCTTGGACTTGTCCTTAGCCCCTTTCTGATCTCCTTTTGGTCCTCTTTGCATAGACCTTCCCCTGACACTGAGAGCATCCCCTAAACTATCCAAACTTTTCTTCCTCAACTCATGTGACAACAGAATTGAAACAAGAGCATCCAACTTTGGATCTGTGAGGTTAGTAGTGATAGCCAAAATAACATTCTCCCATGACTCAAGCAAAGAACAGAAAAGCAATATACATTTATCTTCCTCATTCACCTCCACATCTACAGATGCTAGTTGACTCAATAACAAATTATATGAATTCAAATGCTCTACAACTGATTCACCCTATTTCATTTTCATGGAAAATAACTTATGATTTAAATAAAAATTATTTACCATACTCTTGGCTTGGTAAATCTCACCCAAACACTTCCACAAGCTATGTGCAGACTTCTCACTCGCAACATTCAGCAAAGCAGAACCTACAAGACACAACCGGATTGTACTTCGTGCCTTTTTATCTAGTCTTTCCCACTCATCAAGAGCAACATCATCAGGTTTCTTCTCTTTCATAACAGCTAGCCACTAGTTTCTTTCTTCTAGCAAATCCTCCATTTTCAGCTTCCATAATTCATACCCCATGCCATTGAACTTTTTGATGTCCAACTAAGAGGTAGAAGCAACAGTGGATGAAGCCATGATATCTACACAAGATCTGCAAACAAACAACAACCAAATCTCCAACTTTAGCTAAAAAACTTTCACACTACCACCCAAGAATCAAAACTAGCCAGGCTCTGATACCAAATGTTAGAAATGAAGGTGCAAACCACACAACGAAAAATCTGATTCAAACCTTATTATCCTCTAAACAATGTAGAATCAATGGAGATTGCAACATAAATTAAAACCCATTACACAGAAATAACATGCACTAAGAACTGAACACATAACACAGTATGTAATGTGGAGAAAACCCTTTCAGGTAAAAAACTCCACCAAGAAAAGAGGCTCCAAGTTGTATTATCTTCAGAAATGAGATTACAATACATACACTTCCTTTGTTTCTTTAGTCTTCAATCCAGCAGTGCCTGTTACTCTCCAATCTAATAAAAATGTAGCACAAATATCCTTATAAAAGGGGTTTGCCTTCTAGGGCAAGATAACCGACAAAATATTGCCCATCAGATCTGTGACCTAATGATGAATGGTCCAGATTCACAATGATAAAATATAAATAAAATGTGGTTTTGGGGGCACTACCCTCGAAACCCCACTGGGGCGCGCGGCCCCTGGACCCCGCGCCAAGGGGATGATCCCCCTAGACCCTTCATAGAGGGGAAACCCCCCTACGACCCCCCATCGTGGACAAATGAGTGTAACCCCCCTACGACCCCCCATCGTGGACAAATGAGTGTTGAGGACCTGATATAAACATGTAGCTGAAACACAACCGCTGCTGGTGAACCTTTTCATCCCTTATGGGTGATTTACAAACAATATTAGGAGTAATTAATTACATAGGATTTACAAGGTTGATGGAACCTTAATCCTAACAGATACTATTTATTAATGGGATAAGTATATTGGTGAGATCCTAGACTAGAGACACTCTGTAGTGCTTTCCTTTTTTATCCCCACTTGTGTGCTATCTTCCTTGGATACAATCATGGCAGATTCTTCCTAATAGTTAGGTATTTAGAAACTATTCTATAGTTCTCAGTGTTCTCTTTCCATGCAACCCATCTTTAGTTTCTCTAGTATTATTCTAGATCTATAGAACTATGATTTGTGGGGTTGTTTCTCTATACTAGAAATGCACCGATACAAGACAAGAAAGTGCACCATCAACATCATATAGCTCTCTACAAAGAAAGATATTGAAGAAATCGACCACATTTCCCACCCACATGGATCTAAAATTTCAAAAAACCTAGGTTAAAAAAAGAGTCTAGGGCCAAATTTTACCCTTATGGTGGATTATATTGTTACACTCATCTCTTTAGGTTGATTAATCTTCCATCTAACTCTAGATACCCTTATTTTGGGCTGAGGACAACTTTTACCCCTTTTGATGGATTCTCCTATTACAGTCATCGATTTGAGCTGGTCAAATTGCCATATAACTCTCTAAGTTACTTATTTTTTGGGTCCCTCTCATCCCTATGGTAGTAGGTCACCATTCTTAGGACCAATAGGATCTAATCTCTCAATGAACACCTTGATCACATACAAATGGAAATTCAACCAAGGTTTAGTAGCTACAAAGACTAGCTTTCCCAACTCTCCAAAAAAATGGTTTAGCTACTCTCAGCTACAAAAAAGGCCAAACTTCCTCTCTTACAACAAGTTTCCTATTCTACAATCAGAGTGGCCCTATCCATCCCCATAAACTAGACCTTCATAAATGTGATGGTACAAATCTCCCTAATTGGTTGACCAAAACTAAGCAATATTTTGAGTTCTATCAAATTCTCTAGGAGCAAAAGCTCTCCCTTATCTCTTTTCACTTGGAAAAGGAAGCCCTTCAATGGTTTCAGTGCTTGGATAAGACTAACCCACTTCTTACATGTTCAAAATTTTTCAAGGAAGCCCTAATCTGTTTTGCCCCTAGTGCCTATGATGAATTTATTAGTTCCCTCACTAAACTATACCAGACTGAAATGTCCCCAAATTAATATTTATTATAAAATCTAAATCTGAAAATGATTTTTACAAATTTAACACTAGTATGCATCACGACACCCAAACTAGCTAACTAGTTTGCATAGAAATTACACCCAACATGCACAATAACACGCCAAATCATTTTATTTCATTTTTCTGATATAACCACATGTACACAGGTCTGATACAACAAAATACCAAAGCAGAAAACTTTCACAACAAATCTATAACTTCAACTACACACAACAACACTAAATGCTGAAATACACGTGTATTTCACCCCAATGCCTCCAAACCCTCAGAATGGCATCCAAACTTGGAATTGTTGGAACAAGGCATTGTAGATGATGAAGTACAATAGCATGCATAGCAACCAAACCCTCACACAATAGAAAACTCTAATAGCACCACAAACAACACCTTAAACACTCCAAAAATGCAATGAAATACCCTGCAAACACCAAAATCTCTGCACTAACTAAATCATGTATGCTCAAATGCAACCTCTGAGATGAGATTGTTGTTGCAACCCAAGAACACTGCCCTCAAATTGTTGGGAACTTATGTCCACCGGAAACAAGCTCCATCTCCAATGGTTTCCCTGTCCACTGAAGCATTATAAAGCCTCTGCTCTACAAGAAGATTGTAAAAACAACATTAGTCTCTAAAAACAACATTGCATCTTTTTATGATTGGAAAAGGCAAACTTGGGCACCCCATATTCCCATGCCCATATTTTGGAGTTACACTCAACAATATTCCAAAATAAGATTGTAATTAAGAAACCATAACTCCCACTACTCCATCATGCAACTCATAAAGCTTGAATTTTTTTTTTCTTGCCATCATTAAAGCTCCCTCCAGAACCCCATGCCCAAGGAGAGATTTTCGAGCAATAAATATGATTTTTTTAATATTTATTTGTCCATGATGTTAAAATTTGTCCGAAACAAATAAAATATTAAATAATTATTATTCCCCCACACTTGTTTCACAATCCTGACTTACTATTTTTGGACATGGGAACTTACTAAAAATAGAAAAATGCTATTTTTGGAAAGGGGACATGACATAGACACATTCAATCAAGAAATATTAGATGAGTTTGAGAAATTGGCCAACTAGACACATGGGATGGATGTTATTTTTTTAGTTATTTCATCAATGGTCTCAAGGAGGATCTTTAGCCAAATGTTCTCATGTGTAAACTGTATTCCTATCATTATTCTCTAACCTTGGCACAATTTGTGGAAGACAAATTGGCAGCTCAACAAAAACTAGCCAGCTCCTCCTCCTCCTCTTTCAAAATTAAAATGGAGACATTCGATAAAGGAACTAAACCCCCCATATTCATAGGCCTTCTTGCAAAGAGATAGTAGAAAAAGGCCACAAGACTCTGCTACAATTGTGATACAAAAATGGGAAAAGGGTCATAAATGTAGTGAGAAACACTTGTATTTCTTGACTCCACCACGAGGCATAATCACTCAGAGGAATTTTTAGATACAAAAGAAGAGTTGGTTTCCCTAGAACAACACTCCACTCCTAATTCCAAATTTTCTATTCATGCTTTGGCTAGGTTCCCTTTCCCAAAATGATTAATGTCATTAGCTATATCAAAAGACAAAATATAGTTATTTTAATAGATGGCGATAGTGCTCAACTTTATCATCAAAAAATTGGCTAACCAACTACAAGTTGTTATGTCTATGCTTGTAATAATTTTAAAATTATAGTGGCCAATGGTAATACTATTTTTATGGGGGCAAGCTTCATAATGTCAATCTTACAATAGGGATTATCGATTGACCATGGATATATTTTCTCTTTCCTCAAGGGGCACAAATATGGTATTGATTGTCTAGTGGTTGCAAACATTGGGCCTGATCACTTATGACTACTCCCAACTTTGACTCAAATTCCACCATGATAGCCAAGAGTATACATTACAAGGACTGAAGGTGGGTGAAGTTCTTATGGCCATTTCCCATTATATGGAAAATTTGTTGAAGAAAGGGTGTTTTGGTGTTCTGGCCTAATTTCACTCTCTGGAGGCTCAACATTCTTCTCCTTTGTCAAATTTGCAGTGTCTCCTTGATATGTATCAAATAGTATCTAAGGAACCTAAGTGATTGCCCCCTCCAAGGTCGCATGACCATTCCATTCCCCTCATTTTGGGTAGTCATCCTCCTAAATTTGGCCCTATTGATACCCTTTTGAGAAAAAGAATGAAATTGAGAAAATTGTGAAGGAGCTCCAAGAGGTGGGTATTATTCACCCTAGTAATAGCCCTTAATATTCACCAATATTTGTGTTTCCTAAGAAATATGGGGGTTGGTAGATTTTCCCTAATCTATGTGAACTCAATAAATTAACCATCAAAGATAAATTTTCTATCCCTATTATTGATGCTTTTATGGATAAGCTCTTAAGGGCTCATTTTTTTACTAAATTGGATCTTCATTTAGGCTATCACCAACTTTGGGTCAAAGAAGCTGATATTCCTAAAACTACCTTCTAGACTCATGAATGCCATTTTGAATTTTAGGTCATGCCTTTTGGCTTATCCAATGCCCCCTCTACTTTTTAGAGCCTCATGAATATAGTGTTTCATGGTATCTTATGAAAATTCATTTTGTTCTTCTTTGATGGTATTCTCATCTACAATGTAAGACATGGACTAATCATCTTTGTCATGTGGAGATAGCCCTCATAATTTTATAGGAGCATTCTCTCTTTGCCAAGTGCTTTAAGTGTGCCTTTGGAGTTCAACATGTGGAGTATTTGGGCTATATAGTTTCACAAACGAGTTTCTAGGTTGATCCTAAGAAGATTGTAGCACTATAAGAATGGCCACAACCAAAGTCCATCAAAAATTTGCACGATTTCGTGGGCTTGACATGGATTATCACAAATTCATTGAATGCAATTTGGCTAAATCAACATATGAAAAAGAAGTGTGGATATCCTCCATGTTATCCAACAATGGTATCCTTACTCGTTGGGTCACAAGTTCCAATGAAAATAGATTATCATAGCCTAAAATATTCTTTGCAACAAAGCATGTCCTCCCTTGAACAATAAAAATGGGTGGAAAAGCTATAGGGATATGACTATAATATTGTCTAAGAAAGGTAAGGAAAATATGGTAGCAAATGCCCTCTCATGCCAATATGAATAAGAAGGCTCCATCTTTTCTCTTTCCATCTTGGTTCCAGATTAGATATATGGGATCAAGAAAGAATGGCATAACAACCTTGTAGTTCAAAACATCATTTAGCAGTTGAAATAGTGATCCTTAATCGGTGTTGAGTTTCCATTGAACATACAAAATCCTTACCTATTATGATTAGATTTATTTACCCCCCAAATTAGCACTCAATCCTTGGTTAGTAAGGGAATTGCACTCCTGCCCTACTATAGGACACTTGAGTTTCTTGAAAACCTATGAGTGTGTGAAGCGATATTTATTTTGGGTTAGCCTTAAGTAGGATATTAAGGCATTTACAGTTGAATGTGATGTGTGTCAAAGGACTAAGGGGAAACCCTCAAAGCTCCAAGATTGTTGCAACCACTTCCTATTCCCAATTAGGCTTGCACTAATATTTCTATGAATTTCATTGTGGGTCTTTCACTCTCAAGTGGTAAATAGGTTATCTTGGTGGTGGTGGATTGCTTGACCAAATATGTGCATTTCTGTGCATTACATCACCCTTACACTACTAATATGGTTTCTCAACAAATTTTGGATTCAGTCTTCAAACTCCATGGATGCCTCACTCTATTGTTAATGATCATGATTCATACTTCACTAGTAAATTTTGGCAAGAGTTGTTTAAGTTATAGGGCACTACCTTGAACATGAGTTTATCCTATCATCCTCAAACTAATGGTCAAAAGGAAATTTTCAACAAGTTCCTTGATACTTATTTGTGTTTCTTTGTGTTTAAGAAATAGAGATAGTGGGCCCAATAGAAACCTTTGGTTGAGTGGTGGTACAATACCACTTATCATAGTGCTTCTAAAATGACCCCTTTTGAGGCCCTCTATGGTACTCTCCCACCTTCCTTGTGTACTTATGTTTTAGGTTCTTCTAAGGCTACAAAATCTGACAACATTTTAGCCAAGCAACAAGACATCTCTTGACTACTTAAGGCTAATATGACACTAGCTCAAAATTGCATGAAACAATAGGTGGATAAACATATGTGAGGCCCACCCTAGTATGTCAAGATTATGTGCTCAATTGGACCAATTATTATGTTGATACACTTAGTCCTTGGATAATTGTGTATGGGCTTATGACCTTTGTTATAGACTATATTAAATAATGATGTTTGGATTAGAGTAATTGGATTAATTTGCATATGATGATGATGATGATGTTACTATGAACTAACAATGTTGTATTTCATTCAATTCTTATATTATGAAAGTATGTTTTGAATTAAACTATTATATATTCAATAATGAATAGAAATGGTCCATTTACAATGTTTAATTGTAATGAAAGGGAATATCTATGTTAAAATAGATTAGAATAATGGACATGTGATGTCTGTGAAAGGTAATATGAAAATTGAATTTGTGTAGAGATATGCATTGTGATGAGTAAATTGAAATTGAATTATTATTTGAACTATGAATGCTTGAATGCTATGTTTGATCACATTTCAAATTGCTTTGGCTATATGATCAAACATATTAATGGGTGCAATTGAGTGTGCAGGTATTTCAATGGCCAATGGAAATTTAGAGGTCAGTCAAGTAACCCCTATGAATTAACCCCATGACACCTAACCTAGTCCCTAAGGTGGACTAAGGTCTTTGTTTGATTTTGGAATGTTGAAATGTGTTGAGTCTTTTGTAAATTTTAATTGTTTGAGTGGCAAAACACTAAAGGGTTAGCATCCTACACAATGTTGAACTTCGACAGCTCAATCTGCACAACCTTGATTTGAGTATGGGATTTAGAGATAGATATGGGAAGACCTCTCTTCTACCTTTGGACAATTATTTAGGATATATCATTACCTGGATCCTCAAATTAGGGAGAGAGGAGAGGGAGTCCTCTACTGTCGCCTCCACACAAGACATCTCCCACTGAGAGGGAGATAGACTAACCAAAGGAGCTGCAAGAGACAATAAAGTTGTTGACATGTTAGGAGCTAGGATCCCCTCATGACATGTTGTAGGGGGAGAGGGAGCCACAGAGGAAGCAACCCGTGCTGGGTCTGAAGAAGTCTCAGTAGGAGTCAAGGAGTTCACCAAAATCGCACCAACCACCAAGGAAGTCCCCACATGAATGTGACTCACTGCCAAGGGGATGGGAAGAGAAGACCCAACATATTGAGAAGACACATCATCTGAAAGAGAGTCCTCATCTTGAGAGTTAGAACCATTAACTATCAAGTGGTCAATATGGGCATTCTACCACCATGAAGTCATGTCAACCTTGTGGTGAGAATGGGAACAATTAGATGCCAAGTGACCGATGGAAAAGCAACATCTATAGCGGAAGGGGAGACCCTCATAATCAAGCACCTAATTCCAAGGCCTATCCCCCACCATCAAAATAATATCCCTATGGAAAGCCTTGGAGGTATCAATGTCAACCTGAATACAAGCATACATGGTGAGACCCATGGTGAAGTTGTAGTGTCCATCTTTAGAAAGTGACCAATAGTATTACCAATGGCTTCATAACAAGATTCTTCCCAAAACTAGAGAGGAGGATTGGGAACCCTAACCTAGATTGGCCTGATATTGAGAGGTTTGGAAAGGGGGTTGAACAAGGAGGACCATGGCTTGAGCAAGAGGAAGTGCTCACCCCACATCTATAACCTACCATCCAACACCATGTCTGGATCATCCATAAAGTCAAAGATCGCAATGAAGAAGCCCCAAGCACAAGGGTAGAGATCGATCTTACCCTTAACAAGAAGTAACAATGAATATGAAACCCATTTGTTCAAATCAAGAATAGAGGGCCACAATCTATTAAATCTACCAATAATGCCATGATGACTGTAAAGATCTTCATTAGCCAAAACCTCATGTCCACAATCCACAACAAGGGAGGTTTGTGAACAAGGTAGGGATCGTAACTTGTCCCATAGAGGGCGAACAAGGAACCCCTCGCCAACAATGGCCGTATAGGACTAAGCCTTCATACCAGCAGAACCGTGACTAGGAGAAGCCACAGAAACTTGCTCCTTCACAACATCAATACCACGGATAGGAGAAGCCATGAGCACTTATTCAATCATCGATGAGATCTCAACGCCAATAACACGATCAACACTAGGGGAAGGTGACAAGTCAGATGAAAAATTGTTGCCCAAGCCCATGCCACAACCCCAACCAAAGTGAGGCAACAATGAAATAATAGTTGTAGATTGTAGGTCACAAGGGGTGAGTGGGAGCACCACTGGTTGTAGAGATTTGGGCACGAGCGTTGGGAAACTAGCAATGTATGCAATTGGAAGGGTTTCATACTAAATATATCTTCATACTCAATTCTACAATGAACAAGACATGATATGAACTTCTAATTCCCATCTCAATGTATCTTCTTCAGGAGCAAAACATCCAACTATGAACACTATTACACATTCATAACAGTGTTGGCATCAATGACAACCTTGTGACAGTGTTGACATCAATGATAATCAATACAACCATTGGAACCATATGTGTAACACATGACACTTGAGTTTCTTGAATACCTACGAGTGTGTGAAGCGATATTTCTTTTGGGTCAACCTTAAGTAGGATATTAAGGCATTTATAGTTGAATGTGATGCACGTGTCAAAGGACTAAAGGGGAAACCCTCAAAGCTCCAAGATTGTTGCAACCACTTCCTATTCCCAATTAGGCTTGGACTAATATTTCTATGAATTTCATTGTGGGTCTTTCACTCTCAAGTAGTAAATAGGTTATCTTGGTGGTGGTGGATTGCTTGACCAAATATGTGCATTTCTGTGCATTACATCACCCTTACACTACTACTATGGTTGCTTAACAAATTTTGGATTCAATCTTCAAACTCCATGGACGCCTCACTCTATTGTTAGTGATCATGATCCATCCTTCACTAGTAAATTTTGTCAAGAGTTGTTTAAGTTATAGGGCACTACCTTGAACATGAGTTTATCCTATCATCCTCAAACAAATGGTCAAATGGAGATTTTCAACAAGTTCCTTGAGACTTATTTGTGTTTCTTTGTGTTTAAGAAATAGAGCTAGTGGGTCCAATAGAAACCTTTGGTTGAGTGGTGGTACAATACCACTTATCATAGTGCTTCTAAAATGACCCCTTTTGAGGCCCTCTATGGTAATCTCCCACCTTCCTTGTGTACTTATGTTTTAGGTTCTTCTAAGGCTACAAAATCTGACAACATTTTAGCCAAGCAACAAGACATCTCTTGAATACTTAAGGCTAATATGACACTAGCCCAAAATTGCATGAAACAATAGGTGGATAAATATATGTGAGGCCCACCCTAGCATGTCAAGATTATGTGCTCTATTGGACCAATTATTATGTTGATACACTTAGTACTTGGATAATTGTGTATGGGCTTATGACCTTTGTTATAGACTATATTAAGCAATTATGTTTGGATTAGAGTAATTGGATTAATTTGCATATGATCATGATGATGTTACTACGAACTGGGTATGTTGTATTTCATTCAATTCTTATATTATGAAAGTATGTTTTGAATTGAACTATTATATATTCAATAACGAATAGAAATGACCCATTTACCAAGTTTAATTGTAATGAAAGAGAATATCTATGTTAAAGTAGATTAGAATGATGGACATGTGATGTCTGTGAAAGATAATATGAAAATTAAATTTGTGTAGAGATATGCATTGTGATGAGTAAATTGAAATTGAATTATTATTTGAACTATGAATGCTTGAATGCTATGTTTGATTGCATTTCAAGTTGCTTTGGCTATATGATCGAACATATTAATGGGTGTAATTGAGTGTGCAAGTATTTCAATGGCCAATGGAAATTTGGAGGTTGGTCAAGTAACCCCTATGAATTAACCCCATGACACCTAACCTAGTCCCTAAGGTGGACTAAGGTCTTTGTTTGATTTTGGAATGTTGAAATGTGAGAGTCTTTTGTAATTTTTAATTATTAAGTCGCAAAACACTAAAGGGTTAGCAACCTACACAACGTTGAACTCTGACATCTCAATCTGCACAACCTTGATTTGAGTATGGGATTCAGAGATAGATTTGGGAACACCTCTCTTCCGCCTTTGGATAATTATCTAGGATATATCATTACCCAGATCCTCAAATCAGGGAGAGGGGAGAGGGAGTCCTCTACCATCACCTCCACACAAGACATATCCCGCAGAGAGTGAGACAGACTAACCAAAGGAGCAGCAAGACACAATAAAGTTGTTGATATGTCAGGAGCTAGGATCCCCTCATGACATGTTGTAGGGGGAGAGGGAGCCACGAAGGAAGCAACCCGTGCTGGGTCTGAAGAAGTCTCAGTAGGAGTCAAGGAGTTCACCAAAACTGCACCAACCACTAGGGAAACCCCCACATGAACATGACTCACCGCCAAGGGGATGGGAAGAGAAAACCCAACATCTTGAGAAGACACATCATCTGAAAGAGAGTCCTCATCTTGAGAATCAGGACTATTAACTGTCAAGTGGTCAATGTGGGCATTCTACCACCACGAAGTCGCATCAACCTTGTGGCAAGAATGGGAACAATTAGATGCCAAGTGATTGATGGCAAAGCAACATCTATAGCGGAAGGGGAGACCCTCATAATCAAGTAGTTGATTCCAAGGCCTATCCCCCACCATCAAAACAATATCCCTACGGAGAGCCTTGGAGATATCAATGCCAACCAAAATACAGGCATACATGGTGAGACCCATGGTGAAGTTGTAGTGTCCATTTTTAGAAAGTGACCAATAGTATTATCAACGGCCTCATAACAAGATTCTTCCCAAAACTAGAGAGGAGGATTGGGAAGCCTAACCTAGATTGGCCTGATATTGAGAGGTTTGGAAAGGGGGTTGAACAAGGAGGACCATGGTTTGAGCGAGGTGAAGTGCTCGCCCCACAGCTATAACTTACCATCCAACACCATGTCTGAATCATCCATAAAGTCAAAGATCACAATGAAGAAGCCCCAAGCACAAGGGTAGAGATCGATCTTGCCCTCAACAAGAGGCAACAATGAATCTGAAACCCATTTGTTCAAATCAAGAAGAAAAGACCACAATCTATTAAATCTACAAATAATACCATAATGACTATAAAAATCTTCATTATCCAAAACCTCATGTCCACAAACCACAACTAGAGAGGTTTGGGAACAAGGCAGGGGTCGTAACTTGTCCCACAGAAGGCCGCCGCCACCACCGCCACCACCACCACCATGCCAACAATGGCCATATAGGACTAAGCCATCGCACTAGCAGAATCGTGACCATGAGAAGCCAACGAAACCTTCTCCTTCACAACAGCAATACCACGGATAGGAGAAGCCATGGGCACCTGTTCAACCACCGATGAGATCTCGACGCCAATAATACCATCAACACTAGGGGAAGGTGACAAGTCAGATGAAAAATTGTTGCCCAAGCCCCGACTAAAGTGAGGAGGCGACGGAATAATAGTTGTAGATTGCAGGTTACAAGGACCGAGCGCGAGCACCACTGGTTGTAGAGATTTGGGCGCGAGCGTTGGGAAACTAGCAATGGATGCAATCGGAAGGGTTTCAAAAGTGTGTGGGGGCAAGACCAGAGACATTTTGAAAATCTGATAACTAGGTAGGGTTTAATGAATTTAGTTAGAATGACTATTTCATGATCATTTCCATTCTAAATGGAATCTTTTATTACTTTTGCTCCCAGTAGAATCCTATTCCAATTCCGAGTAGAATCCCTTATCCTTTCTACTTTTACTGTTTTTATCATTGACAATTTAAGCAATTGTAGTTTGTGCTTACTTTAAATGAATGTTAAATGCTATTTTTTTTAGCTTTCAAAATGGAGCACCCATTAGGAGAATGTGTAAAATGGATATCATTATCCATATCTTTTTTATGAGTTTTTTGAATATTTGTTTTTGTGTTGGCTACTTATTTTTACTTTGACATATATCTTCATAGTAATTCACATGCAAATAAAAGTGGGGACAAAATGTAAGAGTGAAAATTGCATATCTTCCACATTTCCTATTTGTTTTTGGCTCTCTTTGACTTTATTGTCCTTTATGCAATGACTAAGGTACAAGTGACACATTTCAATGTAGAATTTAAAAATAGCTTGAACCTCACCTAATTCCATGTGCACATATCCTCAAGGACTAGTCTTGATTCTCGTTACATCCATTCATTATCCCAAGTCAAATCTGTGAACAGCAAAACCACTACAATTCTGTTTTGCAAGTGTGGAAATCACCCCAAAACTTATAAATTCAAATTTAAAACTTGGACTGAAGTCGACTCCCTCCAACTAGCTATTATGAGACAATTTGAGCACAAAATTGTTAACTTGTATTAGAGTGTTGTATTTTAGGACAAGCCTTGATTCATTTCAATCAACCTAGGAGCTCTCATTCGACTTGCATTGTTGCATAGGGAGCATAATAGAGCATCAACAATTGCATTGTCATCTTACATCAATATCCTAGGCATCATTGCATGTTTGCTTATTGTCTTTGATTATTGTATCAAGTTGTTGAATTGGTAACAAGGGTTTGACCAAAGGAGAACCTTCCTAGCATAGCAAATTCCTAAACGATGTCTATCTATACCACCTCCTTTTTAATACAAGTTGTAGACATCAAAGTGAGAAAACTCTAAGCATCAATTTTTGTATAGATCATTTCCAATCATAGGGTTTAGATTTGCATGCACAAAGTTCAATTCTACAAGCACAAAATTGAACCAAAACATTAGATAAGGAATTTATTGACATAGAGGCATTCTTCTAATTATCTTCTAAAGTCTAACACATTAACAAGTCAGTTAATATCATCTATCACAATCAAATCTTTATCTAACATAAAACTAAATACCATTATTTTATTCAACTTTCATGTATTTATAAGATTAATTCATTATCTTTGTTAATTACATATTTTAAAAAGTTCAAATGTTATTTATTTCCCTTTTAAAATAAAAAAACTTGGACTGAATTGATGTGGATTGTAGGTTGACCATCGAACATATATTTCTAGGAATTATTATTACACTTAAACTGACCATATATATATATATATATATATAATTGTTCTAATTAAGTTCAATTATGAATCTGCAATATGTAAAAAATTATTTAATTTTAATAACTTGTATGATAGAGAATAAAACTTTATTGTGTTCTATATAAAACAAATATCTTAATCAGTTGAAGGACAACAAATTAACTATGATAATAGATTTATAATTCCACAATATCAATTTCCTATGACTGGTAATAAGCGGTAGAAAGCCTCCACAAGCCTCTCTTCTTCTCCCATCACAAGAAATCCTTTCTCCACTTCATTATCTTTGCAATCCTCTTCTGGCCATCCCCTTGCATAATAATTCTCTGCAGTGTGCCAACTGGAATGTTGTGTGAAGACACCTATCAATATCCATTTCCCCTCATCCACCTCCACTGAAGATCTTCTATGAAAATGATCCCCCTGTATGATCAATTTCTTAAATGTAGAGACACATTTAATAACCAAACATAGCATAATGGCATCCTCATTTGAGGAATGCTTCTGCTGCAATGTTGGGTAGGGGTAGTAGATTTTCTTGTTAGCAATGGAATCGACAACACAGAGATTTGGAAAGGCTAACTCGTTTAAAAGTGACTCCGCATCAGGAACTGCCTCTGCACATATTATGAGTTCTTCTGGCCATTTCTGTTAAATTAATAAATATATCAGAACATTCAGTTAATGGAAGGGTTTAAATAGTTAGTGCATTCTAATTAATGTATCAATTGTTTATATGGGATTAAGTCTTACTTAAACAAAAAAAAAAAAAAAATACCTCCTACTTATCAACTAGTATGTTGTAATCAATATATCCATTGTTTCTGTAAAAACAAAACCTTACATAAACAACTATAATAATCCCAATTAAACAACTGGTATGTTGTAATCAATATACCCATTGTTTCTGTAAAAACAAAACTTTACATAAACAACTATAATAATCTTACTTAAACAACTAGTATGCTGTAATCAATATACCCATTGTTTCTGTAAAAACAAAACCTTACATAAACATTATAATGGGTAAAACCAAAACCTTTCATAAACAACTAATATATAAGTATTAATTATAATATCCTCCTACCAGGCCCTCACATTAAACAACTGGTACTTATAATCTCGGGCATAAACCCCCAATAATATACCTTGACTATAATGTACTGGTTGTTTACTGTTGGACTCACTCAACTCATAATAGAATAAAAAATTTATATCTCAAGAAATTATTGTTACCTGTATGGTTTGAATGCAAGACTCAACAGCTGAAATCTTTTTTGCTACAAGTTGCAGGGTCTTCAATTTTTGCATCTGCGCCAAACTTTCTATGCCTGGCACCTCCCAACAGGTATATGTCACCAGCAGCTCCTTCACTGATGAGCAGTGTTGTAAGCCTTCTATCCTCTCAACTTTGTTGCGCCCTTTCAGTTCAAATTCTTTCAGACAAGTTAATTCTGCAAAACTTGGAAGCGCATTTAATTCTGGACAGTCACTTATCAGCACTTTCTCCAACAATCTGCAGTGTTGTAAACCTTCTATTTTTTCAACTTTGTTGCGATCTTTCAGCTCAAACTCTTTTAGAAAAATTAATTCTGCAAAACTTGGAAGCACATCTAACTCTGGACTGAAACTTATCTTCAGGGTTTCAAGGTTCAGCACTCCACCAATACTCGTTATGGTTTTCAGCATTTTAGAATCAACCAATTCTATGTCTCTGACTGTGATTGGAAGGGTTTCGATCTCTCTTAAGTGCTGATTCTCAAAAAGTTGGAGAGTTAAAAGACAAGGACAACAGTCTTCGGGAATTGAAATTTTGGACACTCTTGTGTTGGTTAGATGTATTTTCTTGAGGTTGGACAAAGAAGAAGTAAATGGCCCCAGCCCAAAATCCAACTCACTGATTGGGCAATCAGATATTAACAAAACTTGTAGATCAATGAGATGTGTCAATGATTTTGGTAAGTGGGTTACCCTGGTATCTCTTAAATAGAGCTCTTTTAAGGAGGCCTGATTTGTGATGTGACGAGGCAACTCTTCCACTTGCCAGCAGAAAGAAAGTTTCAAGTACTCCAGCTTTGTCATGTTTTCTAGGATATCTGAATTTAAAGTAAGCTTGCTACACCAGGATAAATTGAGATGTTGCAGGAGTGTCAGCTGCTTAAAAGAAACCGGCAATACATTTAATCTGTTGGAACCATGCAAATCTAGATGCCGCATGCATGTCAAATTGCCAAAACAGCTAGGTAGTAATGACAGCCTTTGGCAATAAATTAAGTCCAGCTGCTCCAGCGATATTAGCAGGCAAAATTCATCTGGCAGACTCCTCATCTTCCCAGCAATCACCGAAACCTTTTTCAAATGCTTGAGATATCCTATTGACTTTGGAAATCTTTGGAATCTTTCGCAAGAAATAGTCAACTCTTTTAACTGCACCGGAGCCTGCAGCCAATTTCCACTTTAGTTACATGAAGAGGGTTGGAATTAACCATCACATACGTTTGCAGCTAGTAGTAGTTGAGCATCCTAACTTCAGGCTTTTCAAAATTATATGTGGTAATTTTAAATCATTCTAAAAATTTTAGAGCAATTTATTTGGTAAGGTCCCTGTTTATAACTATGGTTTCAAGTCTATATTATCAAATATGATGTCACATCAGCATGTTTCTTGTTGAGGTATCTAAAAAGACCCCCCAAAAGGGTGGACAAATAGTTGTACATTAAGTCATGTTTTGTTGGTGCGCTAATGTGACATCACATGATTGGTTACCTTTTAGATCTAAAGAGCATATTTTATTCAATTATAAGTACTTATAATCAACACTAACAACATTAAAGTCACAACTACTGTTACTAAATTTTTTAATATATTAAACCTTAAATCCACAAATACTATCACAGAAAAAAGATGCTTACATTATGCTTCCACAATTCCTGTAAGTTCTTTGAATTGATAAGCTCTAAAACTCTCAAATTTTTCAATGGTAACCAAGATGGAAGATTTTTATGAGCAATTTCAGACCAGCGAAGCCACACCAACTCTTTTGATAATTTGGCAATCTGTTTGTTCAGATAATTTCCTCTGACCACAAAAACTTTCAACCCGTGGGGAAAAAGTTGTCTTCTGAAACACCAACAAAATCCTGGAAACCTTGTATTTTCAAGGAAACGAAGATACTCCTGAGCATCATTAGTTGGGGCATCTAATATCATTCCGCGAATCTGGATCCCCGCCTAAAGAAAACAAGAAATTTATAATGGAAGTAAGCAAACAATGTAAGTTTCCATGCCATGATTTGTGACAATCTAGAAAACAAAGTATTACTCTCACCTCCTCGATTTGTGACAATCTAGAAAACAAAGTATTACTCTCACCTCCTCTTGTTTCTGAATGTCCTTAATCTGCCCTGAAGACCAAAGGCGATAGGGTGGTTGAGTAGTTGCAATTTCTCTCCCTAAATCCCTCAAATGATCATGCATTTTTATGTGATTGTTCTCGTTGATATCAACAAGACACTTACTCACAAGCCTTTCCCAGCTGTATCGACCATTCCACCCCAATCCATCCCATACTGCAATGGCTGTCTTCTTGTCTTCTCCAATGAAAAAACATGCTGTGTCCAAGAAGATCTGTTTTTCTTCCTCGTCTAAAGCATCATAGCTCACTCTCAACCTGTTTTTGATATCACTGGGCAATATTTTAGAGATTTTATGTAATAGATCGTGCCAGTAATCTTTACGAGACTCACCATAAAGAAGGCCTCCAATTACCTTCAAAGACAAAGGTAGTCCGTCGCAGGCACTCAAGAACTTTTCAACAAGTTCCTCGAATCCATGCATCGGAGAGGGTTGTAAGAATGCATGCAAACAAAAAAGCTGTTTGGCATGAGTGGGATTGAGGGTTTTCATTTCATAAATAGAGGAGACACCCCAACATCTGAGTAATTCTTTTTCTCGAGTTGTAACAATGATCAAACTTCCCCATCCAAGACTATCTTTTGTTGGTAATAAAGCATGCAACTGATCTATATGATCCACATCATCCAAAATGATGAGCACACAAATAGAACTTAAACAACTTGCAAGAATCCCCTTACCTTTTTCTATACTGTCAAAATCTGGTACATGACTGATACCAAGGTCCTTCAGCAAAGTTTTCTGCTTTTTAGGCATCTCACTTTTGGCTGAAGCATCTCGAACATCAAAAAGAAAACTTGCCCTCTGCATACATGAGTATTTCTGATTATATATTTCTTTTGCCAGTGTAGTTTTTCCCGACCCACCCATCCCCCAAATTCCCACAATTTGCACATTGTTTTGACTTTGGGTAGATTGAAGTGCAGTGATTTTAAAATCTTGGACAGTTTCAGTGAGACCAACGGGATGTTTTGCAACTTCTAATGGAACCTTTGCCATTACTTCCAATACACGAGTCACAATATTCTTCAACAGCCTCCCTTCATCACTAGAACATTTAGATCATAAAACACTAATCAGCAATGATTCTTCGAAAATTAAACTCTGTTAAAAGGAAGTACTGCATGAAAGGGGAAGTTCCCATAAGAAAATTGAAATTCAAATCGCTATTAATGTCTCCAAATAAACATAAAAGATGATGTGACTGAAAGTTCAGATAAAAAATTTGAAATTGAAATTAAATTGTTATTAATGTCCACAAATAACTATGAAAAAATAATGCCACTGAAGTTGAAGTACAATACAATAAGTTAAGAGAGAAGGTATATTGTTCTTTTTATAAAGCTGTGATCTCATGGAAAGGGGCTTCCTAAAATATTTCAACAGGTGCTGCTGGAATATTTTTAAGGAGTGTTTTAAAGTAAGTGGTCCCATAAATTTTGTATTATTGAGTAAGTTTAAAATTTTAAGCTCCAAAATTAATGAAAGTTGGTGGTCTTATTAATTTTCTAACAACAACTAATGTCTCAAATTTTTTAGGAAGTTGGCCGTTGAACAAGAATTTTTACCTCCAAAAATTATCCCTAAATTTAGCAGTAAAATCTCTTAAACTGGTGGGAGAAATTTCCAACCCTACCCAAACATGCACCCTTAAATCTCAAAATTAAAAAATAGGAGCTCCTATTTATCCAAAAAAATTCTAATTTATCTTGTAGAAGAAAAAAAATTGTCTCATGAAACCCCTTACTCTATGAAAATAGTCCCTGAAACCCCTCCATAAAATCACATCCTAAAAGAAATACTTGTATAAAAGCCTAAACAATTAAAGAAGAGAAAGCAAGGGTGCTTCCAAATACTGTCCCTAGGTAGAGGTCTCATGGAGCTGTAGAGGATCTATTTTTGTGGAACAAAGGGTCCCATGAAACTGTAGGAGTCCAGGACAACACTGAGAGGGGGGGTGAATCAGTGTTGTGTAAATTTTTAAATCTTTTTGCAAACTTTAACTTTCAAGACACAAAAAGAGAAAGATGTCATTGATTTCTCAAACACATATGCATATGACTAAGAATGAAGAAAGAGAACAAAACCTCATGAGCAAAGTATTAACATACACATATATAGATGAAAACAGTATGAGACATAACACAAATTTGCACGAGTGGAAAACCCTCCTAGGGTAGAAAAACTACTCCAAAACTGCCTCACTGGCTTAACCTTGAAAATATCTTTACAAGCCTCACTGGCTTATGTGAGTGTCTCACTGACAAATGGTCTCACTGACCTACAAGCCTGACTGGCTAATACAAGGCCTCACTGGCATAAACAATCACCATCACTAAAACATAAAACTCTGTGTGCAAGAATTGATTGCTAATCAATCTGATTTGCACTATTATACAACCTGTGTTTCATCATACACCCTTATACCTCCTATTTGTTTTTCAAGTCAAGACCATACAAAACAATTCCTTTTACACACCTTTACAACACTCTTATCTCTCCAAATTTGATTCACCTGATGCATATTCACTGGCATTTTATCTCCATGCTTGATTTGATCCTGTCAGTGTCATTCAAGTTGTCTTCAATTTTTCATATCCATTCACATACATTTCAACTGTATTATCAAATTATTTCATCACAAATCAAAACACCTGTAATGTCATTAAATATCATATAACCTTTCACATTCAATTCTTCTCTACTTTTTCAATCTCACTGTTCAATTTCCTCTTTTGCAAATCTTCATCTTTATTAAATTGAATGTCTTCAACAACAATATTTTTAATCTTCCCTTGTAGAAGAATATAAAATTTTTTTGATCATCTTCAAAAAGTCTCTTCATATTCCTTTGAAGACAATACATTTCCAATCCCATCAGAAAATATTCTTCAACCTGCAAGAATAAAAAATATATGCAAATATATTTTCTTCTCTGCATCATTGATATTGTTCAAAATATCATTCATCTTCTCCAAGTTGTAAAGAAACCACTTCCTCAATCTGCAAATAAAAACTTCACAAAGAAATACTTCAAATCCTGAAAAAATCTTTCATTTGATCCTTACAAAACTCTTGATCTTCCACAATTTCTTTCCACAAAAAAAATCATCTTTTTGTGTCAAAATAATCTCCATAAATATTTGTCTTACCAAAAAAACTCCTCAAAAATCTTGATGTCATCTCTTTAAATTAGAAAAAATAATTTCTAATTTAAGAAACATTAATCACCACAAAAACCATTTGATAGCTTTTAAAATAAAACTCACCATTTTAAAAATAAAAAAGACATGGGTATGGGCCGACCACTTAGTGGTTCAAGCAAAATTTTCAAAAAAATAAAATAAAGCCATAAAAGGCTTAGAGATCGGCTTCCTCCTTAAAAACTTTAAGAAATATATATACTATGCTCCCCTAAAAAGGCAATTCGATGCCTTTCATAAATAAAATGGAGATCATTATTTTTCGGGCTTCAAAAAACTTTATGTGGTTTCCTTAAAGCATGGTCTATGAAACGTGCCCATATAAATCCTCTTTATGAAAATCGAGCTCCAAAAAGTACATTGACTATCTTATAAAGTATTCGAATATGCAAATGTTCTTTTGAAAACAATTACCCTCACCACCAGTGATGACTAGAAATTGGGGCCGGTTTTCTTAATGTGTTAAGAGCCCTTAAACAGGTCACCTTAAGTGAAGGTGACTTGCTATTGCAAGTCAACTCTTAAACATAAGATAAAGTGCAGATTTTAGGACAACTGGAGACATGTTAGAAGATTTAGATGAAAGCTTTATTCTTTACAACACCAGTCCGTGTCATTAAGAATGAATATGAACTGCTAAACTGAGCCATGATCCTGATATGCATGAGAGAACTCCTCCAAACAATGTCACCAAGACAACCTAAGATTCTGATGATGTTCTCAAAACAACTCTAACCAAATATCTCAAACCCTTGCTCAAAACAAGCATCATGAACATATGAATGAAGAACATGAAACACAACAAAAACCAGATTACCAAAAAAAATGATCTTTGCATTGAAGGATAACTTGTGAACAACATGAAAGCAAGGAGCAACACATTTTGTCAACCAAACAAGAACCAACCACATGAAGAGGTCTATCATCAATGATCTATTATCAATGATAAGACATCACACTATCATCATAATTTGAGCTCCAACCATACCACCAACAAACCAACTTGAGAGCATCATACCTTCAAGAATTGCATTTTCATTTTTTGCACCTTGAGAGTGAGTTGATTTACTAATGTTCTTGTTCAACCTTCATGGAGATGAGTATGTATCACTAGATGAATCAAAACCATGACACCCTGATGAGATAAAGATCAATATATATCATGCAAGTTGTTTCAACACTTCAACCAATACACCACATCATATTCAATCTATCAACAATGACAACCTTGTCACGCTGCCACCATGAAAGAAGATGATCAACCAACTTAACATTCTAACACAAAACTAAGAACTCCAAAGATCAATATGAGATATCAAGAACATGAGAAACTATCTTGAGACCATCTTGAAGATATCCTGATCAAACACATCCTTGATAGACTAACACCTGATGAGCAACAACATCATGTGAATGCATACAACTCTTGAGACATCTGAACATCATGAATACTCTTGTATATCATACAATCTACTCAACACCTTTTTGACATCAATGACAATCAGCCACCATCAGAAACCAAATAATAAATGTTATGGTATAAATTAAAATCTTAATCTTTTCTTCCAAAATAGGAGTCTACTTTTTAGTTTGTTAATTTTGAGTAGATGCATTTGGGATGGGGCTGAAACTTTCTCCCACAACTTAAGGATTTTTCTGCCAACTTTTGGATTCCCACCATTTAATTTAAGAAAAATTTTGGAAGGAATTTTTTTTATTTAATCATTTCTAACCTTTTTATTTTAAGTCCTAAAGTTTAAAGCTTTATTTTTAAGCCTACCTACAACTACAAAATTCAACTACAAAATTCATGAGACTACCTGTTTTAAAATGCTCCTAAAAATTTTCAGCAACACCATTGAGATAATTTAAGAAGCCCCTCTCCATAAGACCGCATCAGAGCAGCCTAAGATCTAATGAATAATGTAAAAAAAACACCTACTGCAACTACAAAATTCATGGGACTACCTATTTTAAAAAAACAAACCAGAATCTTCCACATCTTATTAAAAAGTAAAGTTAAAAAGCCCAAAAGCAAAGCATGTGCTACATACTCATCATCACTCATGATCGGGCCCTTATAAAATGAGACGTTGTGGAGTGCCATCACTCCTCAAGCTTGTCTGTGCTGTATCTACCCTTCTTTTCATGCTCGGAAATGGCATCTGCATACATTCCTTTTCCTGAAGCCACCCACCGGAGATCCGAAGGTTGAACATGGTAGAAAACAGGAATAATAGTTTTGCCAGTTTTGAGCATAAAAGATAGCTCGGCCAGACACCAAGGCGATTGTGCATAACTGGGAGAAAAAATTGCAACATGAAGAAAAGCACCACGCATAGCATCTTCTAATGCTCTAGGCAAGAAGTCCCCCAGTTGAAGCTCTGCTGAATCAAGAAAAACCCTCACTCCCATGTCATTCAGAGATTGCCAAATAGCTTTCGCTAGCGTGTGTTTCACATCTCGTCCACGATGATTAATGAATACACCGCACGGCAGATTTTCAGAAGTAGATGCAGATGGCGGCGCAATTCCATCAAACGCATGTGTAATCTCGTTCCTTGACAGACGATCACTGCTAGTGCTAGATGCCATCGAATCCGATTCAACCAGACACAAAAGAGAAATGATGAAAACAAAAGTCAAGCTCTCGACTTGGTAAGAGGAGAGAGAGTGATAAAGAGGATTTGTGTGAACAAGTGGCTGAGGTTTGTGGAGGAAACCGCTAGGAAGAATCAGACCCACTTTGTACAAGACGTGTCTAGAATTTGAAAATATACCTGTGATGTTGGCACTATACTAATCAATAGTAATTTTATACCTAGTTCAAAATAAAAAATTAAATATTTGTCCTTTTTTATTAGTCAAAATTGACCTTCAACTATTAGAATGGATGATATTTAAGAATAGTTGGTGGGGAAACTTCACAGTCAACTTAAAAGAAATACTAATTCCCCATCAAAAAAATTTATGAGTTGGAAATTTTTTTGAATGACCACCCTTGAGGGTTGAATGGACATCAAGAGACTTTTTGGGCCTTCCCTGTTAATGGAGCACAATTTGAGCTAGTCTATCTGTGGAAAACTTGTGTTCATAAAAAAGAGGTCACAAGTTCAAATACATAACCTTGTTTGAGCATTTTCACAAAAAGCAGTGAGTTTTCAATGGAACACAAATTCCATGTATACTCCTAGAAGAGAGAAATGTCATTCAGAGAACCCATTACAGAGGTTAGACTAAAAAGACTTCATAATTCAATTTGAGGCCATACATCAAGCGATCCTGAATGTCTTAGGGCCAAATTTTGTGGAGACAAAGATGCGTTGCAGGGTCAACTTGGACATAGATAAGGACCACATATTATTGAAGATTGCATGAGCTTGTTGTTTGGGCAGAGTACTGGGGAGGTTTGGAAGAGGCTCTTCAGACAATGGCTTATGGTTTCGTGCCACTCTTGCCAATCACCAGAAATGAGTTTTGAGGTCTGCTTTCGATGGCTTCCTTTACACAAATGGAAACTAGGTCTGGGATTATGACTGCGGTTGTTAAGGAAATGCAAGCCCAAATGAAAAAGAGCGATCAAGATTTTCAACCCACGGTGAATATGTCTGTTCTAGATTTACCCTCTCGAGCTTTCTCCATGCAGCAGGACAGTGAGAGGGTTGTGAGAACTCACTCTACTTCAATATCATCAATTTTAATGGTCAAACAGTCAATAACAATTTTACACTTCATCCACAATAAAATGTAGTAAATATTTGTCCTACTTTTATTGGCCAAAATTGACCTTTGACTGTTAAAATGGATGATATTTAAGAATAGCGTTAAGTAGTGGGCAGTGGAGGGTGGAGGAGCGGGTCACATCTGGTGCAGGTCCAAGCCAGCAGGTGGTCAATGTATATGATGATGACAAGTTTTCTCATCTTGCTCTTCCAGTCTGTAATTTCTGCTACTATATGTGGATTACATAGTGTATTAGATTAGAATGTATGTATGAATCCCTGTTTTCAAGAGGTGGATTCATCTTAGATTGTAAAATGCAACTAAAATTTTAGAAAATAGGCAATAAACCATCAATTTCCAGGCCTGAAAGAAAGCATGTGAATGAAAGATATGGTTTAGGCTAAGAAATGGTTTGGCCCATATCCATACCAAGCTCTATATGAAAGCAGTAAGGGGCTCCAAATAACCAAACAATGAAAAGGTGTAGATTCATTCAGAGATCTTGGAGTACATAAAATAGTGTCCCGTACATTTGTTAAATGCCACAATAGACTAGTCCTGAAGATTCTTTTGACCCTTTCTCTAGAGCACACTGTATTGTTTTAACGTATGAAACAGACGAAACTGCCCTGTTCCCATTACATATGACCTGTCGAGATAGGTAGATCGCAAGTAGTTTTACTACCATTGACGTTGGGTAGAGGTCCCCACTTAAATGGTTGACCGTACAGTTAACCTCTCTACAATGTTAATTAGGTCAAGCAATAAAATGTCTTAAATGTTCTAAAGTTTTTGTTAAAGGGTGAAAGGGTTAGAACATATGGTAGAGGAGAAAATATCTCCACATAGAATAAGTTAGGTTAATTAAATAATTAGCAATTGGATGCATAGGTTTAATGGGTACATTGATAATTGATAATTAAGGATAATATAAAGTTTACATCTCATAACATCATTTTTTTTTTTTTTATGGAATAAGCAGAAAGAAAGAATGCATAAACAATTACAGAAGAGAGTCATAGACATGAGGTCAAAAAACCATGAACTGTTCACAGAAAAAACAATACTGTTGTTAATCATACATAGAAGTGAAGATTGGCTAGCAAAACAGTTCCTTGCGCTCACCAAGAGATGACAATGTCAAAAAACTGAGTGAATCACAACAATAAAGCGATTAAGTAGCAAAACAATAGGAACAAGACCATACAGTCAAGCAACAAACATCATTGGCACATTAAGAATAGTTGATTGATCCGCTTGTTCCGGCCATAGAAATCATTTCGCAACCTAGCCCCTGCATCCATCCAAGAGAGGCCCTCAAGTTTGTTGTTACAAATTCACCAACTGGAATTGTGCTAGCTGACATAGCAGAGTCAAGTATTGCAAGTAGAAATGCTATTGATCTTCTGAGTAGGTGCACCATGGAGGATGGACGATCTATGTTGAACTTGGAATGCCATTCATATTAAAACCTCTGTAGCGATCCAAATTAATCTCCCAGCAATGGCTAATGTCTAAGAGGAGGTATTCTAGGTGATTTGAGAGTTATTCTAGACTCCCTCAATGCACTGAAGTTGTAAAAGAAGGTTGCAAATGGTGTTAATCAATGCAACATTAGTTCTCTAATGATCTTGAAGGGCGGAGGATAAATTGGTAATATGGAGGTTCAAACTAGAGCAGACCATCTGCATTTCAATTTGTCTAGGATAGAAAGTGTCAGAAAAGATAGCCAAGCAGTGAAATCTCCAAATGAACTTGAGGATCACATGCCTACAAGTGTGTGTGATGACATTGTGAAAAGTAGAGGTCCCCAGGAGTGCAGATTTCCATGACCAAGGTTGAGGGAAGATGGTAGGGAGTGCGGAGAAGAGGGAAAGCCAGAGGTGATGAATATGGAGACAAAACCAAAAGGCATGTTTAATGGATTTCTTTTTGGCACAAAAGGGACAAGTTGGAGGAGGTGAAAGAATTTGAGGCGAATGCTGATAGGAAGCTTGATGTGAAGGATTTTCCAAGCCGTAAGTTGGGATTGAGCATCAGCCTTGGATTTCCAGATCTGGAGACTAAGTTTATTCCATCTTGAACAGATGAACTTGCAATGTCATTTAACATTGAGACGAGGTGCTAAAGTAATTGACAAAAGAAGTTGTTTGTAGATAATTTTGAGGGGAAAGAATCGAAAGCTATGAGTACGAGATCATCTCCAATCTTTAAAGAAATTAGCATGGCAATGTAACAACATTAGGGTATAGAGTTCAGGAGGAACCTATTGCTGAATATTAAGAATTGGTTGTTTGTCAGAGGAAGACAGATTGTATTGAATTTGGAGATGCTGCCATGATTTCCAACTACAACTTGTTGGGTCCTGTTAGAGCCATACTTCACCATCCCCAAAAATTTGCTTAAAATTGTTAAGTATGGCCCCTCTTGTGTTTTTCCTTGCTTCGACACCTCGAAAAAACCAAAAATCTTTAAGTGTTATGCTTTTGTCGGCCCTTTGGTGCCTATTCAGAACTTGTTGGAGGTTCTAGTGGTTTCTGGAACCCCTGACATGGTTCCCTAGTTATATCATCCCCTTGACTTGCCGACAATACCTTAGACTTGGTATTCACATTATGGTGTCAAAGGTTCCAGTGGTTACCACTAGAACCCCTAGCATGGTTCCCTTGTTCCATATTTCCCCCGAACACCCAACACTAAACTTAGGAGACTAACAAATGAAAAGATGTTGGTGGTTCCTCAGTTCCCACTAATCACTGAAGCTCCAACAAGCCCAAGGAAAGGTGGAAACAAGGAAAAGGTAAATTTAGGACTTTCTCATTTTTCAAGAAAAAGATGTTGATGGTTTTGATGGTTCCCAGAACCACTGGAACCTCCAACAAGGTTGCATTGGTTCCTAATGTTAGTGTGGGCTCTGATAAATGGAAAAAGTGAATGAAGGAAGAAATTCAAGTGAATGAAGGGAAAGAGACAAAGTAGAAAGGGGGGCACAAAGGAAGAAAAGAGAATAAACCCAAGAGAAAGAAGAAAGAGAGGTTATTCCTAGTGGTCAAAGAATCACCGATAGGTAGGAACAAAGAGAGAAAAAGGAAGAGAAAGGTGTCGATGATTTCGATGGTTCCTAGAACCACCAGAACCTCCAACCAAGTTCTTAGTGAGCCTACAGACTTTGACAGTGAACATGTTTTTTTCGTGGGTGCTCAAGTTTAAATTCCTTCCTGCCATCTAGAAATGCCATTAATGCTCAACATAAATAGATTAGAGGTAAGTGAGGTTAAATGCAACAGATATAAAGGTAGGTGGAATTTATTGTAGCATGTATGGACAACTTGTTGATGATTGTTTTTAGACAACTCAACAATAGAGTAAAACACTAAGTATCCCACTCTCTCTTGAATAAAGTTCCTTGAAGGCTAAGCTATGTGATCCAATGAGGTAACTTCAAGGTTCCTTATGATTTGTAATGGATGAACTCAGTGAATTGATGTGATATTGCTGATTATCACAAAGGGACTTACACAATTATTCTGACAACTTACTTATTTCACTTATGGGAGACAAACACTTAGAATTTCTAAGTACTACAACTTTCAACGTATGATATGGCAATGACGTTCTTGATCCTAATTCCTAACAATGATAGATAAAAAACACAAAAGATATAAGGTTTAAGAAACTACTCTAATCCTAGATGCAAGAAACAATTATTGATCAGGTGAAATCAACCAACTTTGTTTCACCAAGTTAAACAACTACACAAGGTTGATGCAATCTTCTAGTGTAATCAAAGATGTTCAAATTACTTATGTTCATGAAAGTTCAACAAACACAAACAATTAAAGTTAAGATCACTTTGTTCAGTCTAACCATACACTGCACCTTGCAAGCCACTAGTCACAAATGGTATGAACATATAGATTTCACCATAAAACAATAATAATCACTTGCATCAACTAACATAACACTTAAAAAGAAAACTTATTCTAACTTAATATTCGCTTGAAGAAATCGGAAACCATTCAACACTTTGAAACATAGACAAAATCACCAAACCAATGATTCTTGTATTATCTCAAAGAGTTTTGCAACAATTTTTCAGAGTCTTCAACCTTACAAATGAGAGCAAAAGGAGCCCTGATATAGGCTTCAAAATACATGAATGGTCAAGATCAATTGGCAAAGCCAATGGACCAGATTATGCCACCTCAGTAGGTGGTTACAACAAACTACTATTTTTAGTATATGAAAGAGGGAACAAAGGCATGTTTCCCAAGAAGATAGGGATGACACATCAAAGCCTATGAGGAATCTTCATGTGAGTCACCTTCACTGGTACTATGAAATACAATGAATCTGGACACCACTTGCTTGACATCATCAAGAGGTACACTTGGCACGTTCTTAATGGTTCCTTCAGCTTCAAGTACATCAACTGCATAAATGCCAAGTGTCTTCTCCCAATCAGTCATTTTAGCCTTGTTGGCACCAAGGTGGATGGCAAGTGAAAATATGCTATCAAGTCTCTCATCAGAAATATCATCTTCTTGAAAGTAGAATGCTTTGACTTCTTCCTTCATGCGATCAATAGTCATCTCTCCAAAAGGATTACATATCTTCATCAATGATGCATGTATACTATCTTGTATCCTTTGAATGACACTTCTTACTCTTGACATGTCTGTTTCAACTCTATCAAGTAGCTGACCTTTCTTATGAAAGCAATAGTACCATGACGAAAAATCATATGCCGCTCCTTCTTCAACTATCTTAGCATGTATCAACTCATCAATTGAAGTTCCTATCAAACTCTTCAAATGTGGCATATATTGTTCTTTGATGGCCCTAAACTCAACACAAGCTGTTAACAATGCAAGTACTCTTTCCTTAAGATCACCAACCTTATCATATACTTGCATGATATCTTCAAGATGCTCATATGTCGTTTCTCTTGACCTCTTCATCCAATCATATGTCGTTTCTGGAGGAAGAATGGGTGGAGGTGTAGAAACTCTTTCCTGTTGATGGATAGGATGCATTGGGTGTTGAATATACTATTCCAATGCTTGACACCTTTGCTCAGCCTTTATCCTTCCTTCTGTTTCCTGTCTTATCATATCTTGAGCATTAGCAACTGAATCTTGAAGCTCTTCCTCTACTTGTGCTCCAGTCAATGGACCCAAATCAATTGTGTTGATATCATAATCTTTAGGTACAGTATCCTCTACATTCTTTTCAACTCTTGAAACAGCTACGTGAACCTTCCTTATGCCAGTTTCATCCTTAGTTATCTTCGAAAGAGTTGTTGCTTTCCTCTTCAGCTTTTCTGTTGACATGTCTACTAGCAAGCCCTCAACTGGAATAGGATAAAAATCTTCTAGTTCACAACTTTCTTTGATTCTTTCCTGTAACCATTCCGACAATGATGAAAGATCCCCTGGTCTTTGTACTTGCCTTTCTTGCATGGGCAATGTCTCTTCTTCAGCGTCATCTTGATAGTTAGTTTTGCCTTCATCAATTATTTCAGTATCATGTGGACTTGAAGGTACCTCTTTAAATGGAATGTCTTGATCTTCATTTTCAACTTCATGCACAACTATATCTTGATTTATTGGAGTACCTCCTGGTTGTCTAGATGAAGCAGTCTCAACACTTATCCTCTTCCTTTTCTGACTTGACTCTCCTTGTGTATATTCAAGTTGCTTCCTTTTCCTTGCTTGACTTGAATCTTTTTCATTCCCTTTACTTCATGAGTCTTTGTCAGATGTACTGTGTTGTACTTGTTGGCCAACTTCTCCCATCTTTTGGTACATAAGCCTCTTTCCTTCATCTATCAATGCTTGTACTTCATCTTTTGCATGCTCCTTAGTGATGACAATGATTGTTTTTATCAACTCTTCATCATATGTTCTTTCTCTTTCAGTCCAATCAATGGTATATGGCAGATTCTGCACTTTGTTAAACTCATCCTTTGAAAGAGTCATGTCATCATCTAACTGATCAAGAATCCTCAACACTTTTGTAGCCCTTACCAAATCCCATCTCAATCTTGAACATTTTTGCATTCTAATATCTTCATCATCAATGGCATTTGCCCAATGACCTTCAAGTTGATCTATATGTTGATAGGTAGGATATGACTGCTTGATTGCTCTATGTGGATCAAAGTTCTCCCTCCTTGAATCATGAAGATGCAAGTGATATGCTTGAAGCTCAATTTCGGAGTGCTCAGCTGCTTGTAGTGATGGACATGAATAGTATCTCCCAAGATTTAGAGGAAACTACAACTCAACCTTCTTTCTTGCCTTTTGCATTTTATGGAACTCCAACAATTGTCTTGATACTTCTAACATCACTATCCTATTAGTAGGATACCTTGGCAATCTATACGAATATGATGTGAAGCCTTGAATCCTTATATAGGTGAACTTATCATATTGAATATAATATCATCCATATTGTTCAATGAAGGCCCTAGCAGCACCTGCCAATCTCCTATGCAACTCTCTTCGCAATCTCCTCACTGTATACATGGCAAATGCATCATTGAATCTCTTGTAATGGTTGATGTTCTTGAGATGAAGCTATGTATAACATTGGTGTGATAGGATTTGATTGGATTTGATGCCCACTTCTCCTTCAGAAGTTAATCCCTTGTAGACCACATTCCTCGCCAGTATGTAGACAAGATAGGAAGTCATATAGAAGGACCTTGACTCATCAAAATCTTCAAATTGCTCATCAAGGCAGTGACTTATAACCCCAACCCAATCAATCATCTTATTCTTCATGAAAACATGATCAAGATATGTATACATCCATCATTCAAAAGTTGATGATTGAGGCCTACCTATCACTCTATTCAAGTACATGATGAAATAACTTATCTCTTGCTTGAAATTGGCCTTGTGAAATTTTGGATCTTCAGGATTGTATATCTTTGTTGAGGGATCCACCATCCACTTCTTCCTCACTTCTTGCATGTATTGCTTGGATTTGGCCTCAAAGGTCTGTTGTGCAGTTGTAGGACAAATGAACACTGTCTTTTGATTCAGAATATTGAAGATCTCTTGAATAGCTTCTCTTTGTAGATAAGCTAGAATAGTTCTATTCTTAGCCACAATTCGCCTTCTTTCTCCATCATAGCATTGAGTGCTTTCCAACACCAATTCAGTGCATGGCAAGACATGTGGAAAACATGTTGCTTGTATGATACCACTCTTAGCAATAGCCTTGATGTCTTCATTCCTTGTAGGTGCGAGAAAGAAGTCTTCAATCTCCTCTAGGTTGACATGTCCCATGTTGATGTCTCCTAGGTTCTTCCAATGCGTCTCGAGCTTGGACTCCGGTAAAGTTGACTTGGCATCCATCTTGATCATTACTTGACGCTCCTTTGCAGTCATGCCCATTTACCTATAAGATGAATATACCTCTATTAGTGACTTCAAATGATAAAATTACCTTCATAAGACTGATTTTTGCATGATAAAGCTATGAAAATCTGAAAATTAAACAAGTAAAAGGTAATTTTATAGATTAAAAGTAGCTGAAACATACCTTTTGGCAAATTTTTAGACTAAAATAATGCAGATTTCTATAGAAAATGGTGAAATATTAGCTTGGAATGACAAAAATTAGACTTAAAAAAGTGCAGATCTGCTATGAAAACTTACTACTCCTCTTCCAAAAATCACTCCTAGAGATGAATTGCAAAGTGAATGATGTTTGAATGAAGTGGGCACTTGGGTTTATATAGGCGATTTGCCTTGAAGAAAGAGCTGGTCAGCCAAGGCAAGTCGGCCAACATAAGGCATTTAATGTGTTTTGAAATTTTCAATTTTTAAAACAACTCCTAATTTATGCGCCAAAATTGGTGGACCAATGCATGAAATGCACCTTATGTCTAGGCCATTCACCAATGATTTAAAACATGTTTTAACTTTAAAAAACTTCCAGGATCTCTAGGTGCATATTTGAGGTAGAATAGGCATGAATTGGTGCCTTGACTAGACAAATGCCTCCCTTAAACTTAGGCGTTGAAATTGGTGCAAATAGACTGAAATGTGCACCTTAATCTATTCAAGCTTGCTACTTACCACATATTGATTAGGGCTTCATATTAGAGGTTTGAGAAACTCTTCTCCTTTCTAGGCGCCACCCTCATGTCAAACTGAGATCTAAGGAGATGTGAGTTGATTCATGCCTTTCAAGGCTAGGTGCTGAAATTGTTTTCATGAGTGGAGATATGCACCTAGCTTTACTTAGCTATTTTCTTGGCTTTTAACACCTTCATTGGCTTATTCAAACTTGTAAGAGGCTCTTTCATCTTCCATTTGCTATACTTCAATGTTTCTTGCTATTCACACCCAAGGCGCTCAAAATGACAAAAACAACAAGAAATGGTGCCTAGAATGGGATAAAGTATTGACAAGACTCTAAGGCGCCCTTTAATGATGTTAAAGGTGTGATATAGTGCCTTAACTTGGTGTGATGCTTACCTCTAACTTGCATAATCTTCACGACTTGTATAAACTCCTATGAACTTACATCATTCCCATGGCTTCAAGGTTGATGATTTCAACATGATTTCATTCTAGGTGCCCAAGATGAACTCATCAATGGTGGAAGTGCGCCTCAACTTCTTGGCTTACCCTTAGGCATTGTGGTGATCTTAAGTCTCTTCCTACCAAGGCATTGTTGTTTAAAACCTTCTTACTCCACGGTGACTTCAAAATTCAAGATTCTTAGCCTCCTTATTCCTAGGCGCATATTGATGATTATTTGAACATGAATTGGCGCCTATACCTCTTGACTTAGTTTGTTTACTTTCCTTGTCCTTAGATCATTGTAGTTGCTCTCAAACACCTCTCCAAAGTTAGCCACCTTCAAGACTTGTAGTTTCAAGTTGACTTCTCCCTTAGGCACAAATGTGAGGTTGTTTTGATGGAAAGTAACGCCTTGATTCATGATACTCAATTTGACATGCTTGATCAACTTTGGGATCAAGATAGATTGCTTCTCTTAAGGTGCCTAACTTTATACTTCACAATATCTTCATTCTATATCAAGGTGCTCGAAGGAGGCTCTAGAGGTAGAGGAATGTGCCCAAGCCTTCTTGTCTTGGCAATCAAATAGATTCAATCACTTGTCTTGACTTTGCAAGAGACCATTCTTCAATTGGGTGTTAGATCTTAGGACTTATAACATTCAATCTCCAAGGCGCCAAAATGAGGTTGTTTTGGTGGCAAAGTGCACCTCACCTTCAAGATGTCCAATCCCTTCCAAGGCGCCAAAATGAGGTTGTACATATGTAGAAATGCGCCTTGGCTTGAAAAGGTTGGAGAAGTTAGATTTAGGCACTTAGAAACATCTTGAGATCTTAACTCTTCAAGTCGCTCATTGTTGAATAGTTGAATCATTTTCCACTCAAGGTGCACTTTCAGGATGCTACAGATGACAATAGGCACCTCGTCCATACTTAGCCACTTTATCTATAAATCCTCACTCATTGAAGCATATTTGAGTTCAAAATATCATTCTCACATAGGCATTTATACTTAGCTTGCAAATTCATTGACTGATTGACTCAGAGATAACACAAACTACTAACCCTAAAACGACTAATTCTATGAATAAAATTGGGGGTCCCCATTTGCAATGGGGTGATGTGTGATTTGGTCACAACACAACCTACATAAGTTTTTTCTGCTCAAAATCTTGTCAGGTCAACAAAGAGAGAATGAAATGCTATATATGCATGTTTGTAAGATATAAAAGTTTTTGGTTGCTGAGCCAAATTTTGGACTTCTGGTGCTTCAAGCTTATTTTAGGGCATCAAACATTGTTGGTCTGGATTGCAAGTGAAGGAATACATTTGGTACAACATATGAAGGATTTGTAAAGCACATCTATATGTGATGGTATGTCCCCATGGGAGATTGTGACTATTTAGGGGGATGTTTGAACACAGTTACTCATCCCCTCTTACCACATTTGTCAGTATGATTGTAACCAATGTCAGATGTATGTGTGACAACATCTAATACAACATAAAGATTTTATATTGGTATCTCCTTTGTTACATATGGGTTATTGCAGTTCTGATATAGATTATTATGTCCATTATATGAGATGTAATATGTGATTTATATGTAAATGCATCTCTGCTTCTATTGATGTTATGCTGGATGTATCTCCTTCCTCTTTTTTGTTCATGACTCTATTTCCTAATGGAGTAGGAAGTGGTCCATATTGGTGAAGGGCCAACACTCTCTTTTATGCATCCTCTATCCTAGGTAGTTGTAGGACCAAATTAGGTTTCACATGCTATTCATGATTAAATATTATAACCAATTATTTATCTTAAACAACCTTCATTATTCAAATCACTTATGACTCATGTGTATGCATACATGCACCTTTTAGTTTATGTATGAAATGTTAAGTGGATTCATCTTGTGAGGATATCATAATGCTATCAGTTATGAGTGCATCTATAAGGTGTAGTAATCAACTTAATCGGAGGGCTTGTGCAGCTAGTTAGTCTTAGCCTAGTTACAAGTATAGGGGTCAAGTGTACATTGAGTATGGATGCTACTGTTTATATGTGATTCATCATAAATGGTCCAAAACCCTGTTAAGGATACCTCTAGGAATACCCTCCTGGGTCTAGCTAAGCACAAAGTGCAGGAGAGCATACCCACTCTCATCAATTGGCCTTTAACTATCTCCCCTTTTGAAAATATGTCTTGTCCTCAAGACATGCAGTACTAGTTGCTAGGCAAGATGTTCTTGTAGATTACTTTGCGCTGAGTTAGTATAGTGTTCCACTGCTTTTTAGCCTGTTGCAACACCTGTATGTAGCCTTCTATCTGAATATGTGTTGTCTCTGCATCTGCAAGACTAGAAGGAATCTGAATCTTTTGAGCCATCTACTTGGCCTCTCCTAATATCCCTATTAAGTGAGCCAACCTTAAGCTAACCACTTCCCTCAACTGCTTGATCTGTGACTTTATATGTTCCCTCTGATCTTGTAGCTATTACAGTTGGGTGTGTATGGCCTCAATCTGTGCCCTTACTGCTCCATGCATGTCCTCTACTCTTTTTGTTGGCTACATTATTGATAGACATTTCTCATTTTATTGTAAATCTATGATATGTTACAATGTGTTAATGCATATACAAGTGCAAGCTAATAAAGTTGCGCTTGAGATGGCCCACTTATAGGTTCTTTTGGACCACTAGGGAAGCATTCCTTGTATGGTTGCTAGAGTGTCTCTTTCCAATAGGGTCCAATCATCTATTCAAGGGCTTTGATGTGGTAGAAGTTAAACTACCCATGGGCATGATTATTCTCATATTTCTCAACATAGAGGCCATGGTCACAATGCTCATGATTGGTCCTAGTGTTCTTGATAACATTTACCTTTTCCTTAGTGTCATTCTAGACAAGCCCCAAGTTGACTAGATAGTGGCAAATTCCATATACTCACCTTGGCCATTTCTCCTTCTAGGGCTGCTTATTAACCTCTTGAGAAAGTGAAAACTAATTAGGATGATCCAGATGATGTCCCTACTACCTAAGAACCTATTCTTGATGGAGAGGAAAATGTGGATGTATAAAACTAGATGATCATGACCCATCTCCTACTACTATTTCTATAGCTTAGTAGCTTTGTCTCTCTTTGGATATGTATAAGGCTTTGCTTTGTCTAAAGTTTAAGGTGTGACTATCTCTCTCTCTCTCTCTCACTCACACACACATTAACACCATTATTTATTTTTTAACTTTAGTAAGTCTTAACATGGCATATATCTTCATTAAAGAAGTGTTCTATAAAAGTAAAACGAGTTGCTTTTAGTTATTTGAGCTCTTTTAGGATTTAATTATCCTCGAAGAAGTTGTTAGTGAAATGTAATTGAAAAATAAGGTTTACATTTTGTAATAAAGCCACTTGAGTGATTTAGTTTTAGTAGTTAAAAATGTTTAGTTAGTTTTGTGTTAGTTGAGAGTTAGTTTTTGATAGGGTGGTTTGGGGAAGTTGCATGAAAATGCAATGCTTACATTGTAATTGACCCCTAATGAGCATTAACAATATTAATATATTTTGGTGTTTATTTTGAAAGCAATATGATTTAATTTTTACATTATTTATATACCTACCTTTTTCAACATGGCAGTAGATCAAAAATGATGTCTGGGGATGGATAATTAATTGACTAGAAAGAATTCTTCACATGGAAGAAAGGAGATTGATAGCGAATCTGGGTAGAAGGAAACCGATAGCAAGTGAAGATCTGCTATGGTGAAGAAATGCTACTATTTCTATAAATACTAAATAATGTTGTTTATTTGTTCTACCTGGCAACGACGACCGAACAAATCCTCTTGTTCGCCATTGTTTTGGTAGAATAGTGTGGTTGCATATTGTGTCTATTTACAATAAGTTACCTTTTTGGTAGTCATTGTTTGAGATGCCACATCATCAAAGGAATTTGTTGTTCGATCATGTGTGAAGTTTGAGCATGCTATAGATCCCTTTTATCTACCAAACATTCATAAAGATAGTTATTTTATTCATATTGGAGATATTTTTGGAGTGGTTAGAGTTTGATGTTTAGGGGGAATAAGTCAAGCCTAGATGGCGCATATATATATATATATAAAATGTGAGTTTGGGGTTATGCAAAACGAATTTAAAGAGAGACAAAGTCTTTAGATTCAAATGGACTCGTTTTTTTGTTTTCCCCTACATTGGGCAAAGGAAGATTAATATTTGGTTTGGCATTCCTGTGATATATACATATCACTACCAATCTTAATTTAATTGTTGCAATCAATTATTCATGCATAGGAAGACATCTTTAGAGCCCTTCTATTCATGCATATCATCTATTTTATGTAGAGCATTTTTTAATTTGATAAAAGCTGTTTACACTGAGGACCGTCTAAAATCTTTCAGATTTTAGTTGTCGACAAGCATAGAGTAAGCTGCCAAGTGGAGGAAGTTTTTAAACAAAAAGTTATTAGAGCTAACTACTAGTGGTGTCACATATGGCTAGCCTTTACTTTTTGTTATAATAGCCATGTATGTTGACATCATGATTTAAATGCTAAAAACTTAGTAAGAGTTATTAAGTGGGAGAGTTGTAAAATAAGGGTATTGTAATGTCCAAATATTTGTATATATATCTATTGCAGGGATTTTTGTAAATAGGTGTATTATTGATTGCGACCAACACTTTGAAAATGAAAATTTTTATCATGTCATTGTCTGTTTATATTTTTGAGGCAATCCATGTTATGCCTAAAGGGAATTCCATAGACTCACATGCGAGATTAGGAGGATGAAGTACAACAAGGGCATAGAGGAGGTTGGAGGAATCTCATCATCTCGACCTAACTTCTCACTCAAAGATAGTACTTTGTATGAGAAACATCAATTTTTTTGTGTCCTTTTCTTCGGACATTGGCAATGATGAAGAGTTCATATATTAAGAAACCCGCATTTTGAAGATAAGAAGGGATTTAGCGTAGATGAAACTCATATTGTTGCCCAAATAGTTTGGGACTTTGTGGATCTTGGGAATTATACTTTGACGAAGGTCATGAGACAACTTAATGGAGTTGTGCATGGAGGATTGTCAAATAATTTGGGAGATTTATAATTTGAGAGTCTAGGGATGGCGGTACTTGGGAACTCAATAATCTAGCTTGAAAGCTACAACTTTACAAGGTTTACAAGGTAGCTTGTGAAGTTTGTGGAGAGTACGAGATTATGATTAGTTAGCATGTTTTGTTTTTTGTTGTGTTTTTTATAATGCAAACCTTAAGAGAGGTGTTGGAAATTAAGGTTTACATTTTGTGATTAAATCACTTTAGTGACTTAGTGTTCACTGTTACTAATTAAAATGTTTAGTTAATTTTGTGTTAATTGAAAGTTAGTTTCCCATAAAGTAGTTTGGGGAAGTTGTAAAAGAATACAAAGCTTTACAAACATTTACATAATACATTATAATTGACCCAAATAAACATTAATAATATCAATATATTTTGGTGTTTAAGAACATTATACTTTAACTGCATTTTTCAATAAAACGTACTGCCCATAGAAGACATTGTTAGTAACAGTACCATTTAAACACATACATAAGAGTCATGGCCCAAATTTGAATGACAGGCATATTAGGGGAGAGGACTCAGTAGTGGTGCACCCTAACTTCACGCCTCTCAAAATCATACGTGGCAATTTCGAATCACTCCAAAATTTTTACAGTAGGTTACTTGGCAACGCCCCTGCTTATAACTAAGGTTTTAGGGCCACATCATCAAATATGATGCCACATCAGCATGCTTTTTGTTGAGGTGTCAAATAGTTCCCCCAAAAAATGTGTGGACCAATAGATGTGCATTAAGTCATGTTTTGTTGGTGGGTTGATGTGGCATCACATGAATGGTTACTTTTTAAATCTAAGGGGCACATTTCATTCAATTATTAGTACTTATAGTAACACTAACAACCTTAAAGTCACAACTACTAATATTAAACTTTAAAAAATATTAAGCCTTAAGTACATATATACTATCTCAACCATTGGAACTATCTCACCTATTGGGTCTTTTCCCTATACGTTGAGTTATTTGAGCTTCTTTATGATGTACTTTTTCTGCAGCAGAATGCTGAGAGCCTTCAGCTCACGATGGTTTTCACTACTTGCGTTTGTTGTTAAATAGAAGTTTATTTTATCAAATTCAATTTCTATCGAGTTAGGGACAAGTATTAGCGCGCGTGTCTACAAGTGTTGTTTCAGACTTAAGCATTAAGTTACATATTTCTGTCATTCAAATTCATCTACTTTTTAAAAATGTGTTTCTTTTCTCAGTATTAATATGAATTGTTGTGTAATAAATTTTGGTAGGATGATTTGAACTGCTTGAGTTTGATGATTTTAATTTTGCAAATCATGTGCACTTCATTTATAAGGAAAAGCATTGAAAACTGAAAGTGTTTGGGTGTTTCTTTCACCTAGGTGCAGAGATGTTTTCGCCCATATTTTGACCATGGTATTCAAAATGCTGGGTTTTTTTACATAGGCCCCTTTCAGAACCAAAGGTTGTGTTACTGAGAGATTTTTTTATACTAGATGTTACTGATTACGGGAGCCAGCCCACAATCCAACAGAATTGAAGTTGTCATCAGGGTGAACCCTATTCAAATTAAGCATTGGGTTGTTATAATCCTTATTAAGATCTTTTTCTATAATTTTTTTTTTTTTGGGTCTATGGAAGCAATTTGTGTGCTCAATATTATTCTACATAAACATCGTTAATCAAACAGTTAATAGTAATTTTACATCTCATTTGTTAATTTCTTATAACCGAGCTATAGATTAATTGCACAATAAATTCACAGAATAAAACCTCTATCCGATTTATAACAATCAATACTCTGGGTTAATTAACAACAAATAACAGCGAAAACAATAATAACAATAAGCCGATCACAAATAGACAATAACACAGATATACCCAGGAAACCCCAGTGTGGGGAAAAACCTACAACTGTTGGATCTTCTATTCAGCCTAACAACAAACTTTCTCTTCAACAATACCATATGAGTTTGCTACAGAAATCTTATATATAGAGCCCAACTACTTTACTTAATGTGCCAGTAAAGAAACTTTCCTTGCTTTATTCAGCTTTAAATCACATATAAAATCACTCTTGATTTTATCTCAATCTCACAAACTCAAAAACATTCTATTCTTAGATAAAAAAACTATTGTTGCTGAAAATCCAACTTGAGTTGTTTTAAAGCAACTCCACCTTTAAAGCAACTCCACTCCACCTTTCGAGCTAGAAAATCAACACTCCCTCTTAGCGAGGAAGGTGTTCTGCACAACACCCAACTTATCCCTGAAGAATTCAAACTTACTCTTCATCAAGGCCTTGGTCAAGATGTCTGCTATCTGCTCATCTGTAGGAATGTACTGGAGCTTCACTATCCCCTTCTCCACACAATTTCTGTAAGAGTAAAATGGTGATCAATCAAATGAATAATGTATGACCCAAACATCAACAAAATAGGAGATAACAAAGAAGATTAAACGAAAATAGCAATGAATAACACAAAGCAAACCTTCCCTGAAATCGATGCTTCTGTTGTTTGCCTATTACAACCGTCCTTTTGCAGATGAAGTGAGCTCTCAGAGAGTGCACTCTTTTTTTTTGCAGTTTGTAGGAAGTCGGTGGTAAATGGTTGTAGTGATATGCAATGAAGATGAGCTTCAAAGCAAGTATGTGATCTCAAGCTTGTAGATGGTAAAAAGGTGCCAAAGGCGCACTGGTGGTATTTCTGCAGAGTAACGATGTCAAAAGCCTGGATGATTAGAATGGAGAGATGAAGCTTTATTTATAGACTTGGAAGAACGGGGATCAACGGTTGAGAGGAGATATGAAGATCAACGGCTGAGGATGGTTGAGGAATGTGCAACCAATAGAAGTGTGACAAGTGTCCTAGCTCCATCATGAAAGAGGGGATGTGACAAAATTGATTGGAGAGTTAACTCCATTGACTGAACAGTTAACAGACTTGATTGATCAGTTAGAAGAGTGGATTGTGGAACTGACTGAATTGATTGACCAGTGAACTAGGTTGATTGAGGAGTCAACATAATAGATTGACCAGTGAACTCAAATGACTAATTAGTTAACAGATTTGATTGGTTAGTTAACTAACTCCTGATTTGAGAAGAAATAGGCCATGTGGGTGAGGGAAAATAGGTAATTAAATATTAAATATATCAAATTACATGTGCAACCTGATGAGGTGGACAAGGTGAGGTAGAAAAGGTGAGGTGTAAAGGTGAGGTAGATTTTTGAATTTAGAACTTAGGATAGAGAAATTTGGATTAATTAAATAATTTATGATTATTTAATTGTGTAGGGCATTTAGAAGAATTTTAATTAAATAAATTGAATTTATTTAATTATGGAACAGTGAATCGATTAAATAAATTTAGAATATTTATTTAATTGGTAGAAGAATAAAATAAATATTTAGAATATTTATTTAGGATGATTTGTGTCATTTTTAGACGTATACATTTTGCCTCTCTTTGATGCAATGCAGTTTACAGCGTTGCTTCAAAGAATAAATAGTTTGACAGTAATATATGCCCCAGTTTGCCTCTGGTATAAGTTTAACGATAGGATGCCCCCTCGGGAGATTGGACGAGAAGAAGGCAGAAGGATTCGGAGACGGACAATCTCACGAAGACGAAGGGGTTAGGATAGGTTGGAGGAAAAGGGATGAAGAAAAGAGTTGAATGATACGCGATGCAAGATGGAATGATGACACACACAAGCAAGCAAACAAGTATGCACAAATGACACAAGAACAAACAAGGTATTGCCCCTGTCAAGCGGTAAACCAATGATATACTGATAATGATATACGACAGTGTTGTCATGGCGGGGAACGATATATCCCTAGACCAACACGACAGGCGTGTTGTCATGGTGGGGAACGATGGATCCCTAGAGCAACATGAAGGATAGTGTCTAGTTTTAGGAAATGAAGCATGTCGTGTAAGACGCGTGTATTGGTCTGATTTTGACAATGCAACATCCTGTATAAGACAATTGATTGATTAACTGATCGAGTTGGTTTATGACCAGACAAGGATCAAGACCACTGATTGTGATTGGATCATTTGTGCAAGATTGACTTGACATGATTGATATGGATTAAGGATGGACCTGCATTTGGATCATTGCGCAGACTGATTGGACAAGGATGAAAGATCTGATGATAGATAGAAATCTGATTGATAGAAGAAAGACTCGATAGAAGGACTCGCAAGCTTTTGTAAACATTGATACTCTACATTGTTGGATCTTTATTGCATGGGGTATGGTATGGATGTATAAATGGATATAGGATGGATGCTTTGCTATTGGAGTGCTTTATTTCATCATTGGGCATTGTGTTTTTGGTACATTTTCTGAAATGTTGTAAGTGAATACAAGCATCGAGGTATAATTGAACCGAGATGACCTGAGTACCGCTTACATGGATTGTGATTTAACAAGTTAATACAAGCATCTAGTCAAAATTGAATCTAGATGACCTGAGTACTTCTTGCATTTCAACAAACAAGGATTGCCCCCGTTCATGTTATACCTTTGATGTCCTCGATGATCTTTTGCCGATCATGTCCTTAGACAAGGCTTCACATTACTAAAGTGTAATCCACAAATAGCAAACAAAGAAAGTAATCATGCCCCCATCATAGCGTCTCTATCTTTTGGCATGCTTGAGTAGCATAGAAAGACATGATAACAAAAATCAAGACTCTGTAACTTAACCATGGTTCCAATCCACAAAACATTCTTGCATTTAGATGTGTTTTTCTTGCCATAATTTAGATAGAATCAGTTAGAAGACCTTGGGTATTTGCTTTGCTTTAGATAGGTTAAGATGCTCATAGTCAAGATTTCTGCTTGAAGCGCGGGTTCTGCTTGCATTTACTTTTTTGGTGAGAAGATTGCATAATCTTTATTGGGGAGATGGACCCTAAGGGACTGACCTAGTGCCTCGGGGGATCATTGCTAAATGGCCTTGCCTACGTGACGACGCAGAGGCAACGTAGTTTGGGGTAAACCCTAATGGACCATGGATGGACTAGAAGAAAGACGACAAGAATGAAGAAAAGAAAAGGGGATGAATGGGACCACAGAAGAAATAGGAGCCTCGGGGGCGCATTAGAATAATGGCCTTGCCTACGTAACGGCACAGAGGCAACGTAGTTCACGGACTTGGACCATGGGCACTGACAAGAGACCCTATGTTAGGCTCATATTGAGGAGACGGTATGGGACAAAACCTTGGTTGACAAGGCCACAAGGAAAGTATCAAGTCATGATAGGTAACTGTCAAGTGTTTATTTGTGAGATAGATATGGGTTGAATGGGGCAAATGGAGAAAGAATGGACTCAAGGTGATTGGATTCTCAAAGATGGAGAAGGCGGTGTATCACAAGTAACGCCTGTTTACCAGGTTTTCATCACTTGCTTTTATTTGCATGAGAAGCTAGAAAGTAACATGACGCCTGATTGCCAGGTTTTCATCATGATACCTATCCAAGGCGCCTGTTTGCTAGGTTTTCACCAAAGGACGATTTTTTTTTGTATGCTTTCTATTTTTCTCTTTTTTTTTTTGTTTTCTCTTTTCAACTTTTTTTTTTGGATTTTTTTGATTTTTGATTTTATTGTGCCCTCTTGCATTGGGGTTCTCCTAGGTATAGAACCGGCGAAGATGCATGTTGTTGATTGGATCATCTAACAACTCACCCTCTGAAGTGGCCAACTGATATGCCTCCGATCCGTAAGCAGCTACAATCACATAGGGTCCAAGCTAGTTAGGCTCGAACTTACCTTTCTTTTCCCTATCTTGTTGATTGCGAGGGTTCTCTTTTAGAACTAGGTCCCCAACCTTAAAGCATCTTGGGCGAACCTTGTGATTATAGCTTCTGGACATCATCTGTTGATATGCTTTAAGATGATCGAAGGCTTTCTGGCACCTTTCTTCTAGCAGCTCTAGCTCTTGTAACCGGGAGACTCTGTATTCTTCGTCTGATATGAGACCTTTTAACGACACCCTGAGGGATGGTATTTCAACCTCAATGGGAAGGATGGCTTCGGAACCATAGACAAGGGCATAGAGTGTAGCACTTGTGGGAGTGCGTATACTGGTTCTGTAGGCCCACAGAGCGGGATTGAGTTAGACATGCCAATCGCGACCAGCTTCATTGATAGTCTTCTTTAGGATTTTCAGAATGACCGGCGAAGATGCATGCTATTGATTGGATCATCTAACAACTCACCCTCTGAAGTGGCCAACTGATATGCCCCTGATCCGTAAGCAGCTACAATCACATAGGGTCCAAGCCAGTTAGGCTTGAACTTACCTTTCTTTTCCCTATCTTGTTGATTGCGAGGGTTCTCTTTTAGAACTAGGTCCCCAACCTTAAAGCATCTTGGGCGAACCTTGTGATTATAGCTTCTGGACATCATCTGTTGATATGCTTTAAGATGATCGAAGGCTTTCTGGCACCTTTCTTCTAGCAGCTCTAGCTCTTGTAACCAGGAGACTCTGTATTCTTCGTCTGATATGAGACCTTTTAATGACACCCTGAGGGATGGTATTTCAACCTCAATGGGAAGGATGGCTTCAGAACCATAGACAAGGGCATAGGGTGTAGCACTTGTGGGAGTGCGTATACTGGTTCTGTAGGCCCACAGAGCGGGATTGAGTTGGACATGCCAATCGCGACCAACTTCATTGATAGTCTTCTTTAGGATTTTCAGAATGGTTTTATTCGATGCCTCAGCTTGGCCATTACCTTGGGGGTAGTACGGAGTGGAGAAACGATGTTGGATTTTGAAACGCTCATAGAGTTCCTGAACATCCTAATTTTTGAATGGTCGTCCATTATCTGTTATGATGGATGAAGGGATGCCATATCGGCAGATAATGTAATTCAGAATGAAAGAGGAAATTTGATTTCCTGTGACAGTGGTTAGGGGAATGGCTTCAATCCACTTTGTGAAATACTCAGTGGCGGTTATGATGAATTTGTGGCCGTTGGAAGAGGGTGGATGAATCTTTCCCACAAGGTCAAGTCCCCACTGACAAAAGGGCCAGGGTGTCGTTAAAGGCCTCAACTCTTGAGCAGGTGCATGGATCAGGTTCCCGTGTATTTGGCACTGTTTGCACTTTTTGACGAACTGATATGAATCCATTTCCATATTTGGCCAGTAATAACCCAAACGCATGAGTTTCTTGGCTAAGGAAGGGCCACTGGAGTGTGTTCCGCATATCCCTTCGTGCACGTCTCGCAAGGCAGTTATGGATTCTTCTTGTTCCAAACAATGGAGCAAAGTACCATCCAGACCACGTCGGTAAAGGGTATCGGCTATGATGGTGTAACGAGAGGCTTGTCGGATGAAAGTGCGTTTTTGGTTAGAAGAGAGGTCCAGTGGGAGAATATTGTCCTTGAGGTAAGTGTAAGTCTTACCATACCAAGGTGAATCAGATCTGACTAGGAGGCAAATGGAATGGGTTTCAAGGAGATCATAAGCTAGTTGCCGGATGGTTTCCACTAAGAACTCATACTGTGACTCATATTCAGGAATTTCTAGAAGAGAGGCTATGGTAGCCATTGCATCCGCTGCTTTGTTCTCTATCCTGGGTATTTGCTCAAAGGAGATGGTCCCAAAGTGTTCTTTGAGGTCGTCGACCATCCGTTTGTATGGGATGAGCTTCTCATCTTTGGTTTGATACTCATCGTTGACCTGATTTATGATAAGTTGAGAATCCCCGTAGACATATAGTGCTTGGATTTTCCACTCAGTGGCCATCTTGAGACCAATTACCAAGGCTTCATATTCCGCTATGTTGTTTGTGCGTGGAAATAACAACCTATAGGACTTCAGAATTGTGTCGCCTTGGGGAGTGATAAATAGGATACCTGCCCCCGATCCATGGTTGGTGTAAGATCCGTCAAAGTAGAGTTTCCAAGGAGATGGTGACAGAGTGAATAAAGACTCATCAGGAAACTCAAACTGCATCGGTGAAGTATCTTGTAATGGTGCCTCGGCCAGTTGATCAGCGATGATTTGTCCTTTGATGGCTTTTCTGTCCACATACTCTATATCATATTCACTAAGAAGCATCACCCATTTTGCTAGTCGACCTGTGAGAGCTGCTTTGCTGAGAAGATATTTCAGTGGGTCGATCTTGGCAATGAGTTTGACAGGATGTGCCAACATGTAATATCAGAGTTTTTGTGAAGCAAAAACTACCGCAAGGCATGATCGTTCGACCTGTGAGTATTGCAACTCGTAGCCCACTAGGGTTCGACTGATGTAGTATACAGCTCTCTCCTTGTTCTCGTAATCTTGCTGCGCTAGAAGAGCTCCAAGAGCAGTGGGTGTAGCAGAGATGTAGAGAATTAAAGGTTTTCCTTGGATCGGAGGCATGAGTATGGGAGGATTCATAAGATACTCCTTAAGCTTGTGAGATACTTCTTATGTAGGAGATGGCTGAAAGGTTGGCACTTGTCTGCCAGCTGTGAGATGAATCTGCGGATGACCTGCAGCTTGCCCTGTAGGGATCTCAACTGAGTTAGAGTCTTGGGCGGTGGCATGTCCATTATAGCTTTGACCTTGGTAGGATCTACCTCTATTCCATTTGCCGGCACGATGAAGCCTAGCAGCTTGCCTGAAGTTACCTCAAACACACATTTCTTCAGGTTCAGTTTGACTTGGAATTGGTCCAATCTCTGAAAGACTTTTTCTAAGATGTCCAGGTGTGAGTCCCTTGTGAGGAATTTTGCTAAGATATCGTCAACATAGTCTTCCATAGTTACATGCATCATGTCATGGAATATAGTTGTCATGGCCCACTGATATGTAGCACCTGTGTTTTTCAGCCCAAAAGGCATGACATTCCAGCAAAAGGTACCCCATGGACAAGTGAAAGCTGTTTTGTGTTGATCCTCAGGTGCTATTTTGATTTGGTTATACCCTAAGAATCCGTCCATGAGTGATAGCATTGTATGTCCTGCTGTTAGGTCGACTATGATATCGATGTTTGGCAATGGAAAGTCATCCTTGCAGCATGCTTTGTTTAAGTCTCGAAAATCATTGCATAGTCGAACCCGACCATCTGGTTTAGACACTGGCACAATATTAGATATCCATTCTGGGTAATCTATGGCTCTAATGAACCCCACATCTAGCAATTTCTTGAGTTCTTCTTTGACCAAAAGGGCTATGTGAGGATGCATCTTTCTCAGCTTTTGTTTTACTGGTTTCACCCCTGGATCCAATGGTAAATGATGTAGAATCAGGTTTGGGTCCAAACCTGGCATGTCTGCGTATGACCAAGCAAAGCTGCCTCTCTTCTTCTTAAAGAATGGTACAAATCTGGTTTTCTCCGGTGGTGTGAGAGATTTGGCAAAGTGGATAATCTTGGGTTGCTCTTCGGTTCCAATATTTACAGGCTCTGTCGGCTCCACCACAATCTGTGACCTTTCCTGATACATATCACTAGGGAGAGTGTCAAGCATTCCATCGTCGGGTGCCACAGTTGGGTTTTCACCATCAGATGCGCCCTTTCTTTTTACTATTTTATGATCTGACACTGCCGCAAGGCAGTTTTCATTGTCAGATCCATTTTTGATCTTGATGTTTTTGCGACTGGAAGGCTTGGCACCCTCCCTGAAGTAAGCCACGGTATTTAGTTCGATAGCAAAACCAGCTTTATGATCTCCTTTTGGCAAGTGGTCCCTAAGTTCCATATAATCAATGTAAGCATCATCATTCTGGAACATATCTAATTGGGGGGTTCCTTGCAAATCCCAGTCAATAAGCTCAGGGTGTAAGAGGGGAAGGGAGTCGGATGAGAGACCTGATTCATTGATTGTGTGAATGGAAATGTTATGGGCATTGGCGGGGGTAGTGTTCTGGGTGGTACTTTCTTCCAAGTTGTTTATCGCAATGGAATCTAAACTTTCCTTGAAAGCCATAATCTCCGGGATTGGCAAATCAGACTCTAGTGGTCTGTCCCATTGCGTTTGTCCCTCATGGTAGGGGCTAAGAGTTTGGATGGTGTCAACCTCTTTGTTGTCGTAGGAGTGCTCTGTTAGCTCATCCCACTCATACTCATTTGAATTGTCTGAATCTGTGTCACTGTCCACTTGAAGTGTTTGGATTGTCTCCACAAGGCAGGCATTTTCCTTGGCTTTACCCTTGCCTTTGTATCCTAGGCCACTTGCGTTTCTAGCTGAAGAGGATGAAGAAGGTTGTATAGGTTCAATGATTCCTTCTTTTCTGAGGCCTATGGGGCCTTGTCCTTCGTACCCCATCCTGTGCAAAATAGTCTCACCCTACCCATAGAGTTCTGTAGGGAGTTTAGGCGGTTCTTGGGGTGTGTTTTCTTCTTCAGCATAAAGCCACTGCAGGAGATCTCGCTCCTCTGTCTCATCAGATAAGGTCCCCCATTTTACAAAGGGATTTGCGGGAGCTATAGGAGGAGCAGATGGCTTTGGAAAATGTTTGGGTGGATGTTTGGGTTGGCCAAAAGAGCGAGGAGACAAAGGCATCGTGGCAAGGTTGAGGCTGTGCTCAATGGAGTATTCCCCCATGCCACTTTCTTTTATGGTAAGTTTTAGTGGTTTGGGTCTTGAGGAGAAAGCTTCAGCGGTATGGTCCTGTTGTGGGGTAGGGGAAATGTAGGCTCTATTGTTGGGTATGACACATTCGGGTTTGGCACGGAAAGAATTGCAGTGCTGGTAGGGGTCAGGGTCGCCTTGAATGGTGACCTGCTTGCCATTGTGTGGGAACTTAATGCATTGATGATAGGTTGAGGGGATAGCCTTCATGGCGTGGATCCATGGTCTCCCTAGTAGAATATTATAAGCAAGCTCCCGATCAAGGACTTGGCACACCACATATTTGATTACCGGTCCCACTTGAATGGGTAGGACAACCGTTCCTTTTATGGTTCTTTCTTCCTCGTCATATGCCTTAATGGTAATTTTCCTCCTTGGATCAACTGCTTGTTCGGAGAACCCCAGTGCAAGGACTAGCTTCAATGTGCAAATATTTAAACCGGCACCCCCATCAATGAGAACCCGCTTGATGTGGTGCTTGTGTATGAATGCGACAATGTGCAGAGGGGTGTTGTGGGGTTGAGATATAGAAAGGTCATCTTGCTTAGTAAACGATATAGAATTGGAGGATGTCAGATTGCCTACCATGGTTTGGAACTTCTCTTGAGCCAGGTTAGTGGGGACAGTGGTTTCCACTAATGCTTTCTCAAGAATCTCCTTATGAGAAGGAGATAGATGCAATAGCTCCAATATGGAAATGTGAGCCAGAGTTTTCTGTAACTGGTCGATGACATTGTACTGACAGAAGGTGGATGGAGATGGTGACGACCTTGGAGGAACGGTATTGAGCGTGACTTTACCACTGCGGGTAATTATACTACAACTAGTTCGGTTGGGTCCTAGTTGTTGGTTGGGTGAGATGACATTGACCTGCGGAATATGTTCAGAAATGCAGTTAATGGTGTAGTCAAATGGAACACTTGCATAGTTAGCATTACTCATCCCGCTATTCTGATTTGGCCGGTTGCGATTATTGTTGTTGTCATTGTTGTTGTTGCCATTGTTGTTATGGCCATTGTTGTTGTTGTTGTGGTTGTTATATGGCCTGTTATGATTTAGAAGTGGATCCCTGTAGGCCACATGAGTGTCATTGGAGGTATGCTGTTGTGTCCCTCCCTGATTCTGATCCAGTTTATCCTGTATGACATGTTTGAGGTGAATGCAATTGTTAGTTGTATGCCCCCTTCCTCGATGATATTCACAATAGTCGGTGTCCTTCCAGTAGGGAGGTTTGACTATAGGCTCATAATCACTTGTTGGCGGTAGAGAAATTTCATTGTTAGCCAACAACTTCCGTAGCGCAGATTCTTGAGACTCACCTAACGGTGTGAATTTTCTTCTTGGGTTTGAATTGTACCAAGATCTAGGCTCCCGAGAGGGTGGTTTGTTGATTGCACCATTGTTTGTGTCTCCCTTAAGAGTGAATATGGGTTGTTGTTTAGGAGCTGCTGCCTTGGCGTCAACTACCCCATCGTTGACCACATTCTTGTTCTTTGTCCAAAACTTTGATTTATCCGTTGTGTAATTGGAATTAGGCGTGTCCTTATATAGCTTGAGAGTTCCTTTAGTGATCATAGCTTTTTCAATGAATAGGCCCATTTCAATGACTTTGGAGAATGATGTAGGGCATTGTATCTGAATCTGATAGCTAAGATCCGTGTTTAGGTTGTGAACAAACATTTCCAATAGTTGCTTCTCAGGTATATCATAAGAACACTTACTAGCTAGCTGTCTCCATCGTTGTAAGAAGGTGGCGAATGACTCACCACTCTTTTGTTTGGTGTTGCATAGATCTAGCATAGATACCTTGTGTTCTATGTTGTAGGAGAAGTGCATTATGAATTTATTAACAAGTTCATCAAAAGTTTTGATTCCTGGTGGGAGGTGTGAGAACCACTCCATAGCTTGACCACCTAAGGATCTTGAAAATAGTCTCATCAAGTAGGTCTCGTTGTGAGCTACTTCTAAACATGCGGCATTGAATTCTCGGATATGATCTCTAGGGTCCCCCTTCCCTTTGTATTTGTCAAACTTTGGGACTCTGAACTGAAAGGGGAAGGGTTTCATGACCAAACTTTTGTCAAAAGGATACAGAGCTATATCTTCCAAAGAGTATTGCTTGGAACTTGTACCGGTCTTAAGGTTGGATATTTCTTGTTTTAGACTTTTGATTTGTTGTCTCACGTCATCCATAGGAGCATTTTGATCTATGGGTTTCTTGCCTCTATTATTTGCATTCGAGACTGTGTCATTCGTGCCTCTCTCATGATCATCACGTCTTCGCTCATGATCATTGTCTACATTTTCCATGATGGAGCTTATGTCAAAGTCTGCGGGGAGTTTGACTCCGAGATTAGCAAGATGGTGGAAGTATTTATCGGGGTCTTCAAGGAGCACCCTCTCTACCAGGCATTGGAATTTGCTATCTTGGATGTGCGCTATTAATTCTTCATGAGAAATTTCTTCGTCACCACCACGTGGTGGGGCGAGGTGATCAGATGATTCAGCCATTTCAATTTGCTTGTTATACTGGGATCGAGTAAGAACCATGCAAGGTGGGGTGGGATGAAGTGGACCAGAATTAGAAATTTTGGCGAGGTGTTGACTGAGACTGTGGTGAATGGGATACCGAGGACAAGATTTGGACAAAGGATTCTCTCGCTCAATGAATTCAAGTAAGACGGTTGACACAAGACGTTAGCCGCTAGTAAGGGTAGTCGATACCAGTCTTACTGTGTAGGGCTTAGTCGTTCAACAAGACTACTGGCAAAGGTACGGTGACCTACTAGGCTTACGTGAATTCACTAATGACATGAAAAAGGGACCTATGTCGAATTGCTATGGGACAAACTGACTTTGGGACAAGAGGGATTTGGACAGAAAGTGAATGGGACGATTGACGAAAGAGAGAGACTTGGGTGAAACGAATAAAGATTGATCGCAAGGTTGAATCTGATCTCAGAAAGTAAAGCTAGGCTGAAATGGGTGCATGCGCAACTTTGATTTTTTTGGCAAAATTTTGAATTTTTCAGTTGTTTTTGGTATTTTTGGCTGGAACAAGGCTTTCTTGGTCTGATTTTATGAATTAATAGCAAGAAAACACAGCAAGCACAAAGAATATTTTATAGTTTTTCATTGTTTTTGTAGTTTTTTTTTACTCTATTTTGGACAAAAGCAAGCACAAAATCCTAGGTGAGAAATGGATTATAAGGGATTTGGGCCACTAAAACAAGAGGTATTTAATGCGGGCAACCGTTCAAGTGGTTACACGTGCGGCGACACTACTCTCCATTATGGAGTCTCCCAGCCTCAAAGGGTTGCGTCTGAGAGGGTTTTGGGGGAGGTTGGCCGTCGGTGTAACATAACAGCACTCGTTGCAGGAAGTTTTCACCTCAAGCACAATTTATTTTAAGTGGCTTGGTAGGGCTTGGCGTTAGCCTGTTACCATTCAGGGTCATTCCCGCTTGGACAAGCGTGCATCCAAGGGCAGGCCCCTCCTAAAGGTTAAACAAATAGAATGACAAGTTTGGCACTCTGATCACCCAAAAGAGGGGAGAGCATAAGCCTATTGTCATTCGCAAGCACAGAATACACTGATTAATCCACCCTAGTTAAAAGTGAAAAACTAAATGGGCTAATCTACTCAAACACAGAACTTTGAAGTGATTTCAGCAATATAGCAGTGGTTCAGTTTTAAATCCCAGAAAGCAGTGGTGAGTTCAGTTTTAAATCCACGTAGCACGAGATTGTTAACTTTGAAATTTAGGTCTCACGATATAGCAATGGTTCATTTTAACTTCAAGATCATTGATGAGTTCAATTTTAAACCGCGTAGCATGAGATTGTTAACTTTGAAATTCTGGTCTCACGATATAGCAATGGTTCATTTTAACTTCAAGATCATTGATGAGTTCAATTTTAATCTTAGCTAGCAATAACTTGGAAGGTGCTTTGCAATGCAAGCAAGAAATAATCCAGTTACTTTCTCCCTAATTAGAGTTAGGTGAGGATTTGAATGCAAGTTGCATGAACAATGGGTTACTCCTTCCTAATTAGAACTAAATGAAAGTTGTATGCAAGTTGCATGAACAATGAGTTACTCTTCCTAATTAGAACTAGATGAAAGTTGTATGCAAGTTGCATGAACAATGAGTTACTCCTTCCTAATTAGAACTAGATGAGAATTGTATGCAAGTTGCATGAACAATGGTTTACTCCTGCCTAATTAGAACTAGATGGAAATTGTATGCAAGTTGTTTTACTTTCCCCCTAGTTAAACTATGATGTGTGTGTTAAGGAAAATAAAACTATCCAGCTCTCAACCTTGTAGAAGATATATCAGAAGTTTCTTTTCTCATTTCTTTGACAAGTGTTTAAGTCAAGCTGCACAGATAAATCATTAGTTTTCAAGAAAAAATGCTAGATTTAAGCTTGGAAAGATAGTTGAACTTTGACTATAAAAATAGCTGACAAAATGATAAAATCACTTGATCAAACCTGCTCCATTGTGAAGTTCACAGAATTACCTTTCCAACGAGTGTTTATTTGTGAGATTACGAGTTTGTATGCTCCTGTTATGGCAAAAAGAAAAAGATACCACCCTTATGACATGTAGAAGAAGGCAGGATAGAGGATTGCTGGATAAAACGATGCACCCTACAGAAGCACCCTTCGGACCATTGGATAAAAGGATGTGGAAGCACCCTTCGGACCACTAGATAAAACAATGCACCTTGTGGGAGCACCCTTCAGACCGCTGGATAAAAGGATGTACCCTGCGAAAAAGCTATTAGGATAGTTGGATAAAAGGATGCGGGAGCACCCTTTGGACTGCTGGAAAAAGCGATGCACCCTACGGAAGCACCCTTTGGACCACTGAATAAAAGGATGCACCCTGTAGAAGCACTCTTCGGACCACTGGATAAAAGGATGCACCCTGTAAAAAAAAACCTCTTCGAACAGTTGGATAAAAGGACACGGAAGCACCCTTCAGACCGCTGGATAAAGTGATGCACCTTGCGGAAGCACCCTTTGGACTGTTGGATAAAGCGATGCACCCTGTGGAAGCACCATTTGGACTGCTGGATAAAAGGATGCACCCTGCAAAAAAAACTCTTCGGACAGTTGGATAAAAGGATGCGGAAGCACCCTTCGGACTGTTGGATAAAGCGATGCACCCTGCGGAAGCACCCTTTGGACCGCTAGATAAAAGGATGCAACCTTAAAAAAATCACAGAGATTTTTTTCAGTGTCTAATTTTTGTGAATTAACAGGTGATTCTAAGGTTTTCGACCCTTCTGAGCACGTTGGTGATGTCAGTTTCAGCCTAGGAGGTCACCTTTTGATAGATCCTTGCAAAACTCAACAATGGGGTTTAGAGAAACACAAATTTTTACTACAAAAATTTGTAAAAAACATAAAATTGAACGGTGGGCGCCAAAAATGTAAGGGTAAAATGTGAATCAATCAAATGAATTATATAAGACCCAAACATCAACAGAATAGGAGATAACAAGAAAGATTAAACGAAAATAGCAATGAATAACACAAAGCAAACCTTCCCTGAAATTGATGCTTCTGTTGTTTGCCTATTACAACCGTCTTTTTGCAGATGAAGTGAGCCCTCAGAGAGTGCACTCTTTTTTTTTTTGCAGTTTGTAGGAAGTCGGTGGTAAATGGTTGTAGTGATATGCAATGAAGATGAGCTTCAAAGCAAGTATGTGATCTCAAGCTTGTAGATGGTAAAAGGGTGCCAAAGGCGTGCTGGTGGTATTTCTGCAGAGTAACGATGTCAAAAGCCTGGATGATTAGAATGGAGAGATGAAGCTTTATTTATAGACTTGGAAGAACGGGGATCAACGGTTGAGAGGAGATATGAAGATCAACGGCTGAGGATGGTTGAGGAATGTGCAACCAGTAGAAATGTGACAAGTGTCCCAGCTCCATCATGAAAGAGGGGATGTGACAAAATTGATTGGAGAGTTAACTCCATTAACTGAACAGTTAACAGATTTGGTTGATCAGTTAGAAGAGTGGATTGTGGAACTGACTGAATTGATTGACCAGTGAACTAGGTTGATTGAGGAGTCAACAGAATAGATTGACCAGTGAACTCAAATGACTAATTAGTTAACAGATTTGATTGGTTAGTTAACTAACTCCTGATTTGAGAAGAAATAGGCCATGTGGGTGAGGGAAAATAGGTAATTAAATATTAAATATATTAAATTACATGTGCAACCTGATGAGGTGGACAAAGTGAGGTGGAAAAGGTGAGGTGTAAAGGTGAGGTGAATTTTTGAATTTAGAACTTAGGATAGAGGAATTTAGATTAATTAAATAATTTATGATTATTTAATTGTGTAGGGCATTTAGAAGAATTTTAATTAAATAAATTGAATTTATTTAATTATGGAACAGTGAATTGATTAAATAAATTTAGAATATTTATTTAATTGGTAGAAGAATAGAATAAATATTTAGAATATTTATTTAGGATGATTTGTGTCATTTTTAGATGTATACAATCTCTAATGAAGTGGTACTTGATCTCAATGTGCTTTGACTTGTCATGAAACACTGGATTCTCAGAGAGTTTGATACAACTCTGATTATCACAATAAATGACAGTAGGATCTAGCTCCTGATCAAAGAGCCCAGCTAGAAGTTTTTGAAGCTAGATAGCCTCACATGTAGCCATATTGGCTGCCATATACTCGGCCTCCGTAGAACTCAGTGCAATTGACTTTTGTTTCCTGCTATACCAAGAGACTAATCTTGATCCCAAACTGAAACTGCACCCTGAAGTGCTCTTTCGGTCAGCTGTATTGCCTGCCCAATCTGCATCGGTGAACCCCTCGATCTTCACTCCATCCTGCTGAACATACTTTAGCCCATAATCAACTGTGCCTCAGAGATACCTCAAAACATGTTTCACAGCTATCCAGTGCACACGTTTAGGTTCCACCATAAACTGACTAAGTGAGTTCACTGCAAAACAAATGTCTGGCCTGGTGTTGACCAGATACATAAGAGAGCCTATCAATTGTCTGTATAAAGTTGGGTCCAGTGCCTCTGATCTGGAAGCATCAATCTTCTTCCAGTTGGTCACAAGTGGCGTCGACATGGGCTTACAGTCCTCCATCCTGAATCGCTTCAGTATATCAATTATGTACTTCCCTTGTCCAAGGAAGATCTCTCCCTCTTTCTGCCATACCTCCAATCCAAGAAAGTAGTGCATTAACCCCAATTCCTTCATCTCAAACTCTCTTGCAAAATCCCGCTTGCAGTGGGCTATGAGCTCCTCTGACCCTATGAGAAATAGGTCATCAACCTACAACACCAATATGAGTTCATCCTTCACTTGAACATAGTACAGGTTCGGATCTACCTCACTCTTGATGAAGCCCACACTCTGCAAGGAACTATCAATACATGAATACCACGCCCTAGGAGCCTGCTTGAGCCCATACAGTGCTCTCCTCAACCTGCATACATGAGAATCCCTCCCATGTGCTTCAAATCCTTTTGGCTATTCTATGTAAATTTCTTTCTCAATCTCTCTGTTAAGGAAGGCTGTCTTTACATCCATCAGGTGAATCCTCCAACCCATCTGTACTGCTATAGAAATGATAGCTCTTATGGATGAGTACCTAGCTACTGGAGCAAAAGTATCACCATAGTCGACTCCTTCCTTCTAAGAAAACCCCTTAGCCACAAACCGGGCTTTGAACTTTTCTACACTACCATCTGCAGCATGCTTAATCTTATACAGCCATCTTGATCCCACCACAGACTTACCTTCTGGTCGTGGTACTACCTCCCACATGCTATTCTTCATGATGGAAGAATACTCTTCCACCATGGCATCCCTCCATACTTGGTGCATGGATGCCTCCTGAAAGATGGAAGGCTCCTTTGCAATTAATTCACTCATAAGTGCCACATAATCATAATAACGTTTGGGAGATTTTCTTTGTTTGACTGAATCCTGTGGGTCACCAACATATTCTTGGGCCTCTCTCAGTGTTTGCTCAGCCGCCCTATTTCTCTTCTTCTCAGTAATAGGAATCTGAGGTTGAGGAATTATTTGTTCCTCCTTTTGATCAACTTGCTCGACCTGCTTGCTCTGCTCTCCAGCTTGCAGGACTGAAGTTTGAGGGATTTGTTCTACCTCAACCATGGGAGATTGCTTCTCCTCATTCATCAAGCTGCTAGACTTTTGAAGAGCCCTCTCTTCCTCAAACTTCACATCTCTGCGAACAACTATTTTCTTGAGAGCAGGAATGTAAACTCGATAGGCCTTAGAAGTTTCACTGTACCCAACAAGGTACCCTTCTCTGCAGTTGGTTCCAATTTGGTTCTCTTCTCCACAGGAATGTGACAATACACAAGGCATCCAAAGATGCGAATGTGCCCCAAATCTGGTTTCTTACCACTAAATGCCTCTTCTGGAGTCAATTTGCCCAACACTTTGTGAGGGCTCCTATTCTGCAAATACACAGTTGTATTGCAAGCTTCTGCCCATAAGAACCAAGGTAGATCCTGATCATGAAGCATGGCCTTGGCTGCTCCAACTATAGCCCTGTTTTTCCGTTCAGCAACCCCATTCTACTGAGAGTTGTACGGAACTGTCAACTCTTTCTTGATACCTTCCTGAGTACATAAATCTTTGAAGGAATTCGAGGTATACTCACCTCCATTATCAGACCTCAGTATCTTGACCTTCCTCTCTGATTGGTTCTCCACAAGAGTCTTAAACTCTTTGAACCTACTGAAGACCTCATATTTGTTCTTCAGAAAATATATCCACATCTTCCTAGAGAAGTCATCAATAAAAGTAACATAATACTCATACCCATTCAAGGATGCTATTAACATGGGGCCACACACATCTAAGTGTACAAGATCCAAAATCCCTTTGGATCTAGTGTCATTGCTTGGAAAATTGGTCTTGACATATTTCCCAAGAGCACAACCCTTGCACACCTCATGGTTTTCTGTCTTCATCTTAGGCAGCCCCGTCACAATTTCCTTGAGCACATTAAGTGCTCCATGGTGAAGATGAGCCATCCTTCTGTGCCACAATTCTCCTAGCCCTCTACATCTGTTTACCAACGCATGTGCTGGCTCAAACTGTAACCGAAACAAGCTGCCATGTCTGACTCCAATCACTTTTACAACTGTGGAATCCTTGGGACGAATATAGACTTTGCCCCTTTCAAAGGTCACGATGTAACCCTTGTCTTCCAAAGTAGAAACTGAGATTAAATTCTTTGTCATGCCATGGACATACAACACATCCTCCACCAACAAGGGTTTGCCAGACTCCCTCTAAAACTTAATGGTGCCAATACCAGTTGCATGGTACTTGGCATTGTCTCCAAGCTTAGTATAGAAATCCAGCTTCTTCTCCTCCAACTTGGTGAAGCATTCTCTGACTCTCATCATGTGGCAAGAAGCCCCACTGTCAATATACCATACCCTGTTGGCAATTGAACTTGAGAGACAGGCAATGAGCGAAAACTCATTCTCAAATTGTGATGCAAACTCATCCACCTCTGCTGTGGTAGCAACTTGCTTCTTTTGCTTGTCCTTATTTTTCTTATTTGGACATTGACTGGCATAGTGACCCATTTGATGGCAGCAAAAACATTTTATCTTGCTCAGATCTTTCTTCTTCCCACTCTTGGAAGAACCTTCCGATTGCTCTTTATTGGACTTTTGCTTGCCCTTGCTTGCAAGAGCAAGATTTTCTTCATCTTGACTCTTCTTTGTCTGATCTCCTCAATGAGCACCTTCACGGATCTCCTCCTAAACGAAATCATCCCAAAGCCTCGCCCAATCAGGTAGCTAATCTCTGCCAACAACACACTTAACAAACACTTCCCAGTGCTTCGAAAAACTGTTCAAGGCTATACGCACCAACTCATCTTCAGCAATCATCTCTCCAACAACAGCCAGCTCATCCCTGACCTGTGTCAGCTTGGACAAATAAGAGGTCACGCTCTCGCCTTTAGACATTTTGGTGTTATACAATTTGTCCTTCAGCATCATCTTACGACTCTGATAGTCCCTCTGATAAAGTTTTGTGAGCGTATCCCACATCTCCTTGGCGGTGTCTTTCCCTGATAGATGAGGAATTAGATGATCTCTTACCCCATCTAGGATAATCCTTTGAGCCTTGGCCTCCTTGACTTCATGCGAATCTAGGGCAACAAGATCATTTGATGGTGGTATCACCTTTGTACCAGTATAGATCCACAACCTATTCTCCTTAAGAACAGATGTAATCCGAACCTTCCACTGTAAGAAGTTAGATGCACCCTCAAGCCTGTCCTCATATCGAACACTGGGTGCCATAGCCACAGAAGAAATTGGAGACGAAAAACTGATTTTTTTTTCCTTGAAATCTGTGTCACAAATCTTGGCTTCATATTCAGAGTTTAGAGTTCTGATACCATGTTAATTTCTTATAACCCAGCTACAGATTAATTGCACAATAAATTCACATAATAAAACCTCTATCTGATTTATAACAATCAATACTCTGGGTTAATTAACAACAAATAACAACGGAAGCAATAATAACAATAAGTTGATCACAAATAGACAATAACACAGATATACCTAGGAAACCCCAGTGTGGGGAAAAACCTGCAATTGTTGGATCTTCTATTTAGCCTAACAACAAACTTTCTCTTCAACAATACCATATGAGTTTGCTACAACAATCTTATATATAGAGCCCAGCTGCTTTACTTAATGTGCAAGTAAAGAAACTTTCCTTGCTTTACTCAGCTTTAAATCGCACATAAAATCACTCTTGATTTTATCTCAATCTCACAAACTTAGAAACATTCTATTCTTAGATAAAAAAAAACTATTGTTGCTGAAAATCCAGCTCCACCTTTAAAGCAACTCCACTCCATCTTTCGAGCTAGAAAATCAACATCATCCACATCAAAATGCCGTAAATATTTGTCCTACTTTTATGGACCGAAATTAACTTGATAAGGATTTAATATTATCTCACTCTTTCCTATTACCCAAGTTTTTGTCCCTTGCTGAATTTCCTATTTGCTAATTTATAAGTATATACATACAAAACAATTTCTCACTTATAGGTTGAATTACAATTTCTTTACCTCATTCCCTCATTACCAACACAAATACAAATTAATTTCCTGTTTCCTAATTAATAACAGTTTAGATACAGGTTCACAAAACAATTTCTCATTTGTCCGTTGAAAACAAGTAGAGATGAGACTTTCAAAAACAAACAAATTTCAAAAGGGAGATAACCCATGTATGGATCTTCTGCCTGCTAACATGAAAAAGTTCTCTGCGAAGCAAACATGCCTTTGCCAAGCTCCCGAGAATGCCCTACAAGCTCTTAGTAATGAATCTACACCTTACACTGTTGAGTCACTTGAGCTCCTTTAGGGAATGCCATATGAGATGGGGAAAAGCTCTACTTTGCCTCCATGAGTACAAAGAGGCAAACATGAGCAGTGCAATCTGTATCATGAGAGGCTAATTACACTGCAGTTGAAAGTCTGTTTAGTTTTCTAAATTTCCTATTGCTGGAATATGCTCTGTTTGCTTCGTTTCTTCTTGTGCTGTATTGTCAGAGGGATGGTAGAAAAATCTAAATTTCAGAATATGTAAGCGGTAGACAAGTTCTAGTGTATATATGCAGACAGGGATGCTTTGGAGTGTCTTGGTGTATCTTCTTTTGGATGTACTGTTGATAACTTGATTGTCCATGGAATGTTCGGGGCTTGGAGTAATTTCTAGAGAACGAGATGGGTAGGGACAAACTCTAGCCAGGTGGTCCATGCTTATGGTGGTCGATTCTGTTAGAAAAATAAGCAGTGCAGAATTGAAATAGTAGTGAATTAGTAATAAAAGTACAAAATAGACAACACAGATTTACATGGAAAACCTGGTAATGTACCAGGAAAAAACCACGGGCAAAGATCCCTCAGAAGAAAATTCGCAATTACAAAACTTTTTCTGAGCCTTGGCATTCAAGCTCAACAAGCTTAAGTAATCACGAAAAAGTACATGCAAAAACCGATCAAATCTAAAGACAAATCTCCATGCATAAAAGTGCAAGTGACACTTCCACATACAATTTTGCATGGTGTACATGTGGAACATGGCCAAAAAAGATTTTAGATAAGATCTCATTGTAGACAGTCCTCAACAGTTTTAGGACCACTAGTTTTGATTGAATAAATTGCAATGTTGTTTAGTTATAAATTGTTAATAATTAGTAAAAATATTTAAGGGTATTATTGGAATAAAATTGCGTATATGTTGTTTAGGGCCATCCAATAACATTTTTATGTGCTTTGGTTGTTCTCTTACGGTATTATCAGTTTTGTTGATAACAGGGCATTCTATGGTGACATTTCTGGGCTGGTTGGGTTTTTATACTGTTGTATGCTCGCTGTTCTGAGTTCTGTATTGTTCATGGCCTTGTATGTCTTCTTTCTTAGTCTTCATTTGCCTTAGCGGCTCCAATTCATTTTGTATTTGCTGTTGGTTGCCTCTCTTATCTTTCTGGAGGACTGCTTCTTTGTAATTTTAGTTTTCTTTAAAAAAAAATTTAAAAAAAGAAAAAAAAACACCATTTTTAGGTGCTTTTACTAGTTTATTATGAGTATACCAATTTAAGAAATTTTGATGAATTTATTAAAAAGAAGTAACGTTTTATATATCATAATTTATTAATATGGATAATTATGACATAAAAATATATCAGTCTCAAAAATTTTAATTTTAATTTCTTATTAAATCATATCTTTATAATAATATTATAATTATTTCAAAATAATAGATATATTAATTTTTTTCATATAATACAAAAAATTTCACCATAAAAAAAACAAAACAGGACAGTCTTTTCCATGGCTGTATACTGCCTAAAAGAGTAACAATCTGTCAAAACTGTGCATTCAAAACTTGCAGAAAATGCACAATCAGAAACTATTTAAAGAACAACAATTTGTCAAAAACTGTGCATTCAAAGATTGCAGAAAATACAGAATCAGAAACTATTTATTTTCAAAAAGTTGATGTTCTTACATCTATGAACAAAATAATATCTTTCCAAGATTGTGTCTCTTTATGTGCCTTAAAACTATCTCCTCCTGAAACCCAGTCATGTAGAATCATATCTAATATCTCTTTTAACATTTAAATGGCTGGCCTCAATGCTCTGCTTACCAAAACTTCTATCGTCTTTTAAAAAATTAAATACATTGAAGTTCCATCAAACCACTTACCTAATCCAAACCTGACAATCTGGGCCCAAAACATAGCAAGTCAGCCTGACAAAATTGAAAACACTTCTGCAAGTTATTATTCCTCTGACCTGAAGGGTCCAAACAGACTCCACTTCATGAAAGATTAAAAGCTGCAGACTGCACCGTTTGACTCACGTGATTGCACATATCAATACCAACCAAACAAAACCAATTATGAGAGACACCCATCAAGTCCTGGACAGGATTTTTCTGTAATAGTTCTGCCCTTGCCAAAATTTAGTTCCCATTTTTCACTTCCTCTTTTCATAGTTGGTTTGGTCGAATTAGAAAGGGTGAATCCTTTCATTTTTAATTCTTTATTTTTTTTTTCTAAACTACAGAAGAATCAGTAGCCCAATATCTATAGAGCGAGCCTCCTATAATCTCTGAACTGTACATACTACTCCTAATGTATTTTTTTGGCTTTGTTATGCCTATCTTAGTGGAGTCTTTCCTGTTGATAGAGTCCCAGTGGTGTTGGAGCAGAGCAGGCTTAATTTGATGGTTTTATGGCCGTTTTAGAAATTACTTTTAATTCTTTTAATTTCTTGCTTACTTTCCAGAAACAGTTTCCTTTTGGTCAATCCATTTTGTCCATGGTCTTTTTGTACTGGTTATAACTAGGGGAGAGGACCCAGTAGCTGCCCACAGTAGTCGCGCAACTGTGGTGCACCTTACCCTACAATTAAATCTATGAAAAGAACCAATACATGTGTACAAATATTACAAAAAATTTAATGACGAACCAATACATGTGCACATACACATGTCAAATAATACATTTCACATGTCACATCAAAGAAACAACCAATCATATGGTGACACATAAGGCAATAGTAAGGCGATAGGTAATAGGTGCCTTGGTGCACATGTTTCGATCCAACTGTTTTTTTGGGTGTTCTTGGACAACTAAGTGAAGATGTAGCTAATTAGGCTACACTGTTGATACTCAGAACACCAAACAATAGCTTTAAGCTCTTCATTCACATACAAAGAAACCCAAAAAATTTCGACAAAATCCAATGTACCGTTTAAGAGCTCAAGATACACGAAGTTAAGGCGGCTATTGGGTCCTCTCCCCTATTTGGTTTTGAGTTTTATTCTTCACCTTGTTAGGTATATGGAAGTCACGTGTATATCTATTTTGGCAATCTTGACTTTAAAATGTTAGCTTAATAATTACGCCAAGAGGCATTCTACAATCACAGTAGGGTGGAGTTGAACTAAAAGATTTCAAGATTCCATGTAATTTTATAAGATTCCAATTTAAAAAAAGATTTCCATGTAATTTTATAAGATTCCAATCTAAAAAAAGATTTATATCCATAAGATTATTAAGATAGAGGATCATAATGAAACTCCCGTATTTATTGTGTAGCTTTATTATCATCCTCTATCTTATGTATTTATTGTGGAGTTTTATTATCATCCTCTATCTTAATAATTTCATGCATATAAATCTTATTTTTTTTATTTTTTAATTGGAATCTTATAAAATTGCATGGAATCTTGGAATCTTTCAGATTTTCAACTCCACCCATGCTGTGATTGTAGAAGGCCTCTCAACGTAACCAAAATGCAAATATTCTAGCTACTAGTAATTTATAAATGCCAAAATATATATTTTTTTGCATCTAAGTGTCAAGTTTAGTGGTGTATTTATTTATTGTGGAGTTTCATTATGATCCTCTATCTTAATAATCTTCTTTCAGGTCTTCAACTCCACCCTTGCTGTGATTGTAGAAAGCCTCTCAGCATAAAGAAATATATTTCATTTCCCAAATGAAATGCTTGCATTCTACCTACCACTAATTCATAAAAATATAAAAAATAAAACCAAAAACCAAAAAAGAGTGAAACTCAATAATCTAATCAATATTAAAAAACTGTATAATATGTGTGTATGTTTCTTTTATATGTAAACTTCCATTATGCAACAATATTATTGTAATCCAAATTCTTACTTAGTTATTAATTTTTTTAAAATAATTCAATTATAAGTAAGTAATTTTTTATGTTAACCATTTTACAAAGTTTATATGCAAGTTTTGTAACAAATACTATTCAAAAAATAAATTATGAATAATCTAATTGGTTCCTATCTTTTTGGTTTATATTTTTAAGTATTATAGATTGAAAATTCCGACAATTTATTAAAATCTCTATAAATACGAACCATTAATGAATGAAAGTGAGAATTAAAATTTATATACTCCCAATTTTACTTTTGAGTTAGTTTTTATGCATTGCATATCACTATTTGAAATTTTAATTATAAGTTTTAAATCTTTAATTTTAATAATATAATTGAATAGACCATTAAGGGTGGTCAAGTAGCACATTTATTGTGGGGGCCACCAAGGTTCAAACCCCCACTGTAATGAGAGCCCCGCTAGGCCAACGAGCTCGTGGGCCTTGCATCTTGCATCCTCACAACCAATGAGAGCCCCACTGGACCAAGAGCTCGTGGGCCTTGCATAATGCTCAGCCTTAATGAAGGTGTTCATGTGTTTGAACCCTCACCCTACATCTCTATATTGCATATATTATAATTGAAAAATTACATACAAAAATTATAATATTAATATTAAAGATTAATTAATAAAGATTATTTTCTTGATATTAAAGATTATTTTTTCAGTTTTTATAATTTGAAATCTACCAAGTTTTAATAAATATCCAAAACACTTACAATTGTTCCAATAGCACTAGATGTGCTAAATAAAATTCCTTAGATGAAATAATTAAATACTAATATACAAAATATGACTTAAGATTGGATTATGATCCCATTTTGGATTGTTAAATTCTCAGGCATATCAATAACTAGCATATCTATGGATTCCCTTCACTCTACTTATATCCATGGGGTGAGTACTCACAAGTTGATCTTTCCACTTCACTTTGGTAGAATATTAACAAAAATATATATTGTAAACAACTATCTATGAACTTAGGTGGATGTATTATTATTTCCTCCAACTAATAATAATTGTTAAATCAATTTTTATTAGGTGTGTATTTGAGTATATAATGACCTACAATTTCTTTTAAGAATCTATTAAGGGAGAGGATAGTCTAGTTGGGTGCCCTATGTTGATGGGTTAGTTGTACTTATATGAAATCATATCAATAAACCAAATTTTTATTGTAAGAGTAAATCTTGTACTCAAATTACTATTTTTATTTTAAAAACTTAAATACTATATATCCACTTTTTTAAAAGTTTTATAAAACATATTTTAAATACAAAAGAAATTAATTAGTCAGTAATTTATACATTAAATGATATATGGTTGATATGGTTGTGTCACCAGATAATTTGTTGTTTTTATTTGTTTATGCATAATAATAAAAGTAGTAGTTGTGAGTGTATCGATTGAATTGAATTAATAGAAGGGCATAATGTGGAGAAAGTCACTGAGGTTTAAATTGTAAATCTAGATTTCATAGGATCTATTTTGAATATAGACTTATTTTGGCAGTGATTATTTTTCTTTTGGAAGATTGATTATAATAAAAACTCACCACTTTATTTAAACAACAATTTAAACCTTGTGGTAAAAGGATTTTATTTCAACTTTCCTTTATATATATATATATATAGAGGTATTTGTCAATTACATAGAATATGACTACATGCGTTTGAGCATGGTCAATAGACTGATCGGCAGCTGCTGAATGCTTGCTAACTAGAAGTTTATACTAACTGTTAACTAGAATAAAAAACCTAACTAGTAGACTGCAATGATGGTGGTAGATGCCAAAGTTCAACATTAACTGAGATAGTTAGATGGATAGTTAGATAGAGACAATAAAAGACCTAAAATAAAAACATGCATTTATCAAATGACTCCAGGATGATACTAGCACGAGGCATTTGACTATAATTTATTTGATAATATATCTAAGACCTGACATTTTTAATCCCAAATTTTCTAATCTAGTCGAAGAGTAACATTATACTTAAAAGTATAATCAAAGCCACTGGATGCAACACTGGTGACGACAACAAAGCCACGAGCATATCGAAACAATCCAGTCCCTCCAGCAATAGAAAATTCCTTGGGGGCAAGAAATGAGGAAGATGTTCCTTGGACTTGAAGGCTGCTACCATTGTATTTCCCCTTGTGAAATACAAGAGACAACTCCAACTGAAGGATGGTGGAGGAAATTCGCTCTGAAATTCCCTGGGCTCTCCCCAAAACCATGGAGGAGCGCTCAGGTCCTGCTGTCAAAGGGTCATTGAAAACCACTATTGTTCCAAATGCATATGTTGAAGATGTTCCATTCACTCCACCAACTATAACTGCCGTAATATTGGGTCCCCCATTAGTTTCCTGCAGGTAAAACACCAAGTTCTTTTCATGACTAGCCGATGAAGATATTATAGGCATCAGGTAGAAAAATAAACTGGATGATTTTGAAGCCATTGCAGATAACAACCACATGAAAGAAAAGAGGAGAATATGTGTAAAGGAGATGGATTTCTCTATTTAAATATCATCCATTTCAATGATCAAACAGTTCATAGTAATTTTACACACCATCCATAACAAAAAGTGGTAAATATTTATCTTACTTTTATGGGTCAAAATTGACCTTTAACTATTGAAATTGATGATATATAAAATAAACGAGATAGATGATGAATGATGATCCCCACAAATAGAAATGACTAAGCCGTAGTTGCCTTTAATAAGATAATGAACAAAACTAGCTCATATGTTTGACAAACTATGGTAATCCTTAGTTTGATAACCCTGCACATGGCCAGGACTTAGACAAAATATACCAAACTATGGTGTTATTTTCAGTATCTAATAAATTCTCTTCTCATTCACTCACAGATAGAAACTGTTAACAGAAATTGTAGATCTTAACAACAATAGCAACATATTTATAGATAATGAGAGTGTGGGGGATTTTTTGAGTGCTCGACTCTGTGTTGTGGGAGGCCTTGGCATATACTGTTGCTGTTGTTGTTATGATAATGAGAGTTAGGCCTAACATATTTGTACGTTGCGTGCAAGTCTCTGTGTTGCAGGAGGCTTTGGCATAGGACTTAAATTTGATGATATTTAAAGATTTTGACATAAATATTGGACTGTTTATTAATACATGTAATTTATTTAAAAAAACAATTAAGATTAAAACTTGATCTCTTATATATATATATATAAAACAATATAAATATATGTTTTTTCCTTTTAATAGAAACTTCTTCTATTCTTTAATATTCTTTAATAGAAATTTCTATTATGTTAATTTTTTTTTTCTAAATCTTTAGATTTTTCAAAGATTATTTTTCTTTTAATCTTATTTATGCAGAGATGTAGCATGCAGACAAGCCAATAACAAGAAAAAAGTCACAGAAAATTTCAGAAATCAATTATCTCTCAGCAGTTAAGTCTTTTCCACACAATCACAAAAATATAATTTTTACTATTATGTATGAATCTCTTTTTTAATATAATTTATTTAAGAGACTTTTCAATATTATTTCTAGAAGGGATTAAAATGTAAAGCATACCATTAATTAAAAAAACAATGGAAGAACCCATGGATTCTTTCAAGGCCCACGTATCTTCAGCCACATTGTAATATGCTAATTAAGTCCTTGACTAGCATAACCCATGTTAATTTAAATGGGTCCTTTAGGCTTGGGAGTATATCCTGCATCTGTAACATTTAGAATTTGGGTGCCTGGCCTCCATTTGGCAGAGATAAAATCATAAATTAAAACAATCCGTGTTGGGTAACATTCCTATTTCAGACCTACCAAAACCAATTTTTGATTGATAGAAATGCAATTAATAAAGGAGGGGAATGATGTGTCTAATTGAGAGTTCAATTTTATCAATTGAGTGTTTTCTAAGGCCATGGAATCTAGACTCTTAGAGTGAGCACCTTATACTTAGAATTCGATCGAATTCAGTAGAACATTTTGCATCTTAGATAATGGGGAAGAAGAATCAATTAATTGTTGTAAACTTTAAATTGTTAGGAGAATGTGTAAGTTTAGATATAAAATTGTTTTATTTATGGTTATTTTTTGTAAATTTACATGAATTTAAACAAACTATCAAAATATTTCATGTTTTAAAAATATGTAGGCATTGCAATTGAAAATGTCTAAGGAAGAAAAATCAACCTTCTATCAAGCACTTTTTTCCCTGGTCAATTACATCCCAAGTTGTAGCACCGAATGAAGATCACAATTTTGATTTAAATGAATATTTAGATATTTTAGGGCACACCAAAGAGTGTATTGATAAATATCAAACAATAGAAAACAACACATAAAAGAAAAGAAAACTTGAAATAAAACAAGAATTCCGTGAAAAATGGAAAGTTAAGTTTAAGTGGTTGAGATGTACAATATATGAAGGAAAACAAGTTATGAAATGCATATATTGTGAAAACACATAATGCAAGTGAACTATGGAGAACATGTAGCTAAATGGACACGTGGGAATGAAAAGAAAGAAAAACCTATTATAGAACATATAGCAAATGTTGATGACGTCAACAAGGAAAGAGTCATCACAACTATGAAATTAGTTTTTTGGATGGTGCAAAAGGATTTACCCCTCTCAAAGTATGAATCACTTTGCTCTCTTGAAATGACATTATAGTTACCAAACATGCTAAGGAATAACCTGACTACAATTCATACACAAATTAGATGGTTGCAAATCAATTTTTTTTGCTATATCTAAATACCTCGAAGAGGTACAAATTGCTACAATGTTGGATAGTCCTTTTTTATCTTTAATGTTGGATAAAAGTACAAATCACAGTTTAGAGAAGCATCTTATGGTCTATGCAACTTTTTTAGACTCCAAAGGTTTGGGACAGTCAACTTCACAATTTTTAAAGCTCATAAATTTTTGTGATGGAAAAGGGAAAACAATTTATGATGCAATCAATGGTCTAAAGGAAGAAAGGGGGCTTTCATATAAATGATTAATAGTTATTTCCACAGATAGTGCTTCATCCATGGTTGGTAGTGAAAATAGGTTTGTTTCTTTTATGAAAAAAGATGTTCCTAATCTTGTATGTGTTCATTGCATTGATCATTGTGAAGCTCTAGCTGTATCAGATGCTTCTAAAAAATTCTTTAATTGTTATTGTTGAGAAATTATAAAATAAGGTGTATTAATGGGTGCAAAATTCTACTAAAAGGAACAAGGAACTTATATCTTTACATGAAGTTATTCAACTTGAAACTTTTCAAGATCTTCAAATTCATGGAGTTAGATGGCTTTCAAGAGGACAAGTTATTGAAAGGCTTGTTGTATTGATGCCTCGCATATTGACTTTATGGAAAAATGAAAAGAGAGAGGCATGGTATGATAAGGCTAGAATATTTACATTTCAATTTTGTTTACGCATGCTTGTAGATATAATGCTTATGTTGAACAAGATAAATACAAAATTTCAAGACAAGTATGTTGATGTTACATCTTTAGGAGCATCTATTGATATTACTATCAACACTTTAAGCAGGTGGTTTATGAGAAGTGATACATTTATTGATGGCATGTGTTACTTATCTAAAATCTTGGATGCCTTTAAATATGGTTATTTAAAGATTATTGATAAAGAGGTCGTTGTTCATAGGCATGAATTGCAGTTTGTGGCAATTTCTTGTGCACATAGTGATTATGTTGATTCATAAAAATAATCGCTAAAACCTTGCATTGATGGTTCATTAGAGAGTTGTAAACAACTTGCAAAAGAATATGTTCAAGCACTTATAGATTGTTTGAATGGAAGATTTCCTGATCTTGTGTTTTTCAACTCTGTAAAGTTGTTTAGTCCCTACCATTATTTAAAGGATGCTTGTGCCAAAGAAGATAATTCAAAGCGTTGGCTTGATAATCTTTTTGAACACATGCAACATACTTTACATCATGGAGAAGAAAATGAAACACTATTTAATGTTGAAGGTTGTAAACAAGAGGTGCATGTATTTGTTGATACTCTGTCTTAGTTGTGAGGGATTATCAATGAGGGAAGCTTGGAGGGTTTTTTGTGTCACAGACTCACATACAAGTTTTCCAAACATGACAAAACTATGGCAAACAATCCTTACTATTCCAGCAAGTATGGTGGCATGTGAAAGAGGATTTTCAAGGAAAAATATAATAAAAGATATTCGATGAACAACTCTAACATTAGATATATTGGATAATTTGATGAGAGTGTCTCTAACAACACTTGATGTATCATAAGATAGAATAGGGCAGAGTGTATGAAATTTGGAAAGATGTCAAGCAGAGAATAATTTAAATCTTTTAGAAGTCATTTTTTTAGTTTACATTTGTAATGGTGATATATCCCATATGAGGTAGAACACACTAATACATCATAATTTATTAGTTTCATATGAGGTACTAATACATCATAATTTACTAGTTTCATTTTAATGTTAGTATGTTCCAAGTTCCACGCTAATATTATCATAAATCAAGTTGGCTGATGATTCTGTGGGGGAAAATGCAGAGGATGATGTTCAAATACCTAGTAGTTAGGGGGTGAGTGATTTGAAGGAGCAGACTAAGTAGGAATGTGGTACTAGAGGCATTCAAAGTTTGACCATGGGTGCTAGGAATCATAGCCTTTTGGTTGAGGAATTAGGGGTTGAGGCAGTGAAGAATCTGTACAATGGTATCCAGGGCAAGGGCATAGTGGTGTAATTTAAGTTGGGGGAATTGAGGTCTAGGGGTTCTGGGCGTGCATCTTTGTCGACACCCAGAAAGGCATTGCTCATGAGGGTTGAGACCAATATGTTGCTAATGAGCCCTACAATGGAAGGGAGGCCTCATTCTATTGGGGTTCATCAGCTGGACATTAACAATGGAAAGGTTGTCACAGAGTGGAAATTTGAGGAGGACAAAACCCCCATTACAATGACAGATGTGGCCAATAGTAACAAGAGTGCACAATCACATGCTTCAGAATTGACCTTCTTAGGATTGGATGAAAAACAGATTGTGTAGGTGGGACATGAGGGTCAAGTATAGCAATGTGCAGGATATTGATAGCCCTGTGTTGAATTGGACAAAGGTCCATCAATTTTTTAGAGGGACCAATTTCTAGTGCTTTGCTACTACTGCCGATGGGAGTGTTGTGGTTGGGTCTACTGAAGGGAAGATTAGGCTTTATGGGACGCTCAGGTGATCAATGAGGATGGCTAAGATAACATTTCCTGGCCCTGGTTCACCGGTGATCCATGTGGATGTAATCTATGATGGAAAGTGGGTTCTGGGTCTGGTGTAAGGAGTACATGTCCCACAGGTGGAATGTTGAATACAAGGAATTTCAAACAAAACATTTTTATTTATTCTTCTTTCAAAGAAAACATATTTTTGTGTTACCAAAGGGAAGAAATCTATAAACTGACAGATTTGAAACTTACTATTATGTATTAGTCAAATTTGGCGAGCAGCAGAGTGATGATCATGGGAGGACCAAGACTAGATTTACTGGTAGGATGGGGAACAAAATTGCAGCCCCAAGACTTCTTAAGTTAACACCTCTGGATTCACATAATGCAGGAAATAAGAAGTTTCATGGTGGGCAATTCTCTTGGGTTACAGAGAGTGGCAAGCAGGAGAGGCATCTTGTTGCCAGGGTTGATAATTTTACTGTCATTTGGAATTTCAAACAAGTCAAAAACAACAATCAGGGATGCTATAAGAGCCCAGAGGGATTGAAAAGTTGTTCCTGTTACAATATTGTTCTAAAAGATGAATCTGCTATAGATAGTATAAATATAAAATCATTTATTGATGAAGCTTGTTACTTTAATATATTATACTGTAAGGTCTAAATTTATTTGGAATACCATTTAATGAATATATTAAAATTATTTGTAATTTTTTTTATATTTATTATATAAAATTTGACTTGCATTAAAAAAATTGATTGTCATGTGAAATACAATAATGAAGGTTAAAATGTAATTTTTTTTCTCTTGATGAGCAGGGTGGACCCTCAAATTTAAGCCCTGCTTGGCATATACTGTTAGGTCAGCTTATTATTTTTTCTCCTTCATAATCATAACTATATCATTTTCAACCATCTACAAACTTTTCATAATTTTATAGAGGTTTATCCTATGCGCATTTGACGATACTTATTAATTAATTGAAATTTAGAATATAACATGATTTTGAATTTCAATTAATTAATAAATACCATTAAATGTGTCCTATTTAGATGTTAAAAAATTTACTATTTAATGTTATGATTAAAAAGAATATACTTTTATGATATTAGAATATCAATTATTCAAATGTTAAGTATATAATAATAATCCAAAATTACTCTTAAAAAATATTAATTTAAATATAAAAAATATTTTTTTACTAAATTATATAAATAAAATATAAAATTACTATTAGATCATTTAATATTTAAAAAAATTGAAATGCTGATGTCAAACCTATGTAACTTTTATAGGTGTTAGAAAGTGAAAATTTGGTTTAAAATGTTGATGTCAATGTCCATTTTAGCTAAAAAGTGGGACACAGTTCACCCTTGTGTTAGGTAGTATACAGGTAGAGATAATGGATCTTCAGACTATGAGAGGTAATGACACATGACATTAGATGTATACTACTAGTAGAAGTTGCTCACACAATAATGTGAAGCAAAGGGTTAGGCATTAGAAAGAAAGATGCATAAAGGTGTCAACATTGGTTGGTCAATACCAAGAGATAGGAGATTGAATTTATATAGTGGCAAGATGAGGAAGATTGATGGATGCTCTAGATTTTCTTTTAGTCCCCTTTAAATCAAGGGGTGGGGGTTGTTAAGTATATGATCCAAAGTGTTAGTTTGTAGTTACTCAATAATGTTGTTAGTTTAAATAATAATTTATGGTTTGTGTTGGGTAGTAAATAGTTGTTCCTACAAGAAAAGTGGTTGTAAAAGTTAAAAGAGTGAAGGCCCTTATAAAGGTCCTTTAATAATGCAATCAATATTGAAAACCCATATAATATATGTGTATTTTTATTTTATATTATTTTTCAAATGTAAACTTCCATTATTTTTTATGTATTTCATCTTGGATCCTATCATCTTACAAAATGTGAGATCTTTACAAAAAGTTGGGTTTGATCTTTTGATACATACTCAAATTCCTTTGTCTAATAATGTTTTCCTATTGGTGGAGCCCTGTGTTGAATAATCTTCTTCTTTTGGCATATCCTTTCTCAAAGAGTTTATTTGTTCCACTAAAGGAGGCAAAATTTGATGGGTGGATGGCTATTTTTTTATGGTAATTTCCTTAAAAGGTTTAAGGCAAAGGCTTCTAGAACAATCCTCCAATAGAATTTGGTGCAAAAATTAAATTTTAATAGAGATTTTTTCTACAAGAAATTTATTATAACGTCTAAAGACATTTAATATATTTTTATTTTCAAGTTAGTTTGTTTATAGTATCATATTTTTTATTCTTATTTTGAGAGTGGTTTGTTGGTAGCATGTTGTGTTGCTAAGAATTTTTCGATATGCTTTTCTTGTCTATGTTTATGAATTTGCTATTGAACCCATTATAATAGAAAATCTTTAATAAAGCCATCATATTTAAGAATGCTTTATAAATTTGTATATAAATTTGTTTAAAGATTTATTTGAATAAAACTTGAAAGAAACCATTATATTTAACTATGTTTTAGAGATTTGTATATAAATTTGTTTAAAGATTTATTTGAGTTTTTATGGGGAGCTTTAGTCCAACGACAAGATAGAGAATTTACTATGTTGGCAATGATTTGAGTCATGGCGTACCTCCCCAAGGTTGTGAGGCCTCTTCCTATAAATGAATAGGTTTTGTTTCACCATTGTTTTGAGTTCTCTCTTCATTAACGAACCATGCATCCAAAGGGCAAGGTGGAATAGATAATTGTTTGTAAAGTTGTTGTATGAGTTCATCATTTTTTAGTACCTGCCTTTGACTAGTACTATTGCAATGAGTTATCTAGTTATTAATCTATTGATTGTAAACCAATCAAAAGACATGATTATTTTTTTTGTTGGGCAAATTTGATTTAAATTTGTACTTTTCCTATGTCAACATGATAAATTTTTAACAAAAAATTATTGAAAAATGATTTATGACATCTTCTCTGCGGATTGTCGGAGAGTGCAACAAAAAGCTATAAATGCGGAGAGAATTTTGGTTTGATTATGAATTTAATTTTTTGCTTCATTAGCTAAACGTAAAAATAAAGTTATAATATTAATAATACTATTAAAAATATAGGGTTCTACACATTTTATTTTATGAAATTAGATTATTTTTGGGATTTCAATTTTATTTATTAGTATTTCAATTTTATTTACTAAAAAGTTAAAAATCTACAATATCATGAAAAATATTTGGCCATGTTATTATATTTTTATTTTATTTTTCATACACAATATTTTAATGCATTTTAAATTATCATAGTATTAATATTATTACATTTCAAATCTCTAAGTAAATATTTTAGTGCTATTTTATTTTTACCAAATTAAATTATTTTTAAGATTTCAATTTTATTTACCCAAAACATTTCAAAACGAGTTCACATAAATTTTTCCTTATAAATTTAGTTCTGGAAATATGATAGTTACAAATTTGAAATGATAAACAATTTTTTATCTTTAGAAAAAATTATTACTAAACCACAATATTAGATTAATTAAAATAATTAAAATCATGTAATAATTAAAATCATGTTCTCTAAAAGTACTTACTATTCTACAGTATCATAGTATTAATATTATTATTGTGTTATTTAATAGGCTTTGTAAAGTTTAGTTTTATAGCTAAGTAAATATTTTAGTGTTGTTTTATTTTTACCAAATTAAATTGTTTCTGAAATTTTAATTTTATTTATATAATAGTTACAAATTTGAAATGATAAATAATTTTTTATGTTTAGAAAAAAATATTACTAAACCACAATATTAGATTAATTAAAATAATTAAAATCATGTTCTCTAAAAGTACTTACTATTATTACTTAAACAAAAAATTAAGTGACTAAGATAAAATTAATATGTTAGGTAGACATTTCAAATCTCTCCACACCCAACTAGGGTTAGGGTTCTACACATTTTATTTTATGAAATTAGATTATTTTGGGGATTTCAATTTTATTTAATCAAGAGTTAAAAATTTAGGATTTCAATTTCATTTAGTCAAAAGTTAAAATCTTCAAACTTACAATATTTTAATGCATTTTAAATTATAAAAGTATTAGTATTATTACATTTTAAGGAAATATTTGTGTTATTTAATAGGCTTTGTAAAGTTTAGTTTTATACTTAAGGAAATATTTTAGTTTTTGAGATTTCAATTTTATTTACCTAAGACATTCCAACACTCTTCAAAAATTAATTTTTCAATTATTGGAATGCAATTTGTCTATACAACCAAATACCTAATCAATAAAAAAATACAACTAAACAAATACTATATACAACCAATAACTAATCAACAAAAAAATTACAAAAAAAATACAACTAAACAAATACTATATACAACCAATAACTAATCAACAAAAAAATTACAAAAAAAATACAACTAAACAAATACTATATACAACCAATAACTAATCAACAAAAAAATTACAACTAAACGAATACTATAATAACAAGTGCCACGTAGTGGCCAATAATTGTAGTGTTGTTATTATAGTATTTGTTTAGTTGTAATTTTTTTTGTTGATTAGCTATTGGTTGTATGTAGTATTTGTTTAGTTGTTTTTTTTTTGTTGATTAGGTATTGGTTGTATAGACAAATTGCATTCCAATAATTGAAAATTTAATTTTTGAAGAGTGTTGAAATGTATTAGGTAAATAAAATTGAAATCTCAAAAACAATCTAATTTGGTAAAAATAAAATAGGGCTAAAATATTTCCTAACTATAAAACTAAATATTTACAAAGTCTATTAAATAACACAAATATTTCCTTAAAATGTAATAATACTAATACTTTTATAATTTAAAATGTATTAAAATATTGTAAGTTTGAAGAATAAAATAAAAATGTAATAACATGGCGAAATATTTTTTGTGATAATGTAGATTTTTAACTTTTGACTAAATAAAATTGAAATCCTAGATTTTTAACTCTTGACTAAATGAAATTGAAATCCCAAAAATAATCTAATTTCATAAAATAAAATGTGTAAAACCCTAACCCTAACTGGGTGTGGATAGATTTGAAATGTTTCCCTAAAATATTAAAATGTAATAATATTGAATACCATTATAATTTAAAATACATTAAAATATTGTATGTTTGAGGAATAATTACATAATATAATAACAGTGTGGATAGTTTTGAAATGTCTGCCTAAGATATTAAAATGTAATAATATTGAATACTATTACAATTTAAAATGCATTAAAATATTGTAAGTTTGAAGAATAATTACATAATATAATAACAAAAACATATTCATATTTACATCACTACAGTATATTATAGATTAGTCACTTAATTTTTTATTTAAGTAATAATAGTAAATACTTTTAAACAACATGATTTTAATTATTTTAATTAATGTAATATTGTGGTTTAGTAATAATTTTGGGTGCATTCATTTAATAAAAGTATGTAGTTTAGCTCCATTTAATTAGACATCAATGGTTAAGTAATACTAATACTTTTATAATTTAAAATCCATTAAAATATTGTAAGTTTGAAGAATAAAATAAAAAATATAATTAAATTCATGATACTATATATTTTAAAGTTTTGATTAAATAAAATAAATAATCTAATTACATAAAATAGAATCTGTAGAACACTAAAAACTAAATTAAAATTATATTACTTTTAGCTAATGAAGCAAAAAATTAATCGCCATCCATTTAGGCATGACTTAACTAGTGGGAGACAAAATTTGTGTTCATAATTTGTTTACTTGCCACATACTCCCTTCAAATCAAAATTCTCTCCGCATTTATAGTTTTTTGTTGCACTCTCCCGACAAACAGACAATCCGCAGAGAAGAGGTCATTTTTTTCAGCCAATGACAATACAGATAAATCATTTCTAAATAATTTTTTGTTAAAAATTTATCATGTTCACATAGGAAAAGTACAAATTTAAATCAAATTTGTCCGACAAGAAAAATAATCCTATCTTTTTATTGGTTTGCAATCAATAGATTAATAACTAGATAAGTTGAACTCATTGCAATAGTACCAGCCGGAGGCAGGTACTAACAACACTACAAGGCAGGTACTAGCCACTATATCACAAAAAATATTTCGCCATGTTATTACATTTTTTATTTTATTATTCCAACTTACAATATTTTAATTGCATTTTAAATTATAAAAGTATTAGTATTATTACATTTAAAGGAAATACTTGTGTTATTTAATAGGCTTTGTAAAGTTTAGTTTTATAGTTAAGGAAATATTTTAATCCTTTTTTTTTTTTTACCAAATTAGATTATTTTTGAGATTTCAATTTTATTTACCCAAGACATTTCAACACTCTTCAAAAATTAATTTTTCAATTAGTGGAATGCAATTTGTCTCTACAACCAATACCTAGTAAATTAAAAAAATTATAAAAATTACAACTAAACAAATACTATAATAACAATACGTGGTACTTATTAATATGGAAATAACTTTTTCTTGTTCATATTTTATTGTTATCTCTTTGAAATCAAATAATTGACACAGAGATATGTACTCCTTAGGGAGGTGCAAAATAAGGATTACAAATAATTTATCTTGTGCATATCTTAGGTTTGGGGAAGGTATCCAATACTTAGCATGTTTTAATAATTATGATAATATTTTTAGATTTAAAGTTTAATATTTTTAATATTATAGTATTATTAGTTATGACATGACTTCATAATTGTTACTATTGACCATTATTACTAATAAATGAATCAAATGTGCTTTAACGATCCAAAAACTAACAAGTCATATGATACCAGATTAGTGTACCAACAAAATATAACTCAAAGATCTACATAACTACTAATCCAACCTTTCTCTTTGGACACTTCAACAAAAACATGCTGAATTGACATCATTTTAATGACATAGACTTGAAAACTTTAGGTTTAAGAAAGGGGCTTGTCAAGTAAATTTCTATAAAAAAATTAGACTTTTGAAATTGCCACATATGGTTTTGAGAGACATGAAAGTAGCGTGCTTAACTACTAGGCCTTCTCTCTCTTAGAAAACATTACCTTTTTAAAATATATATCTAAATAGCATTTGATAAATTGAAGTGGATTGAACATAGTTATACTCAAATATGTGTTTAAGAAATAAATATTCTAATAATAATTTGAAAAATCTAATAATTGCCTTAAAAAATGACACCCATGGCAACCCAAAAGTCTTAAAAAAGAACTATTCATACATACAAATAAGAAATTTAAAATAATTTTTATCAAATGAAAATAAAATTATTGCTTGTTGTGGTCTTGGGATGAATTTGAATTTGACCTACATCCTTGTGAGGGGTTCCTTGTATCCATGAAATTAAATCTTGATGGGCATAAAGAGTTGGGCTTTTTCAACTTAGTCAAATGACAAAGGTCATCAAGCCTACACTAACCCTTCATAGTTTTGAATGGATAGTCCACAACATACCACACAGATTACCAATAAGTAGTGCCACTCCCATTCTTTTTCTAGACATATTGCTTTAGAACTCCATTGGTATCAAGTGTCACTCTATGTAAAGAAACTGAAATGTAAACAACCGATACTCTACTAGTGAATCATGTCCATGAACAATTCCTATGAATGCAAGGCTAGCTAAATAGAAAACATAAGACGACACTGTTATAGATCCCCGCTTTGAGCAATAAAATATTAAAAACTCAAAAGAAAGAGAAACATTCTTGCAATGGGAGCTTTGATAAATGTGAATGAAATATTGAATTTTATGTTTTGTGTGAGAAATAATGAAATGAAGCAATGATAGAAATAGTTAAAAGGTATAAATGTGAACTGAAGTTCTTTTGGAGAAAATACGTGTATTTGAAAATAAAAACATGTCATATATAAAAAATTAAAACAAAAGTAAGAAATTTGTTAAGAGGAATTATTCAAATGACTTTTTGGGTCATAAAAGTTCATATAATAATGACTTATCAACCAAAAAGACTAAATTTAAAGTTCTAAGTTGTTAATAACAAGACTAACTTTAATTTTTTTCTCTATTCCTTCTATTCTGTAACCACCTTATAAGAATCCATGGATAGAATTCAAAGGAGCAAAGGAAAATAAATTAACGTCTTTTTTTTGTAACAAGTGCTACGGTGCAGCTATAGTCCTTGCCTTAGTTTGAAAAAAATAATTATCAAGATGCATACCAAATAATACAGTTACATACAGTATAGAAACATTAAGCGTTGCAAAACATTATCTAAGTTGTGCCCCACAAGAAGCTTTTTCTTCCCTACCAGATGCACTCGTGAAATTGTTTCACCACTATATAGAATTTTCTTAATATCCTTTGCCCGTTCTTTCATCGGAATTGCCTTAGCAAGATGCTTTGGTTTTATACTAGTGATATCAAACCTACCAAAATACACAAAATAAAACTCTGAATCTTATAATGCACCTAATGTTTAGATCCTGACATAGGATGTTGATTTAAAATATCGTGTATTTCACTCACATAATCTAAAATTTAGAATTGAAATTTTGTATACAAAAGACAAGGATGAAATGAGAATATCACCTTAATCTGTAACATGAATCTTTATAAAATACCATTAAAAGGTAAGGTAGATTATAATGTGGGACCAAAAAATAAATTACACAAATGTCAATTTTTGTAGTACATCAGAACCCAAATCAAATGCAATTACATAATGCAAATGTATAAGCTAATATTTGAAATTAGATAAATATTACAAATTTAAGAAGTAATTAGATCACTAAAATTGAGTAATAACTACCCATGTGAAATTATAAACCTGTTCAAACAAATAATGTCCAACTCCTTGTTTTATTATTACTTGGTCTAAAAATAGTAAACTTGGACATTGGAACCATGTGCAAAGGTGCATGGTGAACCTGAAGTTCTAAAGTCTAGAAGAACATTATATCATGAGACATGAGATCCGGAAGGATATCAGATGTTACGACAAATGGTACTATAGTGGCGGGCTTAGATAATCTAGGAGAAACTAGGACATTGGGACAAGGTATGGTTGTTCCACAAAGGCTTGAAAGCCTGAAAAAGGATTCTCACTTTAAATATCAAGGAATTAGGATAGTGGGGAACCTAAGGATCTTTGAACAAAAGTTCAACATCCTAAATAAAACCTGGATCCTAAAATTTGTTCAATACTTCAACTATTCCACTAGGTTTCTGGGTTCCGATGGGAACCAAGAACTAAGGTTGATAAAGAAGAAACTAAGAAACCGAGATGATCAAGAACATTTGGCTTAGGTTCTAATATGCAAGAAAACCTTGAAACCCTGAAATTTTAAGTTTTAAAATGTTTTAAGGCAAGATTTCGAGTTCCAGATGGACCTAAGAATCTAGAACAATTTTCAAAGGTGTTGAAGCACAATGAAAACTCGGTAAAGGATCTAGGAAAGGAATCTAAGGAAAACATTTTGACAAGGATCTGATGAAGGGAGTAAATCATAAAAAACACAACAATAGAAATTGCACACAGAAAATACATTGTTCTTTTATTGATTTGGACAAATCATTACATTACAGAAGCTCAAGTACAATCAAAGGATGAATCCTACACAGGGTGCAATGCATTACAACTTCCTATCTCAAGACTCTGGAATATTATGCCTTCTGTAACCCCAAATCAGCTAGGGTTTCTATTTTCCCGCCTTTTCTTGACTCTACACTTCCCCCCTTATCTGTACTATTGCCAAGGGTTCCCAAAAATGGTTATTAATATCCTTTTTGGCGGCCTCTAGCCAAATTTTAAATTTTGCATCTCCCTCCAAAACTAGGTCAGCTTTTGGGAGCCATAACTTTTGATCCGGGTGTCTGATTGATGTACCATTTGAAGCGCCAGAAATCTCATGAAGTGCTCTATGCGCTAAGAACTTGCTTTGCTTGCTTTGCCCATTTTTGGGCTCGTACGGGGCCATTTAGTGCCTCAAACTTGAATTTGAATAATTTTCAGGCATTTTTCAGGAAACAAAAACTTTAATATCTTTCAGTTCACAAATGATCTTTGTGTGATTCCTTCACCTAAAGTATTATTTTTTATTTATGAATCTTCATGTAAATTTTTACTTCAATTCGTGCCCAAATGCAAACTTTCTAAAATTAGCAATTTGATATTTTTAGTAGTTTGGAAAAACTGAAAGTTCTACATCATTATTCAAGCGATTATGGAACTAGAAACACTAAATTTGAAGAAAGGTGAAGAATGAGAAGAAAAGATTAAATTTATAGGGTTTTATTTATTTCATACATGCGCCATTAATATTTCTAGATCAAGTGGGAATTGGGAGGTCGAAAGAACCATGGACTTTGGAATTAGGTTTGGAAGTGCTTGAGTTCCCCAGAACTCCATGAATCTATGAAGAAAACAAAGAAACTAAGGAAAATAAGGTGGAAAACAAGACCCGATGAGGACTTGGAACAAAGTTCCAAAGACCTAAAAAATTCCAAAAGTTTAAACTTCTGAAAAAGATGCAGAGCGAGAACTTCAACGAAACCCATGATCCTAGGGTTTTTGAAAACCCAAAAAAATTTCAAAAAAAACTTCAAACAAAAGGGAAAAAGACCTAAAATTTAAAATAAATAAAATCAAAGATCCTACAAGGGATCAAAGTCACAAAAAACATCTAGGATCAAAAATGAAAAGAAAAAAAGAAAACACAAGAGAGGGGGTCCCCATTTCTAAGCAAAAGATGGGGTGTGTATGTAAGGCATAACATGATATTCATTTGAGGAGTGTGTTAGCACTCATTTTGACCTGGAGGTTGATTTTTCATGTTTAGGGGGTTTCTTCATTTGAACCCTATATCTTCTTGCCCATTTTCCTAAGTCTCTGGGCCTCCTCAGCATTTTTCAACTGCAGCATCATATTTTCTTCGATGGTGGTCAGCATCATCATGTTTTCTGTCAACCGGTTTTTCATCAGGATCATCATGTTTCAATATCGGGTGATGTTTGGATATCATCCCGATCCTGCTGATGAGCTACAGTGTGCCCTGATTTTCTTGCGAGGTGATTTTTCAAGTATCTGGTGATTTTCTAAATATCACCTTGCCCTTTTATGATGATGATGTCACCCCGATCTTCTGAAGGGGTTATTTTCTGAGTTGTTCGACCCAACTTGTTTTCTTAAGGGTCGTCATCATCATGATCATATTTCTGGACATCACCCCGATGTTGCTTACGAGGGTCATCATATTTTTTGCCTACATGATCTTTCGCGGGGTGATATTTTAACATTGGGTGATCTTTGTTAAGATCATCCTGATGATGTTGCTGTAAAGTTCTAAGTGTGACCCGATATTCATCGTGGTCATCATATTTTGAACGTCAGGATGATCTTAGTCAATATCATCCTGATGTTGTTGTATCACTTCATGTTCGTTGTTTTATCATCCTGATGATGCTGACGTCATTCTTATGTCAGGGTGATATCTTTTTCTCTGCCTATCTACATCATGATATTTCCGAAGGGAGATATTCGCCTGTCGGCTTCATGCATTGTCCAATGGGGGTGATCATTTCAAATATCAGTCACATATTCATATATCACCCCGATCTTATAGTGAAGCTACAGTGCAGCATGATATGTGTGCATCAGGATGATATTTCCAAATATCCGGTTATCTTCCGAATATCATCCTGATGTCGATATGATGATGACATCATCAAGGTCCGGGGGGGGTCATATTTCTAACACTGATCATCTTGTGGAGATCCCCCGATATTTGCAAACATGATGATGACGTCATCCGGATATGAGGAGGTGCGCAGTAGGCAGATATGCTGATGACGTCAGCAGGATATGACGGTGACGTCATCAGGATGTTCATCGGCCAGACATTTGGTATCGGCTAAGCAGGAGGATCTTCCTCCGATGGATCAGGTTGTGCCGATGAAGGCGATTATCATGCAGGTGATATTGCGATGATGATGCTGACGTCAAGGTGATATTTCAAGCGACAGGATATCATGCTGCTGGAGGATGATGATGAAGGTTTATACTAGTGTCGTCGGGAGCAAAAGCACCGACATCATATATGCTCGCGACCTAGTATATAAAGTGTTGAAAAGGTCGCCGCGGGGTGCATGTGGGATAATTTGACCCTGCATATTTTGAAATATCATGACGATGAATCTTGGCGGGAAATGGTTGCGATCGACTGTTTGACGTTTTCCCGAGGCTGCGGGTTGGTGCGCCATTAATGGCGAAGGTTGCAGAGGTATGGACGGATCTGGTACCCGATTGGAGGTGTACATCAACGGACAGTGGCGGAGGGCTCAAGGTTTCTTCCTGTCTCCTCCCCTACCTACTGCATTCATGTTTGGGCACCAATCTGGTAATGCGTTGAGCGCCATTTTTCTGATACTATGTATCTGGCGGGATTTTTGGTCAACCATGTAATTAATTGCTGTGGTACACTACCTGGCTGTTATAAGCAGGAAGTGTTACTCATTTTTGGTTGTTGAAAACTGGACATTTTGGCTCTGTAATAAGATACAACTGGTTTTGGTTGCTCTGTGCAGCAAAACTTGTGAGTTTATGTATCTCCTGTTGTACGATTTGGCATGAATCCATTGATTTCATGGTTAATCTTATATGAATAATGCTATGTTTGCATGTGTTATGCTGATTCTGTCTCCAGTTTTGCATGTATCTTTCTTACTGCAATAGGGATGCCATAAGTATAGACAGCTTAACACTCTGTATTGGGAGATATCTGTAAGGCAGATATCATGTGTATCCCCCTGAAATCCAGTTTTAGCTATTCATGCTGATCATTCACAGGTGTATGTCTACCGACTCCAAGCCCTGGATAGGCACCAATCTAACTCTGTGTTGAGGTTATACACCATGTCCAGCTTTGCATCCAAAATTCAAACTAAACCATCTCTTCCTTCCATCTATTAGTTGTAGGATTAGGAGTAGGAAACCCTTGCATGCTCTCATCCCTAACCAGACATATATGTCCAAGAACGTTGCCCACCTTGTGATCTATCATACAGATCTTGGTCCATACATGAGAGTATTCTGCCTGTTGTTGTCAAGTTAGATCTTTCTATCTTTGAGCTAGTCAAGGTTACATCTTGAGTTATAGGGATACCCCCCTTGGTGCGGCAGAACCAGAAGTGAAGGGGAGGAGCTCACGCAACCTCCTGTATTAGTTGGCTGAATCTGCCTGTACATTAGAAGTGGCAAACCCTAATGCTGATTCAGAAGAAAAGTCAACAGAGTGTAGATCATGATCCCATGGTGAGTTACTAATTATGCATTTGGAGCTTTGATGGTGATTTGTGATAATCTGATTGATGAGTGGTGTGATCATTTTTCTTGTGAGCTTCTAGTTATTGTGGTGTTGCATTAGAGTTCAACTATCATGAAATGATTGGTTGTACACCTATTTTTTAGTGAGGCGAGAGATCTCTTGTTCTTAGAGATTGTGTGTTGAGATGGTTACTCTTTGATGAGGTTTCAGTAAGAAGACTAAGGATTCTACACTTGGGTTGGACATGAGTTCAACATGGATATATTGAGGAGATTGTTATTAGAGAGAGTCATTGAGACTTGTGTATCCTAAAGGAGAAATTTCATTCCCCACTCTTGGTCATCTCAATGGTGAATGATCTAATAGGTATTGCCCACCTATTTTTTAGATGCATTCTTTCTTTGTGTCTTATCTTCTCATGTATTCTTGAGTCTTGAGCTATTGATGCTAGTTCTAAGGTCTTATTTGAGAAGTAGATGCACGGTTATGATTTGTTATCTCCTTATGTTTGATCTTGACTTGTTTTAAGGTCAATGTGTTTTGAAGAGAAAAAGGAGATGGTTAGTGGATTTAAGCATATTCCTTGTTGAGGGAATGAAGGTTTTATTTGATCTTCCTTTGGTTTGAGAGGCTTACATCTTGACTAGTTGAATGTTGAGGAGGCTTCTTGATTTGGGGTTTTAGGAAGGAGATCTTACTTTTTCATAGCTATAACACATTGGTGTTGGGAGGACATGGTATTGATTTGTAGGTTCTCTCTTATTAGTCTAATGCTTCTCCTTGGATGCTCATGTTCACATGACATTAGAGTTGGTTTTTCAATATTCTATGATGTTGATAACTTGGGAGAGATATGGACTTGTGGTGAGAGAGTTATGTTGCAACTATTTTAGTTTGTAGGTTTTGCATATTAGTGTGTGCTCTTTGACACTATGTGATAGAGGATTAAGCTACATCTTCTATGTGGATGCTATTGGTAGATATTTGGATACCTTGATTGATTTCAAATTTGACCATGGGAGTTCCAAGATGTATATGTGTTCTTTGTTGGATGTCCTCATTATAGTATATCATTGAGGGTCTTGAGGTTGTTTATCACATATTTATGTGTTGTTACCTTGCATGACCTTTTTATATAGGATAGAATATATAAAGGAACTTATGATTATTGTGAATTGGGTTGGATATTTTGATGGAATAAGGTCTACTTGTTATGATCAGTATACCTTGGATTGGAGATATGGTTAGTTGGATGTGTTAACAACTATCTACGGTTGCTATTCTAGTTGTGGTGATTAATTCTTGGCAGCTATTTAAACCTATTTATTACCATTGGATTTTGTGTTTGTGTTTGGATATTATTTGAGGTAGGATTCTTTCTTCTATGTGATAGTTCAGTGTGAAATCTCTTTAGATTAAATATTATCTTTTGTGCATTTGGGGTAAGTGCACAAAGATGAGGGACCAAAAAGGGGTCTTAAGATGCCACTTTTTTTTTGAAATCAAGAAAGACTGATGTTGGATGAGAAATTGAAGATAGTTACACTCAAAATTTGAAGATACGAAAAAAAAAGAGTCGTAGTGCTCCGAATCTAGTTTCTAAACTACTATTTTTTGTCAAAAATGGTTGAGATTAAGGGGTTCAAACAGAGGGAGCACACAAATTGGTCCTATTTTCTTGAAAAAAAACATAGCATCTAGTGTGCTCCCCCTAAAATGTTAACTTTTTTTAGTATTTCAAAAATCACTTCAGTGAGAAATTAGCTAACACCATGTAGTTTATCCTTGATTTTTCTGATAATTTTTTCATGAATAATTGATTTTTTACTAATTTTCAAAGTGGACACATTTTGAAAAATAGAAAATTGAGCATGCTTCCCCCTAAAATTTTTGAAAACTAATTGAAAATCAATTTTTTTTTGAATGTGTAGAATGGAGTCTAGTTTCTAAAAAATGTAACTTATTTAAAATTTCGATGAATGGTAAAAAAAAGTAAAAAATACTAGACACTACTTTTTGACAAAAAAAAAGATACAATAACAAAAGAAATTAAAGATGAAACCCTTAACATACTCAAAACGTGAAAAAAAAATTATATGGTTAGATAGCTAACAGAGAGCTTAAGATTATGGTGGTATTTTTTTCAACTTTTGATTGAAAAAAGTACAATCCTGATGGGGAGCATGCTCCAAATTATGTGAATTTGGTTAGAATATAGAAAAACACGTCATTGGATGACCTAAACACATTCCAAGTGTTTGGGTTGGAAGCCCAAGGCAAATCCAAGCCTAAGGCTTGGAAATTTCCAAGGCAAAGCATAACACGAGTGCGTTATAACGCACTCGCATTATGCTAAACTAAAACACTCACTCCCTCCCCTCCTCTCTCTTTCTCACCTATACTTCCCTCCTCTCTCTCACTCTCTACTCCCCTCCCCTCTCTACATCCTACCCTCTCTCTCACTCTCTACTTCCCTCCCCTCTCTACCTCCTACCCTCTCTCTCCCACTCTTTTCTTCCCTCCCCTCTCTACCTCCTACCTTCTCTCTCACCCTCTTTTTCCCTAGACTGTCTCTACCTCCTGCCCTCTCTCTCACTCTCTACTTCTCTCCTCTCTCTACCTCCTACCCTCTCACTCTCTACTTCCCTCCCCTCTACCTCCCACCCTCTCTCTCTCACTATCTTCTTCCCTCTCCTCTCTACCTCCTACCCTCTCTCTCACTCTCTCCTTCCTTCTCCTCTCTAACTCCTACCCTCTCACTCACCCCCTACTTCCCTCCCCTTTCTACCTCCTACCTTGTCTCTCACTCTCTTCTTCCCTCCCCTCTCCACCTCCTACCCTCTCTATGAGTCTCTACTCCCCCCCTCTACCTCATACCTTCTCTCTCACTCTCTTCTTCCCTCGCCTCTCTACGTCCTCCCCTCTCTCTCACTCTTCTGTCCCCTCTCTACCTTCTACCCTCTCTCACTCTCTACTTCCCTTCCCTCTCTAGACCTCCTACCCTCTCTCTCACTCTCTTCTTCCCCCCTCTCTTCCTCCTACCCTCTCTCTGAGTCTCTACTTCCCTCCCCTCTCTACCTCCTACCTTTTCTCTCACTCTCTTCTTTCCTCCCCTCTCTAGTTCCTACCCTCTCTCTCACTCTCTACTTCTCTCCCCTCTCTACCTCCTACCCTCTCTCACTCTCTAATTCCCTCCCCTCTCTACCTCCTAGCCTCTCTCACTCTCTACTACCCTCCCCTCTCTACCTCCTACCCTCTCTCCCACTCTCCACTTCCCTCGAGGACCCTCTCTACCTCCTACCTCCTACCTTCACTCTCACTCTCTTCTTGCCTCCCCTCTCTACCTCCTACTCTCTCTCAAGCACTCTCTACTTCTCTCCCCTCTCTACCTCCTACCCTCTCTCACTCTCTAATTCCCTCCCCTCTCTACCTCCTACCTTCACTCTCACTCTCTTCTTGCCTCCCCTCTCTACCTCCTACCCTCTCTCACTCTCTTCTTCCCTCCCCTCTCTACCTCCTACCTTCACTCTCACTCTCACTCTCTTTTCTCCTCCCCTCTCTACCTCCTACTCTCTCTCTCTCTCTCTACTTCTCTCCCCTCTCTACCTCCTACCATCTCTCACTCTCTAATTCCCTCCCCTCTCTACCTCATACCCTCTCTCTCACTCTCTTCTTCACTCCCCTCTCTACCTCATACCCTCTCTCTCACTCTCTACTTCTTTCCCCTCTCTACCTCCTACCCTCTCTCTCACTCTCTACTTCCCTCCTCTCTCTACCTCCTACCCTCTCTCTCACTCTCTACTTCCCTCCCCTCTCTACCTCTCCTCATCATTCTTTCCATCCAATGAACTTTCATAAATCATCTTGTTTCCATTTCATCCTCCCAATTTATATCCTCATTCCTCTTTGTATGTCCTAGTTTTCTTGTTTCCATGTTCTTTGTCGATAAAGGAGAGGGAGAGGGAGGAAGAGGGAGAGAGGGTGGAGATGGAGGGGAGAGAGGGGAGAGATAGGGTGATAGGGAGAGAGAGAGTCCTAGTTTTCTTGTTTTCATTTCCTTCATTGATAACCTGGTGAGGAAGAGATAGAGGGGAGAGATAGGAAGATAAAGAGTAAGCGGGATGTCCAGAGAGATAGCAAGAGAAATTGAGAGGTAGAGGGACAATGGAGATATAGGGAGATAAGGGAGAGATAAGGAGATAGAGGTTTAGGGTTGCTCGAGTTTAGGGGTTAGGGTTTAGGGATTTTGGGAGAGAGAGAGAGGGTTGGTTGGGTTTATGAGTTTAGGGTTGCTTAAATTTAGGGTTTAGGGTTGCTTGGGTTTATGGTTTAGGGGTTAGGGTTTAGGGGGATTATTTAGGGTTTAGGGGTTTTGAGAAAGAGAGAGTGAGGTTTAGGGTTGTTCAAGTTTAGGGGAATTATTTAGGGTTTATGAGTTTAGGGTTGCTCAAGTTTAGGGTTTAGGGGTTAGGGTTAAAGGGGAATTATTTATGGTTTATAGGTTTAACCTAGTTGCTTGAGTTTAGGGTTTAGGGGTCAAGGGCATTATTTGAGGTTTATGAGTTTAGGGTTGCTCATGTTTAGGGTTTACGGTTTAGGGGTTAGGGTTTGGGGGAATTATTTAGGGTTTAGGGGTTAGGGGTTTAGGGTTTTTGAGTTTTAGGGTTTAGGGTTTAGGGTTTAGGGTTTAGGGTTTAGAGAGATATAGAGAGAGGGGACCGATAGAGATTGGGAGAGATATGGAGATAGAGGTTTGGGGTTTCTTCCAAGGTTTATGGTTTAGGGGTTTGGGGTTGCTCGCTTTTAGGGTTTATGGGAATTATTTATGGTTTAGGGTTTATGGTTTAGGGGTTAGGGGCTAAGGTTTAGAGGTTTAGGTTAGGGTTTAGAGAGAGAGAGGATCGATAGGGAGATATAGAGGAGATCAAGGGGAGAGATAAGGAGATAGAAGGTGAGAGACATGGCTAGAGACATAGTTAGAGAGATTGAGAGGTAGAGGGATGATAGGGATAGGAAGATAGAGATTTAGGGTTTGTTGGCACCCTCAAATTTTGCAAATTTGAAGTGCCTTTCTCCTCTTGATGTGTCGATAGAGGTCAAGTCAGTATGCTGCTCAATCTACCCCGGAACCCACCTTCGCTAATTAAAGTCTTGCAACTCAGAGATCAACTTGCAAATCCTTATGGTGGAAGGGTTTTTGGTGCATATGGTAACATGCCTATTCAGTTTCACACTTTCAGGGTGAGTTTTGATGGGGTATTTAATTCTTTTCTAACCACGACCGGGCTAGATTTGGTGTTTCAGAAATTTGCAAATTTTGCAATTCTGAAGGTGACCCATTTCTTGTTTTGGTCTAAAACTTCTCCAATTTTAGTTTCATCAAAATTGAAGACCATACAATGCATTATTTTAATGCATTTCAGTTACAGCGAAGGCATTTGCTAGGCCAGTTTACAAAGGAGGTCCCTGAAATCTTTTGGCGATGCATATTTTGAGGAAATGGGTATGTTTTAAATAATTGATAATGGCCTTGTACAAATTTTCATTGCCTCCAGATGTCCAGTGTGCCCACAGTGAATAGGCGCCATTTGCCCAGGAGGAGAAATTAAAAATTGTCATTTGCCAAAGTTTAAAAATGCAATTTTAAAAATATTTATTGGCACATCTTAATGATTTAAATGAAATATTATAAATCAAGCATTATAACATTATGTTATAATGTTTATGGCAAAAATTAAAGCATCTCATTGGCTTATCACATGAGCGCACATCCATTTCCTTTTATGGTGAAAATTGAAGTGTTTCCTTCTCCATGGAGTCCTCTGAGGCATTTTGGACAGCTTCAGGCAGGAATTGTTGCAGAGTACATTGTTGTTCACATTTTTGGTTTCCCGGTGAGATTTTGGGGGTGTTTTTGAGATCAAAATTGCTATTCCATGCTCCAAATTCATCCCATGACCATTCCTAATGCTTGGGCAGAGGTTTTAAGCATGTTTATGATGAATTTTGGGTTCCAAAACGGCTAAAATGCCCCTGCATCAAGAAAAACAACCCAAAAATGAATGAATTAGGCAAAATTGGATTGGAAGCTGTTGAATTTTGTTCGCTATCATCCTAAAGCTGGGAGCAATCAAGAAGGAGCAGGAGAAGGCACCTCACAACCTCATATCGTAGCTATGCATAGGGATGAAGGAGCCTTCAAATAGGTTGTGTGACAGTGTGAAATGGAGGTTCCCGACAACTAAATTAAAAGTGGACAAATCATAAAGGGGAAAATAAATTAGAAAGACATTTAGTTCCGTGGTTTATTTATTTTTGTCTTTCTCCTCTTTTTGTGAATTTTGTGATATTTCCCTAGGCTCATCAGCGATAACTTATCATGTAAACTCACCTAACTGCTAGGATGTAATAAATTTTTAGGGCAACATGTTCTTGTGTTTATAAAAGAGCATGTTGTTCCACTTTGTAAGGGATTTATTCTGTGCTTTGGATACAAGCTATCCACATATTTGGGAAATAGATTTCTGTAGAAGGCTATGGATTCTGTACTTCAGAGAAGAATGCTACTGTAGGTGAATAAATTCTTGTATGACAGTTTTCTATTTAGATTGCAATATATGAAAAACACTTCTGTGTGTGTTGTCTGTGACTGTCTCCTTGAGTATGAATGCTTTCTTTTCAAGTAAAGTTACCAAGGGTTTCTATGCTTGTTTGCATACATTTGGTATGTTGTATATTTGATTTGTTGCATTTGTTCAAGGAATGAATTAAAACCGCTTTAAATCAGATATAGAGGAAAGTATACTGTATTAAAGGATCATTGAAGAAGAGTCACATGTGATACTCTTTCTTGGGCTATTACTGTAAGGTAGTGATGATGGTTTCAACCCTCTGAATATAAAGTTTTAGATGTCAGAAAGGAAACATTTGCATTGTAGCCCTTTGACTTTGTTGCCCTGATAAATCACCAGTCTAGGGTTTATTTGCCCAATGGTCCAGAAGATAACTGAACTTAATGATAAATCATTCAAACCATTTTAGGTTTTATTTTATTTAGGTTTAGGTGCTGCATGTTCTCACATTTAACCAATAGAGATAATCCAAGAATATTGTCAGTCTAGGGTTTATCTTGCAAATCTTGGTGCATACCTAAGAACATTTTGTTAGAGCTGGTCAAAGATAAATCATTTGGTTGTGAATAATGGAATACCCCCTAGGTGTGGCAGAACCTGAAGTGCAGAGGAGACATAGAGTTAGTCTCTTGTTCATTGGCCACTGACCTGAGGATCCTGTGGATGAAAGATGGATACTTTTTAGGGAAGCTCAGACAATCAGGTGGGAACACTAACAGAGTGGTGACTCCACTGGGGAACTGTAACACCCAGTTCTGATTTCACCCTAAAAACTAAGTTTTAACCAAAGGTAATAATTTTTTTTAAAGAATAAAACAGAAAAGTAATTTGTTTACTAATTACTATAAACAAGTAATTCATCCATCGACTAACAATAATCATGAAATTATAGCTCATATAAGAGGATATAATCATCTACAACATTAAACAATATGTTTTCAAAAGTAACATATAACAATTTCAAAATAGGAACTTACCAATGTCACTGCATCCTGATTGTTGACCATCCAAATTCAAGTCTCGGCAATCCTCAAGAATAAAGAAGAGAAAGTATCTTCAAGGAGCTTAACCTCCAACCACAAACTGTCGGTCTCCCGCACTCCTTCCTAATCGAAAGTGGCCCTACCCTACTCAAGAGGATAGACTTAGGATAACCAATGGTGTTTGCAATCTGAGCTTTGGTGTTGTGACCTACATGACTTGTTATCATGCAATCCCCTAGATACCCTCTAGTCAAGTACGATCACTCCACAAGCTACGCCATCCAGTCAAAATGAACATTCAATGCACTTGAGGATCATGCATTACCTTGGCCAAAGGATTTGAATATAATTAGTGTTGTATCAACGCATGTAATAAGTTCACCCACCCCACTCGACTCGAATTAATCGCAATCCTACAATTACCTAATTATAAGTTCTATATAACAACCTCGATAATCCTCAAGGTGTTTGAATTACATCATGCATTAACACATGACATTGAGGTTTACTCTCTTTCTAGAAGCTCATGGAAACTTCTCCGTTTTCATGATAAAAGAATGGTTTTCTAGCATATTGATTATTCGGATAATGCTACGCGTTGTTACAACGATCTCTAAGTTAGCCCATTGTTTAAATTATCCACTCTTGAATTGACACTAAACCCAGCTTTGTTGTTTTCAGAAAGAAATTACTATAAACCAATTTATAGAACATAAATATTCAAAGTCCCTAAGTTTAAAATTAAACATTCTAAGGAATCTTCTTCGACTATCGATTCTTCGACATAGCTTCAACTTTGTCGATTTGGAAGGGTTTCTCTAAAAGTCAATTTAAAGAATACAATGTTCGAAAAACCTACAATAAAATTTAACACTCACAATGTACTACTTCAACGTGTCGAAATCTTCGACATAGCTTAATCTTGTCGATCTATACACTAGAAAACCTTGTCATATTGTTTCTTCTATCAATTTAGATTGCATGTAAGTCGAAGCTTGAGACTTGACAAAAGACTCATTACTTGTTTGTAAAAACTTCATAATAATAATTGGTATAACAATAAGGTCTTTTCTCAGGAAAACAATAGTTTAAATACTTCAATAGCAAAAGTATATAACCTTCAAAAGCATATAATCTGAATCTTGTTATTATTTACAGCTAGTTAACAACTTCGCCATGGTCAACCGACTAGTTTTAACTTAGAAAGAGAGGATGATTGTAAAGACTTTGCATGCTACAACCTGCACCTCTTCACTAATAATAATCCTTTAACGACGGTTGACACAATCAAGTCTTTTATTCTAATATTCATTGACCTTAAAACTTGACAGAGCCAAGGTATTGTATTCGACTGTTCAAAAAGATCTTATTCTCTGTCGACTAATGTTTTGCCATTACGACTTGTATTGGATGTGAGATGTTTAGAATCCAACTCATACTTAGATTTGCACCCTACGTTAACTACAAACCTTCTAAAGTAAAACCATTGGCTTCACAATTATTCTCGACCTTCGTCAGACATACAATAAACTGTGGTTTTTACACCTTTGGTGTGGTATAGTGCAGCGTAGCAGATATAAACAATGCTTTCGTTTTAATGATGGCAAATTCACACAGGCTATAGTTATTAATAAATAATACTTTGCATCTTCAAACACAATCTATGTTCTAACTCAAATGCTTGTGAAAACATCACTCATAACAAGGAAACTATGACTGCGCAGCAAAGTGAGAAAGAGAACCTGTCGTTAGTCTCTTGAGTTCACTTCAAACTGATCCAGGCACTTACTATTCTCTCAGCTGTTGCCCTTGAAGCTCCTTGCTCAGACTCATTTTCCTTCTCCTCTATGTTCACTAACTACAAAACTAGCTCTAACTACTCTATATCTTCCCCACTCACTGCGAAGGAATAACTATCACCTCCACTCTCTGACCATGCCTATTGAAAAGGGAATCTCACCTGCCATGCAAGAACGTCTCCCACCAAATGCAACCTCAACCAGAAATTGGTTTGGCCACTCCCACAAATTGCGATCACTCTCCAAGATGGAGCTCCACATAGGCGAGGTGGCGGTTGGCAGACCTAATAGTCTGACCACTACTTAAAACAGTTAACAATATAAACAAATGCTAACATAATATAAAAGAAATGGATAAGCTGACAACCCACTCATAAGGGTTAAAGCTTTAAAAGGAAATAATTTATTTCAAAATACAAGACATCATAAATAAAGACTTTGAGTGAACTCCTTGAACTATTTCTCGATTACTAACATCGTAAAAGAATAAAGAAGTACCTCAAAGGACTATTTAAATATAACTTATATAATTTAGTATATTCTTTTATAATACGACTAAAAATATTACACGCCATGGTCTCTAGAACAATTCAACACCCGTCAAATTTTGCTAAGAGGTGTTTACAACATATGCTCGAAGCGCTTTACGATGATAACAAAGAATTGAGTGCAAACGCAAAACAAGACTTGAGATCAACTTACGCACAATCTTGACTTTTGCGCCGAACAAACAACAAGACACGACTTACAACTCGACCATAAGCATAAACATATATTTACATATAAAAAAATATTAGTCATTCATTTTTGACGACACAATTCAGAGTATTACGACACTGATGTCGATTTCCCATACTCAATACGACAACTTACAAAAGGAGAAAGACCTATTCTTGCAAACCTCAACAACTCGACTAAATTGACTTAGCCCGTAATCAAGGCTTAATTCAAGGCATCAAGGTTTGTCTACCTGATATGCATTTTCAGTGGCAAGCACCCATGGTTATTCCATAGTCTATTCTCTCTTTCTCAAAGATACTTTCTCTTCTTCTTTCTTCTTAGCGAACATGTTCCATCAATTCCTATCATTGACAATCTCATATACAATTTTGTGATTAGAGTACCAATGTTCTAATCAAAACATAGTTATATCAAATCATTTCATTTTCATATCGAAAAGACATTCTAATTCATAACATCATATTGATCATAATTAAATAGATTCCATAATTTCATAAAATTAACCTTCTCTATTCATATCATCAGTTCCTATGATGTTAAAAACATATCCACATAACTGTACTATTTAAGAAAAAGTAAATAGTAATATTGAATCCAAAAAGGGGATGTAACAGGAACAGTGATAGATCTATGAGCAAAGAGTTAAAGAATTTGATGGGTCTGAGCATCTGGTTTGGATATTGAAGTTTTAGACCTGGATGGGGCTTTGTTGCATCAAATTTAAAAGAATTTATGTGTGACTCTATTGTTGGAAGAAAACCCAGAATGAAAGAAGGCTTCAAAGAGCTTTGTGCTGTTTAAAGTTTAGTCCTCTACAAAAGAGGTGGCAACTTTGTCAAAAGAACCTAATGAAGATGTGAAGAACGTTTTAGATCTATTAAGATTTCTAGTCTAGGAGGAAAATTTGCAGCAACTGCAACATATCCAGGTTTTTTTTCATATTTTGGTTTTCATGAAGCATAAGCCTATGCATGAAAACCATATTTGAAAGTCTTGAAAAAATTTGGTTCCCTATTGAGTGAAACTAAGCACTAAGGAAAGGAAATAGTAGTGATAAGCTTGCATATTTCTGTATTACTAGATTACAACCCCTATTATGAAGTGAAATATGCAATATTTTGAAGAAGCTTATTTAGAGGATCTGAAGCAAGCTGAGATAGAAATTTGCACTGTAAAAGCTTAAGATCATGTTGTAAAAGGGGTTTGAGTTTCCCTATGTAACTACGTAGTTAGTATGAAAAGGCTTGTGAAGGTGTGAGAAAATGTATCACCAACCTATGCATCCCTGTGTGGACCCAAATGTAATAATGCATAGTGTACAACCCCTGTCATGTCATCAAAGAATTTTAAGTACTGAAAGGTACAAAGCCATAAATTTTGATGGCATTTGTGGTTTCCCAAATATCATACCTTCTGAAATCAGAGATAAAATACCAAAGTTCAGTGGTGGTAGGTCTGAATCAACAAGTAGGCATCTGCAGGAGTTTGTTGATGTGATGGGAGACTATGAAATTGATTTTGAGGATGTTGTCATGAAGCTATTTGTTCAGTCTTTGAAAAATGATGCAAGAGATTGGTTCTCTTATTTACCGGAATGCTCTATCTATTCTTGGGAGGAGTTTATAGTAGTGTTCATGGAGCAATTTGGTGAAAGAATCAATGCTAGTTCTGTGATCAATAAACTTATGAGCATTAAGAAAGAAGAGGACGAGTTGGTCCCATCATTTAACCTAGGATTTGCTAAAACATTAAGGGATATTCTTGAGGTTATTAGACCAAATGACACACTAGGTTTAATTGTTTATTTGGGAGCTTTTGATAGGAAGATGAGTTACCTTTTAAGGGATAGGGAGCCTGCAACACTTCATCAGGCATATCAGATTGCTGTGGACATTGAAAACAATTGGAAGTTTGGAATGCACAAGGGTTATTTGTGTATGAGTGTTTGCTGCCCTAAGGCACCCAGTGTTGGTGAAAGGTGTAATTCAATTATTAAAAATGATTTCAGAGCACTTACACCTCTGTTGTCCCAGTTTATACATCAAACCAATGTGATTATACAAGAGGCGTGGTATCTCAAAATGCAGATAGCAGTTGTCCTATTGAGAAAAAATAGAACATGATGCACATAACTGAAAAGAGTATATCAGAAAATCAAGATTTATCTTGTGTAAATGAGGATAATGATTGTAATAAGCCCACAAACAACATATATGCAGACCAATATATCAGTGATGAAGATAAAGATACATGGCATGATGACAAAATAGATATACATGAAATCTCTCCCTACAATATCTTGGATGATGAGGATGTAAAAGAGATGTAGGGTGTCCCTCCATGTTATGTTTCGATCAGTGATGGCAGTGCAAGTGTTACAAATATTTCATTGCAAATCAGTGATCATGATTTTGAAAATGAAATTTTAAGCATTCCTTCTAAAGATTCTGAACATAGTTTATGTAGTGATGAATTTTCTTGTGATAAGAATCATGATGGCAGCGACCCTGATTACTTTTTTGTGGATTATGAATGCTTCTATGAGAATGTTGATGTGGATAACACTAGAAAATGTATTGATTCAGATCTATATGTGAGGCCACTAGCTCATGAAGTTGATGGTGAGATGGAATATGCTTGTTTCTTTATAGAGACAAACATGTTTTCATTCAACAAGCAGTGCAATAGTGTTGGTGAACAAGAAACATGCTATGACGAATGCATTGAATATCCATATTTTAATGATAAGAATGACAACCATGTGGATTTTGATTTGCAACTAAGTGATGCTTGCAACTCTTATGGAGATCAAGAGGAAGAAGCAGTGGAAGATCTGTAAGAGAGCAAGCATGTTCACTCAGCAGTGACCAAATTTTAGGTTTGTTGGCCATGGAATATCAGAGGTATGTACATGAAGATGGTCATGAGATTTTGTTCCTTGCTCACATAAATTTCAACAATGATGATGTTCCTTTGGGTACTAAGTATGACACATGTCCATTTGTTTCCCCATCCATAAATGAGAAAGATAATTTGCAAGATAACAATGCTTATGAAGAATTGCTTACTCTTAAGCATACAAGGGATGCTGATAAACATGGTGTTTCTTGTGATAACCCTGATCTGAATAATGACAAGGATACTATGGATTTTGACAAATCTTATTTCTAAACCATTGGCACATGTAATAGTATACTGATTTACAGTGCTCAAGTGATTGTGAATGTCAATATAATGCAAGTCAGTTTGAGCATATGCCTATGTATGAACAATTTCTGTTTATCACACAAGATGAGTGCTTGTTTGGCATGGGAAAAATTTCTGAGGATGACTCTAAGGTTTTATATGAGTCTTCCATTCAATTTGATTTTTCAGACTTGGAGCTGCAATTTGACTTCAATGAGTCAGGACATATACTTCTTGATGAGACTTTTGAACAAATTTTTTATGAAATTTTCATGTTTGATATGCAAACTGGATATGTTTTCAAGATTTATGATGTCAAGTGTCAAAGGGACTATGAGTGTTTTCGATTTTCAGTTTAGTTGGATGAGCATTTAGTGGAACATGACAATGAGCTGGATAAAGTAAAATGTCAAAATGATTATGGATTTCAGTTAGTATGCAACTTTTAGAATGATAGAGTTAATGTTGACAGTGGTAGGCTCAGTGATATGGTAAAGCATGTCAATGACAAGGTTAGTTTGTAGGCAGATCATGTTAGTGTTTTCAGATCTGGTTTGGGGCAATCATCTGAGAACAGAATATTTGACAGGGGTAAATACTAGTTTTTCATTTTTGGGGGCCTGTGGCCACCAAATAAAGTTTGAAGAAATGATAGAGCAGTTACGCAATAGCCCAATGGATTTGGCACATGGTCTACATCCTAGAGATAACTAGAATCTCGCCATGCCTGCAAGAGGCATGCATCCCTGAACATGAGCCACTATTGGCACCCTCAAATTTTACAAATTTGAAGTGCCTTTCTCCTCTCGATGTGTCGACAGAGGTCAGGTCGGCATGTTGCTCAATCTACCCCGGAACCCGCCTTCGTCAATTAAAATATTGCAACTTAGAGATTAGATTGTAAATCCATATGGTGGAAGGTTTTTTGGTGCATATGGTAATATACCTATTTAGTTTCGTGCTTCTAGGGTGAGTTTTGATGGGGTATTTAATTCTTTTCTGACCGTGACTAGGCTAGATTTGGTGTTCTAAAAACTTGAAAATTTTGTAATTCTGAAGGTGACCCATTTCTCATTTTGGTCTACATTTCATCAAAATCAGAGACCATACAATGCATTATTTTAATACATTTCTGTTACTACGAAGGCATCATGTAAAGCAGTTTACAAAGGAGGTCCCTGAAATCTTTCGGCGATGCAGATTTTGAGGAAATGGGTATGTTTTAAATAATTGATAATGGCCTTGTGCAAATTTTCATGGCCTCCAGATGTCCAGTGTGCCTGCATTGAACATGCACCATTTGCCCGGGAGGAGAAATTAAAAATTGCCATTTGCCAAAGTTTAAAAATGTAATTTAAAAAATATTTATTGGCACATTTTAATGATTTAAATTAAATATTATAAATCAAGCATTATAACATTATGTTATAATGTTTATGGCAAAAATTAAAGCATCTCATAATTGGCTTATCGCATGAGCGCACAACCATTTCCTTTTATCCTCTGCAACTGTGCGATGGTGCGAAATGGTCTTCTCAAGGTAGATTTTTGGTTTGCAATCATTTTTATGGTGAAAATTGAAGTGTTTCCTTCTCCATGGAGGTTCCTCTGAGGCATTTTGGGCAGCTTCAGGCAGGAATTGTTGCAAAGTACATTGCTGTTTACGTTTTTGGTTTTTTGGCAATATTTTGGGGGTGTTTTGGATCTCAAATTTGTTGTTCCATACTCTGAATTCATCCCATGACCATTCCTAATGCTTGGGTAGAGGTTTTAAGCATGTTATGATGAAGTTTGGGTGCTAGAATGGCTAAAACACCCCTGCATCAAGAAAAATGACCCAACAATGAATGAATTGGGCAAAATTGGATTTAAAGCTATTGAATTTGTTCACTATCATCCTAAAGCTGGGAGGAATCAAGAAGGACTAGGAGAAGGGGCCTCACAGCCTCATATCATAGCCACGCATAGGGATGAAGGAGCCTTCAAATATGTTGTGCGACAGTGTGAAATGGAGGTGCCCAACAGCTAAATTAAAAGTGGACAAATCATAAAGGGGAAAATAAATTAGAAAGACATTTAATTCCATGGTTTATTTATTTTTGTCTTTCTCCTCTTTTTGTGAATTTTGTAATATTTTCCTAGGCTCATCGACAACAAGTTGTCATGTAAACTCACCTAACTGCCAAGATGTAATAAATGTTCAGGGCAACATGTTCTTGTGTTTATAAAAGAACATGCTGTTCCACTTTGCAAGGGATTTATTCTGGGCTTTGGATACAAGCTATCCACATATTTGGGAAACATATTTCTGTAGAAAGCTGTGGAGTTTGGAGTTCAGAGGAGAATGTTGTTGTAGGTGAATAAATTCCTATATGACAGTTTTCTATTTAGATTGTAATATATGAAAAACACTTCTGTGTGTGTTGTCTGTGACTGTCTCCTTGAGTATGAATGCTTTCTTTTCAAGTAAAGTTACCAAGGGTTTCTAAGCTTGTCTACATACATTTTCTATGTTGTATATTTGATTTGTTGCTTCTATTCAAGGAATGGATTAAAACTGCTTGAAATCAGATATAGAAGAAACTATATTGTATTAAAGGATCATTGAAGAAGAGTCACAAGTGATACTCTTTCTTGGGCTATTACTGTAAGGCAGTGATGATGGTTTCAACCCTCTGAAAATGAAGCTTTAGATGTCAGAAAGGAAAAATTTTTACTATAGCCCTTTGACTCTGTTGCCCTGATAAAGCACCAGTCTAGGGTTTATTTGCCTAATGGTCCAAAAGATAATGGAACTTAATGATAAATCATTCAAACCATTTTATGTTTTATTTTAGTTAGGTTTAGGTGCTGCATGTTCTCAGATTTAACTAGTGGAGATAATCCATGAATATTACTAGTCTAGGGTTTATCTTGCAAATCTTGGTGCATACTTGAGAACATTCTGCCAGAGCTAGTCAAAGATAAATCTTTTGGTTGTGAATAAGGGAATACCCCCTAGGTGCAATAGAACCGAGAGTGCATAGGAGATAGAGAGTCAGTCTTCTATTTGTTGGCCACTGACCTGAGGATCCTATGGATGAAAGATGGCTACTTTTTAGAGAATCTCAGACAATCAACTAGGAACACCAATAGGGTTTCAGGGTTAGGAGTTTAGAGAGGGAGAGATAGGGAGATAAAGGTTTAGGGTTTAAGGGCATTATTTAGGGTTTAGGGGTTTAGAGAGAGAGGGAGATAGAGAGATAGATATATACTTATACATAAAGGTTTGTATAGATATATACTTATAGATATATACTAATACATAGGGAGAAAACACTTATACTTGTTTTCATGCATGAAAGCATGTAAAGGTTTCATGCTTCCCAAAATGCGCTCACGTTAAAACACGAGTGTGTTATAACGTGAGTGCATTTTGGGAAGCAAAAAAATGGGAAAAAAACACATGGGATCTGTGATTCAGACCCCACATGTTTGTTATTCCCTACTTTTCATGCGTACTATCAGACAAGAAAACACTTTTTCATGGTGTTTGACATTTTAAGAATCATTGTTTGATCAATCCACCACCTTTTTTGTTTTTTCAATGTAGAAGAATTGGTTTTGCATATTTTTGGCCAAAATTTGATTATTTAAACTGAAAGTTTCATATTTCATATTGTTTCAAAGCTAATTTTCATGTATTTGGATTGCATTTGATGATATATGTTTGTTTTTTCATAAATTTCACAAATCCTATTCTAGAGTTATATAGAATTCAACATTGAATACGAAGGAACTTGCCAAAAAGATCAATTTGAGGATTTTGAAGCCTAATTTTGTAGGATTGGTCAACTGAAATATTGAATTATAAGGTATATTCTTTATGTATTCATTTACTTCACTTTATGTTCTTTAGAACACTCACAATCACTAAAAGTGGAACTATCTAAGTTAAAAAAGTCATCATTATATGCATTAATAGAATTAGAATCATTAAAATATGATATATACATGGATTTGTTGTATCTTGAATCATTAATAGAATTTATTTTATCTTGAATTTGAACTATGTCATCGATACGTCCCTATAACAAATTATTATCATCACTGTCTTTAATGTAACCAATTGTATCAACATTTAAAATATAGTGTTATTGATGCTACAACTCTGTCATATTTGGTTCTCATATAGTAATGAGTTTGCACTATCATCTTCTTGGCCATTTAACTCTAAAAAATTAGTTTGAGTTTCATTTATTGGACCTATACTAGATAAGTTATTTTTTGTTTTCAATCACCCTCTAAATTTTTTGGACTGCCATCTCTAGGTTTCTCCAAGAAATTAGACTGGTTAGGCTGTAATAAACTCTATATTAAATTAGCCTTTTGTCATCATAAAACTCAGTCAAAAGATCACCAACAACTCTGTCATCATAATTCGCCTTAAAATTACTCCTTTCTTGATGATTTCACCCCTTGGCTATCTTGAATAGCTATTTCAAACTATAATTGATGCTCTTTACATGTTCACCATGATTTTCTTCAAGTCTTGCATCATAAAGCTAGTTTCTAATATTAGTTAGTATTTTGTCTCTTAACATTTCAAACATATCTATTGAAGGCAAGGAGTCTTGATTAGTTTCTTACTACTTAGACCAATTGTCACATCATTGCTAGTCAAACCAAGGACATTCTCATAACTTTTGAAGATTGCACCATAGTTAGGATTATTCAAAAGAGCAAAAACTTTAAGAGTTTTATCATGGTAGAATATGAGATCAACAATCAACATGTGCTCATCTATGTCATCAAGAACATCTAGGCCTAGATTGTCATTACACATTTCACTTCTAATCTAATCATGTCAAAATAAAAAAGTTTGGAGTCATTTATTAGACAAAATAATCATAAAAGCCCTCTTCATTTGCACTCTCAATAGTGACATATAAACAATTCAACTCATGCTCATCATTGGGACTAGGTGTGCCATCATACTCAATGTCTTCTTTACTGCCACTTGACTGATTTGTATTAATTGATTGTGATAATTCAACACTTTCAGTGCTTACAAGGGTACACCATACTTAGCTTGTTTGTCATAACAATCATCACGTTGATTATTCATTATGCTTCTAACATCATCATTGTGTTTCTTGTCATGAAATCCATTGGTTTTTTCTGAATTACCTTTGTGATCATTACTCCCATGACCTTGATTGACAATAGATTGCTGATTTGAGATGAATTCATACTTGTCTTCATGAGCTACTCTAACTAATTCACCACCTACAATATAAGAATTTGGGTTGTCCTTTAACATGCTGGTAGGTTTAGTTTTACCTTGTGAGTCTCCATTTGGAATGGTTGGTCCATCATAATGTGCTTGTCATAACTCTCCTTAGTGCTAGTGACTTCTTCTATCTTGTCTTGAGTAGGTGTATCCATGGGAGCTTAAGAAAGCGTGTTTGAGAAGATATGTTAAGAAAATGTGAAACTAACCTAGAGATTGTGCCTACCACCATTTATAAATTAACATCAACAATCAACATGTGCTCATCTATGTCATCAAGAACATCTAGGCCTAGGCTGTCATTACACATTTCACTTCTAGAATCTAATCATGTCAAGATCAAAATGTTTGGAGTCATCATATATGCTGATTATTTATATGTTGATTATTCATTAGTCATCATATGTTGATTTCTATATGCTAATTATTCATTATGCTTCTAACATCATCATTGTCTTATTCATGATGCATATAGAAATCATCATCATGCTGAGGAAACAAGCAAAGACTCTAACACCAAAAGAGCCCGAAGCTAAGAATGAGAGGAAAAGAGAAAGAATGAGGTGAATTCACGAAAGTAGGAAATTGTCAACCATACAAGAAGACATTCCACCATTTCCATTTGAGGAGGAACATGACACATCTAATGAAGCTAAGAGAGAGAGAGATGGAATTAGTAGTACAAAGGGAACAAAAACAAAACCTCTATTCAACAAGGAAATTGAATCTCCAAGTTGGAGGCACTCCATCATCCACACGTCAAGTTGAAGGAACACCATCATTATCTTCTCAAATTGGAGGCACTCCATCTTTTACAGGTGAATTTGAAGGCACATCTTCATTCTCTTCTCAAGTTGGTGGCATGCCATTATTCACAGGTCAAGTTGAAGGTACACCATATTCTCCATCTCAACTTCAAGCCTTTTTAGTTTTTTCATCTCCAATTGAAGGTGTGCCATCGATCCCATCTCAAGTAATTATTGAAGAAATTCCTAATGTTGAGTCAACTTTACCGATGAAAATGCCTCCTAGAATTTTGCATAGGAAGCCTAAGTTTCTAATTGATATCGATGAGAGTGTTTTGAAGCCCATGGTGCACTTGCCAAAGATATGTGAATAAGATATAAAAATCATTCTTTGAGAACTTAAATGAAGCTGGAAGATGTCAACTATTTGTTGAATTGATGAGAAATCTAAAATTTAGGCCCATTATGAAGAATCTTGGCCTAAGAACATTGGATGCCTCAAATGAAAAATCAATTGTAAAGAATCTAATGAGTGCATATGAGAGTGTGGGTTCCACCTCACGCACCAAAGATAGTAATGTCACATGATGTGCCATTACATCGAGAATAGTAAACCAACAAACAAAGAAAGATTGCATCCTTAGAAAGACAAGTCAAGCATTGAAAATAAGTAGAAAAACTCTAATGAGAGCCATTGGAAGATGTGAAAGGTTGAGGACCAAAACACCAATGAATTGTGGGCATTCTCTGGGAGACTCCCACAGAAAGACAAAGTTGTTGTTGAAGACTTAAGATCCCTCATTGAAGAATTTTGAAAAAATAACACAAGGGTATCTCCTAATGCAAGAGATGTTGTAAGAAGGAGAATTGGTTGTCAAAATTGTGAGCCACATCCAAAGCATTTTTTGGATGTGACTCAAAAACAATTTTTCAAGAAATTTCAAGAGATCTATTCTCAAGTCAAAGTTAGTCAAAGGTATTTTGAAATGGTAAAGCCTTTTTATGTCAAAATAAATCACACATGCACAATTTGTTGTTGTAGAGTACATATTGAGTTTTCTAATCATTATGATGTTTATAGATATATATGTGTAGATTTGCATATTAACAATGTTTTGCAGGAGTGTAATATAAAGTTTCCACCTAGATCTTCAAGAGATTTCATATCAAGCATCTTATTCCAGAGAGTGGATGGTCAATTATTCCACAATAGCTTATGCTTGGAGGGCACGTGTGATCATTGTGGTGGGTTGCAACATTTGCCAATTTGTCAACATATGGACAACACACATGCAATTGGAAATGAACTAGTAAGTTTTAATAAATACAAGATAGTGGCATATAGACTAAAAGATGGCAAAGAAGAAAAAATGTGTGAATTGGTCAATGAAAAGATTCCAGTGTATCAGTTTATCTCTATTTTCTGAGATAATATAGTTTACGAGTATGCAAGACATACCCATAGAGCTCGATGGTTGGACTTGCAATTCAAGTTATGCAAGGACACATTTCCACTTGGTATCATCATATCAGTTGTTAACTTTGTAGAGAACTACACACTACATCCACAAAATGAGGTGCAATCACAGTATTACAACTCTATGTAGGTTTCTATATTTGTACAAATAATATTCATTCATGTAGAAGATAGTATAGAGGATGACAAGAACATCTTGAGGGAATAACATTTTTATATTTTTGATAATCTCACACATTCTATGGAGTTCATGCAAGGTTGCTTTTAGATGTTCTATCATGATTTGGCTAGCATGAACATATCATTTCATCAGCATATCATATGGTCAGATAATTGTGCATCACAATTTAAGAAATCATTAATGTTCTATTGGTTGAGCAGGATGCATATGATGAATGGTGTTCAACATATGTGGAATTTTTGTAAGGTTGGGTATGGAAAGGGTGAGCATGATGGTGTAGGAGCATGTATCAAAAGAGCATTGGCATGAAAATAATTGAAGTACAAAGACAATGCAATCTTGACAGATGTGAGATCTATTGTCGAATGGTGTAATGCTGCAATAGGTCTAGGTAATGAAGGTAAGTCTACAGTTCGTAAATATTTTTGGTTGCTTGATGATACTAACATTGTAAAATATGAGGACTATTGTACATTGACAGGTTCCAGTGAGCTACACTCTTTTAGTTCAGCTCTAATGTAGGTTCATAGAGTATTCATATGCGGTGGATGGCATACTTTTGTTCTTCATGTACATATGAAGCTTGGTATGATTGTGAGTCAAAGGAGTGGGTCAATGATTGGTGTACAAGAGGCCTAAGCTTGATTGACATGTATTGACCACCGACAACACTACAAATCACAGAGATTGAATCATAAGTTGATTTTTACCATGTTTTAGATCTAGTTCAACCAGGTATTATCAGCATTCAAATTTAATAAAATTCAATATACCGTCTTATTTTTTAGTTTTTCTTGTATTGTTGACTATATTCATCAAACTGAATGCATTTATCAATGCAAGGCATGTTTATGCAGTCATTGTAGCTAAAGACAATGAAGAAGGAATGGATTATTATTTGTGTCATTGTGTTGAGGAAAAAAAGAAATTAGATTCCCCTATTATAGATGGAGAAACATTGAGTACCCTATAGGATCAGTGGTTGTTACTGGAACATGGCTTAGAAGGTACCTAATGAAGAAGTCTGATGTGTGGTTGTTCCAACTTTGACATACATAGGAAGATTCTTCATTATTCTAACCTTATTGTGGCATCAAATGTTCATTTGATCAAGTATGGGGGTAAACTATTTAACAACACCTCATGGAAGGTTCATGAGTCTGATCATGAGGCAATACTCGACACAATAAAGAGTAGAGCAGACTTGGATGGTTCATTGGATTGAATTAGTGGAATGACAAAAATGTATGTTATTTGTCTTTGCTATCCTCATTTCACCTTGTATATTTTACCTCTCATTTTAACTAAATAGCGCAATTGCATTTGCATACAGGATTTTAGTATGATGGAGGTAGGCATAATCCTTATGAAGCTTCCTTTGGAAGAAAATTAAGGTAGGTTTTCATGATTATTTCACGATGATATGTCCTTTACTTTCTATTTCATAATGAGTTTTAATGATGTTACTATGAGTTTTAATTTGTTTTAATGATCTGACTATTTCATAATGAGTCGTAATGAGTTTTAATGACAAACAATTGATAGTAGTGGTAAGGGTAGCCTCAATTGATGCCCTACAAGACATTTGATCAAGTGAGAACACCTTTATAGTACTAAATTTTCATCTAGTAGAAAGGTATTATGACTGAATTTTTACATTCGGCATCTCTTGGGGCCAAATGGATGGTGCCGATGCATTTGGGTGGGCGGGTAAATGCTAGGGGAGATGTCTTTTCGGTGGCAAAGCCTCATGGTCGTTCTTGGCTATATTGAACGTAGACAATCTCTCAAGAGCCCTAAGAAAAAAAAGGTGACAAACTTTGGACCGATTGTTCCATCAAACTGTGACACCTAGGAACATCTTCTTTGCATGTATAGGTGGATGTCAAGTCCACCTATAAACACCTACCTCAATTTTTTTTAATCAATTTTGTTTGCCTATGGTGGCAAGGAACGCATTGTTCCAAAATGCTTTAGTTTCATGTAGTGGAAAGGTGCTAGGAGTGACATTTTACATTCCATAGCTTGTGGGCCAAATTGACTACACCAACATGTTGGGGTGAGTGGTTAAATACAAGGGTAGGTCTTGTTTCATGTGCCAAGCATCTGAATCATTCGGGGCATCAGGCTACCAACAAAGTCCCTTAGGATCCCTAAGACCAAAAAATTGCTAAACTATGATGGAGTAGTTCTTAAAATTCATGGCAGTTGGGAATGTTTCGTTTGGACCTACAGGTGCATGTGGGGTCCATCCACAATAACCTCTCATTTTTGGTCAACTCTAGTCCATTTGACCGTGCATAAATCAAATGCATTCTTACAAAATGCTTCAATTTCTTGCAGTGGAAAGGAGCTAAGAGTGACATTTTGCATTCCAAAACTCATGGGGTTGAATTGACTACACCAACACATTGGGGTGGGTGGTTAAATTATAGGGGAGGTATTATTTTGCGTGCCAAGGGTCCCAGTCATTCGGGGTAGCAAGCTACCGGCAAAGTCCCTTAAGATCCCTAAGACCAAAAAATTGCCAAACTATACGGAGCAGTTCTCAGAATTTGTTGTAGCTGGGAATATTTTGTTTGGACCTATAGATGCATGTGGGGTCCTTGCATAATAAATTCTCTCTATTTTGGTCAACTCTAGTCCATTTGACCATGTCGAAATCAAATGCATCCTTGCAAAATGCTTTAGTTTCTTGCAGTGGAAAGGTGCTAGGAGTGACATTTTGCATTCCATTGCACATGAGGTTGAACCGACTATGCCAACACATCAAGGTGGATGGGTAAATGCTAGGGGAGGTCTTATTTTGTGTGCTAAGGGTCCCAGTTGTTTGGGGCAGCAGGCTACTGGCAAAGTCCCTTAAGATCCCTAAGACCAAAAAATTGTCAAATCATGACGGAGTAGTTCTAGGAATTCATGGCAACTGGAAACATTCTGTTTGGACCTACATGTGCATGTGGGGTTCATCCACAATAACCTCTCCTAGTTTTGGTCAACTCCAATCTATTTGACCATGCCGAAATTAAATGCATTCTTGCAAAATGCTTCAGTATCTCACAGTGGAAAGGTGCTAGGAGTGACATTTTGCATTCCATAGCTCGTGGGGCCAAACCGACTGTGCCTATGTGTTGGGGGGTAGGTAAATGTTAGGGAAGGTCTCATTTCATGTGCCAAGCATCCCATTCATTCAGGACAACGAGCTACTGACAAAGTCCCTTAGGATCCCTAAGACCAAAAATCTGCCAAACTATGACGGAGTAGTTCTCAGAATTTGTGGTAGCTAGGAATGTTCCATTTGGACCTCCAGGTGCATGTGGGCTCCATCCACAATAGCTTCTCTTAGTTTTAGTTAACTCAAATCCATTTGACCATGCCGAAATCAAATGCACTCTTGCAAAATGCTTTAGTTTCATGAAGCAAAACCTTGCCAGGTGCCATATTTTTTTCTGCTTATCATGGGGTGAGCCAACTGCTCCAACCAATGCATTGGGGTGGCTGGGTAAATGCCAGAAAAGGTCTCATTTCATATGTCAAGGGTCCCAGTCATTTGAGGCAGCAGGCTATTGACAAAGTCACTTAAGATCCTCAGAGCAAAAACTGCCAAACTTTGACAGAGCAGTTCTCAAAATTCATGGAAGTTGGGAATGTTTTGTTTGGACCTACAGGTGCATGTGGGATCTATCTACAACAACCTCTCTCAATTTAGGTCAACTCAAATTTGTTTGACTGTGTCAAAATTAAATGCATTCTTGCAAAATGCTTTAGTTTCATGTAGCACAACCTTGCCAGGTGCCATAGTTTTTATTCTACTTGTCATGGGGCCGAACCAACTGTGCCAACATGTTGGGTTTGGTGGGTAAATACTAGGGGAGGTCTCATTTCATGTGCCAAGCATCCCAGTCATTCGGGGCAATAGGCTATCGACAAAGTCCCTTAGGATCCCTAAGACCAAAAAACTGCCAAACTATGACGGAGCAGTTCTTAAAATTCATGGCAATTGGGAATGTTCTATTTGGACCTATAGGTGGACATGGGGTCTATCCACAATAACCTCTCTCAGTTTTGGTCAACTCCAGTCTGTTTGACCATGCCAAAATCAAATACAGTTTTGCAAAATGCTTCAGTTTCGATTCAGCCCTATGAGCTGTGGAATGCAAAATCACACTCCTAGCACCTTTCAACTTTGTTGGTAGCTTGTAGCTTGAAATGACTGAGGCACTTGGCACATGAAACGAGACTTCCCCCAACATTTACCCACCCACTTGGACATGTTGGTGCAGTTGATTTGACCCCACGACCTGTGGAATGCAAAATTTTAGTCCTAGCACCTTTCAACTTTTTCGATAGCTTACAACCCAAAATGACTGGGATGCTTGGCACACAAAATGATACCTCCCCTAGCATTTACCCACCCACCCTGATGCGTTGGCACAGTCAGTTTGGCCCCACAATGAGCAGAACGAAAAATATGGCACTTGACAAGGTTGTGTTGCATGAAACTGAAGCATTTTGCAAGAATGCATTTGATTTTGGCATGGTCAAACATATTTAAGTTGACCAAAACTGAGAGAGGTTATTGTGGATGGACCCCATGTGCACCTATAGGTCCAAACAGAACATTCCCAGCTACCACAAATTCTGAGAACTGCTCCATCAAAGTTTGGTAGTTTTGCTCTTAGGATCTTAAGTGACTTTGCATGTAGCCTACTGCTTCAAACGATTGGGACACTTGGCATATGAAACAAGACCTCCCTTGGCACTTACCTACCCACCCCAATGCATTGCCATTTTCAGTTCAGCCCCATGAGCTATGGAATGCAAAATGTCACTCCTAGCACCTTTCCACATCATGAAACTGAAGCATTTTGCAAGAATGCATTTGATTTTGGCATGGTCAAACGAATTAGAGTTGACCAAAATTGAGATAGGTTATTGTGAATGGACCCCATGTGCACCTGGAGGTTGAAACAAAACATTCCCAAATGCTACAAATTTTGAGAACTGCTCCATTATAGTTTGGTAGTTTTTTAGTTTTAAGGATCTGAGGGACTTTGCCAGTAACCTACTGCCCCAAATGACTGGGACCCTTGGCACATGAAATGAGACCTCCCTTAGCATTTACCCACCCACCTAATGCATTGGCATAGTCAATTCAGCCCCACGAGCTGTGGAATGCAAAATATCAGTCCTAGTACCTTTCGACTTAGCCAGTAGCTTGCATCCCAGAATGACTGAGACACTTGGTGCACGAAACGAGACCTCCTTTAGCATTTAACCACCCACTTGGACTTTTTGGCACAATTAGTTCGACCGCATGACATGTGGAATGCAAAATTTTAGTCCTCGCACCTTTCGACTTTGTTGGTAGCTTACAACCCGGAATGATTGAGACACTTGGCACATGAAATGAAACCTCCCCTAGCATTTACCTGCCCACCCCAATGCATTAGCATAGTTGGTTTGGCCCCACGATGAGATGCTGCATGAAACTGAAGCATTTTGCAAGAATGCATTGGATTTCAGCATGATCAAACGGATTTGAGTTGACCAAAACTGAGAGAGGTTATTGTGGAAGGACCCCATGTGCACCTATAGGTCTAAATAAAATATTCTTAGCTACCACAAATTCTAAGAATTGCTCCATCAAAGTTTGGTAGTTTTTGCTCTTAGGATCTTAAGTGACTTTGCTGGTAGCTTATTGCTTTGAATGATTGGGACCCTTGGCACACAAAATGAGACCTCCCCCAACATGTTACATAGTTAGTTTGTCTCCACGAGCTATGGAATGCAAAATGTCACTCCTAGCACCTTTCCACTACATGAAACTGAAGCATTTTGCAAGAATACATTTGATTTTGGCATAGTCAAATAGAATGGAGTTGACCAAAACTGAGAGAGGTTATTGTGGATGGACCCCACATGCACCTGTAGGTCCAAACAAAACATTTTTACCTACCATGAATTTTGAGAATTGCTTTGTCACAGTTTGGTAGTTTTTTGGTCTTAGGGATCTTAAGGGACTTTGCCAGTAGTTTGCTGCTCAAAATGATTGGGACACTTGGCACAGTCAGTTCAGCCCCACGACGAGTAGAACAAAAAATATGACACCTGCCAAGGTTGTGTTGCATGAAACTGAAGCATTTTGCAAGAATGCATTTGATTTCAACATGGTCAAATGGATTTGAGTTGATTGAGACCGAGAGAGGTTATTGTCGATGGACCCTATGTGCACCTGTAGGTCCAAACAGAATGTTCCCAGCTGCCACTAATTCTGAGAACTGCTCCATCAAAGTTTGACAATTTTTTCTCTTAGGATCTTAAGTGACTTTGACGGTAGCCTATTGCCTCGAATGATTGGGACCCTTGGCACATGAAATGAGAGCTCCCTTGGCATTTACCCACCCACTCTGATGCGTTGGCATAGTCGGTTTGGTCCCACAAGCTATGGAATGCAAAATGTCACTCCTAACACCTTTCTACTATATGAAACTGAAACATTTTGCAAGAATGCATTTGATTTCGGCATGGTCAAATAGACTGGAGTTGACAAAAAGTAAGAGAGGTTATTATGGATGGACCCCACATGCACCTGTAGGTCCAAATCAAATGTTCCCAACTGCCATGAATTCTGAGAATTGCTTCATCATAGTTTGGCAGTTTTTTGGTCTTAGGGATCTTAAGGGACTTTGTCGGTAGCATGCTGCCCGGAACGACTGGGACACTTGAAGCATGAAACAAGACCTCCCCTAGCATTTACCCACCCACCCCGATGCATTGGCATAGTCAGTTTGGCTCCACAATGACCAGAACAAAAAAATATGGTACCTGGCAAGGTTGTGATGCATGAAACTGAAGTAAGAATGCATTTGATTTCAACACGGTCAAATGGATTTGAGCTGACCAAAACTAAGAGAGGTTATTTTGGATTGACCCCACATGCACCTAGAGGTCCAAACAAAACATTCCCAGCTACTAGGAATTTCAAGAACTGCTTTGTCAAAGTTTGGTAGTTTTTACTTTTAGGATCTTAAGTGACTTTGTCGGTAGCTTGCTGCCTCGAACGAGTGGGACCCTTGGCACACAAAATGAGACCTCCCCTAGCATTTACCCACCCACCCTAATGCATTGGTGTAGTCAGTTCAGCCCCATGAGTTGTGGAATGCAAAATGTCACTCCTAGCACCTTTCCACTGCACGAAACTGAAGCATTTTGCAAGAATGCATTTGATTTCGACACGGTCAAACAAACTGGAATTGACCAAAACTGAGAGAGGTTATTATGGATGGACCTCATATGCACCTATAGGTATAAATAGAATGTTCCCAGCTACCATGAATTTTGAGAACTACTCCATCATAGTTTGGAAGTTTTTTGGTCTTAGGGATCCTAAGGGACTTTTCGGTAGCCTAATGCACCGAACGACTGGGATGTTTGGCACATGAAACAAGACCTCCCTTGGCATATACACACCTACCCTAATGCATTGGCATAGTTGGTTTGGTCCCATGAGCTATGGAATGTAAAATGTCACTCCTAGCACATTTACACTGCAATACACATGTAATGAAACTTCACTACACATGTATGGACAAGGTGTTGAGGACACATATTTCATCCATTTTCTTTACAAATGATAGCCAAATTACCCTTCAAAAACTTGTGCATGGATTTTTTGAACGTCATAAGCTGGGCAAAGTCTTAACATTTTCTTCTTTGATCACAATGTAGTTGTTTTGCATATTGAAGGCATTCTTATAGAGAAATATCAAAAATTCCTTGCCTGAATTAGCTTTTTCAGCCTAGGGCTTGATAGTTTATGGTACTGGAAAGAGTTTGGAGTCCCTCATGGTGTTGGATGTTCATCTTTTCTAGATCTTGTATGATTTAAATGAAGAATTTCAATTGGGAGTTAGATCTAATTGCATAAACTAATGACTAGGGATTTGATTTGATTCATATGTACAATCTAGTTTGATCATTGTACTTATGTAATAGGGCTAATATTTTGATCTTATTTGGGATGCAGGGATATGTAGATGAAGGTCTTATTGCATTCAAGGAATTGTCTACAGGGTTGTATACAAGTTCATCACACATGATTCACATATCTAGAGTCATTATTGGAAATCAATTGTTCATATGCAAGGCATTATCTTTGACTGGACTATCATACTCCCTTGTTGTTACAACCTATGAAGGTTATCACAAAACTCATTAGGAACCCAAAGAATTCATTATTCCATCTAGGGTGATCATGGCTAAAATAGGGATTGTAATTTTACATGAATAGTAGGTTAAGAAAACCCCATACATATTATATCAAAGGGAGAATGTTACAATAGTCTTGAATGCATAAATGTAGTTATCTTGAGGCAGCCATCTCCTAACACTATTGCAACATGTTACAAAAGGGTTTAATTCATTAAATGTATCTATTCTTTGTTGTGTCTATTCTTTAATTCATTAATTGTGTCTATTCTTTTTCTATTCTTTGTTGTGAAGCAAATACAATTGACATGTGTAAAGACAAATTCCACAACCTTTGCTAGCATCCTCCCTAACTCTACCAAAATAGGATCTTTGGAACAACATATGGGCAACCATCAAAGCATAAAGGACATAGGAATTTTATCACATGTTGTAATTATAGCTGCCCTTATAGACATGTATGCAAAGTGTGGAAGAATAGACAAGGCATGTGGACTACATTTGATAGAACACATGATTATTAGCTTTTATTATGGTTTATCTTACTACTCATTCTTGGTGTGTACTTCACTTGAAGTTATCATGAATATGTTTGAGGGCTTGTATTCTTCATTGTGAAGGCTTGGTTGTGGTGAATTTTGTGTAATATTGAGTCTTCTAGTTGTTTCTTCTATTTGGATACTATGACCCTATTACATGGTTGGATTCAAGTGGGTTCTCAAGTGTTACTTCTTTGGCTTGATTATATTTTACAATAGTTGTAAGGGTTTGTGAAGGTGTTTGTGAAGGTGTTTGTGAAGTTGACTATGATGAATATTATGTAGGTTTTATTTTGAATGGTGGAAAAGGGTTTGGTTTCTTGAGAAGTATTATACATTTGGACTTTATCTTATGAGCATATGAGAATTATGTATGTGTATATGAGAAAAATGTTACCTTAAAAGAATTTAAAATATTTGCAAGGGCTATAGGATAGACCTATGGCTTTATTGTAACTCTAAAGTGATTTTTAAGGAAATCCTTATTTATGGAATTTTTATTGTGTATATTTTTGCAATAATTAAGCTCAAAGGATATATGTTGCAATAATTGCAAGATATGCACAAAATGGATTTGTTGCTAAGGATTTACAAACTTTCAAGCAAATGTGATTGGCAGGTGTAAATCCAAATTCCACAACCTTAAACAACATCCTCCCTACCTATGCCAAAATGGGATCTTTGGAACATGGTATGGACATCCATCAAAGCATAAAGGATATGGGAATTTTGTCAAATCTATTGTAGTTGCAACTACCCTAGTAGACATGTATGCAAGGTGTGGAAGCATAAACAAGGCATGCGAACTATTTGACAGAACACCTCAAAGTGTGCCATCTCATGGAATGCAATAATTGCAAGATATGCACAAAATGGATTTGTTAATAAGGCTTTAGAAACTTTCAAGCAAATGCAATTGAGAGGTGTAAAGCCAAAATGCGATCTTTGGAACATGGTATGGACGTCCATCAAAACATAAAGGATATGGGAACTTTATTAGATCTTGTAGTTCGAACTATCCTAGTAAACATGTATGCAAAGTGTGGAAGCATAGACAAGATACATGAACTGTTTGACGTGATGCCTCAATGAAATACCATCTCATGGAATGCAATGATTGCAAGATATGAAAAAAATGGATTTATTTGATAATGCTTTATAAACTTTCAAGAAAATACAATTGGTGGGTGTAAAGCCAAATTCCACAACCTTAGCCAGTATCCTCCTTGCCTATGCCAAAATGGGATCTTTGGAACACGATATGGACATCCATCAAAGCATAAAAGCTATGGAAATTTTGTTAGATGTTGTAGTTGCACCTGCCCTTGGAGACATGTATGCAAAGTGTGGAAGCATAGACAATGCACATGAACTATTTGGCATGATGCCTCAAAGAAATGTCGTCACATGGAATGTAATGATTGCAAGATATGAAAAAATGGATTTTTTGATAAGGCTTTAGAAAATTTCAAGCAAATGGAATTGGCTAGTGTAAAGACAAATTCCACAACCTTATCCAACATCCTCCCTTCTTATACCAAAATAGGATCTTTGGAACATGGTATGGACATCCATCAAAGTATAAAGGATATGGGTTGTTAGATCTTGTAGTTGCAACTACCCTAGTAGACATACATGTAAAGTGTGGAAGCATAGACAAGGTACGTGAACTATTTTACATGATGCCTCAATGAAATGCCATTTCATGGAATGCAATGATTGCAAGATATGCAAAAAATGGATTTTTTTATAAGGATTTATAAAAGTTCAAGAAAATACAATTGGCGAGTGTAAAGCCAAATTCCACAACCTTAGCCAGTATCCTCCTTGCCTATGCCAAAATGGACATCGATCAAAGGATAAAAGATATGGGAATTTTGTTAGATGTTGTAGCTGCAACTACCCTCAAAGACATGTATGCAAAGTGTGGAAGCATAGACAAGCCACATGAACTGTTTGGCATTCAATGCCTAAAAGAAATGTCACCTCATGGAATGCAATGATTGCAAGATATGAACAAAATGGATTTTTTGATAAGGCTTTAGAAACTTTCAAGCAAATGCAATTGGTGGGTGTAAAGCCAAATTCCAAAACCTTAGAAATGGTATCTTTGGAACATGGTATAGACATCCATCAAAGCATAAAGGATATAGGAATTTTGTCAAATGTTGTAGTTGCAACTATCCTACGAGACATGTATGCAAAGTGTGGAAGCATATACAAGGAACGTGAACTTTTTGACATGATGCCTCAAAGAAATGTTGTCTCATGGAATGCAATGATTGCAATATATGTACGGAATAGATTTTTCATAAGGCTTTAGAAACTTTCAAGAAAATGCACAAAAAGACTTTCAACCAAGTGCAATTGGCACATCTAAAACCAAATTGCACAACCTTATCCAACATCCTCCTTGCCTATACCAAAATGGGATCTAAGGAACATGGTGTGGACAACCATCAAAGCATAAAGGATATAGGAATTTTGTCACATATTCTATTTGCAACTGCCCTTGTAGACATGTATGGAAAGTGTGGAAGCATAGACAAGGCGTGTGAACTGTTTGACATGATGCCTCAAAGAAATGCATAGTCTCATGGAATGCAATGATTGCAAGATATGCACAAAATGGATTATTTAAAAATGATTTATAAACTTTCAAGCAAATGCAATTGGCACGTGTAAAACCAAATTCTTGTAGTGATAATTGATTATCATATTAAATATTTAATAGAAATTGTCATATACATAATGTCATGAACATAACATCTAGTCTATATATAAAGCCATATAGGCATGTCCAAATAAAGCCATATAGGCATATACAAACATATACATAAGTAACATACAAAAGTATGTATAGATATCCATCTAGGCATACAAAAAAAGTCCCAAAATCTAGTTTCCTATGGACTTTCATCAAATAATCAGCGGCCCTTTCATGGCCGTGAAGATGGAGAGCCAATCAGTGACTCATCCTCTCTCTCTCATCGAGTAGACCTCCTTGACAGAGCTTTTTGCAGCTCCACCTGTTAATACAATCAAATAATATGCACATTAATATAGAAAACATGAAATATATAACATCACATATGTAATCAATCACTTACCACTACTCGATGATCACTCTTAGTCATCTTTTCTCTCTCTTCATCCATAGTTGGATGGGTTAGAGTTGTGACCTCCTGTGAGAAGCATCAAGAAGCAAAATTGACTAAACATAAATATCATTTATGTACATCAAATGACATGAGATAGAACAATAAATACAAAATGACATTTTCATGTTATTGGCTCATACCTCGGTCAAAGGATTTGAAGACAACATGGCTGCAGCAATGCCTACCTATGCTGACTCACGCAGATGAGGAGTCTCCATATTCAGCATCTGAAAATAGAGTTCAAGATTATTTGACCAAAATAGATACATAACATTATTTAAATGCATAATGATTACAAATGGTTAAATTTACCTCTATATAAGTGGTTTTGTGTCCAGGGGACTAAGGAAACCATGGTAGTGCTGGTGAAGCTCCTTGTTGAAATCATCAAATTGTCACTAAATAATATTACCATTGATATATGTACAATATTTATGATCATGTGATAAATTACATACCTGCTGACTTGACCTCCTCTTATAACCTGCCAATAGATGGCTAACAGAGGTAGGATGAAGACTCAGGCCCTGGAATTTCATTGCATAGACAATTACATACATTAATTTTGACTTATAATATAGAGAGTAATATAAAATTAATTACAAATTTCAAATAAGAATATATTAAATCAAGATGAAACTTGTAAAAAATTACTTGAGAGTTAATACCAATTGTACGCTATAAGATATCATCTATGAGATCAATATCATCCAATATGGATGTGTCCATCATTGGATGCTGCCCCTGTGTCGCAACATCCTGCCGAGAGTCCTGCCGTGAGTCCTACGCCCCATAATTACATAGGTTCCCACATAAACTACACAAATGTGGGGACAAATGATGCCTGCTACTCTCACCTTCATTGGCTTGGGTGAGATCATTACCATGCTATGCTAGAGATTGTGTGAGAGTAGTCAATGAATATAGTGTCTCCACCCCAACAGTCTCCCTCAAAGTCGAATGGAGTAACATGCATTCTGGCCTCAATAGGGGTATAGGTACATGATTTTGGTCTCACCGAGCCCCCTCTCTATCTTTGGTAGAGCCACCACTTCTACCCTGGAACTCTTGAATGTCAATGTAATGCCCCGCTATGCAACCATAGAGAGTTAGGTTAAACTAAAAAACAAAATGCAGATTTTTTTTAAAAAAAAGAAAGTACATGCATTAATCACTAGAGAAAGTAACACTATTGACATCATTTAAAATCATTTAATTGACTAACATCTCTAGGGAACATAACTACATTAAGAAACTTTAAACATAGATCATTAACAACATAATACATCATAAATGTCCATTAGCAATTTCGTTACATCATAGGAAGATTACATCTTTTCATTTACAAAATGTGTACAAATACAAATGAGATCACATACATGTTTACATAATTACAAGGCTTCTCGACAGATTACAACAAATTACAATATAAGTCCTGACTATACAATTCTAGAAATAGAATAAAAATCTTTGAATGCAAATGTGGGTCTGGAACTAGAAAGACACATCTGCCACGAACATGAACCAAGATGCCAAAGAAAACCAATGGATTAAGCACTTCCACCCAACCACGTGGAACCCTAAGGTCCACCCCTTGAGCTAGGAGATAACAATGAGGTCCCTTGATAGAAGCAAGAACAAAAGGGCTAACTAAAAGCAGGAATACCTCAGGTTTCACATGCAGACATAACTAAACTCAACAATCAATATCCAGAGGCAAGGGAACAGGGCAAGCTAGAGTGCAGTAGATAGGAGTGTCATTGCATGGTTCTACATGGGTTACCCTGACTCTCTCTCTATACGCCGGCCCCCATCTATGGTTACCCTGACAGTCTCTCTCTAGACATCGGCCCCATATGTCAACACATGTGGAACAAAACTCACTCTCATCCCACCCTTAGCCTATACTAGCACTACAAGTGTGGGATAAGAATCTATTTATCTTGCTTAGTGTGAAAATCTACCCTTTCCCCCTAAGTTAATTATTATGTTTTCACTTGTTAAACACTTCCAATGGGTTACCTAGACAACACTTTGGGCGTCGGCCCCACATTAGAAGCCACTCCCCTACCTGCACCTAGTTGACCCAACCCAATTAAGTACTATACACAAGGATACACATGACATACCTCCAACTCTCATGACATGCCAATATCATAACACGATGTATGCAAAAGTCCAAAACTTAATGAACAAAATTAGTTTTCTCTCTCTAGAATACAAGGAATCAAAATCATCAATAAGTTCAAAGTAATTTCTCCCATAACAAGAATCTCAAACAAAGCCTCTAGATAGGTAACACAAACCATAGAACCCATGGATATAAAAGACCAAATATCTCTTATCCTAACTCTTCATTGGAAACCAATATTCACAAACATACAAATAAAGCTAAAATTAAATTTTTAATAAATTAAAATTCGTAAAACAATCAATGTAGGTTTATTATTCTAACAATCCTATTTTCTATTTTGTTCAAAACATTAACCCACATAAAAAAATTTACTCCTATCAAACTATTTTGCACATTAAACTATCCTGGAATGAATTTTGAAATTATAACTATAATCCTCCCACAAGAATAATATTCTATTCATTTGCTATTCTAACGATGACTACCCCTAAGAGAGAGTTTGAACAATGATGATACTAAAAGAAGAATCTATTCTAATAAATAGACTTAATATTGTATCTTCATAAATTGAGCAATTAGAACATTATTTGTTTTAGTACTGGAATCATATAAATTAGATAAACATTCTTTTTTTTTAAAGAAAACTTATTACACTCTACTATCTAGAATTGCTTATAATAATATATATATTTCTAATTATCATTTCTGAAGATTGCTTATATTAAATCTAATAGTTACAATTATATTATAGTAACTTCCTATTATGAAACCCAAGTTACTAGAATCCTCTAATGATATAAACAAGGAAATTTACCATAATCATTGTTTGGAAACTCAATCAATTATTCAAGCTTTGAGTAGATTATACAAGGATAAATTTTTTAGGCAACAGAGGGTTGTGGGAAGAAGAATACATGGACTGTTTGAGCATGCGATCAGGATTGTTGTGCCACCAGAGGGCCGTACGGTGGTATTGCAAGATGATTGCAAGAGATTCACATAACTAATTTGTAGAACTCGTTTGATAGTGGTTGAATTCAGAAGATCAACATGGGTGAGTTCGTTATTGACAATGGAAGATTGGATTTTATTAGATCCTAAAATTTGCAAGAAAGATCTCGACGGCAAAGGGAAAACCTAGGTATACTCTCCACGATAAGGCTTTGAGGTGAAACATTGTAGAGAGCGATGCCAAACATGGAGGTCACATAAAGAAAAAAACACAGCATTGCCAGCGTCACTGAATTATTAAATATTGTCAAATGATAGGTGATAAAGAGTATGGCTAATAAGCCAACCATTAACCAACGTTAGAACAAAATGTAATCTAAAATGCCATGGATGAAAGTAAAGAAAAAAATATGGAAATGAATCATATTCGCCAAAACGTTACTGTCAAAAATGTCTCCATAGAGGCCATCTAAATTATATATAGAGTTCAGCATGTGGAAAAAAAAATCTTCTACCTAAAAAAAAATGTTCAACAAAAGGATATTAGCGGATCACAATGAAAACTACCTAATGGGTTAAAGATTTGCTTTAGGCATGCAACTGCTCCATCTATTCATCATCCATGGAGGTCGATAACAAGATATGCATAGGGACATGATGCTGCTAACCAGAAGGTTTTAGAAGCTACAGTGGTTACATCGATTAGTAACAAATTTCAGATAAGGTAAGATGCCTCTTGAATATCTCTCTTTCAATTTTTAAGGTGGTTTTGATTCAATGTCATAGGATTAATACAATAGCCCTTCGATGCTTAAAGGATATCTAATCTAGAACTCAATTGGGTTTTATTTGGTGTTACAAAAACTGATTCGGAAACCCTTCGGTGCCCTAAAAAGGAAATATCTCAACAAAGCTTGTTGCTTAAATTACACATTGAGCACAACTAAGGAATTCACCCCAAGGTTGGTGCCGATTCAATGTGATCATTTTAAATTGCTTTGGAAACTTTTGATAGCCCAACCCAAGGAAAAAAAAAGTGATCATAATGAGAATAGAAGAATTTTTCTTTTATGGTTTTGTTAGAGGACACACAAAAGAAATTGATTTGGTAGGGCTATTGGTTGCCAGAATTACCAGTACACATTCATTTTAACGATATTTACAAGCTTCGTCACAACTGATTGAAAAAAATGTGACTTGATACTTTTTGTAGACAGAAGTAGATGTGATGTGGTTCTAAAAAAATGTTCGGAAGGATGCTAACAAGAGGTTCAGAACATGACTAATGCAGATTGACAAAATGCTCAAGCTAATATGCATGCACATGAGGGTTTTTAGACAAGCAAAACAACAGAAGAAATAAGAAGATAGAGAGAGAAGATTCATATACAGATATAATATATTTTATTCAATTCCACAAAAGACATACCCAGAAATTTTGTTTTATCTTCAACTTCAGATTCCTCCTCTCGTTCACCTTCCTCTTCTGCCAAAACTTTTTCTCCCCCCTTTTTCCAAAATTTCTCTGTATTTTTCTAAGAACTCTCCCCGCAAAATATTCTTCCCGTAACCAAAAATAGACTAGGATAATAAATTCCTAAATCCCTCAAACTCACGTTACTGACATCCACTAACCAAAATTTAAATACATTTCTACCACCACTATCTAGAATATTTTCAAATATCTGACAACCCACTCCAACAATAAATTAAAGGCAAAAATAAAATAAAATCTCACATGTTAGATAAAATCAACAAAGTACTAAATATTAACAATATTATTATTATTGCTAGCTTTCAAAGCTAATAATTTAATTTAATATAAAAATCAACTAATTAATATTCTCAAATTTCTACATTAATTAAATAACTAAGCATAAACAAGAAATCTATCATCCACATGTCTCAAAAATGTCTAAGTGTAAATGAAATACTATCAACTATTAGAAAGCCAAAATGAGGGGCACTACATCCTCCCCCCAGGATCAGGCTTACTCCTGGAAGCCTACAAATAAGTAGGGATATAACTCCCACATCCTGGATGCATCCTCCTAGGTAGCAGAAGTCTCATCATTAGGATCCCATTGGACCCTGACCTGCTCCACGTCTCTGCCCCTGAGTGCTAGTCTCCTATACTGCAGAATGCCTACGGGCTCCAAAGCCAGCTGCCTGTCCTCTACCTGTAGGGCATTCCAATCAAGAACATTAGCAATATCTAGATAATAGGGTCTAAGTACATAAACATGAAACACATCATGGATACATGAAAGACTGGGTGGCAAAGCAAGACGATAAGTGACAAGACTGATCCTCTCCAACACCTCAAATGGCCCAACAAAGCATGTGTGAGCTTAGAGCCTTTTCCGTAACGGATAGGACTCCTTCATGGTCGCACAAGCAAGAACACTCAATCCCCAACTTACAGCTGTCGATCGATCCTAGGAGCATCTGCATACTTCTTCTGTCTATCCTAAGCTACCACCGAATGCTCTCTAATCTGCTCAACCTACCACTCCATCTCTCTAAGCATATCTGGTCCTAGAAGAACTCTATCCTCAAGATGATCCCAACTCAAAGGGGTCCGACAAGGATGACCATACAAATCTTGGAATGGAGACATACTGATAGAGCTATGATAACCATTATTGTAAGTAAACTCCACTAGATATAAATAGTCCTCCTAACGACTCTGTTGATCCATCACATACATCCTAAGCATATCCTCAAGGACTTGATTAACCCTCTCAGTTTGTCTGTTAGTCTCCGGATGGTATGCTAAACTAAAGTTCAGCTGTGTCCCCAAGGCATGATGTAAGGAAGTCCAAAGAGTTGAAGTAAACACAGATCCCTATCAAAGATGATACTGTGAGGAATCTCGTACAATTTGACGATGTCCTCCATGAATACTCTAGCCACTGTAGAAGCATTATATGATGATGGAATAGGAGAGAAGTGAGCTACCTTTGTCAACCTATCCATAGTGACCATAATAGCATCATGACAATGGGAGGAAACAGGTAATCCAACTATGAAGTCTAAAGAAATGATGTCCCATTTTCATTCTGGAACAAGATGGGGCTGCAAAAGTCCTACAGGGTGCTGATGCTCTGCCTTCACCTCTGACACTCAAGGCATCTCGACACAAAATCAGAAATATCCCACTTCATACCACTCCAAAAGTATAGCTGATGAAGATCTGCATGCATCTTCTTGACACCTGAATGAGCAGAATAGGGCGCCCGATGTGCCTCTGAAATAATTAAGGTACGAAGACCCGTAGAGCTAGGGACATAAATATGACCCAAATGTCACAAAAGACCATCTGAATCAAGAGAGTAACTAAAAAATCTACCCTCCAATGGTCTACTTGACTCAACCTCAGACTTTACCTCTTGATATCAACTATCGAAAGAAAGTGTTGCAAGAATTTGACCTCTCAAATCAACTGTGAGAGTGACTATTGCTATCTCATGCCTCCAATGACTAAGAGCATCTGTCACAACATTCTTCTTGCCCTGAATGTACTTTCCTCAAAGTCAAACTTCGATGATCACTGTGCAACTAAACTGATGTCCCAAAAGAAAATGCCTCCACCTCACCAAGGCATGCACAATTGTGGCCAACTCTAGATCATGCATGGGATAGTTCAATTCATGATCCTTGAGTTTGTGAGACTCATAGGCAATCATGCAACCATCCTGTTGGTTTTTTCTTCTGAATCAGCATTAGGGTTTGCCACTTCTAATGCACAGGCAGATTCAGCCAACTAATACAGGAGGTTGCATGAGCTCCTCCCCTTCACTTCTGGTTCTGCCGCACCAAGGGGGGTATCCCTATAACTCAAGATGTAACCTTGACTAGCTCAAAGATAGAAAGATCTAACTTGACAACAACAGGCAGAATACTCTCATGTATGGACCAAGATCTGTATGATAGATCACAAGGTGGGCAATGTTCTTGGACATATATGTCTGGTTAGGGATGAGAGCATGCAAGGGTTTCCTACTCCCAATCCTACAACTAACAGATGGAAGGAAGAGATGGTTTAGTTTGAATTTTGGATGTAAAGCTGGACATGGTGTATAACCTCAACACAGAGCTAGATTGGTGCCTATCCAGGGCTTGGAGTCGGTAGACATACACCTGTGAATGATCAGCATGAATAGCTAAAACTGGATTTCAAGGGGATACACATGATATCTGCCTTACAGATATCTCCCAATAAAGAGTGTTAAGCTATCTATACTTATGGCATCCCTATTGTAGTAAGAAAGATACATGCAAAACTGGAGACAGAATCAGCATAACACATGCAAACACAACATTATTCATATAAGATTAACCATGAAATCAGTGGATTCATGCCAAATCGTACAACAGGAGATACATAAACTCACAAGTTTTGCTGCACAGAGCAACCAAAACCAGTTGTATCTTATTACAGAGCCAAAATGTCTAGTTTTCCACACCCAAAAATGAGTAACACTTCCTGCTTATAACAGCCAGGTAGTGTACCACAGCAATTAATTACATGGTTGACCAAAAATCCCGCCAGATACACAGTATCAGAAAAATGGCGCTCAAACATTCAATGCAGCAGGTGGGAGAGGAGACAGGAAAAGGTCTCGAGCCTTGCGCCGCCACCTAGGGATCCAGATCTTTAATCGGGTACTAAATCCGTCCACGCCATCGCCCATACCTCTGCAACAATCGCCATTAATGGCGCACCAACCCGCGGCCTTGGGAAGAACATCTTACAGTCGATCGCAACCATTTCCCGCCAAAATACATCGTCATGATATTTGAAAAAATGCAGGATATCAATTATCCCACATGCACCCCGCAGTGACCCTTTCAACACTTTATATACTAGGTCATGAGCATATATGATGTCGGTGCTTTTGCTCCTGACGACACTAGTATAAGACTTCATCATCATCCTCCAAAACATGATATCCTGTTGCTCGAAAAATCACCCTGACGTCAACATCATATCGCAATATAACCTGCATGATAATTGCCTTCATCGGCACAACCTGATCCATCGGAGGAAGATCCTCCTGCTTAGCCGATACCAAATGTCTGGCCGATGAACATCCTGATGATGTCACTGTCATATCCTGCTGACGTCATCAGCATATCTGCCTACTGCGCACCTCCTCATATCCGGATGACGTCATCGTCATATTCGCAACATTGGGGATCTTCATAAGATGAGTAATGTTAGAAATATGACCCCCCGGACCTTGATGACGTCACCACCACATGTCGGCATCAAGATGATATTCGGAAGATAACCGGATATTTGGAAATATCATCCTGATGCACAAATATCATGCTGCACTGTAGCTCCGCTATAAGATCGGGGTGATATATGAATATGACAGATATTTGAAATGATCACCCCCCACTGGATAATGCATGAAGCCGACAGGCGGATATCTCCCTGATATCAGCATCATCATGATGCTGGAACAAACATACATCCGGGTGATATTCAAATATGAAAATATCACCCCCTCCTTCGGAAATATCATGATGCAGATAGGCAGAGAAATAGATATCACCCTGACATAAGAATGACGTCAGCATCATCAGGATGATAAAACAACGAACATGAAATGATACAACATCATCAGGATGATATTGACGAAGATCATCCTGACGTTCAAATATGATGACCCCGGTGGATATCGGGTCATACTTAGAACTCTTCAACAACATCATCAGGATGATCTTAACAAAGATCACCCGATGTTAAAATATCACCCCACCGAAAGATCATGCAGGTAGACAATATGATGACCCTCGCAAGCAACACGGCGATAAACCCAAATATGATGATGATGATGACGACGACCCTCCTAAAGAAAAATAGGTCGGGTTGAACAACTTAGAAAATAACCCCTTCAGAAGATTGGGGTGACATCATCATCATATAAGGGCAGGGTGATAATTGGAAGATCACCAGATATTTGAAAAATCACCCCCCGCAAGAAAATCAGGGCACACTGTAGCTCATCAGCAGGATCGGGATGATATCCAAACATCACCCGATATTGAAACATGATGATCCTGATGAAAAACCGGTTGACAGAAAACATGATGATGCTGACCACCATCGAAGAAAATATGATGCTGCAGTTGAAAAATGCTGAGGAGGCCCAGAGACTAGGAGTATTTTTTGGATTTTTTGGGAAGGTGCCTGCATGTTTATATGCTTGAAAACTGACTGCTCATGCAGACACCAACAGTGGCTCTGTCTGGGGACGCGCAGGTGCAAGACTGCAGCGAGAACCCCAGATCTCTGGGATGCAGACCAGTCCCTTATCCATTGGGCACAGAGTCATGATGTTATATTGATTTGCATCACCAAACACATTATTTTTAAACATTATTTTGGCGGCCCCGAGCAGCCAAAAAGGAAAAACCATAATTTTTTCTTGTCAAATGCCTGATTCCAAACTGGAATATCCCAATCCCAACTGAAAAGATTGGCATAATCTGCCCATAATGTCATCTGCTTAAAAAGATATTCCACCAGTTTTGAAAGCTTGCCGCCATCATTTTCAACTCTGTCATTTTGGATTTCAGAATTAGACATATAACCATACACATAATATTCTTCAACATTAGGCAACACATGTATGTTATGTCCCTCAGACAGTACATCATACTGCTCTTGGCACTCTTTATCATTTATCTGGCTGCTGCACATTATCAGGCACTCATCCAGCTGATCCAACAATTCAAAATACTCAGAAAATATGAGATCCCTAATATCTACTAATATTGAAAACAAAACCTGATCCACACACCCAATGTTGCACATGTCTGAATCAGGTGATGATGAACATTCATTATTCACAGTTTGCAAATCAGTATCATCATCTTCAAACAAAGGGTTAATCATGCACCAATGAAGGTCACGACTCACAACATCATATGCATCAGCAGGCTCATCATAAAGGGGATTAACACTCACTGCAAAGGCCTCTGCTTCTTCTTCATGACATTCCAATTCTTCTTCATTACTATCAGATCCAGAGTCATAAGAAAAACAAACCTGATCCATGCACTGGTCATGGATATCATTTTTATCATCTAATTGCCCCGCATACAAGATTGCTGCTGTTTCAATGCACTCTGAAGTTGAACAATCTGCATCATTTTCCAGCCCTCCAATGCTTCCTGATGAAACTGATATTGATTCTTGATCCATATGATCACAACTCTGCACAACTGGATCATTTAAACACGAAGGCTCTTTGTTTAGGACTGGTATGCAAATATTACTTGAAAAATTATTATTTTCAACTTCACCTGCTGGGCAAAAAAGGACATCCTCCTCTATAATAGAAATATCATCCACTTGGAATGATGCAAAAACTGGGACAACAGGGGTGTGAGTGCTATGACATTCATTGTCAATTCCTGAATTAAAACTTTCATCAACATTGGGGGCTGCAGGAGAACAAAAATTTTCAGAAAAATAACCCTTTTGAATTCCATACCTCCAATTGTTTTCAATATCTATTGCAAACTGATGTGCCTGATGCAATGTGGTGGGCTCCTTGTCTCTCAATCTATAACTCATTTTTTTGTCAAAGGCTCCCAAATAGACGACCAAGCACAGTGCATCATTAGGTCTCATACATTCTGGAATTCTATTCAATGCCCTCATAAATCTGAGGTTAAAGGCTGGGATCAACTCATCTTCTTTAATATGGATGTACATGAAGTTACTAATAACTGCATATTCAGAAATTCTTTCACCATATTGTACTAGAAATGCAGATTTAAAATCATGCCAAGAGCTGACAGAGCGAGCTGGAAGGTAGGAGAACCAATCCCTTGCATCTTCTTCTAGAGATTGAACAAATAATCTCATAACTACATCTTCACGGTCAATCTTGAAATCATCTATAACATTTATAAACTGCTGCAAGTGTCTCTCAACTGATTCATCCTTTGCGCCACTAAATTTGGGCAAATATCTTCTGATTTTAGGTGGAAGAGCATTTGGGTAGCCACAAATGCCACTAAAATTTATGGGCTTATATCTATTTATGTTGAAACTTCTTTTATTACATGGTTGGGATTGACTATTACACATTTTTGCATTTGACACTTCACAAGGGTGCATAGGCAGATAATACATCCTTTATGTTTTTGCAACCCTCCTCTCTACTCAGATTTTATACTAACAATGACTTTAGGCACTCAAAATTCAAACTGTTTTTTCAAACTTTCCTAAAGTCCTTTAAATGAGTCTTTTGAACAACATTGCATGTCCTTTGAAATACAGGGTAAGTTCTAATAAAAGCATGCAAGCTCTGTTTTCACCAATGTTTCTCTTTTAACCAGTGCTATCTCACCAAATAGGGAGTCTGTCAAACAATATGAAATACCTGGATATGTTGCAGGAGCTAAAAATTCTTCTCTGACTGATTTTGTTGTTTTATCAGGTTCTTTGATGCAGAGTCGCCACCTCCTTGAAGAGGAATGAGCTTCAAACAAGCTGAAGCTGCAAATTGATTTCTTTCTTTCTAGGTCATCCACCAGCAGAGTCACATATACAACCTTTTTTCTCTGCTGCAACAAACAGTTTCCAGGTCTAATTTTTTAATCTTGTAGACTCAAACTTTCATGGATATGACATTGATCTCCCCAGCATAGTCGCCATTTTGTTGGTTTTTTCTTTTGAATCAGCATTAGGGTTTGCCACTTCTAATGCACAGGCAGATTCAGCCAACTAATACAGGAGGTTGCGTGAGCTCCTCCCCTTCACTTCTGGTTCTGCCGCACCAAGGGGGGTATCCCTATAACTCAAGATGTAACCTTGACTAGCTCAAAGATAGAAAGATCTAACTTGACAACAACAGGCAGAATACTCTCATGTATGGACCAAGATCTGTATGATAGATCACAAGGTGGGCAATGTTCTTGGACATATATATCTGGTTAGGGATGAGAGCATGCAAGGGTTTCCTACTCCTAATCCTACAACTAACAGATGGAAGGAAGAGATGGTTTAGTTTGAATTTTGGATGCAAAGCTGGACATGGTGTATAACCTCAACACAGAGCTAGATTGGTGCCTATCCAGGGCTTGGAGTCGGTAGACATACACCTGTGAATGATCAGCATGAATAGCTAAAACTGGATTTCAGGGGGATACACATGATATCTGCCTTACAGATATCTCCCAATAAAGAGTGTTAAGCTGTCTATACTTATGGCATCCCTATTGCAGTAAGAAAGATACATGCAAAACTGGAGACAGAATCAGCATAACACATGCAAACACAGCATTATTCATATAAGATTAACCATGAAATCAGTGGATTCATGCCAAATCGTACAACAGGAGATACATAAACTCACAAGTTTTGCTGCACAGAGCAACCAAAACCAGTTGTATCTTATTACAGCGCCAAAATGTCCAGTTTTCCACACCCAAAAATGAGTAACACTTCCTGCTTATAACAGCCAGGTAGTGTACCACAGCAATTAATTACATGGTTGACCAAAAATCCCGCCAGATACACAGTATCAGAAAAATGGTGCTCAAACATTCAATGCAGCAGGTGGGAGAGGAGACAGGAAAAGGTCTCGAGCCTTGCGCCGCCACCTAGGGATCCAGATCTTTAATCGGGTACTAAATCCGTCCACGCCATCGCCCATACCTCTGCAACAATCGCCATTAATGGCGCACCAACCCGCGGCCTTGGGAAGAACATCTTACAGTCGATCGCAACCATTTCCCACCAAAATACATCGTCATGATATTTGAAAAAATGCAGGATATCAATTATCCCACATGCACCCCGCAGTGACCCTTTCAACACTTTATATACTAGGTCATGAGCATATATGATGTCGGTGCTTTTGCTCCTGACGACACTAGTATAAGACTTCATCATCATCCTCCAACAACATGATATCCTGTTGCTCGAAAAATCACCCTGACGTCAGCATCATATCGCAATATAACCTGCATGATAATCGCCTTCATCGGCACAACCTGATCCATCGGAGGAAGATCCTCCTACTTAGCCGATACCAAATGTCTGGCCGATGAACATCCTGATGACGTCACCGTCATATCCTGCTGACATCATCAGCATATCTGCCTACTGCGCACCTCCTCATATCCGGATGACGTCATCGTCATATTCGCAACATTGGGGGATCTTCATAAGATGAGTAATGTTAGAAATATGACCCCCCGGACCTTGATGACGTCACCACCACATGTCGGCATCAGGATGATATTCGGAAGATAACTGGATATTTGGAAATATCATCCTGATGCACAAATATCATGCTGCACTGTAGCTCCTCTATAAGATCGGGGTGATATATGAATATGACAGATATTTGAAATGATCACCCCCCACTGGATAATGCATGAAGCCGACAGGCGGATATCTCCCTGATATCAGCATCATCATGATGCTGGAACAAACATACATCCGGGTGATATTCAAATATGAAAATATCACCCCCTCCTTCGGAAATATCATGATGCAGATAGGCAGAGAAATAGATATCACCCTGACATAAGAATGACGTCAGCATCATCAGGATGATAAAACAACGAACATGAAATGATACAACATCATCAGGATGATATTGACGAAGATCATCCTGACGTTCAAATATGATGACCCCGGTGGATATCGAGTCATACTTAGAACTCTTCAACAACATCATCAGGATGATCTTAACAAAGATCACCCGATGTTAAAATATCACCCCACCGAAAGATCATGCAGGTAGACAATATGATGACCCTCGCAAGAAACACGGCGATAAACCCAAATATGATGATGATGATGACGACGACCCTCCTAAAGAAAAATAGGTCGGGTTGAACAACTTAGAAAATAACCCCTTCAGAAGATCGGGGTGACATCATCATCATATAAGGGCAGGGTGATAATTGGAAGATCACCACATATTTGAAAAATCACCCCCCGCAAGAAAATCAGGGCACACTGTAGCTCATCAGCAGGATCGGGATGATATCCAAACATCACCCGATATTTAAACATGATGATCCTGATGAAAAACCGGTTGACAGAAAACATGATGATGCTGACCACCATCGAAGAAAATATGATGCTGCAGTTGAAAAATGCTGAGGAGGCCCAGAGACTTGGAGTATTTTTTGGATTTTTTGGGAAGGTGCCTGCATGTTTATATGCTTGAAAACTGACTGCTCATGCAGACACCAACACATCCTACATCAGAGCTACTCCTAATCCCTCCAAAGAAGCATCTGTACACACAATAAAGTCCCTGGTAGGATTAGGAACTACCAGAATAGGTGCACTAGTCAAATGCTCCTTAAAGGTCTGAAAAGCTGTCTGACACTACTCTGACCAAAAAAACTTCTTCCCTTTCCTCTAAAGAGAAGTAATAGGGTGGGCTATCCTTGAAAATCCCTGAACAAAATGGCAGTAATAGCTTGCCAAACCCATAAAATTGTGGAGCTCAGAAACATTAGTAGGTACAGGCCAATCCATAATAGCTTGGATCTTTGAAGGATCCACCGCAATACCCTCTCTAGAAATAACATGACCCAAATACTTCACCTCTATCTGAAAGAATTCACATTTCGACAAATTAGCATAAAACTAATTTTCTCTCAGACATTGCAACACCTGACGCAAATGCTCCTCATGCTCCTCCATAGTCCTCGAATATATCAATATATCATCCAAAAATTCAAGGACAAACCTATCGAGATAGGTGTGAAATACACTATTCATCAGGCTCATGAATACTGAAGGTGCATTCATGAACCTGAATGGTACAATAGTAAACTCATAATGTCCATAACAGGTGCGAAATGCTATTTTATGAATATCTTCCTCAAAGATCCACAACTGATGATATCCTGACTTATTATCAAATTTTGAAAACACCTTAGCTCCCTTAATTTGATCAAACAGATTATCAATCCATGGCAAGGGGTACCTATTCTTCACAGTCACCTTACTGAGCTATCGATAGTCTATACATAGCCGTAGAGATCCATCCTTCTTCACAAAGATCACAGGTGCTCCCCATGGAGAGACACTAGGTCGAATGCATCCCTTGGCTAACAATTCCTCCAACTGCAATTGAAGCTCTTTAAGCTCCTGAGTGGTCATCCTGTATGGAGCTCGTGAGATAGGTTCAGTACCAGGAACCAAATCAATCCTGAAGTCAATGTCATGCTTAGGTGGCATCCCCAGAATCTCTGAAGGAAAAACATCAGCATACTCTTTAAGAAGTGGGTGATCGTCAAGAGATGTCTCTTGACTCTCCTCTGTCACTACAAAAAGCTGACATCCCTGATGCATACACCTCTTAAGCTACATAGCAGAGATCATACATAGTGAAATAGGTCTCTAGATACCAACTACCTCCACCTCACTACCAGAATCATCCACACACCTCACTGACTTACGCCAACAATCTATCACAACCTGATGCGGATTCAACCAATCCATACCCAAAACTATATCATATGAACCAAGGGGTAGGATATGGAGATCCATTGAGGTAGACAAAGGACCAATCCTCAACTCACACCCATAAACTAGAGACTCTACTGTGACCTTAGCCCCAGAAGCTAACTCAACCTGCCACCCAACATCCTCCTTTGCACTACCACTAGACCACAACGCTCCACAAGAGAAGGAGAAATGAACGAATCTGAAGCACCAGAATAAAAAAGAATGGAAAAACCAATACCTTACATAAATCTAGAAGTCTCCACCATGGTGCCCTAATGCTCTGCCTGGTAGTTATCAACCATTGCAAAAACTCTATACGATCTGCTTGCATCACCTACAGTCAGCTCTGAAGTTGCCGGCCTATGTGCAAATCCTGAAGCATTCTTCTAAGGACACTGTCTAGCTATCTGGCCCTGTTGGCTGCAAGAAAAACAACCTGTGCCTCTGCCAAATCCTTTGCCACTTTGAAATGCATTAGACTGTTGATAACTCCCTCTGCTCACTATAGACTACGTGCTCTGAGCTGGCTGATCAAAGAGGTTTGCCTATTCTACTGCCAAGACCGATCTTTCCTATTCTGAAATCTATTACCCTGTTGAGATTGAGTATTCTTTAGTTTGGCCTAAGAATGCTGATGCTATCCACCCTTTGAGGGTGCATGATAACCTCTATGACAGCCTGATGCCTGAGTGTGACCACCATGTGAACTGAAACCTGCAGAAGGTGCACTACCAATATGTACACCTGTATGTCCTCCAAGTGCCATCGCCAAATTCTCCTCTACTAACTGGGCATTCTCCACTGCCACTTCCATAGTCTTAGGCGCGAACACCCACACTTCTCCACTGATTTGGGCATTCAAGCTCCTGATAAAATGTTATACTAACATAGTTTCATCATATTCGATGCCTGCATACTGCTTGAGCTCATAAAATATACACTCATACTTCTCTACTGACATGGCCATTTGCCTCAGCTTGTGAAACTCATTTGTGCGACGCTGCTTCTATTGATCTGACAGGAAGCGAGCTCTAAATCTCTTTAAGAACAACTCCCAAGACATAGTACTAATGTCCAAGTGTAGCTTCTACTCCTCTAAATGCCACCATGTCAAAGCAAACCCTCTTAGGTGCAAAATAGCACATCTATCTTTGGTGTTACTACCATATGGATGCATGGCAAAACACCTACTCAAATCTAGTAACCAAGTCTCTACCTCCAAGCCACTACCAGATCCATCAAAGGTGGGAGGGTGTACCCTCAGAAGATATTTCATGTGGATGGCTAAGGTGGCCTCCTTCTTAGCTGTCAATTTTTTCCTCCTAGGTGATCTCTCTCTTTCCTTAGGCTCTAGCTGATCTACCTCCTGTCCCCCTCCTGGATGCTCTACCTCCTATCTAGGGCCTAGACAGGCAAGGGCCTACTCAAGTAATTGATGCAAGTGAGCTCCCTTAGGTTGACCCTAAACTTCCATATTTTGACCCCCACCTTCCTAAGCACTTTCATGAGGGGAACTGGGAGGAGGTGTACCAACATCACCTCTCTCACGTCCTCTACCCCGACCTCGACCTTGACCTCTACCTCGACCCCTAGGCATCTACCTACACAAGTGTACAACACCAAAGAACAATTCAGTACTCACAATTAAGGAGACTAGAGGGATAGACTTTAATCTACAGAGTTTAAGCACTAGGTTACAGAATGGGCTCAATATTAAGCAAAGTACCCAGCGTTTAAACCTGGCTCTGATACCAAATGTAATGCCTCGTTATGCAACCCTAGTGAGTTAGGTTAAACTAAACAACAAAATGTAGAAAATTTTTTCTTTTAAAAAGCAAGTACATGCATTAATCACTAGAGAAAGTAACACTATTTACATCATTTAAAATCATTCAATCGACTAACATCTCTAAGGAATATAACTGCATTAAGAAATTTTAAACATAGATCATTAACAACATAATACATCATAAATGTCCATTAGCAATTACGTTACATCATAGGAAGATTACATCTTTTCATTTACAAAATGTGTACAAATACAAATGAGATCACATGCATGTTTACATAATTACAAGGCTTCTCAATAGATTACAACAAATTACAGTATAAGTCCTTACTATACAATTATAGAAATAGAATACAAATTTTTGAATACAAATGTAGGTTTGGAACTGGAAAGACACATCTGCCATGAACATGAACCAAGATGCCAAAGAAAACTAATGGATTAAGCTCTTCCACCTGACGATGTGGAACCCTAAGGTCCACCCTCCGAGATAGGAGATAACAATGAGGTCCCCTGATAGAAGCAAGAACAAAAGGACTAATTGAAAGCAGGAATACCTCAAGTTTCACATGCGGACATAACTAAACTCAACAATCAACATCCAGAGGCAAGAGAACAGAGCAAACTAGAGTGCAGTAGATAGGAGTGTCATCGCATGGTTCTACATGGGTTACCCTGACTATCTCTCTCTAGACACCGGCCCCCATCTATGGTTATCCTCATAGTCTCTCTCTAGACACCGGCCCCATAGGTCAACACATGCGGAACAAAACTCACTCTCATCCCACCCTTAGCCTATACTAGCACTATAGGTGTGGGAGAAGAATCTATTTATCTTTCTTAGTGTGAAAATCTATCCTTTTCCCCTAGGTTAATTATTATGTTTTCACTTGTTAAACACTTCCAATGGGTTACCCAGACAACCACTTTGGGCACCTGCCCCACATTGCAAGCCACTCCCCTACCTGTACCTAGTTGACCCAACCCAATCAAGTACTATACACAAGGATACACATGACATACCTCCAACTCTCATGACATGCCAATATTATAACATGAGGTATGCAAAAGTCCAAAACTTAATGAACAAAATCAGTTTTCTCTCTCTAGAATACAAGGAATCAAAATAATCAATAAGTTCAAAGTAATTTCTCATATAACAAGAATCTCAAGCAAAGCCTCTGGATAGGTAACACAAACCATAGAACCCATGGAAATAAAAGACCAAATATCTCTTATCCTAACTCTTCATCGGAAACCAATATTCACAAACATACAAATAAAGCTAAAATTAAATTTTTAATAAATTAAAATTTGCAAAACAATCAATGCAGGTTTATTATTCTAACAATCTTATTTTCTATTTTGTTCAAAACATTAACCCACATAAATCAATTTACTCCTATCAAACTATTTTGCACATTAAACTATCCCAGAATGAATTTTGAAATTATAACTATAATCCTCCCACAAGAATAATATTAATTCTATTCATTTGCTATTCTAATGACTACCCCTAAGAGAGAGTTTGAATAATGATGATACTAAAAGAAGAATCTATTCTAATAAATAGACTTAATATCATATCTTCATAAATTGAGCAATTAGAACATTATTTGTTTTAGGACTAGAATCATATAAATTAGACAAACATTCTTTTTTTTAAAAGAAAACTTATTACACTCTACTATCTAGAATTGACTATAATAATATATATTTCTAATTTTCATTTCTGAAGCATGCTTATATTGAATCTAATAGTTACAATTATATTATAGTAACTTCCTATTATGAAACCCAAGTTACTAGAATCCTCTAATGATATAAACAAGGAAATTTACTATAATCTTTGTTTGGAAACTCAATCAATTATTCAAGCTTTGAGCATATTATACAAGGATAAAATTTTCAGCCAATAGAGGGTTTTGGGAAGAAGAATACATGGACTATTTGAGCATGTGATGAGGATTGTTGTGCCACCAGAGGGTCGTACGGTGGTATTGAAAGATGATTGCAAGAGATTCACAGAACCGATTTGCAAAGCTCATTTGATAGTGGTTGACTTCAAAAGATCAGCAAGGGTGAGTTCGTTATTGACAATGGAAGATTGGATTTTATTAGATCCTAAAATTTGCAAGAAAGATCTTGACGGCAAAGGGAAAAACCCAGGTATACTCTCCATGATAAGGCTTTGAGGTGAAGCATTGCAGAGAGTGATGTCAAACACGGAGGTCACATAAAGAAAAAAAAACACAGCATTGCCAACATTACTGAATTATTAAATATTGTCAAATGACAGGTGATAAAGAGAATGGCTAATAAGCCAACCATTAACCAACATTAGAACAAAATGTAATCTGAAATGCCATGGACGAAAGTAAAGGAAATAATATGGCAATGAATCATATTTGCCAAAATGTTACAGTCCAAAACATCTCCTTAGAGGCCATCTGAATTATATATAGAGTTCAACATGTGGAAAAAAATCTTCTACCTAAAAAAAAATGTTCAACAAAAGGATATTAGTGGATCACAATGAAAACTGCCTAATGGGTTAAAGATTTTCTTTAGGCACGCAACTTCTCCATCTATTCATCATCCATGGAGGTCGATAACGAGATATGCATAGGTACACAACGCTAACTAGAAATTTTTAGAAGCTACAGTGGTTACATCGATTGGCAACTAATTTTAGATAAGGTAAGACACCTCTTGAATATCTCTCTTTCAATTTTTAAGGTGGTTTTGATTCAATGTCATAGGATTAATACAACAGCCCTTTGATGCTTAAAGGATATCTAATCTAGAACTCAATTGGGTTTTATTCAGTGTTACATAAGCTGATTTGGAAACCCTTCGGTGCCCTAAAAATGAACTATCTCAACAAAGCTTGTTGCTTAAATTACACATTGAGTACAACTAAGGAATTCACCCCAAGGTCGATGCTGATTCAATGCGATCATTTTAAATTGCTTTGGAAACTTTTGATAGCCTGACCCAAGAAAAAAAATGATCATAATGAGAATAGTAGAATTTTCTTTTATGGTTTTGTTAGAGGACACACAAAAGAAATCAATTTGGTAGGGCTATTGGTTGCCAGAATTACCAGTACACATTCATTTTAACGATATTTACAAGCTTCGTCATAGCTGATGGAAACAAATGTGCCTTGATACTCTTTGCAGACAGAAGTAGATGTGATGTGGTTCTAAAAAAATGTTCGGAAGGATTCTAACAGGAGGTTCAGAACACAACTAAGGCAGATTGATGAAATGCTCAAGAGCTAATATGCATGCACATGAGGGTTTTTAGACAAGCAAAAAAATAGAAGAAATAAGAAGATAGAGAGAGAAGATTCATATACAGATACAATATATTTTATTCAATTCCACAAAAGACATACCCAGAAATTTTATTTTATCTTCAACTTCAAATTCCTCCTCCCGTTCACCTTCCTCTTCTGCAAAAACTTTTTCTCCCCCTTTTTCCAAATTTCTCTATATCTTTTCTAAGAACTCTCCCCTCAAAATATTCTTCCCATAACCAAAAATAGACTAGGATAGTAAATTCCTAAATCCCTCAAACTCCTGTTACTGACATCCACTAACCAAAATTTATATACATTTCTACCACCACTATCTGGAATATTTTCAAATCTCTGACAACCCACTCCAACAATAAATTAAAGGCAAAAATAAAATAAAATCTCACATGTTAGATAAAATCAACAAAGTACTAAATATGAACGATATTATTATTATTATTGCTAGCTTTCAAAGCTAATAATTTAATTTAATATAAAAATCAACTAATTAATATTCTCAATTTTCTACATTAATTAAATAACTCAGCATAAACAAGAAGTCTATCATCCACATGTCTCAAAAATGTCTAAGTGTAAATGAAATACTATCAACTATCAGAAAGCCAAAATGAGGGGCACTACAGTCAAAATAATTAGGTATCTTCTTGGGGACAAACTCACAATGGAGTTTCCTCACGAAATATTGTGGCATCTCATTTTTGTTACATGGACACTCGTCAAACACCATGTACCATCTATGCCAAAAGTTTTGGGATATATCTTCATTCCTACACCAATGAATAGGGAAGCGTTTGCAAGTCTCTTCTAATCTTTGGCCAATTTTAGGATTAATAAAGTGTAAACATAATGCAGTTTTGTAATTTTTTCATTCTTCACTTGTTCATAAGATAATTTTTCAGCATAGTATTGCCGACACCTCTCCCTATAGTCATGAAATTCGGTGATTTGTTTCATGACCGATTTAGTGTGAGAAACAATCATCTCTAATGGCTTCACAAGCACTCTCCTATGATCAATGCTTGCACTTGGATTGTTTAGCATTTCAGTTAGGGTTTGAAGATGTTTTTTATTTTCTTCTACTTGTCCTAAATAGTTTTCTTAAGTATCTCTTTCATGGTGAGGACATGAAGGTGGGGGGTTTTGAGGGTTTTCGAGGTTGTTTTGACCCTGTTCAACTGGATTTGTGTTTTGTCCTGCCTCATTAACTATAAATTCAATATAAAATACTAATAAAACATTGAAAAAGTCAAAAGTTCTTTTCAAACTCACAAAAAATAATCAAACCCTACCTTCTATAGCTGCTAGACCCTCTACATTTGCTTCATGACATCTTCGGGAGTGGGTTTGGTGAGGTGGCATCGTGAAAACGTCAATCTCTCTTTGGACTTGCTTGATTTTCCCTTTCTTGAATGTGCTCATGCTATGTCACTAGTTTTTTTTCTCCAAACTCTAATTTTGGCCACAAGTATGAGCAAATGTGTGCTTTTTTACTTTTAAGCAGAAAAAAATGTGAGCACATTATAATGCACTCACGTTTTTCTCTACATGGGACCAAAAAGTCATGTGGTGACTTTTTGGTCCCACAACTCCATGCACTTACCCTTTTCATGATGAAGGATTAGAGGATTCTTGTTTGAGATGGTGTTCATGTTAGTTATTGTTGTAGGTATCTTGATGGAGCATATGAATGTTTGCATAGTACATGTTAGGTACATGGATCATTTCCTTGATGTTCAAGTTTACTTTTGACCCCTTATGGAATGTATACAATAAGTGGGAAAATGTTGGGAAAGATGTGATGTACACCTTGCATAATAATTATAATGTAAAATGTAATATTTAATTGTGGTGCTTGTTGGAGATGGGGACATCACAATGGGTTAGGCATTCTTGGGGCTACTTGCAAATTATACATGTAACATTAGATAAGTATTTAATGTGAGTTGCATATTAGGAAAATATTTAATATTGGGAAAACTTAGTACCAAAAGGGAGAACTTACTGGCAAAAGGTAAATAACGGGGACATGGTTTAGTGAGCTCATGGTTTTGAGGGACATGGTTATGTAATAACACTTAGTGGTTTCGTGCAATATTATTTATATAAAAGAAAGCAGATGAGTAGTTGTTGAGGTTGGCTATTTGTCTTGGATAACCTTTGGCTTTTTGGCTAAGGTTGGATTGAGAATCTCTTGTAGGTTACATATGTGAGGAGAGGAAGCATGGATTGGGATGTGTGGTTACATGATTCTCATATTCTTGTTCACATGGAGTGCAATTAGGGAGCCTAATGATTTAAAAGTATTCATGGAGGCTATGTATTGTAATCTTTGTTCATGAGATAATATATTGATTGTGGATGCTTTTGGAGGCTAGGTTTTTACCTCATGAGGTTTTTCCTAGGGTACATCTTATGTCATCTTGATGGTATGTTTGTTTATTCTCTTGCATTGTGGCTTTTGAATACTTGTTTGCATATTTTTCTCTCATGGGGTTATGTGGAAATAGTTTATTATGGATGTAAATTTTCTTTCAACTGAAAGGGTGGTAGGAGTGATATTGTGCATTTCATACCTTGTGACATTGAACCAATAATGGCAAGATATTTCTATAGGTAGATTACTAATATTTGAGGTGTATTTTTTCTACTCAAGTGTCCCAATTCTTCTGGGCTACATCAGGACAAACAAAGTCTCTTAAGAGCCCTATGACAAAAAAGTGCCAAACTTTGGCCCAACTATTCACTCAAACCATGGTACCTAGGAATTTATTGTTTGAACCTACATGTGGATTTTGATCCATCTAAAAATACCTATCTCAATTATTGTCAAATCAAATTCATTTTCCCAAAATGGTGACAAATGTATAGTTGCAAAATGCTTCAATTTTGTTTAGTGAAAGGGTGCTTGGAGTGATATTTTGAATTTTGCACCTCATGGAATATAATTGATAATGTTAACATGTTTGGGTGGGTAGGTTACTACTACAAGAGATATTTTCATTGCCAAAGCATCCCGATCCTTTCAAGCTACATTGGAGTGACAAAGTCTCTTAAGAGCTCTAAGACCAAAAAAATACTAGAGTGATATTTTGCATTCCACACCTCATTGCATGATCATGCCAACATGTCTAGGTAGGTTATTTAATGCTACCAGAGATGTCAAAGAGCTTCTTAGACATCTTGATCCTTTTAGGCTACATCAGTTTAACAAAATCTCTCAAGAGCCACATACCTACAAAAGTCAACATATTCCTAACAAATTACAAGGCCTATGTGCATTATCATAGACCTTATAATGTCTCAAATTCACCTCACTTCTCACTATTCATCCACTATGATAGCCAAATAAACCTTTGTATATCACTATTTGGTATTTTGATATCTTTTAATACATTGAACTCTCATTGTGTTATACATTTGTAGCCTTCTACAACTTATAACTCACTATCATAGAAGATTTCTATCCTCACATATGATCCCCTATTGTTGTCCATGTGCATACAAGAATTATTCAAGCTCTAAACTTTCCAAACATAAAGGTTTTCATTAGATATAATATGGAAACTAATTGTTTAGACACATTCTAGCCTCTTCTACATATTTCTCATCACTCCTAGAGATTCACATAAATGTGTGCAAATCCAAAAACAAACCTTGCAAGATCTTACATGAGTAAATAATAGAGATATGAATTTTTAATGATAGAAAATACTTGGAGAGAGATGAATCGTTAAATGTAAAAGTGCTTGCAAAAAATCATATTTTGATCACTATCAAAAATGAAGAACAATCTTAAGTTTGAAGCAAGCATTAAAAGCATTTAAAAATCTATGGTCATTCTCAACAATAGGTAATATTAATCCTTATTATTCAAACTACTCAAACAATTTAAACCATTTAAGCAATGAATACCTACAAAATATTTATATATATTGATCTCCATAAGGCCATGAAGATATACATAATGTCATGAAAATGCCATATAGTGTCATAAATCTTATAATGCCATAAATGCATACGATGAATATTTAAACAAATCCATATAGGCATACAATGAAATACATTAGCAAAATATAAATGTATGTGTAAAAATCCATAAAGGTGTACAATGATATAAATCTAGGAAAATATAAATCTACACCTACATGCCATGAAGACATACAACAAAGTATCTAGACATAAAAGCTATGAAGTCTCATTGAACAATCAACAACTCTTGAGCCCTTTCGAGAAGATGGAGAACCAGTATCATAATTGATAGCTTTCCTCCACCCATCAGACCTCCTAGGCTCAAGACTTTTGTTTAGCTCCACCTATTATTACAATTAAACAATATAACATTAGTATAGAAAACATGACATATAAAATGATGTAAGTAAATAGTCACTTACCGCAAACTAATTATCCTCCTCAATTATCCTTTGATTCTCTTCGTCCACCCAAGGGGCATATGCATAGAGTGGAGTTGTCACCTCCTCTTGTGAGAAGTCTGAAGAAGAAAATTAGACTAAAGATGACTATCATTTATTTACATAGAATTATGTAAGATAAAACAACATTTACAATACTGGTTCATACCTATGTAAGAGGAATAGAAGACAAAATTGGTGTAGCAATACTCATCTCCATTGATCCAAAAACATTAGGAGTCTATGTTGATGTCATCAACTAAAATAGGAACAAGGTTATTTGACCAAAATCTACATAACATTATTTATATACATAATCAATTAAAAATAGTAAAACTTACCTCAGTGAAAGTTAAAAATTGAGTACTACCACCAACATGTCTTGATACATTCGAAGGTCTAACATCCACTTGTTCAACATCAAATTATCATTTTAAGATTAGCATTGATAAATGAAAAGAACTGCATGTAGTATATTTACTATTTTATTAAAAATTATATACCTAAGGACTTGACATGCTCACATAAGTATGTGATGAAGTGCTAATAGATGTAGGATGCATACTTTGACCCTAAAATTTTATAATACATATACATTTTTGAAATTAATTTTCATTCATAATAGATTAATATAGTTAATTGTAAATTTCAATTTGAAATGTAATAAATTACATAACCTTATTAAAAATTATGCGTCGATCAATACCAAAGGTTGTATCTAATAACTCATTGGTCAAGACCATACTATCTAATATAGAAGTATGTTTTGGTCCACCTTGTGTGGCATACTCTGTATGGTGTGGAGCATCCTCTTTGGCATATGTACCAATGTCATGACCATGTACATCATGTGCTAATACCTCCTCTCAAAATCCATAATCACATATAGACCCACAAGCATGAGAAATGTGTGGTGATAGTTGATGCCTTGAAGTCTCACCCTAATAACCCTAGGAAAGAGGCCTACTATGTTGAAGCAAGTTTCATGTCACTAAACTAATGGATTGTAGGGTCTACACCTCAACACTCTCCTTTAGAAATGAAGGGACTATGACATAATGAATATATGAGTAAGCAAGCGGTCTCACTAGCTAGCCCTATGCACAATGTGTTGATTGTCAGGAACACTGAGAGGGGGGGTGGGTGAATCAATGTTCTATAAATCTTTTCTTGCACTTTTACTTTGAACCATTTCAAAAGAATAATTAAATAGAAGCAAAATATAGAACTAAAGATCATCCACAAAAGCATGACACATAACACCAAGATTTTACGTGGAAAACCCAAAAAGGGAAAAAACACGAAGAGGATTAGTTCTCAAATATATATTGCAATCTTTACAAAAATGATGTTCAAGATTGGTCACTCCATGGGCCTAGAACATGCTGGCTTATTGCCATGAAGTACAACTAGATTTAGCAGGCTCACTACCTCAACCCTAAACCTAGCAAGATTACAATGAGGGCTGTTAAACCCTGAGGGCTATTAAAACCTATTGAAGGCTCACTACCTTGATGTCAAAAGATTACTTCCAATCAGGTCACACATGATAATTGAATACTGCTTGAGCATCTGCCACTATGCCAGGGTGCAGACATTTAGCAACTAAATTTTGAATCCCAAGTCTTCATTGCTGCTTCTCTTCTAACTCTGCTCTTCTATTCACATGTTTGCACCACACTCACACAATTATCTACACACCACCACCTTCCAACCAAAGATCATAACTCTTATATATATCCGTATCATGATTTAATCCATAATCAGGTTGGCATCCAAGAAGTGAAACGTGTACATAGAAAGATGTACCTTGTCACTCAATCTAATGCATTATGTGTTGCGTGGACCCAAATATTCTCCCAAACATGCTCAAATAGGTCAGCTCTAATAATTCAATTACTTACATAGATCCTCCAAACATTAACTCTTCTCTGCACAATGATTAATATGCTTGTCGACCTCTTCCTTGAGAGTATGCTTAACAACTTCATCTGCTAACTTAAAACTTTTATTGAGAATCTCAAAACAGCTTCCAAATAATATTAAGGACTCTTTACACATTCCCAATCTTACCCTTAGAACATCAAGGCAAGATATCATCTTGCAGAGAAATGTGGACCATCAAATCTCAGACTCTATCTCTGTCAAACTCTGTCAAACATTGTGTTGATACTTAAAAACTTGTAGCCAACCTTCTGATGAACTTCAAATCTCCTAACTTTGGAATAAGACACTTTATATATGTGTTTACAACACCTCAAAACCACATAACAAAATACTTGTCTGCGGAGGAATGCAGACCATTGCACTAGACCTTATTCACTGTTCCTACTATACCTTTACTTACCCAGACTTAGGCATTTCTTCATGGTGACTTCCAGAGAAGACCAGGACTTAACCACTGAAGCATAACACTATCAAACACCAAATGACATCATACCTGAACCACATCTGCAAGTCTTCAATTGCGGAGGTATACTGTCCAATTTACTGTTCTCTACTCTGTGCACATCCATACTTAGCCATTTCTGTCAACCGAACCTGGAATCCAACTTGTTCTTCCAGAGATATCTCTTCCTATCATGGTGATAGGATCTTTGAGCCTTGTTTCCATCAATGAAAACATACTGGTCCATACCGGACTAGTGTCTCTTGCCAACAATCTCCCCCTTTGGCATTGATGGCAACACTTAGTGAAAAATGCCTAACTGCTCCCCCTTACTATATACACTTCATTCTCCTACTCCCCCTAGGATGTTTATCTAAATGCCTAACTGCTCCCCCTTACTATATACACTTCATTCTCCTACTCCCCCTAGGATGTTTATCTATTTTTCACTGATCTACTTCTCCCCCTTTGACATCAATGGCAAAGGGCACATACTTGCACTTTTTTGTTCTGATTCAATCTCTCTTATGAACCTCTCTTTTTCATTCCAACTTTTAGCATCCCAATAATCTCTCTCCTCCTTTTTAATTTCCATATTCTCCTACTTCACATCCATGTGAGCTTCTTTCTTCTTCTTGCTGATTGATGATTTGCCTTTTGCCTTGTTCCTCTGAAGTTTCCTTTTCTCCTCCTCTTCTTTTGATCTTGTTAACCTTTCCTGCATTTCTCTCACAAGTTTTGGGACCTTTTTGCCTAAGACTTTTCCTTTAATCTCCTTTGGTTTTTCTTCTTTCATATCTGCCCTTCTCTCCAGCAACTACTACTGCTACCTTCTTTTCTTTTTCTTTTTCCTTCTTTGCTATTGCAGATTCCCTGGGTCCTTCAGGTTCAATGCTAGCTTCATCTGGTAGTATTTTCTGCCTTTGTAGGTTTAGATTCAGTGGTCTCTAATTTAGGTGTTTCATCTGCCATTTGTTTCCTTCCATCACCAACTAAGAAATCTATAGTGTCTCTTGCTCTCTCAGATATTTCTTCATTCTAGAGGATTTATATCCATATTTTCTTGTTGTTCTATGTTTTGTTCTCCTTAATTGTTCCATATCTTCTACATCCTCAGCTTGATACTTAGGAGACAGATCCATTTGAGTTCTACCTAAATTGCCTCTATGTTTGCTTTTGTAGCATCACTCTTTGCACTATAATAATTTTGTGATCTAGTCTAGCGATAAGAGAAAGGATATTAGAGTTAGTAGGCTTGATCATTGAAGCATTCTTAAAATTTTCAAATTTGTTTCTCTACAAGCATTATGGCTTTTGCATCCTTACTTTTTCTCTGAAGTGAAAGGACTTCTAAGTCTTTGCTTTTTGCAATCTCAATCTCCTTCCTCAACCTATCTTTCTTAGCAACCAGATTTGATGGCCTTGCAGAAGCCATCTTTTTCTCCTGTAGCATCTGTTTTGCAGTTTTTGCAGAATAGAAAAAATTATTTATTTTCTTGAGTGCCTTTTTCTTCTCTTCCAATTCAGCTCTTCCTAGAATTTGGCCCTCAGTGTGCTCTACTTCCCATTCTCATTTCTCAAACTCTTTCTCAAGAGGCATCGAATTAGACACCCTCTCCATCTTCCATCTAGCTGCACTATCATCACTACCTCAAACACAATCCAAGTACTTGTAGATTATCCTATTCTCAAATTTGTAATGCTTGTCAGCCTTGGTTGCATCTACATTTCTGACCATGCAAAGATAGTAAATATGCCGTCTTGACCTTGACATACCAATCCTAATTCTTACAAAACAACCCACAATGATCTTTTCGAGGAATGGTTCCATGAACCACTTGGCAAGCTTTGATCCCCAGATTGTTATATTCTTAATATCTTCAAAAGAAGGAATATTAGAATTTGTGCCTTCTCCATCACTGTCATCTAGACCTCCATGACTATTTGGACTCTGATCCCTGTTACTAGAGGATGATGGATTAACACTAGAACTAGTATGAGACTTTCGTCTGCCAGGTGAAGAATCTTGTCTTCTAGATGACCCAACAATGTTCCTTCACTTTCTCTACACATCTGAATCCTGTGATTTCCATCTCCTTGCAACTAATTCATTTAAGGCATTTTCTTTCATTGTCCTAGTAGATTTCACAGAAGAGTGTATCAATGAAGATGGTGGCCCTACATCTTTTCCCTTCTGATTCCTAGTCTCATTTTGTCAAGCTTTAGCTCTCTTCCGTACCAAAAACATTTATCCCACGCTTCTACTTTCTCTACCAAAATTATCTCCTTGTCTAGTTTAGACATCTTTTGAAGCCGCTCCCTATCTTAATCATCTTTGTACAATTCACTCCCAAACGATAATCCATCTCTGTCTAAATCATCTTTCTGGCCCCCATCATCATTATCTTTTTCACCATAATCAAATCTCTTCTTCAAAGGCATCCTTAACTCAGATGTCTTTATATTAGTTGTTCCAACATTATCAAAATCATCCCCATTATCAGAATTGGAATCATTGCCATCGTCTGAAAAGGAATTAGATTGCTTCCTCTTTGTTGGAGCTCAATTTCCATCATGGGTGTTAGTTCAACCAGCTGCCTCCAGGAGCAAATTCTCAAAATCTGCCATAGTTCTTTCTTGATTTACAACTGCTACAAATACAACCTTCCAAGGGCTTCTATGTGTGTGCGTGACCAAATAGAATCATTTATCCTCAGTCAAAAGGAAAACCTCCACACTGTTGCACCGAATGCAAAGTGATTAGAAATCAAGCAGGTTCCTTTTTATCCTCCATGTGGCTTGACCTAGTCGTCATTAAATGCTCATTCAAAAAGTTGTTAATACCCTTCAATGTAGAATCTAGTCAATTAGGATTGCTCCGCAATATGTCGCATTGATCCCTTTTCTTCCAGTTTCTCTTCTAAGAGTTGTGTCATATCATATTTTCATCATACACCTTCGTGCCGAATTCTGGCACCCACTTTCTAGATGGGGGATTTGAATTTTCTACACTGCTCCCCCTAAGCTAGAGTTCTCAATTTACTTCCTGGAGGAAGTATCTACACTGGATACTGGTGCAGATTGATCCTTGACTTCAATCACCTCTTTCTTGATCCATACTTTGTTCATTTCTTTCTTGATTTCAACTGGATCAACTTTCTCTTTTTCCTTATCATTTGTCTGCTCTGTTTTCCTTTCTTCAAAATAGTGATTTCTCTTCTCATTCCCACTTCTGCAAAACCTTGCAACATGTCCAAATTTGTTGCAATTGAAGCACACCACATTATTTTGACCTTGATTCCTTTCATTGATTGAATTTGATCTGCATTGATTAGCCATATGTCCAAATCTATTGCATACAAAATATTTTCCATTGAATGATTGACTATTCCTTTTATTTTGAGAATTATTTCTTACCAGGCTTCTACATTCATTTGATCTATGTCCCATCTTATAGCATGCACTGCACCTAATAGAATTTTGACTTACTTTACTTCTACATACAACAACTCTATGACCAACTTTATTGCAAGTAAAACATCTTCCTTTGAATGTTTGTTCATTTCTTCCATTGTTGAGACTTCTCCTGATCTGATTTCTACATTCATTTGCTCTATGACCAATTTTCTTGCAGTTGAAACATTGACTAGAGAATGATGTAATCTTTTGATTTATTTTGCTCCCACACTGAGTAGACTTATGACCAAACTTATTACATGAATTACAATAACCATGAAAAGATGGGTACCTTTGTGCATTTGGTTGTCTGACTGGAGGTCTTCTAGGTCTTCTTTTTTGATTTCTGAATTGATTTCCCTTGTTTTGCTGTACTTTAGTGTTAACTTGACTAGATTTTGAACTTTCCCCTTTTTCATATCCCAAACCTTGCTTGTCATCTGCACCCTTCTGGCTGTCAATCATTTCATCAAGCTTTGCGATACTTATCTTGAATTTTTCTTCAAAACTTTTGGCCTTGTCCAGATCCATTTTTAGGATTGCAATTTCTTTTTCCAGTTTTGTACAATCTTTTGATTTATTTTTCACAATTGAATTCAGATCATCCTCTGCTCTTGATCTTTCTCCTACTTCTTCCAAATCATTCAAGGCTTTATTTATTGATAACAATTGATCACTAACTTCTATGTATTTGTCTTTGAATTTCTTGACTTGCTCTTTTAGCTTTAAGATGCATTCATCGGCTTGTTACAAGTTATCTTTCAAATCCCTGGCCTCTGCTTGAAAATTTTCAAGATCCATAAGAGCTGCTTCTAGTTGGTTGTATCTTTCATAATTTCCATACCTTCTTGCTGCCATGATCATACTATCCCAAATCTTCCTCAAGATGTTAAACTTCTTCCAAGGAACCTTGCTCTGATACCAGTTGTTGATTGTCAGGAACACTGAGAGGGTGGGGGGGTGAATCAGTGTTCTATAAATATTTTCTTGCACTTTTACTTTTAACCATTTCAAAAGAATAATTAAATAGAAGCAAAATATACAACTGAACAACATCCACAAAAGCATGACACATAACACTAAGATTTTACGTGGAAAACCCAAAAAGGGAAAAACCATGGAGAGGATTAGATCTCAAATATATATTGCAATCTTTACAAAAATGATGTTCAGGCTTGGTCACACCACGGGTCTAGAACATGCTAGCTTACTACCATGAAGTACAACTAGATTTAGTAGGCTCATTGCCTCAACCCTAAACCTAGCAAGATTACAATGAGGGCTGTTAAACCCTATTGAAGGCTCACTACCAGCTCACTGCCTTGATGTCAAAAGCTTTCTTCCAATTAGATCACACATGATAACTGAATACTACTTGAGCATCTACCACTATGCCAGGGTGCAGTCATTTAGCAACTGAATTCTAAATCCCAAGTCTTCATCATTTCTTCTCTTCTAACTCTGCTCTTCTATTCACATGTTCACACCACACACACACACACTTCTCTACACATCACACCTTCCAATCTAAGATCATCACTCTTATATATATCCGCATCATGATTTAATCCATAATGAGGTTGACATCGAAGAAGTGAAATGTGTACATAGAAAGATGTACCTTGTCGCTCAATCCAATGCACTATGTGTTGTACAGACCTAGATCTTCTCCCAAATGTGCCCACACAGGTCAGCTCTAATCATTCAATTACTTACATAGGTCCTCCAAACATTAATATACTTGTCGGCCTCTTCCTTGAGAGTATGCTTAACAACTTCATCTGCTGACTTACAACTTTTACTGAGGATCTAAGGACTCTTTACACATTCCCAATCTTACCCTTAGAACCGCAAGGCAAGATATCATCTTGTGGAGAAATGTGGACCATCATATCTCAGACTCTATCTCTGTCAAACTCTATCAAACTTTGTGCCAATACTTAGCAACTTATAGCCAACCTTTCAGTGAACTTTAGATCTCCTAACCTTGGAATAAGACACTTCATATATGTATTTACAACACCTCAAAACTGCATAACAAAATACTTGTCTGCGGAAGAATGCAGACAACTGCACTAGACCCTATTCACCGTTCCTACTATACCTTTGCTTACCCAAACTTAGGCATTTCTTCATGGTGACTTCCAGAGAAGATCAGGACTTAACCTCTGAAGCATAACACTATCAAACAACAAATGACATCATACTTGAACTGCATCTGTAAGTCTTCAATTGCGGAGGTATACCATCCAATTTACTATTCTCTACTCTGTGCACATCCATACTTAGCCATTTCTGTCAACCAGACCTGGAATCCAACTTGTTCTTTCAGAGATATCTCTTCCTGTCATGGTGATAGGATCTCTGAGCCTTTTTTCCATCAATGACAACATACCAGTCCATATTGGAGCAGTGTCTCTTGCCAACATAATGTGCCCCCTATCTATCCTATGCAGAGCCTTTGCCTCTACCCTAAAAGTCACACATATTAAAATGATTTAGAATTTTATTGAGGATAAACTCACAATAGAGTTTCCTCAAGATATATTGATGCACCTCATTATTATTACATCGGGGATAGTCAAAAACCATCCACCATCTATCCCAAAAGTTATTTTTTATTCGTTGGTGTTGACACCAATGAGTTGGAAATCTCTTGCAAGTTGCATGCATAGGATCATTAGTTCTTGGGTCAATAAATAACACAAATCATTTTTCATATTCTTTTTGTCTTTCACTTGTTTATATAAAAGTTGTGCCACATAATATTGATGAGCATTTTGTTTATAATTTGTCCATGAATTTATTTGCCCATTGACTGAATCTACGTGAGATCTTATAGAATCTAATGATGTTGCAAGAGCTTTGCAATGCATGCTTATCACATTTGGACTTTTTAGGGTTTCTATTAATGTTTATACATAATCATATATAAATTCATCTTTTATTATTTCTATATTTATATATTTGAATATGCATTTTTATTTATTATTAAATGTGTGTGCATGTACACATTTTATGCAAGCCTATGGTTCATTTATTTCTTAGGATCTTATGTGTGTGTGTCTACACACACACACTTTTACTTTTAATCTTTTAATTTTCCTTCCTTTTATGTATGTATACATACATATATGTATATATATGTATATATATACATATATACATACATACATACATATATACATATACACATACATATATACATACATATATACATATATACATCTATATATATACATATAAATATATACATATATGTATATGTATGAGTATACACACATGAACACACATAAACATACATACATACATATACATATACATATATAGTTATAAACTTTTAGAATGCATTCTTCAATATATGACATCCATTTATATACAAATATCAACTATAATTTAGATAGTTGTATACATATTCCTATACATATTTAAATAAATATATTAATATATAAATATATATAAATTCATCTTTTAGTTATTTTATTAATATATTTTTGAATATGTTTCTTTATTTATTATTAAATATGTGTATGTGTAGGCATATATTGTTTAAGCCTATGGATCATTTAATTCTTAGGATTTTATATATATATTGATGGTAAACTCAAGAATTTTTTGCCTAGACTGAGTGAGAGAAGCCACAACTAGGGGACCTCTTCCCAAGGTATTATCATCTTTCCTACTTTAAAACATGCAGTCCAAACCCATGAGCTCAGTATCCCAATGAAGGCACAAGGCCTATGAGCTCAATGACCTAGTAGTAGGTGTTTGAATCTCAGTGGTGTGACAGCAAGATTGCATTTTTAACCAATGCACTATGCCCTTATTGGCTTATATATATACACACTCTTGGTTGTATATATTCATATAGGTCTATATATATAATATATGTATGTATGTATGTATGAATGCACATACATACATACATAGATCAATTGATCTTGGGCACGCATAAATATAAACACATATACCTGCATATTTATGGAAATATATATATATATAATTCATACTATTAAATATTGATAATTATATATAGATGCAAGGACATATAAAGAAAAATACAAAAGAATGTTTATATGCATATAACTATGTATATAACTATATACAAACATACACACATACACATATCTATGTATGTATGTATGTATTGTATATAGTTATATACGTGGTTATGCATATAAACTTTCTTTTGTATAATTATTGCATCTATATGTTGTTAGTGTAAATAAGGTCTTTATGTATCTAGTTAGGTTAACACCTTTATCTAGAATTGACCTATTCACATTAACTTAAGTTTACTTAGGTTTTTTAGACTTTGTCTCACCTCATGTGGTGAAGACATCTATACTCACCTTTATGAGACACCTATTGCATGCAAACTTGCCACTTGCTCAAACATGTGTCATTTGAGTAGACAAGGTTGCACCTTTGGAGGGTTACTAAGTCATTGTGTATGACCTTCTCACCTCCTCATCCTTGCCTATTTAAGCAAGGCTTCTATGTACATTTTATTTATCTTTTGGCAATATCAATTGGTTTATTATGTGAAAATAGCTTGTGGTTGTATTTTTGCTTGTTGATCTTGGCTAATCCCAACATGGTATAGAGCCATGCCAACAAAATCCTTCCCTTTCTACTGAATCCCATACCTAGCCTAGTCAAGAGGTCCTTGTAGAGCCAAACAAACATTGAATGATTCCAGAAAACCTGTGATAGTCAAAATAGCCTATCGTTTTGTCAAATTTGACATAGGTAAAATCTTGCAAATTTTTTTTTGGCCCCTTTCCCCTGTATCATATAATGGTATGACCGTACATATATGTATGGAATTATTAGTTGACGCAACAATTTTTTTTTCAAAATCAAACATTTTGCAGTTCTGAGGGCTCTATTTGGTCAATTTCTTGCAAATTTGGGTGATTTTTTTTTATTTTGAGCATTTTTCATCTCCTTGTTCGTGGTTTGTTCAAGGGTATTTTGATTGATGTTTTTGAACTTTTTTAGAATCCTTGTTCGAGACATATCCCACGTGTGTTGGATTGGCCAACATCACCAAGGGTTTCAATGCCCTCCTCGACCCTCTTTGCATTTACTATGATTTGCATGATTTGTTAGCACGTCCTCGACCCCCTTTGTTGAAGTCTGGATGCTAACCATCGAGGCACCTTCCATCACAAGTTGCCAAAGAGTGAAGGTCTCACTATTTTGAATCATGGTTTGGGTTTGCTTCAACACATACAACTGTTATAACATTGCAGGCCCCTAATCTCCACAGAACTAAAGTGTTAGGGCCGAGATCTTTATTTTTAGAGGTCACTATCTGTAGTGTTGAATGTGAAACCCAACAGTCATTTGGTTTTTCCCTCCAATGTCTCTTGGCTCTTCACATTCTGGATAATGCTTTCTTATATAAAGCATGCTACTGTGTATTGTAATGTATTTGAGATAGTGAATAATAATATTACCTTGCTTGAGAGTGGATGTAGCCTTTATGGTGAACCACTGTAAATTTGTGTTGTGTTGTGTTCTTGTTTTCTGAATCTCAATTTTATTTTTCTACCATTTATTGTTTAACAATTGGTATCAGAGCTGGTTGTGCTCGATTGTGTGGTAGGAGAGATTTGCGTTTGAGTGGGAGCAATGCTGATTGAAGAAGGAAAGATTGAAAGGTTCAATGGCCATGATTCATCATTGTGTAAAATTTGGACTATCGAACAAAGGTTTTTGGTTCAATTAGATGCTGAAATTGATTCTGTTATTAATGAATTTCTTAGTATGTTTGACAGTGAATGTTTTGGGGATCAGTTAGATGATGGTGAGCAAGTTGATGCCAAAGAACCTGGGGCAGATGGAATTAATGGCGATGAAAGTGAAAATTTAAAGGTGAATGAAGATGAGACTGTTTGTAATAAGACTACTGTCAAAGTTGGCAGTGAATTTGTTATTGGAATTGCAAGTGGAATAGGCTTTGAATTTGGTGCTGATCCAAATTTGGATCTAGATTTGGTAGACTTTTGTTGTTTTTGATGGGAATGGTGATGGCCTGATAACTGTAGAGGAGCTACAGTTTGTTATGTGTTCACTTGGTTTGCAGGAAGGACAGACGGGTGTAGATTGCCAGAATATGTTTCTCCAGGTTGATATGGATAGCGATGGAATGGTTGATTACACTAAATTTATGGAGATGAAGGCATTGTCTGACAATGGGATTGAGAAAGATGCAGAGGAAGCAGATCTGTTTGGTTTGATCAAATAGAGGTGAAGAAAGGGAAGAAAGCAATGGCCAAAATTTTGCAAAAGGAAGGTGTTGTGATTGATTGGAAAGCTTGGAAAAGACTTATACGAAGTGTCCTTGAACAGAGGTTAAAGCCTTGCAATGTGGGCTTGATTTCAAAGTAATGATAGGAATGGAAATGCAGGGGATATCATTGTTCATAGCAGCAGTTGTTGGGTTTCAAGTGGGAGATTGTTGAATGTGAAACCCAACAGTCATTTGGTTTTTCCCTCTAATGTCTCTTGGCTCTTCACATTCTGGATAATGTTTGCTTATATAAAGCATGCTACTGTGTATCGTAATGTATTTGAGATAGTGAATAATAATATTGCCCTACTTGAGAGTGGACGTAGCCTTTATGGTGAACAACTGTAAATTTGTGTTGTGTTGTGTTGTTTTCTGAATCTCAATTTTTTTTTTTGCTATTTATTATTTAACATGTAGTCCCTTCCACATATTCTGGTCAAGGTTTGTATTTCTTTGCAGGGCTGATGGTGGTTTTATTGCAAGGATCCATGTTTGTTTTCCTACAACATGGTTTCCTTTCTTTCGCAACCTGCATTTTTGGTCGAAAACATTCATTTGAAGGCTAAAACCCCAACCTGCAAGATTGTGCCTTAAAGACAAATGATTTCAGATCCTTGGTGCCCTATTCAACTCACGAACAACTTAATGTTTTGAGTTAGCATTTAATGTTAACCTTATATGTTACACCTAGTGGTGCTTTTTTATGCTAACATTGACATTAACAACTAACATTAACCTTAGTTCATAGTTTAGAAAAACACTTAAAGTTACATTCTTTGTAACATTGGCATTTGTTGTAATCACAAGTAGTCAAGTTAACATTTAAGAGAAAATTGCTAGTTGTTTATACTAGACAAACCATTGGAAATTAAAAAAAATTGCCAGGCTAACCTTCAGTCTCCACAACTTGCCAAAGGAGGGCTCTTTTTTCATTTTGCCATAAATTACGCCAACAGAGGTAGAATTTGATGTTCTTATAGTCGATGAGAAGCTAGTTCCAATGTTGACAAAGCCACGTCAAGAAAATTTGAATTTTTTCTCATTTCAATTGATTTTTTAAGCTCCAAAGCCAAGTTTTGCTATATTTTACAACATTTTTTTGACAAGGCATAACTTTTTCCCAGAAAATTGAAATTTAACGATTTTTTTAAAACTTATTAGAATTTTGCAAGGAATCCAGAATTTTCAACAAATTTAAGTTTTGTATAGGCATTTTTCAAAAAAATGTAAAAATCTTCGTATGTTATAAATGGATAATTTGGCTTTCAAAATTGCACAAGTTGTAATTTTTCCTTGTCTATTTTTTCTGGGGGGCTTCTAAAACAACAAAATAATATTTGGATAGAAATATTGAATTATGGTGGGGTTCATAGAGTTGTGTCAAGAGCACTTCCGAGTTGTGCCAAGAGCACTTCTATAGAGATATTTCAAGACCACTTCCAATACTCCATCATCCTTCAACATTTTTTCCGCATTGCATTAAGATGTGTCAAGAACATTTTCACATCATCATCACCTAATGCTACATGTGAATCCAGAGTTGATTCTTAGATAACTTCCAGAGATTCATCACAATAGAAGATTGATATCAGTTCCTTTCCTTCTACAGATTTTAGAGTTCCTTTACAGAAGGCTTCCAAAGAATCTTCAAAGCAAGACTTCACATTGGATTTGAATTGTAGGGCAAGGCATGCAATTGATATTCCACACATTTCTACTATGGATCTTTCAAGTATTGTAGGACTATCACTTTTAGTTGTATTGTGTCAAGTGCACTTCCATTGAGTCGTGTCTAGAACACTTTCTTATTTTCTCTCTTTTGGAGAATTTTTTTTTCCCACATAGTTTTCTTTCTTTCTCTACCTTATGAGTGTTGATGCTGAAAATTAAAAAAAATAGATGAATCTATAAAACCAGAATCAAACTATTTTCAACATCACATCAATGAAGTATTCCTAAATGAACACAAATGCAAAAATGTAACTATTGTCATGAAGGATTGCACCCTGAATGCTAAGCCTTTGCAAGCTTGGCAATCCCATGCAACATGGGAACATTCTCAGATGTGGGTCTGTCTGTTTTGAGAATGAACCTCTGAAAGAGCCAGATCCCTTTAATGCCCCTTTGGATCCAAAAAAATGATGAAGGAAAGAGATAGAAGAAAATTGAATAAACTAAAAATTGCACTAAAAATCTATCCTAAAAGGGGGTGATGCACCAATGTATAACTTGACATGCAATCTAATTCACAACTAATTCTTGAAAATCTATCCACACAACTCAGTTTGAACAGCTTGATCACATCAGTAATTCATAAGAAGGTTTGATAAATCTATCCTGTCTGAAGGAAAACAATATTTTCACAACCTTGGAGATGAGATAAAGTAATAACATAGCCTATGACCTATGATAAAGATGCATTTTGTGTACATGCAACTATGAATGAGACAAAAATTTAATGGTTTTATACTCAAAACACATTAAAATTTCATCAAAATCACTCCTAAGAACAAGGCAACTGAAAATAAGAAGGCAAACACTTGATTTTCTAGAAAATAAAGAAGGAATTTCTGCAAATAATGATAATAATAACCTGTAAACTACTGCTGAATATCAATAACTTTGAAAAAATCTAAGTTACAAAACTGTCCTTCTCTCTGTAATGCACAAGATAGGTGAAAAGCAAGAACTGAGGAAAAAAACATAAGCTTTTTCCATATAATACAAAACTGTCCCCAAAAAGTGAATGGGTAGTCAACTCCGGCTCAACTAGACTCTAAAATCTACATGAGTGAGTCCAAAAAGCAACTCCAATTTGCTAGGTGAGAACAAGTGAAAAGCATAAAATTTAGGCCCCAAAACTCCAAAATGAGCAAAAATAGCTTGAAACTCCAAGTCTCAAAGTCCTTGACCAAGAAACTACCAAAAATAGTCATGTTTGACCCCAAGTCAAAAATAGAACTCCAAATATCTCTCCCTGCATGACCCTACACTTCAATTCAACTCCTCTTCTATTTTTGTGTACCTTGAAAAATTTCTGATCAAGTCCAGAATGGTATTTTTGGGAAAATATTGAAATATAACTTTTTTTTGATATTTTCTACATCTTAGTGAATTGCATTTTCAGAGGCCTTCAGAGCAGAATTAGGGCAAACACACTTTAACACCAAGCAACTTGCAACTCAAAATAGGTAATTGGCTTATCTTTCTAATGAGTCGAAAAGCTTTAAATTTTGATAAAGTAGTGAGGAGTTATGACCTTGCCAAAAAATTACATTTTTTATTCGATATTTTCTACATCTTAGTAAATTGCATTTTCAAAGGCCTTTGGAGCGGAATTAGGGTAAACCCACAAAATAAATAATTGGTTTATCTTTCTAATGAGTCCAAAAACTTTAAATTATGATAAAGTAGCGATGAGTTATGACCCTGCCAAAAAATTACTTATTATTATTATTATTATTAATTTCACCTTCCATAGCTCTTTTTGAATTCTAAGGGTAATGTGACCCTTCATATTATATGTAAGCCTTTATATTTTGAATGAAAATAGCATAGATGAATGGTTTCCAAGTACCTATATTTGCATAGTGAGCAAACATGTTAGATAAAATGTAGAGGCTGAAGCCTCTCTCTTGACTATTTTGATATGATATTCTCTTCCTTCTTGCTTCATTTGAAGTCACTTGCTTCCTGAAAGCATTAGAAAACAACTCTTACAGCCCAGCCTAATTGGGCTGCCAAGCACAATTTGGTAACAGTAATATTAAACCAAACACATGCATCTAAAAGAAAATAACTCCATTGTTTCCTATCATCAAGATCTTGGATTACACATTTGATAATCTCAGATTTGTATAAGCACAAATGCATCAAAAAAGATATGATGAACAGGTGAAAAGTCATGTGATCCAAATCCCATCTTCCCCTCTCCCCCACAGTGAAAAGAAAAAGGGTGTATATAGATTTTTGGGAGAAGAGAAGTGGGAAAAGTTTCCATTTGCAACGGAAGATCATTTGAAATTAAGTGACGTGGATTAGAGAAAGTTTCCGTTATGAAGAGGAGAGAGAAAATAGAAATGTCAAGGAGAGAGAGAGAAGAGTGAAAGATGAATATGGTGAGTTTCTTTAATTAATTAAAATAGAATTTTAATTAATTTGTGGCATATATGAATAATTAAATAAATACTAAATATTTATTTAATTATAGGATGAAAAGTTGGATAAAATTAAATAAATATAATATTTATTTAATTTGGAGGAAAGATTAGGATAAGGATAATTAAATAAATTTATTTATTTATTTAGTTTAGAAGAAAGATTCCAGGGAAAATATTTAGTGTCTACATTTTGCCCCTCTTTGAGACAATGCAACTTGTCACATTGTTTCAAAGAAAAAGAAGAATTGATTAACTAATACATGCCCCAAGGATATCCTAGTAAGGATGATGATAAGGATGATATGCCCCCTCGAGAGATTGATCGAACAAGTTTTGATAAGATTAATCTCTCAATAGATCATGGGGAGAAGATTTGATAATTGGTATTGCATGAGTGATTAAGCGGAGATCCACATTTGATGAAAATGCACAACTGATAAGCGAAGATGTACCTTTGATGAAAATACACAACTGATAGGCATAACCGAACAATTGATGGAAATGCTCAGTATAGCTAGGTTGATAAGCTGATTAAGTTGATTGAGATTGATGTTAGCGTAAAACAATGATTGATTAATGGATTGGGTGATCAGGGAGCATTGGAGTCCCATGCTAAAAAACAAGTTGATTGATTTGATATTTGGATTAAAAGGCAGGGATTAGTTGGATAAAGCAATTAATTACTTTTTGAGGTAAGGAGCATGAAGAAAAATGAAATGATGCAGGGAATGGATGATGGAAGAAATGCTGGATGAAATGCGATATGAAGAAAATGAAGGTGATGAAAATTCTTGTGCATTACGTAGTGTTTTATCATCATAGAGCTTATTATGTTGCAAATTAGTATAAGCGTCTAGATAACATGAATGTCTAGATGACCTGAATACTTTTTGTGTTTTTATTTAGCAATAAAGTATAAGCATCTAGGTATAAGGACCTTAGATGACCTGAATACTTATTGCATGGAAGACACTATCAGACAAGGAATGCTCTCATCCACACTAGACTCATAGGTCCTCAATGATTTTAGACAAGCATGTCATAAGACGAGTCATCCTGTGAATAAGGAACAATCCACAAACATCAAACAAGTGAACATGCCCCATCCTCACCTCTTTAGTTCAAGACATCCTCGAGAAGGTAAAAGACATGCCACCAAAGATAAAATCATAAAACAATCAAAGACCAACAAACAAACAGGCATCATGCTTCAATGTAGAACTAATTCTTGTCACAGTTTATGCATTTGATTGGATTTGAAAGATGGATTGATCAGTATGTTGCAATGTCTGCTTAATTGTCAATCTTAGCATGTTTTGATTTTGTCGAAGTTCAGAATTGTGTGGTGATCTGAAAGTATCATTATTTTTGGAATTTTTTTGAATATTTGATTTTTTTGGATTTTTGGAATATTTGATCTTTTTGGATTTTTGGAATATTTGATTTTTTTTTGTATTTTTGGAATGTTTTGATTTTTTTGGATTTTTGGAATAATTTTTTTTGTGTTTTTTGGAATAATTGATTTTTTTTTTGTTTCTTTGGAATATTTGATTTTTTTGTGTTTTTTGGAATTGTACGATGGAATGAGATGAATTGTGAGCAAGAAGACAAATAGTGAGGATAGTTTTTCTAACCACAAGATGTTAAGTATCAAAACCCATAGCTAAGATTGAGGAAATGCCCCAGTGAGGTATAGGACCAACTTAGTATGCATGGAGAAGTGAGCAAGCAAGGGGAATGCCGAACAATTCACAAGCCACAGTGAGTGTGAAAAGGTTATTATGAAGTAGAGGGTGAATGGGATGGAAAGATCAAGTGGAGCTCCAAAGGAAAGAGGAGCAAAGCCTCTGCACATGGCATTGATTTCTTGATTTTCACCATGGCACTTGCTCAAGGCACCACTGAAGTGGTTTTCACCATTGAATGAATTGATTTCTCTTTACTTCTTTTTTGTATTTTTTTAGGACCTTTTTCCATTTTTTTGTATTTGTTAGGACCTTTTTAAAAAAAGTGTACTCTTTGAAGTACTCAGGTATAAAACCTACGAATATGCATACTATTGATGGGATCACTAAGCACTTCACCTTCTGGAGTAGATAACTGGTATGCCCCTGATCCATACACAACAGTGATAACATATGGGCCCAATCAGTTGGGCTCAAATTTACCCTTCTTTTCTCTGTCTTGTTGATTGCGAGGATTTTCACGAAGGACAAGATCCCTAATCTTGAATGTCTGTGGTTTCACTTTATGGTTATAACTTCAACACATCCACTGTTGGTATGCTCTGAGATGATAGAAAGCAATTTGCCTTCATTGATCCAACAGTTCTAATTCATGCAAACAAGAAACTTGATTGCGCAAGGAGACCTGCAAAGAAGGTAACTCAACCTCGATGGGCAAGATGGCTTCAGATCCATAGATAAAGGCATATGGGGTAGCGCCTGTGGGAGTGTGAACACTTATGCGGTAAGCCCATAAGGCAGGATTTAGTTGAGCATGCCAATCTCAACCAGCTTCATTGACTGTCTTTTTAAGAATTTTGAGAATGGTCTTGTTAGAGGCCTCAGCTTGGTTGTTACCTTGAGGGTAGTAAGGTGTAGAAAAATGATGTTGTATATTCCTTACAGAGTACATGGACATCCTAATTTTTGAATGGATGACCGTTATCTATGATAATGGATGAACACCATAATGGTAGATGATGTAGTTCAATATGAAAGTGGCTATTTTTTTTTCAGTGATGTGGATGAGGGGAACAACTTCAATCCATTTCGTGAAGTAGTCTATGGCAACGAGAATGAACTTATGACCATTGGATGAAGGTGGATGGATCTTGCCCACGAGATCAAGTCCCTACTGATAAAAGGGCCATGGTGTAGTGAGTGGCTACAATTCTTGTGCGGGAGCATGTATCAAGTCTACATGTTTTTGACACTGCTTGCATTTTTTTAACAAACTAATAAGCATCCTTTTCCATTGTAGGCCAATAATAACCCATACACAGGAGTTTCTTAGATAAGGTAGGACTGCTAGAATGTTCCCCACATATACCTCCATGTATTTGTCGTAAAGCAGTGTTGACTTCATCATGCTCAAAACATCAGAGTAAAGTACCATCAAGACCTCAACGGTATAGGGTATCGGCTAAGATTACATAATGGGAGGATTGATAGATAAAGGTTTTACATGATTTATTGGATACGTCAGATAGCAAGATGTTTTTTTTTGCTGCGTAAGATGTGGGTTTTGGGCCCACTCCCATATAACATAAAAGGTCATAAAAATAAGAATGCTTCAGACCCTAATACGGGGAGCATAAGAGATAGAAGAGATGAAAGGAAATAGAGGAAAAGACATCCACATAAAAAAGACCAAAAAATCTACCATGTGAGTCTCAAAATCTACCTCTCCTTTGTTTACTTTTGCTTCTTGTGAGAAGTTCTTCCATCTTCCATTGAGTACCCTTATTAATTACGATTTGGGCATCTACTCTCAATTTCTCAGCTTTAGATTTCCTTCCCCTACACTTGCCAACCTTAACCAAATTTGAGTCCCTTCCAACAGTGAAGGGAGTTTTTGAACCAGCCATTTCAACTATCTAATCCACTTGATCATTAGGAGGCAACCCTTGCTCCACGTTCCTTGTGGCCCCTAAAAATGGCTACTTATCTCTATCCTCGCGCTAGTTATGTTCAACCTCAGCACCACTAGATGGGGGGAGTTTTCAGATTGCTCATCAGCCCCAGCTTCTGGGGATGATGAAGAGCGATGATCCATGAACATGCCATGATTTCTCAAAACAAAATCTTTATTAGGAATACCTTCCTTGCGAACCCATTTCTTCAGACTGACGCACTGCTGGCCTTTGCTGATTTTGGAATGACAACCAGCAATCTTATGTCCAAGTTGAAAGCACTTGAAACATCTCTTAGGAATCCCTTCAAAATTAATGTATTGTGTCCAGGATCCAAGGGATGAATTCATACGGATCATGTGAGGCAACATCCTGGAAATATCAATCAAAGCACAAACTTTGGCGAACCTTTTGGGCTCCACCCCTTCCTCAAATTTAATGAAGGTGCTGAATTGGTTGTCAAAGGATTTAATTTGAGAAGGGTTACGCAAAACCAAAGGCAGATTGTAAAGGCGCACCCAAATTGGGATGGAAGTAATTTGGAAACTTATAGGATTAAAGAAAGGAGTCCATGGAGTCATAAATAATCCTGTTCTGCCAAAAAACCATGGTCCATTGTCCTGGACAAACTTGCAATCCTCAACTTTTTGAAAGATGACCAAAAAGAAACCATAATCTACCAATTCCATAGAAGGAGGAAATAGTTTATCCCACCAACTCTTACACCAGGCCAAGAAATCAGAAACCAAAGGTCGACACCCCACTGATCTAAAAATTAAAGCTCTAGATCCCATATCTGAGTAGACTTTCCTTATGCTCTCATCATAATTATGGTAATCAATAGGTTCAATGGACAAATCCACCCTGCAATTGCCCAAATACCAAGAAGTGCATGGATCGAGTGGAGGAACCAGTGGAGGGGGTAGAGGATCCGGAGCTACAGCCAAGCACTTAAAGGGCACTGATGCCCGAGCTAAGACAAACTCTAGGTTTGTTGAAGGATTGAGGTAGAGGATCCATTCTTTGCAATAATCAAAACAAACATGGTAAGGATTCAAGGAATTCTTGCATTTCTTGAAGATACCTGTCATGTGAACCATCACAATGGGTGAAACAGGGGAGAAAGTGACCAGGGGAGGAGATCTGGCATTCCTAACAGTACCTTGCTCCTTTCGATGCTTGATGACATCCACCTTTTGCTAGTGTAGCCACCAGATGCTGAATGTCACCATTGCCAAAATCCTCTACTGATAGTATCCCATCTTTCACTAGCCTGTTAACAATCTCCTATGCTGAATACTCCTTTCGCAACTCTACTCGCAGCTCCGTGACTGCCATCCCATAAACAATATGAAGGGTTTAATTAAATAAATGATTTTATTTAATTTTGTGGAGGAATGTGTCGGATGGCAAGATGTTATCACAGAGATAGGTATAAATATTCCCATACCATTGAGAATTATGACCAACAATAAGACAAATCATTTTAGATTGCGGTATAGTGTAAGTAGGTTGAAAAAGAGGTTCTACCAAGAACTCACAGTAGGCGGCATTGCTTAGCATTTCCACAAGTGAACCAATTGTTTCCATTCCATCAATAGCTCTATTGCTATCTCGAGGGATTTGTTCAAAAGAAATTGATGTGAAATAGGCCTTGAAATCATCCACCATTCTTTTATAAGGCATCAATTTTTCATCTTTTATTTTATAGTCATCATTAACTTGTTTGATCACTAGCTAAGAGTCACCAAGGACACACAACTCTAGGATTTTCCATTGCATAGCCATACGGAGCCCAAAAAGTAATGCCTTATATTCTGCAATGTTGTTGGTACATAGAAACTATAATATCTTATAATATTTTGGTATACAACCCCCTTGCAGTGTAACAAAGAGAATGCCAGCACCAGAACCAATTTGGATGAAGGAGCCATCAAAATATAAAGTCCAAAGATGTGTAGATTCCATGTTGAAGATTGATTCATCATGGAACTCTGTAATAAGAGGATGGTCATCTGTCACAGGAGCATCGACTAGTTGATCTGCTATAGCTTATCCTTTGATTGCTTTTCTTTCCATGTACTCAATATCAAACTCAGTAAGAATCATAATCCATTTAACTAGTCATCCTGTGAGTGTTGCTTTGTTCAAGAGGTACTTGAGAGGATCAATTTTTACAGTGAGCTTCATCTGGTGTGTAAGCATGTAATGTCATAGCTTCTGTGAGGCAAAAACTATGGCAAGACACACTCTTTCAATAGAACTGTAATTGATCTCATATCCCATTAGAGTACGCCTGATGTAATATATTGCACATTCCCTTCCTTCAAAGTCATGTTGTGCCAAAAGTGCCCCCAGTACTGTGGTAGTTGTGGCTATATAAATGAGTAAAGGCTTGACATCTGTAGGAGGCACTTGTGCTGGTGGTGTTATAAGATATTCTTTGATTTTCTAAAAAGCTTGTTCACACTTATCATCCCATCTGAATGGAACCTTCTTGCGTAGCAGATGCTGAAATGGTTGACATTTATTTTCAAGTTGCACTATAAAACAATAGATAGATTGTAGTTTTCCTTGCAATGATCGCACCTGGCTAATATTCTTAGGTGTAGGCATTTCAAGTATAGCTTTTACTTTTGCAGGATTAGCTTCAATTCCTTTAGATGAGACAATGTATCCAAGGAGTTTCCCCGAGGTTACCCTGAAAACACATTTCTTTGGATTCAACCAGACCTTATATTGTTCTAATCTTGTGAAAATTTTGTCCATGATCTCTAGATGTCCAACTCTGGTGTAGGGTTTTCCCAACAATCATCTACATAGTCTTCCAAATATGTATGCATCATGTCATGAAAGATAGTGGTCATTGCATGCTAGTATGTAGCTCCGGCATTCTTCAACTCGAAGGGCATGACATTCCAATAGAAGGTTCCCCAAGGACAAGTGAATGATGTCTTAATTTGATCTTCAGGACCAATTTTAATCTGATTGTATCCTGAGAAACCATCCATGAGGGATAACATTTCATGCCTTGCTATCAAATCCACTATCATGTCAATGTTTGGAAGTGGGAAGTCATCTTTAGGACAAGCTTTATTTAAATCTTTGAAATCTATGCAAACACGGATACTCCCATCAGGTTTTGAAACTGGTACTAAGTTTGAAATCTACTTAGTATAGTCAATAGGTCTTATGAATCCAACATCTAGCAATTTTTGTAATTCATCTTTTACCAATAGAGCAACATGCAGGTGCATTTTTCTCAACTTTTGCTTAACAAGTTTTTCCCCCAGTGACAAAGACAAGTGATTAATTTTGGATCAAGTCCTAGCATGTCTATATAGGACCATGCAAAGTTGACTTGTCTTTCCTTGTAAAACTGTATATGCTCTATTCTCTCTTCAAGTGTTAATGATTCTGCTAGATGAATTATCCTTGGTTTTTCTTCTGTGCCCAGATTTGTTGGTATTGTCTTCTCCACCAACATAGATGATTTTTCATGATATAGTGCCAAGGGAATTGTGTCAAGCCTTCCATCCTCAGGTGTCTCAAAGAGGTTTTACCCTTGGATACATCCTTTATTTTTACTTTTTTTGGGTCTAATAGCACTGCACAACAGTTTTCACTAGAAAACCTATTTACATTTTCAACAATTTTGTGACTAAAAGGCTTGGAACCTTCTCTGAAGTAAGCCGCACTATCAAGTTCTATGATGAAACTTGCTTTATGATCCCCAAGCGATGTGTCTTCTCATGTTCCTAGAATGTTTATTATTACTTCATCATTTCGAAACACATCTAGCTGTGGCAGTCCCTTTTGATCCCAATCAATGAGTTGGGGGTGAACTAGGGGTAAAGGGTCATGATTTGAGTCAAGATTTTGAATGGATTCAAGGGTATAAATATTATTATTGGGTTCAATGGTAGAGACACTATCATAGTCATAAATGTCAAGAAGCCATCGATGGCACCTTCCTCATCAGCCTATGTTGCACTAGAGTACCTTCCTACCTTACTTGAATGACACTTAGTACTCAAGGTCTTATCTTTCTGCATAACCTGACCTAAGCCAAGGACTTTTTGTGCATGAGTAGGTTGTATTGGTTCCAAGATACCTTGTTTTTGTAAACCTAGAGGACTTTTACCATCATATCCCATTCTTTTCATAAAATGCAATCCTTTGCTGTATTGTTCAACAAGTATCTTTATCTCTAGTTCTTTAGTTTGTTCTTTGTCTACATTCTCATCTTTGTTCAAGGCCATCTCAAGAGATTAGCTTCTTCCATTTCATCATAAAGGGCTCCCCCTTTTTTGAAAGTAGTTGATTTATAACCCAATGTAGTATCAATGTCTGATGTGGTCTTAGTCATCTGTGGCTTGCCATAGGTGTGGGGAGATAAAGGTAGCCTTCCAATGTAAAGAGCACGATTTAGGGTATATTCTCCTACTCCTTGTTCTTTCACTTGTATTTTTCTCTTAGCCTCATTGGATTTAAGGTGGATGCCTTTAAGGACTCAGGATCAACATATGCTTGAGAAGGAAGTGCTTCACAATTGCTAGGGATTGTGATTTTAGTTTTATGGCTTAGATTATTGCAATACATGAAAGGGTTTGGATCTCCTAGTATTGTGATTTTGACACCATTGTGTGGGAATTTAATGCACTGATGGTATGTAGAAGGTACCGCTTGCATTGCATGAATCTAGGGTCTTCCCAAGAGGATGTTATAGGTCAGAGGGAAATCAAGGACTTGGAAAACCACATCCTTTACCATAGGCCCAACCTTGATTGGTAAAGTAACTGATCCTTTAGTTGAGCGTTCCTCTTCATCATATGCCTTTATGGTAATCTTTTTCTTTGGATCAACTATATTTTGAGAGAACCCTAATGTTGTGATCAATTTGTGAGTATAAATATTAAGACCTGCTCCTCCATCTATCATAACTCACTTGATCTTGACTTTATGGACAAGGACTTCAATGTGTAAAGGTGCATTATGTGGTTGTCGGATTGACAAATCATCATTCTTAGTAAAAGTGAGAGTGTGAGGAAAAGTGATGTGTCCCACCATAGCTTGGAATTGATCTACGTGCAAGTCTGTAGGCACTGTAGTAGTAGCAAGTGCTTTATCTAGGATAACTTTATGCTCAGGAGAGGTGTAGCAGCTCAAGTATGGAAATTTGCATGGGCGTTTTACCTAAATGCTCTATGAGGTTGTATCGCAAAGTTGGTCCAACAGGTTTTGAATTAGGACCTCTAAGGGTAACTATGCCTCTGTAGGTAGTAACATTGCAATCAAGTTCTTTTCCTTTTATAATGAAAGTGTTCACATGATTATCAACTTCACTGATATTATTTATGATAGTCATACTTTACAGCAGTATAGTTCACACCATCATCAGATTCGAGGGTCTTTCCTTTAACCTTATCATGCTTAGGGAAATGATATTTGAACATCTCACAATCAAAGTTACCAAGAGGAGTGTGTCCATCTACTACTATCTTACCATCATCAATAAGGTCTTGTATCACATGTCAAAGTTTATTGCAACTATTAGTCTTATGTTCTTTGTGTCTATGATAGTCGCAAAAGTGATCATGAATCCACCATGGGGGTTTGATTTGTGGATTATATTCTCTCATCTCAGGTAGTGTTATAAGATTATTTTGAAGAAGTTCTTTTAATGCAGATTCAAGTGATTGTCCCAATGGTGTAAAATTTTGTTTAGGGAAGCTTCTTTGTTTTTCTTTTCCTTTGTCTGAGGATGAACCTTTAAGGTTGTAGATAGGTGACAATGTTTTAGTCATTTTTGCATCAACAACTCTGTCATTGACCACATTCTTGTTCTTCACCCAAAAAGGTGTCTTGTTACTTGAGCCTGATTTTTTATCTTTGTCATTATTAAGTTTAATAGTTCCATCATCGATGAGAGTTTGTTCGATTCAAAATCCCATTTCTATGACTTCATCAAAGGAATCCAAGCATTTGAGGTGAAGTTCCTTTCCAATTTCCTTGTTCAAATTTTGACAAAAGAGGTCAACCAATTGTTTATCTAGAATGTTATAAGGTACTCATTTTGTCAAATGTCTCCATCTTTGTAAAAATGATACAAAAGGTTCCCCTTGTTTTTGCTTGGTGTTAAAAAGGTTTGACATGGTCACTTCAAGTTCACAGTTGTAACTATAATTTGAAACAAATTTATCAGTCAATTCTTAGAAAGAGTTGATGGTTGGGGGAAATCATGAAAACCATTCCATAGCTTCTCCTCCCAAATTGTGAGGGAATAATCTCATAAGATATGTCTCATCAACTATGAATCCCAAGGTAGCAGCGCAAAATTCTCGTAAGTGATCTTTAGGGTCTCCTTTTCCCCTATATTTAGCAAGTCTCGGTATGTCCCAGTGACCAGGAAAAGGTGGCATTGGTATACTTAGATCAAAAGGATATGGACATACATCTTCAATTGAAAACTTGTGGTATGATGTTTTACTTTTCTTGAGAGTATCCAATTCTTGTCTCAATGCCATATGTTTGTCCAAGATGGGATCATTTGTAGGTTTTGGCCTTGAAACTTTTGAAGAAATTTTATAGCTTGGTTACAAATAAAAGGGTCTATGATCCTTCACTTTGTCATCAGTGTGTGTCTTGGTAGTTTTAGGTCCAATAGATCCTATTTTTTCATTTGCTATGAGTAAAGATGCATCAAAGTCATTCGGTATTTTTATCCCTTCATCAGCAATGGCTTTAAAATAATGTTTTGGATTATGTTTGACCACTGCCTTAAAGACTTTTAGAAACTTTTCATCATTGAGGGCTTCTTTTATATCTTCTGGGGATATTTCTTCATCACTTGTATTGTTTTGATCTTCCTCACTGGCAACACTAATGTGTTCTTCTTCATCAAGATTCTTATGATGTCTTTTTCCTTCTTATTCCAGTTCTCATTGTATTATTATGTTGTGTTAGGGGGCATGTGTGATAATTTTGACCTTTGACCTAAGACTTGATAGTGTATGAGACTCAAGATTAGGATGTAATGCAAACTAATATGACTCTAAGATAAGATATGGAAATGGAATGGTATGACTCTACAGATGACAAACTTGATACAAGAACTCCAAGCAACTCTAGGTTTGAAGATAATTGTGATGCAAGGCTTTACCTGTGCTATGATGGATAGACATAAGGACAAGTGATCAAGAGAGGGTATGCTAAAGTAGGAGATGATGAACTCCAAGAAGATTTCCCTACTCAAAGATAATGATATATTTTGATGTAGAGTAAAACGCAACGAAGCGGTACAAATAGATTAAAATACTAAACTATTGCTGTGGTTGAACCTTTGAACCACTTGAACTAAAGGAACTCATTGATCCTACGGTCATTGAACCATTGAACCTCATGAACCATTGAACCTTCAACTATCAGTTCAACATACACTAACGGTTCATCATACTTCCATCGCCCAGACTTAATGTTGTCGGCAACTATCGATTGAACCATTTGAACCTCTTGAACCCATTTACACCTTGTTGAATCGATGAATCAAATGAACCTTTGTATCTTGCTGAACCCGCTAAACCTGTTGATCTAGTTCAGCTGTCGATTCAACTATCGGCAACACTTACTACTATCGGCCAACCCAGAATTCTTTCGGCTGATGCACCACTTACTCTGATGAACCAATTGAACCTGTTGAACCTTTGAATTGGTTCAACCACCCGCAAACATATATTATCAGTTCCCTTGATATGATTCACCCCGACGCTCAAAGCCACTCCGAAGATCAACGAGAGTCTTGTTCGGTGAGACTCATTCAATGGTTGCACCGATACCAAACATCCAAACTCCTTCTATCGGCCAAATGATGCTCATCAGCCTAATTATTCTCTACTTCTCCACTAATAGAAATCTCACCGATGGACTCCTCTGCAATCAAACTCGTAGTCTCTATTCTGTTGAGCCCTAGCACATAGAGATGCTAGGCTCTCTATTGCGACAACTCTTCCAAAGATTGAATCCTCTGCCCCATTCTGCCATAAACACGAACAAAAAGAAAACAAAATAGAAAACTATTGTACAGGGTGCATTCCACTGATTTCATAGAAATCCACCAGTGGAATGGTCCCAACCTTGCATCTCAACAACATAAAACTAATTAAGTACAGAACAATTCTATATAGATAATATACACAGAACAATTCGATACACAGAGAATTTACATAGAGTACAGAATTTGTAAACACAAACTGACAGAATTTCTATTTCTTCAATCAAACTTTGTCCTCTCTCTATCTCCCAATGAATACAAATTGATTATAAAGATTCATACATTGACAGTTACAGAAGGTGGAAGACCGAAACGTTCCTCAACCACCTCTACCTATTTTGTTACCAAAAACTCCTCCCTTCAGATTTTGCTTAACCAAGATTATAAGCCAAAACCCTAACTAATCACATGACACATGTTTAGCACAAGACATCAAAACACCTAACAACATGACACATTTGATTTAATCATCCACATACCCCAAATGTCCAAATGTCCAAATTGGCTTATTAGGATGCCAAATTTGTGACACTAGTTCACATGGTGGGGTCTTTATTACAAACATGAAATCACAACACAAGTCCTACATGACCACAGGAACAAACATAGAAATGCATAAAATATAACATATTAAAACCTTAGTCTTCTCCCTTAGATGTATATTTGTCTTGTTGAAGGGGTGCTCCTGCACCATACTCCCCGGGAGAAGAGATCTTAAGCCCACTTGAGATCAGATTTTGAAAGTCTGCACCATTGTTTGTGATCTGATCTTTAGTCATCCAAACTGCCTCTGAATCAAGTTTCCCATGCCAAGCCACCAAATACTCCATGTATTCTTTGTTCCTTGTCTTCTTTGCCGCTCTTGAGTCTAAGATCTTTTTCAATTTTGGTGGATCATCCTTAGGGATATCATCATTTGCTATACCCTGTAATGGTTCTTGTCCTACATCTGTATTATGCTTATATGGAGTTAAATCACATACATTGAAGATGGATGACAATCCAAGATCAGGAGGAAGTTGGATCTCATAAGCATTCTGCCCATACTTCTTCAAAATCTGACATGGTCCGATCTTCCTCTGCATTAGCTTGGTATGTTTACCTTTTGGGAGCCTCTCCTTCTTCAGATTACACCAAATCTCCAACATCAAATTGTACATCCCTCTTCTTCTTGTCAGCATATGTTTTGTACTTCAATGTAGTTTGTTGGAGTTGGGTCTTGACTTGATCATGCACCTCTTTGATGGCTGATTCAAAGGCTTCTCCATCTGCACTAATAGACTCTTCTATAGGCAGATCTCTCAACTCCAAAATACCCCTTGGATGAATACCATATACCACTTGGAAAGGTGACTTCCCTGTACTCCTATTGATGGTGTCATTATAGGAGAATTCTTCTTGTTGTAGGATGTTATCCCATTTCTCTCCATGCTGCCTTGTCAAACACCTTAGCAGATTTCCCAATGAACGGTTAACCACTTCAGTCTGACCATCTATTTGAGGATGGTAGGCTGATGAGAAGGATAAGTTGGTGCCCAACTTTTTCCAAAGAGTCCTCCAAAAGTGGCTAATAAATTTCACATCTCTATCTGACACTATGCTCAATGGCAAACCATGTATCCTTACTATCTCTTTGAAAAATAGATCAGCAACATATGAAGCATCACAAGTGGTTTTGCATGGCAAGAAATGTGCCATTTTACTAAATCTGTCCACTACAACAAAAATGCTATCATATCCCTTCCTTGTCCTAGGAAAACCCAATACAAAGTCCATGCTTATGCTCTCCCATGGCCTAGAAGGAATGGGTAGTGGTTGATACAAACCTACATTAGTGGATCTCCCTTTTGCCTTCTAACATATCACACATGCCTCCACAAATCTCCTCACATCTGACTGTAATTTGGGCCAAAAGTAATGTCTCTTCACAAGATCAAGAGTCTTATCTAGACCAAAATGTCCTGCCATGGCCCCACAATGTTTCTTCCTGATGATATTCAGTCTCATAGAACACTGTGGAATGCACAACTATCCACCTTTGAAAAGTAATCCATCTTGGATCAGAAATTTAGAGAACTTAACATGATATTGGTCACCAAAGGAAGTACATACCTTGTAGATCTCTGCAAAGTCTTCATCAGTATCATACATGGATTTCAAAGAGTTAATTCCAACACTCTCCAATTGGATCTAATTTATGGTTAGAGCCCTCTTGCTCAAAGCATCTGCTACCTTGTTCTTGACCCCTTTCTTCTGCTTGAGTGTGAAGGTGAAAGCTTGCAAGGTCTCCACCCACTTCATGTGCCTATGGTTTAGCTTCTCTTGACTGTTTATGAAACTAAGGGCCTGATTATCTATGAACACTATGAATTATTTTGGCATCAAGTAATGCATCCACTTTTTTTGTGACTGTACTAGAGCGTACATCTCCAAATCATATGATGAATATCTCTTCTTTGCATCATTTAGTTTCTCACTAAAAAATGCAATAGGCCTACCTGCTTGACTGAGTATTGCCCCAATTTCCATGTGGCTTGCATCACATTCTACTTGGAAAATTTTGTTGAAGTTAGGAAGTGCAAGGACTGGCTACTTTGCCACCTTCTTCTTCAATGTTTCAAATGAATCATCTACCTCCTTTGTCCAAGTGAACCTGCACTTCTATCCTCCTTTTATGGTGTCAAGCATGGGTCCACAGACATGACTAAACCCCTTTATAAACTTCCTATAAAAGGTTGCTAACCCATGGAAACTTCTAACATCATTCATGGTTCTAGGAGTTGGCCAAGACAATATGGCACTTACCTTCTCTTGATCCATTTTCAGTTTTCCCTGTGAAATGACAAAACCCAAATAGGTGATCTCCTCCTACATGAATGAACACTTCTCCAAGTTGATCATTAGCTGCTCTTCATGTAACCTTTTGATGACCAAGTCTATATGTTTGAGGTGCTCTTCCCTTGTATTACTAAAAATCAGGATGTCATCTAGATATACTATGACAAATTTGCCTATGAATTCCCTCAAGACCTCATTCATCAACCTCATAAAAGTACTAGGGGTGTTGGACAAACCAAAAGGCATGACCTTCCACTCATACAACCCCTTATTGGTCTTAAATGCAGTCTTCCATTTGTCTCCTAGCCTAATCCTAATCTGATGATAGCCACTCTTTAGATCTATTTTTGTGAAATATTTATCACCCCCAAACAATCAAGGAAATCTTCTATCCTAGGAATTGGGAACCTATACCTAATTGTTATATTGTTGATAGCCCTTGAATCAGTACAAAGTCTCCAAGTGCCTTCCTTCTTTGGTACTAGGACAGTCAGTACTGCACATGGGCTTAAACTCTTGCCAATTATGCCTATCTCCAACAACTCTTCAATCTACCTTGCTACTTCTACATTCTGCTCTAGGGTAAGGTTGTATGCTGCCTTGTTTGGAAGTGTAGATCCTAGGATCAGATCCATGCAATGGATGATGTCCCTTATAGGTGGTAGGGACCTTGGCATTCCATCAGAGATGATGCCTTTGTATTTGTTCAATAGCTCTTGGACAGTAGGATCTATGAATCTTTGCCTCTTCTCTCCCTTGACTTCCTGCTGCTGCTCCTTGTTCACCTTTAGGCATGGAATTAGAGCATATGTAACTGCACCTTCTTCTACTATCTCTTTCATGAATTGTTTGCCTTCTACCATCATCACCTTAACTTCTTTCCCTTTTGATTCCACCTCATTCTCCATCAATGGTAGCAACTCTATCACCTTACCATCCTTGGTGATTGAATATGTGTTTCTAACCCCATCATGGTATGCTTTCAAGTCATATTGCCATGGTCTTCCAAATAGGAGATGGCAAGCATCCATCTGTGCAATGTCAAACAATAATCTATCCTTGTATGGTCCAATTTGAAATTCCACTGAAGCCTGCTCTTCCACAACTGTTTGCTGACCTTGAGTGAACCACGAGATCTTGTATGGACAAGGGTGTGGTAGTCTTCTAAGATTAAGCTTTTCTACCATTTCAATGGACACAAAATTTTCAATGGATCCAGAGTTAATCAAAACTTTACATACCTTTCCTCCTGCCTTGCAAGTAGTTCTGAAGAGATACTTCCTTTGTGGGGGTTCTTTTTTAGGCACCTTCATGGTGGTCATTGCTCTCCTAATCATCAAATATTCTCCCTTCTCAGGATATCCATAACTGTCCAGAGTATTCACACTTTGAAAAGTGTTTGAACTTGTTACACTTTGACAATTAGATTCTTGGATCAGATTTGTCCTCCTTTCTCCCATTGAACTTGTTGCCTTTTCTGGATATCTACTAGCTATGTGGCCTTCTTGATTGCAATTGTAACATCTGAGAGGTCCTCTACCCTGAGATCTCCCTCTAAATGGTGGTCTTCTGCCCCTAAAGTTTCCTCTTTGATTGTAGCTTCCCCTTTGGGTTTGACTGCTATCTCCTTTGTTGTTCTCTTGATTAGATTCACCTTGGTATCCAAATCCATTTTCTCTACCTCTGAAAGGACTTCTTCCCCAACTTTGCTGTCTCCCTCTTCCTCTATTGTTCTACTCTTGTCTTCTTTTTAATTTCTCTTCCACTTTGAGTGCCAATTGGTAACACTTTTGTACTGTATCTAGGTTATGCAGATTTAAGTCTTCTTGGATGTTAAACCTCAATCCATTGAGATATCTTGCCACCTTCTTGTCCTCACCCTCCTTTACCTTTGCCTTGACACAAATTTTCATGAACTCTTCAGTGTATGAACTAACATCTAACTCCTTCTACTTCAAGTTTTGCTTCCTCTTATGTAGTTGGATGTTGTAATCCAATGGAACATCGGCTTCCTTCACTAAAGCCCTCATCTTCTTCCAAGTAGCAACTTTGCTCTTTCCCTCTTTCACCCTGTCATCTTGGATGAAAGTCCACCAAGTTAGTGCAGCCCCTTTCATTTTGGATTGGGCCATCTTCACCCTTTGGTGGTTTGGTATTTCCTCAGTCTTAAAGAAGTTATTCAAGGAGTCTATCCACTCCATCACTGAATTAGGATCCATTTTTCCTGCAAACACTGGCAGGTCTAGTTTCACATCTATGGTCCTTCTCTCCATGGATTTGAGGGCATTGAGTAAGGGTCTCTGGTCTGCAGGAACCTCTAGCTCTTCCTTCCTAGGGATCTCCTCTTCATCCCTGTCTTCTTGCTTACCAGAATCTTCTTCTCCCTTCTCTACTCTGTCCCTCAACTTCTCTAACTCTTCTTTCAAGGCCTGATTCTGAGCCTGAGCTATTCTACTCTCTACCATTTTCTCCTTTACTAAGACAACCAACTTAGCATTGGTCATCTTTGCTAGGTACTCTTCTGACCCCTCTACTTTTGACATCTTGTCTCCTTCTACCCAATGGATACTCCTTTGCTCTGATACCACTTGATGCAGAGTAAAACACAACGAAGTAGTGGAAACAGATTAAAATACTGAACTATTGCTATGGTTGAACATTTGAACCACTTGAACTAAAGGAACTCGTTGATCCTACGATCATTCAACCATTGAAACTTCAACTATCGGTTCAACATACACTAATGATTCATCATACTTCCATCGCCTAGACTTAATGTTGTCGGCAACTATCGGTTGAACCGTTTGAACCTCTTGAACCCATTTACACCTTGTTGAACTGGTGAATCAAATGAACCTTTGTATCTCGCTGAACCTGCTGAACCCGTTGAATTGGTTGAACCATTGGTTCAACTATCAGCAACACTTACTACTATCGGCCAACCCAAAATTCTTTCAGCCAATGCACCACTTACTCCAATGAACCAATTGAACCTATTGAACCTTTGAATTGGTTTAACCACCTACAAACATATATTATCAGTTCCCCCGATATGATTCATCCCGATGCTCAAAGCCACTCCGAAGATCAACGAGAGTCTTGTTCGGTGAGACTCATTCAATGGTTGCACCGATACCAAACATCCAAACTCCTATCGTCCAAATGATGCTCATCGGCCTGATTATTCTCTGCTTCTCTGCTAATAGAAATCTCACCAATGGACTCCTCTGCAGTCAAACTCCCAGTCTCTATTCTGTTGAGCCCTAGCACATAGAGATGCTAGGCTCTCTATTGCGACAACTCTTCCAAAGATTGAATCCTCTGCCCCATTTTGCCATAAACACGAACAAAAAGAAAACAAAATAAAAAACTATTGTACAGGGTGCATTCCACTTATTTCATAGTAATCCACCAATGGAATGGTCCCAACCTTGCATCTCAATAACAAAAAACTAAATTAAGTACATAACAATTCTATACAGATAATATACATAGAACAATTCGATACATAGAGAATTTACATAGAATATAGAATTTGTAAACACAAACTGAAAAAATTTCTATTTCTTCAATCAAACTTCATCCTCTCTCTGTCTCCCAACGAATACAGACTAATTATAAAGATTCATACATTGACAGTTACAGAAGGTGGAAGACCGAAACATTCCTCAACCACCTTTGCCTGTTTTGTTACCAAAAACTCCTCCCTTCAGATTTTTCTTAACCAAGATTATAAGCCAAAACCCTAACTAATCACGCGACACATGCTTAGCACAAGATAGCAAAACACCTAACAACATGACACATTTGATTTAATCATCCACATACCCCAAATGTCCAAATGTCCAAATTGGCTTATCAAGATGCCAAATTTGTGACACTAGTTCACATGGTGGAGTCTTTATTACAAACATGAAATCACAACACAAGTCCTACATGACCACACGAACAAACATAGAAATGCATAAAATATAACAACATATTAAAACCTTAGTCTTCTCCCTTAGATGTATATTTGGCTTGTTGAAGGGGTGCTCCTGCACCATATTCCCTAACTCAAGGATGATGAACCTCAAGTGATATAGGTGATTAATAGCCAATGTTTGATTCAAGACCTAAGGAGAGCAACCTAAGTGCAAGCTAGAAGATTTGTTTGACTAATGATGGATATGCAAGGACTGAGGACATGTCAAAATAGAATGATCAGAATATGCAAGGACTCGGTGGAATGATCTAGATATGCAAGGGTTGAAGGGTTAGAACTGAAGAACAATGCCCCAAGAGATTTAAATGCTAGGTTTGATTTGGACATGTAAGTCTGGTTCATTCATTAAAGGGCATAGATAGAAATTGCTTAGCAATATGTTTTAGTTTCGGTAGTTCTTCAAGATACATTTTCTGACATACCTTGAACTACGATGCTTATGTTTGAAAAAGAGGAAAGTGGATCTTCACTTAGGGATTTTGGTTTTACAAGAGATAATGTAGACATTTGTGTTGTTTTGACCTTTTGAGCAAGTTTTTGACCTTTGTAAGGTTGGAATGTTATAGAGTATGGTGTTTGGTTGAGATTGACAATGTTTGTTTTTGAACACACACAAAAAACACGGTAGACAGAATATTTGGATGACTCTAATATAAAATCAGAGTAGAAGTCTGGATGGAGGCTTAGATTAGCCCCAAATTTTCACTGGTCTCAACAAATTTGAAGACACCCGCAAGCATGCACAACTTAGGCTGGAAAGAGGATACTACTTGTTGAGTCCCTATTGGATTGCTCCATATACTAAGACAAGGCAGATAACTAGAGATATTGGTGACACTGGCTCCCCCACCACAACACAGGCACACCAAATCTCTTACCCCAAAGATTCAGAGATCTTATGAATCGAGGGATTTTTTGTCTCTACCCTGAATAGTACATATAGGGTGGCTTCAGAGGTCTGACCTCCTACACCAGCAAGCAACAAAGGTTTTTGGCCTCTACAACCAGTGGTTTCTAGTCAATATTTTGGGATAACCTGGTGTCTATACATGCAGCAATTCACTCATTTAAGAGGCCTCCCAACCCTCAGAAAGAGTTTTTACACATCTCATGGATACTGAGGGAGACTTCTATTGGTATAGAACAGTGGCACCAGGTGATTGCTAACTTTCGTCACAACCACAATTATTTATATAGCAGACCGAAATGAAAGTATCACTTGTGTTGTTCCCTCTTAGAAATCAGGAGGCAGGCCCTCTAAGGGATTAAAAACATGAAAGTGATGGGTCTGGCTTCTGATCACTGAGTTTGCACAAGGTGAGAGCATACACCTACCATCCATACAAGCACAACAAACAGTGATTAATTAACCCCCTAGTTAATCTATGTGTAAATAGACATTTGAAAAATATATCAATGAAAGCCCTGCAAAACCATCGTTACTAGTTTCAGTTTCCAATCTTCGACAAACGATCATCAAGTTTCAATTTCAAATCTTTGGCATGTGATCCTGCACAAAGCCAAGTCAACAAGGATTAACCACAATATAAAAAACTAAACCCAAAAGGAGAAATCATTAATCTAACTAGCAAAATTAACAAACAAAATTTAATCTAAACCTAACTATCCAAATTAAAAACCTAATTCAATTGAAATTGATCTAACTAGTTCAAAACAAAAGATCTAACTAACAAAATCTAAATTCTAAAAAAACTAATTAAAACTAAGAAAATATTCTAATTAAAACTATTTAAAAATATTTAAGACTATCTAATTGAAACTAATTAAAACTAAGAATACATTCTAATTAAAACTCAATTAAAACCAATCTAAGCACTAAGATTTTTGTTTCGGTATTTTTGACGAATTGAAAATGTCGAGGTGCCCTAATTGCCATAGTCGAAGGCCTTCGACAGGAATACCTTCCTTTTTTTCATCGTAGGAGCTTCTAGATTTGGTGAAGTCTATCTAACAACAGCCATGCCTAACTAACAACAATATAAATTCAGCTTCGCCATTACCAGTGTCTTTGCTTGCAGCACCCATATAGATGATTAACAAGGTTCCTGTTGCACCCAATTCGCTGTCTAACTCCTAGCTAAAGTCATGATTCTTTATGGAGCTCTCATTTTGGAGGTTTTTTGTATCAGTTGGTCTTGGGATGACCTAGTCTATTAGTTGTGGTGGATGTCGACGGGACTTGGGATATTCGCTAGAATGGCCTAAAATGCACCCTTCAGACTAACCTGAAACCCTCAAGGTGAATCCCCACAAAATACTTTAGGCATCTACATTTGAATGACTGCTATTTATGTGGGCATATGAAAGCCATATTATGTTAATTTTCTAGAAATGGAGGTGACCATAAAAGTAAAGGAGGGCAACGATTGTTAGGAAATGGGTGGCAACTAAGTTGTGAAAGCTAAGCGGCGATTTTGTGTAGGGTTTGTAGACAATGACTAGGGTTTAAGGCTATGACAAGAAGGTTGAGAAGAAGGGAAAAACATAGTGGCTCTAGGGTTTGTAAGCTGTGACCACAATTTGATCATAAGCTAGGGTTTTAAAATTTGTAACAGAACATAAAACCTACAATACAATTGCGACCACACATCAATTTTTTTACTTGCAACAATAATTTAATCCCGCGATCAAAGCATAAACAATTTTAACCCTATAACAAATAACATTAAATATTGTAACACTAGATTAATTAAACCATATGAAATGATGAAAGGCAACAATGAATAATCCCTGAAACAGTCACCAAAACTTGAAAAATAGTGCTACTTTCATGTTGGGTTTACCATTTTGTTGATGCTGAAAATAAAAAAAGCAAATGAATCTATAAAACCAGAATCAAACTATTTTCTACATCACATCAATAAAGTATTCCTAAATGAACACAAATGCAAAAATGTAATATTAAACCAAACACAGGCATCCAAAAGAAAATAACTCCATTGTTTCCTATCATCAAGATCTTGGATTACACATTTGATGCTCTCAAATTTTTATAAGCACAAATGCATCAAGAAAGCTATGATGAATAGATGAAAAGTTGTGTGATCCAAATCCCATCTCCCTCCTCTCCCCCATAGTAAAAAGAGAGAGGGTTTATATAGATTTTTGGGAAAAGAGAAGCGGGAAAAATTTCCATTTGCAACGGAAGATCGTTTGAAGTTAAGTGATGTGGATTAGAGAAAGTTTTCATTATGAAGCTCGAAGAGAGAAAATAGAAATGTCAAGGAGAGAGAGAGAAGAGTGAAAGATGAATATGGAGAACTTATTTAATTAATTAAAATAGAATTTTAATTAATTTGTGGCATATATGAATAATTAAATAAATAATAAATATTTATTTAATTATAGGATGAAAAGTTGGATAAAATTAAATAAATATAAATATTTATTTAATTTGGAGGAAAGATTAGGATAGGGATAATTAAAAAAAAATTAATTATTTATTTAATTTAGAAGAAAGATTCAAGGGAAAATCTTTAGTGTCTACAATGAGAGATGCATTTTTAGATGGGTACCTCATTAGGCCTAGTTGCTAGGCCCCATAATTATTTCACTACTCCCTAAGTTGCACTTAGGGAGGATGTTAGTGTAAACAAGGTCTTTATGTATCTAGTTAGGTTAACACCTTTATTTAGAATTGATCTATTTACACTAGCTTATGTTTACTTCATGTGGTGAAGACATGTGTACTCACCTTTGTGAGACACCTATTTCATGCAAACTTGCCACTTGCTCAAAGATGTGTCATTTGAGTAGACAAGTGTTGCACCTTTGGAGGGTTGCTCAATTGTTGTGTATGACCTTCTCACCCCCTCATCCTTTCCTATTTAAGCAAGGCTTCTATGTAAATTTTATTTATCTTTTGGCAATATCAATAGGTTTATTGTGTGCAAATAACTTGTGGTTGTATTTTTGCTTGTTGATCTCGGTGAATCCCAACATATATAATTATCAATATTTAATTGTATGAATTTTTTTATACATATTTCCATAAATATGCGGGTGTATGTGTTTCTATTTATGCGTGCCCAAGGCCAATTGACCTGTCTATCTATCTATATATGTATGTATGTATGTATATATGTATGTAAGTATATATCTATGTATGTATGTACATTCATACATACATGCATATATTATTTTCATACAATAATGAATTTTGACTATTACTTTTAGACCTCCTTCTCTCATAGCCTTGTTTGTCATATTGTCTAATCTCTTAATTTTTTGTTTTGTTTTCTTAATCTCTCTTAATTCTCTTCATTGTTTCTCTCTTATTTTTTCCTCTTTCATTTTTTCTTGATTTCCACTTCCCCCACTCCTTCCATCCCTTATTAAGCTCACCTAGATCTAAAATCTATATCTATTATTCTCTCTTAATCTTAATGATGGATCATGTAGTGTGATCCGAAACGTTGATGATAAAAAAACATGAGAAATACAATGTAGTGTGAATCTTTCTTAAAACTATGTTCTATTATTGATTTCTAGCAAGTTAGATCTGAGATAAAATATGAGAAATACAATGGGGGATTAGGAAAATTTATTTTGCAACTTACTGTCCTTGTCCTCTATGTTTCTAAAAATCACATCTAAGATGTGGATTTAAAATGTGTTAAATAATATGTTTTAATTGTATGAGTGGTTAGAAGTCAATATATTTTAATATATGTGACGCTTTCTTTGATTGGATTAGTTAGGATGACATTTTCCTAATGTTTACATGTGATTCTAATTTTGTTCATTAATGTATTGTCTACCTAGTGAGCTTAAAAGTTGTATGGTTATAAAGTGGAATTTGTAACTCCTTAGTGAGTAGTAATTGTATGGCTACATGTTAGAGTGCCTTAATGTTTCGATCTTGGAGGTTTATTAATTTAGCCACTCATTTTGAGTAGAATGGTTTTGTATTCGAATGTCCCTTAGTGGATTTGAGAATTTGACAATCTTGATATCATGTTTGGCATTTTTTGACTTTGATTATTGTTTTATTTGATTGCCTAACTTAGTTTGGGTGGAGATTGTCTTGTTAGCAAGATTTTACATTTTTACTTAATTCGCCAACTTAGTTTGGATGGAGATAATATTTTTAATGAAAATGTGTTATTATGATAGGTTTTGGATGAGTAAGAAAATGATGGGAATTCTATCATCAACTTTCATATAAACCTAATTGTCATATTGGTATTAACCATATTGGTTACTGTGAAGGTGATATGATTATATTGGAGTTAGAGAAATTGGATGTCCTCATCTAGGATGGATTCATTCTGGCATCACTTTCTCTATTTCATGTCCAACACATTTGAATATCATCATCCCCTTAAGATAGGATTTCATGAGAATTCAAGCTTGCTCTTCTTTCTATAGACTCGCATCACATAAGCTCTATTTCTCTTGTTGAAAAAGGGTCCATAGGCCATGTTATACATTAGTGATCACCTTCCATCACTAGAGTTAGGAGGTTCTCCACATGAATCCCTATGGTCTGACTTTGGTGTGCACATCTATTCCACTTGGTGAGGTGGTGTTCTCTATGCTTGCTATGGTTAGTTTTCTTTCTTATGTGAGGTAGTTGGTATAGTGGTACATTATGTAGTTGAAAGTTGGCATCTTGGTGTGGTATGGGGAATTTAGGAGTGTGTGGTATTGTAGAGTTCCATTGTGATATTGTTTTGTGTGAATATTATTGTTTGTCCTATTTACATCTTGCTTAGTGTGTTTGAGTTTATGTTGTGAGGGTAAAAATGGGATAATCAATTTATTATAATAAACCCAAACATCAATAGAATATGAAGGAAAAGGAGATTGAAAATAACAAAGAGAAGATACTCACAACCTTTACCTTTCGACTTCCATTGCTCGCCTTTTCTATCTTGATCTTGATGGAGATGAATGTTGGCCCTCAAGAAGCTTGCTTCCTTGCTTCGAAGTCCTCAAGATGACAAGATGAAGTTGGCTAGGATACTTTGTGTGATTGAAGATGAGCTTCCACACAATAATGAAATGGATGATATGAAGTGCTATGATGGTAAGGGTGCCAAAGGCGCATTAGTGTTTCTGCTAAGTTTGCTCAAATGATGGATGATAAAATGAAGAAGAAGAGGGTTGTATTTATAGAGTTGTGTGAGAGAAGATCAATGGTTGAGAAGAAATAAGAAGATCGACGGAGGAGAATGGTTGAGGAATGTGCAACAAATAGGAGGACACGTGTCATTCAAAAAGAAGCTTTGTTGAGTTAACTGCTCTCTTGATGAGGATGAGTTTTGTTTTTCTTAAATTAGAATTTATTTTTTAATTTAAGAGCAAAGTTGCTTTAACTCAGCTTTTTCTTTGTGTGACAAGAAGAATATATTTTTAGAAGATTTGAAGATTTTTAGAAGATAAGAAAGCATAATTAAATAAATAGATTTATTTAATTATTTGAGGATATTCTGGAGGAATAAATAAAATATATAAATATATTTTATTTTGTAGAGATTTAAGATTTTATTTAAATTTGGAAGAATAAAAGATTTTAATTAAATTATTAAAACTATTTAATTATTTTAGAAGAATGAAGTTGATGTAGATGAATTTAATTAATTAAATAAATTTATTTATTTATTGATAGAGGAATGTGAAGATGAAATAAATATTTAAAATATTTATTTAAGTATAGTCATGTCATTTTTAGGTGTATACATTTTGCCCCTCTTTGATGCAATGTGTTTTATCACGTTGTTTCAAAGAATAAGAATTTTTGATAGTGATACATGCCCTAGTTTGCCCCTGGTACAAGTTTAACGACAGGATGCCCACTCAGAAGATTGGACAGGAAGAAGCAGAAGGTGTTAGACGGACAATCTCATGAAGAAGAAGGTGAAAAGTGGGATAGGATGGAGAAAAATGGGATATGGTTTAGAGAAACAGACATGGGAAGTAGTCGCAGTTGTCATACAGTCAAATATGGTTCACTTGCTATAAATAGGAGCTGGGTCCACAAGTTCTATTCATTTGCACACTTGTCCTTAGTTGATTGGTCATTTGAGAGCTTAGGAGAGCATGGCAGCCAGAGAGATGGATATTCTGCATGAGGAGCACTGGTTTGAGTGAGTCCGATGGTTCGATCAGCTGGTGAAGGCAGGACCCCTGGTATGTAGTTCATCAAAACTCGCAAAAAGTCATTTATTAGGCTCATTAATGGCTAGGGAAAAATACTAGGATAGATGCACCGAACTGTTGTTCGGTGCATATATGCTCGAAAATGGTGCATATGCTACAAAGTGGTGCATTTGAGATATACTACGGTGCATATGATAGTTTGACGCATATAAGCTCTGAATTGGCGCATTTGCTAGGAAACGGCGCATGTGACATAATAAGCGGTGCATGTGCCAGAACGATGCATACACGTCAAAGGGCGGCGCATTCACGGTGAAGTAGTGCATGTGTTATGGATCGGTGCATTTGCCACCTGGATTGATGCATTTGCACTAGGAAAAATCAATTGACTTAACGAAATTAACCCAATTGGCACCTTGATCGATGCGTCAATTGATAAGTGATCTCTGAGATTGATGAGAATCTAGTCAAGAGATGATATGGTATTTTGATTAATTTGATATGTTAAGTCATTGATAGGATAGTTTGATTGCTTTGAGTAGGTTTGCTTTGATATGGATTTCTTTGACGTTATGCTTGGTTTGGTTGCGAGAGGATATTCGGGATGTCCTTACGTCATGAGAGCAGTTCCCGTTGGCATTGTTATAGCATTATATGTTGACTAAGATAGATCGTGAGGCTCTAGGTACGATGGGTTTACATTATCTTTGCTTCATACCTAAGGTTCACGTGAACTGGGCTATGTTGATGGCAGCGGTGGAGCGATTCCATAGTGAGGATGGTACATTTCATCTTCCGACGGGGCAGATGGCGGTCACTCTTGAGGACATGTACTAGATTTTGCACCTCCCTATTCAAGGAGAGTTGGTTGAGTACGAGTCATAGCATTATGCTAGACTGGCTGAGTGCAGACGGGTATTCGATGACCCAGATCTAGTTGGATAGGTGATTTCATGGCAGGACATTCATGACTGTTACGACTACTTCCTAGGCATAGTGGCAGGACTGATCGGTGGCATAGTACACCTTGATAGGAGGTCACATGGCTTCTCAATTGGCTGGGGGAGGGTGTTCGAGAGCATGATTATAGATGGGACCCGGTATGCATGTGGTGTGTGCATGCTTGCACACTTATATATAGATATGCACCAGGTTGTGTACCATAGAGGAGCTAGTTTGTCAGCAGGTGTGTCCCTCTTGCAGTTTTGGTTGTGGGAGCACATAGCTATCACACGGTCAGAGTGTCTATTTCATAGGCAGAGGGGTGAACCCTACAGTTATGGATATGTAGGTGTGATTTCCTAGCACAAGATAGGGAAGATGGAGTACTGGAGACATACATTTGATAACTTGGATGCAGTTATCTGGTGCCCTTACCTAGACTATGAGGTATGGGATGATGAGGCCGATGAGTTACCTTATTTCTTTTAGACTTGATGGCTGATTGGGAGGACTAGGTACATACTAGAGAGACAGATTGTTAGTAGGGTACAATGACAGTTTGGTCGAGTACAAGGTAGGCCATAGGGGTAGGCACGTTTTGCGAGGACCCATGCAGAGACGTTCAGGTGGGGTCCTATGGCATCATATGAGGAGGCCTTGGTAGATTTTTAGTAGATCCCTTATGCAGCTTGGCCCATGAGGAGGAAGATAGTGGATGCTGGTATGATGCCAGACTATGAGGAGTGGTTTGCTGCTCATCCATTTCCTAGATATTCAGGACCTGGAGAGTTGGCTCCTCATATCGACAAGGAGGATTTAGATGACGAGGGTGGAGCCAACAGGAGGAGAGGAGGATGACAGAGGAGTAGAGGAGCTCAGGGAGATGATGGAGGAGGAGGAGATGGAGGGGGAGGTGGCAGACCAAGACGAAGGAGGAGGTCTGGGGAGGGACCTTTAGGTCAGTAGGTAGTTGCGCAGCCACTAGCTATAGGACAAGCACATGCACCATAGAGATAAATGTCACCACCATAGTAGGTGGCTTAGCAGTAGGTATAGGGACAGGTGCCAGCACAGCCGATGGCACTGAGATAGGGATAGGAAGGACAAGCTCTGCAGCCTAATTTACAGCAGTAGGCCATTGTGACACTACAGGGTCAGATTAGGCAGTTGAGGGCCCATCTGAGAGCAACAAAGTCTCAGAGAGATGCGAACGCAGGACAGATATCCAAGATATCTAGAGAGAGATGCAGCCTTAGCCAGTGCGAGGGTGATGAGGGCAGAGAGGGATGTAGCAGTGATAGCTATGGGTACAGATAGTACCTCTAGCTTTTTGGTATCACTGGTGTAGCAGGCACATACACAGTTAGCCCAGGTTCAGAGTGAGCTAGCTAGAGTGTAGGCTCAGGCTCAGTACTACAGGGGTTTATATCATGGGGCAGTGTCAGCAGAGCAGCGGGTGCCCAATTTCAGGAGTTAGTCTGTGGCATCCCAGAGGGTAGGTGGTTCTCAATCTGTAGGATCAGTGAGGGGTCCCTAGTAGTCAAGGGGAGATAGAGGAGAGGGCAGTGTAGGGAGCAGTGCTCCACGACAGCAAGGTTAGGCAGACCTGGGTACTTGTACCATTTTTGAGTTGATATACACAATTTTGATGGCTGAGATAGCCTGTATATGTATTATTTTTGCCCCGAGACATGTATCATCATCTTTTTATACTTTGTATACACTTTGTGACATGACTCTGAGAGATGGATAGATTTTTGATATATTGTACATTTGGACATGTTTTGATGATTTATATGATGATGCAGTTGTGGATGTTCTATATGCTTATGTCTTATGTTGATATGGTATGCATGCAATCTATTTTGTGATGTTCTTGTATATGTGATGCCTACTAGATGGATGTAAATGATTTGATATGTGATGCAGATGTGATATGTTATGGATATGATTATGCAGCTCTATATGTATTTGTCTATGTTTTTTGATTTTTTCAATGTGATATATGGATGCAAATGGATGTGAATGACCTAATGCAATAATTATGTATGTAAAATGATTATCTTATGCGATATGATTGCAACCTATTTTATGTTTTCGATATGTCCAAATGTACTCAATTAACATAGAGATGATATAGATAGGCGGAAGAGAAGAAATGAAGAAAAATAGGTTTTCATTTGATATGTTGCAGGGTTTATTTATTGCCTAGATGATATGGATTTTGGGATATGGGATTGATGTGGATTGTCATCTTGATATTTGCAAGTCTTTTTCTTTCATCATTGGGCACTTTTTGATATTTTTTTCTTTTTTGAAATGTTGTAAGAAAATGCAAGCATCTAGGTATAATTAGACCGAGATGACCTGAGTATTCCTTACATGGATTTTGATAAAGCAAGTTGATACAAGCATCTAGTCAAACTTGAATCTAGATGACCTAAGTACTTCTTGCGTTTCAATAGACAAGGATTACCCCTTTTCATGTTTAGACCTCAGAGTCCTCAATGATCTTTTGTTGATCATGTCGTTAGACAAAAGTCATTACACTACTAAGTTTAATCCACAAGCAGCAGACAAAGAAAAATGTTATGCCCCCATCATAGTATCTCTAGCTTTTGACATCCTTGAGTAGCATAGGAAGACATAATGACAAAAATTCAAGACCTTGTAAGTTAACATGTTCACAAAACATTCTTGCATTAGATGTGTTCTTTTGCCATAATTGATAGAGAATTAGTTTGAGTGTTCCGGTAGGGTGCTCTGCTTTGGATAGGCTGATGTTTTGGTGCCAAGATTTTTGTTTTGGAAGCTTGTTTTGTTGCGCTTGTTTGCCTAGTGAAAGGTATCACAATCCTTTATTGGTATCCTCTTAGAATATGCGGCATTCAAGTATCCAAATCCGTAACTAGGTTGAGGAGTTACCCCCAGTTTAGACAAGGATCGACTTATTATGGGTGATAGGACGAACAAACATGGAGAGACGAACCATAAGGGAATGACCTAGTGCCTTAGAGACTCATTGCTAAATGGCCTTGCCTACATGACGATGTAGAGGCAACGTAGTTCGGGGTGAACCTGATGGACCAAAGACCTAGGTGATAGAAGGTGGTGCAGACGCAGATGGATAGAAGGACCAGATATGGGACATACAAGATAGTGGAGTGGAGTGAAGGGGAGCCTCAGGGGTGCATTAAGAATGGCCTTGCCTATGTGATAACTCAGAGGTGATGTAGTTCAACAACGGTTTGAAGGACTAGTTTGAGATGAATGAATATGAGGGACACAAGAGATACGAAGTCACAACAGATGGAGGAAATGGGTTGTCATAGATAGCGCTTGTTTACAAGGTTTTCACCATTTGCTTTTATTTGTACAAAAGCTAAAAGTACACATGACATCTGTTTGCCAGGTTTTCACCATGGTACCTATCTAAGGCGCCTGTTTACCAGGTTTTCACCAAAGGATTATTTTTTTGTTACTTTCCTATTTTTTTATTTTTTTGTTCGATTTTTGATAAATTTTTTAATATTTAAATTTTTTTTCAGGACTCCCTTACATTGGGGTTTTCAGGTATAGAACTTGTGAAGATGCATGTTGTTGATAGGATCATCGATTAGTTCACCTTCAGGTGTAGCCAATTGATATGCCCTTGATCCATAAGCTACGATGACGACATAGGGACCTAGCCAATTGGGTTCAAACTTTCCTTTCTTTTCTCTATCTTGCTAGTTTCTGGGATTTTCTCTTAGGACTAGATCACCAACTTAGAAGACTCAGGGCTTTACCATGTGGTTATAGCTTCTGGACATCTGTTGCTGATATGCTTTTAGGTGGTTAAAGGCTTGTTGCCTTCTCTCTTCGAGCAGCTCTAACTCTTGAAGTCTGGTCACTCTGTACTCTTCATTAGATATGAGGCCTTTTAAAGAAACTCGCAAGGATGGGATCTCAACTTCAATGGGCAAGATAGCTTTAGATCCATAGACCAAGGAGTATGGTGCTGCACCTGTGGGTGTGCGGATGCTTGTGTGGTAGGCCCATAGCGTGAGATTTAGTTCGACATGCCAATCACGACTGGCATCATTGACAGTCTTCTTTAGGATTTTCAAGATAGTTTTATTTGATGCCTTAGCCTGACCATTGCCTTGGGGGTCATAGGGGGATGAAAAGCGGTGCTAGATATGGAATTTGTCACATAGTTCCCTAACATCCTGATTTTTGAAGGGTCGTCTATTATCCGTGATAATAGACGAAGGGACACCATAGCGACAAATGATATAGTTCAAGATAAAAGAGGCAATCTGTTTGCTTGTGATATTGGCTAGAGGCACGACTTCAATCCACTTTGTGAAGTACTCAGTGGCAGTGATTATGAATTTATTGCCGCTGGAGGAAGAGGGGTGAATATTGCCCACTAAGTCGAGTCCCCACTAATAGAAAGGCCAAGGAGTCGTTAATGGTTGCAACTCCTGTGTTGGTGCATGTATCAGGTTCCCATGGATTTGGCACTTTTTGCACTTCTTTACAAAATGGTAGGAATCTTGTTCCATAGTTGGCCAGTAGTATCCCATGTGTATGAGTTTTTTGGCTAGGGTAGGGCCACTAGAGTGGATCCTGCATATACCATCGTGTACTTCATTCAGGGCAGTTTGATATTCCTCACTATCGAGACATCTAAGGAGAGTACCATCGAGACCTCTATGATATAGGGTATTGGTGACAATGGCATACCAAGATGCCTGATGGATGAAGGTTTGTTTTTGGTTACTAGAGAGATCAGGTGGGAGGGTATTCTCTTTAAGATAGGCAAATATTTTTCCATAGAGGGGGGAATCAGTTCCAACAATGTGGCAAATGATATAGGATTCGGGGGTGTCATATGCAGGGCAGATCACTAGCTCTACTAAGAACTCATAACGTGATTGATTATCTAGAATATCGAGGAGAGATGCAATCATGGCCATGGCATCTGCGGCTTTGTTCTCGATCCTTGGTATCTGTTCAAAAGATATCTTGATGAAGTATTCTTTGAAGTCATCTACCATTTGTTTGTAAGGGATTAATTTCTCATCTTTCGTCTGGTAGCCATCGTTTACTTGATTTATGACCAGCTGTGAGTCGCCATACACTTGGAGTTCTTGGATATTCCATTCAACTGCTAGCTTGATGCCAATGACTAGGGCTTCATACTCTGCTACATTATTAGTGTAGGGAAACATTAATCTATATGATTTAGGAATGGTGTCACCATTAGGTGTGATCAACAAGATACCTGCTCCTGATCCATGCTGAGTGTATGATCCATCGAAGTACTTTTTCCAAGTTGCTGTGTTTATGTGAAAGATAAATTCATTTAGAAATTCAAAGCTCAAAGGGCTGTTATCCATTAGAGGTGTATCTGCCAGTTGATCTGCAAGTACTTGGCCTTTTATTGCTTTCCTGTCTACATATTCAGTATTGAACTTGTTGAGAAGCATGACCCATTTTGATAGTCTACATGTAAGGGCTGCCTTGTTGAGTAAATACTTGAGTGGATCAATCTTTGCTACCAGTTTGATAGAATGTGACAACATGTAATGTCTCCACTTTTGTGAGGCGAAGACCACAGCTAGACATGCTCTTTTGATTTGTGTGTATTGCAGTTCATACCCAACAAGTGTTCGACTGATATAGTATATGGCTTGTTCTTTCTTGTCATAGTTTTTCTGTGCAAGGAGAGCTCCCAGAGCTGTTGGCGTGGCCAAGATATACAGTAGCAGAGGTTTACCCTGAATCGGTGGCATCAATACAGGTGGCTTCATGATGTATTCTTTTAATTACTGAAATGCCTGCTCACATGACTCATTTGAAAGGGACATTCTTATGTAGAAGGTGAGAAAATGGGTGGCACTTGTCTTCCAATTGAGAAATGAACCTTCTGATAGATTGTAGTTTTCCCTATAGGGACCTTAGCTGAGTGAGATTCTTAGGAGGTGGCATTTCCATGATGGCTTTCACTTTAGCTAGGTCAACTTTGATACCATTTGCAGACATTATGTACCCCAGTAGCTTTCCTAATGTAACTCCAAATACACACTTCTTTGGATTGAGGTACACATTAAACTGTTCGAGTCTATTAAAGATTTTATCTAGCACTGCTAGGTGTCCTTCTCTTGTGAGTGATTTTTCCAGAATGTCATCAACGTAGTCTTCCATTATAGTGTGCATCATGTCATGGAAGATTGTGGTCATAGCTCTCTGATATGTTGCACTGACATTTTTCAAACCGAATGGCATGACACACCAACAATAGGTGCCCCAAGGACACGTGAATGCAGTCTTGTGTTAGTCTTCGGGTGCAATTTTTATCTAGTTATATCCAGAAAAACCATCCATTAGTGACAACATGGTGTGCCCTGCCATGAGATCTACAATCATGTCAATGTTCGGTAGGGGGAAATCATCTTTCGGACAAGCTTTGTTCAAGTCCCTGAAGTCATTACATATTCAGAATCTGCCATCTAGTTTAGCAACTAGTACTATGTTTGAAACCCACTCAAGATAGTCTATAGGTCTGATGAAGATGACATCCAATAGTTTTTTAGCTCTTCTTTCACCATGAGGGCTACATGCGGGTGCATCTTTCTAAGTTTTTGTTTTACTGGTTTAGCTCTTAGAACTAAAGATAAATGATGCATTATGAAATTTAGATCTAGCCCTGACATGTCTACATATGTCCAAGCAAAGTTGATTTATTTTCTCTTGAAGAAGTCAGTAAATGCTGGTTTTTCTTGTTCTGTTAAAGCCTTTGCCATGTGGATCATTCTGGGATCATCTCTAGTGCTGACATTGATCGGTTCTATTGGTTCTATCAAGATTGAAGATCTCTCCTGATGTGTAAGATTGGGTAGAGGGTCAAGCCTTTCATCCTTCGGCACCTCAGAGAGGTTTTCACTATTGGATACGTCTTTATATTTACTATTTTCATGATCTAATACTGCCGCGGAATGATTTTCACCATTAGATCTTTCTTTCATTTTGACATTTTTGAGACTGAAAGGCTTGGCACTCTCTCCAAAATAGGCCTTCTCATTGAGTTCTATAGCATAGCCAACTCTGTGGTCTCCTGCGGGTATATGATCTCTAAGCTCAAGATAGTTTATGATGGCTTCATTGTTTTCAAAGGTATCGAGCTCAGGGGTAGTGCCTTGTAGGTCCCAATCTATGAGTTCGGGGTGTACTAGAGGTAAGGGGTCATTAGGTTGGTCCGATTTGATAGTGTTGATGGTTAAGATGGAGTTGTTAAAAGCACGAACGAAGTCTGTGATGGTACTCTCTATTAGCGGATCTGTCAAGGGGGGTATCATTCTTTCCTCATGATTTTCACTATAGTTATTATGCGGGTTAGACTCTAGTGGTCTAGCCCTTGGACCTTGTCCCTCATTAGCATGGGTTGGGTCATACTCCTGAACAACATCGATGCCTTTATCATCACAAGATAGTTCAGAGAGGCTATCCCATTCATATTCATTGGAATTGGTCTAACTGTTCAATTGTAGTTGCTGAATTTGCTCAACCAGATTACTAGTGGATGTTTCTAGTTGTTTGCCTTTATTCTTATTTGCTCTGTTGGTTCTTGGTGCTCTAGTGTACCCTAGCCATGTAGTATATTGGGTTGTCAAAGTATGAGGTTGGATGGGTTCAGTAATACCATCTTTTCTTGAACTAAGTGGACCATGTCCTTCGTACCCCATTCTTTGTAGCATTTGGAATCCTTGACTGTATTATTCAGTTGGTATAGTGTGATGGTCATGTTGTGTCAATGAATTGCTCTCATCTTTGTATAACCACTGTAGGATATCTTTTTCATTTCTCTCATCTTTGAGGCTTCCCCATTTGACAAATGGTCCTTTGGTAGCTTTGTCTGCTTTGGGTTTGCTCAAAGTAGGTCTTTCATATGATCTTGGAGATAGGGGGAGCTGTGCCAAGTAGAGAGATTGAGAGATTATGTATTCACCCAAGCCCTTGTCTTTAAGTTTGAGTTTAGGTTGAGAAGCTTTTGAAGTGGAAGCAAGTGAAGCTAGGTCAATATGAGACAAGGATGAAGCAGAAGCATGGTTATTTGGGATCACAACCTCATGTTTAGGCTGAATGGAATTGTAATATTGGAATGGATTGGGGTCACCTTGTATAGTGATCTCTTGACCTTCATAGGGGAACTTGATGCACTGATGGTATGTTGAAGGTACTACTTTCAGAGCATGTATCAATGGTCTACCAAGAAGAATGTTGTATGCTAGCTCCATATCGAGGATTTGGCAAGCCACATCTTTTACTATAGGTCCCACTCTAATTGGTAAAGTAACAATTCCCTTGGAAGTTCTTTCCTCTTCGTCATAGGCTTTAATAGTGATTTTCCTTTTTGGTTCTATAGCCTTTTCTAAAAACCCCAATGTAAGAATTAGCTTCAAGGTGCAAATATTCAAACCAGCTCCTCCATTGATTAGGACTCTTTTGATCTTATGTTTGTGTATGAAGGCTTCGATATGAAGAGAGGCATTATGGGGTTGGGTGATTGACATATCATCCTTTTCAGTGAATCATAGGGAATGAGGTGAGGTAATGTGGCCTATCATGGTTTGAAATTATTCTTTAGCGAGGTTTGTAGGGACGGAGGCTTCTGCTAAAGCTTTGTCAAGAATGGCCCTATGAGATGGGGATAGACGTAGAAGTTCCAAGATGGAGATATGGGCAGGTATCTGATGTAGCTGATCCAAGATATTGTACTAATTAACCAGAGTGGCGGGAGTTCCTCTAAGGGTGACTCTATTGCTGCGGATGGTATCATTGCAATCAGGATCTCTGTTTATAGTGATCACATTGATGTGTGAATCACCTTCTGAGATATGGTTAACAACATGGTCAAAGCCAACATTTGTGTAATTTGTGTTGTTAGATCCACTTTTGTTTCGGTTAGAAGGTCCTCCCTATTCATAGTTGGGAAGAGGATCCTTGAATGCCTGGTGATCATTGTTAGAGGTATGCCCATCAATTGATATTTTGTTTTGCTCAATTAAGTCTTGGATAGTATGTTTTAGCACAATGCAGTCATTTGTTTTGTGTGCCTTATTTCGGTGGTACTTGCAGAAATCATTATCATTCCACCAATGGGGTTTGACTTTAGGTTCATACTCTCGTGCCATGGGAAGTGTTATGATCTTGTTTGTGATTTACTTTCGTAGGGCAGTTTCCAAGGATTCTCCCAAAGGGGTGAATTTTCTCCTAGGTTGAAAGTTGGTAAATTGAGATTCAGTGTTTCTTGGTTTGTTTTGAGGAGTTGACAAATTGAAAATTGGTTGCTTAGGTGATGCATTCTTGGCATCCACCACCCCATCATTCATGATGTTTTTGTTCTTCATCCAGAATCTAGGTTTGTCTATGTTGGTGTTGGTACTAGGAGTGTCCTTATAGAGTTTTATTTGACCCTTGGTAATTAGAGCTTTTTCAATGATGAGACCCATCTCAATGACCTTGCTGAAGGAAGTAGGACATTGGATTTGTATTTAATAGCTCAGGTCAGTTTGTAAGTTGTGTACAAACATTTCCAACATTTATTTTTTGGGCATTTGGTGTGGACACTTGCTTGCTAGTTGTCTCCATCTTTGTAAGAAGGCAGCAAAAGATTCCCTACCTTTTTGCTTGGTGTTACAAAGATCTAATATTGAGGTGTCGTGCTCAATATTGTAAGAGAAGTGGGTGACAAATTTGTCTACAAGTTCGTTGAATGTTTTGATGCCAGGTGGTAGTCTAGAAAACCACTCCATGGCTTGTCCTCCCAAGCTTCTAGGAAATAGTCACATAAGGTAGGTGTCATTGCGTGTGACCTCAAGACATGCAGCATTGAATTCCCTAATGTGGTCCCTTGGATCACCCTTTCCTCGATATTTATCAAATTTAGGTACCTCAAATTTAGAGGGAAAAGGTATCATAATTAAGGTCCTATCAAAAGGGTATGGTGAAATATCCTCTAGGGTGTAATGTTTAGTTGATGCTCCTATTTTCATATCTGTGAATTGTTGTTGTAGGGCTTGGATTCGTTGGTTCACTAGACTTAGGGCATCCGTAGCATCAATGTTTGTTTTTCTTTTATCCGCGAGTATGTCCTCATGTCTACTTCCCTCAGCATTTCTTTCTTCTTCAGTTTCTTTGAGAGCCTCTACGTCAAAATCTTTAGGGAGCTTGACTCCTAGATTTGCTAGGTGTAAAAAGAATTTGGTAGGATCTTGGGCCAGTATCTTTTCCAATAGGCATTAAAATTTTGGGTCATGCTGCATTTGAAGGATCTCTTCCATAGAAATTTCTTCTTCACTTTCATGACCGCTTTGAACAATTTTCTCAGCCATTTCAATCTGCTTTTGTTTTTGAGACCGTGTTAAGACCATGCAAGTGGCGACTAGAGATGAGATGAAGTGATTCTGAAACAAGAGGTGTAAGAAGTCGACAAGATTTTAGCAAGGTTCTTCTTAGATCTAGTTGGTGTCAAACAAGGTTGGGTGTACAAAACGATAGTCAAAGTAAGGATGATAGAAATCCATTTACTTGATGTTGACTAGTCTAGCACAGTCCACTAGTGGAGTTCCGATAGAAAAGGATAAGTGATCCTTGATAGAGGAGACTTACTAGGTTTGTTTGAGATGTGATGTGATCAAGAAGAGCTTGGTTCTAACCTTGTTGGATTTTGGAAGAAATTTGTGAGATTTTGGATGAAAAAGTAGTTATGGTATGGAAGAAGAGGGAAATGTTTGTCTTGCACGATTTTGGTTTGATTTTGGAATAACTGAGATAGTGTTTGAAATGGTTTTAGAAAAGTTGAAGATTTTGCTCTTGGAAGGTATGGATTTTACTTTTTGGTTTGAATGCGCAGCAGTTTAAATAGGCCACTACATAGTGTAAATGCGCCACAAGTCGAATCAAATGCGCAATTCTGGTGATGTTTCAAATACGCTGCAATAGAGTTTAAAAGTACTAAAAGTTAGATCAAATGCACCACTGGTCATGGTAAATGCGCAACTCTGGCTTTTGTCTTGGTTTTTTAGAATTTTGGAAATTTTTTTCAAGATTTTCCTATTTTTGGTTTGAAAACTTGGTGTTTTTGAGAATTGATGCTCAATTATGGTAAAGACACAGCAAACACATAGAAGTTTTCATGATTTTTATCTTTTGTTATTTTTGGACTATTTTGACTCAAAACAAGTACACCCTAGGCTGGATAGGACAATATTCGTTGAATCCTCTAGCTATGCATACTCAAAGCGTGTAGCTCCAGGATCTGGTAGCACCAGCTCCCCTCCACAGCACTCACTTCTCATGCATACCAGATCCAGGTTTTCTTAGGCTCTTACCCCCACTAAACCTTAAGATTGTCCCTACTACCTCTATTAAGAGTCACATGAATCAAGGCCGCTTCAAGAGCTCCGCCCTTTGCATCAACAAATAGGGGTTTTTGGTATACTACACAATTGGTTCAAAGTCAAGGAAACCATTTGAGTGGTTACACGTGCGGTGACACTACTCTCCATTATGGAGTCTCCTAGCCTTAAAGGGTTACACCTTAGAGGGTTTTGGGGGAGGTTGGCCATCGGTGTAACACAATAGCACTCGTTGCAGGAGGTTTTCACCTCAAGCACAATTTATTTTAAGTGGCTTGGTAGGGCTTGGCTTTAGCCTGTTACCACTCAGGGTTGTTCCCACTTGGACAGGCGTGCATCCAAGGGTAGGCCCCTCTAAAGGTTAAACAAATGGAATAATAGGTCTGGCGTTCTGGTCACCCAATTAAGGGGAGAGCATAAGCCTATTGTCATTCACAGTCACAGAATACACTGATTAATCCTAACCTAGTTAAAAGTAGAAAAACTAATTGGGCCATTCTACTTGTGCACTCACGTGGCTGTTAACTTTGAAGTATTTAAAACATAGCAATGTTCATTCCCATTTGTTGAGATAGCAATGATCTAATCTAGGAAAGAAATCAACAATGCAAAGATAGCAGTGGTTCAATTACTTTCCATCCTAGTTAGAGACTATGTGGAATTTGCATGCATACATTTTTTTGTTACTTTTTCCCTTAATTAGTCTAAGTGAACTAATTAATGCAACTAAAATGATCTAATCTAGCCTCTAATCTTGCAAAACAAATGTTAACTCAAACAAAAAAATTAGATGAAACCCTAAAATAACAGTCTAGAATAGAAGCGGTGCTATGCAGTCTAAATGTGCAGAAACAAAACTTGCATGCACCGTTGTACAGAAGCACTAAGACATGTGTTAAAAGCGTTGTAACAAGAGATATATGCGCTATTTTAACAAATGCATCGTTATACAATGTAAAAGCACCGCGATGGAAAGTGTATGCGTAGGTAATATGCAGGCATTGGAATAGGGATCGGATGCACCATCATAGAGGATGAATACACCGTAGTGTTGTAAGTGCCATGGTAGAAGGTAAAAGCGTCGATCCAGAGAGTGTTTGCGCTGGAGTATGAATGTGCTGTAACAGGAGTCAAATGTGTCGAATCAAAGGGTGCATGCGCCGGATGAACCTGTCAAAAACCTGTATGACACTTGTATGAAACCTGTCTACAAGAAAACTCAAATTTTGATTAGAATAAAGGGGCAAGGGCCCCAGGTGGGTGCCAAAATGTGAGGGTAAAAATGGGATAATCAATTTATTATAATAAACCCAAACATCAATAGAATAAGAAGGAAAAGGAGATTGAAAATAACAAAGAGAAGATACTCACAACCTTTACCTTTCAACTTCCATTGCTCGCCTTCTCTGTCTTGATCTTGATGGAGATGAATGTTGGCCCTCAGGAAGCTTGCTTCCTTGCTTCAAAGTTCTCAAGATGACAAGATGAAGTTGGCTAGGATACTTTGTGTGATTGAAGATGAGCTTCAACACAATAATGAAATGGATGATATGAAGTGCTATGATGGTAAGGGTGCCAAAGGCACACTAGAGTTTCTGCAGCATAAGTTTGCTCAAACGATGGATGATAAAATGAAGAAGAAGAGGGTTGTATTTATAGAGTTGTGTGAGAGAAGATCAATGGTTGAGAAGAAATAAGAAGATCGACGGAGGAGAATGGTTAAGGAATGTGCAACAAATAGGAGAAGGACATGTGTCATTCAAAAATAAGCTTTGTTGAGTTAATTGCTCTCTTGATGAGGATGAATTTTGTTTTTCTTAAATTAGAATTTATTTTTCTAATTTAAGAGCAAAGTTGCTTTAACTCAACTTTTTCTTTTTGTGTGACAAGAAGAATATATTTTTAGAAGATTTGAAGATTTTTAGAAGATAAGAAAGCATAATTAAATAAATAGATTTATTTAATTATTTGAGGATATTCTGGAGGAATAAATAAAATATATAAATATATTTTATTTTGTGGAGATTTAAGATTTTATTTAAATAAAATTGCATTTTATTTAAATTTGGAAGAATAAAAGATTTTAATTAAATAATTAAAATTATTTAATTATTTTAGAAGAATGAAGTTGATGTAGATGAATTTAAGTAATTAAATAAATGTAATTTATTTAATAATATGAGAGGAGATGAATCAAATAAATAAATAAATTTATTTATTTATTGATAGAGTAATGTGAAGATGGAATAAATATTTAAAATATTTATTTAAGTATAGTCATGTCATTTTTAGGTGTATACATATGTATGTTTTGGATGTGCACTATTTGATTTCTATTAATCATGTATTTTGTCTTCTTGTATTCTTGTGATTGTAAATTATTTTTTCATGCCAAGTTAATCGATTGTGCTAAGGTGATAGGATACATGTTATTCTACCTTGAACATGTGTTGATTGGTTTATACATTAGACATCAATTGATGAGTGCTCTCATAGTATGGGATATGAGTAGTAATAAGTGTGGGATGTTGCATGTAATGCCCCGTCATGCAACCCTAGAGCGTTAGACTAACAAGTGCAAAATTTTACAGAAATATTTTTTTTTGAAGCAAGAAAATGCATTTACATTAAATAAAGTTGACACAATTCACTACATTTAAATAAGTTGAACAACTAACACCTCTAGGGAACATAACTGCATCAGATAAATATGATTCATTACAATACAAGTAAAATACATTATGATACACTGAAGAGGATTACATCATTCATTTGCAAATATGAATATCTACAAAAGTTCGAATACAAGATTACACGATTTCTAGATTATAGATTGGTTACAACAGTTTACAATATACAACAAGATTAAACAATACTAAAAGTAATATATAGCTCTAAGAATGCAAGTGCAAATCTGGAATTGGAAGCACATCTGTAGTGATCACGAATCAGGATGATCAAGGAAAACCAATGGATTAAGCTCTTCCACCCAACCATGTGGAACCCTGAGGTCCACCCTCTGAGCTAGGAGATAACAATGAGGTTCCACTAAGACAAGGGATACAAGAAGACATATACAAACTCGACACAGGCTATCCAAATAATCAAAAAACAACACAAATCATCGAAATCATCAAGACAAGATAGAACTCTAGAGGTCACAACAAAGATAAAAAGGAAGTAACTAGACTGCAGTAGGGAGAGTGTCATTGCATGGTCCTAGCATGGGTTATCCAGGCTATCTCTCTCTAGAAACTGACCCCCATCTATGGTTACCCTGGCAGCCTCTCTCTAGGCACCAGCCCCATAGGGTGACACATGCGGAGCCGACACATCCTCTCATGGAGACAAGGAGTTCAACCTTGCCAACCAAGCCTTCTCATCCCATCCTTAGCCTGTGAGAGTACTCAAGGCATGGGTGAGGCATCATACTTATCTTGTTATGTAAATTACTACCCAACCCACCTAAATAAATTATTAAGTTATCACTTGATTACAACTTTCATGGGGTTACCCAAGCAGCCACTTTGGGCACCGGCCCCACCATGGAAGCCACCCTCCTTCGTGCAACTAGAAACCCCTAACCAACATCTAGAAACCAATAACATACATGGACAAGGGATCACAAGGCCTCTATCTTTTAGCAAACCAATAAATTACATAGACCATTTCAAATTTCAACTTCAACAATAAAACTGTCCCCTATCCACTTGAAAATCTCAAATCAATAATAAATTGGAGCCCAAGTAGCCTAACCTCTAGAGTCGGTAAGTTGAACTCAATACCACTATACACAAGTTCATCTCCCAATATGGAAACAAGGGTTTAAATGACTAGGACATTGCCATAGTACAATATGACTCAGGACCAAAAATAACATAATCAACCAATTACCTCACTACTCCCTAACAATGGAATTTCCAAGCAAGACCATATTTAAAATTAACTCAACATATCACCATTGAACAATTTTAAACTAGAAAGCACTAAAATAAACCACTAAGAAAGAAACATACTAATATGATTAGTTAAGATATGCAAGCATAGATACTATATCAGAAAGAATATAGATATAAAATATTTTGATAATGATAAGAGACTTCGAAAAAGAAATGCTCTAGTAGACATGTATGTAAAAGTGAGAGCTCAGACAAAGTACATTAACTATTCAACAAATTGCCTCAAAGAGATGTCAAATTATGGAATGCAATGATTAAAGCATATGTATAGAATGGATTTGTAGATTTATTAACAACAATCAAGATGGCATAGGAATGTCTGTCACTAATTGATACATATCTCTGAATTAACAAACTGGGTAATGCTAACTCTTTTGGATATAGTTTTCATAGGTAAGAGTTGGATCTTATATAAATTTTTTAGAGAAACCCAATTTGAAAATATAGAGTTATTGGTGACGTAATTAACTGTTTTAACAGAAATGAAATGAGTGAAAGGTAGACAGTCATAAAATATTCATATCTCCAAACTAAAAAATTGGGTATGGACAATTTTTGGATATGATTTACATAACTAGGTCTTGCACCATATATAAAAACCTTAGAGGAAACCAGCTCATAAAACTAAAGTTATGGCTAACGTAACAGATTGCTAAAACAAAGACAAAATGGTTGAGGAGTAGATAGTCACAAAATATACATAAATCCAAAATGTCACACTGGGTATGGATGGTTTTTGGATATGATTTAGGTACCTAGGTCATACACCATATATAAAACATTTAGAGGAACCCAGTTCGTAAAACTAAAGTTATGGCTAATGCAACAGACTACTAAAATAGAGATGAAATGGCTGAGATAGATAGTCACAAAACATTCATATCTCCAAAATGACAAACTGGGTATGATCAATTTTTTGATATGATTTAGGTAACTAAGTTGTGCACCATACATAAAACATTTAGAGGAACCCAATTCGTAAAACAAAATTTATGGCTAACGTAATAGATTGTAAAATCAAAGATGAAATGAGCGAGAGATAGATAGTCACATCAATTAGTGATTCTCAGAAATGCAATGATACAAACATGCAAAATTGGATCTGATAACAAGGCTTCTAACCTCTCAAGAAAATTACTATCAACAGGGAAAATTATAAATCAAACATTTGCTTCAACAGAAAAATGGGACAGAAATTAGAACCAAAGGAACCTGATTTCACTTGCTTGACTGGGCTGAAGTTTTGATGCCGGGTTCAACTGTTGCAGCCACAAACTAGTCTCCCTCCAAAAGTTCCATCTGCTAAAGATTCTTATAAGAGAGAAATCTCCCCCCTAAATACAACCCAAAAACTCCCTATTTTTAGCGAAAGAAAACCCCTAAAATCTTCCAGAAGATTCCCCCCCACAAGAGGCAATAACTCTTGCATGAACAATATCTTATAGTTTGCTATTTTAAACATTTTACAACCAGACCAAGATAAATATATTTTATGGTAACATAAATATTATTATTCATTTATTTATTTCTAGTTGCAATTACATTTATTACTATTATTTTTTAACTTAATTTCTAGAATAATATATTTTCCATAAACTAAATTTACATAAGGACATTTATATATTTATTTATTTAACAAAAATGCTTCATAACTAATTATTTTATTTTAAGGCAACAATAACCAAAACAATACCAACAAAATAACCCAACTGTCAAACCATACCTGACTACTATGCAAGATCAAAAAACAAGACCACCACAACAATGACTGACTATCATGACCAAACCGACAACATTGACAGGGTACACAACCGGATACTTATCCTCTTCAAGGATGATGGCTAGGCTAGGGGACCATATGTTATCTCCATTCAACAACTTCCATTGGTATGAAGGAACGCTCAGACCTTCCAATTCAGGTGAAGTTGATGCTTGGTACCTGTAACCTATAGCAAACAAAAGTGTCAAATACATACATATAATCATCCACGTAGGCACATAGTGACAGGGAATCACAGAGTAGTAGGGTACTCATTATGAGTAATACTACACTGTCCCTTCACAAAACACATCACAAGTATCCACATTAAACAAATTTATTAGTAAATAAACAACCAGATAACACATAGACAAATAATCACATTAATCACGTAGTAAAACTAATCTACATAATCAATTAACCTATAACTGATCACGACATAAGCATAATGTACTAATCATAAAGTATCAACAGTGTCATCATAATAAACATCAATGAGTGTCATCAACTACATCATAATAGTAAGCCTACCATCAACATGTCTATCATACCCTAAGTATTCTGAGTATTTTACCTTCTTCTTCATGCTCCCTAGCCTAACCACCTTCTCATCCAAAGTGAGAATGGAGGGGCACTACACTGCATATGGTTTTGAGTGTATGGTATTAGTTGAGTTCAATGTTGTTACAACATCTTTATGAATATTGCAATGAGGTATTGATTATATAAATGTTGTATCTAATCTTGTATGTGCATTGTAAATTACTGTGCTTTGTATCCTTTCTAGGTGATTGATTTGGTGTGTTGCACAGACTTGGATGGTTTGGTATGATGAATTGGTGTGCTAATGATGTTATGAACTTATGTTGTGAAGGTGATTGATCTTGGGTAAGTTGTACATTAGATTATATATCTATGTCAATGCAAAGAGAAATGAACTAACGAGATAATCAATAGTGTTAAATGTATTTCACACCTTTGGGTTATAAGTTGAATACTTCATTGTCAAATTGAAGGTTGGGGAGGAAAAGGATTTCATCTAATGTGTGGGTTCAATACCTCCCCCAATGGTAACTAGAGCTTGGATGGATTAACTTGTAGATTCAAATTGAATACCTTTGTATTTGCATATTGTACTTTGTAGAAAGACCATATTTGCTTATGTGGCAAGTTGGGCCAAGCTTATTGGCCTATTTGTGTTTATTGTAATTATTACGAGGGTTGAAGTTATGCACCCTTATATATTTGAATATATGTAAGCTATACTATTCATTGATTGTACTAATTATGTAGTTGTGGAATTTCTAAATTAATGAAATTCACTTAATTGATTCTCAATATTGTTTTGCATGCATAGTATGGGATATGTGTTGTAATTATTTATTTAGTAAGAGAAAATTTTCTAGTAATTTTTTGGGGTGTGGTACACTATCTTGAGTAGAAATTTGCATCTAGACTCTAGAAAGATACTTAATGACATAACAGGAGTCATAGAGGGCATGGTCCCTTCAAAAATAATTTGCAACACAAAAAAATACTAAAAATTAGTTGGCTTCCTATATTAGTGGGTGGAAGACGAAAGTAAAACTACCACCGTGCTACATGTTTATCTAAGCTTCTATCTACATTGACAATAAGTCATGGGCCCTAGTTATGAACTAGGTTTTGAGTGTATGGATTGATGACCAAACAAATGTGGAGACTATGAAAAGTTTCCATAGTATAAATACCTAAACTACATGCAACCAGTGTTGCATACAATCCTACCTAAACTTAGACAAAATATATGAGCATTGAAATCACCATGATGTCCAAGAGATATTTTTTAGAACAATGGAATATAAAATATCAATGAATATAACTGCCATTTACTGATTGGTACTCCCAATATCATAAAAGATGAATATGGTTGTGGACAAGATTGATTTTATGGTCTCACAGCATCTTTAATGAAATATCAACCAAGATTAAGTAAAATTAGAAGTCCTAATCAAACAAAAAAAGATTTGACAATGCAGAGACAAAGTTTTGTGTTAGTCAAACATGAATAAAAACATATTAAATTTATGGTCTTGCATCTCTATAATAATTTGTCATCTAATTTTCCGTATTATCTCAACACTATATAAATATTAGAGTATATTGAGTATTTTTGGATATTTACTTTTATAGAAATGAGTGAGTTTTTTCTAAATATCTATTTTTTTAGGTATCTATAAAATCTTTTTTTTTTCAAATTCTACATTTTATTAAAGTTAAGTTTATTTAATTGTGATCAAATTTGTTCTAAATTATTTTTGGCTCTCCTTATTAATCTTAGTAATAAATAATCTTTATAATCATACTATTTATAAAAGTGTCACACATTTTATATTCTAGAAGTGTTGTTGATTGCACAACATGTCCCACTTTCCCTAAGAACATCAAGGATCCTCTTTTGAAATATTAGTGGTCTTAAATGCTTTGATTTGTTATTCTATGTAACACTTCTATATCAACAGACCATTTGAATAGTATAGGTACTGCGATTCATTTATAATTGAATTGAGTAGCATTTATACACTTGATAGACAATTTCTTAGCTTAGTCAAACTACAATCATTTTTAAAGGACATAGACCATAGAGTAAAGGTAGTGCTACATATATCCCTATGGCATTCAACTCGGCATCTAAAGCCAAACATTGTCTAGTGCATCATCTCCCTTTTCAATAGATGTCATGGAATTAATTGATAAAAGTTGGATATCATGTGGGAATCATTGATATTGAGGGTCCATATACACATATCCCATGGTCAATGTAACAAAGCTTATATCCAAACACCACTCTAACCAAATGAATACATGAACTATGCCAATGGGACTTCTTTTGGGAAATGTTTTACAACCTTAATCAGATTTAGATATTCTAAAGTCTTTCTTGACATTTGTTAAATGTTTTAATGAAAACTATTTTTTTTTAATAATAGGTAAAATATGGTTTTTTAAAAGGACCCAAACACTTGTACAACCAAGAATAGAGCACTCAAGCACAACTACCAATAGCTAGGCACAAAGGCAAAAGAGGTAGGGCTAGGACAACATTGAGAGACCACCACCCAAACACTACTTGCAATCCTTAAACTTGACCCAACAACCCTCACACCCATAAATTGGGTGTGAGGGTTAGACACAATATTTGCAAGGCCTTTCTTCCTCTTTTGTACTATTGTCCAATAAACTAAATCACACTCTTCACTAGGACTAGATGTCAAAGGAAGAGAGTCTGCCTTTACTACCATAATAGGAGCCATAAGGGAGACTGAATGAGTAAGAGAGATTTAAGAATGTCTATCAAACAAGGAGGAAACTTGAACTAGCTCAATTGGAGCATCTGCCAATGGTAAATTAGAGGAAAATTCATTGACCCAATAGAAGCAAGCATGATAGACATGACAATGATAGGGATCAAGTTTAACTACCATAGGAGGATCGAGCTCAACCAAATCAGATGAAGACATGGGAGGGTGAGAATCTAGAGGAAGCCCAAAGGTGATCAAGTGCTGAGGAAGAATGTTCCTCCATAAAGAATTCACCCCATTAATCTTACACTTGGAGCGATGACACTTCAAATCTAAATGTCCCATATCAAAGCATCAACAATGCTATAATGGCAAGCCCTCATAATCCAATGGTTTAACCTAAGGCTAACCCTCCACCTAAAGAACAATATCTGTAGGAAGATACATAGATAAGTCAAAATCCACCAAGATGTAGGCAAAGGTCATGTGGGAGAAACATGAGTTTGTAGAGTAAGACATCAAATAGCAACATAGTGCATTATTAATACCTTCATAGCATGAGTCTAACCAAAACTACAATGGGAGGTTAGGCATCTGTACCTAGATGGGAATGATATCAAAGGATTTAGTAGTCGGTTGAATGACAGGAACTAGGGTTTGAGCATGAGAGAATGCTACCCCCACATCAAAACTTGACTATAGAGCATTGAATCCCTATAGTCAACAAAGTAAAAAACCACTATGAAAACCCCCTAGCACAAGGGTAAATCTCCATTTTTCCTACAATGAGGGGTAACCAAGATTCTGAGAGCCAATTGTGGAGCTCAATGAGAAGAGACTAGAAATGGTGAAAAAGTAGCCATTCAAACTCCTTTCCACAAACATTCTTCTCCCTTGACCACCTCCACCCCAAAATGCATGATAGAAGTAGTTCTAGCACATCGTAGAGCCTTGGCCATCCTTAGAGGAAGAGAACAACCCCAACATCAGTAGACATGGTAGGAGAGGTGAACATAACCACAACATTTGCAAAGGTGTAAGGACCTATGCCATCCCTCTACCCCTTCACTTCGTCGAGAACAACAAGCTCTGGATTAGATTGAGGAGTGCCATTAAACACGGGGACATTGCAAGCAAAGCCGATGTTGTGCCCAACAACCAAACTAGAGATAGATGAAACATTACCCATTGCTACATGATTCTTACCAAAAATGAGAGCAAAAGAGTTCACATTAAGGTAAGACTTGACCCCAGTGCAAGCAACATCCTTCCCCATAGAAGAAATGGGAATGGAGTTTGGGGAGAGAGAGAGAGAGAGAGAGAGATGAGAGAGAGAGAGAGAGAGAGAGAGAGAGAGAGAGAGAGAGAGAGAGAGAGAGAGAGAGAGAGAGAGAGAGAGAGAGAGAGAGAGAGAGAGAGAGAGATTCCTCCTATGATTCCAAAGAAAGGGCATGGGAGGAAGGGCACAAGAGCACCATTGCCAGTAATAATCAGGAAAAATGACAACCAAAAATATTAGTTGAATGGTGAAAATTGTATACCTAGTTCTTTTCTCCTTTCATTTGTGACTCACTTTGACCATGTTAGCCTTTAAGAAACAACTAGCATACAAGTGGCATGTTTATGCACTAATAGTTCGCATATTTCATGAACCTAGTTTGATTTTTCCTTTGCACATAACGAGAAACCAATTCCAATCCTCATTTTACTTATTTACCTAGTTAGTTTGAAATAATAGCATGAAATTGAACTTGATTTGATTTTGTGGTGCACTCGTCTTTTCTAAAATTCAAAAAATTAAATTAGGTACACGTCGTTCCTTTCTAACTAACTTAATGTGCAAACTCTCTTTCTTTCATTGTACACTAACTTTTGGTTGACAAGAGGATTAAAAAATAATTATTCTAAGCATAATTTCACACATATCATAATAGCATTGACTAACTTTTAACAACATTTACTATTATTTCCACTTTCAAACATTATGAAATAACATAGTAATCTCTACACAACACTTACTAAATAATATAAATAATAACATTGGTGAAATAAAAATTATTAATACGATGATGACACATTATAAAGATGTGTTAAAATCTGATTTGCTATACTCAAATTTATCTTTAAAAATGATGATAGCTAAAAGAGGAAGACGTATACACCACACATACCACCGGCCAACCTATTTTCCATGGTGTATACGGATTTAATTGTTTAGTCATAAAATACAAGTTAGCTGTGAACTTGTAAACTTCTCCAGCATGTAAGAGGAAGATTAAAAAAAAAAGAGTTTGCAGCAAAGAAAAATAGTTTGCCATTAATATCCAAACAAATTATTTTAACCTTTGTGTTCATGATACGAATAGTATGAGCAAAGTGTGAGTTTGAATCTCTGTAGTTTCTCAGATATCCAAATTTCAAAGCAGTCAGGAAATATCAGTTTTAGCAATTTTATATTTTATTTAAATTTATCTTTGATTATTAAATTATCATTTGTTCGAGAATTATTCTGGAATATTACCATGTACCTAACATTTGAATAGTTGATATTCTAGCACCTGAAAAGAATATCCCCACTTCTAATCTTGATTAGCATGGGCTAAACCTGTATAAAATTTCAAACAATTTCTAGATGGTTGAAATTGATGTAGTTATGATTATGGAGAAGAAATAAATTATAAGCCGGTATATGCCAAGGTCTCACGCAACATAGAGCTGTGCACGCCAAGGACGACAGCGCTCAAGACTTGCACTCAACAAATTCACTTCACTCTCATTATCTATAAATATGTTGCTGTTGTTGTTAAGGTCTACAATTTCTGTTATCATTTTCTGTCTGTGGGTGAATGAACAGAGAATTTATTAGACACTGAAAAGACTTGGAGGAGTGAAACACATGATAATGGGTGAGCTTGTGAGCCTGCGCTACTGTCTGTTAGTTGGTGTGATGATATTGTTTGCTGTAGCTCCTGCTCATGTGCAGGGTTGGGGAAAAGAAGGACATTATTCTACGTGCAAGATTGCAGAAGTAAGTCTGTTTTCAAAAGGGAACCTGTGAAATCTAGATCTATAATTTAAACCTCAATGTTTTTCTGCACTTTATGCTCTTCTACGTAATCCAATGTAGTATGTGTGTGTCTGCACTTTATGCCCTTCTATTTAATCCAATGCTTGTGGGTGTCTGTGCAGGGCGTGTGCATCTGCATGCATTCTACTTAAATATCATCAACTTTAATAGTTAAACAGTCAATAGTAATTTTACACCTCATTCACAACAAAAAGTATTTGTCCTATTTCTACTAGGGAAAATTAACTTTTGATTGTTGAAGTGGATGATATTTAAAAATAGCTGTGTCATGTGGGTGTATATACATACAAAACAAATTATTTGGTGACATATAAGTACATCAAACATATATAATTTAATATATAATTATAGACCAATTTTTTTTTATTTGAAATATTTTTTATAAATATTTTAAAATGATGAAGATAATATAGATTCTTAAAATAAAAATTGTAATTTTAGTACAAACTATTAGTCTTACCATAAAAATTTGGTTCATTGATATGGCTTCATATAAGCAAAATTACTCTGCCAAACATATGGCACGCAACTACTCTATCCTCTTCCCTAATAGATTCTTAAAAAATAATCATAGGTCATTATATACTCACATACACACCTAATAAAGTTTGATTTGGCAATTATTATTAGGTGGAAGAGATAATAGAGCATCAAAGTGAAGTGGAAAGACCAGCTTGGTGGTACTCACCCCAAGGTCATTATATACTCACATACGCACCTAATAAAGTTTGATTTGGCAATTATTATTAGGTGGAAGAGATAATAGAGCATCAAAGTGAAGTGGAAAGACCAGCTTGGTAGTACTCACCCCAATATAGATAAGCAAAAGTCTTAGATCATGGTAGTTAACTTAGGTTAAAGATATGTGATAAAATAACAATCAAATGGGATCCTAATCTAATCTTAGGCCCTATTTGTGTATTAGTATTTTATTATTTTATTTAAGGAATCTTACTTAGCACATCTAGTGTTATTGGAGCTATTGTAAGTGTCTTGGATATTTATTAACACTTGTTAGATTTTAACCTATAACAAATGAAACAATAATATTTAATATCAAGAAAATAAATATGATATCATTATTTAGAAGGTTATAAAAATTTATATGTAAGCACTGACTATAAATATTAAACCTCTTGTTAGAAATCTTTCAACCATAAATATAGTCTACAGGTTACAAGGTTTCAAGTTCAGTCTTAATCCTTCCATTCAATCTTTATTGTTTGTAATACTTATTCCGCTATTTATTATTTAATTATTTGAGAGAAATTAAGGTTTTGAAAGAAACCTAGCTTATCATATGCATAGCTTCTACCATTTTCACAAAATTATAAATAAAAACTTCACATAGTCTACTAATTAGTTTTGATAAAATGGAGAGGCTTTCCAATGCAAAAGTTTTCAATTAGATTATCAAATTGATATATTATTATATTGGGTTATTCGATCCCATTTTGCATTAAAGACACTTTAGAAAATTTTATTGAAGCAAAGTAATCAAGGATATGATTTTGGCACACTCACAAAACTATTATGGTAAGTTTATATATATTCTTAAGTCTCATAAATTAGCTATTGTGAGTTATTGACATTATAAATTTGAAAATATGCCTACATCTTAATAAATCTTTTATAACCAAGAAAATAAAGTCATCCTCCATTTTCAACCTTGTTAGGTGGGCTTTTGGGGGGGTATGTATGACATCAAGTAATGAGCTCTCATCTATCATTAAAGAGATGAGGGACACCCTATTAGATGCTCTAGATAAGCCTTACAAGAATTCAATCTCCTTGCCATGTCAAGTTCCCTAAAGATAAGGTCAACTCTTAGGTTTATAATTAGCTTATTTGGCTATTAAGTCCCATCTTTCTAATTTTAGACTTCATCAAATGCAATGATTGATTTTGTAAACATGTAATTTTTGAAAACAACATTCAAAATATTTACATTGTTTACCAACACGCCTCCAAAAATTGGTCGAAATATATACATTTGATTTATAAAGGATAGAGGCCAAGCATTTTGTCCTTGTTAAACCAAAGTGAGATGAACTTCAAATCCTATGTCCCCATAGTATTTATTAAAGAGGTGGGGTATGATTTAAAGGTGAGCATATAATCTATTGATGTTAACTAAATTAGTTGCTCATCCATCATTTTTCTTACTGCTAACATCATTATCCATCTAGGCCTTTTGGTACAAGTAGTTTAACACTATAACAAGACACTTCAATAGGTGTGATTGGTCAAGTAAAGTGTAGATCACTATTCAACATGAATGTAAATTTTAGTTATTTCTAGATCTGTTGTTCAATCTATCATATAGTATTAATTTACCCTCTCCAAAAGAGTCACCTATGATGCATGATATGGATGAGTTGTTAAAGGATAAATTGTAACTTGGTTGTAGGCCCATCATAGTGAATTTTTTATATATTTAGTTGTATGAGTCTATGTATTTGATATTTGTCATTGTAGCCATACTTCCTTACTTATAGATCCTTAAGGAGTCAAAATTAGAAATATGATACCTAGAATTATCTTTTATACCAAATGATTTATTTATGGGGAAGGTGAGATGTTTTAGGAAATTCATGTACGTGATTCTCACAAGCATGTTTAGTTTCTAAAAGGATTAGGTGCAAGTCACACATGACATTGAGAAAATATTATTAACTATTTATATGGTAGCTTGGTTAAATAATACAAGATTATCAATTTATAGAGGTGGTCATCATAGTTTTTGGGCAAAGCCCTCAAGGTATCTCAAAATATTGCACTTTTCAACTCACATGGTTGTAATGTTACCACTACTCAAATAATAAAACATGTGTATCAAACCTTATTTAGGTTGAGTTGAACATTATAACCTGCTAGCTTAGTGAGCATAGGATTCAATATCATGTATACCATGAGTGATGATTTCAAAAACATGAGATCGACATGAACCTCAAAGGTCAATAACCTGTAATCCAACAAAGCTAATTTAAGAACGTGTTAATCTTGTTTCAAACTCACATAGGAATTATACCTAGCTTCTATAGTGGTTACACAACCAACCCTAGTTTAGTAACCAAAGTACATACAATAGTCCTCACCATTAATTTGTAACCCCACTAGATTTTAGTGATTTTTTTTTAGTCAAAATCATTCAATTCATTTACTATGTTAAAGTTAAACAATACTTGAAAAATTATAATGCTAAATATCCTTATACTATATTAACATTAGAAACATTTTGTTTAGAATCCATGAGGCCTTCGAATGTTTCTCATTTCAATTATAATTACTAAAGGTAGTCCCAACATTACTTTTAATTAAAAAATATATTAAATATTTAAAATGTTGGGCTATAATATCGTGTAGAAATATATATTACACAAGCAAAGGGAAAGAATTCTAATAAGTAAAGGTGTTGAAAGAAAACAAAGAGAAGAAATAAATTTATAATATATAAAATGGATTTTTTTTAAATGAATGAAATTGTGAGGTTTTTGCCTCTATTTATACACCATTCATGTATATGACATAAGGATAGGCTCACTAAAGCATGATATTTATCCCAACATAATCATAAAATATAGCATACACATGTAGACCACTTAATACAAGTAAGCTCACTATCATATGTAAGATCCATACACAAGGTATAAAGGATCCAAATAAGATTCAATAATCTAAATTTATACCATAGGGATCATTAACTCAATGGGATCCAAGATGATAAGTTTTATATATTCTAACAAACAATTGTTTACTTCAATTATAATTAATTAAAATAGTCGTAATGAACTCCTTATTTTTATTTAAAAATTATTATATCTATATTACAAATTATCTACATATGATTTGTTACAAGAGTTAAGTGATGTTGATATATAAAGAAACAAACTAGATCCTACCAAATAAGTTATACAAAACAACAAACTTTATGATAATAGTTCAAATGGTGTTTGGTGTCTTTAGAGAGAAATATAGTTTTAAGGAATCAATTATAAATGGTGTTTGGTGGTTTTATAAATAAATGTAGTTGCAAGAATTCAATGTTGACATCAAAACACTTGACTAAGTAATCTAGTCCCTAAAGTTCAATTTGGCATTTAGTGGCTTAAGAGATCAATATATTTGAAGGAATTCATTATTGACATATTAAGATATATGATTAAGTAATTTCTTCTATATTTGAAACAAACTTAACTTGCATGATGGTTTTTTGAACTTGGGTGAAGAGAGTGGAATCTTTCTATTACATAGAAGGAAACCAACTATATTAGACCTCTTTACACCAATAAGGGAGATTTCAAACTTATTATACTAAAAATCCTATTACTATAATACAACAACCTTATTAATCTTGACTTGTATTATTTTTATTGAATGTATATATAGGTTTTTATATTGTTTAAAATTTAGGTACTCATACATGTTGACCTTTTAACTAAACTTAAACTTAATTAATAACAAGATTAAACTTTCAATCAATTAAAGTTCATGGCCTAAAATCAAACATAGTATAATTTCAAGCCCTGTAATATTCGTACCCCCCCCCCCCCCCCCCCCCCCCCCCCCCCCCCCCCCCCCCCCCCCCCCCCACAAAAAGAAAAGAAGAGAAAGATATAATTGTTATCTCTAGAATATAGTACGAAATTATAAAATGAATAACCAAATGGGATGAGCTCTTTCATAAAGGAAACTCATGTTCAAATCACATGAGATATATGTTCAAATGTTGAATATTTAAAACACAAACCCCATTATATCATTTTTCTACAACATTGACATAACCTGCGTAACCTTTTACAATGAATACCATTCTTTATTTTCTATCCATATTGAAGTGTCATAGTTTTATATTTGTGTTGATTAGATTTGTAATAATTTGCATTTAATAGTTGAGAATTTGAATATATTGTTTTGCAGCCATTTCTAAATGAAAAAACTTGGAAAGTAGTGAATGAAATACTTCCAGATTATGCACAAAATGATCTTGCTTCTCTTTGCTCATGGGCGGATCACATGCGGTTTAGATATCATTGGGCTAGCTCATTACATTTCATTGATACACCTGATGACATGTGTGGCTATGACTATTCTAGTAAGTACATTAATTATTTATACTTTTCTTGAAACAAATTATTTAATTATTTAATATTAATAATTGAGCTAGGGTTAGTGTCTTGACTCACAATTACAATTGTGTGTCAACTAGGATCTTGTATATTATAATTTACTTGTGTCATAGTTATATTTTATTCTTGAATTAAATGATCAAATAGTAATTTGTGATGTATGATGAATATTAAATATCTCACATACAATTTATACAAAATTAATAAACCTTATTTCAAAGCTTAAAACAAACTCAAATGAAATTGTTTGATGGACCTTCCTAAAAACACATTAAAAACATAAAATACATATAATATGAGTGAAGTAGAACATCAAAATATATTTTCATAACATAACATGTGTAATTTGAGTGAAGTAGAAGATGTATTTTTTTTTTAACATATTTAATTTAGATGAAATTATTAAAATTTAATAGCCCCATTAATAAAATGTTAAAGATAAATACAACTAAATAAAATGTATTGTTTAGTTTAAATTCATGTATATTTTAAAGAATTTAAAAAGAGATTTAAATATAATTGTAAATAAAACAATGGATGCAATTATATGTTCATGTCCATTACATGAATGATAAAAGTATAATATTTAATACTAAACAAGAGTCATGTTACATCTTGAATTCAAGCATGCAATCCTAGGTAGGGTCAATTCTTTTCTTATATGATAAATAATTAACTATGATAGAAACATTCTTTCTATATTTATGAGCCCTTCATTATGTAGCATGTCATCTAACTTAAATAGTAACTTATTCCTACCTAAGAGTTCATCCACCCTAAACACTAGCTTATCTTTAAAAACTAGCTTATCTTGGTTGTTTGTAAGACTATTCAACTAAACTTAAAAGTCACATTCATTTAGTTAGATTTAGTTTTGTGTTTCCTTGTTGAGATTATTGTATGACATGAGAAATATTTCCCATCTATAACTAGAGGTTAGAGAACAACCCACACATCACAATATCCACAGGTTGCATATTTATTAAGAAGATAGTTGAACAATAAGGAATTCATATAAATTTAATAACAATATGTCCATAGGATTCTTAGATCCAATTAGAAGAGAGCTTGAGGCCCAAAAGGGTAGATTTATAAGAGAGGGACTTATTGAAGATAGCTAGGAGGGAAGAACATATGGATTTTCAAGTTAAATGTGTGCATTTGTAAAACTACAACACATGTTTCATATTTTTTGTTTTAGGATGTATGAGCAACAAGGTTTTTAGGGTTAGATGAAGCATTAGAAGTCACCTATTGGGAGGAAAAATAAAGGATCTTCTAGGATGGGAGACGAGCTTGTGCATCTACTTTTAATTTCCATGTGTACAAACTCTATTTATTTCATTTAATAGTAGAAAAAGAATGATTCCATTTGGCATTAAGCCTTGCATCTAATTGAAGGCTAGGTAAAATCCAAGATTAAATTCTTTGATAGGAAATAAAGTGATGTTTACACCTAGTGATCCCTATATCCAATTATTAAGGAATTCATTTGAAGTTTTCTCCTAATGATTCATATCATGGCCTATGTAAAATTTCATTTGAAGCTTAGGGGTAAGTAGTGATAGGATAAACTAGATTGAATTAATCTATGATGTTGATAGGTGGAATTCATGCTTCAGCCCCTAAAATTTCTTCTTTAATAGGGAGGAGAGGTCCAAATATATTTGATGGTATGAACCCCTTTTGAGAAGAGAGCCTTACTACTAAATGATTTCCATAATGCTAGGGCTATCTCATCCCATAAGGTGCACCTATACCACTAGATTGATTAATTTTAGAAGCTATGACCATGTTTGAGGGACTAAACACATTTCTAAACTTTCCAAATGCTTTTAGTTAGCACAAAGGCTTACAATCTGAAAAGGGAAGATAAAATATTATTAGAGATTGGAAATGGTACCTATTCAAGTTGAAAACTCAAATTCTCTCATGGAAACACATGTTTCTTTTGATGGTTGGTCATATACAAGTTTGTAAACAAGATACTCGTATTCAATCATGTGTACATGTCTTTGTGTTGGATCCCTTCCATAAATTGTTATAATTTAAGCTAACTTTGCTCATCAAAAACTTTCCATGGGATAAATGGCGGAAAAAAAGAATTCCATTCACCTCTTGGTTACACTATATAAATTCTAAAGATATGATGATTAGGGATAACTAATCCTCATAATCAACAAATCTTTCTTTTAGTTATATGGATAGTGAGAGTCTCTCAATGATCAACTAGGCATAGAAAGCCATTTTATCAAACATCATACCTAAATTGATACAACTCAAGAGTCATGGTCCATAGTTGGGTGGAAAGACAAATTACCTAAATCATGCTCCAATTCTAAACCCATGTTTAATAAATTCCTCATTAACATGTATCCAAGGAGGTAGAATCCCTATGGATGTCATAAGTAACTTTGTTTTATGCATAGACAACTAGGAACTAAAGAAACATAGTATAGGTCAAGCACATAAAGTGTATTGGTGACTTCTTTAGCATTTCTCTATATAAATAACATACTATCATCAACAAAATATGAATTAAGGAAAATAGAATCATTAGGTAGAGAGATTCATTATATTAGATGGTTAGAATGAGCATGTTGTAATAGGTGTGAGAATCAATAATTATCAAGTAAAGGAAAGGTGTACAAGAGGGCAACCTTTTCTGATGGATCTTTGCAAAGGAAAGGAAGGTAAGTGAAGCATTAGCAACTATACATCTATTTTAACATCCACAAACAAGGGTTGCAAATTAGAGATAAGTCTTGGAATAAACATAACCACCTAAGCATCTTACAAATATATTGCCACTTGATTCTATTATATGCCTTGACAAAATCAATATAAATCAGTAAGTTTGTTATGTGCCAATGTTGGTCCCATTCAATAGTCTCCCAGAAAAGAACCAAGTTTTCTAAAATGAATCAACCTCCTAAGGCTCATGTTTTCTCATGCCAAGTACAATTTCTTGTGTTGTTCATTTCATTATTTAGTTATAACATATTCCAAAAGGTGTTTAATAGGGTGTTAGATCTAAGCCAACTTTTAAAAAATCTCATTCTTACCTTTATACAAAAGCTTAATAAGGCTCTAATTGATGGTGAAGCCCATAAATCACTTATTAATAACTTCCTTGTATAAAAGAAAAGTTTAAATATAATTAAAGTAGGAATTATAAATTTTCTTCACTCCTATGACATTTTTATGAAGGCTACTTTTATCAATACTTTTTTTTTCTAATAATAATAAAATAAAATTTTGTTAAAGCTTAACCAATAAATATTAGTTAATTTTACATGAAATAAGTTTGTTCATATACTATATAAATTTGCAATGATTTTACGATTATATCATATGAAAATGTCACTCTATTTAGAGTTAATGTATTAATTAGTTTAAGATACTATATTTAGAATTAATGAATTAATTAGTTTAAGATATTTTTAATGTAGAAGGAAATATTTCAGATTTTAAATAGTAGGAGATATGAACACTCTAATAAATGTATATGTTTTATTAGAAATATATATATATATATATATATATATATATATATATATATATAAGGTACTCTATTTAGAGTTAATGTATTAATTAGTTTAAGATATTTTTAATGTAGAAGGAAATGTTTCAGGTTCTAAATAGTAGGAGATATGAACACTCTAATAAATGTATATGTTTTATTAGAAATATATATATTTTTAATTATATATAGAAGGTTTTAAAAAAAGTGGTTGTCAGTATATATGATTTATTATATCAAACATATTCATAACACCTAATTGCAAAAACTAAAAAAGAAACAAAATTTATGACAAATAGTATCGCTAGGATATAAAAGTAGTGGATCATCATGCATTGGAACCACCCACTAGGCATGTTCATTAGGCATCTAAGGTGCATCCCAACCATCTTATTGATCCTACATATCCAAGGGGACAAGAACACCCCACCCTGGTAGTAGAATCATAATTATGGTATTAGTGCCACTATTCCTAGGCCCAAAATATTTTCCACATAAAGATGTATACCAACCCTACTACTACATAGAAGACATAAAGAAATAGCCTCGACTATGAGAGTGACTCCATATACATAAAGTGGGAAGATGAGTGGTCTAAGTGATTCAACCAAGAGGACCAAACTACTCATAGTACACATGGCACTCCCCTAATGATTAAGCAAGTCCTTCAAATACTTAAATTCCAAGACAATCTTTTGAACTTGGGCCTACATTTGTAAGTACACTAAATTTTTGGTTAAAAACATTTTTGATACTAAGTGATTAACTTTTCATATACTAGCATTAAGGAAACAAAGTGCTTGTATTTTTATATCCTATTGAAATATAGATCTAATAAAAATGATTTAATAATATCAATATCAAATTACATTTAGATAAATGATTAAGAAATTGAAATAAATAATGGTATAGCTATCTATTTATGGCTCAATAGAGGGTTGATTTAGTGTTTGATTAGCTAGTACACTACAACAAATGATTTGTATTCAAAATCAAGATATGTATTAGAGATCATACAACTTCAAAAAGACCCTACATAAATGAATCATGTATCACAAACTAGGTCACATTGTGTTGATTAGTCCAATTGGTGTGACCTTATTTTCTATTGGCATAAATTCCTAAATTCGATTGCCTTCACTTTGAACTTATTTATGAATATGATAGTGAAGAGAAGCACATGTTCAACGTACTTTAAGATGAGGAATCTTAAGCTTCTGATGATAGAATCCAAATCCCTAGATAAGAGAAATGATGCTGAAAACATACCAAGCATGAAAATTTGATGACTTAGTGAAGTAGTACAATACTTAAATGTAGAATTATGAAGCTTTTTATTGCTATTGAGTAGAATAATGTTTCAATTTTTCACTATTGTTTGATGTATGTTAATGAGCAAAAAAAATATTCTAGTTGCTAAATTCAAAGTTTTTAGCATGTATGATGACAAGATAATGACTAGTTTTTGAAAGAATTGACCATTGAGTGCATGGTTTTAAAATTTGAATGAGGTGTAATAGGTCACACCCCATAGTCTATTCTTTGGATTGTGTGTTCTACATGGCCTAGTCATAGATGGAAGAACATTATGAATAAAGATTAGTAAAGATTAAGGTGATTTGTAGTTATGATTGGTTGATGGATTCTAAGATAGGTGTCAATTTGTACACCAAATAGATTAAATTGAGGAATATGACTATATTTATGGCATGTTTGTAAAGTAGAGTAAAAAAGGTGTAAAATTATAGCATATGCACTTTTATCCATTACAATATCTCTTTCTCTCAATTTTTAAATGTGAATTTTATTTTATATGGTATAAATATCTGATAATATATTAACATGATGATATTAACCATTAGGAACAAATCAAGAAGATTACATAATTATATAGTAGGTATCATAATAAATAAGAATAACATTGGATGTGAGAGGACCTATTTAGAAACCATTAATGTTAATACCAGAGTAGAGAATTTATTGAGTGTGAAGCTTTTGAAAAATTCTCAAGTATTTGGAAATGTAAACTGTAATCATTGTACATGTTTTTACAAAATGGGCCCCTTTTAAGACTAGCTTTTTTAACACTTATTTTTGTGGATCTATTAATTTTTAGTTTCTATATATATGATCTTTTTTATTATATTTGTAAATTACTTTTGGTATAGGTAATTATTTATTGTAACTTAAAATTTAGTTAGAAAAGTTCAATTATTCAATTTATTGACTTTAAAAAACATTACTTATACTTTGATTAGTTATCATGACTTGTACTTTTTAGCTAATATTCTTTAGCTCAAGAAAAGAAGTTATATTTTTTTTTTGCAACATTAATAGTTCACAATTATATATTTTTATATAACTTACAAAGGAAGTAAGCCACGTGAGAGTATTCATAATGGATCCAATAATTAACATGTAGATAAGTTTAGTAATTTTTTCTAAAAGTTTTTTTTATTGCTACAAATAGGAGATTGTCATAATGAAAAAGGAGTAGAGGGGATGTGTCTTGAAGGAGCCATAAAAAATTACACTTCTCAACTTGTAACAAATGGTCATAAATTTCATGGAAAAAAATGTAAGATTCCTTTTTTATTCTCCTAGGTTTATTCTCAATTGTGTTTTTCAAGTATGATGTATTCTTCTATTAGAGGCTAATGTATAGTCTTGAAATTTGCAGATAATTTAACAGAAGCTTTATTGTTTCTATCTCATTTTATGGGAGACATTCATCAGGTCATTTATTGCTTACCCAATAAATAGTCTCTATCAAGAAGCATCATACATTATCTAGATTTTATTGAAAGTAAAATAATTTAGAAAATTTTCATATTAAGAAGGAAAAATATGATTTTGTATTTTTTAAACATATTTTAAAATTTAATTATTATGCTTAAAAACTAATTTATAAATGGTTGGATATTGAAAAATGTTGCAGCCTTTACATGTGGGATTCACTTCAGATAGAGGTGGAAATTCAATACATTTACATTGGTATCATCGAAAGAGCAATTTGCATCATGTGAGTAATACCAATTGATTATCTTTGAAATTTAATAGTACTAATGTGCTTCTTTCTTTTTTCTCCCATTGTAATGATGATGTGAATTTTGTTGTTCATTAGGAAAATAGAAAATAAAATATACTATTTGAAATGGAATGTGATTTAACAAAATTCTCTTTCTTTTGTTGTTTCCCTTTCCAAATTCAAATGTAAAATAAATTTAATTCTATTTTTTTTATATTTTTCACCATATGTATTTTTACCTTTACATATCTTTTTTATATAATATATTTCATTTTTAACTTGTAACTTGTTCTCTTTTTCTCACACTTTAACTTGAATTTTTACTTTTCCTAGTTTTCCCATGCTATGAGAATATGTAGATGTATTTATGATGCAAAGAGGTACTCCCTCTTACTCAAACAACTCACAAATTCCCACTCACAAGAAAAGACTCTTTGCTCACAAACTCAAGACTCAAATCCACACAATAGATGTAAATATGCAAACAATTACAACATTTTATTGAAGTCAATTTTCTAAATACAAATTACATCAAAATCTATTGCAAACCAATTTACATCCACATTCATGGCTCCTTATTGTAGGAAGCTCTCTTCTACCCAAACTCTCTATTCGCTGAACTCCTCAAGACTATTCTCCCTGGAAGCTTTGTGCCCCTTCCATGGACCAATTGCTCTCTCTAAAACTCACTCCCAATTTGTAGCAACAACTTTCTTCTTGAAACCTCTAAAATCCTTCCTCCCACTCTAACACTCTTCCTCTAGCACCTCTTTCTGCCCTCTCAAATCTGTAACAAAGAGTCATTTATACACCTCCAAAAAAATAGTGATCCATCTGACTAAGTTTCCCTCATTTCTATGCACCAATATGAGGCAGCTTTTGGTACTCCAAATTCTCTGTTTGTAATTTGTATATGCCAATGCGGCATTTCATTTTGGCAAGGTATTTTGTTGAGCCTCATCAGAGGTGTTTCATTTCCTGAAGTGTCCCCTCTTTCTGTGTATGGTCGGCCTCTTCAAATGTTGCATTTAATTCCCTTGCTAAATAAAAGTATGAAGTTACCTTCTCTTTGGTGTTTAGTATTCTTGTTGCCTTTACATAGCAACTCACGTTCCTTGTTACAATCTCTCATTTCTTTATAGACATTCTTAAAAGAATTTATATGTTTTATGTTCACTCCTTGCTTGCGCAAACTTTGTCTATGGATGGTTATTGATTACCACGACCCTTTCATTTCCTCTCATGCCACGGCCTCCCAAGGTCATTTATATAGAATGTTTTAAGTGATTTGATTTATCCAATGAATGGATGAGATTCAAACTTCCACCATTGAAAACTAACAAAGAAATTGTTGCACTCCATTGATGCCACATTGACCTCCTCACATTCGCATCGGTGGTATACACAGAGCAATTAGAAGGAGATAAATTTCACACATGATTGTCCAAACACTTACAAAGGTGTATGGAGAAAAGAATAAGAGTTTAGTCATTCAGAGTGAACAGTACCCTAGGAATCCAATGCCATGACTCACCACGACACAAATACACAATCTTGAGCATACACTTCCTCGTGACATTTTGTCAAATGGTTTGAATGCCCACTCTATTCTTGATAATGCAAATCAAACTTACATATGTTGTATCCAAAAATGATGTCTAGATCAACTTCACGAATGAATTCCTTTGTGTGACTTCGGTGTGCCGAGAGCTGAAAACCAACTTTTGATATAACTCTTGGACATGAACTTAGAATCTCACAAAAACTTATAGAGATGTGTAACTCAACATTTCAAAGCTTTTTGCCAAGCCATTCTTCACCAAATCCCACGAGGCTCAAGATATTAAACTTTCACCAATCTTCCAGCACAAGTTAGAAAATGATTAAATCTTCAAAACTAAAAGGAGTCTAATCATGAAACCTTCATCATTAATTCCTGGACACATTCAAAAATCTTCTTGTAAGAGGATTTGATGTGAAGATTCACTAATTTCTCTAAATAATCATTTCTATTATGTTAGCCTATTGTGTGCTAGAACCAAAATTGTGCAAAACTGAAACTTACAAAACCTGACATGCCAAATGTTCCTAAAGCCAAAGGATGCCAAATGAGACCCAAAGACAAACCAAAATTGAAAACCAAGCCTAAAAATATTTTTGGTTAATGCTGATCGCCAATCCGCTCGGATGCTCCTACATCAGACATGCTAGGTAGGAAGTTTGTGAGAATAGGATCACAAAGGTGGAGTTGAATGGTAGAACCATTCTTTCAAATTGTAAGCATTCTACAGCAAAGTCCATTGCTAAAACATGTGCACAAAATTAATTTTTTCTTCCTCCTTTTCCAGCATCTTGCTGGAACAAGTGTCGTCCTCCTCCAATAATTCTGCACCTTCTTCCTCCTTCCTCTCGTGGACTCATGTCCACCATGAACCATCCTCCTCCTCCAAAGACTCTCTCCTTTCCTCTCCTCTTTTGTGGGATCCAAACCACAATTATCTGGCCTCCTCCACCAAACAATATCTCCACTCTTCTCCTCTTTCGTCAGTTTTGACCCACCACAAACCGACCACCTCCACCAAGTCTCACTTGTAGCATCGTCTACAACTTCTACATGAAAATATACATCTACATACCAACCTACAACTACATTCTTCTTTCCATCTACTTACAATTTCTAATTCACTTCACCAACATGAAGATTCACATCAATTCCCTCATCACAAAATTCAAAAAAATTAAAACTTATCTCTGTAAACTCTACTATTACAACAACCTCTTTCACCATGTTTGTTGTTGCACTGTCATACTCCTTCAAGTGTTCATTCAACCTAAACAACTTCTCAATCTTCTCGATCTCTTCCTCAAGTAATTCATGCTCTTTAACAATAACTAAATCTGTAGCATCCTTACATAAATCTGCATGGAAATTGAAGCTTTCCATGTATCTACTTTCTTCTTGCTCTACACCCTCCCTTATTTTCATCATATCAAATGAATTAAACTCAAAACTCTCAGTTTATTTCACTACTGCAACTTTTTTTTCATCTTCATCATTTGTTGTTATCACCATCCTCATGTCCTCCAAAGAACTCACAACCATTGCAACATCATTTTCTACCTCAACCTCTATTGCGACTTCTTTCACCACATCTACCATACCTTCCAAAAGGTATGTTTCTACTATTGCAACTCTTTCATTTTCTTCCACATCATCTATTGCTACTTTCCTCTCTTCATGTTCAACTACGATCTCATTACTTCCTTCTTCTATCTTCTCATCCTCCAAAGGATACATAGTTTCTACTACAACATCAATTTCAATCTCTTCGTCCATGTCTTACAAAAGACATGCTTCTACTGCAATCTCCTCTTTTTTTCCTTCCTTATTTGTTGTGGTCCCTTCACTCTTCTCATTTGTCATCCTCTCTATGTGCTCTTCTTTACATTGTTGTCCCAAACTTTTTAGTTTTTCCATGTCTTTCAATGGATCAAACTCTACTGCAACTTCATGTTTTACCTCTTCCTACCTTCAAAATGACATGCTATACTTGTAAACTCTTTCTTCTTCCATTCTTTTCTTTCCTTACTTATTTTCTTTTTGATTTGCTTTCTTTTACGACTATATGGGTTGTTCCCACATGTTTCTCCTTCCATGCCTCTTCTATCAAAAGGCTGCAACACTTCTTCTCTTTACTTCTCTTTTGTTGTCCTCTTGATCCTTTTGTATAAGGATTTCCTCATCTTATTTTTCATTCTTCTTGTCTCCTGCAACATCCTTGTCACTGAAACCACATCTTCTACAACTGCAATCTCTTCTACAACTTTCTCTTCTTCATCTTTGCTGCTCACTTCTTCTTTGTCTTTGGTCACTACTGCATCCAATTCCACCTTTTTAGTCTTTTCTTTCATGCCTTTATCATGGCATGTCTTCACTGCAAACTCACCACTCTTATCTTCATCATTCTTGACAACTTCACCATGCTGAAATGCTTCCAATTTACCCAATCTCTTATCCAATATCTCATATACACCTACCATCATCTCAAGGATCTTCCTCCTTTGGTACTGCCTCTAGCCTTCCCATATCACTGGTTTCCACATGTATATCTTAATCTCATCTATTGCTGCAATCTTTCACCATCACTTCTCACGCTCTGCAATCTGTAGAGACTATTTCCTCCATGGCTTCCTAGCTCTCAATTGCTCAGGACTCTTTTCCCACTTGCAACAATTCTTTTGACCTCTTCTCAACCACTTCCTCTTCCCACAAGTCCTAGTGCATACTTTGCACACTCAAGATCTTCCTGCTCTGATACCACTTGATGCAAATAGGTACTCCCTCTTGCTCAAACAACTCACAAATTTCCACTCACAATTAGAGACTCTCTGTTCACAAACTCAAGACTCAAATCCATGCAATAGATGTAAATATGCAAACATTTACAACATTTTATTGAAGTCAATTTTCTACATATAAATTACATCAAAATCTATTACAAACCAATTTACATCCACATTCATGGCTCCTTATTGCAGGAAGCTCTCTTCCACCCAAACTCTTTATTCACTAAACTCCTCAAGACTATTCTCCCTGGTAGCCCTGTGCCCCTTCCATGGACCAATTTCTCTCTCTAAAATTCACTCCCAATCTATAGCAGCAACTTTCTTCTTGAAACCTCTAAAATCCTTCCTCCCACTTTGGCACTCTTCCTCTAGTGCCTCTCTCTACCCTCTCAAATCTGCAACAGAGAGTCATTTATACACCTCTAAGAAAATGACACTCCATCTGACTGAGTTTTCCTCATTTCTATGCACCAAGATGAGGTAACTTTTGGTGCTCCAAATTCTCTATTTGTAATTTTTATATGCAAATGCAGCGTTTCATTTTGGCAAGGTATTGTTGTTGAGCCTCAATGGAGGTGTTTCATTTCTTGAAGCATCCCCTCTTTCTGTGTATGGTCAGCCTCTTCAAATGCTGCATTTAATTCCCTTGCTAAACAAAAGTGTGAAGTTACCTTTTCTTTGGCATTTAACTTATTCTTGTTGCCTTCACATAGCAACTCACGTGGCTTGTTACAATCACTCATTTCTTTATAGACATTCTTAAAATAATTTCTATGTTTTATTTTCACTCCTTGCTTGCACAAAATTTGTCTATGGATGCCTATTGATTACCATGGCCTTTTCATTTCCTCTCATGCCACAAAATCCCAAGGTCATTTTATACAAAATTTCTTAAGTGATTTGATTTATCTAGTGAATGGATGAAAGTCAAACTTCCACCAATGAAAACTAATAAAGAAATTGTTGCACTCCATCGATGCCACATTAACCTCCTCACATTCCCATCAGTGGTAGTCATAGAGCAATTAGAGGGAGATACATTGTGCACATGATTGTCCAAACACTTACAAAGGTGTATGGAGAAAAGAATAAGAGCTTAGTCATCTGGAGTGAATAGTACCCTAGGAATGCAATGCCATTAACTCACCACGACACAAATACACAATCCTGAGCATACACTTCCTCATGAACTTTTGTCAAATGGTTTGAATGTCTACTCTATGCTTGATAAGGTAAATCAAGTTTTCATATGTTGTATCCAAAGGCAATGTCTGGATTAACTTCACAAATGAATTCCTTTACATGACTTTGGTGTGCCAAGAGCTAAAAACCAACTTTTGATATAACTCTTCACCATGAACTTAGAATCTCACAAAAACTTAGAGAAATGTGTAACTCAACATTCTGAAGCTTTCCACCAAGCCATTATGTGCCAAACCCCATGGGGCTCAAGATATTAAACTTTCACCAATCTGTCAGCACAAGTTAGAAAACAATTAAATCTTTAAAATCAGAAGGATTCTAATCATGAAACCTTTGTCATTAATTCCTAAATGCATTCAAAAATCTTCCTATAAGAGGATTTAATGTGAAGCTTCACCAATTTCTCTAAATAATTGTTTCCATGACGTTAGCCTGTTGTATGTCAGAACCAAAATTGTGCAAAATTGAAACTTGCAAAACTTGACATGCCAAATGTTCCTGAAGCCAAAGGATGCCAACTGAGACCCAAAGACAAACCAAAACTAAAAACCAAACCTAAAAATGTTTTTGGTTGATGTTGATCTCCAGTCTGCCTGGATGCTCGTGCATCAATTTAGCATTATATTATTTTTAATTAAGGGTTGACATCCATGTAACTAAGGTTCTCAGGACATATTCTAACCTATTATACACTTCATTTTTTTGGCATGCCTAGTATATACAAACGTAGTCACAAATTCTATACCAATAAATTAATTTATATCTCATCAATGATTCCATTTTTATGTATTGTTTAAAGGCATTTTATCATGAATAGAAGTCTTGTGTTTATATTCTATTCTTCCATGGTTTTCTTCTCTTAAAATTCAATCCATTTATCTTATATCCAAAATGAACATATTTTCCATCTAGATATTATTCTAGGTTGGGATTGTTTTTTATAAGCATTGCGTTCCCTAAGTTCATTCTTTCTTTGTTAGTAGTTTTTACTCATATATAAATTTATGTAATAATATAATTCTCACAATCATATAAATTTTCTTCATTTTCTTTCTAAAAAATTTAAGTTCTAAATGTCAAGCAACTTATATTGATTGGTATTTGACTCTTGTTGTTTAAAGAGTAAAGTAGTTTCATATTGAAATTTAAATCATGATTTCAAATAGTAAAATATACATGATAACATTAAATATTTTTTGATAGATATTCTATTTTAAATTTTTATATACTTGTAACTAACATTTATACCCTATACAAGCCCAACTATAAATGTTACACCATTGAATTTATTAGGAGCTCTTCATAGATTCCATTTGATATTTTGGTTAAAGACATATTTCCATGAACAAATATCCCATGTTCACATTATATTCTTCCATTCTTTTCTTCCCTTAAAATTAATCTTATTCAATATATTATCAGAAACATCTATATTTTCCATCTAAATATCATGCTAGATCAAGATTACTTTTGACAAGAAATATGCTACATTTGTTCTTTATTTATTAATAAAATTTCTATCTCACAAGTTCTAACTTTATTTATTGTTCACAAACACAATCTCTTTCTTAATCTCATGTCTATGAAATTGGAACTCAATGTGTTAAGTAACTTATTTTGAGTATAAATTTGGATTTCTTTTTATTTAAAGAGTAAATTAGTTCTATAATACTAGCTTCAATCATAGGGAGAAACATAAAAACATTACATGTTTTTACTATATGGTTTACAAACCATCTAGAAATCTAAGTAGAAAATTATCCAGTGCAAGACTTCCAAAAGTAGTGTTGAGGTGTTCACCACTTGTCAATTAATTTGAGTTTGTATGTATTGACCAAAGTTTGAACCTTAAGTGGTATTCTAATATATTTTGATAATTTGTTGTTTCTATTGAAAACAGGTTTGGGATAGTGGGATTATTGAGACAGCCATGAAAGATTTTTATGACAATGATCTTGAAGTTATGATAGAAGATATTCAAAGAAATATTACTGTATGTTTCCCTTTTACTGATATATATTTATAAGTACTCATTTCTTTCTTCATCATAAGAAGAAATTAGACTTCTCATTTCGCATAAAAAATAGTAATATTTATGCTTGTAGGTTGTTGATTTCTCAAATAATTATCTTAGCTTTAATTTTTACCCTCAAAATAGGAAATCTGGTCGAATGATGTAACTACTTGGGAAGAATGCGACACAGATGACCTTACTTGCCCTAAACTGTAAGTAGTAATATTTTATGTTTACCATTAACCACAATTATAATATTTATAAGACCATGTAATTTTCTATTTCTTAACCTTTTAGCCAAAATAAGGGATTTCTAACTTTTAATGAACCTATTCTAATGATTGTTCATGAAACACTTCAATGTTATAAATGATACAATATACAAGTGATATTTTTACTCTTGAACAAAGTACAAATGTTTTAGGTTAAAAAAATCATACTCATTGCAAAATACTTTGCATGATATTGCCTTTGATATTGAACTACTAGTACTTTCTATATCACTAGTATAATATCTTAATTTATTAACAATAAAATTGAATTTGGGTTGCTAACAATAGGTATGCAGATGAGAGTATAATTCTTGCTTGCAAGTGGGCTTACAAAGATGTTGAGGAAGATGGTGTTTTGGAAGGTAGATTGATTAATATCAAATTTTAAAACTTTCTAACATATTTTCAATTTCAAATTTTATAGACCATAACTATTTATTTTCTTTCCTTTGTAGATGACTATTTTCTCTCACGTCTACCCATTATTGAGAAACAACTTGCAAAAGGAGGCATAAGATTGGCTGCAACACTCAACCGCATCTTTGATTCAAAACAAGACTATACTCTACATTCAGAGTTATAAATATGTTGTATAGCATGTGTACAATTTATATTCATGTAATATAGGTAGAACATAACTAGTATTGCATGTGCATTGTTGAACCATATATACTATTAATTTTTTCAGACTTCTACAATATACGTGATATTTTAATGGTGTGCTTGTGGGATCATCGCAAGCAAGTTTAGATACCCAAAATAATACCATCATAATATATATGGTATACTAATCATTTGTATAATTCTTCAATATTAACTATCCACATGTAACATATAAATCAAGACTTTGATAGTAGGTTTATATTGAATAATTTTGTAGCTACTAAGATACCGAGTTAAGGAATGAATTAGTGGCTAATATGGCTACTATACCTATACTCACATCTTCTAGTAAATATGCAATATAGTTGGACCCTTATTCTAAATAGATTTGTACCTTATAATATGAAAATAAAGTTTCCATTCTCATCCATCATAGTATCCTAGATCTATATGTATACCATATGTATAATTAATGTCATTTAAATATATATGTTTTTATCTTCATTCTATTCTTTTATTTTTGGTTTCTTTATATTTTAATAAATTAATAATAAAATTTTCTATTTAGTGAATTTAATTTCATTATATATATAAAAAGGATGTCTTATAAATTAAAAGGATTCAAACATATTATATATTTTGTGTAAACATAGTAAACTTTATCTTTAAATTTAATATCTATTAACTCTCATTTTATTGACATTTGAAAAATATTTAAAATAGAAGTTAGGATTGTGTTGAAATTGTAATTAGGACATGTTAAAAAAGTAAATGATCTATTGGGGCTAATTTTTATTGTACTTCTAATGTTTTTCCATTTCTTTGTTAATATAAGTTGACTATTTTTCTCTTATTTCTATCTTATAATTAAATGTTATACTCTTGATTCATTTCTCTTAATCTTTAGGTTCTTATATCTATAGTGTATGAAAACTCTTTTTATTTGTAAAGATTACACCATACAATTGATTTTATTAGCAAAATTAATTCTAATCCTCATAGTATCTTTATAATAATATTAATTCTTATTATAATTTAAAAACAAACACTAATTTTGTTCTCTAAATTTATAGAAATTCTTGCTCCTCTTTTATGATAATTTGAAACACTATTATGGATTTGAAAATGTGGAAAAATGGAGTGCAAAGAAATGAAGATAATTATTTTAATAATCATAATTAAATATTTGCTCAAATATAATTAAATAGTATATAAAGTCCTAGACATATAGCTAACAAAATTTGGGTGATGACCCATTCAAGATGATTGTTATCGTACATATTTTTTTAAAATCTTCTTTATTAATATAAGTTAGTTGTTCTTCTCTTGTATCTATCTACTATACAAATGTATTATACTCTTGATTAGTTTTCTATTATCCTTCATTTGTCTACATATATATAGTTGAATAAGCCCCTTTAATTTATGAGGATTACACCATAAGATTTAATTTATTACCAAAATTAATATCAATCCTCACTATTCCTTTATAATAATTTGAATTATTTTAATCTCACACCTAGACCTTGATCATTACATAAATTTGACTATTTTAATGGGGCACATAATAAGACAAAATGGAGAGTTGATAATGATGATTTTAATATTTATTAGTAAAATGGAAACTATAGTTTCCATAGGGTTAATCTAAGATAATCTAATCAAATGCATTTAAATAAGTACAAATCAACCTAGGTTAATTAATGATAGGTAGTCATAGATAATATAGAAAAGTGTACTTGTGATTTTAATAAAGTAACAAAAGAAGATGGGAGTACTTCACTCTATGATCAAATAATGTGTACAAATCTAGAATGACATAGAAATCCAAATGTTTCAAGGTCCAAAAAAGATAATGATAGTTTGATATTTGCCTTAATTTCTATACTTGATTTGTACTCTTCTAGAGAACAAGTTCATAGGTTTGGGATAAATTTGTGGTTGTGAACTAGTCCTCTAGATATAGATTTATCTTGTCCATAATGAAATTTTACTCTTCTATTCACCTCTTTTTCCTATATTTTTTCTACCTTTTTAATGTTTATATAACTAGTGATATTTAAAAATAACTTAATAGGGTTGTAATTATCACAAGGAGACAAGTTCTCTTGGGTTAACCCCCAAAAATGTGTATAAAGTTTGTAAGATAGAAAGAAAGCCTCCTAAGATGATATAGGAAGATTTGTTACTATTTTTAGTGCACCAAATCCAGCTATGTAAAAGTTGATCATTCCTCTAATGCTTTATAGTTAAAGGATTCTAAATGATGCTTAGATTATTATAATGAATGCATTGAATACCTTTACATACTAGTACAGGACATCAAATTGAGCCAAACATGTGTTTAGTTGACTTAGGGTGGGAAGGAAAATGGGGCTAGTTGGCCAAATTTTAAATTTTAATTTTGGAAAGAAAGGGGACAAGTCCATGACCATAGGGTCACCTTATGCAAAAATGGTTAGATCTAGGTGGCTAATTGATATATATAAGTAGGTGTATGGATAGGTATAATAAATATGGGATATATGTGAATACATAGGTGTGTGAATATAAGGATAAGGTAGGTGCTAAGTGTAGGGGTTGTATGTGTATATAGAGGGATAAAAGACTAGAGGAATGAGCCCAAATTCACACAACCATTTTTTCATTATATACATGTATTACAATATGTCCTCATAAAAATCAAACTAAATGGGAAATGGAAGGGGTATGCAAATTTCACCATTATAGCTAAAGACATGAAACTATACCATTAAAATTTGGTTGCATTGCATCATTTTTTCTTTTATTTTAACTATACATCTAAGTATCCCAAACTAAGAATAAACTTATTTTTCTTTAGGCATCCTTGGGAATTATTAATAATCTTTTTATAAACATTATAGTCTATAATGGTACATCAAAAATATTTTTTGGTAATACAACCTTAAAAAAAGTATGTAAATTTCAGAAATATTTTCCATACATTCTTCTTTGACCAAAAAAATTGCCAAAAAAATCTCTTACTTCAATGATGAACAACATCAATGGATATTATCAAACTACCCCTTTTTCTTACCATCCATTTCAATGATACTTAGATAATGACTAATGAATCCTTTTTCTTACCATCCATTTCAATGATACTTAGATTATGACTAATGAATCCTTTGTTCACTCATATTCCATTATCTTTGTTATTATTGATAATTTTTCATATATTGTATTGTAAAGGAAAATAAAATAAATTTGCACTATAATATGGTTTTGTTGGCATTCAGTTGTCACTGATGTCAACACTGTCATGGATGTGTCATGGTGTTCATGGTTGGATGTCATGTCCTAAAGAAAATACATTAAGATGGGAATTAGAAGTTCATGGTTGGATGTCATGTCCTAAAGAAGATACATTAAGATGGGAATTAGAAGTTCATGGTTTGATGTCATGTCCTAAAGAAGATACATTAATATGGGAATTATAAGTTCATGGTTGGATGTCATGTCCTATCTAGCAGAGAAGATACAGTTCATGGTTGGATGTCATGTTCTCATGATGAAACATTAAGATGGGAATTAGAAGCACTAAAATGAATATTAAGCTATGTTAAAGATGAAAAGATGTTGTTGATGGCCTATGGTATGTTGATTGATCCTTCTTGTCACTCTCAAGGATGTATATGCTATTATATGAAGGTTTTGGCTTCTGGAAGTTGGTGAAATTTTTTGTTACAGGAAGACTATTTTGAAGACTATTTGGGAGATTGCTCCACATTTTCATTATTTTGATGTTGTACCTCTATGTATTGGAAGATAGCTTCACATAGTGTCAAAGTGTAATGTCCCCTTCTAGCAAGCCCAAATTTTCACACCCTTGCAAACAATTTCAACTTACCAAAAGAGAACATTAGTATTCCATTTTTCATTTCCTTTTAATCTTGATGATAATCATAAACATAACCATATACTATTTTCCATTTCATAAATTCATTTTTCCATACATCATGATTCTCCTCGGGTGAGATAATCCTTAGGCCTCTTATTAACCTCACCTTCCACCTTGTGAGAGAAGATTCGTTAGGTAGGTGATGTCATCTCAATCCTATGGGTCCATTAATATTATTCCTTAGTTTGTCAACCAATGCCCATAATTCCTTAGTTCGTCAACTAAGGCCTATAATTCCTTAGTTCGTCAACTAAGTCCCATTCCTTCGATACTTAAATCGAAGGTCCATAGTAATACCCTTGATTCGTCAATCAAGGCCCATAATATCCTTGATTCGTCAATCAAGGCCCATTCCCATGGAATGATCAATACCTACCATAACTATCTACCCCACCTTCTTAGTGTTAGGTGGTTAATTAGGAAGTCTCGTATCTACCCTTAGGAATTCATGCCTTTATTAATCTTTAGGTTTTACCCTAAAGCCTTCATTAATCTTTAGGTTTTATCCTAGAGCCTTCTCCCTAGGTTTTACCCTAAGACCTTAATTAATCTTCATCTATACATATACATACTTGTTATCTCTCATACGTCATTTATTAACAACTTATGAATTTAAATCATACAAGATACATATTTAAAATGTAAATTTCAGACATAAATGTATATATCACATATATCAATTTCTACTTAATAACCTTATTATTTATATCTTTCAAGTTATAAATTGAACAAGTAATTATAAATTCTTATAAATCATAAATTGAATAAGTAAATATAAATACTTACTTACCTACTTTACCTGGGATTCCTTACCTATGCTGCGGTAATATAATCTTTATTGTATTGCTGTTATAAAATGCAGATCTAAATATATGTATTTATCCCATACTCTTTTTATATTTTCTCCCCATGATCCTTTTCCTTGGCTGCCCTCGTGTCTTCCTTGTGATATTTTCTTGTTGTGTCTTTGATGAATTCAAATGATGTTTCTTCTTTATTACCTTTTTTGAGTTCACAGCTTCGAAGAGGTATGTCTCTTATTATTTTTATTACTTTATATTAATTCCCTTTTGTGGTAAAACTAGTTCTAACCATATGTAACTCCCTTATCATAAGAGGATAGGTTAAAAGATGTTTATTATTATTTATCTACCTTATTTGTATTTATATTTTATCATTATAATAAATGATATATTATTTATATTTATATTACAATATAAGATAATAAGAATAATAATATTTGTATTTATATTATTAGATATATTTATAATATATTATTTATTAATGTGCTGCACTTATAAATATCTTCCTTCGACCTCCCCTTAATCTTTTTAAAGTACATTATTTATATAATATATATAGTATAAATAAATACTTTTGTTATTAAGTATGGGAGCTCTTTTATTTTATTTTATTTCCAAGCATATAATATGATGGGATAATGTTTGTCTTATTAGACTTTTATTTTTATATGATTTTATTTTGAATTTAACCTTTTGTTTAACCATATTACTTTGTCTTATTCCAAATTACTTTACTTTCTAACTCTAATAGGTAAGACTCTTCATAATATTTATTTTTATATATAATAATATATCTTATTAATTACTCACATAAATATTATATTAAAATAATTATATTTATTATATATCTAGTTAATTAAAATATAAATATATATATTTCATATATTTTATAATATTTAAATTATATTAAATTAATAATATTATTTATTAAATAATACATATTAATAATATATTTTAAATAAATATATTATATATTTAGTTTATATAAGGCTAACTTATTATTTAAATAAGCAATTCAATTATAAATCATTATAGGGACATGACAACCCTCCCCACTCAAGATTGCTTGTCCTCAAGCAATTATAATTAGGTATCCTAAAGTAATATTTAATAACATTATATTTTATTAGGTTTCCTTATATAAAATAAGGTTTCACTCACCAATAATATAAAATAACCTCTAGAAAATGTAACAAATTAATATAGCTAATAAACTATAGTGCTATAAATAATATAGGGGCCTAAAATAATAATTTATAAATTTGGGTTTACCCTTTTAAATTTTCAGCACTAAATTTGCATAAAGGCATTTCTATTTATTTAATTATCAAAAATGTTTTAATGACTACTAATATTATTTTAATGCCATGATTAACCAATAGCATCAAATGAACAATCCAAACCAAATAACCAAATGTCAAACATACCTGACATAGCCAAAGTGAAAACAGAGGGGCACTACATCCTCCCCCCCTAAAACTCGACTTACTCCTAGAAGTCGCAGCTAAGGTGGAAACATTACAAGTTAGTAACAACATTAAAGCTGATTCATTTCATACAATAATACACACTAAAATATAAACTTATATACTCCATTTCAAAAATAATCTACACAATCAAAGCTTGCAATTTCAAAAGTGGTTTCATAATGCATAAACCACTCCCAATCCTTACAAGTTAGCATTGACACCCAACCAGTTTCTTCAGAACAAGGAAAACATTGCACCTTTTTATTCCTAACTTGTAAAAATTATCATATCATAAACATATGAAGCATTCTATTTCAAATACACCACCATTGTAATTTCTCTACCAATCTGCTGTTAAGCAAACCATAGGTCAGAATGTTACATTTTCACAAAATATCAACATATTCATACACCTAAAACACACCTTTTTCACTAAATCTCATAGCATTTTCAACAAGGTCATGAATTTCTTTCACCTTTTGAAGCATGGAAACACACTTTATCATTTCATAAATCCATTTTCATGATTTACCATATATTCTTCACATACACACAAATTAACATTATCGGGATTCACATCACAAGGCTACACAAGGGTTCATCTGGACACCGGGAAGCAACATACTCATCCATGATACATAATCCATGAGCCAAGAGCCAAAATCCATCTCACATAATCTATACCTCACAAGTAGTGGCTTGATGGTGTTAGGCCACACACACATGGTGAGACCATCCAAACAAGACCACAATGACCTATCTCTTGTTGTATAAGGTAGTTAGCCTCCAAGAGATAGTCATCACACATAAGTGGGTAGTGGGTCCTAGCTATGTAACAGCCTCACATACCCCCATCCTCAAGGTTCCCTGCGTCTGCTTCCTCATATACACTCATCAAGTATGCCTCATACGTCCTTGGAGAGGAATCACAATACGACACATGGCCGACATCGAAAACAATAAGGAAAAACTAGTTTAGCCACCAATGTCATAAAGAAAGATCAAATAAAAATTCAATTTCAACAATAAAGAAAGAAATGCGTGTAATTTCAACACTAAATCAAATGTAACCATGATGGCTACATGCAAATAAGATCACAAGGTGTGGCTAAACCATCACAATTAAATATAAACAAAGTGTCAACCTTCACAATCAATAGAAAATCATCAACAACCATAAAGAAAGTCCACAATCTTCAAAATTGCACTGTATAACACTACGTGACTAGATACTAGCCACCAAACAAGGAAGGAGGGAACAATGTCAGGCTATAGCAGTAGCCCTCATGTGGTGCGGAGTGAGCACGCCATCCACATGGATCAAGGTGTACTCCTCAGCTACACCCTACATCGCGTCGTCACGTGGCATGGACTAACCAAGTGGTCCGCACACTCCTTGGCTGCCCGCATGGAACGTGCACCTTGGCCACATCCTGCATCGCATCTTAGCATAGCATGGTCATATGCCAACTGAAGAAGGCATGTACTGGCCGTATGCCACATGGTAGTGTGTCTGTGGCTTCGCGAAAGTAGGCACACGCAGAACACACCCCGCATAGCGATACCTCGTGGAAAAGGCACACGCAGGTACTCATCGTAGCCAGAGGTATACATGGCTAGGACCTACCCATATGCTAACCAACCCAACACTGTCGAAAGCAAACATGGGTATCCCTCTACAAGTGTGCGAGGCCCCATTACACTCATCACACAAGTAGGCTATGACACAATCTCATAGTACACCTTCACGTGGCTATGCACGTGGCATCGTGTCCTCGAGCCCAGCTCGCTACCATTAGCAACACGACATCATCACCAACACTGTGTTGGAACATTAGTGGGGTGTGGCATCGTACCTATTACATCATGTCGGAACATGTATAGATATGAAATCTGTCTCAACATGGGTAACAAATCTCCCTCCACATGCTGGACCTCAAATATACATGGGGCACATGGTCTCACTTGGGTTATCCATGCAAGTCCTAGACCCTGGCCCCCAAATGACGACTCATGTCATTGCATAGTTCCAGTTGGGTTATCCTTGTAGGTCCTAGACCCCAGCCCCCAACTGACAACTCATGTGGCATATCATACCTTTCATGAAGACAAGGTAAATGATCCTCCAAGAAATACCATCCAAATGCTCAGAAACTGTGGGGATTAGGCTAACACATATGAATCAAGTACCCTGATCCATCATAAGGGAAAGTAGTGAGTACGTTTCCTTAGGTTCGGTTGAGCGAGGGACCACTCTGCGCCGTCATAAGCATACGCTGTACACTCCGCCCAAGGAACTTTGTGGCTGCTACTACCCCTTCACAGATTGAGGGACTAGTGAACCAAAAGAAGAGAATCTATGAATCTAACTTTTGGCTACTCTTTTATATATATATTTTCAACCACGCAAAGGTTGGCCCTCAATCAGGTAACAAACATACAAACACACATAATGGTATGGTTGATTCCACACCTAAAATACACATTTCCCCATGGATGGGTACCCAGTATCACCATCTCAAGGGCACACAAAGGAAGTACGGGGTATTCACAACACTCAACCAATGCACAGTTACTGGTTTCACACTTTTACATGGGAAGATTACTTTTATATACACAATTCCATTACTACCAATATGATTCCTATTTGCAAAATCATAACATTACCTGTTATCCATGTAACGCCCGCCTTGAACGCCTAAAAGAATACACACTTATGCAATATGAAACAGGAATTTTTTTTTTTAAAATGATAAAGTAATGTTAACACAACTAATTACAACATATTCTCTAAGGGTCCAAGGTTGCATCACTTAACAAATCAACTAACACAAATTAACATACATCAGTGACTGATCCAAATCCATGCTCAAATAAATAACTTATTCGTATTCATTGCAAATCATCAAATAACGGAATTTGCATGATAAAATACTTAACTGAAATGCTTTCATATAAGTACATCATGACATCATTACATTGCCACTTTTAGTCTACATCAAAGTTACATACATAAAGAATGTTCTGTTACACAAATCTGGTACAAGGTTGTGCACTTACATCATCATCACTGGAACAAGTACAACTAGAACAAATCTTTTTTCTGCATATGATCTTGTCAAGAGTAACCAATGGATAAAATAGCTCTTCCACCCGACCATGTGGAACCCTAAGGTCCACCCCCCGAGCTAGGAATTAATATGAGGTCCCAAACACTGACAGTCAGGTAGACGAAAGACAATCAAGAACAAAGGACGACCAAACGCCAATACAACACATGTCAATATCAGTACAACACAACATAACTTATCTTAACTTAACTTTCACTTCACTTCCAGAGGCGACACAAAACAAATGAGGAGAGATCGAACAAGGGATGCTAGGTTGTAGTAGGGAGAGTGTCATCGCACGGTCCTAACATGGGTTATCCTGACAGCCTCTCACTAGGCACCGGCCCCCATCTATGGTTATCCTAACAGCCCCTCACTAGGCGCCGGCCCCATAGGGTGACACATGCGGAATCGACCTTCCTTTCATGAGGACAAGGAAGTCAATCATGCCGACCAGGCCTTCTCTACCCATCCTTAGTCTAAACAAGCACTACAGGTCATGGGAGAGGAATCCATTAATCTTATTAATGTGAAATCTACCCTTAATCCCCTAGTTAATTTTTAGGTTATCACTTGATTAATCTACTTCCAACGGGTTATCCTGACTGCCACTTTGGGCGCCAGCCCCACGTTGAAAGCCACTTTCCTTCCTAACACCTAGTAACCTTGACATCATACAAGACTTATAACAAAACACGAATATATACACTGCAAGGCATAAACCCTCTTGCATCAAAATAGAATCATAACATCAATTGTTATCCAACACTATTAACATTGCAATACTTTATCCTCTTACAGATTTCAGATCTCTCCTTACAACAAAACGGTACAATAAGATCACAAGAGGTTTGATACACATAAACGCTATTACATCGTAAACACAAAAACAACAATACACAAGTTGCATATACTTAACTATGACAACTCAGCCTCTGGAATACGAGTTTATCCACTCTTAAATCGACTCTTTACAAACATCAGAAATACTTAACTTATACCGTAAAATACAGTTCCAAAATCAACACTACAATTTCTTCTCTGTTCAAAGTAAACAACTTCAATAATGAAATCAACATTAGATTACATTCTCTACTGTTATTGTTTATCACCATCCTATTGCCTTGTAAAGGAATCGTAAATGGATCCTATATGAACAGCTTGAATAGATTTGCAATGAAGAGTAAAATGGCTATTGACAGTTTTGTCATCGAAATGGATAACAGCTGATTAGTCTAACAACTTCCTCAACTTGCAAATCTGACGGTAACCAATAATCACAAAATTAATGAAGGCAAAAAGGTTCGATGGCTAAGTTTTACGGTATCCAAGGACGTTCTTGAGATCCCCGCACCTTGTTCATGCTTCGAACTGTTCTACTGATCTCCCAAACATGGAAAGAATAAATACAAGTTCAGAGATTACTTCCACTCAGGTTTAATCTCTGACAGAAATAGATAAATTACAAACATCTCAGTAAATTGCTGATTGCCTTTGCGGCCTCGTCCTTCAGAGGAAGCGCCATCTTCATCAATGAGATAACAGTTAAGACTGTGTTGGTTGTGTGGTCTACATTGCAGTCTGCTAAACTAATGTGGTGGTATGATCTGTAGGAAGGAACCTTTCATTTATGTGCTCAGCTAAGAATAGCTCTGCAGAAGAATGGTATGATAGCAGGATAAAATAGTAATGAATTTGTTGCAAGGTTGCAGGAATTCTAATGCTATACAATGATCGCTGATCTGCACAGTAGATCTCCTTGCTGCGCTATCCTCCAGAGTAAACTCTAATCTTTATCAATGAGGTACTGTTGAGTCTCGCAGGTTGGATTTGATTTATCCTCGAAAACTTACTCGAAAACACAGTAACCTCTCAGATCTAAAGTCACTTTATTTTAAAACCTTCTCAATTATATTAGTAACATGCATTAAAACACCTTCTCACTTATAACAGTCGCGGGAAACATCTCCGTTAAGATTACCTAACATTTGAAAGGAACAAGAGGACTGGGTATAGCGTTGGTTCATCGATCACAAGCTATTGACCATCAGAATAAGACAACGTCTCATAAAATTGAATGTGCACAGGGATAATATGTATGATTGTCTAGAATTTTACCTCTAATACTTGTGAACTGAGGTTTGAGACGCTTATCTAAGGTACTTTTACTTACAGCCATAGGTAGTGCTTCAATTCAAACGGGCAGTGTTTAGTTTTATTTCGCAGAGTCAACATAGAATAGGATCGATACCATATATTGGCCTTTATCTGAGATTCGAACAATACAAAAAAATAACCACCCCAAACCATTACCTAATTCTGCTCTCTTTAATAAAGCTAAAGTTCGATGCCATATAAATCTGGCCAGCTAGGTATGCACAACCCTGTCGTCATATACTTGGTGTTTTTGATTAGAAAGAATGCCATTGCATAGAGGCCGTCTTTGCAAGAGAGAACACAGCGAATTGCTTTACATGAATTCAATGACCCTAAATATGGAGTGGACTGGTCAGAGGATACCTAGATAGCTGGCGAATAACAAGGATTCGAAACTTTGATTCAATCAAAGGGGAATAAGGCAGCGAACTCCTAAACAAAATTCCTCCCTTACTCGCCATGACATAACAACTAGAAGCGGTGCAAAAATGTTGCCAATCCGCAGATAAATGATACCCAACGCACTAAGCTAGATGACTAGAATGTCGTCTCTCATCACAAGCTTCAGAAATTTTTAGTTAAAGCGGACAGAATGGCGGCAATCTCTCCAGCACGCCTAGGCATAACATCTTACAATGTTTCCTAACAAATTCAGTCTACTAACAGCAAAGCTAGACACAATAAACATAGCAAAAGGGTGTCGTCTATCATCTTAGAGTGAAACGAAATGACAAGGCTCAGAATTTTCATTCAAAGTGACCAATAATTCAGGCAGCGGCTACCTAATTTGCCACCAACAATACACTTACTGTGCAAACTGATAACCTAGCTGACACCGCGCCCTACAGCCCACGTCTGGCAAATGACAGATTCCCTTAACTATCCCTGAATTGCGCATACACTTACGGGGGTGCAAATCTCATTACTATCTTTTGTAGGTCTATGCCCAACCCAAACAGAACCAACAGAGACTCCAATAATCGAAGAAAGATGAATTTCACGGCACTCAGATCGTAGGTTTATTCCTCCATCAAAAGTAATTGCCAGATTAAAACAAATGTCATGTTCTAAAAAAAAATGTTCGCTAACCCTAAAAGGAGGACCAAATGATTATCCACTTATCACACAGGTCGCATCATGTACAAAGGTGTACGAGCCTGCAAGGATGGAGATATGCAAGGAAGGCCACTATGTGATCACTCTACGACACCGACTAGCAATGCGGCCTCAATGCCGGCTCAGTTTGATAAAAACAGCAACGGTGGACACAGCAATGGAGGATACAGGAAACTGGTTTCTGAAGAAATCTGGGACGACATGGGTAAATACCAAATCAGAGAACACTACACAACTTGCGAATCAGATGTAATAACCTATGATGGGTTTTCTTAAGGATGATATACGGCTCCCTATCTGGTAAACAGTGGAAGAAAAACATTTAACTTACGGAATCCTAGAGCAGAAACGAAATGTTTAAACCCTAAGAGAAGATGCTGATTACACATTGAGAGGACAATCTACAGAATTATTCGGAATCGAATAAACTATAACCACATTTGCAGATTGAAATGAAGTTCAGAGATAAGGCATTCGACAGAACCTGATTTCGCAAATCACCTCGACGAACCTGCTCCAATTGTTGCAGTTCCAAGCTGCTTCCTTCCTTTCACCTGTGATCCCGTCCTTGATGCACCTATAGCTCTTTTATAACTCAGCCTCTCTCCTCTCCAAGGGCTTGGCACGTGATTCCGTGCATAACTCCTTTAAAGAATATGTATTTTTTTTATTTAATTTAAAGATCCCAATTATTAGATATTTTATTTTTTTATTTTTTTTCTTTATAGCCGACCCAAAATATTGTTATAAATAGAATAGTACTATTTCGACAATATATAATTTTGTACTATACTTTAATTTATCTTATTAATCAAGTTGTGAATCACAATTTACAAGCATGATTACATATATTTATTTATTTAAATATTTATTATAAATAATATTATATCGAATAATACAAACTTCTTACAACTTTATTTATCAACAACACTTCTATTAAAATAATAATTTATTTATAGCTAAAATCGACAACAACGACTTTATGCCTATATAACAACACTTATACTCTTCCGTAGAATAATTCTAATTAAAGCACAACATTACCACACATACTTAGACACCTGCAGAACTCATTAGACTCCAAGATACAATATTACCTGACAGTAAGACATGGGCGAATGACAACCAATGACCACAAGGGTAAACTGACGACGAAGGAACACTGACTAGGGACCTCACATTAACTCCAACCAACTAATCCATTGGCGAAGGCACGCTCAGACCTGTAATCAGGTGGAGTCGATGCCTAGTACCTGCATCCTGCAGCAATGCACAGTTAACCATAACAAGATATACATATACATCACATGCAGTCCTATCGTGAATGGAAATCACAGTGAGGTAGGGTACTCGAGAACGAGTAATACAACACTGTTCCATTCACGTTTATAAATAACAATCAACTATATTGAACAAGGTATCAGATTACTAATCTACGACATAAAATGATCAACTAACTTCCAATCCCATATAATGAATAACATCAAAGCATCTAAAACATCAGTTCATTTATCAAATTGTAAAGCATAGAATGACATAATCCATCATCAACATCTGTTATCATAATAATTAAGTTCATACTGAAATAGCAAAATAACTAGAAATCCATCATCAACGATCTAAAAAAATACTGTCAAAATGTCCAGTACCACTAAGCAAACAACAGTCCAAAAGACGATAAGTTGAGGGGCACTACAATCCACTTCCCTATTCTAGTTTCTTTCCACTCTACTTTTTTGTGTATCACACAATGCTAAATCTCAATCTCATGATCATCTATCCAATACATCAATCTAGGTGTATAGATCAAGCATAGTATCCTACTCAGGAGTTTCCTACCACTTGCATAAAAAGTACTACTATAGCTAAACATGGGTGACAACATTAATCCAGAGGTCCCAGTGCTGAAACTTGGCTCTGATACCAAATGTAATGTCCCCCTCTAGCAAGCCAAAATTTTTGCACCCTTGCAAACAATTTCAACTTACCAAAAGAGAACATTAGTATTCCATTTTTCATTTCCTTTTAATCTTGATGATAATCATAAACATAACCATATACTATTTGCCATTTCATAAATTCATTTTTCCATACATCATGATTCTCCTCGGGTGAGATAATCCTTAGGCCTCTTATTAACCTCACCTTCCACCTTGTGAGAGAAAATTCATTAGGTAGGCGATGTCATCTCAATCCTATGGGTCCATTAATATTATTCCTTAGTTTGTCAACCAATGGCCGTAATTCCTTAGTTCGTCAACTAAGGCCTATAATTCCTTAGTTCGTCAACTAAGGCCCATTCCTTCAATACTTAAATCGAAGGTCCATAGTAATACCCTTGATTCATCAATCAAGGCCCATAATATCCTTGATTCGTCAATCAAGGCCCATTCCCATGAAATGATCAATACCTAACATAACTATCTACCCCACCTTCTTAGTGTTAGGTGGTTAATTAGGAAGTCTCGTATCTACCCTTAGGAATTCATGGCTTTATTAATCTTTAGGTTTTACCCTAAAGCTTTCATTAATCTTTAGGTTTTATCCTAGAGCCTTCTCCCTAGGTTTTACCCTAAGGCCTTAATTAATCTTCATCTATACATATACATACTTGTTATCTCTCATACATTATTTATTAACAACTTATGAATTCAAATTATACAAGATACATATTTAAAATATAAATTTCAGACATAAATGTATATATCACATATATCAATTTCTACTTAATAACCTTATTATTTATATCTTTCAAGTTATAAATTGAACAAGTAATTATAAATTCTTACAAATCATAAATTGAATAAGCAAATATAAATACTTACTTACCTGCTTTACCTAGGATTCCTTACCTATGTTGCGGTAATATAGTCTTTATTGTATTGCTGTTATAAAATGCAGATCTAAATATATGTATTTATCCCATACTCTTTTTATATTTTCTCCTGATGATCCTTTTCCTTGGTTGCCCTCGTGTCTTCCTTGTGATATTTTCTTGCTGTGTCTTTGATGAATTCAAATGATGTTTCTTCTTTATTACCTTTTTTGAATTCACAACTGTTTATTTGTTTCTTTTTATTACTTCATTCTTTCGATGATCATTTCCTTCTATCTCACAAACTTTATTTATTTCCCTTTCAAGGGATATGTTCGAAGAGGTATGTCTCTTATTATTTTTATTACTTTATATTAATTCCCTTTTGTGGTAAAACTAGTTCTAACCATACGTAACTCCCTTATCCTAAGAGGATAGGTTAAAAGATGTTTATTATCATTTATTTACCTTATTTGTATTTATATTATATCATTATAATAAATGATATATTATTTATATTTATATTACAATATAAGATAATAATAATAATATTTGTATTTATATTATTAGATATATTTATAATATATTATTTATTAATGTGTTGCACTTATAAATATCTTCCTTCGATCTCCCCTTAATATTTTTAAAGTACATTATTTATATAATATATATAGTATAAATAAATACTTTTGTTATGAAGTACGGGAGCTTTTTTATTTTATTTTATTTCCAAGCATATAATATGGTGGGATAATGTTTGTCTTATTAGACTTTTATTTTTATATGATTTTATTTTAAATTTAACCTTTTGTTTAACTGTATTACTTTGTCTTATTCTAAATTACTTTACTTTCTAACTTTAATAGGTAAGACTCTTCATAATATTTATTTTTATATATAATAATATATCTTATTAATTACTCACATAAATATTATATTAAAATATTTATATTTATTATATATCTAGTTAATTAAAATATAAATATATATATTTCATATATTTTATAATATTTAAATTATATTAAATTAATAATATTATTTATTAAATAATACATATTAATAATATATTTTAAATAAATATATTATATATTTAGTTTATATAAGGCTAACTTATTACTAAATAAACAATTCAATTATAAATCATTATAGTGACATGACAACCCTTCCCACTCAAGATTGCTTGTCCTCAAGCAATTATAATTAGGTATCCTAAAGTAATATTTAATAACATTATATTTTATTAGGTTTTCTTATATAAAATAAGCTTTCACTCACCAATAATATAAAATAACCTCTAGAAAATGTAACAAATTAATATAGCTAATAAACTATAGTGCTATAAATAATATAGGGGCCTAAAATAATAATTTATAAATTTGGGTTTACCCTTTTAAATTTTCGACACTAAATTTGCATAAAGGCATTTCTATTTATTTAATTATCAAAAATGTTTTAATGACTACTAATATTATTTTAATGCCATGATTAACTAATAGCATCAAATGAACAATCCAAACCAAATAACCAAATGTCAAACATACCTGACATAACCAAAGTGAAAACGGAGGGGCACTACACAAAAAATGTATGTTCCAAGTTTCATGGTGTTTGGATTACCAGAAGGGTGTTTTACAATTGACAGTTTGAAGATAGTGTTGGTTCTAAAAAGGACATTCACTGTGCAACAATTTTTGGCTCACATTCCTCTGTGTTTGAAGATGATGTCTTGCAGTTCAAAAGTTAATCTCAGTGACTTGTGAAGGTGCTATTTCCAAAGTTTCAAGTCTTTACAGCTTCCATAGTGAAAGTTATAGGTGGTAGAGTTTTGGTCCGTATTTTGTCTAAGAAAAGTTGTGTTGAAAGCTTGTTGAAATGCTCTGCATCTCTCTAGAAGAGAAGAATTGCCTATGTAGTTTGGTGGACATGTTCAAGGATGTTTATTACATGCATCCTTGTAGTTTCAGGTGTTTTGGTGCTCCACAAGATTAGTTTCTCAATGATAGTGTGTTACAATATGTTTCAGATGACTGTTTGATCTGAATGTACATGTTTTAAGGTATGAGGCACAATGTATTTGCTATGCAGAGTTAGAGGTGTATCGAAAGGTGTTGTATGAGTCATGAAGACTCATCTGGAAGAATTTCATGAAGATTTTTTATGTTTCCAGTACCGCACAAGGTCTTTCAAGTGGTGGTGGTCATTATACTTCAAATTTCATGTCTTCCTGATTAACGCCATCCTATTTCAAATGAGTGATGTGTGCAGAGGTGATTCCTTGATGACTGATGCTATGAATGATGTTTAGGACTAGACTAAGCATGTATTGGGATCTGCAAGGCATATTTTTTCTCCTTTTGTCTAGCATGTAGTTCATGATAGGGCTTGCCCTATGCATGTTTCATGTTGTGTGATCTCTAGCTGACTTGTAAAATGTAATATTCTTGTTGTATTGGTTGAGTTGTTATGAAATCAATGTAATGTCATGTATATATTGTAAACCTAGTTGATCTAGGTGAAGTATGATTACAAAAATGAATATGTGAGTGTGTGAAGAGTAGAATATGAAAATTATATGGATAGTGATGTTTGACTAAAGGAGAAAGAGCAGAAGTGTTAGAGGTTGTCCTAATTCATCTTGAAGACATTTCTGTGACAAGAGGGAAGTATAGAGTGTGCCTAACTGATCCATTCATCAGAAGAAAGTGTGAAGAGGCAGAATTGCAATCATTAAAGGTGTGAGCTTCAATGTCAGATTTTAGACAGTAGAAGGACTGTCATACTGTATTAATCTCTGAGTTTGTCCTCAGATCAGGGAGTAGTTTATTCCTTGGGTTGTAGCCCTAAAACAAAGTCTACAATGAGTTTTAGCTTCCTTAGGAGTGACCCTAAAGCAAAGTTTTCAGGGAGTAGTAACTTCCTTGGGTTGTAGCCCTAAAACAAAGTCAGTAGGGAGTAGTAGCTTCCTTGGGTTGTAGTCCTAAAACAAAGTTATTTTGAGCTTCATTTATTGTGAGTTAATCCTCACCATTTTTTTCCCTTCTTAGGTTTTCCACGTATATCTGGTGTTATGTTTTGATGTGCATTGTGTTGATCTTTCATGTTTATGTTAATGTTGTAATGCTTAAGTTTTAATCTGCTCTAGAGAAGTTGAAGTTTATTTAGATATTGATTCACCCCACCTCTTAGTATCCTGGTGTGTTCAACAATTGGTATCAGAGCCAAGTTACTCAGAAGAAGATTAACCGCTTGAGGAAGGTCCAGGATGGCTCGAAATGGTTCTCTCAAGGTACCCACATTTGATGGGACAAATTATTCCTTTTGGAAGCTAAGGATGGAAAATTGTCTAACCTCTCTAGGGTATGGCATCTGGCAATCAGTCAAGAAGGGCTACACCATTCCTAGTAGTGAACCTAAGGATGCAGATGAGATTAAGTTGTATCAGAACAAAGCCATGGCATGAGTGGACTAGTTGATTCAGAACTTGTGAAGATAATCAGTTGTACATCTCCTCAGGATGTTTGGAACAAACTTAAAAGTATTTATGAAGGATGTAGTGAAGTGAAACAATCCAAGATGCAAATCTTCAAGAGAAAATTTGAAACCTCGAGGATGATAGAAGATGAAGACATTGTTGATTACATGCTCTAGGTGGATGAGATAGTCAATGGCATCGGAAGTCTTGGTGGAGAAGTGAAAGAAGATGAAATTGTGGAGAAGGTTTTGAGATCTCTTCCTAAATCTTACAATCATAAGGTGTCCGCCATTGAGGAATCTCAAGATTTGGATAAATACACAATAGATCAATTATTTATCTCTCTCACAGCCTTTGAAATGAGAGAATCTAACAAAGGGGCTCCAAAGAAGGAAGGGACATTCAAAGCAATTAAGAAGACATAAGATGAAGTAACTCATCAAAATGATGACCTTGATGAGATAGAAGCAAACTTTGTAAGAACAATAAAGAAAGGCATAGGAAAATATAGAGGTAAGTTACCCTGCAAATGTTTCAATTGTGGAAAGATTGGTCATTTTGATTTTAAATGTCCTTTTAAAGATTCAAGGGGTAGTAACAAGAGAGACAAGTTCAAAAGAAGCCTGTATTCCATAGAGGGCATTTGTTGTTTAGAAAATGAGGATCATAATGGTTCAAATGATGAAACACTTTTCATGGCCTTGAATATTGGTAACAAAAAGGATGATATTGAAAAATGTGAAGAGATTGATACCCTACAAGCTGACCAAAATAATGATAGATCAATGGCAGTATGGACTACTTTCCATGCAAGAGAAGAAGCCGAAGCTTGGGTAATTAATAGTGGTTGTTCTAATCATATGACTAATTACAAGGATAAGTTTATTAGCCTTGAGAAGTAGAATGGTGGAGCTATCAAGTTTGGTGGTGATGAGTCAACACAAATCTATGGAAAGGGTGGTATAACTATTGATGGGAAGAATAGGACTGAGGACGTTCTCTATGTCAAAGGACTAAAGCATAATCTTCTTAGTGTTAGTCAGATGTGCAGTAAAGGATGCAATCTTACCTTTCATGTCAAAGGTTGTGAAATCAGGAAGGCAAGGTCTAGAAAACTAGTTGTAGAAGGCATCAAGTCATATGGTGACATCTATCATCTGAAGGAGGGAAATGGAAGAACTTGCTTATTGGCTCAATCTGGTGAGTGTTGGCTATGGCACAAGTGAATGGGACACACCAATTTTGACAATATGGTAAAGATCAGCTCTATTCATGCGGTGAGAGATATGCCCAAGATAACTAAACCTGCAAACATAGTATGCAAATAATGTCAAATGGGAAAGTAGACAAAGACAAGTTTCAAAAGAAAGGAGTATTCTTCTTCAATGCCATTGGAGCTAATCCATACTGACCTTTGTGGTTGTACAAAGAGTCAACAAGGTGAAAGGTATATCATGTTACTTATTGATGATTATTCTAAAAAGACTTGGGTTACTTTCTTAAGAGAAAAATCATATGCATTTGATAAGTTTAAGGTTTTTAAAGCTATGGTTCAGAACAAAATGGATACTAAGATCAAATGTTTAAGGTCTGATAGAGGAGGTGAATTCACTTCAAATTAATTTGATAACTTTTGTGAAGATCATGGCATTAGGAGACATCTATCAGCTGCTAGGACCCCTTAGCAAAATGGGGTAGTGAAAAGGAAGAATAGGACTATGCAAGAGATGGCTAGGGTAATGTTGAAGGATGTAGATCTGCCTGACATGTATTAGAAGGAAGCAGTTCACACTATTGTCTATCTGACTAACAGAGTACAATTAAGTGTCAATAGCACTAAGACCCCTTATGAGCTATGGTATGGAAGACTTGTTACTAAATTATGTTTGCAACCTAATTTAGTGAGGCCTAGACAATAGTTGTTGGAAAGGGGGTAAAGAAAAATTTTATGTGCATGATCATCCAGTTAATGTATGATCTCTTGACAAAGAAGAAACACATGATCACTTATTAGGATCATGTGACAACTCAAGTTGGGCAGCCAAACTATCCTGGTAAGTGAAAATGACTAAAAGCAAGAAAGCAGACATTCAAAGAATGACAGGTATCTAACTGGCTTCATTTTTCAGTTATGATGTTGTTGATTATTTAGTACATTTTAGTGCAGTTTTTAGATAGAGGTATTTATAAACTGTCATTTCTTCATCATGTTTTAAACATGTTCTTTAAAAGAGATTCAGTTGTTTTATGCTATGTATTTGATTTAGAAAGCAAAGTATACAAAAGTCATTGCATAAAGTGAAATAACTGATTATATTCAAAAGAGTGTTTAAATATGTCCCACACAAGTCGTGGGAGTGACTGGAGTATGCTACATAAAAGTAAATTTTACTTTTGAAGGAATAAAAGTGCATAAGAAAAGTAGAGGGACCCGTCATTGCCTGTGAATGATGAATCCCGAGGTTGAGTTGGTCTTCAACTCCCTCCATCTGCTAAGCTCTGGAATACTTGCAAAAAGTTTTGTTAGAGCTTTGGGTTCCAAAACTTTTCATACACATAATCAAATCAACAAAAGTACCATCTACTTTTATGGATCAGTAGCCATCTAATGAACAATGAGAGAGATAAGATAAATTGAGCATATTCAATGCCATATTAGATAATATTCAAAGAGGAGCAGAAGAGATAGTTGAATTGAAAGGAAAATTGTAGGATCAAAATACTGATCAAAACGTGCCAAGCAGATAAACAACATAAGAGAGATATTACTAGATTTGAAAGATGTCTCAGAGACCAACACCAAGATTTTGAAGGGGGAAAAGCAAAGAAAAACCCCCATGAATATGTAAGTGGCAAGAAGCCAAAAAGAAGGATTACAGAGATGTAAGAAGCTTCTCAATGAAAAGATGAAGAAGAAGAAGATATCTATGAAGAGGATATATCAAGAAAGAGAGAAAAACCACCTCTTAAATAGAGGTGAAGAATGGAGTTATACGTAACTCCAATATGCCACCTTGCATAAGGTGTGTGCCACATGTTTCCTCTTAAGGAGGAATCTATCAAAATAGATTATTCCTGCAGAAGGAATAAAAGAGGTGTTACTTGACATGTGGGGATAAAACACCAAAATAATAATAAAATATAGATTATAAAATAATCTTCACAAAGTAAAGATTAAATTTTAATACCCCCCCTTAAGCTTTACTTGGGGATATTTACAAGAAACCCATCAATGGGATGATTACAACATTTACAAGAATGACATAAAAGCCTTTACAATGAATAAGAATATATAATTTAAGAAGGAAGCTTGATGTAGAGCCAAGTCTTCAAGTCTTCAAGGAATTGAGTGAACCAAAGTGCTTGTATAGATGTCATTGAACAATCTAAACATTGAGCTCCTTTAGAGCCAAGAGAAGTGGATTTGAAGGTTCATGAACTGCCAAGATATTGAGCCTGTTTCATCAAAGAAACCATAACCGCAAATAGATTTCCCATAGATGGTTTTTAAAACCGTAATGCCTTCATAAAATATCAGAGGACTTTGAAAATAGTCCTAACGATGGTATAACAACCATATTGATTTCAATAGAAGTATAGGAACATGATCTCCAACGATCAATTCATCATAAAAAGTAAGTGCATACCATCAAGGTGGATGGAAATATTTTTCATGGGGCCAAAAAAGCACTCCAATGAGACCTAAAGGGCTCCCTATGCAACATTACTGCAAATGCGACTTGCGCATAAAAAGAACTCCATTGAGATTAGATGAAGCATTGGACTTCACAAAAAAATTGTATAGATGGGATAAAACAATCAAGAAGGCAGAAGCTTCATTAAGCTTTTAATATCTTAGATAAATGAGGCACAAAAAATTAGATTCCCTTTATCAAGACAACATAATCATAGTTGAGAAGAAACACTAGACTTGTTTTAAATATAGAGATAAATCAAGACTTAGGTTTGAGAGAAATATTATAAGCAAGAACCTAGCATTAGGTTAGAAATGATGAGTATAAAATACTCAAAATAAGACAATATTCATGCATTCACGACTACATGAATATCCTCTATTATAGAAGACATGTTCAAGGTTATTGGGTTGATCAAGTCCAATAATAAAGTACATGTTAAAACTATAGGAAAAGAAATTCAAAAACATTGAGAATTGTGCCTATAATTAGCATTAGGCTTTTTGAAACAATCATTAGTCCAATGACCATCTTTGTTACAATAATTACAATGCGACTTTTTAAAATTGTGTTGATTATTAGAAGTAGTGTGCTTGCGATTATCAAAAGTATGATTGTTGGGCAATTGTGAATGGAAATTGTGATTTGAATTAGATGAATTATTATGTTTCAACATAAAAGCATGCTCATTATTTCTAAGAGTATCAAATTGAATTAACTTAGCTTCTTCTTGCCATAAATTTTTTTGAAATATATCAAAAGATAATTGAGTGGCTAAGGTAGGAATAGCTAATTGAGAATGAATATTTGTAATAAATTGTTGAAACAGTTTAGGTAAACATTTTTTAATAATGATATGAATTAATCTAAGAGGGTCAAGCTTAACTCCTAAATCAGTTAATTGAGCATTAATATCATTAAATTTAAGAAGAAATTCATCCATGGTTTTGAAATTTGTATACTTGAGATCTTCGAGTTGATCTTGAAGTTGAATCTTCCTAGATTCATTTGCACTGTCGTAAATATTTTTAAGAATATCCCATGCGGAATGTGCTTTTGTGCATGCCCCTATGTGCACATAGAGTTCAGGTGACATCGAGATACCTATCAGACCGAGAGCTTCGTTGTTTTTGGCCAGCCATTTGTCTTTTTCATCCTGAGTTGCAATAGCTGCAGGTTCTAATTTTGAATCTGTCGCTACATCCAAAAGATGCTTAAATCAAAAAATAAAAGTAATATGTTGCTTCTAGGAATGATAATTAGTCGAATTAAGTTTAATTTTGGGAATTAGGGTCGACATTTTGCAAAAATTAAAATCGACCAAAAATATACCTTCTTAGAAAAAAAACCTAATTACAAAAGCAAAAGACAAATTTCTTTTTTTTAAAATGCCTTATAAAAAGCAAAATATATAATTTAAAAAAAAAAAAATATAAGACAAGTATATTAAAAAAAAGGTATATTCTAGTTAAAAAATTTTATAGGAATAATTTTTAAAAACTTATTAAAAAAATTATAATATAAAAAATCTCTTAATAAAATAAATTTTATATAAAAATAGAAACTTTAATATATAATGAAACCCTTTTAATAATATTCAAAAGAAAAAATTATAAATCGGTTATATAAAAACTAAATACTAGACTTTTAAAAAGGATACCCTTTTTTTTTAAAGAAAGAACTCGTTTTAGAAAGGGCATGTTACATTATAAATCGAGGGGACGAATCAAAAGAGGTTTGATTTTTTGTGAAAGGTTTGAAACTTTTATTGCAGAGTGCGATGAAGGTGGCAGCCCTAAAGTTTTTAAAAACTTTTTAAAAACTTTAAATTGTTTGCTAACAGTGGGGTCGGGGCAGGGGTGCCGATCCCCCAAAATGTTTTAAAAAAATAAAAATAAAAATAAATTTTGATTAAAAATTGTTTAGGTTTTAAAAAAAACTTTAAAATAGTAATGTTTTAGAAAATTTTTGATTTTTTTTATGTTTAAGGATTTAAAAAAAAACCTAAAAAAAGTAGGGTTTATAAATTAAAAGGTTTTGGAATTTTTTAAAAAGCTTTGATTAAATTTTGAAAAAAATGTTTAATTTTTTAAAGAAAGAATATATATATTTTTTTAAAGTTTAATATGATGATTGTAAAAAAAAATTTGAACTATGCAAAAAAAATTTAGAATTTGATTTAAAAAAGGAATGGTATAGACTAAGGAGAAAATATATTTTTTCCTTCAAAGAGATCTAAAAATAATGATAAAAGAATAGAAAAAAAATTCACACAGAAGCAGATATGACTTGTAAAATTAAGTAAGGTAGAAGAGAATATGTATATTTTTTAACAAGCTATATTGATTCTAAAAAATGAACCATATAACGCTTCTTGTCGCTGTTTTGATGTGTACATGTCTCCAATGTCACCTTCAGAAGATTTTTCAAAAAAGCTTGCACAGAATGATTAGTAGCAAGCTCTGATACCATGAAAGGAAAATTGTAGGATCAAAGTACTAATCAAAACATGAAAAGCAGATAAACAACACAAGAGAGATATTACCAGATTTGAAAGATGCACCAGAGACAAAGAAAAACCCTTGTGAATATGCAAGTGGCAAGAAGCCAAAAAGAAGGATTACAGAGATGTAAGAAGCTTCTCAATGAAAAGATGAAGAAGAAGAAGATATCCGTGAAGAGGATGGAGTTATACATAACTCCACTATGCCACCTTGCATAAGGTGTGTGCCACATGTTTCCTCTTAAGGAGGAATCTATCAAAATAGATCATTCCTGCAAGGAATAAAAGAGGTGTTACCCGACATGTGGGGATAAAACACCAAAAAAATAATAAAATACAGATTATAAAATAATCTTCACAAAGTAAAGATTAAATTCTAATATGAATAAGCAGATTCAAGTGCCATATTAGAGAGAGATAAATCCACACAAGAAGCATCATATCATGTAATCAAAGATATGTTTTATATCTAACATGTTTGTTTATTGTGCAGGTATAGGTGAAATATCTATTGTAGACTATTCTTTTGATATCAAAGCATGTGGATTAAAATGTGGCTCCCACAAGAGTTGAGCCCAGCATGTTGCCCCTTGATCTTAAGGGGAATGCGTTATCCTCAAATTTAGTTGCGGTCAATTTGTAGGATGACCCCTACAAAACTTGTCTGTTTTGTAGCCTACAACTCTAAACATGCAAAATGAGGTGAATCGCATTTACCCTCATGCGTGGTCTCCTAGTCTTGGAACATTCTTTCGAGTGTCAACTTGTGTCGGTTTCTTGAATTTTGCAAAACAAGTCTAATTGAAAATTTCACTTTTTAGGAGTTAGTAATTTTTTGTTATATGCAATGGCGGGGATTTTTGCCTCCATTGCATCTTCATATGCAATTGCAGGGATTTTTGCCTCCATTGCATCTTTATATGCACTGGCGGGGATTTTTGCCTCCATTGCGTGTTTAGATGCAATGGCGGGGATTTTTGCCTCCATTGCATTTTCATATGCAATGGCGGGGATTTTTGCCTCCATTGCATCTTTACATGCATTGGCGGCGATTTTTGCCTCCGTTGCATCTTTATATGCACTGGCGGCAATTTTTACCTCTATTGTATCTTTATATGCACTGGCGGTGATTTTTGCTGCCCGTGCATGTTGGTCCCTTTGTCACATGCAAGGGCGGCAATTTTTGCCCCCCGTGCATGTTAGTCTCTTTGTCACATGCAAGGGCGGCGATTTTTTCCACCCGTGCATGTTAGTCTCTTTATCACATGCAAGGGCGGCAATTTTTGCCACCCATGCATAAAAACAATTTCCTCCACATGCAAGGGCGGCAATTTTTGCTGCCCATGCACTCACTCCCTAAAAATTTTCTAACTCTGGGAAATTTTTCAAGTTGTTAACTTTAGCCCGCTTTCACTTAGTTTTTCGCTCTAATCACACTTTAGCCCTTTAAAGCCCATGCAAATGCTTATTTCTCCCTCGCTACTACAATTTCCAGTCAAAGAGACCAAAAGTTTCTTTCCATAGATGAAAAGATACAGGCATTCAATAACATGATCCAAAGGAGTTTGAAGATCAAGCTTTCTTAGTGGCTTCTATGGATAAGTTGTCAGATATACAGTTGACCTTGGATATTCTCAAGGTAGTTCTGGATAAGCATGAGAAGGTTGCTACCTCCGTGAAAGATTCAGTAACAAGGACTTGTGTCATTTCTGAGAATACTTCTGGACCGGATAACCTTGAGATGCAAACAATGTGGAAAATGTTTGAGGATTTTCTGAAGAAGGATGGGAACGAGAGTTGATGAAAGTGATCATGTCTTAGTTTATTTTTCTATTTTCACATGTACTTTATTTTCAGTTTTGGACATTTTCACATGTATTTTTCTAAAATGCAATTACATATGAGACAAATGAAGTCCCAAGTCAAATAGGACTCTTTTGTTGAATAAGTCAAAGTAGTTGTAAATTTCCTATTTTTGCTCTAGGCTCCTCCCTATAAATAAAGAGGACCTCTATTGTAAATTTTATCTTTTAGTTATTATAGCGAAACTCTGCCAAATTGAAGAGCATTTTGAGGCTTTGTGCTCTCGTGAGTTTCTTGGTGATTTTGATTTGTATTGTGAAAGTAATATTTTATATGGCAAACATCATTTTTGAAAAAAGAGAAGTGGATGACATGGTTTCACTCCAAAATTAGTTTTTAGTGTAAATAAGTTTGAAATAGTTAATACGGAACCTCCCCTTGCTGAGAGGAGAGATTTATCTCATTACATTGTGGTTGATATAACCATTTTGTCTTCAGTTAGTTGAAGACAAAATATTCACCCAACAGAATGTAAGATAAGAAAAGTGACTTTTGGATCAATAAATAAAAGCATATTCTAATTGAAAGTCAATGACAAACCAATACATCATGAGATAGCCTCCAAGGATCAATATCAACTAAAGGACAGTCCCATCAAAAGCATTACAGCTAGAGAAACATCATGTAGCAGCAATTAAATCAGGTATTTACTACCTTTTGTTGTGAATGAGATGTAAACGTGCTATTGAATTCATAAAGTAGCCATAAAGGACCAAAATTAATCATTAAGGTGGCTGTCCCATCAATCAAGAAGCATGTAATCAGCTACAGGACAGTCATATAATGATAAACATTCCATATCTGTGTGTGATGCTATGTCAGCTATCTTGTGTGCAAGAATCATAAATATATTGAATAGGACTGCCAGAGAGGGGCTTATAAAGCCATCATAATAAGACAGTCACCCTAAAGAATGAATATTCATCATAGAATTACCATATGCCTTTGCAAAGGAAGACAAAATCATATGATCACCATATATAGTGCATGAAGATGAACAGCTAGTATAAGTGCAAGAGGGGCAGTGAAGAAGGACATAACAACCATATAATGCTTGCATCCACATAGTGTGAGATAGCCAACCATTTACAACACAACCATGGAGTGCAAGGTATAGATGGAAGACAATCATCCTGAAGATACAGTATAACTTTGAATCAAGAGAAGATACCATACATTTGAATCAAGGAGACAAGTGTAGAAGTCAAGGTGGGATACCATTCACAACTAATAAAGAAGGACATCCACCTGAGTGGGCAACATACAAGGAGTTCATGACAACTTTCCAAGCATAATGGAACATGCCTTATGAGGATAAGTAACCAAGAAGAGTACATAAGATACATAGAGCAAATGAAGAATACAAACTCCAAATAACAAGACATCAAGATCAAGAGAGGTGAACAAAACCTTAAGGACCAAGTGAAATACATTATAGGATCATACCATGAAGAGTACAGGCAGTGCAGCTACAGTCATCAAGAGCAGCCCACAATCATGTCCTCAATGCAAATGAAGATGAAAGAGGTGTGAAATGCAAGTCAAGGATAATAAATCATGAAGAGAACTCATTATGCCCTCAGTGAAAGGTACAAAAATACACATGATATATTTTTATGCTACAAGATGTGTGCAATGAAGGATATAGGTGCAGCATTTGAAAAGGTACAGTCATAAGCATAGAGTTCATTGTTGTTTTTGTTTGCATACAGTCAAATTGTCACAGTCATCAATGAAAAATATAAGCTTCCAAATGCATATACAGTCATATGGAATAGCAAAGTATAGAAGTCTCAGCCATGGTCATTGGATAAGAATGAATGATTTATAAATGAAGAAGACAGCCTTTGCTAAGGTAAAAAGACAGTCAATATGCCTTGGAGCAGCAGAGACATTTATTTTCTTTTGTTTACCTATAGGAGATACAAATGAGAACAACATATATTTTAAACTCATTCTATTTCCTTCATCACAAAGTGCAAATGCATATAGTGTATATGTGACTCAAGATGGAGCAGCAGAGAAAAATAAAGTTATAGTCATTTCCTTTTGTTGACTGTCATTACAGCCAATGAACAACAAAGATGGTGTTGAACATAGCTAGTATAGGTAAACCCTAGTAGGTATAATGGTGCAATAGGAATAGCCTTAGAAAGAAGGTACAATGAGTATATAGTGTCTTTGCATAGTAGGTTCCATGAAACAATGACAGTGAAAGATGGTCACCTTGCAATGGATAGTCACATGGAGGCAGGACAACAGTCTCATGTTTTCATTATATCTTGGAAATTACAAACTGGGTTTTCATGATTTTTTGATATAAATTAGGAAACAGTTAGTTGAAATAACCCATTAAATTTTATGAAAACCCGGTTTGTAGTTTGAGAGACAATGTCACCAGTCCGAGATAGTATGAAGTATGTAACTTTGGCATAAAAAAAGGACAATGATATAAATGGTAAAGTGTTTGAGATTATACACTCATATGCAGTCACAGTGATCAAAACATGTCAAGAAGACAATCAAGCCAACCAAACAGTGAGATAGCATATAGGATCACACAAGAGTGCCACAATGATCAAGACAATAGTAATAAAAAAATGCTACAAAGTAGTGTATTGCCATATGAGAAGGATACAATACATGCTACTATAAAATCATATAAAGCCTATCAAAAGAAATAATAAGTGTATTGTGCTGCAGTCAACAAAAGGGATCAGTCACTATTTAAAATATCAATTAATGTGGATTTCTTATGCCTAGATACATAGTTTGAAGATCATGTATATAGTGGATAAAGAGACCCTAAATCATGGTCAATCATTGTCAACATGTAGAGGGAATTTTTGCTATTAGAATAACAAGTATGTTCACATACAACAAAGAGAGTTACTATAGCAAATACTTCTGCATCCTCAATAATAATGAGTCAAGATATGAACGAGAGCTTCCAAGTAACCAAGGTACTGAAAATGCAAATGAAAGTACCACAGTTTTCAGAACAAGAGCAGCTATAGGAAAGGGTCTACAACTGAAGGAGACAATCACCTACAGTGAAGAGAGGCTATCACAGTGAGTTCTTACCAAGAACCCATATAGGGTTTACTCCATTTCAAGCCATTTTTTGTCAAAACCGAGGCTAAATCATTTTTCCATAAAGGTCTAGCAAGGAGAGAAGAGTATGCAGAGATAAGATACAATAAACTACAAGAAAACTAGTATGAATAACTTTCTTTATTCCCTTGTTGCTGTATCAGAGACAGAGAAAAGCAAATATGGAGTTTCCATACATAAAACAGTAGGGCATATATCCATTTTGTGCTCAAATAAGAAAATGTAGAGTATAATGGCACTGGTATTACCTTGATGCTAAGCAGAAGGAGTTATAGTCAACAAAAAAATGAGAGTTTTGTGCAGGATGAGCTCCACATAATACATGGGAGTCTTCAGATTCAAAGAGAAAAGCTCCAAAATTTATAGAGAATACCCAGTTTTGAAAGGACAGAGTCTGAGTATGCATAAAAGTGCAGAAGAAGACCATCTACTTCAAACCCCCATGGCGGCGCCCAGCAAAGTGTGAAATGCAAAGTGAAAAGAAAATGAAGTTTTTTGTTGTATTTTGTGTTAGGGTTTTCTTTACCTTAAGTGCTGATGACTTGGAGGCATTTTTGCCTTTTCTTTTTCATTTAAAAAATAAAACTAATACCCACGTATACATGCCTAGCAATTAGAATGGCTCCCCTTTGAGACCTTTATTTTATTTGCTTTATTTGTGTGCCTTTCAAACTTAGTCGATCAATTTCCCTTTTCATTGCATAAAATAAGGTATGTTTTTTAGTTTATAATGTAAAACATTAACTAAAGTGATACAATTATATATCACTCTATTTAATGTTATTTATTTATTGTCCAAAAGGGGATAGGAAGTTTGGTTTGTAAGACTAAGTTAGATGGTGTAGTTGGTTATTTAATCATGTGTAGAGTATATGTGGAGTGATTTGACTTGGTTTTAATGGTCTTAAAGAGCATTTAGGGCAGTTTCTTGTGCCTTTATGACAGGTGAGGTCATGCCTTGACCTTTTCTTCACTTGAGACTCATTTTGGAGGGTGTTTGGGAGATATTTTCTAGGCTTTTTGGTTATGCACGACCAGGGGTGTTTCTAGTCCTTATCTTTTTGCAACTGTTTGGAGAGGTATATAGTCTCTTCATTTGTTCATTATTAGGGAGTTCTTTTCATTTTCAGGCCAGATTGTAACTTTTTTGGAGCTCTTTCAGCAGGGGATGATATTGTAACTCATTTTACATACCAGTATTATAGTTTACGCCTTGGAGATCAATAGAGATAAACTTTTTGCCTTCTTACTTCTTTTCTGTTCTATTGTGTGCAGTTAAATGGTTGATACAATTACTTGTAAAGTCATTTCATTCCTTGTTATTGTGTCTCATTAGTAGCACCTTTGTGTAGATAGTATATGTTTTAGAGCTGAGTTGTGCAAGTTAAGTTGTGCTATTGATCAAACTGTGTGTTAAAAACTAATTTTACAGGTTAGATAACATCATTTTGGTGCATCACCTTAGGAGATAGTTTCATTTTCATGTTTTTTTCTTACCCTTTCCTGTTGAAAGCATTTAATTTTATTTTCATGTTTCTTTCTTACCCTTTCCTCTACAAAGCATTAGAATAGTTTTTAGGTGAACACCATAAGAGCCAGCTTACTCTAGAGGTTCATTTTCATCATAGGTAACCCATAACCTAAAAAGGATCCCATGTTTCACCAATATGCTAAGTTCTGTAACTTAGCAGGGGTGTAGTATTGAGTGATAATAGTTTTTGGCATGCCCGGTGGGACGGTTTGAATCAAACCTTTCAAATAATACATTTGTTGCTGGTTTTGATATGGAACTGGTAATTTTCAGACCTGTAAGAGGTTGAAATCTGCATATCTAGTGACTCTAAGTGTGGAAATTTAGCAAAACTAGTGTTGTAACAACTTATAAGAAGAATTCAGACAAGGAGTTCAGGACCATTAGAATACTTGCAGCTATTCCCACCCAAAAGTCAAGGAAGACCTACAAGAAGAGCTCCTTCGTCATATAGAAAAACACAGTCAACTCCACCTTATGTGAGGGTTATTCCTCCCCTTGTAAAAGGCCCAGTTTTCATTGCACCAATGGCGAGAAATTAGCCTTTTGTGCAGTTTAATGGGGGCAGTCCATTAAATTTGGCTCAACATGATGATAGCCCAATGGCAGCCCTTAAGAGTATCCCTCTTTTCATAGGGGAAGATCAAACTACACCCATTGAACACATTAAAGATATGGCAAACCTGTGTTCAGTACATCATATAACTGCTAAAAATGTAGCCATTAGACTGCTGGCAACATCTTTCAAGGGCAAGGCACTCCAATGGTTCAGAAGTTTGACAGTTGATTCAATCACTACGTGGGATGATCTTGGAGAAGTATTATGCAAACAATTCGAAGACAAGTCTGATAACTTGTCATTGGTGGAACAACTCACTACCATCAAGAGGGCTCCCCATGAACATATGACAGACTTTAATTTCTGTTTCCAAAAGTCTTGGAATAGGATCCCACAGAATATAAGGCCTTCACCAGAATATGCATTTTTGTATTTTTTGAGGTCTTTGAATAGTGAGATTGTTGTCATGATATAGTCTATGGGTGAAAATACATTACCACAGGCCTATGATATATCTATTAGAGCTAAAAATAGCCTTATATAGGCTAGAAAGATAGCCCCTAGACCTCCCATGCCAATCTTCCTTGATATACATCCATCTATTGCTATGCCAACACCTCAAATAGCCCCTTTACCAGCTGCTACTAGTTTAGAAAAAGTTGTCCCAACCCAATCTCTTGAGTTGTAGGAGATAAAGGGGTTGCTTCAGTCATTTGGGAATGAACTGGTAAATATGAAGAAGTAGCAGTTTGAAAGTTTCAAGCCATACCAACCTCAGAATCAAACACAGAACCAGCCTTACCAAGCTAATAGACAGCCATACCAAGCAAATAACCAAGGTGCAAGGCAAAACTTTAATCCAAGGCCATATCATCCATACAATTTGACTCCACTAAATTCAAATAAGGAGTTAGTCCCTGTTCAAAACAATATTGCACAAGAATATGATTGGTGCTTTCCCTACAATCAACCCCATAACTAGTCCACTTGTTCAAACAGGGTGATTAACCAAGCCTTAATGGTACAAAATGTGTCAAATTTGCAGCCAAATGTACCTAGTGATGGATCTTCACAGCAACAAGAGCCACCTCCAAGTGATACTGCTTTCCTAAATTGGCAAGGAGAGGAGTTTTGTGGGTTCAATTGGGATGATTCTCTAGTTGCAACTAATACAAGAGCCAAGAAGAGGGCTTTTGAGATTGGACAGTCAACAAATAAAGAGCCTAAACAAGATCCTATAACAGAAAAGGAAGTTGTTGGTCCATCCACTTCCCGAGTACCACATGTACTGTAAAGAAATACACAAGACACTGCCAAAGAGCATCCTGGAAAATAGCCCCAATCGACCCACTTGAAAGCAGATCCTATTGTTGTAAAGTTTCACCAAAAGGTAAATACTGCATCTTTTAACATTATTGAGCACATGAAGAAAATGAATATCACTGTCTATGTGGGATTTGTTGTCTATCCCAGGACAAAATAATTTATTGCAATCTGCATTGTCATATTTGAATGTGTCAAGTGAAGTTCCAGTCAGTCAAGAGAAGGTTGTTTTTACCAATACACCTCAAAACAATAGTGAACAACCAGGTAAAGAAGTCGAACCTTATCCTTTTTATGTGTCTTTGATAATAGGAGATAAGCTAGTCCATAATTGTATGATTGATTCAGGGGCCAATAGCTCTATTATGCCCAAACAGATTGCTAATAGGTTAGGTTTGAAATATCAACCTCTTGAAAAAGGTGTTGTTCAACTTGATGGAACAACCATTAATACTATAGGGGTCATTAAATATTTCAGTCTTACCTTGCATGTATGCCCCAATTTTTCCATTCCACAAGAAGTTTTTGTTATTGACTTGCCACCATATTTTGCCCTTTGTCTTTCTAGAGATTTTACTACCAAAATAGGTGGTTATCTGTCCTCATATTGGTCTCATATGTTGTTTAGGACAAGGTATGGAACTAAAATGACCATTAAGTCTGAACTAATTGCAAAAGACCACATAGAACCTTATGTACCAAGTGCCATCAATGCAAATTGTACCGCTTTTGACCAAAATGAACTTTTTGTTGTCTAAGAGCCAAATACTCAGACTGAAACTATTCTAGACATCCTTTTGGATGAGTGAGCAGAAGAAAATGCTGAAGTTGATTCAATTAAAAACCTTGAAGAAGTAGGCTTAGGTGTATACATGATGCGTGAACTAGATTCTTTCATGCCAAACCTTGAGAAGGAGGCTGATCAGCCACTTGAACAGTAGCAGAATGAAGTATGGAAAATGTACTTTGATGGTTCAAGAAGAAAAAATGGAGCTGGTGGGAGTTCTATGTTGGTATCCCCACAAGGTGAACAATACTATTCAACTTTTCATTTCACTTTTAGCTATACTAAAAATACAGCTGAATATGAAGGTCTTATACAGGGTTTGGAGTGGGCAAGGAAAAGGAAGATAAGCTACCTGCAGGTCTTTGGTGACGGTGAGTTGATTGTAAACTAGTTAAGAGGCTTGCATGTCACTAAAAATGATGTGTTGAAGTCTTATAAGCATAGGGTATGGGACATCATAGAAGAGTCTGATGCTTTCAATCTGATTTTTGTACCTAGGAATCAAAATAAACATTGTTGATAGATTAGCTGCTATAGGTTCTCAGTTTGACGTTCCAAATGATTTTAAAAAGGAAAAGGTATAGCAGTATGTTAAAATTGTTGTGAGGCCATCTATTCCTGACAATAATGTTCATTGGCAAGTTTTTGAAAGTGATGAGTAGGTACTTAGTTTTCTACTTGAAGAAGAGGAGTTTTCAATAGGGAATCAAGAGAAACTCAAGCAACAGTATGGTAGTCAGATCATATAGTTGAAGACAAACAAATTACCCAAGGGATTGGTCACCTTGGAATCCATTTTTAGTGTTGATGATCAGCTTAAAAAGGGAAAATCCACCATGCAGATTAAGGAAGAACACTATGAAGAAGTGGAAATCTTCAAAGGTAAGCTCCTTAAAATTGGCAAATTTAGTTCTCAAGAAGATAAAGAAGCTTTTATTACACATTTCCAGGAATTTCATGATATCCTTGCATGGGAATACTCTGATTTAAAAGGTTTTGATCCCAAGATTGCCCAACACACCATTGAACTTGAGCCAAATGCAAAACCTATTAGGCAGAAACAAAGGCCCTTAAACCCCAAGCTTGAATCTCTTATGATAAAAGAATTGACTAAGTTAATTGAGGGTGATATTATCTTCCCAATCAAGCATACCTCATGGGTTTCTAACCTTGTCCTAGTTAGGAAGAAAAATGGGGAGATAAGGCTTTGTGTAGAATTTAGAGATCTAAATCGAGCCTCACTCAAAGACCATTACCCACTACCCTCTATGGAGCAGATCCTTCAGGTTGTGGCAAGTTCTGAGATATTTTCCTTGCTTGATGGCTATTCTAGGTATAACCAAGTGCTAGTGAAGGAGGATGATCAGTATAAAACAACATTTACCACGAAATGGGGAACAATGACTTATAAGAGGATGCCATTTGGTCTGTCCAATGCTGGTGCCACTTTTCAAAGGGAAATGGACATGGCATTTTGAGGTTTGATTTACAAACTAGTGCTCATTTACCTTGATGATATAACAATTTTTTCAAAAGATGTTGATGAACATCTTTCCCATTTGAGACAAGTGTTTGAAAGGTGTAGTGAATATGGCATATCTCTTAACCCCAAAAAATGTATTTTTGCTGTCCATGAAGGCAAGCTACTAGGACATGTAGTTTCAAAACAAGGAATTACCATAGATCCAAAAAGAGTAAGTGCCATCCTGGCTTTACCTTTGCCTAGCCATAAGAAGGGGCTGCAAAGTTTCCTTGGTAGGATTAATTTTGTATGAAGATTTATACCAGATGTGGCAAATCTGTTAAAACCTCTAACTGTAATGTTAAAGAAGAATGCAAGTTTCAGCTAGACCAAAGAAGGAAAATGTAGTTTTGAAGCAATCAAGGAGGCATTAACAGCAGCTCCCACATTGGTAAATCCTAACTTTGCCAAGGATTTCTTTCTTTATGCTTTTGGTAGCATAGATACTATTTCTGTTATGTTAGTGTAGCAAAATGATGATAATTTGGGGCAACCCATAGCTTTTTTCAGTCAGGGCCTAGAAGATTATGAACAGAGATATACTTTTATTGAAAAACATGTGTTGGCTGTAATTAGAAGCTTAAAGAAGTTTAGACATTTGATTTCTAATAACAAAGTCCACCTAACAGTTGCCCATCCTAGTGTCAAGGATTTTCTGTTGAGTAAATATTTGAATGATAAAAGAGCAAGATGGATTACTAATGTCATGGAGTACGACATTGATATCAAGATCACAAGACTGGTAAGAGGTAAAGGGCTGCGTGAACAACTAGCTGCTGGGTTTGAAAATCAGCAAGAAATTGAAAAAGAAGTTTTTTGTCACTAATGATGAGTCTCAAACTGTTGTGCTAGCATTGGGTTCAAGTTGGATGCAAGAGATGGTCCATTTTCTATAGACTGGTGAGTGTCCACTTGGTTTGGACAAGGCAAAGAGGAGGTACTTCAGGTTACAGTCAATTCCTTTTGTGCTTGTCAATGATATATTGTTTAGAAAGGATCATAATGGAGTTTTGCTAAGGTGCATAAATACTATTGGCCAAGCTTCTTCAAAGATGCCCATGCATGGTCAAGGAAATGTGTTAAGTGTACAATGTTTGCAGGCAAAGAGAAGTTGCCAGCTCTTCCTTTGTAGCCTATACAGGTTGAACAACCTTTTATGAGGTGGGGCATTGATTTTATAGGAGCTATTAATTTGCCTTCTAGTGCATGTCATAAGTGGATTCTCACTACCACAGATTATTTCACTAGATGGATGGAGGCAGTGGAATTAAAAGAAGCCAATGAAAGTGTTATGAATTTCTATGATGATTTGATAACAAGGTTTGGTGTTCCTGAGTCTATTATTTCTAATAATGCCTTATCTTTTGTTGGAATTAGGGTGACTGACTGGGCTATCAAGAATGGTATCCATTTGAACACTTCATCAAACTATTACCCTCAGGGTAATGGTTTGGTGGAGTCTACAAATAAGAACCTGATAAAGATCATTAAGAGGACTATTGAAGATAACCAAAGAACTTGGCATGCCAAGTTAAAATCTGCATTATGGGCAGATAGAATAACACCAAAGAGGTCCATTGGAAACTCACCTTATATGCTGGTATATGGAAAGGAAGCAAGGCTATCCTTGTCTACTGAGCTTCTAGCTCTTGATCTTATAAATCAGCTTGAAATGTTTGAAGCAGAGGATCCAATGGCAGTTAGATATGCACAACTCATGGAGCTTGAAGAAACAATGGATAAGGCTATGAAAACTATGGAGTTTCACCAACTCCAAGTGAAGAGAGTTTTTGACAAAAGAGCAACACCCAGACTGTTTAAGGAAAGAGATGTAGTGCTTAAATGGGATGAGCTGAAGAGCAGGCCTAGGAAACATACTAAGTTTGATAGCATGTGGAGTGGCCCATTCATCATTGTAGAGTGCAAACAACACAATGCTTTCTAGCTATCAAAAAAATGGATGGTGAGTTACTGCCTATTCTAGTCAATGGGATACACCTCAAACTCTATTTTGAGGTATGATTACTCTGTGTATATATTAGTTTAGGAGTTTTGTTTCAATAAGTATTGCTGCACATAGTTTAGATGCATTTTCCTTTCCTCCAAGTGTAATCGTGCATAGTTAGTTAGGTTTCTCTAAGTTTTTGGTAGATAGAATAAGGTTGAAAGGTGTTTTACACTATTCTGATGAGATACAACAAGTATGTGAGACTGTTTCTCAAGATTGTTAGGTTTCTTTTGACTGATGTGCCCAATGGATAAGTTCAGGCAACTGGTCCTATTTTGTTTAGCAAGCAAACACCCCTGAGAGGTTGCCAAAAATGTTACTAAATTATGTTTGCAACCTAATTTAGTGAGGCCTGGACAGTAGTTGTTGGAAAGGGGGTAAAGAAAAATTTTATGTGCATGATCATCCAGTTAATGTCTGATGTCTTGATAAAGCAGCAACACAAGATCACTTATTAGGATCATGTGACAGCTCAAGCTGGGCAATCAAACTATCCTGGTAAGTGAAAATGACTAAAAGCAAGAAAGCAAACATTCAAATAATGACAGGTATCTAACTAGCTTCATTTTTCAGTTATGATGTTGCTGATTATTTAGTACATTTCAGTGTAGTTTTCAGAGAGAGGTATTTATAAACTATCATTTCTTCATCATGTTTTAAACATGTGCTTTAAAAGAGATTTAGTTGTTTTATGCTATGTATTTGATTCAGAAAGAAAACTATACATAAGTCATTACATAAAGTGAAATAACTGATTGTATTCAAAAGAGTGTTTAAATATGTCCCACACAAGCCATGGGAGTGACTGGAGTATGCTACATAAAAGTAAATTTTACTTTTGAAGGAATAAAAATGCATCAGAAAAGTAGAGGGACCCGTCATTGCCTGTGAATGATGAATCTTGAGGTTGAGTTGGTCTTCATCTCCCTCCATCTGCTGAGCTCCAAAATACCTGCAAAAAGTTTTGTTAGAGCTCTAGATTTCAAAACTTTTCATACACATAGTCAAATCAACAAAAGTACCATCTACTTTTATGGAGCAGTAGCCATCTAATGAATAGTAAGAGAGAAGATAAATTGAGCATATTCAGAGCCATATCAGATAATGTTCAAAGAGGAGCAGAAGAGATAGTTGAATAAGCAGATTCAAGTGCCATATCAAAGAGAAAGATAAATCCACACAAGAAGTGACATATCATGTAATCAAAGGTATGTTTCATATCTAACATGTTTGTTTATTGTGCAAGTATAGGTGAAATATCTATTGCAGACTATTCTTTTGATATCAAAGCATGTGGATTAAAATGTGGCTCCCACAAGGATTGAGCCCAACATGCTCCCCCTTGATCTTAAGGGGAATGTAAGATAAGAAAAGTGACTTTCGGATCAATAAATAAAAGCATATTCTGATTGAAAGTCAATGACAAACCAATACATCATGAGATAGCCTCCAAGGATCAATATCAACTAAAGGACAGTCCCATCAAAAGCATTATAGTTAGAGAAACATCATGGACCAGCAATTAAATCAAGTATTTACCACATTTTTTTGTGAAGGAGATGTAAAAGTGCTATTGAATTCATTAAGTAGCCATAAAAGGACAAAAATTCAGTCATTAAGGTGGCTGTCCCATCAATCAAGAAGCATGGAATCAACTATAGGATAGTCATATAATGATAAACGGTCCATATCTATGTGTGATGCCATGTCAACTATCTTGTATGCAAGAGAAATCATAAATAGAGTGAATAGGACTGCCAGAGAGGGGCTTATAATGCCATCATAATAGGACAGTCACCCTAAAGATAGAATATTCATCATAGAATTACCATATGCCTCTGCAAATGAAGATAAAATCATATGATCACCATATACAGTGCATGAAGAGGAACACCTATTATAAGTGCAAGAGGGGCAGTGAAGGACATAACAACCATATAATGATTGCATCCACATAGTGTGAGACAACCAACCATGTACAACATAGCCATGGAGTGCAAGGTACAGATGGAAGACAATCATCTTGAAGATATAGTATACCTTTGAATCAAGATAAGATACCATACATTTGAATCAAGGAGACAAGTGTAGAATTCAAGGTGGGATACCATTCACAGCTAATAAAGAAGGACATCCACCTGAGTGGGTAGCATACAAGGAGTTCATGACAACTTTCCAAGCATAATGGAACATGCCTTATGAGGATAAGTAACCATGAAGAGTACATAAGATACATAGGGCAAATGAAGAATACAAACTCCAAATAACAAGACATCAAGATCAAGAGAGGTGAACAAAACCTTAAGGACCAAGTGAAATGCACTACAGGATCATACCATGAAGAGTACAGGAAGTGCAACTATAGTCATCAAGAGCAACCCACAGTCATGTCCTCAATGCAAATGAAGATGAAAGAGGTGTGAAATGCAAGTCAAGGATAATAAATCATGAAGAGAACTCATTATGCCCTCAATGAAAGGTACACAAATACACATGATATATTTTTATGCTACAGGATGTGTGCAATGAAGGATATAGGTGCAACATTTGAAAAGGTATAGTCATAAGTATAGAGTTCACTGTTGTTTTTGTTTGCATATAGTCAAACTGTCACAGTCATCAATGAAAAATATAAGCTTCCAAATACATATATAGTCATATGGAATAGAAGAGTATGGAAGTCTTAGCCATGGTCATTGGATAAGAATGAACGACTTATAAATGAAGAAGACAACCTTTGCTAACGTAAAAAGACAGTCAATATGCCTTGGAGTAGCAGAGACATTTATTTTCTTTTGTTTACCGATAGGAGATACAAATAAGAACAACATGTATTTTAAACTTATTCTATTGCCTTCATCACAAAGTGCAAATGCATACAGTGTATATGTGAGTCAAGATGGAGCAACAGAGAAAAATAAAGTTATAGTCATTTCCTTTTGCTGACTGTCATTACAACCAATGAGCAACAAAGATGGTGTTGAACATAGCTACTATAGGTAAACCCTAGTAGGTATAATGGTGTAGTAGGAACAACCTTAGAAAGAAGGTATAGTGAGTATATAGTGTCTTTGCATAGCAGGGTTCCATGAAACAATGACAGTGAAAGATGGTCACCTTGCAATGGATAGTCACATGGAGGCAGGACAATAGTCAGGTATTTTCATCATAACTTGAAAATTACAAACTAGGATTCCATGATTTTTTGATATAAATTAGGAAACAATTAGCTGAAAAAACCCATTAAATTTTACGAAAACCCAATTTGTGGTTTGAGAGAAAACTTCACCAGTCCAAGACAGTGTGAAGTATGCAACTTTGGCATAAAAAATGGGATAGTGCTATAAATGGTAAAGTGTTTGAGACTGTACACTCATATGCAGTCATAGTGATCAAAACATGTCAGGAAGATAGTCAGGCCAACCAAACAATGAGATAGCATTTAGGATCACACAAGAGTTCCACAATGATCAAGACAATAGTAATAAAAAAATGCTACAAAGTATAGTGTATTACCATATGAGAAGGATACAATACATGCTACTGTAAAGTCATATAAAGCCTGTCAAAAGAAATAATAAGTGTATTGTATTGTAGTCAACAAAAGGGATAAGCCACTATTTAAAATATCAATTATTGTGGATTCCTTATGCCTAGATACATAGTTTGAAGATCATGTATACAATGGATAAAGAGACCCTAAATCCTGGTTAATTACTGTCAACATGTAGAGGGAATTTTTGCTATTAGAATAACAAGTATGTTCACATATAGCAAATAGAATTACTATAGCAAATACTTCTGCATCTTCAATAATAATGAGTCAAGATATGAACGAGAGCTTGCAAGTAACCAAGGTACTGAAAATGCAAATGAAGTACCACAGTTTTCAGAACAAGAGCAGCTATAGGAAAGGGTCTGTAGTTGAAGGAGACAATCACCTACAGTGAAGAGAGGGTATCACAGCAGGTTCCTACCAAGAACCCATATAGGTTTTACTCCATTTCAAGCCATTTTTTGTCAAAACCTAGGCTAAATCATTCAATGCCATGAAGGCCAAGCAAGGAGAGAAGAGTATGCAGAGATAAGATACAATAAACTACAAGAAAACCAGTATGAATAACTTTCTTTCTTCCCTTGTTGCTGTATCAAAGACAGAGAAAAGAAAATATGGAGTTTCCATACATAAAACAACAGGGCATATATCCATTTCATGCTCAAATAAGGAAATGCAGAGTATAATGGCACTGGTATTACCTTGATGCCGAGCAGAAGGAGTTACGATCAGCAAAAAACCAAGAGTTTTGTGCAAGATGAGCTCCACAGAATGCATGGGAGTCTTCAGATTCAAAGAGAAAAGCTCTAAAATTTACAGAGAATACCCAGTTTTGACAGGATAGAGCCCGAGTATGCATAAAAGTGCAGAAGAAGACCATCTACTTCAAACCCCCACAGCGGCACCCAGTAAAGTGTGAAATGTAAAGTGAAAAGAAAATGAAGGTTTTTTGTCATATTTTGTGTTAGGGCTTTCTTTACCCTAAGTGCCGATGACTTGGAGGCATTTTTGCCTTTTCTTTTTCATTTGAAAAATAAAACTAATACCCACGTATACATGCCTAGCAATTAGGATGGGTCCCCTTTGAGACCTTTATTTTATTTTCTTTATTTGTGTCCCTTTTAAGCTTAGTCGATCAATTTCCCTTTTCATTGCATAAAATAAGGTATGTTTTTTAGTTTATAATGTAAAACATTAACTAAAGTGATACAATTATAAATCACTCTATTTAATTTTATTTATTGATTGTGCAAAAGGGGATAGGAAGTTTGGTTTGTAAGACTAAGTCAAAGGGTGCAGTTGGGTATTTAATCATGTGCAAAGTATATGTGGAGTGATTTGACTTGGTTTTAATGGCCTTAAAGAGCATTTAGGGGCAGTTTCTTGTGCCTTTATGATAGGTGAGGTCATGCCTTGACCTTTTCTTCACTTGAGACTCATTTTGGAGGGAGTTTGGGAGATATTTTCTAGGCTTTTTGGTTATGCACGACCAGGGGAGTTTCTAGTCCTTATCTTTTTGCAACTGTTTGGAGAGTTATATAGTCTCTTCATTTGTTCATTATTAGGGAGTTCTTTTCATTTTTAGGCCAGATTGTAACTCTTTTTGAGCTCTTTCAGCAGGAGATGATATTGTAACTCATTTTACATACCAGTATTATAGTTTACACCTTGGAGATCAATAGAGATAAGCTTTTTGCCTTCTTACTTCTTTTCTGTTCCATTGTGTGCAATTAAATGGTTGATACAATTACTTGTGAAGTCATTTCATTCCTTGTTATTGTGTCTCATTAGTAGCACCTTTGTGCAGATAGTATATGTTTTAGAGCTGAGTTGTGAAAGTTAAGTTGTGCTATTGATCAAACTATGTGTTAAAAACTAATTTTACAAGTTAGATAACATCAATTTGGTGCATCACCTTAGGAGATAGTTTCATTTTCATTTTTCTTTCTTTCCCTTTCCTCTGCAAAGCATTAGAATAGTTTTTAGGTGAACACCATAAGAGCCAGCTTACTCTAGAGGTTCCTTTTCATCATAGGTAACCCACAACCTGAAAAGGATCCCATGTTTCACTAGTATGCTAAGTTCTGTAACTTAGCAGGGGTACAATATTAAGTGATAACAAGACCTCCTACTATTAGATACTTCAGAATCTTTGGTAGAAAATGCTATATTAGAAGAGATGAAGAAGATCTAGGTAAGTTTGATTCAAGAAGTGATGAAGGGATCTTTCTTGGTAACTCAACCAGAAGCAAGGCCTCTAGATGCTACAACAAGAGATTAAGAAAGATGGTTAAAAGCACAAATGTCAAAGTAGATGAAGACTTGTATCATATCTCACAAGAATTAGAGGACTCCGGATCTGATATCTTTCCATACATTGAAGATGAAGAAGAAGAAGAGAAAGAAGAAAAGGAATAGAAACCAGAGCAGATGCCCAAGACTCCAGCAAAGTATGTTCAAAAGAACCATTCAGTAGATCAGATCATTAGGGACAAGAATAAAGGTGTGCTGACCAGGAGAAGTTTTGCAAAAGCATATGAACAAGTAAACTTGTGTTTACTATCAAAGGTAGAACCCAAACCTTTGCTAATGGTAGAAAAGATGATGGATGGATAAAGGCAATGGAAGAAGAATTGGATTAGATTGAGAATAATTAGACATGGGAATTGGTTCTCAGACCAGCCAACAAGAATGTCATAGGAACAAAGTGGGTGTTTCGAAACAAGCTGAATGAAGAAGGTGAAGTTGTAAGGAACAAAGAAAGATTGGTGTGTAAGGGCTATTCACAAGTTGAAGGCATTGATTTTGAGGAGAAATATGCTCTGATAGCCAAAATGGAGGCAATCAGGATGTTTCTTGCTCTTGTTGCTCATAATAACTTCAAGGTTTATTAGATGGATGTCAAGTCAGCATTTTTGAATGGGGATCTAGGGGAAGAAGTTTACATTGAACAACCTGATGGTTTTTAGATATCATAAGATCCGGACATGGTGTGTAGACTCAAGAAGGCATTGTATGGTCTCAAACAAGCACCTAGGGATTGGTATACTAGGTTGGGTAAGTACTTACTTCAGCAGGGCTTCAAGAAAGGTACTACAAATAGAAATCTTTACATCAAGGAAGAAGGAGATATGATATTGGTAGTTGTTGTGTATGTTGATGACATCATCTTTGGTGGAGACGATGATATGTGTAAGAAGTTTGCAAAAGAAATGCAAAAAGAGTTTAAGATGTCCATGATTTGTGAGATGTATTTCTTCCTTGGACTTCAAATTTCTCAGCTAGATGGTGGTATCTTTATTTCTGAAGATAAGTATGCCAAAGAGATGTTGAAGAAGTTTGGTATGAAGGATTCAAAACTAGTGAGTACTCCCATGGTCACTGGATGTCACTTGAGCAAGGATGATGAGTCTCCAAAGGTGGATCAGACTACATATAGATCAATGATTGGAGGATTGTTGTACCTAACTGCTTCTAGACCTAATATTATGCATGCAGTATGTGTGGTTGCTAGATATCAAGCTAATCCCAAGCAAAAACATGAGAAGGTAGTGAAAAGAATATTCAGATACTTGAAGGAAACTCCAGATTATGGCTTATGGTATCCAAAAGGTAATGACTTTGATTTGAGTGCCTACCTGATGCTGATTGGGCTAGTTGTGTTGATGATAGAAGAAGTACTAGTGGCGGTGCATTCTTTTTAGGAAGCAAATTAGTTTCATGGAAGAGCAAGAAGCAAGATTCAATGTCATTATCAATTGCAGAGGCAGAGTATATTGCAGCATCATCCTGCTGTACATAGGTGTTGTGGATGAAGCAAACCCTGAAGGACATGAAGGTATTCTATGATGAGCCTATTCCTATTTTATGTGATAATACAAGTGCTATCAATATTTCCAAGAATCCAGTGATGCATTCTAGAACCAAGCATATAGAAATTAGGTATCTCTTTTTGAGAGAGAAGGTACAGATAAGGAAGTAAGGTTGGAATATGTTCCAACAAAGGATCAAATTGCAGACATTTTCACAAAGGCTCTCACAAAGGACACTTTTGAGGATCTCTGGTAGAGGTTAGGGGTAATTAACCCTCCTTCTTGCTAGATGCATAGTGGTGCATCTGTCTAGGGGGAGTGGTTCATGTTATATCTTTTTCCTGGACTAATGTTGGCTACCTCTCAGGGGTAGTAGGTAGTGGTTTCTGATGATAGGGGAATCTAATTGTTGCAAGAAGTTATGCCCTAAGAAAGAAGTAACCCTTTGTCCTTGATGTCAAAGGGGGAGAATGTGCAGGCATGTTTTGCCATCAATGCCAAAGGGGGAGATTGTTGGCATTCAGTTTTCATTGATGTCAACACTATCATGGATGTGTGATGGTGTTCATGGTTGGATGCCATATCCTAAAGAAGATACATTAAGATGAGAATTAGAAGTTCATGGTTAGACGTCATGTCCTAAAGAACATACATTAAGATGGGAATTAGAAGTTCATGGTTGGATTTCATGTCCTAAAGAAGATACATTAAGATAGGAATTATAAGTTCATGGTTGGATGTCATGTCCTATCCAGCGGAGAAGATACAGTTCATGGTTGGATTTTGTGTTCTCATGATGAAACATTAAGATAGGAATTAGAAGCACTAAGATGAATATTAAGATATGTTGAGGATGAAAATATGTTACTGATGGCCTATGGTATGTTGGTTGATCCTTCTTGTTGTTCTCAAGGATGTAAATGTTGTTATATGAAGGTTTTGGCCTCTGGAACTTGGTGAAAGTTTTTGTTACAGGAAGACTTTGAAGACTGTCTAGGAGATTGCTTTGCATTTTCATTATTTTGATGCTGTGCCTCTATGGATTGGAAGATAGCTTCATATAGTGTCAAAGCATGTATGTTCCAAGTTTCTTGGTGTTTGGATTACTAGAAGGGTGTTTTGTACTTGACAGTTTGAAGACAGTGTTGGTTCTAAAAAGGACATTCACTATGCAACAATATTTGGCTCCGCATTCCTTCAAGTTTGAAGATGATGTCTTGTGGTTCAAAATTTAAGCTCAGTGACTTGTTAAGGTACTATTTCCAAAGCTTCAAGTCTCTACACCTTCCGCAGTGAAAGTTATAGGTGGTAGAGTTCTGGTTTGTATTCTGTCTGAGAAAAGTTGTGTTGAAAGCTTGTTGAAATGCTTTGCATCTCTCTGGAAGAGAAGAATTGACTATGAGGTTTGGTGGACATGTTTAGGGATGTGTATTACATGCATCCTTGTATTTTTAGGTGTTTTGGTGCTCCGCAAGATTAGTTTCTCAATGACAGTGTGTTACAATGTGTTCCGAATGGTTGCTTGATCTCAGTGTGCATGTTTCAAGGTATGCGGCACAATGTATTTGTTGTGCAGAGTTAGAGGTGAGTATGAAGGTGTTGTATGAGTAATGAAGACTTGTCTGGAAGAATTTCATGAAGATATTTTATGTTTCCAGTACTGCACAAGGTCTTTCAAGTGGTGGTGACTGTTATACTTCAAATTTCATGTATTCCTATTTAAGGCCATCCTATTTCAAATGAGTGATGTGTGTGGAGGTGATTCCTTGATGAATGATGCTTTGAATAATGTTTAGGACTAGAATAAGCATGTATTGGGATCTGCAAGGTGTGTGTTTTCTCCTGGAGTAGCATGTAGTTCATGATAGAGCTTGCCCTATGCACGTTTCATGTTGTGTGATCTCTGGCCGACTTGTAAAATGTAACATTCTTGTTGTATTGGCCAACTTGTTATGAAATCAATGTAGTTTCATGTATATATTAGAAACCTAGTTTATCTAGGTGAAGTATGATTTGAAAATGAATATGTGAGTGTGTGAAGAGCAGAATATGAAAATTATATGCATAGTGATGTTCGACTGAAGGAGAAATAGTAGAATGTTGAAATTAGGGAAGACAACTAAGAGGGGGGTGAATTAGTTGTCACAAAACTTTTATCTCTTGTTGCATTTAATCTTCTTTACCACTTATTAATAGATTAATGATATAGCCATGAAAGCATGAATCAACAACACATGAGCATAAACATAATCAACACACATAACACGAGGATTTTTGTGGAAACCTAGTTAAGGGAAAATCCACTGTGGGGGTTAACCCACAAGATTTATTCTCTATTAAAAGAATAGAAAAATGGGAAGGCACTTGCCTTCAGGTGCACTGCCCAGAGCTCACTGCTCAAAGGAGGCTCACTGCCTACAAGAACATTCACAATGTTAACACTGAAGAGTTGAACTGAGAAACAACATCTTCTTCATGCAAGGTTTAGTTCCATTGAAGCGCACAACACCTCTACTCTACTCCCACTCACTTCCTCGCTACATTTGCATCTTCTCTCACCACCACACATTTCCATGACTTCACACCACTTATTTATACATGTCATCGACTTTGGAATGAACATCAAAGTTGGCCAAACAAGCATCTATTTGGAACATTCTCCAAGATAGGCATTACATGCAATTACAATCATAAGACTTGACTTAATACAAAATACTACATGTGAACCACTCCTCTATCAGCCAAGCATAGTTGGGACTCAAATCTTCCTCGAACAACACACCATGCTCCATAGAACTTCTCTTAGATCATCCGCAACTTGCACCAACCATCCGATCAGCCAAGACTGGAAATAACATCAACACTCAAGGAGAAATCTTCAACCACGAGATCAATCCTCAATGTAGACCACCAACAAAATAGGTACATGATCCAAAGACCACCACAAGCATGATGAAATTAGCAGGAATAACTGCACCACCTCAAATCACTAGAATCACTTGCATTTTCATACCGAAACTTAAGAACTCTAACTGCATGACTATCACACTAGAAAGATTGCTTACAGACCTCTAAACCACAAACAACTTGAGTTGAGGATACACACCAACATCCCAAACATGCTTCTAGATCCATAGATCATAATATTCCAATGCGGAGCAATCCAGACCAAATTCCTGTCACTCTGTCACCTCTGAACAACTACAAAACCTAGTTCTACTCAGATGGCCATAACATCACCAATTCTCCATGCAGACCTCTCAAATATTAACTGGGGCAACTTCAGACAATCCTCTACAAAACCCTTTAGTCCATAGACTCTAATCTTCTTCTCACCAGAAATGCAGAGCAATCTACTTTACTGAACTGCACTGTCTACACTATCTCTGACAAAGAGATATGTTCACATCAATGACAACACATCATATGCACAAATTTGCAACAATCTCCCCCTTTGTCATTGATGGAATCATATGATGTGAAAAAATGATTCAACCATCAAGACAAGAATTTCTCCCCCTTTCTCTTATCACACTTGCAACCACTTTCTTCACTGCTCCCCCTTTCACCAGCAACTACTCACTTCCATCCAAGTTTTTCACATGACTTCTCTCCCCCTTTAACATCAATGGAAAAGGGCATATTTGCAATCATCTCTCACTCTTTTTGTTTCTTAGACAAGACCAAGCTAAACTCAGAACATACTGACTACTTCCCCTGAGTAGCATCCCCTTAACAGCAATCTGTATCACAAGATATGACTGTGAGTTCCACTAGACTGATGCACACTTGTTCACCTTAGTTCTAAAAAGGAGGGGTAATCACCCCTAACTTCCCTCTGAGATACTCAAAAGTGTCCTTAGGTAGAGGCTTAGTGAAGATATCTGCAATCTGATCCTTTGAAGGGAAAAACTCCAATATAACTTCATTCTCATTTACCTTCTCTCTCAAAAAGTGAAACTTGATGGATATGTGCTTTGTCTTTGAATGCAACACCGGGTTCTTTGAAATGTTTATTGCACTTGAATTATCACAGAAGATTGTAATAGGCTCTTCAAACAAAATTTTGATATCCTTCAACATTTGCTTCATCCACAAAACTTGAGTACAATTACTTGCTGCTGCAATATATTCTGCCTTTGCAATAGATAGAGATATTGCCTCCTGCTTTTTGCTCAACCAAGAAACCAATCTCTTTCCCAAAAAAATGCACCACCACTAGTACTCTTCCTATCATCCACATCTCTTGCCCAATCAACATTTGTATATGCATGAAGAGTGAAATAATCCTTAGGATACCATAAGCCATAATCAGATGTTCCCTTTAGATATCTAAAAATTCTTTTGACTCCTACAACATGAGATTCTCTAGGATCAGCTTGAAACCTAGCAACAAGGCCAACTGCATTCATAATATCAAGTCTGGTATGAGTCAGATAAAGCAGTCATCCAATCATTGATCTATACCTTTTCTAGTCTGCCTTAGGGGAATCATCATCTTTACTCAACTTGCATTTGATTATCATAGGAGTACTCACTGGTTTTGAATCCTCCATTCCAAACTTTTTCAACAACTCTTTTACATACTTAGACTGAGATATGAAGATGCCCTTATCTGACTGAATAATTTCCAGACCCAAGAAGAAATTCATTTCACCAAGCATGGACATCTCAAATTCACTTTGCATTTGATCAGCAAATTTTTTACACATGCTCTCATTTCCACCAAAGATGATATCATCAACAAATACCTAAATAATCAAGATGTGTTCATGATCAATTTTGAAATAAAGATTACTGTCAGCCGTGCCTTTGCTAAAACCTAACTTTTGCAGATACTTATCTAATCTTGCATACCAGGCTCTTGGGGCTTATTTAAGTCCATACAATGCTTTCCTCAACCTGCAGATCATATCTCCTTGATCATACAATTAGAATCCTTCCAGTTGCTCAATGTAGACTTCTTCTTCCAAATCTCCATTTAGGAATGCTGACTTGACATCGATCTGGTAAACTTTGAAATCTTTGTAAGCAGCAAAGGCAAGAAATAATTTAACTGGTTTGATTCTTGCCACCGAAGAAAAAGTTTCTTCAAAATCAATTCCCTCTACCCGAGAATATCCTTTGCACACCAATCTTGCTTTGTTTCTCACAACTTCACCATTTTCATTCAATTTATTCTGGAAGACCCATTTAGTTCCAATGATATTTTCATTTTCAGGTCTAGGAACAAGATCCCAAGTATGATTCTTTTCAATTTGCATTAATTCTTCTTCCATTACTTTTACCCAACTTTCATCATTACAAGCTTCATTCACTAATTTTGGTTCAATCTTTGAAATTAAACAATACTCTTCTTGTTCTTCAACAATTTTTCTTCTAGTTTGAACACCTTTATTTCTATCTCCTATAATTTGATCTTTAGAATGATTCAACCACACATACCTGGGAGTTTTGGGATTTTCTTGAACTTCTGATTCTTGAACTTGTTCCTCAACATTTGCACTAGCTTCTTGAGTCACTAGATTCTCCAGAGCAATCTGAATCTAAGTTTGAGGACTTTCATTTTGATCATCTAATTCATATCCATGAGACTTGGAGGGTCTCTCCTTTCTTTCATCAACCTTGACATTAGCACTTTCAACAATCCTTTTCAATCTCTTGTTAAAGCATCAAACTTGCCTAGATCTTCATCTCTTTTGATATAGCATTTACTACCAAAAAGTTTGAAGTATTTCACAGTAGGAGCATTACCAAACCACAGTTCATAAGGATTTTTACTAGTATTACCTTTGATCTGTACTTGGTTAAGAGTGTAGATAGCAGTACTCACAACCTCTCTCCAAAAGACATGTGGAACATTTTCTTCCATCATCATGGTTCTAGCAGGCTCTTGAATAGTCTGGTTCTTCATTTCCACAAATCCATTCTACTAAGAAGTCCTAGGAGTAGATAATTGTCTTCTTATTCCATGCTTTTCACAAAATGCATTAAACTCACTAGAGGTAAACTCTCCACCTCTATCAAATCTCAGACACTTTATCTTCACACCAATCTCATTCTCCACCCTAGCCTTGAACACCTTGAAGCTGTCAAGAGCCTCTGATTTCTCTTTCAAGAAAGTGACCCACATCATCCAGGAGTAATCATCAATCAGCAACATAAAGTATCTATCTCCTTGCAAACTCCTAACTCTGGTAGGACCACACAAATCAGTGTGCACAAGTTTCAACAATCCACTTGAAAATTGTTCTTTACTTTTGAATGTAGTTCTGCTCTATTTGCCCAATTGACATTCCTTACACATGCTATTAGTAGGTTTTACAAGCCTTGGAAGATCTCTCACAGCCTGAGTAGTACTTATCTTGACAATATTATCAAAGTTTACATGACACATTCTCCTATGCCATAACCAACTCTGATCAATCTGAGCAATCAAACAACTATTACTAGTACCACTTAAATGAAAGATATTACCTCTAGTCTATGTACCAAATGCAATCTCAATTCCAGAGCTTTCCAAAATTCTATATTTTCCATCCTTGAATTAGAGATCATACCCTTTGTCAACCAACTATCCAACACTGAGAAGATTATGCTTCAATCCTTCTACATACAAAACATCATTAGTGTTATTCTTACCATCAAGAGAGATGGATCCTCTGCCACGGATTCTACCAACTGAAATGTATCCAAACTTCACAATTCCACCTTCATATCTTTCCATACTTACAAAATTTCTCTTATCACCTATCATATGATGAGAACATCCATTGTCAATCACCCATTCATCCTTTTCTTCAACTTGAGCAGCCAAGGCACTTTCCACATTCACATAGCTAGTAAATTCAGTAGGCACCGAATTTTCTTCTTTGATAGAAATAAACACCCATTCATTTCCAAATGTACTTCCCTTATCAGATTCATCATTTGTAACTCCTTCATTAGCAGCTTCTTGGACATAGTAGCATTTCTTCTGAAACCTAGGTCTATTAGGGTTTGGCTTTGAAACCCTCTCCGGACATCTTGAAGCAAAATGACCAATTTTATTGCAAGCAAAACATTTGAAAGGCAACTTTCCTTCATACTTATCAGATCCTCTTGGTAATCTTTTAGCAATAAGGGCTTCAAGTTCTTCAAGCTCTGATTCATCTTCTTCAAGTTTCTTCCTTGCCTTCTCATAACTGGTTAGTCTTCTTGAAGAGCTTTCACCTGGATCAAATCTTTGCTTCCCAGAAACACTGGCCTTAAAAGCAAATTCTGATTTAGGAAGAGAATCACCAAACTCACTCATTTCAAATGCTGAAAGCTTGCCAACCTACTGATCCCTTGTAATAGTTGTCACAGTCCTAATCTCCTCAATATCAGTAACTTTATGCTTGTATGAAGTAGGTAAGGATCTGAGTACCTTGGCAACAATCTCTGATTCTTCTAGTATTCCACTAGCACTCCTGATACTGCTCACAAGTTCATTCACCTTCTGCATATAGGAAGTGATGTTTTCATCTTCACTCATCCTCAAACATTTGTATCTACCCTTCAGGCTCTGTAACTTGGCACATTTAACATATGCATCACCTTCATACAGGGTTTCCAACTTCTTCCATATTTCATGAGTAGTTTTCAATTCTAGGACATTTGTCATTTCTGTATCAGTCAGGGCACTCAACAATGCTTCTTTAGATTGAATCTTGTATTTAGCTTCTTTGAGTTCATCTGGAGTTGAAGGAGCTTTCTCTGGAGGCTTATACTCATCCTTAGTTATCAACCAATAAGGATCACCCATACATTGCAAATGACACTCCATCCGTTTCTTCCAAAGAGAGTAATTTGTTCCATCAAATATCAGACTATTCTTCTTGTATGTCGACATCCTGGATCTCCTCAAGCGGTCAAGATTCTTTTAGAGGAACTGGCTCTAATAGCAATTATTGAAATTAGGGAAGACAACTGAGAGGGGGGTGAATCAGTTGTCACAAAACTTTTATCTCTTGCTACATTTAATCTTCTTTACCACTTATTAACAAATTAATGATATAACCATGAAAGCATGAATCAACAATACATGAGCAAAAACATAATCAACACACATAACACTAGGATTTTTACGTGGAAACCCAGTTAAGGGAAAAACCATGGTGGCGGTTAACCCACAAGATTTATTCTCTATTAAAAGAATAGAAAAATGGGAAGGCACTTGCCTTCAGGCAAACTACCCAAAGCTCACTGCTCAAAGGAGGCTCACTGCCTACAAGAACATTCACAATATTAACACTGAAGGGTTGAACTGAGAAACAACATCTTCTTCATGCAAGGTTCAGTTCCATTGAAGTGCACAACACCTCTGCTCTGCTCCCACTCACTTCCTCACTACATCTGCATCTTCACTCACCGCCACACATTTCCACCACTTCACACCACTTATTTATACATGTCATCAACTTTGGAATGAACATCAAAGTCGGCCAAACAATCATCTATCTGGAACATTCTCCAAGATAGGCATTACAAGGAATTACAATCACAAGACTTGACTTAATACAAAATGCTACATGTGAACCACTCTTCTATCAACCAAGCATACCTGGGACTCAAATCTTCCTCAAACAATACACCACGCTCCATAGAACTTCTCTTAGATCATCTGCAACATGCACCAAGCTTTTGGTCGGCCAAGACTAGAAAGAACAACAACACTCAAGGAGAAATATTCAACCATGAGCTCAATCGTCAATGCGGACCACCAACACAATAGGCACATGATCCAGAGACCACCACAAGCACAATGAAATCAGCAGGAACAACTGCACCACCTCAAATCATTAGAATCACTTGCATCTTCATACCGAAACTTAAGAACACTAACTGTCATGACTGTCACACTAGAAAGATTGCTTGTGAACCTCCAAACCATGAACCACTTGAGTTGAGGACACACACCAACATCCCAAACATACCTCTAGATCCATAGACCATAATATTCCAATGCGAAGCAATCCAGACCAAATTCCTATCACTTTGTCACCTCTGAACAACTGCAAAACCTAGTTCTACTCAGATGGCCATAACTTCACCAATTCTTCATGCGGACCTCTCAAATCTTAATTAGAGAAACTTCAAACAATCCTCTACAAAACCCTTTAGTCCGCAGACTTTTATCTTCTTCTCACTAGAAATGCGGAGCAATCTACTTTACTAAACTGCACTGTCTATACTATCTCTGACAAAGAGATATGTTGACATCAATGACAACACATCATATGCACATATTTGCAACACAAAAGTGTTAGAGGCTATCTTGATTCATCTTGAAGACATTTCTATGATAGGAGGGAAGTATAGAGTGTGCCTAACTAATCCAATCATTAGAATTGTAATCTTTAAAGGTGTGAGATTCAATGTCAGTTTTCAAACTGTAGAAGGACTGTCATATTGTATTCATCTCCGAGTTTGTCCTTAGATCAGCGAGTAGTTGCTTCCTTAGGTTGTAGGCCTAAAACAAAGTTTACAGGGAGTTGTAGCTTCCTTGGGAGTGACCCTAAATCAAAGTTTTCAGGGAGTAGTAGCTTCCTTGGGTTGTAGCCCTAAAACAAAGTTTTTATTTTGAGCTTCATATATTGTGAGTTAATCCTCACTATGGTTTTTCCCTTCTTGGGTTTTCCACATATATATAGTGTTATGTGTTGATGTGCATTGTGTTGATCTTCCATGTTTATGTTAATGTTGTAATGCTTAAGTTTTAATCTGCTTCAGAGAAGTTGAAGTTTATTTAGATACTAATTCACCCCCCTCTTAGTATCCTAGTGTGTTCAATAGGTTTATCACTAATCAAATAATAAATTTATATAAAAGAATCAAATTTTAAAAAATGAATAAATTAGAGAGAGATAAGAAGTGATTAGGTATTTTTAATATGTTGATGTTACCTTTAGATATTGAATTCTTGATGTGCTACAATAGGCTCGATCACAACTAAGAATCAAAATGTACAATAGATATTTGTAACATGTGACAAAACTATAATAAAAACAATGATGACGAGGTTAGGACCATTATGTAGCCTAGTTTGGGATATGTTAAATATTTTTTTCAATAACTCTAGATTAATAGTGTGTATAAAATGAGAACTATAACCTAGGTTCTTTCAATATATGTGTCTAGTTTAACACTAGTCTGAAATACATTTTAAAATTATAATAGTGAGTACAAATATATCTAGATTTTCTCAAATTGAAATAAATGAATATTGAAGCTAAAGTAGTAATGAGTAAATGAATGAGAGAGTGAAGAAATGTGTCCCTAGAAGTGTGGATAGAATAAGTTTGACTAAATAATTTCACTATAGAAAATAGGAGGAACAATTCTATAAAATTTGGACTCTTTGTGATATGTCTAGAGACTAGAATCTAAGATGGGCATTCCACTAGGTCACCCTAACAATCTAGCACTAGTGTAGGTCACCTTGATAGCCTATCATTGTTGTCCTTTTTGTTCCTAAAGTTTTAAATTTTTTAGAAGTTTTTCATCTCATTTCCTTGACTCCAACCTTACTAGTGGAGCTTCTAGAAATGTCCTTGATCTTCTATTGTAGCACTTTTAATTTGGATGGCATAAGAAAAAGGGGTTTGAAAATTTATCAAACCACCTTAGTTAGTCCTCTAGGTGGTATATTAACCTCAATAGTACCCTTTGAGATATTTTCAAGTGTGTATAATACTAGTGAGGTGATGGTGGTGTGTGTAGAGATTTAATCCTAAAAATAAAGCCTTAGGAAGATTTCTATTCTAGTTTGTGTGTGAAGTGATGAAGGATAAGAGGGTGATGGATGTCCCTTGAAGGATAAAGATAATGAAATTTAGAATTCTAAGGATATAATCTCAAAGAGGAAGTAAAGAGGAATAAGACTCTAAAGGTATAGGGAATTTTGGAAGCCATGGGAAAGGAAATTGAGTCAAATATAGAGAAATGGAAAGGGAAAAGCATGAGAAGAGTGGTAGCAAATATTTTGGCTATGAATATGGGAGATTTGGAGGAATCAATAATATAGAAGGTTTTGGATAATGTTAAGGATAATTTTCTATAGTAACTCTTCGATATTAAAGAATTAATGATCTAGCAACAAGAGTGTAGAGGGAGAAAAACTTGATATGTGTAGAGATCTCCAAATGAGAGTGATAATAAATTTTATTTGATCCCAAATTAGCATATCCATTAGAAAATATATTAGGACATAGGTTATAAATTAGGTTTAAGACATGTGAAATTTAACATTCAAAAATCTAAATTGGACACTAGCATCAGACTATCCAACTGTCTACAACACTAGTGTTTGGGTGTCCTTTTTGGAATTTGGATCTAAAACTTTCAAGGTAGGTCTTAGAGGTCTAGAGAAGACTTTGGATGGTTACAAATTAGTCCAGTGACAAGTAAAAGTATAGAAAAAAGGTGAATGGATCCTAGAATACACATAGCAAATGGACACTAAAATAAGTGCAAAAACATAAGGTGGAGCTAATAAAGTAGGCAGTTTCTAACTTTACACTAGGGTCATGTCATGCAACCTACTCTTTGCTAGGATAATGTCATGCAACTTAAACTATTTTATGTAGATCCTAGTCTATCTAGTGTGACCTTGTCTAACGGTGATCCAACCTTCTACCTTTTTATTTCCTTCATCTTTTGATTTGTCACTAAAAATAGAGTTATGTTAAAAATCATAGTGGAGCATTCTCTTAAGGTGAGAGGTAAACACTTAAACTTATCTCAATTTTTATCAATACCCTAGTATGTTGATGTACAAGATTGTAAACACCCAATGTAAATAATGCAAGATGATGATGTGTAATAAATTAGTGTATGATGAAATAATGATGCTTTAAAATTATCTATAATGAAATATGCCTCTCAAGTGATTATGTGATTTCCATTTGATAGTAGATGGTTTTTAATGACATAGGAATATCTTTAAATACATATACTTAGTTACCCAATTCAATATTTTGATGCATGGGATGACAAAGTGATGGTCAAATTATGGGACTCAAGTCATCTTTGAAATAATTGATTTGAATTAAGGATAGGGTGGAGTAGGTTGTATGACACAACCTAGTCTTAGGTGGGATATAAATACAAGGAATGATCAATCTAGACTAAGGGATCTATTAGTGCAACAAATAGGTCAAATTGGGTACCATGATAGTGTATTTATGACATGTGATCAGATTGTTGTAAAATGAAGGTGTGAAAGTGTAGGTGCACTTTTATACCTTACATTTTTTCCACTTTGGTGTGTGTTTGAATGTAGACGAATCATTCATTTCAAAAAAAAACTATGTAGTAAAAGAAATAGATAAGAATAATAGGATATGATGTTGAATCTTGAAATGATGCCTTGTTGTCTTTTTGTACTTGTAAAAAATAGAACATCATTTTTTAACTTGCACACAATATCTCATTAGTTGCACTTGTAAAAGATGTTAGTACAAATAATTCATAATCATTAATCATTACATGCACATGTGTGAAGAAAAATATGTATTGTATGATGTGGTGTATAGGGTAGTGTGGAGTTGTAACCATTATTTACCCCACAAAGTATACACATGGAAAGTGATGTAGAAGGGATCATGACACATAGGGATATTGTGGAGTAGGAACTAATATGAAACCCACTATTTACATGCATGAAAATCTTATAAATTTGGCATAGATTGAATCATGATACATAGGGAAATTGTGGAGTTGGAATTAATGTGGGCCGTATGATCTATGAAAATGTGATGCCATGTAAAGATAGTGTAGATAGAATCATGATGCATAAGATAATCATGGGGTTGGAATTGATGTGGCCCCTATGATGTATGTGAACATGAAACCATTTAAAGATGAGATATTTTTATAAGATCCATGCCCCTTCAAATTAAATGTAAGACACCATTATATAAGGTAAGTGCACAAGATGGGGGGCCAAAAAGTGGCCAAAAACTATTTTGAAGACAAAATAAACATAATGCACATGCATTTAACATGCACACATTATAATGTGTTGCACATGTTATAACACGTGCACATTATAACTACCATAAAAATAAAGAAAAACATTTCTTCCTTTATCTTTTTTAAAATTATTATGCATGCACATTATAATGCACACATGTTATAACATGCTTACATTTGGTTTAACTTGCTTAGGAATCCTACCCCTTAGGATTTTTGCTTGGATATCTGAACCTAAAGGATGGACCTACATGGAGTCTTCCCAAATCTATATTTTGTAAAGCATATCAAAAAACATACAAATTTCGAGCATTCTCTCGATCAAGTTCACATATTTAAAGAGATTATTTTGAGAAAACACCACTACAATGTCAATCTCCATCTTAGCTTTCTAACCATTTATTTTTTCTAAAACTAAAATATATTAAGGTTTAGACCTTTAATTAATTTTACTATTGTCTTCATTTTTCACCAAAAACACAAGTATTTTTTTTTCTACACAATTTTTAATCCGGTAATGAAAATTTGAAAACAAATGCATTTTCACATTCTATGTTCCATTCTACTTTGAAAATGGATTTTAACCAAACTAGAGTGAGGGATGCTTAGCTTTTGGTTTTTCAAGATGCATCCACTTTGAAAATTAGTTTAAAATAATATATTTTTCAACAAATTAGGAAAAAATTACCTATATTAATACATGATTTCAAATAACTTTATACATAATGGATTTGCAAAATAATTAGTCAAACTCAAAAAATAGGGGGAGAGCACACACGACACTATGTTATATTTTTGGGTAAAAAATATGACCATTTTGTGTGCTCCCAAAATTTTACCCTCTTAATCTCTACCATTTTAAAAAAAATAGTAGTTTAAAACTAGATTCCAAGCACTAGTACTCTTGTTCTTATCACATTGTCAAGTTTTGAGCACAAGAATGTCAAATTACTTGTTGAACTTCAACTTTTGTTGATTTTAGGAAAAGAAGTGGCCAATTGTGACCCCCTTTTGCTACCCTATTTCATGCACTTATCCTATAGTCAACTTGAGGAGAGGAAAAACTATTTAATGTAGTAGTGTAATAGTTAGGTACAACATTTTAGTGCCCTGGATGTAATTTGTATGATTAAGGACTGTATAATGGTAGACATACTAATTGTCACCAATATTCCCCCCCAAGTGAGTTCAATAATGTATGTAAAGTGTATTGATATGTGCCAAATGATATTGTGTAGGAATAATGTAAGCAATATAATATAAGATATGATCATTTCTAAACTACCATATAACACATTTTATTATATAAAAATAACACAAAAATTCTACCATGTGAGAATAATATAAAAGTGTCATATAAGGTATCATCATGTAAAAATGATAATTATATAGGATGTGATTGTGATGTTTAAGACTATCTATGTGTTGAGGGGTGTTTTGACACACTCAACAACAAAGAGGTAGAACAACAAATGAACCACCTCTCTTGAAAGGTAACCAACCTCAAGAGGTTGATAACCCCAAGGTTCCTATTAACTAGGTCTCAGTTGTGATGGATAAATCAGTGGTATGTGATGGATAAATCAGTGGTATATGTAGTTGTACCTGTATAAGGGTTGCTAGTAATCAAGTAAACATAGGTTTAGTTGCATAGGGAGATCAACCAGTAAGATAAAAAAATGCACAAACAAGTTGCTCCAATCACCTATTGCTTAGAAATGAACATTTACAATGTTTTACCAGCAATAGGGCAACTTGCAAATATAATAATTCTGATTTGTAACATAAATTAATAAGTGATAAGGTCCTATTCTAACCTTAACCTACTCCTAAACTAACCAAATCTGCAAAAAGAATAAAAGGATAAGGGTTTTAGAGGGTAAATAAAATGAAAAATGGAATGGACCAATGATATCAAATTAACCAAGTAATGGATGACGAGTATTTCACACAATCATTGACACTGCTAGTGCAAGACTCTAAGGAGAGAAAAACATCAAAATATAAGCATGAAGACACCATATTACTGTTGCAAGGTGTGACCCTTGGTCTTCTTGTTCAGCGCTATGCTGCGGTGGTTTCTGACAAGGGCTTAACCACCTCCCGTGCTTGTTAAGTCAAGTGGTTGTATCGGGCATTAACAGGTCAATCTTTTGGTGCAATGACAACTAATAGTTGGTATCAGAGCTGAGGTCATGGGTTCAAACCTCGTGCTTGCGCTGGGGGGATTGTTGCAAGGTGTGACCCTTGGTCTTCTTGTTCAGCGCTACACTGCGGTGGTTTGTGACAAGGGCTTAACCGCCTCCCGTGCTTGTTAAGTCAAGTGGTTGTATCAGGCATTAATAGGTCAATCTTTTGGTGCAACGGCAACTAACAATTACATGCCCAAAATCCAAACTATATTTATCAACCCAATTTAAAGATAAGCATTCAAGTACTAGATCTCACCAACATAATCATATGGAAGAAAAGGAAATGTAGATACATTACAACCAATGGGCAGAAAATAAACTTATAGTTTCATATTAATTGACATTAGATTGGCAGATTACAAGTGAGCAAAGATTCCACACTCTAAATGTTTATTAATTTGCCCTTACAATGCCTTCAGAATTACAATTGGCAGCAAACTGGCAAGTTACAAATGAGTAGAGATTCCACACTCTAGATGTATATTAGTTTTCCCTAGCTGTGCCTCTTGGAGAACTAGCTTGCATGTGACAACTTAGCATAATTCTCACACCATGATTGCCATTTTATACTTTGATCCTCCTCTAAAATGAAAAACATATCTCCTTTTTATAGAGGTTATATTTGAATTACATTCTACACTTTGTGCAAGTCATCTTGCATTTCAATTTTAGAAACATGTCTTCATAGCATCTTCAGCCTCCTGGACCTACAAATAAACAAGAAACAACATCAAAATCTTCATAAACCTCATGGTACATCATTCTAAATTCTAATTTCGTCAATTTTGCATTCTGGGGCATATTTTTTGCCATTGGTAACTTCACAAATTTGCCATCTTTGTTTGCCCTCACTTCCAAACTTTTATCGCATATCAGGGCCTCAATCATCTTGTAGAGAACTTCTAGGTCTATATTTCAATTAGTCTTGAGGTGTAAGGTTTACATGCAAAAATAATGACTCACTGGCCATGATAGTCACAACGTAGCTTTAGGCCTACCATTGAATGTTGGCTTGAATCTCTAAGCCTTAGGACACATATCTCTTGTAGTCCTTGGGCAGATAATGATGTAATGTTCTTGATAAATGGCTCTGTGGATTGTTAGTAAGTTGTAAGGTGAGAGATTACTTGTGATAACCAGGGTATCCACTAGGATAGTCCTTGGCATTAGAAACCTTTTACTTCCTTTTACTTCGCCAAAACATAAGAACATCTTATTTCATCATCCTTCCCACTCTCATTGCATGTGCATCACCTAATGCTATCCCTTTATTACCCTGACCATGTTGGCATGCAAACCTTCTCTAACAGTCCTCATGATCTATTGTAGTTTTAAGCATGAGGCATGACTTCCTCTGCCTATTAACAGTTATCTTTCACTAGTTTTCCTTTAGCTGTCATTTCTATGTTAGAAGGTAGCCCTTGTAAGGAATAAAATTGTCCTGACACATGTTATAACAGTTGAAATAACCATTCTTTCAAATTTGATATTTATACTTTATTTTGATGCAAATAGATTGCTCTCATCAAAATGATTGCTTTACCATTTGGGTATAATATTGTCCCTCTACTCATACCTTCTACATAGTACAATTGTTCTATCCTCAAGACCATAGGCTCCACATGGACATGATTTCGGTGCCATAGATAAATCTTGGGTTGTTTAATACAGTCATAGGTTAGCATTTGTGTTTCCCTAGGGTTTATATTGCAAATAGTATAGTCATATTTTACCATTTGTGTTTCATATGTTCAGCATTATCATTCACTCTGGTTATCTTATTCTCATAGGTTCTGCATTATCATTCATTTTCATTTTCATCGATGCTAGTCATAAATTTGGGGGTTTTTCTTTTTAAGTTTATATTAGGTTTTTGTTTCATCTATTTAACAAGTTATTTCATAGGTTATCACTATTTATTTGTCATAAATGTGGTTCCCTATGGTTTATATTACAAATATTACAGTCATAGGTTTGCATTTGTGTTTCCCTAGGGTTTATACTATGAATATTATAGTAATAGTTTACCATTTGTGTTTCCCTTGGCTTTAAATTGCATATATTACAATCATAGTTTAGCATTTGTGTTTCCCTAGTGTTTTTATTTGTTGTCAGTTTTAAATTTATCATAACTACATAAGCAATGTTACTGTTTTGATTTGTAATGTTTTCTGATCAGATTGCAATTTGTGTTGTATTTATGCTTCTTGTTTCCATCCATGTTCAATTAATAGTTTCTCATTTTCAGTTATTTTTTATATTGAATTTGCAAATATTAACTCTGGCTATCACATTCTCATAGGTTCTGCATTATCAAACAGTTAGGTTTTGTATGTGAGATTTGTTAAACTCTTACTATTTTCCATTTGTAAGCTTTATAATGTTCTTCATTAAGGCATTAGAGTCATAGGTTAGTAGTTGTGTTTCCCTACGGTTTATATTGTAATCACTACATTCATAGTTAAATAGTTTATATTGCTTTCTTATGTGCAATAATTGCAAACATTCAGTAATGCAAGATAGTTTTTTAGGTGCCTTAGATAAATTTGGTGGTGTCTCCCACTTTTCATAGGTTCTGCTTCATCAATACAATCATGTAACTATTGTATCTTTTTTTTTTGGTTTACATAAATTTTCCATTGGTGCCATAGATTAATTTGGGGGTGTTCTCCTTAGCATAGGTTGTGCTTCATCAATTCAATCCTCAAACTAATCTACCTTTCTTAGGTGCCATTAAATCATTTTCCACAGTGGTATGCTAGTTCTCCACAAGTTAGGGAAAACTCTTCCATAAAAAAGCACTATGAGATCAAACACAAATCAGATATTAAATGCACATTTAGTCATATATATTTGTCAAGAAAACAAGCTAAGGATGGCAGCCAAACAAGTGTAAGTGTTTTCAAATTGTATCTCACATAGGGGAGAGAAGTTAGAATGTGCGCACCCAATTTTTGCTGGTCCATGTTCAATGCCATGTGGACCAGTAAAAAAAATTGCAACTTATTCAGATAAATAAATTAATAATAAACAATATAAAATCCTACTTGGAAATGAAATAGCCATGTCATAAAAGTTTGCACCCTTCCCCATAAAAATTCAAACACAACTGTCACACCAATCTAGCCTTCACTTATAGATTATTCACAACTACACAATAAAATAGAGGTGCCACGTCAACACAGTTCTAACCCATGTGTTTGATCTTTGACTGAAATGCTAACCCATTACAACCATGTTACCACCATAGCATAACCTAAACAATTCACAAATGCATATTCCTATCTCATCAAACATGAGACCCACAACACATATCAGCAAGAGTCTCTCACATCTCGCCAAGTAGGGTGCGCACGTTACTGGCTCCTTCCTCTAAAAACCCACCTGCATCTAAAAATACAAGCTGCAAGGCTGCCATTATTCATATAAAAATTTATGGAAACAAATGCAAACAATACACCAAACCAATCAACTCAAGAATTAATGGCCCAAATGAATCAAAACTGCAATTCATATCACCCAGAATTCAAATTCCAAACAAGATAGGTATTTAATTCACCACACCAAACAAGCATCAATTAGATTGAAATAATTCCCAATTCAAATAGCCCTTGAAGTGTTATCTTCACATTGATGCTAGAATGTGTTAGATTAAGGTCTCTGCAACTTCAATCCCGTCACCACTACATGTTACACTCGGACTCTAGTGTCCCTTCCAGCTTCTTTATATATATATGTATATGCTTATGTATAAACACATACATAGACAAATACATATGTATAGACACATATAGAGAGAAATACATATACATATACATATGCATATTCATATACATATACATATACTACTTCCACGACATCCCGCATAAACTTCCAGCCAACCTGCATTTAATGCTCCCAGTGCCTCTCACATCTTGCAAACTTTAGAGCCTTTCAATCTACATCAATTCATTCATGGTAACTTTAGAGCCTTTCAATCTACCATCTTCTTGAATTTCTTCACATTGATGCTAGAATGTGTTTGGGGATTTTCTCTTATGCATAGGTTCTACTTCATCAATTCAGTCCTTCAACTATTGTATTGTTTTTAGGTACCATTGATTAAATTGGGGGTGTTAGCTTTTTTATAGGTTCTGCTACATTAATTCAGTCACGCCATTGATTAATTTGGGGTTTTTCTCTTTTGTATAGGTTCATTATCATCAATCAAGTCCTGCAACTATTGTATGCTTTTTAGGTGGCATTGATTGATTTGGGGGTGTTATCTTATTTTATAGGTTCTGCTACATCAATTCAGTCATTTAACTATTCTAGCTTTCTTAGGTGCCATTGATTAATTTGGGGGTGTTGTCTTTTGCATAGGTTCATTATCATCAATCAAGTCCAGTATCTACTGTATGCTTTTTAGGTGCCATTGATTGATTTGGGGGTGTTATCAATTCATTATAGGTTCTGCTACATAAATTCACTCATGCAACTATTGTAGCTTTCATAGGTGCCATTGATTAATTCGAGGGTGTTCTCCTTTTTATACCTTAGCCTTCTTCAATTCAATCCTCTAATTATTGTATCTTTTTTAGGTGCCATCGATTAATTTGGGGATGTTCTCTTTTTTAGAGGTTCTACTAAATAAATTAAGCCATGCAACTATTCTAGCTTTCTTAGGTGCCATTGATTCCTGGTTTCTTTTTTATATGTTCTGCTTCATCAATTCATTCCTGCAAGTATTATTTGTTCGTCAAATAGCAATAGACCTTGGAAGATGTATATCTGTTCAAGATATACGTGATATACCATGGATGTTTTGATCCATCAACATCATGTATATCCTAAACAATTAATACTTCTTCCAAGGTTTTCATCATTGCACATTGATTTTAATATTTGTATGGTTTGAAATTAAAAGATTTTTTTGATGGAGTATAAGTTGGCCACCCTTTCACTCCACTGCCTCGCATTAATCTCTCACTACACCTGTCAATTCTTTTGTACAGTCATCTTTAATTACTGAATTGTACAATTACTAAAATCTAGTTATCCATGTTACAACCATAGATTTATCTATGGCACCAAAACAACCAACAATATTATTTGTTATTATAATGAAAATAAAAATAACCCCAAATTTATCTATGGCATGCATTCATTGGTTACTTGCATTGGACAAACGAACATTATTTATATGTCCGAATAAATATTAACAGCAACATAAATATGTATAAACATATATATACATATTCATATATATGTATATATGTGTGTGTGTTTGTACATATTTACATGACTGAATAGATGAAGCAGAACCTACGAAAAAGAGAACACCCCCAAATTATTGAATGGCATCTAAAAAGGATACAATAGTTGTAGGACAGAATTGAAGAACAACAAGAAAATAGATATATTACATATATGTATATGTATATTTCTATATATACATATATGTATATGTGTATGTCTATGTGTATGTATATACACATTAATATACATATACTTACATATGTATAAGTCTATATGTATAAATATGTATATACATATACATATACATATACTTACATATTTATAAGTCTATTTATATGAATATGTATATACCATATGCATAAAGATATACATACATGTATATGTAACAATAAAAAGAAGCTGGAAGGGACACTGGAGTTTGAGTGTAGCATGTTGTGGTGGTAGATTGAAAGTTGCAAAGAGTTGAACCGAGCACCTTCTGGTGGACAAGTTATGAAATTTGAGAAGTTGGTAGATTGAAAGGCTCTAAACTTGGCCAGTTGTGCGAGGCACTGCAAGAATTGAATGGAGGTCCTATCAAAAATTACATGGGATGTCATGGAAGTACGAAGAGGGGATGTGAAGTAAATGTGGAGTAAAGGACTAGAATGGAAGGGGCGGTGAGGAATTAATGTGACACAATGGAGTGTTATGGTAGCGGAGTGATTTGTGGTGACGTGGCAGGGATTTCCACTTTGTACACCATGTCACACACCAAATGGCACTCCAACTGCCTACGTTTCGATCACATGACCAAAATTCCATTTTTTAACCCAACGGACCAATCCCATCCTCCCACATGTCAATATTAAACCAAAAAATACAAGCTGAAAACAAGAAACTATCAATTAAACATAGGTGGAACAAGAAGCATAAATACAACAAACATTGCAATCTGATTAGAAAATATTGTGAATCAAAACAATAACGTTGCATATGTAGTTATCATAAATTTAAAACTATGACTGTAATATTACAAATAAACAGTGATAACCTATGAAATTACCTATGCAAACCTAACTGAATGATAATGCAGAACCTATGAGAATAAGATAACCAGAGTGAATGATAATTTCAAACTGTCAATTGAATATAGGTGGAACAAGAAGCATATATACAACACACATTGCAATCTGATTAGAAAACATTGTAAATCAATACAATAATGTTGCATTTGTAGTTATCAAAAATTTCAAACTGTCAACAAGAAGGGTGCAATTGTAGATATGAAAACTAAAAAACTATAGAAAACAACAAGTGCATATGAAATCCAATTAAGGCTACATCTAGCTGCTGTGATAGAGAAATGGTGGTTGGTTGCTTAAGGTGTCACTGGCCAAGTTCTCGTCCCCTTCCACTCGATGAGGAGTGTTGGTTACATGACTGGGAGATGGACTAGAAAACTGGGTGCAAGTGACATGTGTTGGGGGCGGTGGTGTAGACATCTGTACATCACGAGTGCTAGTGTAATTTGAAAATTGAGTGCACCTGAAGTCAGATTGGGAGATGGTTGAATAATTCATTACCATGGAGAATTGAGGGATATTGATGTTGAGAATATCATGGAATACTCCATTACTTTGAGACAAGGGATTAGTAAGGGCCCTTAATCGCCTTTCTCTTTGTAAAGCCCTTTGTGCATCCTCAATCTCTTTTTCCTTTTGGTCCTGTTCCTTTTGAAGCATCTCTAGCACCTTTTTGGCATCTCTATCCTTCTTCTGTTGTATTTTATGTTGTTCTTTTTCTTTACGTTGTATCTCCCTCTCTATTTTGGCCTGCTCCTTCAACTCCTTTGCCACTTTATTTGTTGCCTTTTTTTCCTTGTTCTCCTGCTTCTTTTAGACTTTTAACTCCTCAACCTCTTTCTTCCTTTGCTTTTGCTCCATTAAAAACTTCATGTAGTCATCTATCATCTGCAGTTGAGACTGTCTACTCAACCGAATTGCACCACCTTTTGATTTTTGTTGATGGATAGTGTGCACAGGCAGCTTAAGGAATTTGCTGATCTGCAGAACTATTTTAGTTTGTTCTATTTGATCCAACTGTGACAAATTGTTCTCCTCCGCTGCCTATGAGTCCTTGGTGAAATCTTGATCACCTCCTAAATCTAAAGTGCAAGAAGGAGAATAGTAATTTGCACAACTTCAGATAGCTCGATTGCAAGTGGTGGTGATGGAAAAGTAAAAGTACCTTGCATTTCTAGGACATGCAAATCAATGCCTTGATTCATTGCCCCCTCCACCAACCAGGATGGTGCAATTCGTTCCGATGGAAGAGTTAAGCTATCATTGAATTGGTCAACATGGTTGTCTACCACCACTTCTACAACTGAATCAACATGACAACTATCAAGGGACTACTGCAATTCTATTGCAGTCTGCAATTGTTCATTTGGAAGAGTGGACTGCAATTGTGCACCATCCTCTCTTGACGCAGCAAGTCCTAAAAGAATTGGAATGTTTTCCATTGCAGAAGCATCCTCGTCAACCTAAAATGTGTCACTAGGATGCATGTCTTCCACGAGTGCATCCGAATTGAGTGGCCAAAACCCAGTCCTTTTAGATCCTGCCTTGATGTTGTCAACTGTCAAAGCTCTAATGAGTGCTTTGCTGCCTAACATTGCAAGTTATATCCTCCTCACTTCAATGTTGGGAAATTTTGCCATAAATACTGCACATTCTGATTTGAAGTAATTTTTAAAAGTTAAAAAAACACTCACATCCAACAATTGTAGCTTATGTGATGTGTGTGATGGCAATGCCAATAAATCTACACCCAACGCTCTTGCTTCTTGGATAGTTTCAACTACTACATGGCTTCCATGCCCATAAAAAATGAGCAAGTGCCTATTGGTGGGTGACACACTACCTGGAACTGAGTTCTTGAAGTGGGTCAACCAATCTATGAACAAATCTTTAGTCATCCATGCATGGGCCTGGGCTATCATGCAAGCACCTAGTTCGTAGTCTACAAAGTAGTTATCTATGTTTTGTTTCCCCTTAAACAAGTAAAATCCTGGAATGCTCTGTTCGACAGCATTGACACAACATAGAATGGTTATCCATTCATGACTCTTTGGAATAATGTAAGACACATTTTTTCTACCTTTTCTAGCCAGCACTTTCATGGACCCATTCCTGCTAGCCTGGATACCAGTTTCATTGCAATTCCAAATGCGATGAGGACCATATGGCAATACTTCATATGTTGTAGACAAAGTATTGTAGAAAGCTGCTACAACAGTAGGCCTAAGGTTGAGTGCCCTATCTTTGTCTAGGCCTTGAGCAGTCTGCAATGCAAGCTCAGGATGTCTATTCTTGAAACCTGTCCACCATGACTTCCCCGGGAACCCATTGGTGAAAGGCGTTGGCCTATTTTGACATATTTGAGCAACCTCTGCCTTAAGAATGACTATCTCAAGACCATGACCAACCTCAGCCATTTCCTTGCACCATTTGACAATCAGATGTTCTTCCTTGGTAGTGAGGACTGTTGGTGGACCTTTCTTTGACATTGTTGTTAGACCGCCAAGCCATTTGGAGAGTGTGGCTGTTGGGATTTTCCACTTTTTGGAAACTCCCCTTATTGACATGTCATTTTCCTCCACATCATATAGTGCCCCTTTCATGTCCTCCGAAGACCATAGACCTTGTTTCATTGTTTCCTTCTATGGTATTCTAGGTGTAGGAACCTCATTCTGCAATATTCAAGGTGTAGCAACCTCATTCTGCAGTACTCGAGGAGTAGAAATCTAGTCTACTGCTGCAATAGGATCATCTTTTGGGGAAAAAAACAACCTCATTTTTGGGAGGGCAACCTTGTTGTGGCTCTTTTGTTTCTTTTTGTTCCTCTATGGGTCACCACTGCATTGCCCTTTTCCATCTGCACAGAATAAGTACAGTCAAAACTAAGAAGGGAAAACTTCATATATTTACTTGTGACAAAAAAATTCATATTCAATGACATGTTGATGTATGAAGATAGCAATGCTTGAACAGAAGATTAATTAGTTTCTATACATGTGTTTTTTCTTTTTACTTTTTTGCATTAATATTTTGAAATACTGTTAACAGTTTACAGATGTACATTTATTCTGTAGTGAGCGACATAAGGAAAAGAGGAGTGACATGCATAGAATTACACAACTGCTAACCTATGACTAGCAATATAAACCATAGGGGAACACAATTGTTTAACTATGACTATAATGGTTGCAATATAAATAGTAAGGTTGCGCAGTATAAAGCTTACAAATGAAAAACAGTAAGAGTTTAACAACTTTTACATCTTTTGTGCATGACGAACTCATTCATAGGCATAAATTCATTCACATGCATTAATTAATATTGATGTAATATTTGGAATGATTGAATTGATGAAGCATAACCTATGAAAAAGATGAAACGAAACCTAATAAAAAAAAACCCCCAAATTTATGACTGGGATTGAAGAAAACCTAACTGAATGATAATGCAGAACCTAAGAGAATAAGATAACCAAAATGAACGATAATGTAGAACCTACGAGAATAAGATAACCAGAGTGAATGATAATGCAGAACCCATGACAATAAGTTAATTGGAGTGAATGATAATGCTGAACCTATGAGAATAAGAAAACCAAAGTGAATGATAATGCAAAACCTATGAAAATAAGACAACCAGAGTGAATGATAATGCAGAACCTAGGAGAATAAGATAACCAGAGTGAATGATAATGCAAAACCTATGAGAATAAGATAACCAGAGTGAATGATAATGCAAAACCTATGAGAATAAGATAGCCAGAGTGAATGAAAATGCAAAACCTATGAAAATAAGACAACCAGAGTGAAGCATAATGCAGAACCTAGGAGAATAAGATAACTAGAGTTAATGATAATGCAGAACCTAGGAGAATAAGATAAACAGAGTTAATGATAATGCAGAACCTATGAGAATAAGATAACCAAAGGGAATGATAATGCAGAACCTATGAAACACAAATACTAAACTATGACTGTAATATTTGCAATATAAACCCTAGGGAAATAGAAATGCTAAACTATGACTGGAATATTTGCAATATGGAAGCTGGTGGATAGGTTGACATTTGTGTTGCAATATATACTCTAGGGAAAGACAAATTCCAAGCTATGACTGTAATGGCTCTAATGAAGAACAATATAAATCTTAGGAATGGAAAAATCTAAGAGGAATACCTAGAACAATATGGAAACTACTGAACTGGAATCTATGCTCGTCACTTCTCCGTTTCTTATGTCGCTCACTACAGAATAAGTGAATACATCAAGGTTTTCATGGCTATTTGAATTTTATTCATGCTTGTTTGGTGTGTTGAATTAAATCCCTGTCCTATTTTGAAATTGAATTCTGGGTGATATGAATTGTAGATTTGATTGATTTGGGCTATTAATTCTTGAGTTGATTGGTTTGGTGTATTGTTTGCATTTGTTTCCATAAATTTTTATGAATAATGGCAGCCTTACACCATTATTTTTTTTTTATGCAAGTGGGTTTTTAGAGGAAGGAACTAGTACATGAGCACCCTACTTGGTGAGATGGGACAAACTCCAGCTAATACGTGTTGGAGGTCTCATGTCTGATGAGATAGGCCGATGCTATTGCGTGTTGTTTGGGTTATGCTACGGTGGGAAAAATTAGTGTAATGAGTTAGCATTTTGGTCAAAGATGGGACAGATGGGTTTGAATTGTGTTGAGGTGGCATTGTTCTGTAGTTGTGTAGTTGTGAGTAATGGCGAAGTGATGCTTGGATTGGTGCGACAGTATGGTTTATAATGTTTATGGGGAAGGGTGCAAATTTCTATATTAATTTTGTTTAAGTTTAAATTTTCTACTCTATGGTGATATGTCAAATACAAGTTAAAAACTCCTCGACGTGTTTGGCTGATATATTTTGAATGTTAAGTTGACAATATTATACTATTAAATATGCATTTAATATTTGATAAGTATTTGGTCTAAAAGTGCTTTTTTATGCATGTATATTATTTGTAAGTTCTTGGGTCCTGGTAAGTACATGTGGGCCCCAACGTGCATCGTCCTATCGCACGTTAGGGTCCCTACACACATTCCAGCTCCTCTCCCCTAGTCATAAAATAGAAAAAATCATAGAATCCCATGACTTACTCAATACACCACACTTTCATCCGTACCTATCAGTAAGTGGGTCCATTATACACGGTGGAAACTTAATTAATAATCCTTCATATTTGTAAATTTTCTTTAAAAGACTTAAATCATCCTTAAAGAGAGTTATACTGTTAGATTAGGGTTTTTCTTTTACATTCTAACTGTTAATTTTAAGGCCCAAGGTAAAGAAAAAATAGAAGTTTAAACTCATTTCCCTCCATTTTCATTTAAAACTTGGTGCCTAAGGTCATAAGAGGGATGATAAGATGGTCTCAAAATGACTTGAATAATCTTCAAGGATAAAATAAATGATTTAGGTGGTGGCGTCTATATTTTATGGTGATTAAAGGATTAAACAATCCAACAATGATATACCAACTCTATTCAAACAATGAAAATACCCCTAAATGGTATCTAGACCTTATCCCAAGATAGGTATGATGATGATAGGACCCCACAATAATATCAAATATACCCAAGAGAGGCATAAGACATCGAATGAAAGTATTCTAAGCTTGGGGATCAACCAAGGTCATCTAATGAAGCTGAAAGACTACAAGGAATGGAAGCATTTAACTCAGGAGCTCAAGCTAAAACAAGGGGTATCAGAGATCGGGAGTCAGAGGTACTAAAAAAATCATGCACAAAAAAGTCAAGCTAGGACAAAACATCCTGATGCTCTAAGTCTGCTAGTAATGAAGAACAAAGCCCATCAGAGATCAAGGTTGGAGCTACTAGAAAAATCATGCAAGAATGGTAGGTGAGTATGGGAAGGCCCGATACTCCAATTCCACTAACAATAAAGAATAAAACTCATCGGGGGTTGGGAGTCAGGGATTCCAGGTTAGCTATGCCCAAATGGTAGGTGAATATGGGAAGGCCTAATCGACCGATCTTGAGAGACCAAGCAAATGTAAAGTGTCAGGGATTGGGGATTGGGGATGTCATCGAACCCATGCCGAATATCATGGATTCCTTTACAGTCTTGTCAGGATGACCAACTCCTAAAATCTAATGGAGGTTAGACACCAACCCAATGTCAGCCCGCGGGAGTCAAAATGTTGAGGATTCCTTTATAGTCATGCCAAGATGACTAGCCTTGACAAACCGACAGGCATGTAGGTAAACCAACAAGGCACAGAAGGTAATGTCGGGGCTTCAGGGATGTTTCTACTATCATGCTAGCATGACAAACCTTGAAATCTTGACAAAGTAGCAAAGCATCTCAACTCTAAAAGTAAACACTCAAATGTATAATCATGCTCAAAACCCAATCAATAAAGAGAACCCAATAGAATACAAAGGTAAAGTGTGGGGGTTTGGGCCCACCCCTTCCAGCCTACAAAAATGACATAGTTCAAAAACTCAAAAAGCATAAAATCACTGAAAAGAATAAGGAAAAAGATAGAAAACAAATGGATCAAGTCAAAACCTCATTGACTTTAGATAAAGAACATCAAAGCACATGAAGGCACCAAATCATATAGGTGAAATCAAATCCAAGGAGACCAAATTGAATCACTATCAAGGAACTAGGAGGTCATCAAATTAATCCAATGAAGCATAAAATCCTGGAATGCTCGAAGTAAGCAAACTAGGGGGTCCATGTTTTGAAGCAAAATGGGGTGTGTTGTGTAGGGAACAACAAATGCAGACCAAAAAAGAAAAATGCTTTAGAGCATTTCAAGGTGGGAAAATCAACCAAAGACCCAAAACTGCAATTTCATCAAGCACAATAGAAGAGTGAGTACCAGGACAAACTAAGAGCAAGAATGCTTAAAGTACAAGATCAAATGCATGTGAAATCCAAGTGTGTGCACATGATTTGTACCCTTCTTTAAGCATGCAAGAATTTGTCAATCACAAACTAGAGATTGGGTTAGGTAAAAGTGGATTTTGCTTTCAAATGATTACCTAGACATAGCTCCACTGCCAGCTAGGCATCTATAGCCCCAATGGAGATATCACTAACCCCACTGAAGGCCTTGCTCTATTGCCAACCGAGCATCCATATCCCTGGTAGAGATTTCCCAGATCACCTATATAGTTGAGTTCTCCTGATATGTCATTATTTTCTTTCCTTTTGATTTTCTCTTTTATTCCTTTCTTTCCTTTTCTTTTGATTTTCTTTGAGCACTTATTTTCTTTTCTTTTCTTTTGATTTTCATCTTATCATCATTTTTTTTAATCTTTCTCAACTTGCAAGCAATAAAGCTTGCTACTAGGTTGGGGTTTAAGGCTAACCTATAAGGAGCAAACCACTTCTAGGTTAAACCAATGATGGTGACCTAGAAAGACAAAATCATTAAAAATTTCACCCAATAACTAGTTGTGACAACTCATTCCAACAACCATAAAAAAGCATTAATGTGTGAGTGTATGTAAGATTTCAAGACAACATCATCACAAGTACAAAAATCACCCTAACTCATAGTTGGACCAACAAACACACAAGCTGAAATGAATGATAAGACTACAAGTTCTGAGAAAATGTTTGATTTCTTGTCAAGAAATGACTGAAAACACCCCTACAATAATGATTGCAATTTTTACCCCCACAAACATGTCCTTTGCCAACCAAAAACATGCACCTAATTAGCAAAGCAAGGCTCTAGGACACAAGAAATGAAGGCAAACAAATAGCAAGACCAAAACCAAACTCAAAAATTAGACCAAACTGACCAAAACAACAAGCTAATGATACCAACAAACCAAAGAATAAGCAAAAATAGATAAAAATAAAAAACTAGCTACCAAAACTTAAATAAAAACTAGCCAACTAGACACCTACCTAACTAGACACAACTCAAACTAGGTACAAAAAACTTAGAAAAACAAGAATATGAGCTGCCCCTTAACTGATTTTTCCTTACATTCAGTAGTAATAACTCACCCCATATGGTTCTAACGAATGCAAACTCATCCTTGTACTCAGAAAAATAAGGTTTAGGCATAATAGGCTCACTTTCTAAGCACAAGTCTCACAAAATTAGAACTTGTGGGTTCTCTCCATAGTCATGATTAATCCACATGCATGCCTTGATTCCCTAATCCTCATATTCAAACTAAAAATTACAAAAATCCTAAGGAGAATGGAAAGATATCACCTGATTTGATGAATTTCTAGCTCTAGGCATATGCTCATGCAATGTAATTTCACCTTCTTGAGGTCTCAACTCATGGTATGCCATTCTATTTTCTCAAGTACATGCAAATCATGAGAAACAACATCCATTAGTAATGTATCACAGCCAGTAATATCATCACAACAAGATTCAAGAGGTAAAACACCAAGCATCGAGCATCCTTGTTGTGATCATCATTAGTCCTAGTCAACAAATCAGCATGCATAACCTCATTAGGACTAACAAAATCAGTCATAAACATGTCTTTTGGAGAGTTTGAAGGGTGAATATCATCAATAAAATCATCAAGCTCAACTACCAAAAATACATGCTCAAAAGCAACCTTACCTACCATGGCAATCTCCCAAGCTAACAAGAAATTAGGACAACTTACTTCTGAATGTGAATCAAAAGGATGAACTCTACATGAATTATGAGATGTAAGGTATGCTATATGCATGGTATACCTATGAGTTGACATCTCTTCACTCAATTTGGTCACCAAGTCAAACAACTTGTTAATCTCATCCAATGGCAAGTCATCTTGTTCACTGGTTGGCATGGCTTGGAAGTCTTTTATCTCATGAAATGAGTTGTTTCCTTCATCAAACTCCTATAGTGAATCTAGTTGAAAATCATCATAAATGGGGTTAGAATCATCAATACATGCTAAACAAGAATCTGCCCTAGATGAGTCATTTGAGTACATTGGATCAACACTACCAAAATCATGAAAATACTCCCTTATTTGACTTTGTTGGTCATGTTGAAGTGGTTTAGGATTTAGGGAAGCCTCTCAATGATCCTCTTTATCTTCTTGTACCTCCTCACACTGAATTTCATCATGCATCTCTAGTTGCAACAAAAGGTTAGTCTCATTTTCATCAACACATGCACATACATCAGAACCTAACTCACCTTTAACTCTACCTTCCGGACTGATATAAGTCTGATATGACTGATTATAAGAGGCTATGTGATTGATATGAACACTCATTGGACCATTTTCCTTTGAAAAATTAGTTTCTAACTCAAAGTCTTGACTTACACCACAAGATTCATCTGTTGTTCCAAAGTCTAATTTATATTTCAGCTTGTTTAATTCATCTTCATGGCTATTACAGGCTTGACATAACTAATTTTCCTAGGCCACTAAGTTACCCTAGCCATGAATAAGGTCTTTAACTTCCAAAAAAATAGTTTGTGGATCAATTTCTTGACTTATGGAAAAAGATCTATCTGTTGTCCTAGCAAAAAGATCATCCAGGAACAAGCTATTCTTTGCTTCATCATAATTTCCACTCACACCAGCATGAATATCATCATCCATAGGTTCATTTCAATGAGAGGAATCATCTTTACAAGTAATTTCAAATGTTACAAATTGGTTGGAATTAATATAAGTTACCTCATCAACACTCCCAAGTTTCATAGTTTCCATGTGAGGTTGAAAATTTTGTCTTGGATGAAGTTCCTCATGAATAGCTTCAGGTTCAAGACATGAAGTTCTCTTTCTATAATTGTGGCATGACTCCTCTCAATAGAATCATCATGTGGTAGTTGTTCTTCTTGATCACTAGCTTCAAACAATGCATGATGAAACTTAGGCAACTTACCAAATAAATCCAAGGTTTCTAGGTTACCTTTTTGTTCTTAACTTGTCATGGATGCATGATTTGAAATGACCTCTTCTTCTTTCTCATCATCATTTATAGGTGCCCATACATCTTCAACAAGTATCTCTCCCTTGAGGAATAAATCCAATCTCACAAAGAAGGTAAGGCAATCTATCATCCAATGTTTATTGGTGTTGTGAATTTTGCAATGCCCTAATGATATAATTTTTGATAATGTATTTGGGCAACCTCTTTTTAAAAATTCCTCATTGACTTTGATTCTCATTGATTCAATGTCTACCCTTGAAACATATTTTTCAACATAATAATCAAGTGTAAGCTTTGAAGAACTCTTAAATGCATCATATGAAGATGTACTAACCTCTGTACAAGCTAATTTTTCATAACAGCTAAGTTATGACAGCGCTGTAGGTGTTGATAAATCTTGTAGTTTGTCTTCATTCTTGTCATTATCAACTCCATTTTGGTTGGATATTGTAACTAGGCCATTATGAGAAGATAGAGTCATGTTCTCACCTCCTTCTTTGCCATTCATGACCTCATTTGTCAATGATATACCATCTGGGAATGACTGATCAGCATCACTGTCACTTGAATAATCATCACATGAAGAATTTGAATCCCATGGTGATGTACCCCAATTATATTTGGATGGTGCAATTGTAGGTAGACTTGTAGGAGGTGGAATGAATTAATTTAAGCCTAATGGATCACAATATGGCCCTTGGAAATAACTGATCTAATTTGTTGCATGGGCTGATTACATATTTTGAAGATTGGGCATACCATAATCAGCTGAATGGAATGACGGCAGTGGAGTAGACATGTTGGATGAACTTACATAAGGTTGTAGTGGTTGGCAATTTGCAATAATTTGTGTATTAGAACTCCCCCTTGGCAATTTGTACCATTTGTGATGTTATATCCATGTTGTGCCAATATGAGAGCTTTGTTGAATGCATCATTCAAGGTAGCAACTTCACCCAATATTCTGATTTTCCCTGCAAATGAGGCATACAGACACCATAGATAATGCTCTTTCAACACAAAATCACTTACCATCTAGTTTGAAGATTGAACCCTTTGATACATGAAAAGAAACCTATGAGTGAATTGCACAATAGACTCCAAAGACATATTCCTCATGGCTGCAAACTGAAACAAGGGGTCTTGTCTACCCACATTAGGATCAAATTGGTTTAAAAAAAACATTCCAGTTCATGCCATGAACAAATATAGTTAGTTGGAATATTCATATACCATTGAAGTGTTGTGCCTTGCAATGTCATGACAAATAACCTACAAACAACATCCTCATGCTCAATCTTAAGAAAAGTCATTAAATCCCTGTAAACCCTTACATGATCTAAAGAATTTTGTCCCCTGTTAGGAAAAAATAAAGGGAGCCTATTATGTGCATGAAGAGGAATCTCATGGAGACACCCTAGTATACGTAAAGGGCTTCCCATTGAAGCTGGATCCTTCAAGACCTAACTCATCAAAAATGTGCAAGTAACCATGAATACTCTCTATTTTGCCCTCCTTCTAGTGCCAATTTTGTTGAGGGGCGTTTTGACATACTCGACAACAAGCAGGTAGAACAACAAATGAACCACCTCTCATGAAAGGCAACCAGCCTCAAGAGGTTGATAACCCCGTAGTTCCTGTTAATGTTAGGATTAAGATGCCATCAACCTTGTAAATCCTATGTAATTAATTACTTCTAATATTTTTTGTAAATCACCCATAAGGGATGAAAGGTTTCACCAGCAACGATCTTGTTTCAGTCGCATGTTTATATCTGATCCCTTATGCTAATTCACTTATGACGGGAGGTCCAGGGGGTTTTCCCCTAATTAGGTCATAGATCTGACAGTCAATATTATGTTAGTTTTCTTTCCCTAGAAGGCAACCCCCTTTTATAACTTGGATATTTGTACTACCTTTTTATCAGAGTTGAGAGTAACAGGCACCGCTGGATTGAATATTGGAGGAGAGGAAGTGCATGTATTGTAATCTTATATTTGAATATAATACAACTTGGAGCCTCTTTTCTTGGTGGAGTTTTTTACCCAAAAGGGTTTTCTCCATGTTATATAGTGTGTTATGTGTTCAGTTCTTAATGCATGTTATTTTTGTTGCAATCTCCATTGATTCTACATTGTTTAGAGGACATAAATAAGGTTTGAATCAGATTTTTGTTGTGTGGTTTGCACCTTCATTTCTAATAGTTAACTGGGTCTCAATTGTGATGGATAAATTAGTGGTATATGTAGTTGTAGCTGTACAAAGGGCTACTAGTAATCAAGTAAGAATAGGGTTATTTGCACGAGATCAGAAAGTAAGATAAACAATGCACAAACAGGCTGATCCAATCACCTATCGCTTAGAAATGCACATTTACAATGTTATACCAGCAATAGGGCAACTTGCAAATATGATATCTGATTTGTAACAATAAATAATTAGTGATAAGGTCCTATTCCAACCCTAACCTACTCCTAAACTAACCAAATCTGCAAAAAGAATAAAAGGATAAGGATTTTAGAGGGTAAATAAAATGAAAATGGAATGGACAACATCTATATCTGACCTTCTACTTCACATGAAAAGCCAATGAGATCAAATTAACCAAGCAATGGATGACTAGTATTTCACACAATCATTGACACTACTGGTGTAAGACTCTAAGGAGAGAAAAGCATCAGAATATAAGCATGAAGACACCATATTACATGCATAGAATCCAAACTATATTCATCAACCAGATTTAAAGATAAGCATTCAAGTACTAGATCTCACCAACATAATCATATGTAAGAAAAGGAAATGTAGATACATTACCACCAATGGGTAGAAAATAAACTTATAGTTTCATATTAATTGACATCAAATTGATAGATTACAAGTGAGTAGAGATTCCACACTCCAAATGTTTATTAATTTTCCCTTACAATGCATCAAAATTACAATTGGCAGCAGACTAGTAGGTTACAAATGAGCAAAGATTCCACACTCCAGATGTATATTAGTTTTTTCTAGTTGTGCCTCTTGGAGAACTAGCTTGCATTTGACAAATTAGCAGGATTTTCACACCATGGTTGCCATTTTATACTTGTGCGCTCAGCCCGAGTCTCCATAATCCCCCTCTAAAATGAAAAAGCATATCTTCTTTTTATAGAGGTTATATTTGAATTACATTCTATACTTTGTGTAAGTTGGATTGCATTTCAATTTTAGAAACATTCCAATTAACAAGTTACATCTTTGTCATGAGCCGGTTGAGCTCTCATTGTACATCATATGAATTATTTGCATCTCAAATTAAAGTCCTCTTTTATCTTCTTTTGGTAGTTAGCACCAAGGTAGGCTTCTCCAAGTGCAACATATCTTCTTCATGCCCTAGCAGTCTTCATAGCATCTTCAACCTCTTGGACCTACAAATAAACAAGAAACAACATCAAAATCGTCATAAACCTCATGGTACATCATTCCAAATTCTGAGTTCATCAATTCTGCATTCTGGGGCATATTTGTTGCCATTGGCAACTTCACAAATTTTCCATCTTTGTATGCCCCTCACTTGCAGAATTTCATCTCATATCAGGCCTTCAATCATCTTGTAGAGAACTCCTAGGTCTATACTTCAATTAGTCTTGAGGTGTAAGGTTTACATGCAAAAGTAATGACTCACTACCCATGATAGTCACATTGTGGCTCTAGGCCTACCATTGAATGTTGGCTTGAATTTCTGAGCCTTAGGACACATCTCTCTTATAGTCCTTGGGTAGATAATGAAGTAATGTTCTTGATAAATTGCCCCATGGATTGTTAGTAAGTTGCAAGGCGATAGATTACTTGTGATAACCAGTGTATCCATCAGGATAGTCCTGGGCATTAGAAACCTTTTACTTCCTTTTACTTCGCCAAAACATAAGAACATTTTATTTCATCATCCCTCCCACTCTGATTGCATGTTCATCACCTAATGCTATTTGTTTATTACCCTGACCATGTTGGCATGCTAACCTTCTCCAACAGTCCTCATGATCTATTATAGTTTTAGGCATGAGGCATGACTTCCTCTGCCTAGTAACAGTTGTCTTTCACTAGTTTTCCTTTAGCTATCATTTCTATGTTAGATGGTAGCACCTGTAAGCAATAAAATTGTCCTAACAGATGTTATAATAGTCCAAATGACCATTATTTCAAATTTTATTTTTACACTTTACTTTGATGCAAATAGATTACTCTCATCAAAATGATTGCTTTACCATTTGGGTATAATACTATCCCTCTACTCATACCTTCTACATTGGACCACTGTTCTATCCTCAAGACCTTCATAGGCTCCACAAGGACATGATTTCATCTAGGGTTTAGGATCAGGACAGTCTTGAGGATTTAGGACTCTATGTATTACGATTGCCCTGCCTGGGATGAGAGTCCTCTCTAGATTGTACTATTCATCCCTCCTTCATGATTCCCACACCTCTTGACTTTAACAACATATATTTAGGTATGACAATGAAAGGAGTATGACATAGGTTTCCAATGTTCTGACCTTTCATAAATCCTTTTGCGGTCACTCTTGCAACATTCAATATTTATGATAGTCCCATTTTGTGGGTATAATACAGTCATTGACAACTTTATGACTACTACCACACTACTTAGGATTCATGATTATTTAGCACAATATGGACTGACAGTACCTACTAGTACCCACAACATTTTCACTGAGTAAGCATGTCTTTACAATTTACTGCTAGTACTCTTATCTCCTGTCATCCTCTAGTAGACGAATGATTAGATATCCCAAGTTATGTTCAAAAGGAGATAGCCAATCATAACTGTCATGCTTGGGATCTCTAAAGCCCCTGTTGAAGCCTTTGTTACTGATGAGATTGTCACAACTCTCTCATACTCAAAGGCGACCATTTATCCATCACTATTATTCCCTTTTAGAGGGCTATGAGAATAAGAAAGGAAACCATTAACCCCAACTATAGTCTTGGCTTTGCATTTCTGATAGAGATGATGAGGGTTTAAACTTTAGGCTACCCATTATCCACAGCATGACAATATTCCCTTCACAATAGCTTTCAAGAGGTGTAATCATGATTCCAAGGTGTTATAGTAGTTGATGAACAAAAGATGTTATCCCTACTCTCCTTCCCACAACAATAAGCAATGTGCATAGTGAATTGGAGCCTCATGATGGTGGTAGGGAGACAGTAGGCAAATGAAATACCATGACAGTCACGACTGCCCCATAATGTTTTAACATTCTTTTCACTTTACAATACATTGAATGGCATCAAGAGGCAAATAGAACTCTAAATACACAATCATAAGTAGGGAGCCTCATTAGCCATGGCAGAAATACCCCTATTACACAAATATTCGTCAAGTTCAAACAAGGAAATCATGAACTAACACTGCATGCATGGATTCAAGCACTCTAAATCGAACCTAAGACAACCTATATCTCATATTTTATCCTAGGGTTTAGTGATTTGCCATTGGAAACCAAACCCTAGGTTTCATTTGACCTCTTTTCCTTGATATTTCAGTGGAGAATCTTGAGAAAACTGCCCTGAGTGCTATAGAGAACTATTGAATCTATCTTTTTCTCTTTGAATATCTTGTCACAAGCCTAATACTACAAAGTTTTCACCCATTTTAGACCTTTTGTCATGACTGTAATTAAGGAACAACAACCTCCTCTTTTCTTTCATCTGAAACCATGCACATTGATTCTTAGAACTTTGTAAAAATAAACTTTCTTGATGTTACACAACCTTTACACATGTGGAGACCCAATTGTGGAGATCTAAGGTATGGAGGTAAGGCCTTCAACATCTATTTCTGTAAGAAGTATTAGTCATAAAATAGAAAAAATCATAGAATCCCATGACTTACTCAATACACCACACTTTCATCCATACCTATCAACAAGTGGGTCCATTATACACGGTGGAAACTTAATTAATAATCCTTCCATATTTCTATATTTCCTTTAAAAGACTTAAGTCATCCTTAAAGAGAGTTACACAGTCATATTAGGGTTTTTCTTTTACATTCTGACCATCAAATTTAAGGCCCAAGGTAAGGAAAAAATAGAAGTTAAACTCCTTTCCCTCTATTTTCATTTAAAACTTGGAGCCTAAGGTCATAAGAAGGATCATAAGATGGTCTTAAAATGATGTGAATAATCTTCAAGGATAAAATAAATGATTTAGTGTTGAACACACCCGGATACTGAGAGGGGGGTGAATCGATATGTAAACAAACTTCAAATCCTCTGGACCAGATTAAATCTTAAACATTACAACATTAGCAGAAACATAAAAGATCAACACAATGCATAACACCACATAACACCAGATATACATGGAAAACCCCAAAAGGGGAAAAACCATAGTGAGGATTAACTCACAATAAATGAAGCTCAAAATTTCAACTTTATTTTAGGGCTACAACCCAAGGAAGCTAGTACTCCCTTCTAACTTTGTTTTAGGGGTACAACCCAAGGAAGCTACTACTTCCCAAAGAAAGGTTTATGATCACTCCCAAGAAAGCTATAACTCCATGCAGACTTTGTTTTAGGGCTACAAACCAAGGAAGCAACTACTCCCTGAACTAAGAACAAACTTAGAAAAAATTATAGCATGTTGGGCCTTCTACTATCTAAAACTGACAATGAAGCTCATTCCTTTGATGATTGCACTTATGCTTCTTCACTCCTCTTTGATGATTGAATTAGATAGGCACACCCTTCACTTCCCTTTTGTCACAAAAATATCTTCAAGATGAATCAGGACAGGCTCTAACACTTTTTCTCTTTCTCCTTCAGTCACACATCATAATGCATATAATATTCATATTCTTCTCTTTGCATCTTCATATTCACAATCTTACCTCACCTAGATTAACTATGTTTACTCTATATACATGATTTTACATTGATTACATTACAAGTCGGCTAATACAACAAGAATATTACAATTTACAAGTTGGCCAGAGATCACACAACATGAACTATGTAGAGGGCAAGCCCTAACATGAACTACACGCAACACCAAGAAGAGAAACATGCCTTGTAGATCCTAACACACACTTAATTTGGCCCTAAACATTCTTCATAGCATCATCCTTCAAGGAACAACATCTGCACGCTTCACACAATTGAATTAGGTCTCCCTTAAGCAAGAAAACATGAAGCTTGTAGCACAGTGGTCTTTACAATCTTGGTGGTACTCATGAATGATTAAACATTACTTGTTCTTCTTCTAGATGAGTCAACATGACCCACACAACATCTCCAAACACTCTTTGAACTCCACACAGCAACAACTTTGTGGCGCACATCATCAACATTCCCAAGTCAGCCTCAACAACATCAACAATGCCAACTGTTTATCTCCACACCACTAGGGAGAGACCAAAAACATCACGTGGACCTTCAAATCACATGATACTACAAAGTAGAATGTATTGAACATCCCTGAACATGTCCACAGAACCACATGGACAAATCTTAACTTGCGGAGGAATGCAGAGCATTCCAATCAGCCTTCATCATCACATTATTCTGCCATAGCATTGACTGGAACTCTGTCACTTGTAACTTTGACTGCTAAAGGTATAATGACTTGAACTCTTAGATATAACACCTTCAGGACACACTAAACTTAAATTTTGAACCACATGATCATATCTTCAAATGTGGAGGAATGCAAAGCATTTTACCAAGTAGTCTTCTAGGGAACTTCCCGCAGCTGAAACCTTCACCAACTTCTGGAGACTAGAACCTTCTTATAGCAACACAGACTTCGTTAGGATCATTAGGAAAGAGCATACAATAAGCTACAAGCCATCAGTAACATCTTCACAGTATCAACATTAATGCTTCTAATTCCCATCTTAATATACCATCATGATATCATCTCTGCTTACAACAAACATACTAACTATAGCTTAACAATGCATGACATCCAACCATGAACATCAGCAACATCACTGTTAGCACATCATCAACATAAGCATCAAAGACAATCCAAACTAAGTGTTGACATCAAACAACCCAAACTGAGTGTTGACATCAATGACAACCACACAACCACACTAGTGACAACCTTAGGTAACATATGTGCAACAATCTCCCACTTTGGCATTGATGGCAACACACACCAGCTCATTCTCCCCCTTTGAGATCAAGGAAAAAGGGCAACAACTTCTCCTCCTTAACGCACAAACTTTCCTTTTCAACCTTCTCCCCCTTTCAGCAATAACCACTACATATTCCCCTTGAGAGGTAGCCACCATCAGTCCAAAAAAAAGATAAAGCATGAATTACTCCCCCTAGATAGATGCACCAACTGCATATAGCAAGAAGAAGGAGGGGCAATTACCCCTAACCTCTGTCAGAGATACTCAAAAGTGTCCTTTGCAAGAGCCTTTGTGAAAATATCTATAATTTGATCCTTTGTTGGAACATATTCTAGCTTCAGTTCATTCTCTGCAACCTTCTCTCTCAAAACGTAGTACCTAATTGATATATGCTTGGTTCTAGAATGTATCACTGGATTCTTGGAAATATTGATAGCACTAGTATTATCACACAAAATAGGAATAGGCTCATCATATTGTACCTTGATAGCTTTCAATGTTTGCTTCATCCACAAAACTTGTGTACAACAAGATGCTATTGCAATGTACTTTACCTCTGCAGTTGATAAAGATACTAAATCTTGTTTCTTACTATGCCACGAAACCAATCTACTTCCTAAAAAGAAAGCATCACCACTTATACTTCTATCATCAACACAACCAGCCTAATTAGCATTAGTGTAAGCACTTAGATCAAAGTCATTACCTCTTGGATACCATAAGCCATAATCTAGAGTTCCCTTCAAGTATCTAAATATTCTTTTCACTTCCTTCTAATGAGTTTTCTCAGGATTAGCTTGATATCTGGCAACCATACATACTGCATGCATAATATTAGGTCTAGAAGTAGTCAAGTACAATAATCCTCCAATCATAGATCTATAAAGAGTCTGATCAACCTCTGATGACTCACCTTCCTTGCTCAAGTGACAACCAATAACCATAGGAGTAGTTATTGGTTTGGAGTCCTCCATACCAAACTTCTTCAACATCTCTCTAACATACTTAGCCTGAGAAATAAAGATACCATCATCTAGCTGAACAATTTGAAGCCGAAGGAAGAAAGACATCTCACCAATCATAGACATCTCAAACTCTTTTTGCATCTCTTTTGCAAACCTCTTACACATACTATCATCTCCACCAAAGATAATGTCATCAACATATACTACAACTATCAAAATCATGTCTCCCTCTTCCCTAATGTAAAGATTACTATCTGTGGTATCTTTCTTGAAGCCTTGCTAAAGTAAGTACTTATTCAACCTAGCATACCAAGCTCTAGGAGTTCGCTTGAGTCCATACAAAGCTATCTTGAGTCTATACACCATGTCCAAATCTTCTGATAACTAAAAACTATCTGATTTCTCAATGTAGACCTCTTCCTCTAGATCACCATTCAAAAATGTTGACTTGACATCCATCTAATAAACCTTGAAGTTCTTGGGAGTAGTAAGGGCAAGAAGCATCCTAATTGCCTCCATCCTAGCTACTGGAGCAAAAGTCTCCTCAAAATCAATGCCTTCAACTTGTGAATAACCCTTACATACCAATCTTTCTTTGTTTCTCGCCACTTCACCATCTTCATTCAGCTTATTTTGGAACACCCACTTTGTTCCAATGACATTCTTATTGGCTGGTCTAGGAACAGATTCTCATGTCTAATTCTTCTCTATCTAATTCAATTATTCTTCCATTGCCTTGAACCATCCATCATCTTTTCTAGCATCAACAAAGGTTTTGGACTGTACCTTTGATAGTAAACACAAGTTCACTTGCTCACTTGTTTTTGCAAGCCTTCTCCTGGTCAGCACATCTTCATTCTTATCCCTAATGATATGATCTGCTGAATGATTCCTCTTAACATACTTTGCTAGAGTCTTAGGGATCTTCTCTGATTCTTGTTCCTTTTCTTCCTTCTCCTCTTCTTCTTCTTCTTCAATGTAGGGAAGTATATCAGATCCACGATCCTCTAGTTCTTGTGACATCTGGTACAAAGTCTTCATCTACCTTGACATTTGTACTTTCAATCATCTTTCCCAATCTCTTGATGTAGCATCTATAGGCCTTTCTTTTGGTTGAGTAACCAAGAAATATTCCTTCATCACACCTTGCATTAAACTTTCCAAGGTCTTCTTCATCTCTCCTGATGTAGTATTTGCTGCCAAAAATCTTAAAGTATCTAATAGTGGGAGGTCTTCCATACCATAGCTCATAAAGGGTCTTAGTGCTATTGACCCTCAATTGTACTCTGTTGAGTAGATAGACAATAGTATGAACTACTTCCTTCTAGTACATATGAGATAGATCTGCATCTTTCAACATTGTCCTAGCCATCTCTTGCACAGTCCTATTCTTCCTCTCTACTATCCCATTCTGTTGAGGTGTCCTAGGAGCAGACAAATGTCTCCTAATACCATGATCTTCACAAAACTTTTCAAATTCATTTGAAGTAAATTCACCTCCTCTATTAGACCTTAAGCATTTGATCTTAGCATCCATTTCTTTTTCAACTATTGCTTTGAAAACCTTAAACTTACAAAGGCTTCTGATTTTTCTCTTAAGAAAATAACCCAAGTCATTCTAGAGTAATCACCAATAAGCAACATGAAATACCTTTCACCTTTTTGACTCTTTGTTCTTGTAGGGCCACATAGCTCAGTGTGAATTAGCTCCAATGGCATTGAAGAAGAATACTCCTTACACTTGAAATTTGTCTTTGTCTGCTTTCCCATTTGACATTCCTTGCATAATGTGTTTGCAAGCTTGGTTATCTTAGGCATATCTCTCACCGCATGAATAGAGTTGATCTTTTTCATGTTATTAAAGTTGTTGTGTCCAATTCACTTGTGCCACAACCAACACTCACTAGATTGAGCCAATAAGTAGGTTCTTCCATTTACCTCCTTTAGATGATAGATATCTCCATATGTCTTGATACCTTCTGTAACCAATTTTCTAGACCTTGTCTTCCTGATTTCACAACCTTTCACGTGAAAGGTAAGATTGTATCCTTTACTATACATTTGACTAACACTAAGAAGATTGTGCTTTAGTCCTTTTCCATAGAGGACATCCTCAATCTTGTTCTTTCCATCAATAGTTATAGCACCCTTTCCACAGATTGGTGCTGACTCATCACCACCAAACTCAATAGCTCCACCATTCCACTTCTTAAGGCTGATAAACTTCTCCTTATCATTAGTCATGTGGTTAGAGCAACCATTGTCAATTACCCAAGTATTGGCTTCCTATTTTGCATGAAAGGTAGTCCATACAACCATTGATTTTTCATTATCTTGATCATTCTGCAAGATATCAGATTTTTCACAATTCCCAAAATCATCCTTTTTGTCACCAACATTTAAGGCCATGAAAAGTGTTTCATCATTTGAATCATCATGATCCTCATCTTTTGAAGAACAACTACTCTCCATAGAATACAAACTTCTTTTGGGCTTCTCTCTTTTTTTGTTATGCTTTGAATCTTTAAAAGGACATTTAGAAGCAAAATGACCAATTTTACCACAATTGAAGCATTTGAAAGGTAAATTACCTTTGTATTTGCTAGTGCCCTTCTTCAATCTTCTTACAAAGTTTGTATCTACCACATCGAGGACATCATCTTGATTAGGTACTTCATCTTTTGCCTTCTTACTTGCTTTGAATGTTGCTTCCTTCTTTGGAGCACCTTTGTCAAATTCTCTCATTTCAAAGGCTGTGAGAGAGCCAAATAATTGATCTACTATATATTTATCCAAATCTTGAGTCTCCTCAATAGCAGATACCTTATGACTATAAGATTTAGGAAGAGTTCTCAATACCTTCTTCACAATCTCATCTTCTTTCACTTCTCCACCAAGACCTGTGATGCCATTAACTATTTCATCCACTCAAAGCATATAACTGGCGGATAAAAGCACAAAGTTGTGTCACACTTTTATAAAGGAAATGGCCAACACTGATCCAACTTTTAAACTTGAATCACTAAAAAGTGACATATGTTTTGAATTTTTAAATGATGTAAACTAATTAAATATTTATTTTTTAGTATATTTTATATTTGTATTTTTTTGAAAAAATTAAAAAATTATTTGAATATAGTTTTAATAAATTGACACTATAATTTAGTTGCTAATAAAATACTGAAAAATGAAGTTACATGAGACAGATCAATCTTTATATAGTAATTTTTTTTTTCTTCAATTTTTTTGTGTGTATTTATAACTTGAAACTTTAGTACATGGATATATTATTTTTCCAATTTTGATAAATATATATTTTTAAATAAATATTAAAATGTGCGTGTATTAAAATGTAGTTGTTTTAATTTGACATCAACTTTCATATTAACTATTTATCTAAAATAGGAAAAAAAAATATACCATCTTGATATAGATTCTTTTATCTAGTGCATCATATTTTTTTCAATTTCTTTTAATAAGTTTTACTATTTTTCCTTGACATGGTAATCGACCTAATGTTTTGTGTTGATAACCTACTTTTAGTAAAAATAAAAAGGAAAATATAAATAATAATTAAACTTTAAAATATATATATTTTTGAAAACTAAACTTATAGATCTACAAAAGGGTATTTTTATATTTTTTAAAAAATGTTATTTACACAAGTAGAAGTTGTTGAAATATCAAGTTTTTCAAATAATTTTTTTTTCTTAAATTGGCCTCATTGTGGTGCTGCATATGCATTTAGCCAACAATTTTAGTTGGAAAATTTGTGGACATATCTAATTTAGCTAGAATGAATCTTACAAGATCATATGTTTGACCCAAATTGATTTTTAGTTAGAAATACTTAAGTTCACTTGTGCTGATAAGTTCACTGAAAGTGTGAAACAACTTTGTGCTTTTACCCTGGCAATGTGTGTTTTTACCCTAGCAATGTCTTCATCTTCTTCCATCCTTAGGGTCTCAAATTTGCTCTTGAAGATTTTGCATCTTGGCTTGCTTCACTTTACTATCTCCTTCATAAATGGTTTCAAGTTTTACCTAGACATCCTTAGTAGATTTGAAACTCATTACCTTTAGAAGTCTTGAATTAGCTAGCCCATTCATGATAGCACTCTTTGCCTTGGCATTATTATCATACAACTTAACCTCATTTGGATCTGTAGGATCGACAGGAGTAGCAGTGTAACCTTTCTTGACAGCTTGCCAAACACCAAACCCTAGAGAAGATAGATAGTTGTCCATCCTTAGCTTCCAAAAGGAATAATTTGTTCCATCAAACATAGGTGCCTTGTGAGATCCATTATGAGCCATCCCAGACCTTCCTCAAGTAGTTAAGTTTATTTAGAGTAACTTAGCTCTGATACCAATTGTTGAACACATCCAGAAATTGAGAGGGAGGGTGAATCAATATGTAAACAAACATCAAATCCTCTGGAGTAGATTAAAACTTAAACATGACAACATTAGCAAAAACATAAAAGTTCAACACAATGCATAACACCAGATATACGTGAAAAAACCCAAAAGGGGAAAAACCACAATGAGGATTAACTCACAATATATGAACCTCAAAATTACAACTTTGTTTTAGGGATACAACCCAAGGAAGCTACAACTCCTTGCTGACTTTGTTTTAGGGCTACACCCCAAGGAAGGTACAACTCCCTGCAGACTTTGTTTTAGGGCTATAACCCAAGGAAGCAACTACTCGCTGAACTGAGAACAAACTCAAAAAATATTACAGCATGATAGTCCTTCTACTATTTGAAACTAACAATGTAGCTCACTCCTTTGATGATTGCACTTCTACTTCTTCACTTCTCTTTGATGATTGAATCAGTTAGGCGCACTCTTCATTTCCCTTTTGTCACAAAAATATCTTCAAGATGAATCAAGACAGGCTCTAACACTTCTGCTCTTTCTCCTTTAATCACACATCATATTCATATTCTACTCTTCACATCTTCATATTTGCAATCATACCTCACCTAGATTAACTAGGTTTACTATATATACATGATATTACATTGATTACATTACAAGTTGGCCAATACAACAAGAATATTATAATTTACAAGTCAGACAGAGATCACACAACATGAACCATGTAGAGAGCAAGCCCTAACATGAACTACACAACACCAAGAAGAGAAACACACCTTGCAGATCCCAACACATGCTCAATCTAGCCCTAAACATTCTTCACAGCATCATCCTTCAAGGAACAACATCTGCATGCTTCACATAATTGAATTAGGTCTCCCTTAAACAAGAAAACATGAAGCTTGTAGCACATTGGTCTCTACAATCTTGGTGGTACTCATGAATGATTTTAAACATTACTTGTTCTTCTTCCAAATGAGTCAGCATGACTCACACAACATCTCCAAAAACTCTTTGAACTCTGCATAGCAACAACTTTGTGGCACACATCATCAACATTCCCAAGTTAGCCTCAACAATATCAACACTGTCGACTGTTTATCTTCACACCACTGGGGAGAGACCAAAAACATCATGTGCACCTCCAAATCACCTGATACTGCAAAGTAGTATGTATTGAACATCCTTGAACATGTCCACAAAATCTCATGGACAAATATTCACTTGTAGAGGAATGCAAAGCATTCCAATTAGCCGTCATCATCACATTATTCTGCCAGAGCATAGACTAGAACTCTATCACTTGTAACTTTCACTACTAAAGGTATAATTACTTGAACTCTTGGATATAACACCTTTAGAACACATTGAACTCAACTTCTGAACCACATGATCTTATCTTCAAATGTAGAGGAATGTGGAGCATTTTACCAGGTAATCTTCCAGGCAACTTCATGCAGCAAAAATGTTCACCAGAGACTAGAACCTTCTTATAGCAACACATACTTCCTTAGGATCATCAGGAAAGAGCATACAACAAGCTACAGGCCATCAACAACATCTTCACAATATCAGCATTAATGCTTCTAATTCCCATATTAATATATCATTCTTCATCTTGATGCTTCTAATTACCATCTTAATATATCATCATGATATCATCTTTGTTGACAACAAACATACTCAATATAGATTAATAATGCATGACATCCAACCATGAACATCAACAACATAACTGTTAGCACATCATCAACATAAGAATCAAAGACAATCCAAACTAAGTGTTGACATCAATGGCAACCACACAACCACACTAGTGACAACCTTAGCTAACATATGTGCAACATTTAGGTGGCATCTTCTAATATTTTATGATGATTAAACGATTTAAACAATCCAACACTAATATACCAGCTCTATTCAAACAATGAAAATACCCTTAAATGGGATCTAGACCTTTTCCCAAGACATGTATGATGATGATAGGACCCAATAATATCAAATATACCCAAGAGAGGCATAATACATCGAATGAAAGTATTCTAAGGACGGGGATCAACCAAGGCCATCTAATGAAGATAAAAGACTACAAGGAATGGAGGCATTTAACTTAGGAGCTCAAGTTAAAACAAGGGGTATCAGAGATTGGGAGTCAGAGATGCCAAAAAAGTCATGCACAAAAAGGTCAAGATAGGAAAAAACATCCTTATGCTCCGAGTCTGCTAGTAATGAAGAACAAAGCCCATTGGAGATCGGGAGTCAGAACTACTAGAAAAGTCATCCAAAAATTGTAGGTAGGTATGGGAAGGCCTGATACTCTGATTCCACTAATAATAAAGAATAAAACTCATCGGGGGTTAGGATTCGAGGATACTGGTTCACCTATTCCCAAATGGTAGACAAATATGGGAAGGCCCGATCAACCAATCCTGAGAGACCAAGAAAATGTAAAGTGTTGGGGATCAGGGACCAAGGATGTCATCGAAACCATGCCGAATATCAGAGATTCCTTTACGGTCATGCCAGGATGACCAACTCTAAAAATTTGATGAAGGTGAGACACCAACCCAATGTCAGCCCATGGGAGTCGGGATGTCAGAGATTCCTTTATAGTCATGCCAAGATGACTAACCCTGACATACTAACAGGAACAAAGGTAAACCAATAGGCACAAAAGGTAATGTTGAGGCTTCAAGGATGTTTCTACTATAATGCTAGCATGACAAACCCTAAAATCCTGAAAAAGTAGCAAAGCATCTCGACTCTAAGAGTAAACACTCAAATGTATAATCATGCTCAAAACCTAATCAATAAAGTGAACCCAATAGAATGCAAAGGTAAAGTGTGGGGGTTCAAGCTTGCCCCTTCCAGCCTACAAAAATGACAGTCAGAAAACCTGAAAAGCATAAAATCACTTAAAAGACTAAGGAAAAAAAGTCAGCAATCAAACAGATCAAGTCAAAACCTCATTGACTTCAGATAAAGCACATCAAAGCACATGAAGGCACCAAATCATATAGGTGAAATCAAATCCAAGGAGACCAAATTGACTCACTATCTAGGAACTAGGAGGTCATCAAATTAATCCAATGAAGCATAAAATCCTAGAATACTCAAAGTAAGTGAAGAAGGGGGTCCATGTTTTGAAGAAAAATAGGGTGTGTTGTGTAGGGCATAACACTATGTAAGATAACTTGTCAGATAGGAACTAGGCAGGAGATGTCATGTGAGATGTTATCTTGTAAGAGCAAGGAAATAAATTTCATGTGAAGTGTTATCATATAGTTACGGTAACATAATTTTAAATGAAGTTGACAATGTGTAATTGTTTATTTTTGTTCTCCTAATAGAGATGAAGTACTTGACTTATTTTTTAAAGTGACATAAAATGACCCAAATATAGAAACTAGGTATCATGGTTTGTGCTATGAGATAAAATCCCAATGTTAGTGTGAAAGAGATTCTATAATAAATGTGAATGAAAAAGAAAAAATTAAGAATACAATGATAGTGCAAAGGAAACCATGAACATGGTGAACCATAGAAAATAAGACATTAATCCAAAAATCAAGGGGGTGTATATTTTTTATCGACATGAATGAATTGTAATGGGGAAACTTATTTTTCTTTGCATCATCCCAAATCCATATATAGAAAAACACAAAGGTAAGTGAAAAATAACTTAAAGGTTTTAAAAGAAGAAGAGTTCATGAAACAAACATAAATGCTCATGGAAATTTTTATGTCAAAATACATAGTGAAAGGTGGCTTTTGTATCATCCAAAAGTTTTAATGAATGCTTGAAAGAGTAAAATTCAAATAAAAAAGAAAAAAAGAGAAGAAAAAATGTATACTATAATGTGATCATTTCATAAATTATGTTGAGTATGATGGATGAACATAGGAAATGCATGAATATACCATCCTAAGGAGGTCATGTTCCTCCAAATTTCGAGGTGAAAAATTACTTATATTTGAATGTGCATATTGGTAGGTTCCAAATACTCATTCATGGAACTAGTTTTTTTTACATGTATGTGTTTGAGATGAGGTATTTAGATATTTTAGGTTTTGGAACCCATATTTATTTTTCCTTTTGTTCTTTATTCTTAATATTACTATCTTGATTAAATGTGTTAAGTTTTTAGCCACAAGTTAATTTTGTACATCTTCTATTGTAACATTATTCAATTTACTCTTAATAGCATGTACCTTTTATTTCCTCATATCTAATGGAATAAAAATCATAGTAATATTCAAATTAGGTTGGAATTTATTGTACTATTTTCCAATCCATCAATTGACCACTTACACTCTTGGCCTTATTGCTTTGATGATCTTATATAAGCTACATGATATATCAGTCCTTACTTGAGGTTTTTCTTTTTGTTAAATCTTAATAAATGTGACTATTAAAGAGATTGATGTCTCTTGGAATTGTACTGACTTTTCCATTATGAATAGGTTTGACATAATTAAGTAAAATTGAGGGAATTACATTATATTTCTCAAGCTAAGGATGTTTAAAAATCACACAAAATTGATCAAATGTTGGAATAGTATGGAATAATGTTAGTTCTTCTCTTATATCTAATTGTAAGTTTAATATTATGCACATTAGAGCATATTGAATTTAACCATTTGATAAATTTTGGTCTATCTCGAGTGAGCATAAATTTATCAATTTAGATGATGATTGAAAGGGGAAATTCCTCTATGTTACATTGAATGTTGATTTAAGATTGACCATAATTCCATCTATGGGCTTGTATTGAATGAATCCTTTAATTTGTAGTGGCTTGTGATATCCATTGTTTGGGAATTTATAATGAGTAAATGTATTGGTTTGAGAGGAATGTGTATTTGATTGATCTTGATGAAGGAAACACAATCTTCATATTGGTTAGATGGATTTATCAAATTGTATCCTTATTGTGTTCTTCTTCAATGATAATCCCTATGTTATTGTCTTTATTATGTTTTGGAAAGAGATTAGTGTAAATTTATAGATTTTGGATCAAGGGAGCAACAAATTTTTTGCCCCCACCATTCACTCCCTCAACATGGATCTCATTATTGTCTATCAAATCTTAAATTTTCTGCTTAAGAAAAGGACACCTTTGAGTAATATGGTCATTGAATTGATAAAAAATATAAAAAGCATTAGCATCAAATCCTTTGGGTAGAAGGTGATATGTTACCAATGTTTTAATAGGTGGAAAATTAATCATATTGCCCCCTTAATTATATTGCAATAAAATGTGAAAGCAATCATTTAACCTTGTAAATCTTTTGTGCTTATACATGGTTTTATACTAATAAAGTTAACTACCTCATGGGTTGGATGGATATGATTGATAGTTTTTTAAAGTTTTTTTTTAATTAAAATGTGCTATTATTAACCTTTTTGAAAGTATTCTTGATTGGAACTTAGTGGGGTAAGAAAATAAAGTATTTGGTGGGTTAGATGATTTATACTTTAATAGATTGACATTTAAAAGGTGTAGATCATAGTTACACAGAATAGAACATAGATCTAAAAATGATGTGTAATGACTCAAGACACATTATCCTTCATAGAAGTATTGTAACAAGGAATGAATAATCCTTATAATTTATTATCATGTGATTGATAATTCATCTTAGTGAGTAATGTTTGGAAGTTTAGTACATAATATGCTACCTTTAGACCTATTTTAACATAGAATTGTTAGACAAGAACATTTGTTAGTTTTGTGAAAGAAAAGATAGATGTGTTTGGTAATAAGAAAAATTGTTCAAGTACATCTAGTATTTTAAAGTTCTTGGAAAGAGATTAGCTAACAACCTAATGTCATATAAGAAATCTAAACATGTGGTATTTGAAGTTGTAAATATGAGTCATTTGATCTCCTTTTCCATTGTAGGGTTAAAATAGAGGAGCTACAAATCTCATTAGAAATAAATTGCTAAGAATGTCATGAGCCAAGGGATTATGCAATAACTCACATGATAGGTCTTTACTAGAGCTAGCAGGTGGATCGTTAAGGTGTTTCTCAACTTCATTTAACTGTCTTATGATGTTATGAAGGGAGGGTTAGGGGCATTATATGAAGGAAGAGGGATGTAAATGGTAATTAGATGTGTTGATCCAATTCCTAGGTGGCTTGGGGGATAACACTCTAAATGGAGATTTAGATATGTTGCATGCATACAAAAGAAAAATGGATATAAGGATTTATACTGAAAAGAATATTAGAACTAGAATATATACTCTCGAGGGAGATGTATGGTTATTTATTTTCTCATACATAATATATATTTGTTTATGCTACAAATGTAAATTTATAGGTTACACGTTCATTATTAGGATCTCACTTGAAATATATTAGAAAACATAAGCAACACATGCAAAAATGAACACAATGCTTGAAATAATAGCTACAAATATGGTTTTATTCAAATTTTTGAAAGGGGTATTTCTATCCTTGTTGAGGGTAACCTTCTTAAGAGAAATATTCCAATATGATATAGAACCCAAGATGATGTTATATTTCATTACAACCTTAATATAAAGGCTTCATAAGGTGTGACTTATGAAATACAATCAATGTGGGATAAATCTAAACAATTAATATGAACTTATTTGTAAAGACCCATCTAGACTAACATTTAAAAATCAATATAAAATCTCAAAATCATGAACCAACATATCCATTTGATTTAAATCAATAATTTTCAAAAACATAAATAAAATGTAATGATGCAATAAGATTAAAGCTTGAATTTACAATAGGAAATAATTCCTTTACAACAAGACCATAAGTTTGATTTTATCCTTCGACATATAGTATAATCAATGATTATACTTGTTAAGTGTCTTCCTTGTGCTAATGATCACAAGAGTGAGAGAATGATCAGAGTGTTTTTCTGCCCAACCATGAAGCTTACACTTCCCCAGTTTTCTTCAATTGAAGAATGTTGAACACACAGAAATACTGAGGGAGGGGGTGAATCAATACTTAATAAAATTCTTTTCTTCCAATAGCATTCAAACAAATATAAGCATTTAGACAACCAAAAACAAAAAGGAACATAATAACACACCCATAACACTAGATTTATGTGGAAAACCCTAGAAGGGAAAAACCACGATGAGCAAGCTGCTTGGATCTACTATCCAAATCCAACCTCACAAATAAAACAAATTACATTAACATTTATGGGCTACAACCCAAAGGAAACTGCGACTCCCTGAAGTGCTACAACACTTACAACTTTTACAAAAGGAGGCTTCAACCTCTATATCAAAATACTTACCTAATTCAGTTCCTTCTTTCACAAAACAGACTGCTTCAACCTTCTGTTGATGTCTATAAACTCTGCATTACTGACTTCTTGCCATTCACTTCTACACAAACACTATACCAAGCTCTGCAACATCAAAATAACTTCAGTTACTTCTTCTCTATCATCACAACTCCCTCAATTGCCTCCACAACAATATCACTTTCCATAAATTGATCCTTTCCACATTTCATCATCAAAATGCTTCTATGGTTATTTTATTCACACATTACCATTGCTAAAACAAATCACATATCACATAAATCCTTCAACAACTTTGATCTTACATTTATATCCTCTGTAAGTCTTCAAAAACTTTCTCCTTTGACAACCAAGGTGAAATGTGTAACATGAAAAGTGCAATGGCCTAGCTGGTCGACTCCCAAAACATTTGTGGTGATGTACGAATCAAATGTGGTTCAAAACAAGTGATAATCAGGACTTGTTTCACCTTAGCACATATCTCCATGCTAGTATACACTTCCAAATGTACTGCTCAATCATCAAAACACTTCAAGTCAGCTCAACACACACTTATCAAACTATGCAATTAGCTCTAGACCTAAAGTGGTACCAGAGAGATCAAATAACATCATGCAAACCACACAATAAGCACTATATGACTTGCAAATCATTCCTATACACTCCTTTTACCATTTCAAGCTATTTCATGCTGGCGTAAACCAACAAACTCTAATGGTAATATCCCTAACACACTCTACTTACATAGTCTTGATGTAAAACATTGAAAATCATACTTGCGGTGAACAAAGATTCTTGAAACTTGAACTAAGCAATCCAACTGACCATATGAGCTTATATTTCAATCAAAAAAGCCTAATATCATCATGTAGTAAGATGCAGTGACTTCTACTATCTCCCTCTAATTACCTTATCCATCAACAGGACTTGTCTTCACTCAAATGACTCTAGAAACTACTATGGTACATTTTATCATTTGAAACTTGAAACATGCATACCTTTTATTGGTTTTTCTTCTGAATCAGCATTAGGGTTTGCCAGTTCTAATGCACAAGCAGATTCAGCCAACTAATATAAGAGGTTGTGTGAGCTGCCTCCCCTTCACTTCTGGTTCTGCCACACCAAGGGGGGTATCCCTATAACTCAAGATGTAACCTTGACTAGCTCAATGATAGAAAGATCTAACTTGACAATAACATGTAGAATACTCTCATGTATGGACCAAGATCTGCATGATAAATCACAAGGTTGGCAACATTCTTGGACATATGTGTCTGGTTGGGTATGAGAGTATGCAGGGGGTTCCTAATCCTACTCCTACAACTAACAAGTGGAGGTGATGAAATGGGTGGACATAATGTCCTGGATGCAAGACAAGGGGTTTTGGCTCATAACTATTGACCAGGAGTAGACTGGTGCCTATCCATTGGGCAAGGAGTCAACTAGACATATACAACAGATGGTTTGCAACTTTCACTCAAGTTTCAGGGGGTTAGATTGATGCTTGCCTTACAAACATCACCCAAGAATGGGTATCTAACTGCCTCCACTTACAGATATCCCTGCTGACATGCAACCTTCTCCATACATTGACCTCAAACAGTTTAATCCACTCCTTGAATGGAAGTTATAGATCAAGCATGCAGTATAGATATTTATACCCTAGAATCTATGAAACCCTTAGCAACTAGATTCAAAATAAGGAGAATAACATGCAGCAAATGGAGACAAGCAAATAGACACATGCAATAAGCATTTTTCATATAACATTAACACTGAAACTAAAAATATGTGCAAAATACACTCATGTTACAACTCATAAACTCCAAAATGGGATAGAACAACCAGGATCATGCCCTATTCTTCGTTATTTACACAAAAATGCCTCAGGCCTTCAACAACCTTCAAATGAGCAACACAACCCTACTTATACAGCAAGGAGGTGCTCAGCCTTAACCACCAGGCAAACTCAAAATTTGCCAGATACAACACATTGAGAAAACGGTTCTCATCGCATTGAATGCAGCAGGTAGGGGAGGAGACATGAAGAAACCTCGAGCCTTACGCCGCCACCCGTGGATGCACATCTTCAATCAGGTGGTTGAAACGTCCATGCCATCGCCCATACCTCTACAACAACCGCCATTAATGGCGTACCAACATGCGGACTTGGGAAATGCAGAATACTGTGCATCGCAACCATTTCCTGCCAAGATACCTCATCCTGATATTTCAAATTATGCAGGATCAAAATATCCCACATGCACCCTGCGGAAACCTCCTCACCACCTTATATACTAGGTCGCGAGCATATATGATGTCGGTGCTTTTGCTCCCGACGACACTAGTATAAGCCTCATCATCATCATCCTCTAGCATGATATCCTGATATAAAATATCACCCTGACGTCATCATCATCCTGCATGATAATCGCCCCCCAAACATCACCCTAATATCCACCTTCATCGGCACAACCTAATGCGTCAGAGAAAGATCCTCCTGCTTAGCCGATACCAAATGTCTGGTCGATGAACATCCTGATGACATCACCGTCATATCCTGCTAACGTCATTAGCATATCTGCCTATCGCGCACCTCCTCATATTTGGATGACATCATCATCATATTTGCAAATATCAGGGGATCTCCATAAAATGACTGATGTTAGAAATATGACCCTCGGACCTTGATGATGTCACCATCATATCAGCATCAGGATGACATTCAGAAAATAACCAGATATTTGAAATATCACCCTCATGCACAAATATCATGCTGCACTATAGCTCCACTATAAGATCGGGGTGATATATGAATATGACAGATATTTGAAATGATCACCCCCCACTAGACAATGCATGAAGCCGACAGGCGGATATCTCCCTTCGGAAATATCATGATGCAGACAGGCAGAAAAGTGGATATCACCCTGACATAAGAATGACGTCAGCATCATCAGGGTGATAAAACAATGAACATGAAGTGATAAAATAACATCAAGATGATCTTAACTAAGATCACCTGATGTTCAAATATGATGACCCCGATGAATATCAGGTCATACTTAGAACCTTGCAGCAACATCATCAAGATGATCTTAAGTAAGATCACCCGATGTTAAGATATCACCCCGGAGTGAAAGATCAGGCTGACAAAAAATATGATGATGACCCCCATGAGAAACAAAAGGGTGATGACTGGAAACATGATGATGATGACCTCCTCCTCAAAGAAAATATGATGCTGCAATTGAAAAATGCTGAGGAGGCGGAAGACTTAGAACCTTTTTTGGATTTTTGGGAGGGTGCCTACATGTTTATATCTTTGAAAACTGACTGCTCATGTAGGCACCAACACCTTTAACCTATATCTAGCTATCCTCCAAACTGCAATGCCATATCTTCAATAGTGGAGAAGTGCAGAGTGATCTTCTGTCCCTTTGTGATTGCAACTACCCTGTTTCAACATTACCTTCACCCTTCTGGCTCCAAAACACTTTATGATAGACTTTGATGATCTCAAGTTTGAACCATACATGCCTGAGAGTAGTTACAAGCTATTTTTACCATCCTCAGAATCATATCTTCATCTACAGTAGAATGCAGTACATTCTCCTGAGCCTGTGACACCTTTACTGACTAAACAAACACTTAGACAATTTTCCTTCAAACTTTTGCTACTTTCTTCATCAAGTGTCAAACACCATGAGTTCGTATCATCAAAATACAACATAGTTCAACCAACATAACTTCCATGACATTCATTATCAAAACAACACATCAAAGATATTGATAACATACACTTATCATGAACTTACACATGAACTTTAGAAGATAAGGTATGACTATGTATAGATGATACTGATCCCTTATCTCACGTCATCACTAATTCTCTTATCTGCTGGTACAACTATGTACAGATGATATTGATCATCATCTTTCCTTTTATTTGCTCCTTTGACACCACATACAATAGTATGCCTTCCACACCACAACTTAGTGAACATCAATGACAACATATGCAATAATCTCCCCCTTTGTCATTGATGGCAACACTAACCTGATATGCAAAAATTCTCCCCCTTTGACATCAAGGGCAAAGGGCTAGTGGTGTTCCTCTGTGCCGGCAAAACATATAGGCCCACCTTGGTGCAGGGGCACCCATAGGTTCTAGAGGCCTATTTTGAATTCTAGTCATGTTGTTTTTCTATTGAGTTTCAATAAGGTCTTGAAGACCATTTATGTATTGTAATAAGGTCATATGACCATTTGAAAACATGTTGAGGTCATTTTTGTAAGGCATTGATGCCAATGGTTGTGTGTAGGCAATCAAGTCCAACTTGGTCCATTATGCACAAATCCTCCATTAGTATCAAAATGGAGTGACATTTATGTCATTGGTGTATGAATACCATTCATGACATGTTACTATTTTCCTAGAGGGGTTTGTAGTAGTGGATTTATTCATGTTTGTAATCATCCACTAATACACACTATAAAACAATGTAAACAAAGGACAATTTAAGACAGTTTGGAGCTTCTAAAGGTGGTTTTCTATGACCAACCAACCCAAAACTGATTGGAGGTGAATTAAACATGACAAAATACCCCTCATGGGTCGGACATGTGAAGCTGGATTGAAGTTTTCAAGAAGTAATCAAAAACTCTACTTTTCCTGCAATTTTCTATTTTTTCCAGTTATAATTGACCATATAGTCATCTAGTACAGATTTATCATGAATTCTTGATGCCTTGTAATGGTAGATATGGGATATACCTTTCATTTGAGTCTAGTTAGAGGTCTCCACGCACTGTCTAGAGGAAGTTATGAGTGTTTTTCCAAAAATGGGTTGCTGAAAATCTGCATTTTCTAAGTTTTTTTGCTGTTCCAGGCCGTACTGTACACAAGTACAGAACAGTCATCTACCCACAGTATTATGATTTGATAGTACATTAAACCACATTTCATTTGAGCCTAGTTTAGAGTTGGGACATTAAGTTTGAAGGGAGTTACAAGGGTTTTATTAAAATCAGTCTTTTAAAACCCTCAACAAGGGTTTGGCTGAAACAATGGTCATCTGACCATTCCACTGCCTCTCCTCACCACAAGACCAATGGAATGGCTTGTCTTACTCTTCTCTTAGGTGTTTGGTTCATTTTCAGGGTAGAGAGATTGGTTTTTGAAGAGTTTTATTGAAGTGGGCTTGATAAACCCATGTATCAAGCCATTGAAGGAACCCATGTGCATGAAGAATGTACAGTCAAATGTAGGCACTCAAAACCTATGAAATCCTTAGTTTTGGAACTAGTTTGACATGATCCAATAGTTAAGAAAGTTATATGAGTTGATTAGAGGGGTGTCTCTTTGTAAATTAGGACTAATAGGGGCTCTAGGCTACTAGGGACAGTCATAATTTGAGGGTTTTGGTCTAAAGTACCTCATACCCATTTTGACATATGTCATGTAACTTCCAAAAAGGTATCTCAAACAAGTCAGACCTTGTGAAAATCAGACACCTATCAAAATTTATGTTCTGTTGTTCCCAAAAATAGGGCTACAAGGAAGTTAGTAGGTTTGTGAAGGAAGTATATACTCCATGCTTGCAAGTACCCCATCCAATGGTTTGGGAATGTTATTTTGGTGGTTTTGAAACATTGTCCATGACTATCCCTGCAAAAATCACCTATTTTGTGTAATACCTCATGTGCGCCTTGGTTGAAGATTAGTGAAATCTTGAAGGATTATCTTAGTGTAATGGTGAAACTCCTTACCTGTTGAGTGTTTATTAACCATACTGTGGAATGTCTTAGTCACCTTGTTCCTTTGCATCATAGTGGTATCAGAGCCCAGCAAAAATATCTAGGCTGGTGAGTCATGGTTTTTGGTTGTGTGTTGTGGTTGTTTGCAGGTCAAGAAGAACCTCGTTGATGCCAAGAGAAGGAAAAGAAAGTTGAGAAAATTTGAAGCAAGGAGAGACTTGCTTAGAGACCATCTAGAAGATGGATTTACTGATGATATATCTATAGGCATAGGAAGAAAGGAAGAAGAAACAAGAAGAGAAGAAAAGAAAAGAGGAAAAGATAAAGCAACAGAAGAAGGATCAAGAATGGAGGCAAGCACTAGAGGAAATCAGTATGAGGTTAGAAAGATTTAAGTAGGTGTATAGGCAAGCCACAAGTTGGCATTTGGTAGTTAAAAAGAGAATGGTATGGCCTATTCAGAGGCTAATGCAAAAGAGAAGGCAACTGCAAGGAATTGAACCAGATATGAAGACAAAAGAACCTTTGATGGAAAGAGGTAATGAACACACAAAGGAGGATAAAGAAGAAGATTTATGGACAACATATGCAGCCATTGACAATGAATTGAATAGTAAGGTTGGGATTGAACAAGTTGAGGTGATAATAGTAGAAGAAAAAGCATACATGAAGGTTGATTTTGCTGATAGAGTTGATACTGATGAACTAGTAGAAAGGGATGATAGTGTTGGGGTGGATGATAAGGTTGATCAAGTTGTTGTTAAGGAATGGCAAAAGTCACCAAGACAGTTTGAGAGACAAAACCAAGATTTCATGAATAGTATTGATACTAATCCAATCTTTTTTGTCAATGAAGTTGTTATTGTATTTGTCCTAGTGCACGTATCAAGAAAAGTAGATTGGAAAAGGCAACGATTTCCCTTTGACAGGTCCAAATACCTAAGCAAGAGAATGGACAGACCAAGAGTGAAGATGAAGCAGAATGTTTGTGCAAGTTCAAGAGTTGATACATGTTTTCAATACCTAGTTCATTGGAAAGGTACACCAGGTGGAAGAAGCATTTGCAGAACAAAGAAGGAGGAGATCAAACATGATTTTGTTGCAGGTCCTCACTCAAGAGGACTTAAGTTTTATTTTCATGGGGAGTTTGGTGCAAGCACACCCACAAGTACTAGAGGCCTATTTTGAATTCTAGTCATGTTGTTTTGTGATTGAGTTTCAATAAGGTCTTGAAGACCATTTATGTATTGTAATAAGGTCATATGACCATTTGAAAACATGTTGAGGTCATTTTTGTAAGGCATTGATGCCAATGGTTGTGTGTAGGCAATCAAGTCCAACTTGGTCCATTATGCACAAATCCTCCATGAGTGTCAAAATGGAGTGACATTTATGTAATTGGTGTATGAAGACCATTCATGACATGTTACTATTGTCTTAGAGGGGTTTGTAGTAGTGGATTTGTTCATGTTTGTAATCATCCACTAATACACATTGTAAAACAATGTAAACAAAGGACAGTTTGAGACAGTTTGGAGGTTGTAAAGGTGGTTTTCTATGACAAACCAACCCAAAAATGATTGCAAGTGATGTAAACATGACAAAAGACCCCTCATGGGTCGGACATGTGAAGTTGGATTGAAGTTTTCAAGAAGAAGTAATCAAAAACTTTGTTTTTCCTATAATTTTTTGTTTTTTTTCCAGTTATAACAGACCATAAAGTCACTTGGTATGGATTGATCATGACTTATTTATTGCTTTTAATGGTAGATACAGGAGATACCTTTCATTTGAGTCTAGTTAGAGGTCTCCATATGCTGTCTAGAGGAAGTTATGAGTGTTTTTCCAAAAACGAGTTGTTGAAAATCTGCATTTTCTAAGTTTTTTTTGCTGTTCCAGGCCGTACTGTACAGAAGTGTGGAATAGTCATCTACCCACAGTGTTATGATTTGATAGTACATTGAACCACCTTTCATTTGAGCCTGGTTTGGAGTTGGGACATTAAGTTTGAAGGGAGTTACAAGGGTTTTATTAAAATCAGTCTTTTAAAACCCTCAACAAGGGTTTGGTTGAAACAATGGTCATCTGACCATTCCACTACCTCTCCTCACCACATGACTAGTGGAATGGCTTTTCCTACTCTTCTCTTAGGTTTTTAGTTCATTTTCAAGATAGAGAGATTGGTTTTTGAAGAGTTTTGTTGAAGTGGGCTTGATAAACCCATGTATCAAGCCATTGAAGGAACTCATGTGCATGAAGAAGGTACAGTCAAATGTAGGCACTCAAAACCTATGAAATCCTTAGTTTTGGCACTAGTTTGACATGCTCCAATAGTTAAGAAAGTTCTATGAGTTGATTAGAGGGGGGTCTCTTTGTAAATTAGGACTAATAAGGGCTCTAGACTACTAGGGACAGTCATAATTTGAGGGTTTTGGTCCAAAGTACCTCATACCCATTTTGATATATGTCATGTAACTTCTAAAAGGGTATCTCAAACAAGTTAGACCTTGTGAAAATCAGACCCCTATCAAAAGTTATGCTCTTATGTTCCCAAAAACAGGGCTACAAGGAGGTTAGTCAGTTTGTGAAGGAAGTATATACTCCATGCTTGAAAGTACCCCATCCAATGGTTTGGAAATGTTATTTTGGTGGTTTTGAAACATTCTCCATGACTATCCCTGCAAAAATCACCTGTCATACCTCATGTGAGCCTTGGTTGAAGATTAGTGAAATCTTGAAGGACTATCTTAGTGTAATGGTGAAACTCCTTACATGTTGAGTGTTCGTTAACCATATTGTGGAATGTCTCAGTCACCTTGTTCCTCTACATCACCCCTTGTCTATACAAACCTTATTATTCTTTATTAGTCCACTCCCCCTAAGAACTAGCCCCTGTCACTTCAAAAACTGATGTAGCAAAAAATTTGTTCTTCATTTTCCTTATAATATATACAGAGTGCCTTGTTCAAATCAAAATAACACTAATTTATTCCTATCTTATTCTCTGCATACCTATACAGCATCAAAATTTTGTCTTACATTCAACATGTCTTCTATTCACTTAGAAGGTAAAACATTATTATATATTACCTTCAACTGGGCTAGTGATGTACCCTAGTTCTTCTTCGTGGAGGACAAAATGTGCATTTGGCTTTTTAATTGAATATATAACTCTTCTGCTTCTTCCAAAGTTGATGGCACTTTTACCTTTTGTACAATATTTTCTACTTCTATCAAAATGTCAGTCAAGGATGCTAACCTTAGGCTCACAACTTCCCTTAGCTGACTAATTTCTCCTTTGATTTGCTCTCTTTGGTCTAGAAGTTGCTTTAGTTGGGAGTACAGATTTTCTATTTGTGCTCTTGTGGCTCCATCTTTGTCCTTCATCGGATCATATACATTGGCCACTTGTGTGATTTGTGACTCAATGGAGTCAATTTGATCCTTTATGTTCTTTGTAGTTGTTGCCCGTTTCAAACAAAATTGATATAACACTTTAGGATCCTCCAAGCATTTCTAAATTCTTTTCATATTCTCAAGCATTTTATTATGTGCTTCAGTACATCTACTAGATACATCATCCAATCTTTTATTATTCACCTACTCAGTTACCTTTTTCTCTACCTCCTTCTGCAGATAAGAGGAGTGTGCTTTGAAGATTCCAACAAAAGTTTTATTTGTTATGTGAGAGGCAGAGATGGATCTCTTTTTGCCTCAGGTAATTCCTCCTAAATTATCTTTATTACCTCTTCTAACAGTTCAACTCCTTCAACTTGTTGCTGTAAGATCTCCTATCTTGTTGTAGATTACAATATATCTCCAAGTTGTAACTTGTGGAGAGGATATATGCTAGACAAGTTAACTTGTCCATCAAGAGCTAGCAGTTGTAAAAGTTGTGGAGTAACCACAGGTTGAATCTACATCTACTATGCTAGAAACTCCTTGATTGAGTCTACCAGAGAGGATGAGGAAGATGTTTCACGTGCTTTCTTAGAACTCTCCCCTGCATCAATATTTACCTACTCCTCTTGTTGATCAGGATTATCCTATTGCTCTATATTCTCTAGAGGAGGACTACTATGCTCAATATTATGAGTAGTAGATGCATTTCCATCACCTTGTTCAACTTGCTCTTCTTGATCCTCTTGTGGATTCTATTGATCAGTGTTATACAGAGGAGATGTTGTATTGTGGGGTGGAGACACTTGTGGTTGCTCCACATTCTCAACTTCTTTTACCTCTTCCAAGATTTTCTTTGTCACATCCTCAATCTCCTTCTAAATTTTATCTTTGTCATCTTTCTCCATGCTCATAAGGGTGTCTACCCTATGCTTTGTCCTTAGCTCCTAAGCTTGTATTTGAGACATTTTATCTTTTTCTTCTTGAGAAACAGTAGATCCAACCTTATCAAGAGCTTGATGTCTTAGCTCTTCATCCATTTCTATGGCTCTTTCTCTCCTCTGCCTCAGAGCTTGAGCTAGGCTCTTTGGAACCTTTTCAATGATATCACTTAAAGGCACATTATATTTGATCATTTACATCACTATTACCTTCTCAATGGTCTTCTAATCTATAGGAGGCACATCCAGATGTAGTTCTATTATTTTCTTCAGTATACCATGATGCACAATTCCATTGAAAATAGCCTCTAACTAGAGAGGTTCATGTGGAGGTGCCACTAGAGGAGTTTTCTTAGTTTTCTTTTCTTTCCTCTTCAGCTTAGAGGTTTCGTCCTCTCCTTCTTCTTCTTCCTCTTCAATCTCTTCTATCTTAACCTTCTTTCTTTTGGTAGGTTGCTTTGGCCTAGCATGCTTCTTCTCTGTAGTTTTCATTTGAGCCAGGGTTTCAGATGCAACTCTTCTTCCTATGGAAGCAGTTTGTGTAGATCTGGAGGGTTACAAAGCATTTGTAGCTGCATAAGTGGATCTATTGGTCCTTTTGGACACTTGGGTAGCTAGCGGATTAGCAGGACTAGGTTGAGGCTCCTCAACAGGGGACTCTGATGAAGATTTAGGTGGAATGTCCCATTTCTTATGCAATTCTTCTTTGTGTTTCTCAAAGTGCTCATCCACATTCTTCCTATTCATATTTTCTTTTATTTAATCATAGGTTCTAAACCTTTCTACTATTGTGTCCTTGGGTTTGCTAAGAAGAATATTAGCATAGTTTTTATCTCCTTTACAAAGATCTCATAGGGCAATCTAGGAATCCAAGCAATCCTAGGTTCAACCGCTTCCATGTAAGTATAGTCCTTATCAACCAGAAAGTTGATTTTCTCCTTATATTGTTGGACAATGCTAAATTCAACTCTGTCCCTAGCTTGCATATCTTACTGGATGGTTTTGAAAAAAACCTAGTACACTGTGTTGTAGTTCTTTGCATCACCAAACTTCTCATATGGTTTTTAATTTATGCAGCAACAGGAATGTGTTGTTGCCAGACTTTCCCCTTAAACCCAGGCAATTCATTCAAAAAGTAAAATACAAGGCAAATGATGAGAGTACCATACCTAAAATTATAACTTGTTTCCTTTGTCCTCTTTGGATTCTCTAATAGCTGCTCTCTCATGACCTCACATAGGTCAAAATCTTTTCCTTCCTTTACCATCTAATAAGCAGTGTGAATTGTTGTACCAGTGGTGGATCCTTCTTTGTTTGTAAAGTAAACCTTATAGGCAATGCCCATAGTAGTATACCAGACCCCTGGATCTATTATATCATTTACACTCATAGTTCTCTTGTCAAATTTGGCACCAGTCAACTCTATGACCTTCTCATTCTTGATAGATTTCATCACCAGTACTAGTCTAGTTGAGCACAACCCAGTAACAACCCTAATTGCATCCTTAGTGATCTAGTAGGGTTTGTCAAGATATAAAAACTCATCATAAATTCTATTCAAGATATACCTTACCCATTCATGTTCATCGCATAAATTAGGGTAGTCCTTCCATACATCCATTCGTTTAGCTCCCACATTTACATATTCCGGTTTGTAATTGTCATCATCCATGAGTTTATCTCCCAGCTCTTCAAACTTCACATGATTGATTTCATTTAGCATAGAGTGGATGTAAATCCTCACATCTTCTGTGTACACAACATATGATAGAACATTAGAAAATGCCTCATCCTTGTCCACTTCCATTGCTTTATATGGATATTTCTTATATTTTGGCCTAGGTTTCTCAGTAACATCAACCAATTGACGAGTCACCATCTCAATCTCCTTTAATTTTAGAAACTAGGGTTTTGTGAAATAGAAATTATAAAAAATACCTTTGTGTTCTATCACTAGGGTTTCACCTTCATCTCATTTCCTCTCAAACTCACCAAAGACTCAGAATGCCTTCTTCTCTTCTCAGCTCTGGATGCAAATTGCTTTGATTTTGAATGAGATTAGATCATGAAAATGCTACATAAGTAGTTTTCATTTGCCCTTACATTCACATTTAATACACCTTTATCTAGTTAGGTAAACTGCTGCTAGAGTGCTCTATAGCTCCACAGAGACCCAAATTCATTCCACAATCCTCTGCATATCATGTTTTTACTCCAGAAATTTAGGGGATGAAACTATATTGCTCTAATAATATTCTCATCTATCAATATCAAGCCAAATCATATGTGTGCCTAACTTCTAATTGTAGAAGCCACAAATATTCAAGGGGGAATAAGTAGATATGCAATGGTTAGCTCCCCTTGACCCTATGCCTTTTCTTAGTCAACTATGAAGTCTTCTGCACTAGGCAGAAGCATAGATTCTTCCATCTTCTCATTATCTTGTTTAGATTTCTTTCTCGATATCTTTGCCATTTCCTTCTTTTGTTGAGTTAGAATTTCCTCTACCTTCCTATGATGAACAGGTGGTTCTACAGAAGCACTTTTGTAGAATCTTGCTTTATGGCCAAAGTTGTTGCACTTGTAGCAGACCATATTGTATTCTGGGATCATATAACCATTTCTCCTTACTTTAGTTCTACAATCAACAGCCCTATGACCAAACTTATTGTATGCATAGCAATAGCCATAAAAGGAATGAGACCATAGCATCATGTTTTGGAGACAAGAATGAATTCTTGTGCATGTAATCATTTCATCTTTCCTTAGTTCTACAATCAATAGCCTTATGACCAAACTGATTGCAAGAGTAATAGTAACCATAAAAGGATTAAGAGAACCTGGGAGTAGCAACATGTCTAGGAGAAGATCTTTTGATACCCTTCTTCAGATTACTAACCTTTATGAAGTCATCATCCAACTCTTGTTCCTCATCTTTGGTCTTCACAGATTCTTCAGTGTACGCCTCTTCTTTTTTTATTTCAAACATGCCTTTAGGTATATCTATTTTTGAGCTATGAACTTTCTCAAATCCAATACCACCCTTATTCTTTAGAGGTATTTTACTATTGATAATTTCATCAAGGATGTTGGTGCTTTTCTTGAGTTTTAGACTTTTGTTTATTTGATCCTTTGCTTTCTCCAATTCTTTTGTTAGAAAGAAAATTTCTTCTTCAAGTTTGGAGCATTCAATTGATTTGTCATTCAGCTTAGCATTTAGGCAATCTAAAACCTTTTTACCTTCTTCAATTTGAACTTTCATGTTGACAATTTCTTCTTTTGATTCTTTAATCTTGGTCTTGTATTCTCCATTTTCTCTCCTTGTTGCATCCATATCTTCTACGACATAAATGAGTTCTCCTTCAAAATCAACTTCACAATCTTGTTCATTAAAGGATGTCATATCTTTATCATCTTTTGGAGGATTCTTACCATTAACTAGTACTTCATTTCCCATGTGTTCCACTCCAAGATCTACCTTAGTTGTTAGATTGTATCAAGGAACTTAGCTCTAATACCAATTGTTGAATACACAGAAGTACTGAGAGGAGGGGTGAATCATTACTTAATCAAATTCTTTTCTTCCAAAAGCATTCAAACAAATATAAGCATTTAGACAATGAGAAATAAAAAGGAACATAAGCACACACCCATAACACCATATTTACGTGGAAAACCCTAGAAGGGAAAAACCATGGTGAGCAAGCTGCTTGGATCGACTATCTAAATCCAGCCTCACAAATAAAATAGATTACATTAACATTTATGGGTTACAACCCAAAGGAAGTTGCAACTCCTTGAAGTGCTACAATACTTACAACTTTTACAAAAGGAGGCTTCAACCTCTATATCAAAATACTTATCTGATTTAGTTCCTTCTTTCACAAAACAGACTGCTTCAACCTTCTGTTGATCTCTACAAACTTTGCATTATTAACTTCTTGCCATTCACTTATGCACAAACACTATACCAAGCTCCATCAAAATAGCTTTAGTTACCTCTTCTCTTCCATCACAAGTCCCTTAATTATCTCTACAACAATATCACTTTACATAAAATGATCATTTCCACATTTCATCATCAAAATGCTTCTACGACTATTTTATTCACACATTATCATTGCTAGCACACATCACATATCACATGCATCCTTCAACAACTTTCATCTTAAATTTATATCCTCCGCAACTCTTCAAAAAATTTCTCCATTTTTGGCCAAGGTGAAAGGTGTAACATGAAATGTGCAATGGCTTATTTGGTCAGCTCCCAAAACATCTATGGTGATGTACAAATCAAATGCAGTTTAAAACAACTGATAATCAGGACCTATTTCACCTTAGCTCACACATCTCCACGCTAATGCACACTTCCAAACACATGGCTCAATCATCAAAACACTTCAAGTCAGCTTAGCACACACTTATCAAACTATGCAATTAGCTCCAAACCTAAAGCAGTACTAGAGAGATCAAATAACATTATACGGACCACACAATAAGCATTATATGACTTGCAAATCATTCCTATACACTCCTTTTACTATTTCAAGCTATTTCATGCTGGTACAAACCAACAGACTTTTATGCCAGTATCCCTAACACATGCTGCTTACATAGTCTTGATGTGAAACATTAAAAATCATACTTACGGTGAACAAAGATTCTTGAAACTTGAATTGACCATTCCAACTAACCATATAGCTTGTCTTTCAATCAACAAAGCCTAATATCATCGTGCAATGAGATGCGGTGACTTCTACTATGTAACGCCCGCCTTGAACACCTTAAAGAAATACACACTTATGCTGTATGAAACAGGAAATTTTTTTTTAAATGATTAAGATAACCCAGTAATGGTAACATAACTAATTACGACATATTCTCTAAGGATTCAAGGCTGCATTACTTTACAAACCAACTAACATAATTTAACATTCATCAGTAACTGATCTAAATCCAATGCACAATTGAATAACTGATTCATATTCATTACATATCATCAAATAATACAATCTACATGATCAAATACATAACTGAAATGCTTTCCTTACATGAAAGTACATCATTACATCATTACATTGCCATTTTCAAACTACATCAAATTATTACATAATGAATGATATGTTACACAAATTTGGTACAAGATTATACACATACATCATCCTCATCATTGGTACAAGTACAATTGTCTGCAAACTGATATAAATCTTTTCTGCACATGAACTTCGACAAGAATAACCAATGGATGATAAAGCTCTTCCACTTGACCATGTGGAACCCTAAGGTCCACCCCCCGAGCTAGGAGTTAACATGAGGTCCCATACAATGACAGTCAGGTAGACAAAGACTAACATGAACAAAGGATGACCAAACGCCAATACAACACATGGCAATAACAACACAACACAACTTAACCTCCAGAGGCAACACTTTAACAAATAAGGAGAGACTGAACAAGGGATGCTAGGTTGTAGTAGGGAGAGTGTCATCGTACGGTCCTAGCATGGGTTATCCTGACAGCCTCTCACTAGGCGCCGGCCCCCATCTATGGTTATCCTGACAGCCTCTCACTAGGCGCCGGCCCCATAGGGTGACACATGCGGAATCGACCTTCCTTTCAGGAGGACAAGGAAGTCAATCATGCCGACCAGGCCTTCTCTACCCATCCTTAGTCTAAACAAGCACTACAGGCCATGGGAGAGGAATCCATTAATCTTGTTAATGTGAAATCTACCCTTAACCCCCTAGTTCTTTTAGGTTATCACTTGATTAATCTACTTCCAACGGGTTACCCTGACTGCCACTTTGGGCGCCGGCCCCACGTTGAAAGCCACTCCCCTTCCTAACACCTAGTAAACCTTAAACATCACACAAGGCATTATAATAGTACACATACATGTTCACTGCAAGGCATAGACCCTCTTGCATCACAGATGGAATCAAACACTAGTTGTAATCCATTTCCTATAACATTACACACTTTACTCTTTTACAGATTTCCTGGTTTCTCCATATGATAATTATGACAAAACGGGTATAACAAGATCACCAGTGGTTTAATATCCCCACCAAAAAATATTACACATATACAACTTGACAATATCTCAATATACTTCATACTATGTTTGATCCACATAATCGTTATTACATCGTAATTACAAAAACAACTATACACAAGTTGCAAGTACTCAACTATGACAACTTAGCCTCTGGAATTCGAGTTTCACCACCCTCAATTCGACTCTTTACAACAACTCAATTAGTTCAATTTAGATTCAAGAGATTAAACAATGCAATTCCTTCTCGGTTTGGTGTAAACAACTTCCGTAATAAAACAAACGCTAGATTACATTATTTCTCTTCCAAACCAATTAATCTTAAATTAAATACAACAATACATTGCAACCTAGACCATCTAAATTCTCATCATTTTATTCCTTTTAACTATAGATAACTCACTAGGTTTAACTAATGAATACCAATAGTTTATTCTAAAAGAATCTCACAACTTACTATAATATGGAATTCATAATTAACCTTAAATGTTCTCTCACACAGGATGTAAATATTCAGTCTAATTAACCTATCGTAGAATTTAACCAACCCGACTATAGAATAGAAAAAATAATGTTTTATTAATTAGTTGAACATTTAACTATAATTTTTATATATATAAACATTCATATATATATATTTTATTAAGCCAACATTAATAATAATATTATTAATAATAATAATAGAATACTAATAATTATAATGACAAAACAATAATAATGAATACTATAAGTCATTGGATGGCAAATATCTTCTATCTAGGGATAAGTAAATATCTGTGTCGTTTACTATTGCCATCTAAATTTTGTATATTATGTATTATTTTTCAGTAGAAGAGTATAACGGTTTATATAACTAACAAATCATCTTATCTGTGGTAGCTCAATATGAAAGTGGAATAAATCACCGTAGACACGAACAAAAAGGATTGTTGCATAAACTATCTATGTTTTCCAAACTCTGGCTGGGTAATATTTCCTGCTGCTGTGCATATTAAATGGGCTGAGGGAGAACAAAAATTGTAGAAGAATACACTGTGCTACATGCGAAAGACTTGTTTGTTCTACAAAGTTTAATGGCAGTATGGAGATTAATGACAGTCGACCTCATAATTTGACTCATTCACCTACTTATTCCTAAATATCATGCACGTTTTTTTGTTGCGAAAGAGGTGTAAAATTGCTATTGACTGATTGATACCTTTCAAATCATCGAGACAATAGTTAGATCCACGGTGATGGGATAAGGGCGTACTAGGGTTGTCCATGTCATCCTTCAGAGAACTGCTTAAGCAAAGTAAATAATGAATTTCCAATTGACATACTAAGATCACTGTTTTCTTTTCGGGGCTTTTGGAAGAAGTTGAACTTATATTACATGGTGCATCTAGCTGAATAGAGACAGTGAACTAAAAGTATTGAAATGCCTGCAGATAGTATGCGGAAGGAATTAGTTGCCAAGGCAGTGAACTCTTTTAGAAGTGCGCCAACCCTAACTCTAAAATTCCCTATAGCTGTGCAGATTTCCAAATGTGACAAGTGTAATAGCAAGTTTAAAATACATAGAAATACCTCCCTCTAGCTTAATTTCTGACAGACGCTATCAGATTGCAAACTCTTTTGGCATATTACATGCTACTATTCGTAATGAGAGCAGGATCATTCCTCCTTGGGCTGCGCTAGCCTTCCAGAGGGAGCACTAACCATCATTGAGGTTCCTGTTAAATCTGTGATTGTTTTTAAGAAGAAAATGTTGAGCTAGAATGCAGGTCCGAGCTAAGTGTTGGAGTCCCTGCTTCATTGTGCACCCAGATGTCTCTACCAGAGGTTAAATGCAGTTTATAGCAATGCGAAACCAATGCTAGGAAGAGTGCAGCGTTTGATTAAACCGCAGGAATGTTATGACAGTCGTCCCATCACAGGCAGTATACAAATGAATGTGTAATTCAATCTAATCCCTAACCCTGCGATTTACTAAAGTTGACTGTATTATCATTTCAAGGGTGATTGATTCACTATTGGCTTAAACTATGATGCCACACCCGATCCTTTGACTACATATGTTCTTCTTTAACAAGAAACTAAAGTTCGAAGCCTTCAATACAACCCTAAAGCAATACACCTACAGTTGATTTGAACATGAGCATGGTTGACCCTCTTGCCTGAGCTAGGCAATCAGGAGGACATCCTAAACGTTAACCCTAAAATGCACATTAAAATTTGTGGGGGTTGAAACTGTGCGTATCACGATGCCTTATATAAGGGATCAAAACTACAACAAAACCTGCATAGGCAGCCAAGGCATGAGACTAATGATCTAGGGACTACAGGATGCTAAATTAAATAAAAAGATCCCTGGGCGAAGTTGAATCTAGAACCCTAAAAATGGTATGCATTTCCACGACGGAGGCAGATCGCATCTGTAGGTAAGGAAGATTTCTACATAGCCATTGGAGATATTGGCTTGGAAGCTGAAGTTGGCTAGGAGGCAACGAATGTAGGATATGCACAAAAAGGAACCTGTTGAAGATGCTTAAACACTGATCAAGAAGATAACGCTAGCAGACCATGCCAAAATTAGGATCAAAGAAGTGCAGGAATGATTTTATTAATCTGATACAGATCTTGCATAAATTCAAAGACCGATTCTCTTCTCTTTACCAAATTGGAACCCTAAACAATAAAATTAGACTCATATTTTCTCTTCAATTATTTATGCAGAAATGGGTCGGTGAATTATTTATATCTCTAATAGAAATTTGTTTGAAATAAACTAGTTGCAGGATAGGTACAAGAAGAATTATCAAAGAGGCTCTAGACTATCAAGCAAAATGTAAATTGGAGGAGTAAAGAGAGACAGATTTCCATCATTTCATAAACACGCAAATAGAATATGGAAGACGATAGAACCTGTATCTGAAGCCTAGATTCAAAGCATAATTCTATTCCTCAGCTGCAGAAAACTCGATCCTTCTTCTTCCTGTCAGATCCCCCCCTTAAGCCACTACAAGATTCTCTTTTATAGAACAGTCTCTCTCATCTTCCAAGGAACTTGGCACGCGATCCCGTGCAACTCCCCCCTCTAGATATATTTTTATTTAATTTAATGATCTCAGAAGGTTTTTTTTTTTTAAATATTAACACAATTCCTGACAAAATTTAATTTTATAACCGACCAACCATAATGTTATAATAAAATTGTAATATTACGCCAATCAATAATTTTGTAACTATATTTTAATTTATTTTAGTAATTAAGTTGTAATCACAATTTACAACTACAACTATTTTATTTATTTAAATATTTATTATAAATAATATTATATTGAACAATACAAAATTTCTTACAACTTTATTTAACAACCACACTTCTAATTAAAAAATAATTTATTAATTAACTATTGACATTATGCTCAATTATCGACATTTATATTCTTTCGTATAATGATTCTAATTGAAGCACAACACTACTTACACACCTAGACACTTTTGGACCTAATTAACTCCAAGGTACAGTATTACCTGACAGCAAGACATGATCGAATGACAACCAATAACCACAAGGGTAAACTGACGACCAGACAACACTGACTAGGGACCTCACATTAACTCCAATCAACTAATCCATTGGTGAAGGCATGCTCAGACCCGGTACATCAGGTGGAGTCGGTGCCTAGTACTTGCATCCTGCAGCAAAGCACAATTAAACATAACAAAATATATATATATCACATGCAGTCCTATAGTGAATGGAAATCGCAGTGGGGTAGGGTACTCGAGAGCGAGTAATACGACACTGTTCCATTCACGTTTATAAATAAACAATTAACTATATTGAACAAGATTTTCTGTTTACTAGTCAACAACATAAAATGATCAACTATCTCACAATCCCAAATAGTGAATATCATCAAAACATCTGTAACATCTAATTCATCTATCAAGTTCTAACGCATAAAATAATAGAATCCAGCATCAACAATTGTTACCATACTGATTAGGTCCATAATGAATTAACAACATAACAAGAGATCCATCATCAATCTATCTACGATAATGTCATAATGTCCAAACTACTAAACAAACATCAGTCTGACAGATGACTAGTTGAGGGGCACTACATACTATCTCCCTCTAATTACCTTAACCATCAACAAGACTTATCTTCACTTAGATGACTCCAAAAACTATTGCAGTACATTTTATCATTTGGAAGTTGACAAATCCATACCTTTAACCTATATCTAGCTATCCTCCAAACTGCAATGTCATATGTTCAATAGTAGAGAAGTGCAGAGCGATCTTCTATCCCTTTGTGACTACAACTACCCTATTTCAAAATTACCTTCACTCTTCTAGATCTAAAACACTTTGCGATAGACTTCATGATCTCAAATTTGAACCATACATGCCTGAGAGAAGTTACAAGCTATCTTTTCCATCCACAAGCTCATATGTTCATCTATGGTAGAATGCGGTACATTCTCCTGAGTCTGTGACACCTTTCCTGATTGAACAAACACTTGGACAATTTTTCTTCAAACTTTTGATTCTTTCTTCATTAAGTTTCAAACACCATGAGTTTGTATCATCAAAATACAACATAGTTCAACTAGCATAACTTCCATGACATTCATTATCAACATAACACAACACATCAATGATATTGATAACATACACTTATCATGAACTTACACATGAACTTTAGAAGATAAGGTATGACTGTGTACAGATGATGTTGATCCCTTATCTCACATCATCACTGCTTCTCTTATCTACTGATACAACTGTGTATAGATGATATTGATCATCATCTTTCCTTTGATATGCTCCTTTAACATTACATATAACAATATGCCTTCCACACCACAACTCAGTTGAGATCAATGACAACATATGCAACAAAGAAATCCCGACCCTACATGAAGGGCCTAGCAAATTGAAACCAGCAAGCATGATGTACTCTAGTGAAACATGATAAATCTAACACTTCAATGCATAAATAAATGCTAATGTACTTATATCATGATATGGCAGAGACAAAAAAATCAAATAGTAATAATTACTAATGATTAATAAGCTTTGGCCAAAGCATCTTTTAAGTTGTTGATGGGCAGATAGATTACATATAGAAACCTATCCTTCTATGTTAATCCATAATCGACACCAGTCCAATTCTATCTCAATTTGATTAAATGGATAACAATTGTCTAACTATAGCAAAATAAGGTTTATAAAGAGATAAATATACTTATTTTGAAATTTAAAGGATATATGTATTTATACAAGAATACCAAACTAATTCACTTCAAGGAATTATAAATTTTATCTAAACTTTAATATTCTTTCTATAACATTTATGTTTTCTATTCATCTAAGGATATATTCTAAATCTAAAATAAATAAGAATGCGTCTAAAGAGAAGGTATTCATAATATACAAAATAGCAAAATTCTCATGGTTTAACAAATATCCTATCAATTTGGATTCCACAAATCAATTAGTGATAAACAATGTTTTTATAGTCTTATCTTTTCTTTCAAATCCTCTAACAAAATCTTATACTTCTAAATATATGAATTGATAAGATGGGATCAAATTAATATCAATTGATTTGGTTTTCTATTAATAAAAGATTCTTGTTAAATATAAGATATCAAATTTTAGAAAGACACTAATCGATTTATAGTTTCACTTAAATAGAAATGCTAATTTTTTTAGACAGTTCGAGGGAAGTATTTAACAGACCAAGAGTTATATAAATTTAGTATTTTATTCTCTCATTACAAGAGTGGATCGATTGGCTATAGGCTATAATTAGCTTACCATGTATCAAAAAATGGCACTACAGATTATATTTCTTATCCACTTATTACTAAGTAAATATCACCATAGTTAGGCACATATTAAAAAGAACATACAGGTGCAACATCAGGTTATAACTATCCTCTAATGCTAAGTCTACAATCTACAAAATGGATGCCTATGAGGGGAGAATGAGGCATAACCAAGTAAAGAAAAAAGAGATGTTTAAATAGAATCTTTCTCAGCTAAAGAGGACCATTGAAGGTGCCTAGGAATGATCAAACATGGCACAACAATAGAAACTATAAATCACTAAAAGCATCAATTTAAAACTTACAATTTTAGACACCTTTAAAAGAGGTTTGGGAACTAGCTTGGATAAACTAGAAGAGAAACAATCAGAGACATTTTCCTTTACAAATGAGGTAATAAGTATGGAAAAAGACAACAACACTCACCTGAATTATGATAAATGAAAATCATAGATTTTTAATGACAGGCAAGGAATAAAATAGAAGTCCAAGAAAGAGGTATAATACAATGTAGTCAATACATTTAATAGGTCACCTGAAGAAATTTTTGTTCGCACCACAAGAGGATGAATTTGACTAGATAACATGGATTTGATTTGCGTAATGCAAATAGAATCAAGTTGTAGGTCTAAAAAGGGCTCCAGGCAAGGATATGGCTTTGGCCTCTCACAAAACCATCTAATATGATTGTACTGCATGGTATGCTTCTCAAGAAAAGAGGTTATATCCCCAAACGACACACAAAATTTGAGCCAAAAAAATTAAAGACAAAATAATGGCAAGCTAGGGTTTCAAAATAGATAAAAGAACTCCTAGATAAAAGATATTAAAAATCAAACCACGAAGAAAATACACAAGTTTAATAATGGTTGTGAGAAGTTCAATACTGGAATGAAGAATGTATAAAAAGAACATATAAAACCCTTTCAAATAAAATACAATATCCAAATAGAACATATTCTACATAGATATGACACATGCAATACAATATTCAGATAAAACTTATTTTTGCACAAATAACTCATTTTAATCAAATGCAGTGACCCAATAGAACATATTTTACACAGAGAAAAATCATATGTTTAAGTGTAATGCATAGAGAACACATTATCTATCAAACCCAAAGTAATAACCAGAAATCTTCCTTGATGAAAATAATTGCAAAACATACCCAAATTTCCTTTGCTTTTCTCTACTTTTTCCTTATTTCCCTTCCCCTTTTTGCCTCTGCTTTTTCCTCCAAGATATAAATGTGCTCCCCCACTATCTCAAACTTAGCAAAGATAAAAGAATGTAATATTTTGTCTTTTTTAACATTTATCATTTTCTAAATTTAACCCCTCCCACTTGTAAAAATTGAAAGAAAAATAATACAAGATTCTATTTTTATTTGTTTAGAAACTCCAATCAAAAAGATAATTATTCATTTCCAAACTAAAATGAAAGCTAATATTTTAATTTAATTTTTTTGCAAACACTTAGGAAAACAACACACACACAAATAAACAAATATTAAAAGATATTAAACATTTCTAACTGATTGTGTGTGTTTTCCATCATGACCATTCACTTTCAAAATGCTAGGCTCCCTCTCTTTGATGATGCTCTCCTTGAAATGGTTTCGACTATGTCTGTCACACTCATAGAAACAACATTAAAACATTAGTTCATGTTAGTACCCATAAAATAAAATAAAAAATATACTCATCATAATATCTTTCATTGTCCTAAATAATATTCAACTTAATAGTTTTAAAACCAAACATACCAAAAATTGAAGTATTTAAAGTAAGCTATTAAGTCTCAAATAAAAGGGTTGTGACATCCTTCCCCTCTAGGAAGAGACATTGTCCCGATGTCTAGCTAACTCACCAAAAATGAAATACAACTTGTGATATAAAATGAGGAAACAAATGTTGAATGTCTTTAGCATTTTCCCATGTAGCATTCTCTTTAGAATATTGATCCCATTGAACCTTATAGTGGATCAATTCTCTATTTTGCAACTTAATTTTGTTCTCATCAAGGATTCACGTGGGTTCCACCTGAACCACTCTTGGATCCTATACCTGTAAAGCCCACTAGTCAAGAACATGAGTAGCATTAGGATGATATGGTTTAAGAAATGAAACATGAAACACATTATGGATTCGGGCAAGACTAGGTGGTAGAGCAAGTCTATAGGCAATTGGTTTGATCACTTCTAAGACTTCAAATGGACCCATATATCTAGATGTAAGCTTGGCTGATTTACCAAAAGAAATAAAATTCTTGTGTGGTTATACTCTAAGAAAGAACTTTTCTCCAGAAGTGAATTGTCTCTAAATTTGGTTCTTATCTATATAACTCTTCTGTCTGTCAGTTACTTCTTTTAGTCTTTCCTTGATTACTCTCATCTGATCCTCCATTTCCCTAAGCATATCTGAACTAATCACTACCCTATTCTCAACTCTATCCCAATTGATAGGAGTAGGACACTTCTAGTTGTATAAATCCTCAAAAGGAGCCATTCCCAAAGAAGTCTAATAAGAATTGTTATACGCAAACTCCACTAAGGGAAGATATTCTTCCCACTTGTACTGTTGATCCATTTATTACACCCTAAGCAAGTCTTCAATTATCTGATTCACCCCTCTATCTAACCATTTATTTGTAAATGATACGTCATGCTGAAATTTAGTCAAGTTCCTAAAGTGACATTTAAAGTTCTCCAAAAACTATATGTTATGTGAGTATCCTAATCTGATATGATTATTTCAAGAACTCCATGCAATATTAAAATTTTTTGCACAAATCTCTTGGCTAAAGTCAATGAGCCATCATTAAGACTCTTAGGAATAAAATGTGCTACCTTGGTAAGTTTGTCAACAACCACCAAGATAATTGAAACCCTAAAAAGCATGCAAGACAATAACATAAAGATAAACAATGAAAATATTGTTGGAAACAAGGTGGATAACTGAGAGTGGGGGTGAATCAATTATCTTAATTATTTAACTTTCTTTTCTTCTTTAACAATTAGTGCAGTATCAAAACATATGAGCATACATGAGCATGAGAGCAGAAGAGAAATCAACATACATAACACAAGGATTTTTATGTGGAAAACCCTGTTAAGGGAAAAACCACGGGGTGACTAACCCAAGATTGTATTCTCTGTTAAAAGAATAGAAGTACAAAAATGGCACTTGCCAATTAGGGCTCACTGCCCAAGCACACTGCTCACAAGAGGCTCACTGCCTACAAGAGACTCACTATCTACAAGGTATAAATAAAGTAACCAGGTGTTTGAACTGATCAGAGGCATCCACATATGCTGAGGTTCAGTTCTAGTTAGGCTCAATAAACTTATCTACTGCACTTCATTCTTCCTCTGCTTTAGTGTTGCTATTCTGTCACATACTGGACTTGTATTCTTGCTTCCACACCTATCTCTGCCTTTCTTCACACATAATCACACACCACACACTACTTCATACTAAAATCTATCTAGTATATATATCCGCATCAATCATCTCAACATCTTTCTAGTCAGCATCTGGAATACTCAAGATTTTCCCAACATACTGATATGTCAGCTGAATCCATGCTTACTATGTGATGCATATCAAGGACATAGACATAAAATTCATCAATCATGTCAACCAACCATGAATGATCCATCAAGTAGCTTGATCACCACCAATTTCCCATCCGGATTAAAGTCTGATGCTCCGCTGATTGGTTCTTCCTCAGTCTGCTCTGCCTGTCCGGAACCCAACACTTAGATGCTCATATCTTTTCTTTCTTTCATCACCAAAGGCTCAATCTCTAGAATGTAGCAGTCATGGTACTCCTACTGACTTCCCCAAGTCCACACTTTGATGAGATACTTCCTCTGAGAGATCTAGACCTGATTGTCAGACCTTGTTGCATGCTCTGTTCTTGTTCACCAGACCAAAATACTCATCAATCTGACTTCTGGTATAGACATACCATGTGCTGTTGATGAGTGGGATGGACTTAGTTGCCATCAATGACAACACTCATGAAGCCACACAGTGTCTCTTGCCAACAATCTCCCCCTTTGGCATTGATGGCAACACTTAGTGAAAAATGACTAAGTGTTATAACAAACTCCCCCTTGGCTGATGCTCTATCTTATGTACACTTTTACTGGAGCTCCCCCTTAGCTAGATTCTACATTTTTCACTACTCCTCACTCCCCCTTTGACATCAATGGCAAAGGGTAGAATCTGCACACCAAAATTTCCAAAAATTAGCCTATACATAGCCGCATAAGTATATATACAAGTTATACTTACATATACTTAAGTATATTTGCAAAAGTTGTCTTCAACTGGACAAATTTTGTTTCCCAACTCTACTTCATCCTGTCCAAAATTGAGATGTGACCACTCAATAGGAATGCAAAAGATTCTGCCCTCTTTAGGTTTGTTGGATCACCGGTCCGAGCTGTGGTCTAAGCATCAGTTAGGGCCTCATGCATGGCCTCTAACTTAGGGATAATTATCCCTCTAAGTTCACCCATCCTACTTATTATATTCTTCCTTTCCTTTTCAAGTTTCTTTAGTTCATTTAGAATGGCAATAGTCTGGCATTCTTGATTTATTATGGATGTGGTGAGAGGATCAAAATTCTGAGATAAACTTGACGGTTTACCTTCTTGTTCTTTCACTTTCTTCTCAATATCCTTTGTCACTTTAGACCAGGATAGACAAAATTTATATATTTCTCTGCCATCTTTAAGAGCATTTTCTAGGCTCTTTATCCCAATATCCAGATTTCTCCTATCATTTGCTATGAGTCCTTGTACTTCGGAGAATCTCTTTCCCAAAAACTCTTTCTGGACCTTTTCTTCTGTTGATTTCTCTAAGGAATCAAAATGTGTGCTAACAGTATTAACGAGAGATTTTAGATTATCAGATGAGGAGGCCAAAAGATCCTTTTGGAAGGATGGCATGATCTTCTCCAATACACCAGATGCAATCTCTATCAGCTCACAGTCTTCCATGTGAGACTTTAGAACCTTTTCTTTTGCTTTAGCTTGAGCAAAAGATGTACCTTCATTGTCTGAACTGGAGAGAGGGAGTCAAAATTAAGTGGTCCTTGAAATAGATCCGGTTCATCTATTTCCATTATCTCTTTGTTTAGGAAGTCTTTAACTGCTTCTACAGTGTCTTTTGCCGGAGACAGAGTCTTCTTTCCTTCTACAGCCTCAAAGCTATCACCTAGTGTCTTCTCTGTTTGATCTCCTTCTCTTCCCTTTACCTCTTCTTCTTGACTAATTTTCTCTTCTTTTTTTTCTTCTCCTTTAGTTCCAGAGTCATCTGGGGGATCCGGAAGTGAGATGTTTACTTCTTCATGGACTTCCTCTTCTAGAATAGAGGAATCCAAGTCCTTAGTCTTCTCCTCACCTATCTCCTTTGACTCTTCTACAATTTTCTCAGTAGAATCTTCCTTTGATGCACTTGATCCTTCAACATCCATGGCAGAAGGTTCATCACTTATGTCCTCTATAATAGGAAGATTGAATCTTTTATATGCATTCCAGAGGATGTCTTCAATCTCTTTTGCCACCTGATCAGTCTCTCCGAGCATAAGCTTGTTCATTCTGGCTTTGCTCTAGAACTCATCCTTGCAATCCTTGAAGACCATGTTCATTTGTTTTGGGGTGATGGAAGAATAGAGCTGAATAGCTATTTGTTCCCGGATCTCCAAATCCTTTTCCTTAGCATTATTTTTCCTAAGTTCAAGTTCCTTCTCTAGGCTTTTGTGAATTAGATATATGATTTCAATGAATGCTTTATTATAGATGTTTAGATACTTGACTGTAGCATCTTGCAAGATTTTCTGATCAGCTTCACTACACTCATCATAAAATTCTATTAATGGTTGCAGATTTCCATCCACTCTGACTGCCTTGATAATATTATCAACAAAAGGAGTGGACATTTTAACAAATTGTTCTACCTCTTCTTCTTTATTTGCACCGGCAGAGGAACCACCTGAAGTTTTCTTCTTCTTCTTCATTATCTTAACCTCCTCATCTGTCTCAGTCTCTTCATCATCCTTGTGGCTTGTGTATGACCTTGTGGCCTTTGTCTTTGTTCTCTTTTCTCCTTCACCAGATGTCTTTGCTTCCGGTTTTGAGGCTTTTGAGCTTTTACAGGTGGTAGGCGCAGAGCTCTTGGAGGATCTAGTCTGGGAGGGGGCTTTCACGGGAGCACTTTCTTTTTCTGCTTCTTGCCTTTCTTTCTCTGCCCTTTCTACCTTCTCTCTATTGGCATCAACTGCCTCCTTTGATATCCCATATCTCTTGGCAACTTCTTCTACTTCCCTTCTCACCTTTCTCTTGATCTCAGGTTGTCTCAGTTCAACATGAATTTTTACTCTCAACTCTTGGAAGGGTCCAAACCTTTCTGCCTCAGGGTCCTTTGGTTGACTTAGCAGGTGTTGAACATGTAGCTCCACAATTTTCTCATCCACCTCATAGCCCATTAGCATAATCCAAACTATTCTAGGCTCTACTACCTCCATTAGACATTGATTAGTGTCCACCATAAAACACATTGTATCTTTGTATTTTTCAACTAATGTCTGAGGAATTCTTTCTCTAGCCTGCATCATACCTTGGAAATTCTTGAAATATCCCCAGAGAGATGTGCTTTGATCCTTGGCATCACCAAGCCCATACATATAATCTCTTATTTCTATGGCATCCGGTCTGTCATTTTGCCATATCCAACCACTGGATCCGGGTAGCTCATTCATGTAGTAAAAGAATAGACATAGTATCAAGCCACTGTACTTAAAAAGAATTCTTCTTATCCTTCTTTATTTTCTACAAATTCTCTAACAGTTGGTTCAAGAGAAGCTCACAAAGATCATAATCAGTATTTTCCCTTAGCATCTGATAAGCAGTGTATATTATTGTTCCAGATACAGAATTCTCCCTATCAGAGTGATATTTTTTGTAGCCAATAATCATAGAGGAAAATTTGATGTTTAGATCTGTAATATCTTCTATTGTCATTGCCCTTTTGTCAAACTTTGATCTGGTAGCCTCACTTACTATTTGATTCTTGGCTGATTTAAGAGCAGGCAACCCACCGGATGAGTGCAAACTAGTTACTACCCTAATTAAATCCTTTGTTATTTTGAAGGAATTCAACAACCATATGAAGTTATCATGTATTCTACTGAGAACATACCAGACCCATTCATCTTCTGCAAAATAGGGGAAATGGATGCAATGTCCAAAATGCTTATCTCGGATAGCCTTATATTAAGGTTTAATTTCAAATGTTTCATCTATTAATTCCTTGTGATAGATATCCATCAGCTTGGATTCCCCAAATTCCTCGATGTTGGCGTGAATGTATACCCTAACATCTTCTACATGCAGAACCCCATGTGGAATGCTAGAGAATGCACCTAGGGGATCAACTTCTAGGGATTTGTAAGGAAGTTTATTGAACTTAGGGCACAACCTATCAGTGATCTTAACCACATCTGGAGTAGCCATCATTCAAAATATTCAAAGAGAGATATTCAAGAGTAGAAATACCTTTTTACGCTTCTAGGGTTCACGATAAGAGCCGAAAAGATCACTGGTTGAATCAAATTCTGTGGTTGATCCTTGAGAGGGTTGAAGCAATCTTGTTGCAGAGCTCTTTCTTTCTTCTCCTTGAATGCAAATGTGCAAATGATGAACAAAAGAACCCTTTTATTTTTGCGCAAACACTAATTCCATATTGCAATAAATGCACAACTTAAGTCATTCTAGTTGCCTTGTTCTCCTTGTTCTAAGAGAGATCCTTCCGGAGCACAGAGATGCACTTAGAATGATAACTTACAATGTATCTCCCTTGAATCATCTAATTTATCCACAGATCAAGGTATTCTAATTTTGAATCATACCGGATCTAACTGTGAGAATCCTTCTTTTACCAGATGATTGTCAAACCAGATCAATTTTGGATGATTAGCCTCTTCAACCTTCTTGCAGATCTTTTATATTTTTACCAAGGGTTATTTAGATATCTCTTTCAATCCGCTACACTCCATGTGTCAATTTAGGCACCAATTGACTGGCTGGTGGAAATTGTTTTCTTTTGTGACTCTCCCTGAGCCAGAACTCATCTATTTAGTTTTTGGAAGAAATATCAACACCAGATTCTGGTGCGGATCGATCCCCAACATTTTCTGTACTTCTCTTCACCCAAATCTTGTTCATTTCCATTTGAACTTCATCTGCATTCACTTTTCCTTTTCTTTTGTCTTGATTTTGATTATGATGCACCGGACCTCTTTTATCCTGAATCTTACCTCTGTAGAATTTGGCAATATGATCGGATCTATTGCAATTGTAGCAAACAACATTTCTTTGCAAATTTGACTGATATCCTCTTGATCTACATTGGTTAGCCATATGTCCCATTCTATTGCATGCAAAGCATCTACCATTGAATGAATTGTGTATTTGCCTATTTCTACATTCATGAGATTTGTGACCATACCTTTTGCAGTTAAAACACTATTCAGAGAAGGATGAATTAGTTTGATTCATTCTTCTTCTGCACTGATTTGCTTTATGACCGAAGTTATTGCAATTGTGGCAGTATCCATTGAAGGATGGATATCTTTGAGCATTTGGTTGCCTTACTGGAGGTCTTCTAGGCCTGTTCCTTGGATTTCCTAATCCATAGTTCTTCTGACCGGATCTGGAGCTTTCACCTTTCTCATATCCCAAGCCTTGCTTTTCATCTACCTTCTTCTAGTTTTCAAGAAGAACTTCAATTTGAGCAAAGCTTATCTTGAATTTTTCTTTGTATTCATTTGTTGTTTGGAGATCCCTTTTAAGAGTGTCTATCTGATTCTCAAGTTGTTCTTCATTATCTCTCGCTTATTCAAGATCAGATTCTAGATGCCTGATTATTCTATCCATTTTGTGGCAGTCTTCTTACTTCTCCTTGAGAGATTGTTTTAGATTATCTTTAATTTTTCTCTTCTCTTCAATTTCTTGGGTGAATTTCATAACCCCTGATTCCATTTCATGTCTTACCATAATGACCTCTTTTGATAGCTTCTCACATAACTTGTTCTTCTCATTCAGATCTTCATTAGTATCATTGGCTTCACTTTGACTTGCTAATTGTTGAAGTAGTTCCTTTCTCTTTTTCATAGAGATACTCAGTTTCTCTTTTAGTTCATTTATAAAATCATCAGCTTGTTTGAGTCTTTCCCTCAAGTTGTTGACTTCAGAGTGAGATTGCTCAAGATCATCTAGGGCAGACTGAAGTTGTTCTCTCATACCATACATATGCATTGAGATTCCCAGATCTTCCTCAAGCTATTAGGCTTTGTTTGGAGGTACTTGGCTCTGATACCAATTGTTGGAAACAAGGTGGATAACTGAGAGGGGAGGTGAATCAATTATCTTAACTATTTAACTTTCTTTTCTTGTTTAACAATTAGTGCAGTATCAAAACATATGAGCATACATGAGCATGAGAGCAGAAGAGAAATCAACATACATAACACAAGGATTTTTACGTGGAAAAACCTGTTAAGGGAAAAACCACGGGGTGACTAACCCAAGATTGTATTCTCTGTTAAAAGAATAGAAGTACAAAAATGGCACTTGCCAATTAGGGCTCACTGCCCGAGCACACTACTCACAAGAGGCTCACTGCCTATAAGAGACTCACTGTCTACAAGTTATAAAGAAAGTAACCAGGTGTTTTAACTGATCAAAGGCATCCACATATGTTGAGGTTCAGTTCTAGTTAGGCTCAATAAACTGATCTACTGTACTTCATTCTTCCTCTGCTTTAGTGCTACTATTTTGTCACATACCAGACTTGTATTCTTGCTTCCACACCTATCTCTACCTTTATTTGCACATAATCACACACCACACACTACTTCATACTGAAATCTATCTAGTATATATATCCGCATCAAGCATCTCAACATCTTTCTAGTCAGCATCCAGAATACTCAAGATTTTCCCAACATACTGATCTGTCGGTTGAATCCATGCTTACTATGTGATGTGTATCAAGGACATAGACATAAAATTCATCAATCATGTCGGCCAACCATGAATGATCCATCAAGTAGCTTGATCACCACTAATTTTCCATCTGGATTAAAGTTTGATGCTCTGTCAGTTGGTTCTTCCTCAGTCTACTTTGCCTGTCCAGAAGCCAACACTTAGATGCTCATATCTTTCCTTTCTTTCATCACCAGAGGCTCAATCTCTAGAATGTAGCAGTCATGGTACTCCTACTGAATTCCCCAAGTCCTCACTTTGCTGAGATACTTCCTCTGAGAGATCCGGACCTGATTGTTAGACCTTGTTGCATGCTCTGTTCTTGTTCACTGGACCAAAATACTCATCAATCTGACTTCCGGTATAGACATACCATTCACTGCGGATGAGTGGGATGGACTTAGTTACCATCAATGACAACACTCATGAAGCCACACAATGTCTCTTGCCAACAAATATACCTTCAAACCTTGCACAAAATTGGACTTTTGATAGGATGGAATGGAGTGCACCTAAGCTCCATTGATTTGTCTTGTGGATGTATTGTGGGTTGCTCACACAACTAGCATAACCTTGATAGAAAATGATAGAAAATAATATGTGATATGAACATGTGTACGAAAGTGTGTGAGAGAGTATGAGGGTTTGCAATGAAAATGGAAGTTTGATTTATAGAAGGAGAGGGAATCAAATGGATGGCTAAGATTAGAAGGGTGAGGGATGAGGTGGATGAATAGGATTGAAAGTCAATGTTAGTTCTTATGATGCACCATAAATGAGGATGACAGGTGACTAAAATTAGGGTGGGAGTGGGACTAAATGGAATTTTTAATTCATTTTAGAGAGGAAGTGCTTATGACGCACAATTAATGAGTTTAAAAATAGGGATGTCAGTGGGATAAATAATTTAAATAATAAAATTATTTAAATTATGAGAGACATGTGGGATTTAAATAAATATTTAATTTAGTGTAAGAGGAGGTTAAATGGATAAGAGGGATTAGTTAAATAAGTGTAATTTATTTAACTAATGGGAATGATAGAAGGGGTCATGAAAGGGACCTAGAAGAAAATATGTTGCAATGTAATGTCATAAGACATGGTCAAATTTAGGTGTCTACATTTTGCCCCTGTTTGAGATGATGTTGCGACTAAGAGAAGTAACATCATTTCAAAGAACAAAAGGTATGGATGAAGGAAAAGGAGGCCCCCGCCACTTGAAGGAGTGATGAGGAGGAATGATGTAAGGATGGGATGCCCCCTCGAGATGATAGGTGGGTTAGGAGAACACAAGTATGCTCTTGATATGGATGAAAAGAGGTTGGATGGAAAAGGCTAAGGGTTAGGAATGGATACTTAGGATGGATTGTTAAGTTGAAAGAGATAGGTGACATAGATAGTGGATAAGATAGATGGAGAGGTGAAGAATGGTCTAGAATAAGATTTGGAAATGGATAAGTTATAGTCATAATGGATATAGTGGATAGAGAGGAGATGGTTATGCTGATTTAATGTGTAGAGCAACCCTAGTTTGATATAGCAAAAGGATATTATGCACCAAGGTATAAGGGACCAAGGTGATTTTGTATCCTTTGCACATACTTGACACTGCAAACAAAAAGAGTATCCTTATACCTAGCGTAATACAACATTGTCTAGACACAAGATATGAATATCAGTTGTAGTCATAAGAATATCCAATAGACATGCTACATGTTATGCCCCATTCTCTGTTAATCATAACGTACCAAGATATAAATGGATCTAGGTGGCTTTGATAAAGCAAAGGGAGATAGAAAAGATAAAAACAAAAGACCAAATGATGACACAAGTCACATGGCCATTGTATCTCTTGCCAAAGAGTTTAAGTGATGTTTGGATAGGTGCTTGATGATGGGAATGATATATCCCTAAATATGGTTGAATGATGATTGCTTGTTTGAGATCGAATGATGTGGCAATTGACAAAGTGACTGGATAGGTGATTTTGGTTAATGTACAGTGTGTTGTATGAGTGCTTCTGCTAAAAATAAACAAGGTATTGTCCTTGTCAAGATGTAAACTGATAATTGATTGATTGAGATACTATTGTCATTATGGGGAACGATATATCCCTAGATCAACAAAAGGATGCAGGAACAATGTTATGGAGTAAAAAGTGGACACATGCCTTTTTACCTCCTAGTTTAGCTCCTAGGTCCCCGTGATAACATTATACATGCAAAATATTCATCCCGATGCAAAATCCCCTGAAACCTATGTCAATTGGGAACTAGGGGCCCATTTTATGCCTTACCCTAAACCAAAAAGGAACCTAGGGACTTGGGGGTCCATACCCAAGTCCTACTTGATTGGTTAGGGCAAATTTCAAAGTATGTCTGCATATGGCCTTTAAATGGGTCTCTCCTTGTCGACTCTTTTGATTTAATTTACGAATGTTAGCGGGAAAGCATATATAAGTGTGTTTTTAAATTCATTTGTAACCTAGAGGGATACTGCAAACTTATGATCTTGAAGCAACTAGCATTCAAGGTATTCATTGTGTTATTGTTGCAAATTTATGTTTGTATTGTGTGTATTGCAGATTTGGAATCATCATCCATCTCCTTATGAGTTGAAGGATCTCCATTCTCCTAAGGGATTCACCTCTGAGATGATATCATTGTTATTTGAATCATTCTATCATCATTTTTTTTAGCCTCTACCCTGCTAGGGCATGCACTCTCTCTAACAAAAGTGTTGGGAAGCTTGAATGCTATCCCAAAATTGGACTAAGGTAAATCCCTAAACACTACAACTCCCAAGCCCTTTTCTTCTTGTGTGTAGGTTGCAAGTGCAAAGTCTAAAGAAGTGAAGGTACATGAAAGTTGTGTAAGGGAAAGGGTTTCGGGATCCAAAAGTATTTTGTGAATATTCATCTACAGAAGACTTGGGTACCCACCCCGTAGTCCTCCTATTCAAACAGGCATTGAATCTGGCATTAGGACATCCTCTGTGACATTTCTCCAGTTTTGAGTTTCTGAAGATTCTAACTTCTAGGACTTGGATGCCCACTCTGTACTCCTCTGACTTTCTAGATTTTGGGACATAGGTTCTAAAATCTCTCTGATTCCTCTGGTGAAGTTAGTTTATGAATATCTGCTCTGTATCTTCTATTATAATCAGATCTTTACAAATCTAGGGTTTTGTGCATTAGTTGACCTAGGGTTTGATAAAAGGCTTGATGAAATATGATCTTTCTATAGCACTCTTGAGTACAAGATCTTTAGCTAAGTCCACCTCCATTTGGTAGTAATTTGGCTCGGTCTTGTCCTTGAATGTTATTATGGAAGAGGGCTTGATTTAGTGTGTGTGCTTATCTCCATCATCCCCTGTTTCATACATAACATTTTGGTGAACATGTAGGTTCAAGATTTTGCATCTTGCTGATATTTAAATTCAGATCTTGCATTTATTTCATTGCATATTCATCAATATCCATTTGAAAATCTTGCATGATCTTGGAAAAAGTGCAAAAATCAAGCATTCTAGGCTAGAAAAAGGCATAGTTTTGCATTTCTTTCATTGCATATGATAGAAAGATTTAAATTTCTGATTTTTACATCAGATCAGATCTATATTACATTATACAATAATTTCATGGTATTGTACCTTGCATTTGAAGATCTCATTTTCTAGGGTTTTGTTGAAAAAGTTGCATCTTTCCAAAAACCTAGTCAATTTCAAAAGCTAGGGTTTATAGTCAAAATCTTATTTTAGATTTTGCTGATGTCATAAGCATTTTCATTTCAGATCTAGCATTAATTTGTAGCATATTTTCATTACTCATTTGAAAATTTTGCATCATTTCATGTCTTGGCTTGAAAATTCATATGTTTGTAATTACACATTGTGTATTTCAACATAAGGAATTTGACATCTCTTTAACATTTCTTTGCAAGAAATTTTAAAATTGTCTATATTAAATTTTGTGCAGCACTTTTAGAATCTTGATCACTCTGTTTGTAGTGACACTAGTATGTTTTTTTTCTTTGCAAAAAGATTTAAAAAACCCAGTTTCCTCAAACTAGTGTTGTGATGTACAAAAGTCTCTCATATTGGTGGTATTTGATAAATGAATAGATTTGATTGTCAAGACATTTTATTATGGCATGTTCATGTAATTTCTCTTTGGTATCTTTGCATGCATATATAAAAAATCTCAATTTTCATAGATTCATAACCCTCATGGGTGAGCATCATTCAATATTAGAAAATATAACCAAATTCATCTCCATGAACACTCATGAGAAATATGATTGTGAAAGTTCTTCTTCTATTACTATAAATCATGATAACGCCTGGGATCTAGTATCTAAAGTATATGATGATGATGATGATTACATCCCTCCTTTAGTTGAATATTTAAACACTTCAGACATCACTAAGGATGTGAAAACCATGAATAGTTCTTCTATGGTTGCATGTTCAACCCCTTGGACATCACTAAAGATACAATCATCGACAATTCTTTTAACAACATTTTACCTTCCCTTCATTCCAATGCTCTCCTTTCAAAAGATGAAAAATTGGTGGACGAAGAAAGGTCTCTCACATTAAATCCTTTGGAGATGGATGTTGAGCTTAATCAAACTAAAAACAATGTTAACTGAATCATCACTAATATACTTATTCCACCTACTAAGTGGATAGTGGATAAGTGTACTAATGTTCCTAAACTTATTGTGAATGGGGCATATAATGCATCCCCTTGCTTCAAGATGGTGATTACGGTTCAAGGTGCTCCAACACCACCTCGACCCCTGGGTTACATTCTCAATTTTGTAAAACAAATTACTCAAGGAAATCAAGTGTATCAAAATGTGTCGCAACAACCCTATCACAATGTGGTTGCTCACACATACAATACATGAAATAATAAACAAAATAATCAATAGTCAAACATTCCAATCACTTTACCAACTTCTCAACCCATGCTTCCTCAACCACCTTGTCTTACTCAAAAAAGGTGGTCAAGATTATGATCTTGTGGAATAGCTTAATGCTACTCCCACTAAGATCTCTCTTTGGGAACTCATATAAACATCACCTACATACTATGGAATGCTCCAAGAAGCTTTACAAAAGGTGATCATACCACCCGCTATTAAGCCTAATGATGTAGCTGTTGATAACTGAGAGGGGGGGTGAATCAGTTATCTTAATTACTTCAACTTTTTGATCTTCCTTAACAATTAATGCAGCATCAAATCATATAAGCAAATATAACCATGAGATGGAAATAACATCAATACACATGACACAATGATTTTGATGTGGAAAACCCTGTTAAGGGAAAAAACCACGGGGTGATTAATCCAAGATTGTATTCTCTGTTAAAAGAATAAGATAGTACAAAATGGCACTTGCCAATTAGGGCTCACTGCCTGAGCACACTGCTCACAAGAGGCTCACTACCTACAATAGTTTATACAAGGAAACTAGATACTTGAACTGATGAGAAGCATCCACATATGCTGAGGTTCAGTTCCGATTAGGTTCAATACACTGATCTGCTGCACTTCATTCTTCCTCTTCTTGGTGCTGCTGTCTTGTCACATATCGGACCTACCTTACTACTTTCACACTGCTCTTCTACTTTTATTCTCACATTTCAACACCACACATACCTTCATACTAAAATCAATCTGGTATATATATCTACACCAAGGATTTTATCCACTTTCTAGTCGGCATCCAGAATACTTACTATTTTCCCAAACTCTTGGTCTATTGGCTGAATCCTTGCTTATCAAGTGATGCGTATCAAAGAGATGCTTATAGAAGTCATCAATCATGTCGGCCAATCATGAATGATACCTTAAGAAACTTGATCACTGTGTATGAGGAAAAATTGATTAAATCAAAACTAATAAAACCAAAACTAATCACATAAAACGAACCAATCTAAGTAAAAGCCAATATCATCAAATCAAAGAAAAATGAAAGCTCTTACCAAAATCTGTATTGTTCCCTTTGGAGAAGTGTAGATTGCTCAATGAAGTTGTGAAACCATAGCTGCAACAAGCAAGCAGTGTGCTCAAGAGATCAATGTTAAGAGATCATGAGGTTGCTCAATCGACGCGTTTGTATGCTCAAATCACTTATAAGTATGCCCGAGAATAAGATCGAAGAGAGAGGCTCAATGAAGGAGATGAGGGGGTTTATATAGGTTTCAATGAAGATGGATTAGGTGCTTGAGTTTCATGCATGATGCGGTTCGATGCCCTGTGCTCCTATGGAATTCACAGTATTCATTTTCTCTATACCGCGTAGTTTTGTAAATAGGTTCACCATATGGGGGAGCATCCAGTAAGGTGATGAGCCCTTTGTGTAAAATCTATTGTAGGACCGAATCTATAGGCACTCCCAAGGGAGTGAATTGACGTCATGGTAGGTAATCTTGTTGAGGTTGCTCCTGTTGTTGTCGTTGTTGATTTTGTTATGGTTGCTGCTATTGTTGCTATTGTTGAGGTGGAGCTTGACTTGGTTTGGAGAGCTATAGTGGTGTTTGCAACATGTGGACATGTTTAGAATCGACCACCCCATTGTTGACCACATTTTTGTTCTTATTCCAAAACTTAGGTTTATCATTCGATTGTTGATGAGGAGCATTGTCTTTCGTGTCTTTGAAGATTTTGACCACACCCTTAGCAATGAGGGCCTTTTCAATGTTGATTCCCTTGTATGTGATTTCGTCAAAGGTTGTAGCACTAAGAATTTGCAAATGGAAACCTAACTCTTGGTTGAGGTTTTGCACAAATATGCTAACAAGCTATTTCTCAGGAATCTTGAAAGGGAATTTGTTAGCCATTTGTCTCCATCATTGAAGGAAAGAAATGAAAGTTTCACCATTTTTCTATTTATTATTACATAGATCGGTCATGGAAATCTCATGCTTTTTGTTGTAAGAAAAATGGGTGGCAAATTTCTCTGCTAGCTTGTTAAAAGACTTGATGCCCGTAGGTAAGTGTGAGAACCATTCTATAGCTTGACCTCCAAGACTGCGAGGAAAGAGACACATAAGATATGTGTTGTTATGTGAGACCTTGAAGCAAGCAAGATAGAATTCCCTAAGATGGTCTTTTGGGTCACCTTTTCCTTTGTATTTATCGAACTTGGGAATAGTGAAATTTTGAGGAAAAGGGATCATTGGTAATGACTGATCAAAAGGATAAGGACACACTTCCTCTAAAGAGAAGGTCTTCTTGGTGTGGCCAAATGTAAGATCAGATAGCTATTGTTGAACTTCCGTGATCTTGAGCTCCATCGCTGTGGGAGGGGTTGGAAACATCTCCTATTGTCCTAGAAGTGGTTGCGGTTGCCCATGCGGGAGACTGTAGTGTAAGCCATGAGCACTGGCATTATAAGGGTCGTAAGATTGGTTGGGGTCATACGCGTTGTACATTAGGTTGAGATTGGGTTGGAATTGGATGTTTTGATTTGGCAGAGGTGGAGGTGGTGCTAGGTAAGAATGTTGGCTTTGTGATGGTTGAAGAACAATATTGGTTGGAGGAAAGCTAAAGTGCGTGGGTTTAGGTTGTGATGGCAGCACATAGCTTTGGGAAACTTGATGTTGGGAATGTTGATGGTGGATAGGCAAGGTGTTGAAGAAATTGAGCGATGATGAATGTAGCGGAGGAGGGACATAGGTAGAAGTGATTTGCGATGGTTGAGTTGGATTGATGATGAGCGTAGAAGAATGCTGTGGTTAGGATTGCATGACTCTAATTGGTTGAGAGACATGAAGGTTTGATGATATGGGAGGTGGTATTTGTTGAGACCCTTGTTGCATGGCTACATAGTTGTTCCCTGGATTGTAATTTGGTGGGAAACCGATTCGTGATGGGGTAACCAAGATTCCACTTGCAATTGGTGTGGACACTTTAGGAGGTGGTTGCATATTTGATCGAGCTAAGGTGGCTTGCTTAGCTAACTCTGCTTGATGTTGGAGAGTTTCTTGTTGGTTGTTGTAGATCTCCATAGGAGTCAGAAGCGGTGATATGGCCCTCTCTCCTGTTGGGTTTTAATAAAGGGGATTCCTATACTGTGAGCTCTATTCAGGTAAGGGCGTGGTCACAGTTGACATGGTTTGGACTACCTATGTGGTACTTAGGGTGTTGTTTGTCTCCTTGAGAGTGGATAAATCAAAATCTTGAGGTAACTTGGCTCCTTGCTCTGCAAGTAAATAAAAGAAATGATCTTGGTTCTCACTAAGGATTTTGTCAAAGGCTGCCATGACTCTAGGCTCTTGTATGAATTCATCAAGATCTTGCCCATCTTCTTGAGAGGATTGACCTATTTCAAAGTGTCCCTCTTCTTGAGATGGGGCTAGATTTGCAGTATAACCTTGAGGGACAAAATCCAGAGGCATGTCGGTGGTGTATTGAGGTGTACTTATCAAGGGGATCCTACCTTCTTGAGGATTGTTAGGTTGGTCAAGCTGCGGCATGTTTGGAGAAGTGGTGGATCTTTCTACAGATGTTCTAGGAGTGACCTTGGGAGTAATGTTGAGACGGCCCGATTGCGGTGTGTGAGGAGGCGACTTGCACTTCCTAGGGACAATTTGCTTGGATTTCATAGTTTGCTAGAGCCTAGTGGTTACCATGGAATACACTAGGACAAAATAGGTAATGCTGGGTTTCTACTTGTGCTTTGAAAAAAGACAAACTTTGATGCACAATGTACTGGACCAAAGGTGCTATACTGTTTGACCAAGGGCGTAGGACTGTGCAACCAAAAGCGTGCTACTGTTATACCAAAGGCGATGGACTGAGCTACCAAAGGCGAGGTACTGCTATACCAAAGGCAAGCTATGGAGACCAAAAGTGAACTACTATACCACCAAGGGTGAGCTGCTGTAATACCAAAGATGCTGAAGTAGTGTCTGGTGCAAAAATTTTCTGTTTCTAATTGGATTTGGTTGTTTTAGCAAGAGAAAACACAACAAACAAAGTTGGAAACCAAAAATAGGACTAACACAACATATAGTGTATGTTCGAGGCTCACAAAAAGCCCAATGTTTCCACAGGTATGAGACAGTTGCAAACAAAATAATCAAGCACTTTTTATCCCTAGAGACAAGGTTTCATTGCAGTAGATCAGCTCACAGCTTAATACTCCGTCGATAAAAATATCATTCCATAAAGGTGTCAGATATTTTGTATCTTTACGAGAGATGATAGGTAGGGATATCTCACCCTCCCCTTGGAAAGCTCAAGTAGGTCACAAGAGCTTTATGGCCAAGGGAATACTATCTCTTCTCAAGGGAGCCAATGGTGAGTGTCTTAAGGGTTTAAATCAATTCCCCTTGCACTAATGATTACTGCAATGTTCGGAGGTAGGTTGGGTAGTCACTATCTAAAATAGTTCTTAGTAACTTTGAGGGAACAATGCCTTACAAGCAAGGTGATAAGCTACTAAAAGCTTTAACCAATCCTACTAAGAGTATCAAACACTTCGCTCAATGTGAAAATCATTTCCACAAAGAAATAGTACACCTCTTTTCAGTTTGGCACCACAAGGTAAGGCTGACGTCAGTTAGGACTTAGCTTTCACCTTATCCCTCTTATATAGCGGTTCAAAGGAAACTTCACTTAGGGTCATCCCTTTTGGATGAAGTGCAATCCAAAAGCAGGCCCTTCTAAAGGAAGTACTAAAAAGTAAGAGCAAGCACATCAAACAAAGGTGCAACTAAACTAGGCACACACACGTTTATAGTTGTCAATTGTCCCTTATGAAATTGAAGTGTTTGGCATTCATGTCCATTGTCCCTTAGAAAATTGAGGTGTTTTTGCATACATGTCCATTGTCTCTTTAAAAAAGTAGTATGTTCCTAAGACTTAAATTGCTGAAATGATTTGTTCAATTATCCTTTAAGAAGGCAATGTGTTTCTAAGACTTAGTGAGATAAATCAAGATTTTTTCAATGCTCGTCCTGCATGAACATGTTAAAAACACCTATTTGCTCTGTGTGAGTAATAAGAAGCTGCAACAAGTCAGTTAGTTCCAAAAAAATTCACAAGTTAGCAAAAACAAATCAATTTTGACCAAAAGTGAGTAACTGTTATACCGGAAACATTGCACTGTATTTCCAAAAGCGATGTAATGCAGACCAGAAGCGTCATACAATACTACCAGAAGTGCTGAACTAGATCCATAAGCGATGTACTATGCTTTCGAAAGCATGATAATGTAAAGCTAAATGCACTGCACTGTCTCAGATCACAAAAAAGTTAGCTTTTGTCAAAATAACCAAATCCAAATAGGATTTCATGATTGATCTACTATTCTGAGAAGTAATATCTGATAGATCTATATTGTGAAATCTAGAAAACTCAGAAGGTGTAGCAACACAATAGATTAACTCAAATATCGAAGATACCCCTAAATAAGTCAGCTTAGGAAGTATCAAAAGAGGGTTGAAAGACAAATACAACAACTTGTCAGACAAATCAAAAGATATGTAACGAATAAAACCCTGCAAAAACACCAACTGAAGTTAGAAAACCTAATTAACCAAAAGCGCTTAACGATACTACCAAGAGCGTCATTCTATGTTACCAAAAGCACTTCTCTGTGCTACCAAAAGTGCCGCAGAATCACCCGAGGGCATTGTACTGTATCTCCAGAAGCACTTTAGAATACTACCAAAAGCTATTTTCTATGTCTCTTGCACTGTAACGTACTGTAACTTAAAAAAAATCTATTTCTCAAAGAAAAAGAGGGATTAGTGGGTCCCACCAGGCGTGCTAGAATGTGTATGAGGAAAAATTGATTAAATCAAAACTAATAAAATCAAAACCAATCACATAAAGTGAACCAATCTAAGTAAAATCCAATATCATCAAATCAAAGAAAAATGAAAGCTCTTACCAAAATCTGTATTGTTCCCTTTGGAGAAGTGTAGATTGCTCAATGAAGTTGCGAAACCATAGCTGCAACAAGCAAGTAGTGTGCTCAAGAGATCAATGTTAAGAGATTGTGAGGTTGCTCAATCGACGCATTTGTATGCTCAAAGCGCTATTAAGTATGCCTGAGAATAAGATCGAAGAGAGACGCTCAATGAAGGAGATGAGGGGGGTTTATATAGGTTTCAATGAAGATCGATCAATGGTCCAAATAATTCAAAAGAATCAATGGAGGAGAACAGTTGAGGAACGTGCAACGAATAAGAAGACAAGTGTCTTGCTTTCTTTTCTATGAGAGGAGTTATCAAGAATAGAAAAATGAGTTAAAGCAATTAACAGAATGTAATGATCAGTTAAGTGATTTAAAACAAGAAGAAGAGATTTGCATGAGAATAAGAAGATATTTTGCTTTATTAAATATTAGAAATATTTAATTGCATGAGCAAGAAAGCTTGAGTTATTTTAGAGATAACTCAAATTTAGAAAAAAAAAGCAATTTAAATAAATAATTGATTTATTTAAATTTAGAGAAGATATTATGGAAGAAATAATTAGAATTATTAGAATTATTTAATTTAGAATATTTGAAAGCAAATTAAATAAATAAATTTATTTAATTGTTGTGCATGATTTTGAAAGAATGATTTTGATTTAATTAAATAATTTAAGAATTATTTAATTGTAGATAAGAGGGAATTTGTTTAATTAATTAAATAATTAGGTTTATTTAATTAATGTGGATGTGAATTTTGGAAGGTGACAATGATCTAATTAAATAATTAAAATTATTTAATTGTGGAAGAATAATAGAGGAATTTAATTTAATTAATTAAATAAAGAGGATTTATTTAATTAATGTCACAATTTTGTGATTTAGAAGAATTTGGTGAAATTAATTAAATAATTAAATTATTTAATTAATGTTGAAATGCAGGTGATGCTCCAGATTAGACAAAATACAAGTAGTGTGGTGACTTGGTCATTTTAGGGTGTCTACAATCACCATCAATAACTCATCCGAATTGAGGTTTGATGCTCTGCTGGTCAGTTCTTCCTCTATCAACTCTACCAAACAGGAACCCTACACTTAGGTGCTCATAACTTTTCACTCTTTCATCACTAGAGGCTCAATCTCTAGAATGTATCAGTCAAGGTACACCTCTTGACTTCCCCAAGTCTGCACTTTACTAAGATACTTCCTCTGAGAGATCTGGACCTGACTGTCGGACCTTGCCACATGCTCTGTTCTTGCTTATCAGACCACAACACTCTTCAATCTGACTTCCGGTATAGGTACACCATGTCCTGCGAATGTGTGGGATGAACTTTGTTGCCATCAGTGACAACAATCATGAAGCCAAAATGTGTCTCTTGCCAACAATCTCCCCCTTTGGCATTGATGGCAACACTTAGTGAAAAATGACTAAGTGTTATACTACACTCCCCCTTGGTTGATGCTCTGTTCTAATGTACACTTTACCAGAGCTCCCCCTTAGCTGGATTCCACATTTTTCACTATTCCTTACTCCCCCTTTGACATCAATGGCAAAGGGTAGGGTCCGTACACCAAAATTTCCAAAAATAGTCTATACATATCCGCATAAGTATATATACAAGTTGTACTTACATATACTTAAGTATATCTGCAAAAGTATTCTTTAATTGTACAACTTCTGTCGCCCAACTTTGCTTCATCCTATCCAAAATTTAGATCTGACCACTCAATAGGAATGCAAATGCTTCTCCCTTCTTAAGATCTGTCAGATCATGGTCTGGGCTGTGGCCTGAGCATCAGTTACGGCCTCATGCATGGCCTCTAACTTAGGGATAATGATCCCTCTAAGTTCACCCATCTGGCTTATTATGTTCTTCCTTTCCTTCTCAAGTTTCTTTATTGCATTTGTGACTGCAATAGTCTGACACTCTTGATTTATTGTGGAAGAGGAGAGAGGATCAAAACTTTGAGACAAAATTAGCAGTTTATCCTCTTGATCTTTTACTTTCTTCTCAATATCTTTGGTCACTTTAGGCCAGGATAAACAAAATTTGTAAATATCTCTACCATCTTTGAGAGCATTTTCTAAGCTCTTCATCCCAATATCCATAACTCTCCTATCATTTGAAATTAGACCCTGTATTTCAGAGAATCTCTTATCCAAAAATTCTTTCTAGACTTTCTCTTCTGTTGCTTTCTCTAAGGAGTCAAAATGTGTATTAACAGAATTTACAAGAGACTTTAGATTACCAGATGTGGAGGCCGAAGGATCCTTTTGGAAGGATGGCATGATCTTCTCCAATACACCGGATGCAGTTTCTATGAGCTCACAGTCTTCCATGCGAGACTTTAGCAGTTTTTCTTTTGCCTTTGCTTGAGTGAAGGATGCTAGTTTCATGGTTTGAACTAGGGAGAGGGAATCAAAATTGAATGGACCTTGAAGCAGTTCCAGTTCATCAAATTCCATCATCTCTTTGGTCAAGAAATCTTTGACTGCTTCTGCTGTGTCTCTTGCCAGAGATAGAGTTTTCTCCCCTTCTGCAGTCTTACCACTATCATCTGTGGCCTTCTCTGTTGGAGTTTTCTCTCCTTCTGTAGCCTTACTACTGTCATCTTCTTTTTCTTTCTCCTCTGCTTCTTCACTGATCTTCTCTTCTACTCTTTCTTCTTCTTCAGATCTGGAGTCTACAGGGGAAACTAGAGGAGAGATGTTTGCTTCTTTATGGACTTCCTCTTCCAGAGTAGAGGAATCTAGGTCCTTGGTTTTCTCTTCACTTGTCTCCTTTACCTCTTCTACAATCTTTTCAGTAGGGTCTTTCTTTGATGCACTTTGCCTTTCAACATTAGAAGGTTCATCACTTACGTCCTCTATAATTGGAATGTTGAATCTTTTGTATGCATTCCGGAGGATCTCTTCTGTCTCTTTTGCTACTTTGTCAGTTTCTCCAAGCATAAGCTGATTCATTCTAGCTTTACTCCGAAACTCATCCTTGCAATCTTTGAAGATCATATTCATTTGCTTTGGAGTGATTGATTGATATAGCTGAATAGCTATCTATTATCGGATCTCAAGATCCTTTGCCTTAGCATTATTCTTCCTTATTTCTAATTCCTTCTCTAGGCTTTTGGGAATGAGAGATATGATTTTAATAAAATCCTTATTGTAGATATTCAGATATCTGACTGTGGCTTCTTGCAAGATCGTCTGGTCAGCTTCATTGTAATCTTCATAGAATTCAGTCATTGGTTTTAGGTTTCCATCCATAGTGACTAATTTGACTACATCATTAATGGACAGAGTGGTCCTTTCAACAAATTCCTTTGCCTTCTCTTCTTTGCCTTGACCAGTAGAGGGTTCACTGGATGTTTTCTTCTTCTTCTTCATTTTCTTGACCTCTTCATCAGATTCAGTCTCTTCATCATCTTTTTGAATGGCATAAGATCTTGTGGCTTTTGTCTTAGTTCTCTTCTCTCCTTTATCAGATGATTTTGCTTCTGGTTTTAATGCCTTTGAGCTCTTAGTAGATACAAAGCTCTTAGAGGATATAGTCTAGGAGGGGGCTTCTACCAGAGCACTTTCTTTTTCTACCTCTTCCTTTTCCTTTTCTGCCCTTTCCATCTTTTCTCTATTTGCATCAAGTGCCTCTTTTGAGATGCCATACCTTTTGGCAACATTCTCTACTTTTTTTCTCACTTTTCTCTTCATCTCTGGTTGTCTGAGCTCCACATGAATCTTTACACTTAATTCTTCAAAGGTTCCAAACCTTTCTGCCTTGGGATCCTTGGGCTAACTTAGCATGTACTGAACATGCAGCTTTACAATTTTCTCATCCACTACATACCCCATTGGCATGATCCATACTATTCTTGGTTCTACTGCCTCCATCAGACATTGATTAGTGTCTGCCATAAAGCACACTATATCCTTGTATTTTTCAACTAGGGATTGGGGAATTCTTTCTCTAGCCTGCATCATGCTTTGGAAGTTTTTGAGGTAACCCCACCATGTTGTGTTTTGTGTCTTGGCATCATCAAGCCCATGCAAGTAATCTCTAATTTGAATTGCAATAGGTCTATCATTTTGCCATACCCAACCACTGGATTCGGGCAGCTCATTCATAAAGTAGAAGAACAAACACAGTATCATCCCACCATATTTGAAAGAGTTCTTCTTATCCTTCTTGATCTTTTGTAGGTTTTCCATCAGTTGGCTCAGAAGGAGTTCACAAAGATCATAATCTGCATTCTTTCTCAACATTTCATAAGCAGTGTAGATTGCTGTTCTGGATATAGAATTTTCTCTGCTGGAGTGATATATCTCATAGCCAATAATCATGGAGGTGAACTTGATGTCTGGATCTGTGATATACTCAATTGTCATTGCTCTTTTATCAAATTTAGATCTGGTAGCCTCACTCATAGTTTGGTTTTTGACTGATTTTAGAGTAGGTAACCCACTAGATGAGTGCAATCTGGTTATTGCCCTAATTGCTTCCTTGGTTATCTTAAATGGCCTCATCAACAACATAAAGTTGTCATGCATTCTGCTCAAAACATACCGGACCCAATCATCCTCAACAAAATAGGGGAAATGAATGCACTGTCCAAAATGTTTATCCCAGATGGCCTTATACTGATGTTTTAGTTCAAATGATTCATCTATTAGTTCCTTGTGGTAGATATCCATCAGCTTGGATTCACCAAATTCTTCAATGTTTGCGTGAATGTAAACCCTAACGTCTTCTACATGCAGAATTCCATGTAGAATGCTAGAAAATGCACCTAGGGGATCAACTTCTAGGGATTTATAGGGATGTTTTCTAAATTTAGGGCACGACCTGTCAGTGATCTTCACCACATTCAGAGTAGCCATCTTTCAAAAATTCACAGAGAGATTTTCAAGAGCGAAAAATACCTTTTACGCTTCTAGGGTTCATGATATGAACCAGATCGGATTGCTGGATGAATCAACTTCTGCAGTTGATCTTTGATGAGCTTGAGTCAATTTGTTACAAAGCTCCTTTTCTCTTCTTCTCGAATGTAAAATGAGCAAATGTTTAATAAGAGAATCCTTATATTTATCTGCAAACCCTAATTTCATTTTGTAATAAATGCGTAACTTAAGTCATTCTAGTTTGCCTTGTTCTCCTTGTTATGAGAAAAATCTTTTCTGGATTACTGAGAAGCATTTAGAGTTGTTCTTGGTGATGATTGACAATCTATCTTCCTTTCTCCAAACATTTCATCTATTCACAGATCAAGATTCCTTAGTTTGAATCATATCGAGTCTAACTGTGAAAGACTTACTTCTTACCAAATGACTGTTAAACAGATTAATCTTAGATGATTAACCACTTCAAATTCATTTCGGATCTTTCATATCTTCCCTAAGGGTTATTTAGATGTTTCTCTGAGAGCCCTTTTAGTCTACAACCTTTCCATGTGCCAATTTCAGGTACCAATTGACTGGCTGGAGGAAAATATTTTCTTTTGTGACTCCCCCTGAGCCAGAGCTCATCTATTTAGATACCAGAAGGAATATCAGCACCAGATTCTAGTGTGGATCCATCCCCATCATTTTCTATACTTCTCTTCACCCAAATCTTGTTCATTTCCCTTTGAACTTCATCCGCATTCATTTTTCCTTTTCCTTTGTATTAGTTTTGATTATGATGCACTGGACCCTTTTTGTCCTGATTCTTGCTTCTGCAAAATTTAGCAATATGATCAGATCTATTGCAATTGTAGCAAACAACATTTCTTTGCATATTTGACTAATATCCTCTTGATCTACACTGATTAGCCATATGTCTCATTCTATTGCATGCAAAACATCTACCATTGAATGAATTGTTCATTTGCATATTTCTTCATTCATGAGTTTTGTGACCATACCTTTTGCAATTAAAGCACTGTCCAGAGAAGGATGAATTAATCTGATTCATTCTTCTTCTACACTGATTTGCTTTATGGCCAAAGTTATTGCAATTGTGGTAGTATCCATTGAAGGAAGGATATCTTTGAGCATTTGGTTGCCTTACTGGAGGTCTTCTAGGCCTGTTTCTTAGATTTTCTAATCTGGAGTTCTTCTGAGCGGATCTGAAGCTTTCACCTTTTTCATACCCCAAGCCTTGCTTGTCATCTACCCTCTTTTGGCTTTGAAGAAGAACTTCAAGTTGGACAGAGCTTATCTTGAATTTCTCTTTGTATTCATTTACTATTTGAAGATCCTTTTTAAGAGTATCAATCTGATTCTCAAGTTGTTCTTCATTATCTCTAGCTTCTTCAAGATCAGATTCAAGATACCTGATTATTCTATCCATTTTGTGGTAGTCTTCTGATTTCTCTTTGAGAGATTGTCTTAGAACATCTTCATTTTTTCTTCTCTTCAATTTCTTGGGTAAATTTCATAACTCCTGACTCCATTTCATGTCTTACCATAATGACCTCTTTTGATAACTTTTCACATAACTTGGTTTTCTCCTTCAGATCTTCATTTGTATCATTGTCTTCACCTTGACTTGCCAATTGCTGAAGTAGATCCTTTCTCTTTTTCATAGAGATACTTAGTTTCCCTTTTAGTTCATTTATGAAATCATTAGCCTGTTTGAGTCTTTCCTTCAATTCACTGACTTTAGAGTTAGATTGCTCAAGATCATCTAGGCTAGACTGAAGTTGTTCCCTCATACCATACACATCCATTTGAATTCCCAAATCTTCCTCAAGCTGTTAGGCTTTGTTTGGAGGAACTTAGCTCTAATACCAATTGTTGATAACTGAGAGGGGGTGAATCAGTTATCTTAATTACTTCAACTTTCTGATCTTCCTTAACAATTAATGCAACATCAAATCATATAAGAAAACATAACCATGAAATGGAAATAACATCAATACACATGACACAATGATTTTGACGTGGAAAACCCTGTTAAGGGGAAAAACCATGGGGTGATTAACCCAAGATTGTATTCTCTGTTAAAAGAATAAGATAGTACAAAATGGCACTTGCTAATTAGGGCTCACTGCCCGAGCAGACTGCTCACAAGAGGTTCACTACCTACAATAGTTTATACAAGGAAACTAGATACTTGAACCGATGAGAAGCATCCACATATGCTGAGGTTCAGTTCTGGTTAGGTTCAATACATTGATCTGCTGCACTTCATTCTTCCTCTTCTTGGTGATGCTGTCTTGTCACATATCAGACCTGCCTTACTACTTCCACACTGCTCTTCTACTTTTATTCGTACATTTCAACACCACACATACCTTCATACTGAAATCAATTTGGTATATATATCTGCACCAATGATTTCATCCACTTTCTAGTTGGCATCCAGAATACTTACTATTTTTCCAAACTCTTGGTCTGTCGGCTGAATCCTTGCTTATCAAGTGATGCATATCAAAGAGATGCTTATAGAAGTCATCAATCATGTCGGCCAATCATGAATGATACCTTAAGAAACTCGATCACCATCAATAACTCATCCAGATTGAGGTCTGATGCTCTGTTGGTCAGTTCTTCCTCTGTCAACTTTGCCAAATAGGAACCCAACACTTAGGTGCTCATAACTTTTGACTCTATCACCGGAGGCTCAATCTCTGGAATGTATTAGTCAAGGTACACCTCTTGACTTTCCCAAGTCCATACTTTACTAAGATACTTCCTCTAAGAGATCCGGACCTGACTGTTGGACCTTGCCACATACTCTGTTCTTGCTTACCAAACCACAACACTCTTCAATCTGACTTCCAGTATAGGCACACCATGTCCTGCGGATGTGTGGGATGAACTTTGTTGCCATCAATGACAACAATCATGAAGCCAAAATGTGTCTCTTGCCAATAGTAGCAACTTTGTTAGATTTCACACATGCGACTAGAACGGATATTTTGCTTCAACAACACGAATTACCATCAATTAAAGTTCAAAATCAATATGATCCTCTTCTAATCTTTGTCACAATAAACAAAAAGTTGATAAAGTGAGTTATGATTGACAATGGATTGGCTCTTAATGTTTGTGGTATTGATTTGCTACATAAAATTAAGATTGATACATCTTTAATCAAACCACATAAACTTAACATTAGTGGCTTTGATAACGTTGGTAGACAATCCCTGGGTACCATAACTTTACCCATAAAGGTTGGACCCGTAACATTAGCTACCCTTTTCCATGTCATGCTTGGTGCATTTTTATATAATATGATTCTCGGTAGACCATAGATTCATGCCATGGGGGTAGTTCCATCTACCCTTCGTCGATCAGTAAAGTTTATTTTAGAAAATAAACTTCACACAATCGAAGCTGATCCAGAGTTGGAAAGTTGTTTACAAATTGAAACACAAAAATAAGATATCAATCATAAGATTATCAATAACTTAAAAGTTGATTCATCAATACCTCTTACCACAGATAATAATGTGCAATATTCAACATCACCATCAAATGCACTTCTTGGTGACGATTCGGGCTCATTATATTTTACTCCTACCTTTATAGGGGAGTATAAACTTAATAACCCTAATCCTGAAGCATCAAAAGTTGCCTTAATCTCATCCAAGCAATCTTTGGAAATACCTAAAACCTAAGGTTTCTTTAGTAGAAAACAAAGACAATACTCTTACTTATACTACATGATATGAGACTTATGAGGCCCCTCCTTCTCCTACAAAGATGGAGTCTCTCTATGGTTGTAGATTTCAAATCCTTTGCAAAAATTATGACTATATAGGCAATGGTTGTGGTGTAAACCAACAAGGAATCATAGTACCTTTACTAGCTACTGCAATTAACTACTCAACTGGTATTGGATATCATTCTTTGAAGCCCACCAAGGCTTATCATCATCCTAAACTTAATGTTAATTGAATATCAACAAGTCCAACACTAAGTTTGATATGTCTTGAGATGATAGACATAGATTGTCCGCCAGGAAATATCCCATATGAAATAGGTAAGTATTTCTAACCCTTTTGGCCACCTTTGATGTAGCACCTCTTTGAGTTGCTCTCATGGGTGGCCTCCTCTTATGTGTTGTATTGTGTTCTCCTGTGTTGTGTTAAATGTTATTTAGGCCTCCTTGGATGACCCTTGATACTCTTGTAAGGTCAAGGATACAAGGAGACCGCCTCTATTGTGACACTTCTTCTATTTATGTGTTTAATCTTCTACTCTCCTCTCTCTTATTGTAATTGTTGTGGGTGGTTCCTTGGGGGCATAACATTGTGGAGAATGTCTTGGGGGCATTTTCCCACATTGTAAGCCTAAGTCACCTTTGTATCCTCTCTCATTTTTAGTGTTTACATTCTTTAGTGGATCTACTCATCGGCAGATGACAAAAACAAATAAATACTGATAAGGACCATGCATCCCTACAACAAGAATAAAATGGACCTAGTCCATATATGAAGATGGTGTTGATATATTACTGATGCTTGACAGTAGAATCACTCTGTGTTGTGATTCCTATTGTGAAATTTGTTGTAATAAACCTTTACAATACTCTAAATCTACTTCTATGCACTTTGGATTGTTTTGTATCTCACCTTATAGCTACACTTGGTTCTGAGATACCTAAAGTATAACCTCATGGCTATACTTAGTTCTGAACCTGCAAGTGTAGCCTTGGTCTGTTAAGTGATATGGTTTATGTATAGCTTTTATGAATTGATTTGGTTGTTATCTTAGAGTAGATTTTCTAACCAAAGCTTATATGATGTTGATTATGTTAGCAAATGATAATGATGTGTTTGTGGGAACATTGGACAATTGCAAGAACATGTCACCTTTGGGGCATGGGCTTTGCGAAATCTCTGGTTCCCTTGCTTGTTTTCACCTTACCTTAAATGTGATTGATACTGGCAAGTGGGATCAACCACTTTAAGATGGGGGCATATATTGTGGTATTATGCTTAGATATTGATAAAGTGTGTTTGTGTATGCTTCCTTTTCACTGTAAGGTGTCTCTGTGATGTGGGTGGGGTTGTGTACTTTGTTTTGTTTACGTATACCTCCTTTTCACTATAAGGCATCTTTGTGATGTAGGTGGGGTTGTATACTCTGAGCATGCATCATTTTCACTATAAGGCATTTGCGGATGTGGGTGGGGTTACATTTTAAAATCCCTTTTGTAGAAGGTGGGATTGTGTCTTCCCTTAAGCAGTTGCACATCCTTTTACAAAGTCCTCATCATGAGGTGGGGTTTGATCTCGAGTTATTCACCCTTAAGCATGTCTTTGGTGGTTGTGGTAGCATAGCTCAACTGTCAGGTGTGTTTGGCATGTCTTAGATAGTGGAGTGTAGTGATGAGCTCCTTCCTATCGCTTGTGTCTACCATGTATAAGATGTATAGTATGTCAACAACATACTCTATGGCACTCATGTATTCCGTGTGTTTTCCATGTGTTTTATATGTCTTCCTTACATGCCTTGTGTGTTTTTGCATGGTCTAAAGGTGCATAATGATGAGCTCCCTCCACACTATGTGCTTTGTGTAGCTATGATTATATATATAATTGTTTAATCATGTCTTCTCTTCATGTATTCTCTATGTCTTGCATGATTGTAATTATGTCTTCTCTGTATATTGCGTGCTTTCTTACTATATTCATTGTGTCTTGCGTGACTGTCAAGTGTTTTCTTATATTTGTCTAAGCTTGGGGGTTAGAAATGGGTGTGTCTTTGTTCTTGTGTTTGATGTGTTTGATATGCTTCGACCATACTTTAATTCATGTAATGAATCGTAAGATCGTACACACATTAAAGTGGGAGCTAAAAGTTATGGAGTAAAAAGTGGACACATGCCATTTTACCTCCTAGTTTATCTCGTAGGTCCCTGTGATAACATTATACATGCAAAATATTCATCCCGATGCAAAATCCCCCAAAACCCAGGTCAATTGGGAACTAGGGGCCCATTTTACGCCTTACCCTGAACCAAAAAGGTACCTAGAGACTTGGGGGCCTGTGCCCAAGTCCCCCCTGATTGATCAAGGAAAATTTCAAAGCATGTTGGTATAGGACCTTTAAATGGGTTTCTCCTTGTTGGCTCTTTTGATTTAATTTACGAATGTTAGCGGGAAAGCATATATAAGTGTGTTTTTGAATTCATTTGTAAGCTGGAGGGATATTGCAAACTTATGATCTTGGAACAAAGAGCATTCAGTGCATTCATTGTGTTATTGTTGCAGATTTGTGTTTGTATTGTGTGTATTGTAGATTTGGAATCATCATCCATCTCCTTATGAGTTGAAGGATCTTCATTCTCCTAAGGGCTTCACCTCTCAGGTGATATCATTGTTATTTGAATCATTCTAACATCATTTTGTTTAGCCTCTACCCTACTAGGGCACACACTCTCTCTAACAACGGTGTTGGTAAGATTGAATTCTATCCCAGGATTTGACTAAGGCAAATCCCTAAACACCACAACCTCCAAACCCTTTTCTTCTTGTGTGTAGGTTACAGGTGTGAAGTATGAAGAAGTGAAGGTACATGAAGGTTGTTTAAGGGAAATGGTTTTGGGATCCGAAAGCATTTTGTGAATATTCATCTACAGAAGACTTGGGTGCCCGCCCCATAGTCCTCCTACTCAAACAGAAATTGAATCTAGCATCACGACATCCTTTGTGACATTTCTGTAGTTTCAAGTTTTTGAAGATTCTGACTTCTAGGACTTGGGTGCCCACCCCATAGTCCTCTAACTTTCCAGCTTCTGGGACACAGGTTCTAAAATCTCTCTAATTCCTCTGGTGAAGTTAGTTTTTGAATATCTACTCCGTATCTGCTATTATAATCAGATCTTTACAAATATAGGGTTTTGTACATTACTTGACCTAGGGTTTGATAAAAGGCCTGATAAAATCTGATCTTTCCATAACACTCTTGAGTACAAGATCTATAGCTAAGTCCACCTCCATTTGGTAGTGATTTGGCTCAGTCTTTTCCTTGAATTTTATTGTGGAAGAGGGCTTGATTTAGCATGCGTACTTATCTCCATCATGCCCTTTTCCATGCATAACAAACAATATATCCCATTAATGATGATGATGATTGATTGATTTGGTTGACAACAAGATTGGAACAAAACCAAGGATGTGATTGGATGATTTGGGTAGATTACTTTGACTAGATTGGTATGGATTAAGGGTGACTTGCATTTGGATTTTTGTTTTGGATATTTGATTTTTGTTTTTTTGGTATGTTTTGATTTTTTGGAATTTTTGGAAATGTTTTGATTTTTTTGGATTTTTGGAATGTTTTGATTTTTTTGGATTTTTGCAAATATTTGATGTTTTTGGATTTTTTGGAAATGTTATGGGATGACATTGGATTGTAGTTTGGATAGCCTAGATGCTAGATACCAATGACAAGAGAAAATCATGACTAGGTAGATGGATGGGCGATAGTAGATGGGAGGGATAGGAAGTGTAAAATGGATGGATAGGTAGAAGGATGGGTAATAATGGATAATATATGGTAAATGCATAAAGGATAGATGGATGAAAGAATTCAGGATAGGAAGGATAGAGGATACATAATGGATGGAGGAAGGGGGCTTAGGATGTGATCTCCATAGACTATGCCACATAGGAATAACATGCCCCATTCTAGGTGTAATCCTTGGGATTTTACTTGACAAAGCTTATGATGATAGGATGATAGGATTGGTTTAGAAAGGATGAGGTAGATCAAGAGATGTCCAAAGCATTTTTCAATATTTTCCCCCATGTCTATATCAAGATCAAAAGGAGGAATGGAAGATGGGTGTGTGGATAGGTAAATGGCATAGGTAGGTATGAGGATATGATGGATGAAGATGGTAGGATAAGAGGAAAATAATAGGATGGGATAGATGAGACAACATGCCCCCAAGTGTAAGACACATAAACAAAGAATATACACATGACACTTGTTTTCTAGGTTTTCATAATGGTACTTATCCAAGATACCACCGAGGTGGTTTTCACCATTGGATGAAGAGATTTCTCTTTACTATTTTAATGTGTTTCTTTTTTTCTTCTTTTTTTATTTTTTCTCTTTTTTGATATTTTTTGATTTTTTTATTTTTGGATGGGATAGGGGAATATGGATAGGAGGAATTTGGAAGAGTATGGGGACTCAAGCGTCTAGTTCCATGAAAGGTGATAATGTCCCATTATAGAGGGATGTTGCACATGGATAATGTCAAGTGTTATTTTGCGCATGGATGTTGGTAGAGGATTGCATGAGAAGGCAATGGAGGTGAATGAGGATGTGGATTATGTATGGATGGATAGTAGATTATGGATGGAAGGATTATGCAAAAGCATGGACCATAGGGATATGATGGGGGAAATATGTGGGATAGTAGATAGAAGATGAGGAGATGGAGGTATGTGGAAATGTTGTGGAATGGAAAGGAACCAAGACCAATGGTTGCACACACTGGATTGGATTTTGAAGCTTTTGAATGGAAGGAGTTGGGAGTAATGGAGATGTTTCCTTAGGGGATGGTTGATTTAGTAACTTTGGGACCCAAATGGTCTTAGGAACTGTAGGATTTCGTGATAGGGAATGAGATTTTTTGGATTGTTGGATTGTGGATGCTTTATTTGAATTAAGTGCTTTTTTCTTGGGGAGCCACACCATTTTTTTTTGCTTTTGCTTTTTGAGGTGTGAGATTTTTCTTGGATGTTAGAGATTGATGCCTTGTGGCATGATCATTCTTAGGCTTTAATGGAGTTTTTTAATTATATGGGGAGGCATCCAAATTTCTATTTTTAAATCCCATAGGGGTTGTGATAGCTTCATGTTTGATCGATGTGTGCATTCGTTGATCATGATTAGGAATTTTGGGGAATTTAGGTTAGTGGGATGTGTGGATGGAGGAATTAGTGGACTTGTGGATAAAGAGATGATGGGATTTAAGGATGGGGATATTAAGGGTTGGAAGGACTGGAGGTAAAGTAGATAAAGGAAGGTGTATGGTCACATGCTTTTGGGATTTGTGTGATGATGGAGAAGGGATAGAAACATATGTTTTGGCATTGCGATGGGATGCATGGGGTCTGGGATGGAAACAAGTGGATTTGGAAGGCATGGAGGTGGTACCAACATCTTGGGATTGTTTTCCTTGGGGTATATAGCCAAGGCCATGCAATTGTGGAGGAATTTTGACATGGATGGGCTCCAAAATACCTTTTTCATGAAGGCCTAAGCCTTTACCATGATAATTAATGTTTTGGAGCATGCGATGTGCAATGGGATGTTTCTTGTTTAGGACACAAGATGCGAGTCCATTATTAGATGGGGAGGCTGGAGTGGTGGATAGAAGTTTTTATCTCCTACAAGAGATTCACCACAAATGAAGGTGTTGGATTCAAGAGGATAGGATGATGGATTTGGAATGGGATCAATAGAGGATGGTGAAGGATCATGAGGACCTTGATCAACATTATGCTCAGTAAGAAGTTGATTGTCTATATTTTTTTAGGGACCATGTATCTCATCAAGGGAAGTGGATGTTGTTAGATGATGGATAGGACTAGATGGAGGATGGATAGGACTAGTGTTGGAAGTGGTGGGTTTGGAATTAAGTGTACTATAGATGGGATCAATATGCTCATGGATAGGCTTGTGATCATAGATAATATCTTGATCATAGAGAAGATATTGGTTATGGATAGGTTGATCATACGATGAATGGAATCGAGAATGGAATTAGATAGGGTGTTTAGATCTTGATTAGGATTAGGGGTTGGTGTTTCCACATGCTTTATACTAGACTCTTGACATAGCTCTTGGTTTTCTTGAATGAGAGTGGAAGTGGGAGATTCTTGGGTAGGGTTAATAGGCTCTAGATGATCAACAATGTGGCTACATGATAGATCTTGACTTGAACTCATGGAAAGGGGATCTTCAAGAGGCTTGATGGGTTGTGGACTATAAGATGGGTTTGGAGGAATATACAAATTGCTTGAAGGTTCTTGGATAGATTCAAGGATAGGCATTTGATTACATGGAGATGGTTGATTCCTTGCTAATAGCCATTGGATCACATCCTTCATAAGTGTATGGGTGGATGGACAATATAATGGGTGGACAATAATGGTGGATATTATAGGCTTATGATTAGGACTAGGTGGAGGGATAATCGTATTGGATGGATTAGGATTAGGATTGGGATTATCTAGCTCAATCTTACCACAATTTATGAGGTTTTTGATCAATATCTTAAGTGTGTAACAATTGAATGCCATATAGCCCCAAACCCTATGGTATGCACAACAATCATTTTCATTATACCAATAGGGTTTAATGTGGTTTTCTCCAAAGGGTTTTATTAGTGGTAGCTCAATAAAATTTTCTCGGACCAATTCTTCTAAAAGTATCTCAACCTCATCTTTTGGTGGAGGATTGGAGGAACATGATGGTGAAGGAAATGAAGGAGTTGATGGATTAGAAGGTGGATGGACCAAATGGTTGGGATTACATGGTGTTGTTGGGATAGGACTAGTAGGCTCTTGGATAGGAATTTGATTGGATGATGATGGGTGATACCCATAGGATGCATAAGATAGAGTGGCATTCCCCTTGTCAAAGGTATTAGGAGGACTTAAGGACACTTGATCTTGGTGCAAAGGGTAACTTGGACTTGCAAGTTCTTGTTGTGAAGGAACTTGATAGTCTTGTAAATGGATTTAGGGTTGAGGTTAAATGTTGGAATAAATAGTTGGATGACCTCGAGGTATGGATTGATGTAGATATTGGTTGATATTAAAAGAAGTGGGATAGGTTGAGGTAGGATTAGCTTGATATGTGGTTGGAATAGGTTGGTATGAAGTTGATGAGGATGACATATGGGATTGTGGAACTTGTGTTTGTTGTAAGGATAAAGGTTGTGGTTGTTGTGCTTGAGATTGTTGGATGGTTTGGAGTTGCTGTAGAATGGCTTGTTGTTGCTGTTGAAAGGCTTGTTGTTGTTGTTGAAGGGCTTGTTGTTGTTGGTCAAGGAGTTGTTGAAGTTGTGAGATAGTGGGATTTGGTATGTGTGAAGATGAAGCATGTTTAGGAATTTGGACTTATGAGGTTTGGGGTAAGGTGAATGTTGGATAAGCTTGGGGTATGGATAAGTTGGATTGCTTGTTGATGGGAGGTAGGGATGATGATGTAGGAGTGACTAGATACTTTCCATATAATCTTTTGAGTTTGTCAAACATTCTGTGGAAGCCATAAGGATCTTCAAGTGCCATATGGATGATTAGGGTAAAATGGATTGGATTGGATGAAAAAGATGATTGGGATAGGATAATTAGATGGGTAATTATGATGCAAGGGAATGATTAGGATGGATGCTAGATTTGGTTGGAAGATTGATTTTTTAGATTTTTTTAGATATTTTTGATTTTGAGATTTTTTGGTTTTTTTTGGATTTTGAGATTTTGGCAAGAAAAACAAAAACAAAAAGACAATGGCTGACTTGACTTAACAAGGAAATTGGTGCAAATTGCTTCATGGATAAAGTGGCTTTTACTATATTGTACAAGGAAAACACGCCAAGCACATGAATAAACCTAAAATTATTCAAGTAGGAGTGTCATATCCCATGGACTCACTCAGGTGTGACTTTAATCTCCACATTAGATAATGGTGATTTCCATCCCCTTGATACCATTTACCATTGCTTGGATAGATAGGGAATGCAAGGTCATGTACCACTTTACACCCCTTACCTTGGATACTCAAGTCTTGCCCAAAGTTTATTCCATCTCAAACAATGGAGGTAATAGTGTGAGCTCTTCTCTTCCTGTTGCAGTGATGCACCACAGGATATGACGGTTGAAGGGTCTTAATTAGGCTTTTATGAGCTTCTAGGGGAGTCCTTCAAATACACGAGTTAGGATGAGGCCCAAATATGTGAACACTAGCCCATTGAAGGGATGTAGCATAAGCAATTAAGCAAACACCACTTCACCTTATGTCTGGAATCACCCGAGGCCCCAAGGTTGTCCCAATGACTATGTAGCTAGATTGAGGTACAACTTTCCCTCTCCCCCCTTTGATATACCCCGCTAGAACACGTGGTTGAGGTCATCCCTAGAGGTGATGAAATCCACTAGCAGGCCTCCTAAAGGGAAGAAACACTATTCACTTTTGATCCCCAAGCTTGCACGAAGTGCAAGGGAGAGCATACGTGAGATAATGTTCCTAGGATTGAACAAATAAACACAAGGATAATGAAGGGGTTTTTGATCTCCAAAATCACCAAAAGGTGCGAGGAGAGTGTTAGCACTCATTTTGACATGGGGGTTGTTTTTTCATGATCAGGGGGTTTCTTCATTTGAACCCTTTATCTTCTTGCCCATTTTCCTAAGTGTTGGACCTCCTCAGCATTTTTCAGCTGCAGCATCTATTTTCTTTGAGGAGGAGATCATCATCATCATCTTGTCTTCGTTGATGGTCTACATTATCATGTTTTCTGTCGACTTGTTTTTCATCAGGATCATCATATTTCAATATCGGGTGATGTTTGGATATCATCCTGATCCTGCTGATGAGCTACAGTGTATCCTGATTTTCTTGCGGAGGCGATTTTTCAAGTATCCGGTGATCTTCCAATTATCACCTTGCCCTTTTATGATGATGACGTCACCCCGATCTTCTGAAGGGGTTTTTCTCTAAGTTGTTCGACCTGACTTGTTTTTTCTTAAGGGTCGTCATCATCATCATCATATTTTTAGTTATCACCGTGTTGCTTGCGGGGGTCATCATATTTTCTGCCTTCATGATATTTCGCCGGGGTGATATTTTTATCATCGGGTGATCTTGGTTATGATCATCCTGATGATGTTGTTGAAGAGTTCTAAGTGTGACCCGATATTCACTGGGGTCATCATATTTTGAACGTCAGGATGATCTTAGTCAATATCATCCTGATGATGTTGTATCACTTCATGTTCGTTGTTTTATCATCCTGATGATGCTGACGTCATTCTTATGTCAGGGTGATATCTATTTCTCTGCCTATCTGCATCATGATATTTCCGAAGGAGGGGGTGATATTTTCATATCACCCGGGTGTATGTTTGTTCCAGCGTCATGATGATGCTGATATCAAGGAGATATCCGCCTGCCGGCTTCGTGCATTATCTAGTGGGGGTGATCTTTTCAAGCATCATCATATTCATCTATCGCCCCGATCTTATAGTGGAGCTACAGTGCAACATGATATTTGTGCATCAGGATGATATTTCCAAATATCCGGTTATCTTCCGAATATCATCCTGATGTCGATATGATGATGACATCATCAAGGTCCGGGGGGGTCATATTTCTGACACTGATCATCTTGTGGAGATCCCCCGATATTTGCAAATATGATGATGACGTCATCCGGATATGAGGAGGTGCGCAGTAGGCAGATATGATGATGACGTCAGCAGGATATGATGATGACGTCATCAGGATGTTCATCGGCCAGACTTTTGGTATAGGCTCAACAGGAGGATGTTCCTCCGATGGATAAGGTTGTGCCGATGAAGGCGATTATCATGCAGGTTATATTGCGATATGATGCTGACGTCAGGGTGATTTTTCAAGCGACAGGATATCATGCTGCTGGAGGATGATGATGATGAAGTCTTATACTAGTGTCGTCAGGAGCAAAAGCACCGACATCATATATGCTCATGACCTAGTATATAAAGTGTGAAAAGGTCGCCGCGGGGTGCATGTGGGATAATTGATATCCTGCATATTTTCAAATATCATGATGATGAATCTCGGCGGGAAATGGTTGCGATCGACTGTTTGATGTTTTTCCCAAGGCCGCGAGTTGGTGCGCCATTAATGGCGAAGGTTGCAGAGGTATGGGCGGATCTGGTACCCGATTGAAGGTGTACATCAGCGGATAGTGGCGCAGGGCTCGAGATTTCTTCCTGTCTCCTCCCCTACCTGCTGCATTCATGTTTGGGCGCCAATCTGGTAATGCGTTGAGTGCCATTTTGCTGATACTGTGTATCTGGCAGGATTTTTGGTCAACCATGTAATTAATTGCTGTGGTACACTACCTGGCTGTTATAAGCAGGAAGTGTTACTCATTTGTGGTTGTTGAAAGTTGAAGATTTTTGGCTCTGTAATTCAAAACAAGCTGATCTGGTTGCTCTGTACAGCTTAACCTGTGAGTTTATGTATCTCTTGTTGTATGTTTTTGGCATGAACCCACTGATTTCATGATTAATCTTATATGAGAAATGTTATCTTAGCATGTGTTGTGTTAATTCATTTTCCAGTATTGCATGTATTCTTCTTCTGAATCTGGATATTTGGGTAATGTTTAGATTCTAGAGCATAGAATTCCTATGTTGAATGTCTGATCTTTTAACTTTTGCTCAAGGGGTAGATTAAACTGTTTTCAGGTTGAACATTGGGAAGGGTATACTGCAGTAGGGATGCCATAAGTAGAGATAACTTAACACTCTGTATTGGGAGATATCTGTAAGGCAGATATCACATATATCCCCCTGAAATCCAGTTTTAGCTGTTCATGTTGATCATTCACAGGTGTATGTCTACTGACTCCAGGCCCTGGATAGGCACCAATCATGCTTTGTTTTTGTGTTATAACCATGTCCAGCTTTGCATCCAAACTTAAAATCCAAATCAAAATCTAAAACAAACATTAGGACATTAGAATTAGTTTTAGGATCCTCAGTCCTCTGTCTACAACTGCAAATAGGCCCAAAGCTAGCCCCTTTGCTCTTATCTTTCAGTTTTGGTCTACTTACAGGAGGACTTATCTGCTTTCTGTCAGCATCCCAGCCTTGTATGCATATCCTCATGGATGTTGAGTAGGGAATACCCCCCTAGGTCTTGCAGAGCCTGAAGAAGAAGAAGAGATAAAATATAGAGTCTATCTCCTACACTGTTGGCCCCTGGCCCAGAGATCCTGTTGATCACTGATGGCTACCTTGTAGGGAAATCTGGGAATAAGCATCCAGTCTGGGAAAAAACCAACAGAAATTGGCGACTCTACTGGGGAATTTGTGAAAGAACCCTGGTTTTCAAAAGAAGACAGTTCCTAGTAATAGGTGGCGACTCTGAAGTAATCTCCCAACCGGTCAAAGTAAAATTTATATGCAGGGGAGAAGATCCCAACAAAATCCTTTATTTGAAGAGTTACCAGTAACAAGAAGAATGATGTACAGAAGAAAGGGAGCTGTCTCAGTTAGTCATGAGGGTTCCCCCAGAAAAAGTGATGATGTACAAGATAACCCTAGGCCATCAGGACAGCATGTGCCTTACTTTTCAAATGCAGAAGCTGATATTCAAGGTGCATATGAGAGGCAACAGGGTGGTAGCATGAGAATGAGGTCAGAGGTGTTCCAAGAACGCCCATTTCTAGACCCAAGTGAAAGGTTTGAAGAGGCAGAGTCTCTGAGGAATGAAGAAGATGATGACCAGAATGGTATGAGACCATCTACCTCCAGGCCTAAGGATGAACAGTTAGCTGAAGAAATCAGAAGTCTAAGAGCAGAACTAGAATATCTACAAGCCATGAAAATCAGAGATGATATGAAGTAGAAAGTGCAAGCCTTAAGAACTGCCCAAAATGATTCAGTTCCTACCCTAGAGAATGCAAATGTGCAGAGACATCAGCAAAGATATGAAGTGCAACATCAGCATCATGATGAGAGACAAAATGTGAATGATGCTAGGATACCACTGAACAATGTAGGAAACCAGAATGCAAACAGAAATGTTAATGTTAATCAGTTAAACAGACAGCCCATGCAGTTAGATAGATTCAGGCAGCTGGTGTTTGATGGTATTCCTGGGTATCCTAACCCCATTGACAAGCATCTGAGGCTGCAAGTGCCTAAATTTTCAGGAAACAACACAGTGTCAGGAGAAGATCATCTAAAAGCCTTTCAAAATGTCATGGATAACTTTGAGGTTGAACATGAGGATGTTTTCATGAAGTCATTCATGCAATCCTTAGTAAATGAGGCAAGAGAATGGTACAAGAATCTGCCTGACCGGAGTATTTCATCATGGGATGATTTTAAGAGGATGTTCAAGGAGCAATATGGTGATAAAACTGACCCTAGCTTTTTTGTAAATGAGTTCACCAGTATCACTAAAGGGTCAAATGAGCAAGTTGCAGATTTTAATGCAAGATTTACTAAAGTGTTAAACAAATTGCCACATCACATGAGGCCAAATGAACCAATGTGCATAATATTGTATATCAATGCCTTTGATGCAAAAACTGCATATGGATTAAGAGATAAAGGTCCTACTACTCTCAGGGATGCTTTCAGAATTGCAGTGAATATTGAAAACAACAGGAAAGCATCGGGCAAGACAAATAGAAGAGATGATATAAAAATTCTGCAAAATCCAAATAAGCCTCAGAACACTCAAGGTAGTACATCTGCCCCTGAAGATAAGATAGACAAATTGGCAAATATTGTTAAGGACCTAAGCTATAGATTAGCTAGAAGTGAAAAAGGGATGGGTCCTGATAGGCAAGTCTATCAAAGGCAGGAAAAGAGGCCATCATTACATGATATGCCTTATAACACCAATTGGCATGATGGTAAGCCTGTATTCCCGCGTAACAACACAAATCAGAGGGCTCAACATGTCAAAGAAACTCCTGATCCTCTAAAGAAAGCTATAAATATTGTTGATGATGCTCCATGGTGTATAATTTGTCAGATGCTGCATTCACAGTCACAGTGTATGATTGCTCAATCCTTGTATGATAATGCTACATCTTGTAATGAATGCAATGAGCCACATCATGTGCAGGATGATGATGTTAATATGATGTCCATAGGTAATGGATACACTTTTTATGATGCTGATGAGAATACAGATCATCAAGTTCAGGCCTGCCAACAGTTCCCATATGATGAAGATAATGAAGATAACTATGTGTATGCTCAGAACTCACACAATTTTCTGAGTAATTTACAATGACCTTCTGATGAGGAAATTAGAGCCTTCACAGCTGCAGCAGTTGCTCAAGTCAAAAGCAACTACAATCTCAGAGGTAAAAATCAAGTAGGCAGCCCACATCAGCCAGAAGATATTTCTGCAGGTCAGCTAGTGCATGGTCATAAAGGAACTGAACCACAAAAAAGGCAGTGGGTAAATAATAAACAGAACTTTAGACATAGAACAGGTCATGAATTTCAAGGACCAGAAAACAAAATCCCTCAGGCTGAAGATCAAAGTAAAGGTTCCCAAGACAAGAATGATGATCAGGGAACTATGAAAGTGAAAGCTAAATCAGCTTAGGATAAAAACAAGATTGTGGAGCAAGCTACAACTGTTATACAAAATTATGCTCCATTTGATATAGCTCAGGTCCTCTCTCAGGTAAAGGTCTCTGTTCCACTTATGGAACTCATGAAAGTGGAAGAGATCAAGAATAGGACAATATCCCTAATCTCAGGGGTACCTTTTCAAGCTAAACAAAATGTTTAGACCCAGGGTGAAAAACATGTCATGTGTAATGAAGAAGATGAGACTCTTGAAGTCTATTTAGGAGTGACTATGACAAAGTGTCCTTCACAGGTGGAACCATTTTATGTTTCCCTGGTTATAAATGGAAAAATAAATAGAAATTGTATGCTTGACTCTGGAGCATCTACAAATGTCATGCCTTTGGCCATCATGCAACAAACTGGATTGAAAATTGACAAGGCATGTGGAAAATGTTATGCAATGGATGCCAGAGAGGTACCAGTTATTGGAATCATGAAGGATGTAGATTTCAAACTGGCAGCATTTCCTGAAAAGAGATATAAAATGAATATAACAGTGGTTGACATCAAGCCACAGTATGGTATGTTGTTGTCAAGAAGATGGGCAGCACTAATTGGTGGAAGTATGCAGCTGGACCTGTCATATGCCATGATTCCAATGAATGGCAGGGATGTTAAGCTAATCAGAGAACAAAGATCATCAGAGACAGTGGAAGACCAAGAAGCAAATGAACAAGTATGCTTTGTAGACACTGACTGTGATAACTTCAAGGTTGTCTCAGATGATATAGAAGATAAAAAGAAAAATGTCTGCATTGAAGAGCTGGATCAGCAAGGCTTATGGACCATGTTTTTTGATGGAGCTTGTGCAAAAGAAGGCTCTGGAGCTGGAGTTGTTTTCCTGTCTCCAACTGGTAAGCTCCTCAAGTTCTCTTTCTTGCTGAGGTTTGATTGCACAAACAACATTGCAGAATATGAGGCTTTACTCTTAGGCCTAAATATTGCTCTCAAACATGGAATTAAGATGTTAAGAGTATTTGGGGATTCTGAGCTGATTGTATCCCAAATTAGAGATAAGTATGCTGCAAAAAATAAAAGACTGAAACAATACAAGCATGCTGTTTGGGATACCATTGAACTATTTGATGCATTTTCAATAGGCTGGGTAGAGAGGTCAAAGAATGTTATGGCTGATTTCTTAGCCAATGTTGCAATAAGGCCAGATGACATCACTCTGTCAGGTGTTACAAATGTAGAAATTAAAATTAGGCCTGCAGTACCAGAAAATATATGTAGTTGGCAAGTGTTTAATGATGATAGGGATTTGTTGAAATTTTTGCACTGCATAGATGAATATGAGAATCAAGAAATTGATTTCCAAGCTTTTGTAGAGACTATAGATGGAAAAGAAACTCTTGTGGGAAAAGAGATAATTCAATTGAAGACTAATAAAATCCCTAGAGGGTTGGTAGCTTTGGAAAGAGCTTTTGACAGTAGAGATAAACTGGTCACAAGGACATCTCCCACAAATAAGGAAGATTTAGAAGAGATAAATTTGGGGACATCTCAGGCCCCTCAGAAGGTATACATTGGTAAACAGCTCAAACCACACATTAGAAGTATGCCGATTGCATTACTGAAAAAGTATAAACATGTTTTTGCTTGGTCATATGAGGACCTAAAAGCCTATAGGGAAGATTTATTCCAGCATGAGATCCCATTGAAGCCTGGAGCTAAGCCATTTAGACAAAAGCAAAGACCTATTAATCCTACCTTAGCTCCCAAGATGCAAGAAGAACTCAAAAGGCTCAGGGAAGCTGGAATAATTGTGCCAATCAGACATTCAACTTGGGTGTCTAACCTTGTCCCAGTCAGAAAAAAGAATGGTGATATTAGGCTTTGTGTTGACTTCAGGAACTTGAATGTATCCTCTTTAAAGGATAACTATCCACTGCCTAATATGGAAGCTATGTTGCAGAGAGTGACTGGTTGTGAACTCCTATCCATGATGGATGGATTTTCAGGATATAATCAGGTGAAGGTAAAGGAATCAAAACAGTATAAAACCGCCTTTACCACTCCATGGGGAACTTATGTGTATGTTAGAATCCCATTTGGACTAACCAATGCAGGTGCTACATTTCAAAGAGCAATGGATGTTGCTTTTGCAGGGTTGATTGATTCAATCCTGGCTGTATATCAGGATGACTTGATTGCTTACTCAAAGAAAGAAGAGCAGCATTGTTTGCATCTGGAGCAGATTTTCATAAGAGCACTAGAATATGGTATTTCTTTAAATCCAAAGAAGTGTGCCTTTGGGGTAGTTGAAGGAAAGCTCCTGGGACATATTGTTTCCAAGGATGGAGTCAGGATAGATCCAGAGAGAGTGGCTGCTATTGACAGGATTCAAATGCCAAAAACTGTAAAAGGAGTTCAGTCCTTCTTTGGAAAGATAAATTTTGTTAGGAGATTTGTTCCCAACTTTGCAGAAACCACAAGGAACATTTCCAAGATGATGAAGAAGGATGCAACTGTCAACTGGGAAAGGGAAGCAATAGAATCATTTCAGAGTATCAAAGAGGCAATCAAGATGGCCCATGTTCTTAAATCTCCTAATTTTTCTGGGCCATTCCAAGTATTTTCATTTGCTTCCTTTCATACTGTTGCTGCATGTTTGCTACAAAAAAATGAAGATGGTTTTGAACAGCCCATCGCTTTCTTCAGTATGTCCTTGCAGGCCTCTGAGTTGAAGTATGATATTATGGAAAAACAGGCATATGCACTAGTCAGAGCCATCAAAAGTTTCAGACCATACTTGGTAGGATCATATATAATTGCATATGTACCTCATGCAGCAGTCAAAGACATATTCACTCAGTAGGAGGTGACTGGAAGAAGGTGCAGATGGATAAACAAACTGCAAGAGTTCAACATAGACATACAAGTTACTAAGTTGATAAGAGGACAAGGATTAGCCAAGATGATGGCACAGTCAAACTTGGAAGCATGCCAAGTTAATGCAGTCCAAGATGAGAGTGTAAATGTATCAGGATCTGAATGGTACAAGGGTATTATCTACTACTTGCAAAATCTGAATTGTCCTTCCCATTTCAGTGACAGTCAAAAGAGGACTTTAAAGTTACATGCAATCAGGTATGTTATTGTTCAAGGTGAGCTATACTAGAAAAACCCTGATGGTGTGCTGCTGAGATGTGTGGATGAGGATATGGCTAACAATGTTTTGATTGATATGCATAAAGGATTGTGTGGTGGACATTATACTACCCAAACAACAGCTCATAAAATTCTCAGAGCAGGATATTGGTGGCCCACTCTCTTTTCAGATGCACAAAGTTAGTGAGGAGGTGTGACCCTTGCCAAAGATTTTCAGGAAAGCTGAAATATAATGGTGCTTTACCCCTCAGAACTGTAACTGTGGATGCTCCATTCCAGCAATGGGGAATTGACTTCATAGGGGAAATTGCAGACAAATCAAGTGGGGGACACAGTTGGATTTTGGTGGCAACTGATTACTTTACCAAATGGATTGAGGCCATTCCAACTAAGAGAGCTACAAGTAAAGTGGTGACAGATTTCATACTAGAAAATATTATCATCAGGTGTGGAGTACCATTTAAGATAGTCACTGATAATGCTATGTGCTTCAGATCAAGTGAATTTGTTGATTTTTGCAACAGGTATGGGATAAATCTATCATATACATCACCATATCACCCACAAGGGAATGGTCAAGCAGAATCAAGCAATAAAAGCATCATGAAAATTATCAAAAGGATACTGGACAAGAACAAGAGAGCTTGGGACTCAAAATTGAACTTAGCAATATGGGCTGACAGAGTGACAGTAAAAAGGACTATTGGGATGTCACCTTTTGAGCTAGTATATGGTGCATCAGCTAGATTGCCCATAAACAATCTCCTACTAGTTTACAGATTCATTCAGGAAAATGATGAGGAGATTGAAGATTCCATGACAGAAAGAGTGAATCAGCTGGTTGCATTGGATGAAAACAGAAGGAAAGCCCACCAGATCAATCTCAAAAGACAACAAGATGTGAAATATCAGTTTGACAGGAGAACTACAAAAAGGAAGTTTCAAGTCAATGATCTAGTGCTCATTTGGAATGCTAAAGGTCAAGAAAAGGGTAAACATGGTAAATTTGAACCCTTATGGATGGGCCCATATCAGGTTTGCAATACTCATGGGGAGGATTCTTATTTCCTCCAGGCCCTAGATGGTGAAGTTCTGAAATTGCCTGTGCATGGCCAATTCCTTAAGTTCTATTTTGCATAAACGACTCGTTGCTGTGCACATTTGTAAAAATATGTATGTAGTGTAAATGCCTTGTACAGCTCGCACTTTTTGGCTTTTTGTCTGGTCTGCCCGGAGATCTGGTTCTCGCTGCAGGTTTTCACCTGCACGTCCCCATTCGGAGCCAGTGTTAGCACTCATTTTGACCTGGGGGTTGTTTTTTCATGATCAGGGGGTTTCTTCATTTGAACCCTTTATCTTCTTGCCCATTTTCCTAAGTGTTGGACCTCCTCAGCATTTTTCAGCTGCAGCATCATATTTTATTTGAGGAGGAGATCATCATCATCATCTTGTCTTCGTTGATGGTCTGCATTATCATGTTTTCTGTCGACTTGTTTTTCATCAGGATCATCATATTTCAATATCGGGTGATGTTTGGATATCATCCTGATCCTGCTGATGAGCTACAGTGTATCCTGATTTTCTTGCGGAGGTGATTTTTCAAGTATCCGGTGATCTTCCAATTATCACCTTGCCCTTTTATGATGATGACGTCACCCCGATCTTCTGAAGGGGTTTTTCTCTAAGTTGTTCGACCTGACTTGTTTTTTCTTAAGGGTCGTCATCATCATCATCATATTTTCAGTTATCACCGTGTTGCTTGCGGGGGTCATCATATTTTCTGCCTTCATGATATTTCACCGGGGTGATATTTTTATCATCGGGTGATCTTGGTTATGATCATCCTGATGATGTTGTTGAAGAGTTCTAAGTGTGACCCGATATTCACTGGGGTCATCATATTTTGAACGTCAGGATGATCTTAGTCAATATCATCCTGATGATGTTGTATCACTTCATGTTCGTTGTTTTATCATCCTGATGATGCTGACGTCATTCTTATGTCAGGGTGATATCTATTTCTCTGCCTATCTGCATCATGATATTTCCGAAGGAGGGGGTGATATTTTCATATCACCCGGGTGTATGTTTGTTCCAGCGTCATGATGATGCTGATATCAAGGAGATATCTGCCTGCCGGCTTCGTGCATTATCTAGTGGGGGTGATCTTTTCAAGCATCATCATATTCATCTATCGCCCCGATCTTATAGTGGAGCTACAGTGCAACATGATATTTGTGCATCAGGATGATATTTCCAAATATCCGGTTATCTTCCGAATATCATCCTGATGTCGATATGATGATGACATCATCAAGGTCCGGGGGGGTCATATTTCTGACACTGATCATCTTGTGGAGATCCCCTGATATTTGCAAATATGATGATGACGTCATCCGTATATGAGGAGGTGCGCAGTAGGCAGATATGATGATGACGTCAGCAGGATATGATGATGACGTCATCAGGATGTTCATCGGCCAGACTTTTGGTATAGGCTCAGCAGGAGGATGTTCCTCCGATGGATCAGGTTGTGCCGATGAAGGCGATTATCATGCAGGTTATATTGCGATATGATGCTGACGTCAGGGTGATTTTTCAAGCGACAGGATATCATGCTGCTGGAGGATGATGATGATGAAGTCTTATACTAGTGTCGTCAGGAGCAAAAGCACCGACATCATATATGCTCATGACCTAGTATATAAAGTGTGAAAAGGTTGCCGCGGGGTGCATGTGGGATAATTGATATCCTGCATATTTTCAAATATCATGATGATGAATCTCGGCGGGAAATGGTTGCGATCGATTGTTTGATGTTTTTCCCAAGGCCGCGAGTTGGTGCGCCATTAATGGCGAAGGTTGCAGAGGTATGGGCGGATCTGGTACCCGATTGAAGGTGTACATCAGCGGACAGTGGCGCAGGGCTCGAGATTTCTTCCTGTCTCCTCCCCTACCTGCTGCATTCATGTTTGGGCGCCAATCTGGTAATGCGTTGAGCGCCATTTTGCTGATACTATGTATCTAGCGAGATTTTTGGTCAACCATGTAATTAATTGCTGTGGTACACTACCTGGCTATTATAAGCAGGAAGTGTTACTCATTTGTGGTTGTTGAAAGTTGAAGATTTTTGGCTCTGTAATTCAAAACAAGCTGATCTGGTTGCTCTGTACAGCTTAACCTATGAGTTTATGTATCTCTTGTTGTATGTTTTTGGCATGAACCCACTGATTTCATGATTAATCTTATATGAGAAATGCTATCTTAGCATGTGTTGTGTTAATTCTGTCTTCAGTATTGCATGTATTCTTCTTCTGAATCTGGATATTTGGGTAATGTTTAGATTCTAGAGCATAGAATTCCTATGTTGAATGTCTGATCTTTTAACTTCTGCTCAAGGGGTAGATTAAACTGTTTTCAAGTTGAACATTGGGAAGGGTATACTGCAGTAGGGATGCCATAAGTAGAGATAACTTAACACTCTGTATTGGGAGATATCTGTAAGGCAGATATCACATATATCCCCCTGAAATCCAATTTTAGCTGTTCATGTTGATCATTCACAGGTGTATGTCTACTGACTCCAGGCCCTGGATAGGCACCAATCATGCTTTGTTTTTGTGTTATAACCATGTCCAGCTTTGCATCCAAACTTAAAATCCAAATCAAAATCTAAAACAAACATTAGGACATTAGAATTAGTTTTAGGATCCTCAGTCCTCTGTCTACAACTGCAAATAGGCCCAAAGCTAGCCCCTTTGCTCTTATCTTTCAGTTTTGGTCTACTTACAGGAGGACTTATCTGCTTTCTGTCAGCATCCCAGCCTTGTATGCATATCCTCATGGATGTTGAGTAGGGAATACCCCCCTAGGTCTTGCAGAGCCTGAAGAAGAAGAAGAGATAAAATATAGAGTCTATCTCCTACACTGTTGGCCCCTGGCCCAGAGATCCTGTTGATCACTGATGGCTACCTTGTAGGGAAATCTGGGAATAAGCATCCAGTCTGGGAAAAAACCAACAGAGAGAGCATACACCCTTTTCAAAATGCAAAGACAAAGCAAACAATGTTTAATTACTATCCCCCTAGATTAAACTAAGTGCCTAGATTAGTGATAAAACTATTTCTTTAACATACGAATCTGTAGGAACTTGTTAGTAGTTTCAATGATTTGATCTTTGACATGCGAAGGCTACAAAACAAGTATGTTAGATTGAAAAGATAAGCTTAGTTTTGCAGAAAGAAAATGTATTAGAAATGATAATGAAACCCCTACAAAATCAGAAAAATAATGTTATAATGCAAACATAAAAAGATATGTTCATCACAAGATTGCAATTTCAGATACATTTTTTTTACATAGTCGACATAGATCTAATTATTGTGAAATGTTTTTGACCTAAAAAGTAAAAATACAAAGAAGAGACCCCTACTAAGTTTTTGAGACCTTTCCAGAAATATACAAATGTTTGAAAAAATCCTTGATTTGTGCCTAGAAATGCAGATTTATGAAAACCTATAGTCAACAAAGATTTTATTATTTTGTACCTTATTTGACCTCAAAATTAAAACTGTAAAGAACAGACCCCAATTAGAATTTAAAGAGCTTTCTAGAAATGTAAAAATTTATAACAAATTCATTGATTTACGCACAAAAATGTGCATTTATGAAAAAACATAAAATCATTATAACTCATGCAAAAATGATGATAAACATATTTATTATTTTCTATAGCTTTTTGAGATAATCCAAAAATGTTTGTTAAAATATTGTAGAAACATTAGTAGCCATTTGGAAGATATGATGAAATCTTTAAAACCTAGGGTTTTGTCCAAAAAAGGCATAAACCTGTTGCAAGTATGGGCCTAACTGGTGTTGTCATTGATGTCAACATACTCAGGTTGCATTAATGAGAAGGATTAGATGAGCTGTGTGCTGAGGATATTGAGAAAATCAGTCTCAATCAGGAACAATGAAGAACAGTGATGATAACAAGGTAAAAGTCCAAGATAGGTTGAGGATCAGAGGATGCGGTTTAAAGGGTTTGTAGATATGAGTCTTGAGATGTTCCTGTCAAGATTTCAGAGGTCCGTATGAAGATCTGAAGAAGTTATGGTCGCTCAAGTAGAACCGGTTCCGACATATGTTCAGTGGTGACAGAGTGTCACAGATTGGTCCAGTGAGCTCCGGCATTGCATTAGCTCATTCTGCGGATTGGAGGGAGTGTTGAAGAAGTCCATGTGAAGTGACAACTAGATTTGTTCATGGTTTGGAGGTCTGGAAGCACCTTTTTCCTTATAATAGTGATGACAGACTGTGTTCTTGAAGTTCCAGGTGAAGAGAAGAATTCTAGTAAGCTAATAAAGTGTAGATGTTCTTGGTGTTTTAGGGAAGGTTATGATGATCGCCGGATCATGTCCAGTTCATGTTGGTGGTCCACATTGAAGTTAGAGTTTGGATTTGATGGATAACCACCGGTTGTTGGTGTTCTTTCTGAGACTGGATGACCGGATGTATTACAAGTCTTCCGGATGATTTACAAGTGTTTGCTGACTTAGATGATTGTTCCTAAGTTGATGTCGTGTATAAATAAGGGATTGTGAAGTCATTTCAAAGTGTGTCTTGGTGCGGATGAGTGTGGCATAGTGAAGAAGAAGAGCGAAAGGCAGAGCAGGAGTTTTGGGCTTAAATGGAACTGATCCAGGCATGGTAAAGATGTCAATCGCCAGTTCAAGTTTGTGATACTTGTTACTTTGTAGACAGTGTGTCTCTTGTAGGCAGTGTGCCTCTTGTGAGCAGTGTGCTCAGGTAGTGAGCCCTAATTGGCATGTGCCATCTATTTTTCTTATTCTTCTAACAGAGAATAATCCTTGGGTTAATCACCCTGTGGTTTTTCCCTTGACCGGGTTTTCCACGTCAAAATCTTGGTGTCTCATGTGTTGATGTATATCTGCTCTGGTGTTTATGCTTTATGCTTTCATGAGTGATTAATTGATATGCTATTAAATAACAAAGAGGATTTAAGTGTTTGAATCAGAAGCATGTTTTGGACAACTGATTCACCCCCCCTCTCAGTTGTCTGTCCTGAATCCAACAATTGGTATCAGAGCCAAGTTCCTCTAAAAGGAGCTTAACTGCTTGAGGAGATCCAGGATGTCGTTATACAAGAAGGATAGTCCAAAGTTTGATGGAACCAACTTCTCTCTTTGGAAAGGTCGCATGAAATGTAACTTGTAGTGTATGGGAAAGGCATACTATCCCATGGTCACAAAAGCGTATGCACCTCCACAGGGTGGTCCGACAACTTTAAATGAAATCACAGATGCTGAAAATAATCTGCGAACCAAAGAGGCTCTTCTAAGTGCATTAACTAACTCAGAGCTCTCAAATGTTATTGACCTACCAACTGCCTATGAGATCTAGATTAAACTAGAACTTCTGCATGAAGGAGATGAGTATGTTAAGTGTGCAAGGTTGCAGAGTCTAAAAGGGAAATTTGAAACACTGAAGATGAGAGATGATGAAAATATTACTACCTTTATGCCAAGAGTAAATGAGCTAGTATGTGGAATTAGGAATGCTGGTGGAGTCTTGGATGAAAATGAGATTGTTGGAAAAATTCTCAGATCCCTTCCTACTACCTACAAAATCAAGGTTGCTGCCATTGATGAATTCAGAGCCCATACAACTGTCACAAGAGACCAATTGGCTGGCAAACTAGCTACATTTGAAATGATTGAGTTTGGAGATGATCCCCCCAAGACTAAATCTGCATTCAAAGCCAGTGCCTCTGTGAAAGGTAAACAAAGATTTGATTCGAGAGAAAACTCTTCAAGGAAGCTATCATGATATGATCAAGCAAGAAGAGACATGGAAGTGGAAGAAGCAGAAACAGCTCAACTTGAAGCTCTCATTGCAAAGAGACTACCAAGAGGATCTGGTAAGTATGAAGGAAAATTACCCTTTAAGTGCTTCAACTACAATAAGATTGGTAATTTTGCCTCAAGATGTTCGAAAAGATCTACAAGGTCAAATTCTAACAGACAAAGGTTCCAAAAGAATTGTTATTATGTTCATGAAGAAGATGATAATGAAGGAGTAACAGATGATGAATGAGAGATAAGAAACAAATCTGGAAATGAATGGGTGTTTATTGTCATCAAGGAAGAAGATCCAATATCCTCTGAATCTGTCAATCATAAGGTTGTAGAAAGAGCTTTGGCTGCCCAAGTTGAAGAAAAGGATGATTGGGTTATTGACAGTGGATGCTCTCACCATATGACAAGTGACAAGAACAAGTTCTTAGATTTGGAAAGGTATGAAGGAGGAATGGTAAAGTTTGGTGATAATTCTGCTAGTAGAATCAGAGGTAGGGGAACTATTTCTTTTCATGGAAAGAACAAAACCAGTAATGTACTATATGTTGAAGGATTGAAGCACAATCTTTTTAGTGTTGGATAGTTGGTAGACAAAGGTTATGATCTCCGGTTCAAGAATGGAAAATGTAGGATCTTTGAAAGCTCCAGAACTGAGATTGTATCCGGTACTCCAACAAAAGGTAATATCTTCCATCTAGTTGGTACTAATAAAAGTTGTCTGTTTGTTCAAGTTGATCAGAGTTGGTTATGGCATAGAAGGATGTGTCATGTAAATTTTGATAACATCATCAAGATAAGCAATACTCAGGCTGTAAGAGATCTTCCAAAATTGGTAAAACCTACAAATAGTTTGTGCAAAGAATGTCAGTTGGGTAAATAGAGCAGAGTCTCATTCAAAAGCAAGGATCAGTCCTCTACCGGATTATTAGAATTAGTTCATACTGATCTATGTGGTCCGACAAGAATCAAGAGTATGCAAGGTGATAGTTATTTCATGTTACTGATTGATGACCATTCCCAGATGATGTGGGTTACCTTTCTGAAGGAGAAATCAGAAGCTTTTGAGAAGTTCAAAATCTTCAAGGCTATGGTAGAGAATCAACCTGGATTAAAACTAAAATGTCTGAGGTCTGATAGAGGTGGTGAATTCGCATCCTTTGAATTCATAGATTTTTGTGAGAAGCATGGTATAAAGAGACAGTTATCTACTCCTAGAACTCCACAGCAGAATGGAGTAGTAGAGAGAAAGAACCAGACCATCCAGAAAGCATCCAGGACAATGATGATGGAAGAAAATGTTCCCTAGATGTTTTGGAGAAAAGCTGTCAGCACTACAGTCTATACCCTCAATCGAGTTCAAATTAGAAGCAATACCGGTAAGACTCCTTATGAACTTTGGTTTGGCATTACTCCTACTGTAAGATATTTTAGAGTTTTTGGTAGCAAATGTTACATCAAAAGAGATGAAGATTTAGGCAAGTTTGATGCTAGAAGTGATGAAGGAATATTCTTGGGTTACTCTACTCAAAGCAAAGCATACCAGTGTTATAACAAGAGACTAAGAAAGATGATAGAAAGTAAAATGTGAAGGTTGATGAGGGAATAGAGAAACCCTCAAGGTTTTATGAGTATGATGAAGATGATCAGAATGATGTTCTAGTTCAAGGGGCTCAATCCTCTCCTAAAAGTCAGATTCAGACTGATCCGGTAAATCAAGAAGAAGAGATAGGTCTGAATGAGCCTGATCAAGAAGCAGAAGTGCAAGAGACCCCCAAAGTTCCAAGGTATGTAAGACTGAACCACTCTGAAGATCAGATCATAGGTGACAAAAGCAAAAGTGTGCAAACTAGAAGGAAAATTAATTGCTCAAAATTTAGATGAATATTGTCTGATTTCAAAGATTGAACCTAAGACAATAAATGAAGCCTACAATGATGAAAATTGGACCAAAGCAATGGAGGAAGAGTTGATGCAAATTGAGAAAAATCACACTTGGGATCTTGTTCCTAGACCTAGAAACAAGAATGTGATTGGAACCAAATGGGTCTTCCGGAACAAACTAAATGAAGTTGGTGAAGTAATCAGAAATAAGGCCAGATTAGTCTGCAAAGGCTACTCTCAAATAGAAGGGATTGATTTTGAAGAAACCTTTGCTCCGGTGGCAAGAATTGAAGTAGTTAGACTATTTCTTGCATTTGCTACCTTCAAGGATTTCAAAGTGTATCAGATGGATGTCAAATCTGCTTTCCGGAATGGTGACTTAGAAGAAGAAGTGTACATTGAACAACCGGATGGATTTCAATTATCTGAGCATGGTGATATGGTCTGCAAATTAAAGAAGGCACTGTATGGTCTAAAGCAAGCCCCAAGAGCATGGTATGAGAGGTTGGACAAACATCTTTTGAAGATTGGTTTCAACAAAGGTACTACTGATAGTAACCTATATTTCAAAATTGATTATGAAAACATCTTGATTGTTGAAGTATTTGTTGATGATATCATCTTTGGAGAAGAGACAGTATGTGTAAAACCTTTGCAAATCAAATGAAAAGTGAGTTTGAAATGTCAATGTTTGATAAAATGAATTTCTTCTTAGGTCTGCAAATTACTCAGACAAAGAAAGGAATCTTTATCTCTGAGACCAAATATGTGAAAGAATTGTTGAGGAAATTTGGAATGGAAGATTCAAAGCCAATGAACACTCCCATGGCAACTGGATGTAAGTTTAGCAAAGATGATGACTCTCCTAAGACAGATTAGACCAAGTACAGATCAATGATTGGAGGATTATTGTATCTCACTTAGACTAGACCAAATATAATGCAGGCTGTTGGTCTTGTGGCGAGATTCCAGGCTGATCCCAGAGAATCTCATGTCATGGCAATCAAAAGAATTTTTAGGTACTTAAAAGGAATAGTTGAGTATGGTCTATGGTATCCTAGAGATCATAATTTTTCTCTTCATGCATATACAGATGCAGATTGGGTAGAAGATGTGGATGATAGGAAGAGTACAAGTGGAGGAGCATTCTTTTTGGGAAAACAGTTGGTTTCTTGGCTAAGAAAGAAACAAGAGGCAATATCCCTGTCTACAACTAAAGCAGAATACATTGTAGCAACAAGAAGTTACACTCAAGTTTTGTGGATGAAGTAGATGCTAAGAGATATTTAAGTAGAATATGACGAGCCTATCACAATTTTCTATGATAATTCAAGTGTAAATAAATATTTCTAAGAATCCAGTGTTGCATTCTAAGACTAAGCATATACCTATCAAGTTTCACTTTCTGAGAGAGCAAGTGAACAAGGGTGAAGTCAGATTGGAGTATGTGCCCTCCAAGGATCAGCTTGCAGATATTTTTACTAAACCTCTTCCCAAGGACTCTTTTGAGTATCTTAGGGAGAAGTTAGGGGTTATTACCCCTCCGGTGATGAACTAGGATGCACTGATGTCCATCAATCTGGTGGATATCATAGTCATATCTTGTGATCTAGATTGGTGATGGGAAGCTGCTACTTAGGGGGAGCAGCTGGTATGATTCTGATGTGTTAGAATTGCAAGTATGAGCCCTTTTCCATTGATGTCAAATGGGAGAGAAGACATGTGAAAAACAAGTAGTTGATGATCAAAGGGGGAGCAGTAAAGGAAGAGAATACATGTGAAGGGTTGTTGTTGTTAGGGGGAGCTATGACAGAAAGGAGAAGTTCTTGTCTTGATGGTTTTTCACATCATATGTTGCCATCAATGACAAAGGGGGAGATTGTTGTAAGTATGGGCCTAATCGGTGTTGTCATTGATATCAACATACTCAAGTTGCATTAATGAGAAGGATTGGATGAGCTGTGTGCTGAGGATATTGAGAAAATCAGTCTCAATCAGGAACAGTGAAGAACAGTGATGATAACAAGGTAAAAGTCCAAGATAGGTTGAGGATCAGAGGATGTAGTTTAAAGGGTTTGTAGATATGAGTCTTGAGATGTTCCTGTCAAGATTTCAAAGGTCCGCATGAAGATCTGAAGAAGTTATGGTCACCCAAGTAGAACTGGTTCCGACAGATGTTCAGTGGTTACAGAGTGTCACAGATTGGTCCAATGAGCTCCGGCATTGCATTATCTCATTCTACGGATTGGAGGGAGTGTTGAAGAAGTCCGTGTGAAGTGACAACTAGATTTGTTCATGGTTTGGAGGTCCAGAAGCACCTTTTTCATTATAACAGTGATGACAGATTGTGTTCTTGAAGTTCCGGGTGAAGAAGAGAAGAATTCCAGTAAGCTGATAAAGTGTAGATGTTCTTGGTGTTTTAGGGAAGGTTATGATGATTGCTGGATCATGTCCAGTTCATGTTGGCAGTCTGCATTGAAGTTAGAGTTTGGATTTGATGGATAACCACCGGTTGTTGGTGTTCTTTCTGAGACTAGCCGATCGGATGTATTACAAGTCTTCTGGATGATTTACAAGTGTTTGCTGACTTAGATGATTGTTCCTAAGTTGATGTCATGTATAAATAAGGGATTATGAAGTCATTTCAAAGTGTTTCTTGGTGCGGATGAGTGTGGCATAGTGAAGAAGAAGAGCAAAAGGCAGAGCAAGAGTTTTGGGCTTAAATGGAACTTATCCAGGCATGGTAAAGATGTCAATTGCTAGTTCAAGTTTGTGATACTTGTTACTTTGTAGACAGTGTGTCTCTTGTAGGCAGTGTGCCTCTTGTAAGCAGTGTGCTTGGGTAGTGAGCCCTTATTGGCATGTGCCATCTATTTTTCTTATTCTTCTAATAGAGAATAATCCTTGGGTTAATCACCCCGTGGTTTTTCCCTTGACCAGGTTTTCCACGTCAAAATCTTGGTGTCTCATGTGTTGATGTATATCTTCTCTGGTGTTTATGATTTATGCTTTCATGAGTGATTAATTGATATGCTATTAAATAACAAAGAGGATTTAAGTGTTTGAATTAGAAGCAAGTTTTGGACAACTGATTCATCCCCCCCTCTCAGTTGTCTATCCTAAATCCAACAAAACCTACAACAAAATGTTAACAAAACCTGCAAAAAGAAAGCTAGATCAAGAGATGTGAGTCAATAAAAAATAACCGAGTGTGTCAAAATGAAACCCAGAAAATCATGCAAGACAATAACATAAAGATAAACAAAGCAAATATGCCTTCAAACCTTGCACAAAATCAGACTTTTTATAGGACAAAATGGAGTGCATCTAAGCTCCATTGATTTGTCTTATGGATGTATTGTGGGCTGCTCACATAACCAACATAACCTTGATAGAAAATGATAGAAAATAATATGTGATATGAGCATGTGTACGAAAGTGTGTGAGAGAGTGTGAGGGTTTGAAATGAAAATGGAAGTTTGATTTATCAAAGGAGAGGAAACCAAATGGATGGCCAAGATTAGAAGGGTGAGGGATGAGGTGGATGGATATGATTGAAAGTCAATCTTAGTACTTATGACGCACCACAAATGAGGGTGATAGGTGACTAAAATTAGGATGAGAGTGGGAATAAATGGAATTTTTAATTGATTTTGGAGAGGAAGTGCTTATGACACACAATTAAAGAGTTTAAAAATAGGGATGTGAGTGGGATAAATAATTTAAATAATAAAATTATTTAAACTATGGGAGACATGTGGGATTTAAATAAATATTTAACTTATTTAAATTGGATGATGAAGGAAAATGGGATTAAATAAATAAGATTTATTTAATTTAGTGTAAGAGGAGGTTAAATGGATAAGAGGGATTAGTTAAATAAATCTAATTTATTTAACTAATGGGAATGATGGAAGGGGTCATGAAAGGGACCTAGAAGAAAATATGTTGCAAGGTAATGTTGTAAGACATGGTCAAATTTAGGTGTCTACAATAACATCATGTTTGTTTTTTGACATAGGAAAACCCTGAATAAAATCCATGCTTATCACTTGCCACTTATACTCAAGAATGTCATGGGGATACAATAGTCTTGTTAGGTGAGCATGCTCTGCCGTAACTCACTGCCACTCTAAACATAATTCCATGAACTCTGTCACATCTCATTTAAGTCTAGGCCAAAAATATAGAGGCCTCAAATCTACCAACATTTTATTCACACTTGGATGTCTTGAATAAGGTGCATTGTGTGCCTCCTCAAGAATCAATTTCCTCAATTCTCCTTGGTTCGAAACATACATCCTTCCCTGATATCTTAAAATTCTATCTGGCTCAAACATATATCCATCAAAATGGTGATCTAATGGTCCCCTCTCTAGAGTTGACCTTACCATTAAATACTGATCATCCTCTTGTAAATTACGAAGTACCTACTATCTAAAAGTGGACTAGGTGGTTGCTATAACTAAAATATGCCTTCACTTGCTGAGAGCATCTACTACCCTATTTTCCTTTCGTTTAATATACTCAATCTCAAAATCATATTCACTAAGGAACTCGAACCATTGTCATTTTCAAGTATTAAGGTTTGGTTGGGTGAAAATGTATTCAAGCCCTAGATGATCTGTCTTTAGCTCAAAAGATTTCCCCAAAAGGAAATGTCTCCACATCTATATTGCATGCACAATTGTTGCCAACTTTAAATCATGAGGTGTGTAGTTCTAATCATACAACTTTAACTTCCTTAATTCATAAAGTACTACCTTCCCATTTTGCATAATCACCCCACTTATGCCTTCTCTAGAGGCATAAGTTATGGCATTAAATCAACAATTCGGATTAGGTACAATGAGGATTAGGGTAGCTGTAAGTTTTTTCTTTAGAGTTTGCAAAGCTTTCTCACATTTTTTTGTCAATTCAAATCTCTTTCCCTTTCTTTGAAGAGAGGTAATAGGGTTTACAATCCTAGAAAACCCTTTGACAAATCTTCTGTAATAACTTGCAAGTCCTATGAAATTGAGGACTTCCTCAATATTCTGAGGTGTTGACCATTCCACTATTGCCTTAATCTTATCTGCATCCACTGAAACACCTCCGGCTGAAATGATATGACCTAAATAGTGCACTTTTTCTTGATAAAAAGTACACTTGGATAGCTTTCCATAAAGTTGATGTTCTCTTAGTCGCTGCAACACTATCCTCAAATGTTTTTCGTGCTCCTCAACAAATTTAGAATAAACCAAAATATCATCAAGAAAAACTAGAACAAAATTATCCAAATAATCTCTGAACACACTATTCATTAGATTCATGAAGGTTGCAGGGGCATTGCTTAACCCAAAAGGTACAATAGTAAACTCATAATGGTGGGTCCTAAAAGTTGTTTTAGAAATATATTCTTCCTTAATTCTCAGCTGATGATATCCAGACTTAAGGTTGATTTTGGAAAATACAGATGCTCCTTTCATTTGGTCAAAAAGGTCATCAATCCTTGGAAGAGGATACCTATTCTTAATAGTTTCTTTATTAAGCATTCTATAATCGATACACAATAGGTCTAATCATACCTTTATCAAGTAATTCTTGAAGTTGGATCTTCAACTCATATAACTTTGTGGTAGTCATTATATAAGGAGCCTTTGACTATGGCTCAGTCCCTGGTAAAATTTCTATAGAGAAGTCAAATTCTCTTTTTGGTAGTAACCTTGGCAACTCTACCAAAAAAACATCCTTAAATTCTTGGACGATAGGATAATCTTCAATCGTTGGTTCTCTATCATTATCAAGGTCATTAATGTGGATGGAATACAAAGTACATCCCTTCCTTTGAGCCTTCTTTAACTACAAGGCTGAAATGTGCCTAAGGTTTAAAGGTTTTTGAACACCACGAATCTCGGTAGGCCTACCCAAATCATCAAGACAAGGTACTAACTTATCTTGACAATTTACTATAGACTTGTGCTCAGACAACCAATTAATTTCCAAAATCACATCATATGATCCTAATGTTGAAATTAGGGCAGACAACTAAGAGGGGGCAGTGAATCAGTTGTCAAAAAATTTTTATCTCTTGTTGTATTTAATCTTCTTTACCACTTATTAACAGATTAATGATATAACCATGAAAGCATGAATCAACAACACATGAGTAGAAACATAATCAACACACATAACACTAGGATTTTTACGTGGAAACCTGGTTAAAGGAAAAACCACGATAAGGGTTAACCCACAAGATTTATTCGATGTTAAAAGAATAGAAAAATGGGAAGGCACTTGCCTTCGGGCACACTGCCCAGAGCTCACTGCCTATAAGAACATTCACAATGTTAACACTGAAGAGTTGAACTAAGAAACAACATCTTCTTCATGCAAGGTTCAGTTCCATTGAAGTGCACAACACCTCTTCTCTACTCCCACTCACTTCCTCACTACATCCGTATCTTCACTCACCACCACTCATTTCCACAACTTCATAACACTTATTTATACATGTCATCGACTTTGGAATGAACATCAAAGTCGGCCAAATAATCATCTATCTGGAACATTCTCCAAGATAGGCATTACAAGCAATTACAATCACAAGACTTGACTTAATACAAAATGCTACATGCAAACCACTCCTCTGTTAGCCAAGCATAGCTAGGACTCAATTCTTCCTCGAACAACACGCAAAGCTCCATAGAACTTCTCTTAGATCATCCACAACATGCACCAAGCATCTGGTCAGCCAAGACTAGAAAGAACAACAACACTCAAGGAGAAATATTCAACCATGAGCTCAATCCTTAATGTGGACCACAAACACAATAGGCACATGATCTAGAGACCACCATAAGCACAATGAAATCAAGAAGAACAACCGCACCACCTCAAATCACCAGAAACACTTGCATCTTCATTTGAGAACTTAAGAACACTAACTGTCATGATTGTCACACTAGAAAGATTTCTTGCGGACCTCCAAACCACAAACCACTTGAGTTGTAGATACACACCAACATCCCAAACATACCTCTAGAACCGCAGGCCATAATATTTGAATACGGAGCAATCTAGACCAAATTCCTATCACTCTGTTACCTCTGAACAACTGCAAAACCTAGTTCTACTCATATGGCCATAACTTCACCAATACTTCATGCGGACCTCTCAAATCTTATTTGGAGCAACTTCAGACATTCCTCTACAAACCCTTTAATTTGCAGACTTTGATCTTCATATCACTGGGAATGTGGAGCAATCTACTTCATTGAACTGCACTGTCTTCACTATTTCTGACAATGAGATATGTAACTCACTTGTTTCTTCTGGAGAGGCTAATTTTCTCAATATCCTCAACATGCAAGTCTTCTAAACAAGTAATAGAATAAGATACAGTTGACACCAATGACAACAAGGATATGTTGACATCACTGACAACACTGATTAGGTACATATTTGCAACAATCTACCCCTTTGTCATTAATGGCAACATATGATGTGAAAAACTGATTCAACCATCAAGATAAGAACTTCTCCCCCTTTCCCTTATCACACCTGCAGCCACTTTCTTCACCACTCCCCTTTCACCAGCAACTACTCACTTCCATCCAATTTTTACACATAACTTCTCTCCCCCTTTGACATCAATGGCAAAGGGCACATGTTTGCAAACATCCCTCCCCCTTTTTGTTTCTTAGATAAAACCAAATTGAACTTCTAGAGTTACCATACTGACTACTCCCCCTAAGTAGTATCCCCTTAACACCAATCCAGATCACAAGATATGACTGTGAGTTCCACTAGACTAATGCACACTAGTGCACCTTAGTTCTAATAAAAAAGGGGTAATAACCCCTAGCTTCTCTTTGAGATACTCAAAAGTGTCCTTAGGTAGAGGCTTAGTGAAGATATCCGCAATCTGATCCTTTGAAGGAACAAACTCCAATTTGACTTCATTCTCATTTACCTTCTCTCTCAAAAAGTGAAACTTGGATATGTGCTTTGTCTTTGAATGCAACACCAGATTCTTTGAGATGTTTATTGCAATTGAATTATCATAGAAGATTGTAACAGGCTCTTCAAACACAATTCTGATATCCTTCAACATTTGCTTCATCCACAAAACTTGAGTACAATTACTTTTTGTTGCTATACTCTGCCTTTGCAATAGATAGAGATATTGCCTCCTGCTTTTTGCTCAACCAAGAAACCAATCTCTTTCCCAAGAAAATGCACCACCACTAGTACTCTTCATGTCATCCATATCTCCTGCCCAATCAGCATCTATATATGCATGAAGAGTGAAATCATCCTCCTTAGGATACCATAAGCCATAATCAGATGTTCCCTTCACATATCTAAAAAATCTTTTGACTGCTACAACATGAGATTCTCTAGGATCAGTTTGAAATCTAACAAGGGCAACTACATTCATAATATTAGGTTTGGTATGGGTCAGATAAAGCAGTCCTCCAATCATTGATCTATACCTTTTCTTATTTGACTTAGGGGAATCATCATCTTTACTCAACTTGCATCCAGTTATCATAGGGGTACTCACTAGATTTGAATCCTCCATTCCAAACTTTTTCAACAACTCTTTTACATACTTAGACTGAGATATGAATATGCCCTTATCTGACTAAATGATTTGCAGACCCAAGTAGAAATTCATTTCACCAAGCATGGACATTGCAAATTCACTTTGCATCTGATCAACAATTTTTTTACACATTCTCTCATTTCCACCAAAGATGATATCATCAAGAAATATCTCAATAATCAAGATGTGTTCATGATCAATTTTAAAATAAAGATTACTGTCAACTGTACCTTTGCTAAAACCTAACTTTAGCAGATACTTATCTAATCTTGCATACCAGGCTCTTGGGGCTTGTTTAAGTCCATACAGTGCTTTCCTCAATCTGCAGACCTTATCTCCTTGATTAGACAATTGGAATCCTTCCGGTTGCTCAATGTAGACTTCTTCTTCCAACTCACCATTCAAGAATGCTGACTCGACATCCATCTGGTAAACTTTGAAATCTTTGTAAGTAGCAAAGGCAAGAAATAATCTGACTGCTTCAATTCTTGCCACCAGAGCAAAAGTTTCTTCAAAATCAATTCCCTCTACTTGAGAATATCCTTTGCACACCAATCTTTCTTTGTTTCTCACAACTTCACCATCTTTATTCAATTTATTCTGGAAGACCCGTTTAGTTCCAATTACATTTTTGTTTTTAGGTCTAGGAACAAGATCCCAAGTATGATTCTTTTTAATTTGCATTAATTCTTCTTCCATTGCTTTTACCCAACTTTCATCATTACAAGCTTCATTCACTGATGTTGGTTCAATCTTTGAAATTAAACAATACTCTTCTTATTCTTCAACAATTTTTCTTCTAGTTTGAACACCTTTATTTCTATCTCTTATAATCTAATCTTCAAAATGATTCAACCTCACATGCCTAGGAGTTTTGGGATTTTCTTGAACTTTTGATTCTTGAACTTGTTCCTCAACATTTGCACTAGCTTCTTGAGTCATTCTCCAGAGCAATCTGAATCTGAGTTTGACGACTTTCAGTTTGATCATTTGATTCATATCCACAAGACTTGGAGGGTCTCTCCTTTCTTTTATCAACCTTGACATTAGCACTTTCAACAATCCTTTTCAATCTCTTGTTAAAGCATCGGTATGCCTTGCTTTGGTTAGAATAACCTAGAAATAATCCTTCATCACACCTTGCATCAAACTTGCCTAGATCTTCATCTCTTTTGATATAGCATTTACTACCAAAAACTCTGAAGCATTTCACATTAGGAGCATTTCCAAACCATAGTTCATAAGGTGTTTTACCAGTATTACCTTTGATCTGCACCTGGTTAAGAGTGTAGACAATAGTACTCACAACCTCTCTCCAATAGATGTAGAACATTTTCTTCCATCATCATGGTTCTAGTAGCCTCTTGAATAGTCTAGTTCTTCCTTTCCACAACTCCATTCTACTGAGGAGTCCTAGGAGCAGATAATTGTCTTCTTATTCCATGCTTTTCACAAAATGCATTAAACTCACCGAAGTTAAACTCTCCACCTTTGTCAGATCTCAGACACTTTATCTTCACACCAATCTCATTCTCCACCCTAGCCTTGAACACCTTGAATCTGTCAAGAGCCTTTGATTTCTCTTTCAAGAAAGTGACCCACATCATCTGGGAGTGATCATCAATCAGCAAGATAAAGTATCTGTCTCCTTACAAACTCCTAACTGTAGCAGGACCACACAAATCAATGTACAAAAGTTCCAACAATCCACTTGAAAATTGTTCTTTACTTTTGAATGTAGTTCTACTCTCTTTGCCCAACTAACATTCCTTACACATGCTATTAGCAAGTTTTACAAGCTTTGGAAGATCTCTCATAGCCTGAGTAGTACTTATCTTGACAATATTATCAAAGTTTACATGACACATTCTCCTATGCCATAACCAACTCTGATCAATCTAAAAAATCAAACAACTTTTACCAGTACCACTTAAATGAAAGATATTACCTCTAGTCTATGTACCAGATGCAATCTCAGTTCCAGAGATTTCCAAAATTCTACATTTTCCATCCTTGAATTGGAGATAAGGGCTTCAAGTTCTTCAAGCTCTGATTCATCTTCTTCAAGTTCCTTCCTTGCCTTCCCATATTTGGTTAACCTTCTTGAAGAGCTTTCACCTGGATCAAATCTTTGCTTCCTGGAAACACTGGCCTTAAAAGCAGATTCTAATTTAGGAAGAGAATCACCAAACTCACTCATTTCAAATGCTAAAAGCTTGCCAACCAACTGATCCCTTGTAATAGTTGTCACAATCCTAATCTTCTCAATAGCAGCAACTTTATGCTTGTATGAAGCAGGTAAGGATCTGAGTACCTTGGCAACAATCTCTGATTCTTCTAGTATTCCACTAGCAATCCTGATACTGCTCACAAGTTCATTCACCTTCTACATATAGGAAGTGATGTTTTCATCTTCACTCATCCTCAAACATTCGTATCTACCCTTCAGGCTCTATAACTTGGCACATTTGACATATGCATCACCTTCATATAGGGTTTCCAACTTCATCCAGAATTCATGAGTTGTTTTCAATTCTAGGACATTTGTCATTTCTGTAATAGTCAGGGCACTCAACAATGCTTCTTTAGCTCGAATGTTGTATTTAGCTTCTTTGAGTTCATCTGGAGTTGAAGGACCTTTCTCCGGAGGCTTATACTCATCCTTAGTTATCAACCAATAAGGATCACCCATACATTTCCAATGACACTCCATCCGATTCTTCCAAAGAGAGTAATTTGTTCTGTCAAATCTCGGACTATCCTTCTTGTATGTCGACATCCTGGATATGCTCAAGTGGTCAAACTTCTTTTAGAGGAACTTGGCTCTGATACCAATTGTTGAAATTAGGGCAGACAACTAAGAGGGGAGGTGAATCATTTGTCGCAAAACTTTTATCTCTTGCTGTATTTAATCTTCTTTACCACTTATTAACAGATTAATGATATAACCATGAAAGCATGAATCAACAACACATTAGCAAAAACATAATCAACACACATAAAACTAGGATTTTTATGTGGAAACCCAATTAGGGGAAAAACCATGGTGGGGGTTAACCCACAAGATTTATTCTCTTTTAAAAGAACAAAAAAATGGGAAGTGCCTTGCCTTCGGGCACACTGCTCAAAGGAGGCTCACTGCCTACAAGAACATTCACAATGTTAACACTGATGGGTTGAACTAAGAAACAACGTCTTCTTCATGCAAGGTTTAGTTCCATTGAAGCACACAACACCTCTACTCGGCCCTGTTGTGATGTTCACAACACGCCCCATTTTACTCCTTAGCAAAATGAGGACCCCTGCTGTGTCTTTTGCTTTTGCTTGTGTGTTGTTCTGCTTGGTGGTAAAGGGAAAAGGAAGTGAAATAGTTGCAAACCTTGTTGAAAATAGAGAAAAATATCATTAAGTGCCAAAGCAGAATATGGGTGAATTCCTTGTCAAAAATGAATAAGGGTTGCTTTTTGAACCATTTTAAAATTCCCTGTATTCTGCAAGTTATGTGTGTTTTTTGGTAAATGCACTGTAGGAAGGTTTGTATGTTGCATATACAAGGTCATTTGTATATGCAAGGTTGTACATATGCAAAGTTGTTTGTTATCAGGTTTGGATACATTGTTTACTTGTATGCATTTGGCTAATGTTTTATTTATACATACAAGGTGGACCCGACGCAAGTAAAAGTTGAAATGAATGTTCAGTTAAATCTGTCAGATGCATCTTATGTTTGTATGTATCTTACATACAAAGCAGCTATACAACAATTTATACATTGTGCAGAACTGAAATGATTATGAAATAACGTTAAGTTGTTGTATGTTTTGATACATACATTACGAAACATACAAAGTAAAGATGCAACAGTATATACATGCCACGGAACTGAAAAAAGTTATGAAATGAGAAAAGTCCTTGTATGTTTCGCGCATTGTATGTACATTGTAGTATACATACATTGTAGGACATACAATGCAAAATTCAAAGAGGATTAAAATTTGGTTAATCTGATGTATCATTACTTAATGTATATTAGATGATACATTGCACTTTGTACATGCAAGCTGTGGAACCAGAAAGGTTATTAATTATGGTAAAGTTGTATGTTTGTGCTTTGTATGTATCTTGCATACATTGCGATATGCATTGGCGATATGCATGCCGTGGAATGGAAAAGTTATGAAGAAAAGTTAAATCATTGTACATTCCACACCTTGTATGTATGTTTCAAAACATACATTGCACTTGATACATACAAGCCAGAATTCAAAGGAGTTTAAAATCTGGTATATGCAATGTATCACACCTAAATGTATATTGGAAGATGCATTATACATCGCAGATCTGACAAGTAAGTAAACTGCGGTTTATAAAGAGGTTGAAGTTCGAAAGGGTTATACAAAGGATGTTGTATGTATCTGTGGGCATGTATCTAAAAGACATATACAAGCGAGATATACAAGTGATAGATACAAAGGTAAGGATGCATTCTCGGACACAAAGAGAAGGTTAAATATGAAAAAGTGGTTGTATGTTTAGGACACTTGTATATTTATGATGTACATGCCTGATATACAAGGAATTAAGTATGCGAAAAGGCGGGAAAGCAAAGTGGGAAGATTTTAAAGCTGTTTTAGGGCCCGATAGCTATTTTTTGGTCAGCGATGGTTGACTCAACCATTCTTGACATTGTATGTGCATTTGGATATGCGGATGTTCATACATACTAAATATTCATAGCTTGATATCTATGTTTACATATTCTGAGCCTGATTTTAAATGTTTATCTTCCTACTGGTTTATTAAATGATGGTGCTTAATTCTTGACTGTTTGTTGCAAGATGTTGGAGCTGTTTGAGGATAGGTTCGATGTTGCAGATTGAAGTAGCTGAAAATTGTAGAGTTGCGGACACAGAGGCAACATGAACCTGAGCTGAGGAGGATATTGTCATATGCTATGTACCAGCTAGAAGGTGGACTAAGTTGAAGATGCTAGAATATTCTTTGCCAGCTGTGTGATTGCCAATTGGCAAGCACGTGCTATTCATCTGGACCGTTGATTGTTATAAGAGGATCCTGATCCTTGGATCGTTGTAACCGTTTTCTGGCTTCTATCCTATAAAGGGGCCATGGCTTACTATTTTTTTTTTTTTTCTTATGCACCTGGTAAACTTTTTAACGTGACCGGCGACGCTGGTGCAACACACCCTCCGGCTCCACGTGAATGCTTTTGCCTGGAGCAATGAACCAGTGAGGCCACAACTAGGGACCTCATCCCCTAGGAAGAACACTTCAAACTCGCGAACTCATTGGCCCAGCGAAGGCATAAAGCCTTGTGAGCTCGTTGGCCCAGCGGGGTTTGAACTCTGGTGGCCGCCACTACATCCTGAGCAACTTAACCACCGAACCATGCCATCATCAGCAACCATGGCTTACTATAAAGAAAAGGGAGGTCAATCATTTTAAATCTGACCAAGCCAATTTCATATAGGAGATTGAATTACTGAGACTAATGAGGACTAAATTGTTGAAATGTCAAGGTTCTTTCTTCAGATCACTGTAAATGTACTTGTTCTAAAGCATACTGAATGGAGATGAAGCTTTAGATTACATCCTTATTGTAAACTTTACGTAATCTTCAAGTTGATTTCTGGATATGTAATGGTGAATGTTGTGTTCAATAGAAGCACTTTCATTTTATTGCATATTGTTGTCAACTTTTCCTTTGAAGATTTGCACTGGATCATGCAGATTTGTGGAATGTCCTGGTGAAGTATGATTTCTAGTTTTCTTCTCTTCATTGCTGTATCAGAACATGTATGTGGATCAGTGATCTCAGTCAAGTGATTTTGGGAATCTCATTCTTTAACCCTTTTTTCTCATTTTAATTTCATTGGAATCACTTCCATAACTACAAATCATGATAAATAATAAGTAGAACAGAGAAATATGCTGACATCCCATAGGTAACTGAATATCATTAGCATATTTGAGCTAAATGCATGTAGTGTTGAAAATATCATGCAAAGAATGATAAATAATGATGGAAATCATGCAAATATCAACATGTAGGCACATTATTTGAGTGAATTCATAGTGTAGAGGTATAATTGGTGGAAATTTAAGCAGAGCAGACATAAAGGACAGGATATTTGGAGGAATACTGATGAACTTTTCAGAAATTACTAGAGAACGTAAGGCCCCTGAATGATTAACAACAACACACATCAACCACTAAGTAAGGTCAGTAGATTATGAACTAATCAACGGAGACTTGGGATCATGAATTCTTTCAATTCATCATATCTTTCAAGATAAACAAAGGTTGTTGTGTAACTTTTATTTCATGTTTGTTTGAGTAACATCATCATCAACATAAATTGGCACTAGAAGGAGGGCCTCAACAGAGAATCTGTGGTTTTCTGTAAATGTTGCATAAATATTTCATCATTTATGTTAAATATTCACAAATATCTCTTGTCTGAGAAGATTTGAATGTGTATTTGCAAACATTCAACTCAAATGATGAAATATTTAGTTTGATTTTCTAAGCTTTCAAGTTTTATCCTGAGATATGATAGATTTCAAAATCCTAAAAATTGAAAATAGAGTATCATTTTGATGGATGCGTATGAAGACAATTGTCAAGTTAACATTCCTTTATTTCAGGAAACTTTGAATAAACAACTTTATCCTCAAAGTTTATGTAACTTTGGTTTATCCAGTTGTTGTAGGATACACAAGTCTATGGAACACGGGTGAAATTAATTGTTTAACTTTCCTCACCAGGATAGATTTATATTTGAAAGGACTAATTCTTTTCTTAGATGTGTTCAGGGCTGAAGTCTGGCAGGAAAATGAAGAAATTCTAGAACAGCAAGAAGAGACAACACCGGTAATCACGAGTTGGTTAGAAAATAGAATAGCTGAATTAGTTCTAGAAGGGAAAGATGAGGAAGCATCTTTCCTTGAGTCATTTTATGGTAAGATTGATAGGAGTTCTCTACTTCCTAGTATAGGTAAAGGGGATTGTAGGTATGAATCTTTCAAAATTTGTAGAGAAGAAACCACTTGTCAGGGTAGTCTTTGATTCTGATCCTAATACTTTTGATAAGGATAGTGAAGCATCTTTCCTTGAGTCATTTTATGGTAAAAAGAAATGTAGATAGATGGAAGAATTTAAATGCATTGCTACTAAAGAAATTCCTATGATAGTAACCCAGGGAGTTGTAGAAAAGGAAATAAATGTTGATTTACTATCTAACTTGTTTAAATTGAGTGATCAAATGCAAGAATGTTGTAGGTCAATGGAACTAGACACTCTACTAGATGGAAAATGTGAAGTATTTGATGAACAATTTGTGAAAGTTGAAGATGCAGAAAGCTTTGGAGTTGTTGTGCATGATCATATGTCAATCTGGCACTGTTTTGAAAATGAAATAGGGGAGTATTCCCATCAGTTGAAAGTTGTTTCACCTTTACAGTCAAATGATTTAGAAATGATAAATTTATGTATACCAGGTTATGATGATAAAGATACTCATTTAGATGCTGATGTGCTGAGAATTGAAGAAAACATTGAGAAGTTTCATGAACTGGAGGATAAACTATATATCCAGAATAAAGAGATAGATGTGGATAAGGATGAAGAAATAATGCATCAAGAGTCATACCTTCTTCAAGATGAAGTGAGACCAGCTGGCAGTGAACCGGCATGTACTGCAGAACCAGAGATGCACTAGGTTGTATTTTTCCTTTCCACAGTAAATGATGTTGATTATTATTTTGATTATGAAAATTCAAGAGATAGAACATGCATATGGATTAGTCATGAACATGATGAACTTCCTCAGTTGCTGATAATCAGAGGTTATTCTGTTAAACACAATGAATTTAGAATACAAGAATTTTTTTAGAATACAAAGATGAATTTGCTAGGATTAGAACCATGACTAGTGCCCTGATGCTACTACACAATCTAGGGAAGTAGTGCAAATACAGGTGTCTTTAGGTCTTTTCCTGGGTGTTATTTGCCTTGTAGGGTCATGTGTATCATAGTGTGCATATTTGGTTAGTTGTTTGTATAGTCTTCTTGTTTTGGTTTGCTTTGTTGTTTCCTCAGCAGGGATCTTTATTTTGATTTAGAGTATGCAGGAGCAAACTAACAATCAAAAAACAATGGAAAATTCAGAACATTTAGGTTAATTATTTGAAATTTATGCATAATTTGTTGTGAATGTCATGAATGTAGAAAGTTAGTTGACTTGTGAAATCTTGTATTCAATAACTGTGGGTTGAGTATTCAAGGGAAATTTCTCAAAATGACACACCTAAAATCCTTGGGTTTGTTGAACTTCCCAATGTAGATATTAGGTGAAAAATTAGAGGTCACCCTTGCTACCATTGCAATTCTTAGCTTAATTTCAGCAAGTGACCACTCCTTGCATCATAAAGTTACAAATGTTATATCTTATGAAATCTCTATCAAAATATAAAATAAATAAAATAATAATATGGATTTTACTAAAAATCTAGATTAAGCCATCTAAGTAAATCTACTGAGGCTATAGACGCTTGCTGGCAGTGGGGTTCTACTTTGGAGAATTGTAACGATAACCTTGCCGGGGCTATGAACACTTGCTGGCAGCAAGGCTCTATCTGGTTGGCTATGAGGGAATGACATCAACTAGGTAGTCTAATATCAGTCATTGGTTTGTTCAACTAATTTTCAAGATAAGGATTATTAATCACGTGCACCCACTTAAACTGAAAAAGAAAATTCATGCACCTTATTGAATACATTGAGTCTCAAGTTAAATAATGATTTACAGAAAAGATAGTTCGAAGTTATGAATTTATTTCATTCAGTTTCCTTTAATGGTTTTAATTTGATTGTTTTGTTTGGTGGCTAGTTGTTGTGATGTTCACAACATGCCCCATTTTACTCCTTAGCAAAATGAGGACCCCTGTTGTGGCTTTTACTTTTGCTTGTGTGTGTTGTTCTACTTGGTGGTAAAGGGAAAAGGAAGTGAAATAGTTGCAAACCTTGTTGAAAATAGAGAAAAATAGCATTAAGTGTCAGAGTAGAATATGGGTGAATTCCTTGTCAAAAATGAATAAGGGTTGCTTTTTGAACCATTTTAAAATTCCCTATATTTTGCAAGTTATGTGTGTTTTTTGGTAAATGCACTGTAGGAAGGTTTGTATGTTGCATATATAAGGTCATTTGTATATGCAAGGTCGTACATATGCAAAGCTATTTGTTATCAAGTTTGGATACATTGTTTACTTGTATGCATTTGGCTAATGTTTTATTTATACATACAAGGTGGACCTGACGCAAGTAAAAGTTGAAATGAATGTTCAGTTAAATCCCCCAGATGCATCTTATGTTTGTATGTATCTTACATACAAAGCGGATATACAACAATTTATACATTGCATGGAACTGAAATGATTATGAAATAACGTTAAGTTGTTGTATCTTTTGATACATACATTGCAAAACATACAAAGTAAAGATGCAACAGTATATACATGTTGCGGAACTGAAAAAGTTATGAAATGAGAAAAGTCCTTGTATGTTTCGCGCATTGTATGTACATTGCGGTATACATACATTGTGGGACATACAACATGAAATTCAAAGAGGATTAAAATTTGGTTAATCTGATATATCATTACTTAATGTATATCAAATGATACATTGTACTTTGTACATGCAAGCTACGGAACTGGAAGGTTACAAATTATGGTAAAGTCATTGTATGTTTGTGCTTTGTATGTATCTTGCATACATTGCAATATGCATGCCACGGAACTGAAAAGTTATGAAGAAAAGTTAAATCCTTGTACATTCTGTGCCTTGTATGTATGTTTCGAAACATACATTGCACTTGATACATACAAGCCAGAATTCAAAGGAGTTTAAAATCTGGTATATGCAATGTATCACACCTAAATGTATATTGGAAGATGCATTATACATCGCAGATCTGACAGGTAAGTAAACTGTAGTTTATAAAGAGGTTGAAGTCTGAAAAGGTTATACAAAGGATGTTGTATGTATCTACAGACTTGTATCTAAAAGAGATATACAAGCGAGATATACAAGTGATAGATACAAAGGTAATGATGCATTCTTAGACGTGAAGAGAAGGTTAAATATGGAAAAGTGGTTGTATGTTCGGGACGCTTGTATATTTATGATGTACATGCCTGATATACAAGGAATTAAGTATGCGAAAAGGTGGGAAAGCAAAGTGGAAAGATTTTGAAGCCATTTTAGGGCTCGATAGCTATTTTTTGGTCAGCGATGGTTGACTCGACCATTCTTGACATTGTATGTGCATTTGGATATGCAGATGTTCACGGATACTAAATATTCATAGCTTGATATCTATGTTTACATATTCTGAGCCTAATTTTAGATGTTTATCTTCCTGTTGGTTTATTAAATGATGGTGCTTAATTCTTGACTGTTTGTTGTAGGATGTTGGAGCTGTTTGAGGATAGGTTTGATGTTGCAGATCAAAGTAGCTAAAAATTGCAGAGTTGCAGGCATAGAGGCAACATGAACCTGAGGTAAGGAGGATATTGTCATATGCTAGGTGCCAGCTGGAAGGTGGACTGAGTCGAAGATGCTGGAATATTCTTTGCCAATTGTGTGATTGCCAACTGGCAAGCATGTGTTGTTCATCTGGACCGTTGATTGTTATAAGAGGATCCTGATCCTTGGATCGTTATAACCATTTTCTAGCTTCTATCCTATAAAGAGGCCATGGCTTACCATAAAGAAAAGGGAGGTCAATCATTTTAAATCTGACCAAGCCAATTTCATATAGGAGATCGGATTACTAAGACTAATGAGGACTGAATTGTTGAAATGTCAAGGTTCTTTCTTCAGATCACTATAAATGTACTTGTTCTAAAGCATACTGAATGGAGATGAAGCTTCAGATTACATCCTGATTATAAGCTTTACGTAATCTTCAAGTTGATTTCTGGATATGTAATGGTGAATGCTGTGTTCAATAGAAGCGCTTTCATTTTATTGCATGTTGTTGTCAACTTTTCCTTTGAAGATTTGCACTAGATCATGCAGATTTGTGGAATGTCCTAGTGAAGTATGATTTCTAGTTTTCTTCTCTTCATTGCTGTATTGGAACATGTATGTGGATCAGTGATCTTAGTCAAGTGATTTTGGGAATCTCATTCTTTAACCCTTTTTCTCATTTTAATTTCATTGGAATCACTTCCATAACTATAAATCATGATAAATAATAAGCAGAACAGAGAAATATGCTGACATCTTGTAGGCAACTGAATATCATTAGCATATTTGAGCTAAATGTATGTATTGTTGAAAATATCATGCAAATATCAACCTGTAGGCACATTATTTGAGTGAATTCATAGTGTAGAGGTAGAATTGGTGGAGATTTATGCAGAGCAGACATAATGGACAGGATATTTGGAGGAATACTAATGAACTTTGCAAAAATTACTAGAGAACGTAAGGCCCCTAAATGATTAACAACACACATCAACCACTGAGTAATGTCAGTAGATTATGAACTAATCAATGGAGACTTGGGATCATGAATTCTTTCAATTCATCGTATCTTTCAAGATAAATAAAGGTTGTTGTGTAACTTTTATTTCATGTTTGTTTATGAGTAGCATCATCATCAACATGCCCCCACTCACTTCCTCGCTACATCCGCATCTTCACTCACCACCATTCATTTCCATGACTTCATAACACTTATTTATACATGTCATCAACTTTGGAATGAACATCAAAGTCAACCAAATAGTCATCTATCTGGAACATTCTCCAAGATAGGTATTACAAGCAATTACAATCACAAGACTTGACTTAATACAAAATGCTACATGCAAACCACTCCTCTATCGTCCAAGCATAGCTGGGACTCAATTCTTCCTTGAACAACATGCAACACTCCATAGAACTTCTCTTAGATCATCCGCAACATGCACCAAGCATCCGGTCAGCCAAGACTAGAAAGAACAACACTCAAGGAGAAATCTTTAACCACGAGCTCAATCCTCAATGTGTACCACCAACACAATAGGCACACAATCCAGAGACCACCACAAGCACAATGAAATCAACAAGAACAACCGCACCACCTCAAATCACCAGAAACACTTGTATCTTCATCCGGGAACTTAAGAACACTAACTGTCATGACTGTCACACTAGAAAGATTGCTTGCAGACCTCTGAACCACGAACCACATGAGTTGTAGATACACACCAACATCCCAAACATACCTCTAGAACCGCAGACCATAATTATTCCAACGTAGAGCAATCTGGACCAAATTCCTGTCACTCTATTACCTCTAAACAATTGCAAAACCCGATTCTACTCAGATGGCCATAACTTCACCAATACTTCATGTGGACCTCTCAAATCTTAACTGGAGCAACTTCAAATAATCCTCTACAAAATTTTTAATCCGCAGACTTTGATCTTCATCTCACTAGGAATGCGGAGCAATCTACTTCATTGAACTACACTGTCTTCACTGTTTCTAACAAAGAGATATGTAACTCACTTGTTTCTTCCGGAGAGGCTAATTTTCTCAATATCCTCAACATATAAGTCTTCTAAACAAATAATAGAAGAAGATACATTTGACACCAATGACAACAAGGATATGTTGACATTAATGACAACACGGATTAGGCACATATTTGCAACACCTAAGGGGGCCACATACAAATTAACTTGAGTTACAATGATTGGAAGTTTCAACTCACTACAAGAAAGATAATGATCCACCCTTTTCTCTACCTAATTCCCATACTGAACCATCCAAGAGTTACCCATAAATCCTGCCCTAATTTGTAACTTAGAAGCTGTTATAGGATCTATAAAACATTTGGTTGCTCTAGTATCAATAAAAATATTAACATGATGTCCATAAAGCTTACCAGAAAATTGGATTGGTGTGGCCTGGAAATTTGCCTGCCTGTTGTCAATTGTTGCATGAATACGGTGCTGAGCCAGTTGATAATGATCTTTTCCATTCCTTCCTACTAACCTCTAAGCACATGAACTAGCATAATGCTCGCCTCCACAAGCATAACATCCATCATGTGGTTTCTTCTACCCAAGGGGCTTATTCTTAGTAAAATCATTTTTATTTCCATTATGTCCCTTATAATTCTCACTTTGATTTCTTGAATTCCTCCCTTGAAAATTCTTGTTTATTTTGAAATTTATGTTTTGATAGTGATTTCATTTCTAAAATTTCTTTTTTCCAAAATTACTAGTGTTCTTAGACTGATTTTTCCTGTAATCTTCCCATTGCTGAAGTTTATGTTCCTATTTAGTGGCTTTTTCAAAAACTTCATCTATGGTTAAGGGGTTGTGAATGTCCACCTCTGTCCTAATTTGTGGTTTCAGTCCTAAAATAAACTTTTTTATTTTGAAGCATTCATCTAGTTGATACTAAGGAACATACTTAAGAAGCTGTGTAAACTCTTCCCAATATTCAATAACTGTCATTTCCCCTTGAACAATTTTCTGGAATTCTGTCATCTTTTTCTCAAAGAAAAGTTGTAACCATCTCTTCTTGAACAGGGATAAGAAAAGTTTCCATGAATTATCACCTGGTGTGGTGGAACCTTGTAAAATTTTTCCCTTGGTTCTAGTGTTTTTTCTAATTCATGCCATCATGTTGAAGGGTCTCTGGCCTAGGGTTTTACTTGCTAAAACATTCTAAGCAATACCCTTAAACCCTAAACCCTAGTGTCGTTCAATGCAAGTGGTAAAGTTACTTTTGTTATAATTTTAGGTTGATCGATGATAGCCTGTGATGGGTTCCTTAAGTTGCTTGGTTAGTGTCTTGGAGCACATTGTTGACCGGCCCCTTACCTTTTGTCCACCCACTTCTTCCCGTATTCAACAATTTTTCAATATGTCAACATTTTAAATTTTGACCCCTTGATAAGTCTCATGGCCCCCTTCTCCCTAGTAGATGAAGGTTGTTTTTAAAAGGGTTTTTTGTATGGTCGAGTCCCATTCTACAAGTGGCATATTGTTAGTGGTTTCTGCCATTCCACAAGGAATAAAATATCACAGAAATAAACATCCGTGGAATAGCGGAAGGGCACCACGTGGGTTTCTCTTTGCGTCTGGCTTCATCGACGGTAAAGGGTGGGTCCCTGATGATGAGGTGGTAGTTTCTCACGTGTTCTACTATTCCACTGTCCTCGATGGTGGGCCTTCACAATTCTTGTAGAAATGTGAGAAGGAGCCATGTGTCTGTCTTCACAAGTTACTGAGTAAGTATTCACCGATCCATGCTTTTTAAGGATTCACTCTGTATTACATGGTAGATCTAACAATTTTTACCATTCTGCAAAGGTCCATCTCTTGCCACATCTCTTCATTGTGGAAGCGCAGAAAGTAGCCTTATTGGCATTATTTGAAATTTCTTTCCTGGGTCGTGGCTCAGGTGGTAGTCCAAGTGGTGTTCTATTATTTACCCATGCCCATGTGGCATTGATGACTACGTTTCTTCCTCTCATCGATTATGTTGACATCGTTGATTTCAACCATCTACCATGCTGATCGACGACTCATATTCAAAAATTTGAAAGATGATGTGGTGGCACATGATGTGGGATGAGCCAGTGCTAAATTAGTTTCTCAGGTGTGTGCTGGGTCTCCATTGCTGCCACTATGAGGGAATTTACTACCTGAAAGGTTGGTCAGGATCGACCCTTGGGGATCTATGCTCATTCCAAAGATGACCTTTCATTTGCTTCATGATGTGTTTTGACATGATAATTGAGTTCAGTGTTGAAACTGAGACAACTGATCTAGCGGCTTCAATGCAGGAAAGGATGTTTTCAGTTATGTGAAATAATGAAGTGATATTTCTTTCCTATTTCTTCAATCATCAAGGGATTTCCACTTATGGCCAGTTTACCATGGAAATGAATGGAATTAATTGATCAGGGACGTATTAGAATGTGTAAAATATATCAAATTTTCTATAAATAGGTACTTTTGATGTCGCTCCATATACCATTTTTCCATGCATACAGTATGGATACTCACTTGTTTTGTGTGCTCGTCTTGCTCCCCTGTTCTATAGGATTTTCTTCTTTGTATTCATGATTAGCGATCTATCCTTACAGAATTAAGAGATTAGAAGATTTACATTTATAGAATTGGGGGAATTGGAAAGATTCTGGGGCAGTAGTAGCATCCATTGACCTCCTATAAACCCTTCTTTTCTCCTTCTTTTCATTCTGATGAGGGCCCTGAGTTCTAATCTCCTAACTCCAGTACTTCCTTATTTCTGTGAGTTGGTAGATTAAGTTCTTAGGCAGAGAGGAATCATTGCTCTCTCTACCCCTCCCTCACATCTAATTTTTCTAATAGAGCAACAACTCTAGTTATGGGGGTATTGCGCCTCCAGATGGAACATGTGGAGGTAGAAAGGAGTTTTGTGGTTGTTGTTGCTACCCTCGTAGCTAGTTTTTTGGCACTGCCAAGACTAGCGTTGTGTGATTTCCTCTAGTTTCTATCTAGTTGAGCTAGTTGATAACCTCTCAATTAGAAGTGAGGAGTCACACCCTTGCAAAGGACACTGGGCATAATGAGAAAGACTTTAGTTTATGGGGTTTTCTTCTGATATTGTTCCTTACAGTATTCTCACTCTTGTACACATGGCTAGAATAGGTAGAGTAGTGAATTCTCTTATTGAACAATTAGATGGCACATGAAGGGTGTCTGAGCTCTAACGACATCTGACAAATGGCCACCCATTAGCATCACAGCCTAAAATCCCTGCCCAAGTGAGGACCAACATACAGATCAAGGCAAATATCTCAGCATGATGGAGGTATTTTGTTACAATGGCATCTCTTGTCAGTTAAGAGACGATTACATCTGCATCCTATTACAACTTTATTTGTCAATTGAAAATGTGACATCTTTTGTCTTTAAGCCTAAAGCTTGTCTGCTCCCTTCTTCTATAAAAGGGAATTCATGGCTTATTGATATTCATTGGTTTTCAGGTCATACTCTCCAGACACGGTCTAAAGTATGGGATCAATATGATCTTGGAGGAGTTTTGTGTTATGGTACATGGAAATAGAATTAGTTTTCCCATTTTAGGTGTTGTTTTGAGCTCATAGTTTGATAGACTTGTGAAACTATTTGTATCTCACTATCAGTTTATTATACAGAATGTTGTTGAGTTTCGGATTTTACTGTCTCCTACTCATGTATACTTAACTACATTTATGAATACAAGTTGGTTAAAGATCAATTTATTCATCATCACAGTCTTTCCTGTGTATGCATACTTATCTTATAGCATTTACTCAAGTAGTAAAATAATTGCTTTAAGAGGGTACTGAATGTTGTATTAGGTTACAAGGATAAAGAAGTGGAGTTAATCTTGAAACTGGTGAAATACAATAATGTAATGTAATATTTTATTGTCACAATAAACTAAATGCATACTAATTGTAGTAGGGTTTCATTTATGTCTATTTTTTTGAATCTATAACCCAGAGAATAGGCATTGATCCCGTCGAAGTGTTAGTTTATGCAACTCCCCCGATCATCCTAAATTTGAATATCAAAAAGAATTTCCCATTTCAGTTGTAGGTTATAGGCATAGGTTTGCCCACATGTTCTTCTACAAAGAATTATGTTAAAGCTTGAGAATCTATCCCATTATTTCACTATATCAATAATTCTTTAAGCATTTTAGAAAGAACATATTTTCTTAAAATAATAGTTTGAGATAAACATCAAGAAATCCATTGTCAAATGTTGTTTAGGAACACCCTCCTTAGTCTTGCAAAGCCTAAAGTGTAGAGGAAATAGGATTGAAAACCCATTTCCTATTTGTTGGCCAATTCCTCAAGGCAAATCCATTATTAGAACTAGCTATTTTATAGATTTGTTCTTGGAGATCAAGTTGGGAATTTGAAACAACCAATAGATTGGCGACTCTACTAGGGACTCTTTCCTCTCCAGAGGACCAATTTTTTGTATTGCATAGAGTCATAGATCAAATTCATCATGTGTTCCCTACAAAGGGTGGTGACTCTACTTTTCTCTTTACCTGTTAGTCAAAAAAAGAAGCATACTATATGAGAGACTTGTATGATTGAAGAAGTTTTATGAGAGTCTATTATATAAGAAGACCCAGAATGATGGAAGATTTTAAAGAGTTTTATGCTTTTAAAGTTCATTCCTCTATGTGAAGAAGTGGCTGCTCTATGAAGAAAGAACCTGGTGAAAATATGAAGGATGTTTTGGCATTCTTGAATTTCTTGTCATGACAGGGTTTACATCAGCATTAGCAATTTTCTAGGTATTTTACAAAGCTTGAAGGAATTTTCAAAGTTACAGTAAAAGCAAAATGGATAAAAGAAAGGGTTTACATATGCATAAGGGAATTATGTTATCTATGTATGTATCTCTGGAAGGATCCAGTTATAAAAAATGTGCACTATACAACCACATTTAGTTTATCAAGGGGGGTTTGTCATGGAAAGGTATAAGGCTATAAATTTCAGTAATATTTGTGGTTTTCCAAACCACATCTCAACCAAAATTAGAGATCAAATGCCCAAGTTCAATAATGACAAATCCAAAATAGCTAGCAGTCATTTACAAGATTTTTGTGACTTAATGGGAGACTATGAAATAGATTTTGAGGATGTAGTCATGAAATTGTTTGTTCAATCCCTAAAAGATGATGCTAGAGATTGGTTCACATACTTACCCACTTATTACAACTCTTCATGGAAAGATCTAAAAGTAGCTTTTATGGAGTAGTTTGGTGAAAGTATTAATGTTAGCCTATTAATTAAAAGGCTTATTCATGTTGAAAAGGATGAAGATGAATCAGTTCTAGCTTTTAATTTAAGATTTGCCAAAATAATAAGGGATATCCTTGAAAATACTAGGCCAAATGATGCTATGTGTTTGGTTATATATCTAGGTACATTTAATGAAGAGGATAGTTATCTTCTAAGAGACAAAGGACCTACTACTATGAGGCAAGCATATTCTATGGCTATGGATATTGAGAACAATCTAAAGCATATGAGGATAAGAGAGTATGAGTCCACAACCAAAAGCTCTATTGAAAGAAATGAATCCAATAGTAGTATTTTCCATAAAGGCAGAGATCAAGATATTTTAAATAAACCCTCATTTGATTAGTCAAGAAAAGAGGCTAACTATATATGCTGATAAGGGCATGGTTCGGTGGTTAAGTCGCTCGGTTGTAGTGGCATCCACGAGAGTTCAAACCCTCGCTAGGCCAACGAGCTCGCAGGCTTTATGCCTTCACTGGGCCAATGAACTTCAAGTTTGAAGTGTTCTTTCTAGGGGATGAGGTCCCCTGTGTTGTGGCCTCACCAATTCATTGGTTTGGGAAAAAGCATTCACATGGAGCCAGAGGGCGTGTCACACTAGTGTCGCTAGTCATGTTAAAAAGTTTACCAGGCACATTTTAAAAAAAACAAAAGAAAAGAGGCTAACTATTTGAGTAATGCAGGAGGAAATGTTACTTATGACAAATATAATGGAAATCAAAGCTTATATAAATCTATCACTTATTTTGAGCCCCCTAGTTAGGAGGAATGGAGATGTCCAAGTTCCCATCTTGATAGGGTAGTTCATAAGATAGACAATATTCAGACATATGGAGAACATAGTCAAACAATAAATGAAAAATCAGACCATGTCCTTGCAATAGATGAATCCATTAATTTTAACAGTCATGTAAGTGATGAAAAGAATTCTCATTCTCATGAATGATTGCTAGGGTCAGAGGTGGATTCTCCTATTTGTAGGGAGATATATTTACTTTCAGATAATGAGGTTTTATTGCCTAATGAATCATCTAGTCATGAGCCTAAGTATCAAGTTGAATTGGTTCCAACCAACAATACAGAGAATGAAGAGCAATTGTTTGTGTATTCTCCTTAGGGTTATACTAATTCTAAGTTTGATAACACTGGCTATCTGGGAAATAAAGTTGAAAAATGTATGGAAACAATGAATATAAGGTGCAATCCACTTTATGATGAACCTTTGAAATTGTCACAAATGAGAACTGTTGAATCTTATTGGTGTAGACATAACCCAATCTTTGCAGAGAATCCAGAAGATACACTACTAGAAGAATTTGAAGAGAGATCCTTAGAAATTAATAAGCATAAGAGCAAGGTTAAATATCTCTTATTATCTAACAATGACGATTTGTCAGAATTGAAGGGGCATGAGCCAAGATTAGCTCAGTATAAAGGGATGCTTAAAGACAAGAGTTCTTTATTGATGGAACAAAATTCAGTTATCAACACTTTTCAATCCTTTACTTTTGATCAAATTGACTTGTTAGACAAAATGCTAGAATGTAGCTTCAAGCTATTAGAACACCATGTTAAAGAGATTCAGGAAGAGGTTGAGTATGAGTGTTTTAGATTTGATACTGATTCAATAAACAAGGAAGATGTTACTAGTGCTAGTTATCTAGTGGAATATGAATGTTTTCACTTTCCAAATCTATCTGATGAGATTAAAGAAGACTAGCAAGCAAAACATGATAACTATTTTAGTTGGCTAGATACAATTGAGCCATATGTTGGCCCCATGCTTAATGAAGATATATTCTAGTTTTTGTTTGATTATAGTGATCAAAGGAACATGAGATATTTTGAAGACAATGGACTTAAGTGTCCTATAAGCTATCTAAATATTCGTGTTGGAAACAAGATGGATTGTGGTGAAGATTTTAGGCATAACTTAGTGAAGTCATTAGAAAACAGGATATTTGATAGGGGCAAATCTTGTTTCTCCTTTGCATGGTAGCCTGGGGTTATCATGTGGTTATTGAATGTTTTTTTTTGGTCTACTTCTCTAGAGTTTTCTATGATCTCACTCTATTTAGGTTGAACAGATGTCCCCAATTAGAGCCACTGGTGGAACCATGTAAAATTTTTCCCTTGGTTCTAGTATTTTGCCTAATTTGTACCATCATGCTGAAGGGTCTCTAGCCTAGGGTTTTACTTGCTAAAACATTCTAAACAATACCCTTAAACCCTAAACCCTAATGTCATTCAATGAAAGTGGTGAAGTTACTTTTGTTATAATTTTAGGTTGACCAATTATAGCCTGTGATGGGTTCCTTAAGTTGCTTGGTTAGTTTCTTAGAGCATGTTGTTGACCGGCCCCTAAACTTTTGTCCACCCTCTTCTGCTCGTATTTAATAATTTTTCAATATGTCAATGTTTTAAATTTTGACCCCTTGATGAGTCTTGTGGCCCCCTCTCCCTAGTAGACGAAGGTTGTTTGGGTTTTTTGTATGGCTGGGTCCCATTCTATAGGTGGCATATTGTTAGTGGTTTCTGCCATTCTGTAGGGAATAAAATATCAAGGAAATAAACATCTGTGGAATAGCGGAAGGGCACCACATGGGTTTCTCTTTGCATCGGGCTTCATCAATGGAAAAGGGTGGGTCCCTGATGATGAGGTGGTGGATTCTCATGCATTCTGCTATTCCACTGTCCTCCATGGTGGGCCTTCACAGTTCTTGCAAAAACGTGGGAAGGATCCATGTGTCTGTCTTCACAAGTTACTAAGTAAGTATTCACCGATCCGTGCTATGTGGTGGCTTCTTTGTGGACCAGGGGTGTTTCTTAAGGATTCAATCCATATTACATGGTAGATCTAACGGTTTCTGTTGTTCCATAGAGGTCCATCTCCCGCTAGATCTTTTCACTATGGAAGCGCAAAAGGTAGCCTTTCTGGCATTATTTGAATTTTATTTCTTGGGTCATGGCTTAGGTGGTAGTCTAGGTGGCATGCTTTTATTTTCCCATGTCTATGTGGTGTTGATGACTAGTTTTCTTCCTCTCGTTGATTACGTTACGCCATTGATTTCAACCGTCTACCATGCTGATCGACAACTCATATTCAAAAATTTGAATGATGATGTGGTGGTGTGTGATGTGGGATGAACCAATGTTGAATTAATTTCTCAGGCATGTGTTGGGTCTCCATCACCGCCACTATGAGGGAATTTACTAACTAAAAGATTGGCACGATGCAGGTTCGACCCTTGGGGATCTGTGCTCATACCAAAGATGACCTTTCATTTGCTTCATGATGTGTTTTGACAGGATAATTGAGTTAAGTGTTGAAACCAAGACAACTAATCTAGCAGCTTCAATGCAAGAAAGGATGTTTTCAATTATGTGAAATAATGAAGTGATAACTGCTTTTCCATTTCTGGCAATCATCAAGGGATTTCTATTTATGGCCAGTTTACCATGGAAATGACTAGAATTAATTGATCATGGACATATCAGAATGTGTGAAATCTATCAAATTTTCTATAAATAGGTATTTCTAATGCTACTCCATATACTATTTTTCCGTGCATATAGTATGGATACTCATTAGTTTTGTGTGCTCATCTTGCTCCCCTGTTCTATAGGATTTTCTTCTTTGTATTCATGGTTAGCAATCTGTCCTTACAAAATTAAGAGATTAGAAGATTTTTTTTTTTAGAATGGGGGAGTTGGAAAGTTTCTAGGGTAGTAGCAGCATCCATTGACCTCCTATAAACCCTTCTTTTCTCCTTCTTTTCATCTGGATGAGGGCCCTAAGTTCTAATCTGCTTATTCTAGTAGTTCCTTATTTCTGTGAGTTAGCAGATTAAGTTCTCAGGCAAAGAGGAATCATTGCTCTCTGCCCCTCCGTCACATCTAATTTTCCTAATAGAGAAACAACTCTAGTTGTGGGGGTGTTGCCCCTTTAGATGGAACATGTGGAGGTAGAAAGGAGTTTTGTGGTTGTTGTTGCTACCCTCCTAGCTGGTTTTTTAGCGCTGCCAAGACCAGCTCTATGTGATTTCCTATGGTTTCTATTTGGTTGATCTAGTTAGGAACCTCTCAATTAGAAGTGAGGAGTCACACCCTTGCAAAGGACACTGGGCATAATGAGAAAGACTCCAGTTTATGGGGTTTTCTTCTGATATTGTTCCTTGCAAGTATTCTCACTCTTGTGTGTGTGGCTGGAATAGGTAGAGTAGTGAATGCTCTAATTGAAAAAATTAGATGGCACATGACAGGTGTCTAAGCTCTAACAACATCTGACAAATGGCCACCCATCAGCATCACAACCTAAAATCCCCGCCATAGTGAGGACCAGCATACAGATTAAGGCAAATATCTCAGCATGATGGAGGTATTTTGTTACAAAGGCATCTCTTTTCAATTAAGAGACAAATACATCTACATCCTATTACAACTTTATTTGTCAATTGAAAATGTGACATCTTTTGTTTTTAATCCTGAAGCTTGTTTGCTCCCTTGTTCTATAAAAGGGAATCTAGGGCTTATTGATATTCATTGGTTTTTAGGTCATACTCTCCAAACATGGTCTGAAGTATGGGTTCAATCTGATCTTGGAGGAGTTTTGTTTTATGGTACATGGAAATAGAAATTTTTGTCACATTTTGGGTGTTGTTTTGAGCTCATAGTTTGATACACTTGCTGAACTATTTGTATCTCAGTATCAGTTTATTATATAGAATGTTGTTGAGTTTTAGATTTTACTGTCTCCCACTCATGTATACTTAACTACATTTATGAATACAATTTGGTTAAAGATCAATTTATTCATCATCACAGTCTTTCATGTGTATGCATACTTGTCTTATGGCATTTACTCAAGTAGTAAAATAATTGCTTTAAGAGGGTATTGAATGTTGTATTAGTTTACAAGGATAACTAAGTAGAGTTAATCTTGAAACTGGTGAAATACAATAATGTAATGCATTATTTTATCGTCATAGGAAACTAAATGCATACTAATTCCAGTAGGGTTTCATTTATGTCTATTTTTTTGACTCTATAACCTAGAGAATAGGCACTGATCCTATTGAAGTGTTAGTTTATGCAACTCCCCCGATCATCCTAAATTTGAATATCAAAAAGAATTTCCCATTTCAGTTGTAGGTTATAGGCATAGGTTTGCCCACATGTTCTTCTACAAAGAATTATGTTAAAACTTGAGAATCTAGCCCATTATTTCACTATATCAATAATTCTTTCAGCATTTTAGAAAGAACATATTTGCTTAAAACAGTAGTTTGAGAGAAACATCAAGAAATCCATTGTCAAATGTTGTTTAGGAACACCCTCCTTGGTCTTGCAGAGCCTAAAGTGTAGAGGAAATAGGATTGAAAACCCATTTCCTATTTGTTGGCCAATCCCTCAAGGCAAATCCATTATTAGAACTGGCTATTTTATAGATTTGTTCTTGGAGATCAAGTTGGGAATTTGAAACAACCAATAGATTGGTGACTCTACTGGGGACTCTTTCCTCTCCAGAGGACCAATTTTTTGTATTGCATAGAGTCCTCTTTCCTCTACTGGGGACTCTTTCCTCTCCAGAGGACTCTTGTGCGAATGGCTGGAATAGGTAGAGTAGTGAATGCTCTTATTGAACAATTAGCTGGCACGTGAAGGGTGTCTTTGCTCTAACAACATCTGACAAATGGCCACCCATTAGCATCATAGCCTGAAATCCCTGCCAAAGTGAGGACCAACATATAAATCAAGGCAAATATCTCAGCATGATGGAGGTATTTTGTTACAAAGGCTCTCTTATCAATTAAGAGATGATTACATCTGTATCATGTTACAACTTTATTTGTCAATTGAAAATGGGACATCTTTTGCTTTAAGCTTGAAGCTTGTCTTCTCCCTTGTTCTATAAAAGGGAATTCATGGCTTATTGATATTCATTGGTTTTTAGGTCATACTCTCCAGACATGGTCTAAAGTATGGGATCAATATGATCTTGGAGGAGTTTTGTGTTATGGTACATGGAAATAGAATTAATTTTCCCATTTTAGGTGTTTTTTTGAGCTCATAGTTTGATATACTTGCGAAACTATTTCTATCTTAGTATCAATTTATTATATAGCATGTTGTTGAGTTTTAGATTTTACTGTCTCCTACTCATGTATACTTTACTACATTTATGAATATAATTTGATTAAAGATCAATTTATTCATCATCACAGTCTTCATGTGTATGCATACTTGTCTTATGGTGTTTACTCAAGTAGTAAAATAATTGCTTTAAGAGGGTATTGAATGTTGTATTAATTTACAAGGATAACTAAGTAGAGTTAATCTTGAAACTAGTGAAATACAATAATATAATGCATTATTTTATCGTCACAATAAATTGAATGCATACTGATTGTAGTAGGGTTTCATTTATGTCTATTTTGTTTTTACTCTATAACCCAGAGAATAGGCACTAATCCTGTCGAAGTGTTGTTTTATGCAACTCCCATGATCATCCTAAATTTGGATATCAAAAATAATTTCCCATTTCAGTTGTAGGTTATAGGCATAGGTTTGCCCGCATGTTCTTCTGCAAAGAATTATGTTAAATATTGAGAATCTAGCTGATGCAGGGGGTAAATCACAAAACACACAATAACAGATATTGAACACAGCAAATAGAACTTTCTTTTATTGAATTGGGCAACTCATTACATCATAGAATCTCAATTACAATCAGAGGATGAATCCTCTACTGGCTGCAACACATTACAGCTTTCCCAACCTCAAGACTCTAGAATCTTCAGCCTTCTGTAACCCCAAATCAACTAGGGTTTCTATTTTCCTAGCTATTCTTGACTCTACACTGGCCCCCTTAACTCTACTACTACCCAGGGTTCCTAAAATAGTCATAAATAGCACTTTTTGGTGGCCTCCAGCCAAATTTTGAAATTTGCAACTCCCTCCAAAAGTAGGTCAACTTCCGGGAAGCATAACTTTTGATCCGGGTGTCCAATTGACGAACCGTTTTAAGCGCTAGAAAGCTCGCGATGTGAACTATCACGTTGGAAATCTATAAATGGATTTCCATCAACTTTTTGAGATGTTATGGGAAGTTTTAGTGCCTCATATCTCATTCCAGAAATTTTCAGGGGCTTTTCGGAAAACAAAAACTTTAATATCTTTAGCTCACAAATGATCTTTACCTGATTCCTTCACCAAAGGTCTTATATTTCTGTTATGTAACGTTTTGGAAGTTTTTGCTTCATTATGTGCCCAAATGCAAACTTTCTAAAAATAGCAAGTACACTTTCCTAAATAGGCAGGTCGCTATTTTTAGCAGTTTTGGAAAAACTGAAAGTCCTACATTATTATTCTGGATATTATGGAACCAAAAACACTAATTATGGGAAGAAATGAGAACAACTACAATGGTTTTGAATTAACTTCTTTTTGGGTGATGCAAGATTGCCCTTACACCTCTGGATGCTCCTGCATCACTAGCCCATTATTTCACTATATCAGTAATTCTTTAAGCATTTTAGAAAGAACATATCTACTTAAAACAATAGTTTGAGAGAAATAATAAGAAATCCATTGTCAAATGCTTTTTAGGAACACCCTCCTTGGTCTTGCAGAGCCTAAAGTGCAAAGGAAATAGGATTCAAAACCCATTTCCTGTTCGTTGGCCAATCCCTCAAGGCAAATTCATTATTAGAACTGTCTATTTTATAGATTTGTTCTTTGAGATTAGGTGTGGAATTTAAAATAACCAACAAGGTGTCAACCATTTCTCTACTTTCTCATCATCCCACCACATGGCTGCTTCACCACTAAGCTGATATGTTGCCCAAATTGCTTTTGTTTCATCAGACAAGTTTCTAAGTTTAAAGTATTTCTCCATTTCTATTATCTAGCCTTCATCACCATCTCCTATGGTTATGTCATCAAATTTAGGTGGTGTAATCCTCTTAAGGTCTTTAGCTGATTCCATTTCAAATTTAGCCCAGTTGTTAACTTCTTCTCTTTTTTGATTATCTTCATTATGATTTAAGGCTTCATGGTTTTCCCCAACCTCCTACTCTAATGTGTCCATCCTATTTTTGGTTTTTGTCAAAAGGTTTAAAATTTGATCTAACTTGTCTGGTTGTTCATTAATTGGACCACCGCAGTCAAAATTCATCGTTTGCACCATATTTTGTTTAGCTAGAGTGTCTTGCGAACAAAGAGTCACAACTTAGCATAGTAGGTGCAAGGCCCTAGTGTTGAACCTAGCGCTCTGATACCATATGTAAAGACCCATCTAGATTAACATTTAAAAATCAATATAAAATCTCAAAATCATGAACCAACATGTCCATTTGATTTAAATCGATATTTTTTAAATACATAAATAAAATGTAATGATGCAATAAGCTCAAAGCTTGCATTTACAATAGGAAATAATTCCTTTACAACAAGACCATAATGTTGATTTTATCCTTCGACATATAATATAAACAATGATTATACTTGTCAAGTGTCCTTGTGATAATTATCACAAGAGTGAGCATCATTGGAGCATTTTTCTACCCAACCACGAAGCTTACGCTTCCCCAGTTTTCTTCGAATGAAGAAATCCTGACCCTACACGAAGGGCCTAGTAAATTGAAACTAGCAAGCATGATGGAATTGTTGGCAAGAGACACTATATGGATTCATGGTTGTTGTCATTGATGGCAACAAAGGTCATCCCACATATCCGCAAGTCATGATATGTCTCTACCGGAAGTCAGATTGAAGATTGTTGTGGTCCGGTGAACAAGAACAGAGCATGTGGCAAGGTCCGACAGATTGGTCCGGATCTCTCAGAGGAAGTGTCTTGGTGCAGTGCGGATCTGGGGAAGTCAAGAGGACTATCTTGAGTGGTATATTCCAAGGATTTAGCCTCCGGAGTTGGACAAAGAAAAAGATATGAATAGTTGAGTACCGGATTCCTGAGAGACAGTGAAAACAGAGGAAGAACTGACTGACAGAGTATCAGACTACTTTCCGGATGTGTTACAGATGATGATAAAGGTTGCGGAGGCATGAATCATGTTTGGCCGACATAATTGATGATATCTACAAGTATATGCTTGATCCGCATTGCTTGGTGAGGAAGGATTCAGCCGACAGAACAAAAGTTTGTAAGAAACTAGACTGTTCCGGATGCCGACTAGAAAGGTGATGAAATTACTTGTGCGGATATATATAGAGGATGGATTTAGTTGTGAAGTGTGTGAAATGTGTGAAGGGATATGCGAACAAGTCTAGAGCAGAGCAGAAGTAGCAAGAAAGATCCGGTATGTGAAAGGATAGCAGACTAAAGAACAGAGGAAAGATGAAGTGCAGCAGATCAGTGTACTGAACCTAACCGGAACTGAACTCCAGCATATGCAGATGCTTCCAATCAGTTCAAGACTGTGATTCTTATCACTTTGTAAGACAGTGTGTCTTCTTGTAGGCAGTGAGCCTCTTGTGAGCAGTGTGCTCGGGCAGTAAGCCCTAATTGGCAAGTGCCATTTTTGAAATTTCCTATTCTTCTAACAGAGAATAATTCTTGGGTTAATCACCCCGTGGTTTTCTCCCTTAACAGGGTTTCCACGTCAAAAATACTGTGTCATGTGTTTCTTATTTCATGGTTAATGTTTTGTGTTTGATTTTATGCTGCTTCAATTAAAAGGAAAGTTCAATAAGGGAAATAATTAGGATAACTGATTCACCCCCCCCCTCTCAGTTATCAACAATTGGTATCAGAGCTAAGTTCCTCCTAATAGAGCCTAACAGCTTGAGGAAGATCTGGGATTTCAAATGGATGCATATGGTTTAAGGGAGCAACTCAAGACTGCCCTTGAGGATCTTGAACAGTCAAATTCTGAAGTCAGTGAATTAAAGGAAAGACTCAAACAGGCTGATGAATTCATGAGAGAATTAAAAGACAAATTAAGTCTCTCTATGAAAAAGAGAAAGGAGCTGCTTCAACAGTTGGCAAGACAAAGTGAAGAAAGCAATACAAATGAAGAATTGACTAAGCAAACCAAGTTATGTGAAAAGTTATCAAAAGAAGTCATTATGTTAAGACATGAAATGGAATCAGGAACTATAAAGTTTACTCAAGAGATTGAAGAAAAAAGAAAGGCTGAAGACAATCTAAGACAATCTCTTAAAGAAAAATCAGAAGAATGCCACCAGATGGACAGGATTATCAGACACCTTGAATCTGATCTTGAAGATGCCAAAGATAATGAAGGAAAACTTGAGGATCAAATTGCCTCTCTCAAAAGAGACCTTCAAACAGCAAATGAATACAAAGAGAAATTCAAGATAAGTTCTGCTCAACTTGAAGTTCTTCTTGGAAGTCAAAAGAGGACAGATGACAAGTATGGCTTGGGATATGAGAAAGGAGAAAGCTCCGGATCCGGTCAGAAGAATCTTGGATCAGAAAATCCAAGGAGCAGGCCTAGAAGACCTCCGGTAAGACAGCCAAATGCTCAAAGATATCCATCCTTCAATGGATACTGCCACAACTGCAACCACTTTGGTCACAAAGCTAATCAGTGCAGAATGAGAATGAATCAGAATAATTCATCCTTCTCCGGACAGTGCTTCAACTGCAAAAGGTATGGACACAAATCCCATGAATGCAGAATTATGCAAGTAAACAAATCATTCAAAGGTAGATGCTTCACATGCAATAGAATAGGTCATATGGCAAATCAATGCAAATCAAGAGGATATCAGTCAAATATGCAAAGAAATGTTATTTGCCAAATCTGCAATAGGTCCGGTCATAATGCTAAAGTCTGCAGAAACAAGAATCAGGACAAAAGAGGTCCGATGTATAATCAGAATCAAGACAAGGGTAAACAAAAGATGAATGCGGATGAGGTTAGGAATCAGATGAGCAAGATTTGGGTGAAGAAAAGTTCAGAGAATTTAGAGGTCGGATCCGCACCAGACTCTGGTGCTGATATTTCTTCTGAAAATTAAAAGTGAGCTCAGGCTCAGGGGGAGACTCAAAGAAAATCTTGTTCCCCCAGCCAAACAAGTGGTGCCGGATGTGGCACAAGATGCGGATCAAAGGGTTTGTAGATATGAATCTTGAGATACTTCAGTCAAGTTTTCAGAGGTCCGCATGAAGTTATGAAGAAGCTGTGATCGATCAAATAAGACCTGTTCAGGGAGATGCTCCGGTATGATAAAGGACTACAAAAAGGTCCGGAAAGATCCAGAAATGCACTATCTTGTTCTGCGGATTGGACAGAGTGTTTGAGATGATCTTGTAATATGCTGCCTCGATTTATTCATGATTGAAAGATCCAGATGATATCCACAGATCAGGACTAATCTGGGATACTCCAAGCTATCCAGACAAGGCAAACCGGAATGATGTAGGTGAAGCATTTATTGCAGACAGGTATTAGGGTTCGCGGAGCAATTTAAGGGATTTCTCAAAGGTCATTTGTTCATTCTGCACTCGAGAAGAAGCGAAAAGTGGAGCTCTGCAACAAGGTTCTTCAAGCACACCAAGGATCTCCTGCCGAAGCTATTGGATAAAGAAATCAATCCAACCACTCCGTGCAAACCGAAGGCGCATAAGGTATTCTCCGTTTTTCGTTACCTCACTGCAAATCTTTGAAGAATGGCTACTCCAAACATAGTTAAGATCTCCGATAGACCTCGCCCCTCATTCAAGAAACATCCCTACAAATCATTGGAGGTAGACCCACTAGGAGCCTTCTCTAGTGTTCCTCACGGAGTTTTACACACCGAAGACATTAGGGTTTACATACATGCAAACATTGAGGAATTTGGGGAATTCAAATTAAGAGACCTCTATCACAAGCAGCTGATTGACAATGCTTTTGAGCTTAAACCAGAGTATAAGGATATTCAGAAGAAACAATTTGAGCAATTTATTCATTTCCCCTGCTTTGAAGAAGATGAATGGGTCCGGTATGTACTGAGCAGGATGCATGACAACTTTCTATGGCTAGATAGACCCTGCAAGATTACAAAAGAGGCAATTAGAGCAGTAACTGGTCTATACTCTTCCGGAGGGGTACCTATCCTCAAATCTGTCAAGAACAACATTGTAACTGAGGCCACCGGATCAAAATTTGACAAGAGGGCAATGACCATTGAAGATATTTCGGATCCGGATATCAAATATGCATCAATGATAATAGGATACAAGATCTATCACTCCAGCAGGGAGAATTCTGTATCCGGAACTGCAATATACACTGCTTATGAAATGTTAAGAAAGAATGCAGAATATGATCTCTGCGAACTACTACTAAGCCAATTAATGGAAAACATACAGAAAATCAAGAAGGATAAGAAGAATTCCTTTAAGTATGGTACTCTCATTGTATGTCTATTCTTCTACTTCATGAATGAGCTACCCGGATCAAGTGGATGGGTATGGCAGAGTGACAAACCTGTTGCAGTCCAGATAAGAGACTACTTGCATGGACTTGGGGATGCAAAAGCGAGAAATTCAGCTCTATGGGGATACTTCAAAAACTTTCAGAGCATGATGCAAGCAAGAGAGAGAATTCCCCAGTCTCTCATTGAGAAATACAAGGACTCAGTGTGCTTTATGGTTGACACTGATCAGTGCCTAATGGAGGCAGTGGAGCCAAGGACTGTCTGGATCATGCCCATGGGGTATGAAGTTGATGAACAAATAGTGGAACTGCATGTCCAACACATGCTAAGTCAGCCCAAAGATCCTAAGGCAGAAAGGTTTGGAACCTTTGAGGAGCTGAGTGTAAAAATACATGTAGAACTCAGGGAACCTGAGATTAAAAGAAAAGTAAGAAAAGAAGTAGAGCACATTGCTCAAGGCCTAGGCATCTCAAAGGAGGCACTTGATGCCAGCCAGGAAAAGAGGAGAAAGGCTGAGGAAGAAGAGAAAAGCAAAGAAAGTGCTCCGGTTGAAACTCCCACTCGGACCAGATCATCAAAGAGATCTGCACCTTCCACAACCAAAAGCTCAAAACCGGAAGTCCAGGCATCCGGTAAAAGATCCAAGACAAAAGCATCAAGGGCTTATGAAAGCCAAAAGGATGAAGAGGAAACAGAGTCAGATGAGGGAGTAAAAGAAATCAAGAAATAGAAGAAGAAAGGATCCGGTAAGCCCTCCACAGGCCAAGACAAGGATGAAATGGCAGAGGTATCTGTTGAAAAGCCCACTCTGTCTCTAGATAATGTAATCAAGTCAGTCACGGTGGATGGAAACCTTCAACCAATGACTGAATCTTATGATGACTTCAGTGAGGCTGACCAAAAGACTCTGCAGGAAGCCACCATCAAATATCTGAACATATATAATAAGGCTTTCATTGAGATCATATCTCTTATTCCCAAAAGCCTAGAAAAGGAATTGGAAGTAAGAAAGAACAATGCTCATGCCAAAGATCTTGAGATCCGGGAGCAGATAGCTATTCAGCTATATCCTCAAATTGATCCCAAGACAATGAACATGATCTTCAAGGACTGCAAAGATGAGTTCAGAAGTAAAGCCAGGATGAATCAGCTCATGCTTGGTGAGACTGACAAAGTGGCACAAGAGACAGAAGAGATCCTCCGGAAGGCCTTCAAAAGGTTCAATCTTCCTGTTGTAGAGGATTTAGGTACAGAAACAACTGCAGATCCGGAATCATCTGTTCCGGAAGAAGTGGGCCCCGAACAGACAAACATCTCTCCTCCGGTTTCTCCTATAGTCTCTGGATCCAAAGAAGAAGAGCAATTACAGGAGAAGGAAGCAGTGGTGACAGACAAAGAGGTTGATAGTTCTAAGACTGCAGAAGAAAAGAAACATCTGTCTCCGGCAAGAGACACTGCACAAACTGTTCAACAATTTTTGAGCAAAGAAACTCTAGAGATTGATGAACCGGAGCTTCTAAAAGGCCCATTTGATTTTGACTCTCTCTCTCCGGTACAAACAATGAAGATAGCTTCATTTGCAAATGCCAAGGCAAATGAAAAGCTCGTGAAGTCTCATATGGAAGACTGTGAGTTGATAGAGGCTGCTTCCGGAGTACTTGTAAAGATCATGCCATCAATCCAGATAGATCCGACAGCCTCCACTTCCGGTAATCTAAAAACCTTAGTCAGCAGTATTGATACACATTTTAATTCTCTAGAAAAATCAGCTGAAGAAAAGGTCCGAAAGGAATTTTTGGATAAGAGATTTTCTGAAATATTAGAGCTAATCTCTAAAGATAGGAAGATTGTTAGCATTGGAATAAAGAGCTTAGAGAATGCTCTTAAGGATGGCGGTGACATCTACAAATTTTGTATATCTTGGTCAAAGGCAACAGCAGCAATTGACAAGAAAATAAAAGAGGAACAGGACAAGCTTCAAAGCTTATCTCAAAGTTTTGATCCTCTCTCTTCCTCCATAATAAATCAAGAATGTCAGACTATTGCAGTCTTGAATGAAATAAAGAATCTTGAGAAGGAGAGGAAGAACATCACCAACCGGATGGGAGAACTTAGAAGGATTATAATCCCTAAGTTGGAAACTATGCATGAGGCCATCAGTGATGCCCAGACCACCGCCCAAACAAAAGATCCGACAGATCTCAGGCGGGCAGAAGCTTTTGCATTTTTGTTGAGTGGTCACATTTCAATTTTGGACAGAATGAAGCTAAGTTGGGCTACTGAAATGGTTCAACTGCAGACATCCTTTGCAGACATTCTGCAGTATATGTGAGTATGTAAATATGCGGCTATATATAGAAAATTTTTGAAAATTTTGGTGTGCGGACCCTACCCTTTGCCATTGATGTCAAAGGGGGAGTGAGGAGCAGTGAAAAATGAGGAATCCAACTCAGGGGGAGTTCCAGAAATTGTATATAAAGACAGAGCATCAGCAAAGGGGGAGCATAGTGTAAACACTTAGTCATTTTTCACTAAGTGTTGCCATCAATGCCAAAGGGGGAGATTGTTGGCAAGAGACACTATATGGATTCATGGTTGTTGTCATTGATGGCAACAAAGGTCATCCCACATATCCGCAAGTCATGATATGTCTCTACCGGAAGTCAGATTGAAGATTGTTGTGGTCCGGTGAACAAGAACAGAGCATGTGGCAAGGTCCGACAGATTGGTCCGGATCTCTCAGAGGAAGTGTCTTGGTGCAGTGCGGATCTGGGGAAGTCAAGAGGACTATCTTGAGTGGTATATTCCAAGGATTTAGCCTCCGGAGTTGGACAAAGAAAAAGATATGAATAGTTGAGTACCGGATTCCTGAGAGACAGTGAAAACAGAGGAAGAACTGACTGACAGAGTATCAGACTACTTTCCGGATGTGTTACAGATGATGATAAAGGTTGTGGAGGCATGAATCATGTTTGGCCGACATAATTGATGATATCTACAAGTATATGCTTGATCCGCATTGCTTGGTGAGGAAGGATTCAGCCGACAGAACAAAAGTTTGTAAGAAACTAGACTGTTCCGGATGCCGACTAGAAAGGTGATGAAATTACTTGTGCGGATATATATAGAGGATGGATTTAGTTGTGAAGTGTGTGAAATGTGTGAAGGGATATGCGAACAAGTCCAGAGCAGAGCAGAAGTAGCAAGAAAGATCCGGTATGTGAAAGGATAGCAGACTAAAGAACAGAGGAAAGATGAAGTGCAGCAGATCAGTGTACTGAACCTAACCGGAACTGAACTCCAGCATATGCAGATGCTTCCAATCAGTTCAAGACTGTGATTCTTATCACTTTGTAAGACAGTGTGTCTTCTTGTAGGCAGTGAGCCTCTTGTGAGTAGTGTGCTCGGGCAGTGAGCCCTAATTGGCAAGTGCCATTTTTGAAATTTCCTATTCTTCTAACAGAGAATAATTCTTGGGTTAATCACCCCGTGGTTTTCTCCCTTAACAGGGTTTCCACGTCAAAAATACTGTGTCATGTGTTTCTTATTTCATGGTTAATGTTTTGTGTTTGATTTTATGCTGCTTCAATTAAAAGGAAAGTTCAATAAGGGAAATAATTAGGATAACTGATTCACCCCCCCCCTCTCAGTTATCAACAGGAATCTGGTGCAACATGATATATCTAACATTTCAATGCATAAATAAATGCTAATGTACTTATATCATGATATGGCAAAGAGAAAAACAAATCAAATAGTAACAATTACTAATGAATAATAAGCTTTGGCCAAAGCATCTTTTGAGCTGCTGATGGGCAGATAGATTACAAATGGAAACCTATCCTTCTCTGTTAATCCATTTTTGGCACTTGTCCAAATCTATCCCAATTTGATTAAATGGATAACATTTATCTAACTATAGAAAAATAAGGTTTACAAAGAGATAAATATACTCATTTTGAAATTTAAAGGATATATGTATTTATACATGAATACAAAACTAATTCACTTCAAGGAATTATAAATTTTATCTAAACTTTAATATTCTTTCTATAACATTTCTTTTTTGTATTCATCTAAGGATATATTCTAAATGTAAAATAAATAATAACGCATCTAAAGAGAATGTATTCACAATATACAAAATAGCAAAATGCTCATGGTTTGACAAATATCCTATCAATTTGGATTCCACAAATCAATTAGTGATAAACGATGTTTTTAATAGTCTTATCTTTTCTTTCAAATCCTCTAACAAAATCTTATACTTCTAAATATATGAATTGATAAGATGGGATCAAATTAATATCAATTGATTTGGTTTTCTATTAATAGAATAATCTTGTTAAATATAAGATATCAAATTTTAGAAAGACACTAATCAATTTACAGTTTCACTTAAATAGAAATTCTAATTTTTTATATAGTCTGAGGGAAGTATTTAACAGGTCGAGAGTTATAGAAATTTAGTATTTTATTCTCTCATTACAAGAGTGGATCGATTGGCTACATTCTATAGTTAGCTTACCAAGTATCATAACATGGCACTACAGATTATATTTCTTATCCACCTATTACTAAGTAAATATCATCATAGTTAGGCACATATTGAAAAGAATATATAGGCACAACATCAGGTTATAACTATCATCTAATGCTAAGTCTACAATCTACAAAATAGATGCCTATGAGGGGAGAATGAGGCATAACCAGGTAAAGCAAAAAGTGATGTTTAAATATAATCTTTCTCAGCCAAAAAGGAAACAATTGAAGGTGCCTAGGAATGATCAAACATGGCACAACAATAGAAATTATAAATCACTAAAAGCATCAGTTTAAAACTTGCAAGTTTAGAAACCTTTAAGAGAGGTTTGGGCACCCACCTGGATAAAATAGAAGAGATAAACAATCAAAGATCTTTTCCTCTGCAAATGAGGTGCAAAGTATGGAAAAAGACAACGCTTTGCTGAATTATGATAAATTAAAAGCATAGATTTCTAATGCCAGGCAGGGAATAAAATAGAAGTCCAATAAAGAGGTATAATACAATGTAGTCACTACATTCAATAGGTCACCTGAAGAAGTTTTTATTCACACCACAAGAGGATGAATTTGACTAGATAAGATGGATTTGATTTTGGTAATGCAAATAGAATCAAGTTGCAGGTCTAAAGAGGGCACCATGCAAGGATATGGCTTTGGCCTCTCACAAAACTATCTAATATGATTATACTACATCGTATACTTCTCAAGAAAAGAGGTTAAATCCCCAAATGACCCACATAATTTGAGCCAAAAAAATCAAAGACAAAATGATGGTGGGCTAGGGTTTCAAAATGGATAAAAGAACTCCCATATAAAAGATATTCAAAATCAAGCTATGAAGAAAATCCACAAGTTTAATAATTGTTGCGACAAGTTCAATACTAGAATGAAGAATGTATAAAAAGCATAGATAAAACCTTTTCAAATCAAATACAATATCCAAATAGAACATATTATCCATAGATATGAAACATGCAATAGAATATTTAGATAAAACTCATTTTTGCATGGATAACTCATTTTTAATCAAATGAAGTGATCCAATACAACATATTTTACACAGATAAAACTCATCTATTTAACTTGTGCAATGCACAGACAACACATTATCTATCAAACCCAAAGTAATAACTAGAAATATTCCATGATGAAAATAATTGCAAAAACGTACCCTGATTTCCTTTGCTTTTCTCTACTTTTTCCTTATTTCCCTTCCCTACTTTTTCCCTTCCCCCACTTTTTGCTCTACTTTTTCCTCCAAGATATAAACGTGCACCCCCACTATCCCAAACTTAGCAAAGATAAAAGAATATAATATTTTGTCTTTTCTAATATTTATCATTTTCTAAATTTAACCCCTCCCACTTCTTGTAAAAATTGAAAGAAAAATAAATACAAGATTCCCTTTTTATCCTTATAAAAACTCCAATAAAAAAGGTAATTATTCATTTCCAAACTAAAATGAAAGCTAATATTTTAATTTGATTTTTTTGCAAATAGTTAGTAAAATGACACACACACAAATAAAAAAATATTAAAATATATTAAACATTTATAAGTGATTGTGTGTGCGTTCGATCACGACCATTCGCTTTCAAAATGCTAGGCTCCCACTCTTCAATGATGCTTTCCTTCTTGAGATTGTGTCGACTATGTCTATCACACTCATAGAAACAACATTAAAACATTAGTTCATGTTAGTACCCATAAAATAAAATTTAAAATATACTCATCATAATATCTTTCATTGTCCTCAATATTAATCAACTTAATAGTTTTAAAACCAAACATACCAAAAATTGAAGTATTTAAAGTAAGCTATTAAGTCTCAAATAAAAGGGTTGTGACATTATTACATTAAATAACTAAATAACTAACTATGATTATTAAAATTCTTATAATGAAGGCTAGGATGTATGGTTCCTAATGTCATAATAACAAAAGGTTAGGACATAAGGTCCTAACATGTCCTCCTTAAAAAATTCATGCCCTTAAGGATTGAACTAGGGAAATTGATGTTGAAGTGTTACCAAGTGGCATCTTCTAGCTACAACCCTCACCACTAGACTAAAACATTCATGACATGGTATTGTTATAGAGTATGCATGAATGTTGGCCTGGAATAGATTCGAGATCAATGATAATGGAACCTTCATAGTCCAATTTAAGAAGTGTCAATTAAATGTGAATGTGATATCTAAGGACCTTATTCGAATAGGAGACATGGAAAACAAGATGTATTAGTATCTAGAGAGGTCCATAGAATATGGGTGCTAGATTTTATTGGTTTCCAAGCTTCAAAGATGTTTTCTTACATGGTGCAAAACATGTAAAGGAAAAATCTCCTTCGATTAATGTATACTTTGAAATATGTTGACCTAATTTTCATTTCATGTGAATTTGTGCTAATGCCAAGTTCTCCTTGAGATTGTAATCAAGATTATCTCAATGGCGTAGAATAGAGTCAACAACATGTACATTGGAACTATCTAGCAAGTAGGATGTGAGGGATGGTAGAGTTTATCCATACACAACTTCATATGGATTCATCTTAGTATAATAATGATAAGAGATGTTATACTACCATTCTATAAGGGGTAACTATTTAGATCATTGATGTGTAGGGAACAAATGTTCACCATCAACTTTCAACATGATTATTCATGGAGCTTAAATACCTAAATATTAAAATTGCTACTCTAGCTCAGAAATATGATGGGAAAATCCTAGTCCTAAAGGAGAAGGATAAATTGAATGGCAGAACATTGTTGCTTGAGGAGGAAGTTAAGGGGCTGAAAACATGCTTAAAAAAGACTAGGAGTAGGGAAGGTTTAAAATAAGGGACTAAGGATGGTAGTTTTATAATGCAAAAGGGCAAAAGGTACAACACCTATGGCAATACTAGCAAAGGTGTGACTGGCAAAAGTGGTGACATCTCTAAGGAAGGGATCCTCATAGTGGAGCTAGAAGTAGCAGAATTGCTCCACAATCTGTAGGCCTTTTGGCCCTTGGTCAGTGTGGTCCTCTATTTGTGTTTTGTTATTGTTTTAGTGGCTATTTTTATCTTTGTTTTTCTACTTGGTAGCTCTTTGTCACCCTCCTTATAGCTTGTTGGCTATGTTTTGGCTATAATTTTTTTGTTGTAAAGGGTTTATGGTCCCTTCAAAACCACTTTATCCTAATCAAAACTATTTAGCTGATTTATTCTATTGGTAAGAAGTAAAGTGATGTAAGTATGTGTCCAAGAATTTATTTACTGTCTGTCACTTTGTGGGTGATATGTTGAGTTCATTTGTAGTTACATTTCTTACAACTTGAAGAGTTTCTACTAAAATTTACTAGTAAATGATGGGATCATAGTCATAGACAATGGAAGTGTGCATACCATGGAGGAAACATATGTGGTCAAGGGAAACTTGGGAAATAGTAGACTTATAGGGTTGGGCCAATCAATAGAAGTGGGCATATGAGGAGATATGATAAACCACCAAAAAATGATTGACATCTTGCCTAACCTAAGTAACCCTTAAATAAAATCCATGGAAATGTCTGCCCATACTAAATGTAGAATAAGTAATCATTGTAGAGTGCCCAAAGTTATGCCAATTTCTAATTTGTAGTATTGGTACATATACATTCTGTGACTAATTTTTTGATGTCCTTTAGCATACCAACATAAAAGAAAGTGTGCTTTGTTCTTTTTTACATTTTGAGAAATCCTAAATACCTTATAAAAGAAGATGCACATATAACTACTATAAAAGTTTGGTCTAAAGAGAAGAATTTTTAGAAAGAGCAATCCACCCTTTGTAATACAAAGTACTGGCCATCTCATGTGTATTAGTCTTACCTATTAAATTGACTACTAGCTAATGAATAATTTGTTGGATTTGCACATCCTACTAATGTTCTTGTTGGACCTCATAATGTTGAATGCACAAGACAACTGAGACGGGGGTGAATCAGTTGTAACTTAAAATTCCAAAACCCTCAAACACATTTAGATTCACATAAATTCAATTAACCCTTAAACTGTTATGATGATTAAGCATGAAAGCAAATAATAGAAACTGAATCAACTCAACATCAAACACAAGAGAACACCATATTTACATGGAAAACCCAAGAAGGGAGAAACCACGGTGAGGATTAGCTCACAGTATAAAGTAATATCAAAACCAAAAAATAATAGGCTCACTTCAGAAAGGCTCACTACCAAAGGGTTCACAACCCAAAAGAAAGGCTCACTGCTAGAATAGAGAAGAAGATATAGGATATTGTTACAAGGAGAAAACTATCTCAATGCAATAGGGAATTCCACCGCAACACCATCAACACCTTTGTAGTCACACTGAAGAATTGTAGACACCTTCTGCTCACTGCATCCAGTAATCTAACACATGAAACCTTGTACTGCACCACACATTCAACCACACTATTATTCACATCACTTTCATCACGTGCACACCTGATCATGATCCCTTGACACTTATTTATACTGTCTTCAACCTTGAGAACATTCTCCAAGGTTAGCAAATCACCTTAACCCAGAAAATTCAAATTAGTTCTGGACCTAAACATTCCCACGGTGGAAAGGAATGAATGTGGACCACACCACACCTTAGCTTAGACCTAAATCCACTCTTACACATTACTCCACGCTTTCACAATCACCGAAGCACAACCACAAGTAGTGTAAACAACCAAGTCAGCCAAACTTGTGTTAACACTATGAACTTTTAAGTACACGCTTCCTCAATGATCAAAAGATAACTTGTGGACCATGTGCCAAGATTGAACATGATCTAGAGGCATCAACAAGCACCTGAAAACCAACAAATCCTTTCACAACAACTTTCACCTGACGGAAGTTCACACTAGAGCACTCAAACAACTCTGTCATACACTACAACTCAAGAAATCAACTTGCGGAGCACCAAATCATGAACAGCTTGAACTGAAGCAATATATAAGCATTATAAGCACAAATCTAGAACCACAAAGCCAGAAACAAATCTGCGGAGAAATGCAGAGCAAAATAGTTTCTCCCAAATACCTCTGTAAATCTCAGAAACACAGTCCACACACTGGTGAACACAACTTCCTCTGCACAACGAACTAGAACACCAAATTTGGAATATAACATCTCTTAACATCTCTGAACAACATATCCAAACCACAAAGATAGATCTTCAACATAGAGAAAATGAAGAGCAAAACCAGAACACTACTCTGTAAACCAAAATGCCACTTCAACACACTGTTTCCTTTATTAATCAAATTTTCTCAAAAGCACTTGGAAACCAATCAATAGAAACATATTATTAACATCTTCAACACCTCTTCAAGGCAACCAAATCATATTTAGCAAAGCAACTCAACCAAACAGCTCATACCATTGCAACAACCTCATCTCTACTCAACCAACCTCATCCCTGCTCAACTAGTTAACACTACTGACAACACCAAGCTAACATGTTGCCATCAATGACAACACTAACTACACATACATGTAACAATCTCCCCCTTTGTCATTGATGGAAACACATGATGTGAAAAACCATCAAGACAACAACATCCTCAATACTATGCTTCATACCAACTCATTTCCTTTCTCTTTTTCTCCCCCTCAGCTTGCTACGCTTTTCCTAACAACTGAATCTCTCCTTTCTTTCCTATTTCACATCGCTCTCTCTCCCCCCTTGACATCAATGGCAAAGGGCTACACATCTTTCTTTCATTCTCACTTTTAGACAACTGCTCAAACTTGTACCTGCCCACAATGGCTTTGCAACCTAATTTCATTTACTGTGCTACATACTTCCCCTTAGAAGCAACCAACATTAGAACTTACTCCCCCTGACTGCCACAACCATCATGACCACTCCCTACTCCACCTGAGAGGTAGCCTCCAACATCAGTCTAGAATAAGGAATGAATCTTGAGATCCACTAGACTGATGCATCTCCTTATGCATCTAGTTCAAAGAAGGAGGGGCAATAACCCCTAACTTCTCCAGGAGATACTCAAATGTATCCTTAGGAAGAGCCTTGGTGAATATATCAGTAACTTGATCCTTTGTAGGCACATACTCAAGCTTCACTTCATTCTCTGCAACCTTCTCTCTCAGAAAGTGATACCAGATTGATATATGTTTTGTCCTTGAGTGCATCACCGGATTCTTTGAAATGTTAATATCACTTGTATTATCACAGAAGATAGGAATAGGTTCAGCATATACAACTCTGATATCCTTCAAGGTTTACCTCATCCACAACACTTGTGTGCAACAAGATGTTGCAGCAATGTAATTTGCCTCTGTAGTAGACAAAGATATTGAATCCTGCTTCTTACTTAACCATGACACCACTCTACCTCCAAGAAAGAATGCACCACCACTTGTACTTTTCCTGTCATCTACAAAACCAGCCCAATCCACATCTATAAAAGCACTTAGGGAAAATTAATTATCCTTTGGATACCACAAGCCATTATCTAGAGTGCCCTTCAAATATTTGAATATCCTCTTCACTGCTGCAACATGTGACTCTCTAGGATCTTCTTGAAATCTAGCCACAAGACAAATTGTATGCATAATATCCAGTTTAGTAGCTATTAAATATAGCAATCCTCCAATCATTGACCTATACCTTCTTTGATTAACCTTAGGAGATTCATCATTCTTTCTCATCTTGCAACCAGTTGTCATAGGGGTACATACAGGTTTGGAATCTTCCATTCCAAATTTCTTTAACATCTCCTTGACATACATAGATTGTGAAATGAAAATACCTTTATTTGTCTGATTGATCTGTAGCCCAAGGAAGAAGTTCATTTCCCCACACATTGACATTTCAAATTCTTTCTACATTTCATCGACAAAACTCTTACACATACCTTCATTTCCACCAAAGATTATATCATCTACATACACTTCCACAATCAGAATTTGATCTTCTCCTACTTTGATGTACACATTGCTATCTGCAGTACCTTTATTGAATCCTTGCTATAATAAGTATCTTTCTAACCTTGCATACCAAGCTCTAGGGGCTTGCTTCAATCCATATAGTGCCTTCTTTAACTTGCAAACCATATCTAGTTTCTGATAACTAAAATCCATCCAGTTGTTGTATGTATACTTCTTCCAATTCACCATTCAAGAAAGCAGACTTCACATCCATTTGATGTACATTGAAATCCTTATGTGTGCAAAAACCAAAAACATCCTGATGGCCTCCATTCTTGCCACTGGAGCATAAGTTTCCTCAGTCTATTCCTTCTAATTGTGAGTAACCTTTACACACAATCCTTGCTTTTTTTCTTACCACTTCTCCATTCTCTTTCAGTTTGTTCCAGAATACACACTTAGTTCCAATCACATTTTTCTTTGCTAGTCTTGGTATAAGTTCCCAATTCTTATTCTTTTCAATCTGCATTAGTTCTTCTTCCATAGCCTTGATCCAATACTCATCCTTATCCAATACTCATCCTTGCATGCTTCAATCACTATTTTAGGTTCAAATTTAGAGAGTAAATATAGATTTACCTGTTCTTCAATAGCTTTCCTTCTTGTTAGTACACCTTTGTTCTTGTCACCAATGATTTGATCTTCAGAATGATGCTTCTGCACATACTTGGGAGTTTTAGGAATCTTTTCTGGAGCTTCTTGCTTTTCAACCTTCACTTCCTTTTCCTTAGCATTTTATTCTTCTCTGCAAGAAGATTCATCTAATTCATATCCATTCACTTCTGAATTCTTTTGTAGATCTTCATCAACTTTGACATTTGCACTCTCAACAATCCTTCTTAGCCTCTTGTTGTAGCACCGGTAAGCTTTGCTTTTAGTAGAATACCCAAGGAAGATACCTTCATCAAACCTTGCATCAAAATTTCCTAAATTTTATTCATCCCTTCTGATATAACATTTGCTTCCAAACACTCTAAAGTACTTGGCAGTAGGAATCCTTCCATACCATAACTCATAAGGGGTCTTTGTACTATTTTCTCTTGCCTGCACTCTATTTAGTATTGTTATCCCATTTTTATCTATCCAGAGTCAAATGGTTAACCTAGTATTTCCTTGAAAATCCTTTGGAAAATGTTGCCTAAAAATGAAAACTGCCAAATTGCCTAAAAAAAACCTTACCATTGGAAAGAGCTTGAAAAAATAGGTAGGTTTGCTTTTTACATCACCCTGAAACTCAGCCAAATAAAGAAGTTATTGATGGTCAAAGTTTTGGTCAACATACAGTTCAAATATACATTTGGCGGGCTTGCAAATCTATATCGGCCTTAGGAAATATGAAAAAAAAATTGAGTTATATACATTTTCTGAATGTATATCAGGCCAAGGAAATGCATATACATTTAGGGAATCTTCCACAGATTTTTAGAATATTCACTAAATGTATATTGGGTATGCATGTATATAGGGGCTTGTATATTCAACTATACAAATGGAGCTGCAAAGAACTATGCAATGCGATATACAAGGCCGACGGACATACATATGCTATAGTGAATGTACATTCACCAAAATGTACAAGGCCAAAATATACATTTGATACAGTACAAGAGTGGAGATACAAAGGATCACATGAATAGTGCTTTGTATATCGGCTTCTATGTTCGCACATACAAACCAATATACAAAGCTGATATACAATCCGGACCTGAATATAGCTTTCAATTGGTTCTAGAAAACTTTTAGGTCTGCCTTGTATATATAGGTGTTTGTATATTTCACACATGCAAGGAAACATACAAATTGAAAGATACATTGCGGGCATATTCCATAAAGATTCCCTGTTTGTATGTAAGGGAGTTTGTATATTTGAGTTTGTATATTTGCATATACAAGGGTGCAAATGTACATTTGCTATAGTGCTGGTAGGACATGCAAGAGGTGGGCCCGCGCATATACAAGGAGGCTTGTATGTTTCGACATACAAAGGATCTTGTGAACAGTGGCTTGTATATCGTGCATATACAAGCAAATATACAAGCTAATATGCAAGCCAAATTTCAAATGGATATCATTTCTGCCTCATTCAGGATCTGGGTCTGTTTTGTATGTATGAGGCCATTTGTATATTACAATATACAAGAAAAAATACAAAGAGTAGGAGATGTAAGCCGGACCCGACAGGTAATCAAATATACTTAAAGGTCATTTGGGGTCTGACTTGTATGTATATGGCGCTTGTATAATGCGATATACAAGTCAAAGATGCATTGAGATATACAAGACAGATTTGAATCAAGGATCAGGTTCGGCACATAAGAGTTTGGAGTCCGCCTTGTATAAATAGGCGTTTGTATATCTTGCATATACATGGAAATGTACAAAACCAAAATATACAAGTTGGATCCGACAAAACATAAAGAAGCAACTAAAGGCCATTTGGGGTCCGTAGCTAGTATGATTGCATATGCAGAAGGAGATATACAAATGGTGGGGTCCACCAAGGTACAGGCACTTGTGCATACTTTTTGGTTGTATGTTTGCTTGTATATTGAGATATACAAGGTCAAGATACAAGCTAACATACAAGTAGGAGGGCCCTCATATACAAGGGGAAATTGTATGTATATGCAATTTTTGAAATACAAAGCGATGTACAGGGGCCGATATGCAAAGTGCCATGTATGTGCAGAAGGAGTTGCAAGATGAGTTTTTGAATGCCAATTCAGGTGCCAAGATGCAGCGATATACACAGAAATGCAAAAGCGATATATACAGGCAGTTGACCAAAAGTTTGGCCGCCTGTATCTCCTTCATTTTGGTGAATTTCGGCATGCTCCAAGAGGCAAAGTTGCATATTTTGGTCCCCTCTTTCATTTGGCAAGGTTTTTTTAGGAGCTTTGTCACTTTTCAAATTTCAGATCTGGTAATGCATGTTTTGAACGATGAATATTTCAAAGATGACTTTTGGCAAATGAAGATATTTTTTGGGCATTCATTGCAGTAGACAGAACAAGAAGCTCACATTGATGACAAAGAATATCTTTCCACTGCTTCATCTCCAGATGCATGATGAGTAAGCTGCTACATTAAAGACTAGAAAATATCTCCTCATCTGCCTAGTTCCAGATTTCAATGCCATAACTAATGCAGCTGGACAGTCATTTCAGGGAGATATTTTCAATGACAGTTCTTTGAGCGGATTTTTGTAACCGACTTAGAATAATTTCGAATGCTATATATATGCATTCAAATGATGTAAATAAGGTTGGAAATTTTTTGGCATTAAGTCTTTTCTATTTCCAAACAGGGTTTTCATATGCTGTAGTCGTGCCTTTCCATTGAATATATGCAAGTTAATTTTACCTCTTTACTGATTTTTCTAGTTCTGTGTGAATCTGTGTACGGCTGTTGGTGAATGTTTCATTCCTCTCAATCATATTGCTTCTCACCTCTGCTAGAGTCATTTAATCTATGTATACCTACTTGTATTTGATTACATTGTGCATCTTCTCAGTGTTGTGGAAATTTCTTTAAATCTGTCTAGTGCATCATCCTTGTTTTCAAGCTTTTATTTCATTTCCATTACAAGCTTTCTCTCTCCCTTTTCCCCTCAAAATTTAGTAGTTTTAGGTGATAACTAGATAAGGAAGCCAGCCTTCTCCGGAGGTTTGGTCTCATTTAGCAAAGTCCCACACTTAGAGATCATTCCCATGTTATTCCAATTTGCAGAGGTTTCACAACTGTATACAAGGGTGCAAAAATGGGTGATAACAACCTTGGCACGCCTGGTGGGACCAATATGATGAACTTATCATCAAAATACTGAAAGATTTGGTGTTTCTCCCAGTATTATCAGCCTTTGGAGGTAGTACAAACAACACCATTGTGACTCTAATGGCGAATTAGCTGGTTACAGTAGTCTAGTTTCCAAGCAGCTAATGAGGTTGGTGCTACTTGTTAGTTTTACTATCATTTGACAGTTTTCGTAGCACCTGGTGACTCCATTTGGTGTTCCAACTCACATCTTAGTGTGCAAGATCCTGTGGTCTATATTCATTCCTAATTTATTATCTAAACTTGCCTATGTTCATGATTTACCCTTACAATGACTAGTTATCAACACCATAATGGTTTTTCTCCTCCATTCCACGAAGATTCAAACTTTTGCCCTCCAAATAGTTCTTTGCCTCATTACAACCAGCATTACCAACAGGAGCATTTTCAAGCCAATCTTGCTTATCCTTGTTTGTAGCCCATTCATACCTATAGTCAGCCTTGTGAAACCTAATCTAGTCTAAATCAAACATGTAGCCTCCTTAGTCAGTCCCAAAATGATACTGATTTGGGTAGCATTAAGAGTTTGTTAATGGATTTCCAAAGGCAAATTTTAGAGATAGATAAGGAAGCACAGTATAACAGGTAGCAAGAGGAGCTTGCATATCAATCTTATTTGTCATAGCAGGAAGCAGAAAATAGAAGAGTGTATGAGGGGGAATGCTTGAAAATGCAACTTGTAGTTAAGGAGAAACAAATGAAATAATTGCTTGCTCAAAAACAAGAGATCAAAGTAAAAAATTTCTCTCCTATTCCCAGCTTCAGACAAGTTCGTCCTTCAAGCCAAGGTGAATTTATGAAAGTGGCTCAAACTTCTCTACCATGGCAGCCTTCTTGGATCAAGCATCCTGGTTACAAAATGCCAAACATTGTGAAGGCCAGTCCTCTTATACCAATTCAAAATCAGGTAGATGAAATAGTTATAGAATCCAGGCCTATCATAATTCCAAGTTTCAGGCAGCCTTCTGCCTTTAAGGTTCCAAGTTGGAAGGGGCCATCTTTTTCACCCTGTGATGACCCTTCACCAAACACACAAACGGAAGCATGCTGTAGATCCAGCCAGCAGAAGAAGAACAAAAGAGGCTTTTGTTGGCTCCATCTCAAAAGTTGGAAACTCAATCAGCTTTTTCTTCTCCAAATCCATTTTTTAGTGAGGAGAGTTCCAAGGTCAGAATACCAAGCTTCAAGCAGGGAGAGCCTCCTAAATGTCCTAAATTGGATATCCCAAGTTTTAGAGGGTCTCATCTACTGAAGGAACCTATATTTGACCCAGAGGAACCTAGGCTCCATAGGTTTCCAGGCTTCAAAGCCTTTATCCCTTTACAGGAGCAATCTGTTCCTAAACTCACAGAGAAAGAATTGTTTGAATCTATTGCACCTGTGAGTATTACTAAAGTCACTTTAGTGAGGGATGATGCTGCCCTACTTCATGAGCTACCTGACTATGTTGAAGATGAAGAAAGTGTGCAGTTGGTTGTGGATATGCTACAACAAGAGAACACAGAAAATCATGCCAAATTGCTGCAGTTTGAGGCTGAACATGATAGTGAGGTTCCAAACCATAAAGACGATCAGGCATGTTGCTCTATGCTAGATTATCCAAAGGCTGATTATGTTGATATGCTTGAGGAGATCCCATGCTTTATTGAAAATAATGAGGAGACTAAACATGGATGAGAGCAAGTTGAAGATTTGTTCTTTATTATCCAGCAGGGATATCAACTTCTTGGTGGGAAAGTTTTCTCTTTTGAACATGTGCACGGCTCATTTTTTGAGCCTAAATTAGAAAATCATGAACATCTTGTTCATAAGGTACAGGCAGCCATATTTGTAGTAGAATCACAGGAGCCATACTATTCAGATCAGCAAGAAGAGGAATGCAGCCATGATGATATTATATCAATACTCTTGGGTTCTTTGAGGGAAGAGGAAGAAAGCCATGAGGTCCCAAGTCATCTATTTCACATGCAATAGCAACATGAGAGTCAAATGGAGGGCACCATCATACCAATTAAAGAGAAAAAAGAGGAGGAATCAGAGCAAAGACATGAGATCCAACATGATTTGCATGTCATTCAAAGGGGATGCCCAATCAGGCATCTAGCTCAGCTGGAGACATATCAAGAGGAGTCACCACTTGTCATGCTTACCTCTAAGCATGAAGTTGAGCATCAAAATGAGTGGGATCAGCCCATTTATTCACCACAAGTTAGCAACATCAGCAATCAGTCCAAGTGGATAGGTGAGTTTATCTCCACTTTGAAGGGGGTGTTTTATCAATTTGTTATATGCACATTCCCCCCTACCCTCTTTTTAACTACTCACATGAATGGGAAACATTGTAAATTGTTAAGGTAGGGCAATTATTTTCAAGAACCAGTTAATGGCTTTGTTTGAAGTCATGTCTGATTGGTTAGTTTAGAATTAGACTAGGTTTCATTTATGTTCTAGTTTTCCCTTTCCATAAGTGCTTCTGCACAAGCTGCGTTGTTATTAGGAGAATGCAGGCCTTTTTCCCTTTTTGTATTTTGGAGGTAGGTTCCAGTTTTCCAACAGGTTTTAGACTTGACCCCATGCCCAATGGATGCTTAAGGCTACTATTTTTTTTGTTTAGCAGGCAAACACCCCATAGAGGTCGCCAAGAATGTTATCCCATTTTTCCTTGTCTAGAGTCAAATGGTTAACCTAGTATTTCCTTGAAAATCCTTTGGAAAATGTTGCCTAAAAATGAAAAGTGCCAAATTGCCTAAAAAAAAACCTTACCATTGGAAAGAGCTTGAAAAAATAGGTAGGTTTGCTTTTTACATCACCCTGAAATTCGGCCAAATAAAGAAGTTATTGATGGTCAAAGTTTTGGTCAACATACAGTTCAAATATACATTTAGCGGGCTTGCAAATCTATATCAGCCTTAGGAAATATGAAATTTTTTTGAGTTATATACATTTTTTGAATGTATATCGAGCTAAGGAAATGCATATACATTTAGGGAATCTTCCGCAGATTCTCAGAATATTTGCTAAATGTATATTGGGTCTGCATGTATATAGGGGCTTGTATATTCAAATATACAAATGGAGATACAAAGAAGTGTGCAATACGATATAGAAGGCTGATGGACATACATATGCTACAGTGAATGTACATTCACCAAAATATACAAGGCCAAAATATACATTTGATACAGTACAAGAGTGGAGATACAAAGGATCACATGAATAGTTCTTTGTATATCAGCTTGTATGTTCGCACATACAAACCAATATACAAAGCTGATATATAATTTGGACCTAAATATAGGTTTTAATTGGTTCTATAAAGCTTTCAGGTCCACCTTGTATATATAGTGTTTGTATATTTTGCACATGCAAGGAAACATACAAACTGAAAGATACATTGCGGACATATTCCATAAAGATTCCTTGTTTGTATGTAAGGGATTTTGTATATTTGAGTTTGTATATTTGCATATACAAGGGTGCAAATGTACATTTGCTACAGTGCCGGTAGGACATGCAAGAGGTGGGCCCGCGCATATACAAGGAGACTTGTATGTTTCAACATACAAAGGATCTTGTGAATAGTGGCTTGTATAACATGCATATACAAGCAAATATACAATCCAATATGCAAGCCAAATTTCAAATGGATATCATTTCTGCCTCATTCAGGCTCCGGGTCCGTTTTGTATGTATGAGGCCATTTGTATATTACGATATACAAGAAAAAATACAAAGAGTAGGAGATGCAAGCTGGACCCGGCAGGTAATCAAATATACTTAAAGGTCATTTGGGGTCTGACTTGTATGTATATGGCACTTTTATATTGCGATATACAAGTCAAAGATGCATTGCGACATACAAGGTGGATTTGAATCGACACATAAGAGTTTGGAGTCTGCCTTGTATAAATAGGCGTTTGTATATCTTGCATATACATGGAAATGTACAAGACCAAAATATACAAGCTAGATCCAGCAGAACATAAAGAAGCAGCTAAAGGTCATTTGGGGTCCATAGCTAGTATGATTGCATATGCAGAAGGAGATATACAAATGGTGGTGTCCACCAAGGTACAGGCACTTGTGCATATTTTTTGGTTGTATGTTTGCTTGTATATTGCGATATACAAGGTCAAGATACAAGCTAACATACAAGTAGTAGGGCCCACATATACAAGGGGAAATTGTATGTATATGCAATTTTTGAAATACAAAGGGATGTACAGGGGCCAATATGCAAAGTGCCATGTATGTGCAGAAGGAGTTGCAGGATGAGTTTTTGAATTCTAATTCAGGCGCCAAGATGCAGTGATATACACAGAAATGCAAAAGCGATATATACAGGTAGTTGACCAAAAGTTTGACCACCTGTATCTCCTTCATTTTGGTGAATTTCGGCATGCTCCAAGAGGCAAAGTTGCATATTTTGGTCCCCTCTTTCATTTGGCAGGGTTTTTTTAGGAGCTTTGTCACTTTTCAAATTTCAGATCTAGAAATGCATGTTTTGAACGATGAATATTTCAGAGATGACTTTTGGCAGATGAAGATATTTTTTGGGCTTTCATTGCAGCAGACAGAACAAGTAGCTCGCATTGACGACAAAGAATATCTTTCCACTATTTCATCTCTAGATGCACTATGAGTAAGCTGCTGCATTAAAGACTAGAAAATATCTCCTCATCTGCCCAGTTCTAGATTTTAACGCCATAACTGATGCAACTGGACAGTCATTTCAAGGAGATATTTTCAATGACAGCTCTTTGAGTGAATTTTTGTAACCAACTTAGAATAATTTTGAATGCTATATATATGCATTCGAATGATGTAAATAGGGTTGGAAATTTTTTGGCATTAAGGCTTTTCTGTTTCCAAACAGGGTTTTCATATGCTATAGCCGTGCCTTTCCATTGAATCTATGCAAGTTAATTTTACCTCTTTACTAATTTTTCTAGATTCTGTGTGAATCTGTGTACGGCTGTCTATGAATGTTTCATTCCTCTCAATCACATTGCTTCTCACCTCTGCTAGAGTCATATAATCTGTGTATACCTACTTGTTGTATTTGATTACATTGTGCATCTTCTCAGTGTTGTGGAAATTTCTTTAAATCTATCTGGTGCATCACCCTTGTTTTCAAGCTTTTATTTCATTTCCATTACAAGCTTTCTCTCTCCCTTTTCCCCTCAAAATTTAATAGTTTTAGGTGATAACTAGACAAGGAAGCCGGCCTTCTCTGGAGGTTTTGTCTCATTTAGCAAAGTCCCACACTTAGAGATCATTCCCATGTTATTCCAGTTTGCAGAGGTTTCACAACTAATGCAAGGGTGCAAAACTGGGTGATAACAAGTATATAAATAATAGTATGAATTTCTTCTCTCCAGTAGAACTCTGGTAGATTTTCTTCTTTTATCATTGTCCTTGCAGCTTCTTGAACAATTATATTCTTTCTTTCAACTGCTCCATTCTGCTGAGGAGTCCTAGGGGCAGATAAGTGCCTCTTTATTCCATGATTCTCACAAAATATGTTAAACTCATTGGAGGTGAACTCTCCACCTCTGTCAGACCTCACACATTTAATTGTCATATCCATTTCATTCTCAATCATGAATTTGAAGGATTTGAACTTATCTAGGGCTTTAGATTTATCTATGAGAAAAGTAACCCATGTCATCCTAGAATAATCATCAATCAGTAGCATGAAATACCTGTCACCTTAAAAACTCCTTACCTTGGTAAGGCCACAAAGATCTATATGCACCAATTCCAATAGTCTGGTAGAAGATTGATCCTTTCCTTTGAAACTTTTTCTTGCTTTCTTTCCAATTTGACATTCTTTACAGATAGCATTGATGGGCCTTGTAATCTTTGGCAGATCTCTCATAGCTTGAACTAAACTTATCCTTACCAGGCTATCAAAATTGATGTGACACAATCTTCTATGCCATAGCCAACTCTCACTAATCTAAGTCATGAAGAAATAACCATCACCACCTTTGAGTTGATAAACATTTCCATCTGTCATCTTTCTAGTAGCTATTACAATTCTAGAATCTTTTCTGATCTCACAGCCACCATCCTAAAACACAAGATTGTATCCTTTGCTACACATTTTTCCAACACTCAAGAGGTTATGCTTTAAACCCTTCAAATAAAGAACAACATTAGTATTATGCTTGCCATCAAAACTAATTGAGCCTCTTCCACATATCTTAGCAGATGTATCATCACCAAATCTAACTAGTTCTCCATCATATTTTTTAATTTTAACAAACTTACTTTTATCACCAGTCATATGATTTGAGCATCCACTGTCAATAACCCAGTAGTTCTTTTCCTATCTAGTATGAAAAGCATATATCAAAGTACCTTTAGTATTAAGACTTACCTCTAGAGCCTTTTCCTTCACACATTTCTCAGAGTTAGTAGAAACAATAACCTCTTTTAAATCTATGAACATACATTCATTATTTTCATCATTTTCATAATCAAATTCATCATCAAATATACTTGCATCTTCTCTAACATAGTAGCTCTTTTTAGGCACTCTACTCTTATTTTCCCTGTTCTTTTTTCTCAAAATTCTTTCCAGACAACTTGAAGCATAATAACCAATCTTACCACAACTAAAACACTTGAAAGGAAACTTAACACTGTACTTACCAGCACCTAATTTCATTCTTCTCACAAAGTTAGCTTCCACATCATCTAAATCCTCCTAATTTGATTCCATAGTCTTTTTAGATTTTCTAGCCTTGAAGGTAGTCTCAGCCTTTGCACTACTTGTGCCAAATTCTCTCATTTCAAAAGTAGTTAAAGTACCAAGCAACTGATCTTTGGTAAACTGATTCATATTTTGTAATTCTTCAATAGCAGAAACTTTATGACTGTAAGCTTTAGGAAGAGTTCTGAGTACCTTCAATACTACTTTTTTTCATCCACATCTCCACCAAGTCCTTTGATGCCATTGACAACTTCATCCAACTTCTGTAAGTAGCTTGTAATGTTTTCATCTTCAGACATTTGCATGGTCTCAATCATGAGCTTCAAATTATGCACTTTAGCTTGCTTGTCCTTATCATCTCCTTCATAAATACTTTTTAACTTTTTTCAGATTTCATTAGCAGTTTTCAAATTCATAACTTTCACTAATTCAGAATAAGAAAGACCACCTAAAAGAGCATACCTTGCTTTACCATTGGTTTCATAGGCCTTGATCTCATTTGTAGTACTTGGACCATTTTCTGGTATAGTGTATTCAGTCTCAATAGCCTTCCAGATCTCATATCCAAGAGAAATAAGATAACCTTCCATCCTTATTTTCTAGAATGCATAATCTATTCCACTGAACAAAGGAACATCCTTCTTGTGCACCATCCCTGATCTACCTCAAGCAGTTAAGCTTTCTTCCAAGGAACCTTGCTTTGATACCAATTGTTGAATGCACAAGACAACTGAGAGGGGGGCTGAATCAGTTGTAACTTAAAATTCCAAAAACCTCAAACACATGTAGATTCGCATCAATTCAATTAACCCTTAAACTATTATGATGATTAAGCATGAAAGAAAATAACACAAACTAAATCAACTCAACATCAAACACAAGAGAACACTATATTTACGTGGAAAACCCAAGAAGGGAAAAACCATGGTGAGGATTACCTCACAGTATAAAGTAATATCAACACCGAAAAATAATAGGCTCACTTCCAAGAGGCTCATTTCCAAAGGGCTCACTGCCCAAAAGCAAGGCTCATTGCCAGAATAGAGAAGAAGATAGCTCGAAGATTGTTACAAGGAGAAAACTATCTCAATACAACAAGGAATTCCACCACAACACCATCAACACCTTCACAGTCACACTAAAGAATTATAGACACCTTCTACTCACTGCATCCAGTAATCTAACACATGAAATCTTGTACTGCACCACACTTTCAACCACACTATTATTCACATCACCTTCATTACGTACACACCCGATCACGATCCGTTGACACTTATTTATACTATCTTCAACCTTGAGAACATTCTCCAAGGTTAGTAAATCACCTTGACCTAGAAAATTCAAATTAGGTCTGGACCTAAATATTCCCATGATGGAAAGGAATGAATGTGGACCACACCACACCTTAGCTCAGACCTAAATCTACTCTTACACATTACTCCATGTTTTCACAATCACTGAAGCACAACCGCAAGTAGTGTAAACAACTAGAAGTCAGCCAAAATTATGTTAACGCTATGAACTTTTAAGTACACGCTTCCTCAATGATCAAAAGATAACTTGTGGACCATGTACCAATCTTGAACATGATCTAGAGGCATCCATAAGCACCTGAAAACCAATAAATCCTTTCACAACTTTCACCTAACGAAAGTTCACACTGGAGCAATCAAACAACTTTGTCATACATTGCAACTCAAGAAATCAACTTGCAGAGCACCAAATCACGAACAACTTGAAATGAAGCAATATATAAGCATTATAATCATAAATCCAGAACCACAAAGCTAGAAACAAATCTGCGGAGAAATGCAGAGCAAAATAGTTTCTCGCAGACACCTCTAAAAAGTTTAGAAACATAGTTCACACACTGGTGAACACAACTTCCTCTGCACAACAAACCAGAATACCAAATTTAGAATATAACATCTTTGAACAACATATCCAAACCACAAAGCTAGATCTTCAACATGGAGGAAATTTGGAGCAAAATCAGAACACTACTCTATAAACCAAAATGCCACTTCAACACATTGTTTCCTTTATTAATCAATTTTTCTCAGAATCACTTGGAAACCAATCAATAGAAACATATTCTTAACATCTTCAACACCTCTTCAAGGCAACCAAATCATCTTTAGCAAAGAAACTCAACCAAACAGTTCATACCATTGCAACAACCTCATCTCTGCTCAACCAACCTCATCTCTGCTTGACTAGTTGACACTAATGACAACACCAAGCTAACATGTTGACATCAATGACAACATTAACTGCACATACTTACAACACATACAACCAATATAGATTAGCTAAAGATAAAGCACATAATGTCCACTTATCTTCACATTTTCAAGATAGGGCATTTACAACCACATTCTCCTTCTACTTTTTGTACATAATTTCATAATCATAGCCTAACGTTTCCTTCTCATAGGTAGATTTAACTAAATCTATACTTACAAGTATACTGGTAGTGAAATCCAAAAGTCTTCCTTCCTATATAATTACAAACCCAATCCCAATTCCCAAAGTGCTACTTTCAATTAAAAATGGTTTTGAAAAATCAAGTATGGCAAGTACTAGTTGTTGAATGCACAGAGATGTTGAGAGGGGCGTGTCATGCCCAAGCTGTAACACTTGAACATGAACCACAAAACATAGATTTATATTTTTTTTTCTAAGATGAAAATTTAAAGTTTAGTTTTAAATTTAGTAAAGAGGATTTCAATAAATTTTAACTAATATACAATATGCACAACCAAAATTGAATACATTTTTTTACATTAGGCATAAGTTTTGTATATATGAAAAATCAATATTTTATCATTTCTAATACAATTATACATAATTACAATAAGCATCATATGATCATGCATTCGCAAGGTGGGAAATCACTTTCTTAGCATCAGTATAAACATAAACATTAGTTTCGTATAGCCAATAAATATACATAATAGATATCATTGCACAAGATGACAAGACTATAGGCCCTAAGCACCAGACCTAATGTCTCGGGGGCTCAGGATGGCCTTGCCTATGTATGTGCAGTGCAGAGACTTCATAGTTCAGGGTAACTAGTCTTGCAACCATAAGGTTGACTTAGATACAATAACTCATAAGGGAGCTAGTTCATCACATAATATTTTCTAGAGTCAATAAACCAATTAATATACACATCCCTATTGTTCTCAAGATAAAATACACCATGCCCATAAAGGCGTGGTTGGGTGGTCCATTCACTTGGTTCTAGTGGCAGCCACCCAAGTTCAAACCCTCGCTAGGCCAAAGAGTTTGCAAGCCTTGTACCTTCGCTGGGCCAATGAGCTCGTGGGTTTGAACCACCGGTTCATAGCTCCAGTCATTAAAAGTGCTTATTGATTTAAAAAAAGATAAAATACACCATGAGATGACTATATCATTCAAGATCTAGAGAGTGCATGCAACAATTAAATTTATAAATAATCCATACAGGGGTATAATAGGGAAGTTATAACTACAAAAATATTCCAACCATTCTCTTGAATACAGGCAAATACTTAGATTGCAATAAATGAAAAGTTCTAACATCAATAGGAAATTATCATCATATATTCAAGTTCAAATAAAATGATTTATAGCACTGTGTTGCAGGAACATACCTAGTATCACATCAAAATTACTATAACAACGTTATTTCCTTCATAAGTATGACTTAAACAAGGTTGACTAGATTTCATCTATTTATATATATTCACTAATTCATTATATCATCCTAGACTTATTCAAATAATGAACCCTTTATAGTCAACCCTACACCATACTAGAACAAATGCATTAAAACATAATTATTAAAGATCTAAGAACATATATGATGTTAATAAATTAAACATAATTTCAATTTGTAATTTCTACCTACTCATTCCCATGAATATTGATATGAAACACACTTCCCATTATATTTATCTCATCCTCATTTACACTATAATTTAAAGTTTTAGCCTCATTCCTAAATTGTAATCTACAATTCTACTATCCAAAAACAAGTAAAACATAGCTTAATGTATCTAATGAAGAGCCTACTATATTTTCCATTCAATAAGAAAACCTCCAATTCCTAAGTCAATAGAGCAATGCACAAGTATCTCTAGAGTTCTATTCTTTCATACATGACTAGATACACATTAAAGATTCTAAGAAAATAATTCACTCTACTTACTTAAATGAAATTTACAACTTCAATTATTGACCTATATAAAACAATTTCAAGTGTTGACAAAAAATTCTAGATGATTGGAAATAAAATCTTTCTATTATCTTCTTTCAAACTCAAAATCTACCTCTTACCATTGTTACCAATACAAGCACACAATAATTGTAGTGCCCCTCATCTCGTCATTCATCAGATTGATGTTTGCTTAAACTTTATAGTGTCCTAGACCATAGATGATGAATCTCTTGTTATCTTGTTACTTCATTGTGAACCTGATTGTTATGATAACAGTTGTTGATGTTGGATTTTATCATTTTATGTTTTAGAATTTGATAAATGAACTAGATGTTACAGATGTTGTGATGTTAATTGCGATATTGGATTGAATGTTTTATGTTGTTGATTAATATCAGATACCTTGTTCAACGTAGTTAATTGTTTATACATAAACGTGAATGGAACAGTGTTGTATTACTCGCTTTCGAGTACCCTACACCACTGCGATTTCCATTCACTATAGGACTGTATGTGGATATATATCTTGAATGTTTAACCGTGCGTTGTTGCAGGAATGTAGGTACTAGGCATCGACTCCACCTGATTACAGGTCTGAGCGTGCCTTCGCCAATGGATTAGTTGTTGGAGTTAACGTGAGGTCCCATGTCAGTGTGGTCTAGTTGTCAGTTATCCTCTTGGTCATTGTCTGTCATTCGATCATGATTTGTGGACAAGTAATATTGCACCTTGGAGTCTAACTAGGTTAGAAAGTGTCTGAATGTGTAAGGTGTCATTGTGCTTTAATTAGAATCATATTACGGAAAGTATAATGTCGATAATTGTTGATTATTGTTGTAAATAAATTATTATTTTATTAGAAGTGTTGTTGTTAAATAAAGTTGTAAGAAATTTTGTATTGTTCAATATAATATTATTTATAATAAATACTTAAATAAATAAAATAGTTGTAAGTTATGTTGTATTTAGTGATTTACAACTAAATTAATAAAATAAATTAATATATAGTTGTACTATTATAGATAGTTGTAATATTATAACTTTATTAAATAAAAATGCTTGGTCGGCTATAAAGTCATTAAGTGTTGTCGAGAATTATGTGTTTTCATTTAAAAAAATGAAATACAATAAAATAAATAAAGAACTTCTTTGGGATTATTAAATAAAATAAAAATATTAGTAGAAGAGGGAGTTGCACGGGATCACGTGCCGAGTCCCTTGGAAGAAAGAAGGGGGAGGCATCCACAGATGGATCTCTTGCATTTTACACACCTTCATACAATCGTCCTCTGCAATACATTGACCTATGCAGTACAACAAATCCTGAACAGGTAGCAAATAGTTGGCAACGTTGGGTAAGTGCAGGCAGCAAAAAAATGGGTTGATCCCATTGAGTGTGGGTAATGCAAGGCTTTATTCATAGTCTTCAGAACAAAATGAAAATGGTAGGGTTTTGGAAGGGTTTAAGCACCAGGAGATTGAGGGGCCAACTGTAGAGAGAGATGAGTCTGCGCTTGCAAATGAAGTGAGGGAGGAAGAGAAGCAGCTGAGGAAACACATGTATGATCTGAGTAGAGGCCTGTTGCTTCTTGGAGTGGTGTAACTTTCATGCGGGGCATGGCTCCACTGGGTTACCAAAATCTCGCCCTTTTCTGGAATATCTGTACAAAGCTTCTTCGCTTTTGCATTTCCCTTCACCTTTGCATATCTAGTTAGGCAAACGCTCAAATCCATGACTTTTTGTTTTGCTAAAATGGAGGAGCAGGGGCGCCTGCAGATACTAACCCAAATGCTGCAAGTTACGAAAGGGATGAGTACCCTGTGCCAGCGATCGAATACAGTTGTCATACTTTGCGCCACAGGCATCTCCATTGGTCTCTTGGCAAATCAAGGGCTATCAAGCGGATCCACCTAAACCCCAGATTTCATAGCTTGTGGTAGGGCATGCGGTAGTAAGAAGACATGGATTGTGGAATGCGGCCTGAACGCCCATCTTTGGCCCTCAAATGTAGGAGGAAGTCATGAAACACCCGCAGATCTCAAGGTATGTTTCTCATTTTTTTTGTGCTCTGTCTCACTATAGAGTTTTGACATACGAAATACAAACATGCAGAGGTAATGAAAATTTGGTGCATTGTATAGTAGTATATAATCAGTCTCGTAACACCTCGCCATGCTTTTGAAAGGAAACCACCTGCAGTTCTATGTTGAGAATTACTCTTGCTGGGTTTCTGCAATTAGTTTTGTGTTCGTTCTGATCATCCTCTCTACTTATATTGAAACTACCATATCTGAAGGCCCTTTCAACAGAATATTTTTCTTATTGTCCATAATGTAGCTAACTATACTATTGCATTATCTATTATCTAAGCCAAGATGCGATGGCTTGATATCTTACCCTGACTGTGCTTAGGCAAATCATACGTATGTATGTAATGTGACTATAGGGGGGGATGTTTTGGTTGTAGGCAGATCGCATGTATGCTTTTATATGTATATGTATTGCGGGTATTGAGAGAATCCTTGGCTATGGCTAGATCAAATGTGTATACATTTATTTATGTGTACTGTGGGTATTGTGGGAGATTTTCCATTATAGGCAGATCAGATGGATTAAATACAATTGTTTACATGAGAACAACTAGAGGCAGGGAATACTTGAATTCTCCACTCACGCTCATCCTTGGACCTCCGCAAGATAAAAAGAACAGATCTGGGGTGTTGTCAATATTTTCTGCGCCCTGGAAGATTATAGTTGCTCAAAATATACTGGTCTCCAGGCACACACATTGTATTAATTTTGTGATGTCTGTTTTGTTTCCAGTTGAACGAATACAATGGATGCCATGATATTTTTAGTATCCTTTGGTCTATACGCGTTTTAACCTCAAGTTATTTTGAAATCTTATTAGATTTTGCAGCTATGTAGATTGTTAGTCTTCTAATATATACCCTAGCACCTCTGTGAAGTAGTTATCTCTCTGTGAACTATCAAATTCAGAAATCACGATATACCTATTATACAAGTTATAAATATCAATCAAATAGATCAGCATAAGTAGTTTTTAATATATATATATATATTGCCACTTCATCACAGTCGGTGAAAGCCGAATTCAAATTACAGAAGAGTAAAATAAGGTAAGGATGTCAACCTCTCAAGAGGTTATGAGAGTTGAAATAACAATGCGTTTTACTAAATCTGAACAGGTGCGAATAGTTTCATTGACCCAGTTTTGTAATTTGCTTTTAAGTTCTTGGCTTACAAGCTGTTGGAGATTTAGAGGCTGGGTTATATCAAGTTTAAGTATGGTGAGATAGTCATTGAGGTTTTTCAGGAGTCTGTTTTAACTGGTGCAAATTTCTTAAGAAGAGAATGTCTATTTTGCACGTTGGGTGTGGTTAAGGCAGGATGATACTTCATTATGTATTGCTCAAGGAATGGCATTTGTTAGCTCGCCCCAAATCATAATCTAACAATCATTCGAAGTTACAGTCATGGCCATGAAACACCTCTTATCTTTTTAAGCATATAGAAAAAGATGACCTCGATCACCTTACCATACAACCTAGAAGCACCAAGTCAAAAAGAAATGGATAGCTCATAGAGTTTTAGAAGATGCTTGTGCGGTTAGCAATTCTTGTTGCTTGTTCAAATGCATTAGGAGCATCCTTCTTTCCCCTCTGATTGCCATCACGTAGGAGTCTAACCAATGCTGGGATGGCCCTAGATTTACCAATTGTTACATTATGTTCATTAAGGAACGACAAGCTGAAAAGAGTTGCGGCAGCAACTACAAGAACTACTTCTTGCCCAGCTCCGGCAGTTGCAACAACAACCACCATTTCTACCACAGTGGAACTCAGTACAGCAAGAGCTTCAGTAAAGGCTTCACACACCTGGTGGCTTATTGCAACAGCAACAGCAGCAGAGTTCTGTTGAATAGCAGAAGCAGTTACTGCAAGCCCAAACCCTGAGGCTGTTTGATCTTTGCAATCTCCTATTCTCCCAGCTGTTGATCAATTTTCAATATTGCAGACACTTCATTTCTCTGGGGATAGAGTATAATCTAAAAGTATATACCAGTTTGCATGATAGGTGAAAGGATTTATGATTGGTAGAATGATTTGTAATCTGATATGTGCAACTCATATCAGAACTAATGAAATTAGTATATCAAATAAGAAATAATATCCAAAATGTGATTGTAAAACAGTATTTAACTGGAACAATGGACGTAAGAATTACAAATAAAATTAAAAGATAAAACCCTCAGTGATATTTGTAACTCAGGAATAGTAAAATATAGCTTGTAAGGCATGCAGGATGCAAATTATAGATCTAATCTAAATATGCAGCTCTTAGCCATGTTACCTAATGATTAACCGTGAACAGAAGTCTTTCATGCCTATTCTGCCAGTCCTTGGATAGTAGAAAGGGTAGACGAAGCTGAGGCAAGTTCGGTGAGCATAAGAATAGGAGTTGTTCTCTGTTTAGGAGTTGTGGTTTTGGTATGTCTTGGAAGCATTATTAAGGTGTTGGGATCTCAAAGAATGTCCTTGGAACCTTCGTCAAACCTATTGCCTTCATTTTCTGTGACCATGGACTTTCGTGAAAAAATATTGTGTTAGAAAGAAAACTGTTGAAGTGTTACTGCCAATTATATCAATGGCAAGTTTGAAGGAGTTAGATGGACGCTACCAGAAGTTATTTGACTAAACTAATATCATCCATTTCAATGATTAAGCGGTCATTAACAATTTCACACCATCTCTGCGATCAGTACTTACAATTCAATAGGTTATTACACTTGAAATAGATATAGTAGAAGCTTTTACCAGAAAACTGTAATGCCTTGGGAACGAACATAGTTGATACATCTATTAAGTTTTGACGGCGTGAGAATGTCTAGTCCCGACCTTCTTCTTAGACAGAATTAAATCATCTTTGATTAAAATATTTCTGAGACATCGTTATGACGAAGAAATCCAAGCCTAGTAAACTGTTATCTGATTGAGGTCAAGAATATCTGAAGGACCGTATTAGGGTAGAACTTAGAGGAAAACGAAAACATTGATGTTCATTGTTGATGGTAGGACCTTTGTCCACGTTGTATTGCCGTATAGTTATAAGGTATTATTTTAGTACTTAATCCAACGTTGGAAAGGTAAGTTAATCAGGGTAAAATTTGTTATACTTGTGTTTTATAATCTATCTTTAGAAGCAAATGTAGAATATTAAATAATTTAATGTATCAGTATAATTGTTGTATTTATTGTGAAATCAATTAGTTTGATTTAAAGAGATAATGTAATCAATTGTTGATTTCATTACAAAGTTATTTATGATGAGCCAAGAAGGAATTTTAGTGTTTAATTTCTAGAATCTGAATTGTACTGTGTGAGTTAAGTATTTCTATTGTCTTAAAGAGTCGAATTGAGAGTGGTCATACTCGAAATTCCAGAGGCTTAGTTTGTCATAGTGTGGATGGATGTTTTTGTATTTGTGATGTTATAACGATTATGTGATTCAAATTTAGTATGAAGTATAATGGAGTATTGACTAAGATGATTATGTGTTTTGTGATATAATATTCTCTGGATGAGATATTTAACCAAGCTGTGATTATCTTGTATCCGTTTTGTCGTAATTGTTGTTTGGAGAGACCTGGTATCTGTAAAAGTGTAAAATGTTGTAATGCTATAGGCGATGGATAACAATTGGTGTTATGATTCTGTTTGTAATGCAAGAGGGTTTATTCCTTGCAATGAACAAGTATGTGTATTGCTATAATGCCTAGTATGATGGTTAAGGTTTACTAGGTGTTAGAAAGGAGAGTGGCTTTCAACGTGGGGCCGGCGCCCAAAGTGGCAGTCGGGATAACCCGTTGGAAGTAGATTAATCAAGTGATAACCTAAAATGAACTAGGGGGTTAAGGGTAGATTTCACACTAAACAAGATTAATGGATTCCTCTCCCATGGCCTGTAGTGCTTGTATAGACTAAGGATGGGTAGAGAAGGCTTGGTTGGCATGATTGACTTCCTTGTCCTCATGAAATGAAGGTCGATTCCGCATGTGTCACCCTATGGGACCGGCGCCTAGTGAGAGGCTGTCAGGATAACCATAGATGGGGGCCGGCGCCTAGTGAGAGGCTGTTAGGATAACCCATGCTAGGACCATGTGATGACACTCTCCCTACTACAACCTAGCATTCCTGGTTTGGTCTCTCCACTTATGTTATGTTTCGCCTCTGGAAGATAAGTTGTGTTGTATTGTTATTGCCATGTGTTGTATTGGCGTTTGGTCGTCCTTTGTTCATGTTAGTTCTGTCTACCTGACTGTTATTGTTTGGGACCTCATATTAACTCCTAGCTCGGGGGGTGGACCTTAGGGTTCCACATGGTCGAGTGGAAGAGCTATTTTATCCATTGGTTATCCCTTGTCAAGTTCGTGTGCAGAAAAGATTTGTTCCAATTGTACTTGTACCAGTTGATGAAGATATATTTGTATAATCTTGTACCGGATTTGTGCAACAGAACATTCATTGTGTATGTGATTCAGATGTAGTCTGAAAATGGCAATGTAATGATGTTATGATGTACTCATGTGTAATAAAAGCATTTCAGTTATGTTTTGATCATGTAGATTGTATTATCTGACGGTATGTAATGAATATGAATCAGTTATTCAATTATGTATTGAATTTAGATCAGTTACTAATGAATGTTAAATTATGTTAGTTGGTTTGTAAAGTAATGCAGCCTTGTATCCTTAGAGAATATGTCGTAGTAGTTATGTTAACATTATTTGTTATCTTAAACATTTTTTAAAAAAAATGTTCCTGTTTCTTGTAGCATAAATGTGTATTTCTTTGAGGTGTATAAGGCGGGCGTTACATCTGGTATCAGAGCCAAGTTTCTAACACTGGGTACTCTGGGATTTATATTAGCCCATCAAGCTACACTAGTTGCTTAAACTCTCAAGATTATGTTCTTCCCTTTTGTCACCCTCACCTAACAACCTAAGGTTGTCCCTTGGCGGTGTCTACATAGGTAGGTCCCTAAAGGTCGAGGTAGGGGTAGTTGGCATGTAGAGATCCATTCCCCTGCATATGATATCTGCCATACGGTTGAAGAAATGCATGAGTCAAGGTTGTCAGTTGTTTGCCACGATGGTGCACAATTTGGAATGAGGGGAGAGTCGAGAGGTGTCTCTCGACGATCATCCTATCCTTAAGGAGCTTTGGTTGTAGTAGAGGAGTTGTCAAGTAGAGGACTAGATGCTTGTACATCCTCATGTGAAGTATGCATTTTTGGATATTCTTAGTGCTTATGTAGAGTCCTTATTGTGTGGAATAAAAAGTTGAGGATAACCTGACGTTGTTCCCTCCTTCCTCATTTGGTGGCTAGTACCTAGTCACACAGTGTTGTACAGTGCAATTTCAAAGATTGTGTATTTTCTTTATAATTTTCTATTAATTAAAAGGTCGGCACCTTGTTTATATTTGATTGTGATGGTTTAGCCACACCTTGTGATCTTCATTTGTGCGTAACCCTTGTGGTTACATTTGGTTTAGTGTTGAACTACGCGCATTTCTTGTTTTGTTGATGAAATTTAATCTCTATTTGATATTTGTTTATGACTTTGGTGGCTAAACTATTTTCTCCTTATTGTTTTCGATGTTGGCCATGTATCATATTGTGATTTCTCTCCAAGGATGTATGAGGCAGACTTGGTGAGTGTATACGAGGAAGCAGACACAGGGAACCTTGAGGATGGGGATATCCGAGGCTAGGACTATTTCTTGGAGGCTAACTAAATTTTGCTGTAGGAGTTAGGTCATTGTTGTCTTGTTTGGATGGTCTAACCATGTGTGTGTGCCCTAGCACCATCAAGTCTCAGAGTGTGTGGTATGGATTGTGCGGGATAGATGTTGGCTCTTGGCTCATAGATTTTGTGTTATGCCTTAGTAGGTCAGTTACCGGTGTCCAGAGGGATCCTTATGTAGCCTTGAGATGTGATTCATGGTAATTTGAATTCGTGTATGTGTGTTAAATCATGAATATAGTGCTTATAAAATGATAAATTTTGGTACCATGCTGCTAAAGGTGTAAAGTCAGTATATCAAGACCTTTTTTTGTTAATAGATCTCATGCACAGTGTGTGCTCCCATGTTTGCATAGTGTTGTGAAAACTGCCCAAACTCAATACATTTCACCCATATTTGCTCGCAGGCTTCCAGGAGTAAGCCTGATCCTAGGGGGGGAGGATGTAGTGCCCCTCATCTCGTCGTTCATCAGATTGATGTTTGCTTAAACTTTATAGTGTCCTAGACCGTAGATGATGAATCTCTTGTTATCTTGTTACTTCATTGTGAACCTGATTGTTATGATAACAGTTGTTGATGTTGGATTTTATCATTTTATGTTTTAGAATTTGATAAATGAACTAGATGTTACAGATGTTGTGATGTTAATTGCGATATTGGATTGAATGTTTTATGTTGTTGATTAATATCAGATACCTTGTTCAACGTAGTTAATTGTTTATACATAAACGTGAATGGAACAGTGTTGTATTACTCGCTTTCGAGTACCCTACACCACTGCGATTTCCATTCACTATAGGACTGTATGTGGATATATATCTTGAATGTTTAACCATGCGTTGTTGCAGGAATGCAGGTACTAGGCATCGACTCCACCTGATTACAGGTCTGAGCGTGCCTTCGCCAATGGATTAGTTGTTGGAGTTAACGTGAGGTCCCATGTCAGTGTGGTCTGGTTGTCAGTTATCCTCTTGGTCATTGTCTGTCATTCGATCATGATTTGTGGACAAGTAATATTGCACCTTGGAGTCTAACTAGGTTAGAAAGTGTCTGAATGTGTAAGGTGTCATTGTGCTTTAATTAGAATCATATTACGGAAAGTATAATGTCGATAATTGTTGATTATTGTTGTAAATAAATTATTATTTTATTAGAAGTGTTGTTGTTAAATAAAGTTGTAAGAAATTTTGTATTGTTCAATATAATATTATTTATAATAAATACTTAAATAAATAAAATAGTTGTAAGTTATGTTGTATTTAGTGATTTACAACTAAATTAATAAAATAAATTAATATATAGTTGTACTATTATAGATAGTTGTAATATTATAACTTTATTAAATAAAAATGCTTGGTCGGCTATAAAGTCATTAAGTGTTGTCGAGAATTATGTGTTTTCATTTAAAAAAATGAAATACAATAAAATAAATAAAGAACTTCTTTGGGATTATTAAATAAAATAAAAATATTAGTAGAAGAGGGAGTTGCACGGGATCACGTGCCGACTCCCTTGGAAGAAAGAAGGGGGAGGCATCCACAGGCGGATCTCTTGCATTTTACACACCTTCATACAATCGTCCTCTGCAATACATTGACCTATGCAGTACAACAAATCCTGAACAGGTAGCAAATAGTTGGCAACGTTGGGTAAGTGCAGGCAGCAAAAAAATGGGTTGATCCCATTGAGTGTGGGTAATGCAAGGCTTTATTCATAGTCTTCAGAACAAAATGAAAATGGTAGGGTTTTGGAAGGGTTTAAGCACCAGGAGATTGAGGGGCCAACTATAGAGAGAGATGAGTCTGCGCTTGCAAATGAAGTGAGGGAGGAAGAGAAGCAGCTGAGGAAACACATGTATGATCTGAGTAGAGGCCTGTTGCTTCTTGGAGTGGTGTAACTTTCATGCGGGGCATGGCTCCACTGGGTTACCAAAATCTCGCCCTTTTCTGGAATATCTGTACAAAGCTTCTTCGCTTTTGCATTTCCCTTCACCTTTGCATATCTAGTGAGGCACACGCTCAAATCCATGACTTTTTGTTTTGCTAAAATGGAGGAGCAAGGGCGCCTGCAGATACTAACCCAAATGCTGCAAGTTACGAAAGGGATGAGTACCCTGTGCCAGCGATCGAATACAGTTGTCATACTTTGCGCCACAGGCATCTCCATTGGTCTCTTGGCAAATCAAGGGCTATCAAGCGGATCCACCTAAACCCCAGATTTCATAGCTTGTGGTAAGGCATGCGGTAGTAAGAAGACATGGATTGTGGAATGCGGCCTGAACGCCCATCTTTGGCCCTCAAATGTAGGAGGAAGTCATGAAACACCTGCAGATCTCAAGGTATGTTTCTCATTTTTTTTGTGCTCTGTCTCACTATAGAGTTTTGACATACGAAATACAAACATGGAGAGGTAATGAAAATTTGGTGCATTGTATAGTAGTATATAATCAGTCTCGTAACACCTCACCATGCTTTTGAAAGGAAACCACCTGCAGTTCTATGTTGAGAATTACTCTTGCTGGGTTTCTGCAATTAGTTTTGTGTTCATTCTGATCATCCTCTCTGCTTATATTGAAACTACCATATCTGAAGGCCCTTTCAACAGAATATTTTTCTTATTGTCCATAATGTAGCTAACTATACTATTGCATTATCTATTATCTGGGCCAAGATGCGATGGCTTGATATCTTACCCTGACTGTGCTTAGGCAAATCATACGTATGTATGCAATGTGACTATAGGGGGGGGATGTTTTGGTTGTAGGCAGATCGCATGTATGCTTTTATATGTATATGTATTGCGGGTATTGAGAGAATCCTTGGCTATGGCTGGATCAAATGTGTATACATTTATTTATGTGTACTGTGGGTATTGTGGGAGATTTTCCATTATAGGCAGATCAGATGGATTAAATACAATTGTTTACATGAGAACAACTAGAGGCAGGGAATACTTGAATTCTCCACTCACGCTCATCCTTGGACCTCCGCAAGATAAAAAGAACAGATCTGGGGTGTTGTCAATATTTTCTGCGCCCTGGAAGATTATAGTTGCTCAAAATATACTGGTCTCCAGGCACACACATTGTATTAATTTTGTGATGTCTGTTTTGTTTCCAGTTGAACGAATACAATGGATGCCATGATATTTTTAGTATCCTTTGGTCTATATGCGTTTTAACCTCAAGTTATTTTGAAATCTTATTAGATTTTGCAGCTATGTAGATTGTTAGTCTTCTAATCTATACCCTAGCACCTCTGTGAAGTAGGTATCTCTCTGTGAACTATCAAATTCAAAAATCACGATATACCTATTATACAAGTTATAAATATCAATCAAACAGATCAGCATAAGCAGTTTTTTAAAAAAAATATATATATATATATATATTGCCACTTCATCACAGTCGGTGAAAGCCGAATTCAAATTACAGAAGAGTAAAATAAGGTAAGGATGTCAACCTCTCAAGAGGTTACGAGAGTTGAAATAACAATGCATTTTACTAAATCTGAACAGGTGCGAATAGTTTCATTGACCCAGTTTTGTAATTTACTTGTAAGTTCTTGGCTTACAAGCTGTTGGAGATTTAGAGGCTGGGTTATATCGAGTTTAAGTATGGTGAGATAGTCATTGAGGTTTTTCAGGGGTCTTTTTTAACTGGTGCAAATTTCTTAAGAAGAGAATGTCTATTTTGCACGTTGGGTGTGGTTAAGGCAGGATGATACTTCATTATGTATTGCTCAAGGAATGGCATTTGTTAGCTCGCCCCAAATCATAATCTAACAATCATTCGAAGTTACAGTCATGGCCATGAAACACCTCTTATCTTTTTAAGCATACAGAAAAAGGTGACCTCGATCACCTTACCATACAACCTAGAAGCACCAAGTCAAAAAGAAATGGATAGCTCATAGAGTTTTAGAAGATGCTTGTGCGGTTAGCAATTCTTGTTGCTTGTTCAAATGCATTAGGAGCATCCTTCTTTCCCCTCTGATTGCCATCACGTAGGAGTCTAACCAATGCTGGGATGGCCCCAGATTTACCAATTGTTACATTATGTTCATTAAGGAACGACAAGCTGAAAAGAGTTGCGGCAGCAACTACAAGAACTACTTCTTCTTGCCTAGCTCCGGCAATTGCAACAACAACCACCATTGCTACCACAGTGGAACTCAGTAGAGCAAGAGCTTCAGTAAAGGCTTCACACACCTGGTGGCTTATTGCAACAGCAACAGCAGCAGAGTTCTGTTGAATAGCAGAAGCAGTTACTGCAAGCCCAAACCCTGAGGCTGTTTGATCTTTGCAATCTCCTATTCTCCCAGCTGTTGATCAATTTTCAATATTGCAGACACTTCATTTCTCTGGGGATAGAGTATAATCTAAAAGTATATACCAGTTTGCATGATAGGTGAAAGGATTTATGATCGGTAGAATGATTTGTAATCTGATATGTGCAACTCATATCAGAACTAATGAAATTAGTATATCAAATAAGAAATAATATCCAAAATGTGATTGTAAAACAGTATTTAACTGGAACAATGGACGTAAGAATTACAAATAAAATTAAAAGATAAAACCCTCAGTGATATTTGTAACTCAGGAATAGTAAAATATAGCTTGTAAGGCACGCAGGATGCAAATTATAGATCTAATCTAAATATGCAGCTCTTAGCCATGTTACCTAATGATTAACTATGAACAGAAGTCTTTCATGCCTATTCTGCCAATCCTTGGATAGTAGAAAGGGTAGACGAAGCTGAGGCAAGTTCGGTGAGCATAAGAATAGGAGTTGTTCTCTGTTTAGGAGTTGTGGTTTTGGTATGTCTTGGGAGCATTATTAAGGTGTTGGGATCTCAAAGAACGTCCTTGGAACCTTCGTCAAACCTATTGCCTTCGTTTTCTATGACCATGGACTTTCGTGAAAAAATATTGTGTTAGAAAGAAAACTGTTGAAGTGTTACTGCCAATTATATCAATGGCAAGTTTGAAGGAGTTAGATGTACGCTACCAGAAGTTATTTGACTAAACTAATATCATCCATTTCAATGATTAAGCGGTCATTAACAATTTCACACCATCTCTGCGATCAGTACTTACAATTCAATAGGTTATTACACTTGAAATAGATATAGTAGAAGCTTTTACCAGAAAACTGTAATGCCTTGGGAACGAACATAGTTGATACATCTATTAAGTTTTGACGGCGTGCGAATGTCTAGTCCCGACCTTCTTCTTAGACAGAATTAAATCATCTTTGATTAAAACATTTCTGAGACATTGTTATGACGAAGAAATCCAAGCCTAGTAAACTGTTATCTGATTGAGGTCAAGAATATCTAAAGGACTGTATTAGGGTAGAACTTAGAGGAAAATGAAAACATTGATGTTCATTGTTGATGGTAGGACCTTTGTCCACGTTGTATTGCCGTATAGTTATAAGGTATTATTTTAGTACTTAATCCAACGTTGGAAAGGTAAGTTAATCAGGGTAAAATTTGTTATACTTGTGTTTTATAATCTATCTTTAGAAGCAAATGTGGAATATTAAATAATTTAATGTATCAGTATAATTGTTGTATTTATTGTGAAATAAATTAGTTTGATTTAAAGAGATAATGTAATCAATTGTTGATTTCATTACAAAGTTATTTATGATGAGCCAAGAAGGAATTTTAGTGTTTAATTTCTAGAATCTGAATTGTACTGTGTGAGTTAAGTATTTCTATTGTCTTAAAGAGTCGAATTGAGAGTGGTCATACTCGAAATTCCAGAGGCTTAGTTTGTCATAGTGTGGATGGATGTTTTTGTATTTGTGATGTTATAACGATTATGTGATTCAAATTTAGTATGAAGTATAATGGAGTATTGACTAAGATGATTATGTGTTTTATGATATAATATTCTCTGGATGAGATATTTAACCAAGCTGTGATTATCTTGTATCCATTTTGTCGTAATTGTTGTTTGGAGAGACCTCGTATCTGTAAAAGTGTAAAATGTTGTAATGCTATAGGCGATGGATAACAATTGGTGTTATGATTCTGTTTGTAATGCAAGAGGGTTTATGCCTTGCAATGAACAAGTATATGTATTGCTATAATGCCTTGTATGATGGTTAAGGTTTACTAGGTGTTAGGAAGGAGAGTGGCTTTCAACATGGGGCCGGCGCCCAAAGTGGCAGTCAGGATAACCCATTGGAAGTAGATTAATCAAGTGATAACCTAAAATGAACTAGGGGGTTAAGGGTAGATTTCACACTAAACAAGATTAATGGATTCCTCTCCCATGGCCTGTAGTGCTTGTATAGACTAAGGATGGGTAGAGAAGGCCTGGTTGGCATGATTGACTTCCTTGTCCTCACAAAAGGAAGGTCGATTCCGCATGTGTCACCCTATGGGGCCGGCGCCTAGTGAGAGGCTGTCAGGATAACCATAGATGGGGGCCGGCGCCTAATGAGAGGCTGTCAGGATAACCCATGCTAGGACCATGCGATGACACTCTCCCTACTACAACCTAGCATTCCTGGTTTGGTCTCTCCACTTATGTTATGTTTCACCTCTGGAAGATAAGTTGTGTTGTATTGTTATTTCCATGTGTTGTATTGGCGTTTAGTCGTCCTTTGTTCATGTTAGTTCTGTCTACCTGACTGTTATTGTTTGGGACCTCATATTAACTCCTAGCTCGGGGGGTGGACCTTAGGGTCCCACATGGTCGGGTGGAAGAGCTATTTTATCCATTGGTTATCCCTTGTCAAGTTCGTGTGCAGAAAAGATTTGTTCCAGTTGTACTTGTACCATTTGATGAAGATATATGTGTATAATCTTGTACCAGATTTGTGCAATAGAACATTCATTGTGTATGTGATTCGGATGTAGTCTGAAAATGGCAATGTAATGATGTTATGATGTACTCATGTGTAATAAAAGCATTTCAGTTATGTTTTGATCATGTAGATTGTATTATCTGACAGTATGTAATGAATATGAATCAGTTATTCAATTATGTATTGAATTTAGATCAGTTACTGATGAATGTTAAATTATGTTAGTTGGTTTGTAAAGTAATGCAGCCTTGTATCCTTAGAGAATATGTCGTAGTAGTTATGTTAACATTATTTGTTATCTTAAACATTTTTAAAAAAAATGTTCCTGTTTCTTGTAGCATAAATGTGTATTTCTTTGAGGTGTACAAGGCGGGCGTTACAATAATAGTAAACATAATATAAATAATATATTAAAAAGGAAATGTATTTATATAAATTAAATTAGTCTCCTATCCAATCTCAAACTTAATTTAATGAATAGAAATAAATTTAAGAATAAGAATAAAATGAAATAATTGAATAGAAATAGCCTTAACATGAAAAACCACCCAGTAATAAATCTGTCATAACTTTCTTATTTCTTAGTGGAATTCTAAAATTCAAGATGTTTTGGAAAGGTAAGAGTAAGGGGAATAAAACCTAGAATAAAATTAGAAAACTTCTATAAGATGAAGAGGTAGTGTTTATTGCAATCATCTCTTTCCCTCAAATCCAAATTTAACCCAAACTTGATCATAAATTGAGAATGATTTGATTACTCAAAAGTATTCCCTATATTATAATGAATAATAAAAGGTAAAAGATCTATTATTTTTCTTAAATTTTGACATTCAACTAACTATACTATGTGTGTGTGTGTGTGTGTGATTTATGAAAGATTATCTAATCATGCCCATTCCAAGAAATAAAATATGCAAATTCATCTAACACACTTATGTAATTACGTCGAGAGGCGTTCTACACTCACAGCAAGGGCTGAAAGATTTAGATTTCCATGTAAACAAAATTCATAAAATGTGTAAATAAATAAATTCATGGAAGCCAAATGGATAGAAAAATAGAAAAACTTGGGCAGTTATGGAGTGAAATATTTATCATGTTAAACAAAAAATAAATAAATTTGCGGAAGCCAAATGGATAGAAAAATAGAAAAACTTGGGTAGTTATGGAGTAAAATCTTTATTACGTTTGAAGAATATGAAAAGTCTCACAGCATAGTCTCTTTAAATTAACTCATGTGAGCATATCAAATATTCTAACTGCAAGTAATTTATAAATGCTAACAAATTGGAAGATATCTCTTGGCATATTGTAGATATATTTTTTAAATATAAATATACTAGTGAGAATAATTCATTTCCAACAAAGTAAACTACCAACAAAACCCTAGATTTTCAATTTTTTCTACAACAGTGGTAAAAATGCGATAACTTTCAAAATACTTAATGAAATATAAAACTATAAAATGTTCCAAAAAATATTAAATAAATATTCTCATAATCCAGGAAATATTTTACAATCCCTTTCCCGTGTAGAGAGCAATTTATAAAAATCAACAGGGTTTACAACAGGGTTTTAGTAGGGTTACAATAGTACTAAATCATGATAACTTTCTTAATACTTAATTAAATTTAAAACCATAAGGTGTTTTGGAAAGCTGAAAACATGATTCTCAAAACCCAAAAATATTTTTATAAAATAATTCCTATGAAAAGATAAATTTCATGAGACAACAAGTTTTCTTGAAAAAATTTAGAAAAACATTTAACATAAATAATGGTGAGTTTTCAAGGAATTACCTCAAGAATTGAATTAATGAAGAATACCTCCAAATGCACATGAAGAGAGATTTCAAGATTCCTTAATGTGAGAGCTTCCATCTTATTCAATTGTGTGTTTCCTTTCTTCTACCTCGGATTTTATTGTCATCCCCATGAAATTCAAAAAATTCACTAAACAAGACACCATGGATGTACATTTTTTTTGCCCCATCGAAATGGATGTAATTCCCTTGAAGAATTTTCTTCAACATCAACTAAGGACATCTTCTTGATGACCTACAAAAAATAGAAATAAACTTGGGCTCTTTTCTAGTTTTCCCCTCTTCTTGCTTGTGGCGTCCATTTCTTTTCCAAGAAATGTGATTCTTGGGATTTCCTTTTATTTCTTTTTCTTCATGACTTGAATGCTTGAAGATTCTTCAAGAGGAGAAGACTTTACAACTTCTAATCTCGTCACCCATTTTCTTGTGAACTAAAAATACATTAAAACAACTCTAAAACATATTTTTTGTGAATAAACAAGTACCCTACCCATAGGTGATTGACCTATGGTCTTAATTTTACCAAAAATAATGATAAATTACCCATAACACACAAGAATAATTAATTTAAATCAATTAACTAAACCGTATCAAGACCTTATTGCTAAAATCTAATCTCTTTATAACTTATATCATAATTTCATAAACAAATATATCATATGCATAAGAGATTGTTAATAAAGATTAGGCCCTACACGAATGCTCCTGCAACAAATAATTATACATAAAATTATTTCTGTAGCATAATAGAATTGCAAATATATTCAAATTAAACATATAATAATAATACTTATACAAATGCATGTGGAGGAAACATAATTGTAAACAAGGCACATAAAGTATTTGCATACCTGAATGAAGTAATTGATCAAAATGCAAATCTCATACTTTGTTTATCTCCTGGATTCTCCTTTACCATTAATGTCTCTTGATATTATTATAACTAAAATCCTTTCAAGAATTCTAATTGACAATAATAATTAGCATAATAATTTCATGAAGATCAACTAGTCTAATATATAAAATAAAATCTATATTCAAAATTTAACTAAATAAGAAAACATCTATATGTCTACCATTGGAGTTATTAGATAGGATTTAGGCACCCTTACAGGGGGGGTAAATCAGCATATACTAAATTTTAACTACTTCATTTGTAGATTAGATTCATTTACTTAGAGAACAGAAAGCAAAACAAGCAACACATTCATCAACACAAGGACACCAAGATTTTTACATGTAAAACCAAAAACTAGGAAAAACCATGGTAAGTGTTAACTCACAATATAATGCTCACTGCTATATAGAAGTTTACAACATTGTTTTAGGGCTACAACCCAAGGAAGCTACTACTCCTTGAATAAAGTTCACTGCTATAAAGAATTACAATGATAAATAAGATGATGAACTGCTAAGAAGAAAGCATCTGACTCAGTTGATATTGCAGTCCTCTTTTCTACACAATTACTCCATCATACTAATTCTACACACTTCATTCTTCTCATTTTGCTCTATAATATTCGCACTTACATCTACAAGTCACAAATGAATTTTTTCTTCTATTTATATCCTCCGCAACACTTCAAAACATTGATTAGGTCGGCATCATAAAAATTTTTAGATGAAACGTGTAATTCTTCAAGTGTCAGCTTCAACTCATACAATATGTGAAGAGAAAACGTTGTATACCACAACATCTCATAATAGAATTCAAGGAACATTATTACACACCTTGTAATGTCAAAACAATTGATCAAGATCCACCGCACATAATATCTAAACCAGACTATCAATTGAAACTATACAAACACTACTAATTGTTCATCTTCACACCACCGAGGAGAAACCAAAAACATCATGCAGACCAATGTTTCAACAATGTATCTTCTTGACAACATCCATACATCATTCACCTGAAGTATCTAATCATTCTATGCATCTCCAAAACAAGGAACATACTGAACTAATGAAAATAGGGCATGTTGGCAAGAGACACTGCTATGCTGAATAATTGAGTGTTGTCATTGGTGGAAATAAGGAAAAGAAGACTTCACTCCAACAGACCAACCTAATTTGGCAACAAGGCACAAGAGTATTCAAGACCGGAAGGCCAGAATGACTAAGTATGGACAATATTCAAAGTAAGGGATAGAAAATGGATCAGTATGCTTCAGAAGATGAAGACCGGCAAATGCAATTTAGGTATGATGACTCGTAGCTACTTGATGATTATATATTCTAGTGTTTAGGTCATGACTTCCTCTGGAAGTCATTTGAAGAAAAAAATCTAAGTTTGGATGAACAAAAGTAAGACAGGGACAATGTACAGTGCGAAGTAAAATGATCTGCATTTCTCCACAAGTGCATATTTTGTTATGCAGTTTTGGGGTGTTGTAAACACTTGTATGAAGTGTCTAAATCTAGAGTTGTAAGATCTAAAGTCCACTGGAAAGATAGTTGCAATCTGTTGAGTATCTCTACAGTGTTTGACAGAGTTTGACTGTGATAGTGTCTGAGTTCTGATGGTCCACATTTTGCCGCTAAAGAATATTTTTATCTGCGGTTCTGAAGGTATGATTGGTGATGTTTGAGGAGTCCTTGATATAATTTTGAGCAAGCCCTATGGCTCACAGTAAAAGATGTAGTCTGACAGTTGAACTGAACCAGTAGGAGTCTGAGTTTGAGGATGACATGATAGTTTGATTTATGTGCAGTAAGTTCTATTGATTAGAACTTTATCCGAAGTGGTTCTAAAGTTGGAGCTAACATATGGGAAGATGTTTCAAATGTTATTTAGGTCTACAAAGTAGATTGAACTCAAGACAAGCTACAAGTTTATTAACTATACGCTTCATCTGAGTATGCCGACCTAATATGAAGATCTTAAGTGTTGCAAATATATATATGGGATTGAATTCAGTGTTTGGTGTGTGTGATGCAAATGTGATGTGTCAGAAGAAGTGTTGTGTGAATGTGATTGATGTGAGTATCAAAATAACAGAGCAGAGATAGAAGATCAGTGATGATGAAGACTCAAGATTCAGTATTCAGTTGCTAAATGACTGTACCTTGGCATATAGATAGATGCTATTGTAGTATTCATATTTCTTATATATTTTCACTTGTACTTGGTAGTGAGCCTAGCTATAAGCAACCAGTAGGGTTTAATAGCCCTCATTGTAATCTTTCTAGGTTTAGGGTTGTGGCAGTGAACCTGCTAGACCTAGTTTACTTCATGACAGTGAGCCAACATGTTCTAGGCCCATGGAGTGACCAAGCCTAAACATCATCATTTATAAAAGATTGCAAATATATTGAGAGCTAATCCTCTCCGTGGTTTTTCCCTTTCTTAGGTTTTCCATGTAAAAATTTGGTGTCTATGTGTCATTTTTATATGGCTTGTATTTCTATGGTTATTTTGCTTTCTAATTATTAAAGTTGGTATTTGGTTTAACTGCTTACATTTTAGAATACTGATTCACCCCCCTCTCTCAGTATTCAACAATTGGTATCAGAGCAAGGTTCCTTGGAAGAAGTCTAACAGCTTGAGGAAGATCTAGGGTAGTGTAATCATGGCAGCAAGAAGATTTGGAAATTATGAAAGCAACAAGGAACTAGAAGCAGCCCTTATTGATCTTGAAAAATCTGAAGCAGAAATTAGGGATCTAAAAGCTAATATTCAAGAAGCTGATGAATGCATCCTAAAGCTAAAAGAACAGGTCAAGAAATTCAAAGACAAATACAAAGAAGTTAGTGATCAATTGATATCAGTAAATGAAACCATGAACGATTTGGAAGCAGAAGTTATAGAAAGAACAAAAGTAGAAGAAAATCTGAATCTAATGATGAAAAGAAAATTAGAAGATTGTACCAAACTTGAAAAAGAAATTGTGAGTCTAAAAGCAGACTTGGATGTAGCCAAGAGCTATGAAGAAAAGTTCAAGCTAAGTTCTGCAAAGCTTGATGAGGTGATTGCTAGTCAAAGGAGTGCTAATGATAAGCAAGGTTTGGGATTTGAAAAAGGAGAAAGTTCAAAATCTGGTCAAACAAACACTAGGTTAAAGAAAAATAGAGGAAACCAGTTCAGAAATAAAAAAAGAAGACCTAGAAGACCTCTGATCAGACAACCAAATGCTCAAAGGTAACCATCTTTCAATGGCCATTGTTTTAATTGCAATAAGTTTGGTCATAAAGCTACTCAATGCAGGAGTAGAGTAAATCAGAATGTTCCATCATTCTCTGGTCAATATTTTAATTGTAAGAAAATTGGTCACAAATCAAATGAATGCAGAAATCTGGTGAGAAATGGGTCTTAAAATGCAAGGAATAGTCAAGCATTCAATGGAATGTGTTCTACATGCAACAGATTTGGACATATGGCTAATCAATGCATATCAAATCCAATCAATAGAAGGAATCAAAGACAAAGGAATGTGGTGTGCTACACTTGCAACAAGTATGGACATATTGCAAGAGTCTATAGAAGCAAAAATGTGAAAAGAAACTACCATATTGAAAATGGGAAAATAGAGCAAAGGAATGACAAAGAGAAAGAAAAGGTTGATCCGGTTGAAACCAAGAAAGAAATGAGCAAGATTTGGATCAAGAAATATGTGATTGAAGTATAGGATGGATCCGCACCATCATTGGGTGCAGATACTTCCTCCAGGAAGTAAATTGGGAGCTCTGGCTCAGGGGGAGCAATGTTGAAAATCCAAACCCCCAGCTAGATAGTTAGTGCTAGAGTCCAGCACGAAGATATGTGGTAGCATCTGATATGGCAAATCTTATGGAAGAAAATCTAGAAGAAAATAAATGAGTGTGATACATTGCAGAACATTTCTGATCAACTGTATCTATTAGAGAAAAGTCAAGCAGCTTTTGAGAATGAGCATTTATGATGATTAGGTCAAAAGCAGAAGATAAAAAGAAACTCATTTTCCTTCAAATTCACTTTGCATTCGAGCTATCAGATATCCAAGAGAGATTGAAGCAAGATTTCAACCATCAACAAAGATTCAAAGAACTTAGAATGGTCCAGGTAAAGGAAACCCTAATCCGGTGAAAAAGGTATTTGCAAACTAAAAACCCTACTATGAAAATTAAAATATTTTGTGAAAATATTTACTCCTCATGTAATCAAGATAGGGAAAATGCCTCACCCAAAGTTTAAGAAACAATTCATCAAATCACTAGAAAATGATCCATTAGGGGCATTCTCAATTACACCACATGGGGTTATGCATATGGAAGATGTTAGAGCATACATTTGTATCAGCCTAGAAGGATATGATCACATGAAGTTGGGAAAATTGTATTTGGATGAACTGACTACTGTGGATATTGTGTTGAAAGATGAATATAAAGCTTCAGGAGAAAAGAAATTTGACTTCTGGTTGGATTTTCCCGCAATTCTGAATGATGCATGGTTCAAGCTCATTCTAAGCAAAATTCATGATGAATCTCTATGGCTTGATGAACCCTATATGATAACCAAAGTAGCTATCAAGGCTATAACTGATATGAGCTCCTTCGGAAGGGTTCCAGGTATAAAGAAAATGAAGAATAATGTGGTAATGCAGCTGACAGGAACCAAACTTTTTAAAAATGCTCTTACAGTAAATGATATTAAGGATCCTGGTGTCAGGTTTGCGTCAATGATCATTGGATACAAGATATACTTTTCAAACAAGGAAAATTTTGTGTCTGTATCAACCATATACATAGCATATGACATGATCAAGAACAATGCAGATTATGACCTCTGTGAATTGCTCCAGAGTGAACTTATGGAGAACTTGAAAAGATCAAAAGAAACTGATCATCCTTTCAAATATGTAACATTGATTACATGTTTACTCTTTTACTTCCTGGGAGAGCTACCTGGTTGAGGAAATATTATTTGGCTTGATCACATTCCTGTAGCCACTCAAATAAGAAATCACTTATAGAGTTTGGGCAATGCAGATAAGCAAAATGAAATCTTATGGAATTATTTCAAAGACTTTCAAAAGAAAATGTCAAGTAGGTTCCGTATACCTAAAAATGTAGTGATAAAATATGAAAAGGATATTGTATTCATCATGGATAAAGACAAATACTTCATGGAAGTTGTGGAACCAAGAACCGTATGGGTCCCTGTAGTAGGTTATAAAGTTACATAAGATATCTTGACTAAATTAGTTGATGCACTACTAAGTAAACCTATTGATCCCAAAGAGGACCGATTTGGGACATTCTCAAAATTATCTTCCAGAATATTGATGGAACCTAAGCAGTTAGAGAAAACATCTGATGAATAATTAAGGCAACAACTGGATCAGAAGGATCTAGTCCATAAGTGCTCTAGTAGAATTGGTATCGAGCACTCTAGAAAGGAAAGATAAAAGATCTAAAGAAGAGAGACAAGTTGTTGCAAATATGTGCATATGATGTTTTGTCACTGATGTCAACATATATCTTCATCAGAAATAGTGAAGACAGTGCAATTCAGTGAAGAAGATTGCTCCGCATTCCTAGTGAGAAGAAGATTAGAGTTTATGGACTAAAGGGTTTTCTAGAAGATTATCTGAAGTTGCTCCAGTCAAGATTTGAGAGGTCCGCATGGAGAATTGGTGAAGTTATGGCCAATTGAGTAGAACCAGGTTTTGCAATTGTTTAGAGGTGACAGAGTGACAGAAATTGTTTAGAGTCTAGATTGATCCGCATTAGAATATTATGATTTATAGATCTAGAGGTGTGTTTGAGATGCTATTGTGTATCCTCAACTCAAGTGGTTCATGGTTTAGAGGTCCGCGAGCAATCTTTCTAGTGTGACAGTCATGACAGCTAGTGTTCTTAACTTCCGGTATGAAGATGAAAGTGATTAGACTGGTGATCTGAGGTGGCGCAATTGTTCCTGTTGATTTCATCATGCCTGTGGTGATCTCTAGATCATGTGCCTATTGTGTTGGTGGTCCGCATTGAGGATTAAGCTCCAGGTTGAAGATTTCTCCTTGAGTGTTGTTATTCTTTCCAGTCTTGGCCAATCAAATGCTTGGTGCATGTTGCAGATGATCTAAAAGATATTCTATGGAGCATGGCGTGTTATTCAAAGAAGATTTGAGTCCCAGCTATGTTTGGTTGACAGTGTAGTGGTCCGCACGTAGTATTTTGTATTAAGTCAAGTCCTATCTTGAAGAATGTTCCAAGATAGATGATTGTAAGGCTGACTTTGATGTTCATTCCAAAGTTGATGTCATGTATAAATAAATGTAATGAAGTCATGTAATGGTGTGGATGTGAGAAAAGATGCGAATATAGTGAGGAAGTGAGTGGGGGCAGAGTAGAGCTATTGTGAGCTTCAATGGAACTAAACCTTGCATGAAGAAGATGTTTCTCAGTTCAAACCTTCAATGTTAACATTGTGAATGTTCTTGTAGGAAGTGAGCCTCTTTTGAGTAGTGAGCTCTGGGCAGTGCACTCGAAGGCAAGTGACTTCCCATTTTTATTCTTTTAATAGAGAATAAATCTTGTGGGTTAACCCCCACCATGGTTTTTCCCTTAACTTGTTTTCCACGTAAAAATCTTGGTGTTATGTGTGTTGATTATGTTTATGTTCATGTGTTGTTGATTAATGCTTTCATGGTTATATCATTAATCTGTTAATAAGTGGTAAAGAAGATCAATTGCATCAAAAGATAAAAGTTTTGTGACAACTGATTCACCCCCCCTCTCAGTTTTCTATCCTAATTTTAACAATTGGTATCAGAGCCGGTTCCTCTAAAAGAAGCTTGACCGCTTGAGGAGATCCAAGATGTCGACCTACAAGAAGGATAGTCTGATATTTGATGAAACAAATTACTCTCTTTGGAAGAGTCACATGGAGTGCCATTTGCAATGCATGGGTGATGCTTATTGGTTGATAACAAAGGATGAGTATAAGCCTCCAGAGAAAGGTCCTTCAACTCCAGATGAACTCAAAGATGTTGAAAACAACATTCAGGCTAAAAACGCATTGTTAATTGCCCTGACTGATATAGAAATGACAAATGTCCTAGAACTAAAAACTACTCATGAAATCTGGAAGAAGTTGGAAACTCTGTATGAAGGTGATGCATATGTCAAATGTGCTAAGTTGTAGAGCCTAAAGGGTAGATATGAAAATTTGAGGATGAGTGAAGATGAAAACATCACCTCCTACATGTAAAAGGTGAATGAACTTGTGTACAGTATTAGGTGTGCTGGTGGAACCCTGGAAGAATCAGAGATTGTTGGTAAGGTGCTGAGATCCTTACCTGCTTCATACAAACATAGAGTTACTGCTATTGAGGAAATCAGGACTATGACAACTATTACAAGGGATCAGTTGGGTGGAAAGCTTTCAACATTTGAAATGAGTGAGTTTGGTGATTCCCTTCCCAAATCAGAATCTACTTTTAAGGCCAGTATTTCCAGGAAGCAAATATTTAATCTAGGTGAAAGCTCTTCAAGTAGACTAACTAGATATGAGAAAACAAAGAAGGAACTTGAAGAAGATGAATTAGAGCTTGAAGAACTTGAAGCCCTTTTTTCCAAAAGATTACCAAGAGGATCCCGTAAGTATGAAGGAAAGTTGCCTTTCAAATGTTTTTCTTGCAATAAGATTGGTCATTTTACTTCAAAATGTCTGGAGAGGGTTTCAAAACCAAACCCTAATAGACCTAGGATTCAGAAGAAGTGTTACTATGTCCAAGAAGCTACTGATAAAGGAGTCACAGATGATGAATCTGATAAGGGAAGTACCTCTGGAAATGAATGGGTGTTCATTGCTATCAAAGAAGAAGATCCAGTGCCTACTGAATCTGCTAGCTATGTGAATGTGGAAAGAGCCTTGGCTGCTCAGATTGAAGAAAAGTATGAATGGGTGATTGACAGTGGATGTTCTCATCATATGATAAGTGATAAGAGTAAGTTTGTAAGTATGGAAAGGTATGAAGGTGGAATTGTGAATTTTGGAGACAATTCAACTAGTAGAATTCATGGCAAAGGATCCATCTCTCTTGATGGTAAGAATAACACTAATGATATTTTGTATGTAGAAGGATTGGAGCATAATCTTCTCAGTGTTGGATAGTTGGTTGACAAAGGGTATGATCTCCAATTCAAGGATGGAAAATACAGAATTTTGGAAAGCTCTAGAACTAAGATTGCATCTGGTACATAGACTAGAGGTACTATCTTTCATTTAAGTGGTACTAGTAAAAGTTGTTTGATTGCACAGATTGATCAGAGTTGATTATGGGATAGGAGAATGTGTCATGTAAACTTTGATAATATTATCAAGATAAGTACTACTCAGGCTATGAGAGATCTTCCAAAACTTGTAAAACCTGTCAATAACATGTGCAAGGAATGTTAGTTGGGCAAACAGAGCAGAACTACATTCAAAAGTAAAGAACAATTTTCAAGTGGATTGTTGGAACTTGTGCACATTGATTTGTGTGGTCCTGCCAGAGTTAGGAGTTTGCAAGGAGATAGATACTTTATGTTGCTAATTGATGATTACTCCCGGAAGATGTGGGTCACTTTCTTGAAAGAAAAATCAGAGGCTCTTGATAGATTCAAAGTGTTTAAGGCTAGGGTGGAAAATGAGATTGGTGTGAAGATAAAGTGTGTGAGATCTGACAGAGGTAAAGAGTTTACCTCTAGTGAGTTTAATGCATTTTGTGAAAAGCATGGAATAAGCAGACAGTTATCTGCTCCTAGGACTCCTTAGCAAAATGGAGTTGTGGAAAGGAAGAAATGGACTATTCAAGAGGCTTCTAGAACCATGATGATGGAGGCAAATGTTCCACATGTCAATTGGAGAGAGGCTATGAGTACTATTGTCTACACTCTTAATCGAGTGTAGATCAAAGGTAATACTAGTAAAATACCTTATGAACTATGGTTTGATAATGCTCCTTCTATGAAATACTTTAGAGTTTTTGGTAGTAAATGATATATCAAAAGAGATGATGATCTAGGGAAGTTTGATGCAAGATGTGATGAAGGAATATTTTTGGCTTATTCTAACCAAAGCAAGGCATACTGGTGCTTTAAAAAGAGATTGAAAAGGATTGTTGAAAGTGCTAATGTCAAGGTAGATGAAGGCATGGAGAGACCTTCCAAGTTTTATGGATATGAATCAGATGATGAAAATGAAAAGCAAGTTCAAGCTCAAATTTAGATTCAAACTACTCTAGAAAATCCAGAAACTCAAGAAGCTAATGCTAATTCTGAGGAACAAGTTCAAGAATTAGAAGTTCAAGAAAATCCCTAAACTCGCAGGTATGTAAGGTCGAATCATTTTTAAAATTAGATCATAGGAGATAAAAATAAAGGTGTTCAAACTAGAAGGAAAATTGTTGAAGATCAAGAAGAATATTGTTTGATTTCAAAGATTGAACCAAAATCAGTGAATGAAGCTTGTAATGATGAAAATTGGGTAAAAGCAATGGAAGAAGAATTGATGCAAATTAAAAAGAATCATACTTGGGATCTTGTTCCTAGACCTGAAAACAAAAATGTAATTAGAACTAAATGCGTCTTCTGAAATAAATTAAATGAAGATGGTGAAGTTGTAAGAAATAAAACAAGATAGGTGTGCAAAGGATATTCTCAGGTAGAGGGAATTGATTTTGAAGAAACTTTTGCTCTGGTGGCAAGAATTGAAGTAGTCAGATTATTTCTTGCCTTTGCTTCTTACAAAGATTTCAAAGTTTACTAGATGGATGTCAAGTCAGCATTCCCGAATGGAGAGTTGGAAGAAGAGGTCTATATTGAGCAGTCGGAAGGATTCCAGTTGTCTGATCAAGGAGATAAGGTCTGTAGATTAAGGAGAGCATTGCATTTACTTAAACAAGCCCCAAGAGCCTGGTATTCAAGATTAGATAAGTATTTGCTAAAGTTAGGATTTATCAAAGGAACTATTGACAGTAATCTTTATTTCAAAATTGATCATGAACACATCTTGATTGTTGAGGTATTTGTTGATCATATCATCTTTGGTGGAAATGAGATCATTTGTAAGAAATTTGCTGATCAGATGCAAGGTGAATTTGAGATGTCCATGCTTAGTGAAATGAATTTCTTCTTAGGTCTACAAATCATTCACTTAGAAAAAGGCATCTTCATATCTCAGTCTAAGTATGTGAAAGAGTTGTTGAAAAAGTTTGGAATGGAGGATTCAAAACCAATGAGTACTCCTATGATAACTGGATGCAAGTTAAGCAAAGATGATGATTCTCCTAAGGCAGATCAGAAAAGGTATAGATCAATGATTGGAGGACTGCTTTATCTGACTCATACTAGAGCTAATATTATGAATGCAGTTGGCCTTGTTGCTAGATTTCAAGCTGATCCTAGAGAATCTCATGTTGTAGCAGTCAAAAGAATTTTTAGATATCTGAAGGGAACATTTGATTATGGCTTATGGTATCCTAAGGATGATGGTTTCACTCATGCATTTACAGATCCTGATTGGGCAGGAGATGTGGATGATAGGAAGAGTACTAGTGGTGGTGCATTTTTCTTGGGAAAGAGATTGGTTTCTTGGTTGAGTTTATAGCAGTAGCAATCAATTGTACTCAAGTTTTGTGGATGAAGCAAATGTTGAAGGATATTAGAATTATTTTTGAAAATCCTATTACAATCTTCTGTGATAATTCAAGTGTAATAAACATTTCAAAGAATCCGGTGTTGCATTCCAAGACAAAGCATATATCCATCAAGTTTCACTTTTTGAGAGAGAAGGTAAATGAGAATGAAGTCAAATTGGAGTTTGTTCCTTCAAAGGATCAGATTGTGGATATCTTCACTAAGCCTTTACCTAAGTACACTTTAGAGTATCTCATAAGGAAGCTAGGGGTGATTACCCCTCCTGTTCATAACTAAGGTGCACTAGTGTGCATCAGTCTAGTGGAACTCACAGTCATATCTTGTGATTTGGATTGGTGTTAAGGGGATGCTACTCAGGGGGAGTAGTAAGTATGCTCTGATTTCAATTTGGTCTTGTCTAAGAAACAAAAAGGGTGAGAGATGACTACAAATATGTGCCCTTTGTCGTTGATGTCAAAGGGGGAGAGAAGTCATGTGAAAAACTTGGATGGAAGTGAGTAGTTGCTGGTGAAAGGGGGAGCAGTGAAGAAAGTGGTTGTAGGTGTGATAAGAGAAAGGGGGAGAAGTTCTTGTCTTGATGGTTGAATCAGTTTTTCACATCATATGTTGCCATCAATGACAAAGGGGGAGATTGTTGCAAATATGTGCATATGATGTGTTGTCATTGATGTCAACATATCTCTTTGTTAGAAATAGTGAAGACAGTGCAGTTTAGTGAAGAAGATTGCTCCGCATTCCTAGCGAGAAGAAGATTAGAGTCTATGGACCAAAGGGTTTTATAGAAGATTATCTAAAGTTGCTCCAGTCAAGATTTGAGAGGTCCACATGGAGAATTGGTGAAGTTATGGCCATTTGAGTAGAACTGGGATTTACAGTTGTTCAGAGGTGACAGAGTGACTAAAATTTGGTTCAGATTGACCTGCATTGGAATATTATGATCTGTGGATCTAGAGGTGTGTTTGGTAATCCAGTGTGTATCCTCAACTCAAGTGGTTCATGATTTGGAGGTCTGCAAGCAATCTTTCTAGTGTGACAGTCATGACAGCTAGTGTTCTTAAGTTCCAATATGAAGATGCAAGTGATTCTGGTGATCTGAGGTGGTGCAATTGTTCTTGTTGATTTCATCATGCTTGTGGTGATCTCTAGATCGTGTGCCTATTGTGTTGGTGGTCCGCATTAAGGATTAAGCTTGTGGTTGAAGATTTCTCCTTGAGTGTTGTTGTTCTTTCTAGTCTTGGCTGATCGGATGCTTGGTGCATGTTGCAGATGATCTAAAAGATGTTCTATGGAGCGTGGCATGTTGGTCGAAGAAGATTTGAGTCCCAACTATGTTTAGCCGATAGTGTAGTGGTCCACATGTAGTATTTTGTATTAAGTCAAGTCATGTAATTGTAATAGCTAGTAAAGCCTATCTTGAAGAATGTTCCAGGATAGATGATTGTAAGGCTGACTTTGATGTTCATTCCAAATTTGATGTCATGTATAAATAAATGTAATGAAGTCATGTAATGGTGTGGATGTGAGTGAAGATGCGAATATAGTGAGGAAGTGAGTGGGGGCAGAGCAGAGGTGTTGTGAGCTTCAATGGAACTGAACCTTGCATGAAGAAGATGTTGTTTCTCAGTTCAAACCTTCAGTGTTAACATTGTGAATGTTCTTGTAGGCAGTGAGCCTCTTTTGAGCAGTGAGCTCTGGGCAGTGTGCCTGAAGGAAAGTGCCTTCTCATTTTCTATTCTTTTAATAGAGAATAAATCTTGTGGGTTAATCCCCACCATGGTTTTTCCCTTAACCGGGTTTCCACGTAAAAATCCTAGTGTTATGTGTGTTGATTATGTTTCTGTTCATGTTTTGTTGATTCATGTTTTCATGGTTATATCATTAATCTGTTAATAAGTGGTAAAGAAGATTAATTGCAGTAAAAGATAAAAGTTTTGTGACAACTGATTCACCCCCCCTCTCAGTTGTCTATCCTAATTTCAACACCAGCATCTAGTCCTAGAAAAATAATAAGGACCTCATCCATAACAAATGCCACAACTAAAGAAAAGAAGAGAGAGAAAGTTTCATTTTGTGAAGAAAAGGTGTCAAGAGACACTGTTACAAAACCATTGGAAAAGGTTCAAAGTGCACAAATCCCAAATCTACCCAAGTTTCTTCAAGAACCAATAAATCTAAACTCCCTATCTCTAGAACAGAAATTTGAATTAGTATCATTTGCCCAAGCAAAGGCACAAGAAGAATTGATGAAAACTCATGTGCAAGATAATAAGCTCATTACAACAGTATTTGATGTACTGGGAAAGTTGATGCCTCAATACCAGAAAGATACATTGATATCATCTACCGATCAACTAAAAGGTATAATAAGATCAATCAGCAATCATTTTAAATCCTTTGAAAAATTTGCAGAAACAAAGGTCAGAAAAGAATTTGATGAGAAAAGATTAGCTGAGTTAAAATCCATGTTGATCAATGATAAAATCCCTTTAGAGCAAGGAGTAAGAGGTATACAAAGTGCCATAAAAGAAGCCTATGAATTGTACAGATATTGTTTATCCAGATGTTACAAAGGAATTAGAAAATAAAATCAAGGACATGGAGCTCAAATTGCTCAATATTTCTAAGACATATAATCTGGCAGTTGAGTCAATGAGTGCCAAAGAGACACAAGTTATAAATATTCACAATGATCTGAGCATTCCGATGAAGAAAAGGGAAGAAATCAAAGATAGGTTGTGCTAGCTAAGGGGACTGATAAGTCCAAAAATTGATTCCATGACCAATATGGTAGATGAAGCCTTGAAATCACAAGCATTAATTAATACACCATCAAATGTGCAAAAGGTAGAAAAGCTAGTCTTTTTGATAAATAGCCACATCCATATTTTGGAGACTACAAAGAATAGTTGGAGTGGAGAGATAGCTTTGAAAAAGACTATCTATAATGATATCCTACCTTCAATTGTAAATTAAGATACAAATGTGTATTTGTATATATGCGGCAGAGTACAACAAGTTTTGCAGTCTTGACAAATTTTGGCTCCGGAACCTACACCTTTGCCATTGATGTCAAAGGGGGAGAAGAAGATCAGTGAAAAATTGGCAAACATCTTAGGGGGAGAAGAAATATAGAGTGCATATTGAAAGGGTGATTAGTCAAGGCAGTCAAGCATTTTTCACTACGTGTTGCCATCAATGCCAAAGGGGGAGATTGTTGGCAAGAGACACTACTATGCTAAATAATTGAGTGTTGTCATTAATAGTAACAAGGCAAAGAAGGCTTCACTCTGGCAGAGCAACCTGATTTGGAAACAAGGCACAAGAGTATTCAAGACCGGAAGGCCAGAATGACTAAGTATGGACAGTATTCAGAGTAACGGATAGAAAATGGATCAGTATGCCTCAGCAAATGAAGACTAGAAAATGCAGTTTAGGTATGACGACTCATAGCTACTTGATGATTATATATTCTAGTGTTCAGGTCATGAGTTCCTTCGAAAGTCATTTGAAGAAAAAAATCTAAGTCTAGATGAACATAAGTAAGACAGGGATAATGTACAGTGCGAAGTAAAATGATCTGCATTTCTCCGCAAGTGCATATTTTGTTATGCAATTTTGAGGTGTTGTAAACACTTGTATGAAGTGTCTAAATCTAGAGTTGTAAGATCTAAAGTCCATCAGAAAGATAGTTGCAAGCTGCTGAGTATCGCTATAGTGTTTGATAGAGTTTGACTGTGACAAAGTCTGAGTTCTAATGGTCCACATTTTTCTACTAAAGAATATTTTTCTCTGTGGTTCTAAAGGTATGATTGGTGATGTCTGAGGAGTCCTTGATATGATTTTGAGAAAGCCCTGTGGTCTGCAGTAAAAGATGTAGTCTAACAGTTTAATTGAACCAATAGCAGTCTGAGTTTGAGGATGACATGATAGTTTGATTTATGTGTGGTAAGTTCTATTGATTAGAACTTTATCCTAAGTGGTTCTAAAGATAACATATGGGAAGATGTTCCAAATGTTATTTAGGTCCGCAAAGCAGATTGAACTCAAGATTTGGCCAACAAGCTACATGTTTATTACCTATACACTGCATCTGAGTATGCCGACCTAATATGAATATCTTAAGTGTTGCGAATATATATGGGATCAAATTCAATGTTTGGTGTGTGTGATGGGAATGTGATGTGTCTGAAGAAGTGTTGTGTGAATGTGATTGATGCGAGTATCAAAATAATAGAGCAGAGATAGAAGATCAGTGATGATGAAGACTCAAGATTCAGTATTCAGTTGCTAAATGATTGCACCTTGGCATACAAACAGATGCTATTGCAATATTCATATTTCTTATATATTTTCACTTGTACTTGGTAGTGAGCCTAGTTGTAAGCAACCAGTAGGGTTTAATAGCCCTCATTGTAATCTTTCTAGGTTTAGGGTTGTGGCAGTGAGCTTGCTAGACCTAGTTGTACTTCATGTTAGTGAGCCATCATGTTTTAGGCCCGTGGAGTGACCAATCCTGAACATCATCATTTGTAAAAGATTGCAATATATATTGAGAGATAATCCTCTTCGTGGTTTTTCCCTTTCTTGGGTTTTCCACGTAAAAATCTGGTGTCTATGTGTCATGTTTATATGGCTTGTATTTCTGTAGTTACTTTGCTTTCTAATTATTAAAGTTGGTATTTGGTTTAACTACTTAAATTTTAGAATACTGATTCACCCCCCCCTCTTAGTATTCAATAGGGCATTCTAGCATATTGTAACACATCACAACTTAGAATATTACATTGCGGACCATCAAACCATTTGAAACTTCTTAGAAAGGAACTCATACACTATTATGCATATATTCCTAGATCCGTACATCCTTATTTATTACTTCTAGAGAAAATCAAAGATTTGACTCAAGTATATTGTAGTCCGGAGGACAGTCATATGCAACTTTTCTCTAGGAAACATGTTATAACAGGTTTACATGTTATAACTTTTCTCTAGGAAACTTTTCTAAGTGTGGTACTTCAAACTGATAGGATATCATTGTATATATATAGGAAACATGTTATAACAGGTTTACATGCCTCCACAACACATTTAGACATCAGGAAGATTACCATTCTTATACTTGGATAGTCTTTCTCCATCTGCTAAGTCTTCCAGACTGACTTCCCTTAAGCATCCCAGTTTTATGTGTTCAACTTTAGTCAAACTATCTCTCTCAAATCTTCCATTGTCCATCAGCTTCACCCATCTCTGACCTTAAGTTGACACATATTATGTTGACAGCAATGACAACACATATTGCCAACACTAGTCTAGTACACATGGCATGTTTGATAAGGTAAAATGCATGTTCCACTACTTTGGACCACATGAAAGCATTTTTTGGTAACATGATTGTTAGAGATGTTCTAATTTTATCATAGTCTCAAACAAATTTGTGGTATTAATATGTTAGACATAGAAATCTCTAAATACTTTTAAGAGTTTGTAGTTTGAGCCAATTTTGCATGTCCTTAATTTTTCTATGATCAACCCTAACATTCCAAGAGACAATCTTTGTTACTTTTTAAGGAAGGTTTTCCCTCCCTTAGATGTCAACAAATATTGGTTTATTGATGATTGACCCACTAGAGAACTCATTTTATTCCCTATTTTCTTATTTGTTTTGTAACCTTTTCTTTTCCTAGAAACAATGTTAGCCTCATGATTTTGGAAGTAGACTAGCTTATGCATCTTTAGTCAATAATGTCTAAGTTATTATCTCTAATTCAATTGGTGCAGTCACAGTCGGAGGGTCCACAAAGTGAACTATCCAGGTCGTACAACAAGAGCAAACGCAACAGAAGCAACCCCAAATAAGAATGCAAAGAATGATTGAAATGCTCAATATATCATAGATTCAAAATACTTATATGTCAGAAACATGCAGGCTATAGAACAAGGGCTCACAGGCTTGAATTCAGTTATAACAGATATAGCTTTGAAGCACCTTTCCGGAACAAATTAATTAATTTAATCTATCATAATCACTAACTATCAACTACTTCCTTCCTAATACATCCTAAGGATCTATATATATCATCTCCAAGCTCAAGGAATCCTCTGCATCAGCTAAGAAAGAAGTTACAATCTCCAATGAAGGTGTAACATGTGAAAATAGATAGGTCGGCCTTAAGCAGCTAGTACTCCTCTACAAATGATGGAAACTTAACGTGGATCTCAGGGAAGATCAGTTATGTCCCAAACCAACTTGAATGATGTTTCAATTATCTCTGCAAGTCACTCAAGTACTCTAAAATCCTTCTCCTTCAGCTGGTTGTATGAATGCTTTGTCCTGTGAAACTAGTAAACTTCCAATAGCGATAACTTTTCGATAACTGATCCAAATGATTTGAATTTTGGATATGATGTGCAAGATGATGTCTAGATGCTGATTCCTACTCTGCAAGAGCTGATATTACAATGTGGCAAAATGCGAACCAAAATACAGAAACTTCTCCTTACTGTTTGAACTGGAATGAATTGGAAAATGAAAGAAAACAAAAAGGAATGCAAATATTTTTGGTTGATGCAAGATTTCTCTGCAACTTGGGATGCTCTTGCATCATCAACCCATGATTCATCATCTTCAAATTCCCTAGAATCTTTGGCCTCTAAGTTAACTGTGATCTTTTCCTCATATGGTACAATTTGCACCAAATTTAAAATTTGAGTTTCCCAAACCACCAAAAAGTAGCTAGGCCTCGGTATTGATTCATTTGCAACTAGGTTTTTCCTAATGTTGGATTGATTGGGAAGAGTGCATGTGAAATCTTACTATTGCTCATTCATCCACTCTAGTTTCTTGGTGGAAAGGGTGCAAGCTTGTGTGCCATTCTTGGAAATGCTGGGGGGATTCTTTTTCTCAATCCATTTCCACACCCATTTCTTTTCCATTTTGAATTTGCACCCTAACTCTATGGGATTGGATTTTGGAGTGTACATAGAATTTTTTATAATCTTCCACCTCCACGCATTATTTCCATCTCCCCATTTCCAACTCTAAAATGATATTATTTTGGAGTGGACTTTTGTTTCATCTTACACATATATGTGCATAAAGTCTTGAGTCTACTTGTATCACTTTTTTTATCCACACTCAAGAATTGACCAAGACCATTTCAGATTTGAGTTAAACCTTCACCTATCCAATATTCTGACAAATTTTATAAGTGGATCCATATAGGGATGTCAAATAATTGAAGAGTATTTTATAACTAAGAGGGGGGGTGAATCAGTTATCTTTAATTAATTGACTTTCTTGTCTTCTTTAGCAAATAGTGCAATATCAAATCATATAAGCATACATAACCATGGAAGTAGAAATAAACTCAACACACATGACACAATATTTTTGACGTGGAAAACACTGTTAAGGGAAAAAACCACGAGGTGATTAACCCAAGATTGTATTCTCTGTTAAAAGAATAAGGTAGTACAAAATGGCACTTGCCAATTAGGGCTCACTGCCCGAGCACACTACTCACAAGAGGCTCACTGCCTACAATAGTTTATAGAAGAAAACCAGGTACTTGAACTGATGAGAAGCATCCACCTATGCTTAGGTTTAGTTCCAGTTAAGCGCAATATACTGATCTACTGCACTTTATTCTTCCTATGCCTTAGTGTTGTTGTTCAGTCACATACCGAACCTCTATCTCTATTTCCACACTATTCTCTACTCTTCTTCGCACTTCACAATACACCACACACACCTTCTCATCGAAATCCATCTGGTATATATATCTGCACAAAGGATTTCAACATCTTTCTAGTCGGAATCCAGAATACTCAATATTTTCCCAAACTCTGGTCTGTTAGCTTAATACATGCTTACTAATTGATGCGTATCAAAAACATAGTTATAGAAGTCATCAATCATGTGGACCAATCATGAATGATACCTTAAGAACCTTGATCACCATCAATATCTCATCCGGATTAAGGTCTGATGCTCTGCCAGTCAGTTCTTCCTTTGTCTACTCTGCCAAACAGGAACCCAATACTTAGGTGCTCATATCTCTTCATTCTTTCATCATCGGAGGCTCAATCCTTGGAATCTATCAGTCAAGATACTCATCTTGACTTCCCTAACTCTGTACTATACTGAGATACTTCCTCTAAGAGATCCAGACCTAATTGTTGGACCTTGATGCATGCTCTATTCTTGGTCACCAGACCAAAATACTCTTCAATCTGACTTCCAGTATAGATACATCATGTCCTGCGGATGTGTGGGATGGACTTTGTTGCCATCAATGACAACACTCATGAAGCCACACAGTGTCTCTTGCCAACAATCTCCCCCTTTGGCATTGATGGCAACACTTAGTGAAAAATGCTCATACTGCTCCCTCTTACTATGTACAGTCTATTTTTCTTCTTCCCTTTAGGTATTTAGCCATTTTTCACTAGTTTTTCTTCTCCCCCTTTGACATCAGTGGCAAAGGTGTATGATACAAATGTATGTACAGGTTGCCAAAACTTCAAAACTATTTATCTATTATCCACATATATACAAGAGAATCTGAATTACCTTATGGTTTTGTTGGGAGGATGTCTAAGTACAGTTGCCTTAGCTAAGCTACATCTTGATCCCATTGAATTTTGACATCACTCAAAACTAAGATGTGTCCATTGATCTGGGACACCATATCTTTTGCCTTTTTGGAGTAGCAGGGACTTCAGTGATTTGCTTTGTTTGCTCTGTAGCAGTTACTAGTCTGGCTATTGATGCAATTTTGAAGCTCACTATCTCCCTGAGTTAGCTCATTCTATGTTTGATAGTCTCTTTTTGATTTTGCAGTTTATGAAGAATCGAGTGAACTACTTCTATTTCAGCTTGTGTAGTCCCAAAGGCATCCTTTACCGAATCATAGCTCCTAGATATTCTCATGATCATATCTTCCAGCTCATTTATTTTCTCCTTTATGTCCTTTGTTGTATCCGGCCAAGAGAGGCAATGTTGATATATTTCACTTGCTTCTTTAATTGTCGTTTGTACATACTCTATACTTTTGTCTAACAAAACTTTATCTTGAGAGGCTTTATTGTTTAACTCTACTAGTCATTTAGCATCATTCTCTACCCTTACGTTCTTTTCTACAGCCTTTTCAAAGGATTCAAAATGTGAACATACAGAGTTTAATAGCATTTTGAATTGCTCAGTGGGGGCTAGAGATGTGTCCTTCTGTAGTCCAGGCATCAAATTTTCTAAAACACTGGATGCCTCACCAATAAGATCATTGTCCTAAATATGAGACCTCAAGATTTCTTCTTGAGCCTTGGCTTGAACAATTGACACTAATTTAAATTTCTGTAGAGGTGACATAGAGGCTAAGTTGATTGGCCCTTGTAGCAACTCAGGTGTGTCCAAAAACTGAGGTTCTTGCTTCTTCTCCAAGAATTCTCTAAGTGAATCAATAGGATCTTGAGTGACTGCAGCAGTGTCTCTTGCCATATCATGAGACATTTCTTCTTCTTCAGTGTTCTCCAGAGCATCTTGATCCATGGTTTCTTGCTCATTGGTTCTATGTTTTGGTGTAGGACTAACATTACCCTATTCATCATCCTAATTTCCCCGATCAATAATTTCATTTTGCTCTGGAGGGGCTTTAGTATTCTTAGGAGCTTTGTCCTCTTCTTGTTCCTCCATCTCTTCATTTTTCCTTGGTCTTATCAGAAGAGTTGTCTTTGTTTGGTTCAAGCCTTGATCTAAGCTAACTTCTAGTAGAGAAGTATCATCACCAACATTTGATTCTTCCTTGTCATAAATTGTTGGGATATTGATCTCTCTTAAGACATTGAGAGTTACTTTTTTCTGTGTCCTTTACCACTTTCTCTATGTCTCTAGACATCAAAATATTTGTCCTTGTTTTTATGTCAAACTCTATTCCAAGTATCTTGGTGACTTTTGTTTTCTCCTCGGTAGTTATATCCGGACACAACTCTATTAATGCATGTTCTCTTAATTCTAGACCCTTAGCCATTGTTGCTTCCTTTCTAGCAGACATAATACTACCCAAGCTATCAGGTAGATCAGTGATTACCTCAAGGAGGGCTTTTTTAAACATCTCCAAAAACTTGATCACTACAGTTTCAATGATGTTTTTGTCTGCATCATTATACTCATCATATAGGTCTGCTATTGGCTTTAGATTACCACAGGCTGCCATAGTATTCAAGGTATCTTCCAAATTTATTGTGGCCTCTTCTTCCATAGACTCTAATTTCCTTGACCTTTTCTTTCTTATGCCCTTACCGAAGGGCTTGTCCTATTTTCTCTTTGAGACTTTGTTGGCCTTAGCCTTCTTTTTCTCTACTTCTTCATCTATTTCAGTTTCCTCTTCATCAACTCCAACACTTACATACATTCTTTTGCCCTTGGTTTTCATTATTTTGTGATCTTTTTCAGTGGGTTTCTTTGAAGGTGCTTCCACATTCACTAAAGAAGTGGGACTGAAGGATTTGGATGTTGTTTTAGTAGAGGTTGAACCTCTTGTTCTTCTATTTGGTGCTACAAGCTCTTCTACTTTCTTCTCATGCTCTTCCAAAGCCTTTTCAGGTTCATCTTACTTCTTTTCTCTAGCTGCCCTTTCTACTTGTGCCTTTGCTCTTGTTTTTGTAATCTATTCTTTAGTGAACCGCTTGCTTTGGGCATATTCCTCTACCATTTTCCTATCCTTCTTTACAAATTTAGGATTTCTTAATTCAACATGCATCTTTACTGAGATTTATTCATAAGTTCCAAATCTTTCCTCAGTAGGATCTCTGGGCTTGCTCAACATGAGGTCAGCAGAACCAATTACTACCTCTTCAATTACTTCATATCCCAAGGAGGAACCCACACTGTCCTTGGCTCTACAACTACCATTATATGTCGATTTTTATTGACAAAAAAGCATATGTAATCTTTGTATTTCTCAACTATTGATCTTGGTATCCTTGCCCTAGATTGCATGACCTTTTGAAAAATTTTGAAGTAGCCCCACAGGGATTCATTTTGTGCACTATGACTTCGTAAGATGTTCAAATGATTTCTAATTTGAATTGTAATAGGTTTGTTATCAAACCAGACCAAATTCTTCATTCTGGCCAATTCTTTCATGAAATAGAAGAATAGGCAAATGATCAATGTACCATATTTGAAGGGATATTTTGACTCTTTGGTCTTTTTTAGGTTTTCCATCAACTATTACTGGAGCAACTCACAGAGGTCATAGTCTACATTATTCTTGACCATCTCATATGCAGTGTGGTTGGTGGTACCAGAGACATAGTTCTCCCGATTGGTGAAATATATCTTATATCCAACCACCATTGAAGCAAATCTCACTGCATGGTCTTCAATAGAGTTCACTGTCAATGCCCTTTTGTCAAATTGAGCACCAGTTTCCTCAATTACAGTGCTATTCTTCACAGCCTTCAGTACAAGCACACTTCTAGTGGAGTTCAATCCTATTACAACCCTAATTGCTTCCTTTGTGATCATGAAGGGTTCTTCAAGCCACATAAATTCATCATGAATTCTGCTAAGCACGTAACAGGACCATTCATCCTCTACAAACATTGGGAAGTCTATATATTGTATGAATTTCTTCTTCTCCAATGCCTTGTATTCTTCTTTCAAATCACAATCATCACCGCTCAGATGTTTCAAGTATGGGTTTATAAGTTGGCTACCTGCATGTTCTTCTAGGGCAACATGGATGTATGCCCTAATGTCTTCCTCATGCATTACACCATATGACACTTCTAAAAATGCGCCACTAGGGTCAACATCTGTTGATTTGAAAGGATGCTTCTTAAATTTTGGATGAGGCCTCTCTATGATATCTACTACTTGTGGGGTTGACATGATTCCGCAATAATTCAAACAATTTCACAGAGAAATTTCAACTGTAAATACCTCTTTTCACCGAATTAGGGTTTTGTTGCTTTGTATCGCTGGAGATTACTGGAGTTGCTCAGGGTTTCTCCTCTAATCTCCTTGGACACTTGAAAACTTGAATACAAAGTGATAATTCCTTAGGATGCAAGCCTTTTAACCTTTATTTACCAAAACCTAATCGCCATAAATGCCAATTTCCAAAAAGTTGTCAAACACTTCACTACCAACCATAGTTGATCAAGATTGCTCCGCAATGCACTACATTAGACCTTTTTCTTCTGGTAACTTCTTCAAAATATTTATCAACTAGCTCTTTAGCTCATATCCTCGTGCTGGATCTTAGCACTAACTGTCTGGCTAGGGCATCAAGATTTTCAATAAGAGGTCTCCTTGAGCTAAAACTCCCAATTTACTTCCTAGAGGAAGTATCTACACCAGAGGCTAGTGCGGATCCATCCTTGACCTCATTCACATCCTTCTTAATCCATATGTTTCTCATTTCCTTCTTGGTTTCTTCCAGATCAACCTTGCTCTTTCGTTTATCTTCCCTCTGCTCTGTTTTCCTCTTTTCTATAGGATTATTTCTTTTCACATTCTTGCTTCTACAAAATTTTGCAATGTGTCCAGGTTTATTATAATTGTAGCAAACAACATTCCTCTATCCTTGGTTCCTTCCATAGGTTGAATTAATTCTTGATCTACATTGGTTAGCCATATGCCCAAATCTATTGCATGTAAAGCATTTTCCATTGAAAGATTGAGTATTCCTTCCATTGTTGAAACCATTCCTTATTTGAATTCTACATTCATTTGCTCTATGACCAATTCTCTTGCAATTGAAACACTGACCAAAGAATGATGGAGCATTTTGATTCATTCTGCTCCTAAACTGAGTAGCCTTATGACCAAACTTATTGCAATTAAAACAATAGCCATTGAAAGATGGGTACCTTTGAGCATTTGGTTGCCTGACCGAAGGTCTTCTGGGTCTGTTTCTCTGATTCTAGACTTGGTTACATTTGACTCTCTTCATCTCAGTGTTAGCTTGTCCTAATTTAGAACTTTCTCCCTTTTCAAATCCCAAACCTTGCTTATCATCTAAACTTTTTTGACTATCAATCAACTCATCAAGCTTTACAAAGCTTATTTTGAACTCTTCTTTGTAACTATTAGCTATTTCCAGATCATGTTTTAGAATTACAACATCTTTCATCATCTTTTCACATTCCTTAGACTTACCTTTCATAACTTGATTTAAATGCTCCTCAACATTTACTTTCTCTTCAATCAGTATTGATAAACTACTTAGGGTTTCATTTGTTGCTTTCAACTATTCACTTAACTCCTTGTTCCTTTCCTTGGATTTCTTGACTTGCTCCCTTAGCTTCAAGATACACTCATCATCTTCCCTGACATTTTCCTTCAAATCCTAGATATCTGCTTCAGACTTATCAAGATCTTCAAGAGCAATTTTCAGTTCTTCATTGTTGACATTGATGCAATCATCAATTGTAACACTACCTGGATGAATTACTTCTGGAGGAATAGGATATCTTTTGGGTGCCATGTGTTCACTTTACCAAATCTTCCTCAAGCTATTAGACTTCTTCCAAGGAACCTTGCTCTGATACCAATTGTTGAACATAAGGAATACTGAGAGTGGGGGTGAATCAATATTCTATAAAACCATTCCTTCACATGTTCTTTAATCCATTTACCAAATTCAATAACATCAAATCTAAATAAACATAGGAAGAGTAGCCACAAAGTCATAACACATAAACACCAAGATTTTTACGTGGAAAACCCAAAATGGAAAAACCACGGTGAGTGTTAGCTCACAATATATTATAACCGATTACAAGATATTACATAGAAATGCTCACTGTAGGTAGACTCACTATCCAAGTGGACTCACTGCCCACTAAGAAAGAAAGATAGAAGAGAAGAGAGAATGGCTCACTACCAATAGAGAATTGTTGCAAATGCATCTAGTGAATGCTGGAATACAGTTCCATTGATCGATCAAAATAGAGATTCAAAGCTCTTCATTATGACCACTCTATTTTTCTTCTCTACTCACATATACTCTGTTATGCTATCCTCTATACTCTTACCATACTTTTCACATCACAAAATGGTGTTAGATTGCATACACACGAACTCAATAATCTGTCACATCACTTAACATCGAAATCCATTGGGTATTTATATCTGCAACAAGATCTAACTCAAAACTGGGTCAGCGTGCCAGATTGAAACGTGTACACAAAAAGTTATACTCTATCATCTTGAATTCTTTTCATAGGAAGTTATGCATACCAATGTAATCCTTCAAGAACCTTCATATATGTGTGGACCTATTATAGAACCACTTAGAATGATGATCTAAACAATATATCTTAATCGCACATCGATCCAACTTGCATGTCAGCTTCATCCTTAAGTATACACTTAACCAACTCTACTATCATAACACAACTTCTAATGCAGACCACATGAGACTCCAAAATTCATATCAAACATTCATTCCACATCACCCAACATACCTTCAGAACCGTGAGTTATAATATTCTTATGAGGCAAAATACAGAACTCTGAACTACTGACTTTGTCACTATGAAACACTATCAAACTGAGTGCCAATACTTAAGAGTTTGTAGATGATTATCAGGTAAACCTCAGACTCTATAAATATGGAATTAGATACTCCTAATATGTGTTTACAACACCTTCAAACCACAAATCGAAGTAACCAATCACGGAGGAATGTGGACTGAAATACTTAGGTGTTCTGCACTGTTTGTGACTGAACTCAGATAACCCAAACTTAAGTAATTCAAGGTATAACATCTAGAGATTGCTAGGTCATGAAACTTGAAACATAGCATCATTAGACAACCATGTACAACATACCAGAACTTCATGCCAAAATCTTTATTTGCGGAGGAGTACAACTAGATCTCTATCACTAACTCAGTAATCTTCCAACACTTAGTCAATTTGACTAAGTCATTCTTTCCGGACCACAAAGACTAGACAAAACTTGACTCTAGACCTGTCCCAAATCATATTTGATTGTTGCCATCAATGACAACATCATATCCCAATCATATTAGCAGTGTCTCTTAACCATGTTGCTAACACAGTATTAGGTTGTGAGTAGATGAAATGATAGAGTTTTGTTTGCAGGTTCAAATGCAATTGGTTTCATTAAATTTTATGGTGTTTAGAGCAAATTAGAGCTAAAATACTCATGGCAATTTTGAAATTTTCTACAAAAATAGTGAGAAAATAGTCTTATACTACCCTGTAAAGTCAAGTTTCAGGTCTATGTTTGCTTGGGATGATAATGGCATGTCTTAAGGTTCAATTGCAATTTGTTTGAGTTGATTTCATTGAGTTTTTCTCAAGTTATGATCAAAATAGTGCTCGTTGCTCTATTCAGAAACTAGGGTTTCCCAAAACACAAAAAAAAATCATTTCTTCAAATCTATACGGTGGAAAAATCTGATTTTTGGTGTGAACCTCTATTTTATGGGTCTCTAAATGATTGCAAAGTTTCAGGTCCTGAGTCAATGGTTTGTGTGAGATATGAAGGATTGTTCCTTCCAAAAACCTACTAAAACTGACTTAGAAACCTAGAACAACTAGGGTTTAGTGCAAATTTGACTTTTTTTTAATCTTTTCTGAGAAGTGTGGGTTTTTCAAGGCCGCATAGGACCTGATAAGTGTTGTGGAATCCATTTATGCCATCAAGAATGAGTTTGGTTATATTAGGGTGCCCATTAGGTCTCATTTGAGGGTTTAAGGGTTAGAAGACAAGATTGCAAATAGGGTAGGTTTTGTGATTCCTCTTGAAGAGTCATAGAGAATCTTGTTGCAAGTGGTTGTAGGGAAATCTTGCCATCTTCTGCATCACATCCTCTTGTCCAATTCTTATCATGCCTCTTGAAAAACCTCTTACCATAAATGTAAATCAAAATCCCTCATGCAATCACATTGTCAATGATCCAAAGCATATCACGTGCATCCAAGAAACCCAAGAGCTATGTCAAGAGTCAAATCCAAATCATTATTAACCTTGTTCCTCATCAAGTCAATATCAACAAACTCCCGCTACTCCTATCCATCATCCAACTAGTCCTATCCATCATCCACCAATATCCTATGATGAGACACTTGGTCCCCAAGAGAACATAGACAATTCAAAAAATAACTTGGATCATATCATATGACACTGCAATTCATCCTTTTCCAAATCGTACACTATCTTCTATTGATCCTTCACCATCCCCTATCGACCCTATCCCAAATCCATCATCTTATCCCCTTGGACCCAACACCTTCATCCATGGTAGTTCTCTCACAAGAGAGGAACAACTCCTATCCACCACCCATCCTTCCCCATCTAATAATGGACTTGTGTCTTGTTTCCAAAATAATAATAAACATCCCATCGCACCCTGTATGCTCTAAAACATGAAATATCAAGGCAAAGGCTTAGGCCTTCATGAGAAAGGTATCTTGGAGCCCATCCATGTCAAAATATATTCATGATTGCATGGCCTTGGTTATACATCTCAAACCAAACAATCTAAATATTTTGGTACCACCCGCACACCTCATAAGGCATCTCCTTCCATTCCTAAACCCAGTGTACCTTACCACACCTCCAAATCATATGTTGTCATCCCTCATCCATCGTCATACAAATCTCAAAAGCATGTGACCATACATCTCCCTAAATTCACTCTTCCTCCACTCCTTCCAACTCCTAATATTACCATCCTAAAATCCCCTAATCCCTTTATCCACAAGTCCACTAATTATTTCATCCACACATTCCGCTCCCTTAAATCCCCTACAATTCCTAATCATGGTCAACGAATGCACATATCATTCAAACATGAAGCTATTGTCAAACAAATGGGATTCAAAAGTAAAAATTTGGATGCCTCCACCCATAAAGCAAAAAATCTACAAAAGCCTCAAGAGTATCATGCCATAGGGCATTAATACACAAAATCAAAGCAAAATCCATCTCAAAGGATACAAAAGCCCACACTGTGAGGTCCATCTTTTTCTTTAGCTATTATGATTTAGACTACTTGATTACGTTAGTTGGATTATATACTTGATTTGTGTGGATGATTATGTAAGGACTATGGACATTTATGTTATTGCACTAGACATTATGTTAGATGATACTTTCAGACATTTATTATGATTATACTTTATGGATTATGTGGTTGGACTATATGACTTAATTAAATCAAGTAGATTTTTTTACATTTATATTATGTGGGGAAAGAAAGTGTTAAAAGAAATTGATGCTTATATGTTAGTTATTAAATAAATTATTTTTAAATTATTTGAGTATGTGATCATGATGAAAGTTGATTATTTAAATTATTTTCATTATGCATTAAGTTGCTTCGGCTATATTATCATGACATACTGCTATTCAAAATTAAGTGTGCAGGTGGGTGGCCAAGATTCCTTAAGTGGTTTCAGAGACTCCATAACCTATGTTATACCCTAGCCTAACCTATGGAAAGAGTTAAGGCTAAAATGTGATGTAAAATTATTGTTTTATTTTTAATTTTCATTTTTTGTGTGTTGTGAAATTTTATTATTTAAAAAAAAATTATTTATTTGCATTTATGTGGTGAGACTCAATTTAATTATTCTTTTTATTTTAATTATTTCTTTTGTGGGATGAGAATAAATGCTTTAAATTAATATTTTAATATTTTATTTTAGGAGAGGATTTTATTTCCTTGTTTTATTTTGGAAAGGAAGAGTCTTTTGAGGAAAAAGAAAGAAAGTTGCTTTTTTTTTTTTTTTTTTTTCCTTCTTTTTGAAATTTATTGGTTTTATTTATGGGAAAATTTGGAGAGGGTTTTTTCACTTTTATTGTGCATGAATTTTTGAGAAGAGAAAATTTGAGAAGTATATAGAGATTTTTGGCTTGAGGAGTTTGGAAAAGTTTGGAGTACGAAGATTTGGATTCAAGAGCAAGGGTTGGATTGCATTTCTGGTTTAAATTTGGGCTCAACCTAACTTGGGGAGCTGAGGTAACATTCTAAGTGATCTTCCATTTTGATTTTTGGTAAAAAAAAAATTATTATGTAATTGTATGTGAATTTCAAATTTGTATGAGAAATTGGGTTATCTTTCTTTTGTCAATTTTGTGGGGTTTGGGTTGTATGGGAGCGACTCTCTGTTTTGATGAGAGCCTCCCAAGTTTGGGGTAGAGAGAGGCGTGGAGCCTCTCTTGGGGAAAATTGCTTCATGAATTCAAATAGTAAAAATGATGTTTTGATAAGTATGTGATTGGTGGTGTTTTGGGAGTATGGGGATATGTCTTGAGATGATACTTGTTATTAATGTGTATGGAAGTATGGAGATGTGTGGAGTTGTGGGTGTTGTTGATTTATATGGAGAGATGGTGGTTTATGATGGATGAAGTTGTATATTGAGATATATGATATTTTTGATAATAGTTTTGTATTCCCCGATAGGGAGGATTATCCCCTCTCTCCCCCTAATTTGGATCCAAGATAGATCCTTGTTTGTGAGTCAAACCATCAAAGTTTTGTTGTGATTTTACCTCTTTTGAGGTTTGTGTATTTGCAAGTTTGTTGCATGTGTATGTGAACCTGGGTTTTGGAGTTCTCTGGCTCAGGGGTGGGATGTGCTTTACAATCCCTATGGTAGGGTGGAGAGCAGGACTTGGCCATCTATTCGGCTATATGTGTGCAGGATTACCAAAAGTTGCAATTAAGGATTGGAAGTTGGAAGAGTCTTCATGAGATTAGGAAAGATAAATATTTGTTTTACAAGTTGGCAAAGTGCCTTTGAATATGATTCTTGTTGGAATCCATTTATTGTGTGTCAATAGTTTGAGAAGCTGTAGTTTTGTTGTCAAAAGAAAACAATTGGTTCAATGTTATGTCGGTTCAATCTAGAAATCATATTTTCCTTTGGAAATCTATTGTGTTATAAAGGGTTGTGTTCTTGTAAAATCTGAATATATCTTTTCCAATATGAATATTTACCTTTGGTTATATCTGAAAAAAATAAATCCATTTGAGTCCAAATCAATTAATGGAGGAAATTTAAACCATTCTAATTTTAATTTACTACTATATGAGCAAAATTACTCTTTGTGTTTGATATTTGAATAAATCTGAAAGCCTCTATTGTTTTAATGTGATACTGGAAGATATCTGAATATTTATTTTATATAGTTAGATATATATATTTATAAATACACATTCATTCAAATTATATACAGTATTAAGGAAATCGCAGTTCACTACGTAATAGATGATATTAGGAGTAATGTGTTAAGTTTCAGGGAAAGCATTTAGTATAGTATTGAATGGTTATTAGATATAAAACTTGAAATAAATATTAAAATAAATAAAGAGAAAAAAAGATATTTTTTTTGGCAGCTTGTGGAAATGCAGTCATTGCTGCTGCCTTGGTGGCACGCATGAGGGGCCGTGGAGAGGCCACGACCTCCCTACGGCACCTCCCCCAAAGGGCATCGGCCTCTGTTGTATATGCGATGCAACTCCAAAATATCAACTTTGCTGCATATTTTAATATTATGTGTTATCACTTTCCTATTACAAATGTAACAATATCAAAATATATATATATATATATAAAGTGTTTTTTAATGAAAATAAAATAATGAATATAATTGAATAGTTTGATTTATTATTTTTAAAAGAAAGAATAATGATTTGATTATAATAGAATAGTTTTATTTATTATTTTTAAAAGAAAGAATTTAGTTTTAGAAGGAAATCAAATAAGAATAACAATATTGTTTTATGATTTTAAAAGCAATTATATTAGATACTTTCCTTTTATATTCAAAGAAAGTATTGATTTTATATGGAAATAAAAATAAACATATGTTTTAAAAAAATTAGGAAAAGAAGTTATTTGTTTTAAAAAAAGAAAGAAAATAAATTAATATTTTGTTTTATCGTATTAAGCTTAGAATAAAAATCAGTCTAGATTGGAAAACATATTAAAATTAATTTATTGTTCATATGGGAAAGGAATTTTAGTTTATAGAAAGAGGTAATATAAAGTCAATTTTATGTTTGCTTTTTCTTAAAAAGCAATTTTAGTGATAATTAAAAGGAGAGATTGTTTTATGATTTGCTTTATTTCAAACAGAAAGATTTGGAGATTTTGTTAATAGTATCTAATTTTCAAGTATAGAGGAATGTTTCATTTAATTAGTTAATTTAAATTTAAGTTGAGATATAGTTCAAATACAAGATTTAATTAAATTGTATTCTTTGGTTATTTAGGTTATAAATTATTATTATAGGGAATTAATTAAATGATGAAAATTTACTTATGAGTAGTAAGAAACAAGTTTTATCAAGTCTTGTTTTTAATAGGGAGATTCTTCTAAATCATTATATAATTATGTATAGTGAAGCATTGATTTATTTTAAGAAATAATTAAATGTCTCATTTGTGCTCGATTATGAAGAAACATAATTAAATATGTTATATAATTGGAAATTAGTTCATTTTACTAAGTGTATTAAACGAATTATTTCAAATTAAGATTTATATATTCGTAATTATGTTTAATTCTCATGTTGTTATACTTTTAGAAGGATCTTTATAAGTTCGAATGATAAATGAAGTTGATACTCCCTAGTTAATTTGTATTTTATTAATATTGTCGATAAACTCAAATGGATAGGATTCTTCTAGGTTGTAATATGGGTTTTATTGAATAAACCATCTTAGACCACCAATCTCAGCAAACTAATTAAACTATCCTTATGGTTGCACCTATCATTTGTGTGTTAGGAAACTTGCAAACAAGAGGCTCAATCATTGACTGAACCTGTTCATGAACCTTACTTCGAAAGAAAATAGTAGGTGAACTTGTAATTTAGTTTCTACTTTTATCCAATTCTTGAGAAAAAAAATATTTCCACCTTTAACCCACTTGTATGGTTGACATATAGGTGGGCTCGTCATGGGCATGACACACACCCCCAAAATAAAAATAAAAATGGTGTGGGTCCCCAAGAAAAATTCATCTAAAAGGCTAAAAATACTCACACCCCTAAAAGCAAAAACAAAAATGGTGTGGGTTCGCAAGAGAAAAGCAATTAATCCAAATAGAGCATACAACTCCCAACAATCCCAAAAATCCCACTTACCATCAGAAAGTTTTAAAAATCCTAAGTCTAGTTGGGTCCTTAAATCCCCAAATCAGCAATTCCAAAATTCCCCATCCCGATCCCATAATAAAAATTCCCATTACTCCCAACACCCCATCAAAATCAAAATCTTCAAAATCTAATGCAGTGTGTGCAAACATTGGTCTTAGTTCCCCCAACTTCATGAATTTTCCACATACCTTCACCCCCCCATCTTCTATCCCTTATCCTACATATTTCCTCCATCATACCCCTATGGTCCATGCTTTTTCTCCATCATCCATTTATCCATCCATATCCATCTATAATCCACATCATAATCCGCCATCCATTCTATTTCTATCTCATGCAATCATCTTCCAACATCCATGTACATAATGCTACTCCACATGGTCCATGTGCGAAACTTATCCAAAATGGGACACTACTACCTTGCTATGGAAACAGAAGTTTGAGTTCCCATCCCATCCAAAAGCACACAAAAAAATTTAAAAAAAATTAAAAGAAATAAAAAGTAAAGAGAAATCATTTGTCCAATGGTGAAAACCATTTCATGGTGCCTTGGAAAAGTACCATGATGAAAACCTGACAAAAATGCATCATGTGTAGATTGATTGTCTATGCACCTTACACTTAGGGGCATGTTGTCTCATCTACCCATCCTATCATTTCCATCCTATCACAATTATCTACTATATTCGCATGCATATTTCATTAAACCTCCCATTCTCCCTTCCTCCTTTTGATATTGATAAGGACAAGGACGTAATGTTAAAAAATGCTTTGGACATCTCTTGATATATCCAATCTTTTCCAAACAATTCCATCACCCTATCATTACAAGCATTGTCACGCAAAGTCCTGAATATAATACCTAGAGTGGGGCATGTTATTCTTATGTGTCATAGTCCTTGGAGATCACATCCTGAACCCCTCTATCCATCCATTATACACCTCCCATCCCTTATCGCCAATCCTTTTATCCATCCATCCAATCCTCCTTTCATCCTTGCCTTTAGACCTAGTGTTCCCTTGTCATTGGTATCTAGCACAAAGTCTATCCAACTATCATCCAATGCATCCCCTAAATACCAAAAATCCAAAAAAATCAAAACATTCCAAAATCTAAAAAAATCAAAACATTCCAAAATTCAAAAAAAATCAAAAAATCCCCAAAATCCAACAAAAATCAAAACATACAAAAATCCAAGCAATCAATCCAAATGCAAGTCATCCTTACTCCATGTCAATCTGGTCAAGCAATCTAGCCAAGTCATCCAATCACATATCTTGGTTTTACATATCTAGCCATGTTGTCAATCCAATTAATTGATCAAAACTCATCAATCAATCATCATCATCATCGTCGTCATCAAGATATATCGTTCCTACATCCTTGTGTTGCTTTAGGAATATATCATTCCCCCCAATGACAACACTATCCTTATTCAATTAATCAACCTTGATCAATCAATCATTGGTTTTCAGTTTGGTAGGGGCAACACCTTACTTGCTTTTGAGTCATTTGTGCTTTCTTGCTTTTGTGTGTTATCATCTTTTATCTGGCATTGTTTTATCATGAATATTTTATCTTGCATTGTTTTATCATGCATCTTTTATCTTGCATCATTTTATCTTGCATCTTTTATCTTGCATCAAGTCCCTGCAACATATTATTACAATGACATCATGGTCTTCCATATCATGGTGCCCAATGGTGCATGCTTGCTTACATGACCTTTCTCTTTTTGTGTGTTTGTCCTACGCTTGGATACATTGTCACCTTGGTCTTATATACCCTGTGCATAACGTCCATTGCTATATGAAATAAAGGATTGCTCTACTTAAGTTAGCATAACTAATCATCATAATAAATCCATCTTCTTTCTTTCATCCATCTTTTTAATTTCTCTGTCTAATCATCTTTCTTGCATCCATCTTTTTCTTTTTCTTCCATCATTCTTCCATATTTTCATCAAACCTTTTCTTCATCTACATCTCCTCATCTACTAATAGTTCCCTCTCCATTCCTTTCAAGAGCACACCCATGTTTCTTTGATCCCGCCTATCCTCTCGAGGGGCATCTCATCCCAACATTATTCCTCCTTGTCACACTCGCTTCAAGTGGCTAGGGCATCACCATTTCTAATCTAGTCATATTCTTCTAAACTAAAGTCTTCTTCTATCCAACCTAACACTATGTTTTGAACTTCTTTGAAATGATGTTGCTTTGTAACATCATCTCAGAGAGGGGAAAAATGTAGACACTAAAAATTGACTAACATCATTTCCATGTCATCGACATCATTTCCCTAATTTATTAATTAGTCTTCATCAATCTTCATAATTCTTCTATTTGTATTAATTAAATAACTAAAATTATTTAATTAATATACTAACACTCCCTCTATGTGACTAATTAAATAAATTTATTTTATTTAATTAAATTACACTAACTCTTATTTATCATCCCACAAATAAATAAAATTTACATTTTATTTATTTCCTTATTTTTCATCCTCACATGAATTAAATAAATTTATTTATTTAATTCCCTTAATCACTCTCCTAATTTTTCTCCCCTAATCACTCCTAAATTCTTTCCATAAATCACTCATCTTAACTAGACAATCAAAAAGAGCAACTATGACACAACTCTTCCATTAAATTATTTAACTATTAATCAAATTGGAATTAAATTAGTTAACTATTAATCAAATTGGAATCAAATGAGTTAATTAATCACTCAATTTGTTAACTTTCCTCATTAATTTTTCTCAACTAATTACAACAATTGATCTTCTAATCTATCCTCCATCGTTGATTCTTGATTTCGAAAATCTATAAATTCTTGATCATTCAAGAATCCGCCTTTATCATAAACTTACTCTACTGATAAATCTCCTCAAATCCTCTCATCCCTTCATCCACAAATTCACTATACTAATCTACAAACTTCAACCTTTGAATCATATTAGGGTTATTCTACTTTGAAGAGCAGTCCACAAACAAGTACATATCAATTTCATCAAGAGAGCATAGCTGGTAGAATTCTGGTACTTCTACTCTGCTCTATCGAGAAGAAGAAATTGTTTGAGGTAAAAGGTATATGTGTTTAGTTGCATTATGTTTATTGTTATTTCCTCATTCGATTTTTCTCCTTCTACATAGGATTAACAAATTTGTAATTTATGTAATCTATTTTCGGTTTAAATAGGTGTGGCAGTTAAATTGTTCTTCTGTCTATATAAACAAGAATGTAATCTTCTTTTTATATCAATAAAATTTTACCATTTTGTCCTCTTTTTCAATCAGGTCTTGACAGTGGTATCAGAGCCATCTTGAAATCATGATAAAATGAAGAATGGCTCGTTGATAGCTTTCCTTGATGAATTTTGCTAATGTGTGTGGAAACCTACAAGGATAAATTCATACACAGCCCTTATCAGAAGATTTTAAAAGGTTTGGGATTTATTTTTTAAAATCTTTTTAATATTAACTCGTCCATAACGTTCCCACTCCCATTCAAGGAGAAAATGCCTATCGGGGTAGTGACTATGTAGGCATTACCAGTGCAATTTTATATAGTTTGCATGGAATAATTGTGTGGAGAAAAGGATCCTATAGAATATTTTGTGTGTGATCAGGGATTGAAAATGTCTTTTGCATCCTTGAAAGTGGTGTGGTTCAATCTTTGCACAAGGTCAAATTTATTGTTGATAGTTTCAGATTAACTAATAGTTATTGCAGGTAGTTATATTGCAATTCGGTATAACTGATAACCATGTAGATTTCTGATAAGAGTTTGGAGACAAAAGCCTATGTAGAGTTTGTGTGTGACATCTAGATGATGATGATCATGCCTAGACCAAAGAATCTGACTACACAATAACTCAGTTTCCTTTTTCCATGAAAATGGATGTTTAGGCTAATGCATTATAGACTGGTAATAGCGATAGATAGGTTACAAAATTAAACACCCAATGCTAAAACACAAAGAAAGATGTACAAAGGAGGATGTACCTTCTTCAAGCACTTCAACAAGTAGATAAAATAAATAGTGTCGTGTCTCCTCTTGTGTCACATAAGAAAAATGTTGTGTCTAAGCCTATGACTCAAAAATGCCACAATTCAAAGTCACAAAAGAAGAAACCCATTGAGTCAAAATTTGTTACTTCATCAAAACCCATTGTGAGAGTTTGGGAATCCCAAAAAATAAATAGGGGAAAATGTGGTCTTTGTTATAAGGGTTTTGTTGGGTCCTATGTCTTGAAGTATTCTAATGCCATAAAATTTATATGAAGAGGACATATGAATAAATATCATGGTGAGTCTTCACCTATTGGTCAACCAAAGCAATAAGTCCTAAGTCAAATAATATCCAAATTTGTTCCCATTGTGGACATCAAGGTCATATTTCTAGTAATTGATTTGATCTACACCCTTGTACATCATGTGGTCTAGATACTCATTCTTCTGCCAAACATTGTTATCTACAAGATCCAACTCCAAAATCTATAAGGTGTATGTATTTTGGTTGGGTAGATCATTCTAGATGGAGCTCCAAGGTTGATTTGTTTTAAACCAAATATTATAAGAGAGTTCAGTCTATTATTGATGATGAAAATGTGCCTACTCATAATGGTGATGTTATCCATCATAATTAATCTAATGATGATGTGGATCTTATTGAGCCTACATTGACTAGTGTTGATGTTGATATTTTTGAGATGCTACTTGTATATTTGATAAGCCACCAATTGTTGAGAAGATTGAAGAATTGAATCTACTTCCCATAAAGAATGATTTTGCTAAGCAATGTGATTGTATCGAGTATATTGGATATACATAGTTTATGATGATGTTGGTTCTTACTAATGTATTCTAATTATTTGAGGCCATGGAGATTAAGATGTTGCCTCTTGTTGATTCAGTGTGATATGTGCTCTATACTCCATTAAGGAGACCAAGTTCTTGGCATTTTCCTCTCTCATCTACCAAAGGGGGGAATCCTATGTGTATGCTAGATTCGAGTGGAGAATTCAGAGATTGTTGACACCTTGTGATTGATATTATTTTCAATGATAATGCAAAGTTGTCCCAAAGGTCATTTTTCTTAATTGTAGTAGGGACAAAACAAGTCCAAATTTGAGATCTGGATCAGTGTAAAAATTTGAGACTTGTCAAAGTAATAGGCTCAATTCAATCAAAATTTGAGACCTGTCAAAGCAATAGGCTCGGTATAATAATTTGAGACTTGTCAAGGATCAAGATAATAGGCTCAATTCAAATAAAATTGAGACTTGTCAAAGAAACAAGCTTAGTCTAAATTCAAAACCTATCATAGTAGAAATATTTTTCAAGTAGCTTCATATTAGTCAGTAGATATTCTCATGAAAGTGCTTGGCTGGGAGAAGTTTGAGCAGTTGGTTTCATGATAACCCCTTCAAATTAAGGGGTGGATGTTAACATGTTAATTGTTGGGGCTAACACATTTGTAATTTAAGTAATCTATTTTCCATCTTAGATAGTTGTGGCAATTAAATTATTCTTCTGCCTATATAAACAAGAATGTAATCTTCTTTTTCATATCAATAAAGTTTTACCATTTTGTCCTCCTTTTCAATCTAGACCTAGCAATTTCAATTCTAGCTCTACTTGGGCATCTTTTTCTTTATTTATGATTTGGGAATGGAGAGTTGATCAGGATTTCTCCCTTTCATTACCTATAGTTTTCTATATTAAGAGATTCTATGTTGCACCAATAGGATCCTTCATTACAATTGTGAAAAAACTTTAAATTTTTGCTCTACTTAAAATCTATGGCATTATATATATGTATGTATGTATATATGTATGTATGCATGTAAATATGTATGTATGTATGTATATATGTATTTATGTATGTATGTGCATGTATGGAGGATTTTACATCAAACTCAGTTTGTTCTTGTAATTCAATTTGTGAACTTGTACAAATATAAACTAATAGTTCCTTGAGTAAGAGCTAAGCACTAAGGGGTATCAATTCTATCAAAGTCACCCAAAGCACCATCTTGGACTCATCCGGGCTTATAAAATTAGATACTTTATACTCAACAAGACTTAATCCCTAGTAAATGCATTCAAAACCATAAAAATAAAATATAAAAATATTTTAGGAAAATATAAAAATAAATGAAAACATAATTTTATAAAGATTTCATTTAATTCATGGGAATCAACTAAAATTGTTTAATTTCACTTAAGAAAAAATTGAGTCTCATTCTTAAAAATAATTTTTGGAAAGACATTTGAAAATCACAAGTGGAAAAAAAATTCTATTGATCAATTTGAAACTTAATCCCAGTTTTTTTGGTAGAGTTCACAGGCATGGTGTTTCTTTACCCCTATTGGACTCCAACCTAATTGGAATTATCCAAAGTGATGAGGTCATCTTGCTTCAATTTCTTGATATTAGTGTGGAGAAATCTATAGCCGAATTTGACTATGCTTTGATCAGTAAGTTTTCTTGCTCTCACCTCAACATTGATGTTGTTCACAAGTGGGATGAGTATAGATGGAAACTCTATGGTCATCTAGATGTTAGTGCCCTACCCAAAGCTCTATTCTTGTTTTTCTTTTCTTGTAAAGAGGACTAGACTAAAGTCCTAGTTAAAAGCCCTTGTTTTGTGGGAAAATCCGATCTCTCTCATAGCAAATGGAAATCAAGTTTTAACTTTTCTATTGATATTTGTAATATGGCCCCTGTCTAGGTGAGACTTCCCAGTCTTCACTTGACTACTAGGAATAAGAGGTACTTGAAGGGATTGCTCTCTTTTGGCCAATTTTTATCCATTGACAAGGTCACCAAAGCAAGAAAGAGATTGGTGTTTTCTCACTTTTGTGTCAATGTAGAGTTCAACAAGGTGCTTCCTTTGACTAATACATTGTTGTCTAAATTTGGTAAATGAATCCAATAGCTTGTTTATGAAAATGCTTCTCCTTACTATCAAAAGTGAAGGAAATTCAATCATCATTCTAATGAGTGTTCTATTAGAAAGAAGGTTTTCGGGAACAATGGTGAGCACTTTGCAGTTCCTTGTATCTCCAAACCTATTTCAATTGGTTCCAAGAAGGAGGGTCTTGGAGGAATATCTACTAAAGAAGTAGCAAGGAAACTATTAAGAGTATTGATTTTTGAAAATCCTCCACTTTGGAGTTGGAGGGATCAAATTTACAAGGTGAGGTTCTATTGCTTCTAGACACTGTGGGCACCTCTAATTTTTGGAATATTTTGAATAATAAGTTGGAGAATCTTTCTTCTCTAAAAGGGCTATTTCCCTCTCCTATGAAGGAGCTTTCTTTGCCTCTTAACAAAATGGGTGAATCATTGACTCCTTTATTTTTTGAAAGAATGAAGAAGAAAAGTTCTAAAGTGCTCCTTGGACAAGGGAAGGTGTGTGCATATGTTGTAATTCCTTGTTCTCCTTTATTGTATATGGCAATTAGTTCTCTTGGTCCTAATTCCCCTATGTTCCCTAGAGTAGGGGAAGTGTTGTTGAGAAAGATTTTGTTTTCTGTACATTTTCCAAAGGTAATTGTGTTTCTCCTCCTTCATCTTCCTTAATAAGGGGTAAAGATTGCATTGACTCTAAGGATGTAAAGACCAACATAAAGAAGTTTGATGTGGGTGTTGAACCTAAAATGGGTTGCCCTAGTTCTAGATAGACCCATTTGAAGGAGATGGCTAAAGATGTGGACAATGGGAGCCAAAAAACTTTGGATCTAAGGGACTCTAAGAGATAAAGAAAAAAGAAGACTCTTTCATGGAATATCAAAGGGCTAAATGGCATTCATAAGTAGAGGGTAGTTAGGATTATTGTTCAAACAAGTTTGGCCTTCTATTTTTCTTCTTTAGGAGGTCAAGATGGAAAAAAATAGTTTATTGGATATGAGTAGGTAGTTATGGTGCATAGATAAGGTGGTTTGTGTGAGTTTAGAAGGGGCTTCTAGTGGACTTGCTACTATGTGGGATCCACAATTTGTGGATAGTTTTGTTGTGAGAAAAGATAAACATCATTTAGTAGTCTTGTTTTAGGATAAAATAGGTATGCAATCTTAGGTTTTATCAAATATCTATGCTCCTAATTCCAAGAATAGTAGAAAGGTTTTATGGAGAGGTCTTGTTGAGTTTACAAATGACTTCAAGAATTTTAAATTGATGGTTGTTCCTGGAATTTTAATACCCTTTTATTCCCCTCAAAAAATAAGGGGTGTATTTATTTCACTAAGAGTATGGGTGATTTAGTGGAGTTTTTGGTTGGGGTAGGACTTTTGGATATTGAGTTAAGAGGGTCCGTCCAATTTTACTTGGTCAAATATAAAATTAGGAAAGAATCTTATCCAAGTAAGTTCGGAAAGGTTCCTAGTTTTTTATTATTTGCTCTTGGATAACAATAGTCATTCATGCCTCTTAAGATTGGGCTTTGATCATTACCCTTTCTTGTTAAACCTTGATCAAGATAGAAAGATTGGAAAAGATTCTTTTAAACTTAAAAATATGTGGTTATTTCACATTGAGTTGAAGAATAATGTTAAAAAATAGTGGAGTATAGGTGTTAAAGGTACAACAATATTTAGAGTGGTGAAAATCCTTAAGATTGTGAATACTGAATTAAAAAAAATGGAATGTCAACTCCTTTATAAACATTTTTCATAAAATAAGGCAGTTAAAGTTGAACTTAAGGAATTGGAAAAATAAATTTAGTCTAATGCAATAAATCAATTCACTAGAGATACAAAGAAGTTTCTTCTTAGTTCTCTTCACAATCTACTCACCAAGGAAGAAGTGTTCTATAAATAGAAATCAAGAGTTTTATGGCTCAATTTCAAAGATAGAAACACTAAAATATTCCACTATTCCAATCTTAAACACAAAAGACATGATAGAATTTTAGAACTTGTCAGAGAGCATGGTAATATTATTAAGGGGGTTAGGAAATTCAAAAGGAGGTTATCCTTCCTTTGAATCATTACCGAGTCAAGACATTAGGGAGGACATTTTTAAGGTTATCCCTTCAATCTTAACCATGAAAGAAAATTATAGAATTTGTGCAAGGGTGACTAAGGATGAAGTGAGGGGAGTAATGTTTTCCTTTGAAGATTTTAAAGTGCTTGGTCTTGATGGTTTCCTTCCAGCCTTTTTCCATTCTTTTTAAGACATCATTGGTACTAATTTAACTATTGTCAAGCTCAAGAATTATTCTCTTCTGGGAAACTACTTTGTGAACTTAATAAAATATTCTCGGTCTTGGTTCCTAACATACTAAGTTCCAATCAAATAAAATAATTCTACCCAATTAGTTTATACAATACCATTTACAAAATCTTCTCTAAAATTATTGCTATGATAATTTAACCTTTTCTTTTGAAGATAATTTCCTATCATCAAAGTTGTTTTGTTTCTAGTAGATAAATTCTAGATGTTGTCACTAATATGCATAAAGCTTTACACTTAATGGATAAAAGTAAGAAAGAAGGAATGGTGCTCAAACTTGACATTAATAAAGCTTATGACTAGGTATTCTAGAGCTTCTTATTGAAAGTCTTGGAAAAAAAATCCATGAAAAATTAAAAGATCTCTTAAAGGCTTGTTTTGCCTCTCCTATGTTCTTGGTTATTATCAATGGCTTCCCATTCAATTTATTTTCTAGTAATAGGGGTCTTCAACAAGGATACCCTTTGTCTCTATATTTATTTACTCATCTTGCTAAATTTTTAGGAAGAAGTTTTAACGAGGTTGTTTGGTTAGGCTCACTCAAAGGTTTCATTCCCTCTTCCTCCTTATGGCCTTTATCCCATCATCAGTTTGTTGATGATACCATTTTTATTGGGAATTCTTTAATTCATGAAGCTAAGGAATAGAGAGGGATTCTTGAGAAATACATTATGGCCTCAAGTCAAAGTGCCAACCTTGTGAAGCGTGCTTTATTCTTCTTCAACACTTCCCATGAAAGATGAGATAAAATAGACTATATTTTGGGTTGTCCAATCAAGTAATTATTGTTAGTGTATTTAGGTATGCCTTTATTTTCTAGTATGATACTTGGGGAATGTGGAATCCCTTACTTGAGAGGATCTAAAAGAAACTTGTAGGATGGAAGGGTGCTTGTTGAGTCAAACTAGAAAATTATAGCTCCTTAAAAGTTCACTTTAGATCATCCCCATTGTCCTTCTTTCTCTTTTCAAAATTTTCAAATTTCTAGCTAATAAGGTTGAAAAAATTCAAAAAAGATTCTTATGGTTAAGAGTAGAAGATAAATAGAGAAATTTTTGAGTCTATTGGGAGTGGGTTTTCCTGCCAAAACTCATGTAGGTTTGGACCTTAGAAGAGTATAGCATATTAATAGAGCTCTAATGTTTGGATAGGTATTGTGAAAGATAAATACTTTCATGGTCAAGATATGTTCAAATTTCTCAATTCAAACTATACCCCTCAGGGATTTTCTATCTAGAATAACTTGATTAAATGTAGACAACTAGTAAGGAATGGAACAATTTGGAAGGTTAGAAATGGTACTGCTATCTAATTTTGAGAGGATGTTTGGATTGGTAAGTCTCCCCTTGTTCTATCCTAATCCTAAATTTTAAAACATCTTTCAGTTTCTTAATGGCTAATTATTGTGTGGTTGGAATGAATGAGAGGACTTGGAAACCTTTTTATCCTCTTCACTTTACCATTTTGTTCAAGCTACTATGTATGATCTTACTAATAGACTAAAGGGTTTTTATCTATGCCAGTTTGATCATGATGATGATTTAGTGTGGGTCCATTCTACCTTGAGGTATTAAACTATCTCAAAACCTGATATTTATCTTTATTAGATCTAGCCCCTAATGGGTTTGAGTTCCTTAAAGTTTGGATAAAGTTCTCGACCCCAAAGGTGAAATTTTTTTGGTGGGTCATATGTTAAAATAAGATTCTAATGGTTGACACTTTAGACAAGAGAAGTTTCATGAATCCTAATAGATGTTCTTTTAAGAATGATGTTGAATTAGTTTTCCACCTTTTTATCAACTGCCCCTTTGTTTTACATGTTTTTAATACTTAGAAGTGAAAATTTGAACTCGATTGGACCTCCCCTGGTTCAAAGTACAAAGCTGTGTCACACTTTGGGCCAACAAAATAGTTCAGAGCGAATCATTTTCACGCGAGTTTGACTCACCCAAGCCAGTTTTGCCTGAAAATACGTGGCTGTTGCATGGCGCATATGTGGCAAGATATTTTCAGGTGAGTCGATATCGGGCGAGATGGTTTCACCTGAAATCATGCAGTTAAAAACAAAAAAAATGAAATTGCCACATTTCATGGTGGCCATTTTTCTGACAACGACAATGGTAGGGTTTGAAAGTTTTTCACGCGAAGGGCGTCCCTGCCACCTTTTGCAATAGTCTCATCACCTTGAACCAGGTATGCCATCTTCACCTTGGCATTTTCTGTCAAACATTTTGTATGGCACAATGTATAGAAGTGTTTGAAATAAACATGCACCTTATATGATTGTATGCAAGTAAAATGGGTTTGTATGTCTTTGATTTCAATGTACAAAATGGGTAAAATTTGTTTAAAATTTGTGAATGGGTACAAAATTTGTATTAAAATTGTGTATATGTCATCTTTCTGCTCAAACTACCTTTATAAATGCTCCAACTGCTACTATATTCCTTCAAACTGGTCATACAACCTGAAAAAAAAAAAAGCAAAAAGAGATCACAAACAAACAATGATATGTAATTACAACAATACCCATACAACATTATGTAATTACAACCATTTGATGCATCTACAACAATAGAGGCAGTATAATGTGGAAGTAAAAGTAAATATAAGTCACCTTGGTAATTTGTTTAACATTGATAACATATTTTGCATCCTCGGTATTTGGGTTTATTATCTTGGTACACCTTGCCACCTGCACAGCAGAAACAAGAACTGACTAAATATACACTGAAAATCAAAGCATAAAAGAGAGGAATTTTGATAGATGTTGTAGTTGCAACAACCTTGCTAGACATGTATGCAAAATATGGAAGCGTAGAGAAGGCACATGAACTGTTTGACAAAATACCTCAAAGAACTGCAAGATATGCACAAAAGAGTTTAGGCATCATGTCTATGCTTCCACATTTTTATACAGGTCTGTCAGGGCGCTTGCAACTAATACATCTGACAAAAACCCACAAGATATGCACAAAATGTAGTCTCATGGGCTGCAATGATTGTAGGATATGCACAAAATGGATTTGTTGAAAAGTCTTTAGAAATTTTAAAGCAAATGCAATTGGCTAGTGTAAAGCCAAACTCCACAACCTTTGCCAGCATCCTCCCTCATATCCATCAATACATCTATGAATCTGAATGGATATGAGGGAGTTAACAAAGCCACACCTACCCTATACCATGATGCAATAGGAAACTACAAGGAACATCAAATTTCATCCACACAATATAAGCTAAAAAAATATATCAAAATTTGAAATCATTCCAGAGAGAATTTGTGCATAAATTCTTCTTTATTGAATTTTGTGCATAAATTTTTATCAAGGTTGTGGTGATGGAAAATTAATCACAATTTGAAACCATTCAAGAAAGAATTTGTGCATAAGTTTTGGAAAGGTTGTGGTGATTAGAAGTACCAAGTGGCTGATGGCTGCTGGGTGGGAGTCAGTTCACACATAAAATAGGTCAAATCAAGTGCTACAGCAATGTAGGACATGCACTTTTATCCCTTGTAAGGTTATCCATTCAAATTTGCCCATCAAATGCTAGGGAATAACATGGTTAAAGAAGGAAACAACATACACTAGATATATATATATATATACATATACAATACTCTAGAATGTTAAATAGAGTCTGCCTTTTCTAGATTGTTGAACATTTTTTTTCTAGATTGGAAATATACCTTCTTATGACTCCAACTACTATAGGGTACCTCATCTTTGAGATGTCTTTTTTGTAAAAATTTAAAGCTTTCCCCCTTGCAAGAGCTTATGTATCTCTTGAAAATATTCAACTTGTGCATACTCCTCATCATATGCTTCATGGACAAATAGTTCAAGATAAGTTATTGTTCCCAAAGTTGAAATCAAAAGATGATCTAGACAACATATCAACCTCCTTGTTAGTAAAATGGAATTTTCCTTAAAAACCATCCATTTGTAATAACTTGCTTGCTACATCTTTAATTGTGTTTGGAAGTATTGAAGAGGTTGGTGATCTATGTGAACGAAGGTTTATGTACCCATCATATAGTGATTCTATATATAAATTGCTTGAACTAGTGCGTGCAATTCTTTATTATATGTAAGATACATCAAATCTGCTCCATGGAAAATGTTCAAAATGATAGCAATCAAACTGAGATCCTTGCAATAGAACAATCCCTATAGCATAATCTCTTGCATTAGTTTCCAACTCAAATGGTAGCTATGAGTTAGGTGGTGCCAAAACTGGGTACATTTCTGGGTTTATGCGTCAATTTGTCAAAAGCATGATTGTTATGAGCCAAATTAGATTCCAAAATTTTGAAACGTACAATTCTAGAAATGAAAATGTACCTAAAAAACTAAGATATTATTTTTAGGATTCAAAATAGAATTTGTTTTTATGGCAGAATGAGGGCATTTAAACTCTGGTCTAATTACAACCAACAATGAAAACGGCCCAAGCTCACAGGTTAGCTATTTTCAATTTCAAATATAGTCATTCTTCAATTAAGTGTAAAATAGCATAATTTCATTCCAAATAATAATCTACAAGAAGATCTTTCCATTGCACCAAATATTCAGTAAAAACTTGATTCCTTAGCCTTCTATCAAAAATCTATCTCTATCTGGAGGCCACTTATCATCAACATGAAAACCAGATTGGATTGTTGTTAGAATGATGTAACCTTCATCTACTTGTCCAATTACATGACAAAGAATGGATAAGTGTTTTAGTAGTATCACACAAATGGATGAGAGAATCTATCATGTAAATTAGATCTATTCCTATGTTCTTATCAAATTATTACTTGTTTATTTTTAAGCTGTTAATCTTCATGTTGAGATGCTTCTGTTCCTTTTTAATCATCATCATTGCTCAATGGATGTGATAGTTGCACTTGATCTACAACTGTGTTAATTTCAATTGTTAGTGCTTTTTTTTATGCTTCATAATTTGAAGCTGCAAATGCCAGCCTAAATCTCTTGGTGCAAGAATTGCATCTTGTCTGTATTATATAGCCTTCAAATTTATTTATACTATGATTGATTGGATTTGACTTCCCTAAACTTCCATAGTTTGTGAAATTTCTTGAGAAAACTTAACTTGAACATATGATTCTTCATTGATGGAGAGCTAATAAACCATTTCTATGAGTTTTTTCAATTTTACAAACTAAAGTTGTGATGTTTGTCGCTAAAATTTCTCATGTACCATATACTGCTCCAAGATAGATGACTTTTATGTTTCTTTCTATCCAACTGTGATTTTTTTTGCTTCAACATGATGGGCAATAAAAACTATATTATGATGAATTGATGCATTCTCTTTGATAGTAACTTCATTATCTTGAATCCTTTGGGTTGTAGGACATTGATGTGACTTAAAAGGAAAGTTACTTTTCGCTCTACTCCAATGGATTTGAATTATGACAAAATCTAATTTATATAAATTCCTATGGCTGTCATGTCAACATGTGACATGCTACATGTGACTTCAAATTTGGAGTTTCTATGCATTCCTAGTTCTATTTTTTTATGGTTGATTCAGATTTGGTTGATAGGCCTATTATTTATGTATTCGCAAGCATGTAAGGTTCAGGTTTATTTGAGAAGCACGTGTGCATATATACCATGGATTTTTTAAAGATGTATGTAGTAGTTGGAAAATTTATATGCAGGTTTATTTACATTGTGAAATACAATATGTTTGATAGAAAATTTAATTATCATGCTACAGATAAATTTAGACACATGGATGACCAATCTTCACATCAGTCAGGTCAACCTAACAATCGTGACAATTCTACGTTCTATGTTGAGACCATTCAGAGGTTTGAAAAAGCTTTGAATGAACTCAACAGTACAATACACAATACACCAAACCTGTCAAATAGAGACAGGTTGGTTAGGATTAGAGATGAGATAACACGTATGATCAAAGTTGTTCGATCATACAATCCCTATGATGAGATTAGTGTTGACAAGTTCTATGCATCAATTTCTCAGAGTGTTGTTGGTTAGGAGAAATGGCCATCTATTTCTAGGGTGGTTTCAATAGATAATGTTCTCAACATGTTCCCTTCTTATAGGGGAAAAGAGAGAGTGAGAGGCTATTCTCCCACCAATTGTGTGGATGCAGTTGTCGGTCCTTTCATCTATCCTAGGTTTTTGGCAGCTCGTCACAAATGGCCAAACAATGATGAGTTGCCATTATATTTTTGCAAACAATTATATGCAGAGTTCCATTTACATTTATCTGTCGATTATACATCTTTCCCTAAACATGTTCGTCAGGGGAAAGGGAGGTTTGCAGAGAGACCTGAGTACAGAAGACCAGATGCGCCACCTCTTGAGAACAAGAGGTCCTTAGTTGGCCCACACCTTTTGGTTCTTCCAAAACATGTGGAACTAGAAAATGTTGCCCAACCAGCATTGACCTCCTCGAGATGCATGATTTTTGAGAGCATGACGACTATTGCCATTGAGGTTGATCTGTTGTCATCCAATCGTGTTGGCAGATATTTGTTACGCCTAAGGATTGACATTCCATCCACTGAGGCCACATCGACCAACTATTTAGATTGTTACATTCGTGCTGATATACCATCACCACATGATGCGGCACAGATTAGTGGAGAGAGTGCTTTGTGGAATATGACTAGATGCCTAGCCAGTGATTTATTAGATTCATACCAGTTCATCAGCGATGAGTATGGGATCCCACTTGATGCTATATCCTCACATCTCGAGCGATATTTTGGTAGATGGAGGAGCCATGGTGAGTTAGGTTCATAGGGTTTGGGGGGACATCAGGATGTTCCAGTTGGTCCTACAGGTTCTACCCCTCTGCATGTTCCAGTTGGTCCTGAGGTTGAGGTTACTGCACATGATGTTATGGGAGGTGAGTTTAGCAAGCTTTTTTTCATCACTGAGACTACACCATCTACACGTGTTTCGTTGTCTCTCCATGATTCTGACCTCAGTGGGATTGGAAGGGCCTTTGTTGGTGTAGTTGAGGAATAATTTATTTAAAAATTATAATCTAAATTGATAAACTATAAATTTAAAAATTATAAGTTCAATTTTAAATTAAATCACATACATTGAAGCTTTGACTCTTGATTGTAATCTTAAATGTACATGTGTATTAGACACAAGCTACTATTTTACAACCTAGATATGGATATTTGCATCATGCTAGTGATCCTAGGAAGTCATCATCATGAGGTATTTAAAAACCAGGTCTATATATCACATGTACATATAAGTTTGATTTAAGTGTACACATATATCAAGTTAACTTTCTACATACAGGCATCAAGTGTACAAGTTTTCTAACTAAATACACATATGCTTATATATTGTATGAACACATGTCATATATAGGTTGCAGGATCAGGTCATGCTTCTATTAAGACTCCTCTACATGATGCAGACTGTGTATGTTAGGTAATTTAGATTTGTCAAGTATTATTTGTTTATTTAAAATCAAAATAAATTATATTTGTGTGTGTATATATAGAATTTAAAAATTTTATGGTGTTTCATGTGCAGACCCCAACCCACAACTCAGTACAGCACTTGGGTCATGGATCAGTCGAGGGCTCCAATCAGGGATCAGGACACAACTTGAGATAGAGTGAGGCTCAATCCACTCATAGAGTGAGACATTTATGAGTTGTTATTATGATTCAGATGTTTATATTCGTACAATTGGACATTATGAGTTATGTGTTATTATATTTTATCTAGACGTTTTTATGAGTCACATGAACTTTTATATCTAGACGTTGTTATTATGAGTCACATGTTTTATATTTGGACATTATATACACTTATGTTTTATATCTTAGAGATGTTCTTATTATGAGTCACATGCTTTATATTTACATTTCAAAATTTATATTATGAGTTACATGCTTTATATTAATTATTTGGACATTTGGATGTCCATTGTTTATTTTGTGAAGAAATTTAATTACTTTCCCCTTTATGAATAAATTTAATGCATTGATGTAATATAGATATAATTGCTTGGTATTATTCAATCCAAGGATAACCAAGTGCCATGTTTAATCTACTTGATGTTGGTATGATATGAAATAATGTAGGATCCTCCCTTGTAAATGACATAATGTTTTCAATGGTTGAACAGGTATCAAAGTAATCACATTGTCCCCTAAAATAGAAGATTAAGTTCACAATATTTTACATGAAAAAATAAATCTATGAATGATGTATAATGTTTGTGTGAATGGGAAAAGGTAAAATACTTATTTTTATGTGGTAAATTATTTTCAATTACCTACCCTAATGTTCCACTATAAATCTAACATAAAAAGAGTTTTATTTAGTTAAAGCAAACATAAGTACTACTCTACCCAATAAGTTAGTGTTATTTTTCCTTTTATCTAAATTTCTAAATGTGTCCTAATTAGGCTATATTCCTAATCTAAAATAAGATTAAGCTGGGAAATAGAAAATGAATATAGGAAGATATCTAAGCAAATGAAGTAGTACATATAAATATTTTGAAGTAGTACATAGCAAATGAAGATAGCTCAATGCTTAAATATTTTGAGTAATAAATGAAATGTAATCAAATATTAAAGAAATTTGTACATATTTTAAAAAGCAACAGTGTATAAATACCATTAAAGATCTACCTAAACTTCAGTTAAAATAACAATCATCATGTTAAAATCCAAAATACAAAAGAACTCTTAGAAGAGAACTCATAAGCACATCATCTTTGAACATGTAAATTATGAACTAGATAGATCTATCTAATGTAGGTTTGTTAAGTTTGAGACCCCTACATGATAAGGATACAAAAAAAAGAGCTTCCCTTAGCTTCGATAAATATTTATTCTATACTGACAAGGACAACCACGTGAATGTGGAAGCTTAGTGGCCTCACCTAAGACCTAAGACACCTAAGACCTAACACACCTAAAACCTAAGACCTAAGACCTAGAACACAACTAAGACCTAGAAGACACCTTTAAGACACTTAAGACATACATTAAGACACCTAAGACCTTTAAGACACTTAAGACATACACTAAGACACCTAAGACCTTTAAGACACTTAGAAGACATACCTACTTGACACATTTAAGACACCTAGACACCTAAGTCTTAAAACACCTAAGAAACCTAAGACCTATAAGACACCTATACACCTCTAAAACACTTAAGAATTAAGACATATCTAAGACACCTAAGAAACTTAAGGCATACAGTAAGACACCTAAGACCTTTAAGACACTTACTTGACATATCTACTTGACGCATTTACGACACCTAGACACCTAAGACACCTAAAACACCTAGGAAAGGTCTAAGATGCCTAATCTACCTTTAAGACACTTAAGACATATATCTAAGACATGTAAGACCTAAGATAGGTCTAGAAGACATATTTAAGACACATTTAAGACACATAGACACCTAAGAAACTGTAAGACCTAAGACACCTCTAGACACCTAAGACATCTAAGACTATCTATATATAGTTTAGAGATCATACATGCACAACATGAAGTTCAATTCTATAACTTAAAATCCTTATAGGCAGAGACCTACATAATTGCAAAAACAAAAATATGTGTAAATAAATTTATAACTCGTTTGTAGCTTGATCATGTTTGATTATTATAAAATTTGAACTAAGAACCATTGAAATTAAAATTTGAAAGGAAAGAACTATCAAGAATCGTGTACATTTTAAAATAAATCAATAGATCAATAGATAATTCAAGTGCATATACCTTCCTACCATGTATGGATTGGTTCAACTCACTCTTCAATAATGTAGTTAGAGCTCTTGGTACATATAATCTGGATCTTCTCTATCTTTTATTATCTCTAAAATCTTTTCGTGATCTTCAATAGACAACCTCCACTTTTGTTGGCCACGTCCTCTTTTTCATAAAGTTTCCAAACTTAATCTTGTTTCTATAACTAAGTGACTATAATGTAGAACCTTTTGTCTTGCAATATAATCAATAAATATAATACCATTTTTATCTATCTTTACTTGTTGATAATAGGTGCCTTCAACAACAACTGATCCAATGGGATATGATTGTCTATAACCATCTATCATTTATTCTAACAATTTTGATTTTGCTTGTGTGCATCTTAGTAGATAGTAATCTACACCTTCTGTATTGTCAGGATCTGCAACCACAACAAAAATATCTCCTGTACACACCACAAGTAAACATGTTTGTACATTTGAGTTGAATAATGTAAGTCAAATGTTCAAAACTTTATTACAATCTAGAATATAAATCAATTCAGTAACTTACCTATAACAACTAAATCTGATACACATTCGTAATTAGCTGAATATATAGGATCATATACATCTACAATGTCACTATCATCAAAAGGAGGCATTGATACTATTTGTTTCATTTCCCATTGTGAAACATATCCATCCCTTACATTTGGACATTGTAGAATATTTGCATTGTTCTCAATTGTTCTCAATGCAATCAACACAAAAACATGATTTTTCTCTCACTTGAATAGCAAGAGGCTTGCTATGTCCTGTAGTCATGACTTGATGCAAACTTCTAACATCATTAATTGCTTGACAATTATATGGATTCGATCGATCAATATCTGCACGTATGAATAAATTCTTGAGCATCTCAATTAGAACTAAAATTTAATTAAATCACATGTGTACTTAAATTTAAATATTAAAGTTTTCAAATAATATAAATTCAATCAACATACCTTTAACTTCCCAAAAATAGCGTTTGTTGTATATTGAGTCATAGGCACCAAAATGGCTTTTGCACCATTCAACAATTTGATTTGCATTGCGTATGGTGTTACCTGCAATTTCATGTTGGTGAAGTGCCCAGGTTAGAGGTAAGAATTTAAAAAAGTTCACATGTACATCCAACTATTACAATACATGTAAATCAATTACATAAATTATTGTAGAAGTATTCAACAATTTTAAATTTTGTAAATTTTGTATCTAGTACATTACCCACAAGTTCATATTGGCAAAGTGCACGCTTTACACATGCCCCTGATCCATCATGCTCTCCTTTTCCATGTCCACTCTCAAAAAAATCAACAAAAATTTTATGCCAAATCTAGCGTGTTGTTGCATTAACCAATTAAATGCTTTTGCAGACTTAAATTGTCATGTATAAATAGTTATATATAAACAACGATTTGAAAACTATAAATTAGTTAAAAATTCAAGTCTTAAAATTTTATAAATTTTTAAATTAAAAATTAAAAATTAAAAAATAATAATAAAATCAACACTTACCAGCACATCCATCAGACCAAATCCAGTATTGTAACGCAGTAATGGCACGTTGTCTCAAATCTTCAAAAAACATTTGAAAGCAATGTGCTACATAGCTTCTATCATGACCCGTATCATCACTAATATAAAAGTGAACCTCCTTGATGATAATTCGTTCATCTTCAGTACTCTCTACCTCATCTACAAATAATTCAGCATGTCTATAGCAAACTTGTACAAAGATTGCAGCTTGCTCTGAATGATAATATTGGCTTTGAATCTCAGTTTGAGGACTAAATGTATATTTTTTAGAAAAATCTACAATAGAGAGAATACAACCCGGTGGAAAACAATTCTTTGAGTCACGAAATTGCTTAGCTTGTCATCTTGTGCCATGACAATGTTGGATATGTGGGTATACAATGTGATGAAATTTGTTCATAAACTCGTTGTAGGGCAATTCACTCTCTCTCAAAACAATTTTTTTGGATTCAGCTCCTAACTTCATTGAGTATTTATCATATTCAAATCTCTTATAAACAACTGACATTGAATGATCAATATTCTCAAATGGTAAAAATTTCGTCAAATTTCTACAATGTACATATATGTTTCTTATACACCATACATTGAATTCATCTAAATCTTCTAATTTTTCACATAAAATAGACTTCACAAATTGTGTTGTACTTCCAGGGATGGCTACATTTGGATTACCTATTGCCATAAGTTTTTTATATGACTGTAGGTGTAGATGAAATTCAACATGATTTTGACAGCAACAAGTTTCACGTACTTTATTTATACGTACAAAACATGGTCGTAAATTCTCAAACATCCTTTGAGAAATCTTCATCTGTGAAAATTCTTGTTTGAATGCTTCAAAAAATTCACTTTGTGTTGTATTTATAAAATGCTTTGGATGAGAAATTTTTTTACCATCTTCGTCTTTCATTTGTATAGTGTCTGTTCTATTGGAAGAAACACGGGAGTGCTCGGTCCAATATCCAATTACTTTTTGTTTTACATCTTCTGAAATTCTATCTCTCCGAGGGACTCGACAAATATTTACCCAATTATTTTCAATGTTTTAATCTAATCTGTTTCTCTTCTTGATATATGTTTGAACAGTTCTCCTAGATACATTTACTAATTGGACAATTGCTTTAACTTGTCTTCTATGTGATAATTTCTTACTAGAAATTACAGTCATCAATGCTCTATGTGCAGCACTTAAATCAGAACTTCAACTCTTGGTTTGAATACAATCCAATGTTGTTTGCAAGTTTTCAATTACTATCTGATTTACTCAATTTGAAGATTTTTTCTTGTTATCAACTCCTAACAACTCCAAAATAGGGGTCATTTATAGTCACCTAAATAACTTTGCACATAATTGTTCTCTTCTAATTAGAGATTTATCTTCAAAAAATTCATCCCAAATTCTTTTAGAGTGCAATTTTATTGTGCTTTCAGGTAACATATGTTTAGGTGAAATATTTTTTAAAAGAGCATCCTCATCCATCTACATAAAATTTTTCATTCCATGCAAAAAATGTCTATCACTACTACCAATTTCATCTTGTACTTGTTCATTAACACGTCGTTCAACTTGTTCATCAATAATTTCAATGGGTTATTCTTGACTAGATGTTCCTAGGGTTTTTTCATCTCTTTTTCGATCATACAACCTCGATCTAGTTCTTTTATTGAAAAAAATTCTGCTTCTATTTTCTCCTTGATGCTTGAATTGAGAAAAAAACACAAAAAATAAAGCCACATATATATAATTAAGTTTTAAAAAAAAACAAACTGCCGACCAGTGGTGGTCGCTAGAATTATATGATTTCAGGCGAGTCAATCTCGCCCAAATTTGATCTGGGTGAGTCAAACTTGGGTGAGTTTGATTCGCCCGAAACTGTCTATGTGGCATTCCACTTGGCAGCCACCTCCTCATTTTCTAGGGTTTTCTGAAATTCTCAACTTAAACTGAATATTTCTTCAATTAGAATGGATTATTTCAAAAATAAAAAAAATACCCTTTTGTAGAGCTCTGAGTCTAAAATCCAAATATGATTTTTTTTAAATATTTTGATTAGTTTTAATATGTTTTTTTTAAATTATTACAAGTAGGTTGTCAAAATCAGAGATGACACTGATTAGAAATTCAAAAAAATATATCAAAACATATCCAATTTTTTTTCAAAATTATATGGTACACTAGAGGAAAGAGTCCTCTCTAAAAGGGTATAATTGGTTTTGTGAAAATGATAAAAAAAAATTATACAAAAGTTGACGTGGAATGAAAACTATCAGATTCTGTAAAGTTTGACTTTAAAACGATATTACGAAGAAAATATGCATTGAAAACTGATTTTTTTTCTCCATGCACTAGATATTGAACTCGTCTATTTGGGGAAAAAAAATAGGGAAAATTAAGATTGTTTGCTCTTTTTTTGTGACGTGGACTCAAAGTCACTTTTTCCTGAAATTTTCAGCAATTCAAAATTTGCTCTTAAATTTATAAAAAAAATGTCAAAATAATTTTTTAAAATTTTTAAAAAATTACAAGCATAAAATTCATCAAGAGATCTACATTTCATTAGTTTACATCATTTTGAAATTCAAAACATAAATGCCACTTTTATGGGGTCGAAGTTGAAACTTTTTACTTGTGTTGGCCGATTCCTTTATAAAAGTGTGACACAGCGTTGTGCTTTTATGATCTTTCTTGTGGTTTCTCCTCTCCTTTTTCCCATCCCATTATTAAGGTGATTTGATCTCTTACTTTACATCATTTCTACTAGGTTTATGGTTAGAAAGAAATGTTAGAAGTTATAAAAAAAATTTTGGAATAAATTAACCAAGTGGGTTCAAGGACTCTTCATGCTATCTTGAAGAATGTGTTTATCATTAAGTTCAAGAAGTTTTGTACCCCCCATCAGGTCATGATATAAATATTGGTTCTAATTGGAGGATTGTCCTTAACCCCCAAATCCTTGTCAATGCTAAGTTATTAAAGAGAAAATCAACCAAGTGGATTTATCCTAAAGCTGATTAGGTGAAGTTAAATTTTGATGGTGTACCTTCTCTAAAGGAAACCTTATTCTCGTTGGTTGGGGAGTTATCATTAGTGATATTAAAGGGAGTTGTATGGAAATGTGTGTTGCACATATGGGTATTTGGTCCAATAATGTTGCAAAAGTGAAGAGATCTTTCTAGGGCATTCTACTTGCTAATGACCTTGAGGTTTCACATCTTATTGTTGAAGGAGATTCTCTTAATAGAATCAACTCTTTAAAGGATTTCATGTCATCGTCTTGGAACATTAGTAATATAATTGAAGATTCAAAGGAACTATTAAGGTCTTTCATCATGGTGAAGATTAAACATATCTATCGAGCTCGAGTAATTCCATAATTGATAACTTGGCTAATTTGGGCATTGGACTTGATGACCTAAAACATTAGAGGTGTATGAGAGATCTTCATTTAGAGATTGTCAGAGGAATTATGAGTGAGGCTCCCTTATGACTTTATGTTGTTTATGGATTGGTTATTTTTTGGGTGGTTTTCCATTATTTCCTTTATGCGGATTAGATTCAATGTTGTCATTAGGAGATTGAGGGTGATCCCCTACCTTGAGTGTTCTTGTGGTTGCTTTATGAAGTTCATTAAGTATTATTCTACCTCCATTTAGCTGTATAATTATTATTTATGGAATGTGCCACCATTTAGCTCTATTAATTATTACCCGAGCTAGACTTTCATCCATTTTTCTCAAGTTCTTATGAAGCCTTCCATCTTCTTGTTTTGGGATTTCTTGGTTCGTTGCAATTTTGTGTGTTGGTGGAAAAATTTGTTATTATGGATGGTGAAAGATTAAGATTTAAACCTTCCTCCTATGAGGGGGTGAGGAAGAAGGTGACTCTATGGCACATTCTTCATAAAGGAGGCATGTCAATATCCATAGAGAAGATAAATGGTTTTTACTTATGCAAGAATTTACAACATCCTAGAAAGGTAGAAAGGTTTATGCTAGAGGCATTATTTTTTAAGTCAACAAGGAAGGAATTACAACTGCTACAATTCTTTCCATGAATGGCTTAAAAATTCACAAGGCAAGCAAAATGAAAAGGAAGGAAGGCATAGATTCTTTCATTAAAGGTAAAGAAAATTTGGTTAAATACTAGGTGGGATATTTGCGTGAGGCCCTACCTTCCTTGTGGGAAAAGGCTAATTTCTATTTGATCAATTACATTACTTTAGAAGGGTGTTTCAAGTGTGTATAATCTTATCATATCCCCATTCTCAACCATTTTAGGCATAAGAGACTTGTTGGCTTTCCTTTTTATTTGTTGATTTTCCTTAGAATAGTCCATTGTTGATGTTGTGTTTGACAAAATGGAGCTCTCTCTTCATCAAGGGTTGATTTTTTGTCTTTTCCTATTTGAAAAAGCTAAAGTGGCCTTCCTTAGATCTAACCCTAGTGTTGTGCTACAAGATGGTCTTCTCAAGAGGAAGAAGCTAACAAAGAGTGTGGGGCCCAATAAGAGAACTCATTTTGAGAAGCTAGAAAAGAAAATGTTGAACTATTTACCTTGATAATGAGGTATTGGAAGATCATCTAGGTTTTCTCTGTTAAGAGTGGGAGGTAGTGAATGGTCTAAAAGAAATGCCTACTATGTAGTCTGCTTTGTTTTTCTTTGTGTTGTGTTCTCTGTAGTTAGTGTGTTGCTGGTCTGCTATTACTTATTGTATTTGCTATTGCTTTTGGTGCTTCTGGATTCCACCTCTCGTAGAGTCCAATTTCTTCTTCTTTTATCTTTTGGATCTTTCTTTTTATTTATAGTCCATTGTAAAAGGGTTTAGGTCCTTTCAAAAGCCCACTTTTACCCTTAATAACAAAAAAATAAATCCCAGCCAACAAAAGACTCAGCTTAAATTTCACTTAATTGGTGACAATTACTAATATGCAACGATCAATGCAAGCTTTCAAAAAAAATTGCCATCATGAAAACTTTCCGTTATTGCAGGTAGTCTAGTAACCTAAATGTAAGTCCACTATAGTAGGGCTATTCTTAAACATCATTCACTTCAATAGTCAAAGGTCAATTTAGGTCAATGAAAGTAGGACAAATATTTACCACTTTTTGTTGTGGATGAGATGTAAAATTACTATTGATTGTTTGACCATTGAAATGGATGATATTTAAATAGAGTGTCGTAGTAGGAAGTAAACAAGCACGATCAAGCAGGCATGGTCACCACACACTAGTTTGAATTGATGGATTGTCACACTGAGGCTGCTATTCAATATAGACAATTGGAATCCAAACCCTTAACTCATTTTATGTAATACCTTACAAAAACAAAAGCAATGTTTATCGTAAGGTAGCAGAAAAATAATAGACAAGTTTACAATGTCCAACAATTTCCCAGGACTGACAAATTCCTAGGCTTGAAAGTAACAATGTTTGTAGCTCTGCCGCATCATCTATATTCAGATGAATCATGCACACCCTTCCCAAGGGAGTCATGTTCTAAACTCATCTGAGGACTGCCTCTAACAATGTTGTAGCCTATCTTAAGCAAAATTTGCCTCCAGGCTCTAAAAATTAATAATTCTTAAATATCATCCACTTCAACAGGATAAAAGGTCAATTTTGTCGAATAAGAATAGGACAAATATTTACCACTTTTTGTTGTGAATGAGGTGTAAAATTGTTATTGAGTGTTTGACCATTGCAATGGATGATATTGAAGTAGAGTGGAAATTAATAGGCCAACAAAGATAAGAGAAGACAGAAAATTAGTTGGCTTCCCATTGTAGTTGGTGGAACATAAGAGTAAAACCACCAATATGCTGCATGTTTGTCTGGGCTTCTAACTACACCGGCAATAAGTCATGGACCCTTGTTATGAACCCTATTTCAAGTGTATGGATTGATGACCAAACAAATGTGGAGACTATGAAAAGTTTCCATGGCATGAATACCCGGATTGCGTGCAATCAGTGCTGCATACAATCCTACCTAAACCTAGACAAAATATACAAGTATTGAAATTGCTATGATGTCCAAGAGATACTTTGTCAGAACAATGGAATACAAAATAGCAATGAATTTAACTGCCACTAGCCGCTTGGATCTCCCACTGTAGTAAAAATGTCAATATGTGTATCGACTGTTGATTTTATGGTTTGGAAACATCTCAAAAACAACAGCCACTGATTTAACTAATATTAGAAACCCTAGGTAATCAAACGAAAATGATTTGACAGCGTGCAAACAAAGTATTTGGTCGGTCAAACATGAAAAGCAACATGTAATTAGCTTATGTAATAACTTCTCAACAGTTGATTTTGTATGTTCACAAATCCTTTCTCATCTGGAGAATGCCTTAGGAGGAGCTCAAAATTTATTTACCTCTGTCTATGTTCTAAGTGGCACCAATTTTCCAAATGTATGTAGTGTTGATTCAGGATAGGGGACTCAGTTTATGGTGTATTCTGTTTATTAAAAAAGGGGCAAGATGTTATTTAGTGGGAAGGTTTTTAATATTTCTTTTAAAAAAAAAATTATTATTAATAATAATTTTTTTTTTAAAATAAGTAACTTTATATAGCTGGCATTTGTTATATTATCTTAGCACTACATTACTATATATTCCCCTCTCTCTCTCTCCATGCCTTTCTCTCTCACTTTCGTTTCCTTATATAGTCTCTTAGTGCCTCTCTTATCTTGTTTTTTCCTTGTAATCTTACATAAATGCTTTTAATTATCCTTTTCCCATGAATTCACCTTTCCTTTTATAATATTTATTCTTATTAGAGCTTATTTAGATGTTTAGGTGTGTTTAAGATTGTTTAAGGACTATATGACTTGTATATGGGTCCAAATGACATGTGTAGAGGTTATCCAATGTCGCATAACCTCTTGTATATCTCTATAAATTGTCCAATGCTCATATGTGGTATTGCAAGGCCCTTAGTGTAGTGTGTGGTATTTGTATAGTATTCTTCTACATCTTTGTAGGATGTGGAACTCTTGTTGTATGGTACTGCAAACCCTTCAAGGTGTAAGTGGGGATTATATTTACTCACCGCAAGCCCTTTGTGGTATAAACAACGATTGTATTTACTTATGTCTCCTACCAAAATTCTCTCTAGGCTTAAACCATTGTCTCGTTCTTGAGACAACCTTGTGGATTTCCTTGCCATCAATTCTATTTTAACTTTTGTCAATTTCCCTTGTCATGCACATCTCAGTTTCTAGGAGTTTCATCTCTTTGGTATAGGTCCTTCCCTTCTTGTCTTCAAAATATGTCTTCTGGGGTACCACACTCACTTTAGCCATCTACTCCATCCTTTTCCATATACTTTCTACCTTCTTTGGTAGGTTTTCTTCATTTGTAGTATTTTTTATTTTGTACCTATAGCAACCATCTTTGTAGTATCTTCCTCATATGTGATATCCTCCTCTTTATGTGGTGTTCTCTCTTCATCTGCAATAGGTTTTCTTCCTTTGTGGTGCTCTCTACCCTACATATCTATCGCATATATCTTTGTGGTGCCTTCTATTACATTTTTTTGAATCCTTATACACAATTATCTCCTAGTTCTAATCTATAATGGATTGTCTTCTTTTGTGTTGCTCCCTAACACCCCCTTCTATATCTTCCTCATGGTTGGGACTTTCTTTGTCATAATGTCTAGCTCTTCCAACTCACAAGCTTATGTTGCATCATCACTATCTATACTATCCAAAGTCACCACTTTTCGCTACCATTTCCCCCTTTGAGTTGGTATATCCCTTTGTACATCAATATTAGCTAGCTTCTTTGTTGAATATAGCCCTCTAAATGCATCCTTTTCTTCCACATCTCCTTCCTATGCTATCTCCTCAACATATGCTACTTCCATATCTATATTTAGCAATATATGCACTATCTAGTCCTTCCCATAAAATGTCAATTCTTCTTTCTAGGAGTCAAATACTCCAATGGAATCTACAAACTATTCTAGATTGAGCAAAATGTTAAATGTATCTGGGGGTCCTTTCATGTCAATCACCTCAAAATCTAATTTTTTCTTTATACTCATGAGATTGATTTCTACATTTTTCCATGTACCAATAGCACTTCTAAATGTCCCATCAACTAGTGCTATGTCATATTGAGTATCATGAAGAGTTGGTTTCCCAAGCTCTTCCTCAGTTTGTTTAAGCATGATGTTAACATCTACACCTAGATCTATTAGTACATTTTTCATCCACCTATTATTGAATTTTAATTCTATAAAAATAGGCCATTTTTTTCCATTTCCTTATGGAATTTACTACATTATTAACTTGGCCTCTCTTATTATCTTCCTGTGGGGTAAAAGCAAGAAGTCAATTCCACTTTTAGTGGAAAAATCATGGGTAAAACATTTGTCGAAAGGAACACATATGTGTTTCTTAAAAACTCCATGATACCCACTTAGAAATGGGAGCCCGAACCTGAAAGCCTACCTAAAAGAACATGTACCTATTTTACTTTGGGATTCTCTTCCTAAATGGGTACTTGTTAGTAATGTGTACTCATGTAGGAATGTGTACCCATTCTAAAAAGAAATAGGAACCCATTTAGAAACAAGTACTCATCTTGAAAGGGTATTAATTTTTTTCGCCTCCATGACCTCATTCAAGTTTTCGTTTGAAGGATGAAAACAACTTGGAATAGCAGCTCAAAATAGGTACCCACATCAAGCATCCTTGATAGTGTCTCAACTCCACCTCCTACCTCATGAGAACTAATTAACAGGGTTTTGAGATAGGTGACTCTCTAGTATACGCATTATTTTTATTTTTAACAGTTGTTTCCCTATTTTTTAATGTAAATTCATTTTTAAAATCCAAAACCCTAGACCAAACTATTCACCTTAAAATTTAAATCATAGTCCCTACTCTAAACCCTAGGCCCTAAACTATAATCCCTAAACCCTAAACCCTAAATTTAGGGTTTAGGGTTTGTAATTTAGTTTAAGGTTGAAAATTAATACATATAAAATTTTATTTGATATAATAGAAACCCTAGAAATATCAATACATATAAAATTTAATATGGTATAATATTTAAACCCTAGATTTATATAAATTAGCATTGATTAATATATCAACTGATATATCGATTGATATCAATTAATATAAACCAACAATCAATACATATAAAATTTAATATGATATAACAGAAACCTTAGAAATGTTAATCTATATACACTAGCAATCAATACATATAAAATTTAATATGTATTGATTGTTGGTGTACATATCAATTAATATGGATCTATATATCAATTGATATATTGATATCAATCATTGATATACACCAATAATCAATAGATATTAAAGTTAGCATGTTATAATAGAAACCCTAGAAATATCAATTGATATATCAATCGATAGATCAATTGATATACACCAACAATCAATACATATAAAATTTAATATTATACAATAGAAACCCTAGGTATATTAATTGATATGGGTAAGTGCAGGCAGGGGGGGCCAAAAAGGGGTCTTAAGTGGCCACTTTTTTTCTAAAATCAAGAAATACTAGCCTTGGATGAGAAATTGAGCATAGTTACACTCAAAATTTGGAGATACAACCAAAACAATGTTCGTAGTGCTCTGAGTCTACTTTCTAAACTACTATTTTTTTTAAAAAAAATGGCATAGATTAAGGGGTTCAAAAGAGGGAGCCACAAAAATTGGTGTTGTTTCTGTCAAAAAAACATAACATAGCATGTTTTGTGGCTCCCTCAAAAGGTCAACTTTTTTTTTGGTATTTTTAAAATCACTTTAGTGAGAAATTAGCTAATAGCATGTAGTTTATGCCCGATTTTTCTGATAATTGTTTGATGAATATTTGTTTTTTTACTAATTTTCAAAGTGGACACATCCTAAAAAATAGAATTTTGGCTGTGCTACCCCTATAAATTTTGAAAACTAATCGAAAATCATTTTTTTTCTTTTTTTAATATTTGTAGAATGGAGTCTAGTTTCTAAATATGTAATTTTTTTGAAATTTCAATGAATAGTTAATTTACAATGAAAAAAAGACCAAACAGTGGTTTTTGCCTAAAAACGGACACACAAACAAAAGAAATTAAAGATGAATGGCTTAACATTGTTAAAATGTGAAAAAAAATACATCGTTAGATAGTTGAGAGAAAGCCTAACATTACCCAGGTGTTCGATTTGTTTGACCTTGAAACACATGCAAATCTGAGGGTTAGTACGAATGAAATTATCTAAAATCTTGAAGAATATGGACAAACACGTCTGTTACTATTCAAAAGGCACTCCAAGCCTTTGGGTTGGAAATCCAAAACAAATCCCAAGCCCAAGGCTTGGGATTCCCAAAGCAAGACATAACGCAAGTGCGTTATAACGCGCTCACATGTTATAACGCGCTCGCGTTATTCTTTTCTTTGCATTTTTCCTTTTCCACAAAAGTTTGTGCTATTTTTCATGTTTTAAATAACGCGAGCGCGTTATGTTCAACTTAAATTTTTTTATGTTTAAGGCTATTAATCATGTATGTATGTATGCCTATATGTATGTATGTATGTATGTATGCCTATATGTATGTATGTATGTATGTATGCCTATATGTATGTATGTATCTATGTATGCCTATATGTATGTATGTATAGTGTCGACGGTAGAGGAGGGTAGAGATGGGAGTGAGCCAGATAGGGGAGGACAGGGGTGGATAAGGATTGAGTGATTAAGGTTTAAGGTTAAGGGTTGAGCATTTAGGGATAGGATTTAGAGTTTAGGGATAAGGGATTAGAGTTTAGGACCTTGAGGGATTAGGGTTTAGGGTTGAGGCTTTAGGGATAGCGTTTAGGGTTAAGGGTCGGGGGATTAGGGTTAAGGTAGAGTGTTGAGGGTAGAGGGATTAGGGATAGGGTTTAGGGTTGAAAGTTTAGGGTTGAGGGATTAGGGTTTAAGGTATAGTTTAGTAGTTCTTGTGGATAGGGCTAATAAACAATGGGAGATTATTTGCCTGTTTCATAACAATATACCTCCCCTAAGTGCGGGGTGGACAACAAGAAACATAGATGTACCCCAATGCAAAGCTTTTCTCATAATGATCATCCTTCTGATTTCAACTGTTAATTACTCACTGTGGATGTACCATACACAAAGTTTTTCTCATAGTGTGTACACCTATTGGCATAATGAACCCCAGATGGGCCAGAAAAACATGCCATATAACATTACTAACATTAAAAAAGTTCATAGCCATTTTTCTGACATATTCTTGCAACTCAAATATCTTTAAGAGAAGAGTGTCAAAAATGATGGGTTTAACAACCTAACATAAGGCAAAGTAGTTTTGTTGGGTTTAGGGATAGGGTTTAGGGTTTAGGGTTGAGGGATTAGGGTTTAGGGTTGAGGGATTATGGTTTAAGGTATAGTGTTGAGGGTTGAGGGTTTAGGGATAGGGTATAGGGTTGACGGATTAGGGTTTAGGGTTGACAGATTAGGGTTTAATGTTGAGAGTTGAGGGTTGAGGGTTGAGGGTTTAGGGATAGGGTTGATGGTCAAGGGATTAGGGTTAAAGTAGAGTGTTGAGGGTAGAGGGATTAGGGATAGGGTTTAGGGTTGAAGGTTTAACGATTGAGGATTGAGGCTTTAGGGCTGAGGGTTAAGGGATTAGGGTTTAAAATATAGTGTTGAGCGTCGAGGGTTTATGGATAGGTTTTAGGGTTTAATTTTTAAGGGTTAAGGGTTGAGGGATAGTGTTTAGGGTTTAGGGATAAGGGATTAGGGTTTAAGGTATAGTGTCGAGGGTTGAGGGTTTAGGAATAGGGATAGAGTTTAGGGTTTAGGGATGAGGGATTAGGGTTGAGGGTTGACGTATTAGGGTTGAGGGTTGAGGGATTAGGGTTTAAGGTATAGTGTCAAGGGTTGAGGTTTTATTAATAGTGTTTAGGGTTGAGGGTTGATGGATTAGGATTTAGGGTTGATGGATTAGGGTTTAAGGTATAGTGTTGAGGGATGAGGGTTTAGGGTTGACAGATTAGGGTTTAGGGTTGACAGATTAGTGTTTAATGTCAAGGTTAGGGTTAGAGTGTCGAGGGTAGAGGAATTAGGGATAGGGTTTAGGGTTGAAGGTTTAAGAATTGAGGGTTGAGGCTTTAGGGATGAGGGTTTAAGGCTTAAGATATAGTGTCAAGTGTTGAGGGTATAGGGATAGGGTTTAAGTTTTAAGGGTTAAGGGTTGAGGGATAGGGATTAGGGTTTAAGGTATAGTGTTGAGGGTTGAGGGTGTAGGGTTGATAGATTAGGGTTTAGGGTTGACGGATTAGTGTTTAATGTCAAGGTTAGGGTTAGAGTGTCAAGGGTAGAGGGATTAGGGATAGGGTTTAGGGTTGAAGGTTTAAGAATTAAGGGTTGAGGCTTTAGGGATGAGGGTTTAAGGCTTAAGATATAGTGTCAAGTGTTGAGGGTATAGGGATAGGGTTTAAGTTTTAAGGGTTAAGGGATAGGGATTAGGGTTTAAGGTATAGTGTTGAGGGTTGATGGTTTAGGGATAGGGTTTAGGTTTGAGGGATTAGGGTTTACGGTTGATGAATTAGGGTTTAATGTTTAGAGTTGAGGGTTGAGGGTTGAGGGTTGACGGTTGAGGGTTGAGGTTGAGGGATAGGGTTAATGGTCAAGGGATTAGGGTTAAATAAGAGTGTCGAGGGTAGAGGGATTAGGGTTTAAGGTATAGTATCAAGCCTGTTGAGGGTCTAGGAATAGGGATAGCGTTTAGGGTTTAGGGATGAGGGATTAGAGTTGAGGGATGACAGATGACGGATTAGGGTTGAGGGTTGAGGGATTAGGGTTTAGGGACAAGGTTTAGGGTTCAGGTTGAGGGATTAGGGTTTAAGGTATAGTGTTGAGGGTTTAGGGATAGGGTTTAGGGTTGAGGGATTAGAGTGAAGGGTTGAGGGATTAGGATTTGATGTTGAGGGTTTAGGGTTTAGGGTTTAGGGTTAGGGTTGAGAGTTGAGGGATCAGAGTTAAGGGTTGAGGGATTAGGGTTTGACATCAAGGGTTGAGGGTTGAGGTTCGAGGGTTAAGGGTTTAGGGATAGGGTTGAGGTTCAAGGGATTAGGGCTAAAGTAGAGCGTGGAGGGTGTAAGGATTAGGGATAGGGTTGGAGGGTTTAGGGATAAGGGATTAGGGTTTAAGGTATAGTATCGAGTCTGTTGAGGGTTTTGGAATAGGGATAGCATTTAGGGTTTAGGGATGAGGGATTAGAGTTGAGGGATGATGGATTAGGGTTGAGGGTTGAGGGATTAGGGTTTAGGGATAAGGTTTAGGGTTGAGGGTTGAGGGATTAGGGTTTAAGGTATAGTGTTGAGGGTTGAGGGTTTAGGATTAGGGTTTAGGGTTGACGGATTAGCATTTAATGTCAAGGTTAGGGTTAGAGTGTCGAGGGTAGAGGGATTAGGGATAGGGTTTAGGGTTGAAGGTTTAAGGATTAAGGGTTGAGGCTTTAGGGATGAGGGTTTAAGGCTTAAGATATAGTGTCAAGTGTTGAGGCTGTAGGGATAGGGTTTAAGTTTTAAGGGTTAAGGGTTGAGGGATAGGGATTAGGGTTTAAGGTATAGTGTTGAGGGTTGATGGTTTAGGGATAGGGTTTAGGTTTGAGGGATTAGGGTTTAGGGTTGATGAATTAGGGTTTAATGTTGAGAGTTGAGGGTTGAGGGTTGAGGGTTGAGGGTTGAGGTTGAGGGATAGGGTTAATGGTCAAGGGATTAGGGTTAAATAAGAGTGTCAAGGGTAGAGGGATTAGTGTTTAAGGTATAGTATCGAGCCTGTTCAGGGTCTAGGAATAGGGATAGCGTTTAGGGTTTAGGGATGAGGGATTAGAGTTGAGGGATGACAAATGACAGATTAGGGTTGAGGGTTGAGGGATTAGGGTTAGGGTTGAGGGATTAGGGTTTAAGGTATAGTGTTGAGGGTTTAGGGATAGGGTTGAGGGTTGAGGGATTATAGTGAAGGGTTGAGGGATTAGGATTTGACGTTAAGGGTTGAGAGTTTAGTGTTTAGGGTTTAGGGTTAGGGTTGAGAGTTGAGGGATCAGATTTAAGGGTTGAGGGATTAGGGTTTGATGTCGAGGGTTGAGGGTTGAGGTTCAAGGGTCAAGGGTTTAGGGATAGGGTTGAGGTTCAAGGGATTAGGGTTAAGGTAGAGTGTGGAGGGTGTAAGGATTAGGGATAGGGTTGGAGGGTTTAGGGATAAGGGATTAGGGTTTAAGGTATAGTATCGAGTGTGTTGAGGGTTTAGGAATAGGGATAGCATTTAGGGTTTAGGGATGAGGGATTAGAGTTGAGGGATGATGGATTAGGGTTGAGGGTTGAGGGATTAGGGTTTAGGGTTTAAGGGGGAGGTATATTGTTATGAAATAGGTAAATAATCTCCCATTGTTTACTGGCTCTATCCACAAGAACTACTAAACTATACCTTAAACCCTAATCCCTCAACCCTAAACTTTCAACCCTAAACCATATCCCTAATCCCTCTACCCTCAACACTCTACCTTAACCCTAATCCCTTGACCCTTAACCCTAAATGCTATCCCTAAAGCCTCAACCCTAAACCCTAATCCCTCAAGGTCCTAAACTCTAATCCCTTATCCCTAAACTCTAAATCCTATCCCTAAATGCTCAACCCTTAACCTTAAACCTTAATCACTTAATCCTTATCCACCCCTCTCCTCCCCTATCTGGCTCACTCCCATCTCTACCCTCCTCTACCTCGACACTATACATACTTACATATAGGCATACATAGATACATACATATATATAGGCATACATAGATACATACATACATATAGGCATACATACATACATACATATAGGCATACATACATACATGATTAATAGCCTTAAACATAAAAAAATTTAAGTTGAACATAATGCGCTCGCATTATTTAAAACATGAAAAACAGCACAAACTTTTGTAGAAAAGGAAAAATGCAAAGAAAAGAATAACGCGAGCGTGTTATAACGCGCTCGCATTATGGCTTGGTTTTGATGAACCTAAGGCTCGTCATTACCAAGCCATAATGCGCTCGTGTTTTGACCTAATTTTTTTTTAAATTAATTTGGCCACTCTTTGGCCCCCCATCTTCTTGCACTTACCCATATGTACACCAACAATCAATACATATTAAATTTTATATGTATCGATTGTTGGTGTATATCAATTGATATCGATATATCATTTCTTTTTAATAAAATCTAAGAGGTCTCAATAAAATTCAAATGTCATTGACAATAAAACTAAACCCTTGTTGTACATCCTCAAAGTATTGTCTAAAGGATAAAACCTACTAAAAAGGACGATAGAAGGACATCTTGGTGCACAAAGCAATTTGATCTGCTTCTGTAGCAAAATGGACACAGTGTGACTCGACCATGACCAGACAAAAAAGTCTAATAAAATAGCCCGAGGCCCCCTCTATGAGAGGCACTAGCCATCCTTAACTACATAATTGATAAGTTTCCTCTACATCTGATGACCCCATACTACGCTAACTACACCTTGACTTACTTAGATCTTTGTCTCATCTCTCACCTCTTTCTCTTCAAATGCCTCATGCACTTCTTCTTCCACTTGGCCCTTATCCAGGTAAACTAAGTTGTAAACCAAGTTTCAAACCCTTGTTCTTCCATATCAATTGATAGATTGATCAATATTAATTAATATAAACCAACAAGATCAATACATATAAAATTTAATATGATACAATAGAAACCTTAGAAATATCAATTGATATTGATTGATATATCAATCAATATCAGTTGGCATTGATTGATATATGGATCAATATCAATCAATATACACCAAAAATATCAATACATATAAAATTTAATATGATACAAATATAAACCTTAGAAATATCAATTGATATCAATTGATGTGTACAACAACAATCAATACATATGAAATTTAATATGATACAATGGAAAGCCTTGAAATATCAATAATGCACATAATCTTCATCATTTATCTACTCTAAAGCAATTAAATGATCTCATCCTTAAAACACTAATATCGAATAAACCATTGTATATCAAGAAATATATTTTTGTGTTAATTATAAGAAGCACTACTCAACCATGCACCTAACATGGTCGAATTCCAATTATACTAGATATAATGAATGATGGGATAGAAAATCCTTACATTAACTGTAGACACCCTAAAATGACCAAGTTGTCACATCACTTGCATTTTTATTTAATCTGTCTAAATCACTTGCATTCAACATTAATTAAATATTCTAATTATTTAATTAATTTCATCCAATTCTTCTAAATCACATATTTTCAACATTAATTAGATAAATCCTCTTTATTTAATTAATTTCATTAAATTCCTCTATATTCTTCCAAAATGAAATAATTTATATTATTTAATTAAATCATTATCCTCTTTCAAATTTCAAGTCCACATTAATTAAATAAATCTAATTATTTAATTAATTCATCACAAAAATCCTCTTATCTACAATTAAATAATTTATATTATTTAATTAAATCAATTATTCTTCTAAATTTAAATAAATCATGCAAATTTATTTAAATTATCTCAATCCTCTAAAAATAAATAAAATCAAGTATTTTATTTATAATCTTCATGTCTTCTAATCTTGCACAAACAATTAAATAAATTTATGTATTTAATTTACTTTTTCCTCTAAAAATAAATCTTCTAAAAATAAAATATAATCACATATTTCATTTACCATTCCTCATGCAAAATAAATTAAATCAATTTATTTGTTTAATTTATTTAAATTATCTCAATCCTCTAAAAATAAATAAAATCAAGTATTTTATTTATAATCTTCATGTCCTCTAATCTTGCACAAACAATTAAAGAAATTTATTTATTTAATTTGCTTTTTTCTCTAAAAATAAATCTTCTAAAAATAAAATATAATCACATATTTTATTTATCCTTCATCATGCAAAATAACTTAAATCAATTTATTTGTTTAATTTATTTAAATCTTCATATCTTATCTATTCTTCAAAATCATGCACAAACAATTAAATAAATTTATTTATTTAATTTTAATTATCTTCCAAGTCCTCTAAAAATATCATGTTAACTCATGTGCACAATCAGTCTTATTTTTAGAACTTTAAAAAGCAAATTACAAGTTGAGTTAATTGACTTAATTTATCTTGTTTTCATCAACTCATGAATTAGAAGAAAAAGTATTCTAATTTATGAAATCAAAATCTATCTTTATCAAAAAAGTAATTTTCTTAATAAAAATACCTTTTTGGAGTGACACATGTCGTATGCACATTCAACATGAGTTATCTGATTTATCTCAACCATCCATTCTATGGATTTATTTCATCTGTTGATTGATCATGTTTGAAAGCTATATAAACCCCCCTCATCTCATTCACAAATCCTCATCGATCACTTATTCTCAGGCATCCTTTACAATGCTTTGCTCAAGCATACATCTCATCGTTGAGCAACTTATGATCTTTTGACATTGATCTTTTGAGCACTTTGAGCACCTACACTTGCTTGTTGCAAACATGGTTTCACAGCGTTATTGAGCAATCCACATTCGACAAAGAGAACTATACAATCTTGGTAAAAGTTTTCTTGTTTTTATTTGATTTATTCATTGATATTGGCTTTTTACTTGGATCAATCTCTTTATGTTATGGGTTATTGAGTTGTTATAATTATTGTTGTGATTTTATCATTCGACTTCTCAATTTTCCTCATACACATTAACTATTGTGCACTTATTAATATCACTATCTAGAAAAGTTACTTAATATTTTTTATTGATGATCTCGAAGACCAATTTTGAGTGGAAAATTTTTCCACTAAAATTAATATGATATTAGATTATCAGCATATTCCTATTGTGCCAACTAATGTCTATAAGAATGGCCTTGTGTCTTAGAATATTTTAAATTTGAGTGGTTGGTTATATGCTTTGGTCTAACCATTAAACACCTACTAATTTCATGTGGATGTTAAATGATGAACTCAATAATCTTGAAATTGGTCAATATAGAATATCATGTTGGATTTAAGTTCTTTCAACCTTATGCTAACATAAGTTCTTATAGAGTATTGATCTTTTAGAATGAAGATAATTTAATACCTTAGATACATCTTTGTTAAAGATCATGTATGGGTCAACCTAGAGACTTGATTCATGTATGAACATAGACTAACCCACTAGAAAAGATTCCATAGAATTTGAGGGAGCTTCATGGTACTTAGGAATTCATAAACAAGGATTATGTTCACATTCTCTCACATTTATTATCCTATAACTAGTGCAACAAAACACGGTTCCAAAGAAACTTAGCTTATGTGGATAGGGACATGCAAAAGGTCAATAATTCACATAATTGAAGATAAGGTTGTGTAGATGCTACTTATTATTATTTTTTCTAGTTTTTTATAGTCTTTTGACACTTATTAAGACAACTAACTCAAATTATGTAGTGGGATCAATTCTCACAAGTAATGTGGCTATCATGTTGCTCATTATATTTGTGTATTTAAAAAGGACTATTACAAATTTGATATATAATGCTTTGAATTATAAATTGAATGCAAATTTATGTAAATGAATGATTATTTCTTTTTTTTGGTAAGTACTACCAAGGGGGGAAGCTCCCGATAAAATGAAGATCCAAAATTGACTAAATGCATGCCCTTTCCACAAGGGGTGCAGCAAAGAACAACACAAAGATGTGCTATCAAATAAACCCAATTCTACAAACTTTGCAACCAAAAGGACATATGTTGTGATCTGGAAGGGCCCCAAGCAAGGATGTGTTCTATTTGTCCACTATTTTCCTTTTCCCAGAAGAGCATACTTAGAGTATTTACTCTTTTTTAATCCTGAAACCATTTGAGGAGCTTTGGTTTTGGTGGTGGAGATTTCCTCCATTTCACTTTTGTCCATTCCTTTTCTTCTCTGGCTAGGGATTCCGGCTCATGGTTGATTTCTGAGATTGCATCACTATGTAAGACCTCTGGATCTTCAAGGGTTACTAGAGAGATCTCAAGATTTTTAGGCTAGGTGTTTGGATTCTTCATTGAGATCAAAGAGCCTTCAAAACTACATGTATCCACACATCATTCCTTCATGATCCCATGTGAAAGATCCAATGAAGATGGTGAACAAGACTTAGATTCAGCTTCATAAGGTTCAGTTGTGGAAGCCAAACCATTTTCATTTCTGGGAGGAATGACATAGTGTCGTGATTCCACTCCCACCCACCATGTGCATTAATTGATTGAAGAATTAGCTCTCTCATGAGTGAACTTCTTCCTACACTGAGAAGTTGAATGATCTATAGAAAAACATTTCCTACATCTAAAGTCTATTTTTTCATAATCTACAATTTATCTCCAATTTCTATTTCCAACCTTCAAAGAAACCTCTGTGGGAAGCCCTTTGGAGAGATCCATTTCAACACACAGGTGAGCACATGTGGAGCTTTCATAGTTGATTATTTCTTTTGAAATGTTGTGGTATTTTCCCAAACCATTGGCAATGGCCTTCAAGAAATAAATCTCCCACAATTGTAGGGGAAGATAAGGTAATCGCACCCATAGAAATGTGGATGAGAAGGTCTCAAATCGTGGGTCAAAGGAAGGGAACCAAGGCTTGGTGCAAAGGACATCACCTTGAAAAAACCAAGGACCTATGTTGAGAATGAATTCCTTATCATTCAAAGACTCAAACTCCATAATGAAAAACCCTTTCGCACATGGATAGATGCTAATTTCCTCCAAATATTCTTTCCATTTATCGCTTATCCAAGCGTACAAAGATTACAGATTTGGCCAAGTTCGCAAAAGTCTGCAAATTAGGGCATGATCTTGAAGGTACTCCTCTTTATCACTGACAAAGTTGTCCATATGGATTTCTAGAACCACCTAGAGAACAAGAAAAGGAGGCCTTTGGCACCTAAACTTGCGAGGAGAATGCTCTGTAGCAGGAGCACAATGAGAGTCCTTAAAGCCTAATGTTGCCTTGAAGTTCAACTGTGGGCTGCTTGCAGATTGCGGGGCTGGATCTAAAGTACCTTGCGCACTAGGGTTTGAGGGCTCCTTCACCATGCCGCAAACACCTAAATCAGTGTTAGGCAGACCATATTGCCTAATCCTAAGCTCTGGAGGTTTTAAATCTTTCTGCCAGTGATGATTTTTGGTAGAGATCCTTGCAGTGGAAGAAGGATTAGGTGCACCCTGCGCAGGAAGATTTGAAGGAGCAGAAGGCATCGTGAATTAAATACTTAATTAATATTATTATTATGTAAATGAATGACACTTGTTACAATTCAAATGTAATGTATTATTTTAAACCATGTATAAATATTTCAATGATACTTATTTTAAACAATTCAAATGTTACAAAATTGTATTAAATTAAATTACAAAATGAAATTATTTATTTATTTATATTTGTACTATGTATATATATTGTGCATTTAGTATTTCAATGTACAAGTAATTAAATTTATATTTATTTTTTGTAATTGTAGCTACTTCCTTTCCTCATATGGATGAGTTGCACCTGAATATGAGTTTTTACAAGAAGATGTTTTCCAAAACCAACTCCCACTACAAAATCCCCTACCCCTTCCACCTCATGAGGTTCAATTGAGGGAAACCATAAATGAAAACATAACTACATTACAAGTAAAGATAGACTTTTTCCACAATGAGCCAAACATTACCCCACATATGGCATGATTTACCTCTTTGATGCAAACCATTATTGATTTTGTTAGATCTATAGATACAGATCTAGATAGATTTTATCTATGGAGGGAGGAGAAGAGTTATTTTTATTCAAATGGACTATTATATGGACAGATCCTTGATTTGCATAATTCTAAACATACCCTAGCCCCATATTATTTTGACCCTTCCACAAACCAACCCATCTCTCCAACAAAAAAAGAATTTCAATTAATTGGTGTAGGCACCTTCAAATTGCAACAAATTTTTGGGAGTGGTGGTGCATGGTCTTTGACCATAAACCACATGGAAATTGTGAGGTGCCATTAGATGTTTTGAGAAAATTAGAGGTAGAGTTTAAAATGGATTTAAAACCTAATTATTTTGACATCAAATCATTCTAGGATGTTGGTGGTGACATGCCACAACATATCCTATGGGAACATGTCAATCTAAGTCAGTAATGACCCATTCCACCCATGTTTACTCCTCCCACACTAGTTATTCCAACCTCCAATCACTAGTAGGCAATGGTGTTAGCATTAGGAAAATTAAGCACACTCTCTGAAAACTTAACTAACCAAGCTACCCACATGGTAGCTGAATTCAATGCTAGTGGAGGATATGTTGTTGGCCCTACCACCTTAGGCATGTTGACACCATTATAATCTACACCCCATTTTTGTTAGAATTGTAATCACCCATGTTATGGTTATGATCGCACATCCACTTCAAGGGCTATAGCAGTTGAGAAATTATTCCTAGCTACTTTGTTTTCTTCTCCTGCATAGGTATGTCACAGTTTATATACACAAATGTATATTAAAATTAATTGATATATCTATTTTAAAATATTAATTATTGATTTAGTTAATGAATTATATATTGTCTTGTTTGGTGCTTATGACTAGCCCAACCACATCATCTAGAGTAGATAATCAGGTGTCAATGGTTGTATGGCTCAACATACCTTACATGGTAGAGAAATAAATTACCCTTAACCATCTAGATTTCATTAAATATAATTAATTAGTTTTTTAAAAATTAGATACATTTTAATAATTATAGAATAATTGAATGTGAACGAAACTCCTAGAAGAACCAAGTATATTAGGACATGTTTAATAAATTTTTAAACCTATTAATTATTGGACTTGACATCATTTTTACAATAGCTAGGTGGTCATAGCATTTCTATGTCAGACAAACCAGAAGTTGTGGCAAGTGATCATCCAATGTTAGTTGCTATGCAATCATACCTGGTGTATACTTGAATTGTTTATACTTGAGTTCACTTGCATTGTGTCTTTAATTTAAAAGATCAAGTGTATATGTGTTAGAAATAAAATTAATAGGGTATATGTGTATTATATGTATATGTTGGTTAAAAATTAAAGTATAATTTTGTAATTTTAAATTCATTGTTGAAAATATATGTGTACAAGTACATGCAGGATGATAACACACTTAGGGAAACATCAAGTCCTACCAATGATGAGCCTAAAAAATATCATGATTCATCCACATCATTTTAGGTAGATGTACATACATGTACACACTAGTAAATCCTACACAATTTCTAGGTCTTTTATGCTTGCATTTTGTAAATACCTAGGCCTAATTCATGTTTTTTTAAATGTGAGAATTAACAAGTAAGGATTTTGTCACACATTTGCTAGCTATACTAGGCCATCAAGATGTGGGATATGATGAGTACCATGTGGTATGCATGCATAATTCTATCTAAGTATTTAATTTCATTATTTTGTTTTGAATATTTGATTTAAATAATGCATGTGTAATTTTGATATTAGATGATTTGAGGCTTCTTTTTCTTGTATAGTGTAAGCTAAAATCTATCTCAAGAGGAACTAAGAGGCCTTTTGAGTTTGATGATGGTAGAACCTAGAGTGTAATAATATATTTATTTCATGGACTATTTCAATATTTTCTAGTCATATACTATGTATGTATTTGCTATTCATGGACAATGACTATTTTAGTATTTATTTCATAGACTATTCCAGTATTTATATGTATTTATTTCATGGATTATGTATGTATATGTATTTATTTCATAGACTATTTACTTAAAATCACACATCTAATTGCTTTAATTGATATTTTGAAAATTTAAGAAAATTGAAGAAATTCTTTCAAGTAATTTCAAAATTTTAGACTATTCCTCTTAACATTACTAGATATTCAATTTGAAAATTACAATTGCATGACTCCTACTTCTAAGTCAAAATATATATAGTCAAAATTACAATTAAAAATGAGTCCTAATTGCAAGTCCTAATTCTAATTATAAGTCAAAAGTATAATTAAACATTCAAGTCCCAATTGCAAGTCCTAATTCTAATTATAAGTCAAAATTACAATTAAACATTGAAATCCTAATTCTAATTCTAAGTCAAAATTAGAATTAAACATTGAAATCCCAATTCTAATTCTAAGTCAAAATTACAATTACATATCCTAATTGCAAGTCTTAATTCTAATTCTAAGTCAAAATTTACAATTAAACATTAAAGTCCTAATTCTAATTCTAAGTCAAAATTACAATTGCATGTCCTAATTGCAAGCCCTAATTCTAATTCTACACCAAAATTTCAATTAAACATTGAAGTCCTAATTGCAAGTCCTAATTCTAATTCTAAGTCAAAATTGCAATTAAACATTGAAGTACTAATTGAAAGTCCTAATCCAATTCTAAGTTAAAATTACAATTAAACATTGAAATCCTCATTACAAGTCCTAATTCTAATTCTAAGTCAAAATTACAATTACATGTCCTAATTGCAAGTCTTAATTATAATTCTATGTCAAAATGTATAGTTAAACATTGGAGTCCTAATTGCAAGTCTTAATTCTAATTCTAAGTCAAAATTACAATTCCATGAGTCCTAATTGCAAGTTTTGATTCTAATTCTAGGTCAAAATTACAATTAAACATTGAAGTCCTAATTCTAATTCTAAGTCAAAATTACAATTAAACATTGAAGTTCTAATTCCAAGTCCTAATTCTAATTCTAAGTGAAAATTACAATTAAATGTTGAAGTCCTAATTCTAATTCTAAGTCAAAATTATAATTACATGAGTCCTAATTGCAAGTCCTAATTCTAATTCTAAGTCAAATTTACAATTACATGTCCTAATTGTAGGTCCTAATTCTAATTCTAAGTCAAAATTACAATTAAACATTGAAGTCCTAATTCTAAGTCTACGTAAAAATTACACATACATGTCCTAATTGCAAGTCTTAATTCTAATTCTAAGTCAAAAGTTACAAAATTAAACATTTAAGTCCTAATTACATGTCCTAATTCTAATTATAAGTCAAAATTACAATTACATGTCCTAATTCTAATTACAAGGCAAAATTACAATTAAACATTGAAGTCCTAATTGCAAGTCCTAATTCTAATTATAAGTCAAAATTATAATTAAACATGGAAGTCCTAATTACAAGTCCTAATTCTAATTCTAAGTCAAAATTATAATTAAACACTGAAGTCCTAATTCTAATTCAAAGTGGAAATTACAATTCCATGTCCTAATTGCAAGTCCTACTTATAATTCTAAGTTAAAATTACAATTAAATATTGAAGTCCTAATTCTAATTTTCTAAGTCAAAATTACAATTGCATGATTATAATTGTAAGTCCTCATTCTAATTCTACGTCAAAATTACAATTAAACATTGAAGTCCTAATTGCAAGTCCTGATTCTAATTTCTAAATCAAAATTACAATTACATGTGTCCTAATTACAAGTACTAGTTCTAACTCTAAGTCAAAATTACAATTACATGAGTCTTAATTGCAAATTCTAATTCAATTCTAAATTGAAATTAAAATTACATGAGTCATAATTGTAAGTCTTGATTCTAATTCTAAGTTCTGATCTAGTCAAATCTAGTAACATACTTAAAATGTAAAATCCAAGCCACTAGATGCAAGAGTAGTGATGGAAACAAAGCCACAAGCATATCAAAAAAATCCACTCCCTCCAACAATAGAAAATTCCTTTGGGGCAAGAAATGAACTAGTTGCTCCTTGGATGACAAAGATAAGGGTAAACAAGGTGTGCAGGATGACAAAGGGGGCCCGTTAACTCACACCAAGGGTAGCAAGAAGAAGCAGTTTGAAGATCAAAAGAAGGATTTGGTTAACTTTGCCAAGTTGCATGAAAATTTTATGAACAAGTGCCGGAAGCAGCTAATACACTGAAGAAGCTACGGTAGGCTGTGTGGCTTTCTATTTTGCTACCTTTTTCTATGCTGGTATCTAGTTTTTTAGTTGTTGGTAGGCTTACGGTTGGTTTTCTGATGCTAGATTGTTGCTTATTGTAAAGTGTTTCGGGGGCCCTTCAAAACCTATTTTACCCTATAATCAAAAACTAGTTGCTCCTTAGACATGATTTTTTTAAAAAGAAAAGGTGAGATTCACCCATACTTATATTGATGTATTAAAAGGAGTAAAAAATAGATAATTTGAATAGGCAATATAGAGCCTAATATATATTGTAAAAGCTGATGCAATTACTAGAACACATAGAAACAAACCCAGACAAGATTTAGAATAGATAAAAATAACATCCAAAACTATGAAAAACCATCATTCTGAGCAAGAGTCACATAATTTGATAGGTGATGGGAGAGCAGCAAGAGGAAGAGGAGGATCCATAGCCTATAGATGGGGAGCCTAGTCAAGTGCATGTATGCTAATAAATTGAATAGCTCCATACATGTCTTTGGCTTTAGCATCCAAACCAGGTGGAAGTTGTAAATGGTGTACCTCTAGAGCATTGTTCAATGTGTTGGAACATCCACTTCTTAAACCTTTCTACATAGCATGAAAAATGTAGGCAACTACCAATGAAGAACACAACAAATCAATTGGGAATAAGCCACTAACAAGAGCTTCACCAATTTGCATATTGTAATCACATTGATTTTCCACATGTCAAAAACATGCTCCATTGGTTCCTATTTCAAGGGCACTCTTCAACCTTTCTATAGAAATCAATTATTCATGAACATATCCAAAGCCCACCATTTCTATGAACTTTGTATCTTGAACCAAATCCAAAATATTAGAAATAAATATGAATGTCACATCTGAGAACATCAACATGCAAGAACAAGCTTTGAGAAGGGATTCTCTAGTAATGGTTCTATTGGCAAATTTGACGTGTGGGAAATTAATATCAAAAACATGCTCGAGATTGTTGGTGTCATATGGGCCATGCTCCATTGGTTCTTGTTGTGCCCTACACACATGCCCCATTTTGCCAAATGGAGACCTCTTTTTTTGCGTTGGCTTGGAGTCTCAATCTTTCCTCCTTATGATGATGAGAAAGTGAAATGATGCTTAGAATGCAAGATTTGTTCTAAATTTGGGTATTTGGCATGTTCAAAGTTGTTTGATGCCTTTCATGATTGATTTGAAGGAGTCTTAATTGATTTTGTGCTTAAGAAATAGACCTTTGTTGCCTTTTGTGCTAAAAGTGGGTGTCATTGGAGTTTGCGCTAAAATTGAGGTTCACTGGATATAGTGCTTAAAATTGTTGCTACAAGATGGGTCATTGCAAAATCATGTCAAATTCTGCAGGTTTTACTAAGGGGTCCATATGTTTTTACCCTAATGTATGTTACTAAACCCCTAAATTTGGCTAAGTCTGAAACCCTAAAACCCTAAAAATTTGGCTAAGTCTTAAATTTGATGGATCCTCCAAATTTTAGAATCTGCACTTCAACTCCCATGGATCCAGAACCTATCTCAAACATCCTAATAGTATATTTTTAAAATATTTAAAGTAAAAATATACAAACTTATACTTAAATATATTTTAAAATATACTATCACTCAGGGAATTTCAAAATTTGGTGGGAAAAACCCACCTCACTGCAATTTGTGCTAAAAGTCCACTTCACTATAGTTTGCACTAAAAGTCCACTTCACTACAATTAGCACTAAAAAGTTACTTCACTAGATATGTGCTAAAAACCACTCTTTTGAGACATATCCGGTCACCTTAAAAATTTTTGCTAAAGGCTATACTTAACACACTTAAAGGTTAGTGAGCATTTCACACATGACAGGATATTGTGCTAAAAAGTGTTGTCACATGATATATCCGGTGAGCCTCATATTCCCCACTGTAGTTAGGGTAAAAATTACAAATCAAGGGTAAATGAATAATCAACAATGATAAAAACACTAACAATGCACAATGAAGCACAAGACAACATGAAAATCAAAATAACAAACACAAATGCAAACCGATCTCTATATTGTGCTCGATTTATCTCCATTGCTCTTCTCCACCTCACATGAGAATGCAAGATTTTGAAGGTTTGATTGTTGGAGGAATGTTGGGTGCTCACTAATTCAACAGCATAACGATAAGATGAAGATCATAGAAGAAGATAGATAGATAGATAGATAGATGAGAAGATTGGAAGAATTTTGGCAAAGTGAGGATACTAGAAGAAGATCGATGCAAATGGCCTATGTGAGGCTGAATTTATAGAAAAAGAGTGATTTGATTCGATGGCCAAGGTTAAAAGTCAAATGTGTGATGTGTATGGCTAGGATTAAAAGTTAATTTTAGTGCCTATGATGCACATTAAGTGGGTTATGACATGAGGCTAAAAATAGGATGAGAGGAAATAAGTGGGATTCTCTTATTTATCTTGGAGAGGAAGACGCCTATGACACACAAATAAGTGGGGCTAAAAATAGGATGTGAAGGGAATCTCATAATTTAAATAATAAAATTATTTAAATTATGTGTGCATGTGAAGAGTTGTAGTCATGTGACACATGTCATAATGAGGGATTTGATTTAATATTTAATTTAAATTGTTTGTGGGACATGTGAAGAGTGAATTAATTAAATAAATGAGATTTATTTAATTAATTGGGAAAGTGATCAAGTGGGATAAATGGGATAATGTAATGACCTACGATAAAATATTACAAGATGTTTTGCAAGGTCAGGAATGATTAGTTGATGTTATGAAATGGACAATTTTTGGTGTCTACATTTTACCCCTGTTTGAGATGATGTTCGAAATGATGAGATTTATGTCGAGTAACATCATTTCAAAGAAGCTAAGGTATGGATAGAGGAAAAGAATGGGATGATGGAAATATAGGATGATGATGAAAAGATAGGATGATGATGGAAAGATAGGATGAGGATGCCCCCTCGAGAGGATAGACAAGTTGAACAAACATGGGTAGGCTCTCGAAATGAAATAGATTGGTCAAGAAAGAAAGACAAGGGAATGGATAGAAAAAATGAATGATGTGTTATGCTGCAATAAAGTGAGCAATCATATGTTTGATATAGCACTAGACATTATGCACCAAGGTATAAGGACCAAGGTGACGATGTATCTTGTGCCCCAACATAATACAACCTTGTCTAGGTACAAGATATGAATATTAGCTGGGAGTGATTTGGATTTGATGCAAATGCAAGATAAAAATGATAACACACACAAGCAGCAATCAAGCATGCACAAATGATACAAAAACAAACAAGGTATTGCCCCTGTCAAGCTGTAAACCAATGATTAATTAATTGATTGATGATGATGATAGTGTTGTCATTGTGGGGAATGATACATCCCTAGATCAACACAAGGATGTTTGATTAATTGATTGATTGATTGATTGATTGGGTTTACAATAAGGCTAGGATCAAGACCATTGATGCAATTGGATAATTTGACACGATTGATTAACTTGGTTGGTATGGTTTTAAGGATTGACTTGCATTTGAGTTTATTACTTGGATTGATTGATGATGAGATTGATTGGAAGAAGTGATGGATTGAGGTTTTGAGCAAGTGATTTGATTGGAATGAAGTGATGATTGATTGGATTTTAGGTGTTTATTGATGATGATAGAGGAGATAGATGATAGAAGAAATGAGATGGATAAAGAGGAATATCATCTATGCCTGAATCTGGGCACTTCCTTTGTACTCAAGACTGCCTACATACCCATATCCACAAGATCAAGGCACTTAACGATAGAGATGAGATGTAGTTCTAATTTGTGTTTTATTGATGAGATGATGAAGGTGGATGGATTGATCAAGTCATGGATTGATTGATGATTGATTTTCTTTTATTGATATATTGGCTTGATTTGATTTGATGATTTGATTGGATTTGTTGCTTGGATTTGATGTGATGGATTGTTTGATGATGTGATTGATCTTGTTGTTTGGATTTTTGTGTTGGATATTTTTTTTTTTGTATTTTTTGGAATATTTGAATTTTTTTTGGATTTTTGGGAATGTTTTGAATTTTTTAGATTTTTGAAAATGTTTGGATTTTTTGGATTTTTGAAAATGTTTTGATTTTTTTGGATTTTGGCAAATGTTTTGATTTTTCAGATTTTTGCAAATGTTTTGATGTTTTTAGATTTTTGCAAATGTTTTAATGTTTTTGGATTTTTTCAGTACCTTTTACCTTTTTTTTTTGTATTTTTGATAAGTTTTTGGGATGTCAATGGATTTACAATTTTGATAGCCTTTGTGCTAGATACCAATGACAAGGGAAAACCAAGTCTAGGATGAAATGGATAAAATGGATGTATGTGATAGGATGCTCAAAGGAAAACTCGTGATAGTAAATGGGATAGAAAGTTCATCATAGATGGATGGATAAAAGGGATAGGCTATAATAGGTACAATGGATGTGCATGATAGACTATAGAGGATGGGATGGATGTATGCATCATAAAGGGGGAGGATGTGATCCCAAAAGACTATGTTGCATAGGAATAACAAGCCCCGTTCTAGGTACAATACTTAAGATTTTTCATGACAAAGTTTATGACAATAGGATGGTGATAAGATGGATTGGAAAGGATTAGGTATGTCAAAAGATACCCAAAAACATGTTTCAACTTGCCCCTATGTCTTCATCAAGATCAAAAGGAGATGGGTGGATAAGTAGACTCAATATGATAAGAATGTATGATGGATAAAGATGGTAGGTAGGTATGATATGATAGGTTGGATAGATGAGACATTGTGCCCCCAAGTGTAAGTGACATAGAAGATCAACCTACACATGATACCTATTTGCCAGGTTTTCATCACGGTACTTATCCAAGGCGCTTGTTTACCAGGTTTTCACCATTAGATGAAGGGATTTCTATTTACTTTTTTTCTTTTTTTTTCTTTTTTTTCTTTTTTTTCTGATTTTTTTTATTTTTTTTATTTTTTTTATTTTTTTTATTTTTTTTATTTTTTTATTTTTTTATTTTTTTTACTTTTTTGAAATTTTTTATGGGAGAAGAGGAATATGGATAGGAGAGACTCAAGTGTCTAGTTCCATGAAAGGTGATAGTCCCACTAGATGGATGTTATCGCATGGACCGTGTCATTATGCTCATATATGTTGGTAAGGGATGACATGAGAGAGGTAGATGGAGTAGGTAGATAGTGGATTATGAAAGGTGCGATAGTGGATTATGATGTGGATTATATAGGACTTATGCAAAAGATGAATGGGAAGTTTAGCCAAAAGCATGGACCATAGGAAGGTGATGGGGAAGATATGTAGGATAATGGATGAAAGATGGGGAGATGGAGGTATGTGGGAATGTTGCAGAATGGAAGGGAACCATGACCAACGGTTGCACACACCATGATAAATATTGAAGCTTTTGATGGGATGGTGGTGTAGGAAGCAATGGAGATGTTTGCTTAGGATATGGATGATGTAATGATTTAGGGACCCACATAGACTTCGTATTTTTATGATTTTTGCTTTTGATGTGGGATGAAGGAATGTGATATTTTTGGATGGAAGAGATGGAAGTGGATGGTTGGGATTTTGTGATGTGGATGCCTCATTTGACTTGATTTATTTATTTGGATTACTTTTTTTCTTAGGGACCCATACCATTTTAGTTTTGGACTTTGCTTTTGGAGGTATGGGCTTGGATAGATTTTTGAATAAATTTTGCTTTGAATTTTTGCATTTGTGCCCTAAGGCATTAGGATCTTTAGGATTTTTGGTAGGATTTTTGGCTTTATAAGCAAAGACATCCAATTTTTTACTTTTGAATCCCATGGGTTTGGGGGAATGGGTGGAAGCTTCATGTTTAGACAATGTGTGCATTTGTTGGTCATGATTAGGATTTTTAGAAGATTTATGGATGAATGGATAATGGGGATATTATGTGTTGGAAGCAATGGAAGTAGATTCAATGGAGGGATGTTAGGAGTTGGAAGGAGTGGAGGTAAATTGGATGGTGGAAGGTGTATGGTCACATGTTTTTGACATTTGTAGGATGATGGAGGTGGAATGGCCACATATGTTTTAGGTATATGATAGGATTTATGATGGAAAGTGGTGGACTTAGGAGGGATGGAGGAAGTGGACTTAGGATGCATGGAGGAAGAACCAACATCTTTAGATTGGTGTCCTTGGGGTGTGTATCCAATGCCATATGAGCTTGAAGGGACTTTGACATGGATAGGCTCCAAAACACCTTGTTCATGAAGGCCTAAACCTTTTCCTTGGTAGTTCATGTTTTGGAGGATGCAATCGATAATGGGACTATGTGTAGGTGGAACACTAGACACAAGTTCCTTATTGGCTGGAGAAGGTGATGTGGTGGATAATGGTTGTTGTGTTCCTAGGGAGGAACATTCATGGATGAGGATGGTAAGACCAATAGGACATGATGGTGGATTTGAAGTGGGATCGATGGTGGATGTGGAAGGACCATTAGGATCTTGCTTATGTTCATCATGATCCAAGGTACTTGTTTGATCTTCTATTCTTACGTGTTCTTGGGAGGCATGTGTCTCATTATGGCAAGTGGATGTATTCTCATTATGGATAGGGCTAGATGGAGGATGAATAAGAGCTATTTGGATATCTTGTTCATGGATAGGTATAGGGTTATGGATAAGATCAAGGTACTCATGGATAGCTTCTTCATGATTATGGATATCATCTTGATCATGGAAAAGATAAATGGTATGGATGGGTTGCATGGAAAGGATTTGATCTTGATTGGAATTAGGGGCTAATATTTCCACATGCTTAGGGTTAGGCTCTTGATATAACTCTTGTGGTTTCATGGAAATGGAAGTAAGAGACTCTTGGCCAAGTTTGATAGGTTCTTGGTATTCATGAATAAGAGAGTAAGATGGACTTTGACTTGGGCTCATGATAGGAGGCTCTTGAATAGGCTCAATAGCTTGTGGGTTACATGATGGGATTGAAGGTATAAGCATGTTAATGGAAGGGTCTTGGATAGGCTCAAGGGTAGATGTTTGATGACATGGAGATGTTTTATTCCTTGCTAGTAGCCATTGGATCGCATCCCTTGCAAGGGTATGGGTAGATGGACAATATAATGGATGGATGATAAGGGTAGATATTATTGGCTTAGGATTAGGGTCAGGTAGAGAAACAATGGGATGGGATGGATTATGGTTTGGATTAGATGGTGGGATAAATGAGATTGGATATATTAGGATTTGGATTAGATAGGGGTGACACATGGGATTGGGATGATTTGGCATGCTTTCCCATTGTATGTTGGTACACCTTGTAAACAATTGGGAAAAATATTGGGCATTCATTTGTATTATGGTCCTTGGTCCTATGGTATGCGCAATAATCATGTTCATCATATGGACTTTCTTCACATGGTTTGACTTAAGGAAGTTCAATGAGTTTTGCTTCAAGCATCCTTTGTAAAACTATCTCAGCTACATCCTTTGGTGAAGGATTAGAATGACATGGTGATGAAGATAATGGAGGGCTTGGTGGTTTGAAAGGTAGAGAGATTAATGGACTAGGAATGGAATCACATGGTGGTGTTGGGATAGGACTAATAGGCTCATGGATTGACATTTGGGTGGATGGTGGAGGTGACTCTAGATTAGTATCTTCCTTGTCAAAGGTATCATGTGTGTCAAAGGATATTAGGTCTTGTTGCACAGGTGGACTTAGGTCTATCAATGGTGCTTGATAGTCTTGTCATGGAGACCATTGATAGGCTTGGTGGTTGGTATTGGAAGAAGTGGGGCATGATGATGTGGCATTAACTTGGAAGGGTGTGGGATAAGATGATGTGGCATTGATTTGATAGGTAGGTTGATTAGGTTGATATGAAGTGGTATAAGTTGATATAGAATTGATTTTACATGCGGATTGACTAGGTTGATATGAAATGAAAGGTGATGACATGTAAGGTTGAGGTGGCATTGTTTGATAGTGGATGGCTAGAGGATGATGTGGTTGTTGGATTTGGGATTGTTGATATTGGCCTAGGACTTGATGTTTTGAGAATTGTTGATGTTGTGGTGGCGTAGGAACTAGTTCTTTTCTATATAACCACTTAAGTGTATCAAACATTCTTTTTATGCCATGTGGATCATTCTCATAGGTCTTTTTTGGAAATGTCTTGTCTATGTTTACAAAATGGTAGATTAGGATATGATTGTTTGAATGAATAGGATGATTTGTCTTGGAAAGATTAGATGATTTGGCAAATTGTTTATTGGAAGTTTGATTTGGGCAATATCAAACACAAAATTTCAAATGTATGAACACACATACCAAACATAGTGTTCAATTTTCCTTTTAAGATTAAATGTTGTGATTAACCAAACACTTGAAAACACAACAACAAGCCCTAATGTCTAGTCAAATGGGGTATGGCCAATTAGGTCTTGGGCTAGATTACACAAGGTTGACTAAGGAATTGAAAGTGAAATCTTGCCACATAGTGAGGAGAAAGGGGTAAGCCACCCTTCACCTTTACTTCCCAAAGGTATAAAGTTCTTTGGGGCTTAGCCAAGAGTGACAAGATTTACAACTCCCAATGAGGGTGTCTTTCAATTCAGCCTTAGTTGAGGTCATCCCTTGGAGTGGTGTGTCTCCAAGCGGGCCTCCTAGATAGGGTAAACAAAAGCAAACCAAGTGAGCTGTCACTTGATTCACACTCGCAGTTATTAATTAACCCTTAGAAAATGAAATGTGTGACAAATAGTTCAAACACTTGTTCTCTTTAGATCCCAAAGCCAAATGTGTAGGAAGACACTTGTTTGTTTTAGACCTAATTTTGATGTGTGATTAAAGACAAGATTCGTTTTAGTGCCCAAAATCCAAATGTGTTTACAAATAGTGATTAAGAGATGAAAGATGGAATGTATGCACCTAATTGTTTTTGCTTCCCAAATTGATGTTGTGACTGATCCAAATGTTGCTCCAGCTCCTTTGATTCACCTACAAGCCACAAAATCAAAAAAGACCAAGTAAACTTGCACAAGAAGAAAGCTATGTGAGAAAGATGAAATTTGGTAAAATCTGATTAAGATGATCTGATATAGAAAAATGGATTGCATGAACATATTCTAGATGGAATTCTATGCACTTTTCAAAAAACTTTTGTCAAAATTGGATGAATTTAGCTCAAGTTATGCTTGATTGAATTTTTGAAAAGAAGCTGAACTTTGACTAAGAAAATGACTGATAAAATGATGAAATCACCTAATAAAACCTCCATAGATGTGAAGTTTGTTGAGTTATCTTTCCAACAAGTCTTTGTTTTCATGACTTTGAAACCGTATGCAAAAGTTATGGCAAAAAGAAAAAACAATACCCCCTGCTGTGCCAAATGCGACCTGCTACTACCAAATGTGACTTACTGATGTGCAAATACAACCTGCAAACTACCAAATGTGACTTACTGCTGCCAAAGGTGACCTATAAACTACCAAATGTGACTTACTGATGTGTAAATGCAACCTCCTGTTGTGCAAATGCAGCCTACTACCAAATGCGACTTACTAATGTGCAAATGTGACCTATTGTTGTGTAAATGCGAACTACTACCAAATGTGACTTACTACTGTACAAATGTGACTCAGAACTTCTCAAACTCTGCAAATGTGATCTGTTAATCCATATGTGATGTACTATTATGCAAACGTGAATTGTAACCTGCCATATGCAATTTTCTGTGCTAACAGAGGCGGTGCCGCAAAACCAAAGGCGACACAAAACCCTACAACTATGACCTACAATTAATTAGAAGCACACCTGTATCTAGAACTTCTCAAAAAACACAGTTTTAGTGGTGAAAGACTAAAACCCTAATCAAGCTAGTGGTCCCACCGGGCGTGCCAAAATGTGTACATAGGAAAATTCCATTGTTCTAAACTAGATTAAACAACAAACCTACACTACCTTCAAGAACTCTAAACTAAATACAAATAAACAAAACAAAAATGCAATGCAAAATAGAATGATATCACCTAGTTTATTTGATTTCTTGGTTTTATTGTGGATTGATCCTCAAATAACGCAACTACACTCAAAGAGGTTGTCATGGATTCTCAAGATGCTCTGCAAACAAAGATAATTTTGATGCAATATGATTGAGGATTGTGAAAATGAGAGAAGATGAGAGTATTTATAGACTTAGAGGAAATATGATCAACGATGGAGGAGGAAAGGAAAGATCAATGGCTGAGAACGATCGAGAGGAGAGGATGAATGTGCATGTGCCATGTGTCGCTAAAAAAGGTTATTTTTGAAAAAGGCTTAGTGGGGTTTGAAGAGGATAAGATTCTTCTCTTAAAATAGAACGCTTTTTAACTATTTTGAGAGTTAGATGAGTTATGGATTGATTTTTGAATTTTTTTGGCTTTTTCCCACACATTTGAGTTTTCCCTATTTTTAGGGGCAAAAAAGCACGCTCGCACATTTATAGGAGAAAGTGGAGGAGTGCGATAAGAGTGGAGGGAATAAATGAATTAAATAAATAAAATTTATTTAATTCATGTGCAAGTGGGAAAATAAATAAAATATTTAAATTTTATTTATTTATTGATGGAGAGAAAGTGGGAATGATTAATAATTAAAATTATTTAATCACAGATCAAAAATAGAAAAATAAAGATAATTAATTAAATAAAGACAATATATTTAATTAATAGAGGAATAATGAAACGATTAATTAATTAAAAATTGTTTAACCATAGACAAAAAGAATAAGAATAATTAAGATTAATTAAATAAATAAAATTTATTTAATTAATTAAGGAGAAAATGATTTAATTAATTATGAGTATGTAAGACAGAAATGATGCATGCGATGTGATATGAGTTTAATGCATAAATAATGAAATGGGACAATTTTGGGTGTCTACACCCACAATCCAGTGTAGATGGATTTCCCTGCTAAAAGACTTACGTAGTTTATAAAGCATTTAGTGCTAAAACTTTGCTTCATGGGATATGTCTCCTGACATGTGATTTCTCTACAAATCTGGTAAGGGCCTAAAAGCTCGCTAGCCCCCTGATCCGGTGGTGTAAAAGTCTTGCTTTTTCCTGTTGAAGCCAGAAAATCCATTCCTAAGTTGTAATGCTTGGTTTAATTGAAAAATATAGTCTAAATTTCATTTATTACATCATTTTGAAGTATTTATATCATGCTTAGTATGAATTGAGAACATTTATTGGAATAATTTAATGCACTGCACATTGATATCCAGTGACCCCCAAAAATCCCATTTTTTGCAGAAAAGGGTATAAAAATGTGAAATAAAAGTTTCCTACTGGATCCAAATGGGCACAGAAACATCCGGGTTACAATAAATGAGAAATAGGTAGTTAAAAATGATGAAAAAACTAGGAAAATCATGGGAAAACATAGATTTGTGAAGTTGTCTATGACAACAAAATTGATATTGAGCCATCCCAGACTGATCCACGGATGCAAATGGATATATTTTGATTTATCTCGACTGAAAATAATTTTTTTATGATGAAATTGATGCTAGGCATTGTGGGTTGTAGGTCTAAGAGGATAAAGGAACCAGTTGGAACCACCATGAGGGATGAAAACCCAGAGATATCCTGCTGACCTAGACATGAAGAATCATCATTTTATCAATCAAACTACTATTGTACCTACAAAAGGAAGTCAGTATGATGTTAAAGGTGATGGGAATAAGCTCTAAAAGATGGAAGACACAGGAGATTAGGCCTACATCATTGTTGTTCCTGCAAAGCCTATTCAATTTCCAAGACATGTTCACAGTTGTCGCAGCCATCCAGTCATCAAATGTTCACTCCAGCAAGCATCCAATTGAACATGCCTTCATCAAAAATGTGTCACATACTCCTCTTGACTAGTCAATTCATTGTAAAAGTCATTTTTCCCATTAGACAACTCAATAGTGACTATTTCATCTTGTTCTCATTTGCTAAAAAGCTGTATTTTCATCTTGTTCATAAAGGACAAAGTCAAATCTAGGATTGTAACTGCCCACCGATCAAAATTAAATGCTGACAAATATGAGCCCTTGGTGTTGGGTTAATCTCCACCATTCCTTCAAAAACTTTGTATGCATGCCCATCTATTAAAGGGTAGTCATTTCCTCTTTTTGTAAGTAAGACTTGATGATGAATTGTTGAGACTCTACCAAAATTTTGATCAATATATAACAGGTTTCACATGTTACTAGAAATTGTGTTCTTGTGTTATCTTTCTTTGGATTTCATGGTTCATTTTAGTCTAAAATTAAATGAAGTACAGTTGCTATGGTGAATGTATGCTTTAGTATTTGATGAATACTCTAGTTCATACCATTCGTGCTTGTTGATTGTAAGTTGCTTTGTATGGTTAGTCTAAACCTTGTTAATGAATCTAGTTCAATTGCATTATAGTAATTAAATTGCGCCAACAATTGGGTGTTTAATGAATATATGTGATTTGAAAATCATAAGTTACCTTTGAAGATTGCATCATTTTCTACACAGTATTATGGTTTCTTAACCTGGTTAAATAGAAAGTGGTTTATGCAAGGTATTTGTCTATCTGTAGCATTCAATCCTATTGTAATTGGTCCTTAGGTTTCATAACCATTTCTATACCTTTAACCTTTTAAATTTTCTTTTAAAGCATCTGATTAGATTAGGTTTAAGCAGCATACACATAACCTATCAGCTGATAAATTTAAAACTATATAGTCTACATCATCTAGGGTTCTTGCACACATTACTGTCATAGTTTTACAAACCCTACATGTAAGTCCCCTTGGTTGGAATAGTGAATACATATCCACTGAGCTATCTTGCAAGTCAAGACTTGATAGTATAAACCTTGGGGTACTCCTATTCTAAATTTTTGGGATACGATTCCTTTCAAGAGAGATGAGATATCATGTATCTTTCCTGCGTTGCTACGTGCTAAAAACACCATCAACATTTCCTATTTCAAAGGTGGGAAAAATACAAATAGATTCTTAATCCAATTTTCCATGGGCACTATAGAGAAGCTAGACCTGCAAAAGAAAGAAAAATGAAATGGAAAAGACAGAGATAAGCCTAGATATAGACGTGGAGTTAGGATGATAATTGGGATGGAGTTAATGTGGATAGAGGACCCCAAATAAAACTGTAAGAGGAGGAGGCGTTGATTAAATATTTCATTTAAAACATCCTTGATTTGGTGTAATCCACCAAGATTCTCATCACTACTCGACAAGCAATACCTAGCGATAAATTATGAGAGTGATGTTTATGTGATGTACCAAAAGTCCTTGGAGTGTCATCTATTGATGTTGGAATACATCTATTTAAATTTGATCCCACCAATGCAACTTAGATAGAAAATGGCAATAAATATACCTTTTACAGCTGGCAAGATTTTCAAGGACCTGAATGTTGAGAATGATGTGACTGACATTCTATGCCTATATGATGTGGAAGTTGTCCTAATGCTCTGTATGAGGTGGAAGTCCATGTTGTCTTTCATCTCTACCTTCACTCAAATCAAATGATGGTGATTAATGCTTTGAGTGTAATCTTACTAATGACTGTCTAAATGACTCTCCTATTGGAACATATCCTTTCTTTCATGCGAAACTATTTAAAATTTTGGGTTTATCCTTATCTAGTGGATGTTGAAGGGAAAGGGGTTGATTCTATAGACTAGGTTCAAATATTTTGAGTGATTATTATTGATCTATATCCATGTTCGCTAGTAGATTGACAACTCTATTTTCCTCATTGTAACAATGAGTGCATTGATATGATTCCAATGTGTCTAGGATGCTCCATATAGATTGAAATATGTATTTTAATTTCCAATTGAGTACTTTCCTACTTCTCAGGGTGTTGATTATTAGAATAGAATATTCTTCTATCCAAATCTACCTAAGTTGATTTTCCTTGGCTAGTTCTAGACCATATAGCAATGTAAATGTTTTAGCTTCATTGTTTGATTCCCAAGGAAGTTTAACTATCTTTGTAGCTAGGAGGTTGCCAAAACTATCCTTGATTATGCACCATGTTCTTGAGATGTCATGATTTCCTTGAGAGGCTCCATTGAAATTTAATTTCATGAATGATGGTTTTGGAGGAATCCATTTGATGCCATTCAAAATTAAGCCATGATAATGGGAGGATGAATCTGGTGCCACTGTTTGAGAAAATCATTATCCCAACTTATGAATTTACTATTTGGATCTGAATATTTTGTGATCTTTGACATTACTACTTTTGAGATTGCTCTTTCCATTTTTTCTATCACCTTAGAAACTTGAGAGGGGATTTTCTAAAGATTTTGAAGTTATGTTCCAGCCAAATATGCTAAATATCAGGGATGGCTTACCTCCCAAATGCATACAAATGTTGATTCTATGTATAGGGTAGGCTAGCTTATGAAGTGTTGAAGTAATGACTTTGGGAATGCAATTTTACAATTTAACTTTTCACATAACATTTCCAACAATGGTTACTGAATGAGTTGTTTAATAGAAGGCGATCCACTTCTTCTTCTTCCTCTCTACATAATACACATTTGAATGTGGAGAAAATTCCTAATTTATTCAATCTATTGCTTGTTATAATTTTGTTGTCGAGGGCTAGCCATGCAAAGGTTCTTCCTTTTGGAAGGAAAGCATTACTCTAGCACAATTTGTATAGACACTCTATCTTATTTTCTTCTAAGAGGAATTTTTATCCTTGATTAATTGAGTAATGCCTTGATTTTTCTACTACCCAATTTATCTCATCTTCGATTTCTAAATAGAAGATGACTCTTTGTGAGAGAATCCTTGACAAAATTTCTTTCTGGTTCTTTATAAAGTTACATCCTTCAAAATTCTTCCATTTTACTTGGTAATAAAGTCTTTGTCAGTAATTTCCTAGTATTTTTTGACTTTGTTCCCCCATGCCTATTTTAAAAAATATTTGGCCTCTTTTAGATCATTTCTAGAGGCTAAAGAATGATGTCTATTCTAGGAATCCTCTTGGAATAATGCCTTCTCTATATTATGATCAATCCATGTTAATTATGGTAAGATGAATTCTCTTCCTTGAATTAGAAAGTTCCACATTTTTTACCCCACTGGTGGATTTTCTACAGTGAAAATTCTTTCTCTGGTAGGGTCATCTAGATACTTTCCTTGCATTATCCTTGCCCATTTAGCATTTTGTTTTGTGTACATGTTCCATGCCAGTTTAGGTCCAAGAGCTAGGTTTTGTATTTCCATGTTTAAAACACCTTCTCCCCCATTAGTTTTGGATTTGCATAGTTTTTCACAGGATATAAAAGCTATTCTTTTCTTTTCTAAACTTCCTTGCCAAAGAATATGCCTCACTCTTTTTTCTAGTTCTAATACAAGACCTTTTGGTATTTTAAGAATTGACATCATGTATGTAGGAATGCTACTAGGACTGCTTTCACCATTGTTAGCCAGCTTCTTTTCCATGAAGATATTTTGTTTTTGATTGATGTGTTGATGTGCTTCCATAATTCCTTCTTATTTGTTCCAACGAACAAAGGAATACCTAAATATTTGCTTGGAAGTGCTTCCATTTTGAATACTAAAATTTTCTCTAGAGTGAAGAAGAAGTATACTTTTGATTTGGAAACATTTATGGACTATCCTAATAAGTCAAAGTATGAGGTGATTGTGGCTCTAATTGTTTTGGCTTTTCTAATGGTTGCCTTCCCAAAGAGAATTGTATCATCTGTAAAAAGAGTACGTAAAAGACTCTTGGATCAATGGTATTTGAATGCCTTTCCAATGATTTCTCTAATTTTCTTCTTATATGGACCTACTCAGAGCTTCCACCATGAGAATAATCAAATAGGGGGATAGAGGATCCCTTTGTCTCAAACCTTGTGTGTAATTGAAAGCTCCAACTGGGATTCTATTCACTAATATTGAAAATATAATGCTTGAGATGCAGGAATGAATCCATTTCAACCAATCTTTGGAAAAGCCAAATCTCAAGAGGACTTGAAGTAGGAACTATGAATTGACCTTGTCATATGCTTTTTCCATGTCTAATTTGATTTCCATTGCTGGGATTTTGTGCACATGAATGGAATGAATTGTTTCATGTTTCATGTGCCACTATTGTTGTTTCTGAAGTCTCATTCCCTAAAACAAAACCTCCTTGTTCTTCTAAAATAATTGTTAGAATTATGTCTACTAGTCTTATGGCAATTGCTTTGGATATTATCTTGTATATGGTGTTACAAAGAGAGATTGACCTAAATTCTTCAAAGGATGAGGGAATTATAGTTTTTGGAATTAGGGTGATGAAAGAGTTATTCATCTCTTTCAGTATATTTTTATGTTTCCTAGCTTCTTCCATTGCTAACACCACATCCCTTCCAATAAACTACAACAATTTTTAAAAAAACATACCTATGAAACTATTTGGTCCTAGAGCTTTGTCACTTGGCATTGAAAATATAGCTGCTTTAATTTCCTCAAGGGTGAATTCCTTCATTAAACTCTTATTTTTCTCATTTGAAACTAGTTTTGGAATGTTTTGCATTATGGTGGAAGCATGGAAAGATGGGGGGTCCTCTTTGCAAGCTAATAGTCCCTTGAAGAAGTTAATGGATTCCTATTGAATATCTGATTTCTTTGTCAATGTTGAGTCATTTGTGGCCATAATATTGTAGATGTAATTGGATACCTATCTAGCTTTGGTCAAAATGTGAAAAAAAAATTCTTTTCATGTCTCCTTCTTTCTACATGTTTCTTTTGACTTTTTCCACAAGTAGGTTTCTTCTCTAAGTAAAATTTCCTATAACTCTTCTTTAAGTTTCTTTTCTATGGTGTAGCTTTAGACATTATACCAAATTCTATTATATGTGCAAACAACTTAGATAACTACAATTTAATTCTTTCCTTCTCCTTAAATATGTTTCTGAAGTGGTTATGATTCCATATCCTTATCTAAGATTTAGTAAATTTTAGTTTTTGCACCAATTGGAAAATTCTTGATCCTTTAATAAAAGGAGAGGATTCCCACCACTTCTGTGACTGCGGTAAGAATCTTGCGTCTCTAAACCACATTGCTTTGAATTTGAATGAGCTTCTTCTTTGAACATTGTCCACATTAATCTCTAAGAAAATAGAAAAATGATTTGAACCTAATAGAGAGACAATGCTACTTATAAAGATTTGTGGTTCAGTGAGGCATTTGTACATGAGAAGAAATATGTCTAGTCTCTCAACTATGTGGTTGAAATCTTTCCTTCTATTATTCCAAGTGAATTTTCCATTCTTAGGAATGCAGTCATAGAGATTGTTGAGGAATAGAAATTCCTTGAAGTCTTCTAGTGATTTGGAAGTGGGTATGAGCCCCCTATTTTCTCTTCCTCATCTGCAATGGTATTGAATTATAACCCTAGGATGACCCTTTCACCCTTGAGTGAAGTTAGAAGAACACTTATAATCTTCCACAATTTTCTTATTTGTATTGTTCCATTTGGACCATACACATTGATAATCCATATATCTAAAGTTGTTGATGCTTTGAATAATTTGCTCAACATCTAGTTCTCTCCTATAGAGACCATTTCTAATTTAGGAAAATGTTTCCTCCATAATATCAACAATCCCCTAGATGCTCCATCAAATGCTACCATAGCTTACTCCCAGTGAATTCATTTCTAGAATGTCGAGTCTCCTTACTCCTTGGATAGTTTTGTTTCCTGTAATAAAACTATGTCCACTTTTTCACTTTTTGTTTCATGCTTGATTAAAAGTCTTTTGTTAGGGGTCTTAATGACTCTAACATTCCATAAGATTACTTTCATTGCTCATAAGGAGAGTTTCCCAGTCTCCTCTTTTTCAATGTTTTCTCTAGTGTTGTTTAGATTCTAGCCACTATTTTTCTTCTATTTTATTGGATCTTGTTCCACGCACCTTTATGTTTTGAGTTGGGGTGAAAAGCCCTATTTTTTTATTCCAATTCTATTTGAGGTATTGTTAATCTTTCTGTGACCATTGGTTCTAAATCTTCATATATTACTTATTTCATTGTATCATCACATAGCTCACCTCCAACTTTGTGAAGTGCTTCATTGGTTAAGGAAGTCAAAGTGTTTCCCATTTTCTTTGTTTCCTCACCATCTTCCTTAGTTGTAACTTTTCTATTTATTTTCTTGACTCATCACCTAGGAACTCTATGGGAAGTGATATGTGTAAACCATCTTCATGAAACATGTTTTGTATTTCACCAACTGAATGGATTGGCTTGTTGATCTCAGTGCGAACCTTATCACTAATGTTTAATACTTCTCATGTGTCTTTCTCTGTCTCTATTTCCCTCTCTTGAAAAATGCATTGAGAATTTTTAGCCCTTGATTTTGTAAAAAATTGATTTTGACATTTTAAAATTCCCATAGCCTTTACAGGGTAAGCATCTTAGATTTGGACCCTCATAATATATTTCTTGTACCCAATTTCCTTCTGATGTTTCTAGTTTCATTGATTTAGGAAATCCCAGGTCCTTATTTTGAGCAAGATGCACATCCTTATGTTTTCATCTACATTTTAAAGGGTGTTCATATCCTTCAATTGGAACATTCCTATTGTGTTGCCTACTAATTTTAGGATGTCAAGGTCCCTATACTCCAAAGGGAGATTTTTGACCTGAACCCAAAAAGGGGCAAAAGAAATTTCAGCCTTACTTGCATTAAAATTGGGTTGCTAGGGTTGGTAGTATAGTCCTTCTCCATTCAAAAATATACATTATTCTAAAAGACAATGTTTCTATCTTATTTTTTAGGAAATTTGACCACAAAGAAACCTTCTTCTAAAATGAATAGCTCTTTATAGCATGCCAATTTTGTTCTATCCATTCAATCAAAGTAGATTTTGGGATAGAGTTTTTCTAGATTTTACCAATTAATGCAGAGACCTTGAGCTCTTCCATCCTTCCTTCAAGAAATGAGTCTAGAATTTGAACACATAGATCTTGCTCCTTTAGCAGATTTTGGGATTGTCCTAATGTTTGTTTGAGGTAGAAGACTAGGATGAACTCCTTCTTCTATGGATTCTTCTATTGTTTTTTATGGTTTCTTGCTCGTTGTCTAGTTTCCTTTTTGGGGAAAGATTTACTTTCCCATTTTAGATTATAGGATTCATGTCTTCTATTCACCCAATCTACTTTTTTTTCTATTGACTCTTGTTGGTTTTGGTTCATGGTTCTCATGCAGAGTTTAGATCTAATTGATCTAGGAGTGGTTTTCCTTTTTGACACTTGTTATATTCTTTATCCCTGCTAGAAATGATTTGTTGTCTACTCATTTTTCCTTTTCCTTCTAATTGAGAATACTTACATTCCCCCTTTATTTTTTATGAAAGGGTAAACCTCCATAATATGGGTAGGGCAATTCCTTTCTCAACCTTGAGTTCTCTTGAAATTTGTTGCCATTGTATTTCTCATTTTGAAATATAATACACAAGTCCAAATGAAGGGCAGTGGAGCTAATACCCTCCAAGACTCCCTGAGCTATCCATAAAGACTTAGAAGAGCACTCAGGTCCTACAATCAAATGGGCATCTAAAACCACTATTGTTTCAAATCCAAAAGTTGAAGATGTTCCATTCACTACAATAACTATAACTAGCATAGCATTCGGTCCCCTAGTAGTTTCTTGTAGGTAAAACACCAAGTGTTTTTCATGACCAATTTATGAAGACATTATAAGAAAGATGGGCATTAAGTAGAAAATAAAATTGATGATTCTGAAGCCATTGTAGATAACAACTATAGGAAATAAAAGGGAAGAGAAAATGTACAAAGGAGATGGATGATGATGAATGATGATCCCCACAAATACAAATAGCTAAGTTGTAGTTAACTTTAATTAAGTAATGTACAAAGCTAGCTCATTTATGTTTGACAAACTATGGTATTCCACATTTTAAGAATTTGAAGTACCAACATATCCTATCGTAAGCTTTGTTAAAGTCCAAATGCATTATATCACCATTTTGCAAGTAAAACACCAACTGCTTCCTTCACTAGCCAATGAAGATATTATAATAAAGATGGTTGATTATGAATGATGATCCCCACAAATTTAACTAGCTAAGTTGTAATTGACTTTAATTAAACAACAAACAAAACTAACCCATGATATTATAAGATATTATAGGAAAGAAAAGGGAAGAGAATATGTGCAAAGGAGATGGATTATGATGAATGATGATCCCCATAAATACAAATAGCTAAGTTTTAAAGTTGACTTTAATTAAATAATAAACAAAAGTAGCTCATATGTTTGACAAACTATGGCATTCCAACATTTTAAGACTGAAGTTCCAACATATCCTATCATAAGCTTTGGCATAGTCCAATTTAAGATCAACAATACATTTTTTCATTCTATTCAGCCCATTCAGTAGTTTCCCATGCCAAAATTAGGTTATTAAGAATATATCTTCCTCCAAGAAAATCAATTTGTTATGATCTATCAATACCTTGAACTACTAGTTTAATTTGAATAGCCAATGCCTTCACAAAAATTTTGTAAGAAGTATTTAATAGAGCAATAGGATGCCATCCTAAAATAGCATATCTTCATTTTACCCTTTAGACAGAAGTTTGATTAATCCTTTATTTATGTTTGAGCCTAAGGAACTTTTTCCAAAGGCTTCCAAGTAAAGTAGATAAGAGTCATCTGTGAGGACACATTATCTAATAAAACTCTAGCTTGCAGCCCATTAATACCTAGACTTTTATTGTGGGCCACAGAAGAAAGAGCATGTTTGAAAATCTCTTCTAAGGATAGAATTTAGTCTAAAAACCAACTATAACTAGGGTCTATTTCATTTGTAATATAATCTTAGACTATCTCTTCAAGAGTTTTTCGAATGTCCTCCCAATGACTTTACTCTTTGAAGAGTTTCACATAGAAATTTTGAAACAACATAGTTATCTTAGTACCTGATCCGTATACAACGAACTATGTTCATCCATTATAGCATAAATTATCTCCATCTAATATTTGTAATTCAAACAATTAAAAAAAACTTTGACCCTCTATTATCATCCTTAATCTATCAAATTCTTGATCTTATTCTAGCACATTGTCCTCTAGAAATTTTAAGTTTATGTAATTGTGCTTCTATAGAGGCAATAGAAGCTTGAATATTTATGTTTTTTATTTAAAAAGGGGGTAAAAACAAGTTTTGAAGAGACCCTGGAAACCCTTTACAACCACAAAACATCAGCAGAACCATAGCTGACCCATAGAAATTGGTTTTGACAATCTCTGAAACCCAATAAAGCTATAGCAAAATTGCCAGTAGGATTAACCCACCCAAAATCCAAAGGGTCAACCTACACAATACCGGATCCCAAACATGAAATCCATACACTCTTGACCCGAGGGTGAGATTCAGACACATATTTCAGGAGACCTTTCTTCTTTCTTTAAACAATGGTCCATGAGATATCATTATCCAAATCCAAACCAAGAAAGGGAGGATTGGAAATCCTCTCTGAAGTTCCAATAGGGGTCAACACATGAGAAGAGGCAATAGGGGTCAACACATGAGAAGAGGCATGCCTAACTAGGGAAGCCAACCACTAAGAAGCTAGCACACAAACCAGAGGAGGCATGCCAACATCACCCATAAATGTAGGGGTGGGATCTAAAGTAGGATGATCAACCACAAGTAATCTAGGTGGATTAGGAACTACCACATCATTAGAAACCATCACATCATCAACAATAAGAGACACAGAAGCCTCTGAATCAGGAACCTCTTCAACCACATCCATATTCAGGTGTTCTTGTAAATCATTCTTCCACTAGGAGGAAGATCATGAAACCTTCAAGTGAGGGCACACCGAAGCTAGATGTCCTATAGAAAAACACTACCTACACTGAAAGGGAATTCCTTTGTAATCCAAATTTGACTCCAGAAATGATTAGCAACCTATAAAACAACCTCCACCAAGAGAGGCTTAGATAAATCTAACTCCACAAGAATGCGGGCATAGGTGGTGTGAGAGAACAAAGAAGTGGCATGATCCACCATAATAAAATGTCCCAAAGAATTTCCAATCCCAGTATAGCAGGAATTACACCAAAAATGAAGTGGGAGATTCAAGAGATGAATCCAAATAGGCAACCAATTGAAGAACTTGATAAGAGGGTTAAAAGAGGAAACCTGATGAGTCAAAAATATGACTCAGTTATTTCTATATGTCTCCTATTTTAAGACTTTGAATTTACACTATGGCATATATATATATATATATATATATATATATATATATATATATATATATATATATATATTACTGTGATTATATTTGTCTTTTGGATAATTTATATGCATGCTTAGTATTTATTCCTTTAGATGAAATATTTTGACTGATTACTGTGAATTCTATTTTCAAATGCATACTTTATGAAATTCTTGCCCAGGTTGTATGTGATTGCATGAAAGATACAATAAAGGGCATTCTGGAGGCCTCTAGACCCCTCCGGAGCAACTTCCTTCATGAAGAACCCAAGCCATGGAGATCTCCAGATTCCTACAACGCTACAAGAGAGTCATCCTCCCCTTGAGTCGATGATTAACAAGGCCAATCCAAGGGTCATTCAGGAATCCACCGATGCGCACTTGCCAACATGTCTAGCTATTCATCCTAGCGACACAACTTATTTACAACTCTGAAGTCCACGCCCACATGTCACTTTACTCTATGATAACCAAAGTATCCATCAGTTAGTGTCTGCACCACTTCTAGGATCTACTTAACTGCTGATAATTAGGTTGATATGAATTTGTGATCTAAAGTTAGATTGCAAAGAAATTGCTAATGCATTAAATAAAGAAACTAGCTTAGTCCAATTTCATTCTAGTTAGGATATAGTATAGTTATTGCTTTCAATAAAGGTTCAGATGTATAAGTAGGATCCCAGTGGTCTCACTTAGTTATTTCTAGTTCTAGTTCTAGGTTTTAGTCAAGTATTGTTATTTTTCGTCAAGAAGCGAATCTTCCTGCTCGTTCGTGTATCAATACCCATCTGGGATTATCTTTAATGCATATGAAAGGGAATTTATGTTGAAGTTGATTAAGTTTAAGAGGATCATCTCCAGCTAGGAAAGTAGGGCCTGCTTCCCCAACTAGGAGGAGATCTCTTAGTATTTATCCGTGTTTTCTTTCTATACTTTTTGTTCATTGTTAATGTTATGTGTATTAATATCATCTTTCAATTTCTTCTTTCATGTGGATGTTTTAGATACCTAGAGATTTGTCCTTTAAATCTAAAAATACCAAAAAGAAGCATTTGTTATTTTGTGAAACAGCATTGTTTTATTCAGAGTATTTCATTGATGTGGATTGATAAGATACATTTTGATGCAGTTAATCTGAGTTTCATTTCAAAAGAAAATATATTAGTTTCAATTACAACATGTGTGTTTCTTTCAGCAAGTAGGCTAAATTAAATTCTAGTAAGATTCCTTCAGCAGCTGATTCAAACCATTAATCCCACAAGATTCAGATTACATTCAACCCACACACAAGAAAGTCTTACCGCAGATAGCTCCAAACACCTCCGAATTGATAAATTAAATGATGATGAATTAAAGACCACTACATCAACCTCATTAAAACCTAAGGCTTTGTTGCAAGTATGTGCAGATGATGTTGTCATTGATGTCAACAAGATTGTGTGGTCATTGGTCTCAAGTGTATGAGTAAGAGATGTTGCAAGAGTATGAGCAGTTGGTGTTGAGTGGATGATGTCTCTGATGATGAGGAAGTGTTGAAGATGGGGATAATAAGTTTCTGGTGCTTGGTTTCCAAGTGTTTTTGAGAAAATTTGAATAAAATAAGAAAATAGTGTGTGGCAGTGGTATTCTATGTTGCAGAGTAGTGTTCTGGTTTTGCTCCACATTTCCCTTATATTGAATATCTATTTATGAAATTTGGATATGTTGTTTAGAGGTATTCATAGGTGCTTCATGTAGAATTTGGCATGCTAGCTCGATATGCAGAGGAAGGTGTGTTCACCAGAGTGTGAACTGTGTATTGCAGAGGTGTCTGGGAGAAATGTTTTTGCTCTGCATTTCTCCGCAAAGTGGTTTCAAGTCTTGTGGTTCTAGAAGTGTGCTTATAAGGTTAATATCTATCTTTAGTCAAATTTTTTTATTGTTTGGTGCTTTGGGAGATGATTTATTGAGTTTTAGTGTATGACATAGACATTTGTGTATGCTGGGTAAACAGGATAAGGTTGTGCGGTAGGTGAAAGTTGTTGCAGAGGAATTTGTTAGTTTTTAGGATGTTTTTGGGACATTATAGACTATGCTCAAGTATGGCATGTGATTTGCAAGTTGTCTCTAGGTTTGAGGAAGTGTATACATAATTGTTTATGGTGTTTACACCGGTTTAGCTGACCTTGGGTGTTTACACTAAATTACGGAGCTGCTTCGACAATTGTGGAAGCATGGTGCAACGTGTATGAATGGATTTAGGTCCAAGATAAGGTGTGTTGAGGTCCACCTTCATTCCTTTCCACCACGGGAATGTTTTGGGTTTGACCTAATTTGAATTTGCAAAATTAAGGAAGCCTTGTCGAGATTGGAGAAAGTTCTTAAGATTATAGATGGTATAAATAAGTGTTGAGTCATTAAAGGATTGTAAGATAGATGAGGGTGATGGATGTGATGTGAATTATAGAGTGATAGAGTGCGAATTGGTGCAAGCATAGTGTGAAGTTTCATGTGTTAGATTACTAGATGCAGTGAGTAGAAGGTGTCTACAATTCCTTAGTGAGACTGCGAAGGTGATGATGGCATTGTGGTGGACTTCTCTATTGCATTGAGATAGTTTTCTCCTTGTAACAATCTTCTCTATCTTCTTCTCTATTCTGGCAGTGAGCCTTTCTTTCTTTGGGTAGTGATCCCTCTGGCAATGAGCCTATTCTTTGGGCAGTGATCCCTCTGGCAAAGAGCCTATTGTTTTTCGGTGGTGATATCACTTTATACTATAAGCTAATCCTCACCGTGGTTTTTCCCTTCTTGGATTTTTCACATAAATCTAGTGTTCTCTTGTGTTTGATGTTGATTTGATTCGGTTTATGTTATTTACTTTCATGCTTAATCATCACAATAGTTTAATGTTTAATTGAATTGATGTGAATCTAAATATGTTTGAGGGATTTGGAATTATAAGTTACAACTAATTCACCCCCCCTTTCAGTTGTCTTGTGCATTCAACAATTGGTATCAGAGTCAGGTTCCTTGGAAGAAAGCTTAACTGCTTGAGGTAGATCTAAGATGGCACACAAGAAGAATGTTCCCCTATTTGATGGAACCGATTATGCATTCTAGAAAATAAGGATGGAAGGTTATCTGATCTCTCTTGGATATGAGATTTGGAAGTCTGTTGAGACTTAATACACTATACCAGAAAATGGTCCAAGTACTGCAAATGAGATCAAGGCCTATGAAACCAATGGTAAAGCAAGGTATGCTATTTTAAGTGGTCTTACTAATTCTAAATTGATGAAAGTTATGAATCTGAAAACTACTAATGAAATCTCTAAAAAGTTAAAAATTATTTATAAAGGATATGATAAGTTCAACCAAGCTGAAATACAGAATTTGAAGCTCATGTTTGAGACCATGCAAATGTTTGAAAATGAAAACATTACAAGATACTTACATAAGGTGGATGAATTTGTCAATAGCATCAAAGGACTTGATGGAGAATTGGAAGAAAAAGAAGTGGTATTGAAGGTACTTAGAACTCTTCCTAAAGCTTACAGTCATAAAGTTTTTGCTATTGAAGAATTACAAAATCTAAATCAGTTTACCAAAGATTAGTTACTTAGTACCTTAACTGCTTTTGAAATGAGAGAATTTGGTGCAAGTAGTGCAAAGGCTGAGACTGCCTTCAAGGCTGACAAATCTGAGAAGACTGTGGAATCAGATCAGGAGGATTCTAACAATGTGGAAGCTAACTTTGTGAGAAAAATGAAATTTGGTACTTGTAAGTACAGTGGTAAGTTGTCTTTCAAGTGTTTCAGTTGTGGCAAGATAGATCATTATGCTTCAAGATGTTTGGAAAGAATTTTGAGAAGCAAAAGTAGGGAGAACAAAAGTAGAGTGCCTAAGAAAAGCTACTATGTTAGAGAAGATGCAAGTATATCTGATGAATCTGATTATCAAAATGATGAGGATAATGAATGTCCGTTCATAGCTTTAAAATATGATATTGTTTCTGCTAACTCTAAGAGATGTGTGAAGGAAAGGGCTCCGGAAGTAAGTCTTAATACCGAAGGCACTTTGATGTCTACTTTTCATATCAGATAGGAAAAGAACTACTAGGTCATTGACAGTAGATGCTCAAATCATATGACCGGTGATAAGAGTAAGTTTGTTGAACTTGAAAAATATGATGGAGGACTAGTTAGATTTGGTGATGATACATCTACTAAGATATGTGGAAGAGGTTCAATCAGTTTTGATGGCAAGAATAATACTGATGATGTTATTTATGTTAAGGGTTTAAAGCATAACCTCTTGAGTGTTGGATAAATGTGTAGCAAATGATACAATCTTGTGTTTCAGGATGGTGGCTATGAGATCATAAAAGATTCCAAAACTGTGATAGCTGCTAGAAAGAGGACAAATCAAAATGTTTATCAACTCAAATGTGGTGATGGTTATTATTTCATGACTCAGATTAGTGAGAGTTGGCTATGGCATAGAAGATTGTGTCATATCAATTTTGATAGCCTGGTAAGAATAAGTCCAGTTCAAGTTGTGAGGGATCTACCAAAGATTACAAAGCCTATTAATGCTATTTGTAAGGAATGTCAAGTTGGAAAGCAAGCAAGAAGAAATTTCAAAGTCAAGGATTAATCTTCTATCGGACTATTTGAATTGGTGCATACAAATCTTTTTAGTCCTACCAAAGTAAGGATTTTTCAAGGTGACAGGTATTTCATGCTACTGATTGATGATTATTCTAGAATGACATGGGTTACTTTTCTTAAAGAAAAATTAGAAGCCCTAGATAAGTTCAAAGGATTCAAAGTCATGGTTGAGAATGAAATGGATATGAGAATCAAATGTTTGAGGTCTAACAGAAGTGGAGAGTTCACCTCCAATGAGTTTAACATGTTTTGTGATAATCATGGAATAAAGAGGCACTTATCTACCCCTAGGACTTCTCAACAGAATGGAATGATTGAAAGAAATAATAGGATTGCTCAAGAAGTTGCAAGGACAATGATTAAGGAAGCAAATCTACCTAAGGTCTCCTAGAGAGAAGCAATTCATACTACTATTTATATACTAAACAGAGTGCAAGCAAGAACAAATAGTACAAAGACTCCTTATGAGTTATGGTATGGAAGGATTCCTACTGCCAAGTACTTCAGAGTGTTTGGAAACAAATATCAAAAGGGATGAAGAAAACCTAGGAAAATTTGATGCAAGGTCTGATGAAGGTATCTTCGTTGGATATTCTAATAAAAGCATAGCTTATTGATACTACAACAAGAGGCTAAGAAGGATCGTTGAGAGTGTAAATGTCAAAGATGATGAAGATCTACAAAAGTGTTGGGATAAGGTACCATTAACCTTGTAAATCCTAATATTATATTATTCCATGTATTATTTGTAATTTGTAATTACCTATAAGGAGATGTACAAGTTTCACTAGAAGTGGTAAAAATTATTTACTGTCCACGGTAATTACAGAGTTACTACACCAGTAAGTTTCAGAGTTACTGGTGGTAGTTACAGGATGTTATTTACTATGATAATTGGTAATTGGTCAAAGTGGGGTGCACATGTGGAGGAATCAACTATTTTTAGTGTTATGACGCACATCATAGATGTTGTAAGAAGGTGTAAGAGATTCTATGATAACTGTAAGTTGTCATAAGAATCTATGACATTTATGACAACATATGATGCATCATAAGATGTTGTAAGTGGCTATTTTTGGCTCCTAGGAGTTTAAGCTTGCATGGGCATCTTTTTCCAAGTGTAGGATACATGTATGACATCTTTTATGACCCCGTAAGAGCCTATTTTTGTCTATGGACGCCCAAGGTTGTTTGTTGACTCTTGACAAGTGTTATGATCTTGTAAGAAGTCACTGAATGTTGCATATTCCAAGGTGGAGGTTGTGTAAACTCTATAAAGCCATGGCATAGTAGATGAGATGCATAATAGGTTTATATGTACTCATGTGCTATTGGAATATTGTCAGATTGAAGACTGAAGGAGAGATTGGTGGTGTTGTATTGTAAATCATTTTTAGATTAATACAAACATTGGGCCTCTTTCTTATGTGGAGTTTTTTTACCTGAAAGGGTTTTCTCCACGTTAAACATTGTGTTATGTGTTCAGATTTCTAATTTTGCATTTCTGTGAAGCATAGTTTCATTTCTTGTTACAATCTCCATTAATAATACACACTTAAAAGATTGCATGAATTTATTTGAATCAAATTTCCATTGAAGTAGTGTTGCTTTCATTTCTAACATTTGGTATTAGAGCCTGGCCAGATTTGACTCTTGGGTGGTAGTGTGGAAGTTGTAACTGCAGTGGGAGATTTGGTTGTGTTTGTTTTGTAAATCTTGTGTTGATATTATGGTTGGATCCACCGTTGCATCAACCTCTCGGTTGGACATTGAGAAGTTCAACGAAACAGGGTATGAGTTGTGGAAGATGAAAATGGAAGATTTGTTGGAAGAAAGAAACCAGTGGTTGGCTATCCAAAAAGAGAAGAAACTTGATGATGTCTCTCTGGATGAGTGGACAAAACTGGATAAGAAGGCATAGGGAACCATCCATTTGTGTCTTTCAGATTATGTGTTACTGAATGTCACAAAGGAAGAGACTGCACATAAATTGTGGAATCGGTTGGGTGAGATCTACCAAGCCAAGAGTATGGTAAATAAACTTTGTTTAAAAGGGAAGTTGTTTTCTTTGAAAATGAAAGAGGGTGAGTCGGTTGCAAAGCATTTAAATTATTTTAATTTGTTGATGAGTCAGCTTGCTTCAGTAGATGTTGAAGTTGATGAGAAAGATAAATGTATCTTGCTTCTTTGTTCTTAACCTAAATCATGGAAAAATATCATTTTGGCTATCCCTGTTAACCTCACAGATCTGAAGTTGGATGTTCTTGTTGTAGTTTTACTAGCACAGGAATTGAGGAATAAGAGTTTGAATAGTTTAGGTGATGCTCTTAGTATCAAGGGAAGGTCTAAGGAAAGGGGACCTAAAGGAGATCAGAAAGGGGCTAAGGACAAGTCCAAGGGCTGGTCTAAGACTCTTGGTAAAAAGAATAGAGTTAAGTGCTGGAACTGTGGTAAAAGGGGACATGTGAAGGAGTGCAGAAACCCCAAGAAACAGTGGGAGAGTGCTTCAGATAAGTCCTCGAATGCAGGTGAAGATGTTTTACTTTCTGCATGTAATGTTGTTTCTAATGATCGCTGGTTGGTTAACTCAAGATGCTCATTTCATATGACCCCACATAAGGAATGGTTCTCCACATATGAAGAATATGATGGAGGTAATATCTACCTTGGTGACAACTCTTCATATCCAATTGTTGGGAAAGGAAATGTATTATTGTGTTTCATTGATGGGAGGATTAAAACCCTCCCTGGTGTTTTGCATGTTCCTAGATTAGCTAGAAATCTGATTTTAGTTTCAATGTTGAATTATTTGGGAATGCATGTGATATTTGACAAGCATGGCTACAGATTAGTGAGAAGGAACTTGGTGGTAGTGAAAGGGAAGAGATTCGGGAACTTGTTTAAGCTTGAAGCCACTATAGTTTGTAATGCCTCTTATGTTTCTAAGGCTTCTGAAAACACTTGTATGTTGTGGCACTGCAGATTGGGCCACAAAAGCAATAATGTATTAAAAACTATTAAGAATAAAGAATTGTTGGACAGTTTCTCTTATTCTGATGAGCACTTTGATTTCTGTAAGCATTGTGTGTTTGGTAAATAAAACATAAAATCATTTCCTTCATGAAGCAATAAAGCAAAAGACAAATTAGAAATTATTCATAAGAATGTGTTTGGACCTATGGATAATGAGTCTATTGGAAAATCTCATTATTTTGTCACCTTCATTGATGATGTATCTAGATATACATGGATTTATTTTATGAAACATAAATTTGGAGTTTTCACTAAGTTTAAGGAATTCAAAGTCTTAGTAGAGAACCAATCAGGTTTAAAGATAAAAATATTAAGATCTGGCAATGGAGGGGAATATTGCTCTAAGGAATTTGATGAGTTTTGCAAGCATGCATGTATAATCAGACAAAAGACAACTCTGTCTACACCACAACAGAATGGTGTTGCAAAAAGGATGAACCTAACAAATATGGAAAGAGCCAAAAGTATGTTTAGTGATGCATAGTTGGATGAATGCTTTTGGGTAGAGGCTGTGTCTACTGCTTGCTACTTGATAAATAAATCTCCTTGTAAGGCTCTTGATTCAACAACTTATGAAGTGTGGACAGGTAAGAAACCTTCTATTTCACATTTAAGGGTTTTTGGCTATGAGGATTTTGTTCATGTGCCTAAGGAAAAGTGATCTAAGTTGGATCCAAAAGCTGAAAAGTGTACATTCATTGGATATGGTGATAATGTGAAAGGTTATAAGCTTTGGAATCCACTAACCTGCAAGATTATCTTTTCTAGAGATGTTATTTTCAAGGACCTTAGAGCTATTTCTGAACCTGAGCAGCCAAAAGAAAAAGAAGAAAAGGTAAAGAAGGTGCACTTTGATTTAGAGCAGCAAGATGCACCTCAGGAAGAACAAAATGATGGATTTAGGGGTGAAGAAGAAGAAGAAGATTCAACTAGTTCTGATGAAGATGAGTCTATTGTTACAGAAGAAGTTGGTGAGATGATCATGCAGAAGAATGAGTAGAGTCTCTTACTCCATCCTTGAGAAGATCCACAAGACAATGGAATCCAGTTGACAGGTATAGCCCACCAGATTTCCGTTGTGTATATGCCTTATTGAGTACTAACGATGAGCCTAGATCCTATAGGGAAGTTATTTATGTAGATGATAGTGAGACTTGGCAATTAGCCATGCATGAGGAGATGATGGTTTTAGAATCTTGTAACACCTCAGATCTTGTTTGTTTTCCCAAAGGAAGAAAGGCCATAGGATGTAAGTGGGTCTTCAAGAAGAAGTTTGGAGCAGACGGGTCATTGGAGAAGTACAAGGCTAGACTAGTAGCCAAGGGCTACTCCCAGAGAGAGGGAGCTGATTTTGCTGAGATTTTATCTCCTATTGCTAAGATGACTTTTATTAGATTTCTTTTATCCATTGCTGCAACTTATGATTGGGAGATTGAGCAAATGGATGTTAAAACTGCGTTCTTGCATGGAGATCTTGAAGAAGAAATTTATATGCAATAGCTTACAGGTTTTGAGGTAAAAGGAAAAGACCATTGGGTTTGCAGGTTAAAGAGGCCTCTCTATGGTTTGAAACAGTCCCCTAGAATGTGGTATCAAAATTTTGATTCATTTGTTTTAAAATTAGGTTTTGTTAGAAGCGAGGAGGATCGTTGTGTTTAGATTTACTGTATTGATGATTCTATATTGGTTATTGCATTGTATGTTGATGACATGTTATTTTTTAGCAATACTAAAGGTATGATCAGTGAGCTTAAAGCCCAACTTTTAGGTGCATTTGATATGAAGGATCTTGGAGCTACCATGTATATTCTGGGAATATAGATAAGAAGAGTTAGAGTTAACAGAAAGCTTTGGTTGTCACAAAGTAAGTATGTGAATACTATTTTGTAGAGGTTTAGTTTGCAGGACTGTAACCCAGTTAGAGTTCCTTTACCCATTGGTACTAAGCTTTCATTAGATATGTATCCAAAGACTAAGGATGATTTTGAGGATATGTCTAATGTGTTATATGCTAGTGTTGTAGGGAGTTTGATGTATCCAATGGTTTGCACTAGACTGAATATTGCCCAAGCAGTGGGAGTTTTGAGAAAATTTATGTCTAACCCTGGTAGACAGCATTGGAATTATGTGAAGAGGGTGTTTAAATATCTTGCAGGTACTCCTGATCATTGTTTGGTTTATCCTGGTACTTATAGTGCTGATAAATCTTTGGACATACAGGGTTTTGTTGATGTAGATTGGGCAGGTGACTTGGATAATCGAAGGTTCACTAGTGGATATGTGTTTACTTTGTTTGGAGGTGTAGTGAGTTGGATGAGTAAGAGGCAGCCCACAGTTGCTTTTTCCAGCATAGAAGCAGAGTATATGGCTATTACCCATGTCTCTAAAGAGGCAATTTGGTTAAGGAGACTATGTACACGTATTGGATTTAATTGTAGGATCATTCAGATTGGTTGTGATAGCTAGAGTGTTATCTATTTGGCCAAGAATCCCATATATCATTCTCAGACTAAGCATGTTGATGTTCAGTATTACTTTGTTTGAGAGTTGGTTGCAAATGGAGAGATTGAGATGAAGAAAATAGACACTTAGGAGAATGTTGCAGATTCATTGACCAAACTTGTGAGCATAGAGAAGTTCGTGTGGTGCAGAGAGGCCATGGGCCTTTTTTCTAGTGCCTAATTATTTTTTATTTGATTTCCTATGGGCTGATTTACAATGTATAATGTCAAGTGGGAGAATGTTGGGATAAAGTTCCATTAACCTTGTAAATCCTAATATTGTATTATTCCATGTATTATTTGTAATTTGTAATTACCCATAAGATGTACAAGTTTCACTGGCAGTGGTAAAAATTATTTACTATCCATGGTAATTACGAATTTACTACACCGGTAATTTTTGGAGTTACTAGTGGTAGTTATGGGATGTCATTTACTATGGTAATTGGTAATTGGTCAAAGTGGGGTGCACCTGTGGAGGAATTAGGTATTTTTAGTGTTATGATGCATGTCATAGATGTTGTAAGGTGTAAGAGATTCTATGACAACTGTAAGTTGTCATAATAATCTGACATTTATGACAACATATGATGCATCTTAAGATGTTGTAAGTGCCTATTTTTGGCTCCTAGGCATTCAAGCTTGCATTGGCATCTTTTGCTAAGTGTAGGATGCATGTATAACAACTTTTATGACCTCGTAAGAGCCTATTTTTGTCTATGGATGCCCAAGGTTGTTTGTTGACTCTTGACAAGTGTTATGAGCTTGTAAGAAGTCATTGAATGCTGCATATTCCAAGGTGGAGGTTGTGTAAACTCTATAAAGCCATGGCATAGTAGATGAGATGCATAACAGGTTTACAGGTACTTAGGTGCTGCCAGAATATTGTCGAATTGAAGACTGAAGGAGAGATTGGTGGTGTTGTTGTATTGTAAATCATTTTTAGATTAATACAAACATTGGGCCTCTTTTTTGTGTGGAGTTTTTTTACCTCAAAGGGTTTTCTCCACATTAAACATTGTGTTATGTGTTCAGATTTCTAATTTTGCATTTCTGTGGAGCATAGTTTCATTTCTTGTTACAATCTCCATCAATAATACACACTTAAAATATTGTAAAAATTTATTTGAATCAGATTTCTATTGAAGTAGTGTTGCTTTCATTTCTAACAAAAAGAACTTAGAAGTAAATGGATATGAATTAGATGGATCTTCTTGCGGAGAAGAAGAAAATGCTAACGAAAAGGAAGTGCAGGTTGAAGATGAAGGAGCTCTAAAAAAGACTCCTAAAGCTCCCAAGTATGTGCAGAAGCATCATTCTAAAGATCAGATCATTGGTTATAAGAACAAAGGTGTGCGAACAAGAAGGAAAGCCATTGAAGAACAAGTAAATCTATGTTTACTCTCTAAAGTTGAACCTAAGATAGTAATTGAAGCATGCAAGGATGAGTATTAGATCAAGGCTATGGAAGAAGAACTAATGCATATTGAAAAGAATCAAACTTGGGAATGTGTCCCAAGACCAATAAACAAAAATGTGATTGGAACTAAGTGGGTATTCTAGAACAAACTGAATGAGAATGGGGAAGTGGTAAAAAACAATGCAAGGCTTGTGTGTAAAGGTTACTCACAAGTAGAAGGAATAGACTATGAGGAAACTTATGCTCTAGTGGCAAGAATGGAGGCCATCAAGATGTTTTTGGCTTTTGTAGCACATAAGGATTTCAAAGTATATCAGATGGATGTGAAGTTTGCTTTCTTGAATGGTGAATTGGAAGAAGTATACATAGAACAACCGGATGGATTTTAGTTGTCAGATAAACTAGATATGGTTTGCAGGTTGAAGAAGGCACTATATGGATTGAAGCAAGCCCCCAGAGCTTGGTATGTAAGGTTAGACAGGTACTTATTATAGAAAGGATTCAATAAAGGTACCATGGATAGCAATATGTACATCAAAGTAGGAGAAGATAAAATTCTGATTGTGGAAGTATATGTAGATGATATAATCTTTGGTGGAAATGAAAGTATGTGTAAGAGTTTTGCAGATGAAATGTAGAAAGAATTTGAAATATCAATGTGTGGGGAAATGAACTTCTTCCTTGGGCTATAGATCAATCAAACAGATAAAGGTAAATTTTCATTTCACAATCAAAGTATGGCAAGGAGATGTTAAAGAAGTTTGGAATGAAAGATTCTAAACCAGTATGTACCCCTATGACAACTGGTTGCAAGTTGAGCAAGAATGATGAATCTCCTAAGGCTGATCAAATAAGGTATAGATCAATGATTGGAGGATTGCTATATTTAAATGCTACTGGACTGGATATTATGCATGCAGTTTGTCTTGTGGCTAGATTTCAAGAAGATCCTAAAGAGTCACATGTTGCAGTAGTGAAGAGGATATTCAGACATTTAAAGGGCACTTTGGATCATGGCTTCTGGTATCCAAAGGATAATGACTTTGCTCTAAGTACTTATACAGATGTAGATTGGGTTGGTTGTGTAGATGATAGGAAAAGTACAAGTGGTGGTGCATTCTTTCTTGGAGGCAAAGTGGTGTCATGGTTAAGTAAGAAGCAAGATTCAGTATCTTTGTCTATTGCAGAGGCATAATTAATACATTTATGCAGCATCTTGTTGCACATAAGTGTTGTGGATGAGGCAAACCTTGAAGGATATAAGAGTTGTAGATGATGAACCTGAACCTATTCCTATCTTCTGTGATAATACAAGTGCTATTAACATTTCGAAGAATCTGGTGATGCACTCAAGGATAAAACATATCTCAATCTGGTATCACTTTCTGAGAGAGAAGGTTGTAGAGAATGAAGAGAAGCTTGAGTATGTGTCTGTACAAAGAATCAGGTTGTTGATATGTTCTCTAAGGCTCTTCCTAAGGAAACATTTGTGTATCTCCAAGAGAAGTTAGGGGTTATTGCCCCTCCTTCTTTAAACTAGATACATAAGGAGATGCATCAGTTCAGTGAATTTCAAGATTCATTCCTTATTATGGACTGATGTTGGAGGCTACCTCTTAGGGGGAGTAGGTAGTGGTCATGTTTGTTGTTGTAGTTAGGGGGAGTAAGTTCTAATGCAAGTTGTTTCTAAGGGGGAGTATGAAGAGCTGTAAAGGAAAAGATGTTGCATAGCAATAGAGAGTAGGTACAAGTTTGAGTAGTTGTCTAATTTAAGTGAGAATGAAAGAGAGATGTGTAGCCCTTTGCCATTGATGTCAAAGGGGGAGAGAGAGAAATGTGAAAAAGGAAAGAGTTAGTTGTCAAGAAGAGAGTAGCAAGCCAAGGGGGAGAGCAAGAGAAAGGAAAAGAGTTGGTATAAATCATAGTATTGAGGATGTTGTTGTGTTACATCAATGGTATCTCACATTATGTGTTGCCATCAATGACAAAGGGAGAGATTGTTGCAAGTATGTGTAGACAATGTTGTCATTGGTGTCAACTGTATGAGTAAGAGATGTTGCAAGAGTATGAGCAGTTGGTGTTAAGTGGATGCTATCTCTGATGATGAGGAAGTGCTGAAGATGGGGATAATATTTTTTTGGTGCTTGGTTTCCAAGTGTTTTTGAGAAAATTTGAATAAAATAATAAAACAGTGTGTGACAGTGGTATTCTATGTTGTAGAGTAGTGTTCTGGTTTTGCTCCACATTTCCCTTATATTAAATATATGTTCATGCAGTTTGGATATGTTGTTTAGAGGTATTCAGAGGTGCTTCATTCAAAATTTATTGTGCTAGATTGATGTGCAGAGGAAGGTGTGTTCAACAGTGTGTGAACTATGTATTGTAGAGGTGTCTAGGAGAAATGTTTTTGCTCTACACTTCTCCACAAAGTAGTTTCAGGTCTTGTGGTTCTGGAAGTGTACATATAAGGTTAATATCTATCTTTAGTCAAATTTGTTCATGGTTTGGTACTCTGGGAGATGATTTATTGAGTTGCAGTGTATGACAAACATTTGTGTATGTTGGGTAAACAGGAAAAGGTTGTGCGGCAGGTGAAAGTTGTTGCAAAGGAATTTGTTGGTTTTTAGGATGTTTGTGGGACATTATATATTATGCTTAAGCATGGCATGTGATTCGTGAGTCATCTTTGGGTTTGAGGAAGCATGTACATAATTGTTTATGGTGTTTACACTTATTCGACTGACCTTGGGTGTTTACACTAAATTGTTGAGTTGCTTCGATGATTGTGGAAGCATGGTGTGATGCGTATGAATAGATTTAGGTCCAAGTTAAGGTGTTTTGTGGTCTGCCTTCATTCCTTTCCACCACGAGAATGTTTTGGGTCTGACCTAATTTGAATTTGCAAAATTAAGGAAGCCTTATTGACGTTAGAGAAAGTTCTTAAGATTGAAGATGGTATAGATAAGTGTTGAGTCACTGAAGGATTGTAAGAAAGATGAGGGTGATGGATGTGATGCAAATTATAGAGTGATAGAGTGCAAATTTGTGTGAGTGCAGTATAAACTTCATGTGTTAGATTATTGGATGCAGTGAGCAGAAAGTGTCTACAATTCCTTAGTCAGACTGCGGAGGTGATGATGGCATTGTAGTGGACTTCTCTGTTGCATTGAGATAGTTTTCTCCTTGTAACAATCTTCTCTATCTTCTTCTCTATTCTGGCAGTGAGCCTTTCTTTCTTTGGGCAGTGAGCCTATTATTTTTCAGTGTTGATATTACTTTATATTGTGAGCTAATCCTCACCGTGGTTTTTCCCTTCTTGGGTTTTCCATGTAAATCTGGTGTTCTCTTGTGTTTGATGTTGATTTGATTCAGTTTCTATTATTTTCTTTCATGCTTAATCATCATAACAGTTTAAGGGTTAATTGAATTGATGTGAATCTAAATGTGTTTGAAGGTTTTGGAATTATAAGTTACAACTGATTCACCCCCTCCCTCTCAATTGTCTTGTGCATTCAATAGGCTTGAGTAGGAGGGCATGTTGTCTCCAAAACAAAGTGTTGGCACCAAAAATAACATTCTGATTAGATAGAGTTGAAGGCCACCACATAAAATCTCTTGGCATAGGGATGAATTTCAATTCTACCCTTAGTAATAAGATGCCACTTCTCAAAGATCTAGAGGTTTAAATCACTAAGCCAATGCCATAGTTTGTTGAATCTACAGATCAGACCTTTATGAGAAAAATAATCTTCATTTTCTAAAACTTCATCACCCAAAACTATAATAGGAGGAGACAAAGTAGGTTGAATAAAATATCTTCCAGCCACATGAGCAATAGGAACAGCATTGGTACCAACAACACACTTCTGAGGAGAACACCCCAAGTGAACAATATTCACATAAGATCCTTTACTGTGAAAAATGGAGTTAGGGCACAAAATCCCTTCACTAGTGATAAGGGATGCAGGGGAGAGAGAAGGCATAGAAATAGTGCCATGATGTACCAAACTAGCACTAGATGCAACAGCGCCACAACCCAGACCCAATGGTGACCCATGCAAATTGAAAGGTGTACACTCAACCACATATGCCACATGAACATAGCTTGTCAAGTAGCTAGAGGAGTTAGAAGACATAGAAACACAAAGATCCCACACCAGATAGACCCCAACACCCACCCACATGGAAAAAGAGCCTCCATGAAGTGTCAAATCTAGTAAGATCTCACATTCACTAGGGCAAGGAACACCCAGATCCAAACCAATGAGTGAGAAATCCATGTTACAGGTCTAAGCAGTGAGCAGGAAGAGTCCATTTCAAAATTGTTGATTCTAGAGCTTGAATCTTAATGTTGCTTAGATTTGTGTTGAGTTGTTTTCTAGCATGTTCTAATTTTAGTTAGAGATATTTTTCTCTACATTTACGCTACTAGGCTATTATCCTACCAAAGGATCAAAGGAATTGAGTACATAGAGATAGAGAGAGATAGAGAGCAGAGCACTAACACTTAAGCCATGATTCCCCTTCTTGTGGCTTGGGTGTGTAGTTCTGAATTCCCACTAGAATAGTAGCACAATAAAAAAAAATTAAGTTAGAAATATTAAGTTTGAAAGGGAGATTAGAGGATTAAGAGGTATTTTGAAAAAGAGCAATGGTGCAAAGGATGGGAAAGTGGTCAAAAAGGGTAGTTGAATAGTGATCTTTTATGAAGGCACTAGAATGAGCTTAAACTAATTCTAAATTGTGGGATATATAAAATCTATCCAACCTATTGAGTTTTATTTCCACTCCATCTCTACAATTCGACCATGTAAACCAATTATGAACATGACTTAAATGTCTACAATGTACAGGATCTATCACACTCAAAGAGTTATGATAATAAAGCTAATTTATAAACTCCTATTGGTTGAGCTTCATATGATTACACTATCTATGATCATTATGGTGTTCCACCATATTGAAGTCTCCACCTAAAATCTAATATACATTTGGTATATTTTTAGACATCCATTCCCAAAGAACAACCCATTCTTTAGAATTAGAACCGTAGACAAAATAAAACATTTTTATATCTCCATTTACAAATGTAAGAGCCCAAACACAACTATGTGAGGGATCTTCCCCATTATCAATGACATATTTATAGATCCATGAATCCATTCCTATGACAACTCCTATTCCATCATTATCAGATGTATGCAAAAAATATGCATCCTTCCATATATTATGTAGACAAGCATCTAAATAAACATATTTTTATTTGACTTGTTAAAGGAATAAGATATTAGGATTGCATTTACTAATAGCCTCTTTGATTCTATACTTCCTAGGAGGGAGAGATAATCCTCTCACATTCCAATAGAATATATCGTAATTTATAGAATGATAAAGGTAAAATGGTTTCATCCTGCAAAGGAAACACCCCAAAATAGTTGGAAAGAAAAATTGATAGAGATCTTAACCTTTGGTGAGTATTAGGGGATGGAGAGAGAGAGAGAGAGAGAGAGAAGACCATTTGGGGGAGGTTGTTGATGATGGGGAAGGAGATGGGGATGGAGAGGGGGAGAGTTCATGAATAGAAGAAGAGCAAGCAATGTGGAAAACAGAACTAGAAGGTTCTTTTCTTTTATTTAGCAACTTCCAACTATCAATAACAATGACATCCTCATAAGAAGTGGAGGCCACTATATGACATGGCTTAGCATGATAAGAAGGGAAAGAAGATGAGGGGCTAGTTTTGTGATGAGTAAATGGCATTGAGTATTGAAAATGGTAGAACACATAAAATTCTAAATAATCTAAATCATGGTAGTAGGAATAATAAACACATAATTTAAAATATAATTGTATTGATTTCTTCAAGGTTTCATACATTCACTCAATCTAATAATTTACATTACATTACAATATGGCTTTATAAAGCCATTATTATCCCATATAAAACCAACTCATCTACGGGAATGTAACTTTCCAAAACTAACTAGTGTTTTATTTACTATCACCTATTAACATTTATTTATTATTTAATTTATATAAACTATACTAAGATGTAATAATTCCAACATTCCCCCCCTTATTACATCAATCCAAAAAAAGGACAAAGCACTGCATAGACTAGAAACATCAACCCATCTAGAAACTTGACAAGGCATCTCCACCAAATCTCCTTGCTCAGCCAAGACACACCAAACTGAGCCAATCAGTGGATGTCCTAACATTCAAACTTGCCAATCCTCAAAATACCTGTGAATCAAGACATACTCAATTATTCACAAGTACACCACTCCTCTTGTGAATTGAGAAAAACTCAATTATCCATAAGAAAAACACCAACCAATTGTGAATTGAGACTTACTCAATTATCCACAATAACACTTCTCCTTTTGTGGATTGAGACAAACTCAATTATCCACAAATAAAAACCTATAAATCTATGGATCAAGACATACTCAACTATCCATAGGTACCACTCACCAATTCTATGGATCAAAACATACTCAACTATCCACAAACCAAAAAAACATCGCCATGCCCCCTTGATCATTGAGGGACTCCAAATGAAACTAGTGCTTCTCATGCAAAATATCATCTCTGAGCAAGAAGATAGCTCGAGATGATAAAAACTCCTCCAGCCTCCAATTGATTTACTTAGTCTTTACTAGCTAGATGCAGCATTAGAATCTTCAAAAATGTTGTCAAATATAGTATAGATATCCCAAGAAATATTTGATATATGTGTGGCCATAATTAAAAGCAAGAGGTTAGGTGTCAGATTCAACTGATAATGCACCCTTCAAAGTATATCAACATCTTAACTTTCCTTATCTCCAATTTCACTAAGCATGCTCTTGCCAAATAAATTATTAACTTTATATATGATATGTAGAAAGCCTTTAGAAGAAACAAAGGTATGAGACTTGAAATTGTAATCTACCAAACTAAAAAAAGTTCTCTCCCAACCAATTGTTCTATACCATGATTCTTAATCCAAGTTTCGTAAAATGACCAAACTTTAAATTAAATTTGGAGCACTTATCTTTTCATAGAATTTTAGTTATCACATAAACCATATTCACAACATGAGTGCTCTATTCAAACTGACACAATATATCTCCAACCCTCCAATAAATTGTGGTTTGAAATAAATCGCAAACAAACCTTAAATCACCAATGCCAAACCACAAATTGCAAACTATGGTTGTATGTAAAACTCATACCACTATCTTCTACCTCACTAAATATTAACAATATCCCCCAAAAACATTCTAGGTTTTGTTCCTCTCTTCATCAACTTTCGAGAACATTTTAAATTTTTTAATTGTGTTATAAACTAAGAAAGATATCATAGTTTTAGTGAGACTGTGTTAGGCTGGTATAAAAATATGTCATTTTAAAATTAGAACAATCTACCAACAACAAAATAGCACTTAATGATAACAAGTAATGCACTTGAGGATCTCTACAATGAATTTGAGTCTTACACGTTTGTGAATCCAATCTCCATGGCATCTTTTAATATATTCTATAATTTTAATGCATTGTATTAAAATATCACTTCTCCCTTATGAAGGCTCCATTGCTTCAAGACAAGAGTGGGCTGCACTATTCACATGTATAGGAAGGATAAATTCTCTAATACCATATTAAAAATGGTATAAAACATAAAATTCTAGACAATCTAAATCATGATAGCAGCAATAGTAAACATAGAATAATATAATTGTATTGATTTCTTCAGGATTTCATACATTCACTCAAGGATTTCATACATTCACTCAATCTGATAATTTACATTACATTATGATATGGCTTTATAAAGCTATTATTTTCCTATATAAAACCAACTCCTCTATAGGAATGTAACTTTCCAAAACTAACTAGTGTTTACCTGTTAACATTTATTTATTATTTAATTTATATAAACTATACTAAGATGTAATAATTCCAACATTGAGGAAATTTTACAAAGATTATGCTCTTAGGGAGATGATTGAGTTGAGTGGGATAGAGAGAAAGAGGGTGGAGGAATTTGAGTAATTTTAGGTTTCCTAACGAGGCAGTCACAAATCAAGTGTACCTATTTGCAACAAAGGAAACATGCATTAGGCTTGTTTAGATGGAGCATTAGCTAAACCATTTCCAAACTAGGGCCTATCAATCTAGTGTTCTCTCGCAATGGTTGATTTAGATCAATTTCAAATACTAGCCCTAGGATGAACCCTTAGGCTTGAAATTTTATCAATATTTTGTTTGCGTGATATTACTCTTCCAATTTGGCCCATAATATTCCTCAAAAATAATTGAAATGCCAAATTTAGGTATGGTAACTTTGTCTACATGGTATACCATCAACAAGATGGGCCTTCAATTAAAAAATATTAATTCCAAGCTTGAAGGTAATAGGATTGTTAAGAGATAACCCATGTGCCACTTGAGCATGTTTAGTAGATTTAAACATGCAAGAAACATATCCTATTCCTAAACCTCTTATTTTCTCAATTCCCCAACCCCTATTTTCCTAGTTTAATTTGGCACATTTACACAAATTTGTTTCTATTGGCACCCCCCTTAAAAATAAAATCATAGTTCAAGTTTGACATTCAACAATAGCATCCATAATATCATCAATGAGCTATAATTCCAAGGATTTACCCTAACCTTCTCTAGTTTGATGGAAAACTAATCTTTCTTTGGTATGGTCTTTTTTGGATCCTTTGTCTTTAAATGTTGCTCTCTATTCATCAATGTTATCTTTGAATCCTTCCATTTTAGTTTGTCTTCCTTTGGATTCATCAGGTGGGTTTTCCAAGTGTTTAGATGGTTTAGGGCTTTAAATAACTTGGTCTATGCTTATATTCAATGAATCTAGAGACACGCCTCTCCAATTTGTTGTGAAGCCACTTTAATCCAAATTATAGGCCCAATTTAGAGAAAAAATTCTAGGGATGTTGTTTTCACAACATATTCTAATTTTCTTGAGAAAATCAAGGATCATCTTTTCAAGTCCTAGAGGTCCAATGATGATTTCTTAGCTTATTTAAACCACAATCATTTTCAAAGGACATGGACCATGTCGTAAAGGTAGTGCTACATGTGTCCCCATGGCATTGAACTTAGCATCTAAAGCCAAACATTTTTTAGCACATCATCTCCCTTTTCAATAGATGTCAATGAACTAATTAATAAAAAATTGTTATCATGTGGGAATCATTGATTTTAAGGGATCATACACACATCACAGGGTCAATGTAACAAATCTTATTTCCAAACATCAACCTAACCAAATGAATGCAGGAATTATGCCAACGAGACTTCTTTTGGGAAGTGTTTTTACAACCCTTATGAAATTCAAATATCCTAAAAGTGTTTCCTAACATTTGCTAAATGTTTTTGATAAGATACGTGGCAAAAAAGGGTGCCGATCCTATAACAAAACAGCCACCAAGGGCTCACCAAAACTTGAATAGTTCAGAATAAACCATTAAAGTTAAGCAACATAGCAAAAGACTATAGAACCAATATATAAAGCATAAGAGAAACAAGACGCCACAGAGAAAGCAGACCGACTGCAAACTGACAGTAGACCAACCCCAAGCCACCAAAGGCTAATTGAACATCTTGTCCCAGTCATCAACAAGGAACTGGAGCACGTCCTCGTACTCCTTCATCTTCTTGTTCGTTTTCTCTTGACCTTTCGGAACCTTCTTTTGGAGAGCCAACAGAGTCGTGGCGGACCTGTGCATGACCCTGGCAGAGAACTTGGCCAGGGTATTAAACTTCTACTCCAGATGGGTCATCCTATCCTCCAGAGTCTCTTTAGCCTTACCCTTGTTGTTTTTAGTACCTTTGCTAAATGTTGACTAACAATCAAAAATATTAGTTTAATGGTGAAAATTATATACCTAATTTTTTCCTTCATTTTGGACTCACTTTGACCATGCTATCCTATATGCAATAACTAGCATACAAGTGGCATGTTTATGCACTAAGAGGGCATATTTATGAACCTAGTTTGATTTCACCTCCACACATCTCTAGAAACTAGTTCTAATTATCGTTTTACCTATTTTCCTACCAAGTTAGAAATCATAGCATGAAATTGAACTTGGGTTGATTTTGTGGTACTCCCATCCTTCATAAAATTCAAATTTCATATTAGCTGTACATGTCATTCCCCTCCAACTAACCATTATGTACAAACTTTGGTACACCCAGCCTTTTTAAAATTCAAAATTCAAATTACACATGCATGTTGTCCCCCTCAAACTAAACATTATACACAGACTCTATTTCTTTCATTGTACACTAACTTTTTTATTGGTAAGGGAATTAAAAAACCATAATTTTAGATAGAAATTTTAAATAAATTTCAAACATATTTTAATAATATTGACTAACTATTAACTATGCTTACCACTATTTTTAATTTCAAACATTATAAAATAACATGCTAATCATTACAAGGCACTCGTTCATTAAATAAAAGCATTAGTGAAATAAAAATTATTAATATAAAAAAAAAAAAAAAGACACATTATAAAGATGTGTTAAGATCTGATTTGGTATCTTCAAATTTATCTTGAAATTTTCATTTTTGTAAAGGTGAGACCATGACGATATCTAAAAGAGGAATAGCGTTAATATGATTAATATCCTATACACCACATCGTCCCAACCCACCTATTTTCCATGGTGTGTAAGGATATAGCTGTTCCAACATTTAATACAAGTTAGCTTTGAACTTACGAGTAGCATGAGCAAAGTGTGAAGCTCACAATTTATTTATTTTGAATGTCTCTATTTTCTTAGATATCCAAATTTGAAAGCAAAGCATTTAGAAATTTCCGTAGTCTCTCTTTTGGCCTTAGGGTCCCTTAAGATTTGGGGGTGTGATTTGTTAATCATCCATCCTCTTTGGGAGATATTGTACTTTTTAATATATAGAGAATAATGGGAATATTTATAAAAAAATATATATTTTTTTTATTTAAATATTAAATGATTTAATAGTAATTTTATATTTTATTTATATAATTTAATAAATGTCTTAGTTTTTTCTGGTAAAAAATTATTTTTGATTAATAAATTATTATTGTTTAAGAATTATTTTGGAATATTATTATATACTTAATATTTGAATAATTGATATTCTAATGTCATAAAAGTATTTTGCATCTTTTTTCTTTTTTTTAATTTTTGGGTTGTACACATTGCTTCTAACTATACCATGGAGAAATTTGGTTTCAAATATGTGATCATTATCCATGTCTTTCAACGGCTCAATCCTCTAGTCTACATCTGAAAACTTATTTCAAATTTTTGTTACCATATCCTAATCATCTAATCATCTAGATGTAATAGAGATAAATCATATTATTTTTATTAAGAAAATAAATAGTCATATTATTTTTATTAAGAAAGTTTTACTTTTCACTATTAAAATGTTGATATTCAATTCCCTGTACCTAACATTTAAATAATTAATATTTTAACATTTAAATAGGACGCATTTAACCATATTTATTATTTAATTGAAATTTAAAATCATATTATATTTTGAATTTCAATTAATTAATAAGTTGGATCAAATGTGCATCCAGAATGTTAAACAATAAAATGGCAGAGAAAAACTAAATGCAAATAGATAAATCAAAACACACACAGACAGCTGCAAGAGAGAACAAGAAGATTTTTAATGTGGTTCACCATGAAGGCTACATCCACAACAGCAGAGGATTTCTCTTTTCTATTAAATCCAAAATACAATGATTCTCATACAAATATATCTGCAGCTAACAATCTCTTTTTCTAGCAGCTCACACACTCAATAATAATAATAATAACAATAATCTAACTGATGTTCCTACAGCCATATTCGTTCCACTCTCCGCACAGTCTAACAATAGACAATAGCCTGCGAAAGGCACTAATTATAACCTCAACGTGAAAGGAAAAACCATGCAGTAGTCGATACCAAGTAGTGGCTGTCAGAACCGTTATAAAGGTGAGGATTGGGCTGCAGAACCGTTACGCCAACACAGAAAGCTGGCTAGGCAATACCATCTTCGTTACTATAGGTTAAATCTCTGTAAAACTAAAAAAAAAATCTAGATAGTTGATAAATTATAGTCAAATTCTTTGTGCCGCCCTGGAATAATTTGATAAATATACGTTTTTATTTTAGGTTTGTTGTTACAGAGGGAAATTGGTTTCAATCTTTTATTGTCTCCATCTCAGTTAGAGTTCAACTTTGGCATTTACCACCATCATTGCAGTCTACTAGTTAGGTTTTTTATTTTAGTTAATAGCTATTATAAACCTCTAGTTAGCAAGCATTCAGCAGCTGCCAATCAGTCTACTGACCATGTCCAAACACATGTTGTATTCTATGTAATTGACCCTTCTCTATATAAAGGAAAGTTGAAATAAAACCCTTTTACTACAAGGTTTAAATTGTTGTTTAAATAAAATGGTGAGTTTTTATTTAATCTATTTTCCCAAAGAAAAACAAGAACTGCAATGCAGCTGCAAAGCAGCAAAGGCATGCCAAGGAGTGTAAAGCATAAAGTAAAAGCATGGTAATGTGCATTGGACCTCCGAAATGAGTTTCGTTAAAGATTGAGAATATATTTCACTATGCAGTATAATAGTGATATAATAGGGTCATAGCTAAATATAGTAATTTTCAGGTCTTTTTAGATAGTTGTATTTAAAATATATATGTTAGTTGATATAATGATGAGAAGCAATATTTTTAACAATGTAGAACTTACACAAACAAGTATTAGAATACAAGATCATTGAAAACTAATTTGGATTTTACAAAGTGCAACAAAATTCAACAGCCAAATGCAAGATAGAAAATGAATAAATATGTATATGTATAATTGTCATTCTAGGTAACCTGCAAATTGATAAACTACACCATAATTTGCTTTCAAGGAAACTTGAGGCAGCCTAAAGAATAAACAAATTTAATCATTATGTAATTATATATGCTTTCAAGGAAACTTGAGGCAGCTTAAAGAAAAAACAAATTTAAACTACACCATAATTTGCTTTCAAGGAAACTTGAGGCAGCCTAAAGAAAAAACAAATTTAAAATCATTATGTAATTATATATGTTTTCAAAGAAACTTGAGGCAGCCTAAAGAAAAAACAAATTTAATCATTATGTAATTATGTTCATATATAGTTTAAACCCTCAACATGTTGATTTTACAACTTTAGAAAACTAAATAATTATTTATAGAAGTTTTAAGATTATAAAATAAGCTTACAACTATTTTTTATTTTGTATATTAAGTACTTTTTACATGTTAAATGCTTCCTATAAAATTAAACAGCTTCCCAGCAGTTGCATTCATTTAATAATACTCAAACCTCAGTACAAGTCCATTGAGTGTAGGTCTTTGCTGAATATTTTATAATAACAAATATAACTTAAATATTTTATAATAACAAATATAACTTAATTGCAAAATTTTAACCCTCTAAGATAAATTTAAAACTTTGAATTAAATGATTAGATGTTCATTTACACTAATATATTAGTTTATTAGATATAAAAAATTATATGCAATGCCAAATCAATGGTAACCCAACATAAACAAACAACAATAACCACACTCCTACAAATACACATCCAATTCTTTTTCTTTCCACTATTTGTTTCTACTTTATAGTAAAAAGTACATTAACTAAGACTTGAATTTTAATTTGCTTAAGATTTGTGTAATGTTATTATAATATTTTCTTACACATCATGGAAAAAAAACATTATATATTTCTCATCATACACAAGAGCCTACACTAAGTATAATCTATATTATTAGTACTTTCTTTACTATTGCAATCAATAAATTTTAACCCTCTAAGATAAATTATAATCTATATTATTAGTACTTCCTTTACTATTGCAATCAATAAATTTTAACCCTCTAAGATAAATTTAAAACTAAATTTAAAACTTTGAATTAAATGATTAGATGTTCATTTACACTAATATATTAGTCAACAATATTGGCCAAAGAGCAAAATGCGAAAAAGAGTAGAATTCCCGTGACAAATCTACAATGACAATAGAATCAAAGCTGAAGATAGGGCAGAGCACCCTAGCAGCGATCCGCCATGGAAGGAGAAGAGGGCTTATGGGGGATGGGCTCCACCTCCGCAACCCCACACGGAACAAGGCTGGCAAGTTGTGAGGAGGAGAAAATTGTAGTGGGAAATTAAGGCAGACCATGCTTCAAGAAGGAATGATCAAGCCACGTTTCTGGGATTTAGGCTATCCCAATTATTGTAGCAATCCTAGCATTTGCAACTGGAGCAAACCGTACTTCAATAGGTAGGGAAAGAAGCCATATTGCTCAATTCCCCTTGCTGTCTCTCAACTTCTCCTTCAAAGGCAAAAATTTGCAGAGGGTTTCTCAAAACTGGCCCCCAGGATCTCTCATTCGAAGCCTTCTTTAAACAATACAGCGATTCCAAGAGTACCCCCCCATCGATCAATTACCCAAAACCCTAATTTCAAAATTTTCATGGCCAACATTCAGGGGAGGGGCAATAATCAGTTTGCAACTCAAGAGCAGGCAATCCCCAACCCCCCTTGGTCAAGGCTATAAATGAATTCAAGGCAGTATCAAAACCTCAAGACCTTGGGTAAGAGAGATTTGGTAAATATAGGCAGTATCTACTCAGACGGTCTAGGGAATCATTGTAAAACCTATGGCTTCTTTATACGGTGGTGTGGAATTGGGCAGCCTGTGAAGGAAATTATGAATTGGGTCCAAACCCTCCTCAAAGATCAGGTAAGTATCACTATCACTTCCGAAGATTTCATTTTCATTGATTGCAAAAGTGTAGACCTTAAAAAAGAAATTTTAAATAGCAGAAGATTGCTCTTCAAAGGGTTAAATTTGAATATGTAGACTAGCAACTGAATTTTGACCCCAGTAAAATGAAACTTAAAGTTGCCATTTGGGTCAAATTACCAAATCTCTCGGTTGAGTTCATCCATAGCGAAATCCTAAGGGAGATAGGTAATCACCTGGGAGAATTCATAACAATTGAGAAGGACTTCTTAATCCATTCAGATGTTCTCCTATCAGTAAAAATGGATATAAGCATTAAAAACATCGAACCTCTTGAAATTAACACAAATATGGCTAATTATAGTATCCAACAAGTATTTCACCAAGGCCCCCCCCAATAATACAATCAATAGTACTTCAAAGAGACTAACCAACAAGAATCCCAATCCCAGTCGTCGGGTGTCAACATTAGATTTAATGATAACAAGGGCAGATTTATAGTGGATTATCAGAGAACCAGCCCTCCGACCCTTAGTGGCAGAAGGGATTTGGCTGGACAAACTCAGAACTCGAGTATGGTAAAAGCTCTGCCCAAAAAAAGTCCTAAACCCTCTCAAAATGCCATAAGAAATAACTAGAAGCAGAATCAGGATCTCATTTTACAAAACTTTAACCTCACACAGGTAAAGAAACATACGCAGCAACTAAGTCTTTAGAGCATAGTTATAAACCTCAAATAGGCGAAGGTAGGAAGGAGATTGAAGAGGGAGAAGTCACAGTTGAAGAAAATAGAAATAATATTCATCCAGTAGAGGAAGGTAAAACAAAACCAAAGGTATTAGAGACCCTAGAATGGGTCCCCAATACTTATGAAATAGAGGAAAAACATAAAGAGACTGGATATCAAAAGATAACCACAGATATGGTCAGCCATAGGGAGCTAGAAGAAATATGCAATGAGATCCTCGATGAGACATTAGAGGAAGTAGTAATTGAGGAGGCAAATAAAGAGAAGGAAAAGTTAATCTCCAAGATCCTGGAACTTGAAGAATGGGAGAAAAGGTAGGAGAATAATAAAGAAGACCCAAAAGAATAGGGAGATAGAGAGTTAGAGGAAGCAGACCCAAGGCTGGGAATTGCAATAACCGATTTCAGTAAGGAGATTCCAGATTGTGCCAAAAGTCATAAAAAAGGGGTAGGAAATCATGTCTGGAACTAAGAGAGAAAGCGGGCGAGGCAACTAATCAGACCAAGATAACCTCACTTTTTAATGCAGGTAAGGGGAAGTACCTTCCCAAGGCACCATGAGAATCTACACTTGGAATGTTAGGGGTCTCAAGGCCCCTAACAAACAGCGAATCATAAAACGTTGTATAACCAACACAAAACCAGATATACTAATACTACAAGAAACTAACCTTAATAAAGAGGAGATAGAAGCTCTAAATCAGAAGCTAGGAATATGGGAGCTAGCAGGAGTTCCAGCTTAGGGTGCTTCGGGAGGCCTTGGGGTAATCTGGGACCCTAGAGCAGTTTCATTCTCAGTAATAAGTTGTACGAAAAACTAGATGGTTGGGAATTTTAGAAGTATCAGAAGCAATCTAAACTTGTTTCTCCTTAACATTTATGGCCCTTCTCAGAACTAGGATAAGAGAGTAGTCTGGACAGAAATAGAACAATTCTTGGGAACTTTACAAGATCAAGTATACATTCTGGGTGGAGACTTCAATGCGATATTGGATCCTAAAGAAAAATTGGAAGGTCATGTAAGGCTATCTATAGCAGTGAAAGACTTTAAAGATTGGGTTCAGAAGAACAATTTATTGGAAATTAAAACTGCACAGGAAGGTTTTACATGGAACAATAGAAGAGAAGGTTTCAGTAATATTGCAGAAAAACTTGACAGATTCTTATTAAGAGGTAATTGGGCCCAATTCCCTTACCTTCTGACGGCAAAGATCTTACCATACTCAGGCTTTGATCACTATCCAGTTCAATTGAGTATCTTAGAAGATTGCCAACCCCAACGTTGCCCCTTTAAATTTGAAAAAACGTGGGTCAAAGATAACAACCTTATTACCCTAATTGAGCAATGGTGGAAAGAAACTAGAATATCTGGATCTAAGCATTTTTATTTAGTATCCAAATTGAAAATTATTATATGTAAGCTTCTAATCTGGAACAAAACTAACTTTGGTAATATCTTTGAGTCCAAAACTAAGCTAGAAGAAGAACTGGAAAACCTAAATAGAAACGTGATTACCAGAGGAATGGACGCTAATTCATATTCAAAAGAAAAATAGCTGAAAATTGAATATGAAGATATCCTAGCCAAAGAGGAAATCTTTTGGTGTCAAAAGTCAAGAGAAACCTGGCTAGAAGAGGGAGACAAAAACACTAAGTTCTTTCATAACAGCACCAAAGCACAAAGAAACGTAAATAGAATCCTCAAAATAAAAGATGTGAATAATGTCTGGATCGAAGATCCTCATCAAATTGCTCGTGAAATGGTTAGGTACTTTGAAAATATTCTTAATAATTAGGAAGGATCGAATTGCCTGCACCAACAAACCATTTTGGAAGATATCCCAAGGATTATTTTAGACGATAAAAACAAAGCTCTCAATGGTAAATTTACCAAAACTGAGGTAGAGTTGGCCATCTCTCAAATGCAACCAGATAAAGCTCTTGGTTCTGATGGCTTCCCATCTTTCTTCTTCCAGAAATGTTGGCACTTCATAGGAGATGAAGTAGTCGAAGCACTAGAAGGGGCAAGGAATTCGGGAAGTATTCTCAAAGAGGTAAATAACACTTTTCTTATGTACTCATTCCAAAAACAGAGAAACCAGAAAGTCTAGGGGATTTGCGGCCTATATCTTTGTGTAATACTATTTATAAAATCCCCCCTAAAACCCTGGCTAATAGGATTTAGACTATTCTTCCAGAGATAATAAGTGATGAGCAAATAGGGTTTGTTCCGGGTAGATCTATATTTGGAGTTATTACAACCCAAGAAGGCATCCATACCATACAGCAAAACAAAAAACCTAGTATGCTAATTAAACTAGATATTAGTAAGGTCTATGATAAGGTAGACTGGCATTTCCTTTGCAAAACCCTAGAGGCTTTTGGTTTTACTAAACAGTGGATAAACCTCATTTATGCATGTATTTCTAATCCTAAGATCTCAGTTTTAATCAATGGAACTCCGGAAGGTTTTTTAACATCTCAAGAGGATTGAGACAAGGGGATCCCATTTCCCCTTTTTTCTTTATTATAATGGCAGACCTACTAGGGAGAATGATCTCCAAGGCCAGGGAAGAAGGGAAGATCCAAGGTATCAAAATTACTTCTGGTGTCAATCCTACAACTCATCAACAGTTTGTAGATGACACTATGCTCTTCAGTATGGAAAGCATAGAAGAAGCTAGAGCGTTCAAAGATATCCTGAACTCGTACTATAGGGCCTCTAGACAGGAGGTAAATGCTGATAAATCAGCAATTTATTTTTTCAACACGGATCCTGAAACTGAAAAAGAAATATGCAGAATCCTGTCTTATAAAAAAGGGGAAACGCCTTCTAAATATCTAGGCATACCTTTGGGTAAAAGCAATAAGACCAATGATCTCTGGGATCATATCACTTCCAAGATTAGGAATAGAGCAAAATCTTGGAAAGGCAAGTGGCTCTCCTCAACAGGCAAAGTGACAATGTTACAATCGGTTCTCTCAACTATCCCAATATACCAATTATCCTGTATGAATCTTCTAGTAGGTAAACGAGATGAAATCAACAAAACTCTAAGAACTTTCCTATGGCAAGGTTCAGAGGATAAAAATAAAATGGCACTTGTGGCTTGGGACAAGATTTGTAGACCAAAAGAGGAAGGTGGCCTGGGCTTAAAAAACTACAGAGAACAGAGTAAGGCTTTAGGCGCTAAACTTGTATGGAAAATATATCAGCAGCCTAATTCAAAGTGGGTTAAAATCCTTAGAAACAAATATCTTAGAGGGGAGGAACTGACATTCCTTTTTAGAATGCCTAACCAGCTAAAGGATCTTGCGTCTGGAATTTTATGATTGATTACAGGAAGCTCAGAATGGACAAACTGACCTAGAGTTTAGGAGACGGTAACCAAGCACTTTTCTAGGATGACTCATGGGGGGGTATGAGGTGATAAGCAACATGGATAACTTAGAGAATGCCAAAAGGTGTTGCAAGTATGGGCCTAACTGGTGTTGTCATTGATGTCAACATACTCATGCTGCATTAATGAGAAGGATTGGATGAGCAGAGAGAAGCAATGGAGACAGTGAAGTGGAGATCCCAGCTAAGATGCAGATCAGAGGTTGCAGTTCAAAGGGTTTGTAGATATGAGTCTTGAGATGATCCAGTCAAGTTTTCAGAGGTCCGCATGAAGATCTGAAGAAGTTATGGCTGCTCAAGTAGAACCAGCTCCAACAGGTGTTCAGAGGTGACAGAGTGACATAGATAGGTCCGGTGAGATCCGGTAATGCACTATCCCATTCTGTGGATTTGAGGGAGTGTTGAGGACGTCCATGTGAAGTGTCAACTCGATTGGTTCGTGGTTTGAAGGTCCGGAAGAACCTATTCCTTTGTGACAGTAATGACAAACTGTGTTCTTAAAGCTTCGGATGAAGGAGAGGAGAATTCCAGCAAGTAGATGAAGTGTGGATGTTCTCAAATGATTCGGGAAAGGTTGTGGTGATCCTTGGATCGTATCTAGTTCATGTTGGTGGTCCGCATTGAAGTTAGAGTGCGCATTTGAAGAATAACCATTGGATGTTGGTGTTCTTCCTGAGACTAGTCGACCGGATGTATTACACGTCTTGCGGATGATCTTGTAGATGTCTGCCGACTTAGATGATTATTCCTAAGTCGATGCCTTGTATAAATAAGGGACTGTGAAGTCTTTCCAAAGTGTGTCTTGCGGTGATGAGTATGTGGTAGCGAGGAGTGCGAAAGGCAGAGCAGAAGTATTGGGCTTAAATGGAACTAATTCAAGCATGGTGAAGATGCTATTCTCCAATTCATGAAGGTGATTCTTATTTCTTTGTAGACAATGTGTCTCTTGTAGGCAGTGAGCCTGTTGTGAGCAGTGTGGTCGGGCAGTGAGCCCTAATTGGCATGTGCCATTTTGTTCTTTCTATTCTTCTAACAGAGAATACATTCTTGGGTTAATCACCCCGTGGTTTTTCCTTTAACCGGGTTTTCCATGTCAAAATCTTGGTGTCTTATGTGTTGATGAGTTTCTTCTTTTGATTTGAATGCATTATGTTTCATGTTTAATATACTGCTAATCACCAAGAAGATTTAATTGTGTAAATTAGAGAAAGTTTTGCACAACTGATTCACCCCCCCCTCTCAGTTGTGTGCTCTAAGTCTAACAAAAGGATCCTAGAATCCCATTGGGGGAAATATGTAAAAGATTATATAGATTTCCCCAATCATGAGGAGAATAAGGGGTGGAAATGGAAACCCCTGGATAATATGAACATTCCGGATAATGAGAAAAAGATACTACTTGATATCCTTAACAAAAGGAGGGTATCTCTCAAAGGAGACTTAGATAGATTAGTCTGGGACGGGGCTAAATCAGGAAATTATAAATTAAAGATGGTTACAAAACTTTAATCAGACAGCAACTAAGACCAAAATTGGAGTTACCACTGAGACTGTGTTGGGATAACAACTGTCTCCCAAAGGCTGGGTTGTTTGCTTGGATGGCCCTACAGAAAAAAATCCTAACTACAGATGGGTTCACCAAGATGGGATATGAAGGACCTAGCAGATGTTCCCTTTGTGAAGAGGATCTAGAAATAGCAGACCATATTCTCCTCAATTGTCAATTTTCTAATAAATGTTGTAATTGGCTAAGTAATAAGATGGGATGGATTACTGCCATGCCTAATAACATTTTGAACCTTTTCCAATGTTGGCCTGAGACTCACAAACAAAGCATCTACCATATGCTATGGACAATTTCCCCTTCGATCATGGTTTGGGAGCTATGGAAAGAAAGAAATAGAAGAATCTTTAAAGATAGTAAAATGACTTTTGGACAGCTAATTATTAAAATTGAGGCTGTTATTATAGAAATTGTCAATAGTAGGATCCTAAATAATTCCAAAAAAGAATCCACAATGACACACTGGGATGAAAAGATGCGGGGAAGATGGGCAGGACTAAAATTGCCCTCCTTTGTGGGACCAGGTAACCACAACACCACCAACAAGAGACAGGAATGTAAGTGGCAACCTCCTAAAGAAGGGTGGTTCAAGCTAAATTTTGACGGGGCATCTAGGGGCAACCCGGGAGTCAAAGGAATAGGCTGCATAATCCACGATTCTGAATCTAGAGAAATAGAAACCTTAGCCAAGCCCCTAGGAGAAACAACAAACAATACGGCAGAATTAACTGCCCTGATTGAAGGTTTGAGAATCTGCAAAGACATGAAAATTGAAAAATTAGAGATCGAAGGTGACTCTGTGATCGTCATTAATGGCTTATGGAAAGGGAACACACCTAATTGGAGACTGAATTCCCTGGTGGCTAATGCCTTCGACATCATTGCTTCTTTCAGGAGGTGCACATTTAATCACACCTACAGAGAGGGTAATAGCAAAGCTGACTCCCTTGCCAACAAAGGGGCTGATGGTTTCTGCCTATCTACTATAGCTAACACTGATGAAGTATTATCAGAATCAAACTGAAACAATGGAGGAAAGTTGTTCTGAGGCCAATCAGTTCATCACTTGTTCTAATAACATACCTTGGAGTGTGAACAAACTCTGAGCATCTTCAAAGTTTCTACCCTTTAGACAGCAATCGAGTATAATAGAGCAATTAAGAACACTTCTCAGATTCCCAACCGGATGGGTAGATCTCAGAGCCTGTCTAGTTAGGTGTAGATAATTCCAAATTAAAGATTTGAAGTCTGATAGTGATGGTAAGTCCATTCATTCAAACTAACTAAGAGTTAAAATCAGACTTCTTTGTAACAGGTGGCAGAGCATATTAAGAACTATGGTAATTTCAAGATCCCAAACTACCTAAACAATTTTATACAATGTTGGGGAGAAACATTGATCCTCTATCCCCTAAACTCGATTTTGATTCCCTATTTCTACTCTCATACTCAGCTATTATTTTTGATTCACATGTTCAAACGACTTATATTTACTTCAAACCTTTGCATTTCTCACAGAAGTAGAGATATCACTAAATCTATCTAGATCTATTACAAATATTACATATTTATAGCCTAAGATCTGACTCTAGATTGTCTGCAACAATCGAATCCCAACGGCCCAACCGAACTGGAGATAACTGGAAGTCTCCGGTGGTTACGATCCTTCAAATCTGCAATAGTTTTTTCCCTCCTGCAAGCTCATTGGCTAGAGCAAAATATATGTGGCACAACTCCTTCCGTTAAGGGACAGACACATGGCAAGACCCGCATACTTGAAATTTGAAACATACTGTGACAGATGGCAATGTCCGTAGCAGAACGAGAAACTCCTTTGTCTCTTAGGAATGAACAGGACAATGACACTTGTCATGCTTCAGCCTTCAAAAACATCTACGTGTCTTCTTCTACAAAGCCCTCAAAACTGTGTCTTTATGCTCGGGTGAACTCCGATGTTAACAACTGTCGCAACCCGCATCAGTTTAGAAACAAACATATTAATAATGGGACCCACAACTTCAGCATTCACTAACTTCAAAGGAGAATACTGGGACAAGTGGTATCTTCCGCGTGCATGCTAACGAACACATGGCGTTCTCTGCATTACTGCTTGAAACATTATGAAACATTAGAAACTCCCGTGGAAGCTAACACTTGGCGGGTTCTACATCACTTTAGAAACTTTAAGTTTCTCACTAGAAAAGGGTCATAAACCAAACAACCTTACCTCTGCATCCACCACATGGTGTTCTCCGCTTACTTGAGACTTAACATCACTGTGGCCCACCATCTTTCATTACCAGCGATAACATAATATGGAAACAACACGCGGCACCCTCTGCAACAAAGCAAAAAGACACACGGCACCTTCTACAGACACATAGAAACTTTAGGGACTGCCTCCACATACTACACATGGCAACCTCCGCAGATTTTACTGTCTCTCTTTTCATTCCGCATCCTGCACATGGAAGGCTCTGCATAAATTTTAAAAGTTGCTCTTCTTTGTTGCACGTGTGCCATTTGGTAGCCTCCGCAGCCTTCATTATTTTGTTTCCGCACCGTTAGATCTATTTGCATCTTACGGTGGCTATGACTTTAATTTATTGTGTCTAAATTTGAAACATATTGTGACAAATGGCAGCATCCGCAGCAGAATGAGAAACTCCTTTGTCTCTTAGGAATGAACAGGACAACGACACTTGTCGCACTCCACAGCCTTCAAAAACATCTACGTGTCTTCTTCCGCAAAGCCCTCAAAACTGTGTCTTTATGTTCAGGTGAACTCTGTTGTTGACAACTATCGCAACCCACATCAGTTTAGAAACAAACATATTAATAATGGGACCCACAGCTTCAGCGTTCACTAACTTCAAAGGAGAAAACTGGGACAGGTGGCATCTTCCGCACGCATGCTAACTAACATGTGGCATTCTCCGCATTACTACTTGAAATATTATGAAACATTGGAAACTCCCGCGGAAGCTGACACTTGGCGGGTTCTGCATCACTTTAGAAACTTTAAGTTTCTCACCGGAAAAGGGTCATAAACTAAACAACTTTACCTCTGCATCCACCACGTGGCATTCTCTGCTTACTTGAAACTTAACATCACTGTGGCCCACCATCTTTCATTACCAGCGATAACATGATATGGAAAGAACACGCGGCACCCTTCGCAACAAAGCAAAAAGACACACGGCACCTTCTGCAGACACATAGAAACTTTAGGGCTGCCTCTGCATACTACACGTGGCTACCTCCGCAGATTTTACTGTTTCTCTTTTTATTCTGCATCCTACACATGGAAGGCTCTGCATAAATTTTAAAAGTTGCTCTTCTTTGTTACACTTGTGCCATTTGGCAGCCTCCGCAGCCTTCATTATTTTGTTTTTGCACTGTTAGATCTATTTGCATCTTATGGTGGCTGTGACTTTAATTTATTGTGTCTCCATTATCTATACCCCCAATATACAGAGAATGCCCATGCATGTATCTTTGATATGGTAATGGCTAGGAGCTATGTCCATTTGATATGACTGTATCAAAATTTCAAAATGGTGTGTAAAATTACACAACACATACTCAAGTAACTGAAGATTGAAAGAAGCGACCCATCCATACCCATCCTCCTCTACCAGACCAAGGACCCTCTGGATGAATCCAATAGCTAGTTGTGCCTTTTCTTTGACCATGATGAGGTCTGGTCCCCTGAGATCTAAGATAAAAGGATAGAGCTTATGAATAGCATCAGGATCTTTCATCGAATCCATATCCCTCGGTCGTGGCATCCCAACGCCAATAGTTGCAGCTTCCAAGATTTTGTCCAATCCTCCTAAATGTTTAGGATTGAATAAGCCTTTCATCATCTGCCCCGCTGCTTCTTTGTCAATTTCCAACTCAAGAAACATGGCTAGTACCTGTGAAGAAATATCAAAATCTACTCTATACCTCTCAGCCCTTCCCATGAACTTTCTACCAACAATCATTCAAATCGCTCCTACGATTAATTCATCAGATCGGTGGAGCATTCGTTGCAACCGAAGTAAAGTTATAGGGCCAAGGAATGCCATCTGACGCTTGGTGCTTACTAATCACACAAGGGTCTCCATGCCTCCATAAACAATAGCTTCAGCTAGGAAGACAACTCTAAATTGAAATGACATTGGTATGGTAGAAGAGGACACTGGAGTGTTATTCCTTGGCTCTGTCTCTTCTTCTGAGTAGCTTTAATTAAAGCACGTAGTTTCAATCATGTCTGCTTAAGCTTGAGGTCCTTCTCTATTCACATGCTTCTGAGGTACCACCTTTCTTGTCTATTAGTTATATATCTATTTATATATATAAAAACTATATATATAGATAGATGTATAACTATAGATTCAAGGCTTTCTAAGTATGCACGACTCCCCTCTGCATGGGGCTCAAGACCCAAGCAGGAAGAGCTTAAGATATGATCTGATCTCCATTATCATTTAATAATGACAATATATGTGAAGCAGATTGTCTCGATGCTTAGATTGAAACTTGAATCACTACTGTCATGTGAGAAGGTAGGTAATGAGAAAGGTAATAATGAGGTCTCTAGTCTATTAGGCCATCAGTTCAGCTCATCTGAGAGATTTACTTTTATGATTTGACAGGTAACAACGTTATCTATGATGGGTTAGAATTTAGATGGAATGGGAAATTTTGGTTTATCAACATTATTAAGTGAAATGGTTGATCACTTACTTATGCCCACATGTAGATATATATATTAGTATTTATAAAGTATATATATAGATGTTGGCATATACAGTGGATCAGTCAACCGAAATGGGATGTCCCACATAACTGGATTTAAGTTAACATTGAAGCAAGTGTGTTTGATCATTTATGATAAGCTTGGCAAGAGCAAGTATTTTATCCTTTCATCTCAGGCAAAGGTTTTAAAATACTAATAGATGTTTGCAGGATAATGAATTATATGTTTTATGTATAGCTAACATTATATGTTTTATGTATAGCTAACATGTGAAAAGAAGTGGTAGTTTTTCCTGTGGTTTTAGGTTAGACAGGTATACTGGTAGGAGCAAGACAAAAGAAGCCTTTTCAATTGGATAATAGACAGTTGAGAGCAAGACAGAAGAAGCCTTTTCAATTGGATAATAGACAGTTGATCTAATGTTATATGTCATGGAGGTCATCCCAGGGGCCGAAGAACCAAAAGACATATAGCAAGAGGATATCAAAAGAAAGGCCATGGATAAGGGTGATGTCTGTACTTGTATCTCAGTAATTGTATAAGAAAAGATGTTTCCTTGTTAAGGATGTTTCCTTGTTGGGCTTGACCCTGTATAAGTTCTTTAAATAAACAGTATGTACTGGACTGTAAAAGTCCCGGGTTAGACCGGAGGTTTTCTTCGCTCTGTTCTTTCCTACCGGTGCCCACACTGAACAGAGCTGTATTTTATAACTGATTTTATATATTAATGGCCTTGGCCTTTTACCAATCAAAAAAATATATATATTAGTCAACAATTCAATCATTTGTTATTAGATATAAAAAATTATATGCAATTGCAAATCAATGGTAACCTAATAAAAATTGTAGCCAGGCGAAAGTAGACTTGAGGTAACCTAATAAAAATTGTAGCCAGGCGAAAGTCTACGAAAGTAGACTTGAGGTAACCTAATAAAAATTGTAGCCAGGCGAAAGTAGACTTGAGGTTAAGAAAATTTAATAATTCCCCAAATTATTTAATAATTCCCCAAATGCTTGAATCTAATTAGCCCAGATAAACCCATTGCTAAAGCAACCTCCCATTCAGACAAGTCCTAGCAGGTCTATACTTTTCAGCCAAATCAAAACAGCTAAAGAAACATCAAGATTAAAATGTAAAACATTAGAATCAAAACAAGTTGCTCTTACAAGAAATACTTACAGAATACTTATGACAATTATATTTGGAATAAGGCTGCACAAATATAGAACACAGTCTGCCTTGGTTCTTCTCAGACCTTATACTCCATTGATATTATTAAGTTCTGAAACACTCCATGCAATCCAACAAAAATTGGAGGCCTACAGTGCAAAGACATGAACCTTCTTACAGACCTCCATATTGTAATGTGGTCAATTTATTCGAACTAGTCTTAATAAGATTTTTGGATGAGACAGAATAATAGTAAAGTGAAAGTACCCAGTTCAAATTGTTTAGAAGGAATCATCTATTAACACCAAACCTAGAACATTTTTGTCCTCCAATTCATGAAGGTCTCTAATAGAGAAAGGCAGATGTAGGATTCCTTGTACAAAACCTAGAACATTTTTATCCTCCAATTCATGAAGGTCTCTAATAGTTAGAGGCAAATGTACGATTCCTTGTACAAGACATTGTTGTGTTTGCTTGTGAAATTTTAGATTATTGCCCATGGTTTGAGTTTGCTGATTTGGAGGTATATCTATTGTTAGTAGACTTCAATTTGTTAGGATTCCTTGTACAAAACCTAGAACATTTTTGTCCTCCAATTCATGAAGGTCTCTAATAGTTAGAGGCAGATGTAGGATTCCTTGTACAAGACACTGTTGTGTTTGCTTGTGAAATTTTAGATTATTGCCCATGGTTTGAGTTTGCTGATTTGGAGGTATATCTATTGTTAGTAGACTTCAATTTGTTTTCAATTAGGGAAAAAAAATTAAACAAAATCAATAGAAATTTAATTGTCTGTATTTACTTGTTTTTCTACAAGAAGCTTTTATGATTGAATTGTCATTCACTCCAGCTATTACGATTTCATAATTACATTCAACAAATCGCTAATTTAAAATAAGTATGTGTCTATGTTTGAAATTGCAAACATAATGCTGGTTTAAGCACTCTATTTTGATAAAAATAGATGAATTGTAAGCTATGTATATGCTTTAGATGTTCTTTTTTTAATGCTTTTTTAGTGTATTATTGTCATTCTCAACTAGTGATATTTAACTAGAAGTATCTATCTTTTAATTCTTTACTGCTCACCTTTAGTTTCAATTAATTAATACTCATGGGCTAACCTCTCTTTGGAGAGAAAAATTACTGTGTTATCCTTTATGCCCATTGCATAGCTTACAACCATGAGGGAGTAGAACATCAGACCAAAAAAAAGCATAGTAAAACAAGATTTATTCATTACAACCATGAGGGAGTAGAACATCAGACCAAAAAAAAGCATAGTAAAACAAGATTTATTCATTACAATACCATTATCATGAATTTTTTTTTTTTTTCTTGTTTCTGAAGAACCACCTCCTCCAAATTTATCAGGAAAACATGTCTTAGTGCAGCTAGGGTTTTGCATTTAGACCCAAATCATTACCATAGTGAAACAAGGTTATTTAGCACAAGAACTCATTGATATAAAATGGGATGTTTCAAGTATTTTACATTTAAATATAAAATTGTAACATAGTTATAGAAACCACCTTGCTGAAACTAGAGTTTTGATCTACTATGGTTTGACATTGAGACCCAAAAGAATAACATGGCCAAAGAGGGTTTATTCATTAATTCAGTTTCAAAAAAATATTGTGCTGAAATTTGGGCTTCCAATTGCTAGGGTTGTCATTGAGAACCCAAAAAGAGGAGAGTGAAACAAAGGGTTATTCATTATTTGAGTTTTAAAAAATGCCTTACATGGTTTTTGATTCTTGAATTATGGGGATTCACATTTAGACCCCAAAAAGCAAAGTAGAACGAGGTTTATTCATTAATAGAGTTTCACAAAATCCCCTAATAAACCAGGGTTCACACCTAGACCCAAAACAACATGGTAAAACAAGGATTATTCATTAATTCAGTTTCAACAATGGCTTACTAAACCATGAGTTTTGAAATACTAGGTTTCACATACAGACCCTGGAAAACAAACACAGTACAACCAGTGTTATTCATTGGCTCAGTTTCAACAAAATGCCTTATTAAATCAGAGGTTTTGAGCAACTAAGGTTTGCATTCAAACCCAAAAAAAATAATGGAGTAAAACGAGGTTTATTCATTACAAATACCTTACTATCACGATTTTCCTTCTCTTTTCAAAGACCCAACTCCTCCAATTTTATCAGGCAATTTCACTACTGTAGCTGCCATGGTTGCCTTGGTCATCTGCTGTATCTCACAAGACTTTTTATAAAAATTGGCCTTCATGGCCAACTCCACGTTGGGTCTCTGTCTCTGGATAAGCAGCCAACTATTTTGTATAAGTTGGGTATAAAATCAACTTGTCAAAGACTTATAATTGGGCTCTTACAGCTCCAATTGTTGCTTCTTCACTGCTACATTTAAATGTCATCAAACTATGTTCCTTGAGTGAATCTGCAATGTACATTTTAGGGTAATGATAGAATAACACTTAAGAACAAAAAACATGGGAAAAGGGGTAGAGAAAAGGACTTGCCTTTCACCTGTTGAGGGGACAGATGCTGAAGAAAACCCTAGGAAATATTTTTGTAGTCTTCAAATCTAATAACCAAATCTCTTCTACCCATTAAATGATTCTTAATCCATCCCAAAACAAAAGGAAAAACAATCTCAAGAGCAATCGTTCTATACAGAATTCAAATCTTTGACTTGCCTCCAACATGCAAAACTTACAGCTGAATGGGTTTATGGAAAGTACCCAAATGAAGGATCGTTCGCTATGCAATAATCACATGCCAATTTCATTAATATGAGCTTTCTAAACATGACCTTGATAGTCTAGTCCAAACACACCATATCCAGCGGTTACTGTAGAAAGAGCTCTGCCTACAACCAAAAAAAAAATAGATTGGTGATAGAATTAACGAAGAAGAGTATTGGAAACCAATACAACGCATGAGGCCCCAACAAATGGTGTGAACAAACCCTACGCACCTCTCATGAATATGCTGCATTCCAATCTGATACAAAATGGATATATAGGTAGTATATACTGCACAAGAGGAGCAAAATATTACAGTTCCAACAACCTGGTATGCATGCAAGCAAAATGTGGAAGCATAAACAAGGCTCAGGTGTTATCGTTGCAACTTCTCCAGAATGCATGCATGCAAAATGTGGAAGCATAGACAAGCCACGTGAACTGTTTCTAGAATGCCATGTCAATTGTTTTTAGAATGCTGGCCAGGAACATTAGAGATTCAGAATAATTTTTACCCTGTGTTCAAAACATTACAAAGCCATCAAAACTTTTCCTCTGCTCTTTTTGATCGGTCAATAGATTTTCCTTCATTTATGGAAATCAGAAAATGGCAAAAACCCAAGGAAAAAAATGCAAGCCAATGAGGAAAAACAAAAAAATAGCTAATAATCTATTTTCTAAATAGATTTAGTGAAGACCGAGCTTTCCCCTGGGTTGGCACAGATTCCAAATACAAGACTAATAGCTTTTAGTGTGCTGAAAACATTAATCACCTTGTCAAAGTAAGTCTATATTCAAAATGAATCTTATAAAATCTACATTTACAATTTAAACCTCAATGCATTTCTCCACATTATGCCCTTCTATTAATTCAATTCAATCAATACACTCACAACTACTTTTATTATTATAGATAAACAAATAAAAATAACATATTATTTGGTGACACAAGTATATCAACCATATATCATTTAATGTATAAATTACTAATTAACTAATTTTTTTTACTTAAAATATGTTTTATAAAACTTTTAAAAAGGTGGATATATAGTATAAGTTTTTAAAATAAAAATAGTAATTGAGTACAAGATATTACTCTTACAATAAAAAGTTGGTTTATTATATGATTTCATATAAGCACAATTAACCCATCAACATAGGGCACCCAACTACTCTATCCTCTCCCTTAATAGATTCTTAAAATAAATGATAGGTCATTATATACTCACATACACACCTAATAAAATTTGATTTGGCAATTATTATTAGTTGGAGGAAGAAATAATGCATCCACCTAGGTTCATAGATAGTTGTTTACAATATATCTTTTTGTTAATATTCTACCAAAGTGAAGTGGAAAGATCAACTTGTGAGTACTCACCCCATGGAGATAAGTAGAGTGAAGGGAAGCCATAAAGATATGCTAGTTATTGAGATGCATGAGAATTTAACAATCCAAAATGGGATCATAATCTAATCTTAAGTCATATTTTGTATATTAGTATTTTATTATTTCATCTAAGAATTTTACTTAGCACATCTAGTGCTATTGGAACAATTGTAAGTGTCTTGGATATTTATTAACACTTGTTAGATTTAAAATTATAAAAAAATGAAAAAATAATGTTTAATATCAAGAAAATAAATAAGATATCATTACTTACTTTGTGATGTCCAATTCCAAGAAGGTTATAGAAAGTCATATGCAAGCAAGGAGTTTAAATACCCTTTTTAGGAATCTTTCGTCCATAAATACCACATGTTACAACTTGGTTTCAAGTTGACTCTTAGTCCTTCAATTCAATCTTTATTGGTTGTAGTACTTATTACATTATTTATTATGTAACTATTTGAAAAAGTTTTAAGGTTCTAAAAGAAATCTAGCATGTCATATGCATGGATTCTACCATTTTCATCACATTATAAAGAAAAACCTCATGTAGTTTGCTAATTAGTTTTGATAAAATGAAGACGCTACCCAAAAGTTTTCAACTAGATTATTGTAAATTGGTATATTGTTATATATTGGATTATTAAAGCCTATTTTGTATTAAAGACACTTTAGAAAATTTTCTTGAAGCAAAACAATGGAGGATATGATTTTGGCACACTCACAAAACTATTATGGTAAGTTTAGATATGTTCTTAAGTATTATAAATTATCTATTGTGAGTTATTGGCTTTATGAGTTTGCAAATACACATACACCTTAATAAATGTTTTATAACCAAGAAAATAAAGTCATCCTCCATTGTCAACCTTGTTAAGTGGGTTTTCCTTATTTCATCTTGAAGAATGCACATTCAATAAAGGTGACCTTAATAATGATTTTGTTTTTAGGGGTATGCATGATTTTAATTAACACAAGTAATGAGCTCTTGTCTATTATTGGAGAGATGAGGGACACTCTCTTAGATCCTCTAGATAAGCCTTAGCAGAATTCACTCTCCTTGCCATGTCAAGTTCCCTAAAGATAAGGTTAACTCTTAGGTTTATAATTAGTTTATTTGGCTATTAAGTTCCATCTTTCTAGTTTTAGACTCTGTCAAATGTAATGATTAATTTTCTAAACATGTAATTTTTAAAAAAATATTTAAAACATTTTCATTGTTTATCAACACTTCTCAAAAATTTGGTCCAAAATATATGTATTTGAATTAGCAAGGATTACCGTGTCTAAAAACAAGTGTACTTGAAATCTATCTTCAACATGGATAGACTTCAAACATTTTATCCTTGGTATACCAAAGAGAAATGAAATTCAAATCCTATATCTCCATAGTATTTATTAAAGAGGTGGGGGTGATTTAAATGTTAGCATTTAATATATCGATGTTAAGTAAATTAGTTGCCCATTCATCATTTTCCTTAGTCATTATATTATTATCCATTAGGTCTTTTGGTATGAGTAGTTTAATATCATAACAAGCGACTTCAATAGATGTGATTGGTCAAGTAAAGTGTAGATCACTATTCAATATGAATGCAACTTTTAGCTATTTCTAGATCTATTGTTTGATTTATCATATATAGTATTAATAAGCTCTCTCATAAAGAGTCACTCATGCATGGGATGGATGAGTTATTAAAGGATAAATTTTAATTTGGTTGTAGGTCATAATAGTGATTTTTTATATATTTAGTTGTATATGTCTTTGTATTTAATATTTGTCGTTGTGGACCAACCTTCCTTCCTTATAAATGTTGGAGAGTAAAAATAAGAAATATGATACCTAAAAATATCTTATATATCAAATGGTTTAATTAGGGAAATAGTAATCTATTTTAAGACATTCATCTATGTGATTATCCAAGCATGTTTGGTCTCTAAGAAGATTAGTTGCAAGTCATATGCAGATTGGTTAAATAATACAAGATTATAAATTCATAGAACTGGTCATCATAGTTTTTGGGAAAAGCTCTCAAGTTGTCTCAAAATATTACACTTTCAACTCACATTGTACACAAGAGAAGCACCTATTGGAGGACTATTCAGCATAGAAATGCTTCACTCTTCACCCACATCTGCCTGCATCGACCACGCAATGAAAAAAGGTCTACGTCGTAGTGGTGCGAAGACACTCAACACCACCCTCGAAGCACACCAATTCTAACTTCCTCAAAAATTGGATATCAAAGAAAAAGATATCTTTGGAGCCATTTAAATTCTTAGACTCCATGCACTAGATCTTGTCTCGCGTCCGCTGGCTGTGACTCCTCCAACTCCTACTACTGCCCTTCCACCACCTGCCAAGATTATGATTCCAACTTCCTTTTTTTGGTAGCCCTCGGCCATATCTGCTACTGTATATTTTGAGGCGCCTCCGTCTGCCTCTATGTATCCTTGGCCAGCAAACTATGTAACAGTTTCATAATTTTTGAATATAATATATGTATAAGTGAATTATCACCTTTTATTTTTAAAAAAAAAAACTCACATGTGGTTATACTATTATCACTCATCAAATGACAAAACATGTGTCAAACTACATTTAGGTTCAGTTGAACATTATAACCTGCTAGCTTAGTAAGCATAGGATTCAATATGTATACCATGAGTGATGATTTGAAAAACATGAGATCCACATGAACCTTAAAGTTTAATCAGTTGTAATCTAACAATGCCACTATAAGAAAGGGTTAATCTTGTTCCAAAGTCACATAAGAATTATACCTAACTTCTATAGTGGTTACACAACCAACCTTAGGTTAGTAACCAAATTACATACAATAATTCTCAACATGAAATTATGATCCTATTAACTTTTAGTGATTGTTTAGTAGTCAAAATCATTTAATTTATTTGTTAACTATGTGTTGATTGGAGGATTTGACAACCCTCACCAATAGGCAAGTAAAGTCACAAGATCACTCTACCTCTCCTAAAAAGCAATAGATCTCAAAAAGAAATCCAACTACTCCAAGGTTTATATCAGTAGGTCATGGAATTACAAGAAACTCAATGATCTATGTAGCTATCCCCATATATTTCATCCTTTGGTGAGATTTGAATGGTGTAGCTCAAATTTCCCTAAATCAAAATGTTAGTAATCCAAATGCTTATGTTTATTCCAATAGAATTCTGAATATGGAAAATTTTAACCTTCAAATCCAGATCTAAAAATATAAAATGATTGTTTTGAATTTTCTAAAAATTGTTAGATTGATTCACAATTCATCCACCTAAGAATTATTTTTTCCATATATATATATTCTTTTTTGCTTGAATTAAAGAAAATTAAGAAAGATTAGGGTTAGAGAAAATAAAAATAAAATGGATCTATTTTGCAACACAAAAATAAACACAAAGGAGTGTAATCATCTAAGGGTTTTCTTGAAAATGAAGGAAAACATATAAAACTACTATATTGCACATGCAAATATTACACATCACCTCAAAAAATCCAGCATGGGAGAAAAAAATTCTTACACAACATGCCCTAGACATCCATCCTTCTCATTGAATTTCAAAATATGTGTTATAGGATAACCTAGTTCAAACCTTGGAGCATCTATTGAGCTCAAACAATTCCTAATTAAACCTGGTGTAGCTACATCTTACACACAATCTGATGGATATGTTATCTAATAATCAAGCAGCCACATATAGTTAATGTTGTGCTTCATTTACTTGTCAACCTAGGGGCATTTTTCTTGATATAATGTATGTACTATATGTACGACTTTGGATTCTATGGAGGATGATGTTCTAACGTTGTGTATAGAAAAGGAAAATAGATAGTTTAGGAAAGGAAATACTTAACACACAAAGAAAACTTATACTAAAGTTGGAAAGAGACTAAAATGGGTTGAAAGTTAACACTTATGCATGAGCAAGTTAATGGTTGTAGGCTAAAATCTTATAACAAAGATTCTACTAAAATTATGAATAAATCTTGAAACTGACTAGGACAAAGATTTAGCTTCAATCCACCACAATGTGGGCCGTTGCTTGGATAAAATTGAGCTTCCTTCTCTCCTTTTTACTAAACTAAAATTGAATCAAAACTACTCAAGACAATATGTTGAAATGGAGAAAACAAAAGTATGCTCTATTGATTACAAAAGCTATTCAATCTATTACAATGCCTTGCCTAGATTTTTTGATGATCTACATTAGATTTTGTATAAGATATATATTGCCACTACATGCATCTCCGCTACCCCAGACATGTAGAGAGTGGATGATTTATTTAGAAAATAAAAACAAAACTAGGAAACTACTTCCTAAATAGGTAAGAGTTATTTTCCTGCCAGGATTGTACATCATTCAATTACATATGTCCAAAAGAGAAATGATAGGAAATCTATTGAGAAAGACGAGGCTAAGTTAGTTGACTCATCTATCCTCATACAAACTCCTTTTGTGCACATAAGAGGTAGAGGTTCACTAGTTGTCCTTGTTCATCACTCTACTACAAGCATGCTACAAGTTCACTTCGGTCTTGGTTGGGGGTGATCTACAACCTTAGCTATAGGAAGTGATTCCTAGTGGTTGTAGGCTGGCAATGAATTCTATTGAAGTAATTATGCTACACTTAAACAAAATTAGAAGCATAGAAAATATCACACTAAGACAAGAGATACTATATTACTTTGAAACAACCACATTAAGTACATAATCATCCAACAAACATCATACATATTAAACTTGCTCTTTTATGGGAATATTAAGTAAAAAGGGGGTACTTAAAAGTTTAGTCTTGTGTAAAATGTAGAATAAACCAAGGAATAAAAAGTATCAAATAAGGACATTTCAAGGGCTCATCACACCTCCTAACTTAAGGTGTTGCTTTTTCTCAAGAAACTTAAAATATGTAGTTTAGTCTTGTGTAAAATGCAGATAAACCAAGGAATAAAAAGTATCAAATAAGGACATTTCAAGGGCTCATCACACCTCCTAACTTAAGGTGTTGCTTTTTCTCAAGAAACTTAAAATATCTACATAAACATCAAATAGGATTCTCTAAAATTAAATGGGTCTATAGAACCCTCTGCTTGCTTCAAGAAGAATCCTTTTCTATCCTCAATTATTCTCCATCGCACATCCTCAATTACCACATCAATCTACTAATCACCCTTCTAGATCATGAGTGGAAACCAGAATAATGGTTGATGATAAGCTAGAGTTAACTAGGCTACCTTGAATTGCCTAGTTGAGTCTATGTGTCTCTGCACCCTCTGAACAACTACTCTAAAATTGTACATAAAAGGGGTTCTTTCTTCTACAACTAAGGGGTTAATTCTTTGGCTTGCAATAGTTGAAGGATTCATTAGCTATTTGTTGTGCTAGTCCCAACTATTGGTTCTCTGCAATGACTTGGTCACGCACAATTTCATAGGAAACTTCAGGCTTGTTCATCAGCTCTATCCATTCATCAATAACTTTATTGGTATCTTTGGATTCACCCTTGATTCTAAGAGAGCCAAATTTTTCTTGTTCAAAATATCTTCTCATATGTTCTCCTCTCCTCTTCTCAATCTACATATAGGAACTGAAATCTCTTAATTGCACATTCCCCACATATAGATTAAGGTTCCATTCTGAATTATAGCTAACAACAAGGTCATGAAGGTAGAATTTACATAGTTGATTCTGCATTTCTATTGGCCATGTGCATGAAGATGGGGGGGCCAAAAAGTTGCCACCCCACTTTTTTAGTTCTAGGAAACCTAAACATGATTGCGTTATTTCCTACTAAATAAAGTGAAAAAACACAATCCCACGACTTGTGTTTTTCATTTCATTTTCCTATTGCGCCCAAAATGTGACTAGGGCTTTAACGCAAGCGTGTGTTGAAAAATTTGAAGGAGAAGACCATTAAACACAATGTCGCGTCACCAATCCTACCATGGATGAGGGCAACAAAGTCGGGCAACTGAAGAAGGTAGGGTTTTATCAATTTTCTTCATTTCAAAACAAAATGAAGTTATTTTTCATTGTTTTAATTAAATTTTTCTTTTTAATGTTTCAGTTAATGAATCATTGCTAAACCCTAATCCAGATGTTGAAAATCCTGTTGAAGACCAACCTCAAAACCCTCAAACTTTGTCTTCATGTCCTCACCCTCCACGTGACACCCAACAAAATTATATAAGCCAAATTGATGCAGGAACTTCCAGAGATCATAACTTTTGACTCAAATGTGGGTTTTCTATGAGATTTTATGGGTGGATGCATTATGAGGTGGAATGTGGTTTCGCAACCACCCTAGTGGGTTGGACCCCATCTTGGCACTTTTTTGGGGCTTGAAACTTTCATCTTGGCCCTCAAAATAGCAATTTAGTGTTTTTTTCTAGATTTTTAAAAAGTTGCTTTTGTAATAAATCGAAACTCATGTTTCGAATTCAGAATATTAGTTGGCATTACATCCTACCTTAGTTTTAGGAAGCTTTTGAGAAAAAATAGGATTTTCAAGATATGATTGTAAAATTACGTAAAATGGCAAAATCTGATGATTGTCAAAATCTGCCAAAAAAGGTAATTTTTTTAATTTTTTTGTTTTTCTTGGATATAAGAGAGTTTTCTCTCATTGTATCAGTAGAGTTGATGAATAGAAGTTTTTTTTATGTTTCAGCCTTCAAATCTTTGGTTCTCACATGATTAATGGCAAAATTGTATTGAGTGTATGTTGTGTGCTGCATCATTTGGTATCAGAGCAGGTTGATCTTGAGTGTCCAGAGTATGCACCAGGATTGAGAGGAGTTTGTGAAGCAAATTATTTTCCTATGTGTTGAAGCATGAGAAATTTTTGTAATTGCAAAAAAAAAATTTTGATTTTGTGAGATATATGTTCACTATCCTCCAGCAGAGATAAAATCTAGGTAGAAGTTGTACAGACTTCTTCCACTGAGAGAAAGTGGGTAGAAGAGGTCTTGAAGAGGTGCATCTTCCAGAGTCGTTATTGGGTAGAGGAGAGTTAATTTGTGTGAGATATGTTGGCTATGCTCCATCAAAGATAAAGCTGGGTAGAAGGTGTAGAGACTTCTTCCACTGAGAGAAAGTTGGTAGAAGAGGTCTTGGAGAGGTGCATCTTTCAGAGTCTTTTGTTGGGTAGAGGATAGTTATGAGTGATTTTTTTTTGTAGAGAGGACCTGTAACTGCAAAGAGCATTGGCTCTAAAGTGTTTATGTGTGTAGGTTGTAGAAATTGCATATTGAGAATGAGTGAAATGTTTTTGAAGAAGAGGATGAGATGGGTCATGAAGAGACCTATAATGATTTCATATATAGAAAAGTGGGAAAGAAAGTTTACAGATAGTCTTAATGAAGAGTTGATAAGACTTCATGATATAGTGGATCTATTAAAAGCTGAAATGAATAGAGGAAATGTTGATAATAAAAGGTGTGAGAAAGAATGTCATGAAAGTGGCATGAAAGAGAAGAAGCACATGGTTGCAACTGAAACGTGTCTTTTCAAAGACATGGATGAGATTGCACCAGAGAAGAGTGATAATGAACACCTTATTTTACCTAACATTATTTTGTTTGCAGATAAAGAGGAACATAAGGACAAAGAAGTGGAAGTCCTCAAGAATAATGAAAAAGAAGAAAAGAATGAGTTTGCAACAGGAACATGTCTATTGAAAAGTACAAATAGTGAGATAAAAGAGGTTGTAGAGGAAGCTACAGGAGAGATTTGGTGGAGGTGGTTGGTTAGTGGTGGGTTGGATCCCACAAAGAAGGAGAGGAGAGGGGAAATAATTTGGCAGAGGAAGACAATATTTGGTGGATAAAAAACCATCTTCCAGGATTCTTCTTTCAGATAGAATCGCCAATTTCTTTTTTGGAAAAATTCAACAAATTTAAAGGCACCAAAACTTTAGCTCAATATCCCCAGCAGAGTCACCAAAAATCTATTGGTAAACAGATTTGTCACCGTGAAATAGCCTTTGAAAATGACCCGTTGCCCTTAGAGTGGTGACTAAATTGTTCCAACAGTTGGAGAGATCGTGACAGAGCAATGATCTTCCTTTGCGTTTGAGAGGGGCAGCTCCCTCGTATGATGGGGGTATTTGTGGTTTTTGTGTACTTTTATCCTGAAAGTGCAAAAAGGAAGAAAAGCAAAATAACAGGAGAATTGGGCATGTAGAAACCCTCGTGGTAGACGTATGAAAACCAACAGGAGTTTCACAATCTTATTGAAAAGTATGAGGGGGTTTCACCACAAAGCTAGAAACCACTTTCCTAAACTCCATGATGAATTTCATGTCATATGTGCAACAATGATGAAGAAAGATGGCAAATCTCAACATATGAAGAAATAATTTATCTTGACACTTTCAAATCAGGATACCAAGACATGATTGTGTTTCATCACCCCAATTGCATGCTTCAATGGAAAGCTTTGATTTACACAAATACATAGAAAGACCACCAATTTGACATACAAGAAACTAGTAATCATAACTCAGAAATACATCAAGAACATACGAACTAAAATGCATTCTTCATTATCTTTTTGAAATTATACAATTCCAAAGTAAACTATACAATGTGTAAGACCAAAAATATTCCAAGAAGTTTCTTCATAAGTTTGCCCTTAAAAGTTCTCTCTCTAAAGAGTTCCCTCCTTTACATTTCAAATAGCCTCATATTTATAGGCTTTTTCCATAACCACCTAGTAACCAACTTGTAACTAACTTGTAACTACTTCCTAACCAGTTCAAGTAACTACCTTTTTCGAAAGGAAACCTAATTTTGAACTTTTAATTACAATAAGCGAAACAAGTCACTTTTCAAAATGGTAATTTTCAAAGATACAACTTTTGAGTTGTGAATTCGACTAAGTTACTTTCTATCTTTGTTCTGCTCCTTTTCGGTAGTCATCTCTTCAATTGTTTCTTGACATCTCTTTCCAAGTGCTTGAAATATGGTAGATGAAATCGGTCTACTAACTCTGCATAATAATTGCCATGAAGAATCATATATGTATTGATGGGGGTTCAACAAAGTGGTAGCTTTGTATCCACTAGAATACTCGTATCCTACTCAACATGATCACTACTCCCAATACTTGAATTTATGGAGAGATAAATCTGACAATCATTTGAAGCAACAACAACCATATGTATCCATTGAAGACACAGTTGAAAGTGAGACAAAAAGATGTCTTAGGCAAGCTAGGGGCTGCCCTACTTCCCATTAGTTGATCACCTGCATGACGAATATCCCCAAGACTACTCAAATCTCTTTTTCCCATAATTTGTTTAAGAAGACCATCTCCTTCTTCCCAATCATGAATCACCCTCTCACTAATAAATTAGCCTCTATCTCATTGACATTCTCATCATCTTCTAATAGCCTTCCAACTACCTCTATAAATTCCTGACCATCAGCTGCATCTTCCATTTCTTTAAGGCTACCTCAACATATCCATTTGACAATTGATACTCACTTTAATGGTTTAAAATATTAGGACTAGATATGGTTCCATTATCTCATCTTACTCCCATGCCAGAAAATAACTCCATAGGATTAAGATTTTGAAGAATTTGGTATTATAGCCACCACATCGTATCACCAAATCACCAAGCACACATTTTTCGTTCACTTCACTAAGCATCATCAACAATCTCCATAAGAACAATGCATTTGATTGAAATGATGAAACTAGTTTACCTCTCTCACAACAGTTACTCTTGCAACAATCTTTTAAATAAACTTAGTTGTAATTTGGTATTCAATACGCACTCAAATTTCTTTGACAAGTCTAAGATGTTCCAAACCAAATGTAATTTCTAACTTTTCATAATGGTGACAAAATAATTATTTTTCCTTCCCTTAGACATCATCAAGTAAATGTCTTGAATTTTTAAGATACCCAATCTTCATCTTCCAAGTCAAATTTTCTTTTATGTCCATCAATCCGACTATATCTAGGGCTCAGTAGGTAGATAGAAACTCTCTGTTGAATGCCCATTTAACAATAGCACAGGATAATTCTTTGTTGGACAATTAGATCCGTTACTCTTTGAAGTACATTTCCATTGTTTGTAGCTGAATGGAAACCCATCCCCTGCTGTTATCTCATGCAATACATGGCATGCATAGTTATGTTGCTTAATGGTTCGATAATCATTTGACAAAACTCCTCAAGGTCTTTGTAAAAAAATATGTTCTGATTAGGCTTTGCACCAATAATGATACAAACTTGCCTTTCCAATTTCCTCTCAAGGTGATCAAACTTCGTAATAGCCCAATTGTGGATACTTTAAGATCACCCTCCAACTCAACCAGGTCTGCATTAAAATAGGCTGCCCTATAATTCTGGTGGTGCCAAGTAATCTGATGAAGGTTTGCATGCAGTATTGTTGATTCTTTCCATCCAAAGCAACTGAATAAGAATGGGTGCATTGTCTTCTTGCCTTCCTTTGGGATGTAAAGTTCACAACTTGTGTAAAAGTAACAAAAATGTGTATGTCTGAATTGGCATCGGCTCCCGCCGTACCATGGTTTCATACATAGGGTGATTCATAGTCTTAGGTAGAACAATATCCATAATTCCTCTTGTTGTGATGCTCACAACACGCCCCATTTTACTCCTTAGCAAAATGAGGACTCCTGTTGTGGGTTTTCTTTTTGCTTTTGTGTGTGGGTCTGTTGGGTGGTAAAAGGGAAAAAGAGAGTGAAAGTTGCAAACCTTGTTGAAAACAAAGAAAAAATTGCATTAAGTACCAGAGCTGAGTATAGGTAGATTCCTTGTCAAAAATGAGTGAGGGTTGCTTTTTGAACCATGTCAAAATTCCCAGTATTTTGCAAGTTATGAGTGTTTTGGTAAATTGTACAATCTGGTTGTATGTTGCATATACAAAGTCCTTTGTATATCGGGTTGCATATACAAAATCCTTTGTATACAAGGTCACTTGCATACAAAATCCTTTGTATATCGGGTCGCTCATATACAAGGTCCTTTGTACATTGAGTCGTATAAGTCGCAAATGGGTTGTCGAGTTTTCTAAGTCATTTTACTTGTATGCATTTGGCTAACGTTTTATTTCGGTATTTTATGTTTGTATGTTTAGCAAAGGTGAAACATACAAAGTGGATATACAACACTTTATGCATAGTGCGGAACCAAAAGGATTATGAAGTAAAGTTTTATTGTTGTATGTTTCAGGCTTTGTATGTATGTTTCGGGACATACAAAGTGAAATATACAAAGCGGAACTCAAGAAAGATTAAAGTTTAGTTAAAGTGATGCATCATAATTCAATGTATATCGGAAGATCCATTACACTTTATACATGCCGCGGAACTGAAGGAAGTATTAAAATTGGTTTTATTGTTGTAGCACGGAGATACAAGGGGAAGTAGCATGGGTCCCACCGCTTCATAACGGACTTGCATAATTGCAATGTATATCTTCAATATACAAGCGCGATATGCAAAGTGAAAAGTGCAAATTAAAGATACAACGTGGATGCGAAAAAAGAATTAAATACAGACCAATATTTGTATGTATCTTGGGCTTTGTATCTAAAGGATCGATACAAGTGTTGGTTGCATCGGCCAGACATATGCGATCGGCGGAAAGTTTGTGGATCGCCCCGACTAAAGTAGGTCCCGCCAATGAGGAGGAAATACAAGCCGATAAAGAGCGTCGGGCAAATAAGTTTATCGGAGTGAGTTTTCTGGATTGCCTCGACTAAGTAAGTTACACCGATGGTGAAGGATACAAAGCCCGATATACAAAAGAAATCAAGGCACCGCGAGAGGTAAAAGGTAAAAGGAGGTTTGTATAAGGTTGTTGTATATTTGCTTATACAAGAGCGATATACAAAGCGGCGATATACAAGGATGTACGGAAAGGGCAAAAAAGGAAAAGAAATGTAGTTTGATTCTTTGCATAAAGCGCTTGTATGTTTAAAGATACAGAGAAAACATGCAAACAAAACATACAATGAGAAATATAAAGGGAAGCGGGATGGATGCACAGTTAAACTAACGGTAAAAAGGGAAGTAAAAATGCATGAACACTACAACTGAGGGTTGAATCGATGGCGCATTAATTGTTGTAATTAATGCCCATCTAACATTCTGACGAGGTATAAATTGATGACAGCAGCATAAATTTTAAATCTATTTTTTTTGTCTGTTTTGCAGGTATGCAGGTAGATATAAAGATGGAGCTTTAATGGCGATGACATCACAGGAGGCGGATCAGATCACAAAAGATCACAAAAGAAGAAGATTTCAGTGAGAAGAGATATGCAGATGGAAAGAAACATTATTAAAAGAACAACAGAAGATATTTTGATGGGTGTTAGGGTTCCAAAGGGCATCTTTTACGCTCAATATGAGTATGTTGCTTAGAGATATTTTGGCAGGATTTGTTTTCCACCGATTGATGCTGCACTTGAAGGGTGGACCATTGATTGACTAGGGTTTTGGAACCATATTGGGGATAATCAGAGCTATATATTGAGCCCCTTTACTTTGTAATAAGTTACACAGGGATTTTACCAGGGATTTTTTAGAGGATAGCTAGCAGTTGTAATAGGAGTAGTTTAGAGTAGAAGGAGGTCACCTGTGTCTGCAATAAGGAATGCATGGAACATCTAGCTTCCTTACTGTATCTTTAAAGCGTTGTAAGTCTTCTGTAAGTTGATTAATGAAGCTAAGAGTCATTCATACATTGTAAATCATATATGACTGTGTGTTTTGAATGCAAATGAATCTAGAATTCTACGTCTATATTCAGAGTGTCTTCTGGCTCTTCTTTGTATTGGAAATAATATCTCTTAAAGCTTGCAATCTTGAATGTGTGTTCATCAAAATACTCAGAGCATTCACATTTAAAGGTTTAGTCTGTGGATTTAATCAAGTTTGTTGTACTGCTTACAACGTGCATAACAGAACATTTAGATCCTGTAGCAGAATAAAGTTTAATTTAGATTTCTCTAACTTTTCCCAAACCATTTGAAATACTTAGCTTAAATGCAGAAATTTAAAGGAGATTGTCTGATATTTGAAGGAAACATGAACAACTAAGTTGATATTTGATAGTTTTCATAATATTTGAAAAGGAAAGCTTGTGTTAATATAAATCATACAGAGCTTTGTGATACAATAACAAATTTATGCAAAGGAATGAAGGAAGTATTAATATTTGTGATATTTTGCAGAATTAGAGTCTAATGAATCATAAAACACCTCAAATCAAGTAAGGCCCCTTGCATATTACAGCTTCACATTTACCTACTGAATTGTCCAACAGGTCAAGACCTGACCATACAGAAACTTGGGATTAAGTAATCTTCATTGATTTCTTCATATCTTTCAAGACAGTTAGGTTCATTTTTGTGAATTTTAACTTTTGTTATGAATGTGTAAAAACAATCATCAACAGTTTTTAGCGCTAGAAGGAGGGCCTGATTGGAGTTTGGGTTTGTTTTAAGTAGAGCTGGCTCATAACAGCAATAGAGTGACCAGGTTTAGATCCAGTTCAGAAGATATATTTGTGCAATTACCTAATAAAAGGCAAAATAAGAGTCCTTTGATTTGGAATCCTAGAATATCACACATAGGAGGTTCATCTGGAATGCCTCCTAGATCACCTTTTAGTATCCATAACAATGTGAGTCCTGACAGTTTTTCATTTAGATCTTTAAATCTCGGTCCCAGTCCTCCAAGAGCTCCTAATCCTCCAAGACATCCAAGTATTCCTACAGGTCCAGGTCAAGCACAAGTACCTACAATGGCTTACTTTAATGTCAACTCTCCCATACAATTCAATGATTATCATGAGATGCCCAAAAATCCTAAAAAGATATGTCCTAAATATCAATTACATCAAGATCCAGAAGATCACATTAGAATATTTGAAGAGGCATGCTTTAGGGCCAAGTTAGAATATGAGGATGTTGTGTGTAGGTTGTTTCCTTACACCTTCAATGAGCAGGCTTTTAACTGGTATGTTAACTTGCCCAATGGTTATATTTCTTCTTGGGCACTTATGAAAAAAACATTTTTGTCTAGATTTAGAGGACCAATAGATCCTTCCACCTTATATCATAAATTGGCTACAATAAAGAGAGGTGAAGGAGAGCTGATTGACAATTTTAATGATAGGTTTCAAAAGGCCTATACTAGGTTGGTAGCTCCTTACACAGTAAATGCAGATACATTGTTAGCCATGTATTATGTTGCCTTAGATCCATTAACTGCTATGTTTGTCAAAAGAAAGGCTGACATAGATACAATATCCAAAGCTTATAAGGAGGCAGCCTCAGTAAATCAGGAGATGAGACAAACAACTTACAATCCATTTCCTAATGGAGGAAATCTTGGATGCAAAGCCAAACACAGTCTTGGAATGGAGTCCCTACACATAATACTCCATTATTGAATCCAGTTCCTTCATACACACCTGTGTATAATCCTGCCCCAATCCAAGCCATAGCCCCTTATACTGGTAACACTACCAATAATAATCAGAGTAATGGCAAATCTTTTTTCCAACCTCCTTAGGATACATTTGTGGCAAAGGCGCCAGAGGAAAGAGAAGAAATCAAAGAAATTACTGCACACTTGAGAAGATTGACTACTGAAATGACACAACTAAGATATGAAAATTTCTATGGTAGAAACAACCAAAGATACAGTCAAAACCATAACCAAAGCTATAGTCAGAACTACAACCCAAACTATAACCAGAATCATAATCAGAATTATAACCAGGGTCAAAGTTCAAATCAAAACTAGAATTATGGTCAAAGTCAAAATCATAATCAAGGACAAGTAGTGCAAAATAGAGGACCTGCTATAGATAACAGAGCATGGGGTAATAACAATAAGAATCAAAATCATCCAAGGCCACCTAAGACATGGAACACAGGGCCAAATAATGGCACTCTAGCTTCTCCATTTGAGAATTTAGATAACCAGGATACAAAACAAATAGCTAGGATTCAAATGGTTGATGTAGCATTGAAAAATTGGTGCAGAATTCATAATACCAGTGCCCATGTTGAACTAGATTGTCCTCAGTTCCATTTAGCATCCAGTATTTTCAATGTAGATGTATAGGCTCCCACTTCTAAATTTCTCATTCCCAAAGGTAATGAAGTAGTGCCCTCAGGGTATGAGACTGCTTTAGTCTTAGAGACTTTTATCTTTCCAACTGGAGAAGAAGAGGATCAATTGTTAGAGGATGAACATTATTTTTGTGAGAATCTATATCCTGAATCAGCCTTTGTACTAGATGCATTTTAATTTCCCTTTGAAACTAAAAATGAAGTGCTACATGAAACAGAAGAGGTACAGGCTTTTCAGCAGTCAAACAAAAATCACACCTACAATTTAAGAAATAACACTAGGCCATGAGGTCCTTTCACTACTTCCACTCCTCCTAACAATCTCAATACTCCCCCAGATCAAAATGCTAGTAATAATCCTGCTATACTAAAGGCTAATCATCATGCAAATAATGGAACAGTAGCACAAAAGGTCCAAACAGGTAAAATAGAGACAGAAGAAACAATGAGGTTGATGAGTTATTTATCTGAAGAGATAAAGAAAATTAAGGTTAGTATACCTTTGTGTGAATTATTGAAAAGTCCAGGGGTCAGAAATGCTTTCATAAAATCCTTGGATACATTTGTGACAGGTGAGGTTTCTATTGATATGAGTGTTCCTAGTAGAGATTCACAACCCAAGGAAAAGAGTAAGAAAATTGAGCAGCCTTCCAACACTAATGTGGTAATCTATGCTAATAAGAAGGATGCTCCTCCTTTCTTGTTAACCATTAGAATGTTTGGAAAGAACATACATAATTGTATGGTACATTCTGGTGCATCAGCTAATGTAATACCTTTAGGAATATGCAAAACTTTAGGGTTGACTCCTACTAAATTTGCTAAGGTTGTTACACAATTGGATAAAACTGAGGTTAATGCGATAGGAGAACTGATGCATATTCAAATGCAATTAGCCTCAGATCCTAGGGTGAGTCACTTTATTGACATTCAGGTAGTAGATATACCTGTGAATTATGGGATGTTGTTGAGTAGAGACTAGTCTAAAACATTGAACGGATATATGGCCATTGATTTTTCACATATGTGGTTACCTTGGAGAGGTGTTCCAAATCAGATCAAGATAGAAGCTGAACCTAGAATGAAATGCATGATTACATAATACAATAGGACTAATGAGATATTGTATGCTTCTATTGAACCTGGTATTTATAGAATCACTGACAAGGGAGTACAAATTGAAGAAATCTTGATGTTAGATTTTAGAGAAAAACATGTTAGTAAGGAAACAGTATTGTTCATTGAGTCTAATGGAAATTCTTCTGATGAAGAAAACAATGCAATGAACAATTTTGGTCAGACCATTAGACAGGAAATGGAAAGGTGCAGGATACATAAGTCCACAGAGCATGGTGAAATTAATTGTCTAACTTTTCTTACAAGGCTAGATTTGACTTTAAAAGGACTAATCTATTTCTCAGATGTGTATAGGGCTGAAGGTTGGTAGGAAAATGAGGAGATTATGGAGCAGCAAGAGGATGCAATATCAGCAGTCATTAATTGTTCAGATAATGCAAAGATTGAACCAATGTTGAAAATAAAGGATAGTAAAATCTCTTTTCTAGAATCAGGTGATGGTAAGAGAAATAATCTATTTTTTTGTCAAGGTTCAAATGTGATTAAAGCTAATGTCAGGTATAAATATCCTAAAAAATACAGAGAAGAAATCACATCTCATGTTCATTTTCTAGATGATAAGCAAAGAGGATTTAATGAAAAGAAAAAGAAAAGTGAAGTTGATCTTGATACATTTGATAAATATATGGAATTACTAAGGAATGCTTGTCAAGAAGAAATCTCTGGATCTAATTTGAAAAGTTTTAACGAAAATGATTTGGCAAAGAAATGTAAACAAGTATTGACAGAATTAAAGTGCACTAAAATTAAAGAAGTTTCTGTACCAACAAATAAAGGAATCATAGGAAAAGAAGTAAATCTTGATTTATTATTTGATAACTTTAAATTGAATGACCAAATCCAGGATTGTTGCAGGTCAATGGAATCAGATACTTTGTTGAATGATAGGACTAAATTATTTGAGGAACAATTCTTGAAAATGGAAGATACGGAGGATTATACTATTGTTGTACATAATCAAGCATCACTCCAGCATTATTGTGAAGGTGAAACAGGGAAGTATTTTCATGAATCAAATATTGTTTTACGTTCACAGCCAAATAATCTAGATATACTAAATTTAGATATGTCTGATTATGATGGTACTCATTTAGATGCTGATGTGCAGAGAATTGAAGAGAACATTGAGACGTTTCCTGAACTTGAGGATAAACTAAACATCTAGACTGAAGAGATAGATGTGGGTAAAGATAAAGAAATAATCCATCAAGAGTCATACATCCTTCAATTCGAAGTGAGACCAGACATTGAGCTAAGCAATGAAAGTACAAAGTTAAATGGAGGACCAGCTGTCAATAAACAAGCATGTCCAATGAAGCCAGAAATACACTAGGTTGTTTCTTTCCTTTCCTCAGTGAATAATGTTGAATACTATTTTGATTATGGAAATTCAAGAGATAAGACATCCATATGGATTAATCATGAACGTGATGGGCTGCCTCAGTTGTTGATTATCAGAATTTATTCTGTTAAACACAATAAATTTAGAATACAAGAGCATCTTTCAGAATACAAAGATAAATTTGCTAAGTTGAGAACCATAACTAGTGCCCTGATACTCCTACACAATCTAAGGAAGTATGCAAATACAGGTGTCTTTGGGTCTTTTCCTGGGTTTTGTTTGCCTTGTAGAGGTTTGTGTATAGTTTGGTGGAATAGTTGTTCTGTTTCTTTTCTTTATTTTTCTTGTCTTGCTTTGTGTTATTTCCTTTCATAGGTTAGTTGTTTCTATAGTCTGTTTGTTTTGGTTGCTTTGTTGTTTTCCTGTGTGATGGGGTCTTTATTTTGAATTAGAGTATGCAGGAGCAGACTGACAACCATTGAAAACAATAGAAAATTTAGAACATTTAGGTTTATTATTTAAAATTTATACATAACTTGTTGTGACTGGCATGAATGTAGAAAGTTGTTTTACTTGTAAAATTTTGTATTCAATAATTGTGGGTTGAGTATTCAAGGGAGGTTTCTCACAATGAGACACCTAAAATCCTTGGGTTTGTTGAATAGACCAGTGTAGATATTAGGTAAAAAATTAGAGGTCACCCTTGCTACCATTACAATTCTCAACTTAATTTTAGCAAGTGATCATTCCTTGCATCATGAAGTTACAACTGTAATATCTTATGAAATCTCTATCAAATACAAAAAACAAAAATATAAAATAATAAAATGGATTTTACAAAAAATCTAGATTAAGCCATCTAAGTAACTCTATCGGGGCTATAGACGCTTGCAGGCAGTGGGGCTCTACTTAGGAGAATTGTAACGATAACCTTGTTGGGGCTATGGATGCCTGCTGGCAACAAAGCTCTATCCAGTTGGCTATGAGGGAATGATATCAACTATGTAGGCTAATAGCAGTCACTAGTTTCTTCAACTAATTTTCAAGATGAGGATTATTAATCACGTGCACCCACTTAAATTGAAGGTAAAATTCATGCACCTTATTGAATACATTAAGTCTCAAGTTAGATAATGATTTGCAGAAAAGATAGTTGGAAGTTATGGATTTATTTCATTTAGTTTTCTTTAATGGTTTTAATTTGATTTGTTTTGTTTGGTTACTAGTTGTTGTGATGCTTACAACACGCCCCATTTTACTCCTTAGAAAAATTAGGACCCCTGTTGTGGCTTTGCTTTTTGCTTTTGTGTGTGGGTCTGTTGGGTGGTAAAAGGGAAAAAGAGAGTGAAAGTTGCAAACCTTGTTGAAAACAAAGAAAAAATTGCATTAAGTACCAGAGCTAAATATAGGTAGATTCTTTGTCAAAAATGAGTGAGGGTTGCTTTTTGAACCATGTTAAAATTTCCAATATTTTGCAAGTTATGAGTGTTTTGGTAAAACGTACAATTGGGTTGTATGTTGCATATACAAAGTCCTTTGTATATCGGGTTGCATATACAAAATCCTTTGTATACAAGGTCGCTTGCATACAAAACTATTTGTATATCAGGTCGCTCATATACAAGGTCCTTTGTACATCGAGTCGTTGTATAAGTTGCAAATGGGTTGTCGAGTTTTCTAAGTCATTTTACTTGTATGCATTTGGTTAACGTTTTATTTCGGTATTTTATGTTTATATATTTAGCGAAGGTGAAACATACAAAGTGGATATACAACACTTTATGCATAGTGCAGAACCGAAAAGATTATGAAGTAAAGTTTTATTGTTGTATGTTTCGGGCTTTTTATGTATGTTTCGGGACATACAAAGCGAAATATACAAAGTGGAACTCAAGAAAGATTAAAGTTTAGTTAAAGTGATGCATCATAATTCAATGTATATCGGAAGATGCATTGCACTTTATACATGTCGCAGAACCGAAGGAAGTATTAAAATTGGTTTTATTGTTGTATCACGGAGATACAAGGGGAAGTAGCATGGGTCCCACCGCATGCATAACAGACTTGCATAATTGCAATGTATATCTTCAATATACAAGCGCGATATGCAAAGCGAAAAGTGCAAATTAAAGATACAACGTGGATGCGAAAAAAGAATTAAATATAGAACAATATTTGTATCTTGGGCTTTGTATCTAAAGGATCGATACAAGTGTCGGTTGCATTGGCTAGACATATGCGATCGGCAGAAAGTTTGTGGATCTCCCCGACTAAAGTAGGTCCTGCCGATGAGGAGGAAATACAAGCCGATAAAGAGCGTCGGGCAAATAAGTTTGTCGGAGTGAGTTTTCTAAATTGCCCCGACTAAGTAAGTTACGCCGATGGCGAAGGATACAAAGCCCGATATACAAAAGAAATCAAGGCACCGCGAGAGGTAAAAGGTAAAAGGAGGTTTGTATAAGGTTGTTGTATATTCACTTATACAAGAGTGATATACAAAGTGGCGATATACAAGGATGTATGGAAAGGGCGGAAAAGGAAAAGAAATGTAGTTTGATTCTTTGCATAAAGTGCTTGTATGTTTAAAGATACAGAGAAAACATGCAAACAAAACATACAATGAGAAATATAAAGGGAAGCAAGATGGATGCATAGTTAAACTAACGGTAAAAAGGGAAGTAAAAATGCATGAACACTGCAACTGAGGGTCGAATCGATGGCGCATTAATTACTGTAATTAATGCCCATCTAACATTCTGACGAGGTATAAATTGACGACAACAGCATGAATTTTAAATCTATTTTTTTTATGTCTATTTTGCAGGTATGCAGGTAGATATAAAGATGGAGCTTTAATGGTGATGACATCATAGGAGGTGGATCAGATCACAAAATATCACAAAAGAAGTGGAAGATTTTAGTGAGAAGAGATATGAAGATGGAAAGAAACATTATTAAAAGAACAACAGAAGATATTTTGATGGGTGTTAGGGTTCCAAAGGGCATCTTTTACGCTCAGTATGAGTATGTTGCTCAGAGATATTTTGACAGGATTTGTTTTCCACCAATTGATGTTGCATTTGAAGGGTGGACCGTTGATTGACTAGGGTTTTGGAACCGTATTAGGGATAATCAGAGCTATATATTGAGCCCCTTTACTCTGTAATAAGTTACACAGGGATTTTACCAAGGATTTTTTAGAGGATAGCTAGCAGTTGTAATAGGAGTAGTTTAGAGTAGGAGGTCGCCCGTGTCTGCAATAAGGAATGCGTGGAACATCTAGCTTCCTTACTATATCTTTAAAGCGTTATAAGTTTTCATTAAGTTGATTAATGAAGCTAAGAGTCATTCATACATTGTAAATCATATATGACTATGTGTTTTGAATACAAATGAATCTGGAATCTTGCATCTATATTCAGAGTGTCTTCTGGCTCTTCTTTGTATTTGAAATAATATCTCTTAAAGCTTGCAATCTTGAATGTGTGTTCGTGAAAATACTCAGGGCATTCACATTTAAAGGTTTAGTCTGTGGATTTAATCAAGTTTGTTGTACTGCTTACAATGTGCATAACAGAACATTTAGATCCTATAGCAAAATGAAGTTTAATTTAGATTTCTCTAACTTTTCCCAAACCATTTGAAATACTTCGATTAAACTCTAAAATTTAAAGGAGATTGTCTGATATTTGAAGGAAACATGAACAACTGAGTTGATATTTGACATTTTTCATAATATTTGAAAAGGAAAGCTTGTGTTAATATAAATCATATAGAGCTTTGTGATACAATAACAAATTTATGCAAAGGAATGAAGGAAGTATTAATATTTGTGATATTTTGCATAATTAGAGTCCAGTGAATCATAAAACACCTCAAACCAAGTAAGGCCCCTTGCATATTACAGCTTCACATTTACCTACTGAATCATCCAACAGGTCAATACCGGACCATACAGAAACTTGGGATTAAGTAATCTTCATTGATTTCTTCATATCTTTCAAGACAGTTAGGTTCATTTTTGTGAATTTTAACTTTTGTTATGAATGTGTAAAAACAATCATCAACACCTCTCACCATAACTGCTACCCTAATGATGGCCAAAGGAAGCCAAGGATAGATGCTTGCCATTACAACCACAAGCAGCACTATCAGAGCCCGATATGTCCAACTTGGCTTGTGAACCCTAACGCTTCATTCCTTATCACCATTTGGAAATAGCTCAGACGTGTATATGCACAACCAGTTACTTGTAGAGTGCATATTTACTCGTATGATTGCATTCTCTTAAAAAAAAAATTTAAATTGTTTTCAAGAAATCCATTTTGTGCATATCATATAGTCATTGTATTCCATGAGACTGAATTTATTGAGGCATTATGTCAAACTGTTCAAGTGCGTTTGCATACCAATCTGTCAGAGCATTTCCACTAGTAAAATTTAACAAAATCCCCATTCAATTAATAATTTCATTGCTCCAATTTTAGTATCTAAAAATTTGAATTTTCACCAGCCAATTGCATTTTCTTGAAACTTTCTAAAGTCTTTTCAACACATCTGTTTGTTGTGTATGCGAAATTCTTTGTATTTGAAATAACCACATTTCTTTAATGCATTCTGTCAAACAGTTTACATGTATTATGTATGCTTCCACATTTTACATATATGTCGACCGGGGCACTTGCAACTACTACATCTAACAAAGTCCACTTTTAACTATGCTTTTCTATTTGAAAACTCCAATTTTGGCATCAACTGTGAGAATGTTGGCAAAGGATGTGAAATTCATTTTTGTAACCGCCATTAGAAAGTTTCTCGGGACTTTTCAACAAATCCATTTAGTGTATCTATCCTACAGTCATTGTATTCAATGAGACCACATTTCTTTGAGGTCGAATATCAAAAGATTGTTTGTGCTGTGACAATTTGCATACTTACTAGTGCATTTCCAACTATACTAGTACTTGCACCCATAGGAGATTCAAGGAATACACCGATAGGAACAACCAATGGGTTTAGAAAGTCTTTCTAGTGGCATGAGACAATCTTCCAAGCACAATAATGCTCACATATAAAGCATGTCAACTAAATATCTTTGCAGCATCCTGTCAAACCGTTTGTGTGCTTTTTCCATGCTTCAACATTTCATATGCATGTCTTAACAGAACATTTCCAGCTATAGCAATCTGATGAAAACCTCTCTTTCATTATGTTTTAATGATTACCCATACACTGATTCTAATTTATTGATTCGGTGTACGCTGTGATGATACAGGAAAATAGTTGTTGAATTTGTCTTTATAATTGCCAATGCATATCCTGCAATCTTTACATTACATTTCATTGAGGCAACTGTTAAAACATCTAGACGCCACTTCACATCTGACAGAGCTCCCATTCTGTTATGCTTTTGGTGGATGTTGTACCCTGATACATATCTCCCATTCAGGAAACTATAATATTTGATCAAAATTGTTGTTTCATTTTGCTTTGAAGGATGTCCATAACCGGTCGTTTCAAAGTTCCCATTTTGGCGCAGAGTGAGAAGATTTTGGCATATGAAAAGATCTTTGAGGTACTCTGCCAAACAGTCGCTCTATGTTGGCTTTGCTTCCACATTTTGCATAAAATTTTGCCAGGGCATGCGTAACTATAACATCTGTTGAAATACCTTTGTTCTTTATGTTTTAATGGCATGAATGAGTGAGGATACTGGCATAGATTGAAGAGTATGGCATTACATTGAAAAGAAAACCTTGAAACGTGTTGCAAGAAAACCCACGATACAGGTAGTTATACTAACTATTTCTCCTTCACTTTTCACCTTGTCACTTGTTGAAGACACTTTCGAAAGTGATTATATTTTGCGATACTAAAAGTCCTCTTCGTTGGTGTTTCAAGCATGCTTTAAAATCTCTTCGGAAACTTATATAAATTCTAAAACCTTTTAACTTTCCCAAACACAAGTTTCAAAACCTTTTAAAGTGTTTGACGTGCAAATACAACGATTACTTGTTTTAGTTTTCTTTGGTAGTTAGGGTAACTACTTTTCATTTTGATCACCGACTTTGGAGATGTACTTCAACTTATTAAAAACCATAACTTGTACTTTGAAAAGGTGTAACTTTGGAGGAGTTATTAAAAACTAAAACCCACACCTTCGTTTTAGTTATCCAAAAGTACAAGTTGACGCAAACTTTGCCGAATGTGAAAGTGGACATCAATTTAGTTAAAAGTTGATGCGAGCTTAGTATGAAATGAAAGTGGAGGCAAAGAATAATATTACTAAGCCAACGCAACGTAAATTTTGACTTGGGATAATATTGAATGAACAAGACATGATATGATGTCTTGATAACGAGTTACTGACATGATTGACACGCACGACATCGACAAATTGTAACCCAAAAAATGACTTGGCACAGGGATTTGATATGAAAAAAGTTTAAAATTTGGATAGTTGAAAATGAGGCCAACATCTGGCTCTAACTGGGGACAAGGATCTTGTGGACATCAGATGAACCTAGAATCTCTGGAAATGACCAGTGCCTTATCCATTGGGCGGGTAGAGTCAGGAGATAATATGATGTACAAGGGGAAACAATGGGACAAAGACACACAGAGACAAGGCAAATGACAAAAACAATAGAAACCAAAACAAGACAGACACAACCAAAACAACTAGTTAACCTATGTACATGGTAGGTGACTCCTACCTCAAACTGCCTGGGAAAGATCAAGTGAACCCATTGACAGGCTGAGAAAAATATGCACCTGTATGGAAAAGAGATGAGCATGGATGAGGTGTCTGTGAACTCAATAACCATTCCAAAGTGACGAGAAAAATAAGATGCATGAAAAATGAGGACTCCTTGAATAGCAAACCAAACAAACATTTCTCGTCATAAGCATCTGAATCCTTCCAAATCGCATTGGTATTGCCTTGTGTAGATTCAAACATGTCTTCCGACATCATGTCGAGTACATGAATATCCTCTATCTAAAAATTCTTCTGATAGTTTGAATCAAAGAAAACTGAATCACAAATCAGACATCTTTCATGTGAACCAATTAGCCAAGAAAATTCAATACTCTGTGACTGATCCTTCTCATGAATAATGTCTTCCTTTATCATTGAATCATCACATGCAAAAGAAAATTCCACCTTCTTTACCATTACCAACTCAGGATATATTTTATCAAAGGATTCCATATGAGGATGAGAAAGCAATGAATTTGCATTATGCACCTTTCCACTTTGAAAAGTCCCTTCTACAGTTGATGAAGAGGAAATAACACAGATTTTCATCAATCTTTTGAACACTTCCAATTTCATCCATGTTTTGACAAACATTAGAAATCTGATGTCCTTTATCACTATCATAACCATTACTCACACAAGTATAGGAAGCCTTTGGATTTTCATTTACACTTCTTTGTTCTTCATGCATTGAACTGAGTATACTAATATTCTCTATCTGAATATATCTTAAATTATCTGGATCAAAAGAAATCAAGTTGTGAATTGGACATCCCTTGTACAAATTATGAGGTGAGGAGACCCTTTCAAGTGTGAATGATGAATTTAATTTTTGAATATCAATTCCTACTTGCATATGACTATTTCTCATTATAAAGTCCCTCTCTTCCTTTGTAGCAAGAAACTCAAGCAATGTCTTATCAAAAGATGATGAAAAGAGTGAAGAAGATGACCAATTTGTATCTTGTCACTGACCCATAGAAGTGATTTTATCTACATCATAGTCACCTGATCTAGCTTGTACATCTCCCTTATGAGTAACATCCTCTTTTATTATGGAGTAATCTCTTGTAAAAGAAAATTCCTCCTCTTTTATCACAACTAACCCAGAATGCCCATTATCCAAAGATGGTACACGAGGAAGAAGAAGTAATGGATCTGCATCATATATTTTATCATCCTAAAAATCCTCTTCTACAATTGATGAGGAATAAATAATATTCTCATCCTTTAGATGTAGGAAAGGAGAATAAGTCAGAACATGTAGTTCCTCATCAATACTTTGCATATTTGCAATCTTGTGCATGCTCTCAAAAACATTTCTCACACTAGCTTCTTTAGCGTTCTCATCAGCATCCAAAGGACAAAGGTATTGAGAATAGGATATACCAGAATCATTCAAACAAGGAGATTTAGGCACAAACTTGTTTCTAACTTCTCTTTGCATAGATTCATACCCAGTATCCTCATGATCTTCTTGCACATTTGGAGTGGGAGTACTCAACATTTCATCTTGAGTAGTACCTTTAGTTTCAATAATTGAGTATTCTTCTTCAAGAGATGATAAAGGAGAAAGGATGACATCTTCTTCACAAAGAGAATCATCAATAGTAGTGTTGAGATGTCAATCTTGAATGGAACCTCATAAGCGAGTTCTTGCAATATTCTTTCATCATCACTTTCCTCTTGCTCAGGTTGCATGTATGTCAGGAAAATATTTTGTGACTCATCTTCATGTTCTTTCATACCTTGGCTCAAAATTTCTTCTTCATTCCCTGGAACACCCACCATGTGATGGAAATCTCTCTTGGAGGTTGTAGTTGTGGAACCAGACCAAGTTGTCACAAGAGGAGTGACATTCTTCAAAGAAACTGAGAACATGTCATTGTCTGGAAATATTTCTTCTTCATCATTGCTTGCTTCCATACAATCTTATTTTTCTGTCTCCATCACTGCTTCTTCTTGGTCTTCCTTAAGTGGACATACGTGTTCTAATGAGTCTCTTTCAGATACTTCCTTCCATATAGGTTCATTTGTAGGAAAAACTTTAGCCTCTTCATTGATGTCCTCATCATGTGGATGATATGTCTTAGCATAATTTCTTTTATCTTCTAGTGCATGAATCTCCTCTGATAAGGAATTGTGATCACGAGAAATAAAATGAGCCTCCTTTCCATATTTTTCCTCAATCTTCTGAAATATTTGAAGCAAAGAAGGATGAACCTGATTAGTAGCAAGTTGCATTCCACCATAGAAACTCTTCAAAAACTCTACTTGCTTAGGATCGTCAAGAACTTGATTTTGCTAAGCAAAGGATGCAGAAAAAGGATAATCTTCATCTTCACTATCACTGTCTGATTCAAGAGACTACAAGTTATGCATCTGGGTTCTTCGATACCAAACCATCTTCCAGGATTCTTCCTTCAGATAGAGTCACCAATTTCTTTTCTAGAAAAAATCAACAAATTTAAAGGCACCAAAACTTTAGCTCGTCGTCCCCAGTAGAGTCACCAAAAATCTGTTGGTAAACAGATTTGTCACCATGAAATAACCTTTGAAAATGACTCGTTGCCCTTAGAGCGATGACTAAATTGTCCCAACAGTTGGAGAGATCGTGACAGAGCAATGATCTTCCTCTATGTTTGAGAGGGGCATCTCCCTCGTATGATGGGGGTATTTGTGGTTTTTGTGTACTTTTATCCTGAAAGTACAAAAAGGAAGAAAAGCAAAATAACAGGAGAATTGGGCATGTAGAAACCCTCGTGGTAGACGTACAAAAACCAATAGGAGTTTCACAATCTTATTGAAAAGTACGAGGGGGTTTCACCACAAAGCTAGAAACCACTTTCCTAAACTCCATGATGAATTTCATGTCATATGTGCAACAATGATGAAGAAAGATGGCAAATCTCAACATACGAAGAGATAATTTATCTTGACACTTTCAAATCAAGATACCGAGACATGATTGTGTTTCATCACCCCAATTGCATGCTTCAATGGATAACTTTGATTTACACAAATACATAGAAAGACCACCAATTTGACATATGAGAAACTAGTAATCATAACTCAGAAATACATCAAGAACATACAAACTGAAATACATTCTTCATTACCTTTTTGAAATTATACAATTCCAAAGTAATCTATACAATGTGTAAGACCAAAAATATTCCAAGAAGTTTCTTAATAAGTTCTCCCTTAAAAGTTCTCTCTCTAAAGAGTTCCCTCCTTTACATTTCAAATAGCCTCATATTTATAGGCTTTTTCCATAACCACCTAGTAACCAACTTGTAACTAACTTGTAACTACTTCCTAACCAGTTCAAGTAACTACCTTTTTCGAAAGGAAACCTAATTTTAAACTTTTAATTACAATAAGTGAAACAAGTCACTTTTCAAAATGGTAGTTTTCAAAGATACAACTTTCAAGTTGTGAATTCGACTAAGTTACTTTCTATCTTTGTTCTGCTCCTTTTCGGTGGTCATCTCTTCAATTGTTTCTTGACATCTCTTTCCAAGTTCTTGAAATATGGTAGATGAAATCAGTCCGCTAACTCTGCATAATAATTGCCATGAAGAATCATATATGTATTGATGGGGGTTCAATAAAGTGGCAGCTTTGTATCCACTAGAATACTCATATCCTACTCAACATGATCACTACTCCCAATACTTGAATTTATGGAGAGATAAATCTAACGATCATTTGAAGCAACAACAACCATATGTATCCATTGAAGACACAGTCGAAAGTGAGACAAAAAGATGTCTTAGGCAAGCTAGGGGCTGCCCTACTTCCCATCAGTTGATCACCTACATGATGAATATCCCCAAGACTACTCAAATCTTTTTTTCCCATAATTTGTTTAAGAAGACCATCTCCTTCTTCCCAATCATGAATCACGCTCTCACTAATAAATTAGCCTCTATCTCATTGACATTCTCATCATCTTCTAGTAGCCTTCCAACTACCTCTATAAATTCCTGACCATCAGCTGCATCTTCCATTTCTTTAAGGCTACCTCAACATATCCATTTAACAATTGATACTCACTTTCATGGTTTAAAATATTACGACTAGATATGGTTCCATTATCTCATCTTACTCCCATGCCAGAAAATAACTCCATAGGATTAAGATTTTGAAGAATTTGGTATTATAGCTACAACATCGTATCACCAAATCACCAAGCACACATTTCTCATTCACTTCACTAAGCATCATCAACAATCTCGATAAGAACAATGCATTTGATTGAAATGATGAAACTGGTTTACCTCTCTCACAACAATTACTCTTGCAACAATCTTTTAAATAAACTTAGTTGTAATTTGGTATTCAATACACACTCAAATTTCTTTGACAAGTCTAAGATGTTCCAAACCAAATGTAATTTCTAACTTTTCATAATGGTGACAAAATAATTATTTTTCCTTCCCTTAGACATCATCAAGTAAATGTCTTGAATTTTTAAGATACCCAACCTTCATCTTCCAAGTCAAATTTTCTTTTATGTCCATCAATCTGACTATATCTAGGGCTCAGTAGGTAGACAGAAACTCTATGTTGAATGCCCATTTAACAATAGCATAGGATAATTCTTTGTTGGACAATCAGATCTGTTGCTCTTTGAAGTGCATTTCCATTGTTTGCAGCTGAATGGAAACCCATCACCTACTGTTATCTCATGCAATACATGGCATGGATAGTTATGTTGCTTAATGGTTCGATAATCATTTGACAAAACTCCTTGAGGTCTTTGTAAAAAAAATACTTTCTGATTAGGCTTTGCACCAATAATGATACAAACTTGCCTTTCCAATTTCCTCTCAAGGTGATCAAACTTCGTAATAGCCCAATTGCGGATACTTTAAGATCACCCTCCAACTCAACTAGGTCTACATTAAAATAGGCTACCCTATAATTCTGGTGGTTCCAAGTAATCTAATGAAGGTTTGCATGCAGTTTTGTTGATTCTTTCCATCCAAAGCAGTTGAATAAGAATGGGTGCATTGTCTTCTTGCCTTCCTTCGGGATGTAAAGTTCACAACTTGTGTAAAAGTAACAAAAACGTGTATGTCTGAATTGCTATCAGCTCCTGCCATACCATGGTTTCATACATATGGTGATTCATAGTCTTAGGTAGAAAAATATCCATAATTCCTCTCACCATACCTGCCACCCTAATGATGGCCAAAGGCAGCCAAGAATAGATGCTTTCCATTACAACCACAAGTAGCACTATCAAAGCCCGATATGTCTAACTTGGATTGTGAACCCTAATGCTTCATTCCTTATCACCATTTAGAAATAGCTCAGACGTGTATATGCACAACCAGTTACTTGTAGAGTGCAGATTTACTCGTATGGTTGCATTCTCTTAAAAGTTTTTTTTAGAACTGTTTTCAAGAAATCCATTTTGTGCATATCATATAGTCATTATATTCCATGAGACTGAATTTATTGAGGCATTATGTCAAACTGTGCAAGTGTGTTTGCATACCAATCTATCAGAGCATCTCCACTGCTAAAATTTAACAAAATCCCCATTCAGTTACTGATTTCATTGCTCTAATTTTAGTATCTAAAAATTTGAATTTTCACCAGCCAATTGCATTTGCTTGAAACTTTCTAAATTCTTTTCAACACATATATTTGTTGTATATCCAACATTCTTTGTATTTGAAATAACCACATTTCTTTGATGCATTCTATCAAACAATTTACGTGCATTCTGTATGCTTCCACATTTTACATATATGTCAATCGGAGCACTTGCTACTACTACATCTGACAAAGTCCACTTTTAACTATGCTTTGTTGTTTGAAAACTCCCATTTTGGCATCAGCCATGAGAATACTAGAAAAGAATGTGGAATTTAGTTTTGTAACCGCCATTAGAAAGTTTGTCGGGACTTTTCAACAAATCCATTTAGTGTATCTATTCCGCAATCATTGTATTCAATGAGACCACATTTCGTTGAGGTCGAATATCAAAAGGTTGTTTGTGTTGCGACAATTTGCATACTTACCAGTGCATTTCCAACTATACTAGCACTTGAACCCATAGGAGATTCAAGGAATACGCCGATAGGAACAACCAATGGGTTTAGAAAGTCTTTCTGGTGGCGTGAGACAATCTTCCAAGCACAATAATGCTCACATATAAAGCATGTCAACTAAATATCTTTGCAGCATCCTTTCAAACCGTTTGTGTGCTTTTTCCATGCTTCAACATTTCATATGCATGTCTTAACAGAACGTTTCCAGCTATAGCAATCTGGTGAAAACCTCTCTTTCATTATGTTTTAATGATTACCCATACACTGATTCTAATTTCTTGATTTGGTGTGCACTTGGATGATACAGCAAAATGACTGTTGAATTTGTCTTTATAATTGCCAATGCATATCCTGCAATCTTTGCATTACATTTTATTACATTTCTTTGAGGCAACTGTTAAACATTTAGATGCCATGTCACATCTGACAGTGCTCCCATTCTATTATGCTTTTGGTGGATGTCGTACCCTAATACATATATCCCATTCAGGAAACTATAATATTTGATCAAAATTGTTGTTTCATTTTGCTTTGAAGGATGTCCATAACCGGCTGTTTCAAAGTTCCCATTTTGGCGCAGAGTGAGAAGATTTTGGCATATGAAAAGATCTTTGAGGTACTCTGCCAAACAGTTGCTCTGTGTTGGCTTTGCTTCCACATTTTGCATAAAATTCTACCAGGGCATCCATAACTATAACATATGTTGAAATACCTTTGTTCTTTATGTTTTAATGGCATGAATGAGTGAGGATGCTGGCAGAGACTGAAGAGTGGCATTACATTGAAAAGAAAACCTTGAAACTTGTTGCAAGAAAACCCATGATATAGGTAGTTATAATAACTATTTCTCCTTCACTTTTCACCTTGTCACTTGTTGAAGACACTTTCGAAAGTGATTATATTATGTGATACTACAAGTCCTCTTCATTGGTGTTTCAAGCATGCTTTAAAATCTCTTCGGCAACTTATACAAATTCTAAAACCTTTTAACTTTCCTCAACACAAGTTTCAAAACCTTTTAAAGTGTTCGACGTGCAAATACAACGATTACTTTTTTTAGTTTTCATTGGTAGTTAGGGTAACTACTTTTCATTTTGATCACTGACTTTGGAGATGTGCTTCAACTTATTAAAAACCACAACTTGTACTTTGAAAAAGTGTAACTTTGGAGGAGTTATTAAAAACTAAAACCCACACCTTCATTTTAGTTATCCAAAAGTGCAAGTTGACGCGAACTTTGCCAAATGTGAAAGTGGACATCAATTTAGTCAAAAGTTGACGCGAGCTTAGTATGAAATGAAAGTGGAGGCAAAGAATAATATTACTAAGCTGACGCAACGTAAATTTTGACTTGGGATAATATTGAATGAACAAGACAAAATATGACGCCTTGATAACGAGATACCAACATGATTGACATGCACCACATCGACAAATTGTAACCGAAAAAATGACTTGGCACAGTGATTTGATATGCAAAAAGTTTAAAATTTGGATAGTTGAAAACGAGGCCAACAGCTGGCTCTAACTAGGGATAAGGACCTTGTGGATGCTAGATGAACCTAGAATCTCTAGAAATGACCAGTGCCTTATCCATTAGGCGGGTAGAGTCAGGAGATAATATGATGTACAAGGGGAAACAATGGGACAAAGACACACAGAGACGAGGCAAACGACAAAAACAACAGAAACATAAACAAGACAGACACAACCAAAACACCTAGTTAACCTATGTACATGGTAGGTGACTCCTACCTCAAACTACCTGGGAAAGATCAAGTGAACCCATTGACAGGTTAAGAAAAATATGCACCTGTATGGAAAAGAGATGAGCATGGATGAGGTGTTTGTGAACTCAGTAACCATTCCAAAGTGACTAGAAAAATAAGCTGCATGAAAAATGAGGACTCCTTGAATAGAAAACCAAACAAACATTTATCATCATAAGCATCTGAATCCTTCCAAATCGCATTGGTATTGCCTTATGTAGCTTCAAACATGTCTTCCGACATCATGTCGAGCACATGAATATCCTCTATCTAAAAATTATTCTGATAGTTTGAATCAAAGAAAACTAAATCACAAATAAAACATCTTTCATGTGAACCAATTAGCGAAGAAAACTCAATACTCTGTGACTAATCCTTCTCATGAATAATGTCTTCCTTTATCATTGAATCATCACATGCAAAAGAAAATTCCCCCTTCTTTACCATTACCAACTCAGGATATGCTTTATCAAAGGATTGCATATGAGGATGAGAAAGCAATGAATTTGCATTATGCACCTTTCCACTTTGAAAAGTCCCTTCTACAGTTGATGAAGAGGAAATAACACGTAGTTTTTCATCAATCTTTTGAACACTTCCAATTTCATCCATGTTCTGACAAACATTAGAAATCTGATGTCCTTTATCACTATCATAACCATTACTCACACAAGTATAGGAAGCCTTTGGATTTTCATTTACACTTCTCTGTTCTTCATGCATTGAACTGAGTATACTGATATTCTCTATCTGAATATATCTTAAATTATCTGGATCAAAAGAAATCAAGTCATGAATTGGACATCCCTTTTACAAATTATGAGGTGAGGAGACCCTTTCAAGTGTAAATGATGAATTTAATTTTTGAATATCAACTCCTACTTACAGGATGCTACCCAGGATGTAGACATTCCAGAGTATCAAGACAATGCAAAGCAGGAGCAGCAGCAGGTGATGGACACATCCATAGTGGATAATATTGTTCTCACAGATGACCTCTTATACAACACACGTTTCGTATTGACTCCCAGGTAATTTTTTACAAGGTTCTGCAATTTAATATATTTTTATTTGAAATCTCTAATTAATTATATGAGTAGATAGTATAAGTCAAAATTAATGTATGCAATTGTCTGCATTATGAAATTCTAGGGTCAAAGTATTCATCCTGCGTCTGTAAGTCGTCTAGTGTAGGGTTATGAGAGGAGATCTAGTCAACAAGTATGTAATTTATAACAAGATCGTAAATATAGTACATGTAAACTTTTTGTTACAATTTGATGATGAACACCTATGGATGTTGGAGCATCACCATCAGGACGATTTCCTTGGTCCCCAGGCAGAGCCACTTTCACTGAGGTAAATTTTATCATGTTTCTAATCATTATGCATTTAAATAATGTTATGTATCTATTTTTCTCAAATAACCTTGAACTCTATTTTCATATGATGAATATGCAAACTCCTCATCTTCGTCAATCAGTGGAGGTGGGCATTACTATAGTTGTTTTGTCTACAAATCCTTTGATCAAGGTATGAGCTAGTAACATGTAAATGTCATTTTATATTTCTTGTTTTATCTCACATAATTTAATGTACATAAATTATACTCATGTTTACTTAAATTTGCTTCCTCATGCTTCTCATAGGACGTCACAACTCCTACCCATCTAGCTACAAAAGAAGAGAGACAACAAATGATCAAGAGGGATCACCAGTTGGCAGTAAGTGATTGATTACTTATGTCATGTTATATATTTTGAATATTTTCTATATTAATATGGATATTGTTTGATTGTATTAATAGGTGGAACTTCAAAAATCTCTATCGAGGAAGTCTAGTCGATGGGCAATAGAGGATGAGTCATTGACTAGTTCACCATTTTCACGGTCTAGCAAGAGCCGTCGATTATTTAATAGAAGTCCATAGGAGATTTGATTTTGGGACATTTTGTTACATATGCCTATTTGGCTTTGTAAACATACTTTTGTATGTTATCAATGTATATCATTGTATATGCATGTATGGCTTTATTTGTGCATGCCTATATGGCTTGATATATACACTATATGTTATTTTCATGATATTATGTATATATGAGATTATGTATATTTTTATGACATTATAGATATTTTCATGACATTATATATATGTTGATAGCATCCTTGCAAAACACATTTTGTGCATATCTTACAATCATTGCTTTCCATGAGGCTGCATTTCTTTGAGGCATCATGTCAAATAGTTCACGTGCCTTGTCTATGCTTCCACACTTTGCATACATGTCTACAAGGGAAGTACCAAATAAAACATCTGACAAAATTCATATATCCTTTATGCTTTGATGGTTGTCCATGCCCTGTTCCAAAGATCTCATTTTGGCATAGGCAAGGAGGATGTTGGATAAGGTTGTGGAATTTGGCTTGACACCCGCCAATTCCATTTGCTTGAAAGTTTCTTTAAAGCCTTATCAAAAAATCTATTTTGTGCATATATTTCAATCATTGCATTCCATGAGATAGTATTTGTTTAGGCATCATGTCAAACAATTCACATGTATTGTCTGTGCTTCCATACAAGTTGCATACATGTCTACAAGGGCATTTGCAAATACAACATCTGACAAAATTCTTATATCCTTTATTCTTTGATGGTTGTCCATACCCTATTCCATAGATCCTAATTTGGCACAAGCAGGGAGGATGCTTGTAAAGGTTATGGAATTTGGTTTTACATGTTCTAATTGTGTTTGCTTGAAAGTTTCTAAAGCCTTTTCAAAAAATCCATTTTGTTCATATCTTGCAATCATTGCATTCCACGAGACTACATTTCTTTGAGGCATCATGTCAAACAGTTCATGTGCCTTGTCTATGCTTCCACACTTTGCATATATGTCTACAAGGGTAGCTGCAAATACAACATCTGACAAAATTCCTATATCCTTTATGCTTTAATGGTTGTCCACACCCTATTCCAAAGATCCCATTTTGGATACGCAAGGAGGATGTTGGATAAGGTTGTGGAATTTGGCTTGACACCCGCCAATTGCATTTGCTTCAAAAGTTTCTTTAAAGCCTTATCAAAAAATCTATTTTGTTAATATCTTGCAATCATTACATTCCATGAGACATCATTTGTTTGAGGCATCATGTTAAACAGTTCATGTGCATTGTCTATGCTTCCACACAAGTTGCATACATGTCTACAAGTGTAGTTGCAAATACAACATCCGAGAAAATTTATGTATCCTTTATTCTTTGATGGTTGTCCATACCCTATTCCAAGGATCCTAATTTGACATAGGCAGGGAGGATGTTTGCAAAGGTTATGGAATTTGGTTTTACACATTCCAATTGCATTTGCTTGAAATTTTCTAAAGCCTTTTGAAAAAATCCATTTTGTGCATATCTTCCAATCATTGCTTTCCATGAGACTGCATTTCTTTGATGCATCATGTCAAACAATTCACACACCTTGTCTATGCTTCCACACTTTGCATACGTCTACAAGAGCAACTGCAAATACAACTTCTGACAAAATTCCTATATCCTTTATGCTTTGATGGTTGTCCACACTCTATTCTAAAGATCCCATTTTGGCACAGGCAAGGAGGATGTTGGATAAGGTTTTGGAGTTTGGCTTGACACCTGCCAATTGCATTTGCTTGAAACTTTCTTTAAAGCCTTATCAAAAAATCCATTTTTTGCATATCTTGCAATCATTGCATTACATGAGATAGCATTTGTTTGAGGCATCATGTCAAACAATTCGCGTGCATTGTCTATGCTTCTACACAAGTTGCATACATGTCTACAAGGGCAGTTGCAAATACATCTGACAAAATTCATATATCCTTTATTCTTTGATGGCTATACATACCATGTTCCAAAGATCCTAATTTAGCATAGGCAAGGAGGATGTTGCAAAGGTTATGGAATTTGGTTGTACATATTCCAATTGCATTTTCTTGAAATTTTCTAAAGCCTTTTCATAAAATCTATTTTTTGCATATCTTGCAATCATTGCATTCCATGACTGTATTTCTTTAAGGCATCATGTCAAACAATTCACACGCCTTGTCTATGCTTCCACACTTTGCATACATGTCTACAAGGGCAACTGCAAATACAACATCTGACAAAATTCATATATCCTTTATGCTTTTATGCTTGTCCACACCTTGTTCCAAAGATCCCATTTTGGCATAGGCAAGGAGGTTTTTGGATAAGGTTGTGGAATTTGGCTTGACACCCGTCAATTGCATTTTCTTGAAAATTTCTTTAAAGCCTTATCAAGAAATCTATTTTCTGTGTATCTTGCAATAATTGCATTCCATGAGACAATATTTCTTTGAGGCATCATGTCAAATAGTTCACGTGCATTTTCTATGCTTTCACACAAATTGCATACATGTCTACAAGGATAGTTGCAAATACAACATCTGACAAAATTCCTATATCCTTTATTCTTTGATGGTTGTTCATACCTTGTTCCAAAGATCCTAATTTGGCACAGGCAGGGAGGATGCTTGCAAAAGTTATGGAATTTGGTTTTACACGTTCCAATTGCATTTGCTTGAAAGTTTCTAAAGCCTTTTCAAAAAGTCTATTTTTTACATATCATGAAATCATTGCCTTCCATGAGACTGCATTACTTTGAGGCATCATGTCAAATAGTTCACATGCCTTCTTTATGCTTCCACAGTTTGCATACATGTCTACAAGGGCAGTTGCAAATACAACATCTAACAAAATTCCTATATCCTTTATGCTTTGATGGTTGTCCACACCCTGTTCTGAAGATCTCATTTTGGCATAGGCGAGGAGGATGTTGGATAATGTGGTGGAATTTGGCTTTATACCTACCAATTGAATTTGCTTGAAAGTTTCTTTAAAGCCTTATCAAAAAATCCATTTTGTGCATATCTTGCAATCATTGCATTCCATGAGACTGCATTTCTTTGAGGCATCATGTCAAATAGTTCATGTGCATTTTCTATGCTTCCACACAAGTTGCATACATCTCTACAAGGGCAGTTGCAAATACAACACTTGAAAAAAATTCTATATCCTTTATTCTTTGATGGATGTCCATACCCTGTTCCAAAGATCCTAATTTGGCACAGGTAGGGAGAATGCTTGAAAAGGTTATGGAATTTAATTTTACATGTTCCAATTGCATTTGCTTGAAAATTTCTAAAGCCTTTTCAAAAAAATCATTTTGTGCATATATTGCAATCATTACATTCCATGAGATGGCAGCTCTTTGAGGTGTCATGCCAAACTATTCAAATGCCTTGTCTATGCTTCCACACTTTGCATACATGTCTACAAGGGCAATCACAAATACAACATCTGACAAAATTCCTATATCCTTTATGCTTTGATGGTTGTTCACACCATGTTCCAAAGTCCCATTTTGGCATAGGCAACATTTGAAGAAGTCACAAATATGAAGAATGGGGGGTCGAGGCATGTGTAATTTGTCTCATCCTTGGTAGTTATTGTATACTTTTTTGTTCATGTCTATGGTTGGGAGTCAAAAACTTTGGGTTGAGGGTTTCGGTGGTTATGGGTTCCATGGTAGACTAGTATGGTTAGTTTTGTTTGATATTTTTTAGTGCTTATATGTATAGCCTTTAGTAGTCAATGGTTCCTAATTAATATCTCATTGGTCTTTTTTTTAGTTGGTTGAATGTGGACTTGGTAGTTATTTTTCCACTAGCATCCTAGATCCCAACCAGATATATTATAAAAATATATATATAAAAGATCTCCATCATATTGAGGAAATATATTAATATTTTTAATTAAGAAATATTAATATATAGTTGTTATTAACATATTGAGCACATTAAAAGGAGCAATGGCGAACGATGGCTCTGAACAGGAAAATGTTGGTTTGAATGGCGCGGTGCGCGATGGTTTGGCCATCAATATCGCGTGTATAGACCCCCTAGATCTGCTTTTCTAGGTGGTGTCTCGTAAGCGGCAAGGTAGGATTTCATTTCTAGTTTTTGGTCATCCTCCTCAGGAGTCTGGGGGCCCGACAGTCTCTACTATGAAGTCATTAACTTCTGGAGTTAATCAACAGTCTTAGGGGGTTAGTGGTGTTTGGCCCAACACCTCTAGCCGCCCTCAAAATCCTTTTATGATTCTATTATTGGCTCTAGACCTCATGCACACCTGGCTCAGGCTAGGGTTAAGCCTATGCCTTATGCCCATTCAGCCCCTGTAGTGATTTGTGGCCCTAAGGTCTCAGAAAATGAAGGTTTTTATATGAAACATGGAGTGATATGTGGATTCAATGGTTTATAGCCCTCTCTCCCCAATCTACATTGTTGGGTCACAAAATCCTGGAAACCTCTTGTTGCTAGTCAGATTGAGATTTTTCCCAGTGCTAGGGGTTCTTCATAGCGAATTTTGCTTCCTTTGAGGAAAGAGACTTAGTGTTGGATAGAGCTTGGATGTGGGTGATCATTCATTGTTCATCAAACCGTGGACTCACTCCTTCAATCCTCTCATTGAGCCGCTTAATACCAGACCAGTATGGGTGTGATTATTGAATCTCCCTCTTCAGTTTTGGGAAGATTCTTGCTATGAAGTCATTGGTAATGCTATAGGGCACTTCTTGAAGGTTGAATCTACAACCTCATATTTAGGACATACTAGGGTTGCCCACATATTAGTGGACATTGACATTGTAATGTCCCCTTCTAGTGAATCAAATTTTTTCTTAACCTTGCACACAATTTTGACTTGTAAAAGAGAACATTAGTAACCAATTCATCTTATAATATCAACATATTACAATGAGGGTTAATAACCATTTATAAATATCAATATCAAATTCATATACTTTTCACATTTCCTCTTAGGGTTAGTAATCTTATAATCATAATCCAACATTAAAGTTTATGCATTTCACATTCACATTTCTTTCACATAAAGTTTCCCATGATATACGTTGGGAGAGTCATCATCTATCTTGATCGTTAATCTACTCTACTTCACCCACCCCATATGAGTATGATTATGTTAAGGTGTTGGTGTAACCATCCCACCGTAAGCCCAAAGGCTTCATTGCAACATGTGGCAATTCTTCACCATTTGGCTCAAGGGCCTTCATGCTACACACGGCATTCCTAACCCTCTTGGGAATCACCTAACATTGGGCACATTTATTAAGTTTACATAACCTTAGGCCCAAGGGCTTCACACTACATGCGGTGTTCTTCACCTGTTGGCTCAAGGGACTTCACACTACATGCAGTGTTCTTCATCCACTTAAGGGTCACCTAGGTCCATTAGTCCACCCTTCCTTAACTCACCACCATACTCGTAGGGTGATAGAGAGATTAAGGGTGAGGCTATATATTCCTCTCTATGTATATCATGGATTTATGAATCATAACTTATTAACTTATCATTACTATCTTGTGATCCCCATGGATCACGAGATAGTACCATTGATCATATTGTTCCTCTCGGGAACTTCCTTTGTACTATCTCATTGATTGCCATTCACTAGGCATTATATAGCTTTCATCAAAAATAATCTTATGATATGAGCATCCTTATGTTATAGACATTCTTGATGATAAACATTCTTATTCTATGGTAAAAAATTCATCCTATGATGAACATTCATTCTATTATAAACATTCTTTATTCTACCATGATAAATATTCTTATGCTATTTGATTTCAAGCATTCTTGTATTGTCACGAATGACTAGTATCTATTATTCATCTATCATACAATTTTTAGATAGATAACTTATGTTAGGAACACATACCTTTGTATGATTTGCTAGATCAATACTATTGATTATAATGTTGATGGAGCAATGTTGATATGAATACCTTATAGGAGTGCTGCAATGGTTGCTCCTTATACTTGACATAAATATAGTTGATGCTCCAATATAATACGTTGGTTGATGATTAATAGTGATATGGACTATTAATTTCTATACAATGATATAGTTGTTTCAGATTGGTTGCTGCTGAGATTGATGATATTTGCTGAGTTGAAAGGTGCTTATGGATATTGACTGGACTGTTGGGTTGTACTGTGAATTCTTTTATTTTGTTGTGATTTCCTGCTATGATGGTTCGATGGATTTTGTTCTTTCCTTTATATATTTCCACCTTCCCTATATATTATGTTGATCGCTAATTCCTTAACATATATTCCTTGTTTATACTCTTTATTTAGATCTGATGTAGAATGGGACAATGATAATAAATGTAAGTAGTGAGAAGGATAAATCAGATGGGATTCAAATACTAGTTGACTCTTATTGGATCTATTTTCAGATTGTCAGATCCGATGTTGAGGATATGATTCGATGCTTTAGATGATTCCTTATATATATGAAAGACAATTGTTGCCAACGTCTCTTCCCAAAGGTCACGGTTGTTGCTACTTATGTCCTATTAAGTAATCACTCCTTGATTTGTAATGTGATCGTAGCCTTAGTAAATCTTATGTATCATTTCATATATTTTTTAATATTTATGGCTTTGTTAAAGGTGGCATTGCTTTACTTTGCTTCATTTATAATATGACAAGTCTTTGTTTGTATGATCGCTACCTTACATACCTTATTCGTCTCTTCTTAGATTAGTTCACAACCTATTATTATTGTTTAGGCGCTTCTTTAGGAGGGGGTCGATCATGCATGGGATTGGCCCCTCTTACAATGCTTTAGGAGGGGGTCGATCATGCATGGGATCGGCCCTTCTTACAATGCTTTATCTTATATATATAAGATAAAGCATTGTAAGAGGGGCCGATCCCATGCATGATCAAGCCCTATATGTGTGTATATATATATATTATAATAATATTTAATTATTAATATTATATATATTAATAATTATATTTATTATTTATATTTGATAATAATGTATATATTATCTATATCAATTTATGAATCATGCATAACCAACTCGTTAGTATAGGGACATGACAGGCCTCCCCTCTCAAGATTTCTTGTCCTCAAGCAATTTTAGGTTTGGATAATGCTAAGTTCCTCAAAGTTTGAGAAGAGTCCTGATCAGATTAGTGGAGAATGATCCTGGGATTTGTGGGTTATGGGTCCACAATATAACCTTTGGTTCTTTATGGTTGTCTTTTAGCTTCACCTCATATGACATGATGTAATCTACTTTTGTTGTCAAAGACTGTTACCACTATTTTGCATGGGAGATCATATTAGATGATGAAGGTGCAGTTACTCTAGTGATGCCTATGACAATATTTAAACCTTGAGACTAGATCTCTTGAAGCTCATAAAGACTACCATACGAAGTTCTCCAATCATATAATTGTCAATGCATCTTAAGTTTGGTTCCTCTCACGGCAATTCCCTTAATTCTAAGTGGTAAAGGTTGTGATAGAATATCATCTAGTTAAGATCCCACTTCTGATCATAATGAAATTTGCCATAATTATTTGAAAATAGTAGTTCCAAAAACAAAGTGTTATGTTGTCCATCAGGATAACAGTTCAAACAACCATCTTATTCACCTTTCAAGGAAAAGTCCCAGTTATTTCATAAGATTCTCCTAGATTGGATGGTTATTGGGCACTTATCCAATCTTGTAGTTGTTTTTGCTTAAACATTTGTAAGTCAAGGTTATGCCTAATAAGACTAAAAGTACTAACAGAGTACCTTGATGTCAGATGTTAATTGTATTTTATCATGAACTGATTGAACATAGTCTATTATAAGGATATAACATAGAGTTAGACCTCTACATAATATTTATGTTTTGCATGATGGGTAGACTTGTGTGTGATGACTAAGCTCTTTTAGTTAGAGGTAATAGAATACAAAATCTATCTAATTGTGTATTGCTCATAAAGAGAAATATCATCCAAGCATGGACACTAGTGCATTCTAGTATGTTCTCAATTTTAATAACTATTGAGTTTTTACTGCTATTTATAAAATCATTGATACTTTACTTTGGTTAGTGGTGGATGTCCTTGAAAATTGTGATCATGTTAGGTTGAGATCACCACATTATATCAATTCAATGAAAAGATGGAAGTAATAGTAGAATGCAAAGTTGTAAGGCAAACCTTAGTAAAGTGATTCAAAGTCAAGGCATAATGCTTTGATCATTATATCTAGACTAGGATTTGCAAGATCTACATTTATGGGTGATAATTGTTAAACTATCTTAGCTATCATAGTGTAACTATATATAGTGTTGTAAACTCTTAGCATTGATAACAAGGGTTTAATAGGACATGAACCATGATTGTGTTAATCAAGAAAGAATGATGAGAGGTCAAAATTACATTTGTCTATTTCATGATGAAAGAGGCTCTTTGGTTTGCCACTCCAAATAGAGACACCATTGGAGAGAAGATCCATGTTGGAGTATATGCACACAATTATATATGCAAAGCATAAATACATGTAATACATGAAGCATACACAAAGCTTATACACTTAATACATGATACACAAAGTATATGGAATACACAAGTATGCTCACATAATACATGAAACACATAGCATACACTTGACACACACAGTACGAAGCATGCAAGTTATACGCATGCAATACATTAGGGCATGAAGCATACATGTAACATGCAAGTATACGCATGAATATTAAGTATACACATGAATATGAAGTATACGCATGAATACAAGTAAGTCATGAAGTGTGCATAAGTCATGGCGTACACACATAAATCAAGTAGTATACATTTGTACACACAAAGTCATGGAGTATACACTCAAATACACAAAGTCATAAAGTATACAATTGAATACACAAGGTCATAGAGTGTACACTCAAATACAAATACAAGTCGTAGAGTATACACTCAAATACAAATACAAATCATAGAGTATACACTCAAATACAAATACGAGGTCATAGAGTATTCATTCAAATATAAATACAATCATAGAGTATACAAATACAAGTCATAGAGTATACACTCAAATACAAAGTCATACAAATACAATCATGGAGTATACACTTCAATACAAAGTCATAGAGCATACACTCAAGTACAAATACAATCATAGAGTATACACTCAAATACAAAGTCATAGAGTATACAAATACAATCATAGAGTATACACTTGAATACAAAGTCATACAAATACAATCATGGAGTATACACTTCAATACTAAGTCATAGAGCATACACTAAAGTACAAATACAATCATAGAGTATACACTCAAATACAAAGTCATAGAGTATACAAATACAATCATAGAGTATACACTTAAATACAAAGTCATACAAATACAATCATGGAGTATACACTTCAATACAAAGTCATAGAGCATACACTCAAGTACAAATACAATCATAGAGTAAACACTCAAATACAAAGTCATAGAGTATACAAATACAATCATAGAGTATGGGTATGTGCAGGATCATGATGGGCCAAACTATACCTCTAAGTGGCAATGAAAATACAAAAAATCAGACTTAATCAAGTTCATGTGAAAATTTGAATGGATTATCTACACAATTTGAAAAAGATGTAAAAATGAAATTTATAGAGAATTGAATCTAGTTTATGAGCTACTAGTTTTTTAAAAAATAACTAAATTTACTTAGTGAAAAATGAACATTTCAATGAACAGCTATTAAATTTTTCAGAAAAAAATAAAAAGTGGGTGTCTGTCCAGCCAACCTAACTATGAGCAAAAAAAAAATTGAAACTTTCAAAATAAGTAGAGGACTCATGCCCAGATGTGACGCATATTTTTTTGAAATTTTTTTCCAATAAAATAATTAGTTATGATTTTTTTACTGTGACTTTTTTTAAAAATTAAAGAGTAATTGTCCAACCAGCCTAACTCGATCAAAAAATATTAGAATTTAAAAAAAAATTAACTTGTAGCCAATGGAGCATAGAGTGTGACGCATCTTTCAGATCTGAAAAGGGTGAAACGGTTTGAAAGTTATTGATGTTTTTCAATCAGTGTATCCATCAAGATTTCAGACACACACTATATAGAAAATTATTAATAATTACTTAATAAAATGATAATCAAGAAAATCTTATATTTTTAGAAAGATGACAATTTCCTCTATAAACCCTTTTCGTTTTATCAATTTTTCATAAAAAAAGTCGTCAGCACGAAGGGTGAAGTTCGAAGAAGAGAGTGAAACCTGTAAAAATGTTAGAATTGAGGGAAAGTCAACTATGACAACCCCAAGCCTACAAACAAGGCAAAAGCGAAGCAAAATAGATATTTGTTTTGCTCTCTCTCTCTCTCTCTCTCTCTCTCTCTCTCTCTCTCTCTCTCTCTCTCTCTCTCTCTCTCTCTCTCTCTCTCTCTCTCTCTCTCTCTCTCTCTCTCTCGGTAGTCTATCGATATCCTGCAATGGTCATAAGAATTCATCTTTAGCTTTGTGTAAAATGCTACAAAGGTGGTCTATCGATATCCCTCCATATTCTTATGACCATTGCATCTAATTTCATCTATGATCGAAAAGTCTTGTCTATTTTCTAAGTTTTGTAAAGAGCATTGATAACAAAATTGTAATGTCCATTTTTAGATCCATTTTCTGCATTTCCTATAATCATGGTAGTCTATGAAATCACATTTTTTTAGGCATTCTATCAAATAGTTAGCAATGCCTTGTCTATGTTTCCATAGTTTTTATAAATATTTACTAGAAAGTTACCAAATATAATATTTGATAAAATCCCCCTATCATTATTCTTTGATGGATGCCCATGTACCATTCCTTTGGTGTAAGTAAATAAGATAGTAGAAAAGATCATGGAGTTTGGCTATTTACAAGTCGACTACATTTGTTTGAAGATTTTTAAACTTTTTCAACAAATTTCATTATGTTATGCATTGTAATGTTGGCACTTTGTAAGTTTTTTTTTGAAATGTATGTAAACATAAGAAAAGTCTACACATAATAGTTGGTCTTTTGGTAAATGAATGTTGTGGAACTTTATGAGGCATGGGGATGTTTAACTTCACTACAATTTACAAGTTTGTGGATGAGTGCATTAGGATTTTGCATTGATGATGAATAATTATTTTCAAAACCTTCATTTATATACTTACGAGATTTTGGGAAGTGGAGTCATGTTTTCCATGTACAACTTTGCAAAGGTTCCACTTTTCCACCAAATAGATTAACATTACTTTTAATCATGTAAGACTTTGGGAATGTTAAGATAAAATTAAGTTGGCAAAAGTGCACCTTGACTCTACACTTCTACTTTTTCGGATCTCTCTCTCTCTCTCTTTGACCTATCTATCTCCTAACTAAATCCTATTCCTAGCTTTCCTAGTTTTCCTTTTCCTTTCCAATTTCCTTAGGAGAGAGAGATAGATAGATAGATAGAAAGAGAGTCCTAGTTTTCTTGTTTTCATTTCCTTCGTCAATAAGGGAGAGGGAGAGATAGAGGGGAGAGATAGGGAGATAGAGGAATGATAGGGGAGAGAGAGAGAGAAGAGATAGAGAGATAGCTAGATAGAGAGAGGAGACAGAGGGGAGAGATAGGGGAGAGATAGGGAGATAGAGAGTGAGCGAGATGTCCAGAGAGATAGGGAGAAGGATTGAGAGGTAGAGGGATGATAGAGATAGGGAGAGATAGGGAGATAGAGGTTTAGGGTTGCTTGGGTTTAGGGTTTAGGGGTTTGGGGTTAGGGGTTAGGGGTTAGGGGTTAGGGGCATTATTTAGGGTTTTGGGAGAGAGAGAGAGAGAGAGAGGGTTGCTTGGGGTTAGGGGTCAGGGTTTAGGGGAGTTGTTTAGGGTCTATGAGTTTAGCATTGCTCAAGTTTAGGGTTTAGGGGTTAGGGTTTAGGGGAATTATTTAGGGTTTAGGGGTTTAAGGCTACTTGGGAGACATAGGGAGAGAGATTGAGAGGTAGAGGAACGATCTAGAGATAGGGAGATAGAGTTTTAGGGTTGTTTGGGTTTAGTGTTTAGGGTTTAGGATTTAGGGGTTTATGGTTTCTCAGGTTTAGGGTTTAGGGCTTAGGGCTTAGGGCTTAGGGCTTAGGGGCATTATTTAGATTTTATGGTTTAGGGGTTAGGGGTTAGGGTTTAGGGGCATTATTTAAGGTTTAGCAATTTTTGGTTGCTCAAGTTTAGGGTTTAGGGGCATTATTTAGGGTTTACGGTTGCATGTCAAAAGAAGTCTCTCTCTAAATCCCTCAACCCTAATTAATGCCCCTAATCCCTAACCCCTAACCTATAACCCCTAAACTCTAAACCTAAGCAACCCTAAACCTCTATCTCCCTATCTCTCTCTCTCTATCATCCCTCTACCTCTCAATCTCTCTTCGTATCTCTCTAGACATCTCACTCTCCATCTCCCTATCTCTCCCTCTGTCTCCTTTATCTCTCCCAATATATCTCCTCTATCTCTCCCAATATATCTCCTCTATCTCTCCCAATCTATCTCCTCTCTCTCTCTACCTATCTATCTCTCCCTATCTCTTGCCTCTCTCTCCCCTATCATTCCTATATCTCCCTATATCTCTGGACATCTCACCCACTCTCTATCTCCCTATCTCTCATGTCTGTCTCCTCTATCTCTCCCTATTTGTCTCCTCTCTATCTCTCTCTACCTAGCTATCTCTCCCTATCTCTCTATCTTTTCTCTCCCCCTATCATTCCTATATGTCCCTATCTCTCCCTTATATCTCTCCCTCTCCCTTATCGATGAAGGAAATGAAAACAAGAAAACTAGGAGATAGAGAATTGCTTGGGGTTAGGGGTCAGGGTTTAGGAGCATTATTTAGGGTTTATGAGTTTAGCATTGCTCAAGTTTATGGTTTAGGGTTTAGGGGAATTATTTAGGATTTAGGGTTGGTCAGGTTTAGGGTTTAGGGTTTAGGGGTTTGGCATTTAGGGTTTAAAAAGAGATACAGAGAGGGGATTAATAGAGATTGGGAGAGATAGGGAGATAGAAAGTGAGAGACATGTCCAGAGAGAGAGAGAGAGAGAGAGAGAGAGAGGGATGATAGAGAGTGGGAGATAGGGAGATAGAGGTTTGGGGTTGCTTGGGTTTAGGGGCATTATTTAGGGTTTAGGGTTTATGGTTTTAGGGATAGGGGTTAAGGTTTAGAGGTTTAGGGTTTAGAGAGAGATGGAGGACCAATAGGGAGATTAGAGGAGTCTGGGAGGAGAGATAGAGTGTGAGGGACATGGCCAGAGACATAGGGAGAGAGATTCAGAGGTAGAGGGACAAGGTGATAGAGAGATAGGGAGATAGAGGCTTAGGGTTACTTGGGTTTAGGGTTTAGGAGTTTGGGGTTTAGGGTTTAGGGTTTAGGGGTTTATGGTTTCTCAAGTTTAGGGGTTAGGGGTTAGAGTTTAAGGGCATTATTTAGTGTTTAGGGTTTATTGTTTAGGGGTTAGGGGTTCATGTTTAGAGGTTTAGGGTTTAGGGTTTATAGAGAGAGAGGAATGATAGGGAGATATAGAGGAGACCAAGGAGAGAGATAGGGAGACAGAGAGTGAGGCACATGGCCAAGGACATAGGGAGAGAGATTGAGAGGTAGAGGGATGATAGAGATAGGGAGATAGGGGAGAGATAGGGAGATAGAGGTTTAGAGTTGATTGGATTTAGGGTTTAGGGGTTAGGGGTTAAGGTTTAGGGGCATTATTTAGGGTTTAGGATTTATGGTTTAGAGAGAGAGGACCAATAGGAGATATAGAGAGTGAGCAACATGGCTAGAGACAAAGGGAGAGAGATTGAGAGGTAGAGGAACGATAGAGATAGGGCTCGATAAAGGTTTAGAGTTGCTTGGGTTTAGTATTTAGGGTTTAGGGGTTTGGGGTTTAGGATTTAGGGGTTTAGGGTTTCTCAGGTTTAGGGGTTAGGGCTTAGGGCTAAGGGGCATTATTAAGGGTTTATGGTTTAGGGGTTAGGATTTAGGGTTTAGAGGCATTATTCAGGGTTTACGATTGCATGTCAAAAGAAGTCTCTCTCTCTCTCTCTAAATCCCTCAACCCTAAAGAATGCCCCTAATCCCTAACCCATAACCCCTAAACCCTAAACCTGAGCAACCCTAAACCTCTATCTCTAGGTATCTCTCCCTTATCTCCCTCTCTCTATCATCCCTCTACCTCTCAATCTCTATCCCTATCTCTTTCAACATCTCACTCACTCTTTATCTCCCTCTCTCCCTTTGTCTCCTCTATCTCTCCCAATCTATCTCCTCTCTCTACCTATCTATCTCTCCCTATCTCTTGCCTCTCTCTCCCCTATCATTCCTCTATCTCCCTATCTCTCTAGACATCTCTCTCACTCTCTATCTCCCTATTGAAAGGAAGCTAGGTGTGTGGAAATCGCTTCCTACACTAATCTAATGAGGGGAAGAGAGTTCAAATTCAATTTTATCCTTACTATTACAGCAATGTTAAACCACTAACAGAGATATTACAGAAAACACATAAACAAGAAAATGAGACAGAAGAAGAGAGACACAAGATAGACGTGGGGAAAACCCTTATCGGGTGAAAAACCCCATACTCCAAAACCTGCACAATGTATTATCAAAACTCAAATGGTTTACAATGCACTTGCAATGCAAGCTCTCAAGAGTCTTCAACACTCGTATCTGGAGACAAACCGGTAGCATAACAATACCTGTCAAACCTATAATACATCTCCTCTCAAAAGTGCCTGTTTATATAACAAATACAAGGCAAATATGGCTCCACATAGGGATGGGCATCCAACATGGCCTCATGGCCCAAAATCCATGCCTATGGACACTTGTCCAACTCTGTAGGATGCTCCTAACAATTATCCAGTCACCCCATCCCAAGGAGATCGCCTATTTCCAAAATGGGCTATGATAGATGCTCTTACGACTCTTACAACCGTCATAGAATCTGTCATAGCTGTCAGAACTTACAACTATAAGAGAATCTATCATACACAGGCTATAAACAGTATATTCTCTTACATGTCATAGTCCACTTTGGGGCACCCAAAGATGCCTTTTTCAAAGATGATCTTCAACACATATCTTCACCTGTCATAGAATCTCCTATTTCTAACTCTTACATGTCCTAACTTCGTCATAGGAATCTGTCATGACCGTTACGGTCAATATTCCCTTACACAACATCCAAGATGCCGACACATGGCAAAATATTCCTACCACTAAGTGGGATGCCTATCTCCTCATGTGAGGACAAAAATACATGTGGTCATATGCCATGTAGGATGACACATCACCGTGCCAACTCTCACAATATGACAACATAGGATTTGCATCTAATTAATACAATAGGCAATTAATAAATAAATACAATGTAAAAATACAAGTAATTACCAAGGTTGAGACACCTTAATTCTCAACATTCTCCCACTTGTCAAACACCTTGTAAGAGCCAATAGAATCAATGGGATTTAACAGCTATAGGCCGAGAGGCCCATAGACTCTGAACACCATCTGAACTTCTTTGTGCCCACTGGTTTCATCAATGCATTTGCAACATTCTTCAAAGTATCTACCTTCTCCAAATTTACCTTCCCATCCTCTACCACATCTCACACGAAGTGAAACTAAACATCAATATTCTTTGTTCTGGCATGGAAAGTTGGATTCTTCACAAGGCAAATCACACTCTGACTGTCACAACTGATCATAATCTATCCTGCATCAACACCAATATCTGAACACAATCTCTTAAGCCAAATGGCTTCCTTACAAGCATTAGTTGCAGCCATGTACTCAGCTTCTGTAGCAGACAAAGCAACCACAAGTTGTCGCTTACACATCCAACTAATTGCACCACCAAACATAGTGAACACATAGGCACTGTTGGATCTCCTGTTGTCAATGTCACCTACCCAATCAAAATCCACAAATCCACAAATACAAATTGAATGCGGAGGTCCTATAGCATTTCCATGATAGCAAATGGAATACTCAGAAGTACCCCTCAAATATCTGAACACCCAATGTACTCGTCCTGGATTAGCCATAAATTGACTAAGGACTTCCACTGCTTGGGCAATGTCTAGTCTTGTGCAGACCATAGCATACATAAAACTACCAACAGCACTAGCATAAGGTACTCTACTCATATCCTCCACCTCACTAGGAGATTTTGGACAATCATTAACAGATAACTCTGTCCCCAAAGAAACATGAACACACAATGATCTACAATCTGCCATGCTGAACCTGTCCAACATGGTCTTCACATACTTACTCTAACTTAACCAAATTTTTTTGTTAGCTCTATCTCTTCTGATTTCCATTCCCATAATGTACTTGTCTGCCCCAAGATTTTTCATCTCAAAATGTGCTCACAACTGAGACTTTAAATCAGAAATCATATTCTTACCATTCCCAATCAACAGCATATCATCAACATACAATGCAATAATGAGAATGCGATCATTGTCAAATTTGTAATACACACAATGATTTGATTTCGATCTCAGATATGCAATTGACAACACAAGGGCATCAAACTTCAAGTACCACATCCTAGGAGATTGCTTCAAACCATACAAAGACTCCTTTAACTTGCAAACCAAACTTTCTTTACCTTTCTCTATGTAATGCTCTGGCTATGACATGTAGATTTCTTCCTCCAAATCACCATGAAGGAAAGTTGTCTTCACATCCATTTGTTCTACCTCTAAATCATAAGCAGCTGCAAGAGATAACAAGAATTGAATGGATGTCATCTTTGCAATGGGAGAAAAAATTTCACAATAATCAATTCCCTCCACTTGTGAATACCCCTTTGCAACCAATCTAGCCTTGTATTTTTCAACACTGCCATCTACACCAAATTTCTTCTTGAACACCCATTTGCATCCAATGGGTTTCTGTCCATCCCATATTTTATTCATTTCCAAAGAAGCCATCTCATCCTCCATGGCCTCCTTCTAGGAACCTGCATCTTTCATGCCCATAGCCTCTTTCACAGTTCTAGGATCATCAGTGTTAGTAAGTAAAGCAAAAGCACAACTAGAATCAAGTAATGAATAGCCAAACCTATCAGGTTGCTTTTTTGTTCGTGTAGACCTTCTCAATGGCTAAGGTTGAGGTTCTACTTCTTCTGAGATTTCAAAGCTGCTAGAGCTCTCCTCATCATCAGGTCTCACAGGGTCTGTCTGTTCAGTCTTCTCAAGGGTAGAAGGAAACTAAACCGCATCTTCTTTCTTTTCTGTATGTTTTGGCTATAGAACAACGGAAGAAGGTGTGAGCTCTCTGAAGATAACACTTCTGCTATACAACACTTTTTCAGCCACTGGATCCCAAAGTTTGTATCCTTTCACACCAACACCATAGCCAATGAAAATACATTTAACAACCTTGTCCTCCAATTTAGATTGTTTCTCATAGGCACATGTGTATATGCCTCACAACCAAAAACATGAAGATGTCTAATTGAAGGATTCCTACCAGACCACACCTCCATAGGTGTCTTACCAACAAGAGCTGATGTAGGAGATCTGTTTACCAGATAGCAAGTAGTGGCAACAGCTTTAGCCCAAAACTTTTGTTCGAGGCTTGCTCCACTAAGCATACTCCTAGCCTTCTCCATCAGTGTCCTGTTCATCCTCTCTGCAACTCCATTTTACTGTGGGGTATATGGAGTTGTCTTATACCTTTCAATCCCTTGCTCGTTACAGAACTTATCGAACTCTGTCGAACAAAACTCACCACCATTGTTAGTTCTCAAACACTTAATCTTTTTACTAGTCTGATTTTCAGCAAAGGCTTTAAACTCCTTAAACCGACTAAAGACTTCAGTCTTGCTTCTGATAAAATAAACCCATGTCCTTCTACTATAATCATCTATAAAAGATACAAAATATACATATTTTGAAATCAAAGGAACATTAACAGGACCAAACACATCAAAATGAATAAGATCCAATACACCAGAAGACTTGTGAGAACTAGAGTAAAATTGAACATGGTTTTACTTTCCATAAATGCAATGTTCACAAAAGTTGAACTCGAGATTACAATCATTTAACCCCTCAATGAGGTTTTTATCTTTCAGGGAACACAGACCCTTCTCACCAATGTGGCCATATCTCAAATGCCATAACATAGTCTTTTCAACAGGAATTTTAACTTCCAAAGCATGTGCACTACCATCAGAACTAGTTACAACAGATTTCTTCACTGCTCGTTCAGATGGTGGGGATGAAGTGACTACAGCTTATTTCTTCGAGTCAGAAGAACTATTGCACTATGAAGTGCATGCCTCCAGCTGAAACAAAGTACCTCTCTGAGTACCCTTCGCAAGCATCATAGATCCTCTAGTCATCTTGCATCCATCCTTCGAAAAGACAACCTGCACACCTGCATCATTCAACATACTACAGAAAGCAGGTTTCGTGCAAGGCCTAGAATGTGCATAACTTTAGTGATCCCCTTCACTCGTCCATCAGGGAATAAGATTGAGACTCTTCCATGACCAATAATCTCATATGAGAGTCGTCACCCAGGTACACTCTTCCACCATCGAACTCGCCATACTTCGTGAACCAGTCTCGATGTGAGGTCCTGTGGAATGATGCACCAGAATCAATCAACCACACATCATCAAATGCATGGGTGGCCACGGCTGTGATAAAGGCATCACCATCATCTTGTGACTTGTCAGAATCTAAATCAGGAGCTTTCTTCTTTTTCTTCTCCTCTTTACATTCCTTTCAGAAATGCTCAGTTTTACCACAGTTCCAACAAAGAGCCTTAGACTTTCCAAGAGATTTGGATCTCCCACGGGATTTGGATCTACCCTTATCACCTTTCTTATCCTTCTTCTTCCCTTTCTCTTTGGGTCTTCCATGAACCGCAAGAGTCTCTTTTGCTGCCTTAGAAGAATTTCTCCGCATCTCTTCAGATAACAACGAAGATACTGTTACCTCTTAATCTGACTGGATGCTTATTCCTAGTTGTCCCTACAAGGTAGCCATCAATGAACAATAGGATTCCTGGGCCAGTGGCTAACAGTATAGGAGATAGACTCTATAGATATCTCCTCTTCTTCTTTAGGCTCTGCAGAACCAAGGGGGTGTTCCCTATTCAACATCTACAACATATGCACATGAAACTACTCGGATGTTGAAACAAAGCAGATAAATCCTCTATGATGTTGACCAAAACTGTGGGATAAGTGCAAAGGGGCTAGCTTTGGGCCTATGCTCAATTGTAGATAGAGGATTTTGGGTCCTAAAACTACTTCTAAAATCCTAAAGGTTTGTATATGAAGTTTGAGTTTGATTTATATATGGATGTAAAACTAGGACTTTGGGTTACAACAGAGATACCAGACCAGATCGATGCCTATTAATAGACATATATATGTGAATGTTTACCACAGACCCAAGACAATAATCAGATTTCAAGGGGTTTCTAAAATGTCTGCCTTACAGACAATACCCAAGAGAGAGTATTTAGTTATTTATGCTTACAAACATCCCTACTGCAATGTATTCTTCTCAACACTTAATCCAAAACATTCAATCTACTCCTTGAGCAGAAGTAATAGACTAAATATTCAATATAGAAAACCTATATTCTAGAATCTATAACACCCCTTGGATGTTCAGAGTCAGAAGAAAAACACATTCAGTCTGGAGACAAATAACAAAACACATGCAATGAAGCATTACTCATTTAAATCAACATGAAATCGATAATTCTATGCATAATACACACAACATGAAATAGAGTCACCAGAAAGTTGTATTCCTATTGCAGCACCAAAATTTGTCCAGTTTTCAACAACCACAAAAGAGTAACACAGTTTGCTTTTTATAGGAAAACTGTGAACTCAGCAAAATTAATTACAAGGCTAATCAAAAATCCGCCAGATACAATGCATCATGAGAAATGGCGCCCAAAATAATAAATGCAGCTAGGGACAAAACGAGAAGAAGCAAGAGAAGGGCGAGGAATGGTTGAGCTTGAGCCTTGTGCCGTCGCTGGAAGACTCCCCGTCACAAATCAGGTACTTGACCGTTCAACCACCGGCCCATGCCTATCCGCAATCCTACCATAATGGCTCAACCACCGGCAGCTTCCTTGAAATGCAGTAACAGCATGCCTCTAAAAGTTTCCTGCTCAAAAATGGGCCGCAGACAAAGAAAACCATCACTACAGCAAAATACAAAACCAGCCGTCGATCACCTCCCCATCACTGAGATCTGCAGCTCAAAACACCTTTGAAAAGTCGCGAACCAATGATATTGTGCCACATAGGCACCTTGATCCTCCATCACTGACTCTCTGCCTTCACCATTTTGCCTTTTTACCCTTGTATATGCATGAACATATGCATATACAAACACCTTTCATACAAGGCAGACCCCAAAACATCATAGAACAAATTGAAAATCAACTATCGGGTCTGCTTTGCATCATCTTTCCTCGCATATCCTCTTTGTATATCAGCATGTACAAACATGATATACAACCTGCGGACCTGAAAATCTATCTATTGTAGCTTGATTTCCTCTTCGGGTCCAAAATGTATATTTCTTCTTCGTATATCGGCTTGTATGTCAAACATACAAGCGCCAGATATACATGCTGCGGACTTCAACACTTCTTTCGCTAGATCAGAACATCCCTTTAAAATCTGCGTTGTATCTTTCCCTTGCATATTTAAACATACAACACAATGTACAAACCCTTTGATAAATCTACGGAATCTACGACAGAATATTCCAAGAATGCACCTAAATGCAAATATACATTCACTCCTGCACATACAAATAGGGAATCTTCAGAGAATATGCAATGAATGCATATTTCCCTTGTATGTCGAACATCTACAATTCCACTTGCATACACCTGCGGGCCCCACCAAATGCACCTTCGCTGCACTGTTCACTTTGCATGTCGCGGGCCTTACCAATTGCATCTTTTCTTCTTTGTATGTTGCGGAATATACAAGGCCCATGTATCTTTTCATTGTATGTGCTGGCGATGAACCTTTACATTGTAGCAGATGTATATCGAGCCTCCTTGTATATTTTTCATTGCATAAGTCCAGATGTATATTGACATACATTCATTTCTGCATATATAAACATGGGATCTTCTATAGAATATTCCCTCAACGTATCTTCCACCTTGAACCCGATATGCAATTGAAGATGCATACAAGTGCAAAATATTCCTGGGAGTCTTGCGAAAGATTCCCCCTTTGTATATGCACATTTAGAGCTCGATATGCACTCAGAAATGCATCTAACTAATTTTTTCAAAAGGCGATGGAGATTTTACACCCGCCAATGCATATTCTGACCTGTATGTACATACAAACCCCTTTGTATATACAAAGACACCTACACTTAGCTGACTTGTCACAATTTTACCACTGCAGAGGCTGAAAGTGTTAGAATTTTTGGATTTTTTGGGAAGGGGCCTGCATAATTAAATGCTTAAAACCTGATTGTTTATGCAGGCACCACCAGTGACTCTGGCCTAAAACCCTAAACATAAATGATTACCAACATAGGCTCTGTCTGGTGACGCATGCCTCTTGCAGGCATGGCGAGAACCTCAAATCTCTAGGATGTAGACCAGTCCCTTATCCATTGGGCTATAGAGTCAAACTTGCACCAACCTGCATCACAAACTAGATTTTTAAAACATCATTTTGGCGGCCCCGGGCAGCCAAAAAAGAAGAACCACAACTTTATCCTGTCAAATGCCTGATTCCAAACTGAATAATCCCAACCACGGCCTAAAACATTAAAACAATCTGCCCGTAAGTTGATTTGATCAATTACATGCTTTACCATTTTTTAAAACTTGCCCCTGTCAGTGTAGCCTCTGTCACTCTGCATCTTACAATCAGAGATATAATCATACACATTATAATATTCTTCAGCATTAGGTAACATATGTATGTTATGATCCCCAAGCAGCATATCCACATATTGCATTTGGCAATATTCATTATCTACCTAGCCGTTGCATATAACCAAACACATATCCAGCTGATCCAAAAACTGAAAACACTCAAAAAATATGAGACCCTCAATATTATTTATATCATTCACTGACATTGAAAAAAAATCTGATCTACACACCCATTGCCATCATTGCATATGTCTGAAACAACTGATGCTAAGCATTTATCATCCACAGTTTGTAAATCAGTATCATCATTTTCAAACAGAGGGTTAATTCTGCACCAATGAATGTCAGGACTCACAATGTCAAATGCATCCATAGGCTCATCATAAAGGGGATTCATGCTCATTGCAAAGGTCTCTATTTCTTCTTCATGACAATCCATTTCTTTTTCATCATTATCAAACCTAAAGTCATAAGAAGAACAAACCTGATCCATGAATTGATCATGGATATCATCTTTATCATCTTTAACATCTTATTGCCCCACATACAAAATTTATGCTACTTCAGTGCACTCTGAAGTTGAACTATCTGCATCATTTTTAGCCCTCCAATGCTTCCTGATGAAACTGATATTGATTCTTGATCCATATGATCACAACTTTGCACAACTGGATCATTTAAACATGAATGCTCTTTGTTTAGGACTGGCATGCAAATATTACTTGGGAAATTATTGTTGTCAACTTCATTTGCTGGACAAAATAGGACATCCTCCTCTATAACAGAAACATCATCAACTTGGAATGATGTAAAAACTGGGACAGCAGGGGTGTTAGCACTTTGACATTCATCTTCAACATTGAGATTATATCCCTCATTAACATTTGGGACTACAGGGTAGCAAAAATTTTCAGAGAAATACCATCTTTGAATCCCATACCTCCAGTTATTTTCAATGTCTATTGCAAACTGTCGTGCCTGATGCAAAGTGGTGGGCTTCTTATCTCTCGATCTATAGCTCATTTTCCTATCAAATGCTCCCAAATAGACAACTAGGCACAATGCATCATTAGGTCTCAAGCATTCTAGAATTCTATTCAATGCCCTCATAAACCTGAGGTTAAAGGCTGGAATCAACTCATCCTCTTCAATATGGATATACATAAAATTACTAATAACTGCATAATTAGAAATTCTTTCACCATATTGATCTAGAAATGCAGATTTAAAATCATGCCAAGAGCTGACAGAGTAAGCTGGAAAATAGGAGAACCAGTCCCTTGCATCATCATCTAGAGATTGAACAAATAATCTCATAACTACATCTTCATAATCAATCTCAAAATCATCTATAACATTTATAAACTGCTGCAAGTGTCTCTCAGCTGATTCATCCTTCACACCATTGAATTTGGGCAAATACTTTCTGATTTTAGATGGAAAAGCATTAGGGTAGCCACAAATGCCATCAAAATTTATGGGTTTATATCTATCAATGCTGAAACTTCTTTTATTACATGGTTGGGACTGATTATTATACATGGTCGCATTTGACACCTCACAAGGGTGCAGGGGCTGATAATTATACATCATTATATGTTTCTGCAACCCTCTTTTCAACTCAGATTTTCAGTCAACAATGACCTTAGGCCTTACAAATTTAGATTGTTGTTTAGCTTTCCTAAAGTCCTCCAAATGAGTCTTTCAAACAATATTGCATACTCTTTGGAAATACAAACTAAGTTCTTACAATAGCATGCAGTCTTTCACTATCATCTCCCTTTTAACCAGTGTGGTTTCACCAAATAGGGAGTCTTTCAAACAATATGAAATACCTAGATATGTTGCAGTAGCTACAAATTCTCCTCTGACTAATTTTGTTCTTTTATCAGGTTCTTTGATGCAAAGTCGCCACCTCCTTGAAGAGGAATAAGCTTCAAACAAGCTGAAGTTGAAAATTGATTTCTTTCTTTCTGGGTCATCCACTAGCAGAGCCACATATATAACTTTCTTGTTTGCTACAACAAAGCACTTCCAGGTCTAATTCTTCAATCCTTTAGACTCAGACTTTCATGGATATGACATTGATCTCTCCAGTAGAGTCGCCAAAATTTGTTGGTGACTCGGATGGATAAAAATAAATTTTGTTTTCATCAAATCATCCCCAGTAGAGTTGCCAAAATCTGTTGGTGACTCAGATGGGCAAAACTTCACCAAAGATTGCAGGATAACACTTTCACATTCGGTCCCCAGTAGAGTCACCAAAATTTGTTACCTCTTAATCCAACAGGATGCTTATTCTCAATTGTCCCTACAAGGTAGCCATCAATGATCAATAGGATTCCTGGGCCAGCGGCTAACAGTATAGGAGATAGACTCTATAGATATCTCCTCTTCTTCTTTAGGCTCTACAGAACCAAGAGGGGTGTTCCCTATTCAACATCTACAACATATGCACATGAAACTACTCGGATGTTGAAACAAAGCAGATAAATCTTCTATGATGCTGACCAAAACTGTGGAATAAGTGCAAAGGGGCTAGCTTTGGGCCTATGCTCAATTGTAGATAGAGGATTTTGGGTCCTAAAACTACTTCTAAAATCCTAAAGGTTTGTATATGAAGTTTGAGTTTGATTTATATATGGATGTAAAACTAGGACTTTGGGTTACAACAGAGATACCAGACCAAATCGGTGCCTATCAGTAGACATATATATGTGAATGTTTACCACAGACCCAAGACAATAATCAGATTTCAAGGGGTTTCTAAAATGTCTACTTTACAGACAATACCCAAGAGAGAGTATTTAGTTATTTCTGCTTACAAACATCCCTACTGCAATGTATTCTTCTCAACACTTAATCCAAAACATTCAATCTACTCGAGCAGAAGTAATAGACTAAATATTCAATATAGAAAACCTATATTCTAAAATCTATAACACCCCTTAGATGTTCAGAGTCAGAAAAAAAACACATTCAGTCTAGAGACAAATAACAAAACACATGCAATGAAGCATTACTCATTTAAATCAACATGAAATCGATAATTTTGTGCATAATACACACAACATACAACTCATAAACTCACAAAGACACCTAAAATAGAGTCACCAGAAAGTTGTATTCCTACTGCAGCACCAAAATTTGTCCAGTTTTCAACAACCACAAAAGAGTAACACAGTTTGCTTTTTATAGCAAAACCGTGAACTCAGCAAAATTAATTACAAGGCTAATCAAAAATCTGTCAGATACAATGCATCGTGAGAAATGGCACCCAAAATAATAAATGCAGCTGGGGACAAAATAGGAAGAAGCAAGAGAAGGGCGAGGAATGGTTGAGCTCGAGCCCTATGCCGTCACTGGAAGACTCCCCGTCACAAATCAGGTACTTAACCATTCAACCACCGGCCCATGCCTGTCCGCAATCCTGCCATAATGGCTCAACCACCGACAGCTTCCTTGAAATGCAGTAATAGCGTGCCTCTGAAAGTTTCCCACTCAAAAATGGGCCACAGACAAAGAAAACCATCGCTGCAGCAAAATACAAAACCAGCCGTCGATCACATCCCCATCACTGAGATCTGCGGCTCAAAACACCTTTGAAAAGTCACGAACCAATGATATCGTGCCACGTAGGCACCTTGATCCTCCATCGTTGACACTCTGCCTTCACCATTTTGCCTTTTTGCCCTTGTATATGCATGAACATATGCATATACAAACACCTTTCATACAAGGCGGACCCCAAAACATCATAGAACAAATTGAAAATCAACTATTGGGTCCGCTTTGCAACATCTTTCCTCGCATGTCCTCTTTGTATATCAGCATGTACAAACACGATATACAACCCACGGACCTGAAAATCTATCTATTGCAGCTTGATTTCCTCTTCGGGTCCAAAATGTATATTTCTTCTTCGTATATCGGCTTGTATGTCAAACATACAAGCGCCAGATATACATGCTACGGACTTCAACACTTCTTTTGTTAGATCAGAACATCCCTTTAAAATCTGCGTTGTATCTTTCCCTTGCATATTTAAACATACAACACAATGTACAAACCCTTTGATACATCTGCGGAATCTGCGACAGAATATTCTAAGAATGCACCTAAACGCAAATATACATTCACTCCTGCACATACAAACAAGGAATCTTCAGAGAATATGCGATGAATGCATATTTCCCTTATATGTCGAACATCTACAATTCCACTTGCATACACCTGCGGGCCCCACCGAATGCACCTTCGTTGCACTGTTCACTTTGCATGTCACGGGCCTTACCAATTGCATCTTTTTTGCTTTGTATGTTGCAGAATATACAAGGCCCGTGTATCTTTTCATTGTATGTGCTAGCGATGAACCTTTACACTGTAGCAGATGTATATCGAGCCTCCTTGTATATTTTTCATTGCATAAGACCCAATGTATATTGACATACATTCATTCCTGCATATACAAACACAGGATCTTCTACAGAATATTCCCTCAATGTATCTTCCACCTTGAACCTGATATGCAATTAAAGATGCATACAAGTGCAGAATATTCCTGGGAGTCTTACGAAAGATTCCCCCTTTGTATATGCACATTTAAGCCTAATATGCACTCAGAAATGCATCTAACTGATTTTTTCAAAAGGCGATGGAGATTTTACACCCGCCAATGCATATTCTGACCTGTATGTACATACAAACCCCTTTGTATATACAAAGACACCTGCACTGAGCTGACTTTTCACAATTTTACCACTGCAAAGGCTGAAAGTGTTAGAATTTTTAGATTTTTTGGGAAGGGGCCTGCATATTTAAATGCTTAAAACCTGATTGCTTATGTAGGCACCACCAGTGGCTCTGGCCTAAAACCCTAAACATAAATGATTACCAATAGATACCACATCTTCCATCTTGAAGGTAGTAGTGGTGCTTCCGATAGCCATGACAGGATGATCCCACGAATCTGGCAAAGAACAAAGTAGGGTCATGCATCGATCCTCCTCCATTTTCACACCCACAGATGTCAACTATGCAACAATCATGTTAAAAGCATTCATGTGATCCGCAACAGATCCTCTATCTTCCATCTTCAGAGTGAACAACTTCTTTTTCAAGAAAACTTTGTTTACCAAGGACTTGGCTTGATAAACATCACCTAGCTTCTTCCAAACATCTTTCGTGCTCTTCTCCTCATGGACATTCAACAAGACAAAGTCAGCTAAATAAAGTCTTATGAGACCCTTAGCCTTCCGATCTTTGAGGTCCCAATCAGCTTGTGACATTGTTGTAGGTTTCACACCGGATACAGTTTCCCATAGGTCACGATCAACAAGTAGGTCCTCCATCTTAAGTTTCCACAACTCAAAATTAGTGCCATTAAATTTCTCAACCTCTAACCTTCTGGATGTGGTTGCCATCTCTTTACTGCAACAAGATACAGAATAATCTGCACAACACTCCCACTCAACCTAAGATTGGCTCAAAAAACCCCTACCCAGCAGCTAGAACCAAAACTGGCCAAGCTCTGATACCACCTAAAAGGAAGCTAGGTGTGCGGAAATCACTTCCTACACTAATCTAATGAGGGGAAGAGAGTGCAAATTTAATTTTATCCTTACTATTACAGAAATGTTAAACCACTAATAGAGATATTACAGCAAACACATAAACAAGAAAGTGAGACAGAAGAAGAGAGACACTAGATATACGTGGGGAAAACCCTTATCGGGTGAAAAACCCCACTCCAAAACCTGCACAATGTATTATCAAAACTAAAATGGTTTACAATACACTTGCAATACAAGCTCTCAAGAGTCTCTGACACTCATATCTGGAGACAAACCGGCAGCATAATAGTATAAGGTCAAAATGGTGATCAATCAAATGAATTAAATATGACCCAAACATCAACAGAATAGAGAAACAAAGAAGATTCAAATAAACAAAGCAATGAACAAACACAGTGCAAACCTCTTCCGTTTCGATGCTTCTGTTGTTCGCCTATCACAAATCGTCCTTTCGCAGATGAGATGAGCCCTCAGAGAGTGCAATCTTTTAAAGTTGTTCGTAGGAAGTCGATGGTGAATGGCTATAGTGTGATATGCAATGAAGGTGAGCTCCAATGCAACAATGGTGATCTCAAGCTCGTAGATGACAAAAGGGTGCCAAAGGCGTGCTGGTGATATTTCTGCAGAGTAACAATGTCAAAAGCCTGGATGAATAGAATGGAGGGATGAAGCTTCATTTATAGACTTGGAAGAATGGGAATCAACGGTTGAGAGAAGATGTGAAGATCAACGGTTGAGGATGGTTGAGGAATGTGCAACCAGTGGAAATGTGACAAGTGTCCCAGCTCCATCATGAAAGGTGGGATGTGACAAAACTGATTGGAGAGTTAACTCCATTGACTGGTCTGTTAACAGAATTGATTGATCAGTTAGAAGAGTGGATTATGGAACTGACTGAATTGATTGAGGATTTGACTCAATTGACAGGTTAGTTAACAGATTTGATTGATTGGTTAACTGACCTCTGATTGGAGAAGAAATAGGCCATGTGGGTGAGGGAAAATAAGGTAATTAAATATTAAATATATTTAATTACATGTGCAACCTGATGAGGTGGACAAGGTGAGATGGAAAAAGGTGAGGTGTAAAGGTGATGTGGATTTTCGAATTTAGAACTTAGGATAGAGGAATTTGGATTAATTAAATAATTTATGATTATTTAATTGTGTAGGACATAAGAAGAATTTAAGGAAATTAATTAAATAAATTGATTTTATTTAATTATGGAACAGTGAATCAATTAAATAAATTTAGAATATTTATTTAATTAATAGAAGAATGGAATAAATATTTAGAATATTTATTTAGGACGATTTGTGTCATTTTTAGGCGTATACATTTTGCCCCTCTTTGATGCAATGCAATTTACAGCGTTGCTTCAAAGAATTTGATAGTCTAAATGATGATACATGCCCCAGTTTGCCCCTGGTACCGGTTAAATGACGATAGGATGCCCCCTCGAGAGATTGGACGGGAAAAAGGGCGAAAGGTTTGGAGACAGACAATCTCACGACGAGGAAGGGGTTAGGATAGGTTGGAGGAAAAGGGACGCGGTTAGGGATGCGGGAAGAAAACGGGAGGAAAAACGGGCATGGGAAGTAGTCACAGTCATCGCCTAGCCAGAATTAGGGTTTGGAGGCTATAAATAGGAGCTGGGTCCACAAGAATAGTCATTTGTACACTTGTTTGATTTGGATTGGAGAAAGAGAGCTTAGAGCAAACTTGGAGCAGCATGGCAGCCAGAGCAGCAGACATTCCACGCGAGGAGCACCGATTCGAGCGAGTCCGTCGATTCGGGCGGCCAGCAGAGGCAGGACCCCCGGTATGTGCCTCGAAAAATTTCTCCTAGGGTCGAGTTTAGGTGTCATAAATGCTCTTAGAAAATAGGCTAGATGCATGCGCCGAAACGCAGAACGGTGCATATGTGTCGCGAAGCGGCACTCCTGTGGTTTCGCGGTGCATATGCCGGTTTCGGCGGCGCATACATGAAAGCTGCGCATTTGTGCAGTTTAGCGGCGCATACGTTATCAGGCTGCGCATATGTAATTTGGCAGCGCAGTTGTGCAATGTAGCGGCGCATATGATAAAGCTGCGCATATGTGGAATTCTGCGGCGCTTTCGTAATTTGGCGGCGCATTCGTTTAATTCTGCGGCGCATGCGTTGAAACTGCGCATATGCGTACTGTAACGGCGCATTCATATTTAGCAGCGCATATGCCTATTATAGCAGCGCATACGCAAAGAAACGGCGCTTTTACCACCTGTAGTGGTGCATTTGCTTTGGATAGCAAATTACTTAGCCAAATTGACTCGATTAGCGTCCTGTTTGACGCGAGAATCGATGAGCTATCTCCGAGATTGCAGGAATCTAGTCAAGAGATGTAGTGTGCTGTTTTGATCAATTTGAAATGTTAAGTTTAGTTGATATAGTTCAGTAGATATGTTGAGTATGGTATATGCGGCTTGAGACTGACGCTTTGCTTTGCGTGCGTGCAGGAGGAGATACGAGAGACTCTGCAGTCGAGGGAGACGTTCCCTATGCCTTTGTTGCAGAGATACATGCTGACAGAGGCTGACAGAGTGGCGCTTGGTGCCATGGGTTTGGATTATGTTTGCTTCATGCCCGAGGTGCGGGCGAACCGGGGACTACTGACGGCTGCTGTGGAGAGATTTCATAGCAAGGACGGGACCTTCCACTTTCTGACTGGAGAGATGACGGTGACCTTGGAGGATGTCTACAGGATACTGCACTTGCCCGTGGTAGGCGAGTTAGTGGAGTATGATGCACAGCGGGACGCGAGACTCGCCGAGTGTTAGCGAGTGTTTGATGACCCTGAGCTAGCTGGACAGGTTATCTCGTGGCAGGATATATACGACTGCTATGACTACTTCCCTGGGATTGTGGCTGGACTGATCGGGGGCGTGGTATGCCCGAACAGGAGATCGCATGGGTTCCCCATTGGATGGGGCAGGATCATGGAGCGGATGCTGTCTGAGGGCACCCGATATGCATGGGGAGTCTGCGTACTAGCCCACCTATATCACGACATGCATTAGGTGGTGTACCACCGCAGCACGAGTCTATCGGCTGGGGTATTGCTGTTACAGTTCTGGTTGTGGGAGCACATAGCGGTGACCAGGCTGATATGTGTCTTCGCTAGGCAGCGAGGAGAGCCATACAGTTATGGTGCCAAAAATGTAAGGTCAAAATGGTGAATCAATCTAATGAATTAAATATGACCCAAAAATCAACAGAATAGAGAAACAAAGAAGATTCAAATAAACAAAGCAATGAACAAACACAGTGCAAACCTCTTCCGTTTCGATGCTTCTGTTGTTCGCCTATCACAAATCGTCCTTTCGCAGATGAGATGAGCCCTCAGAGAGTGCAATCTTTTAAAGCTATTCGAAGGAAGTCGATGGTGAATGGCTATGGTGTGATATGCAATGAAGATGAGCTCCAATGCAACAATGGTGATCTCAAGCTCGTAGATGACAAAAGGGTGCCAAAGGCGCGCTGGTGATATTTCTGCAGAGTAACGATGTCAAAAGCCTGGATGATTAGAATGGAAGGATGAAGCTTCATTTATAGACTTGGAAGAATGGGAATCAACGGTTGAGAGAAGATGTGAAGATCAACGGTTGAGGATGGTTGAGGAATGTGCAACCAGTGGAAATGTGACAAGTGTCCCAGCTCCATCATGAAAGGTGGGATGTGACAAAACTGATTGGAGAGTTAACTCCATTGACTGGTCTGTTAACAGAATTGATTGATCAGTTAGAAGAGTGGATTATGGGACTGACTGAATTGATTGACCAGTGAACTGGATTGATTGAGGAGTCAACAGAATAGATTGACCAGTGAACTCAAATGACTAATTAGTTAACAGATTTGATTGATTAGTTAACTAACTTCTGATTTGAGAAGAAATAGGCCATGTGGGTGAGAGAAAAATAGGTAATTAAATATTAAATATATTTAATTACATGTGCAACTTGATGATGTGGACAAAGTGAGGTGGAAAAGGTGAGGTGTAAAGGTGAGGTGGATTTTTAAATTTAGAACTTAGGATAGAGGAATTTGGATTAATTAAATAATTTATAATTATTTAATTGTGTAGGACATTAGAAGAATTTTAATTAAATAAATTGAATTTATTTAATTATGGAACAATGAATCGATTAAATAAATTTGGAATATTTATTTAATTAATAGAAGAATGGAATAAATATTTAGAATATTTATTTAGGATGATTCGTGTCATTTTTAGGCGTATACAAATAGTACATGTCAAACCTATAATACATCTCCTCTCAAAAGCACCTGTTTATATAACAAATACAAGGCAAATATGGCTCCACATAGGGATGGGCATCCAACATGACCTCATGGCCCAAAACCCATGCCTATGGACACTTGTCCAACTCTGTAGGATGCTCCTAACACTTGTCAAGTCACCTCATCCCAAGGAGGTCGCCTATTTCCAAAATGGGCTATGACAGATGCTCTTACGACTCTTACAACCATCATAGAATCTGTCATAGCTATCAGAACTTACAGCTGTAAGAGAATCTATCATACGCAAGCTATAAATAGCATATTCTCTTACAACATGTCATAGTCCACCTTGGGGTGCCCAAAGATGCCTTTTTCAAAGATGCTCTTCGACACATGTCTTCATTTGTCATAGAATCTCCTATTTCTGACTCTTACATGTCATAACTTCGTCATAAGAATCCGTCATGACCATTATGGCCAATATTCTGTTACACAACATCCAAGATGCCGACACATGGCAAAATATTCCTACCACTAAGTGGGACGCCTATCTCCTCATGTGAGGACATAAATACATGTGGTCATATGCCGTGTAGGATGACACATCACCGTGTCAACTCCCACAATACGACAACATAGGATTTGCATCCAATTAATACAATAGGCAATTAATAAATAAATACAATGTAAAAATACAAGGAATTACCAAAGTTGAGACACCTTAATTCCCAACACCTATCTCTCCCCTATGTCTCCTCTATCTCTCCCTATCTATCTTCTCTCTATCTCTCTCTACGTAGCTATCTCTCCCTATCTCTCTCTCTTGCCTCTCTCCCCCTATCATTCCTATATCTCCCTCTCTCCCCTCTATCTCTCCCTCTCCCTTATCGATGAAGGAAATGAAAACAAGAAAACTAGGGCTCTCTCTCTCTCTCTCTCTCTCTCTCTCTCTCTCTCTCTCTCTCTCTCTCTCTCTCCATGCACATACCCATTAGTTAGGCTATTTTGCATATGGTGGTCACATCCTTTAGGTCCAATCACCTCCAAACTTCACAAATAGATATAGAGCATAATTCTAAGCATCTTTCATAAAGACCACTTATCTACATAGGTGCAACTAATACCACTTTTTCATTGTTTTCCACATTTAATACTTATTCTTTTCCATTTTCCAATTCCTACATGTGTCCAAGTTGTATTGTTTGTCAAGTTTTTAGTCTAATTGTTAGTCCTAGCTCTCATGGATATTAAAATGTTAGTATAGTTAAATTTATCCTTAGGTAACATTAATTTACACATTGTTGCAAAATTAACCACACTAAAAAATAACCTTACCTAATTAAGGTTAACCTTTAAGGTTCTTTCATTTGGTGAGCCTAACTGATCCAACTAGTTCAATCTTCTTATAGTCCATGTTTAGCCTTCCAAGAGAGTTCATGCCATGTTAACTTTGCATTATGTCCTCACTTTCCTCTTTCTGGTTGTAGTACTCTTTTTTTTTCTAATCCTATCCCTATATCATACTATTGTTGTTGACTTTTCTTTCCATCATCATCATAGTCCTAGTTATCCTATTTTGAGCCTACCATTTATCCTTAGCCATGTCTTGTACTTCTTCTATTCATGTCAATTTTAATGACCTCCAAATTTTCCATAAATTCTTCTCCACCAAACCCTAGACCCTCACCCAAATCCTTACTTTCCTAAGAAAAGCCCTTCCCCAAACATCATTTGATCATGTGGCTCCTTCCATCACTAGACAGGTGCCCCTACTTTATATTATTCATCCAATACAATCCCAATGTCATAGCTCACATTCCCACACCTACATTCATAGACTCCATTCCCCCTATTGACACCATCATTGATAATCATTTTAAGGAGTCTCCCTTGAATAATAATTAAACATGGATTATCCCATATCCCCATCTTACACTTTCCTCACCTTTGAACCCTTAGAAGATGACATTTAGCTATCCCCACCATTACCAATCACACTTTCTAGCAATCCCACATAAGACACCTTACCGATCACTTCACCTAGGTCATCACTAATTAAATCACCTCATTACTCCATTCAACCATACCCATACCACCCCTTTCTCACTCCACAACTTGTATTAACGCATGATTCACCCCATGGCATGCTACAATTACCACAATGCCAATTCACTCTACCATCATTCTTCATATTATCTTATGAATACATCCTTTCTTCCCATTCCTTGAGACATCATACCATAACACACACCAATGAAAACAATTAAAAAACTAATGAAAAGAATTAAAAAAACCATTTTTATAGTTTCAGGAAACGGATATCCATTTTGGGAATATTCCAAAAACGAATATCCGTTTCCTGAAACTATTAGAATGGTTTTTTAAACCACAAAATGGATATCCGTTCCAAACAAATATTTTTAACATGCCTACGGAAGTCAAAGTTAGCCAATTCGCGAATTTGGCTAAGTAAAGCGGTGATTTTTTTTCCATTGCCACTATTTGGCCCTCGATGATCCTGCACATACCCATATACACTTAAATACAAAGTCATACAAATACAATCATGGAGTATACACTTCAATACTAAGTCATAAAGCATACACTCAAGAACAAAAACAATCATAGAGTATACACTCAAATACGAAGTCATAGAGTATACAAATACAATCATAGAGTATACACTTAAATACAAAGTCATAGAGTATACACTTGAATACAACTACACTCGAATGAAGTATACCGTCGAACAATTGGGAAGGGGATTCGGTGCATCCCATACTACACTGTGGACCCATCCACCATCCCAAAGTCATCAAGTATACACGAGTATGAAGCATACACGTGAATACACGTAATACACAAAGTATTCAAATGAACATATGTTACAGAGCATACACAAGTCACAAAGTAAACCCTTGAATACACTTAAATACATAGAAATCACAAAGTATACACTTGAATACTTGTAAGGCACCATAGTATACCCATGATGGCAGGATGACTGCTCTGATACCACTTGTAATCTCCCCTTCTAGTGAGTCAAAAAATTTATTAACCTTGCACACAATTTCGACTTGTAAAAGAGAACATTAGTAACCAATTCATCTTATAATATCAACATATTACAATGAGGTTTAATGACCATTTATAAATATCAATATCAAATTCATATACTTTTCACATTTCCTCTTAGGGTTAGTAATCTTATAATCATAATCCAACATTAAAGTTTATGCATTTCACATTCACATTTCTTTCACATAAACATTCTCATGATATACCTCGAGAGAGTCATCATCTAGCCTGATCGTTAATCCAATGTACTTCACCCACCCCATATGAGTACGATTACGTTAAGGCGTTGATGTAACCATCCCACCGTAGGCCCAAAGGCTTCATTGCAACATGCGGCAATTCTTCACCATTTGGCTCAAGGGGCTTCATGCTACACGCAACATTCCTCACCCTCTTGAGAGTCACCTAACATTGGGCACATTTATTAAGTTTACATAACCTTAGGCCCAAGGGCTTCACACTAGACGCGGTGTTCTTCACCTCTTGGCTCAAGGGACTTCACACTACACGCAGTGTTCTTCATCCACTTGAGGGTCACCTAGGTCCATTAGTCTACCCTTCCTTAACTCACCACCATACTCGTAGGGTGATAGAGAGATTAAGGGTGAGGCTATATATTCCTCTCTATGTATATCATGGATTTATGAATCATAACTTATTAACTTATCATTACTATCTCGCGATCCCCATGGATCACGAGATAGTACCATTGATCATATTGTTCCTCTCGGGAACTTCTTTTGTACTATCTCATTGATTGCCATTCACTAGGCATCATATAACTTTCATCAATTAAACAATCTTATGATATGAGCATCCTTATATTATAGACATTCTTGATGATAAAAATTCTTATTCTATGGTAAACATTTCATTCTATGATGAACATTTGTTCTATTATAAACATTCTTTATTCTACCATGATAAATATTCTTATGTTATTTGATTTCAAGCATTCTTATATTATCACGGATGACTAATATCTATTATTCATCTATCATACAATTTTTAGACATATAACTTATGTTAGGAACACATACCTTTGTATGATTTACTGGATCAATATTATTGATTGTAATGCTGATGGAGAAATGTTGATATGAATACCTTATAGGAGTGCTACAATGGCTGCTCCTTATACTTGACATAAATATAGCTGATGCTCCAATATAATACGTTGGTTGATGATTAATAGTGATATGGACTGTTAATTGCTATACAATGATATAGTTGTTTCAGATTGGTCGTTGTTGAGATTGATGATATTCGCTAAGTTGAAAGGTGCTTATGGATATTGACTGGACTACTGGGTTGTACTGTGAATTATTTTATTTTGTTGTGATTGCATGTTGTGATGATTCGATGGTTTATGTTCTTTCCTTTATATATTTATGCCTTCCCTATATATTATGTTGATCGTTTATTCCTTAACATATATTCCTTGTTTATACCCTTTATTTAGATCTGATGTAGAATGGGACGATGATAATTTGTAAGTAGTGAGAAGGATAAATCAGATGGGATTCAAATACTGGTTGACTCTTGTTGGATCTGTTTTGAGATTGTCTAATCTGATGCTAAGGATATGATTCGATGCTTCAGATGATTCCTATATATATATATATATATATATATATATATATATATATATATATATATATATATATATATATATATATATATATATATATATATATATATATTTGAAAGACAATTGTTGCCAACGTCTCTTCCCAAAGGTCACGGTTGCTACTGGTTATGTCTTATTAAGTAATCACTCCTTGATTTGTAATGTGATTGCAGCCTTAGTAAATCTTATGTATCGTTTCATATACTTTTTAATATTTATGACTTTGTTAAAGGTGGCATTACTTTACTTTGCTTCATTGATAATAAGACAAGTCTTTGTATGATCGCTGCCTTACTTACCTTATTCACCTCTTCTTAGATTAGTTTGCAACGTATTATTATTGTTTAGGCGCTTCTTTAGGAGGGGGTCGATCATGCATGGGATCGGTCCCTCTTACAATGCTTTATCTTTTATATATTTATATATATATATATATATTATAATAATATTTAATTATTAATATGATATATATTAATAATTATTTTTATTATTTATATTTGATAATAATGTATATATTATCTATATCGGTTTATGAATCATGCATAACCGACTCATTAGTATAGAGACATGAAAGACATCTCCAAACCCCTCCATGGAGATGTTTTGATGGTTGAAGACAGGTCATGGACGCAGCTGTTGGACTATGAGGGTCTCCATTTTAGATGCAAGAGATGTTTCTCTATTGGTCACTTAGCCTCTGGTTGCCCTCATTCTCGTCACAAGGGTGCGACAACTTGGTGGAAGAATGCTCTCACTGGTCATTTGACTATTTGTGCTTCCCCGACGAATGGTTCTTCCCAGGAGAGCGAGCCTTCCCTAGAGGGTGATTCTTCCCAAGAAAATGACCTTTCCCACGACTCGTTACAGGTTGCCCCTCTTGTGGAACCTATGGCGACTAGGTCTATTGTTGTTCATGCGGAATCTGCCCAATCCCCACTGTCTCTAGTTGCCTTTGTTGGACCTTCGACTCCTCTTTTGGTCCTATCCACCATGGACAGAGATACTTCTTTGTCGATCCCTGACTCTTCTTCTGCGCTATCAGCCTCTCGCTCAACGCGTGATTTTTCCTTGGATGTGATTCATGTTGAGGGTCCCCTCCTCTCGCCTCAATCTGTGGATTTTGACTGGGTTTGATTGGACTGTTGTGCAGAGAAAGAAAAAAAGTCTCCCCAAATCTGTCGTTGCTTCTCGACAGAGGGTTAAGGGAGTGAGATTTTTGTCCTCAGGTTCAGACGTTGCTTAGTTTGTTTTACATCTAGGCTGTTGTTTGTCTGCAATTTATGTACTACTTTCGTGTTGTGTCTAGGTTGTTTGAGGCATGTTTTGTTCTGCCCTGGAAGCTAAGCTAGTTATCTTAATCAAAAACATATTGAACACATTCAATACTCAAAAATTTTATTTCTTTGCTAATATTAAAAGCCATTGGGATTACTAAATATACATTCTTTCATCTCTTTAAATATTTATTTTAAACATACTTTATACTTCTCATACTTTACTTTATACTTCAAATACTTTGATATTTTCAATTTATTTTTATTAATATATACAATTTAATAAAACATTGTGGTTTATATATTTGAATTTTTTAAACATTCTATTTATTTTACCTACTATAATAACATATATTTATGTGGAGAGACATTTGGCATCAAGCAGTCTCAAGTCATTACTATGTACATCAAAATCAAAACACAAACAATTATATTATATTGCATATTCATTTTAGGAGAATTATTTTTTGTTTTCCTGTAAAATATATGTTTCCTAAATAATCAGCCTTGCATGAATAGCAGTTACATAAAGGAGGTGGTTACAAGATGTTACCTGCAACAAAAGCTTTACTAAATCAGATTTGTGCTATTTGATGCAAGTGGTGTCTTTGATGGCATGCCTTGTAGGCTCCTTTTAATTTTATAGTTGTTATATCTATGTGATTATATTGAGAGGCGCATATAATGCTGATTTTAAAAAAATTGGCAGCGCATAAATAAATTATTAATTAATGAATGGTAGTTTTTCTAAAAATTATTAAAATAAAATAATTCTTCAATAAATAAATAGTTTTGTGTTTATGTCTTAGTTATATAAAATAAATCTATGTTCTACTTATCTATTAACATGTCTATGTGTGTATGTTGTAATTTAAATAACTATTAAAAATTAAAATAATTATTTCCACTAAAAGATAAAATAAATAATGTTCAAAATAAAATAATTTTTAAGTAAATTAAATAGCTTTATGTCCTACTTACCTAGTTATTTTTCCATGTATGTGTAGTAATTTAAATGGAGATTAGATGATGATGAAGGGGCGTAGGGTATCTGTTAGAAACTCTTCTACTCCTAACAATGACGAATCATTAGAAGAAAAAATGGTGATTCAAAACTGTCGTTGGTTCTCATAATTGGGATCCGAATCTCTATGTAAAACGTGCAACTTTTGATCCAAGAATGAGAGGTTTGTGGAACTCTAATTGCAGCATACTGAAGAGGAGAATACAATCTCACGGACCTGTCTTCACCAGGTTAACACATGCAATACCCGAAGGATCCTCAGAACTCCTAATGACATTAATTAGTTTTAAAACTTAAATAATCAACCTGGTCTTGAGAATTCTTGCTGTAATACCCTGGTAAATTATCAACACTTATCATAATGTCAAACTAATGTGAATAATGAAGCTCATCGTTTACAAACCAAAAAAATTGATTATGGCAAATACCTTTACAGCATATCATACACTAAAGGAATACTGCCGATTAAGATATAGTGACCTGCTCCTGTTTGCTTCTGGGCAATGCAATTGAGTCATAGTCACTACGATCAATGACCATTTGGCCCACAATATTAACATACATTTCATTTCAACTCAGGAAAAACCCGTACTTCTTTTTGAAAAAGCCAAGTTTTTCTTAAAGAAAATGGGTACAGTAAAGGAAATAATACCTCTATAATATTTCACTTGGTTACCAGCCATGCTATCTGGTGGTCGTGCTGTCATCATATATTTTCAATGGCAATACATGGAGGTTGGTTGTGTTGCCATCTTTACCCAGGGGCCATCATATTACTTTGTACAGATTTTTCAAGCATGTTTAAACTGCAGTTTATGTGGCTCTACTTGCAAAATGCAATTTTTGCCGTCTTTTAAGTCCAAAACCTGCCTGCATGCTTAGTCTCTTGAACAAACTATAATCAAACTGTAAGCCTGTGTTAAATTGATTATTTTCCTCATAGAATAAGAATTGAAAATTGAGGAATTTAGGGTTCCTGCCTTGTTTGCATATTTGGTGGTTGTAGGTTACATAAAGTATTGAAAAATATGTTGTTTGTGACTTAAATCTTCGAATAAAATATGATTATCAGTCTTTTTGCTGCTTTAAGTTTTTTTAAATGTAGAGAAAAGATATAGGCCTTTTTTCAATAAATGCTTCACCGACGCAAATAATTCAGAAAAAAAACCCCAAAAAGGCTAATGCTGAAGACACACCACCTGGGTTGTGGGTTGACCTAGCTATTGCTGCTCCAATCCCAAGTCCTATTTCCTGATTGTGAAGCAGATATAAACACGTTCAATATTTTTTGTAATGTAGGGAGCTTGTTATGATGGTATACATGAGATTTTACATGTAGATAGAGCATGGAATTTTAAGTGTTAAAACTTTATTTTTACTTTCTGGCTCTCACCAGGATTTTCATTTATGATGCCTGCACTTGGAGTCCACCACTTGCCTCTTCTTGCAAGTCTATGCAGAAGCTAAATGGCATGTTCCACACCCAACTTAATATTCATTGACATTCTTAGATGTTAAATCTCTTTAATGACTTCAACTACAATCTCCATTCGCATTCCTCGACTACCCTTAACCAAAACAACATCACCCATATTCAATTTTTTTCTGATTTGTGAGGCAAGAGATTCTGAATTTGGAGCACTTACAGTGCATAACTCATAAGATGCCAAGTGCACAACGTGAACTGATTCCATAAAATGCAAACCACAAACCCCTAATAGTTGAATACCTATTTTTTGACATATTCTTAAGATATCCGCATGGGCTTTTTTGCCAGATATTCCAAGTTCCAACATGTCTCCAAGAAGAGCCACTTTTCTACCTTTGCATTCTACAGAATGAAGAAGTTCAAGTGCTGCAACCATGCTCATTGGATTTGCATTGTAAGTGTCATTTATAATTGTGATTCCATTTCCAAAAGTTTCCATGCTTAGCCGCATATTCACTGGGTTGAACTTTGACAAAGCTTTACCAACTTGGGTTAGTGAAATCCCAAGTGAAACTGCCACTGCAGCAGCTGCACATGCATTCATACCTAGGTGTAGACCAGGACTGGGAATCTCAAATGCTACTCTTGAATTTGATTTTTGACAGTATACAACCCCTTCTAATTCCCTGGATTCTGTCACTGATTTTTTGTGTTGCAAGCTATCCTCCTCTAGTTCAATGTTTGGAGAGGAACAATGCTCTAGGGTAACCTGAATCGCACGGCCGCCTTGAATACATTTTGCAGCTATCAGTCGCACATCACAACCTGACTTGCTTCCAAAGAGAACCTGTCATCCAATTAAAAGATAATCAAATCAGCAATAACAAACAACCTTCAATAGAGCAGGAAATAAAGAAGCAAAAAAATAAGAAGAAAAGCAATACTCAGAGAAATATAAATTCTTGGGGAGTTCAGTAAAGTGAAAAATAAACAAGCTACATCTAATCAATTGACAGCTATAAGGAATCTAGTTTTCAGAAAACAAATACAAATTAAAGAAAAAAATCAGAAAAATAATTGAGAGCTAACAAGAAAAGAATAGAGAAAAATGGGGAATGAAAGATATGATCACTACTAAAGGGCAAGGATGTAAAACCTGTGCCAGCAAAGGTGAAGTAAGAAGGTTTAAGAGTGGAGGATTGGGACCTGAAAACTACGAAGTACAAACTGCCTGGTAGAGTATAATTGCACATAGGAATTAAAAGATTGTTTGCACCCGAAATGAAAAAAACTAAAAATTCAATTGAATAGTCACATAACTGGCAATTTTAATGCAGAATAAATTCTAAAGTGTCATGCATGTGTCTCAAGACAAATGTCAGTGAAGCAAAGAAAACCAGTGCTTAACATGGAAAAAGTGTATAGGAAAGCCGATTCTCTTTCCTCTCTTCCCTCAGATAAGCAAATATTGCAATTTCCAAAACATGCATCTAGAAATCACTGTGTTATATCCACTTTTCTTCACCAACGTTTAAAATCTAACTATAGATTCCTTCTCAAGGGCAAACTGGACTATTGAAATTGATAGGTTTGCTGATGTTTTAGGTTTAATTCATGCGAAGAGGCACATTCTACACCTCACATCAACTAGGACTGTTGGTGTGTGCAGATGGATGAACGGATGGGTGAGGAGGACAATTGCAACACATGATCAGCCTGAGGTTGAGATGGAGTAGCTTCCTAAAGATTTCTCCTGTTCAGCAAGGGCTTATGATATAAAATATATAGATTTCTGAGAAGACATAAGATAAGATCTATTTTCATACCACAAAATAAAATTGCAAGCATGCTCAGATCCACTAAAGATCCACTTGAACCAAAATTGGGTTGTGTTTATTGCATTGACTGTGTGTGGGGCCATCCCTACATTAAGGAGGCTGGGAGATTGTTTCAACAAAGGATTAATGAACATTGTTCAATCATGACTACATTAAGTGCTCAGCACATGGACATTTTTCGTCTCATGACATTATCTTAAAAAGGATTTTTTTGGGTGAAGGGAGCTGATGCAGTCATGGACGGAGGATCCAATGATGGACAGTTCAACTATGCAGCAAAAAACCCAAAACACATAACACTCACAGAAAATTTTAATGGAACAGTAACATGATCTTTATTGAATTCAAACTATAAATGATTACAATCTGCCACAATGGGCTCCTTACATGCTAGGCAGCAGCAGTTTGATTACAGAACATGAAACTATTACATTCAAATGATATTACAATATATTCCCATAAGTCAAACTTCTAACCATTATCTTCCCTATAGAATCTACAGTCTCTTCTTCAAGTCCTTACTCCCACTCTCCTATAATGTCCCCTTTTTAATTATTTCCAATGGAAGGACCTATTAGCCCATTCCATTATTTCCAGTGGGCTAAGGTAAGTAATTAGGAAATAATTTAATTAATATTTAATTGTGGACCTGAAAGAATTATTATTTTCCAGATATTATTGTCAATTAAATATTAATTATTTGATATTTTATCCTCCTATTTAGGGCATGGGGTTTCTATATGAGGATTTTGTAACTCCCAAAACAAAATTAGCAAATTCTATAACAAGGTGGAGTTGTAGTTATATCTGGATTCCTCACTCTCCTCACTACTCTGACTGATTAGACTTGATTTAAACTACAACAAGCTCACTGGAAGCCCTCCATGTTTTTCTTTACTGTTTATAAGCTGTGGGCATTGGGGGATGCCCTGACATCCCCATGCACAATTTTAACAAAAACTAAGGGGATGTCCCAGTTTTCAAGGGAAAGGGGGTGCAAGGGGCCATCTCATCACCATCCCTAGAATGTCCCAGATATCCGGGATGGGTGTCTAGGCCCCATGGACGTGTCCCCTGGGAGCACTGAATATAACACATGTAGTTGATGTTGTAATATTTTATTATTCATTATATACATATAAACAACGTGGAAAGGAAAATTGTGAGATAAAAGTTCTGATTGGGAAAAAAGTAATTTTTGCATAAATCTGTATAGAAGGGTAAAATGGTGTGATAAAAGATATGACTGGGATAAAAGAGAACCCTACATAAAAATATGAGTTTGCAAAACCACCCATGCACACAGAACTAGGAACTGGTAAAGGCACATTTCTATGCAAACATATTTTCAATGCTCCCTCCTATTTATGCCAGATGTTGCTGCAGCAATGAATATATTAAAAAGATAAAAGGAGAAAATACAAACTCTCAGTGCCAACCACTTGAATATGTTAAGAAATATCAATGCGGCTAATGCATGTGTCCTGAAGATTGACCCAATATATGAGTGGAAGTTAGAACTAGCAAAGATCCATCTTGATAAGTGTCTGATACATGCCAAGAGGTATCCAAAAGGCTTGAGATACAAATCCCACCACAACATAAGTGTAAGAATTTTTGGTTTGACACCTCAAGTATTTTAGATACTTCACAGCACATACAAGGTCCATATGAAGATGGATCTGTGCTAGGATATAGCACTTACCAATTGCTCTTACACTGTCAAAATGTTGCAATTTAAAAAGAACTATGTCCAGCTGACCGTTAAGTCTCCTAGTCAACAGCTGCATAGAGTTGGCCAGCAAGCTGCATCGTTGAAATTTTCTACATTAATTAACAGACACTGTCTTGATAAACAATCTATGCTCTTTAAATCTTTGAACATACTTCTGAGTTGCCTATATGCCTAGATTCATACTTCTTTCTCAATATCTTTTCAAGATGCTTCTAATTCCGAGCTGTTGTGACCAAATCACACATCACCCCATTGCAAATGGGGACCCCCTAGTTTTTTTCATTGAGTTAGTTGTTTTAGGTTAGTTGTTTGTGTTATCTCAGAGTTAGTTGGTTGATGAGTTTGCAGGCTAGGTTTGAATGCCTATGTAGGAATGATATTTTGGACTCATTATGTTTTGAATCATGAAGATTTTCAGAAAAAATGGCTAAGTAATGAGTTAGGCGCATTTTTTGTCTCTAGAGCCTCTTTTAGGCGCCTAGCAAAGTATGCTTAGATTTATTAGCTTTGAAGACACTTGAGACTCTCCTTGAGCATTTACAGTGATTTAGAATCATGAAGCTTTGAAGTAAACACCTAAGGGCTCTAGGCGCATGTTTGCATCTGAATAGCCACCTTTGTGCGCCTAACTTAGGAGGGCATGATTCATTGCCAATTGGGTGAGCACCTTAGTGAAACATGAAGTTTAAGTCTCAAGTAAACAAACTAAGACTCTAGGCGCATTTTCATGCTTTTGCAATCATTTTTGGCGCCTTAAAAGGTCACTTAAGCACCCTCTGATATTGGAAGTCTTTCAACCATATCAAGAGAGTTAGGCGCACTTTTATGTTGAAATGACCTTCTGTGAGCGCCTTGGAAGGAGATTGGAGATCTTTGAAGTTGTGAGGTTGATGATCTAGCTCCCGATTGAAGAGTGACTCTTTACAAGGTCAAGACAAGTGATTAAACATATTGGATTGCCAAGAGGCAACCTATCTTGACCCAAGGTTGATTAAACGTGTTAAAATTGAGTATCTTGAAGCCAAGCGCTACTTTGCGTCAAAACCACCTTACATTTGCACCTAAGGGAGAAGTTAACTTGAAATTACAAAGTCTTGAAGGTGGCTGGTCTAGGAGAGCTGTTTGAGAGCAACTACAACGATCTAATGATAAGGAAGGTAAAACAAACTAAGGCAAAAGGAGCCTAGGCGCCAATTCATGTTCAAAACAACCTCAATATGCGCCTAGGGGTAAGAAGGATAAGATTCTTGAATCTTGAAGTCTCCTTGGAGTAAGAGGGTTCTAAGTAACAATGCCTTGGTAGGGAAAGACTTTAGATCATTACAATGCCTAAGGGAAAGCTAAGAGGTATAGATGCACTTCCATCGTTAGGGAGTTCATCTTGAGTGCCTAGGAGGAGATCATGTTGAAATCATCAATCTTAAAGTTATGAGAATGATACAAGTTTACAAAAGCACATATGAATCTTGAAGATCATGAAAATTGAAAGTGGACATCACATTATGTATAGGCGCAATTCCTTGTTGTTTTTGTCATTTTGAGCGCCTTTGAGTATGAAGAGCACGAAATGTTGGGGTATAGCATATGGAAGATAGAAGAGCCTCTTACAAGTTTGAATAAGCCTTTGAAAGAGTTAAAAGTAGAGAAGCTAAGGTAGGAAGTCTAGGCGCCTTAGAGCCTTTGCAACACCTTATCAAATTTAGGCGCCATTTTTTGTGATTTTGGCCATTTTCAGCGCCTAAGAAGAGGGCGTGAGTAAAGGCGCCTAATATAAAAGGATATTTCACCATGCAACTTGGAGAAGTTTAAGAACTCATAACACTTCCATTGAACCATAAAAGGGTTTGAGTGGATGACAATGGAGTAAGTATCCTCCTTCAAATCTAGGCGCCTTTCCTTGTCACATTCATTCAATATCAGCGCCTAGGCAAGAGGGGAGTCTTCAATCATGAGGTTTGGTTTTCCTTAGTATTTGAGAATAAAACTTAAGTCATTGAAGGTTATGATAAGCTAAAAGGATAGGCGCTCACTTCAGTCTATTTACACCAATTTCAGTGCCTTAGATGAAAGGATATCCCATCAATACTAGGCGCTCATTCATGTTTATTCCACCTCAAATCGGCACCTAGGGATCATTGGAGTTTTAGAATTAAAAAACACATGTTTCAAAACGTTAATAGAGGCTTCCTAAGTAAGGCGCCCTTCATGAAATTATCCATCAATTTTGGCGCCTTAGGAAAGAAGTTTGTTTTAATTTTTTGAAAATTTCAAAATTGCATTTAATACTCAATTTGGCCGACCTGCCTATTAAATGAGGCAAATTGCCTATATAGAGAGGAGCGCCCTTCTCATTTCATCATCATTCACATTGCAATTTATCTCTTGGAGCGATTTTTTAAGAAGAGGAGCAGCAAACTTTTAGCAGATCTGCATTTATCCAAGTCTGATTTTTGTTGTTTAAAACTGATTTTTCATCATTTTCTACAGAAATCTGCATTAGATTAGTTTTAAAAGTCGTCAAAAGGTATGTTTCAGCTGCATTTAATTCATAAAATTGCCTTTTTACTTATTCAAATTTTACATTTTCATAGCTTCATCATGCAAAAATCAGTCTTATAGAGATAATTTTATTATTCCAAGTCTCTAAAAGAGGTGTTGTCTTGTAGGTAAATGGGAATGACTGCGAAGGAGCGTCAAGTGATGATCAAGATGGATGCCAAGTCAACTTTACCGGAGTCCAAGCTCGAGACGCGTTGGAAGAACGTAAGAGACACCAACATGGGACATGTCAATCTAGAGGAGATTAAAGATTTCTTACTCGCACCTACAAGGAATGAAGACATCAAGGCTATTGAGAAGAGTGGTATCATACAAACAACATGTTTTCCACCTGCCTTGCCATGCATTGAATTGGTGTTGGAATGCATTCAACACTATGATAAAGAAAGAAGGCGAGTTGTGGCTAAGGATGAAACTGTTTTAGCTTATCTACAAAGAGAGGCTATTCAAGAGATCTTCAACATTCCGAACCGAAAGACAGTGTTCATTTGTCCTACAACTACACAACACACCTTTGAAGCCAATTCCAAACAGTACATGCAAGAAGTGGATGATGGATCCTTCAATAAAGATATACAACTCTGAAGATCCGAAGTTCCACAAGGCAGATTTCGAGAAAGAGATAAGTTACTTCATTATGTTCTTGAATAGAGTGACAGGTAGGCCTCAATCATCAATTTTTGAAGGATGGATGTATACATATCTTGATCATGTTTTCACGAAGAATAAGATGATTGATTGGGCTGGGCTTATAAGTCATTGCCTTGATGAGCAATTTGAAAATTTCGATGAGTCAAAGTCCTTCTTCATGACTTCCTATCTTGTCTACATACTAGCAAGGAATGTGGTCTACAAGGGGTTGACATCTAAAGGAGAAGTAGGCATAAAATCCGATCAAATCCTATCATATCAATGTTATACACAGCTTCATCTCAAAAATATCAACCATTACAAGAGATTCAATGATGCATTTGCCATGTATATAGTGAGGAGATTGCGAGGAAAGTTGCATAGGAGATTGACAGGTGCTGCTAGGGCCTTCATTGTACAATATGGAAGATATTATATTCAATATGAGAAGTTTACCTACATAAGGATTCAGGGCTTCACATCTTATCCATATAGATTGCCAAGGTATCCTACCAATAGGATGGTACTATTGGAAGTATCAAGACAGTTGTTAGAGTTCCATAAGATGCAGAGGACGAAGAAGAAAGCTGGGGTTCAATTCCCTCTAAAGCTTGGGAGATATTCCTCATGTCCATCACTACAAGCAGCCGAGCACTCTGAGATTGAGCTTCAAGCATATCATTTACATCTTCATGATTCAAGGAGGGAGAACTTTGATCCACATGGAACAATCAAGCAATCATATCCTACCTATCAACATATAGAACAACTTGAAGATCACTGGGCAAATGCTATTGATGATGATGATATAAGGATGCAAAAATGTTCAAGATTGAGATGGGATTTGGTAAGGGCTACAAAAGTGTTAAGAATTCTTGATCAGCTGGATGATGATAGGACTCTTTCGGAGGATGAGTACAACAAGGTACGAAATCTGCCATATACCATTGATTGGGTTGATAGAGAAAGAGTATATGATGAAGAGTTGATAGAACGTATCATTGCTATCACTAAGGAGCATGCAAAAGATCAAGTACAAGCATTGATAGATGAAGGAAAGAGGCTCACTTACACAAAGATGGGAGAAGATGAGCGACAAGTACAACATAATGCACCTGGGAGAGATTCACGAAGTAAAGAAAATGAAAGAGATTCAAGTCAAGCAAAGAAAAGGAAGCAACTTCAATATGTACAAGGTGAATCAAGTAAGAAGAAGAAGAGGATAAACATTGAAACTGCTTCATCTAGACAGCTTGAAGGTACTACAAGAAATAATGAGATAGTGTTGCATGAATGTGAGGACTACCCTTTTACTTCTGTTCTTGTGACTACTTACATTACTGTTACTGATACTTTTATATTTGTGGGATAGTAGTTCCTGGATTTTCAAACTATTAAACTTTATTATGATAACGGAAAAACTAATTGGGTGATGTTTGGATAACGTTTACATTTCAGAAAAGTTAATTAGGTGATGATGGAAATAAAATTGTAATATGATTTCATTTATGCTATTTAGAACTATGTCATGGTAATGCATGTTTTAAGTTGCTTCGGCTATGATGATTATATGTGAAACTGATCTTGTAATTGAGTGTGCAGGATTTACTAATCAAACCACAGATTCCGGAGATCATCCCGCACCCTTTTGTTGTTATCCCTTGTTAAGCCGATCTGGTTCCACGAGGAACCAAGATCAACTCTGTGTTTGATGTGGTGTTGTAATATAGTCTGTCATAAAATCGAATGGGTTCAGTCTACCCTCTTGTAACACTGAAATTATGATTTGTGTTGTAAAAAATTGAATTTGAATTTCTTTTCTTTTATTTAAATTCTTGAGGCCCTTTCTTGTGTTTTAACCTGACCCTGGGTGTCCTGAATAGGTTAAAGTTGACTCTGGGTTATACCCCATGGGTCCAGGGTCCCATTTGGCATGGGTAACCCTTAGGTAACCTCCATATGGTCATCTTAACTTCACACTGAAGTTAAGTGACGAAATTTGGAGGTATGGGAGGGATAGGTTGGGTTGTACCAACACCCAAACCCATCCCTCTTCAATCCCCAAGGTAAGAGATGACTACAAACCCATCAATTATAGAGGAATTGACTTGAAGTCACCCTCACCATTAGTGAGATTCCCCATGAGTTGTGTGGTCATCCATAATGAAGGAAGGAAAAAGAGGCATGGGTCACCTGTCTTTTCCTCCTTTAACTCCTTTTATTTCTCCCATGCGTAAGAGAAATGACATGAGGTAAGGGATAAGGAGGACTTTAGGGATGGGTGAGTGACATAAGCCAACACTCATCCCTTGGGACACAATAGTAGTTTGGGGAAGAGTGAGGAGGTGACAAGTGTCACCTCCCCATTCCTCTAAACTGAGAGAATTTTGGGTTATTTGAATCCCATTTTGGGATGGGGAGGGAGTTAGTTGAATTTTTGGGGAGTTTTATTTTATTTTTTAAAAAAAAATTTGCTTTTGAGAGGAAAAGGGAGAGGGAGTTTGGTGGCTTAGGTTGGAGGAGATCTCAGTGGAGCTCTACATTAGTTTCATCCTTGAAGGGCTTTGTAAGGTTGGTTTTATAATCTTTCCTTTGTATTTCTTAGTGTTGCATGAAAAGTGGGTGAAAGTTATGTACTTGCTTGTGATGTAAATTTTGTTTTTGTGGGAAATGTTGTTGGGTTGTTGACAGAGCTTCTCCCACTTGGGAGAAATGCTCATCAAGTGTGGGGTAGGGGAGGAGTGATCCTCGGGTGTATACCGGGTTCTTTTGGGATGTTGAAAGCCTTGAGGGTATGTGTGGGTGATTTGTTCTTTGGCTTGAGAGTCAAAATACGGTCTCTTTGGAAAATTTTCGTGATCAAATCTGGCTTGAGGCCAAGAGAAATTGTATTGGTTATATTATCTGTAATGGTGACACTCTGGAGTTGAGTGTGTCCACTCTCCTACCCCTTGTGAAGCTCACGGTAGTTGAGTCTTCGTGTTGTGTAATTTATCCACGGGTGTATGTGAGTTTTGGGTTTGTTGTTGTTCCTTGTTGTGAAGTGGTTTGTGAAATTTCCCTAGGTGTGTGGATGATCTCCCTAGCTCGGGGGTGACCCTCTTGCGGGTCTATGGTAGGGAGGAGAGCTAGATGAGTGGTGTTTTCTTCTTTGTTTTTTTTTGATATGCAGGTTTCCTCTTGAAGCTTATTGATGGAATTGGAGGAGTTCTGTATTTAGGGAGAATGTATTTCATCCTTGCTATAAGGAGAGTTTGGTTCATTGAGCTTCATCCTGTTTAAGTTCATTGTGGAGGGATTCTCTCCCTCTGAAGTTGTAAGAATTATTGTCTGGGGAAAGAGAGAAATTCTTCCCTTGAGTATTGTTGTTGTGGATGATTTTTCAGTTATTTTATACCTGGTGAAACTAATTGTTAAGAAATGAAACTTGTATTGATTTAGACAAAAATGAATAAATTTATCTCTAGTATTGAAATTTGTTATTGATTTAGACAAAGATGATAAATTTTATCTATAGTTTTGTTCGGAAGGAAGGAATGAATTTTAGTTAGTTAGCCTTGTTATATATTGTAATTTGTTTTTATTATTGGAAATAAATATATATAAAGAAATAAATATATTAAGAATAAAAATGTGGTATAGTCATAAACTTACTAGATGTGAGCCAATGAAATTTGAACTGTATATGCTTTTATATTAAATTGAATTTAACAAGTTATAAGGGAAAATTGATTTTACTAAATCTCTGGTTTAACACTATCTGTATCAAGTCAAATTCAGAAGATTGCATACTAAGAAAATTGTGGATGGCAGTAAAATAGAGTTATATTTCATTCTCTGCATTTAAAAATTTCCAATTCTTAAATGAACGGTGATTGTAAATGGCATTTAGATAGAATTATAGTTTGTTCTCTGTATTTGAAATTTTCAAATATTCTATGAAGCTGTGATTACCAGATAAAATAGTTTTATTTTTAATTTCTCTGTATGTATAAATTTCCTATTTAATAAATGAACTGCGAAAGGAATATGTCTGAGAGTAGTTGTGGGATATATATATATAATTGTAATTAGAGAGGTTATTACACTAATAGAAAGAAATTTCATTGAATAATTAAATGCAATGTTCGCTGGCTGTGTATACAGCATATAACAAAAAAAAAATGGTGGTGGTGGGAAGGGTTTGAACCTTCCCACCACCATCGACGAGCCTTTGGGTGTGGGGAGGGGTGGAGCCCCCACCCACACCCCATGTAGTGGGGTGTGGGTGGGGGCTCCGCCCCTCCCCACACCCGCGCCATCAAACAAACTCCCCGCGGGCAGTTGAAACCGCAGACTCCGGATTTCCCCCTTCGAGGCCACCACTGCGTCACCCGGACCCTGTCCCGTTCCCCGCTCCTTGCGCGGACCTCACACCTCCGCCTGCGAAAACCCCCCGTCCGCCGCTCCCTGCGTGGCCTCCACACCTCCGCCACGCCCTGCCTCCCGCGCGGTCATTAAACCCCACGCGCCACCTTTGCCACTTACAGCGGCCACCTCCACCCGCCTCTCTGATCCGTCCTCTCCGCCCCAGCGACCACTGCCATAGATTCGCTCCACCAAAGCGCCGCCCTCCATTGCCTCTGCACTTCCAAACCAAAAACAAAAAAAATGTTAGGGCACCATTGTAATAGCATAATGATATTAGGGCTTCAACCCTTCAATGAAAGTAAATTTGTATGGGATTTATAAAAGGAAGACTTAATATTTAAATCTAAAAATATATATATATAAAAATAAAATAATAATAATAGTAATAATAACAATAAAATAAATATATTTGTATATATATTTACATATGTATATATATAATCCTCTATATATATATATATCTATATATATATATATATATATACATACATATATTATTTATTTGATATAAATTTATCAGAGAGGCCGTTTTTCTTCACAACAAAAAGGAAAGATATAATTATAATTTAAAGAGAGCATAATTAAATATACTTTAATATTTCTGGAAGAGTTTCTCGGAAGTTTCAACAATCAACACAAATGAATAATCAGGAAAATGAAGAGGAAATTATGTTCCTTCCACTTATAAAGGACACTGGAAATAAACGTAAAGAAGCCATCACAGGCATTCCACGTGTGGCCATTCTAAACTCAACTGTAGTTAGTAAACGTCCAATTGAGAAAAAAATGAGAAAAAAGAAGAAAAACTAACATTGGAAAACATAGAGGAGAAAATGCGCGGCGTATCCAAACGGGGCTAAGAGAACTAAGTGGATTTACTCTTCCGATAATCCTGCTTAGGAACAAGACGATTTTACAATTAATACAAACATAGAGGTAAATCCTAGAGCGGAGAAAACTAAGAGACTGAGTCCAACGAAGTAGTAAACCAGTTTATGTGATCTGGTCCATCCGGGAATTAGGATTAATGTAAAAAAAAAATACAGTGATAACTCTGATTGATGAAGAATATGAAGAAAAGACAGGATAAACATAAAGAAAACTTAGAAACCCAAAAGAGAGAGAGATCGAAATATAAACAAAATAAATTTCAAAGAAATAGTTAAGGCGAATACGATAGAAATACAATCAAAATTAAGATCCAGGGAAACGGAAGAGAGGGCAAATGAATGACCTTGTTGAGAATACTAAGTCCGAAGGAGGAGTATATTTCAGGAAACGAGAAATGATACAGATAATCGTGCTTTGTTAAAAAATGACCAAATAGGAAAATCAAGTGAAAACTCATTATGAATAAGGCATCGTGGGAAGTTGTTAACTATCAAGGAACCCCGTAATAAGTGTATTGTTAAATGATTCCCACTCACGCCGTGAGGCGTTATGCTGCCGGAATCTTTCAAGATTTAGGGTTAGGAACCTTGATATTGCAAACCTTTTAGCGACGTTAACGGCGTCGTGGAAACCCCCTTGTTGGACCGCTTGTGTCTGGGTGAACGCAATTGTACTTAGTACCCCGCCAACAACTGTATTGTTATCGCCTTGAGCGTACACCACCAAGCATGCTTACGCATGCGAGGGGGTTTCTAGGGAAGCGTGGGTAATTTTTTTGATATTTCGTGTCATAACCACATGGCAGATGTGGACATGACACGTGTGATGCGTGTTGTGACCGCATGGAAAATGTGGGCATGACAATGAAGTTGAAGATGTAGGACAAGATATTCCATTTGAAGAGATACCTTCCAGCCCACATGATATTGAAATAATTGATGAAGGAAATTCTGACAATCAAGAGGAAGCTGAAGAAGAATCATTGCCTACACAAGAGAGACAAGTGCAGAGACAAAGAGATCTTTCATCATTGCTGGAATGGTTGTAGAAAAGAATCAAAGAAAGTTGTGAGTGGAAAACTTTCAGCATGTTCCAGTTGAGGAAGTACTTCTAAACATGTCTACAGACAAGCCGAAGAAGAAAGCAACAACTCTTTCAAAGATAACAAAAGATGAAGCTGGTGTAAGGAAGGTTCATGTAGTTGTTCCAAGAGTTGAGAAGAATATAGAAGACATTGTACCTGAAGACTATGATATCAACACAATTGATTTGGGTCCATTGACTGGAGCACAAGTAGAGGAAGAGCTTCAAGATTCAATTGCTAATGCTCGAGCTATCATAAGACAGGAAACATAAGGTAGGATAAAAGCTGAGCAAAGGTGTCAAGCATTGGAACAATATATTCAACACCTAATACATCCGATCCGTCAGCAAGGAGTTTCTACACCTCCACCCATTCTTCCTCCAGAAACAGTTGTACATCTTGAAGAGTTGAAATCTTCATCTCATAGGTTCAAGGATTGGATGAAGAGGTCAAAAGAAACGACATATGAACATCTTGAAGATATTATGCAAGTATATGATAAGGTTGGTGATCTTAAGGAAAGAGTACTTGCATTGTTGACAGCTTGTGTTGAGTTTAAGGCCATCAAAGAACAATACATGCCACACTTGAAGAATTTGATGGAAGCTTCAGTTGATGAGTTGATACATGCTGAAATAGTTAAAGAAGGAATGACATATGATTTCTCTTCATGGTACTATTGCTTTCGCAATAAAGAAGGTCAGCTACTTGATAGAGTTGAAACAGATATGTCAAGAGTAAGAAGTGTGATTCAGAGGATCTAAGATGGTATATATGCATCATTGATGAAGGTATGCAATCCCTTTGGAGAGATGACTATTGATCGTATGAAGGATCAAGTCCAAGCATTCTACTTTCAAGAAGATGATGTTTCTGATGAGAGACTTGATAGCATATTCTCACTTGCTATCCACCTTGGCGCCAACAAAGCTAGAATGACTGATTGGGAGAAGACACTTGGCGTTTATACAGTTGATGTACTTGAAGCTGAAGGAACCATTAGGAATACGCCAAGTGTGCCTGTTGATGATGTTAAACAAGTGGTGTCCAGATTCATTGAATTTCATAGTACCAGTGATGGCTACTCACATGGAGATTCTTCATAGGCTTTTGATGTGTCATCCTTATCTTCTTGGGAAACATCCCTTTGTTCCCTCTTTCATATGCTAAAAATAGTAGTTTGTTGTAACCACCTACTGAGATGGCATAATCTGGTCCATTGGCTTTGTCAATCGATATTAGCTATTCATGCATTTTGAAGCCTATATAAGGGCTCCTTTTGCTCTCATTTGTAAGGTTGAAGACTCTGGAAAATTGTTGCAAGAACTCTTTGAGATAATACAAGGCTCATTGTTTGGTGATTTTGTCTATGTTTCGAAGTGTTGCATGATTTCCGATTCCTTCAAGCGAATATTAAGTTAGAATAAGTTTTCTTTTAAGTGTTATGTTAGTTAGTGGAAGTTATTATTATTGCTTCGTTGAGAAATCCATATGTTCATACCATTTGTGATTTGTGGCTTGCAAGTTGTAGTGTATGGTTAGTCTGAACAAAGTGGACTTAACTTCGATTATTTGTGTTTGTTGAACATTCATGAACATAAGTGATTTGAACATCTTATATCATCCTAGAAGATTGCATTAACCTTGTGTAGTTGTTTAACTTGGCAAAGCAGAGTTGGTTGATTTCACCAGATCAATAATTGTTTCTCGCATCTAGGATTAAAGTAGTTTCCTAAACCTTTATCTTTTTCACTTTTTTAATCTATCATTGTTAGGAATTAGGACCAAGAACTTCATTGCTATATCATACGCTGAAAGTTGTAGCACTTGGGAACTTCAAGTGTTTGTCTCTAACAAGTGAAACAATCAAGTTGTTAGAACAGTTGTGTAAGTCCCTTTGTGATAATCAGCAATATCACATCAAGTCACTGAGTTAATCCCTTGCGAATCATAAGAAAAGGAACCTTGAAGTTACTTCACTGGATCATATAATTTAGCCTTTGGAGAGCTTTATTCAAGAGAGAGTGAGAGACTTAGTGTTTTACTCTATTGTTGACTTGTCTAAAAACAATCATCAACAAGAGCTTCATGCTGCTCTTTTCGATGGACACATCAATACTAAGGGCACCTCTATGAGATTAATTAAGATGACAGTTTCTTACCACGGAACCGTATAACTTGAGCTTGCAATCAGGTTACATATCACAGAAGCCTTCTAATTCTTTGCAAGTTTTTTATCTTAATATATCTGTGTTATAACTGGGAGGCAGTTTGAAATATCAGATATGAACCACTGGCCATGTTAATTTGAGAATCAAATTTGATATTTTTGAAATAGGTGTTCCAATTGACCTAGTCATTACTTATGAGCCTTCTAATTCTTTGAGTTTTATCCAACAGATCCGTCATATAACTGGGAGGCAGTTTGAATTACCAAATATGAACCAGTGGACTTGCCAGTTAAATGGATCCAGGTAAATAATTTCAAACCAGGTGATGATCCAGGCGAACCAAGAATTACTCCTGGGTCTTCTAATTCTACACGAGTTTTAACTAATAGATCATTGATTCTACTGGAAGGCAGTTTGAAATACTGAATTTGAGCCACTGAACTATAGAATTCTTCAGATGCAACAAATCGACTCCTTCAATTAAGAGATCAAATCTTCAGTACATGTAAAGAGAATTGTTTTAGCACATCACATATTGCAATCTCCATGTGGCAGATTTCAAACTCCAGGATATGAAGACTCCTCCCAATCCACACGCCTCCTCTGCCTCGTGCAGCTGCTAATAAAAGAAATCAGCAGATATTTGATGAAAATCGCAGCATGCACTTGACAAACACCCAGCCTGCAATCAAAATTGTCGCCCCCCCTTGAACACAAAATCAGACCTTCAAAATTGCAGAAATATAGATGCCGAGATTTAATACGTCAGAAAAGAAAGATAAAATATTTGAAGAAATCGGCCTGCACCAGACACGGCCTGCAAGATTAATGATATGCGACCGCCAATGGATGAAATCTTGCCTCCAAAGGGAATTATCGACCCCCAAATTCAGAGATCGATCTGCAAAAAAAATCGAATTCCTGCAATTGCAAATCGCAGACCTCCCAAAGGCAAATCTAGCCTCCAAATGATTTAGCACAACCTTCTGGGCAGATATTGCGCCCCAATGTCAATCGGGTCTCTCTTGGCAGAGATAGAAGCGAATTGACCTGGTAAACTCCTCACGTCAGAGGATTCCACAGAGAATTCACAACAGCAAAAGACAATAGCGAAGGCACTATGTGGGGATCGCCTATGGAGTCACAAAAATGGGAATGGCTTGAGGGAATATCCTTGGTTCTGCACTGCAGATGTAAGAGGTGCCCTCAAATTCAAAAACCAACTACTAAATGCAATAAATCTGATTAACTATTGGCTTGAAATTACCTCCTCCTGCTCTGATACAATGTAGAATTCTTCAGATCTACAGAGATAAATGATCAAGCACAGATAAACAAACTTACTTTAACCCACTTCTATATATTAATATTGCTATGCAAATTTACAAATATATAGCCTCCGTAGAAGAATTCCAGGAGGAAAATCGGGGACAGGCGGAGAAAAGCAAGCAAACTGCTGTTTGCTTTAGTTAGCATGTTGGATGAAAATCACCTACCATTGTTAATGGAGGGAAATTCAAGGAAACTAACTGTTGTGCTTAGTTAGCTTATTGCATGAATCACGCCCCTTGATCACGGAAAGAAATTGACGCTAACATGAACATGCCAGTTAAATGGGTCTAACTCAACTATTTCAAACCACTCCAGGTGATCCGGAATCCGGATGAGCCGGGAATTACTCTCGATCCTTCAATTTTTTTACGAGATTCATTAACATGTCTGTGATATGAATGGAAGGCTGTTTCGAAGGACAAATATGAACCACCAAACATGCCAGTCTAATGGATCCAATTTGATATTTTGAAACCAGGTGATCCAGGTCACCAACGAATTATTCCTAATCACAGGAAAATCCACACCAGCCCTGCAAACGATAAATCTCAACACTCTCGTTTCTGCATAAAAGGGTTTCCCCACCAGAATGTGTCTGGCTTCTAAGAACAGATGCCTTGCAAGAACTCTACTTCATAGACTGTTATTATTATATTTACATTGATTTGACACTTCCCTACAAAATAAAACTCAATTAAGAAGAGAATAGAAGTTGCATACTTGTTGCATCCCATCTGGAATGCGAAGGCCCATGACCAAAGGATCATCTGCATTTAATATACATACATCTCCGGGCTTCGCCTCAAGAAAAATCTCGCCTTTAGCCCTCGCAATCTCCTCCAAGCTTGTGAAGTTCTCCATATGAGCAGGACCCACATTCAGCACCACTCTAACACAAGGCTCTGAAATCCTAGCCAGCTCCTGAATCTCTCCCACATGATTCATCCCTAATTCCAAAACACAGGCTTTGGAAGGCAATGGCATTGATATAAGAGTCAAAGGTACACCAATATGATTATTCTGATTACCTGATGTCTGATGAATGTGACCCAGAGACTCCAGGGCAAGGGCAATCATGGCCCTTGTCGTGGTCTTTCCTACACTTCCTGTGATACCCACAACAGGGCATTTGAACTTTTTCCTTGCTGAGGATCCTAATTTTTGTAGGGCTATCAATGTACTACTGTCCTCAACTTTCACAAAACCCCTCGGCCAGCTTTCACAAACCCTGTTTCCTACTACACCTGCACAGCCCTTAGCTAATGCAGATTGCAGAAAATGATGGCCATCAAATCTGGGGCCTGTGAGGGCAAGAAACCATTGACCAGGTTTGATAGTTCTGGTATCTGTGCATATGCTTCCAGGGGGACCTGATTTGATAACCTGTCCTCCTGTTGCTTCAGCTATTTCTTTTGCAGTCCAGACAATACCCAGTTGGTTTTGTTCGTTTAATACCTGTTCAGAAATGGAGAAAGCGCGTTTTTTATGTTTGAAGCACTCTGCAGATGAAAAACCAGATGATGATAAATGCAAAGGAGGATGACCCGCATTCCAAAATTTATAGTGCATTCTGTACCGAGCACCATTGTGGTCAATCCTCGTTATGGGTACGTTTGTATACCAATTACTAAGCTTTCTTGATTGAGAAAAGGGAAAAACCGTATCATGATGTATACCTCCTGGAAGCCTGTGAGAACAGGAAGGGTGAGCAGACATGCGCAAAACTCCAGTACCAGCACTAGACTTTTTAACTAAATGCGATGAAATTCAGCCTCTATTAAGTCACTTTGTAGGCGAGGATATTCGAGGAGGATAGGTAGACCTAAGATTGTATTTCCAAGGCTCTTATGGAGCATCACAACTGAAACAAAGCCTAGACACCTAATACCAAAATGGCCAGCCCATAAACTTCCACTATGATTAATCTAGGCTAATCAAATAAAATGAATCTACATAAGCATAAACTAACAATCACACTTTAGTGTGTATTGGGTATGTCAAAGAAGTCTTAAAGGTGAATTTTGTAAGGAAAGCACAGGTGCGGAATACAGCTTCCCTAATGTCAATTCAAAGGGGATAATGCAGACAGGTTATGTTTAATAAAATACACAGATGAGCACACCAGAAAAATACAAAACAAACATGTAAGATAACAGAGAACAACACCAGATATACGTGGGAAAATCCTTTCGAGTAAAAAACCCACCACCACAAGAGAGACAATCTTTATTTACAGTAAGCTTAAAATGATTACAATAAAGATCTCAGCCTTCTTGCTCAGGTATCGATTCTCAAATCATACAAATAGTTCCCTTTCACTATACATCTACAAAATGAACAATATGATCAAATCTCTTCATCAACATCAACGACATCACCAGATCTGTTTATATTTTCAGCCTTCAAGAGCAAAACCATTATTAACTTCTGCCCTAACTGTTCGTATCAACTGATCCAGCGTCGCTGCCTTCCAACTGTCGCAACTGTTCACATTCTTGTGAGATCTTTAGTCCCACATTCACCAGTTCGCATTAGACTTCCAGGTTTACATACGCGAACATACTGTATGACTATCGTCGACAATTTTGTTGCCAACGATACAAGTCCAAGCTTCATCGATACAACACAAACCATCGGAGCTCACTCCACGATTTACATCGATGGTTCCTTGTCCCACCGATGCCCAAGCCTTCATCCTCCATCGGAGTGACCTCTGCCATCAGCCCAAAGACTTTATGCTACGCCGATGAATATCTTTTCGCCGAACATCAGAATAACAGGCTCATCAGTAAGAACCATTACCACTTAGCCGATAAAGCTACTCACTCCGATGGTCTTCCATCGGAGTGACTCACACCGACCACATCATCGACGAGACATAGATCATCAGCAATACTACTTCCATCTGCGCCAATACAGGAAGTCTTCCCGATGACCACTACCATTGGTGAGACATATGTTGTCGGTAGAACAAGTTAAGTGTTTGCGATGGTGTTCTGTCAACCCGATGAACGAAGAACATGTGAATGATATGAACAAAACCAACGACTAACAAAATGAGGTTCCAAACAGTAATTTGAGACACTAGGTCTCTTCAAATTTTCAGGTTTTTATGTAAATGAAGTGTCACGCTCAATATAATTTTCTATAGACATGTGTCATCTTCATATTGTTGGCACTAAATGGTTGACCAAAAGTTAATCAATTTGAGTTTCAACACCAAGCGCAAATAGTTAGATGCATGGTTACAATGTGGATACCATTTAATTAGACTTTAACTAGCTCAGGCCTCACGGTGTAAAGCTTCATGACTTCTTTCTTGAAAATTAATGGGCATAGTCTATGATGTTCAATGCTTGCAAGCATATGAGTCTATCCACATGGAGATATGTGGAACAATTAGTAGTTGTTGCATCAACAAGGATGTCGACATAGGTAGAAACATAAAGTAGAGGGCTAATTAATTGGATTTGCACTTTCACATTTGTCTCAATTCTTCTAAACACCAAGCAAAGTTTGTGTAACCACTTGAAAAGATGGGAACGAGGATGACACTATTCTCCAATAATTTCCTTTTAGTGTAAAGTAGAATGATAGGCTTTAGTGAGACTCATTTTGAAATAAGTTTTATTGTTTGTACAGATTAGTAATATCAATTATGACACCAATGAATCAAAATTAAGCACAATTGTTGCTTTCTCATTGTGGCTTCTTAGTATTTATGTGTTTTTTTCTAATCATAAATTTGTTACTATGATTCTATTGTACCTACCCTTGTGTACCTACCTATGTTTGGATTCATATGTTTTGGAGTAGATTCCTAGACCCATGTTTGTCAAAGAGTGAAAAATGTAGTTGAAACCTTAATTATATAGTTAAATTGTTAGTCCTATGTGAGTAGTGACATTCTAAATAGTGGCAGGAAGGTAGAAATGGGCCCTTCTTTTGTAATAAAATGAAATGTTCATAATTTTTAGTATTATGCTAAATTATAATTCATTGGTGTCTCGACAAATATATATTAGAGGAAGTATTATTTGTTTAAGATATACATGATTTGCACAGATTGCAAATTTTTTATATCAAAGCCAATATTAGGCAAGTAGTGGTCATGAAAGTAGATCCAACTTGTTATTTTCAAGAGAAGGTGCATCTTTACTACACATGTCACGTTTTGTTTTTCTTTATATTTTGTCGATCTTAAAATTCATGCATCATATACTACACACACAAGAACAAAATGGTTACATATGGATGCCATGTATTTAAGAGGTTGTATTTTCAAAATGTCAAGAAGAGCCAATACATTTGCTCTTGAACCTACTTGCAAAGAGCTGACATCTTTTTTGAATCCGTGGTTTCTACTTATAATATGTTTAGCTAAGTTGATCTCATAAGAGTCAAGCTATCTCAATTGCAATCAAGATTGATCACCCCTAATAGTAGGGCTGGAAACCTTCCTTTGTAAAGTAGTGAAATTGCAAAATACCACAACTAGCCATTGTTTCAATGTGCATAGTCTACTTGTAGATGCCTTTTTCTTTTTAAAAAACTAAAAATCAAGCTTCTTCAAGTTTGTGCGTCGAGATGCCAGTTGTTTGATTTCCATCATCTATCACTCACCATTCCATGTGTTATTAGTAATGCAACTTTTTGTATATTTTTCAATTGTCTTACATCCTTTGTAGACATTTGTATGTTAGTTTGATTAGCAATTTATTGATATTATACAATGGTTCCTTTGACACATGCATAAGCTTGAGTTGCAACCAAATATGATACATTGTAATTTGCATTAACTGCAATTTCTTTGAGGTATTCTATCAATGGTTGTGTATAGGTAATCATTAATACTTTTGCATAGAGGAACAACATATGTGTGCTAGTGAAGGATATATTTGAGTGAGCACATTGGATAGGATCTATAGTGGGTGGAGTTGAAGATATGGGTTATAGTCTGTCAATGTTCAATGACCCACTTAAAACTAAACAAATTAGATTGGTTGTGGGTGAGATTTTCTACGCTACAATCACAACTAATAAATGGTGAAAATATATGGGAATAATTGTAGATAGGATAGAAATAAGGTCGGTTGTATGAGAATAGCTATAAGTATTGTAACGTCAAAAAATGTCCCCCTTGGGGGCTTTTCCTTCATAAGGTTTAGCTCCCGGGTCTTTAGAGTGCATTTAGGACATTTTAGTTCATATTTTAGCATCCCGATGGAATGAGACCTAAGTCCCATGGCAAATAGGACCTAGGTGGACCCTTTGAGTTATACCCTACCTAAAATAGGGGGGAGGACTTGGGCACCTGCGCCCTAGTCCTGCTCTATTTTAGGGCAGCCCCAATTTCTGGGTGTCGGATAGTGACCTTTATTAGGTCTCTTTGCCGACACGGTAAGTTTGAATTTCAAATATCTTGGCGGAAGTGCTTGTAGGTGCATATATAAGCATGTGTAGGCATTCATTTGTAAACTAGATGATTACTAGCAAGCTATTGTGTTCTCAAGGTGATTCAAGGCTTTCTATTGTGTTTCAAGAGTAGACTTGTGTGTTTTGTGTGTTGATATTTGCAGATTTGAGCATCAATTCCTTCATGAGATGAAGAGCATTATCCTCCATGAAAGCTTCACTACAAGGTGACATATCATTGTGTTTTTATCATTGATTCCTTTGGTTTTTGGCCTCTACCTCACAAGGGCATGCCCTCTTTATCTGACAACGGTGTTCGGAGACTTAAGTGTCCTCCAGGGTTTGACTAAGGCAAACCTCTATACACTACAACCCCTAAACCAAGTCTTGTGATTGCAGGTTACAGATGTTGCATCCAGAAAAAGTGGAGTTGCAGAAAGGCTTGGCAGACATCAGGGATTCAGGATCTCAAGGAAAGATGAACAAAGGAGCACTTCTAGGACTAGGGCACTTGCTCTAGTGTCCTCCACAAATAGATTTCAGAAAATAGAAGTTACAGGGCTAATCAGTGTCCAAAGGAGGTCTAGATTCCCTAAAAAAGTAGGTACCTTGGACTTGGGCACCTGCTTCAGTGCCCCCAACTGTTCCGCTTCAAAACCTCGAAAACAAGTATTCTGTAATTTGGCATTTTACTCCCGTTTGCAAGAGTTTTTTCCATAATTCATTAATTTGTTGTCATATTTGCATAATTAGGGTTTTAATGGTCAATTGAGCATAGGAGAAGGAAAATTTGATAATTAATTCCCTAATCCAAGCTTCCCCTCATTTACAAGTGACCTAGGGTATGATAGTGCTCGCCACTTGACCCTAGATCCTTCAATGTTAGGGTGAAAGGAGGATTTTAACATCTAAACCACAAAAGATCAGCAAATCTAATTTTACCCTAAACATTTTTGGTGAACTTGTGTCTTTGAACTTAAATTGCAACTTGCTGAGTATTTGTCTGCAAATTTGGTGTGATTTCATTCATTCATATAGACATTTAATTTATTGCATTGAGAAAATTTCAAAAAAATTAGAAAAATATAAAAAAATTACATTGTTTGGCTTACTAAATTGTGTCACTTCTTCCTAAATTTTCCTGATTCATGATTTTTGCATCACATCTGATATTTACTATAGAAAAATACAAAAATTCAAAATCTTGCTTTGCATTTTCATCATTTAATTGCTAGGGTTTTGTGGAAATTTTGACAATTTTTAGATAACCTAGTAATTCCAAAATCTAGGGTTTGTAGGAAAAATCTTTTATCAGATTTTTCTACTAATTTTAGAGGCTCATTCAAATTTTCATTTGGCTGTAGTCTTGCATTTTAGTGTGAATTTGTATTTAAATTTAAATTGTTTGCATTTTTGCATTGAAAATTTTAATAAAAACTAGCAATTTTGGTGCAATTTTATTAAATTTGCATGGAAATTTTTCATGATTGAGCTTGAAAATCATTTTCAAATTTGAGAGTATGTAATTTCAATCAAAACTCAGACTTCAAACCATTCACATAGGATTTTGTTCCAAAATTTCAAACCTAGGGCTTCGAAAATAATAATTTTCACTAAAATCGGCCTTATCGGCTCTCTAAACTTGCACTATAATTATGTTGTGAAGAATATTTTTGCATTAATTTTCTTTATTAGGGTAATAATTTGCTACCTCTCATAAAAATCTTCACAACACCCTTTTAGCGGGCTCTTGTAGTGAAAATCGGCAAAAAACTACACATTTTGGCTATTTTGGCCCTAGGGTTTGACCTAGTTTGCACTCCAAGCATGTTGTGATCAATTTTATGGATTGAGGTGACTGATATTATTGATATTCTTCATTGTACCTCCTAAAATTCCTTACAACACCTCCTTTACTAGGTCTTGGAATTGAAAAACTATGAAAAATTACATATTTTGCTATATTTTAACTAGGGTTTGACCTTAAGTGGCGTTGAAAGCATGTTGTGTTGAATATTTTAGCACCAAGAGGCTGTTATTGCTGATATTATTCATTGTCCATCAACATTTTTCTTCACAACACCCTTTGTTATGCTATTTTGCATTGAATTTTGGTGAAAATTTTGCCTATTTTGACTTATTTTCACTATATTTTGACTTGGCATTATCTTGGATTTGCATCAAGATTGTGTTGAGAGTGATTATATTGTTGTTTTGGACTTATATCAGACATATAACTTGCTTCCCTTTACTGAAATCCTCATAGCATCCTTTGTTTCATTCATTTGCATTGAAAAGTATTGAAAAATCAAGCATTTTAGGCTATTTTTGCTCTCATCTTTTGCACCAATTTTGAAAAGTTTTCAAAATTTTATTTGGCATTAGTTTGAGCATAAAAACATAGCCTCTAATCATAACAACAACAATAGGTTCCCTCCTAGACCTTACATAAAAAGAAAGGCTCCTGAACCTGAAATTGTCTTCACTCCTCGTGATAGAATAATCGGTAATTCTGAAGGACCTCTTTACATCACCGTTCAGATAATGGAAAATAATGTGGAGAGAACTCTGATCGATCCTAATTGCATGACTAATGTTGTAAATAAAAAATTCCTCTTTTTGAATCAATTAATACAAGGTCCTTATAGCCCTTCGAGCTTGGTGATTAAGACACATATGGAAGCTTTAAAGAAACCACTGGGTAAGATATCATTGATAGTAACTATATTTGAGAAGCATGTTGAGAAATGGTTCAATGTTACTCCCGATTCTGATACCGTTGACATAAAACTTGGAATCCCTTGGTTAAAATTTATGAAAGCGGTCCCTTCAACTATTTACAAATGTGTTAAATTTCCTTTGAACGGACAAGTGCATGCCATTCATCAAAATACATACAAACCTTCAATTACACAAGAACACTTCACATTGGATTACTTTTCTAACAAACATACTAGCGACAAATTAGAGCTATGAATAGACTTTACATTCTTGAGCTATAGAAATTACAAGGCAAAACTATTACATCCGGTACCTAGTCCCCCTACACATGAAATGACAAAACAGAAACAACCCGCATGCGAAGAGAACTTTAGATTGAAAGGACAAGGTCCCTATGCTCAGGTTCCTCCCTCGAAATCCTTATAAGGATCGGGAGGTCATTGTCAACAAGAAAGCGTTCCACCGCAACAAATGAGATTTGATCTCGGTGCTTCATCTTCTAATTTGCACAAGCCTATGAAAGAGGATAGCCCTATCTTACAAGAGATAAGTGATAAAATAAAATGAAATAGAAAAGCAAGAGAAAGAAGAAAAAGAAGACAAGCTTATGCCATAAACCTTACCTCTCAACAGGAAAACATTGATCCCAACATTCAATCAAACAAAGATGATCCTAATGATGAACAAGATATGAACTTGGCTATAGTACCTTATGTCCCACTATCCTCCATCATTAGGGAGTGGGACGATGATGATGATGATTTGCTTATAGACAATTTGTAGCCCGGCAGGGGCCCTACAGGTAAGTATCTCCAACCCTTTATCTCTCTTGTGATGTGCTTCCCCCATGATGTGTTATGTGTTGTTTAGGCCTCCCGGGATGACCTCGGATTCTCCCGTAAGGTTCAGGATACCAGGAGACCACCTCTGTTGTGACCTTCTTCTATTTGTATCATCACTCTTCTATATTGCCTCTCTCTAATTTAATGGTTGTGTGTTGTGTCTTACAGACATAGCGTCATGGTTGGCGACTTAGGGGCACCCTCCTATGTGACTGTCCCTAAGACACTTGTTTCTCCTCTCTTATTTATTATTTCCCTTCTTCTAGTGTTTCCACCTAGCGGGCGAATGATGACAAACATTTATACTGATGCAGACCTAGTGTCCCTTTCGAGAGCAATCAAAAAATAGACTATAGTTCCTAATATGACGATGGGGTTGTATATCTTATCTGATGCTTGGCTAGTGGAAGCACTTGTGATTTCCGTGTAGTGAATGTTATGATGTTTCTATCACATTTACAAACCTTAACAATACTGCTGCTCTATGCACCTTTGTTTGCCTTTGAATCTAGCCTTGGCAGTACTCGATTTAGAGAGCTTCGTGATATAGCCCTTGGTTATCCTCAAACTCTGAATTTGTTGTATAACCTTGGTTCTTTGTGTGGTTAATCATATGCATTGATGTTGTTGTTTATCATAATGTTGTAGACACTCACATGTTTCTTGTAGGGATGTGTTTGTGGGAACATTTGGCGATCGTAAAGTACATGTCACCTCCAGGGGGCATGGGCTTTGCGAAAGTCAGTGTTCCCTTGTGTGTTTTATTCCTACCTTAACGTGCTTGATATTGATCGCTGATATCAACCACCTTAATGTGGGGTCATATAAGGTAAGCTGTCTATTATAGATGTTAGCAATGTGTTTGACCTTAGATGCAGTGACTTGCGCTCTTGAGTAGTGCATCATGCATCTTGAGTTTGTTTGCAATCAATCAATCATGTAAGCCCTTTGCAGAGGTGGGATATTGAGCATATCCTTTTTCTTAAGCCCTCTACGGAGGTGGGTATGGTGTATTTCTCAGAGCAGATTGCATCATCCTATCATTTTCAAAAGTCCTCTATGGAGGCGGGGAGCGGTTCTGTGACTAACTCAACCCTTAAGCGTGTTTTCAGCGATTGTTATGGCAAAGCCCAATCGTCGGTGTGTGCCTGTAATGTGCCTGAGATGGTGATGAGCCTAGAAGTAGGGAACACGCCATCGCTTGTTTGTTGTGTTTTCTCTGTGTCTTCAAGTGTGTGTGTTTTGGTGTGCTTGTTTTGTATGGCATATTTGTTTCCCCATATGTAGTGACCAACGCTCTTAGGGAATGCTTCGTGTATTTTGGGAGGTTTTGTGTGTCTTGCGTGTGTGTATCCCCATATACAAAGACCTGCGCCCTTAAGTGGTGCATCGTGTATTATGGGAGGTTTGTTTACTTTCTAGTACTTGCATTTGCATTTCATATATATGAGAAAAAGAAAAGAAAAGATATCATTTATGTCTTCCATGCATTAATGTGTCTTCTATGCATTAACTATCTGCTCCGTGTTTTGTGTGACTGTAACTGTCTTCTTCGTGTTTTGCGTGCATGTTACTGTCTTGTATGTGATTGGCGTGTCTTCTCCGTGCTTGGTGTGTTTGTTGTGTTTGTGACCTTACTTTAATGCATGTATGGGCCTCATGTTCATACATACATTAAAGTGGAGGCTAAATGTAATGTCAGAAAATGTCCCCTTGGGGGCTTTTCCTTCATAAGGTTTAGCTCCTGGGTCTTTAGAGTGCATTTATAACATTTTTGTTCATATTTTAGCATCCCGATGGAATGAGACCTAAGTCCCATGGCAAATAAGACCTAGGTGGACCCCTTGAGTTGTACCCTACCTAAAATAGGGGGGAGGACTTGGGCGCCCGCGCCCTAGTCCTGTCCTATTTTAGGGCAGCCCCAATTTTTGGGTGTTGGTTAGTGACCATTATTAGGTCCCTTTGCTGACACGGTAAGTTTGAATTTTAAATATCTTTGCGAGAGTGCTTATAGGTGCATATATAAGCATGTGTAGGCATTCATTTGTAAACTAGATGATTACTAGTAAGCTATTGTGTTCTCAAGGTGATTCAAGACTTTCTATTGTGTTGCAAGAGCAGACTTGTGTGTTTTGTGTGTTGATATTTACAGATATGAGCATCAATTCCTTCATGGCATGAAGAGCATCTTCCTCCATGAAAGCTTCACTACAAGGTGACATATCATTGTGTTTTTATCATTGATTCCTTTGGTTTTTGGCCTCTGCCTCACAAGGGCACACCCTCTTTATCTGACAACGGTGTTCAGAGACTTAAGTGTCCTCTAGGGTTTGACTGAGGCAAACCTCTAAACACCACAACCCCCAAACCAAGTCTTGTGATTGTAGGTTACATGTGTCACATCTGGAAAAAGTGGAGTTGTAGGAAAGCTTGGCAAACATCAAGGATTCAAGATCTGAAGGGAAGACAAACAAAGGAGCACTTTTGGGACTAGGGCGCTCGCTCCAGTGTCCTCCGCAGACAGATTCTAGAAAACAAAAGTTACAAGGCTGATCAGTGTCTGAAGGAGGTCCAGATTCCCCAAAAAAGCAAGTACCTTGGACTTGGGTGCCCACTCCAGTGTCCCTGACTGTTCCGCTTCAGAACCTCGAAAACAAGTATTCTGTAATTTGGTATTTTACTCCCGTCTACAAGAGCTTTTTCTGTAATTCATTAATTTGTTGTCGTATTTACATAATTAGTGTTTTAATGGTCAATTGAGCATACGAGAAGGAAAAATTGATAATTAATTCCCTAATCCAAGCTTCCCCTCATTTGCAAGTGACCTAGGGTGTGATAGTGCTCGCCACTCGACCCTAGATCCTTCAATGTTAGCGTGAGAGGAGGATTTTAACATCTAAACCACAAAAAGATCAGCAAATCCAATTTTACCCTAAACAAGTATAAATTGGGATAGGGAAGGAATTGAGCTTAGATGAAAAGTGTGTCACATGTTGTGTAATCGTATCAAGAAAATATCTCAAAATGGACCAAAAACTAGATGGGAATTTACATGGGTATGCAAATTTCACCATTTTATTTTCCCCCTCTTTAAGTTGCATGTGAATCTAAAATGAACATATATTTCACAATAATTGAACACTCACAAACATGGATGAAAATAAATAATGTCATAAATAAGAATAGGGTAAGTGCACCAAGATGGGATACAATTTAGTGGCCAAAATGAAAATTTTAGGTAAAACATGTATGTGTTATACAAAATGCATAAGCGTTATATAAAATGCCTACAAGCCATAACGTGCATGCGATATAACACGTATGTATTATGTTTTGAGTATAGAGCATAATGCATACGCATTATGCTTTGTATTGTTTTAGAAAAACAATACAAAGCTTAACGTGCTCGCGTTATGTTTTGTATTGAAAACATAATGCATACACACTATAGTGCGTACGCACTATAATGCGTATGCACTATAATGCGTACGCACTTTTTATTCCTAAATTTTAAATTTTAAAAATCCCGCCCATTAGGTTTGGATTTCCAAGCCTAAGGGTTGGACCTCCCCTTTGGTTGGACAAAACATGTGTTTTGAACACAAAATAACAAATTCAAACTTCATCATCGTCAAATTTATGTGTTCTACAAAAAACATTCATGACACCACCACCAAAATGACAAGCAATTTCTTAGCTCTCTAACCATATAATTTTTTTAGTATTTTGAATAGGTTAAGGTATTTATTTTTATTTTCTTTTAGTAATGTCTTTGTATTCCTCAAAGACATATGTATTGATTTTTCTTTATAGGTTTTGATCCACTTATCCAAATTTGAAACAAATTCTATACACTAAAAGAATTACATAAATTCGATTATTTTTGTTCAAGTTATGTGATGCACATGCTCAGTGATGCAATTTTTAGGATGCATCCAATTTGAAAAATCATAAAAATATATATATTCAATGGAAAAATATAAAAAATACACAACTTTTAATACTCACTCTTAGCTATATTTTTGCCAAGCAATTTTTAAAAATACTAAATGCAAAAAAAAAAATAGGGGGTGCACACCAGACACTGTTATATTTCAGTGATAAAAGTAGGAGCACTTTTGTGTGCACATAATATTTCACCCTTTTAATATTAACCATTTTTTATTAACTTAGTAGTTTAGAAACTAGATTCAGAGTACTACAATTCTTATTGTTACCATGTCTTCAAATTTTGAGTGTAAATGTCTCGAATTACTCACCCAAGTTCAAGTTTAGCTAATTTCAGGAAAAAAGTGGCCACTTTTGACCCCCTTTTTGTATCCCATTTCCATGCACTTACCCAATACCAAGGTGGACATGTAAAGTAATAGATCGCATTATATGTCATCACGTGTGTTCATCCTTGACATCATGCTCTATAGGGACCTATGAAACAAAGACAATTTTACAATGAGTAGCATCTATCTCACAAAAGAAATAATCATAAATCACAAACTTGCTTCATTGTCTAGAAAAATGAGAAAGTGAAAGTAAGGTAAGGAAATATTGTATGTACAAAACATGGTAATGGTAATGATCTATCTAGTGGTGGTCATAAGATGACATGGAATATCATGCACTACCACGTCATGTGATTACAATCTATTAAGAAATGGGAATTAATCTTTGTATATTTGATATTTGTTCCAAGAATGACAAAGATTGATTTTATCTTGTAGTTGCACTTCAATGTGCAATGGGTATGCTGAGTGTGCTTCCTCTCGCATTCCTTTTGGCTTCCTTTATTCTTGTGCTAGCTCTGAATGTTTGGTTTTCTTTGATAAGATGGGAATGAGAATGTAATTATTCTCCATCGCCTTTTTCAAATTCAATCCAATAATCTCACTTTTGTCAAGTCTTTCTTTATCAAGAAAAGTAGGAATTATAGTTGAGATGAGAGTTTGAAGCAAATGTTTTACACATGAATTTTTGATATCTGATTCTCTAAAACTAAGGAAAACATGATACTTGTTATTTAAGAAGTGAATTTTTTGTTAGCATGCCATGAAACTAGTGAACTTTGAATATGTTGGTGAGGATGGGATCTGATAGTGAATGCATAACACTCAAATAACATACTCAAAGGATTTGGCCATTTAGCCTTCTCCATGTGTTACCAATGATTGTATGCCATGTGTTATCACAATGTAAAACTTGTCCATTGGGAAAGAGTTTATCCATTCATATGCATATGAGTAATTCATAAATTTGATGTTGGGAAGTGGTATTTGCATGATTTGTATAAAAACTCTCCTCATGGTCCTACCAAGCTTATTTTGAATGCACTAGAATTCAAGGTCAACCAAGAGCAACTTTTCATATCCTTATTGGTGGTGGCCAAACTGTTAGAACTCTGTAGTGTGCCAATGGCCAAAATGGGTCTACATTACCATTCATGGTTAGACCCTATTCACCAAGGATGTGCTTGCTAATTGTTTACACTGTGTATAATCCTTGGCTTCATGCTTCATCAAAGGAATGTTGTTAAAGATTGAGCATTTCAAACAATGGAAGGAAGGTAGCATCCTCATGGAACTCTTTGATTGGTCAACACTTAGCAGCCAAACCAATAGTGAGCACTTTGAGTTTAAGCTCCAAGATGTTGATCATTTGATCCCCATCCTTCACACTACTCACCATTAGATCAACTTTTAGTTACACAAGATTTAGTTTCTAAAATTCCATTTCCTTTGGGTGTCAGTTTAATGTGCAAGGTCTTTCATAGTTGACATTTGAGGCCTATGAGCTTGTAAGTTTGGCCACATGCTATGAAAATGCTATGTATTCCATATCCTAGCATCTTTATTTATCTAATTCTTGTTATCTAAATTCTTCACAATATCTAGTCTTTCTTCAATTCAAATCCTTCAGATATAGTAGTTTAATATTGTTTTTAGGTAGATGTCTTTCCAACTTCATTCTCTACTAAAGGTTAAAAAATGTTTTGGCCACTGATCATTATTGTGAATTTAATAGTTACAAGCATTATTGAGTTAGTCTTCCTCTATCTATTATTTGAGAAGGACAACCACCCCTATATGATGGAAGGGCCTGGTGCTCTCCATATTTTCATTCTCTTCCCCAAAGATAGGTGGGTAGATGTTAATAATGGTCCAATTCAAAGCTTTTCTTGCACTCCCTTCACAACTTCAATCAACTTATCTTTAGTTGTCTCCAAGTATTCAAAATAAATGATTGTTAGGGTTATGCTAGTGGCCATCTCTATGCTCAGTACCATGATGCATTATGCTCATAATGAGATATATGGGATATGTCGTACTCATCCATTGTTAGGCTTGTGCTTGCCTCTCCAACTGAATTGTTTACACCCCATCTCACCAAGTATCATCTCATCTTTCCCCTATAAAAAGGTATATAGGTGGTTGGATAGAGAATACGAATGACATATTACATCCACCATATAGTTTTCAAAGGGTCATTTTAACATTCACTAGGTTCAACAGTCAATGATTTTTTTTCTTAATTTTAAACTAACATAGCTATTTATTAGTTTTAGACTTAAGTTTTTTTATTGAGAGCAACAAGCTTTGATTTAAATCTCAATCTTTCTGGCATGTAAAATGTAAACAAACTAATCTAAGTGAATATTGAGCAAAGCCATAGAAGAGTAGTAAATAACTGAATGTTTGTTACATTTGCAAGCATGGGAGTACACATGCTTTGGTCGATTTGGCCCTCTAAATTCTACTTGACTATTGATAAGACCCCAATGCTAATTATCATGTTACTCTTGCTTCTTCCAGTTATTTGTGGTGCTCGTAGATACCAAAGTTCAAGCCTAACTTTGTAGTTAGTTATGTGGTTAGCTTACATTTCTACCAATGTAATAGCCATCTCTACGCTTGGTACCATGATGCATTATGCTCATAATGAGATATATGGGATATGTCCTACTCATCCATTGTTAGGGTTGTGCTTGCCTCTCCAACTGAAGTGTCTACACCTCATCTCACCAAGTATCATCTCATATTGCCCCTATAAAAAGGTATATGGATGGCTGGATAGAGAATATGAATGACATATTACGTCCACCATATGGTTTTCAAAGGGTCATTTTAACTTTCACTAGGTTCAACAGTCAATGGTTTTTTTCTTCTTAATTTTAAACTAACCTAACTATTTATTAGTTTTGGACATAAGGTTTTTCTTGCGAGCAACAAGCTTTTATTTAAATCCCAATCTTTTTGACATGTAAAATGTAAACAAACCAATCCAAGTGAACATTGAGAAAAGCCCATAGAAGAGTAGTAAATAATTGATTGTTTGTTTCATTTGCAAGCATGGGTTGTACATGCTTTGGTTGATTTGGCCCTTCAAATTTCACTTGACTATTGATAATACCCTAGCACGCTACTCTAGCTTCTTTTGGTTATTTATGGTGCTCGTAGATACCAAAGTTCAAGCCTAACTTTGTAGTTAGTTATGTGGTTAGCTTACATTTCTACAAATGTAGTGGCCATCTTTACACTCCATATTGTAGACACCTAAAATTGACTCCAATTTCACCATCACTCACTATACCTTATTCTTCCACATTAATTAAATAATTATTATTTATTCATTTAAGTTAATTTTCCCACTTCTTAGCATTAACTAAATAACTTACAATAATTTAATTAATCCATACTTTCTTATAATATTAATTAAATAATTTATAATTATTTAATTAATTAAATCATGATCCTACATTAATTAAATAAATCAAATATTTATTTAATTAATATCACATCTTGTTCTCGATTCTTTTCCTTTTTTAACTCATGTGTATCTAATTAATTTATTTAATTAGATAATCCTCTCAATTATCCTCTCATCTTCTTTTGATTTATTTCCTTCTAAATCAAATAAAAATCAAATCATTTTCCTCTTTCAAATCTTATCTTCTACTTATTTTATTTTCTCTTTTGAGAAATAAAGCGAAAAATCAAATCCCTTCTTTCTTCTAATATTAATTAAATAGTTTATATTATTTAATTAATTAAATCATAAATCTTATATTATTTAAATAAATCAAGTATTTATCTAATTAATAAGATTCTAATAACATCTTGATTTCTTTCCAAAATTGAACTCACGTGTATCTAATTAATTAATTTAATTAGATAATTCATCAATTATCCTCCCATCCTTTTTCAAAGATTTATTTCCTTTTGAGGATTTAAAACTAAAATCAAATCTCTTTCTATCTTTTCAAATCCTATCTTATCTTGTTTTATTTCATTTTTTATCAAATAAAGTGAAAATTAAATCTCATCTCCAAAATCAAATCTCTATCAAATTTTCTTCCCTCCACATCATAAATCTATAAATATAGCTTCAACCAAACCATTAACAGCACACAACAAAGTAAAGTTATGTTGAATCATGAGCAACCAACATATCAATCATTTTATCAACCAAAGTGTGTGGGTTTGATTGAAGGAGAAGGTTTTGTGTTTGCATTTATCTTCTATTTTCCTTTGATCAATTTTAACGTACACATTTTGGCACGCCTGCGGCTCTAACCTTCGCTTTTTGTAGGTTTATGTACTTAAATTTGCAAATCTAGCTTGCATTTTGTGAGTTTTATTAACTTTTTGTTGTAGGTTTATGCCATTTTGGGGGGGGAAAAACACTAGGTTTTAAAGATTTTTTCATATTTTTCAAACGGCTGTGAATTTTGCTACAATATTTTAACAAAAGTTTATTGATCATCTCAGGAACCTATAGCAGAAAAGTCACTTCTTTACCATCAGTTTTGAATGAGTTATAACGATTTTAGTTTTTTTTCATAAATTTGCATTTTTGTACGTAAATAAGTGAATTTTCCAAAAAACATTACATTTCTGGAAATCTCTTGAAATTTTAATGGGGGTATGTTCTTTACATATTTAATTTTGAGGCCAAATAGGCATGAAATGATCAGATCTTTGTCGACTGTAACTTTTTCATAAATCTGCATTTCTAGGCGTAAATCAAGAAATTTTTCTAACTTTTTTATATTTCTAGAAAGGTATCAGAAAATTAGTAGGGGTCTCTTTTATGAGTTTTTACATTTCAAGTCAAAAACATTTCAAAATGATCAAATCTATGTTACTATATGAAAAAAAATATATATCTGAAATTGCAATCTTCTGATGAGCTTATCTTTTTATGGCTGTATTTTAACATTATTTTCTAATTTTTTTTTAGGGATTTAGTTTTGTGCTAACACTTTGATTGCAGCTATCTTGTTTTTTGAAGATCAAATTATTGAAACTACTAACGGATTGTGTGCAACACCACTTGTCAAAGATCAATTTTTTATCACTAATCTAGGCACTTAGTTTAATCTAGGGGGTTAATTAATCACTGTTTGCTATGCTTGTAAGGTGGTAGGTGTATATTCTCACCTTGTGCAAACTCGGTGATCAAAAGCCAGACCCATCTCTTTTATGTTTTTAATCCCTTAGAGGGCATGCCTCCCGATTTGAAAGAGGGAACAACCCAAGCAGTACTTTCGTTTCGACCCGCTATATAAATAATTGTGGCTGTGATGAAAGTCATCAATCACCTGGTGCAGATTTTCTATACCGACGGAAGTCTCCCTCAGTATCCATGAGGTGCGTAAAAACCCTTTCTGAGGGCTAGGAGGCCTCTTAAATGAGTGAACTGCCACATATATAGACACCAGATTATCCCAAAACACTGACTAGAAACCACTTGTTGTAGAGGCCAAAAACCTTTTTTGCTTGCTGGTGCAGGAGGTCAAACCTCCAAGGCCACCCTACATGTACTATTCATTGTGGAGATAGAAAATCCCTTGGTTCATAAGATCTCTGGATCTTCGGGGTAAGAGATTTGGTGTGCTCGTGCCGTGGTGGGGGAGCTAGTGTCACCAATATCTCTAGCTATCTACTTTGTCTCAGTATATGGAGTAATCCAAGTAGGGACTCAGCAAGAAGTATCCTCTTTCTAGCCTAGGTTGTGCATGCTTATGAGTGTTTTCAAATTTGTCAAGACTAGTGAAAATTTTTGGGCTAATCTAGGGCCTCATTCAGACTTTTACTCTGATTTTGTATCAGAGTCATCTAAAACTTTCTGTCTTCCGTGTTTTGTGTGTGTGTTCAAAAAAAACATTTTCCACTTCCTATCAAACATCTAGTCATTATGTTTTTGTGCTTGAAGTGCATCCTTGTCACCATTTGTCATTATGAACCCTAAGAAGTTCTTTAATCGATCAAATCATCCAACCTATCCATTTCCCACCTAATTCATTTATCATCATTTTACTCATATTCTCATCCTTGAACCTAGTCCAATCTTCATTCGTCAATATGGTTGTGATCCTCAACAAATCTAGGCCAAATCCAAAACCATATATACTCCGAGGTGGTCTAAAATTTGCTCCTAATGATGATGAGGATCTTGTAGATTTTGAGGCATACTTGGAGGAACAAACCAAAATCCAAAGACTTCAATCTATGTGTAACTCCATCCCAACACAAGGGCAAAAGATCTTAGCCCAAAAACCTCAAACATACCAATTCCATAAGTCACTCTCATCATCATGTCAACCTAGTTCCTTCTTATCAACCAATCTCATGAATATTCATCAATATCCATCTACTAGTCCTCCATCACCATCCAATAGAATGCCTATCCCAAAGCATACTAGTCCTACACCAACACCACCATCAAACTTCCCAAGCTCTAATCCATCAACCAAAGAATCCTTGAATGATTTTCTCCAAAGATTCTTTACAAAATCTAAAAGCAAAAGAAAAGCTATGGAGAAATCCAAATCCACTCATCCAATTTCATCCCCATCTAGCACAAGCAATCCTAGTCTTACACATAAGCTACACCTTCTACCATTATTGTTCATCCATTATATTGTGAATCTACCCATATACTAATGAAGGATGTGATCCATTGGCTACTATCAAGGAATCAACCACCACCCTTATGCCATCAAATTCCTATCCTTGAAACTATCCAAGAACCCTCAAATGTCATTCTTATTTCTCCTATCCCATCTTGTAGTCCAAAATCTATCCAATAACTTTCAAATGTTCTTGAAGATCCACCTGCAATAAGCCCGATTCATTCCCCACCATTTACTCAACCTATAAAAGAAACCTCCATGCCTATCTAAACTCAAGAGCTATGTCAAGAGTCAACTCCAAAGAAGGATCAACCTTGTTCCTTACCAAATCAAGATCAAAGCCATCAAGAGCTTGTCACTCCTTCCACTCATGGTCCCAATACTATTCATGATCAAGAAACCTCCACCACTCCTATCCATCCTCCACCTAGCCCTATTTATGATCCAACAACATCCATTTCCCTTGATGAGACACTTGGTCCCCAAGAAAACATAGATAATCAAACAAATAACTTGGATCCTATTACACTAAATCTTAATGAGCATAATGTTGAGCAAAATCTAAGCATTCCAACTCATCCATTTTCTAATTTCACACCATCTCCTATTGATCCCATTCCAAATCCATCTCCCATTGATCTTCCATCATCCCTTATCAACTCCATCCCAAATCCATCATCTTATCCCCTTGATCCCACTACCTTCATCCATGGTGGTTCTCTCATGGGAGAGGAACAAACTTTATCCACCACCCATCCTTCTCCATCTAATAATGGACTCGTGTCTTGTTTCCAAAGAAACAAACATCCCATTACGCATCGCATGCTCCAAAACATGAGTTATCAAGGCAAAGGCTTAGGCCTTCTTGAATAGGGTACCTTGGAGCCCGTCCATGTCCAAATCCATCCACAACGCATGGCCTTGGATATACATTTGAAGATAAACAATCCACACATGTTGGTACCACCTTCGCCCCTCCTAAATCCACTTCTTTTAATCACAAACCTGGTGCACCTCATCACACATTCAAGTCATATGTCACCATCCCTCCCCCATTGTCAGACCATATGCAAAAGCATGTGACCATACATCTCCCTCCATCCACTCTTCCTCCACTCCTTCTAACTCCTAATATTCCCATCCTTAATCCCTTCATCCACAAGTTCCTTAATCCCTCCATCCACAAATCCCATTCCCTTAAATCCCCTAACATTCCTAACCAGGATCAACGAATGCACACATCACCTAAACATGAAGCTATTGCAACACCCATGGGATTCAAAAATACAAATTTGGATGCCTCCTCACATAAAGCAAAAAGCCTACAAAAGCTTCAAAATTATCATTCCGAAGGGCATCAATACACAAGTTAAAATAAAAAATCCTAAAGGCTAGAAATGCCCACACCCCCAAAAGAAAAACTAAAAATGGTGTGGGTCCCTAAGAAAAAAGATATCAATCCAAATGAAGCATCTAAATCCCACTATATCAAAAATCCTAAATCCCAAAAATCCCACAAATCCCGCTCCCTATCTAAAAGTTCTAAAAATCCTAAGTCCATTTGGGTCCCTAAGTACTCAAATTAGAAAAATAACAAATCCCCATTACTCCCAACATCCCCTCCCAATCACAAGCTTCAAAATCTAAAATAATGTGTGCAACCGTTGGTCTTGGTTCCTTTCCATTCCACAACTTTCCCACATACCTCCATCTCTACATCTTTCATCCACCATCCCACATATTTCACCCATCATATCCCTATGGTTCGTGCTTTTACATAATCCACATCATAATCCATTATCCCCCATCCATCCTTGCATAAACCTATCATAATCCACTATCCCCCATCCATCCTTGCATAAAACTATCATAATCCACCATCTCCCATCCATCCATAATTCACATCATAATCCACTCCATTTCCATCTCATCCAATCACCTACCAACATTCATGCGTGTAATAACACTTGACATGTTCTATGTGCCGCAAGCATCCAAAAATGGGACACTATCACCTCCTCTTGGAAACAGACGCATGAGTCCCCATCCTCCATCCAAAGCTCTCTCCCACCATCCACCCATCCCATCTAAATAGAAAAAAAAATAGTAAAGAAAAATCATTCGTCCAATGGTGAAAACTTAGCAAACAAGCACCTTGGATAAGTACCGTGATGAAAACCTGCCAAACAGGTGTCATGTGTAGGCTAATTGTCTACGCACCTTACACTTGGGGGCACGTTGTCTCATCCTATCAGATCCTATCTTACCATCTCCTATTTACCACCCTTATCCATTACACCCACATACTCATACTTATCATGATGAGTTCATCCCTCCTCCCTTCCTCCTTTTGATCTTGACAAAGACATGGGGGCACAATGTTGACAAATGTTTTGGATATCTCTTGACGTACCTCATTCTTTCCAAACTAAATCCTATCCTTACCCTCTTGTCATTACCCATTTTTCCATCATTTCCAAACCAATCCATCTTCTCATTCCTATTGTCATAAGCTTTGTCATGTCAAATCATACCTAGAATGGGGCATGTTATTCCTATGTGACATAGTCTTTGGAGATCACATCATCTCCCCCCTCATGATGCTTACATCACTTCATTTATTATCGCCCATTCATTTATCCATCTTACTTCCATCCTTGCACCTAGACTTGGTTCCCCCTTGTTACTGGTATCTAGCATAAAGGCTATCAAAAAATTGTCATCCAATGCCATTTTTAAAATTCAAAAAAAAAATTAATACATCCAAAATTCAAAAATCCAAAAAAAAAATTACAACATTCAAAAATACAAAAAAATAAAATATCCAACAAAAATCCAAACAATAAAATCAATTTATCCAATCAACTCACATCCATCCAAATCAATTAGAATTCATCAAACCATTCCAATCAAATCACTTCTTCAAATCAATCTCCTCATTTCAATCATTCAACCAAATCATATCAATCCAAGCAATAAAATCAAATGCAAATCATCTTTAATCCATACCAATCAAGCCAATCAATCTTATCAAATTATCCAATTACATCAATGGTCTTGATCCTAGCCTTGTTGTAAACCAAATCAATCAATTAATCCATCAATCATCAATCAAATCCTGGTGTTGCTCACATGGCCAACAACACTAGTGTCAATCAATCATATCAATTGTCTTATACACGATGTTGCGTTGTCAAAACCAAACCAGGCATCTTACACGGCATGTTTCATTCCTGAAACTAGACACTATCAATCAATCACTTAATCATCAGTTTACAACTTGACAAAGGCAATACCTTGTTTGTTTTTGAATAATTTGTGCATGCTTTTTTGTGTGTGTTATCATTTTATCTTGCATTTGTATCCGAATCATTCCCAACTAATATTCATATCTTGTATCTAGACAAGGTTGTATTACGACAGGGCACGAGAAACATTGTCACCCTGGTCTTTATACCTTGGTGCATAATGTCTAGTGCTATATCAAACTATATGGTTGCTCACCTTAATGCGGCATAATGTATCATTCCTCCATTTGATCCATCCCTTATCTTTCCTCCACCTCCTTAACCAATATGTTTCATCTATTTTGAGAGCCTACCCGTGTTCTTCTAACCCACCTATCCTCTCGAGGGGGCATACCATCCCTACGTCATTTTTTCTTGTCACTTTCAAGTGGTTGGGGCATCATCATCCCTAATCCTACCATCTTCTTCTATCTAACTAAAAACTATATTTTATCTTTCTTTGAAATGATGTTGCTTCACAACACCATCTCAAAGAGGGGTAAAATGTAGACACCTAAAATTGACTTCAATTTCACCATCACTCATTATACCTTATTCTTCCACATTAATTAAATAATTATTATTTATTTAATTAAGTTAATTTTCCCACTTCCTAGCATTAATTAAATAACTTACAATAATTTAATTAATCCATACTTTCTTCTAATATTAATTAAATAATTTATAATTATTTAATTAATTAAATCATGATCCTACATTAATTAAATAAATCAAATATTTATTTAATTAATATCACATCTTCTTCTTGATTCCTTTCCTTTTTTAACTCATGTGTATCTAATTAATTTATTTAATTAGATAATCCTCTCAATTATCTTCTCATCTTCTTTTGATTTATTTCCTTTTTAAATCAAATAAAAATCAAATCATTTTCCTCTTTCAAATCTTATCTTCTACTTGTTTTATTTCCTCTTTTGAGAAATAAAGCGAAAAATCAAATCCCTTCTTTCTTCTAATATTAATTAAATAATTTATATTTATTAATTAATTAAATCATAAATCCTACATTAATTAAATAAATCAAATATTTATTTAATTAATAAGATTCTAATAACATCTTGATTTCTTTCCAAAATTGAACTCATGTGTATCTAATTAATTAATTTAATTTGATAATTCATCAATTATCCTCCCATCCTTTTTCAAAGATTTATTTCTGTTTGAGAATTTAAAACTAAAATCAAATCTCTCTCTATCTTTTCAAATCCTATCTTATCTTGTTTTATTTCTTTTTTTATCAAATAAAGCAAAAATCAAATCTCATCTCCAAAATCAAATCTTCTTCCCTCCACATCAAAAATCTATAAATATAGCTTCAACCAAACCATTAATGGGACACAACAAAGTAAAGTTATGTTGAATCATGAGCAACCAACATATCAATCAATCTATCAATCAAAGTGTGCGGATTTGATTGAAGGAGAAAGTTTTGTGTTTGCATTTAGCTTCTGTTTTCCTTTGATCAATTTTAACGTACACACATACCATGATGCATTATACTCGTAATGGGATATATAAGATATGCTCTACTCATCCATCTCAAAATCCCAAATACAATCACTACATATACTATACAATTGACAACCAACTCTTGTTAAAACATGGTTTTACATTGATCTATCAAGTTTCGGTTTGAAAGAGAAAATTGCAAGTAACGTTACAAATATGTAACTTCTTGTTCACTCTTGTATTATTTAATAGTTAGAAATGTACATTTGAAGTGATATAGGTATTATTGCATAAAATTAAGGTTCTTAAGTTGGAAACTATCTATCAACCTCACTTAAATGCTTCTTCATAAAGATGATAAAGTGGAGAAGAGAAAAATAATGGTGGCTCATGTTATTTATTGTAATGGTGGAAGTTATAATTTGGCCCACTGCTAATTTCCAATGGGCAAAACCAAAACACAAACCAAAAAAATGAGGCGCTGGGTAAGTAGAGTAGCTAAATGTGAAATAGGAGTCCATGGCTTTTATCTATCCTCACGCCTATAAAACACAATCAATACCATTATCACATCACTTCATGGAAAAGGTTGAAACATACTTCAAAGGTGTTCATGATTTGTTTATGGCATTTAATAGAAGCAGCAATGGCAGACACAGTTGATAAGCAGTAGAGGAATGACACACCCACTATTGTTTTTGCACATCTCATCCTTTGCAATCCAACAGATAAATCAGTTCCTTGGAACAATTTTTTCTTGGGAGGATCTCAGATCTTTAATGCATATTAAGAATTATTAGTGTTCATATTTCTAAATCAGATCTAGTCAAGATTTATTAAATTTTATATTAATTATTATATACTTTAGTATTTCAAGAAAATTGGTCTGAGTTAGAAAGAACAAATTTAACCACTGTTTCATGTTGAAATATATAAATTAGATTTCCTGTCAAGAAAATATCTCAAAATGAACCAAAAACTAGATGGGAATTCACATGGGCATGCAAATTTTACCATTACATTTTCTCCCTCTTTAAGTTGCATGTGAATCCAAAATGAACATATATTTCACAATAATTGAACACTCACAAACATGGATGAAAATAATGTCACAAATAAGAATACCAAGGACCATGTAAAGTGATAGATCACATTAGATGTCATCATGCGTGTTCATCCTTGACATTGTGCTCTATAGGGACCTATGAAACAAAGAAAAGTTTACAATGAGTAGCATCTATCTCACAAATGAAATAATCATAAATCACAAACTTGCTTCATTGTCTATAAAAATGAGAAAGTGAGAGTAAGGTAAGGAAATATTGTATGTACAAAAAGTGGTAATGGTAATGCTCTACCTAGTGGTGGTTATAAGATGACATGGAATATCATGCACTACCACATCATGTGATTACAATCTATTAAGAAATGGGAATTAATCTTTTTATATTTGATATTTGATCCAAGAATGAACAAGGTTGATTTAGTCTTGTAGTTGCACTTCAATATGCAATGGGTACACTGAGTGTGCTTCCTCTCACATTCCTTTTGGATTCCTTTCTTCTTGTGCTAACTCTAAATGTTCAGTATGCTTTGATAAGATGGAAATGAGAATGTAATTATTCTCCATCGTCTTTTTCAAATTCAATCCAATAATCTCACTTTTGTCAAGTCTTTGTCAAGAAAAGTAGGAATTATAGTTGTGATGAGAGTTTGAAGCAAATGTTTTACACATGAATTTTGAATATTTGGTTCTCTAAAACTAAGGAAAACATGATACTTGTTATTTTTAAGAAGTGAATTTTTTGTTAGCATGCCATGAAACTGGTGAACTTTGAATATGTTGGTGAGGATAGGATCTGATAGTGAATGCATAGCACTAAACTAACATATGCACTTAAAGGATTTTCCATTCACTCTTCTCCATGTGTTACCAATGATCTCATGCCATGTGTTCTCATAATGTAAAACTTGTCCATTGGGAAAGAGTTTATCCATTCATATGCATATGAGCAATTCACAAATTTCATTTTGGGAAATGATATTTGCATGATTTGTATAAAAAGTCTCCTCATGGTCCTATCAAGCTTCTTCTGAATGCACTAGAATTCAAGCTCAACCAAGAGAAACTATTCATATCCCTATTGGTGGTGGCCAAACTATTAGAACTCTGCAGTGTGCCAATGGCCAAAATGGGCCTATGTTACCATTCATGGTTGGAATCCTATTCACCAAGGATGTGCATGCTAATTTTTTACATTATGTATAATCCTTGGGTTCATGCTTCATCAAAGGAATGATGTTAAAGACTGAGCATTTTAAACAATGGAAGGAAGGTAGCATCCACATGGTACTGTTTGGTTGGTCAACACTTAGTAGCCAAACCAATAGCGAGCACTTTGAGTTAATGCTCCAAGATGTAGATCATCTGATCCCCATCCTTCACACTACCCACTATTAGATCAGCTTTTAGTTACACAAGATTTAGTTTCTAAATTTCCATTACCTTTGGGTGTAAGTTTGATGTGCAAGGTCTTTCATAGTTGACGTTTGAGGCCTAAGAGCTTGTAAGTTTGGTCACATGCTATAAAAATGCTATGTATTCCATATCTTAGGCATCTTTATTTATCTAATTATTAGGGTTGTGCTTGCCTCTCCAACTGAACTATCTACTCCTCATCTCACCAAGTATGATCTCATCTTGGCCCTATAAAAAGGTATATAGGTGGTTGGATAGAGAATATGAATGACATATTACGTCCACCATATGGTTTTCAAAGGATCATTTTAGCATTCACTAGGTTCAACAATCAATGTTTTTTTTTCTTAATTTTAAACTTACCTAACTATTTATTAGTTTTGGACATAAGGTTTTTCTTGAGAGCAACAAGCTTTGATTTAAATCCCAATCTTATTGGCATGTAAAATGTAAACAAACCAATCCAAGTGAATATTGAGCAAAACCATAGAAGAGTAGTAAATAATTGAATGTTTGTTTCATTTGCAAGCATGTGAGTACATGCTTTGGTCGATTTGGCCCTCCGGATTCCACTTGACTAATGATAAGACCCCAATGCTAATTAGCATGCGACTCTTGCTTCTTCTAGTTCTTTGTGGTGCTCGTAGATACCAAAGTTCTATAAGAACAAATGATCGACAAAGCCGAAAACTAGCATCAAATCAGAGTGATAGATTATGAAAAAAAAGTTGTACATATAGGTGAAGAGAGGAAGTTGTTAGTTGAGGAAATGACTCCTCAACTATGAGTGGTGGCAAGTTACCTCCCTAAAAACTAGCGTGAGGTGGCTAGTTAGTGGGCAACTCAGTGAAACCTCTCCTAACTACCCAACAACCTTGACACCTCAATGAGGCATGTGTCAGGATTGTATAAGGGCTCACCTAAGTAGGCTTAAGCCTAAGTATATGAAATATATATACACTAACACCCCCCATAAGCATAGCTTAGGTGGGTACAAGAAGGATGGGTCCTGGCTACTAGGCCTAGTGAGGTACCCATTTATAAAGTAATCTCTCATGAAGTGGAGAAAGGTAGAAAACTCTATGGGAAAAAACTTCCCTCCAAAAGAGAGAAAATATGCATGAAAATTATACAGGTGAAGAAGTACTACTTCTTTCACTAAGTACAATATATGATTCCCCCCATAGGAGAGAAAATGATAAAAAGTCTATGCGAGCCCCACATAATACATGTACTGTTGCAGTGAGGCTGGATAGTCGACAAAGGATGCAAATGCAGATCCAAGAACGTCGAACAATGTTCCTTCCTTTGGGAAGAAATGAAACCACCTGAAGATGTAGGATATCTTCCCATGCGAGAAGATGTATGTATGATCTTGAATCATGCTAAAGCTAATCCAAGGATGATGATGCCCATTGTGACATCTTCAAAGAATGCTCAATTGTCCCCATGTCGATGCCAAAGGATGCTATAATCAAATCAGGTGCATGCCTAATAGATGAAGATGGTGGCAATCCAAAACCATGTGTAGACAGATGTAGAGCATGAATATTTGAAGAGGATAATGGAGATGCAGCTTCATTGAAGAGAAGACTGATGTCCTCAATGTGTGCTTCCATGTCAGCAATGCAGGACTCTACAAATAGACAAGTGATGTCAGGTAGAAATATGTCCCAATCAACAATGCTAGGAAGACTGATATCCTGTTGCAAATAAGTGCTGGAAGCTTTCGAAGAAGCGATTCTAAAATTTGATGAAGCAATAGGAAGAGTGATGATTTCTTCTATGTCAACTGGACATTCTATTTATGTATCATGATTAGGGATGTGTGTTGTGATCATAACAGGATCATGTGGGAAGGAAGAAATGCTTGCGTCTCCATGTATTTTCCAAATTTTGATCCATAATGCATGTGGACAGTCAATATCCATGATGGCATACGAAGCATCATTTGGAATATGTAAACTGATTAATCCAATAATGTAATCACAATGATTAAACCACTTAGCCTTCTAAGATTGTTTACCAGGTTTAGGGACAAGTCTATATAGATAGGGTATGAGATTATGGAACCTGAAATGTTTCAAGATGCCTTCACACCAGGACTTATAGTTTTCCTTCTTTGGGTTGATTACAGAAGAGTGAGTTTCATATCCCATGATTACAAACTGGTTAATTCCTTTAGACAATAGAAATCAACACATTAGGCAACCCCCCTGATTAGGTGACCCCCCAGTTTTGGCACTTTATAACTTAGTGTGTTTTACAATGCAAGTAGGTCCAATGTGTGGGAAATAAAAAAAACATTAAATTTTGCAAAAAACGACACTCAATTTTGAGCTACCGAGCAAAAGTTATTACAGAATTAGTTTCCCATAAATGTCCTATTTTAATACATTTGCACTGAAAAGAAAAAAGTGCCTATGGCAAGAGTTAGCCTAGTCGTCCAACCATTCATTGGAGTTAACAAAGATTGAAGATTACAATGGTTTTGATTCATGAGGGGGAATTGGCCTCCTACCAACCCGGGCCTCACCCTTTGTCTTCGGCCGACGAAGATACAAGGGTTTATTAAACCATTAATCTTACATAGCAATTTAACCCAAATTGTTTAATCCCCCTCCTTAAAATTTGCATTAGAAAATTTGTAGTGCTCTTAGACAATTAGATTTGAAAAAATTATTTATTCTAAGTACTAAAAAAGCAAAAATTTAAAATGACTATATGAAGTCAATGCCCTTTTGAGTTAGGGAAAAGTTTAGGGCAAGAAAAAACAAAATGAAAGGGGCGATGCTTAGAGGAAGAATGGTAGCCAGAACTATGAGCATGCATGAATGACTCTTTCTGAGCATGAATGGTGGCCAAAACTGTGCACAGGGGTTGATGGTAGTAGAGGGAGGATTTGAGAGCCTAGGCGTAGGCCAATAGACTGCCTATTGAGGCATCTTTTGTAGCTCGTGGGTGGGTGTTTCCACGCCACAACAGAGGCATTGAATGCCTATCACTTTTGAATGCCACAATAGCAAAACAGGGTTGGATTCTCTGCCTTTTGAGATTGGCTTCCTCTTTGTAGAATTGACCTCCTCCAAGCAAATGACTTCCTTCACTAGATTAATGAAGTCGACCTGGTAGGGTCTTTCCCGTGGGCATGATGGACTAAGTTGGGGTGGCCGTGGTTGCTAAATGTAGGCCCTCATCGGCCTTTTCTACTGCAGGTGTGGCCAAATGCAATTCATTATGGCTTTCTTTATGCAGGCGTCGACCTTTATATAGGCCTCTCGACCCTTATAGAGGCCGTGAATCCTTTCTACATGCCACTCTGACACTTTCAACCAGTCATTCGACCTCTTCTATGTAGGGTCAATGTTGGTCTTGATCAGCCCTCTCCTACACTACAAACCACTTTCTGCCTCCTTCAGATAAAGTTCTGTGAACAATAAACCCAAACTGTAGTATACTGCATTCTCACAATAGGGTTGACCTGATATGCATGGGTGTCGGTAGTTCGTACCAAACAACAGACAAAATAGTACAAGAAAATTGTGCCTTCAAACCCTGAATAGGGGATTCACCTCAAAAAATGAGCTAGCAAACGAGCTTAGATTAGCTCTGATACCATATAAGAACAAATGATTGACAAAGCCGAAAACTAGCATCAAATCAGAGTGATAGATTATGAAAAAGAAGTTGTACATATAGGTGAGGAGAGGAAGCTGTTAGTTGAGGAAATGACTCCTCAACTATGAGTGGTGGCGAGTTGCCTCCCTAAAAACTAGCATGAGGTGGCTAGTTAGTGAGCAACTCAGTGACACCTCTCCTAACTGTCCAACAACCTTGACGCCTCAATGAGGCATGTGTCAAGATTGTATAAAAGCTCATCTAAGTAGGCTTAAGCCTAAGTGTATGAAATATATATACACTAACAAGTTCAAGCCTAACTTTGCAGTTAGTTATGTGGTTAGCTTACATTTCTACCAATGTAGTGGCCATCTCTATGCTTGGTACCATGATGCATTATGCTCATAATGAGATATATGGGATATGTCCTACTCATTCATTATTTGGGTTATGCTTGCCTCTCCAACTGAAGTGTCTACACCTCATCTCACCAAGTATCATCTCATCTTGCCCCTATAAAAAGGTATATGAGTGGTTGGATAGAGAATATGAATGACATATTATGTCCACCATATGGTTTTCAAAAGGCCATTTTAACATTCACTAGGTTTAACAGTCAATGGTTTTTTTCTTCTTTATTTTAAACTAACCTAGCTATTTATTAGTTTTGGACATAAGGTTTTTCTTGAGAGCAACAAGCTTTGATTTAAATCCCAATCTTTTTGGCATGTAAAATGTAAACAAACCAATCCATGTGAACATTGAGAAAAACCATAGAAGAGTAGTAAATAATTGATTGTTTCATTTGCAAGCATGGGTTGTACATGCTTTGGTCGATTGGGCCATTCAAATTCCACTTGATTGTTGATAAGACCTGTTTAGTCATAAAATGTCCCCCTAGGACTTTTACCTTCTAAGTTTAGCTCCCGGGTCCCTTGTTTTTCATCTTGCATGTTCATTTTAACTCCCGATGCAAAATCCCTAAAAACCCATGTCAAATGGGGCTAAGAGGACATTGTTGGGCCTAATCCTGCCTTGAAAATGGGGCCTAGGGCTAGGGCACTCATGCCCTAGTCCTGCCCTATTTGGTTGGGACCTAAATTTAAATGTCAATTATGTGACCCTTAAAAGGTTCTGTTGTTGACATCTTAAGTTTGAATTACGAAATTTGTAGCAAGAATGCATATATAATCATGTTTAGGGTTTCATTTGTAAACTAGAAGATGATTATGAACTTTTGGTGAGCTTATGATTTTAGAGTATTCAAGGCATTCATTGTTGCAGAGTAGAATATTGTTGTTGTGTTTGTTATGCAGATTTGGCTTCATCTTCTCATGTGTTGAAGGATTTTCATCTACATGTGAGCTACACCTCTAAGGTGATATCTATTTGTGTTGAATCAATCATTTATCAATTTGTTTTTGCCTCTATCCCGCAGGGATATGCACTCTTTATCAAACAACGGTGTTGGAAGGCTTGAAGGCCATTATGGGGCTTGACTGAGGCAAGCTCCTAAACACCACAATCCCCAGCCCCCTTCTTTGTGATTGCATGTGACAATTGTCGTATTCTGCAGAAGTGGAGTTGCAGGAGGCTGTGACAAAGTGTGTAGATTCTAGATCTCTGAAGAAAAGAACTGCCAAGGTTTGGGTGCCTTACATCAAAGCCCTCCGGATCTTTGACATAGAAATCTCTAAAACAGTAGGAATAGGTTATAGACAACTTCCAAGGATCTCAGCAGAAAACCTTATCTTGGTCTTGAGCACCTACTCTTTAGCCCTTGACTTTTCTGCATATGAAATCTCAAAACCTGGTATGTATCTACTATGAATATTACATCTCTATGTGCGAGCATTTGTCGGGGTTCATCCATTTATTTACGATTTTGCATAATTAGGATTTGTAGCATAATCATGCTTAATTGAATACAAATCAGCGAATTCCAAATTTCCCTATCGTTAGAAGTGACAGCCAACCTGTAGGTGAATCCTCTTGCAAAAGTTATGATTCAACTCGGTTAACTATCCTTGAATGTTAGTAGTGAAAGGAGGATCTAACCTAAACACCATCAATCTCATCTTCCCCCTTTTCATACTAAACAAGACTCTAGTGCTAATTAGCATGCTAATCTAGCTTCTTCTGGTTATTTGTGGTGCTCATAGATACCAAAGTTCAAGCCTAACTTTGTAGTTAGTTATGTGGTTTGCTTACATTTCTACAAATGTAGTGGCCATCTTTATGCTGCATACTGTTATGTCAAAAATTGTCCTCCTGCATGGAATGGCATAGTTTTGCATAGTTTAGCTCCTCTCCTTTGGTGTCCTCTTGCCCTTTTTGTTTCTGGCCTACATAAAGCCTGATTGACCTATATCTCACTGAAGAAATGTTGTATTCTGAAGCAACTGTTGACTGAACCTGAAAATAAACTTTATATTCTGGACATTCTAGACCCCTAAAGGCATATCTTAAGTGAAAACTAAGGTCTAGACTAGGGCGTCCGCGCCCTATTTTTCTAGATCCTGAATTTCAGGGTGGTGTCAGCTTGTTCCATGCACCTTGGGATTTCAATTTCAAATTTTGGTTTTCATGTGATGTTGGCACATTATTTTGAATATTTGAATTTCTAAGGTTAGGTATTTAAAGAGAAGTGAAAATTATTTTATCACACACAATCTATATGCAAGCTTACTATGCCAAAATTCTGTCGATTTTGCTATTGAAGATCAACACTTTGTTGAAGCTCTTTGAAGTTATTCATGTTTACTATCATAGAGATATTCGGTGGAGATTAGGAATCAAGATCTTGAGTCTATCTTGCTCTTCCTAGGGTTTTGTCAAGCCCTTTGTATGATCGGGAGAAGGGTTGAAGCCTCCAACTTGAGCTTGGGAATCCTCTGCGGATACGACTGCCTCGCCTTCTTGTTCTACAAGTCTTCATTGCTATCATCTCCTTGAGGTGATGTTGTTATTGTTTCCTTGAGTGAAGCATTGTGTTGATCTATCCTTGATGCTTGAGTCACCTAGGGTTTTACATTTCTGCATACACTTATGATCTATGAGCACACACATTTACATATCTTTATCATTGGTTATCATTGAGGTAGAAATACCAAAGACGGGGTTTGACTAAGGCAAACTCCTATATAGCCACAACCATCTTTCTCCTCCTTTTGTATGTGCAAGTCATATTCGAAAAGATCCAGCAAAAAGGAATGGAAGAAGAATAGGTATTACGGATACAGTCGTCATTGAACTTTGAGTTTCGGCATTGCAAAATAATCAAGACACTGGGGCAGGTGCCCTAGTCTAACTAGATATTTAATTCTAGATCTGGAACCCTCTGAAGACACTCAGACACAGGTTCAAGAGATTTCAGCTATCAAAAACTTTCGAGACACTAGGGCAGGCACCCTAGTCTAATAGACCTTCAATTTCCAGGTACATACTCTTTGTGATCCCTGTCCTTCATTTCTGTAATATGTATGTCAGTATCTATGCCAGAAATCAGTCTATTATCATATACCTTGCAAGTAGGGTTTCATGTAGTTGATTGCTTGGAGCTTGTAAAAACCTAATCGAGGCATCTATTCAGTCACAACAAGCATAAAAAGGCCATAGGAATCAGTAGCTTGATCCTTCATAGTGAGGAAACTTGGTTCCTATTTCCTAATGTGATGTGAGTGAAAGAGGGGCTTGATTCAGTTTATGCAAACTATCATTTTCCCACTTTTTCCACATTACATTTTGGTGAACCCGTGCTTTAAAGAATTTGCATCCTTTTTAACATCAGATCTGAAATAGTTTGTTGTCCTAAATAACATTTAGATTGCAAACCCTCTTTTATGAAAAGTGTATGCATTGAATCTTGATTGATATCTTTAGCTTTTCATTAAAAGAGTTTGAAATTACAACTTTGTGATTTGCATAGTGATATCTAGTTTCATTTATGCAAACTTTATGATATCTTGATTTACATTTAAGTCTTGGGTTAATTAGAACATGTTATAATGTTGGATTATTTTTTATAAGACTTTAATGTGTATGATGAGTCGTTTCGTTGTGATGACTTCAATATGTTAGATGAAGCCCTCAAGGACTTTATCTCAATTGAATATTCTACTATAACTCCAAAATTGTCATTGTTTCAAAGAATAGTCAATGTAATTTGTTTTTCCAAACCCTCAAGAAGAACCTGTGAAGCCAAAAATAGTGGTCAAACTATGTTTAGATGTGGTTCAACCATAATCTAAACCAGTGCTTATTGTTTGAGGTCTTTTTCCTTCTTCTCGACCTCTTGATTACATCTATAACTATGCTAAACAAATAACACATCGAAGTCAACAAGAAAGATCACAACAACCTAGTCATACTATGGTTGCTCATACATATAATACATGGAATAACAAACAAAACAAACAACAATCAAGCATTCTGATATATTTACCAGCTTCTCAACCTATGCTTCCTCAAGCACCTTGTTTAACACATAAAGTTGGTCAAGATTATGATCTTGTTGAGCAGCTTTGTGCTACTCCTGCTAAGATTTCTCTTTGGGAACTTATACAAACTTCACCTACATACCATGGAATGCTCCAAGAAGCTTTACAAAAAGTGATTGTACCACCTGTTGTCAAGATGAATGATGTAGCGTCTATTTTAGACTGTATGCATGCAACAAAAACAAACATTTTGTTTCAACAACACGAGTTGCCTTCTCTTGAAGTTCAAAATCAATATGATCCTTTAATTATCTTCATTACAATAAACAAGAAATTAATCAAGCGAGTTATGATTGATAATGAATCAGCTCTTAATGTTTGTGGTATTAATTTGTTACATAAGATTAAGATTGATACCTCTTTGATTAAACTGGATAGAATGGGCATTTGTGGCTTTGATAATGTTGGAAGATAGTCTATAGGCACTATAACTTTACCTGTACAACTTGGCCCTTTGACTTTATCTACCTTGATTCATGTCATGCCTGGTTCCTTATCATACAACATGATTCTTGGTAGACCTTGGATTCATGCATTGGGGTAGTTCCATCTACCCTTCATCATTCAATCAAGTTTATTCATAAAAATAAACTTCATACTGTTGAAGCTGATCCTGAACTAGATAGTTGTTTACATATTGAAATGCAAAAACAAGTTGTCCATCATAAGATTCTAATTAACTTGAAGGTTGATCCATCAATTCCTCTTGCCACATATAATGTTGTGTAAGAGTCTCAACAATCGAATGCATTCCTTGGTGATGATTGGGGTTCATTATAATTTACTCCTACCTTTATGGGAGAATACAAGCTTAACAACCCTAATCCCGAAACTTCAAATGTTGCATTGATTTCATCTAAGAAATCTATTCAGAAACCTAAAGTTTCTTTGGTAACAAACATAGATAACACTTACTTATACTACAGATTATGAGACCTATGAGGTTCCACCTTCTTCTAGAGAAATGGCCTCTCTTTATGGTTGGGGATTTTAGATTCTTTATAAAGATTACGACTAGGTAGGTAGTGGTTGTAGTATTAATCAACAAGGAATCTGAGTACCTATAGAAGCTGCTTCGTGACACTACTCGAGTGGCATTGAATATAATCCTTTCAAGGAAACCAAAGCTCGTAGACATCCTAATTTTAATGTGAACACAATATCAACACTTAATTTGATATTTCTTGAGATGATAGACATGAATTGTCCTCCAGGAGATATTCCTTTGGATACCTTTTCAACAGATGAAGCAATAATGGAATTCTTGGGAGCTTATGACAATGTTCCTCATTATCATCACAAGCGAGGATTGCCTTATCACTTAAATGTTGATGCATACTTTGAAAAATCTACTAATTTGATAAACATTACTAATGAAGAGCCTAAAGAATCATCACAATCACCCAATCTCATAGACTCCAGTACTTTACTTAATGGAAAGATTGATGAAGTTTCTATGGACAAAGATAATACTGAAAAAGTTATTCCTATAGGTGATTGTTTAAGTACTGATGAAAAAGAAGATATGACCCAGCTTTTACATGAATTTTCTGAATTATTTGCTTGGAATTATTCGGATATGCCTGGTATTGATCCTAAGATTGTAACACATAACATTGTATTACAACCTGATGCTAAGATGTTTAAACAAAAGATCCATAAGATGAATCCTAAGGTTGCATTATTAGTTAAGGCTGAGATAGAACAAATTTTGCAAGTTGGTTTTATCTGCCCTATTGATTACTCACCTTGGATTTTAAATATTGTGGTTGTCGCTAAACCTAATAACCATATTCGGATGTGTATCAATTAGGGACTTAAATTTTGCTTCTTTGAAAGATGATTTCCCTTCACCAAACATCGATATCATTGTTGAATCAATAGCTGGCCACACACTACTTTCCTTCATGGATGGTTTTTGGGATATAATCAAATTTTCATCAACCCTCAAGATCAATATAAGACAGCTTTTATAGCCCCGTGGGGAACATTTTGTTGGGTAGTCATGTCATTTGGATTAAAGAATGCTAGAGCAACTTACCAATGCACTATGACTCTTATTTTTTATGATTACATGCATAACATCTTAGAGGATTATGTCGATGAAATTCTTGCGAAGTCTATCTGTCGCCAGGATCACGTCACAGTCCTCTGTCAAATCTTAGAGAGAATAAAGAAATACAACATGCGCTTGAACCCTCGTAAATGCGTCTTTGGTGTAGATAGTGGAAAATTGTTAGGCTTTAAAGTCTCACATCGTGGTCTTGAAGTAGACACAAAGAAAATTGAAACAATTGTTAATATGCCAGCACCTAAGAACATATCTCAACTTCATAGTTTACAAGGGAAGATACAGGCCATTTGCCATTTTGTTTCACAACTCAGATAGAACTCATCCTTTACTCAACTACTGAAGAAAGATTCAAAATTTCAATGGAGTTTTGATTGTCAGAAAGCTTTTAAAGACTTAAAAAGTTATCTAACTAATCCTCATGTTTTACAGCCTACTACTGCTGATAAACCTTTTCTTCTTTACACATCAACATCTAATAATGCTCTCATAGCTTTATTAGCACAACATGATACTAAAGGCAAAGAACGCATTGTATATTACATAAGTTGAACTTTGCTTGATTATGAAGTGCGATATGCTATTTATCGAGAAGCAGTGCCTAGCACTTGTCTTTGCAACACAAAAGCTTAGGCATTATCTCTTAAATGCTGAAGTTCATATCATGGTAAAATTTGATCCTTTGAAACATCTTTTCTCTAAAACAGACCTTTCAGGTCACCTCACTAAATGGGTTATGTTATTAACTGAATTCAAATGATCTTAAATTTATTTGTCAAAAAACAATTAAAGGGCAAGCATTAACCGACCATTTAGCCGAGGCACCTTCACCTTTTTCTATACAAAATCAGGAGACCTTTCCTGATGATCAAATTATAAATATAGATACAAATGATAAATGGGAATTATATTTCGATGGTTCACGATGTAGAATTGGCTCCGATGCTGGTGTCATACTAGGACCTCCTTCTGGTAAGCCAATTCCTATGTCTTACTGTTTCAACTTCTCATGCACAAACAACATTGTTGAGTATGAAGCTCTCATTGCAGGAATTTATGTTGCTTTGGCTCTCAACATTAAAAATATCAATATATATGGTGATTCACAATTAATTGTGTGATAAATAACATGATCATATCAAGCTAAACAAGATAAGTTATCTCAATATCGTGATATTGCCTTATCTTTATTAAAATAATTCACATCATTTTTAATTGACACTATTCGAAGGAAAGACAATTGACATGTGGATGTAATGGTAAGGACAACTTCCCTTATATCCCCTGTCGATTCACTTGATGAATATTTCTTTATCATTCATAATCTTAGAACACTCGCACTAGATGAGGCTGCACCCTCGGATGCTGACCTCTATTGTAACATGAATTCGGATGACTGGTTCTCCCATATATTCTATTATTTGCGTGATGGTACCATTCCTAACTCGAAATCTAAACACACACGAATTCACTTAGGCAAACTTGCGACATGTTACATTACTCTATCTAATGTCTTATACCGATGAAGCTATAATGGTTTTCTTATTCAATGTCTTAGTAATTCAGAGATCCCGATAGATTTAAAAGAAGCTCACTCCGATGCTTGTGGAGGGCACTTTGGAGGAAAATCATTGGTACAAAAATTATTATGTATGGGGTATTATTGGCAACACATAGAACAAGATTCCTTCGCATATGTCAGGGAATGCCCGCAATGTCAACAACATAAACATTTAATCTGAGCACTTGTCCAGGAACTTAGAGCCCAAGTTTCACCTTGGCCATTTTCTGTTTGGGGCTTGGATATGATTAGTAAAATCTCTCCACCTTCTGAACTCAAGGACATACTTTTATCATCACCACTACTGATTACTTTACAAAGTGGGTTGAAGCTATTCCATTGCGATCTACGACTGTTGAAGTAATTTATCATTTTATATAGGATAACATCATCTCTCGATTTGGTATACCTTCCTCCTTAGTTTCTGACAATGGCACACCATTTAAGAACAAGGACGTGAAGAAATTCCTTAAAAAATATCATATTCAACATCACTTTTCTACGCCTTACTATCCTCAATCGAATGCCCAAGCAGAAGCTTCAAATAAGATTATTAGATAAATTTTAAGAAAAACTGTTAATAAACATAAAAAATATTGGCATACTCAACTCTCCTATGCGTTGTGGGCTTATAGAACAAGTATTCGTATGACTACTGGAACTACACCATATAATATTGTCTATGGTGCTAACACGACAATGCCTTTAGAGCTAGAAATTCCTTCATTTGTGTTTCCCTAAAGGACATCCTTGACGACAATATGGAACGAGACAAGAGATTACAAGAACTTGAGATGCTTGATGAACAACGTATCAACGCTCTCAAGCACCTTAAGGCCCATCAAAAGAGTATCTAGCGATCATACAATGAGCATGTTATACATCATTCATTCGACGTTGGAGATTTGGTACTATATGAGAATCAATGCAATGTGAATGCACCTCTTGGAGAAAAAGGAAAGTTCAGCCCTAATTGGCTCGGACCGTATGTTATTATTGAAGCCTTTAGATTAGGAGCTTATAAATTAGTTGATGAACAAGGTACATTGCTCAAAGAACCTATTAATGCTACGCATCTCAAGAAATTCTATGCTTAAGATCATATGTTAAATGTTATTTCATAAAGCGAATTTGTTAGTTTAACTTCAATTTCAACAAGATAGATTATTTTTTCTTAATTCATTTAACATAGAATCTTTTTTGGTTAATCATTGTTGTATCTTATTTAAACATGCTTTATTAAAATCACCTTTGTATTAACTGAATATAGCATAGTATTTTACTCATGTGTGAAATTTATTAACCATTGTGCATTTTACTATATATATTCTACAAAGAATTATTTAGTATATGCCACATTAGCATTAATTACATTTCTTCATAATCATTAGCATTTATCACTAGTTGCATTTCTATAAATCACATGTGATAAATCAAGCATTAATAGAAAAACATCATATATATGCATCAGTTTGAATATACATCATAGTCGACTATCTCGTACATCAAAATGGGATGTCATACTACATATAAGATACATCACATAGCTAAACTTTGGTCACTAGTTCCCTCAGGACCTAGTGGTGTGCGTGTGACAGAGGGCTGCCCATGTGTGGCTACAGACCATGAATGACTCCTAGAGACATTTTGCAATCGTAGGCCCCTGAGCTCACCTCTCAAACCCATCACCTCGCCCTACAACTTTGTGTACATTTGGCAATACTGGTCTCTCTCTGACCGAGCCATGTTCCTATTAGCTCTCACCTGATGTAAGTCAGGAAGTAAGACCTGAGTCATGAGAAGATCTCTCTCAGATGAAGGTACTATTGCAACATGATCTCGTAGTGCCCGAAGCTCAGCCTCCATGCACTCGGCTCTCTAGATCGCTTGATCTCTATCCCCTATAGCACGATCTAAAGTGGACTCTATAGCCAATCTATCTCATAAATGGCATAAATATCTCTGCATGTTGCCCTGTGGAGTGCTGTAGCGTATACCCTATTTGCACTTGTTGCTCGGCCATATTGGTAGGAACTATCTATGCTATAACGTGACTCACAAAATCGTGCCATGAATCAATACCAACTGCAAAAAGAAAAATAGAGTCAATATTAATATCTCATTATATACAACATCATAGATAATTAGCAAAGCAATACATCAACACAATAATGGCTTACCTGGATCTCCATCTCGCTAGGATGGATCTTGCACTACTGCTGGTATAATGAACTCTACAACTGGCTCTGCATCTGGGGGCATATGACTACTCATCTCCCCTCAATTGAGATGGTTTGATCTCCTAACACAGGTAGAGTCTGGACCACGAGCTCTCGACCGTGGCCTCAACTTAGTCTCCTCATCGCTGTCCACCTCCTGCTGATCTTGCCGTGGTCTCACTCTGAAGATGTACTGCCTTGGGATCTCCTCATCCTCATCATAATCATCATCCTCATCCTCGTCAAGATCATAGTATCTAGCAAAATTACTGACATCGTCCTCTACTCCTGTGTCACTCCCGTGACCCGCCCATTGTTGTGGATCACTTGTGGGGTGACCGGTAGGGAAAATAGGAGCAGGCCGTGTTGTTTTCCACCATGTCTAATATGCTCAGGTAACACTAACGTCGTCTACATCGGATAATAGCTCTTCATCCTCTATACCATCATCATCACTCACTACTACCTCAGGCATCGTCGGTCGTGGGGCGGCATTCACCCTGACTATGTTGTGTGCTGAGCGTGCATAGCTCGGATGCATCCTAGGAACATCTTGTCTGCATCCAAACTGTCGTGCTACTTTATCAAAATAAAACCAGACCATGATGTGATCTAGGCAACCAACCATCAGTCGATCCCTCTGCATCCGTGCTATCTATCTGCATTGCTCCATCCATGGTCTCTGGCTGCGATACGGTCTCCAAATAATGTCACCGCGCAGTAGCCTATTGAATACCACTCTCCAATATAAAAAGTCACCATGTCTCCAACATCTAATTAGTGGATAAGCATATGCACGTGGATATGTCCACATCATCTCTATGGGGAAATTTGTAGGCCGTGTGCACCTGATATGCTCAAACATCCATACCTATAACTAGGGGCACACCATCAAGTTCTATGTCTCATAATGGATGTATTGTCCCAAATTGTGGTAGAAGTGCACAAGCATACTGCACCCTCACGTGTACACCATCCTATGCTACTCCATCAATCTGATAGTGTGAACAAGGCCCCCGTGAAGGTGAGTGCCTCGTGCATGCTGTGTGACCGCCAGGGCAATAGTAGCAGTCATGATACACCATACTAAGGGAATGTCAACAAATCCATGCTCTAGCCATCGAAGTGTGATGTGTCCTCATTCTTCCTAAGTGATGACATGACCTAAACAATATAAGTGATTCATGGGTATACTCCTCTGAGCGATGCTCTATGATCCTCACAGTCTCTCCTTGGACCAGCAATCACAGGATGCGATACATATCCTCTAGAGTAACTGTCATCTCACCTATGGGTAGATGGAATGTAGATGTATCTACATCCCACCTCTCCATGAGTGCCATCGACATACTACAATGGAATCTCATGGTGGGCATCCTAAACACCCACCATAGGCCCACTACCTACAGGAAACCTCACTCCTCATCAGTGATAGTACTAATGTAGTCTCGTAGCAGCATCATAAGACGACCACCTGTGTGCTCCCATGTCTCGGGGACATCCTACGTATCAAACATTCAAATCTAAATCAGTTCACATCATCAAAACATCAAACAACATCTAACTAATCATTCCGTGCCCTATCCTTGGGGCCCTTGTCTTTTCTAGACTTGGGCACCCTAAGAGGACCTGGGCACCCTAAGAGGACTTGGGTGCCCTAGATGGACTCAGGCACCCTGGTTGTGTTAGAATTAGGGTAGACAACTGAGAAGGAGGGGTGAATCAGTTGTCTCAAAACTTTATCATTTGCAACAATATCACTTAGAACTAATTAAAACATTTCAAGCATGAATCATCAACACGAGTAGAAACAAGTAAACACACATGACAACGATTTTTTACGTGGAAACCTGGTTAAGGGAAAAACCACGATGGGGGTTAACCCACAAAGATTTATACTCTGTTCAAAGTATTACAATTGGGAATGCACATGCATTCGAGCTCACTTCCCAGAGCTCACTGCTCAAAACAAGGCTCACTTCCTATAGAAAGAAGATTACAATATGTTTGAACTGATAGTCAGCATCTACCAATGCAAAGATTTAGTTCCGGTTAAGTACAGAATACTGACTTGATACACTTCATCTTAACTTCAACCTTTTTATTTCTCTACTATCATCTAAACCTCAAATCTCTATCCTTTTTGCATTTTTCTCCATTATCGCAACACACACACACCAAAATCATTCAAATCCATCGGCTATATATATCCACATCCTGATCTTCAACCACTTTTCAGTCGGCTTTAAGAACACTTAGAACTTTATTGAAGATTTTGCTATGTTGGCTAAATCCATGTACAACTTGTAACGCAGACCAAAACTTGCACTCACAAATTATCAATCAAGTCGGCTACAATCACTGATCGTCACAACTTGTCCAACCAATAATTTCCATACATTCAGAACCAAGATCAATTACAAGGTCAGCCTGTTCTTCTTTTGTCTGCTCTGTCAAACTGTTAACCTGATACTCAGATGCTAATAACTTTTGAATCCTTCATCACCAAAGGCCAAAACTCTAGAATTAGATTATCCTGGCAATGCTTATGACTCCCTCAAGTTTGTAGCAAACTCTAATTTACCACTAGAGAGATCTAGACCAAGATACCAGACCCTGTCACCTGCTTTGTTTCTGACTTCCCAAACTTAGATAAATTCTGATTTTGACTTCCAGTATGAACAAATTGTGTTATGCAGATGGATGAAACAATCTTAGTTGCCATCAATGACAACACCTATCATGTGTAGCAGTGTCTCTTGCCAACAATCTCCCCCTTTGGCATTGATGGCAACACTTAGTTAAAAATGACTAAGTGTCGGTGCTACTCCCCCTTGCTTTGTACACTTGCTTTCCACTGTTTCCAAAGCTCCCCCTTTGCTAGATTTTTCATTTTTCACTGCTCTTAACTCCCCCTTTGACATCAATGGCAAAGGATGCGGTCCGCAAGCCAAAATTCTCCCAAAAATTATGTAAATAATGCCGCATATGTACAACCAATCATTAAGTTATATTTACATGAACTTGAGAATGTCTGCAAAACTATTTTTCAATTGCTCAAGTTCAGAAGCCCAAGTTCTTTTCATGCCATCCAAAATTGAGATGTGTCCATTTAGTAAAAATCCATATGCTTCTGCCTTTGTTAGATCTGAAGGATCACTTGTCTAAACTACAGTCTGAGCTTTTGATAAGGCATTATACATTGTCTCTAACTTGGGGGCAATCAATCCCCGAAGCTCACACATTCTCTTCATAATATTACCCTTTTCTTTAACAAGTCTCTTTATCTCATCGGTCAAGCTGATTACTTGACATTCTTGACTTATAGGAGAAGTTGTTCAAGGATCAAAATTTTGAAATAGATTTGACAGTTTTTGTTCTTGCTCCTTTATCTTCTTTTCAATATCCTCACTAACTTTGGGCTAGGATAGACAAAATTTGTATGTATCACTTCCATCACTTAGAGCATTTTGAATACTCTTTATACTGATACCAAGTATCCTCCTATCACACCCTATTAGGCTCTTTATTTCACTAAATCTCTTATCCAAAAACTCATTCCTGACTTTAGTCTCTGCAGACCTCTCAAAAGACTCAAAATGTGTACTTACAAAGTTTACAAGATTCTTCAGATGTCCAGAGGGAGAGTCAGATGGATTCTTCTGGAGGGTAGGCATTATCTTCTCCAGTACACCGAATGCAATACTTAATAGCTCATTATCTTCTAAGTGAGACTTTAATATCTTCTCGCTTGCCTTGGCCTGAGTGAAATATGCTACCTTCATCATTTGGACCGGAGAGAGATTAACTAGGTGGATTGGTCTTTGAATCAATTCTGGTTCATCAATCTCCAACATTTCTTTACTTAAAAAGTTCTTTACTACCTCTGTAGTGTCTCTTGCCACAACTTCCAGCTCACCTTCCTTCTTTTGAGTTTTATCAGTGGTAGCATCAGAACTATTTTGTTTGGATGCATCAACATTTGCACCATCTTCTTCTATTTTATATTTCTTTCCTTCTTCTTTCTCTTCTTTACCTTTCTCTTTCTTATCTGCAGGCGGATTCTTTCCTTTGACTTCACTATTTGCAATCTGTTCCTGAGGATCTTGTGTAACAACAGGATTCTCAGCATTATCTACTTTTCTAGATTGACTAGGAGAGGTTAGAGTATCTCTTGCATCATCAGTTTGATCCACCATCTCTATATCTTCTATGTTTATTTGTTCCTCTTCTGGAACATAGGAGTCATCAACCCTGGTTTGCTACTCATCAGTTTTCATCTTTTCAATATCCGGGATTGATGAATCAATCTGATCATCAGTCTCCTCCTCAACAAATGGAAGGTTGTGTCTCTTCAATGCATTTAGAAGTATTTCCTGAGTTTCTTTAACTATTTGGTCCAATTCTCCAAGATCAATTTGTTCATTCTCTTCTTGCTCCTGAATTCATCCTTCACTTCTTTGAATATCATATTCATTTGAACTTGAGTGATCTGAGGGCATAGTCTTATCAGTACATGCTCTCTAAGCTCCATATCCTTGTTTTTTGCATTTTATTTCCTCAATTCCAAGATGTTTGCAAGACTTGGAGGGATCTCAAAAGTTATTTCAATTAGGGCTTTATTATAGACATTCAGATATTTAATAGTTGCTTCTTCTAACACCCTCTTATATGTGTCACTGTATTCATCATAAAATTTAGTCATGGGTTTCAAATTTCCATCCACAGTGACTGATTTTATTACATCTTCCACATAGATTGTGGGCTTCTCAACATATGTTCTGTCATCTGCCTCTTACTTGCCTTTTTGCTTTCGGAGAGCTCCTTCTTAGTCACTTTGGCAGCTTTTGTTCTAGAGGTTTTCAACTCCTTTATCTCTGCATCAGAATCTGTTTCTTCTTCATCAACTTTTGTGCTCTTATAGGTTCTTGTGGCCTCTGTTTTCACTCTTTTTCCTTCTTCTCTGGATGATCTGCCTTCCGGTATCTCAGGATTGGCAGGTTTTGGAGGAACAGGGGCAGCAGTAGAGCTCCTAGTAGACCTTGATGTGGAAGAGGGTTCCACCAAAGCACTTCCTTGTTTCTTATTTTGTTTCTCTTTATCAACCTTTTTAGTTCTTTCTCTGAATTGCCTAACAACTTCCTTTGTGAGACCTAGATTCTCGGCCAACTGCTTAACTTCTTTTCTTACTTTTCTTTTGGTTTCAGGTTCTCTGAGCTCAATGTGTAGTTTCAAACTTAACTTCTCATATGTCCCAAATCTTTCAATTGTTGTATCCTTAGGCTTTCTCAATATGTGTTGAGCATATATATTCAAAAGTTTCTCATCAACCTCATAGCGCATAGGCATAATCCATACAGTTTTGGATTCCACAGCTTCCATTAGGCACTGATTAGTGTCAACCATAAAGCATATTTCATTTTCATATTTCTCTACAACTGACTTAGGGATTATTTCTCTTGCATGCATCATACCCTAAAAATTCTTAAGATATCCCCATATTGTTGTTTTCTATGTTTTATAGTCACCAATGTTGTTTAGATTATCTCTGATCTGAATAGCAACTGGCTCATTATTAGTCCAGTGTACACCTTTTACTCCAGGTACCTCATTCATAAAGTAGAAGAATAAGCATAGAACCAATGTACCATATTTAAAAGTGTTGTTTCTTTTTCTTTCTTGATTTTGTTTAGGTTCTCAATCAGTTGATTCTACAATAATTCACATAAATCATAACCTGCATTTTCCTTTAGCATCTTGTATGCAACATATATGGCTGTTCCAGAAACATAATTCTCCTTGCTGGAGTGACAAATCTTGTACCCAATCACCATGGAAGCAAACTTGACATCTATTTCTATGATGTCATTGATGGTCATTGCCCTCTTGTCAAAATTTGCACCGGTTGCATCGATAATAGTTTGGTTTTTCACAGATTTCAACATGGGTAATCCACCGGTTGAATTTAATCCAGTCACAATTCTGATAATATCCTTGGTAATCTTGAATGGTTTTAGTAGCCATATGAATTCATCATGCATTCGGCTCAAAATATACTGGACCCACTCATCTCCATCAAATGTTGGAAACTTCATAATCTGAATAAAGTGTTTATCCTGTAGTGCCTTATACTCGGGTTTAAGATAGTGGTTTTCATCCCTAAGATGATTCTCAAACAAGTCTACATACCTTGAGTCTACAAATTCATCTACGTTTGCATGAACATAAACCCTAATATCTTCAACATGTAGAACACCATACGGAAGACTTAAAAAAGCACCTAACAGGTCGACTTCAATTGATTTGTGAGGATGCTTCTTAAATTTGGGTCAAGGCCTTTTAGTAATGTCAACAACATGAGGAGTAGCAAACTCAACAAATTTTAGATTCAAAATTTTACAGAGAAGTACCTCTTTCTTCCGCGAGGTTAGGGTTGATCAATTGCTGATTGAATTCACTCTTCGTGCTTCAATCTCTGGATTTGCAGCTCAGATGCTCTTCTTCTTGTTTCCTTCGAATGCAAAGTGGTTCAAATGCATGACCAAGTGGCCTTTTATCCTTCGCAAAACCTAATTTGGCTTTGTAATAAATGTGTTTCCCTAACTTCATCCGGTTACTCTGTTTCTTGAACAGTTCTTCACGAATCACTCTGCACATTTCCATATCAACATCTTTTGTTTCAGAAATCCTTCCAAAAGTTCTGAAATAATTCTAAATATCTTCTCTCATTGTGCCAGATCTAGGCACCCACTTACTGGCTGGGGGATTTAATTTTCAATGTAGCTCCCCCTGAGCTAGAGCTCCAAATTCAATTCCTGGAGGAATTATCAGCATCGAATTCTGGTGTGGATTCATTACTATTGTTCTCAATTGTTTTCTTGACCCATATCTTGCTCATTTCATTCTGGATCTCATTCACATCAATTTTTCTTTTACCTTTTTCTTGTCTCTGCTCATCCGGTTTTCTGTTTACCAGACTTCTTTCATTAATCCTACTTTTGCAAAGTCTTGTAATATGACCACATTTATTGCAATTAAAACACACAACATTTCTTTGCTTATGTGCTTGATTTCCTCTTGATTTGCACTGATTAGCCATATTTTCAAATCCATTGCAAACAAAATAGTAGCCATTGAAAGAGTTGCCATTTCCTCTATTGTTAGAGTTATTTATTATCATACTTCTGCATTTATTTGATCTATGACCATACCTTCTACACTTGAAGCATTGTCCGGAGAGGGATGGACCATTTTGATTTGTTCTGCTTCTACACTGAGTAGCTTTATGACCAAATTTATTGCAATTGAAACAATTGCCATTGAAGGATGGATATCTTTGAGCATTAGGCTATCTTACTAGAGGTCTTCTAGGTTTGTTTTTTCCATTCCTTGGTTGGAAATTTCTTTGTTCAGATTCGGAGCTTTCACCTTTCTCACATCCAAGACCATGCTTGTCATCAACCTTTTTCTGACCTTCAAGCAGTGCTTCAAGTTTAGCTGAGCTTATCTTGAACCTCTTCTTGTATTCATTTGCAATTTCTAGGTCATGTCTAAGAATGATAATTTGCCTCTCAAGTTCTCTCTCATTGTTCCTGCTTTCTTGTAAATTAGACTCTAGAAAACCAGCTATTCCGTCTAACCTGCAGCATTCTTCAGTTCTTTCTTTTATATTTTGATTCAGGTCTTCTTTAGTTTTCTTCCTATCTTCAATTTCCTTGGTTAGCCTCATCACCTCGGATTCCATCTCATGTTTTAATACAACAACTTCTTTAGTTAACTTCTCACATTCCTTTGTCTTCTCTTTCAGGGCCTTATCCTTGTTATTGTCTTCATAATGATTTCCCAGTTGAAGAGGTTGCTCCTTCCTCTTTTCATTGGATTTGCTCAAAAAAATTTTAAAAATCTCAATGAAGTCTTCAGTATTTTTAAGGTTTTCTTATAGCTCACTGACTTCTGCTCTGGACTGCTCAAGATCTTCTAAAGTGAGATTAAGTTGTCCTTAAAGGTTGTATTCATCCATTTTACTGCCTTTCCAGATCTTCCTCAAGTTGTTAAACTTTTCAAAGGAACCTTGCTCTGATACCAATTATTAGAATTAGGCTAGACAATTGAGAGGGGGGGTGAATCAATTGTCTCAAAACTTTATCATTTGCAACAATATCACTTAGAATTGATTAAAACATTTAAAGCATGAATCATCAACACATGAGCAGAAACAAGTAAACACACATGACACAATGATTTTTGACGTGGAAACCTGGTTAAGGGAAAAACCACGGTGGGGGTTAACCCACAAAGATTTATACTCTGTTCAAAGTATTACAATTGGGAATGCACATGCATTCAGGCTCACTGCCCAGAGTTCACTGCTTAAAAGAAGGCTCACTGCCTATAGAAAGAAGATTACAATATGTTTGAACTGATAGTTAGCATCTACCAATGCAAAGATTAAGTTCCGGTTAAGCATAGAATACTAACTTGATACACTTCATCTTCACTTCACCCTTTTTACTACTCTGTTATCATCATAACCTCAGATCTCTATCCTTTTCGCATTTTGCTCCATTATCGCAACACACACCAAAATCATTCAAATCCATCAGCTATATATATCCGCATCCTAATCTTCAACCACTTTTTAGTTGGCTTCAAGAACACTTAGAACTTTATTGAAGATTCTGCTTTGTCGGCTAAATCCATGTACAACTTGTAACACGGACCAAAACTTGTACTCACAAATCATCAATCAGGTCGACTACTATCACTGATCATCACAACTTGTCCAACCAAAAACTTCCATACATCCAGAACCAAGATCAATTACAAGGTCAGCCTGTTCTTCTTTTGTCTGCTCTGTCAAACTGTTAATCTGATACTCAGATGCTAATAACTTTTGAATCCTTCATCACCGGAGGCCAAAACTCTGGATTTAGATTATCCTGACAATGCTTATGACTCCCTTAGATCTGAAGCAAACTCTAATTTATCACCAGAGAGATCTAGACCAAGATACCGGACCCTGTCGCCTACACTATTTCTGACTTCCTGGACTTAGATAAATTCTGATTCTGACTTCTGGTATGAACAAATTGTGTTATGCAGATGGATGGAATAATCTTAGTTGCCATCAATGACAACACTAGTCATGCGTAGCAGTGTCTCTTGCCAATAGGTTGAGTACCCTAGTCTAGATTGGTCTACAAGGCATGCAAAATGATGAAAATAATAAAAACATGAAAGAAATTTGACAGAAGTGAAGTCTAATATCCTACCTCTGGCTCGATTTATCTATCTGCGACTCTAGATCGGAGCACCTCCAGTCTTAGAAGCTAGTATGGACATCGTGTCGGCATGGCTAGTTCTTTCTCCTTCTCCTTCTCTCCTCTATACAATGAAAATAAGAATGGATGGTGAAAAAGTGAAAACTCCTATTACATATAGTAAATGAATGAGAATTCCTATCACTCTCTAGGTGCGAAACTATGTAGCTTTACTCATATGTCTCTATCTTGGGCTATTGGACTCAAATTTTTGCACCGTCTATTGCATTGGAATCCTAGTTCCATCCTTCATCTAACCCAATGCTTTGTGATTTGGTGTTGTTTATAAAAATGACCCTCACGATGCATTTCTCATCACATTTCCCTAAAATTTGTGTGCATAGATTACCACCTTGTTTCTCCATTTTAGACTAAGCAAGCATAAACAAGCGGGGTATATATCTCCTCAATTTCCTCCCTCATCATGTATCATCACTCAAACCTTTAGTGTTTATGACTGGCCTATTTGTTTACTATTTGCAAGTTGATTTGATTTGGATTATCTGACAAGTGTTCCTTTGCAAGATGTGGTTCCTAACTTTGTCGTCTTGTAGGATTACAAACTGGGGGCTTCTTCCTCTCGCGTGACAACACTTAAGCTTCCTCTATAGTATCCTTTTGGGTATCCTTTTCATGATTGATGTATTTACTTTCCTTTAGTTGCATATGCACGTACTATCATATGGCCACTAAAGTGGGGGCTAAATGTAATGTCAGAAATTGTCCTCCTGCATGGAATGGCACAATTTCACATAGTTTAGCTTCTCTCCTTTGGTGTACTCTTGCCCTTTTGTTTCTGGCCTACTTAAACCCTGATTGACCTATATCTCATTGAAGAAATGTCGTATTGTGAACCAACTGTTGATTGAACCTGAAAATAAACTTTGGAGTCTAGACATTCTAGACCCCCTAAAGTCATGTCTTTAGTGAAAACTAGGGTTTGGACTAGGGCACCCACACCCTAGTCCTGCCCTATTTTTCTATATCTTGAATTTTGGGGTAGTGTCAGCTTGTTTCGTACACCTCGAGATTCCGATTTCAAATCTTAGTTTTCACGCGATGTCGACACGTTATTTCTATTGGGATATGGTGTTGTACACCATTGCATAATTTGATATATTTTTTATAATGTTGTAATTAAATAATTATTTAGTTGTGATGCACCTAGGTGGTGTGGTTAATCACAATATGTAATTATTTGGACCCACTTGTATAAGTTGCATTGTAACATTGGGACATTATGTGTATTATTTGATTTATTGGGAAAAGTTAGTACGAATAGTCAAATGTGGGGTTAAGTGGTTTTGTGTAACCCATGGTTTTGGGGCACATGGTTTTCTCAATGTAATGTGTGAGCTTGAATTATAAAAGCAAGCACAATGTTATTATTTGAGGTTGGCTTGGCTGGATATTTCATTGTAGGTGAATGAGGATTTTGTGAGAGGCTGTCATTGTATTGAGCTCTCTCCTGTAAGTGCAGATTGTGAAGCATGGCAAGTGATGTGTGGATTCATACTTGTACACATGGAGGTTGCATTGGAGGTGCTTGATGGTTCAGGGGTATTCATGGAGGCTCAGATATTGTATTGTAATCTTTTATTGTTGAATAATACATGTGAGCATGGATGCTTTTGGAGGCTAGGTTTTTCCCTGCAAAGGGTTTTCCCAGGGTATATCTTGTGTTTCCTTGTTGCTTGTTCTTTGATCTTTGCATTATGGTTTGTTTCAGCATCTTGTTTCTCCGATTGGGTTATGTGGAATTGGTTTAATTAGACCTGCAAATTCCTAACAGTTGGTATCAGAGCCATGTTTATGGTTGAGGGATGTGTGAGCTCCCTAGATGTGTATAACCCTTATGTGTGTAGATCAGGTGCAAAATGGAAGCTATGGCAATGCATGGAAGGATTGAAGGCATTATAAGGTTTGTGCAGGTTGTATTACAGATTGGGGGTTCTGGGTATTGGAGATTTGTTGTGCATGTTGCAGATCTGATGATTAAAAAATCATGGCTGAAGAGGGTTTTTATCTGGTTTGGCTCATGAGGTTTTGTGGAGGAGATGACCTCCTAGGACAAAAAGCACCTCGCGATTGAGTCCAAAAAGCCTGAGAAATGAAAATTCATATAAAATTTGCCCTAGTTTGGTTACAGGAGCAAAATGCAAAATTTTTTAGCCCCCTCCTTGGTTCACTGGTACGACCGTATGATCACAAAGGTATGCTGGAAAAAAAAAAGAAATATTATTAAAACTTTTTTTAAAAAAGGAGGTGGGCGGTTGAAATTTTGGTGGGGGACATTTACATTCTTTTTAATGGCAGCGATTAAACTTTGTTAATTTGGACCTTTATTATTTTTAAATCCAAGTGTAAATGGTGTTGGGGTCCGTAAATAGAATTAAACCTTCGTGGAGTTTGGTAAAATAAGACATATTGAAACTTCCTACAAATTCACCGGTTAAAGCCCAGTCAAAGATGCCACATCAAACTCCTTGTGCACAATCAGCATTTGCCCAGTCAGCATGATGACCTCATGCCACGTCATCAGGTACAGGGGCCCCCGACAGGGGTCCATTTTTAGCCCTAGGAGTGCCTTTTCTTTTGGGGGGCATAACTTTCACATACGGTATCATGTTTTTGACTTCTTATAGGTGTCAAAAAGCTCTCTCAGAGAACTACGCAGTGGTATAGGTTTGGTCATCATGTTTTTTTGTTTGTGTCAAAATTGGTGCCTAATCTTGCATTGCTCTTGTATAGTTTTATGCTCATAACTTTTGCATACGTAGTTGAATTTTCAATTTTGGATAGGCATTGGAGAGCTCTTGCAGTGTACTACAGTTTGGATCATGTAGATTTTTAGTTTGGTGTGCAGAGAGAGTTTGATACCATTCTGATCACTTGTAGGAGCCTAAGTTTCAGAGTGCGTTTACGAGTGCATTTGAATGGACTTTTTGGCATAGACTTGTGGGAGTACTTGTTGCTATGAGATCATCAGCATGGTATAGCAAGTTTTCAGATTTGGTGCTTCTTGATACATGTTTACAGGTGTTTTCCAGAGTTTGGACTTTGATGGTGACAGGTACAGGTTGTCTTCCAGTTTGAGGACATGGTTGATACTCGTGTGAGACTTGAGTCTCGTTTTAGTGGGAGTTGAGTACAGATACAGTGATGATGATGATTATGGTGTCATGGATATGCAAACACACTTTTGCATTGGCAAGACATGATCATGTATGTGATTGATAGGTATGGGCTATGATGTTCGATTCATGATTACATATGGTGTTATTTTAGGGGATTGTTCTTATCTCTTGGATGCTTGATTAGTTCATTGACTATGGTTACTCATTTGTGGACTTGTTGGCAAATCAAATCTAGAGTTGATTTGGTGTTTGAGTCTTGGAGTCTATAGGTTATCTTCTTTGATATCTTAGTTTGCATATTACTAATGTGATGATGAGTTTGCATGTTACATTTGTTTTGGGTCTACGAGTTATGTAGTTTTGTAGGCTGATCGCCTATTTAGCTACAGTGGGATAACTCAGATGTGGATTGTCTTTATCCACCAAATTGATTCAGTGTTTATGTAGACTTTGTCAGTTGGCCTTGTCTGTGGTCATTTGTGCATTGGTATGATTGCTTTGGGATAAGAGGATGGATGATTTGAGTGCCTAGATAGTCGGTTGATGGGACTTACAACATGTTTATCATGATGTCATGGAGAGCTTGGATACATGGTTTTATGTTATCTTTTGATAGTGATGGTTTATCTTCTTGTTTGTAGATTTTGGTTCTACTCGACCTTTTGGGAGCTATTGATGTTATAGTGGGATTCCTTGATTGGTTTGGAGCCATGGATAATCTTCATTTAGGAGATGATTATTTTGTTGTCATGGATAGCTCGGTATCACAGTTCAATGGGAGTTTTGGCGGCATGTTGGATTCATCATACATGATGGATGATCTTCTGCAATGGATGTTGGTGTCATGGAGGAGCTCTTGATTTTGAGAGTTCTTTGACATTTTCAGTTCAGTTGATAGGAGATGGTTATCTTCATATGATTGGAGATGTTGACATCTTGGTTTACCATGGAGGACTTATTTGAGTTTTTGGTTGAGGTGTTAGTTTTATGATTTGTCAGTTTGACATGTTTATCCTTGATTTAGAGATGTTGATATTGTGACTTGATTCTTGATATTGGTTTAGAGTTTTGACATGATACAGGTTCTCTTGAGATAGGATGTATGCATCATTATACACTTTGTTGCAAGTGATCTTACGAGGAGATGGTTAGATCATGATGTCATGATGGGCTTCCTAATTATGCAGATGTGTAGTAGGAGCATTGACAATGATCTTGTTTATTCTCTTGGTATTGAGTACTTTGATCATTTGCTTGATTACTTCATGATGGTGATATGTTACATTTGAAGTTTGGCATGTATTGGATAGTTAAAGGTGCTCTTGGATACTTGGAGACTTAGGTGAGGCTATAATTCTCTTGTGATTAGAGACACCTGTTGAGATAGTTACTCTTTGGAGGTTTCAATAGATAGACTGAAGAGCCTTACACCTAGATATGGACGCAAGTTCATTATGGACCTAGAGGAGATTGTTTTTGGAGAGAGTCTTTGTGGCTTGGTGTATCCTAGAGGAGTATTCTCATTCCCCACTCTTGGTCTACTCGATGGTTTATCACCTATTAGGTATTGCCCATCCTTTTAGATGCATTTTACTTTATGTTTCATCTTCTCATAGATATGGATCTTGAACTACAATTATTGGTTCTGGAGGGTTCATTTTAGGGATGTTAGCATGATTATCTCCTTGTTCATATGCTTTGATTTATGATCATTATGAGGAGTTTAGGAGATGTAATTGGGCTTATTCCTGGTTATGGAATGGTTATGAGTTTGATCTACCTTGATTAGAGAGGCTTATATCCATGTTGGTTACATGTTATATATGTTCATTTGGTCTTATGAGATTGAATGGTTGGGTGTTGTTGAGGCTTTTCATTTGGGGTTGTAGAGGAGATCATACTTGACACAACTTAGCACTTTGAGGTGTTTTGTAGGACATTATGATTTATAGGTTTTCTCTCTTTGTCTTATGACTACTTCCTGGAGGATCATGTTGATATGGTTGGACTTGGGATAGTTGTGGTGACATGTTGTGAGAGAGTATGCAGTGATTTATCATGCGTGTGTGGATCATTGTGATTGTTCTTGATACTCCATTGGCTTGTTGATCAACCACATCTCATTTTGAGTGTTGATTGATAGACTTGGTATGCCTTGGATCTAATTTCAGATTTGACATTACCCATGCAGTGGGAGTTCCTGGATGTATGTGTTCTTCATTGACAGGTTTAATAAATGGAGCTTGTTATTGCAGTATATGGGTTGAATATGTTGTTGGCATGAGTTTATTGATGTTGTTGATACCTATGAGGTATGGATGGTTGGATGTATTAGCATATGTTGTGGGTGCTATTTCTAGTCATGTGGGTTTTTTACCTTTGATAGTAGCTTGGAGACCTATGTTATCACTTGGATTTGATGCTTGTGTTCTTTCTATTGATGCATCTTCACCTCAGCATGTTCCTTTTCTTCCATAGGTGACACGTTGGAGGATGAGAGGAGTTCTTGCTTGAGATGGTGGTCACTTTGCTTTGTTGCAGGTATCTTGATGGAGCACGAGAGCATTCTGGAGATTCATGTAATTTCATGTTTGCCTAAGATGATGTATTTCATGTATTGACCCTTATGCAATGTATACAACAAGTGGGAGAATGTTGGGATATGGTGTTGTACACCATTGCATAATTTGATATATTTTTTATAATGTTGTAATTAAATAATTATTTAATTGTGATGCACCTAGGTGGTGTGGTTAATCACACTATGTAATTATTTGGACCCACTTGTACAAGTTGTATTGTAACATTGGGACATTATTTGTATTATTTGATTTATTGGGAAAATTTAGTACCAATAGTCAAATGTGGGGTCAAGTGGTTTTGTGTAACCCATGGTTTTGGGGCACATGGTTTTCTCAATGAAATGTGTGAGCTTGAATTATAAAAGCAAGCACAATGTTATTATTTGAGGTTGGCTTGGCTGGATATTTTATTGTAGGTGAACGAGGGTTTTGTGAGAGGCTGTCATTGTATTGAGCTCTCTCCTGTAAGTGCAGATTGTGAAGTATGGCAGGTGATGTGTGGATTCATGCTTGTACACATGGAGGTTGCATTGGAGGTGCTTGATGGTTCAGGGGTATTCATAGAGGCTCAGATATTGTATTGTAATGTTCCATTACTGAATAATACATGTGAGCATGGATGCTTTTGGAGGCTGGGTTTTTCTTTGCAAAGGGTTTTCCCAGGGTATATCCTGTGTTTCCTTATTGCTTGTTCTTTGATCTTTGCATTATGGTTTGTTTCATCATCTTGTTTCTCCTATTGAGTTATGTGGAATTGGTTTAATTAGACCTGCAAATTCCTAACAATTTTGAATATTTGAATTTCTAAGGTTAGGTATTTAAAGAGAATTGAAAATCATTTTATCACACACAATATATATGCAAACTTACTATGCCAAAATTATGTCACTTTTGCTATTGAAGATCAACACTTTGTTGAAGCTCTTTGAAGTTATTCATGTTTGCTATCATGGAGATATTTGGTGGAGATTAGGAATCAAGATCTTGAGGTTATCTTGTTCTACCTATGGTTTTGTCAAGCCCTTTGTATGATCGAGAGAAGGGTTGAAGCCTCCAACTTGAGCTTGGTAATCCTCCATGGATACGGCTACCTTGCCTTCTTGTTCTGCAAGTCTCCATTGCTATCATCTCCTTGAGGTGATGTTGTTATTGTTTCCTTGAGTGAAGTATTGTGTTGATCTTTCCTTGATACTTGAGTCATCTAGGGTTTTACATTTCTGCATACACTTATGATCTATGAGCACATATATCTGTAGATCTTTATCATTGGCTATTGTTGAGGTAGAAATACCAAAGACAGGGTTTGATTGAGGCAAACTCCTATATAGCCATAACAATCTTTCTCCTCCTTTTGTATGTGCAAGTCGTATTTGAAAAGATCTGGCAAAAAGGACTAGAAGAAGAATAGGTATTGCAGATGCAGTTGTGATAGAACTTTGAGTTTTAGCATCGTGAAATAATTGAGAGACTTGGGCGAGCGCCCTAGTCTAACTGGGCATTTAATTCTGGATCTGGAACCCTCTGAAGACACTCAGACACCATGTACAGGAGATTTTAGTTGTCAAAAACTTTTGAGACATTGGGGCAAGCGCCCTAGTCTATCAGGCCCTCAATATCTAGGTACATACTCTCTATGATCCCTACTCTTCATTTCTATAATCTGTCTGTTAGTATCTGTGCCAGAAATCAATCTATTATCATATACCTTGCAATTAGAGTTTCATGCTAGTTGATTGCTTGAAGCTTGTAAAAACCTAATTGGGGCATCTATTCAGTCACAACAAGCATAAAAAGGCCATAAGAATCAGTAGCTCGATCCTTCATAGTGAGCAAGCTCAGTGCCTATTTCCTAATGTGATGTGAGTGAAAGAGGGGCTTGATTCGGTTTATGCAAACTATCATTTTCCCGCTTTTTCCACATTACACATACCATGATACATTATACTTGTAATGAGGTATATAAGATATACTCTACTCATCCATCTCAAAATCCCAAATATAATCACTACATACTCTACAATTGATAACCAGCTCTTGTTAAAACATGGTTTTATGTTGATCTATCAAGTTTCAGTTTGAAGGAGAAAATTGCAAGTAACATTACAAATATGTAACTTCTTGTTCACTCTTCTATTATTTAATAGTTAGAAATGTATATTTGATGTGACATAGGTATTATAGCATAAAAGTAAGGTTCTTAAGTTCGAAAATGTCTATCAACCTCACTTAAATGCTTCTTCATAAAGACGATAAAGTGGAGAAGAGAGAAACAATGGTGACTCCTGTTATTGCTTTTAATGGTGGATATTATAATTTGGCCCACTGCTAATTTCCAATGGGCAAAACCAAAACACAAACCAAAAGAATGAGGCGTTGGGTAAGTAGAGTAGCCAAATGTGAAATAGCAGTCCATGGCCTTTATCTATCCTCCTCACGCCTATAAAACACAATCAATACCATCATCACATTGCTTCATGGTAAAGGTTGAAACATACTTCAAAGGTGTTCGTGATTTGTTTATGGCATTTACTAGAAGAAGCAATGACAGATGTAGTTGATGAGTAGTAGAGGAATAATACGCCCACTATTGTCTCTACACATCTCATCTTTTGCAATCCAACAGATAAATCAATTTCTTGGAACAATGTTTTCTTGGGAGGATCTCAAATCTCTAATGCATGTTAAGAATTATTACTGTTCATATTTCTAAATTAGATCTAGTCAAGATTTATTAAATTTTATATTAATTGTTATATACTTTAGTATTTCAAGAAAATTGGTCAGAGTTAGAAAGAACAAATTTAACAGTTGTTTCATGTTTAAGTATATAAATTTGATTTCTTTGGAATTATTGATTAAGTTATTGATTTTGTAACTATCATTAGTCCTTGCCTAAAGGGGGGCTAATGTTTTTGTTGGAATATTTAATAATCTACAGTCAACATTTAATTCTCCCTGCCCTTGCATCAGTTTTGGGATCCTCCTCTGACGCCCCTACCAACAATTATTGTGGTAGGTTATTTTGAAATGGTTGAGCACCAATTTTTGAGTGCAAGCAAATGAGACAAAAGAGAAGGAAAAGTAGTTGACAATAGGAATTTTGAAGTAAGCCTGCAACAATAGAAGTGTAAGGGAATGTTCCAGCAGAGAACAAGGAGATAACAGTAGAAGGAAACAACAAAATAGTAGAGAATAGAAGGTGTATGTGTAGGAGCACAATGAAAGTACAAGCAACTCCAGAGTTGGGGCAAAAATATTGTTTGAATCTACAAAATAGAGTAGCAGATCTTCATCAATTTTGTAAAGGTTTTGATTGTATCTTTGAAAGGAAAATATAAATATAAGTTCATGTTTTGAGTCTTCTACCTGCTCTCTTTCTTTTGTGTTTGTGTTTTTATCTTTCCTATTCACAATACTGTAGCATTTGTTTGGACAACAAACCCCCCATGCTTGCCAACAAGTGCTATCAGATCCCTATTTTTTTGGGTAGTAAGAAATATTTTATGGGTGTTTTGGAAAAGCCCTAGATCTTCTAGACATTATCAGTCTTCTCAAATTTGAGGAGAATGGCAAGTGGGGACAACAAAGGTTGGAAACAACCACCGATCTTTGATGGGTAGAACTATGATATATGGGCTAGAAGATGAAAACTATACTGGTTGCAAATGACCCATGGGAGCTAGGCATCAATGGTTTCATAGATACTATAGACCAAGAAGCCTATGCAGCCCTATCTAATACCCAAAGAAATTAGTTGAAAGAAATCCGAATGAAGGATGCAAAAGCCCTCAATTTGATTGAGGCAACGTTGACAAAGGCTATTTTCCCCCACATTGCAGTAGTTAACTACTCAAAATAGACATGGAAAATACTTCAAAATAGTTATAAAGGGACTGATAAGGTGAGATTTGTAAAGCTCCAGCTACTAAGGAGAGATTTTGAGACTTTGCAAATGAAGGACAGAGAGTCTATTTTTTATTTCCACACTAGGGTTTCTACCATGATTAATCAACTTAGAATAAATGGAGAAACTATGGAAGAGCAAAGGATTATTGAGAAAATCCTCATGAGTTTTCCCTCTAGGTTTGACCCCATTATCATAGCCATTGAAGAGGCCAAGGTTTTGTTTAAGATGACGGTGGATGAGTTGACGGGTTCACTACAAACCCATGAGCAGTGGTTGAATAGATCCACTCCTTCCCTCGAACAAGCCTTCAAGGCTCAAACCAATGCAAGAGGTAGGGGAAGAGGAAGAAACAACAAAGGTAGAGGTCAAAGAGGTAGAGGAAGAAGCAACTCTGGAAGAAGAGCTTCAAACAACCAAGAGGAGGCAAGTACCTCATAGCCATCCTACCAAGACAAGAATAAGAACACCAGTTCTAATTATAGGTATGATAAAAGCAATGTTCAATGCTATTACTATCATAAGTTTGGTCATTATGCTAGCGAGTGTAGGAAGAAACAATCTGATCATGGAGGTCAAAATGCTAATGTAGCAAATGAGAACAAGGCTGAAAATGAAAAATAGTCAAATGTATTTATTGTTTGTAATCTTGCTGAGTGGAGTAGTGATGAAGTGTGGTATTTAGACAACGCTTGTAGCAACCACATGAGTGGCAACAAAAACTCCTTTGCCTCCATAGATCTTCCAGACATTATCAGTCTTCTCAAATTTGAGGAGAATGGCAAGTGGGGACAACAAAGGTTGGCAACAACCACTGATCTTTGATGGGTAGAACTATGATATATGGGCTAGAAGATGAAAACTATACTGGTTGCAAATGACCCATGGGAGCTGGGCATCAATGGTTTCATAGATACTATAGACCAAGAAGCCTATGCAGCCCTATCTAATACCCAAAGAAATTAGTTGAAAGAAATCCGAATGAAGGATGCAAAAGCCCTCAATTTGATTGAGGCAACGTTGACAAAGGCTATTTTCCCCCACATTGCAGTAGTTAACTACTCAAAATAGACATGGAAAATACTTCAAAATAGTTATAAAGGGACTGATAAGGTGAGATTTGTAAAGCTCCAGCTACTAAGGAGAGATTTTGAGACTTTGCAAATGAAGGACAGAGAGTCTATTTTTTATTTCCACACTAGGGTTTCTACCATGATTAATCAACTTAGAATAAATGGAGAAACTATGGAAGAGCAAAGGATTATTGAGAAAATCCTCATGAGTTTTCCCTCTAGGTTTGACCCCATTATCATAGCCATTGAAGAGGCCAAGGTTTTGTTTAAGATAACGGTGGATGAGTTGATGGGTTCACTACAAACCCATGAGCAGTGGTTGAATAGATCCACTCCTTGCCTCGAACAAGCCTTCAAGGCTCAAACCAATGCAAGAGGTAGGGGAAGAGGAAGAAACAACAAAGGTAGAGGTCAAAGAGGTAGAGGAAGAAGCAACTTTGGAAGTAGAGCTTCAAACAACCAAGAGGAGGCAAGTACCTCATAGCCATCCTACCAAGACAAGAATAAGAACACCAGTTCTAATTAGAGGTATGATAAAAGCAATGTTCAATGCTATTACTATCATAAGTTTTGTCATTATGCTAGCGAGTGTAGGAAGAAACAATCTGATCATGGAGGTCAAAATGCTAATGTAGCAAATGAGAACAAGGCTGAAAATGAAAAATAGTTAAATGTATTTATTGTTTGTAATCTTGCTAAATGGAGTAGTGATGAAGTGTGGTATTTAGACAACGCTTGTAGCAACCACATGAGTGGTAATAAAAACTCCTTTGCCTCCATAGATAGCAGCATAAAACTTAAATCAAAATGGGAAACAATGAGAAAGTTCCTATCGTGGGAAAGGTATAGTCAACATCCAAACTAAGAATGGTGAGAGGAGGAAGATCTAGGATGTCTATTATGCCCCAGGCATAAAACATAACCTATTGAGCATTAGACAAATGGTCCAAAATAGTTATAAAATCTTGATGGAGAATGGAGAGTGCATGATATTTGACAAATGAGGTAGCATGAAAGTGATTGCAGCAGTGCAGATGACAAGAAATAGAATGTTTCCTCTTAGGATGCATATAGTCTCTGACGCTATCTCTAGCACAGTTTCCAGCACTATCTCTAGCACTCACAGCAGTGGGCCATCAATCTGCCTTTAGGACAGTCATCAAAGACCCATCCAAACTCTGGCATTTGAGGTATGAGCATTTAAGTTTTTCTAGTTTGAGTTTATTGTCCAAGAAAGGCATGGTTAGAGGGATACCAAATATTGTAGATCCTGATGGGAATGTGAAGCCTGCATTTTAGGAAAGCAACATAGGCAACCCTTTCAATCAGGGTATTCTAGAAGAGCAAAAGCATCATTGGAGTTGGTGCGCTCATATTTGTGTGGTCCCATAAAAACCCACACCTTGGCTAGAAATAGTTATTTCATGACATTCATAGATGATTATAGTAGAAAAATCTGGGTTTATTTTTTGAAGAACAAATCAGAAGCCTTCGAGAAATTCAAGTGGTTTTAGGCCTTAGTTGAAAAGCAAAGTGGCCACTATATCAAAGCCCCAAGGATGGAAAGAGGGGGAGAGTATATCTCCAAGGAATTTCTAAATTTTTGTAGGCATGAAGGCATATAAAAATAATTTACAACTAGATATACTCCACAACAAAATGGAGTGGCTGAAAGGAAAAATAGAACCATTCAAGAGATGGTAGCAAGCATGCTGAAAGCAAAAGGACTATCACATGATTTTTGGGGTGAAGCTATAGAAACAATAGTCTACCTATTAAATAGGTGCCTCACAAAGGTTGTTCATGATAGGATTCCACAAGAGACGTGGACAAACAACAAATGGAGTGTTGAACACCTAAGAATCTTTGAGTGTGTAGCATATGCATTCGTGCCAAAGGAGAAGATGTAGAAATTTGATGATAGAGGAGAAAAATGTATCTTCATAGGCTATAGTGAAGAATCAAAAGCCTACAAATTGTATAACCCCATCACCAAAAAGGTTGTGATTAGTATGGACGTTGAGTTCATTGAGAATGAAGCATGGGATGGAATGATGGATAGCACCATTAGTATTTCAGTCACAATACCCCTTGAAGATGAAGATGCTCTGGAGGAGCTCCAAAGAGCAGCAACTCAGGGAGAAACTACCGAAGAGCATTGGAGAACAGTAGCTCCAAAGATGTTTAGAAAAACAACAGCTTTGAAGGTGAACAATAGTACATCGGCTCTAGAGATCAGTAGCTCCGAAGGTCTACAACTCCAGAGATCAACAACTCCAGAGTTCAGCAGAGCAGCAGTTTTGGAGGTCAGCAGTATAGTAGCTCCAGAGGTCAGAACGATAGTAGCTTCAAAGGTAATTCAAACCCTACACTCACATCATTGATGCCACAAAGGACAAGGAGTGTGAGGGAGATTTATGACAACACAAGGTATGTTGATGTTGATGAGAATATGGATTTTGCATTATTTTCTTATAGTGATCCAATGTACTTTGAGGAAGTTGTGAAAGAAGAAAAGTGGTGTAAGGTCATAGATGAGGAGTTGGATGCCATAGAGAGGAATGACAAATGGCAGTTAACCAATTTACCCAAGGTTAAACAAGTGATTGGAGTTAAGTGGGTCTACACGACCAAGTGTACTGCTGACGGAAACATTGAAGATATAAGGCAAGGCTAGTTGTCAAAAGGTACAAACAACAGCCTGAAAGAGATTATGATGAAACATATGCATCAGTTGCAAGGCTGGAAACAATGCAGGCAGTCATAGCAATAGTAGTCCAACACAAATGGAAGGTGTATCAAATGGATCTAAAGTCAACGTTCTTAAATGGAGTGCTGAAAGAAGAAGTGTATGTGGAGCAGCCACCTGGCTATGAAGTCCCAGGGCAAGAAGACAAAGTATATAGGCTTCGGAAAGCCCTCTATGAGCTGAAACAAGCACCTAGGGCATGGTACATCAGAATAGACTCATATCTAGTGAGAAATGGCTTTAGCAAAAGCAATAGTGAGCCCACTCTTTACATCAAAGAAGCTCAAGGTAATATTTTGATTGTTGTTTTGTATGTAGATGATATGACTTTTACTGGAAATAGTGATATCTTCATTGGTGATTTCAAAGAGGTAATGAAGAATGAGTTTGAGATGACAGACTTAGTCTGCTGAAGTATTTTCTTGGCATTGAGGTCAAACAAACACAACATGGCATATTTATTTCACAAACTAACTATGCCAAATAGATTGTGAAGAGATTTAAAATAGAGAATAGCAAACCTACCCCAACACCAACAACTACAGGTCTGAAATTGAGTAAAGAGGATAGCAACAAGGAAGTAAACCCAACCCTTTAGAAGAGCATGGTTGGAAGCCGCATGTACTTGACAACTACTAGGCCTGATTTGATGTATGCAGTAAACTTGATTTCTAGGTTCATGGGGAAACCTAAAGACACGCTCTAGCAAGCAGGAAAGAGGATCCTGAGATATGTGAATGGAACAATAGGTTATGGCATCTTGTATGGTGCATCCAATGAGTTTAAGCTGGCTGGTTTCACGGATAGTGATTGGGTAGGTAATGTAGATGATAGAAAGAGCACATCAGGCTATATTTTTCACATGGGTTTAGGAGCAATTTTATGGGCATCTAAGAAGTAGCCCATTGTCTCTCTCTTCATAGCAAAAGCTGAGTATATTATAGCAAATGCAACAGCATGTCAAGCTATTTGGTTGAGAAGAATCCTTGTAGATTTGAATGAGTAGCAAGAAGATGGTACAACCATTCATTATGACAACATTTCATCAATAGCCCTGACAAAGAATCCAATCTACCATGGATGAAGCAAGCACATTGAAATCCGTTATCACTTAATAAGGGAGTTGGTAGCACGTGATGAGATTGAGATTCAATATTGCAGATCCAAGTAGCAACTTGCTGACATTTTTACCAAAGCATTGCCAACAGATTCTTTTTAATGCCTAAGAGATAGGCCAGACATTGTAGATAGCTCTGAAGGTGTGCAACCTTGGAAAGGAGATAGCTCTGGATGTTCAGATCTGAAAAGACAGTTACAACAGAGCTTCAGAGGTTCAACTCTGGAAAGTCAGTGTAGCTCCAGAGATGCTATGGAGATGTACAAACAAAGATTCGAACATGTAGGTAGAGTGCTTCAGAGATGCAGAAAAGAGCTCTGAAGGTGGTCAAGGATGACAAAAATAGCTTTGGAGATATACTCCGAAAAGGAAAATGCAAAGGTTTAACTATAGAAATTAGTTCTAGAAAGATACATGTTGAATGACATCTAACTTCATATTAAGGGGAAGTGTTGGAATATTTAATAATCTGCAGTCAACATTTAATTCTCCTTGCCCCCGCATCAATTTTAGGATCCTCCTCTGATGCCTCTACCAGCAATTATTGTGGTAGGTTATTTTGAAATGGTTGAGTGCCAATTTTTTAGTGCAAGCAAATGAGACAAAAGAGAAGGAAAAGTAGTTGACCGTAGGAATTTTGAAGTAAGCCTACAACAACAAAAGTGTAAGGGAATGTTCCAACAGAGAACAAGGAGATAGCAGCAGAAGGAAACAATAGAATAGCAGAGAATAGGTGTGTGTGTAGCTGCACAGTTAAAGTACAGGCAACTCTAGAGTTGGGGCAAAAACATTGTTTGAATATGCAAAACAGAGCATCAAATCTTCATCAATTTTGTAAAGGTTTTGATTGTATCTTTGAAAGGAAAATATAAATATAAGTTCTTTTTTTGAGTCTTCTATCTGCTCTCTTTCTTTTGTGTTTATGTTTTTGTCTTTCTTGTCCACAGTGTTGTAGCATTTGTTTGGATAGCAAACCCCCTGCCTACCAACAATTTTTAGGTTAAGAAAGCACATTATCTACTCTTTGGAAACTGTATCGAGCATGAGAAACACATTTTCCTACAATGTTCTCTAGAGAAAAGATTTTTCAGAATTATTTTAATGTCTTTTTGGTTTTTCTTGATTGGCCAGGGCTATTTTCGTAGGTTTTTGTTTTGTTTTTTGCATTTGTAAAAAAAAGAAAAATACTGTGGCCAATAAAAAATGACTAGGAAATTTTTTTTGAGGGTTTTTAATATTTCAAATATGTAAACGTGTCTTCACCTTGGATTAAAATTTCATTTCGAGGGCGCATCGACAATTATGGACACATGTGGTAATTGCATGGGGTTTGTGCAGACCATGTGTCATGGCCTGGTGCAATGTAGGGCTCTGAAGATCTAGATGCTTTGAAACACATAAATAATGCCATGAAACTGACACAATCTACATGGTTGCATTTTCCTACAAGTGGTAGATTTGGTACATGCTCTTCTTGCTATTTTTAAAAGCTCTCTAGGTAAAGCATTCCTTTTTCTTCTTGTGTAGTTGCTATTCAAGGTTTTATTGTGTTGGGTGTCTACTTTCTTCTCTGCCAAAATCTTTCCCAAGTGTGTTGCTATTATTTTTTAGTGTTTTCTTTTCTATTCTAAACCCCTGCATATGTCATGTTGCTGCATTTCTTCTTCATTTTCTTTATAAATTTATTCTTACAAATTTTCTTCTCTGCTTTCATCTTGTTGATTAAGATTTATAGTTTTATTGGCTTTTACATTCAAACTCAAGATGTAATAATATTTTAATGGTTTTTGAGATTTTTGTGATATCTGGCTTTTAGCAGGGAAACATGTAGTTTAAAACCTAAACCTTTATGAGGCTACTGAGCACTTTAGGAATCCTAATTTTGTTGTATTTAACTCTAGTTTGTTGCTTTTCCTTGAAAAATCCAGGGTGGGGTTATGCACCGCCATTGTTGTGGGTAAGGGATAAGTGTGTTCCTATCTTTGAGATTGTAAATTCGGTGCACACTCAAAGCATTTATTGGCTTGGAAGAGAGACTTCATACCATAAAAATCCTTAGATAGGAGATGTATGGGTGCAAGACAGGCATTGGGATGGGGATGCCATTTAAGAAAATAACATGGGGGTAGTTGAAGATGATTAATAGATAAATACTATTGTGTGTAACATGTCTTTCCCATTTTAGTCGATTGATATAACTTTTGTGCATGTAAGCATGTTAAACCTTCTTAATCTTTTCTATTCTTACAAGTATTACTTGGGATTTCATAGGAAAATTTTCTGCCACAAAAAATCTCAAAAAAATTTATGTAGATATAAAGAACTACATGTCATAGTGTTTTTCTTTAGTTCTTCCATTTCTACATAGAACAACTCAAGGCCTCCAAGTAAAAAATATGATTTTGTGATACCCTTCTCCATCTCATCCCCCAATAGAAAGCGAATGCATGCATCTCAACCCCTTGCTTGTTTAGTTATAGCATTCACTCTTATATTTGTTTCTTTAGAGCTTTTTGCCACTTCCTATTTTTGTTTTGTTTGAATTTTATATGTGAAGATACACAAGGACCTCTCATTGTTATTTGAGCTTTATATCTTGAGATGCACAAGGCACGAGTTCCTATTGTTTTTTGGGCATTGTCCTTTCTACAATACCATTGGACCTTTTGGCCACTAGTGGAGATTAGTACATTACTTTAACTAAATTTCATAGTTCTCTTCTTTGGACATGCACCTTGTTATGTGGCTTATGTTGCTCTTTGGTTGAACATGTTTAATGACAAGGAAGTTTGTGGAGAGATAGAATACTAATGTCTCTTTTCTTTAGTGTGATACTTAATTCAGCTTATTCTATCCATGAGGTATGGTGATAGGACTAGTAATGCATCATCATGTTGTAGAGGAATATGCAACTACTTTGTGAATCTTGTGGTATGATTTTTAGAGGGTAGAAACTACATCCTCTTCTAGTACTTGATTGATATTTCTTAAAGGAAAAAAATCCTCCTTATCCATTGCTTAATGGTTTTGAGTACAACTATAATATGTCATTTAATTCTTCCATAAACCCCAATCACACCACAAAAAAGTTTTACTTTGATTTAACATTTCTCTAGAAACTTAAAAGTAGATGCATCAGATAATATAGATAAGTCCTGTAGTAAAATTAAAAGCCTAATTCTATATATGTGGTGAGGTGTTTCATAAGCTCAAGGCCTACCTAGCAATGTGCAAGGCAACATAAGTATTTAGGTTTAAACTTCCTCTACCCCAACAATTCTTTGGCAATGTATTCTACAATTCGTGGGCTCAAACATTACATCTCAATTCCTAAACTAGCCTTTAGATTTTGTTGCATGATTAGTTTACAGTCATTGCCAACGTCGCTAACAACTTGCTATGTTCTGCCATTGATTACTTAGAGCTTAGAATAAAATTGTGCACCTACTTGGGTGTCCCCATTTATTCATGTTGGTACTAATGTTGATGGCATGACTGCAACTTGGTTAAACTTTTGCAATCATGAATTGGATTTTGGTTGGAAAAAGACAATGTATTTAGCCAATTTCCTCCATAAATGGAATTTCAAAGCTATATGATCTTTGATTCCTTATTAAAGATGGATAAATGTTATAACATACTTTTTGGAAATAAACATGTCCAAATTCAAACTATAGAGGCTAGAATTGGATCAATACATGCAAGCAAACCATTAAAACAAATCTCACAATCCAAATTTAACTACTACCTTCAGTTTGAGAAAAGAAATGAAAGTAAACTATAATGCAAAGACACAAAGAAAATCATGCATTATACCTCCATTTGTTGTTGTATATGTGCTCCAAGGATTAAGTTGATATTCTAGAATGTGGGTGCTCAAGTGCTTGGATATTGCTCAATTTGTCAACATATGGATACTATGAAAATGGATGCTCAAATCCTTTGGGTGCCTCCTTAAACAGATTTTCCCAAGGGAGAATGGATGGCTGTGATTGAAGGATGAAGATCAATAGTTATGATTTAGTTTCAAAAGGATATTAATTATCCTTGTGACAAGTGGCATAATGAGAGGCCTCCTACAAGATGGACGACTAGGATTACCCTAAAGTGTAGGATAATATGAGATGAGGACATGTGGAAGAGACAGAGGATGCAAATGGATGGTGGAGATGGAGGGAGAGAAATCAAGGGTCAAGATTGACCCATGTGATATGCTCACACATGTGTGAGCAAGAAGTGGGAGTGAGGTGGAAGTCAAAGATGCTTCCAAGTTGGCATGCTCACACATGTGTGAGAAAGGAGTGGGATGAGCTAGCATGCTCACACATGTGCGAGCAAGGAGTAGAGGTTGGATACATGTTAGATGATGGATGAATGAGATCTTGATCCATGTGGGTGGATTGGATGGCTAGGTTTAAAAGGGATAGGATGAGTGATTATGTGAATTATTGAATTAGAGGGAATGTTAATGGAGGTTAATTAGTCTTAATCAATTAATTAATCATGGATTAATTAATTGATTAATTTGGAGGAATGGGGATTAAGGTTATTAATTAAGTTGGTTTAATTAATTAACATTAGGGATGAGTTAGTAAGTAGTAATTAATTAACTGTTTAATAATTAATTAATTTCAGGAAGATGGGTTAAATGTGGGGATAATTAGTTAAATTAATTAAATAATTACTTATTTAATTAATTTGTGGGAAAACAAGTTAAATTAATTATATAATTATTTATTTAATTAACTCGCAAGAAATCAAGTTAAATTGATTAAATAATTATTTATTTAATTAATTTATGGGAAATCAATAGGATAAATGTTAGTGGCAAATTTAGGGTGTCTACATTTTTCCTCTCTTTGAAATGACAATAGAATAACGTTGTTTCAAAGAAAAAGAGAGATGTGGGAAAAGAAGGGTCGGTTGATAGGTTGCTCCAGCCCTGTGGGAAGGAGATGGAGAAAGTGGAATAATGATGCCCCCTCAAAAGAGTTGACAAGCTAAAAGGAGCTCGGGGGGTCTCTTGATACAAAACGATTAGTTGGGGAGGAAAAAAGAAAAAGGTGAAAAAAGAGGAAGAAGTGAAAAAAAGAGGAGACAAAAGGAATAAAAGGGGGTAAAAAGTGCATTTTGACTTTTTAAGTGGAGAGGAAGAAGTTTAGAGAAGAAGAGAGATGGATAGTAAGTAGAAGATAGCGAGGGTCCGAGTGCAGCACAAAGGTGAGCGGTTGCGGGAGTACTTGTGCCCAGCGACGCAAGGATCGCCGGTAGGTCATCCTGCCCTTCTTGTGTATGTTAAAAAGGTTTATTTTTATTTTTTTTGTGGGTATGGCTAGGGAAAAAATATTGGGGGGGAAGGGTGGGGAAAAATAAAGGATCAAATTATGGTTTTGGGAAAAACAAAGTAAAATAAGAGAAATTGATTTTTTAAATGGAATTATGGGAGGGGACAGGGGGAATGACGAAGGTGTTGCCACTGGTGGTATCTTTGTTGAGGGTAGGTGGAGGGGGTGGGGGTGTCACCTCCACAAGGTAAGGGTTCAAGGGCAAAGACAATGCAAGGGGTGTCATTGCCTCTGTAGGGTAGGGCAGAGGTGTAGACAATGTAAGGGGTGTCATATCGACACTATGAGGGCATCATTGCTTGCACCACCTCCACTAAGGAGTGGGGTGGTGGTGGAGGAGGTGCACCTTGTGGGGATGGTGCCCCTTGCACCGCCTTCATTGGGGGAGGTGGGCAACATGAGTGGTGTAAGGGGCACCATCCCCACTAGGTGCCTGGACAATGTGCATGGTGTTGCCTTCGCCAAAGAAGAGAGGTCGGGCAGGGGCGACACCGCCAAGGGAGGGATTTAGTTGTGGGGGTGACACCAATAAGGGTGATGTCCCTATAGAGGGGGTGAGAAAGAGTATTCGAGGGATATAAACGGGGGGTGGTGGTGTCCCTAGGGTGGGAGGATGAAAAAAGATGGAAACAAAAACTAACAAGAGATGTTGTATGGGTGCAGGAGGATTTACCATCATTGGTTATGCAAGAGAGGCATTCAATAGTGTTGTGACTATTAGAGGCGATAGGGGAGGCAAATAGGGAGTTCCTGGGGTAGTGGGATTATATGATGTGGTGATGATACCAGAGGTGCGGTCTGATAGGGCAATGCTAACAACACTAACAGAGAGATGGTGCTCAGAGACTAGTACCTTTCACCTACTAATGAGGGAGATGATGGTGACATTAGAGGATGTATGGTGCATCCTCCAGATATTGATAGTAGGGGAGATGGTGTACTGGCAGGATGAGAATGTGCATGGGCCATGTTTGGACCTAGATAGGTGTCTGGCAAGAGGATTGATAGATGAGATTCCATTGGTACTTCTAGGTCTTGTCTGTTGCAAGTATGTGCTATCGGTGTTGTCATTGATGTCAACAAGCTTTTGTTGTCATCGGTGTCAACTATGTCAAGACAACAATCTTTTATTGTCATTGGTATCAACCGTGTCAAGAGTATGAGTAGTTTGTGTTGAGCAAAGATCAGAGATAAGGTTGAGCAGAGTTGAAGATGTTGCATGATATGAGCTATTTGATTAAGTTGCCTTGCTGAAGATGATTTGGTTGCTTTGTAGAGGTGCTAAAGATGTTGAGAATATGCTTCTATTGGTTGGTTTCCAAGTTCTTTTGAGAAAAATTGATTAATAAAGGAAACTGTGTGTTGAAGATGTGTTATGGCTTAACAAAGTAGTGTTCTGGTTTTGCTCTACATTTCTTCCTTATTGAAGATTTGCTTTTGCGGTTTGAATATGTTGTTCAAGGGTCTTTAGAGATGTTATATTCCATGTTTTGTGCTCTGATTCGCTATGTAGAGAAAGTTGTGTTCACCAGTGTGTGGATTGTGTTTCTGGATTGTGCAGAGGTGTCTGGGAGAAACTATTTTTCTCCACATTTCTCCGCAGAATTGTTTCTAGCTTTGTCATTCTAGATTTATGCTTAGAAGGTCTATATCTTTCTTTAGTTCAAGTGGTTCGTGGTTTGGTGCTCTGCAAGTTCATTTCTTCAGTTGCAGTTGACGATAGAGTAATCTAAGTGCTCCAATGTGAACTTTCTTCAGGTGAAAGATGTTGCGAAGGTTTTTGTTGGTTTTTAGGTGCTTGTGAATGTTTCTAGATCATGTTCAAGCTTAGTGCATGGTTTTCTTGTCGTCTTTTGGTTTTGAGGAAGCGTGCACTTAAAAGTTCATAGTGTTAACACAAGTTTGGCTGACTTAGTTGTTTACACTAATTTCAGTTGTGCTTCATTGATTATGGAAGCGTGGAATAACGTGTAAGAGTGGATTTAGGTTTGTGCTTAGGTGTGATATGGTTTGCATTCATTCCTTTCCTCTACAGGAATGTTTTGGTCCATACCTAATTTGAATTTTCTAGGTTAAAATGTGTTGCCAACCTTGGAGAATGTTTTCAAGGTTAAAGATGGTATAGATAAGTATTGAATGTTTGAAGGAAAATACGAGAGACAAATGAAAGAATTGAATATGATGTCTGTGATGTGAATTTTATTAGTGCAGTGAGAGCTTTCATGTGTTAGGCTACTAGATGCAGTGAGCAAAAGGTGTCTACTATTTTTCAGTGTTGCTGCAAAGGTGATGTTTGTGTTGTGGTGTGTTGCAAGTATGTGCCTAATCAATGTTGTCATTGATGTCAACATATCTTTGTTGTCATTGGTGTCAACTGTATCCTATTTTGTTATTTTTTTAGAAGCTTTATATGTTGAGTATATTGAGAAAATTAGCCCCTCTAGAAGAATCAGAAAGTAATTAGTGAATCACAGTGAAGACAGTGAGTTGCATACTGAAGAATAATCTAGAAGATTGCTCCACATTTCTTGCTAACTAAATATCTTAGTCTGCGGATTGGAAGTTATTTAGAAGCATGGCTAAAGATGCTAAATCCTAAGTTTGAGCCTCTGGTATGAAGATTTGAGTGAGTTACATTTACCAGAGTAAAACCTACTTTTTCTGGTTATTCACTGGTGCCTGAGAGAAAGTATTTTGCTCTGCATTCCTCTGCATTAAAGTGTTTTGATCTACAGTTCTAGAGTGAAGTCTAGGATGATGATAAGTGCCTACAATTTCAATGGTTCATGTTTTGGTGGTCTGCAAGCTATCTTTCTTTTATGACAGTTGAAGATAGTGAAGTTCATGTGCTCCAGTGTGAAGAATCTCATGGATAAAGTGGTCTGAGTTTGCGCGGTTGCTCCTAGTGATTTCAACATGGTTGTGGATACCTCCTGATCATGTTCCTACCTTTACATTAGTCTACACTAAGGAATTGAGATCGTGTTTGAAGATTATTCCCAGATAACGTAGCATGTAACCAATCTTAACCGACTTGGCTAATTCTAGTGATTGCGGAGATCCCTTGAAGTTTATGGAAGTGTGTTGTGGCATGGAAGATCATGTTTGAGTCCAAGCTAAGGCATGGCATGATCCACATACATCTAATATACTACAATTCCTTAGCATAATTTTGTATTAGGTCAAGACCTATTTTGTAAATATTTGTAATGCCAACCTTGGAGATTATTCCAATGGTTGATGATTGTAGTGTCGACCTTGATGATCAATACAAGGTTGATGAAGTGTATAATTACTTGTAATTGAATCGTGGAAAAGATGTCTTTGTGTGAAGATGGGAAGATAAGGAAAAGAAGAGGAAAGGTAGAGCAGAGTAGAGGAACTATTGTACTTCAATGTATTAATCTTAGACATGAAGAAGATGATGATCTTGGCAGTGAGCCTGGTAGTGAGTCGTTAGTAGGGTTTAACAGCCCTCAAGGTTTAAATGCCCTCATTGTAATCTTGCTAGGTTTAGGGTTGAGGCAGTGAGCCTACTAGACCTAGCTGTACTTCATGGCAGTGAGCCAGTATGTTCTAAGCCCGTGGAGTGACCAACCCTAACCATCATTTTTCAAAGATTGCAATATATTTTGAGAGCTAATCCTCTCCATGGTTTTTCCCCATGTTGGGGTTTTCCACATAAAAATCTGGTGTCTCTTGTGTTTAATGTTGCATCTGTGTTTAAGTTTCTGATTTCATGCATTCATTGTTTAATCATAATAACTGTGGACAAGTGATTAATGTTTAAGTGCAAAAGTGTTTGAGTTTTTGGGACAACTGATTCACCCCCCTCCCTCTTAGTTGTTTGGCACATTTCAACAATTGGTATCAGAGCCAAGTCCCTTCGGAAAGAGTCTAACAACTCAAGGGAGATCCTAAATGGAGTCAAAAGGAAAACAACTACACACCTATACACCTGAATGCTCATCAAGAGATAATAAAGGAGAATTGTCCAAGGAAGCGGTTCATGAAGAAAAGAGTGTTAACCATCGAAGAAGTTCTGATCCAAAAGTATGCACCAGTAATGAAGCCATGTTTCAAGGTGAGAACTATTGGGTTATTGATAGTAGTTGTTCAAACCACATGATTAGTGATAAGAGTAAGTTTGCAAGTTTGGAAAGATGTGATGGAGGGCTAGTTACATTTGGAGATGACTGCAATGCTGAAATATACAAAATAGGATCAATCAATTTTGGTAATAGACAAATTTCTGAAGATGTTCTTTATGTTAAAAATCTGAAGCAAAATCTCTTAAGCGTTGGATAGTTATGCAAAAAGGGATTTAGTTTTGTGTTTGAAAATGATACCCTTGAAATCAAAGAAAAATCTGGAGCTATAATAGCAATTGGAAAAAGGACAGAAGAGAATCTCTATCATCTTAGAAAAAGTGACTTTCTTGGGTTCACATCTCAAATTGAAAGTTGGGTCTGGCATAGAAGAATGTGTCATGCAAATCTTGATGTTTTAAAAACAAACTCAGTTTAAATTGTAAAGGATCTACCAGAAATTGATTACTCGAACAACATCATTTGTAGGAAATGTCAAGATAAAAGACTATCAAGAAAAATATTGCAGGATAAAGAAAGATCTTCCACTGAATGACTGAAATTGATCCATACAAGCCTTTTTGGTCCTACAAGAATACCAAGCTTCCATGATGACATACTTTATGTTTCTTATTGATAATTTTTCTAGAATGACTTGGGTTAGCTTTTTCAAGGATAAATCAGAGATTCTAGATGCACTCAAAGCTTTTAAAGAAATGGTTGAAAATGAGCTAGGAATGAAAATCAAGAGTTTGAGAATTGGCAAAGAAGAAGAGCTCACCTCCAATAATTTCAATATATTCTGTGAGACCTATGGGATAGAGAAACAACTCTCTATAAAAAATAAGGTAATGGAAGAAGCAAGTAGGACTGTTCAGGAAACTACAAAATTAATGTTGGAAGAAGCAAATCTGCCAAACACTTTTTGGAAGGAGGCAATTCAAACCACCGTCTATACATTAAACAGAGTTCAGGTAAAAACCAAAGATGAAAAGAATCCCTTTGAACTATGGTATGGAACAATACCCACTGTGAAATATTTCAAAATCTTTGGAAGCAAATGCCTTATCAAAATGGAAAAGGATAATGCTAAGTATGAGGAGGGCATTTTTCTTGGATATTCATCTTGGACCAAAGCCTACCTCTGCTACATCAATAGATTGGGAAGGATTATTGAAAGTACAAATGTTAAAGTTAATGAGAACATTCAAGAGTACTTAGACCCAACCAATGAAGATCTGCAAATTAAAGTACAAGAGGGTTCCCAAACCATCGGTGACAAAACAAAATGTGATGTGGAAGATCATAGAGCTACTGTGAATCAAATGAATCTATGCTTAATTGTCAGTATTAACAACAACAATTCCAAAACTGCAGAAGAAAACATGGATTTGAAAGAAAATATAACAGAAGCAAATGATTACATCAAAGAGTTAAGAAAGCAAATCAAGCAGCTTCAACAAAGACTAAAAGAGGACAATGAAGAAAAACAAAAATTGAGGAATGTTTGAAAGACAAAACTAAAGACTGCATGAAACTTGAAGAAGTTGTAGATTTGAAAGTTGATCTGAAACATGTATGGGCTCAAAGAGACCAATTCATTGTGAGTGGTACCAGATATGATAAACTAATGGAAAGCCAGAAAAATGATGATGACAAAGAAAGCATGCGACTTGAAAAAAGTAAAGATTTTAGAGCAGGTCAAGAAGAGGACAAAAGTAGACTGAATCAAAGAAACAGACCTAGAAGACCATCAGTCAGGCAGCCAAATGCTCAAAGGTACCCATCCTTCAATGGTTATAGTAATTCATGCAACAAGGTTAGTCACAAGACCACTTGGTGTAGAAACATGATGAATCAAAATGTTCCATCATTCTCTAGTCAGTGTTTCACATGTAATCAAATTGGTCATAAAGTTGGTGAATGCATAAGTAAAGTAAGCCAGAACTCTATTAGATGCTATGCATGCCATAAAATGGGACACATGGCAAATGAATGTAGGAGCCAAGGGGGAAAAGGCTATGGCACAAATAGGATAATGGAATCCTTCAGTGGCCATTGTTATACTTGCAATGAATTTCAGCACAAGGCCAACCTATGCAGGTCAAGGATAAATGGAAAAAACAATGATCAAAAAAATATTGCATGCTTCAATTGCAACAAGATTGGACATACTACAAAACACTACAGAAATTAGAACATGAAGAAGGATGATCAATCAGAGTTGAGGATATCAGTGGAAAAAGTTGATCTGGCAAAAGTCAAGAAAGAAATGAACAAGATTTGGGTTAGGAAGGGAACAAATGAAGCAAGAGATGAGTCTGCTCCAGACTCTGGAGTGGCTACTTCCTTCGGGAAGTAGATTGTGGTATATGGCTCAGGGGGAGCCATATTGAAAATTCTAAATCCCCTAGCCAGATAGTCTGTGTTGAGATTCGGCACAAAAATATGTTATATCCCTTGAAAGGATTCTGGTCTAGAAGCCTAAAATGACTAAGTATGAGCAGTGTGCAAAGAAGTACCATTGTGAATTGTCCAAATCCAGATGGATGAAGTCAAGCCTAGAACAGTGTGCAGCACCAGAATACAAGGGTCTGCATTTCTTCACTATTACATATTTTGTTCTGCGGTTCTGAAAACATGTTAAGAGGTCAATGATGAATGTTGGATATAAATTCTAGAGTCTCATATGATCTGCACTGAGAGATATGTTGTGACAGATAAATTGGTCACTCATGCACTTAAAGGAGAGGCTGACAGGTCATGAATTTTGATAAGGTGAAAAATACATTGTTTTAGCTACCAATAAGGAATTGACAAGTGCAATTGATATTGAGACAAGGCTACAAAAGAAAAGCTTCAGACAGAAGAATGTTGATCCATGGAAATTATTGGCTATATGTGGCATCATTGATTGATAATCACTGTTTTCTTAAGGTGTCATGATGATTGATAATGAAATGTTATGTTCCCTAGGAAGAAGAAGGAAAATTCATGCACACCCTGATGTGCACTTCTAAAAGGAAGTATTCAGAACAACAAAAATAAATGGGTGTAGGAGTGCAAGTAGTAACCAAGTTGGTTGCTGAGGAAAAGAGCATCATAAGATATGAGTATCTAATAAAGAGCAATAAAGTGTTACGTTGTTGCTGACAGAGGAAATAAGCAATATTTGAAGTTGAGGCTCGACAAACCAAGAAGAAGAGAAATTCATCAAGTAAGGGGGAGCAGTCAGCTGAAGAAAGTTCATAAGAGACCTTGGTTCAGAAGCAACAAATTGCAAGTATGTACCCTTTGCCATTGATGTCAAAGGGGGAGAGAAGTCATGTGAAAAACTCTAGTAGACAAGGAATGTAGATGTGTAAAGAGATAGGGGGAGAATCGTGTCTTGATGACTACTGTAGTTTTTCACATCATATGTTGCATCAATGACAAAGGCTGAGATTGTTGCAAGTATGTGCCTAATCGGTGTTGTCATTGATGTCAACATATCTTTGTTATCATTGGTGTCAACTATATCCTATTCTGTTATTTGTTTAGAAGCTTTATATGTTGAGGATATTGAGAAAATTAGCCCCTCTAGAAGAATCAGAAAGTAATCAGTGAATCACAGTGAAGATAGTGAGTTGCATACTGAAGAACAATCCAGAAGATTGCTTCACATTTCTTACTAACTAAAGATCTTGGTCTGCAGATTGGAAGTTATTTAGAAGCATGGATGGAGATGCTAAATCCTGAGTTTGAACCTCCGGTATGAAGATTTGAGTGAGTTACATTCACCAGAGTAAAACCTACTTTTTCTGGTTATTCATTGGTGCATGAGAGAAAGTATTTTACTCCGTATTAAAGTGTTTTGCTCTGCAGTTCTAGAGTGAAGTCTGGGATGATGATAAGTGCCTACAATTGCAATGGTTTGTGTTTTGGTGGTCTGCAAGCTATCTTTCTTTTATGACAGTTGACGACAGTGAATTTCATATTCTCCGGTGTGAAGAATCTCATGGATAAAGTGGTTTGAGTTTGTGCAATTGGTCCTGGTGATTTCAATGTGGTTGTTGATACCTCTTGATCATGTTCCTACCTTTACATTGGTCCGCGTTAAGGAATTGAGATCATTTTTGAAGATTATTCCCAGATAACATAGCGTGTAACCAGTCTTAGCCAACTTGGCTAATTCCAGTGATTGCGGAGATCCCTTGAAGTTTATGGAAGCATGTTGTGGCATGGAAGATCGTGTTTGAGTCCCAGCTAAGGCATGGCGTGATCTGCATACATCTATACTACAATTCCTTAGCATAATTTTGTATTAGGTCAAGACCTATTTTGTAAATATTTGTAATGTCGACCTTGGAGATTGTTCCAATGGTTGATGATTGTAGTGCTGACCTTGATGATCATTCCAAGGTTGATGAAGTGTATAAATACTTGTAATTGAGTCATGTAAAAGGTGTCCTTGTGAGAAGATGGGAACATAAGGAAAAGAAGTGGAAAGGCAGAGCAGAGCAGAGGAACTATTGTACTTCAATGTATTAATCTCAGACATGAAGAAGATAATGATCTTGGTAGTGAGCCTGGTAGTGAGCCGCCAGTAGGGTTTAACAACCCTCATTGTAATCTTTCTAGGTTTAGGGTTGAGGCAGTGAGCCTGCTAGACGTAGCTGTACTTCATGGCAGTGAGCCAGTATGTTCTAGGCCCGTGGAGTGACCAAGCTTGAACATCATTTTTCAAAGATTGCAATATATTTTGAGAGCTAATCCTCTCCGTGGTTTTTCCCCACCTTGGGGTTTTCCACATAAAAATCCGGTGTCTCTTGTGTTTAATGTTGTATATGTGTTTAAGTTCCTGATTTCATGCATTCATTGTTTAATCATAATAACTGTGGACAAGTGATTAATGTTTAAGTGCAGAAGTGTTTAAGTTTTTGGGACAACTGATTCACCCCTCCCTCTCAGTTGACCGACACATTTCAACATGGTGAATATTGAGCTTCATTGGAACTGTACTCCATGCATATGTTAGATGCAATTATATCAGCTCATCCTTGGCAGTGAGCCTCCTCTTCTATCTCTTTCTTCTGGGCAGTGAGCCTTTCTTTCTTTCTTCTAGGAAGTGAGCCCTTTGGTAGTGAGCCATTTTGTAATTTAGTGTTGCTACTACTTTATATTGTAAGCTAATCTTCAACGTGGTTTTTCCCTTCTTGGGTTTTCCACGTAAAATCTGGTGTTGTCTTGTGTTTGGTGTTGTTATGATTCAGTTTTTGTTATTTGCTTTTCATGCTTAATCATCATAACAAGTTTAAAGGTTAATTAGATCTGAATGTTTGTGAGGGTTTGAAGTTTATGATACAACTGATTCACCCCCCTCTCAGTTGTCTTGTGCATTCCATAATTGGTATCAAAGCCAAGTTCCTTAAAAGAGAACTTAACAACTTGAGGTAGATCTGGGATGACGCTCAAGAAGGATGTTCCCCTGTTTGATGGATCTGACTTTGCACTCTGGAAGGTAAGAATGGAAGCCTTTTTTATTTCTGTTGGTTATGAGATCTAGAGTTTCGTTGAGTCTAGTTACTCTATACCTCATAATGGTATAAGAACTACTAAAGGGATCAAATATCATGAAATCGATGGTAAGGCAAAACATGCTCTTTTAAGTGGTCTTACTAATTCTAAATTGGTGAAAGTTGTGAATTTGAAAATTGCTAATGAGATTTGGAAAAGGTTGAAAAGTGTTTATGAAGGAGATGATAAGGTCAAACAAGCTAAAATACAGAATTTGAAACTCATGTTTGAGACCATGGGAATGTCTGAAGATGAAAATATTACAAGCTACTTGCAGAAGGTGGATGAAGTTGTCAATGACATCAAAGGACTTGGTGGAAATATAGATGATAAAGAAGTGATATTGAAGGTACTTAGAACTCTTCCTAAGACTTACAATCATAAGGTTTCTGCTATTGAAGAATTAAAAATTTTTAATTAGTTTATCAAAGATCAGTTTCTTAGCACCTTAACTACTTTTGAAATAAGAGATTTTTGGCACAACTAGTGGAATGATAAAAGGTTGAGACTGCTTTTAAGGTAGGCAAATCAGATATGACTGTAGAATCAAATTAGGAAGAATTTGATGAAGTGGAAGCTAAATTTGTGAGAAGGATGAAAAAGGGTACTGGAAAGTTCAGTGGTAAGTTGCCTTTTAAATCTTTCAGTTTTGGAAAGATAGGTCATTATGCTTCAAGATGTCCAGATAGAGCTCTGAGAATTAAGAACAAGGAAAATAGAGCTAAGATGGTTAAGAAAAGTTACTATGTTAGAGAATATGCAAGTATATCTGATAATTAATCTGATTATGAGGATGATAATGATAATGAATGCTTATTCATAGCCCTAAGAGATGAAACTATTTTTGCTAACTCTGGAAGCTGTGTGAAGGAAAAGGGTCCAGAAGCAAGTGCTAACCCTGAAGGCACTATATTGTCTCCTTTTCATGCTAGGAGAGAAAAAGATGACTGGGTCATTGACAGTGGATGCCCAAATTATATGACAGGTGACAAGAGTAAGTTTTTTAAACTTGAAAAATATGAAGGTGGAGTAGTTAAGTTTGGTGATGATGCAGCTACTAAGATCTGTGGAAAAGGTTCAATCAGTTTTGATGGAAACCATAACACTAATGATGTTCTTTATGTTAAAAGGTTTAAAGCATAATCTCTTGAGTGTTGGACAAATGTGTAGCAAGGGTTACAATCTTAATTTTTAGGATGATGGCTATGAGATCAGAAAAATCTCTGAAACAATGATTGTTGCTGGAAAGGGGACAGGTGGAAATGTTTATCATCTTAAAGGTGGTGATGGTTATTGCTTCATGAATCAAATCAATGAGAGTTGGCTATGGCATAGGAGATTGTCTCACATCAATTTTGATAGTCTGGTAAGGATAAGTTCAATTCAAGCTTTGAGAGATTTTTCAAAGACTACAAAGCTTATCAATGCCATTTGCAAGGAATATCAAGTTGGAAAGCAAGCGAGAGGAAGTTTCAAAGTCAAAACAATCTTCTACTAGACTGTTGGAATTGGTACATACATATCTTTGTGGTCCTACCAGAGTAAGGAGTTTTCAAGGTGATAGGTATTTCATGTTATTTATTAATGATTGCTCTAGAATGACATGGGTCACTTTTCTTAAGGAAAAATCAGAAGACCTAGATAATTTTAAAGCCTTTAAAGCAATGGTTGAAAATGAAATGGATATAAAAATCAAATGTTTGAGGTCTGACAGAGGTGGAGAATTTACTTCTAATGAGTTTAACATGTTTCTTGAGAATCATGGAATAAAAAGGTACTTATCTGCCCCTGGATCCTCAGCATAATGGAGTGGTTGAAAGGAAGAACATGATTGCTGAAGAAGCTGCAAGGACAATGATAAAAGAAGCAAACCTACCAAAAGTCTACTAGAGAGAAGCTATTCATACTGTTGTCTACGTACATAACATAGTACAAGTAAGAGTAAATGACACTGTTACTAAATTTTGGTTCACACTAAATTTAGTTAGATTTAAGTGCAGTTGTTCAGAAGGAATAAAAGAAAACTTTGAAGTTATTGCATTTAATGAACAGTTGATGTCTTGACAAAGCAGAGATGGAATTTAGTTGACAAGATAACCCATTAGTCCAATCAGGACTGATGAATCATCATAACAAGAGAATCAAGTTGTCAAGTTATCAATCATTCAAGAAATACAGTTGATCTAACATAGTGTTATCTTTCAGAAGTTATCAGACAGATTGATTATTTAGTTGATTAGATTTGAAAGAAAGAAAAAAATATATTTATTTGAACTATTATTTCATGTCATATTTGGAACATACAATTCAGCATCTGTTACTTTATTCTATGCATTGATTGAAAAAGAAACATGTATACATCAAGTGCATAAGATAAATTAACTGATCATATTTAAAAGGAGTGTTCAAATGTGCCCCACACAAGCCGTGGGAGTAACTAGATTGAGCAATGCAGACATGCAAGCTATACATCTGATGATAAAAGAAATAATAAGAACATAATATAAAGGTAAACATCCATCATTGCCTGAGCAAGAAGGTTGTTTTGTTGTTGTTGATCTTCAATCTTCATCTTCAGTTCCTATCATTATTTGAACCTGCAAAAAATTGGGGAAAGTCCTGTAAGAGCTCCAGATCTTTAAAGTTATCATATGCTTTATCATGTAGACATATCAACTTCTCACATCATGCATTTCATATGAAAGATCAAATCAGACATGTGCTACAAGTCAGATATCATAAAGAAGATCAATCAATACCATCAGATATATTTTTTATGCTAACTTGTTTGTTCACTGTGCAGGAATAGGAAAAGTAATGTTGCTGATTTGAACACAAATAAACATGTGGAGAAAATGTGGCTTCCACAAGGGTTAAGCCCAACATGTTTCTTTTTTTATTTATTTGAAAAGGAATATCAGAAAAAGACAGGATGCATCATTCAAAGTACATCATGGATCAATTAATCAACTTACAAAGAGTGTATGTCATCATGACATTTATTACAGTTGATTGAAACAAATCAGATAAGTTCAGAATGCCTGAGTCAAGTTGACAAAATGCAGAAAATAGAAATGCAGTCATGAAAGGTATTCCTCTTGTTCATATCATTATCAAAATACTTTATTGTTGTCATATTTCATGTCACATTTCACAAATTCAGACTTAAGAAATGACAGAAATATGAAAATGAGATGAATAGCGGACTTATGATCAGATTAAGTATTAGTTTGCAAAGACATTATCAAACTAATCCCTATCTGTAGATGTTCATAATGGAACATAACTCTCAAATGCATTGTTGATTCAAGACCCATAAAAGATCGAGAGTTATATACATAATGAACATGTGCAGATTAGAAAGAACAAATCATGCATTAAATGTTCAGGGATTAAAAGATAATATCAGATAAACTAGGTACAGATATCAAGTACAAGTAAGATCAATTGATCACATCAGATAAAGACGTATATGCCAATCAAGTCTCAAAGGAATATCAGATAGAAAGAATAGGCTACAGGAGCCATCTCAAAGTACAATAGGTATTTATTTCATCTCAGGTGAATAAATGTTATGAACAAATGATAAATGTAGCTACAGTGTGAAGATATGCTATAGGAGCCTTCATTTTTCATACAACAGTTGAAGGCAAATCACAAAGTCACACTGATGTGTTCATAAAGATCAAATACAACTAAAACAAATGATAAATATCATGCCTCTGAAAGGACAAGATCATACAAGTTCATCATGAATAGCATCTGACAAACATAATTGATAGAGGTACATTGAATGCTACAGTCTCAGACATGTACAAGTATCATTACCTCTGACAGAATGCTAATTGTATCTATAGGTATCTAATACACGAGAAATCAAAACATGCTATTGTAATACCTCTGACTGGTGACAATCAATTATTTCATATTCATACTTCATAATTGCTAACTGATAGAATGATGGAAGTGAAACAGTAAAAGATCAAATATATGCCATATATATGCTATAGTGATACTGCTGACAGAGATACAAGTTATGCCCTTATCATTATACAGTTGATATAATTATGACAGGCATATGCCATAATGAAGGATAGAAAGAGATCAAAGACATGGTATGCATGCTATAGGAGGATCAAAATGCCAAGATAAATGTGAAAGAACAACATAATGATGATTACCTGACAATGAACCAGCTAATACAAAATGGAATGCCAAATTAAAATTCCTTGTATACAGGACTGTTATTGTATATCTTTTGCAGAAAAGGGTATACATCATTGTTCAAGGTTACAACAATGAAATTGTTATCACTTAGAGTGTTTAGAAGCCAGAGAGGAAGTTAAATAACTTGAAGAACAAGTCTGTATAAACATCATAAAATATGCCTGTATTATAGAATTTGAAACCGTAGTTCCAAATTTCTGAACAAAGTTTTATCTCATGCATAGAAATGAAAGAAAGATACTCATAATAGAGAATGAATATCATGCTTGTTACAGTGGATCCTCTCAAGATGCAAACACATGGAGAAGTATAAAACCCTAACAACATTTCATGCATATAGTGAAAAGACATAGCTACAATGTATTTGTTTGCCATGGCTATGACCAGAAGGTAGGGTTTTGTGCCTGAATAAAGACACCCAGTTGTCCAAATTTTGAAACCCTCATTTTCAATAATGAACCCCTAGTTTTCATATTATGTGCACAGTGAAAGTAAAAGTTATAGAGAGGTGTTCTTGCATCATAGCCATGCCTTAATGAGTGCTTTTTCTGAGATACCCATATGGGTTTTTTGTGAAACCCTAACACATTTTTTGCAGTTTCAAGAAAAGAATGAGGATACAGTTCATTTACATCATAGCCATGCCATAAAATGTCAGTTATCATCATTTGAAGTCAAAACCCTTGTTGCAAGTTTGAAACCCTTCTTCATTTTTTACAGAAGATAGTCAAGGAGGAAATAATACATGTTTTTTCTGGTATGGCCGTGCTTATATAATATATTTTTGTGCATTCCTGAAAGAAACCCTCATGATAGAAAATTGAAAACTCTTCAGTTTCATGTCAAAAGACCAGTGAATATGCTAAAGAAGGTGGCTATGGCCACGACCATATAAAAAAAGAGAGAAGGAACGAATACCCGGATGAAAAGATTGAAACCCTTGTTTCTTTTTGAAATATGCAAAGATATTCAAGTATCTACAACAAGGAGAGGAATAGAGTTACCTTCAAGTAGCAAAGAGAAGAAGAGTGCCATGGCTGCGACCTCCTTTAGGAGGGTTTTCTTTTCTTTATTAGTTTTTCTCACATTTTACAAGAGGATTTCAACATACAGAACAAAGATATGGTCAAGGAAATGCTACAGAATGGAAAAACCAGAGATGGCCGTGGCCATTACCGTTGAAAAGATCATACAAATGAAAGAAATACCAGTCAAAAGTTAAAATACAACACTTACCAGTTTATGTCACCTCATTTCACTCAGGAAATGTAAGAGAAGCTAGGGAGTTTGACCTCAGGAATACAAAGAGAAGCCATGGAAACCAACCAAACCCTAGTGCCAAGAAGTTGCAGAGCAGCAGCCGACAGAGGAGCAGATGAAATGACTTAGTGTTTTAGGTTTTCCACTCACTTTTGTTCGAAGATTCTTTTCTTCATTGAGTTTTTTGACTTTATAAAACTTAAATCATTGCCTTATCTATAATGACGATGGGGGTCAAAACATTGAATCATGAGGTTTCATAGCATCATTGTTAGGGATGGCCGACAGACATGTAATATTTGCACATGGCCCCAAGTTAAAGAATGGTAAATCATGGAGAATGGTGGTCAATAGTCCTAAGGCAAGTTTTATACTTTGCAATATTCAAACAAATACTTATTACCTAGGGTCGACTACAAAATGGTCAAAGAGAGTATTCTTTATGCCTTGAGGAGTCATCATTCAAAGAGCAAAGTCAAAGATATGCATGAAGACATAATAGGTTTACAAGGTGGCAAATAGGGTTGTAGTTAGGGTAAAATTGCAAATCAGGGCAAATGAATAAACAACAATGATAAAACCCTAGCAATGCACAATGAAGCACAAGACAACATGAAAATCAAAATAACAAATGTAAATGCAAACCGATCTCCATGCTATGCTTGATTTATCTCCATTGCTCTTCTCCACCTCGCATGAGCATGCAAGATTTTGAAGGATTATTGTTGGAGGAATGTTGGGTGCTCATTTCTGCAGCATAACCTTAAGATGAAGATGCTAGAATAAAGGATGCAAAGGCTCTAATGATATTTCAACAGCATGTGGATACTTGAGGATCAATGCATGCTAATGATAATTTGGTAGAATAATGTTACTTGAAACTCAATGCATGCTAATGGCTTATGAGGGGTTTGATTTATAGGAAAGGCTTGGTTCCAATGGACGGTTGAGATTAAAAAGCTAAATGATTGATGTGGACGGCTAGGATTGATTAGGTTATTCCCACTCTTCAAGGGAGTTGTAGTCATTTGACAAGTGTTAAGGAGGATAGGGCTCATGTGTGCTTGTGTACATAAAAAGTACTACATATAAAAGATATTAAATAAAAGGTTATAGTACCACTTATCTTTTTAAATGAAAGAGGCACACATGTCGGCTAAATGATAAGATAAATTAATTAAATAAATAAAATTTATTTAATTAATTGGAAAGCCGGCTTATAATGAGAACTTAATTCAAATAAAATATTTGAATTAGTTGGGATATGAGTTGGATATTAATTAAATAAATTAAGATTTATTTAATTAATTGGATAAATGAATAGGATGAGATAAGATATGATGTGGAAATTAATTAAATAAATAAAATTTATTTAATTAATTGGGATGAGGATAGGATATGATTGGGATTATGCATGTGAAATTAATTAAATAAATAAAATTTATTTAATTAATTGGCTAAGTAGGATAAGAATGGGATTGATTGGGATTTTAATTAAATAAATAAAATTTATTTAATTAATTGGCTAATGGAATAAGTGGGATTAAGAGTGGGATTTAGGACAAAATGCTACATGATGTCTAGGATAATGTTTTAACAAGGTGTTGTAGGACATGGACAAAGTTGGGACAAATTTGGGTGTCTACATTTTGCCCCTCTTTGAGATGATGTTCGAGATGATAAGCTTTATGTTGAGTAACATCATTTCAAAGAAGCTATGGTATGGATAGAGAATAGGATAGTGATGATGATGTAAGGATGAAATGGGATAATGATGCCCCCTCAAGAGGATAGGTGGGTTGGACAAACACGGGTATGCTCTCGAAAAGAAATGGCTTGGCTAAGAAAGATAGCTAAGGGAATGGATAGAAGAAATGAATGATGCGTTATGCTGCAATGAAAGTGAGCAACCATAATGTTTGATATAGCATTAGACGTTATGCACCAAGGTAGAAGGACCAGGGTGACGAGGTATCTTTTGCCCTAGCGTAATACAACCTTGTCTGGATACAAGATATGAATATTAGCTGGAATGGTATTGATTTGATGCAAATGCAAGATAAAATGATAACACACACAAGCAAGAAAGCAAGCATGCACAAATGATTCAAAAACAAACAAGGTATTGCCCTTGTCAAGCTGTAAACCAATGATTAATTGTTTGATTGTTTTGTTGTTGAGAGTGTTGTCATTGCGGGGAAAGCTATATCCCTAGATCAACACAAGGTTGTTTGCTGAGTTGGTTGGCTAATTGGTTGATTGATTAATTTGGCTTACAACAAGGCTAGGATCAAGACCATTGATTGTGTTTGGATAACTTGGCTTGATTGATTAACTTGATTGGTATGGCTTAAGGATTGACTTGCATTTGGATCATTGCTTGGAATGATTGGAAGATGATGAAATGATGGATGAAGATTGATTTGATGAAATGTTGATGATGGGATGATATGTGGTGGATTGAGCTGCTTTTGATTTGCTAAAGTGATTGGATTTGTTTTGATGGTTGGCTTGATGTGCTTTGATTGTGATATTTTTTGTTGCTGGGTTGATTGTTTTGATGATTTGATTGTTTTGAATGATGATAGTGATGGTGTGATGATAAGAGTGTCCACTCAATCTAAGCATAAGCAAGTGTTCTCAGTGTGCTCAAAGGATGTAAAACAAATAAGGTATTGCCCTTGTCAAGTCATAAACCAATGGTTGATTGTTTCATTGATAATGATAGATAGTGTTGTCATTGTGGGGAAAGCTATATCCCTAGATCAACACAAGGATGTGGGAAAGCTATATCCCATTGATGATGATTGATGATGATTGATTGGGCTTATGACAAGTTGAGGATCAAAACTTGTTGATTTGATTGGATAATGTTCCTTGATGGATTAGCTTGCTTAATATGGATTAGTGTGACTTGAATTTTGAGATCATTGCTTAGATTGATTGGATTGATATGATTGGAAGAGGTGATTGAAATGGATGAATGAATGTTATTGATAATAAGAATTGATGATGATGAGGATTTGATTTTGATTGAATGTTGATGGAGTGGATTGTTTTGGATGATGTGATTGGTTTTATTGCTTGGATTTTTTATGGATATTTGATTTTTTTTTTTTGACATATTTTTATTTTTTATGTGTTTTTTTGGGATATTTTGATTTTTTTGTGTGTTTGAACGTTTTGGGATGTCAATGGATTTACAATTTGGGTAGCCTTTGTGCTAGATACCAATGACAAGGGAAGACCAAGTCTAGGTGGAAGGATGGACGTAAGATGGATGGATAAAAGGATGGGTAATGGTGGATAGGGTGAAAGGCTCATGATAACTAGATGGATAAAAAGGATAGGCCATATAAGGGATGGATGCATGCCTCATGATAAATGGATAGGTAGGCTATAGTGGAAAGCTCGTGATAAGGATACGTCATAGTGGATGGATCAAAAAAGGAGCTAGGATGTGATCTTCAAAGGCTATGTTGCATAGGAAGAACTTGCCCCATTCTAGGTGGTAATGCTTAGGATTTTTACATGACAGTGCTTATGACAATAGGATGACACAATGGATTGTATTTGGATGACAAGGCTTATGATAGGTGGATGACATGATGGATTGGTTGGAAAAGGATAAGGTATATCAAGAGATATCCGAAGCATATTTCAACATTTTGCCCCTATGTCTTCTTCAAAATCAAAAGGTAGAAAGGTGGATGAAAAGACTCAATAAGATAGGTGTATGGATGTAATGGTTATGGATAGTAGGCTAGGATAGTATGGTAGGATGGAAAATGATATAATGGGATAGATAGTTGGGAAATGGATAGGTTGGACGAGACAATGTGCCCCCAAGTGTAAGTGACATAGAAGATCAACCTACACATGACGCCTGTTTGCCAAGTTTTTATCATGGTACTTATCCAAGGCGCCTGTTTACCAGGTTTTCACCATTGGACGAAGGGCTTTCTCTTTACTTTTTTTTATTTTTATTTTTTGCTTTTTTGCTTTTAGATGGGATGACAATTACACATGGCACCTGTTTGCCAGGTTTTCACCATGGTAATGGATAGGAGGGACTCAAGTGGCTAGTGCTATGAAGGTTGGTAGTCCCGTTGGAGATGGATGTCCTCGTATGGACCATGTCATTATGCTCATAGATGTTGATAAGGGATTTGTGGATGAGAGATGGATTAGGTAGATAGTGGATGATGAAATGGATTATGAAAGGTTCATGCATGGAAGGATAGGGGATTATGATGTGGATTATGTAGGCTTATGGAATGAAAATGGATGAAAAGTTTATGCCAAAGCATGGGCCATAGGGATAGCATGGGGGAGATATGTAGGATAATGGATGGAGGATGGGGAGATGTAGTTATGTGGAGGTGCTGCGGAGTGGAAGGGAACCACGACCAATGGTTGCACACACCGTGATAAACATTGAAGCTTTTGGTGAGATGGTGGTGTAGGAGGCAATGGAGATGTTTGCTTAGGAGATGGTTGATGAAGTGATTTAGGAACCCACATAGATTTAGTATTTTTAGTGCTTTTTCTTTGCTTGTGGTATTTTTGAAGGGAATGGAAGTTTTGGATGGATATAGGTGGTTGGGATTCTTGAGATGTGGATGAGGATGCCTCATTTGCTTTGCTAGCTATTTTCTTAGGAACCCAAACCATTTTGCTTTTAGGCTTTGCTTTTGGAGGTATGGGCTTGGATAGCTTTGTGAATGTACTTTGCTTAGAAGATGGATGATTTAGAGACTTTTCACATTGATGGCCTAAGGCATGAGGGTCCTTAGGAGTTTTAGTTAGATTTTTGGCTTTATAGATAAAGGCATCAAAATTTTTTCTTTTGAATCCCATGGGGTGGGTGGAGTAGATGGAATGATTGGAAGCTTTATGCTTAAACGATGTGTGCTTTTGTTGGCCATGATTAGGAATGTAAGGATACTTATGAATTATAGGTATGTTAGGTGTTGGAAGCAATGGTGGCAAGGTGGATGGAGGGATATTTGGAGTTGGTAAAAGTGGAGGCAAAGTGGATGGTAGAAGGTGTATGGTCACATGCTTTTGACATTTATGGGATGATAGAGGTGAAATGACAAAATATGTTTTGGGTAGATGATGGGGGGTGCGATGGAAAGTGGTAGGTTTAGGATGCATGAAGTGATTACCAACATCTTTAGCTTGTTTACCTTGGGGTGTGTATCCAAGGCCATATGAGCATGGAGGAACTTTGACATGGTTTGGCTCCAAAATACCTTGTTTATAAAGTCCTAGACCTTTGTCTATGGGACTAGATGTGTTTTGGGAACTAGACTTGAGTTCTTTATTAGATGGAGAAGATGAAATGGAGGACAAAGGTTGTTGTTGTCCTAAGGAAGAACATTCTTGGAGGAAGGTGGTAAGACCACTAGGACATGATGGTGGACTTGAAATGGGATCGATGGTAGATGTGGAGGGAGGATCATTAGGATCTTGATTAGCATTGTGTTCACTATGATCCAAGTTATTTGTTTGATCTTTTATGCTTACTTGGGGGACCAGTGTCTCATCATGACAAGTGGATGTTTGCTTATTATGGATAGGGCTAGATGGCATATGACTAGGAGCAATGTGGATATCTTTCTCATGGATAGATATAGGATTATGGATAGGATCAAGGTGATCATGGATAGCTTCTTCATAGGTATCATCTTGATCATAAATAAGGTAAATGTTATGGATGGGTTGTATGAAAGTGTTTTGATCTTGAGTTGGACTAGGGCTTAATGTTTCCACATGTTTAGGATTAAACCTTTGACATACCTCTTGGGTTGCTTGAATGGAGGTAGATGACTCTTGGTCAACAACATGAGAACATGATGACTCTTGACTTGGATTCACAATAAGAGACTCTTGAATAGGCTTGATGTCTTATAGGTCACATGATGGGCTTGAAGGGCTAAGAATGTTAATTGAGGACTCTTGGATAGGCTCAAGGATAGGTGGACCACATGATGGGATTATAGGCTTGGACATGACCTTTGGAACTTCATTGGTAGGATCATGAATGGTTGTTTGACATGGAGGTAGTTTATTCCTAGCTAGTAGCCAATGGATCACATCCTTCGCAAGGGTATGTGTAGATGGGCAATATAATGGATGAACAATAATAGCGGATGATGTTGTAGGCTTAGGACTAGGATTAGGCTGAGGGCTAATTGGATTGGGTGGATTAGGATAAAAGGGGGGTGATACATAGGATTGGGATGATGTGGCATGTTTTCCCATTATAGGTAGGTACACCTTGTAAACAATTGGAACAAATATTGGGTATTGATTTGTATTGTGGCCTTTGGTCCTATGGTATGCACAATAATCATGTTCATCATATGGACTTTCTTCACATGGTTTGACTTTAGGAAGTTCAATGAGTTTTGCTTCAAGCATCCTTTGTAAAACTCTCTCAGCCGCATCCTTTGGTGAACGATTAGAATGACATGGTGATGAAGGTAATGGAGGGCTTGGTGATTTGGAAGGTTGATGGACCAATGGACTAGGAGTAGGATCACATGGTGGTGTTGGGATAGGACTTGTTGGTTCGTGTGATGGCATGTGATTGGATGATGGAGGCCACTCTAGATTGGTATCTCCCTTGTCAAAGGTTATTAGATCTTGCATAGGATAATTTGGGCTTGTTTGATTTATGTACAAGGGGCCATTGGGATTTGCATGTGTTTCTTGTTGCAGAGGTGGACTTAGGTCTATCAATGGTGCTTGATGGTCTTGTTGAAAATGTGTACTTGGACTTGCTTGATTTATGTACAAAGCGCTATTGGGACTTGGATGTTGTTCTTGTAATATCACTTGATTGCCTTGTGGATGGGCTTGATAGTGCATTGGAATGGTGGTATGAGGGATTGGATAAGCTTGAGGTGGATGTTCATAGGTTGATGTGGTATTGACTTGGTGGATAGGTGGATTAAGTTGATAGGAAGTGGATGGATATGACATGTGGCTATGAGGTGGATTAGGTTGATATGGAGTGGCTAAGGATTGTTGTACTTGTCGAGCTTGACTAGTGGCTAAAAGGTGTTGGACTTGGGCTATGAAGTGTTGTAGTTGAGGTGATTGGCTTACGTGGGGTTGAGCTTTTTGGATGAAGAATTGTAATATTTCAATGGCATCTTGGTTTAGGGGTTGTGATCCTTGATAAAGATTTTGGAGGAATCTTTAGAATTTGATTGTTGGGTCCTCTAGTGTAGACATGTTGTCACCAAGTGTTTGTCTTAAGTCCTTTTTAACAAGTGCTTGTTTAGGGATTTGGATGATGATGTGGAATGTTTAGATGATGTGTTTAGATTGATTTATTTATGTGTTTGGTGTTTATAGCTTGATTTGGCAATGGTCAAACAAATGATTATGCATATACACACATGAATCACTCACGCAAGACACATAAGCAAGTTGTTAGTTTGAAAGAATGTGATGATGGTTAAGCAAGCACGTGAAGACACTTCAACAAGTCCTAGTTAAGGCAAGGCCACTATCACAAGGAGGTTCTAGTGAAAATCTGGGGGACCGGCACCCCACGAGCATCCAGCAAGCCACTTAAGACTTTAACTAACCCTACTAGGAGTTTTAATATACACAAAGGTACACCTCCTTTCGAGTTAGCACTGTATGGTGAGCGCTAATACCGGTTAGACTTGGCTTTCGCCTTATCCTCTGATTTTTATAGTGGACCGGATGAAAGTACCGCTTGAGGTCGTTCCCTTGGGGTGGATACCAAGGTAGGCCTCTCTAAGGCTAAACAAAAGCAACACAAGTAATGTTTTTGATCTCCAAGTTCATGTTAGAACACGAGGAGAGAGCATACACATTTACTTGGTCACACTCGCATGGGGTTCATTAACCTTAGACATTCAATGTGTGGAAGACAATGCAAGCACTTGTTTGTTTTAAAACCTAAATCCAAATGTAATGAAAGACAATGGTTTATTTTAGCCCAATGTTTTGATGTGAATTTGCAAACAATTGTTCATTTTATGCCCAAAATCCAAATGTGTTTGCAAACAATGATTAGAAGATGAGAAATGAAATGATTGCACCTGGTTAATTTGCTATCCAAATTGATGTAGATGTTGATGTCAATGTTGCTCCAGCTCCTTATGATCACCTACAACATAAAAAAAATGATATTATAATGCAAGCATAAAAAATAGGCTCATCAGGCAAGGAAAATTGTAATTTTAGATGCATAGCCGAATTAGACTTGATTATTTTGATAGATTTTTTATTTGAAAATTAAAAAATCAAAGAAGAGACCCCCATTAATTTTTAGAGAGCTTTCCGAAAATGTAAAGAAATCAGAAAAATTCCCTGATTTGCGCCTAGAAATGCAGATTTATGGAAACGGTACAGTCGGCAAAGATCTGATATTTTAGCACTGTAAACGACCTCTAAATTAAATCTGCAAAACATAGACCCTCATTATAATTTCAAGAACTTTCCAAAAATGTAAAAATTTCTGAAAAATTCACTGATTTGCGCCCAGAATTGTGATTTTATGAAAAAACATAAAAACGTGATAAATCCCGCAAAAATTGCGATAAACCCAAAATTTTTCTGCTGTAGCTTCCTTATATCATGGATAAACTTTTGCTAAAATCTTGTAGAAAAATTTGCAGCCGTTTGGAAGATATGATGAAATCTTTAAAACCTAGGGTTTTGTCGAAAAAGTAGCAGATCTGCAGCAAAAAGTTAATTAAACCTGCAAAACTTGATAATGGGGATTAGATGAATGCAAATTTTTACTACAAAAACCTGCAAAGAAGATCAAGCAAAGTGAGTCCCACCGGGCGTGCCAAATGTAGTTAGGGTAAAATTGCAAATCAGGGCAAATGAATAAACAGCAATGATAAAACCCTAGCAATGCACAATGAAGCACAAGACAACATGAAAATCAAAATAACAAATGTAAATGCAAACCGATCTCCATGCTATGCTTAATTTATCTCCATTGCTCTTCTCCACCTCGCATGAGCATGCAAGATTTTGAAGGATTATTGTTGGAGGAATGTTGGGTGCTCATTTCTGCAGCATAACCTTAAGATGAAGATGCTAGAATAAAGGATGCAAAGGCTCTAATGATATTTCAACAGCATGTGGATACTTGAGGATCAATGCATGCTAATGATAATTTGGTAGAATAATGTTACTTGAAGCTCAATGCATGCTAATGGCTTATGAGGGGTTTGATTTATAGGAAAGGCTTGGTTCCAATGGACGGTTGAGATTAAAAAGCTAAATGATTGATGTGGACGGCTAGGATTGATTAGGTTATTCCCACTCTTCAAGGGAGTTGTAATCATTTGACAAGTGTTAAGGAGGATAGGGCTCATGTGTGCTTGTGTACATAAAAAGTACTACATATAAAAGATATTAAATAAAAGGCTATAGTACCACTTATCTTTTTAAATGAAAGAGGCACACATGTCGGCTAAATGATAAGATAAATTAATTAAATAAATAAAATTTATTTAATTAATTAGAAAGCCGGCTTATGATGAGAACTTAATTCAAATAAAATATTTGAATTAGTTGGGATATGAGTTGGATATTAATTAAATAAATTAAGATTTATTTAATTAATTGGATAAATGAATAGGATGAGATAAGATATGATGTGGAAATTAATTAAATAAATAAAATTTATTTAATTAATTGGGATGAGGATAGGATATGATTGGGATTATGCATGTGAAATTAATTAAATAAATAAAATTTATTTAATTAATTGGCTAAGTAGGATAAGAATGGGATTGATTGGGATTTTAATTAAATAAATAAAATTTATTTAATTAATTGGCTAATGGAATAAGTGGGATTAAGAGTGGGATTTAGGACAAAATACTACATGATGTCTAGGATAATGTTTTAACAAGGTGTTGTAGGACATGGACAAAGTTGGGACAAATTTGGGTGTCTACAAGGGTGACAGTATATTTTTGTTTTTTGCATGAAGGAGATATGGAGAGGAAGAAGCCTTATTTTTGCATAAATGATACATATGGCAAAGTGGTAAGGTGACGGGTTTTTTATCTTGCAGAGAGAAGATATATGGTAGTATGGCCATTTTGCATGTATTTGGAGTGATAAGGATATATATTATTTTTAGAGGCATGTGGCATGCAAATGAATATATTTTTTCACAAGGGGCTATAAGGAGATTTTATTTTCCTCTAAATCCTATTTTTACTCAAATCATGCAAATTAGGCATGTGTATTTGGAGAGATAAAGAGATTTTATTTTTCTTTTCATGCATGATTTTACAAATAAATCAAATGTAAATAAATAATAAAGTAATATTCTTCAAATTACTTTATTATTTTTCACAGATTGTAAAATCAAAAGTAGTACAAGTTGTAACCAATAATAGAGTAATTATTTTAATTACTTTATTGTTTACTCACAATCAATTTTACAAAAGCAAAATCATGCAAATTGATGAGTTGAGTTAACTAGGCCATCTAGGGGTTTCTTGCATGATTTGAGGAGCATTTGAGGGATCTTGGTCAAGCATATGGAGAGGTCCAAATTGGAGCTATTTTTGCTCTATTTGTGGCACTTTGAGCCCTTATTTTTAGAGTTTTTTGAGTTTTCTCATGGATCACTTTGGAGGACTTATTTTTAGAGGCAACTAGCTGCAGTCTATTTTTTACATGCCTCTTAGTGACAACAAGTTATATATTGTAAATCAAAACTTGATTTTGTTAGTTCTTGCCTTTTTGCTCTTATACACTTTGAGAGAAGAAGATTTTGTTGCTCATTTTTTACAGTTTTATAGAGATCAACAGGTTACAGGTTCCATTTTTGTCTCTCTTGCAATATTTCCTTTATTTTTTGGAATCAAGTAGTTGCCTTTCCATTTGATGCTAATTGTATGAAGTGATTTGATGAAGTTTTACTGTGTTTAATTATTAAAACCTTTAAAATTATTGTCTCTCTTACTTGCAGTATTAAGCATCGGGATATTACAGGTCTTAGGTTGTGTTATAGAAAATAGTTGTTTTATGTTGTGAAAATTCATTTTCTTTCATAAAGAGTTTGATTTCCAACCTTCCTCGAAAATACTTTTTGTGATATTTATGCCAAGATTGAATTGTGTGCATCAGATTTCTGAATTCTATTGTGAACCAGATTGCAAATTTTTCATCCTTACTAGGTGCATCACCAAATTTTACAATTTCTTTATAGTTTCCTTCTTACCTTTTTCCAAAACAGAAAATTATAGTTTTAAAAATAGAATATTTTAAGGGAACCAATCCACAATCTAGAGGTTCAGACTCACTATGGGTCACCCACAACTTGAGTTTGTCCCCATGTTTCGAAAGATTGCAGAGTGTCACAACTTTGCATAAGGGTGCAATCCTTATTGACAATAGTTTTTAGCACGCCCGGTGTGACATTTGAACTGATTTTCAGTTCAATAGAACTTATTTTTTCTGTTGTTTTGGTATGAACAATAGAATTTTCAATCTTTTAGAGGTTCATTTTCAAGTACCTGGTGACTCTAATACTTTGGTTTTATAGATCAGATATTGTAGCTTATGAAAAAATATCAAACAAGGTCAAATAAAGATTCTGAGAAGAAGCACATCCAGTTATCTCCACCAAAGAGGAGAATAAAAGAAAATAAAGTAATCAAATCAGCAGATTCAACAATTGTTTCAGATCTGCCAAGTACACTTCCAGAGTTTGCTTCTCACTAGAATCCATTATTTGCAAGTTCATCATCAGAATTTCATAGTTCTCCACCAACAAGCCCAAGAGAGCTAATTCCTGTTTTCCAAGAGGAACTTCTTCTTTTAGAGCTTGTAGACGAAGAACATGTGTTACAAGAAATATTTGAAGTAATTCCAATCCACGTACCAGCTCAAATACCATCTACTCCAATGTCTCTAATCAGAGGAGGAGGTGGAGGGCCTATTCCACCTGGAGGAGGTGGAATAGGAGGAATACCGCCTCTCAGTGGAGGAGGAGGTGGAAAAAATCCACCACCACCTCCAAATCAACCTTTTGTTACATTTAATGGAGGCAGCCCTTTGAATTTAAATCAACATGATGACTACCTATGGCTGCATTGAAAATTTTACCAAGTTTCACAGGAGAGGATGGGACTACACCTATTGAGCATATCAGAGATGTGGCTTCTTTGTGTTCTGTTCATCACATTATTGGGGAGAACATAGCAATCATGTTATTGACAGCATCACTAAAAGATAAAGCTCTTCAATGGCTTAGAGGCTTAAGAGTCAATTCAATTAGATCTTGGGATGAATTAGGTGTTGCTTTGAATAGGCAATTTCAGGATAAATCTGATCATTTATCATTAGTTGAACAAATGACCATTATTAAAAGAGCTCCACAAGAGCAAATGTCAGATTTTAATTTTAGATTTCAGAAAACATGGAATAGAATTCCTGAAACAGTGAAACCCTCACCAGAACATTTTTTTGTATTATTTGAGGGCATCAAATTCTGATATTGCTGTTATGATACAATCTATGGGTGGGGTAACTTTACCAGCTGCTTTTGATATTGCAATAAGAGCATAAAATAGTTTAATACAGGCTGGTAATATAGCACATAGGCCACCAATGCTAATTTCCTAGATATACAACCTTTAATTCTAATTTTAGGCCCACATATTTCACCAATACCATCTTTTGGTTATCAAGCAAGTGCAAAAAATAGTGCAGATCCCATTCATTCTGAGTTTCAAGAGTTGAAAGAAAATGAGCAAAGTATAGAAAAAATATTGCAGACTATAAGCAATGATTTAGTAAGTTTGAAAATTCAAGCAAATTAGAATAACAGGCCTTACCAAGCCCCATACCAAGCAAATAGACCTGGTTATCAGGCAGATTATTAAGGTCAAAGGAGAAATTACAACAATAGGCCAAATCAACAATATAATCCAAATGTTGTTAGTGCATCAAAAGAAATAGTGCCTATACAGAATAACATGGTTTAGGATTATGCATGGTGTTACCCATGTAATCAGCCTCATAACCAGGCCACTTGCCCGAATGGGATAGTAGGTCAAGATTTAATGGTACAAAATAACTATGTTGCTGTTGAAAATTCAGCAGGTGATGTGAATAACCAGCTAGATACTCAAACTCAGCATGTTAATTCTGATGTAGCTTTGATGAATTGGCAGGCTAATGAATTTTGTGGTGTAAATCAGTTACCAGGTCAAAAGCAGTCTTTTACTAATATTGTAGCAAACAAAAGATAAAAAAAAAGCTGTTGACTTGCAACAAGTTGGAACTGTAAATCAGCAAGCTGATACTGGTAAACAACAAGCTGGAAATATACAACAACAAGCTAATAAAGGTAAAAGTATAGTTTATACAAGTCAGCAGGGGCATAATCAAGCTTCTACATCTAGTGATCTGCATATTTTGTCAAGAGGATAGCCAACTGTAGAAAAAAGACAGCCAGAAGCAAATAAACAGCCAATTAGAGACCAACCAGAGGTGGCTGTTCCAAAAGTACAACAAAAGGTTAGTGGTCCTGTTTTCAATATTTTGGATCATGTGAAAAAGACAACAGTAAGCATGTCCATTTTAGATGCTTTACATATTCCAGGACAAAAAGATTTATTACAAGATGCATTATCTCAGTTGTCTTTGTCAAATGAAGTACAAAAATCACATCAACCTCAAGTTATGTTTACAAATGAGGCAGAAAAAAGAGTAGAACAGCCTAAACCAGTAGGCAAACCTCCACCATTCTATGTCACTTTGATTGTAGGTGACCATTTAGTACATAATTACATGATAGACTTAGGAGCCAGTAGCTTAGTTATGCCAAAACAACTAGCTGATAAGTTAGGCCTAAAATATGAACCTATTATTAGGGGTGTTGTACAAATGAATGGAACTGGGGTCAATATAGTTGGAATGTTAAAAAATTTAGACCTTACTTTGCATGTCTGTCCAAAATTTGTTATACATCAGGATATTTATTGTTGGCAGTGAGCTGCCCCCTTATTAGTGAGGCGTTCAATGCTGACCTCAAGATTCGTGACATGGCAGTGAGCCTCTCGTGGATCTAGGTTAAGTCTGACATTTGTAGTGAACATTGATAGCTCGAGCTTTTGGCGCAACTGTAAACAATTCCAACAATTGGTATCAGAGCCATGGGTCACGGGTTTGAATCCCTTGGGTTACATTGAGGGGGGGATAGAATCGTTTACCGTTGCGCCAAAAGCTTGAGCTATCAACGCTCGCTACAAACACCAGACTTAACCCAGATCCATGAGAGGCTCACTGCCATGTCACGAATCCTGAGGTCAGCGTTGAACGCCTCACTGACAAGGGGGTAGCTCACTGCCAACAATTTATGTCATTGATTTGCCACCTACCTTTGCTATTTGCTTATCCAAAGATTTTACAACAAGGTTAGGAGGTTATTTGTCTTTTGATTAGATGCATTTGTTCTTCAGAACTAGATATGGAACCAAAGTTACAATCAAATCTGAGCCATTATCCAAAAATCACCTTGAGCCTTGTACACCCAGTTCAATAAATGCCAACCTTTCCATTTTTTATCAAGAAGATTTGATTCCTGTTCAAGACCCAAGCACACCATTAGAGGGAATTCCCGATCTGGTTTTAGACTAGTGGGCAACATAGAACCATGAAACAGATCCATTTGAGCAGATGGATGAGATAGGCCTTCGTGTATATATGATCCAGGAGAAAAATACAGTCATTCCAAATCTGATTAAAGGAGAAAAGTAGCAAGCTATTGAAGATGAAAATGATGTTTGGGAACTTTATTTTTATGCTTCTAGAAGCAAGATTGGTGCTGGAGGAGGGGCTATTTTAGTTTCTCCCACAGGTGAGAAATACTATTCCTCTTTCAGATTTGCTTTTAGCTGTTCTAATAACACAGATGAATATGAAGCCTTAGTTCATGGATTAGAATGGGCCAGGAAGAGAAAAATCAAATGTTTAAAAGTTTTTGGAGACAGTGAGTTAGTTGTTAAATAAGTCAGAAACATTGTTGCTACAAGAAATGACTTGCTAAAATTATATAAGCATAGAGTTTGGGACATGATAGAAGAATTTGATGCATTTAATCTGATATTTGTACCTAGAACTGATAATAAATAGGCTGACAAGCTAGTTGCCATAGGAGTTGAATATGATATTCCTGCATAAATGAAGAATATTCATTCTCCTTTATATGTCAAAGTTGTTGTAAGACCATCAGTTCTAGATAATAATATTAGCTGGCAGGTATTTGATAGTGATGAACATATTGTAAATTTCTTAATGGAAGAGGTTAAATTTTTTTGCAGGTAATCAGTAGAAATTTTTACAGCAATATGATGATCAAATACTTCAGTTAAGATCAAATAAGCTACCTGAGGGCTTAGTGACCTTAGAATCAATCTTTAATACTGATGATCAAGTAAGAAAGGATAAGGCCAGTTTGTTAGTAAAGCAGGAACACTATGAACCTATTGAGATCTCTAAAGGGAAGTTACTCAAGCTTGGAAAGATATGTACAAAGGAAGAACAACAAGCATTCATCCAGCTTTGTCAAGAGTTTAGTGATATATTTGCATGGGAATATGGAGATCTAAAAGGTTTCAACCCAGAGTTGGCTCAGCATACAATTAAGCTTGAACCCAAGGCAAAACCTGTCAGACAGAAGCAAGGACCACTAAATCCTAAGATGGAAGTACTTATGAAGATTGAACTCAATAAACTCATTGAAGGTAATATCATTTTTCCTATCAAACATACTTCATGGGTTTCTAAATTGGTTTCTGTCAAAAAAAAGAATGGAGAAATTAGATTATGTGTTGATTTCCGTGATTTAAACAGAGCATCTTTAAAAGATCATTATCATTTACCATCTATGGAATAGATATTGCCAGTTGTTTCTGGATCAGAAAGATTCTCTTTGTTGGATGGTTATTCAGGTTATAACCAAATTCTTGTAAAGGAAGAAGATCAATACAAGACAACTTTTACCACAAAGTGGGGCACACTAGCATACAGAAAGATGACATTTGTCTTATCAAATGCAGAAACAACATTTTAGCGAGCAATGGACATGGCCTTTCAAGGTCTGATTAATAAGTTTGTGCTTGTATAATTAGATGATGTGAATATTTTTTTCTAAAAAAATTGAAGAGCATTTTCATCATTTAAGACTGATTTTTGAGAGATGTAGAGAGTTTGGGGTATCACTTAACCCAAAGAAGAGTATTTTTTCTGTTCATGAGGGTAAACTATTAGGACACATAGTGTTTAAAGATGAGATATCAATTGATCCTAAAAGAATCACTGCAATATTGGCATTACCTCTTCCTGCACACAAGAAAGGCTTACAGAGCTTTCTAGGAAGAATTAACTTTGTAAGAAGGTTTACTCCTAACATAGCCACACTTTTACAACCTCTCACAGCAATGTTGAAGAAGAATATTCCTTTCAGTTGGACCAAAGAAGGAAAGCAGAGCTTTGAAAAGATAAAGGAGGCACTTGCTGCTACTCCAACTTTGATAAATCTAAATTTTGATAAAGACTTCATTTTATATGCATTTGGCAGTGTGGATATTATATCAGCTATGCTTTGTCAGCAGAATGATGAAGGAATGGAACAGCCTATGGCATTTTTTAGACAAGTTCTGTATGACTATGAGGTATGATATTCTTTTGTTGAAAAGTATGTATTAGCTGTTATCAGGAGCCTAAAGAAGTTTAAACATATGATTTCAAATAATAGAATTCAATTAATGGTTGCTCATCCTATAGTGAAGGAATTTTTGCTTAGTAAATATTTAAGTGATAAGAGAGCAGGGTAGATAACAAAGGTTTTGGAGTATGACATCCAAATTAAAGTCACCAAGCTGGTCCGAGGCAAAGGAATGTGTGAACGACTTGCAGAAAATAAAAAATACAAGGAACTTGAAGGAGAAGCTGAGACAGTGCTTCAAAATGATGAAACAACTATTGTCCCAGATTCCCCTACAAGTTGGGTGCATGATATGATCCATTATCTACACACTGGTGATTGTCCTCAAGGCCTGAACAGATCTAAGAGAAGATATTACAAATTGTGGGCAATTCTCTATGTTGTGATTGATGGGATCTTATACAAAAGAGACTTTAACAATGTTTTATTGAGGTGTGTACAGCTAGATCAGACTCAAAAGATTCTAGAAGAATTTTATGATGAACCTTCTGGAGGTCACTTTGCAGCTAGAACAACAGCTCTGAAAATTATGAGAGCTGGCTACTATTGGCCTGACATGTTCAAGGATGCACATGAATGGGTAAAGAAATGTTTAAAATGTTTAGTTTTTGCAGGCAAACAAAGACTTGCATTCATGCCCTTACATCCAATTCAAGTGGAGCAGCCATTTGGCAAGTGGGGATTGGACTTTATTGGTCCTATCAATCAACCTTCAAGCCAAGGACACGAGTGGATTTTGACTGCTACTGATTATTTCACTAAATGGACTAAAGCAGTTGCCTTGAAAGAAGCTAATGAAACATTAGTCCTGAATTTTTATCAAGATCTAGTGTCCAGGTTTGGTTCTCCTAACTCTATTATTTCAGATAATGTTTTAGCATTTATTGGATTAAGGGTATCTGATTGGTCAGTCAAAAATAACATATTTCTAAATACTTCATCAAATTATTACCCTCAAGGTAATGGACAGGTTGAATCAACTAACAAAAATTTGATTAAAATCATAAAGAAAGCAGTTGATGAAAATTAGAGGTCTTGGCATGATAAGTTAAAGTTAGCCTTATGGGCTGATAGAATTACACCTAAAAGAGGAACAGGTAATTCACCCTGTGTGCTTATATATGGAAAAGAAGCCAAGATACCAATATCAGTGGAGTTACCCACTCTTAGTTACATCAAAGAACTAGAGTTACTTGAAGAACAACCAATGGAGGTCAGGCTTGCACAGCTGATAGAATTTGAAGAACATCCAATGGAGGTTAGGGTTGCACAGTTGATAGAACTTGAAGAAGTTAGATGATAGGCCTTAAAAACATTGGAAATACACCAGGCCCAAATGAAAAGGACATTTGATAAAAGAGTAATCCCAAGAGTCTTTAAAAAGGGAGATCTGGTTTTCAAATGGAATGAGTTAAAGAGCAGACCTGGCCAGCATACAAAGTTTGATGCAATGTGGGATGGACCATACATAATAACAGGATGCAAGCAACACAATGCATTCCAGCTTGCTAAGTTAGATGGAGAGGTGTTGCCAATCCTAGTTAATGGGATTCACCTCAAGTTATGCTATTAGAGATGCAGCCTTATGCTGCAAATAAGTGCTTTTGCACATTTAGTTCAGTTATTGTTTTGTTTTCCAAGAAGTGTTTTTGCACATGTTTCTCGCTTTGTTTTAAGCAAGTCAGTTTAGTTTCAGTTTTTAGTTTTGTTCCTGCTTTAAAGTTTCAGTCGGTTTTGAGCTGCATAAATTTTCCAAAGTTCAGGGCAGAAATGACTCTATGCCCAATGGAGTTGCAAAGGCTACTAGTTCTATGTTTGTTTAGCAGGCAAACACCCCTGAGAGGTCGCCAAAAATGTTACTAAATTTTTGTTCACACTAAATTTAGTTAGACCTAAGTGCAGTTGTTCAATAGGAATAAAAGAAAATATTAAAGTTATTGCATTTAATGAACAGTTGATGTCTTGACAAAACAAAGATGGAATTCAGTTGACAGGATAACCCATCAGTCCAATCAGGACTGATGAATCATCATGACAAGAGAATCAAGTTGTCAAGGTATCAATCATTCAAGAAATACAGTTGATCTAACATAGTGTTATCTTTCAGGAGTTATAAGACAGATTGATTATTCAGTTGATCAGATTTGAAAGAAAGAAAGAAATAAATTTATTTGAACTATTATTTCATGTCATATTTGGAACATACAATTCAATATTTGTTACTTTATCCTATGCATTGATTGAAAAAGAAACATGTATACACCAAGTGCATAAGATAAATTAACTGATCATATTTAAAAAGAGTGTTCAAATGTGTCCCACACAAGCCGTGGGAGTAACTAGACTGAGCAATGCAGACATGCAAGCTATACATCTGATGATAAAAGAAATAATAAGAACATATGATAAAGGTAAACATCCATCATTGCCTGAGCAAGAAGGTTGTTTTGTTGATGTTGATCTTTAGTCTTCATCTTCATTTCCTATCATCAGTTGAACCTACAAAAAATTGGGAAAAGTCCCGTAAGAGCTCTGGATGTTTAAATTATCATATTCTTTATCATGCAGACATATCAACTTGTCACATCATGCATTTCATATGAAAGATCAAATCAGACATGTGCTACAAGTCAGAGATCATAAAGAAGATCAATCAATACCATCGGATATATTTTTTATGCTAACTTGTTTGTTCACTGTGCAGGAATAGGAAAAGTAATGTTGCTGATTTGAAGACAAATAAACATGTGGAGAAAATGTGGCTCCCACAAGGGTTGAGCCCAGCATGTTTCATTTTTTATTCATTTGAAAAGGAATATCAGAAAAAGACAGGATGCATCATTCAAAGTACATCATGCATCATTTAATCAACTTATAGAGAGAGTATGTCATCATGACATTTATTATAGTTAATTGAAACAAATCATAATGCCCGAGTCAAGTTGACAAAATGCAGAAAATAGAAATGCAGTCATGAAAGGTATTCCTCTTGTTCATATCATTATCAAAATACTTTATTGCTGACATATTTCATGTCACATTTCACAAATTTAAACTTAAAATATGAAAATGAGATGAATAGCAGACTTATGATCAGATTAAGTATCAGTTTGCAAAGACATTATCAAACTAATCCCTATCTGTAGATGTTCATAATGGAACATAACTCTCAAATGCATTGTTGATTCAAGACCCATAAAAGATTGAGAGTTATATACATAATGAACATATGCAGATTAGAAAGAACAAATCATGCATTAAATGTTCAGGGATTAAAGGATAATATCAGATAAACCAGGTACAGATATCAAGTACAGGTATGATCAGTTGATCACATCAGATAAAGACATATATGCCAATCAAGTTTCAAAGGAATATCAGATAGAAAGAATAGGCTACAGGAGCCATCTCAAAGTACAACAGGTATTTATTTCATATCAGGTGAATAAATATTATGAACAAATGATAAATGTAGCTACAGTGTGAAGATATGCTACAAGAGCCTTCATTTTTCCTACAACAGTTGAAGGCAAATCACAAAGTCACACTGATGTGTTCATAAAGATCAAATACAGCTAAAACAAATGATAAATGTCATGCCTCTAAAAGGACAGGATCATACAGGTTTATCATGAATAGCATTTGACAGACATAATTGACAGAGGTACATTGAATGCTATAGTCTCATACATGTACAGGTATCATTACCTCTGACAAAATGGCAAGTGTATCTACAGGTATCTAATACACGAGAAATCAAAACATGCTATTGTAATACCTTTGACTGGTGACAGACAAGTATTTCATATTCATACATCATAATTGCTAACTGATAGAATGATGGAAGTGAAACAGTAAAAGATCAAATATATGCCATATATATGCTACAGTGATACTGATGATAGAGATACAAGTTATGCCTTTATCATTATACAGTTGATACAGTTATGACAGGCATATGCCATAATGAAGGACATAAAGAGATCAAAGACATGATATGCATGCTACAGGAGGATCAAAATGCCAAGATAAATGTGAAAGAGCAACATAATGATGATTACCTGACAGTGAACCAGCTAATACAAAATGGAATACCAAATTAAAATCCCTTGTATACAGGACTGTTATTGTATATCTTTTGCAGAAAAGGGTATACATCATTGTTCAAGGTTACAGAAATGAAATTGTTATCACTCATAGTGTTCAGAAGCCAGAGAGGAAGTTAAATAACTTGAAGAACAAGTCTGTATAAACATCATAAAATATTTCTGTATTATTGCATTTGAAATCGTAGTTCCAAATTTCTGAACCAAGTTTTATCTCATGCATAGAAATGAAAGAAAGATGCTTAGAATAGAGAATGAATATCATGCTTGTTATAGTGGATCCTCTCAAGATGCAAACACATGGATAAGTATAAAACCCTAACAACATTTCATGCATATAATGAAAAGACATAGCTACAATGTATTTGTTTGCCATGGCCATGACCAGAAGGTAGGGTTTTGTGCCTGAATAAAGACACCCAGTTGTCCAAATTTTGAAACCCTCATTTTCAAGAATGAACCCCTAGTTTTCATCTTATGTGCACAATGAAAGTAAAAGTTACGTAGAGGTGTTCTTACATCATAGCCATCCCTGAATGAGTGCTTTTTCTGAGATACCCATATGGGTTTTTTGTGAAACCCTAACACATTTTTTGCAGTTTCAAGAAAAGAATGAGGATACAGTTCATTTATGTCATAGCCGTGCCATAAAATGACAGTTATCATCATTTGAAGTCAAAACCCTTGTTACAGGTTTGAAACCCTTCATTTTTTTATAGAAGACAGTCAAGGAGGAAATAATATATGCATTTTCTGGTATGGCTGTGCTTATATAATGCATTTTTGTGCATTCCTGAAAGAAACCCTCATGACAGAAAATTGAAAACTCTTCAGTTTCATGTCAGAAGACCGGTGAATATGCTAAAGAAGGTGACTATGGCCACAACCATATAAAAAAAAGAGAAGGAATGAGTACCCAGATGAAAAGATTGAAACCCTTGTTTGTTTTTGAAATATGCAAAGATATTCAAGTATCTACAACAAGGAGAGGAATAGAGTTACCTTCAAGTAGTAGAGAGAAGAAGAGTGCCATGGTCGCGGCCTCCTTTAGAAGGGTTTTCTTTTCTTTATCAGTTTTTCTCACATTTTGCAAGAGGATTTCAACATACAGAACAAAGATATGGTCAAGGAAATGCTACATAATGGAAAAACCAAATATGGCCGCGGCCAATACCATTGAAAAGATCATAGAAATGAAAGAAATACCAGTCAAAAATTAAAATACAACACTTACCAGTTTATGCCGCCTCATTTCACTCAAGAAATGTAAGAGAAGCCACGGAGTTTGACCTCGGGAATACAAAGAGAAGCCATGGAAACCAACCAAACCCTAGTGCCAAGAAGTTGCAAAGCAGCGGCTGACAGAGGAGTAGATGAAATGACTTAGTGTTTTAGGTTTTCCACTCACTTTTGTTCGAAGATTCTTTTCTTCATTGAGTTTTTTGACTTTATAAAACTTAAATCATTGCCTTATCCATAATGCCGATGGGGGTCAAAACATTGAATCATGAGGTTTCCTAGCATCATTGTTAGGAATGGCCGACAAACTTGTAATATTTGCACATGGCCCCAAGTCAAAGAATGGTAAATCATGGAGAATGGTGGTTAATAGTCCTAAGGCAAGTTTTATACTTTGCAATATTCAAACAAATACTTATTACCTGGGGTCGACTACAAAATGGACAAAGAGAGTATTCTTTATGCCTTGAGGAGTCATCATTCAAGATCAAAGTCAAAGATATGTATGAAGACAGAATAGGTTTACAAGGTGGCAAACAGGGTGACAGTGTATTTTTGTTTTTTCATGAAGGAGATATGGAGAGGAAGAAGCCTTATTTTTGCATAAATGATACATATGGCAAAGTGGTAAGGTGACTTGGGTTTTTTATCTTGCAGAGAGAAGATATATGGCAGTAAGGCCATTTTGCATGTATTTGGAGTGATAAGGGTATATATTATTTTTAGAGGCATGGGGCATGCAAATGGATATATTTTTTCACAATGGGCTATAAGGAGATTTTAATTTCCTCAAAATCCTATTTTTGCTCAAATCATGCAAATTAGGCATATGTATTTGGAGAGATAAGAAGATTTTATTTTTCTTTTCATGCATGATTTTACAAATAAATCAAATGTAAATAAATAATCCAGTAGTATTCTTCAAAGTACTTTATTATTTTTCACAGATTGTAAAATCAAAAGTAGTACATGTTGTAACCAATAATAGAGTAATTATTTTAATTACTTTATTGCTTACTCACAATCAATTTTCCAAAAGCAAAATCATGCAAATTGATGAGTTGAGTTAACTAAGCCATCTAGAGGTTTCTTGCATGATTTGAGGAGCATTTGAGGGATCTTGGTCAAACATATGGAGAGGTCCAAATTGGAGCTATTTTTTCTCGATTTGTGGCAGTTTGAGCCCTTATTTTTGGGGATTTTTGAGTTTGCTCATGGATCACTTTGGAGGACTTATTTTTAGAGGCAGCTAGTTGTAGTCCATTTTTTGCATGCCTCTTTGTGACAGCAAGCTATATATTGTAAAGCAAAACTTGATTTTGCTAGTTCTTGCCTTTTTGCTCTTATACACTTTGAGAGAAGAAGGTTTTGTAGCTCATTTTTTACAGTTTTATAGAGATCAGCAGGTTATAGGTTCCATTTTTGTCTCTCTTGCAATATTTCCTTTATTTTTTGGAATCAAGTAGTTGCCTTTCCATTTGACGCTAATTGTATGAAGTGATTTGATGAAGTTTTACTGTGTTTAATTATTAAAACTTTTAAAATTATTGTCTCACTCTTACTTGCAATATTAAGCATAGTGATATTACAGGTCTTTGGTTGTTTTACAGAAAATAGTTGTTTTGTGTTGTGAAAAGTTATTTTCCTTCATAAAGAGTTTATTTTCCAGCCTTCCTCAGAAATACTTTTTGTGATATTTATGCCAAGATTGAATTGTGTGGGTCAGATTTCTGAATTCTGTTGTGAACCAGATTGCAAATTTTCCATCCTTACTAGGTGCACCACCAAATTTTACAGTTTTATTTCCTTATAGTTTCCTTCTTACCTTTTTCCAAAATAGAAAATCATAGTTTCAAAAATAGAATATTTTAAGGGAACTAGCCCACAATATGGAGGTTCAAACTCACTATAGGTCACCCACAGCCTGAGTTTGTCCTCATATTTCGAAGGATTGCAGTGTCATAGCTTTGCATAAGGGTGCAATCCTCATCGACAACAGACACAATGACTCCCTCTGAGCTATGGTATGGAAGGATTCCTACTGTTAAATATTTCAAAGTTTTTGGAAGCAAATGTTACATCAAAAGAGATGAAGAACTAGGAAAGTTTGATGCAAGGTGTGATAAAGGTATTTTCCTTGGGTATTCTACTAAAAGCAAAGCTTATCGGTCCTACAACAAAAGGCTAATAAAAATTATTGAAAGTACTAATGTTAAGGTTGATGAAGATATACAGAAGATTTCATAGGTTAATGGATATGAATCAGACGATTCTTCTTGCAGAGAAGAAGAATTTAAAGAAGAAGAAGTACAGGTTGAAGAACAAGAAGCTCCAAAAAGAATCCCTAAAACTCCCAAGTATGTGCAGAGGCATCACACTGAAGGCCGGATCATTGGTGATAAGAGCAAAGGTGTATCGACAAGAAGAAGATCTACTGAAGAACAAGTAAATCTATGTTTACTTTCTAAAGTTGAACCTAAAACAATGGTTGAGACATGCAAGGATGAGTATTGGATCAAGGCTATGGAAGAATAACTAATGTAGATTGAAAAGAATCAGACTTGGGAACTTGTACCAAGACAAGGGAATAAAAATGTGATTGGAACTAAGTGGGTATTCTGGAACAAATTGAATGAGAATGGAAAAGTGGTAAGGAAAAAGGCAAGACTTGTGTATAAAGGCTACTCACAAGTGGAAGCAATAGACTACGAGGAAACTTATGCTCTGGTGGCAAGAATGGAGGCCATTAGGATGTTTTTGGCTTTTACAACACAAGGATTTCAAAATATGTCAAATGGATGTGAAGTCTACTTTCTTGAATGGTAAGTTGGAAGAGGAAGTGTACATAGAACAACCGGAAGGATTTCAGTTGTCAGATAAGCTAGATATGGTTTGCAGGTTGATGAAGGCACTATATGGATTGAAGCAAGCTCCCAAAGATTGGTATGCAAGGTTAGACAGGTATTTCTTATAGCAAGGATTCAATAAAGGTACTACAGATAGCAATTTGTACATCAAAATAAGTGAAGATCAAATTCTGATTGTGGAAGTGTATCCTAAGGTTGATCAAAGCAAGTACAAATCAATGATTGGAGGATTACTGTATCTGACTACTACTAGACCAGATCTTATGCATGTAGTTTGTCTTGTGGCTAGATTTCAAGAAGATTGCAGAGAGTCACATGTTATGGTAGTGAAGAGGATATTCAGATATTTAAAGGGTACTTCTGATCATGGCTTGTGGTATCCAAAAGATACTGACTTTACTCTTAAGTGCTTATAGAGATGCAGATTGGGCTGGTTATGTAGGTGATAGGAAAAGTACAAGTGGTGGTGCATTCTTGCTTGTATACAGATTGGTGTCTTGGATAAGTAAGAAACAAGATTCAGTGTCTTTATCTACTGTAGAGGCAGAGTATATTGCTGCAACATCATGTTGCACATAGGTGTTATGGATGAGACAAACCTTGAAGGATATCAAAGTTATGTATGATGAGCCAATTTCCATTTTCTGTGATAATACAAGTGTTATTAACATTTCAAAGAATCCGGTGATGCATTCAAGGACAAAGCATATTTCAATTAGGTATCACTTTCTGAGAGAGAAGGTTGCAGAGAATGAAGTGAAGCTTGAGTATGTGCCTACAAAGGATCAGGTGGCTAACATATTCACTAAGGCTCTTCCTAAGGATACTTTTGAGTATCTCCAGGAGAGGTGAGGGGTTATTGCCCCTCCTTCGAACTAGATGCATAAGGAGATGCATTAGTCCAGTGGACTTCAAGATTCATTATTTTCTGGACTGATGTTGGAGGCCACCTCTCAGGGGGAGCAAGTAGTGGTCATGATGGTTGTTGTAGATAGGGGGAGTAAGGTTAATATAGTTTGGTGTGCACTCCTAAGGGGAAGTATTCAGAGTAGTGAAAAGAAAAGATGATGTGACCTGATAAGAGTAAGCCCTTTGCCATTGATGTCAAAGGGGGAGACAGAGTAATGTGAAAAAGAAAAGAATCAGTGTCGAGGGAGAGAGTAATATGTGTAAAAGAAAGGGGAAGAGTAAGAAAGAAAAAAAGTTGGTGCAGATTTGTGTCTTGATGGTTTTTCAGATTATGTGTTTCCATCAATGACAAAGGGGGAGATTGTTGCAAGTATGTGCCATCGGTGTTGTCATTGGTGTCAACTGTGTCAAGACAACAATCTTGTGTTGTCATTGGTGTCAATTGTGTCAAGAGTATGAGTAGTTTATGTTGAGCAGAGATCAGAGATAAGGTTGAGCAGAGTTGAGGATGTTGCATGATATGAGCTATTTGATTAAGTTGTCTTGCTAAAGATGATTTGGTTGCTTCGTAGAGGTGCTAAAGATGTTGAGAATATGCTTATGTTGGTTGGTTTCCAAGTGATTTTGAGAAAATTTGATTAACAAAGGAAGTAGTGTGTTGAAGATGTGTTATGGCTTAACAAAGTAGTGTTCTGGTTTTGCTCTGCATTTCTTCCTTATTGAAGATCTGCTTTTGCGGTTTGAATATGATGTTCAAAGGTGTTCAAAGATGTTATATTCCATGTTTTGTGCTCCGGTTTGCTATGCAGAGAAAGTTGTGTTCACCAGTGTGTGGATTGTGTTTCTGGATTGTGCAGAGGTGTCTGGGAGAAACTGTTTTGCTCTACATTTCTCTGCAGATTTGTTTCTGGCTTTGCGGTTCTGGATTTATGCTTATAAGGTCTATATCTTTCTTTAGTTCAAGTGGTTCGTGGTTTGGTGCTCCACAAGTTCATTTCTTCAATTGCAGTTGATAACAGAGTAATCTAAGTGCATGAAACCTCTTGAGGTGCACAATATGTTAGTGTAGAAGATTATTATTGTTATTACTTATTAAAGTAATTATGCATGTGCATTATACACTTGGCTTAAGCCATCTTAGGTGGCTATGTGGCGACTTGGAGAGTTGGTCAAACTCGTCCAAGGTATGTGGTGCCTCCTCCTTTCCATTTGGAGGAACAAACTTGCCACAACTCTTAGCATGTTTGGAGTCGACTTCTTAAGCGAATCAAACACTTCACCTATATGTACACTCTCATTGTTCATAATTCATTATGCAGTTTGACTTTTTACATTTTTGTGCTCACTTTTGCATTGCATTGTTTATTTTCTCTCACAAGCTGAGTGTGCAGTTTCCTAACTTCCGTGGCTCATCAATGCTAGTAAATGTTGCAGATATTTTGGCTAAACATCAACGTGGTATCAGAGTCATTCTAAGTTTCATTTGTTGGTTCGATTTTTTTTCAAAAACATTATGCATGCAAATTTTATTTGGTTTCCTATGTATTTTGTCTCCGCAACATTATGTAGAGGGTGAAAGTCCAAGGCGTTGAAAGCCATTCTATGTGTGAGGGAAAGAGAGGTTGACCCTTGTGTGATAGGCCGCTCTAGCCTTTCCATTTGCAGGGCCGAACCCTTTATTTTTGCATTGTGCAGGCCAAGACAATCAAGAGGAGGTTGACGACTTTTTTTAAAGATGTGTATGGCTTATATAGGCTCATAGCTTGCATGTATTGAACATGCCTATGGGTGTGCTTTGGCATCTATAAGGCACCCAATTCATCCTTGTAGAGGCTCTCCCGAATTTGTCCCTATGGAGGTCAAATCTAGAACCCCAACTCGCCTAAACCCCAATTTGCCACTGTGCAGGCCGAATTTATTTGTGTTATTCGCCATTAGGAGGCTGATTTCATTCTGTGAAGGCCGATTTCTTATTTGGGGAGGCTGATTTCATTTTGGGAGTCTAATTTCATTATGTGGAGATCAATTTCATTTTTTGCAGAGAGGGAGCAACTTGGTTTTGCAAGGGTTGTTTTGAATCCAATGGCCATCAAGTTTAAAGCAATAAAAAGAGGCCAGCCAGAGGGGGCTTAAGTCCACCCTATTTTTCTCCAAATTTTTTTAATCTTTTATCAAATTGATTTAAAAAAATTGTGACAAATTATTTTAGACAAGGCATGTAATTTTTTTAGTGCAAATTTTGGCAAATAGGCAAATTGATAAATCAATGTAACATTTGACTAGTAACTTGAAATTGAGTGTTGATTTTTTTGAAAGTGATTATTTTTTTGAGCCCGATCCATTGGAATTGATTTCATACTATTGTTATAAAGTGCCATTTTCATTCCAATTCGATCACACCTATGCACTAAGTTATAAAGTGCCACAAATCTGGGGGATAAAAAAATGAGTTATGGGGGAGGGGGTGTCTTGTGTCGTGTCTAGTGTGCACTTCTGCATATCCCTGAATATTTTTCTACATTTCTAATTTTTTGCAACAATCTGGTTAAACATGGAGTCAAATCGCCCTATTAAGCCTCTCACACCTTTTAATTATCATGAGTGGAAATTTGATATACAACTTATGTTAAAAAATAAAGGGTTGTATAGGGTAACTATGGGTACTAGAAAAAAAAAACCTAATGCTGTTAAAGATAAAGAAAAATGGTTTAACAAATGTGATCAAGCCTTCAAGTTTTTGTCTAAACCTATCTCCTAAACTATTATTTCATGTAGAGGCCTTGAAAACACCGAATGAAGTTTGGCAAGCCTTAGAAAAACTCTTTGGGAAGGTTGATGAACTAAAAAGTCATGAGTTAGAAAATGAACTCATAGGTTTAAGTCCTAGAGAGTTTGACACCTTAGAGGATTATTTCACTAGGTTCAAATTATTAAGATTACAGTTGAAAGAATGTGGGACAGAGAAAAAAGAGAATCGATTCATCATTTCTATACTTTTTAAACTAGGTCCTGACTTTTATGTGTTTGCATCTACCTTTTATACCACCAAAAGGGCTCTTGGAGCCACATGGTCAATGCCTTCATTAGATGACTTCATTGTTGACTTATCTAGGGAGAGAGACAAGTTAATACAAATGGGCACCATGAAGACTTCTAAACCTCACACTCTTATTGCTGGAAATGGGAAAAACAACAAAGGAGAAAGACAAAAGGACAAGGAAATCATGGAAGATAAGAAATCTGAATCCTCAAAATCAAACACTGAAATCTTTTTTGATCAAGGGAAACCTATAAAAAAAAAGCTAAGTGTGCATTTTGCAAGAAAGTTGGACACAATGAGAATACATGTTTGAAGAAAAAGATTAACCACCTCACAAAAATTCTTGAGGAGATCAATATAAGGGATCTCGAATCTAACCAAGAGTCCTCATCAGCACCAGAAACATTTATGGGAAATGCTCTTGTTGCATCTACAATCTCTTAGACTGGAACATGGATTCTTGATTCTAGAGCTTCCCATCATGTCTTCTTCACCAACTTTCTCCTCTACATTAGAACCTACAGATACATTTAAAATCATGATGGCTAACAACACTTACATGAGTTTTTGTGGGAAAGGAACTATTGACTTGGGCGAAAGATGTTTTATTGATGTCCTTTTTGTTGTTAAATTGTCCAAAAATCTCCATTCCATATATCAGATTACAAATAGTGGAATAGGGAAGACAGTAGAGTTCATTTCAAATTCGGTGATTATTTGAGATTTGTAGAACAAAGAGGTTGTTGCAATTGGCAAGGTTGATAATTACTCTCATCTTTATACATTCTCACATTTTTCTCCTAATGATTCCTTCTCTATGATTCACACTCCTGCATCTAGTGTGAATAGTTCATTAGAGGCTCAACTTAGCCACCTTGAACCTTCGTGTTCTTAGGACAAGCCTGACATCACCTCCATCATCAATTGTTGCTACATTAGAGTTTCAAGTTGCTTCATAGATGGCTTCCAAAGATTTTTTACAGTAGGACTTCATGTGGGATTTGGATTGTAGCCACATGGCATGCATTGACATTCCACACATTTCTTCTATGGATCTTGCAGGGATTGTAGGACTATCACCTTCAGGTGTTTTGTATAGTGTCTAGTACACTTTCTCATTTCTTCTCTCTTTTGGAGGAAAGTTTTTTCCCATTGGATTTTCTTTCTTTCTCCACTTTATGAGAGATTGCATTGTACATGGGTACCTCATTAGGCCTAGTTGCTGGGACCCATCTTTCTTTGTGTCCACCTAAGCTATGCTTAAGGGGGGTGTTAGTGTAGAAGATTATTATTGTTATTACTTATTAAAGTAATTATGCATGTATATTCTACACTTGGCATTAAGCCATCTTAGGTGGCTATGTAGCGACTTGGAGAGTTGGTCAAACTCATCCAAGGTATGTGGTGCCTCCTTTCCATTTGGAGGAACAAATGCACCACCACTCTTAGCATGTTTGAAGTCAACTTCTTAAGCGACTCAAACACTTCACCTATATGTACACTCTCATTGTTCATAATTCATTATGTAGTTTGAATCTTTACATTTTCATGCTCTCTTTTGCATTGCCTTGTTTATTTTCTCTCAGAGGTTGAGTGTAGTTGCCTGACTTATGTGGCTTGTTGACGCTAGTAAACGTTGCAGAGATTCTGGCTAAACATCAACACAATATTCATAGACTCATCCATTTCTTGGCCATCTGAAGTAGCTATCTTGTATGCTCCTAATTCATATTTAGAAATGATTATGTATGATCCCGACTAATTTGTCTTGAACTTGCCCTTTTTGTCTCTGTTCTGATGTGTGTTCTTTTGGTTCTCCTTGAGGACAAGATCACCTATTTCAAATTCTCCAATGTGGATGTGCTTGTTATAACTATGACACAATCAATTAGATGATAAGCTTTAAGGTGATTCAATGCATTGAGCCAATGCTCATCCGAAAGTTCAAGCTCACGTAGTCATGCCACTCAGTATTCCCCATTTGTAATGAGATCATGCAAGGAAATGTGCAAAGATGGTAGCTTGACCTTGATTGACAAGATGACTTCAATGCCATAGATAAGGGAATATGGAGTTGCACCTATAGGGGTGTTTATGCTGATGCAGTATGCGCATAGGGCAGCATTGAGATGAAGATCTGCCAATCATGACAAACGTCATTGATGATTTTCTTAAGGATTTTGATGAGGGTTTTGTTTGACGCCTTAGCTTGGTCGTTACCTCGTGGGTAATAGGAGGCATGCAGAATTGGTTATGAAGAGCGCGCACTTCATAGTTTTTGAAGGACTTGTCATTGTTAGTGATGATGGTAAAGGGAATACCATAATGACAAATGATGTGATGGAGGATGAATTTGGAGATTTGGGTTCCAGTGGTGTAGGTGAGTGGAACAACTTTAACCCATTTGGTAAAATATTTAGTAGCTGTAATGATGAAATTGTGTCCACTGGAGGAAGATGGGTTTATCTTGCCAATGAGATCGAGGCCCCATGTAGAGAATAACCATGGTGTAGTGAGTGATTAGAGAGCTTTTGATGGTGCACATGAATTAAGTCATTGTTCTTTTGTCAAGCAACACACTTCTTAACATACTCAAATGTATCAAATTCCATTGTAGGCCAATAATATCTTATTTGAAGAAAATTCTTGGCTAAGGTCATACCATTGTTGTGAGCACCACAAATACCATTATGTACCTCTTGGATCATGAGTGCAGCTTCATCTGAGTTAAGACATCTAAGTAAAGTACCATCATAGCCCCTACAATAGAGTGTACCTCTAAGGAGGGTAAAGTGAGATGCTTGGTGAATGAGGGATTTGCATTGGTTGGACGAGAAATGAGGTGGGATGGTTTGGTTGTTGAGGAAGGTGTATATGTCATTATACCAAGGGGGATTGAAACCAACAGCTTCATACACCATTTCGGTGTCTGGGACATCATACGTTGGGACTAAAATCTATTCAACTAGGAACCAATATTCTTGGGTATCGAGGTTCCATTTCCAAAAGAGATCTGATTGTAGCCATAGCATCAACGACCTTGTTATTGATTCAGGGGATTTGTGCAAAAGATATAGCTAAGAAGTATTGTTTAAGGCTATCCACCATATGCTTGTAAGGTACGAGCTTGTCATCCTTAGTAATATGGTCATTAGTCTCTACGCATCCATAGTGTAGAGTGCATCTAGAGATATGTGGTGGGGCCACCACAAATTTTCAAGATGACTTATGGATGTCTAGGAATTTGTTCATCTATTTGACCTACATTCCCAACGAATCTAGCTAAAACTTTAAAAAGATAAGTGTATCTTTTTCTTATAGAAAAAGTCATTCGCGGCCTAAATTACCTATTCAAGATGATGTATCCTTGAATTTCATATATAAGAAAATCTTGTAGACTACCAGGGTGCCTAATTTGACATTCTAGATGTAGCAAATGTAATTCTCTTGATTGAAGGAATGGCGTGCATGTGCTTGATGAAGTTAATGTATGCTTGGGAGTGAGTAAATTCCTATAAAAGACAATCTAATTCATTCTAGGTGACAACCTTTGCTTGGTAGTTGTTGAAGGTTGATATTACAAAGAATGGTACCTCCTCCTAGTTATTTATAGTCATTAGGTAATTTGATGGAGATAGGGATGGTCTACCGCAAAATAGGTAATTTGAGAGACTGAGGAACTTGATGCTATATCCTTTGTGTTTGAGATAATTTACACCTCAGCAAGGAGTTGAATGCATAGGTTTGTAGCATCATCAACACATTCACCCACCTTGAGGCCAACCAGTACTAGATTTTGAGACACCTAGACACTTTGTAGGCTATTGTGGTTTCCTTGGGTTCCACCATTGAGGATTTGAATATTTGAGAGGAAAACAAATTAGATACTTTTTGTTATGTCTTTTTAATGCAACAAGCCCTATAAAAGTTGTATAACCGTGCCTTGGTGTAGTACACTTTACCTTTGGGTCTCTATGACTAATTATAATGTTGCATGGTGGACCAAGGGAAATGAAATTTGTCGTGGGTTTTATGTTAGCAATTGCAAATGCAAAATGAGTCAATGGCTGTTAATCACCAATTAGATGAGCATTGCCCCACTCACTATAAATAGGAACATTTTCCCTTGAGTCCCAATCTTTTTGTCTTTTGGTCTTTTGCTATTTCAATATTGTGGTATCCTAGTATGATCTTTCTTGCTAATAGAAATAAATTGAGATAGTAACTTGTGTGGGTTCAAACTTCATAATTTGTAATTTCTTGTGAAGGTTTGTCCATACCACATGGGAAGTGAATCTATAACAAGTTATTTATTAATAATACAAATTAGACTCTAATAATCTCGTGGTCACATGTACTTATTCTATTTTTTGATTAATTTTCTAGTCCTGATAACACACTCCTTTGCACTGAAATACTTGATTTCTAGATATAAACATGCTTTTTCTAAATGTCCATTTTTTGAGCTTCTTAATTGGTTAGTAAATACTTTAGTTACTTTAAATTGGGTGGAAGCATGGAGTTGTGTCCCATTGGTGGGCCAAAAAAATGTATAGCAAAATTAGTGAAAAATACCCAAGGGTTCAATCCAAGGGAGAGTCAATGGAACCCCATTAGTGATGTGTGGCACCATGTGGTGGAGGGAGTTTCATTGATCAAAAAAATATCAAAAACTTATTTTGCACTCTATATCTTGTTTCAATGGAAAAAAATAATAATCTTGAGATATATGAAAAGGGAAATGTGTTATGAGAAAATTCAAGTCTACATTTCTATTGTTAACAATTAAAAAATAATAATAACTAAAATATTTGATAAAAAATAACCAAAAAATATCCCTACACTAAATATTGGAGTTAATAATCTATGTCCAAGAAATCATGAAGCATATCTATTTGTAGTTTAAGTTATGCATTATGGGAAAATGTTACTCAATAAAAAATAGTAGAAATATAAGAAACATTTTATCAAAATTGAATCAAATATGATAGAAATGTATTTTATAAATTTAAAAAATTATAAATTGAATTTACATATAAAATGTTACAAATCATTAGTTTACATCATCCTTAAATTCTTGATAGTTTGTTCATTTTAATTGATAGAATGTAATGAATACTAAAAAATGTCTACAAACAATAAAGATGTAGGACACACTATTGTATTGAAAAAATATACATTTGCAATAAACTCTGAAATTTTGAACAAAATGATAAATATAAATATATAATAAATTTCTAATGTAAAAAGGATCATTCAAGAATTAAGAATCAAAACCTTCTCTTATTGTATTAAGCTAAAAATAAAAATTGAAGAAAAGATTGCATTATAAAAATATATTATAATAAATTGGTCACATGCACATCATGCTACAAGAACGGAGTAGTCTTTCATTTACATATTCTAGTTTCTGCAAAATCTCTTCCATTTTTGTAATCTTGAGTAGGAACTATTTTTCACAAATGCTTCACTATAATCCATATTTAATCTATTTATTGGTAGTGTTTTGCAAATTTCTTCTAATATAGATTCTGGAACAATGTTAATAAATTTGTGGCCATAGAAATTTGACTCATAAACACAACAAATCTCTATATGTGGATAACAATGAGGCCAGTAAATGAGAATTAGGTGGATCGATTCGATTTGAGAATCAAATGCACTACAAAATGTAGTCCACACGTCAATTTTGATAATTAAATTTTCAATTTCCTGTCTACTAAAATGAAGCATCCATCCACAATACCATCCATCTTTTTCCAAGGCCAACAATGCTAACCCTTGCAAGTGATGCTTGACTCTATGAATGATTTTATTTCTAATACTTGGCTATTAGAAGTGGAAAGCATGTTGTACAATACATACCAGTGCGACTTTTAAAAAACAAAAAGTAGAGTGTACAACTTTAAAGTTAAAAAAACATAAATTCACAATTAGCTTGAATCAAGATAATAACGTACCTTTTACATTTAGCTTTAGTAAAGAACATCACTACTTTGTTTTTCTTCTATCACTATAAACTTTTCCAATATAGGTTTGTAAAAATGAATCACAAATTTATAAATTACACAAAGGATGCCTCTAAATTTTATCCCCTAACTAGGTGCCAAAGTCCAATAAAAACTAGCAAGATCACTCTCTACCTTTTGTCTCCATGACTGTAAAGACCCAACTAGATCATAAAAGAAAAAACATAACTCGGCCATTTAATCATTATTTTAAAAAATAGTTAATGTAACTTCTAGTTTTACTGGATACTCAAGCAAGGTAATGGATTATTCATTTCAAGAGGAAGATAAAAATATGTTTACTATAGAGGATGATGAATGGGTATTGAATTCGTAAAAGGTTGCAAAGTTGTTGGGTATGTATTCATGTCCTCCACTAGGGAATATAAATTTGCAAATCGAAAGTCCTCTGTATGGGTGGAAGAGTGTAGACGACAACGGCTTGTGCAATTGCAACTTATGAAATTTAACTTTCTAGGCGATCTGTTATAATAGAATGTCGTCTAGCTTTACAACTTTGGGTTCCTTGTGAAATCTGGTTTATATACAGAATGAGATCATTTCTAGTAAGCAGTTTGTTTCATATCATGTGGGTATCTTGCCCACTCTACTTAAATATCATCCATTCCAATGGTCAAACAATCAATAGCAATTTTATGCCTCATTTACAACAAAAAATGGTATATATTTGTCTTATTTTTATTAGCCAAAATTAACCTTTGACTATCTTGTCCTTCCATATCTCTCAAAACTTTTTTGAAAAAAAAAAAAAATTCATAGAGATACAATTTGATTTCAGGAATATTTTTTATTTCTAATTTTAAAACTATACACCATGTGAAAAAATTAAAATTGGTAAGTAAAAAAACCATTTAATTTGAAATGTGATTTTTTTTTGGTTGATTAAATACATCCATGGGGATGCTCCCTATATTGAAATTTAACCCAAAACTTTAACAGTGTCTGTTTCATTACATCATCTCCATCTTGGGAGTAAACCAGGTATATACTTTACCCTGGAATATTATATCAATTGTTATCTATTAACATATATATCTCCTATGTCCATGGAAATATTATAACTAACAAACTGAAACTATAATACTGTAAACCCCTAAAGACCTTAAACTAGCACCCAATCACCTTCAACCACCTCTGCATCCGCGTTCACAAAACTTTGCACCCAATTTCCATTGTCCTACAATGCAAGAACCTGTTTCAAAAACCCCACCGCTTTATCAACCTTTTGCCTCCTAGCTAGGAATGCTCCCTCCCTGTTTGAGATGACAAACGGGTGCACACAACCATGTCTCCGTTGTGATTTAACCTGTGAAAGTCCTCTAGGAGTGGGACTCCATTGTCATATCTTGTTGTAGCTAACACCTCGTCTTGATGAAGGCCTTCGATATAACAGCTACGTCCTCCTTTAATTCACCAAAATCCAAAAGTGACGCTACGAACATAGAGGAGACATCTATGTTTACCCTGTATCTATGATCCGCCATTAAAAACTCATCACCTAAAATCCATTGAAATGTCAACAGAAGGATCCCATTCTTTGTTTTAAAAATGCTTTGAAGCCTTTTCTTCGACACCAATATGAGGAAGACAATTTGTCGCCGAGGGCAAGTGAGCCTTATTGAAGTGTCCATTCTTCTCTACCAAACCCCAACAACTGAACTAGCGATTATAACATTTGAAATGAACAAAATTTACAACTCTCTGAATACATCCTCCTCCGGTTATGTGATGCATTGGCAAAGGACCAATACATCAATTCTGCCTTTATTCCTTTTCCATCCTACATACTTGTTTCAGATGTCAAGTGATCTGAACCATCTTTAACAATAAATGCCATAATCATCCCAATGTCATTCGCATACAATTAACTGCCGGAAGTCACATCAACTATGATCTCCTCTTGCCTATTAACAGCTAAGTTAGCTAACTCATCCACCTCCGAGTTAGCTTCTCTAAACACATGGTTTAGAGTGTGATCCTCAAAATTGCCCAACAATTCCAAAATTTCATCAAGAAATGAATGAAACTTCCAACAAAGAACTGCTTTTGTCTTGACAAAGTTTATAACAATAGAGGAGTCTCCTATTTCCAATTTCTGAATACCCAAACTTATGCTTGCTTGGAGACCTAGGATTAAGGCCTGAAATTCGGCCATGTTGTTGGTTGCATTACTCAAGCTCTTCGACACTTTACATATCACCTTTGCCTCCCAATCCTTCATTATACATCATGTCCCTGAAGGACTCGGGTTGCCCTTTGAGGCACTGTGAAAATTCAATTTAAATCAACCCATCTCAGGGGGAAGCCATTTAGCTTCCATATCCCATGCAACGGGGCATATGAGAGCCTGCGCTCATCCTAGGCGACTTCACTGCCCTCTAAACTCTCGTATTGATGACCGTGTTCAATGTTAAATTATGTCCTTCAAACCACACTAATGATGCAGTTTAGATGGAGAATGAGATATGTACAAAAATACAAACATAGCATTGTGATAGTTCAATCATCGTCTCTTTCTCTGAGGATTGAAAGATTGTTTGGGTTAAAATCAAGAAATAGATTAGAAGATGATACAATTTGTCTGCAGATAGTTACAAGGCATGCCAAATTCTAGTGTCTTATGAAGTGTGCCATAAGTAGTAGTAATAAGCAGTCAAAACATACATAATTTAATAGGTTTTTACCACGGCAAAACGAGCGTGAATGGAGTTTTTGAATGTGTAGACGGGAGATGGTATTGGAAACGCAAGCAGCGCGAGCAGAGTTTTTGTTTGCGCGAATAGTGGGAATGGTTCTGCAGGTATTCCGACAACTCAGGAAGTGCTGGGGGACACCGTTGGTAGGGATTCGATGCTGGTTGACCCTCCTGTTCAGTCTGGTGGACCGTTTCTATCCTCTGGCATTTCTGGCGGAGCCAGGGTCTGCCCTGGGATTGTTGGCCACCCTCAAAAATCGTTCATTGATGCTGTGAAGGGTGCAGGTTCTCTGGCTCGCTCTTCACAGACAAAATCTCAACCTTTGCTTGTTGCCCGTTCAACCCTTGTCGTGGTGTGTGGCCCTGAGGTTTCAGAGAACAAAGAGTTCTACCTAAAGCACTGTGTGATCTGCAAGTTTAATGGGTTTTGGCCTTCTCTCCTTGATCTACATGTTTCGGTCAGTGAGTCATGGAAGCCCATGGTTGAAGGTAAGATTGAAGTTTATCCCTGTGCTAAGGTTTTTTTCATTGCTACTTTTGCTTCCCCTGAAGAGCGGGATTTAGTGTTGGATGATAGGGTTTGGTTGTGGGGTGAGCACTCGCTCTCCATCAAACCTTGTGCTCGACTTCCGAATCTTTCCCTTCAGTTTTGTGAGGATTCTTGCTATGAGGCCATAGGCAATGCTATTGGTCGGTTCTTTAAGGTAGATTCTACTACCTCAGATATGGGGCATACTACAATTGCCCAAATCTAAGTTGATATTGACATCTCCAAGCCCCTTCATGGAGATGTGATGATGGTTGGGGAAAGGCCTTGGACGCAACAACTTGATTATGAGGCCCTTTCTTTCAAATGTAGAAGATGTTTTTCTATTGGCCACTTGACCTCAGGTTGTCCTCACTCTCGCCGCAAGAATGCGGCAACTAGATGGAAGAATACACTCATGGATCACCTGATTGTGTGTGACTCTCCAGATGATGGCTCCTCTCAGGGAGATGACTCTCCTCAAGATTCCTTGCTTGTTCCTCATATTCCTGAGGATGTGGTGGAGAATATGGCTGTTGTTTCGTCCATTCAGGTCGAGGCCCCAGCGTCTGCTCCTGTTGTTTCTTCAACTCTTCGTGGCTAGGCTGCTTCTTCATCTACTCTAGTCACTCTTTCAGTTGTGCCTGCTTCTGGTTTAATCTCTTTGTTTGCGCCTTCTTTGGCTATTTCTACAAGGGAGGACCCCCCCTCTCGCCACACTCTAAGGACTTTGACTCAGAAGTTTCTTGGACTGTAGTTCAACATAGAAAGAAAGGGCTTCCCAAATTTGTTGTGGAGCTGCGCCCTAGGGCTAAGGGTGTTAGGTTTGCTTGTTCGGGTTTTGCTATTGATTAGATCCCTTGTCTAGTTTTTTTGCTGTCAGTCTGCATCCTATACACTGTTTGGGTTGCCTTTTGGGCTATTGGTTTCTTACAGCTTGTTTGTTGTTGTGTTGTTATGTCTAGTTTTCTGCCCTTGGGGCCTTGTTTGTAAAGGGTTCAGCCCCTTGTAAGCTGCTTACCATAATCAAAACATACATAATTCAATTATAATTATAATAAAAACTTAAAAGTAAAAAATCATAGAAAATTAATGCTCTTATGCACAAATCCAATTAAAATGAGCTTAACTTATAGAAGCATCTGGCTTTCAAAATTAGGCCCTAAGTGTAAATTATATTATATAACCCTTGAACACAAAAATCAAGGCAAAAACTCTTATGAATTGCAATTCCTTACAAACACGATCAAATGATTATGATTAAACTAACATATTTATAATTAAAAAATATATCTAAAATACATCAGTAATATTATGAAGGATTTTTCTTTAGATTATTTACCAGTCTAATGAGGGCAAGATGAGCATTATGTTCTCTAAATTATTACCCAAGAATAACATTAACCAAAGTAAAATAGGTATGCAAAATTTAATGAATTGCACATAGAATGAACTCACAAAATATGAAATGCCCAATCCAAGATTTCTTTCTTCTTATATCTAACATAATTAAAAATTCAAAAAGGACCAAAGAAAAACAACCACTGAATGCATACAAGTACCCTCAATTTATAGAAGCAAGAGGGCATTTTGGACATAAATTCCCACTACCCACTATAAAATGATTCCCTCTAAAATGGCTCCACTTGTCCTTAATTTTATTTATGAGAATATTGACATAAAGCTATTTTGTAACTCTAGACTAATTACTTCTCATAGAATAATTTCGTGTCATAGAATATTATGCCAAGTGTCACACCCTTCTCTTAGAAAGATAAAAATTAAAACTTTTAAATGAATATAATATACATCACTAATATATAACTCTATAAAATTTCATTCATTTTCAAATATACCATCAATTAATATTCATCTTAAAACATCTCCATCTATCAATATCTTACAATTTATTTTATTTTCTCTCTAACATATATAATTCCAATTTAGAAATCAGTTATAATTTCAAACCCTTAATTTAATCATCCACAAATTTTTTCAATAACTACCTTTTTAATCAATTAAACTAGAAAAAAAAACAAAAAAGCATTTTCCTAATTTAAGTCATTATTTCCTAACATGATTATTTTCATTAATACCAAGCATAAATATCAGTTCATACAAAGTAGGTAAACTGCCCCAACAAATAAAATTGTTATCAGCCACATAAAAGCATGACCCAAGAATGAGGGAGGCATCAGTCCAAGATTAGTAATCACAGTACTAAGACTCCCACGACTTTACCAGTGATGAGGAGATAAAACATTTACGCCAGTCAGAAGAGAGAAAAACGCCACTGCCAGAAGACCCACAACCTCCCTGAAATTTCAGTATTAACAGAATGACCTTATTTGGAGTCATACACAGTGGATGTGCCTCTTGCAAGCCCACTTGTATGATTTAGCATTACAACTTCTACTAAACCATAAATTGAGAGATTGTGTGTGATAAACTTTTGAAGAGTTATGCCTATTGAAATTCAAGATTGCATGTGAAAGTAAGAAAAGTATAAGGGGATTCATTTAAGGGAATATACTTTCATATATTTTGTTGCATGTGTAATCCATTGTTGTTTATATGTTATAAAAGAGGTATTTTAGGTGTAAGTCAGTATACTAAATGCCTATTGACAAATCTAAGGTATTTGTAAGCATAGGGTGTGGCTTAATTGAAGACCTAATGTTTGTATATATTTTCTAATAGACCTCTAGGAATACCTGTTGATGATTGTTTTTAGACAAGTCAACAATAGAGTAAAACACTAGAGTATCCCACTCTCTCTTGAACAAAGTTTCTCGAATGCTAAACAAAGTGATCAGTCGAGATAACTCCAAGGTTCCTTTTCTTATGATTCGCGGTGGATTAACTCAATGACTTGATGTGATTTTGCTGGTGAACACAAAGGGACTTACACAATTGTTCTAACTCCTCGATTTGTTTCACTTATTAGAGGCAGACACTTGGAATATCTAAGCACTACAACCTTTTAACGTATGATATAGCAATGATGTTCTTCAATTCTAATTCCTAATCATGATAGATAAACAAAGTGCAAAAGGTAAAGGTTTTAGGAAACTACTCTAATCCTAGATGCAAGAAATGATTATCGATCCGGTGGAATCAACCAACTTTGTTTGGCCAAGTTGAAACAACTACGCAAGGTTGATGCAATCTTCTAAGGGTGATATAAAATATTCAAATCACTTATGTTCATGAAAATTCAACAAACATAAATGATCAAAGTTAAGTTCAGTTCGTTCAGACTAACCATACACTATAACTTGCAAGCCACAAACCACAAATGGTTTGAACATATGGATTCCACCACGAAACAATAATAAAATCTTCCACCAACTAACATAACACATAAAAGAAAACTTAATCTAATTTAACATTCGCTTGAAGAAATAAAAAACCATGCAACACTTAGTAACATATAGAGAATCACCAAACAATGAATCTTATATTATTTCAAAAGAGCTCTTGCAACAATTTTCAGAGTCTTCAACCTTACAAATGAGAGCAAAAGGAGCTCTTATATAGACCTCAAGAATACATGAATAGCCAAGATCAATTGGCAAAGCCAATGGACCAGATTATGCCACCTAAGCAAGTGGTTACAACAAACTCCTATTATTAGCATATGAAAGATGGAACAAAGGCACATTTTCCAAGGAGATTAGGATAATACATCAATAGCCTATGAGGAATCTCCATGTGAGTAACCATCACTAGTGTTATGGAATTCAATGAATCTGGACACCACTTGTTTGATATCATCAAAAGGTACACTTGGCGTATTCCTAGTGGTCCCTTCGGCTTCAAGCACATCAGTTGCATAAAGGCCAAGTGTCTTCTCCCAATCAGTCATTCTAGCTTTGTTGGCGCCAAGGTGGACAGCAAGTGAAAATATACTATCAAGCTTATCATCAAAAACATCATCCTCTTGGAAGTAGAATGCTTGAATTTGTTCTTTCATACTTTCAATAGTCATCTTTCCAAAGGGATTGCATATATTCATCAAGGATGCATGTATTCCATCTTGGATTCTTTGAATCACACTCCTTGCTCTTGACATATCTGATTCCACTCTATCAAGTAGTTGTCCTTTATTACGAAAGCAATAGTACCAAGAAGAGAAATCATATGTTACTCCTTCAATCACCTCAGCATGTATTAACTCATCAACCGAAGTCTCCATCAAACTCTTCAAATGTGGCATATATTGTTCTTTGATAGCCTTAAACTCAGCATAAGCTGTCAACAATGCAAGCACTCTTTCCTTGAGATCAGCAACCTTATTATACACTTGCATAATATCTTCAAGATGTTTATATGTTGTTTCCCTTGACCTTTTCATCCAATCCTTCAACCTATGAGATGAAGACTTTAACCCCTCAAGATGTACAACTGTCTTTGGAGAAAGAATAGGTGGAGGTGTAGAAACTATTTCCTGTTGATGGCTAGGATGAACTAAGTGTTGAATATACTGTTCCAATGCTTGACACCTTTGCTCAGCCTTAATCCTACTTTTTGTTTCTTGTCTTATGATAGCTCAAGCATTATCAATTGAATCCTGAAGTTCTTCTTCTACTTGTGCTCCAGTCAACGGACCCAAGTCAATTGTATTGATATCATAATCTTCAGGTGCAATGTCTTCCCTATTCTTCTCAAGTCTTGGAACAGCTACATGTACTCTCCTTACACCAGCTTCATCTTTTGTTATCTTTGAAAGAGTAGTTGCTTTCTTCTTCGGTTTTTTAGTAGACATATCTAGAAGCAACTCCTCAACTGGAATGGGATGATATTTTTCCACTTCACAGCTTTCTTTAATTCTATCTTGTAGCCACTCTGGCAATAATGAAAAATCTCCTAGCTGTTGTACTTGCCTTCCTTGCATGGGCAATGATTCTTCTCCAGCTTCATCTTTGTCTTCAGTGTTAGCTTCATCAATGATTTTAGTATCATGTGGACTTGAAGGCACCTTTTCAAATGGAGTATCCGGGACTGCGTCTTCCACATGTACAACTATATCCTGATTCATTGGAGTATCTCTTAGTTGTCTAGATGAAGCAGTTTCAATGTTTATCCTTTTCTTCTTCTTACTTGATTCTCCTTGTGTAGATTCTAGTTGTTTTCTTTTCTTTGCTCGACTTGAATCTCTTTCATTATCCTTACTTCATGAACTTCTGTTAGGTGCACTATGTTGTACTTGTTGTTCAATTTCTCCCATCTTAGTGTAAGTGAGCTTCTTTCCTTGATCTACCAGTACTTGTACTTGCTTTTTTGCATGTTCCTTAGTGATAGCAATGATAGGTTCTATCAACTCTTCATCATATACTCTTTCTCTATCAGTCCAGTCAATGTCATATGGCAGGTTCTGTATCCTATTGTATTCATCACCTGAAAGAGTTTTATCATCATCTAGCTGATCAAAAATTCTCAACACTTTTGTAGCTCTCACCAAATCCCATCTTAACCTTGAACGTTTCTGCAGCCTTATATCATCATCATCAATGGCATTTGCCCAATGATCTTCAAGATGCTCAACATGCTGGTAGATAGGATATGATTGCTTAATAGCTCCATGTGGATCGAAGTTCTCCCTCCTTGAATCATGAAGATGTAAATGATATGTTTAAAGCTCAATCTCAGAATGTTCGGCTGCTTGAAGCGATGGACATGAATAATATCTCCCAAGCTTGAGAGGGAATTGAACCCCGGCCTTCTTTCTTGTCCTTCGCATCTTATGGAACTCTGACAATTGTCTTGATACTTCCAATAGTACCATTCTATTAGTAGGATACATTGGCAATCTATATGGAAAAGATGTGAAGCCCTGAATTCTAATATAGGTGAACTTATCATATTAAATATAGTATCTTCCATATTGTTCAATGAAGTTCCTAACAGCACCTGTTAATTTTCTATGCAACTCTCCTCGCAACTTTCTCACTATATACATGGCAAATGCATCATTAAATCTCTTATAATGATTGATATTCTTCAAATGGAACTGTGTATAGGATTGATGTGATAGGATTTGGCCTAATTTTATGCCTACTTCTCCTTTAGATGTCAATCCCTTGTATACCACATTTCTTGCCAGTATGTAGACAAGATAGGAAGTCATGAAGAAGGACTTTGACTCATCAAAATTTTTAAATTGTTCATCAAGGCAATGACTTATAAGCCCGACCCAATCCATCCTTCAAAAGTTGATGATTGAGGTTTGCCTGTTACTCTATTCAAGAACATGATGAAGTAACTTATCTCCTTCTTGAAATCTGCCTTGTGGAACTTCGGATCTTCAGAGTTATATATCTTAATTGAAGGATCTATCATCCACTTCTTCCTTACTTCTTGCATGTATTGCTTGGAATTGCCTTCAAAGGTACGTTGGGCAGTTGTAGGACAAATGAACACTGCCTTCCGGTTTGGGATGTTGAAGATCTCTTGAATGGTTTCTCTTTGCAAGTAGGCGAGGATAGTCCCGTCTTTAGCCACAATTTGTCTTCTTTCATAGTGTTGAATGCATTCTAACACTAATTCGGTGCTAGGTAGGGTAGGTGGGAAGCATGTTGCTTGTACAATTCCACTCTTTGCAATAGCCTTGATGTCTTCATTCCTTGTAATGGCGAGCACGAAATCCTTTATCTCCTCTAGGTTGACGTGTCCCATGTTGGTGTCTTCCACATTCTTCCAATGAGTCTCAAGCTTGGAGTCGGGTATGGTTGACTTGGCATCCATCTTGATCATCACTTGACGCTCTTTCGCCGTCATGCCCATCTACCTACAAGACAACACCTCTATAAGAGACTTGAAATGATAAGATTTATCTCTATAAGTCTGATTTTTACATAATGAAGCTATGAAAATCTACAAATTAAGTAAAAGGCAATATTACCGAATGAAATACAGCAGAAACGTACCTTCAAATCAATTTTTAGACAAAAATAAGTGCAGATTTCTATAGAAAATGATAAAATCAAACAAAATCGGACTTTGAAAAGTGCAAATCTGCTATGGAAAAATGTTGCTCCTCCTAAAAATCGCTCCAAGAGTGAATTTGTGAATGAATTGTGATGAAATGAAGTTGGCACCCTTGTTTATATAGTGAATTCACCTCATTTAATGCTGGTCAGCCAAGTAGAAAGGTCGGCCAAGTAGAGAATTTAATGTAATTCTTTGAAATTTTCAAACTTAAAACCTTTTAGGCGCCAAAATGAGTTGGAAACTACATGAATATGCGCCTAACCCTTCCTCATGCTTGTTAATATCTCAATTTACTTTTCAAAAATTTTCAATGCTTCTTTATATCTAGGCGCCAAAGTTGATAGGAAACTACATAAAGGGCGCTTTTCTCAATAAAGGGGGTCATCTTGATTTGAGAACACACCTCAATCTTAGAACAACATCAATAATTCTAGGCACTCAAGATGGCTAAAAGCTTAAAGAATGGGGCCCAAAGCTTATAACGATTTGTTTTACTCCTCCTGACTTCAAATAGCATCTAGAACTCATAAAATGTTCTCCCACCTTCCATTCAACACTTATGTCTCTCACACTCAAGGCGCTCATAGAGTTGAAAACATCAGGAGAGTGCGCCTAAACTTTTCTTAGCCTTTTACTTGCCTTTGTGATGACTTCGAACAATGGAGGGAACTTGAAAATGATTCCTTTTATCAAAAGCCCACTTAAAAATGTCTTCATATACAATTTCCTCCAAGGCGCCAAAATTGGTTGCTTTGAGGAGAAAGGGCGCCTAGACACATGGTGGAGCTAATCCTCTTGAGGCGCATTTTAGGGTTGTTTATAGAGTGAAATGCGCCTTTATTCCAACAAGCATTTGCTTCACTTTATATAAATTCAAGTCATTGGATAAGCCTAAGAAAATGCTCAAACACTCAAGTACTCCCAAAATCAAAGTTCAAACATGTTCTTTGCCTAGGTGCCATAGGGAGGTAGTTTTGACAAGAGAAAGCGCTTTGCCTTCATAGGTATTCAATTTCCTTCCAAGGCGCTCACCCAAGATCATTTCAGCAAAAAGTGCGCCTAAACTTTTCTTTAGATTGTTGTTTGATACTTTTGAACTTGGATGGATATAGGATATCCCAAACCTTGATTGATGTCCTCGGATCACCCATTCAAACTCTTATCTCTATCACTTCCAATCACTTTCAAACTCTGAGACTACTTATCATTAGGCGCACTTTGAGGTCTTCCTGGACATGAATTTGTGCCTAAGGCCTTAATGAGTGTTTCTGTCACTTTCTATGCATTCAAAGGATTGTAGATGTTAAAGACTTCTTCCAAGCCACAAACTTGTGAACTCAACCTTTAAAACTTGTAAACTCAAGTAGATTTCTCTCTGGGCGCATATTGATGATCATCTGGATGTGAATTAGCGCCTAGGCTAGATGAGGACTCCCTTCACTTCTCTTAACCTTCAATCATTGAAGTTGCTCTTAAAAGACCTCTCCAAGTTAACCACCTTCAAGACTTGGAGTTTCAAGTTGATCTCCTCCTTAGGTGCAAATGTGAAGTTGTACATGAGGAAAGCAACACCTAGAGTTAGAATGCTCATTTCATGTGTTTGATAAACTTTAGAGGTCAAGGTGAATTACCTCCGTTAAGGCGCCTTCCTTTATGTTTCAAAATATCAATTCTATATCAAGGCGCTTGAAGGAGGCTCTAGAGGTAACAAAATGCGCCCAAACCTTGTTAACTTGTTTGTTGGCAAATAGCTTCAATCACTTGTTTTGATTTTGCAAGAGATAACTCTTCAATTGGGTGCTAGATCTTAGGAGTCGTAACATTTAGTCTTCAAGGCACCAAAATGGGGTTGTTTTGGTGGCCAAGTGCGCCTAGCTTTCAAGATAACAAACTCCTTCCAAGGCGCCGAAGATAGACTCCCATTGATGAAAGTGCACCTAGGGTCTTAACTCATCACATGATACTTCAACTCCATCCTTCACTAAGGCGCTCTCCTAATTGGTAATGAACCATACCCTCTTATGTTAGGCGCTCAAGATGGATAGAACATACAAGAAAATGCGCCTAGATACTCTTGGTGCTAAACTTGCCATTTTGGCAATTTCAAACTCACGCTTAGACTTCCTAGAGACTCCTTCATTAGGGCACACTTGACTTATAGGCCATTTCTTCATCTTTGGGCGCCATTTTGATGTCTCTGAAACTTCATGATTGCTAAGTGCACTTCTATGGTAGTTGGAGTGTAGATTGCACCTAGGATCTAGTAGATGTTCACTTCAAAACTTCACAATCTTAAAGCTTGTATACACTTTTGTGAACTCTTCAAACTCAATACCTTCAATGCTTATAGTTTCAAACACCCTTCCTCCATAAGCGCCAAAATGGGGTGATTCTAATGAGGAATGCGCCTTGCCTTCAAAAGTTGGATTTGGGAAAATTAAAATCATCTTGGGGTCTTAACTCCTCAAGGCGCTCCTCCTTGACCAGTTGAATCACTCTTCCCACTCAGGGTGCACTTTCAACGTGCCAAAAATGACAAAGGGCGCCTAGATGCTACTTAGCCACTTTTGTTTGTAGATTTTCACTCATTGAAGCATGTTGAATTCCAGACATCATTCAAACATAAAACCTTCTCAGTTTTGACCTAAGGAAGGCTCTATACTGCATTTGCAAAGCTTATTAGCTAACTAACTCTAAGATAAAACAAACAACTAGCCTAAAACAACTAACCCTATAAAAAAACTGGAGGCCCCCATTTGCAATGGGGCGATGTGTGATTTGGTCACAACAATACCCCCTTGGCCTTGTAGAGCCAAAAGTGTAGAGGAGTTGTTTGCTTTTGTCAATTGGTCCCTTATTGCTCATAGTTTAGTCATGTGTTTTGTCTTGTTAATCTAGATTGACGTAAGTACCTGGGTCTATGTCTTGAGTTCCTTCTCCAAAATTGTGGGGCTACAGTATTGAGGGCCAATATAATGTATGGAAATATACCTAGATTTGGACAAGATATAAGAATGTGTGAAAATGAATGAGTGACATAATAGAAAGAACAACATAATTTTACACAAAAATATATCATTATCAATATATAATTAGATTAAGTCATTTTCTCAAAATAAACATATAACCAAATGAAAATTAACATGAGTATTTAAATTTTACCATTACAATATTTTACACATAGATCACCACATTGTGACTTTGGTGAGATCGCTAGTCCCTTGGCACCCTCATGTAATTAAGAAAATAACAAAAATTGAAATATCAAAGCATTACCAATTTCTTTTCAAGTTTTATAAAATAACAAGAAACAAAAGATAACTATATGTAAACAAAAATGCAGTTTTTTCGAGCACCATAAATCGCTCTTGAGAAAAAGACACGTTGCAATGAATATTCGTGCTTCTAGAAAGAGTGAATCATTCAAATAAGAAAAAGAAATTGAAATTTCCTAAAGAGGCTCAAATAACTTTTGTATAGACAGTTTACAGGCACTTCAAGCTCTATGGAATGAATCCACACCTTACATTGTCAATTAAATTTTAGAGAAGCTAACGCTACCCTAGGGGAGAGGACCCAATAGTTGAGCACCCTAACTTCGCATCTCTCAAAATCACACATGGCAATTTCAAACTACTCCCAAATTTTTATAATAACTTACTTGGCAAGACCCCTACTTAAAACTAAGGTTTTAGGGCCACATATCAAATATGCTTTTGTTGAGGTGTCTAGAAAGACCTAAAAAAAAAGGGTAGACCAATAGTTATGCATTAAGTTATAATAGTTGTGCATTACGTCATGTTTTGTTGGTTTAGTGATGCGACATCACATGATATGTTACTTTTTACTTTTTAGATGTAAAGAATACATTTCATTCAATTATAAGTACTCATGGTCAACACTAACAACTTTACAGTCACAACTAGTAGTGCTATACTATTAAAAATATTGGAGACTAAATCCACAAATACTATCACAACTATTGGAACATGCTCAACTAATGGGTCCTCTCCCCGTACCACTAGCAACGAAGCCTCTATTGGCATTGATTCAAGTCCCACAATCCAATGCTAATATCACCCATAATTATGGATTCAACAACCCGTATTGAAAGGATGCTATGTGACTTTACAATCCTTTCTTCCTATAAGGATAGTGAAAAATGGAAGTCCTCTAACCAACCACACAAATAAGTTTTATCACCAACACAAACGAAGCCACTTTTTTATATTCAACAAAGCTGAAAAAGTTTATATCGTATTTAAATATAATTGACTGTCCAACCTCTCCAACTTTATGTTCATTTTATACTGTTGTTCTATGGGTAGGCACTACCAAAAAAACTGCAATTAAACAGTTATTACACCGATACACATTCTAAAGTCACAGCAGGGTGGAGATGAGAGCACTCATTTTCCATGTAAATATATAGAAAAGAAAAAAGAAAAATATAAAAAAAGAAATGAAATTTTCTTAAAAAACCAAAAAATAAATTGTAAAGGAGAAAAAGGTGGAGAAAATCATAAAAACTATGGAAAACACAAAAAGCACGCACAGAATTAAAAAATAAAAAATAAAAACCAAAAAAGAATTGGAAAAAAATAAAAAATAGAAACCGCTTAAAATGTGCTAAATCCATGAAGTTTAAATATAAATATACTAGTAATTAATCTTTACACATCAAAGGATAGGATAGGACTATAAGCATAGAGATATGTGTAAATAATAACTTACTAGTACATTTATATTTAAAAATATATATCTAAAGTACGCCGAGGGATCTCTTTTCCATAGTTTATTTAAAAAGAATTGGAAAAAATAAAAAATAAAAAATAAATGGAAAAATTAAAAAATAAAAACTAAAAAAGAAATTGGAAAAAATAAAAAATAAAAACCAAAAAAGAAATTGGAAAAAATAAAAACTAAAAACTAAAAAAGAAATTGGAAAAAATAAAAAACTAAAAATCAAAAAAAAATTGAAAATAAGAAAATCACAAAAACTATGGAACAAAAAAGAAATTGGACAAGAATTTTTTTTCAATGAATCTTATTTACATGAAAATTTGAGCCCTTAGGTGTTGTGAGTGTAGAACGCCTCTGACGTATAAATAAGCTTGACTTTACACAAAATTATAAAACAACAGGTTGTCATCAATCACTCTACTTAAACATCATCCACTTCAATGGTCAAACAGTCAATAGCAATTTTACACCTCATCCACTACAAAAAGTGGTAGATATTTGTCCTATTTTTAGTGGTCAATATTAACTTTTGACAATTGAAGTGGATGATCTTTAAAAATAGCCATCATCACTATCTTAATATTTGATATAAACTTTTTCAGTTTTGTTGAATATTTTTTAAAAAAAAGAGTGTCTTTTCATTTGTGTCGGTGATAAGACTTATTTGTGCGGTTGGTGAGAGGACTTCCATCTTTCACTATCCTAATAGAAAGAAAGGATTGAAAAGTCACATAATGTTCTTTCAACGTGGTGAGCTTCCAATTAACCAATGTGTTCTAAACTCGTCCTTTTGAAACCGCTTTGTTTAATAATATATACATTCTAAATTAAAAAATAATACATATTACTAATCTTTACTCAATAAAAACTCTTTATTTTTAAAATGTTAATTAAATATTAGTCTAAAAAAACAACACATTTATTTATAAACAAATATTTTGAACACCTTTAAAAATTATATGAACGTTATTATGAACTTCAAACCTACACAATGTTTAAGTCAATCGGTTTTTCATTTTCCAAACCAAAAAGTCAATCGATCTGTTAGCAATTTAGTCAGTTTGTCCAGCAGACATTTTGGACCAAACCCAGTCTTAGATGGCCCTCGTTAAATAGTACAACCATTGCCCATGTGCCATTCAATTTGATGGCTTCCAGGGAAAAAAAAATGTCGTTCCCTGTACAAATGCGTTGGCAGATTGGTGGTGTAATTGTTATTTGGTGGTATTTGGCTGCCTCCTCCGTCGCTCAATGCAATTTCCAATTGTGTGGATTGCAGAATGTGAGTTACCCATTTTGGATAGACAATCCAAGTTGTGGATACCCTGGTTTTCAGATCAAATGTATGGAGAAGGAGAGTGGAAATTCGAGCGGTCTATTTCTTGGCGCTGCTGTAAATGGAACAGAGACACAGTTTGAGATCCTGGAGATCAATTATGCTGGCTCTCTCATAATAAATTCCACTTCTCTAAAAGCCATGTCGTGTAGGGGAAATGATGATGCCTCTGTACTGTTCGAGTTGCCTCCAAATGGCCCCTTCACCATTTCCTCCAACAACAAATTCGTAGTCATTGGTTGCAGATCAAAAGGTTCTTTCAAAGTTGTTGATGGGGGAGTGACCTGTAGAACTACAACATGTCTAAATCAGTATGATCCAAAATACTGCAACACCTATGGGTGTTGTGAAGCTGGAATTCCAGGAAATAAGAGGGTGATAAATTTCACGGGTGGGGGAATTAGGTATGCGGCTTTTCCCGGATGCGGGTTCTCCACTATTCTTGATCCACTTACGTGGTATTTACCTCCCAACCAATTTGGCGTCATTGCTGGTGGTCATTATGGCCTCCGTCTCGACTGGGGCATCGGAAATGGGGATTGTTCGACGGTCGAAGGAACAGCCAATTACTCTTGCGCTAAGCAAGCCGAATGTTTAAACGCAACAAGGGGCGGCCATGTATGCAAATGTCTTCCAGGCTATGAAGGGAGTGGCTACTCTAATGGCACCGGTTGCACAGGTATGATTTCCACACTTTTCAAATTTAGTAGTTAGTAGCATCATTTTTTTTGGTTTGAGGCAGAATCTAAGGTTCAAACCTATTCAGTTAAAAATCAAGGACTGTGGGATATCCATTCTGCCAAAATCACCCAGGGTCCTTATAATGTTAGGGCCTTACATTTAGCAAGACTTAATCCTAGGCTGAAACCTCTTCAGTCAGAAGTCAAGGATTGTGGGATATCCATTCCACCAAAGTCGCCCAGGATCCTTATGATGTCGAGGGCCTTACATTTAGCAAGACTTAATCCCTGATGGACTCATTCGAAACCATTCAACTTCACTAACATCATATTTTCTCTTTTATTATCCCTGCCTATTAAATTCCCCTCACTCTTTGACGATGTTAATGGATGTACAGACGTGGATGAATGCAGTCGAGACTTGGATCAGTGCATTGAACCATCAAAGGGGGGTGTATGTAATAATTTGCCTGGTTCTTACAATTGTTCATGTGCAAAGGATTATAGCGGAGATGGTTTTCAAAACGGGACAAGATGCCAGCCGCCAGGCTCCAATAACTACATTTCTGCAATAATAGGTAACCATGGATCATGTCTCTGTGGGCTATTCTTAAATATCATCCACTTCAACAGTCAAAGGTTAATTTTGGCCAGTAAAAATAGGACAAATATTTACCACTTTTTGTTGTGAATGAGGTGTACAATTGCTATTGACTGTTTGATCATTGAAATGGATGATATTTAAGTAGAATGGTCTCTGTGTCTCCGATTGTTTTTTTATTGGCCATTGAATTGAATAATATTTGAGAATTTATTTTAATTGCTAACTAAAGATCTGGTGTAAAATACACAGGATCTGTTTCTTCATTTGTGGTTGTCTGTTTAACAGCATCTCTTTTGGTTTGGTGGCTAAAGAAACGCCACTTGAAACTTGTGGAGGCCAAGTATTTTCAGCAGTTGCAGCAATACATCGCTTCTAGAGGGGGTAGAGAAAGCCTGAGAATGTTTTCTGCCGATGAATTGGCAAGAGCTTCTAATAATTATTCAAAGGAAATGGTGTTGGGAAGTGGCGGCTTCGGAACTGTGTTCAAAGGCATTCTATTGGATGGTACTCCTGTAGCCATTAAAAAGTCCAAGCAAGCTTTAAATCTACAGGATGACCATGAGTTTCTTAATGAAGTTGCAATTCTCTCCCAAATAAATCACAGAAACATAGTGAAATTATTGGGGTGCTGCATCCAAACAAAATTCCCATTGTTGGTATCTGAATTCGTTCCCAATGGAACAATATTTGAACATTTACACTCCAAAGAGGGGTCTTTGCCTTGGGCATCACGTCTGCAGATTGCAATCGAAACAGGGGAGGCTTTGGCATATCTGCATTCTGGAGCATCTCAACCCATTTTCCACCGTGATGTGAAATCGTCTAATATTCTTTTGAATGAGACATTCTCTCCCAAAGTTGCAGACTTTGGGATTTCTCGTCTCATCTCTGCTTCCAATAACACACATCTCACCACTAATATAATGGGCACAAGGGGTTACTTAGATCCTGAGTACTTCCAAACATATCAGCTCACTGACAAAAGTGACGTATTCAGTTTTGGTGTTGTCTTGGTTGAGCTTTTAACAGGTCTGAAACCCCTCAGTGTAGAACGGATGAGCGAGGAGTGGAGTTTATCTACTCTTTTTCTTGCCAGAATCAACGACAACCGCCTAAGAGAAATCTTAGATAGCAAAGTATTGGAGGACCAAAACCTGCAACAGATGGAAGATATGGCAAGGTTAGCAAGAGTATGCCTTCATTTGGAAAGGACCAAGAGACCGTCAATGAAAGAGGTGGTGGAGGAACTTGTTCGGATAAGAGGTGGCTCAAGAAAGACAAACTTCCATGACAGTGACGATGCAATATTTGAGCAGACAAGCATTTCTAAAGAAGCATCACAAACGTCATTGGAATTCAGGAGTTACGTTTTTCCATCTACAGAGGAGAGTACGCCGGAGGAGCCATTCACTGCACTGATTCAGATGTCGACCCTACTCTGAACAATTGGGAAAAGAAAATCATTTCTAGTTTAAAAATTGTTATGGATTGTTTGGCCATTGAAATGGACGATATTTAAGTAGAGTGGTACCTCACATGAATTAAGAGTGCGGTCTACTGGAGTGCACGTACCAGTATTTGAGTATAAGGGTGCACATCTTTGGAGCTGCGCCATAAAAAATCTTCAAGTAGAGTGGTACCTCACATGAATTAAAAGTGCGGTCTATGGAGTGCACATACCAGTGTTTGAGTATAAGGGTGCACATCTTTCGAGTTGTGCCAAAATAAACATCTACTGTGAATTCTAAATGTTTGATTGGCAAGCATACCATTCTTGGGGATGTAAAATTAAATGTTATAGGGATTGTATTAGATTATGTACAAAACATTTCGAAAATGAATGTTCAATATTTTTTTATTAGATAGAAAAAAAACTAAAAATGAAATATGTTTGTTAATCGTAATGCAATATCTTATGTTCTAAAGTTGTTATCAATTAGTTGTTTTTTCATTAATTTTCTATATTTTACAAGTTTTATAATCTTAGTTTAGTTTAGATAAACAAGTTGAAACAATCATAAAACCAATATTAGTTTATATTTTCTTAGATAGAAGAAAGCTTGAAAATGAAATAGCTTTGTTATTCCAAATTTAATACATAAATTGTGTTAAGGCAATTAATAACTAGTTTTCTTCTTTTTACAAATTCCTTAATCTACATCTTTTGCTGAACTTAGATGAAACTAATTTTTGTCTTGAACCATTCATGACAACAAAGTTAGCACTAGTTATTGATTACTCTTTTCTTAAAGAAGCTACAAGAAGGTGGGCCTTATTGAGAAGTCAATTATTAATTGCAACGGAGTGTGATCCTAGAGTGAGTTGTGGTAAAGTTCTCCTTTACCCTTGGACTTACTTATTAGTACTGTAATGGTAAAATTTGCATACCCTTGTCATTTTCTATTTAGTTTTGTGTTTTTTTAGAAGTGTCTTCATATATAATTGTGGGGTCTTTTGCCCTATGACACCTATCCATTTATTACACATGCTCCTATACAATTATCAATTACCACATCCTTATGTTTTGTAATACCCGTAGTTTCCCAATTTTTTACACTTCTATTAGGCATGAACCCTAAGGAATTTATGGCAAGCACCCCATGATTGTAGTTTGTAATAATCATGTTTTGATAAACAACCGTTTACACTTTATACATATTTTAACAATGATAAATGTGACTACTATCGTGATAAATGGTTATTTAGAGTGCAATATGGAGTAAAGTTTTTAGATTTATATTTGAGGCTAATATTTTAGATTAATGCTTTAGATTTATATTTAGAGTAAAGTTTATCCAGATTTGTGAAGTGAACTCATGGATTTCCATGATAAACTTGATGCCAAGTTCCTTAAATAAGGAAATAAGGTGGATGAATAAGTTAGGGTCAGCTAAATAAAGATGGATTTGTCAATTACTTGCCATCAATTGAGGAACTTGTTGGTAAAACTACCATCAATTGAGGACAAGATTGCCTATGATTGAGGAAGCATAGAGTATATAGGTAGTGCTAAGAGGAAAAGAAAAACATACTTTCAAAATTATAAACAAAAATCAATTTTATTCTTAAGCCTGTGACATTGTTATAGCAGTTGGTAGAATTTGGAGACAAAACCCTTCAAGCCTGTCAACCTAATTTCTTGGGGATGAAACACACTATATATACATATGTATGTATATACAATATATATGCATACACATATTTATATATAGTATATATGTATAAATGCGTACTATGTATAAATATGTGTATGCATATATATGGTATATACATACATATCTATCTATATATTATGTATACAACTATATACACATACGTATATATGTATATATACACACATAAATAATGTATGTACATATGTATATATACAGATATAATATTTAAAACTAAAATTACCTAATATACCCACTGCATTGAATAAATTGAAATCTATAACAAAAGGGGTTGGAAGCAACTTGAGTACCTCTTTTAATTAAAAAAGGTTAAACGGGACAATATTGTAATGGTGAAATTTGCACACATGCCATTTCAAGTTTAGTTTTGTGCCCATTTTGAGTAAATGTCATGATATGCATACATATCAACAAATGGCACAATCTTGTGTGAAGTTGCCTCATTCTCCTAGCCTTTTCCAATCTCTATACACATCCATGCCTATATACTTAGCCCCTACCTTATCCTTATATGCACATACTGTAATACATTCACATTCTCCTTGCATTTAGTATGTCTAGTACACCTAGCTTTTATACACTTGGATTTGACCATTCACCCTCCTAGGGTCATTTTTTTTAGTCGTGGGGTCAACCTAGCAATCATGAATTTGACCTTTGCTTTTCTAAAATTCAAATTTTAAATTTTGCAAACTAGCCCCCTTTATTTTCATGCCCTAATCTAACTAAGTATATGTTTTACAAAATTTAATACATTATGTGCTAGTATTTAAAGATATTTAATTGTGTTCATTTCACATCTTTGATCTGCCCAACTCCTCTCTCATTCTAGAGCATTAAAGGAGAAATCAATAGTGAAACATTTGGATTTCACAAAAAGTAGCAACAAATATGCATACATAATTATGGGGTGCTTTCCAACAATCTTTGATCTTTGTAGGCATTTCTAACGGTTGACCTAAGAGAAAACTTCTTCTGACATACCAAAAAAAAATTCCAAGGTATTTTTAAATACAAGTTTCTCAAATATCATAAATGGTAGGAGCGGAGGTGAACCAAGCAAGTAGAAAAGTAGAATTTCACATTGTGTTGGGTCAAGTCCTAATTTAGAAGATGAATCTAGGATCAAGTCCTAACTCAAAGGATGAATCTAGGATCTTGGATCTAACCTAGACTCATGGACTTGACCTTTATGTAGAACACATGGTTGGTGCAAATCTGAAGCATTCAATTAATAGAGAAATCACACTTTTAAGGTAGAGACAATACATATTCTAGAATCTTCATCAATGACATAGATTCTTCATTCATTAAGCTAAGTACATATAATTTCTATTTAGCCTCCACATTTTATTATTCCAATAATCATAAAACACTAGCACATAACCCCTTACTCATTGATCTAGTTAAATGTTATTATGTGTATGCATTTCATCATACTAGAAATTCTATGAAAGGTTATTTTTCATTTATATTTTGGTGAACCCAATCGATCCTACATGACCTAGTTTTCTTCTGTGACTTCCTATTTCTATTAGGGATTTTAGATTTGCACCTTTCTAATATTTACATTTTATTTTTACATTTGAAACTTTTTTCATCCTTGTATTTCATAGTTTTCACATTTGTTTTGAATTTTATCAGTAAGGCTTGAGTTTGATTATGCTATCTCTTTTACCCACATAACAACCCTTGACAACCACATTGGGGTTTCATTTTTAGATCTAAATACCACTAATATTTCTAATTTTTCAATGTGAAACTGAATTTTTTAGCATTATTTTCATAGCTTTCTTTATTATGCCATGAGTTAATTGGGATCCAAATATTCCACCAAGAAGGAATGTTCATCTCAACCCAAATGTGGCCATCCCATCCACTAAAAATGTTGTCTAGATTCTAATGCTCATAATGAGAATAATGAGGATTATGACCATGAGCCCCATTTGAAGAAACAAAACTTTGAAAATGAACTTGCTACTCTACCTAGTGTGGAAAATCCTAAACAAATAGCAAAATATGTTTCATGATATGTTTGCTAATAAGACATTTAGATTAGAGACTTTTCAACTAGTTTATGCTAAGATTACATCATCTATTATGACTAGTGCATCTAAGTCCACCTACCTATCCATTTTCCACTTACCATCCTCACTATAGCTTGCCCCCTAGATATACTACTCTTGAGATTCCTATTACCCAAATGATATATCACACCTCCATGCCTCTTTATCTACCACTCCTAGGCCTATTGTCACCCCACTAAGCCATGCTACTTCAACATCCAACACTGCATCACATAACTTGAATGCCCTTAGAGTACCTCTCCTCTTCCATGCCATTATCCCAAGCTATCATTCATCCAACCCTCTTACCGCTCATACCCATGCCCAGACACATTATAGTTGTCCTCAACTCTCATTGGTTACCATTTCTTCCTCCGCCCTAGATGCACTTTTTCCTAAAATAGATCAAATAGACAAACAAGTGTATAGAAATTTAAATGGATTAAATGGAGACAATAGTGATGAATTCAAAGATGCTAGACATACACCATTAGCTTTTGATATTGTAACATATCCACTACGCATGAATTTCATGGCCCCTAAATTTTTAATGTGTGATGGAAAAGGTGACCCAAACACCAATCTAAGATCATGTGCTTCTACGCATAAACTTCCTTTATCAAGACAAGTTATTAACAAAGCTATTTCCACACAATTTGAAATACTATGCTATTGAGTGGTTTATTTTCTTCCTCGGGGGTCTATACATTAATTTGATGATCTCACTAAGGTGTTCCTAAAACAATTCAAAGTGACTATGGGCCTTAGAGTAATAGTTGCCAATCTATTTAAGCGTGCTCAAAGATCAAATAAACACATTAGTGATTATGCCATTTGATTTCAATTTTTATGTTCCAAAATAATCGCTCCCTTATATGAGTTTGAGTTTCAAAATATATTAATCAAGCAGCTACTTAAACCAATCCAAGACAATATTTACTCTTGAACATTTTTTCTTCTTTCATGGAATTATGCATACATGTAAAAACTGTAGAGTCTAAATTGCTAGCATGAAATGCCTTCAAACATGGATCCTATAATCATAATTCTCCTTAGCCTTTAAAATATAAGAATTTAAACAACTTTTCAAAGGGTAATGACATGAAAGGAAATGTTCATCAAGTTGCTAACACTCGTACTTTTCCTTCATTCAAACCAAATGCCTCTGCGAAGTCTACTAGACTTCAAGAATATGTGGATTTTTTTCTTCAAAGCTTGTTGAGTGATAATTTACTTACACTCCCTCGCATCAGTCCATTAGATCCTAATAAACCACTTCCTAGATCATAGAATGATCAAGCATTTTATAATTATCATCAAGTTAAATGTCATTACACCAAAACTTGCATGTCTTAAACACAAGGTACAAGATCTCATTAACAAAAACACGATCAAAGTTTAAGGGTTTAATTATCATGCAAATCCATTTGTTGCACCCATGAATGGGTAAGTGCATGGAAATGGGGAGCCAAAGAGGGGTCAAAAGTGGTCACTTTTTTTTTAAATCAACAAAAGTTGAAGTTCAATATGTAATTTGACATAACTAGGCTCAAATTTTGGCAATGTGATAAGAACATTAACACCAGTATTTGAAATCTAGTTTCCAAACTGCTAATTTTTTTTTAAATGGTGGAGATTAAAAGGGTCAAACTTTGAGAGCACACAAATTGGTCATGTTTTTTACTCAAAAATATAGCATAGTATCACTTGTGCTCTGAGTTCCACTAATTCTTTACAAACTTATTCAATGAAAAGTTAGATCATGTATTTTTTCCTAATTTTTTATGAATATATTATTTTTTACTAATTTACAAAATGGACACATCGGGTAGAAAATGAAAAGTGAGCATGCTCCCCCTACTTTTGAGAAAAAAAATCAAAAAAAAAAAAACAATGTGTAGAACGAAATGTAGAATGTGAAAATCTAAATTTTTCAAATTTTGATGAGCAAATTAAAATTGCATAGAAAAATAATACGTGTTTTTAGCAAAAAAATGAAGACACTAATAAAAGTAATTAAAAAATAAAACCTAAATATTTAGATTTTAGAAAAATAAAATAGATGGTTAGAAAACTAAGACAGAGTTTGATGTCAGTGTGATGTTTTTGTAGAATAATGTCTTAAAATATATGAACTTCATGGAGTGCATACTTGAGATTTATATGTTTTTTGATATATATTTTACAAAACACAGATTTGGGCAAACAATAAGCAAAGCCGAACCTTAGGTTTGAATGTCCAAACCAAATTGAAGCCTTAACGGTTGGTAATTCCCAAGCAAAAGAAAAGTAAATGCACACATGTTATAACATGCATGCATTATGTTTCATAGGAAAAAACCACAATAATAGATAGCAAAAGGCAGATGCTCATGAGTTTTATCCAACAAACTATCTTCTACACTATTATCTACACATTTCCAATGCCATTAAATGATTACTTTTATTCCTTTGAGAAATTCTATATAATTGTTTGACAATTGAGCACATTTATATGTTTCTTACATTCCTAGGCCATTCTTTTGTGTTTTTTGACTTATATTGATATAGTAAATTATAACTTTTATACTTTTGAGAAATTCCTTTTCATTGTTTGAAAATTGAGTGCCTTTTATGTTTCTTATGTTCTTAATAAAAAAAAATGCTTAGTGTTAATTGTTTAATATATTGATATAGATTTGTGAATTATGGGGCAAAAACCATTGAGGAGCTTGAAACTAAGAGAGCGAAAAAAGGAATGACTGAGACAATTTCATTAAAGAAGGAAATTAAACTCTAAAGATGAAAATGTTGAAAGAAGTCTTCTATAATCCACTAAAGCCAAGAAAGAACAAGAAAATGAGAAAGAAAGGAAACAAATACAAAAACTCCATGCAAGTAAAAACTCCATGCAAGTAGGAAATCAATCTTGTGAGTTGATGGTATGTCATCCTTTTCAAATGAATTTGATATTGAAATAAATACTAAAACTCCAATTGAATCAATAAATAATGAAACAATGAATGATGATGCAATTCAAAATTTAAACTTAAATGTTATGTTATGTATGCACACATCTTACACATCTACAAGGATGTTGTTATCAGCTTAATGGGAGGTTCTATAGTCAGCTAGTAAGTCAAATTTAGTGACAAATTTTGATGTCTATCATACACTAGGTATAGCCACTAGTTGTAACATTTTGTTATATCATTTCTACAAAACATCCAATAAAGGATACCTCTAGGAACACCCTCTTGGGTTTAGCTAAGCCCAAAGTGAAGGAGAGAATACCCATTCTCAAGCGTTGGCCTTAATCATCCATACTCTATTGATGACTCTATATTCTATCTTTATGAAGACAAATCCCTAGCCTTGAAGATAAGTTGATACTCTAGGATTGTGGAACGTAGCTTTGGGATCCAATAGATATAATGCTAATTAAAATTTTGGGTGGTGGGCCAAGGGAATGAAATTTGTTGTGGGTTCCATATTGGTAATTGCAAATGTAAAATGAGTGGACAAGTGTCACTCATTAGGTGAGTTGCCCCATTCACTATAAATAGAAACCTTTTCCTTTGAGTCCCAATCTTAAATTGTCTTTTGGTCTCTTGTTATTTCAATATTGTGGTGTCCTAGTGTGATCTTTGTTGTCAATAGCAATAAATTGAGGTAGTAAGTTGTGTGGGTTCAAACTTAATATTTTGTAATTTTAGGAAGTAAATCTATAAAATGTTCTTTATTAATAACATAGAATAGACTCAAATCATTTTGAATGGAGGCCTTCCCGCTCATTGGAGATACCCTCGAAGCGCCTAGTTCAGGCTCGGGCTCTGCACTGTGACTGTCGTTCATGCAGCACTCAAGCCCTTCTCTTGGGTGTCATGCTTGTGGAGGACTATTCGGTCTCATGTGGCCCTTTGTGGATCTTCTAGTGTTACGGATGGACACTACTCGCTGGAGATTTCTGACCTTTTCCCTTAAGTGGTCAACGTGACTCTTGGTTCACCTCCATTTGGCGGGTTGCAAGGTCTGCGAGGTCTTTTGCAGCTGTTGCTAGTTCGTGAATTAATGGTTGCCCCTCACAATTTGAAAAGCTACATCCCCTGCCTTGTGCCCATCCTTCACTGATTGTGGTATGCGGCTAGGATGTCCTTAGAGAATGAATGTTTTTATCAACACCACGAGGTGATTTGCAAATGTAATAGCCTATGGTCGTCCCTGCCTAACCTACACAAAAGGATCTTGGATTCATTGAAACCCCTTGTGGAGGGCAAGATTGAGCTCTTACCCTATGCAAGGGGCTTCTTCATTGTGACATTTGTGACCCCCAAGGTGCAAGATTTAGTGCTTGACATCAGCGTTTGGTTGTGGGGAGTGCACTCCCTCTTCATCAAACCATGGTCCAGCTCCTTCAACCCACTCACCTAACAACTCAACATTAGACCAATATGGGTTAGGTTTCCAAATCTTTGGCTCCAGTTTTGGGAAGATTCATGCTACAAGGACATTGGCAATGCAATTGGTCGCTTCTTGAAGGTTGACTCCACTACTTCTTTCATGGGACACTCCACGTTCGCCCGAATTTTGGTGGACATAAACATTTTCAAACCACTCCATGGAGATGTAGTTCTAATGGTGGAGGAAAGGTCTTGGACACAATAGCTAGATTATGAGGGTCTCCCTTTCATATGTGGACAATGCTTTGCAATTGATCACCTAATCATTGCTTGTCCTCACTCTTGCCGCAAGGGTGTGGCTACATGGTGGAAGAATGCACTTGATGATCACTTGACTATCAGCGCTTTTGACTCTTCAATTGATGGAGCATCCCAAGTTGATGAGCCTTCTCATGATTTGGAGTCCTCTCTGCCCATTCCTCCTACAACACACGTCGTGGAGGCACTGGCTAGTGTGGTTGCGACGAGCCCCTGGACTCCTCCCAAGTCCCCTTCATTTAAATGGGCTTAAATTTCCCCTTCATCAATTGTTGTCCGTTTGTCGGGTGGGATGGTGATCCCAACTCCAGTTCAAGCTTCAACTCTTCTAGCTTCCAATTTGAGCCCCTCCCCCTCTTTATTTGACCTATCTATGGTTGAGGCATCGATTGAGGATCACCTCCTTTCCCCTCGTTCTAAGGATTTGGTATCAAGCTTCTCTTGGATAGTTGTTCAGAGGAGAAAGGACTCCCTAAATCAGTCTTTGTTTCCCACCCTCAGGTCAAGGGAGTAAGATTTGCTAGATCTGGATTTGGAGTCGTCTAGGTCTTGTAATTCCATTTTGTTGTATCACGGTTGAGTTGTTGTCTATGTTGTTTGTCCCATACCTCATGGTACTTGTTCTGTCTACCTTTTGGTTGTTTTATAAAAGGGTTCAGGCCCTTTCAAAATCCCATTTTTTATCAATATCAAAAACATAGAATAGACTCTAGTAATAACTTACCTTTTGCATTTAGTTTCAACAATGAACATCACTACTTCATTTTTCTTCTATCACTGTATACTTTTACAATAAACATATTAAAATGAATCACAAATTTCTAAATTACACAAAGGATTCCTTGTTTGTGAGAGGTTTCTCCCAAGAGAAATGTCTTAAAAAAAGTTAAGGGAAAAAAATCAAAGTTGAGAGTTAATTCTAAATCTCCAAGAAGACATATTAAAAAATGTTGTGATTGTGGTAAAATTGGGCATTTTAAGAAGTAGTGCAGATTTAAAAAGGTTGACAAAGCTAAGGCACCTAATCATGCCCCTTATATAGAAATTATGACCGCCACTAAAGATGCAAGGGATGTATACCTAGAATATTTAAGTACTCACTCATGTCATGATACATGAATGATTAACTAAAGTGCTTCCTTTCATATGAAACCCTCATAAGGAGTGATTTTGTGTATCTAAAAGTTATAATGAAGGCAATGTATGTGAGTATTTTTCATATCAAATCATAGAGAATGGAAAGGTTAAAGTTATTTTTAAATATGATGAGATTAAAACCTTGGTTGGCATTCTACCTATTCCATGGTTGGTTATAAATCTTATAATAGTAAGTTGAATGAGTGATGCAAGTGTCCATGCAATATTTAATAAAGAGAGATAAAAGATGGTTAGACGAACAACGATGTTAGAATAATTGTTGGAGGATGTACACTATATAAGGATGTAAAACATTCAAATTATTAAACACATATCCAATAGTTCAACACATAAAAGTAGATTAGACAGAACAATCAATAATAATTGACATAAAAATGATATAGATGTTAACACAAAATTTTAACAAGAATGAAAAATATTTTTGGCGCACCTTTTATAATGATTATGTGATAACTTCCGTTGAAGTTTGAGTTTGTGACTTCATAAATTCACACTCTTTTCTCTTTCATAGACATTGTTAGTGTATTCTCTTGAATTCATGCTTATAAACTTATTTAACAAAGAGGTCTTAAGGAAAAGATATGTTATAGAAAATGGGAAAAAAAACTAGAGCACATCTTTAAAGTTATTTTAAAACATACCATATGCTTGAGTTTTAATCTATGTGCTAAAGGGTTATCCTTGGCATTGCTCTATGAAAACTATAAACACACTTATGCATCCATAAGAGTAGGCTTATTAGAAAAAATTCTAATCACTAAGAGTGAAGAGAGACAAGGATAATCTTTTTTTAACTCATTTACAATATTAATATAATTAATAATAGAGCCTTTTTAACTCATTTACAATATGAGTTGTTGAAATGTATATATTTTCTCTTTTCAATAATAATGTATAAAATTGAAATGTATAAATTTTCTCTACTCAAGTACAATGTATAAAATTAGTTTTATGGAATTAGTTGTATATTTGACATTTTAGGCTAAAGTATAAATTAATTGGATTTTTTTGTGCCTATTTAGTGGCATATATTCCGCGATTTTCCTTAATTCAAACCGGACCTCATCTCTTTCGATGTTGTCTATACACACACCAAAAATTAATCTATTGTAAATTCTTTGTAAGCCAAACATTGTCACCAATAATTAATCTATTCGTTAACCCCAAAATTATCACTACTTGGTTCATTAAAATTTGAAGTACAAAAGTTAAAAGCTATATAGATTCCAATGGTTAAGTTTGGATTAAAAAATAATTGTTTAAAAAATTGAAAACTCCAAAATGTTTAGTTTTAGCAATTTATTTGTGTCAAACTATTCCTCAAAAATGAGATTAGGCTACCCTACCAACATTGTTGATGTGAATTATCTAAACAATTTCCCTATTAGGTCATATTCACACTAGTTTACTTAAGTTTACATAGGGAATTCTTAGGACATTTTCACTTTATGTCTCAAGTCATAATATTAAGACACGTGTCATAATCTTATGTTGTCCTATGTCTCACCTTGGCCTATATAACAAGGGATTCTCTTTGTAGCCTCATAATGTATTCATGTTGTATATTTGCATCATTTGATAGAATAGAATTATTCTCTCATTTTGGGTCTCTCTTGAGCTTTCATTGAAGCTCCTAGATCTAAGGTGGCTATCTCTATAGCTAAATCTTACATGGTATAGAGCATTCTATACCAACTCTTACATGGTATTAGAGATTCTAGGATAGCTTCTTGTTAGTCTTTTTTAGAGATCTAGGTTGCAAATTTTATATTTTCTTGAAAAGTTGAGTATACTCTTCTCTTACATCAAATGGTAAACCTGGAGAATCAAAAAACTTGATAGAAATACTAAATTTGAGTGGGATTCCTCTTTGTGGCTTTGTATTGCAAGTCTATTTTTGAGCATGTTGGAGCAAATCTAAGATCACCATTGAATCCAAAGCATTCGAGAAAGTCAGTTTTGTCTTTTACTTTGTTCAAATTAGACATTAGAGGCCAAATCTTCAAGAGTTTGAAGTATGGAGGTGCATAGCAAATCCAGTGGGTCCTTGATCTTTCGGAGCATTTTGAATCAAATTTGACCCTACCACTGCATTCAGAAGGCCCAAGAACCTAAAGATCACCTACCAAATTGTCAAAATTGGAGCACTTTGTCAAATCATCAAAATCAAAGCACTTTACTTAGAGCCATAAAAAAAAAACTCCTCAGTCATACAAATCACAGAGAATATTTTGTGCACACTTGGCATATTCCCTAGCACAGGTATTGCATAGTGTCGGCATCATTTCTACACAAGTTATATAGATAAAATAAAAAACATTATTTTTTAATTATTTTTTAGAATTTAAATATATATATTTCAAGTATAGGGCCCTGCAACGGCTCCACATTGTGCAGCCTATATAGACTTGTCATCTATGAGTACAGGGCCCTACAAGGGCTCCACATGGCAATTGTCTTACCATTAGGGTTAAATCCCCAACTGGTAACCTAATCCAATGGGAAGATCCACGGTTGATGGCCAGAGGGCCCACAGACTGCCATAAGTGGCAGCTCCAGTACTTCAACAAGGGGCACAACTAGTTCCTCCACCTCAACAACGGCCAAACCATTGACAACCACCACTACGGTGGCGAAACCCCGACGGCAACACCTCCAACACAAGCAACGCATATTCCAAGAAATATTCCCCTTTCGGTAACCAACAAACAACCATTCTCTGTCGTGAAACCACCTCCATGTAAATACTAGTAGTTTTCAATTTCAAAATAATGGTTTCAACTATCAAAGGCAATTTTCAAACTTTTCAACAGTAGTTTTGCACTCAAAAGAATATTTTGTCCACTTGGGTAATATTCCATCCTAACAACTGCTGAAATCAGTACTTTTCACCTCCAAACTTGCCCCCACATGATTTGAATTTGAATTTTTGCACTCGATTTTCAAATGCTCCATTCTTAGTCATATTAGCTCCTTTTTGTGAGCAATTTTTTAAATTTGGGGTAGAATTTCAAGAGCTTCATAGTGGTGCAAATGGTTTTCAATTTTGGTTCTAGAAATTACAAATTCTCACAATTGTTGCTGAGAAATTCTCGTTTTGGAAACTTATGGTGCTTTGTTTGGGTTCATACGATAACATTTTTTTGAAGTGCATAATTTTTCGTGTACTTCATAGTGGTCTAATGAGATTAATCACATCTTATGATAAAATTGTCCTTTCAATTCTATGGTCAAATTTGGCATCTATAATGTACTAAGGTCACGATCACTTTGTTGATTTGGCAAGTGGCAGTTATAAATGCACTAAATATAAAGTGCCAAGACCATACATTGTTTTTTGGGGGGGGAGGGTGGGGGAGGTCATTGATTGTGATTCTTTTCAATTCTTTGGGTTGCATTATGTTCTTCAAATTTTGTGATGGGGAATCCTAAGATCCCTCACCTAACTCCTTGCAACTATTCATCATGGCAACAGTTGATGTGGAATCACTTGAGTGAAGATTAGCCCTTGTTTTCTTGCAATATGCACATTTGGCCTGCTCCTTAGATGATTCCCCTTATGAGGGAGATTCAAAATCTTATCGTGCTCTATCTTTGTGTGGTTTGTTCTTTTTTCTTCTTTTGTTTCTTTTCATGATTCCTTGATTATTTTTGTCCCTTAGGCTCACTAGCCATCAATGCCTATGGCTTAGAAGACTTGAGGAGACCCATTTGAATTAGCCTCCCTTGTTCTTAAATTAGAATTTTAGAAAATTGATCAGATGAAGGAATCTTATGTCATGTCTTCCCCATAAAAAGATGACAGGTGTGAAAGCCAAAAACAAAAATTGCATATTGTTTAAACTAAGTTTGGATAGAACATTAAGAACCAATTGTGTGTCATTTTTATAAATACCACATTCCTTGAGTTGTGTTCTTAGATCATTGACCTTTGTGCATTTTGCTCCTATTGTTCCTTCAACTAATGTACACACTCTAGCATCTAGTGTGGAAACTTTTGAAGAGATACAATATGATCATTTCAATCTTGGTGTTCTTTGATTGACTAAGATTCTAGAGACATGTTGATATACCATCTCGTCCATCTCTTGTTGCTTTTGATGAGACTAATATTGCTACATCTATTGCTTCTAATGATTCAGTGCAACAAGGTCATCATTTTCTAGATTTAGCTATTTGGGATGAGTACTTGACAAACGTTGCAAGTTTGCTTTATGAGTCCTATCTTGCAAACCTGGAGAACACTATTGAGTATATTTATTTCCTCTTTGATGTTAGCTCCTATGGAGTTGCATCTTCTTTAAATGTCATGAGGGCACCTTCACACCCTCTTGTTCTTTCTCCACATGATCATTTGTCACAGTTTGGCATTGGCTTGCAGACCCTTGAGCAACATTTGGAGGAGTCATCTTTGTCTTTGGATTATGTTCTACATTTGTTTCCACAAGGTTTTAGATTATCACCTTCATCAGTTAAGCATGGGACCCCTGATTTGATTATGGCATCTTTTAGCACCAACATGGTGATACTTGAGAAGAGTTCAAAGACATCATACATCTTGAGTTTCCTACCTTCATATTCCTTTCAAGAATGGGAAGACTTCATGCATACATTTTTTATTTTGTTTCTTCCTAAGGGAAGAAATGTTGTTCAACAGTTTTGGATCATCTTCAACATTCATTGTCGAGCATCTACCACTAGTGCAGAATATTCTACATTGAAGGGAGGTTGCTTAGTCTCTCTTCTTCTCTCTTATGGGGGAACTTTTTCCTCACATGGGGTTTTCTTCTCCTCATACTTTTAAAGAGCATCTTGTGTTTTCTTTTGGAGAGGGGTTTTTTTTCTATGGGCTTTTCTTCTTTTCTCCATTTGTGAGAGATTTATTTGTACATGGGTACTTAACATGGCCTTGTAGTTAGGACCCATCATTGCATGACCTTAAATTACACTTAAGGGAGGTGGTGTTGTGAATGGGGTACATTACCTAATCGGTTTCCCTATTAGGTCATATTCACACTAGTTTACTTAAGGTTACTTCGGACATTTTCACTTTATGTATTAAGACATAAGATTAAGACACATGTCAAAATCTTACGTTGACCGATGGCTCACATTGACCTATCTAACCAAGGGGTTCTCTTTGTAATCTCATAATGTATTCATGTTATATATTTGCATCCTTTGATAGAATAGAATTATTCTCTCATTTTGAATCTCTATATGCGTACACAGTGAAATATGGGGCAGCTCCAAAGGTGGCAGAAAAGAACAATATCACGTATCATATGAAAATGGGATCCAAAAGAAAGAAAATAGGATTCAAGAAACTACTTAGAAAACATATAGATTGACTTGATTGTAACATTTTGGCTAGAAGTTTCACCTTGTGAAAAGCATCCTGTACAATGAGCGTAGGAATATCAACACACAACAATTCTCAGGCATAATTTTTCTACTACAACGTTGGCTTCATCAATTATGTCAAATCCTCTATAATGTTTCCCTTGGTTACCAGCCATGCTAACCGGTGGTTGTGCTGTCATCATATATTTTAAATGGCAATATATGGAGGTTGGTTGTGTTGTCATCTTTACCTAGGGGCCATCATATTACTTTGTACAAATTTTTCGAGCATGTTTAAACTGCAGTTTATGTGGCTCTACTTGGAAAATGCAATTTTTGCCATCTTTGAAGTCCAAAACCAGCCTTAGTCTCTTGAACAAGCTATAATCAAACTGTAAGCCTGTCTTAAATTGATTATTTTCCTCGTAGAATAAGAATTGAAAATTGAGGAATTTAGGGTTCCTGCCTTGTTTGCATATTGGGTGGTTACATGAAGTGTTGAAAAATATGTTGTTTGTGACTTAATTCTTCAAATAAAAAATTATTATCGAGTCTATTTGCTGCTTTAGGTTTTTTAAAAAGGAGAAAAATGATATAGACCTTTTTTCAGTAAATGCTTCACTGACGCGGACAATTCAGAAAAGAAACCCCAAAAAGGCTAATGCTGAAGACACGCACCTGGGTTGTGGGTTGACCTAGTTATTGCTGCTGCAATCCCAAGTCCTATTGCCTGATTGTGGAGCTTGTTATGATGTTAGACATGAGATTTTACATGTAGATAGAGCATGGAATTTAAAGTGTTAAAACTTTATTTTTACTTTCTGGCTTCCACCAGGATTTTCATTTAGGATGCTTGCACTTGGAGTCCACCACTTGCCTCTTCTTGCAACACTATGGAGAAGCTAATTGGCATGTTCCACACCCAACTTCATAGTCATTGACATTTAGATGTCAAATCTCTTTAATGACTTCAACTACAATCTCCATTAGCATTCCTCGACTACCCTTAACCCAAACAACATCACCCATATTCAGTTTTTTTCTGATTTGTGAGGCAAGAGATTCTGAATTTGGAGCACTTACAGTGCATAACTCAGAAGATGCCAAGTGCACAACGTGAACTGCTTCCATAAAATGCAAACCAGCAACCCTTATAGTTGAATGCCTATTTCTTGACATATTCTTAAGGTATGTCCATGGGCTTTTTTGCCAGATATTCCAAGTTCCAACATGTCTCCAAGAAGAGCCACTTTTCTACCTTTGCATTCTACAGAATGAAGAAGTTCCAAGTGCTGCAACCATGCTCATTGGATTTGCATTGTAAGTGTCATTTATAATTGTGATTCCATTTTCAAAAGTTTCCATCCTTAGCCACATATTAACTGGACTGAACTTTCACAAAGCTTTACCAACTTGGGTTAGTGACATCCCAAGTGAAACTGCCACTGCAGCAGCTGCACATGCATTCATACCTAGGTGTAGCCCAGGACTGGGAATCTCAAATACTATTGAATTTAATTTTGACAGTATACAATCCCTTCTAATTCCCTGGATTCTGTCACTGATTTTTTGTGTTGCAAGTTATCCTTCTCTAGTTCAGTGTTTGGAGAGGAACAATGCTCTAGCGTAACCTGAATCACATCCTTGAATACATTTTGCAGCTATAAGTCGCACGTCACAACCTCTTGCTTCCACAGAGAACCTGTAATTCAATTAAAAGATAATCAAATCAGCAATAACAAACAACTTCAATAAAGCAGCACATAAAGAAGCAGAAAAAATAAGAAGAAAGGCAATACTGCAAGAAATATAAATTCTTGGGGAGTTCAATAAAGTGAAAAATAAACAAGCTACATTTAATCAATTGACAGCTAAAAGGAATATAGTTTTGAGAAAATAAATGCAAATTAAAGAAAAAAATCAGAAAAAATATTGAGGGCTAACAAGAAAAGGATAGAGAGAAATAGGGAATGAAAGATATGATCAATACTAGAGGAAAAGGATGTAAAACCTGTGCCAGCAAAGGTGAAGAAGGTTTAAGAGTGGATTGGGACCTGAAAACTACAAACTGCCTGGTAGAGTATAAACTACATAGGAATTCAAAGATTGTTTGAACCCGAAATGGAAAAATCTAAAAATTCAATGGAATAGTCACATAACTGGCAATTTTTCAATGCAGAATAAATTCTAAAGTGTCATACATGTGTCTCGAGACAAATGTCAGTGAAGAAAACCCGATCCTCTTTCCTCACTTTTCTCAGAAAAGCAGAGGAACCTGCCACAGAATAATATTGCAATTTTCAAACCATGCATCTAGAAATCACTGTGTTATAGACTCCTCTTCAAGGGCAAACTGGAATATTGAAATTGATAGGTTTGCTGATGTTTTAGGTTTAATTCGTGCCAAGAGGCACATTCTACACCCCACATCAACTTGGACTTTTGGTGTGTGCAGATGGATGAACGGATGGGTGAGGAGGACAATTGCAACACATGATCAGCCTGAGGTTGAGATGGAGGAGCTTCCTAAAGATTTCTCCTGTTCAGCAAGGGCATATGATGTAAAATATACAGATTTCTGAGAAGGCATACGATAAGATCTATTTTCATACCACAAAATAAGACTGCAAGCATGCTCAGATCCACTAAAGATCCACTTGAACCAAAACTGGGTTGTGTATTGCATTGACTGTGTGTGTGGCCATCCCTATGTTAAGGAAGCTGGGAGATTGTTTCAATAAAGGATTAACAAACATTGTGTCAATGTGTTGATATCAATCATGACTACATTAAGTGTTCAGCATTAGCAGAACATGCACATTTTTTGTGTCTTGACATATATCTTGAAAAGGAATTTTATTGGTGAAGGGAGCACTACATGAGAGGAAACAGAGGGAAGCTATAGAATTTGGGCAAGCATCCTATTGGGACCCATATTCCATGTGCCCAAATTTGTCAAAAATCTCATGTTTGTACCCCTCTAATTTGTATTGGTCTACTTTGACCCATTACCGATAACTGATCTAAGACATCCTAAGTGGGTCTCCCATGTGTCAAGATGCAAGTAAAAATCCATAAAAGTCTAAGTCTGGCAAGTTTCTGGCATTTTCCCTAGTCTTGTGCTTTTGTCAGCCTTTCGGAGTTTCAGGGTTATCCATACCTACATGCTATCCCTATTGGCCCCGAACTCCGCCTTAGTCGCTTGCTTATTTGCCTAAGTGTTTCGGGATCACGGTGTCAGGTGTTTCCGTTTCCCTTTGACATTTAGGTATGAGTTTAGGAACTTCCTCGAACCTCGATCCTCGATTCTTCATAATTGCTAAGTCTTTTGGGATCACGGTATCGGTCCTCCCTGGTTCTCTTGACCTTTTGAGCATGTGCTTCATGGTGGCCTCAACCCCCAATCCCCGACACTTCACAACTGCTAAGTCTTTTGGGATCACGGTGTCAGGCATTCTTGGTTTTCATTGCTTTTCGGGCATGTGATTTGTGATGGCCCCAATCCCTGATCCATGATGCTACATATTTGTCTGTCTTTTGGGATCGCGTAGTCGGGGAGGTGCGTGTTTCTCATGATCAAGTGGAATGCTATTTGACAGAAACCCAATTTGTCGAGGCCCAATGAGTTTGCCTTCCCGATTGCAACGCGCCTTATTTTTCTTCGGATTTTGGACTTTGGGGATTCTCATAATCCCGTTCAAAAATGGAAAGAATATTCAATGGAGGTTCGATTGCCGAAGCCCGATAAGTTTTTTCTTCAAACTTTGGAGATCGGGGAGTCTCTCGCTCCATTTCAAAAGCAGATGGATGTTTGGTGGTGGTCTGATTGCCGAAGCCCAATAAGTCAACCTTCCCGATTGGATCGTGGGGGTCACACACCCCTGATTATGAAGAAGAATACTCAGTGAAGGCTTGATTTGTCGAGGCTCAATGAAATTGCCTTCCCAATCCATTAGCTTATCAATATGCAACGGGACGCCTCATGTCATGCCCTGCCTAGAATTAGAAGACAAATTAAACCATAAAGCCGACTAGGCTTGCTGACTGCATCACATCTTTTATTACCTAATGCAGTCCCTAAAATCGCATGACATCCACGCTAAGGAGGCCGATTAAAAAGCAAAAGCAATTAGGAATAAACTATTTGTTAAATTAAAATTAAATTACTAATCAAAGACAGCAATGGTTGACAAAAGGATGTGACTCCTCCAAAGGGCAGAAATCATGAAAGGTTGTGACTCCCTCAAAAATAAGATATGAAGGGGTAGATCATTTATTGGATAAGAGGAATTGGTTGAAGCATAAATCATTCAAGCATCAACTTGTCAATCCATCAAGAAGTACTCAATCAGCAATCATCTAGTAAATTCCCTAAGCAATCAGTTTTGAATTTGAGGAAGTGTCTTGCAAATAGGAAGAATGGCCCCCCTTCCAAGTTCACGAGAGATAAGAGGATGTCCCCTCTCTCATGCTCTTATCCAGTTGGCCAAGAGTTGGAAGGATGGCCCACCTTCCATGCTCTTGAGCTTGATCAAAGAGGATGGCCCCCCTCCAAGGTGGACTAGAAGTTGTAAGGATGGCCCCACTTACATGCTCTCAGCAATATTAAGGATGACCCACCTTAATATTGTTATTTGCAAGTATTTCTAAGAAATTCACTATGTGATTGGCTTTGAGGGTTGTGCTACGATGTATTGAACTGAATATTGTTTATGCTATGATGTATTGATTTCATTATTAATTATGCTATGATGTATGAATTGAATATAAATAATGCTATGATCTGAATATTATCATAATTTCTTGATAACTAATATTTCTAATGTCTAATTTTAGTGGTTACCATTGTTTGCAGGTCAAGAAATCAGGAATATCCCCAAAAGGGGCATTACAAGAGGTATCAGAGCATGATCCTGCCAGCCTGAGGATCTAAAAAGATAGTAACAGTGAAATGAGCAATGCACTTTGCTGGTCTTAATGAGAATTACAGAGATCGCCCAAAAAAAAAAATTCAGAAAGGCCCTTCAGAATTACATGCATTAAGATTGACAGAAAACATGTTCCATAGAGTAGAACTATATGCAAAGTTTCAAGAACGTGTTTCAAAACTACAACTGTCACAATTCGCAGATGAGTAGTAGACCTAACCACAACAGAAAAGAGAAATGTAGAATGGCATGAACAATAATTCCAATGGAAAAAATGAACCATGCAGACACTGAGTCCACAATGTAACCCCAAAACTAATCCTGCATCTAATCGTCTAGAAAAAATTAATCAGGTCCAATCATATAGGTTGCAATGGAAATGAAGACTGCTAAATATACAGCTATCAAAATTTATGGACCTTTATGCAAAATACAAGAAACCCTAGCAAAAGAAGACGTTTTCGTCTTCAGTATTCTATACAGAATCCTGCATTGCACACATTAGAGCAGTTATTAACTTATTTCATGCTCACTCTCCCAGTCAAATAGAGACTTGTTTAACAAATCCCCATGTTTGTTCTCTTCTACAGTCCACATTCTTGTCCATTAAGCCCAAGAGGTGGGGCTTGCACCAATCTCATCACAGACACTTGTTATGTCGTAAATTGTCGACATTGGCGATTTAGACTAAGTTTAGCACCCTCCTGAACTGATATACAAACTCCTATTGAGAGAAGACTGGATCCTGAAGCACAGACTGGTTCCAAGTGTCATTATCTGGGTACAGGCCTTGAATGGACCCCAAACACCTGGACACTAGCGCCCAAGCACTAGTGTCCTTGACACTTGCAAAAATAAAGTTTGTGGGCCCTTAGATATCAGCCTTGTACCTCTGCGTATTGCACCTTGTCGGCTTTGCTCGAAAGGTTTACCCGAAATAAATTGATATGCATATATAAAGAAGTTTATTCCTCCCATTTGAACTAGAGGATGATTAGATGAAAGATATTAAGGAATTGATATGATCCGAGTGATGAAAGCTCTATTGTGAAGATTATGCAGAGCATGTGATGCTCTCCATTGCAGGTCTCTAACATTCATTGCAGATTCTAAGGGAAGCTCCTTCCTTTATCTCCATCCTTGTGGTAATCTTGAGTCACCCACTAGGGTTTATTGTAATGTCCCTTATAGGAACAATACTAATTTTACCCTAAATTATCAATTTCCAAGCAAACAAAGATTTAGAGAGTACCTTAGTTTTAATTCCTGCAAACAAGTTAGAAAATACTTACAATAATATTTCTCACAATCAAGTTACATGATTAAAAAACTCATAATGGCATTATTAATCCAACTCAATCTAACTATCTAGGAGACTCAACCATAAGAGAGTTGAAGAGTGTGACTTCAATGGGGTGTCCTGTTGATGATTGTTTTTAGACAACACAACAATAGAGTAAAACACTAAGTATCCCACTCTCTCTTGAGTAAAGTTTCCCGAAGGCTAAGCTATGTGATCCAATGAGGTAACTTCAAGGTTCCTTATTGATGATTTATAGTGGATGAACTCTGTAATTTGATGTGATCTTGCTAATAATCACAAAGCGACTTACGCAGACTTCTTCTTACTTCATTCAGCTTATTCCTCCTTTCAGTGTGTATGATGTATGTACAATGCTTCAATGATAAAGAAAAGGAAAAAGATAAAGGTTTACAGGAACTAATCTAAGGCCGATGAAGCAATGATGATGCATGAATAGACAAACTCCCTAATAAACCTAACTCCACTTTGCCAAGGATGCCTACAACTACATGGAGTTGGTGCAATCTCATAAGGATAGCGAAAGGTTTTCAAATCATGAAAGCTCATATAAGCACCCATTAAACGGCGCAGCTCAAACAAGCATCCACAATCGAACTTAAGCAAATTGTAATAAAGCTCAGACTAACTTTACACAACACTTCACCAACGATGAATGTCAAAAGCATGAGCTAGGAGTTGATCAAATATTCAATACATACATACATCACATCAATGAACTACTAATCTACTTAGAAACATCTCTCCATTTCATCAATATACAAGAAACCATGTCATTCCACAAGATAACACTTAACACCAAGCGAACTCCAATGTCTTTGCATTAATCTTGAGAAATATTTACAACAATCTCCAAGTACTTTCAGAGAATTTCGAGAGTCTCTTCCTACTCTACTCTACTACTAGCAAACTTCTAACTATTGACTACTAACTTTACAAATGAGGCAACAAGGCCTTTATATAGAGTTCCAGAATTACAATGAATGGCCTGGATCAATTCAAGTAGCCAAGGGCCAGGATCATGCCATCTCAGCAGGTAGTTACAACAAATTGCTATTTTTAGTACATAAGAGAGGCAATGAAGGCACGTTTTCCAAGAAGATAAGGATGAAATGGAATCTTTAGAGCATCTTCCACATGGACGTCCTCTTTGGCTTCTTGCTTGTTGAATGATGTGGCGAACTGTGATTAGTGAATAATATGTCTATGCCACATAGGTGCCACCTCAGCATATTCCCAAATTGCATCATCTGTGTGATGTCTTCGAACATGATTGCTTCGAACTTGTATGTTTGGGATGTATCTCTGTTGACTTTGCTTTGTTCATTGTAAGTTGAATGTGTATGATACATGTTGCTCATTTGTATGACTTTGTCATTCTTCTTCTCTTGCCGGATATAGGTTGATCTCTTGTGATGCTTCGTTGTAGAGAGTAGTGTAGATGATGATGATGCTTCATGAAGTAGGAGACTTCTCAAAGCCTTGAAGATTGAGAGAACTTGAAGTGATGGATGAATGTCTTCGACAATGTAGATGATGAAGCATACTTGCACAATGAACTTGATGTGATCCTTTCGAGTAGCTACCTATTATCTTCACTTTACTCCTTGCATGAAGGTGATTCAGGGGCTTGCTCCTTTAATGACTTCCTAGCTCCACCCACGCTCCTACAATACAACCAAGAAACAATATTAATCACTTTATAATATATTTATAAAGAAGTCATTTTTAAACACTTACTAACCCTCTGCAAGCTTAGGCGCACATCTTGGTGTATAGGGAGGCTAAAGTGCGCCTAGCTTGACTTAGCTTGTTTTCATGATCTCAAACTCATATTGATGATTCAAGCAATGGGAGGGACCTTAGAATGATTATATCTCTCAAGGCGCCTATCCAATGAGGTGGATTTGTGTGGTTTCTTTGAGGTGCCAATCCAAGGTGGTGAGAGATGAGAAATGCACCTTGGCATGGATAAGTATCTTCTTGTCACTAGGCGCCAAAAAGTGATCATACTAATGGAAATTTGCGCCTAAACTTGAAGATGAACTTTATTTCAATTTAGATGGTTTCAAAATGGTACCAACTTTCAAGATTTCATGCCTCTTTTGTCTAGGCGCACATTCATGATGTTTTGAGTGTAAAATTGTGCCTAGATGCTAATAGGTGTTTACTTCATTCTTTATGCATCCAAGTCATTGTGAACACTTAGTAAGATGTCCTGACACTCATGCTTCCCCAAAGTGATTGATAAATACCCTTTCAAAGCTAGGCGCTCATTGAGGTGCTTGCAAACACTATACTCCTAAGGCGCTAGAATTGGATTGAATAGACAGGAAAATGCGCCTTAGTTACTCTTAAAGCAATCACTCTATCTTAGCCGCAAATCTAAGGTGATATCACTTTGGGCGCAATCCTCACTAAGTTTAGACTTATCTTACATGAAGGCGCCAAAATGAGGTTAAAGAGAGGCGAAAGTGCGCCTAGCACAAGATGAGTATTTAGTGAAAATCGCTCATAAGAACTTCAAAGAAGGTCATTCTCCTTTAGGCGCAATTTATCATTGATTGAAACATTCCTTTCATGCTAAGGCGCTCATGGATGACTACAGAGATGCAAAAATGCGCCTAACATGGTTGAGGAGGAGTCTTCAAGTTTTGAGTGATTTGAATCATCAGAAATATTCAAGGGAAGCTTATCCTATCAAGGCGCCATAAGTTTTAACCTCTCCTTGCTCAAGGCGCACATTTGAGTTTCTACCTTAGGCGCATATTTCAATCTCAATCTTAGGCGCATTTTTGGTGTTGTTCATGAGTAGATTTGCGCCCTGAGTGTTAGAGTCATTTCTTTGCAAAACTTTCAATGTTTGAAGCATTTGGAAGATTAAAATGTCAAAGCACCACAAATTTGGAATGATTCGAAGCTTGATTTCTTCTAGGCGCACATTTGAGTCTCCACCTTAGGCGCACATATGGGTTTGCAGAGGTGAGAAAATGCGCCTAACTACTTAGAGCAAATTTGCGCCTAAGAAATGGAAGTCCCCAGGGTTAGGTCCAAACTTATACTTTAAATATTTTTCAATATACCTTCCAGGATGTTTGAGATAGGTCTCAAATCCATGGGATTTAACATGCAAATTCTAGAATTTGGGGGATCCACCAAATTTCAGATTAGCCAATTTTCAGGATTTTCAAGATATCAGGATATTATGGTTTCTACCACGAAGCTATAGACTCAAACACTACTGACTTCATCATGAAACAAATCTAAGACATCATCCAGGACTCAAGGTGAAGCACCGGAGCTCAAAAAAAAAAGGGGGGTCCCCATTTGCAATGGGGCGATGTGTGATTAGGTCACAACATGTCCCAGATACCCTAGGCCAAAGAGCGGACAGACCATCCCCCTTGGCCTCATGTGGCCTATGCCATCCATATGAGGTGGTCTACCTGTTGTGGCCTAATCACACATCACCCCATCATGATGGGGACCCCCCCAGTTTTTTAGGATTTAAGTTGTTTTAGGTTAGTTGTTTTGTTTTGTCTTAGGGAGAGTCAACCAATAAGCTTTGCAAAAGCATAATAGAGCCTTCCATTAGTTCAAAATTGAGAGGATTTTATGTTAGAGTGACGTATTGGGTCCAACATGCTTCAATGACTGAAATTTACAGACACAATGAACTAAGTATACTAAAGGCGCCTATTTCAACTCATTTCACCTTACATAAGCGCCTTGGTAGGAGATTAAACATTTGAAAGAGCATTTAGGCGCCTACTGCTACTCAAATCATCATCATGAGCACCCAGAGGTAAGTATCATTGAAGTTATGAATCTTGAAGGTGTTGAGGTAAGTGGAGGTATTCATCTTGTTTGATTTGGCGCCAATTTATACTTGAAGAATCACTTATGAGCGCCTTGAATGTAAGAAGATTGAGATCATAAAATCTAATGCCTATGGAATAAGGTAATCTCCAAGAAGTCTAAGTGTAAGTTTGAAGTCACTAAAATGGCAAGTTTGGCACTAACAGCTTCTAGGCGCATTTCTCTATCTCCAGAGACCATTTTGGTGCCTAGAGGTAAGCATGATTGAAACAAGAGTCTTTATAATGAGAATTGAAGTGAGCAACTATCTAAGCCTACGCGCCTTTTGCAGTCCGTTTCAACTCTATGAGCGCCCAATTTGGAGAAGGCATTCACTTAAGCTTAGGTAATCTCCAAGAAGTCTAAGTGTAAGTTTGAAGTCACTAAAATGGCAAGTTTGGCACTAAGAGCTTCTAGGCGCATTTCTCTATCTCCAAAGACCATTTTGGCACCTAGAGGTAAGCATGATTGAAACAAGAGTCTTTATAATGAGAATTGAAGTGAGCAACTATCTAAGCCTACGCGCCTTTTGCAGTCCATTTCAACTCTATGAGCGCCCAATTTGGAGAAGGCATTCACTTAAGCTTAGGCGCATTTTGTCATCTCTAGAACCTCCTTCAAGCGCCTTGATATAGGATCAATAGTTTAAAACATAAAGGAGGGCGCCTTAAAGAAGGTAATTCACCTTGACCTTCAAACCTGATCAAATACATCAAATGAGCATTTTAAACTCTAGGCGCTATTTTTCTCATGTACAACCTTGCATGGGCGCCTAAGGAATAGATTAATTTGAAACTCTAAGTCTAGAAGGTGGTTACCTTCGAAAGGTTTTTAGAGCAACTCTAATGATTGAAGGCTAGGGAGAAAGGCGCCCTTTTATGTTGAAAATGACCTTGTGTAAGCACTTTGAAAGAAAGTGAGGTGATCATTATAGAATATGTTATAAGATTTAGGCGCCAATTGAACTCTAAATAATCTCATGCATGCGCCTAAGAGGTTTTTTTAGTGATTCAAGCTTGAGGAAAGTAAAGGCAGATCTAGGCGCCCTTGTAACATCACAACAACCACAAAGTCCGCCTAGCATCAAAGAAGTTAGAAATTACCAATTTGAGCGCCTAAACATAAGAAGGAAGATTCATTAAGAAGTAAGATTCATTGTCAATTAGGCCAAGTCAAGGCGCATGTCCTTGCCTCTTTCAACTTATGAAAGGCATGAAACACTGAAAGTAAGCATGTAGATGATGGAGGGGTCTACTAGAAGTTTTGGAGAGTGATTGAGGCTGTTTTTAGGATAAGAAACAAGTCAATGAGGTTTAGCCGTCCATTTGCATCCCAATAGTCTCCTTTAGGCGCCTAGAAAAGAATAACATACAAGTCACCTCCAATTTAAGCGCCTTGGAAGAAGTTGATGATTAAGAGGTATAGGCACACCTGGCCACCAAAACAACCTCATGTTGGCGCCTTGATCAGCCTAAATGATGAGAAGGGAAGAATCGACATTGAAAAGTCTTTGAGAAGTATTGAAATAAATTTGAAATTATGGCATAGCACTCAGTGAGTCTTGAGGCGCATATTTTCACCTAAACTGGTCATTTTGGGCGCCTAGAGAAAGAATGATGATGGATCTTGTAAGGAAACATATTAAGAGAGATAGGCGCACATTCTTGTTTAAACAACCCTCAAATGGCGCCTTGAAGGAGGTAAGTCGCCTTGACTTCCAAAGGGGATCTAACATATTAAATTGAACATCATTATGTTTGGGCACCAATCCACATTCAAATCATCATCACTATGCGCCTAGCTTGGAGTTAGGTACTTATCATGTTAAAATACCCTTAAGAGAAGATTCAACTTGAAGGCTCAACAAGGTCATCATTCATTCGTATCAAAATAACATCAAAATAAGTGCCTAAAAGACTACTAAGGAGACCCCAATCAAGGTGCATTCTCGTGCCTTTATCCATCAATTTTGGCGCCCAAAAAAGTTTTAAATTTTGAAAATCTTAAAAATTGTATTAAATGCTAAAAGAGGCCGACCTCAAGCCTGGTCGACCAGCATTAAATGAAGGCAGATTCATCTATATAACAAGGGCGCTTCACCTCATTTCAACATCATTCACATTGAAATCAGCATTTGGAGCGACTTTGAAGGAAGAGCAGCAGATTTTAAAGGCAGACCTGCACTTTTGAGTCTGATTTTTTCTCATTTCATAACTGATTTTTTATCATTTTATACAGAAATCTGTACTTTTCTAGGTCAGAAAATTAGTGTAAGGTATGTTTCAGCCACTTTTTTTTTATGAAATCGCCTTCTTATTTACTTAATTTGCAAATTTTTGTAGTTTTATTAGCCAAAATCAGGTTTGTGAAGGTAAAATTTCATTATTTCAAGTTATTTATAGAAATGTTGTCTTGTAGGTAGATGGGCATGACGGCAAAGGAGCATCAAGTGATGATCAAGATGGATGCCAAATCAACCATACCTGACTCCAAGCTAGAGACTCATTGGAAGAATGTGGGAGACACCAACATGGGACACGTCAACCTAGAAGAAATGAAGGATTTCTTGCTCGCCATCACGAGGAATGAAGACATCAAGGCCATTGCAAAGAGTGGAATCATTCAAGCAGCATGCTTCCCACCTACCCTACCTAGCACTGAATTGGTGTTAGAATGCATTCAGCACTATGATAAGGAGAGAAGACAAATTGTGGCTAAAGACGGGACTATCCTAGCCTACTTGCAAAGGGAAGCTATCCAGGAGATCTTCAACATCCCGAATCGGAAGACAGTATTCATTTGTCCTAAGACTGCACAGCATGCCTTTGAAGGTAATCCTAAACAGTACATGCAAGAAGTGAGGAAGAAGTGGATGATAGATTCATCAATCAAGATATATAACTTTGAAGATCCGAAGTTTCACAAGGCAGATTTCAAACAAGAGATAAGTTACTTCATGTTCTTGAATCGAGTAACAGGTAAGCCTCAATCATCGACTTTTGAAGGATGGATGTATACATACTTTAATCATGTGTTTACAAAGAACAAGATGGTTGATTGGGCTGGGCTTATAAGTCATTGCCTTGATGAACAATTTGAGAAATTTGATAAGACAAAGTCTTTCTTTATGTCTTCCTATCTTGTTTACATACTGGCAAGAAATGTGGTATATAAAGGATTGACAACCAAAGGAGAAGTAGGAGTAAAATCTGGCCAGATCCTATCACATTAATGTTATCCACAGCTCCATTTGAAGAATATCAATCATTATAAAAGGTTTAATGATGCCTTCGCCATGTACATAGTGAGAAAGTTGCGAGGAGAGTTGCATAGAAGGTTGATAGGTGCTGCTAGGAACTTCATTGAACAATATGGAAGATACTACATTCAATATGACAAGTTCACCTATATCAGAATACAAGGCTTTACTTCCTTTCCATATAGATTACCAAGATATCCTACCAATAGGATGGTGTTGCTGGAAGTTTCAAGACAGTTGTTGGAGTTTCACAAGATGCAAAGGGCAAGAAAGAAGACCGGAGTTCAGTTTCCTCTCAAGCTAGGGAGATATTATTCATGTCCATCACTTCAAGCAACCGAACATTCAGAGGTTGAGCTTCAAGCATATCATTTGCATCTTCATGATTCAAGGAGGGAGAACTTCGATCCGCATGGAGCTATTAAGCAATCATATTCTTCCTACCAGCATGTTGAGCAGCTTGAAAATCATTGGGCGAATGCCATTAATGATGATGATATAAGGATGCAGAAATGTTCAAGGTTAAGATGGGATCTGGTGAGATCTACAAAAGTATTGAGGATTCCTGATCAGCTAGATGATGATAGAACTCTTTCAGGTGATGAATACAACAAGATTCGGAACCTGGCATATGACATTGACTGGATTGATCGAGAAAGAGTTTATGATGAAGAGTTGATAGAACCTATCATTGCTATCACTAAGGAACATGTAAAAGAGCAAGTACAAGCATTGATAGATGAAGGGAAGAAGCTCACTTACACCGAAATGGGAGAAACTGAACAGAAGGAACAACATAGTGCACCTGGTAGGAGTTCACGAAGTAAGGATAATGAAAGGGATTCAAGTCAAACAAGGAAAAGAAAACAACTTGAATCTACACAAGGAGAATCTAGTAAGAAGAAGAAAAGGATAAGTATTGAAACTGCTTCATCTAGACAGCCAGGAGATACTCCAATGAATCAGGATATAGTTCTAAATGTTGTTGAGGATGCAGTCCCGGATACTCCATTTGAAGAGGTGCCTTCAAGTCCACATGACACTGAGATCATTAATGAGGCTAACACTGAAGATAAAGATGAAACTGAAGAAGAATCATTACCTATGCAAGGGAGGCAAGTACAACAGTCAGGGGATCTTTCATCATTGCCGGAGTGGCCACAGGATAGAATTAAAAAGAGCTGTGAAGTGGAAAAATATCATCCTATTCCAGTTGAAGAGTTGCTTCTAGACATGTCTATTGAAAAACCAAAGAAGAAAGCAACTACTCTTTCAAAGATAACCAAGGTTGAAACTGGTGTAAGGAGAGTACATGTAGCTAGTCCAAGGCTTGAGAAGAATGTAGAAGATATTACACCTGAAGATTATGACATCAATACAATTAACTTGGGTCCATTGACTGGAGCGCAAGTAGAAGAAGAACTTCAGGATTCAATTGATAATGCTCGAGCTATTATAAGGCAGGATTAAAGCTGAGCAAAGGTGCCTAGCCCTGGAACAGTATATTCAACACTTAGTTCATCCTATCCATCAACAAGAGAGAGTTTCTACACCTCCGTCTCTTCTTCCTCCTCAAACATTTGTACATCTTGAGGGGTTGAGGTCTTCATCTCACAAAAAAGGTCAAAGGAAACAACATATAGACATCTGGAAGATATTATGCAAATGTATGATAAGATTGTTGATCTCAAGGAAAGGGTGCTTGCATTGTTGACAGCTTGTGCTGAGTTCAAGGTCATCAAAGAACAGTTTATGCCACATTTGAAGAGCTTGATGGAAACCTCTGTTGATGAATTGGTACATGCTGAAGTGATTGAAGAAGGCATAAGATATGATTTCTCTTCTTGGTACTATTGTTTTCGCAATAAGGGACATGTTGATGATTGTTTTTAGACAGGTCAACAATAGAGTGAAACACGAGGTATCCAACTCTCTCTTGAGCAAAGCCCCTTGAATGCTAAACAAAGTGATCAAACAAGATGACTCCAAGGTTCCTTTTCTTATGATTTCGTGATGGATAGCTCAATGACTTAGTATGATTTTGCTAGTAAACACAAAGGGACTTAAACAATTGTTCGAACAACTTGTTGATTCAATGAAAGAGGCGAACAGCGGAATATCTAAGTACTACAGTTTATGACGTATGATATGGCAATGAAGTACTTGATCCTAATTCTAACCAAATTGCGAAAAAAAGACAAAAGATGAAAGGTTCAGTAAAACTTAATCTAATCCTAGATGTAAAGGATGATTACTGCTCAAATGAAATCAAACCAACTCTTGCTTTGCCAGATTAAACAACTACACAAGACTGATGCTATCTTCTAAGATTATACAAAATGTTTAAATCACTTATGCTCATTAAGAATTCAACAAACATAAAGATCAAAGTTAAGCTCAATTTTGTTCAGACCAACCATACACTGCAATTTGCAAGCCACAAACTACAAATGGTGTGAACATGAAAATTTCACTACAAACAATAATAAAGCCTTACACCAACTAACTTGTTCTTTCATATTATCAAGAGTCATCTTTCCAAATGGGCTACATATCTTCATCAAGGATGCATGTATTCCATCTTGAATTCTTTGAAATACACTCCTTACTCTTGACATATCTGTTTCTACCTTATCAAGTAGTTGTCCTTTATTGCGAAAGCAATAATACCAAGAAGAGAAGTCATATGTCATGCCTTCTTTAATCACTTCAGCATGTATCAAATCATCAACTGAAGTCTCCGTCAAGCTCTTCAAATGTGGCATGTATTGTTCCTTGATAGCCTTGAATTCAACACAAACTGTCAATAATACAAGTACCCTTTCCTTGAGATCAGCAATCCTATCATACACTTGCATGATATCTTCCAGGTGTTTATATGTGATTTCTTTTGACCTTTTCATCCAATCTTTCAATCTGTGAGATGAAGACTTCAACCCTTCAAGGTGTGCAACTGTTTCTGGAGGAAGAAGAGATGGAGGTGCAGAAACTCTCTCCTGTTGACGAATAGGATGAACCAAGTGCTGAATATACTACTCCAAGGCTTGACATCTTTGCTCAGCTTTAATCCTGTAAGAACCCTGCTGGTTCTAACTTTGACCACTTCTTAAATAGGAATTATTTTTGTAATTTTTGTTTGTTTTATGATTTTTATTATTTTTTTGTGATCTTATAGACTAGACAGAAGATGCAGAAGGGGGTTTCAGTTTTCTTGAAATGTGTGATTTTTGCCAAGGATGGCATAAGATACAACATGCAAATAAGATCTAAGACATATACAAAGAATTGAAACCAAATTCTGAATTTAAACTACATACCCATCAAATCTGCACTTTGTATTCATGTAGAAGCTGGAACAACAAAGGAAAATGCATACAAGTGCTGGGAATGGCCTAGGAGAGGCTCTACATGACAAAGGGTATGGCTGATCTGAAATAAAATGCTAATAGCATACTGCTGCAAACTCAGATCTGCAATTTAACCACTATAAACTCGTCCAATGAAGCCCAAACGAAGACCTAGAGTAGGTCCTCCACAATGGTGAACTGGGTTAGCGTCCAATCCACAACATTCCCTGAGAGTTTTCGTTCCCAGAGGACTGAAAATTTCTGCAACTCTTCATCAGAGCTCAGATCTGCCAAAAAGGTTGAATAAAAAATGCCAAAAAATGTCCCAAAAAATGCTTCCAAAATCACTTTATGCATTCCCCAAGGAGTGGCGTCCACTTTTAGGGTAAAATGGCATCACAAAAGAATCTTTTAATGATTCTTTTCTTTATTAATTGACTCTCCAATTTGGATGCCCAAGTTGAGGGTCCAAAATGCATTATTAAAAGGCCCACTTTTCAAAAACTTCATGTCAACTAGGAGGGGGTCCTTTAATATTTTATTATTATAAAGTGACATTATTAATCACTTTATTTTATTCAAATTAAATATTAAAGCCAACACTTTAATATTTATTATTTATTCCATTCCCATCCCCTGGCCATCCTGAACTGAAAATTGATGATGCACGTGCCAATAAAGGTGAAGTCGCCAAGTGGCAGGCTAACTGACAGTCCCCTCCTAAAAAATAGGGATACCTCCTAAAAAATAGGAATTGTGACCAAATCTCCCAAAATGCTCCTGGAGGTCCCCTGATGATTCCTGGTCAACTCTCAGTCAAACCTTAAAAAATAGGGACCCTTCCTAAAAAATAGGAAACTATCGCAAACGGTCTGGAAAGGCTTGTAAAGCTTCCTGCCAAGCTCCACTGCCCCTGGATTGGTCCCCTAACCACTCTGCTAACCTACAGGAACCCAAATAATAGGCCAACCACTGCCCATCAATGTGTCGCCTAGGAAGGGGACATTACAAATCCTGCCTTCTGTTTCCTGCCTTATAATAGCTCGAGCATTATCAATTGAATCCTGAAGTTGTTCTTCTACTTGTGCTCCAGTCAATGGACCCAAGTTGATTGTATTGATGTCATAATCTTCAGGCGTTATATCTTCTACATTCTTCTGAAGCCTTGGAACTGTTATATGTACTTTCCTTACACCTGCTTCATCTTTGGTTATCTTTGAAAGAACAGTTGCTTTCTTCTTTGGTTTTTCATTAGACATATCCATTAGCAACTCTTCAACTCGAATAGGAGGATATTTCTCAACTTCACAGCTTTCCTTAATTCTATCCTGCAGCCACTCCGGCAATGATGAAAGGTCCTTTAACTGTTGTATCTACTTTCCTTGTACAAGCAATGATTCTTCTTCAACTTCATCCTTGTCTTCAGAGTTAGCCTCATAAATGATCTCAATATCATGTGGACTTGAAGGCACTTCTTCAAATGGAGTATCTGGGACTGCATCCTCAACAACATGTACAACTATGTCTTGATTCAGTGGAGTATCTCCTAGCTGTCTTGATGAAGCAGTTTCAATACTTATTCTTTTCTTTTTCTTGCTTGATTCTCCTTGTGTAGATTCAAGTTGTTTTCTTTTCTTTGTTTGACTTGAATCCCTTTCATTATCTTTACTTCGTGAACTCCTACCAGGTGCACTATGTTGTTCCTGTTGCTCAACTTCTCCCATTTTGGTGTAAGTGAGTTTCTTTCCCTCATCTATCAATGCTTGTACTTGCTCTTTTACATGTTCCTCAGTGATAGCAATGATAGGCTCTATCAATTCTTCATCATGAACTCTTTCTCTATCAGTCCAATTGATGTCATAAGGCAGGTTCCGGATCTTATTGTACTCATCACCTGAAAGAGTTCTATCATCATCTAACTGATTAGGAATCCTTAATACCTTAGTATCCCTCACTAGATCCCATCTTAACCTTGAACATTTTTGCATCCTATATCATCATCATCAATAGCATTAGCCCAATGATCCTCAAGCTGCTCAACATGCTGGTAGGAAGAATATGACTATTTAATAGCTCCGTGTGGATCGAAGTTCTCCCTCCTTGAATCATGAAGATGTAAATGATATGCTTGAAGCTCCACTTCTGAATGTTCGGCTGCTTGAAGTGATGGACAAGAGTAATATCTACCAAGTTTGAGGGGAAACTGTACCCCGGCCTTCTTCCTTGCCCTTTGCATCTTATGGAACTCCAACAACTGTCTTGAAACTTCTAGCAACACCATCCTATTAGTAGGATACCTCGGCAATCTGTATGGAAAGGATGTGAAGCCCTGAATTTTGATATAAGTAAACTTGTCATATTGAATGTAGTACCTTCCATATTGTTCAATGAAATTCCTAGCAGCACCCGTTAGTCTTCTATGCAATTCTCCTCTCAACTTTCTCACTATATACATGGCGAAGGCATCATTAAACCTTTTGTAATGATTGATGTTCTTCAAATGGAGCTGAGGATAACACTGATTGGATAGAATCTGTCCAGACTTTGTACCTACTTCTCCTTTAGATGTTAATCCCTTATAAACTACATTTCTTGCCAGGATGTAAACAAGATAGAAAGTCATGAAGAAAGACTTTGTTTCATCAAATTTCTCAAATTGTTCATCAAGACAATGACTTATAAGGCTAGCCCAATCAACCATCTTATTCTTTGTAAACACATGATCAAAGTACGTATACATCCATCCTTCAAAAATAGATGATTGAGGCCTACCTGTTACTCGATTCAAGAACATGATGAAGTAACTTATCTCTTGTTTGAAGTCAGCCTTGTGAAACTTTGGATCTTCAGAGTTGTATATCTTGATTGATGAATCTATCATCCACTTCTTCCTCACTTCTTGCATGTAGTGCTTGGGGTTGCCTTCAAAAGTACATTGGGCAGTTGTAGGACAAATGAACACGGCCTTCCGGTTCAGGATGTTGAAGATCTCCTAGATGGCTTCTCTTTGCAGGTAGGCGAGGACAGTTCCATATTTAACTACAATTTGTCTCTTCTGTTTGTCATAGTGCTGAATACATTCCAACACTAACTCAATGCTAGGTAAGGTAGGTGGGAAGCATGCTGCTTGAACAATTCCACTCTTTGCAATGGCCTTGATGTCTTCATTCCTCGTGATGGCGAGCAAAAAATCCTTCATCTCTTCCAAGTTGACGTGTCTCATGTTGATGTCTCCCATGTTCTTCCAATGAGTTTCGAGCTTGGAGTCAGGTATGGTGGACTTAGCATCCATCTTGATCATTACCTGCCTCTCCTTCACCGTCATGCCCATCTATCTACAAGAGAGAATAAATGACTTGAAATGATAAATTTGACTTCACAAACCTGATTTTTAGATGATAAAATTATGAAATTCAGCAAAATCAAGTAAAAAGAAGGCAATTTCATGAATTAAACATAACTGAAACAACCTTGTACCAATTTTCTGACCTAGAAAATGCAGATTTCTGTATAAAATGATAAAAATCAGTATTGAAATGACAAAAATCAAGTATGAAATGCCAAAAATCAGTCTTCAAAAATGTAGGTCTGCCTTTAAAATCTGCTCCTCCTCCTTAAGAAATTCGCTCCTAATGCAGATTGCAATATGAATTGTGTTGAAATGACAAGGAGCGCTCCTTCTTATATAGTAAACTTACCTATATTAAATGCTGGTCGGCTAAAAAAAAAGGTCAGCCTAATCAAGGATTTTCAAAATTTTAAAGTTTTAACATTATTCCAAGGCGCCAAAGCTGATAGGAATCCATATGATGGGTGCCAAAAGCTATTCCTCTTTCCTCTAAGCGCCAAAGGTGATTAAATTTGCACAAGAAAAGCGCCTAAACTAATTTTGCCTCATCATTAATGTCTTCTATGATTCCAAAGGCTAGAACGTTTTCATCTTCACAAGGCCCATTTGCTATTATCAATTCATGATTTTCTTCCAAGGGCGCCAAAATTGAATGAGATAAACATGAAAATGCGCCTTGGGCTTAGATGATGCTCATTTCATCCTTAGAGGTTCTTAAAGACTTGTGAAATTTCAATAAGTGCCACTTGATGATGAAAAGCCACTTAGGTGCTAGGCGCCCAATATGCATTTTGAAGAGCTCAAACATTTTCTTTCAAGGCATCATTCGAGATTCAATCAACCTTCACATACACACTTCACTCCTTCAAGGCATTTCAAGGTGATTGACTCATTCCTCAACTCCTATTTCTAGTTTGTTCTAAATCCCTTGGACGTTATCATTCACCAATTCAAACTTCAAAACATTCTAGTGCGCTCAAAGTCACTCCCATCACCAATCCATCCTTTCCTAGGCGCTCAAAAGTGGTCATACCAACAAGAAATGCGCCCAAACTTCATTTGCTAGAAAATTATCTATTTTGGAAACTTTGATAGGGCGCTCCCACTGGAGATAACATATCCTTGTCTTGGCGCTCATGATGACTTATTCACTTTTTACATTTCCTACATCAGGGCGCCAAATCATATCAAAAACCTTCATAAGGGCGCCAAAAGAGGTAATTCAAGCAAAGATTGGCGCCTAAATCAAGTATTGTGTCTCTAAGCATAATGATGAACTTCCAATTCATGCACAATCATTTCATAAGTCAAACATTATAGAATCAAGGACAACCTTACTTGGGCGCTAAAATATGATGATCTGGAAGCAAAGGAGCGCCAATCATGAAGTTCTCGTCACATTGAATCAATCTTAAACATACAGGGTTTACTCCTTTAAGGCGCTCAAAAGTGGTTCATCTTCCTTCTAACTTGTCATAAGAACTTTAGGCGCACTTACAAAGCAATGGTGATGACAAGGAACGCCTAGACCTCATTTGCATACTTCTCCTCTCAGAGCGCCCAAAGGTCATTCATCTTCCAAACAAGGGCGCCCAATGATCTTCATTCAAACTTAGGGCGCCAAATCATGTTGATACTAAAGGCCAAGGGCGCCCAAACTCATAACTCACCCTACTTCCTCTAAACACCATTTGATGATCTCTCCAACACTCCAGATCCAGGGCGCCCAATCATGATGATGACCTATATACCATTCTCCCAAGACACTCATAATGAATGAAAAGAAGACCAAAGGCGCCCAAGCTTAATAGACTTATTTCTTTCAATTTTGATGATCCAAACTTTTGCAAAACGACATCCACTTTCATGCCTTTAGACCTTCCTTCACATACAGGGCGCCAAAATGGATGAAAGGAGACATGAAATGCGCCTTAGGACTCCATGCTAAGGTTTGAGCCATTAAAAGTCTCTTGATATTAGGCGCTCATGATGATGAAACTTAGAGTTTTTTCCTTTCCTAGGCGCTCATCTGAGATGAATCTGAGTATACAATGCGCCTATATCTCTTTAAGCTCTATACTTATCTTTTGTTCTACATGAATTTCTCATCTAGGCGCCAGAACTTCTCAAGGATCCACACAAGGGCGCCAAAGTAGGTGAGTGAAGGCATAAGAAGTGCCAAGACTCTTGGGCGCTTATCTGGCATGGTTTGAATAGCAAGGAGCGCCTTTATCTTCATCTTAAGTTTTGGCCATTCTAAGGTCTCTTACCCTTAGGCGCTCATCTGGGGATGTTTGAATGATAAGGAGCGCCTAGACCTCTATAATGTACATTGGGCGCCAAATTGAGGTGATTTTGGTGGCAAAGGGCGCCTAGAATCTCCAGATTTGGATTTAGACTTTTTAGAAAATCTCAACACAAGGTGTTACCTTTTGGGGCTCTGCCTTTGGCGCTCATATGATGTATCATTCTTACCCTAGATGCTTTTCATGTCAGGGCGCCAGAAATTGGTCAAAAATCCAAGAAAAAGCGCCTCAATCCATAATTTTGCCATTCAACACTTCACAACATCACTCTTCCTCTTCCCGGATCTAGGGCACTCTTACTTACTAAAACAAATAACTCTCAGGGAGTCTCTATATAGGATTTGCAAAGCTTGTTTGGTAGACCGAGTCCAAGGTGATACAAACAACTAACCTAGAAATGACTATCCTATGAAAAAAAACTAGGGGGGGCCATCATGATGGTGTGATGTGTGATTTGGTCACAACAGGACATCTACTTGATAAGGTTGAAACAGATATGTCAAGAGTAAGAAGTGTGATTCAAAGAATCCAAGATGGAATACATGCATCCTTGATGAAGATATGCAATCCCTTTGGAGAGAAGACTATTGAAAGTATGAAAGAACAAGTTCGAACATTCTACTTCCAAGAGGATGATGTTTCTGATGAGAAGCTTGATAGTATATTTTCACTTGCTATCCACCTTGGCACCAACAAAGCTAGGATGACCGATTGGGAGAAGACACTTGGCCTTTATGCAGATGATGTACTTGAAGCTGAAGGAACCACTAGGACTACGCCAAATGTACCTTTCGATGATGTCAAGCAAATAGTGTCTAGATTCATTGAATTCCATAACACTAGTGATGGTTATTCACATGGAGATTCCTCATAGGCTATTAATTTGTCATCCTTATCTTCTTGGGAAACATGCCTTTGTTCCCTCTTTCATATACTAAAAATAGGAGTTTGTTATAACTACTTGTGAGGTGGCATGATCTGGTCCATTGGCTTTGCCAATCGATCTTGACCCTTCATGCATTCTTGAGGTCTATATAAGGGCTCCTTTTGCTCTCATTTGGGAGATTGAAGACTCTGAAAATTGTTGCAAGAGCTCTCTAAAATAATATAAGACTCATTGTTTGGTGATTCTATATATGTTTCTAAGTGTTGCATGGTTTCTGATTCCTTCAAGCGAATGTTAAGTTAGATTAAGTTTCCTTTCAAGTGTTATGTTAGTTGGTGGAAGGTTTTATTATTGTTTTGTGGTGAAATCTATATGTTCACACCATTTGTAGTTTGTGGCTTGCAAATTGCAGTGTATGGTTGGTCTGAACGAAGTGAGTTTAACTTTGATCTTTATGTTTGTTGAATTCTCATGAGCATAAGTGATTTGAATGTCTTGTATAACCCTAGAAGATAGCATCAACCTTGTGTAGTTGTTGGACTTGGCAAAGCAGAGTTTGTTGATTTCACCTAAGCAGTAATCATCTCTTACATCTAGGCTTAGATTAGTTTCACTGAACTCTTTATCTTTTGTCTTTTTTATCAATCTAGTTAGAATTTAGGATCAAGTACTTCATTGCCATATCATACATCATAAGTTGGAGTACTTAGATACTCTAAGTGTTTGCCTCTTTCATTGAAACAACGAGTTGTTTGAACAATTGTGTAAGTCCCTTTGTGTTTATCAGCAAAATCATACTAAGTCATTGAGCTATCCATCACGAATCATAAGAAAAGGAACCTTGGAGTCATCTCGTTTGATCACTTTGTTTAGCATTCGAGAGGCTTTATTCAAGAGAGAGTTGGATGCTCCGTGTTTTACTCTATTGTTGACTGTCGAAAAACAATCATCAACACTACCTAGCGAGGTATCCGTTATCCCGTTATCCCCTCATCTTATCATTTCCTTTCCCTTTCTCTATGATTGGTTCCTTTGAGTTTTCATGTCTATGATAGGAGAATGAAATTACAAAAGGGTGCCCAGGCAACCATTTCTTCTAAGCCCAAGGGCAGTACCCTTTGTACCCCCTTGGCCCCAATGGGATTATTCAATCCCCCCTAGAGGGGTGGCGTACCTAGAAGAGTGCCCCATCACCGTACCCCCTCTTGCACCACATTTTCTCTATCATAACATTCATACAAATTCCATAATAACACATTAGTTCCAAACAATTATGAAAGATCTTATATCAGTTTACATATTTGCAAATAATCCTATCAGCCATACAAAATAAACAATAAAGATGATATCACAATATGCATGATCATATCTACACAACACATTATATTCCTATATAGATCTTACCACAGTTTGATGCCTTTTCTATATATCTTGATTGCTGATCCGCATATATGTCATCTCTTGATTTCCTTTATGAGATATTCCTATATCGCTGGTTTCTTATGCTTATTGCTGCAGACTAGAACTCAGTATTGTATATCTTCCTTAAACTCAGAAATTGTTATTCTCCTTCTTGTAATCAGAAGTATATATAAGTGTTCTTAAAACTCAGAGTATCATCTATATATTTATTCTTTCTTCTTCTTCTTTCCAAACTGCATATTCATACTTGTATATCTGTTGGTGTATATCATTTATCTTTTTCACTCTATATAGATCTTATTTTTATATGGATATTGCAGATTTAAGTCTGCTCATAAATCAGGAAATAGATTCTTAGTCCTCCCTTTTTTCCTTCTCCAATGGCACTTTATACATACTTGAACAGCAACACCCTCAAGAAAGAATGCGCCTCTTTAAAAAACCTACTTCATCTAATACAGATTTTGTCCTTTAATAAACTTTTTCTTGTCCTTAAATGAGGAGCAATTCTCCCTTAACAAATCAATCTGCTGGCTTACTTTAATCTCTGCCCCCTCATAACACTAACCGCTGCACCCTTTTAATAAACATCATCTTTTAAATGTAATAAACTTAATACAATTCACTGCACCTTTTAGTTATCTGTGAATCACTGCCTTTTCTTAACACAAATCATTGTACTAGATTAATTCGTATCACCTCTTGAATCAGTCGATTGCATCTTGAAGTTGATTGTTATCTTCTTCTAATCGTTTGCTCTTACTTAATATTACTCGTTGCAATCTATATATCAATCGCTGCATTCTAATTTCACAACAAATTATTAATTGCTGCTCCCTCTCTCTTCACATAATCGCATCATATGTATTTGAATACTTATTCATATGTCTTAAATAAACCGTACTTATTATTTAAATAAACAAATCTCCTTGTCTTAAGCGCTAGTTTTTGTCTTTTTTTTTGTGATGAATAAGTGACTATATCTATATTAATTAGAAATAATAGTACACATATCCACAAAAAAGGGTGGGTGGTAAAAAGGCACACCCCAAAGTCACATGGGCAGCGCCCAAAAAGTCATAAAGTCATGGGCTACGCCCAGAAATCAGAAAACATAACAGAAACATCAATAAAAAAGAGGGCCATTAAGCGGCCAAAGCAATGCTAGCGGACGGAGGATCCTTGTCATCCGGGTTGCCCCATACAATAGCGGGGTCCGGGATGACGTCAAGAGGAGCCCAACCATCGTCATCCTTTTTTGTTTCTGTATTTTTATCTTCACAGCGAGGTGAAATTGCCAAATCTAAATGCGGGACCCATTTAGAATTATCAGTGGGCCAACCAGAACTGCCGCCAAGAGTGGAACCACCAGAAGGCCACCTAGAATCTCCGCTTCCTCCCCCCGGAGCTCCGCCAGAAGGCCACCTCAGGCCAACCCGCAGAGGGGGAGAGGACGACCGCCGCCGACGAGGGTGAGAGCCGTGATGAGGAGGAGCTTGAGCACAGGGGCGAGAATCCCTGGCAGAGCCACTTCGCCGCCAGCCCCGTGAAGGCGACCGACCCCTGGAGGAAGTGGGAGAGGGAGGCACACGAGCCACAGTGCAAGGGGCATTGCCCCAGTGGTCCAGCAACTCTTGAAGGTGAGAAACTTCAAGCGCAACTTTGTCAACTTGCACTTGAATTTGCAGAACATTAGAACAAATAATAGCTTTAGAATATAAAGAAACAACAGTATCCATCTTGCTGTGAGAAAATATGCAGGAATTTCTATCTTTCCTCAGACTGAAGAGGATTTCCACCCTGAAAGTGTGCCAAATCTAAGTATACTTTGCGGGAATCCTGGGAGAGTCACCCAATAGAACCATATGCCAAGAGAAAGGCTCTGGCCGAAATGGCCGAAAGAAATCGTGGATCCAAGTCCACAACTGTTGCGCTCTGGCACAATACCAAAAGAGATGCTGGAATGATTCAGCCTACCCACAGAAAGGGCAACTGAATCACCAAATGAAATAGCCGAGCACCCACAGGTAAGCCTTGAAAAAGAATACACCAAGCAAAGTGGGCAAGCTTGGGTTCAACAATTGCAGACCAAACAACAGAAAATATTTTACGCCAAACAGCTATCGAGGACTGAAGAAGCCATCATTGATTCAGGGCATCAATCATGGGAAAATGAGGCGAAAGCCATTGATAGCCAAGCTAAGGCTTGTAGTTTCTGAAAGGGGTTTCTAGAAACCATTTCCAGTCCTTCCACCATGGTTTATTGGAACGGATACCCACTTTATGAAGCATATCAGCGGAAATGGCACTCACCAGGCCGTTGTAGGTTTCACGGTCATGGTTGTGAAAGCCGAAGTGGGCACAAAAAGCTTCCCACAAGAGAATGCGCATGGTGGGTCTATGAAAGAGATCTTGTAAGGTCCGGATACCCTTCTTGTGGAATCTGAGAGCCTTGAGCCAAGGAAGCTTAGCCAACAGCTAACCAGTACTGGCAAAAAGAGGAGACAACCATATATTTTGTTGATTAAGGGAGAGCCCATCACAAAAACCATTCCCTGACCAGCAGATCCAGAGTTTTACCGCCTCCCAAGCACGCCATATGCTTTTGACGACAAAGGTACCCAAAATCTGAATAGGCTCCCGCATAATAAGGGTAGGGAGACCAATTCCCTTCCAAGAGGGTTTGTGAGCGGGAAAACCCGCTTCAATATTGTGCCTGAGGAGGATTTTCCAGGCCTCGTTACCTGTAAGAGCACAGATGATCCATTTGACACAGAGAGCAATGCCTTGCCGCTAAGTAGAGAGAAGGCCAAGGCCACCAGAATCTTTTGGGAGACAACAAAACTCCCAGGCAACGCGGTGAAAGCCACGATGGGTTTCCGAAGATGCCCAAAGAAAATCTCTGAGTAGTTTCTCCAACTTAGCATACGAGACCTTGGAAGGGGCCCAACAAGAAGAGTAATACACGAGTCGTTGCGAGAACTTTGGAACAAGCCGGAAATTTCCCAGCCAGAGAGCGGTTTAGTAACCCAAAAGGCTAATTTTTGCTCAATGCGAGAGAGAACCGCTTGCCAGAGATTAGCAGAAGAAGCCTGAAAGGCGAAAGGAATGCCAAGAAATTGAAAGATTTCACTGGGTGCAATCCATTTCCACGCATACTGCTGAATCCAAAGGGGGCTAGGAAGAACTGATTGTCTGTAACACAAGGTTAAGTACCACTGAATGGCAGAACCAGAGGCCAAGCAAAAGGTCTCAAGACAACCCAAAGCAACTTTGACAGTATTCTCTTCTTCCAACAAGGTAACGAAGGAATCATCAACAAAGTGGTCATTGACAAGTTGAGCAGAAGAATTAGGCAAGGAGATCCCGTGAACCAATCCCTGGGAAACGGAATGAGCAAGAAGATAGCCAAACCCTTCAGCAACCAACACATAAAGTGAAGGGGCAAGCAGGCAGCCTTGACAAATGGAACGGAACAAACCAAAGGATTGGGATTGGCGGCCATTAATGGTGATGCAAGCTGAGGCGTCGGAAAACAACATTTTAATAGACTGGAGGAAATTTGAATTGCTTCTTGTGTTTTAATAAGACATTTTGTCTTATGTGGGATGTTTTATAATTGTGAGTATATCTATTTTTATATTAGTTTTATATATGTTTATAATATTACATTATAATAATTATAATAATATTTAACTTGTTAATATTTATATTTGTATTTTATATTTATTTTTATAATACAATAATATATTCATAAGATATTTAATTATATTAAATTATTTATATAAATATATTATTTATTAAATAATATATATTAATAATATTGTATATATTTATTAAATATTAATACATACGCAATTATCTCTATCATTCAAATTGATTACATGACTTCACCGTTTTAACATGACGTTTGAATCTTTAATTTAATCAATGCCTTAACATCGGGACATCACATTTGTGTTGTGTTAAAGGTACTTTATTACAACATTGATTTTATTATTGATTTTGCCTCTGTCCTCCAAGGACACGCGCTCTCTCATCATCATCTTGGTTGTTGTGGAGGTGGAAACACCATTCACGGGGTTTGACTGCAGCAAGTCCCTAAAACGGCCCGGCCCAAACCTTTTGCCCTTTGTGTTTGTGCAGGGTCCGAAAGTTCGGGAATAGGTGTGCAAGATCCGGAAGCAGATTAACGAATAAAAGTCTCGACTCTCGAAAACCCCTTTCAGCGAGGCAGAAACCCTAGAACACTAACCCTCGGTCAACTTTGTTCGTCCATATTTGCCCTAATTTCTGGCAATGGCCTCTGACAACTATGCTCTTCTCATTCCAACTCCAGTTTTCTGGGTCTTCAGATTTGTAAGGTATAATTTCTCTGTTTTGGCCTATTCTTCACTATAAAACCCTAGATCTAAGTCAACTTGATTCAATCCTTTAGAAATACAACAAAGGGGCAAAACCCATGTAGCTTGGCTCTCCTATCAGGACTGTAGCTAAGCTCGGTTTGTGTCCCAATGTTTATGTAGAAGGAAATTAGACCTAGTTTTGGATATATTAGACTAGATACCTTCTTCTTTCTCTATCAAACAACACCATCAAGAGTATTGAGCATAGTCAAATAAGTAAGCAACACTTTTTCTGTAATCATATCCCCAAAAAGGCAAACAAAGTAGTCATCTGGAAACTCGCTCTTTTTCTCAGATCCTTTCACTTCATCTTCAAAGCTCTCAGAGGAAGCAACAGGCAAAATAAATAAATAAAAATTAGAAAGCTTCCAACATCTTTCCACAAGGTTCAAACAGGGCAAAATGTTATCTTTTTCCCATCCCTATATAGATTTGAAAAGATCAATCTTATCAAATGGCATAGAATATATCACCTGCTTGTGGTTGCTCTCACGTCCATATTTCAACTACACAACTTCTTTGGAATTAGACTGTAGTTGTAGCAGCCCTGAAAATTCTGGTGGCTTGCTTACATATTGATGACACCATGTTCCTCCTTCGCTAGTCTAAAGCCGCTACAAAACATGCACCACTAGATGCAACTGCCATTGCCATTTCTTAAGGCTCTACTTTTGAGCACTGCACATACAATTTTTATAGCAATGGACAAATGAAAGTCAATGTTCATTCACAAACCCATTGGTCATCTCGGCTTTCTACCCATGGTATTTGACAGTATAGTGTTATGTTCCAATGTTGGACTTCCTTTCATGTCCTCGATCATAGACATCCAAGTGATGCCAATAGGGAGACAAAGAATTTATACCAAATCAATAATGGATCTATTAAACTGCTTTTGCATTACCTCTTAGATTAATTCTACAGCTAAATTACTGAGGGTTTCTATCTAGCTTAATGTGGAACGCAACTTTGGGTTTCCTTCATGAATTATGTCGTTTAGTTATAACTGCTCCCATAATAATTCGTTTAAGATATGATTGGGTAGGTCAATTCACTTCCCACCGTATAAATCTCAAAATTAATTTTAAAAAATGATCATTGGAGTTTAGTCCAATTTGTATGATCAAGACGTTCGTTGAGAAATTTGAAACAATGAGTAGATGTTGCATCCCGTTTCCATCTTTTGGCCACCATTTATGGAATTTAAATATTAAATGTAACAAAAACTAAAGATTTACAGGTGGAGCAAAATCCTATATTGTAAATAGAAATAAAAAGTGATAAAATATTTAAAGAGTGTTTAATTTTAATAAGATAAACTTCGAAGAAGATAAACCTATAACAAGATAAAAATCTATGTAAATTATCAGTAAATTTTGGACTTTAAATAATTATTAGCAATGAAGATTAGAATAATAATTTTAGGAGCCAACAAAGATGAATTATTGTCAAGGACGAAATCCATTGGGTATAAATACGGGTACATGATTGTGGTATTTTGGCTACACTAGAATACATATTTACAACTATATATACAATTTTGATTTGTGAATATCAATTAGGGTACATACACATACTATTAGTAATCTTATGTTCTTACATGATAATCTCTAGACCTAACCTATGTGGTCGAGATCTCACCTTACATGATTAAAAGGAAAACATTTAATATCAATTGAAGATAATCATACAAAAATTTAATAAATTGAGCCAAGATATATTATGATATTAACATGTTATGAGCAAGTGAACACTATCCTAGAAAAGGTGTTAGTACGATACCAATGTTAGTGCATAATTCTAATATGAGTTAAAGTGTGCATGAGTTTTCTTGAATGATGTCCTAGAGTTGGTAATTGATTGATATCATTGTTTTAAGCTACCATGAATGGGTATGCATCTCTATTTCCCTAACTGAAGATAAAAAACAAATATTGAGCCATAATTTAGATACAAATCTAAGTATAACTTTGCTATGAGCATTATGCATTGTCTATAACTGAAAGGTTATGTCTTGCTTGGGTAAGAAGTCAATATATAAAATTTGTAAATGTTCATATTATCATTCCAACCCTTCTAACTCCAACACAGGCCCACTACCCAGCACTATATATTTTAAATCGCCCATGGTACCCAACACCATAAAATTTATATTTGTTAATAACAAATCTCAATAAATTTTGTACCTCAGCTCAATAACAAAATCTGGATAGATAAATCTTCATCTGCAACACAAACTCATCAACCGACAATATATAAAATCTTAAAACTTCAACTCACCGAAATTGATCACAAAGCTGGAAATTGAAATGCAAACCTGGACGTGTTATTTCAACACAAATCATCCACAAACACATAACTGAACACTGCAGAAATCAAATGGCACGAATTGTTCAACACAAGCGTGAAATCTGAATGAATCCACCTGCAATTAACTTGGGAAGGAGCAAACATCTTTGATCATCCCAATTTAAAAATTGCTTGAGAACAAGCAATCTTGGGAAGGGCGGATTGTCATACCCTGCCTGGAATTAGAAAACAAATTAAACCATAAAGCCAACTAGGCTTGCTGACCACATCACATCTTTTATTACCTAATGCAGTCCCCAAAATCGCATGACATCCATGCTAAGGAGGGTGATTAAAAAGCAAGAGAAAGTGGCGCTAGCAATTAGGAATAAACTATTTGTTAAATTAAAATTAAATTACTAATCAAATGCAGCAATGGTTGACAAAAGGATGTGACTCCTCCAAAGGGCAGAAATCATGAAAGGTTATGACTCCCTAAAAAAAAAGATATAAAGGGGGAGATCATTTCTTGGATAAGAGGAATTGATTGAAGCATAAATCATTCAAGCATAGTTCAAGCATCAAATTGTCAATCCATCAAGAAGTACTCAATCAGCAATCATCTAACAAATTCCCTAAGCAATCAGTTTTGAATTTGAGGAAGTGTCTTGCAAATAGGAAGAATGGCCCCCCTTCCAAGTTCACGAGAGATGAGAGGATGGCCCCCCTCTCATGCTCTTATCAAGTTTGCCAAGAGTTGGAAGGATGGCCCACCTTCCATGCACTTGAGCTTGATCAAGGAGGATGGCCCCCCTCCAAGGTGGAGGGGAAGTTGTAAGGATGGCCCCCCTTACATGCTCTCGGCAATATTGAGGATGACCCACCTTAATATTGCTATTTGCAAGTATTTCTAAGAAATTCACTATGTGATTGGCTTTGAGGGTTGTTCTACAATGTATTGAACTGAATATTGTTTATGCTATGATGCATTGATCTCATTATTAATTATGCTATGATGTATTGATCCCATTATTAATTATGCTATGATCTGAATATTATCATAATTTCTTGATAACTAATATTTCTAATGTCAAATTTTAGTGATTACTATTGTTTGTAGGTCAAGAAATCAGGAAATCCCCAAAAGGGACATTACAAACAACTCCCAGGATCACCATTAATGGCCCGATTTGATCTCTGCAACTACTCAAGTGCCATGTTCACAACCAGGTGCACTCATTAATTCCAAGATGTGATTCCATATGTGTTTATTTGATGTGGTTGGTGAAAATCGATTTTCTCACGGGTTATCTTCCTTCCCTGCATTCACGGCAATGGGTGAACTTGTGGTTCGAGGCACTCGTCTTTCCCACCTGCGGATTAGGGCACATGATCAACATGGTATAAATATTAGTTTTCTTCTCATTCAAACAGTTGGTCGTTGAGCCAATTTCCAGACGCCTGCAAGTGTTGAGGATCATCTAGGGTTTCAAATCATGCCAGTCTAGTCTAGTTGGAGCAACACATCTGTAATTCATAGGAGTTGATATTGTAAATGGTGTCTGTAATCAAATGTCTCCATGTCTGTTTGTAGACTCTCCGAAAAATCCTCTATTGCAGTAGTGTATTTTCTCTTGCCACATTTGTTGGCATGATTGTAATGGAGATTTGATAAATGTCGCAGCATTTTGATTCATTGCAAGTCTTGTAATGGTCATTTCTAAATTGCATGGATTTCTATAGTATGAGAATGGATTACTAAGTATTCTCTATTATTTGGTGCCATATCTATGATGTATGTTCATGCATAGCTCATATTCCTTTGATTTCAATTTGTTGTTTTTTGCTTGCAATCTAGACTTTGTTACCCACTGGATAGGCACTAGTCTTGGAAGTTCACGGTCAATCATATGCCTTCAAATCAAAACATCATTCATCAGTCGTTTAGGAGTAGGTTGGTAGATTAATTTAGGTTTTGCTTGCATCCACAAACCAATATTGTTACCTTTGTTATATCTTGGGTGAGCTAGTGTCAAATAGATGTTTAGAGGTTTGTGCTTGTAAGAGTTATACCCATCATTGCTGTCCATTGTTTTACAAATGAACACATCAGGTGGGCTTGCCTTAGACAAATCTTTTGATGGTTGTAATGATGTAGAAGCAAGATATAAGTATGTATGTAATGTTAAGGGGATTCACCTTGGATTATTGAAATTGGTTATATTTTGGGTGCACTTATATCTTTGCTTTTAATCTGTTGTTTGTGAGGTCTCATAGGCTTGTTCCTGATTGCTATAAGGGCGTGGTAGTCAAAGCCTTGTTCCTTATTGTTTCTATATACTTAGACCTCAAGGGAATCCCCCCCTAGGTTTTGCAGAGATTGAAGAAGAGAAACTGCCCTATCCTATGCGTTGGACTAAAACCACCCTCTCCTTGTTGATATATCACTCTCCCTGCTTATGATACTTGTTTTCCCTTTGTGTCATTCTTGGTGGTGGTGTTAGAAGAGAGGACCTGTGTTTTTGGGACCCAACACATCCTAATTTAACCTCAATAGGAACAAGGGACAAGAATTTTGTGATTCTTGGAAACCCAATATTCATATGCTCAAAGGAAAACAATTAATATTTGTGTGGATATAACTAATGCCTCATGGACAACTATTTAATAATGTTGTTAGGCAATAATTAATGTCCCATGCTATAATCTGAGTTATCCATATAAGAAGCCCGTCTGTAATCTTAGCATTCATTCATCATAATGATAGACCACACAGTGTGATCCAAAACGTCAATACTTTCAGTTTTATATGCAATTTTATCAAAAAAATTATTCTCTTTAAACATTTAAGGTTATAGAAGCTTGAAGTCTCTATTTTTTAATGATTTAACTTTTAATAATAAAAAATAAAAAAGAGACAACTATAAACAGTGTTTTTTCTGAGTTTCAGGGACCGGGGGACCAGGTTAATAATATATAAAAATTAAGATTTGAATTTTTAAAATACAAATAAATTAAATTTACTGAAAAAAAAGTTTGAACGATTTAATGTATCCTCTGGAAAGCATTGGATAAGGATCTCTTGTTGTGAGCGGCCTCCCCTGCTTTAGTAGTTTAACGTTGACTTAACTCTATTAAAAACTTAGGCTCTTAGTTGGCATTCAAATAAAAGTTTGACCACCATGAGTTTGCTGTTCAGTTTCCATTCAACAGGCCTGACTTTCATATATGGCTGTGTTATATTCCTTGCTTCTAGTTCTAACCAGTGATGACCTCCTCCCTGCATTCTTGCTTTTGTATAACAAAATGGATGCCAAGGAGTTGATGTTTATTATTTTGTTTGTGAATGCATTTTCATTCAACTGGAGTTTGTCTGAGCAACAAGTATTCCCAGTTGCTGTGCAGATGGATGGGAATCACATTCGACAAATTCGAGCAGGTGAGTGCTATCAATTTAGCTTCACTAAATCTTAAGGGCTACCTGGATTCCTCACTCTACTCACTACTCTGTCTGAGAAGGCTTGATTTAAATCACAACAAGCTCACTGGACACCCTCCATGTTTTTTTTACTGTTTAAAAGCTGCAGGCATGGGAAGATGCCCTGACATCCCCAGGATGCCACGGCATGCACAATTTTAACAAAAAATAAGGCGACATCCTAGTTTTCAAGGGTTTCCCCACCAGAATGTGTCTGGCTTCTAAGAACGGATGCCTTGCAAGAACTCTACTTAATAAACTGTATTTATTATATTTACATGGATTTGACACTTCCCGACAAAATAAAACTCAATTAAGAAGAGAATAGAAGTTGCATACTCGTTGCACCCCATCTGGAATGCTAAGGCCCATGACCAAAGGATTATCTGCATTTAATATACATACATCTCCGGGCCTCGCCTCAAGAAAATTCTCGCCTTCTCCTCCAAGCTTGTGAAGTTCTCCATATGAGCAGGACCCACATTCAGCACCACTCTCACACAAGGCTCTGAAATCCTAGCCAGCTCCTGAATCTCTCCCACATGATTCATCCCCAATTCCAAAACACAGGCTTTGGCAGGCAATGGCATTGATATAAGAGACAAAGGTACACCAATATGATTATTCTGGTTACCTGATGTCTGATGAATGTGACCCAGAGACTCCAGGACAAGGGCAATCATGGCCCTTGTAGTGGTCTTTCCTACACTTCCTGCGATGCCCACAACAGGACCTTTGAGCTTTTTCCTTGCTGAGGATCCTAATTTTTGTAGGGCTATCAATGTACTACTGTCCTCAACTTTCACAAAACCCCTCGGCCAGCTTAACCAAACCCTGTTTCCTACTACACCTACACAGCCCTTAGCCAATGCAGATTGCAGAAAATGATGGCCATCAAATCTGGGGCATGTGAGGGCAAGAAACCATTGACCATGTTTGATAGTTCTGGTATCTGTGCATATGCTTCCAAGGGGACCTGATTTGATGACCTGTCCTCCTGTTGCTTCAGCGATTTCTGTGCAGTCCAGACAATACCCAGTTGGTTTTGCTCGCCTAGTACCTGTTCAGAAATGGAGTAAGCGGGTCTTTTATGTTTGAAGCACTCTGCAGATGAAAAACCAGATGATGATAAATGCAAAGGAGAATGACCCACATTCCAAAATTTATGGTACATTCTGTACCGAGCACCATTGTAGTCAATCCTTGTTATGGGTATGTTTTTATACCAGTTACTAAGCTTTCTTGATCGAGAAAAGGGAAATACCGTATGATGATGTATACCTCCTGGAAGCCTGTGAGAACAGGAAGGGCGAGCAGACGCGCAAAACTCCAGTACCAGCGCTAGTCTTTTTAACTACATGCGATAAATTCAGCCTTTATGTAAGTCACTTTGTAGGCGAGGATATTCAACAAGGATAGGATAGGATATCCAGCCCTGAAAAACGCACGGGGCATGGATAGCCGCATCTATACATCCAGTACCCCTGTCTTTTCAACGTACAACTCCATTCGCCGTGCATGTTAAAAATCGTGCATTAAGTTTTGCTGTGCTGGCGTCTGTCTTGCAGCGAAGGGAATACCCTGAATTTTCTCAAGATGAATTTTAAATATGATTTAACATAGTTAGGGATGATTAATATTATATCAATAATATATTATTTTAAAAAATTATATATAATAATGTACATATAATTATATTAAAATATATTTATTATTGTATATAATAATAAATATAAATATAATATTATAATATTATTAATTATAGTTAAATAATTTTCTTTATTATATTTATTGTTATATTTATTAGTCCCTGCTTTCGGCTGGTACTATTGCAATGAGTTCAACTTATTTAGTTATTAATCTAGTGATTGCAAACCAACCAAAAGATAGGATTATTTTTCTTGTCGGACAAATTTGATTTAAATTTGTACTTTTCTTATGTGAACATGATAAATTTTTAACAAAAAATTATTTAGAAATGATTTATTTGAATTGTCATTGGCTGAAAAAAAATGACCTCTTCTCTACAAATTGTCGGTTTGTGGGAGAGTGCAACAAAAAACTATAAATGCGGAGAGAATTTTGATTTGAAAGGAGTACGTGTCAAGTAAACAAATTATGAACACAAATTTTGTCTCACATTAGTTAAGTCATGCCTAAATGGATGGCAATTAATTTTTTGCTTCATTAACTAAAAGTAATATAATTTTAATTTAGTTTTAGTGTTCTACAGATTTTATTTTATGTAATTAGATTATTAATTTTATTTGGTCAAAACTTTAAAATCTATAGTATCATGAATTTAATTATATTTTTTATTTTATTCTTCAAACTTACAATATTTTAATGCATTTTAAATTATAAAAGTATTAGTATTATTACTATATTTTAAGGTTCTATACATAAATAACGTAATTTCACTAAAATATTTCGTAACTATTCATTTAATCTGAACCATTGATGTCTAATTAAATGGAGCTAAACTTCATACTTTTATTAGTACCTGCCTTCGGCTAGTACTATTGCAATAAGTTCAACTTATCTAGTTATTAATCTATTGATTGCAAACCAATCAAAAGATAGGATTATTTTTCTTGTCGGACAAATTTGATTTAAATTTGTACTTTTCCTATGTGAACATGATAAATTTTTAACAAAAAATTATTTAGAAATGATTTATCTGTATTGTCATTGGCTGAAAAAAAATGACCTCTTCTCTACGGATTGTCGGTTTGTCGGGAGAATGCAACAAAAAACTATAAATGCGGAGAGAATTTTGATTTGAAGGGAGTACGTGGCAAGTAAACAAATTATGAACACAAATTTTGTCTCCCACTAGTTAAGTCATGCCTAAATGGATGGCGATTAATTTTTTGCTTCATTAGCTAAAAGTAATATAATTTTAATTTAGTTTTTAATGTTCTACAGATTTTATTTTATGTAATTAGATTATTTATTTTATTTAGTCAAAACTTTAAAATCTATAGTATCATGAATTTAATTATATTTTTTATTTTACTCTTCAAACTTACAATATTTTACTGCATTTTAAATTATAAAAGTATTAGTATTATTACTATACTTTAGGGTTCTACACATAAATAACCTAATTTCACTAAAATATTTCTTAACTATTCATTTGATCTTAACCATTGATGTCTAATTAAATGGAGCTAAACTACATACTTTTATTAAATGAATGCACCCAAAATTATTACTAAACCACAATATTACATTAATTAAAATAATTAAAATCATATTGTCTAAAAGTACTTACTATTATTGCTTAAATAAAAAATTAAGTGACTAAGATAAAATATTGTAGTGATGTAAATATGAATATGTTTTTGTTATTATATTATGTAATTATTCTTCAAACTTACAATATTTTAATGCATTTTAAATTGTAATAGTATTCAATATTATTACATTTTAATATTTTAGGCAGACATTTCAAATCTATCCACACTGTTATTATATTATGTAATTATTCTTCAAACATACAATATTTTAATGCATTTTAAATTGTAATGGTATTCAATATTATTACATTTTAATATTTTAGGCAGACATTTCAAATCTATCCACACCTAGTTAGGGTTAAGGTTCTACACATTGTATTTTATGAAATTAGATTATTTTTGGGATTTCAATTTCATTTAGTCAAGAGTTAAAAATTTAGGATTTCAATTTTATTTAGTCAAAAGTTAAAAATCTACATTATCACAAAAAATATTTCGCCATGTAAAATTACAACTAAACAAATACTATAATAACAACACAGGTACTGGCCACTACGTGGCACTTGTTAAATGAATGCACCCAAAATTATTATTAAACCACAATATTACATTAATTAAAATCATGTTGTCTAAAAGTACTTACTATTATTACTTAAATAGAAAATTAAGTGACTAAAATAAAATACTGTAGTGATGTAAATATGAATATGTTTTTGTTATTATATTATATTTTAGTGTATTTTAAATTGTAATAGTATTCAATATTATTACATTTTAATAACTTAGGTAGACATTTCAAATCTATCCACACTGTTATTAGTTTCTGCCAAGAAAACTATAAGCGAGGCTTGTTCCTAACTAGTTATTAATAATTCTTTTTGCAACCAATGGGAACCAAATAATTTTTCTATTTAAAAAATATTTACCTATTGCTATTATATAAAACATATTTGAAAAATTATTTTTCTTCAATAGGAACCAAATAATTTTTCTATTTAAAAAATATTTACCTATTGCTATTATATAAAACATATTTGAAAAATTATTTTTCTTCAATCTAATTGGCAGAAAACTTTCACCCGCTATGGGCAATTATTGCGGATTATCAAGATTTAAATTATAAAGTTTTGTGATAGATAATATCCTTAATCTATGATAATAATATACTAATACTTAAAACTATAATGTTTCTAGTTTGAGATTTTTTGGGTAAAATATTATACAGTAAAATTTTTTTAGCATCGATTTAAATATATTATAACTAAAATAAAAATAATAAAAATATTAAGAAACATGTATTTAAATTCCTATTCGTATTAATATTGATAATATTATTAGACAATAAAAATATTATAGTTATATAAGATTCCTATTACTAATCAATATTAATACTAATAGGGATTTAAATACAAATATAATTTATAAGTTTATCCCAAGTTTATATATTAGTTGCTATTTATTTCATTGGCTCAACAGTTTCTTGATCATTAAATCTTGAATGTATGGGTTGCAATGGGTTGTTACTTTGCGTTGTTTATTTTAAAATACAAACTTTAATATTTGACGGCCTTAATTTTTGTTTTTAATCTTAACATTTAAAAAAGTTTTTGAATGCTTCAAATAACAAATCCTAAGTGCTTTGAAAATTTTCTCATCCCTGAGCTTTTATATGGAAGCATTATAGTGCTACTCATTGATTCTTTTCTATCGGCATATTCTTTGAACTCATTACTTTTTTCTATAGGCATATTCCTGGAACTCGTCGCTCATTCCTATCAGCGCATTCCTTGAACCTATGGAACCCTAAAATTACAACTCTTCAAATTGAAAACACAGCCGCTCCTACTTAGATCCCGATCCCATCACACAGTGAAAACAACTTTATGCTGTAAAATTTTCTAAACTCATTGGTTGTTCTTATTGTTTTTAATGAACCTCTTATTGGTGCAAGTGTTGGTTATATGGTAGAACTAATTTTAGGGTTTCACTTGTCCCTTACTATAAGCTATAACTTCAAATCTTTAAAATAATGACGTTAAGTGATTTTTATAGCACTCGCAACTCTTTGTATTCATGATGTTAAGTGATTTTTATAGCACTAACAACTCTTTGTATTGCAGCTTAAGTGCAAATTGTTGAAGGCTAGTGTATTTATGGCCTTCTATATTTGTCTAAAATCACTAACAACTCTTTGTATTGCAGCTTAAGTGCAAATTGTTGAAGGCTAGTGTATTTATGGCCTTCTATATTTGTCTCTTGTGAGACCGTCAAGAACCAAGTTTTAATTGCCAGGGTGTCCATTTCTAGCCTTAGAAGGCTGTATCAATCAAATAATCCATTTTGTCAAGTTATCATAAATTTTGAAGTATAATAATAAATCTTCAGGTATAATAAAAAATCACTTACTTTGCAACTTCCATTTTACACAATCTAATTAATAAATGTAGAATCTTACAAAAAAATATCAACTCTAACTTAAATCAAAAAATTCACAAATTTCAAGATTATTATAAAGTTAGTATATTATCAACATTGTTGCTAAAACTAAACAAACACAACAAATTAAAACAAAATAAAACTATTCATGAATATTTTGGCAGAAACTTGGCTGCTTTTCTTGTTATATTATGTAATTATTTTTCAAACATACAATATTTTAATGCATTTTAAATTGTAATGGTATTAAATATTATTACATTTTAATATTTTAGGCAGACATTTCAAATCTATCCACACCCAGTTAGGGTTAAGGTTCTACACATTTTATTTTATGAAATTAGATTATTTTTCGGATTTCAATTTCATTTGAGTCAAGAGTTAAAAATTTAGGATTCAATTTTATTTAGTCAAAAGTTAAAAATCTACATTATCACAAAAAAATTTCGTCATGTTATTACATTTTTAATTTTATTCTTCAAACTTACAATATTTTAATGCATTTTAAATTATAAAAGTATTAGTATTATTACATTTGAAGGAAATATTTGTGTTATTTAATAGACTTTGTAAAAGTTTAGTTTTATAGTTAGGAAATATTTTAGTCCTATTTTATTTTTACCAAATTAGATTGTTTTTGAGATTTCAATTTTATTTACCTAAGACATTTCAACACTCTTCAAAAATTAAATTTTCAATTATTGGAATGCAATTTGTCTATACAACCAATACCTAATCAACAAAAAAATTACAACTAAACAAATACTATATATAACCAATAGCTAATCAACAAAAAAAATTACAATTAAACAAATACTATAATAACAACACTACAAGGCAGGTACTCCACTACGTGGCACTTGTTATTATAAACATTCTCTATAATAATCTACTAATATTATAATAATATAAATATAATATTATTAAATTTAATAATGTTTTACGATATAATTATATACTAGCATACCTATATTTAAAAAATATATCTAGGTATATTTAAATTTAATAATGTTTTACGATAATTATATACTAGCGTACTTTAGATATATTTTTTAAATATAGGTATGCTAGTAGCCTCTGGAGCGGCAAGCCTATTTCTAACTATATTATATAATTATAATAATTATTATAATTAATTATAATATAGATTAGATATATTATTATAATATATTATATTATAATTATATATAATATTTATAAAATTTATTATTATAATATATTAATAATTAAAATTTTATATTATATTATATATTATATTTAGGATTAGAGTTAGGGGTTAAAATTAGGGTTAGGGTTAGTGCTTAGGTTAGAATTAGGGTTATGATTAGTATTAGAGTTAGGGTGATAATTAGGGTTAGAATTATGATTAGAAATAGGGTTAGGGTTAGGGTTAGTGTTAGTATTAGAATTACGACCAAAATTATGGTTAGAATTATGTTAAATAGGGATAGATTTAGAAATATGGTTAGATTGAGGGTTTTGAGGCTTATAAAATAATGTTGAGTGTAATCTTATAGTTATGGTAAGATTAGGGTTAGATTAATAATTATAATAATAACCCTAACCCTATTATAATCCTAACATGAATCTTGACCCTAATTCTAACCCTAATCATAATCCTATATGCAACCCTAGTTCTAACTCTATCTATAATTCTAACCATAACTATATCGCTAATTCTAAACCTATCCCTAAGTCTATCACTAACTTGAATTATATCCCTAACCTTAATTGTAAGTCTAATTCTTACCCTAATTCTAATAGTAACCTTAATTCTAACTCTAACCCTAACCCTAATTCTAACTATAACTCTAACCCTAACCTTATTTCTAATTCTAATTTTATCTCTAACCCTATTTCTAAGCCTAACCCTAACATTAATTCTAATTCTAACCCTTATTATAACCCTAACTCTAATTCTAACTCTAGCTCTAACCCTAACACTAATCCTAATTCTAACCCTCGCCATAAACTTGATTCTAACCATAAATTTAATTTTAACATTGATTTGAACCCTAACCCTAATTCTCACCCTAACTCTAACCCTTATTATAATAATAACCCTAACCCCATTAGTAACCCTAATTTTAATTCTTACTCTAATTATAATTATAATCCCAACGTGAATCTTGACCCTAATTCTAACCCTAATCATAAGCCCATATGCAACCCTAGTTCTAACCCTATTTATAATTCTAACCATAACTGTAAACCTAAACCTAATGCTAATCCTAATTCTAAGCTCAACCATGAAATTGATTCTAAACATAATTTTAATTCTAACACTAATTTGAACCCTAACACTTACCCAAACCTTAGTTCTAACCCTAACACTAATTTGAACCCTAACAATTACCCAAACCTTAGTTCTAACCCTAACACTAATTATCACTCTAACCCTACTTTTGATCCTAATTCTTATTCTAATTCTCATGCTATTTTTAATTGTAACCCTAAAAATATCTCTGATTTTAATTGTAACCCTAACTCTAACCCTAATTCTGATTGTAAGTGAAACCCAAACCCTAACCCTAACCTTAACCTTATTTCTAACCCTAACCCTAATTCTCACCCTAACCCTAATCCTTATTATAATCCTAACCCTACTTTTGACCCTAATTCTCATTGTAATTGTCACCCTATTTTTAACTGTAACCCTAAACATAGCTCTAATTTTAACCCTAACCCTAACTCTAACCCTAACAGTGACCATAATTCAAACCCTAAACCTAACCTTAGTACTAACCTTAACCCTAATTGTAACATTAACCTTAACTCTAATTCTAAAAATAACCCTAATTATAGTCCTAACCCTAACCCTAATTCTAACCCTAACCATAATCCAAACCCTAACCCTAATTCTAACCTTCACCTTAATTCTAATTTAAACCCTAACCCTAACCTTAGTTATAACCCTAACCCTAACCCTTATTATAACCCTAACCGTACTTTTGACCCTAATTCTCATTTTAATTTTCTCCCTATTTTGACTGTAACCCTAATTGTAATTATAATTCTAACCCCTATCCTAACCCTAATTATAACTACAACTCCAACCATAACTCTAATTTTGATCGTAACCCTAACCCTAATTCTAACATTAACCCTAATTTAACCCTAACCATAACCATAATTCTAACCCTAACCCTAATTCTAACTCTAACCCTAACCTTAACCCTAATTCTAACCCTAACCCTAAAGCTTGTTCTAACCCTAAACATAGATCTAATTTTAACCCTAACCGTAACCCTAATCCTACCCTTGACCATAATTCAACCCCTAACCCTAACATTAATACTAACCTTAACCCTAACTGTAAACTAACCCTAACTCTAATTCTAACATTAACCCTAATTATAGTTGTAACCCTAACCCTATTTTCACCCTACCCATAATTCTAACACTAACCCTAACCCTATTTCTAACTCTAATTTTAGCCTTAACCCTAATTTTCAGGCTAACCCTAACCTTAATTAAAATAGTTCATTCTATACTCTACTTTGCTCTATTTTAATAAAAAGGAAATACCAATTAATGTATTATATCAACCTAAAATGAATTTAGATACTCATTTCATTTGCACTCAATCGTGACTTCCCCCTAATATTGTTTGCATTAAATAAAATAATAATTACCTTTTTAAAATTATTTGCATACATAAATTTAAAAATAATACACTCCTAAATTAATTTAAATAAACCAATAATCTCATTTGATTTCACTTATATTTATTCTACAACTAAATTAATTACTTAATTTAATTTTAATTTAAATGATTTAATTACAATTAAATAACTTCTCACTTAAATGTAGGTTTGAAGAAAACAAACTTATTAAAAAGAAATAATAAAAATAGAACTAATTCTAATAAATTAAAATTTAAAGACAACCTTTTTAAAAAACACTACTAAATAGATAAATTGGTAACCTAAATTTATTGAATAAATATATGAAGCTAAATTTAAGGAAAAGAAATAGAATTAGTTAAGAAGCATATAAAACATATCTCCTACTCAATTCCTTTTCATTTTTCTCAATTCTTCTTATGTTTCATTTATCTCTCGCAATGGAGGAGAGGCTTCTGGAACAATGTTGAAATGCCCTATTCTCATCTCCATACCCCATTCTTAGAGTTATATTTTTTTTTTGTCACTCCTTATTTATGTGTTTATTAATTTACATTATTTTTTTGTTTTGAAACCCTAATTTTGAATTCTCTTGTTTTGTGTTAAGATCACAGATCTGAAGCTTTCAAGTGATGCAAAAATGGTCTACAAAGATAAATTCACAAGGTTTTTATATATACAGCTATGTGCATGGTGATACACCAGAGGAAGAAGAAGAAGATTTATATATTATGAAATCTCTCTTGTTTCTTTTGTAAGGAATGGATCAATACAAAATTTAACATTAATATTTATTTCTTATTTTAAAAGCAAAATGGTTTACTATAGATTTGATTTGATTCTAATATCTTAAATACAATTAATATTTTATATAAAATTAAACAACAAATAAGAAAATAATTTTTTTTCTTAAATTTAAAATAAAAAGTTAAATAAGTTACATCAAATTTAAGTCTTGGTAATTTCAAATCCTAATTTTCATTTAGCACTCAATATGACTACATTCCTTTAAAAAAAAAAAATTTAAACATTTACTATAATTAAGTCAAGTTGGCTACATTATAGGAATCCACATATTGATTTTCTCTTTTTATTTTGATATGCTTTCTTTTATTTTTAACCATTATTGTTTCCCTTTTTATTTTAAAAAAATATATATATTATTTTTTTTATTTTTTTATTTTTTTAAAATTATGAATTTTTATTTGTTGTTTTTTATATTTAATAATTTTTTATTTCATTTTGTCTAGGATTATGATGTGGTTTTGGCATGCTTTCTTTTATTTTTAGCCATTGTTTTTATCTTTAACTTCTTTTGGCATGCTTTCTTTTATTTTTAGCCATTGTTTTTATCTTTAACTTCTCTTTAATATTGTATAACTTAATAATTTTATTAAAAATTAAATCTTTAACTTATTGTGGTTTTTATTAAATTAAATTCAAATTAAAACAACTACTATTATTAGTGAGCTATTTTTTTAATAAAATGAAAGGTTTTAATAACATGGCCAGCTTGCTATTTTTTAATTTCTTTTTTTATTTGCTATCATTCTTGTGCTTACTGCCATACCTTACCGAGGCATTACTCCCATATTTATTATTATTACGTATAGAATCTTATATTTTTTTAAAAAAAATTAGAATCCTATTAAATTACACATAATCTTGGAATCTTTGCGCTCTTCTGCGGCGTAATTAATTTAATTAACATTTTATTATAATGTAATAATAATATAGATTTAATATTGTTATGCTATATAATTTGGATTTAAAATAATTAGGGTTTTTAATAATTATTACTATAAAATAGTTAGGATTTTTATATATATTTTTTTGGGTAAGTGTTGCCATTTCCAGGGGCAACTCCCTTCATTATAAATTGTTGAAAAGAGAAAACATAATCATGAGGCAGGCAAGGACATCAGTGATAGATGTATCCAATGCCTTCAGCACTGTCTACTAGTCTAGATACCACAGATTGGTCTACTAGTCTAGATACCACAGATTGTTCAACTAGTCTAGATACCACATATTGTTCAACCAGACCAGGATTGGTACTTACAAAATCAAGAGAATCACTTATATCATATTTCTGTTCGATCCCTTTTTTATACAGGGCCCAAAGACGGTGAAGTTTCCCTTTCTTCTTTGCCTCATTGAGGCTTAAAACTGAGAGGGCAATGCCCTGCTCAGGTTCAAACTCCATGATGTCCAGAGCCGGACGAATACTGTCCAGTAGGTCGTCTTCCATCAGCCTCATTACCGCTCTCAGGTCCCACAGCTCATTTTCCATCAGCCTCATTACCGCTCTTAGGCCCCACAGCACGTGTCCAATAGGCCATCGTCTTCCATTAGCCTCATTACCGCTCTCAGGCCCCACAGCCGTGTGCCCACCGACTGGACATAGTTGGTGAAGAACTGTTCCAATACCTGGTCGTCATGGGTGTACCCTCCGGCTCAAAAATCCAGTCCTATGACTTTGACGATGGCCTCTCTCTCTAGGTCTGAGGCCTTGCTGAATAAATGTTTTATCTGATCCACGGGGCTTTCCTCCTCCGCGCAGCGGCACGCAACTCTGAAGTGGGTGGCCATTTTATGTATGTTATGTGATTCTCAGTAGCCATTCTATATATTTTGAGAGGCAGATGTTTAGACCGTAGGCAGCATTCACGGAGAAGAATGATGAACGCCGAAGCTCTTGCCGAGGAGAGGGAGTTGCATACGAAAGTCCAAGCTGTCACTTCTAAAATCCTACATTCCTCAGCTCCTCAAACGGGCTATGAGTCCGGGATCAACAGTTCTCCGATCCCTGGACCGCCCATCTCCATTATGCTGCTTGCCAAGTGACACTTCTCGGGCTGGGGATTAGTGCTGCGATCCAGCATTCTGACTCTTGTGGATTTCTTGCAGACCCGTCAGATTCTGTTTCTTCCTCATTTCGGAAGTAACGTGAAGAGAGTGTTGTGCTCGCCCTCACAAGTCTAATCACTCGAGGGAGCCCTGCCACCCCATGATGACCCATCCTTACTTGATTTTTTGATTGTTATTAGCTCGCCCACCCTAATATAATAATTAATATAATATATAATATTATATTATATTATTATCATGTAATAATATAAATAAATATTATTATATTTGATAATGTTATACTATATAATTATATATTAATTAATTTAATGTCTTACATCTACTACTAGGTTATATATATTAAATAATAATATACAAAATACCAGAGAGAGATATACAGCGCCTACAAGTTTGGTTACACTTATCATGAGGATTTACACCAATGATCATCCTTGAGGCTAGAGCTCATTATATAAGTACCACTCATGATCATTTGAAAGTAGTCTTAGCATAGTTTTGGTCCTTAGTTCCAAGTTCATGGATATTGGAAAGTGTTGTATTGTATATAATGAATAATACATAAATATAAATATTAATTTCTTGGATTGTATTGTATATAAGTTCTTGGATTGGGAATTGGCCCTATTTCCACTAGAATATCTTTAATTTCTAACCAAAAGAATCACATCTTCCACCCCATCAACAACATCCACTTGTTGAAGTTAATGTCCATTAAACTTTTATAGGAACCAATGCCTTTTGATCAAAATCTTATTAAGCACCTTTCCTCTATAAAAACAAATTTGAATTCAAATTTGAATTGCAACCCAAATATCTTATCACACTTGAATTCTCGCTATTCTCTCCTCTATTCTATATCTCTCTCTGGTATTTTATATATTATTATTTAATATATATAACCTAGTAGTAGATGTAAGACATTAATTTAATTAATATAAAATTATATAGTATAGCATTATCAAATATAATAATATTTATTTATATTGTTACATGATAATAATATTATATATTATATAATATAATATTATATATTATAATCCTAACTATTTTATAGTAATAATTATTAAAAACCCTAATTATTTTAAATCAAAATTATATAGCATAACAATATTAAATATAATAATAATAAATTTATATTATTATTACATTATAATAAAACGTTAATTAAATTAATATATAATTATATTGTAAAACATTATTAAATTTAATAATATTAAATTTATATTATTATAATATTAGTAGATTATTATAGAGAATGTTTATAATAATAAATATAGTAATAAATACAATAAAGAAAATTATTTAACTATAATTAATAGTATTATAATATTATATTATAATTATACTTATATTATAATATTATATTTATATTATTACATTATAATAATATTATATATTATTATATTATATTATATTTATATTTATTATTATTATATTATTATATACAATAATAAATATATTTTAATATAATTATATGTACATTATTATATATAATTTTTTAAAATAATATATTGTTGATATAATATTAATTATCCCTAGCTATGTTAAATCATATTTAAAATTTATCTTGGGAAAATTTAGGTTATTCCCTTCACTGCAAGACAGACGCCAGCACAGCAAAACTTAATGCACAATTTTCAACATGCATGGTGAATGGAGTTGTACGTTGAAAAGACAGGGATACTGGATGTATGGATGCATGGTCATAGAAGCAGCTATCCATGCCCTATGCATTTTTTAGGGCTAGATAGCCAGTGCCCTTGTGGAGCATCACACCTAAAACGGCCCAAAGCCTAGACACCTAATACCAAAATGGCCATGATGACCCATAACCTTTTAGTACACTTAATATAGGCTAATCAAATAAAATACATCTATGTAAGCATAAACCAGCACAAATCCTAGACACCTAATACTAAAATGGCCATGATGATGTTAGTTGTTGTTGCACCAAAAGATCGACCTATTAATTCCTGATACAACCACTTGACTTAACAAGCACGGGAGGCGGTTAAGCCCTTGTCACAAACCACTGCAACGCAACGCTGAACAAGAAGACCAAGGGTCACACCTTGCAACAATCCCCCCAGCGCAAGCGCGGGGTTTGAACCCGTGACCTCGGCTCTGATACCAACTGTTAGTTGTCGTTGCACCAAAAGATCGACCTATTAATGCCCGATACAACCACTTGACTTAACAAGCATGGGAAGCAGTTAAGCCCTTGTCACAAACTACTGCAACGCAGCGCTGAACAAGAAGACCAAGGGTCACACCTTTCAACAGATGACCCATAACCTTTCAGTATGCTTAATCTAGGTTAATTAAATAAAATGCATCTACATAAGCATAAACCAACACTCGCACTTTAGTGTAAGGGTAAGTCCAAGAGGTCTTAAACCAACACTCGCACTATATAAAAATGAAGTGTCACACTCAACATAATTATCTATAGACATGTGTCATATTTGGATTGTTGGCGTCAAACAGTTGACCAAAAATCAATCAAATTGAGTTTCAGCACCAAGTGCCAATAATTAGATGCATAGTCACAATGTGCAGACCATTTTATCACCCATTAACTAGCTCAAGCTTCACGGTATAAAGCTTCATGACTTCTTTCTTGATAATTAATGGGCATAATCCTTTGTGTATGATGTTCAAAGCTTGCAAGCATATGAGTCTATCCACATGGAGATACATGGACCAGTTAGAAGATGTCAGATCAACAAGGATGTCAACATAGGTGGGAACATAAAATAGAGGGATAATTAATGTGGATTTGCACTTTCGCATTTGTCTCAATTCTTCTAAACACCAAGCAAAGTTTTTGTAATTGTTACTAAATTTTGTTCACACTAAATTTAGTTGGACCTAATTTGCAGTTGTTTCAAAAGGAGTAAAGAATTTTTTTAAGTTATTGCAATCAGTGAATATTTGATGTCATGACAAGAAGAAATAATGATCAGTTGTCATGATAATCCAACAGTCTAATCAGGACTGTCAAGTCATCATGACAAGCGAATTTTAATGTCAATAAATCAAACAGTCAATGAGAGACAGTTGATCTAAACTATTTTTATCTTTCAGAGTTATAAGACAATTTGATTGTTCAAATGATCATAATTGAAAGCAAGAAAGAAAGGTATTCATTTGAACTATCTTTTCATATCATATTTGGAACATACATTCAAGTTTCAGTTATTCTATCCTATGCATTGATTGAAAAGGAAACATGCATAAATCAATTGCATAAGGTAAATTAACTGATCATGTTTAAAAGAGGTGTTTATATGTGTCCCACACAAGCCGTGGGAGTGACTAAATTGAGAAATGCAGACATATGTAAGCTATAGATCTAATGATAAAAGGAAAAAGAAAGAACACATGAGAATATTAAATATCCATCATTCCCTGAAAGTAAGGTTGATGTCCTTTGGTGATGGTTGATCTTCATATCTTCATCTTCAGCTCTAGTCATGTCAGTGCACCTGCAAAAAATTGGGGAAAGTCATGTAAGAGCTCCAGATATTTAACACTATCATATGCTTTTATCAAACAGACATATCAACTTGCAAACATCATGCATTTCATATGAAGGAATCAAATCAGACATGTGCAATAAATCAGAACATCGTGAGAAAGATCAATCATCTTCATAAGGTATGTTTTTATGCTAACTTATTTGTTCACTGTGCAGGTATAGGAAAAGTAATGTTGCTTATTAGAAGACATTTAAACATGTGGAGAAAATGTGGCTCCCACAAGGGTTGAGCCCAACATGTTTCCATTTTCTATTCAATTGAAAAGGATATCAGAATGAAAGACAGCATGCATTATTCAAAGCAATATCATGCATTATAAAGATCAACTTGCAAAAAAGTGAAGTCATAATGATAAAGATGAAAAGGAGTAGTTGCTCCTATAAACTATGTTCACTTTGATAACAAGTTGATTAAATCAGATCAAGCATATTCAAATTGCCTCATTACAAATCATAAAGGAAGTAATGGTTCTGAATCAACTTATCAAATTGTTGAACATAGAGATACAATCATGAAGGTACTTTTCTATTGTTTCCATGATCATTAAAATATCTTACTACTGTTCATATGTCTATCATATGTATGATAGTCATCTAAATAGGTCAAATATCATAAGATTAGACCTTAAGAGGTCACAGAAACACACAAATTGCAATGGAGGACAGAACTATGATTAAGAAGAGTATCAATTGAAAAATGCAATAATAGTATCAGACTAATCCCTATCTGTAATTGTTCATAATGAACATAACTCACAAGTACAGGTATGACATCAATGATAAATTACAACTAAGGTTTACTTTTTGATCATTGATATGATGCATAGTATTTCTACCATTTTTGAACTAATGATATGCTACAATGAGTAGTCATATGATACAATAAGAGTGGAAAATGATTTGGCAACAGTCCTGATACATAGGCCATTCATGATTGAGAGTTATATACATAATGAACAGCTACAGATTAGTGTGAACAAGTTATACATTCAATGTTCAAGGATCAAATGACAATATCAGATAATCAGGTGATTGTATATTATTGTATGGAACAAGGCATAGGTGCATGATATGAACATATGATTAAGTGCTATGAACAGAGTGATAGCATATAGAAGATCAAAGTGTCAATCTACAAGTGAAGATAAGAGAAATAGAACTATGCCTTTAAAATGTTAAAACCTTGTAGCATGTAATGCCTTGGAGCTACAGAAGGTATAAACATTAGATAATATGCATCATCTGACTATGACAGTCATAAAGAAATAGAGGAGAATACATCAAAATCATTGCAAGGTAAGAGACAAAATCAGATACAGACTGTGCCCGAAAGAAATGTCATACAAAAGATTCTTCATTGCCCAAAGGTGTCAAAACTTTCTCATATTTTAGAGCCCTTGTCTCAAAACATTTATATATACAGTCAAAATAAAATATAGAAGGGAAGAGAAAGTGTAAAAGTGTTACAAAAAGGAAGAAATGTCATGGTTGTGCCAGTATAATGGTTTATGTGTAAGGAAAAATGAGAACCTTGTATTTTTTGAAACCCTCGTTTCTTTTTTTACATACAGTAGAGAAAAGCTACAGAAATCAAGAAATGTCATGGCTATGCCAAAGAAAGAAGCTTGCATACAGAAGTTTATAAAACCCTCATTACAATTTATATCTGCTGATGGAAAGAAATATACAGTGCAATAGATGGAGTGGCCGTGGCCAGTAGGTTTCTGTATGTACAAAAACTGAGAAACCCTCGTTATAAATTTGTGAAACCCTTGTCATTGTTTTTGTATACAGTCGAGAGGTTACAATGAAGCAAAATGGAGTAGTCCATAGCCAATAAAGGCCGTATTCTTCATAATATTAAAGACCCACTGATACAATCAAAACCCTAATCAAGCTATGCACATACAGTAAAAAGAAATGAGATACAAGATTCAGAAGAGAGCTTACCTTATATTTGCAGAGGGAGGAGACTATAGCAAACGGTGACCTCATTATTGTTTAAAAGCTCTCAGGATGTAGGTTTACAGTCATAGAAAAGATACAGAGAAACAAGAAAGAAACTTGTCAAATGAGTTATAATGTGTACTCAGCACATAGCCGTAGCTATAGCACGAAAAAATTCACAAAATGGCAGAAGATGTCAGTCAAAGTCTGAAGTAGCATACTGACCTTTCTTTCTAGCACTCAAATGCATAAAGAATCGACTAGATGGAGGGCAAAAGCCAGAGAGGAAGACATTTCCATCAAACCCTAGCAGAATTGTCGGTGGCCAGCATGAAGGAGCAACAGAGAATGATAAGAATGAGAAGTGTTTAGGGTTAGTCTTACTTTTTGATCGATGAGATCTTTCTTTTCACCTTCACCTTTTAACTTCCAAACAAAAATTTAAAATCATTACCATATCTAGACCATGGTCCAAGACTTCAAGCCTTGTAAGACCTAATGATTGCCATAGGAAGGCTACGGATCAAATTCTAATGTCTTTTTCCATTTGATTTTACTAAGTCAAAGACCGAAATCACTAAAAGTTAAGGCTTAATGCCTTAAGTTTTATTTCCTTGGCCTTGGTCGAAGATACATCATACTATATGCAACAAGATTCAAGATTCCTTTTGCATACATGGAGGTCAAAATAGAGGAAAATGGCCAAAATATCCCTTTTTTCCTTATATATTTTTAAATGCATATAAAGTAAAAGTCAAAGAAGATCCTTCAAAGATAAGATTATGGAATTTTATCTTGCATGTGATGTGAAGACAAAAAGTAAGGTAACATGTTACATGGATAATACATTATGAGGTGATGCATGAAGATAGAAAAGACAAATAGCAAAGGTGGCAGAGATAAAGTGGTCATACATTATGATATTGCATATGGCAAATGGTGGTTTTGCATGCAATGATATGATGCAGGGTTATAATCAAATTCAAGAAAAGGAGATATGATCAAGACAAAGGTAAGGTAAGAATGATATGGTAATATTAAGGCAAGAAGTATTTATTTTTTGCCTTATGTTTTGTGATGATTTTTTTTCCTCCTTGGCAATGTAATGGAGCAATAAGGGTGAATTTTTTTGCCTTAGTGCATGTATCATGCAACTAGGAGATTTTTCTTGCATGGAGACATAAGGAGATTTTTGTTTTCTCTTAAAGTCCCTTTTTTGCTCAAATCATGCAAATTGAGCAAATTAGGCAAGTGTAATTGGAGAGATAAGGTATTTATTTTCTTTCATCTATCATGCATGTTTTTACAACTAAATCAAATGTAAATGAATAATAAAGTAATATTCTACAAATTACTTTATTATTTTTCACAAGTTGTAAAATCATAGAAAATAGAACAAAATATAACTAATAGTAAAGTAATTATCACTTAAATTACTTTATTATTCACTCAAATCAATTTTACAATGCAAAATCATGCAAAATAGATGAGTTGAGTTAACTGAGGCTATTTAGAGACTTTTGCATGATTTAGAGGGCAATTTGAGGAGTTTTGGTCAACTTCTTGGTCAAACATATGGAGAGGATCAACTTAGAGCTATTTTTGCTCAATTTGTGACAGTTTGTACCCTTATTTTTAGGGATTTCTTGGTTTGCTCGTGGATCACTTTGGAGAGAGTATTTTTAGAGGCAGTTAGCTGCAATTCTATTTTTCATGCCTCTTGGAGAGAGCAAGCTATATATTGTAAAGCAAAACTTAGGTTTTGCTAGTTCTTGCCTTCTTGCTCTTTACACTTTGAGAGAGAAGAGGGTTTTGTAACTCATTGATTACATATTTTATAGAGATTACAACATGTTATAGGTTCCATTTTTTTGTCTCTCATGCAATATTTTCCTTTATTTTCATTGAAATCAAGTGTTTGTCTTTCTATTAATGCTACTTGTATGGATGGTTTGATGAAATTTTAATGTGTTTTAATATCGAAACCTTTAAAATTATTGTCTCATTCTTACTTGCAAGTGTTAAGCATATTGATATCGCAGGTCTTATGTTGTGTTATTGAAATCCTTTCTTTTATGTTGTGAAGAATCCTTTTCCTTCATAAAGAATAGTTTTTTCTAGCCTTCCTTAGAAATATTTATGTGATTATTGTGTCAAAAGTGGATTGTGTGGGTAAGATTTCCAAAGTCTATTGTGAATCAGATTTGGAATTTTTCCATCATTACTAGGTGCATCACCAACTTTTATAGTTTTTATTACCTTAGAGATTCCTTCTTACCCTTTTCCAAACCAAAAAATCATAGTTTCAAATTAAACATTTCAAGGGAACCAGCCCATAATCTAGAGGTTCAAACTCATTATAGGTCACCCACAGCCTGAGTTTGTCCCCATGTTTCGAAGGATTGCAGAGTTTCACAGCTTTGCATAAGGGTGCAATCCTTATCGACAACAGTAACCACTTGAGTACATGGGAATGAGGATGACACTATTCTCCAATAATTTCCTTTTAGTGTAAAGTAGATTGATAAGCTTTAGTGAGACTCATTTTGAAATGAGTTTTATTGTTTGTACATATTTGTAGTATAAATTATGACACCAATGAACCAAAAGTAAGCACAATTGTTGCTTTCTCATTGTGGTTTCTTAGTATTTATGTGTTTTTATATTCAGAAATTTGTTACTATGATTCTATTGTACCTAGCCTTATGTTTACTTGTAATCATTTTGCATTCTCATTGAGCATATAAGTTTAAGAGGAGGGCATTTGTACATTACGTTTGGATTCATATGTTTTGGAGTAGATTCTTAGACCCATGTTTGTCAAGGAGTGAAAACTGTAGTTGAAACTTTAATTATATAGTTAAATTGTTAGTCTTATGTAAGTAGTGTCATTCTAAATAGTGGCAGGAAGGTAGAAATGAGCTCTTCTATTGTAATAAAATGAAATGTTCATAGTTTTTAGTATGCTAAATTATGATCCATTGGTATCTCAACAGATATGTATTGGAAGAAGTATTATATGTTCATGATATACATGATTTGCATGAATTACAAATTTTTTATATCAAAGCAAATATTAAGCAAGTAGTGGTCATGAAAGTAGATCCAACTTGTTATTTTGAAGAGAAAGTGCATCTTTACTACATATGTCACATTTTGTTTTTCTTTATTTTGTGATTCTTAAAATTCATGCATTGTTTATTACATGTAAAAGAACAAAAGAGTTACATATGGGCGTCACATTTAAGAGGTTGTATTTTCAAAATGGAAAGAAGAGCCAATACATTTGCTCTTGAACCTACTTGCAAAGAGCCAACATCTTTTTTGATCCCTCATCTCTACTCATAATTTGTTCAACTAAGTTGATCTCATAAAAGTCAAGCTCTCTCAATTGCAATCAAGATTGATCACCCCTAATAGTAGAATGAATGTAATTAAACAACTTGCACAATAGAAGAATATAATAGGAAATATGTTGCAAATAATTGATAATAATATGCCACTTCGAGGGGGCAACCTCCTAATCCACTTCAAGGGGGATTCCTCCAATAGTCTTCAAGAACACAATACTCAATATGATGATAATAACTAATCTCTACCTCCTAGATATATACCATACTTATGCCATGGATGCCACCTAGGCCGACCTAACTACCTATGTAAGACTATATTAATGATTATATAACTTAAATAAGAGTTAAGGTAGCCATGAGCTGACTACTCATAACCATATACATACTATAGGATTAGGGGTGTAGCATGCCCCCCACCTTTACAAAAGTGATGTCCTTGACGCTGATCAATTGTAGTAGCCTCTTCATAAAATTTCCATCTTCCCATGTGGTAACTTCAACTATAAAGTATTTCCATATAATGAGGTAATTTGGAATTGTTGATGTCCTTAGCTTCTTCATGTGTGTCTGGAAAAATAACTTCAGCTCTAAGATGTGTCTTCCCTTTAAAGTATTTCCATATAATGAGGTAATTTGGAATTGTTGATGTCCTTAGCTTCTTCATTTGTGTCTGGAAAATTAACTTCAGCTCCAAGATGTGTCTTCCCTTTGCATATAGCTCTTGATGGCGATAAATACATTATTGTTGTTGTACTTCTTCTTCTTGTCACAATCAGGAGGGAATCCATTTTCCTAGATAATTAATTCATCCCCACCTCCACCTTTGTGATTCTTTCATGAATATCATTAGCATGAGTCTAGCCACTCTTTGTATCTTCCTTATATGGGGATTTTCCAAGTGTGATAGGATCATTTTTGTCTCTTGTTGCAGGACCCACCATGATAGGAAAAAATAATTTTGCAATAAATCACACAAAACAAATCCAATTAATTTGAAATTTTACTGTAACTTACTAGGGCCTAGATATCACTTCCCAAAAAAATCTCCAAGAAATTTGTTAATTGACAGCCTTGGGAGCGAAATTGGTGGAAAACCTAATTTTACAATAACTTCTTCAAATATTATCCAAATGTGCTGAAATATTTATTGTAGAAGCTTCACTATTCCCTTGAAAAACCCAATAAGAATCTTGAAAAGATTCACCAAAATAAGATATATATGTGCTTCACAAGTGAAAATGGTAGAAACCCTAATTATACAATTTAACTCGCTCAATTCTGCTACAATTTCTTTGAAATCTAGATTGTAGCAACTCCAATATGTCCTTGAAAAACCCTTTAAAAATCTTGAAATGGTTTGCCAAAATGAGAGAGATGTGCACTTCACAAAATGACCTCCAAAATTGGAAAAAAAAAATTGCCTTATTTCTTGTCTTCACGATGCCAAGATCATGCTCTGATATCACTTGTAATGAAACAACTTGCACAATAGAAGAATATAATAGGAAATATGCTACAAATAATTGATAATAATATGCCACTTCGAGGGGGGCAACCTCCTAATCCACTTTGAGGGGGATACCTCCAATAGTCTTCAAGAAGAACACAATACTCAATATGATGATAATAACTAACCTCTACCTCCTATATATACCATAATTATGCCATGGATGCCACCTAGGCTGACCTAACTACCTATATAAGACTATATAAATGATTATATAACTTAAATAAGAGTTAAGGTAGCCACAAGCCAACAACTCAACCATATACACACTATAGGATTAGGGGTGCAACAGTTAAACCTTCATTTGCAAAGTAATGAAATTGCAAAATGCCACGGCTGGCCATTGTTTCAATGTTCATAGTCTACTTGTAGATGTTTTTTTTCTGTTTTAAAAACTAAACATTAACCAGAATGCTAGCAAACCATGGGTGAACTTCAAGTTTGTGCGTCGAGATGCTAGTTGTTTAATTTCCATCATATATCACTCATCGTTCCATGTATTATTAGTAATGCAACCCTTATGTACTTTTCAATCATCTTGCATCCTCAATAGGCATTTGTACATTAGTTTGATTAGTAATTTATTGATATTATATGATGGTTCCTTTTACACATACAATAAGCTAAGTTGCAACCAAGTATGATACATTGCAACTTGCATTAACTACAATTTCTTTGAGGTATTCTATCAATGGTTGTGTATAGGTAATCATTAACACTTTGTGTGGAGGAAGGGCTAATGTGTGTCAGTGAAGGATATATTTGAGTGAGCATGTTTGATAGGATCTATAGTGGGTGGAGTTGAAGTTATGGATCATAGGGTAGATGCTCGACAACCCATTAATTAATAAATGGTGAGATTTTTTGCACTACGATCACAACTAATAAATGGTGAAAATATATAGAAATAATTGTAGATAGGATAGGAATAAGATTGGTTATATGAGAATAGGTGTAAGTATGAATTGGGATAGGAGAATGAGTTGAACTTAGCTTAAAAGTGTGCCACATGTTGCTATGTAATTGTATCAAGAAAATGTCTCAAAATGGGCGAAAAACAAAATAGAAATTTACATGGGTATGCAATTTTCACCATTACATTTCCCCCCTCTTTAAGTTGCATGTGAATCTAAAGTGAACATGTATTTCAAGTAATTGAGCACTCACAAACATGGATGAAAGTAAATACTATCATAAAAAAGAACACCAAGGTCCATGTAAAGTAATAGATCAAATTATATGTCATTACATATGTCCATCCTTGATATCGTGCTCTATAGGAACCTATGAAACAAAGAAAAGTTTACAATGAGTAGCATCTATCTCATAAATAAAATAATCATAACTCACAAAGTTGCTTGATTGTCTAGAAAATGAGAAAGTGAGAGTAAGGTTAGGAAATATTGTATGTACAAAAATGGTAATAGTAATGCTCTACCTAATGGTGGCAATAGGATGACATGACATATCATGCACTACCATTTCACGCGATTATGATCTATTAAGAAATGGGGTGAATCTTTGTATATTTGATATATGATATAGGAATGACAAAGATTGATTTCATCATCTTGCAATTGCACTTCAATTTGCAATAGGTATGTCAAGTCTGCTCCCTCTTACATTCCTTTTGGCTTCCTCTCTTCTTGTGCTTGCTCTAAATGTTTGGTTTGCTTTGAAAAGATGGGACTGAGAATGTAATTCTTCTCCATTGCCTTTTTTTAAATTCAATCCAATAATCTCACTTCTGTCAAGTATTTATTTGTTCAGAAAAGTAGGAATTATAGTTGCGATGAGAGTGAAGCAAATGTTTTACACGTGAATTTTGGACATTTGGTCCTCTAAAACTAAGTAAAACATGATACTTGTTATTTAAGAAGAAATTTTTTGATTAGCATGCCCTGAAATTGGTGAAATCTACACATGTTGGTGAGGATGGGGTATGATGGTGAGTGCATAGCACTCAACTAACATACACACTCAAAGGATTTGACCATTGGCCCTTATCCATGTGCTACCAATTATCACATGCCATGTGTTCTCACAATGCAAAATTTGTCTATTAGGAAAGAGTTTATCCATTCATATGCATATGAGTGGCTCACAAATTTCATGTTGGGAAGTGGTATTTACACGATTCATATAAAAAATCTCCTCATGGTCCTGCCAAGCTTCTTGTAGATGCACTAGAATTCAAGCTCAACCAAGAGCAACTATTCATATCCATATTGGTGGTGGCCAAACCATTAGAACATTGTGTGTGCAAATGGCCAAGATGTCTTATGTTACTATTCATGGTCGGGACCCTATTCACCAAGGATGTGCATGCTAATTGTTTACATTATGTATAATCCTTGGCTTCATGCTTCATTGAAGGACTTCCATTAAAGATTGAGCATTTCAAACAATGGCAGGAAGGTAGCATACACATGACACTCTTTGGTTGGTCAATGTTTAACGGCCAAACCAAGAGTGAGCACTTTGAGTTTAAGCTCCAAGATGAAGATTGTTCAATCCCCATCCTTCACACTATATCCACCATTAGATCAACTTTTAGTTACACATGCTTTAGTTTCTAGAACTCGATTACCTTTGGGTGTAAGTTTGATATGTAAGGTCTTTCATAGTTGACGTTTGAGGCTTGTGAGATTGTAAGTTTGACCACATGCTATGAAAATGCTATATATTCCATATTCAAGTACCATCCTTATTATCCACTTCTTGTTATCTAAATTCTTCACCATCTTTGGTCTTTCTTCAGTTCAAATCCTTCAGAGGCAGCAACTTAGTATTGTGTTTAGGTAGATGTCTTTCCAAATTCATTTTGTGCTAAAGGTTAAAAAATGTTTTGGCCACTAATCTTTACTGTGAATTCAATTGTTACAAGCATTATTGAGTTAGTCTTCCTCTATCTATTGTTTGAGAAGGAAAACTACCCCTAGATATGATGGAAAGGCTTGAAACTTTCCATATTTTCATTTTCTTCCCCAAAGATAGGTGGGTAGGTGTTAATAATTGGCCCAATTCCAAATCTTTTCTTGCACTCCCTTCACAACTTCAATCAACTCTTTTTAGTTGTTTCTGAGTATTCAAAAGAAATGATTGTTAGGGTTGTGCTTGCCTCTCCAACTGAAGTGTTCATACCTCATCTCACCAAGTATTCTCTCATCTTGCCCCTATAAAAGGTAAGGGTGGTTGGATAGAGAATATGAATGGCATATTATGTCCACCATATGGTTTTCAAAGGGTATTTTTAACATTCACTAGGTACAACAGACAATGGCTTTTTTCTTAATTTTAAACTAAGCTAATTATTTATTAGTTTTGGGCATAAAGTTTTTCTTGAGAGAAACAAGCTCTGATTCAAATCCAAATCTTTGAAAGGAAGCAAGGTACATGGAAACACTTCCTGCACTAATATTCTAAGGACAATATTGTGCAAATTTTCAATCTTTACAATTACAGAAAGTAGAAATATATAAGCATAAAGTAAATAATATACCATAACACAAGGTGTATGTGGAGAAAACCCTTTCAAAAAAAAACCCCACACTTCAAAGCAACCCAATGTATTACTTAGTGGACAATATGGTTACAATACACTTACAAAATAAGAATTTATAGAAGTATCGCCAACATTCAAGTCTGGAGTGATTTCGATAGCACTACAATACTTGCAAATTAACTCATACAAACTACAACTCCAAGTACCAATAAATGGGCAAGGTTCAAATTGAAAACCATGAATGGTTTAGGAAAACCATTTGCAAAACCATAAGAGGTATGGAACCAAAAAGCATGGGTCTAATTTCAAACACCCCTCTTTGGTCTTGGTCCTCCTGTCTATTTTTAGCATATTCCTTACACTCATATATTGTCATAAACTATCATATTTGATCACCCACACTTGGGCACCCCAATTTGTCCTTATTCAATCCATTCAAAGAAGATGTTCCATGACAAGTGTCTAATCCTATCATAATGCTAGTCAAGATTCCAATTTAACCTCCCTCTTACATCCTCTTACTTGTTATAAGAATATGTTATATTCATAATGATCTTACAACTCCACAAGATGTCGACACATGGCCAAACTATGTCACTTCAAAATGGGATGCCTACCTCCTCATGTGAGGGAAAAAACCACTAAAGATGAATTCTATGTCACCTCCAAATGGGACACCAACTCTCTTGCAAGAAGACAAAATATACAAAAGACAAAATAGTGAATACATACAAAAGTATTAAAATGAACATTAGGAATGCAAGGTTGAGACACCTTTTCCCAACAATCTTTTTGTCATGTAAAACATAAACAAACCAATCCAAGTGAACATTGAGCAAAGCCATAGAAGAGTAGTAAATAATTGAATAATTGTTTCATTGCAAGCATGGGTGTACATGCTTTGGTCGATTTGGCCCTCCTGATTCCACTTGACTATTGATAAGATCCTAGTGCTAATTAGCATGCTACTCTAGCTTCTTCTGGTTATTTGTGGTGGTTCTAAATACCAAAGTTCAAGCCTAACTTTTTAGTTAGTTATGTGGTTAGCTTACATTTCTACAAATGCAATCATCTTTGCGCTCTGTACCATGATGCATTATGCTCGTAATGAGACATATGGGAAATGCCCTACTCATCCATCTCAAAAGCCTAGATACGACCACTGTATACAATTGACAACCAGCTTTGGTTAAAACATGGTTTCACATTGATCTATCAAATTCAAGTGTGAAGGGGAAAATTGCAAGTAGCATTACAAATATATAACTTCTAGTTCACTCTTCTATTATTTAATAGTTAGCAAAGTATATTTGAAGTGACATAGGTATTATAGCATAAAAGTTAGGTTCTTAAGTTTGAAAATGTTTATCAACCTCACTTAAATGCTTATTCATAAAGATGATAAAGTGGAGAAGAGAAAAACAATGGTGGCTCCTCTTATTTCTTTTAATGGTAGATGTTATAATTTGGCCCACTGCTAATTTCCAATGGGCAAAACCAAAACACAAACTAAAAAAAATGAGGCGTTGGGTAAGTAGGGGAGGGGAGCCAGAATGTATGCGGGGACCCTAATGTGCGATAGGACCGGCACATGTTGGGTCCCACACATACGCACCGGATCCCCTTAACTTACACATTTTTTCTTTCATAAAAAAGCACTTTAAGCTCAAATATAAATCATATATGAAATGCACATTTTATAGTATAATATTGTCAACATAACATTAAAAATATAGCAGCCAAACACGTAATCTTGTTTTCAACTTGTATCTGACATATCAGCCTATGGTAGGAACTTTAAACTTAAACAACATTAACATAGAACTTTGCACCCTTCCCCATAAACATTATAAAGAGAACTGTCGCACCAATCCAAGCATCACTTCCACATTACTCCCAACTACACAACTACAGAACAATGTCACCTCAACACAATTCAATCCCATTTGTCCCATATTTGAGCGAAGTGCTAACCCATTACAACGATTTGTCACACTGTAGAATAACCCAGACCACACGCCAATACATCGGCCTGTCTCATCGGACATGAGACCTACAACACGTATCAGTAGGAGTCTGTCCCATCTTGCCAAGTAGGTTGCGCACGTACTGGCTCCTTCCTCTAAAAACCCACCTGCATTAACAAATTTAAGGTGTAAGGCTGCCATTTTTCATAAAAAAAATTATGGAAACAAATGCAAACAATATACCAAACCAATCAACTCAAGAATTAATGGCCCAAATCAATCAAATCTGCAATTCATATCACCCAGAATTCAAATTCAAAATAGGACAGGGATTTAATTTGCCACACTAAACAACCATCAATAAAATTCAAAAAATTCCCAATTCAAATAGCCGTGAAATCCTTGATGTATTCACTTATTATGCAATGAGCGACATAAGAAACAGAGGAGTGACAAGCATAGATTCCAATTCAGGAGCATCCATATTGTTCCAGGTATTCCTCTTAGTTTTTTCCATTCGTAAGATTTATATTTTTCTTCATTACAGCCATGAAAGTCATAGGTTGGCATTTGTCTTTCCCTATGTTTTATATTGAAACACAAATGCCAACATATCCACCAGCTTCCATATTGCAAATATTACAGTCATAGTTTAGCATTTTTGTTTTCCTAGGGTTTATCTTGCAAATATTACAGTCATAGTTTAGCATTTGTGCTTCATAACATTTCTGTTTCCCTAGGGTTTATCTTGCAAATATTAGTCATAGTTTAGCATTTGTGTTTCATAGCATTTTTGTATCCCTAGGGTTTATCTTGCAATTATTACAGTCATAGTTTAGCATTTGTGTTTCATAGCATTTCTATTTCCCTAGGGTTTATCTTGCAAATATTACAGTCATAGTTTATCATTTATGTTTCATAGGTTCTGCATTATCATTCACTCTACTTATCTTATTCTCATACGTTCTGCATTATCATTAACTTTGGTTATCTTATTCTCCTAGGTTCTGCATTATCATTCACTCTGGTTGTCTTATTTTCATAGGTTCTACATTATCATTCACTTTGGTTATCTTATTCTCATAGGTTCTGCATTATTGTTCACTCTGGTTAACGTATTCTCATAGGTTCTGCATTGTCATTCACTCTGGTTATCTTATTCTCATAGGTTCTGCATTATCATTCAGTTAGGTTTTCTTCAATCCCAGTAATAAATTTGGGGGTTTCTCTTTTTATTAGGTTTTGTTTCATCTTTTTCATAAGGTTATGCTTCATCAATTCAATCATTCCAAAAATTACATCATTTACACTCTTAAATACTAATAATTCCTGTGAATGAATTTATGCCTATTTTTTGATTTGGTCATGCACAAAAGATGTAAAAGTTGTTAAACTCTTATTGTTTTTCATTTGTAAGCTTTATACTGTGTGACCCTACTATTTATATTGCAACCATTACAGTCATAGTTAAACAATTTTGTTCCCCTATGGTGTATATTGTCAATCATAGGTTAGCAGTTGTGTAATATTGTGCTTGTCACTCCTCTTTTCCTTATGTCCCTCACTACAGAATAAATGTACGTCTGTATTTAACAGTATTTCAGAATATTAAAGCAACAAACTAAAAAGAAAAAACACATACATAAACTAATTAATATTCTGTTCAAGCATCACTGTCTTCATACATAAACATAATTGTCATTGAATATGAAAATATTTTTGTCACAACAAGTAAATATATGATGTTTTCCCTTCTTTGTTTTGACTGTACTTATTCTGTGCAGATGGAAAAGGGCAATGCAGTGGTGACCCATAGAGGAACGAAAAGAAACAAAAGAGCCACAACAAGGTTTCTCTCCCACAAACGAGGTTGTTGTTTTCCCCCAGATGATGATCCCATTGTAGTAGTAGACGAGATTTCTACTCGAGTACCATAGAATGAGGTTGCTACACCTCTAATACCGCAGAATGAGGTTCCTACACCTCAAATACCGTAGAAGGAAACAATGAAACAACGTCTATGGTCTTCAGAGGACATGAAAGGGGCACTATATGATGTGGAGGAAAAAGACATGTCAATAAGGGGAGCTTCCAAAAAGTGGAAAATCCCAACAACCACACTCTCCAAATGGCTTGGTGGTCTAACAACAACATCCAAGAAAGGTCCACCAATAATCCTCACTACTGAGGAAGAACATCTAATTGTCGAATGGTGCAAGGAAATGGCTGAGGTTGGCCATGGTCTTGAGATAGTCAATCTTAAGGCAGAGGTTGCTCAAATATATCAAAATAGGCCAAACCCTTTCACCAATGGGTTCCCAGGGAAATCAAGGTGGATAGGTTTCAAGAACAGACATCCTGAGCTTGCGTTGAGGACTGTTGAAGGCCTAGACAAAGATAGGGCACTCAACCTTAGGCTTGCTATTGTAGCAACTTTCTACAATACTTTGTCTGTAGCATATGAAGCACTACCATATGGTCCTCATTGCATTTGGAATTACAATGAAACTGGCATCCAGGCTGGTAGGAATGGGTCCATGAAAGTGTTGGCTAGAAAAAGGTAGCAGAAATGTGTCTTACATTATTCTAAAGAGTCGTGAATGGATAACCATTCTATGTTGTGTCAATGTTGCCGGGCAGAGCATTATAGGATTTTACTTGTTTAAGGGGAAACAAAACATAGATAACTACACTGTAGACTGCGAACCAAGTTCTTGCATGGCAGCCCAGCCCCATGCATGGATGACTAAAGATTTGTTCATAGATTGGTTGACCCACTTCAAGAGCTCAGTTCTAGGCAGTGTGTCGCCCACCAACAAGCACTTGCTCATTTTTTACAAGCATGGAAGCCATGTAGTAGTTGAAACCATCCAAGAAGCAAGAGTGTTAGGTGTAGATTTACTCACATTGCCGTCACACACCTCACATAAGCTACAATCGTTGGATGTGAGTGTCTTTTCACCTTTTAAAACTTACTTCAAATCAGAATGTGCAACATTTATGTCAAAATTTCCCAACATTGAAGTCAGGAGGATAGAACTTGCAATGTTAGGCAGTAAAGCACTCATTAGAGCTTTGACAGTTTACAACATCAAGGCATGATTTAAAAGGACTAGGATATAGCCACTTAATCTGGATGCACTTGTGGAAGACATGCATCCCAGCGACACATTTCAAGTTGACGAGGATGCTTCTGCAACAGAAAACATTCTAAGTCTTTCAAGACATGTTGCGTCAAGAGACAATGTAGCACAATTGTAGTCCATTCTTCCAAATGATCAATTACAAACTGTGACAGAATCACAGCAGTCCCCTGATAGTTGTCATGCTGATTCAGTTGCAGAAGTGGTGGCGCACAACCCCGTTGACCAATTCAATGATAGCTTGGCTCTTCCATCAGAACAAATTGCATCATCTTAGTTGGTGGAAGGGGCAAGGAATCAAGGCATTGATTGGCATGTCCTAGAAATGCAGGGTACTTTTACTTTTCCATCACCACCACTTGTAATCGAGTTATCTGAAGTTGTGCATTACTATGCTTCTTCTTGCACTTTAGGTTTAGGAGGCGATCAAGATTTCACCAAGGACTCACAGGCAGTGGAGGAGAACATTTTGTCATAGTTGGATTGGATAGAACAAATAGAAATAGTTCCACACATCAGTAAATTCCTCAAGCTGCCTATGCATACTGTCTATAAAAAAATCAAAAGGTGGTGCAATTTGGTTGAGCAGACAGTCTCAATTGTTGATGACAAATGACTACATGAAGTTGTTAATGGAGAAAGAGCAAAGGAAGAAAGAGGTTGAGGAGCTAAAAGTCTGAAAGAAGTAGGAGAATGAGGGAAAAAAAGCAGCAAATAAAGTGGCAAAGGAGTTGAAGAAGCAGGCCAAAATAGAGAGGGAGATACAACGTAAAGAAAAAGAGCAATAGAAAATACAAAAGAAGAAGGATAGAGATGCCAAAAAGGTGCTACAAATGCTTTAGAAGGAACATGACCGAAAGGAAAAAGAGATTGAGGATGCTCAGAGGGCTTTACAAAGAGAAAGGTGGTTAAGGGCCCCTGCTAATCCCTTGTCTCAAAGTAATGGAGTATTCCGTGATATTCTCAACATCAATATCCCTCAATTCTCCATGGCAATGAATTATTCAACCATCTCCCAATCTGACTTCAGGTGCACTCAATATTTAAATCACACTGGCACTTGTGATGTACATATGTCTACACCACCACCCCCAACACATGTCACTTGCACCCAGTTTTCCAGTCCATCTCCCAGTCATGTAAGAAGCACTCCTCATCAAGTGGAAGGGGATGAGAACTTGGCCAGTGGCACCCCGAGCAGCTAACCACCATTTCTCTATCACAGCAGCTAGATGTAGCCTTATTTGGATTTCATATGCACTTGATGTTTTTGATAGTTTTTTAGTTTTCATATCTGCAATTGTACCCTTCTTGTTGACAGTTTGAAATTTATGATAACTACAGATGCAATGTTATTGTATTGATTTGCAATGTTTTCTGATCAGATTGCAATGCGTGTTGTATATATGCTTCTTGTTCCACCTATGTTCAATTGACAGTTTGAAATTTATGATAACTATAGATGTAACGTTATTGTATTGATTTGCAATGTTTTCTAATCAGATTGCAATGTGTGTTGTATATATGCTTCTTGTTCCACCTATGTTCAATTGATAGTTTGAAATTATCATTCACTCTAGTTATCTTATCCTCATAGGTTCTGCATTATCATTCAGTTAGGTTTGCATAGGTAATTTTATAGGTTATCACTGTTTATTTGTCATAAATCTATTTCATTGTTTACTTGTCAAAAATGTGTTTCCCTAGGGTTTATATTACAAATATTACAGTCATAGGTTAGCATTTGTGTTTCCATGCAGTTTATATTAAAAATATTATAGTCACAGTTTTAATTTTTTTATGTTTTGACACATGGGAGGATGGGATTCATTGGTCAGGAAAAAAACAATTTTGGCCATGCGATCGAAACGTAGGCGGTCGGACTGCCAGTTGGTGTGTGGCACAACATGCAAAGTGGAAAGCCCTGCCACATCACCACAAATCACTTCACCACCATAACACTCCACTGCATCACATTAATGTCGCGCCACCCCTTCCAATTCAGTCCTTCACTCCACATTTATTGCACATCCCCTCTTCGTGCTTCCACGGCATCCCACATAAACTTCGATAGGACCTCCATTCAATGCTTGCAGAGCCTTGCACAACTCGCTAACTTTAGAGCCTTTCAATCTACCATCTTCTCGAATTTTCCCAACTTTTCCACCATAAGGTGCTTGGTTCAGGTCTTTGCAACTTCCATCCCGCCACCACAACATGCTACGCTCGGACTCCAGTGTCCCTTCGAGCTTCTTTTTATTGTAACATATACATATATGTATATGTTTATGCATGTGGTATATACATATTTATATACATAGACTTATACTAATGTAAGTATATGTATATGTATATACATAGACATAGACATACACATATACATATATGTATACATAGAAATATATCTATTTTATTATTGTTCTTCAATTCAGTCTGGCAACTATTGTATCCTTTTTAGGTGCCATTGATTAATTTGGGGGTGTTCTCTTTTTCATAGTTTCTACTTCACCTATTCAGTCATGTAGATATGTATACACATATATATACACATACATATATATGAATATGTATATATATGTTTACACATATTTATTTTGTTGTTAATATTTATTCAGACATATAAATAATGTTTGTTTGTCCAATGTAAGCATAACAATGCAAGTAACCAATGTATGCATGCCATAGATAAATCTAAGGTTGTAACATGGATGAATGGATTTTAGTACTTGTTCAATTGAATAATTAAAGAGGACTATATAGAAGAATTGGTAGGGGCGGTGAGAGATTAATGCGAGGCAGTGGAGTGAAAGGGTGAACAACTTATACTCCATCAAAAACACTTTTAACTTCCAACCATACAAATATTAAATGTGTAATGATGAACACATGAATAGAAGTATTATCTATTTAGGATATACATGATGTCCATGGATCAAAGCATCCACGGTAGATCACGTATATCTTGAATAGATATACATCTTTCAAGGTCTATTGCTATTTGATGAACAAACAATACTTGCAGGAATGAATTGAAGAAGGCTAAGCTAAAAAAGATACAATAGTTAGAGGATTGAATTGAAGAAGGCTAAGCTATGAAAAAGAGAATAGCCCCGAATTAATCAATTGCACCTAAGAAAGCTAGAATAGTTGCATGAGTGAATTGATGTAGTAGAACCTATAAAAAAGATAACACCCCCAAATCAATCAATGGCACCTACAAAGCATACAATAGTTGTAGGACTTGATTGATGATAATGAACCTATGTAAAAGACAACACCCCCAAATTAATCAATGGCATGATTGAATTGATGTAGCAGAACCTATAAAAAAGCTAACACCCCCAATTTAATCAACGACACCTAAAAACAATAAAATAGTTGAAGGACTAAATTGATGAAGTAGAACCTATGCATAAGAGAACATCCCCAAACACATTCTACCATCAATGTGAAGAATATTCCAGAACATGGTAGATTGAAAGGCTCTAAAGTTGCCATGAATGAATTGATGTAGATTGAAAGGCTCTAAAGTTGGCAAGATGTGCGAGGCACTGGGATCATTGAATGCATGTTGGCTCAAAGTTAAATGTCGTGGAAGTAGTATATGTATATGTATTTCTCTATGTATTTGTCTATACATATACATATGTATATGTATTTGTCTATGTATGTGTTTATACATATGCATATACATATATATAAAGAAGTTGGAAGGGACACCGGAGTCCGAGTGTAACATGTAGTGGTGGCGGGATTGAAGTTGCATAGACCTTAAGCCAACACATTCTGGAATCAATGTGAAGAAAACACCTCAAGGGCTATTTGAATTGGGAATTATTTCAATCTGATTGATGCTTCTTTGGTGTGGTGAATTAAATCCCTGTCCTGTTTCGAATTTCAATTCTAGGTGATATGAATTATAGATTTGATTGATTTGGGCCATTAATTCTTCAGTTGATTGGTTTGGTGTATCGTTTGCATTTGTTTCCATAAATTTTTATATGAATAATGGTGGCCTTCTAGCTTGTATTTTTAGATGCAGGTGGGTTTTTAGAGGAAGGAGCTAGTACGTGCGCACCCTACTTGGTGAGATGGGAGAGACTCCTGTTGATACATGTTCTAGGTCTCATGTCTGATGAGACAGGCCAATGCATTGCCGTGTTGTTTGGGTTATGCTACGGTGGGAAAAAAATCATTGTAATGGGTTAGCACTTCGGTCAAATATGGGACAGATGGGTTTGAATTGTGCTGAGGTGACATTGTTCTGTAGTTGTGTAGTTCTAAGTAATGTGTAAGTGACACCTGGATTGGTGTGACGATTCTCTTTATAATGTTTATGGGGGAGGGTGCAAAGTTCTATGTTAATGATGTTTTAAGTTTAAAGTTCCTACCATAGGCTGATATGTCAGATATAAGTTGAAAACAAGATAACATTTTTGGCTGCTATATTTGTAATGTTATGTTGACAATATTATACTATAAAATGTGCATTTAATATCTGATTTATGTTTGAGCTTAAAGTGCTTTTTTATGAAAGAAAAAATGTGTAACTTATGAATAAGTTGCAATTTTTTTACTAGTCCACATGGCATTAAACGTGGACCGTCAAATATTGGGTGTGCACGTTCTGACTTCTCTCCCCTATGTCAAATACAATTTGAAAACACTTATAGTTGTTTGGCTAGCTAAGAAAGGTAGATTAGTTGAGGACTGAATTGATGAACCATAGCCTATGAAAAGGAGAACACCCCCAAATTAATCTATGGTACCAATGGAAAATTTATGTAAGCCACCAAAAAAAGATACAATAGTTGTACGACTGTATTGGTGAAGTAGAACCTATGAAAAAGAAGACACTGCCTAATTTATCTAAGGCACCACAAAAAACTATCTTGCATTATTGAATTAATGCAATTATTACACATAAGAAACCAATATAAACCGTTAAACTATGACTGTAGTGATTGTAATATAAACCATAGGGAAACACAACTGCTAACCTATGAGTATAATGGCTTAATGAAGAACATTATAAAGCTTATGAATGGAAAACAGTAAGAGTTTAACAAATCTCACATAGAAAACTTCACTGTTTGATAATGCAGAACCTATGAGAATATGATAACAAAGTGAATGATAGCAAATTCAATAAATAATAATAACTCAATATGAGAAACTATCAATTGAACATAGGTGGAAACAAGAATCATAAATACAACACAAATTGTAATATGATCAGAAAACATTACAAATCAAAACAGTAACATTCCATCTGTAGTTATGATAAATTTAAAACTGACAACAAATAGAAACCCTAGGGAAACAGGAATGCTAAACTATGATTGTAATATCTGCAATTCAAAGCCAAGGGAAACAGAAATGGTAAACTATTATTGTAATATTTGCAATATAAACCATAGGGAACCACATTTATGACAAATAAACAATGAAAACATATGAAATAACTTGTTAAAAAGATGAAACAAAAACCTAATAAAAACTTAAAAAGAGAAACCCCCAAATTTATGACTGGCATTGAAGAAAACAACAGCGAATGATAATGCAGAACCTATGAGAATAAGATAACCAGAGTGAATGATATGCATAACCTATGAAACACAAATGCTAAAATATGACTACTATTTGCAATATAAACCCTAGGGAAACACAAATGGTAACCTATGACTGCAATATTTGCAATATATTATTTAGGAGATATAGATAATGAAAAAGATTTATGACAAATAAACAGTGATAACCTATGAAATAACCTTTGAAAAAGATGAACGAAAAACCTAATTAAAAAGAGAAAACCTAACCGAAAAACAAACAACCCAAGATTAATCTATGGCACTGAAACAAGCAACAATATTATTTGTTACTGTAATGAAAATTAAAACAATCGAAGATTTATATATGTTTGAATGATAATGTAGAACCTATGAAACACAAATGCTAAAATATGAATGTAATATTTGCAATATAAACCCTAGGAAAACAAAAATGCTAAACTACGATTGTAATATTTGTAATATAAATCCTAGGAAAACACAAATGCTAACCTATGGCTGTAATATTTGCAATACATTGTTTATGAGATATAGACAAAGAAGAAGATTTATGATAAATAAACAGTGATAACCTATGAAATAACCTTTCAAAAAGATGGAAAAATCCTAATTAAAAGAGAAAACCTAACCGAAAAAGAAACAACCCAAGATTTTGTTGAATTAGGTTTGGACAACTGAGAGGGGGGGTAAATCAGTTGTCACACAATTTTAACTATTTCTTTCTCTTAATCTTCTTTTATAACTTATAATCAAAACATTTTAGTATCAATCAATATCACATGAGTAGAAATGAAAAATAGTACTCTTGACACCAAGATTTTTGACATGGGAACCCAATTAAGGGAAAAACCACAGTGGGTGTTAACCCACAAAAATTAATACCCTGTTAAAAGTATTTACAAATGGGATTGCACATGCATTCGGGCTCACTGCCCAGAGATCACTGCTCAAATGGAGGCTCACTACCTATGGAAATATTACAAGAGAATGACAGAGATTTGAACTGATTAATAGCATGTACTTATGCAAGAATTTCAATTCTATTTAAGTACAAAAACTAATCTTACACATTTCATCTTTGCTCTGCTCTTCTTACTGTTCTACCTTCATTCGCACTTTGGATTTCTACTTTTCTCACATACGCCTTATTTGCATACACCACACACACTGAATCGTCTAATTTCATCAGCTATATATATCCACAACATGATCTACAATCATTCTATCAGTCGGCTTTAACAACACTTAGAACTTTATGAATGCTCTGCTCTGTCGGCTAGATCTATGCATAACTTAAGGTGCGGACCAAAACTTGCTCTTGAAAATCATTACTCATGTCGGCCACACTCACTGATCATCACTATTTGTCCAACAACAACTTCCATACATCTGGAATCAAGATCTTCTGCAAGGTCAGCCTGTTCTTCTCTCTGCTTTGACAAATTGGAACCTGGTACTCAGAGGCTAATAAATTTTGAATCCTTCATCATCGGAGGACAAAAATCTGGAGTTAGACTATCTTGACAATGCATATGACTCCCTTAGATCTGCAACTAATCATGACTTCCCACCGGAGAGATCCGGACCAAAATACCGGATCCTGTTACTGCTCTGTTCCTAGCTACCCAAACTTAGACAAATTCTAAATCTGACTTCCAGTATAAACAAATTGTGTTATGCGGATGATTGGGATGATCTTAGTCGCCATCAATGACAACACCTACAATGCAAAGCAGTGTCTCTTGCCAACAATCTCCCCCTTTGGCATTGATGGCAACACTTAGTGAAAAATGACTAAGTGTCTAGTGAAACTCCCCCTTAGCCTGTACACTAGTGTACTTCACTTATTCCAGTGCTCCCCCTTTGCTGAATACCTCATTTTTCACTACCCTTAACTCCCCCTTTGACATCAATGGCAAAGGTTGGGGTCCGTAAGCCAAAATTATCCAAAACTTCTGTATATACTGTCGCATATATACAAATAATCATTAAGTCTTATTTACATGAACTTGAGAATGTCTGCAAAGCTGGTTTTTATTTGTGCAAGTTCAAAGGCCCAAGTACTCTTCATTCCATCCAAAATGGAGATGTACCCACTTAACAAAAATGCATATACTTCTACCTTTGCTAGATCCGAAGGATCACTTGTCTGAAGTGCATTCTGGGCTTCGGATAAGGCATTATGCATGGATTCCAACTTGGGGGCAATCAATCCCCAGAGTTCACACATCCTCTTCATAGTATTGCCTTTCTCTTTTTCAAGTCCCTTTATTTTGTCTATCAAGATAATAACCTAACATTCTTGGCTTATAGGAGAGGCGGTTAGAGAATCAAAATTTTGAGATAGAACTAATATTTTTTTGTTCTTGTTCCTTTATCTTCTTTTCAATATCTTCATTGACTTTAGACCATGATAGGCAAAACTTATATATATCTCCTCCATCACTTAGGGCATTCTGAATGCTCTTTATGCTAATGCCTAGAATCAGCCTATCACTCCTTATCAAATTCTTAACTTGACTGAATTTCTTATTCAGGAACTCTTTCTAAACTTTTTCTTCTGCAAACTTTTCAAAAGACTCAAAGTGTGAGTTTACTGAACTTACAATATTTTTTAGATGTTCAGAGGGGGAATCATTTTGATTCTTCTGATAGGTTGGCATTAATTTCTCCAAAATTCTGGTTGCAAGCCCCAGTAGCTCATTGTCCTCCATGTGGGACTTCAACATCTTTTCTCTAGCCTTTACTTGGGTGAATGATGTTATTTTCATCAATTGAATTGGAGAGAGAGCATCTGGATTAGCTAGGCCTTGGAGTAGTTCGGGCTCATCAAGTTCAATCATTTATTTTTCAAGAAGACCTTTTACTGCATCTGCAGTGTCTCTTGCAACCAATTTAGAACCATCCTTTTGTTCTCCTGATTTCTCAGTATCTGCTTTAGGTGCTTCAATATTTGCACCATCTTCTTCTGCCTTGTCCTTCTTTCCTTTTTCTTCCTCTTTCTTTATTTTACTCTTCTCTGTGTTTTCTTTAGGGGAACTCTTTTCTGTTTGCTTACCACTTGCTACCTGATCTAGAGGGCTTTGTGTGGTAGCAATATCCTCTTCTTTTCCAGAGTGATCAGGTGGAGGGGTTACCCCTGCATCAACTATTATGTCTACCATTTCTATGTCCTCCTGATTGACTTGTTCCTCTTCCTAAACTTCTCCAATATTTTGATTTGATGAGTCAAATCCAACATTAGTGTCTTCATAGATTGACTCTAGAGGATCTAAATTAGCACCTTGGTCATCAATTCTCTTGTTAATCTCTTCATCTGAAGCTTCCAGTTTTGGAACTTGAGAATTGTTTTCTTCAACTTGTTTCTCTGAAATAATAAAATACTTATCCTTGTCTACAACCTTTCTCAAAATTTCCTCTATTTCTTTTGTAATTTCCTCAATTTCATCAAGCAAAAGTTTTTTCATCCGGACTTTGCTTATGAATTTATCTTTGACTTCTATGAGGATTTTGTCTCCTTCTCTTCTAGTCATCATAGGGCACAAAGTGGAGAGAACGTACTCTCTGAATTCCATGTCTTTATCCTTAGCTACTTCTTTCCTCATTTCCAATACTTTCCTTAAGCTTTTAGGAAGTTCTTGTAAAATTTCCAACAGAGCTCTATTGAATTTATTCAAATATATGATAATGGCATCTTCCAAAATTTTCTTATTTGCTTGATCAAGATTATCATAGTAAACTCTGATGGGCTTTAAATTTCCATGAACAGTGATTGTTTTTACAATTTCATCAATAGACATAGCGACCTTACCAGTTGCTTGCTTTTTACTGGCTTTATTGCTTGCGGAATGTTGGTCTTCAGAAGTCTTTGAAGCTCTGGCTTTCTTGAATCTTATTTCTTTTATTTCTTCATTTATTTTTGTCTCCTCATCATCTTTTGAGCTTTTGTGGAGTCTTGTGGCCTTGGTTTTCTTTCTTTTTCATCCTTCATCGGATGGAGTGGCTTCCAATTTCTTGGTGGAAGTGGACTTAGGTTGCTCAATGAGATTTGCAGAACTCGTTGTCTTCCTTGAGGAGCTTGGAGGGACTTCCAGAGTGACTGCTGGCTCACTTTCTACTTTTTCTTTTGAAGTCTGCTTAGTGCTCTTCTTCAAATTTTCAATCCTTTCTCTATTCTCTCTCACTACTTCTTTTGTAATCCCAATGCTTTCTACATACATCTCCACTTGCTTGTGCACTTTTCTTTTTGTTTCTGACTATCTTAGTTCCACATGCAACTTTAAGCTTACTTCCTTGTAGGTTCCAAACCTTTCGACAGAGGTGTCTTTAGGTTTGCTCAGAAGATGCTGAGCATACATGTCCAGAATTTCCTCATCCACCTCATAACCCATTGGCATTATCCATACAGATCTTGGTTCTATAGCTTCCATCAAACATTGATCTATGTCGACCATAAAACATATTTCATTTTCATACTTTTCTACAACTAAATTAGGGATTCTTTCCCTTGCATGCATTAGACTCTGAAAGTTTTTGAAATAACCCCAGATTGCAGTTTTTGTGCACCTGAATCTCCAAGACTATATAAGTGATCTCTTATCTAGATTGCCATTGGCCTGTCATTTGTCTAGTGCACACCTTGCACTCCAGGCACATCATTCATGAAATAGAAAAATAGGCATATGATCAAGGAACCATATTTGAAAGAGTTTTTCTTGTCTCTTTTGATTTTCTTCAGATTCTCTATCAATTGATTCTGTAGCAGTTCACATAGATCATAGTCTGCATTCTCCTTTAACATTTTATAAGATATATTTATTGCAGTTCCAGAAACTTAATTTTCCCTGCTAGATTGATAAATCTTGTACCTGATCACCATAGAGGCAAACTTAACATTTGGTTCTATGATATCATTGATGGTCATTTCCCTTTTGTCAAACTTTGCATCGGTAGCATCATTTACTGTCTGGTTTTTCACGGCTTTCAACATGGGTAATCCACCGGAAGAGTTTAACCCAGTTACAATCTTGCTAACATCTTTTGTAATCTTAAATGGTTTCATTAGCCATATGAATTCATCATGTATTCGGCTTAAGATGTATCGAACCCATTCATTTTCATCAAAAGATGGAATTTTAATCATTTGTAGAAAATGTTTTCTTTCAAAGGCTTCAAATTCAGGTCTTAGTTGATAATTGTCATCTTTTAGATGGTTCTTAAACAACTCTATCAGTTTCAGATTTCCAAATTCTTCTATACTACAATGAATGTATGCCCTAATGTCTTCAACATCTAAAACCCCATATGGAACACTCGAGAAGGCACCTAGTAGCTCAACTTCAACAGATTTATAGGGATGCTTCTTGAATTTAGGACGGGGTCTCTTAGTGACATCAACAAGTAAAGGTCTAGCCATTTATAGAGATTGAGAATTCAAGAAGTTTCACAGAAAATAGAAATACCTTGTTCCGCAAATTAGGGTTTTGCTTGGAGATCCTCTTTGTACTTCAATTTTTGGGAATTCTCAACTCTAAACTTGTTCACTTCTCCTCTTCTTGCTTTCTTCTGATGCATAGTGATCTAAGTGAGGAATGAATGATCTTTTATGTTCTGCAACACCTAATTTGTCTTTGTAATAAATGCTCTATCCTAATACATCTGGTTGCTTTGCTTGTTGAACAGTTTCACATAAATTACTCCACAATTTGCCATATCCACCTTTTTTCTTCTGGAAATCCTTCCAAATGATCTGAAACAATTCAAGATACCTTTTCTCATTGTGCCAGAACTAGGCACTTGACTACTGGCTGGGGGAATTTGATTTACAATGCTGCTCACCCTAAGCCAAAGCTCGTAATTTAATTCCCTGAGGAATTATCTACACTAGATTTTGGTGCAGATCCATCACTATGGTTCACAGTTACCTTCTTCACCCATGTCTCACTTGTTTCATTCTGGATCTCATTCGCTTCAATTTTTCTTTTGCCTTTGTCTTGTCTCTGCTCATCTGGTTTTTTGTTTACTGGACCTCTTCCTTCATTGGTCCTACTTCTGCAAAATCTTGCAAAATGACTGGATCGGTTACAATGGAAGCACACAACATTTCTTTGCCCATTTGATTGATTTCCTCTTGATCTGCACCGATTTTCCATATGTCAAAGTCTATTGAATGCAAAAAATTTACCATTGAAAGATTTCTTATTTCCTCTATTTGAAGAATCATTCATTATCGTACTTCTACATTCATTGGATTTATGACCATACCTCTTACAATTGAAGCATTGTCTGGAGAAGGATGAATTATTTTGATTTACTTTACTTCTACATTGAGTGGCTTTATGACCAAATTTATTGCACTTGAAACAATTTCCATGGAAAGATGGATACCTTTGAGCATTAGGCTATCTTATTGGAGGTCTTCTAGGTCTGTTTCTCTCATTACTTGGTTGAAAGTTTCTTTAACCAGATCCGAAGCCTTCACCTTTTTCATATCAAAGACCATGCTTGTCTTCAGCCCTTTTCTGACCCTCAAGTATTGCTTCAAGTTTAGCTCAGCTTATCTTGAACTTTTCCTTGTATTCATTTGCAACTTCTAGATCATGTCTGAGAATGACAATTTGTCTTTCAAGATCTCTTTCATTATCTTTGATTTCTTGTAGATTAGATTTTAGATGACCAGCAATGCTGTCCAATCTGTAGCATTCATCAGTTCTTTCTCTTAGAGTTTGATTTAAATCTTCTTCAGTCTTCTTCCTTTGCTGAATTTCTTTGGTAAACCTCATTATCCCAGATTCCATCTCAACTCTTAGAACAACAACTTCTTTTGACAGCTTATCACACTCCTTTGTTTTTTCTTTCAAGGCTTCATTCATGTCATTTTCTTCAGATAAATTGGATAATTGTAGAAGCAGCTCCTTATTTCTTCCCAAAGATTTCTTTAATTTATCTTTTAATATTTCAATGGTATCATCAGCATCCTTGATTTCATCTTTCAAATTATATATTTCTGGTTTGGACTAATCAAGATCTTTTAGAGCCAACTGAAGTTGTTCCTTAAGTGAAGCCATTGAAAAACTTCTTCCAAGATCTTTCCTCAAGCTGTTAAGCTTCTTTTAAGGAACCTTGCTCTGATACCAATTGTTGAATTAGGTCCGGACAACTGAGAGGGGGCAGGGTGGTGAATCAATTGTCACACAATTTTAACTATTTCTTTCCTATTTCTTTCTCTTAATCTTCTTTTATAACTTATAATCAAAACATTTTAGTATTAATCAATATCACATTAGCAGAAATAAAAAATAGTACTCTCGACACCAAGATTTTTGATGTGGAAACCCAGTTAAGGGAAAAACCATGGTGGGTGTTAACCCACAAAAATTAATACCCTGTTAAAAGTATTTACAAATGGGAATGCACATGCATTTGGGCTCACTGCCCAGAGCTCACTGCTCAAATGGAGGCTCACTGCCTATGGAAATATTACAAGAGAATGACAGAGATTTGAACTGATTAATAGCATCTATTTATGCAAGAATTTCAGTTCTAGTTAAGTACAAAAACTAATCTTACACATTTCATCTTTGCTCTGCTCTTCTTACTGTTCTACCTCATTCACACTTTGGATTTCTATTTTTCTCACATACGCCTTATTCGCATACACCACACACACTAAATTGTCCAATTTCATCAGCTATATATATCTACAACATGATCTACAATCATTCTATCAGTCATCTTTAACAACACTTAGAACTTTAATGAATGCTCTGCTATGTCAGCTAGATCTATGCATAACTTAAGGTGTGGACCAAAAATTGCTCTTGAAAATCATTACTCATGTCAGCCACACTCACTGATCATCACTATTTGTCCAACAAACAACTTCCATACATCTGGTATCAAGATCTTCTACAAGGTCGACCTGTTCTTCTGTCTGCTTTGACAAACTGGAACTCGGTACTCAGAGGCTAATAACTTTTGAATCCTTCATCACCGGAGGACAAAAATTTGGAGTTAGACTATCTTGACAATGCATATGACTCCCCTAGATCCACAACTAATCATGACTTCCCACCGAAGAGATCCGAACCAAAATACCGAACCTTGTTACTGCTCTATTCGTAGCTGCCCAGACTTAGACAAATTCTGAATCTGACTTCTGGTTTGAACAAATTATGTTATGCAGATGATTAGGATGATCTTAGTTGCCATCAATGACAACACCTACAATGCAAAGAAGTGTCTCTTGCCAACAGATTTATCTATGGAACCGAAACAAGCAACAAAAGTATTTATTACTATAATAAAAATTAAACAACCATAGATTTATCTATGACACTAAAACAACCAACAATATTGTTTGTTACTGTAATGAAAATAAAAACAACCCCAGATTTATCTATGGCATCGAAACAAGCAACAATATTATTTGTTACTGTAATGAAAATAAAAACAATGCTAGATTTTTCTATGACATGGAAGCAACAAACAATATTATTTGTAACTGTAATGAAAATAAAAACAACCTAGATTTTTGTAGGACACGGAAACAACAAACAATATTATTTGTTACTGTAATGAAAATAAAAACAACTCCAGATTTTGTATGTCACCAAATGACAACAAATAATAATATTTGTTACTGTAATGAAAATAAAAACAACCCCATAATTTTTTGTCCTGAAATAAAAAACAACATCAATTTTAAAGACACCGATGCTTGAATAGAAGAATAATTTCCATATAATTAGTGTGTTGATGAACACATAATGCATAGTGTTCAAAAACACGAAACCTTGATATGAAGAAGGAAATCTGCAATGACCAAAGTAAAAAAAACAAATGCAAAGATAGAGTAAAGAAAACAAAATTGAATAATGGCAACCTTAGTGAGCATGCTCACTTGGGTCAAAAGAATTACCCCCACAAACGTTGACGAGCACGCCATTATCAAGCTTCCTCACCTGCATTTAAACCAAGTTAAATGCTTTAGCAGAGACCACCAATAGGCAAGCAATGAAAATAATGTAAACAATTTCACTTATTCTTCACCTGCATGTCACTGGCAAACTCGGAAGGAGGTATGGCGGAGTTCATGCTGCATTTCCCATTTGATAACTGGTGCCAAGAATCACATTCAATGGAGTCGGAGAGTAGCATGTTGTGATGGCGAGATGAAAGTTGCAAAGAGCTAAACCAGGCACCTTTTGGCGGAAAACTAGGGAAATTTCAAGAAATTGGTAGATTGAAAGGCTCTGAAGTTGGCCAGTTGTGCGAGGCACCGCGAGCATTGAATGGAGGTCCTATTGAAATTTACGCAAGATGTCGTGGAAACATGAAGAGGGGACAGGAAGTAAAGTGACAAATAGAATTGGAAGGGGCGGCGAGATATTAATGCGATACAGTGGAGTGTTATGGTGGTGGAGTGGCATGCGACGATGTGGTAGGGCTTTCCACTTTGGACGTCATGCCACGCACCAACTGGCACTCCAACTGCCTACGTTTTGGTTGCATGACCAAAAATGCATTTTTTTTCAGACCGACAAATCCCGTCCTCCCACGTGTCAAAACATAATTTAAAAAAAATAGTTTTATATGGTTTATTATTAATTAATTTATGTAAATAAGTTGGAAAAAAAATTACTATTACACGTGGCACTCCACGTGGACCATTAAAATTTGGGTGTGCACGTTTCAGCTCCCCTCCCCTAGAGTAGCCAAATGTGAAATAGGAGTCCATGGTTTTTATCGGTCCTCCTCATGCCGTATACAAGGTACAAGATTACTCTAATTTTGTTTTTGGGTACAGGATTTAAACTAAGCCGTATTGCATCCAACTATGATGGTCAAGGCTCACTTTGGCGGTCTTCACACATATTGCATGTTACTTGTACACACATTCAACACTTGACCAATGAGATAAATGAGAGTATTTAGTTTTATGTTTAAGAGAAAAGAATAAAGCCTCTTTTCCAATTCTAAAAAGTGTTGAATTTTAAATTGGAGGGAATCTTTACTGGAGCATGGTTTTAGTCTTACATCCTCTTCCGTTTGATAGAACACGCATATCCAATTTCATGTAATATCATTGGTCATCATGTTTCTCAAGCAAATGTATCATTTATTTAAGAAGAGTATTAATCAATTTAAAGATTTTTTTGAATTTCTCTTCCATGCAAGAGCCTTCTTGGCAAACATCAAGGAACAATTTGGGTTGAGTGAATATTACAATAAATTTATTATTTTTGTGCAATCTCTTGTGCCTCTTGATTTAACTATGTAGTTTTGCACTTTTATAACTTGTAACTTCTTCAAGGATTGGTATTGGTTATTTGTCCATCATTTTTCATTCTTTCCTCTAAAACAAATATATCTCCTTCTCCCCACCCTATCCTTAATTCCTTGCCTCAATGTTAAATGGAGGTGCATGTTCAATCATAAATACCAGACTAAGGTGAGTGCCCAACTTTGAGAATCTAAAGTTGACGATGATGCTCAAATGCTTTCTTAGAAACTATTACATTGCAAACTTCCAATTGGTAAGAAATTAAAAGTCTTGCATGTAAAATCTGTTAAATGTCCATTTTTTCAAACTAAAGAAAGTTTGAAGCATTTGTTGTAGGGTTGCATATTTGTTAATAACATTGGCTAGCCATATTTAGAGATATACCTACTATATTCCACCACCATTTGAGTAGGAAAGAGGCTTTACTTAGGATAGGATTGGAAAATAATATTGTTGCAGATTTAGTGAGGCATGCTATTCTTTTGTATCTTTGAAAAATCATATGTACAACAATGTTTTTTAATGTCTATATTCATCCAACAAGTGAAATTTCAAAGTTTTACTCTAATGTCTTCTTTCAAATTGCCTCACTTCTTTCTCAGTTTTGTTGAAGAATAACCAACAAATTACATATCAATTAGAGCAAATTGCCTGTCAAATCAACATGCTTCAAAGTAGCATCCATAGAGTGAAAAAAGGAATTGTAAAACATCTTCAATAGCATGGGGAACATGAGAGGAAGGGATACTCGAACAATGGATATTTGGCATACAATTTACAAGTCGTCTATATACAAGGTGTTGAAGTTGGTGTACCCCTCCATGGGCATGTCTAGTGCTACCATGGATATCATATAAAGTTTCATAATTGACATCTTTGAGAGGATTGCTCATGAGACTTCTACTCTGTTAAGGTGCATGTCTTTGTTTTTATACCATCTTTTAGACTTTAGTGCCATATATTGTTATACTTGATGTAAATGATCCATGGGCATTATGGACTATGTATAAATATTCCATTCCCAAATACCTTGATGTTGATCATGTTCTTGTCACATTGAAGTTCTTGCAGGTTTTCTTTGCCAATTCCGTGGATTTTGGGTAGATTAATTGATATCAATGTTACATAAGCACCTTGGGCAAGAGCTTCCTTGGCAGTCTCAAGGCCAATTCCACTAGATCCTCTTCTAATAAAGACATTCTTATATTTTAAACAGGGAATGCGGGAGTATGGTGTGGACACATATACAAGAGAGATTAGATGAAGATAATGGATATTGCTACAAACAGCTAGTCATAATCAATTGTAGAATGTATGTCATTTCCACTTCTCTAGTACGATGGATCTACAAGTGGTCTAAGCTGGAAAGCCTATGATCTAATGGTTTGAATAAAATATATGACAAAATGTCCCAATTGTTAAAGTAATGGCCCTTTGGCCATTAATGGACGAAAGCCTTTAGCTCCTTTATTTTCAAATATATCTTGTTATCTTTAATGTCTTTTCACTATGTATAAACTTTACAAGTTCATTTTTTTGTAAATAGATTAATGGTAGGGTTGTTTAGTTGTTAGCCTTAGGGAAGCCTTGGCTCGGTTTTATATTAGACTATGTTTGTTTACAGACTTTGAAACAACACTATTGGTGATAAGTGTGCCCTAAAAATGCATAGGTTAATTCTTGACTAGGATCTTAGTGAGTGTTAAGTATTGATTGTTCCTTTGTAGCCTTGCTATTTCTTATTCTTTGTACTTCATTTTATTTCAATATAAAAAAGAGAGAAGACTAATTCTAATATGGTGCTAAATGTTAGGTGTTTCTAAACTACAAAGAATACCTCTCTATCTATACTTTGTTTTAGGTTTAGAATAATATGTCAATGTTTGTATACAGTCATGTTTGCAAGTTTTGGACACTTCCATGGTTATGAATTTGATCTCGAGCCATGGAACTAGTCCGGCACCATGAGTAGTCCTGCACTTAGATTCTCTTGGTTTGCTACTTCTTTCTCTATTATCTAGATTGGAGGTATTTATAGATACTTTTAAAGGGCTACCAAATTGCTAGGGGACAAGTTATCTTAGGTCAACCTCCTAGAAAAGGATTGTATTTATGATTGTGCCAATGACTAAAACCATCAATCTCTAAAAATACAAATGTTCTAGGATGATTATGCAAACTTAAGTTCATTTGAGTGCATCAAAAGAAGTGTTTATAGCACGATTTCTCCTTGAATGTGAATGATAATAAGATGATCCAAATGAATGCAATTGAATTCCTTTAAATACAAGTACATAGAAATGAATCATGCAAGCATATGTTTAGTCAGCTCTAGACAGGAAAGGAATGGGTGAGAATCAACCAAAATTTTAATTTTAATTTTGAAATTGCAAGGGTAAGATCTATGAGTGTGGGAATGATTCTGCACACATGGGATTGATTCACAAAATTATGAGAGTGACACAATTTATATTTTGGTTAGGCTTCCAACACATAAGAAATTGAGATTATGAGTTACAATTCAAAAGTTATGATTAAAACAATAGATGACTATCTTTCAGCCATCAAGACAAAAAAGTGGGAAAATCAAGGTGGGAATGAAATGTTTGGGGATAAGTGGATGGATAGGCATAATGAATGACAAATACATGGGAATATGAGAAAATGTCGATAAGGTCTGGATAAAGAATGTGGGAATGTGTGTAAATGGAAGATTAACAACATGGGGGAAAGAGCCTGACTTTGTACAAGACTACGTCATTTGTTGATATGTAAATGTATTAAGCCATTCTCTCAAATGAGCACAACACTAAATGGGAAATGACATGGGTATGCAAGTTTAACCATTACAAATAGTTTAAGGATAAATTTATTATTTTTAATTGGAAAACCATACAAATATTCAATAATTAACCATTAAAAAGTACATATTAATAATTTACAATTGTAAAGATTTTAATCACACTTACATAAATATCTAGGCTAATTAAACAAATGCAATCAAATAGTAAACAATTAACATATATATAAGAGCTAGGATAGATAATAGAAATGGAAGCACCAAAATTAAATGAGTAGGTAGGTGTACTTAGCTCTAAGATTAATGATGGATAAATGGTGTTGATGTTGTTTTACAATGATTTTCCATAGTCATAAAATTATTTGCTTTGGTCGGGTGGAAGCATATAAGTGTGTCTTGCTTGTGAGCCACTTGCAAAGTCATAAAATTGGTTTTCATCAAAAACATGCCACCACCTATTGAAGGTCCTTGTGTGGCACCTATGTGACAATTCTTGTTTGAGTATCAACAACCTTCAATCAAAGGTGCCTGTGTGGCACCTATGTGACAATTGATACCCTCCAAACCATATTTCAGGATTTTGTTAAAAAAACTATCGATTCAAATCACATTTTCATGACCGACCAAATTTATCATGACATGAAATTTTGCATGAACATAGCCCTCAACGTAAGATTTTCAAAAATATAGGTTTTTAATATATTTTGCTTTATTAATATGTAATCAAAATAGGTTTATTACAAAAAATAAAGACATCTATTTAACACATGTGGAAAAATAACAAACAATGGAAAATTTTTAAAAATAAGACCACCCTTCATATTGATGTCATTATTTCAACAAAAATAATTATAATTTGGGTATATACAAAAATGCTTATGCATTATGGGAAAATATATCTAAATTATAATTATTCTCATTTAAAAAATGATAATAAATAAAATATGCAACAAAAAATTACAAAAAAATGTGTGCCCTAGATATCATTATTATTGATCTATTTATAAGAAATTGTGATTTTTTAAAATTTCTAACTCAAGTTTTGTTATGAGGAAATATTATTCATTAAAAATACTATAGAGTATAAGAAACACTTTATTAACAAATATTTTAAAATGACATAAATTATTTTTTAGTTTTCTTTTTAAATTAGAAATAGAATTTTCATAGGAAATTTCACAAATCATTAGTTTACATTATCTTCAAATTCTTTATGGTTTGCTTTCTATAATTGAGAGAAAATGATTTTTTTTAAATGTTGATTTGTGAAGCCCATTTAGGACAAAAAGTGAAACACACCTTTATGTTGTCACTCTAATGAATATCTTGGTTTAAATTGACACATAAATATCTATAGACCGATCTCACACTCTACAAGGTTGATCTTGATTACCATGAACTTGATTTAATAGGTGGAACTGATTTGAGTTACATGGAATTGATATGATAGAAAGTGTGTCTAAGGATTTGCATGCCTTTGTGTTCTAGCTATCTAGATCTCTCAAGTTAATGTCTAGAAACATCACTAATGGGCTTGCTAGATCAATACGTGAATGGGTTTGCCTAGGTCAAACCCCTTGGTGGACCAAATCAATGATGATGAGAAAGATTGAAGACAATGTTTGTAGTCATTTAGATGGCCTATGTGATGAAGATGCATATTTCATTTCTTTATTACTCTTTAGAATTAAAGTGTGCTTTAATGAATCTCATTTGTATTCATAAATTCCTTGCATGTGTTTAAGTGCACAATGAATATATTTAAATACCATGACATAGCAATAGGTTGCATGAAATGGGTGTTAAGTGAGCTCATAATGGCTAGTAGGAAGGGGGCTAAAACATTGAAAATTGAATTTGATATCTTGGGTTTTGGGGGTTATTCCTGTGCTCTAGGGAATCGACCTAGGTCAATATCACAACCTACAAAATTGATATAAAGGGATAAACTAATGATCTTGAGGTGGGAGAATGAATGTCTAGGAATCTATGCTAATGGGGGTGAAAACAGGATAATTAGGGATCAAGTTGTGATCCAAGTCTAACATAAGATTTTGCCACTTGTCGATATGTTACGACATTAAAACACTCAAGCATCAAGGAAGGCACAAAACCAAATGGGAAATAGCATAGGTATGCTAATTTCAAGATTACATTTTCCCCCCACTTTGATGTGCATGTGAATCTAACATGAGCATGCATTTCAAAGTATATGGACATTTTCAACCAACATGAAAAGTAAATATTTAGACACTCATAAAAGGATATGGGTCCTTCAAAAAGGATCTAATGATTCTTCTTCTACTTTGGTTATAATGAGTGCTCCATCAATACCTACAAAATAACAAAAGGTGTGCAATGAGTAGCATTTATCACATGATCAACATAAGCACAAACTAAAAGTTGCTTTAATTGTCTACGAAAAATAAGAGGAGAAAGGGGATAGAAAATTTTACCTATTTAGAAATTGGTATGAGAAATTCCATGAGATGAAAAAATTCAATGGCTCTGCAGAATGTGATAATTTGATAAAGGTAAGCATGATGCGACTATGTGATAAAACTCCATGTGATGTGGTAATGGGATAGAAATCTATGTGATGTGAGTATGTCTTTGCAAAATGATTTAACTCCATCTAAATATGGTGACGAGTCTCTATCTACCACACAATGCTATCTAAACTATCAACCATGAAGTGTTAGCAACAATATACTCCCCCTCCAATTGGTTGCATCTAATGGATGCAATGAATTGGAGGAGAGGGAAAAAGATAAATTATAATGATAAAGATAAAAGTGATAACATAATTTTGTAAGATGTAATCATGCAAGCGCATATATGAATTGCAAAACAAAACACAAAAAATACACAACTGAAGCATGTAAGATGAACATAGTTCCATTACAAGTGGAACCTAATATGGTTCTCTAATGGGGTTCATGAGAAATGCCCCAATTAGTCCAATTATGCATCAAATTGAATATATTGCATTATAGGTTGAATCAAAAAAGGTGTGGAACAAGACATATTATAGATTAAATTTTAGGGTTTATAGTTTATAGTTTATATGTAAGGCCCCACTTGTTTTGAGACCCTTATCATACTCATTGTACCTAGATTTTTCTATGATATGTTATTTTGATCCTATGATGGCACTCTTATGTATACGCTTATACAGCTATTGTGTAACATCCCACCACACAACCCCGAAGGGTAAGAGCCAAAAGAGCATAAGATAATTTTTTTTTTGACATAAAAAGAGATATCATATACATAATAGGTTGCCGATTCGATAGATCGACAACATTCATGGCCAAGTATGGCCGAATGCACAACCCAAAGGAGAGGTCAAAATCACCCTCCAGTGAAGCATTGCCAAAGCTACATTCCTTTTAAACACCAGTTTCAAATGTTCCTAATACCCAATTCCACTTTTAAACATAGTGCCATAATGATCATTATAGAACAAGCGGGTCTGATACCAACCATAAGCCAAATATAACACAACATTTCTTCTCATTAATACAATTTACATCATCTCTCTCAAGAGAGTACAAAGTACATAAAAGAATATACATAAGTACAACGGCATAGCCATGGATAAGATACAATCACTGATAAAATAAATACAATAGATAACATCTCCAATTGGTGCTCCAATAACCTGTACACCAGTCCCCAATGACGGTGGCAACGCCTCCCAACCATGTGGACTCAAAAGAAACCACCCCACTGTGCTCGGAGATAGTCACAAGGCCCAAACAGAAGGATAAAGGCACATAATACAATGGCCAACACTCACATCAGTCACGAAGCAGACACATCACACAATGCATAAAGCCAATGTCACAACATAGAGATGCTCATCAATTATAATGTCAGGTACTACTCACAACTACCAAGGTACAAGATACTAGAGTGCAGAGAAGACTCAATCATGCCTGAATCAACATCCTGCAGACGGATAACTCGACGCCTCGCAGATGGATAGGCCTTCTTGGATGCATCCTTAGCCTTTACAAGTGCTCAAGGCCATGCATGAGGACTCAATATCCTAGACTTAAGCTCATCTTGTTTAACCCAACAAGGAATGCATAACCAAATCAACAATTCAATAACCACTCACAATCCATGACAATCATCAATTAAATCTGTCAAGTAAAAACCACTATTTAAATATGCAAATCAGTCAAGCAAGAACAAATTCCATCCAATAATAATAACTAAAACAATCCATCTTTCATCATGAATTAATTGATATCACAAGCTACTACAGATAGCTCCAGATATGCAATAGAGAACTCCAAATATGCTATGGACAGCTCCATATATAACTAGGCATAAAAATGACAGTAACTAATAAATAATAGTGCTGATGACAGGGTTTCGTCAGCATAATAGCTACAGACAGCTTCAGATAAAACTACACATAGAAATGACTGATTTCACAAGCTGCTACAGACAGCTCCAGATATGCTACAGACAGCTCTAGATACAACTAAACATAGAAATGACTGATTTCATAAGCTGCTACAGACAGCTCCAGATAAAACTAATAAGTAATAATGTTGATGACAGGGTTCCTGTAGCAATAAACATGCTCAAAATAAAAAGTGCCTAGATCTGAAATCGGACCACGACCCAGTTCATATTTTGGCGTTTATAGTTGAATTCCACCTTTAGTTTTTAACTTTATGACTGGATCTAAGGTGTTGTTTTGAAAAACATGTTTAATTGCTAGGCTGGGCAAAAACATGAAAAATGAAAGTGCCTAGAATTAAATTCTAACTTCAACCCAGTTGAGATATGGGCGTTTCTACATGGAATCCACCTTTATTTTCTAAGTTTATGACCAGGAAAAAGGTGCTATTTCAAAAAATGTTTTCAGCGGGCTAGCACAAATTTTGACCAAAAATGAAAGTGCCCAAAATTCAAATGTGACAACAACCATTTTGAGATATGGGTGTTTCTACTTGGAATCAACCTTGGGTTTATGTTTATGACAAGAAGATAAAGTGCAGTTTCAAAAAAAAGTTTTTAGCAAGTTGGTACAAATTTTGACAAAAAATGAAAGTGTCCGGAATTCAAATCTGACAATGACCCAATTGAGATATGGGTGTTTCTACTTGGAATCAACCTTGGGTTTACATTTATGACAAGAAGTTAAAGTGTAGTTTTAAAAAAATGTTTTCAACAAGCTGGTACAAATTTGCCAAAAACTCAAAGTGCCCAGAAATCTATTTGGATATCGACCCATTTTAGATTTAACTACTTCTATTTGAATTCCATCTTTGTTTCAGAGTTATGACAGGAGAATGGATCTAGTTTAAGAACAATCAATGGTAATGAATAGAGTTGGAAATGCACAAATCAAGTCTGCCATAAAGAAAACTACAAAGTAGCCAATCGAATCCAACACAACCATTATCCAACCTCCAAGTATTCACAAAAATAACATAGGACTAAAATGAAATTCAAGGAATAAATCTGCCTTAAGGAAATGCAGAGCATACCATTCCTAAACTACGTCAAATTCAAATATCACCAGGCATTCAAAGATTCAAGAACAACAAGGAAATACCTCAATTCGGCCCCAAAATTGAAATGAAAGAATGCTCTGTGTGTAAGGCATGACTAGGTTCCAACTTAGAACAACAAGGAGGAAATGGCACGCTGAATTCAACAATCAAATGCCCACAAGTTTCTTCTCAGAAAATCTCAATGTTTCTCCCTAACTCTGCCACCCAAATCGTGGGGTTTTCTCCTTCCCCAACAATCAGATTTTCTTCTCATGCCTGAATGAATGGTTTTCCTCCATAACAACCTTTTATTTACCTTTTTCCCAAAAGATATTTTCTTGTTGCATTTAATAAACTCACCCACTTTTTCCAAGAGCCATCGTATGGCATGGGAAAAAAATAAAAAAATAAAGAAACTGACTTTCTTTTCATCCATAATAAAATCTAATTTCTAACAATATAAAAATCCATTTTAAAATATTACTCTCAAGGAGATAAAAGAATCATTTAAAATTACTTAATGAAATATATCATTCTCCCATAATGATTACTAAAATTCACTTAAAATAACATATTTAAACCACATGGTTATAACCATTTAAATCACCAAAATGATGCCAAAATAACCACATAGAACAATCAACAGAAACCAAGGAGAAAAGCCTCAACAAACCACACTGGCAAACTACACATGACCATCTGGGGCAATCCAAACATTACCGTAGGTAACCAGATGATAACCACATATCACAGAATCACTGCACTAACCAGGTGTAGTGGGCTAGGCTAGGAAACATTTGGCCTGTGACTATCTCCAGTAACCACCATCGGGGATTAAGAGTACGCTCAGGCCTGTGAATCTAGGCGGAGTTGATACTCGGTACCTGCATCACTTCGGTCACACGTTAAAGCACATGTGCATATATCATATAATAGCCGAAGCATCAATGGACATCAGGAAGAGGGTCATGGCATCGTAAGTCTCTCAGATACGAGTGTTACGACATCATCCCTTTCCTGTCCATAATCATACAAAAGAAATGATATTAGTATATAAACATGTAAGCATGTATCTAGCATGAAAAATGGCATTTTTGTCTGCTTCTTCGAGGGCCAAGCTAGGGCATCCGAGCCCTAGCTCATGATCAGATTTCTTTGGTGCTTGCGCTGTCTGGGTGGGGTCGTTTAGCATTTTCGGGGGGGTTGCTTCACTTTCACTTCTCTGTGCCTTCTTTTCTGGGGGTCATAGCTAGTGGTTGCTCCGTCTCTGCGTTCCTTGTCCACCTGAGGGTTTCCATGGTGCCCTGCGTGGTGATTCCACCTCTGGTGTTTCTGTGGTCAGTTCTTGCAAGGATTTGGCTGCCGAAGGTTGGTGCTTCAGGGTGCGTGGGGAGGGTTGTGCTCAGGGATTCTAGTGTGGGGTCTCTTTATCCTCTTCTGGCACGGGTGAGGGCTGGTTTGGGTGGTGTTTGTTTGGGCAGAGATCGCGAGGGGGAGGTGGTGTGGGGCTGCCCCAAACTTAGCCTTTTGTTGGTAGTGCCTTTCTGGCTAGGGTTTGATGGCTTTTTCGAAGGGTGAGGCTTCAGGGGTGTCTCCCGATTTGGACTTCCGGGCAGTGATAGGCTCGAAGTCTTCGGATCAAGGCATGAAGACTTTCGACAATAATCTTTTCACTCCAGAATCAGGGTTTCATGGAGCGGATGCACCTCATAGTGCACAGATCCCTAAGGTTAATGACTGTCTCGAGCGCTGCAAGGAGAGGCTAAAGCTAGTCATTCCGCTGGAGATGCTTGCTGAAGACATTGAATATTATTCAAATCACTCCTTGTATTGCAAATTTTTGGGGATGAGGTCGTCGCTATAGTTTTTGGAATCTTGGGCCCAAAGGACTTGGGCACCGGAAGGTGAAATGGATATCATGCTGCTAGCAAATAGCTATTTTATGGTCACTTTTAATTGCTTGGCTGACCGTAATAAAGTCTTTACCGGAGGCCCTTATTTCCATAACCAGGTGGGGTTGTTTATCAAGCCATGGCATGCAGGCTTTATCCCCTCAGAGGAGATGCCAAATCGTGTTCCGTTGTAGGTCCGTTTACCCTGCTTTCTGGTGGAGTGTTGTCGGGAAGATACTTTGCAGTTGCTTGCATCGCTACTAGGTAAGCCAGTTGGTTCTTCAATGTCAACCTTAGGGAAAAAGGTTATGACTTATGCCCGCATCTGTGTTGAAATTAATCTTAGCAAGCCCTTGCCTGATGTTGTGGACATGTGTGCGGGATCTTTCTCTTGGGTGCGGCAGTTGGACTACGAGACTCTTCCTTTCCGTTGCTGTCTTTTATCATGCTTATGGTCATCTGTAGTGCCGGTGTCCTAAATCAAAGCCCTTGGACTCTCAACCTTCACAACTTCCTCGCAACCCCCTGGGGCTGTTAAGGGGAAGGGCCTTGTCCCTGGTGAGGTGGCTGATGCCGAGGGTTTTGTTCTAGTCAAGGCTCGTAACAGGAACAGGGGTCAAAAGCGGACCTTAAAGGAAAGACAGGATGAGGATTCATTTAATAGGTTTGAGATTTTGGATGATCTCAATCATCAGGAAGTGAACCCGGGGTTGATGAGTTTTGATCAGGTGGTTGAGGATCCAGCCTAGGCATTCCATACTACTATTGCTCCAATAGAACCATAGGATGATGAGGCTTTGCACATGGATACGGATCAGCAGACGGTGGTTTCAGTGGTGCCGGCTCCTTCTGTTGAAGCTCCGAAAGTTGGTGGGGACTCTTCTCTTTCTGGGAGGCTCGGGGGTTCAGTTGCAGCTAGGAGCAGTAAATCTGCTCCTCATCTGGGCCTTATGCCAAGGGACCTTAAGAAGGGTGGGACGAAGAAATCTATCAAACTTGATAGAAAGAAGGATCTAGATAAGATCAAAATGATGGGTGAGACTTTGGTGGAGTCAGGGGCAGTAAAGACGTTGGATTCTCACTTTTCGAGCCCCTTGAAATGATTGTTTTATCATGGAATGTAAGGGGCTTGAACAACATCCCTAGACAAAAAGTTGTTCACGATTTGGTTAGAAATCAAGGTCCTGATATTTTTTTTTTCTACAGGAGACCAAGCTTACAGTTGAGTCTATGTTTAGTTTGGCTCCTAAGTTGTGGAGGAACGGGGATTGTCAATGCACTGGAGCCCTTGAATCTTCAGGAGGTTTAGCTTGCTTTTGGAACCCGCAGAAGATTTGTCCTCTTTGGTGGTTGTCTTCTAAGTTTTCTATGACTATGGTTGCTTCCAGTTTTGAGATGGGGGAAGTCTTACTCCTCTCTAATATCTATGCTCCTACTGACTTGCGTGGTAAACATTCTCTATGGACCAATATCAATTTTGTCCGCAGTTTGGCTCCTCTCCATCCTTGGATTTTGGCTGGAGATTTTAATGCTATTTTAGATTTGGCTGAAAAGTGAGGTGGTACGCTAAGGCTGGATCCCTCTGCATTGCTTATGCGCAATCACATTGATGCCTTGACTTTAGTTGATATTAAGCCCAGTAATGGTCAGTTTACTTGGAACAATCGCAGGGTTGGGGAAAATTGTATTGCTGAGAGATTGGACCATTTTCTGGTTTCCTGTTATTAGATTGGTGGTATGTGGTCCTCGTGCTCTGAAATCTTGGACTGGAGAGGATCCAATCACTGGCCCATCAAGCTTACTAGTGTGTCAACTCATGTGCCCCATTCTCCTTCCTTTAGATTTCAACTCATGTGGTTGCGGGACCAGTCATTGTATGATTATGTGGCCAATTGGTGGAGGTGGGGCAGACCGGCTCATGGTACGACGATGTATACCTTTGCTAAATTGCTGCAGTATGTGAAGTATAAGCTCAAGTGGTGGAATCTTCAATGCTTTGGGAATATTTTTCATGTTAAGGCAACTACTCAGGCTAAGTTGGATGGTATCACAAGACTGATAAGGGAGGATGGGGTGACTGAAGAATTACTACAAGATGAAGCTTAGGCTCTGAAAGCTCTGGAGGAGTGTGAGCTTTGGGAGGAACTATTTTGGAAGCAAAAGGCCCAGATAGAATGGCTTCAGGAAGGGGATAAAAATACCACTTTTTTCTTCAATTTGGCGAAAGCGAGGAGGCATGGTAATTCTATCTCGGTTCTAGTAAATAACAGGGGTGAGTAGCTTTCCTCCTATCCTGAAATGTCAGGTGAGGCGGTGCAGTACTTCTCCTCCCTTTTTAGGGAAGTTTCGCATGGGGGGTCTTCTGAAGAAGCCCAGGTTCTTTCTTGTATTCCCCCTCTGGTGACTAGAGAAATGAATGAGCTTCTTATGAAGGATATTACTCTTGAGGATCTCGAGGAGACTGTTTTCCAGATGAAGAAAGGGAAAGCCCCTGGTCCTGATGGCTTCTCAGTTGAGTTTTACCAAGAATTCTGGGACATTATCAAGTTGGACCTCTTAGTGGTTGTCCAAGAATCTCAACGAAATAAGCAAATGCTTAGGGCTTCAAATTCAACCTTTCTCGCCCTCATACCCAAGTGTGAAGGGGCAGATAGGCTTAGTCAATTCTACCCCATCTCTCTTTGCAACGTTTCTTATAAAATTATTTCTAAGCTTATTACTGATAGGTTAAAAAGGGGGCTTAAAGAGCTGATTTTTGAGGAGCAGAGTGGCTTTGTGGAGGGCAGGCAAATTCTAGACGGTATTGTTATTGCTATTGAGTCCATTTACTCTATGGCCAGCTCCAAAGATAAGGCGATGTTTATTAAGTTGGATATGGCTAAGGCTTATGATAGGGTCAGGTGGTCCTTCCTTCAGAAGACGCTCAGTGCCTTTGGTTTTGGGGAAGAATGGATTCAGTGGGTTATGAGCTGCATTGCTATAGTTTCCTTCTTGGTGCTTATAAATGGGGAACACACGGAGTTATTTGGTGCTTCCAGGGGGCTTCGTCAGGGAGATCCCTTGTCTCCGTATTTGTTTCTTCTCCTTGCTGAAGGTTTGGGGAGGTTGATTAGAAAAAACTTGGAGGATGGTCTTATTCAGGGTTGGAGGTGGGGTGGTGATTTGCCTTCGCAGTCTCACTTGGAGTTTGTGGATGACACTGCTCTAATGGGCATGGCTACATTGAGAGAAGCTGTTAATTGGCGCAGGGTTTTGGATGTTTACCTAATTGTGTCAGGTCAATTAATCAATGAGAACAAGTCTTCCATCTTCTTCTTCAATATTCCAGGCTCCATCTAGCTGAGGATTGCTCAGACTTTGCATTTTCAGATTGGGAGTCTCCCTTTGGTCTATCTGGGTATTCCTATCTTGGTTGGCCATTCACCCAAGGAGTCTTGGCAGAATATTTTGGTTAAATTTCAGTTGAAAGTTAATCATTGGACTCATCGGTGGCTATCTTTTTCTGGGCATGTTCAGTTAATTAAGTCGGTGGTGCAGGTTCTCCCTATTTATAGGTGTATGCTCCAGGTTGCCCCAATGGGATTTGTTAAGAAGTTAGATTTGGTTGCAAGACAATTTTTATGGGCTGGTAGTCTGGCTTCTTCCAAATGGAGTCTGGTTAGATGGGAGGTTGTTTGTAGCCCAAAATAGTTTAGGGGTCTTGGTTTACGACAGTCGGACTTGACTGGAGCTGCTCTGGCTGCCAAGTTGTACTGGCTTTGGTGCACTGAATAAGATAAGGCTTGGGCCAAGATTCTTTCTCAGAAGTACTTCCCGGGGATCCCTCAGTGTGATATTCCTCGTTACCCCCTTAATTGGAAAGGCTCGGTGATTTGGGGTACTCTCAAAAAAGGGGCTGCTCTTATTAAGGAAGGTTTATTCTGGATTTGTAAGCAAGGGTCCAAGGCTCTTTTCTGGATTGATTCTTGGGATGGTCATCCTCCCATTATCTCTCAGTTTCCTAATTTGTTGAATCTTTGCCAGGGATTCCTTGAGTTTGGTTGGTCTCGGGTGAGTGATTTCAAATCCTTTACTTCCTGTGGGCAACTGGAGGTGGCAAGTTGGAAGTCTCCTGATGCTTGGCCGGTTGTTGGATTGCATGAGGAGCGTGCAAAGTTGTTCAATATCCTCTCTAGTCAGTGGTGTAGTTCCCTCCAGGAGGACGATGTGCTTGCCTGGTCTCCCAATCCTAAGGGAGTCTATACTGTTGCCTCCGGATATCAGGTTTTACTATCTCATAGAATGGATTGGGAGGAAGTTCAGTGGTGGGGGAAGGTTTGGAACAAGTTCTCCTGGCCAAAGTGTAACTACTTTGTTTGGATGCTGGCCTGGAATAGGTGTTTGACCTGGGACAATATCCGGAAGAGAGGCTTCTAGGGTCCTTCTGTTTGTGTTATGTGTGGGGTGGCCGAAGAAGACTCTGCTCACTTGTTTTTCCGCTGTCCCTTTGCTATTTAGATGTGGCATTTTTAGTGGGATGTCTAGCAGAGTCCCTGTGTTCATGCTTCCTCCTTGATTGATTTTTGGAATGGTGTGGGCAAGCCCCCTTCTATGGATTCTTTCTTGTAGGAAGTGTGGTTTGGGGGGCCTATCTTCTTGTTGTGGCAACTTTGGCTTGAGAGGAATCGGCAGATTTTTCATGGAGAGAAGAAGATGGTACAACAAGTCTAGCAGAAAATCTTGGGCATGATTTAGGAGACGGTGGAGGCTAAGAGTGAGGTGAGTTTTCCCTTAATTAAACGGGATGTTGAGGTGGTGGTGAGACTTGAGCTTCAGGGGTTGTTTGTGACTTCGGCTTCTGTCAGGAGAGGTCGGAAGGCTAATACGAGAATTCATAGGATTGGTTAGTGGCAACTTTCTCCCGATGGGATTCTTAAGATTAATACTGATGGTTCCTCCAGGGGCAATCCTGGGCCCACAGGTATTGGGTAAGCATGTAATCCAGCATGATAACTAATCATGCCAACATCATAATAGTATTAGAATCCATCAAGGAAAAGCATCAACCAAAATGCGAACACAGGGGTCATTACATATTGACTCTTATTATGTGATGATTTGAGATGATTATATGACTAGTGATTTCCCTTATGATAATTTGAGATGTTATGTGTGTGTGTATTATATACATATGTGTGTGTATATATATGTATGTATATATATGTGTGTGTGTATGTGTGTAGATACATACATACTGAAGTATCAAGAGATCAGAAAAAGGTCAAACACACAAAGATAAATGAATAAATTGATGAGGGTCGTTGCAGTCCTCATCATTTAATTTTAATAAATGTCAATCCAGGGCAGTGTCCATGGCTGTATGCAAGAGGGAATGATGAATAATTTGAGTGGCAACCATTTCTACAAAAGGAATTGACAACAATGCATGAAACAAACTAGGGTTTAAGTGCTGCAATCAAATCTAATCTAAGAGCTAGTAAATGGAAATGCTAGAATCAAATCTATTCTAGAAGCTTTCAAAGGGAAATTCTAGAAATGTAAATAAACAGGGAGTGGAAAAACTATTAGAAAAAAAACTAAGAAATGAAACTACAACAATTAACCTTCTTCTTCAGGATGAGTGGGCCCTTACTCCCCTTTGGAATAAGGTGAGAAAATTACACTACTACTGCAAAATGTTGAACTGTATTGTTTTTTGAAGACAACTTTATTCATACAAAAAGCAACTCTATTTTTTTCTTCACCTCCCTATGATTGATTGATGATAATTTATTCATAGAATAATTATTCCTAATGTGCTAAATCAATCCACCAAAAATGTGGATCCGAGATCCTATTTTTGGGGAGAAAACTATAGTTGTTTCCTCTAGTCTTGGCCACATTTATGACAGTCATTTTCTGTCACAAACTACTCCTTGATTTTGATGAATTTCCTCAAAAGGTTTATGGGTTTTGTTCCCCTCATTTTCAATTTTCTGAATCATTTTTAAAATCTAAATTTTATTAAGAAACAAGAGAGATATGGCTGTTTTTTAGTCATTCCATGCCAGTTTTACTTCAATCAACTTCTGTCATGAGCTATTGACTTATTTTTATGATTTGTCTCAAACACCTTCTGGGTTTTGTGTCTCTCATTCTCAAATTTACAGATTATTTTTAAACTTCTAAATTTCATTGAGAAATGAGGGAGATATCACTATTTTACCAAGACTGGGTTTTTGACTTTTTCTCTTCACTTTGTCCTTCCTTTTAGGAAATCTTTTTGGTGCTCCAACTTGAGTGAAAATTGACTTATTCTTCAGTCTATTGATAAAATAATGATGATCTAGAGGTGAACATGCACTATCTAAATAAACTCATGCATGGCACTGATTGTGCCATCTAAACAAGGAGTTTATTTGATGTTTTAGCTAAAACCTTTCAAATCATACATAAGTCCTCTTTAAAATTGATTTATTTAAGAAGAAATATATACTTTTATTTGGATAATGATTAGATGATTTATGGTCTCATCATAAATCTCATTACCTTTACCTCAATCAATCTCTTCTCCTTGATAGAGCAGAATGGAATGCACTTGAATTCCACTAGCTATGCTCTTCGACAAAATGACAATAAAGATCTTTTGTGGATTGCTCAACAATTCAGCATAACCTATTGAATGCACAAGACAACTAGGGGGGATGAATCAGTTGTAACAAAACTTCAAACCCTTACAAACATTTAGATCCACATTAACCTTTAAACCATGTTATGATGATTAATCATGAAAAACAAATAATTGAAACTAACCAAATTTTACATGGAAAACCCTAAAAGAGAAAAACCATGGTGAGGATTAGCTCACAATATAATGTAGTAGCAATACCGAATTACAAAGGCTCACTGCCTAAAAGAGAGAATGCTTACTGTAGGTGGACTCACTGTCCAAGTGGACTCATTGATCACTGAGAAAGAAATAAAGAAGAGAAGAATGGCTCATTGCCAGGCTTTGAACTGATATAGTTGCATCTATCCTATGCAAGGAGTTCAGTTCCAATGAAGCTCAATAGCCATCACAACAGAAACAACATCTTTGCAGCATCACTAAAAATAGTAGACACCTTCTTCTCACTGCATCTAGTAGCCTAACACATGAAATCTCTCACTACCTTGATCAAATTCACATCACAAACATCATATCCCTCATGCACACCACATCCATGACTCCTTGACACTTATTTATACAATCACCAATCATGAAAACATTGTCCAAGGTTGGCAACACAACTTAACCCATAAAATTCAAATTAGGTTTGGACCTAAACATTCCTGCGGAGGAAAGGAATGAATACAAACCACATCACACCTTAGCATGGACCTAAATCCACTCTTACACACTTCATCATGCTTTCACTTTCACCAAAGCATAACCACAAATAGTGTAAACAATCAAATCCACCATTCTTGTGTTAACACCATGAACTTTTAAATGCACGCTTCCTCAAAATCACACGACGACATGCGAACCACACACCAAGCTTGAACATGATCTAGAAACATCCACAAGCACCTGAAAACCTGTTAGTTGCCGTTGCACCAAAAGATCGACCTGTTAATGCCCGATACAACCACTTGACTTAACAAGAACGGGAGGCGGTTAAGCCCTTCTTACAAACCACCACAGCGCAACGCTGAACAAGAAGACCAAGGGTCACACCTTGCAACAATCCCCCCTAGCACAAGCACGGGGTTTGAACCCATGACCTTGGCTCTGATACCAACTGTTAGTTGTCGTTGCACCAAAAGATCGACCTATTAGTGCTCGATATAACCACTCGACTTAACAAGCATGGGAGGCGGTTAAGCCCTTGTCACAAACCATCACAGCGCAACGCTGAACAAGAAGACCAAGGGTCACACCTTGCAACAAAACCAACAAATTCCTTTACAACATCTTTCACCTGAAGAAACTTCACACTAGAGTACTTAATTAGCTATATCATGCTCTGTCATCATCTACAACTTAAGAAATGTACTTGTGGAGCACCAAACCACGAACCACTTGAGATGAATGAAAATATAGACTTTATAAGTGTTACCAAATTATGCTTGCAGCCCAATTAGGTTGGGCTATGACAATAGTTATCAAAGGGGTAAGAAAAAACTTGAATACGTGAGTCATCTAGTCAACATCTACTGTCTTGGTGAAGAATTGTTTCAAGATCATGTAACAACTCATATTGAGCTGTTACACAATCCAGATAAGTTAAAATGCCTCAACAAGGCAGGAGACATTCAAAGGATGATAAGTGATAGAAGCTAAACTAGTCATTGCAGTTCATGTTTTCAAATGTGTTATTGCAGTTCATTCAGTGCAATTTAGAAAAAGGTACTTATAACTTGTCAATTCTTCATGATTATAAACATATGTTTCAAATAATGTTCAGTTCATGTTATGTAATTGATTCACAAAAGAAGTTACACATAAGTCATTACATAAGATGAAAATAACTAATATATTCAAAAGAGAAATGTTTGTTTAGTCCCACACAAGCCGTGGGAATAACTGATATGATGCAATAAAAAAGAGATTGAATATCTTAAAGAAAAAAGGACACATAAGAGAGGAGGGATCTGTCATTGCCTGAATGACGAACCCCACAGTTGATCAGCTGCATCTTCAGTCCCTCCTTGAAGTTTTGTTGTTGTCCGCAAGAGATACCTGCAAGGGTCAAGAAAAAAGTGTGTTAGAGCTCGAGATTCCAAAACTCTTACATGTCAAACTATCAAGCATTCAACTTGTTTCTTATTCAACATCAAATAAAAAATTCAAAGATAAGAGCATCACAAGATCAAAATACACCAGTATCATGAAGATCAGAAAAGTGAAGGATCTTTCAATCATCATAGGAAGCTCTAGGCTTCTTAACTTTTTTTTACATTTTGTTGAATGTGCAAGTACAAGTCAAGTGCCATTGCAAGATACATGCATGATCACATATCAAAATTACAGTATGTGGAGAAAATGTGGCTCCCACAAGGGTTGAGCCCAACATGCTAAAAAAGACAAAGTCATTGATGTTTGAATATCATAGGCAACACAGTTTATCTACGAAAAGAGAATTTACAACAAGTAAGGAGTAGTCACTCAGTGGTCTGAGAAAGGGATCCCAATGCAACAAAGAATAGTAGACTGTAGTCTTAAGAAGCTTCTGGCATTGAAACAGTGATAGCAGACTGTTATAAGAAGAAGGAGCAGTCCACAAACCTTGAGGGATAGTCATAATGGAAGGACAACATAATGCAGTTTTCACTATGTGTACAAAAGAGTAACTTATCAAGGCAACCATCAGTCATAGCAAAGGGGACTGTCAACATAGCAGTAAGATGAGGACACAGCCATGTAATAGGCTATCACACTAATAACAACAATGTAGCAGTACAAGACTTCAATGATAACAATCCTAAGAGAATATATAATATAGTCACAAAAAACACCATAAAGTTAATATCAAAGTGCTAGAAGGTCTACAAAATGGAAGACAATGAGTAGTCAGGTAACATACACTTTAAACCTTGTATGAGGCTCTGAAGATAGAATGTGAACAAATGAATCAATGCAAGGACAACGTGGAGTGTCTATCAAAGCAAATCAAGAACATCATCTCTCAACAAGATAGTTATCATTGCAAACTAGGAGAAGTTTTTGTAAAAGGTACAGTCCAATAACAAAATGGAGAAGGTTACAATCATATAAAAGGTACAATGTTTATTGAGTGTTTGGAGACAACATGAAGACTTTAGGACCTATAGCTCAAAGGGCAGTGAAAATAAAAAGGAGAAATGAGTAGTCCACAAACCTTGAGGGACAATCATGATTATCTTTGAATAGCCAATGAGGACTGTGGAAGTTAGAGTTTGAAGGCATTATCAGTTGCAAAGGAGTAGCATGAAGATGACAACATGCCAGTAGTTTACATGGTAGTGTCAGATACATTCATAGATGCCAAAGTCCAATGGTACTGCACGTTAACATAGCCTACAGAGGAAAAGATACAATGCATAACAGTCTTGTTCACAGTAGAGACCTTTTATACCTTGTAGAGACACCAAAGGTGACAGTATGAGGGGGAAAATCAAGACAGTCAAGCAACAACCATTGAAAGAGTAAAGTTTAATGTAACAACAAATTTCAATGAGCAGTCATGTTAACTGTTGATAAACGAGAAGAAGCAGCCACCATAGACTAGAAAGAGCAGTTGTTAGGCCTCTTGAAGGCATGCATAGGAGGCATGCATAGGAGCGGTCCCACCTATCAAAAAGAGCAACAGTCAACTTGCTTGAGAAATCATTGAAATAGGTTTGATAGTGAGAGTGAAGACACAATATATTGTGAACAAAGCACTGAGATTATATGCAGCTGGAGTGGTTAGGGACAGTCATAACATGTACAATAGTAAACTATCAAAATGGCAACAAATAGTGACCATAAGAGAAGGATAATGGATGCCATAAAGAAGATAAAAGAGGCATGGAGTCCATAGAAGCAAACACATGACAGGAGAGCCTAAAAGTCACTTGTTTGTGAGAGTTATTAAAGTCTGAGTTCATTTCCTGCCTGACAAGCCTGTAGGAACCTTAACAACTTGAGGGTTTTGTGAAAATCTCTTTTCATTTTGACTTTCCCAATAGGTTTTGAGTTTGATAAGACTCTACAAGGTATGTTAAAGGCTAAAAGAGTCTAGGAATTCTTAGACAAGGTTAATCTTTGCAAATCCTAATACATTTTTGAAGGGTTTAGGCCTAATTGGCACAGGAACAATCTTGTTTATGTCCCATTCCATACAAAGAAACGCCATCCCATTTTGATTTATGTCAGATAAGGGCCAAAAGGATATCCAAAATAGTTTTCACATTCCCTTTAGCAAGTACCTGAAGGAAATTATGACCAAAAAGGTCTGATTTGCTGCACTTGCATGGCTAACAATCATATAAACAACATAAAGATAGAAGTTTTCAAAAAGCACACATCATCACAATAGGGAACAATATGCTACAGTCAAGAGCTCCTTTTCATTGTGCTTTAGACATCAATAGCCATTTTCCACTTTACAGGCAACCATAAATACTGATGGTAGGCATTTTTCTGAGCTAACAATATTTACTCATTTTCTTCAAACAGAAAAAAGAAACCTACAGGGTTTCACTCAGCACACTTTTGCAATAAGAACATCAGGGTATTAGGAGAAAGCAAGGAATGAAAATCACCACTATCCTCAAGAAAAGAAAGTGCAGTAGAAAGTAGATAAGGTGAATGAAGCAAATAAGCTGAATTGGAGAAGGAACCGCGGTTTCACCAAAGGACGGAGCTTCAACAAGGAAAAGTTTTGTTCACCGCTGGAAATGGAATAGAAAAATGCTTACCAGAGAAGTAGAGAGAGGATCCTGTGAAGAAGAATTTGCAGCAAAACGGTCTCCAAACCCTTGAGTCTCCATGGCGGCACAACGGAGTAACAAAATGATAGGTTTTGTTTAGGTTTTCTTCCTATTTTGATGCATAATCAAACCCTAGTTGTGAGGTTATAAGATCCTTTAAAATTTCATTTAAGAAAAATATTTAACACCAAAAATGTGCTCAAGGTAAAAAAATAAGTGTCATGAAACCTAGTGAATAATGCATATGGTGCTCCTGAAGAATCAAAGAGGAATGATGTATTTTCAAATGTTAAGGTTTTTTAAAACCTTAAGTCAAAAGGAATATTCATGACTAAGTCTGAAGAGGGGGTTAGTAAGGCATGTGCTACTTTGGGAGTTATAAGGATTATGATGATTTTTATATCTTTTCAAATTTTGCCTTTGACTTGAGAGAAGAAATCAAGTGAGTGTTCTCCATGGTTAGGATTTCAAGGATAGTGGCATAATGAAGTTTTTATTTACTTTATTATTGAGTAAGGAGGGTAGAATGGAAGATTATTTTTTGCATGTGCAAGGGGAGAGGTTATTTTTTGCATCTAAGAATTATTATTTTCAATTTAACTCTACCTCTTATGTTTATGCAATCAATATGCAAATTTTGTAACTTAACAATTATTAAATGCAATAAATTATAAATTGCTTTAATATTTGTTATGTAATAAATATATGAGAATATCATGCATTACATAGCAATTATCAAATCAATCACATTGATTGCATTTAATAATTGTTAAATTAGTCTAATTTTGCCTCTCAATCATGTAAAAATAGGAAGGAGAGTTAAATTGAAGTGTAAGCTCATGCATTTGGAGTTATTTTGAGTTTATCCTTGACTTTTGGTCAAACTGGAGTTCTTTTGGAGTCCCCTTGGGCCAAACTGATTGAGAGAGAGAGTTTAGAGCTAATTTAGCTCAATTTTCATTAGTTTTGAGCCCTCTTTTTAGGGCTTTTCAGTTTTGCTCGTGGATCACCTTTGGAGGAGATTTTTTGAGTGCAGTTGATTGGAGTTGACCTTTCTAGGTCTTTTGGAGATAGATTTTGATGTATTATAGGAAAAAAGACTTAGTCTTTTTCCTCAGATCTTGCTTTTCACTTCTCTTGTGCATTACAGAGAGAAGGACAGTTTTGTAACTCAGATTTTTTACAGTTATTGATATTCAGCAGCAATTTACAAGTTATTATTATCATTATTTACAGAAATTCCTTCTTTATTTTCTAGAAAACCAAGTGTTTGCCTTCTTATTTTCAAGTGTCTTGTTCTTAGGAGTGATTTTGATGAAAGTTTAATGTGTTTTGAGTATAAAACCTTTAAATTTCTATCTCATTCATAGTTGCATGTACACAAAATGCATCTTTGTCACAGGTCATAGGCTGTGTTATTGGTTTATCTCATCTCCAAGGTTGTGAAAATACGGTTTTCCTTTAGAAAGGATAGATTTATCAAACCTTCTTATGAATTATTGATGTGATCAAGTTGCTCAAACTGAGTTGTGTGGACAGATTTTCAAGAATTAGTTGTGAATTAGATTGCATGTCAAGTTATACATTGGTGTATCACCCCCTTTAAGATAGATTTTGTAGTGCAATTTTTAGTTTATTCAATTTTCTTCTATATCTTTTCTCCATCAAGTTATAGATCTAAAGGGGCTTTTTAAAGGGAGCCAACTCTTCTAGAGGTTCGTTCTTGAAATAGATAGACCCACATCTGAGAACGTTCCCATGTTGCACGGGATTGCCAAGCTTGCAAAGGCTTAGCATTCAGGGTGCAATCCTTCGTGACAACAATCAGCACACATCTAGAACCGCAACACCTGAAACCATTCTGCGGAAAAATGAGGAGCAAAATATGTGATGCCCATCTCCTTCTGACACCTTAGATGACTTAGTTTGCATTACTAGACTTTATTAGTTGGATTAAATATTCGATGTGTGGAACATTATGTTAGTACTATGGACATTTTTGGTTATTATGTTGGACATTATGCTAGATGACACTTCTGGACATTGTTATGATAATTAAACTTTATGGATTTAAGTGTTGGACTATATGATTTAATTAATTTGAGTAGATTAATATTTATGTGAAAAAAGAAAATATTAAATGGATTTGATGCTTATATGTTTATTATTATATAAATTATTTTAAATTATTTGAATGATGTGGACATGAATGGAACTGGATAATTCAATTAATTTTGTTATGAATTTAAATTGCTTCGACTATATCATTTTGACATACTCATGTTCAAAAATTGAGTGTGCAGGTGGGTTGTCAAGCTCCTTAAGTGGACTCGGAGACTCCATGAATCCCCTATGTCATACCTATTGGCCTAGCCTAACCCGTGGAAGGGGTTTAGGCTAAAGTATTCTGTGATTGTTATTGTTTTATTTTAATTTTATTATTGGGGATTTTATTGTTTTTATAATTTTTAATTAATTTCATTTAATTGGTGGGAGTCAATTTAATTATTTATTTCTTTAATGGGATGACGATAAGTGTTTTTATTTAACATTTTTAAATTTTTTTTAATAAAAAGGATTTTTATTTCCTTATTTCTTTTTGGGAAAAAGAAAGGAAATCGCTTTCTTTTCTGCTTTTTCCCTCTTTTTTGATTTTAGGGAGTTTTATTTTATGAAAAGAAAGAATTTTTGGAGATCATTCATTTTTTTCCTATGCATGAGATTTTGAGGAGAAATTTATGAGAAAAGAAGGAAATTTTGACCAAAAAAAGGGTTGCAAGTCTTGAGCACGGGATTTTGGGATTCAAGAGCAAGGGATTTAAATTCTAATTGCTGGTTTTTGTTGGGCTCACCCTAATGTGGGGAGTTGAGGTAACATTTTTCATTCTTTTGAAATTTTTGTGATTATAAAATGGATGTGTTTGTTGATATGTTGGTTTGAGTGAGAGTTTTGTATGTTTCTTTTTGTTTTGTTGAAGTTGGGGTTATGGGTTGTATAGGAGCGACCCTCCAAATTGATGAGATCCTCTCAAGTATTGGGGTTGAGGGATGCATGAACCTCTCTTGGGGAAGTGGTTAGTAGTTTCATTTGATATATTGATGGATATGTGATTTGGTGTATTTGTGGGGTTGTGGAAATGCATGTTGATATGTTTTGTTGTGTTGAGGTGTATGGAGGTTTGAAGGTGTGTGGAGAAGTGGGGTTATTGATATGTTGTGCATGGAGAGGTGGTGATTGGTGGTGATTGGTGGTGGTTGGGGTTTGATACTGTGATTGTTGTGGAGGTGTGTGTGGGAAGTATAAGGGTTGGTGGTGATGGAGTTGATTATTGTGATTTGTGATGATTCATTACAGTTGTTGTGCCCCCAAGAGGGATGATTTTTCCCCTCTCCCCCTTAACTTGGATCTATGAAAGATCCCGAGTTTGTGAGTCAAACCATGGGAAACATTGTTTGTGTTTTTTTTTGTGTGTTTATGGACTTTAGTTGTTTGCATGTGTGTATAAACCGGTTCATTGGAGTCTCCTACTCGGGGGTGGGATGTGTATTGCAATCCCTACGGTAGGGTGGAGAGAAGGACTTGGCCACCTATTTGGTTGTATGTGTGCAGGTTGAAGGAATACTTCTGTTAAAGTTGCATGTTGGATGGGTCTCCATGAGTTTCAAGAAAAGATAATTATGTGTTTTTGCAAGTTTGGCAAGGTGCCCTTAGACAAGATTCTTGTTGGAATTCTTTCACTGTGTATAAAGAGTTTTGTGAAAATTGTATCTATTGTTGTAAGAAAACAATTTGTTCAATGTATATGTTGGGTCCACCTGAAAATGTTTCTTTGTTCAATTAAATTATGTATGATTTTATTATTCTATTTGATACAGCTGTTGGGAAAAGAAAATAGATATTTGTTACATTTCTCATGAGATTGAAAACCTTTATGTTATTATATTCATATCTATGATGCTGATTTTATGTTTGAATATGGTTCCTTATATTTTGATTGAATTTGTAGATGCACTTTTTGAAATGGTGTTTTTCACTATTTTAATCCAGTTATTTCATGTTTTAATTAATATATACATATATAATTGTATATAATTGTGTATATATATACAATTATACTGTAGTTATGCAGTCCATAGTCGTTGTCCACTATAGCAGCTAAGACTACATTTTAAAGTATATGCATCACTGAATAAGATTTATGAACAAGACAAACTTTATAGATTTTGACCAAAGTTATTGATTAGCCCTGTGTTTATCATAATATATCAGCGGTCTTGGGACGGGCCGTGAGCCCCCACAGCAGCCTCAAGGGAGGCTGCGAACCTCCTTAGAGGCTGTGGCCCTCCCAAGAGGCCCGCCCCCATTAAAGTTCACTCTGACTCTTTTAAAAACTTTGATTAATCACACCTGCTTTAACTTTCCTTATCCTGCAACATGTATATTATCTGCTACTTCATAATTCACCAATGTGGTTTCACATTACATATATGTGTGTGTGTGTGTGTATTCTTCACCAATTTTAATCCCGTCCACTGTTGTAGGTATCAACATAGAATTATATAATTTGATTTTTAATGGCTTTAGAATATAAATTTTATAACTAGTTTTATTGTTATATATATAGAGAGAAAAATCAGTTAATATTGGAAACAATCTTTGATATATCTTATTTTTTAAATGGAAAAAGAATCTTAGTATTAGAAAGGAAAAACAAGAAAGTAAATTTATGTTTTAATTTCATTAGAAAAGCAATTTAAGTTGTTTTATTATTTCATTTAAGAAAGAAATCGAAAACTAGTTTATCCTACATATTTTAAAAGTAATTGCTTTATTCTAGTTAGAAGGCTTAGAAAAAGAAATAATTATTTTAATTAAATTTATAAGGATGGAATATTTTATCACATATTCATATTTGCTTTATTTTATATTCGAAAGATTTAAAAATCCTACTAAATTAATTCATTTGTTTAATTTTGGAGTAAATGAAATGTTTAATTTTAATTTAAATGTAAATAAGACACTTATTTAAAATTGTATTGTGTTATTTAAATTATATTTAAACAGAGTCAATTTATTTAAATGGTGGAATTATTCTATAAGTTATAAAAATGACATTAGAATTTTAAATGTCTAAGTATAGTGAAATTAATTAAACTAATTTATTGTTCTAAACCTTACCTTTCATTAGGACTATTGCAATCAAAGGACATCCATCAACATAACCTTTTGGGGTTTGTCGTCAGCTGTCAAACTTTAGGTAAACTATCATTGCAAGTTATACAATTATTCTTTAAACCTTTCAAAAAAAAATATTTCCACCTTTTCACCCACTTGTATGATGAACATACAGGTGGGCTTGTCACGGGCATGACAAAATACTTTATCCCAGACACATTGCAAACATTGTTAAACACTATTCTCAAACTAGTGAACACAACTTCCACTGCACAACGATCTAGAGCACCAAATTCTGGATTTAGCATCTTCAAACACTTCTAAACAACATATCCAAGCCATATACTCAGGTCTCCAACATAAAAGAGATGTGGAGCAAAAACTTGAACAACACTCTGTAAGCCAAAAGACTTCTTCAACACACTGTTTCCATAATTAATCAAATTTTCTCAAAAGCACTTAGAAATCCAACAACAAAAACATACCGTCAACATCTTCAACACCTCTACAAAGCAACCAAATCACTTTTAGTAAGACAACTTAATCAAACAACAACAACCTCATCAGAAGACATAGTTGACACCAATGACAACACAAGCTTGTTGACATCAATGACAACATCGATTAACACATACTTGCAACAATATCCCCCTTTGTCATTGATGGCAACACATGATGTGAAAAACCACCAAGACACAACTTTGCACCAATCTTCTTTAACTTTGTTACTCTCCCCCTTTCTTTTGCACATCTTATTCTCTCTCTCTCTGTAATCACTGATTGTTCTTTCTCCCCCTTTGTTTTTCACATAAACTATCTCCCCCTTTGACATCAATGGAAAAGGGTGTCATAACTTTCCCTTTTCATGAAACTGCACATATTTGCACTGTTCACTACTATTCTGTAACATCTTTTTCTTTCACTACTCTTAATACTCCCCTGACTGCAACAATCATCATGACTACTGCCTACTCCCCCTGAGAAGTAGCCTCCAATCATCAGTCCAGAAAAGAATGAATCTCAAAATCCACTGGACCGATGCATCTCCTTATGCATTTAGTTTAAGGAAGGATGGGGCAATATCCCCTAACTTCTCCCAAAGATACTCAAATGTATCCTTAGGAAGAGCCTTAGTGAATATGTTAGCAACCTGATCCTTTATAGGCACATACTCAAGCTTCACTTCATTCTCTGCAACCTTCTCTCTTAGAAAGTGACACCTAATTGAAATATGCTTCGTCCTTGAATGCATCACCAGATTCTTTGAAATTTTAATGGCACTTGTATTATCACAGAAAATAGAAATTAGCTCATCATACACAACTTTGATATCCTTCAAGGTTTGTTTCATCCACAACACCTGTGTTCAACAAGATGCTGCTACAATGTATTCTACCTCTATAGTAGACAAAGATACTTAATCTTGTTTTTTACTTAACCATGACACTACTCTGCCACCAAGAAAGAATACTCCACCACTTTTACTTTTCCTGTCATCTACACAACTAGCCCAATCTGCATCTCCATAAGCACTTAGAGTAAAGTCAGTATCTTTTGGATATCGCAAGCAATGATTAGAAGTGCCCCTTAAATATCTGAATATCCTCTTCACTTCCATACCATTTGACTCTCTAGGATCTGCTTGGAATCTAGCCACAAGACAAACTGCATGCATAATATCTGGTCTAGTAGCAGTTAGATATAGTAATCCTCCAATCATTGATCTACACTTGCTCTAATCAACCTTAGGAGAGTCATCATTCTTGCTCAACTTACAACTAGTAACCATAGGAGTACAAATTGGTTTAGAATCTTCCATTCCAAACTTCTTTAACAACTCTTTTACATACTTTGATTGAGAAATGAAAATGCCTTTATCTGTCTAGTTAATCTGTAAGCCAAGAAAGAAATTCATTTCCCCACACATTAACATTTCAAACTTTTTCTGCATCTCATCTGCAAAGTTCTTACATATGCCTTCATTTCCACCAAAAATTATGTCATCTACATACACTTCCACAATTAAAATTTGATCTCCACTTACTTTGATGTACAAATTGCTATTTGTAGAGCCTTTATTAAATCCTTGCTGTAATAAGTACCTATTTAACCTTGCAAACCAAGCTCTGGCAGCTTGCTTCAATCCATGTAGTGACTTCTTGAACTTGCAAACCATATCTGGCTTATCTGTCAACTGAAATCCTTCCGGTTGCTCTATGTACACTTCCTCTTCTAGCTCACCATTCAAGAAAGCAGACTTCACATCCATTTGACATACTTTGAAATCCTTATGTGCTACAAAAGCCAAAAACATCCTAATGGCCTCCATTCTTGTCACTGGAGCATAAGTTTCCTCATAGTCTATTCCTTCCACTTGTGAGTAGCCTTTACATACAAGTCTTGCCTTACTTCTTACCACTTCTCCATTCTCATACAATTTGTTCTGGAATACCCACTTGGTTCCAATCACATTTTTGTTCTCTGGTCTTGGGACAAGTTCCCAAGTTTGATTTTTCTCAATTGCATTAGTTCTTATTTCATAGCCTTGATCCAATTCTCATCCTTGCATGCCTCAACCACTATTTTAGGTTCAACTTTAGAAAGTAAACACATATTTACCTATCCTTCAGCAGCTTTGCTTCTTGTCAATACACTTTTTTTCTTATCACCAATGATTTGGTCTTTAGTGTGATGCTTCTGCACATACTTGGGAGTTTTAGGAGACTTCACCAGAGCTTCTTCCTCTTCAATTTGTGCTTCTTTTTCTTTAGCTTCTTCTTCTTCACTGGAAGGAGACTCATCCAATTCATAATCATTAATCTTTGAAATCTTTTGTATGTCTTTATCAACCTTAACATTCACACTCTCAACAATCCTTCTTAGCCTCTTGTTGTATCATCAGTAAGCTTTGCTTTTGTTAGAGTACCTAAGGAAAATACCTTCATCACACCTTGCATTAAACTTTCCTAGTTCTTCATCTCTTCTGATATAACATTTGCTTCCAAAAACTTTGAAATATTTAATAGTAGGAATCCTTCCATACCATAGCTCATAGGGAGTCTTTGTGTCATTTGCCCTTACTTGTACTTTGTTATGTATGTAGACAACAAACGTATGAATTTCTTCTCTCTAGTAGACTTCCGATAGGTCTACTTCTTTGATAAGTGTCCTTGTAGCTTCTTGAATAGTCCTATTCTTCCTTTCAACCACTCCATTCTGCTAAGGAGTCCTAGGGGCAGATAGATGCCTCTTTATCCAATGATTCTCACAAAACATGTTAAACATATTAGAGGTAAATTCTCCACCTCTGTTAGACCTCAAACATTTGATCTTCATATCCATTTCATTTTCAACCGTTGCTTTAAAGTCTTTAAACTTATCTAGGACTTCTGACTTTTCCTTAAGAAAGGTGACCCATGTTGTTCTAGAGCAATCATCAGTAAATAACATAAAATGCCTGTCACCTTGAAAACTCCTAACTCTAGTAGGACCACAAAGATCTATATGTACCAATTCCAACAGTCTGGTAGACGACTAATCCTTGACTTTGAAGCTTCTTCTTATTTTCTTTCCAATCTGACATTCCTTACATACAACATTGATGGGCTTTGTGATCTTTGGCAGATCTCTCACAGCTTGAACTGAACTTATCCTTACCAGGCTATCAAAATTGATGTGACACAATCTCTTATTCCATAGCCAACTCTCATTGATCTGAGTCATAAGGAAATAACTAACACCACATTTGAGATGATAAACATTTCCACCTATCCTCTTTCTAGTAGCAATTACTGTTCCTGAGCTTTTTATGATCTCACAGCCATCATCCTAAAACATAAGATTGTAACCCTTGCTACACATCTATCCAATTCTCAAAAGATTATGCTTTAAATGTTTGACATAAAGAACATCATCAATGTTATGCTTTCCATCAAAACTAATTGAACCTTTTCCACAAATCTTAGCATCTTCATCACCACCAAACCTAACTACCCACCATCATATTTTTCAAGTTTAACAAACTTACTCTTATCACCTGTCATATGATTTGAGCATCCACTATCAATGATCCAGTCATCTTTTTCTTTCTTAGCATGAAATGCAGACATTACAGTGTCTTCAGGATTAGTACTTGCTTGGGGACCCTTTTCCTTCACACAGCTTCCAGAGTTAGCAGAAATAGTTTCATCTCTTAGGGCTATGAATAAGCATTCATTATCATTATCATCCTCATAATTAGATTCATCATCATATATACTTGTATCTTCTCTAACATAGTAACTTTTCTTAACAATCTTACCTCTATTTTCCCTATTCTAAATTCTTAGAGCTCTGTTTGGACATCTTGAAGCATAATGATGTATTTTTCCACAATTGAAACATTTAAAAGGCAACTTACCACTGAACTTTTCAGTACACTTTTTCATCCTTCTCACAAATTTAACTTCCACTTCATCAAAGTCTTCCAAATCTGATTCCACGATCTTCTCTGACTTGCTGGCCTTAAAAGGACTCTCATCCTTTGCAGTTCCACTAGTTGTGCCAAACTCTTTTATTTCAAAAGTAGTTAGGATGCTAAGCAACTGATATTTGGTAAACTGATTCAAATTTTGTAATTCTTCATTGGTAGAAACCTTATGACTATAAGTTTTAGGAAGAGTTTGGAGTACCTTCAATATCACTTCTTTATCATCTATACTTCCGCCAAGTCCTTTGATGCCATTGACAACTTCATCCACCTTCTATAAGTAGCTTGTAATGTTTTCATCTTCAGACATTCGCATGGTCTCAAAAATGAGCTTCAAATTCTGCATTTAGCTTGTTTGACTATATCGTCTCCTTCATAAACACTTTCCAACTTTTTCCAAATCGCATTAGCAATCTTCAAATTCACAACTTTTACCAACTCAGAATTAGTAAGTCCACTTAAGAGAGCATGTTTTGCCTTACCATCTATTTCAGCAACTTTGATATCATCTTTTGTACTTATAGCATTCTAAGGTACAGTGTAATTAGAATTGATTGATTTCCAGACCTCATAACCAAGAGTAATTAGAAAGGCTTCCATCCTTACCTTCCAAAGTGCATAGTCTGATCCATCAAAAAAGGGAATTTGTTTCTTGTGCGCCATCCCAGATCTACCTCAAGTTGTTAAGCTTTCTTCAAAGGAACCTTGCTTTGATACCAATTGTTGAATGCACAAGACAACTGAGAGGGGGGGTGAATTAGTTGTAACAAAACTTAAAACCCTTACAAACATTTAGATCCACATTAAACTTTAAACATGTTATGATGATTAAGCATGAAAAGAAAATAACTAAAACTAAATCACAACAACACCACACACAAGAGAACACCATATTTTACGTGGAAAACCCTAAAAATGAAAAACCACGGTGAGGATTAGCTCACAATATAATATAGTAGCAATACCGAGTTACAAAGGCTCACTACCAGAGGGCTCACTGCCCAAAAGAGAGAATGCCCATTGTAGGTGGACTCACTATCCAAGTGGACTCACTGCCCACTGAGAAAGAAAGAAGAGAAGAATGGCTCACTACTAGGCTTTGAACTGATATAGTTGCATCTAACCTATGCAATAAGTTTAGTTCCAATGAAGCTCAATATCCATCACAACACAAACAACATTTTTGTAGCATCACTAAAAATAGTAGACACCTTCTTCTCACTGCATCCAATAGCCTAACACATGAAATCTCTCACTGCCCTGATCAAATTCACATCACAAATGTCATATCCCTCACGCACACCACATCCACTACTCCTTGACACTTATTTATACAATCACCAATCATAAAAACATTCTCCAAGGTCAGCAACACAACTTAACCCATAAAATTCAAATTAGGTCTAGAACTAAACATTCCTATGGAGGAAAGGAATGAATGCAAACCACATCAAGCCTTAGTACAGACCTAATCCACTCTTACATGCTTCATCATGCTTTCACTTTCACCAAAGCATAACCACAAATAGTGTAAACAATCAAGTCAGCCATCCTTGTGTTAACACCATGAACTTTTAAATGCACGCTTCCTCAAAATCACACGATGACATGCAAACCATGCACCAAATTCAAACATGATCTAGAAACATCCACAAGTACGTAAAAACCAACAAATTCCTTTACAACATCTTTCACCTGAAGAAACTTCACACTGGAGTACTTAACTAGCTATATCATGCTCTATCATCATCTACAACTTAAGAAATGTACTTGCGGAGCACCAAACCTCAAACCACTTGAGATGAATAAAAATATAGACTTTATAAGCACACATCCATAACTGCAACACCTGAAACCATTCTGCGGAGAAATGCGGAGCAAAATACTTTGTCCCAGACACACTGCAAACATTATCAAACACTGTTCTCAAACTGGTGAACACAACTTCCACTGCACAAAGATCTGGACCACAAAATTCTAGATTTAGCATCTTCAAACACTTCTAAACAACATATCCAAACCACATACTTAGGTCTCCAACACAAAAGAAATGCGGAGCAAAAACTCAAACAACACTCTGTAAGCCATAAGACTTCTTCAACACACTGTTTCCATAATTAATCGGATTTTCTCAAAAGCACTTGAAACCCAACAATAGAAGCATATCCTCAACATATTCAACACCTCTACAAAGAAACCAAATCATTTTTAGAAAGACAACTTAATCAAACAACAACAACCTTGTTAGAAGACACGGTTGACACCAATGACAACACAAGCTTGTTGACATCAATGACAACACCGATTAGCACATACTTGCAACATAACCTTGGTATGATAATGGATATTACAGAGATAAATTAACAACATATACTTGTGTGCACACACACATGTGGATGATAATGGCTTGGATGAAAATTAATTTATAGATGTAACGACGAAAAATGTCCCCTTGGGGGCTTTTCCCTCATAAGGTTTAGCTCCCGGGTCTTTAGCATGCATTTAAGACATTTTAGTTCATATTTTAGCATCCTGATGGAATGAGACCTAAGTCCCATGGCAAATAGGACCTAGGAGGACCCCTTGAACTATACCCTGCCTAAAATAGGGGGCAGGACTTGGGTACCCATGCCCTAGTCCTGCCCTATTTTGAGGTAGCCTCAATTTCCAAGTGTTAGTTAGTGACCGTTATTAGGTCCCTTTGCTGACATGGTAAGTTTGAATTTCAAATATCTTGGTGGGAGTGCTTGTAGGTGCATATACAAGCATGTGTAGGCATTCATTTGTAAACTAGATGATTACTAGCAAGCTATTGTGTTCTTAAGGTGATTCAAGGCTTCCTATTGTGTTGCAAGAGCAGACTTGTGTGTTTTGTGTGTTGATATTTGCATATTTGAGCATCAATTCCTTCATGGCATGAAGAACATCTTCCTCCATGAAAGCTTCACTACAAGGTGACATATCATTGTGTTTTTATCATTGATTCCTTTAGTTTTTGGCCTCTACCTCACAAGGGCATGCCCTTTTTATCTAACAACGGTGTTCAGAGACTTAAGTGTCCTCCAGGGTTTGATTGAGGCAAATCTCTAAACACCACAATCCCCTAACCAAGTCTTGTGATTGTAGGTTACAAGTGTCGTGTCCGGAAAAAATGGAGTTATAGGAAGGCTGGGAAGACATCGGGATTCAAGATCTAAAGGAAAGATGAACAAAGGAGCACTTCCAGGACTAGGGCACTCACTCCAGTGTCCTCCGCAGATAGATTCTAGAAAATAGAAGTTACAGGGCTGATCAGTGTCTGAAGGAGGTCCAAATTCCCTGAAAAAGTAGGTACCTTGGACTTGGGTTCCCTCTCCATTGTCCTTGACTGTTTCTCTTCGAAACCCCAAAAATAGATATTCTATAATTTGGCATTTTACTCCCGTCTGCAAGAGCTTTTTCTGTAATTCATTAATTTGTTGTCATATTTGCATAATTAGGGTTCTAATGGTCAATTAAGGATAAGAGAAGAAAAAAATGATAATTAATTCCCTAATCCAAGCTTCCCCTCATTTGCAAGTGACCTAGGGTATGATAGTGCTCGCCACTCGACCCTAGATCCTTCAATGTTAGGGTGAAAGGAGAATTTTAACATCTAAACCACAAAAGATCATCAAATCCAATTTTACCCTAAACATTTTGGTGAACGCGTGTCTTTGAACTTAAATTGCAACTTGTTAGTATTTTTCTATAGATTTGGTGTGATTTCATTCATTCATATAGACATTTAATTTATTGCATTGAGAAAATTTTAAAAAAAATTGAAAAATTTGGAAAAATACAAAAAAATTGCATTGTTTGGCTTACTAAATTGTGTCAATTCTTCCTAAATTTTAATAATTCATGATTTTTACATCAGATCTGATATAAACTATAGAAAAATACAAAAATTTAAAATCTTTCTTTGCATTTTCATCATTTAATTGCTAGGGTTTTGTGGAAATTTTGACAATTTTTAGATAACCTAGTAATTCCAAAATCTAGGGTTTGTAGGCAAACTCTTTTATCATATTTTTCTACTAATTTTAGAGGTTTAGTCAAATTTGCATTTGGCTGTAGTCTTGCATTTTAGTGTGAATTTGCATTTAAATTTAAATTATTTACATTTTTGCATTGAAATTTTCAACAAAAACAAGCAATTTTGGTGCATTTTCATTAAATTTGCATGGGAATTTGGCATGATTAAGCTTGAAAATCATTTTTAGATACGAGAGTATGTAATTTCCATAAAAAATCATACTTCAAACCATTCGTATAGTATTTTGTTCCAAAATCTCAAACCTAGGGCTTTGAAAACAACGATTTTCACTATTTTTTACCTTATCGACTTCATAAATTTGCACCATAGGTGTGCTGTGAAAGATATTTTTGCATTATTTTTCTATTATCAGGCTAATAATTTTCTTCCCCTCACAAAAAGCTTCACAACACCCTTTTAACGGGCTCTTGTAGTGAAAAATCGGTGAAAAACTACACATTTTGGCTATTTTGGCACTAGGGTTTGACCTAGTTTGCATTCCAAGAGTGTTGTGATCAATTTTATGGATTGAGGTGACTAAAATTATTGATATTATTTTCTGTACCTCCTAAAATTCTTTACAACACCTCCTTCACTAGGTCTTGGAATTGAAAAATCGTGAAAAATAGCTTATTTTTGCTATATTTTCACTAGGGTTTGACCTTAAGTGGCGCTAAAAGCATGTTGTGTTGGGTATTTTGGAACCAAGTGGATATTATTATTGATATTATTTTCTATCCAGCATCATTTTCCTCACAACACCCTTTGATTGCTCTTTTGCATGGCGTTTTGGTGAAAAAAAGAGTGCCTATTTTTTACTTCTTTTCATTATATTTTGACTTGGCATTATCTTGGACTTGCATCAAGAGTGTGTTGAGAGTGATTATATTGCTGTTTTGGACTAATATCAGATGTATAACTTTCTACCCTTTACTGAAATCCTCATAGCATCCTTTGTTTCATTCATTTGCATTGAAAAGTATCGAAAAATCAAGCATTTTAGGCTATTTTTGCTTTCACCTTTTGCACCAATTTTGAAAAGTTTTAAAATCTGATTTGGCATTAGTTTGAGCATAAAACATGGCCTCTAATCATAACAGAAACAATAGGTTCCCTCCCAGACCTTACATGAAAAGAAAGGCTCCTGAACCTGAAATTGTCTTTACTCCTCATGCTAGAACGACTGGAGAAAAAGGACCTCTTTACATTACTGTGAAAATAATGGGAAACCCTATGAATGGAACTCTTATCGATCCTAATTGCATGACTAATATTTCCACTGAGGAGTTCCTCTTTTCACATCAACTAATGCAAGGTTCTTATGTTCTCTCGAGCATGATGATTAAGACACATAAGGGAACCTTTATCAAGCCTTTGGATAAGATATCTTTGTTAGTAACATTATCCAGAAAACATGTTGAACAATGGTTCGATGTTGTCCTCATTTCTGACCTCTTTCACATTAAATTGGGACATTCATGGCTAAAAGAAATGAAAGCTATCCCTTTAACAATACACCATTGTTTGAAATTCCCTCTGGATGGCCGTATAATCACCGTCCCTCAGAACAAGTATAAACCTTTGGTTCAGGAAAAACATTACAAATTGAATTACTTTTGGGATAAAACTAAAGTACCTAGTCCTCCCACACAAGAAATGACAAAAGAGAAACAACTCGCATGTGAAGAGAACTTTAGACCAAAAGGACAAAGTCCCTATGCTGAGGTTCCTCCCCCGAAATCCTTACAAGGATTGGGAGACCATTATCAACAACAAAATGTTCCATTGCAAAAAATGAGGTTTGATCTTGGTACTTCATCTTCTAATTTGCACAAGCCTATAAAAGAGGATAACCCTTTCGTACAAAAGATACGTGGTAAAACAAAACAAAATAGAAAAGCAAGAGAAATAAGAAAAAGAAGACAAGAATATGCTATAAACCTTGCCTCTTAATAAGAAAACATCGATCCTAATATTCAATCAAACAAAGACAATTGTAATGATGAACAACATGATGAACAAGATATGAATATGGCTATGGTACCTTATGTCCCACTGTCCTCCAACATTAGGGAGCGGGAAGATGACGACGATGATTTGCTTATAGACAATTTCTAGCCCGACAGGGGCCCTACAAGTAAGTATCTCCAACCCTTTATCTCTCTCATGATGTGCTTCCCCTGTGATGTGTTATGTGTTGTTTAGGCCTCCCGGGATGACCTCAGATTCTCCCATAAGGTTTGGGATACCAGGAGACCACCTCTATTGTGACCTTCTTCTATTTGTATCATCATTCTTCTATATTGCCTCTCTCTGATTTCAGGGTTGTGTGTAGTGTCTAACGGACATAGCGTCATAGTTGGTGACTTGGGGGAACCCTCCTATGTGACTATCCCTAAGACACTTGTTTCTTCTCTCTTATTTATTATTTCCCTTACTCTAATGTTTCTACCTAGTGGGCGGATGACGACAAACATTTATACTGATGCGGACCTAGTGTCCCTTTTGAGAGCAATCAAAAAATGGACTATAGTTCCTAATATGATGATGGGGTTGTATATTTTATCCGACACTTGGCTAGTGGAAGCACTCATGCTTTCCACGTAGTGAATTTGATGATGTTTCTGTTGCATTTACAAACCTTAACAATACTGCTGCTCTATGCATCTTTGTTTGCCTTTGAATCTAGCCTTGGCGGTACTCAATTCGAAAAGCTTCGTGATATAGCCCTTGGTTATCCTTGAACTCTGAATTCATTGCATAACATTGGCTCTTTGTGTGGTTAATCATAGGCATTGATGTTGTTGTTTATCATGATTTTGTAGACACTAACATGTTTCTTGTAGGGATGTGTTTGTGGGAACATTTGGCGATCGTAAAGTACATGTCACCTCCGAGGGAGATGGGCTTTGCAAAAGCCGATGTTCCCTTGTGTGTTTTATTCCTACCTTAACGTACTTGATATCAATAACTGATATCAACCACCTTAAGGTGGGGGCATATAAGGTAAGCTATTTGTTATAGATGTTAGCAATGTGTTTGACCTCAGATGCAGTGACTTGTGCTCTTGAGTAGTGCATCGTGCATCTTGAGTTTGTTTGGAATCAATCAATCAATCATGTAAGTCCTCTGCGGAGATGGGATATCGAGCATATCCTCTTTCTTAAGCCCTCTGCGGAGGCAGGGATGGTGTATTTCTTGGAGCATATTGCATCATCTTGTCATTTTCAAAAGTCCTCTGCGGAGGTGAGGAGTGGTTATGTGACTAACTCAATCCTTAAGTGTGTTTTCGATGATTGTTGTGGCAGTGCCCAATCGTCGGTGTGTGCCTGTAATGTGCTTGAGATGGTGATGAGCCTAGAAATAGGGAACACACCATTGCTTGTCTGCCATGTTTTCTCTGTGTCTTCAAATGTGTGTGTTTTGGTGTGCTTGTTTTGTATGGCATGTTTGTTGCCCCATGTGTAGTGACTAGCGCTCTTGGGGAGTGCTTCGTGCATTTTGGGAGGTTTTGTGTGTCTTGCATGTGTGTTGCCCCATATACAAAGATTTGCACCCTTAAGTGGTGCATCGTATATTATGGGAGGTTTGTTTACTTTCCAGTACTTGCATTTGCATTTCATATATATGAGAAAAAGAAAAGAAAAGATATCATTTTTGTCTTCCATGAATTAATGTGTATTCTATGCATTAACTGTCTGCTCTGTGTTCTATGTGACTGTAACTGTCTTCTCCATGTTTTATGTGCATGTTACTGTCTTCTATGTGATTGGCGTGTCTTCTCCGTGTTTGGTGTGTTTGTGACCTTACTTTAATGCATGTATTGGCCTCACGTTTATACAAACATTAAAGTGGGGGCTAAATGTAACATCAAAAAAGTCCCCTTGGGGGCTTTTCCCTCATAAGGTTGAGCTCCCGGGTCTTTAGCATGCATTTGAGACATTTTAGTTCATATTTTAGCATCCCGATGGAATGAGACCTAAGTCCCATGGCAAATAGGACCTAGGAGGACCCCTTGAACTGTACCCTACCTAAAATAGGGGGGAGGACTTGGGCGCTCGCGCCCTAGTCCTACCCTATTTTGAGGCAGCCTCAATTTTCAGGTGTCAATTAGTGACCGTTATTAGGTCCCTTTGCCAACACAGTAAGTTTGAATTTCAAATATCTTGGCGGGAGTGCTTGTAGGTGCATATATAAGCATGTGTAGGCATTCATTTGTAAACTAGATGATTACTAGCAAGCTATTGTGTTCTCAATGTGATTCAAGGCTTCCTATTGTGTTGTAAGAGCAGACTTGTGTGTTTTGTGTGTTGATATTTGCATATTTGAGCATCAATTCCTTCATGGCATGAAGAGCATCTTCCTCCATGAAAGCTTCAATACAAGGTGACATATCATTGTGTTTTTATTATTGATTCCTTTGGTTTTTGGCCTTTGCCTCACAAGGGCACGCCCTCTTTATCTGACAACGGTGTTCAGAGACTTAAGTGTCCTTCGAGGTTTGACTGAGGCAAACCTCTAAACACCACAACCCCCAAACCAAGTCTTGTGATTGCAGGTTACAGGGGTCGTATCCAGAAAAAGTGGAGTTGCAGGAAGGCTGGGAAGACATCAGGGATTTAGGATCTGAAAGAAAGATAGATAAAGGAGCACTTCCAGGACTAGGGTGCTCGCTCTAGTGTCCTCTACAGATAGATTCTAGAAAATAGAAGTTACAAGGCTGATCAGTGTCCGAAAGAGGTCCAGATTCCCCAAAAAAGCAGGTACCTTGGACTTGGGCACCCACTCCATTATCCCTGACTATTCCACTTTAGAATCCTGAAAACAGGTATTCTGTAATTTGGCATTTTACTCCCGTCTGCAAGAGCTTTTTCTGTAATTCATTAATTTGTTGTTGTATTTGCACAATTAGGGGTTTAATGCTCAATTGAGCATAGGAGAAGGAAAAATTGATAATTAATTCCCTAATCCAAGCTTCCCCTCATTTGCAAGTGACCTAGGGTATGATAGTGCTCACCACTTGACCCTAGATCCTTCAATGTTAGGGTGAAAAGAGGATTTTAACATCTAAACCATAAAAGATCAACAAATCCAATTTTACCCTAAACAATAGATTTTCAAAAATGATGATCAACGATAGAGAATGGCTTGAAAGATCAATGGCAGAAATTGATTTAGAGGATTTGATGAGTGAGTTAAAAAATTTGATTGATGAGTTATCCATTTTTGATTGAATAGTTAACTATTTTGATTGAATAGTTAACCAATTTTGATTGAGAGTGGTTAGTGGAGGAAATTAGGGGATAGTGGACAATGTTGAAAGTAAATAAAATATTGATTTTATTTACTTGTGGTGAGAAGATGAAAGTTAATTCGATTGATACATGGAGCAAATGTTAGTTTATTAATTAAATAATTAAAAATTATTTAATTAATATGAATAGAGGGAATAAAATAATTAATAGATTAAGAAAACGATGTAGATGAAGTATGATGACATGGAAATGTGTTAGTCAATTTTAGGTGTCTACATTTTGCCCCTCCTTGAGATGATGTTGCGAATAAGAGAAGTAACATCATTTCAAAGAAGTTTAAAACATAGTGTTGGGTTGGATAGAAGAAGATTTTGATATAGAAAAATATGGTTGGATGATGCCCCCTCGAGAGGATAGGCAGGTTACAAGAACATGAGTATGCTCTTGGAATGGATGAAATATTGGTTAAGGAGTTGGAGGAAAGAAAATAGATGATGAATACGTTATGCTACATTAGGTGAACAACCATATAGTTTGATATAACACTAGACATTATGCACCAAGGTATAAATATCAGGGTGACGATGTGTCTCATGTAGAAAGGACTAACTCAAAAAGATAAAAGGTCACAAGCAAACATATGCCGTTGGGCACCATGATATGGAAGACCATGATGTCGTTGTAGTAGTATGTTGCAAGGACTTGATGCAAATGCTAGATAAAAATGATAGCACACAAGAAAGAAAGTAAGCATGCACAAATGATACAAAAACAAACAAGGTAGTTGCCCTTGTCAAGCAGAAAACTGATGATTGATTGATTGGATATTGTTGTTGGCCATGTGAATCAACACCAGGATTGATAGATGAGGATAAACCTCTATGCTTAAGATAGCCTTACGTTCTTAAGAAAGAGTTGATTTGGTTTGATTGATCAGGTTTGTAGCAAGGCTAGAAAAAAACCAATGGATACTTCTGAATGATTGGATAGGTTGCTTGGCTAGATTGGCATGAATTAAGGACGACTTGCACTTGGATTTATTGTTGGGATTTTTTTATATGTTTTGATCTTTTTGGTATGTTTTGATTTTTTTCAATTTTGGAGAGGTTTAAGGTGAGTTATTGGTTTAGGATGGGATGGTTGGATGTGTTTAGGATATGGTAGGCATAGGAGTGTAGTTGGATAGCCTCTTTATTGGATACCAATGAGAAGGGAACACTGAGTCTAGGGACAAGGATGAAGGTAGGATTGGTTGGATGGAAAAAAGGATTAGAGATAGGGGATGGGATGGATGGTAAATGCATGATTAAGGGATGGATAGATTAAAGGATTAGTGATAAGGGATGGAATGGATGGGGGATTCATAATGGATGGAGTGGTTTAGGATGTGATCTCAAAGGACTATGTCACATAGGAATAACATGCCCCAGTCTAGATATCATACGCATGATTTGATGTGACAATGCTTATGATGGATAAGGTGATGGAATTGGGTGGGAAAGATTAGGTATATCAAGAAATGTCCAAAGAATTTTCCAACATTTTTGCCCCTGTCCTTATCAAGATCAAAAGAAAGAGGAAAGAATAGGTGGCTACAATAGGATATGTATGCAAATGTAATGGATGAATGTTATAGGATGAAAATGATAGGATAGGTAGATGAGACAACGTACCCCTAAATGTAAGGTGTATAGACAATCGATCTACACGTGACACCTATTTGCTAGGTTTTCATCATTGTACTTATCCAAGGCACCATGAAATGGTTTTCACCATTGGATGAATGATTTTTCTTTACTATTATTATTATTTTGGAGGGAATAGGATGATTTTTGGAGGAAGGGATAAAGGATTTTGGAGGAGGATGGGGACTCGAGCGTCTGTTTCCATAGCAAGGTGAGAGATTTCCATTCTGGATGTTTGACACATATGGGCCATGTTGAGTGTCCTGAAGCGCATGGACATTGGTAGATGTGGGAAGATGGAATGCATGAGGGAGATAATATGGATTGCAGATGGATAGATAGATTGAGATGGATGGATAAATGGATGATGGATGAAAGGATTATCTGAAAGCATGGACCATAGGGATGTGATGGAGGAGATATGCAGGATTATAAGATGGGGGAGGGAGGTATGTGGGAATGTCATGGGGTCGAGGGGAACCAAAACCAACTTTAGCACATACCATATTAGATTTTGAAGCTTTTGATTTTGATATGGTGTTAGGAGTAATGGGGATTTGGGACTATGCGATCGGGATTGGGGATTTTGGTATTGTCGATTTAGGGATTTAGGGACCCAAATGGACTTGAAATTTTTAGGATTTATTGATGGGAAGAGGGATTTTAGGGATTTTGGAATGGATAGAGATTTGTATGCTCAATTTGAATTATTTGTTTTTTATTGGGAACCCACACCATTTTTGTTTTTGCTTTTGGAGGTGTGGGCTTTTGCGGCCTTTGAAATGGATTTTGCTCTAGTTTTGTGTATTGATGCCCTATAGCATGATAAATCTTAGGCTCTGGTGGATTTTTTTCTTTATGTGTGGAGGCATCCAAATTTTTATTTTTGAATCCCATAGGTTTTGAGATAGCTTCATGTTGGGACGATGTGTGCACTTGTTGGTCATGATTAAGGATTTTGGGGGATCTGGATTTAGGGTGTTTAGGGATACGAGATTTATGGACATGAGGATTAAGGATAAAGGGATGAAGAGATTTGAGGATGGGGATATGAGGGTGGGAAGGAGGGGAGGTAGAGTGGATTTAGGGAAATGTACGATCACATTCTTTTGAGAGTGATATGATGATGGAGGAGGGATGGCAACATATGTCTTGGAGGTGCGATGAGGGGTACTGAGCTTGGGATTGGAAGAAGATGCTTTATGAAGTGTGCAGGTGGTACCAACATGTTTGGATTGTTTTCCTTGGGATGTATAGCCAAGGACATGTTATCATGGATGGATTTTGACATGGATGGGCTCCAAGATACCTTGTTCGTGAAGGCCTAAGAATTTGCCTTGATATTTCATGTTTTGGAGCATGTAATGTGTGATGGGATGTTTGTTGTTTTAGAAACAAGATGCAAGTCCATTATTGTTTAGGGGAGGATGGGTGGTGGATAGAGTTTGTTCCTCTCCTATGAGAGAACCACTACAGATGAAGGTAGCAGGACCAAGGGGAGAAGATGATGGATTTGGGATGGGCTAGATGTTGAATGGTGAAGAATCAATAGGAGATGATGGGAGATCAATAGGAGATGGTGTGGGATCAGGAAAGGGATGAGATGGGATGCTTGGATCTTGATTATCATTTTACTCATTAATATGTGGTGTGATATGATCCAAGATATTTGTTTGATTATCTATGTTTTCTTGGGGATGAAGTGTCTTATCATGGGAAGTGGATGTTATGCAATGATGGATAGGACTAGCGGGATGATGGGTTTCTTGATCATGAGTGATCGAGGGATCATAGATGGGATTAAGTGAACTATGGAAAGGAGGAATTTGGATTTCTTGCTCATGGATAGGATATTGATCATAGAGAGGACTAACGTGGATAGTGTGATATTTGTTATGGATAGGATGCATGGGAGTGCTTTGATCTTGATTTGGTGATAGGCAAGGTAGATCATGTTTTTGGACAAGTTTATGACATAGCTCTTGAGGTTGGATAGAAATGGAAGATTCTTGGATAGGTTTGATAGGCTCTGAATGGTTGACAACATGCCTACATGATGGATCTTGGCTTGTATTCATGGTAGGAGATTCTTCAATAGGATGGATAGGCGGTGGACTGGATGATGGTAATGGAGGGATAGCCATGATACTTTAAAACTCTTTGGTAGGTTCAAGGATATGCATTTGAGTGCATGATGATGTCTGATTCCTTACTAATAGTCCTTGGGTCACATCATTCATAGATTCATGGCTTGATGAATTAGAGTCTTCATGGGTGGATGATAAAGGATTTTGTCTCTAGAATTGGGAAATGTCAAAATCGGATGGTAACTTGTCACCTCTTTTAGGTAGTAAGAAGTAATGATCCTAGTTTTCTTTGAGGCAATAGCTAACCAATTCCATTTTTTGGGGGTCTCTAGTAAATGCTTGCAATCTTGGTGAATATTGAGGGTCATCTTTGGGGGGTGGATTAAGATTGGGATTAGATGGATAGTTTAATGGTTTAGGAGTTAGGTGGGTTATGGAATGGATTAATGGATTAGGGCTTAGAAGGTTTGATGGAGGAGGTAATGAGTGATGGATTGGGAATATAGGGATTGATGGATTGGGAGGTTGGTGGACCAATTAATTAGGATTAATAGGGTTGGAAGGATATTGTGATGGAGTGACCATAGGGATTGATGGATTGGAAGGTATGTGGACTAATGGATTATGATTAGGAGGGTTTGAGGGATATTATGATGGAGGTGAATATGTATATAGGAGATGAATTGGATTTCCCTTGTCATAGGGTATGCAATTAGGTATAAGGGTGTAGCTTGTGCTAGCCAATACTTGGTTACAAGGGGCTTGCATGTTCATGTATGGATTCATGACTTGATGACTTGGATTTTGGATGGACGTGTGGGATGGTAATATTGATGTGATAGGGTTATGAACATCTCCAATGATGAGATGTGCTAAAGGCATATGAACATGGAGGTCTTTGAATTTTTCCTTAGTGATGGGGTCTAATCCTTCATACATACGTTTAATTTCTTGTATTTATGTATAAGGATCCATGTTGTTTTTGGTTTAGAATGTGGGGGGTGACATGATATAAAATGATGGGTGATTGGGGATCAAATTTCAATACCTTAAAATGATTTGATTTGATATGAGATGATTCTCTATACTTAAGACAACCTTACATTCTTAAGCAAGAAGGTTGATTGGATTGATTTCTACTTAAGATAGACTTACGTTCTTAAGTAGGAATTGATTGGATTTGATAACTATACTTAAGATAGCCTTATGTTCTTAAGTAAGTTTGGATTAAGGATAATATGATCAACTTAGGGTCTTGAATTTTTATTGGATTTGAATTGGATGATAGTGGATTAGGGCTAGGATCCTTGGATGAAGGATTTTGATGATGATTTGGAGGAATAGTGATTAGGACTTGAATGAAAGTGTATGGGGTTGAGAGAGACTAAGTCCTTAACCCAAATTTGATTTTCAAAGGATGATTTTTTATTAAGGATTGAGGATTGGATGTTTGATAGAAATAGATAGATGAATAATGGGTGATTGATTGAGGATGAGGGATAACTGGATTAGATTAGGTTGAAATGGGATTAGGTGGATATAAGGATTAGATTAAGATGATGATGAAATATGTGGATTAAGGATGACAAATGGATGGAGGGTGATTAAGATAAGGATGAATGATGAAATTGGATTAGGATAGTGGATTACGATGTGGATTAAGGATGATAATGGATGAGGGATAATAGACTAAGAATTGGATTAGGAAGTGATTAGGGTGACGATAGGTTGGATTAAGCTTAATGATGGGATTATGATTAGGATGATGATTGTGATTAGGAAGTGGATTAGGTGGATAGAATGGATTAGGGATGGATTGGGGATAGATTGGGGTGATGTGGATAGGGTGATTAGAATGATTAGGGATGATTAGGATGATTAGGGTGGGTGATTAGGATGATTAAGATAAGGTGGATTGCATTGAAGCTTGACCTTGGGCAACTTTGAAAACAATATATTTCACACAACATGCATAGATTTGCAAACGATCTGGCTTTGGATTGGGAGAGTGTAAATGAACACACACGCAAAACACAACACCCTATATTATTCATGTAGGAGTGACTCCTAGTGTGGTCCACCAGCAAAAATTAATCCATTAATATCGTGTTTCAAGGAGTGGATAGCTAGGGCATGTCCTACGTACATAGGAAATCCCTTTCCTTGGAGGCCTTGATGCCTTCCCCAAGGAGTCTCTATCTCGACTCAAGGTTGTACATGGTGACTAACTTTAGGGGAGGTATACGTCATTGAAACCATAGTAGAAGACGGTTGAAGGTCTTATCTAGGTTTCAAAAATCTCTATAAGGGTGTCCCCAACATATGCAAGGTACAAGGGGCTCAATTTCGTGAACACTAGTTTGTCATAGGCGTGAAATTGGAGCAAAATCTCAGACAATCTCTTCACTATGTTTCCTGAATGACCAGGGGCTCCAAGGCTGTACAGACACAACATAATTAGATTGGGGTACAACTTTTATTATCCCCCTTTAATATACTCACACTGAAACACATGGTTGAGGTAACCCCTTGGGGTGATGAAATGCCCAAGTAGGCCTCCTAAAGGGAAATATTAATGTTAGGTGTTTTTGATCCTCAAAATCATACGAGGTGCAAGGGGAGAGCATACACATTAACACAACTTTGGGATTTAATCTAGAACACAAAGGAAATGTGAGACTTTTTATCTCTAATATCACACTAGGTGCAAGGAGAGAGCATACATCTACACACTTCCACAAGCAGAGCAAACAATGTTCATTAACCCTCTATGTTAACTCAATGTGCCTAGATTAGTGGAAAAAAGGAAGTCCTGGATAAATGAATCTGCAAGCCAATACATTAGTCATTTTAGATTTTTGTTCTTTGACCCATGAATAACAAGTTGCACCACTTGATTAGTCCATAAATCAGACAAGAGTTAGCTATAAAACCCAAAATGTGAGATCTTGCAATGTTCAAAATAGAAGCAACATGATACAACCAAAAGCATTTAGATATTTCAAATGCATCACAATATAAGCAAAATTGCCACAATATTTTAAATGCATCACGATATAAGCAAAAGTGCCACAATATTTCAAATGTGTCATGATATAAGCAAAAGCACCACAATATTTCAAATGTGTCATGATATAAGCAAAAGCACCACAATATTTCAAATACATCACGATATAAGTAAAAGTGCCAAGATATTTGAAATATGTCACGATATAAGCAAAAGTGCCACAATATTTCAAATGTGTCAGGATATAAGCAAAACTGCCTTAATATTTTAAATGCATGATGATATAAGCAAAAGCGCCATGATATTTCAAATGCATCATGATATAAGAAAAAGTGACCTAATATTTCAAATGTGTCAAGATATAAGAAAAAGCAATTCATTACAGACGTAAGCACCCCATCGTAAGAACAAGAGCCATACTTTAGTTAAAAGCATCATTCTATAACCTGTCTTAGGAAAACACAATATTTCACCAGTAAAATGTTAAATTTAGGGACATGAGTTCCACCAGGCATGCCAAAATGAAGTATCAAAAGATTGAAAAGAGGTCAAACACACAAAGATAAATGAGTAAATCTCATTACCTTCACCTCAATCAATCTCTTCTCCTTGATAGAGTGAAATGGAATGCACCCAAATTCCTCTAGCTATGCTCTTTGACGAAATGATAGTAAAGATCTTATGTGGATTGCTCAATAATTCAACATAACCTTGGTATGATAATGGATATTATAGAGATAAATTAAAATATACTTGTGTGCAAAAGATGTGGATGATAATGGCTTTGATGAAGGTCAATTTATAGATTTTCAAAAATGATGATCAACAATGGAGAATGGCTTGAAAGATCAATGGAAAAAATTTATTTAGAGGATTTGATGAGGGAGTTAACAAATTTGATTGACGAGTTAGCCATTTTTGATTGAATAGTTAACTATTTTGATTGACTAGTAAACTAATTTTGTGTTGGGAAAAAGCAAGTGTGAACAAGGTAAAATTGCAGCTATGTTGCTTTTAAATATTTTCAAATCTAAAAATTAATCATGTGTGGTGTTGCAAATCTGAAAATTACTTTCAAGATTATCCAATTTAGATGTATTAGTGTTTTGCCAATTTAATGAATAAGGTATGAAGAATTTAATCAAGGAAGTTGAAACATAATTTACTTGGATAAACCCTTGCGGGAAAAAACTCCACAACTAAAGAGATATTATGCTTGTATTAATTCTTGTAATCATGTTTACATTAACACTAAAATTCTCTCTGAATTATGGTACCACTTCGTTACTCCTTCAACTTCAAAAACCTATCATTACCTGTAATTAATTTCTCATCATTTCTACTAGCTTAAGGCATCATTATATAGAAGCCATGGATCTCAAAACACAATAAATTGTATCCAATAACATGAGAAGAATCCTCATGCAAAACCAAGCGCCCAATATAGTGAACTCCAAAGCTGCATAGTAGAAATCAACTATTAACTGCAAGTCTCAAACATGGGCGCCCAAGAAGTCCTAATCAAACTTAGTCAATTAAAGTGTTATGTGACAACAAGGTACAACTGAAAGTCTCAACATGGGTACCCAAGAAGTCAAACTCAAACTTAGTCAACTGAAGTGTTATGCAACAACAACAAAGATGAACTAAATGTCTCTTCATGGGCGCCTAGTAACTCCCAATTAACTCTATCAACTGAAGTGCTCCAACACACACCAATGTCATGCAAACAACATGCATAATTGATGTCGCCAATATGAATCTATAACAACATGTTTGTATCATGCAAGAGTCATACAACAACCTGTAACATCATGCAAGAGTCATGCAATATCTATGTCTGAGTTAGAGTCACATGCAAGACACATGCAACACCATATAAGTACATGCAACAAAATGTAAGTACATGCAAGTGACATGCAACAACATGCAAGTACATGCAAGTGACATGCAACAACATGCAAGTCCATGCAAGCTCATACAAGTGACATGCAACAACATGCAAGTCCATGCAAGTAACATGCAACAATATGTAAGTCCATGCAATCTCATACAATCTCATGCAAGCAACATGAAAGTATCATGCATCTCTAACTCCAATATTAACTCTCACATCATACTCATGCAAAGCATATCAACATTATTCACTCATGCAAACAAAAAAGAAAACACCAAGTCTACATTGGAATCTCCTTCAAAATGGGTGCCCAAGATAGAACCCACCTCCTAGGAAGTATCACCAAGTTAACATAGACTTCAAGAAGTCAACACAAAGTGTCCATGGGCTCCACTTCTAAAGTGGGTGCCCAAATTGGGTCCTACCTTAGAGGAGATAACTACAACATGTTCAAGTGATATAATTAAATAATATTTTATCTCTCAAGTCCTTTTGTTGGAGAACACTTTCTAAGAACTTTGGAGACACATGAAAAAGGTTAGGATTGCAAAGTTAATGATAACTTATCCCAACATTTTGATTGAGAGTGATTAGTGGAGGAAATTAGGGGAATTAAATAAATGAATTTATTTAATTCATGAGATAATGGATAATGTTGGAAGTAAATAAAATATTAATTTTATTTACTTGTGAGAATATGGAAGTTTTAATTCGATTAATACATGGAGGAAATGTTAGTTTATTAATTAAATAATCTAAAATTATTAATTAATATGGATAGAGGGAATAAAATAATTAATGGATTAAGAAAATGATGTAGATGAAGTGTGATGACACGGAAATGCGTTAGTCAGTTTTAGGTGTCTACATATACATACATACATACATACATACATACATACATACATGCATGCATGCATACATACATAAATACTTACATACATAAATACATACATACATACATTATGTGTGTGTGTGTGCACGCACGCGAGTACATACATATATAATGTGAGTTTGTTTTATGATTGTCATTGTTGCATATGTTGTAATTGGCTAATTTAAGTAATTTATCCTAAATATGGTCTTATTCTTATCATGCTTTATGTACCTTATGATGTTTGGAATGGATATTAGATCTATACATGGCTTGTGTTTTATGCTATAAAATTGTATGAGGTACATTGTGAAATTGTATTTCAATGTATGAGATCTTGAGATGCCTTGATCGATCATGTATATGTCTTGATTTATTTCTTAGGTTTCTTAATCCAATTTATGATGTGATTTATATGGATGTGTTCCACACTTTGTTTTAAGATCATTTGAGATGTGATATATCTTGTGTGTGATTGAGTACTTCTTGGCTTAAATCTATTTATGCTTTGCCTATCTTTCTATGATGAGATTCGATATTTGCATTGAGTGCATAGAACTAAAGGGATAAGCTAATGGGAGGTAGAGGAAGAGTAAAAATGGATTACCCACTATCTCACTCCATGAGCTGTGGGGTAATGAGACCCTAATGGTGTTTATCCAATATTGCTACATTACCTTTGTTGGAGTATAGGACCACTGAGAGGGGGGGGTGAATCAGTGGTCTAGAAAACTTATAAGTTTTTGCACCTTTTAATATATTGAATAGAACATGATAAAGACATTAAGGATTCATACAAGTACAATGATTAGTAGAATGAATAAGACCTTTAATCAATCATAAGAGAATTAGGGTACATGAACACATGGAGACAAACAAGAAACATAACACCTGATTTGATGAGTGGAAAAACCTCATAGGGATGAAAACCAATCTAAAATGCCTCACTGGCTTAATAAAAAATCATGCCTCACTAGCTACATGAAATGCCTCACTAGCAAATACAAATACCTCACTGGTAAAATATACCTCACTGGAAAATTAGTGTCTCACTCACAATCAGATGCCTCACTGGCAAAAATAAGAACATTAGAAAGAAATAGGGGGTTGCCTTGATTCTCTACAATAGACACAATATCACTTCTCACAAAATGCTTCAATGCCCCTTGCAAAACAAATCAAACTCCTCTGCAAGTAACTTCATCATCTTATACCTCTTTTTGTCTCCAATCGACAAAACCTCAAACATTACCCTTACGCACAATGATAATATACACACCAAATCAAGACATTGCTTATCATGTGGTTTAATGCCTCTGTTATACTCAAAGATAATAAAAAACCCTTTTTTATGCAATAAAATCTATTATAACTTCAAGGATCACAAAACATGTTCTTACATCACCATACTTCACAAATATCACATGTGCAATTAGAGTCTTCTCTGTAGAATTTAATACATGCATCCAATCCTGACCTTAAAACAGGTATAGACCTATGCATCATATCACAAACCTTAACTGGTAAGAATCCTTCACCATTTCTCTACAATTTTCTTATGAAACACCCTTCAATCTTCAGTTAATCTTCACCATTCTTTTCATGTTGCATATCCACGCTTAGGTATGTCTTTGTAGATCATAAATAACCATGTCTTATCTCTGAAAACATTATACAAAGCTCTCAACAAAATTTCCTGGCCCTCCTGGTTTGGTATCTCACTTGTTACAGGATAGTTAAGGCTTTTTATATGAAACTGCATGTCAAACTAAACAACACAAATGAACCGTTGGAATTCAAATAGCTTTTAAACTTCCACCATTGGATGAGATCTTCGCACTCCCGTGTCATTAAATTGTGGGCTTTGATTTCTTTTTAGGCACTCGTCATAAGGAAGTTCACCGGAGGAGCTAGTATTGCTAGGTTAGAGGGCCAGTTGAGTGATGTCTTAAAGACCCTTTAGTAAGTCACTTTAAGTGACTTTACCTCCAATAGGGGGTCATGTTGGCAAGAGACATTGCGTTGCATTGATAAGTGTTGTCATTGATGGCAACTAAGCTCATCCCAATCATCCGCATAACACAATTTGTTCATACCAGAAGTCAGATTTAGAATTTGTCTAAGTCTAGGTAGCTAGGAATAGAGCAGTAATAGGGTCTGATATTTTGGTTCAGATCTCTCTAGTGGGAAGTCATGATTAGCTGTGGATCTAGGGGAGTCATATGCATTGTCAAAATAGTCTAACTCTAGATTTTTGTCCTCCGATGATGAAGGATTCAAAATTTATTAGCCTTTGAGTACCAGGTTCCAGTTTGTTAGAGCAAACAAAAGAAGAACATGCCGACCTTGTAGAAGATCTTGATTCTGGATGTATGGAAGTTGATTGTTGAATAAATAGTGATGATTAGTGATAGTGGTCTACATGAGTAATGATTTTCAAGAGCAAGTTTTGGTCCGCACCTTAAGTTATGCATAGATCTAGCCGACAGAGCAGAGCATTCATAAAAGTTCTAAGTGTTGTTAAAGCTGACTGATAGAATGATTGTAGATCATGTTGTGGATATATATAGCTGATGAAATTAGATGATTTAGGGTGTGTGGTGTATGCGAATAAGGCGTATGTGAGAAGAGTAGAAATCCAAAGTGCGAATGAAGGCAGAATAGTAAGAAGAGCAGAGCAAAGATGAAATGTGTAAGATCAGTTTTTGTACTTAACCGGAATTAAAATTCTTGCATGGGTAGATGCTATTAATTAGTTCAAATATCTATCATTCTCTTTTAATATTTCCATAGGCAGTGAGCCTCCATTTGAGCAGTGAGATTTGGGCAGTGAGCTCGAATGCATGTGCATTCCCATTTGTAAAAATACTTTTAACAAGGTATTAATATTTGTGGGTTAACCCCCATCGTGGTTTTTCCCTTAATCGGGTTTCCACGTCAAAATCTTGGTGTTGAATGTGTTATCTATGTTTTTTGTTCATATGTTATTAATTGATGCTGAAATGTTTATATCATTAAATTGATTCTAAGTGGTAAAGGAAGAGCAAAAGTAAAAAGGATTGAAAATGTGTGAAAACTGATTCACCCCCCCTCTCAGTTGTCCGGACCTAAACCAACAATTGGTATCAGAGCAAGGTTCCTTTGGAAAAGTTTAACAGCTTAAGGAAGATCTGGGAAGGCAATAAAAATGGATGAATATAATCTTCAAGGACAACTTAATCTCACCCTAGATGATCTTGAGCAGTCCAAGGTAGAAGTCCAAGAACTGTAAGATAATCTCAAAAAGGCTAAAGACTTCATTGAGATATTAAAAGAAAAGTTGAGAAAATCCAATGCAAAAGGAAAGGAGCAACCTCTTCAACTAGAAGACAAGGCGCTGAAAGAAAAGAAAAAAGAATGTGAAAAGTTAGCTAAAGAAGTTGTTGTCCTAAAACATGAGATGGAAACTGGGGTGATGAGACTAACCAAGGAAATTGAAGATAGGAAGAAAATTGAAGAAGAGATGAAGCAAAATTTGAAAGAGAGTAATGAAGAATGTTGCAGATTGGATGGAATAGCTGGTCTCCTAGAATCTAATCTACAAAGAAGCATAAACAATGAGAGAGAACTTGAGAGATAGACTATCACTCTCATACATGACCTAGAAATTGCAAATGAGTATAAGGAGAAGTTCAAAATAAGCTCAGCTAAACTCGAAGCACTAATTGAAGAATAGAAAAAGGATAATGACAAGCGTAATCTTAAATATGAGAAAGGTGAAAGCTCTGAATCTGGACAAAGAAATTTCCAACCAAGGAACAAAAGGAACAAAACTAGAAAACCTCTGGTAAGACATCCTAATGCTCAAAGAAATCCATCATTTAATGGAAATTGTTTTAATTGCAATAAATTTAGTCATAAAGCTATTCAGTGTAGAAGTAGAGAAAATCAAAATGGTCCATCCTTCTCTAGTCAATGCTTCAAATGCAAGAGGTATGGTCACAAATCCAATGAATGTAGAAGTGTGTTAATGAATAACTCAAATGGTAATTCTTTCAATGGCTACTGCTTTGCTTGCAATGGATTTGGACACATGGCTAATCAGTGCAGATCAAGAGGAAATCAAGTGTGCTTTAACTACAATAAATTTGGTCATATTGCAAGATTCTGCAGAAATAGGAACAATGGAAGAAGAGGTCCGGTAAACAGAAAACTAGATGAGTAGAAACAAGATAGAGATAAAAGAAAAATTGATGTGAATGAGATACAGAGTGAAATGAACAAGATTTGGATAAATAAAGATACAATAAATAATAGTGATGGGTCCGCACCGGAATCCGGTGCTGACAATTCCTCCGAGAATTAAATTAAAAGCTCTGGCTCAGGGGGAGATGCATAGAACATCAAATTCCCCTGGTTAGTAAGTGGGTACCTGAGTCTGGCACAATAAAAGAGAACATTCTGAATTGATCCAGAACCTTTGAAAGGATTTCTAGAAGAAAAGATGTCGATATGAAATCTTGAGGAGTGATTCATGAAGAACTATAAAAAATAATGTAACCGGATACAATTAGGGCAACACATTTATTACAATGCCAAATTAGGTTTTGCAAAAGATAAAAGGTCACTTGGTCACTCATTGGAATCACCTTGCATTCGAAGAAAACAAGAAGAAGAGCATTTGAGCTGCAAATCTAGAGACTGAGGTAAAGAGTGAATTCAACTGGGAATTGATCAACCCTAACCCCGCAAAAGAAAAAGGTACCTCTCTATAAAGCTTTGAATCTAAAATCTGTTGAGATGGCTACTCCTCATGTTGTTGACATTACTGAAAGGCCTCGACCCAAATTTAAGAAGCATCCTCACAAATTAATTGAAGTTGACCCGTTAGGTGCTTTTTCAAGTGTCCCGTATGGTGTGCTGCATGTAGAAGACATTAGGGTTTATATTCATACAAATATAGATGAGTTTGGAGATTCAAGGTATGTAGACTTGTTTGAGAAACAACTCAAGGATGAAAATGATGAAATTAAACCTGAGTATAAGGCACTACAGGATAAACACTTTATTCAGATTATGGGGTTTCCAACATTTGATGATGATGAATGGGTCCAATACGTCTTGAGTCGGATGCATGACGAAATCATTTAGTTGTTAAAACCATTCAAGATTACCAAGGATGCTATTAGAAATGTAATTGGGTTAAACTCAACCGGACGATTGCCCATGCTGAAAGCTGTGAAAAACCAGATAGTGACTGATGCTACTGGTGCTATGTTTGATAGAAGGACAATGACCATTAATGATATTATAGAACTAGATGTCAAATTCACCTCCATGGTGATTGGGTACAAGATTTACCACTTGAGCAGAGAAAATTTTATTTCCAGAATAGCCATATATGCTGCATACAAGATGCTAAAGGAAAATATTGATTATGACTTGTGTGAACTACTACAGAATCAACTGATTGAAAATTTAAACAAAATCAAGAAAGATAAGAAAAACACTTTCAAGTATGGTACATTGATTCCATGTCTATTCTTTTACTTTATGAATGAAGTACCTAGGGTAAAAGGTGTGCACTGGACTAAGGATGAGCCAGCTGCCATTCAGATTAGAAATCATCTTCGCAGCATTGGTGATTTCAAAGCTTAGAAAATTGAAATATGGGGTTACTTCAAGAATTTTCAGAGTATGATGCACTCAAGGGAAAGAATCCCTAATTCAATTGTTGACAAGTACAGAAATGAAATATGTTTCATGGTTGATACTGATCAATGTTTAATGGAAGCAGTGGAACCCATAACTGTTTGGATCATGCCCATGGGGTATGAAGTAGATGAAAGGATCCTAGATATGTATGCTCAACATCTTCTAAGCAAGCCCAAATACACAACGGTTGAAAGATTTGGAACTTATGAGGAGCTGAGTTTAAAGTTGCATATTGAGCTCAGAGAACCTAAAACCAATAGAAGAGTAAGAAAAGAAGTTGAGCAGTTAGCTAAAAATTTGGGCCTAACTAAGGAAGCTGTGAAGAAATTCAGAGAAAGAACAAAGAAGGATGAGAAAGAGAAACAAGATAAGAAACAAACAGGTGATCCAGTGGAACTCTCTTCCACTTCAAGAACTACTAGAAGCTTAGCTACTGCCTCTACTCCTTCCAAAATTGCAAAACTGAAAGCAAAATCATCTAGAAGATGGGAGAAAATGAAGAAAACAAAAACATCTCAGACCTATGAAAGCATAAGAGAAGAAGAAAAAGATACAGACTTAGACATTGAAATCAAGGAACTAAAGGTCACTGGAACAAAAGCTGAAAAACTAACCAAAGAAAAGTCCTACGGAAGCAAAAGGACTAGCAAAAAGTATAAGACAAAAGATTATGAGGAATATATTGAGAAGCCCACAGTCTCCCTAGAAGATGTGATAAAATTAGTCACTGTGGATGGTAATCTAAAACCCATGATTGAATTCTATGATGAATACAATGATATGGATAAAAGGGTGTTGGAGGAAGCAATGGTTAGATATCTTAACATCTACAACAAGGCATTGATTGAGATAACTTCTGAGTTACCACAAAGTCTGGCAAATATCTTGGAGTTGAGAAAAGAAAATGCCAAGTGCAAGGATATAGAGATCAGGGAACATGAGCTAATAAATTTGTGTCAAATTTCTCCTGATCAAATAGATATGATATTGAAGGAAGTCAAAGATGACTTTAGAAGCAAAAGGAGAATGAACAAACTCATGCTTGGAGAAACAAGTGAAATCGTTGAAGAAACTCAAGAGATTCTTTTGAAATCCTTGAGAAAGCACAATTTTCCCATAGTCACAAAAGAAGTTTCGGATGGTGACGAAGAGAACATTATTGAGCAGCAATTTGAGTTGGGTGAAGCCTCTATTCTGGAAGTAGAACAAGCAAATCAGGAGGAAATGGAAATGTTGGATAAAATAGTTGGTGCAGGAGATACTCCCAATCCACCTGATATGTCAGGGAAAGAGGATAATATTACTACTTCATAGAGCCCTATGGATCAGGTAGCAAATGATGAACAAATAGGAAAGAGTCCTTCTGTAGAGAACACAAAGAAAGATAAAGCAGAAGAAGATGGTGCAAATGTTGAAACACATAAAGTAGATACTAAGAAATCTGATGAACAAAATGATGGTTCAGAAAATGTTGCAAGCGACATTACAGATGCAGTAAAAAGTCTTCTTGAAAAAGAGATGAGTGATCTTGATGAACCTGAACTACTCCAAAGTCTAGCCAATCCAGATGCTCTCTCTCCAATTCAACTGATAAAATAGCATCATTCACCCAAGTAAAGGCTAGAGAAAAGATGTTAAAATTCCGCATGGAGGACAATGAACTACTGGGGCTTGCATCTGGGATCTTGGAAAAGTTAATGCCTACCTACCAAAAAAGTCCATCTGATTCCCCCTTTGATCACCTGAGAAATCTTGTAAGTTCTATGAATACTCATTTTGAGTCCTTTGAGAAGTCTGCGGAGGCAAAAGTTCAGAAAGTATTCTTGGATAAGAAATTTTGTGAAATAAAGAATCTGATAGGAAATGATAGACGAATACTTGGTATTAGCATAAAAAGTATTCAGAATGCTCTAAATGATGGAAGCGATATGTACAAATTCTATCTATCATGGCCCAAAGTTAATGAGGATTTTGAGAAAAAGATAAAGGAGCAAGAACAGAAATTGTCAGATCTCTCTCAAAATTTTGATCCTCTAATAGTTTTGCCTATAAGTCAAGAATGTCAAGTAATCAACCTGACAGATGATAAAGAGGCTTGTTAAAGAAAAGGGTAACATTATGAAGAGAATGTGTGAGCTCTGGGGATTAATTGCTCTTAAGTTAGAGATAATGTATAATGCACTATCTGAAGCTTAGAGTGCAGCTCAGACTAGTGATCCAACAAATCTATCAAAGGCAGAAGCATATTCATTTTTGTTAAGTGGGTACATCTCCATTTTGGATGGAATGAAGAGCACTTAGGCCTCTGAACTTGTACAAATAAAAACCAGTTTTGCAGACATTCTCAAGTTCATGTAAATAAGACTTAATGATTAATTGTACATATGCGGCAGTATATGCAAAATTTTTGTAGAGTTTTGGCTTGTGGACCCCACCCTTTTCCATTGATGTCAAAGGGGGAGTGAAGGGTAGTGAAAAATGAGGTACTCAGCAAAGGGGGAGCACCGGAATAAGTGAAGTACATGAGTGTACAGACAAAGGGGGAGTTGCACTAGACACAGTCATTTTTCACTAGTGTTGCCATCAATGCAAAAGGGGGAGATTGTTGGCAAGAGATACTGCTTTGCATTGATAAGTGTTATCAGGGATGGCAACTAAGATCATCCCAATCATCCGCATAACACAATTTGTTCATACCGGAAGTCATATTCAGAATTTGTCTAAGTCTAGGCAGCTAGGAACAGAGCAGTAACAGGGTCTAGTATTTTGGTCTGGATCTCTTCGGTGGGAAGTCATGATTAGCTATGAATCTAGGGGAGTCATATGCATTTTCAAAATAGTCTAACTCCAGATTTTTGTCCTCTGGTGATGAAGGTCTCAAAAGTTATTAGCCTTTGAGTATCGAGTTCCAGTTTGTCAGAGCAGACAAAAGAACAGGGTGACCTTGCAGAAGATCTTGACTCCGGATGTATGGAAGTTGATTGTTGAACAAATAGTGATGATCAATGATAGTGGTCAACATGAGTAATGATTTTTAAGAGCAATTTTTGGTCCGCACCTTAAGTTATGCATAGATCTAGCCAACAGAGCAGAGCATTCATAAAAGTTCTAAGTGTTGTTAAAGCCGACTGATATAATGATTGTAGATCATGTTGCGGATATATATGTTGGAAAGAGACACTGTGTGGCTTCATGAGTGTTTTCATTGATGGCAAAAAAGTCTATCCCACACATCTGTAGTACATAGTATGTCTATACCGGAAGTCAGTTTGAAGATTGTTTTGGTCCGGTGAACAAGAACAGAGTATGTAACAAGGTCTGACAATCAAGTCTGGATCTCTTAGATGGTGTAACCTAGTAAGTTACAAACTTGGGCAAGTCAAGAGGGGTATCATGACTACTGCATTCCAAAGATTTAGCCTCTGGTAGTAAAGCATGGAAAAGATATGAGCATCTGAGTATTGGGTTCTAGTCAGGTAGAGCAGACATAGGAAGAACTGACTGGTAGAGTATAAGACTTCAATCCGGATGAGTTAAAGGTGTTGATCAAACAATATGTGGGATTATACATTGTTGGATGACATGATTAATGACTTCTATGCCTATGTTTTTGATACGCATCACAAATCAAGCATGGATTCAGCCGACAGATCAGTAACTTGTAAATATCTTGAGTGTCCTTGTTGCTGACTAGAAAGTTGATGGAATCCTTGATGCAGATATATATACCAGATGGATTCCAGTATGTAGAGTGTGGAATGCACAAGTGATGAAATAAAGTGCGAAGAAAAGCAAGGATGAGTGTGAAAGCAGTAAATGAAGTCTGGTATGCGACAAAGCAACAACATTAAAACAGAGGAAGAATGAAGTGCATCAAATTAGTGTATTAAGCCTAACTGGAACTAAACTCTTGCATTTGTAGATGCCTCTCATTAGTTCAAATACCTGATTACCTTCTGTAAGTTCTATAGACAGTGAGTCTCTTGTAGGCAGTGTGCCTCTTGTGAGCAGTGTGCTCGAGTAGTGAGCCCTAATTGGCAAGTGCCATTTTGTACTCCTTATTCTTTTAACAGAGAATACAATCTTGGGTTAGTCACCCCGTGGTTTTTCCCTTAATAGAGTTTCTACGTAAAAATCCTTGTGTTATGTGTGTTGATTTTATTTTTGTTCTTATGATCTCATATGCTTATATGTTTTGATGCTACACTGATTATTAAGATAACAAAAAGAAAAGAAAGTAAAAGAAATTTTGAGATAACTGATTCACCCCCCCTCTCAGTTATTTTCCTTATTTCCAACAATTGGTATCAGAGGTAAGTTCCTCTAAACAAAGCCTAACAACTTGAGGAGGATCTGGGAATCTCAATGGATATATATGGTATGAAGGAACAACTTCAGTCTGCCCTAGATGATCTTGAACAATCCCACTCTGAAGTCAATAACTTGAGAGAAAGACTCAAACAAGCTGATGATTTCATAAATGAGCTAAAAGAAAAACTATCTTTGTGAAAAAGAGAAAGGAACTACAAAAATTAGCCAATCAGAGTGAAGTCAATAAGACTAATGAAGATCTGGATGAGAAAAATAGGCTATGTGAGAAGTTGTCAAAAGAAGTCATTATGGTAAGGCATGAAATGAAATCAGGGGTTATGAGATTCACCCAAGAAATTGAAGAAAAAAGGAAAAATGAAGATAATCTAAAACAATCCCTCAAGGAGAAAATAGAGGACTTCCACAAAATGGATAGAATAATCAGGCATCTTGAATCAGATCTTGAAGAAGCTAGAGATAATGAAGAACAACTTGAGAATCAGATAGACACTATTAAACAAGATCTTCAAACAACAAATGAATACAAAGAGAAATTCAAGATAAGCTCAGCTCAACTTGAAGTTCTTCTTGAAAGCCAAAAGAGGGTAGATGATAAGTGTGGTTTTAGATATGAGAAAGGTGAAAGCTCCGGATCTAGTCATAAGAACTTTGGATTAGGAAATCAAAGAAACAGGCCTAGAAGACCTCCGGTAAGGCAACCAAATGCTCAAAGATATCCATCCTTCAATGGATATTGCTTCAATTGCAATAATTTTGGTCATAAAGCAAGGCAGTGCAGGAGGAGAATAAATCAGACTAATCCATCCTTCTCCAGATAATGTTTCAACTGCAAAAGGTATGGTCACAAATCTCATGAATGCAGAAATATGCAAATAAACAATTCATTCAATGGTAGATGCTTTGCATGCAATAGAATGGGACATATGGCTAATCAATGCAGATCAAGAGGATATCAATCAAATAATCAAAGAAATGTTGTCTGTTACAATTGCAATAGATCCGGTCATATTGCCAAATTCTACAGAAGTAAAAATCAAGATAAAAAAGGTCCGGTGCAACATAATAAAAAACAAGATAAGGGTAAAGGTAAAGTGAATGCGGATGAAGTTCAAAAGGAGATGAGCAAGATTTGGGTGAAGAAGAGTATAGAAAATATTGGGGATGGATCCGCACTAGAATCCAGTGCTGATATTCCTTCCAGAAACTAAGTAGGTGAGCTCTAGATCAGGGGGAGTCACAGAGAAAAGCTAGTCAACTAGTGCCTAGATTCGGCACATGAAATGCTGCGGATTAAAAGGTTCTAAGAAAAACCTTCAAATAATCTTCAGTCAAAATGTGAAATATCCGCATGGAATTTTGTAAGACTTATAATTGCTCAAGTTAATCCGGTTCTAACAGCTATCCGGTAAAGCAGGATTTTCACAGACAGATCTGGTATGATTCAGAATTGAAATACTTTGATCTGGGGACCCATGGCATGATTGAAGAAAAGAAGATACATTGTCAATCCTCACTGACAATGATTCTAAGTTCAGCACAATGATTCAAGAAGATCTCTCTTAAAATAGGGTAACTAGATAACTTAAGTTGTGCATTTATTACAAAAGGAAATTAGGGTTTGCACAAGGATAAAAGGGTTCTTTCACTCATCATTTGCACACTTGCATTCGCGAAGAAGAAAAGAAGAGCTCTGCAACAAAGTTTCTACAATTCACTCAAAGATCAACTGGAAAATTGAATTCAGCCAACGATTTGTTCTGGCTCCTATTTCAAACCCTAAAGTGTAAAGAGGTACTTCCATTATGAAAATCTCCCTCTAAATCTTTTTCAAGATGGCTACTCCAATGGTTGTAAAGATCACTGATAGGCCGCGTCCTAAATTCAAGAAACACCCCTATAAATCTCTAGAACTTGATCCTTTAGGCGCATTTTCTAGCATTCCGCATGGGGTATTGCACATAGAAGATGTTAGGGTCTATATCCATGCAAACATTAAGGAATTTGGAGACTCAAAATTGATGGACATCTATCACAAACAACTAATAGATGAGAGTTTTGAACTCAAACCTAAATTCAAGGCCCTCCGGGATAAACACTTCAGACATTACATTCACTTTCCATGTTTTGCAGAAGATGATTGGGTCCGGTATGTCCTAAGTAGGATGCATGATAATTTCATGTGGTTAATGAGGCCCTTCAAAATCATTAAAGATGCCATCAGGGCAGTGACTAGATGGCACTCATTCGATGGGTTACCTGCACTTAAATCTGTCAAGAACCAGAGAGTAACTGAAGCCACCGGATCTAAATTTGATCAAAGAGCAATGACCATAGATGACATCATAGATCCGGATGTCAATTTTGCCTCAATAATAATCAGGTACAAGATCTATCATTCTAGCATGGAGAATTTTGTGTCTGGGACATCAATCTATGCAGCATATCAGATGCTGAGGGAAGATGCAGATTATGACCTGTGTGAACTTCTTCTAAATCAACTATTAGAAAACCTGCAGAAGATCAAAAAGGATAAGAAGAATTCCTTTAAATATGCTTGTCTAATACTGTGTCTATTCTTCTACTATATGAATGAGCTACCCGGATCTAGTGGTTGGGTTTGGCAAAATGATAAATCAGTTGCAATCCAAATTAGAGATTATATGTATGGACTTGGTGATGCTAAAGCTCAGAACACAACTCTTTGGGGTTACTTTAAGAAGTTCCAAAGCATGATGCAAGCCAGAGAGAGGATACCTCAATCCATAGTTGAGAAATACAAGGATATAGTGTGCTTCATGGTTGACACTGATCAATGTCTAATGGAGGCAGTTGAGCCCAGAACTGTGTGGATAATGCCTATGGGATATGAGGTCGATGAAAAAATCTTGGAGCTACATATTCAACACCTATTGAGCCAGCCTAAGGACCCTAAAGCAGAAAGGTTTGGCACCTTTCAAGAACTAAGTTTAAAAATACATGTTGAGTTAAGACAACTGCAGATAAAGAGGAAAGTAAGAAGGGAAGTTGAGTAAATTGCCAAAAGATTTGGCCTATCAAAAGAGGTAGTAGATGCAAATAGAGAGAAAATGGAGAAGGCTGAGAAAGAGAAACAAGAAGCAAAGAAAGGAAATGTTCCAGTACAAGCCTCCTCCCGGACTAGATCTTCCAAGAGCTCTGCACCTGCCACTCCTAAAAGCTCAAGGGCCACCAAAATGGAAGTCAAGACATCTAGAAAAGGAGAAAAGAGGATGAAGACCAAAGTCACAAGGTCATACACAAGTCTTAAAGATGATGAAGAAACAAAATCTGATGAGGAAATCAACAAAATGAAGAAGAAAAAAACATCGGGGGAATTCTCTGCTAGTAAGAATAAGGAAGAAAAGGCAGAGGAATTTGTTGAAAAGCCCACTCTTTCCATTGATGACATCATCAAGGCAGTTACTGTAGATGGAAATCTACAGCCAGTAACAGAGTTCTATGATGAATACAGTGATACTGACAAGAGGATTTTGGAAGAAGCTATTGCCAGGTACCTGAACATTTACAAGAAATCTTTCATTGAAATTATATCATTAATTCCTAAGAGTCTAGAAAAGGTACTTGAACTAAGAAAATAGAATGCAAAGGAAAAAGATCTAGAGATTTGGGAACAAATAATGATTTAGCTTTATCCTTCTATCACTCCAAAACAAATGGACATGATTTTCAAGGATTGTAAGGATGAGTTTTGGAGTAAAGCAAGAATGAATAAACTTATGCTTGGAGAAACTAACCAAGTAGCAAGAGAAACAAAAGACATCCTCTGGAATGCTTTCAAAAGATTCAATCTTCCTATTGTAGAGGAAACAGATGAAGAACCCTCTACCATGGATGTTGAAGGATTAAATGTAACCAATGAACAATCTTCTGATGTAGAAGGATCAAAAGAGATAGATGAAAAGAAGTCTAAGAACTTGGATTCCTCTGTTCCAGAAGAGGAAGTTCATGAAGTAAAAAACTCAGGTGACATCTCTCCTCTGGATCCCATTGCAGACATTCCAGATTCTGAAGCTGAAGGAGAAGGAAGAAAAGAGGAGAAAGTGAGTCAAGAAGAGGAGGTTAAGGGAAAAGAAGGAGAACAAGTAGAAAAGACCAATGATGACGGTTCTTATATCCCAAAGAAGACTCAATCACCAGAAAGAGACACTGTCGAGGTAGTGAAGAACTTCTTAAACAAAGAAATGATGGAGATAGATGAACTTGAGCTATTTCAAGGGCCACTAAATTTTGACTCTCTCTCTCCGATTCAGACAATGAAAATAGCATCTTTTGCTCAAGCCAAAGAAAAAGAAAAACTCCTGAAATCTCACATGGAAGACTATGATCTGTTGGAGATTGCATCCAGGATGCTGGAGAAGATCATGCCATCATTCCAAAAGGATCCTTCAGCCTCTCCATCCGGCAACCTGAAATCTTTGGTAAATTTTGTTAGCACTCACTTTGAATCTCTAGAAAAATCAGTAGAAGCAAAGGTCCGAAAGGAGTTTCTGGGAAAAAGATTCACTAAAGTATAGGGACTCATTGCTAATGATAGGACCCTAGACATTGGAATAAAGATCCTTGAAAATGCTCTTAAAGATGGTGGGGACATATACAAATTTTGTCTATCTTGGCCCAAAGTGACAAAGGACATTGAAAAGAAGGTGAAAGAACAAGAAGGTAAACTGTCAAGTTTATCTCAGAATTTTGATCCCCTTACTACCTCTTTAATGAATCAAGAATGCTAGGCTATTGTCATCATAAATTAAATTAAGAGGCTTGACAAAGAAAAGAAGAACATAATAAATAGAATGAGTGAACTTAGAGGGATAATTATACCTAAGCTAGAGGCAATGCATGAGGCCTTGACAGATACTCAGACCACAACCCAGACCAGTGATCTGGCAGATTTAAGAAGGGTAGAAGCATATGCATTTTTGTTGAGTGGTCATATCTCCATTTTGGATAGGATGAAGTAGAGTTGGGCCACAAAGTTTGTATAGTTTAAGACTACTTTTGTGGATATACTTAAGTATATTTAAGTATAACATATATATATACTTATGCGGCCATGTATAAGACAACTTTTGCAAATTTTTGGTATACAGATTCCACCCTTTGCCATTGATGTCAAAGGGGGAGTGAGGAGTAGTGAAAAATGTGGAATCCAGCTAAGGGGGAGCTCCAATAAAACAGTGCAAAAGATAGAGCATCAGCCAAGGGGGAGTTACTGCGACACTTAGCCATTTTTCACTAAGTGTTGCCATCAATGCCAAAGGGGGAGATTGTTGGCAAGAGACACTATGTGGCTTCATGAGTGTTGTCATTGATGGCAAAAAAGTCTATCCCACACATCCGCAGTACATAGTATGTCTATACCGGAAGTCAGTTTGAAGATTGTTTTGGTCTGGTGAACAAGAACAGAGTATGTAACAAGGTCTGACAATCAAGTTTGGATCTCTTAGATGGTGTAACTTAGTAAGTTGTAGACTCAGACAAGTCAAGAGGGGTATCATGACTACTGCATTCCAAAGATTTAGCCTCTGGTAGTAAAGCATGGAAAAGATATGAGCATCTGAGTATTGGGTTCCAGTCAGGTAGAGCAGACAGAGGAAGAACTGATCGGTAGAGTATCATACTTCAATCCGGATGAGTTAAAGGTGTTGATCAAGCAATATGTGGGATTATACATTGTTGGCCGACATGATTAATGACTTCTATGCCTATGTTTTTGATACGCATCACAAATCAAGCATGGATTTAGCCGACATATCAGTAACTTGCAAATATCTTGAGTGTCCTTGTTGCCAACTAGAAAGTTGATGGAATCCTTGATGCGGATATATATACCAAATGGATTCCAGTATGTAGAGTGTGGAATGCACCAGTGATGAAATAAAGTGTGAAGAAAAGCAGGGATAGGTGTGAAAGCAGCAAATCAAGTCTGATATGTGACAGAGCAACAACATTAAAACATAGGAAGAATGAAGTGCATAAAATCAATGTATTAAGCCTAATCGGAACTGAACTCTTGTATTTGTAGATGCCTCTCATCAGTTCAAATACCTGATTACCTTCTGTAAGTTCTGTAGACAGTGAGTCTCTTGTAGGTAGTGTGCCTCTTATGAGCAGTGTGCTTGGGTAGTGAGCCCTAATTGGCAAGTGCCATTTTGTACTCCTTCTTCTTTTAACAGAGAATAAATCTTGGGTTAGTCACCCCGTGGTTTTTCCCTTAACAGGGTTTCCATGTAAAAATCCTTGTGTTATGTGTGTTGATTTTATTTCTGTTCTTATGATCTCATATGCTTATATGTTTTGATGCTATAGTGATTATTAAGATAACAAAAAGAAAAGAAAATAAAAGAAATTTTGAGATAACTGATTCACCCCCCCTCTCAGTTATCTGCCTTGTTTCCAACAATATATATCTGATAAAATTGGATGATTCAAGGTGTGCGGTGTATGTGAATAAGGCGTATGTGAGAAGAACAGAAATCTAAAGTATGAATGAAGGCATAACAGTAAGAAGAGCGGAGCAAAGATTAAATGTGTAAGATCAGTTTTTGTACTTAACTAGAACTAAAATTCTTGCATGGGTAGATGCTATTAATCAGTTCAAATCTCTATCATTCTCTTGTAATATTTCCATAGGCAGTGAGCATCCATTTGAGCGTTGAGTCCGAATGCATGTGCATTCCCATTTGTAAAAATACTTTTAACAGGGTATTAATATTTGTGGGTTAACTCCCACTGTGGTTTTTCCCTTAACTGGGTTTCCACGTCAAAATCTTGGTGTCGAATGTGTTATCTATGTTTTCTATTCATATGTTATTAATTGATGCTGAAATGTTTATATCATTAAATTGATTCTAAGTGGTTAAGGAAGAGCAAAAGTAAAAAGGATTGAAAAAGTGTGACAACTGATTTACCCCCCCCTCTCAATTGTCCGGACCTAAACCAATAGGTCAATGTTAAATTAAAACAAAAGTGATATAACTTGAATCACAGGCTCCATAATACTCATGGGCATTAGGGTTTAGGCTCTCATAAATAATCAAAACCTTAATTTTCTAACCACCTCACTAATTCCTGCAATGTATCCACTGGGATCTTTTGCACACCTTTCTGAATGAAGATATTCTCAACATCATGAAAGTATCTTGATGAGAAATCTATCACCACCTATCAAATCATCACCATCTTAAAAGCATAATGAACACTAACAAGACATCATTAACTAAGAACAAACAGAGACAAGGATATCATCATAACACAAACACCTCCAGATCAAAACTCCTTATGAAGAGTAAACTTCTGATGAAAACCCTGAGCAAACAATGTCTACCATTCTTGTGAACACCACCATCATGAGAGATCTCTTGATGGTCCATCCTGATGTCCTATGCACTCTTGACATAGGACCAAACTTAGCAACAATCAAAACTTCTACATCACATCAGTATGAAGACATCAAAACATCCTGATGAGATAAAGATCAATATGAAATCCTCTTTGAGCCATGAACAACAAGATGATCCAACATGATCAATAAATGTCATCACATGTAAGATGTCTCTTCCACATGTAACATGTTTCTCTGCATGACAAGACATTCACTCATAAGGTCATCCAAGATCATATAAGCAAGGTAAACAAGGTGAGCATTCATTGTACCCCTAAACATCTTAACAACACCTTGTTTGCATCAAGTAACAACTACAACATCATCACCTTAAAACCATTCAAACAACTACAACCTGAATCCATGATGAAGGTAGGAACTAAAACCCTGGTGAACATAACAATTACACCTCCTGATGAACACATTAACATTCAAACATCATGTGAACCTGAGAGACCTTTTGTGTTTTGACATCAATGACAAACCAAAGCCACCAACAAAATCCCCCTTTGGCATTGATGTCAAACTAACATTGTACTTCCTCCTTTCCATCTTCTCCCCCTTTTGACAACAATGACAAAGTATAAGATCCCCCTTTCATAGACATGATAGCAACATCTTCAATATTCTCAATATCTGCATCTTGTTTGACCATGCTCTCATACAACACTGTACCTGTCACAAAGATCCAACATGAATTGACACATAAATATATCTGTCAAGACAAAAGACACTATTTGTAGTCCTTCACTTTTCACTACTCCATTACATACATATACATATATACATACATATATAATGTGAGTTTGTTTTATGATTGTCATTATTGCATATGTTGTAATTGGCTAATTTGAGTAATTTATCCTAAATATGATCTTATGCTTATTATGCTTTATGTACCTTATGACGTTTGGAATGGATATTAGATCCATACATGGCTTGTGTTTTATGCTATAAAATTGTATGAGGTACATTGTGAAATTGTATTTCAGTGTATGAGATCTTGAGATGCCTTGATCGATCATGTATATGTCTTGATTTATTTCTTAGGTTTGTTAATCCAATTTATGATGTGATTTATATGGATGTGTTCCACACTTTGTTTTAAGATCATTTGATATGTGATATATCTTGTGTGTGATTGGGCACTTCTTGGCTTAAATCTATTTATGCTTTGCCTATCTTTCTATAATGAGATTCGATATTTACATTGAGTGCATAGAACTATAGGGATAAGCCAATGGGAGGTAGAGGAAGAGTAAAAATGGATTACCCACTATCTCACTCCATGAGCTATTGGGTAATGATACCCTAATGGTGTTTATCCAACATTGCTACATTATCTTGGCCAAGTGTGACCTAGGGAACCTTGTGATAACCTTGTTTTTGCCCTTTATGTCATGTTTTTCTTAAGTTTGGAGTCATATAATGTCCATATATCTTGGAATGAATTTTCTCGTGTGTGAAAGTTGAAATTAATTAAAATTAAATGTAGACTCGGATTTGTGTGAGTTAGGCTTTTTAGTGATGTCATAAAATGTTATCTTGCCTATTTTTAAATAAAATTTAACCTTTTGGTCATAGTAGATATGTTAGAATGTGTGTAGAGGCTTCTAGAAAGCCTTAGGAGGCCTTCTAAACCCCTCTACGTATCCATTTATGAGGTTCAATAATGGTGAAGGTGGATTATCTTCCACCCCACATTGGTTGAGTAATAAAATTTGTGTGGGCATCCCATGGTTTTGTAAGAGATATTAAATGTTTTCTAAGAGCTTTAAATGATTTTGTAATTTCATTTAATTTTTTGTAAGAGATTTCAATTTAGGAAGTTACTTTGTTTGACTTTGGGTTTGTACTTGGGTGAGGATGGACAAGTATCACTTCTCCATTGGAGGAGAATAAGTGACAAGGCTTCTCCTTAAACCCCCCTCCATAAATTTGAAAGACGTTGATTGTTATTGGAATCATTATTCCACTTGAGACTTAGATTTTTAAAGCAAGGTTGAAGGGGATAGAAAAGTAAAGGATAACTTGGGTGCTCTTTGATGTAGTCATGGTTGGAGGATCCAATTAAGGAATATCCCACAATGTAGACTAATACTCAAACACACAACACAACTCAATTGATTCTATATATAAATAGAAACAAATATTTATTGATTCACAATCATGTAATACATTACTATCTACTGCAATGGGCTTACAACATGAGGCGTTAGCCTTCTAAGATATAGGGACACAATTATGTGCATACCACATAACTCACATATGATACTATAATACAATGCTCTTGATATGTTACCAAACTATGCACCTTCTCTTTGAATTATAATTTAGCCATCTAATCTATCATGGATGTTCCTTTACAAAAGTTTGGAATGGTGTTTATATAGTGATTGTTAGCCTCTAGAATGATCCATGTTGACTACAAGGTGGTGCAAAGTTTGATGCAAGATGAAATGCGTAATCATGTAGTGTGTAGAAGGGGACCTTCTAGGATGAATGTGAAAGGAAGTAGAGATGTGGAATATGCATCCTACACTAATCTATGAGAGGAGGTATGCACAAAAATTAAATTGATCAATTACAAATAAATAAACACAAAATCAATATACAATAACATAGTGATTTACATGGGGAAAACCCTTTTGGGAGAAAAACCCCACACTTGAAGGAAAATCGATGTATTATTTAGTAATCAATGGTTACAATACACTTGAATATTCTAAGCCTTTACAGAAGTATTACCAACAAGAGATCTAGAGCAATTCGGGTCGCATAATAGTACCTACAAAACTCGTGTTATGAAACCTCCATCTCAAGTACCCAATAAAAAAGAGAAGTAATATATGAAACCATCAAATAGTAATTAGGAAACCATGAGCTAAAACCACCTAAAATGTGGCACCTCAAAATCGAATGCCCAAATCCCAAGATGAGTCCATAGGCTAAAATAGCATTTTCCTTCCACCAACCATAAGCTCATCATAATCCACTCACCAACTTGTGTGCTCCATTTTAGTTCCATTATCTCCATTCAAGGATGCCTTATGACATGTCATCACATGCATCATAAACTGGCCAACACGTAAAACTCCCTCTTACATCTCTCCTATGTGTCATAGATGCTCTTATATTTTCAATATTGGAGGCTCAACTTCTAGAGGCCTTAACTTTTGATCTGGGAAGCTGATTGAGCTTATTTTGTAAATTGAAAATCTCAAATAGATCCATGTTAGTGTAAGTAGCTTGCTTCAATTAAGTTCTATTTCAATATTTTTTGGGGGCCAAAATCAACCTCTAAAGCCCTAAAAATTATATTTTTGTATTAAATAGCCTAAAAATTGTATTTTTTGTTCTTTACATTAAGATGCAAGGTTGAGAAGTATTTCCTAACATTCTTCCACTTGTCAAACAACTTGTAAGAGCAAAGGGAATACCAACATTGTCAACTACCTAGTAGGGCCTGAGAGGCCCATAAACTTATTGCACCACCCAAACTTCTATGTGCTAATTGGCTTCGTCAATCCATCCACAACATTCTGCAAAGTGTCAACTTTCTCCAACATCAACCTCTAATCCTCCACCATGTCATGAACAAAATTGTACTTGAAAAATAAGAAAAATGGCGCATCTTTCTTTTTATATGTGTGGTTGTGTGTGAAAATTAAGGTTATAAATAAAGTATGCAAATTAAAGCTACCTAAGACTATCTCCAACTAGCCTAATCTTAATTAACAAGCATTTGAGCTAGGATTGGCAACAAGACTAAAAATGGGATAGACTATGCTAACTAGACACATGCAGGACTTGGAAAATAGACATGCAATGTTGAAACTAGGGATAAAGGAGTATTAGATGCACTTGGATAGTAAAGTGGTCTTTAGGAAAGTTGTTAGAAATTCTATTTAATAATTGCTTGTGAAATCTAGAAGTGTCTAGAGCAAAGGACATGGATGCCATTGTTAGATAGAAAAGAGAGACCAGCTCAATAAAGCAAACTAGGTCAAACCCTCTTCTATCCAACATTAGGACACAAGTTGAGCTTGGCTTCTACCCAAGAAGGAGAGCCAAACTACAAGTGCTTTGTCCCTTTGTTGTATAAAGGAGAATCAACCAAATCCAACCAATCAAGCCAGGGTAAAACAAGAGACCCTAATTAACAAAGATTGGAGCATAATAGATTGTTGGAAATAGAAACCCAGAAACTAAATGAACATCAGAGATCGGGGAATAATTCAAAACCTAGATCTGGGAGTAGAAATGCCAAGGACTAGGGCACTTGGGCATCCTAGGATATTTTTAGGGTTTGCAGATTGTGATAATTTTAGTGTCTTCACCTTCTTATGTTCTTGTCTCCTGTAGCTTGGTTTCTGCAAATTCCTCCAGATCTGTCTTGCACACACACACAAGAAGGAAAATGGTTGGGTGCTATTTAGGAGCTTGCCTAAGTCAAGATCTGTGAATGGTGTTTCCACCTCCATAATAGAAAAGATGATAGATAAAGAGCACATGCCCTAAGAGGATAGAGGCAAATCTGAAGTAGAATGGAATGTTAGAACAAAGAATGAAGGAAAGAAGTCACCATGAGCATGAAAACCCTAGCATGCTTGATGCGATGTTACAACTTGACTGAAGAAGTTGGTGTAGTTCAAAGAAGTAGAATGATCTTCAAAAGACCTATAATAAGTTAGTGCCGCAACAATAATCCACCATAGAGAGCTTTAGAGAAGAGTAGAGAAGAAGAGAGAGTGTGAGAATCCTTCAAGAAGTTAGAGATAGCTTAGGTGTGTTCAAATGAATAAACTAACTTGCTTTATATACATTCCCACTCACAAACGATGAATAAAACTAAATAAGGCTGACAAGAGGAACCACTTATGATGCCTTAAGTTGACATTCCTATAAAATAGGTTAGGGCTAAATGGGGGACCAGGGCACTTGGGCGCCCTTGTCCTTTAGCCCAAAAATCCTGGCACAAGTCACTTAAGGCGTTCTTAGGTTGGTCTCATAGTTATTTTGTTGGATTTTATCATCGGGATCGAGAATTACACACTTAATGCTAAAAAGAGTGTTAAAATTGGTCCTGATCAACAAGTGTAAACATTGTAGGTCCACCCAGGTGCTAAACTAAGTATAAAATGCTAGTGTACACATTTTATGATGTAACATTTAGCCCCCACTTTAGCATGGGTATGAACTTACATTCAAACTCACACTAAAGGATGGAGAAGACAAATTTCAAACACAACAACATAGAAACCATAGAATGTCACTAAAATTGAGGGATGATTAAGCCCCCATATATGAAGCACTTAGAAAACATGAGATAAGACAAGACATACACAATGCATACACTTGATAAATCATGATGTATACACGCAACACACAAAGCATAGATGTCATACACAAAGTATACATGCAATAGACAAAGTATACACACCATACACACAACATACACGCTTGACATGAAGTATACACATAAGGCATATAATACACATGAAACACACATGGAACACACACAAACCATTCAAGGAGAATAGTCCAATAGTTTAAATGATTTGATCTATAGTTTTCTAAGATTTCTAATTTTAGTTTTGATTCTAAGTTTAAAACTTTCCAAATGTCTTCTTTCCTTTTTTTCCTCTAAAAATTGTTTTGAAAAATAATAATATATTAAATAGGATAACTACTTTTCAATAGCTTTATTTAACTATATATAGGTATATATTTTCCATATATATATACCCTATATATATCTAAATAGAATTAAGAAACAAAGTGCTAAAATATAAATAAGGCACATATACAAATATTTATATAAATAAATATATATACAATTATATATTTATTTATTCTATTATTTAATATTTAGTTTAAGTTTAAAGCCACATGGAGCCACTCCTAAATTTGCGCCATTCAAAAACCCTACCAAGCGTTCTCGTGAAACCTTCGTCTACTACAACGACTGTTCTAACCTTTTCTTCATACATGAACTCTGGGATCTCTAGGAATGGAAGGTCACCTCAATCATGTAGCTTGGCATCTTCAAAGGCTACCGGTTACTTAAGAATTTTAGAAAAAATATCTTTCAAAGATTTTGTGGATGCAGATGAGGGCAAGGACATTAGTTTTGTGGTGGATGGTGGAACTAATGGTAGATCTGGGAAGGGTGCTAGGGTTTCTGCCTCCAGCGTTGGTTATTTTGGAAATGGATTTGAAGGTAAAAAACCTCTTTCTAAAGTCAATGAAATGCGGGTGCTGTGCTTTACTACAGAGGCTAGGGCTTCTCCTGGTGTACTAAATTGGTGGCGAATAGGTAGTGCAGAGGGTATCCAAAAGATTGGCGATGGACAAGGGCATGGAGATCAGCCTTTGTTTGGTTTGATGGGGAAGATTGCAAACCAGACACATAAAGAGGGTGTTGGTGAGATGGCCTCTGTGGCTCAGTCTCTCCAATGTGCCGCCAGATCCTCACCTTCTATGATTTTTGGAGAGGAAATTTGCAGAGAAGTGGCTAAGAATGAAGTGTATTTAGCGAAGATGGGTTTGGTTGGAAGGTTTAGAGGTTTTTGGCTGAGTCTCTCTGAGATGCATTAATGGATTAAAGTCACCTGGGACCCCCTTTTAGAGGGGGATATATGAGGGTTTTTGTGGTGGCATTCGACAATGTTAGGGATAGAAATAAAATTCTTTGCGGCTACCAGTGGTTTTGTGAGAATTTCCCATTCATGTTGAAACTATGGCACCCTTATTTCAACCCTACCACCGAATCTTTCAATGCTACTCCAATATGGGTAAGACTCTCAAACCTTCCATTACAATTTTGCTTTGATTCCTATTTTGAAGATATAGGAAACTCATTGGGGAAGTTTTTGGGGGTGGATAAGGGCTCTTCCAACTATTTGCACATCGCCTATGCCCATATCTTGGTGGAGATTGATATTACCAAAGATCTTCCAATAGATACCTCCCTGAAATTGGCAGATGAGTGTTGGAGTCAGATGCTATATTATGAGGGTTTACCCTTTCAATGCTGTAGATACTTCAGTACAGATCATGTTGTTGCTCATTGTTCAAAGTGCAGAATGGAAGGTCAGGCTACTTGGTGGAAAAACATCTCCCCTCATCACTATTCAGTGGAAAAGAAGATTCTCGCCAGATTGATCAAACCCTCAAGGCTACCTTGAACGATGTGGTTGGCAACTGTAGGGATGGACCAAATGATTTATAGGACACTCTGAGAGCCATTGTGGGATCACCTCCTGATGGGAGGGATAACATTAAGGTTACTTTGGATCTTAAGTCAAATGAGAAGTTCACAGTTCAGACAGAGAGCTCAGAAACTTTGTCTCTTGGGGGAAAGGAAAACCTTCGAGATAAATTAGATGAGGCTGAGGGAGCGAAGAGGAAAAGTTGATGGTGGTGCAAAGTAAAATAAAGAAATGTGAGGTACTGTTCAACATGCACCTTCACTCCCACACCAAATGTGGAGTTAAAACGTCTGCATAATATGGAGATGCAACAAATAATAGAAGTTATTCTTTGGCTTCTTTGAAAGTCTTCTGATTGGTTGAAATTAATTTATAGCACCCCTATTTATGGGTTTGATGCATTATAAGATGATAGGTGTAGATAGTGTAATTCTAGGTTTTGGTTAGCTACTTGGTCAATGTTAAGCTCTAGCAATTTTTTTAGATGAGCCTGAAATGTTAAATATGTATGTTAAAATTTGGTTATTTTAACTCAAAGGGAGCAGTCCCCAAGACTGTAATTTACCAATCTAAAAAAATTTATATATATTTATTTATACATATAACTACAGAAAAGCCTCAAAAAGGAGATTCTTTGTATATACATAGAACTGTGTATATATACATAGAACTCTGTATATATACATAAAACTCTGAATATACACAATTCTATGTATATACAGAGGATGGAAAGATAGACATATATATACATATGTATGTATATATACATACACATACACATACACATACATATACACATACACATACACATACACATACATATATATATATATATTAAATGTGTCATAGAGCAAAGAGCTTAAATATTAATGAAAATGGCAACTAAAATTTTCATTAGCAAAGGTTTTTTTTATAAATATTATAGGGTTTTAAGAAAGAATCACATGCCGAGTTGGCCTCCACAGATCGCTAGCCTGTGTGACCGCCTATGGCCGGCACAGACTGCTGGCTTGTGGGGGGCCCTGGAGTGGGGGCTCTGTGGGGACGGGGTCCCCGACCTCGGCCCCAAGGCCTGTGTGGGGGGCGAACCGGTCTTGACCCTGCCGTCCCCCACACTAAAACATTTTTTGTTTAAAACTAAAAAAATAACAATACTCAACAAAATTCTTTTATTTTTAAAACTTTAACCTAAACTCTCTATTTTTTTTAAAAATAACTCTTTTATTTAAAATTAAATATACATACATACAAAGGGAATTGGAGGAGGTTCTAGCAAGAGAAGAAACCTATTGGAGACAAAAATCTAGGGAAACATGGCTCAGGGAGGGTGACAGAAATTCAAAAAAAAATCATGCTTCTTTGAAAGCCTGAAGGCATCAAAATCTAATCAGATCCATTAAGTTAGCAAAAGGTGAAGTTTTATCTAATATTCATTTAATTAGAGTAGAAGCAGTTAAATTATTTTCAGACCTTTTGTCAAATCAAAATATCACTTCAAATTTGGAGTCTCTTAATATGATTCTGGATTGCATTCCAGAGATGGTTCAAAAGGAAGATAATGATTTTTTGCTCAAGGAATTTACTTTAGAGGATGTTAGAGGAGTGATTTTCTCTATGGATCTAGATAAGGCACCAGGTCTAGATGGATTTACACCTCTTTTCTTTCAGAAGTGCTGGGATTTTTTGGGAAGGGATATTTGGCTTGCTCTGGAAGAGTCTAGGAGAAATAGGTCAATCCTAAAGGAAATGAATACAACTTCTATTGTTCTTATTCCAAAGTGCATATCTCCTAATTCCTTTTTTGAGTTCATACCGATTTCACTTTGTAACACCATTTGTAAGATATTTACTAAAGCAATTACTCTTTGTCTTGGTTTGATTATTCCTAAGATCATTTCTGAAGAACAAGGCGGGTTTGTGCTAGGGAAAGAAACTTCTGAAGGGGCTATAGTGGTTCATGAAATTCTTCATTCCACTCAGACTAATAATCTGCAAGCTATGATTCTAAAGTTGGATATGATGAAGGCCAATGATAGGGTATCTTGGGACTTTCTAATGAGGATTCTTGCTAAATTCGACTTTTCAAATAAATGGTGTAAATGGATTTTATCTTGCATATCAGGAGCTACTTTTTAAGTTTTGGTCAATGGATCCCTAGCTAGTTTTTTTCATTCTTCTTGGGGAGTAAGACAAGGTGATCCAATTTCACCTTTCTTGTTTATAATTATGGCAGAGGCTTTGAGTAGATTTATTTCAGATCAGAACATAAGAGGTTTTTGGAAAGGTTTGTCTATCCCTAGAGTCCCTTTTCCCTTTACTCACACTCTCTTTGCAGATGACACACTGTTATTTGGTTTTCCTTCCTTGTCAGAAGTAAAATGTATTTAGAAGGTTATTTCCAACTATTGTCAAGTCTTTGGTCAAGCAGTTAATCTTGGGAAATAAAAAATCTTCTTTTTCAAAACTAAGGTTTCTCTGCAGTCTCAAATTGCATCTTTTCTTGGTTTCAATATTGATTCCCTTCCTTCTAAGTATATGGGTGTTCCTCTTTTCAGTGGGTCTCATAAAAGTGAATTTTGGATCAAAGTTATTCAGACAATTTAGAAAAGGACAACAACATGGAAAGGTAAATGGTTGACTTTAGCACGAAGAATTGCCCTTATCAAATCAGTGTTAACAACTATTCCTATTTATATGATTATTGTTTTGAAGATGCCCAAAGGTGTGGTCTTAGAAATTGAGAAGTTTTTGAGAAATTTTTTATGGAAAGGGAATGAGAGTAAAGAAAGGAAAATTGCTCTTATTGCCTGGGAAAAGGTATTTTCTTAGATCCGGTTAGGTGGGTTAGGAATTCATAATTTGAAGAATCATAACTTGGCCTTAGGGGCTAAACTAGCTTGGAAAATCTTTGCTAAGCCTGAATCAAAGTGGTGTAAATTGATGCAATTAAAATACCTTGATTCTCCTCTTCTAGAAAGAGTATTCACAGTGTCTAATCCGCCCTTAGGGTCTAAGATTTGGAATTTCCTTATGGAATGCAGAAAGTTAATTCTCTGTCATCTCTCTTTGGTCATTCATAAGGGAAATAAGGCCTCCTTCTGGCTTGACTCATGGAATGGTTTCCCCCCTCTAAATCTTCAGCTGGGATTGAATCAAGCAAAAGAAGTTCTATCTAATGCATGGGGAACTAAGGTTCAATATTATTTTATATTCAGTTCTAAGTCAGGCTTTAATAGGGTGAAGTGGAGGGATTTCAACAACTATTCTTTCCCACAGGATCAAAAAGAGCTTCTCTCCTCTTTACTCAACAAAAGAATAGTAATATCAGATAAGGATGATGAGCTCATTTGGTCCTTTTCCAAATTAGGGGTTTATTCAATCAAAGAAGGGTATCTTTCTATTATGCAGTTTGCGAGATCTGTAGATTCACCTTGGCCTTTTTATTTGTGTTGGAATAAAGTTGTCCTTCCAAAAGTAGGTTCCTTTGCTTGGTTAGCATACACTAACAAAATCCTAACAAGAAAGAGATTAACAAAGCTAGGGATTTCTTTAGCTTTTCAATGTTTGTTTTGTGGTTTAGAAGAAGAAAGCATTGATCATCTCTTTGTCATTTGTGTATTTGCCTCAGAGTGTTGTTATTGGATTAGTGAGAAACTAAACGGGTTCTCCCCACTTCCAGGTAATTTACAATCTCTTTTTGATAGCTGGCCGTGCTCGAACAAAGGATCTTCATTCTCAGCCCTTTGCTAGTTACTCCTTCCATTATCATCTGGAGCATATGGCTAGAAAGAAATAGGAGAATTTTTAGAAAGGAATACAGATCTCTAGAGGATATTCTTTACTTGATTGAAAAATTAGTCTATGAATTAGTGGTGGCTCATCTCAACAAACCTAGTATTTCTAATCTTTCTTTTTCTAGTTGGGATTCACTAATGTTAAAAAGTTGGAAGTATCTTACTCCTCCCCCATCAAACTGCCTCTCTATTACGAAGAAAGTGGATAGAAATTCAATTGTATGGTCTCCTCCTTCGAACTTTCAAATTAAACTTAACTTTGATGGTGCATCAAGAGGGAATCTAGGTTTATCAGCTATTGGTTGTGTGCTTAGAGATTGCATGGGAGAAATTATTGTTGCCTTTTCTTCTTGTATTCAAGAAGGGACAAATAACCAAGCTAAGATTTCTGCATCAATGGAAGGATTAAAACTAGTTGTTCGTTGGGGAGTTCAAAATATCTGTGTAGAAGGAGATTCTTTGATAATTGTGAATGCTCTTAAGACCAAAATAGATTTTAACTGGCAATTGGAATATCTACTTTTGGAGGCTTGGAAGCTCTTGGATACCTTTGAAAAGTTTGAAATCAGACATCGTTACAGAGAAGCAAACTCACTTGCAGATGGTTTGGCAAATTTGGCTTTTGTTCATAATTGGAAAAATAAACATTTGAACTATGAATCATTAAAAAAGTTTTTTCATCTTACCCTTATAGTTCAGAAAGAAAGTGTTGTTGGTGTTGGCTCTTGAGAAATTGTATAAGGGCAAATTCTTCTAATGGCGGCAAAATAAAGATCAATGGTTGGCTTTGAATTTCTTTGGCGGGTGTCTTTGTAAGCCATCAAAAGTTCAGTAGTGATGTCATGTCTCTATTTTTAGAGACATGAAAAGTTTTTTATCTAATAGTTTCTTTTTTGTTGGGAGGTACCAAATTTAGTAGCAAATGAAAAAGTAGTTATTCTTTGCCTTATTATCTAACGCTGGCAAACTTGTGCAAAATGGTTTTCTGGGAGATTTTGTACTCACTTATTAATAGCTCTTTGATATCATCTAAGCTAGTTCTGAGATCCAAAGAAAGAGATAATAATGTGGTTTCAATTCTCACATGGCATCGCTTATTAAATATCTATCATTCCTTCCTGTTTGGCATTCTCAATGTGAAGTTTTCTGGTGAAGCTACGTTGCAAGTTCCTTGTTTTGATAAGCGGTTGCAATATGGGTTCTCTGCAAAGAAACAAAACATTGTATTTTCCCATTCAAAAGTGGGAGAAGCCTACGCAGGGGTTATTGTTGCCAAGTGCACTTGCAGAGGTGTTTAAAATCTATAATGAAGAGGTCTAGAATGCAATTATAACTATTTGTGGATGTGGAATGCTCAGGTTCCCCATGCCTATCTATCTATCACAAGCCGTCTCTCGCTTCCTGTCAAATGCAATGGATCTCATCCAAAATGCTGATGTGGTAAGGAATTTGGGTTTGTTGTTTGTCCAAGAATTCTTCTTTTCAGTGGACAAGTTTAATCTTGCACTGGTAGATTATGACTTGTACTCGGGGACTGCTCTTGTTGGTGGTTTATTCTTTCATAAAGACATTGACCTTTCTCCCCCTATTCACTGTGCATTCACATCCTTTACTCACGGACTGCAAAATGATTGTGTTGTGTCTTTTCAAAATAGCATCCATTGCCATGCAGATGAGCTCAGACCGGTCTTGGAAGGTGCTACAAGGGAGATATTCTAGGTTGTATTCTTCCTGATGCATTTCATCCCCCCGCCACCTCCTCCAGTTGGTGGTAATGAAGATAATGCTGAACCCGTTCAGCATGGTTTTTTAATTGAAGATTTAAATGGGGCAGACTAAGTTCAGGGTTTCTATATGCCTAAGTGTTAGTAATTAAATCTTTATTTTCAGCATGTAGTCTATTTTGGTCGGTTAATGTAACCTTTTGTGTAACGCCCGCCTTGAACACCTTAGAGAAACACACACTTATGCTAAATAAAACAGGAATTTTTTTTTTAAAAGATGTTTAAGATAACAAGTAACGTTAACATAAGCGTATTCTTAAAGATTCAAGGCTACATTACTTAACAAATCAACTAACATAACTTAACATTCATCAGTAACTGATCTAAAACTAATACACAATTAAGTAACTGATTCATATTCATTACATATCGTCAAATAATACAATCTACATGATCAAATACACAATTGAATTGCTTTCATTACACATAGATACATCATTACATCATGAATGACCTATTGCACAAATCAGGTATAAGATTATACACATACATTCTCATTAACTGATGCGAGTACAAATGTTTGCAAACTGGAATAAATCTTTTCTACACATGAATTTCGACGAGAGTAACCAATGGATAATAAAGCTCTTCCACCCGACCATGTGGAACCCTAAGGTCCACCCCCCGAGCTAGGAGTTAACATGAGGTCCCAAACAATGACAGTCAGGTAGACAGAAGACAAACAAGAACAAAGGACGATCAAACACCAATACAACATATGGCAGTAACAACACAACACAACTTAACTGACTTCCAGAGGCAACACATAACGAATGGGGAGAGTACAATTAGGGAATGCTAGGCTGCAGTAGGGAGAAGTGTCATCACATGGCTTGTCATGGGTTGTCCTGGTAAGCCTTCCTAGGCCCCGGCCCCCATCTTGGGTTGTCCTGGTAGCCTCTCCCGACTCCCGGCCCCCATACAACGCTCATGCGGAATCAACATACCTTTCATGAGGACAAGGTAGTTGATCTTGCCATACCAGGCCTTCTCATCTCATCTCAAGCCTAAACAAGCACTTGAGCCATGCGTGAGGCATCCACTTATCTTGTTTAGTGTGCTTAACTACCCAACCCCCTAATTCATTATTTAGGTTATCACTTGATTAATCTACTTCCAACGGGTTATCCTGACTGCCACTTTGGGCGCCGGCCCCACGTTGAAAGCCACTCCCCTACCTGCATCTAGAAGACCCTACTCAACAAACATAGCAAACATCATCATGACGACGATGATACATAAACCATGCAAGGCATTAACCATCTTGCATAACCATTATTCTGATATGAACATATACATGTAATAATGCAAGGCATTCACCTTCTTGCATATCATCTCAATTACAAAGACATACTCTTAATACATTTTCCATGGCTTCCAATGAAGTAACTCATAAGAAAAATACTTTTTCATGAATACCGACGTCTCCCCATTGTTTAATCCAACACAACATCCCAAACAAACAAATAAATAAATCACAACATTCATTAAGAGCCTTTCTACTCATCATGATGCATTCAGAATATTTACATACTTCCACTACACCATAACCAAATTCCTTATACATGACAAAAGGTGACACGACTTCAATAACTCAGGACACTTATCAACACATTACATGAAGTCGAAACACAACAACCTTGGCCTCTGGAAATGAACCCTTGACAACTTATACTTTGACCATTTCATACAATTTCAATTCACACTAACTAATTATCTAATACCTTTAAATCAAATTTCCAATACAATAATTATATATACCTAATCCTTAGTCCATTATCTTAACAAAAGGACAAAACCATATTAAAACCGATGTCAACCTAAATTAAATTTCATTAACCATAATATATATAATCACAACGATTTCCTTTAAATACATAATGACAACATTATTCTAAATTCCCAATTTTATTTGACTTTTGAACAATCAACTATACTTTTGAAATAATAATAATAGTAACAATAATTATTATCATTGTTATTGTAATAATAACAGTAATGATAATAATAATAATTATAATTATAATAATGATACTAATAACAACATTGATATTAATAGTACTTCTATTAATATGCATTCAAACACATTGTAAAGTAAATAAACATTCCTTAGGGTTAATCTAAGCCAATCAAATGAAATGCATACAAGAAAGCACGACTAACCTAGATTAACAATGACGGGTTTTAAACATCTCCATCAATGCATAAATGACTGGCTTAATAGAATAAAATATAGGGTACACCATTTGACATATAACTATTAAGAAATCAATTGAGCAAGAAATATTCAAAATTTGGAGCATAGACAGATCTCAAAACCAAACCATTTACTGGAATGACCTGCATGGAGAATTGACCGTAATGAAGTGGATGGAGAGTTGAATGTGAAGGGACTCTTTCCTAGAGCTGCCACATCGACAGAACTTATAGTAGAAATTAGGCAAGTATCAACACATGGACCTGAGTGACATCGATCTGGACATCTATGAACAGAACATCGCAGCATCTTCTCACATGTTGAACCGCAGGTTGGCATCACAGCATCACAAGGAATCCCATTATACTCCACTTTCATGTTGTTCCTTAGCTAAAGATACAGATGGCAGAGTTCTTTGAATTCTATTGTCAAGGTTAGGTTTCATTATTAATACCTATTTCATTAAACATGTAAACTGGGTAATATAGATCTTCAGATGGTGAGTACTAATTACAACTACAATATCACAATCTAAGGCCAAATGTAGTATACGGTACTAAACAATAGCCTTTCTTCTTAACTTATCAGGGGATTTTGTATATGATTATCAGGTTGCAATCTGTTACTGATAGAAACACGTATGATCAGTGTGGAGATATGCCTGGAACATTCATCTAAGCCAATGGGGATTGATGCATTCCCAAATCAATTTAAACTTTGTTAAATGTCTGAAAAGCCGTTATGACACTCAAATATTTTACTTTGAAAACTCGTAATGCTTGGCAAGCAAAACTGTGGACTGAATCCATTGTGGGAAAGTTTTATGTCATTAATTACTCTCAGAAATGCGCCCAGCCCTAATGGTGCGATCTCCCCATTATATTTGACTAAATTTTAGATTATAACCTCTGGCGAATTACAGAAACATAAGTTCTTAAGACATTTCCCAGCCAGATACGCTGTGGGTGCGATTAGCTATTGACGGATAACTTAGACAATGACTTTGTTAGACACTACAGCCTCCATCACCTTCTGCGGATGGTAATATTCGCCCAGCTCAAGGTAAATATCTGTTTTGAGGGCCAGCGAGATCACGGCAGCCCAAACTATAATGTAGACTGGTCAAAAGGAGGCATCGCCCCATAATTTTTGATGAAAGACGAAGACTCCTAAAATGATATGTAGAAAAGGCTTCAGACACTACAAACGGTAGCGAAACTGCCCAAGTATTCAGCTCATTATCGCGCCCTAGAATTACAAACCTAGCAATACATGCCATTATCCGTTACTATAGGATTCTCAGGCAAAATTACTGACGAGGGTTTTAAACTCACGATTGGACAATAAATCTGTGCAAGTTGCATGGCGTATTCCCTTGAGATCGCCAATTACCCATTTAAGAATGTTTGCAGCGCTGCTGCTCCCAGATTAAAACCCTAAAGCATAATGCACTTCCTTTGTGCCACTCTTAGACATCTATACTACAAGGATGAAACACGGATTAAGAGTTTGACGGTAGACAAGGAAAATATTGTATAACCGTTATCAATTTCCCTACGGCCTCAAGAATCTAACATCTGGAACATTTCCAAGGAGGACGTCCCACAGAGTGAAAAGCTTGCAGGATTCGAACAAAGGAAATTACTGAAAAAAAACTATAAAACCATCGTCTGGGAAGCTTACACCTTGCTACTAGACCGATTCACCAAATCTCAATTCCAAAATGTATTGTCATTCTCATGTCTTCTGGCCTACTCACAACACCTATGCAGAAAAGGCAGGTGCGGCCTGGTGACTGAACCGATATGGAGGGGTTAAAATGATCCCTGAGCATAGTAGGTTTAAAGGTCTTAAAATGGTATGCGCTAGACAGAGGAAACAGTTCATAGCCAAGGACGAAAGGGTTTTCTTTACACTGCTGTTGGAAAACAACTTTACATCAATGGTCACAAGAAACTAAGCACTGGCGAAGGAAAATTATGATCATAGAAAATACAAAATGGACTTAATCCCACATCAGACATTCAACAAAACATTCATCACATGCAGATTTAGGGATTGAGATAATTTGTGGAACCTGGAATCCCACGCTTGCCGATGGAAGATTGCAATTCAAACAGCTACCTCCTCTCTGTCCTGGAACCTGCAATTTTCTCCTCCTCAATCCTTCTTTTCCCCTGCCAAAAATTCCCCCCTCTTTGCCTCTACAAGCTTTCTTTTAATAACACAGACCCTTCCTTCCTCCAAGGAGCTCGGCACGCGATCCGGTGCATCTCCTTCCTCAAGAAAATATTTTTATTTTATTTTTCATGATCCCCCCAGAGTTATTATATATATATTTTTTAAATATTAGCACATAGATCTGACAAAGTTTAATTACCTTATGGCTGACCAACTAAATAATTATTAATAAAATTGTAATATTACAACTATCAATAATTTTATAATTATATTTTAATTTATTTTATTAATTAAGTTGTAAATCACCATTTACAACATGACTACAACTATTTAATTTATTTAAATATTTATTATAAATAATATTATATTAAATAATACAAAGTTTCTTACAATTTTTATTTAACAACACATAAACACATAAACTAAAACACATAAACATGCTTTTAAACATATATGAAATAAAATGCAAAAGTAAGAAGGTCTTGAAGCCTTGAGAGCCTACCCCTCAAGTTTTCAAGTGAAAGAAGATAGTTGAAGAAACCTTCCAAGAGCCTACTCCAAATCTCCTTATCTCAATCTCCCTTCCAAGCCAAATATCCTTCCCAAAATCCAATTCCAAAAACCAAAAGAAAATAACCCTTCTCACCTCCACAAGAGGGAGATAAATAGGTCTCAAAAACCATCCCCATGAATGAGGAGGTGACACTTGTCACCTTTTCATTCACTCTCTCAAGCACATATCCCCACATGTGCTCTCACACAAGTGTGATATATTGAGGAGTAGAGAGGTGACATTTGACACCCTCTCATTCCTCCTCAAGAGCACTCCTCCCCACACTTCTCCTCACACATGTACCTACCACAGAGAATAGAGCAGTAGATAGAACCTACCATAGAGTACCGCAAAGTCCATGTGGAGGACCGACTCCTAAAGGGGTGTTTTGGGAAAGGATACACCTTTAGATAGATATATAGGAGATATATGCAAAGCAATGTAAAGAAAGAGTGAAGAGTGAGTGAGAGTGTGTAAGAGAGACTTAGACCTACTGGTATGAACATGTATATACCTATTGATTATAAAGGAATATAATGGCTATATGACGCAAAAGAACAAAAAAACTCCCTCTTCTACAAACAACTCAACCACAACAAAAATACAAATGCACGACAATTGCACAAATTTGATTGCAATGAAATAACTTTATTTAAGAACACATTTGTAAATATATACAAAGGCTTCATTTATTTCTTCAAACCAAATCTACATAATCCATTTGCAGTCACACAATGCCACACTTTGCCTCGCAAGGCTCTATAATTCCTCCTCAACTCTCAGGCGATCCCACATGCCTCTGCCAACTCTCCTCATAGTCTCTGGCTTATTTTATCCTCTAGCAATCGACGCTAATGCTTTGTCATTCTGCTTTTTTAATCCTTCTTTAATGTCTTTTCATCTTCTCATTTTGGCATTTTACTTCACCTCCTGCACTCCCTTTGACCTGCGTACACAAAGAATGTAGAATGACACGTTGGGGCTTCATTTTCCACACTCTAAATCTGCAATGTTCTAGAAAGAAGTTCAAAACTTACGTGCTTCACTTTTATCCTTTTTATGTTTTCCATGTGATGGTTTAGCACTGAGTTTTATGGACTTTTAAAACATTTAGAATCTGCCAACATTGAAAACAAAATTTCTTTTGAATGCTGTGTTTGATCTTCTACTCCCATGTGAGACTTGCTTTGGTGCCTTCCTCATTTGAGTGCCTTCTTAAATCTGCCTTTTAAGTGTATTTACCTTTGTCATTTTAGGAATGAGTGGCTCCTTGCCATGTTACATTATTTACCTTGATTTGCTGCACTCCAAGGCCTACTTAGGCGATGCAAAATCTGCCTATGTGGCATGTATACTCATGCTAAAATGAGTCTTTGAAATCTTTGATTGAAAAGTTTATTAGTATGCCCAAATTAGACACTCATACTCTCTTCGATGTATCACAAATAAACTGTATTAAAACATCTTTGAGGAATTAAATACCTGCCTTGAATTAGGCACTCCAATTAAATTCTGATTTAAAACAACAAGAACCATTATGATATAGAATATAGCACATTAAATCTTATTGAATCAATTATCAGATCAAGACATAAATGTATGCCTTCATTAACTTCTACTGTCACTTGAAAGACATTTTGGAATTATTACGCGACTTCGAGAAGACATGCCAAAATCAAGTGTTAGGCTAAAAACCATGAATCTTCATAACTTTTTACCAGATAGTTGAAACTTCATCAAATCTTGCAGGGACGTGCACAATAGTATTCCTAAGGCCTCTACTAGATGATTCAGCTTCAAGTGCAATAGAAATCCATATTTTAATTTTCCTATAAACCGCCAGCACAACTCGCAGAATTTTAATATCTCTCAATCCAAAAGGTGTTTGATCGTGAAACCTTCATGTGTAATTCCATAACGGAATCATCCATTTTCTCGTCAGAGGATTCACTGCCAATCACCACGATTTTCCTCGAACAATTGTTTCATTGAAATCACCTTTTTGCATGCTAGGACGAGAATTTGGAAAAACACTCAAATTTTGAAATTTGATTGCACCAACCACATATATCACTACGAAACACCATCAGAAGCCCAAATATATCAAAATAAACCAAAATCAAACCTAAAAATATTTTTGGTTGAAGTTGATTGCATGTGCGCCCAGGTACTCTTGCATTAGACACGCCAGGTAAAAAGTTTGTGAGCATAGCTCACAAATGTATAGTGGAGTGATAGAATCACCCTTTCAAGTTGTATCCAACCTACAACAAACTCCATCACTGAAGAATGTGCACCAAAACTATTTCTTCCTCTTCTTCCAGCACCATGTCGGAACAACTGTCATCTTCCTCCCACAACTCCATACACCACTCATCTCTCCTCTCGTGGATTCACATCCACCATGTGCCATCCTCCTCTACCAAATTATCTCTCCTCTCCTCTCCTTCATGGGATCTAGCCCACTCATAACCGGCCTCCTCCACCAAACTTGCATATCACTCATATCACCACCTACAACATATAAATCTTCATCAAATACTCTATGGAAATTAAAGATTTCCATAGGTTCTTCTCCACACTCTTCAACTCTATCCACATCAAACGAAAGTACAAAAGCATCATCCAAATATGCAACAAGATTTACCTCTTCACTTGCTGCTGTAAACTCACCATTGGCTGCATCATTAACTTTGACCTCCTTTGCTGCGGTGCTTGTCTCCTCACCCTCAATCGCTGCAATCTTCTCCAACCTCTCATTCTCGACTACCAAAATTTGTGACAATAAGTCATCCTCTACCTCATCTTTTGTTACAACCTCTTCGTATTCCATCGCTGCATCTTCATGTTTCTCCTCTTCAACTACCTTTGCTACAGGCTCTTCATTGTTCACTCCATCCTCATCCTCTTTTTATTCACTCAGTTGTGCCTCTAATTTCTTTAGCTTATCTAATCGCTTGATTACATTTTTGATCATCCTACATATCTTGTTTTCTTCATACCATCTCCACACTTCCCAAATCATGGGCCCCTTAATAATATCTCCATCTCTTTCACTGCTGCAATCTCACCTTATGCTCTACAATATGCCATTACACTCTCAATCGACAAAACAAATTCTCTTCACGGCTTCCCAGATCTCACTTGCTTAGGACTCCTCTCTACCTGTAACAATCTCTTGAGCTCTTCTTTACTATGCTTCCTCTACTCTACCCGCAGGTCCTGGTAGATCCTCTCCATGCTCAAGACCTTTGGCTCTGATACCATTTGATGCAATAGAACAAAAAAAAATCCCTCTTCTGCAAACAACTCAACCAAAACAAAAATAAATGCACGACAATTGCACAAATTTGATTGCAATGAAACAACTTTATTTAACAACACATTTGCAAATATATACAAAGGCTTCATGTATTTCTTCAAACCAAATCTACATAATCCATTTGAAGTCACACAATGCCACACTTAGCCTTGTAAGGCTCTGCAATTCCTCCTCAACTCTTAGGCGATCCCACATGCCTCTACCAACTCTCCTCGTAGTCTTTGGCCAATTCTATCCTCTGGCAATCGACACTAATGCTTTGTCATTCTGCATATTTAATCCTTCATCAATGTTTTTTCATATTCTCATTTTGGCATTTTACTTCACCTCCTGTACTCCCTTTGACCTACGTACACAAAGAATGTAGAATGGCACGTTGGCGCTTCATTTTCCATGCTCTAAATATGAAATGTTCCAGAAAGAAGTTCAAAACTTATGCGCTTCACTTTTATCCTTTTTATCTTTTCCATGTGATGGTTTAGCACTGAGTTTTATGGACTTTTAAAACATTTAGAATCTGCCAACATTGGAAACAAAATCTCTTTTGAATGCGTTTAATCTTCTACTTTCATGTGAGACTTGCTTTGGTGCCTTCCTCATTTGAGTGCCTTCTTAAATCTGCCTTTTAAGTGTATTTACCTTTGTCTTTTTAGGAATGAGTGGCTCCTTGCCATGTTACATTATTCACCTTGATTTGCTACACTCCAAGGCCTACTTAGGTGATGAAAAATTTGCCTATGTGGCATGTAAACTCATGCTAAAATGAGTCTTTAAAATCTTTCTTTAAAATGTTTGTTAGTATGCCCAAATTAGACACTCATACTCTCTCCGATGTAACACAAAGAAACTATATTAAAACATCTTTGAGGAATTAAATACCTAGCTTGAATTAGGATCTCCAATTAAATTCTAATTTAAAACAACAAGAACCATTATGATATAGAATATAGCACATTAAATCTATATTGAATCAATTATCAGATCAAGACATAAATGTATGCCTTCATTAACTTCTACTGTGACTTGAATGACATTCTAGAATTATTACACGACTTTGAGAAGACATGCCAAAATCAAGTGTTAGGCTAAAAACCATGAATCCTCATAACTTTTTACCAGATAGTCAAAAATTTGTCAAATCTTGCAAGGACATGCACAATAGTATTCCTAAGGCCTCTACCAAACGATTCAGGTTCAAGTGCAACATAAATCCATATTTTAATTTTCTCGTAAACTGCCAGTACAACTCATGGAATTTTAATATCTCTCAATCCAAAAGGTGTTTGATCATGAAACCATTACATGTAATTCTAGAATGGAATCATCCATCTTTCTGTTGGAGGATTCATTTCCAATCATCACGGTTTGCCCCGAACAATTGTTTCACTGAAATCACCTTTTGCATGCCAGGACAAGAATTTGGAAAAATACTAAAAGTTCAAAATTTGACTGCGCTAACCACATACATCACCAAGAAAAACCATCAGAAGTCCAAATAAATCAAAACAAACCAAAATCAAATTTGAAAATATTTTTGGTTGATGCTGATTGCATGTGCGCCCGGGTGCTCATACATCAATATATAAGGGTTGTGATATCCTTGTATATGTGATATGATGTTATGCTTTAGTTATGATGTACTGCATATTAGATTTCCTTAATGTTTATTCATGTTTCTCTCATTTCCTGACTGGGGTATAAACTAGACTTAAAGACTTGACTAAGGACCAGATCTCTGGACTAGTTCCTCCCCATTTCTTGCCAACATTTGGTTCATTTCTGGGACCCTAGAAAAGGGCAGTGAAGAAAGAGAGAATAAATAGTGAAAGGGGAAGTGTGGAGTAGTGCAAGTAAGAAAACTGGAGTGATAAGAAATTTTTTTATTTCCTGTGAGAGATCTTAATTCTCTTAAGTTCCTACCCTTGTGAGAGGCAGGCATGCACTTAAGGGGATGACAAATTGAACAAGGGGAGGATCTGAAAGGATCCTTGAAAAGATGTAACTCTTCAGAATAAGCCAACCATGGGATACTTAAGGATTAATATTATACCAAATCAAAAACACCCATGGCAAAAGGGGATAACAAAAGATTAAGGAAAAACAAAGTAATTATACTTGCCAGAATGGAGATAAGAAGAGAAGAAAGACACAAACAAACCCAGGAAAGACAAGAAAGGTACCATAGAAGAATAGATAAGGCAAGAGAAATAATTAAAAGTCAGGAAAGAGAAATTATGAAAGAAAATAGTAAGTTGGATGAACGCGCCACTGAGGGTGCTACTGAGCGTGCCACTGTGGGTGCTGCCAGAGAGAAAAACATAAAAGGAAAGGAAATAATGAATGAAGAAGTCATAGAGGCTACCGTAAAATTGATACAAAGAGACATAGAAAATATTGAGCCTATTACAATACATATTGATAGGTCAACAAAACTTTTAAAGAGTATAGGATGAAGAATAGATGATTATGAGTAGTTGAGAAGTGCATGGAGGGAATAACATAACCAAATCCTAATCCTACCATAGATTTCCAAAACTCCAGAATATCAACCTAATTGGGCTAATGTTCAAATCAAAACTGACAAACAACATGGCAAGAATTACTAAATCCTATACTAAACCTTTATCCCCTAAATTTGGATGCGGATTACCTAGACAACTTGGTTAATCAGAGTGTAATGAAAATGAGAGAAGATGTGGTATTTAGAGAGATGAGTTTTGGTAATATAAGAAAAAATAATGAAAAGTAACCTAAGGAGAACACAATGTCATTTACAAATGAAATAAGATCCACGAGAATGAAAAGGAATTTTGAAGAGACACACCCCCTCAACCAGGAGTCACCTCGAGTGCCTTATAAATCAAGGAGAATTATTAGAAAAGATCAAAGTGAAATTGAGAGAGAAAGAGAAGAAGAAATTAAGAAAGATTTTGAAGAAGTTTTGGGAGAAGAATACTTTGATATTCATTTGCGGAGAGATAAAGGGTGAGAACATAAAACCCTAACACAAAGTCTAGAGCCTAAGGAGAAGAAAAACTAAGAAAACTATCAGAAAACACTAGTAGGTCCAGAAAAGAAAAAGAAAGAAAAGATGGATGCAATTATCAAGTTACCAGTATTTGAAAAGGACACAACTGAAGCTATAAAGCATATTTTTGTATTGGAATCAATCTAGAACTAGAATGAGATAACTAAAGATGACACTAAGTTGTTTGACTTCATTGGAACTTTGTGGAATGACGCATTAAAATGGTATAGAAAGGCATGCCCTAACCATGATAAATAATGGGATGAAGTGAAGGAGTTCTTGGAGAATTTTGAACTCTGAAAATATCGACAAAAGGGGTGAGTAAGATGAGAGAACTAATACAAAAGGAGGGAGAAACAATCAAGGAATTTGATAAAAGGTTTAATGACATAGTTTACAAACTAGAAGAACCCCTGACTGAAAAGTAGAAGATTAAGTGGTTTACTTTGGGAATAAGTCCTGATGTGAGAGCACCTCTAGATGGGAGAATTTTTGAAACATATGCAGAAGTAGTCACACTAGCATGCAAATTGAGGAACAGACTTGGTGCAAAAAGGACAAAAATAAGGAAAATTTGGAGTTATAAAGACTAAGATTGGAACTAGAGCAACTGAAACTCAAACAAGAAATTTTGGTGAAACAAGAAGATAAAAGACCAATCATATGGTGTTCCTACTATACAAAGGAAGGACACATCCAGAAAGAATGTCCAAAGATAAAAGGGGAAAGGCGGGCCACTACAATGAAAGTGGAGATAAAGACACTCCCTACAAAGAATAACATAGTCTATTGTGGCTAATGCAGAGAATGGGATGGTCGTGAAACAATGGATTGTCCATCACAAATGTTTAGGGTGAGAGTAGATGAAGATGAAAATGACTCATGGTACAACTCAAATCCTAAAAACAAAACACACAATAATACCATGGGATATGTCAAAGGCCTAGCAAAAAGGCCACTATATATTCAGGACCAAGGTTGTAAACAATCTTCATGGAAAAACCAAAAGAATATAAATACTATCCAGAATGCAAATCAAAACACTCCATATGAAAATAACTACAATAATGAGGATAGAGGAAAATTTGGAGGCTATAGAGGAGGCAGAGGCTGAGGTAGAGGTAGAAGAAGAAGAGATGAGGCCACTTGTTACAAATGCGGTAAACCAGGGCATTTTGCTAATGATTTTTGGGGTGAAAGAAGAAGGAAATGGTCATTTTGCAACAGTATAGAACATGATCTTTTTACATGTGACAAGGCACAACAGTACTTTCAGAATGCATCTCAACAAGGAAAAGGAGATGATGCAGATAAGTAAAAAGGAGCAAGAGTGATCATAAGAGTCCCTAAGGAAGAAGGTCAAGTCCTAAGGACCTATCAAACAGATAAAGATGGAAATACAGATCTATCATCATCCAATGAAGAAAATCAAATAAAGGAGAGAAAAACTAAAAATGACAAAGGAAAAGAGAAAGTAGCAGTAGTGACAAGACAAGGCACAAACACCAGAATGAAAAGATATGAAACTACTGAATTAGAAAGAGAAGAATTTGAGGAGGAAGATATATCCTTCCCGGATAAAAGGCAACATGATGAGATAGTACAAAAGACTAAACAGATAATAACAGAAGAACAAGAAAAGAAAAAACAAGTCAATCAATTCTTCATAGAATAAGAAGTTGCGGCACTAAAATAATTTACATCTCTAATGCACCAACATAATTTGGTGGAGAAATTCAAACAATTTGCTAAATATTGGAATAAGGAGAAGATACTACAAAACCAAGTTAGACAATTGGGAAGAAATGAAAGACAATGGAAAACAAAACCACTATTGCTAGATGCCCATATTGATCATAAAAAGGTTAAGAATGTCATGATAGACTTGGTGGCAGACATAAATATGGTTACTAAAAAGCTTTGGCAAAAACTAGGGAAAGCTAGAATATATCAAACACCTCAAAATATTATTTTGGCAAATGGTTCTAGCGTGTCAACCATTGGAACATGGAGACAAGTAGAAGTGAACCTGATGGGAATTAAACATATAGTAGATTTTGTGATTGTTGCTATGAAAGAGCAAGGAGACTCCTTTAATGCACTACTTGGACTAAGATGGTTTGTAGATGCCAATGGCATAGTTGACTCCCGCAAGGAAGAACTATCTTTTGTTGATAGTAATAGAAGTATATTCATACCACTAGGGCTATCAATGGATGAGACCTATATTGAAGAATCCACCAATGTGGAAGAAAATGAGGATTACCATAAGAACATCTACACAATCTCAAGATTGGAAACAAATGAAACAGAGGGAGAACCAAACTCTACAAGAGAAATAGAGGCAGAGAATGAGAATACCGACACTGATAGTGAAGAAGTCTTAGAAGCATGGATTAAAAATGAAGCGGGGCTTAAAAACCAAATAATGACAGGGATTAGGAGGATATGCATGGCTCAAACTAGTAAAGGAAACATACCACAATCCTCTGCACCAGAGGAAAATCCACCGCAAAGGGTATGCGCTAGTAGAACAAACCAAAATGAAGCATAATATAAAAAATCTTATCATAGTATGAAAGGGATCTCTCATATTAAGTTACCAAAGTTCTCAAGGGTTAAAGGTCTACAACAATAATTGGAGGAGATGGAGACAATATTTGTCGAAGAACAATGTAGAATGCAAGCAATACAACATACATTAGTATGTAATACAACTAACTGGTGGGCAAAACATAAAGAGTCAGTTCACGGTTGGCATACATTTACACTTCTTATCAAGGTGAGATACTTACCAGAACATGGGGAATGCAAAGATATATCTAAGTATGAAGGTCAAACTCTACTGCAAGATCACTTAGCCACTTGCATAACAACATGGGAGAACATGAAAGAACACAACAAGGAGTTATACACCCATTTGTTCTATTGGACATTAACACCTATTGCCCAAACTTGGTATATTAACCAAGAGAGAAGGAAGGAGACAAGGGATTGGGAAGAACTACAAGTTGACTTCATACATACATTTTATGTTTGGAACCCATAAAAATTAATACATATTGCCTTTGATAAAATAAAAGAAATAATATTTCAAAAATAAATAGAAGAAGAGAAAAATGAACTAGAGTATAGTACACCACCACCAAGGTCAAAAGGGATATGGAAATTGGTGGAGTGGATAGATGAATAGACAAAAAACGTGGGTCAAAAATGTTACAAAACTACAAAGATAGATGATGAGGAGAATGAAGAGATAAATATTGAAGTGTAGGAAGGAGAGGGAGCTAGAAACATTAACTGAACAAAAAGATCGATATTACAAGGAACCACTAAAAATTAGGGAGGAAAATATTGCAAAGGAAGGTGATCCTAAACTGGCAAAGATTGGAGATTATGGAATGAAAAAGAAGTGGCACAGGTGATTGAATCCTCTCTGAATTTGAAGATCTATTTTGAAGGACTTTCATTGAGATAAAAGATATTAAAGAAGAAGCAGACATCATGAAGATATAACTTGAAGAATGAGTTAAACTGATGAAGAAAAGGCCTTATAGACTCAATCCCAACATGAAGAAATGAGTTAAGGTAGAAATTAACAAAATGTTCGCAGCAGGAATCATAAAACTTGTTGAAGAAGCTGATTGGATTAGCCCCATGGTGGTACAAAATAAAAAATCAGGTGAAATAAGGATATGCAAAGACTATAGGGAGTTGAATAATGCTTGCATCCATGGCCCATTACCCACTCCCTTTACAGAAGAGATATTGGAATCAGTTGCTAAAAGGGAAATATACTCATTCATTGATGGATTTTCTGGATATCACCAAGTCAAAATAAGAGAAGAGGATCAACCTAAGACAACATTCACATCAGAATTGGGATCTTATATGTACACAGTCCTGCCTTTTGGACTCAAGTATGCACCATCAATCTTTAGTAGAATAATGGTCAATGCTTTCAAAGAATTCATTCATGATTTCTTAGAAGTTTACCTAGATGACTGGACTGTCTATGGCTTACTAAAAGACCACACACAAACATTGAGAATGATTTTCAACAAATGTAGAAGTTTGCAAATCTCACTAAATCTCAAGAAATGCAAATTTGCAGCACCCTTTGGAACTTTCCTAGGTCACATCATTTGCAAAGAAGGGTTGATGGTAGATCCCTTGAAAGTAACTTTAATCCTTGTATTACCGCCACCTAAAAAAACATCAAAAGTCAAAACTTTCTTAAGCTACTAGATATCACTAGAAGTTTATAAAGGGTTATGCACCAATTGTAGCACTTTTATAAGAATTATTGAAAAAGAAAAGTGGAAAAAATATTGAATTAAATGAGCAATGTCAATCCTCTTTTGATATAATAAAGTAGAAAATTGTTGAAGCCCCTATTATGATATTCTCTGATTGGAACATTCCTTTCCATTTTCATATAGATACCTTAGGCATAGCAGTAGGAGTAATATTAGCTCAACCCAAAGGAACTAAAGATCATCTTATAGCCTTTGCTAGTAGGAAATTATCAAAAGTTGAGAATAATTACACTACAACAGAAAGGGAAGCGCTAGCAATGGTCTATGCACTGCAAAAATTCATACACTACCTATTGTCCATACCCTTTACTCTCTTTATGGATCACGAACCACTCAAATACCTACTAAACAAACTAGTTATACAAGGAAGAATATGTAGATGGCTACTACTATTCCAATAATTTGAGTTTAACATCAAAGTGAAACCAGGAAAATATAACCAAGGCCATGATTATCTATCAAGAATTGAAATAAGGGAGAAGCCTAATATCCATGAAGAGGAACTCCTTGGAACAAACCTATTTAGGGTCACTATGGTACCAGAAGAACTCAAAGACATTGCATATCTACTAGTCATAGGAGAATGCCCAGTTGGGACATCTTCGTACGATAAACAAATGCTTATGCGGAAGGCTTTTCCCTATACACTGATCGAAGGAGAAATACACATAAGAGGGAAAGATGACATAATAAGAAGGGTCATGTATGAACATGAAAGGGAAGATATTATAAAGGAAGCACATTAAAGGATAGAAGGAGGACATAACTCTGGAGATTTAACAACAAGAGAAATAAAACTAGTAGGCTTGTGGTGGCCTACCTTGTTTCAAGATACTAAAAGATATGTAAAATATTATGACATTTGTTAGAGAACCGAGATGAAATTCCATTAAGACCTATATCATCACAACTTCCCTTTAAGAGATGGGCAATTGACTTTATTAGACCCATAGATCCTTTGGCCAAACAATCAAAATCAAGATACATCATCACCAGAGTAGAATACCTTACAAAATGGGTAGAAGCTATAACTACAAAAGAATGTACTGCAAGAAAAACAACCAAGTTCCTCTATGAAAATATAATCACTAGATTTGGATGTCCACTCAGTGTCACAAGTGATCAAGGAAAGCACTTTGTAAACAACATGATTATGAAGTTACTACAATCCTTTATGATAGTACACAACAAGAGCAGACCATATCATCCCCAGGAAAATGGGGAAAGCAGGGCCTTAAACAAGATCATTGGTAAGACACTAACAAAAATGTGTGAAAACAACAAAATGGATTGGGACCTAAAAGTACCTATGATACACTTTGGGCCTACCGTACCACTTACAAAAGATCTACAAATTTCACACCCTATGAACTAGTCTATGGCCTAGATGCTACCATACCCATACACTTCATACTTCCTAACTTTCATACTGCAAAGAATCTAAAACTAAATGTGAAGGAATCCTTGAATCAAAGAATTGAGGAACTAGAGAAAATAGATGAAAATAGGTTGACGACAACCTATAATATGAATCTTGAGAGGAAGCGTCAGAAAGCCTAGCATGAATGGAACCTGTGGAGAAAAAATTTCAAAGGAGACTTGGTACTCCTATATGACAGTAAGTTTAAGAGACAAGCTAAACTCAAAATCAGATGGTTGGGACCCTATTACATACATGAAATTGCAACATCCGAAGTGGTAAGATTGAAAGACATGGAAGGAAGAATAATTATCAGATATGTTAACGGAGCTCGGTTAAAGTTTTATCACAAGCCTCCAGGATGAAAAGATCAAATGAGGTAAAATCTAGACATGTAACATACTAACTATATCATATTGTATCATATGATAGAATAAAGTAATCGTTAGTAGCTTCCCATAACAAACAGCTAGAAAAACCCGCAAAAAACATAATGGGTAAAAACATTAAATGCAAAAAGTAACTTTTAGGGCTACTTATACCCCATTCTGACCTAAAATTCTCATTTGCATCCTAACAAGATTGAGAAATTAAGCTCTGAGCTACTTAGAAGTCAAGCCCTAGCCGACATACTATGAGAAAATGAAATGGCTGCACCAGTGCTTATCGATGTGATGGAGAAACCATGCCCTAAATACAAGAAATGCCCATACAAAGGAGCCTTTTCAAATATTCTAGTAGATGTGGTCTATATTGAAGATGTAAAAAAGTATATCCATGTCACCATCACGAAGATCAATCATATCAAATTTGAGGAGCTAAGAGACACACTACTCAGAGATGCAGGGTACTCCGATGAATACAAGAATATTGCTGCCAAGAAGTTAGACATATGGAAAAACTATCTTGATTTTAGTGATGCCCATGAGTGGGTAAGGATAATTCTAAGCCGGATTCATTATGAGTTCATCTATTTGGATAAACCCTACTACATAACAAAAGAAGCTATTAGAGCGGTGACCAAACTTAGCTCAACAGGGCCAGTGCCGGCAATGAAACCAATAAAAAATGACAAGGTGACTGAGCTAATGGGAGAAAAACCTGATGAGTGGAGCCTTAGCATAAAGGATATCATAGATCCGGGGGTCTGGTATACGACAATTAGAATAGCCTATAAAATATACTATGCTAACAGAGAAGGTTCGGCTACCGCTATCGCCATACATACCGCATACTAGATGGTGAAAGAGGGGAAGGATTTTGACCTCTGTGAAGTGATGAGAGAGCATCTAATATACAACCTGAAGAGAACAAAGGAGTCAAACTATAATTTTTGGTATGGTACTCTTATTATATGCCTTGTATTCTACTTTCTCAATGAATTACTGGGGTTTAAAGGTAAAATTTGGCAACAACACATATATGTGGCTTTATAAATAAAACAACATATCATAAGTTTCAGCGACACAAGGGCATTCAGTACTATGTACCGGGGTTTCCTTAAAACCCTACAATCAGACATGTAAAATAGAGAATGGTTACCATATGAGTCTGTCAAACAATATATAAATCACATTACCTTCTTAGTGTTGAAAATAAGGTAGATCACTAAGAGTGGGGGGTGAATCAGTTATCTCAAAATTTCCTTAATTTTCTTTTCTTTCGTTTTCTCAATATTCAATGTTATATCAAAACATGAAAGCATATGTAATCATAAGAACAGAAATAAAATCAACAAACATAACACAAGGATTTTTATGTGGAAACCCTTTTAAGGGAAAAACCACGGGGTGACTAAACCAAGATTGTATTCTCTATTAAAAGAATAAAGGAGTACAAAATGGCACTTGCTAATTAGGGCTCACTGCCCGAGCACACTGCTCACAAGAGGCACACTGCTTACAAGAGAATCACTGTCTACAAAACTTACAGAAGATAATTAAGTGTTTGAACTAATGAGAAGCATCTACAAATGCAAGAGTTTAGTTCTGGTTAGGCACAATATACTGATCTGACGCACTTCATTCTTCCTCTATTCAATGTTGTTATTCAGTCATACCACACTTGAATTGTTGTTCTCACACTTATCCCTACTTTTCTTCGCACCTTATTTCTTTACATCTTCAACACACACTATTACATGCTGGAATCCATCTGGTATATATATTTGCATAAAGGATTTTTATCAACTTTCTAGTCGGCAACAAGAACATTCAAGATATTTGCAAGTTATTGATCTATCGACTGAATCCATGCTTGATTTGTGATGCGTATCAAAAGCTTAAGCATAGAAGTCACTAATCATGTCGGCCAACAATGTATAATCCCACAAATTGCTTGATCAACACCTTTTACTCATCCGGATTGAAGTCTGATACTCGGTCAGTCAGTTCTTCCTCTATTTGCTCTGCTTGATTGGAACCCAACACTCAAATGCTCATATCTTTTTCATGCTTTATCATTGGAGGCTAAATCTCTAGAGTAAAATAGTAATGATACCCCTCTTGACTTGTCCAAGTCCGCAACTTACTGAGTTACACCATCTGAGAGATCCAGACCTGATTGTCAGACCTTGTTACATACTCTGTTCTTGTTCACCAGACCAAAATAATCTTCAATCTGACTTCAGGTATAGGCATACTATGTACTACAGATGTGTGGGATAGACTTTGTTGCCATCAATGACAACACTTATGAAGCCACACAGTGTCTCTTGCCAACAATCTCCCCCTTTGGCATTGATGGCAACACTTAGTGAAAAATGGCTAAGTGAAAAATGGCTAAGTGTCGCAGTAACTCCCCCTTGGCTGATGCTCTGTCTTTTGCACTGTTTTACTAGAGCCCCCCTTAGCTATACTCCACATTTTTCACTACTCTTCACTCCCCCTTTGACATCAATGGCAAAGGGCAGAATCCGCATACCAAAATTTTACAAAAATTATTCTATACATGGCCGCATAAGTACATACAGATCATAAGATAAACTTACATATATTTGAGTATGTCTGCAAAAGTAGTCTTCAGCTATACAAACTCTGTGGCCCATCTCTTCTTCATCCTATCCAAAATGGAGATGTGACCACTCCACAAAAATGCATATACTTCTACCCTTCTTAAATCTGCTGGATCATTGGTCTAGATTATGGTCTGAGCATCTGTCAAGGCCTCATGCATTGCCTCTAGCTTAGGGATAATTATCCCTCTGAGTTCACCCATTCTGTTCATTATGTTCTTCTTTTCTTTTTCTAACTTCTTTATTTTGTTTATGATAACAATAGCATGGCATTCTTGATTCATTAGAGAGGAAGAAAGGAGGTCAAAATTTTGAACTATGCTTGATAGTTTTTCTTCTTGTTCTTTCACTTTCTCCTCAATGTCTTTTGTCACTCTAGGCCAGGTCAGACAAAATTTGAATAAGTCCCCACCATCTTTGAGAGCATTTTCAAGACTCTTTATTCCAATGTCTAGGGTCCTCCTATCATTAGCAATAAGCCCTTGCACCTCAGTGAATCTTTTCCCCAAAAACTCTTTCCAGACCTTTATTTCTGCTAATTTCTCTAAAGATTCAAAATAAGTGTCAACATAATTGACTAAGTTTTTTAGATTACCGAATGGCGAGGCCGAAGGATCCTTTTGATAGGTTGGCATAACTTTTTCCAATATCCCAGATGCACTCTCCAATAGCTCACAATCCTCCATATGTGATTTCAAAAGTTTCTCTTTAGCCTTGGCTTGGGCAAATGATGCTATCTTCATCTATACTAGAGAGAGAGTGTCCAGATTTAGGGGCCCTTGAAACAACTCCGGTTCATCTAACTCCACCACCTCTTTGTTCAGGAAATTCTCTACTATCTCTGTAGTGTCTCTTGGAGATTCGGACTTCTTCCCTTTAGAAATATCAGGACTGCCCAGTTTGGATGTGTCATCACAAACCTTTTCTGCATGTTCTTTTTCTTTAGCTTTATCCTCTTTTTCTTGCATCTCCTTCTCTTCTCTTTTTCTTTCCCCTTTAGCTTCAGTGTCTGGAATGTTTGTCTTGGTAGCTATGGGATCTAGAGGAGTGATATTGCCAGTGTTTTTTGTTTTTTAAACTTCCTCTACTAGAATAGAGGAATCTAAGTCCTCAGACTTCTCTTCATCTATTTTCTTTAATCCTTCGACATCCTAGTCAGAAAGTTCTTCATTGATTATATTTAATCCTTCAACATCCATGGTAGAAGGTTCTTCATCTGTTTCCTCTACAATAGGAAGATTGAATCTCTTCAAGGCATTCCAGAGGATATCTTTTGTTTCACTTGCTACTTGGTCTATTTCTCCAAGCATGAGTTTATTCATTCTCACCTTACTCCGGAACTCCTCCTTACAATCCTTGAAAATCATGTCCATTTGTTTTGGAGTGATAGAAGGGTAAAGCTGTATCATTATTTGCTCCTGGGTTTCTAAGTTTTTAACCTTTGCATTCACCTTTCTTTGTTCCAACACTTCTTCTAGGCTTTTTGGATTTAATGAAATTATTTTAATGAATGCTCTGTTATAGATATTCAAATACCTTACAGTAGCTTCCTCCAAAATTCTCTTGTCAGCATCATTGTATTCATCATAGAGCTCTGTCATCAGCTGCAGGTTCCCATCCACAGTAACTGCCTTGATGATGTCATCAATGGAAAGAGTGGGTTTTTCAACGAATTCCTCTGCCTTCTGTTCCTCATTTATGCTAGCAGAGAACTTTCCAGATGTTCTCTTCTTCTTCATTTTCTTGATTTCTTCATCTTATTTTATTTCTTCATCATCCTTATGGCTTGTATATGTTCTTGAGGCTTTGGTCTTCATTCTCTTTTCACTTTTGCCGGATGGCTTGACTTCTGGTTTGGTAGCCTTTGAGCTTTTAGGAGTGACAGGTGCAGAGCTCTTGGAAGATCTAGTCCGAGAGGAGGCTTGCACCAGAACGTTTCCTTTCTTTGCTTCTTGTCTCTCTTTCTCTGCCTTCTCCATTTTCTCTCTATTTGCATCTACTGCCTCTTTTGATATGACAAATCTTTTGGCAACTTCTTCAACTTCCTTTCTTACTTTTCTCTTCATCTCAGGCTACCTTAACTCAACATGTATTTTTATGCTTAGCTCTTCAAAGGTGCCAAACCTTTCTGCTTCAGTATCTTTAGGTTGGCTCAGCAAGTGTTGGACATGTAACTCCAAAATGTTTTCATCGACCTCATATCCCATGAGCATTATCCACACAGTTCTTGGCTCAACTGCCTCCATTAGACATTGATTAGTGTCAACCATAAAGCAAACTGTGTCCTTGTATTTCTCAACTATGGACTGTGGTATTCTCTCTCTAGCTTGCATCATGCTCTAGAAGTTCTTGAAGTAACCCTAGAGAGCAGAGTTTTAGGCTTGTACATCACCAAGTCCATACATGTAATCTCTAATCTGAATTGCAATGGGTTTATCATTTTGCTAGACCCAACCATTTGATCCAGGTAGCTCATTCATATAATAGAAGAATAGACACAGTATTAGACTACCATATTTAAAGGAATTTTTCTTATCCTTTTTGATCTTCTACAAGTTCTCCAACAGCTGATTTAGAAGAAGCTCACATAGATCATAATCTGCATCTTCCCTCAACATCTGATATGTAGCATAGATTGTTGTACTAGACACATAATTCTCCCTGCTTGAATGGTAGATTTTGTAGCCAATTATCATTGAAGCAAACTTGACATTTGGATCTATGATGTCATCTATAGTCATTACTCTTTTGTCAAATTTTGATCTGGTGGCTTCAGTTGCCATTTGGTTCTTCATAGATTTGAGTGCGGATAACCGACCTGATGAATGCAATCTAGTCACTACCCTAATGGCATCTTTAGGTATCTTGAATGGCCTCATTAGCCACATAAAATTATCATGCATCCTACTTAGAACATACTAGACCCAATCGTCTTCTGCAAAACATGAAAAATGTATGCAATGTCCGAAGTGTTTGTCCCGGAGCGCCTTGAATTTAGGTTTGAGTTCAAAATTCTCACCTATTAGCTGTTTGTGATAAATATTCATCAATTTTGAGTCTCCAAATTCTTTAATGTTTGCATGGATATAAACCCTAACATCTTCTACATGCAAGACTTCATACGGAATGCTAGAATATGCACCCAAGGGATCAACTTCTAGAGATTTGTAAGGGTGTTTCTTGAATTTAGGTCTTGGCCTATTAGAAATATTGACGACCATTGGAGTAGCCATTTTACAAGAGATCTAGAGAGAGTTTTCAGAAGGGAAGTACCTTTTTATGTTTTAGGGTTTGAAGTAGATGTCAGAGCAATTTTCTGGTAAGAATTCGATCTTTAGCTTGAACGCGAGTGAACAGTAGAATCTCTTCTCAGAGCTCTTCTCTCTTCTTCATTTTGAATGCAAAGTACGATAAATGGCGAGTGAAGACCCTTTTATTCTTTCGCTAAACCTAATTTATCTTTTGTAATAAATGCACAACTTAAGTTATCCGGTTAGCCTGTATTTGAGAGATTTTCTTGAATCACTGCGCGGATCTTAAAATTATTTCCTATGAGGGTTGACAACATATCTTCACCCTTTTCAAAAATCTAATAGGTCCGCAGATTAAATTATTTCAATTTTGGATCATATTGGATCTATCTGTGAAATTCTGCTTTACCGGATAGCAGCCGATACAGGATCTCCTCATAACTTGCTCAAATCTACATGCAGAGTTGCCAAATTTTGACTGGATGACTTTCAAGTGAATCTCCTCAAACCCTTTAAACTGTAACCTCTTATTCTGACTCAATGTGCCGAATTCAGGTACTTACTAGCTAGCTGGGGGAAAAGGATTTTCTCTATAGCTCCCCCTGAGCTAGAGCTTACCTTTTAGTTTCTGGAAGGAATATCAGCACCAGATTCCGGTGCGAATCCATCCCCAGTATTTACTGTACTCTTCTTTACCCAAATCTTGCTCATCTCCTTTTGAACTTCATTTGCATTCACTTTACCTTTGACCTTATCTTATTTCTGATCATGTTCCACCGAACCTTTTCTATCCTGATTTTTGCTTCTGCAGAATTTGGCAATATGACTGGATCTATTGCAATTGTAACATACATTATTTCTTTGCTTATTTGATTGATATCCTCTTGATCTGCATTGATTAGCCATATGCCCCATTCTATTGCATGCAAAGCATCTACCATTGAATGAATTGTTTATTTGCATATTTCTGCATTCATGAGATTTGTGACCATACCTTTTGCAATTAAAACATTGTCCAGAGAAGGATGGATTATTCTGATTCATTCTCCTCCTGCACTGAGTTGCTTTATGACCGAAATTGTTGCAATTGAAGTAGTATCCATTGAAGGATGGATATCTTTGAGCGTTTGGTTGCCTTACCAGAGGTCTTCTAGGCCCGTTTCTTTGATTTCCTGATCCAAAGTTCTTCTGACCGGATCCAAAGCTTTCACCTTTCTCATATCCCAAGCCATGCTTATCATCTACCATCTTTTGGCTTTCAAGAAGAACATCAAGTTGGGCTGAGCTTATCTTGAATTTTTCTTTGTATTCATTTGCAGTTTGAAGATATTGTTTAAGAGTGTCTATCTGATTCTCAAGTTGTTCTTCATTGTCTCTAGCTTCTTCAAGATTAGATTCAAGATGCCTAATTATTCTATCCATTTTGTGGTAATCCCCTATTTTCTCCTTGAGGGATTATTTTAGATTATCTTCAATCTTTCTTTTTTCTTCAATTTCTTGGGTGAATCTCATAACCCCTGATTCCATTTCATGCCTTACCATAATGACTTCTTTTGACAGCTTCTCACATAGCTTATTTTTCTCATTCAGATCTTCATTAATATCATTGATTTCACTCTGATTGGCTAATTTTTGAAGTAGTTCCTTTCTCTTTTTCACAGAGATACTAAGTTTTTCTTTTAGCTCATTTATGAAATCATCAACTTGTTTGAGTATTTCTCTCAAATTATTGACTTCAGAGTGGGATTATTCAAGATCATCTAGGGTAGACTAAAGTTGTTCCTTCATACCATATGCATCCATTGAGATTCCCAGATCTTCCTCAAGCTGTTAGGCTTTGTTCAGAGGAACCTTGCTCTGATACCAATTATTGAAAACAAGGTAGATAACTGAGAGGGGGGGTGAATAAGTTATCTCAAAATTTCCTTAATTTTCTTTTCTTTCGTTATCTCAATATTCAATGTTATATCAAAACATGAAAGCATATGTAATCATAAGAATAGAAATTAAGTCAACACACATAACACAAGGATTTTTACGTGGAAACCCTGTTAAGGGAAAAACTACGGGGTGACTAACCCAAGATTGTATTCTCTGTTAAAAGAATAAAGGAGTACAAAATGACAGTTGCCAATTAGGGCTCACTACCCGAGCACACTGTTCACAAGAGGCACACTGCCTACAAGAGACTCACTGTCTACAAAACTTACAAAAGATAATCAAGTGTTTGAACTAATGAGAAGCATCTACAAATGCAAGAGTTCAATTCCGGTTAGGCACAATATATTGATCTGACACACTTCTTTCTTCCTCTGTTCAATGTTGTTATTTAGTCACATACCAGACTTGAATTGTTGTTCTCACACTTATCCTTGCTTTTCTTCGCACCTTATTTCTTTACATCTTCAACACACACTATTACATGCTAGAATCCATCTGGTATATATATTTGCATCAAGGATTTTTATCAACTTTCTAATCGGCAACAAGAACACTCAAAATATTTGCAAGTTATGGATCTATCGGCTGAATCCATGCTTGATTTGTGACGCGTATCAAAAGCTTAAGCATAGAAGTCATTAATCATGTTGGACAACAATGTATAATCCCACAAATTGCTTGATCAACACCTTTTACTCATCCGGATTGAAGTCTGATACTCGGTCGGTTAGTTCTTCCTCTGTCTGCTTTGCCTAACTGGAACCCAACACTCATATGCTCATATCTTTTTCATGCTTTATCACCAGAGGCTAAATCTATGGAGTACAATAGTAATGATACCCCTCTTGACTTGTCCAAGTCTACAACTTACTGAGTTACACCATCTGAGAGATCCAGACCTGATTGTCAGACCTTGTGACATACTCTATTCTTGTTCACTGGACCAAAATAATCTTCAATCTGACTTCCGGTATAGGCATACTATGTACTGCGGATGTGTGGGATAGACTTTGTTGCCATCAATGACAACACTTATGAAGCCACACAGTGTCTCTTACCAACACTTAGTGGATAAAGATTACACATAAATGGAGGCGATAGAACCTAGAACTTTTTGGATATCAAGGATACCATATGAAGTTTCTAAGGAAAAGATAAATGCATATGCAGAGAATCTACTAGGTAAGCCTAAAGATACTACAACAGAAAGGTTTGGAACATATAGGGAAGTGATGGACAAAATGCATAAGAACAATGCCGAGGAATATTTGAAGAAACATAACAGAAAATTACACAATGGGAAATCCCATCTCTAGGGGGAACATCCACTGCATCAGTCTCCCATAAAATTGTAGAAGCTCCACAAGATAAACCTTCTGCTCCACAAGAGGCCAGTGCTTCATAGACACCTAGAAGATCAACAAGAAGTGCATCTGCGGCAACTAGTGGACAAAAAGTAGCACACCCTATCGCATCCTCATAGACATTATCTACCGGTAGGAGAATTGCATCAGAGACATTAGTCCAAATGAGTCCTGAAAAGAAGGGGCCTAGGCAAAAAGTACAGGCTGAAAGAAAGAAGAATGAAACCCCTGTGGAGGAGATAGAAGAAGGAGAAGTATCAAAATTGTCAAGGAAGAAGAAACAAAAGCCTATAACCCAAGAAACTCCCTTGAACTTAGAGGCAATTTTGAATGGAATTGAATGCATGGCTTGCTTAAGGAGACAACTAAACTCTACCCTGAAGTGTCAGAGGACAATAAGAAAATTATTGAAAGGGCTATAATGAAGTTTATGATTAAAAGTAATAAGATAATGGATTAGATACTGGGGTTACTACCAGATGACCTTGTAGAGGCACTAAGGTAGAGAAGAGAAAATCCTTGAAGCTAGATGAGGATCTCAGGCAGCAAGCAATTGGTAGATTGGGCACTTCTATCTCTACGGAGGAGAAGGACAAGCTAGCACAGTTATAGGCCACCGAACTCAGATCAAAGTAAAGGGTAGACACCTTTATGAACTTAGAACAAGAAGATAGAGACAAAATACATGCAGAGACTAAGAACATAACAAAGAGAAGTTATGAAACAATGAAGGAGACAGAGAAAAATACTACACATCCTTCGTAGAACACAGAACAAACCAATTCTCCTCCACAACACTGAGCAGGAGGATGGATAAGACGAAGCAAATGTTTCAGATACAGGATTGGATTCCCAAGAGACATCATCTTCTGCCTCACCAATTTAATCTATCAAGGATTTCCTAGTGCAACAAAAGAAAATACAACATGTGGTGACTCATTAGCTATTACAATTGCCAGTAGTAGGAGGACAGGTAAATCTATCTGGTATCTCACCCCTGCAAAAGTTACAATTGGGGGACATCTTCCACTCTGCTGCGAGGGAAGAAATTTTGTAGCAACGCATAGAGGGAAGTGAGATACTGATGGAAGCAATAGATATTATATAGAAGTTGATGCTAGAGGCACAAAGGGACATAACCCTACCGCCTACACATCAACTTAGACAATTAATGCAAAGCTTTAAGGACCATTCAACATACTTGTAGAATAAGGTAGAAGAGAAGGTAATAGAAAAGATGAATCAGAATTTAAGATTTGTGGATGCTTTTAACCAATGTGCTAAGGCACATAATAAAATAGAAGTACAAATAAAGAATATCCAAAAGGGTATGGAGGAGGCCAAGGTACTCTACCAATTTTGTTTACAATGGCCTACTACTACTAAGACTCTAAAGGATCAAATAAAAGCCTTAGAATTACAAATAACACAAGTGGCCAGTACCTATGATCCAATACAAGACACCAATGGAGCTACAAGGGTACATGTAGAGACCCTACATTCTCAACTACAACAATTTTAGGATCAAAGAGTATAGATAAAAGTACAGATCAAATAGCTGAGGGAAGTGGTAAACTTGAGATTGAACTATCTAGTTCCAGAGTATTTACTGAGGCTAAACAAATCACACAGAAGGTAAAGGTACCGGATACCCTAGGAGAAGTAGAAGACACCCACATCCAACTAGAGAGCTAGATCCAAAATTTGACATCTACTAAGAAATGATGGGATACTACTCTGGCTCAGCTCAGAGTGATCTATAAAAACATACTATCTACAAACTAAACATGTCTTGGGGACAAGACATACTTTTAAAAGGGTGAGTGATGTTGGCAGAGAACAAGGCAGCAGATAGAACCTACTGTAGAGCACCACAAAGGCCATGCAGAGGACAAAGGCAACTCCTAAATTGGTATTTTGGGAAAGTACACACCTCTAGATAGATATATATGAGATATATGCAAAGCAATGTAAAGAAAGAGTGAAAAGTGAGTGAGAGTGTGTAAGAGAGTAATAGTGTATAAGGCAGAGACTCAAACCTACTAGTATGAACATGTATATACCTATTGATTATAAAGGAATATAATGGAGATATAAGGGTTGTTATATCTTTGTATATGTGTTATGATGTTATGCTTTACTTATGATGTACCACATATTAGATTTCCTTAATGTTTATTCACATTTCTCTCATTGCCTGACTAGGGTATAAACTAGACTTACAAACTTGACTGAGGACCAGATCTCCAGACTAGTTCCTTCCCATTTCTCGCCAACACACCTCCCCATACTTCTCACACATGTGTGAGACATGGGAAAAAGGGAAGTACTTGGGGTTCTCTTCCTAAAGGCTCTCACAATGTGTTCGCACACATGTGAGACCTTTGGGATTCCCCCAAGCCCTTACATGAACCTAGGGTTGTGGGATTGGGATGTGACAAGTCACCCAACCCTCAACCCAAAACCCTAATTCGCCACTTAACTCCCATGGTCAAATAGAGTGGTCAAATATGAGTTAAAACTCATGATTTGAGGTCTATAAGGTACCTAACCCATAGGTACTTGACCTAGGGCCCTTAAACACATGAAATAAACATAAAAAAGATAAGAAATCAACATTTAAGTAACCCCTAAAACCTATGAAGGAAAATGGACACATGGATGACACTCATCATCCACCTCATCCTAAGTCAACCTTAGGAGACTCAAATAAAACCAAAATAAATTAATAACACAATACATTCATGCACAAACAACATATAACCTTTGTCCACCTTAGGGACTATGTTGGCATCATGGGGATAATAACTAGGGTTACTTGTGAGAACTCTGATTTGCATTGGCCATGGAATTAATCTGCACACTTACACACACATCAATAGTCTAATGTATATCATAGCTAAAGAAACTCAAATTACACACACATGAAGTCACACAAGTTCATATATTTTGATTAGGACAATTCCATAAGACATGGTATAATTTACTATATTTTCAACTAATCAATTCTCTTTCAAATCAACATAGTCCTGATCATGCAAAACACAATTCAATATACTAATCCATTTACTCAATACAGATCATTCTTTAAATTCATTTGCATCATGAAATTTCAAGACCTTCATTATCATAGAAAACCAGGATATAGCCCAAGCATGTATAGATACATCATCAATAATATAAAAACACGTCTATCTACTCCAGTCACAAAATATTTCCATCAAAAGTCAAATGGATGCGATCAACAACCTACAATAATATCTAATGTCAATAATAGAAGTACAAAGATAATAGGTCTATCTAGTCGAATCAAGGAGTCTAACCAAGGTGGCCTCACAACAATTCACTAAGGATCCTTTTCAAGCACAATTGAGTGATATTCAATCAATCTAAATTAAGGCATACCTTTCCTACACAAACTCAAATAATACATATTACCTTATAATTAGATCCACAACAATTCCATCTCATCTAAAGAACAAGGTTTCAATACCATATACCATATCCTGAGTCTAGGTGAAGCAATACAATTAGGTCTAATAGTGCAACTAAACCTATCACACAAGGGTGGGCCTCACACTTAGCCCTCCATATTATTATCCAAGAATCTATAAATCAAACATCAACATATCCATTTTCAAGTCTCCTTTCTATGCAAAGTTATGCTATCAAAGTGAGCAACCAACATATCAAAATATTTATCAAATATCATTGGAGCACATCCACCATTGTCATGGTGCAACAAGGGCTATTGTGGTAACATCATTTTGTTATTTCATTTGATTTCTTTGGTCCTTTTCTCTTGAGGTGATAATGAGTATGGAATAGGAGGTTTCATTTAAGCATTGTTTCTTATGTTGATTCCATATTTTTGCATACACAATAAGTTTTAGGCAAAAGCGGTTGCTATGACATGTTACTTGATCAATAGGTATCCTACATTAGTGCTCGTGAAGAAGACCTCCATGGAGGTTTGGATAGGCAAAAAGCCCTCACTTTAGCATCTTCATGTATTTGGTTGCAAGAAATATGCCCATGTTTCTAGGGAGAATTGGTCAAAGTTGGATAATAAGGTTGTAAAATGTATCTTAATTAGGTATGACATAGGTGTGAAAGGGTACGTGATTTGGGATCCTATGGTTGGAAAATTACTCTATAGTTGGAATGTGATTTTCAAGGAGGTCAAACCTTCACTACAGTTGAACAACCAATGGAGGATGGGGAGTTATTTGTATAGCTACAACTAAATACTAAGAAGGTTACAGTAGATGTTGAACTAGAGGTTTAGGTTAGACCAGATGAGTAGGATAGTACAAAGAGCTCAAAGAGTTCAAAAGAAGTAGAACATCCACCTCAACTTTTAAGGAGGTACACTTGGTAGAGGCGGCAACTATAAAGGTATAGACCACTTAAATTTATATTTTTTTATTGACTAACACTAATAAGTCTAGAAAAGTTAAAGAGGCAATAGAAATGGATGATTATGAGTCATTGAAAATTATCCATGAATGAGGAGATGGTTGTGTAGACACCTAAAATTGGACTGCTCTGCAAACCAATTTTCCATACCTTGCACTAATCCATTCCCCCAATCTGCATATCCCTAGTGATCAATTAATTCACCTAATAATCCATTTAACCATTACAACCCTATCCTCATCAATTGAATGAATATTCCTAATATTTATTTAGTTGATTTATCCATTTCCCTAATCCCTGTTAATAAGATAAATCCTGATTATCTGATTAACCTAGACTTAAGTTAATTAAGAAAACACTTAATTAACCTTGTCGCCCACTCATCCACTAAACTGAATTTAAAATTCAGATGTCTCCCACTATCCTCCACTAAACTGAATTTAAAACTCAGTTGTCCCCCACAATCCTCCACTCTTCCCAATCACTGAATTTAAAATTCAGTTGTCTCCCACTCACCTCCACTCACTGAATTTAAAATTCAGTTGTCCCCCATTATCCTCCACTCTTCCCAAAATGAGAATTTTTAATTCATCCTCTAGGAATAAAAGATTCACTTTTATTCCTAGCCCTTGATCTCATCAAATGAATCCTCACCCTCCATCCTCATCTCCAAAATTCTATAAATTGAGCCTCTCCCAAGCCATTTTCATAAGACCATTTTCATGCATCAGAACTCTATCAAAATCACTCCCCAATCTCCTCATCTCATCCAACCTCTGCCAAAATCACTCCAATCATTCCCAATCTCCATCCAAATCAGGCATCAAATCCCTAATCACTCATTTACATTGTGTTGTTGAGCACTTGAGGAATCCACATCTACACATTAGTCACACTAATCACGAGAAACATTTGAGGAGCTCTCTTGGGTGCATCTCCTTCCTGCATGGATTCGTGAGGTTATTTATGAAGGTATAATCATGTGTTGTTTGCATTAGATTAGTTAACCTTTTATTTTGATTTCACTGATCACAGGTTGCACTAAGGAAGAATGATACATGAGACTTAGTATAGTTTCCTGATAGATGGGAACCCGTTGGTTGCAAATTAGTGTTCAAAAAGAAGCTAGGCTCTAGTGGTACATTAAGATGTACAAATAATAATTGATTGCCAAAGGTTATTCCCAGATTGATGGAATAGATTTCAATGAGATTTTCTCCACTGTTACAAAGTTGGCATCTATCAGAATGTTATTATCTTGTGTTGTTTCTTTAGATATTAAGGTTGAGTAGATGAATGTGAAGACAACTTTCTTCCATGGTGATCTAGAGGAGGAGATCTACATGTCATAGCTAGAGACTACATTCGGAACAATAAAAAAAACTTGGCTTATTAGTTGAAGAAATCTCATTATAGTTTAAAATAGTCTCCTAGATTATGGTATAAAAAGTTTGATTCAAATGTTTTGGGGTTGGGCTTTATTAGGTCTAAGTTAGATCATTGTGTTAATTATAAATAGAGTGGTAATAATTTTCTTATTATTTCTTTGTATGTCAATGATGTGTTATTATTTAGTAATGATAAGGAAATGATGAGAGACTTGAAATCTTAGTTTTCTTTATAGTTTGAATGAAAGACTTAGGGGCTAATAAGTACATCCTTGGGATGTCAATTAAATAGGATAGGGCTAACATAAATTTTGAGTTAGTCAAAGGAAGAATGTTAAGTTTGCTTTGTAGTGTTTTAGCATGACCAATAATAAACTAGTTAATGTTCCTATTTCTATGGGAACTAAGTTATTAGTTGATAAATGTCCTTTGACACCCACATAGATGGAGGGGATGAGTTCAATGCCCTATGCTAGTATAATTACGTGCCTTATGTATGTATTGTATGCACCAAATTAGATATTTCCCAAGTAGTGGGAGTCTTGAGTCATTACATGGCTAATCCTAGATGAGAACATTAGGTTGTAGTCAAGAGCATCTTTAAGTATTTGAGGGGCACTTTTGAGTACTCCATATGTTATCATGATGATATTCTAGAGGACCAACACTTAGTGGATAATTATGGTTATGTGGATTTAGATTGGATAGGGGATATCAATAGTATAAGGTCTACTAGTGGCTATGCATTTAGTTTATTTGGTGGTGTAGTGAGTTGGATGAGTAAGCGACAGGTTGTGGTTGCTTTATCCATAACAAAGGCAAAGTACATTGTAGCTACTCATGCTTGTAAGGAGGCCACTTGGCTCTTGAGACTATGTTTAGATGTGGGTTTGATTTAGAGAGCTATTATAGTTCATTGTGATAGTCAAAGTGTCATCTATTTGGCAAAGAACCTAACCTTTCACAGACAAATGAAGCATATTGATGTATTACACCATTTTTTTTGAGACATGATAGAGGATGGAAGGGTGATGCTAGACAAAGTTGACACTTTGAAGAATGTTGCAAATTGAAGTTGGTGAGCATAGACAAGTTCAAGTGGTTCTACAAGAATATGGGCCTTTTGGCCCATAGAAGTTAGTTGATAGTGTTGATAATCCATTTACTCTTATAGGGTGCTCAATAAGTGGGAGAATGTTAGGAAAGGTGTGTTTCTTGCAAGTATGTGCCTAACCAGTGTTGTCATTGATGTCAACATATCTGTGTTGTCATCGGCGTCAACTGTGCTCTTGTTTTATTTCTTGCTTGTATCAAGTTAGTTGCTTTATACTGGCCTATGTAAGTGTTGAAGATAATGAGTAAGTGACCCTGATATTATGTTTCCAAGTGCTTTTGAGAAATTTTGCTCTCCAATGGAAACAATGTGTTGAAGAGTATCTTTGTTTACAGCAGAACAGTCCAGTAATTTGCTCTGTATTTCTTGTAGAATGCATATCTTTGTCTGTAGTTTGGAAGCTATTTAAAGGGAAGTCTTTAGATGCTATAATCCAAATTTGAGCCTCTGGTATGAAGATTTGAGAGAGTTCTGTTCACTAGAGTAAATACTATTTTTCTGTGCATTCAATTGTGATAGGGAGAAAGTATTTTGCTTCGCATTCCTCTGCATTGAAGTATTATGGTCTGTGGTTCTAGAATTAAATCTGGGATGATGTTATGTGCCTTCAACTTAAATGGTTCGTGATTTGGTGGTCCGCAAGTGATCCTTTCTTTATAACAGTGGCTGACAGTAAAGTTCAAGTGCTCTGGTTTGAAGAATCTTATGGATAAAGTGCTTAGAGGTTGTGCAGATATTCCTGATGATTATAACGTGCTTGTGGATGTCTCTAGATTATGTTCTAACCTTTTGATTGGTCTGCAAAGTATAATCTGGATCATGCATGAAGCGTGTTCTTAAAGGTTTTAGTGTTAACACCAGTTCTAGTTGACTTGGTTGTTCTCACCACTTGCAGTTATGCTTTGGAGGTTGTGGCGTGGAAGATTGTAGTTGAGTCCCAGCTAAAGAGTTATGTGATCTGCATTTATTCTTTTCCTCCACAAATCTATTTAGGTCTAGACCTATTCTAATGTATGATTGTAATGTTTGTAATGTCGACCTTGGAGATTGTTCCAATGGTTGATGATTGTAATACCAACCTAGATGATCATTCCAAGGTTGATGAATTGTATAAATACTTGTAATTGAGTCATGAAAATGCATCCAAGGGCAAAGATGGGAAGATAAGTGTGAAGTGAAATAGAAGAGTAGAGCTTAAGAGAATTATTGTGCTTCAATGGAACTGAACCCTGGCATAGTATAGATGTTAATATCTCAGCTCACCAATCTTGGCAGTGAGCCACCCACTGGTAGTGAGCCACCCCATTGGCAGTGAGCCTTCTCTTTTGTAGTGAATATTTTGGGCAGTGAGCCTCTGATTTTCAGTATTGTTATTACATATTTTATTGTGAGCTAACACTCACTGTGGTTTTTCCCTTATAGGGTTTTCCACGTAAAAATTCTAGTGTCTCATGTGTTAAGTTTCTGATCTCATGCCTTCATGGTTAAAATACAATCAAAGTATTTAAGTGGATGATGCTTTAATGGTTTTGAAATATTGGTTACAACTGATTCACCCCCCTCTTAGTTGTCTTGCCCTTTTCAACAGTCTCAACTTTATTTTAATGTTGAGAACACTAAAATGCAATTTATGGGCTATAGAGGTCATTTTTGGCTCTAAATTATTGAAATGGGATTTAACTAACTAAAGTAGGTTACAGTGACATGCTTTTTGAGACCTTTAATTTTAAAAAAAGGGACTCAATCGACTTCATGGATCAAAAGTTATGGACTCCAAAGGTTAGGCCTCCCACATTAGAAATATAAGAACATCTATGACACATAAGAGAGTTGTAATAGGGAGTTACACATGTTGACCAAGAACATTCACCAACCTATGACATGCCATTATGACTATAATTCAACATGTTTAGAGGGTTTGAATAAGATAAATTGGAGTGCCCAAGTTTGGAGGATAACTATGACATATTATGATAGATTCTTATGACAAGGGTAAGAAATATGCTATATTTAGCATAAGGATCTTTTGGGGATTTGGGCATTATAATTTGATAAGGGGATTTGGGTACCACTTTTAGATAGTGTTGGAACAAATTTTTAACCCTAAATTTTTTGTAAAAAACTCATTTCCCTCTATTATATCACCTCCAAAATACCATTTTAAATTTCCCCCATGCTGAATAATACATCCACTTAACCTAGAGTACTAACCCTAATAAGGTCATATCTTGTCACTTTAGCCCTAAAAAATAAAAAATCATATCAGAAAAGCACTTCCATATCATTAAGTTCCCCTTAAGGTCTCTTCAATAAAGCAAATATAAAAAATATTGGGGAGAAACTACCATATTAGGGAGACTCACTTTGGAGTCTCTTGGATAATTTGAAAGATCAGAAGGGCAAAAATACATAACTTGGCGGCATGTCAGGTTGACATCAAAAAATTGAAGGGAACGATAGATCAAAGAGACTCAGGAGTATCGAAATGAGTCGTTTCAGGGTCTCTTTGATATTCTAAAGACATAAAAAGCATATCAAGGGGACCAGTGAATATCGGCATGACACCTAAGTGTGTCCCACTGATAAAATGATAAAGATTAAATAAAAACATTTTGAAAAAGACTTTGGAGTATTGGGGTAACACAATTTCCAGTCTCACCGATAAGCCAACAATGCTTATGAGTAAAGAAGAACATTGAAGGTGTTTCCGAAGTGACTTTAGAATATTAGAGAGAGGTGATTTCTAGTCCCTTCGAAAAGGCAAACAATATAATCAGCAGAGGGATATCAAAGAGACAAGTGAGTATCGAAGAGACTTTTCATAAGAGAGGATTTTGGGAGGAGACCATGTTATCGATATGACACCATCTAGGGTCATTCTAAAATCCTGAAGATAATAAAGGAATGAAATATTATCAAAGACATATCGATGAAGTTGATCATCCCGATGGAATAATGACAAGACATGTTTGGCGGGGATCAAATGACCCTTATTCAAAAAATTAAATGTCTCTTCAATGACATGAGAGCTGCCATGAAAAACCATTAATACACAAAGCCAAGTATATTGAGGTAAATCTTGAGATGATTGAACAATTAAAGCAACCACGAGGAAGCAAGGGCAGGGTGTAGAGAAAATCACAATTCAAGAACTAGAGAAGATATCCAAGTAAGTATTCTAAGCCTAAAATTTGCAGCTTACTGATTCACAGAAGTAGGGTTCTTTTCACAAATCTATATCATGGAGGATACAACTAAAAACCCTAAGGGAAAAAGGCAAAAAATAGAGGAAAGGCACTTGAACCAGGACTTGATAGAACAATGCCCAAGGTCAGGGCAGAGATCTAGGAGAAATGCCCAGTTGAACCCCCAAGTTGAAAAACTAGAGGATATATACAAACACGTAGGGGACATATGGACCCCAATAAGGGGATATGATCTTTTTCTATATCATTATAGGAAAATGCATAGGCATAAACCTGTCTCCAATCCATGGAGACTGAAACTGGGAAAGCTTATAGTGCCAAATGTGTTTGTTAATGTGGAATTGTTGAAAGCGGTGGCCAAGAAATACAATCCACAAACTTGTCTAGTTGAATTGAATGATGGGTCTAGTTTTATCCCTATCACCAAAGACTATATATCAATGGTATTTTAGTTGGACACTAGTTTTGATGTGAAATTTAGAATCAGACTTATTAAATGAGTATTATAATATGAGAAATAACTACAAAAGATGGAGGCTACCTTTGCATAGGCCCTGTGATGAAGGAAATAGGCTCAAGGTGTTTTCAGGGGTTGAGGATCCACCTTATTCTATAGAATTGTTTGAGGAATACTTCAAATGCACCTATTATTCTGTATGTCAATTGCTTAGTCTGGAAGCCTCTCTGTTTATGGAGGTTGCACCAATGGTTCTAACTGTAGATGTGCAAAGTCAAGATGCACGACATCTAGACTATGTTGAGTACCTTGCCAATGACCTTCATAATGAATTGGTTGCTATAAAAAATGGGGGTAGTAAATTTTAACACTACTCTTTGCTCATGCATCTTATCTTGTATGAGGGACAAAGCATGTGTCTGTGGGATGAGTGCTTGAAAGTAAGAGATTTCGATAGAAATGGAGAAATTAAGCGTATACAGATGTGGACTGCTATATGGGATAGCAGGTGTGAGAGATCCCACTATCTTTATTTTGAAGAATATTTTGTAAAACCTGTGTATAAATTGCTAGGCCATCCCTGTGATCACAATCTGTCAATAGAAATTTCTAAGGCCAAAGGACAAAAATGAAAGGGGAAAATTTAGTCACAATTGGGGTGACTGGTATGTATATAATGACTGCACCAAAATAAGAGTGGTTGGGTATGAAGTACCACCATTTTTTTTACCAAAAACTTGTCCAAATAGGGTGGCCTATTTAGAAATTGTGAGGCAATTGGCTTACTCTGACTTTATGCACCTTAAAAGTCATAATAAACAATCATTGATGCCTGGTACTCTGTGTTTTGGAGACTTTACAGTTCTTGCTGAGAAATGATATCAATTAATTGATAAAAGAACATTTCAGATTGCTATCAGAAAATGCAAGAGAAAACTTTGACCCTGAACACTTCATAAATAGTGTCAAAGTAAATAAAAAATTGAATAGATATCACCATGTGCTATTTGTTGATGATGATCTGATCAGAAATTGTGATGAGAACATTGCAGTGGAAAGAAGAAATTTGTACCATAAAATAATGTTGGTTGAGGCTTGGAGGGTAGCCAAAAACCCCACTTATACAGGAGCCTTTCTGAATGTTGATGATCCTATTGAAAGGTTGGATATGCTAGTTGCACATGCATTAGAATTAACTATGAATGTTCCTTCTCATGTTTTTGAGAGAAGAGGAAAAAATGTCAAGGAGACACAAGCTGAGTGTTAGGTACCCTTGGGCCACATTTCCCCTCAACCTACACCAGACATCAGTTTCTCTCTTGATACCAATGATGCAGAGGATGAAGAATTTGATATAGGAGATGAAGATGTGCAGAGCTTTGAGCCTATAATTGAAGAATATGAACCTCCTAAGGATAGAGAAATGGTCAAAATGAAAGCCCCTGATGAGTTGTCATAAGATATAAGACACATGGCAAGTAAGAATTTTGTTTCAGATGATGATTTTATCAAAACCCCTAAATTCAAAGCCTTCTTGTATGAGTACAAAGGCAAACAGGATAGAGAAAAATGGAAGATATTACTCCTGAAGTACATGCTGAGGCATTAAAAGAACTCCAGATAGAAATTGACAAAGCAATAAAAACCATGACTCTAGAAAAGGGGAGAACACTGCTTGAAGAAGGAGTGATGTTAGTCTTCGAGTCGGATATGACTTTTGCCATTATTTTTGACAATTTTAGGAGAAATCAAGATAAAAAGGTACAATTGAGTATTGAGCCATTGGATAAAATTAAAATTGGATCAGGATATGATCATGATAAGGCAACATTGCTAATGTGGGCACTATACCCCTCAAATAAGAGACCTCAAATCATTGATAATCTAGGTGAAGCATTTAGTCATCTCTTGATACAACGAGTTGAGGATACAGATCCTCTTGAAATTGCTAATTTAAATGTGAATGTTGCTAGATTTACAAAGGCTCAAATTGAGCAATTGGTGAGGAAAAATAATGCATACATGGCAGAGAATGCAAAATTGAAGCAAGAGGTTGCCACTTATAAAGATAAGTTGCCATCACCATCAAACAACTATTCACCTTATTTACAAGCTAACAAAAGAGTAATAGAGGCCAGAGCTGATGCCAATTATTGGAAGGTCAAAACAGAAAAATTCCAAAAGAAAAGTGACCAATTGGAAACTGATATGAAAGCTATTAAATACAAAATAGCTTCTGAACTCATTAAGAAAAGATTTGAGAAAATGATGGGAAATAGTGATAAGATATGGGAATTGCATAAGAGAACACACAGTGCCTACCAAGAGCATAAAAGATTGCACCTTAAGATGCTGGAGAAGAAGGAGGAACTAAAGGCCAAAACGAGTGTTGATAAACATCTGTTTAAAGAATACAATGAACTAATCAGTGAACATGAAAAGTTCAACACTTTGTTAACAGAGGACCTTGGTGATTTTGATCAACATCTCAATATGACATTTCCTAGTTTCTTTGATACTGAAGGCAATTTACAGGAACAAGGCATTTGGAAGAATGAATTAGCCCAGTTATTACCAATATCTCTTGAGAGGATCACTGATGAAGACAGAGTGATAGAAAATACACATATATGTTTAGACAAGATCTTCACTTTGGAATTTGTCATGGATGATATAATCTCCACTGATACTTATGCCACTCAAGAGTACATTGATCATATCTCTAAGATAAATTTGTTCATTGCCAGAGCAGCATGAAGAGGTCAGATAAAATGAAAATGAAATTTTGTCAGTATTTTGTGATGTAGAAGTCGAAAGGTATATATTGCATTAATAACGGGCAAAGCATATTCATTAGATATTGCAACATTGGAGAGGAGTACCTTGCCAGGCCAATGGTCACGGGTGCTCTACGATGATTAACATATTTAGATCTTGATCGATGCTTATGCCCATAATCTATTTCTTAATTTTGTTTCATAATTAATGTTAGTTATGTGAAAACATCAAGAATAGTCATGTTGTTTCGGCTTGAAGCTTGTTTGCTTCCCATATATATAAGGGAAACCAAGGCCATCTTTATGATCATCATTGCAGAACAATTATATATATACAATATTATTATTTTCAGTCATATTTTAAGAACAAGATACATAACCTCTATGATATTTTAATAATATAATGGGCAAGGTGGTTTAAATCAGTGGATATATCTGTGTTGTTCTACTACTTTGTTGATATTAAATTTTATGAGTTGTTTGACTGTCTCTAGATTGGTTTTTTCTAGTTATTTAAATCTTTTAGATTTATCAAGACACATTTGCTGTCTCTGTGTGGTATGTTTGATTGGTTTCTATAAGAAGTTGATTTAAGTCCTTTTGAGTGGTTTATGATTATTGGTCTCTGCCAAGAGTTAAAGCCCTTAAAAATAAATCATCTTAGTTGGTTTCCTTCAAAATAAAATTAAAATCCTTTTAGATAACCATAATAACTTGAAAATATTAGTGGGATCTTAAAGAAGAGTCTAATAACTAACAATCTTGCCTGTTTATACCAAGTATAAACATTTCAAAAGGTGCCAAGTAGTAAGAATTAAGCCAGACAGATAAATCTACAATTATACAATCCTTAACCCCATTCACCCAATGAAATTAGGCACTGGTCATATCCAATATAAAGCAATACTGCACTTCAACTCATCTACATTTTCAAATCTCAAACTTTAGTATTAGGAATTACTTTCATCCTTATATCTATCTCTCATCTACATGCCAATGTGAGTAGATCACTAAGGTCACACAAATCTGCATTAGCTATCAAGGTACACCCGCCTAGGTTTGGCAGAACCTAAAGAGAAGGGGGTTTTCAATCAGATTAGCCCTGTTTTGTTAGCCAAAAGCATTACAAGAGCTTGGCAACCTCTTAAGGTCAACAACCTGCATTTTTGAGACCTACAGGTAGTATTAGCTCATGCTTTTGTGATTCCCCTTTGGTGGTTTTATTTATTGGTTTCTTTATTTATTAGGTGCTTTCGATGGAGTTTGCATAGTGTATTTGTAGGTATTGTTATGCTATCAGTATTACTCTAGATCTAAGTGTTGGTGTTGTCTACTATGAAGACACATTGCCTAGATTATATTGTAACTAATTTGTTGCTAACTAATACACTGGATCGAAGTTTGGAGGTTTAGTTTTTCTCAAAATGGTTTTCCCAAGATACATCATTGTGTTATGGTGAATTATTTTATTGTGTTGTTTCTTTCTTGCAAGTTATTTTAGATCATATTTTTATTCATCTCTCCTCTTAGAATAAAGTAGGAAGCATTTTTGCACCTTAAAGCTTCCTTGTAGGTCCATAAGTTGTTCATGTATTATGATGTCCATCTACCATTATGTCTTAGGAAATTCTCCATGTGAAGACTTGTGGCATGTTGTTGGATTGCAATCTAGTTCTACCTAAAATGTAGAGTTCTTTGTGGGTGATTATAGTTTGTTGTCCTTCTTCTCTTGCTTAAGATTCCCTTAGGAGTCTTGTGATGGATATGTTAGTCTTGTGAGGTGTAAAGTTCACTATATTTTATTGGTTGTGTATTGTATTTTCTTATGTGCATTTGTGTGAGTTTTATTAATTCTACTTGCATGTGGTGAAGTGCCATAAAGTATTATATCCTTGTTTATGGTGTGCTGTGATGTGTTTGATAGTGATGGAAAGTGTTGTAAACAATGGTTAATTTGGTTGATGCCTTATGATTATGAATATGAACATGTAACAACTCTAAGAAAGATAACCAATGTAATATGATATCTATTTCTTAATGGACTATGATTGTTTGTTTATCCACTTCAAGCCAAGTTGATGGTTAGGGAGGATAGGGTTCCTTCAATGTGTAGGTTTATATCACCTTCCCCATACACAACTGGATCTTTGGATGGAGTTGGACATTACTTGGAGTATCACTACATTGGATTTAAATACATGAGTTTATTTATCTTGACCACTATTGCATATGTGAAGTATTTAGGCATGTTACCTATATTACTGTATATTATTCATAAGATGTAATATTGATTTAGATGTACTACTTAAGCTTATTGTACCCATTGAGATTGTACTACTTTGTATTTGATTTGTGGATGTACTTATGAGATTGGACTTGTTAATGAGAATAACTTTATAACTATCTGCTTGTGGTTGTACTTTCATATTATTATACATAGATGTTTATTTAGTAAAAGTAAGAACAAAATTGGGTTTGCAATTTGGGGGTTGTTACACTTCCTCCTTCTTCTATGATACTCAAACATTGATTCTATCCCTAGAGCAAGATAAGATTTTATAAAGTAGGATAATGATGCTAGGACAAGTTGATCTATAAGCAAACAATGGTCTTAAGAAAATAAGGCTTCATAGTGGGCTATGTATCTTGATCTCAAGATTTAGACCCATGAAATGCCTAAGATTGACATATTTGTAAAAATCTCAATCATTTGGAATCAAGGGTGTGAATAATGGATCTAAAATGGTCATAACTATGCCAAGAACTAAAGGGAAACTCACATTTTTGTGCTTAATCATACATTTCGATAAACTAGGTGAGTTTGTCACTTTTGAGCAAGTTCATTGCTTTACTAGTAGAAAGTTCAATGTGACAAACACATGTTGATTGTTTGAGACAATCTATGAATGTGTAGCTAAGGTTAGAAAACATAGGTTTTAGGCTAAATGAACACTAAATGGATGACAAATGATAGACATAAAGAACATAGGGGGAGCTTTAGAAGGTCGACACATGACTTATTACTTTGTAGACACCTATCGAATATCACAATTTTATGTTTTTACGCTTTATAGGCTCATTTTCTAGATCTTGGTCATCACCATAATTGCCATGTCAACTTGTTCATTTTTGGGCACTTATAGAACCGGTGAGTGTTAGAGACAAAAATATAAATGTGTTGTCCTTAGATCGAATAATTCCCTTGATGATAGAATGGCCTAGGGCAATTCCTTCAAACACAAGCCCTAGACACATATCTTAATCTATTTGGTGTGCACATTGATGGATAACGATCATGTTCGAGATTGTCATCCTTAAAATGTAAACATTTTAATTTTTTGAAATAGGCTATGCAATTGTGCTCACATTCTAGTCTGGGGAATAAAATAAGAGAAGTGAATATCTAATTTAAAGTAGGCAATATTATAAGAAATAAATCAATAATATTATGCGTAGAATGATATAACATAACAAAATACTAAATTAAATTTTAAATTAATAAATATAAAAAAAACTAAAAATATACCATAATCATATATTAAATATCTAAAAGAAATATAAAACAAATAAAAAAATACATACACAAAATATAATTTAATTATTTTTGTTAATAACAAATTTCCAAAAAAAAAATTATAAAAAATAAAGCAATCTTTGATTTCAATCATATTTCACTGAATTTTTTAATATTTTAACAAAATTTCCAAATGATGGGTTCTCTAACTTTGAATTTGTAGAAGAGATGCCGTGTCCTATTTCCACTTGAATTTCAAACATTTATCCATCCAACTCACAAGGGTGGTTTGGATAAAGTTTATTTTGAGGCCACAATTGCTCCCTGCGTACAAAGTTGACAAATGATTTTTCTTGGGTTGCTTATTCTCATGGGTTGCTCACCATTTATGGGTTTTGGAACCACCCTCCAAAGTTGTGAATCACTTTTCTTTTCATTTAGTACTAACTCAAATTCCATAAAACAGATTTAGTCCTCTAGTTTTATAAGTATATAAATTATTTTTTAAGATCAATATTTTTCCATTTCACTTAACTCTCAATTAAAGAAGTCATCTAATTCATACAACTAATTATTATATTTGATAACATGTTATTTACAAACTTAAAACTTAAAAAAATAACATAATGCCCATTAAGGGATAATTCCGGTGCCGAATTCTAGTCATTCAAATTCTAGCCCTCCAATATCATGAACGCTAGTGGATAAGTTATTTTTGAGGTCTGCATTTCATCCACCTCACAAAGTTTGACACTTATTGTCTTCTATACAAGGATTTGCTAACCATGCATTCAACTTATGAACCATGATGTATCCTTTCACATGTCCACAAAAAAATATCGATTAAGAGAACTTTGAGGTTGATTAAATTCAATCCATTAAAAGATTCACACATAAAACAACAATTTATGTTCACAATAAATCAAAAAATCTAGCAAGTTCCTTGTTTTCTACCTGAAATTATTAGCCCCATCTAGAATGAGATTTATGTGTCTCTCTAACATGTTGGACATATAAGATTGTTTGAGAGCATTCTAGATAATCTTCCATGGTTGAAATCATATTTACAATACCATGAATATGTTGTGTAAACTTGGAAGGATATACTTGGAGAAAATCTTTAGAACCGATAAATATTTAACTAGGTCTCTTCTCTTCCTCGTGGCATGTTCTACAGCCACAACTGTTTGAATCAGAAGACAGAAATCACCCCGACAACCATCACCACATGATACTTTTCTTTAGATCCCAGTTCAATTATTGCCTCAAAATCTAGATTCATGATCCACCACCCAATTAAACCTAGAATCATATTAATTAAATCTTGCTTCAGAATGTCTTAAAATCCGTTCCTATATATTGAGGGCTTTAATTCCCTATCCTAACACGGGGCTCCACTGCTCCTGTTTCAGCATTTTTAAAATCCCTAGAAGCTCTCAAATGCCATTCGGGTATACCCATCCAATCTAGATAAATCATTTCTCTTCAAAATTGCTAATTGGGTATCTGTAGTCAGGATAGAATTGCCATATTCTGAGGTTGGGTATAACAATTGAGTCTAGTCGTTTTACATTCAATTTGTCAAGTGGTAGTGCTATTTTGTTTAGAATTGTAAGCCATAGCAAGTTTTTATCTGTAACTCGTAGTGTAATTGCCTCCTACAATGGCTTCTATAAATGTAGCTGTAAAAGGGATAACAAGAATATCCAACACCACAAGAAACCCCAAGTCCTTCAAGTCATGTCCTGTTGTTCAAGGCCTTTCAAATTCATCCATAGTACTATCCAAACCTAGACGGAGAAGTCAAGAGTGCAGAAAATTTCAAGTGGATCTGACAAATCTTTTCCTGAATGGGAAGCAATCTGCAAGAAATTGGGAAAGAAGGTCATTAGCAGAAGACCTTGATGTTATTCCAGTGCAGAGCAATGATGTTGTGGACCAGCAAGAAGGGCGTGTGTTCGTAGCTAATGAAGTGGAGGATGAACTGCCTAAAAGTCAGGTAGGGGGATTCAATGCCGAGGGACGTTTTCAATTGGAAACTGCGGGTGCCCAAGTGCAAATTGGGCCGGGTTCTCAGATTTCTCAGAAGGAAAAGGAAGAGGGGATGAAGCATATTGATAGAACTATTAATGCCATGATTGTTTTTGCTGCTGGAACATTTGTTGTCGCCAAAATGCTCACCATAGACCATGAGTACTGGCATGTAAGTGTATTTTTCTCACCCTTTTTAGTTTCCCTTTCTATGTTTTGATCTTGTAAATATTTGTTTTGACTTTTTAAATGGGATATAATGTGTAGGTTTGATTGCCTGCCCTGTTTGAAGTTAAATATATTCATATTTGGAATAATGAAAAAAGGCTAAATCCATAGGTGTTGGACCTTTATAATGGTTAATTTGAAATGTGTCTAGTAATGTTTTCTTATTGCTTTGGGTTCTTCTTGGCTGTGAAGATTGTGTGTGGTTGGTTGAGCTGATTCTGTAAAAATGCAAATCTTCGTAGAATTTGGTTAGTTTACAACTCCTTGCCTGCAGTGTTCGCTCTTAATAGTCTCTTTGGGCACTTCTATGTGACTGGGTACTCGTCTCTATGTCTTAAAATGATTTTTTGTTGTGAAAACGTCACAACTACTGAATGAAAGCCTCAGGATCAGATACATTTTTGGGGGCAGACAGTCTTTTGATTGCTATTTCCTGCAGATTAAAGTGTACAGATGGCTATAACTCTGGCATTCTTTTGATGAAATAGATCTATATATTACTCAAAGGAAGGAAAATAATACAGCCTATCCTCAAAAGTGGACGGAATGGAATCACTTCCCAGAGCCAGCCAAACTGGGCAGAGCCGAGAAAACAAGAACCATGCTGTCCCTAAAAGGAAACAACTGCAACAAAAAACCTTGGACCCAAAAAGGAAATAGCCTATCACAATATCATAAAGTCATAACAACATTTTTGTTTTATCGGCATTTTTGTTTTCTACAGCTCTCATGCTTATCATAGGTTTCTGGTTTTCCTGTGTAGATTAGTTTGGCATTGACATTTGGTCACCAACTTCTTCTTCCCTCGTGGATTTCAATTATGACAGATGACTATAAAGACTTTAAGTGCTACCCACTAATACCCGGTTAGCCTACATCAGAAGAAGTTTTAAATTTTTTAATATTCAGTATTGTGATCTACACCATTACTAAGTTTGTGGATGATGGGCTTCTAAGCTAACTAGTTTTAAATCTGATTTTATTTATTCCTGTTGAATTTTCCAATATAGCCATTACTTGTAAAACTATACCCAAAGTTTTTGCTGTTTCCTGAGCCTAGCCATCCCTGCTTTGCATAAGCTTGTTTTTATAGTCCATTCCATTTATTTTTGCAACATAAATTATTAAATTCTTTAAAGATTTCTTTTTCTGTAATACCATGTTATTTTTCATGGACCAGCTAGGACTCGAACCTAGTACTTCACATGTGCATGCTGGGATGCTCTAGCATTGAGCTACTGGCCTTTTATTACAGTTAGGGTGTGACTCATTTCTTCAACAACCCACCTTGAGGCACACTTAGGTGCTTAGGGCTCTTAGTCTGGCTCTAATACCGTGTTACTTTTGGTTTGATACCATGTTATTTTCCATGGACCAGGTAGAACTTAAACCTAGGACCTCCCATGTGCATGCTGGCTTGCTCTACTATTGAGCTACTGGCTCTCTTTGTGACCAGTACATTTTTTGTTAGCTCCTTATTATGGTTCAGGTGTGGCTCATTTCTCCATCAATTTTCACAACCAGTCTTCTATCTAAGAAATATCTCTCTTCATTGTGAGATCATTTTTTCTCCATGTTTGGGGTTAGGTGCTTCTATACCACTTCGATTAATTTGTTTCTTACTCCTGATGGAATTTGGGTCTTCTGCCCTTCTTTGCTTGTTAGGTCTTGTGTCTTAGAAATGTCTCTCTTCAATGTGAGATCATTTTCTGTTATTACTTTGATTACAACCATTTTTTATCCATGTTTATGGTAAGGTGCTTTTGTTGCAAGGTGTGAGCCCTTGGTCTCCTTGTGCTTTTAACGGCCTCCCGTGGATTCATCAACTCTAGCGGTTGTATCGGGCATGAATAGGTCGATTTTTTGGTGCAACGGCAACCGTCTTTCCAACAATTGGTATAAGAGCCTGGGTCACGGGTTCGAACCCCTTGCTTGTGCTTGGGGGGGGGGGGGGGAGGGGGGGGGTTTGCAAGGTGTGCGCCCTTGGCCTCCTTGTGTTGTGCAGCACAGCGCTTGGGTTCGTGACAAGGCTTAATTGCCTCCCGTGGATTCATTAACTCTAGCAGTTGTATCGGGCATTAATAGGTTGATCTTTTGGTGCAACAGCAACCATCTTTCCAACAGCTTTTATATCAATTTAATTAATTTGTTTTCTTCTGCTGTAATTTGCTTGGTAGGGCAACTTATTCATAATATCCTTGCTCTTTCTCTCCTTTAAGGCCTGGCTTACCATGTTCAATGATTACTCTGGATATCTGATCTTGTAGCTTCTTTTTATGTTTAATACAGTAGCATTTGATTCATTTATTTCCTATGGAATGGGACTCCAGTTGTTTAGTCTTAGCAATCAATGAAACTCCCTTAATGCATGTTTTATATTTTTGACCATATAGCAATCGGAGGTCATTGTTAAGTTAGTTTGTGTTCTGTTAATTTTCAGTGGATTCTCATACATAGCTTCTGACTTATACACCTTATTTGGGAATAGGTTCTAACGCTTTTCTTTGTTTAACAATTCCTCTCTCTTTATTGTATGTCAGTGCTTATTGATTGTAGATCTCTGCCAATTCATTTTTAGGTTTTTTGGGTTTAATAGAAGAAAATTTCTCTTAAGCACCAGTTCCTGTACCTTTTTGTGCTTTATTGTAGTTCCATTGTCTCTAGTTAGTGTAGTTTGTTTTGGAGATATAGGTGTTGGATGGTTTTTCAACCTATTATATTGTTTGTATGGGTCCTTTGATTCACCATGGTATCGTGGTGGGATATTTCATGTAGTCTGGGTTATTTATACTAGAAGTTAGGAACATTGGGATTTATTTTTTTGCACTAAAGGAACCTAGAGATTTTACAGCCGCCAATTTCTTAGGCAATGTCCTGGGCAGCCTGTCTTACCTAAATGGTGCTTGTGGGGTGAGCCCATTGGAGATTGAACTTAATGCTTCAATCCAGCAAATGCCCCTTACTCTCCACTTGGTCTGGCCTTGATGGATGGAACATTGGGATAATTGATTATTATGTATTTAGGAGTCTTTTTAGATGGGACCATTGTATAAGTGAGTGCACAATTACATGCAGGATTCAATACTGGTATTCCATTACATGCATGATTCATCTATCATGTAGTGCTTCTCTTTTTTACCATGAAGGGATAGAGAGGATGTTAGTTCAGTTTTAGTTCTCCATCCTGTTCAGTCCTGCATGAGACATCAGGTCTCTATCTTTCTTCCATGGAGGTTAATAAAGTATGCTTTCTTGTATTCATGACATGGTTTCCGTGTTCGATATCTCAGTTATGTTTGCACTGCATATCTATATGGTTGTTTCTAAATGAAGATTATAGTTTGTATTTTTTCTTTAAGCATTTTTCTGATAAGAAAAATAACCTGAAGCTGAAATTTGACTAGAAGCAAAACAATAAATCATTTAAACATCATTTTTTATTTTGCTTTTGTAATTCAGTATATCAAATTTGACCTTGATTAATATTTCATGCTTGCTTAAATGTGTTTGAATTCTTGAGAAATGTTACATGATCTGAATCCTGCCAAATTTGTAATAGAGCATTTACTGTGCCTTGATCAGTCAGCAATGTAAGAGCTCTAGAGCTTTTTTAGGACTTCTGGAACTATTTCTTACTGTTGCACTAAGCAAGCTGTACACTCAATATTTTTCTCTCCACAGCTAAAATACCAAAAGCTTTTCAGTGGTTTGATAAGACCTTATCATGCTTTTCTGTTTGTACTTTCCTGAAGAGTAGTTTGTCTCCTTATGTTTTTTATTGGCTTTTCAGCTTATATTTGCTGTACTATGCCTAGAAGTAGAAAACAAACAGGGTATGATGGTCTGCTTTTCTTTTATCATTAGATTTCTATATATTCAATATTCAAACTGAAATGATGCTTTTGTTTTCAGGGATGGACTCTCTATGAGATTGTCAGATATGCGCCCTTGCATAACTGGACTGCCTATGAAGAGGCCTTGAAGACCAATCCTGTTTTGGCAAAGATGGTGATAAGTGGCACTGTCTATTCCTTGGGAGATTGGATTGCACAGGTCTGTATCTCATACTTACAAGTTACAACCATTTCAGTCCACATATCAATATATTGATTACACTCTAGACACAAAGTAATGCTTATGCTGTTGACTTGACAGTGCTATGAAGGCAAACCAATTTTTGAATTTGATCGAACTCGGATGTTCAGATCTGGTCTTGTTGGGTTTAGTCTTCACGGCTCTTTGTCTCATTATTACTATCATCTTTGCGAGGTAACACCTGTCACTTTTTCCTGAATCTCTTACAGCTCATACTTGTTTATTTTGAATAAATTTTCCATTCCTTGCAAAAGGTATTGACAAATAAATATGGGTATACAGTCTCTGTTTCCTTTCCAAGATTGGTGGGTAGTGCCTGCAAAAGTGGCCTTTGATCAAACTATCTGGGCAGCAATTTGGAACAGTACTTATTTTGCAGTGTTGGGTTTGCTGCGGTTTGAATCGCCAGTCAATATTTTCAATGAATTAAAGTCGACATTTTGGCCTCTTTTGACAGTGAGTCATAATATTTTTCCCACAACCCATTCTCTAATTTCACTGAGCATTCTTGCTTGTGAAGTTTATTTCATTCTTTGGCATGCCAATTTCTAGGCTAGAAAGATATCATGATTTTGGTAGATCACTGTTACATCTTATATCTGATGACTGATAATGCAATGATAAACGTTTATTTTGTTGTTGATCAAACTTTAGCTGAAAATAGTATGTTTCTTTGACAGGCAGGTTGGAAGCTGTGGCCTTTTGCACACTTGATAACATATGGTCTTGTACCTGTCGAGCAAAGGCTGCTATGGGTGGATTGTGTTGAACTTATCTGGGTGACCATTCTATCTATGTAAGTTTCTACTGCCATTTGTCTAAGTAATGGATTCTTTTGTTTTGATCCCTCCTGGTAATCATATGATTTGTAAACACTGCTAAATAAATTCATGATTCACAGGTACTCTAATGAAAAATCAGAAGCTAGACTTTTAGAAGCATCTTCTGAAGGAAATTCTGATCCTGCAATGAATTCTATATCGGATGTTTCCAAGGTATCGACTTACTAGCTAACCATTATTTTTTCGCTGTTTCCTTACTGAAAGATATGCATAATACAGTGTTGTTGATGCCAGTTTCTTGGTGTTGATTAGGATCAATGATAAGAGTAGCATCTATCTGCAAAGGCTCCTTGCCTGAAGTGACCTTCAGATCTGTTGATACTGGAAGTAGGTAGCCAATGTAGATTATAGGTGTATAGTTCCTTGCGGTGTATGGAGAAAAAACAGACACCTGCCTTGCAACCATAGATATCACAAGTGAATTATAACTGTTAAGAGCATTGCCTATATCATACATTGAAGGGGTCACTTTCTTGTAACGATAATTTACTTGTACCATATTCCTCATGAAAGTAGTGTTTTTCTGCAAAATCTAAAGTAAAAATGAATAAGTCATGTTCAATGCCACAGTGGAAAGTCAATTTTGGGACCTTAATAAAATATGAAGCGCACATGTAACGCTTAGTTCTTCAGTTCTAATTAAATCCTGCATTTATCTCAATTTTGGAAGAGTAATCGATTTCATATCCTAATCATATGATGAACTGAATAAAATTGTTCATAATAGAAGCACATGAATTGGCCTATAATAGGATCCTGCAAAGATGCTGTTGAAGGTAGATAGCAATGCGTGCCTCTTGTACTAATGTAAACTCGGGGGAAATTATGGATAGTAAATCATCCATAATTGACTTTTTTGATATTCTAATATAGGATTCACCAGCATAAGTTCAAACTTACGTGCTAACCCAATGCAAAATACTATGGAAGCCAAACATATTTAAGGTGGAAAGTCAGATGTTTGGTACAGCTATGTGCTGCCATTTACATCCTTCATTAAATTTGCTTTCGTATATATGCTCAAATACATGCCTATGATGCTTGTAAACCAGTTTGTACGCCCCTTTTATGCTACTACTAGCATGTAACCTGACCAATCCACAAAACAATGATATAGTTAAAGAGGCATGTTGATTCTTTAAATCTTATATGGCTTAAGTGTGCTGCCATCTACATTCTCCATTCAATTGCATGTGTATATGCTCACATATTGATGCAAGAGCATTCACTGGTGTAAGGACAATCTTGTATCAACCAAAAAAATGAAGATTTTGTTTTCTATTTTTTTCAATTTTGGCAATTTTTGGATATCCAATTGTTTGAATAATGATGTCAAACTTTCAAAATTTCTAATCCGTTAAACATAACAAATTGTTATTTTTAAAAAGTTTGTATCTGAGCACATATGGAAACGGAAATTTATTTAAATCTTTAGAATTGAAAAAATAACTTTTGGTGAAAGAATTGGCCAAATATCACTTGTGAGCTGAAAGAAATTAAAGTTTTTATTTCTTTAAAAACTCTTAAAAAAATTTAAAGTCAAATATGAGGCATTTAGAGGCTTTGTACGACTCTGAAAATGGGCAGAAACGATAGGGCGGATTCTAAAAGTATATATTTATTCGCAAGATTTTCAACACATCAAACAGTGCGTCAATCGATGATGGGGAGCCTCTATCGGTAAGACTTGCTCTGTTGGCCACCTTGCAACTTATCATTTCGACCGTTGTAGTCACCACTTCGACGTGAGGTTCGACAACCCTGACTATCGGCAAGAACAATACCATCGGCGAACACTTATAAACCTTGGCCGACGTGCCGATACACTTGATCTTGTTTGACTACCCCCAACACTTCGGTGTGACTCCCCTCGTCGGCGAACACCTTGTTCATTTCCCTGACACGTCGATACAACCCGTTGTCTTCGGTGAGACTTGGACACCCATCCGGCCTATGTATCGATCCCTCTAGCGTCAACCTTGACTTCCACTTATCGGCGAGACTATTATTATCGGCCACGATAAGACTTGCTTCGCCGTTGTACTGATGCTAATGTCTTCGGTGGGACTCTTGACATCGGCGAATGCTTACACACTTAGGCCGATGCACTGATGGACCAACTACTCATCGGTGTGACGAATGCCTTCTGCCAAACCCTAAAATCCCTTGCCGCCCGCTAACTCCACTTGATGGATCTCCATTGGTGTAAGTCACCCCTTGCCACTCCGATACCCTCGATCGGTGAGATCAACCCTGTCGGCCCAACTCCAAGTTATCTACCCGATGTGCTTCGTCATTCCGATATGAATCTTTGACCACGGCTTCTATTCAACGCTTGAACCTCTCTTCAGCCAGACTATCCTTATTGCTCTGAGCGAGAATTGTTTTGTCGATGGCCTCTGTCTCACCGATAACATCTTCAACTCCTCCAACTCGTTTACTTTCCGATCAAACCCTAGCACATGGAGATGGTAGGCCGTCTATTGTGCACCTCGCATTGTCTGGATCCTCTGCGCCGTCAAACAGGAAAACGAAACAGGAAACAAAAACAGATATCTGTACAACGAAGCCATTCCATTGATTTCAAAGAAATCTCACCAGTGGAATGCTTCACATTGACATGTTGCAACAACGGAGTATAGGAAGGAAAATAAATCTACAACTATGCAATTTGTAATTATGGAGAATAGAAAACAAATTGACGATATAGAAATAGTTCGATTTCTCCTTAACACAATGCACTATTACATTCAACCCTTCTTCTCTTCGATCTGATTACAATATCTAATCTATATGCATTTGATTCATTTCTCTGGGTATTTATCAACTCACCCTGAATAGTACCAAACTGACTCCAAGCGGCTGGGAGACCAATCCAAGCGGCTGGGAGAAAACTAACTGATTCCAAGCCGCTGGGAGACCAACCATCTTGCCACTAACAATATTGACAAATGCAACCTAAGTACTTGGGACTTACAAAGTTTGTTTTGGGTCTAGATACAAACAGTAATGACATGCATTGGTCGAATAGACCTTATTACAACACAAACATGGTTTCCTAAACAAAACATAAATCTAAATGCCTAATGGAGGCCACCTTGTGTTAGGTGCTCCTGCACCAATCAGACACTCGGATCAAAAGTTATGGCTCTTGAAAGTTGACCTCCTTTTTGAAGGAGTTGCAAATTTCAAAATATTTGGTGGAAGGTGTCAAAAAGGGTTATTTATGACCATTTTTGGGAAATCTTTTGGGTAGAGAAGGGGGAAAAGTGGTGAGTTGTGAAACGAAGGAAAAATAGAAAATCCTAACAAATTTGAAGCTACAGAAGGCAAAAGGTTCTAGAATTTAGAGGAGGGAAGACGTAATGTGTTGCAGTCTATTGGGGATTTCATTCTCTTATTTAATTCCAATTTCTGTAATGTAATTTGTTTTTAGTTGTTGCGTGTTCTGAGATTTACCCCCCTCATCAAGTGGTATAAGAGCAAGGGTTCTTGAGTGTTTAGACAGATTGTCGACCATGAGGCAGTTTGCACTAGGATCTGAGGTTGTGGGTTTGTTGTAGAGATCAAAATGCCTCCATGAAGAAACTATGGTGGTGGGAGAAATGATGTGACAGAAGAGAGTTTTAGAGCCTTACAAAAGCAAATCGATGTATTGCAAGAGGAGCTGTGAAGAGGGTTTGAACCAAAAAAAAAAGAAAGCGAAGATGAAGTTGAAGAAGAAGAAGAGCTATCCGAAGAAGAACAAGATGTTGCTGGAAATTCTACGCAAGTTAAGTTGTTGAGGGCCATTTCGAAGATTGGAAAGAGGCTTAGGATTGAAGTTTCTACTTGTTTTGGGGATCTAAATTTAGAAGAGTTTATCGATTAAACAAGATGGAGGAATATTTTGAGTATGGAGAGGTGGAGGATCCAGAACGGGTATAGTTTGCAAAAACGAGGTTGAAGGGCCATGCCAGTATTTGGTGGAAAGAGGTCCAGTTAGAGAGAAATAGAAGAGGAAAATTAAATATTACTAGATGGGATCGGATGGTGGACAAATTAAAGAAGCAGTTCACTTTTTTGGACTATGAGTTAGAGTTGTTAATGATGCTACAATGATTGAAACAAGGTAATACATTTGTTAAGGAGTATGTAGAAGAGTTTTATTAAATTATTATTAGAACAGGCCATACAGAGGCCAACAAGGAGAAGGTTGACTATTACATTAATGGGTTAAAGCCAAGTATTCAAGAGGAGTTGAACCTAGTAAAAATGACCACCATAGAAGATGCATACTAGTTTGCTCTAAAGGTGGAAGAGTAACTGAATAAAAGATTTGAAAGCAAACAAAGAGGAAGAGGTCATGGTGGAAGGACTGGTGGAAGATCCTATGAAGGCTGAAATGAAGATCAAAAGAAAAGTGAAGATGTAGGCACCAGTCAAAATTAGAGAGGAGATAATGTCTACCACCCTCATGACCAAAATAATGGTGAGCAAAGAGGAAGAGGGAGAGGAAGACCTAAACAAGAACCTGGAAGATGAAGCTTTAGAGGAATTTGTTTCCAATGTGGAGGACATCGAGCCTAGTGTCCACAACATCAAGGAAGGACAAATAGAAAAATTGAAGGTAATGCACAAGTTGAACATGTAGATGAAGATAGTTAGTCTGAACATTCTGAAGATGCTAAAAGAGAGAAAACCTAGTTGTCAGAAGAACCTCGTTAAATGAAAAGAAAGAACTAGATCAGAGGAATAATTTATTTCGCACAAGGTGCAAGCATGAAGGTAAATGTTGTGATATTATTATTGACAGTTGAAGCACTAATAATCTTGTCTTAGAAGAGATGGTTAACAAGTTGAAGTTGAAAAGGAGAAGACATTCACATCTATATCGAATTTGCATGGTTGCAGAAGGACTATAGAGCTTTGGTTAATGAGCAGTGTTTAATAAAGTTCAAGATTGGAGACTACCATGATGAGGTACTGTGTGACATCATACCGATGAATGCATGTCATATGCTATTGGGAAGGTCGTTGAAGTATGATAGGTGCACTGTCCATGATGGTCATGCAAACACCTATTCCCTGACAAAAGATGGAGTTCGTCATAAGTTGAAGCCCTTAAAGGAGGTGGAAGAAAAGGTATATAGTGTTGTTAGAATTTGCTTGGTAGAGACAGGAAATTTTTGGATGGTATGAAGCATGAGTGTCACTACTTTGCGTTGATTCCTAAGATCAACCAAGAGAAATGTGAAGATGTACCAGTAGAAGTCTCAGATATGTTGGAAGAATTTTAGGACATTGTCTCTGATAATGTACCGAAAGGTTTACCACCAGTGAGGAAGATAAGTCACCAAATGGATTTGATACCAGGAGCCAACTTGTCGAATAAGGTAACCCATAAAATGACTCCTATAAAGAATGAGGAGTTGAACAGACAAGTTCACGAACTATTAAGGAAATGACTAATAAGGGAGAGCCTAAGTCCATGTGCAATACTTGTAGTACTAGCATCAAAGAAAGATGGAGAGTGAAGAATGTGTACAGATTTCCAAGCCATCAACAAAATCACAATCAAGTACAAATTTCTATTGCCAATGATGAATGATATTATGGATTGCTTGAGTGGAGCCAAGTATTTTATAAAGATTGATCTAAAAAGTGGATACCACCATATCTGAATCAGAGGAGATAAATGGAAGACAACCTTCAAGACTAAGGAGGGTCTGTATGAATGGTTAGTCATGTCATTTGGATTAACCAATGCACCAAGCACATTCATGCGGCTCATGAACAAGGTATACAAGTTTTTGGATAAATTTGTCATTGTTTATTTAGATGATATTTTAATTTTTAGTAAGACTTTGGAGGAGCACCTGATGCATGTTCGAAGAGTTTTTGAGAAGCCGAGGGAAGAGAAGTTGCTAATTAATCTGAAGAAATGTAGTTTCATGAAGGAGTTGGTGTATCTGGGATTTGTTATCTCAAGTAAGGGTCTTAGAATGGATCTAGAGAAAGTGAGTGTTATCATTGAATGGCCTACCCCAAGGAGTGTTATAAAGGTATGATCTTTTCATGTTTTGACAAGTTTTTATAAAAAGATTATCAAGAATTTTAGTAGCATTTGTGCACCCCTAACTAAGAAAATGACTACAGAAGCAACCAAGAGTTTTGATAGCATAGAGTAACCTGTTTTGGCACTTCCAAATTTCAATAATATATTTCAGGTAGATTACGATGCTAGTGGTAGTGTTATAGGAGCTATTTCGAGTCAAGAAGGTAAGCCCATTGCCTATTTCAATGAAAAACTTAATGATGCCAAGAAAAAATATTATGTTTATGATCAAGAGTTTTATACTATAGTTCAGACTTTGAAAAAATTGAGGCATTATTTGTTGTCGAAGGAGTTTGTTTTATATATTGATCATCAAGATTTGCAGTATCTTAATAGTCAAGGAAAGTTAAATTAGAGACACTTAAAATAGGTTGAGTTTTGTAGAGTTATAATTTTGTTTTGAAGCATAGGAGTGGGAAGTCCAACAGAGTTGCAGATGCCTTAAGCATAAGGCAAAATTTGTTGACAGAGATGAAGATAGAGATTGTTGGGTTCAATGAACTCAATAATTTAACCCTGAAGACCCAAACTTTGCAAAGGCTTGGAAAGTTTGTTCAAAGCCTGTTACCTTGGATAGGATGAGATGGTGTAAGGCCACCTAAATCACTTGAACCTCATCAGACTGAAGGAATCGATAACCTTGTCATGTGAACATGCTATAACGATAAGGTAAATCATGTGTGAGAAGGTATGAGTAACTTTCCTTATGAAGTTGAGTGAGTGTTCTTAATTTCCTATTGTATTAGCGTTAGTCATAATTTTGGCAATAAAGGCATACATAATCATGTTCTAGATTATACAAAAATAAATTATAAAAAGAAGAAAGATTTCCTAGATCAAAACATTTTATACACAAAACCAACAAGGATCTAATTCATTTGATTGTGGTTGGATTGTATGCTTGTAAGTTTCCTAGGGATCTATAACCTATTGCATAGTTGAAGCTCAAAGTCCTTGTTAGTCAAAATTTTAAACGTCTTGGTAATTTGTCTTTGAGATTAGAGCACACAAGCATTCTATAATTTTAGTATTTAATCCTAAAAACATATTTTAGATTTTTTTTTAAGTTCTTCTTTCTTATTAAGATTCAATAAAAAAATTAATTAATTAAAGCAAATAAAAGTTATTTTCTTTAAAAAGAAAAAAAAGATTTTATGCTTCAAAATTTTAAAACAAAAATTAAATATATGTATATAGATGATAATTACAAATTTACATATAAGATGTTTTGAAATAAAGAAATTCTAAATAAATAAATTTGACAGTCGGTCAAGCTATTTTTTTTTATGATAGTTATCTATTCAATGTGCCCTTCAAATACTATGACATGCTTTAGTATAAGTAAATCATATAAAAATCAAATATATAAATTGAATCATAATCCTATATAAATTTTGACAGTTTGTCCAAAATCTCTCCTTTCATATGATACAATCTGTTTAAAAATTTGATTGTATTTTACAACAAAAATGCCTAAATATAGCTATACAACTAAAGGCATGAGTTTTCCACAGTCCATAATCGTAAATCAAAAGTGTTTCTGGATTTAACTATGTATGTTTTGGTATCGATGTTTGGGATCATACTCAATGATCCATCATCAAGAAGAAGAGAGTGGAAGATTAGACCACAGACTTGAGCTTATAAAGGAGTGAGAGGGGAAGTAGGGCACAGAAAATGAGAGGCATGAAGTGAAGAGAGAAGAATAAAAAGGGGAAGTGAAAAAAAACAAATAAACCAATAAAACTAAAAAATATTAAAAATTACCAAAAATCAAACCAAAAACACAAGTTAGGACAATTAACAAAATTACAAAACACAAAGTACATAAAAATGAATAAAACTCAAGATTAGGAATAATACCATCGAAAAAGGACAAAGAATAGACCATGAAGGAGATAAGTAACACAAGGTCAAAAATATTAAAAGAGCATCTCATTAAATCACCAAAAACGAAAAAGAACATATACAAATAAGCCTCCCTTATTTGTATATGTTCTTTTTCGTTGTTGGTGCTTTAATGGGTTGCTCTTTTAATATGTTTGACCTTGTGTTACTTATCTCCTTCATGGTCCATTCTTTGTCCTTTTTTAGACGGTATTATTCCTAATCTTGAATTTTATTCATTTTTATTTACTTAGTGTTTTGTAATTTTGTTAATTGTCCTCACTTGTGTTTTTGGTTTGGTTTTTGGTAATTTTTAATATTTTTAGTTTTATTAGTTTATTTGTCTTTTTTCACTTCCTCTTTTTATTCTTCTCTCTTCACTTCATGCCTCTCTTTTCGTGCCCTACTTCCCCTCTCACTCCTTTATAAGCTGAAGTTTGTGGTCTAATCTTCCACTCTCCTCTCCCTGATGATGGATCTATGATCCGAAACCTTGATACAAAAACATACACAGTTGAATCCAGAAACACTCTTGATTTATAGCTATACAACTGTCAAATTTAAGATTCATACCTTTTATTTAACTTTTTCTAGATCTTATCATATTTTTTATCTAGTTCTTTTTAATTCCTTATGCTTTATGCTTTTAAGAATTTTAAAAAAAAAAAAAAATGTAGAAAAGTAGGAAAGTTTCTAAGTTTTATGTTTATATTTTTAACAAATCAATTTAGTGTGTTACCTAAATCTGGATGATTTAAGGAATGGAGCTTTTAAGACAACGGGTTGTTTTTTTTCACCGACGGGAAATATGCCTTATCATTTCTTGCTATTTTTGGTGGGGAATGGGCTTTCTATAGAGGGGGGAGAAGATTGTTGCAGAGGGAGGTTGTTAAAGAAAAATGATATATGGTAGATGAAAATAACGTGATTACGGCAATCAATGAATATCATCGCTATAAGGAAGATGTTTAAATAGTGGAAATTGAATTGAGTACTGCTGCACTTTATCTTTCACAGGTTATTTTATGAGTTGCTCATATCAGAATACGATTTGAAAAAAAGCTTTGAAACGGGATTTGGGTTGCCAATGGGCCTTTTGACTCTTTTTGGGCTAGTGGTTAGACAGTTGGTCTCCCAGCCACTTGGAATCAATTAGTTTTCTCCCAGCTGCTTGGAATCAGTCTCCCAGCGGTTTGGAATGGGTTGGTGTTCCTCGGGGCAAGCTTATAAACCCCAGAGAAATGAATCAAATGCATATAGATTAAAGATTGTAATCAGATCAAAGGGAAGAGTTGAATGTGACTGTGTATTGTTCTAAGGAGAAATAAAGATTATTCTGTTCCGTCAGTTTGATTTCCGTTTCCTGTAATTGCAATTTGTATATCTGTAGATTTCCGTTCTCTCTGTGCTTTCCATTTTGTTGCTATATGTCGTCGTGAAGCATTCCACTGGTGAGATTTCTATCGAAATCAGTGGAATGGCTTCATTGTACAATATGTGTTTTTTGTTCCTGTTTTGTTTTCCTGTTCGACGAGGCAGATGTTCCAGAATGAGGAGTGTGCACAGTAATATGCCCTAGCATCTCTATGTGCTAAGCGTAGAGTGTAGATCAGACTGTGTGAGAGTTGAAAACCCTAACGGTGTATCGTTGTGTTGGTTCATCAACGCATCGGCCAAGGATTGCAAGTGTTCGCCGACAGAACAGGATATGCCGAAGGTAAAAGCCATTGATAAGAGTTGTGGCATCGGAAGACAAGTTACGGCTTTTGCCGACGGGAAGAGTCATACCGACGCGGTTATGTTTAATTGACGTGGGAGCCGTCATGGTTAAGGAGAGGAGGAACTTAACCACCATCGAGGTATCGGCAGAAAGACGGAAGACTCAGCCGATAGAGGAAGTCTCGCTGACGATGGAGATGTATCGGTGGCTGTTTGATCGATGGAAATGTTCTGGCAGTTCATTTGTTAGTTTTTGCCAATTGTGAGGAATTAGGACCCAGTCTGTGGAATCCGCTGTGCGCTCCCCATCACTTATCCAGATGGCTTTGCTTCCAGTACACTTTAAAGCATTTTATTTATGTATAGATTTTAATTAACTACTTTAAAAAAAATTGGAAGAAAATGTGAAAAGGTTGATAAAGTTTGATTTTCTTTTTAGCAACGATGCCTTTGTTTTGGTGTCTGAAATGCTGCACGATTTATGTAGGACCAACTTTACACTTATCATTGCTTTTTCCATGAACTTCTCTAAGCCTTTCCTTGAACCGTTCAGGCATAATTTCTAACATTATCCCTCTTGAAGAAATCCGATCTTTGACACAAACCAGTGCAGTTGTCAAGGTTGACTACTTTGGCTTTTCATCTGTTTTGCATTGCTTTTTAGGATATTAATCCTTTTGACTATTTTTTTGTTTAAAAATTTTCCTGTGAAACATTATGTCTAATGAATCTTGAGCTTTTCTTTACTTCCACGTTTGGATACATGTAGATTTGTGTCTCCTAGAAGGGTTCTATTGTTTTATTTTTATTATTTTTCTACCTTGTTATAGTAATAATGTTATAGTAATAATTGAGACTGTAGCAAACGGTCTTAGTGTTCCTTGTATCCTTGTAGGAATATTTATGAGAGGGGAATTTTATTATAATCAATGCTATTAATTTTGATAGGTATTCACTCTCTCTATAACTAATCCTTAACAAGCAAACCATGGAAAGAGTTCATTTATGCTTCAGGAAAGAAACTTATCATGACATTTTTTCCCTTATTAACAAGAGACGCATTGCGTTAGGTTCCTACCTCTATGTTACCAATGTTGTTGTAATTTATCATTAGGGAATATATATTAAGTGAAGGTTAAAAAAAGGGAGAACATAGTGCTTGTAATATCTTGGAACACTAGCTAGCAGCTGTCAGTATGTTCTTGGCATGTATGAAAATTTTAGATACCCATGATGGAAATTGGAATCAATTTATTGAAAATGAGTTGGAGTTGCTTTTTGAAATTTATGAAAATTCCTTGTTTTTCAAAAGTTATGACCAAGTCAATGGAAGTCAAACTAAACACTGGTCAAAAATGTATCTCATATACATTTTAGTTTGTATGCATATTGTATGCAATATCTTTCATGTCTGTAGAAATCTGCATTTGTATCTTATAATGCATGTACTAAAGATACAAATCCAATATACATTGGCGAATGGCAAGAGATATTCAAAATTGGTGAATTCTGTGACCCTACCACTTGTATACATTGCATACTCATGAGCGGACCCGAAAAGAAGATTCAATTAAACCTAAAGGGTGAAAAGCAACCAGTTATGTTTGTATGTATCAGTGTATGTATAATTATTTATATCTGATATACATGTACAAAGCCGGATGCAATCAAAAAATCAAGCATTTATGTGGGGCCCGCACTTGTGTATAAAGAATATGTATTTGATATACAAAAGATGATGCAAACAAATAGATGCAAGTCTGGATCCCATTAGAAAATTAAACATTGTGAACTTTATGTGGGGTCTGCGTTTGTATATAAGAAATGTATGTATTTGATACACAAAAAGGTAATATGGCTTGTATGTTTTATGCATTTGTATCTTCTCGCTTTTGCATCTTGTATACATACACGAATATACAAAGTTTTTCATGCGGTCACTTTTGTATCTTGTATACATGCGCTCACTTTTGTATCTAAAGTTACATGTGCTCACTTTTGTATCTAAAGTCTTGCATGTACCTTGACTAACATGCACTTGTATGCATTATGCAAATGCACTTTGACTCAGATACAATTTGACCAATATATAGTTTGAATGTTGTTGACCTGGTCATAACTTTTGTTTTTACAAGATCACATGTACCTTGACTAACATGCACTTGTATGCATTATGCAAATGCACTTTGACTCAGATACAATTTGACCAATATACAGTTTGAATGTTGTTGACCTGGTCATAACTTTTGTTTTTACAAGATCACATTTGTTTAATATTCTTAGAGATTATGCAGATTTCGTAGCACTAAGCTGGTGGAGTGTTAGATGAAGTGTGCATTCTTCTCTGCAGAAAATAGTACCAACTTGGTGCTTGTATATGTAATAAAATTATAGTGGACTTGTATCTGTATATTAGATAGAAACATTTATGGTTACAAAGATTCATACAAATAACCCTTCATTGCTATTTTAATGCATTTGTATATTTTATACAAATGCATTTGCATCTCTAGTTGTGGTGGGGCCCACTTGTTTCTTTGTATATGCATGTTTGGTGCTTGTGTATTTGTATATTCGTGTTTTGCATTTTTACCTTTATGCATTTGTATATTTGTATCTGCGTGCTTTATGCCTTTGTATACTCTATGCTTGTATGTTCCATGATGCTATGAATGTTGTTGTAATTGTATTTGTTGAATATGTCAATGTGCCCCACCATAATCTTTGAAGGTTGCTTATTTGGAGGATAGCACAAAAATTTCAAAGAACGCTCTACTTATTTGAATACTTGTTTCTTTACTGCAAGATACGTGGTATATGAATGAGGTGGACTCATTTGTGTTATCATTGGAAGGGTGAAGTGCAATGCATGTTTGAGAATTAGCATTAGATGGATAGATGTAGGACTTCCCCATTTAACTTATACATTTGTGTTTCTGAGCCTTGTTAATTCAATTAAATTATAATAATATGCATTTAATACAATATATGATTAAGGTTATAATTTCTAGTCTATAATAAATCAAAATAATTTATTATTATCAATATAGTTATTATGATTATATCCTATGTTTATATAATTTATTATTAATCCATAATATTTATTAGGTCAATGATTATATAAATTTAATGTTAACTAGATAATAATTAATTATATCCTATGTACGCATGTTATTATATTCTAAATCCACGTAATTTCAAGTTTAGCTATAACATAATTGAATTAAAAAATATAGATTAATAGATTATGTTATTAATCTATTAACATATCTTAATCATATAATAATTATAATTTATATCATGAATTTATTTATATATTATTATATTTAAGATGCTTACTAAGGATTTAGGATATAGTAAATTTAGGATATAGTAACCTTATTAATACTATATTAAGTTCCATTTTTACTCTTAAATTTATTTATAATTAAATTATAAAATTAAGAATTTGGTTCTATATTGAATAAACTAATTTTGAATATAAATAGTTCAAAATTAGCATATTAATATTTATGTTAATATATATTTATAATTGATTTAATACATATTAAATCTTCATTATAATCTATTATAGAGAAATATATACATTTACCATTTGATAACATAATCTACATTTATTAGTTGTCATTATGGTGTTAGGCTATGACAATAATGTTATAAGGTATATTTTTATTATCAAAATTGTTAATATATAAGGTAAAATTTTGTGATTTGCATTTGCACATTATTAGTTTATGTATAATTTAAAATTAAATTAAAATCTTGTATGGACTGTCTTTAGTTTCCCACTAGTTTAGTCTCTTGAAAGGTAGTTGTTGTAAAGCTTTCCTCGAAACCCCAATTTTGTATCTAAAGCTTTAAGCCCAGAAAATTAAAACAAAACGGAACTTGGGAGTAGGGAATGTGGAATATGTACAAGTGATGGTTAGACACATTCTTGTAACCATATACAAGTCTATTTTGTGAGCCAACATTTGGACTTTTTTGAGAAAGTAATTAGGGGAAAGGAAAAACAACTACAACTGTGCCAAACAAATGTAGTCAGAAAAAGAATTGACAATTTATCAACAAATTAATAATGAATCAAGGAACTATGCTTAATGCCATAGTTGCATTCCATTTACATAGCATTGACACGACCTAATGATAGTATTTATGGAATTCAATTATTTGGGTTTTAAACCAAGAGAACTCAGGAAGATGTACCATTTGTTGTTATTTCATGTTAAAAACATAGTACATACAAATAAAAAAATAGATGTTAAACATTATAAACATGGTAATTGTAAAAAATTACATAGGACTTTTAAAAAATCTATTTTATTTTCACTTGAAAGGGCTATGTAAAAACAAATGACTGGCCCTAAAATAGTACGTTGTTTTGCCATGAAGCATGACCTAAAAGTGCTATGTTTTTTACTTTAACCCTCATTAGGGTATAAATTAAAAGAAAGGCCTTCATTGTGATTTAAAATTTAACATCTAAAAGAAATCTATTCAAAGTAAAAGAAATTTTAAATACCCTAACCCTAACCTTAAACCAAAAATTGTCAGTATATATTCAAAGTAGAAGAAACTTTAAATACCCTAAGCCTAACCTTAAACCAAACATTTTCAGTCTGTCCTTGCTCTGTATTTTTCTCAGATAAAATGAGCCAAAAAAGATATATATATTTAAAACCACTTCTTGAAAATTTTGGGATATGGGATTGCAAAAGCGGCGGGTCATGATTACTCAGGATTAATTGTGGATTTATTGAGTGTAATGCTACTATGCTTAACGTGGAAAGCAAAACTACTAAAATCATGCTCCAATTGATACAAACTCAAGTTACAGAAAATAAAAATTGAAATAAGATGGAAGGAAACAATGTATCAACATCAAATATGGAAGAATGAAGCCATGCTATCCCGTTGAAACCTATTACGATAAAAAAATTTAGTAAGAAATAAGGCAATGCCTTTTGTTGCCTTCAATCACCAGGCGATATCCAAAAATCACAAAGAAATGTTCTTTAATGGATCAAAGAACTACTGGAGCTCGCTCTTGAATACCCTGAAATGCCTTGCACCCTGTGCCTTGTTGATGGTTTTGAAATCAACCTCTAACATGTTGAAACCAAAAGGAATTCCTCTCTCTTGAGCAAATAATGTTTTATTTATAAAAGATTACAAAGTGTTACATAAAAGTTGACTCTTTGATCCAAGCATAGAAACAAAACACCTTCTGGAAGGCACATCCATAATGGCAAACAACTCTCCGTCAATGATTTGATATGGCATTTTATAATCCTGTTGTGTTTGGAGTCACAACATGTCTTGCCTATTTTAGTATAGACATCCATCAAAGCATGAAGGATAGAGGAATGCAATTGCAAAAAGTTAGAAGAGAAGAATGCAAAAATTGAACTACTACCATAGAAAATGTCATAAATTAACATTGAAAAAATGTCATAATACAACTCATTGATACAAGATTTAACTGCAAATTGCAAGAAATATAAAAGTGAGGCACAAAAATTCATCACCAAAAAAGTAATAGAAAGACATCAAATTGAATACAAACTATGTCATTGAACAAAAAATTTCCACCCACTCTTTGTAGTTTTCATCCTTGCTGAGGTTTCTTTTTCAAGTTTCTTTTTCACCCAACTTTAGTGCCCATAGAGGGGACAACAATATAGGGAAATCCTATTTGATATAACCTAAGGATGACAGGATCTTATTTTTACCACCAATAAACAAAATCCCTTGCTTATCTCATATTATTTGAGATATAATAATATAGGAGAACAACAAAGACCATAGAAACCAGGACAAACTGCAAAAATAGTTGAATCCATAAAATGACGAGTACTACACACGGCTTCTGGCAATAGAGACAGAGAAATTAGATTGACCAGTTATGACTAATTCTACCTTGATTCAACTAGAAAAAATACAACCAACATGGACCAAACATAGATCATTTGATTATGGTAAAAGCAAAAGATTAGAGGTGAAAACTTCTTCAAGAAATACTGCAGGCACTTGTTATCACCTCATTGGACATAAATGGAGTGAGCAATATATGTTAAAACATAATTCGAAACCTTCATAGCCTACACAAGCATTATGAATAGTAGAAGAAAAACTCCAAAAGAGCTCTTTGTAGTAGCATTGGATAGATATTTCTTGTAGGAAGGAGAAGACTTTATTCTTACAGAGAAGTGTTGAGAATTTGATGAGTTGAGAAGAGGGCCTAAATTGTATAAAAGATATCATGGGGTTTCTTGTACATGTATGCAACTTGTTTGTTTCACCTTAAAATAATGTATAGCTCTTCATGACAACGGTCATAACTATAACAGAATAACACAACCCCTATGAAATTATATTCAAAATTTCTTGCAACCCATATAAAGTTATATTCAAATTTTCTTCCTAGATAACACATGATGTATCATAGAAAGTTCAATAGGGGCACTCAACAACTTGCATGGTTCGGATTGAAATTGCTCTGTTTTAGTGGAACATTACATCTGTTTACTATAGAACTAAGTAATTAAGATCTCTCCTAAATCTTAGCAACATCATTTAAATGAAATTGGAATATATCCAACTATAATAATATGAAGTAGTAATCGATGAAAATCATTTGTGAATATGATTTATTAAGAAGCATAAAGGGAAGTGCATAGGCACTTTTAATCCACAGCCACCATTGTGACACTAGGATAGATAAACTAGAAAAAAGTACATACATAAATAAGATGAAAAAATAATAAACTAACTGTAGAGAATGTGGCAAGTGCTGCAAAATTGTGGAATTCCAATGAGCCAGTTGGATGAAGTCCAGCTACAACAATTGTCCATATCTATTCCCATCACAATAAGAATAACATGGAGTTGCTTGAGATATGTCAAGAAGACTCCAACCATGTTTTGAACTTTAAGGTTATGATAACAGACAGACAAGATATTTTAGTGACATCACCTCCAAGTTGAACTCTGTCTATGATCTGCTAGTCGGGTGATTTGCTGTGAGCCATCAATGTATTGGGGATTCTCATAATATTGGGTGTATACATTTTCAGGCAGAAAAACATGTTGGGCATTTGATGGTCCAGGCTGTGGTTGTGTCATAGAAACATCATGATTCTCATGCATCCAAGCAGTTGAATTCTTAACAGCAGATGCAATTATATGGTAGATAATGTCCAGTATTACAGTGACCAAAGACAACACTGCTCCTCCTGCAAAGACCCTAGTCTTTACGACATAACAATAGGTAGAAAAAAAACTTCATCTTCATTGTGCTGGTCATTTAGAGCAGCTCCAGCCAAAAGGACACTGAATGCAATTATAAAAGTAACCCTGTATACAGATATTTCAACAGTCATATAACCTTGAAAATCAAATTCTATAACAATGTAAATCCCAAGCAACAAATTACAATAACCTAAAAGGACTTAAAGTTTAACTTTAGATAACCATTCTCTCCAAATAATGAGAGGAGAAAAATCAAGATTCAAAACATACCTAAGGATGCTGGATGCAGTACCTTAGCATTGAGTAGCATTTTCTAATCATTAATAGACTAAAAAGGTCATCATGGAATTTGTAGTATTTACTATGTAAATAATGTATTAATCTAATATGCCCTCTATTGTGACCAAATCACACATCGCCCCATTGCAAATGGGGACCCCCTCCTTTTTTGAGCTTTGGTACTTTGCATGAAGTTTTGATGATGTCTTTAGTTTATTGCATGATGAAGTCAGTGGTGTTTGAGTCCTATAGTCCCCTGATGACCTGATCCTGATGTTTGAGATCCTGAAAATGACTAAGTTTGGTATCCTGATCCTGAAAATCCTAAAAATTGGCTAAGTCTGAAATCTGGTGGATCCTTAAAAATCTAGAATCTGTATGTTAAATCCGGTGGATTCGAGACCTATCTCAAACATCCTGAAAGGTATATTGAAAAATATTTAAAGTAAAAATACCTGACCCTGGGGACTTTTAGTTTTGGGCACGAATTTGCTCTAAGATCTTAGGCGCATTTTCCCACTTGCAGAGACCCAAAAATGCGCCTTAGGTGGAGACTTATATGTGCGCCTAGAGGAAAATCAACTTTCAACCGCTCCAAAAGATGGCGCCTTGATTGGAATTGATACAAAAGGCCTTAAACATCAAAAAAATTTGACAAATGAATGATTCAAGAGTCTAGGCGCCTTTCCATGTTCAAATGATCATAAGAATTGCGCCTTAGGTTGAAGTGAATGAGTTTAGGTGCCATTTATTGTCACTTTTGCCATTTAGGTGCCTTGGCAATATTGCGGATGAATAACCTCAAAATGGGTGCTTAAGGATGATCCAGTCTCACAAGGGTGTAAACAACTTCAAATGTCAAGAATGAGCAAACTTAAGCAATTTCACACTCCAATCATCATCAAATTGCACTTAGAAGAGAAATCAAGTTGGAAATCACCAAATTTGGCTTCGAGAAGGTGCTTGAAGTAATGAAATGCCAATCCAACAATAAGTCTCTCTCCTAGAAGTTTTTTCTTTATAACTAGAGTTCTCATCTGGAACATGAACTTGCAGTAATGAAGAGTCTCGATCAAATCCAAATAATGAAACCTGAGACCAATCCTGATGTATGTTTGAGATCCTGAAAATGACTAAGTCTGGTAGCCTAAAGTCTTGAAATCCTAAAAAATTGGCTAAGTCTGAAATCTAGTGGATCCTCCAAATTCTATAATCTGCATGTTAAATCTGGTGGATCTGAGACCTATCTCAAACATCCTGAAAGGTATATTTTTCAATATACCTTACGCTTTGGGATTTCCACTTCTAGGCGCGAATTTACTCCAGGAAGTTAGGCGTGTTTTCTCACATCTGCAAACATCATATTGTGCCTAAGATTGAGACCCAATTATGCGCCTAGAGGAGAACAAGCTTCAAATAGTGGCGCCTTGAAGAATTGACCCCCCCAAGACACCTTGCAATTGCCTAAAGTACAGAATTTACTCAATAAAGCTAGGGCGCATTTTCCATCTCTTGAGCCTTCTTTGAGTGCCTTAGTATGAACTGAATGTTCTAAACTATACAAAATTGCGCCTTGGGAGAAGTCATCCTAGAGTCATCCTAGAATCATCCTAGAATCATCCTAAAAGATAGGAACCCATTTCAATTCATTTCACCTTATGAGAGCTCCTAAGAATATGATGGGTTGAAAGAGTTATCTTGAGCTTCCTAAGGAGTTTAGGCGCATTTCCTAGTTTATACCATCTCACTTTGGCGCCTAAGAAGAATTTATATGAAAGAACCTTTTTGGTGGACTCCTTGAGCAATAGGATCATTTTATGCCATCTCCTATTGCTAGAACTCATTGGAATATCAAAACCTATGACAAATTGAGCTAAGGCGCCTTGGCTTGTCACTCCATACCTCCATGAGCGCCTTGGGAAAAGATGCATGATAGACATCTTAGAGAGGGCGCCTAGAGGAGGGAAGTCATCCTAAGACCTTCACAATTGTTTAAAACATAAAAATGACAAGTATAAAGCTTCATAAGGTTAGGCGCCCTTTCACCTCCATGCCACCTAAATTGGCGCCCTAAGGAAAACCACTCAAATCTATGTTTAAAAGTGGGCGCTTTGAGAAAGCAGAACATTCTAAGGCATATTTAATTGTTTGAGGTCATCAAATAACAAGTGTAAGACCAATTCAACCCTAGGCACTTCCTTACTCCCAACCCCTTAATGAGTGCCTTGAAGGAGAATGCATGAAGTGACCTTTTGGTAATGAGTGCCTAGATGATAGAAGTTATTCTAAGTCATCTCCAAGTGTAAGAAAATATGAAATATCAAGTCATGAAGTTAGGCACTACTTTCATCTTCACACCAAAATCACCTTATTTTGGTGCCTAAGGGAGAAATTGCATTGAAAGACGCCTTTTGAATGAATCTCTTAAGGGAGATAGACCTTTTAAGCCATTACAATTGTTTGACATCATTTAAAATGACAAGTATGAAGCTATCATGTGTTAGGCGCACTTTGTTCCTCTTTTTACTTATATATGCGCCTAGACTTGAAGAAGGGTTATTTACATGTTTAAAGTGTTTCCTTTGTTATAAAGTGATTAATATTGTTTCTCTTGTCTTGTAGGAACATCAACAAACCTAAAGAGCAAGTGCCTGGAGTCACCTTCATCCAAGGAGTGAAGTCAATAAATTGTCATTGCAAGAAGAAGCATCATGCTAGCCACCTTGGGAAATGACTTCATGATCATCATCAAGTTGCATCATTGAGAGAAGGAGTGTTGGTGAAGCCAAGGAATCATCTAAAGGACATGCACTTGAGTCACCTTCAAATTGTAGAGGAAACATCAATGACATCATGTTAGATCACATCAATTTCAAGTACACTACTTCATCTTCAAAGCATCATGTCGAAGACACTTCATCCATTCAACTTCAAGTTCCATTCAACCTTCAAGTCCAAGAGAGATCTCCTACTTTGATTCATGAATGAAGCATCATCATCTACAAGCTGAGAAAGAAACATCATCATCATCATCTACTCTTCATGGAGAAGCATCGAAGAAGATCAACATCGACCTACCTGCAAGAAGAAGCATCACAGAGTTAGACAAATGAGTAACAAGCATCATACATATCCTACTTACAATGAACAAGGCATAATCAACAAGATACATCTCAAGTGTTCATCATCAAAGCAATCACATCGAAGATATCATACAGATGATACAATTTGGGAATATGCCCACATAACAAATTGAATAAATACTTGAAATCCACAAGTTTGCTGAGGTGGCACCTATGTGGCATGTACCTATCATCATCCAATCATAATCAGCCACATCATATGACTACATTCAATGTATCATGAGAAAGAAGCCAAGAGGACGTCCATGTGGAAGATGCTCTCTAAAAAATTCTATCTTATCTTATCTTCTTCGAAAACGTGCCTTCATTGCCTCTCATATGTACTAAAAATAGCAATTTGTTGTAACTAACTGCTGAGTTGGCATGATCTGAGTCCTTGGCTACATGAATTGATCCTAGCCTTTCGTTGTACTTTGGACCTCTATATAAAGGCCTTGTTGCCTCATTTGTAAATTCATTAGAGATTAGGTAGTAGTCATTAGACAAGTAGGAGTAGAATAGAAGAGACTCTCAAAATTCTCTGAGAGGACTTGAAGTTGTTGTAAATATTTCTCAAGATTAATGCAAAGACATTGGAACTCATTTGGTGTTTAAGTGTTATCTTGTGGAATCACATGGTTTCTTGTACTTTGATGAAATGGAGAGATGTTTCAAAGTAGATTAAAAGCTCTTTGATGTAATGTATGTTTGTATTGAATATTTGATCAACTCCTAGCTCATGCTTTTAACATTCATCACCAGTGAAGTGTTATGTAAAGCTAGTTTGAGCCTCATCATTTGCATAAGTTTGATTGTGGATGTTTGTTTGAGCTGCGCCGTTTAATGGGTGCTTACAGAAGCTTTCATGATTTGAAAACCATTTGTTTACCTTAAGAGATTGCACCAACTCCATGTAGTTGTAGGCATCCTTGGCGAAATGGAGTTAGGTTTATTTAGGAGTTTGTCTATTCTTGCATCATCATTGCCTCATTGACCTTAGATCAGCCTTTCTGAACCCTTACGTTTTGCTTTTTCTTTATTATTGATACATCATCCACACCGAAGGAGGAATAAGCTAAGGAAATATGAAGAAGTTTAATGTAAGTCCCTTTGTGATTATCAGCAAGATCACATGTAATCACTGATTTAACCCATCATGAATCATAAATAAGGAACCTTGGAGTTGTCTCATTGGATCACATAGCTTAGCCTTTGAGAGACTTTACTCAAGAGAGAGTTGAATACTCAGTGTTTTACTCTATTGTTGACCTGTCGAAAAAAAATCATCAACACCCTCCAATACCAATTATGGTCCGAAGAATGCACTGAGTTCAAGTGTGATTTTATGAGATAAATCTAAGTTAATTAGCACAAGCTATGGCAAATCAAATGCAAATAGAACTTACATTTTTATAAATATCTAAAAGAAATTGTACTATGAAAGTTAATAACCATCACTTGACAAAAACTCATTTATACCGTTGGCTTGAAATTTTACTGTTCTTGCAGAGTAGTTGAGTGTGAATGTGAGATACTTGTTATGTTGCAAAATAGATACAAAGGTTTTGGGACATACATTTTATGAGATTAGTCATCTTTCTTAGCTAGATTTTGGGAACATGGGAAAAGTATGAAGAAGATAAAAGTATGAAGAAGATAAAAGGAGAAATTTATATCTTAAGATAAGAGCTATTTGAAAATTCCTGTATTATTAAATTAATGTCCAGCCTTTCAAGTCTTACTAATAGACCCATCACCAGGGATAAAAGAGTAAACCCCAGTAATGGGTCTAGTAGAGAAACTCCATATGTCAGACATTAATCTAATAATTTAGAAATTTGCCAAATAGCGCTAATCCTGATATGTGCAATGGTGAACAAACTAACCTAAAATCTATATTCTAAAGCATATAATTATATATCTATATCTATCTATATATATACACTATCAAAACTCTCAAATTGTACATGGCATTAATAGTCAAACTGACAAGCAGTAAAATTAAACAGAGAAATGTATCTGAAAATGAGCAACAGGCTATTTGCACTAGTGTTCCTCATAGAGCAGACTAGACTTGCTACATGGAATTTGGCATTGTGAAAGATAATGCTAAAGAGGCAGTCACAAGATTTTCCATGTACCGAAACCAATCTTTTCAATAAGCAAGCCATGCATTTTCAACAGCAAATGGCACTCTGACTAATGTCACCAAACAAATCAATGTGATTGAATACTCTGTACGATACATGCACCAAAATAACTGTTGTTTGCAAATACAATTGAAATGAAACTGCCTGATTATTCTAAGTCACTTTCTACTCTTCCCATGGCTTTCAAACCCCTTGGTCTCTGTATCAATTACATATTGAAATTGTTAGGGAAAGAAACAATTAAGCCATAAATAGTCTAAGAGAAATTTGCATGGAATCAACAAGAAACTGTGAGAGAAACTACCTTCTTTATACATTTCTTTTCCCTGACTTCATATCATTCTTGAGAAATATCACTAAGCCAACCACCAGGAATAACATTCTGCAAAAAAGCATGCAACTTACAATTAATCGATGTGTTTCACTTTTAGGCAACTAATGTTCTTTTATCATTAGCAGCATGGCATGTGCTAGTTACAAAATTATTCTAAATAATAGGGTGATGTGTAACCAAATGCAAACAGTATGTAGTTTTAACATAAAAAGTTTTAGAACACAGCTGAAGTTCCCTAAAAGTATGCATTGCAAACAAATTCTAAGGTACATCTAAATTTTCCTTTAAAGATAGGTGTGAACAATGTTACTAGAACTGTGCACAAAAATTTCTCAGCAGAGATCCCAAAAAGATTAAATAGGGAAAGAAAGAAAAGGGATGAACAAAATTAGGGAAAAACCACAACAAATTTTCAAGAACAACAATTACAAAACCCTGTTTTGAGAAATCCTGAAACTCTGGGATTGGGATATTGTAAAAATGTTGATTAAAGACAACAAATTTTTACAAAATGGTATGCATGATTATTGCCATGTGCAATCTATTGTGTATAAATAGGTACTTTTTAAGAAAAGGAAACCTCCTTTTCTATTGGCTAAAAGGTGGACAAATTCGAGTTTACAGAATATAGTTTTTCATCTCTGCATTATCAAGGAGAGCATGTTGGTATAAATGTTCGGCATCATGGCATAAGTGCTCCAACACAATTAACTAGAGATTATAAATTTTCAAGAGCTAATACAACAAGAGAATTTTGGTCATCCCTTTAAAATAAATGCAAAAAGAAAAAAGTCATACAGTAAAAACCACAGACACCTAGTATGTCTGTTTGCTCAAGAAATTCTCAAAAGGGTTATAAGAATCAGGAAGCATGGATTCCTGCCCTACCCTGGATATCACTTGTAGTGCAAGCATATATATGGTTACCATGGAGAAGATTGTCTCTAATTTTTACACCTCAGATGATCCCATGAAACTATAATAGCTCAGAAGTCCAAAAAAGGAATATTTTCCAGAAAACTCCAAGCAACTATTGTTTAGGAGGGAATTTTCGGCATGTACTACTGGAAGAGGGGAAAGAGGCTGCACCGGCTTAACAGATTTAGAGGCAAAATGCAACTTTAGTCTAGATGGCAATTTCAGATTTAATCAAGACTAGTTTTTAGCAAATGGCTTCTGAATCATACTTTATTGTACCCTGCTGTGAAATTTTAGGGGGTCCCCCTCCATGGAATCAATAGCTAAGCTAATAAACTTGAGGAAGCTGGTTTCTCAAGAAACCTTGACAGCCAGAAAAAAAGAAAAAAGGCAGATGTTATTGAATTGGAGTTAGGATACAATGTCCTCTAATATTCTCAAGAAACCTTAACAACTAAAAAATAAATAGAAAGATGTTATTGACTTGGAATTACAATACAATTTTCTGATGTTCTTTGTTCTATCTTTGCCCTCTCAATGCTCGAAACAAAAGATTAAAAACTAACAAGCCATACTGGAGATGTAAATTTCAGATCAATTGGGACTATTTTTCAGCCAATAAATCTTACTTTGCAGTACCCTACTGTGAGGTTTTAGGGCCCCCCTCCATGGGACCAATAAATAAACTAATAAACTTGGGAATCCAGTCTCTCAAGAAAGCGTGACACTAAAAAAATAGAAACACGGTATTGATTTGGAATAACAATACAATGTTCTGGTGTTCTATGTTCTATCTTTGCCCTATCAAGCCTTGAAACAAAAGATTAAAAGGACATATAGTCTAGATGGCAATTTTAGATTCAAGTGGGACTATTATTCAACAAATGGCTCACGAATCTTACTTTGCAGTACCCTATTATGAAATTCTAGGATACCCCACTTTATTATGAGACCAATAAGTAAGCTAATAAACTTGGGGAATTCGGTCCCTCAAGAAACCTTGAAACAAAAGATTAAAATGAAAAGATGGGAAAAGCACAAGATAGATTCTCACATGGATTGCCCTATGTATATATTTGAGGCACTTTTTGGGTCTCAATGCTAATTTTGAGCCCTTCATTGCAAGGAAATCTTCCTCTTTCTTGACATGAGATAGACTCATACACACATTTGGCCAAACAAAAGTCTCAAAATTTAAGGCCTTGTTGTCTTGCACTGTGTTCGTTCCGTTTGTATAGTTGCTGCTCCTGGTGCACATCATATTATTAACCTTATTTTGCAGTCCACTACTTTCTGGAGGAAGTGGCAAGGAATAAGGGCTACTATTGTTGCAGGGTAGTGATATCTTTTTATCTGGGGAACATGAGATTATTACTGCTACAACTTCTTTATCAGCTCTAACAATGTGCCTGTCGAATCTAATCACAGGTTGATTCTCTATAAGTTCCTCGGCACTGAAACCCTAGTAATTGGTAACTATCCCATAGATTGCCTCCTGTAGAGCACTCCACCCCTATTCATTCTACAGGCTCCAGTTAGCACCCGCTACCATTAGCATCTCCATTGCGGTGGTGACATTTCCCTCTTCACTACATCTCTCCTGTCGATCACCGCCGCTATTGCCTCTACTCTCCGCTACATCTGCCTTCTCCGTCAGTTGACCTTTTAAAGCATATTCTGGAGCCATATATCCACTCCAAAATTTTATAAATGATTTAGAGTTGTGAACTTCATGTAGCTTTTCACAGTTTTGTTGATAAAAGTATTGAATGATTACATTTTATTTTGGCAAATAACTTTATTTTTTTGGGGGAAAATCTTACATTGTTCCTGCCACTTTGGTGTTGACATGAGTTTTGTCTTGGTCAAATAACTTGGTCAGTCCAAAGTCAGAGATTTTTGGATTCAAATGTTGATCTAGAAGGATGTTTGTGGCTTTGATATCTCGATGTATAATTCTCAGTCTAGATTCTTCATGCAAATATGCGAGGCCATGTGCAACTCCAAGACAAATGTTGTATTGTTGAGGCCACTTAAGGTTGAGTCTCAATTCTTCAAGACCTATAAATTAGGTTACAAAATCTTTCAGTTGATACTTTCAAGTTTCCAATTGCATATTTTCAAACGTGAAGGAAATTCATCATTTTGTAAATGGATGCTTACATCAGTGAGGAAAGATTGAAACTTTGATCTATATAAAATTTCATTATAGGAGGACAATTAAATAGGCATTAAAGATTATGGATATACCAAATAAACTATGGGCTAGACTGTTGTTCTCCATGTACTCATAGAACAAATTCCTGCGTGCCACCACGTAGTGAGCGGGGCTATGCGCATATGCCATCACCTGAAACTTTCACCGACTGGCTCTGTGGGATTTCATAAAAGCTAAAAGCAATGCATTATATAGTCCATTGCAATCTATCTATCTACTTGCCATAATCCTTCCTGCCATGCGCATATACAACTGTTCCTGTTTTGGCGTAGGCAGCTTGTTCTTTGTATTTAATGTTTAAAATGTAATAATAATTAGATAGTGCCAACTGGGTACTTATGTATTCAATGTTTAAATTGTAATTAAAAAAAAATCTATTTTTCATTATTACTATTCACATGATTGTCCAATAAGAAAATAAATAAATTGTATTTATCAAATTATTAAATAAGAAAAATAAGTTTCAACTATAACAATTTTGTCAAATAAGTTTAATACTCAATGTTCATTGGTCAAATAAATTGAACTAATTGCATCATATGAATGCATTTATACAATCCTGCCTTTGGCAGGAACTAATAATAGAGACTTTAACTTGACAGTTATAATACCAGTTTATGTTATGTGCTTTAATTAATTTTGTATGAGTAGGTTGTGGAATGTTTAGGAATTCCAAACATAAATTTATTGATAAACTATTGCTCAAAATATAAACTTTTAGTGTTATGACAATTTAGTAATTACATAACAGAACAATGTTGGTTACAATGCATGTCATGAGTAAAACAATTTTATATATATATGGTTGTAGCTTAAGGTGGTGACATTTACAATGTTATGATATTTTAAATGAAATCTTAGGCCATGTAGCATGGAACAACGGTGAATTTCTAAAGAGCTCATTCACTCATTGAATATGGAAGATATATTTTTTAATTTTTCTTTTTTTTGAGTCATGAGTTCAATTATATTAAAGCCAACTTATTCAAGTTTATGTCTAAGTTCAAACTACAAAGTCTCTGTTGCACATATGTACGCAAGGTCATCATGGGTGAGCCCCCGAGGTGGCCCCTTAGGGCCTTTAGGTTCATGCATTGATATATGATATATTATTTATTGATTTTGTGAAACTAATGATTATATTGAGTTGTGCAGATTTAGAACTATTACATATGAGGATATTGGAGCTAAGAAAGTTTACCTCACCTTGTGAATGGATGATCATATGGAGATTTCCATACTTGTGTATAATTGTAAAAGAAAAATGTAAATCATGGTTTTCATTAGGATGAATGATATTAACTTATGTTAATGCATAACTCTATTAAATGTGACGTGGATTATCAAATTTATAATTTTTGTTTACAATGTTTTGTATTTTGAAATTAGAATTAACATTTGGCACTAAAGTATGGTATTAATCTATGTTTTGAGGTTCATGCTCTAGTGTCTAGGTTGGACATGACAGATGGTTGGATTACATAATCCAAGATGGTATCTTATTTAGAGGAAGTCAATTGTACATTTTGAAGGAGTTCTATGAGAGAGAACCTAATTAAGGAGAAGCATAGTGGAGGGTTCGTAGGACACTTTGGTCAAGATAAGACCATTGCTCTTGTTAGTGAGAATTATTATTGGCCATAGTTGCACCAAGATTTGAAGAAATTTGTGCAAAGTTGCAGAATATGCCATATAGCCAAAGTAGTGAGTCAAAATACTGGGCTAGACCAGCCATTGCTTGTACCAGAAGGGCCATGGGAAGATATTAGCATGCACTTTATTCTTGGTTTACCAAGAGCATAGAGAGAGCATGAGTCAATATTTTTGGTGGTTAATAGATTTTCAAAGATGCCACATTTTATTCTGTGTCAAAAGACTACTAATGATGTTCATGTTATAGAATTATTTTTCAAGGAGGTGGTTAGACTACATGGTCTTCGAAAGAGCATAGTTTTAGATCGAGATACTAAGTTTGTTGGGTATTTATAGAGGACCTTATGGAAGAAATTGAAGACTGAGTTGAAGTTCAACTATGCACATCATTCACAGAGTGATGGGTAGACAAAGGTAGTGAATCAAAGTTTGGGCAACCTGCTAAAATGCTTAGTAGGAGATCAACCCAAGGGATGGGATTTGATATTACCACAGACAGAGATTGCATATAAAAACTCTGTCAATAGGAGTATGGGTAAATTCCAATTCCAAATTGTATATGGAAGTAGTCCAAGAGACACTTTTGATCTAAGAAAGATAGACAAAGGAGAAGGAGAGAAGAGTAGTTTCGAGGCCGACGACTTTGTAGAGCACCTAAAGAGCTTGCATGAAGAGGTACGACAACACATTGATAAAATGAATTCTTAGTACAAGGATAAGACATATCAGAAGTAGATATTTAAGGATTTCAAGGTTGGTGATGAAGTCATGGTTCACCTAAGGAACAAAAGGTTCCCAATGGGGACATATAATAAGTTGAAGATAAAATTTAGACCATGCAAGATCCTAAAGAAGCATGATTTAGAAAATGCATATGATGTAAAGCTGTCGAGTGGAATCAACATTTCCCTTGTGTTCAACATTTTTTATTTAACAAAGTATCATGAAGGTGGCATAGATGATGGACTAACAAAAGAACAATGGAGTATCCTGGTACCTGCTTTAGAGGAGATAAAAAAATCCTGGATTGCCATGTGGGAAGAAGTACCAAGAACATGCAATATGAAGAATATCTTGTTAAGTGGAAGGGAAGGCCTATCGAAGATTCTTCCTGGTTGTCTAAGGCAAAGGTACACCATTTGGGTTTTCCTCAAACACATGAGATGTGACAAGGTCACTTTTGAAATTGCCCTGAGTGTCTGATGCAAGAGCATCTAGTGGTGTAAGGGCAATCTTGCATCACCCAAAAAATGATGATTTTGTTTTTTGTTATTTTCAATTTTGTTTTTTTTGGATACCCAATTGCTTGAATAATGATGCAAAACCTTCAAAATTTCCAATCTACTAAAAATAAAAAACTGCTATTTTAGAAAGTTTGCATTTGAGCATGTATAGAAACGAAAATCTACTCAAAGATTTAGAATTGAAAAATATATCCTTTGGTGAAGGAATTGGCCAAAGATCACTTTGTTGCAAGTGGTCTTGTATATTGTCTTTACATTGATGTCGAAAGGAGTTGTTTGTGATGTCATGGTGGTTGTTGGTTGGTTTGAGAAGATGGTTGTTGATGGTATGGTATGACAGTTGGCATTTGATGATCATCTCACGACATTTGTTTCTCTTATCTGTTGAATTTTAGTTAGCATGATATAGAGGCATTGCTTTGATCTCTGATGATTTTATTATAGATCTGATGTGATATCATGGTCTTTTACAAGTTGCAAATAGTGGCTGTGATGCCCCACCATGCAACCCTAGAGTGCTAGACTAACAAGAGACAATAATACAGAAATATTTTTTTTGAAACAAGGAAATGCATTAATCATTAGAAATAACTGCACTATTAACAACATTCAATGAAATGATCAGCTAACACTTCTAGGGAACATAACCGCATCAAATAAATTAAAACCATACAAGTAATCTGCATCTCAATGCAACAGAATAATAATACATCTTACATTATCAGGGATGACTAATTACAAATTCAATACAAGGTTACAAGACCGATTACACCGGTTTACAAATAGTACAATTATGAAAGTATACAACAACTTGAAGATGAAGAGCAAACTAGAACTGGAACACTCCTGCTCTGATCTTGAACCGAACATCCGAGAGGACCAATGGATAGCTCTGCCTCCCAACCATGTGGAACCTTGAGGTCCACCCCTCCGAGCTAGGAGATAACAATGAGGATTCCACTAGGTCAAGGTTACAACCATGAACACAAAAACAAGATCCAGACTCCATGCACATAAACATGATAACAAGACTGCACAGACACAACAATATTCACCAGGACAAGACAAAATGAAACATCAAGCTAAGTTAAACCATCAAGACAAGTCTATACTCTTGAGGTAACAACAAAGATAAAAAGAAGTAACTGAACTGCGTAAGGAGAGTGTCATCGCATGGTCTTGGCATGGGTTACCTAGGCTATCTCTCACTAGAAATCGGCCCCCATCTATGGTTACCCTGGCAGCCTCTCTCTAGGCACTGACCCCATAGGGTGACACATGTGGAACCGACATGTCCTCTCGTGACGACAAGGAATTCGGCCTTGCCAACTAGGCCTTCTCATCCCATCCTTAGCTTGCGTGAGCACTCAAGGCATGGGTGAGGTATCTTACTTATCCTGTTATGTGATTTACTACCCCAACCCTCCTAAATAAGTTATTAAGTTTTTACTTGCTTACAACTTCCATGGGGTTACCTAGGCGACCCCTCTGGCACCGACCCCACCATGAAAGCCACTATCCTAGCAATCTCTGACCAAACATCCAAAACCACAATACGCAAGGACAAGGGTTACAATAGATTTTGATCCAATACATATGCCATTCACCACAACAAAATAAGTCCCATTATCCCCCTCAACTCAACAATCCATCATGAAACAATATGACACAAGAACCAAGTTGAATACCAAACAGTTAGACCTTTGGAGTCGGTAATTGAATTCTTTATTCGGTTACAGCAACACCTTTCCCATTAGGGACACTAGGTCTCAAAAACCATGAATTTAATATAAGATTGACAAGGGATAGATAGAAAGAAAAATAACTCAATACTACCCTTAAAACAAGTTGATAAAATAAACAATTTTCCCCCACGGATGACTTCACACAAGTTCCGGACAAGGTTTGCGGAATTAAATCATAAAAGAAAAAGTAAATACAATATTACAACCTATAACCAAAATATTCCTCTTTTCCCAAATTCACTTGGTTCTCAAGTTGACAAGACAAAGGATCAAAAACGAGGTAAAGATAAAACTTAAAATGTAATTAAAGAGCCCTCAATAGACACATTCTGATTTACCAACTAACTCAACTAATATGTCTACAAGATTGAAAGTAACATTAAATGCAAGTAGCCACTATTTTCAACGACACACATATCTGAAGCATTGCAATGAGTACTAATATTAACTAGAAACAATTAACAAATTCAGCTATTGGTGTATTTCAATTATACTTACCTAAATTTGACCATATGCTACGTTAAAGAAGGAACTATACAAATCTACTAATGATAGAATCTTATCTCTTATGGAGTTTTGATAGACACAGTGGGTCTTCTTAGGAGGTATACATTTTATAAATTTAATATCTAAGTTAGATCAATACCAACTAATCATCTCATAACCACCTACTATTTCTATTAATTTAAACCAGCAATCTTTTTTTCCAAGACTTAATTTATTGAGTTAACTAGCATTCTTATTAAAAGGACTTGCTATCCTATAGACATTAATTTCCAATCAGCACGATTCTATTATTAATATAAACTAGTTAGCAACCATTCAAAATTTAAGATACAACCATATAATACAATCAAAAGAAATAAAGTGAGTTTCCTAATAAAGATTGGTACTCAAAATGAGATCATCGTATGACATATTCGACTACTAAAATTTATTTAGATTCTAAGGAATGAGACTAAAGATGACAGTGTGCGACCTCTTTGGATCTTGAGTTCATTTAGAAACTTCCTGAGAACATACCAATTCCTTACACTTCCTAAAATATACATTGCTCCACGAAATAGAATAAATATAAAGAGTCAATCCACATTACATACACAGCAACAACAAAGTTGGCAAGAAGATAACAAGTTTTCTGGATACAAAGAAATTACATGCTGCCTCGGAGAGGTCAAATGACAGGTAGGAGCAAGGAAGGTAGCATGAAAAATAAGGGAAGAATGAGTTGTGAGAAAGAGTGATTTACTGGTAAAACTAGTCTATCTAGCGATGCCATTCCTCAGATTGCATTGCCAATAGCCAAAGAGGAGAAATCGGCCTGACCAAGGAACATGGACTGTAATTTACTCTTAGAGGTTTACCAAAGGTTGAACAACCAGAAGAAATCATGGAATCAAAACTCTCCAAAGTAGCGGCTTAAGAGGGCAAGGAGACCATTACTTAGCGCTATGAATGGTGGGAAAGGCACGAGTAAGATTTGCCTGAACGAGGCACAATAAGTGGGACATCGACCACAGAGATCAAACATTTCTACAGTAGGCAAGTAATATTTAAAGGTAACAATCTTGCATTCGAAGGACTAAACAACATAAAGATATTATGAGTGATAGAAAAGAAGGTTGAGATGCCCCATCAATGACGGTTTAAAATCTAGTGACCCATAGAAATTTTGCAGGTTAGGAGATTTTTAAAGACGCCGCTAAGGCAGGGGTGCAAGAAGAAAAAGATAGTTTTCATTGGTGACAAAATGATGAGCCAAAAGAAAAAATGATTAGAAGGTCAATGGGGTACGCTCATCATGCAACATTTTAATTATTTTTCTCTTGATTGGACTCCTTTGGCACAATGCCCCAAGAGGGACGATTTAAAAAGTCTGAAATAAAGGTGAAACAACTACGGGGCCAAGGAATAACAGTTCACTCCAAGCAAGCATCAATACAAAGAAAATTACTTTGGCTTAGCAAGAGTTCAATTAGATAGGGAAAACACAGAGTTAACAAAAAGGCCTGTTGACAGAGCTATAATGGATTGAGCGATGAACTGAAGAGTTTTGGACAAAATACACCCTTCTACGGATGAGGGAAGGTTTGCAAAGCAATAAGTTTACAAAGGGACAAGGGTGAATAACAGATGAATTCCATGCTAGAATAAATAGACAACAAAGAAATCTAATTCCTCAGAGCAAATAGAGACAAAGAAAATATAGAATTTCACAAGACATACCCGAACAATTCATGGTCCAAAATTGAATCCTCCTTCAAAATTTCCCCTCCTTTTTCTGCAAAACAATCCTTCGAAACATGCCTTTCCCAAAACTTCCCAGAACAAAAATAACCTCAGTCATAAAAACCCACTCATACCAAAACCTCTCTCGAGACCAAAATAGACAACAACCATTAATTTCTAGTAACCCCCAAATCTGTTACACAATCCCCCTCATTAAGAGAAATTTGAAATTTTACTTAACATAGAATTTCCGTATCTCCAAACATATTCGACAACTAGCCAACAATAAATTATTATCCAAAATCATTAAATTACTATCCAATACTATTCTTCAAATAACAATATACTAATTAACCATATTAAACTTATGACATAGATACTAATAAAATCATTAACATAATCCATTTAATCTATATTAGAATTTACTTAAATAATATTCCAATTTAAGCAAAATAATTTGACAAGCTATTACTATTCTTAATAAAATATTACCTCATTACGCGTTACCAAGATACACATGGGCTAACTACCCAAACTCGACAGTAAACATTCAAACCACATGACAACTGACCCACTGAAGGTTGAACTGACCTAGGGATTAAACCTCATGTTATCTCTGTCAACATTATCCATGGTGTAGGGCCCGCTCAGACCTGCTAAGTCAGGTGGAGTCGAGGCCCAATACCTACAACCTGTGTAAGAACAATGGGTTGTATATGATCAACTTCATATATATATCAAACACACACAAAGTCAAAGAATTGTGGCATAGTAGGGTGCTCGAATCGAGTAGTACTACACCGTCCCTGCTCTGAAACAAAACTATAACCATTTGTATTTAACATCAGATATCAATGAGTCACATAAAACATGATAATATAAACCATCACTAATCATGTCCATCTCATCATAACTGAAATAACAACAATGTCAACATAAACTCATATCACATGTCAGAACTAAATCAGTCAAACATAGTCTATCATGATCAAAATAAGCATCCACCATAGGCCCAATAACTCAAATGTCTTAGATCAAACAAAGAGTAATGTAAAACTAACAACTATCACAAGCCAAAAATGAGGGGGCATTACATCCTCCCCCCTAGAGTCAGGCTTACTCTTGGAAGCCTACAAACAAATAAGGGTATAACTCTCTCATCTTGGAAGCATCCTCCCAGGTAGCAGAAGTCTCATCATTAGGATCCCACTGGACCCTGACCTACTCCACGTCTCTACCCCTAAGAGCAAGTCTCCTATGCTGTAGAATGCCTACGGGCTCCAAAGCCATCTGCCTGTCCTCTACCTGTAGAGCAGTCCAATCAAGAACATGAGCAATATCTAGATAGTAAGGTCTAAGTACAGAAACATGAAACACATCATGGATGTGTGAAAGGATGGATGGCAAAGCAAGACGATAAGCAATAGGACCAATCCTCTCCAACACCTCAAAAGGTCCAACAAAGCATGGTGCTAGCTTAGAACCCTTTCTGTAGCGGATCGAACTCTTTCGTGGTTGCACACGCAAGAACACCCAATCTCCTACTGAAAACTATCGATCGATCCTATGATCATCTGCATACTTCTTCTATCTATCTTGAGCTGCCACCAAATGCTCTCTAATCCTCTCAACCTACTGCTCCATATCTCTAAGCATATCTGGACCCCGAAGAACTCTGTCCTTGAGACGATCCCAACTTAGAGGGGTCCTACAAGGACGACCATACAAAGCCTGAAATGGAGACATGTCGATAGAACTGTGATATCCATTATTATAAGAAAACTCCACCAGGTACAGGTAGTCCTCCCAACGGCTCTGCCGATCCATCACATACATCCTAAGCATATCCTCGAGAACCTGATTAACCCTCTCGGTCTGACCATTAGTCTCAGGATGGTAAGCTAAACTAAAGTTCAACTGTGTCCCCAAGGCATGTTGTAGAGAAGTCCAAAGAGCAAAAGTGAACACTAGATCCCTATCGGAGATGATCCTACGAGGAATCCCATTAAGTCTAATGATGTCCTCCATGAACACTCTGGCTACCGTAGAAACATTGTAAGAAGAACGGATAGGAGAGAAGTGAGCTACCTTCATCAACCTATCCACCGTGACCATAATAGCATCGTGTTGACGAGAGGATACCAGAAAACCAACAATGAAGTCTATCGAAATGATGTCCCACTTCCACTCCGGAATCAAATGAGGCTACAAAAGACCTGTAGGGTGCTGATGCTCCACCTTCACCCTTTGACACTCAAGACACCTCGACACAAAATCAGCAATATCCTGCTTCATGCCACTCCAAAAGTATAGCTGACGCAGATGTGCATGCATCTTCTTCACACCCAGGTGAGTAGAATAAGGTGCTCGATGCACCTCTGACATCACTAGGGTACGAAGACCCTCAGAACTAGGAACATAGATACGACCCAAATGTCGCAAAAGACCATCAGATTCTAGAGAGTAACCAGAGAATCTACCCTCTAAAGGTTTACCTGACTCAATCTCGGACTTCACCTCTTGGCACCAACTGTCGGTAGGAAGTGCTGCGAGAATCTGACCTCTCAAGTCAACTGTGAGAGAGACCGTTGAGATCTCATGTCACCAACGACTAAGAGCATCTGCTACCACATTCTCTTTGCTTTGAATATACTTGACCTCAAAGTCGTACTCGCACAAGAACTCCATCCAATGCCTCTGCCTCGCATTCAAGTTTGGCTGCATGAAAATATACTGCAAGCTACAATGATCACTGTGCAGCTCAAACCGATGCCCTAATAGAAAATGCCTCCACCTTACCAAGGCATGCACAACTACGGTTAACTCCAAATCATGAGTGGATAGTTCAATTCGTGATCCTTGAGTTTGCGAGACTCATAGGTAAGCACGCGACCATCCTGCATCAATACTGCTCCTAAACCCTCCAAAGAAGCATCTATACAAACAACAAAGTCCCCAGTAGGATCAGGAACTGCTAAAATAGGTGCACTGGTCAACTGCTCCTTAAGGGTCTGGAAAGCTACCTGACACTGCTTTGACCAAACAAACTTCTTCCCTTTCCTCTAAAGAGAAGTAATAGGGTGAGCAATCCTCGAAAACCCCATAACAAAACAACGATAGTAGCCTGCCAAACCCATGAAACTGCGGACCTCAGAAACATTAGTAGGTGTAGGCCAATCCATAATAGCTGCAATACCCTCTCTAGAGATGACATGACCCAAATACTTCACCTCCGTCTGAAAGAATTCACATTTCGACAAATTAGCATAAAGCTGATTTTCTCTCAGACACTGCAACACCTGACGTAAATGCTCCTCATGCTCCTCCATAGTCCTCGAATAGATCAATATATCATCTAGAAACACAAGGACAAACCTGTCAAGATAACTGTGAAACACACCATTCATCAGGCTCATGAAAACTGAAGGTGCATTCTTCAACCCAAATGGTACTACAGTGAACTCATAATGCCCATAAAGGGTATGAAATGTTGTTTTGTGAATATCTACCTCAAATATCTATAATTGATGATATCCTGACTTAAGGTCAATTTTAGAGAACACCTTGGCTCCCTTAATCTGATCAAACAAATCATCGATCCAAGGCAAGGGGTATCTATTCCTCACTGTCACCTTGTTGAGCTGTCGGTAGTTGATACATAGCCGCAGAGATCCATCCTTCTTTTTCACAAAGATCACAGGTGCTCCCCAAGGAGAGACACTAGGTCGAATGAATCCCTTGGCTAACAACTCCTCCAACTACAGTCAGAGCTCCTTAAGCTCCTAAGTGGTCATCTTGTATGGAGATCATGAGATGGGCTCTGCACCAGGAACAAGATCAATTCTGAAGTCGATGTCACACTTAGGTGGCATCCCCAAAATCTCAGAAGGAAAAACATCAGTATACTCCCTCAACAAAGGATGATCATCAAGAGATGCCTCTTGAATCTCCTCCATCTCCAAGTCACTAGTAGAAACTGCAAAAAGCTGACATCCCTGACGCATGCATCTCTTTAAACTGCATAGCAGAAATCATACATAGGGAAATAGGTCTCTGAACTCCTACAACCTCCACCTCTGCACCAGAATCATCCACACATCTAACAGACTTATGCCGACAATCGATCACCGCCCTATGGGCCTCTAACCAATCCATCTCCAAAACTATATCATATGAACCAAGGGGTAGGATGTGAAGGTCTACAGTAGTAGATAGAGAGACAATCCCCAACTCACACCTGGGAACTAGAGACTCAACTGCAATCTTAGCCCCAGAAGCTAACTCAACCTGCCACCTATCATCCTACTTTGTTGCCACTAAGCCACAACTCTTTACAAGAGAAGGAGATATGAATGAAACAGATGCACCAGAATAAAAAAGAACAGAAAATCCAATACCTTGCATGAAACCAGAAGTCTCCACCACGATGCCCTAATGCTCTCCTTGTCAGTTATCCACTGCTGCAAAGACTGTGTGATCTGCCTGCATCACCAACCATTGGCTCTGAAGCTTCCAGTCGATGTCTAAACCCTGATGTACCCTTCTGCAGGCACTATCTAGCAATATGGCCATGCTGGCCACAAGAGAGCACCTAGTGCCTCTACCAAAACAATCGACACCTTGGAAAGTACTAGACTGCTGGAAACTACCTCTGATCACTGCGGACTGCGTACTTTGAGCTGGCTGATCAAAGCGATTATGCTTATTGCACTGCTAAGATCGGTCTTTCTTAGACTGAAATCTGTTACCTTGCTGCAACTGACAATTCTTTGGTTTGGCCTGAGAGTGCTACTGCTGACCACCCTTTGAGGGTGCATGAGATCGTGAAGCCTGAGTATGTCCACCACGTGAACCAAAACCTGAAGAAGGTGCACTGCCAATATGCACACCTGTATGTCCACCGAGTACCATAGCCAAATTTTCTTCCACTAACTAGGCTTTCTCCACTGCTACCTCCATAGACTTAGGTTCAAAGACACGAACCCCTCCGCTGATCCAAGCATTCAGGCTCCTGATAAAATGCTGCACCAACATAGACTCGTCATCTCTAATACCTGCATACTACTTGAGCTCATAGAATCTATGCTCATACTGCTCAACTGTCATGGCCATCTGCCTCAGCTCATCAAACTCATTTATGTGACGCTGCTTCCAATGATTAGATAGAAAACAAGCTCTGAATCTCTCTAAAAATAACTCCCAAGACACAATGCTAATGTCCAAATGTAGCTTCTTCTCATCTAACTGCCACCAAGTCGAAGCAAACCTTCGGAGATGCAAAATAGCACATCTGGCTTTGGTGTTGCTGCCATAAGGATGCAAGGTGAAACACCTGCCTAAATCTAGTAACCAAGTCTCCACCTCTAGACCTCTAAGCTCCATCAAAGATGGGAGGGCGTGCCCTCAGAAGATCTCTCATATGGTTGGCTAGTGTGGCCTCCTACTCAACTGTCAACTCTCTGTGCTTGGGTGATCTCTCTTTCCTGAGGCTCCGGTTGGTCTACCTCCTGACCCCCTCTAGGCTGCTCACCCTCCTACTTAGGGCCTAATCGGGCAAGAGCCTCCTCAAGTAACTGTCGTAACTGGGCTCCCTCTGGTTGGCCCTGACCCTCCATATTTTGACCCTTGCCTTCATGGGCACTCTCATGAGGAGAACTGGGAGGAGGTGTACAGCTACCACCTCTCCCACGACCCCTACATCTGCCATGACCTCAACCCCTACCTCTAGGCATCTACCTACAACACCAAGAGATGATTTATTACACACAGAAAGGAAAACAAAAGTTAATCTAAAGAGTTTAAGCACTAGGTCACATAATGGGCTCAGTTCTAACAAGAGTACCCAGTGTTTAAACATGTCTTTGATACCAAATGTGATGCCTCGCCATGCAACCCTAGAGTGCTAGACTAACAAGAGACAATAATACAGAAATATTTTTTTGGAACAAGGAAATGCATTAATCATTAGAAATAACTGCACTATTAACAACATTCAATGAAATGATCAGCTAACACTTCAAGGGAACATAACTGCATCAGATAAATTAAAACCATACAAGTAATCTGCATCTCAATGCAACAGAATAATAATACATCTTACATTATTAGGGATGAATAATTATAAATTCAATACAAGGTTACAAGACCGATTACATTGGTTTACAAATAGTACAATTATGAAAGTATACAACAACTTGAAGATGAAGAGCAAACTAGAACACTCCTGTTCTGATCTCGAACCAAACATTCGAGAGGACCAATGGATAGCTCTGCCTCCCAACCATGTGGAACCCTGAGGTCGACCCCTTCAAGCTAGGAGATAACAATGAGGATTCCACTAGGTCAAGGTTACAACCATGAACACAAAAACAAGATCCAGACTCCATGCAGACAAACAAGATAACAAGATAGTACAGACATGACAGTATTCACTAAGACAAGACAAAATGAAACATCAAGCTAAGTTCAACCATCAAGACAAGTTTGCACTCCATAGGTAACAACAAAGATAAAAAAAGAAGTATCTGAACTGCATAAGGAGAGTGTCATCGCATGGTCCTGGCATGGGTTACCCAGGCTATCTCTCACTAGAAGCCGACCCCCATCTATGGTTACCCTAGCAACCTCTCTCTAGGCACCGGCCCCATAGGGTGACACATGCGGAACCGACATGTCCTCTCGTGAAGACAAGGAAGTCGGCCTTGCCAACCAGGCCTTCTCATCCCATCCTTGGCCTGCGTGAGCACTCAAGGCATGGGTGAGGTATCTTACTTATCATGTTTTGTGATTTACTACCCCAATCCTCCTAAATAAGTTACTATGTTTTCACTTGCTTACAACTTCCATGGGGTTACCCACGCGACCCATCTGGCACTGGCCCCACCATGAAAGCCACTCTCCTAGCAATCTCTGACCAAACATCCAAAACCACAATACGCAAGGACAAGGGTTATAATAGATTCTGATCCAATACATATGCCATTCACCACAAGAAAATAAGTCGCATTATCCCTCTCAACTCAACAATCTATCATGAAACAGTATGACACAAGAACCAAGATGAATACCAAATAGTTAGACCTCTGGAGTTGGTAATTGAATTCTTTATTCAGCTACAACAGCACCTTTCCCATTAGGGACACTAGGTTTCAACGACCATGAATTTAATATAAGATTGACAAGGGATAGATAGAAAGAAAAATAACTCAATACTACCCTTAAAACAAGTTGATAAAATAAACAATTTGCCCCCACGGACGACTTCACACAAGTTCCAAACAAGGTTTGTAGAATTAAATCATAAAAGAAAAAGTAAATACAATATTACGACCTATAACCAAAATATTCCTCTTTTTCCAAATTCACTTGGTTCTCAAGTCGACAAGACAAAGGATAAAAAATGAGGTAAAGATAAAACTTAAAATGTAATTAAAGAACCCTCAATAGACACATTCTGATTTACCAACTAACTCAACTAATATGTCTACAAGATTGAAAGTAACATTAAATGCAAGTAGCCACTATTTTCAACGACACACATATCTAAAGCATTGCAATGAGTACTAATATTAACTAGAGACAATTAAGAAATTTAGCTATTGGTGTATTTCAATTATACTTACCTAAATTTGACCATATGCTACGTTAAAGAAGGAACTATACAAATCTACTAATGATAGAATCTTATCTCTTATGGAGTTTTGATAGACAAAGTGGGTCTTCTTAGGAGATATACATTTTATAAATTTAATTTCTAAGTTAGATCAATACCAACTAATCATCTCATAACCACCTACTATTTCTATTAATTTAAACCAGCAATCTTTTTTTCCAAGACTTAATTTATTGAGTTAACTAGCATTCTTATTAAAAGGACTTGCTATCCTACAGACATTAATTTCCAATCAGCATGATTCTATTAATAATATAAATCAGTTAGCAACCATTCGAAATTTAAGATACAACCATATAATACAATCAAAAGAAATAAAGTGAGTTTCCTAATAAAGACTGGTACTCAAAATGAGATCATAACATCGTATGACATATTTGACTACTAAAATTTATTCAGATTCTAAGGAATGAGACTAAAGATGACAGCGTGCGACCTCTTTGGATCTTGATTCATTTAGTAACTTCCTGAGAACATACCAATTCCTTACACTTCCTAAAATATACATTGCTCCACGAAATAGAATAAATATAAAGAATTAATCCACATTACATACACAGCGACAACGAAGTTGGCGAGAAGATAACAAGTTTTCTGGATACAAAGAAATTACATGCTGCCTCGGAGAGGTCGAATGATAGGTAGGAGCAAGGAAGGTAGCACGAGGCATAAGGGAAGAACGAGTTGTGAGGAAGAGTGATTTACAGGTAAAACCAGTCTATCTAGCGATGCCATTCCTCAGATTGCATTGCCAATAGCCAAAGAGGAGAAATCGGCCTGACCAACGAACATGGACTGTAATTTACTCTTAGAGGTTTGCCAAATGTCAAACAACCAGAAGAAATTGCAGAATCAAAACTCTCTAATGTAGTGGCTTAAGAGGGTAGGGAGACCATTACTCAGCACTATGAATGGTGGGAAAGGCACGAGTAAGATCTTCCTGAATGAGGCACAATAAGTGGGACGTCAACCACAGAGATCAAATGTTTCTACAGTAGGCAAATAATATTTAAAGGTAACAATCTTGCATTTGAAGGACTAAACAACATAAAGATATTATGAGTGATAGAAAAGAAGGCTGGGATGCCCCATCAATGATGATTTAAAATCTAGCGACCCATAGAAAGTTTGCAGGTCAGGAGATTTTCAATGATGTCGCTAAGGCAGGGGTGCAAGAAGAAAAAGATAGTTTTCATTGGTGACAAAATGATGAGCCAAAAGAAAAAATGATTAGAAGGTCAATGGGGTACGCTCATCATGCAACATTTTAATTATTTTGCTCTTGATAGGACTCCTTTGGCACAATGCCCCAAGAGGGCCAATTTAAAAAAGTCTAAAATAAAGGTGAAACAACTATGAGGCCAAGGAATAACACACTCCAAGAAAGCATCAATACAAAGAAAATTACTTTGGCTTAGAAAGAGTTCAATTGGATAGGGAAAACACATAGTTAACAAAAAGGCCTGCTGATAGAGCTAGAATGGGTCAAGCAATGAACTGAAGAGTTTTGGACAAAATACACCCTTCTACGGATGAGGGAAGGTTCGCAAAGCAATAAGTTTACAAAGGGACAAGGGTGAATAACAGATCAATTCCATGCCAGAATAACTAGACAACAAAGAAATCTAATTCCTCAGAGCAAACAGAGATAAAGAAAATACAGAATTTCACAAGACATACCCTAACAATTCACGCTCCAAAATCGAATCCTGCTTCAGAATTTCCCCTCCTTTCTCCAAAAAATAATCCTCTGAAAAATGCCTTTCCCAAAACTTCCCAGAACAAAAATAACCTGTCATAAAAACCCACTCACACCAAAACCTCTCCCGAGACCAAAATAGACAACAACCATTAATTTCTAGTAACCCCCAAATCTGTTACACAATCCCCCTCATTAAGAGAAATTTGAAATTTTAGTTAACATAGAATTTTCGTATCTCCAAACATATTCGACAACTAGCCAACAATAAATTATTATCCAAAATCATTAAATTACTATCCAATACTATTCTTCAAATAATGATATACTAATTAACCATATTAAACTTATGACATAGATACTAATAAAATCATTAACATAATCCATTTAATCTATATTAGAATTTACTTAAATAATATTCTAATTTAAGCAAAATACCATAATATTCGACAAGCTATTAATATTCTTAATATAATAATACCTCATTACGCGTTACCAAGATACACATGGGCTAACTACCCAAACTCGATAGTAAACATTTAAACCACATGACAACTGACCCACTGAAGGTTGAACTAACCTAGGGAATAAACCTCATGTTATCTCCATCAACATTATCCATGGTGTAGGGCCCGCTCAGACCTACGAAGTTAGGTGGAGTCGAGGCCCGGTACTTGCAACCTGTGTAAGAACAATGGTTTGTATATGATCAACTGCATATATATATATATATATCAAACACACCCAGAGTCAGAGAATCACGGCGTAGTATGGTGCTTGAACCGAGTAGTACTACACCGTCCCTTCTCTGAAAACAAAACTATAACCATTTATATTTAACATCAGATATCAATGAGTTGCATAAAACACGATAATATAAACCATCACTAATCATGTCCATCTCATCATAACTGAAATAACAACAATGTCAACATAAACTCATATCACATGTCAGAACTAAATCAGTCGAACATAGTCTATCATGATCAAAATAAGCATCCACCATAGGCCCAATAACTCAAATGTCTTAGATCAAACAAAGAGTGATGTAAAACTAATAACTATCACAAGCCAAAAATGAGGGGGCATTACAGTGGCATGGTCTTCATAATGACAGTGGTGTGGAGATATGGTCTTCATTTGATCTTAGTTGCAGTTGGAATCATGTGTGATCTTTGTGCTTTCAGTAGTAGTGACAATGGTTGGCTCATCATGATTGGTTTTATTCATGAAAATCAGGTGGTGTTTTTCTTGTTTTTCATCTTCATAGTTGGCTTCTTGGCTTTCTCAATTTGATCTTGTTAAGCACATGACATTGTGAAGGGTATTCATGCTTCATCATAGCTTTCATGTTTTTATAATATCTTATTAGACTTGTTCATGGTTAATAACAATTTCTATCATACTTTGTTTAATGATATGACAATCTTTGTTGAATAATGGTAGTCATGATGAATTGAGTTGAGTATCATTGATATGGGTTCATGGTGTTTGAAGTTTACAAAGAGTTTTAAAATGCAAGAAAGGGAGTTTGATTTGATCCTCTATAATTTAGGTGCAAGTGTTTAAAATCATTTGTAACTGCAGGTGCAGAATTATATTACAGATGTCTTATGTTATATGATTAGGGTTTGGTAATTCTGTATTCATCTTATAATGATTTCTAATCCTTATCCTATCATTGTTTGAAACCTTTGAAATCACTCATTAAAACCTTGTTTGCCCATCATGCATCATATGCACTTTATGTTATGATTTGGTGTTGACTGGTCGAAGGGGTAATGGTCACTTAAGTGACAAAGTTAAGGGCATCGACTACGTGTTATTACCAGCCTCGATGCCTAGGGTGCTTGGTTAGTGGGTTAAGACACAAAGTCATTGGCACGAAAAAGTAGATCGACGACTGTGATTTAAATGACATGTGGCAGGTTTATGTGATCGAGTGGATAAGTTTTAAATGGAAAGGGAAGCCCAATGGTTGGTTGTGGTTTCTAAATTTGATGGTGGCTTTGTATAAAAGGCCTAAAAACAAGGATTTCTATCTTCTTTTTTGCAGAGATTTTGGGGGAATTGTTTCTAATTTTAAACCAAGTCTGAGATGGAATGCTTTATGTGCCTGAGATATTTTAACCTTGAAGGTAATTATTTTTCATATGATTTTTGAAGTGGCTTAAGAAGTATTGTTTTTGTATGGTGTTTAAAAAGAAAAACAAGATGGAGGAGAAAGATGCCAATATGTAGAGATGATCATAAATGAGAGAAGAGTTTTATTTTTGCAAGGATGATACAGAGATCATACAGAGGTAGCCAATTTTATGCAGAGATAATTTGATTTTTAATGTGCTAGTTTTGCAGAGAAAGGTCATTTGTTTTTTATTGAAATCATATTGACAATCTTATTGAAGTTTGTGCAGATACAAAATGGGGTGTTGTTGAATTTGATGACATCTATAAGAAGACATTCTTTATCATTTTTACAGAGATTGTAAACAATTTTTGAAAGAAGTGGAAGAGGAGATATAAGGTCTTGAGCTTAATTGTAACAAGGAAATCCCCTAATTTTTGTATTTGATCTCTTGATATTGATATAATTGTCAAAAGGTCAGTGAGACTTTTTGTGACAATCTATAAGCCAGTGAGGCAATATTGAGTCAGTGAGACATGTTATGCCAGTGAGGCATTGATGTAAGTCAGTGAGACTTTAAGGTTAGTGAGACCTTATATTTTGTCAGTGAGACTTGTAGGTTGGTGAGACCTTATATTTTGTCAGTGAGACATTGTAAAACTTGAACTTTTCACATATAAGCCAGTGAGGTAGTTTGAGTGGTTTTTCTACCCCAAGAGGGTTTTCCACTCAATAATTCTTCTTGTGTTGATGTCTTGAATAATTTTTGTGTTGATGACTGGCATAATTTCATGTGTCCTACATAATTGAAGATTTGGTGAATGTGTTATTTGATAATAGATTCAATTCAAACAAAACTTATTGACTATTTTTGAAAGAAGGTAAAAAATTGGTTTTTGTGTATCAACACTGATTCACCCCCCTCCCTCTTAGTGTTGATTGTACTCCTACAATTGGTATCAGAGCAAGGTTCCCTTTTGAAGCTTCATCAACTTAGGTAGGTCTTGTGTGTGGAGTACTTGTTATGGCAAGTTAAGAGAGTTTTTCAACCTACAAGGCACCTTTATTTGATTGGTCTAATTATGCTTTTTGGAAGTATAGGATGGAGTCATATTTGTCCTCTTTGGGATATGATGTGTATGCTGCCATTGAAAATGAATATACTGCAACAAATCCTCCTTCAACACTTGATGAGAAAAAGGCCTATGAAAACAATGCTAAGGTCAAAAATACAATATGTTGTGGCTTAGACAATGAGATACTTGTTAAAATCATGGAGTGTAAGTCAGCTAAGGCAATATGGGACAAGCTATCTAATATTTATCAGGGAGATGATAAAATCAAGGAAGCAAAATTACAATTCTACAGGGTCAAATTTGAGAGTCTCAAGATGAGTGATGATGAGAAAGTGGTTGAATATCTTCTGAGGGTTCAAGAAATTGTAAATACTATAAGAGAATTGGGTGATACTCTAGAAGAAAAGATAGTTGTAACAAAAGCCTTAAGGACTCTAACTCCAAAATATGAGTCCAAAGTGTCTGTAGTAGAGGAAAGAGATTTGAGCAAAGTCACCTTTGATAAGCTTCATGGCACCTTCACTGCCTTTGAGATAAGAATCAGTAATGATACTCCTTCAAGCAAAGAGACTGCATTCAAATTAGTTAAAAAGGAGAAAGAAATAAAATGTAAATCAGATGAGTTGGATGATGATCAAGAGATATCATTTGTGAGCAAGTTGAAAAAGGGATCAACTGGCAAATACAAAGGTAAACTCCCATTAAAATATTTTGAATGTGGAAAAATAGGACATTATGCAGCTAAATGTCCTTATAAAGATGTGGATAGTGATGAAGAGAAGAACAAGAAATAATATCAGAAGAAGCAATTCAATCCTAAGAAGAAAATTAATTTTAGGAAGAAGAAGAGTTTGTTTATCAAGAATGCAGATATGACAAATAGTGCTTCATAAGACTCTCTTGAGGAAGGTGCAGAGACTCTTTACATGGCCATCATAAATGAAAATCAGAATAATACTTGTGAAGAACAATCAAAAAATGAAGAAGCTGAAATTGACTTTGAAGGTGAATTAAGATGTGCTTTAAGTGAAGTCAAGAGACTTAACAAGGAGATAAATGTTCAAAGAAATGAGTTTCAAAAAGAAAATGAAATCATGGTTAATAAGATCAATGGCTATGAGAAGCAAATTGCAGATTTAAATTTGTCACTTGAAGAAAGTAAAAGGATAGTTGATGTTACTAGAAAAGAGCTAGTTGTCAAGGTTAAAGAATGTCACACTCTTGAAGCTAAGATCATTGACTTGAGAAGGAAACTTGATATGTGCAAAAGTAGTGACAAACTTGAGGACCTTTTGGAAAAACAAAAAGGATTCAAAGACAAAACTGGTCTAGGATTTGAAGAAGGACAATTCTCACATTAAATTGATCTAAGTCATCATGCTGCTACTTCTGAGACTAAAGGCAAAAAGAAGATTGAAGCTGAGGTGAGAACCAAAGAAGAGTTTGTCAAAATGCACAATCAAAGAAGAAATCTTAGAAGAACTGCTTTAGTAAGGCAAGCATACATGTACATGTACAATTACACATTTTTTGGTTATTGTTTTACTTGTAATCATTTTGGACACAAAGCAGTTAATTGCAGAAGAAGTCAATCTCCTTCAATAAGGAATGTTGATCTAGTTTGTTACAAGTGCAATCAAGTAGGTCACAAGGAAAGAGCTTGTAGCTTGTATGGAAGATATAATCATAAAAGTTTCTATGGTTTGTCAAGAAGAAACTATGATTCTTGGATTCTAGAGTACAATGTCAAATGTTATAAGTGTAACAACTTTGGTCATTCAACATCTTTTTGTAGAAATGGCCTTGTGAAATCACCTAAATATGACAAGAAGATAGATATTGTAATCAAGCAAAAGAAGGATAGTGTAAAGGTTTGGAGAAGAAGACAAAAGGAAGAGAAAGAGAAGATGGATCCTATGATTGTACATAATGCACAAGAGACACCTCTAAATGCATAAAGATGTAGCATGATTTTAGGGGGAGTTGATTATTGTATTCTCATTTAACCCCCATTGAAAAGATAAAGAGTATAGCAGTCTTTGGTGTTGTAATATGAAGAAGGTCATAGACAGTTTTTGAATTTTTTTATAGGACTTTGTGATGATGCAACAGATCTATCATAGTGTTTGAAATGTTCATATGATGTTTCCATGTATACTTCCAAGGTGTTTGAATGAGGAGTGTGGAGTTTACTCATGCTTTCTGTGTTCTCTTGTGTCTAAGGTCAACTGCAGTGAGGTTATGGTGCTAAAGTTCATATTTAACTCTTGACAAAAGGATCCCATCTTTCAATGCTTCATTTTCTATAGATAGTTTGAAGTTGTTGATGCTCTAAATCCTTGGAACAATAGTGTAGGTGCAGAACATGCAAATAGACTTGCATCAGTTATATGACAGTTATTATGGTTTCAAGACCTCATGATTTAGCTTATTCTTCAATAGAAGTTGTAAAGAGAGGGGCTGTTGATTCATTCTTCAATGAATTTCAAAGATGTTGAATTCAGGGGGAGTTGTTGCTGATATCTTTTTGAAGCCCTGAACTCCATTTGATAGATGATAAGATGCAGATTAGTCCTTTTGGGGGTTGTTGATGTTGAGCTTGATAATTGTCTAGTTCTCATGTTGAAGAAAATAATAGCTTCTATTGTGGTGTAGACATGTTATTATTCTTGACAGTGCAGTGATGATTAATCATTTTTCTTTCAAATTGTGACAGAGATTATTTTTGCAGCAGAGATTGTCTTTTGTTTGTGGCAGGGGTCTGTGCTACTGACTATACAGTGATAGTGTAAGTTTGCTGTTAACAGAGGTCTGAAAATAGTGATCAGATTTATCTCATGATTGATATCACATACTCTAGTTGATCAGTATTTTCTTCTTCATGTTTTCCTTTGACATTTAATGCCAAAAAGGAGGAGAAGATATGTTTTGATTGGTTGTCTTGCATAGTTGTTTTACCATCAATGTCAAAGACAAAGGGGGGGTTTTGTTGCAAGTGGTCTTGTATATTGTCTTTACATCGATGTCAAAAGGAGTTGTTTGTGATGTCATGGTGGTTGTTGGTTGGTTTGAGAAGATGGTTGTAGATGGTATGGTATGACAGTTGGCATTTGATGATCATCTCATGACATTTGTTGCTCTTATCTGTTGCATTTCAGTTAGCATGATATAGAGGCATTGCTTTGATCTCTGATGATTTTATTTTAGATCTGATGTGATATCATGGTCTTTTACAAGTTGCAAACAGTGGCATGGTCTTGATAATGACAAGGGTGTGGAGATATGGCCTTCATTTGATTTCAGTTACAGTTGGAATCATGTGTGATCTTTGTGCTTGCAGTAGTAGTGACATTGGTTGGCTCATCATGATTGGTTTTGTTCATGAAAATTAGGTGGTGGTTGTCTTGTTCTTCATCTTCATAGTTGGCTTCTTGGCTTTCTCAATTTGATCTTGTTAAGCACATGACATTGTGAAGGGTATTCATGCTTCATCATAGCTTTCATGTTTTTATCATATCTTATCAGACTTGTTCATGGTTAATAATAATTTCTATCAAACTTTGTTTAATGATATGACAGTCTTTCTTGAATAATGGTAGTCATGATGAATTGAGTAGCATTGATATGGGTTCATGGTGTTTGAAGTTTACAAAGAGTTTTAAAATGCAAGAAAGGGAGTTTGATTTGATCCTCTATAATTTAGGTGCAAGTGTTTAAAATCATTTGTAATTGTAGGTGCAAGATTATATTGCAGATGTCTGATGTTATATGATTAGGGTTTGGTAATTCTTTATTCATCTTCTAATGATTTCTAATCCTTATCATTGTTTGAAACTTTTGACATCACTCATTAAAACCTTGTTTGCCCGTCATGCATCTTATGCACTTTATGTTATGATTTGGTGTTGACCAGTTGAAGGGGTAATGGTCACTTAAGTGACAAAGTTAAGGGCATCGACTACATGTTATTATTGACCCTGATGCCTAGGGTGCCCGGTCAGCGGGTTAAGACACAAAGTCATTGGCATGAAAAAGTAGATCGACAACTGTGATGTAAATGACATGTGGCGGGTTTATGTGATCGAGTGGATAAGTTTTAAATGGAAAGGGAAGCCCAATGGTTGGTTGTGGTTTCTAAATTTGACAGTGGCTTTGTATGAAAGGCCTAAAAACAAGGCTTTCTATCTTCTTTTTTACAAAGATTTTGGGGGAATTATTTCTAATTTTAAACCAAGTCTGAGATGGAATGCTTTATGTGCCTGAGATATTTTAACCTTGAAGGTAATTATTTTTCATATGATTTTTGAAGTGTCTTAAGAAGTATTGTTTTTGTATGGTGTTTAAAAAGAAAAACAAGATGGAGGAGAAAGATGCCAATATGCAAAGATGATCATAAATGAGAGAAGAGTTTTATTTTTTCAAGGATGATACATAGATCATACAGAGGTAGCCAATTTTATGCAGAGATAATATTTTTTTTGCAGAGATAATTTGATTTTTAATGTGCTAGTTTTGTAGAGAAAGGTCATTCGTTTGTTATTGAAATCATATCGACAATCTTATTGAAGTTTGTGAAGATACAAAATGGGGTGTTGTTGAATTTGATGACATCTATAAGAATACATTATTTATCATTTTTGTAGAGATTGTAATAGGGAAAGCCTCTACTTTTTGTATTTGATCTCTTGATATTGATATAATTGTCAAATGGTTAGTGAGACTTTTTGTGACAATCTATAAGCCAGTGAGGCAATATTAAGTCAGTGAGACATGTTATGCCAGTGAGGCATTGATGTAAGTTAGTGAGACCTTATATTTTGTTAGTGAGACATTGTAAAACTTGAAGTTTTCACATATAAGCCAGTGAGGTAGTTTGAGTGGTTTTTCTACCCCAAGAGGGTTTTCCACTCAGTAATTCTTCTTGTGTTGATGTCTTGAATAATTTTTGTGTTGATGACTTGCATAATTTCATGTGTCTTACATAATTGAAGATTTGGTGAATGTGTTTTTTGATAATAGATTCAATTCAGACAAAACTTATTGGCTATTTTTGAAAGAAGGTAAAAAATTAGTTTTTGTGTATCAGCACTAATTCACCCTCCCCCTCTTAGTGTTGATTGTACTCCTACACACTTGTGGGCTAAAATATATTAAAGTTTTTATTTCTTAAAAAACCCCTGAAAAGGTTTTAAAGTCAGATATTAGGCATTTATAGGCCCTGTATGACCCCCAAAACTGGGAAGAATCAATAGAGTGGCTTCTGAAAGCATAGATCTCTTTGAGAGATTTCTAACACATCAAACAGTTCATCAATCAGACACCCAGATTAAAAGTTATGGCTCCCGAAAGTTGACCTATTTTTGGAGGGTGTTGCAAATTTCAAAATTTTGGTTGAAAGGTGCAAAAAGGGCTATTTATGACCATTTTTGGAGAATATTTGGGTAGTAGAGAAGGGGAGAAAAGTGGTGAGTTGTGAAACGAAGGGAAAATAGAAAATCCTAGCATATTTGAGGCTACAGAAGGTAGAAGGTTCAAAAATTTAAAGGAGGGAAGCTATAATGTGTTGCAATCTGTAGGGGATTTCATCCTCTTATTTGATTCCAACTTTTCTAATGTAATTTGTTTTCAGTTCAATAAAAGAACATTCTTAATTTTTGTGAGCAATATGTGTTGTGTGTTATGGGATTTACCCCCCCCATCACATGCATGCCTATCATGCTCAAACTAGATTGCACAACTCTTTCCAACATGTGGCCCATCTAATTTAGATAACAATGTCATTAAAAAGCATGTTGATTTTCAAGAGTCAAATTTTCTCTCTTGTTAAACAACAATTGTTATGCTTGCAATCAACTTCTCTTATATCTAGAAATGCTTGCTTAAGTGTTTGAATTGGTGAAGAACAAGTAACTGACAAACGTTCATATGAAAAGAAAGATAAAAAAAGAAAATTACAAACTCTAAAATAGCAGGGTTTTGCTTCATAAACATTGTTACAATTCATGTACATGCCCATGATGTTCAAACAAAAATGCATATCCCTTAATCCTATCTAGTTGAGAGAACAATCTAGTGTAAAGTATGTTGATTCTTGTAAGATTGGAATTTACTTTTACGTATTAAAAGAGCTATGTTTCCAATCAACTTATATTATACTTAGAAATGCTTTTAACCAAATATGAAAAAGAAAGACTTGAAAAAATTACAAGATTTACGAACTAATTGCTCAATCATTTTTTACTTTTTATAAAAAGAACTATGTTTGCAATCAACTTATCTTGTACTTAGAAATGCTCTCAGCCAAATTTGAAAAAAGGGATTTATTTTTTTTTACAAGATTTACAAATTAATTGCTCAATCATTTTTTTACTTATTATAAAAAGAACAATGTTTGCAATTAACTTATTTTGTGCGTAGAAATGCTTTCAACCAAATATGAAAAGAAAGATTAAAAAATTACAAGATAACCCATTTCAGGGCTTCCTTGAGCACGTTTACAATGTTCTCCAAGCATGCCTTTTTGAAACATGCTTAATCAATATGTTTTACCATTATACTTTATTGTATAACCATCTAATAAGTTCAAAATTTATTGAACGTTAGTTCTAAATCCACTTAAATGCATAATATAAGCCCCATGGGTATATTTATGCTTGCAAGTGAGCAATTTATTTTGTAGATGATTCCAAAAACTTCTCATGGGAAGAGAAGAAAGAAAACACTGATCCATTTAATGAATTAGTCACACTACAACTCTATAATGAAGAGGGTCACAATTTGAGGTACATTTCCAATGAAGTAAGCAAGAGTTTCAAGGTAGGAAATAGAGATATTTTGAGTTTTTGTCTAAAATTAACAATTTGGTGAAAGTAGCATTTTCATCTTGTGTTAGAAAAATGTGTCATGATGTTCCAAATTCCTTATATTTCCTCTTGTATATTTTCAACTTTTGTGCGAGCTTGTACATACATAAATAACTATTGTAAATGTAAAATAAGCATTGAAGAAGCATTTAAGAGCTGTATGGGTTGAATTTTAAATACTCGAGTGAGTATTTATGACTTCCTCAAATTCACTACAATTGCATTAAGACTCATAAGCTAAAGCAACATAAGCCTTTCCAACCACCTTGGTAAAAAAATACTAACAACTAAATTACAATAGCCTTTCTTCAAGGTTTGCAACAAGAAAAAGGAAGCCCAAGCATCCTTGTAAATCAAATAAATTTGTTGACATGTCTTAGATACATTAAAACCAAAGACTTTAGGTATCTATCACCTATGATTGGAACCATCCTACACAATCCTACTAGAGACAAGTTTGACCATAGTCAAACTAGTGACACATGATTTCTTAGTGCATTATTTCATTTTCTTGCAGTTAGTTAATTATTTTACTACATATTATGCACATAGGACATGATAAGTTTTCTTACGTAGGTTGTATTTGCATCATGTGACTTGTATTTTCTTAGTTTGGTGGAGATGGTGTGCACACATGCCTTCATCTCCTTTATCCCAAATTGGTCGTCTATTCACATCTCTTAGTGGTGTACCTATATATACCTACTTGTATCTCTCATATGAGCAATCTAATTTACCATCATTAAATAAAATAGAATTATTGTCTCTTATGCTTTCATTGGAACTCCTTGATTTTGGGTGGCTATCTCCATTGCCAAATTATACATGGTATCAGAGCTTGTGAGATTGCTTCTTCTTAGCCTTTTTAGATTTTAAGGTTGCAAACCTTATATTTTCTTAAAAAGTTGAGTATGCTCTTCTCTTTCATTGAATGATGACCTAGAGAATTATAAAAACTTGATAGAAATATTAAATTATGGGGGGTTCCTTTTGTGGATTTTTATTACCAGTGTATTTGGAAGTTTGGTAGAGCAAATCTAAGCTTTTACCATTAAGTTTAGAGCATCCAAGAAAGTTAGTTCTACCTTTTATTGCATCTAAATTAGACATAGGAGGTTAGATTTACAAGAGTTTGAAGGAAGATTTTTATTGGGCATCTATAGATCATTTATCATTCAGAGCATTTTGGGACAACTGACTCTACTATTATGTTTGGAAAGCCCAAAAAACTATAGATTGATTATCAAATCATCAAAACCAGAGCACTCTGTCTCAAACCTTTAAGGAAAAAATCTCAAAAATCTACCCCTTTTATGAAATATTTTTTGGCATCTTAGATTATTCACTGTGCAACATAGGCAAAATACTCTAAAATTATTTTGCAAGTATCACTATTTTTTGTGATTAAATAAATATATATGTTGGTCACTCCTTTTTAGAGAGTTCAAAAAAATTATGAGGGGCGTTGTATAGGTGTGGGCCTCCACATAACTTTACCAACGACCTTTGTTTAGCTAGCGACCTTTTCATATAGCTACAATCTTTGTATTGAAGGGCCACGATTGCTCATAAGCTGTGGACCCCTCCTTTAAGGGGTCATGCCCTATATAAAGGGCCACATACCCCATAAGGGCTACAAACCCCTCCACATAGCCCTCATGGCTCATACAAAATTTGTAGTCCCCTATTCATGGGTCTTCATGGCACTTTTCTAGTCCAAACTCTCTCCACTTAGCACAACAACCCCTTTGGCAAAAAGTTTACAAAATTTGGTAGTTTACCAAACTTGGTGACTTTTCCCTAAACTTGGTACACTTTTTTTTTCCAAATTTGGGAATCACTACATTTATTTAGTGATCTTCTATTTTTTATGAATTTTTTAGTAGGTCGCTAAATTTGGCAGAGTTTCTAAACTTAGTGAGACTACTAACTTTTCCTGTTGAGGGAGGCTTAACCATAGCAATTTTGATTTTTGCACTCAAACTTTAGAGGCCTCATTTTGGGCCATATTGGCTCTTTTTTCAAGAAAGTTTTTTTATTTGAGCTAATTTTTCAAGAGCTTCATAGTGGTGTAAATAGTTTCTGATTTTTATGTATGTATTTTTAGAAATTGTATACTTTCATAGGTTATGATAAGCAATTTTCATTTTGGAAACTTTTGGGGCTCTGTTTGGGCTCATAGAATAACATTTTTGGGTGCAATTTTTTTTTAAAGTGGATAATTTTTAATGTAATTTTCATTAGTATAGTCTTATTTATTCCATTCTATCACAAAATTGTACTTGAACAATGTAACATAATTTGGCATATGTAATATATTGAGATAAAGACCACTTCACTAATTTAGCAATTGGTAGTTGTAATCACACTAATTATAAAATGTCATCATCATAATTTTCTAGAGGGTCCTTGATTGAGTGATTTTGGGGGTGTATTGTGTTTTCTTTCAATTTTTTGTTGTGTGTTTTTGCAATGGGGGAAAATCCAAGTTGAACTTCTAACTCCATATAACTATTTCACATGGAAAACATCAATATGGAATTATCAAAGGGAAAAGGATGTACTAGATATATAAATGAAACTATTGTTGAACCTATTGATGTTAGAACAAAGGAGGGGTGGGAAAGGAAACAAAATCTCTTGGTCACATTTTCTCATTAGTGTCTTTTGATTTACAATTTCATATTAAATCTTGTACAACACTTAAGGAGGTTTGGGACACTCTTAAAAAATTTTATGATAAAATTGACAAGATTAGGAGATATTAGATTGATAATGATTTGATGAATCTTAACCCTAATATTTTTTACCACATCCAAAACTATATCTCAAAGGTTAAACAACTAAGAACACAACTAAATGATTATAAGATTGATAAAGAGGATTTATAATTGATTCTAAATGTGCTATTGGTCATGTGTATTTAGTATTTGTTTATGGATTTCATACCCATCAACTTTCTATGGGAGATGCATTTTCCAGTCTTCTAAGTTAGGAAGAAGTGAAGCTAATTCAAATGGGACTCATCAAGTCTTCTCTTGCCATAGGCATTAATAACTAGTAAGCTTAAGGGACATAAATAATTAGGAAATCCTAAAAAGAAACAAATGAAGAAATCCATAGAGAGATAGAGCACAATCAAATTTTGATTCCTCTCCTTCAAAAGGGGAATCATTTAAGAAGGAGAAACCTAAATGTGTTTATTGCAATAAACAAGGGCACGATGACCATCAATGTTATGTAAAATAGAATGATGAGTTGAAGCATATTCTAATGAAGAACCAAATCAAATTATCTTCAAATGTATTCAAAGGTTCATCATCTTCTTCTCATTCATAGTTAGAGAAATAGAAGGGACAATGCACTTGTCGCAATTGCAGATTCTAAGTCAGGGAGATGGCTTCTTGATTCTTGGTGCAGTCATGGTTAGGAGGGTCCATAAAGTGAACTATCCAGGCTGTGCAGCTAAAGTAAACATAATGGAAACAACTCAAAACTGTAAAGTAAATGAAGATTCAGTCATTTGGTATATCATAGAATTCAAATACAAATTGGCTGGCAACATGCGAGCTTACAATTAGGGCTCATAGGCATGCCTATAGAATTACAAAATATGCCCAAGATATGGCTTTGAAGCTCCTTTGCAAAGAATTCAAACTATCAAACTACCTCTATCAATTTCACTTACTTTCCTAGGCATCTATTACATCAATATATATCTTTGGAACCTAAGATTCCTCCGTGTCAGCTAAGGAAGATCACAAACTCCAATGAAGAGTTGTAACATGTGTACATGGATAGGTTGGACCTAAAAGAATAGAATTCCTTTTCAAATGAATGGAATGATGTGTGGATATCTAGGAAGCTCGGCCATGAACCAAATAACATTGAATGATGTGTCATTTAGCTTCGCAAGTTGTGAAATGCTCCACAAGTCTTCTCCTTTAGCTAATTATCTGAGACTATTAGGATGCTCTGTTATGAGAAAACAATCGATATTCTGATAGCAATATCTTACCAATACCTGCTCCAAATGATTTAAAATTTGGATATGATGTGCATGAATGAATCTAGATGCTAAATCCAGCTCCATAGGATGTAAAATGCAACCGCGATGGAATGCAGACTAAGATACAGAAACTACTACTGACTGAACTAAACTAGGAAATGAAAGAAATAAACTGAAATGCAAACAAACTAAAATGCAAATATTTTTGGTTGATGCAAGATTGTTCTTGAACCAGGGATGCTCCTGCATCAGACATCTGAGGTTATTGAAAAAGTCAGTCCATCACTTTGTTGGGGCTAGAGGAAAACCAAGATGGTCCACCTTAGTCTGAGAGATCCATGATGAGTCTTCTTCTAGTCTACCTTTCCACTTCACAAGGTATTCTTTGTATTGTCTTCCTCTGGTGATGCGTCCAACTCTATTGTCCAAAATGTCTTCAATCTGCTCTGGTGCTTGTTGTGGTAATTGATTCTTCAAGTCTTCTTCAATGTTGTCACTGAACTCTGCTTCCTGATATTGATATAGGTCTACAATGTTGAAAATAGGTGATATACCCAATGTTTCTGGTAACTCCACTTCATATGAATTTCCTAAATCAAACTTTCTGACTATCCTACAAGGTCCAAAATTTTTCATCTTCAACTTGTTATATGTCCCAACTGGAAATCTTTCTTTTCTCAAGTATACCATCACTTCATCCCCAACTACAAATTCTTCGTGTCTTCTCTTCTCATCTTCCTTCTCCTTATACTTGCTGTTCATCTCTTCCAAATGCTTCTTCACCTGATTATGTACTGTCTCCATATGTTCTGCAAATTCTTCTGCTTCTGTACTTCTCTTATTTGCCACACTGATATCTCTCAACTCTGTTACTCCTCTAGAGTTTACTCTGGTAACAATCTCAAAAGGTGTTGTTTCAGTACTCCTATTCACTAAATTATTGTATGCAAACTCTGCTTGTGAAAGAATCAAATTCCAACTTCCTGCCTTCTCTCCAACCAAACATCTCAACAAATTTCCCAAACTCCTATTCACTACCTTTGTCTGTCTATCAGTCTATGGATGAAATATTAAACTGAACTTCAAATCTATCTACATCTTCTTCCAAAGTGTCTTCCAAAAGTATCTAAGAAATCTTGTAGCTCTATTTGAAATTATGTTCTTAAGTAATCCATGTAATCTCACAATCTCCTTGAAAAATAGATCAGCTACATGCACTGCATCAGTTGTCCTCTTACAAGGTATGAAATGTGCCATCTTTGAAAATTTGTCTACCACTACAAATATTGAATCATGTCCTCTTTGTGTCTTAGGCAATACCATTACAAAATCCATACTTATGTCTTCCCAAGGTCTCTCTGGTACTGTTAAAGGTTTATACAATCCAATATTCTAATTAATCCCTTTTGCAGTTTGACAAACTCTACAACTCCGCACAAATTTCCTAACATCCTTATGTATCTGAGGCCAAAAGTAATTTTCACTTACCAAAACCACTATTTTATCAATGCCAAAATGTCCTACCAATCCACCACTGTGCTTCTCTTTGATCAAATTATCTCTCATAGAACTTCTAGGTATGCACAACTGATTTCCTTTGAACAACATATCTTCCTGAATGAAATAATCCAACCACTTACTCCTATTTGTCACAACAGGTTCCTTACATGCTTTCCATGGTTTCACAAAATCAATATTTTCTTCATACATGTTCTTCAATTCATCAAATCCCAACACTTCAACTCTCATTTCTGTCAAGAAGTTCCTTCTTCTACTCAATGCATTTGCAAATTTGTTTGATTTTCCACTCCTATGCTTCAACACAAAATTATAACTTTGCATGAACTCTATCCACCTCATGTGTCTCTGATTTAACTTTCCTTGATTGTTCAAATGTTTCAAAGCTTGATGATCCGTATACAACACAAACTCCTTAGGTAACAAGTAATGTCTCCACTTCTTTAAGGATTGAATTATGACGTAGAACTACTGGTCATAAATTGAATATCTTTTCCTTGCATCATTCAATTTATCACTGAAATATGCTACAGGTCTACCTTCTTGACTTAACACTGCTCCAATTACATTCTCACTTGCATCACAATCCACTTGAAATACCTTATTTAAATCTGGTAATGCCAAAACTAGTTGCTCTGTCACTTTCTACTTCAACAATTCAAAACTTTTGTTTGCGCTTGATGTCTACTTGAAATCTTTTATGTCAACTCTCATTGTCACTGTCATAGGGTTACAAAATGAACTAAAATTTCTAATGAACTTCTAGCAGAAACTAGCCAATCCATGAAATGATCTAACTTCTCCAATGCTCTCCAATGTAGGCCATTAAACAATTACTGTCACTTTCTCAGGGTCTATCTTCAATCCTTCCATAGAAATCACAAATTCCAAATATACCAATTCTTCCTTCAAGAAACTACACTTCTTGATGTTTATCAACAATTTCTCTTCTCTCAGTCTCTGCAATACTTGTCTCAGGTGCCACAAATGTTCTTTTGTCTTACTAAAAATTAGAATATCATCCAAATATACAATAACAAACTTACCCAAGAACTTCTTTAAGACTTCATTCTTCAATCTCATGAAAGTACTCGGTGCATTTGTCAATCCAAAAGGCATCACTAACCATTCATACAATTCTTCATTTGTCTTAAAAGCAGTCTTCCATTCATCTCCCTCTCTAATTCTCAATTGATGGTATCCACTCTTTAAATCTATCTTTGTGAAATATTTTGCTCCACTCAAACAATCCATGATATCATCCATCCTAGGTAAAGGAAATCTATACTTAATTGTGATCTTGTTTATTGCTCTAGAGTCTTTACAAATTATCCATTCTCCATCCTTCTTTGGTGCAAACACTGCATGTACTACACAAGGACTCAAACTTTCTCTAATCAAACCTTTCCTCAACATGTCCTGTATCTTTCTATTCAATTCTTCATTCTCTTCTAGTGTCATTCTGTGTGCTTATTTGTTAGGTACACTAGCTCTGGGTATAAGATCCATGTGATGACTGATACTCCTGATTGGTGGCAATCCTTCAAGTACATTATCTGATATGATATCTTCATACTTTGTCAGCAATTCAGTTATCTCCTTTGGTTGTGATTCTTCAGTCTTCAGGGTTTCAAGCTTCTGAGGGATCAATGCATAACACATATTCTCATGTCTCAAACCATCTAGAAATTTCCTCCCATCTACCAAATAGATTCTAGCATTTCCACATACTTCACTCTTAGGATCATCTTCCAAAGGAATCAAGGTGATTCTCTTTCCATTAGATGTTATAGTGTATGTATTCTTTCTCCCATCATGTATGGCTTTTCTATCATACTGCCATGCCAACAAGATATGACATACATCCATAGGCATAATATCACACAATACTTCATCATGATAAGATCCAATATGAAATTTCACCAAACATTGTTCACTCACCAGTACCTTATGATCATCCTGAATCCATGCTATCTGATAGGGCTTAGGGTGTTTCAATCTTTCCAACTTTAGCTTAGTCACCATCTCCTCTGAAATTAGGTTATTAGAACTACCACTATCAATTACAACTTTACAACATTTACCTCCTAATTTGCATCTAGTTCTAAAAAATCTTTTCCTCTGTGGTGGTTCTCCATTTGTCTCTACTTGAAATAGTTCTTTCCTCATCACAAGTGATTCTCCTTTCTTAGTTTTTCCAATTGAACTAGGTGGTCCAACAAGTTCTTCTTCCACATAGGCTGCTCTTCCACTATTCTCTGTCCTCTTGCTTGTACTCCCCTGATTACATTCAAATGCTCTATGTCCTTCACCTCCACACTTGAAACAAGTTCCTTTGAATGTTCTCCAGTTAGGTCCTCTTCCTTGTCTTCTGTATCCTTCACTTTGGTATGGACTAGGGTTTCCTCAGTAGTAGAAAGTTCTATCATCTCTCCTGTATGCATCGTTATCTTTGTCCTCCTTGAATGTGTTCTCCTGTTTGTTCTGCTCTGCATATGATCTTTCTCCTTTGGAAAATGTTCTGCCTCTTTGAAATTTACCTCCTTTGCCTCTTTGTTTTTGATCATGCCTCTTATTCAATTTTTCTTCAACTTTTAGAGAAAATTTGTATGCTTCTTCCAGTGTTGTCATCCTTACCAAACTCAGTTCTCCTTGAATGATCAATCTCAGTCCATTGATGTACCTAACCACTTTCTCCTTGCTTGCTTCACTATGTCTTGTTCTTATGATCATCTTATAAAATTATTCAGTATACTCCTTCACAGATTTCTCCTTTTGTCTCAGGTTTTGCAATCTCTTCAACAGTTCCAACTCATAGTTATTAGGTGTAAACTGATTCTTCAATTTTGTCACCATCCTGTCCCATTTTGTAGTCTTTTCTTTTCCTCTTCTATTTCTATCCAACTAAACTTCTTTCCACCATATAGCAACATGTCCTTTTAGATTTGTCTTAGCAAATTTCACCTTCTCTAGATCTTCCATTTCTCCATACTCAAAGTATTCTTCCATGTCTTTTATCCAGTCAATCAACTCTTCAAGGTTCAAATTGCTAGTATAATTAGGTACATCCACTCTAGGTCTTTTCCCAATCTTTGAAATAGATTGCAACATCTTGACTTGATTTGATTCCTCTTCTTCTTCACCTCTTAGGGTTTCACCATTTTGATCAACAGATTGAAATTCTTCATCATCATCACTTTCAACATTAGGTCTAGGTGTAAGTCCTCTTCTCTGATCTTCTTAAATAGCATCCAAGTGAACTCACATGGTTTTCATCATCTCCATCATCTCATCCATTTTATCAGCCATTGTTCCAACAACAGGGATTCTTCTCGACGACATTCTTCCTAGGATCAAGCGTAACTGCCTCAAATTCAGCGGTCAGGCTACAAGGTGACAATTGCCTCACAATTGGCGATCAGTTGTAACACAAGTAACCTACCTCAGATTTAGCAATCTATTCACAACAAGATCTTATGGGATTCCTTTGCCAACTTCACTCAATTCACTCCCAAAGATTAAAACTTTCTCTTTGATACCACTTGGTGTAGTCACGGTTAGGAGGGTCCACAAAGTGAACTATCCAGGCTATGCAGCTAAAGTAAACATAATGGAAACAACTCAAAACTATAAAGTAAATGTAGATTTAGTCATGCAGTATATCATAGAATTCAAATACAAATTGGCTGGCAACATGCGAGCTTACAATTAGGGCTCATAGGCATGCCTATAGAATTACAAAATATGCCCAAGATATGGCTTTGAACTCCTTTACAAAGAATTCAAACTATCAAACTACCTCTATCAATTTCACTTAATTTCCTAGGCATCTATTACATCAATATATATCATCTCTAGAACCTAAGATTCCTTCACGTCGGCCAAGGAAGATTAGAAACTACAATGAAGAGTTGTAATATGTGTACACAGATAGGTTAGACGTAAGAGAATAGAGTTCCTCCGCAAATGAATGAAATGATGTGTGGATCTCCAGGAAGGTTGACCACAAACCAAATAACATTGAATGATGTGTCATTTAACTTCACAAGTTATAAAATGATCCATAGGTCTTCTCCTTTAGCTGATTATCTAAGACTATCAGGATGCTCTATTCTGAGAAAACAATTGATCTTCTGATAGCAATATCTTACCGGTACCTGCTCCAAATGATCTGAAATTTGGATATGATGTGCATGAATGAATCTAGATGCTAAATCTAGCTCTGTATGGTCTAAAATGCAAATGCGATGGAATGTGGACCAAGATACAGAAACTGATATTGACTGAACTACCTGAACTAAACTGGGAAATGAAAAGAAACAAAATAAAATGCAATTTTTTTTGGTTGATGAAAGATTGCTCTTGAACCAAGGATGCTCCTACATCAATTCTAAATCTTCACATCATATGGCTTTATCTTAGAACATGTTTTCTTCATTCAAGACTTGTTCTACACCACATATATTGATGCATAACAAACCATATAAGTGTGTTTGTAAGAGAGGGTCTATTGACATGGGTGAGAAATCCTTTGATGATGTCCTTTGCATACCTTAATTTTCAAATAACCTCCTTTCTATATATTAGGTCACATATAATGGAGCAATGATATAATGCCCCAACTTTTATATTAGGTCATTGGTAGATAAACTATAGACCAATAATTGTTTTACGATGCAATTGTAACACTCGCATGTCACAGTTGCACACCTAAGCACAAGAAATGTCATAACATCCCATGACAAAATTGAGAACATGATGGCAAAGCATCAAGAAATAACCACACATGGTCAATTCATGCCAACAAAGAAAAAATAAGTGGAAGATTTCATTGATCATTGTGATGATGTCACCACACCAACTCTACAAGATAGGGACCATCTTAGTCTAACAACCACCCATGATCACAAATAGATAAAAGATAATGGATATGACACAAGGAAACATCACAAAATCTCCAACAACCAAGAACAAATCACCATGAGCTCAAAGATGTGAGAAACAAGACCTTGACACACACACACACCAAAGATCTTGTATAAGAAGATCATCTTTCAAAATATCCAAAGGACCACCCAAGGTAAGATGTAGCTAGACATACAAACCTTTAGGAAGAAATTTTAATAAAGTTTTGGAAACCCTCTCTATCTAAATGGTTTGGACTACAACACACAATTGGAGAACATATAGACATGATACTAGAACATAGTGAGACTCTATCACATAGTTAGGACACTAGCACACATGTGCAGTAGTATTACACTTGTGTTATTGTCTTGTGCTTCTATTCTAAATGGAGGTTTTATAGATCAAACTTACCAAGTCAAAAGATTAAACCTTCTTATAGGTTCTCAAATATTGAATTCAATCCTTCGATGGAGTATGGACATCAAGAAAGCCATACAAGAATGAAAGCAAGAAAGGAAAACCACCACATAGGATATTTTTTTTACCATCCAAACATAATTTGAAATAAACAAAACATGTGTTTCATCTATGCTATATTAAAAATTCATTCCTTAAGAATATTAAACCAGGTTTTTTAAACACATTCTATCATATAACAACATACGAGAAAAGAAATACAAGATGCCATGCTCATTTGACACCACTGTTGAGATGTGCCAAAAGTAAAGGTAGATCCCTCGCCACTTATATGGGTGGAAAATAATCCAACACAAAAGAGCTCAATATAATAATTACAATTATTTCAAATGAGGAGATCAACAATCCAAATTAAACATTTCCTTCACAAGAGATAACATCTAATCATGACAATTCTTTCTAGAACAAAAGTTGGTTTACATCCAAAAGTTAACATAACATGATCACAAGATAAAGGATATCTCCCAAACATAGAAGAACCACACTCCAATACATAAATGATATAATGAATAATATTACAATAATAATGAGCCACTCCAAAGGTGCTCCAATAGCCACAAATCACATGATTACAATCATAAAATATTGAGCTAGGAACTTTTCCATCTCCCAAGAGATCTTCAAGAATAACTAATAGAAGATTTTACCCACCACCCAACCATATATCCATTCAAGTGCAATAGAAGTATATAACACTCTAGGAAATCCCTGGGCATGGAGAAGAAGATCATGGACACACTATTATCAAGGTTGAAACTCACACACATACAATGAAACTCAAGAAAGACACCAACACTCACACAAGAGTCATATAAGTTGGCCACACACACACACAACATTAAAAGAATGGTTTCCTCAATACATGATCGGATATACTCAACCTAATAAAATAAGGATAAGTTTAGGGTAGCTAAGGAAACGGAGTTATTTTTCCCTTGGTTATCCATAACCAAGCTAGGAAGTGAAATAGATCACAAAGGTCTCATAGTAAGCATCCACCCTGTGGAGGCTCCTCAATTATGCAAGGGACATCTTCAGTGCTTCCATGCGTGTAGCAGCTTATTTAGTGCACAAGACCCATTTAGGAGCTTCTTTAGCACACAACTCTTATGTAGGAGCTTCTTTATTGCACAACACATAATCATTATTTTCCATTAATGTAGTATTCTTAATTCATGTTTAATATACAATATTTATCATTACTCAATTTTAATTAATGATTTTTCAACACTTGCATCCAAACTCATCCCAAGAGTTTAGTAATTAGGCACTTCAAGCCCCCTATGGGTATCTCCTAATCCTAAACAATCCAAGGGTCAACTCTTATTCAAAAATCCCAATGATAGGTAAGGTCTGGTTTTCCATGAAAGCACATTTCCCAATGCACACATTTTAATTCTATGGGAAATTCATGATTTCACATGATAAAAACATTTTAGAAATTCTAAAATGTAACAAGAAATAAATTAACATTTTCTAAAAATATAGGTTCTGCCATCAATGGATCTTAAAGCTATCTTTCCAAATTTTGAAAAACACAAAAATATTAAAATTCTAAATATAGCCTTATGGTCTAAATCTACCCAACACCGTACTTTTCCAATCACATGATTTTTTCAAAAAAAATGACAAGGTTTGGGTAGGAGATTCACTTTTCACAAAAATAATTTCCTACAACTTGAAATCCCATATAGAATTAAAATTCAACAATCCCATACTAAGCCCTATGCCTAACCTATGAAGGGAAGCAAGACTAAATCAATCTCATAAATTAATCAAGAAAATACTTAATTTTCTAAGAGATTTGAATAATTTTTTTTTTAAAAAAAAGAAAGAAGATTACCTTCAATGCAATCCAAAGGCACAAGGAAGTAATATTCTCCACATACAAGCAATTTACACGACAATCCAAGCTTTCAATCTTTCCAAGCAACAAGGGTTTCAAGAAGGCTTTCTTTCTCTATATTTGCTCTCCAATTTCTTTGGCATAATATGCATAATGAAATAACATACCCTTTTTTTTCAATATAAGCCATAGCCCTCAAAATAAAATAACCCAAAACTTTTTTTTCTATTTTCATGTTGCACCTTTTCACTAAGAGCTAATATTTAGAAAGAAATATTTGAACTTTTGATATATTTCTATTCCCACAATTCACTAACAATAGTCAAATAAATTTCTTTTCACATAATGAAATATTTCTAAATTCATTTAGCATAAGAAATATTCTCAAAATCACTAACAAATGCCTAATCATTTAATTTTCTCTTTCCTCAAATAATCTAATAGCATAAACACATTTTTACAAGACTATATAATTTAGTTTCACATACCAGCAAATACATAAATGATGATAAATAAAGTCACTCGAGAAAGACACATGTATGGATCTAATACAAGGGAATCCAGAATTGTGACTAATTTAAATATTGGTTCCAGGGGTTTCCACATTACATGTCCTATTACTCTACATAGAGTAGGATAGGTTTACAGAATCAAACAAATACACTCACAAAGATTATAGGGTCACTGACTCAACCACAAGAACAAGGTAAGGTGATATGGCTAAGTGAAACCCATATCATTCTCCTCCACATGCCTTCCATTGGTCAAATACTTGCAAATTTTCTGCATACTCAATCACACATTACACACATCTACCTAAAATGTAACAATAAAGAAAGTGAAATGATAAAATTATCCAATGGCATAAGTTTCAAATTTAATAATCATATTTTAATTAAATCATCTATCTAAACAATACGATCAACATACAATTTAATTTCATAAACAGGATGGAAAAAGGGCTAACACAAGAGGGCATTATAAAGGAGTGTTGAGTTCGCACTAGATCCTGTGTTCATTCAAGATTAGTAGAGTAGAGATATTAATTTAGTTTGGGAAGCAAATGATCAGTCTAGATTGTACACTTTCTCATATTTTGCACTTGATGTTCCTTTAATTGATGTTCACACTAAGGCATCTAATGTGGACACTTTTGAGGAGATATAGTATCGTCATTTGAACCTTCAACTCATTTCATTGACTAAGGTTCTATAAACATGTGTTCACATTCTATCTCCTCCATCTCCTATTTCTTTGGCTAAGTCTAATGTTGCTACATCCTTGGCTTCTAGTGATTCTTTGTAGCAAGATCATACTCATCATTTTTTAGAGACAACTTCTTGGGATGGTTACTTGACAAATCTTGCAAATTTGTTTTGTGATTCCTTTCTTATAGATTTGGAGGACACTATTGAGGAAATTCATATCCACTTTGATGATAGTTCCATCACAAATATTGTCACTTCATCTTTGGATCTTGATCTACATGATCTATTTCCACAAGGTTCAAGATTGTTACTTTCTTTAGTTAGTCCTAAGACTCTTTATTTGATTGTGGCACCTCTCAACACTAACATGGAGACCCCTAAGAAAATTCTAGAGACTTAATATTAATACATTCTTATCTTTCTTCCCATTCCTAGTGTTTATTTCTTCCTAAGAGAAGAAACATTGTTCATTATTCATGGATCGTCTTCAACATTCATAGTTGAACATCTACCATTGGAGTATGAGACTATATCTTGAAGGGGGATTTATGGTCTCTTTTATTTATCTCTATATTTGAGGCACTTCTCTCTCTTTTCTTTTGGGGATTCATTTTGGGAGGAGTTTTCCCTAGTATGAAGTTTTATCTTTCCTAGTTCCTTGAGGGACACATTTTGTACATGGGTACCTAACATATCTACAAATTTGTTGGTGCATTATTTTATTTTCTTGAATTTACTTAATTACTTTAATGCATATTATGCACCTAAGATATGATATGCTTGCTTTAGTAGGTATCTACGCAGGTAGATTGTATTTGCATCATGTGACTTGTACTTTCTGGCTAGTTGGATAATAGTGTCCCACTTGTAGGACATCTTATTTTTGTTTGAAATCACATATTTTTTAGAAAAAATAATGATTTAAGCCTAAAGGGGTTCCATCTAAGGGGGTTTCATTGAAGGTGGTTAGATCAAACCCCCATGGATATAACCCTGTATGTTGAAATTAAACCCTTGATGGAATCTCCACACCTATCAAAATATCAAAAAGAAAACAATTTTGCTTCACCTTTTGGGGTATCAAATAAAGTCATTTGGAAAGAATATTTAAAAATATAATATAATATATTTTTTAAATTTTATAATAAATGTAGCTACATTATGAAAAACAATGAACTCTATTCAAGACAATAGGAAAAATAACAAAACATTGTTAAAAAAATCTCGAAAATTGCATTGGATTCCATATAGATGTCCTTGTTTCAATGAAAAAAATTGATATATATGATAAGAGAAATGCATTATGAAATAATATTGGTATGAAATTTTTGTTATTACTAATTCAAAAAATAATAATAAGTAAAATATTAAATAAAAATTTACCAAAAAATATCCATACACTAGATACTGGAGTTAATGGTCTAATTCCAACAAATCATGGAAATTTTTATTTGTAGTGAAAGTTATGTGTTTTGATTAGGATAAGTCTGTTTTGAAGGGACCATAAACCCTATACAACATCCTCAAGTTTTGACAGGTCTTGAAACCTTACAAAGTTGTAGCCAAGCTGCCCTTGGGGAACAATGCTCCCACAAAACAATTGACTGGCCTACTCAATACTGAATCTCGAATGAGAAATCTGCACCCTCTTGACCTGGGGGTGAGAGTTAAACACTGAAGCGGGAAGACCCTTCTTCATGTGAAGAACAAATGTCCAGCTAAAACCATCATAAAAAACATTTGATTGAGGTGAGAGAAGAGGGGGGTCCTCTATGAGGAGGGAAAATGTCAACTCATGGAAGTTGAAAGTTGCACATAATCAATAGGCACAACTAGAGTAGCGATCCCACCACAACGAGCTATGAGGGGAATCAAAGATGGCAAGGGAGTAACCAGAGATGGTTCAAAAGAATAAATCTCAGTAGGATAACCAAATCTACATCCCTAGGGGAAATTGTCGCAAGAACAAGATCCGCTACATGGGAAATCAGAGAAGAAGACTTATAATCCTGAGAGTAAAAATCACCAATAGTCAATTTTTTAGTGAGGTAATCCTACTACCATGAGGATGGGCCCACCTTATGACAAGAAGAAGGACAATCATATGTCATGTGACCAATGGAGAAGCATCGATGATAGTGAAAGGGGAGAGCCTCATAGTCAAGCGATTGGGTCCACGACCTATTGGTGCAGTCAAGGATGGATGGTCCAGATAATGGACTATCCAAACATGTAGCTAGAGTAATGGTGCAGGAGCACCCCTTCAATAGGATAAATATGCACAATAAGGTTTTACTATGTTTTAGACATTTCATGTTACTATGTAGCATTTTTATGTCTAAGTCAAATGTAACATTTTGTGTTGGCATTTCATGTTAGTCAACATCAACTTTGACATTTTAGACATGTTGGATGATGTGAAGGGTTCAACCAATGTGTCTTATCATTAGGAGTTTTGTTGTCTTATGAAAAATAGATGTCATGGGATTAATTAGGGTTTCTGCTAATAATCTTGCTTAAATCAAAAACCCAAAAATAGAGGAGAAAAATGTTGGTCTCTCACCTTTTAGAAATATAAAATGTAAATCCTCTGTAATATACAGGGGTGTTTGAAAAAGCTAAGAAAAGAAGAAATAGAAATTATGTCATCCTGTGTCTTAAAAATCTGGATTCTGTGTAAATTCTCTGTATATCGCATTATTCTCTGTATATTATTTGTATAGAGTTACTTTGTATTTAATTTAGTTATTCTGTTGCCATGATGCATGATTAAATCCATTCCACTAGTGGATTTCTGTTAAATCAGTGGAATGGACTTGTAAAATAGTTTTCCATTTTTGTTTCATTCTTTTGTTTGACAAGCATGGCAGGATAGGAATTGCAGAATCTGTTTAAGAGAAAGTCATCGGTGGGAAACTAAAATGTACATTTGATATATATATCAATTGTATGCGGGGACAGTTTGTGAAACTATTGCATTTACATGCAAGCATCACCCTATGTATTTGCTGTGAAAAAAATGGTATTTATAAAAGTCTGTTTGGGTCAAGTTTGTATTGGTCGCTGAATATACATTTTCTATATATATTGCAAATGTATGAAGGTACTTTCCCTGTGTATATCACTGTTGTATCTAGGTATCACCTTGTGTATATCGTGGGACAAAATGTGCATGTAAGAGTCCATTCGGGTTAAGTATAAGATTGTTTACTGAATTATACAATTAATGTGTATATTGCTAATGTATCTAAGCATATTCTATGTGTATCCCGCAATTGCATGTAAAGGTCTGCCGTCTATGTATATCGCTAAAGTATATGCTGTGTTAAACCTTGTGTATGTCGAGATTTTCTGAGGAAATACATTTCTTGTGTATACGTTAATTGTATGTCGCAGACAATGTATGTGTATATCGCTATTGTATGCGAGTGTCAGTTTGTGAGTATACTGCAATTGTATATCACTATTGTATGTTGTCAAGATGTGATGAAAATATACATTTCATAAGATACAAAGGAGGATTGGCCGAGGTGGTAGTTAGTTTGTATGTTGGGCTGTTTTTGGCCTGCGGATGCAAGGGATGACTGATAATAGCAGGTAATGAGGACCGACGACAGGGAGTTGTCAATTGCATGTTCCAATTGTATGTAACAAATGTATGTTGAAACATACAAGGGTTCATGATACAAGTGTTAACCGGCCGCAGCAGGTAAGAACCTTTTAGTCCACCGGGAAAAGCAAGTCAATAAATGTATGTCAGAATATACATTTAAACATAGATTTCGAAAGATACAATGGGTGACTGGCTGTGACGGTCAAAGTAAATGAAGATGCGATGGGAGACCGGTGGTAGAAGGTCAGGAATTGCATATATAAGCCAAAGTCATTGGTGTGAGGAAAACCCATCAGGAAAAGTATTGGGAGTCACAGTGAAGGCAAGGTGTCACCGATAGAAAGCACATCGGCGTAAGAAAAGCATCAGGTGAATGGAATATTGTGAAGCCAACAGTATATGTTCCTGCCGATCGGGGTGACAACTGAAAGTGTCACCGATAGAGGGTTTATCGGTATGAGTCTTATCATCAGAAGATGAGAAGAAAGCTACGTCGATGATAGGAAGTTTGAGCGATAGTGATAAGTCATCAGTGTGAGTGGTGCATCGGTGGGAGAATTCTTGAGTGAATGGTATAAGGTGTGGCTGATGTATAGAAGATTTCAGTGAGACATTTGTATGTTCTTACCGATATTGACAGAAGGAACTATTTTGATTGTGCTTCCGCTATGCTCTCCTCGCTCTGCATCATAGTGGTATCAGAGCAAGGAGTATCTGTTGGGTAGAAGGAGAAGACAAGATGTCAGAAGGAGAAGCATCTAAAACGTATCCAGCAAAGATGACCAACACTAAGTTGGCGGCCTTAGTAAGAAAGCAAATGGCAGAGAGAAGAGTAGATCGAGCTCAGAATTAGGCATTGAAAGAAGAGTTAGAGAAGTTGAGGGACATAGAGAGAAGGGAGAGGAAAACTTGGGTGAATGAGAAGATGGGGATGAAGAGGAGATCCCTAGGTAGGAAGAGATAGAGGTTCCTGTAGACCAGAGACCCTTACTCAATACCCTCAAATCCATGGAGAGAAGAACCATGGATATGAAAATAGACCTGCCAGTGTTTGCAGGAAAAATGGAACCTGATTCAGTGATGGAGTGGATAGACTCCTTGAATAATTTCTTTGAGACCGAGGAGATACCAGAACACCAAAGAGTGAAGATGGCTCAGTCCAAAATGAAAGGAGCTACACTGACTTGGTGGAACTTCATCCAAGATGATAGGGTGAAAGAAGGCAAAAGTAGAGTTACTACTTGGAAGAGGATGATGGCATTAATAAAGGAAGCTTATATACCATTGGATTACAACATCTAATTACATAAGAAGAAATAAAATTTGAAGCAGAAGGAGCTAGATGTCAGCTCATACATAGAAGAGTTCATGAAACTATGTGTAAAAACAAAGGTAAAGGAAGGTGAGGAAGAGAAGGTAGCAAGATACCTCAATGGATTGAGGTTTAACATCTAAGAAGACATAAGTATGCATAACCCAGAGACAGTTCAAAAGTGTTATCAGTTAGCACTCAAAGTGGAAGAAAAATTAAAGAGAAGGCATGAGCAGAAAAGTAGAGGTAGAGGGAGATAGCAAAGAGGAGGAAGAAGTCCTTTTAGAGGCAGAGGATTTGGATACCAAAGTGAATCCAACCAAGAGAATAGCAGAGGAGATAGCAGTCAAAATCAAGGGGGAAGCTACATTCAAAGAGGAAACTTTAGAGGCAGAAGACCACCATTTAGGGGAAGATCTTAGGGCAAAGGACTGATCAGATGCTATAATTGCAACCAAGAAGGCCATATAGCTAGTAGATGTCCAGCAAAGGCAACAGGTTCAATGAGAGAAAAGAGGATCAATCTGATCCAAGAATCTGATGTCAAAGTGTAGCAAGCTCAAGCACTAATCAAAGTGTGAATGCTCCTGATAGTTATGGATATCCTAAGAAAGGTGAATCTTTGATGATTAGAAGAACAATGACCACCATGAAGGTACCCAACATAGAACCCCCACAAAGGAAGTCTCTTTTCAGAACTACTTGCAAGGCAGGAGGAAAGGTATGTAAAGTTCTGATTGACTCTGGATCTACTAAAAATTTTGTGTCTTGTGAAATGGTAGAAAAGCTTAAGCTTAAAAGACTGCCACATCCTTACCCATACAAGATCTCATGGCTCCACCAAGGTCAGCAAACAGTTGTGGAGGAACAGGCTTGGGTAGAATTTCAAATTGGCCCATACAAGGATAGGTTATTGTTTGACATTGCCAACATGGATGCTTGCCATCTCCTATTTGGAAGACCATGGCAGTATGACTTGAAAGCATACCATGATGGGGTCAGAAACACTTATTCAATCACCAAGAATGGTAAGGTGATATAATTACTACCATTAATGGAGAATGAGGTGGAGTCAAAAGGAAAAGAGTCAAAGTGATGATGGTAGAAGGCAAACAATTCATGAAGGGGATAGGAGAAGAAGGAGCAGTTACATATGCTCCAATTCCTTGCCTAAAAGTAAACAAAGAACAGCAGTAACAAGTCAAGGGAGAGAAGAGACAAAAATTCATGGACCCAGCTATCTAAGAGCTATTGGACAAGTACAAAGGCATTATCTCTGATGGAATGCCAAGTTCCCTACCACCTATTAGGGACATCAGCCATTGTATAGGTCTGATCCCAGGATCTACACTTCCAAACAAAGCAGCATATAAGCTCACTCCAGAACATAATGCAGAGGTAGCAAGGCAAATTGAAGAGTTGTTGGAGATAGGCCTAATTGGCAAGAGTTTAAGCCCATGTGCAGTACCAGCTGTACTAGCACCAAAGAAGGAAGGCACCTGGAGACTTTGCACTGATTCAAGGGCTATCAACAAGATAACAATCAGGTATATGTTTCCAATCCCTAGGATAGAAGATTTACTTGACTGTTTAGGAGGTGCTAAATATTTCACCAAAATAGATTTAAAGTGTGGCTATCATCAAATTAGGATTAGGCCTGGTGATGAATGGAAAACTGCATTTAAGACCAATGAGGGGTTATATGAGTGGAAGGTCATGCCTTTTGGTTTGTCCAACACCCCTAGTACCTTTATGAGATTGATGAATGAGGTCTTGAGGGAATTCATAGGAAAATTTGTCATAGTATATCTAGATGACATCCTGATTTTTAGTAATATGAGGGAAGAGCACCTCACCCATATAGACTTGGTTCTCAAAAGGTTATATGAAGAGCAGCTAATGATCAATTTAGCAAAGTGTATGTTTATGCAGGGAGAGATCATCTACTTGGGATTTGTTATCTCACATAACAAACTGAAAATTGATCAAGAGAAGGTAAGTGCCATATTGTCTTGGCCAATGCCTAAAACCTTGAATGATGTTAGAAGTTTCCATGGATTAGTAACCTTTTATAGGAAGTTTATAAAGGGATTTAGTCATATTTGTGCACCCATGCTTGACACTATAAAAGGAGGACAAAAGTGCAAGTTTACATGGACAAAGGAGGCAGATAATTCCTTTGAAACATTGAAGAAGAAGGTGCAAAGCAGCTAGTTCTTGCATTTCCTGACTTTAACAAGATTTTTCAAGTAGAATGTGATGCAAGTCATATTGCAATTGGAGCAGTACTCAGCTAAGAAGGTAGGCCTATTGCATTTTTTAGTGAGAAATTAAATGATGCCAAGAAGAGATACTCATCCTATGATTTGGAGATGTATGCTCTAGTCTAGTCACTCAAGAAATGGAGGCATTACTTCATGCCCAAATAATTCATAGTGTTCATAGACAATCAGGCCCTCAGTTTTATAAACAATCAAGAAAAGTTGAACCATAGGCATATGAAGTGGGTGGAAACTTTGCAAGCTTTCACTTTGACACTCAAGCACAAGAAAGGGGTCAAGAACAAAGTAGTAGATGCTTTGAGCAGAAGGGTTCTAACCATAAATCGGATTCAATTGGAAAGTGTTGGCATTGATTCTTTGAAGGACATGTATGATGATGATGAAGACTTTGGCGAGATCTACAAGGTATGTACTTCTTTTGGAGACAAATATCATGCCGAGTTCTCAGAATTTTTGATCCAAGATGGATTACTTTTCAAGGGTGGACAATTGTGTATTCCAAGATGTTCTATGAGACTGAATATTATTCAGGAGAAACATTGTGGGGCCATGGCAGGACATTTTGGTCTAGATAAAACTCTTGATCTTGTAAAGAGGCATTAATATTGGCCTAAGTTGCAATCAGATGTAAGAAGATTTGTGGAGGCATGTGTAATATGTCAGAAAGCTAAAGGGAGATCCACAAATGCAGGTTTGTATCAGCCATTACCCATTCCTTCTAGGCCATGGGAGAGCAAAAGCATGGATTTTGTATTAGGTTTGCCTAGAACAAGAAAAGGATATGATAGTGTTTTTGTGGTAGTAGACAGATTTAGTAAAATGGCACACTTCTTACCATGTAAAACCACTTGTGATGCTTCCTATGTTGCTGATTTGTTTTTCAAAGAGATAGTAAGGATACATGGTTTGCCTTTGAGTATAGTATCAGATAGAGATGTAAAATTTATTGGCCACTTTTGGAGGACTCTTTGGAAAAAGCTTGGAACCAACTTATCCTTCTCATCAGCCTACCATCCTCAAACAGATGGGCAGACTGAAGTGGTTAACCGTTCATTGGGTAATTTACTCAGGTGTTTAACAAGGCAACATGGTGAGAAATGGGATAACATCCTCCCACAAGTAGAATTTTCCTATAATGACACCATCAATAGGAGTACAGGAAAGTCACCTTTTCAGATACTATATGGAATCCATCCAAGGGGTATTCTAAAACTGAGAGATCTGCCTATAGGCGAGCCTATTAGTGCAGATGGAGAAGCTTTTGTTTCAGCCATCAAAGAAGTACATGATCAAGTGAAGAACCAACTCTAACAAACCACATTGAAGTACAAAACCTATGTTGACAAAAAGAAAAGAGATTTACAGTTTGATGTTGGAGATTTGGTGTGGGTTAATCTGAAGAAGGACAAGCTCCCAAAAGGTAAGTATACCAAGCTAATGCAAAGGAAGATTGGACCATGTCAAATTTTAAAGAAGTATGGACAAAATGCATATGAGATCCAACTTCCTTCTGATCTTGGATTGTCACCTATTTTCAATGTATGTGATTTAACTCCATACAAGAAGCATGTAGATGTAGAACAAGAACCATTACAAGATGCAGCAAATCATGATATTCCTAAGCATACTCCACCAAAGTTGAAGAATATCTTAGACTCAAGAATGATCAAAAAGACAAGAAACAAAGAGTACATGGACTATTTAGTAACCTGGCAGGGACAACCTGATTCAGAAGCCATTTGGATGATTGAAGATCTGATCACAAACCATGATGCAAACCTTCAAACTCTGATCTCAAGTGGGCTTGAGATCTCTTCTCCCAGGGAATATGGTACAGGAGCACCCCTTCAACATGATAAATATGCACAATAAGGTTTTACTATGTTTTAGACATTTCATGTTACTATGTAGCATTTTTATGTCTAAGTCAAATGTAACATTTTGTGTTGGCATTTCATGTTTGTCAACATCAACTTTGACATTTTAGACATGTTGGATGATGTGAAGGGTTCAACCAATGTGTCTTATCATTAGGAGTTTTGTTATCTTATGAAAAATAGATGTCATGGGATTAATTAGGGTTTCTACTAATGATCTTGGTTAAATCAAAAACCCAAAAATAGAGGAGAAAAATGTCGGTCTCTCACCTTTCAGAAGTATAAATGTAAATCCTCTGTAATATACGGGGGTGTTCGAAAAAGCTAAAAAAAGAAGAAATAGAAATTCTGTCACCCTGTGTCTTAAAAATCTGGATTTTGTGTAAATTCTTTGTATATCACATTATTCTCTGTATATTATTTGTATAGAGTTACTTTGTATTTAATTTAGTTATTCTGTTGCCGTGATGCATGATTACATCCATTCCACTAGTGGATTTCTGTGAAATCAGTGCAATGGACTTGTAAAATAGTTTTTCATTTTTGTTTCATTCTTTTGTTTGACAAGCATGGCAGGATAGGAATTGCATAATCTATTTCAGAGAAAGTCATCGGTGGGAAACTCAAATGTACATTTGATGTATATATATCAATTGTATGCGGGGACAGTTTGTGAAACTATCGCATTTACATGCGAGCATCACCCTATGTATTTGCTGTGAAAAAAATGGTATGTATAAAAGTCTGTTTGGGTCAAGTTTGCATTGGTCACTGAATATACATTTTCTGTATATATCACAAATGTATGAAGGTACTTTCCCTGTGTATATCATTGTTGTATCTGGGTATCACCTTGTGTATATCGTGGGACAAAATGTGCATGTAAGAGTCCATTCGGGTTAAGTATAAGATTGCTTACTGAATTATACAATTAATGTGTATATTGCTAATGTATCTAAGCATATTCCATGTGTATCCCACAATTGCATGTAAAGGTCCACCGTCTATGTATATCGCTAAAGTATATGCTGTGTTAAACCTTGTGTATGTCAAGATTTACTGAGGAAATACATTTCCTGTGTATACATCAATTATATGTCGCAAACAGTGTATGTGTATATTGCTATTGTATGCGAGTGTCAGTTTGTGAGTATACTGCAATTGCATATCATTGTTGTATGTTGTGAAGATGCGATGAAAATATACATTTCATAAGATACAAAGGAGGACCGGCTGAGGTGGTAGTTAGTTTGTATGTTGGGCTATTTTTGGCCTGCAGATGCAAGGGATGACCGATAATAGCAGGTGACGAGGACCGGCGACAGGGAGTTGTCAATTGCATGTTCCAATTGCATGTTCCAATTGTATGTAACAAATGTATGTTGAAACATACAAGGGTTCGTGATACAAGTGTTAACCGGCTGCAGCAGGTGAGAACCTTTCAGTCCACTGGGAAAAGCAAGTTAATAAATGTATGTTAGAATATACATTTAAACATACATTTCAAAAGATACAATGGGTGATTGGCTGTGACAGTCAAAGTAAATGAAGATGCGATGGGAGACCGGCTGTAGAAGGTCAGGAATTGTATATATAAGTTGAAGTCATCAGTGTGAGGAGAACCCATTGGGAAAAGTATTGGGAGTCACAGCGAAGGCAGGGTGTCACCGATAGAAAGCACATCGGTGTAAGAAAAGCATTGGGTGAACGAAATATTGTGAAGCCGACAGTATATGTTCCTGCCGATCGGGGTGACAATTGAAAGTGTCACCGATAGAGGGTTTATCGGTATGAGTCTTATCATCGGAAGATGAGAAGAAAGCTACGCCGATGATAGGAAGTCTGAGCGATAGTCATAAGTCATCGATGTGAGTGTTGCATCGGTGGGAGAATTCTTGAGTGAACCGATGGTATAAGGTGTGGCCGATGTATAGAAGATTTCAGTGAGACATTTGTATGTTCTTGCCGATATTGATAGAAGGAACTATTTTGATTGTGCTTCCGCTGTGCTCTCCTCGCTCTGCGTCAAGTAAACATAATGGAAACAACACAAACACAACACAAGAATGGAATGCAATGGAAGATTTTTATGCTCAATATATCAGACTATTACAATTCTTATATGCTGACAACTGTGCAGGATATAATTATGAGCTCACAGGCCTGCTTTCTAGAGTACAACATACATGAAAGACACTATCTTCTTATTCTATTGTTACATATTAACTACTAAACTAACTACCATCCTAGTGTATCTAATAAATGCTTACATATCATCTTCGAGCTCAAAGATTCCTCTGCGTCTGCCTTAAGAGATCTCAAAATCCAATGTAAGGTGAAATGTGTAGGAAATGTGTAGGTTGGCCTACAACTCTTGGTAATTCTCCATAAATGAATGAAACATGATGCAGTTCTCAATGAAGATCTATTTGGTCCCAAATTGTCTTTTGTGATGTTTCATTTGGCTTCGTAAGTCATAGGATTGCTCCGCAAACCTTGTATGCTCCAACTAAATGTTGAATGCTCTGCTCTGTGAAATCTAATGATCTTCTGATAGTGATATCTCTTTGCAAGTGAATCCAAATCTCATGAAATATGAATATGATGTAGTTGACATAGTGTAGAATCTAAATCCTGCTCCACGAGCTTTGAAATGAAGATGCAGTAGAATGTGGTAGAAAATATTGAAACTACAACTTACTAAAATGCTACTGAAGTGCAAAAAAAGATGTGAGGCTTATTTATTTCACTCCCTTATTTTGCTCATATCACATTTATGGTTTGATGACATTTGGACATTTGGGACTGTTGATCCCAATATGTAGATTTTCTAGAGTGTACCCTCTTATTTTGATTGGTTATATTTAGTATGTTGTGGTGTGACGATATCCTGATTTTAGATTTCACTGATGATTATTTGACTTGTGACATTCATTTTGATGCTATTAGATTTATTATTTGTAAAATTTTTAAATGGAATTATTATACAATTTTGATCTTGAGTTGTGTTTAGAAATGCAGTAAAATTATAAATCTTGTAAATGATGCTATGTGATTTTAATAATGTTTTAAATGATTATGTGATATCGTGAGTGTATGCATTTCCTTGCTTCAGCTATAATGTATATGGTGGATTAATTTGTTTGTTCAAGTGTGCAGGTGATTTTCCATGCCACGAAAAAATCAAAGATTGATCCCACACCTAATGTGAATATTGTGTTAGACCGATCTAGTCCTAGGAGGGACCAAGGTCATGTGTGAATTGTATGATGCTTTCGTAAATATCTGCATTTTAATTATTTGGTTTATGTTCCACCTCTTTTGTATTATTTAATTGAAGTGTTGTAAAAATATGTGGTTTAATATACATCACTTGGTGTCTTTTATTTTTATGGTCATTTTATGTGATTTTCTACTTCCTAAGGCGTTTATTATGGGCTAAAAATGATCCTAGGTTGTACCCCTAGGGTGTAGGGCCCAATTGAGCATGCTAAACCCTAGGGTAACCTCTATCTAGTCACCTTAACTTCAACCTGAAGTAAAGTGACGAAAATTCAAATTTGAAATGGAGTAGTGAGTGAGTCATGCCTTCAAACATGACCCACTCCTTTTTCCAAGGCATGGATTCCCATCACCTTGAAGACTTGGGGAGTCTTCAAGACCCCCAAGTGTGTGGAACCCTTATCCAATGCTCTCACACATGTGTGAGAGCATCTTGGAGTGAATGAACTTTCTTTAGAGAATAGGGTAATGACATGTGTCATTCCTTATCCTCTTGGAGTCCATCTTGAGAGATGCTACCTCTACCTTTGCTCTCACACATGTGAGAGCACATGTGGAGAGAGTGAGGCTTGGATGGATGGGAGAGGGACATGTGTCACCTCCACATTCCTTGATCCTTGCAAGTGGATTGGGAGGAGGGAGGAGAAGGTGACATGTGTCACCTTCTCATTCTTCAAGGATTTGGAATGAAGCCTATATTACTTCCTCTTTGAGAGAGGAAGGGGGTTCTTTTATTTTACTTGTTTTTGCTATTTTTGGAGGTATTTTTGGAGAGTGAGTGAGTTTGGAGATCTTGGAAGGAAGGCTTGAAGGAGGAGGTTGGAGAGCTCTTCTACAACTTTCTTCCATTATTGGGCTATCTTAGGTAAGCTTCAAGGCATGAAGCATTTCCCATGTATTTGATTTTCTATGTGTGTTTGAGAGTATTTTTGTGTGTTTGTATTTGTTGGTGTTGTTAGGTTTTTATTTTATTGGTGTTTGAATGAGACTACATTCTTGGTGTGTCCATTCATGTGAGGGGTGGGAGAGGAGTGAACCTCCTCGAGGTCACCCTCTTTATATTGGCATATTGTGGCCTTGAGGGTAATTTAGAGAAGTATGGTGATTATTTTTATGGCATGAGTGCCTTGGAGTGATATATATTGTGCATTGGTGTATTTTGGGTTTGAGGCCTTGTTTTGGAGTATCACGAGATTTTAGTTTGTAGGAGTGAACCTCTTGAGTAGAGAGAGTCCACTCTCCTACCCCCTCAAATCCATTTTTATGGATTTTGTATTGTTAATCCTTGGAGGGTGTTGTTCTTATTGTTTGAGTGTTTGGATTTGTTGTGTTGTGGTGTGCACCTGTGTGTAGATTGACCTCCAAGCTTGGGGGTGACCCTCTTGCAGTTTTATGGTAGGGTGGAGAGAGTTTTGGTGGCTTGGAGTTCCCACTTTGTGTTTTTATTGCAGGTTATTGTTGAGTTCTTGGAGCTTGGAGAAAGAGTTATCATTTTGTGTTGTGTATTTTATTTGGCTATTGGAAGTCATGGCCAAAGAAAGGCCTAGTTGTAACTTGTCAAAAAGAGATAATACTCTCTCATTGTGTTATAGTTTTCAAATAATAATGTTGATGTTCTTCTTTGCTATTTTGGTTATTCAAGAAAAGTTGCATGTTGTTGTTTATTTCAGTCATGTTTTGCAAGAAAGAAAAATGTTATTGCTAGATTCCTATATTATGTTGTGTTTCATTTATTGTAATATATTGTATAGTAAAAGGGAAATGAACTATCTCTTTACTTTAATGTGGCTGCAACTAAAATGTATACTGTTGTTTATTTTTTATGAATTGCAAGAGAAACAAAAATAGATATTGCTGAGTCATGTTTATTTAACCAGATAAAAATATATAAATACTTGGGAAAAAAGGGGAGAAATGGTGGTTTAGATATGTTCTTTATTTCAAAAAAAATGGTTGCTGTTACTGTCATTTGTTTCAAAAATAAAAAATATCTCCTATTGTTAGTTTGTATTCATTACCTTCATTTGCAAAATTATATATGTACAGTAGAAAAAAAAAAGAAAATAATTGTATTATTCTTTATCAAGAAAAATTAGATTACACGCTTGAGATATATATATTCTCCCACATAAATCTGAGTTCTATATTTTAGATATGTTGTATTATATTATAATCCAAGTACATATACATACATATATATAAGTGTATATACTCTTGAAAATGTTATATGTATATACCTGTGTATATACTCTTAAAAATGTTATATGTATATACCTGTATATATATAATAGTTGTGAGTATATTAATGTATATTTATTCATATATATATATATATATCACATAAAAAGTGGCGTTGTTTTTATACTGTCTGTTTATACAACAGAGTTTTTTTTTAACATATAAAACAATTAAAAAAAAGAATATAACATAAATTTTTCATAGTGTAAGGCTGAGGGTTTTACACCCTAAGACCCACGAAAGGAGCTTGCAGGGGAGGGTGGTCGACGCCAGAGAGAATGTTGCACAGTGGGGAGGGAAGGGGGATTGGAACTCCCCACCTCTGCCACCTCTTTTCCCATTAGGCGCCCTGTGCCATGTATGTTCCTGCTGCCATCACCATCCCTGTCGTCTGATCTACAGTTATCCCCAGTGCCACCACCATTCGGTCTGGTTTTTTTTTACTTGTCTGCAAGCATTTCAACAATTATATATCTAAATATATCCTCCTATGTCATTTTCCTTTATCATTCAAAAAACATTATGTAAGGTTGTTTATGATTGGTATTAACCAGAGCCAGAAAGAAAATTAAAAAAAAATGTAATATATATATATATATATATAACTTTTATTCTTTGGCATTTACCCAAAATACCATTCTCTATAGATCTCCATGGCTGCCCTCCATGAGCCTGCAAACAAAATAGAAAAGAATGGGAGAACAATGAAAGGAGAAAAACTAGGGTTAGAAAATGAGAAAAGAAAACAATAGAGAAAACAAGAAAATGGAAAAGAAAAGAAAACCAAATAGGGTTAGGGTTTTGTCACAATAGAAACTATTATTTTATTAGAAAAGCTTTTAGAGTTAGAAAAAAAAAGGGGCAAGGGAAATAGATTAGATTTTTGGAAAAATATTATGCACGGGAATTATTCATTCTCTCTCCTCTTTTATTTTAATTTATTTGTGGAGATTATCTCTTGGGCTTTATATCCTTTGTTTTGTTTTTTATATATTTATTGCCTTTTTATTTACTATATTAGTGGAATTAGATCTCCTCTTTTATTTTAATTTATTTGTGGAGATTATCTCTTGGGTTTATATCCTTTGTTTTGTTTTTTTATTTATTGCCTTTTTATTTACTATATTAGTGGGATCACATCTTTTTTTTTTACTTAGGACCTTGCCTTTTTGAAAATTTAGAATAATTGTCTTTAATTTATTTGCTATTGCTTTATTAGCTAAGTGGGTTTAATTAACCTAAGTCTTTTATTTATTTTAGTGGGATCTTCTCCATGGGGTTTTTAATTTAAATAATCTATGTAATTGATTTAATTTCTTATGGGTATAGTTAAAATTATTATCGTGGATATAAGTTTTTTAGTTGTCCATTTAATATTTAAATTATTTTAGTGGAACGAGTTATTATCTTCTTGTCATTTTATTTCATCTAGGGACTTAATATGGTAATGAGAGGACTTTTAATGGGGTTTTAAGTTATTACAATTGGGAGTATTTTAGGTGTTAGATTATTATTATATTTTAATTAAATGACTTTAATGGTGTAGACTAATCTAATTATTTTTATTTAATCCCTGTGCTTGTTCAGAAAATTGTTAGGTGGGTATGATTAAAATTAATTAGCGTAATTACCTTAATTGAATGGAAGGGTTGAGTGTTTTAATTAATTATTATTTTTTTATGAATGCTCTAGAGGCATTATGCTGCCAAAATTTGTTTAGAATAATATGGTTAACTTATAAATTTAATTCCTATCTGTGTTATCGCATTTCAATTGCCATGAGATTTAATCATGAATTAGAGGTATTTAATTCGATCATTTAATTCTAGTTCCTAGGGTTTGATTTCAACACATGTCAAAATCTCTTCTTTTCACTTAGGAAACTTAGGGTTAGACTCAAGATCGAATCTAACCCTATTGGCGACAGTCCTCGCGTCGCATAACCCCCTTAGTAGACTAACATCTCATAGGGGTTGTGAAAGGTGTTCGCAATACCCCGTCGATCAATTAACTTGTTTGCACCTTTGTGCGCATGCCACCAAGTATGTTGATGCATGTGAGGGGGTTTCTAGGGATGTGTGGAAATTTTTTTTGTATTTCATGTCATGACCACATGGTAAATATGGATATGACACATGAGTTGTGTATTGAGACCACATGGGAAATGTGGGCATGACATTTGGTATCAGAGCTAAGTTTAAACACTGGGCTTGTTTGGGCACATTATTTATTCTGCAATTTTGATTAATTTATAAATACCTTGTTCGTGTAGGATGCCACCTAGATCAAGATGAGCATACTCACACGCCAGTGAGTCCATTGAGATATGTAATGAGTCATCAACTAAGGGACAGGCTCCGTGGGCATCGCAGACACTTGATTTAGGACCGCAGATTCTTCAGGCACTACATGCAGTCTTAGAGAGATTACCACTGGCCACAACGGAGCCATGTGTTGAGCCACATATTGAGCCGCGTGTTGAGCCACATGTCGAGCCGCATGTAGAGATACCAGCGACTACAGTAGAGGAGGTTGCTTCAGTGCATAAAGCTCATAGTAGGACTCCTCCACGTCATGCTACGCACAAGGAGGGAGTGAGGATAGAGTAGATCTACCACAGGCCTTTTGATTATGGATGGTGAGATGAGGTGGATGTACCTTTCAGAGGACACAGAGACCACAGAGACCCCATTAGGGATTTACTTAGACTGAATCCACCCACCTTTGCAGGGACCACAGAGGGAGCTGAGGCTGAGGCTTGGCTCATCAGCTTGGATAGGTGCTTTTCATTGTGTCCCTATGGGAGCAACACAAAGGCACATGTGGCGGTTCATCTTTTGAGAGATGCAATGATGACGTAGTGGTGCACTGAGAAGTGCAAGCGTCACCTATCACTGGATAATCTTACACGGGACACCTTCATTGAGCACTTTAACGTGCGCTATCTTTTGGATCACTACAGATAGCGTCAAATTAATGAGTTCTATGATTTGCAGCAATGAGGTTCCACTGTAGCGTAGTATGAGAGTAGGTTTATTGAGCTGTCATGGTATGCAAAGTACCTCCATGATGAAAAAATTTTGGTTCATAAATTTATCAGAGGTTTGAATCATGGGATCTCAGGACCAGTACGCATGGTAGACCTCCAGACCATGAGTGAGGTTGCTGAGAAGGCGTACATCGTAGAGGAGATCCAAGGGTGGAGTCATAGTTCATGTCCCTAGTATCAGGATCATAGCCAACAGCAGCATTAGGGCTTCTGCTGACCACCACCACCTCAGAGGGGCGGTTTTAGTTCTACACTGCTACCTCCTATACCTCCACAGCAACAACAGCAGCATCAACAGGGTCCATGTAAAGATCAGCAACAACAGGCACCTGTTGCAGGACCTGCACAGTCGCAGCAGTCCTTTAGAGGGTCACAGGGTTCCACAGGTTAACCTGGAGAACAACAGTCTAGTAGGACACAGATAGGACAGGTTCAGGCTCGGGGACCATGTTATGTATGTGATGGTGAGGGTCACTTAGCTAGAGAGTGCCCACATGGATTTATAGTTGAGGGACAACCTCATGCCGAAGGATCTGAGCAGATAGTTGGAGATGTGGGTAGGTCCCACTACATGTTTGGAGTGGTTGAAAACCACTAGGCTGACTTTCGAGCCCCCGTTATTGAGACTACAAGTAGAGGAGAATGGATAGTTGGCTTTGGAGCCAATTCGCATATTGGCTCGTTGAACACTAGGCCCTTGAGGTTGAGAGTTGGACTAGGTTATGGTGCAGTGGGATAGATATGATGAGGTTACAGCAACATGGGAGGATGTAGCTAGATTGAGGACACTTTATCCTCACCTCTTTGACGACTTCTAGGAGGGAGTTTAGTCTTAGGGGGGAGGATGTGAGGCCTATTTATTTCACTCCCTTATTTTGCTTATATCGCATTTACAGTTTGATGGCATTTGGACATTTGGGACTGTTGATCCCGATATGTAGATTTTTTGGACTCTACCCTCTTATTTTGATTGGTTATATTTAGTATGCTGTGGTGTGACTATATCCTAATTTTAGATTTCACTGATGATTATTTGACATGTGACATTCATTTTGATGCTATTAGAGTTATTATTTGTGAAATTTTTAAATAGAATTATTATGTGATTTTGATCTTGAGTTGTGTTTAGAAATGCAGTAAAATTATAAATCTTGTAAATGATGCTATGTGATTTTAATAATGTTTTAAATGATTATGCGATATCGTGAGTGTATGCATTTCCTTGCTTTGGCTATGATGTATATGTTGGATTAATCTGTTTGTTCAAGTGTGTAGGTGATTTTCCATGCCATGGAAAAATTGGAGATTGATCCCACACCTAATGTGAATCCTGTGTCAGACTGATCTAGTCCTAGGAGGGACCAAGGTCATGTGTGAATTGTATATGCTTTCGTAAATGTATGCATTTTAATTATTTGGCTTAGGTTTCACCTCTTTTGTATTATTTACTTGAAGTGTTGTAAAAATATGTGATTTAATATACACCACTTGGTGTCTTTTATTTTGATGGTCATTTTATGTGATTTTCTACTTCCTAAGGTGTTTATTATGGGCTAAAACTAATCCTAGGTTGTACCCCTAGGGTCTAGGGCCCATTTGAGCATGCTAAACCCTAGGGTAACCTCTATCTAGTCACCTTAACTTCAACCTAAAGTAAAGTGACGAAAATTCAAATTTGAAATGGAGTGGTGAGTGAGTCATGTCTTCAAACATGACCCACTCTTCTTTCCAAGGCATGGATTCCCATCAGCTTGAAGACTTAGAGAGTCTTCAAGACCCCGAAGTGTGTGGAACATGTAGTGGCCCTCACCTTGCCTTCTATTGGACTGATGGTTCTTCTAGTAGGATTGGATATAATGACATTGGACTCTCTGTATTTTGCTAAGTTGTTTATGGACCTATTGCGATGATGATGATTGGTGATATTGAATTACTAATATTTTATGTTTCACAGTTTGATGGACATATTTGGTGTAATGGATTAATGTTACTTCTGAGTTTAAGGTGATATTTAATCATGGTTATGATGCTTAACAATAATTGTTAGACTAGATCATACTGAATTGATTATTCTATTTTCTTGTAGACAACTGAATACTTAATTGTGGATGGATTTAGGTAAACAGAACAGTGTCGCATTACTTGTGTCTGAGTACCCTGCCATGCTGCGATTTCTGTTTACTGTGTGCATGACTTCATGTTTGTATATAAATGTTTAACCTGGAGGTTTGCTGTAGGATGCAGGTACCGGGCATCGACTCCACCTGAACTAGCAGGTCTGAGCGTGCCCTAGCCAATGGAATTGTTGATCGGAGTTAGCATAAGGTTCCCCAGTCAGCCGTCGTCCTTGTAGAGGATAAGTCTTCAGTTTTTTGGCTAGTCATTGTTCTCAGTTTCGGTTGTCCCCATGGGTTGTCATCTTGCTTTCTTTGCATGCTTGATGGTCGAGTAATTGTATGTTTTATGATTGGTTAATTGTGGTATATAAATCGATAAATTTGATTAATAATAGATTTTTAAATAATTATTAGTTGTTAATTATTAAAAAAAAAAAAAAAAATATTAAAGGAGTTAAATTAGTTATAAAGAGGCATTATAAGTTGTGGAAATTGTTGTATAATTAATAAAATAAATATGAAAGTAAATACATGTGGCCCAGCAAATAAATGATTAAATAAAGTATTATGAGTTGTTATATAGTAAATATCTATATGAAATACTAAATTAAATAAAGTAAAAGATATAAGTTGTAATTTATTAAATAAAAGTTACTCTGGAGTAAATAAAAGATATAGGAGGTTACATTGTGATGTTATAAAAAAAAAAAAATTAAAAGTATGTAGGCTATATTTTTCATTGGTGGCTGGCATTGGATCGTGTGTTTATGCCCTAGAGGGGGAATACTATTTAACAAGCAGAGAGAAGGAGAAAGAAGGGGGAGAGAGCGGGGGAGGAGGCTCGAGAAGGAGGCTGGAGCTGCAAGCCGGGATCTGGGAGCAACATCAAACCTGTAATCTTGTCAAACAAGTGAAAACAGGTTCCTTTATTCTATATCTTATTTCAGTTTTAGTGGTATGCTTGATAACTGCATTTGCCTGAAAATTTCAATGTCTTCTCAAAGAATCTGTTTGTGCGGATTTTGTAGTTATTGCCATAGTATGGCCATAATTGTATTCCTTCCTATATCCCCTCTCAATATTTACTTCGTATACCCTATGCCCTTGTTGTTTCTCAAGATTATCCATAATAGAATATAGATCTGGATAATTACCTCTATTTTCATTAATCTCTATATCATTTAACCTCCCTGCACCTGCCCACTTCAGCATCGATGTTTGAGAGGAGAACATTGGTTGCGTAACATTTTTAGGATCCAATTCAAAGAGCAGTGTTGCGAAATACTTGAATCCTATTTTCATTTGAGATCTAGTCATTAAGTTAACGCAGCCATACAATCATAGTGTGAATTAATAGGTATCTCAAAAGATAAAGTTTAGGGTATCCTTCAGACGGCCAGCGCGGCCAAGATGTTCAACCATGCATATATAATAGTGGGCCATAGAAGATAGTGCATAAGGGTCTTAGTTGAGGGTGAAATATGTATAATTCCCTGAAGTTTATATCTGCTATTTAATTTAAGTCGCCATTATATTAGGGCAGCGATGTTAATAATTGAAGAAGAAATTGTCCCTTTCTCTGGTACTAATGTCGCTGGCAGTGTGGGTGTCGAGCTTGCGGGTACTCTCTAGCTGTTAACTTCAGCTGCTATATCCCTTGATGGGGTTTTGCTCCATGTTAATACTCTCCGTGTCTTAGTTGCATGGATTTGAAGCGTTAAATTTATTCCTGTAAAGTTAGAGCTACTGTTTTAGATTATGCCATCATTAGCATTTCTCAATCAGATACATTCTTCATATCATGCTTAATATTGTTGACCTAGCTGTTTGTATAGATAACCGTACTCTAGCTCTTTTGTTTTGACAAGAGAAAGACACCATGTCTGTCAACTAATCCAATGCAAATGCCAGTAGAAAATTAAGGGAAAAACAAAAAAAACCAAGCACTTCGTTACAATCAAGGAGTGAGTTTTGGGTTGATCGTATTGGAAATTATGTTCATCGAATAAAAAAAAACAAAAAAAAAACCCCGTGGAGAAACAGAAGAAGAGAAGCCTCTGTCCCTCTGTCTGAATGCTTTGCCAAAAAAGTGCAATTTAAACAAGCACAATACGTATATATTTGAATACCCTTTCTAATTTTACATTGCAGTTGCTCGAATAGTTAGCACTTGCATAATACCAGTTCAATATTACTGAGCTTTTGGGCTTCAATTTTATATGAAATGGCAAGTTCAGCGTTACTGGAAGGGTTCGGAGGGTTCTCAGCCCTTATATCTCCCTCTACTTCTGCTTCTCCACATAAAAGACTGATTATTGGGGTCTCGAAGTTTCAATCAGAGAATAGGAAAAGTTTCATCAGTGTCAGATCGGATGCATCTGTTTCTCATTCTTCTAATTCCGTGAATCGAGCTTCCAAGTTGGTTACTAATGCTGTTGCGGTGAAGGGTGGAACTGCTGCAAGTCCCGTGTCATCAAAGAGTGGAATGATAGTCCAGGGAACTTGGGTTTCAGGCAGGCAAAGATATAGTGACGAATACTTTCCTCGGCTTAAAAAAAAAAAGAATTCTGTTATCACTTTCACAATTCTTGGATCCTCACTGTAGCTGTCATAGCACCGTCCACATCTAGGATCTCTGCAAACTTGTAAGTAAAGAATTTTATAAGTAAAACCACAATATAAATAAGCATACTTAACTCTAAGTCTTTGAGAGCCTTACTGCAACACATGGAGCAGATGTATATTGAATTCCAGTAGCTCTTGAAGTGGCAGCACTAATTCTTCTGACAAGATCAATGTCCCTTCACAATAGAAATGAAAAAAAATAATAATAAATTATTTTAGTGGTTTTGACAGGGTTTCAAATTGGGTGATCAGATACGGCTGTTCTTAAACATCATCCGCTTCAAAGGTTAAAAGTTAATTTTGACCAATAAAAATAGGACAAATATTTACAACTTTTTATTGTGATTGAGGTATAAAGTTGTTATTGATTGTTCAACCATTTAAATGGATTATGTTTAAGCAGAATGATCAGATACACATACAACTGTGTTGATTTCTAACTTGTATAATATCACTTGCCTGGTAGCTCCGAGGCTAATGTTATGAGGAAAGATGGTATCCCCATACACATTGTTGTGGCCATGAACATCATCGATACCATATATTATTGGGATCTGAAGCCGGGTAGACATGGCGCCTTTCTAAAACTCATTCACCATGTTGACCCATATTGCAGGGCTTGCCTGGGTGCAAGCACTCTTCCTTCCCCACTCATTACACTCCCTGTATTTCAAACAATAGAATCACTTGACACGAGGACCATTCTTCAATTTAGTTACCACTCTATTAATGCCCTTTTCATAGCAAACTTAATTTATAGGTTGAATTATTTAGGGCTTGATTTAAAAAAAAAGATATCCAAATTATTGTATGCTGAAAATTCAGATGATTTATAAAACAAAATATATAGAGTTTTAGAATAGGGATTTGTACTGTACAATGAACAATTTTAAAGTAAAAACTTAGGATATACAATATAGGCTAAAGGTGTTGTAAATGGGATATCATTCAGATGCACTTCAGTTGAAATAGTATGATCTGTCAATCAACCAATACATCCTAAACTCATAATAGCTTATTGAAATTCCAAATCTTCATAAATAAAATCTGACATATCTAACAAATCTGTCTATACACAGTGGCTGCTTCATCAAATGTTCAGTAGTATTTTCTTTATCTCTATAATCCCCGTCAGAAACATGACCATCTGGCTAACTCGTATAGATTAATTGAAACTTATGTGAAATGTCTCAGTGATTTAAATATATAAATTAGATGCTTGTTAGTTGTTAGTGTTTTAGTTATGGCTGCAATAGTGTATTTTAAGGTAAAGGCATGGAGAAGTATTTGTGGAGTTTAATTCTTAAGGAAGATCAATTATACGAAATAGTTGTAGAGTTGTTTGTTTAGGTTTAAAGCCTTATTTTGAGCTTTAGGCTATTTAGATGTGTTGGTCCACTTTTCTAAACTGTCTTGTATAAACTCCTAAGCTTGTATGCATAATTCATTGCTAGTAAAGTATTATTATTATAGTTAATAATATTATTGTTATTATTAGTTTAAACGATATTGTTGTCATCTCCAAGCTGTTCGGGAAATGTATGCGAGAAGTCTAATGAGAAATTGCATAATTTATACGATGGTTAGTTTTAAAAATACAAGATCAAATGTAGATTATTATTTTAGTTAAGTTATTCGAATTAATTCATTGAACTATATAGAAAATAGATGATATTAATTACAAAGTTTAATTTAAATTATTACGATTATTGTTGATTAATTTAATTCTGGTAACAATCTTATTACAACATCATTATGAAGGTTTTGTTCATTGAAGTTTGGTTAAATAGTCTCGATAGTGGGTTTATTAACATTGTTATGAGATTGTTGGATGTAATGGGGTCCACTGTGCAAGTTGTTAGGTTGTTAGTCCAGAGGCATAGTTTAACGTGATTGGTTTTCAAGTGTAGTGTTTTATGTGTATTGATTATACGATGCTATGTCGTCTCTAGTGATGTGCGAGGCAAAGGGTAACATGAAGGATGCATGATCTGATTGTGAATGTACTTCCCTTGTGGATGGCTTGTTGACCATTTTAATTGTATTTATTTGTATTGGATTTTTGTATTGGATTTTGTGAATGGGGAGACATTGAATACTGTAACGGTTGTGACGTTGATGCACTGTTATGGATAATATTTTGAGAGTATGTCCTTGTAATTAAGTTGTTATGCAAGATGGTGAATGCCTTGCAGTGTTACATATACGTGTTCATATCAGGATAATTGTTATGCAAGATGGTTAAATGCCTTGCATGGTTCATATATCATCGTTGTCATGATGATGTTTTCTTGCTTGATGGTTAGGGTTTCTAGATGCAGGTAGGGGAGTGGCTTTCAATGTGGGGCCGGCGCCCAAAGTGGCTGTCAGGATAACCCATTGAAAGTTGTTAATTAAGTGAAAACCTAAAATGAACTAGGGGGAAAGGGTTAATTACACATTAACAAGATAATTGGATTTCCTCTCCCATGCCTGTAGTGCTTGTTTAGACTAAGGATGGGTAGAGAAGGCCTGGTTGGCAAGATCAACTTCCTTGTCCTCACGAAAGGAAGGTTGATTCCGCATGTGTCACCCTATGGGGCCGGTGCCTAGTGAGAGGCTGTCAGGATAACCATAGATGGGGGCCGGCGCCTAGTGAGAGGCTGTCAGGATAACCCATGTTAGGACCATGCGATGACACTCTCCCTACTGCAGTCTAGCATTCCCTAGTTGTACTCTCCCCATTCATTATGTGCTTGCCTCTGGAAGTGTTGTTAAGATGTTTACGATATTGACTTGTGTCGTTGGAGTTATGTGTTGTCTTGTCTTATAGTTTACTGTCTACCTGACTATATGTTGTAGTGGGAACCTTATGTTAACTCCTAGCTCGGGGGGTGGACCTTAGGGTTCCACATGGTCGGGTGGAAGAGCTTTTATCCATTGGTTTTTCTCCTTGCTATTGTTCGTGTGCGAGGATGTTGTATCTTGTATATCAGTCGACAGATCTTGTACCAGGTATGAAGTAAGTGATTTGTATTCATGTTCTTCTTGTATATCAGTTGATCCATAATGTATGTATTCAGCAGGTGTTAAGCAACAATGTAATGATGTACTCGCATGTGAGAAGAGATTGTAACTATGTACTATATCCTAATGATTATTTATTTGATGTAAATGCTATTGATTTAATGCATTAGGTTTAGAATTTTCTACTGATGTTAGTTAATGATGTATGTCAGATTTTGTTGTTTGAATTGGTAAAGTAATGCTCCCATGATATCTTAGAGGACTAGTCGTTAGATGAAATGATGTATTTAGATGTGTTAAACATTACTTTATCACTTTATTCATTTAAAAAAAAATTATTCCGTTTTTGCATAGCGTAGATGTATTGTTCTCTAAGGTGTTCATGCGGGGCATTACAGAACCCTTCTCCAATGCTCTCACACATGTGTGAGAGCATCTTGGAGTGAATGAACTTTCTTTAGAAAATAGGGTAATGACATGTGTCATTCCTTATCCTCTTGGAGTCCATCTTGAGAGATGCCACCTCTCCACCTTTGCTCTCACACCTATGTGAGAGCACATGTGGAGAGAGTGAGGCTTGGATGGATGGGAGAGTGACACATGTCACCTCCACATTCCATGATCCTTGCAAGTGGATTGGGAGGAGGAAGGAGAAGGTGACATGTGTCACCTTCTCATTCCTCAAGGCTTTGGAATGAAGCCTATATTACTTCCTCTTTGAGAGAGGAAGGGGGGTCTTTCATTTTACTTGTTTTTGCTATTTTTGGAGGTGCTTTTGGAGAGTGAGTGAGTTTGGAGATCCTGGAAGGAAGGCTTGAAGGAGGAGGTTGGAGAGCTCTTCTACAACTTTTTCCATTATTGGGCTATCTTAGGTAAGCTTCAAGGCATGAAGCCTTTCCCATGTATTTGATTTTCTATGTGTGTTTGAGAGTATTTTTGTGTGTTTGTATTTGTTGGGTTTTTATTTTATGGGTGTTTGAATGAGACTACTATTATTAGTGTGTCCATTCATGTCAGGGGTGGGAGAGGAGTGAATCTCCTCAAGGTCACCCTCTTTGTATTGGCATATTGTGGCCTTAAGGGTAATTTGGAGAAGTATAGTGATTATTTTTATAGCATGAGTACCTCTAAGTGATATATATTGTTCATTGGTGTATTTTGGGCTTGAGGCCTTGTTTTGGAGTATCATAAAATTTTAGTTTGTAGGAGTGAACCTCTTGAGTAGAGAGAGTCCACTATCCTACCCCCTCAAATCCATTTTTATGGATTTTGTATTGTTAATCCTTGGAAGGTGTTGTTCTTATTGTTTGAGTATTTGCATTTGTTGTGTCGTGGTGTGCACCCGTGTGTAGATCGACCTCCAAGCTCAGGGGTGACCCTCTTGCAGGTCTATGGTAGGGTGGAGAGCGTTTTGGTGGCTTGGAGTTCCCACTTTGTGTTTTTATTGCAGGTTATTGTTGAGTTCTTGGAGCTTGGAGAAGGAGTTATCATTTTGTGTTTTGTATTTTATTTGGCTATTGGAAGCCATGGCCAAAGAAAGGCCTAGTTGTAACTTGTCAAAAAGAGATAATACTCTCTCATTATGTTATAGTTTTCAAATAATAATGTTGTTGTTCTTCTTTGCTATTTTGGTTATTCAAGAAAAGATGCATGTTGCTGTTTATTTCAGTCATGTTTTGCAAGAAAGAAAAATGTTATTGCTAGATTCCTATATTATGTTGTGTTTCATTTATTGTAATATATTGAATAGTAAAAGGGAAATGAACTATCTCTTTACTTTAATGTGGCTGCAACTAAAATGTATATTGTTGTTTATTTTTTTTTATGAATTGCAAGAGAAACATAAATAGATATTGCTGAGTCATGTTTATTTAACTAGATAAAAATACATAGATACTTGAAAAAAAAGGGGAAAAATGGTGGTTTAGATATGTTCTTTATTTCAAAAAAAAAATGGTTGCTGTTACTGTCATTTGTTTCAAAAAAAAATATATCTCCTATTGTTAGTTGTTGTTCATTACCTTCATTTGCAAAATTATATATGTACAGTAGAAAATAAAAAGAAAATAATTGTATTATTCTTTATCAAGAAAAATTAGATTACATGCTTGAGGTGTGTATACATAAATCTGAGTTCTATATTTCAGACATGTTGTATTATATTATAATCCAAGTATACATATTTATATATAAGTGTATATACTCTTATATATATATATATATATATATATATATATATATATATATATATATATATATTGTATGTATATACTTGTGTGTGTATATATATACATATAACATTTTTAAGAGTATATACACAGGTATATAGTTGTGAGTATATTAATATATATTTAATCATATATGTGTATATTTAATTATATATATAAATAAATATCACATAAAAAGTGGCACTATTTTCATACTGTCTGTTTATACAACAGAGTTTTTTTTAACATATAAAACAATAATAAAAAAAGAATATAACAGAAATTTTTCATAGTGTAGGGCTGAGGGTTTTACACCCTAAGACCCACGGAAGGAGCTTGTAGGGGAGGGCAGGCACCACCGGAGAGAATGTTGCACGATGGGGAGGGAAGGGGGATTGGAACCCCCTACATCTGCCACCTCCTTTCCCGTTAGGTACCCTGCGCCATGTATGTTCCTGCCGCCATCATCGTCCCCATGATCGTCCCCAGCACCGCCGCCATTTGGTCTATTTTTTTTTACTTGCCTGCAAGCATTTCAACAAATATATATATATATATATATATATATATATATATATATATATATATATATATATATATATATATATATATATATATATATATATAGATATATTCTCCTGTGTCGTTTTCCTTTATCATTCAAAAAAAAAAAATTATGTAAGGTTGTTTATGACTGGTATTAACCAAAGCCAGAAAGAAAAAAAAATGTTATATATATATATAACTTTTATTCTGGCATTTTCCCAGAATGCCATTCTCTGTAGATCTCCATGGCTGCCCTCCATGAGCCTGCAAACAAAATAGAAAAGAATGGGAGAACAATTAGAGGAGGAAAACTAGGGTTAGAAAATGAGAAAAGAAAACAATAGAGAAAATAAGAAAATGGAATAGAAAAGAAAACCAAAGAGGGTTAGGGCTTTGTCACAATAGAAACTATTATTTTATTAGAAAAACTTTTAGAGTTAGAAAAAAAAGGGGCAAGGGAATTAGATTAGATTTTTGAGAAAATATTATGCACGGGAATTATTCATTCCCTCTCCTCTTTTATTTTAATTTATTTGTGGAGATTATCTCTTGGGCTTTATATCCTTTGTTTTGTTTTTTTTATTTATTGCCTTTTTATTTACTATATTAGTGGGATTAGATCTCCTCTTATTTTAATTTATTTGTGGAGATTATGTCTTGAGCTTTATATCCTTTGTTTTTTTTTTTTAATTTATTGCCTTGTTATTTACTATATTAGTGGGATTAAATCTTAACCTAGGCTTTCTAGTTTACTTTTAGTGGGCTTTATGATTTTTATATATTTTTTTACTTAGGACCTTGCCTTTTTAAAAATTTAGAATAATTGTCTTTAATTTATTTGCTATTAATTTATTAGCTAAGTGGGTTTAATTAACCTAGGCCTTTTATTTATTTTAATGGGATTTTCTCCATGGGGTTTTTAATTTAAATAGTCTATGTAATTGATTTAATTTCCTATGGGTATAGTTGAAATTATTATCGTAGAAATAAGTATTTTAGTTGTCCATTTAATATTTAAATTATTTTAGTGGAATGGGTTATTGTCTTCTTGTCATTTTATTTTATCTAGGGACTTAACATGGTAATGAGGGGACTTTTAATGGGGTTTTAAGTTATTACAATTGGGAGTATTTTAGGTGTTAGATTATTATTATATTTTAATTAAATGACTTTAGTGGTGTAGACTAATCTAATTATTTTTATTTAATCCCTGTGCTTGTTTGAAAAATTGTTAGGTGGGTATGATTAAAATTAATTAGCATAATTACCTTAATTGAATGGAAGGGTTGAGTGTTTTAATTAATTTTTTTTTTTTATGAATGCTCTTGAGGTGTTATGCTGCTAAAATTTATCTAGAATAATATGGTTAACTTAGAAATTTAATTCCTATCCATGTTATCACATTTTAATTGCCATGAGATTTAATCATGAATTAGAGGTATTTAATTCAATCATTTAATTCTAGTTCCTAGGGTTTGATTTCAACACATGTCAAAATCTCTTCTTTTCACTTAGAAAACTTAGGGTTAGACTCGAGACTGAATCTAACCCTATGGACGATGTGATGCGATGATGCTCCTCACGTCGCATAACCCCCTTAGTAGACTACCATCTCGTAGGGGTTGCGAAATGTGTTCGCAATACCCCGTCAATCGAATGACTTGTTTGTGCCTTTGTGTGCATGCCACCGAGCATACTGATGCATGCGAGGGGGTTTCTAGGGATGCGTAGAAAAGTTTTTAGTATTTCGTGTCATAACCACATGGAAAATGTGGACATGACATGTGAGTTGTGTGTTGTGACCACATGGGAAATGTGTGCATGACAAAAGAAAAGAAAGAAAAATATTTTTGGTGGATATAAGATTGCTCTTCAACTTGGGATGCTCTTGCATCAAACACTCGGGGTTGTTTGAAAAGTGAGTCTTTCACTTTGCTGGGGTTAGAGGAAAGTGAAGGTGATATACCTCAGCCTGAGAAATCCATGATGAATCTTCTTCCAATATTTCTTTCCACTTAACTATGTACCCTTTATATTGCTTGCCTCTAGTACTGCGTCCAACTCTGCTATCCAAAATCTATTCTATCTGCTCTGATTATTGTTGTGATAATGAATCCTTCAATCCAACTTCAATGCTATCACTTGACTCTCCTTCATGATACTAATATAGATTTGTAATGTTGAATATAGGTAATATACCAAATATCTCTGATAACTCTACTTTATATGCATTTCTTGAATCAAACTTCTTAAGAATCTTATAGGGTCCAAACTTCCTCATCTTTAGCTTGTTGTATGTTCCCACTGGAAATCTTTCCTTCCTAAGATATACCATTACTTTATCCCCCCCCCAAAATTCTTTGTCTCCTCTTCTCATCTACTTGTTCCTTATACTTGCTATTCATCTCTTCCAAATGCTTCTTGATCTGATTGTGTAGTGTCTCCATGTATTCTATAAATTCTTATGCCTTTGTACTTCTCTTGTCATCCATATTGATGTCTCTAAGCTTTGCAACTCCTCTAGGTTTTACTCTGGTCACAACTTTAAATGGTGTCTTCCCTATACTCTTGCTTACTAAGTTATTGTATGCAAATTCTCCTTGTGGTAGAATTATATCTCAATTTCTTACCTTATCTCCTACCAAACATCTCAATAAATTAACCATTTTTTTCTTACCACTTCTATTTGTCCATCTGTCTCTGGGTGAAATGCTGAACTAAATCTTAGGTTTGTCTTCATCTTCTTTCACAATGTCTTCCAAAAATATCCTATGAATCTTGTATCTCTTTTTGAAACTATACTTTTAGGTAATTCATGTAATCTCACAATCTCCTTGAAAAATAGGCCAACAACATGCATTGCATCATTTGTCTTCTTACAAATAATGAAATGAGCCATCTTTGAAAATCTATCCACTACTACAAATATAGAATCATGTCTCCTTTGTGTTCTTGGTAAACCTAATATGAAATCCATGCTTATATTTTCCCAAGGTCTCTCTGGTACTGTCAAAGATTTGTACAAACCAGTATTCTGACTACTTTTGCAAATTGACATATTCTGCAACTCTAAACAAACTTCCTTACATCCTTAATGCTCACCAAATCTACTATCTTATCAATTCAAAAATAAGCTGCTAATCCTCCACTATACTTCTCCTTGATCAAATTATCTCTCATTGAACTCCTAGGTATACACAATCGATTTCCTTTGAACAACATATCCTTCTGAATGAAATAATCCAACCACTTGCTTATATATGTCACAACAGGTTCTCTACATGCTTTCCATGCTTCTGCAAAATCAAGATCTTCATACATGTGCTTTAGTTCTTCAAAACCCAATACTTCGACCCTCATCTCTATCAACAAGTTTCTTCTTTTGTTCAATGCACCTACAACTTTGTTTGACTTTCTACTTTGGTGCTTCAATACAAATGTGTAACTCTACATGAACTCTACCCATCTCATGTGTATTTGATTCAAATTTCCTTGACTATTCAAATATTGCAAAGCTTGATGGTTAGTGTACAACACAAATTCGTTTGGCAACAAGTAATGTCTCCACTTCTTCAAAGATTGAATTATGGCATAGAACACTTGACCATAAATTGAATATCTTCTCCTGGCATCATTCAACTTCTCACTGAAATATTCTATTGGTCTCCCTTCTTGACTTAACACTGCTCTTATTGCATTTCCATTGGCATCACAATCAAATTGAAATACTTTGTCAAAATCCAGTAATGCTAACACTAGTTGTTTTGTCACCTTTTGCTTCAATAATTCAAAACTCTTATGTGCTCCTGATTTCCACTTAAAATCTTTCTGGTCACCTCTCATTTTCTCTGTCATTGGTGTGCATGCAGTAATAAAAAATTTTATGAACTTTTGGTAGAAACTTGCTAGTCCATGAAAAGATCTTACCTCTCCAATGTTTATAGGTGTTGGCCACTCATCAATTGCTCTAACTTTCTTAGGGTCCATCTTCAATTGTTTCGCATAAATCACAAATCCTAAATATACTAGCTCTGTCTTCATGAAACGACATTTTTTTTATGTTTATCAATAATTTATCTTGTCTCAGCCTTTGAAGTTCTTGTCTAATATGCTACAAATGTTCTTCATTTATTCTACTAAAAATTAGAATATCAGCTAGAATTATACAATAACAAACTTACCCAATAATCTCTTCAAAACCTCATTCATCAACCTCATGAAAGTACTTGGTGCATTAGTTAATCCAAAAGGCATGACTAACCACTCATAAAATCCTTCATTTGTCTTGAATGTAGTCTTTCACTCATCTCCTCTAATCCTGATATGATGGTATCCACTCTTTAGGTCAATCTTTGTGAAATACTTTGCCTCACTCAAATAGTCCATAATATCATCCATCCTCAGTAATGGAAATCTATACTTGACAGTGATCTTATTAATTTCTCTAGAGTTTGTATACATCCTCCATTCTCCATCTTTCTTTGGTGCTAGTACTGTAGGTACCACACATGGGCTTAAACTTTCTCTGATCAATCCTTTCCTCAACAACACCTGTATTTGTCTATTCAGCTCCATAGTTTTTGCTGGAGTCATCCTTGTTGACCTATTTTCCTCTTTCCAGAGTTAAATAGTTCACCTTGTATATTCCTTGAATATCCTTTAAAAAATGACCCTACAAAGCTTAAATCCTTCAATTATCCATGCTCTTCCTTGCCAAAAATCCTAAAATCTCATCTGGAGAATCCTTGCCAAAAACCCAGAAAAACCCAGAAATCTTTTTTCTTCAAGTGCCTTCCATTGTAGAGATTTTTTAGTTTTATACTTAGCCATTTTTAATGTATATGATGATGACGTCATCCTTGTTTTGGGGTTTTCTGTCATTTGGTCAAATTGTATCTCAGAGACAATTTTTTCTTGTATCTTGGTCATGTACAAAAGTGAATGTACATTGGGTTCATTGTATATCCTTGTATGCATCTCCATTTGTATATTGCATATACAATGCAATATACAAGAGCTTATGCAAAATATGAGGTCCGCTTTTGTATATCGGGGGATTGTATCTCATATACAATTGTATATACAAAGGGCGGGATACAAAAGGGAAGATGCAAAGTCAATATACAAGGGGGAGATACTAAAGTTAGGGTCCACCTATTGTATGTATATGCAATTGTATCTTTGCACATACAATCTTATATACAATGGTATATACAATCTTGAGATACAATCCCGGACCCAATCAGAATATGTAATTTGGTTTATAAAGGTAGATGTGATTGTATGCATCTTTGTATGTATGTTCGCATTGTATGTTTGCAGATACAAAGGGCAGATACAAGGTCATATACAAAGTCACATGAAAGGTCAGATGCAATGTTTGTAGTACAAGTGTTTGTATGTAGTTTTGTTTGTATGTTTCACATTGTATATGCGATATACAAAAGGTTAGATACAACAAGGATATACAATGCGGACCCGACTGGGAAATTAAATTTGGCAAACTCAGTGGTGGGGTCTGCAGTTGTATGTCAAAGTGCATGTATATGCCAATATGCAAAAAAAAGAAAAGATATAAGGCCAGACCTTTTTCAATGATCCAATATGGTTGATAATCCTTTGAGTTCCACAATTGTATGTACATGCGATTGTATCTCATATAAATCACATATACAAAGTCACATACAAAGGATTTCAGCAAGACAGGCCTTATCGGCGACTCAGTTTGAGGTCTCTCCGATGGCTGATAAGGGAGATACAAAGGTCCAGCGATGGGTCCCAGGTTCAGCTCAGCGGCAAATCAGATGATGACATGTGTCAAGGCCAATCCAAAGGCAGGTGCAAAGGGTGATACAAAAGTAAAGGCCCGCTTTTGTATGTAGGCAATTGTATTGTATATACATTTGCATATACAAAAGCATATACAAAAGGCGATTCAAAGGCTGATTAAAATGCCAAAGCAAAAGCACATACAATGGACATTTCGGCAAGACCTTTGTATATCGATATGACTTAGTTGAGGTCGCCCCAACAGCCCGATATATACAAAAAATTGCATATGCAAAAAGCAAATGAAGAAATCACATAGGTGCAAAGTTGAACAGTTTGAAGGACCTGATATGCAGGTGATGTCATCCAGATCTCCCCTTCGACCAGGTTCTTTAGGATGATGACATAATCATGATTTTCAAAGTGTATCTAGTTTTTGTATGTCTGTATACAAATGATGACCCTTTTGTAGCAAAGATAAATTCGATGGCATGCATTCAAAATTTGTTGTTTTCAAACAAGGAATTTAGGGGCCGATTGTATCAGATGCAGGGCTTGATCATTAAACAAATTCAAGTGATCAGATGTCGGTGTTATCACCCAGATTTGTACCCTTGTTGCAGTTGTGAAACTTTAGAAATCTGGAGTAACATGGGAATGATCTCGAAGTGTGGGACCTTGCGAAATGAGATCAGACCTCCAGAGAAGGCTGGCTTCCTTAACTGGTTATCACCTAAAACTACTAAATCTTCAGAGGAAAAGGGAGAAGTAATGCTTTTGAATGAAAGATGAAATAGGAAAAACTTGAAAGTAAGGGTGATGCACCAAACTAATTAAAAGAAACCTTCATAGAACTGAGAAGATGCACAACATAACTAGATGCAACAAGTAGACATATACAGATTCAAATGATTCTAGCAGAGGTAAGAGGTAGAATAATTGAGAGGAACAAAGATGTTCACAGATAGTCACATGCGGATTTACACTAAACTAGAAAATCAACAAAAGAGGTAAAATAACTTGCATATATTCAATAGGAAGGCATAGTTACAGTAGCAGAAAGCTCTGTTTGGAAACTGAAAAGCCTAAATACCAAAAATTTCCAACCTTATTTACATCTCATCCAATGTATATATAGCATTTACATGACCTTAGTCGGTTACAAAGAACTCACCTCATGAGGTGTAACAGGAAAATATCTGCCCTTGAATGATTGTCCACCTGCAAGAAGTTATGGTACAGAAGATCTGGAATTGGGGCAAATGGAAGATATTTTGGGCATTCAATGCGAGCAGCTCCATCATCTATCTTCAATAATGAATATATGAAATATTTGAAACAAAGAGGTGGAGAGATATTTCTGGTCATCAATGTGAGCTACTGAACAACCTCCTGTAGCAATGAATGCAACAAATATCTGCATCTTGCCCAAAAATGGCCACTGAAACATCCAATCGTCAAAACATGTAAATCCAGATCCAAAATTGAAAGTGAGAATATCCTGCTCAAAAACCTGCCAAATGAAAGAGGAGGCAAAAACATGCATTTTTGCCTTTTGCAACATGTAGAAATTCGCCACAATAGAGGAGATATGGGCAGTCAAAGTTTTGGTCAACTACTTGTGTATATCACTTTGCATCTACACTTGTATCAACCTTTGAAACCTTCTCTGAAACTACCTTTGCATATGCAAAGCGCTTTGTATATATTGGGCTGTGTCGGGCTGTCGGGATGACCTCCAGTCGAGTCACCAGTGTGCAAAGTCTTGCCGAAACGTCTTTGCATATGCTTTTGCATTTAGCATTTAAAAAACCTTTGAAGTTGCCTTTGTATATACAGTTGTACATGCATGTGCATGTATACAACCGCAAGCCTTTACCTTTTGAATCGGTCCTTGAAATGTACCTGACACGTGGCACCATCTAGTTAGTCACTGAACTAATCTCTGCGACCCATCACTGAAAAATACATCCTCCATCGGCCATCAGAAAAACCCTGAGTTGAGCTGCCAACGCACTTTGTCACGCCGAAAATCCCTTTGCATACTGCTTTGTATATTTCTTTGTATATAAACTATGGAATCTAAGAGACTATCAACTGCTTTTGATTTTCCAGTCGGATCCGCCTTTTATATCGACTGTTGTATCTGACCTTTGTATATCGCATATACAATGCAAACATACAAAGGTAAACTACATACAAACCACTTGCATATACAAACAATTCATTTCAGCATATACAAAATCCTTTGTATATTCGATTGTATATGAAAACATATAATCGTAAATATACATACAATGTGCGGACCTCAAAAGATCATTAACTGTATTTGATTCCCCAGTTTGATCCGCCTTGTATGTTTTCTTTTGTATATTTCCATTGTATATCGCAATAAACAATGCACTCAATATACAAGCCATGGACCTGACTTTTGAATTTGCCAAAATTGACTTCTGGGTTGGGTTTGGCTTGCATATTGACTTTGTACCTTTAACTTGTCTATCGCATATACAAGGTGAATATACAAGCAAAACATGCAAGCCGAGCACTTATATACTATAAACACTTTACTTCGGCATATGCATGTGACCCTTGTATATCACTTTGTATATGACCCTTTGTATGTGTGAACATACAACGCAAAAAAATACAAAGGAAAACATGCATACAAACATGCATTTGAACTTGTACCTGCTCCTTGTATGCGCGCTTGGTGGGCCCCAAGCTTTGTATCTTGCCTCTGACCCGATGCACATTTGTCTTTGTATATACAATTGTACATGAGACTTGTATATCGCATATACAATCGCCTTTGTATATGAGCAGACCCCACCCCTTTGTCTCTTCTGCTTGTATCATGCATCGGCTCATCAGAGAGAGTTTAAACTTGGCTGCCAATGATCAAGGTTTTCTTCGATGAGAACTTGAGTGTGACCCTTTGTATGTGCGAACATACAATGACCAATGTATATCGCCGATGTTCGTTTTCCTTGCATCCCTTCCTTGCATCTCGCACATACATTGTGACTTGTATATAAGATACAATTGCCTTTGTATACAGAAACCCTTTGCATCTGTGGACCCCACCTCTTGTATCTCATGCTTGTAGCATGCATCGGCCTATCGGAGAGAGTTTGAACTTGGCTGCCGATGAACAATGTTTTGCCGATGAACATGCATATGTTTCCTTTGTAGCTACCATCGGCCTATTGGTGGGACTTCAGACTTAACCGTCGATGAACATTGTCATAGCGATGACTCCTTTGTCTATCTACCTTTGCATATATGTTGATATACAATCACCCTTGTACATAAAGTGGACTCCACCTTTTGTATATTTCCTTTGCATGTCGCCGATGTACATTCACCTTGTATGTATGACTTGCATCTTTGTCATTGTATATTGCACTTGTACATATGAACATACAATGACGAATGTATATGCAAATATACATTGAAAAATGCATACACAAATACTAAACATGAAACTGAGAAATCCCTGCAATAGAAAATACTTGAAGCTAAAAGATTTCTGGGTTTTTCTGGGTTTTCTGTAAAGATTCTCAAGATGAGATTTTTTTAGGATTTTTTGCAAGGCACAGCACGAGTGTTTGAAGGATTCAAGCCTTTTGGGGTGATTTCCTAAAGGATTTTCAAGGAAAAAGCAAGGTGAACTATTTAACTCTGGGCAGAGGAAAATAGGTCAACATTTTGGTGACTTCTATGGGATGTTTGTCTGCTAAACAATTAGATCAGTGGCCTAAAGCATCCATTGGGCATGGAGTCATACAGAGACTAAAAATATATCTTAACAAACAATCTTGACCTTAGCAACTCAGCATATTAGCAGTGAAGAACATTTGGAAGACCAAACCAAGACAAAATGCTGAAGGCAACCCCTCCAACTGTCCTAGATAGCACTTAGGGAAAATAAAAAGGGATCTAAACTATTGTGCCACAGCACTTATTGAAAACAAGAAACCTAATCTACTGATTTATAAGACACTCATACCTCAAAACACCTCTTTAGGTGTATCCCATTAATTGGGATAGGCAGATTTTCTCCATCCATATTTGATAACTGAAATGCATTGTGCTCCTTGCATTCAGTAATGATAAATGGGCCACTCCACATGTTGTCAAACTTGGAGTGCTTTCCTGGCCTGCTTTTCAACTCATCCCATTTGAGCACCATATCACCCTCCTTAAAGATTTTGGGAGTGGCCTTCTGATCAAAATTTCTTTTGGTCTGAAGCTGATGATACTCCATAGTTTTCATAGCCTTGTCTCTAATTTCTTCAAGCTCCATAAGTTGAGCATATCTGACAGCCATGGGATCCTCTTCTTCAAATATCTCCAGCTGATTCATGATATCAAGTGCTGGCAGCTCCACAGATATAGGCAATATTGCCTCTTTCCCATAAACTAACATATATGGGGAGTTCCCAATAGACCTCTTGGGAGTTATTCTATCTGCCCATAAGGCATATTTCAGATTAGTGTGCCAGGTCCTCTGGTTGTCTTCCATTGATCTTTTAACAATCCTTATGAGGCTCTTATTTGTAGATTCAGCCAAACCATTACCCTGTGGGTAATAATTTGATGAAGTATTCAAATAGATCCCATTCTTAACAGCCCAGTCAGTTATCTTTAATCCAACAAAGGCTAAAGCATTGTCTGAGATAATTAACTCAGGCACCCCAAATCTGGATATCAAATCTTGGTAAAAATTCAAAACAGTATTTTCATTAGATTCCTTCAGAGCCAATGCTTCAGTCCACCTTGTGAAATAGTCTATAGCTGTAAGTATCCACATGTGGCCTACACTTGATGGTGGATTAATGGGACCTACAAAATCATTGCCCCATCTCATGAAGGGTTGTTCTACTTGAATTGGCTACAGAGGTAAAGCTGGCAGCCTTTCTTTGCCTACAAGAATGGCACATTTTACACATTTTCTAGCCCATGCATGGGCATCCTTGAATAAGTTGGGCCAGTAATAACCATCTCTCATTATTTTCCAAGCAGTAGTCTTTGGGGAAAAATGACCCCCTGCTGTTCCATCATGAAACTCATGCAGCACCTTGTCAGTCTGATCATTATCAATGCATCTTAACAATACACCATTAAAATATTTTCTGAAAAGGATGCCATTTATTAAAACATATGGAATGGACTATAGTCTAAAATACCTTCTCTTGGTTCTATCTAAACCTGCTGGACATTTGCCAATTTATAAAAATTGAGTCATGTTATTAACCCAACTTGTGCCCATTTCTGATGTATCATCTTGATGTGCATCTTCAATGGTCAGAAGCACCTCCTCTTCTTTTTCTATTTCATTCTTAGAATTGGTAGCAAGTTGTTCACTGAGTCCTTTGCCTCTGACAAGCTTGGTTATCTTAATCTTCATGTCATATTCCATGACCTTGGTGATCCAACCAGCCATTTTCTCATTCACATCCTTACCTAACAAGAACTCTTTCACGCTAGGGTGAGTGACCATCAAATGTATCTTATTATTAGAAATAAGATGCCTAAACTTCTTGAGGCTCCTTACCACTACAAGGACATGTTTTTCAACGAAGCTATACCTCTGCTCATACTCCTCTAGCCCATGACTAAAGAAAGCAATTGGTTGTTCAGAGCTGTCACTCTGTTGCTGTACCAAAATCGTAGAGATTGTATCTAGGCTGCCATAAGCATACAAGATAAAATCTTTAGAGAAATCAGGATTTACCAAAGTTGGTGCAGTCGATAATGCCTCTTTTATGGACTTAAAGTTGAGTTTGGCCTCTTTTGTCCAACCGAAAATTGTACTCTTCTTCAACATAGACGTGAAAGGCTTCAATAGATTTGCAATGTTGGGTATAAATCTTCACAAAAAATTAATTCTGCCAATAAAACTTTGTAGTCCCTTCTTGTGACTGGGTAATGGCAACTCCAAAATAGCCCTTACTCTTTCTGCATCAATGGTAATGCCCTCCTTCGACACAACGTGCCCTAACAGCTTGCCTTCATGCACATCGAAAATGCATTTCTTGGGATTGAGAGATATCCCAAACTCTTTGCATCTCTCAAATACCTGCCTCAGGTGGGATAAATGTTCAGACGCATCCTTAGAAAAAATTGTGATGTCATCAAGGTACACCAACACTAGTTTATATAGTAAACCCTTAAAAAGCCATATCCATAGCTCTATGAAAAGTAGAGCCATCATTTGAGAGACCAAAAGGCATCCTTTTGTAGGCCATGGTTCCCCATTTGGTGGTGAAAGCAGTTTTAAATTGATCTTCCTCCTTGACTAACATTTGATTATAGCCAAAATATCCATCAAGCAAGGAGAATCTTTCAGAACCAGCCACTACTTGTAGAATTTGCTCCATTGAGGGCAGCGGGTAGTGATCTTTTAGGGAGGCTCTATTGAGGTCTCTGAAGTTGACACATAGCCTAATCTCTCCATTCTTTTTTCTCATGGGGACAAGGTTGGAGACCCAAGAAGTATGCTTGATCGGGAAAATGATCTTTCCCTCGATCAGTTTGGTTAACTCTTTAATCATCAGGGGCTCAAGCTTTGGATTTAAATGCCTTTGTTTCTACCTCATAGGTTTTGTACTTGGGTCTAACTCTATAGAATGCTGGGCAATATGAGGGTCAAACCCTTTTAGGTCTGAATAATCCTAAGCAAACACATCTTCAAACTCTTGACAAAGAGCAATAAAAGCCCTTCTATCCTTAGGTGAATAGATTTTACCAATTTTGAGAAGCTTACCTTTGAATATTTCTAGCTCCTCGTAATGTTCTTCTTTGACCTGCATGTTGGTTTTACTCTTCTTTAGCTGATCATCAGTCCCAAAAATGGATTCCAAGGTTACCAATCCTTTGGGTAGTTTGTTTGTCCTTAACTGAATAACTTGACCATCCTCATATTGTTGTTTGAGTTTATCCTAATTCATCATAGAAAACTCATCCTCCTCTAACAGGAAACATAGAATCTACTCATCACTCTCAAAAACCTGCCAATAAATATTATTGTCAGGGATAGAGGGCCTATCAACTATTTTCATGTGAGGCTACACCTTTTCTCTTTGAATATCACTAGGGATGTCAAATTGAGCCCCAATTGCATCTAACCTATCTGCATGATAGTTCTGACTTCTTAGAATAGAGATCAGATTGAAAGCATCAAACTCTTCAATCATATCCCATACCCTATGCTTGTAGCATTTCAAAACATCATTCTTTGTAACATGCAGTCCCCTCACCTAATTTGTAATGAGTTCGCTATCACCATACACCTGTAAACAACCAATTTTCCTCTTTCTTGCCCACTGTAAACCTTGAATCAACCCTTCATATTCGGCAGTGTTATTTGTACATGGAAAGGCAAAATAGAAAGAAGAATAATATCTGTCACCATGTGGAGACACAAGCATTGCACTGCCACCAGATCCATTCCTATTCCTAGAGCCATCAAAGTACATTTTCCATACCTCACTTTGTTGTTCTGCATCCTTTACCAGATTTGGAATTATTGTTTCATGCTCATGCAGTATGTAAACCCCCATACCAGTTTCTTGGATGTGTCCATCAGGATCATCAACAACATTTCCTAAGGCCCAGTCCTTTAACAACACCTCTGGTATACTTTCATCTTGTAGCTCTTGAGCAGCTACAAGCTCAGGATCATCAGAAATAATGCAATTTTCATTAACAACACTTGGAACATAAGGCTCCATGTGATGATTTGAAAGCAATTCAGATTTTAGGGTTACTTTTGTGCCATATCTGGTCCTGAAAAACATGTGGGACCAATCCAAGGATAAATATCCTCCTATTTTGGCTGTGAACTCTCTTGATAAACACATGGCAAAATAGGGAGGCAAATCTATGATGAACACCTCTTGGGAAATGGAAACATTTGGGCAAGTGTGCAAGGTGAGAGCTAGGTCTTTCATCACACCTACAATATTAACAGCTGTGCCATCTAGCTGGAGTACACCCTTCTCAAGGGGCCGGTATTTCAACCCTAATTGATCTGCAATCTTTGTTGGCATCACAGAACTACTTGCACCACTATCCACCATGTAGTTATGTACCAACTTGTCTCCAATTATTAAAGAGACATAGAATGGAAGTGGTTTGGCACTTTTGTTTGGCTGTTTATTGTTGTCTTAAGATGAATTGGTAAGAACAGCCCTAGTTGGGTCATTGGGCATCTTCAAATCAGACAAGGTAAATTGCAATATGTCCTTGTGGCCTGGGATGGCTAGAGAATCCCACATAGACATTGTCACATTCATCTTCTTCATATTTTCAATAATATTGAAAGTTGGAGTGACATGTACCCTCTGATATGATTTTGCAGAAGCAATATCAGCCTACAAATGAGGCCGCTCCCTTACTGTTGCTGAAGTATTCCTTTGTAAAATGTGGGGAATATGGGATGTAGAAATATCAGCATGTCCTTTTCCTTTATTTGTTACTTAATCTACCTCATAACCCCTCTTCTTGGCTCTTGTATTTACAACTGGAGTATTATCACTATTTACACCATAGAATTCACCTTCTTGCCAATTTATGAAGGCAAAATCATTCTGAGGTTGCTCTTGCTACTGTACAGCCCCATTATTTGGGGAGTTTGGCTGTGAGACCACAACATTTTGTACCATTAAAGCCTGATTTATAACTCCATTTGAACAGGCTGCCTGACTGTGTGGCTAATTGCATGGAAAACACAATTCATTCTCAACTGCAAGGTTATTCTGAACAGGGACACGGTCCTTAACAACATTAATGGGCATCGGATTGTATGGCTGAAAAGGCCTCTGGTTCACATTCTGTCTGGTACCCTAGTAATTACTTTGATAGGGTGGCCTATTAGCTTGATATGGTTGGTTTTGCCCTTGATAAGGCTGATTTTGCCCTTGACTGGGTTGCTGATAGGGCTGTCTGTTCTGGGACTGCTACTTTTTGATGTTTACTAACTCATTCCCAAAAGTTTGCAGGATGTTCTCTATTTTATGTTGGCTATTTTTAATATTTTTAACTCCTGTGATGAGCTAGAAGTAGCAATTTCAGAATTGGCAGTATTTGGCAATGTTGCTACAACTGGTAAAGGCGAAAAAATGGGATTAACAAGGGCATTGAAGCCTGAATCTCAGGAAAAATGGGCACTGGTGGTCTAGGAGCTATTTTACCAGCCTGAATCAGGTTGTTTTCTGCTCTAATATCTATTTCATATGCATTAGGTAGGCTTGTACCTCCCAATGATTGAATCATTACTGAAATATCACTATTTAAAGCTTTCAAAAAATACAAGAATGCATATTCTGATGGAGGCCTTACCATGACAGGAATTCTATTCCACGTCTTCTAGAATCTAAAGTTGAAATCCATCATTTGCTCTTGGGGAGCTCTCTTTATTGTAGTCATTTGTTCAACCAATGACAAGTTATCTAATTTATCTTGAAATTGCTTATTTAATTTATCACCTAGATCATTCTAATGGCTATATTTTCTTGGGTTATATGATGAACACCACACAGAGAAGCTATATCTCTAATGTGCTCAATTGGGGTAGTTTGATTCTCCCCTGTGAAATAGGGCAAACTCTTCAAAGCTGCCATGGGTATAATGTCATGCACTGTCAAATTCAATGGGCTGCCCCCATCAAAAGCCACAAATGGCTGATTTCTTGCCATTGGAATGGCCAAAGGTAGGTTTGCTTGAGTTGGTACAGGAACTACAGGTGTTACGGGTCTGAAACTTGGAGGAGTTGATTGTATCCTTTTGGAAACTGGAGTCCTTGCTACATCTCTCCCCTGTCTTCTAGGTGGTGATAGCTGCAAGTAATCAAATGAATTCAGACACTGAGTTTGAATCTTTCTCATAAAATGTAACAGCAGAATTGATTTGCTTGTCTTTCCTCAGTATGAGTCGCCAGATATACAGGTTTTGACCTCTTATAGGTCTGAAAAGAAATCACTAGCTGCACATCAAAACCAGCAATAAAAGATAGTATTTGATTGTTTCTCTAACTCTTAAGTAGAGTCCCACCGGGCGTACCAAAGTTGTTATCACCTAGATTTGCACCCTTGCTATAGTTGTGAAACTTTAGCAATCTAGAGTAACATGGGAATGATCTCGAAGTGTGGGACCTTGCGAAATGAGTTCAGACCTCCGAAGAAGGCCAGCTTCCTTAACTGGTTATCAAATAAAACTACTAAATCTTCAGAGGAAAAGGGAGAAGGAATGCTTTTGAATGAAAGATGAAACAGGAAAAACTTGAAAGTAAGGGTGATGCACTAGACTGATTAAAAGAAACCTTCATAGAACTGAGAAGATGCACAACATAACTAGATACAACAAGTAGACATACACAGATTCAAATGATTCTAGCAGAGGTAAGAGGCAGAATGATTGAGAGGAACAAAGATGTTCACAGACAGTCGCATGCAGATTTACACTAAACTAGAAAATCAGCAAAAGAGGTAAAATAACTTGCATATATTCAATAGGAAGGCATAGTTATAGTAGCAGAAAGATCTATTTCGAAATAAAAAAGCCTAAATGCCAAAAAATTTCCAACCTTATTTACATCTCATCCAATGTATATATAGCATTTACATGACCTTAGTCAATTACAAAGAACTTGCCTCATGAGGTGTAATAGGAAAATATATGCCCTTGAATGACTGTCCACCTGCAAGAAGTTATGGTGCAGAAGATCTGGAACTGGGGTAGATGGAAGATATTTTGGGCATTCAATGTGAGTAGCTCCATCATCTATCTTCAACAATGAATATATGAAATATCTGAAACAAAGTGGTGGAGAGATATTTCTGGTCATCAATGTGAGCTACTGAACAACCTCCTGCAACAATGAATGCAACAAATATCTGCATCTTGCCCAAAAATGGCCGCTGAAACGTCTAATCATCAAAACATGCAAATCCAGATCCAAAATTGAAAGTGAGAATATCCTTCTCAAAAACCTGCCAAATGAAAGAGGAGGCAAAAACATGCATTTTTGCCTTTTGCAGCATGTAGAAATTCGCCAAAATGGAGGAGATATGGGTAGTCAAAGTTTTGGTCAACTGCCTATGTATATCACTTTGCATCTACACTTGTATCGGCCTTTGAAACCTTCTCTGAAATTGCTTTTGCATATGCAAAGTGCTTTGTATATATCGGGCTGTGTCAGGCTGTCGGGATGACCTCCAGTCGAGTCACCGATGTGCAAAGTCTTGTCGAAACGTCTTTGCATATGCTTTTGCATTCGATGTTTAAAAAACTTTTAAAATTGCCTTTGTATATATAGTTGTACATGCATGTGCCTGTATACAACCGTTGACCTTTACCTTTTGAATCGGTCTTTGAAATGCACCTGACACGTGGCACCATCTGGTTAGTCGCTGAATTGATCTCTGGGACCCATCGCTGAAAAATACATCCTCCATTGGCCATCAGAAAAACCTTGAGTTGAGCTGCCAATGCACTTTGTCACGTTGAAAATCCCTTTGCATACTGCTTTGTATATTTCCTTGTATACAAATTGCGGAATCTAGGAGACTATCAACTGCTTTTTATTTTCCAGTCGGATCCGCCTTGCATATCAACTGTTGTATCTGACCTTTGTATATCGCATATACAATGCGAACATACAAAGGTAAACTGCATACAAACCACATGCATATACAAATAATTCATTTTAGCATATACAAAATCCTTTGTATATTCGATTGTATATGAAAACATACAATTGTAAATATACATACAATGCGTAGACCTCAAAAGATAATTAACTGTATTTGATTCCCCAGTCGAATCCGCCTTGTATGTTTTCTTTTGTATATTTCCATTATATATCGCAATATACAATGCACTCAATATTGAATTTGCCAAAATTGACTTATGGGTCGGGTCTGGCTTGCATATTGACTTTGTACCTTTGACTTGTATATCGCATATACAAGGCGAATATACAAGCAAAACATGCAAGCCGAGCACTTATATACTGTAGACACTTTACTTCGGCATATGCATGTAACCCTTGTATATCACTTTGTATATGACCCTTTGTATGTGTGAGCATACAACGCAAAAATATACAAAGGAAAACATGCATACAAACATGCATTTGAACTTGTACCTGCCCCTTGTATGCACACTTAGTGGGCCCCAGGCTTTGTATCTTGCCTCTGACCTGATGCACATTTGTCTTTGTATATACAGTTTTACATGAGACTTGTATATCGCACATATAATTGCCTTTGTATATAAGCGAACCCCACCCCTTTGTCTCTTCTGCTTGTATCATGCATCGGCTCATCAGAGAGAGTTTAAACTTCGCTGCTGATGATCAAGGTTTCGCCGATGAGAACTTGAGTGTGACCCTTTGCATGTGCGAACATACAACGACCAATGTGTATCGCCGATGTTCATTTTCCTTGCATCTCGCACATACATTGCGACTTGTATATAAGATACAATTGCCTTTGTATACAAAAACCCTTTGCATATGTGGACCCCACCTTTTGTATCTCCTGCTTGTAGCATGCATCGGCCTATCGGAGAGAGTTTGAACTTGGCTGCCGATGAACATGCATATGTTTCCTTTGTATTTGCCATTGGCCTGTCGGCAGGACTTCGGACTTAACTGCCGATGAACATTGTCACAGTGATGATTCCTTTGTCTATCTGCCTTTGCATATATGCTAATATATAATCACCCTTGTATATAAAGTGGACCCCACCTTTTGTATATTTCCTTTGCGTGTCACCGATGTACATTCACCTTGTATGTATGACTTTCATCTTTACTTTGCATCTATCATTGTATATTGCACTTGTACATATGAACATACAATGGCGAATGTATATGCAAATATACATTGAAAAATGCATACACAAATACTAAACATGAAACTGAGAAATCCCTGCAATAGAAAATACTTGAAGCTAAAAGATTTTTGGGTTTTTCTGGGTTTTCTGTAAAGATTCTCAAGGTGAGATTTTTTAGGATTTTTTGCAAGGCACAACATGAGTGTTTGAAGGATTCAAGCCCTTTGGGGTGATTTCCTAAAGGATTTTCAAGGAAAAATCAAGCTGAACTATTTAACTCTGGGCAGAGAAAAATAGGTCAACAGCCATATTTAGAGGACTCAAGAATCTACAGTGCCGTAAAACTTTGTTCGAGGGTTTGCATCCTGCTTATGTACAATGCAAATCTGATTCCTCACCTACCCTTTCCAGATACTTGTAGCATTCATTGCTACAAATCAAACAACTCAGCTATTTCGCATTAATGACCAGAAATATCTCTCATCTGCTCTATTCCCGTTTTCCACGCCATAACTTCTGGCAGGTCAGCACTCCCTTCAAACGCAGATATTTTCTGACAAAGCCCATGGGGTGAATTCATTGTAGCTGACTTAAGTCAAATGAAAAATGCTATATATGCACGAACATGAGATGTGCACCAGGTTGGAAGATTTAGTAATCTATGCTTCTGATTCCAAACAGAACATTCCTCTACTGTAACCTTGCCTTCTGATTAAATACATGCTGGTTATTTTACCTCTTCATGCTATTCTGACTCTATGTGATCTAAGAATGATGTGTTTGTGATTGTTTAATTCCTTCTAATCATCTCTTACTTCTTGCCTCTATTAAAATTAGCTTGATCTATGTATGTTAATTGGTGGTATCTAGTTATTTTGTGCATTTTCTCAGTTCTGTGAGGGTTCTTTTATTCAACCTGGTGTATCACCCCTTTCATTTCAGTTTCCTTCTAACCCTTTTCCCCTGCAAGCATTAGCACTAGGTTTAGATATATTCCTCTAACCATTAGGCTCAGAGGTAGGAAGTCAGCCTACTCCGGAGGTCTGATCTCAGTTTGCAAGGTCCCACACTTTGAGATCATTCCCATTGTGTCATTAGAATGCTTGGACTCTCTCCAAGCAAGGTGCAATTCTATGTGACAACAATCCTATGCACTACTTTTTTGGCAAATTAGCTCCAAGTATAAGGTCCATATGATGACTGATACTCTAGATTGGTGGCAATCCTTCAGGCACATTTTTTGATACAATGTCTTGGTACTCTGTTAATAATTTAGTTATCTCCTCCGGTGGTGGTTCTTTTCCTCTTGCCGTGATGGTTTCTACACTTAGGGTTCCACATTTCTTCAGAATCAATGCAAAACACATGTTCTCATGTCTCAATCCATCCAAACATTTCCTTCCATCTACTAAAAAGACTCTAGAATGTCCACATACTTCACTTTTAGGCTCTTCTTCTAAAGCTATCAAGATATGTTTCTTCCCATTTGATGTTATAGTATATGCATTCTTTCTTCCATCATGTATTGCCTTTCTATCATACTGTCATGGTCTTCCCAACAATATATGAAATACATCCATTGGCATAATATCACACAATACCTCATCAACATAAGATCCTATATAAAATTTCACCAAACATTGTTCATTTACCAATACCTTGTGCTCATCTTGAATCCATGCTATCTTGTATGACTTTGGATGTTTCAATCTCTCCAGGTTTAGCTTCGTCACCATCCCCTCTGAAACCAAATTATCAATACTACCACTATCAATGATAACTTTACAACATTTACCTCCTAATTTTCATCTTGTCTAAAACAAACATTTCCTTTGCGGTGGTTCCTCAATTATTTCTGCTTGAAACAAAGCTCTCCTCATGACTAAAGATTCTCCTTTCTCTGGCTTTCCCACTAAACTAGGTGATCCAACCAGTTCTTCCTTAGCATAAGCTGCTCTTGCATTGTTCTCTATCTTTTTGCTAGTACTCCCTTGATGACATTCAAATGCTCAATGTCCTTCACCTCCACACTTGAAACAGGTTCTCTTGAATGATCTCTTGTCAAATCCTCTTTCATCTTATTATCCTTCATTGCAGTAAGAATTATGACTTACTCTGTTGTTGCAGTAGAAATTTCTATCATCTCTTCAATATGAATTGTTGTCTCTTTCTTCTTTCTAATACGGGATACTCTCCTTGTTTTACTCCACATATGGTCTTCTCCTCCAGAATGTGTTCCTGAAATTTTCCTCCTCTACCTCTTTGTCTTTGCTCATGTCTCTTATTCAACTTTTAGCTCAAACTGGTATGCTTCTTCTATTGTTGTTATCCCTACCAAACTTAGTTCTTCTTGAAAGTTCATCCTTAGTCCATTTATGTACCTCACCACTTTCTCCTTGCTTGATTCACTATGTTCAGTCCTTATAATCATCTTATGAAATTCTTCACTGTACTCCATAGATTTCTCCTTTTGCCTTAGGTTTTTCAATCTCTTCAACAATTCCAACTCATAGTCAGCAGGTATGAACTGATTCTTCAACTTTGTCACCATCCTATCCCATTTTATGATTTTCTCTTTTCCTCTTCTATTTCTATCTAATTGAACTTCTTTCTACCAAATAGAAACATGTCCTTTCAACTTAGTTTTTGCAAATCTCACTCTCTCTGGATCTTCAATTTCCTCATATTCAAATTATTCCTCCATGTAATTTGTCCAATCAATCAATTCCTCAGGGTTTAAATTTCTGGTATAGTTTGATATTATCTGTTACCCATCTTAGAAACAATTTTCAACATCTTTACCTAATATGATTCTTCTTCTTCTAGGGTTTCTTAATTTTAGTTGGCTGATTAAAATTCATCATCATCACTTTCATCCTCATGTCTAGGGTTTAGTCCTCTTCTTCCATCCTCTTCTATAGAATTCAATCTAACTTTCATTGTTCTTATCATCTCTGTCATTTCTTCCATTCTTCCAGCAACATTGGCCATATAAATCATCCTCCTTGGCGTCATCTCTTCCTAGATCTGATGTGACTGCCCCAATTCAGTAATCTGAATACAGGGCTACAACTGCCTCACAATCAACACTCTATTTTCAAACACAAGTAGACTACCTTAGGTCAAAGCTCTATTCACCACAAGATCTTACAGAATGCCTTCTCTCCTAAAGGATTTGCAAACTTCACTCTGATACCACTTGGTGTAGTCAGTGATGGAGGGTCCAGAGAATGGACTATCCAAAATTACAGCTAGAGTAAACACAACAGAAACAACACAAACACAACACAAGAATGGAATGAAATGGAAGGTTTGTATTCTCAATATATCAAACTATTACAATGCTTATATGCTAGAAAAATGTAGGCTACAATCATGGGCTCACAAGCCTACTTTCTAGATTACAACATACATGAAAGATAAGGCATTGCAGCGCCTCCGGAAAAGAACTATCTTCTTATTCTATTATTACAAATCAACTACTGAACTAACTACCATCCTAGTGCATCTAAGAAATACTTATATATCATCTTCTAGATCAAAGAATCCTCTGCATCAACCTTAAGAGATATCAAACTCCAATGTAAGGTGAAATGTGTAGGTCAGCCTACAACTCTTAGTAATGCTCCGCAAATGAATGAAATGTGATGCGGTTCTTAATGAAGATCTATTTGGTCCCAAATTGCCTTGTGTGATGTTGCATTTAGCTCTGCAAGTCACAGGATTGCTCCGCAAACCTTGTATGCTCCAGCTAAATGCTGAATTATCTGCTCTATGAAAGTTGATGATCTTCTAATAGCGATATCTCTTTGTAGGTGAATCCAAATCTCATGAAATTTGAATATGATGTAGCTGACATAGTGTAGAACCTAATCCTGCTCCACAAGCTCTCAAAATGAAGATGTAGTAGAACGTGGTAGGAAATACTGAAACTGTAACTTACTAAAATGTTATTGAAGTGCAAGAAAAGAAAATAAAGTAAAATATTTTTGGTGGATGCAAGATTGCTCTTCAACTTGGGATGCTCCTGCATCACCTATCCTCCACAAACAATACAATATCCTCAAGGAGTGCTTTGGAGGTATCGATATCCACTAAAATACAAGTAAAAGTAGGATGGCTCATAATAGTGGTGGCATCATCAACCTTCAAAAGATGGGCAATAGCATTGCCAATGACCTTGTAATAGGACTCTACCCAAAAATAGAGAGGGAGATGGGGAAGTCATACCACAGTGACTTGATATTGAATGATTCTAAGAGTGGATTGAAGGAAGTAGACCATGGCTTGAGTGAGAGAGAATGCTTGCCCCACATCCACACCTGGTGATCCAAAATCAATTCCTTTTCATGCATAGATTTGAATGTCACAACGAAGAAACCCCTAGTGTAGGGGTACAACTCTATGTTTTCTTCTACAAGAGCTGCCTCAACTCTAAAACCCACAACTTCATGTCTACAAGAGAGGGCCAAAGGCTTGTAAACTTGTAGACTGGGCCATGAGAAGCATAAAACTATTCATTATCAATCATTGCTTGGTCACAGGTGATGATCGAGGAGGATTGAGAGTAGGGTATGGTCCAAGACTTTCCATGGGGAGGGTGAGAAGAAACCCCCCAACCAACAATGGTGGCATATGATGAGGGGGGCCATAAGCCACACCAACCATAGGAGTAGGGACACCATTAACAACCCCCGAGACTGTGCCATCACAATATGTGTTATGTATTCTAGATTAATGCCACTCAGTGCAAAATAATTAAATAGTAAAATTTTATTGAAAAATAAAAATAAAAAATCATAGAAATAGTTCTTAAAAGATTTTAAAAAATTATACCTTAAATTTGCATAGAAAATTTCACAACTCATTAGTTTGCATTATCCTTAAATTATTGACCGTTTGTTCCCTATAATTGACACAAATTAAAAAAATGCTAAAAAATATTTATTTTTAGTGTCCTATTTAGGCCAAAAAATGGGACACACTATTGTGTTGTCAACCTTCCTAGTTTGGTGGAGATGTTGTGCACATAGTGACCCCATCTTTTTTATCCCACATTGGTTGTACATTCACATCTCTTGGTGGTGTATGCTAGATATATCCACTTGTAACTCTTATATGAACAATCTAATCTATCATGATTGTATATTTGCATCCTTTTCTAGAATAGGATTATTCTCATTTTGGGTCTCTTATGCTTTCATCGGAACTCCTTGATCTTGGGTGGCTATTTGCATAACCAAATCTTACATGATCAACCCTAGTTATACACATCCCATTGTTAGATTTTCTATCAAATTTAATCACTTTGAGTGGTCATGTGTTATGATCCTAATATTAAATATTCCTAATTATAATAACGATAAGCACTTGTGGCATGGTTAACCTTGATAGTTTCATTTACTAGTCTTAGTTATTATTTATAATTCAGACATAGGTTTATACCATACACCATAAGTTTTTTTGTATGTATCCAAATTAACTCTTTTTTTTGTTGAAACAAGGACATCAATACCTAGTGCACAAATATTTTTAAATATTTTTTTTCTATTTTTTATTTTTTCACGTGTGTGGAATAGAGACCTTGATATTCGATGAAAAACCTATATTCACTAGAAAATAGAAAATACTATAATAATCAAATGAAATATATTCAAAATCATAATTTTTGGAAAGCTTATACTAAGGGATACATATTTACAAAATAGAATTTCTAAATGACTTCGTTTTATCCCCTAAAAGGTAAAGCAAAATTGGTTTTTTGTCAGCATTTTGATAGGTGCAGAGGAGACTCCATCGAGGGTTTGATTTAAGACTAGGGGGTTCTTTCCAAGGGGGGTTTATCTAACCCCCTTCAATTAAACCCCTTTATATGGAACCTCTCAAAGCTTAAATCATTAATTTTTCTAAAAAACATGTGATTTCAGACAAAAATCAGGATGTCACATAAGTGGGACACACTATTATGGCAGCACCCCAACTCTAGTTAGACACATCCCACTGTTAGATTTTCTATAAAATTTAATCACTTTAAGTGGTAATGTGTTATGATCCTAATATTATATATTCATAGTCATAATAAGAATAAGCAGTTATGGCATGCTTAACCTTAATAGTTTCATTTATGAGTCTTAGTTATTATTTAAGCTAACTTAGTTAGGATGAAGGGGTGTGTCCCTATATAGTTATGCATATAAATAAGGAAGAGAGGACTCTCCCAAACCATCATATTTTCTAATATTGAATTCACATATTATTTTCTGATTATTGAAGGTCACCCCCTTGAAGTGGTCTACTTTTTACTATTTTTTACATTTATTTCCAAAATATCATAACATCATGTCCTTTAGTGCATCTCTTCCTCAATGTTCCTTGAATAATAATTTCCTATAAACTTGATTTTTCCATCCTTTTGAAAAAAGATCCATCAAAAGTTCTTAGCATTCATGAGAACAAATGGGTGAATACATTATTTGTTTATACTAACTTAACTAATTCAATTTTGGACTAGTCTAACCCATATAATGCCTAGGGGAATGTAGCATCAAACCCTTATTTCCTCTATGTTTGAGTGTTCTTCTTATAAAAGTGGTTTTGTAAGACACTTATAGTTTTCTAAGCCATGAGAAGTTATTAGAAGCATTGGTTAATATAGGGTAGATTGTTGTCTATGTAGAGTAAAAAAATACATACTTTACCATTCTCACTCTATGTTGCACACTCATTTTAGCATCCATTCCCTTAGACATGTTTTAGGATTCATTAAACTTGTTTCTTTGCCTAAAAACCTTCAAAAAGGTACCATGATGACCTAACCCTTGTCCTTATCTATTTCCTATCTTTTCCCCTTCATATTGTGAACTTTTGACCACTTAGACATGAATGCAATTGCTTTAGTATCCTCTTGAGAAATGTTATTTTATAACAACCATAAAATGGATGCCTTTTGATTTTTCACATGTTAAAGTGGTTATTCTAAGATTTAGCCTTTATAAAAATGATTTATTTACACCTTTTACTTCTTTTAACATCTCTTGGTCATTCTTGTTGGCTATTTTCTCTTGGTTACTCTTGGATATTATCCCTATGATTGCCAGTTATTATTTTCCTAGTTATTCTTCACCATTTCTATAGCTATTTTCTCTTCTTCTACATAGCCAACATTCTATCTAAAATTCATTTCCCATAATCTCATGGCATTGAGTTGAACCATTACCTAATAATTCCTCCATACACAAAGCACATTACTCATTCTTAGAAAACCTCTGTAGGATTTATTTGTTGCACTTGTTGAATCAATCCACCACCTTCACACTTTGCAACTTAGGGATTACACACACTCCCAAACTTTCCAATCTATAGTTAAGATTGAGATACACCACCTATGGGATTGATTGAGGTAGTTTTCCATGCAAAATCAAACACTTTTCTTTTCCCAAACATAAACTTGTACTATTAATATCTCAATATTGGAAGATCATATCAAGATTCTATAACCACTGGGAGGATTTCAATGACAACACACATATTCATTGAATGTTTTGTCTAGATGCATGCAAAGGATGCCTCCATCTATTGAAGGTTAATAGCATATTTTATACAATAGACTCCATAGTTATATATTTCAGGAACCTTTGTTCTACTTTTAGACACCTATGTAGTTCTTGAGGTCACCACTATGACTTATTAGATCACTATTGTGGTTTCTAGGATACTACTATGATTCTCAGGTTGCCTCTATATGTGTTCTAGAATCTAGTTTTCAAAACTTTCTTCTAGTTTCTCTTGCCTACTACCTTCTTCAATCAACAAATTAGGGACACATGTTTCTTGCACAACATGTCATATTTTCTCTAAAGAAAAATAAAACCCTCTTTTTCATGTTTATACGATGAATTTGATTTTATCTCCAATTAGAGTGTGAAATTTTTGTTGATATTATGTTTACAAATGTTTTAATCGTATTGATATAGATTTACTTATTCTCATTCTTATTGATTTTAGGTTACTACTTTAGAAATTTTAGAATTTTGATTTGGTCTCCTAGGTTGTGGTCTTTCTTAGCCTATTAAGGTTTTATTTTTTCTCATCTATTTTGTTAAGTGTCAAGGTTTCTGATTAATCATGTATATTCTGATTTGATTTATGAAATATAATTCTTCATTTTCTTTTTTAATCTAGATTTTGATCTTTTGTGGTTGGTCTAAGGGTTGTTTTAACATTTTACCATTTCTTTTCATGTTGACTACATACTTTATATACCCAGGATCATGTTGCCTTTTGGCGAAGTGCCGAGGGGAGGAAGTGGAGATTCTAGATGGCCTTCCAGTGGTTCCACTCTTGGCGGCAGTTCTAGTTTTCCCACTGATAATTCTAAATGGGTCCCGCATTTGGACTTGGAAATTTCACCTCACCGTGAAGATAAAAATATAAAAATAGAAAAAGATGATGGTTGGGCTCCTCCTGATGTCATCCTAGAACCTGTTGCTGTATGGGGAAACTCAGATGATAAGGATCCACCATCCTTTGGCACTGCTCTAGCTACTTGATGGCCTTTTTATTTATTGTTTTTGTAATATTTTCTAAATTCTTGGCGTGGCCCATGACTCTATAACTTTATGTGCTCTACCCATGTGACTTTTGGGGTGTGCCTTTTAACCACCCACCCTTTTTTTGTGAATGTGTATTATTATCTTTCATTAATATAGATTTGGTCACCTATTCATAAAAAAAATTGTGTGAAATCCTAGTTCATAATTTCACTGCATTCACTAAGGAAATTAAGTTTGCAATTATTAAGACAATTCATGTTCATACACTAGACCCAAGTTCATGTTGAACCACATCTTGTTCAACTTCTTGCATTTAGAATAGATGAAATCTTGAGAATGTGGTGGAATCTAGAACCATAATACCTTATAAAATCTATTTCATTCCTAAGTTGGAAACCACAATTAAAAGAATCATGAACCCACACAGACAACATGGACATAATTAGTTATATATAGATTTGAAATTTGTTGTCAGTCATGATGTATAAACCATGGACTTGACTACCCTTATAAAATTAGATTGACTGTAGTTTTGATGTCCAATGGTTTTAATTGTGAAATCTATGAAGTTTGGTATAGAGCTCGTGTGCATGTGTTAATATTGAGGTAAAGGTAAACTGTGTTAACATTTAGGCACCTTCTTATGAGTAGTACTCTTCAGACCCTTGGAATTAAGACTTCTACTCCAACTTCAAGTTGATTAAATGAAATCTGGTGGCTATGTGTAAATCTGTGAATAATAAAATTTGATGGTCTTCAACATTAAATTCAATATGCCATTAATGTGTTCAGATGATTTTTTCAAGACAATTTTGAAACTCCAATTTCATGTCCATAGGTTTATTCTGAGTCAATTTGGAAAATAATACATGGTGCCACCCATTGAGCAGAGACTTGCTAAGCATAGATGGATGAAAATATAGGGGTCTAGAGGCAATGTGGTGACTATTTCGATTTAATCCTATTAGTTCAAGGAAATTAGATGATGTTTCCAAGATTGAAATATAGGGAAAATATATAAAAAACTAACTGCATGTCCATTTCACTTGAAGACATTTAACTATGCCAAAATGAAAACTTGGAATGTGAAAAACTACTAAAAATGGTTAGGGAATTGTCAAGTATAATGTAGTTGTAGGAGAAGCATCTTGATGCTAATGATGTGTTAAAGCTAGAATTTAAAGACCTATAGTGTAGTTTGTGGCATTGCGTAAAGGTTGAAAGTATGATATATGAGCCTGTTGGCAAATGGTCAGTGCTCCCTATGGGATTCATGACATAGACTAACCACCTCCTATGGATTCATTAACTCTGGCACTTGTAGCAAAAATTAAAAGGTCAACCTTTTAGTTTAACGATAATTGTGGGCCAACAATTGGTATTAGAGTGAAAGGTCACAGGTTCGAATCCCCCCAGGTAACGCTAGGGGGGTTTGTTGGCAAATGGTCGGCACTCCCTGTGAGTTTCGTGACATGGACTAATCACCTCCCATGGGCCTTTTGGTTTAACGGCAATCGTGGGCCAACAAAGCCTACCACTTAAGTGTGAAGATAGAGAATGAAGATGAGGGTTGTATATGGAAATGTACCATAGGTTGTTGGTACATGTGCATAACAAAAAGTTAATAAAGGATTGGTTAAACATGAAATGATGTTTATCTAAGCTTTGCATGCTGAAATGTGGCACCAAAAAGGTCCTATATGGAGGAGTTACATATGGGATATGTCACTTGATCAGAGTATTAATTGAATAACCAAATTGGGCCTTGTTTAAAGGTGAATTACAAGGGAACCTATTTTCTTCTCTATAGAAATGCTACAATCAATGAAAGCTACCTTGGAGCTAGTTTCAAATGAATTGCCACATAATTAAATTAGTCTTTTCCTACCTTGAAGTCATGTAAATGAAGCTTAAATTTGGGTCTTAGGATCAAATTCCACATTGAATATTTGCAACCAAGTGGTTGAGTAAAAACTTACTAAGTTCTAAGCTATGAGTCTATTTAATATTGGTTAATACTATTTGTAAGGGGTTTGAAACCAACCGTTTTAATGCATTTTTCTAGTTTCCTTACTTAATTTTTTTTGTCTTTACTAGTTATCTAAACATGAGAAATGTTTTGATTAAGGTAAGTTCATTTTGAAGGGACCATAAATCCTATACAAACCTCAAGTTTTGATAAGACTTGAATCCTTACACTATTGTAGCCAAGCTGCCCATGGGAATTGTAAGCACCAAAGTCACGCACATCCTCCATGAGGACCCCTATGATGAGTCATAATCCTTGTCACGCACATGTAAGCATGAAATAACATCCTCTCAACAACAATTCTCTTGGTGATGTGTCTTTTCTTCCTCCTTATGTTGTTTCCCCTTTGTCGATTTCTCCCTCTCTTCGCTTTTGACACTTTTCAATTTGCATTTCCTGTGCTTGTGACCCTGTTCCTAAGCCTTGTATGCATCTTGCAGGTGAGTTTTCACCTTTCCCCAATGTTTTTCATCCACCCACCCCTATAGGCATTCTAGAGGTCCTCCCTAGCCATCTCCCGCTTTCAGTTTTCAGTTTCACTCAACCAATCCAAATCTCCCCCTATTATTTCTAGATCTCCCATGGGAGATCCTATTTTTGCAAGTGGAGATTTGGATTTTCACACGATTGACCTATTTCTAGGAGCATATCCCCTCCTTTTCATCTCCTCTAACATCTCTCATCATGCACTTCCACCCAGGTTCCCTCCTTTGAGGGTCGCCCATGGGTTACCCTTGGGCGACCCTAACTGGTGAAAGGGGTGACTCATGGGTGACCCTATCGTGTTTTCAACCACGGAAAAACTTGAGTTTCTAACTCCAAAAAGCTCCATTTTCACTTGTTTTTCTTTCTATTTGCATGGATTGTCCTACCAAATATAGAGTTAACTATTTCGTGCACCTACACATGCATAATTATCACTATTTTATCATTAATTAACAACTCATGCATTCCCATGGACTCCTTCTTCTTCACTTCTTCTTGAGTGATAAGCTTTTACTGGGTAGATCACTCCAATATTAGCCCAAATCACTCTTGAATCTTCTAAGTTAACTCTCCAATCAAATTGAGTTAGCTCTCCTTCTTCCAACCTATAAATACCCCCTCCCTCAAGCACAAAGGGAGGCAATTTCATTTGTGGACATAGCTCTTGCAAGTTATTGTTCTCCAAATCAAGCATTCTCATGTTCATACAAGACATAGGAGCCTTTTGCTTTCATTTTTTTAATCTTGATTAGCTTTTCTAAAAGCTCGTTCATGTCCATACGCTGCTCACATCACAAGCCATAGTGCTCATCAAGCTGTCATTGAGCTCTTTTCAAAGCTTCAAAGATTATTTTGCTTCCATTTCCTTTTTGTTGCCAAGAGGATTACCCTGCTACTACAAGAGGGTTTGAGGTTGCCATTACAAGGATTTCTGAGGGTAGTGGAGGCTCACGTGTCTCTAGGTTCCTTTATGTTTTTTTTCATTTCATAGTAATTAGATAATCAAAACTTTGTTCTTGGAATAGTAAAATCCATGTTTGCTTTTTCCTTGATAGGCTAAGTAGATTTACATTATTAAATTAGTCTCCCTTTCCAAAGTTCATAGATTAAAAGCAATTTCCCTTTCTTAAAATTAATTGATCCATCTATTCAAAAAATGAACAAAAACATAGGCTACATTGCATTAGATAACTTCATCATAGCTTGCATACATTTTCTAATTCCTAGAAAAAGCACTTTTGATTTCTAAAAACATAAAAAGCACAAAAATAAGTTTTGCATTCATATAGGCTTGCATTCATAAAATCCAAAAAAGAAAAAAAAACATTAGCAACTTAGAAGGTTTGCAAACCCTTGGTCTCAACACAAGGTCAACTATAGTCAAACATTGGTCAAAACCCTTGATTCCATCACAAGGTCAAACAAAGTCATTAGAAAGTCAAACCTTAGGTCACATAAACCCTAAGTCAAAACCCTAGGTCAATTCAAAGGTTAGCTTAAACCACCTATCTCTTGTCTTGGCTCATAAATGTGCCCTTGATTGAGAGGTGAGTGGATGAGGGCAATCCTTGACGAGATAGAGGAGATCCATTCTAGACCGCAACAAGACCCACTAGTCATTCAACAACAACAAGAGAGATTTAGACAACTCCTGATACAACAAGCATTCATCCAACAACATGAATTACAATTGAACATCAATGAGAACAACAACCTACCCACACAATGGTGGAACATTATGAATCCAAACAAGAGAATGGTGATTAGTGACCCTTCGGGTCATATACTTATCTTTACCACCACGGTCATAGAACACAGCATCCACACAAGAGCACTACAACACAAGTCCCAAGACTGGCTGACCCCTCTTTGTGAAGTCCATCTCTCCAACAAGCTAGACCACCCTCGTGTTTTGCCTCCTCTTAACTGGCTACTTTGACGAGAGTAAGAGTGACGTGGCTATTCACCCCGTGGCAAGGAGAGAAGGGTCTGTGTGCATGCCAAAACCAACTCGACCACCCCAGGCCACCGATGTCATGATTTTGAGCGTACATATTTTGGTGAACCTGATGTGAAGAAAAAAAACTTTTGTTTAGGTTGTTCACGTTCCAAAAGATCAGATCCCATCAAAACCTTAAATCATTCAACACTTCAAAAAGGCTTTCAGACATTACCAATTTATTCTTCATATCCACTTTCACCACTTTTGCTCTTGTCACCTTCACCTTCACTCATTCTATTTATTCTGCAGTGTCTATGACACCCCTAAATATGATGGAACCAGATCTAAACTTAGGGAATGTTGCCTCTAGGGAACTTGAAACTCCCTCTTTCAACGGGTATGTTCCACCTCACCTAGATGCACCAATTAGGAATTGCTATGATTATGAAGACTCTGACTATGAACAAGACCAAAGCTTGAACCTAGGTGTTCTCTATGTTTTAACAATCCTACTTGGGAGCATAACCCTACCATACCAAATGAACCTCACAAAGCTAGGAGAATTAAACTAAGATTGAAAATCCATCAACTGGATCAACCATCCACAAGTACCTCAGGTACTCATCTTGATGAGGAAGTAAAAAGGTTAGAAAGACATTTTCAAGAGGTAAGAGATGCCTAAGAAGCACTAAAAGTTGCCCTACAGGAAGAACAAAGAGAAAATGTTGCATGAGAAGAAGTACAGAATCATGACAACACTCGAAGAGAAAATCCTAGAAATAAGTAAGTGCCTAGAGGTCCCACTCCTACAAATCTAATTGTGACTCTAGTACAAAGAATTAGAACCCTGGAAGCATAGTAACTTGGTCCATAAAGAAGACATAATTCATATGACAATATTAGAGTAGAACAAGACTAGAGGGCATCTCAAAATCCCCCTATCTCAACTACTATTCAAGAAATGTGAGTAATGACACGTTTCTAAATGGGAACCCTCCTATTCAGAATAATCAAGCAATGCTAGGAAGCCAAGCAAATCAAACAATGGGTTACCAAAACCCCCCTATAGGATTAATGCTATCAACTCCTCAATCGTAAAGTGCCTTTCTGGGGACATACCTGGACTACTTGAAAGAACCACTTGACTTAAACATAAGAAACATTCAATTGCCTCGACCATTACCTAATCTCCCAAAGTTCAAAGGAGAGGGTGATCCAAATTCGCATATTAAAGCTTATACTACTGTGATAAGAGAACTCCCTTGGGATGGAGTTGGCACTAAGATATTTCCAAAGACCCTAGAAGGAATAGATCTACATTGGTACTATTACCTATCAGAAGTTTCAATACACTCATTCAGGTAGTTAATCAAAGAGTTTTTCATGGCTTTTGACATGAACAAACTAGTAAAAATAGAAATCAGGAAATTCTTAGCCATGAAACAAGAACCGAACAAATCAATAGCCTATTTTTTTACTTAATGGAAACAAGTGCTCTATTCTTCAACTAGTGCTCCAAACATGGACCATCATGAGTTATGTGACCTTTTCTTGCATGTCTTAAACAAGGATATGAGAGAAGATGTTCAGAAGTTACCCTACAAATCCTATGAAGAGGCCTTGGAAAGTGCTTTAAGAATTGACCAAGTAGCTATTGATAGTCACAAAAGTGTTTATGGGTCAAATGGAAAACTAATGAGGGAGGACATGGGAACAATGCTCCTATCATTAAGATTCTCAAAAACAATAAAAATGCAACAACATATGGGGTGACATATCAACCCCCTGTCCGGAAAGTAAGGGATGATTATAATGGAAGAGACTATTACCCTCCCAATGTTAATGCAATTGATCGTCTGACAAATAATGTGTATTTACTAAGGGAGAATTATCAGAGTTGGAATCATAATGGAAATGGTAATGATAGAAGGTATGAAAGACCCCCTTATGAGTACAACTAATTTTTTTCTTTGCATAGAACAAGGGGACACAACACGAAATCCTGTAGAGAGTATAACAGATTCATATCAAGATTACCAAAAGACCAACAATGGTTGTTCATAGAAATGTTCTTGAACCCGCAAGAGGTCACACCAGATAATGAGGGCACAAGACAAACCTAAGCCCCGATAGATCTGCAGAATGCTAACATGAGAATCTATTAAGACCCATTTCTTGCGCATAAGGATACATCAGCTACGAATCAAAATGAGGTAGCCCAAGGTAACAACACCAATATCCCACCATAGTTAGTACAAAAAGGAGAAGCTAGTATGTTGCGGTTGGTTGAAATACTACATAATGAAGAAGAGAAAGGAGATCTTGAAAATGAACAAGAGGAAATACATGAAAGCACCATTTCAGTGGTTGAGCCAATACTAACACCGATCGGACCCTACGAACTCATTAAAGATTTAAAGAAAACCTACACACACATATTTTTCATTGACCTTCTTAGGAATTCCCCCTCACATCGCTCAACACTATTGAAAACAATAGGGTTAGAGTATCTCGATCAAATTACACCTCCACCTAGTGAGCAAATCAACCATGTGGATTTCGACATAAGCCCACTGAATTTTGAGCTCAAAGACCTAGGTTTCTTCTTTGACTTAAAACAAATGCCTTTCGAGGTAGATTTAACCAAGAAAGGATACCCTGCACTATACTTACAAGTATGGATCTATGATACCTTCATCAAAAGAACACTAATTGATGATGGAGTGGTAGTAAACATAGTTTCGTTCTCTCTTTTAGAGAGAATAGGTTATGGGCACACTAATATCACTGCTTCTTGAGACACTCTACGTGGGTACGATAATTTAAAAGCCACTACCATAGGAAAGATCATGCTTCTTGTAACTCTAGGACCTAAGACTGTCCCAACCATGTTTCATGTCATCGACAAGGACATAGGATATAATTTGCTTCTTGGGAGACCATGGATACACAGGATGAAAGCTATACCATCTACGTTATTTCAGGAGGCTCAGTTCCTACATTTAGGGAAAGTGTATGTTGCGAAAGGGGATCTAGAACCTTTCAGCATGCTAAAATCAAACACATCAAACAAAAGCATAGGCATCCCCATAGATTATGAGATTCCTACAAATAAGCTTTTAGTTCCTAGTCCTACGCCACAATCAATATTCATCAAGAGGACAAAGATCCCAGAAAAGACTATAAACAATGTAGAGATGAAAGCCTTGGAAAGTGAGGCATTACCAAAGAAAAAAGAGGTCATTCCCAAAGAAAAGGCAGTGAAAATCATGGAATGGATAGAGAAATATGGACCTCTCCAATTCCCTTTGGAAGTACTCATGATCAATCTACAACCATCTTACAAACTCTTTCCTTGCATAGGGGAGAAGCCTCACAAAACTGAAGGACCAGTATTTAAAAAACCTACGTTAGATTTGAGATATGTAGACCCTCATGCTTTCTCATATCCTAAAGAAGACATGATAGAGAGTTCTACTCCTCTATCACCCTTGAGTGAATCACGTGTCCCTGAGACACCAGAAGAAAGTAAGTCATATGAACTTCTCACACCAACAGAAGAGTCATATATACCATTAACACCAATGGAGGATGTATAGTCTATTGACAATGAATCTACCAACATGATAGTTCTACCAAGGATGTTCATAGTATCTCAGCCACAAGTGCAACCCACCACTTCTACCTCAGTACAGTCAAATGAGCTTGGTGAATGGGAAGCACCCTTAGTGCAAATTGAGATCATTGAGAGACTCCCAGACGAAGATGAAGAGAGTGAGGGTATGTTTCATAAAGAATAGAAAACGTGAGTGTCAGTCAAAACTAATAATCCTATCATCTTTGAGTTGCTAGGAAGCTACATTAGATATTCTATGGATTTGAGACTTGAGCCCAATGGGAGGACGAGTAGAAGCTATGTCCCTCCTGATGAGCAAAGGGAGCCTCAAACTCCCTTTGAACTATTATAGTTTTTACAAAACATTTAGGGTAGACAAGACGTAAAGATTTACATGCAAGAGCAATTCGACATGCTAATGGAATTGCTAAGGTGCGATGGAGTCTTGTATTGGACCCCTTCCCATCAACAAGCTTTCCAAGATTTGCTTTGTCTCATGTTACCAAGAGAAACCACTAAGCTGGAAATGATATAATCAAATGATAAACCCTATAGAGTAGGAGAACTTGTCCTAAGAAGAGGTAGCACAAAAAACAAAAAGAGAAGATGAAAGAGAACATTTACAGAAGACTGAAAGGGTCCTTATATGGTTAAAGAAGATGTTAGAAATGGTGCCTATCTCTTGTGCAAAATGGAGGGAGAGGAATTTGGCAAAACGGTCAATGCCTTTCACCTCAAGAAATACTATGTCTAAAAATCATAAAAATCATAAAACATAAAATACAAAAAAAATAAAATATCCCAAAAATCCAAAAAAATTATAAAAATAAAAAATGTCAAAAAGAATTTGTTTCTTACATTTCAGTATCATTTTGTTCATCTTGCATTACAGTGAATGACTTGCTCTTATATTTTTTTCATTTCACTAAAGAGTCTAAGGTTGCCTAGGTATATGTGATCCTTTTAGGTCTTGAGATTCCCCATTTTCACAATCACCATTCTCCCCCTTCATTCCCAGTGATTCTAATCAAAGCCTAACTCTTAGCTTTACACTGATCCCAGTCTTAATGAGTTAAGATGTTAAGTCTAAGAAAAGTCAGTATTCAAACCTATAGTGTTCGAAGGAAGCTTGCAAGTAGACCTTCCCAATTCTTCCATAGTAGAAAGGAATTCCAACTGGATTATGAATTTTTTTGGTGGAGCTCAGCCCCTTATCTTCCCTGGCCAAAAACATCAGGGGGATCAAAACTCCAAAGGAAGCAATCTAAAATACAAGTGAATAGAAAATGAGTGATCAAAAAAATAGTGTTGAGAAAAGTGAGAATTGAGAGATGAAATCATTGCATATCCAAAGTTCCAAAAGCATTCATTTCATAAAAAGTCAAAAATCCAAAAAATGAGAAAATCAAGTGAGGAATTATAGAAAATACAAAAAAAAAGAGTAAAAGCCAAAAAAAAGAGAGAGTTACAAAAAATAGTGAAAGAGAGAAGATTGTTGAATGTTCGTACTCTTGGGTGGAGATCAGTCTAAGATCGAAGCTTGGGTGACATTTTAACAAAAGAGATAAAAGAGAAAGGAACAAAGCACACACGCACTAGCTGAGTAAAGCCAAGAGTCTAGTAGTCTTTAGGATTATTTTCTATCTAGGGACCCTGGTTCTTTCCCATTTATCCTTTACCTCGGGTCTATCTTGCTTTCCATCTATGATCTAAGTCTAGCGAACATCAATAAAATTTGTTACTTGTCTAAGTTGAAAGCTTTTTTGATTGTCTTATTTAGATAAGGATCAATGTTTAGCCTCTAGCAAAGCTCAAATTCAAAAGCACTCCATCTCACTCCCACTCCCCACTCGGGTTCTAAATTCCTAAATCTCATAGACTTGAATAGGTCTCTTATGCTAGAATAACCTACAATCCCCTGGATTGAAAATCATATTAAAGAGTAGTCATATTGTTTGTTCCATAATGCATTCATATCAAATTCAAAAAAGAGTTCCAAAGCAATAAAGTCAATTCCATAACTCATGACAATCTATAGAAGTAAAAGTTTCATTTCAAGCATCCCTTGTGTTCTTGCATCTGCTTATCGTAACCTACATTTCATATATATTCCAAAAAATAACAAAAACATGTCATCGTTATCATGCCTACATTCTTAGAGTTGAAGGTCAAAACATAATCAAAGAGTCATTAAAACCTCCAAAGTGCACAAGAGATGAGTACTCATATGGTAGAAAAACAAACTTTCATTGATACATCAGAAGTTTACATTCACAACAGTGCAAGAGCTAGGACAAAATGATCTCAAAGCAAAGTAGCACTCTCCTAACATCTATGATAAGCAGGAGCAAAAATGTCAGTGTGTCACCTAGCCGTAGGGGGCACACCAGTATTAGCTAGAAGAATCTCTTGAGTTAGCCTAGTGAAGGGGGCAACCAAACCAATGTTGATCTCACGAATGAAACCCCTCCACTCTTTAACGCTACCTGTAAAGCAAAGAGATGTGGTGACTCTTGGTAAAAAGGAAAGAAAGGAATGGACAATAAGAGATTAGAAAAATAATAGAAGACTCATGTGATTGTTCGAGATGCCAGGTAAGATCTAGTTGTCGTATCACCTCATCAAAGTGAGGAGGTCTAAGCATTGTGATGGAACCCTTAGTTATATCATCCTCATCAGAATCTACATCTTGTGCACCCTCTGTTAGTCCCTCATCATATAAGTCATCCCTATTAGGAACGTAGTCCTTGTCAGTAGAGTTAGAATCATCCACCACAATGAATCCTCAGGAAGGAACTCCTCTCCCTCCCCTCTGTCCACCTCTCATTGTCCTAGAAGCTCTGGTAATCAAAACTCTAGGAGTCAAATGGGTCCAAGCAACAGTCCTCTGACCAATCTCACCCATCTCCTAAATGGATCTATAACAAGTAGGTACTAGGGGTAACTCCTCAGGAAAGTCCTCACCAAACTATTATAAGACACACTCAACACAATGAGCCTCAACTAGACCATTATGATCCAAAAGCTCTGATACGCTAAGATAGTGCTCCCTGATCTAATCATCATGCAGCCATGCACCCTCTATATCTACATAAGGGTCAGAGATCATATGTGTCTATAAGAGTAGCCACATCACGTAATGAAGTATCAAAGTGGCCCACATGAGCCAACCTAGTTTATCTTGGTAGTCACCTGTCAAGAAGAGGAATCTTCTTTTGATAAGGCTTGATATGCTCAAAGATCCAAGTCATGATCAAAGAAGAGTGGCTAAAAGTAAGAGCTCCCTACTATGCAATAGGATGTCTAGCCCCTAAGTGTAAATGTTGCCCTACTCAATGCCTTGTATAATTAGTTCCCAACACCATCTCAAGCGAGCCTAGACTTTGTCTCTAGATAGCCTCGATGCAATCAAACCAATCAAGAACATCCTCAAGTGAGGAATGCAAAGTCATGGTATGGAGGTGAGCTGAACTCTAGTCTGATCCTTGGGGCGGCTCATCCCCGTAATCTGTGCCCAAGAAGTCTTGTCCTCAAAGGACTCGCTAGTTGGTAGAATGAGTGGGTGTCCTCTCACAAGAACCCCTAGAATGCGGTACACATCATACAAAGTGATATTCCACTCTCCTAAAACCTAAAGGAACCTAAACGTGTTCTTTTATGCATTCTAATAAGTCAATGTCACAACAAATGCATGCCACAGGATGTACAACTGGCACATGACAAACCCTAGCCAAGCCTGCTCTCCTCAAGATAGAAAGCTCATCGGTAGATAATGAAGCATACATCTTTGAGAGCCACAACTTCTCGTGATTGGCATTCCAAAGGATCCTCATATCCTATCAATTAGAAAAGGCTTTAGATTAGATATCGTCAACTCAGAAATCCCTAAAAATAAAAAATCGTAAAACTTGCAAGAAATTTCACAAAAAAAAACATATAAACCATCAAAATTGCAATAAACAAATAGATTCAATGTTCAAATTAGATTGAAACAAGGTTAGGTAAATGTCATAAGACATCAAATTTTAGTTAGAATTAATCTATTAGGGTTGCCCCTTTCATCAGACCGGATCTCCCCTGGGTGACCCAGATGTTTAGTAGGATCTTCCCTGGGCAACCCTGTTGCACAAGCAGATTTCCACTGGGAGACCATGTTGCTCAAGTAGGTCTCCCCCAAGTGACTTGACTAGAAAATGGGGTGACCCTATGTGACTATCCCTCAAACTAAAGATGCTCTAAAAACCTTTTTTCTTAGCTGATTTCAGTAAATGAAAAACCAATCTTTCTCCAAACGACAAAACAAAGACAATGCAACAGAAAGAATCATAAAAAATAGACAATTTCAAGAGAATTTTCACAAAATTAAAACTAGAGTTTGGAGAAGGGTTTTTCACTATTTGCGTATCTGATTCTCAGCAGTAGAATAAGAGGCAGCCATCTTTGCGATCTCCTCGGAGATACCTACCCAACGACGACTCACACGATTGATTCTATCGCCGATTCACTCGAATTTCACTAATTTGCTCACTTTTTCTCTCCCTTAGCTTAGTTTTCTTTATGCATTTCTTATATTAGTGTTTTCTTTTATGCATCTCTCATGCATTTATTTTGCGTGCATTCATTCCCACAGGTCTCACTGACAAAGGCAAACAACTAGTTGAGCTCAAACGATCTGTGGTATGTTCGTCATTTCAGTTTTCATGATTCGTTTTGATATATTTAGATGCCAAACTAATGCTAGTTATTGTAGGTACAATTATAGATAAATCAATAATAGGCAAGGCCTAGTTCCAGAATGGGACCTAACTATCATGTAGACTGTCGTCCCAGATGGGGCAAATATGTAAGCACCAAAATCACACACAGCCTTCATGAGGACTCCAATGATGTGTCATAATCCTTGTCACATACATGTAAGTGTGAAATAATATCTTCTCAGTAGGAATTCTCTTGGTGATGTGTCTTTTCTTCCTCCTTGTGTTATTTCCCATTCGTCAATTTCTCTCTCTTGGCTTTCGACACTTTTTTGACATTTATCGATTTGCATTCTTGTGCTTGCGACCCTATTCCTAAGCCTTGTATGCATCTTGTAGGTGAGCTTTCACCTTTCCCTAGTGTTTTTCATCCATTCCCACCCCTAGAGGCATTCTTGAGGTCCGCCCTAGCCATCTCCCGCTTTTGATTTTCAATTTCATTCAACCAATCAAAATCTCCCCCTATTATTTCCAAATCTCCCCTGAGAGATCCTATTTTTGCAAGTGGAGATTTGAATTTTCACACATGTCTGACCTATTTCTTGGGGCAGATCACCTCCTTTTCATCTCCTCTATCATATCCCATCATGCACTTCCACCCAGGTGCCCTCCTATGAGGGTCGCCCATGGGTCACCCCCGGGCGACCTTGACTGGTGAAAGGGGTGACCCATGGGTGACCCTGTCATGTTTTTAGCCACAGAAAAAACTCAAGTTTCTAACTCGAAAAAGCTCTGTTTTCACCCATTTTTCTTCCTGTTTGCATGGATTTTTATGCCAAATATAGAGTTAACTATTTCATTCACCTACACATGCATAATTATCTCTATTTCATCTTTAATGAAAAATTCATGCATTCCCTTGCATTTCCATGCATTCCTAGTTCTTAACTTCTTCTTGAGTGATAAGCTTTTACTGGGTAGATCACTCCAATTTTAGCCCAGATCGCTCTTGAATCTTCTAAGTTAACTCTCCTTCTTCACCTCTCATCCCTTCTTCCAACCTATAAATACCCCCACCCTCAAGCATAAAGGGAGGCAATTTCATTTGTGGACACGGCTCTTGCAAGTTATTGCTCTCCAAATCAAACATTCTAATGCTCATATAGGACATAGGAGCCTTTTGATTTCATTTGTTATCTTGTTTAGTATTTCTAAAAGCTCATTCGCATCCATACGCTGCTCACATCACAAGACACAGTGCTCATCAAGCTCTCATTGAGCTCTTTTCAAAGCTTCAAAGCTTATTTTTCTTCCATTTCCTTTTTTTCGCCAAGAGTATTACCCCACCACTACAAGAGGATTCAAGGTTTCCATTATAAGGATTTTTGAGGGTAGTGGAGGCTCACGTGTCTCCAGTTTCCTTTATGCTTTTTTTTCATTTCATAGTAATTAGATAATCAAAACTTTGTTCTTGGAATAGTAAAATCCATGTTTGCATTTTCCTTGATAGGCTAAGTAGATTTGCATTATTAAATTAGTTTCCCTTTCTAGAGTTAATAGACTAAAAGCAGTTTCCCTTTCTTAGATTAATTAGTCCTTCTATTCAGAAAATGAACAAAAACATAGGTTACATTGCATTAGATAACTTCATCATAGCTTGTATACATTTTCTAATTTCTAGAAAAAGCACTTTCCAAAGTTAATAGATTAAAAGCAATTTCCCTTTCTTAGATTAATTGATCATTCTATTTAGAAAATGAATAAAAACATAGGTTACATTGCATTAGATAACTTCATCATAGCTTGCATACATTTTCTAATTCCTAGAAAAAGTACTTTTGATTTCCAAAAACATAAAAAAAAGCACAAAAATAAATTTTGCATTCATATAGGCTTGGATTCATAAAATCCAAAAAGAACAAAAACATTAGCAACTTAGAAGGTTCGCAAACCTTTGGTCTCAACACAAGGTCAACTATAGTCAAACTTTGGTCAAAACCCTTGATTCCATCACAAGGTCAAACAAAGCCAACGCAAAGTCAAATCTTAGGGACCACACAGACCCTAAGTCAAAACCCTAGGTCAATTCAAAGGTTAGCTTAAACCAACTATCTCTTGTCTCGGCTCATGAATGTGCCCTGGATTGGGAGGTGAGTGGGTGAGGGAAATCATCGATGAGATAGAGGAGATCCATCCTAGACTACAACAAGATCCACTAGTCATTCAACAACAACAAGAGAAATTTAGACAAATCCAAATACAACAAGCATTCATCTAACAACACGAACAACGGTTGAACATCAATGAGAATAATGACCTACCCACACAATGGTGGAACATCAAGAATCCAAATAGGAGAATGGTGACTAGTGACCCTTTGAGTCATATAGATAGATATCTTTACAACCATGGTCACAGAACACCTCATCCACACAAGTGCACTACAACACAGGTCCTAGGATTGGTTGAACCCTCTTTGTGTAGTCCAACTCTCCAATGAGCCAGACCACCCCCGTGTTTCACCTCCTCTCGACTGGCTACTTCCATGAGAGCGAGAGTGACATGGTAGTTCGCCCCATGGAAAAGAGAGAAGGGTCCATGTGCTCGATAAAATTGACTTTACTAACCTAGGCCACTGATGTTGCAATTTTGAGCGTACGGGAACATCCCTCCTATAACACAAAGGGTCAATCTATACAAAAATGGATCCCAAATAGGCAATCCACACACCCTTCACTCAGGGGTGATAGTCAGATACCAAGGTGGGAAGACCCTTCTTCTTGCGATGAACAACCATATAGAAAGCATCACTATCTAAAACATCCGAATGGGGAGAGAGGATAGGGGGTTCTCTACCACATCCTCCACCAAAAACACCTCTTGCATGGAGGGAGAATGACAATTCATGGAAGTCAAAGGCCACACAAAATCTATAGACATAGTTGGATCATGGGTCTCATTACCATGAGCCATGGGAGAAAGGGGAACTGACGAGGGAGCAACCAAAGATGAATAAGAAGAGATCTCAGTAGGAATCAAGGGTATCACCTCCACACTAGCCCTAGGGGAATCACCACAAGAATGAGATCCACTATAGGGGAAACCAGAGAAGGCTTGCCATCTTGAGAGTCATAGTCACCAATAGTCAAATGTTTAGTGAGGGCATTCTGCAGCCAAGAAGATTGGTCTACCTTGCGACAAGAAGAACAATTAGATGCCAAGTGATAGATGGAGAAGCAAAAATTGTAGAGGAACGGTAGACCCTCATAATCAAGTGACTAAGTCCATGGCTTGTCCCCCACTAATAATACAATATCCCCAGGAAGTGCCTTGGAGGTATTGATGTCCACTAAAATACGGGTGAAAGTAGGATGGTTCATGAGAGTGGTGGAATCATCGACCTTAAAAAATGGCCAATAACATTTCCAATGGTCTCATAACAAGACTCAACCCAAAACTAAAGAGGGAGACGGGGGAGTCTACTCCACACAGCCTAATATTGAGCGGTTCCAAGAGTGGATTGAAGGAAGTAGACCATGGCTTGAGTGAGAGGGAATGATCACCCCACATACACACCTGGTGGTCCAGAATCAAATCTCTGTCATGTATAGACTTGAAATTTACAATAAAGAAACCCTAGCATAGTGGTACAACTCAAATTTCCCTTTGACTATAGGCTGCCAAGACTCCAAAACCCATAAATTTAGGTCTAGGAGAGAGGTCCATAAGCTTGTGAACCTGCATACTAGGTTGTGAGATGCATAAACCTTTCATTATTAGCCATTGTCTAATCATAGACGATGATTAGGGAGGATTGCGAGCAAGGGAAGAACCAAGTCTTACCATAAGGAGGGAAAGAAGGATCCTTTCGACTAGTAATGGTTGCATTGGAAGGGGGGCCATAATCCACACCCTTCACATGGGAAGAAACACCAATAGTGATCCCCGAATCACCTAAGCCCAAAGCTCCAAACTAGGCCTTCACATCCTCACCATTCACCAAAACTTGCACATTACCATCACTATGGGAAGGTGCACAAGGGACAAACATAATAGGGAAAACCCATGCGCCATTGATAGAACCTACAAACATGGGTGTTGACTATAGGACACCAAGAAAAGGCCTTGGAGCATTGCTAGAAGTCGTGCAGGAGCTGTTGCCGCTACCAACAAGAGCATCAATGAGACCCGTAGCCACAACTACAAAAGGGAAGTCTGTGAACGAGCCTAGCTGCAAAGACTCAATCTAGGGAGTGCCATTGAGAGAGAGCAAGAGTGTTATTTCAAATATGTCTTCTCAATTATTCCCTTATTTTCTCAAATATTTATTCTCAAACATGAGTAATGTTGTTATAACCATGTTTTGTAATTCAATTGAGTTTTGATCAAACCTACTATGTGCTTATTGAGAGATAATTTTAATTTAAGGCTATGTGGAGCTATTTTTTTTATCTATGTATGTATTTGGTGATCTTGTTCATGTTTCTTCATAGTTTCATTATCATTAGACTTTACAGGTCTTCTTATGGTCTTAGTTGTGTGTATACTAGTGAAGCAAGATTGTTTTTTTGGGATTCATCTTCTCAACCAAATCATATTTGACACTAGCACAAAATAGACTCATTTATTCCTTTATTTGTCTCTATTTTTTATCAAATTAGTTAGAATTAGGATTATATTTAGATTTAAAATAGGATTGAAACTTGTAATCTAGTTTTACAAAGCTGAATTTATGTGATTGCAAATATAATCATCACTAGTTTTACATGTTAGAATGATTTGTATATGCAATGAAATGGATTGAATCAATTAATATAACATGTTAAATTTGAAAATACTAATTTTTTCTTGTGTAATAACCAAGGAATTGTCTAATTTTATCTTGATTCCACCATAGTTCCTTGAATTGGAACAACATTTTCACTAGCCTCTGGGTTATCCTGCATGACCAAGACTTGGTGATATAGACTTTAGGAAAATTTGATTTCCTTTCAAGAGATGTAGAGTACATTTATTCTTTGGCTAATTTGGTATGTCAATTCAACATGTCGATAGATTGGTCCCTAGAAGGGGGCCTATTTAAATATGATTTTTTAAAATTTTGAATGCATTCTCTATACTACACCATTTTGACTACCAAGATAGAAAATAGAAGAATTATCACAGGATCAAAGTCCATTTACGGAGACTTTGAGCTTCTATATCTTACACAACATAGAAAAACAAGAATTGATAAAGAAAAATTGAGATTTAAACACCTACATTCAACAAATACATCATCAAAATCTCTCACCCCTTTAGCAGGCATCCTTTTGCTATCCCTCAAAATCCACCAATGGTTGCTTGTCTTGGTATGGGCAATTGTCCTTTGGCTATTCTAGGTTTTTCACATGACTTACCCAAGAATCCAAGGAAATTCTGTTCAAAATATTTATATTCATGGCAAGATTTAAACAATAGAGGAGTACATCCAAGCTTTCAAAGATGCAATAAGTAGGACTCATATTTAGTAGAAAAATGTGGTTTGTCAATTATTTTCTTATACATTGGATGGAACAACATATAACTGGTATTTTGGGTTACCTAATGGATCCATTATAAATTAGAATCAATTAGAGACTATATTACTTAATCATTTGAGAGTTTCAATTGGTTTGGTAGTGTTATATCATTAATTTACAATTGTTCATAAAGAGCCAAATGAACCCACGAGCATGCTTAATGCATGATTTCACAAGACATGTAATATACTCAAGGATCCATATACATAAATAGAGGATGTTACTATCCAAACATATCTTAAATCTTTAGATCCATTGACTTCAATATTTTGTAGGAAGAACTCTAGTTGCACTTCCTCCTTTATCATTGGTTTAACAATGAAGCCATCAAGGTTGAACATGAGATGATGCCACAAGGATATAGTGCAAGACCATTACCTTCATTAGGGTAGCCAAGGGCATATAATCAAATTACCATGATTAATCATAAATTGCCATATAATACACCATTTATGAATCTAATACTAGATGTAATATACTCAAGTCAAAATTAGATTTATAATCCAACTCCTTTGAACCAAATAATCCCTACAAATAAGATTATGTGTCAATCAAATAATCAATAAATTGGTCCAACCTTTTTTAAATAATCAAGGGACTATAAATACCATCCATAATCAATCAATATGAACAAATAATCTAGCTACACCCTAATCTTATATTGCCCAAGAAAATATTAAAAAATGCAACACAATGAAGAAGAGCCCAAGGCTCAACCACATCAACATTCAATCATTCATCTTCAACACTTCAAATTATTACATTCTATGGCTTTATAAAGCCATCCAACTTACTAACTACCCAAACTACTAACTACCAACTAACACATAACTAATAACTAACTAAAAACTAACATCTAATAAATTAACATTAACATGTTAATTTATTATTTATTACATTATTCTATGTCATGCACTAATAATTCCTAACAGAAACATCAAGTAATGTAAGTGGACAACTGCCGATAAGGGTGTGGTTCAGTGGTTAAGTCGCTCGGTTGTAGTGGCGGCCACCAGAGTTCAAACCCCCACTGGGCCGATAAGCTCGCAGGCTTTACGTCTTCATTGGGCCAACAAGCTCGCGGGTTTGAAGTGTTCTTGCTAAGGGGCCCCCCCGTGTTGTGGCCTCATTGGTTCATTGCTCCGAGAAAAAGCATTCATGTGGAGCCGAAGGGCATGTTGCACCAACGTCGCCAGTCATGTTTAAAAGTTTACCAAGCACATTTAAAAAAAAATGTAAGTGGACAACCAAGTGGACAAAACCAATCTTCAAATGTGAATCTAGAGATAGAAGATATTAGGAGAATGATAAACAAATTGAGTGTTGATATCATTCAATTGTAAAGGCAAGTAACCCAAAATTAGGTTGCAAATAGTTATTAGGTTAGACATTACAATATTTAGAGACTAAATCAATAATGGAATACTAGGCCAAATAATGGGAATGTGCATAGTCCACTTGACAATAAAAATTAGACAAATAATGGTGGCACATCTAAAAATTTGGTAGATTTTCCTTTAAATAAATGGTCATGATACTGTTGCATATCTCGAAATGGATTATCCTTAGTTTAAATTATCTTCACATAAATTCTAAAAGGGGATAGAAAATCTAGAAATTATGCCTACAAGTGAGAATAACATGAGTCAAAATAATGATAATTATGGATCTTCCCTAGTCTTAAAAATGTGTTTGCTTGGGTAAAAAGTGATAATGAATTGAAAGATAATTTGGAAGAAATTTAGGCATATCAATAGCTTCAAAGAGAAAATAATTACATGCTTAGAAGCAAAGCAAAAATTCCATTAATTACCCCCACTCCTTTGAACAATCTTCATGTTCCACTAGATGAGAAAGTAAGTAATAATCCTATTCCACTTAAAGGTCATACACCATCTTCTTAGCCAAAAAATAATATGCTACCTCTTCAAATTGAGAGATTGTTAGATCTCAATAAATTTGGGTGCAATGTTGTAGAATATTGAAGAGGGATTAAGGCTAATATATTAATGTTTGAATTATTCCAAATGAATAATTAGAGAGAAGTGTTGGTAAAACTTTATCTAAGCCTGAAGGAAAATAAATTTGGTAACATTGTTGATGCACTTGTATCAATTTACAAAGAAAATCAAGAATCACATTCATTCCTCTTGGCAATCAAAATTTCTAGCAAGAATCTATGTAGTTCTCTAGTAGAATCTAGTGCCTTGGGAAATGTGATGCCATTTTCAATTTGTTAGAAACTCACATTAACTCTAGGTAAGTCAAACAAAAAGTGGTAAAATTTGATAAAACATAGGTAAATGTAGTTGATGAGTTGAACCATATACATATGCAGTTAGCTTCACACCCCAAAATTCAATAGTAATTCACTTGGTAGATAACCTAAATCCTATGGGTTGTTGGTCAATAGAGATTGGTCCAAGACATAAATAAATATATGCTAACCAATTTTTCCCACAGAAGTGCTTTTTGTGGTGAGGTGTTGCAATTACATCAAAATTGATAGAAAGCCAAGGATGAAGTATTTAATTACCGAGTATAATAAGATTAATGTAATTTTGTATGTAGACCCTAAACTTGGAATTACATGACTAAAGTTAAGAAGACATCAAAAGAAGTTATGCTTACTCACTTTGTGTCATCAACCAAATTAAGGTATAAAAGAAGAAGAAAGTTCCACAATTCTAATACACCAATAAAAAATAGTGTTTATGCCTATGCACAAGATGAGGATACATGTGGCACTCAAATTAAACAAGACACTCGTGGTGAAAATTGTGACTATTATGAAATGTATATCATCCTAAGAGAAAACTATGTTTGTGATTCCATGCGTAGTACAAACATGAAAAGAAGACTAAATACATAATATACAAACATGAAAATAGTAGATACAAATATGAAAAGAGGACTAAATACATAACATAAACTTGGAGAAACCCATAAATGGGGAGAAAACTCTAGTAAGAGTAAGCTAGAACTTATCATGCCATTAGATTTTAGCAATACACATAGATTGAATGTCCTAAAGACCATCTAGAACTCATGGAAACATGAACAATCAAGTTCTGGACAATTATCAAATGTCTATGACTCCATGAAAACTATGTTCTACAACCAAAAACAATCTACCACGAACATATAGGAAGAATAAAATATGAGATAACCTTTGTAAAATGCCAAACAAGTGTTTGAATGTCTTCTCCAATTTTCCTTGGGTGGAAATCTTCATGCATAACATCTAAGAGAGGAAGAGGCAATGTTTGCAATTCTTGGACTTTCCATATAGATAAAATGGGTGAAACCACTAGTTCATGCAATTACAAAACTATCATTGTGTCAATTGGGGGTTTCATCTTCAACACAAAAGTGCTCTATTTTTCAACATTTCTCTATTTTCTAACTTCCCTAAGATGCTTTGATTCAACCCAAGGTAATATTCATCATTGAGGAATTATTATTTAGCTTTTAAACTATCATAAGCAAGAGATTGTAAGTCTTCAAAGTTGTTTTGACATCTTCTCAACTTAAAGTGACAACATCTAACCTTTTTATCAAGTATCAACATCTAATTTATGAATCAATAGAAAATCATATCTAAAAAACAACACCAAGATATAACACTATTTGTATATGTAGGGACCGAACAATTTCCCTTACTTTTGTTTGCTCCAAATGGTGTTGTAGATGTAAGGTAAAAAATTAACTATTTTACAACTTTCAGCTTACATTTGTGGATTCATTTTGGTGTCCATTCCCCTAGTCATATTTAAGCATCATTTATCCCATCTTCTAGCCTTTCTACCAATTACATAAGTATGAAACATCGAGAAACAACTTTAGAAAATCATCCCTAGTCAACTCTAGAAGTTTGAACAATTGAAACCATCAAGAGACTAGTGCCCCTAACACTCATTCTCATGTTCAAATTTTGGGTTTTGGCTCTAACCATTGTTGTCTTGAAACTTGCTATGTTTTCAACATTTATCTCATAAATATTAGTCTATAAACCTAGTTTTTTACTCATTTATTAGGATTCCCTTGGTTCACTTGATTTTTCACTCATCTTGCTCATTCTATTCTCACTTAAGTTATCTAAATTTAAAAGGAGACTTCATGTGTATGGAGGGAAGCAAGATAAAGTTTGAATACTCAAGAGTAGAAGCCCCCATTATGCCACAAAGACATATATCTCCTTGAAACCTTCTCCTCTCTATTGTCATTCTCATTAATCCTCCTATTTCTCCTTTGAACCATAGTTTCTTCCATTTTATCCATATTCCTTTGATCCCCTAGCCAAAACCCTTATCATTACCTCATAATATATATTTGATCACTCTCTTTACTTCTACCCTCTCCATTTTCTATATTATTTGATCTCCACTACCCATATTTTATCCATCACATTCACACACTATCATAGCATAGAATACCTCCTAGGGTTTGTATCTTACGCACTTATTTTATCGACACATCTTGTCATTAACACATTCATTGGATCTCACACACTCCAAACTTTCTTATGTGTTATTGTTGGGGCTAGAATAATCCAAATAGGGAACCAACTAAAGCAATCTCCAATACAACACACTCAAAATTTCTTATCCCCAACTTCAACTAGTTAGATCTTTGTTCCGGAGCATGATGTTGGAATTATGTAAGAAAAGTGAGCATTGAGAAATTATGGTGAGTGTTTCCAAAAAAATGAAGGTTCTCAAAATCACAAACACTAACATTAGGAAGACACCAATGCCCAAGCACAAGCAACAATACCCAAGTACAAGCAATAGTGCCTAAGTCAAGTAGTAGCACCCCCATGTAGGCAACAACACCCCATTTTGAAAAATGCTTAGATTTGAGTTAAAATGTCTATGGACACTTTGCTCAGCCTCTTGATTCAAGTTTTCCCTTCATTTTCTAATCATGCATGTCCTTTTAACTCTTTTCTCAATTTATCTTTAATAGTATAGTTTCATTTCTAATTTATTATCTTATATCATACTAGTATAGTTTCAAATATGAATATTATTAATAATTTATTTTATTTCATTAGTAAATACATAGGAAAAAAAGTTTACTATTTCCAAAGAAAAACACTTAGGAGTGGCTCTAAATTTAGTTTTTAGTAGCTTTCAACATCATTTCATTGACTATTCGTCCTATCTTATGTAGACATACAAGGAGATGAAACCTCTTGAAGGTTAGGTGCTCCTAACTTTCGAAGAGATCGTAAAGCATGCCTACTACATTCTCACTGAGATGATGAGCTTAATAGGCCTCAAACTTTTGAATCAAAATGATGAGGTTTTTTGGGAATGATTTAAATAACACAAGATGGTTTCATTTGATGGCCAATTAATCGTTGTTGTATGTGACCTTGACTAGCCACCCTTAGCGAAAGACAACTAGATGTATGTAAGAAACTCATATCTCTATCATTTGGCACAACTTTGACACAATTGTCACATTTAGCACTAGTTTCATGAATAGAGTTTCAACCCATATCAAATAACTTTCTATGGGATTTTTTCAATACAAGAATGCATACCCTTGTTTCAAGAATTGGAGGTTCCTTATGTATCAACCAAACACCTTCTTGTCTCCTAAAGAGTCACTTGCATTCCAGTGTGTAATAAATTTAAATACAACAAATTATTTTCTTATGTTGCATAAGAGACACATTAAATTTATTATGTGTGCCAGATTCATGGAGCACCACCATATATACAAGGTGGGCAACCTCTCCAAAAATGTTAGGAAAGGTGTCTCAACCTTGCTCCTAGTGTTAAGATTACAAAAAGTATGGTTTTCAAGTTATAAAACAAAAAAACTATTTTTTTCGGCTATAGAGTTGGTTTTTGGCCAAAATAAAAATTTTGGGTTATTTGATAGTGATTCTTGGGTGCCTATCATGTGGACCTTTTTGAGCTCTATAATTAAGAAAAAAGGTCCAACTGGACTCTTAGGTCAAAAGTTATGGTCTCTGGATGTTGGGCCTCTTGCATTGGAAATGTAAAAACATCTAGGATACACAAAAGAGTTGTAAGGGAGAGTTACACTTATTAACCAAGTTATGATGCATGTTGTGGCATGTCATAAGACATCTTTGGATGGGGACAATGGAGCCAAAATAGAATGGCCAATTTGGTGAGAGGATTCTAACGAGGTTATGATAGGTGGAAGGAATATGTTATTTTTAGCTTGTGGACTCATCTTGGAATTTGAGTGTTGGATTTCTAACTAAGAATTTGGGCACCACTATTTTGGGTGGTTTTAGCTTATGGTTTTCTAATAACCATTTGTTGGTTTCATGTATTGTATCTCCTATTTATTGGGTGTTTGAGATGGAGGTTTTAATAATGGGTTTTTGTCACATCTCGTTTTTATGGACTATATAATTATTCTAGATTAGTGAACATTTACTATGATTGTTTTTACTTTGAGTAATTCTATGTGTGTGAAGGTAATTATCATGATGTTATATTTGCATGATTTAGAAAGTTGATTTAATATTAAATATTATCGATATGATTATAATATTTTGCTTCTACTATGTTTTGGGGAACTAACCTATTGACGTTGAGATTGAGTGCGAATGAATGCGGGTACTTGTCGAAGATGAGAACATGGCTGAGGTAGAGATGTTCTAGCCACTTGGTAAGAACTGTTTGGGATGGATAACCCTGATGCACTCACACACTCACATAGTTTCATATTGCATTTTATGGCTTTAATATGCATTGTTGTATGGATAATGAATGTGATTTATGTTTAAATACTTAGAAAATAATGAGTTTTAATTGCTATATAAAGTCCTTTTCGAATGCATGATTTAGTCTTAAATATTAATGTTCTTTCGATTATATTTAAAATGGTGTATATTATATTATTTAATAATAAATAATAATAAGTGTTTTCCTATTATTGTTTGAAAAACAATATCTAATTCAGATTTAAAACAAATATGTTTAAATAGATAGATATTATTATTACAAATTACTTCTTGAGTTATTTTTAGTAATTGTGTTTTGTTAAAAATAGATAAATTATATTAATAATATTAATTATTATATTTAGAATCTAATTAAAAGAATTAAATTAATTTATTGTCATGCAAATGACAAAAATATAATTTAATTACTATCATGCAAGTGACAAAAATATAATTAAGTTATTTTATTATAATTTAAATAGAAAAATTCAAAGCCTCTAAGAATGCAAATTCTCATGCAAACGGAGGTAATCTTCAGTTTTGAAAAAAACAAGAAAACCTAAAAATAAATGGATGCCAAGTTTAGGGCAGTGGGAAAAATAAAACAAAGGCTTGCGGAAAGAAAAGGGGCATCAAATTTTTTTTTGAGCATCAAAGTGAGGAGTTCGTTCATTCTGGGCAGCGACACATAGAGAAGGTTGAGCAGCGACAACAGTAGATAATCAACCCTTTGGAAAGTGAATTAACCAGGTATTTTCCTTGTTTTAAATTGCAATAATTATGTTGCGTAAAACTCTGTCGTAGTTCATGTCACGAAATGTTTAGAAACTAGATAAAACGTTGTCACAGTTCTTGTCACGAACTATTTAGAAATTGTATAAAAAACTTCCTATCACAGCTTCGTGTCACGACTTCCTGTCAAATTATTCAAAGTTGTTTATTCCTCTACTTTTATTTGTGATAGACCCTTTTCTTGTTCTTGTCTCTACTATTCTTGAATGCATGCCAAGTAGATCGACCCTTCCTTGGATGTTGTCTCAACCAACTAAAACCATAACTAAATTTCTGGTCGTTAGTTAAATATATATCAGTTTTAAAACCTTGAAAGCTACTTTTCCTTTTCTCTGTATTAAGAGGGTATCAACCTTGCAGACCTGTGTTATTTTTCCCTATAGATGATATTACTGTCGTAGCCTTGCTTGCTGAATCAAAGGTTCCTTAAATATGAACTATAACAGTATTCTAATCTGAGGTATAAACTTGCTGTAGTAGTCTTGAAACGTTGTATTAAGAGATCATGTTGTAGCTATCTTTTTCTCTACTTTATTGTTGTTCAAAAACCTATTTTCATTATTGTTGTTTGTGTGACAGTAAACCTGTTGTGAACTCTACTATTCATATTTTAACTCACTGTCACAGGTCATGTCGCAATTGTGACAATAAGACTGTTGCTTGTTTCTTTAACTTCCTGTCACAACTTTGTGACAGTAAGGTTGTTTAAATGATTTAGAAACTTATTGCCTTATGTAGATAGAATGAAATAGTTCATGTCACAGTTATGATAGTAAGAATGTTGAATGACTTAGAATAATTATCATGTTGCAAATTTGTGAATGAAATATGGACTTGGAAATTAAATCAATTTAGTAGTTTTATAGATGCATTTTGTGAAATCAAATGATGAGTTACTTTATTGAAAAGTGTGTTTTCATGATTGATGCTTTGGAAAGGGAATTAGAGATGGACTATAGGAGAATATGGATTGTTTTATTTTATTGTTTATTTTGTTTATTTATTGGGGAAAGAAAGTAGATTTTTATCTAGGAGTGTTTTGGGTTACTTTTGGGCTAGGATGCCGAATGTGGATTATCAGAGACAACTTTTCCTCTTTTTAGGAATTGAACCAGTAACTATTTTTCAAATGTTTAGATCTAAACAAGCAGTCATTGAAAAAAGGTGAATATTTTGTCTAGCAAACTTTATTGATATATATCTTTGCCACATCCTTTTGTGAGACATTCTGCATTTCATTATTTAGAATTACACATTAGACATCAGGTTGCATCAGGTATTCCCTCCTACCAGTTATTTCCAGGTAGCTAGACATTTTGTGTAGGGCTGGGTTTCCTTCATGTTATGAAGGAATCTGAGGACATGTAATTGCTCCATGGTTAGGTGGAAAAGCGCCTAAGCCATGTTCCCGTCTCTCAGCTTGCAGGAGAACCAATTGGGTTCGTGGCGACTAGAGAGTGTTTGGATTTATTATACTTGTTGTACATGATTATTGTAACTTGTAATTGTATAAACTATGGCATGAAAGCCAATTGACTTTTTATATTATTTTATAGTGCTATCACCTAGATTGAGCACGTGATTTTGTAAGATTTAATGGTTTTATTGATTCATATTTATGAGATTTTACTTTTACTTGAGATGTTGTAATTAAGTGGATTATTTACTTCATGTAACTTTTGTGATGGTTTGAATACTTTACAGTTTTGTAGGTATTGTTTTGCTACCAAAATTCCTCTAGATCTCTAGTTGGTGATACTCTTATTAAGGCTTGCTCTACAAGTGTATTGTAACTGTGTTGTTTATTGAATAATATATTGGGCTTCTTTGGAGTGTGGGTTTTTTCTCCTAAAAGGATTTTCCCCAAGTACAACTATGTTATGGTATACTATTTATTTTATGTTATATGTGTTTCTACTTTCTGTAATTGTTCAAAGATTTAAATTTGCACCACGCTTTCCTCAAAAATTCAGTGTAGGAAGTGCTTTTGTGTACCTTGCTTCGTTTTAAAAACTTGATGATAACCGCTTAGAGGTCAAATTCCTTTTATGGAAGGGGTGGTAAATCCTATTTGTAGGTCATTGTTGGCCTAGTTTATGGTAGCATTGGTCGACTTGATGTTGTTGTCTATAGATTTTGCTCAAGTCCCCTACACTTGTAATTTTTGTGGTTGTCAAATTCAATAACTATATCATGCAAACATAGAAATCAAATAATCTAGGTAATTATGTTATAATCATGCTAATTACTCATGGTAGTTGCAAATAGGCTTCCCTTAAGATGGCATGAGCTCTAACAATTCAAAAATTACAAGAAATAACATAGGCTCTAACAATGCATGAATCCCAAAGACTTACTTTACCTAAAGCAATTATTGACATTTGCAACATTAAATGATAGGGTTTAATATTTACTACATTTTCAAGGGTCATGTCATTCAATGGCCTTCATGTCTCCCCTACCTTTACATTCCACTGATTTATGGGAATGCAAGACAATACACAAGTGGTAGTTAGGAAACTATAGGAGCAAGAATATTAATTTGAAAGACCATCAACAACAATTTATCTCTTCTCACTAAAGTAAACTTTTTTTCTTTTCATGCATTCACTCTTACTTCACTCCCTCCCTCTTCCAATGCACTGTGCCATCCCTCTTATGGATCTTCGTAAGACTATGTACTTATATCAATCATAGTCACAAAATCAACATTGGCATACTCAAACATCTTACCTCTTGCCTTCTTTACATTTGTACACTTTCTCTACCCATGTCTTCTAATGGTTTGCCTAATCATCCCAGCCATATCAACATTTTGTTTGCATATTTACATATAAGTGCTAATTATTATATAAACTACCTTCCATAATAAATTTATAAACTTTGAACTCTATGTAATGATACAAGGATCTACTATAATAACATTTAACCATACAAGAAACTAGGATACTTTTCTTCACATTCATTATAGTAGTCTTTACAAACATCTAAACAAAAGTACCACACTTTACTATTTAAGAAGTTGATTTTTAATTAAAGTACACCTTAAAAATCTTTCTTAAACTAAATTAAAAAAAATAATAACAAAAAAATTAATAAAAATTGTATAATTTTTTTTTATATTAACATTTTTAATTACATATTGTAATCCATACTTTGTGATCCATCCTCGGATGATAGAAAATATAGAATGAAGGGAATTTAAAGAGATTCATGGCGTTGACACAAAGCTTATTTCCGTATACAATAAGATTTCCCCACCGAAACCCTTCTGCAACGAGAAACAGAACAGTTTAATAAAAACAAGAAACGGGACTACTTTTGATCTTGTGATGGGACCCACGTAAACCTAACTTAAAAAATTAGGTCACTTGTCATGTGGAGTTCTAACTGCTAATGATACGTCCAAAACAGGGATTTTCCAGCCTTTGCCTCAACTCACGTGACATTTCATGTTCTCCCCTTAATTAACTGCACGCTTAGATGCCTACGTTTGTTTGTCTTGTAATGCACCTCAAACTAAATGAAACTGAAACTGAAACTGAAACAAAATCATATTTTATTTGATTAGACTAAAAACTGAAACTGAAACAAATATGATTAGACTAAGTGTGTTTAGAAAGTGATGTTTATGTGTCTATATTGGATCTGTATCTTGTTAGAGGACAAGTTTATTGATTTGGAACACAGTGATGGTCACGGATTTGTACCTTGGATTCAAACTCATCCCTATAATCAAGTGTTCTATTTTGTAACTTCTCTTGGTTGATAAATGTCTTCTCTGCTTTTCTTGAATATTTAGGGAGTTGGTGGTATTTAGAAATACCTTAAGGGTTGTTGATTTGTCACAGGGAGTCAAGTTCTCCCAGATCAATCCCCCAAAAGTGAACACATTAAAAAATTGCAAGTGCCTAAATATGTAGATTTGTTACTCCTTTTTGAGGAACCAAATTGAAATTTGTCACTATAAATTGCTCTCTAGAATGAATGATTGCTTAATTCTTCTTATGATTAGAGTGAATGCAATGAATGTCTTTAAATATTAGCACTTAGCATCAAACTATACCAAATTCATGTTTAGTTGACTCAAGGCAAGAGGGTGGATGGGGCTAGTCAACCAATTTTAAATTTTAAATTTTAAAATGAAAGGGGACAAGTTCACAACCACGAGGTGGGCCCCATGATCATAGAGTTGTCCTAAAATGGGATAATAGACAAATCCAGGTGGAAAATAGATAAATTAAGGTAGGTGCATAGTTGAGTGTGATAAATGGGTGAATTGAGGCGAATGTATGAGAGTGCATGTAAAAGGATAAGGTAGGGCTAAGTGTATAGGGATGTGTGTGTATACATATGGATAAAAGGCTAGGAGAATGAGCCCAACTTTGCACAAGATTATGTCATTTGTTACTATATACACATATCGAGACATTTCCTCAAACAGGTACAAAACTAATTGGGAAATGGTATGGGCATGCAAATTTCATCATTACATTTTGCCCTCATTTTGAGATGCATGTGAATCCTAAATTGATCGTGTGTCTCAAAGTATGTAGCACTCACAAACATGCATGTAAAGTAAATATTTAGACACTCAAAGGACATCGTCGTGGGGTCCATATAAAATAATGGACCCTACAAGGTATGATCATGAAAGTATGTCTTTTGGTATGTGCTCTCCATGAATCCTACAAAATAGGGAAAAGTGTATAATGACTAGCTTTTGTATTACAAATGAAAATCTAATACCAAATAGGAACTTAATCATCTAGGAAATCAAAACAATAGGAAATGAGTAAAGTTAGAAATTTAATTCCACCTACTTAAAAAATGATGCAAAAATAGTCTACTCAATTGTGGCTATGCGACTCCACTCAATTATGGAAAAGTGTGATCTCCTCAGTTAAAATAATGCAATAAAAATCCATTCAATTGTGGTGGTGAGTCTTCACAACACCTATTACTACCTAAAAACTATTGGAGCAGCAATGAGATGAATACAAAAACCAAGAACTTCCACAAATGAATATGCACACAATAATGCCAAAAACTATCATACAAAGTGAACAAAATATTACAATGAGCTCCTTATATTTGTAGGACAAGGAGAAAGAAGGTAGGTAGGAGTAGACAACTGACTAACCCTTCAAAAGTGTGACACATGTGGGAACACTTGAGACAAGTGTGAGGACATGTGTAAAGTCCCTATGAGGTGAGACAAAAATATAAAAGGCCTCTAAGTGAGCTTAAGTGTGATGTGAAAAGGTCTACTAGGTAAAAGTAAACTAGATACGATAAAACACTTTTCACACTAATACCCCCCTTAAGTAATACTTAGGGAGAAAGATAAACATTGAAAATGGGTCCCAAGAGGACTGATGATGTACCCATGTATAATAAAAAGTCTCTCACAAATGGAGAAAAAGAAAAAACCTAGTGCGAAAAAGCTCCTCTCCAAAAAAGAGACAAATAAAAAGGGACTCAAGATGACTCCCCAAGGACAACTTCCTTCACCTCAAGCATATATCAGAAATCAAGATATTGAGGCAATGCTAAATGTTTAGTGAAGATGTTTGCAACTCGCTATTGAGTAGACAAATATTAGAGTAGAGAACACCATCATGGATAAGTTGTCAAATGAAATGTATGTGTATCTCAATGTGCTTTGTCCTTTGATGTTCAACTAGGTTGTGAGAAATGTGAATGGCACTTTGGTTATCACACCAAAGAATAGTAGGATTATCAGGCGGTAAACCAAACTTTGTCATAAGCTCTCAAAGCCATAAAACCTCCTAGCTAGCAAGTACTGCACCTCAACACTTAAACTTGGTGGATGATAATGCAATGGCATATTGCTTCTTACAAGACCATGTAATTGGACTAGAACTAAGGTAGAAAACAAAACCAAAAGTGGACTTTCGTGAGTCAACATCACCGACCTAATTTGAGTTAGTGAAGCCTACTATCTGAGACACTCCTGACGTGTATTGAATGCCAAAATGTGGGGTGCCTCAAATGTCCCTCAAAATATGCTTGGTTGCCCGCCAATGACTATAATGAGGATCATGAGAAAAGTGGGAGACAAGCTTAGTAGTGAAGGTGATATCAAGATGAGTGTGGGTCAAATGCAAAATATTGCCAACCAAAGTACAATGTAGCATCAATAAGAGGTGTGGTGCAAGTAGTAGTCAAAGTGACACTAGACTAAAATGGTGTGGGAGTAGGATTGCAATCAACCATTGTAAACTGATGAAGAAAATCAATGGCATACTTCTAATGGTATATGGAGATCTCCTTAGTAGACTATAAGACATGAAGACCAAGAAAATAGTGTAGAAGCCCAAGATTAGTCATGTCAATGTTCTCCATCAAAGTTTGTTGAATATCTTGAACCCATGGATGAGGAGCTACTAGTGAGACTCAAATTATCTACATACAAGATTAGTATCAAAAGGTCATCTCCATGTCTCAGAATATACACTGTGTCATTTGAGTGGCAACAAGTGAAGCCAGAAGCAAGAAAAAAATGATTAATTTTCTCATACCAAGCCCAAAGGGCTTGTTTGAGGCCATATAATTAATGCTGAAGCATTCAAACAGGTGAAGAATCTTGTATGAATCCTAGAGGTTTCTCCATGTAGATCTCCTCACAAAGATCACCATGCAAGAAATAACTTTTCATATCCATCTAGAAAATTGACCGTCCTTGAGATGTGGCAATAGAAATGACAAGGCAAACATAATCCACCTTCGATAAATGGCCAAAGGTCTCTAAGTAGTCAATACCCTCAACCTATGAGAAACCCTTAGTGACAAATTGAGCTTCACGCCTTTCAATAGAACCATTAGTTGCATACTTGATGTGCCACACCCACTTGTACCAAACCAAATTTCTTTCCTTATTTTGGAAGTGAAATGAAATCCCATGTGTTATTCTTCATCAAAGAAGAATACTCATTTGCTATATCATAATCCCACTCAAGAATACTGAAAGCCTTTGAAAAACTCTATGGATCAATAGATATAGCATGACTCAAAAGACTAGTGTCAAAATTCTATGAGTGAGTGCGATGAGAACTCATAGGATCACCAACTAAAGGTCTAACCTCCTCAATGGTACTATGGGCCCATCTAGGCAAAACACAAGTAGGAGGAGGTGGAGGTAATGGTGGAAGATCAAGACTGTCATTTAAAGTTTCCTCAAGTTCTAAGGTATCCTCATGTGATGAAGAAGGCAAAGTAGGTAGTAAGGAAGAATAAGTAGATGGAGGATCCATATATGTGAAGGACTCATCAAACTAGACATCTCACCGAAAGTGGACATCTCTAGTAGTTGGATCAAAAAACAATAAGCCTTCACATCCTCATAATAGCCAACAAAAATGAATGGTTGAACCTTCTTCTCCATTGCCTTATGTCAACCATCCAGTATGAATTCCCAAGACTCACTACCAAACACCCTGAAGAAGGAAATGTCAAGCTTGATATTGGACCAAGCCTCCTCTAGAGTGATATTCTGAACTCCCTTGTGGGGAGTGTAGTTTTGAATATAGTTGGCATAATTGATTGCTTCATCCCAAAAGGATGGGGCCATAGATCGTGACTAAATCATATAATTTTCCATCTCCCTTAGTGTTTTGTTCTTTCTTTCAGCAATACCATTTTATTGAGGAGTGTCGGGAACCAAATACTGATGTTGTATGCCATGCTCAGTGAAATAATCTTGAAAGGCATGGTTCACATATTTCCCCCATTATATGTACCTATCTAACAAATAGAAGAACCCAATTGCTTCGCCATGAACATCCTAAAGGCCTTGAAAGTGGTGAAGACATCACTCTTGTACTTAAGAAAGTACATCCATGCATGATTAGAGTAATCATTAATGAAAGTGAGTACATACTTGGCTCCTAAAAATGAGAGAGTTGGGAATGGCATGAGGCCAATATGAACTGTCTCAAGCAAGGTTGTAGCATGGTGAGCCTTACCCTTAGGAAAGGGTTCCTAATGATGTTTTCCAAGGACACAACATTGACAAACTCCCTCTATGCATGAAGCCTTATTAAGGCCAAGTACCACATTTTGTATACTCAATCGTTGAAGATATCTGTAATTGAGGTGACCAAACCTCTCATGACAAATTCTACTCAAATAATTTGCATGGGAAATGTGTGATGATCTACAAGATGACTCAAAAATATCAACTCAATTTGAAGCAACAATTTTCTTAGGATGGTGTAGTTCTCTTATAACTACATCATGTGGGGAGAATTCAACTATCTTCCAATTGCCAATATGACAAATATAGTATGTGGAGAGAATATTGGAAGAAGTCTTGGGAACATAGAGCACATCCTCAATGCATCCATTTGTTAATTGTAGAATACCTAACCCCCAAAATGGAATCCATGTAGAGTTACCCATTGCGACATGAGATGTAGAGATATCAGAAAGAGACTCAAGTAGATCATGTGAATTGGTCATGTGATGAGAGGCTCTTGAATCAAATATCCAACTCTTTGTGGACAAATCCTAACCTTTAGCTATAAGTTCATGACCTTTGTGGGAATATAAATATTGTATTTCTTCATGGCCTATTCCAAGGCTTCCATTCTTTGAGAATAATATTATATAGCATGACTTGTTTTTCCATAAAAAAAATGGATCTCTGTTTTTCTTCTTTGTCTTAGAGGGACCCTAACTTGACTTAGAAGTGGTAGTGGCATTCTTACCAAGTGTGTGCTTCTATTTGGAGGAATTATCACTAGTTGAAGTAGATTATGCCTTAGGTTTCATAGATTTCTTTCCTTTACCCTTAAATGTTTGTGCCATTAATTCTTAACTTTTAGAGGAGGTGATTATATCCATAGAGAGTAACATAGATTGTTGGACCTTGTGAGTCTATCACAAAACTACTCAAAATTTGGCATCTTAAAGTCATCACCAAGAGCATCCATTATAGAGTAAAAAGTAGAAGAGAGGACTTGATATGGGCCTTTCAATTTAGAAAGGATCAAGAACATAAATTATTTATTTGAGTTTTCTTTGCCACAACCTTGTAAACATGAAAGAAGAAATTTGAACTTAACGAGGAAGTCTTTAATTGAAGGGAAGACTTTTGAAGGAGGCATTTGAGCATATACCAGGAGGCGTGACCATTGTCAAAGGATGGGTAGACCAACGAAGATTGATAAGATTCCCTTGCAGCCATAGCTGGTATAAGAACCTTTTGATAAATGGGGTCTCAACTTTATAGGCCCTATTGATCCTATGTCAAACAACAAGGAATATATCCCGGTGTGCACTAACTACCTAACCAAATGGGTGGAAGTCAAGGCTCTCAAACTTGCAAGAGATGAAAAGGTAGAAGAGTTTCTCTACAAAGAGATCTTCACAAGGCATGGAGTGCCCAAATAAATTGTTACTTATCAAGGTATGGAGTTTACCTCTGAATTGATTGCTACACTTGTCAAGGAATACATGCACTTAGGCATAGGAAGTCTACTCCTTACCAACCTCAGTCCAATGGCCAGGTGGAAGTTATCCAACAGAGAAATAGAAGCAATTCTAACTAAAATTGTTTCCATGCACCACAGAGATTGGGCCAACCACCTTCCTGAAGTAGTTTGGGCTTATAGGATAGCATGGAGAACCACAACAGGGTTTACACCCTATGAGTTGGTATATGGGAAGATAGCAGTACTTCCTATTGAATTTGAACATAAAATATTAAAACCAACAGCACAACAAGAAAGGATAACTCAACTAAATTCCTTGGATGAACTATGAAAGGAAGCCTTCCATCACATAGAGGTTGTACAAAAGCAAAGGATAAAATGGCATATGACAGATTTATCAAAACAAGGGAATTTCAATAAGGAGATTGACATTTCTATTTGATTCAAGATACAAATATCACAAGGGTAAGTTGCAAACACGATGTTTAGGACCTTATGTGATAGTAGAAGTATTTTCAAATGGAGTCATAAAGTTGGTTACAATTGATCCTATCATATTTTCATTAATGGTCAATAGTCATCGCCTTAAGCTTTACAAGAAGCCATTCAATAAGGCAGAATTTCTTCAATATGTAGCACAAGGTAAAGGGATGTGATCAATAACAACAAAGGAAATGATAATGGATGAACCTTCCAACTCTATCCCTATCATTCATCAAGTATAATATCTATGCTTTATTTTTTAAAAATAGTGAAAACCCCTTGGGCATTGTTGATTCTCAAATAATATTGCCCAACCAACTTTGCATCCTTTCTATGCATCAGTTTTGCTAGTTTATTCATTCATGCAACATCACTAGCAGTGTTCTTGTAGCATCCTTCACCGCCTTCCTACAACATCCATTGTCGCATTCCCTGTAGCTTCTTACTTCTAATGTTCTTGCAACATCCTTCACCACCTCCCTACAGATCCACTCATCATGCATTCATATAGCATCTGCAGCCATGTTACATGAAGCATCTTTGCTCCTGAATCAATGACTCATTTATTCCTTCCTGCTCCAACTCTTCCAACCTCACAATATTGGTGCCCCATCACCAATCGTACTCATACCATGTCATCTAGTCACCCATCTATAAATGGTGTGCTTATGTCACTATCAATCTTGTTGACCACTTAATACAGCATCCATCTAATGGTGACAATACCTACAACCACTCTCTAAAGCACCTCAATCCACTATGCCTGCAGCGACTCTCCAAGGGACCTATAGCAAAGGTGAATGCAACAACTCTATGAGGGACCTATAGCCACTATGCCTATAGCCACTCTTTGAGGGACCTGTAGCAAAGGTAGATGCAGCAACTCTATGAGGGACCTGTAGCCATTGTGCATGCAACTACTCTCTGAGGGACCTATAGCAAAGGTGAATGCAAAAACTCTGAGGGACTTGTCACGTTAGTACTTTTTGCCACTTTCCATGGAGCCTATCACATCAGTGCATTCCACCACTTAATAATGCAATATTCATTTCACTTCCATCTCATTATGCCACGACATCAATAAATTGCATGCTCACCTCCACCACCAACGTCCATTCACGTGCCACTTGTAATATTTCATGCCAACTTTCATGTACATATTGTTTAATTCATAATTACTTATTAACATCATTTATTATTATATTTTGCACTTAAACTAGTACTTTTGTCCATTTATTACTCCATAATACAGATCCAACCTGTCCCATCATCTATATAACTCCCCTCATTTCTATCACGTGCAGTCATGTGACCCAATAAGCTGGGGGGTGGCAAATTAAGTTTTCACAGCCATAATAGTCATTATTACTACCTTTATTAAGACTTACCATGACAGCCTCACAATTTAAAACTTCATCCAGACACATGCAACATGTTTGAGCTGGAAACTTGAGAACTACCTACATTCTATCCAAATATTTTCATTTTTAGCTAGTAAATTTAGAAACAAGGAGATAAACCCTAGCCCTTTCAGCTAAGAAATTTGAAGAAGTAATAGAGAGTGCAAGGAAGGGTTTGAATTGGTGTAATCTGAGAAGGAAAATACTGAATGGGGTGTGACTTAGTAAGAAAAGATCCTACAAACCATACCACAATTTTGAGTGGTGTAGAAATTCTTCCCATTTTTCAACAAGTAGGATGGATGGATTACTTTAAGAGATTAGATGGTTTCACTATTGAAATTGCAGTTGAATTTGCTCAGACCTTGAATGAGGGTGAAGCAAAAGTAAAGGGTTTGAAGGTGTCTATTACAGAAGCATCTATATCTGAAGCTATTGGGCTCGCTAAAACAAATGAAAACTTTCTAGAACAAGGGAATGCAACTGCAACTTATAATGAATTTGCAATCTGAGCGGGAGAATAGTTTGAATTATCTTTGCAAGGAACTAAATGGTTGTTGCTACCAACCAGATGGGCTCAAGTAGCAACCTATACTATCAAATACATTACTTGTGAAGGTAGACAATCCTTTCTTTACACTATATATTTCAAGATTTTAAGTCATTTGCGTCTTGGGAGACAAGTAAATGTCCCCAATTTCTTATTTCATTTATTGAGAAGAATGGCTAAAGAATTTTAAAAAGGTACAGCAAATGCATTGTCCCATCACTGTATAATTCAATTATCAATTAAGAAAAGCTTGCATGAATAGTTCTCAGATGTGTCATGGGAAGACTTTTTGGGTTTAAGAAATATAAAGAATTAGCTAGACATAGGGCCACATAGTAGAAAACTCAGAAAGAGGCAAACTCAAAATTCCTCATTAGAAAATGCTTAAGTCAATAGGGAAGAAGAATTGGGAGAAGAACATGCAGCAGTCTCCTGTGAACATATAGTTGTAAGATTCATGACCATGCAACAACCTTTGTTGATCATGTAGCAACTACCCCTAACCTTGTAGCAACATCTAGTGGTCTTCAAGCACCTTCACATGACCAGCAGCAACCTATGTTGAGCATGCAACCTCTTTTCATGATCCTACAACATCTACTAAATTTCCTGTAGCACCTGTCAATGATCCTACAACATCCCCTAAACTTAGCCCACCATTGCATGTACCTGAATCTATTGTGCCAAATATATATGAACTTGTGCAAGAAACAACTCCACCTATATGCACATTGTCACCATATCAACCTGCCACTACTACCGTTTCTCCTTCTCCTACCCCCAAAAGGAAACAAAAATCATCCTCTTCTTGCAAATTAAGTGCAAATAAATAGAGGCCAACCTCATCACTTGCATCACACCGACCAAGATGTTCTCAACATCCAAAGATAAAAGGGGCATCCTCTAAGGCTGCTACACAAACTTCAAGAGTGGTGATTTTAGAATCAGATATAGATTCTGAGGGAAGAATTATTTGTCTATGGAGATTAAACCTACACACCTAGTAGCTAGGAGTTTGATCCAATTAATGTATCGGCACATGCTTCTTCTAAGTTTGATGGATTAGAAATAGGTGGAGGATCAGTTCCTATGGAGATAGAAGTAGGGGATAAATTGCAAAATACCTTGAGAAGAATTAAAGAATTAGAAAGGTAGCTTCAAGCCTATCACCAAAAGGAAAATGAGTTGGACAGGCTAGCCCAATTAGCAACAAAAGATATTAACCGAGAACAGGAGCAAGAGAAAGAGAAGGAACCTATACTTTTGACTACTCAGTTTGCAATGCAGGATGTTTCACATGATGTTCTCCCTGCAAATTCTACCCCTTCCATGGCCACTCAGGCGGATGGACCCTCTCTTGAGTTTTTACTCTGGAAGAGAGATGATGAGATACAATTTATGAGAAAGAAGTGGAGAGAGGAGGAGTTGGAGAAGAAATTCACTAAGGAATTGAATGAGAAAATTAAGGAGAACAAGAAGTTGCACAAGAAAATTGAACGTATGGATGAGATAACATCTCATATTATCTAGTGCAGGCCTCCTGCTAGAGTGTATGCAATATTTTTGAAGTAATAATTTTTAAATTTTCAATTTATGCAACTCTTTTGTGATCTCTCGTACATGACAAATACAACCAGTAGTTTCTTGGGTACAAGCAATACCTTAAGCTGGGGGTGTGATGAGTACCATAATTGTCTCTTTAAGTGTTTATCTTTTTTGTTTTTAAGTCATACTACTGCAGACATTTCCACCTTTCAAGTTGAAACTTTAATTGATATCTGGACAATATACTATGTTATGTGTATTTTATTTTAATAGATGTATGTGTGTTAAAGTAATTATTTTTAAGCATAATGTGCCATGATTAAGCTTTCTATGATCTTACTTAGTAGGTAAGGATTCTTTCCATTGGAATAGTTCTAACATGCAGCTAAAGGACTGAAGAAGTTCCTACATCCAAAGGATCAGTACCTGTAACCAAGGATCCCATCTCCTATAGCCTGAAGATCAACCTATAGCAAAGCACATAGTCACATACAGTGTTCGATGATAGTTAATATCCTTCTTAAGTATGAATAACTAAAAGAGAACATATGGTAGTTGGCAGATGTTCACTTTTTGAATGATGTGTGAAGATGGAGAATCCATGACCATTTGAAGTTATATTTTCAATTAGTGTGTTTGTGTTACAATCTGATTGGGAATCTTCCTCTTTGGTTATTCTGAAGTCTTAGTTTCCTGATATGATTTTACTTTCTTAAATAAAGACTCCTTCCCTTGTTTTATGGGAATTGGACCAGATAGCTGTTAGTTTTCATAAATGCATAAATTGTTGAAGGGTGTGTATATATCTTTCTCACCCAGCATATCTAGTTAAGTTGGATTGTTCTCATGATTGTATCAGATTCTTATTGTAGTGAATAAATAGAGTTCTTATTTCAAATTGTTTTATTATCTTGATTCATGGTGGACAAGTGAATAAATTGATTTGATTAACTGATAAAAAGAGAAGGAAGTAGTCAAACCAAGTCTAGGCCCACTTGAGGTAGACTATAGCCTACTAGCACTAGATTTATGCAATCAAAAATTAGATTTGCTTAGTTCCATTTTAGTTTGTTGTTTTGTTTAAACTAGTTATACATTTATTTATAGAATCTATAAGATAACTTTCTTATTTCAGCATTGTATTATTTTCTTAGCTTGGAACAACTATCATTTATCATCTATACACAACTCTACATCCAAAAAAGATGTAGCTATACATATAGTACCAACATCATAGGTTACCAAGAAACACATCTTTGGGTTGATGAATTAAATGTAGCATGTCCTCACTCACTAAGCTGCTTGATTTAGGATGAGGCCATCCATTGGTTTGCATGCAATCCTTAGTTGCATTAGGTCTAGTGGGAATTGATAATGCTCCACAAGTAGTAAAAAAACAATGTGTTCAACTCCTTAGGGCACCTACATTTACATTAGAATGCAATTTAGGCTAAAAAATGTAGGCACCATCTTTTAAAGAGCAATGGATGTTGCCTTTTCTAGTTTGATAGATGAAAGCATGGTGGTATACAAGGATGATCTTACCACATACTCCAAGGCTACAAAATATCATTGCAAACACTTAGAGTTGACCTTCTAAAGATGTCTAGAGTATGGGATTTCGTTTGAATCCCAATAAATGTACTTTTAGTGTGAAAGAAGGTGTAGACACCCTAAAATGACCAAGTCGTCGCATCACTTGCATTTCGTCATTTCTTCCTAATCACCTGCATTTCAACATTAATTAAATAATCTAATTATTTAATTAATTATCATCAAATTCTTCTAAATCTCCTAAATTCAACATTAATTAAATAAATCCTCTTTATTTAATTAATTAAATTAAATTCCTCTATATTCTTCCACAATTAAATAATTTTAATTATTTAATTTGATCATTATCCTTTTTCCAAAAATTAAGTCTACATTAATTAAATAAATCCAATTATTTAATTAATTCAACAAATTCCCTCTTATCTAAAATTAAATAATTCTTAAATTATTTAATTAAATCAAATCATTCTCCCAAAATCATGCACAACAATTAAATAAATTTATTTATTTAATTTGCTTTTCAAATCTTCTAAATTAAATAATTCTAATTATTTAATTATTTCTTCCAAAATATCTTCTCTAAATTTAAATAAATCAATTATTTATTTAAATTGCTTTTTCTTCTAATTTGAGTTATCTCTAAATAACTCAAGCTTTCTTGCTCATCAATTAAATATTTCTATATTTAATAAAGCAAAATATCTTCTTTTCTCATGCAAATCCCTTCTTCTTGTTTTAAATCACTTAACTGATTGCTTTATTCTTTTAATTGATTTATCTCTTTAGTTAACTCATTCTTCTATTCTTGATAACTCCTCTCATGCAAAAGAAAGCAAGACACATGTCTGCTTTTCATTCGTTGCACATTCCTCAACTTATCTCCTTCGTTGATTCTTCTGAATTATCTGGACCGTTGATCGATTTTCCTTGAAATCTATATAAACCCCCCTCATCTCCTTCATTGAGTATCTCTCTTCGATCGTATTCTCAGGCATACTTAACAGCGCTTCGAGCATACACAACGCGTCGATTGAGCAACCTTACGATCATTTGACATTGATCTCTTGAGCACTACACTTGCTTGTTGCAGCTATGGCTTTACAATTTCATTGAGCAATTCTACATTCAATCCAAAGGAAACAACACAAATTTCGGTAAAAGTCTTTATTGCATTGATTATTTGTCATGGCTTTTATTTAAATTCGTTTTCTTTATGTTATTGGATTTTTGGTTTTTATTAGTTTAGAATAGATCGATTTTCCATATACACATTCTGGCACGCCCTTACCTACTCAAGGTTCGCAGTATAGGAATCCCCTTTTTCAAAATCCAATAGGGGAGAGGCCCATATCACCACTATTGACTCCTATGGAGATCTATCAAAACCAACAAGAAACTCTCCAACGACAAGCAGAGTTAGCTAAGCAAGCCACCTTAGCTCGATCAAATGTGCAACCACCTCCTACAGTGTCCACCCCAAGCGCAAGTGGAATCTTGGTTACCCCATCACGTGTAGGTTTCCCACCCAATTACAATCCGAGGAACACGTATGTAGCCATGCAACAAGGGTCTCAACATATGCCACCTCCTATATCATCACACCTGCATGTCTCTCAACCAATTGGAGTCACGCAGCCCCAACCACAACATTCTTCTACTCTCATCCTCAAGCAACCCCAACCGTCGCAAATCACTTCTACCTATGTTCCTCCACCACAACATTCTTCTACTCTCATCTTCAATCAACCCCCACCGTCGCAAATCACTTCTACCTATGTTCCTCCTCCACAACGTTCATCCACGCTCAACTTCTTTCATACATTGCCTAGCCACTCTCAACATTCCCAACATCAGGTTTCCCAAAGCTATGTGCCACCTTCACAACCTAATCAAACGCACTTTAGCTTTCCTCCCCCCAATACGTTTCTTCAACCATCGCAGAGCCAACATTCTTACCTAGCGCCACCTCCACCTCTGCCTAATCAAAACCCCCAATTCCAACCCAATCTGAACCAATCATACAATCCATACAATCCCAATCAATCTTACGACCCTTACAATACCAGTACGCATGGCTCACACTATAATCTTCCATATGGGCAACACCAACCACTTTTTGGACAACAGGAGACGTTACCAACCCCTCCCACGACTATGGAACTAAAGATTGCGGAGGTGCAACAACAGCTATCTGATCTTACATTTGGCCACACCAAAAAGACCTTCTCTTTGGAGGAAGTGTGCCCTTATCCTTTTGATCGGTCATTACCAATGATCCCTTTTCCTCAAAATTTCACTATTCCAAAGTTCGATAAGTACAAAGGAAAAGGTGACCCAAAAGACCATCTTAGGGAATTCTATCTTGCTTGCTTCGAGGTCTTTCACAACGACACATATCTTATGCGTCTTTTTCCTCGCAGTCTTGGAGGACAAGCAATAGAATGGTTCTCACACTTACCTACGGGTATCAAGTCTTTCAACGAGCTAGCAGAGAAGTTTGCCACCCATTTCTCTTACAACGCAGAGCATGAGATTTCCATGACGGACCTATGCAACAATAAACAGAAAAATGGTGAGACTTTCATTTCTTTCCTTCAGCGATGGAGACAAATGGCTAGTAAATTCCCTTTCAAGATTCCAGAGAAACAGCTTGTTAGCATCTTTGTGCAGAACCTCAACCAAGAGTTAGGTTTCCATTTGCAAATTCTTAGTGCTACAACCTTCGATGAAATCACATACAAGGGTATCAACATAGAGAAGGCCCTCATTGCTAAAGGTGTGGTCAAAATCTTTAAAGAGATGAAAGATAGCTCTTCTCATCAACAATCGAACGATAAACCCAAATATTGGAACAAGAACAAAAACGTGGTCAATGATGGAGTGGTTGATGCTAAGCATGTCCAAACGTTGCAAACACCACTGCAACTCTCCAAACCAAGTCAAGCTCCACCTCAACAACAGCAGCAACAAAGGCAGCCTTATCAAAATCAACAACGACAACAAGAGCAGCCCCAACAAGATTACCCTCCGCGACGTCAATTTACTCCTTTGGGAGTGCCCATCGAATCGGTCTTACAGCAAGCTTTGCTGAAAGGGCTCATAACCTTACCTGATGCTCCCCCATATGGAGAACCTGTCTACAAAACTGCACGTTACAGAGACAATGAGTATTGTGAGTTCCATAGGAGCAAAGGTCATAGAACTGCGTCTTGCATGAAGCTTAAGCACCTCATCCAAAACCTCATCGACGGTAATCAAATCACTTTTGAGAATGAATCACCAGCGCAACACACGAACAAGGATCTCGATATGTACAAGGAACCATTCCCTCATCATGGTCCACCTCCTCCTTAGGATAGAGGTAAAGGTATCAATCACGCTTCCACGTCCTTCGATTCCATTGTAGGTCGTTTTGAAGAGAGTCGAGTGTCTACCCTCACCATTAAAGGCAAATCTACAGATTGTGCTGTTACTACTCGTCGAGGTCATGTCACCATTCGTACACCTACACCTAGACTTCTGGTTCAGTCTTATTATAATCTTGTCGAACATCTAGGGAGAACACCAGCGCAGCTCTCTATTTTGGACCTTCTACGGTCATCACCTGCACATAGAGTAGTGCTAGAAAAGGCCCTCCAAGAGTCCTCCGTTCCTAACAACATAGCAGTCGCAGATTTCCAAGCTATAGTGGGTAATATTGCTTCGCCTTACAATGTGGTCTTCTCTGAGAAAGACCTTCCCTCCCATGATCCTTGTCACAACGATGCCCTCCATATTGAAGTGCTCATCCATAAGCGCAAAATCAAACGCATCCTCATAGATGGTGGTGCTGGTCTCAACATCTGTTCGTTAAAGTTACTAAAGCAATTGGGATACTCTGAGGATCACGTCAACACTGATCATAGTATTACAATCAAGGGGTATGATGATGCAGAACGCCGTTTAGAAGGTGTTATTCACTTGCCTATACAATTGGGCCCTATCATGCTTGAAACTAGGTGTCAAGTCCTTGATATTGAGCTGCCTTACAACATTATTCTAGGCCGCCCATGGATCCATGCAATGAAAGCTGTTCCCTCCACGTACCATCAGTCCCTAAAGTTCCCATACAATGGTACGGAGATCACTATCCCAGGAGATCCTAATCCTTTTGAATTTTGCCGTGTCTTGCAAGGAAGCTATAAGAATTGCAACCAAGTGCCTAAAAATGACAAAGCCCTTGAATCCCCTCTCTATGTTGACCCTGAAACTCTCACATAAGCCTCTACAAGTGAACCTGCACCCCTCCCCAAAATCACAGCTCGCTTTCGGGATATAGGCTTTGGCACTTATGATATCTCTGAATCTTGTTGTGTAGGGCGGATGCCTTTATCTCCAAAATCTTACGGCAAACCACCCATTGCTAAAGTTACAAAAAAGCAAATATTCCTCCCCCACCATTCCTAACCCAATTCCAACATGGACGGTTATTGGAAGAGGAAACTATTGAGGACATCTCTTCTTGGCTCTACAAGGAGAAAGAACCAGTCACGATACCAGTCAAGCAGTATGGCAATGGCTTAAGGATAGTGAAAAACATGGGCTATAAAGGCAAAGGTGGCCTTGGGAAACAGAATCAAGGCACTATGGAGCCCATTGTGGTAACAAAGAAGCTAGACAAGAAAGGATTAGGATTTGGTAAGAAGGTACCACGCGCCTCGGACATCGAGTATATCCTCGACGAGGTAGCTGACAAGTTTCCCGCCGATTCGATATCTACAGAGGATATCATCGATGACTCTTCCCTCCACATAACCAATCTATTCGCAGAATCCTCCATTTTTACACTATCCTCCGTATCCTTAACTTCCACCACCAGCACCCAGAATGTCACGCTTGTCTACCCTGAACTTATCAATTGGGACCAACAAGGGGCCCCCGTTATAGATGTATTTCAGAATGACGAAGCTCTAGCTGAGTTCATGGGACTTCAGGAAGGTATCCCTCTTGGCGATCACAAGGCAGGTTTTGTAATGGAACTAGAGCCCACGACTTATTTTGGTGAGAATGCCAAATCCTCCAGTCGCAAAAGTGCAAATAAAGAAAGATCTCTAGGTGAAAACCACACTGTGGCACCTCCTGATCATAAAATAGTAAAAATAAAGGACGTATCCAAAGGTGAAAACCCAACTGTGGCACCTGAGGATGGAGGATTTGACCTTCCCTTACCTTCTAAGTATCAAGAGAAATCAGCTCTACTAGTGGAAGATTCTACAGAGATCAACCTAGGTACAGAACAGAATCCAAAGACAACATTCCTTGCGGCATCCTTATCTGACACAGAGCACAAAAATCTTAACAACTTCTTCTTGCAACGAACCATCAACTTTGCATGGACCTATGCAGATATGCCAGGGCTAGACCCTAAGCTGGTAGTTCATTATCTCACAGTTGATCCCAAAGTGAAACCAGTCAAACAGAAGTTGAGAAAGATGCACCCACAGATAGCTCTCTTGGTGAAAGTGGAAGTACAAAAACTATTAGATGCAAAGTTCATACGACCTATTGACTATTCAGATTGGGTCTCAAACATTGTACCTGTATCTAAACCTAATGGGCGCATCCGCATGTGTAATGATTTCAGAGATCTCAATAAGGCATGTCCTAAAGATGACTTTCCACTACCAAACATTGACATTATAGTGGACTTGACAGCAGGTCACGAGATGTTTTCTCTCATGGACGGATTCTCGGGTTACAATCAGATAAGGATAGCTAAAGAAGACCAACACAAAACAACCTTTACATGTCCTTGGGGCAATTACTGTTGGTGTGTTATGCCGTTTGGTCTGAAGAATGCAGGAGCAACCTATCAGCGAGCTATGACAGTGATCTTCCACGATCTATTTCATCACATCATGGAAGACTATGTGGATGATATATTGGCTAAATCTTCTAGAGCAGAACATATACAGGTCCTAGGATAGATCTTCGACAGGCTTGAAAAATACCAAGTAAGACTCAATCCTAAGAAGTGTGTATTCGGTGTCACATCAGGGAAGCTATTAGGATACATTGTATCTCGTAGAGGCATCGAAGTAGATCCTGCAAAAGTAAAGGCTATAGTGGAGATGCCTCCACCAAAGAACCTAAAAGCATTAAGGAGCCTCCAAGGAAGGTTGCAGTCCATCAGGTGTTTCATCTCACAGCTAGCAGATAAATGTCAACCCTTTCAACACTTACTCCGAAAGGATGTCTCATTTCGATGGGACAACAAGTGTCAGGCAGCGTTTGATCAACTTAAAGAGTATCTAGCTACACCTCCTGTATTGGTTCCACCAGTTGCGGACAAACCCTTGATATTGTACATCTCCACTACAAACTCAGCCCTAGGGGCTCTGCTAGCACAGAATGATGACACAGGAAAGGAGCATGCAATTTATTACATCAGTAGAACCTTGGTGGGATACGAGCTCAATTATTCACCAATGGAAAGGGCTTGTTTAGCAGTAGTGTTCACCTCCCAAAAGTTGCGGCATTACATGCTAAACCAACACACAAATCTAATAGCCAAGATTGATCCCTTGAAGTATCTACTAGCAAAAGCAGCTCTCACAGGCAGACTAGCTAAATGGGTTATGATCCTCAGCGAGTTTGATATTGAGTACATGGATCGTAAGGCAATTAAAGGACAAGCCCTCGTGGATCAACTAGCAGATGCACCTATGAAAGATACACATCCTATGGTAGTAGACTTTCCTGATGAGAATCTCTTCACTCTTTCCAACTCCATAATGTGGAAGTTGTACTTTGATGGTTCTTACACACAGCATGGATTATGAGCAGGCATCTTATTTGTTACACCTCAGAATGACTACATTCCAAAGTCATATCGGCTCGCATTCCCTTGCACCAATAACATAGCCAAGTATGAAGCACTCCTCATAGGTCTCAATACAGCAGTTCAATGGGACATCACAGAATTACAAGTATATGGAGACTCACAGCTAGTCATCCACCAAGTCACAGATGAATACCAAACAAAGGATGAAAAGTTGGTCCCCTACAAACAACTAGTGGATGCCTACAAACCACACTTTTCTAGCATCACATTTGAGCAAATCCCAAGAGAGCATAATAAAGCAGCAGATTCTATGGCTTCTGTAGGGTCACTGATTGACATGCCTGCTAATACACAGAAGTGTGAATTCTTGATCGAGCAATTGTTGATACCGGCCGTCGATGTTCCTGTTACTAAAATCATCTGCGAACTTGTTGGTCCCAATTCCCCATGGTATGAAGATATCTATGAATACCTCAAACACAATACCTTTCCCCCTGACCTATCATCCACTCAACGCAAAACCTTTATCCATCGATCCTCTCGTTACATCATTCTGGGTGATACACTATATCGCCGGAGTCTCGATGGTATCCTCCTACGATGTCTTAACGTGGAAGAAGCCGAGGCTACCTTACGAGACATACACAAAGGTGTCTGTGGCGCACATTCTACCGGTCCTAATCTTGCTAAGAAGATACTCAGAACAGGTTATTATTGGCCTACAATAGAGCAAGATGCCGCACAGTTTGCTAAGAAGTGTCTACAATGTCAGCAGCATGGAGATCTGATTCACGCACCCGCTCATGAGTTACAACCTGTGACAACTCCATGGCCTTTTTCTCAATGGGGTCTCGACCTTGTAGGACAAATCCACCCTTCCTCCTCAAATGGCCACAAGTTCATCATTACCGCCACTGAGTATTTCACGAAGTGGGTGGAAGCCATTCCTATGACCTATATCACCGGTAAGCAAATAGCCAAGTTTATCCTAAACTACCTCATATGCCGGTATGGTATTCCCCAAGCCATTGTCACCGATAATGGGAGACCATTCAAGAACCAAGATGTCCGTGCCTTATGCATACAGTACAATATCCAACATCGCTTTTCAACTCCCTACTATCCACAGAGTAACGGCCAAGCTGAGGCTTCCAATAAAACCATTCTCAAAATCCTCAAGAAAATAGTCAATGAAGCTGGTCGTGATTGGCACTTGCAACTCAATCCCGCCCTATGGGCCTACCGCACTAGTATCAGAACACCTACTGGTGCCACACCATATGCCTTGGTCTTTGGCTCTGAAGCCATCCTACCTATAGAGGTCGAGATCCCATCACTCAGAGTATCCATGCAGGACCTGATCAGCGGAGATGAGTATCGCACTTCCAGATTAGCTGAGCTTGAACTACTAGATGAGAGGCGCCTTGCCGCGCTTACTCATCTCCATGTCTATCAAAACCGCCTCCGGCGTAATTACAACAAAAAGATCAAAGAAAGACGGTTTCAAGTTGGTGATCTTGTACTTAAGGAGAATCAGAGAAATCAAGCAGATCGAGAGAAGAAGGGCAAGTTTGAGCCTAACTGGTTAGGTCCCTTCATTGTGACAGCAACATATGGATCGGGAGCTTATACTTTAGCTACACCTGACGGCATTCCTCTAGATGAGCCACTTAACAGTGTCCATCTCAAGAAGTTCTATGCCTGATCCTCAAAGTATTCCCACAAAAAAATCAAAAAATCAAAAATTAAAAAAAAATCAAAAAAAAATTAAAAAATCAAAAATACAAAAATACAAAAACATTCATCCTCTGGTGAAAACCTGGCAAATAGGCGCCTTGGATAAGTACCATAGTGAAAACCTGGCAAACAGGCGCTATGCGTAGAGTCAGCATCCATCGTCTATTGAGTCCTGTCCACTCCTTGTCCAGTTCGCAACACGCTTCATCCATCCACCCATAATAAAACCATTGACTTTGTTTGCATTTCCATCTCCCTATCTAGTATAGCTTGGAAATTTGTCAGTGTCCCTCGTCGTCTTCCCATGTCTGGATCTGTGTCTACAGTTAGCACTGTCTTGTCCTAGGTCATGTCTTTCGGTGTCTTCTTCGACAGTCACCCCTACAGTTTCCTCTACCAGAATGGGGGCAACTCTTTCCTTCACTTCGGTCTAGGATTGGTTCCTTGTTCGTGGTTCACAGCGCATACTTCAATCTTGTCTCATTTCCACAGGTAACATCCTTTAACGGACACTTCGCTCCTACGATAAGGCTGCTATCTTCTCAACACTTGTTCTACATCATCACCTCCACTAGAACTACATATCATCTTTTCAATCTTAAAGTACCTTGATCCCATGGATATGGGTATGTAGGCAGTCTGGAATACGAAGGACGTTTCTAGTACTCAGGTACATAAGATCACCTCTTCTCCACTCTTTTCCCACATCATCACACTCACCAGAACTACATATCATCTCTTCTCAATCTTAAGGTACCTTGATCCCATGGATATGGGTATGTAGGTAGTCTGGAATACGAAGGAAGTATCCAGTACTCAGGTACATAAGACCCCCTCCTTTCACCTTGACCCATTCATCACTCTATCCAGAACTACATATTTATCACGTTCATCTTCCATCGTAAGTGTGCCTTGATCCCGTGGACACAGGGTATGTAGGCAATCTGGAATACGAAGGATGTATCCAGTACTCAGGCACACACGATCCATCATTCTCCACCCGTCTCAATCCATTAGCATTCCATCCTTCTAGTCTTCCGTTTGTCAAAATCCATTCGCCTCAACTTGACTAACTCAAGCAACCAGCTAGCGCATCCTTTCAAAGCAAAAGTCCTTAACAAACCTGAAGCAAAGCAAATTTCTTCCAGAGTCATCTACTGTCCTGCATACCGATTGCCAACATCAGCTAAGTACCGCTTAACCAAGCCCTAGATCCACAAGCTTGTCTTCTGCGAAGTGTTCCATTGTCGAGACCAACACACACGTCTCCTACGACATGTGGCATTTCCTGCAGCAAGATATTGTCTTTTTAGGTAGATAGCCCCCTTTAACAGACACAGAGTTCCTACGATAAGGCTGTTATCTTTCCTATCCAATCTATCCTGAGCAAACCTCTTTGGCAAGAGAATATGTTGGCTGTATGTTTACTCTGTAAGTCAGTCAATTTGTGTTATGGTTTATCTTTTGTTCCTTATCCCTTACCCATTCAAGGCTACCTTGATTTATCTATAATCTTGGTATGTTGCGATGCAGTACGGATTGGGGGCATAGTCATTGCTTTTTGTGTGCCGTGTTTGAGGAATGATCTTCAGTATCTTTCTTAGCATTCTATTTATCTTGTGTGTGTTAGGACCTAGCATCTTACATATTAATAATTCTTCTTGCATTTACATGTATTGAAGTTTATTTTATGTTCAAGACTGGCTTATTCACATGTTCCAACAAGGTCATATTATGTCTAAGGGATCTAAGTTCAAACTGCTTGCTTGCAGAGTCAACGTACACGCACTCGGATATTACAGCACCTTGGTCTTTTATACCTTGGTGGCAAACTATCCACGTGCTATATCAAAAATAAGGATTGCTCTTTATAAACAAATGTGAAACCATTGCAACAAGCTCATCCATCTACCCATCCATTCATCCATGGCCTTATATAGTTTTCCAGCAAGGATCGATCAATAGTCTTTCTCTTATGTTCTCTCCTATCTCCTTTCTTCTATCTATCATCAACCCAACCTTATCTATCTCCAACAAATCTTCTAGTCGAGCGTCAACACCTTTCCTCTGTCGCCTCCCTGTCTTCCCGCTCGAGGGGGCATACGCTGGGGCAACTCGATACACTGGGGCATAAAAATTGTATTACATCTTCAACAATCGATTTTCTTTGACGCAACGCTACATGCTGCATTGCATCAAAGAGGGGCAAAATGTAGACACCCTAAAATGACCAAGTCGTCGCATCACTTGCATTTCGTCATTTCTTCCTAATCACCTGCATTTCAACATTAATTAAATAATCTAATTATTTAATTAATTATCATCAAATTCTTCTAAATCTCCTAAATTCAACATTAATTAAATAAATCCTCTTTATTTAATTAATTAAATTAAATTCCTCTATATTCTTCCACAATTAAATAATTTTAATTATTTAATTTGATCATTATCCTCTTTCCAAAAATTAAGTCTACATTAATTAAATAAATCCAATTATTTAATTAATTCAACAAATTCCCTCTTATCTAAAATTAAATAATTCTTAAATTATTTAATTAAATCAAATCATTCTCCCAAAATCATGCACAACAATTAAATAAATTTATTTATTTAATTTGCTTTTCAAATCTTCTAAATTAAATAATTCTAATTATTTAATTATTTCTTCCAAAATATCTTCTCTAAATTTAAATAAATCAATTATTTATTTAAATTGCTTTTTCTTCTAATTTGAGTTATCTCTAAATAACTCAAGCTTTCTTGCTCATCAATTAAATATTTCTATATTTAATAAAGCAAAATATCTTCTTTTCTCATGCAAATCCCTTCTTCTTGTTTTAAATCACTTAACTGATTGCTTTATTCTTTTAATTGATTTATCTCTTTAGTTAACTCATTCTTCTATTCTTGATAACTCCTCTCATGCAAAAGAAAGCAAGACACATGTCTGCTTTTCATTCGTTGCACATTCCTCAACTTATCTCCTCCGTTGATTCTTCTGAATTATCTGGACCGTTGGTTGATTTTCCTTGAAATCTATATAAACCCCCCTCATCTCCTTCATTGAGTCTCTCTCTTCGATCGTATTCTCAGGCATACTTAACAGCGCTTCGAGCATACACAACGCGTCGATTGAGCAACCTTACGATCATTTGACATTGATCTCTTGAGCACTACACTTGCTTGTTGCAGCTATGGCTTTGCAATTTCATTGAGCAATTCTACATTCAATCCAAAGGAAACAACACAAATTTCGGTAAAAGTCTTTATTGCATTGATTATTTGTCATGGCTTTTATTTAAATTCATTTTCTTTATGTTATTGGATTTTTGGTTTTTATTAGTTTAGAATAGATCAATTTTCCATATACACAGAAGGTAAGATTATTGGGAACATTATATCCAAAGATGAGGTGAGGATAGATTCAAATATGGTAAAAGAAATTGAACTCATCTCTCAACCTAAGATAGTCAAGGGTGTGTATTCTTTCTTTAGGAAAAAAACTTTGTTAGCAGGTTCATTCCTAATTTTGTGGAGAAGAACAAGGCCATTTCTTAGATGTTTAAGAAATGCCAATCAATCATATGGAGTAGGGAATCCACTAACTCATTCTTGTAAATTAAAGAACCACCCAATCTTGGCAAGTCTTAACTATTCTAAACCACTTCATGTCTTCTCCTTTGCATTATTTTACACTCTAGCTATTGTTTTATTATAAGAGAATACTGATGGATATGAATGGCCTATAGCATTCTTCATAAAATCCTTACAAAATACAGAGCTAAAGTATTCTATCTTGGAGAAGCACGCATATGGTCTTGTGAAAGCTATAAAGAATTCTAGGCCTTATATCATAGGTGCAAAGGTCATTGCATATATACCACACATGGATATAAGAGACAAATTCACTCAACAAGAAACCTCTGGTAAAAGATGCAGATGGATAATCAAGATCCAATAATATGACATGGAGGTGCAGACTACAAAGCTAGTTAGAGGTTAGGGCCTAGCCAAACTCATGACAACTACAAATTTGGATACGGTAGAGATTACTAGTGTAATTTTTAACTCTACATATGTCTCGTATCCTTTGAAAGATGATCTCTAATATAAGGATGTGATCTTTTACTTGGGAGACATAAATGCCCTCCCAAAATGAATTATAATCAACAAAGGATCTTGAAGTTGTAGTCTCAAAGATATGTGTTGATACAAGATGAACTAGTGTGAAGAAATCATATGGGTTGCTACTTAAATTTTTGGATCAAGCACAATCCCTTAAGGTCACCAATGAATGTCATCAAGTAGTTTATCAAAGACATTTAAAGGAAAAAACTACTACCCATAATATTCTTAGAGCAAGGTATTGGTGGCCAACATTGTTTGGGGATGTGGTAAAATTATTTAGAAAGTGTGATGATTGCCAAAGGTTCTCTAGCAAGATGAAGTTTGCAAGTTCCCTTCCTCTCGCATCCATTTTAGTTAGGGCTCCTTTTCAACAATGGGGCATTGATTTTATGGGAGAAATCTTGGAGAGGTCAAGAAATGGGTACAAGTGGATTCTTGTGGCCACAAATTATTTTACCAAATGGGTTGAGGATGTCCCCACTAAAAATGCAACATCAAAGGTGGTAGTTGATTTCTTTCTAACCAATATAATAACTAGATTTGATGTGCCCACAAGACTAATTGTTGATGGCACAATGTGTTTCATATCTCATGAAATTTTAGATCTATGTTCTAAATGTGGGGTTAGTTTGATCTTCTTATCCCCCTACTATCTCCAAGGTAATTGTCAAGCTAAGACTAGCAACAAAATCCTCATGAAGAGCATTAAAAGAAAACTATATGTGATTAATAAGAGGTGGGATGATAGATTAAAGTATGCAGTATGGGAAAATAGAATGATATATAAGAGGGTTATTAGTAGGAGCCCCTTTGAACTAGTTTGTGAATTAGAAGCCAAGATTTTAATTAGCCTACAGTTGCTAGTGTATAAATCGATGCAAAAAGTTGAAGGAGAATAAAATGATGACATTTCCTTAAGAATGCATGAGCTAACAAAGTTCAATTAAAATAGGAGAGCTACACATGATAGAATTATATCATAGAAATAGAGGATGAAGTATTTGTTTGATGGGAAGGATACTCAAAGATGTTTTCACAAAGGAGACATAGTCCTCATGTGAAATGCTAGATCAAACGATAGAGAAAAACATGGGAAGTTTGATCCCTTGTGACTTGGGTTGTATGAATTTGTAGATAAATATGACCAAAGAACATACCATCTCAAAAGTTTGGATGGTGATCTCATGGGGTTGCTAGTCCATGGTTAGGATCTTAAGCACCATTTCTCCCAAGTGGTGAGGTATTTTTGATATTGTACACATTTTTTTCATTCTTATGTGTGTTGTCTTTGTGAAGATATGGTCCTTGTTGATCATAGTGAAGTGTGTTTATCCTGAGTCCTTCCTTTTGTTCCATTTTATAGATAGTTTTATGTTGGTTTTGTTATCATCTTTGATATTTTGGTTTGACTCCCAAACATCCTATACGGATTCTAGTTGTGCTTACAAAAGGCACTTGTCCCTAACTAGATCCTATATTGGGACCAATATAATAGTGCAAAATTTTCTTTCTTGTAACTCCCTATTGTCTTGGCCATATTTCTCCCATTATTAATTTCTGATTAGAGAAATCCTGCAATAGGCCCCCTTGGTCAATTTTTTCTAAGTCTTATATTTTTCCTACCTTCACACCTTTCTAATACCCTTAGGTCTAAAAGATGTTTAAATATCCCAAGTCTTAGGGGCCATTTTATATCTTCTTAAAGCTGTGGGGAGTTCAAAATTTTCTTTACCTGAGTACCTAGTTAAAAGGAATCCTACTTATCACAACCCCACACTTCACCTTTCTCTATTCCTCCTCTGATAGGTTTTAAAAATTTTCATCACCCATATCCTTGGCATCCTATTTCTCGCAACCTTAGTTCCCTATGAATTTATTTCCCCATCTCCCACCTATTTTCTATTATTGGGCCTAGACCTTTGAACATTCAACAAACCTTATATCTTGGAGATGGTATTTGTAAACCCAATCCTTGATGGGATTCAACATCCCTTTTTCTTTGGCATTAGGCATTCCATGATTCTGGACCCTATCTCCCCATAGTTCCTTCTTCCTCATGTTGGTCTTTTGAGCCTCTGCTTCCTCCTCTACAATTGGTACCTAGGACCCTATCATCATGATGTCCAAACCTTGATGTCTTTCATCCTTTCCCAAACATTTAGACTTTTCTCTACCTTGAACCTTGGGATTTGTTTTCCCTGAGTCTCAATCTCCACCCTATGTTAGGCTCCTAGACTTTTATCTACAACCTCACCCTAACAAGATGTATCATGTATCCCTAAACCTTGATCCTCAATGTGCTTTCCTTTCCTTCAATGTGGATGCCAGTGGCTATCCCATTTCTTTGATCCCCACTAGCCTTTAATTCTATTTCTCAGGTCCATGGACTTTTCTCTCACCCATTCACCTAGCATGTCTTTGTCCCAACCACCAAATCTTAGTCTTCCTTAGCACCTTGTGCTCCCTTCATCATTATGTTTCTTTGACTCCTGGTGTCAGGGCTTCAAAAAATTTACCATTCAAGTATTGTTCAAGGATTAGAAATTATGGATCCCCATCGCTCAAATAGGAGATTCCACCTATCTCCATGCATGACATAAAGTTGTCATTAATGACCAAAAATGACCATGATGGATCTATAAAACCATCCAAATCCTACCAAAATTCCATAGAGCCCATTAAAGGAATGGATCCACACACAAGGCCATGGGTTGATGATGATAACATGTATGGGTGCTTGAGCACCATAAATGAAACCCTAGTGTTTGTAGGTCTAAAAATAGGTATTGGACTACTCTTTTGAGTGTGGAAAGAATGTTTTTGCTGCTTCATGTCATCCATCACTAGATTGAAGGAGGAAATTTCTGCAAATTTTTATTTTAGTGCATTCAATGCTTTGACTAGAAAATAAATCCTATGACCCCCAATGGAACAATCCAAGTGTAATGTAGTTGAATGCTATAAATAAATGAATCAAAGAAATTGCAAAGGTTGACCATTTTTTGCTACTTCTATGGTTGTAAGTGTCTAAGAGTAATCTAGGGTATCAAGTCCTACAAGTCTAGTTTGTAAATTGGAAAATACATTTTTGTGAATTACATAAAGAGTTTCAAATAGAAAATATGTCTATGATTGAATGTCTCCATGGCATTTCATAAGCCTTTGGGGGAATCTTTGAACCTAGTTGTGGGTTTCCCCTTTCCAAATTTGTTGGCATGAATGTAATAAGGGTTTGATAAATATGTGACAAAATTCCAAAGCATTACAAATATTTTGAAGTGGTCTTTCCCTTGCTGGATCTATGCAACATTGATATGGATCGCTAAGTATACTCAATTGTATGAAATAACATCTTTGATTTAGTGTGTATGTAAATCTAATTTTTTTTATGATTTATACATGTGCCCTCTCCTTTGCTAGATGAGACTTTGTTACCCATTAGATCAAGCACCATTCTTGTATGTCAATGATCAAACATACTTGTAATAAAAAATATATCATCTTTAGTAGTTTAGAAGTAGGTTAGACTTTCACATAATTTCATGATTCAGTGATACAACCCAAGGAATATCTTTAGTAAGCTCTAATGTCCATTATTTTGAAGATTCATGTCACGTACATTCACACATCTTGCACACGTGAGTGATAAGTTAAGTGGATTCATCTATGGAAATAGTGTATTGTTGTTATCTTTAGACATATGCAATGATTTTATTATTAGCTTAATGAGAGGTTTTATAAGTAGCTAGTGGGTCATAGACTTAGTGACAAGCCTTGGGGTCTATCATAAATTGGCTATGATTGCATGTTAGTACATTCTATCATAAAATTCCTATTAAGGATACGTCTAGGAACACCTCCTAGGTTTATTTGAGCTTGAAGTGAAGGATAAAATATCCACTCTTAGGAGTTGACCTTTAGTCATCCATATTATATTGATGAACTAGTTTCATATCCTCTTGAAGCTAAATCTTTGGCCTTGAACATTGGTTAACTTCTCTAGGATTATGGATTGCAATATGTGACCCAAAACATGTCAGTTTTGTAGATTAGGATTGTTGAATTTGCAAGGGGAAACTCTATCAAAATATCTTTAAAATTGAGTAAAGGTGATGCATCTCATTTTTTAGGTCTTAATACATGTGTAATAAGCTATCATTGAAAGAAAATCATGAGATTTATGTGTAGAGAGGTTGCTTATTAGACTTGTGTTACAAATTATTGATCTCTAGTTATGGGAGACTTTGTCAATTTATTCCTAGAACTAAATGCATGTATATTTATCTTGACTAATAAATTATTTTCAATATATTGTTAAGTTGATCATTTTTTAAAAACTATATTTGGGAAGTTGCATGTGTGTAATTTGAGTTGAATATTGAAATTTGTGTAGGTTGAGGATTAGATCTTATAAGTTAAAATCTTGTGGGTGAGTCTATTTGTGTGTTTGATGCAAGGACAAGGTTACTATTCATTTGGCTGTTACTATTCATTTGGCCCCCTATCCTTTATAACATCATCAATCCTTCTTTTGTAGGTAATCTAGATTCCAATGGTGAGTGTTTCCTTTGATCAAACCATTAATTACCACTTGAAAATATCCTTCAATATACAAGGATTTAACTCATATGCCCTTAGACAATTTAATACCCTTAATCAAGTCATCAATTCTACCTCATTGTTGGTAAATATTGGCAAGAAGAAAAATCCTCCTAACACCAAAATCTCATTTTCATCCCTCACTAGATATACCACCCTACTAGAGCAAGGTTTCCCCTTGTTATGCAACATCAAGGTTAATTTTAAGGGTTACTTTTCAAAGAGGCTGTCACTTAGCTTTCTTCCTACAACTTTTCTTATCTCTTGTCCCATTGATAGGAAGGTTCCTTATAATTAATTAAAATTTTGGTAGATAATTTAGACTATCAATTGAAACACCAAATTAGTGGACAAAACCTAATTATATAACCATTCCAAGATTATTTTTATATTTACCTTGAATATTGATAATTAAAGTATATAATCTATAATGGTAAAAATTACATACCTTGCACTTTCCCCTTCATTTTGGGCCAATTTTTGATAGGGTTGTCCTTTATGTAATGACCAGTCTACAAGCAGTGTGTTTCAACATAAAATTTGGCAAATAACATGAGCCCTACCTAATTTCATTCGTACGCATCCTGAGAAATTAGTCGTGATTCATAATTCACCCATATGTTATCACAAGTCAAATTCATGGGTATAAAGTTGACCCAGTTCATTTTTATGTATGTAGAAATGGACCCAAAATTTTCACAATTCAAATTTAAATTTGAGCCCTTGTCAAGTCCCTCCAACTAGCTGCTATGTGCCAACTTAAGTGTAAAATTTGTTAACTTGTGTGTCAGGGTGTTGTATTTAAGGGTAAACCATAATTCATTTCAAAATTGTTGGGAGTTAAGGTGTCTCAACCTTTGCAGGTTCCTAATGTTGTATTTATTTTCAGCACTATGTTGTAGGACCCCATGTTGACTTGACATAGTTTTGTCATGTGTTGGCACCTTGTATACATGCAACAAGATAAACTTTGGTGACTTTGTTAGCTACAGTTTTCCCCCAAAATAATTAATGAGGGAGTGTAAAGGATGGAGCCCCTCCTGCAAGGCCTAGGGAGCTTATCCCCCAGTGGGTGCCCAGGGGCAGAACCCATAGTAGGGGTCTGGGGGAAACACCCCCAGCGGGGGTTGCTAGGGGCAGTGTCCTTGAAGAAAAAAATGCCCTATATTTAATAAAGGCATCGGTAGTTAGTTTGTTATTGGCCAACATGGAAAACCTGACATTGTCTAACCGCCAAAGAGGCTTGATAAATAAGTGGCTAGAGAATATGAAAGGTCATGGGATGCGAATGAGAATAAACATTGTGTACTCCTGAAAGAACTTGCATTGCAAGTGTGTTGTAATCATCTTTTGATTTGGTAATACATTGTGCAAGTTTTGGAGTGTGGGGTTTTTCACCCAAAAGGGTTTTCCCCATGTATATATTCTATTGTGAGTTTTGTATTTGCATCTAGATGTTGTTATTACCTTTCTATTAATGTGCATCTTAATTTATAATTGAAAAAGTTAAAATATGTATAAATCTTTCCTCAATAGATCAGTGTAGGAAGCATTTCCGCATACCTTGCTTCCTTTCAAAAATCTTCTAGGGGAATTCAAGATACATCCATATAAATATAGAGAATTAACATTGTATTACCAACTTAGATCAACATCTAAGGCATCATTACATGTTTTTCTTGTTGTCTTCAATTCTTTACACCAAATCATTAAATTGGTAACAAGGGTTTGACCAAAGGAGAACACCCCATCCTAGCAAGTTCCTAAATGATGTATGTCAATGCCACCTATATATACTAGAAAATGCACATAAGAAACAAGCTAAAACAATAACCTATTTCATGCAAGTCCTAATATACCTCGGATTGAGCAAAAGGAATGCAAAGAAAAGAAGTTAAACAAGCTAAATACATGAAAACCTGGATTTTGTGATGTGCTCCTTTGATATTGGATGTAGGCGACTCCTCATATGGGTAGCATAACCTTGCTTCTAATGGATTCTTGGAGTGAAAATGATAGCATTATGTTGCATGAAGAAGTTATGTCATTTGTGAAGGGGTGAACTCCAATTTATATATTTTTGGAGGCTCAATTGGATGGTCAAGATTGAATTTGGAGATCAATGGTGGAGGATGCTTGAGATCTCTCAAGCAAGGAGAGCTCGTCAAATGTCATGATGAGATTGGATAGGGGAGATGTCCTTGGATCAAACAAGAAAGAAGGGTTGAGATTGGGATTTGGGAAGATTGGAGGGATGAGATTGTCTTGGTAGATGAGAGGTATGGGTTTGCAATGTTCCCTTTTTGAGCCATTGTTGCAAAGTGACTTAGATATTTGGAAAGTTAGTTAAGTACATAGCAAAAGTGACTTAGATATTTGGAAAGTTGATAAAAGACTTAGAAATTTGGAAAGTTCGCAAATTGACTTAAAGATTGGAGAATGGAAAGTCACTTTATAAAGGAAGAAAATAAATTATAATAAAAATTGCAAAATAAAATGATATTTTAATGTCACAGTTGGACGTCCCACTTGGAGAAGGGAAAATAAAATAAAATAATATTTTATTATGGCAGTGGACATGAAATTGATATCAAATATGGCAAAATTGGGCACTCCACTTGAGGGTTATAAAAGAAGGCATTTGGGAGGTCTTCTCATCATTGTGTATTTTGTCATTTGCAAATTGGAAGTTTTCCTTTGAGTTGCAACATTGGTTCAACCATTTTTTGAGGATGAAAACCCTTGGAAAATTTTTGGATTGGACGAAAACCCAATTCCACCATACAGGGTTTACCATTGAGTTTATTACAGGTTTTTGACATGCATTTGGAGCTAGGGTTTGACTTGGCATTATCATCCATGCTAGGGTTTGGTATTGGTGCTAGGGCTTGATGTTTGTATGTAGATCATGAGCTTTTATGATGTATTTTCTTCTGCATTCCATTGCCTAGGGTTTGGAGGAGTTGGAGCTACATTTTGGAGTGATTGCAGGTTTCTATCATCAACAATTAGGCAATCAAATTTATATCAAACTTTAGAAAATTATATCAAATCTATATAACAAGAATTTGGAGGTGTATTTCTCATCCATTTGCCATCTATTAGCACCTAGGGTTTGAGCACTCCCATTAAGGATCTAGGGCTATCACTTGAGGATGTTTGTGGCATGCAAAGAGGATATATCAGACCTGTATTTTGAAATCATAATTATTACATCATATCAGTCTTATATCAGAGCTGCATATCAGTCATCTCTTTGTTTGTGTGGTTTCATATTGTGCCTAGAAGAAGTGCAATTCAATTGGGTATGTTGTAAACGATTTCTCTATTCAAATCTTTAATTTGAATTGACATTATAAATGTTGACATAATTTGTATCAGACCTGATATCTTTGTAATTAGACTTGATATAGAGGAAAATAAAGCATATTTTGTATTGTCATTTTGATGTGTATGTATGTAAGGTATTTGGTTATGTTTCCTATGTTTTGGCATATGTATTTCCATTGAAAAATCATCTTAAACAATCATCAAAACCAAATACAAATTCAGAAATTAGAACTTAGACATTTATATGACAAGTGTTTGATGAAATGTCAAACCTTTGAGATCAGAAATTTAGGGAAGATTGGGTAAGGGTTCTTACAGGGTTGGATTTGATTTGAATTTTAAATTGGGGAGCATGGGTACATGCCCAATTTAAAATTGGAGGAAAGGGGATGAGTTGTATTTGATTGGAATTTTAAATTGGAGGCATGGGTACATGCCCATTTTAAAATTGGAGGAATAGGAGATGGAGGACAAAAGGACCCTTATACATGGGTCCTTGACCATGCCTTTTGTGAGAAGGCCATGTGGACATGTACAAGAGGCCCATGCCTTTGTACATTTGGGGGAATGGAGAGGATTTGATCAAGATTAGATGAGGATTTAGTTTGTGCAAGTGGGGGATTAGGTTAGTTAATTAGGTTTAGGTGACCTAATCAAAAGTGTGGAAAATAGGGAATTAAATAAATGTAAATATTTATTTAATTTATGGGATGGGATAAAGGGATAATAGATAAATTAAATTTATCTAATGCTTGGACTATAGGTAGGGATGAATAAATGATTAATAAATCATTTTGGCCAGGACTAGGTACCGATGCAGGTACATATGAATAATGAATAGTGATTTTGGCAATAAAATATTGTAAAATCATGGATTGAAGGGGCTTTGATCAATTAACCATCTAAACATATGTTTATTCAATTAATTATGGAGAAACGTAGTTTAGGGGTGTCTAGAGATTATTAGTGATGGTTTATAGATGAATAGGGATAGTTTAGGGATGAATATGAGTGAATTAGGGATGTTTAGGGATGAGACGAAGAATGGCCAATTTTAGATGTTTACATTTTGCCCCTCTTTGAGATGGTGTTCGAAACAACATTAGTTCAAAGAAAGATTAAGTATAGTGCTAGATGGGATAGAGGAAGATGATAGGATTAAGGATAAGGATGCCCCATCTATTCGAAGTGAGAGTGAAAAGGAGGACTGATGGTAAAGGGGCGATGGGGGATAAATGATAGCACAAATGATGAGATAGAAGGATGGGATGAAAGGATTAAGGAGGAAAATGGATGGATGCAACTTAGACATGCCCAACATAATACAACCTTGTCTAGATGTGTGAGGAAGAAAACTTAGAGCATAAGTTCTTAGTGCACAGAAGGTATTGAATGGCCTTAGATGCAAAAGGATGACTGGTATGTAGAAAGTTGTTCCAACACACAAGATATGAATCGCTGGAACAATGATAGTTCTCGACCCCATAGATTATGTGTTATGTTGCACTGGTGAATGAGAGCCATCTTTATTTGATATGGCATGAGACATTATGTAGCAAGGTATAAGGAACTAGGGTGGCAATATGTCCCATGCATAAAAGGTAATTGATAAGGTCACATGCAACCCTATGCTGTAATAGCACCATGATATGGAAGACCATGATACTTCTATGGTAGGTAGGCTATAGAGATTGTTGATGATGCAAGATAAAAAGATAATGCACATACATAAGCAAGGACACATGGACAAAAAAGATTCAAAGACAAACATGATGTTGCCCTTGGTCAAGCTGAAAAGCCAAAGATGGATGGATTGATGATATTGGATTTTAATGTTGATGATAAGAAAAATGTGAGGATTTGGAATGATATATCCTGATGATGATGGATGATGTGGATCAAAGGTTTGCAGCAAGGCTGGGAACAAGACCTTGGATGTGATTGGATGATTTTGATGATGTTGCTTAGCTTGAGATATGCATTGATAATGATGATATTGTGATTTGGATTTTTTGGAGATTTAGATATTTGGGGATTTGGATTGCTAGGAGTGGATTATATTGGGTTCCATCTAGGTATCCTTTAGCTAGATACCAATGACAAGGGAAAGCCAAGCCTATCAACAAGGTGTGATGGGATGATGAGGATGAAATGATAATGGGATAATGGATAGTGGAAAGGAATGGTTAATGAGGGGATAATAGATCGGTGATATTGGAAAATGGATAGGGAGTAAAAGGAAAGGATGTAGGGATTAAATCATAATGGATGGTGTGGATAGGGTAATGAAGTGATGGTTGTAAGGAAGATAAGGCAGTGGAACAACTTCCTACACTAATCTTGAGGGGAAAGATATATAGAAATTCTTAGATCTTTACAACAGTTATAGAAATAAATACAAATAGCAATCATACCATAACACAATAATTACATGGGGAAACCCTTTCGAGAGAAAAACCCCACTCCAAAGCTGCCCAATATATTATTCAAGAATCAAGAAGATTATAGTATACTTGCATAGCAAGATTTCATAGGAGTATAACCAACCAGAGATCTAGAGGCAAATCAACATCTATAAGACTCTTTTTCACTCAACCTCTATCTCAAGTTCTTGATATATAGGAGATATAATACAGTAAACCATCGGCGGTAATTACAAAACCATGAGCGAAAAACCACCCAAAAGTGGCACCCAAATTATCTCCAATCAAAGATGCCTTGTGATGTGCCAAATCACACACCAACATGTGTAACTCTCCCCTTTACAGCTCTTTTAAGTGTCCAACATGTTTTCACATTTCCCAAAATGGGAGGCCAAACTTTTGGAGGTCATAACTTTTGATCTGGCGTCTGATTGATGAATCGTTTGATGCGTCAGAAAGCTCGTTAAGAGATCTATCAAGATATAACATCCTTCACTAGTTACAACAACTTTCAAGGCATTTAGGGACCTCTAAGTGCCTCAAATATGAGGTCAAAATTTTTTTCAAGAGTTTCAAAAAATGAAGACTTTAATATCTTGTAATCTTGATATGATCTTGAGTCAAAACTCACCCGAGATGTTTACTTGGTAGTTCCACACCTTTTGGAAAAATTTCAGGTCCATCTAAGCTCAAATGTAGAGTTACTAAAAATAGTAAGCCCTACCATTTTTAGCCCCTTTTGAAACTTTGAAAGTTCTAAACCATTCTTCAAGATAAAGGGTATTTGAAAAGACCAAAATTGGGAAGAATAGTAACTTTTTATAGTTGCAAGGTTGAGACACCTTTCTTAACATTCTCCCACTTGTTGAACACCTTTCAAGAGCAAAGAGAGTATCAAAAGCATGATTTAATTGCTAGAAGCCAAGAGGCCCATAGACTCCAAACACCATCTGAACTTCTCTATGCTCATAGGCTTAGTTAATGAATCTGCAACATTCATCAAAGTCTCTACCTTAACTAGCTTCACCCTATCATCCTTGACCATATCTCTAATAAAATGATATTATACATCAATGTGCTTGGTCTTGGCATGAAATGTTGGGTTCTTAGCTAGGTAGATCGCACTTTGACTGCCACAATAAATTATCACTGCACCTTGTTTTATTCTGATATCTAAACACAGTCTCTTAAGACAAATGGCTTATTTACAAGCATGAGTAGCTACCATATACTCATCTTTAGTAGTAGACACAGAAACCATAGCCTATCATTTGCTCATCCAATTAATTGCACCACCAAATAAAGTAAACACATAAGCACTGGTGGATCATCTACTATCAACATCACCTGCCCAGTATTATCCACATAACCATGAATATCAAGGGAATGCATGTCTCCTATCAAATTACCATGATAACACAAGGAATGCTCTGAGGTACCCTGCAAATATATCTGAAGACTCTTTTAACTACATCCCAATGAACTCTACCAGGATTAGACATATATTTGGAAAGAACTCCCACTGCTTGGCCAATGTCTAGTCTACTACAAACCATAGCATACATCAAACTTCCAACTGCACTTTGGTAAGGGACTCTGCTCATGTCTTCCATCTCTAATGGATATTGGACATTTTTAAGTAGATAACTTCGTTCCAACTGTAAAAGAACACATAATGGTCTACAATCCTGCATGTTAAACCTCTATAAAATTGAATTGACATACTCTGGCCAAGCCATAGTTTTCTATTCACTCTATCTCTTCTTATTTCCATTCCAAGAATGTGTTTATCTACACCAAGATATTTCATGTCAAATTTAGTTGCAAGTTGAGACTTTAGCTCTTAAATTATTCCTTTCCCTTTACCAATAAATAACATATAATGCAATACATAGGAAATGATCACCATCAGATTTATAATAAACACAATGATCATATTTAGAATGCTCAAATCCCTAACTCAACACATATGTATCAAATTTATGGTACCACATCATAGGACTTTGTTTGAGGCCATACAAATATTTCTTCAATTTACAAACTAGATTACTTTTACCTTTCACCATGTAGTTTGGCTATGTCATATAAATATCCTCCTCCAAATCACCATGAAGAAATGTCGTGTTCACATCCATTTGCTCAACCTCTAGATCATAAGCAACAACAATAGAAAGCAAGAATCTAATGGATGTCATTTTTACAACAAGAGAAAATATCTCACCATAATCTATACCCTCAACCTAAGAGTAACCTTTTGCAACCAATCGTGCTATGTACTTTTCAATACTTGCATCTATACCAATTTTTTTCTTGAACACCCATTTGCAACCAATAGGATTGTGTACTTCAGGCAATGATACCAGGTCCCATTTATCATTCTTTTTCAAAGCTTTCAGTTCTTCATCCATAGAAATCTTCCAGGACTCTGCATCATTCATACCTAATGCCTCTTCTATAGATCTAGGTTCATCTATGTTAGTATTCAAAGAAAAATACATCTCTAGTCATCAAGTGAATACCTTTTAGGTGGTTTTCTATGTCTTGTAGACCTTTGAACAAGTTGAGTTGGAGGTTCTTCCTCCTCTTCTGAAGATTCAAAACTACATGAGCTCTCTTCAACTTCTTCTCTATCTAGGGGCCTCGATTCAACTTTCTCAGACATAGAAGGGAGTTGAATCACATCTTTTTGTTCACTTTTTTCTAGCTAAAATACAATAGAAGAAGGCTTAGTTTCTCTAAAAATAACACTTCTACTATATATTACCTTCTGTGCAACAGGGTCCCAAAGCTTGTATCCTTTCACGCCATGATTATACCCAATGAAGACACATTTCACAGCCTTGTTCTCCAACTTTGTTCACTTCTCCTTTGGCACATGTGCATATGCCTCACAACTAAAAACTTTAAGATGTCTTAGTGAAGGCTTGTGCCCTGACCATGCCTCCTTAGGTGTTTTATCAACAAGAGATGATGTAGGAGACCTGTTAATCAGGTAGCAAGCAGTGGCAACAACTTTAGTCTAAAATCTTTGTTCTAGACCAGCACCACTAAGCATACTCCTAGCCTTCTCCATCAATGTCTTGTTTATTCCTTCTGCAACTCCATTCTGTTGTGGAGAATACAGAGTTGTCTTTTATCTTTGAATGTCACAATCTTTATAGAATCTATCAAAATCATTAGAGCAAAATTCACCACCATTGTCAGTCCTCAGACATTTTATTTCCTTTCCAGTCTGCAACTCAACCATTGCTTTAAATTCTTTAAATTGAATAAAAACTTTAGATTTACTCTTTAGAAAATATACCCATGTCCTTCTGTTGTAATCATCAATAAATGAAACATAATATGTTGAATTTCTAATGGAAGGAACATCTACAAGACCAAATATATTAGAATAAATAAGATCCAATACACCACAAAATTTATGAGAACTCAAGTAAAATTGAACGTGGTTTTGTTCACCATAAATGCAATGCTCACATAAATCAAAATCAAGATTACAATCAGTCAACCCTTCAACAAGGTTTTTATTTTTCAAGATCCTTAGACCCTTTTCTCCTATGTGGCCTAATCTCTGGTGGCATAACATAGTCTTCTCTGTGGGCAATTTTGATTCAGAAGAAATAGCGACTTTAGGTACCTAAAATCCATGACCATCCACTAGAAATGAAACCCTCTCCTTTTTCAATGAAGTAGTCATAGATTTACTTTTCATAGAAGTACTATTGCACTCAACAATGTATACATCAAGCTTATATAATGTGCCAAATTAGACACCTCTAGCAATCACTGTAGCACCTCTAACCATCTTGTATCTTATATCAGAAAAGACTACCTGCATACCTGCATCTATTAGTTTGCTCACAGATAATAAATTTCGTGCTAATCCAAGGATATGCAACACACCATTAATCCTTTTTCTTCTACCATAAAAAATCTGATTTTAACTTTATCACAACCAATAATATTTAAATGAGAATCATCACCCAAGTACACCTTGCCTCCATCAAATTCTTCATATTTAGAAAACCAATCTGTATTAGGGGTCATATGGAAAGATGCACCTAAGTCAGTTAACCATGCATCATTACTTGTATGAGTGGCCAAAGCTGCAATGAACACATCACCGTCTTCCTTCTCAGACTCAGGAATCAGAATCAAATTTCTTCTTTTTCTTCTTCTTTACACTCTTTATGGAAGTGTCTAGGCTTACTGTAATTCCAACAAATAACTTTGGACTTTCTAGGAGATTTGGATCTCCCCTTAGGCTTGGATTTGTCACGCTTCTCGCTCTTCTTTCCTTTTTCTTTAGGGCTTCTTTGGCACTAATGGATACCTTCCTCCTCATTTCTTCAGAAATCAAAGAACCCATGACATATTCAACTTTCAAGATAATAGAAGTACTCCCAATCGCCATAACAAGAGAATCTCACAAATCATGCAAAGAACAAAGAGGGATCTAACATCTATCATCCATTTTTACACCAACATATTGAACTCTTCCAGGTGGTCTGAAATTCATCCACCCTCTTCCATTCTCAAGGAATACAATTTCTTCCTCAAGAAAATCTTGTTCACTAAAGATTTGGCTGGATATATTTCATTGAGTTTGTTCCATAGTTTCTTTGTAGTGGGCTCTTCATGGACATTAACTTTAATAGAGTCTGTCAGGAACAATCTGATTAGACCCTTAGCTTTACGGTCCATAACATCATATTCAACAACCAAAGTAGCATCTGTGGGCCTTGAAACTTTCTCATCAATAGCATCCCACAGAGCTCGATCAATTAACAAATCCTCCATCTTCAGCTTCGACATCTCAAAATTATTACTAGAAAATGTTTCTACCTCTATTCTCCTTGATGTGCTCACCATCTAAAAATCCCTACAACAAGATCACAAAGTATCTTCTGCACAAGCTCCCACTCAAAACTAGATTAGTTCAAAAAACCCAACAACTCGCAACTGAAATGAAAGGTGATCAAGCTCTGATACCACTTTTAAGGAAGCTAAGGTAGAAGAACAACTTCCTACACTAATCTTGAGGGGAGAGATATGCAGAACTTTTCAAATCTTTACAACAGTTACATAAATAAACACAAATAACAATCATACCATAACACAATAATTACGTGTGGAAACCGTTTCGGGAGAAAAACCCCACACTCCAAAGCTGCCCAATATATTATTCAGGAATTAAGAAGATTAAAATATACTTGCAGAGAAATATTTCATAGGAGTATAACCAACCAGAGATCTGGAGGCAACTCAACATCTATAAGACTCTTTTTCACACAACCTCCATCTCAAGCTCTTGATATATAGGAGATACAATACAATAAATCGTCAACGGTAATTACAAAACCATTAGCAAAAAACCACCCAAAAGTGATGTCCAAATTATCTCCAAACAAAGATGCCTTGTGATGTGTTAAATCACACACCAACACATGTAACTTTCCCCTTTATAGCTCTTTTAAGTGTCCAACATGTTTTCACATTTCCCAAAACAGGAGGCCCAACTTCTGAAGGTCATAAGTTTTGATCTGGGGGTCTAATTGACAAACCGTTTGATGTGTCAGAAAGGTCGTAAATAGATCTATTAGGATATAACCTAATTCACCAGTTATGACAACTTTTAGGGCATTTAGGCACCTCTAAGTGCCTCAAATATGAGTTCAAAACTTTTTTTTGAGAGTTTCAAAAAATAGAAAATTTAATAACTTGCAATCTAGGCATGATCTTGAGTTGAAACTCACCTAAGATGTTTACTTGGTAGTTTCGTACCTTTTGAGAAAATTTCAGGTCCATCTGAACTCAAATGTAGAGTTACTAAAAATAGTAATCCCTACCATTTTTAGCCCCTTTTGAAACTTTGAAAGTTATTAACCATTCTTCAAGATAAAGGGTATTCGAAAAGACCAAAATTGGGAAGAATAGTAACCTTTTGTAGTTGCAAGGTTTAGACACCTTTCCTAACAATGGGGTGATAGATGCGGGGAATAGAGCGCTCAAACTAGATTCAAGGTATCAAAATCACAGTCAGATGGAGGATAAGATGGGGATGTGGGGATAGAGGATGAGGAATTAGGAGGAAAGGATAGGAGATTAGGGGTAGTTGATAGAGGATGATAGATGTAGGATGGATGGATGTAATAGAGTGACTAGCTAGATAACTTTTTGGTGGTGCAAAGATGCGATGTTATAAAACAATGAAAGGGACTAGTGGATGAGGGATGGGAGAGAGGGGGTGGTAGGATGGTAGATCGAGAAGAAAGGATAAGTGGATGGGGGAGTGCGAAGATGATCTTAAAGGACTACGTCACTTAGGAAGAGGATGCCCCACTCTAGATATGTGTCATTCATGATGAGGTGTTATGATGGTGGGGATGGATGGGCATTATAGGATATGTTTGGAAGGAACGTATGTCAATGTGTGTCCAAGGCATTACATATTTTCCCTTGTCCTTAAAAGGATCACAAGTGAGGAAGGAAGATGGAAGGACAATAGTATGGATAGGAAATTGTAGTTGATAGGAAGGATGGGATAAGTGGATAGGGATAGTGAAGGGGATTAATGGAGAAGTAGATGGATAGGGTGATAGGATGAAGAGATGTGATGGATGGAAGATGATAGGCTAGGCTAGATTTGCCCCCAAGTGTAGGGTGCAAATGGAGGAGGGATTACACATGATTCCCACAAGGGGTTTTCATCATGGTACTTGCCCAAGGTGCCATGAGTGGTTTTCACCATTGGATGAATTATTTCTCTTTACTTTTTTTATTTTTGGATTTTTTTGCTTTTTTTCTATTATTTTGGATTTTTTAAAATATTTGGATGGGATGGATGGATTTGGATAGAGGAAGTGAGTGTGAAGGAGAATGGGAACTCAAGTGTCAGTTTCCATAGCAAGCTAATAGCATCCCATGTTAGAAGGATGGCATGCGTGTACCATGTCAAGTGTAATATATGTGCATGTATGTTGATAGGGGACGACGCGAGATGGAGATGGAGTGATGTGGATGGATTATGGTGTGGATTATGGATGGTATGTCGATAGTGGATTATGATGTGGATTATGGATGGTATGGATGGATGATGGTGAAATAGGGAATTATGCAAAAGCATGGACCATAGGGATGTGATGGGGAGGATATGCGGGATAAGGGTTATATGATGGGGGGATGAAGGTATGCGGGAATGTTATGAGAATAAAGACCAACAGTTGTACACACCATAATGGATTTTGAAGCTTTTGATTTTGAGGGGGAGTGGGGAGTAATGGGGATTTGGTATTCATGATGGATTTGTAGGATTGGGATGTTTGATTTTGGGATTGCTAACTTGGGAATTTAGGGACCCAAATGGACTTAGGATCTTTATGATTTTTGGACGGGAAACAATATTTTTGTGATTTGGGGATGGAATGGGATGTGGATGCTCCACTTGAGTTTGGTGCTTTTTTCTTTGGGACCCACACCATTTTTATTTTTGCTTTTCAGGGTGTGGGTTTATGTAGCCTTTTAGATGGATTTTTCTTAGATGTTGTGTATCAATGCCCTATGACATGATACTATTTGGGATTTTGTAGATTTTGTGTTTTATGTTAGGAGGCATCTAGATTATTATTTTTAAATCCAATGGATTTGGTGGAAGCTTCATGTTTGGCTAATGTGTGCATTAGCTGATCTTGATTAGGAATTTTGGGGGATCAAGATTTATGGATGGGGATATTAAGGATGGGAATATTAGGAGTTGGGAGGAGTGGAGGAAGTGTGGGTTTATAAAGATGTATGGTCACATGCTTTTTGGATTGATTGATGAAATAATATGGAGGGATGGTGGCATATGTTTTGGGGGTGCGATGAGAAGCATCGGGTTTGGGTTTGGAAGAATGGATTTTGGAAGGCATGGAGGTGGTACCAACATGTTTGGATTGTTTACCTTGGGATATATAGCCAAGGCCATGTGCGTACAGATGGATTTTGACATGGAAGGGCTCCAAAATGCCATTTTCATGAAGGCCTAGGCATTTACCATGATAGTTCATGTTTTGGAGCATACGATGTGCAATGGGATGTTTGTTATTTTAGAAACAAGATGTGAGTCCATTATTGGATGGAGGGGGTGATTGGTAGAAGAAATGTGCTCCTCTTCTATGAGAGAACCACAATGGAGGAAGGTAGTGGGACCAATAGGAGAGGATGATAGATTTGGGATGGGATCGATAGATGACATCTGGTGAAGGGTTGATGTGAGATGGTAAAGGAATGATGGGAGATTGATAGGAGATGGTATGGGATCAGGAATAGGAATAGATGGGATGCTTGGATCATGATTAAGATGGGGGTGGATGTTTTGACATGCTTTGGACTAGGCTCTTGACATAGCCAAGTTTGCATGGATGATGTGGTGGGGGAGGAGCACGTAGTTTCCATTATCATTTGAATTGGCTCCTTGGATGGGCTGGATGGAGGAGAGGACACTACTTTGCATAGGATGTTGGATAAAATGGAGGAGGATGGTGATGTGGTTTTTATGGGTGTGAGGTTGGTGACAAGGTCATCAATGACACATCAAGGTGTTTGGGGATGAGTGGAATGGAGTGACTCCACAATTTTGTTTTCATGATTCTCTCAATGTTCTTAGTAAGGAGTCCTTAGAGAAAGGATGATATAGATTTAGTAAGTGATTTGGATGGTAGAGTAGATGGTTGATATTGGGGTAGATGGCAAGGTTGATGGGTAAGGACATGGTGGATTTGGATATGAGGGATTTACATAGCCAAAATTAATAATATTAATTTAATAACCAAATATCTAAAATTAAATAAATAATAAATAGAGTTGACTCAACACATTTACAACACAAACATACATAAGCCAATATTCCTCTATGCAGACTAGGCTTAGGATAATGGGTTTAACACATAACAATGTTCTTGGAAAGATCTCTAAAATCTATTGCCTTGGCCACCCCCTACAAAACTCAAATTTTGAGTATCAGAATGTATTGGTAGAAATAGCTGAAGCAACATTAAAGTAATCATACAATTAAAATATTAACTAATCATTTCTATCAAAAATCAATTTAATTAAAACAACGTTAACTTTGACATTTCAATATATATTTTAAATTAAATTCATCCACTCAATCATATAATTATTTTAACATTTAATTTTCCAAGTCAACAGATGTCTAGTAATCACAAACACAACATAACACATAAATAACGTCCAATCCACTCATATCATAGTTTCCTACTCTATGCATAATAGTATCACCATAATAATAAAAGAATATAGTCCTCAAAGTATAAAGTCATAAGAGCATATACAATATCTATCTAATGTAAAAAGGTTGGGCTTACATCCTCCCCCCTAAGAATTAGGCTTCCTCCTATAAGCCCTCAAGGAGGAAGAAAGAGTAACTTACATAAGTGCTAAGGCATGAAGAGGATACATAGTTAAGGTTCTAAGAAGAAAAGAAGTGTCCATCCTAGAATAGTTTACTGCTAGGCTTAAGTCTACAAGAATTCCCATGCCACCTCCTTCCATCTCCCCATACAACCTACTAGGAGCTCCTTTCGAAAAGCATACATGAAAAAACTTTACACTTACCAGCTCAGTATCAATAAAACAAAAGCCTCAAAAATCAATAACCAATAATTTTTGAAAGGGGAAAATATTAAAAAAAACTAAAATGAAATCTTATAAAAATAATAAAATATCAAGGGTGATCACCAGAGTAAAATATTTAAATTAAATTGAAAGTCCAAACAAAAGAGTTCTCGAGGCAAATGAACATATCAAATTAAATTAGCTAAGTAACCAAGGGCAGGAAAGAAATTCTCATACTGTTGGTTACAATTCGATTAATTAAATACACAACATATATAAAATAGAAATGAAATTGAATAATCAAACAAAATTGTTTCACAAAAATAATTTTGTGACTATAACAAGCCACTTGATAGGGGAGAAGGTGTATGGTGGTCTTAACCTTAATAATAAATCTAGGATAAACCTACTCATTGGATAATCTATACCTATCATTATTTAGAACATAAATACCAACCCAAACACAAGCCTAGTGTCAAACATCACTTTTATAGATAAATCTAAGAGGTTTCAAGATAAGAATAATATAATCTAAATTCTCGTTAAGGTGGCACTTGATACTATTTTGAGCCTAAAAAGTTGCTATTTCTTTAAGATGACAAGAAAACCATACTAAAAATAGTTATCCAAACACTAATATATAAAGATGGTATCAAATGCTTATAATTAGAGACTAACAATGTAATCACAAGAATTCTACTATTTTAAGCACTAACGAGCATGAATACACAAAAGGAAAAAGTAAATCTAGAGATACATTCATAAAATATTGTAATCACCCAAAGAAAACCCCTTTCATTCACACTCTAAATATACTAATATCTTCATTTTACTAGAAGAAAAATACATTAGGTAATATAAAAATTTCAACATCATAGTAAAGAAAGTGAACCATCCATTTTTTTGAGAAGGGATACATCTATCCAAATCTATTTCATACATTTTAATGTAGTAGATCATAATTAAGTTTGCCTAATCCTGAAAATTAAAATGTAAGTTCACATGTGACTTCTAATTCACGAACAATAAGCAAGATATTTAGTTTCCAAAAATCCACAATGGTGCTCCTACTAAATATAGTGGGTAAAAGGACAAATGAACATTCACTAAAAATGATGACACAATAATATGCTATCTTCTAATATCCAACCATTCCCACCTGTACACATACGTACAAGTAGGAATGTACACATACAAAACTACAATTTTTTTTTAACATAAGACAGAACTAGATGAAGATATAAAATCATTTCCAATTAATAAGAAATTTTATCTATTGCTTTCCCTAACAATTACCTACCAGCAAAGGAGAAAAGCTCAAGATCGATCCTTGCCATAGTTTTCTAATTACAAGAGAGTAAATTTTTAAACAAGAAAACTTTTAATAATTCTAGATGTTCTAAATTTTAACAAATGATAATATTATCATCTATACTATAAATAATAACATTTTTTGATTAGGGTTAACATGTTAATACTTTCCAAATAAAATAACTATTCATTTTGTATGAACACTAAAATAACTACTCCTAATCACAACAATAACACTACATATTAATGTAACCATTACTTTAGTTAATATAGATCAATAGGACTAGATAAAATGAAGAGATAAAAATCAAAGAGACATTCTAAATTAATATTAGAATGAATTAGATCTCGTAACAAAATATTATCAAGGTATTAAATCAAATCTATAAATCTATTCTAGATGCAACACTAATACTAGCACATTTTAATAATTAAAATTCTAATATACTCTAAAAGCTATACACAATTTCTTAATTTAGACCAATTATCTAAAGAATATTCTAGTCGAATTTCTTTATCACTAATAGACAAATTTCTTTTTTAATAGTAAGGATAAATAAAATAGTAATACTAATTAATTTATATAATCCACAAAAGATAATTACTCAAGGAAATTTAATATCTATACAAGACTGTTTAAAGATAAAGAATTGTTTAAACATTTTTGAAATTTAAGAGAATAACTATATTTATGAGAATTAAATGAAACGCTAATTTTAGAATGAAAATCAATTCATCATTATATGTCTTTCAATAAAGCAATAAAGAATATAAAAGTTCACAACTCAATTCAATTAAATAGAAATATTAATTAAATACTAACATAGGCAAAATTTATTCATTTAGAGAATTTGTTTACTAATTAAATAACGTGGATAATAAACTTTTATAACCCAATACATAGAATTCATAAACTTAAGTGACAATATAAATTAACTATAGATTAACATGTAGAATTTTTAATTAAAAATAAAGTAGAGATAAATAAAATTAATTTAACTATTAAGGATAATTGGAATAAAGTAAGCTTTATTTTCTTTTTCCATTTTTAATTCATTATTTCTAATAACCAACATAATTATCCTACAACATACACTTGCATAAAAACATTCAACAACATGACCCAAACAAATCCCCAGAGTTCCCAAAGTGTTGGTAACCTAGTTGTGGTACCAAATGTAATGCCCACCCGTATAAACACATACAAGTGGGTGCACACATGCGTAATTGCAAATTTGGTCTTTTTATAAACAAATAACATTACCAAAAGTTAAGGAACATTTAAATGACTATAATTAAATTAGCAAGGAATTTTAAATGCAACCCATACCCTATTTATTCCATAGGTAATTTTAATGATATTAAATTGCCTAATACTTCAATTGATATAGGTTAATTTAGTATGATAAAATTTCTATAAATATAATACAATCGCCTATATAAAACTTCCTTTAAGAACCTAAACAATTGGTTTAGATATAAAAATATAGATAAATTTGAAGAGTTTATTATGAAATTTTATAATATTTCATAGTTGGTGTTGGCACCTTAAAAAACCTAGTTCCCAACTTACATTATTTTTCCCCAAATCCATCGAGGTTCCTACTTTGTGCCTTTTTTGTTGAACCCATTATTTATATCCGATCTGAGACTATTTTGAATGGGTTCCCTCTGGATAAATTAGAAGTGTTTTCCTTTTTGAAGTGCAAGGAAGAAGCCCGCAAAAAAATTAAGTTCAAAGTTTCCTAGCTTTTCCCTTGTATTTTCTACCTTTTTCAGAACTTCAGAGTTTCAGGGTTCTCTCTTCTGTCATGCCATTCCTATCGGCTCTGAAAACTCTACCTTGATAATTTGTAAATTGCCTAAGTGTTTTGGATCTCAGAGGTCAAGGTGACAGTCTTCCTTCTTCTTTTGAGCAGGTAGTGGGTAGAAAGCCTGATCGCTAAAGTCTAAGAAGTTCCAAAGTTTATAAGTCTTTCAGGTATTAGAGATTGGGAGGTTTCTTTTCCTCTTTCCTTTTTGAAGGCTATAGGAAGAAAGCTAGTCATAGAAGTCTGACGAAGCTCCAAAGTTTCTAAGTCTTTCGGGCATCAGAGATTGGGTGGTTTCTTTTCCTCTTTCCTTTTTGAAGGTTATAGTAGAAAGCCTGATCACCAAAGTCCAACGAAGCTCCAAAGTTTCTAAGTCTTTCAGGCATCAGAGATCAGGAGGTTTCTCTTCCTTTTTCCTTTTTGAAGGTAGAATGGTGAGGGTCCGAGGCCCAATCCCCAATCTTTTCTCTGGGTGCGAAGTGTTCGGGTGGCAGACTCCAAAGAGTTTCTTGTTCACTTAGAGGTTACAAGCATTAGCAAAAGGGTTTGGTACCCAATCTTGAAAATCTTCAAATTCTTCTAAGTATTTCAAGATCACGGAGTTGGGCGGTTCCCTTTCTTCTCTTCCATAATGCATGATGTATGGTGAAGGCTCGATCTCTAAAATCTAAATAGTTTCCCTTTTCTCCTTTCAGAATTTGGAGATCAAGGTTTCCTTCTGCACCCTTTCATAGGTCGATTTCCTGGTGGAAACCCGATTGATCGGGGCTTGACTATTTTGCCTTCCTTGCTCCTTCCACTATTCAAAATGTGATGGGACTGCTCAATGACCTTCCTAGCCACCATTAATGCTTCTTCAGAGCCTGATTACTTGTGGAAACTAATTTCACATGCCCTTGTGCCACTGTAGCTCCTTTTGCATTGATTTTCTTGTACCAAGGGCATGGGTGGATGTTCTTCTTCAGTAGGTTTCCAAGGCAGAGCCATGTGGGTGCACACCAAGGACACAGATGAATTTATTACAGCATGGGTGACTGGTTTTTCTTGTTGACCACTCTCCCTACATCCATGACTGCTATAGTATGATTTGAAAAGCTATATATGCATGTTTGAGAGACATTCTATGGGTTGGTCATTTTTGGGCATTTTTTTCTCTCTACAAGTGTTGGGCATCCAAGGTAGTTAGGGATTCATATATTATTTAATTTTAGTTCTTCAAGAAGCATTTGGCAAAGGTGTATGTGGATTATGTTTAACTTTGATATCAATCTTTGTTTTTCTCCACTACTGTAAGTGTTCTTTTAGGAAAACTAGTGTGATTAGGGTTTTCTCTTACCATATTTCATGGTGTGAATGTAATTTCTGATTTGAATGAATATGATAGTTCTTAATCCATTCCAAGCTTTGTGAATGGTCTTTTTAGAGTTATATGTGGATGAATGATGTATGATGTTGGATTAATAAGTATTCTCATACCAGTTTGATATTAACTTTTATGCATCTGAAATAATCAGATGGGTATTCATACACCCTTTTTTAGTGTTTTCCTTTGATGAACTTAAAACTTTGTAGCCCTTTGGATAGGCACTGATCTAAGAGGTCTGTGATCACCCACACTCTATTACAAATCAAAACAATATATCAAGATTTAAATGCAATTATAGTTCCATAAGCATCCTCATTTTGTAGGGTTGCTCTCACAAGCTTAAAATGGAGGTTATAAAGTGTAACAAGTATGCTTTAGTTCAGTGACAGTATTTGGGATTAAAAAAATGATTTGGGTATTTTTGCAAAGTCATAAATGATATAATGTTTTTTGTTGATCTCAATCCCTATTGGGGGATACCTCCAGGATTACCCTCCTAAGCCTAGTTAAGCTTGAAGTGTAGAGGAGTCCACCCACTCTTGTAAGTTGGCCAAAATCACCCTTAACCTATTGATAAACCTCTCTCAACCACTTTGAAGACACCCTTGGCCTAAGTGGTTGTAAAATGCTTTAGGGTTTTGGGTTGTAGTAATTTTGGGAACCAATAGTTGGAATAAATACTTATTTTTTCTTAGGCTTAAAAGAATACTATATAATTAAATTGCTAATTTAACTCATAAAATTTTAAAGAAAACATTCACTGATTATGTTGAACTAAATTAATAAAAATGATTAAACCTATATGTAATAATGATTTCAAATAAAAAGAAGTTGAACTAAATTAATAAAAATGATTAAGCCTATATGTAATAATGATTTCAAATAAAAAGAAGTTAATTTGTATGGTACATTCTAAAATGATATAACTAATAATGTCTTACTAGTATTTACTCCAACATTATTTCTATAATAAATACATAACTAAATTTTATTAAAACTTTATCGATATTCTATGAAAAATTTTAGTAAAAGGATAAGTTAATTTAAAAACTTTACTATTTACTCACTATTTTTAATTAGTATAAATAATTTTGACGAATGGATAAAATAATCAAATATAAAAGATAACATTTCCTTTGTTTAAACTAACCAAAAAGATATAAAGTTTAAAATCCTATTCTTTATTATTTTATTATAAATTCCATAATTTAATTAGTTCTATTAGTCCACAGTCTAATTTAAATTGAATTGAAATAATTAAATAACTTAATTAATTTAAATACTTAATAAAAATCAATTCGAATAAAGCATAAATAATTATTTAAATAAAATTAGTCAATAAGGAAAACTACATCTTGAACTAACAATAATTAAAGCGAATAAGAATTTAAGCACAAATATTTTCTAAATAAAGTGAGGAAGATTTAAAGCAAATAAAGCTATCGATTTTGTTTCAAGCAAAACTTTTCTTTATCTATTTTTTTCTTTAGCTTTTGACTAATTTTGCATAAAAATAATATAAATTAATATTATATTATTTTTAACTCAAATTATATATATTAGCTATTTAATTTAAAAAATCAATTAACAATTTAAATCTCTATGATCATGATAAAACATGATTCAATATATTTAATTATTCATCCATATTAATAAACAAAATAATAAAGCAAGCATAAATAATGAATTTAATTGCTAATAAAATAAGTAATTTGTTTAAAGAAATAAAGCATGATCTATTTATAAATTTTCAATTCTTTATTCTATTTCTTTTTGTTTTCCTTTATTTTTTTAATTCATGAATGAGGCATTAAGGGAGCCAACCCCCATTAAACTGAAACAAAAATAAAAGATATTATCAAAAGAGGTTTCTCATTATGAGGGCCTATCATATATTTCTTGAGTTTTACATAGATTCTACAAACCAAAAAGGAGTATTATCAGTTATTTTCTTACAACCTTATAATCAGTCCTTTCTATATGCTTTATACTATTAGATTTATATAGACATTATGTTTTATCCCTACTAACTGTCCCTTCTTCATCACCCTTCATTTGCTCCATTGTCTTCCCCAGAGGATTCAGTCTCAATATCCCCTGCCCAATCCACCATGTTTGAGTTTGCAATCCTAGCCATGACTTTTAGGAACTAGAAGCCACATCTTGCTTCATTCCTCTTGTTCTCCTCACACACTCCAACTATTGGTATGAAAAGGTATCCAAGGGCCATTGTAGGCCTACAGGATAGACAGTCGCACCCCCTGCGTGGAACTGAAGCCAAGATCAGGCACCGCCAAGTCTAAAATCTTCTGCAACTCCTACCCCCCACCAAGTTGATTTAATCAATGCTAAAGCAACCTCTTGGACTAGTCTTTGGACACTCCCAAGTCAAGCATAATCGCAACAAACATAAATGCAATTTTTGAGTTTACCCTATACTTTTGCTTTAAATTCATGAAGGGAGAGCCCAAAACCATACCTATTGCATGGAGTCCAACCAGAGATTTCACCTTAAAACCTTCTTCAGTTTGATTTCTAATATTTCCTCACAAAATTCTATCTTCATTTTCTTACTTTCTAGCAACACCGTCAAATCTATCTTGCCTTATGGAGTTTTTCTATTTCAAGCTTTAAAAAATAAGTCATTATTCCTTCACATGGCTTGGAATGAATGCCTCTTAACTCTATCCAACAAATCCAAGCTATTCCACATGAGCCATAGTACTTCAGTCTGCCTTCAACCATCAATCTCCATAATTAAAAGTTCATCCCAGGTAATGTGAGTCTTGGGAAAGTATATGACCTCTCAACGTAATCACACTTCTTTTTACTACCACTTGTCACCTAGAATTGTCATGTGGAAACCAGTGTAGGAAGGTGAGTGCAATATTCACCTTGACTTCACTCATCATTGAAATGAGGTCCACATTGGGACTTAGTGGATATTGCTGTCCCTAACATCCCTCCTCTCATGTTGTATAAGAGATTCTGATTTAGGAATATAACCTTGCCAATCTCTCTGTGAAGAGTTGACCAACAAATTCTTTGTCATGTCAAAAGTTGAATTAGCAATTTTGTCTGCCATTTTGTTAGCCTCCCAGAAGACATGGTTAATCTTAAACTCACTAAATTTGTTAAGGAGTTCCAATCCTTGTGTTAACAAATTGTTTAGCTTTCAGTTCATGGTGTTCTTGCTTTGGATAGCATTGGCAGTGACCAAATAGTCTCCTTATATATGTATTTTCTTTATCCCAAGTGAGAGACCAAGTTGTCGACCCATGATGAGGGCCTGAAGTTTGGCCTCATTGTTTGTTTGAATGTCAAGTCTCTTTATGGTAGCCCCTATCAATCTTCCATCTTGATCCCTAATCACACATCTGGCACTTGAAAGCCCCAGGTTACCTCTCAAATCTGCCATCAAAATTTAGCTTCTTCCATCCTTTTTTTGGAGGTATCCATCTTGCCTCTACCCTTTTAGAGCTATTTTGATTAGTTTGATAAGCCCCTTGAATGAGGGGCACCATAAGGCTAGACCATATATTTCTCATTTTGCCATCCCAAGAGGCACAAGCCTTGTCTTTCAGTTTTTGATGCTTCACTACATTATTAGCCACCTATAATATCACATGTTTAGTTTTCTTCCAAAGGGCTTCCTTTTCCAAGGCTTTATCTTGAAAAATATGTCTATTTCTCTCCTTCCACAATTCCCAAATTAAAATTGATGGGTTGATGATCCATAAGCATGAGAAAACACCTTCTTATACAAGACTAGCCATGCATTGAAAGTTGTTAGAAAATTGTGTGGCAGGCCACTTTTTCAAGATAGATTCTCCATTATTTTCTTCCATAAGTGCTCGGCAAGGCAAAAATTTCTAAAAATATGATCTACTGATTCTTTCTCCCCCTCATACAGACAACACCTCAACGGTCCTGAAAAACCAAATTTTTTGGAGCCTATCACCTATGAGTATTATGTCTTATAGAGCTGCCCAGGTAAAGGAGCCATCTTTTGGGAGGCATTATTTATCCTAGAATAGATGAATAGGCCAACCAACTTTGGTCATGGCATTCTCCTTGAATAAGTAACCACTCTTGACATTGTATCTTCCTGACTTTGAACCACACCAAATGATAGTATCTTCTTCCTCCGAAATGAAAATCCTCATGTTTATCAAGAATCTTCTCTAGCATTGATTTTTTCTCCTCTAGGAAGTCCATGTCTTCAAAGGGTTTCCATCTCCATTCCCTTATTTCATTATGCTCAACCGGGTAGACATAGTCTCTTAGCTTATTCCCCCAACACTGCAAGAGACACACTCTAGCTTCCTACAAATTTTGTCTCCTTCAAGGTTGGGAGGCCATTCCAGAAGTCCTCCCAAAAAGAGAGTTTTTTTCCCATTTCTTATCTCCCAAGAAATGTGCCTTACAATGAGATCCCTACAGGTTCTCCATATTTAAGATCCTAATGGGTTCACTTGAGTCCAATTACTTATTTTATATAATTTTGGCCCATTTATAGTAAGGGTTTGAATACAATTCCATACTAATTTTGCCCCATGTGCCTTATTAAAATGGGCCATTTCCATAACCCAACCCCCTTGATTTTTTTGGGATGACAAATTTTATCCCAAGCGATCAAAGGAAAATTTTTACTCTCAAAATATCCATTCTAGAAAAAAACTCCTCATACTCTGATCAAGGTTGTCCCCAAACTTCTTAGGGAGTTTAAGACATGTCATGGAAAATATGGGGATAGTTGAGATAAATTATTTAAGCATCAATATCCTTCTTTCTAAATATTACCACTTCCCTTTCCAAGAGGCCATTTGGAATTACAGTTTGAAATAATATGTTCCCAAAGCTTTGATTTACTTGCACCATGAAAATGAGGGGTACCTAAGTATTTACCTAGAAGTTGTTTGATTTTGAGCTCAAAACTAGAGGCTCTCTTTCTATTTTTGGGGCTCCATGTTGAAAAAGAAGATCTCAAATTTCTTCCAATTGATACTTTATCTTGAGGCTTGGCAATACTTGTTCAAGACCTCTTTTATTATTCTTGTTTCCCTCTTATTTTCCACTCCAAACAAAAGAGTGTCATCAACAAACTATTGGTGAGTGACTGGCTCTACATTCGAAGCAACTTTTATGTCTTTCCATCTACCCAGTCTCACGTCCTCATGAATAACTCTACCCAAGGCCTCAACCATTAAAATGAACAAAGAAGGGGAGATGGGGTCACCTTTCCTTATGCCATTCAATGTTTCAAAGAAACCTCTGGGACTGACATTAACTAAAATGGAGAACCTTGGTGTTGATATGAAACTTTTGATCTATTTAATCCACTCACAACTGAAACCAAACTTCTCCAGAACTACCAGAAGGAAGTCCCCGTTCACCTAATCATAAGCTTTCCTTATGTCCAATTTGATTATCATCCTTTCTGCCTTGCTTCTTTTGACTGTATGAATGGATTTGTGAGCTATGATGATCCCATCAGAAATGGATCTCCCGAGAGTAAACCCACTATGTTCCTCTGAGATGATGAGGGGAAGCAAATCCTTCAACCTATTGGCCATAGCCTTGGAGATAATCTTATAAATCACATTGCATAAAGAGATTGGTCTAAAGTTCTCCATTGAATCCACCACATTTTTCTTAGGAATCAGGGCTATAAATGTGTTATTTAAATCTTTGATCATGGTTGACTTACTTCTTGATTCCTCAACTACTAGAACCATATCCACCCCTATAATACTTCAAAAATTTTGGAAGAAGAATTTGTTGGAAACCCATCTGGGCCGGGAGCTTTGTCCAGGAAAAGTTGAAAGGTAGTCTTCTTGAATTCCTACTCGATAAAATGTTTTATTAAAAGGGAATTCTTCTCTTGATCAATAATGCAAGGAATTATGCTTAAGACTTCTTCTTGCATTAGTTTATTTGTTTGGTCTACTTTATTCAAAAGGTTCTTAAAATAATCTACTACCACTTCCCCAAACTCCTCTAGCTTGCTAGTCATATTCCCTTTAACATCTTTTATGTAAGAGATTATGTTTAGGCTCCTTTTAATTTTAGTGGTGTTATGGAAGTATTTGGTGTTTCTATCCCCTTCTTTGAGCCAACATTCTCTGGATTTTTGTCTCCAAAAATCTCCTCTCTGGCCAATATTTCATCATACTTTAGTTTCAACTCCTCTCTCAAATATCTATCTTGATCCATACCTAAAGTTAATATGGATTCATTTAGGGCTGCCATCCCTATCTCCACCTGAATTTTCTCTTCGAACATGTCTTTGAAGTGTGATTTATTCCATTCCCTAATTTTGATTTTGACGTAGTTCAATTTTTTGAAAATTTTGAATAATCTTGAGACCTTGATGATTGAAGCCTGAGTCCACCAAGATCTAATCCTATTTTTAATATCAGGATCCCTTAACCACATTTTTCAAACTTAAACAGATAGCCTTGAGGTCTTACATCAGGATTTAGATAGAGCATGATAGGGAAGTGATTAGACCTTGGGAAAGGGAGAATGGACGATTCAAAAAGAAAGGAAAACATGAACCAATCACTCATAGGAGAAACAGGTCAAGTCTCTCAACAATATTTTTGAATCCTTGTCTCCTATTAGTCTAGGTGAATGGTCCATTATTCAAGATAATATCTTGTAGGTGGTTAGAGTTGATGAAGTCCTGAAAGTTTCTTTGGACTTGGGTGCGATTAGAGAGACCACCCCTCTTTTTGACAGGGTCCATAGTTGCCTTAAAATCACCCCAAGGATAACACTTTCCCCCTTTAGATTTTGTATAGCTACTGGTAATTGATCCCATACTAATCTCTTTTGGTCTGATCTTATTGGGCCATAGACATATATAAGAATGAAGCTATAATTATTCACCAAAGAGTTGATCTTGCAAATCCTCCAAGTCTCATCATGTTGTAAATCCTCCACCTTTATACTATATGGGTTCCAAATCAAACCAAGACCTCCTGAGGCCTCTCTTGCTAGGACAAAGAGCACATTCCACTACTTCCACCTAATCATAAGATTCTTTGCTTCTTCCTCTAACAGCTTAGTTTCCTATAGCATAATTACATCTAAGTTGATCAAATTTATTTGACGCTTAAGCATGAATCTTTTGTTAGGGGCATTCATGCCCCTAAATTCTAGGATAATAGCTTTATTTCTCCTTAAGAAGGGTTATCCTCTTCCTTGATCTCAGTTTCATCTGCTCCTTAGCTTTCCCTTCCAATTCTAACTTGAGTTTATTGGTTTTCCTACTCCTTTGTGATGTCTCCCCCAATTTTGGTTTCTTCAACTTAGATTTCTTTTGGGAGATGGTTCTTTCTTCTATTTTCCCCATCTCTTCTTCCATAGAGTATCTTTCCTCCTTTGATCCCTGATCCTCATTTGAGATAGAGGTAGTATTCAAATCTCTCATGATCTCTTGATCCTTATTGTATCTAAATAGCTCCAATCCAATCTCAAAAATTGATCACCTATCTAGCTTCAATGTCTTAATTTGGTTTCCATTCTCCTTAGGGGTCAAGGATGTTGAGATAGGGGTGTCTTCCTTCTCCTTCCTCTTATCTTGTGTATTCACCTCATCGCTTTTCCCTTGATTGCCTAGACATTGTCTTCCAAATCTGGAAGAATATTCCTTCTGAAACCAAGATTGCTAAAATAGGGTTCTCCTTACTATCCTCCCATACCTATCAATGCTTGTTACATCCCTCTTTTTGGAAACAATTATGTTATTTATTTTTCTTGCAAATTTTAGTAAATTACTATGTTGTGAACGACATGAAAACTGAAAATTTATCTTACAAAGTTGTTATATGAAATTGCGGAATCTATTGATTACGATCAAGGTGATATGTAGACTAGAAGTCTTTATAATAAATGCAATGATGTTTGAATATGTTATATTTGGATCATAGATGCTTTGACCACAAAATTGTATGCGAGTCTGTCGATGCAGGAACAGGTGGACCGTGTTTGACAGGAAGAGAAAGTATCTTCGAGAAGGAGTATAGACTCTGGAAATTAACCATGGGTGTTTGCTACTGAGATCGCCAAACAAGTAGATAAACCTTGAAACCAACCAGTTAGTCTTGTTGTCGGTTGGGATTAGTTAACTAGAAGTCGACATCAAAGGATAAAGTATAACATCCTAGTCGAAAGTCGTCTTGTAGAATCTTGGAGTCGTCGATGGCGTCGTAAGTCCATAATAGCAAGTTGACTTAGTTAGACGTATACTATTTCCGTTTATAAGTATTTAATGAATCCTCTCGTGGTGAAAATCGTAAATCTTGTCTCGTAGTCGAAAGATACGAGAAGTTGGCTTTGTGTGTCTAACGGTGTAAGAACTCGTTTGTATTACGACCAATCCGACACGATTGTCGTAAAATGCGTCGAATGTTTGTTGTGAATTTATTCTTTTCCTTTTCGGCCAAAGAGTTGCTCTAGACACTTCTTAACCGTCGTCTTGTCAAGTTTAACCTCACTTTTAGCTTTTAGATGCTTTGTGTTCGAATGAGTTTGGTCAACGAAGTCTTCACCATGATTGGGTTTGTCTCAATGAGTTAAACGTTTACCATGGTAATCCATGAACCTTTGGGCCTATGCATGTCATCTTAATGCGTGTCATTATGCAAGCAAATGTGTGATCTTGAGATGCCAAGCGTGTTGTTTACCTTGCGAGAATGGCTTAGATTTTATGCCATGTATCCTTTTCTTTCCTTGATATTCTTGTTGACTGTTAAGTTGTGCAACGTTATTAAAACCATTTCCCATTCCAATCCTTATGTTTAGCCTCATTATGTGAGTGTAGAATTCTAATTCAACATGGGCGAGAGAGAGAGCCAGCTCAGCGGTTGTAATAGAAGTAAAATCGATGAATTAATGCCGAACTGTCTCCTAGTAGAGGGAGTGAAATCATAGGGTGCTGTTCAAGAAAGGTTAGCAACCCGCAGTAATTCAGGAGCAGTTTTCTTCTAAAAACGTGGCAGAGAGTGATGGGAGAGGGAATCTCTTGTGAGTGGGGAAAAGAGCGAGGTAATCGTCGTTGTGAGGAAGGATACCGCAGTTAGAGAGTCCCTTCGAAGTAGGGAGGTTAGATTGAGATAGTGGGAAGTGGAGAGGAGATTCGACGGGGAGTGGAGGAGAGAAATGGGGAAACAGGCCATCATGGACTGGTAAAGGAGCTACGAAAGGCTAGGGGCACGGGGGGAGTTTTGGAGAGAGGGCTGCGAAGTAAGAAACTGACGGGGAGAGTCTGGGAAGGAGAGGACGGTGATTCGATGTTAGAGAGGAAGTTAATCGTTGTTAGGGGAAGGAAAACAAAACGGCAGGAGAATAAGGACAGAAAGTGGGAGAAGTGATAGAAGGAGAGTGATAGAAGTTTGACGGGAGTTTTCTTTCTGTGCACCGTGGGGGAAAAGGTTAGAGAGAGTCATAGATTTTGCTAAGGGGCAGTCGGAGGAGGTTGAATAGGGAAAGAGACTCTATCAAGAGGGAGAGTAAACAAAGTTGCTCGCTGTCTTGAAGAGCAGAAGCGAACAGCAGAGTGAGAGATCGTGATTGGCAGAGAGGAAGATTGAGGAACTTGTTTTCGTTCTGAGTAGTGACTAGCCAGAGGAGAAAAAGAATTTGACACAGCAATCCTTATTTTTGTCAAAAAGGTTCGTTTTCTTCTTCCCTTCTATTCTTTTCTAGATAGACCAGTTAAAGTGTTTCTATTGTGCGAGAATAGATAGGTGTTGACAAATCGAGTGTGAAGACAATGTCTTCTACTGCGAATCTGTGTGAGGTGAATCTTTATAAATGCTTTACTGCTGTCTTAAGACCATAGAAACCTCAGAAACAATAATGCTACCTGTTGACTTTTTCCCAGACTGGATGCTTATTCCCAGATTTCCCTACAAGGTAGCCATCAGTGATCAACAGGATCTCTGGGCCAGGGGGCCAACAGTGTAGGAGATAGACTCTATATTTTATCTCCTCTTCTTCTTCAGGCTCTGCAAGACCTAGGGGGGTATTCCCTACTCAACATCCATGAGGATATGCATGCAAGGCTGGGATGTTGACAGAAAGCAGATAGTCCTCTTGTAAGTAGACCAAAACTGAAAAATAAGGGCAAAGGGGTTAGCTTTGGGCCTATTTGCAATTGTAGACAGAGGACTGAGGTTTCTAAAACTAACTCTAATATCCTAATATTGGTTTTAGATTTTGCTTTGGAGTTTAAGTGTGGATGCAAAGCTGGATATGGTTATAACACAAAACAAAGCCTGATTGGTGCCTATCCAGGGCCTGGAGTCAATAGACATACACCTGTGAATGATCAGCATAAACAACTAAAACTGGATTTCAAGGGGATCTATGTGATACCTGCCTTACAGGCATCTCCCAATACAAAGTGTTAGGTTATCTCTACTTATGGTATCCCTACTGCAGTATATCCCTCCCAATGTTCAACCTGAAAACAGTTTAATCTACCCCTTGAGTAGAAGTTGAAAGGTCAGACAGTCAACATAGGAATTCTATGCTCTAGAATCTAAACATTACCAAACATCCAGATTCAGAAGAAGAATACATGCAATACTGGAGACAGAATTAACACAACACATGCCAAACAGCATTTCTCATATAAATTTAATCATGAAATCAGTGGGTTCATGCCAAAAACAAACAACAGGAGATACATAAACTCACAGGTAAGCTGTACAGAGCAACCAGATCAGCTTGTTATGCATTACAGAGCCAAAATCATCAACTTTCAACAACCACAAATGGACAACACAACCTGTTTATATCAGCCAGGTAGGTGCTCAGCAATTAATTACAATGTTGACCAAAATTTCGCCAGATACACAGTATCATGAAAATGGCGCTCAAACACAACCGGATTGGCGCCCAAACTTGAATGCAGCAGGTAGGGGAGGAGACAGGAAGATTTCTCGAGCCCTGCGCTCCTGCCCGCTGATTGACACCTCCAGTCGGGTACAAGATCGACCCACGCCATCGCCCATACCTCTGCAACAATCGCCATTAATGGCGCACCAACCCGCGGCCTAGGGAAAATCATCATACAGACCATCGCAAGCTTTTCCCGCCGAGACTCATCATCATGATATTTGAAAATGCAGGATAACAATATCCCACATGCACCCCGCGATGACCTCAATAACACCTTATATACTAGGTCATGAGCATATATCATGTCGGTGCTTTTGCTCCTGACGACATTAGTATATAACCTCATCATCATCATCCCCCAGCAGCATGATATCCTGTTGTTCGAAATATCACCCTGACGTCATCATGATATTTGAAATATAACCTTCATGATAATCGGCACAACCTGATCCTCCGGAGGAACATCCTCCTGCTGAGCTTATAACAAAAGTCTGGCCGATGAACATCCTGATGACGTCATCATCATATCCTGCTGACGTCATCATCATATTCGCCTACTGCGCACCTCCTCACATCCGGATGACGTCATCATCATGTTTGCAAATATCTGGAGGTCTCTTCAAGATGATCAGTGTTAGAAATATGACCCCCCGCGGGACCTTGATGACGTCATCATCATATTAACATCATCATGATATTCGGAAGACAACCGGATATTTGGAAATATCCTCCTGATGTTCAAATATCAGGTTGCACTGTAGCTCCTCTATAAGATCGGGGCGATAACTGAATATGATGATGCTGCTTGAAAAGATCACCCTCAATAGATAACACGCGAAACTAGTAGGCGGATATCTCCTTGATATCAACATCATCATGATGTTCGAACAAACATATATCCGGGTGATATGAAAATATCACCCCCTCCTTCGCGAATATCATGATGCAGATAGGCAGAAAGAAAAATATCACCCTGATATACGGATGACGTCAGCATCATCAGGATGAGAAACAAAGAACAAGAAGTGATACAACATCATCAGGATGATATTGACCAAGATCATCCTGACGTTCCAAAATATGATGACCCTAGTGAATATCGGGTCGCAATTACAACTCTTCAACAACATCATCAGGATGATGTTAACCAAGATCACCCGATGATAAAAATATCACCCCGGCGAAATATCATGAAGGCAGAAAATATGATGACCTCCACAAGCAGCAGGATGATAACTGGAAATATGATGATGATGAACACGACCCTTAGGAAAAAACAAGTTAGGTCGAGCAATTCAAAGAATAAGCAACATCATCATCATGCTCGCGCAAGGTGATAAATGGAAGATCACCGGAGACTTTGAAACATCACCCTCGCAAGCAGATCAGGGCGCACTGTAGCTCGTCAGCATCATCAGGATAAAACCCGAACATCACCCGACAGCGAAATATGATGATGACGATGAGAAACCGGTCGAAGGAGAACATGATGATGCTGACCATCATGGAAACAAACATGATGATGATGACCTCCTCCTCAAGAAAATATGATGATGCAGCTGAAAAATACTGAGGAGGTCCAACACTTAGAAAAAATGGGCAAGAAGATAAAGGCTTCAAATGAAGAAACCTCCTGATCATGACAAATCAACCCCTGGTCAAAATGAGTGTCAACAGTGGCTCCGAATGGGGACGTGCAGGTGAAAACCTGCAGCGAGAACCAGATCTCCGGGAAGACCTGACAAAAAGCCAAAAAAAACGCGAGCTGTACAAGGCATTTACACTACATACATATTTTACAAATGTGCACAGCAACCAGTCATTATGCAAAATAGAACTTAAGGAATTGGCCATGCACAGGCAATTCCAGAATTTCACCATCTAGGGCCTGGAGGAAATAAGAATCCTCCCCATGAGTATTGCAAACCTGATATGGGCCCATCCATAAGGGCTGAAATTTGCCATGTTTACCCTTTTCCTGATCTTTAGCATTCCAAATGAGCACCAGATCATTTACTTGAAACTTCCTTTTTGTAGCTCTCCTGTCAAACTGATATTTCACCCCTTGTTGTCTTTTGAGATTGATCTGGTGGGCTCTCCTTCTGTCTTCATCCAATGCAACCAGCTGATTCACCCTTTCTGTCATAGGATCTTTAATGTCCTCATCATTTTCCTGGATGAACCTGTAAACTGGTAGGAGATTATTTATGGGCAGTCTAGCTGATGCACCATATACTAGCTCAAAAGGTGACTTCCCAATAGCCCTTTTCACAGTCACTCTGTCAGCCCATACTGCTAAATTCAACTTTGAGTCCCAAGCTCTCTTGTTCTTGTCCAGTATCCTCTTGACAATTTTCATGATGCTCCTATTGCTTGATTCTGCTTGACCATTTCCTTGTGGGTGATATGGTGATGTATATGACAGGCTTATCCCATACCTGTTGCAAAAATCAACAAACTCACCTGATCTGAAGCACATAGCATTATCAGTGATTATTTTAGATGGTACTCCAAACCTGATGATGATGTTCTCTAGTATGAAATCTGTCACCACCTTACTTGTAGCTCTTTTAGTTGGAATGGCCTCAATCCATTTGGTAAAGTAGTCAGTTGCCACCAAAATCCAACTGTGTCCCCCACTTGATTTGTCTGCAATTTCCCCTATAAAATCAATTCCCCATTGCTGGAATGGAGCATCCACAGGTGCAGTTCTGAGGGGTAAAGCACCATGATATTTCAGCTTTCCTGAGAATCTCTGGCAAGGGTCACATTTTCTTACTAACCTCTGTGCATCTGAAAAGAGAGTGGGCCACCAATATCCTGCCCTGAGAATTTTATGAGCTGTTGTTTGGGCAGTATAATGGCCACCACACAATCCTTTATGCATGTCAATCAAAATATTGTTAGCCATATTCTTATCCACACATCTCAGCAGCACACCATCAGGATTTTTCCAGTACAGCTCATCTTGAACAATGACATATCTGATTGCATGTAGCTTCAGAGTCCTCTTTTGATTGTCACTGAAATGGGAAGGACAATTCAGATTTTGCAAATAATAGACAATATCCTTGTACCATTCAGATCCTGATGCACTTACATTCTCATCTTGGACTGCATTAACTTGGCATGCTTCCAAGTTTGACTGTGCCATCATCTTGGCTAATCCTTGTCCCCTTATCAATTTAGTAACTTGTATGTCTATGTTGAATTCCTGCAGTTTGTTTATCCATCTGCACCTTCTTCCAGTCACCTCCTGCTGAGTGAATATGTCTTTGACTGCAGCATGAGGTACATATGCAATTATATGTGACCCTACCAAGTATGGTCTGAAACTTTTAATGGCTCTAACAAGTGCATATGCCTGCTTTTCCATAATATCATACTTCAATTCAGAGGCCTGCAGGGACATACTGAAGAAGGCGATGGGCTGTTCAAAACCATCTTCATTTTTCTGTAACAAACATGCAGCTACAGTATGAAAGGAAGCAAATGAGAACACCTGGAATGGCCTAGAAAAATCAGGAGATTTAAGAACAGGGGCCATCTTTATTGCCTCTTTGATATTCTGAAATGATTCTGTTGCTTCCCTTTCCCAGTTTATAGTTGCATCCTTCATCATCTTGGAAATGTTCCTTGTGATCTCTGCAAAGTTGGGAACAAATCTTCTGACAAAGTTTACCTGTCCAAAGAAGGACTGAACTCCTTTCACAGTTTTTGGCATTTGGATCCTGTCAATGGCTGCCACTCTCTCTGGATCTATCCTGACTCCATCCTTGGAAACAATATGTCCCAGAAGCTTTCCTTCAACTACTCCAAAGGCACACTTCTTTGGGTTTAGAGAAATACCATATTCCAGTGCTCTTATGAAGATCTGCTCCAGATGCATGCAATGCTGCTCCTCTTTCTTTGAGTAGGCAGTCAGGTCATCCTGATATACTGCCAGGATTGAATCAATCAGCCCTGCAAAAGCAACATCCATTGCTCTTTGAAATGTAGCACCTGCATTTGTTAGTCCAAATGGCATTCTAACATACACATATGTTCCCCATGGAGTGGTAAAGGCAGTCTTATACTGTTCTGATTCTTTTACCTTCACCTAGTTATATCCTGAGAATCCATCCATCATGGATAGGAGTTCACAACCAGTCACTTTCTGCAACATAGCCTCCATATTAGGCAGTGGATAGTTATCCTTCAAAGAGGATACATTCAAGTTCCTGAAATCAACACACAGCCTAATATCACCATTCTTTTTCCTGACTGGGACAAGGTTAGACACCCAAGTTGAGTGTCTGATGGGCACAATTATTCCAGCATCCCTGAGCCTTTTGAGTTCTTCCTGCATCTTGGGAGCTAAGGTAGGATTTATAGGCCTTTGCCTCTGTCTATATGGCTTAGCTTCAGGCTTCAGTGGGATCTCATGCTGGAATAAGTCTTCTCTATAAGCTTTTAGGTCCTCATATGACCAAGCAAAAACATGTTTATACCTTTTTAGCAATGCAATCAGCATACTTCTTATGTGTGGTTTGAGTTGTTTGCCAATATATACCTTCTGAGGGGCCTGAGGTGTCCCCAAATTTATTTCTTCTAAATCCTCCTTATTTGTGGGGGATGTCCTTGTGACCATTTTGTCTCTACTGTCAAAGGCTCTTTCCAAAGCCACTAACCCTCTAGGGATCTTGTTAGTCTTCAACTGGATGATCTCCTTCCCTACAAGAGTCTCTTTTCCATCTACAGTTTCTACAAAAGCTTGGAAATCAATCTGTTGATTCTCATACTCATCTATGCAGTGCAAAAATTTCAGCAAATCCCTATCATCATTAAAAACTTGCCAACTGCATATGTTTTCTGGTATGGCAGGCCTAATTTTAACTTCTATATCTGTGACACCTGACAGAGTGATGTCATCTGGCCTTATTGCAACATTGGCTAAGAAATCAGCCATAACATTTTTTGACCTTTCTACCCAGCCAATTGAAAATGCATCAAAAAGTTCAATAGTATCCCAAACAGCATGCTTGTATTGCTTCAGTCTTTTATTCTTTGCAGCATACTTATTTCTGATTTGGGATACAATCAGCTCAGAGTCTCCAAATACTCTTAACATCTTAATTCCATGTTTGAGAGCAATATTCAGGCCTAAAAGTAAAGCCTCATATTCTGCAATATTATTTGTGCAATCAAACCTCAGCAAGAAAGAGGATTTGAGGAGCTTACCAGTTGGAGACAGGAAGACAACTCCAGCTCCAGAACCTTCTTTTGCACAAGCTCCATCAAAAAACATGGTCCACAATCCTTGCTGATCCAGCTCTTCAGTGCAGACATTTCTCTTTTCATCTTCTGTATCATCTGAGACAACCCTGAAGTTATCACAGTCAGTGTCCACAAAGCATACCTGTTCATTTGCTTCTTGGTCTTCCACTGTCTCTGATGATCTCTGCTCTCTGATTAACTTGACATCCCTGCCATTCATTGGAATCATGGCATATGATAGGTCCAGCTGCATACTTCCACCAATTAGTGCTGCCCATCTTCTTGACAGCAGCATACCATACTGTGGCTTGATGTCAACCACTGTTATATTCATCTTATATTTCTTTTCAGGAAATGCTGCCAGTTTGAAATCCACATCCTTCATGATTCCAATAACTGGTACCTCTCTGGCATCCATTGCATAGCATTTTCCACATGCCTTGTCAATTTTTAATCCTGTTTGTTGCATGATAGCCAAAGGCATGACATTTGTGGATGCTCCAGAGTCAAGCATACAATTTCTAATTATTTTACCATTTATAACCAGGGAAACATAAAATGGTTCCACCTGTGAAGGACACTTTGTCATGGTCATTCCTAAATAGACTTCAGGAGTCTCATCTTCTTCATTGCACATGACCTGTTTCTCACCCTGGGTCTGATCATTTTGCTTAACTTGAAAAGGTACCCCTGAGATTAGGGATATTGTTCTATTCTTGATCTCTTCCACCTTCATGAGTTCCATAAGTGGAACAGAGACCTTTACCTGAGTGAGGATCTGGGCTATATCAAATGGAGCACAGTTTTGTACAGCAGTTGTAGCTTGCTCCACAATCTTGCTTTTATCCTGAGCTGACTTAGCTTTCATTCTCATAGTTCCCTGATCATCATTCCTGTCTTGGGAACCTCTACTTTGATCTTCAGCCTGAGGGGTTTTGTTTTCTGGTCCTTGGAAATCATGACCTGTTCTGTATCTAAAGTTCTGCTTGTTATTTACCCACTGCCTTTTTTGTGGTTCAGTTCCTTTATGACCATGCATCTGCTGACTTGCAGAAATATCTTCTGGCTGATGTGGGCTGCCAACCTGATTTTTACCTCTGAGATTGTAGTTGCTCTTGACCTGAGCAACTGCTGCAGCTGTGAAGGCTCTGATTTCCTCATCAGAAGGTCGGTGTAAGCTACTCAGAAAATTGTGTGAGTTCTGAGCATACACATAATTATCCTCATGATCCTCATCATATGGGGACTGTTGGCAGGCCTGAACCCGATCATCTGTCTTCTCATCAGCACCATAAAGAGTATATCCATTACCTATGGACATCATGTTAACATCATCATCCTGCACATGATGTGGCTCATTGCACTCATTACAAGATGTAGCATTATCATACAAAGATTGGGCAATCATGCACTGTGACTGTGAATGTGGCATCTGACAGATTATACACCACGGAGCATCATCAGCAATATTTATAGTTTTCTTCAGGGGATCAGGAGTTTCCTTGGCATGTTGAGCCCTCTAATTTGTGTTGTTACGTGGATATACAGGCTTACCATCATGCCAATTGGTGTTATAAGGCATATCATGTAATGATGGCCTCTTTTCCTGTCTTTGATAGACTTGCCTATCAGGACCCATCCCTTTTTCACTTCTAGCCAATCTATAGCTCAGGTCCTTAACAACATTTGCCAGTTTGTCTATCTTATCTTCAGGAGCAGATGTACTACCTTGAGTGTTCTGAGGCTTATTTGGATTCTGCAGAATTTTTACATCATCCCTTCTATTTGTCTTGCCTGATGCTTTCCTATTGTTTTCAATATTTACTGCAATCCTGAAAGCATCCCTGAGAGTGGCAGGACCTTTATCTCTCAGTCCATATGCAGTCTTTGCATCAAAGGCATTGATGTACAAAATTATGCACATTGGTTCATTTGGCCTCATATGATGTGGCAATTTGTTCAACACTTTAGTAAATCTTGCATTAAAGTCTGCAACCTGTTCATTTGACCCTTTGGTGATGCTGGTGAACTCATTTACAAAGAAGCTAGGGTCAGTTTTATCACCATACTGCTCCTTGAATATCCTCTTAAAATCATCCCATGATGAAATACTCCGGTCAGGGAGATTCCTGTACCATTCTCTTGCCTCATCTATTAAGGATTGCATGAATGACTTCATGAAAACATCCTCATGCTCAACCTCAAAATTATCCATGACATTTTGGAAAGCCTTTAGATGATCTTCTCCTGACACTGTATTGTTTCCTGAAAACTTAGGCACTTGCAGCCTCAGATGCTTGTCAATGGGTTTAGGATACCCAGGAATACCATCAAACACCAGCTGTCTGAATCTGTCCAACTGCATGGGCTGTCTGTTTGGCTGATTAACATTAACATTTCTATTTGCATTTTGGTTTCCTGCATTGTTTAGTGGTATCCTAGCATCATTCACATTTTGTCTGTCATCATGATGCTGATGATGCACTTCATATCTTTGCTGATGTCTTTGCATATTTGCATTTTCTAAGGTAGGAACTGAATTATTTTGGGCAGTTCTCAAGGCTTGCACTTTCTGCTGTATATCATCTCTGATTTTCATGGCTTGTAGGTATTCTAGTTCTGCTCTTAGGCTTTTGATTTCTTCTGCCAATTGTTCATCCTTAGGTCTGGAGGTAGATGGTCTCATACCATTTGGGTCATCATCCTCATCATCCCTTAGGGACTCTGCCTCTTCAAACCTCTCACTTGGGTCTAGAAAAGGGCGTTCTTGGAACACCTCTGACCTCATTCTCATACTACCACCCTGTTGCCTCTCATATGCACCTTGGATATCAGCTTCTGCACTTGAAAAATAAGGAGCATGCTGTCCTGATGGTCTAGGGTTATCTTGTATCTCATCACTTTTTCTGGGGGAGCTCTCATGACTAGCTGAGACAGTTCCCTTTCTTCTATACATCATTCTTTTTGTTAATGGTAACTCTTCAAATAGAGGATTTTGTTGGGATCTTCTCCCCTGCATATAAATTTACTTTGACCGGTTGGGAGATTACTTCGGAGTCGCCACCTATTGCTAGGAACTGTTTTCTTCTGAAAACCAGGGTTCTTTCACAAGATTCCCCAGTGGAGTAAATTACTATTGCTGACTCAGATGGGTCACATATATATCACTGGAGATGATTAGATAGTCTTTTACTTCTCATTCCCCAGCGGAGTCGCCAATTTCTGTTGACTTTTTCCCAGACTGGATGCTTATTCCCAGATTTCCCTACAAGGTAGCCATCAGTGATCAACAGGATCTCTGGGCCAGGGGGCCAACAGTGTAGGAGATAGACTCTATATTTTATCTCCTCTTCTTCTTCAGGCTCTGCAAGACCTAGGGGGGTATTCCCTACTCAACATCCATGAGGATATGCATGCAAGGCTGGGATGTTGACAGAAAGCAGATAGTCCTCTTGTAAGTAGACCAAAACTGAAAAATAAGGGCAAAGGGGCTAGCTTTGGGCCTATTTGCAATTGTAGACAGAGGACTGAGGTTTCTAAAACTAACTCTAATATCCTAATATTGGTTTTAGATTTTGCTTTGGAGTTTAAGTGTGGATGCAAAGCTGGATATGGTTATAACACAAAACAAAGCCTGATTGGTGCCTATCCAGGGCCTGGAGTCAATAGACATACACCTGTGAATGATCAGCATAAATAACTAAAACTGGATTTCAAGGGGATCTATGTGATACCTGCCTTACAGGCATCTCCCAATACAAAGTGTTAGGTTATCTCTACTTATGGTATCCCTACTGCAGTATATCCCTCCCAATGTTCAACCTGAAAACAGTTTAATCTACCCCTTGAGTAGAAGTTGAAAGGTCAGACAGTCAACATAGGAATTCTATGCTCTAGAATCTAAACATTACCAAACATCCAGATTCAGAAGAAGAATACATGCAATACTGGAGACAGAATTAACACAACACATGCCAAACAGCATTTCTCATATAAATTTAATCATGAAATCAGTGGGTTCATGCCAAAAACAAACAACAGGAGATTCATAAACTCACAGGTAAGCTGTACAGAGCAACCAGATCAGCTTGTTATGCATTACAGAGCCAAAATCATCAACTTTCAACAACCACAAATGGACAACACAACCTGTTTATATCAGCCAGGTAGGTGCTCAGCAATTAATTACAATGTTGACCAAAATTTCGCCAGATACACAGTATCATGAAAATGGCGCTCAAACACAACCGGATTGGCGCCCAAACTTGAATGCAGCAGGTAGGGGAGGAGACAGGAAGATTTCTCGAGCCCTGCGCTCCTGCCCGCTGATTGACACCTCCAGTCGGGTACAAGATCGACCCACGCCATCGCCCATACCTCTGCAACAATCGCCATTAATGGCGCACCAACCCGCGGCCTAGGGAAAATCATCATACAGACCATCGCAAGCTTTTCCCGCCGAGACTCATCATCATGATATTTGAAAATGCAGGATAACAATATCCCACATGCACCCCGCGATGACCTCAATAACACCTTATATACTAGGTCATGAGCATATATCATGTCGGTGCTTTTGCTCCTGACGACATTAGTATATAACCTCATCATCATCATCCCCCAGCAGCATGATATCCTGTTGTTCGAAATATCACCCTGACATCATCATGATATTTGAAATATAACCTTCATGATAATCGGCACAACCTGATCCTCCGGAGGAACATCCTCCTGCTGAGCTTATAACAAAAGTCTGGCCGATGAACATCCTGATGACGTCATCATCATATCCTGCTGACGTCATCATCATATTCGCCTACTGCGCACCTCCTCACATCCGGATGACGTCATCATCATGTTTGCAAATATCTGGAGGTCTCTTCAAGATGATCAGTGTTAGAAATATGACCCCCCGCGGGACCTTGATGACGTCATCATCATATTAACATCATCATGATATTCGGAAGACAACCGGATATTTGGAAATATCCTCCTGATGTTCAAATATCAGGTTGCACTGTAGCTCCTCTATAAGATCGGGGCGATAACTGAATATGATGATGCTGCTTGAAAAGATCACCCTCAATAGATAACACGCGAAACTAGCAGGCGGATATCTCCTTGATATCAACATCATCATGATGTTCGAACAAACATATATCCGGGTGATATGAAAATATCACCCCCTCCTTCGCGAATATCATGATGCAGATAGGCAGAAAGAAAAATATGACCCTGATATACGGATGACGTCAGCATCATCAGGATGAGAAACAAAGAACAAGAAGTGATACAACATCATCAGGATGATATTGACCAAGATCATCCTGACGTTCCAAAATATGATGACCCTAGTGAATATCGGGTCGCAATTACAACTCTTCAACAACATCATCAGGATGATGTTAACCAAGATCACCCGATGATAAAAATATCACCCCGGCGAAATATCATGAAGGCAGAAAATATGATGACCTCCACAAGCAGCAGGATGATAACTGGAAATATGATGATGATGAACACGACCCTTAGGAAAAAACAAGTTAGGTCGAGCAATTCAAAGAATAAGCAACATCATCATCATGCTCGCGCAAGGTGATAAATGGAAGATCACCGGAGACTTTGAAACATCACCCTCGCAAGCAGATCAGGGCGCACTGTAGCTCGTCAGCATCATCAGGATAAAACCCGAACATCACCCGACAGCGAAATATGATGATGACGATGAGAAACCGGTTGAAGGAGAACATGATGATGCTGACCATCATGGAAACAAACATGATGATGATGACCTCCTCCTCAAGAAAATATGATGATGCAGCTGAAAAATACTGAGGAGGTCCAACACTTAGAAAAAATGGGCAAGAAGATAAAGGCTTCAAATGAAGAAACCTCCTGATCATGACAAATCAACCCCTGGTCAAAATGAGTGTCAACACTACCGTTGGATACTATTCAAGAAACTAAGAAATAGATCATTATCTTTCATGATTAATGTCGTATTATGATAGAACTTAGTCCACAATGTGCTCTCATTTAAAGAATAGTCACTGTATGATGCAAATGTGAGCTGCAAACTTCAAACCGTCGGTAACGACGTAAAATATTAAGAGTTTCCTTTAAAACTGAGATAACCACGTAAAACCACTCGAGAGTACTTGAAACAATAGCTGCATTGCGAGAAATCACGTTGCTCCACGTGCGTGATGTGTGGGAGATTATAACCACAGAATTAAATGCATGTTTGACGTAAACTTTAAGGTGTTTGATAGCCGAAGTGGTTGTTGCAACTAACTTCAGTCGTATCCGTCTTTTATCTTTTGTTACAGTCGATCGTGTGTGTGGGTCATCTCTAAGGACTTATGAAAGAGATCGAATCTTTTATTATTATATTGTGTGATTCTTACCTCAATAATTTATGCAAAATTAATTGACTTAAAAGCGAAGTAGGGAGTTAATGTACTTGTGTCGTAAAACGTCATGTTATTATGACGAGCATGTAGAGTGGAAAACCCGCATGTGGAATTTAGATTACGTTGCATGCGACGACTCTAGTTTCGATTTGTAGACCTTAAGAGTCTAGAACCCCTGAATTCTGGGATAACGGGAATATGTTTGAGATACTCGAGGATGTTGTGCAAACATGGGTACCGAGTAAACGATTATGAAATCACTTAGGAGTGGGCACTTATAAACTATGCTTTTACATGAAAATGGGTTTTGAAACTATGAACTCGGGATTAGAGTAAATGTTGCGCCATGCGCTATTATAGGAGGATATCCTAAGCCCTTGAGGTCATCAAGGTCGTCAAAATAGTTCAAACTATACAAATAGGAAACTGTAGGATTTCGACCAGTTCAAGTTGAGTAGGGTGGGTGAACCAAGTTCATGCATTTTAGAACGCTAACTAAATACAAATCCTTTGGCCAAGGTGGTGTACTATCCTCAAGTGCATCGAACATTCACCGTAACTGGATGGCGTTTCTTGTGGAGGGTCGTGCATGACTAGAGGGTATCTAGGGATCTGCACGATAACAAGACACGTAGGTTACAACACCAGAGCTCAGATGGCAAACACCGATGGTTATCCTAAGTCTATCCTCTTGAGTAGGGTAGGGCCACTTCCGGTTAGGAAGGAGTACGGGAGACCGACGGTCTGTGGTTGGAGGTTAAGCTCCTTGAAGATACTTTCTCTTCCAAATATTGAGGAATTGCCGAGTCTTGAACGTGATGGGTTGACAATCGAGATGCATGAAAATGGTATGTTTCCAATATTTGATGTTTCAAGTAAATTTCATTTGTTAGAAAACAAAGTGTTTTATGTATATCATTTCTTTGAGTTTAATCAAAATGAGAACATGTTATGATAAAATGAAAAATGTGGTATTGGATTATGGATAAGTTTATTTATGTATTTGATTACCTTGTTTAAAAAAAAAATTTTACCGTTGTGAAAACTTAGTAACTTCTTGTCATTTCGGATGTGGATGTTACAATGCTACTCGGTACTGATTTACCTTCCTTTAGAAGAGGGGATGTTTTCATTTTCCAAGTTAGGGCTAAATTTCTCTGGCTTACTAGCATGGTTCTCATCAACTACCAGCTCCACAGTCCCAATCTCCCCCTTTTGTTACTTAATTTTCCCTTCCCCTTGACTGATTACTTCTTTCCCACCATTTTCTTTTCCAAAAATTTTAAGCACTCTTCTGCTTGATGACCCTGTTTCTTGTACTATTTGCAAACCAGAGGGGTTGTTTCAATTTCAACCTGCTATCTCCAACTACCTGTCTCCATTCTGATCTCAATTAATTCCTAAAGCAAGGGGTTCTTTAGATCAATGGCCAGACATATTCTAGAATACATACCAACTTCACCCTTCAAAATCTTATCATCAATTTTAATAAAGGATCTCAACTTCTCCCCTATTTGTTTTAATATCCCTGGATCCTAATACTCTGTTGGTAGGTTTCAAAACCTAATCCACATCAAGGTAGTAGAAATTTCATGGTTTACATGGTTGAAGTTAGGTTCCCAATCCTTAATTTAAATACCTATACCCTCCATTAAGTACAGTCCCTAGCTCATCATTTCCTCCTTCTAAGCTAAAGGGTAGTCTGCTATGAAGAAACCCTTAGGGAAACATATTATTTTCACCTCCTTCCCCCATTGTTTATGACACCACTGGGTGATTTTTTCCCTTGTTAGCCATGTTCGATCCCATTTTACAAAGAAAGCACAGGATCTCAACTGCTTAACCATTTCAATCAATTAAATGCTATTCAGATCAAAAGAGATAATTAACCAAAGTTTTAGGACTTATTGGTATTGCATTTGCCCCTATCGCGATGCTTATTCCTTTGGGGGTCCAAAACTTCTAATTTTCCTTCCCACTTGAATCCTTCCTTCTATCCACCACGAAGGGCTTTTCATGGGATCTTTCTCTTTTGTTATTTTCCTACTCTAAGAATCCTCTTCTACGCTCTCATTGTTGCCTCCCTAAATCACTACCCCTGCCCTTATGCGTTGGGAACCACCATTCCTTTCACTCCGATCTCCTACCATCCCTCTAGTAGTGCCCTATCCAACCTCCTCTATTTTGAAACTCTTGGGTTGTGAAATCCCTTCTGTCTAAAATTTGGTGTTAAGTCATGTTTTTTTATAAATATATGTTTTTTATTATATTTAAACAATATAACATATAAATTACTTTATATATATACATATGCACATCACGTTTTCAAAACATAAAATTTTCAAACCAATTTGATACATATATACAGTTAAATATATATTCATAAATAATGACTCAAATTCTGAAACAATTTCATTTATATTGTTGATTTCTTAGAAACGATGTAAAATATAAAACAATCTTTCAATATGTATATGTACTAGTTATATATAGACATATATATACATGTGTGTATATATAAATACTTACATGAAAATAAATAAATCTAATCATAAACAAATTAGTTTGCACAATAGTATTTAAAAAGATATATTGAAAAGATTTAAAACACAACAATTATATTCAACCACCATACTAATTTCATCCTCTTCACATAAACAAAGAATTTACACAAATTTGCATACATATATAAACATAGTTTTAATTTCTTGATACACACAAGTCAAATAGGATTACAATTGACTCTTCAACTTATACAAACAAAACAAATGGATTTAAAATCCATAAACTTCCACTTTTCATAATGATCCACAAGGAAGAGATCCAAGCTCTTCAACATATAGAAAATTTGCACAACACAAGTCTTCTCAAAACCATTGCAAATATCCTGTAGACATCACACAAACATGGATTGTTAGACATGCTCTCTTCCCTACCATAGGATTGGATAACCAACCAAGCCCCAAGCTAGGAGACCTTCTAAGAACATAGGTTTCACATACACTATTCAATTTGGCAATAAACATACAAAAATACAATTTCAACAATCCCATAGTATGACTCACAAACTATGAATCCAAATGAATTCTTCAAAAGGGAGAAAGAGGGGATGATCATCCCTCTTGGGGGATAAATAGCATTTTCTTTTCATAAGTTTCTTCTTCAATATCAGCACATCACACAACCACCTCCACATCACACTACAACACAAACTTCCTTCCACATCTCCACACAAAACCCCTTTTTCCTCCCAAATAATAATATACAAATCTCCTTTTTCCTCCCAAATCACAAAACATCATACATCAATTAACTATCCATATCATTACAACTTCATAATCAATGAAACCCCCACAACCAAAAAGGTCCCCCAAGAGTGGTTCCACACCTCTCTCAAATCCCATCACATAGGAGGCTCTCACCCCTCAAGGGAGATCAGCCATCCCAAACAACCCATCCCTCAAGAAAATTGTAAAACATTCAAAACATACAACAATTTCAATTTCAAGAAACATATCAAACACTTTTACAATAACAATAACGAATATAGATCCTACCTTCTTCTCTCCAAGTTAGGATAAGCACACAAATGGTATGATCCTTTCTCAAAATTCTATACTATCAAATCCTTCTTTCTTTTCCCAATCCAAGTCTCTTTTTTCTTTCGAAAATATTCCTTCTCCCACTTTCTTTTCCAAAAATCCCATGAACACCCAAAAACAATCAACTTGAAGAAAAGATGCCAAAAAAGGATGATAAAGCCCCTTCTTCCCAAATTACTAAGCAATAAATAATAATCCCCAAAATTACTTCTTTTTTTTTCCAAAAAAATTCATTAAAACAAAATAAAGATCTCAAATAAAACAATTAAAACAAAAATAAAGTCTTAATATAATCCATTAAAACAATTCAAGTTTTAAAATAATCAAATAAAATAGAATAAAGCTTTGCCATAAATAAACTAAGAACAAAAGAATATTTTTAAAAATAAATCAATTATCCTCCATGAAATTTATCCATGCTAACCAAAATTAATAATATTAATTTAAATCACCAAATATTTAAAATTAAATAAATAGAAAATAAAATTGACTCAACACATGTACACCACAAACACACATAAGTCAAATTCCTCTATGCAAAATAGGCTTAGGATAATAGGTTTAACACATAACGATGTTCTTGGAAAGATCTCTGAAATCTATTGCCTTGGCCACCCCCTACAAAACTCAAATTTTGAATCTCAAAATGTATTGGTAGAAATAGCTGAAGCAACATTAAAGTAGTCATACAATTAAAATATTAACTAATCATTTCTCATCAAAAAATAATTTAATTAAAACAACATTAACTTTCACATTTCAATATACATTTTAAATTAAATTCATCCACTCAATCATATAATTATTCTAACATTCAATTTTCCAAGTCAACATATGTCTAGTAAATACAAACACAACATGACATATAAATAATGTCCAATCCACTCATACCATAGTTTCCTATTCTATGCATATCAGTATCACCATAATAATAAAAGAATATAGTCCTCAAAGTATAAAGTCATAAGAACATATACAATATCTATATAATGTAAAAGGGTCAGCCTTACATGTTGGTTGCTAAATCCAATAGTCTAGTAAGATTCTTGGGATTAGATTTGCATCACTAACTCTATGTTGAGACTCTCTAGTCACTAAGATGCACTTTCTCCCTTGGGGACTCTTGCTCAAAATTTGCTCTCAATTTGAAATTTTACTACTATAGTATTAAAATGAGATATTATAAGACCTTTTTAATGAGTTTTAGAGGGAATTTGGTTTTGAAATGTAGCAAGCCCTATAGGTGGAAATTAAATGAGTTTGTCGTGAAAATTTAAATTTGATTGGATGAAAGGAATTTGTTGCAATCCATTCACCCACCACCAAGGGAAGTCCCAAGGCTCAAAATGGCTCAATTTCATAGGATCACTCAAGAGAAAGATTTTCCATCTATGGGTGGTGGTCACAAAGCTTGATGGGATCTAATGGTTGGGATTTTAGAAGCTTGTAGGTTGTTGTTTCACTAGGATTAGGATATATGATTTCATTAAATACTTTTAATAAGTGTATAAAAAGTGGCAAGGTGAAGGGGTATGGGTGTCATTCAAATGGGAAAGACACCTAAGACTAGGGGAGAATTAAAATAAATAATAAACCAAAAATGAGTAACATGTGAAAGGGAACAAGGTGACACATGCACACTAGGGCTTAGACTAGGAAAGATGGAAAATGGGGTTTCAAACACACATGCAACAACAACACTAAAATGAGTGTAAATGCAATAAAGAAAATTGCATGATCTTACATTCACCTAATTATCACATTCACACTCAGTTCCATTTCTTCCACTTAACAAGTACTAGTACTATCACTTCCTCTTATGCTACCAATGTCATACCTTAATATTATGCTACTAGTGTTATACATGTTAGTGTTAAACCTTTCTCATGCAATTATAGGATCCCCACCTCTCACCCCACTTCTCCTTCTATTGTTATATCTTTACCTCTCATTTTTCATCCTCTTTATACTCCTTCCATAATTTCTTGTGTTTCGACCACCACTATCCCTATTGCCTCCCTTGATGCACTATTACAAAAGATTGATAGAGTAAAGCATAAGGTTGATGGCATGCCTAGTAGATAGAATATAGATGATTGTGTTGAGATATGGAATAATCCACCTGATTTCAATATTGCTACATATCCTTCACTAGTGGGTTTTGTGGCACCATGTTTCAAGATGTATACTAGAAAGGGTGACCCAAATACACATTTGCAATATTTGAAAGTTGCATGTTTAAATTTTGTGTATAAATACAAGTAGTTGATCAAATTGTTTCCATGCATATTGAGGGACTATGCTATATAATGGTTATTTTCATTACCTTATGGTTCATTTCATTCTTTCTCTAATTTGGCCGAATATTTTCTTAGTCATTTATGTGTGAATATGAGCTTGGAGATCACATTTTTTTATTTCTTTGAGTGTGCACAAGGGCATAATAAAAGAATTAATGATTATGTTATCAAAGCTTAGTCTTTATGTGCTAAGATGAAGCATCAACTTCTTAACATGATGAGTTACAAAGTATTTTTATTCAAGGATTGTCGTCACACATTAAGGACATTGTGTTTTGAATATTTTTGCTTCTTTCATGGATTTGTGTTCTCATAATAAAAATATGGAATTAAGATTGTTGGATTCTAATATATTGAAATATGTGTCTTCTCATATGCCTTCCATACCTTTCTATCCTTCAAATTTGTGAGGAAAATACCCAATATGCACCTCTAGTACTATAAAATTTACTAAACAAAAGGCTTGACCAAGTGCAAACAAACTATGCCCATAAATTAGAATTAGGACACATATTCATTTCCCACATTAACCATTAGATCAAGGAAATTTAGATCTCAAGTCTATGAAAATTTTAGCAACATAAGATGTAAAATAACACTTTAAGAACAAGAACAAGAGAAGCAAAGAAGCATAGGTAGGAGAGAAGAGACATCAATATACATGGGGAAAACCCTTTTAGGTAAAATAACCCACCCTCCAAAGCAAAAAACTAATGTATTATTCATCAACACAACATACAATACACTTCTAGGCTCTTGCCTTAACATGGAGAATATCATCCTACTCCTCTATAGGAAATCCAAAAGCATAATCTTATAATAAATAAACTTCTATCGGTTGTAGTGACGGCCACCCACGTTCAAACACCCATTGGGCCAAAGAACTCATAGGCCTTGTGCCTTCGTTGGGCCAATGAGCTCACGGGTTTGAACCATCGGTTCATAACTCTAGTTAAAAGTGCTTACCAATAAAAAAAACCAATCAAGAAACCATAAATGGTTTTTGAAAAACCATGTGCTAACACAAGAGGTATGGTGTCCATATTTCTATGGCACAAATTCTAATTCCCATGTCCAAGTTGTGCTCCATACTCAAAATAGAATATTCTCATACACATGTAAGATGTTATTATACTTGTTGTCGTAGTCAACCCACTAACTTGGGCATCCCATTTGGTCATATTCCACCTTTAGCAATATGCTTTATGACATGCGTCATAGATTGTCATAAACCCGGTCAATATTCTTGGTCCACTTTGTAATTCCCTTCTTACATGCTCTTATGCACATCATAGAATCTCTTATGCACTTACAATATCATTCTAGATGCTCTTACATATCTTACATGACATAATGCTCTTAATATTCTTACACACACATCATCCAAAGGCATGCACATGGCATGATTGCAAAGTCATAAGTGAGATGCCCCATTTCCCAAACGAGGCACAAATAATAAATAAATATAACTAAAACAATTAATCCAAACATTAGGACTTGCATTTGGTGTATGACACACTTAATCCTAGTAAATGTTTCCACTATTATACACTATGAACCAATAGTTACATCCTTGAGATTGTTGCTACAAGTATGTTTCTAGTATAAACACCACTACTATCTCTTCTTTCTTGTGGGTAGGAAGTCTCATTTGTGTGATGATATGCAAATGACCAAACATTGCCCAAATAGTGGGAATTCTAAGCAAGTTCATGACACAGCTAGGTAAAGAACATTTGACACATGTAAAAAGGGTGTTTAGGTAATTGAAGGGAACTCTAGATTATTGCTTAGTTTATCATGGTACTAATGATATGGGCAAGATGTTGAGTGTACAAGGATTTGTTCACTCAGATTGGGTTGGAAATCATGACAAATGAAGGTCTACAAGTGCAAATGTGTTTGTTCTATTTAGACGACTCATTAGCTTGATGAGAAAGGGGTAGAAAATGGTTTCCTTGTCAACTACTAAAGAAAAATTTATGACATCAACACTTTCTTGTAAGGAAGTGGTAAGATTGAAGAGGTTAACTAACAATATTGGTTTTAAGAGTCAGGTAGTGTTAAAGTGTGATTCATAGAGTGTAATTTGTTTGGCTAAGAGTCATGTTTACCATGATAGGACAAAACATATTATGTGCAATATAATTTTTTGAGAAAAATGGTTGAAAATAAGAAAGTCCAAATGGAGAAAATTGATACTTAAGTAAAAACTACAAATTATTTGAAAAACCTGTAGGTACTGCCAAGTTCATGTGGTGTAGAGATGAGATGGGGTTATCCCATTCTTGAGCACAAGGTTAACTTCTTGGATTGATATACCACATTCTCTTCTACGATAATTATCAAGTGAGATAATGTTGGGACTTAGGTTATATTTACTTAGGAGAGCCTTGGTAGAAGAGCAATGGTGACATCAATGGTTGTAAGTATAATATACTGACATCATATATGTATGGAATATGGTTACATGACTCTTGGTATTCTACAAGTTAGTTATATGGTTGGGTGATTGGTATTCCATGAATATATCAATATATAATAGTCTGTACGAATGTACCAAGGTTACCAGAGGTTATGAATTCAATGTATAGACACTAAATACATTCGTGTACATTGTGGTGTGGAAACATTTGAGTGATTGTAGAAGATGCATATGTTGTAGATTGAGACTCTACAAAAGGTTGTCCAAAGGCCTTGTTGTATTGAATTGGTATTGATTATGAATAATACAATTGTGAACATATTTTGGTGGTGGGTTTTCTCCTAAAAGGGTTTATCATGTAAAATATTTACATGTATTGTGTAGTCTAGTGATTACAAATTGTTCCATTTCTTTCATATGTGTTGATGTTTAGATTTGATACATGTTGTTGATTGTTAACTAAACACATAATCTTAAGAATTCATCATTTTAATCTATTGGTACTTTGCAATAGGGGTGAAAATCCATATGTGATTGATATTTAAATTAAAACACAATGACATAATGCTATTTTTTTGTTTTGGTATAAATGCAAAACTAAAATGCAAGCTAAGGGGTCCTAGAACTACAATGAGGCCAAGAGAGGATGGGGCAATGAGGATGGATGGGAATGTAATGGTATGGCCTATGGATGTCATAAGAGGGTGGTTTTGTATATTAGACACTAAAATTTAATGTAAATCAAACTATTGAAATCAAAATCTTTCTCTAGTTATTACAAAAGCATGAAAATAACATACTTCTACTTAATGATTTAGATGTAGAGGATGCTATAGGGTAACATAAACTTTTATAGTAACTTGATGGAAGTATAACTCTATGTATTAAAGGAATTGGTTGCAAGCCATTCACCCACCACCAAGGGAAGTCCCACATCTCAAAATGGCTCAATTTCATAGGACCACTCTAGAGAAAGATTTTCCATCTATGGGTGGTGGTCACTAAGTTTGATGAGATATAATGGTTGGGATTTTAGGAGCTTCAAGGTGGTTGCTGCACTAGGATTAGGATATATGATTTCATTAATTACTTTGATTAAGCATATAAAAAGGTGGAAAGGTGAAGGGGTATGGGTGTCATGCAAAGGGGAAAGACACCTAAGGTCTTAGGGGAGAAATAAAAAAAATGGGTAACACATGAAAGGGAACAAGTTGACACATGCACAATAGGGGTTAGACTAGCAAAGATGGAAAATGAGGTTTAAAACACACATGCAACAACAACAATAAAATGAGTGCAAATGCAATAAAGAAAATCGCATGATCTTACACTCAACCTAATTATCACATTCACATTCATAGTTCCATTCCTTCCACTTACCCTACTATTACTATCACTTCCTCTGATGCTACTAATGCCATACCTTCGTACTATGCTAATAGTGCCATACCTATTAGTATTACACCTTCCTAATGCACTTATAGGATCCCTACCTCTCACACCACTTCTCCTTCTATTGTCATATATTTACCTCATTTTCCATCTTCTTTATACTCCTTCCATAATTTCTTATGTTTTGACCACCACTATCCCTATTGCCTCCCTCGATGCACTATTACAAAATCTTGATAGAGTAGAACATAAGGTTGATGTCATGCCTAGTAGATAGAATATAGATGATTGTGTTGAGATATAGAAAAATCCACCCACTTTCAAGATTGTTACATATCCTTCACTAGTGGGTGTTGTGGCACCATGTTTTAAGATGTATACTAGAAAGGGTGACCCAAATACACATTTACAATATTTGAAAGTTGCATGCTTAGATTTTATGTATGAATACAAGTAATTGATCAAATTGTTTCCATGCATATTGAGGGACTGTGCTATATAATGGTTATTTTCATCACCTTATTGTTCATTTCATTCTTTCTCTAATTTGGCCAAATATTTTCTTTGTCATTTATGTGTGAATATGAGCTTTAAGATCACGATTTTTTATTTCTTTGAGTGCACACAAGTGCATAATAAAGGAATTAATGATTATGTTATCAAATCTTAGTCTTTATGTGCTAAGATGGAACATCAACTTCTTAACATGATGAGTTACAAAGTATTTTTATTAAAGGATTGTTGTCAATGATTAAGGACATTGTGTTTTGAATAGTTTTCTTCCTTCATGGATTTGTGTTCTCATAATAAAATATGGAATTAAGATTGTTGGATTCTAATTTATTGAAATATGGATCTTCTCATATGGCTTCCATACCTTTCTATCCTTCAAAGTTATGAGGAAAATACCCAATATGTACCTCTAGTACAACATAAGATTTACTAAACAAAAAGCCTAATCAAGTGAAAAAAAAACTATGACCATAAAGTAGAATCAGGACACATATTCATTTCCCACATTAACCCTTAGAGAAAAGAAATTTAGATCTCAGATCTATGAAAATTTTAGCAACATAAGATGTAAAATAACACTTTAAGAACAAGAATGAGAGAAGAAAAGAAGCATAGATAGGATAGAAGAGACATTGATATACATGGGGAAAACCATTTCAAGTAAAAAATCCCACCCTCCAAAGCACAAAACCAATGTATTATTCATCAAAACATAACATACAATACACTTCTAGGTTGTTGGCTTAACATGGATAATATCGTCCTGCTCCTCTATAGGAAATCCAACAAAATAACCCTGTAATGTACTCCTCTCCTTTCTCAACCCAAGCACCCAAATAAACAAGAAATAACCAAACAAGAAACCATAAATGGTTTCTAAAAATCCATGTGCCAACACAAGAGGTATGGCACCCATATCTCTATGGCATAAATTCTAATGCCCATGTCCAAGTTTGGCTCCATACTAAAAACTGAATATTCTCATACACATGTAATATGCTATTATAAGATACCATAGTCAACCCACTAACTTGGGCACCCCATTTTGTCATAATCCACCTTTAGCAAGATGCTTTATGACATGTGTAATAGAATTTCATGAACTTGGTCAAGATTCTTGGTCCACTTTGTAACTCCCCTCTTACATGCTCTTACACATGTCATAGAATCTCTTATGCACTTACAATGTCATAGATTCTAGTACATATCTTACATAACATAATGCTTACATAATCTCACACTAGTGCAGTCATGGTTAGGAGGGTCCTCAAAGAGAACAATCCAGATCGTGTAGCTAGAGTAAACACAATGGCAACAACTCAAAGATATGAAACAAATACAGATTTAGTCATTCAGTATATCATAGAATTCAAATACAAATTGGCTAGCAACACGCGGGCTTATAATTAGGGCTCACATGCCTGATTACAGAATACCAGAATATGCACAAGATGTATCTTTGAAGCCCCTTCACACAAAATCTAAACTATGAACATTTTCTAATCATCATCTCTATGCTATCCCCCTTTCCTAGGCATCTATTACATCATTATATATCATATTTGGAACATAAGATTCTTCTGCATCAACCAAGGAAGATCACAAACTCCAATGAAGAGTTGTAACATGTGTACACGGATAGGTTGGACCTAAATGAATAGAACTCCTCCGCAAGTGAATGGAATGATGTAGGGATCTTGGGGAAGGTTGGCCACGAACCATAGATCATTGAATGATGTGTAATTTAGCTCTGCACGTCATGAAATGCTCCACAGGTCTTCTCCTTTAGCTGATTATTAGAGATTGTCAAGATGCTCTGCTCTGAGAAAATAATTGATCTTCTGCTAGCGATAACTTTTCAGTACTTGATCCAAATGCTCTAAATTTCAGATATGTTGTGCATGAATGAATGTAGATGCTAAGTCTAGCTTCGCAAGGTCTAAAATGCAATTGCGGTAGAATGCAGACCAAAACACAGAAACTGCTACTGACTAAACAGAACTGGAAAATGAAAAGAAACAAACTAAAATGCAAACAAACTAAAGTGCAGATGTTTTTGGTTGATGCAAGATTGTTCTTGAACCAGGCATGCTCCTGCATTAGACATCCGGGGTTATTGAAAAAGTGAGTCCCTCACTTTGCTGGGGCTAGAGGGAAACCAAGATGGTCTACCTTAGCTTGAGAAATCCATGATGAATCTTCTGCCGGTCTGCCTTTCCACTTCACAAGGTATTCTTTGTATTGCCTTCCTCTGGTGTTGTGTCCAACTTTGTTGTCCAAAATGTCTTCAATCTGCTTTGGTGCTGTTGTGGTAACTGCTTCTTCAAGTCTTCTTCCATGCGATCACTGAACTCTGCTTCATGATACTGATATAGGTCTGCAATGTTGAAAATAGGTGATATACCCAGTGTCTTTAGTAGCTCCACTTCATATGCATTTCCTGAATCAAATTTCCTGAGTATCCTACAAGGTCCAAACTTCTCTCATTGAACTTTTAGTTATGCACAACTGATTCCCTTTGAACAAATATATTCCTGAATGAAATAATCCAACCACTTGCTCCTATCTATCACAACAGGTTCCTTACATGGTTTCCAAGGTTCTACAAAATCAAGATCTTCCTCATACATGTTCTTCAATTCATCAAATCCTATCACTTCAACTCTCATCTCTGTCAACAAGTTTCTTCTCCTACTCAATGCATCTGCAACTTTGTTTGATTTTCCACTCCTATGCTTCAATACAAAAGTATAACTTTGCATGAACTCTACCCATCTCACATGTCTCTGATTCAACTTTCCTTGACTATTCAAATATTGCAAAGCTTGATGATCTGTATACAACACAAACTCCTTAGGCAACAAGTAATGTCCACTACTTCAAGGCTTGAATTATGGCATAGAACTCTTGATCATAAACTTAATATCTTCTCCTTGCATCATTCAACTTCTCACTGAAATATGCTATAGGTCTACCTTCTTGACTTAACACTACTTCAATTGCATTTCCACTTGCATCACAATCTACTTGAAATACCTTATTGAAATCCAGTAATGCCAAAATAGGTTGCTCTGTCACTTTCTGCTTCGACAATTCAAAACTTTTATCTGCTCCTGATGTCCACTTAAAGTCTTTCTTGTCACCTCTCATTGTCTCTGTCATAGGGTTACAAACTGAACTAAATTTTTTGATGAGCTTCCAGTAAAAGCTAGCAAATCCATGAAATGATCTGACTTCTCCAATGCTCTCCGGTGTAGGCCATTCAACAATTGCTCTTACTTTCTTAGGGTCCATCTTCAATCCTTCCGTAGAAATCACAAATCCCAAGTATACTAATTCTTCCTTCATGAAACTACACTTCTTGATGTTTATTAGCAATTTATCCTCTCTCAGTCTCTGCAATACTTGTCTAAGGTGATGCAAATGTTCTTATTTTGTCTTACTGAAAATCAAAATATCATCCAAATATACAATAACAAACTTACCCCAAGAATTTCTTCAAAACTCCATTCATCAATCTCATGAAAGTACTTAGTGCATTTGTCAATCCAAAAGGCATCACTAACCACTCATACAATCCTTCATTTGTCTTAAAAGAAATCTTCCATTCATCTCCCTCTCAGATTTTGATATGATGGTATCCACTTTTCAAATCCATCTTTGTAAAATTTTTTACTCCACTCAGACAATCCATGATATCATCCATCTTAGGTAAAGGGAATCTATACTTAACTGTGATCTTGTTGATTGTTCTAGAGTCAGTACACATTCTCCATTCTCCATCTTTCTTTGGTGCTAACACTATAGGTACTACACAAGGACTCAAACTTTCTCTGATCAAACCTTTTCTCAACAACTCTTGTATTTGTCTATTCAATTCTCCATTCTCTGTCGGTGTCATTATGTGTGCTACTTTGTTAGGCAAACTAGCTCTAGTTATAAGATCTATGTGATGACTAATGCTCTTGATTGGTGGCAATCCTTTAGGTACATTATCCAATATGATGTCTTCATACCCTGTCAGCAATTTAGCTATCTCCTCTGGTTGTGATTCTTCAGTTCCCTTCTTCAATGTTTCAAGCTTCTTAGGGATCAAGGCATAACACATATTCTCATGTCTCAAGCCATCTAGAAATTTCCTTCCATCTACAAATAGATTTTAGTATTCCCATATACTTCATTCTTAGGATCATCTTCCAAAGGAATCAAAGCAATTCTCTTCCCATTTGATGTTATAGTGTATGCATTCTTTCTCCCATCATTTATAGATTTTCTATAATACTACCAAGGTCTACCCAACAAAATATGACATACATCCATAGGCATAATATCACACAGTACTTCATCATGATATGATCCAATATGAAATTTCACCAAACATTGTTCACTCACCAGTACCTTATGACCATCCTGAATCCATGCTATTTGATAGGGCTTAGGGTGTTTCAACCTTTCCAACTTCAGCTTACTCACCATCTCCTTTGGAACTAGATTATCAGAACTACCACTATCAATAACAACTTTACAACATTTACCTCCTAATTTGCATCTGGTTCTGAACAAACTTTTCCTCTATGGTGGTTCCTCATTTGTCTCTGCTTGAAATAGTGCTCTCCTCATTACAAGTGATTCTCCTTTCTCAGGTTTACCAACTGAACTTGGTGATCCAATAGGTTCTTCTTCCACATAGGCTGCTCTTCCATTGTTCTCTGTCCTCTTACTTGTACTCCCTTGATTACATTCAAATGCTCTATGTCCTTCACCTCCACACTTGAAACAAGATTCCTCTAAATGTTCTCCTATCAGGTCCTCTTCCTTCTCTTCTATATCCTTCACTTCAGTATGGACTAGGGTTTCCTCTGTGGTAGAAATTTTTGTCATCTCTCAAGTATGCATTATTATCTCTGTCATCTTTCTTGATGTGTTCTCTTGTCTGTTTTTCTTCGTAAATGATCTTTCTCCTTCAAAAAATGTTCTTCCTCTCTAAAATTTACCTACTCTGCCTCTTTGTTTTGATCATGTCTCTTGTTCAACTTCTCTTCAACTTTTAGGGCAAACTGGTATGCTTCTTCCAGTGTTGTCATCATCACCAAACTTAGTTCTTCTTGAATGTTCAATCTCAGTCCATTGATGTATCTAGCCACTTTCTCCTCGCTTGCTTCACTATGTCTTGTCCTTATGATTATCTTATAAAATTCTTCAGTATATTCCTTCACAGATTTCTCCTTTTGTCTTAGGTTTTGCAATCTCTTCAACAACTCCAACTCATAGTCAACATGTACAAACTGATTATTCAATTTTATCACTATTTGTAATCTTTTTCCTCTTCTATTTCTATCCAACTGAACTTCTTTCCACCATATAGCAACATGTCCTTTCAACTTTGTTTTTGCAAATTTCACCTTCTTTGGATCTTCAACTTCTTCATACTCAAAGTATTCTTCCATATCATTTATCTAGTCAATCAACTCTTTAGGATTCAAATTGCTAGTGTAATTCGGTACATCAACTCTAGGTCTTTTCCTGATGTTTAAAATAGCTTGCAACATCTTCACTTGATCTGATTCTTCTTCTTCATCACCTCTTAGGGTTTCGCTAATTTGTTCAACAAATTGAAATTCCTCTTCATCCTCACTTTCAACATTAGGTCTAGGTGTCAATCCTCTTCGCTTATATTCCTCAACATCATCCAATCAACTTCTCATTATTTTCATCATTTCCATCATCTCATCCATCCTTCCAGCCATTGTTCCAACAACAAGGACTCTCCTTGGCGGCATCTTCCTAGGATCAAGTGCAAACTACCTCAAGTTCGGTGATCAGGCTAGAAGGTGACAATTGCCTCACAATCAATAATCGGTTGCGACACAAGTAACCTGCCTTAGATTCAGCGATCTGTCCACAACAAGATCTTATGGAATTCCTTCATCAACTTGCTCAATTTGCTCCCAAAGATTCAAACTTTTGCTTTGATACCACTTGGTGCAATCCGGTTAGGAGGGTCCTCAAAGAGAATAATCCAGACCATGCAGCTAGAGTAAACACAATGGAAATAACTCAAAGATATGAAATAAATTCAGATTCAGTCATTCAGTATATCATAGAATTCAAATACAAATTGGCCGGCAACATGCGGGCTTATAATTAGGGTTCACAGGCCTAATTATAGAATACCAGAATATGCACAAGATGTAGCTTTGAAGCTCCTTCACACAAAATCTAAACTATGAACTTATTCTAATCATCATCTCTATGCTATCCCCCTTTCCTAGGCATCTATTACATCATTAAATATCATATCTGGAACATGAGATTCCACCGCATCGGCCAAGGAAGATCACAAACTCCAATGAAGAGTTGTAACATGTGTACACAGATAGGTCAGACTTAAATGAATAGAACTCCTCCGCAAGTGAATGGAATGATGTGTGGATCTCAGGGAAGGTCAGCCGCTAACAATAGATCATTGAATGATGTGTAATTTAGTTCCACGCGTCGTGAAATGCTCCATAGGTCTTCTCCTTTAGCTGATTATTAGAGATTGTCAAGATGCTCTGCTTTGAGAAAATAATTGATCTTTTGCTAGCAACAACTTTCTGGTACTTGATCCAAATGCTCTAAATTTTGGATATGTTGTGCATGAATGAATGTAGATGCCAAGTCCATCTTCACAAGGTCTGAAATGCAATTGTGGTAGAATGCGGACCAAAATATAGAAATTGCTATTGACTGAAGTACCTGAACAGAACTAGAAAATGAAGAGAAACAAATTGAAATGTAGATGTTTTTGGTTGGTGCAAGATTGCTCTTGAACCAGGGATGCTCCTACATCACACACACACACATCATACAAAGGCATACACGTGGAAAGATGGCCAAGTCATAAATGAGATGCCCCATTTCTCAAATGCGGCACAAATAATAAATAAATATAATTAAAATAATTCATTCAAACATTAGGATTTGCAAGGTGTATGACACACCTAATCCCAACAAAAGTTTCAAAGCCAAAGTAATTTTCAAAAGAGTAATGATAAGAAAGAGAATAAGTCTAGTACCCATCATGTGAGTAATGCTTCTAATGTTATTACTTTTAAGCCTATTTTTTTTGAAATTTTAGAAAATTGAGTGAGCCCTTGGTCATTATGAGTCAAAGTTTGCTTAATGCTAATATGATTACTCTTCCTCCTATTCACCCATTAGATCCATCTAGAGGCTAGCTAAGGGATATAATAAGAATGTAATTTGTAACAATCATAGAGTTGATGGATATCATACATATGGTTGCATGGAATTGAAACACAAGGTATGTATGATTTGATTGATAATAATATGAAATCTATTGAAGCTGTTAATGATGGGGGCAATACTTCTATGGCTCCTCTTAATCAAAACTTGTAAATTTACACAAATCCTTTTCCATCACTATTCAGTCTAATAATGTTGAATTTCACCAGGTACACAAGCATCTAGATAGTGATGTTGCCAATAAAAGCATATGTATATAGATGGTATGAGTGAGAATCATGTTTGGATTCATTCACAATTATGTGCAGATTCTTTTGTGGGTATGGCTTAAGGTAGAAATATAGTTTCTTCTCATGCTAAATAATCAATTACATTTTGTGATGATGAGATTCCAAATAATTATTATGGTCTATTATATTTTCTAGTTGTTTATGTGCTAAGACATTTAGTGGTGACCTTATTGATCTAGCTTGTTAATATAATGTATGCACCAACGATTTTTTTATTTAATCATCATAGTCAATAACAAACCTATGCATATTTAAGGGTGTTTTTGAAGATGTCTAATAATGTTCTAATTGATACCATGGGATATATTGTTTTGCATTTACAAGTTGATCTAAAAGAAGTGTCTATTTTGTGTCATATCATTTCAAATTTACTTGCTAGACCATTGATTGAACAATGTTTCAAAACACTATTTTATATGTCGTATAATGTGTCAAATATGTTCATGAGGCTAAAGTGGTCAAAATTGATAGAGATCCATTTAAGCCTTTATGTGAATTAAGTTAATTTACTTTGGATACTTTTATTAAGACACACAAAGAGCCACCATATGAAAGAAACAATACTTTATGAAATGTACACAATTATCATAAGGAAGAATATTGGTGTGAAATGAATAAAATAATCAATTGTTTATAAGACTGAATGAGCCTACTATGATGAAATCAAAATTTGTTAATGCACCTTCTTAATTCAATGCACTTAATGAAAATACAAGACCTAAGGAACCTCAAATTGATCATCCTATAGTTTTTGTGCATAAGAGATTAGACATTTGTATGCCTTCAAGAGATCCATATGAGCAACCAATTACTCATGCTACACAAAAATGAAAAGATTAAAGGAGTTGTGATTGATAATTCAAAGTTTGCTTCATCCTCAAAGGGTACTTATACATGGATTCCAAAGAAAGAATTACAAGGTAAACAAACACAAGATCTTCATATGGAGCCAACTCATAGAAAACAAGAATAGTGGGTAAGGAAAGCTAAATAAAAAATTCCACCTCTTTCAAGCACATTTGTTACGAGTTCTATAGTTCATATGATGAGATTTTTCTACTACATGATGATGAGATAGATATTTATGATTGAGCGGAGGATGATTTATTAGGGGGAGATTCTGCCTACATTATTGTTGGATACTTTGCACCTTTGAGCATTGTTGATATAATTATATTCATATTGATCCTTCTATGATCTTCATGTTGTGTATCTTTTATGTTCTTAGATAGGACATGTGGATGATGTAAGGACACCTTTAGTGGCGCACATTGACACACATGACTTTGGACACATGTTGTGTGGTTTATTTTCACTTCTTTCTTGTGTTGTATCTATGTCTTTTATTTTGTGTTGTTTCCTATGTATTTAAGATGATGCAAACTATGGAATGATTGGGCCACTCTCATCATGTTGACCAAAAACATATTGTGCTTGCTTTATGTTTTTTTTTTGGCCTTTTGATTATTCCATGTATGTTGTGATCCTTCTATTATTATGTATTTCACTCTCATTTCACCTTTTATATTATGTCTAATATCTTTTTTCATGTTCCTTACATGTTATGTTTCCCCACTTGGAGGCATCCTCTTTATGGTAGTTATTTCATCTTGCATTGATGATGATAAATTCATGATTATCTTAGGGTCCATATGCTTATAAGCACGACAACTTATGTTATCATGCTTATAGACTTACATTTTCCAATGCTTATGAAGTTTGCATGCTCAATTATGCTTATTATGCTCACATCCTATGATATCGTGCTTATGTAAACGCATGCTTAACTTATGATTATGTGCTCATAGGTTATGATATTAGTGGTCATCAAGGCTACACATTACACTTGCCATTGTTTATTACCTTCATTAGGGGCTCTTTTCTCCCCCCCTTACAAATGTTTTTCATGATGGTATATTACATTTCCCTATGCTTAAATGATTATTATCTAGCACTTATGTATTTATCACTTGCTCTTGATCCCCATTAGGTTCAACATTAGGGGACACCTTTATTCCTCTTTTACACACTTTCATAATCATATCTTACTATGTTGTTACATATTTATTGTGCATTATGATATCTTTACATTCTTACTTGCTTATGTAGTTTTACATGATCATATATTTTTCTCCTCTCCTACAATTCGTTGCATCCCTTGTATGCAACCAAGCAAAGAAGGCATATAATGTCACTAACATTCCTTTAATGCTTATGGTTATATAGTGACTAGCTTGTGTGATCCCTTCCATTTGTAGATGGAATCACATTACTTTTTGTCACTAGACATTAGTTTATTTTTGTATCAAGAATAATCTCTTATCCTTTTTATTTTACTTCCTACTGTTATTTTAAGCAATTGTGGTTAGTGCCCTTTTAAATTGATGGATGCTATTCATTAATTTTTTATTTATTTTTAATGTTCTATAGGTTTCAAGATGGTGCACTCATTATAAGGAGAATGCACTAGATTGATCCTTATTTGTATCATTTTTATGAGTGTCTAAATATTTACTCTCATGTTGATTGTCTATTTTACTTTGACATACATCTTCATAGTAGTTCATATGTAAATCAAAGTGGGGGCAAAATGTGATGGTGAAAAATGTATACCTTGAACTTTTCTCTTTCATTTCAGGCCTAGTTTTGACATGGTTTATCTTTTATGCAATGACTAGTGTACAAGTGATATATTTCACTATAAAATTTCAAAACTATCTAGAGTCTTATGTAATTCCATTTGCACACATTTCTAGGGACCAATATTTGATTCCCAATTCATCCATTTGTTATCTTGGGTCAAATCTATAGGCACATAACTAACCTAGTCTAGTTCCACATGTGCAAAAATGACCTCACAACTTTTAAACTTCAATTTCCAATTTAGGCCCTCATCGATTCCCTTCAACTAGCTATTATGTGTCAATTTGAGTGCAAAATTTGTTAACTTGTGTGCTAGGGTGTTGTATTTAAGGACAAACCCCAATTCATTTCAAAATCATCTAGGAATGTTAAAAATACACCCACTGCATTATAGAGCATCAATTTACATCAACATCTTAGGCATCATTCCATGTTTGCTTATTGTTTTCAACCCTTTTTACCAAACCATAAATTAGTAACATGGGGTTGACGAAAAGGAGAACATTCCCACTCTAACAAGCTCTTAAATGGTATTTGTCAACAACCTCTCTTTATAGACACATGTGCTAACATCAAGGCCAACACATTCCAAGCATAAAGAATAATGAAGTTAAATGCACAAACTAAGTTTAGATCTGTGCATATGGACTAAATCCATAGACACCAATTTTGTAACCACAAAAGTGAACCGAAGTATCAGACAAAAGATATACTGATACAAAGATATTCATCTAACATTACACAAAACTTCAATTAAATGACAAATTTATTTCAAACATATCTTCATCAAATTTCAAATTAAACGATACTAGTATACTTATATTTTAAAAAATATATCTACAGTATGCCCAAAAATATCTTCTTGTTTTGTTTGTGCTTTTTGTGTTTTGAATAGCTTTTGTAATTTTCTTCAATTTCTTTTTTAATTTTAATTTTTTTTTTGTTGTTTTTTTGGAGTTTTCATAGTTTTTTGATTTTCCACTTTTTTGTGATTTTTTCACTTTTTTTTCTTCAAGGTTTCCAATTTATTTTTTATTTTTTATTTTTTATTTTTTTCCAATTTCTTTTTTGGTTTTTATTTTTTATTTATTCCAATTTCTTTTTTGGTTATTATTTTTTTATTTTTTTTCTATATATTTAGATAGAAAAAATGAGTGCTCTCATCTCCACACCCATATGAGTCTAAATGCCTCTTGACATAACTCAGCATAATTATTTTATTTATTTAATTTCTAAAAATTTATTTCAATAAATTTATCTAATCCCAATTCTTAATTATTTATTTTGGTACACAATCCTACCCCTCAAAAATTTAAACATATTAATACAACACCTTCACCATTAAAGTACATTTACTTAATTTCCTATTGTACAAAAGATAACATGCACAATGCGATATGGAATGTTCCCATCTAGAACCTCAGATTCCGTACATTTGTAAAAATAATAGAATCAATTTTATTTATACAGCTATTAATGAAAACAACATATATCAATTTAATGAAAGTCTAGAAATAAAATCCGCCGGGAAGAAATACCGCAGGTCCCGTGCCGTTAAGGCAAGTTAACGGCTGTTTTGTCGCCGTTAACTTTTGCCGTTACTATGCGTGTTTTGCATTACCATAATTATAACAAGAGATTCCGCCATTTGAATCCTGTGACATGCAAAAGGAAGGCTGTGGATCGCCAATCAACCTGCATTGAGGCCATGGAATTCCTCACAGGTACGATCTTCTTATTCCTTTCATCTACCTCTTCCTAACGATATGCGATTCGACCCCTTTGATCAAATCTTTACGCGCATGCTGTTTGGCAATCCTTTTGAGCTTTTTAATGGAGGATTTCTGCATCTAAATTGATTTCTTGGGACATCAATTTTGATTATTTCGATAAATTCGAGGTCTCTATAGGTCTGATCGTTTGTCCTGATGGTTTGCATGTCGCAATCGAGGTTGTCAGAAAAGTTTCCCGTTTCATAACAACTGTCTTTCATACATTTTGCGTGGCGCAAGCTCAATTCGACGATTTCATTGCCAAAATTTGTCTTATTCTTGTGTTTTTTCTCTTTGGGAGTTCGATTTGAGCGCTGTATTTTCTCGATCGCAAAATATGACATAACTTAAGCTCCATTCCTGTGCAATCCTGTCTTGATAGGATGTTTTCCTCTTTTGTGCTTCATTGCTTCAGTTTTCAAGGGTTTAACGGAGGAAATTAAGTTATCTGTCCATTGATCGTGTACCATTACAGGTTTATATCGAGGGTTCCATATATTTGTAGTTTGAACTGCTTAGCATTCCTATCAGAGTTGACCTATTTCGGTCCTGACGATGTCGGTGGATTGTCAAGGTTTAGTTTTCTTCCGAGGTTAGTCTTCCTGTTGAATCGAGGGGTACAGTATTTGAAAAATGTATATATAAGGTGCAGGAAAAAAAAATTATTTGTTTCCACGGGGAGTTCTTGCACATCAAGTTGGTGTGTTGGCAAGGCCGTGACCTAGAAGATCACCTTCACCAATTTTTCTCCTTTTTAATATAATTTATATAAAAGATAATGCTTCCTACCTGATCATTTTCTTCTAGATCATCTTACATATGTATTTTCATTGGTAAATCTGGGGATTAACCTGCCCTGGCAGGTGAATCCAGAAATGGGGCTTCTCATCCCCGTGCATTGAAACATTCCATTCATAAGGACCAACACGACCAATACAACAATGTTTACTATAAAACTTGAACTTGGTACTTATTGCCAATAAACAGTCCATTACACTATGTACCCATGAGCATCTCTCCTAGATTTGTTAGTTTCATGACACTTGATTTTCCTGATACTAGATCAAGATTGTTGAGGTAGTTTGAATGAACTCAGCATAATTATGCGATCTAGCCTGCAGTTGTAGGTTTCAATGTTCATGAGAGTTAAATTTTATGATTGTGTTTCAGAGTATTATTTTTTTGAATGAAGTGAGCTGAATTGCATCTCCTTTGGTGCTAATGTGAGTTGTACAGGCCACAAATGGAAATACTAGTACTTCATTTTAACATTTTATGTTGACTTTGACAATGCCATGGACAAATTACATTTTTACATCTTTTGATAATTTGCATCAAGAATTATACTCCCTATCTGGTCATTTTCTGTTAGATCAGCTATCTTAAATTGGTTGGTTTCATGAGAATTTTGATTTTCCTGATATTAGATCAGGAATATTTAGTGGCTTTCTTGAATTGTGTCATTTTCTGCTAGATCATCTAGCTAATATTTGTCAATTTCATGACTTCTGAGTTTCCTGACGGAAGCAGATTATTATTTATTTATTTATTTTAGTGAAGTGAGCTGCATTGAGTCTCTTTTGGTACTGCTTTGAATTTTCCACTGAAAGTGGAAATAAGACTATAAATTTTATTAGTTCATATCGACTTTGACCATACCATGGACAAATCACTGTTTTTTTATTGCATATCCATATTATGCATGTGTTCTGACTTCTGAGTCATCTCAACATTTTTCTTTTATTTAAAATTTAAATCATCTCAAGATTTCTGGATTCCAATAGTTTTTTTCTTTTTTCTTTCTTTTTTGTTTTGTTTTGTAAACTATCTCCTTTCTTATACCGCAACATAGGGAAACCATTGGTTCAGACACCACAACCAAGGCTGCACATTACTTTAATGTTAGACATGAAATATTTTGGTGCCTTGCTATGAAATCCTCATTAATATAAATTTTACTACTTTAGCTCATCCTAATTGACTGATTTCGAAGTCCTTGTTCAAATTCATTATAACTCTCTTCTTGACATCGAGATTGATTCCTTGTGTATTCACATTGAAATTGTCTTATCATTTGGATTTTTTGTAGCTTCAGGTTTCTCTTGGCAAGCACAGGTTTATTATTCTCTTAAATGAAATAAATTTTGTTTGAAATTCTTTTAAACAACATTTGGAGTTAACTTTTACATTTGGATATTCTTCACTTTTTTTTGGATTAACTAGTGAGGGTTATATTGGGGTCCTCTCCCTAAAAATTTAGGCATTACATGATACTAGATAAGAACTATCACAGCAGTCAGAAGCATGTAAGAAGTAATGTTCCTACTTTTATGAGCTTTCCTATTGGACTCAAAGTCCAATCCTTCCCTGCTGAGATTCTAGTTCTTTCCATTCCAGTGACAAATCATCCTATTGCTGCTCCCCACAAGGGATCTTTTCCTTATCGAGCTGAAAGAGGGGCTCCAAGGAATCATTCCCAACCATCTTTGGAAATTGACTCAGCCTCTATGGCATCTTCTAAAAGAGATGGAAGAAAAATTTCATCCACTGGAGGAGTCTTCTCCGTTAACCTCTTAGTAGACAAAAGAGGAATTGTTGAAGCCCCTTGAGAGGGCTCTTTAGCCTTAGGAATACGGGATTTCCTTAAAGAACCCTAGACAATTAAGTGATGGGGAAGAGTGTCTCTCCACCATGATGCTTGGCTTGCTGATTTTTGTTTAAGACTAGAACATTCAGCAGTTACATGGCCTGTTTCATAGCACTTGGGGCAATGGAAAGCAAGCCCCTCATAGGCCAAGAGCTGCTTCCACAACTGATCCTCTACTTTCAAGACTATATCTGCTGGAAGATCTTTCGTAATATCCAGCTCAACCTGTATATGGGCAAAAGTTGTATGGGAGAAAGCAGAAGTTGCCTTATCTATTGACAAAAAACTCCTTTGGGAGTTCCCGATTGCCTCCAAGCAAGACTCAATCAAAAACTAGAGAGGGAGATTTGGGAGCTTGATCCCAATTGGCACCATTTTAAAAGATTCTGTCAAAGGGTTGAACTCTGGACACCAAGGCTTCAAGAGGAGCGAATGCTTCCCCTAGGATCATACCCAATCATTGAGAATAAAGTCTCTATTCTTGGAAGATTCAAACACTGCAATAAAAAAGCCCTGTGCATAGGAATAAATTTCTACATTGCTCTCCATCTGTGACCATCAAATTCTAGACATCCATTTATGCATTTTAGGGATACTGGGCCATACACAATTGAAATGGCAGATCACACCATTTTCAGAGAAGTAAGCCTCCCCTTCCAAAACTTCTTCCCCAAAAAGTAAACAGCAGAAGACTCAGAGCATTTGAGGGGTTTTGCAGTTTGACTTTTAACAGTACCTTGGATTTAGCTAGAGTGCCCTTATCACTCAAAAAAGCTGCCTCCCTGGACCCAGTAGCCACTGATCCCAAATCCACAACAGAAGCAAATGGCTTCTTGGGATTAACAGGGGTACCTTAGTCTAAACTGCAAGCACAACCATTGCTGATATTTTCATCCTTATATGCCTGCACACAGGAGAATGAGGGCAGGGAGCCCCACCACCTTTTGACCGAGATGAATTGATTCCAAAGCGGTCAGAAGGTAACAGCGGCATCCTTAGGTTTAGCTGCCAGGATTCCTGATCTCATTAGCAAACTAGGGTTCATAAGGCAGCAACTTGTGGGAAGGATCTGTAGCTGTTAGGAAAACAATACTATTGATAGAAGAACCATATATTAACATGTGGTTATTCTTCTCTTTCATATTGGTATATGCCCGTGCTTTACTAGTCATAATGACCTCTAATGTTTAACAACAAATTGATTAATTTTATAATCATTCAACCTAGGATTGATTAATTCTCTAATAATTAAGTCACAATCATTTTTGATCCCTATGTTTCTCAAATTGGGAACAGGTTGCATTTTGGGGGATAATTCAAATTGTGTTCTCCTATGGAATTTTGATTATTATAGCTTCATTTTAGATTAATAGGGAGTTTTGAAGCGAACGATTTCCTTGTTAATGGGCTGGATTAATATTTCTGATTAGTCATTTAAAAATTCTCAATGGTCTTTTAGGGCATAGATTAGCAGCCATGGGCATCAATACACGGAGCAAGCTTTTGTTTCTCTGTAACTGCTGACTTGCTTGAATTGCACCTTTAAATTGATCAGTAGACTTGCATTATCCGAGTTAATCTCAAAATATATTATGTTTCAAACTGATACTTGTTTAAGATCACTTTATGGTTTCTTAGGTATACACTTAAAACCATTGTACTTATCTTGATGATTCTTGTTGATATTTTATAGAATGCAATTCATTATCTGTTTGCTTGGGTAGACACTAAAAATGGTTGTGCTTTCCTTCTTAATTATTATCCTTGCTAATATTTTATAGAACAGAGTCCATAAAGGGAACTCACTGGCAATATCGGGCCTCTTCTTGTAGGTGGACAGGATTGAGTTTGTAAAGGGATTTGGGCATGAGATGCTCGTGGCTGATAGTAATTGATTGAGAGATACTACATCTGGATAATGGAGAGCTTTGCAACACCTTACCCAATATTTTTCTTTGATGGAGAACATGATCATGAAAAGGGTCATGTTGGTGTGCATTCTGCTCTTACATTCAAGCGCTTTCAGGCTCAGATGAGCCAGAAAACTGGGATTCCAGCCAATCAGTTATCAGCAGTTTTTGTCTGTAAAAAGACATTTAGAGATGTTGAAAAACGGCAGAAGCTCCCTATCAATGAGAACACTAATTTCAGCATCATTCTCAATCAGCATAATCCAAGCAAAGAAAAGGATTGCCACTTTTTGGTTTCTATTAAAAAGTCCAAGAAGGAGAGGAAAGTTTCAAGGAAACGCAGTGCTGATGTTGAAAATAATGCAGATGATGAGGACGATGATGATGATGTTGAAAATAATGCTTTCTTATCTCCCATATCTCCAATGGATTGGTCTTCTCCTTCTGAAAGTGGCAGCAGTGAAGGATCTGGAAATGCTTCACCAGACAATCGAATAGTATCTGATGGCAAGGTAGAGTTGACATTGCTGAGACGTCCAGATACCCTCCAATCTGGATATACAACAGAAAAAACAAATTTGGATGATGCTGTTGTAGAGCCACAGGTGGAAAACAGTTCAGGTGTTGTCGAAAGCAAGAATGAGGGTACAAACTTGTCTGCTCCTGTTCAATCTCATTCAGCAAACTTGAATGTGCAACAGGAATATCAAAGAAAACGTGACATTCAAGCTATTCAAGAGATACCTTTTGGAGCATATGAATTTTTACCTGAGAGAGCAATTAACCAGAGACTCATGTCCTCTCAGTTCAATGTCCAAATGCCTCATTCTGAACTTTTCAATCATGAGAGATATGGTGAAAACATCTCCCAAGTCCCAAATCTTAGACCCAACATGAGCTTGATCAGAAATGGAGTTGTATCAGCAGGCTATGCAGCTCCATTTAACAGGGCATCGACTATGTCACCTTCCTTTTCGCTGTCTATGTCACCACCTTTATCGAATCCTTTTGGAGGCAGGGTATCAACTTCATCGATGTCTTCTGCAGGATTCTTCCCGTCCAGAGTACCATTCCCCAGTGCTGCTGCACCTCTTTCATTCACTTCAAGGGACATTAATCTGCAAAGAATGCAGTCTCACATATTACAGGCTCAACAGCGTGAGCCTCAAGTCCGTATACCACCTCATGATCTTCCCAGATACAATGCAGGATTCTGCAATTGGGTACCAGTAGTTACCACTCAAGCAGATCACCAGCAAAGCTTGTGTGAAGTTTGTTATGATTTTAAAAGAAGGAACATTTACCCCACTCCTTTTCATTGGTGTGTTCAAGATAGGGTTACTTTGGGTTTTAGAGGGCCATCTCCTGCAGGACCAATAGAAAGGCCAGGGAAGCGTCGTGCTCAAGTTGCAGGTTAATGTCATGAATGTATGGGCAGTTGTAGGCTTTCTTTGGTGTTTGGATTTCAAAGTGTAAATTGTTCTCTGGCTTTTATATAGTTTTATAATAGGTATTGTTGACATCCTTGTGGACCTATAGCTTCTAGAAAATAATCTCACTACTTGCTGAACCTCCTATAATGTTACTGTTTTGTTCATCTGCAAATATCATATCCATGATTTTGGAATCTTTTTCTATTAACCTGTCAATCAGCAAGGTTTTCTTCCATTGTTCTACCATCTCTTGTTTGACAAAAGCTGATAATATTATGCAGAAGTCAACCCTGATCTTGAGGAATGCTTTGAAGATTGGTTAACCGTGTCAAAGTCCAAAAGATCCTTCTATTTTTTTGGTATTCTATAATTCATGTTAGTGGCAAATATTTAAATGCACAAAATCTTCCATGTCCTAAACTCCTAACAACTTTTCAGGAAATTGAAGGTGAAAAACAACTAAACCAGACGAGATAGCTGCTCTTGTTGTATATTATACAGAAAATATGTCTCTTTGCTATGGCTCTGATATATATCTCAATCTGACCCATCAAATCTAAAGCTTCAGAGTCTGAAATCATCCTCATCTTCTTTGTGATCCTTTTTATTTTCAAGGTGGTGATCTCTAACTTATAGAATAAGGTGCTGAGTTTCTCCTCTGTTCTTTTAGAAGCTATAAACCTGAGAGATGATGTCCAAACTGATACTAGGAGGTTGTGCTGGGCATCAGGTTCCATTAGAATATGGCTTGATTCTTGCCTACATTGGTTTAGTCTCTGAGACATATTTAATGAGAAACATGATCTATCCAATCTGGGAGTATATATCCCTGGTTCACTCCGTTAACATACCATTTTTCTTTGTGAGACAGGTCAAATGACTTCTGAGTCGTTCTTTGAAACCTTTGTTTAAGCTATTAAGTTTTGCCTTGGCTTGAATGAAAGTTTTTAGAAAGGAGAAACACAGAGTGACATTAAGGCTTTTACTTTTTTAATTCTATGAGAGAGCACCTGGAGAAATGATTCTAATTGCTGTCACAAAATTAATTTTCTTGGGGCCATCCCAACCACCTCTTTTGCTGTTTAACCTTCCTGCAATGTAAACCAGGCTGACTCTTCTAATTTGTTATCTTTTCATTGCTATAATCATCCAGGATATGAGATGAAAATTTAGGCAGCTTAAGTCATTTAAGACAACAGTAATAACTTATTTAGAGTCACTCTCTCGTCTAGCACTTTTTTGACCCAAATATCTAGTGTACACATCATGTCTGTAATTAAGGCTTTCAGCTTAGTGGCATTTGCTAATGATGTAGCTAATTTCAATTTGTATATCTCTAACTGGAAAAAGATATATAGTAGTAATAACTCCATCTGTGCCCACTTTTCTTAGGTTATTCTTGGAGAAGCCAATGAAAAGAATTATGAGAAAGCCTGCCTTGAGTAGATCAGGATCTGTCTGTGTTATTTCTTGCAACCTTTATTGAACAAATATAATAGTCAGTTCGATTCAAAAATAGATTTGTATTTTTGTTCCAGTTGTGCGAAGTCTTCTGATGATTTTCTTTTGATTGGATCTCAGAGATTACTTAATTATTCTTCAGACATCATATTCTATAGTGTATTCCAATACTTCCTTACGTTGAAATATTTTTTTTGAACTCTGGCTGAATAAATCTTCCATCTTAGCTGTCTAGGAACAATTTACTGTATATCCTAGAAGATTTTCTTTTCCTTATTTTTGCAAGGGTTAGCATTTTTATAAGTTTATCGATTTTTTGATAAGTTTATGCCAAATTTTCTTTTAAAAGACATCTTTATCATATTTGCACCGAATCAGCAAATCAGGGGCGTTTTCTTCTTTTCTTAGCACAAAGATATACATAGTTAGGCCATTCCATCTTTTTTTTCACTGGATTATAACATTTTAGAATAGAGGATGCAATGTAATGCACTCACCATTGTCCAGCTTCAGTTGCTCAAGAAGCCGTCGAGAACTTTGTTGTATAGATGTTTTATCTTATTGATCTTAAATGGATTTTGAGTATTCTATATAATCCCATCATTTTTGTTCACTATCCACATATCTCATCTGGGTCATATATTTGCACTCCCATTGTGGATCGGCCAATCAACCATATTTACTTCAGCGACTATTGCTTTTGTAAGTGGGCAATATGCTGTTGAGAAGATGAGAGTCAATAGAGTTGCTTGGACTCTTGGAGCCTCTAAAAGTAGATAACTTACATACACTTGTAGGTTATATTGACCAGAGGAAAAATATGAAGGCTAAATCAATTTTGTATGTACTAGAATACATTTCCAAAGTGAGAAAAAAGAGTATGGAAAGATTTTCAGGAGAATTTGATGGTAAAGTATTAGGACCTCTAGTTTCTATTTTGAACAATAATTGAGTTCTTATTTTGAAGTTAAAAGGGAAAACATGTGGGAAGAATATTACAGAAGTGTTATGTAATTAGGATACAATTCAAAGGCAGGAAATACATTACGGAAGTGGTAGAAGAAAGAAAAGACAACAGAATATTTTATTAAGAATTAGTAACAAACAATTGTTGGGTTTACATATGGAATGATAGTAGTACAATATAATTATGGTAGTGGTAAATCTTAAAATATTTCTACGAAATAAAATGGAAACTAGATGTAATCAATAAATAAAAGTAATCCAAAGAAAACATGCATGGCAGTGGAACTCAAGACACCATGCCTCAAACATTTTGAAAGCAAGAAAACAGATTGAGCATGCTCCCAAAAAGAAGAACCAAACATCAAGACAAGGATGAAATATATGATTTTTATTCTATTAGATATACACACAGGACATTTTTGACTGCTCTAATTGTTTCTCCTTTTTCTTTCAAATTAGTTTTTTACAGATCTGTCAATCTGGTATTTTTTAGTGGCCTGATGCTTCTGTGTACAATATTCTTATCTAGTTTTTTTCTATTTCAGATTGATTGCATTTTACTTCCCTATGTATGTTGCTTACGATATTTTAATATCTTTTACTGCAATTCAATTATTTTCTTAGGTAGTTTCCTCATCAACATGTCTAATGCTAGCATTATATGCTAATCAGTATCGGTTTCTTTCCTCATAATATTTATTTTTCCCATAAAAAGATCAAGGGTAAACATAGTTTTTTAGGTCACCGGCAAGCGATGCACCAACAGGTGAATGAGAACCCTCCTTGTGGAATCCCACAAGGGGATTGTATTCCATTTACCGTATGTATTGTTTACATTTTGTACTTGCAGGTTTTGACCTTATGACCAAGCTCAGTTGTGAATTCGAACTTTCCAAGTTTCCAACAATGATTTATCTCTTTGTATGGTATATTGTATTGTTCCTTCCAATTAAACATGTTCTCTTAGATTTTTTGGAAATAATATGGCTTTCCCTCTATTCTTTATTTCCCATGCTTTTTAAACATCTATTTCCCTTCACCCCAAAATATTTTCTGATCAAATTTGTTACTTGTTTCTTTTGTTTATTGCACTTTTTCTGCTCGAATTTATTCATAGTGCAAAATTAGACACACCCTCCGTTAGAGGAAGCCTATTTTTGTAAGCAAGCTAAGTCGCTGTAGTTGAGAAATATTATAAAATTTTAAAGGCTATATTTGTCTGGTAGGTGCCAGATACAGTTATTGGTGTCATTGCATTAAATTTCTATATCGGTGTCAACATATCAGTACCTAGAAAAAATGTTCCTATTTGTGTAAGATTATCTTCTCCTAGAAACGAGTAACAACAATGATAAACTTCATAATCCTATGAAAGGTTTTCATGACTTTGCACCTCATTCAATTAGATGCTCTGTTATACTACCTGAGAACTCTATTTGCCAAAACATTTCTTAGGTGATGTTCAGTGTTATCTTAGTATGCAGTTTGGAATAGACATAGGGTTTGGAACTTTTGGGTGATTGGATTGTTTTGTAGTAGAAGTGTTGTTTTTACATTTCAATGCTTATCAAATTGCTGAACATCAATATTTCTAGAAGTCAAATCTGTCATTTAAGGAGTCTTTGAGATGAATTTAAAAACCTCATAGATTTTGCCAATCATAAGTCGCCTATTTAAGAATCTACTTGTAGAGAAACTGCAGTCAAATTGAGATTTTTTCTATCCAATATGTTGTGAAACATAAGCTAGGTGACCTGTTTATTCTGTGGTTGTTTAGAGAAGGATTAAAACAGTAGTTGGTTAACTTCTTATAATTTGCATCTGCCTTTTGGGGCTGAGAAGATTTTGTTTATGTTGTTGAAGGGTTACAATTTCAATTCCTGCTCGTCCTGCTTTCATTCTTAAATCACCCTACATTACCATTGGAGAGTTTATTTTTATTGATAAATTCCCTTGCGTAGTGTCCTTCAGCCTAGATGTCATGACCAAGGGGCGTCTCTTCAATCAAATTCACACCAAGACTTACACTTGCACTTGGCTTCGTCCGTCGGCGCATGCCACACCTTGAATTGTATCGGGTAGTTTAAATTTAACATTCAACGTTTGTGCATTTAATTGTGTAATGTCTCCTAGAGATTTGAGCACATCTCCACTATAAAAGCCCCTATGATTTACCACTTGCACTTGCCCTATATGGCTTAAATGTTAAGGTAAACATTGGGTAGAACTCATAGGAACATGGAGATGGGCTTGGGTCATGTTATTAACATGGTTACACTTAACTGTGCCTCAAGGTGCTCCCATGGCAACACATAGAGGTGGGCTTAGGTCCATGCATTGTTAGAAGTTCAACCCCTACCTCTTCCATGACCACCTACACAGTGGCCACTTGTGAGAATGGGAACTAGGTTTCTGTGAAACTTGTCTTCCTCACCATCACCCCACCTGTTGGGCATTTCCTTTGCAGCTAAGTCATTGGGATTCAAATCTTTCTTTTCTTCTTAAAGAGATGATTGGTGTACATTATACCTTGCTTGCCCCAGTCTATTCTTATAGGAATTCTTGGTCTGGTATCCTATTAGGTTGTGTCATCCACTTGCAAAGCTTAAAAAATAGATTGATAGAATATCTACTAGAGATGCTTAAATACATTGGGTCTTTGTTTTGTTGCAGTTCTCAGTTCTTGCTCTACAGTAAAGCTTAAGTGCTTGCTCTACAATAGACACAGTAAAGCTTTCTCTTCTTGCTCTATAATAGATACAATAAAATTTTCTCACACACAAGCATTACCCCACCCTTAAGCTATAACTTCAATTTTTTTGGAAGAAATTTTTGAACTTTCTCCCCTTGCGGCGTGTCCTTTAGTTTATTAGATGCCATGATCGAGGGGTATCTCTCCTGCCAAATTCTACCAGGATTTGTACCTAGCCTTTCCCTGCCACACTACAAGTTGGATGTGGTAGTTTATCCAATTCAACATTTAATATTTGTGCAATTTAAGCATGTAATATGCCCCCTGAAGATTTGAATGCAGGTCTCCACTATGAATGCCTCACTAATATACCACATAAGCTCATCCCATTTAAACATCTTGTGGTCAGTAATTGACTTGGATATTACAATTGCAACTATAACAGAGACCTATGACCTAAATAAATTGTAATAGGTATATTCTCAATCACATGCCTACGATGCTATAAATAGTCCCTCAGACACATGTATGATTCCTCCACACACAAATCAATAGTAAATCATTAAATTCACTAATGTTTGCTGCTGTAAATAAAAAATTTATCAGTGAAGAACACAAAACATCGCACAGCAACTGACACGTGAGATATACCCTAAAGAAACTCAATGTGGGTGAAAACACCAGCAAGTTACGGTCATGCCTCCTCATGTCAACTCAAACAAGAAGATTACAAGCCAATGCTCTTCTTTGGAGATGATCCTATGATACTTGCCTCTTCATTCATGCTCTGGTCTATGACCAACTTGACAACTTAAGATCATATCTTACCCTCAGCTTGAATGCATACTTTATTACCTGATCCAATTCTAGATAAATTCCTAAATAATGATCGATGAAGATAAATGATGATAGATGAACCCAAAGCATACAAATGAAACGTATTCAACTTCAAATATGTCCAACTTAGACACAAAGTTTTGCATAAATTAGAAGCCAACAAATGGGGAATTGAAGAGTTGTTCTCTTGTGAAGATTTGGCAAGTGTTAAACATTTGACTAGGAGAAACCCATCACAATTTAAAAGTGGCAGCTTTAAACAAGCACACACTATTACAAATGTGTTACAGATTGAAGTAGAATTATGTCACCTAATCTTTCAGAGATCATAGTTTTGCACGAGCTCCATTTAAGTCCTCTGTGAAGTGTTGGAAAGCTATTGAAGATTGTTGATCTTTGGTGGAGGTCGCTTTGGGTTATGATTAGGATTAACCTGACTCACTTTGACTATATTAGGAAATTCTCAAGATCCAATCAAACATGGGTGCTGAAACTTGAGAGCTCCAAGTTTGATACAAGGAATCAAGTGAATGTGTTATAACATGTAGTGTTGTTGAGTGTCTCAAGGGTCATACAAATTACAAACCACTAATCTGAGTAATTACATGATTTGTATATTTCAATTGATCAATTTTGGTCATCTTCTCTTAGGGTTTTGGGACATTAGTCAAAGTACCCAGCCTAAAATTAGTGCTTAATTTGAAAATGGCATTTCATAGCCACATTAAATCGAGGCGTGGTTAAGAAATTGAAGCTCGATAGAAGAATTTTTTTTGGAAGATATCCCCTCACAATTTATAGACGTACTCGTCTATTTTTTCAAAGTGAACCATCATTCTTAAGAAATGAAAATTCTCACCCATTTTTTTAGAGGACTTATTCATCAAAGTTTTAGAGGAAGTACAAGTAACTGCAACCAAACATGCATCTTGGATGGTGTACTGTAAATAGAATAAAATACTGGTGATGCAGGGGCAACTTAGTTTTTGCACCACATGGTAGACTAGCTATAATGTTTTTTTAAGTGTGTGTTTTGCATTTGGGTTTACAATTTTGTGTGTTTGTGTCTGGAAGCCTAATTAATCTACAATGTTACCACAACAACCATTGTATAAGTATTTGGTGGCACATACAAACACAGGCTAAAGTAAACTTCTGCATAAGTGATGACAAAGACAACCCTTACAAAATCACAAAGGCAGAGCGTGTCACCAAGGTGCCACGTGTTACCAAACAAGCTTAGGGAAGCCAAGAGGAATTAAGTCTTCCTATTGGAGAGTGGATTTGTGAAGGAGCCATTCTCAAGCGAACATGTGGAAAACAACTATTTTTTTCATTTATGTCAAACTCTACATATTTGTCAGTAGTATATACAGGCATTTAGAAACAAGGGACTATGCAAACCCATATATTGGAAGTTGAAGCATTAGGCTTTTTGAAGCTTCAATTACAAACATGTGGTGCAACAAGGAACTTTTTAATTCCTAGATCTACAAATTGATTATTACATCACACTTCTTGAAGATGTAGTTACTTTAGATCACAGATAGTGGGCAAGATTGACTCTCCATTATTTGCACATCGTTGGAAGACCAGGAGTCCACTGCAACTAGTTTTAATAGATGAAAAGAGTGAAGCATACAGATGGTGAAAAGTGGGAGTTAAGGGTGAGAACATAGTGGTTCTTAGGTATTGTTGGGCTTGTATAAAATTGGGATAATTTTTTTTAAAGAGAATATCTACAAGGAAACTTATTATTCTCATTGGGTTGGGTAGCTTAGATTGGTTGGGCTCCATCAATTTTGGAGTGGCCCAAAGGATGTATGTTTTTTTTTTCAATAATATATTGACCGTGTTTTCCTTCATCGTTCTTCCTTTCTTCTTATGCTTTTGTTGTGTAATATGGGTAACTATTAGTTAGTTGTTCTCTTGATCCTCTTGTAGTTTGCATTAGTGAGCAGTTTTGGCCTTATAATTCATAATGAATCTTGTACCACCTATTATTATACAAGATGCATAATTACAATGGAAATAATGGGTGGTGGATTGTAATCACATGAGTGTGTCAATAAAAATCTCTAATACTAGTGATGTTTCCTAAGTAATGAAAAATAAAAAAGTATAGGAAAGACAATTAAATTAATATATAGAACAAAATATATTGATTTAACTATTTTCATAATTATTTACATGCATTGTATTATTTGTTTTATTACTATGAAAAAATAAAATAACTCTTGAAATAAAAATAAATTATTATTATTTTTTATACTTTTTAAAAATATTAAAAATAAAATAAAATAGTTTCTATGTATTTTCTTATGTATCTACTTATTTTTTAATGTGTCTATCCATGTATTTAGTAATTTAGATAGATATTAAAAATGATATTCATATAATAATAATAATAATTTTTTTTTTTCATTTTGACTTTATGAAAACTTGTACATGGTTTCTATGATTTATTACATTATTGAAAAATAAAATGACTTTTCAATAAAAGATAAATTAATGTCTAAATTACAATAGTTTTAAAAGTTCAAATAAATAATATTTATATGTTTTTTTAAAATTTATTTGTTTATTTGTTTATGTGTCTATGCTAGCTTAGATAGATATTAAAAAATAATATTATATTGTAAAGGAAAATACTTTCTTATATTAGTTTAAGTTAATTGTAGGAATTGGAATATTTATACAAATTTCAACCTAAATTAATTTATAATAGTCATAAATAATTAAATAATATAATAATATGTATATTTTAAACTAATATAAATATCTTAAATATATTTATTAAAAGATGTTTCAAGATGTCAATCTCAAGACATTTATTTATCTTATATAACAAATTTAATATAAAAATTTCAAATTTAATATCTCTCAATATTTTTTAAATAAATATATTTAAAATATCTATACTAATTTATGATGTAATCCTTAAATGTAACATCCCTCTTCTTTCCAAACATAACTAAAAACATAACCTCAAGAGTAAAACTAGAATTCTTTCTTCTTTTACCACACTATTTTTTCACATTATGGATTGTTTGTGCTAAAAGTTGAATTTTTTTAGTTATTATTGATAAATATGGGTTTTTGAAAGGGCTGAAACCCTTATCTACAAAACAGGAAAGTTAAAATGATAGAAGCTCCGTGAAACAACATGAAACAAATAGTTCTAAGGCTGCATTACAACAATAAACAATCAGCAAAAGTGCTAAAAGCAACAAACTCTGGGTTTACAACCCAAAGACCAAAGGAGACCAGCAAAATCAAGGCAGTTTGAAACCAGAATGCTTCAGAGAGCATTGAACAACCTCATCTTTCTTTTCCATGTAGCAAAAGTCCTTCCAAGGTTTTCTCCCTTTTTAAAATGTTTCTCTTGAATCCAAAGGATCTTAGGGGCCTATGTATCCTTTCTCCTAACAAAAGCATCTTGGATCTCACCCAAACACCTACTATCCTTAGATTCCAGCCCTCTACAAGCCTCCTGCACCACTTCTGAAAAGGCCTTGCAAGCATTATTAATTCCATCCCACAAGGAGTTTTCCTCCACACTGCAGTTGGCCATGGGCCTCTCAAGAGGTTGGGAAGACAAAGCATGTTTTTTTTCTTCAAAAAAGATTGTTTTTTCTTGTTGCATGGGCATTCCATACTGTGTGACCAACTTTGCTTTGAGGTAACAATGTCAAACAACCATAGAATTCTCATAGACTATCCATTGCATCCATTTACCTAATTATGAGGATAAGATAATCCTAAAAGGGAGCACCTTACTGACCTCCACATAAGCACACAATCTTCCAAATAGCAGATGTTTCTTAGATTTGTGACCACACCCACCCCCAACAAACTGACCACAAGTTGAAAATTCAAAATTTACTAACTAAACCTTTTTGGCTCAAGAGCTAGTGTTGTGGATATAATATAAAAAAATATTACATAAATGGGAAAAAGAACATGTAAAATTAAAAGTCTCACAGAATTTAGATTTTTTTCAAGACTATCCAAAAATTACAATGAATGTAAACCTGTGTTCAATGGGGATACGTTCCCAGCTTTAAAAATGGCATCCCTGTTTTCTAATGGTGTTTTTGAGACGACAGGATGGCAGGGGGACGGCCTCTGACTGCCCCCAAATTTTCTCAAAATTCCAGAATGTCTCTGGAACGCCATAAAAACCACTGGAACGTCTGGATGACGTTTATTCATTCCTGGACCGTCTCAGAGACATTTAAACAATTAAAAAAATCGCCATTAAAAAAAAAAAATTAACATTTATATTAAAAAACAATTTAAAATGGTTGTGGAGACCAGAGACTCCATGCTGTGTACATTAAAACAGAAACGAAAACATTAAATAAACAATAAAGATGACAATGATGAAAAGAACATAAGATTTTGGGAGAATATATGGAACTTTTTGCCCACATTTACTGTTCTCAACCTCTGAGATATGCAACAACACATGAAGACAACAGACAAGACTTAATTGTTTACCATGTAATTCCCTGTGGAGAGGACAAGGTATACAGGGATTCTTAAACTATTGTTTATGTAGGAGCTGGGAATCAACAACAAAAGTGACAGTGAATATCTAAATTGGCCAAATGACCTATCTTTTTCTCTGCAAAGTAAATAGATACATTTGGCCTTAGGATCAATTTTTATTTTACTTTAAATTTATTTATTATTGTTGTTATATTGTTATCAGTCTATCACTGATCGATCATGTTTATTATTGTAGCAATAAAAGCTGAATCAGTCATGTTTATTTATTTATTATTGTAATAGACAAAAGTGAATTGATCCGTGACAGATTTTTTTAATGCCATTTCGAGGTCAGACATAGTTCCTTTCTCGCCCCTCCTTCGGCCGACTAATACCTGGTGGGGGCATCCAACAAACATTATGACAGAAGGGTGGGATTTGTCTAACTGAGTGAGTTCTGCCGGGTCCAACTATTTCATGTTCCAGGTGGGAAAGTAGTCCAGTGATACCTGTCAAGAGAGAGCCCCTCCAATAAAAAAGTGGATGCTGTGTGACATTATTCTTTCGAACTGTAGGGCCCCTTAGAAACTAGAATTCCCACCCTGCATACCTAATCTATATCCTCCCACCCACCACTATAATTCCCCGCCACCCTAAAGTTCGCCTGGGCAACTTTAGTTAACTACCGAGGGCACCTTCAACTAATTTATCTCCATGCAGGGGTGCTTGGCCACGTATGAAAAGGATAGCCTAAGGGTTGGGAATAGTAGTTCTTCATGTGGTCATCGGCAATAGTTGGGCATGCACAACCCAACGGCACTAAAATTAGGCCCTGCATGGTGTGCATATGAATAGGAGGGCCCCTACAAGCAGGGATGGGTGGGATAAGTAGTAGTTGGGTGGGGGTTAATCTCTATATCCGGGTGTGCATGCTTTTCATAGGGAATCAACCGGGTTCCATGAAGTGCAGTTCACAATCTCCTTCTAATGAACGACCCCTGTATAGGGCCCCTACTATTTGGCTGGCCCTACTATTCGCGAGAACTATATCCTCAAGCACACCCACCCTGCATTTCATTAGGCCCCTGGGGGGTGGGAGGAGGAGACGCTAGGGGCCCCTATGACTTCTATGGGGTTGGGTGTTCATGCCCCTAGAGGTGGGGAGGGAGGGGGGGTAGAAACATTGGGCCCCTACTATTCTATGGCGATAGTTGACCGGAAGGCTAACTGCCCATTAGAATAGTAGGGCAATTCCCACCCAACCCATGGAACTATAGTTTCTCGCCGGTGCATGGGGATGGGTCAATTCATTTTGGCCGGAACTTGACAATGGCATATACCTCTGGCATTAATGAAAGGCTGATGGCATTAACCCGAAGAACCTATTCTATGGGCTATTGCTTCCCAATGAATTACCCGCAATCAATGTGTGTGGGGATGGAACTATGATTCCCAACTATAGCTCCCTCCCACCCGGCGGCATAGGTAGGCGGGATAGAAAGATGGTTGACCTTTCTCGATTCTATACGTAACATGCATAGTTAAATTACACACACACACACACACACACACACACACGACCATCGTTTGTCATCTCAAAAAAAAAAAAGTTTTTGGATTACCATCCCCAAGACACTATCTCACCATTTCCCTTTTAAAAATATATTGAAACATAGGTGTAGACTAATTCAAATAAAGAATATTGAATTATATAGGAAATTCAGAACTCTAGAAGTAAGGCTTGGCTTAATTAAAACAATTTGGTAAACAACAAATGAACAAGGGCCTCACTTCAGTTGCAGTCCGTGCCTAGAATTGCAAGCAATTTGTCTATTGCATGATTCATCCTTTGATCCCTGTGTACAAAACAAAGCTAGATGCAACAAAAGAATTTTATTCCATTGTAAAAGAAGAAAATAACAACAAATGTGTTAAGAGTGAAAGCCTTTTTTTGATCCTTTTCTTTTCGCTGAATTGTTGGTCATCTAGAGATATTGGACTCTCCATTTATTGTTGATGTGCTAGTTATGACAACACAATTGCAAATTATAGTCCCTATGTAGTATGCTTGGAGGTTTAAGATTGATCTTTGTGTTGAAAATATTTTGTGCCAAAAAAATTAATTGATGTTTATACAAGTAGAATGGGGAAAAGCTTCATTGTTGTATGTTGTGCTCCTTGATTGCTTAAGATATCTATAGCCAACCTTATTGGTGCTTTGCACATGAGTAGCAACAGAAATCCATGCCATGCCACATTTGAATGAAATTCTTTTTTCTTTGGAAAGCGGTCCTAGCTCTGGAACAATTGAGTGCCTGAAATGACCAACATCACATGCTTTGTTAGAATCCATGGAATTAAAAATTTGTTCCCCTATTTCTACTTATTGAAATAAAATTTGCTTCAAGTTTTCTAAAACCTTTTCAACAAATCCATATTATCCTTGTAGTAAAAAAAGGACAAATATGTTTTTAGGCACTATGTAAATTAGTTTGTGTGCCTTTGGCATCAATTAATGGAGTTGGAAGCTTTATGGTTATTTTCTCCCTTTGTGCATGTTTATTTTAAAGAATGGAATAATATTGTTGTATGCTATTGTTTGATGGAAAAGAGAGACTTAGCCTTAAAGATTAAACTAGGTTAAACCCTTTTCCATTAACATTGGAACACAAACCGAGCTTGGCTTCTACCCATGAAGGAGAGCCAAACTATAGGGGTTTTGTCCCTTTGTTGTATAGAGGAGTGTAAACCAAATACAACCAAAACTAACCAACCAAACAAGGGCAAAAGATTAAACCCTAATCGGCCAAGATCTGCAAATAGACGACTGTTGGAAATTGATACAGAGATTCTGAAAGTACAACAGAGATTAGGAAACAGAGAAGAACATGGATCTGAGTTCGAGAGCACAAAAGAACTAGGGCACTGGGCACCCTAGACCCTAATTAGGGTTTTATAGAATGTCAAGATTTGGATGTCTTCACCTGTTAGTCTTCTTCAGTCTTGTAACTTTTGTAGTCTAATTCTTCCGGATGTAACCTACACATAAGTAAAGAGGGAAAGGTTGTGCTGTGTTTAGAGGCTTGCCTTAATCAAACCCCATTTGGTGTTTCCACCTCCACTACAACGATGATTAATGATCCAAGAGTGCGTGCCCTAGGAGGGAAGAAGCAAGATCGTCGATATATGATGAAAGTATGAATGAAAATGATAAAGATTACCACAAGATGTGAAACCCTAGTTGGAGTAGATAACTCAAGATCATGCATCAACAAGGAGATAGATAAATATGGCTTGAACTTTCTTTAAGACTTGCAAATTAGCATCGTAACATCCACAAGCATATAGCAATTCCAGTGAAGAACACTTGAGCATAGGAGATCAATCATGTAAGTAATTCTAATATTTTATTATCCATCTAGGTGTAAAATGAATAACAAGACTCCTATATATGCATTCCCGCTCACCAACAATGAATAAAACCAAATGGGCTTGACATGTAAAAGCTAACGAGGTGTTCTAAGTCGACACCACAAAATAGGGCTAAAGTCATCATTTGAGACCAGGGTGCTAGGCACCTTGGTCCTTTAGCCCCACTAACTCTAGAGAGTTTTAAATATGGTGGGCTTAGGCTAGTCCTAAGTTTACTTTGTCGGGTTTATTCATCGGGATCGAGATTTAATATTTTATTGTTCAAAAGGTGCTGAAATAGGTCTTGATTAACAAGGGTAAACATTTTACTCCATAACATTTAGCTCTCACTTTAGCATGGGTACGAACTTACGTTCGAACTCACACTAAAGTAAGGAAAGATAAATTTCCAACATGAAAACATAGAAGCCAAAGAATTCCACCAAGTTGTGGACTATAATAGACCCTAAGCTTAGGATTCTAAAGTTGCAAACATGCAAGACATTGTAACATAATCCACACATACATAAAGTACTACAGGCATACATAGGAATACACACAAGAGACACACAATACACAAAGGTAATACACGCCATACACAATGCATACACACTTGATGTGAATCATACACATAAGGCATAAAATATACATGGAAGACATGATGAAGACACATAAAACACATTGAATCATTAGGAGAATACAAGTTAAAACAATACATCTCATAAGCAAACATGGAAAACAAACACACTAGCTTGCTCTGTCGCTAGGGGTCATGTGGAGAGAGGTGCTTTCACTAGTAGGGACTGCCGAATCACTAGGTGACCATGATAAGTCACATGAAGCACATGGGCTAGCAAACTTCGTTGTACTAGGTGGCTCATAGACCAATAACATAATGGAAACATCACAGGCTAGTGAAGATCACCAAATCACTAGGTGAGTTCCATGTCAACTATAATAAACAAGTATGTAATCACAAGAGCATAGCACGATGTATGCCCCCACCTTAAATTGATTGCTAACTCCTATCAGAGAGCAATTGCTTTAAGATAAAACATAATGCAAGATATGCACGAGATCTTTCTAGAAGCACACGCCTACATGATATGTGTTTCCAAAAGCTACATTGGAACAAAGGGTTGCCCCCAGAAAAAGACAAACCAAGGCGATGTTGCGAGCATGATACACAATGACTTATGTAGTCATACCAATATGATGCCAAGCATAGCAACAAGGTGCCACATAAATCAAATCACACAATAAATAACAAGTTAAATTGCATACTATAAAGTAACAACACAAAGGGATCTACTGTTTCTGGCTCGTGTGTGGCCTTTGCTTGCCCTCCGGGCTGTTTTGTTAAAGGGATTTGCACCCTTTCTTTGCATCTTACCATAATAAAAAACACAAAGGGATCTACTTGACTAGTGTCAGCATATGAATGGTTGTATAATAGGAGACGTCTCGTGATTATAAATATTTAGAATTATCATCATTCACGAGTTGGTAGAACTACAGACACAAAGGAAGAAATATCACATGAAATCAAATAAAAAACTTAGGTCAACAAGGAATAATGCCAAGCCATCCTACACCTTGCATCATCTCCAAAGGAAACAACAATGCAACTTACAACATATAGAAGAATGATGATATAAATAGAGAGAATGTCATAATGAATTTTGGTCCCTTTGTATCCTTGCACCTATAAGGGTGTCAAGGGCATCCAAAGAGAGCTTAATGACAACATAAATAAATCATCAAGCAACACATTATGGAGGAAAACAATCACATGCACTCAAGACACAATAGAAATATGGGCCACACTCATGAGTTGGCCTAAAGAAAATCATCCTCCCAATCTTGCTCATCACCAATTTAGGAAGGTGGACAAGATGCAAGAGGAACTATAACAAGTGTGGTGTAAGGAACAAGAGCCATACCTGTATCATTATTATCTTTAGATTTGCTATCAAAATATAGCATGATAGGTTTAGTTGCAGGTTGTGAAGCAGTATTTTCGCTAGAGACAAAGCACTAGTAGATGTCTCTTTTGCATCCACCAGTGATAGGCACTTGTGAGGAGGGAGATTCTCCTCTCCTGTAGTAAGGTGAGCATATCACGGAGATGCTTCTTTTGCTCTCTTGCAATTTTATTTTGCTCTTCCTTTGCTTTAGGAACATTAGAAGAAATGAGAGGAACCACCAAAGGTTGAGAGACCACAGGGGGAGGGTTCCTCAATGTGGGCTACTCTTCCTTCTCAACTTGTGAATTAGGTGGAAGTACTTGAGCATTCACAAGCAGTTGAGAAACCTCATAAAATAACTTATGTGGAATCATTTGATTTCCACTAGTCTCAGCAGAGGTAGGTGGGACAAAAGTAATATTGCGATGTGAAGAGGTCTATTTTGTGCTTGACAGTTGCCTCATTGTCCTTGGAGGGATGATGAAGGGGAAACCTCAGCATATCTACCAAATAGTCAGGGATAGGTAGGAACCTTCGATTCGGGCTTAACTTCATTCGTCACCTATGGGATAGGGGGAACCATTATCGTAGCCTCAGAAGTTCGAGGAGGTCCAGGCACATCACAAGGAGGTATGTTACTAAGTGACAATTTTGTATTTTTTTGTGATTTGTATTTTTGATATGATATAAAGAATAAATCCTCTCTAGCTTGAGCAACTCCAACTGGTTTTGGCTAGAAGTAGTCAAGTGTAAAGTGTCCATGATGAGCGATGGGCTGGTACCGATTGTGATGTACAGTGTGCACACGTCCCTCAAATGGAAACTTTAGGCACTTATGAACCATAGAGGGGATTGCCTTCATGGAGTGGAGCCACGGGTGACCCAACTTCACAAGAAATAATTTTGATGTTGGAATGACAATAAAAGTAGCATTCAAGATTCTTGGCCCAACCTTGACAACAAAGGTCAAGCCACCAAGAGTTGGAAGGATAGACCCATCATGTGCTTTAATCACGATTTCTGATACATTGTAGTTATTGTGGTGTAAACCATGCATGTAGAGAAACTCTTCAGTTACTACTGTTACCAAATTTTCACCCACAACTCAAATTGGCAGAGCTAAACAGTTTATGTTCATTTTAAGGTGAAAAGATTTTAACACATTCTACTTTGCTTAATCATTTTTATTGAAAAGAAAGAGTCCAGTTGGGATTATGCAATGAGTTTCAACAGAAGAAAAGAATTTAGTTTGTCATTCAAATGCATTGTAGCATAAAAGGAGAATACATGAACTATAAAGTGTTGCTTCCATTCAGTTTGCAAGATTTCATTCACTTTACAATGTTTCTTTCATTTTGCAAATGAAGTATACACAAAATTGCACAAATGCTGCATTTGTATTCATTGGAAAGAAAAGAGTAATCAATGGTCCCACACAAGCCATGGGAGTAGCTTAACCAAGGTAACATAATATATGATGTGCTGTAATGTCCCCAAATTTGAAAAGCCCCAAATCTGCCCTAATAAATCAATTTTAATTAATCAACCTTGTGTTTGGGAAGATTTATAACTTGATTGAGTACCTACAAGATATTGTTAGAGGATATTTACAAGATAGTATTATATTATGTTTCTCACAGAAATAAATAAAGTGAACAAGGCAAATAAGTTTAGTGATACAACTACCTATTTTAGACCTGTAATCAGATTAATAACATTTACAATAAGAAACACATATCATATCAAATATATATTGAAGTCTTTTAGGTTCTCAATTCATCTCTTCCCAGAGCAAAATGGTTTGATAGGGTGCCCAAGAAACCCTCTACCCTAGGCCCAAGAGTAGGTGCTTCACCCCTCTTGGCCCCATGTGGCCTCTTGCCATCCATATGGGGTGGCGTGCCTAGTGAGGCATCCTATCACCATACCCCTACCAAAACCATTATGTTTCTTCTTATGATTCAATGAATTCCCATGATGGAGGATTGGGGATGTAGCTACAGCAAGGTGTCCCGGAAATTAGTCCTTCTAAGCCCAAGGGCAACCTCTCTTGCCCCCTTGGCCCACATGTGGTAGGCCTCAGCCATCCACCATGGGGTGGCGTACTTAGAGGATGATCCCAACACTGTTTCCCCTCTCTGGAGGCTCCCCATATTCTCATCTTGGTGGTTTATCAATTTTAGTTAATAGTATATTATTGTTTCCATATAATAAATCAATAACACAAATTCTGTATCATATTTGGCAAGAATTTATAATTATTATCATGATTAACAAGCATTGAATTCTCTGCAACTATGATGTTCATACAATAAACAACTTTCTCATCCTACAGATTTTATTATAAGTATTACATAAAGAACATACCACTGTTTTGCTTGTTGTGGTGTTTCACAGAGTTTGCTGGAGTTTGTATCTTTTTCTCCTTACTGGTATTATTGCTATTGAGGAATGGATGATATCTTCAAGTGATTCAAAAACCTCACTCTTATACCTTCTCAAATAATGTGTCTTTGGTGGATAATTGTGACTCTTCATAGGATGTCATCCCTTCCAAAAGATCATTTGTCTTCATGAAACTAATCGCTGCCTTAACAATATTTGCCCTGTAGCAACTCACTGCTTTTGTCTTTTTCTGTAATTTATCTTCTAGTGGGTTTTGTCTTATCCACTAATCACCTTATAGGAAATGTCGATTGCTGTCTAAACAAACATATTTGTCTTGCTAATTTTTGTCTTATCTTCTTTGTCTTTTATGGATTTTGTCTTCATTCACTAATACATTGTAATGAGTGCTGATTATTGCTCTTAGACTTGAATTTGCATCAGGACATGATAGTCGTCCCCTCCTAAATTTGCTTGTCCGCAAGCAACTTTAAATTAGGGTGATCAAATATCTCGAGCCCTTCCCATGTTGCATCCTCAGTGAACAGTCCTTTCCACTTGATGAGGTACTCTTAAATATTCTTGTTTCTCAAGCTTTTTTCTCATACATTAAGTATAATTTCGGGTTCCAAGATCAGTTTGCCTTCATCATCTAATGGTGGTAATTCTAGACATGGAGTGATGTGTTTCCCCAACACCCTTTTGAGGCGTGATACATGAAACACGTTGTGAATTCTGCTATTTGTGGGAAGTTCTAATTCATAGGTCACCTCTCTTATCTTCCTCAATATTTTGTATGGCCCATAAAATTGGGGTTTAAGTTTCTTGGCTCCGTTGACTTTGATAGATGATTGTTTATATGGTTGTAGTCTCAAAAAGACCATGTCTCCTATTTTGAACATACGTTTGGTTCTCTTCCTATCGGCATATATCTGTTGCTAATTCTGGGCTTGGTGTAGGTTATCCTTAAGTGAATTCATGATGTCTATGTTCTACTGTATGAAATCCTTGGCCTCGGGTACGTGGCTCTCAATTCGAATCAAATCACCAAAGGATGTGGCCTCGTACCCGTATAATGCTTTGAAATGGCTCATCCCTATAGACATATGGTGTGTGGTATTGTAACAATATTCTCCCAAGTGTAACCATTTAATCCATCCACCTTGTTGCCCTGTGACATAATTCCTCAGATATCCTTCCAACCATTTGTTGATGATTTCTATTTGTCTGTCTATTTGTGCGTGATAACTGGTACTTGGGTTTAATTCTATCCCTGTTAATCTGAACAATTCTTGCCAAAATATGCTAAGGAAACGACTGTCCTGATATCTTACAATATTTCGAGGGAGGCTGTGTAATATGAAAACTTCCTTGAAGAACATTTCGGCTACCTAAGGGGCTCTAAAGTCTATGGATATGGCCATAAAGTGTGCATATTTGGTGAGATGATCTGCCACCACATAAATGCAATCTTTGCCTTGTACTTTAGGTAGTCCTGTTATAAAATCCATAGAGATGCTCTCCCACTTTTGGTTTGGAATAGGTAGGGGTTGAAGTAGTCCTGCAGGGAATGTATGTTCTTCTTTATTTCTTTGGCATATCATACACTCAATAGTATGTTTCAATACATCTCCCTTGAGTCCTTTCCATGTGAACCTTTCTCTGATTTGTTTGTAAGTTTTGAAGTACCCTTGGTGTCTAGATAATGGATTATCATGATTAGTTTTCAAAATTTCCTTCTTTAATCGTGATTCCAGAGTGATGTAAATTCTATCCTTGTAGAGAATGAGGTCATCCATGATTCGGTATTTCTCATCTTGTACTGTTCCTTCTATCAGGTCACTTGAAAATTTGTCTTTTGCATATTTAGTAATTAGAGTCATTTTCCACTCTGTGGATATTGCTGTTATTTAACCAAGGTGGGGCCTTCATGATAGGGCATCGGCTACTACATTATTTTTTCCCTTCATATATTCAATGTCAAAATCGTATGCTTGTAGCTTACTCACCCATTTTTGTTGCCTATCATTTAAATCTTTTTGGTTTAAGAAGAATTGAAGGTTGTTATGGTCAATTTTCACGATAAACCTCCCGCATATTAGGTATTGTCTAAACTTTGCAAGAGCATGCATAATGGCTAGCATTTCTTTGTCATAAACTGAGTATGTCCTTTCTACATCTTTGAGTTTCCTACTTTCAAAAGATATGGGGTGTTTGTCTTGCATCAATACTGCCCCGATACCTTCTCCTGAAGCATCACAATATAATTCAAAGGGTGAATTGAAATCAGGTATTGCTAACACAGGATAGGTACTCATTACTACCTTTGGTTTCTCAAATGTTGCTTGTGCCTTCTCATTCCAAGAGAATGCTCCCTTCTTAGTTAGGTCAGTAAGTGGTGCAGTTAGTTTTGAAAATCCTCTTACGAATCTTCTATAATAGCTGCATAGCCCTAGGAACCCTCTGAGGTGGGTTAAGGTCTTGGGTTTTGGTCAGCTTCGGATTGCCTCAATCTTTTCCTCATCGACTCTTAGCCCTTGAGCACTGATTTTGTGTCCCAAGTATAAAATTTCCTCCATGCCAAACTCACATTTGGGCAAATTGGCAAATAAATAATGTTGCTCAAGTATGCTTAGCACTTCATCTATATGTTTCAAATGTTCTTCCCAGGTTCGGCTATAGATTAGTATGTCATCAAAGAAAACCAATAAGAACTTCCTTAGTTGTTTTCTGAAAATATGGTTCATGAATGATTGGAAAGTAGAGGGTGCATTAGTTAACCCAAAAGGTAGGACAAGAAATTTGAAATGCCCATAGTGGCATCTAAAATTTGTTTTCGTATATCTTCCTCTCTTAATTTGATTTGGTGGTAGCCTGATCTTAGGTCAATTTTTGAGAAATAGATTGCTCCGTGGAGTTCGTCAATAAGTTCATCAAATCTAGGAATAGGGTATCTATTCTTTATCGTTCTTTTGTTTAATGCCCTATAGTCGATACACATCTACAGAGTACCATCTTTTTTCTTTGAGAGTACAACAGATGAGGCAAAGGGACTAGAACCGGGTTGGATGTGCCCCATCTCTAATAACTCCTTGATAGTTTTTTCAATTTCTTCCTTATATTTATGAGGATGGCAGTAGAGAGTGGTAATGATTGGTTTTGTTCCTTATTCTAACTCAATAGAATGTTCAAAGCCCCTTTTTCGAGGAAGACCATGTGGGATGTCACTAAAGACTTTTTTATGCCTCTTTAGGATTGGTTGTATGTCTATGTGAATTGTCTTTTCGTTGGGAGTGGTTTTATCCAATATTAAGCATTGAGCCACCCGTTCAACTTGGTTATGTCTAAGGGATTTTTCCATTTTCTTTGATGAGATTACCCTAGGGGATCCGTCAGATAGTCCATGTAAAGTAACCTTCTTCCCTTCTATTGTGATGTTCACAACACGCCCCATTTTACTCCTTAGCAAAATGAGGACCCCTGCTATTGCTTTGCTTTTTTGCTTCTGCTTGTGTTGTTTTGCTCGGTGGTAAAGGGAAAAGAGAGTCAAATTTGCAAACTTTGTTAAAAATATGGAAAAATGCATTTTCAGTACCCTTGCATGATATGGTTGGATTCCTTGTGAAAAATGAGCCAGGGTTGCTTTTTGAACCATCTTAAAATTCGCCATATTTTGCAAGTTATGATCATTTTAGTAAAATGTACATTCAGGTTTGTCTATCGCTTGGCATATACAAAGTCCTTTGTATGTGCAAAGTCATTTTATATACTTGGTCGCTTTTGTACATTCGGGCTTGTATATTTTAACATACAAGCAAAATATACATTGCAGAATATACATAGCAGACCCGAAAACTTATCAAATACTGAAAAATTGTTGTATATTCGGGCTTGTATATTTTCATATACAAGCGGAATATACAAGTGGATATACATAGCACTGTTCACATACAATGCACTATTCACATGCAAGTGTGAAAGATGCAAGCACCATATACAAGCGCCGGACCCGAAGTAGTTATTCAATAAGGTTAAATCCTTGTATATGCGGGCTTGTATATTGGCGATATACAATCAAAATATACAACGCCGGAATCGAAGGGATTATCAAATGGAATTAATAGAGTTTTTTGCATGTATATTTGCGATATACATTGGTTTTGAATACTTAGCTGAATATGGAACGAATGGGCATTGGCAGCACTCTCGCCGATGTAAGGTATCAGCATAACAAAGGCCATCGGTAGAGGAAGATTGTGAGTCGCCGATGGGTGATTTCACGCCGATAGGTAAAGAGCATTGGTGAAACAAAGGTGATCGGCAGAGAGGTTTTTGTCCCGCCGATAATAGGACTCAGCCCGATGGAAGAAAACAAAGGGTAAACAGAAGAGAAAGGCCATCGGCCAAGCAGCGAACATCGGCCCGAGTATTTTTTTGACGCGCCGATAGTATTTGTCATGCCGATGGGCGGGAAATGGAAAGCGATAGGAATTTTAAACTATATTTTTGGCACCCGTGGTATTTTTCGGTCAGCGATAGTTGACCCGATGATTTTTGAGCAGTCTGAGTGCGTTTTTAAACACGTTTTGAGAGTTTTTTGGACCCGATTTCCACATTTTTGCAGTCACCCTGATTTAAATAGATATTTTAGTTTCTTGCTGTTTATTTGATAAATTGGTACTTATTGCTAGTCTTGTCTTGCAAGCTTGCAGTTGAGGAAGCAGCTGGAAATTCAACACAGTGACATCACGGAGGAAATCTGATCTCAGGAGCAAGAAGATAAAGATGAAGTGCGAGGAAGTCAAGGCCATTCAAGTGAAGGACAAGGTTACAGCTGAGAACATTATTGCAGCAGATAAACATAAGTTATTGCTGAGCTGCCAGAGCTTCTCAGAAGGGGCAATATTTCGCCCAGATTTGACACTGCTCAGAGATATTTTAGAGGACTGGTTCATCTGTATTTATTGCTGTAACCAGGGGTTTGAACCAGAGGTAGTTAGGTTTTTTGCTGTAGTGAGGACAATCAGAAAGTCTATATATTGTGCCTCTCTGCACTGTAATATTTTACACAGGGATTTTTAGGAACATACAACAAGTTAGCTTAGTTTAGATTAGAAGTAGGAGGAGGTCGCCTGTTGTCTGCAGTAAGGTGTGCGTGGAATGTCTGGCTTCCTTACTGTATCTGTAAAGTTTGTAAGTTCTCTGTAGTTTGATCAATGAAATTAAGAGTAATTTCTACATTGTAAATCATGTATGACTATTTGTTTCTAATACAATAGAATCTAGAGTTCTGCATCTATCTTCTGAGTGTTCTCCTGCTCTTCTTTGTGTTTTAAAATATTTTCTTTGAGAGCTTGCAATTTTAAATGTATGTTTGTGAAAATGCTCAGAACTTGCATTTAAGGTTTTTACTGTGGATTTGATCAAATTACTGTAGTATTTACATAGTGCATAACAGAACAATTAGATCCTTCGGTAGAGTAAATGAGGTATAGATTAAATCTTTCTAACTTTTCCCAACCCATTTGAAATATTTAGCTGAAAATGTAGAAATCTAAAGGAAATTGTCTCAAATTTGAAGAAGCATGCATAACAGAGTTAAAAGTAGACAGTTTTCATAAATGTATAAAGGAGAAAGCTGCAATAATTCAAGAAAACCATTTAGAATTTGCAGCACAGTAACACTTGTATGCAAATGAACAAAATACTTGTTGAAATCTATGATCTTTTTGCATAATCTTAGTCCAGTAAACCACCAAACAACCCTAAACTATGTAAGGCCCCTTGAACATTACAGCTTCATATTGACCAACTGAACTTGACCAACCGAACCATTGTAGACTTGGGATTAGTTGAATCTCAAATGATTCCTTCTTATCTTTCAAGTATAGTTTCAGTTCATTATATGTGAATTTTAACTTATTGTTATGATTGCATCAAAACAATCATCAACAGTTTTTTGGCGCTAGAAGGAGGGCTTGATTTGGTTTAGGGTTAAAATTATGAGTTTAAATGTTATATTCTGAGATATGTTAGATCATATAAAATTTCAAAAGGCCTAAAAGGGTGAAAAGAGGGTCCCATTTTCAATGGACTCATATGGGGACAGTTTTCAAGTTAACAGTCCTTTATTTCAGGGAGCTTTGAATGAACAGTTTTATTCTCAAAGTTTATCTAATTTTTGTTTGTCCAGTTGTTGCAGGATACACCGGACTATTGAACACAATGAACTTAAATGTTTAACATTCCTCACTAGGATAGATTCATATTTGAAAGGACTAATTATTTTTTCAGATGTGTTCAGGGCTGAAAGTTGGCAGGAAAAAGAAATTTTGCAGCAACAAGCTAATACAACACTAGAAACTAATAGGTGGTTAGAAAATACAATAGAAAAATCAATTCTGGAAGGGAATGATAACAGAGCATCTTTTCTTAGGTCATATTATGGTGGGATTGATAGTAGGTCTCTACTTCCTAATACAGGAAAAGGGGAGTGCAAGTATAAATCTTTTAAATCTTGTAGAGAGGAAACCATTTGTCAGGATAAGGTTTTTATTGCTGATCCTAATGCTTTTGGTAAAGATAGTAAAACATCTTTCCTTGAGTCATTTTATGGAAAGGAGAAATGTGGGCAAATGAAAAAATTAAAGTGCACTGAAATTGATGAGATCCCTACTATAGAAACTAGTGAAGTCATAGAGGAGAAAGTAAATCCCAATCCCATGACTGACTTCTCTGAATTGAATGACCAAGTTCAGGATTGTTGCAGGTTAATAGAAGCAGACTCCACACTGGACGATAAATGTGAGTCAGTTGATGACCAATTCTTAAAAATTGAAAATATAGAAGATTTTGGAGCTGTTGTGCACAATCAGACATCCCCCCCATGCCATGTTGAAAATAAAACAGGGGAATACTCCTGTCAATCTAAAGATGTTGTCCCACCTTTACTCTCAAGTGATTTAGAAATGATTAAATTCTGTATATCAGATGATGATGAAGATACTTACTTAAGTACTGATGTGCAGGAAACTAATGAGAACATTGAGAGGTTTGCTGAGTTTGAGGATAAACTGAACATTCGGAATGAAGGAACAAAGGTAGATGAAGATGAAGAAATGATACATCTAGAGTCATTCATCTTTCAACTTGAAAAGGGACTAGACATAGAGCTGGGCAATGAAAATGTAGAGTTAAATGGAGAGCCAGCTATTAATGAACAAGTGTGTTCCACAGAGCTAAAGGCACATCAGGTTGTCTCTTTCCTTTCCTTAGTGAACAATGATAAATGCTATTTTGATTATGGAAATTCAAGAGATAGGACATGCATATGGATTAATCATAAACCTGATGAGCTGCCTCAGTTACTAGTTGAGAGCTATTCTGATAAACACAATGAATTTAGAATACAAGAATTTTTTTCAGAATTCAAAGATAAATCTGCTAGGATGAGAACCATAACTAGTACCCTGTTACTCCTGCACAATCTAAAGAAATATGCAAGTAGGGGTGTTCTTGGGTTTTTTCTTGGGTTTCTGTTTGCCTTGGAGAGGCTTGTATATAGTTTTGAAGGGTAGTTGTTTTTGTTTTCTTTTCTTCTTTTGCTGTTTTCTTTTTAGGTTAGTTGTTTGTTTAGTTCCTTTTTGTTTCTTTCTGTTTTTGTTTCTTTCTGTTTGTACAGTTTTTCTTTTTGTTGTGTTGTTTGTATAGCCTGTTTGTTTGGTTTGTTTGTTGTCTCCTCAGCAGGGATCCTTGTTTTACTTTAGAGTATTAAGGAGTGAAACTAGCAACCACTCAAAACAGTATAAAATTTTGGATATTCAAGTTAATCATTTGCAATCTACACATAACTTGTTACTGTCATGAATGTAGAGAATTGTTCATCTTCTGAAGTTTTGTATTCAATAAATGTGATTGAGAATTCGAAGCAAGTTTCTCACGATGACACACCTAAAATCCTTGGGTTTGTTGAACTTACCAGTGTAGATATTAGGTGAAAAATCAGAGGTTACCCTTGCTACCATTACAATTCTCAGCTTAATTTCAGCAAGTGTCCACTCCTTGCATCATGAAGTTACAAATTGCTATATCTTGTAAAATCTTTCAAAAATAAAAAAAATATCAATATAAATAAATAAATAAATAAATAAATAAATAAAGCGGATTATACTAAAAATCCAGATTAAGCCATCTAAGTAACTCTACCGGGGCTATAGACACTCGCTGGCAGTGGGGCTCTACTTAGGAGAATTGTAACGATAACCTTGCCGGGGCTATAGACGCTCGCTGGCAGCAAGGCTCTATCTGGTCGGCTATGAGGGAATATCCTCACCTACGTAGGCTAATGTCAGTCACTGGTTTGTTCAATCAATCTTCAAGATGAGGATAATTAATCACATGCACACAACTAAACTGAAAATAGAAATTCATGCACCCTTATTGAATACCTTAAGTCTCAAGCTGAATAGTAATTTGCAGGAAAGATAGTCGGAAGTTATGAATTTATTTCACCTAGTTTTCTTGAACACTTTGAATTTAATTGTTTTTTTTTGGTTGCTAGTTGTTGTGATGTTCACAACACGCCCCATTTTGCTCCTTAGCAAAATGAGGACCCCTGTTGTTGCTTTGCTTTTTTGCTTCTGCTTGTGTTGTTTTGCTTGGTGGTAAAGGGAAAAGAGAGTCAAATTTGCAAACTTTGTTAAAAATATGAAAAAATACATTTTCAGTACCCTTGCATGATATGGTTGGATTCCTTGTGAAAAATGAGCCAGGGTTGCTTTTTGAACCATCTTAAAATTCGCCATATTTTGTAAGTTATGATCATTTTAGTAAAATGTACATTCAGGTTTGTCTATCGCTTGGCATATACAAAGTCCTTTGTATGTGCAAAGTCATTTTATATACTTGGTTGCTTTTGTACATTCGGGCTTGTATATTTTAACATACAAGCAAAATATACATTGCAGAATATACATAGTGGACCCGAAAACTTATCAAATACTAAAAAATCGTTGTATATTCGGGCTTGTATATTTTCATATACAAGCGGAATATACAAGCAGATATACATAGCACTGTTCACATACAATGCACTATTCACATGCAAGTGCGAAAGATGCAAGCGCCATATACAAGCGCCGGACCCGAAGTAGTTATTCAACAAGGTTAAATCCTTGTATATGCGGGCTTGTATATTGGCGATATACAATCAAAATATACAACGCCGGAATCGAAGGGATTATCAAATGGAATTAATAGAGTTTTTTGCATGTATATTTGCGATATACATTGGTTTTGAATACTTAGCCGAATATGGAATGAATGGGCATCGGCAGCACTCTTGCCGATATAAGGTATCGGCATAACAAAGGCCATCGGCAGAGGAAGATTGTGAGTCGCCGATGGGCGATCTCATGCCGATAGGTAAAGAGCATCGGTGAAACAAAGGTGATCGGCAGAGAGGTTTTTGTCCCGCCAATAATAGGACTCAGCCCGATGGAAGAAAACAAAGGGTAAACAGAAGAGAAAGGCCATCGGCCAAGCAGCGAACATCGGCCCGAGTATTTTTTTGACGCGCCGATAGTATTTGTCACGCCGATGGGTGGGAAATGGAAAGCGATAGGAATTTTAAACTATATTTTTGGTGCCCGTGGTATTTTTCGGTCAGCGATAGTTGACCCGATGATTTTTGAGCAGTCTGAGTGCGTTTTTGAACATGTTTTGAGAGTTTTTTGGACCCGATTTCCACATTTTTGCAGTCACCCTGATTTAAATAGATATTTTAGTTTCTTGCTGTTTATTTGATAAATTGGTACTTATTGCTAGTCTTGTCTTGCAAGCTTGCAGTTGAGGAAGCAGTTGGAAATTCAACACAGTGACATCACGGAGGAAATCTGATCTCAGGAGCAAGAAGATAAAGATGAAGTGCGAGGAAGTCAAGGCCATTCAAGTGAAGGACAAGGTTGCAGCTGAGAACATTATTGCAGCAGATAAACAGAAGTTATTGCTGAGCTGCCAGAGCTTCTCAGAAGGGGCAATATTTCGCCCAGATTTGACACTGCTCAGAGATATTTTGGAGGACTGGTTCATCTGTATTTATTGTTGTAACTAGGGGTTTGAACCAGAGGTAGTTGGGTTTTTTGCTGTAGTGAGGACAATCAGAAAGTCTATATATTGTGCCTCTCTGCACTGTAATATTTTACACAGGGATTTTTAGGAACATACAACAAGTTAGCTTAGTTTAGATTAGAAGTAGAAGGAGGAGGTCGCCTGTTGTCTGCAGTAAGGTGCGCGTGGAATGTCTGGCTTCCTTACTGTATCTGTAAAGCTTGTAAGTTCTCTGTAGTTTGATCAATGAAACTAAGAGTCATTCCTACATTGTAAATCATGTATGACTATTTGTTTCTAATACAATAGAATCTGGAGTTCTGCATCTATCTTCTGAGTGTTCTCCTGCTCTTCTTTGTGTTTTGAAATATTTTCTTTGAGAGCTTGCAATTTTAAATGTATGTTTGTGAAAATGCTCAGAACTTGCATTTAAGGTTTTTACTGTGGATTTGATCAAATTACTGTAGTATTTACATAGTGCATAACAGAACAATTAGATCCTTCGGTAGAGTAAATGAGGTATAGATTAAATCTTTCTAACTTTTCCCAACCCATTTGAAATATTTAGCTGAAAATGTAGAAATCTAAAGGAAATTGTCTCAAATTTGAAGAAGCATGCATAACAGAGTTAAAAGTAGACAGTTTTCATAAATGTATAAAGGAGAAAGCTGCAATAATTCAAGAAAACCATTTAGAATTTGCAGCACAGTAACACTTGTATGCAAATGAACAAAATACTTGTTGAAATCTATGATCTTTTTGCATAATCTTAGTCCAGTAAACCACCAAACAACCCTAAACTACGTAAGGCCCCTTAAACATTACAGCTTCACATTGACCAACTGAACTTGACCAACCGAACCATTGTAGACTTGGGATTAGTTGAATCTCAAATGATTCCTTCTTATCTTTCAAGTATAGTTTTAGTTCATTATATGTGAATTTTAACTTATTGTTATGATTGCATCAAAACAATCATCAACACCTTCATGTACAAAGCATGTCTCTAACTTTGGGAGGTTAAAGATAAAATGACCCAAGGAATGCATCCATGGGGTGCCTAAAATTATGTCTGTATCCCCCATATCCACAATGTAGAATTTTTCTTTAATTAGGTGTCTTCCCAAGGTAATGTCAAGTTGGGAGATCTTCTTCCTGCTAGGGGTGGTGGATCCATCAACCAAGGTTACATTGAATCCTTTAAAATCTTCCATTTCTAGTCCTAATTTTTTTATTAAATTTTCATCAATAAAATTGTGAGTAGCTCCACTATCTACTAGGGTTGTTACCTTTTTTCCTTTAATTACTCCTTGAATCCTAAAAGGATGATGTTTGTATGCTTTTGAAATGCAAGCTAGGGTTCCGCCCTCTTCATCATTTTCATCAATTTTTGCCTTTTTGCACGGGTTCACCTCTTCTCCTATTTCTTGGAGTATTGCCTCAATCCCATGAGCTTGGCTCTTTTTCCCACACATGTGTCCCAGTTCCCAACTTTCCTTACATCGGTAGCATAAGCCCTTTCTCCTAAGATCCCTTCGATCACAAACATGACCCGGGCCCCATGGGTCTTTGCACTTAAAGCACAATTTTTTCTCTTGGCCTTCCTTATGCTTGCATATATGACTAGGTTCCCATTTTCCTTTGTAGTCATAACATTGTCCTTCCCTCCGAAGATCTTCTCAGTCATTATGAGAGAGGAACATTCTTTTGTGCTTGTCCTTCCCATAGAAGTGTTTGTCTTTTGATGTTGTTTTACTTGAGGAGGGGTTTTCCCCTTGTTTGGGTGTTTTTAAATCGAGTAGCCTTGAGGATTGCCTCTTGGAGTGTGGAGGGATCTAGGATGCTTACTAAGCCCCGAGTAGCATCTGACAATCCTTCTATAAAAAGGTAGGTGAGTCTTTCGTCAGATATTCCTGAGACCATGATTGCTAGTCTTTGGAATTCGGTAATATATTCCTCAAGGGTCCCTTTTTGCCTTATTCTAGTTAGCACCTTGAAGTATTTTTGGGGATGGGTTTGGTCAAATCTTTCAATGAGTCTTTTCTTGAAGACCTCATAAGACTTGATATTTTTGTGATCTTGGGTAATTTTGCCATGATGCCACCAGTCATGCGCCCCTCCTTCTAGATGTAGTATGGCAAATGTAATGGTATCCTTTTTGGTCATGGGGCAAAGAGTTAGGTATGTTTCTAGTTTTTGTATCCATGCTTGGGCTATAATTTTTCCTGACCCATCAAAGTTAGGGATGGATAGTTTTCCTATTTTACTTCGTATATCTTTATTTGGGTGATTGTTTCTACCCCTATGATCATTCTTCATCGCTACCTCACAATATGCTGTGAAAGGGATTTTTCTTCTAATCTTGGATTCAAGTCTTACATATTCTAAGGCAAGCTTGTGCACATTTTGATTGTCAATTCCTCCATTTTCCTCTAAAGGATTTTCTTCGTCCAAGAAATGGGGTCCCTCGGTACTTGAGTTTGATCCAACTGTAGTGTTATGATTACTATCAAATTGGCTAGGGGAGATCTCCCTTTCATGTCTTGTGCCAGGTCTAAGGTTGTTATTTATGTCTTGAAGGGTTTGGAGCATGGCTTGGGTTGTTCATTTTTTTCCATGAATGCCCTCAATTCATGCTCCATAGTCTTCTTTTTCTCTCTCTCTAGAGCCCTTAAAGTTCGTTGGCTTGGTTGCATCAACTATTATCCCTCAGGCTGGCAGGATGATGCTCTGATACCACTTGTAATGTCCCCAAATTTGAAAAGCCCCAAATCTGCCCTAATATATCAATTTCAATTAATCAACCTTGTGTTTAAGAAGATTTATAACTTGATTGAGTGCCTGCAAGACAAGGTTAGAGGCTATTTACAAGATAGTATTATATTATGTTTCTCATAGAAATAAATAAAGTGAACAAGGCAAATAAGTTTAGTGATACAACTACCTATTTAAGACCTGCAATCAGATTAGTAACATTTACAATAAGAAACACATATCATAACAAATATATATTGAAGTCTTTTAGGTTCTCAATTCATCTCTTCTCAGAGGAAAATGGTTTGATAGGGTGCCCAAGAAACCCTCTACCCTAGGCCCAAGAGTGGGTGCTTCACCCCTCTTGGCCCCATGTGGCCTCTTGCCATCCATATGGGGTGGCGTGCCTAGTGAGGCGTCCTATCACCATACCTCTACCAAAACCATTTTGTTTCCTCTTATGATTCAATGAATTCCCATGATGGAGGATTAGGGATGCAGCTACAGCAGGGTGTCCCGGAAATCAATCCTTCTAAGCCCAAGGTCAGCCTCTCTTGCCCCCTTGGCCCACATGTGGCAGGCCTCAGCCATCCACTACAGGGTAGCGTACTTAGAGGATGATCCCAATGCCATTTCCCCTCTCTGGAGGCTCCCCATATCATCATCTTTGTGGTTTATAAATTTTAGTTAATAGTATATTATTGTTTCCATAGAATAAATCAACAACACAAATTCTGTATCATATTTGGCAAGAATTTATAATTATTATCATGATTAACAAGCATTGAATTCTTTGCAACTATGATGTTCATACAATAAACAACTTGCTCACCCTACAGATTTTATTATAAGTATTACATAAAGAACATACCACTGTTTTGCTTGTTGCGGTGTTTCACAGAGTTTGCTGGAGTTTGTATCTTTTTCTCCCTACTGGTATTACTGCTGTTGAGGAATGGATGATATCTTCAAGTGATTCAAAAACCTCACTCTTATACCTTCTCAAATAATGTGTCTTTGGTGGATAATTGTGACTCTTCATAGGATGTTGTCCCTTCCAAAAGATCATACTCCTTCATGAAACTAATCGCTGTCTTAACAATATTTGTCCTGTAGCAACTCACTGCTTTTGTCTTTTTCTGTAATTTGTCTTCTAGTGGGTTTTGTCTTATCCACTAATCACCTTATAGGAAATGTTGATTGTTGTCTAAACAAACATATTTGTCTTTTGCTAATTTTTGTTTTATCTTCTTTATCTTTTATGGATTTTGTCTTCATTCACTAATACATTGTAATGAGTGCTGATTGCTGCACTCAGACTTGAATTTGCATCGGGACATGACATGTGCATCTAAAGATAAAGGAAATGAAAAGAAGCATAAATGAAAATGCATATCCATCATTGCCTGAGATAGCTTTGGGGTGGATCTTTTTTGTTTTGCTCTTCCTCTCCTGATCACCAAGCGAACCTACATCATGGTAAACAATTGGTTAGAGCTCCGGATATGAATCTCCTTATCTACCCTACCAACAAAGATATAGCACATGTCATGAAGCATTGGATCAATAAGAAAGAAAGCTAGAAAGATCAAATCATCACATGAGTATTGTATTCATTGTTTTATCTAACTTGTCTGTGCAATGTGTAGGTATAGGTACATTCATCATTATGCAGGACATTTCAGCATGTGGTAAAAAATGGGCTCCCACAAGGGTTGAACCTAGCATGCTGCCCCTTGATCTTAAGGGGAATATAAGATAAGTAGAGAAAATTTTAGATCAATAAATAAAAGCATATTCTGATTGAAAGTCAATGACAACACCAATACATCATGGACAACTAATGAAGTAGAGTAGTCATAAATACCATTCATAATGACAAAGTAAAAGAGCAAGTCTCTTTACTATCTAGACATCATGCAAAGACATACTGATGCCATCAAGTGAACACACAGTGCATGGATGTATATGATCTACAAGAATATAAACAATGGACACCACCGTCATCTTAGATACAATCATCTTCACAATAAATTCCTACTTTGTCATTATGAACAACATTTAATACCACATCAAGAGCATTATAGCCAAATAAGCATCATGTAACAACAATAGAACATGTATTTACCACTTTTTTTGTTGTGAATGAAGTGTAAGATTGCTATTGAATACATTAAAATAGCCATAAAGGACAAAAATCAGTCATTAAGGTGACTGTCCCATCAACCAAGAAGCATATTATCAGCTATAGGATAGTCATATAATGAGAAAATAGTCCTATATCTATGTATCATGCCATGTCAGTTGTCTTGTATGTAAGAGAGATCATAAGTAGAGTAAAGAGTACTATCGGAGAAAGTGCTACATAAACTGTGAAGTTATGAAGATCATGGCAATGGTTGTATAAAGAGTAAGGTATGGAACAATCATGATATAGCTCATAACAATCATCCTATGAAAGTGAATAGCCATATAATACTTGCATCCACAAAGTTTGAGACAATCAACCATATATAACATGCCACATCAAGTATACATTTGAATCAAGGAAACAAGTGTACAAGTCAAGGTGAGGCACCATTCACAACTATGCAAAGAAGGACAACCACCTTAGAGAGTAGTTCACAAGGAGTTCATGATAACATTCCAAGCATGTGGAATAGCTTTAGAAGGAGTATAGTCATAGATGCTATAGCAAAGATCATAAGGTAGCATAGCATAGTCATGAATGAGGAATTCACTTAAGAGACAAGAGCATCCATCATGATAAGAAAATAGCATACATGAATCTCCATGTATGAGTAAGTGTATGTGTGAGGACAATCTATATACAATAGATTTAAAGAGTGTATCAATGAACCAACAACAATAGGAAGAAGACAATATCCAATGAGGTAATTGGTTAAAACCCTACATAGTCAACTGTGATAGTCAAGATGAGAGAGCTATAAGTGCAGTGAGCATTTAGAAGGTACAATGAGCTTGAGAGGCTATTTATAGGCCACTGTCATAGTCATTAATGGAGAGTATGAACTTCAAAATACATACACTATCATTTGGAACAACAAAGGATAGAAGTTTCATCATGGTCATTTAAAGAAACTTACTAGTGCATTGTCTCAGAGTAGTAAAGTATAGAAGACACAAAAACCTTCAAACCAATGATATCACTATCATTAATGAACAAGGCATCAAGATCAGGTAGCTGTCTAAGATGCAAAGGAGCAGAAAATAATGTGGTTTCACCACCATTTCTTATAGGCAAACAAAAATACAAGAAAGAAGAATTAGCCTAGCCATGAGGATGTTAAGGATAGCTTAGAAACAAGTTAAACCTCGAGAAGAGCTCCAAAAATAGCTTGAAACCCTAGTGCATGGCGGCCACACAAAGCATCCCCATAGTGTAAAATGCATAATGAGCCTAATTAGGGCAAGTTTTGCGTTTTGGATAATGATGCACAAACTCCAAGGGTGGTTCGACCCCTTTTTGATGTTTTTTCACCTTTCTTATAAAAAAAAAAACTCCAAACTAATGATGCCCGTGGTGAAGGGCTTTAGAAAGTTAAAAAAACATAATCATGCTAGGGATCTCGTAGGGGCATGGTTTTTTGTTTTGATTTTTTTAAGGAGTGAATGGATTAAAGTCAAAGAACATAATGATGCAAGGAGAGCCCGTGGAATTAGGATATTTCCTTTTGATTTTCATAAGGTTTTTGAAATGTTAATGATGTAAGAGGATCACTTGTGCAATGATATAGCATTATGGCATGGGAGTCATAAGGGTGCAGGTGATTATGCAAATCAAATGGGAGTCATAAGGATGCAATGATGTGTATAACCAATGATAGAACATGATGACTTAACATGATGTTATGCATGGATAAGGTCCTATGATATGCATGGTGGCATGGGAGATATATGGGATTAATTAATGATTTTTATTTGATCATATCTCACATATGGGAAGGTATTTTTGAATTTTACATGTATGGAGGATGTGTTTTCATTGGCATCATCATAGGATGCATGAGGTAATTATCCAAATCAAAGGGGAGTTATAAGGAGAGTTATTATTTTTAAACCTTTTGAAAATAATTACCCTCAGTTTGCATGACTTAGAAATTGATAAACAAATGTAAACAAATAATAAAGTAATAAATTATAAATTACTTTATTATTTGTCACAACATTGTAAAATTCAAAAGATAGACAAATTTATAATGAATAGTAAAGTAAGAAGTGTTGATTACTTTATTATTTGTTCACATTGTTTCCTCATCCCAAAATCATGCAAAATCAGGAGATGGAGTTAGTTGGGGTATTTTGGGAGCTTTTGCATGATTTTTGGTCAAACATGGAGGGGTTTGGAGTTCCACATGGTCAAAATGATAGAAGGCGTAGTTTGGAGCTATTTTAGCTCCAACTGGATCAGTTATAGCCCTTCTTTTAGGGATTTTCTCTTCTACTTGTGAGACAATTTTGTGGAGATATTTTTGATGTTCTGTTGAACTACAGTGCTTTTTCATGCACTTGAGAGTTCATTCTTTTGATATATTGGAGAAAAACTTATGTTTTTCTTAGTTCTTGCCTTTTTTCTCTCTTGTCCATTGCAGAGAGAAGTGTTTGTAACTCATTTTACTAATTTATATAGTACAAGTTACAGGTTATCTTTTTGCCATTTATGGAGAGTCTCCTTCATTTTTTGTATGATCAAGTATTTACCTTCTCAATTGTGTTGTTTTATGAATGATTGGATGAATTTTTATAGTTTTTTAATATTAGAACCTTTAAATCTTTGTCTCATTCATATTTCCATGCATTCAAAGTAGTGAAAAATCATAGGTCTTAGGTTGTGTATTGGAATAATCTTTTCTTCCATTTTGTGAGAACCTAATTTTCCTTCAAGAGAAAGTTTATTCAAGCCTTCCTTAGAATCATTTTTGTGGTCAAATTGCCAAATTGATCTGTGTGGATAGATATTCTGAAAGTCGTTGTGAATCAGGGCTGAATGTTTCTATCATTTACGTGCATCACCACCCATTTAAATTCTAGTTTTAGTATATCCATTAGAAAGCCTTTTAACCCTCTTCTTGCAAAGTCATTAATTTATTAGAGAATTAGAAGGGAACCAACCCATAATCTGGAGGTCTACTTTCACCATAGGGTACCCATAACCTAAAAGTATTCCAATGTTACATAGGGGTGCTGAGCTTTCTAGCTTTGCATCACGGGTGTAATCCTAGGTGATAACAGATTTTGGCACGCCCGGTGGGATCAATTGGACTATTTTAGTCCAAAGGTATATTCATATATCATTGATATTTGGTGTGTGTATCAGTGATCTCAGCCTTTGGAGGTAAGAAATCAACACATCTGGTGACTCTAAGTGACATTTCTATTGGTTTCAATATGATCAGGGGCTATTTTATTTCAAATAATTCTAGTTTCAGTTTGTTTTCTAGCTTCTGAATGAGTAAGCATGTCTATGTTTCATGGGAACATGTCATATCATCCATCATATCATGAAAATGCTGGTAATCCACCATCTTATCAGCCATATCAAATCAACCATGCTGCTGGTTTTAGCCCAAATTCTATGGTTTTTTAAGGAAACCAGCATGCTCAATATGCTTACCTCCCACCCACCCACCCTTGGTCAACCTTCATATCAACATTCATATGTTCAAAATCAGCCTCAAGAAACATCTTCAATGTCAAATCAGTTCACACACTCTCTTGATCACCTCCAAGATTTGGAGGTTAAGGATATAAAGAATAAGATGAATGATATGAAGGACACATTGTTAGACTTCACAAAGTAGATAGAAGAGATCAAGAGGCAGCAAGAGTATGAGCAGCAACAGGAAGAGATGGCTTATTAGGCCTATCTCTATGAGCAAGAGTTGGAGACATAAAGGATACAGTTTGAAGAAAAGCTTGAGAGAGAGTTAGCTACAAAAGAGGAGCAGATGAAGTTTTTGTTTTCTTAGACACAAAGGCATGAGATCCAAACAACTCCTTTCATTCCAGATCAGCCCTTTCAGGATGAGGTTAGTAGGTGTGAAATTCCAAGTTTCAAGCAAAGTGAGTCTCTTAACCCTTCTAAGGTCAAAATTCCTAGTTTTAGAGATCCTTTACCATTGCAGGAGCCTAAGTTGGCACAATTTGAATTTGTTATTCCTCAAACTAGCCACTTGAGGAGCCTTCTTTCCTCCAAGAAACTCAAGAAACTACCCAAAGTCTCCAAATTCCAAGTTTCAGAAGTTCTTATTTTACTCAGGAGCCTTTTTGCATTCAAAACCAGTCCATTAATCCTCAGTATCAGTCATATCAAGAACTTGAACCAAGTCATCAAAGTTTTGAACAACCATGGCAGCCTTCTTGGATTAAGTATCCTAATTATAAAATGCCAAATCTTGTTAAGGCTATCCCTCCCATAGCAATCCAAAATCAGGAAGAGGAAAAGGTAGTAAAATCTGAACCAATCAAGATTCCAAGTTGGTGTGGTGAACACTAGCAAAAGGTTGTAGAGCCCAAGCCAATCAAAATTTCAAGTTTCAATCTAGCAACTAAAGGTTCTTGCAGTCCTTTTTGTGCCACAAAATCAGAAAAATTAGATGTGGACCAAGAGGTTGCTGCTGTTTGTGCTATATCCCTAGCTGAATATGAGCATGATGCATATGAAGAGGATGCTAGTTCAAACTTGACACTGAATCCTTTGCATTTCGATTCATTTGAAAAGTTTTCTAATGTTGTTTATAAGATGAATGAAAGCAAAGTAGAAAGGTCACAAGGTGAAAGTTTTCAGCTGTAAAGACATAATGCTCAAGTTTGATTGGAGAGAGCACCGCATGAGGAGGAAGAATTGGTTTCTTTGTTTGGTCAGTTACCTGGTTTTATATAGCCAGATGAGGAAAGCATACTCATACCAAAGATAGTAGTTTCATAACAACAAGAAGATCCTCAACAATCTAATGAGTTGCTGATTGAAGACAACCAAAGTGATAATACAACCTTGGATTAGAATGAGGATCACAAAAATGAACCTTCTAATCAGTTTCTATTTGATGAAATTTGCAATTTAAGGTAAGGAGCAATCCTCTTTAATCAGAAATTCAAGAGGAATGTGGTGAACGTTCATTTTGAGATGACCTTGATGATTTTGTTGCAAGCTTTGATGATGTCAAGGAGGTTTTAGTTAACATCTTTGATGCACTCCCTATTTTTGTGGATGAGAATGGTTGTGAGAATGATGTAAATCATCTAGATAAAATACTAATTAATGAACAAATCATAGATAACAGCCTTGATTTGAGTAATCAAGATGTTGAGATAAATGCAAATTTTGTGCAAGTGAAACAAGACCAAAAGTAGGGTACAACTTTCCAACTAGAGGTTGAGTCTCAAAATTTAGCTGATTTATTTGATGAATTTCCTGAATTTGTTGACGAGAACAAAGATAACACATGTATTCTAACATCAATGTCTAGTTTTGAACAACAGGACGATAAAACTCATTCTGATTCATTGCAAGATTATGAGTTAGACGAGAGTATGTTCTCAGGCATCATAGAAGTTTTTTGTTCTAACATTGATGATAAGCTAGTATCATATGAGCCAATAGTATGTGATCAGCCTATTCAAACCAGGGAGGCAATAATTCCTTTATTTCATCCATGTGAGCTAACTTTTTCAAATCAGGTTGAGATTACAAGTGACAACAGGACAACAGATCCTAAGCAAGAAACCAATAGTATGAGTAGAAAGTTCATCCTTTCAAGAGGATGTCCAATAAGAGATTTGGTCATGAAAGAGCCAAAAGAGATTACAAGTGTTATTCTTGCACCAATAGAAGAGAACCCAAGTGAAGGACAATAGGTCCAACTTACTTATCCACCCCAAATCAACAGTGTGCATGATCAGATCCAAAGGATAAATGGGTATGTTTTTGTTCTTCAAAGAGTTTTGCATTGTCTTATTGGATGTGTCCCTGTAGGTTTTCTCTTGTCAGCAATTCAAAAACATACAGATCATCCGTTGTTGGTTAAAAAGGGGAGTTATTTTACAAAGCTAGTTAATGGGTATGTTTGACCAGCTTCTTTGGATGGTTAGAGTAGGTTAGTATAGGTTAGTTTTTTTTTTTTTCAAGAAGTGCACATGCACATTTTCCTGACCATGTCCTAAACAAGGTCAAATTAGTTGTTTTCAATTTTTGTTTTGTTGCTATATAGTTCTTAACAGCTGAGTTGTAGAAGGTTTTTCAAGATTTCAGGCAAGAATGGACTCCATGCCCAATGGATCATTTAAGGAAAGTGGTATATATGCTTAGAAGGCAAGCATTCAACAGAAATCGCTAGAGATGTTACCAAATTTTCACCCACAACTCAAATTGGCAGAGCTAAACAATTTATGTTCATTTTAAGGTGAAAAGATTTTAACACATTTAGCTTTGCTTAATCATTTTTATTGAAAAGAAAGAGTCCAGTTGGGATTATGCAATGAGTTTCAACAGAAGGAAAGAATTCAGTTTGTCATTCAAATGCATTGCAACATAAAAGGAGAATACATGAACTATAAAATGTTGCTTCCCTTCAGTTTGCAAGATTTCATTCACTTTACAATGTTTCTTTCATTTTACAAATGAAGTATACACAAAATTGCACAAATGTTGCATTTGTATTCATTGGAAAGAAAAGAGTAATAAATGGTCCCACACAAGCCGCGGGAGTAACTTAACCAAGGCAACATAATATATGCTATGCATCTAAAGATAAAGGAAATGAAAAGAAGCATAAAGGAAAATGCATATCCATCATTGCTTGAGATAGCTTTGGGGTGGATCTTCTTTGTTTTACTCCTCCTCTCCTAATCACCAAGCGAACCTACATCATGGTAAATAATTGGTTAGAGATCTAGATATGAATCTACTTATCTTCCCTACCAACAGAGATATAACACATGTCATGAAGCATTGGATCAATAAGAAAGAGAGCTAGAAAGATCAAATTATCACATGAGTATTGTATTCATTGTTTTATCTAACTTGTTTGTGCAACGTCTAGGTACACGTACATTCATCATTATGTAGGATATTTCAGCATGTGCTAAAAAATAGGCTCCCACAAGGGTTGAGCACAACATGCTGCCCCTTGATCTTAAGGGGAAAATAAGATAAGTAAAGAAACTTTCAGATTAATCAATAAAAGCATATTTTGATTGAAAGTTAATGACAACACCAATACATCATGGACAACTAATGAAGTAGAGTAGTCATAAATACCATTCATAATGACAAAGTACAAGAGCAAGTCTCTTTACTGTCTAGACATCATGCAAAGACATACTGATGCCATCAAGTGAACACATAGTGTATGTATGTATATGATCTACAAGAATATAAACAATGGACACCACAGTCATCTTGGATATAGTCATCTTGACAATAAATGCCTACTTTGTCATTATGAACAACAATTAATACCACATCAAGAGCATTACAACCAAATAAGCATCATGGAGCAACAATAGAACAGGTATTTACCACTTTTTTTGTTGTGAATGAAGTGTAAGATTGCTATTGAATACATTAAAACAGCCATAAAGGTCAAAAATCAATCATTAAGGTGACTGTCCCATCAACCAAGAAGCATATTATCAGCTATAGGACAGTCATATAATGAGAAAATAGTCCTATATCTATGTATCATGCCATGTCAGCTGTCTTGTATGCAAGAGAGATCATAAGTATAGTAAAGATGACTTCCAGAGAAAGTGCTACATAAACTGTGAAGTTATGAAGATCATGACAATGGTTGTATAAAGAGTAAGGTATGGAATAGTCATGATATAAGTCATATCAATCATCCTATGAAAGTGAACAGCCATATAGTACTTGCATCCACAAAGTGTGAGATAGTCAACCATATATAACATGCCACATCAATTATACATTTGAATCAAGAAGACAAGTGTACAAGTCAAGGAGAGGCACCTATCACAGCTATGCAAAGGACAACCACCTGAGAGAGTAGTTCACAAGGAGTTCATGATAACATTCCAAGCGTTGGGAACAACCTTAGAAGGAGTATAGTCATAGATGCTATAGCAAAGATCAGAAGGTAGCATAGAAAAACCATGAATGAAGAATTCACTTAAGAGAGCAGAGCTTCCATCATGATAAGAAAATAGTATACAGGAATCTCCATGTATGAGTAAGTGTATGTGCGAGGACAATCTATAGACAAGAGATTTAAAGAGTGTATCAATGAACCAACAACAATAGAAAGAGGACAATATCCAATGAGACAATTGGTAAAAGCCCTACACAGTCAACTGTGACAGTCAAGATGAGAGAGCTATAAGTGTAGTGAGCATTTAGAAGGTACAATGAGCTTGAGAGACTATTTATAGGCCACTGTCATAGTCATTAATGGAGAGTATGAACTTCCAAATACATACAATATCATAAGGAACAATAGAGGATAGAAGTTTCATCATGGTCATTTAAAGAAATTTACCAGTGCACTGTCTCATAGAAGTAGAGTATAGAAGACACATAAAGCTTCAAATTAATGATATCACTATCATTAATGAACAAGGCATCAAGATCAGGTAGCTATCTAAGATGCAAAGGAGCAGCAAACAATGTAGTTTCACCACCATTTCTTGCAGGCAAACATAAATACATAGAAAGAAGGCTTACCCGAGGCACGAGGATGTTAAGGATAGCTTAGAAACAACAAGTTAAACCTCCAAAAGAGCTCCAAGAATAGCTTGAAACCCTAGTGCACAACGGCCACACAGAGCATCCCCATAGTGTAAAATGCATAATGAGCCTAATTAGGGCAAGTTTTTATTTTTGGATAATGATGCACAAACTCCAAGGGTGGTTCAACCCCCTTGTGATGTTTTTTCACCTTTCTTATCAAAAAATCAAACTCCAAACTAATGATGCCCATGGTGAAGGGATTTAGAAAGTAAAAAAAAACATAATGATGCAAGGGATCCCGTGGGGCCATGGTTTTTTTTTTGATTTTCGTAAGGAGTGAATGGATTAATGTAAAAGAAGATAATGATGCAAGGAGAGCCCATGGAATTAGGATATTTCCTTTTGATTTTCATAAGGTTTTTGAAATGTTAATGATGTAAGAGGATCACTTGTGCAATGATATAGCATTATAGCTTGGGAGTCATAAGGGTGCAAGTGATTATGCAAATCAAACATGATTCATAAGGATGCAATAATGTATATAACCAATGATAGAACATGATGACTTAACATGATGTTATGCACGGATAAGGTCCTATGATATGCATGGTGGCATGGGAGATATAAGGGATTAATTAATGATTTTTATTTGATCATATCTCACATATGGGAAGGTATTTTTGACTTTTGCATGTATGGAGGATGTGTTTTCATTGACATCATCATGGGATGCATGAGGTAGTTATGCAAATCAAAGGGGAGTTATAAGGAGAGTTATTATTTTTAAACCTTTTGAAAATAATTACCCTCAGTTTGTATGACTTAGAAATTGATAAACAAATATAAACAAATAATAATGTAATAAATTATAAATTACTTTATTATTTGTCACAAAGTTGTAAAATTCAAAAGATAGACAAATTTATAATGAATAGTAAACTAAGTCATGTTGATTATTTTATTATTTGTTCACATTGTTTCCTCATCCCAAAATCATGCAAAATCAGGAGATGGAGTTAACTGAGGTATTTTGGGAGCTTTTGCATGATTTTTGATCAAAGTTGGAGGGGTTTGGAGTTCCACGTGGTCAAACTGATAGAGGGGTAGTTTGGAGCTATTTTAGCTCCAATTGGATAAGTTATAGCCCTTCTTTTTAGGGATTTTCTCTTCTTCTCGTGGGACAGTTTTGTGGAGATATTTTTGATGCTGAGTTGAACTGCAGTGCTTTTTCATGCACTTGAGAGTTCATTCTTCTGATATATTGGAGAAAAACTTATGTTTTTCTCAGTTCTTGCCTTTTTTCTCTCTTGTGCATTGCAAAGAGAAGAAGTGTTTGTAACTCATTTTATAGATTTATATAATACAACAAGTTACAGGTTATCTTTTTGCCATTTATGTAGATTTTCCTTCATTTTCTGTAAGATCAAGTATTTACCTTCTCAATTGCGTTCTTTTATGAGTGATTGGATGAATTTTTATTGTGTTTTAATATCATAACCTTTAAATCTTTGTCTCATTCATACTTGCATGCATTCAAAGCAGTGAAAAATCACAAGTCTTAGGTTGTGTATTAGAATAATCTTTTCTTCCATATTGTGAGAACCTAGTTTTCCTTCAAGAGAAAGTTTATTCAAGCCTTCCTTAGAATCATTTTTGTTGTCAAATTGTCAAATTAATCTGTGTGGATAGATATTCTAAAAGTTGTTGTGAATCAGGGCTGCATGTTTCTATCATTTAGGTGCATCACCACCCATTTAAATTCCAGTTTTAGTATATCCATTAGAAAGCCTTTTAACCCTCTTCCTGCAAAGTCATTAATTTATTAGAGAATAAGAAGGGAAACAACCCATAATCTGGAGGTCTACTTTCACCATAGGGTACCCACAACCTAAAAGTATTCCAATGTTACACAGGATTGCTGAGCTTTCCAGCTTTGCATCATGAGTGCAATCCTAGGTGATAAGAACTACATTTACCATGCAAATAAGATCAATCATAACACCTCTTATGTGTTTATCATTGATTCGAATGTCGATGTATAAAGTTCCACCAGGAGGTTCAATAGTAGCATCATGAGAAGTGAAAGATATAACCAATTTATGTTTTGCTCACTCTTTATGAGGGCAAGCATCTACCATGCAAATATCACTTTCCTAGTCTTGTTCTTGATGATTATAAGTATATAGCATCTCCTAAGATGAATCCACAACATTAGATTCATGATGAGCTAAAGGATTTGCATATATTTGTAAGTTTTGATTAGGTGGAACCACTGATTTATTTCTTTTGTCATTTACATCAACAACCTGGATGATGTTGAAATCAATGAGGTCTTGAACTTCATGTTTAAGCCACATACATCTTTCAATTTCATGATTGGTGGTGTAGTGAATTTGATAAAAGGCCTTCGAATCAAAAGAAGATGATTGCATCTTAGTTGGATTGAGAGGTCAAATGGGTGGAAGTTTGATGAGATTGTTGTTCAAAAGTTGCCTCATTATAGAGTAGAGAGACTCTGATAATGGTGTCAAATGTCTTGTCTTTGGTTTTAATATATATGGGGTGAGAGAAGGAGGTGATGCAACCACCACATGTTTTCTATGTGATTGGATCAAATTGCATTGATTTTGATAAAAAAATTTGTGTCTTTTGAATGAATAATTGTGTGAGGATTTAGATTGACCAATCAGAGCTGATGAGGGATTATTGTCATACTAACTAATTGATAGTTGGTAATCACAGAGATTTGTGCAAAGATGAGTGAAAGAATCATAATGCATCAACAAGATTTTATCACAGATGTGAGGTTGTAAGTTTCCAATGAAGATTCTTTGTAGGTCAACATCTAGAATAGAATATTGAACTTGTGAAAATAGAGCTTGATAATGCCCCATAAAATCCGTTACTTTCTCCTTTATTCTTTGTTTACAATGAACCAAATTAGTCAAAGAGACTTGAGGTCCAATGTTTGCTTGAAAGTGTTTGAGGAACTTATTGATTAGTTGTCAGAAAGAAGTGATTAAATTAGGAGGCAATAAAAAAACCAATCCAAGGCCATGTCTTTGAGTGACCTAGGAAATAGTTTTGCCAAAACTGCATCTTCAAAGAAGAAATGACTACACATAGCTGTAAAGGCCACCACATGGTTGTTAGGGTCTCCCTTCCCATTATACTTCTCAAAGCGAGGGGTTTCAAACTTCTCAGACATTTGAGTTCTTAGGATTAGATAGGATAAAGGGTTGTGAATATAATGTGATGTCATAGAGGGTTTCGAGGGAGTTTGGTTTATGTTTTGTTATGTCAGAAATTATCGCCCTGTATGGAATGATACAATTTTTCATGGTTTAGCTCCTCTCCTTTGGTAACCTTTCAACCTAGTTTATTTCAGACCTTCCTAAACCCTGATTGATCTATGTCTAACTAGAAGAATGTCGTATTTTGGAATAACTGAAGGCAAAAGGTGAAAAGAAAACTTAGATTTGGGATCCCCTAACCTCCTTGAGGTAGTCGTGAGCAGGAAATTAGGGCTTGGACTTGGCCTCTCGTGCCCTTGGCCTACCCTATTTCCTGGGGTCCTAAATTCTGGAGGGATGTCGGCCCCCACCGTGCATTCTAGGATTTTGTTTTCAAAGTTTCATTTTTCATGTGATGTCGACATCTTATTTCAAAATTCAAATTTCCTAAGGTTAGATATTTAGAGACATTTGAAAATCATTTTAATACACACAATATATATGCAAAACTTTATGTCAAAACTCTACCAAAATTGCCATTCAAGATTAGTGATTTATTGAAGCTCTTGAAGTTATTTGAATTTGCTATCATGGAGACAATGGATGGAGATTAGGAATAAAGATCTTGAGACTATCTTGCTCTTCCTAGAGTTTGTACACCTTTTGCATGATGGGGAGAAGGGTTGAAGCTTCCAACATCGAGCTTGGAAATCCTCTGCAGATACGACTGTCTTCCCTTCTTGTTCATGCAAGTCTTCATTGTTTTCATCTCCTTGAGGTGAAGTGTTTTTTCATTGAGTGAAGAAAATCATTGATCTTTCCTTGATGCTTGAGACATCTAGGGTTTTATGTTTATGAATGCACATTTGTTAGCTGAGCACACACATCTGCAGATCTTTATCCTTGGCTATTGTTGAGGTAGGAATACTGAAAATGGGGCTTGATTGAGGCAAGCTCCTAAATAGCCACAACCAACTTTCTCCTCCTTTTGCATGTGTAAGTTGAATTTGTCGAGATCTGGTGGAAAGGAGTGATAGGAAGATGGGTATTGCATACATAGTTGCCACAGAGTTTTGAATTTCAGGATTGTGAAACTTTCAAGACATTGCCTCAAGCACCCTAGTCCAATTGGGTGTTTTCTCTTGGATCTGGGAGCCTTTGAAGATCACCAGAAAACTAAAACAAAAGGTTCTGACAGTCAAAAACTTGTAGGACATTGCCCTAAGTGCCCTAGTCTATCCAAGCCTCTATTTCTAGGTACTCTTTCCCTGTACTCTCCTCTCTGCATTTCTATGATTACTTTACTAGCATCTTTGCCAAAAATTCTGTTATTATAGTCTGAACAAGAATTTAGGGTTTCATGTTTAGTGAATGATACTAGCTTGTAAAACCTAATTTAATACAACCATACAGTCATAATTAATAGGAAAAAGTAACATAGGAAATTAGTAGTTTATCCCTAAACTCATCCCGTGCTTCCCTAATGTTTTGTGTGTGAAAGTGTGAGACTTGAAACCTTCCATCTTGATTCTCCATTTTCCATTCTAAAACATTTTGGTGAATTCGTGCTCTAAAGAATTTGCATCCTTTTTAACATGAGATCTAAATTAATTTGCTGTCCTAAAACATATTTAGATTGCAAACCCTCTTTTATGAAAGTTTATGCATTAAATTTTGAATGATTCCTTTATCCTTTCATTTAAAAGAGTTCAAAATTGAAACTTTGTGTTTTGCATAGTGCTATTATCTTTCATTTTCTCAAAGTTTAGATTAAACCATTTTACATTTAAAGTCTTGGGTTAATTTGAGCATGTTATAATGTCGGATTACTTTTTACAAGACTTTCATGTGTTTGATGAGCCATTTAGTTGTGATGACTTCAATATGTTAGATGAATCCCTTGAAGACTTTATCTCGATTGAACATTCCACTATGACTCCTAAACTATCATTGTTTCAAAAACTAGAAAATGTAATCTATGTTCCTAAAGCTCAAGAAGAACCTATGAAACCAAAAATAGTGGTCACTTTGTGTTCAGATGTGGTTCAACTTCCTTCTAAACTGGTGCTCACTATTAGAGGTCTTTCACCCTCTTCTCAACCTCCTGATTACATTTATAACTATACTAAACAAATTACACATCGAAACTCATAACAACCTAGTCATACTATGGTTGCTCATACATATAACACCTGGATAACAAACAAAGTAAACAACAACTGAGCATTCTGATATCTTTACTAGCTTCTCAACCTATGCTTCCTCAAGCAACTCATTTAACACATAAAGTTGCTCAAGATTATGATCTTGTTGAGCAGCTTCATGCTACTCCTGCAAAGATATCTCTTTGGAAACTGATACAAACTTCACCTACATACCATGGAATGCTCCAAGAAGCTTTACAAAAGGTGATTGTGCCACCTGCTATTAAAACAAATGATGTAGCAGCTCTTTTAGATTGTATGCATGTGACAAAAATAGACATTCTATTTCAACAACATGAGTTGCCATCTCTTGAAGTTTAAAATCTGTATGATCCTTTGATTATATTCATTAAAATAAATAAGAAACTGATAAAACATGTTATGATTGATAATGGGTCAGCTCTTAATGTTTGTGGCATAAATTTATTACATAAGATCAAAGTTGACACATCTCTGATTAAGGCGGATAGGATAAGTATCCGTGGCTTTGATAATGTTGGAAGACAATCTGTAGGCACTATAACTTTACCTGTACAAGTTGGGCTTGTGACTTTATCTATCCTGATTCATGTCATGCTTGGTTCTTTATCTTACAACATGATTCTTCGTAGACCTTGGATTCAATCTGGTGGTACCTGCATAAACATTCAAGTTTCGGGCATTTAAATCTGCAGGCCCCTTCCCAAAAAAATCAAAAAATTCTAAGTCTTTTGGCTTTTGCAATTGAAATGTGCAAAATATAGTTTTTTTGCATGCACCTTTGTATATACAAGGCCACTTGTATATACATGCAGGTCCGAATGTACATTCGGGCATACAAGGTGGTTTGTATGTTCAATCAGCTTCAAAAGGTGCAAAAATGGTTGCTTGTATGTCGCAGATTTTGGGAATATTCCCTACTTGTATGTGAGGGTATGCATGTATATTTGTGTTGTGTGTTTAGATATACAATGGCTAGATACAATGGAAACATGCAAAGGAAAAGATGTATTGGCGGCATACAAGTGAAATATGCAAGGGACAATGTACATCGCAAAGATACAAAGGTAAATGTATATGCACATACAAGGTCAACATACAAAAGAGGCCACCATACATTCGCTACAGTGACAGAGGGTCATTAGTGTTAGTACTCATTTATGTTTAGGGTTTTAAGCTTGAGCATTTGCAGGTTTTGGTTTTTTTCATTCAAACCTTGAAATTTCTGAGTCTTGGGGTCTTGCATTGTTTTTTCTATTTTGGTGGTGACCTTCTGTGGCAGGTTCCCAGTTACAAAGTTTCATCCTCATGCTTTAGTATTCATAGGTTGACCGGCCTCCACGCAATGTTTCACCAGTTTTTCCCATCACGTTCAAGAAAAATGTTAAGTGTTTGTACATGCAAGTGTAAATGTATGTTGACGGGCTTGAAAATCTCAATCGGCTTCCAAAAATAGTGAAAAACTGAGTTATATGCATTTCTAAATGCACATCGAGTTGCATATACAAGGGGGAATCTTCCGCAAGATTCTAGGAATATGCCACTGTTGTATATCGGGTTCGCTTGTATGTGTTTTGTTGTACATCTTAATATACATCGGCTGCATGCATTTGAAAAATACAAGGAAAAATATACAAAGGTGGAATATTCCTTAAAGATTCCCTGTTTGTATGTGAGAAGGTTTGTATGTTTGACATACAAAGGTGCCAGTATACTTTTGCTACAGTGCAGCGGGGAGATGCATGTGGTGGGGCTCGCCAACAAACAAAGGGTGAATGTATGTCCGATATACAATCAAATGTGCAAGCAAAATATACAAAAGGAAGGGATACATGCCAGACTTCAGGGGTTTTTCAAATCCAATGGATATGGGGCAGAGGTCCATTGTATGTATATCGCATTTGTATAATGCGATATACAAGGAAACATACAATGAAGAAATATGCATTCTGGACTCGAAGGAGAAGTCAGATGCAGCGGATAAATTTTTGAGATCCGCTTTGTATGTATGAGGCGTTTGTATATGCAATTATACATTAGGATATGCAAGCAAGAGGACATTCAACCCGAATGTGATGGAGGAATAAAATGTTACAAATAGTGATTTGAGGTCTGTGGGTTGTATAAAGTGCTTGTATATGCCGATATACAAGCCGATGTGCAATGGAAGAGATACAAGCCGGATTTGAACCGATTCTCAAATTGCTTTTATAAAATTTGAAGTCCGGCTTGTATATAAGGTGCTTGTATATGCTTTTGCATGTACAAGGTGATAGGTGCAAAATGGGGAAGGCGAAAAGTCAGTAGTAGGAGTATGTAGTGCCTGTGTAGTGTGATAAATTAGGTGGGTGACTTTTCAGCATTTTTTGGAGCCGTTTGTTTCGGCGATGGAATCAAAATTGATGGCTATCTTTCAAGTTCGCAGCAGCAATAGTTTTTTGTATCTGCGCCAGGTTTGGGCAGGAAAAATTCCAGAGGCTTGCTGCTGCTGCGTCTTCAGGGGCTTGCAGGTAGATGAAGCATTGATGGCAGATTTGTAGAGGATGGATGACAGAAAAGATAGGTCAACTGCTTGATTGAAGATGAAAATCCTTGAGCGGCAGTGCAGATCTTGATTCCACCTGCTCATTCCTCTTTGTCTCTCCGCAGCATTGAATTTATCTAAGCACCCTTCCTCATGCATTGAATCTAGCAGATTTGTGATTTGCCTTGTAATTAATTTTTGCTGGGTACACAGTCTTGGTATAAAAGCCAAACTGTGTTACTCATTGTTGTTAAAAATTGGACAAATTTTTGGTGTTGTAATAAGATACGACTTCATTGGTGGCTCTGTCTTGGCTATCTTGTGAGTTTATGAGTCTCATGTTGTATGTTTTTATGCATAAATCTACTGATATCATGCTGATTTAAATGAGTAATGCTATATTGCATGTGTTCTGTTACCTATCTCCAAATTGAGTATGTTCTTCTTATGAATCTAAGCATTTGAGGGGTGTTTATGATTCTAGAATATAGGTTTACTGTGTTGAATGCTTGATTTTTTACTTCTGCTCAAGGAGTAGATTAAATGTTTCAGATCAAGTGTTGGGAAGAAGACATTGCAATAGGGATATCAATAAGTAGAGATAACAGGATACTCTATTTTGGGAAGTATCTGTAAGGTGGATACTAAAAATCCCCTTGATATCTAGTCTTTGGTATATGTTTATGCTAGCCATTCAAATGTGTATGTCTATTGACTCCAAGCCCTGGATAGGCACCGATCTAGTCTTGTATTGAAGTTACAACCCAAAGTCTCAGTTTTGCATCCAAACATAAATTCAAACTCAAACTTCATATACAAACCATTAGGACTATTAGAAGTAGTTTTAGGAACCAAAATCCTCTGTCTACAACTGAATATAGGCCCAAAGCTAGCCCCTTTGTACTTATCTCATAGTTTTGGTTTGCATAATAGAGGATTTATCTACTTTGTGTTAGCATCCCAGTCTTTGCACAGTTATATTTCATGGATGTTGAGTAGGGAGTACCCCTCTTGGTTCTGTAGAGCCTAAAGAAGAAGAGGAGATATCTATAGAGTCTATCTCCTTTACTGTTGGCCCTTGGCTCGAGAATCTTGTTGATCAACAATGGCTACCTTATAGGGATAACTGGGAATAAGCATTCAGTCTGGAAAAAATACTAATAGATTTTGGCGACTCTACTGGGGACGATGAAGTGAAAGTATTATCTTTTCATCCCTGGTAAATTATTGCCCATCTGAGTCACAACATATTTTAGTGACTCCGCTGGGGAATTTGTGAAAGAACCCTAATTTTTAAAAGAAAATATTTCCTAGTTACAGGTGGTGACTCTGAACCAATCTCCTAACTGGTAAAGTAAAAATTTGTATGCAAGGGAGAAGATCCCAGCGTAACCCTCTGTTCGAAGAGTTACCCATAAAAATGATGTACAAGAAAAAAGGGACTGCTCGAGCTAGTCAAGACAGTTCTCCTAGCCCCAAAAGTAATGATAATATTCAAGACAATCCATGATCATCAGAGCAGACAATACCTTATTGTTCAAAGACTGAGGCTGAGATCCAGAATGTGTATGAAAGACAACAGGGTGATGGATTAAGAATAAGGTCAGAAGTGTTTCAAGAACGCCCTTTTGTAGATTCCCCTGATAGATTTGAAGAAGTTGAATCCTCAAGGGATGATAATGATGATTAAAATGTAATAAAGCCATCCTCTTCTATGCCTAGAGAGGAGGAACTAGCCAAAGAAATTAAGAGCTTAAGGGTAGAATTAGAATATCTACAGGTAGTGAAGATCAGAGATGACATGAGACAGAAAGTGCAAGCTCTGAGAGTTGCTCAGAATGATTCAATTCCTACCCTTGAAAATGTAAATATGCAGAGAAATCAACAAAGAAATGAAGTCCAGAATCAGCATAATGATCAAAGACAAAATGCAAACAACGCTAGAGTACCATTAAACAATGTAAGAAATTAGAATGCAAATAGAAATGCCAATGCTAATCAATTTGGTAGACAGTCGATGCAGCTGGATAGATTCAGACAACTAGTTTTTGATGGCATTCCTGGGTATCCCAATCCTATTGACAAACATGTGAGGCTGCAAGTGCCTAAGTTTTTAGGAAACAATACTGTGTTAGGAGAAGACCATTTAAAAGCTTTTCAGAATGTCATGGACAACTTTGAGGTTGAGCATGAGGATGTTTTTATGAATCTATTTATGCAATCCTTAGTTGATGAGGCCAGAGAATGGTACAAAGGCCTGCTCGACAGGAGTGTTTCATCAAGGGAGGACTTTAGGAGAATATTCAAAGAACAGTATGGTGACAAAACTGATCCAAGTTTCTTTATTAATGAATTCACTGGAATCACCAAAGGATCGAATGAACAGGTTGCTGATTTCAACACTAGATTCACTAAGGTGTTAAACAAATTGCCACATCACCTGAGGCCTAATGAACCTATGTGCATAGTGTTGTACATAAATGCTTTTGATGCCAAAATAGCTTATGGATTAAGGGATAAAGGTCCTCACAGCCTCAGAGATGCTTTTAAAATTGTGACAAATATTGAAAATAACAAAAAAGCATCTGGTAAGACAAACAGAAGAGATGATGTAAAAATTCTGCAAAATCCAAATACCAAATCTTAGAGTGTTCTAGGTAGTGCATCTACTTCTAAGGATAAATTAGATAAATTGACAACTATTGTCAAGGACCTAAGCTATAGAATGGCTAAAAATGAAAAAGGGATAGGTCCTGACAAGCAAGTTTACCAAAGGCAAGAAAGAAGACCGTCATTGCATGATATGGCATATAATACCAATTGGCATAATGGTAAACCTATTCTCCCAAACAGCAACACAAGTCAAAGGACTCAAAATGTTAAGGAAACTCCTGATCCTCTGAAGAAGGCTATTAATATTGTTAATGACACCCCATGGTGCATCATATGTCAAATGCCTCACTCATAGTCACAATGCCTGATTGCTCAGTCTTTATACAACAATGCTGTTGCTTATGATAAGTGCAGTGAGCCGCATTGCATGGAAGATGATGTAAATATGCTATCTACAAATAGGGAGTATCCTTTTCATGATGCTGATGCAAGTGCAAATGATGAGATTCAGGCCTATCAGTAGTTTCCCTATGATGAAGATGATGAGGATAGTTATGCTTATGCTCAGGACTCACACAATTTTTTGAATAACTTGAGGAGGCCTTCTGATGAATAAATTAGAGCCTTCACAGCTGTAGCAGTAGCTCAAGTCAAAAGTAATTACAATCTCAGGGGTAAAGCTTAGGTAAGTAATTCACACCAACCAGAGAATACTTTTGTGAGCCAACCAGTGCATAGTCATAAAGGGACTGAACCACAAAAGAAACAATGGAACACTACTAAGCAAAATTTTAAGCAAAAAATAGGTCATGATTCTCAAGGACCAGAAAATAGAATCCCCCAGATGGAGAATAAAAACAACAATTTTTAGATTAAGAATGACAGTCAGAGAGACACATAAATTAAAGCTGGATCATGCCAAGATAAAAGTAAAACTATGGATCAGGCTACAATTGTTATACAAAATTATGCCTCATTTGACATAACTCAGGTCTTGTCTCAGATGAAGGTCTCTATTCCATTAATGGAATTGATGAAAGTTGAAGAGTTCAGAAATAAAACATTGTCCCTGATTTTAGGAGTACCTTGTCAAGCTAATCAGAATATTGAGACTCAGGGTAGGAAACAAGCCCTGTATATCGATGAAGATGAGGTTCCTAAGGTGTATCTGGGGATGACTGATGAGTGTCAAATTGCACTCATAAAATACACCCTTTTTGCCTCTCTTTTCCCCTATTCAGTTCATCTTCCTTGTGTCTGCACTCAAATTAGTTAAGCAAGATTGTTCTAATTAGTGATTAATTAAGATAGATTACTTGAGATTAGAATTTCTAATTAAGTGGCTAATGTGCGTGGGATTAATGGAAAAATGTAGAATTTCTCTTTCTTTTTGAATTAGCAGGTGTACATATCAGAAACAATAGTTTTGTGCATCTCCAGAGATGGCCTTCAATGATCTCCAGAGACCATAACAAAGAACAGTGACACCTGGGTTTTGAAGATTTGGGGAAATGACTCTCCGAAGCTCTGCAAGTGTCTGGAATATCTCCGGAGCTCTGTGAGTGCCTGGAATATCTCTGGAGCTGCAGACAGGAACAGCTATCTTTGGAACCTCCTGAGAACAGGGCATGTTCCAGTCAGAGCCGCCAATCAGACACTTCAGCAGCAATCCTAACACCCCCCTTACTTCACTCAAATCATCACCTGAGTGATGAAGGGTCAACTATCAGTTAAACTGCTGAAGTTTTATCTTTCCAAAGATTTTGCATAAGTTACGAATTGAACTAATCCAATATTCTTATTTTCAGGGCTTTGATGCCCAAGTGTATTAAGATCTAAACTTAGACCTCTGAGTGGACTTCTGTTCCACTCAAGTCTACCCTTTTGCATGGTGATCTTTCATAAGTTAGATAGTTAAGTACAAATAAGAGATGGTGTCATCTCCTAGAAAGACTGATAGATAAGTTCAGTGATATATCATCACTCTTTTTATATATACTTTCAGAAATAGTAATAAAACAACAATGATAAGATTATTTTGATTTTCAAAGATTTCAGTTCTGTTATAGCCATACATTCTCATGAATTTAGAAATGAATGAATTAGACTGAATTTAGTTAGATCATCTTTTGTGCTGATTTCCTGCAATAGCCTTCAGCTTCAAAGGTGCGGAGCAAGGGCCCACTCTCACCAATCAAGCAGGAGGCTAGTATCTTTGTTTTATTGTTTCAATTTTTCTTTTATAAAAGTATTTCCTGTTTTAGTAGATAGATGCATGTTATCATTCTTTGCTTTGAGTACATTTCCTGTTTTATTCTGTTTTACAGCATTCATTACATTTATTCAACAAGCAGATAGATTAGTCATTCTTTTAAGCTTTAGGATTAGCTATAAACTGGTCACTTAGAATCCCTAGTTGCAGATAGCCATGGACACAGCCCTGGTTCTTTGACATCTGAAAATAGATTAAATGATGAGGTACAGCGACAACCCGTCATTTTTGGCACCGCTGTCGGAGACTTAGTTTGTGTTAATTAGGGACACTGAGTTAAAAACAGTTTTTAGAATAGATTTGTATGCTTAGAGCTAGAGATCTTAAAGGAAGATATATTAAGCAGACACCCCAACAACACACCATAGGGGAAAGCAGTGAGGTGGTACAAAATCTTGTTGAAGAAGGAAACCTAGATCTTAATTTGGAACCTGCACTTCAAAACAACAATCCCTTAGATCCTACACATATTCCACTTGCCAATTATATCCAGGAATTACAACAAAAAGTTGAGGCAGATCCTTTGGTAGAACCTAATTTCCTAGAACCTCAAGAAGAAGAACTAGTATTAAACATGGAAAATGATAATCATGGGGAAGAGGAAAATCAGGCCCCAAGAACCTTCTCATATCCTATTGTTTTGGCTGCTGGAGACAATGCTCCCATGAAGAATATCTCACTAGCACATCTGCCAAATTTCAGAGGACTTTCCTCTGAGAATCCAGATCAGTTCTTGTTTGAATTCAAAGTAGTCTGCCAAACTTATGATTATGGATCAGATAACCAGAAACTCAAACTGTTCCCTTCCACTTTGAAAGATTCTGCGATGAGATGGTTTATGGGTTTACCCCAGGGTTCTATCCATTCTTGGGATCAAATGGAAATAGAGTTTTTGGAAAAATACCAAGATTATTGCAGATCTAGTAATAAAAATGAAGAACTATTTAAAATTAGGCAGGGGGAGGAAGAATCCTTAGAAGACTATGTGGATAGGTTTAATTTTGCCTTAAGAAGGTATGGCAATCCGGTGGATCACTCCTTGGCCAGAACCCTATTTATAAAAGGATTGGATAAAGAATCAAAACAGGCACTGGACCTAATGGGAAAAGGGAACATTAACAAAATAGAAATACCTGACATAGAGGAACTCTGCAGGAATTATTCCAGAACTCAAGATGGAGTAAGGTCATCCAAAACTTTTAAGGGGAAGAATGAGATAGGACAGTTGATGGAGGAAATTGCAAATCTAAAAATAGATATTCTGGTCCAACTAAATACCACATTGGATGGGATCCAAGCAAAAACTAGGACAACTAATCAAAACAGAGCAACTAAACCGCTTTCCATTTATTGTCCTAGGTGTAGAAACAAACACCTGTTGAGAGAATGTCCCTTGGACAAATCAGAGATCTGTCAAATCTGTGATAGGGAGCATCCTACCAGTCAGTGTAGTCAGCTTCCAGCCTTGAAAAGATTAAGTAAAAAGAATGCTGTGATAGAGGAGTTGAACTATGTGGGACAAAAACAAGCCAAAAATTTCCCTTATAATCAGTACCCAAGCCAGTCTTCTTACAGGGATCCTACTAATTGGGGAAATAATCAGTGGAATCCAGCTTGGTATGGCCCTCAAAATAATCCTCCTTGGGGACAGCAGGATTGGCAAAACCAAAATTGGCAAAACCAAAACTAGCAAAATCAGCCTTGGGGAAATCAACAATGGCCACCACAGTTTGGGTCACAAGGCATGCAACCACAATGGGGTCCTCAATAGGGATATCATCAACAATACCAAGGACAACCTAGACGTTTCCAACCTCAACAGCAGGCTTTACTAACTAGATCCTCTAACACACAGGGTCAAACGCAGAATGAACCAGTTAGTCAACCACCTTTACCAGCTCAGCCTATACCAAACCCATGGAATAAACAGGGAGTAGCTATCTATATGACAAAGCAAGAAAATCTGGCTGGAATTAATGCTATATATTCAAATAATCTCCAACTACGTTCTGGGAAAGCATTCCCAAGACCTTCTCCTCCAACTATAGTTGAAATAACCAATGATGAGGAACCTGAAAATCCATCCAATCAACCCCCAGAGGAGATTACTAACGAAAAAGTGCTAGAAAAATCAACCACAGACAACTTCGGAGTTACTCCTAAAAAGCCAGCTCCAGAGAACAGTTCAGAACACAATTCTGATAAGAGCTCCGGAGATGCTCCAGAGATGGAAAAACTAGCACCCTACCCAGAACGACTTAAACAAAATACTCCCCAAAGAAAAGTTTTACAAAAATAAATCCAACCCAATCAGGAATCAAAACTTTTACAAGAACTCAAGCAGCTAAACATTGAAATTCCTCTCCTCTAGGCCATCAGAGATGTACCAGAACTAAATCAATTCATCAAACAGTATTGCATCAAAACATAGGGCAGAAAGAAAAGTTTTCCCTCCACAATACAGGTGGAAGGAAAGGTAATGGATCTATTGATGGGAGAAATTCTCCTCCCAAAATATGGAGACCCTGGGAACCCTGTCATAACTGTTTTCATCTTGGGGGTAGAAATTTTAAATGTTCTGGTTGACTTAGGAGCAGCAATTAATGTGATGATAGTTCATACAATGGACAAGTTAGCTCTATCAGGTATCCAATCCACGACTACAATTCTTCAACTTGCTGATCAGTCAGTGGCTGTTCCAAAGGGAGTGATCACTGATGTACCTGTTGTAATAGATTCATGGGAATTTCTAGTGGATTTCTTAATACTGGAACCTAGAAACCAAAGAAATGCTTATCCGCTGATTTTAGGAAGGCCATGGCTGGCTACTGCAGTAGCATCTATTGATTGTCAAACTAGAGATATGGTCATTTCTAATGGGATAGATTTAAAGAAAATATCTCTGTATCCTCCAGCTAAACCATCGGTGCATTACACAGGAAGAGTATGGGTGGATGAACCGGATAACATGAACAACAGTGCCTCATTAGCTATGGTAACCATTAGGGAACATCTGGGAAAATTAGGAGAAGAAGTATACTATGATACAATGGAAGACTTCACTCACATTCTAATCAACAAAGATGTGATAGAACTCGCCCAAGACCTTCAGAGAAAACTTCTCGTTTCTTCTCATTGTACCCTTGCCAACATTATTCCTTGTGGGGAAACCTTTTATAGGGACTTAGCCACCTTCCACATGTTACTCCCACATTCTTGTCCTCTCAATGCCATTACACCAATGTATGGACCCACCACATCTATGGATCAAATTATAAAACAAGTCATGATTCTGCCAGGGAAAACACTTAATATAAATACTCAGTTAACAGCAAGTCAGGAAGAAAAACTTATTCAGCTTTTGGTTTCCCACTCAGCATCTTTTGCCTGGGAATACCAAGATATGAAAGGCATACCTCCTAAAATCTGTACCCATCATATCTACACTGAAGATATTAAACCTATCAGACAACCACAAAGAAGATTGAATCCTGCTTTAAAGGACATTGTCAAAATTGAAATAGAAAAATTACTCTAGGCAGGGTTCATATATCCAATCTCAGATAGTCAATGGGTCTCACCCCTTGTCATTGTGCCTAAAAAGAATGGGAAATGGAGGGTGTGTATTGATTATAGAGAACTCAACAAGGCCACAAAAAAGGACTACTTTCCCTTACCATTTATTGACCAAGTTCTGACGACCTTGCTGGGAGAAAGTATTTTTCTTTTTTAGATGGATTCAGTGGGTATAATCAAATTCAAGTAGCACCTGAGGACCAAGACAAAACAACCTTCACATGCTCTTGGGGAACCTTTGCTTACAAAGTTCTTCCTTTTGAGTTGTGCAATGCCCCAGCTACATTTCAGAGACTGGTTCTAGCTATTTTTGCTGAAATGGCTAATGAATGCATGGAAGTCTACATGGATGACGTTATTGTGTATGGGAATAACTTCGAGGAAGCTCTCACAAACCTTGGAAAAGTACTAAAATGTTGTAATAAAAATTGACTGTCCCTTAGCCATGAGAAATGTTTTATGATGGTGGAGGAAGGAATTGTTTTGGGACACCATATTTCAGAAAAAGGGATTAGAGTGGATCAGAACAAGATAGAAGTAATGACACAGTTGCCTGCACCCAAAAATCAGACTGATGTCAGAAGTTTTCTAGGTCATGCAGGCTACTATAGGAGGTTCATAGAAAATTTTAGCAGAATAGCTGCCCCCCTATTTACCCTGCTTAACAAGGAAACAGAATTTCTCTGGACATCAGACTGTCAATCAACATTTGAAACTTTGAAGGAGAAGCTTACTGTGACACCAGTTTTAAGGGGACCTAATTGGACTTTACCATTCCACATACAAACTGATGCTTCAAATGAATCCATTGGGGCTGTTTTAGGACAAAAAGAGGAAGGAGAGAGTATGCATGCCATTTATTACATCAGCAAAAACCTTACCTCTGCAGAAAGAAATTATACAACAACTGAGAAGGAATTCTTGGCAGTTATCTACACTATAAACAAATTCAAACAATATATTACCGGATATAAAATATTTGTGCACACTGATCATGCAACCATCAAGTACCTAATGAATAAACCAGTAGTAGGTACAAGGATCATCAGGTGGTTATTGCTCTTGCAAGAATTTGATATTACCATAGTTGATAATCCAGGAAAGTTTAATTTGGTTGTTGATTTTCTGTCAAGATTGCATACAGGAGGAGAAGATCAACCAGTGGAGGACAAATTTCTAGATGAACATCTTTTTGCCATATCCACTACTGCACCTTGGTTTGCTAACATAGCTAATTTGTTAGCTACAGGCTTGTATCCATCCCATTTTACTTCAAAACAAAGAAAATGTTTGCTTAAAGAAAGCTTATCCTACAAATGGTTGAATGGTTTACTATTTAAATGTGGTCCTGACTTCATTCTATGCAGGTGCTTGAAGGCTGATGAGATTTTTGATGTGTTGAGAGCATGTCATGATGAGCCATCTGGTGGCCACTACTCTTTTCACAGGACAGTCCACAAGATCCTTGGAGCTGGTTACTACTGGCCTTCTCTTCATAAAGACACAAAGAAGTATGTGTAGCACTGTGACCAGTGCCAAAGGATGGGGCAGCCCACCTTTACCCAGGAAATGCTGCTACATCCTCAAGTCATGATGGAACCCTTTGAGCAATGGGGTCTAGACTTTGTAGGACCAATCTCACTGCCATCATCAGGCAAGGAGTATATTCTAGTATGCACAGACTATGTTACTAAGTGGGCTAAGGTTCAAGCATTACAGTTTGCAAGAGAAGAAAAAGTTGCTGATTTCCTTTACAATAGAATTTTCTTGAGGTTTGGACCCCCAAAATCAATAGTTTCAGACAGAGGACCTCAATTTACTTCACAGGTAATCAAGGCATTCACAGATTTATACCAAGTCAAGCACAGAAAAGCTTCACCTTACCATCCTCAAGCAAATGGGCAGGCAGAAGTAACTAACAGAGAACTTGAGAATATCCTAACAAGGACAGTGGTAATGAACAGAAAGGATTGGGCTAATAGACTACCTGAAGCAGTTTGGGTTTACAACACAACTTGGAAGTCCACAACAAAGTTTTCACCATATGAACTAGTTTATGGGAAAAAGCCTATACTATCTATAGAATTTGAACTCCAGACACTTAAAACTGTATTGGATGTTGGGCTGCCGCTGTCTATAATTCAGCAGAACAGAATTCTTTAGCTCAACGAGTTGGATGAGATTCGGACAAAAGCCATTCAGCAAACAGAACTGGTTCAGTACCAAAGGAAACAATGGCATGACCAACATATCAAGAGGAGGACATTTCAACAAGGAGATTGGGTTCTTCTCTATGATTCTAAATTCAAAGAATTCAAAGGGAAATTACAGACTCACTAGCTGGGTCCTTATCAAATAAAAGAAGTGTTTGAAAATGGAACTGTATTATTGCAACCAATTGATGGGAGCACAAACATATTTCTAGTAAATGGTCACTGGATAAAGCTCTACAAAAGACCGTCTACTAAAGAAGAGTTTCTTGATAATCTAAGTTTTGATATAGGGGATACCACCTCTGTCATGGTGTTGTGGGAAAAAAAAAAAAAAAAAAAGAAAGGTTGAAAATCAACAATGGCTGCCTTCTAAAAAAAAAAAAAGGTTGAAAACCAGCAATGGCCGCCTTCTGAAAAAAAAAAAAAAATTAGAGAAAGATGGAAAACCAGCAAATGGCTGTCTTCTCGACCAAGGGAGTTGAAAACCAGTAAAATGGTGGTTCCCTTCTCTAGGACAGTTGTAATAATTGAGCTCCGGATATGATCAGTTGCCAAAAATTGGCCCAATGCATCTCCGGCGCTTTCCAATAAGGAGCACCTTTGGCACTTTCCAATTAGGAGCACCTCCAGTGCTTTGTTAATAATGCCGACAGTGTCCATAATAAAGGCAGGACCTACCTCGCTAGGTGGTAAAGTAGACAACTCATATGATGAGGTCATCATGACTCATCTTCTACTTTATCGCACAGCATAAATAAAATTAAGATACTAATAATTGCAGGAGTGACTACAAGCCGGCGCTGACATCACCCGTGGGCGTGGATCTTAGTGCCACTCAGTGCAATGATTATAGGTCGCGTGCAAGTAGGAAGTGGATGTCATTTCAGGCCACCATTTAAATGCCACGACGCGTGCAGTTTCTAAAATGGCACAGCATTTCTCCCACGTACGTTGCCTCATCATTAAAACTGATCCAGGTAAATCTGTTTTTCATTAATCATTAATTAGTAACTGTCCTGTCTTTCTATTTTAGGTGCTGCTGTGATGACACGTCCCTCCGCCGTCATTTCCTTTTTCACATCCAAGCATGCCGCCATCTGTGCCTTAATGCCACCTTACCTCCGGAGCGCCCTGTCAGTCCGTTACAATTATGGCTGCTTTGGTCCCTTAACCCATCTGCATAAACCCAGCCTGAAAACAATAGCATCCCTCATTCAAACCTCCGAAATAGACTGAAGCATAAGATAAATTAAACAACTCTCCGCAGCCTACAGAGTAATTTGAATAGCACTCCGGAGCCCATAGAGCTTAGAGGGACAGATAGACTGCAGATCGCAGAAGAAAAGAATAGAACACAGAAACTACCATCAATTCAGCCATGGGGGTCAAGAAAAAGTCTGAGCCAGAAAGTACTGCGGGTCTTCTAAAGGATACAGCTGCAGCAAATATTTTAAGGACTGCTGGATGGTTTGATTTCCTAAACAAATTCGAGGGGTTTCAGGAGAACATTGTGGACGAATTCCTTAGGAATTTAAGAGACGACCAGACCACTGTGAGAGGGAACCAAATCAGTCTCTCCTCCATAATTATCAGCCATATCTCCAGACTCCCCGAACAAGGTGAGAGGTTCCACCACTTGAAAACCTTATATACAGAGTTAATTAAAAAAATTTCTATTTGTGGTGAGCTTGCCATTCAATTGCATATGAATAAAAATGAGGTCAAAAGAATTTTGAGATCCACTCTCCCAAACCCTTGGGCAACTGTTGCTACCTGATTAATGAAATACTTTACCTGTGATGGCCAATTCTCTATAGTCTTAGGGCCCATAATGAAAATGCTTATTTTTCTCAGACATGGAAATAGGCACCCCGAATATAACATAAATATCCCCAATTTCCTCTATTCTGCCATCAAGGTAACTGCAGAAAAATACCAGCAGGGTAAGGGACCCATGAAACATCATGGCCTCATCTTCCTGATAGTCAAGCACCATTTCTTATCTCAGGCCAATGGGGATGAACTATTACAGAACTTTCTTGAGCATAACCCTCAGGTCAGAGCACCAGAGATAACACAAATAGAGGATGAGAGTTCTCCCTCTCACCATGGTGAAGAAACTGAGCCTACAGCCTCCTCCACAGCTTCTCACAAAAGAACATCACCCTCACAGGAGGCTACATCATCTGCAGCCCCTGTTCCTAACAAGAAAAGAAAAGGCAAACAAATTGCAGAGCCTGCTCCTACACGGCCTCTATATATGACTCGGTCAGTCAGGCGACAAATGACTTCACTTGAGGGATCTAGGCCTAGGGAATTAATAGAGGAAAAAGCAGGGCAAGGAATTGAAGGGAGATAGTGGGTTGAAGAACCATCCCATGACTCCGATGAGGTACCTCTGGTCTAAAAGAGGAAACAAAGTAAAAATTCTCCAGCACCTTCTGTTCAGTTGGAGTTGAGTCCAGTCTCAACACCACAATGTGCTCCAGAGACAGGAAGCTTACCAACTGTTACTATCTCCTCAGATTCTGATGAAGGAAATCCTGCTCCGGAGGCACTAGTTGCACCTGTGCTCTGGAGAAGCAAAAGGAAGAGGCAGCTCTCACAGGTTGAGAAGGATACTACCCTGCTTACTGAGGTACTCATGGAATTGAGCACATATGAGGAAAAGGCAGGACCTTCAGTTGTGCCAGCAGCAGTAGAGGATCCTCCAGACAAGGGCATTACAGAAGAAAAAATAGGGCACACAGATACATTGGGAGAAGCAGGGCAGGTGGCCATGGATAATCTTGATAATCAGCCACTAGCCACAGAAATAGAGGCAGAAACTCTATCACATCCCTCTGACCAAGAAGATATAGAGATCTCAACAGAGCAACAATTAATGGAAGAAATTGAGAATTTAAAAAGGATGCTCTAGGGAAAGAATTTAATTATTACTGACCTCAAGAAGGTCAGGGTAGAAATGGAGATGGAACTGAAGCAAACTATTGCAGAAATCCAAACAGACCTCCAAAACAAGGACAGAATCATCCAAGAGAAGGAGGCAGAGTTGGAAACACAGAAAGGTGAGGCAGCAAAAGTGGTGGAAGAAAAAGAAAAAGAAGCAGCACAAAAGGTTTCTGAGCTTACTATGGCCAGAGACAATAGCCTCACAGTAATGGCAGCACTGATTGAGAAAGTACAGAGCCAGGATAAACAATTAACTTGGGCCAATAACAGAATGGATGACCAAGAAGAATATATTCAAGAACTGTCTGGCCCAAGGGCAACCAATGAACATGAAATTCAAACAGATGCTTATGTGGGTCCAATCCCCATTGACATTCCTAAAGCCCTGTTTCATTGGGAGGAAAGGTGTAGAGAATTTGAAGCCTCCAAGCCAATGTTGCAACTAAAAAGGGCAGTCACTACCAGAGCAGAAAGGATAGCAACTTTGGAGAGAAAAATCATTCAAATGGCCTCCCTCTCCTCAGAAATTCTATCTTGCAGACCTCCAAGTGCCAGCTATTCAATGTTCCTATAAGAAAGGATACTGCAAAGGAAGCTTTCCTTAGTCTTATCTGACATGAATGAGGATATAGAAACAGCAGAAGGTTTCATGGCAGCTTACACCAGAAGCAATGATGAAGACAAAAACTTCCTATGTGAATTGTACTTACATGGGTTCTGCATTAATGATATAGCCTTCATGATTAATCACTTTGTGGGAGCATGCTAGCTTAAGGCATTCATGTCCCTCATGAGAAACCACCAGATTTGGGACGAGAGGATGGAAGATCATCTTCAAAAGGATTCAAAAATAGATCTCCTCCTTAGAAAAGAATGTCCCAATCCTTTTGCCTTTTAGACCCAATTCAGGTCCATCATCTATCATCCTGCAAGTGCAACCAGCATATTGCCATTATACTTGAAAAATTTGCAGGAGTGCTCCATTGACTTTGGTCTTTTTATGATTAATTCAGCAAATCCTGTCCTTGCTGTAGCAAAGAGGAGATGGAGTATTTTAACACCAGAGCAAAAACTTAGAGAGGTGGTCACCCCTGCAAACCTAAGACTATTCATGAGGAAGGCAAAGATGATATCCAAATTGATGGATAAACATAAAGAGGAATGGATAGGAGGGCAGTTCAGACCTCCTCTGATAATTGAACCACTCCCTATATGGACAGAGCAGCTAGAAGATGAGAAATTGCAAGATTGGATGAAGCAAGTTGACAAGTACAGGGGGAATGGTAACACCAATAAAACTACTTGGACAACCTATCTCTAGGAGTATAGTCTGACTGACAGATTGCTTCATCAAAACAAATCCAGAATGTGAAAAGCAGGAGGACCTACCAAGCCTTAGGTATGGGGGGGATGATGAGTGTCAAATTGCACTCATAAAATACACCCTTTTTGCCTCTCTTTCCCCCTATTCAGTTCATCTTCCTTGTGTCTGCACTCAAATTAGTTAAGCAAGATTGTTCTAATTAGTGATTAATTAAGATAGATTACTTGAGATTAGAATTTCTGATTAAGTGGCTAATGTGCGTGGGATTAATGGAAAAATGTAGAATTTCTCTTTCTTTTTGAATTAGCAGGTGTACATATAAGAAACAATGGTTTTGTGCATCTCCGGAGATCGCCTTCAATGATCTCCGGAGACCATAACAAAGAACAGTGACACCTGGGTTTTGAAGATTTGGGGAAATGACTCTCCAGAGCTCTGCAAGTGTCTGGAATATCTCTGGAGCTCTACGAGTGCCTGGAATATCTCTGGAACTGCAGACAGGAACAGCTATCTTCGGAACCTCCTGAGAACAGGGCATGTTCTAGTCAGAGCCACCAATCAGACACTTCAGCAGCAATCCTAACACTCCCCTTACTTCACTCAAATCATCACCTGAGTGATGAAGGGTCAACTATCAGTTAAACTACTGAAGTTTTATCTTTCCAAAGATTTTGCATAAGTTACGAATTGAACTAATCCAATATTCTTATTTTCAGGGCTTTGATGCCCAAGTGTATTAAGATCTAAACTTAGACCTCTGAGTGGACTTCTGTTCCACTCAAGTCTACCCTTTTGCATGATGATCTTTCATAAGTTAGATAGTTAAGTACAAATAAGAGATGGTGTCATCTCCTAGAAAGACTGATAGATAAGTTCAGTGATATATCATCACTCGTTTTATATATACTTTCAGAGATAGTAATAAAACAACAATGATAAGATTATTCTGATTTTCGGAGATTTTAGTTCTATTATAGCCATACATTTCTCATGAATATAGAAATGAATGAATTGGACTGAATTTAGTTAGATCATCTTTTGTGCTGATTTCCTGCAATAGCCTTCAGCCTCAAAGGTGCGGAGCAAGGGCCCACTCTCACCAATCAGGCAGGAGGCTAGTATCTCTATTTTATTGTTTCAAGTTTTCTTTTATAAAAGTATTTCCTATTTTAGTAGATAGATGCATGTTATCGTTCTTTGCTTTCAGTACATTTCCTATTTTATTCTGTTTTACAGCATTCATTACATTTATTCAACAAGCAGATAGATTAGTCATTCTTTTAAGCTTTAGGATTAGCTATAAACTGGTCACTTAGAATCCCTAGTTGCAGACAGCCACGGACATAGCCTTGGTTCTTTGACATCTGAAAATAGATTAAATGATGAGGTACAGCGACAACCCGTCAAGGACCATAACAAAATTCCCTTCATAGGTTGAACTATTTTATGTTTCCCTGGTTATCAATGGAAAAACAGTCAGGAATTATATGCTTGATTCTGAAGCATCAACAAATATCATGCCTTTGGCTATCATGCAGCAGGCTGGGTTAAAAATAGACAAGGCATGTGGGAAATGCTATGCAATGGATGGTAGGGAAGTACTTGTCATTGGAATCATGAAAAATGTAGATTTTAGACTAGCAGCATATCCTGAAAAGGCCTACAAAATGAATATAACAATTGTTGATATCAGGCCACAGTATGACATGTTGTTAAGAAGATGGGCAACATTGATTGGTGGGAGTATGCAATTAGATCTGTCATATTCTATGATCCCAATGAATGGTAAGGATGCCAAACTGATCAGAGAAGAAAGGTCATCAAAAACAGTTGAGGATCAAGAATCAGAGGAGCATATATGTTTTGTGGACACTGACTGTGACAATTTTAGAGTTGTCTCAGATGATAAAGAGGATAAAGGGAGAGACGTGCATTCAAGAACTTGACCAACAGGGTCTCTGGACCATGTACTTTGATGGAGCTTGTTTGAAGGAAGGCTCTGGTGTTGGAATTGGTCCCCAACTGGTAGGCTTCTAAGATTCTCTTTCTTTTTGAAGTTTGCCTATACAAATAATATTGTAGAGTATGAAGCTCTGTTATTAGGATTGAACGTAGCCCTGAAGCATGGAATCAAGATGCTCAAAGTGTTTGGGGATTCAAAGTTAGTTGTTTCCCAAGTCAGAGACAAGTATGCATAAAAAAATAAGAGATTAAAATAGTGTAAGCATGCTGTTTGGGATATAATTGAATTGTTTGATGCTTTTTCAATAAACTGGATTGAGAGATCGAAAAATGTCAGGGCAGATTTTCTAGCTAATGTAGCCATAAGGCCAGATGATATAACTCTATCAAATGTTACAAATGTTGAAGTCATACTTAGACCTATAGTGCCAGATAATGTATGCAACTGGCAAGTGTTTGATGATGATAAAGATTTGCTGAGATTCCTACATTGTATTGATGAGTATGAGAACCAAGAAATAGATTTTTAGAACTTTGTAGAGGTTGTAGATGGAAAAGAAACCCTCTTAGGGAAAGAAATAATTCAACTCAAGACAAATAAAATCCCTAGAGGGCTAGTTGCTTTAGAGAGAGCTTTTGACAACAGGGACCAATTTGTTACAAAGGTATCTCCAACAAACAAGAATGATTTGGAGGAGATAAACTTGGGGACATTTCATGCTCCCAAAAAGGTATGCATTGGCAAACAACTCAAGCCACATATCAGAACTATGCTGATTGCACTACTTAGAAAGTATAAGCATGTTTTTGCCTAGTCATATGAGGACCTGAAAGCTTATAGGGAAGATTTATTTCAGCATGAAATCCCTTTGAAGTCTAGAGCTAAACCATTTAGACAAAAACAAAGGCCTATCAACCCAACTCTAGCTCCTAAAATGTAGGAAGAACTTATGAAGCTTAGGGAGGCTGGAATAATCATGCCTATTAGGCACTCAACTTGGGTGTCTAACCTTGTCCCAGTTAGAAAAAAGAATGGTGACATAAGACTTTGTGTGGATTTTAGAAATTTGAATATATCTTCTTTGAAGGACAATTATCCATTGCCAAACATGGAGGCCATGTTGCAGAAGGTGACTGGCTGTGAGCTTCTATCCATGATGGATGGATTTTCAGGGTACAATCAAGTGAAAGTGAAAGAATCAGAACAATTCAAGACTACTTTCACTACTCCATGGGGAACATATGTATATGTGAGGATGCCATTTGGACTAACAAATGCGGGTGACACATTTAAGAGGGCAATGGATGTTGCTTTTGCAGGATTGATTGACTTAATCTTGGCTGTATATCAAGATGACTTGACTGCTTATTCAAAAAAGGAGGAGTAGCACTATATGCATTTGGAGAAGGTCTTTATTAGAGCATTAGAGTATGGCATCTCACTCAACCCAAAGAAATGTGCTTTTGGGGTTGTGGAAGGAAAACTGCTTGGACACGTTGTTTCCAAAGATGGAGTCAAGATTGATCCTGAAAGGGTGGCTGCAATTGACAAAATTCAGATCCCTAGAACAGTGAAAGGTGTTCAGTCCTTCTTTGGACAAATTTACTTTGTTAGAAGATTTGTGCCTAACTTTGCAGAGACCACTAAAGATATCTCTAAGATGCTGAAGAAAGGTGCAACTGTCAAATGGGAAAATGAAGTGATTAAATCATTTCAGAGTATAAAAGAGGCTATAAAGATGGCTCCTGTGTTAAAATCTCTTGATTTTTCTAAGCCATTTCAGTTATTCTCATTTGCTTCTTTCCATACTATTGCTGCATGCTTATTACAAAAGAATACAAAAGGTTTTGAACAACCTATAGCTTTCTTTAGCAAGTCATTGCAGGCTGCTGAGTTGAAATATGACATCATGGAGAAGCAGGCATATGCACTAGTTAGAGTAGTTAAAAACTTCAGGCCATATTTGGTAGACTCTCGGATAGTTGCATATGTACCTCATCCAGCAATCAAAGATATATTTACTCAACATGAGGTAACTAGAAGGAGATGCATATGGATAAATAAATTGTAGGAATTCAACATTGAAATACAGATCACTAAACTAGTAAGAGGACAAATTTTGGCAAAACTGATGACACAGTCAAATCTAGAGGCATGCCAAGTGAATGTGGTGCATAATGAAGTTATAAATATGTCACAATCTAAGTGGTACAAGGACATTGTATATTATTTGCAAAATCTGAACTGTCCTACCCACCTCAGTGATAATCAGATAAGGACCTTGAAGCTACATGTTATTAAGTACATCATTATTCAAGGAGAGCTGTATTGGAAAAATCCTGATGGTGTATTACTCAGATGTGTGAATGAGGATCAGGCTAGGGATATTCTAAGCAACATGCACAATGGAGATTGTGGTGGGCACTATGCTGCCCAGACAATAGCCCACAAAATTCTTAGAGCAGGCTATTGGTGGCCAACTCTCTTCTCAAACGCACACAAAATAGTAAGAAAATGTGAATCTTGCCAAAGGTTCTCAGGAAAGCTAAGATATCAAGGTGCATTACCCTTAGGACTATAACTGTAGAAACTCCATTTCAGCAATGGGGGATTAATTTTATAGGGGAAATCTCAGAAAAATCAAGTGGAGGGCATAGTTGGATTTTGGTTGCCACTGATTACTTCACTAAATGGATTGAGTCCATTCCAACTAAAAAAGCTACAAGCAAAGTGGTGATGGATTTTATTCTAGAAAATATTATTATCAGATTTGGAGTACCAGCCAAATTGGTCACAGATAATACTATGTGCTTTAGGTCTGGTGAGTTTATTGATTTTTACAACAATTACAGAATTGATTTGTCTCATACATCACCATATCGTCCACAAGGGAATGGTCAGGTAGAGTCAAGCAACAAAAGTCTCATGAAAATAATCAAAAGGACGATAGATAAAAACAAGAGGTCTTGGGATTCAAAGCTAAAGTTGGCATTATGGGCTGACAGGGTGACAGTAAAAAGAGCAACTAGAAGGTCACCTTATGAATTAGTATATGGTGCAGTAGCTAGATTGCATGTGAACAACCTCCTGCTAGTTTATAAATTCATCTAAGGGAATGATGAGGAGATTGGAGACCCAATGACTGAAAGAATAAATCAGCTGGTTGCACTAGATGAAATAAGAAGGGAAGCATAGAACACAAACATCAAGACATAGCAAAAGGTGAAGTATCTGTTTGATAGAAGGGCTACAGAGAGAAGGTTTCAGATAGGTGATCTGGTCCTTATGTGGAAAGCAAAGAGCCAGGATAAGGGCAAACATGGTAAATCTGAGCCCTTATGGTCTAGCCCATACCAAATTAGCACTATTCATAGGGATGATTCTTATTTTCTCCAGGCCCTCAATGGTGAACTACTGGATTTGCCTGTGCATGGTAAATTCCTTAAAGCTTTTTTCTCATAAATGAGTACCTTATGTGCACACTGTAAACTAGGTGTAAATATTTTGTACATGCCTTGTATAGTCGGTCGTGTTTTGAGTTTTGGGTTTTGTATGGTCTACCCCAGAGTAGTCTAGTCCTCGCTGCAATCTTGCACCTGCACGTCCCCAATCTGAGCCTGTGTTAGTACTCATTTATGTTTAGGGTTTTAAGTTTGAGTATTTGCAGGTTTTGGTTTTTTTTCATTCAAACCCTGAAATTTCTGTGTCTTGGGGACTTGCATTATCTTTTCTATTTTGGTGGTGAGCTTCTGTGGCGGGTTCCCAATTACAAAGTTTCATCCTCATGCTTTAGTATTCATAGGTTGACTGGCCTCCACGCAATGTTTCACCAGTTTTTCCCATCGCATTCAAGAAAAATGTTAAGTGTTTGTACATGCAAGTGTAAATGTATGTTGGCAGGCTTGAAAATCTCAATCAGCTTCCAAAAATAGTGAAAAACTGAGTTATATGCATTTCTGAATGCATATCGAGTTGTATATACAAGGGGGAATCTTTCACAAGATTCTAGGAATATGTCGCTGTTGTATATCAGGTTTGCTTGTATGTGTTTTGTTGTACATCCTAATATACATCAGCTGCATGCATTTGAAAGATACAAGGAAAAATACACAAAGGTGGAATATTCCTTGAAGATTCCCTGTTTGTATGTGAGAAGGTTTGTATGTTTGACATACAAAGGTACTAGTATACTTTTGCTACAATGCAGCAGGGAGATGCATGTGGTGGGGCCCGCGAACAAACAAAGGGTGAATGTATGTCTGATATACAATTAAATGTGCAAGCAAAATATACAAAAGGAAGGGATACATGCTAGACTTCAGGGGTTTTTTGAATCCAATGGATAAGGGGCAGAGGTCCGTTGTATGTATATCGCATTTGTATAATGCGATAAACAAAGAAACATACAATGAAGAAATATGCATTCCAGACCTGAAGGAGAAGTCAGATGCAGTGGATAAATTTTTGAGATCTGCTTTGTATGTATGAAGCATTTGTATATGCAATTATACATTAGGATATGCAAGTAAGAGGACATTCAACCCGAATGCGATGGAGGAATAAAATGCTACAAATAGTGATTTGAGGTCTGTGGGTCATATAAAGCGCTTGTATATGCCGATATACAAGCCGATGTGCAATGGAAGAGATACAAGCTAGATTTGAACCGATTCTCAAATTGCTTTTATAAAATATGAAGTTCGGCTTGTATATAAGGTGCTTGTATATGCTTTTGCATGTACAAGGCGATAGGTGCAAAATGGGGAAGGCGAAAAGTTAGCAGTAGGAGTATGTAGTGCCTGCGTGGCGTGATAAATCAAGTGGGTGACGTTTCAGCATTTTTTGGAGCTGTTTATTTTGGCAATGGAATCAAAATCGATGGCTATCTTTCAAGTTCACAGCAGCGATAGTTTTTTGTATCCGCAGCCGCGTTTGGGCAGGAAAAATTCCAGAGGCTTGCTGCTGCTGCGTCTTCAGGGGCTTGCGGGTAGATGAAGCATTGATGGCAGATTTGCAGAGGATGGACGATGGAAAAGACAGGCCAACCACCCAATTGAAAATGAAAATCCTTGAGCAGCGGTGCAGATCCCGATTCCACCTGCTCATTCCTCTTTCTCTCCACAGCATTGAATATTTGTGAGCGCCATTCCTCATGCATTAAATCTGGCAGATTTTTGATTTGCCTTGTAATTAATTTTTGCTGGGTACACAGTCTTGGTATAAAAGCCAAACTATGTTACTCATTGTTGTTGAAAACTAGACAAATTTTTGGTGTTGTAATAAGATACGACTTCATTGGTGGCTCTATCTTGGCTATCTTGTGAGTTTATGAGTCTCATGTTGTATGTTTTTATGCATAAATCTACTGATATCATGCTGATTTAAATGAGTAATGCTATATTGCATGTGTTCTATTATCTATCTCCAAATTGAGTGTGTTATTCTTATGAATCTAAGCATTTGAGGGGTGTTTATGATTCTAGAATATAGGTTTGCTGTGTTGAATGCATGATTTTTTACTTTTGCTCAAGGAGTAGATTAAATGTTTCAGATCAAGTGTTGGGAAGAAGACATTGCAATAGGGATATCAATAAGTAGAGATAACAAGATACTCTGTTTGGGGAAGTATCTGTAAGGTAGATACTAAAAATCCCCTTGATATCCAGTCTTTGGTATATGTTTATGCTAGCCATTCACATGTGTATGTCTATTGACTCCGAGCCCTGGATAGGCTCTGATCCAGTCTTGTATTAAGGTTGCAACCCAAAGTCTCAGTTTTGCATCCAAACATAAATTCAAACTCAAACTTCATATACAAACCATTAGGACTATTAGAAGTAGTTTTAGGAACCAAAATCCTCTATCTACAACTGAATATAGGCCCAAAGCTAGCCCCTTTGTACTTATCTCATAGTTTTGGTTTGCATAATAGAGGATTTATCTACTTTGTGTTAGCATCCTAGTCTTTGCACAGTTATATTTCATGGATGTTGAGTAGGGAGTACCCCCCTTGGTTCTGCAGAGCCTAAAGAAGAAGAGGAGATATCTATAGAGTCTATCTCCTATACTGTTGGCCCCTGGCCCGGGAATCCTATTGATCAATGATGGCTACCTTGTAGGGATAACTGGGAATAAGCATCCAGTCTGGGAAAAATGCCAACAATCAGCATGACAATACCCATCGGCAGTTCAAATTGAAGTCTCCCCTTGGCCGATGTACATACAAGGCCGATATACATTTGGTGGGTCACGCTGGCATACAAAGAAGTTTGTATGTGTTCGGTGTACAAACCAGAATGTATATCGAAATATGCAAGTGTGATATACATTCCCGAGATGCATTGGCCAGACCCAAAAAGGTATGCAATGTAGTTGATAAAGGTTGGAGTCCAGATGAATGCATGTTTTTGCTTGTATGTTTGCATTGCATATGCGATATACAAGGCGAACATACAAAGGAATATATACATGCCGAACCTAATTTAATAGTCAAATTTGATGAATTCAACCCTGATGTCTGTGGCTTGCATGCATATGGCATTGTATATGCTGATATACAAAAGATTGAGATACAAGGCTCAGATTTGAAAACTATCTCAATTTGTTTCATAAAATTTAAAATCTGCGACATGTATATTGCATTGTATGTATGCAATATACAAAATAGAAAGATGCAAAAGGAGATACAAGTCAGACCCGAGTAGAATTTTGATTTGTTCTATACAGATTTGGGGTCCATCTTGTATGTTAAATAGTTGTATGTATATACATTGGCATATACAAATATGCATTTGAATATACATATACAAGGCGAAAAAGGAGCAAAAGTGGCAGACAAGGCAAAATGAGGGTCAGCGATGGGAAAAGTCAGTGAAGCAAAGGGCATCTGCGTGGCATATTTCCATTGATTGACAACTAGACAACATGATTTTGAGCTACAGATCTCAGCAGAAGGAGGGAAAATTGATGGCCATCTTTTAAACTTTCAACATCGAAGGATTTCCCATGCTCATTGCATCTTTTCTGGTGGCAATCTTCATAGTACGGACCATTGTTGCATCTTACGGGTTGGTATGCCATTAATGGCAAAAGAATTGCAGAGATATGGTTTGATTGATAAGTCAACTATCTAATCGATGAGGAAAATCTTCAGGCGGTGGTACAGATCCTGATCTCACCTGCTTTTCTTCCTCCTCTCTAGTGCATTCAATGTTTTGGGTGCCATTCTCATGGTGCTTTGTATTTGGGGGAATTTTGAAATGCCAGTGTAATTAATGTTGGGTACACTCTCCTGCTATATATAGCAGACTGTGTTACACATTGTAGGTGGTGGAAGACTTAGGCATTTTTGGGGAAAAAATAATGAAAGATAGAGTATTTTCTTGGCTGTTTTATCTCTTTTGGAGTTTATGAGTTTCATCTGAATGCACCTTGCACAAATGTTCAGTTTCTTGTCATTTTATATGAAAAATGCATTATTGCATGTGTTTATCTATTTGTCTCCATGTGTTGTATGCATTCTCTTCTTTTGAATCTGGTTGATAATGGTTTCTTAGATTCTAGGGTATGGATTTTTGTATCACATGCTTAATCTTTAACTTCCATTCAAGGAGTGGATTAAATTTTTTTAGGTTGAGTATGGAGAAGATTGTATGTCAGCTGGGATGTATGTAAGTAGAGACAATTAAATACTTATCCTTGGGTGGTGTTTGTAAGGTAAACACCAATCTGACCCCTTGAAACTTGAATGTCAGTGCAAATCATTCACTTGTATATGTCTAGTTGACTCCTTGCCCTGAGATAGGCACCGGTCTGCTTCTAGATTAGTAGTTATGATCCAAAACCCCCTGTCTTCCATCCAAAATATCAAAACAAATCATTCCATTTTTCCAACATGTTAGTTGTAGGAGTAGGAATAGGACCCCTGTATACTCTCATCCTCAACTAGTTAGTTATGTCTAAGAATGTTGCCAAACTTGTGATGTATCATGCATATTTTGGTCCAAACATGAGAGTATTTTGCCTGTTGTTGTAAAGCTAAATATTTCTATCATTGGGTGAGTCAAAGCAAAATCTTTAGCTATAGGGATACCCCCCTTGGTGTGGCAGAACTAGAAGTGAAGGGGAGGTAGCTCACGCAACCTCCTGTATTAGTTGGCTGAATCTGCCCATGCATTGGAACTGGCAAACCCACTGCTGATTCGGAAGAACTCCAACACACTCATTGGGGGCAGTTCCTTCTACCCTTCATCGTTCCATAAAGTTTGTTTTCAAAGATAAACTTCATACCATTCATGCTGATCCTGAACCTAACATCTATTTACAAATTGAATCACAAAAGTAAGTTGTTCATTATAAGATCTTAAACAATTTGAAAGTTGACTTGTCAACTCCTCTTGCCACAAAAAATGACATGCAAGAGTCTAAACAATCGGATGCATTTCTTGGTGATGATTGGGGATCATTAGATTTTACATCACCCTCCATAGGTGAATGCAAAACTAATAACCCTATCTCTGAAACATCAAATTTTGTGTCGATATCATCTAAAAAGTCAAATTCAAAAGTCTCCTTGGTAACAAACATGGATAATACTTTTACTTACACTACAGATTATGAGACTTATGCAACCCCACCTTCTTCTAAAGAAATGGCTTCTCTCTATGGTTGAGGATTTTAGATCCTCTATAAGAATTGTGATTATGTAGGTAATGGTTGTGGTATTAATCAACAAGGGATTCGGGTACCGATAGAATCTGCTTCACACCTTTACTCAAGTGACATTGAATATAACCCTTTCAAGGAATCTAAAGCCCGTAGACGTCCTAATTTTAATGTGAACACAATCTCAACACTTAATTTAATTTTTCCTGAGATGATTGACACTAGTTGTCCTCTAGGAGAAATCCCCTTAGACGTCTTTTCAACGGATGAAGCAATAATTGAATTCTTGGGTGCTTATGATAATTTTCCCTGTTATCATCATAAACATGGATTAACTTATTGTTTGAACAGCGCTACATATTTTGGAAGGACCACTAACAAAATACATACCACTGTAAAATCTGAGGAATAATCTGAAGAATTACTGCAACCACACAATTTCTTAGACCACAATACTTTGCTTAATGGGAAGACTATTGATGTTTTCATGGAAAAAGATAACACTGAAAAGATTATACCTATTGGTGATTGTTTAAGTGTGGAAGAAAAAGAAGAAATGATGAAACTTTTACACGAATTTTATGAATTGTTTGCTTGGAATTATTCAGATATGCCTGGTATTGATCCTCAGATTGTAACACATAATATTGTACTGAAACATGATGCTAAGCCGTTTAAACAAAATATTCGTAAGATGAATACTAAGATTGCATTACTCGTCAAGGCTGAGATAGAAAAGCTTTTACAAGCTGGTTTTATCCACTCTATTTACTATTCACCTTGGATTTCAAATATTGTTGCTGTTGCTAAACTTGATGGCCATATTTGAATGTGTCCTAATTTTAGAGATTTGAACCTTGCATCTTTAAAAGATGTTTTTCCTCTTCTGAACATTGATATGATTGTCAATTCAATAGCTGACCATGAATTACTTTCCTTCATGGATGGATTTTCAGGATATAATCAAATCTTCATAAACCCTCAAGATCAGTATAAAACAACTTTTATAACACCTTGGGGTACATTTTGTTGGGTAGTCACATCATTTGGATTTAAGAATGTTGGAACAACTTACCAACATGCCATGACCCTTATCTTTCATGATTACATGCACAATATCTTAGAGGACTATGTCAATGACATCTTGGTGAAGTCTATTCATTGGTAAGATCACATCATGACTCTTCAACAGATCTTTAAGCGAATAAAGAAATACAACATCTGATTGAATCCCTGTAAGTGTGTATTTGGAGTAGACAGTGGAAAACTATTGGGATTTATAGTTTTGAACCATGGTATTGAATTAGATACGAAAAAGATTGACACAATTGTTAACATGCCATCACCTAAAAACATATCTCAACTTCGTAGCTTGCAAGGGAAGATATAGGCCATCTGCTGATTTGGCTCACAACTCACAGATAGGACTCACCCTTTTACTCAACTACTGAAGAAGGATTCAAAATTTCAATGGAACTCAGAATGTTAGAAGGCTTTCGAAGATTTAAAAAGTTATCTCGCTAAGCCTCCCATTTTACAACCCACTGTTTCTGATAAGCCTTTCCTTTTATATACCTCAACATCTAATAATGCCCTTGCAACATTATTAGCACAACATAATACTGAAGGCAAGGAATGTACTTTATATTACATCAGTCGAACATTGCTTGAATATGAAGTGTGATATGTACTATCATTGAAAAACAATGCATGGCTCTTGTCTTCGCAACGCAAAGCTTAGACATTATCTTTTAAATGCTGAGATACATGTAATTGTGAAGTCTGATCCCTTGAAACATCTATTTGCTAAAATGGATTTGTTAGGTTGTCTAGCTAAATGGGTTATGTTGTAAATTAAATTTGATTTAAAGTTTATTTCTCAAAAAGTGATTAAAGGACAAGTGTTAACTGACCATTTAGCCGAGGCACTTTCCCCCTTTGTTATACGAAATCAGGAGACATTTCCTGATGATCAAATATTAAGTATGGATAAAGATGACAAATGGGAATTATATTTTGATGGATCAAGATGTCAAACTAGCTCTTGTGCTGGTGTTATACTAGTATCTCCCTTAGGTAAGCCAATTCCTATGTCTTATCATCTAAATTTCTCATGCATGAACAACATTGCTGAGTATGAAGCTCTCATCACAAGACTTCATGTTGCCTTGGATTTAAACATCAAAAACATCACTATATATGGTGATTCTTAACTAGTTGTAAGACAAATAACTGGATCATATCAAGCAAAACAGGATAAAATGTCTCAATACCATGACTTTGCCCTATCTTTGTTACAACAATTTACATCCTTCTTGATTGATACTATACCTAGAAAAGACAATCAGCACGCAGATGCAATGGCAAGTACAACTTCCCTTATATCCTCTACTAATTTGCTTGATGAATACATCTTTATTGTTCACAATCTTAAGTCACTTGTATTAGATGAAATGGTATCTTCAGACATTAACCTTTATTATAATATGAATTTCGATGAATGGTTCTCCCATATATTCAACTATTTGCATGATGGAACCATCCCTAATTCAACATCTAAAAATGCTCGAGCTCACCTACACAAACTTGTAGCACACTATATCATTCTATCTAATGTTTTATACAGACAAAGCTATAATGGTGTTCTTCTCCGATGTCTTAGTAATTTGGAGATACCGATAGCTTTAGAAGAAGCTCACTCTTGTGCCTGTGGAGGGCATTTTGGAGGAAAATCATTGGTACAAAAGCTAATTCATATGGGGTATTATTGGCAATGGATGGAACAAGATTCCTTTTGCTTATGTCAAGAAATGCCTGCAATGTCAAAAACATCAACACCTAATCCGAGCACCTACCCAGGAATTTCATGCCCAAGTCTCACCTTGGCCATTTTACGTTTGGGGCTTAGATCTAATCAGTAAAATTTCCCTACCCTCTTCTCAAGGACACACCTTTATAATCATTGCTACCGACTACTTCACAAAGTGGGTCGAAGCTATTCCTCTACGATCCACGACCGTTGAAGTAATTTGTCATTTTATCCAAGACAACATAATCTCTCGATTTGGTATTCCTTCCTCCTTGGTTTCTAATAATGGCATGCCATTCAAAAAAAGGATGTGAAGAAATTTCTAGAAAAATATCACATTCAACATCACTTCTCTATGCCTTACTATCCTCAATTGAATGGTCAAGCAGAAGCTTCTAACAAGGTTATTAGACAAATTCTATGAAAAATCATTAATAAACATTAGAAAGATTGGCATACTCAATTATCCTATGCATTATGGGCTTATAGAACAAGTATTCGTATGGCTACTGGAACTACCCCGTATAATCTTGTTTATGGCGCTGATGATGTAATGCCCTTGGAAATTGAGATTCCTTCATTGAGAGTTTCCTTGAGAGATATTATTGATGATGACATAGAATGTGAAAAAAGATTACAACTTGAGATACTGGATGAAAAGTGTATTAATGCTCTCGAGCATCTTAAGGCCCATCCGAAGAGTATACAATTGTCGTACAATGAGCATGTTATACATCGTTCATTCGACGCTGGAGATTTGGTACTATATGAAAATCAACGCAATGTAAATGCACCTCTTGGAGAAAAAGGAAAGTTTAGCTCTAATTGGCTCAAACCGTACGTAATTACTAAAGCCTTTAGATCAGGAGCATATAAGTTAGCTAATGAACAAGGTACATTGCTTAAAGAACCCATTAACATTGCACACCTCAATAAATTTTATGCTTAAGATTATATGTTACATGTTACTTTAAAGCAAACCTTATTAGCTAGTTTAGCTTCAATTTTGACAAGATATAATTATTTTTGTCTTAATTCATTTAACATAGAAATATTTCATGGTTAATCATTATGGTATCTTATTTAAACATGCTTTATTAAGATCACCTTTGTATTAACTATGTATAGCATAGAATGTTGGTTATGTGTGAAATTCGTCAATCATTGTGCTTTTTACTATATATTCTACAAAGAATTGTTTAGTATCACATTAGCATTAATTATATTTCCACATAAACATTTACATTTATCACTAGTTGCATTTTACATAAATCACATGTGATAGATTAGACAACAATAGAAACAACAATAAGAAAACATCATATATATATCATCATCAATTTACATATACATCCGAGTTGACTATCCCGTACATCAAAATGGGATGTCATAGTACATAATATATACATCACATAGCTCAACCTTGGTCACCTGTACCCTCAGAACCTCATGGTATGTGTGTGATGGAGGCCTGACCATGTGTGGCTATGGATCACGAATGACTCCTAGAGACACTCCACGATCGTAACCCCCTGATCTCTCCCCTTAGTCCTAGCACCTCGTCATGTGACTCCTAGTACATCTGCTGATATCAATCTCACTCAGAAATGGCTCTCTCTAGCTCTACCTAGATCCTATCTCTATCAGATCTCACATGACGCAACTTAGGAAGTAAGATCTCATTGGTGACAGGATCCCTCTTAGGTGTGCGTGTTGCTATAGCCTACTCTCATAGTGTGTGGAGCTCCGCCTCTGCACCTTCAACTCTCTGAAGGAACTCATCTCTCCCCCATGAAGAGAGATCTAGAATGGACTCCACTGATAACCTATATCTGACAAAAGGCATAAATATCTCCGCATGTCACCCTGGAGATGGCTGTGGCAAATACCCCGTTCGCACTTGTCACTCGGCCACATTGACATGAACTATCTTTTCTATGGCATGACTCACAAGGTCGCGCCATGTGTCTATCCCAATTGCAAAATGAAAACAAAATAGTAATCAATATTTCATATAGACATCATATATAAATAACTCAAAAAGCAAATGCGTATATACAAAGTATCCTACCTGGATCTCCATCTCACCAAGACAGTGTTGGCAAGAGACACTATATGGATTCATGGTTGTTGTCATTGATGGCAACAAAGGTCATTCCACATATCCGCAAGTCATGTTATATCTCTACCGGAAGTCAGATTGAAGATTGTTGTGGTCCGGTGAACAAGAACAGAGCATGTGGCAAGGTCCGACAGATTGGTCCGGATCTCTCAGAGGAAGTGTCTTGGCACAGTGCGGATCTGGGGAAGTCAAGAGGACTATCTTGAGTAGTATATTCCAAGGATTTAGCCTCCGGAGATGGACAAAGAAAAAGATATGAATAGTTGAGTACCGGATTCCTGAGAGACAGTGAAAACAGAGGAAGAACTGACTGACTGAGTATCAAACTACTTTCCGGATGTGTTACAGATGATGATAAAGGTTGCGGAGGCATGAATCATGTTTGGCCGACATAATTGATGATATCTACAAACATATGCTTGATCCGCATTGCTTGGTGAGCAAGGATTCAGCCGACAGAACTAAGTTTGTAAGAAACTAGACTGTTCCGGATGCCGACTAGAAAGATGATGAAATTACTTGTGCGGATATATATAGAGGATGGATTTAGTGGTAAAGTGTGTGTGAGCGAAAAGGATATGCGAACAAGTCCAGAGTAGAGCAGAAGTAGCAAGAAGGATCCGGTATGTGAAAGGATAGCAGACTAAAGAACAGAGGAAAGATGAAGTGCAGCAGATCAGTATACTGTACCTAACCGGAACTGAACTCCAGCATATGCAGATGCTTCCAATCAGTTCAAGACTGTGATTCTTATCACTTTGTAAGACAGTGTGTCTTCTTGTAGGCAGTGAGCCTCTTGTGAGCAGTGTGCTCGGGCAGTGAGCCCTAATTGGCAAGTGCCATTTTTGTAATTTCCTATTCTTCTAACAGAGAATAATTCTTGGGTTAATCACCCCGTGGTTTTCTCCCTTAACAGGGTTTCCACGTCAAAAATACTGTGTCATGTGTTTCTTATTTCATGGTTAATGTTTTGTGTTTGATTTTATGCTGCTTCAATTAAGAGGAAAGTTCATTAAGGGAAATAATTAGGATAACTGATTCACCCCCCCCCCTCTCAGTTATCAACAATTGGTATCAGAGCAAAGTTCCTCCTAATAGAGCCTAACAGCCTGAGGAAGATCTGGGATTTCAAATGGATGCATATGGTTTAAGGGAGCAACTCAAGACTGCCCTTGAGGATCTTGAACAGTCAAATTCTGAAGTCAGTGAATTAAAGGAAAGACTCAAACAGGCTGATGAATTCATGAGAGAATTAAAAGACAAATTAAGTCTCTCTATGAAAAAGAGAAAGGAGCTGCTTCAACAGTTGGCAAGACAAAGTGAAGAAAGCAATACAAGTGAGGAATTGACTGAGCAAACCAAGTTATGTGAAAAGTTATCAAAAGAAGCCATTATGTTAAGACATGAAATGGAATCAGGAACTATAAAGTTTACTCAAGAGATTGAAGAAAAAAGAAAGGCTGAAGACAATCTAAGACAATCTCTTAAAGAAAAATCAGAAGAATGCCACCAGATGGACAGGATTATCAGACACCTTGAATCTGATCTTGAAGATTCCAAAGATAATGAAGGAAAACTTGAGGATCAAATTGCCTCTCTCAAAAGAGACCTTCAAACAGCAAATGAATATAAAGAGAAATTCAAGATAAGTTCTGCTCAACTTGAAATTCTTCTTGGAAGTCAAAAGAGGACAGATGACAAGTATGGCTTGGGATATGAGAAAGGAGAAAGCTCCGGATCCGGTCAGAGGAATCTTGGATCAGAAAATCCAAGGAGGAGGCCTAGAAGACCTCCGGTAAGACAGCCAAATGCTCAAAAATATCCATCCTTCAATGGATACTGCCACAGCTGCAACCATTTTGGTCACAAAGCTAATCAGTGCAGAATGAGAATGAATCAGATTAACTCATCCTTCTCCGGACAGTGCTTCAACTGCAAAAGGTATGGACACAAATCCCATGAATGCAGAATTATGCAAGTAAACAAATCATTCAAAGGTAGATGCTTTACATGCAATAGAGTAGGTCATATGGCTAATCAATGCAGATCAAGGGGATATCAGTTAAATATGCAAAGAAATGTTATTTGCCAAATCTGCAATAGGTCCGGTCATAATGCTAAAGTCTGCAGAAACAAGAATCAGGACAAAAGAGGTCCGGTGTATAATCAGAATCAAGACAAGGGTAAACAAAAGATGAATGCGGATGAAGTTAGGAATCAGATGAGCAAGATTTGGGTGAAGAAAAGCTCAGAGAATGTAGAGGTTGGATCCGCACCAGATTCTGGTGCTGATATTTCTTCCGGAAATTAAAAAATGAGCTCAGGCTCAGGGGGAGACTCAAAGAAGATTCTGTTCCCCCAGCCAAACAAGTTGTGCCGGACGTGGCACAAGATGCGGATTAAAGGGTTTGTAGATATAAGTCCTGAGATGCCTCAGTCAAGTTTTCAGAGGTCCGCATGGAGTTATGAAGAAGCTGTGTTCGACTAAGTTAGACCTGTTCAGGGAGGTGCTCCGGTATGATAAAGGATTACAAAAAGGTCCGGAGAGATCCGGAAGTGCACGATCTTGTCTTGCGGATTGGACAGAGTGTTTGGGATGTTCTTGTAATATGTTACCTAGATTTATTCATGATTTAAAGATCCTGATGATATTCAGTGATCAGGACTAATCCGGGATACTCCAAGCTGTCCAGACATGGTAAACCGGAATAATGCAGGTGAAGCATTTATTGCAGACAGATATTAGGGTTTGCGGAGCAATATAAGGGATTTCTCAAAAGTTATCTGCTCATTCTACACTTGAGAAGAAGCGAATAGTGGAGCTCTGCAACAAGGTTCATCAAGCACACCAAGGATCTCCTGCCGAAGCTATTGCATAAAGAAATCAATCCAACCACTCCGTGCAAACCGAAGGCGCATAAGGTATTCTTCGTTTTTCATTGCCTCACTGCAAATCTTTGAAGAATGGCTACTCCAAACATAGTTAAGATCTCTGATAGACCTCGCCCCTCATTCAAGAAACATCCCTACAAATCTTTGGAGGTAGATCCACTAGGAGCCTTCTCTAGTGTTCCCCACGGAGTCTTACATACTGAAGATATTAGGGTTTACATACACGCAAACATTGAGGAATTTGGGGAATTCAAATTAAGAGACCTCTATCACAAGCAACTGATAGATAATGCTTTTGAGCTCAAACCAGAGTATAAGGATATCCAGAAGAAACAGTTTGAGCAATTCATTCATTTCCCTAGCTTTGAAGAAGATGAATGGGTCCGGTATGTACTGAGCAGGATGCATGACAACTTCCTTTGGCTAGATAGACCCTGTAAGATCACAAAAGAAGCAATTAGAGCAGTAACTGGTCTATACTCTTCCGGGGGGGTACCTATCCTCAAATCTGTCAAGAACAACGTTGTAACTGAGGCCACCGGATCAAAATATGATAAGAGGGCAATGACCATTGAAGATATTTCGGATCCGGATATCAAATATGCATCAATGATAATAGGATACAAGATCTATCACTCCAGCAGGGAGAATTCTGTATCCGGAACTGCAATATACACAGCATATGAAATGCTAAGAAAGAATGCAGATTTTGATCTTTGTGAACTACTACTAAGCCAATTGATGGAAAATGTACAGAAAATCAAGAAAGACAAGAAGAACTCCTTTAAGTATGGTACTCTCATTGTATGTCTCTTCTTTTACTTCATGAATGAGCTACCCGGAACAAGTGGATGGGTATGGCAGAATGACACACCTGTTGCAGTCCAGATAAGAGACTATCTGCATGGACTTGGGGATGCAAAAGCGAGGAATACAGCTCTATGGGGATACTTCAAAAACTTTCAGAGCATGATGCAAGCAAGAGAGAGAATTCCCCAGTCTCTCATCGAGAAATACAAGGACTCAGTATGTTTTATGGTTGACACTGATCAGTGCCTAATGGAGGCAGTGGAGCCAAGGACTGTCTGGATAATGCCCATGGGGTATGAAGTTGATGAACAGATAGTAGAGCTGCATGTTCAACACATGCTAAGTCAGCCCAAAGATCCTAAGGCAGAAAGGTTTGGAACCTTTGAGGAGCTGAGCGTGAAATTACATGTAGAACTCAGGGAACCTGAGATTAAGAGCAAAGTGAGAAAAGAAGTAGAGCACATTGCTCAAGGCCTAGGCATCTCAAAAGAGGCACTTGATGCCAGTCGGGAAAAGAGGAGAAAGGCTGAGGAAGAAGAGAAAAGCAAAGAAAGTGCTCCGGTTGAAACCCCCACCCGGACCAGATCATCAAAGAGATCTGCACCTTCCACAACCAAAAGCTCAAAACCGGAAGTCCAGGCATCCGGTAAAAGATCCAAGACAAAAGCATCAAGGGCTTATGAAAGCCAAAAGGATGAAGAGGAGACAGAATCAGATGAAGGAGTAAGAGAAGTAAAGAAACAGAAAAAGAAAGGATCCGGTAAGCCCTCCACAGGCCAAGACAAGGAGGAAATGGCAGAGGTAACTGTTGAAAAGCCCACTCTGTCACTAGAGAACATAATCAAGTCGGTCACGGTGGATGGAAACCTTCAACCAATGACTGAATCCTATGATGACTTCAGTGAGACAGACCAAAAGACTCTGCAGGAAGCCACAGTTAAATATCTGAACACATACAATAAGGCTTTCATTGAGATCATATCTCTCATTCCTAAAAGCCTAGAGAAGGAAATGGAAATAAGAAAGAATAATGCTCATGCCAAAGATCTTGAGATCCGGGAGCAGATAGCTATTCAGCTATATCCTCAAATTGATCCCAAGACAATGAACATGATCTTCAAGGACTGCAGAGATGAGTTCAGAAGTAAAGCCAGGATGAATCAGCTCATGCTTGGTGAGACTGACAAAGTGGCACAAGAGACAGAAGAGATCCTCCGGAAGGCCTTCAAAAGGTTCAATCTTCCTGTTGTAGAGGACCTAGGTGCAGAAACAGCTGCTGATTTGGAATCTTCTGTTCCGGAAGAAGTGAGCCCTGAACAGACAAGTGAGGACTTGGGACCCTCTGCTCCAGAAGAAGTGGCCCATGAACAAGCAAGCATCTCTCCTCCGGTTTCCCCTACAGTCTCCGGATCCAAAGAAGAAGAGCAATTGCAGGAGAAGGAAGCAGTGGTGACAGACAAAGAGGTTGACAGTTCTAAGACTGCAGAAGAAAAGAAACATCTGTCTCCGGCAAGAGACACTGCACAAACTGTTCAACAATTTTTGAGCAAAGAAACTCTAGAGATTGATGAACCGGAGCTTCTAAAAGGTCCATTGGATTTTGACTCTCTCTCTCCGGTACAAACAATGAAGATAGCTTCATTTGCAAATGCCAAGGCAAATGAAAAGCTCCTGAAGTCTCATATGGAAGACTGTGAGTTGATAGAGGCTGCTTCCGGAGTACTTGTAAAGATCATGCCATCAATCCAAATAGATCCGACAGCCTCCACTTCCGGTAATCTAAAAACCTTAGTCAGCAGTATTGATACACATTTTAATTCTCTAGAAAAATCAGCTGAAGACAAGGTCCGGAAGGAATTTTTGGATAAGAGATTTTCTGAAATATTAGATTTAATCTCTAAGGATAGGAAGATTGTAAGCATTGGAATAAAGAGCTTAGAAAATGCTCTTAAGGATGGCGGTGACATCTACAAATTTTGTATATCTTGGTCAAAGGCAACAGCAGCAATTGACAAGAAAATAAAAGAGGAACAGGACAAGCTTCAAAGCTTATCTCAAAGTTTTGATCCTCTCTCTTCCTCTATAATAAATCAAGAATGTCAGACTATTGCAGTCTTGAATGAAATAAAGAATCTTGAGAAGGAGAGGAAGAACATTACCAACCGGATGGGAGAACTTAGAAGGATTATAGTCCCTAAGTTGGAAACGATGCATGAGGCCATCAGTGATGCCCAGACCACCGCCCATACAAAAGATCCGACAGATCTCAGGCGGGCAGAAGCTTTTGCATTTTTGTTGAGTGGTCACATTTCAATCCTGGACAGAATGAAGCTTAGTTGGGCTACTGAAATGGTTCAACTGCAGACATCCTTTGCAGACATTCTGCAGTATATGTGAGTATGTAAATATGCGGCCATATATAGAAAATTTTTGAAAATTTTGGTGTGCGGACCCTACCCTTTGCCATTGATGTCAAAGGGGGAGTGAGGAGCAGTGAAAAATGAGGAATCCAACTCAGGGGGAGTTCCGGAAATTGTATATAAAGACAGAGCATCAGCAAAGGGGGAGCATAGTGTAAACACTTAGTCATTTTTCACTAAGTGTTGCCATCAATGCCAAAGGGGGAGATTGTTGGCAAGAGACACTATATGGATTCATGGTTGTTGTCATTGATGGCAACAAAGGTCATTCCACATATCCGCAAGTCATGTTATATCTCTACCGGAAGTCAGATTGAAGATTGTTGTGGTCCGGTGAACAAGAACAGAGCATGTGGCAAGGTCCGACAGATTGGTCCGGATCTCTCAGAGGAAGTGTCTTGGCACAGTGCGGATCTGGGGAAGTCAAGAGGACTATCTTGAGTAGTATATTCCAAGGATTTAGCCTCCGGAGATGGACAAAGAAAAAGATATGAATAGTTGAGTACCGGATTCCTGAGAGACAGTGAAAACAGAGGAAGAACTGACTGACTGAGTATCAAACTACTTTCCGGATGTGTTACAGATGATGATAAAGGTTGCGGAGGCATGAATCATGTTTGGCCGACATAATTGATGATATCTACAAACATATGCTTGATCCGCATTGCTTGGTGAGCAAGGATTCAGCCGACAGAACTAAGTTTGTAAGAAACTAGACTGTTCCGGATGCCGACTAGAAAGATGATGAAATTACTTGTGCGGATATATATAGAGGATGGATTTAGTGGTAAAGTGTGTGTGAGCGAAAAGGATATGCGAACAAGTCCAGAGTAGAGCAGAAGTAGCAAGAAGGATCCGGTATGTGAAAGGATAGCAGACTAAAGAACAGAGGAAAGATGAAGTGCAGCAGATCAGTATACTGTACCTAACCGGAACTGAACTCCAGCATATGCAGATGCTTCCAATCAGTTCAAGACTGTGATTCTTATCACTTTGTAAGACAGTGTGTCTTCTTGTAGGCAGTGAGCCTCTTGTGAGCAGTGTGCTCGGGCAGTGAGCCCTAATTGGCAAGTGCCATTTTTGTAATTTCCTATTCTTCTAACAGAGAATAATTCTTGGGTTAATCACCCCGTGGTTTTCTCCCTTAACAGGGTTTCCACGTCAAAAATACTGTGTCATGTGTTTCTTATTTCATGGTTAATGTTTTGTGTTTGATTTTATGCTGCTTCAATTAAGAGGAAAGTTCATTAAGGGAAATAATTAGGATAACTGATTCACCCCCCCCCCTCTCAGTTATCAACAGACAGAGCTTAGATAGTTGATGGTGTGACTAGCTCTGCAACCAATGCTTAATGTGGGGGCATACAATTACTAGTCTCCCCCTCCTTGCACTAGATCGATCTCCTCACATCCGTAGGAGCTGGGCCTCAGGCTCTAGATTGTGACACAGAATCGCTCTCCTCGTTGATGTTTGTCTCCTGTTGGTCTTGCCGCGGTCTTGCTCTGAAGACATACTATGATGTGACCTCCTCCTCATCGTCATCCTCAGCCTCCTCATCAAGATCATAGTAACCTATGAAATCACTAATGTCATCCTCTACCCATGTGTCACTCGCGTGACTGGCCCAAGGTTGAGGATCACCTATAGGGTGACCAGGAGGATAGATGGGAGTGGGCCACACTATCTGCCACCAGATTTGGTACGCTTAGGTAACTCTGATGTCATCTGCATTAGATATCAGCTCTACATCCTTTGGATCATTGTCATCACTAACCACTACATCAGCTACTGTCAACCGTCGGGTATTGTTCACCCCGACTATGTTGCACACAAAACGCGCGTAGCTCGAACACATCTTGGGAACATCTTGTCAACATCTGAACTACCGTGCCACCCTATCAAAGTAAAACCATGCAACAATATGATAGAGGTAATTAACCATCAGCCGATTCATCTGCATCCTTGCTAGCTGTCTCTGCTAACCTGACCATGCTATATAGTCGCAATATGGTCTCCAGATGATATCGCTAAGCTGCAGTCTATCAAATATCACTCTCGAGTACAATAGATCCCCATGTCTCCAGCCTCTAACAAGTGGATATGCATGGACACGTGGATGAGTAAAACCTGTAGGCCACGTGCATCTGATGTGCTCAAAGGCCCAGAGTTGTAGTAATGTGTAACACATCAGGCTCTGTGCCTTATAATGAACATCTCATCCTAACCCATAGTAGAGGTGTGCAAGCCCACTGCATCCCCATGCGTACATAGTCTGATCCTCCTCCATCACTCTAATGGTGTGAATGAGACCCCCATGAAGGTGAGTGACTCGTCCATCTAGTGCAACTTCTAATGCCACCATAACCATCATGATCCTCTGAACCAGAGGGATGTTAGCGCATCCTTGCTATAGTAACTGAAGTTGAATGTGCCCTCGCTCTACCCGAGTGAGTGGGTGGCCTAAATAGTATAATTGGCTTGCTTGTGTGTACTCCGTGGAGCAATGATCTATGATCCTCACTATCTCCCCACGTATAGGCAGTCGCAGGATCTGATACCCATCCTCTAGTGTGATAGTCATCTCACCTGTAGGCAACCAAAATTTAGAAGTATTTGCATTCCACCTCTCCATCAATGCCATCAACATACTGCAATGAAATCTGATCGTGGGCATATCAAACACCCACTAGAGTCCTATATCCTGTAAATGCTCTCTCTCCGCATCGGTCATGGTACCGATGTGATCTCGAAGAAGCAACATAAGTTGACCACCTATAGGCTCTCGCATCTTGGGTATGACCTGCACAGTGCGAGATCAAATCAATATACTACATGAAAACATCACTAAGTATCTGCTACAATAGTCAGTGCCTGGTCCCTGGGGTCCTTGTCCTTTCTGGACTTGGGCACCCCAGGAGGACCTGGGCGCCCTGAGTGGACTTGGGCACCCTTTTTGGGGACCCTTGTCCAAAACAGTCCTTTTCATCACGTAAAATGAAAAAAAAATAGAAAAGTACAGAAAGCATAACAGAAGCAAGGATCTAGACCTTACCTTGACCTCAAAGCATCTCTCTACCACTCAGGCTTGGAGCATCTCTAGTCTCAGAAGCTGGTATGGATGTCAGGTTGGCATCATCGATCTCCTCCTCCTTCTCTCTCTCTCCTACACAATGACAAGTAAGAATGAACAAGTGAAAAGTGAAAAATCCCTTTACATATAGTAAGTGGATGAGAATTCCTATCACTATCTAGGTGCAAAATTAAACAGTTTCGCTCTTAAGCCTCTATCTGGAGCTGTTGAACTCAGATTTTTGTGTTGTCTATTGCATTGGAATCTTGGTTCCGATCTCTACCCTACCAAATGTGTTGTAATTGGGCATTGTGTTGGAAACAAGGTAGATAACTGAGAGGTGGGGTGAATTAGTTATCTCAAATATATTAACTTTCTTTTCTCCTTTAACAATTAGTGCAACATCAAAAATTATAAGCATATATGACCATGAGAGCAGAAATAAAATTAACACACATAACACAAAGATTTTTACATGGAAAACCCTATTAAGGGAAAAACCACGGGGTGACTAACCCAAGATTGTATTCTCTGTTAAAAGAATAAGAAATACAAAATGGCACTTGCTAATTAGGGCTCACTGCCCGAGCACACTGCTCACAAAAGGCACACTGCCTATAAGAGACTCTCTGTTTACAAAGTTTATAGAAGGTAACCAGGTATTTGAACTGATAAGAGGCATCCACAAATGCATAAGTTTAGTTCCAGTTAGGCTCAATATATTGATCTAATGCACTTCATTCTTCCTCTGCTCTAGTGCTACTTCTCTGTCACATATCGGACTTGTATTGCTACTACCACACTTATCTCTGCCTTTCTTCGCACCTTATTTTTTCATATCTGTATACACACACACACCTTCATACTAAAATCCATCTGGTATATATATCCACATAGAGGATTTCAACTACTTTCTAGTCAGCAATCGGAATACTCAAGATATTTACAAAATATTGATCTTTCAGCTGAGTTCATACTTAATATGTGATGAGTATCAAAATCATAGATATTGAAGTCATCAATCATGTTAGACAATATTATATGATCCCTCAAATAGCTTGATCACCATCAATTTCTCATCCGGATTGAAGTCTGATACTCTGCCGGTTAGTTCTTCCTTAGTCTGCTCTACCTGTCTGGAACCCAACACTCAGATGCTCATATCTTTTCCATGTTTTCTCACCGGAGGCTCAATCTCTAGAATATAGTAGTCATGATACTTCTCTTGACTTGTGCAAGTCGGCAACTTGCTGAGTTACACCATCTCAAAGATCCAGACCTGATTGTTGGACCTTGCTGCATGCTTTGTTCTTGCTCATCAGACTAAAACAATCTTCAATCTGTCTTCCAATATAGACATACTATGTGCTGCGGATGTGTGGGATAGACTTTGTTGCCATCAATGACAACACTCATGAAGCCACACAGTGTCTCTTGCCAACAATCTCCCCCTTTGGCATTGATGGCAACACTTAGTGAAAAATGACTAAGTCTCGCAACAAATTCCCCCTTGGCTGATACTCTATCTTGTGCATTGTTTTACCGAAGCTCCCCTTTAGCTGGATTCCACATTTTTCACTACTTCTCACTCCCCCTTTGACATCAATGGCAAAGGGTGGAATCCACAAACAAAAATTTGCAAAAATCAACCTATACATAGCCGCATATGTTTCAAGTATGAGGTTAACTATTGTTGTCATTGATGCCAACATACTCATATTGCATTAATGAGAAGGATTGGATGAGTTGTGTGCTGAGGATATTGAGGAAATTAGTCTCAATCAGGAACAGTGAAGAACATTGATGACAAGAAGGAAAAACTCCTTAATAGGTTGAGGATTAGAGGATGTGGTTTAAAGGGTTTGTAGATATGAGTCTTGAGATGTTCTAGGCAAGATTTCAGAGGTCCGCATGAAGATTTGAAGAAGTTATGATCGCTCAAGTAGAACTAGTTCAGGCAGGTGTTTAGTGGTGACAGAATGTCACGGATTGGTCCGGTGAGATCCAGAATTACATTATCCCATTCTGCGGGTTGGAGGGAATGTTGAAGAAGTTCGTGTGAAGTGACAACTAGATTTGTTCATGGTTTGGAGGTCCGGAAGCACATTTTTCATTATGACTGTGATGACAGACTGTGTTCTTGAAGTTCTGGATGAAGAACAGAAGAATTCCAGTAAACTGATAAAGTGCGGATGTTCTTGATGACTCAGGAAAGGTTTTGGTGATCTTTGGATTGTGTACAATTCTTATTGGTGGTCCGCATTGAAGTTAGAGTTTGCATTTGAAGAACAACCACAAATATTGGTGTTCTTCTTTAGACTGGCCGACTGGATGTATTACACGTCTTGCGAATGATCTTGCAGGTGTTTGCCGACTGAGATGATTGTTCCTAAGTCGATGCCTTGTATAAATAAGGGATTGTGAATTCATTTTGAAGTGTGTCTTGCGGTGATGAGTGTGGTATAGTGAAGAGAAGTGCGAAAGGCAGAGCAGGAGTTTTTGGGCTTAAATGGAACTGATCCAGGTATGGTAAAGATGTCAATCTCCAGTTCAAGTTTGTAATACTTGATACTTTGTAGACAATGTGTCTCTTGTAGGCAGTGTGCCTCTTGTGAGTAGTGTGCTCGGGTAGTGAGCCCTAATTGGCATGTACCATCTATTTTTCTTATTCTTCTAACAGAGAATAATCCTTGGGTTAATCACCCCGTGGTTTTTCCCTTGACCGGGTTTTCCACGTCAAAATCTTGGTGTCTCATGTGTTGATGTATATCTGCTCTGGTGTTTATGCTTTATGCTTTCATGAGTGATTAATTAATATGCTATTAAATAACAAAGAGGATTTAAGTGTTTGAAATAGAAGCAAGTTTTGTACAACTGATTCACCCCCCCTCTCAGTTGTGTGGCCTAGATCTAACAATTGGTATCAGAGCCAAGTTCCTCTAAAAGGAGATTAACCATTTGAGGAGATCCAAGATGTCATCATACAAGAAGGATAGTCTGAAGCTTGATGGAACCAACTTCTCTCTTTAGAAAGGTCACATGAAATGTCACTTGGAGTGTATGGGAAAAGCATACTTGTTCATGGTCACAAAGCATATGTACCTCCACAGGGTGGTCCGACAACTCTAAATGAAATCACAGATGCTGAAAATAATCTGGGGACCAAAGAGGCTCTTCTAAGTGCATTAATTGACTCAGAGCTCTCAAATGTTATTGACCTACCAACTGCCTATGAGATCTGGATTAAACTAGAACTTCTAGTATGTTAAGAGTGCAAGGTTGCAGAGTCTCAAAGGGAAATTTGAAAGATTGAAAATGAGAGATGATTAAAATATTACTACCTTTATGCCAAGAGTAAATGAGCTGGTGTGTGGAATCAGGAATGCTGGTGGAGTTTTGGATGAAAATGAGATTGTTGGCAAAATTCTCAGATCCCTTCCTACTGCCTACAAAATCAAGGTTGCTGCCATTGATGAATTCAGAGCCCATACAACTATCACAAGAGACCAATTGGCTGGCAAACTGGCTCCATTTGAAATGACCGAGTTTGGAGATGATTCCCCCAAGACTAAATCTGCATTCAAAGCTAGTGCCTCTGTGAAAGGCAAACAAAGATTTGATCTGGGAGAAAACTCTTCAAGGAAGCTGTCATGGTATGATCAAGCAAGAAGAGACATGGAAGAGGAAGAAGTATAAACAACTCAACTTGAAGCCCTCATTGCAAAAAGACTGCTAAGAGGATCTGGTAAGTATGAAGGAAAATTACCCTTTAAGTGCTTCAACTGCAATAAGATTGGTCATTTTCCCTCAAGATGTCTGGAAAGATCTACAAGGTCAAATTCTAATAGACAAAGGTTCCAAAAGAATTGTTATTATGTTCATGAAGAAGCTGATAATGAAGGAGTAAAAGATGATGAATCAGAGATAGGAGACAAATCCAGAAATGAATGGGTGTTTATTGCCATCAAGGAAGAAGATCTAATATCCTCTGAATCTATCAATCATAAGGTTGTAGAAAGAGATTTGGCCGCCCAAGTTGAAGAAAAGGATGATTGGGTTATTGACAGTGGGTACTCTCACCACATGACAGGTGACAAGAACAAGTTCTTAGATTTGGAAAGGTATGAAGGAGGAATGGTAAAGTTTGGTGATAATTCTGCTGGTAGAATCAGAGGTAGGGGAACTATCTCTTTTGATGGAAAGAACAAAACTGGTAATGTACTGTATGTTGAAGGATTGAAGCACAATCTTCTCAGTGTTGGACAGTTGGTGGACAAAGGCTATGATCTCCGATTCAAAAATGGAAGATGCAGGATCTTTGAAAGCTCTAGAACTGAGATTGTATTTGGTACTCAAACAAAAGGTAATATCTTCCATCTAGTTGGTACTAATAAAAGTTGTCTATTTGTTTAAGTTGATCAGAGTTGGTTATGGCATAGAAATATGTGTCATGTAAATTTTGATAACATCATCAAGATAAGCAATACTCAGGCTGTAAGAGATCTTCCAAAGTTGGTAAAACCTACAAATAGTTTGTGCAAAGAATGTCAGCTAGGTAAACAGAGCAGAGTCGCATTCAAAAGCAATGATTAGTCCTCTACCAGATTATTGGAATTAGTTCATACTGATCTATGTGGTCCGACAAGAATCAAGAGTATGCAAGGTGATAGATATTTCATGTTACTGATTGATGACCATTCCTGGATGATGTGGGTTACCTTTCTGAAAGAGAAATCAGAAGCTTTTGAGAAGTTCAAAATCTTCAAGGCTATGGTAGAGAATCAAATCGGATTAAAATTGAAATGTCTGAGGTTTGATAGAGGTGGTGAATTCACATCCGGTGAATTCATAGATTTTTGTGAGAAGCATGGTATAAAGAGACAGTTATTTTCTCCTAGAACTCCACAGCAGAATGGAGTAGTTGAGAGAAAGAACCAGACCATCCAGGAAGCATCCAGGACAATGATGATGGAAACAAATGTTCCCCAAATGTTTTGGAGAGAAGTTGTCAACACTGCAGTCTACACTCTCAATCGAGTTCAAATCAGAAGCAATATTGGGAAGACTCCTTATGAACTTTGGTTTGGCATCACTCCTACTATGAGATATTTTAGAGTATTTGGTAGCAAATGTTACATTAAAAGAGATGAAGATCTAGGAAAGTTTGATGCTAGAAGTGATGAAAGAATTTCTTGGGTTACTCCACTTAAAGCAAAGCATACCGATGTTATAACAAGAGACTAAGAAAGATGATAGAAAGTACAAATGTGAAGGTTGATGAGGGAATAGAAAAACTCTCAAGGTTTTATGAGTATGATGAAGATGATCAAGATGGTGTTCTAGTTCAAGGAGCTCAATTCTCTCCTGAAAGTTAGAATCAGACTGATCCAGTAAATCAGGAAGAAGAGATAGGTCTGAATGAGGTTGATCAAGAAACACAAATGCAAGAAACTCCCAAATTTCCAAGGTATGTAAGACTGAACCACTCTAAAGATCAGATCATAGGTGACAAAAGCAAAGGTGTGCAAACCAAGAGGAAAATTGCTCAAAATTCAAATGAATGTTGTCTGATTTCAAAGATTGAACCTAAGACAATAAATGAAGCCTGTAATGATGAAAATTGGACCAAAGCAATGGAGGAAGAGTTGATGTAAATTGAGAAAAATCAGACTTGGGATCTTGTTCTAGACCTAGAAACAAGAATGTGATTGGAACCAAATGGGTCTTCCAGAACAAACTAAATAAAGTTGGTGAAGTAATCAGAAATAAAGCCAGATTAGTCTGCAAAGGCTACTCTCAAATAGAAGGAATTGATTTTGAGGAAACCTTTGCTCTGGTGGCAAGAATTGAAGTAGTTAGACTATTTCTTGCATTTGCTACCTTCAAAGATTTCAAAGTGTATCAGATGGATGTAAAATCTGCTTTCTTGAATGGTGATTTAGAAGAAGAGGTGTACATTGAACAACCGGATGGATTTCAGTTATTTGAGCATGGTGATATGGTCTACAAATTAAAGAAGGCACTGTATGGTCTAAAGCAAGCCCCAAGAGCATGGTATGAGAGGCTGGACAAACATCTTTTGAAGATTGGTTTCAATAAAGGTACTGCTGATAGTAACCTATATTTCAAAATTGATCATGAAAACATCCTGATTGTTGAAGTCTTTGTTGATGATATTGTCTTTGGAGGAAGAGACAGTATGTGTAAAACCTTTGCCAATCAAATGAAAAGTGAGTTTGAAATGTCAATGCTCGGTGAAATAAATTTCTTCTTGGGTCTGCAAATTACTCAGACAAAGAAAGGAATCTTTATCTCTCAGACCAAATATGTGAAAGAACTATTGAAGAAATTTGGAATGGAAGATTCAAAACCAATGAACACTCCCATGGCTACCGGATGTAAGTTGAGCAAAGTTGATGACTCTCCTAAGACAAATTAGACAAAGTACAGATCAATGATCAGAGGATTATTGTATCTCACTCAGACTAGACCAAATATAATGTAGGTTGTTGGTCTTGTGGTGAGATTCCAGGTTGATCCCAAAGAATCTCATGTCAAGGCAATCAAAAGAATTTTTAGGTACTTAAAAGGAACAGTTGAGTATGGTCTATGGTATCCTAGAGATCATAATTTTTCTCTTCATGCATATACAGATGCAGATTGGGCAGGAGATGTGGATGACAGGAAGAGTACAAGTGGAGGAGCATTCTTTTTGGGAAAAAGGTTGGTTTCTTGGCTAAGCAAGAAATAAGAGGCAATATCCCTATCTACAACTGAAGCTGAATACATTGCAGTAGCAGGAAGCTGCACTCAACTTTTGTGGATGAAGCAAATGCTAAGAGATATTCAAGTAGAATATGAGGAGCCTATCACAATTTTCTGTGATAATTCAAGTGCAATAAATATTTCTAAGAATCTGGTATTGCATTCTAAGACCAAGCATATATCTATCAAATTTCACTTTCTAAGAGAGCAAGTGAACAAGGGTGAAGTTACATTTGAGTATGTGCCCTCCAAGGATCAGCTTGCAGATATTTTTACTAAACCTCTTCCCAAGGACTCTTTTGAGTATCTCAAGGAGGAGTTAGGGGTCATGGCCCCTTTGGTGATGAACTAGGATGCACTGATGTGCATCAGTCCGGTGGATATCATAGTCATATCTTGTGATCTAGATTGATGATGGGGAGCAGCTACTCAGGGGGGAGCAGCTGGTATGATTCTAATGTGTTAGAATTGCAAGTATGAGTCCTTTGCCATTGATGTCAAAGGGGGAGAGAAGACATGTGAAAAATAAGTGGTTGATGATCAAAGGGAGAGCAGTAAAGGAAGAGAAGATATGTGAAGAGTTGTTGCTGATAGGGGGAGTTGTGACAGAAAGGAGAAGTTCTTGTCTTGATGGTTTTTCACATCATATGTTGCCATCAATGACAAAGGGGGAGATTGTTGCAAGTATGAGGTTAACCAGTGTTGTCATTGATGTCAACATACTCATATTGCATTAATGAGAAGGATTGGATGAGCTGTGTGCTAAGGATATTGAGGAAATTAGTCTCAATTAGGAATAGTGAAGAATAGTGATGACAAGAAGGTAAAAGTCCTCAATAGGTTGAGGATTAGAGGATGCAGTTTAAAGGGTTTGTAGCTATGAGTCTTGAGATGTTCCAGGCAAGATTTTAGAGGTCCACATGAAGATCTGAAGAAGTTATGATCACTCAAGTAGAACCAGTTCTGACAAGTGTTTAGTGGTTGTAGAGTGTCACAGATTGGTTTGGTGAGATCTAGAATTACATTATCCCATTCTGTGGATTGAATCGAGTGTTGAAGAAGTTCGTGTGAAGTGACAACTAGATTTGTTCATGGTTTGAAGGTCTAGAAGCACATTTTTCATTATGACAGTGATGACAAATTGTGTTCTTGAAGTTCTGGATGAAGAACAGAAGAGTTCCAGTAAGCTGATAAAGTGCGGATGTTCTGGATGACTCAGGAAAGGTTTTGGTGATCTTTGGATCATGTACAATTCTTATTGGCGGTCCGCATTGAAGTTAGAGTTTGCATTTGAAGAATAACCACAGATATTGGTGTTCTTCTTTAGACTGGCTGACCGGATGTATTACACGTCTTGCGAATGATCTTGTAGGTGTTTGCCGACTTAGATGATTGTTCCTAAGTCGATGCCTTGTATAAACAAGGGATTGTGAATTCATTTTGAAGTGTGTCTTGTGGTGATGAGTGTGGTATAGCGAAGAGAAGTGTGAAAGGTAGAGCAGGAGTTTTTGGACTTAAATGGAACTGATCCAAGCATGGTAAAGATGTCAATCTCCAGTTCAAGTTTGTAATACTTGTTACTTTGTAGACAGTGTGTCTCTTGTAGGAAGTGTGCCTCTTGTGAGTAGTGTGCTCAGGTAGTGAGCCCTAATTGGCATGTGCCATCTATTTTTCTTATTCTTCTAACATAGAATAATCCTTGGTTTAATCACCCCGTGGTTTTCCCCTTGACCGAGTTTTCCACGTCAAAATCTTGGTGTCTCATGTGTTGATGTATATCTACTCTGGTGTTTATGCTTTATGCTTTCATGAGTGATTAATTGATATGCTATTAAATAACAAAGAGGATTTAAGTGTTTGAAATAGAAGCAAGTTTTGTACAACTGATTCACCCCCCCTCTTAGTTATGTGGCCTAGATCTAACAGCATAAGTATATATACATGTTATACTTACATATACTTAAGTATATCCCCAAAAGTGGTCTTCAACTGTACAAATTATGTTGCCCAACTCTGCTTCATCCTATCTAAAATTGAGATGTGACCACTCAACAAAAATGCATAAGCTTCTGCCCTTCTTAAGTCTGTCAGATCATTGGTCCGGGCTGTGGTCTGAGCATTAGTTAAGGCCTCATGCATTGCCTCTAACTTAGGGATAATTATCCCTCTAAGTTCACTCATCTTGCTTATTATATTCTTCTTCTCCTTTTCAAACTTCTTTATTTCATTTATAACGGTAATAGCTTGGCACTCTTGATTCATTATGGATGTTGTGAGGGGATCAAAATTTTGAGATAAACTTGACAGTTTACCTTTTTGTTCTTTCATCTCCTTTTCAATATCCTCTATCACTTTAGACCAGGATAGACAAAATTTGTACAAGTCCCCACCATCTTTAAGAGAATTTTCTAGGCTCTTTATCCCAATATCTAGGGTCCTCCTATCGTTAACTATGAGTCCCTATACTTCAGTGAATCTCTTTCCCAAAAACTCTTTTCAAATTTTCTCTTCTGTTGATTTTTCTAAAGAATCAAAATGGGTGCTAACAGAGTTAACAAGAGATTTCAAATCACTGGATGGAGAGGCTGAAAAATCCTTTTGGAAGGATGGCATGATCTTCTCCAGCATCTCGGATGTAATCTCTATCAGCTCACAGTCTTCCATGTGTGATTTTAGAAGCTTTTCTTTTGCTCTAGCTTGGGCAAAAGATGCTATCTTCATTGTCTGGACTGGAAAGAGAGAATCAAAGTTTAGTGGTCCTTGGAATAGTTCTAGTTCATCTATCTCCATGATCTCTTTGGTCAAGAAATTCTTCATTGCCTCTGCAGTGTCTCTTGCTGGAGATTGAGTCTTCTTTTCCTTTGGAATCTCAAAGCTGTCATCAGAGATTTTCTCTGTTTGTTCTTCTTCTCTTCCCTTGACCTCCTCTTCTTGACTCACTTTCTCCTCTTTTCTTCCTTCTTCTTCAGTTCCTGAATTTGCAATGGGATCTGGAGGAGAGATGTTAACTTCTTCATGAACTTCCTCTTCCGGAATAGAGGAATCCAAGTCCTTAGATTTCTCCTCATCCATCTCTTTTGACCCTTCTATATTTTTATCAGTAGATTCTTCTTTTGATGCATTTAATCCTTTGACATCCATGGTAGAAGGTTCTTCATCTATTTCCTCTATAATAGGAAGATTGAATCTTTTGAAGGCATTCTGGAGGATGTCTTTTGTTTCTCTTGCCACCTGATCAGTCTCTCCAAGCATTAGTTTGTTCATTCTTGCTTTTCTCCGGAACTCATCCTTGCAGTCCTTAAAGATCATGTTCATTTGCTTTGAAGTAATGGAAGGATAGAGCTGAATAGTAATCTATTCTCAGATCTCTAATTCCTTTGCCTTAGCATTCTCCTTTCTCAGTTTAAGTACCTTCTCTAGACTTTTGGGAATTAATGAAATGATTTCAATAAAGGCTTTATTATAAATATTTAGGTACTTGACTATAGCTTCTTCTAAGATCCTTTTGTTTGTGTCACTATACTCATCATAAAATTCTGTTACTGGTTGCAGATTCCCATCCATAGTGACTGCCTTGATGACATCATCAATAGAAAGAGTGGGCCTTTCAACAAATTCTTCTACCTCTTCTTCTTTGTTTTTACTGGCAGAGGATTCCCCGAATGTTTTCTTCTTCTTCTTCATTTTCTTAACTTCCTCATCAGACTCTGTTTCTTCATCATCCTTTTGGCTTATGTAAGCCCTTGTGGCTTTTGTTTTCGTTCTCTTTTCTCCCTTTCTGAATCTCTTGGCTTCTGGTTTTGAGGTTCTTAAGCTTTTAGAGGTGGTAGGTGTAGAGCTCTTAGAGGATCTAGTCTGAGAGGAGGCTTGTATCGGAACACTTCCTTTTTCTACTTCTTGTTTGTCTTTCTCAGCTCTTTCTATTTTCTCTCTATTTGCATCAACTGCCTCTTTTGATATGCCATATCTTTTGGCAATTTCCTCTACTTCCCTTCTAACTTTCCTTTTTATCTCCAGTTGTCTCAGTTCAACATGTATCTTTACACTTAATTCGTGAAAGGTTCCAAACCTTTCTGCCTCAGAGTCCTTTGGCTGGCTCAACAGGTGTTGAATGTGTAGCTCCAAAATTTTCTCATCTACTTCGTAACCCATTGGCATTATCCACACTATTCTGGGCTCAACTACATCCATTAGGCATTGGTCAGTGTCAACCATGAAGCACACTGTATCTTTGTATTTTTCAACTATGGATTGAGGAATTCTTTCTCTGGCCTGCATCATATTTTGGAAGTTTTTAAAGTACCCCCAGAGTACTATACTTTGAGCCTTAGCATCACCAAGTCCATACATATAGTCTCTGATCTGTATGGCAACCGGTCTGTCATTTTGCCATACCCAACCACTTGATCAGGGAAGCTCATTCATGTAGTAGAAGAATAGACACAGTATTAGACACCCATACTTGAATGAGTTCTTCTTGTCCTTCTTGATCTTCTACAAGTTTTCTAATAGTTGGTTCAAGAGAAGATCGCATAAATCATAGTCTGCATTTTTCCTTAGCATCTGATATGCTATATATATTGCAATCCTGGACACAGAATTCTCCTTGCTGGAATGGTAGATTTTATAACCAATTATCATAGAGGTAAATTTGATATCCGGATCTGTGATGTCTTCTATTGTCATTGCTCTTTTGTCAAATTTAGATCTGGTAGCTTCACTTACTGTCTGGTTCTTGACAGATTTGAGTGCAGGCAACCCATCAGATGAGTGCAGTCCATTTATTGCTCTAATGGCATCTTTTGTTATCTTGAAGGGTTTCATTAGCCACATGAAATTGTCATGTATTCTACTAAGAACATATCGGACCCATTCATCTTCTACAAAATAGGGAAAGTGGATGCAATGTCCAAAGTGCTTATCCTGGAGGGCCTTGTATTGAGGTTTGAGTTCAAAACTTTCATCTATCAACTATTTATGATAGATGTCCATCAACTTGGATTCTCCAAATTCCTTAATATTGGTGTGGATGTAAACCCTAACATCTTCTACGTGCAGTACCCCATGCGGAATGCTAGAAAAAGTGCCTAAGGGATCAACTTCTAGGGATTTGTAAGGATGTTTCTTGAATTTTGGGCACGGCCTATCAGTGATCTTAACAACCATTGGAGTAGCCATTTTTTCAAAAGATTTAGAGAGAGATATTCAAAATGGAAGTACCTTTTTTCGCTTCAGGGTTTGGAAAAAAAGGAGAGCCAGAATAAATCGTTGGATGAATCGGATTCTGCAGTTAATCTTTGAGAAAGTTGTAGAAAATTGATGCAGAGCTTTTCTTTTCTTCTTCTCGAATGCAAATGTGCAAATGATGAGTAAAAGAACTCTTTTATCTCCATGCAAACCCTAATTTCCTTTTGCAATAAATGTACAACTTAAGTCATCTGGTTGCCTTGTTATGAGAGAGATTTGAATCACTGAGATGCACTTAGAATCACTTTTAGTAAAAATTGACATTGTATCTTCTTTCCTCCAATCATGCCATGAATCCACAGATCAAGATATCTCAACTTTGAATCACACCGGATCTGTTTTATGGAAATCCTTCTTTTACCAGATGGCTGTCAGACCAGATCAATCTTGGATGATTAATGTCTTCCAAAACTTCATGCGGATCATTCATATTTTCACGGAGGGTTACTTAGGTAATTTTTTGAGAACCCTTTAATCTGCAACATTTCATGTGCCAAATTTAGGCACCAATTGACTAGCTGGGGGAATTTATTTTTCTTTGTGACTCTTCCTGAGCCAAAGCTCATCTGTTCAGTTTTCGGAAGGAATATCAGCACCAGATTCTGGTGCGGATCCATCCCCAACATCTTATGTACTCTTCTTCACCCAAATCTTGCTCATCTCCCTTTGAACTTCATCCACATTCACTTTGCCTTTTCCCTTATCTTGATTTTGATCCTTTTTATCTTGATTTTTACTTCTGCAGAATTTGGCAATATGACCAGATCTATTGCAATTGTAACAAACAACATTTCTTTGCATATTTGACTGATATCCTCTTGATCTGCATTGATTAGCCATATGTCCCATTCTATTGCATGCAAAACATCTACCATTGAATGAATTATTTATTTGCATATTTCTGCATTCATGAGATTTGTGATCATACCTTTTGCAATTTAAACACTGTCCGGAGAAGGATAGATTAGTCTGATTCATTCTTCTTTTGCACTGAGTTGCTTTATGACCGAAGTTGTTGCAATTGTAGCAGTATCCATTGAAGGATGGATATCTTTGTGCATTGGGTTGCCTTACCGGAGGTCTTCTAGGCCTATTTCTTTGACTTCTTGATCCAGAGTTCTTTTGACCGGATCCAGAGTTTTCACCTTTCTCATATCCCAAGCCACGCTTGTCATCTAGCCTCTTTTGGCTTTCAAGAAGAACTTCAAGTTGAGCTGAGCTTATCTTGAATTTATCTTTGTATTCATTTGTTGTTTGAAGATCTTGTTTAAGAGTGTCTATCTGATTCTCAAGTTGTTCTTCATTATCTCTAGCTTCTTCAAGATCAGATTCAAGATGCCTAATTATTCTGTTCATTTTGTGGCAGTCTTCTGTCTTTTCCTTGAGAGATTGTTTTAGATTATCTTCAATTTTTCTTTTCTCTTCAATTTCTTGGGTGAATCTCATAACCCCTGATTCCATCTCATGCCTTACCATAATGACCTCTTTTGATAGCTTCTCACAAAGCTTGTTTTTCTCATTCAAATCTTCATTAGTATCATTGGCTTCACTCTGACTTGCTAATTTTTGAAGTAGTTCCTTTCTCTTTTTCACAGAGATACTCAGTTTTTCTTTTAGCTCATTTATGAAATCATCAACTTGTTTGAGTCTTTCTCTTAAGTTATTGACTTTAGAGTGAGATTGCTCAAGATCATCTAAGGCAGACTAAAGTTGTTCCTTCATACCATACACATCCATTGAGATTCCCAGATCTTCCTCAAGATGTTAGTCTTTATTTAGAGGAACTTGGCTCTGATACCAATTGTTGGAAACAAGGCAGATAACTAAGAGGGGGGGGTGAATCAGTTATCTCAAATATATTAACTTTCTTTTCTCCTTTAACAATTAGTGCATCATCAAAACATATAAGCATATATAACCATGAGAGCAAAAAAAAATTAACACACATAACACAAGGATTTTTATGTGGAAAACCCTGTTAAGGGAAAAACCACAGGGTGACTAACCCAAGATTGTATTCTCTGTTAAAAGTATAAGAAATACAAAATGGCACTTGCCAATTAGGGCTCACTGCCGGAGCACATTGCTCATAAGAGGCACACTGCCTACAAGAGACTCACTATCTATAAAGTTTATAGAAGGTAACCATGTATTTGAACTGATGAGAGGTATCCACAAATGCTGAAGTTTAGTTCTGGTTAGGCTCAATATACTGATTTAATGCACTTCATTCTTCCTCTGCTCTAGTGTTGCTTCTCTATCACATACCAGACTTGTATTGCTGCTACCACACTTATCTCTGCCTTTCCTCACACCTTATTTTTTCATATCTGTACTACACACACACAGCTTCATACTAAAATCCATTTGGTATATATATCTGCACAGAGGATTTCAACTACTTTCTAGTTGGCAACCGAAATACTCAAGATATTTACAAAATACTGATCTGTCGGCTGAGTTCATGCTTAATATGTGATGCGTATCAAAATCATAGATATTGAAGTCATCAATCATGTCGGCCAATATTCTATGATCCCTCAAATAGCTTGATAACCATCAATTTCTCATCCGGATTGAAGTCTGATACTCTGCCGGTTAGTTCTTCCTTAGTCTGTTCTACCTGTTTGGAACCCAACACTCAGATGCTCATATCTTTTCCAGACCTGATTGTTGGACCTTGTTGCATGCTCTGTTCTTACTCATTGGACTAAAATAATCTTCAATCTGTCTTTCGGTATAGACATACTATGTGTTGTGGATGTGTGGGATAGACTTTGTTGCCATCAATGACAACACTCATGAAGCCACACAGTGTCTCTTGCCAACACATTGTTTGTTCAAACAACCCTCACAATGCATTTCTCATCAACTTCCCTCGAAATCAACGCGTGTAGATATCTCCTTGTTTCACCTTTTCAGAATAAGAAAGAAGAAATAAGGGGGGGAATATATCTCCCTCAATTTCCTCCCTCATCATGTCTCATCATTCAATCCCTTAGTGTTTATGGACTGACTTATTGGTGGTGATTGCATGGTTGATTTGACTTTAATTTTCTGACAAGTGTTCCTTTGTAGGTTGCGGTTCCTAACTTTGTGGTCTTGCAGGATTACAGACTTAGGGGCTTCTTCCTTTTCTACGACAAAATTTTGGTATCCTCTATAGTATCCTTTTGGGTATCCTTTTTATGATTGATGTATTTACTTTCCTTTAGTTTCATATGCACGTAGTGTCATATGACCACTAAAGTGGGGGATAAATGTTATGTCATAAATTGTCCTCCTATATGGAATGGTACAATTCTCATGGTTTAGCTCCTCTCCTTTGGTGACCTTTCAACCTAGTTTATTTCAGACCTTCCTAAACCCAGATTAACCTATGTCTAACTGGAAGAATGCCGTATTTTGGAATAACTGAAGGTAAAAGGTGAAAAGCAAACTTGGATTTGGGATCCCCTAACCTCCTTGAGGTAGTCCTGAGTGGGAAATCAAGGCTTAGAATTGGTCACTCACATCCTTGTCCTGCCCTATTTCTCAGGTCCTAAATTTTGGAGGGATGTCGGCCCCGCCGTGCATTCCGGGATTCTATTTTCAAAGTTTCATTTTTTGCTTGATGTCGACATCTTATTTCAAAATTTGAATTTTCTAAGGTTAAATATTTAAATACATTTGAAAATCATTTTATTACACACAATATATATGCAAACTTTATGCCAAAACTCTACCAAAATTGCCATTGAAGATCAATGATTTATTGAAGCTCTTGAAGTTATTTGAATTTCCTATCATGGAGACAATGGATGGAGATTAGGAATCAAGATCTTGAGACTATCTTGCTCTTCCTAAGGTTTGTACACCTTTTGCATGATTGGGAGAAGGGTTGAAGCTTCCAACATCGAGCTTGGAAATCCTTCACGGATACGGCTATCTCACCTTCTTGTTTATACAAGTCTTCATTGTTTTCATCTCCTTGAGGTGAAGTTGTGTTTGTTCATTGAGTGAAGCAAATAATTGATCTTTCCTTGATGCTTGAGTCATCTAGGGTTTTATGTTTGTGCATGCACATTAGTTAGATGAGTACACACATCTACATATCTTTATCCTTGGCTATTGTTGAGGTAGGAATACTAAAAATAGGGCTTGACTGAGGCGAGCTCCTATATAGCCACAACCATCTTTCTCCTCCTTTTTTATGTGTAGGTTGAATTTGTCAAAATCTGGTAGAAAGGAGTGACAGGAAGATAGATATTGCAGACACAATTGCCGTAGAGTTTTGAATTTTGGGATTGCAAAACTTTCAAGACATTGCCCTGGGTGCCATAGTCCAAATTAGTGTTTTCTCTTGGATTTGGGAGCCTCTGAAGATCACCAGTCAACTGACATAGAAGATTTCACTAGTCAGAAACTTGCGGGATGTTTCCCTAAGTGTCCTAGTCCATAAGAGCCTCTTTTTCTGGGTATACTTTCCCTGTACTGTCTTCTCTGCATTTCTGTGATTACTTTACTAGTATCTTTGCTAGAAATTTTGTTATTACATTCTTAATAGTAATTTAGGGTTTCATGTTTAGTGAATGATACTATCTTGTAAAATCTGATTTAAAACAACTATACAGTCATAATTAATAGGAAAAGGGAACATAGGAAATCAATAGTTTATCCCTAAACTCATCCCGTGCTTCCCTAATGTTTTATGTGTGAAAGTGTGAGACTTGAAACCTTCCATCTTGATTCTCCATTTTCCATACTAAAACATGTTTGTTAACTGTTGTTGGATGAAGTTCATATATTTTGCAAAAGTTGATTGATGATAGTGTTAGAAGGTGAACTAGGTTGAGATTGGTATGAATGGATAGGGCTAACCATAGGGTGCGACACTATATGATTGGATTTTTGGAAAGTGATATTAGGCTTATTTTGATTTGATGTAGGTGGGGTGACACTAAGTGTAGTACTTGGATAATTTAATGGAATGAAACTATAATGATGAACATGATTATCAGTGGATAACCCAACACATGTGGTAGAACAATTACTTGGTTGTGTAGTTGTGGTGAGAATAGTAGAAGTGTATTTAGGAATAGGGAGTGTTGGTATGGGTGTCGACACTTGAGTCCCTATTTGATTTGAAGTATTCACATTAGTGATGATTTTGGTGCAACTAGATGTAGACATAATGTTATTATGCACTATGTGAGCTAGGCCATACAAGACTTCTAGTTCCTCTTGTCCTTCAAGCAACAAACTTCTCAGACTCTCAACAATAGGGACATCCTCCTCAGCTATATGTTCCAAGCTTACAAATTGCTAAAAATTATCCAATTCAATGTCTAATCTTTGAATTTGAGCTTTAGGAACATGAGCCATGAGGTCCTCTATGTCGATGGTTTCATGAAAAGTTGATGCTTTTGGGATATGTGAAGTAGGAATATCAGGGAGAAGTGATGGACCTTCTTGTGTGATTGGACTTGCAAATTGGGGTTTCGATGTGTTGATATCGAAGTTATTTAAAGCATTAGAACCCATAATTCGAAGACTTCTTCATACAAGAGTGTTTGAATTAGGGCATTGTGTCACAAAACTCATAAATTGTTTACAAGCCTTAGTGACACACAAGATGCACACAAAGAAGAGATGAATGAAGTGATGAAATAAGAGCTTGACTTTGTGTTTAAATGAATCAATGTTTTGTACTTTTGATCAAATGTAAACAAATATGATGCAATAATAAATCCTTGATCAATTTTAACTCTACTCAAAGCCAATTAGATATCATCAATGCTCATCTTCAAATCAAACCCTAAATTTAATGTTTTTTTCAAAATGTATCAATCCAAAAATTGTTCTTCCTTTCAAATTTCAATAGAAGATGACATTTATAATGTATTAGAGAAAAGTAAAATCAGATTTTGAATGCAAATGTCATCAACAAAATCTGAAACAAGATATCAATAACAAAACCCTAGGTTTCAAATTAACTAGGCTTTGCAATAAATTCTCTTTTCAAAAAACCCAATCATTGAAGAGGTTCAAATGCAAAATATAACACTATGAAATGATTAATTCCTACAATACCAATCAAATATGATGAAAAAAATCAGAAATTTATATATTACTATGATTTAATCTATACATATGAAATGTAGACAGTATATTAAATACGCTTTATCCTAAGCCTAAAATGCTTGATTTTTTACTTTTCAATCAAATATGCAAGAATGTATTTTCTTAAATAAAAAGGTGATATGCTACAACAAATGAAATCAATTTAATTAGATTAAACATGCTACAAAGATCTGAAACAACTCTCTAATCTACAAATTCTAGGTTCAAGATGAGCTAGATTCTCTAGGAATGCAAGGTTTTTGTAAACCCTAATGTTGAAACAATGTAAAAATAAGCTATGTAGGTATGCAAAAATGATCAATGAATTCAATCCTAATCAGATCTAGGGCAGCCAACAACTCAAATTTGAATCAAGAAGGATGCAAGGGTGCAAGATACATTGGGTTCACCAAAATGTTTGATGGAAAAGAGAGACTTAGCCTAAAAGATTAAACTAGATCACACCCTCTTCCATTAACATTGAAACACAAACCAAGCTTAGATTCTATCCATGAAGGAGAACCAAACTACAAGGGTTTTCCCCTTTGTTGTATAGAGGAGTGTCAACAAAATTCAACCAAAACTAACCAACCAAACTAGGGAAAAGGATGAAACTCTAATTGACCAAAATCCACAAATAGATGATTGTCAGACACTAATGTACAAAGATTCTGAAAGTACAATAGAGATAAGGAAACATAGAAGAACTTGGATTTGAGTTTGAGAGTAGAGAAGAACTAGGGCTTTGGGTGCCCTAGACTCTAATTAGGGTTTTGTAGAATGTCAATATCTGGATGTCTTTGCTTGTTAGTCTTCTTCAGTCCTGTAACTTCTTGTAGTCTGATACTTCCTGATGCGACCTGGACACAAGAAAAGAGGGAAATGTTGTGCTGTGTTTAGGGGCTTGCCTTAGTCAAACCCCGTGTTGGTGTTTCCACCACTACAATGATGATTAGTGATCCAAGAGTGCATGTCTTAGGAGGGAAGAGGCAAGATCAACAATATATGATGAAAGTATGAATGAAAATGATAAATATTACCACAAGATGTGAAACTCTAGTTGGACTAGATTACTCAAGATCATGCACCCAAAAGGAGATAGAAAAAGAAGGCTTGAACTTCCTTCAAGACCTACAACTTAGCATCATAACATCCACAAGCATATAACAATTCCAAGCATGAAGAGCACTTGAGCATAGGAGATCAATCATGTAAGCAATTCTAATCTTTCATTGTCCATCTAGGGGTAAAATGAATAACAAGACTCCTTTATATATGCATTCCCGCTCACCAACAATGAATAAAACCAAATGGGGTGTAAAATCTAAGGAGGCATTCTAAGATGACACCACAAATAGGGCTAAAGTCATCATCTAGGACCTGGGCACTACGCACCTTGGTCTTTTAGCCCCACAAACTCTGGGGAGTGTTAAATGTGGTGGGCTTAGGCTAGTCCTAAGTTTAATTTGTCAGGTTTATTCACCAGGACATAGATTTAATTGTTTATTGTTCAAAAAGGTGTTGAAATAGGTCTTGATTAACAATGGTAAACATTTTACTCCATAACAACTATAAATTATGTTATGCCTTGTTAAGTGTCTTTCATTTGGTCTTGGAATTGCCTTAACATGAGTAGGTTTGTCCATTTTTTAGAATTAAGAGAGAATTGACTCATACCTATGAAGGATATGAACTTTCCTAAGAATGATTTAGTTCTATATAGGTTAGATAATTGTCATGTTTAAAAGTTTTGATAATCCCTACATGTTCTTCAATATTTCTATGAACCTCTCTTGAAAATGTACATGTGTGTGGATCCATGTTTAATCTCTCTTATCAAGGAGGGGTGATACTTGAAAGAATCACAATGGTTTGGAGGTAACTATACCCCCATTAGTTTGGAGCTTGTACCTTCATGGAGATTGGACTTTTAGAAGAGATTGTTAATCTTCAACTTCCTTATTTTAATTTATGTTGAAAGTTGATCTACAAGTTGTAAAAGGAAATTGAGCTTTAACTACATTCAAATGTTGTCAAAAAGTATTGAAGTATGTATTCTATGGATTTATATATTTAGAATTTTTGAACTACTTCATGTTATTTAGTTTTGGAAGAAATGAATAAAAAAGGTGTGATATCTCGATGTTAAGGCATTGTTAAATTAAATATTTAAACAGTCCCTTCCATAGTCGATTTAAATGATAGAGACTACTTCTGGTAATAACTGTGTATGTATTAATTATTAATATATAATATTTAATAAATAATATTAAATAATATTATAATATAAATATTTTTTTAATATAATTAAAATTTAATATATAATATATTTATTTAGCAAACTAATAATAATTAAAGATATATTATTATATTATATAAAAATAAATATAAATAATAGATTATAATTTATAACATATTGATATATTCTAAGAGGAGCATCATATAAGACAAACTTTAATAAGACAAAATTGTCTTATCCATATAAGACAAGTGATTCATATAATAATAACTTCATTGTCTTATCTTAAGGAGAAGCATTTAATATATGATATGATATGAGTTGATTAAGGAAGCAGTTTTGTAAAGGCAAGGACTATTGTTAATGTGAAGTAAAAGAAATTATAGTATGCTTGCAGTCGACCTCCTCCCACACAAAGTACCTTATGTATAAGACAAAAATGTCATACGTATAAGATACGATTTGGAATTGAAAGAAGGTGATATGATTTAGAATTATAAATCAAGCGATCAATAGATATAGCAAATTCATATTTGTTAAAGTACTTTATAAAGGGTTACGATTGATTTAACATATAGAATGCAATTTATTAAGAGTAGTTTCAATGAAAGGAATTAATTTAAAAGGCAATGGTTTATTTGTGAAGAGATGCCTCTCCTCATAAGAAGCATAAAGATATAAAACTAGATTGGTGTGAGATGTAAGGCATTCATGGATACTTCAGAGTTTAATATATATATTTATGACATATTGAGATCTACATATGAGATGCATTAAGAAAAGCATTCAAGAAGATTTAAAGTCAAGAAATCAGCAAAAAGAGATATACAAGCGATCAAGAAAAGAAATAATATTCATTAATTAAGGGTGGACATTGGATTTGCAGAAGGTTTCATATATACATAGTCATATAGACTGTTAAGATAGCAAAGAATACTTACTAAAATATTATTGAATAAGTATAATAGGTCAGGTCATTATTAACTGTAAATTATATTTACTTATTGCATATCACTGTCATATCTAGAAATACATAGAATTAGTGAAATAAACTGTCAACATGGGGAAGGGAGAAAATGTGCACTACAGAGAACAATGAAAGGCACTCTTACATTGACATGTATGGAGAACAGTGAGTAGGGAACCCTATTGTCATGTAAAAGGGAGAAATGGATAAGGGCACCTTGGGGCAGCATTCTTCTCCCTAATATCCACATTGAGGGTTTATTGGCATCATATATTTTTAGAGTTGAGATTAGTAACAAACTGAGTTAGCTGCATTGTAGTGAATACATGATCTTGCCATATTGATATTGTTTATGATAATTGAATGCAAGGAAAACCTTATCTAAGCCTAATGATTAAAGATGGATATTTGTATATCTATATTTCGTATATGTATTTCCTATGTTATGATTGCAGAATTGAAGTACAGGAAATTATGTAGTTTTTGAAGATAACATAAACGGTAATTCTAAACCCTAACCCTAACTTGTGACATTTGAATTTTCTAGGGCAAATTAGGTAAGGGACATTACAATTGGTATCAGTGCATCCTTCCTGCCATCTTGTTAATGATAGTTGATGCAACATGTATTCATGTGTATACTTCATGCCTTATGTACATTCATGTATATGCCTTGTGGCCTGCATGTATTCAAGTGTATACTTCATGACTTCATGACTTGCATGTATTCAAGTGTATGCTTCATAAATTACTTGTATTCAAGTGTATACTTCTTGACTTATGTGTGTTCAAGTGTATACTTCATGACTTGCATGTATTCAAGTGTATACTCTATGACTTACGTGTATTCAAGTGTATACTCCGTGACTTGCATGTATTCAAGTGTATACTCTATGACATACATATATTCAAGTGTATACTTCATGACTTACGAGCATTCATGTGTATACTTTGTGTATTATGTGTATACTTCATGCTTCGTGTATTACATGCATATACTTTGTGTATTGCATGTATACTTCATGCTTCATATACTTTGTGTATTGTGAGTATGCTTCATGTATTATGTGCATGTACTTTGTGTATTACATGTGTTTATGCGTATGCTTTGTATACTTCATGTATCATGTGTGTTTATGTGTATGCTTCATGCTTTACATGTATTTATGTGTATACTTAGTATATTACATACTTCATGTTTTGTTTGAAGCACTAATAAATTTACTTAGGTAATAATGTAAAAAGAGGAATCATTTCCTTGTGAAGAAACCATTAATAGGAAATAAATCGAAGAATCAATCATAACCACTCAACATAGTTGAACCAAATTCATTCCTATATTAGATCATTTATTCCAAGAGTCTCATTTCTAAGATCTTCTCTTGATTAGAGTAACTTAGATAAAATCATTACCCATCAAGCTATGATAAAGTTGTTACATAAACTTATACTAAGTTATGTTGTGGGCCCATAACCCACAAATCCCAGGATCATTCTCCACATTATCTTATCATCGTTCAATGATTATTCCACTGTGATAAGTGGGAATCTCAAAAATGAAGGTGAAAACATGAAACAAATGCATAAAACAAGTGTTATACCTCCAAAATGACCCACAAATCCAAGATAAGGTGGAGAGTGTTGTACCCAAACACTCTAGCTTTACCCAAGATGATCAAATGCAATGTGAAGTGCTCTCAATCTATGCAAATCACTAAGTATAACTAGCTCAAGAGGAAGGATTTTGGCATAATAACTTTGCTCAATTTGTGGATGATAAAATGGCTTGAGAGATGGTGAATTTATAGGCTTTTTGGAGATGAAATTGATCCAAGGGTTGAGATTCATTTGAGAGATCAATGGATGAGGATGGATGTGATGTGGAGGGCCTATATTTAATCTCTAAAAATGGAGGGTTGTGAATAAAGATGAATTTTAAATTCATCTTGGGAAAGGGGTGAAATAAATGAGGTTGGGTGAGATGGATTAGATGTGAATTAAAAATTCACATGGTGAAGAGAAAATGAATTAAAAATTCATTTGAGGAAGAGTGGAAATAAATGTGTTATGACATGTGTAAGGGGTGTAAGAGGTATTAAATGAGGATTATGACATGTGTATAAAAAATTGATATATGTGGCATTTATTTCAATTTTTTATTTGGAGGATGTGGGGATGTTAAGCTAGGTTTGACCATTTTAATTAGGGTAATTAGCCTAATTAATATGTTTGGAAAAAATTAGGGAATGGGTTAATGAGGTGTTAATATTAATTAAATAAGGTATTGTTTAATTAACCCTAGGTCTATGGTCACGTAGGTTAGGCTAGGTAATTAAATAATTGATATTTAATTAACTAGGATGGGGATAGGGTAATTAGTAGGCTAAATTAATCAAATAAACATGATTTATTTAATTAATTGGGTTTAGGGAAAGGGGAAATTAATCAAATAAATATTTGCACATTTATTTAATTAATTGGTGATGTTAGACTATTGAATTAATTAAATTAATTCAATTTAAAAGGATGAAATGATGTGAAACTAGGTGTTGAAAGCATAATTAATTAAATAAAATTTTAATTAATTGTTTGGAAGGGGAATTGATGTGTTTAGTGATGTCAGAGGTTGATTAGATGGTGAAGACATTTTTAGGTGTCTGCATTTGCCCCTCTTTGACATGGCGTCATGACCTAGCAGGAAAGTGGCGTCAAGTCAAAGAAAAAATATGCCCTAGCTGCCAGGAAGGAATGAAATGGGTAAGGGATGCCCCCTCAAGAAGTCGGGTGAAAAAATATATTTTTTTTAGGTGAGCTCTCAAAAGGAGGAAATAGAGGTGAAAAATGGATAAAGGATGGGAAAATAGGTTGACAAGAAGAAGAATGGGTGAAAAAGGTTATGATCTGCACCCTAGGGAGGAAAAAGTGTGTTGGAGGATGACATGGCTTACTATAAATAGAAAAGTGGGCCCTAAAAGTGCCACATTTGCACACATAGAGCCACTTGGACGAAGGAGAGGAGAAGAGGATGGTGAACCCTACCCCATGTTCCCGCGCTTTAAGCACATTTTTGAGTGATTCTGGCCATACGGGAGATCAGCAGAGGCTGGCACCCAAGTAGGCCCAAACCCTAGCTTTGTCATTTTTGCATTTATTGCATTTATTATTTCAAGGAAATGGATTTTAGGGTTCTGACGCCATTAGGGAACTGATTGGCTCCAAAAGGACGTGGATTGGCACCATCCTCTGGATTGGCGCCATCCAATTAGGGGAAACTGGGGAGAATCGACACCGAAACAAGATTTTTTGGTGCCTTCATCTGTATTGGAGCAATATTGCGCAAGGTCAGGGTTTTAGTGAAGTGGCACCAAATGGGGTTGCATGTGGCATGATCATCTGGATTAGTGCAATGCGGGGGAATGATGCTATCCAGTGGATTGATGCCATGCTAAGTCGTGGCACAATCCAGAGAATCAACACCATCGGGTAAGGTGGCGCCATCCTATGGGTTGGTGCCAAAGGGGATTGTGGTGCCATTTGATAAAATGACACTTCGGCTAAAATGGCACCTAAGATCTATGTAGTGGCACCATCTACTAATGTGGTGCTATACAAGAATCAGGTAGTAGCATCCATGAGGTTGGCGCAAAAAGGAAATATTGGGGCGCTAAAATGAATTTGGCCTCCAGAGGAAGAAAATTTGTTGCGAAGAGGTTGATTTGGGATGAAGGGATATGTTTTTGACCAACATTGGTGGATGTAGGTGATCATGTCTTTCATTGTGAGCTTACGGGAGCGATATGTGCCTTCTGTGATGCAACTGTTTGATGGTTTTGATGGAATGACATGAGGTCGATTGGTGAGGTTAGGACTATTGACAGTATCAGATATGATAGCTTTACGAGCTCATAGAGCACTGATGATGGCTCTCTTAGAGTGTTATCATCCTGAGATGTGCTCCTTTCTCTTGCCGATAGGAGAGATCACTCACACTTGAGGATGTTTATCGCATCCTCAAGCTACCTATTCATGGGCGGCGAGTGGTGTATGACGTTAGGAGAGGATGAAGGGCCTTAGGCAGAGCATTTGCCCTAGGCCAGCCAGAGTTATCAGCAGATAGATGAGAGATGAGCTATGAGGAGACCTTGGCAACGGGTGCAGATCACTTCACCTTATTCTTGTGTGCATTGATTAGAGGCGTGGTGATGCCAGATTGGTAGGACAAAGGTTTTCCAGTCAGATGGGGAGAGATGATAGAGGGGATGGTGTGGGATGAGACTGTCTATGCTTGGGGGCCTTGTATGCTTGCACAATTACATCATGAGATGCATATAGTGGTTTATCACTATGATTCAACATTATCAGCCAAGGTCACACTGCTACATGTGTGGGCCTGGGAGCATATTGCTATCACGAGGCCGAGGGGAGGATACTATCACCTATAGTTTGAGGCATTTCTATTTTTGTATCACCAGCCTGTTGAGTATTCCTACACAAGGTAGGTGCGGTATTGGTGATGAGTGTTGGATGATCTAATTCGAGTCACCTGGCGACCATATATCAGGGTAGAGCCATGGCCATATGATGATATTCACATGCCGTATACATTCCAAGCATGGTATCTAATGGGTCGAGGTGACCACACCATCGACATGTATTTGCCATCGTGGGTCATGCACCAGTTTGGCTTGTGATAGGATGTTCCTTAGCAGATGGTGATATTTGCGTGGACACTGTGAGATGAGAGATGGCCACCGGCCATACTACCATAGGTGGTGATTGGAGACTTCACAACTTTATAGCCGGTGGTGTGGGATTAGGGGAGTACAGTGAGGGATGTAGGGACCACGCTGACATATGACACATGGTGGCATATGTGGCGGCCCACTTGTATGATAGATCTGACTGAGGATCCAAACATGGCTGTGGAGGCAAGGGCAGAGGAGAATGTAGTTATGGAGGAGGAGATTGTGGTGGAGGAGGTTGAGGTAGATGATGATGATCTGATTGTGGTGTTGGCAACAGCAGCATCTGGGCAGGTGGAGGCTAGGGGGACGAGGTAGAGGGAGAGGGAGACAAGCAGTGATACTACCATTACAGGTGACATTAATGATCTTTTGGTGCTATTGGTTCAATCCCACAAGGTGAGAAAGAAAAAATATGGCCATTGACACCTTTACATTGATCTCAAATGAGACATTTTGTAAAAAGTAAAAATATGACTATTGACATCTTTACACTGCTCTTAAATGAGGCAATTTGCAAGAATGCATTCATTATCAACATAGTTAAATGGTCTAGAGTTGATAGAAACTAAGATAGGCTATTGTAGGTGGACCTAACATCCACCTATAAGTGTAAATGATACATTCCTAGGTGCCATAAATTCTTGGAATCACTATGTCAATGTTTGACAACTTTATGCTCTTAAGGCTCTAAAGAGTCTCTTTCAGTCCAATGTAGCTTGAAAGGATTAGGAGACTTATAGAATGAAATGAGGCCTCCAATAGAATTCTTCTACCCACCTAATGTGTCGGCACTATTAGTTCAATCCCATGAAGTGCAAAAGAATACATATAGCTATTGGTACCTCTACATTGCTCTCAAATGAGGCATTTTGTAAGAATGCATTCATTGTTGTCATGTTCAAACAATTTGGAGTTGATGGAAATTGACATAGGCTATTCTAAATGAACTCGACATCCACCTATAGGTGCAAATGAAACATTCCTATGTACCATGAATTTTAAGAATCACTATGTCAAAGTTGAACTTTTTTTGGTCTTAAAGCTCTTAAGAGACTCTCTCAATCCTATGTAGCTTAGAAGGATAGGGAGATCCAGGGAGCAAAATAAGATCTACACTAGCATTCACCTTCCTAGCCTAATGCGTTGGCATTGTTGGTTTGGTCCCACGAGGTCCAAAAGAAAATATATGGCTATTCGCACCTTTACACTACTCTCAAATGATGTATTTTACAAGAATGCATTCATTCTCGACATACCCAAATGGTCTAGAGTTGACAAAAACTAAGATAGGATATTGTATATAGACCTAACATATACCTATAAGTTTAAACAAAACATTCCTAGGTGCCATGGATTTTGAGAGTTGCTGCATCAAAGTTTGATAACTTTTTGCTCTTAGGGCTCTTAAGAGACTCTCTCAGTTCAACGTAGCCTGGAAGGATTGGGAGACGTAGGGAATTAAATGAGGCCTCCAATAGCATTTAGATGCCCACCCTAATGTGTTGGCACTATTGGTTCAGTCCTATGAGGTGTGAATGAATAAATATGGCTATTGAAATCTTTACATTACTCTCAAATGAGACATTTTGTAAGAATGCATTCATTTCCAACACAGTCAAGTGGTGTGGAGTTGGAAAAAACTAAGAAAGGCTATTATAGATGGACCCAACATCCACTTTTAGGTGCCAAAAAAAAATCCTAGATGCCATATATTCTGACAATAATTGCATCAAAGTTTGATAACTTTTTTCTCTTAGGGCTCTTAAGAGACTCTCTATGTCTAATATCCTAGAAGGATTGAGAGGCCTAGAGAATGAAATGAAGCCTTCACTAGAATTCACCCACCTGCCCTAACATGTTGGCATTGTTAGTTTAGTACCATGAGGTACGAAATAAAATACGGCTATTGGGACCTTTATAATTCTCTCAAATGAGACATTTTGTAAGAATGCATTCATTGTCGACATTGTCAAATAGTCAAGAGTTGATAGAAACTGAGGTAGTCTATTGTATATAGAAACATCTACTTGTAGGTACAAACAAAACATTCCTAGGTGCCACAAATTTTGAGAATCATTATGTCAAAGTTTGATAAATTTTTAGTCTTAGGGCTCCTAAGAATCTCTCTTAGTCCAATCTAGCTTGGAAGGATTGGGAGACTTGGGAAACAAAATGTGGGCCTCCACTAGAATTCACCCACCCACCCCTGCATGTTAGCATTGTTGGTTTGGTCCCATGAGATGTGGAAGAAAAATATGGAGCCAATTGACATCTTTACATTGTTATCAAATGAGGATTTTTTGCAAGAATGCATTCATTGTTGGCATATTCAAACAGTCTAGAATTGATAGAAATTGAGATAAGATATTGTAGATGGACCTAACATCCACTTGTAGGTGCAAATGAAATACTCCTAGGTGCCATGGATTTTGAGAAATATTGCATCAAAGTTTGAAAATGTTTTACTGTTAGGGCTCTTAAGAGACTCTCTTAGTCCAATGTAGCTCAAAAGGATTGAGAGACACGGGGAGTGAAATGAGGCCTCCATGAGAATTAACCCATCCACCCTGACATCTTGGAACTATTGGTTTGACCCCACAAAGTACGGAAAAATATAGCTATTGGTAAACTTACACCTCTCAAATGAGAAAGATCATTATCCTCTGCCATCCATGGAGCAGATCTTACAAATAGTGGATGGATCAAAAAGATTTTCCTTGCTTGACAGTTTTTCAGGATACAATCAAATCTGGCTGGCAGATGAAGACCAACACAAGACAACGTTCACAACAAAGTGGGGAACTTTTGCATATGCCGAAATGTTGTTTGGTCTCTCAAATGTTGGTGCCACTTTTCAGCGTGCTATGGACATAGCATTTAAGGGGCTCATAAATAAGATCATTCTGATTTATTTAGATGATCTCACCATATTTACAAAGAATGCCAAGGATCACTTTGAGCATCTAGAAGCTATTTTTCAGAGGTGTTAAGAGTTCAGGATTTATTTAAATCCTAAGAAGTGTGTTTTTGTTGTACCTCAAGGGAAACTTTTAGGGCATATTGTTTCAAAGGAAGGAATCTCTATTGATCCTGAGAGAGTTAAGGCCATACTGGACTTATCCTTACTAGCCAATAAAAAGGCAAGTCAGTCTTTCTTGGGTAAGATTAATTTTGTCAGTAGATTCATATCTGATTTTGCAGGGCTAGTTAGGCCCATTACCCTAATGTTGAAGAAAGATTTAGTCTTCAAATGGACAACTGAGGGAAGGTAGGCTTTTGAAGAAATTAAGAAGGCTATCCCAACTACCCCAGTACTACGAAATCCTAATTTCTCTAAACATTTCTTAATGTACGTATATGGAGGTGAACACAATATTGCAGCTGTTCTAACTCAAAAAGATGACAAAGAAGAGGGAGAGCATCTAATTGCATTCTTCTCTAGGACACTAAGGGAGTATAAATCCAGGTATAATTTTGTTGAAAAGCAAGCTTATGCCATAGTTAAAGCTCTTTAGAAATTCAAACATCTAGTAACAGGAAACAAAATCTTGATATTAGTAGCTCACTCAAGTGTTAGAGAATATATTATGGAAGGTGAGATTACAGAAAAGAGGGCTAATTGGATAACCAAGATCTTTGAACATGATGTAGAAATAAGGCCTACCAAATTGGTCAGAGGAAGAGGACTCTACCAATATATTGCCCAAGACACAAAGACATCAATGTTGAAAGAAATAGAAGATGAAACAATGTTAAAACTCTAAGAGCTTGACCAAGAGCTTGACCAAGACTCTTGGGTTAATGACAGGATATAGTTCATGAGGACTGGTATCTTCCCTAGTGTGCTCTCCTTGGATAAAAGAAGGTACTACAGATAATAGGGAAGTCATTTTGTGTTAATTGATTACATTTTATTTAAAAGGAATTTTGATGGGATCCTACTAAGGTGTGTTGAAAGGGATGAAGCTCAAAAGATATTGCATGAACTCCATCATGGAGGCTCAAGAGGACACTTCTCAGTAAAAACTACTACCATCAAGATTATAGAGGCTAGCTACTACTGGCCCACATTGTTTGCAGATTGTCATCAGATGGTCAAGGAGTGTCAGTCTTGTCAATTCTATGACGAATAGAGAAGAAATGCAGCTTTACCCTTGAGTCCCATAATAGTAGATGAACCCTTTGCACAATGGGGTTTAGATTTCATAGAAATAATCAACCTGTTGTACCCAACCAAATTTTTTGCTTCATCAAGGCATTTTGAAACAAGTCTAGAAAATTTTTCGTCAAAAAGTCAAAAAAGCAAAATTTCTAAAAATAGAAATTTCTATTTTTAGAAATTTCTAAAAATAGACGTCGAGTTAGGTTTTCTAGGTTTCTTGAGATATGGATGTTGGCAAAACTTTCTAAAAATAGAAAGTTTCTAAAAATAGAATCTCCAAATCAGGTGTTGCGCTCGATTCTCATTGGTTGATTTTCCTTCACGATCGGCACGGTTCAGACGGAATCTTCAAACGACCAAGTTTTCTCTACTGGGTCATTTTTGCTTTTTCACAAGGTGAAGCATGAGCTTGAAAGTCATCAACACAGAAAAGTTCACCTACCAAATCTCTTCGACGAGTTTCCAATGCTGTTTCAACGACGCAAAACTAACAAACGGCCGTCGACTCGATGATGCACGCAAAACGATGCAAGATGGATCCAAGGTGAAGTGAAAAGTTGGAAAATCAAAAAATTAGCTAATTCTGGTGAAACTGGGTGCCCCAGGAGGCTAGGGGCGCCCATCCTCTCTAGTGTTAGTTTTTTTTCACGTTTTTCGAGAAACATCGAAAATGCTTCCATCAACTCCTTTCCGGTTGGTCAAACTTGGTCAAACTTGGTCAAAAGTCAGTCAAAGCTAGGATTTCATCTCAGATATGTTCAGACTACTCAGATCACCCTCCGTCCCGCCTCGACAGTCGTTAGAACGACCGAAATCGAAGACCGAATAGGAGCCGTGGGCACGAAAATTGAGAAAACGTACAAAATTGAAAATTTTTGCAAAAAATGGCTAAGTGTTGACAAAATGGGTGCCCCAGGAGGCTAAGGGCACCCATCCACACCAGTGTTAGTTTATTTTTCATGTTTTTCTCAAAAAACACAAATCTCTTTCTGTCTGCCTGCTCCGGTTCAATGTTGATCAGTTTGGCACATTTTTCAAGGCAAACAGAAGGTACAATCAGCTTAGTTTTCATCAGGCTTGCATATTTGCTAGATCATTAGACTCATTTCCATCCCAGTTGATAGAAATTGACAGCCAAACAGGGGTCCTGTGCCTCCGGAATGCGCACGCAAACCAAGAAATTGAAAAAGTTGAAAAAACTAAAAAAATGGCTAAGTGTTGGGAAACTGGGTGCCCCAGGAGGCTTGGGGCACCCATCTTGAGTAGTGTTAGAATATTTTTGTGTTTTTAGTGTTTTCTGACATGCCTTGTTATCAATCTTCGCCCGTTGGCAGTTTCGGGGAGGTCAAACTTGGTCAAACGATGTCAGATCGTCGAACGGAGGCAGGGGATGGAATCTCAGTTGATCAATCTTCAAAATGTCAGGATCAGTTAGCTTTTTCAATTCATGATGACATTTTTCCACCTTGTCAAAGTCAGAGACAGGCCATATTTGAGTCAAAACGAGTGTTGAAGTGTCGAAAATGAAGAAAATTTTGTTAACACTTCTTCCAACTCGCGCATTCGATGACATCATCAAAGAAGATATTTTTTGTCATCTTGCACATGAAGCCATAGGCTCCTACAAAATAGGGATTCTTCCTATTCGAAGATTTTTTCTTTAAAAGTTGCTTTCTTCATGGATGAGGATGAAGTTTTCTTCTCACACAAGTAAAGCTGCTTTTTCGACCAAAAGATTTATAAAGACAAGCTTTGGGCTTCTTTATTTCATTATTTTTTTTTGCAGGTTACATCCAGAGGAAAGATTTTATTTTACTTTCAACGGAGATTCGAAGACCCAAACCAGGTGCTTTTTCAGTTTTCTTCATAGATTCGGGTTGAGGAAGAAGAGAGGCTTGCTTTTTCAGGGTCCTTGTTTCAAGGAGATCATTTTTCAGAAATCCGACCAGAGCTTTTTCAGTTTTTGTCGAGATGGGTCCATCCAGATTATCATTCTCTTGAAGATTAGGAGTTGTGCTTTTTTCGGGAAACTGCTTTTTTCTTGCTTTTTCGAGAAAATCTCTACTTTTAGAAATGGAATTATCTACAAAACCCATGTGCCAGCTTTTTTAGCTCACACTCTGCTTTTTCTAAAAATCAGCAAACAATTTTCAGCCATCTGTTCAATAGTTTTTCCAACATAAGCGTGTTCACAGTTGATTTTCAAATCTTCCAATATGCAGTACTCTCCAACACAATTCAGGCACAAAACAACATTGGTTCATGATTACCTGAAAACTTGTGAAACAGACTTGCATAAAGTACTTCCAGTAATCAATTTACACTCCTTGGAGGATGCAGGAAATAATGCCATCAGGAATCTTGGACACTCCAGTTTGCTTGCAGCGGCATCCTTTCCTATCACCGTGCAAAGTATCGAGTTTGTGATTGCTTGTGTGACACATTACAACTCGGTCACAAGAGAAATTTAGTCGGGTGATGGACGTGTGCTCTGCATCTTGAGGCCAAACGACATTGAAAAGTGCTTTACAATACCTATTTGGAGAGAGAACTTAACTGTTTCACTTGAAGAATGCAAGAGGGTTTGGAATAATGATTAGGAAAAATACAGAAAAGAGATTGGTCAGAGGTGGTTGAAAGAAAAATAGAATATTATGCCAAAGAACGTTAGACATGGAGAATTCAAGGAGGAGCATGCAATAATGATTACTCTGCTAAGTCGTATCATGGGTCAAGCAGATGCAAACAAATTTCAGCCTTGGATGTTTTACATCATGTCCTAGATTGTTGACAGAACCGAATTCTATGATTGGTCGGCACTAATCAGTGATTGTCTCCACCAACAAATAATTGATTTTCAAAGGGCTCATGAATTCCATATGATATCATACCTTGTGTATTTGATGGCTTTTCAAGGTCAATTCAGAGGTTTGAATGTTGTTGGAACTCTGGGTACTCAGCATGTGTATCATCATTTCCCGCAGTTAGAGATCTCTCAAGATGAACGACATTACAGGCGGGTGAATGATGCATTCTTGATGCATGCAGTGCGAGACATGGACAAGGAGTTGCATATACGGTTTTCTGTAGAGGCTAGAATAGCAATGGCAGAATGGGCTGATTGGTTTATCCAATTTCCTACTTTTTCCTACATCAGAGTATATGGCTTCTCAGAAGAGCCAGCCATGTTGCCGCGATATCCTATAGATGAAATAGCATTTATGGAATTTTTGAGGCAAGCTTATCAAGTACATACATTTTTGTGTAGCAGACGCAAGACTGCCTTCAATTTTCCACTTGGGATGAGTATTTACAGATGTAGATCTGGAGCAGATGCCAAGGCAATCGGTAATGAATCATCCAGATATGGTCTTAAGTCTTTCGACAGGAAATCTTCATATGATCCCCGTGGTGTCTATGCATCACATCTTGGTCAGAATTGTACACACAAGTTTGCAGTTGAAGACTTCTGGGCTAATTGTGCTGATGAGTATGAAGTGTGAAGATGCAGTTACAGCAGGTTCACTCTTCAGCAAATGTCTGATATCCTATCAGAGGACATAGAGGGTTTGACAGAGAGTGGTGAAGCTCTACTTCCCACGTATTCCAGGGATCAAATTGAGCAACAACCGTTGCCGCTAGTTAATTGGTCAGTAAAAGAGAGTACTTCCATTAAGGAGAGAACAAGTCGAGTGGTTAAAAATAGTTTGATATTCTTGAAGACTAAGTGGAAGGATGATATTCCAGTAGCAGAGCCGCCAGTTGTGCAACCATTAGAACCTTCCACTTCTAAGCCAAAACAAAGAGTAAAGGCTATGAGTGTTCTCCCAGAGGGAACAAAAATGGCAAAGTTAAAGAGGAAGAAAGACGAGTCTCCAGCTCATGTCCAACAGGAACATCCACCAGTTGAACCAGAAGTTCCTGTTGAAACAACACCGCATGATGAAGTGTTACCTTCAGATCATGTATCTCCACCTTCACCGATCCCTTCTCCTATTCACATAGATTCAGAGCTAGATTCACTGGTTCGTAACTTTGATGCAAGCATTGATTCATCAGGAGCTGATGAGGCGAGAACTGAGTTTCCAAGAGAGGATGGCTCATCCTGGCTTGAAAACATTCTGGGAAGGAAGAGAAGAAAGCCCTCATATCAGCTGGACTTAATAGAGCTAAAAAGCGTCTATCAAGACACACCAGACAAGCAGCTGAAGAAGCAGATTCGCATTGAGAAGAATGCGGATGGAGAAATCATTCTTGAGACTGCAACACCTCCAGAAAATAGAAGTGCTAATGATGTCAAGGTTGATGACTTCACAGTTGTCAAAGCTAACCTCGGTAGAAGTACTCGCCATGCAGATGTCAATCTCTTTGAGGTTGCAGCGGATAGCTTGAAGGAAAGGGTGTTGAGAGATGGAGAAGACAAGGCAGCTCTCAAAGCTGAAGTTTGACAGTTGCGGCAATATATTTCCAACCTTTTCCATGGCACTTCACAGGTTGATTTGCTTCTTCCACCGAGTCTTGGATCACCAGCCGATCAGCGGCATTTCAGTAAGTTGGTCCTCTATGGGAGGCACATGGATAGTTAGGTAGAAGAATTTGTGACCAAAGGGAGAGTTGTACTTACAGAGCTTTATCAGTTGAAGTACAACGCTCATGATTTACGCCAAGGCATACAGGGGTCATAGCAGATCATGGCAGAAAATAGACCGGTGTTTGAGATCATTATCTCTGACTTGAAGATTGCACTTGATATTGTTGATTCAGCTGAAGATAAGAAGACAGTTTCTACTTGGACAGTGCAATATCTTTTCACAGTAAAAACTTATGACAGTATGATTTCAGAGTTGACAAAATGGAAAGAAAAGGTAATTGGCATCCTCAAGTTCGTCAGATCCTTTGTCTCTCAGATCCCGTGTTCATATGGGAAAGAAGATGGTACCCTGTATGACCTTGGGGAAGTGCAAGCAGAGTTCCAGACTCTCGTCCGCAACAACTTTAATGATGATATTAATGCCGGCAAGATGAGTCATCTTGCCGCAATGTCAGTGAAATTTGACAAGGCTGCGGGTGAAGTTCACGAATTTCTTCAGATGGTTGCCAATGGTGAAGAAATGTTAGAGAATCAGAATATTGTTCTAGAGAGTATCAGTGTTCCTGATAGAGATGCAGTCACTCACTTTTTAGAAGATATTGTTTCCCAGAATATCGACGGATGACATCACCAAAAAGCTAGAATGTTGATGAGGATGCATTCCAAAATAAAGCAGCTTTAAAACATATGCTTTTTGTTTTAAAGCATGTGCTTTCATCCTAAGCTCATCCATTCTATATTTAGAAAGAAAGCACCTTGTGATAGTTGGAATCTTTTTGCTTTAAAGCAGATTGCTTTAAAGCATTTGTTTATTGTATCTTTGTCTTAGAATAGTAATAAAGCTTGCGAGTTGGCAAGTTAGGGTTAATCAAGGAGATTTTAGGGTTCCCTACTCCTTTGATTTTAGTATAAATAAGGGCATCCTTGCCCATTGTTTGTAATGGTAGTTGTGATAGCAAATTTGCTGTGCCTATTCTAGCCTGCAAACATTGTTATTCCATGTGTCTGTTCATTTGTGTTTAGTGTTCTCCGGTGTTTGATCACTTACTATATGCCTACCTTTTGCTGCAGTCTGGCTGTCCTGGAGTTGTATTAAATTTTCTGATATTGAATAGAAATCTCATGCCTACTTTGCTCTGATATTCTATATCGATTCATCAAGTTTTCGTCGTCAGATGTGTAGCTTCTGTGGCTTTTATTTTCAACTTTCATCATTAAAGTACTCTTAGTCTTGTGGTGTAAATCTGGAGGAAAACTACTTGAGTTTTTGTGTTTACAATCATTCCCCGTTCACTTTCAAATTCCTTTGCTCTGAATTTACTCAGGAGGTTGAAAGCATCATTAGTCTATGCTAGTTGTAGTAGAAGTTTTATTAAAAAGGAAAAACCTCTTCTGCAGCGTTTAGAGTTTTATAACCTTGTGCTCTGCAGCTAAGAATCAAAAAGAAGATAGGCGAAGTTTCATTCAAGTTATCTTTTCAGCGAACATCAGCAAGAAAGGGAACTCCCCCTTCCAATAGGAGAGCAGTTTATCTGTGCATAGCTGTCCGTTTCCAAATCGCATACCAGAGGTGCGAATTGAAACGCCAACACAACCCAGTCTCAAGTATGGGGTACAAATGGATACTCACTACAACTAATTATTTTACAAGATGGAGTGAAGTAGTGCCACTTAAGGAAGCCACTAAGAAGGTAATTCTAGAGTTTCTTAAAGGAATAACTATCCAATTTAGCCCACCCTACACTATTATATCTGATAATGCTAACACATTTTAGGTACCAAACTGTTAGGATTTGCCTTAAAAATGGAATATATTTGAAGACTTCATCCAATTATTATTTGTAAGGTAATGGCTTGGTGAAATCTACAAATACGAATTTGATTAGACTCATCAAAAGAATGGGGGTCAATCATCAGAGAGATTGACACAAGTCTCTCAATTCAACACTATGGGCAGACAAAATTACACAAAAGAAAGTGACTAAGATGTCCCCATATGAACTGGTCTATGGCAAGAATGCAGTTATGCCATTGAACGTAGAAATCCGGGCTGCTTTGTAGTTGATCAAACAATTGGAGATAGAGGAAAATGGCCCAATGCATGTGAGGCTTGCTGAATTACTAGAAGTTCAATAGAAAAGAGAAGTGGCGCATGAATCTTTGACGAGGCATCAGCATACCATAAAGAATTGGTTCGATAGAAAGACTTTTGAACCAAAATTTGAAGTCAGGTGCTTGGTTTTGAAATGGGATGAGAGAGCTACTAAACTAGGTCGACACAACAAGTTTGACTCACTATGGACTAGCCCTTTTAAGATTCTTGCCTACAAGTAATAGAATGCATTTGAACTAGAAAATATGGAAGGAGAACCTAAAGAAATTCCCATTAACGGGATCTTCTTGAAACACTTCACTTAATTTCAAAATCTAACCCTGTATCATAGTTAATTAGGTGTCTTTAGTTTTCTTTCCTTCCTTTGTCTTGATTTTCCCACTTTCTTTTTAAATAAGTGTTCTAGGAACATGTGTCTATAATGCATTAGCTCTTATAGTTAGCAGTTACATACTTCCCAAAATCGTTAGGCGGTTCTTGTACTTCAATAAGGATAGCCAATCATTTCAAAAGATCACTACCTTTAATGTTGATTTGACATACAGTCCTATGCAGATTTGGAATGATGCACTAGCAGTCATTTTGGCATGTCTATTAATGACATTAATTAGATGTGATGGGTCATTTAATACATTAATTAATGCCTCTGCTGAGCCAAGTTTTTAAGCATCTCAAATAGTTATAGTTTCCAATTCTTATTCCAAAATCCTTCAACTTCCCATTGCCTGTGTTAAGAAGTTTCAACTTCTATCATCAGTTCTAGCTATAATTTGAATTCATTTGTAGTTTCTAAAGCTTCTGAGGACATATAGAAATGGCAGAGAGGCATTCGCTACAAGAGGGTTTGTTCGATTTGCCAGAGAAGTGGAAGGATAGTAAGGCTTATGCATATGCCAAAGTACAACCAAGAATCAACTATCCAAGGACCAGAGCCTTGGAGAAGGGGGTTAATGCCAACCCTACACAAGTGAAGGATTATGCAGATGACATCTTTGACAACCAGATGACCAAAAATATGAAGAATCTGAGAGAGGGGGCACACATGAGATGTCTCTGATGAGTGGAAAAAGGAGAGTCTGAAACATTTGGCATGAGAATTTGGACCTCCCATCTGGCTCAGTTCTTGGTCCCTTCCATTCACCCTTATCCCGAACTAATTCTGATGTGTGCAGATATTTTTGACCCACAAATTTCAACAATTCAGCACAAAAGATTCATGCTCTAGATAACCCCCAAGGCAATTTGGGATATGTTGGACTTGTATCATGACTGGAATGCCACTTTGGCTACCATACCCAAGTTGTAAAATATATGGAATGGGGTGCACAATAAGGTTAGGTTTATGAATACTAAGATGCATTTGGATGATGACAACACCTAATTGCACTCACTGCCCACCACCTGAGGTCATTTCAATGCTGATGTACAAGATGCCCTATCTATGCTGTCTTTCATTTTTGGTCAGAATGATGATGCAAACGTATATGAGTGGTAATTGGTGGCCATCTTTAGGCTCAAAATAGTGGGTCGGTCTGCCAAATACAGGTTTGATTTCTTGGAGCATATCTCCCAAGCTATTATTGAGCAGCTGTCTAGATTTTCTTAGGAACAAACTTTCAGGTATTCAACCTAACTTTTCCACTTAATTTTGTATCAAAATTATCATCTCTTCTAGCAGTATATGCATCTAGACATGCACGACCTTGACGTAGGCAATAAAAGGACTATCTTGGTGTCTGCATGGACTCATGTCCTCTCAGAAACTGCAGACCCCTATGAATTTGTCAAGTGTTTTGTGGCACTTGTCTTTGAATAATTAGAGTCTAAGGTTGTCGAGAATAGGATGACAAATAGCATGAAAGGTTTCTTGACCAATTCCAAAATCCCTTGTGATTATTTCCTTGGTGCTCATACTACAATTATTAGGCTTCATGGCTTTGCTGATGAGCCTATCTTGCTCCCAAAAGTTTTAACTCCTAGGGTCGCAGCCTTGGAAGTGGGTCGCCAACTATCTATTATTGACAATAATTTTGGTAACAAGAAAAGAAAGAAAAAGTTTTATGATATCCCTTGGAGTAAGGGTAAGATTACAATAGAAAAAAGAGAAACTAAGCATCTCTTGCTAAGAAAATTGGTAGTTTATGGTTTTGTAATGGTCCAAGATAAATGGAACTATGATCCTGACAGTTTGTTGGTGTCTTGGATAGTAAATAACAAGGTTTCCGTTGTTTTCATTCATGAGAAATGACCTTTCTGGGAACAGAGAAGCTCACCACAACAGGATAATCCAGTCTTCTATGTGGAACTCAAAGATCTACCACCTGAGGATCCCAAACCATGGGAAACTTTCTGTAATAAGCAACAATAGTATGATCCTAAGAAACTTATGACACATGGTTTGAGGCAAACTCTAAAGAATAAAGACTGGAGCAGTGAAAAGATAACTGCCTATTGGAAGTATAGGAAAGAGATTGCTAAATTCACCCACACTTTTGGTGGAGTTCCAACAGATGAGCAATGGGACCAAATTTGGGATGAGTATCATATGACCCCCACATCGAGCCCAGACACAAGAAATCTTCCAGGCAGCTCTTAGGAAGCATAAGAAATGGAAGTGTCAAAGAAAACTCAAGAGACAAAGGAAACAAAGAAAACAACTACACAAGCCCCTAGGGCCCCATGGCCTCAACCTCTTAGCACCCTTATGAAATAAAAAGTTGCATTATCACCATCTCATGAGACCCATATAGCTTTAACATCAGGGGGTCTTGGAGTGGCAATCTCTCAACAAGCATTCATAGCATTACAAGAAGCATCAGAGGAAGAAGATCTTGAGGATACAACAGAAAGGCCCTTGAAAAGAAGGTGTAGGTTAGTGTTGCAAAAAGAGGAGACTGAAGGTGATATCTTGGAGCCCCCACAGCAACAAGTTCTTATGACTACAACAGCAACCCAAGTAAGTATCCCTCCTCCTATTTCCCCTTCTTCAACTTCTTCTTCAATAGGCGTGGCAACCCAAATGACCTATTCTTCCATGTCTCCTACCACCTTTATTGTGCCATTATAATCTTTTACCCCTATTGCTAGTTCACCAGCCTTAGCATCATCACAGGCCATTTCATTGCCTTTGTTTTCCCCATCCATGCCTAGGCAAGCCTTGCCTCAGGTTGACCCCAGTCAACAAATTACAACCATATTGTATGGCTTGCCATAGGGCTACCCTTTTGTTGGAGGATTCATTGCCTCCCTGCTCACCTTTCAAACACAAGCAGATACTGCTAGGAAGGTGAGGGAAGCTAGAATTGAAAAGAAAAAGAAGAAAGAAAGCAAAATCCCTGCTACCCCCCACACGAAATCATTATTTGATCCCATCCAGCAGTTTCTGACTATCACCCACTTGACTCCCAATGTAGTCAAGCCTGCAGAGAAAATGAAGCTAGAAGACTATACCATGAATGAAGTGGCTATGGATTTAGCCCACTTTAGGCCTCAAGATAAGGTGGAGTTGATGAATGAAACTACTACAGTTGTCACATCTAATTATCTTAAAGTTACAAGAAAGTTACAAAAGCTAGAAGTAGACTTAGCAAAAATAAGAGCAACAAATAATAGCCTTACTGTAGAAATAAAGGCCAAGGACAAGGAATTTGACACTCTTAATAAAGATATGTAGTCTACTGTGTCTTTGGAGGTATACCAAGCATCACAAGCTCAAGTTAAAAATTTGCAAACTGAAATAACATAGGCGAGGGCCACCGCAGTTGCATTAAAGCAAGAACATGCCATTGCTGAGAAGAAATATCATGATAAGATGCAAGAAGTGTCTCAGTTACAGTAGACCCTGCTGGGAACATAATAAAAAATAGTGCTTATCAGGCTCAGTTCATGGCTGAACAAGAAAAGACTAAGCAGTTGACTATTGAGCTGAGTCAGAGGCCTCAGAATGTAGGAGTGCTGGAGATGGTCAAAGAGCTTTATGTGTCTGCATAGCAAAGGATCTTAGAGGAGATCTCATAGCTTAAGCCTACCCTTAATTTCTTGCTAAAGGCTCAGCAACTGTGTGAAAGGGTAGAGTCCTTAGTTGAGGAAACCTTATCCACTATTTCTTTGAGAGTTTCAGATTCTCAACCTTTTTTACAAAAACTCTATGATACAATAGATGGATCCTTGTTAGCGGCAGGGGTTAGTGACAAAATGACTTCGGCTGAAAAAGTGAATGAAGTCCTAAGCTGCAATGAAGCTGCTACAAGTTGCAAGACACTTCTAAATATTGCGAAGGAAGGTGTCAAAGGCATGAAAGGACCCATTGAGAGATTAGTTCAGTTGGGACTCCCATCTCCTTTCCTGGATGATAGCATGGTCTTAATGATTGATGAAATTAAGGCCCTCCTGTTGACAAAACAAAATGATTAGACTATTTTTCAAAGTCTGAGTGACTCTTTGAGCGTGAAGGAAGTGGAAACAGTTCTCATTCCCATGGTTCATCTCGAGTTCGAGTTACATTCAGTGGTACAAATTCTCCAATCCTTTTCTCACAAGGACATTATTAATTTGGATCTCGCTTTCCAGAATTTATAGAAAAGACAAGGCTTGTCAGAATCAGAGTGGTCTAGGTATCAAGCTACTTTGCAGAAGTTGTGATTTTCTGGGTGGTGGCAATGCATTTTTATTTTTGATCTTTGTATATATTTCTGGGGTTCTTTCTATATAGGCACAGAGTCCCATGTGAGTTGCCAAGAATTGTAGAGTTAAAACTCTACATTTTGTAGCATTGATTAGTAACGACAGTATAGTTTTACTTTCAGTCTATTTGTGTTACAAATATAGCCCGTGCGCGGAATGTGCCAGGTGTTAGCATGGCAGGATTTTGAAGAGGCTCAAAGGATGAAGCTTCTAATAAGATGCACGGAGTTGACACATGGCAATGTGTTTGAGAGGCAGTAAGATCGATGTCCAAGTAGCAGCAGAATGTACCACGTATCTTGGGCCCATATTTTTTCTTTATGTTTCATAAAGTTTCTAACCTGCAGTAGAGAGTGCCAAGTGTTGCTACCGTAGGGACGAAGGGAAATTTTTTTGAAAGAGACAATGAGAAGAAGTGCCAGTGTACCACATGTCCTTTTGGTAAATGCGCGAAGTCTGCTGCATGTCCCTTTCTTTAATAAGTTTGAGAAGTTTTGGAGTGCAACATGGTGGACCCGAGATGTTATAAGCATAGATTCTAAGTGAAGCGGACAATGCCAAGTGTCACTACTATGGGCATTTGAGGGATAAGAAACAAAAGAAACTTTTGAAGGAGCACCGGCCTACTGTGTGTCCCAATTTTAGAACTCATGGGTGTTGCCACGTGTTTTGGCCAAGAACATGAAATAGAAGAGGTTGTACGTGCTAAGTGTTAGTATAGTGCGCATTGTCACTATGTTATAAGAGGAGCCAAACCTGATAAATGTTGATGCACCACGTAGCAACTTTTGGAGCCATTTGGGAGCCCACAGAAGAAGTCATCTATTCTGATAGAACTGGTAGTTATTGGGCCACATTTTTAGTGCCAGTCAGCTAATCAAAATTCAAGGATGATATAGAACTAGATTTAGAAGGATTTATTATGTGTGATCAGTTTCAGTTCTGTTGCAGGCAGTTGAGAGTCCTAATGGCCATCAATGTCTTGAGTCACATCTTGCTTCTATAAATATGAGAATTCTATAACTGATAGATATACATAGAAATATCAAAAAGAGATTTTTGTAGTGCAACTGGGATATATCATTTTGCCTTCACAGTTGTTTCAAAAGCAAAGCATCATATATCTGTACATATTATGTGCCTTATGTATTCTACCAAATCAATTAATGAAGAGCTTCTGTTCTGTGCTATTCAGTGATATTTTCTGTCTTTGTTACAATTTCTAAGTTTAACCTCTAGTTTTAAATCTATTCATAATATGTCTATATTGATCATGCTTATGGCTCTTTAGTATAGTTGAGATCATAAAAATTTAGTCACTGTGCTAATTGTTGAAACACATATAAGTTCGGTGCATCGCCTTAGAAGTTATTTTATATTGTATATGGAACCTTGTTTCTTTTTCCCTTTCCCAAAACCCCATTGAAAAAAGGAAGAGCCAGCTTCTTTAAAATCTGGAGGTTATTTTAAGAGTCAATCCCACATTCTTGAAGTTTCCCATGTTGGTATTGAAACCCGCACAATTTAATACATCAACAAGATATATAAACCTTTTTTCCATGTAAATTAGATTGTATTTATTCATTTATTAGGATGCTAAGGGTTTCACTATCCTTCATAACTTGTAGTTATCAAACTATAAGAGAATGTTGTTCATTTTCAAACATAGAAATAGATATATAAGATGTTGTAAATTATGTTAACTATCAAACACAAGGATATGTTTGAGATGTCGTAAACTTGTTCTTTGCCAAATGCAAAGAAACATACTATATACTATTGAAGATGAAATGCAGTAATATACTTATACTATTGTAAACTCTAGTTATACATCCACTTTGTTGTCAGGATCATAAGTACAATAGGAAGACAATACGTTTCTAGATAGACATCTATTGTGTTATATAAGTTTGGGAATATCATAGTTATCTTAAAAGGATTTCAGTTTGAGAACAATAGTCTTTATTCCCATTTGTATTCAAGTATGTTCAAGACACAGATACTGATGTAGAGCCATGAAAACCTTGTAGTTTTATTTTGTGGATATAGAAACCAAATTTCTTTTGGATTCTAGATTAAACATAAGGAAAAAACATTTGAGATAATATGAAAATTGTTTCCTATCTCAATGTTTTATTTATATACGAGTCTTGATGATTCTTTCATAAGCTTTGTGTTAAGTTCTCTGTTAAATGATGAATACCTTAAGGATATTCTTATCATTAGATATGTATAAAAACATTGGTCTATTGTTATTTATGTAACTAAATTTAAAATATTCCTATTTAGAGATGTTTGTCCTGAGTAATGTGATGGTCTTGTTGGAATAAATGACCAATCTCTAATCCAATTGTTAATCATCATATCACCAATATATGATACCAATTGGTAAGACACAAGGCTTTGACTACTGCAATATAGAAATCTAAAAATTGTATGCAAATCTGAAAATAAGTTTGCTTAATCCTTGAAATACCATGAAATAATTCAACTTCTTTATGATGCTAAAATCAGCCACTCTAACATGCTTGATAAAACCACCTTAGATGAACTTATAACAACAATAACATCACCATAAGATAGCAGCAACAAAGATGCACAAATTAGCAACATAAGAATGCAAGATCTCACAACACAAGGTAGCAATGGAACAAAAGAATAAACACATAACACAGTGTTTACGTGGAGAAACCCTTGTGGGAAAAAACTCCACCAAGAAGAGAGGCCCAAGTTGTATTATCTTCAAAACAAGATTACAATACATCCACTTCCAATCTCCTCTTTATTCTTCAATCCAGTAGCACTTGTGTACAGAAAATCTCTCACTCATCCTGTTACCTGCAAGCAAGTTTTCCTCTCATTGTTACACTACCAAACTTCACTCTCAAGTCTCATATTTATACAAAATGAGTACCCACTAAAGAAATTCGTGGGATATGGACAAAATCTAACTTTTCTATCTTGGGATACTCCAAAATCTCTTCTTACAGATTCCCTTACACCTGTCATAGGCATCTTCCCAATATAGGTGCCTAGAACCAAGAATAGGAACTTACAAGACAATAATTACTACCATATGTTGTCATAGAATCTCTTACACCTTATGACAATTGTAAGTTGTCATAGATGCTCTTACAAACTTATGACATGCATCATAACAGCCCAAAAATACATTTCCCTAAAATAGGCACCAAGATTCTCCACCTCACCTCATTTACTATTTGCCGAGATTCCTTGAGCAGTAAAAGTAACTCTGTAACAACCTACCAGTGAAACCTATACATCCCTTATGGGTAATTACAAATTACAAATAATAAATGGAATAAATACAATATTGGGATTTACAAGGTTAATGGCACCTTATCCCAACATTCTCCCACTTGACATTATACATTGTAAACCAACCCATATGAAAACTCAACAAGGGAAAAACATCCCTTAGCCAATCATGTACCATTGATTCTTCAACATGCTTTTGTGCTCCGACAAGATACCTACAAAAGCAACCATGATAACTACCATCTCGAACAAGAAAACCTCACATCATATTACCCATGATGGGACAAGGAACATGCCAAGGTGAAACATATCAACTGTCACTAAAACCTGCACCAATCTATACATGAACACAAGCATCAAATTCAAATAATAACAAATGACTCTGAGTGACTGCCACACTCATACCAAATTGGAATAGCAACCATAGCAAGTTGCTAGCTCATCCAAACTATCCATACCTCAAACTAGGGTAAACAAACTATCATAGGTAGAACTTCATGCTATCAACATAACAACCCAAATCTGCAAACAAGTCCTTGTATATCCACCATCCTGTAAAAGAAGACTCCAAGGTAACAACACACATAGACATGTGATAAAAAACCTCTGAAGTAACTCACTGTAGTAAAGTGTAACTAGTCCAAGAGAGGTGCCCCTCCCATACAGAACACATATACCTTCAAAAACTCCCACTACACAGGTAATGTCAAATCTGAAAACAAGATCATAGCATTAACAAGTCCTCCTATAACACTTCACATAGAGGATGTGGCTAATTCCTCTATCATAGTGTTAAATAAGCATACAATGATATGCCAAATACATCTCTCATTACCAATCCAAATAACTCTCCCAAGTCTTCCAAACCAATGAAGAAAGAGATCAAGGAGCTACCAATTGTTGTCAAAAAACAATGAAGTACAAACAACAACACATGACTCCATTCATAAACCTCAACTCCATAAACATAAGGACCTTCAGGAAGAAAACAATATACCAGGAAAGAGAGAACCTGCAAATCAAATTGTGTCCTTATACCACACTAACATGTGCCAAATTGTGTGAAGTAAGATCTCTTTCAACACTCCCATTATGAAAGGATATCAACATCTAACCATTCAACTTATAATGAAACATGGCAGAAATAGATGTAAAACCTCTCACAGAAAGTAGATCAAACTAGCCAAACATTCCCACAACATAAGGGAATATGCCCAAAGCCACTAACCATCTCCTGTACCTTTCCTACCAAATCCTCAAAACTAACCCAAGTTCAAGATTACAAGGAGAACAACAAAAATACATAAAATCATGCATCTACTTCTCAACAAGCCCTTAGAACTCAACTTCCAAGACTAATGCACAAGAGAAGACAAGATACATATAAAGAATGCATCTAATAATCAGGTGGGCAACACCTCTTAGATCATTCACCTGCTGAGTAGACCAAGAGTGGGATACAAGATTATCATGTGCATACAACACCAAGCAATACAAGCTTTCAATAAAGACAACCTTTTCCTCAGGTCTATGATGGACTCACATTCATTTCCAAGTGTAGACTCCTCGGTCTTTACTGTTGAAAAAATTTCATAACAAGTAACCATTCCAACACATATCTCTTAAGTACAAGAGATTTTCAGCCTAACCCAAGTCTCTCTAATATCCATGAGCATCCAACAATCAATCCATGCCAACCTCAAATGAAACCTGCAAAATTCATCAAGCTCAAAGCAAATGATTAATACTCAAAACTAAAGAGAACTACATCCTCTCCAAAGGAAGAACAATAACACCCTTACCAAAGACTCTAAGGGTCCTCCATGAAACAAGACGTTAAAACCTCTACAAATCACATGAAGATAATCATATCTTTCCAAAGCTCCCACTGGACCATGATACTGAGCTATACATGGCAACAAGATAAACATCAAACCATCATTGTCAAAAGCTCCCACTGAAACATAAGCTATCCATGACATCATGATAACCATCTCCTAAATGAAGATCATCCATAGCCTCAACACAATCAAAGAATTTGCTATAAACGACACAACTCCCAAAAGGTCAAGTAAAACCATAATCTCCAAAACAAGAAGATTAAGCATCCTCTATCAATAGAACCAAAGATGTCAATAAACCCTCACTGTAAACTAAGGGTAGAATCCAAGAGCTCCTTATGACACCAACAACTATTGCAAAAGATCATCCATCTTCTAACCAAAGATTATCCATGGCTCACTACACACTGCAACAACATCAGCTTAGAACCAAAATCCTGAAAATAAGAAGCTAGAACATACTATGTAACTGCACAAAACTCCCACTAAAAGTGATACTGGGCTATGCATGGCATCATGATGAATATCATTACCAAAAAAAACTCCACTAAAAGTGAATAGAGATTCTCATGCACCATAACTTACTGCTATAGATTCTAATGAACAACTATATCAGGTACTCTAAACCATCCTTTTGTCTTGCTGCAATAAACATACCAATGTAAATAAGGTGACTAAGAAGAGGCCAACCAAACAGAATCCTCATGAGACAATTTACAAGATCTGCACTCATGTAACATCTCAAAGGAGAAAAACATGGCCAATGCTCCAATCTCAAATAACTGAAAAATAGATTCAACCCCACATCAGTAACATGAAGAACAAAGATAACCGGGAATAACATGTAGATTTCCAAGACTCAAACACCAGGATCAATGTTAGACTTGATTTGCCAAACAAATCCACATCAGAGTAACCATAGATCATAAGAACCCATCAAGCAGCCTTGCAAATTTGTAATTGTTTCCATCTAGAATGCTCTAAGAATCTGAACACAATCTTTCCACAGATCTACAAACCATAGATTTTTGTTAACATGTAAAACCTACAAAACCATCTCTCTGTAAATCTGAAATCACTTAAACATCTAGATATTCACACCATACATGCCATCTGAATAATGAAATATCACAAATCTATGATTCCACAACTTTTTGAAACGAGAAAACTATAAAACCTACATATCCAAAATAACATGAATATGAAAAAGGAGGAACCAAGTTGTTTAGGAGTTTCCATATCACAAAAATACCAACTCCACAACCCACATGCAACCAGTGGAAAATCATCCAGTGCTTTCATGTAACCAAGGGTTAAAACCATGAATCCAACATAAGCACTCCATACCATAGTCCAAAAAATAAATGTTCTTCCATGCGACCAGGGCACCAAAATCAACCACCCAACATGAAAACCCATTCACTTCACATGACCACAAGGTAAAGGAACATAACCACCATGCAAGAGGATACTCACATATTGCCAAACCGCAGCTCCATATCACTACCACAAGATCAACTCCATGAAGATCCATAACCCTGAGCCTCAAGAGCCCACTGTAGATTCCATTGACAATATCCATCCAAAAGTTAGATACCATGGCTTCCAAATCTCATAGATCTGCAAAACAATGCCAACATACAGAACATCCACTGCAGCCCAAAAAACCTCCAACTCTACAATCCCTTCCAACAAATTCACAAAGCTTTACAAGATAAAATTCAAAAATGGAGGAATACCCAGAACTAAATTACCATGATTCCATCACATGCAAGCACATGCAAGCAACATGCAAGCCCATGAAAGTACATGCAACTCACATGCAAGCACATGCAAGTACATGCAACTCACATGCAAGCACATGCAAGTACATGCAACTCACATGCAAGAACATACGAGCACATGCAAGCCATGGAACAACCTTAAGCTCTGATACCGAATGTTAGAATAACGAACAATCTCTAATCTAATTGTTAATCATCAAATCACCAAGGTATGATACCAATTGGTGAGATACAAGGCTTTGACTACTACAATATAGAAATCTGAAAATTGTATGCAAATCTAAAAATAAGTTTGCTTAATCCTTGAAATACCATGAAACAATTCAACTTCTTTATGATGCTAAAATCAACCACTTTAACATGCTTGATAAAACCACCTTAGATGAACTTATAACAACAATAACATCACCATAAGATAGTAGTAACACAAAGGCACAAATCAGCAACATAAGAATGCAAGATCTCACAACACAAGGTAGCAATGGAACAAAAGAATAAACACATAACACAGTGTTTACGTGGAGAAACCCTTGCGAGAAAAAACTACACCAAGAAGAGAGGCCCAAGTTGTATTATCTTCAAAACAAGATTACAATACATCCACTTCCAATCTCCTCTTTATTCTTCAATCTAGCAGCACCTATGTACATAAAATCTCTCACTCAACTTGTTACCTGCAAGCAAGTTTTCCTCTCACTGTTACACCACCAAACTTCACTCTCAAGTCTCATATTTATACAAAATGAGTACCCACCAAAGAAATTTGTGGGAGATGGACAAAATCTAACTTTTCTATCTTGGGATACTCCAAAATCATCTTCTTACAGATTCCCTTACACCTGTCATAGGCATCTTCCCAATATAGGTGCCTAGAACCAAGAATAGGAACTTATAAGACAATAATTACTACCATATGTTGTCATAGAATCTCTTACACCTTATGACAATTGTAAGTTGTCATAGATGCTCTTACAAACTTATGACACGCGTCATAACAGCCCAAAAATACATTTCCCTAAAATAGGCACCAAGATTCTCCACCTCACCTCGTTTACTATTTACCGAGATTCCTTGAGCAGTTAAAGTAACTCTGTAACAACCTGCCGGTGAAACTGATACATCCCTTATGGGTAATTACAAATTACAAATAATAAATGGAATAAATACAATATTGGGATTTACAAGGTTAATGACACCTTATCCCAACAGGTCTAAAAGTCAAGAAAAGACTAGAGGCTATTTCTATTAAAGTTATTTATTAGTATAAGATTTTTGTCTTTGGAAAAAAAAAGTTCTTGATAATTTAAATGAATGGGTTAAAACAAATTTAAACCCTAGTATTAAATCAGCTAAAGTTTAGAGACTTAAGAATCTTTTAAGAAGGACTATGACAAATTATGATGATGTTCTAATCGAATATATTGCATGGTCTACATAAAAGGTCGAGAAACCATAGACTAAGTTAATTTTTCTCTAGAAAGAGTCAAAAGAAGCTTGTTGATGATATTTAGAAATATCCTAGAGACATGATTAAAATTTCTAAGTCAGTTGAATAAGATTTAAGTTTAAGAAAAAATAATTTATGTCTAGGAGTCTCTAGTTAGATAGTCTCCAAATTGAGTTAGAAATGATTAAAAAATTGTAGGATGAGATAGTCTCCAAATTGTAGGATGAGATAGTCTCCAAATTGAGTTAGAGGTGTGTGAACACGTGACTATGTTTAATGTAAACATCTATTATAATGAAACTTTGGGTAAAGTAATGCATTTGTCTCTGCATGCATTAGTTGGTTCATAGTGTCTAGGAGGCGTGACCTATCGGGGTGATCATACTTAGCTAGAAGTTTGTCTAGAGTTGTATGGTGGATGGTGTTACATAGGACACAACACTAGGACGTAGATGGAAACCTATTAGATCCATATGCCTATACACTTAGTGAAGGGTAGGGCTACTTCCAAGATGGAAGGTGTGTGTGGGACCACCAGTCTGTTGTTGGAGGTAAAGCACTCGGATGATGCTCTCCCTCTGTAGAAGAAGACTCGCCAAGACTTGAACAACAAATATCAAGATTCTAGAGACAATACTCCTATTTAAATTTTATGTTATGTTATGATAGAAAATTATTCTTATTGTCAAGTGCAATAAAGTTATTATAAATGGAATGTGATATATTTCACAATATGATTTATCTTGGAATATATGTGAATTTCAAGGTTAAAATAAATAAAAATATATTTATTCAGAACAAGATATGTATCTATTTCCTTGCTATAAAAGAATGAAATTTTTTTATCTTTCACATTTACCATGCTATCTCTCTACTATTCTAGTAAATGTTTGTATTCATGTTTACCATGTTATCTCCATGAGTAGATGATGAATATATCCAAGAATCCAATATTCATATTGAGTAAAGGGAGAATGTCGATAAGACTAAGTCCCAAGAAAAGAAGAAAAGTAGACTTGCCTTTGAGTTATCTAGAGTTATGTAGAAAGTCATGCCATCTAAGTTTGATGGAACAAAAAGTGGTGATGTTGATGAAGCTTGGTTAATAGAGATGGAAAAGTATTTTGAGATTTGAAATTAATCTAAGATAACCAAGGTAGTTTGGGGTGCCTTTTAATTGGCAGGTGAAGCCCAATAGATCAAACATGAATATCAAAACTCAACCCAACAACCTTAAAGAAATAGATCTAAGATAATAACCGATAATCCAATGCAAATCAAACAAAGAACGTTACCACCTAGATTGTATGTATTCCTTGGTTTCATGTGTATTGCTCTTCAAATTGCATAACCATGGTTGTATCAAGCACGGATAGATGATGTTATCAAAGACGTGATATGTGCTCAATGACATGAGATGCTCAAAGTGTTTCAAATGAATGCAAAAAGTTGAATGATTAAGGAGGATTTGTGAAGAGATGAATGGGGGGTATATATAGAAGAGATGAATGGGGGGTATATATAGCTTTCAAGGAAGATCGATCAATAGTGGAGTAAATTCAATGATATGAATGGATGAGATGAGTTGAGAGGACATGAAGGAATGTGCAAATGACAAGTGTCCATGCAAAAATATGCTTTATTGATTAATTACTTTCTTGGCTAAAGATAGGATTGATTCCATAAAAATAGAATGATTTTCTTGTTGGCAAGAGACACTATATGGATTCATGGTTGTTGTCATTGATGGCAACAAAGGTCATCCCACATATCCACAAGTCATGGTGTGTCTCTACCAGAAGTCAGAATGAAGGTTATTGTGGTCCGGTGAACAAGAACAGAGCATGTGGCAAGGTCCGACAGACAGGTCCGGATCTCTCAGAGGAAGTATCTTGGTGCAGTGCGGATCTGGGGAAGTCAAGAGGACTACCTTGAGTGGTATATTCCAAGGATTTAGCCTCCGGTGATAAGGAAAAAGATATGAATAGTTGAGTACCGGATTCCTGAGTGACAGTGTGAATAGAGGAAGAACTGACTGACAGTACATCAGACTATTTTCTAGATGTGTTACTAATGATGGCAAAGGTTGTGAAGGCATGAATCATGTTTGGCTGACATGATTAATGATATCTACAAGTATATGCTTGATCCACATTACTTGATGTGCAAGGATTCAGCCGACAGAACAGAGTTTGTGAGAAGATAGACTATTTCGGGTGCCGACTAGAAAGATAATGAAATCACTTGTGCAGATATATATATATATATATATATATATATATATAGGATGGATTTAGTTATGAGAAGTGATCTTATGTGATGTGACATGCGAATAAGATTAGAGTAGAATAGAAGCAGTAAGAAAGATCCAGTATGTGAAAGAAAAGCAGATTAAAGAGAAGAGGAAAGATGAAGTGCAGCAGATCAGTGTACTAAGCCTAACCGGAACTGAACTCTAGCATATGTGGATGCTTCCAATCAGTTCAAGTATTGTATAACATTCTTTTGTAGACAGTGTGTCTCCTTGTAGGCAGTGTGCCTCCTTTGTGAGCAGTGTGCTTGGGCAGTGAGCCCTAATTAGCAAGTGCCATTTTGTTATTCCTTATTCTTCTAATAGAGAATAATCTTTGGGTTAATCACCCCATGGTTTTCTCCCTTAACAGGGTTTCCACATCAAAAATACTGTGTCATGTGTTTTTCATTTCATGGTAATATTTGCTTGTTTGAATTAATGTTGCATTGATTAATAAGAAAGTTCAGAAGAAGAAATAATTAGGATAACTGATTCACCCCCCCTCTCAGTTATCAACAATTGGTATCAGAGCTAAGTTCCTCCTAATAGAGCCTAACAGCTTGAGGAAGATCTAGGAGTTCAAATGGATGCATATGGTTTAAGGGAGCAACTCAAGACTACCCTTGAGGATCCTGAACAGTCAAACTCTAAAGTCAATGAATTAAAGGAAAGACTCCAACAGGCTGATGAATTCATGAGAGAACTAAAAGATAAATTAAGTCTCTCTATGAAAAAGAGAAAGGAGCTGCTCCAACAATTGGCAAGACAAAGTGAAGAAAATAATGCAAATGAAGAGCTGACAGAGAAAACCAAGTTATGTGAAAAGTTATCAAAAGAAGTCATTATGGTAAGACATGAAATGGAATCAGGAGTTATAAAGTTTACTCAAGAGATTGAAGAGAAAAGAAAAACTGAAGACAATCTAAGACAATCTCTCAAAGAGAAATCAGAAGATTGCCACCAGATGGATAGGATTATCAGACATCTTGAATCTGATCTTGAAGATGCTAAAGATAATGAAGAAAAACTTGAGGATCAAATTGTCTCTCTCAAAAAGGATCCTCAAACAGCAAATGAATATAAAGAGAAATTCAAGATAAGTTTTGCTCAACTTGAAGTTCTTCTTGGAAGTCAAAAGAGGGCAGATGACAAGTGTGGTTTGAGATATGAAAAAGGAGAAAGCTCCAGATCCGGTCAGAAGAATTTTGGATCAGAAAATCTAAGGAACAGGCCTAGAAGACCTCCGGTAAGATAGCCCAATGCTCAAAGATATCCATCCTTCAATGGATACTGCAACAGCTGCAATCACTTTGGTCACAAAGCTAATCAGTGCAGAAAGAGAATGAATCAGACTAATTCATCCTTCTCCGGACAATGCTTTAACTGCAAAAGGTATGGACATAAGTCTCATGAATGTAGAAATATGCAAATGAACAAATCATTCAATGGTAGATGCTTTACATGCAATAGAGTAGGTCATATGGTTAATCAATGCAGATCAAGAAGTTATCAGTCAAATATGCAAAGAAATGTTGTTTGCCAAATTTATAATAGGTCCGGTCATAATGCAAAAGTCTGCAGAAGCAAGAATCAGGACAAAAGAGGTCCAGTATATAATCAGAATCAAGACAAGGGTAAACAAAAGATGAATGCGGATGAAGTTAGGAATGAGATGAACAAGATTTGGGTAAAGAAAAGTTTAGAGAAGGTAGAGGTTGGATCCGCACCAGACTCTGGTGCTGATATTCCTTCCAGAAATTAAGAAATGAGCTCTGGCTCAGGGGGAGACATAAAGAAAACCCTGTTCCCCCAGCCAATCAAGTAGTGCTGGATTAGGCACAAGATGCAGAGTAAAGGGTTTGTAGATATGAGTCTTGAGATGATCCAGCTAAGATTTCAGAGGTCCGCATGAAGATGTGAAGAAGTTGTGATCGATCATGTAGAACCTGTTCTGGGAGATGCTCTGGAATGACAGAGGATTACAAAAAGGTCCGGAGAGATTCGGAAGTACATTATCTTATTCTACGGATTGGACAGAGTATTTGGGATGTCCTTGTGATGTGTCATCTTGATTTGTTCATGGTTGGAAGATCTGCATGATGTTCATAGATCAGGACTGATCTGGCTCTTCAAGTCATTCGAATAAGGCAAACCGGAATAATGTAGGTCGAGCATTTATTGCAATCAGATATTAGGGTTTGCGGAGCAATATAAGGGATTTCTCATAAATCACTTGTTCATTCTGCACTCAAGAAGAAGCAAAAAGTGGAGCTCTGCAACAAACTTCATCAAGTTCACCGAAGATCTCTTGCAGAAGTCATTACATACAGAAATCAATCCAACCACTCCGTGTAACCAAAGGCACATAAGGTATTTTCCATTTTTGATATCTCACTACAAATCTTTTGAAAAATGACTACTTCGAATATAGTAAAGATCTCAGATAGGCCCCGACCTGAATTTAAGAAACACCCATACAAGTCATTGGAGGTAGATCCCTTATGAGCATTCTCTAGTGTTCCACATGGCGTTTTACACATAGAAGACATTAGGGTTTACATACATGCAAGTATTGAGGAATTTGGGGAATTCAAATTGAGAAATTTCTATCACAAACAACTGATAGACAATGCTTTTGAGCTTAAACCAGAGTATAAGGGTATCCAGAAGAAACATTTTGATCAATTCATTCATTTCCCCTGCTTTGAAGAAGATGAATGGGTCTGGTACGTATTGAGTAGAATACATGACAGCTTCCTATGGCTGGATAGACCCTGCAAGATCACAAAAGAGGCAATTAGGGTAGTAACTGGTCTATACTCTTCCAGAGGGATACCTATCCTGAAATCCGTCAAAAATAACATTGTAACTGAGGCCACCGGATCAAAATTTGATAAGAGGGCAATGACCATTGAAGATATTTCTGATCCGGATATCAAGTTTGCATCTATGATAATAGGATACAAGATTTATCACTCCAGTAGGGAGAATTCTGTATTCAGAACTGCAGTATATACTGCCTATGAGATGCTGAGGAAGAATGCAGATTATGATCTCTGTGAACTTCTTTTAATCAAATTAATGGAAAATATACAAAAGATCAAAAAGGACAAAAAGAATTCTTTCAAGTATGGTACACTTATATTATGTCTATTTTTCTACTTCATGAATGAGTTGCCCAGATCAAGTGGATGGGTATGGCAGAATGACAAACCTGTAGCAGTCCAGATCAGAGATTATTTACATGGGCTTGGGGATGCCAAAGCAAGAAATATAGCCCTGTGGGGATACTTCAAAAACTTCGAGAGCATGATGCAAGCAAGAGAAAGAATTCCCTAGTCTATTGTTGAAAAATACAAAGACTCAGTCTACTTTATGGTTGATATTGATCAGTGCCAAATGGAGGCAGTAGAGGCAAGGACAGTCTGGATCATGCCCATGGGGTATGAGGTTGATGAACAGATTGTGGAACTACATGTTCAACACATGCTTAGTCAGCCCAAAGATCCAAAGGCAGAAAGGTTTGGATCCTTTGAGGAGTTGAGTGTGAAGATCCATGTGGAAATTAGAGAACCTGAGATAAAGAGGAAGGTGAGAAAAGAAGTAGAGCATATTGCTCAAGGCCTAGGCATCCCAAAGGAGGCACTTGATGCCAACCGGGAAAAGAGGCGAAAGGCTGAGGAAGAGAAGAAAGAGGCAGAAAAGAAAAGCAAGAAAAGTACTCCAGTGGAAACCTCAACCCGGACCAGATCATCAAAGGGATCTACACCTGTAACAACCAAAAGCTCAAAAACATCAAAACTGGAAGGTCAGACATCCAGTAAAGGAGAGAAAAGGTCTAAAATAAAAGCCACAATGGCTTATACAAGTCAGAAAGATGAAGAGGAAACGGAATCAGATCAGGGGGTAAAGGAAATAAAGAAGCAGAAGAAGAAAGGATCCGGTAAACCCTCCACAGGCCAAGACAAGGAAGAAATGGCAGAGGAATTTGTTGAAAAGCCCACCCTGTCTCTAGAGAGTGTAATCAAATCAGTCACTGTGGATGGAAACCTTCAACCAATGGCCGAATTCTATGATGACTACAATGAGGCTGACCAAAAGATCTTGCAGGAAGCCACAATCAGGTATCTGAACATATACAATAAGGCTTTCATTGAGATTATATCTCTAATTCCTAAAAGCCTAGAAAAGGAGTTAGAAATAAGAAAGAACAATGCCCAGGCAAAAGATCTTGAGATTCGGGAGCAGATAGCTATTCAGCTATATCCTCAAATTGATCCCAAGACAATGAACATAATATTCAAAGACTGCAAAGATGAGTTCAGGAGTAAAGAAAGGATGAATCAACTCATGCTTGGTGAGACTGACAAGGTGGCCATGGATATAGAAGAGATCCTCTGGAAGGCCTTCAAAAGGTTTAATCTTCCTGTTGTAGAGGACTTGGGTACTGATCCCTCATCCACAAGTGCTGCAGAAGAAACTTTTGAGAAAGCAACAGAAGAGATGGGCCCTGAACAAACCAACATTTCTCCTCTGGTTTCCCCTACAGTCTCCGGATCCAAAGAAGAAGAGAAATTACAGGAGAAAGAAGTAGCAGTAAAAGAAAAAGAAGTTGACAGTACCAAGGGTGCAGAGAAAGAGAAGACTCCAACAGAGAAAACCACAACTGATAGAGGTAAGAATGTGGAAGGAGAGAAAACTCCAAAGGATAGCTCCAAGACTACAGAAGAGAAGAAACATCTGTCTCCATCAAGAGACACTACACAAACTGTCCAAAAATTTCTGAGCAAAGAAACAATAGAGATTGATGAACCGGAGCTTCTACAAGGTCCATTCAATTTTGATTCCCTCTCTCCGGTACAGACAATGAAGATAGCTTCATTTGCAAATGCTAAGGCAAATGAAAAACTCCTAAAGTCTCATATGGAAGACCGTGAGTTGATAGAAGCTGCTTCCGGAGTGCTTGAGAAGATTATGCCATCCATCCAGAAAGATCGCACAGCCTCCTCTTCCGGTAATCTCAAAACCTTAGTCAGCAGTGTTGGTACACATTTTGAATCCCTAGAAAAATCAGCTGAAGAAAAGGTCCAGAAGGAGTTTTTGGATAAGAGATTCTCAAAGGTACTAGGATTAATCTCTAATGATAGGAGAAATATGAGTATTGGAATAAAGAGCTTAGAAAATGCCCTTAAGGATGGCGGTGACATTTACAAATTTTGTATCTCCTGGTCAAAAGCAACAGTAGAAATTGAGAAGAAAATAAAAGAGGAACAGGACAAACTACTGAGTTTGTCTCAAAGTTTTGATCCTCTCTCTTCCTCCATAGTAAATCAAGAATGTCAAACTATTGCAATCACAAATGCAATCAAGAACTTTGAAAAGGAAAGGAAGAATATAATTAACCGGATGGGAGAACTTAGAAGGATTATTATCCCTAAGTTAGAGACCATGCATGAGGCCATAAGTGATGCTAAGACTACCGCCCACACAAATGATCCGACAGATCTTAAGAGGGCAGAAGCTTTTGCATTTTTGTTGAGTGGTCACATTTCAATTTTGGATAGAATGAAGCAAAGTTGGGCTACAGAACTCATCCAGTTGAAGACATCCTTTGCAGATATTCTTCAGTTTATGTGAATATGTAATATACAGCCAAGTATAGTAAAATTTTTAAAAATTTTGGTGTGTGGACCCTACCCTTTGCCATTGATGTCAAAGGGGTAGTGAGGAGCAGTGAAAAATGAGGAATCCAACTAAGGGGGAGCTCTGGAAAATGTATATAAAGGTAGAGCATCTGCCAAGGGGGAGCATAATGTAAACACTTAGTCATTTTTCACTAAGTGTTGCCATCAATGCCAAAGGGGGAGATTGTTGGTAAGAGACACTATATGGATTCATGGTTGTTGTTATTGATGGCAACAAAGGTCATCCCACATATCCGCAAGTCATGGTGTGTCTCTACCGGAAGTCAGAATGAAGGTTATTGTGGTCCGGTGAACAAGAACAGAGCATGTGGCAAGGTCCGACAGATAGGTCCGGATCTCTCAGAGGAAGTATCTTGGTGCAGTGCAGATTTGGGGAAGTCGAGAGGACTACCTTGAGTGGTATATTCCAAGGATTTAGCCTCCGGTGATGGATAAGGAAAAATATATGAATAGTTGAGTACCAGATTCCTGAGTGACAGTGTGAACAGAGGAAGATCTGACTGATAGTACATCAGACTATTTTTTGGATGTGTTACTGATGATGGTAAAGGTTGTAAAGGCATGAATCATGTTTGGCCGACATGATTAATGATATCTACAAGTATATGCTTGATCCACATTACTTGATGTGCAAGGATTCAACCGACAGAACAGAGTTTGTGAGAAGATAGACTGTTCTGGGTGCCGACTAGAAAGATAATGAAATCACTTGTGTAGATATATATATATATATAGGATGGATTTAGTTATGAGAAGTGATGTTATGTGATGTGACATGCGAATAAGAGTAGAGTAGAACAGAAGCAGTAAGAAAGATCCGGTATGTGAAAGAAAAGCAGATTAAAGAGAAGATGAAAGATGAAGTGCAGCAGATCAGTGTACTGAGCCTAACTGGAACTAAACTCTAGCATATGTGGATGCTTCCAATCAGTTCAAGTATTGTATAACATTCTTTTGTAGACAGCGTGTCTCCTTGTAGGCAGTGTGCCTCCTTTGTGAGCAGTGTGCTCGGGCAGTGAGCCTTAATTGGCAAGTGCCATTTTGTAATTCCTTATTCTTCTAACAGAGAATAATCTTTGGGTTAATCACCCCATGGTTTTCTCCCTTAACAGGGTTTCCACGTCAAAAATACTGTGTCATGTGTTTTTCATTTCATGGTAATATTTGCTTGTTTGAATTAATGCTGCATTGATTAATAAGAAAGTTCAGAAGAAGAAATAATTAGGATAACTGATTCACCCCCCCTCTCAGTTATCAACATTTCTATTTTATGAGTTAATTGATAAAAATAAAGATTTAAAGCCAATTAACTCAACTTTTATTTTTATTTTTGACATGCCATGAATAAAATTAAATAATAAATTATTTAATTTGTGTGCATGGAGGAAAAAGATATTTTTGGAAGATTTTGAGAAGATAATTTAGAAATTAAACAAATAATCTTATTTACTTAATTGCATGATGGAGGAATACAAAGATATGAATAAAATATTAATTTTATTTATTTTAGAAGATTTGGAAAAGTCAACTTAAATAAATTGGAACAATTTATTTGATTTTGGAAAAATAATTAGCTAATTAAATAATTAAAATTATTTAATTATTGTGGATAAGATGAATTAAAATGTGGAATTAATTAAATAATTGATTTATTTAAGTAATGTAGATTTGAAGATTGAAAGAGGATATTTGATGGAATTAATTAAATAAATAGGATTGATTTAATTAATGTTGGATTTAGGAGAATTAGAAGAAATTGATGAAATTAATTAAATAGTTAGATTATTTAATTAATGTTAGATGCAAGTGATTTAGAAGAATTTGATGTATGCAAGTTGAATAACACAAAGGTCATTTTTAGGTGTCTACATTTTGCCCCTCTTTGAGACAATGCATTTTACAGTGTTGTTTCAAAGAAAATACTAATGATCATGTGATTTAACAGCTATGCCCTAGTGTAACTTGTGAGACCTACCTTTTCATTCCCTTATATTTGACTATTTTATTTTATTGTTGGTGACACATGTTAGACTTATGGGACTGTTGATCCCGATTTGCAGGACTACTAGATCTTATGCTTTATGTGGATTTATTATGTTTAGCATAATTACGGTGTGATTAGACTTTGATATTGATTCATTGATGATGTTAGACATGATTTACATTATGATGTTATTGGGATACTATTCATGTGATTGTAGTTAGAAATTTATTATGTGATTCTATCTTGTGATATGCAAAATTTAGGATTTAATTATGACGTGATTCTTTGATGTTTATATGATCATGTGATGATGTGAGTGTATGTTTCACTTTGCTTCGGCTATTATATATATATATGGAATTAACATTTCATTTGAGTGCACAGATGTTTCTAACAAAGCCACGGATATTCAGAGATCATCCCACACACTGTGTTGTCTTTCCGTGTAAAGCTGATTTAGTTCTAAGAGGAACCAAGATCAACTACGTAATGTATGATGAATTTTTGTAATGTTGTTGTGTGATGTTAGTTGGGTTAGGTCTACCCCTCCTTTTAATTGATTTTTGATTGGTGTTGTAAGTTGTAATGTCATTTGAATTTTTTTTCAAATTTTAATTTTTGAGACCCTTTTTATGTGTTTTTACTCAACCTATGGTGTTCAAAGTGGGTTAAAATTGACCCTGGGTTGTACCCCTAGGGTCTAGGGGTCATTTGGGCTTGTGTAACCTTAGGTAAACTCCTATTTGGTCACTTTAACTTCACCTTGAAGTAAAGTGACGAAAATGGAAGTTTGGGAGGGAGATGATGAGTGGGTCAAACACTCAACCTCTTCATTTCCTCTTTCCTAGGTTGGGGGAGTCTTCAAGACCCCGTAATTGTGGAGGACTCAACTCCAAGCCTCTCCCACAATTGGTGAGGGTACCTTGGGGTTATGTGGGCTTACCTAAGAGGAGATGATTGGGGCACATGTGGTACCCACTCCTTTAGCTCCACCTTTCTCTCCCACATATGTGAGAGAGAGTAAGTGGATGGGAGAAAGACTTGGTGGAATGGGTGGATGACATGTGTCACCACCCCATTCCAAGAGTTTTGCAAGTAGTTGGGTGGAGGAGTGAGGAGGTGACATGTGTCACCTCCCCATTCCTCAAGGCTCATGAGAAGAGCCTATTTTAATCCGTCTTGAAGGGAGGGAGGGGGTTGTTGAATCTTTTCCAATTTTTGAATTTTAATTTTTTTGGGGACAAAGTTAGAGGAAAAATTGGTGGCTCGACTGGGAGAAGGAGTTAGAGGAGCTCTTTTCAACTATCTTCCATTTGGGCTTTATAAGGTAGGATTCAAGGCAAATGCCTTTTCTTATGCATTTTCTTTACTTGTATTTTGTGTGTGTGAGTTCCAATTTGTTGTTTTTACTTTGTTGTTGTGGGAAAATTAGGTATGGGAGTTGTGAGAGCCTCTCATTTTGGGAGAAAATGCTCAACATGTGTGGGGTGGGGGAGTAATGAACCTCCTCGGGGTCACATCCTTGGTTTTGTGAAGTTTTGGCCTTGAGGGCAATATGTGTATATAAGCAATATGTGATATGGCTTGAGAGCCAAAAGAAAGTTTGTGGAATTATGCTTAAAGTGTGGGCTTGAAGCCTTGAGAGATATATGTATTTGGGAAGTTTTTAGAGTGGCACTCTTGAGTTGAGTGATGTCCACTCCCCTACCCCATTAAACTCATCTTGAGTGAGTTTTTGTTATGTGAAAGCCATGGGAGTACTCTTATTTTGGTTGTTGCAATCTTTGCGATGTGGTGTGTGCTTACCTTGTGTGAGGATGACCTCCTAACTTGGGGGTGACTCATGAGTGAGTCAATGGTAGGGAGGAGAGCAGTTTGTTAGTGGCTTCTTCCCATTCCTTGTGTTATTACAGGTTTTTGGAGCTATGAGATTTTGAAGAAATCAATATTTTCCTTCTTGTGTTATTAGTGGAGCTCTTGAAAGAGTATGGCCAAGGTTAGCCTAATTGTGAATGTATTTTTTTTAAGTAGAGAGTGTTTGTGCTCTCTTGGGTTCCAAATCTAATATTATTCTTGAGTTCTATTTAATCCTTTATGTATTTGGAAATGAGAGTATGTATACTGATTTTATAAGCTAAGAGTGTTGGAAGGAAATGTGTATTGTAAGAAGAAATGTATGTTCGATTCTTTGACTTGTGATAAGTGTTATTTCAAAGAAAATAGTTAGTTGCTGTTTGTATTTTAAAGTTAAAATGCAAGTGAGTTTGTTCTTAAAAAAAAAGAGATAGACATTGTTGTTTTTAATTTCACAAGGAATAAGAAAACTGTATGGTCTTAAATTTATTTGCTCTTGTTTCAAAGAAATATATATATTTTTTAAAACCATCTTTATCTCTATAAAAAAAATAATATAACTAGTTGTAATTGTTGGCTGAATTTGTTTTCTTATCAACATTGTCTATGAGAAAAGCATTATCATTCTAAATTAAATATATGCTTGTGCTCAACATATTCCTTCAAGATGTATATACATATATATATGTGTGTGTGTGTGTGTGTGTGTGTGTGTGTGTGTGTGTGTGTGAAGATAAATTATATATTCCCAATCCTTATTATATATATATATATATATATATTCGAGTGTTATTAAAAAAAAAAATAAAATAAAAATTGGTTGTTGCTGTTGTTATTGTGAAACTAGAAAAATGTCATTTGTTTATAATGATTAGCAGCACCCTATATATATATAATAGACTTTTTTTTTTACCAATGGGAGTTTTAAGACTGTGAAATGATACAAACTAATCAATATTAATCAAAATTTTGTGCTAACGAATAATTAAAAAAAATGTTTGTTTTGAGGTGGGGGTTTCAACCCCCACCACCGCCGTAAGTTTTGAAACTGGGTGTGGGGAGGGGGCTGAGCCCCACCCACACCCCACCGTGTGGGATGTGGGTGGGGCTCGACCCCCTCCCCACATCCTCCCCCCTTTGCTGGCCTCCTCGTGCTCCCAACACCATTCCCACACCCCGTCGCCCCTGAGCCACCGCAGCTCCGCCGCCAGACACCTCCCCACAGCCCCTTTCACTCTTTAACTCAAACACAACACTCAGATTTTCTTTTGATGGCGGCAGTGCCTTTCAAAGCTCAATTCACCCCATTTCGCTTGGCTGCTCGGCCCTCCATAGCAACTGAAATTTCTTGTTAAATATAATCTCATTCAAATATATATATATATATATATATATATATATATATATATATATATATATATATATATATATACTTGGTATTTACACAGTATTGCTGCCTTTGCTAAATAATTAACCTTTGGTTCTTAGACCAGAATATATATATAATCTAAAAACAATAACGTATATACAATGTGTCTATACCTCTGTGGCAGTCATTGTTTTTTTTTTTTAACAAAAAGTGGTAAAAACCACTAAAATATATTAATTAAAAAGGAAATACAAAATGCCAGATTCAGGGAGGCATACCGGTAGGAAAGAATCGGCAAAGAAAACAAAATCATAGAACCTGCAAAACAAAATCATAGAAGAGAAAATGAGAGAAAAATAGAGAAAGAACAAAATGAACAACTAGATGGAGGCTAGGGTTTTGACCTCACTTCCTTAAGGAGATTCTTATTTTATTGTGAAGGGCTTTTAGGGTTGCATTTTAAAATTGCTTTTATTTAAGTTTCCCCCCTCCTTTTATTTTTATTCTTTTAATTATTTCTCTTGTTATTTCAATTTTTATAAAGAGGAATTTAGGGAGATTATTTATGGGTGGACATTTTAATAGCTTAGTTAGATTTTGCTATTTGGAATCCCTTATGAGAGATTCTTTGAAAATTTTATTATTCCATTTAATATTATTTGACCAATTTAAAAGCCTAGTCTATTAGGATAGAGGACCTTATCTAATGTTTCTAATTAATTTAAACAGGGTATTTTAAGGCTAGAGGGAATTTATAGATTATTATTTTTAATTTAATTATTTGGAAAGGAATTTAATTAATTTTTCATCCAATTTAATTATTGAGGTGTTTTTATTTTAAGTCAATGGGGTTAATCTATTGATTGCAAACCTTAATCAACGAGGTTAATTTTTAGTTTAGATTGTTAGTAGTTTAGTATTTTAATTTAATTATTCTAGAGTGAATTAATTAGTTAATTAGATTAGTCGTTTTAAACCAACCAGAAACCTAGTAGACTATCAACCAAAATTAGTTTTATTAAACTAAACCCTATTCACGCCCGTGAGGTGTTATGCTGCCAGATTTTCCCAGAATCTAGGGTTTAGTTAGACTAGTAATTTTAACCTTGCGAAGTGTTAAATCATTATTTTTTCCAAGTTGCCGACATTGTATTTTGACATTAAATTTATTCTTATGTTTTAGAGTTAGGCTTTTGATTTTGACTTATGTCAAAATCCCATCATTCACTTACGTAAACCTAGGGTTTTGATCCTCAATCCTAACCCTATTAGCGACGTTATTCACGTCGCATCTACCCACCTAGTTGGCCTTCATCACATAGGGGAAATGCGCATGTGATCACATTACCCCGCCTTCGACTGACTTGTTTATGCCTTGTGCGTATTGCCATCGAGCACGCTTACGCATGCGAGGGGGTTTCTAGGGATGTGTGGGAAAATTTTTGGTATTTCATGTCATGACCACTTGAAAGATGTGGACATGACATGTATGATGCGTGTCATGACCACATGGGAAATGTGGGCATGACAAAGGTTGGGTGGAGGTTGCTTAGCAAGAGCAGGCTAGATAAGTTGATGAGGGGAAACAACAGGTGAATGCCCCTAGGGGCTTGACCAGCTAGATATACAGATGGATGTGGGAGATCAATCAGATGCTCCCTAGGGTGAGATAGAGGTAGAGAACCTATAGAGACTACTGTAGGTAGAGACTATACAACGTACCCACATAGAGCTACGGTACAAGAGGATGAGATAGGAGAAAGACACATATAGACTGGAGATGTGATAGGCACAGGCGTAGATATGGGCATAGGTATGTTGGAGCAGTAGCTTAGCTGACTTCCAAGAGGGATGCTATAGTACAAGCTAGATAGAGGGTTGAGGCTGCTATGCAAAGGATGATGATGAAGCGAGATACAACATGAGCTACCTTGGGGATAGACCAGACCACTATTTTACTGGTTGGAGAGTTGAATCGTGTCTAGGGTGAGCTAACCATGGAAAGTCGAGAGGCCAAGTACTATTAGGGTCTATATTATGATGCAGTACCTGCAGAGCAGTGACAACCTAGTTTCAAAGAGCATAGTAGGTTAGGTGCATCCTCATCCCAGAGATCAAGGGCATCAATTATGGGTCCACCAGGAGCACCATTAGCAGGAGGGCCTCCATCTAGGACAGGTGGAGCCCAGGGACGACACTTAGTAGGGATCTCTACCCATAGTCATCAATCAAGCTATTGTATTCTATGATGTATCATTTTGTATCATTGATGTATATTATTGAGACTATGATGTATGCAGGATCTGCTGTATATTTTGATTTCTCTGAGTAGCCTTTTGTACTATATTGATCCATTTTTTATGTATATATGATGAGACACGTATGTTTTGATGATCGATCTGAGATGTACATGATGTGCTATTAGTGTTCTATTGATGAATTATGATATTATGCTTATGGATGCATATACTATGATGATTTACATGATGTTTTTGCCTATATATGATGTGGATGTTTATGGATGTTTATATCTGATGACATATGATGTTGATGTGATGACACATATTAGGATCATGGATTCATGTGATGATGTGTTTACTATTATTTTTTATATGCAATAGATATAGTAGGATGATGTTGATATGCTTATCGATGTACGGATGAGATGATAGATATTAGGATCATGGATGTATATGATGATATACTATGATGTTTATGATTATGATGCCTAACATGTATGGTTTTGCAGGATTGAAGAAGACAAATGATGATGTTAGCATGGATAGAAGAAATGATTTAGAATAGAGGAAGATGATAATTGACCAATCTTGTATGAAAGTTATAATTTTATTAGGATATATGGATGGGTGTATGAATGGATAATTATTGCAACAATTTGACTTACATCGACTAGATGTAATAGAACCTTGTTGGATATGTGAATGAAAAATAGTCTTACCATAGAATAATCTTAAGACAGATAAGGTCTTTATAGAACCTTAAATGCAAAAGACATTGATATGCAAGATGTTAATTCAAAAGAATCAGAATTTGATCATTTGTAGAAAAAAAGTTATGTGCGATAGAATACACATCACTTTAAAAAATGTTGTTTACTATTAAAAACTAGTTATCAAAGGAGACACAAAAAAATTTACAATTTAACTCCAATTTTTTTAAAAAAATATATTTAGAATCTACAGACAAAATCTCACAAATCACTAGTTCACATCATCTTCAAATTCCTATCTATTTAGGAGTTATAGGTGTCAAAAAGTGAAGATTTAGTTCAAAATGTTGATTTCAATATCAAGTTTGGCCAAAAAGTGTAACCCATTATTGTGGGATGACCTAGCCTGAGCTACAAGAGTCTTGTTAAGTGGTCAAAACAAAGGAAATTCAAGAATCTTCCATGAGGGAACATTATCCATGCCACAACAGATGGCGAGGATGCATCACAATTCAAAGGACCAAGCATTGATGGTAAAATGAAAGTGTGGCAACTACTAATAAATATTGCATTTTTGTTGGTCATTATAAAACTAGTCAACCATACATTGTACTTTCTTTGAAGTCAAAATATGTCATAAGGTCATGGTTAACAAAATACTTCCCTTGTCATTTTATAAAGTAGAGTTGTCACACACTAATTTTTGTACTTTCTAGGTAGCATACAAGACACTATGACGTGCTATGGTTAGTTTTAGTGTACCCTTGCAGTATAAATCAATCTGATACTACAATATGCATCACAAAAATTTTCAATTCAAATTACAGTAAGTGATAGTTTCCAATGGAGTAAGGGAAGAACATTTGCATCAAACATGATGCATGAAAAATTATGAAATCTAGTAAATAGATAAAAAAATTAAAACTCATCCAAGTAGAGCTAATGCTTCTATCAAAACTAATCAAGGGCTATAGGAGCCTATGCAAAGAAAAAGTTGTTTAAAGGAACCCTTTCACCTGCTTAGATACATGCATACCTACCACATACATCCATGAACTGTTTATTCAATGATATAATATGATCACCTATATATGTGCATAGATGTCTAAAAAGAAATTATTGACAACTAGGAAAATTAATCATATACCATACTGGATTGGCATGGATTGGAGTCTTGTTGTCCCCATCAGTACACGTCAACTTTCAGATTGAAAATGGCTTGCAACATTTGTCGGATGTTCTAGATGCTCCAATTGAATTACTACTTGTTTTCTAGCACTCGAAACTCTGCAATGATGATCTATAAATAATGACTTTGTAGGAGTATATAATGCAGTCTGTGGCACTTGAGATCCAAAACTATTCCATCAAAGCATTCTGAGAGTAGGAGATGGGAGATTGGGTTTCCCTTTAGGATCTCTCTCCTCTTTATAGTCTACACCTTGCATCATTATATTTTTTGAATACACAGTCAAAAAAGTGTTCTGTATTATCACTTCTTCCCTCTAAGAATTTCCCCTATTTTCATTCCAAACCTATGCCCGATTAACCCTAATTGATCTTAGACAGTCTCCCAAAATGCACTACTTCCCAATGTACAAGCCTTAGATACTATGTATAAGATCTGCTCTCAGACCTAACCCTGTATTGCATCTTTCAACTGGAAAAAATCTGTCAACCCCATACTAAAACAAAGTATTCTCCAAAAAGAAGATCTGAAACATCATTAATACCTAGAGTAATGTACCACACAGCCTTGGCACATTCAACTCTTTAGGTAGCAATTGTAACACTACACTGAACTTCATAAAACCTTTTTCATGCAATCCTATCCAACTGGAAAAGGGTATTTGAGCCTCAAAAACATCTTAATCTGCATCTTTTCTAGTTCAGGATTCAATAAGAAATCAACAATGCAAAATTAGAATAGTCTTTAGGTTCTAAGTATATCTCAATATAAAATATGTAGATTTGAGCAAAATTGAATGGAGGATTGCAAACACCATCAAGAGTCATGAAAGATGAACTGTCACACACTCATAGCTATCAAAAAACAAGCAATATGCAAAGCAAACTAGATGATTAATTAGCTCACAAGAGATAGTACATATAGGCACAAGTTTCTTAAGAATAGGTGTACCAAAAATAAGAAAGTAAACTTGAGAATAGTAGTGGCCTAAAGATAGGCATGCATGAACTACTTAACTCAAGATAAGGCACATGTTCTAAACATAGATGTGCTAATTAAAGCATCGAGACACCTAAAAAATAGTCCTAACCTAAGTGAGCTTAACTACTATGTGTTGTTTATCCATGTGCATGTAAATGCAAGAGATAATATACACTAACACCCCCCCCACCCGCCAAGCAAAGATTAGGTAAGGAAATGAAAATGGGTCATGGCAACTAGGCCTGATCAGGTACCCATGTACAATGAAATACAATGCAATCTCTCATAAAGCGGAGAAAGGTAGAAAAATCAATGGGAAAAACCTACCCTCCCAAAAGAGAGAAAAAGAAAGCAAAGAAGACTATGAAGCCTCCTCAAAGATGATAACTCTACACCAAGCCTAAAAACATGTTGCTCTGACTGTGATGATGCAGATATGACTCCCACATAGGAGAGAAAAAGAGATTATGTAGCCCACCCACAATGAAGTAGCCCCTATGCCAGAAGAGAATGCCTGTGTATGAATACTGAAAATGATCCATCTATGGCAAATGATGTTTCTCCCCTTAGGAAAAACAACTCCAGTGGTGAATGCTCAAAGAAGCAAGGTGAGGTGGTAAGTCTTATGAAGTACCCTGTCTCAGAATACTACTCAAATGTCATCATGATGATGTCGAAATAAGTCACAATCAAATTAGGAGGCTCAAGCCTAACTGAAACAGGTGACCTCTCAAAAACATGTGAAGACTAATGAAGAACATGATCTGAAAAATTGATGTATGAAAGTCGAATGTCAATGCATGCCATGTGGCTATAAAGAAAATCCCATGAGATGTCCTACGAAGAATCACTAGAAGCCCTCGGTGAAGCCTCTCTAAACTTTGTACTAAAAGCAAGTGAATGTATACTGTCATCAAACAAAAATATAAGATCCTTCAAGATCTCATCAAGATCCGCTATGAAAGAATCTACAAATAGCCAAGAGATGTATGCTAGAAGCGTGTCCCAATGAAGTGAATCAAGAAGATGAGCATGGTGTAATGAATCACTGGAAAATCTCGAAGGAGTAACATTGAACTCATAAGCGGAGGCATAGAAAGCATGAGCCCTGTAATGTGACAATGGAGTTCAGCCACTAACTGGATCATGTACCCTAGTACCTACATTTTGAATTGGTTGTCTATCCCAAAGAGAGATGAATGTGGGTGAGTCAGATGCTGAATCCCCATCCTCCAAAATGAGCCTCGAGATGGATGGAGATGGCACCTTCACTGTCCTCACTGTCAGAATTGGAAGAAGAAGAAAACTTTGCCTTAAGAATTTGTTGTGGATGGTTAGAAGAAGAAATATTAGGATCAAAGTGTGAGAAGGTGTATAACCTAGAATGGTGATTTGCCCTTCCCAAAGCCACTAAGTTGTTGCTATGCAACTCTCTAATCTCAACTGAATCTGGAGTAAACTCAACTTGCATGTCCTTCCCTTTATGAGAAATCTGATACATTGATAGGAGATTAGTTGAAAGTTAAGGTACACTAAGAACATTAGTGAATGTCCCCCTCCCCTCAATTTCAATAGACCCTGTCCCTGCAAATGTTGTTGGTGTGTCATTACCCAAGTGATGCTAGACAACTATAAGGCTATATGAAAGAAAACTCAACCTGTGAAGAAGCCATATGGTCTGAAGATACTGGGTCAATAATCCAAGATGAAGATGATGAAGATGCTACTGCAACTAGTGCCTTGCCCTTAAGTTTCTCTTTTCCTTTTTTCTTTGTTTGAGAAGGTCCTTAGGTTGATGAGGACTTTTTGATAGATTCAAGGACCCCTATGTTATGCTTCTTAAGAAGATGAGTGAGGTGGTCTATCTATTTCTTCATACACATGCTCATCATGCCCTAATTTCTTACAATAGGCACACTGTACTTTGTCTTTTTTAGGTTGCCCTTGTTTGGATGAAGTTTCTGTGTGACTTTTAGATGTCTTAGGTTTCTATTCTCTCTTGGTCTCCTTGTTTTTTTATTCTTCCCCCCTTTGTTATTTGAAGCATTATGTTCCCCATTCCTAGCAAAGAGAGCTTGAGGTTTTGATGCCTACTTATCTTTCTCCCTAGTTAAGTCTACAATGAACTCATCTAAGGATGGCATTTTCCATGTGGCTCCAAGAGCTCTTTTAGTGGAGTAGAAAGTAGATACAAAGATAGAATACTCAGATCCTAACTTGGAGAGAATTGAAAGCACAAGTTGATCATCTTTTTTATCAATTCCACATTCTTTCAACTGCAACCTGATAGATTTAAACTTGGTAAAAAAGTCTTCTAGTGTGTTAAATGTGCTCAGACTCAAACTGATTAACTCATTCTCTAGCTCATGAGCTCTCATCTCATCTCATCTCATCTATCTTCTCAAAGAGCTTCTCAAGAGCGAGCCATAACTTGTTGGGGGTTGACAAAGATTCTACATGAAAGATTAATTCTGGAGAGATGCTAAGACATAAACACCCGAAAGCTTGGTCACACTTGTTAAAACATTTATCCTTCTCTGTATCAATAGTGGGTTCTTTTTCAGTGCCCATTGTAACCTTGTGTGAGTAGAATCCATATTTGTAATTTTGGCCAAAAAAGTGGAAAGAGAAGGGAACAACACAGAGAGGTCAAAAGTGGAAAGAGAAGAGAACAACACAGAGACAAATCCCATCCCTGTAATTATTATAAGGTGATCCCCCCTAATTTTGCCACTTTATAAATAGTGCATGGGAAAAGAATGCCAATTTACACAATTTTAAATGATCTTTAGTTTATTTTGCCAAAGAAAAATTTTGGACAAAAATAAACTTTACAAGGAGGGGCCATTTAAAAAAACTTTTTAGAACAAGTCTAAATATAGTTTTTCTAAAATAAAACTTGGATTTTTTTGAAAAAATAATCTTTTTAAAACAAATTTAATATAGCTTTTTAAAAAAACACCCCTTATTTTAAAAAAGCAAAAACACACGGCAATTTCTGGAAAAAATAGTCAAAATGGAAGGCAAAAAATACCTTTGTTTGCTTGAAATTCCCAATAAATTGTGAAATCTGCTATTTGAATCCTTGCTGGGCAAAAAGTGTGCTGACCTGGGTGAATGGTGACTGATTCTGGGCGAATTGAGGGCGTGGAGGGCAAGAATAACTACTGTGAGGAGAGTTAATGCCACCGTGGAGGGTTATAGACGTGGCTGGAGGCAAAAGAAAGGGCCCAATGGGCCTGTAAAGACATGCCACAACCTCCAAAGGCCTCCATACCTATTTTCAGCAGGCACGTGGGTAGTAAAAGAGGTTGCTGCCTGCAAAAAACAGGCACATCTCCTCAAAGATTCCCCACCACACACTAAAATGCCTCCTAAACAGAAATGCCTTCCTTTTGCAGACAAGAAATGCCTAAGGAATAGGTTGAACACTAATTGGAGGGTAAAAAATATGCTGAGCTGGTTGATTTGCTGATGATGGCAATTTTGTTGATGTGGAGGAGTTGTATGTTAATGTAGAGGGCCTTTAAGTTGTTGTGGAGGCAGTAAACAGGGCTGTGAAGACTTGAAACGGAGCCCAGCGGGCCTGTGAAGGCAAGTCGCTGCCTCCAAAGGCCAGTGTGCTTGTTTTAAACAGGCCGAGGGCCTCCAAAATGGGGAGGACCTGCAAAAAAGGCCGTTGTGCCCCCTCCAAAATAAAAAATGCCTTACTCTTAAAAAAACATGCCGCAACAAAAAAACTCTGTTTCTTTGAAGAAAAACGACCCAGCTGTCAAGAATTGGACTTCTTTGCAACAAAGAATGCTACCAAAGAAGAAAAATGACCCGTGTTGAACCAGATATGTTCAAAAAAGCTATGCTCAACGAAATTGATAGAAAATAGGTTTACAACTGTTCCATTTCTACTCTGATACCATGTAGATTTTAGCAAGATTGAATGGAGGATTTGCAAACACCAACAAGAGTCACAAAAGATGAACTGTCGCACACTCATAGCTATCAAAAAAACAAGCAATATGCAAAGCAAATTGGATGATTAATTAGCTCACACGAAATAGTACATATAGGCACAAGTCTCCTAAGAATGGGTCTGCCAAAAATAAGAAAGTAAACTTGAGAATAGTAGTGGCCTAAATATAGGCATGCGTGAACTACTTAACTCAAGATAAGACACTTGTTCTAAACATAGATGTGCTAATTAAAGCACTGAGACACCTAAGAATAGTCCTAACCTAAGTGAACTTAATCCTATGTGTTGTTTATCCATATGCATGTAAATGCAAGAGATAATATACACTAACAAAGCACCCATCCACTGAAAAAGAGAATCTTAACAGAAAAATAGCTAATCACAATATTGCAAGGGGAAGTACAATACTAAAACTAAATAAGTAAAACAAACGTTAACTAGAAAGGTTGTTAAGAACATTAAAGGCATTACATCCTAACACTTGAATCTCAAATGACTTAAAGCTCTTAAAAGTAGATGAATTGAGATAAAGTTATAAGTAATATAAATATGATTCAAGATATATACATACATGACACGTTGGTCTACAATAACAGATGAGGTATTTCTCTTTTGCCATTGAGATGCGTGCACTTAAGACTTTTAAGTGCATAATGAATAAAAAGGGAAAACACCTTAATCCCGTTTCTTGTTAAATAGAATGTCCATGCAAAACAACAAACAAAACTTGGGACGTCAATATTTTGATAGTAGATGGGCCAAAAAAAATTATGTTATCTTCGTTCGAAGATTGTGTAGAAATCACCTTCTAACATAGGTCTTCCTTCATTCAAAGATTCACCTTCTAACATAAGTCTTCCTTCATTCAAAGATAATCTTGGACTGAAGGTATTATTTTATTATTTTATTATTATTATTTTTTAAGACTGAAATCATTGTGGCCTGTCATTTCAACTTCAAAAATCAACCACAATATTTTTGAAGGTATTTTTTAACTGTCTACCTTCAACAACGGTGACCCAAAGGATAGCTCTGCGCACTAGGGAGCTCCACCAACTTGTCACGCTCCAAGGTGTCCATGTAGGGTGAATGTCAACAAGGTCATATTCTTGCATTTTTAAATAGGTATTTTTCATCTACCCCTGTGAATATTTTAGTTTTTGATTTCAACGTTTTTTTTCAAAATTGTAATATGGTTTCAATGTTTTTTATCAAAATTTTGAAACTCTTTTATGTGAATTTACAAATTCTAAATGAGAATTTAAAACCCTAAAATATGAGAATTTAAAACCCTTGAAGCATTCTTGACAAAAATTTAAAACCCTATTATGTTAATTTCCAAACTCTAATATGAGAATTTGAAACCCTATTATATGAATTTTCAAACCCCAATACATCATTTTGAAACCTTAAAATGTGAAATGAAAACCCAAAACATATATTTTGGAACCCTAAAATATTTATTTGAAACCCTAAATTGTGGATATCAAACCCTAAGTTGTAAATTTGAAATCGTAAAATGTGGATGTCAAGGGTAGAACAATGTTTTCTTCAATATTTTTTTTGAACTAACGGTAGGTGAAGGATCAAGGAATGATCCCAACATCAAATAAGATTGTACACCATATGTTGATATGTAATTGTATTAATCCATCTACCAAAATGGACCCAAAACTAAATGAGAGTTGGCATGGGTCTATAAATGTCACCATTGCAAGTTAGTTAAAACATTGATGTTACATAAATCATATTTAATTACAAGTAAAATAAGAGAGGAGAAAAATATTTATTGAAGCAAAATATAGATGCAAATTCCTTATTGGAGTTTGAGAATAAAAATTCTTGATTTATTCTTTAACTATGCTCCAAGACGTGGTGGCATGAAAGATCTCAAGACTATATTATACATAACCTAGGTAGAGTAGATGTTGAAGTTGGATTTCAATAAAGGGAAATTACTATTGATGTTCACTCCATTCAACTTATAAACACCATATAATTTCATAATACATAAATATATTTAAAATTTAAAATTTATTAAAATTTAAAAACAAAAGATAATATTTATCGTGCCATACATATATTGTTAAAAAATTCTATCCTTTAATTCCATCATGGTGGAGAAGACTATTAAAACATAAAAATATATAAGATATATCACTTATCCCAATTTTGAATTGATGTATTTGCCTTTACATATCTTAATAATGTTAATTTGCTCCGTTGGCCTTTCATAGGCTTTGTATAAAAGCATTTTCATAATCTGGACGGGCAGTATTGAGCGCAGCCAGAGCATCATGATTCATAATCAACTTTCCCTCTCAAAACGCCTCAATAAAATTTTTCCGTTATTCTTTTTTTTCTTTTTTAGATGATTTTAGTTTCCAATTATTAATATTAGAAAGCTTCTAGATGATTTTAAGATTTTTCTAAAGATTTTTTTATTTCTCTTTATTAGAAAGTTGTTAAATGATTTTAGTTTCCATTTCTCTTTATTAGAAAGTTTCCAGATTCTAAATATTCTGTATAACTAAGCATCTCCACGTTCATCTAGATTTTGGGTCTCTTAAGAAATTTTATATTTTCTCTTTATAATAGTTAAAAATATGAGTCCATTAGAAATTGGCAATTGTGAAATTTGTATAGATTTTTAATAGCAGTTTACTTGTCACCTGCTAATAGTAATTTTATGCTAATAGGAATTTCATATCTTTCAAAATTATTTGTGGTAATTGTTAATTTTACATAATTTTTATAGCAGTTTACTTGGCAAAGTCCTGTTTTGGATTTAACACATTTCAGTCATGCTTTTGAATTTAATTCTAAGATTGTTTTACCATCTGACACAATTTAATCTAAGAAAAATTCAGTCACTACTATGAATTTTATCTTTGACATTTCATTCAATTATTACTAATACATTAACAACTTTAAAATCACAACTAGTAATATTATACTATTAATCTTTAAATCTCCAAAATAATTATTGAAACACTCAACTTTTTTTAATCCTTTCTCTGTGTCACCATAATAATTCATTTTCCTTAATTTCATGGATACTTTCACTCAACTTTTTTGAATCCTTTCTCTTAACATTTAAAATAAAAGCAAAGTCGCCTTTCTAGCTGCTACCATAATAATTCCTTTCCCTTACTTTCATGGATGCTTTGTGCGGCTTCTACTTGCCCTATTGATTTTCATTACTGATTAAAACACAAAACATGAATTTCTTATCGCTCTCTCTTCAAATTATCCTCTTTGCTTTTATCTTTACTATATTTGGTGTTTCCTAAATTATTATATATTTGTTGTAACTAATAAGGAAATTTCATAGAGGCTTATAGAAAATTTAATGAGGATTTATTCCCTTGTGCATTGATTAAATCTTCATCAACTTGAATCAGCCATCCACAACGATTGTTTTAGCTCTTTAAAAGTGAAGTAGGCCTTATGGAGCTTGGGCATTTAATGTTTATTTCAGACTTTCATGGAATCAAGATTTTGTTCTCTTCTACATTTGTGCTCCAGTTGTCTTCAATAAAATTGTATGGGAATGGGAATTCATCCATTCACAATACATTATCATTTACGCTTAACTTAAAAATTAAAAAAAATTTAAAAATATTACATAATTTAAAAAAAAAATTCTTTCTTTTAAAACTTTAAAAAATATTTAAATAAACATTTAAAATGTATTGAAATAATGGTTATCTACATTAATTTTTTTATTTATATTTATTCTTTCTTAATCAAAAGATAAGAGTTAAAATCTTAGAGTACTAAAAATTTCCACAAACATATATCTCATATTAAAAATTTAAGTGGTTAAATTACACCAATATACAAGATTGATGATATATAACAAAAAGTGACCTGAGGAAACCATTATTATTCTTCATTTGGGCTCCCCTCACAGGGCATTCTTGTACCCCTCACATTGGAGTGAGAGGCCACTCCAACTCTTTATCACAATCCTTAGATTATGAGTATGATTTCTTACCTATATCTGCAATATCAATATATATATGTGCTTTTAATGGCCAAGAGATCACATTTTAGAAAATGTTGAGCACGTCTCACTTATTGTCATTGAAAATCAACAACAAATTCTAATTTATATAGATACACAGAGGAGAAAAACAGCTGAATAAACAAATCTGCAATATCAATCTCACTTATTATTATAAAAAATAGAGAATCAAAATTTAATTTAAAAGGCTACATAGAAATGAAAATGAGGTGAAAATTAAATTTCCTACATACATAGATAGTTTGCTGAATCCCAGCATCACCTCCTCCATCTCTACATCTCCCATCACCTCTTCCATGTCTGCATCTCCATCACCTCATCCATCTCCACATAAATAAAAACATATGGACGAGGTGATGGGAGATGCAGAAATGGAGGAGGAAATTCTATTATACTTCACAACAAACTTAACCAAATCTCGATGGAGGAATCGTAAGAAATTTAAGGCAAATGACGATATAGAAGGGTTGAAGAAATTGTGGTATAAGTTTATAACGCATGAAAAATTTATTTATAACCCGGACCGAGCAATCAGCGGTGCCGCCACAGCTAATAATGCGGACCGAGCAATCTGATAAGATCTGGGTAGAAGATTTAGTGGAATAAAAAACACTTTGGATTTGGAAATTACCAATATCTTATTTTTGGCAAGCCTCCGAAAATTTATCCCATAGCCTATCTCATATTTGTGAAAAAGTTACTATTATTGAAATAATTTATAATTATATTTGAATAATAATATAATTATTTATTAATTAATACTATTATTTTAAATATATCTATAGTATGGAGAGACATATAAATTATATTTGAATAATAATATAATTATTTATTAATTAATACTATTATTTTAAATATATTTATAGTCTGGAGAGACATATGTTTTAGAGGTTATGTATTGCTTTTTGCCTTTTCATACTTTTTGTGATTTTTTCCATTTTTTCAATTGTTTACAATTTTTTTTTTTTTTTTTTTAAATTCTAATTTCTTTTTTGGTTTTATATATTTTTTATTTTTTAATTTTATTTATTTATTTTTTTCTAATTTCTTATGTTTTTTTTTTGCTATATTATATTTATATTTTAAAAAATATATCTATCTTTTCACATTTTGTTTGTGCTTTTTGTGTTTTCTATAGCTTTTGTGATTTTCTCATCTTTTTTCCTTTCTAATTTTTTTTTTTATTTTGATTTTTTTCCTTTTCTATAGCTTTTGTGATTTTCTCCAATCTTTTTTCCTTTCTAATTTTTATTTTGATTTAGAGTTTTGATACAATTTTTTTTGGTTTTTAATTTTAATTTTTTCATTTTCTTTTTTTGGTTCCATGATTTTCTCCACCTTTTTTTCTTTCCATTTTGTTTTTTGGTTTTTATTTTTTATTTTTTTGTCTTCAATTTTTTTTTTTTGCTATATATTATATAATGCCTCTCGGCATAATATCAATCAATACTAATACTAAATGTATTTATATAATTACTAATATTACTTAATATTTTATATTAGAATTATTGTTATATAATAATATAATGGTGAAATTTGTATATATGTATTATTTCCATTTAGTTTAGAACTTAAATTTACAAAATATTTTAATATATGTATATGCTAACAAATGTGTATGTGTGCTATGCCAAGAGTAACCACAATAGCAAGTAACCACAATAGAAAAAGCACAAAGATAACTTTGATAAGAGATCAAGTACAATGGATGGATGTACAATGGACTAGAATCATTCCATACTCAAGAGTGAGCTAGAGGTGGGTATATATAGGATTTCCCACTAAGTGAAAAGTATTGACAACAAATGTGGGATAAGGAGATGTAGTACACATGATTAGTACATCTCAACCAAACATGGAAAATACAACCACAATCATTAAATACATGAATGCATATTATATACCTAAGTAGATACCTACTCATGCGCAAAGGAGATGACACCTATCCATGTAAGATTGACATAGCCTAGATGCATAATATGCAATAAATATATAATTAAATTCAAAAAATAAACTATGTTAACAACCTTGAAAGAAGAGAAGTATAAACCATCCCCCTCTTCCCCTATACAAGAAAGAAAAAACCCCTCCAAGAGAGGAATATGAGATGGGAAGGACTATGTAACCCCACAACTAACTCTATCTTGAGCACCCAATCTATTATGCATACATCCATTAGCAAAATTTAGATGGTATTAGAAGATTGTAAACTAGATATAACAATATATTTGTGTATTTGTATTTTATTAGAATAACCTAAATGAAACCCTTTAGAGTGCTTGTTTCCCTTTAAACATATTGTTTATCTTGTTCCATCCTATATAACATATAGTCCTTATAGGTTTATCATCTATTTTCATATTTTCTATTAACAAACCAAGTAAAGTACAATAATGAAAGCATATGAAAATAGTGAATAAATCTAATTTATTGATTCAAGTTGCATGAGATTTACCATTCAAATTACATGGAGAAGCATTTGAGAACATATATCAACAAATTAAAATTACCAATCACATATAAAACACATAATATTAGAATTTATGTGGAGAAACCCTTTTGGGAATAACTCCACCACCAAAAAGATCATTGAGCCTATATTAATCAAATAAACCTTGTTACGTAGTACAACCCACCCAACTCTATAGTCTGACAGGATTTCAAAAGCATAATAGTACTCACACCTACAAAATAAATAAACCCTCTATCTAGTGCACCTAATTTATAGATATCCAAGGAAAGAAAATCACAACTAATTCCCTAAACCTATACATAAAACAACCATGGTCTTGAAAATAATCCAATGCCCTCAATGACCAAATTCATCAATGCATCCAAGATAGACCTCATAAATATAGTATTTTTGACCCATGAAGAAGTTTTGTACACATTCCAAATTATAGCTATCTCAAATTTAGTGGCCAACTAATGTTGATATGATTCATCTTAAAAAGATTATCTACTCTTCATAAAAATAAACTCCCTAGCACCTAGGAGAGAGAAAGTCAATTTACATTAAAGAATGGTGACCATAACTTCCACTATTGACCTACCAACTATAGCTTCCCTTACAAATGTCATTACAACAATATTTAGGATTCCTAAGAGAATAATAATAAAATATTACCCTCAACACCTCATGGGCATCCAAGTACCCATTCAAAGAGTGTTGGAGACATAAAAATATTAGATATAATTGCAATGTTATTATCACGCCTTATTCTATCATTCTCCCACTTGATATTATACATTGTAATGACATAAACAAGAAACATAAAATCAATCAAGTATAGGACAAGATAAGGCATATGGTCTCCCTATACTAGTAAAACTTATTTATGCTCACCAGTTTCTAGGAAAAACTAAAACATTGTTTAAAGTATTTACCTTCTTTATCATGGCCTTACCATTCTCAATCATCTCACAAAGAAAGTGATGCTAAACATATATTTTCAACATGAACATCAAACAAATAGAACTTTCACTATCTAAACTGATCCTCACAACCTTGCAATCAAAACTAATACTTGAGCACAACCTCTACAACCAAATCACCCCCTTATAGGCATGTATAGAAGCCATGTACTCTACTTTGTATTAGACAAAGAAAGTATGCGTTGCCCCATATTAATCCAACTAACAACTCTAAATAGAAAAAACATATAACCACTTATGGGCCTCTTGTTGTCTAAATCACTAGCCCAATCCAAATTCACATTTGATCCTTGTATTTCTAACACCTTTCCCACATTATTAGTCCCATGATAACATAAAAATTATTATCTAAGTTCCTAATTATTAGAAATTTAATAATGAAATATAATAATAAAACTCCCTACAACCAAAACAACATTACGATGACATAATTTCAAAATCAAAATAGAAGACAAGATACATAGAGCTCTAATAACTATATTAATTAATCATAATGGAGGAAATTACTAAAACTATGTGCTTTAGAATGCATTAGAAAAGATGACAAGTTTTCTAGATAGGTTTAGTAAGCCTTAGTGAACTACAGGACATATCATCATGTACGAGTATTAGTGTTAATATAACTCATCTTGATGAGGGAGATGTGGCATCTAAATATTATCAATCAAGGAGTTAAATAAGGTTGAGGTGGCATGTGCTTACATCAATCAAGGAGATCACATGTTCTCTTGTTTCCTCATTTACCTAAATAAACTTTAACACATGATGTAATAAATAATTAATTACAACAACAACCACCTTGAGCATAGCTTAGGGAAAACTAAAATGAGTCCTAACAAGATAAGCCATATAAGGTGCTCTTGTACAATCTATTACAACCGCAAGGTAGAAAGGGAGTGTGCCTCTAGGAGAAGAGAAAGAGAAAACTTGTATGAAAAACCTCATTCCAAGAAGAGGAAGATGGGGGATTGATATCCCCCAATAAGTGGTGTGTCTCACACCTTGAAAAGAGCTTGAAGATGAACATATGTGCTTTCTATAAAGCATTTGGTGTAAATGTCTACAATTTTCTCTAATGTAGGATAATAATATAAATCTATGATTTTCTCCTAAATAAGATCTCTAATGTAGTACATATGGATCTCAATATTCTTATCTCTCTAATGGTGAGCAAAATTATTAGAGATTGCATAACACTTTGATTTTCATAGTAGATGATCAATTGTAGCTAATAGGTGATACCAAATTCTATGAGGATGTGGTGAAGCCAGATTACCTTTACATCATCATTCACAACCCACCTATACTCTACATCTATAGATGAAAGAGAAATAACATGTTTCTTGCTGAACCAACAAATATAACTAAATCTAAGATGAAAACTATAGCCAGATGTGGACTTGAGATTCTAAAATTCACCAGGCCAATTATAATCTATGTATCCTACCAAGTTTGTATAAAAACCTACTACATAGTTTATCCCATTTGAATTTGACCCCTATATATAGTGTAATATACACTTGGAAGATTTGCAATGAAATAAACCATGCCAACAATGTAGCAATGTTAGGAAAAGTGTGTGTGAGGTATATGAGACTCCCAATAGGTTGTTGATACATAGTATAATAAATAATAGAATTTGAATAATGAGCCTCCAACTTAACTCTTGATAGAAAGAGAATCAATGTGAGATTTTAAGTAGCTATATAAAATTGTGAGAGTAGATCAAGGGTGTACTTTGATTCATAAATACTTATCCTAAAATTAGTCCAAGTGATCTCAATCCAAAGGAAGTAATGCAACAATCTCAAGTCTATCCTAGAGAATGTATCTTGTAAATAAACTTGAATGGAGATAATAAGATATGAAGAACTTCCTATGATGATAAGGTCATGAATGTACAACACCAAAAGGGAAGCTTATAATCTTCATACAAGATATAGATAGTCAGGTTATAGTGACATCAAGTGAAGCTGACAAAAAGAAGGATTTCCTAAGCCTACAAAACAAGGAAGAATATTCAATCAACCCATGTGGTTGTTCCATGAATATTTTTCCTATAGATCACCATCAAGAAGGGAACTCTTCACATCCATTTGGTATACCAAATAATAATGAGCATTTGGAATGGCTAGAATGAGTTGGCTGGAATTCATTTTGGTGATAGGTGCAAATCTCTTATTGTAATCTATGCCTTGTACTTTTGAAAATCCTTGTGTAATAAATCATGCTTTGTATTTGTCAAAAGTTCCATCTACTACATACTTGGATTAAAATACCTACTTACATAAAACCACTTGCCTTCCATTAGGAAGAGGGACAAGATCCCAAGTGTGATTCATAATTAAGAGTAGTCTTCATTCATTAGTGAATCCCATTCAACAATACCTACTTCTTCTTGAAATCATTATGGATTGAAAGGTTGGGTTATGTACGCATGAGGCATATCCTAATACTATGATTGCATTCTCTTAATATCTAATCGATCCCCAACTAATGCACATGTTTCCTATAAATTCTAATGGGCCCAAAGTGGAAGAGTAGTTGTAGTGAGAGTAGGCCTATGTGTTGGAGAAACTTAATTGAAGGGTGTAGGAAGATGATGTGATTCATTTATCTTATAAATAGAACCATTATCAATATGATAGACTTGTGTGGAGGATGAATGAGAAGTGTCAATAGTAGGGGAAGGACTTTCCTCAAACTTAACACTTTGAGAAACAACCACATCATGATTATCAAAATCTAAAATCCAATAACTTTGACCCCATCAACATAACCAATATATACTCAAGGTATACTTTGAAGTTCCAAGGCATTATATTTGTTTGAAGCCATGCCAATCCAATCTTAAGATCTGAAAACTCATAGGTACTTAACTAATGGTTTATGACTACTCCAAGCCTTATGTGGGGTGATTCCTTCCAAGATTTGTGGAGTGTGGTTTTGTATGTAGTTAGCACACTTATTGCCTCAACCCAATATTTTGGTGCCAATTACTGTGATTGTGTCATGCAATTTTTTATTTCCTTCAAGGATATATTCTTCTACTTCATTCTATTATATGATGAAGATCAATCTCTTTAGTAGAATAGAAGTGCTCAAACTAATTGTTGACATACTCTTTGTCATTGTCAATGTGAAGGACTTTAATGTGCTTAGATATCTATTTCTCAATAGAGGCCTTAAATTTTTGAAACTTTCCAAACACTTAATTCTGCTTGTGAATAAAATAGACCATTGTGAAGCATGACAAATTTGTTAGAATCTAGAATGATTAATAACCCAGAAAACTAGTGCAAATGAATAGATATTAAACTGTGAAAACAAATTATACAAGATCAAAATAACAACATAGAGTTATTTTCCATGATCTAGTAATGCAAATTCTAGAAGTAAAATAGCATTATGAGGATGCAAAATAAAAGATTTATAATACAAGATACGTAGCATGTTTATATAGAAAAGAGAGGGCAGAGGTGGTAACACTAACCAATAGGAAGCAACCATCTATCAGACTAAAGATAGCAAAGTATCTTCCCAATATAGCTATTAGATGCTCACTTGTAGGAAGGTGACACCTCATAACCCACTCACCTAATTAAACATGCTTTATGAACTTAAGCAAGATGAATTAATGGTGTAGGAAAATCCTAGGAATAAAGGGAGAATAAATAACCTAACTAGGAAATAAAAACCTACACTAACAACCCCCTTAAGTGTAGCTTAGGTGGGTAAAAACATGGGTACCATCAAATCAAGCTTGATGAGGTACCCATGTACATAAAAATCCCCCTTAAAGAGAAGAAGCCCCCCAGAAAAGAGAGAATAGCCCCCCAAATGGAGAGAGAAGAGACCCTCTAGATTAGAGAGAGTTAAGACTCTGAGTGAGAGGATGAAGCCCCCCTGAAGATGAAACTTCCCACACCCCCAACAAAGCTTGAAAGTGAAGGAACTTGCTCTCAGTAAAGATGTCACATTTCAAACTTTGACTACATTTTGTTAGTATGCACAGGAAAATTGAGAGGGGGGAATCAGGGTAAGTGCAAAAAGATGGGGGGCCAAAAAGTGGCCAAATTAATTTAAAAAAAAATTAAGCCATAACATGAGCGCTCATCATTACCAAGCCATAATGCGAGCGCGTTATAACGTGCTCACGTTATGACTGACTACAAATAAAAAAAAGGGTTTCTAATCTCATTTCATTTCTTCTTCTCCTCTATAACCATGGCCTGCAGACCCTAGAAAGCGCGCTCATGTTTTGTAAAGATCCATTCAACACAAAAACTTTATCAATTCATCGCCAAAATGCTGCCACGACGTCGAGCATGCCAAAGGAGTGAGTTATATTTATTTTTTTGTTTGAATTTGTTTCTAAATAGGTAGGTTTTAGTTGATTTTTGATGTATATTTCGTTAATTGTCAGGAAATGTTAATGCACCTCCTCCTCCTCCTCAAAATCCATAAAATCCTTAGGAGGAAATACCTGCAGAACAACAACATCCTACATCCATTCCTTGCCATGCCCTTAGAACACAAGAAAATATAATGGGGCAAATTGAAAACAACAAAAAAGAAATTGAAGATATAATTGCAAGGTTGAAAGATCCTTCCACTTCAACTTTGCATAGGTCCATGCTTGCTGAATCTCTTGAATCTATGTTATCAAATGTAGATTCAATTAGCAAGCAAATAACTAGTTGGACGGATAAGAGGAGAGAGTTTAGAGATTATTATGTAGACAAGCTGTCATACCAAGATGTGAAAAAATTACAAATCACAAAATTAGACTTGTGTTCCATTTTCACAAACCCACAAACAAATCAACCTCCACCCATTACATGCAAGAGGTTCCCTATCCATTGGTGCAATAGCCAAGCGATAAGGGACACTTTTGGGCAGAGGTGGTGGATGGTTTTTGACCATCCTCCATGTAATAATAATGAGGTCCCACAATACTTTTTGAGGAAACTCTACTACGAGTTTGTCCTTAATAAAGTGCCAAACTATTTTGATATGCGGGACTTCTAGGGTAGAGGTGGGGGGTTAGCACAAGATAGACTAGGGGCACGTCTTGACCCATAGTGGGCAGTGAGACGAGCAATTAGCAAACCCACCCATGAGCATGTTTCTATCCCTTCCATTGTGAAGGAGAGTGTTGAGGTCGATACACTTCAGTCCACTAGTACCTTGACCCAGAGCATCATAGAGCATGCCAGTCCTGCAACATAGAGTGGGTTGGGAGATAGTGCGAGGAGTAGGGTCCCACCCCATACTTGTCAGGCTTGCGGGTCAGCCTGTGGTTATGACCCCATGGACAGTCAGGATGCAGGTGCACAGGCTACATCTGCAGCTGAGCAGATGGTGATGACAGATACCCACCTGAGTGAGACTTTCAGCCTTGATACTCAGGTAAATATAAGCAAGTTTATTGAATTTAATTTATTAAATTTTATTTTTTAAATGCAAGATTAACTAATTTAAATTGATGATTTTAATGAAATTTCAGGGTCATAGCATCGATGCAGTTTTTAGTGGTTCTCCACCTGCATTTTACATTAGATCATCTACTGTCAGGGTATGTAACTAGTAAACAATTATAAATATTACATGTGAATAGCATCGTTATATGAATGGTATTCTAATATCTGATTTTAGATGTTGAATAGGTTAATACTGTAGATTTCACGGCAACTCTTGCTAGCGGTGGTGGACTTCAAAGCTTTACGGATGTAGTAAAATAAATAGTTTAATGAATGAATTATACTTACTAGATTTTTGTATGTGATTTGTGTGCTTTATTGTGTGTACTTCAATGTTTAGATGAATGTGTGTGTATGTTAGGAGCCATGATTTGCATCACTATTATAGTTTTTGTAATTGAATAATGTTGTTTTATTTCTAGATGATGTAGATTGCAGAGACACCTCCCCATGTTCATAGGGCAATGGAGCAGGGTGTGGCCTCTGTGGTTCATAGCTCCATGGCGTTGACATGTGTATGAGGCAGATTATTAAATTTCAATTTACATTCATTGTTAGAGTTGTCTATTTTTGAAAAATCAAAAAATTATTGATTTGAAGTTTAATTTCTATCTGGATGGTTTCTATAGGACATGACATCACCAGGGCCTATTCCTGCTACTGAGGCAAGTGAGGAGACAGATTATATGTTAGCGGTAAGTGATTATTTTGTTAAATGTTTCATTTTTTATAACATGTAGTTTCTATATATTAATGTCTATACTTTTTATTGTAACAGGTAAAGATGTAGGAAGAACTAAATAGGAGGAGTAGCCCTCAGGTTCATAGTAGATCACCCACATGCACGTCTCCATCCCCTAGAAGATCAAAGGCTGCACGTGATCTATTCTCTTCACTAGCCAGAGGGGAATAAATTTTTATTGTGTTCCTTTGTTGTATGCCTATATGGAATTTGTGGACATATATTTTGTATTGTATATAGTTGACATTGTATGCCTATATGGCATTCTTGTAAGCCTATATGGCTATTTTGTATATATGTTATACTTATATCAATAGATATTGATGTATGCCTATATGGATATTTGGTTAATACAAATCTTTTTTATTGATGGCGTCCATACTTGCATTATAAATCCACATTTGAATGGATATTTGTAGATGGCTACTTCAAATATTTAAAGTCCAATTGTATTACATAGGATGTTTGATGATCCAATAAGCTAGCTATTGTTATTCAAGTATCACCTAAACCTCATTTTGGAACTAAAAGATAAAAGTTGTATTTAAAAAAATGAATCATCATGTTGAACATAAAATATTAATATTCTTTATGAGTAGCATAGAATGTCCACTATATGCAATACAAAAAAATGAATCATCATGTTATTCTTTATGTTTGAGATCCTGAAAATGACTAAGTCTGGTAGCCTGATATCCTAAAACACTAAGATGAATATCCAAGTCATTAGGATGATTGCGCCTTGAGAAAGTCATTAAGATGAGCACCTAAAGGAGACTTTCTTAAACATTCAAACATTGAGCAACAAGCATGAAGGGTTAAGGCGCAATTTGCAACTCATAAAGTCTCAAAAGGGCACCCAACTTAGAGAGAGCATTCATTTAAGACAAGGCACCCATTGACACATGTTTGGGTGAAAAAAAGGACTATGCCTAGCGTAAATGTACCCATCCAGACGCGTTGGAATAGTCAGTTTGGTCGCATTAGGAGCAGGATGAAAGTTACACCCTTTTGCAACTTTACACTACCTCCTTCTGATGATTTTTGGGGTAGCAAAAAACCTTTCACCACGGACAAATGTCTCAGAGATATAAAAAATTAAGAGAGGTTATTGTAGAGGCACTCTACATGATCACGTTACCTTAGACAGAATGTTTCTAAGTGACATGGTTTTTGAATAACATCTCATCAAAGATTGGTGCCTTTTTGCACTTTGGACTCTTTAGGGATATCATCCGTACAATGTAGCTTAGACTGTTTTGACATGTTTGGGTGAAAAATAGGACCATGCGTAGCGTAAATGTACCCATCCAGAGACATTGGAATAATTATTTTGGTTGCATCAGGAGTAGGACGAAAGTTACACCCCTTTGCAACTTTACATTGCCTCATTTTGACAATTTTTAGGGTAGCAGAAAACCTTTCACCATGGGGCAAATGTCTCAAAGATTTAAAAACTGAGAGAGGTTATTGTAGAGGCACTCTACATGATCACGTTGCCTCAAATAGAATGTTTCTAAGTGATACAATTTTTAAGTAACATCTCGTCAAAGATTGCTACCTTTTTACACTTTGGACTCTTCAGGGATGTCATCGTACAATGTAGCTCATACTGTTTTGACATGTTTGGGTGAAAAATAGGACCATGCCTAGAGTAAATGTACCCATCCAGATGCATTGAAATAGTCAGTTTGGTTGCATCATAATCAGGACACCAAAAATGTAAAAGTTGCTTTGTGCAACTTGACAACATTGACACTTTTTTGCAACATGACTCAAAGACTCAAACTAACCCCAAATGACTCAAAGTGACTTAAAATCACCTTGATTTTGGCACCCAATGTACATTATAGAGGTCGAGGTGCTCCTTATCATTCAAACATCTTAGATGAGCGCATAGGAAAGGAAAAAGCTCTAAGTTTCATCATCATGAGCACCTAATATCAAGAGACTTTAATGGGTCAAACCTTGATTTGGCACCCTATATGTGAAGGAAGATCTAAAGGCATGAAAGTGGATGTCGTTTTGCAAGAGTTTGGATCATCAAAATTGAAAGAAATAAGTCTATTAAGCTTGGGTGCCCTTGATCTTCTTTTCATTCATTATGAGTGCCTTGGGAGAATGGTATATAGGTCATCATCATGATTGGGCGCCTTGGATCCAGAGTGTTGGAGAGATCATCAAATGGTGTCTAGAGGAAGTAGGGTGAGTTATGAGTTTGGTCGCATCAGGAGCAGGACACCAAAAATGCATAACATTATGATGTAAAAATGTGTATATGTGTAAAAACGCAGGAGGAAAAAAAAGACAAACCTTACAAATTAATGTGCATACTTGCAACTCAATGTAACATGACTTTACAAAATCAATGTGAATACTTACAAATTAATCCAATGAACCATCCAAGTCTGCTCTACTCTTTATTGTGTCAAGTATTGCTTCATGGTCAGACTCACGCACCTTCCACAAGATTTTGTTCAAAGGTCTACCCTGATACTTTATCAAATGAACATTGGATTCCATGACAAGGTTTGAGTAATGAAGAATCTTTCGATGCGTGTCAAAGTCCTGAAATAGCCAAGTATTAACACTCTTATGTGGGTACCTTCTAAACCATGTTTCAATAATAACCACTGAGCCTGTAGGGTATTCGATGTTTTCTCCATCCATAATAGGGGCCTCCAATTTATTTTTGGCCTCAACACAATGACATAAGTAATAATTTGTTCCCTCTTCATTATCTTCATCTGTAATAATTGTATATATGTGCCCTACATTGATATGTGTAGCAAATTAGATGAAATTAGTCAACACTACAAAAACACTACAAAGTAAGATGACATTACCTGGTTGAACTAGATGAAATTAGATGTATATACATGCCCTATATTACCTGGTTGAACTAAATCTGATATGTGGTCAAAGTCAACTGATGATTCCATTTGTGTTAGTTCCAGTGTCATCGGGGGTCGATATGTGTCAAGTGGGCTAAGATAACTTAAATGTCATTCGTCAACCCACTCCTTTGACTCACACTCATCCCAGACTTGAATTGTATAGGAAAAACAAAAGCATGACATCTTTCATGTATGGATACTCCATGAACCTGCAATTGAGCTTCTGAAAGAGTGCATCTCATTTGATCCTGTCAATGTACAAGAGTCCTCATATGGTTCAATGTTAGTATCATCTATCAACCAAAAAAATCTATGAACTAAAGACTTACCTTTATTACCTGGACCCATGGAAGCATTACACCACTTGACAATCAATTTTGCATCTGTCAACTTTGCATTGTCTTTATACTTTAACTCTTCTCGTTCTATGGCTCTTTTGATACATGCTCCTGCACCATCATGCTCCCCCTTTCCATGCCCAGCCTCACAAAAGTTTCACATATGCTGAATACCTGTAAAATTATGCCTCCTATTTAGCCAATAGAAATTCTGTGAGTTCTTGAATTGTGACGCACAGTTATCTGACCATATGATATGCTGACTGAACAATATGCCCCTTCTAGCCAAATCATTGTAGAACACCTGAAAGCAACCTTGCACGAACTCCGTAGAATGTGTACGATCATCACTAATATAGAAATTATACTCCCTTATGATCTTTCTATCATCCTCTGTACTATCATTCGCATGAATGAATGTGATGTGCACAAATATAGAAACTTGTGTGGAGTTGTAATATTGTGATTGCACCTCACGTTATGGCTGTAGACTGTAGTTCTCTGCAAAGTCGACGACTGAAACAATGCTACCAACTAGAAATGTGTCCTTGCATAACTTGAATTGCAAGTCCAACCATTGAGCTCTATGGGCATGTCTTGCATTCTCATACACTATGTTGTCACGAAATATAGGCATAAATTGATACACTGGTATCTTTTCAATAACCAATTCACACATCTTTGCTTCTTTACCATCTTTTGTATTGTATGCCACTATTTTATATTTACCAAACTCTACTAGTTTGTTTCCAACCGCATGTGTTATTTCCATATGTTCACATATTGGTAAATGTTGCAAGCCACTGCAATGATGACATGTGCCATCCAAGCATAATTTCTTGTAGAATATTTGACCTTCCTCTCTTTCACATAAAATTCTTGATATGAAGTCTCTTGAAGATGTTGGTGGGGCACATATGGCACAACCCTGCAAATCATTGTTAGTATGCATATCTAAACATATAGACCTATAAGCATCAAAATGGTTAGAAAATTCAATATGTAATCTACAACAACAAGTAGTGCGTGTGTGATTTATCTTAACATAGAAAGGTTTTAGCATTTCAAAATATCTTTGACAAATTTTAATTTGAAGATACTTCTCTAGAAATTTACCATAAAACTATGTTTGAGTCTCATCCAAAAAATGCTTTGGATGTGGCTTGCGGTTCTAACTACTAATTCTCCTTCTTACCACATCCCTTTGATTTGGAGATACCCTTGTGTAATTCTTCCAAAAGTCTTCAATTAGTGATCTCAATACTTCAACAATTGGTTTATCTTTTTGTGGTAGTCTCTCCGAGAACGCCCATAATTCATTGGCATTAGTGTCCTCAATTCTTTGGCGTCTTCCAACGGCTCTTGATAAAGTTTTCCTATTAATTCTCAATTGTTGATTTGTCTTTCTAATGAGATGAGCTTTCCTCATTTGAATACTTACTATAGTCGATGTAATCACACGCCATGTTGCATTACTATCTTTTGTGCGTGAGGTGTTACCCACACTCTCATATGCACTCATTAGATTCTTAACAATAGATTTTTCACTTGAAGCCTCTAATGTTCTCAACCCAAGAATCTTCATGATAGACCTATACTTTATACTTCACATCATTTCAACAAATAGTTGACATCTTGTAGTCTCAATTAACTTTTCAAAGAACAATCTCCAAATCTTATTAGCATATCTTCTACAAGTGCATTTTGGAATCTTACCTTCCATTGGATGCAAAATATTCTCATCAATATCAATCAAATACTTTCGCTTTCTATGCAAAATTCTAGGTGGTGTTAAGTTAGGTAAATTCATCTCAACATTAGGAATTTCATCAATATTTAAATGAGATGGATTAGATGGCATACCTTCGATCGAAGACGGAATAGATGACATACCTTGAGGTTGAGGTGGGAACAATAGCGTACCTCCTTCATCACATTTGAGTGATGATGTACTCTCAACTTGAGATGTGGTAGATGGTGTCCCTACATGTTGACTTGCAGTAGAGGATGTGTCTCCAACTATGGTATTCAAATCTCTCATATCACGAAGTTTTTTCATTCGTTCTCTTTGTGCCGCCAATACCATATCTCTCTGTGATGGTTGTGGTTCCTCTTCAATTGGTATCTCTTCATTTATCATGTCTAATTTCCTCTTCTCAAGAAGTTCCCTCATAGCCACTGCTTTTTTTGCATTCTTATCTTCTATCTCTTCCTATGTTGGTTTAATTCTTGATCGTTTCCTCGGCATGATGGAGAATTTGTCTGTAGCATGATAAAAAGACCAATATTAGTTCCTAAGAAATGAATACAAGATAATAGTGGGATTGTATTTTTATTATGTTGTAAGGATTTATTCTTGTATAGTTTGACATCATGGTATGTTAAGGTCTATTTATTACACATAATTATTAAAGAGCCCAAGTGTAGAAAATATACATGGCATCATGTGAGAAGTAGGCTGCTTTCTTGATTGGGAATGTGTCTATTTTAAACATGTATGATAAAGCATGATAAAGTAATTCAATCTGAAATAAGGAAAATGTAAAGAACATGCACATAAAGACTTGACATACCTAAAAAATGAAGATTCGAATGGAGAGAGTACCCAATTATGTAGTGTTTTTTTCTTTTTGCATCAAACTCCTCAACAATTTGAGTTTTTTCACCACTTGCTTCCTTTTCAATGTTAAATTGAATAACACTCAAATATAGTTACTAACAACAATACTATTAACCAATCTATAATGTTAAATTATCAAAATTGAATCACAATTAACATTGCAACACTACAAAAATTGAAATTTGAATAGATATATATCAAACTTGGTGTGAAAACTATGTTATTTCCTCTTCAAGTTGGCAAAGCAGAAAAGGTGGTGGAAAGATCATGCAAAGGTGGTACAATGTGTCAAATGTGCATGTGAACTTCCCAATAGCATGAAAGCACTTCTTTTTTGTCGGAGCACGCATAGAATCAGTAAGAAAATAGAGCATGTGGGCCTGGATCACAGGGGTCAACACTTTTCTACCATTTCAATAGCAAGACAAAATGCGAGCGTGTTATAACGCGCTCGCGTTATAATGTGCTCGTGTTTTGTCCTGTTATAGATTGATCACATCCTTTGCATTGATCACATCTCTTTCCAAACCTTCCCCTTCAGACTTGAATGACCACAAGGTTTTTGAGGGAGAACTTTTCCTGTTTCCTGCAAGAGCTTGCCAGATGCTCCGCCATATGATAGGCATAACAATGAAGGGGCAAGCCCTCATAATCAAGTTCTTGATAGAAAATGCCCATCGAGGAAGAAAGATAGATCTTCTTTAGAAGCAGAAGTTCTAGTTTGTAACAAATCCTTATCCAAGCATAAATAGCAAGGGTTTTGTCAAGCAATTTCTAATCCACTTCCACAAAGTCTCCTGAAGACTTCCTGATTGATTCCAAAACATCCACACCCCAAAACTGGAGAGGCAATCAATATAATCAAACCCATAAATCTACATTTGATGAAAGAAACCCTCAACATTATACCTTAAACCCTAATCCCTTAACTCTAATCCCTCATCCCTAAACCCTAAATGCTATCCCTATTCCTAAACCCTCAACAGACTCGATTTATACCTTAAACCCTAATCCCTTATCCCTAAACCCTCCAACCCTATCCCTAATCCTTATACCCTCCACACTCTACTTTAACCCTAATCCCTCGACCCTCAACCCTATCCCTAAACCCTTGACCCTCGAACCTCAACCCTCAACCCTCAACGTCAAACCCTAATCCCTCAACCCTTAACTCTGATCCCTCAACCCTCAACCCTATCCCTAAACCCTTGACCCTCGAACCTCAACCCTCAACCCTCAACGTCAAACCCTAATCCTTCAACCCTTAACTTTGATCCCTCAACCCTCAACCCTATCCCTAAACCCTAAACCCTAAACCCTTAACCCTCAATGTCAAATCCTAATCCCTCAACCCTTCACTCTAATCCCTCAACCCTAAACCCTCAACACTATACCTTAAACCCTAATCCCTCAACCCTCAACCCTAAACCTTATCCCTAAACCCTAATCCCTCAACCCTCAACCCTAATCTGTCATCCCTCAACTCTAATCCCTCATCCCTAAACCCTAAATGCTATCCCTATTCCTAAACCCTCAATAGACTCGATACTATACCTTAAACCCTAATCCCTTATCCCTAAACCCTCCAAGCCTATCCCTAATCCTTATACCCTCCACACTCTACTTTAACCCTAATCCCTCGACCCTCAACCCTATCCCTAAACCCTTGACCCTCGAACCTCAACCCTCAACCCTCAATGTCAAACCCTAATCCCTCAACCCTTAACTCTGATCCCTCGACCCTCAACCCTATCCCTAAACCCTAAACCCTCAACCCTCAACCCTCAACCCTCAACGTCAAATCCTAATCCCTCAACCCTTCACTCTAATCCCTCTACCCTAAACCCTATCCCTAAACCCTCAACACTATACCTTAAACCCTAATCCCTCAGCCCTAACCCTAAACCTTATCCCTAAACCCTAATCCCTCAACCCTCAACCCTAATCCATCATCCCTCAACTCTAATCCCTCATCCCTAAACCCTAAATGCAATCCCTATTCCTAAACCCTCAACAGACTCGATACTATACCTTAAACCCTAATCCCTTATCTGTAAACCCTTCAACCCTATCCCTAATCCTTATACCCTCCACCTCTACTTTAACCCTAATCCCTCGACCCTCAACATTATCCCTAAACCCTTGACCCTCGAACCTCAACCCTCAACCCTCAACGTCAAACCCTAATCCCTCAACCCTTAACTCTGATCCCTCGACCCTCAACCCTATCCCTAAACCCTAAACCCTAAACCCTTAACCCTCAATGCTCAACGTCAAATCCTAATCCCTCAACCCTTTACTCTAATCCCTCAACCCTAAACCCTCAACACTATACCTTAAACCCTAATCCCTGAGCCCTAACCCTAAACCTTATTGCTAAACCCTAATCCCTCAACCCTCAACCCTAATCTGTCATCCCTTAACTCTAATCCCTCATCCCTAAACCCTAAATGCTATCCCTATTCCTAAACCCTCAACAGACTCGATACTATACCTTAAACCCTAATCCCTTATCCCTAAACCCTCCAACCCTATCCCTAATTCTTATACCCTCCACACTCTACTTTAACCCTAATCCCTCGACCCTCAACCCTATCCCTAAACCCTTGACCTTTGAACCTCAACTCTCAACCCTCAAAATTAAACCCTAATCCCTCAACCCTTAACTCTGATCCCTCTACCCTTAACCCTATCCCTAAACCCTCAACCCTCAACCCTCAACCCTCAACGTCAAATCCTAATCCCTCAACCCTAAACCCGATCCCTAAACCCTCAACACTATACCTTAAACCCTAAACCCTAATCCCTCAACCCTCAACCCTAAACCTTATCCCTAAACCCTAATCCCTCAACCCTCAACCCTAATCTATCATCCCTCAACTCTAATCCCTCATTCCTGAACCCTAAATGCTATCCCTATTCCTAAACCCTTAATAGACTCGATACTATACCTTAAACCCTAATCCCTTATCCCTAAACCCTCCAACCCTATCCCTAATCCTTATACCCTCCACACTCTACTTTAACCCTAATCCCTCGACCCTCAACCCTATCCCTAAACCCTTGACCCTTGAACCTCAACCCTCAACCCTCAACATCAAACCCTAATCCCTCAACCCTTAACTCTGATCCCTCGACCCTCAAGCCTATCCCTAAACCCTAAACCCTCAACCCTCAACCCTCAACGTCAAATCCTAATCCCTCAACCCTTCACTGTAATCCCTCAACCCTAAACCCTATCCCTAAACCCTCAACACTATACCTTAAACCCTAATCCCTTAACCCTCAACCCTAAACCTTATCCCTAAACCCTAATCCCTCAACCCTAATCCGTCATCCCTCAACTCTAATCCCTCATCCCTAGACCCTAAATTCTATCCCTATTCCTAGACCCTCAATGGGCTCGATACTATACCTTAAAACCTAATCCCTCTACCCTCGACACTCTTATTTAGCCCTAATCCTTTGACCATTAACCCTATCCCTCAACCTCAACCATCAACCCTCAACACTCAACAGGTGTGCAAGAAGTTGTGTCCACTTTTTGGCCAAAAAGTGGAAGTGTTTTTCCTGATTTTCAGAATTTGTCACATTTGACCTAAAAATTTCAAGCACTTAAAGGTGGAATCTTGGAAAAAGTCACTAAATATGAAATGTAGTACTCGGAGTCTTGTTTCCAAATATGTAATTTTTTTCAATACCTAGATGATAAAAATTGATTTTGAATAGGCGTTTCTAAAAACCACTGTTTAAAAGTCATTTTTTTTACTATACCATGTATGTGTATGTCATCCATATTTTGACCTAAATAATCATATTTTTCAAAATCCTTTTGGGAAAAGCTTTGTAACTCACTAAAGCATGTTTTCCATATTTATTTGTAATTTTTTATTGAATATTTTTTTTTTATTAATTTTTTATTGGTCATTTTTTGTCTTTTAAAAAATCATAGTGTACGTCACGCATAAGATGCCCTAAAATTAACATTTTTTGAATTTTTTTTTTTGAAATTGAAAAGAATTGTCTAAAGTACGTTTTCATACAATTTTTTTTACAAAAAAATATTTTAATAAAAAGTTATTAAAATATTAAAAACCCTGATAATTTAAGTTTATAGACCTATTTTATTAGAAATTGATTAAAAAATAGAAAGATTAATCCAATTGTAAAAAAAAATTACATATTTGGAATCTACATTGTCTCCTCTATAATGGGTTTTAATTTCGTCAAAATATTTTGCAAAATAGACCTTTAGATATATGCCCAAAGTCACTATTTTGTTGTGACATTAACAGGGCCTTCAAGTTGTAGGTCAAACTAAGTCCAGAGGTTAGGGTCGGGTCCCCAAAGCATTTTCTGAAGTGGGTTACAAAGCAAAACCTGAGCCTAAAATTCAAATTTTGAATAACGGGATCCCGTTTATAAAACGGGATCCCGTTTCTTTATTCATTGGTCGAAAATAAAATGGGATCCCATTTAATAAACAAGATCCTATTTAATATAACGGGATCCCATTTTATAAATGGGATCCTATTTATTATTTGCCCGTTTTTTAATAAGACTGTACTATGACTATCATTTCTGCAACTTGCTCTACAGTACGACCGTCAACGACTCTTGCAACATTCTTTGGCATATTTCTTTCTTTTGCAGGTCCATCAACTTGAAGTATTGTTTGTATTTTGATAGAAGCCATCATGGAGACGTTATTTGAGTGGAATTTTGTTGAATTGGTACTTGTTTGAAGGACTTGAAACACATTCAAGTTTTTGACATTCATTTGTACATGCTTCATAAATTTTTTAATCATGGGATCACAAAGTCGTAATAAGAGGAAAGATAGGAAGCTATTAACCCCTAAAGAAATTGAAGCAAAGAGAGAGAAGGCGGCAAAAAGACAAAGAGATAGAAGAGTAAAGATTCAATCAATGAATAATGCTGAAGCATCCAATTCCACAACTATTGAAGATAAAAACATTGAGGAGACCATGGATGTAGACGATGCAAGTTTGCAAGAGGTGAATGTGGAAACTAATATGATTATACAAACTACTCCTGGTATGTCTTCAAATCCCTCTCTTAATGCTATGGAGAATGTTTCAATAGGCACAAATCCAGGTACTTCTTCAAATCCACCTTTGAAGGAAATGAAAATAGTGTTGATAGGAGATTTAAAACAAGCTGGATATAACAATGTTGAGATTGATAATATTCGTAGAGATCAAAATTTGAAACAAATTGTTGTTGAAAATGAAAATGAAAATCTTTTTGTTGTTGAAAATGAAAATGAAAACCGTTTTGTTGTTGAAAATGAAAATGAAAACCGTTTTGTTGTTGAAAATAAAAACGAAAATCCTTTTGTTGAAAATGAAAATGAAAATTATTTTGTTGTTGAAAATGAAAATGAAAATTCTTTTGTTGAAAATGAAAATGAAAACCGTTTTGTTGTTGAAAATGAAAACGAAAATCTTTTTGTTGAAAGTGAAAATGAAAACCGTTTTGTTGTTGAAAATGAAAATCATTTTGAAGTTGAAAATGAAAATGAAAATCTAGGAAGTGATGTTGAAAATGAGAAATATTTTTTCAAAATTGAAAGAGATGTTTTGGATAATCTTCCTGGTAAAATTTCTTGGAGACAAATAAGAACACATGCCAATAGATTATACAAGGAACTTTTTTATAGTAAAAAACTATCATTTTAATGTCAACTAATGATGCAATTAATGAGAATGTGGAAAATGAGAAAAGCAATGAAAATGTTAGGCATTTTTGTTAAACCAAGAAGAAAAGATCAATCACTAAAACATGATATGTCTACTGTTGCTAGTGCCATTGAGTCTATTGGAAGTAATAGTCGATCCAAAGATAAAAATGCCGCAAGATGAGCTATAACAACTGCTATAGTGAATAAAACAACTTTGAATAGAAGAATGGTAAGCAATATTAGTGGAATTCTAAAAATACATCCTAAAACATTGGTAAGAGCGGCAAAAAGAAGAGAAAGTATAGAAAATGATCCAATTAACCAATGTTGGAGTTTTAGTGGTCGACTCTCGAGATCTGACATGAAACTAAATGTTGAAATCAGATCTTTGATCAAAAAATATTGGAATGATAATACTAGGGTATCGTCTAATGCTAAAGATGTTTTAAAATTAAGAGTGGGGTCCAAAGTTCGCGATCCTCATCCAAAACACTTATTAGATACAATGCAAACTAAATTTTATAGAAAATTTTGTGATGAATTAGTGTTACCTGGTAATATTAAAATAAGTCAAAGATCTTTTGAAAAATGTAAACCATGGTATGTAAAGATTAATAAGGAATGAATATCTTGTTGTTGTAAAATGCATGTTCAATTTTGTTATTATTATGATGTGTTTCAATATATACATTGTACTTTACATTGTAACATGATTATACAAGAATGTGATATTAATATGCCAACTGAAGCAATAAAAGAGTTTATATCAAGTTTGTTCTGTGAAAGATCTAATGAAAAAAGTTTTTATTTAAGTTCATGTATTTTTGGACAATGCACTAGTTGTGGCAATCTTTCTTTGTTAAGAGTTTGTATGCATGAAAGTGTTGAAAATGATTTTGGATAACAATTAGTGGATGTTAAAAGATTTAAGAATGTTGAATATTCTTTAAAAGATGGAAAACTTGGAAAGCGTTGTGATTTAATTACAGAAAAGGTTAGTGTGCATGCATTCATATTAGAATTTAAAAGTAAAATTGTACCAAAATATGTCAAGCACTCTCAACAAGCTCGATGGCTTGATGGACAATTTCGTGAATGTAGAAACACATTTCTAATTGGTACTATAATATCAGTGGTTGATTTTACAGAAAACTATACTTTAGCTCCGTAAGAGGAAATTCAATCACAATATTACAATTCAGTGCAGGTTGCTATGTTTGTTTATATTGTTTATAGACATGCAGATGATAGCACAGAGAATGATAGAAAAGTTTTGAGGGAGTATCATTTCTATTTGAGTGACAACCGGTTACACTCATCAGAGTTTGTTCAATATTGTTTCAATATATTTTATACAAATTTAAGAGAAAGAGGAATCCAGATGACTGAACATCTTATATGGTTAGATAATTGTATGGGGCAGTTCAAGAATGCTTGAATGTTCTATTGGTTATGTCGATTCTTTTGGTTGGTTGAAGAAGAAAACATTCTACCTAGACTTGATTGCTAGACAATCAGTGGATCTACTAAATGACATTCATTTAGGAGTTCAAATGCAAGTACATGGACTATCTGGACAAGGGAGCTTGCATGTTTTTGTCAGTTTTGTATTTTAGGAGATTGGGAAGCATGTGAGAATACAGAACGGGTTGAAGAGTGGAAACAAAGACCATTGAAACTTGCACAAGCACACAATCAAAGTGAAACAACAATTGAAGACAATGATCAACTATTTGTATCAGACGATTATGACTGTGTTTCAGACCTTGTACAAGAAGGTAATTTAATTCAAATCATTTCATTTTATTTCACTTCATTACTAATTTGTAGTGCTTTTATTTATTTATGTGTACATATGAATGCATGTATGTTGATTGGTCAAATTTTATGGACATGTGCAAGTTATTGAATCAAAATTTGGTTTGCAAGACATGTGTATGCTGTTGTTGCACCAAAGGATAATGAAGAGGGAACTGAATATTGGTTGGCTCATTGTGTGGAGACTAAACATAAGTTAACAACACCTCGAGAAGATGATGATGGCTTTCCTTATCCAACAAGTTTGGTGATCCCCTTAAGACATCCCCTTAAGCAAATTTTGATAACAAGTCTTTGATCCCCTTAAGCATATTTTAAGAACTTCTTTGATCCCTTTAAACAAATTTTAAGTATTTCTTTGATGATGGCTATCATTATCCAATAGGTTCGGTGGTGGTTGTTGGCACTTGGCTATGGAAATACCTAATAAGGAAGAATGGTTTGCCTGCATTCGAAGATTATGAAACACATAAGAAGATTATACACTACTCACATTTGGTGTTGGCAACAAATATAAAACTGGAGAGGTATTGTGGAAAACCTACAAATAAAGAGCTATGGAACATTTCTATGGAAGACCATGAGATAATTATCGATGCGTTGGAAAAAAGAAAGGATGGAGATGGTACAATGGAATAAGTAAATACAGGTAAATATAGTTAAATAGATTTATATTGTTGTTTTAAATACATTAAATACATGTTTTGATATTTCTTGTGTGTTATTAGTTGAAATTGATTTAATTTGTCCTTTTATATCCTCAGGCCATCATCACAAATTCATCACATAAACAAAAACTTGAGAGGCACTTGTAAATACAGGTACAAATTATGTATATCTAGATAGTTTTATATAAATTAAAATACATGTTTTGATTCAGATATATTGATAAATTGCTTGTATTATTTTTACATAAGGTGGCATGAAGACCTGCTACATTCTCCTCAAGTTTTGGATTTTCTTGAGATGGCATATAATGACATTTTGTATTTACATTATTTTGAGTTGGCATATATGTACATACACAATTACATTATTACACATTTTGTACAGAAATTTGTATACATGTGTATGTACACAATTTTATACTCTATAGTATTAAATTTATCAAAATTATTATTTTATGTATTTTATTTGTTAAATGTCCATGTTTTTCTATTTAGAATTTACTTTAAATTTGATTTAATATATTGTTCAATTTGGTTGCCTTGGGCAACTTCACCAAATTTTGAGAACTTAAGACGTCCCCTTAAGACATCGTAAATTAGGAGCCCTTAAGACATCCAAAAAGTTAGCATCAAGTTGTAGGTTAATTGCAAATGATAGGTGTCTAGGTGTAGGAGCTTTCTAGGTGTAGGAGCTTCATTGGTGAGTAGTGTGTAGGAGCTTTCTACAACAAATCAAGTTGCCCTATGACAAGGTTGGATAGATAGAGTGGTGTAGGTTTCTATTGTGTTATCCTTATCACACATTTATTATGACAGGGTGGTACTATCAACACTACCTACCTAAAGCTCTTTTAATAATCTTTTTTTTTGTTTTTTTGTTTTTTTTGTCTTTTAATAATCTTTTAAGCCACATTGATTTTTTGATGTTTTTATTGAACTTTTATATTTGCCCTTGGTGGATGATAGAGCCCCTATAGGTTGATTTTTATTACTCCATGTGATAGTCCCTACACTAAATTTAAAGAAATAGTCCTGGAAGTATATTTCTTATGAACAAAATTACTAATATAGAACTAACATCACAATAACCATATAAATTTGTATTTTGGTGTAGGAAAAAAAAACCATATTTAAAAGTACTTTTAATATACTTCAATAAATTTTTAGTCATTTTCCAATGATCCACATATGGATCTTGCATGAATCTAGATGCAATACTTACTACATTATAAGTAATGTTTGGTATAGGTATGGTATGGTAAATAAGGCTTTTTACTAACTATCTATACAAAGTAGGATTGGTATTTTCAAATAGAGGTTTGGAGTCAAGTTTAATACTCAATTCAATAGGAATAGCAGTTGGTTTATAGTCAACCATAATTGAAATTTTTAAGTATATATCTTATTTGTATCTTGCTTGTGATACCCTAATAGATTAATGATCCTAGAAGATAATCATTCCTAAGAAATTATGCAGAAGCCCTAAATTAGTTATTCAAATATCTGGTTCAATTTATTTTTTATATTTGTGGATTAAAGAAATAAGACTACTCGTAATGAGTAAGTCATCCATATGTAATACAACTATAATGATTTGACCATTTTTAACATTAACAAAGAGGTCATTATCAAAGTCACAAATAGAGAATCCAAGAGATTGGAAAAAATATTGAACTTTGCATGTGAAGGACTAAAAATGTCCACTTTCTCATATGGTATGTAGGCTCCTATCATTGAGCAAGTGGAGTTAGGTAAAGTTTATGCATGGGGGTTTGACATCCTACCTTCAAGGTCTACCAGGACCTTTATTAGATTGTGCACCATAAGGCACTAGGAAATCTTAGTCATCCTTCTCTAGTTATGGTATGGATATTGGAGCATATTAGACTAGGTATCAATGACCCATGCCCACACCAGATCTTTCACTTCCTTGAGGTATCAAGTAGTGTTGATTGGGTTACTATGGCACATGATTACACATTTACACAATGGTGACTTTGACTAACACAAACAAATTATTACAAACCCATACATAGAGATAGAGAGGAGATGGACCGTCTAGAAGATGACATGACTAGATATTATTGAAAAAGGGTGACTTTCTAAAGGATTTCCCCTAATACACTCCCATGCTACATCACTACATATTCTTTCAATGCAATTTCTTCATTAATCACAAATCTAGATCAACACTCTGACACTTACATATAGAGATTTATATTATTGAAAAGGGGTGACTTTCTAAAGGATTTCCTAGGTAGTACACTCCCATGCTACAAATCTACTTAAGATGTAGTAGAGGTTGGTCAAGGGACACTCCCGTGGACTCTTACTCTAGGGACTCCTAAATTACATGGTCAACACAAGAACAAGCACCAAGGCACTTGGATAAATATAACTATAACCATGCTAGGATCATTTAATATAACTTAGTTGATCTCTAGATGAGAAGTGATAGATTGATCCCTCCTAGTAGGCAAGAGATTCTCATGAACTTATCTCACTTTTTAATGCTTTGTTTTGATTTGCTTACCATTTTATTGCTTAAAATTTGACCAGGACTTAAATATGCATACTGTGAATGAATGGGGGAACTTTATTAGGACCTCATCACTACATAAATTCTTTCAATGCAATTTCTTCATTAAGCGTAAATCTAGATCAACACTCTGACACTTGTAGATTTATATATGACAATTGATTATTTCTATTGATGTCAATCTATATATCTTATTATGGTTGATCTCAAATGTTTACATTTCTTTTCCTTCATGCACATGGTTAGATTAGAGTTTGATTTATGATTAAATTTAGGGATGCTTGTATATACATATGTATGTGACGTTATGCTTTTATAGTTTATGATGTATATGCAATGTATGTATATATGGAAAACAGATATATGTATGGATGCACCTAAACTAACATGATGGTTTTACATGATTATTACTTTGACATGTGTATGATTTTCTTACGACAAGATTGCATTTATTGTGTGACATGTAAAAATATATAGTCCAGGTTCAACAATATATATATATATATATATATATATATATATATATATATATATATATATATATAAAGTCCAGGTCCATGTTCAAAAAATATATAAAGTCCATGTTCAACAATATATATATATATATATATATATATATATATATAAAGTCCATGACAAACAGTATATAACAAATAGTCCATGAAATAGTCAAATATATAAAGTCCAGGTTTAACAATATATATATATATATATATAAAGTCCAGGTCCATGTTCAAAAAAATATATAAAGTCCATGTTCAACAATATATATATATATATAAAGTCCATGACAAACAGTATATAACATATAGTCCATGAAATAGTCAAATTATACATAGCCCATGTTCAATAACCTATCACATACTATCTCTATCATCAAGAGTCCTCTTCACACCATGCCAACTACTCAGATGACTTGAATCACTCTGCAAAAGAGAAAGATTTACATGAAATTAGATGTAAGATGATAAGGAAATCTAATTTAATGACAATTTTTAAATTTATAATTTATCATAAAATTAAATTACCGTGTGAGGTTGAGAGGCATGTTCTAGTGCACCTAGACCTGTCTCTCCATGCTCTGAATCAATCTATTTAATACAAGAGAAAGTTCAAGTTGAAATTAGATATACTTGACGATTTTAAAAATGATTTAATTCAATTTAATTTATAAGAACTATCATATTTAAAAATTATTATACCGTAAGAGGAACTTGTTGTGAATCCTCTATTCCAGGACCTGTCTCTACAGGCTTAGCTCCATGACATGTATTGAGCTATAAAAGAAAAAAGAATTTTGAATGTACATGTCAACATATATATATATATATATCAAGAAATTTACTTTAAGTTCACAATGTATATTTTAATTGTTTAATTTAAATATAATCTAAATTTTAAATTATACCGTATCAGGCTGCCCATCTCCTCTGTCCTCCTACTCTGCATGTGATGTGTGTTGATGAAATGTGTCACTAACAAGCTCCTACAATGTCATTTATATTTAAGTTAGCACATGTGTGTACAAATTAGGTTTTAAAACACATATATAATTGACTTGTGTACATGTTATACATTTTTCAACAACCTGAAATTCAGTCAACTCCTGATATAAACTTGGATTATCCAAGTGTGCTACAATGCCCATCCTCATTGTTGTGTCAACTTGCATAGACATATTTATAAAATATTAAATAGTACATGTGCACATTTTTAGATACACTAATATCAAAATAGAAAAATTTAAGTATATATATAGTTTTTTAAAACAATATACATACTGTAAGAGTGTCATGTGAGATGCCCAATGATGGAGAAGCACTCGAGACACCTTGAGATGGAGGATTCAATGTGGAAGAACCCTGAACTAGTTCATAAATAAGTTCATAAATATTTAATTGTACACACATTCAAGACTGAATTTTACAAATTTACAAATCATTGAAAATGTACCCCAAATGGGTGCCCGAGATGAACAGGTGTCGATGAAAAATTAATTCAATCAATGGTGACCCCTGTTGCCATCATCTACACCAAACAAACCAAATAATTCGATTGTTAAAATATTACAATTTAATTGATCTATATGTTGATTAAAAACATGTGGTTAAAAAATTGTTTTAAATTCAACATGTGTACATAACCTATATATACCTGTGTCGAATGATCAATGGGATGATCCTCAGCAAATAAATAATCAACAAATGATTCAGTGCCCACATTATCAGATGATGCATGTGTAGCTGAAGTGGGTGCATCTTCCTGATAAGGTCCATAACATAACTGATTGCAACTTGTACATGTATGAGGCATCGACACATGTGGAGTGGTACTAGGACCACTTCCATCATCAACTCCTCCATGCTCTCTAACTCAAGCTACCATCATAGAAGTCTACTCATGTAGGCTACCTGAGAGTGCACTCAATGTGCCTAGTGTGGATACCACTGCACGATGCTGGAAGGGCAAAGGAATGGTAGCAACAGGAGGGTCAATAAGAGGTTGAATAGGCACTGGTCGTTGGGGATCAACCCGTGCCCCCAACCTCTATTGTGGCATGCCACCACCAACACCCTGGAATGATCTAAAATCAAAGTAGTTGGGTTTTTTATTCATAACAAACTCTACATATAATTTTCTCAAAAAATATAAAGGAACCTCACAATTAGCATGAGGTGGATAATCAAACACCATCCACCATCTATCCCAAAAATTGGTAGACATTCCTTCATGCCTACACCACCTGATTGATATTCTTTTCTTATTTGCAGGAATAGGTTCATTTGTAATGGGATGTCTAAAATATTGTGCTAAATGAGCTTTTGTGATTTTAAGATCCAAAATAGTCTTATAGGAGAGGCCATCAACATAAAATTGGTGCCTCTCCTCTCTCCATTTCCAGAATCCATCAAAATCCGAGTCAATAGACCTCACAGAATCTACAATGTTTTGCATCAAAGATGAAAAACATACTACGTGAGGTGGCATGAATTGTTCATTGCGAATGGAATTCAATTTTTCTTGTATCGAATCCACATTTTCATTTATTATGGCTCGCAAGCGAGCCTGGTCAGTTCCAGGTGGGGGTGGAGGTGGAGGTGGAGGTGGGTCATCTGCAGGTGGGGCATTTGGCATTGGGGGTGCGGGTGCAAGTGCGGGTGGGGGTGGGGGTGCAGCCGGATCATCTTGTGCATTAAGGAAGTCCTCAACATCAAAGTGAATATCATCTAGATTCATGATTTATATATAAAAATTTAGATATGAACCTGCATATATATACATATAAACATACAAACTTCGGTACAAATTTAAAATTAAATCAAGAATATATATATATGTTTCAAGAAATTACACTTGAAATAAATTTAAATTAAATATATAGATAATGTCTACATGCATGTACAAATTTCAAAATGTAAGAGAGCTATTAGAACTACCATAATGATTGATACAATGGGAAAGGTGACCCATCTTAATGTATAATGTGCATTTAAGTAAGGAAGTCTCTAGACAATCATCATGTATTTCTTAAATGCGAATATGCATCCCAAATTTTGGACTATTTTAAAGAAATATGGTGCATTTAGGAACTTGGTGATTGTTGGGTTAAAGAGGAATATATGATCATGCTAGAAGAGGTGGATTAGGCTCATAATTGGCCAAGGTTGCTTTGAATAAGGTTAAAACAAGGAGATACCCATGTTGATATTCACAGCCTTTGGTCCACACCTACATTAGGATGGATTAAGCTTGAAATTTTGATGGGTAGCCAAGGGTAATCCTAGTGAAGTAGGAGGAGTATGTTTATTAAGAGATGATAAGGGAAAACCTCTACCTATCTTAAAGCTTATGATTTTGGTGTCAAGAACAATAATATGGTAGATTCTAGGGCCATGATATCCAGGGCCTCAAGATGACTTGGAAACTAACAAGATATCCCTTAGTGTGGAAGGAGATTCCAAGATCAACATTGATCATATGAAAAAGCATAGATGAATCTTGTGGTTATTGGAAACTATTCTATTGGAAGCTAGAAACTTGGTGAATACTTATTTAAATATATCTCCTTCAAACATATCAAAAGAAAATGCAATTATATTCTAGACTAGGCAGATAATGGAAGAAATCATTAAATTGCTCCTAGACATCTAGCATTTGTTGGGAAGAATAATTTTTTTACATTCAACTCAATCCCTAAGTTGTGCCTCCATGCTATCAAATGTTACTTGTATCTACCTTCTATACAATGATATTGAAGGGGTAGAAGGTTAGGCTAAGGATTTCTATATTGCTACTTAGATAAATTCCATATCTTCAATGTGTGGCATGAGCATATGCATAAAGCCTTGGAGGATATTTCTAAGATAATGAAGATAAACCTTCATGTCTTGATGCTAAATTGGATGATTCTATCCACTATGAGAATTAAGATGAGGAGGAGGTGACATAAATCCCTCCTATCAAATTTGAACAATGTTAAAAATGTCAAGAAAGTGGTAGAGGCTTTGTAAGGCTTGTGTAATTTGTCCCACCACCCTAGGATAAAGTTTTTTAGTTTATTAGTAATTCTAACACTACTTCAATTTATTACTCTAGGGTGAGGGCCACTATAATTTTCCCTACCACTAATATATCTTAAGACACCTATTGGTTTATGTTTGATGTCATTGTAGTATATTAATTTTCCCTACCACTATTGATTGAACAAAACTATACCATATATATTAAGTACTCTAGCTCAATGATCTTAAGATTAATGAAATCAAGACTAACTATATCATCATTATTCTTAGATACACCCAACATGCTAATCAAGAACTTAATTACCTTCACAACCCTATTAGCATTGTATCACTCCTATTAGGGAGTGGACTTGAATGGGGCCAAAAGATTCTTTACCTCTTACGATTGTGACTTTGGGTTTGGCATGGTCAACTTGGAGAGGTTGTGTGGCATATCCCTATAAGAGGATGAAGGGTGATAGGAGGTTGTAGGATGGCTAAAAGCATTCACATGACGATAATGTTCAAGTTTAAATTTCAAGATATGCATCATGGTCTACAAGGTTCTCTTGTTCAAAAGGTTCATCATATTCTAGACAAGGAACTCACAATCATTGGTACCAAATTCAAGACCTCCTATTACAAGTCTCCATATAGCTTTAAACATAACACCTATAAACACAAAATTTATAGGGCTTGAATACAAGCCCGCCTCCTAGTTAGGAGACTTCCAAATAATTGGTGAACTCACATGCAATAAGGGAATAACACATGCATACAAAATATGTAGAAGAAAACCCTGTAGCATGACTCGTGATTAATTAAAGTTAGGGTTAGGGTTTCAATTAGGATCAGGCTTAGGGTTAGAATTGAGGTTATGGTTAGAATTAGAATTCAAGGGTTGCTAAATTAGGGTAAGTATTAGAGCTACAATTATGGTTTGGGTTATGGCTAGAGTTAGGGTTACAATTACAATTACAAGTAGCTCGTTAGGGTTAGGGTTAGGGCTAGAGTTAGAGTTACAATTACAATTACAATTACAAGTAGAGTTAGGGTTAGGGTTATGATTAGGGTAATAATAAGGGTTAGGGTTTGAATTGCATATAGAATTAGGGTTAGGATTAGGGTTAGAATTAGTGTTAGGGTTAGGGTTGGAATTATATATAGAATTAGGGTTCAATCTAGCTAGAAATAGATAAATTAGTCAAGATGGTTCTAGCTCGATGTTGTTTCCTATTTCCTAGAAAATGCAAAACTATTGTTTTCTATTTAGTTGTTAGTCCCAACTCTTTCCTTTTAAGAAGTATATCAAATCTAATGTAGTAGTAGATACTTCTACATATACAAGTTTCTGTTAGGAGAAAATATCTTTTGCCAAATTTGTATAGAGTTGACTATAGTGTGTTCCAGGGTAATCAAATGATGTAAGTCACAATTTAGAGGGTTGAGGGATAAGTTTGTGTTGAGTCTATAGGAGGTGTTTTCTTACATAGACCGAGCTCCACAATCTAGGTGTCTCCATGTCTAACTCAAATGTTTCAACTTGGTCCATATTATATCCAGATTAATGATAAAATTTTATATATATGGCTATAAGATCCACGATAATATCAATGTTTGGTAGAGAAAAGTTATCTAAGTTGGGGTAGATCCTTTTTTGATGTCTCAAAAGTTAGTGCAAACATGAATTCCCTTAGTTTTCTTGTTAACTAAGACCACATTAGAGACCCATTTAGGATAAGTAATAGTTTGAATGAACCCTGGACATCCAAGAGTTTATACAATTATTCTATGACCACGAGGGCTACTTGGGGGTACATTTTGCGTAGATTTTATTGAATAGGTTTGGCATTGAGGTGAACCACAAGATGATGCATGAATTTAAAGATGGAGTCTCAAGGCACATCACCATAAGACCACATGAAGAAATCAACGTAATCTTTAACATAGTGACATGGTTATATATGCTTTCTTTGATGTCAAGGTCCAGTGGAGCTACTATCTTAGAGAGTTTAGGGTTCGAGCTTCTATTCATAGGTTGATGTCTATAGCATCCTCAACAAGGAGAGGGGAGTCATGTCTTGTATCTGAGTGGTATCTAATGGAAGGTGAAGTTTGTCAAATTGAGGAGCTCTTGGGAAGTGTCCATTTTTATTGTATCATTTTAATCGATCACAAGTTTCTTCTTATATCTTGTTGCTATTCTGCCTAGACTATGGTGCCTTAGGACTAAAGGGTTCTTTCTTTCTCTCCAAAATAAGCATATGTAGGTGTTAAGTATGGTGGAAAAGTCTTTATTATGATTACAATGGGGATGTGGTCTTGACACTTCATAAGTTTCATGATGGCTTCATCATTTTGGAAAACATCAAATCATAAAGGGTCGTGTTGGTCCCAATCGATAAGCTCAAGGTATTATAGGTCTAAGGAGATGGTGAGGATAGTGACCTATCATGAAAGAGGTTAGTGGTGGAAAGATCTTCGTAAGGATCATGAGTGGAGCCTACATCAATGTCATTAAGATTAGGGGAAGCATTACCAATGAGGTTGAGCTCATATCACAATTAACATCATGATGTTCATTCCAGGGGCATAACCTAGCTAGTGAGGACAGCTACTTGAGTATATCAAAAGTTACATAAATGTTGGCTTCATTTCATTCTTGATTAGTTGGCTATCACAAAAACTGTAAAATTTTCTCAATTCTTGATTAGTTGGTTGTCTCTAAAGGTTTGATTATGAAGGATGTGATAACTTGGTTTTATTATGGTTTGTTGTAATTTTTTTTACATGATAGTTAGCTATTCAATAATGCCTTTAAAATACAATGACATACATTGTTATAAGTAAATTTTATAAAAACCAAATATATATATCATCCCAATGCTATATAATTTTTGACAGTTTGTTCAAAATCTCTCCTTTCATATGATACAATCGTTTCAAAATTTCAATTGTATTTTACAGCTAAAATGTTTAAATACAGCTATTCAACACTCAAATTGAACTCAAATTTTGACAGTTTGTTCAAAATCTCTCCTTTCATATGATACAGTATTTTCAAATTTTCAATTATATTTTACAGCTAAAATGTTTAAATACAGCTATTCAACACTCAAATTGAACTCAAATTTTGATAGTTTGTTCAAAATCTCTCCTTTCATATGATACAGTATTTTCAAAATTTCAATTGTATTTTACAGCTAAAATGTCTAAATAGAGCTATTCAATTCTCAATTTTAAACATAATTTTGACAGTTTGTTCAAATTCTATCCTTTTATATGATATAGTCTTTCAAAATTTCAATTGTATTTTACAACTAAACTGTCAAAAATCAGCTACTAATTTCATAAACCCTAAACCCTAAATAATAATTCAAAATTTAAATTTTGATTGTATTTTACACCAAAACAAATAAGGGAAGCTTAAAACGATTGATGGGTAACTTGTAGAAGTGGAAAAATCCACTTACCTGGTGGCTGGATGGTGACTGAACTTGGGATCCCGTTTTCGCCTGTCGACTGTCACTGTTGAAAATGGGGTCTCTGCCATTTTTTTAAAATTTAATACTTTTACAAAACGGGACTGCGTTTTATGAAACGAGATCCCGTTACATAAAACATGATCCCATTCCATAAAATGGGATCCCATATTATGGAACGGGATCCCATTTTTGGCCTCTAGGTTCGAGATCCTGCAAAAAAATAGGATCGCATTTTTTGTTTTAGGCTCGGGATCCCGACGCAAAACAGGATTGCGTTTTATATAAACGGGATCCCGTTTTATAGAAACAAGATCCCATTTTTGGTTCCCCGATTTCGAATTTTTTTCTAACTCCAAAACTTCCACCTTAAGTGGACACAACTTCTTGCATTTACCCCAACATTAAACCCTAATTCATCAACCCTAAACCCTAATCCCTCAAACCTAAACCCTATCCCTAAACCATCAACCCTCAACACTATACTTTAAACCCTAATCCCTATCCCTCAACCCTTAACCCTTAAAACTTAAACCCTATCCCTACACCCTCAACACTTGACACTATATCTTAAACCTTAAACCCTCATCCCTAAAGCCTCAACCCTCAATCGTTAAACCTTCAACCCTAAACCCTATCCCTAATCCCTCTACCCTCAACACTCTAACCCTAACCTCAACATTAAATGCTAATTTGTCAACCCTAAACCCTATCCCTAAACCCTCAACCCTCAACACTATACCTTAAACCCTAATCCCTCAACCCTCAACCCTAAACCTTATCCCTAAACCCTAATCCCTCAACCCTCAACCCTAATGCATCATCCCTCAACTCTAATCCCTCATCCCTAAACCCTAAATGCTATCCCTATTCCTAAACCCTCAATAGAATCGATACTATACCTTAAACCCTAATCCCTAAACCCTCCAACCCTAACCCTAATCCTTACACCCTCCACACTCTACTTTAACCCTAATCCCTCGACCCTCAACCCTATCCCTAAACCCTTGACCCTCAAACCTCAACCCTCAACCCTCAACGTCAAACCCTAATCCCACAACCCTTAACTCTGTTCCCTCGACCCTCAACCGTATCCCTAAACCCTAAACCCTAAACCCTCAACGTCAAATCCTAATCCCTCAACCCTAAACCCTCAACATTATACCTTAAACCCTAATCCCTCAACCCTAACCCTAAACCCTAATCCCTCAACCCTAATTCGTGATCCCTCAACTCTAATCCCTCATCCCTAAACCCTAAATGCTATCCCTATTCCTAGACCCTCAACGGGCTCGATACTATACCTTAAACCCTAATCCCTTATCCCTAAACCCTCCAACCCTATCCCTTAACCCTAATCCCTCGACCCTCAACCCTATCCTGAAACCCTTAACCCTTGAACCTCAATGTATTCAACCCTCAATGTCAAACCCTAATCCCTCAACCCTTAACTCTGATCCCTCGACCCTGAACCCTTAAAACTTGAACCCTAAAACCTATCCCTACACGCTTGACACTCGACACTATATCTTAAACCCTAATCCCTTAACCCTCATCCCTAAATTCTCAACCCTAAATCATTAAACCTTCAAACCTAAACCCTATCTCTAATCCCTCTACCCTCAACACTCTACCTTAAACCTAATCCCTTGACCCTTAACCCTAAACACTATCCCTAAAGCCTCAACCCTAAACCCTAATCCCTAATCCCTCTACCCTCAACACTCTACCTTAAACCTAATCCCTCAACCCTTAACCCTAAACACTATCCCTAAAGCCTCAACCCTAAACCCTAATCCCTCAAGGTCCTAAACTCTAATCCCTTATCCCTAAACTCTAAATCGTATCCCTAAACGCTCAACCCTCAACCTTAAACCTTAATCACTCAATCCTTATCCAGCCCTCTCCTCCCCTATCTGGCTCACTCCTATCTCTACACTATACATACATACATATAGGCATACATAGATACATACATACATACATACATATTGGCATACATATATACATACATATAGGCATACATAGATACATAGATACATACATACATATAGGCATACATAGATACATACATACATATAGGCATACATACATACATACATGATTAATAGCCTTGAAGATAAAAAAAATTTAAGGGGAACATAATGCAAGCGCGTTATAATGTGCTCGCGTTATGTCAAACATGACAAACAACAGACTTGCAGAAAAGGAAAAATGCAAAGCAAAACATAACGCGCTTGCTTTGGGAATCCCAAGCCTTGGGCTTGGGATTTGCTTTGGATTTCCAACCCAAAGGCTTGGAGTGCCTTTTGAACAGTCACAAACATGTTTTTCCAGATTCTTCAAGATTTCACATAATTTCATTCATGCTAACCCTCAGATTTGCACATGTTTCAATGTCAAACAAATTGAACACCTAGGTAATGTTAGTCTTTCTCTTAGCAATTTGACGATGTGAATTTTTTCACATTTTAACAATGTTAAGCCTTTCATCTTTAATTTCTTTTGTTTGTGTGTCTGTTTTTGGGCAAAAACCATTGTTTGGTCTTTTTTTCATTGTAAATTAAATATTCATTGAAATTTAAAAAAAATTACATATTTAGAAACTAGACTCCATTCTACAAATATTAAAAAAAGAAAAAAATGATTTTCAATTACTTTTCAAAATTTATAGGGGTAGCACGGCCAAAATTCTATTTTTTAGGATGTGTCCACTTTGAAAATTAGTAATAAATCAAATATTCATAAAAAAATCAGAAAAATTGGGCATAAACTACATGCTATTAGCTAATTTCTCACTAAAGCAATTTTAAAAATACCAAAAAAAAGTTGACCTTTTGAGGGAGCCACAAAACATGCTATGTTATGTTTTTTTGACAAAAACAACACCAATTTCTGTGGCTCCCTCTTTTGAACCCCTTAATCTATGCCATTTTTTTTAAAAAATAGTAGTTTAGAAAGTAGACTCGGAGCACTATGAACATTGTTTTGGTTGCATCTCCAAATTTTGAGTGTAACTATGCTCAATTTCTCATCCAAGGCTAGTATTTTCTGATTTCAGAAAAAAAAGTGGCCACTTAAGACCCTTTTTTGGCCCCCCATCTTCTTGCACTTACCCATCAATTGTACATTAAAATATTAAACCCTCAAAGCAATTCCAATCTTCAAACTCTTATAATGTAAACATATGAAGAATTAATGTAAACGTATCCAAACACATAAGAACACCAAATTTACATCAAAAACCCAAGAAGGGAAAAAACACGGTGAGGATTAACTCACATTTATATGAATAGCAACACCGAAACAAATATTATCACTTCCAAGGGATCATTGCCCAGAAGAAAGGCTCACTGCCAAGGGATCACTGCCCAGAAGAAAGGCTCACTACCAAGGGCTCACTACCCAGAAGGACTCACTATCCAGAAGAGAGAAGAATATAAAAGGACTATTATAGAGAGAATCACTATCTCAAATCAATAGTCGAAATCCACCACTGCAATTTCTTGCAATTTGTAACCTTTGGCTCATTGCCTCTAGTAACTTCAAGCACACTAAAATGTAGAGACCTTCTGCTCATTGCATTCGAGAGTCAAGCATTTAAGCTCACACTTAATTCATCACCCATGATTCACATTCACATCATCTTCTTTGCATGTCTCTGGACTCAACTTCATCTTGCATTTATACCATCCACAACCTAAAACAATCTCAATTAGGCTGGCCTTAATGAAATGTGTGCACCTTAAACATGCAACACCAAATAGCTCGACGCCAAACACTTCTGCGGTCGAAAGAAGTGAAATTTGACCATGCCAACAGTTAACTAGGATTTAAATCTGTATCAGCACACTACTTATCACATCCACAAACCATGAGGTACCTTTGTAAATAATGCTAGTAGATCAGGTTGGCCAAACTTGAACTAACATAGCAAGAAATCACCTCCACGCTTCTCCAAGTCCAAAACCATCATGTAGACCACAAAGAAACATTCTACAACATCCACACATCTTTCCACAATATTCAGTATCATCATAATATTTTGTAACACCACCGCAACCATTTGAAACGAAGAATGTCATCACTTTGTACATCAAGATGCACTACCACTGAACACCAACACAAGAACTAAATTTTTGGAGCAACCCAACACTAGAAACTTCAAGGGAAAGTGAATATAGATAGTATAAGCACATTCCCAGATCCACAGGACAAGAAACATCAATGTGGAGAAATGCAGAGCAATCTCATTTCTCCTAGACAACTTTCTACACAGGCATACACTTTGTCAAACATATCTTCCAGTACCAGACAATCCAGAATTTGAAACTCTGGATATAACACATTTGAACACCTCAAATCAATACTTCCAAACTACATAGGTATATCTTCAACTATGAAGAAATACAGAGCAAAACATTGATCACACCTTTGTCACACTACACACCTTTTTATTCAAATTTTCTCAAAAGCACTTTGAACCCAAGTGAACTACCTACGAGAGGTTGACATCAATGACAACACTAGAAAGTTTTCAACAATCTCCCCCTTTGTCATTGATGGCAACACCAACTTTCTAAAAAACCATCAAGACCTAAAGCAAACAATCAGCAGCTTAGTAGTGCTCCCCCTAACAGGAGCAGCTCTTACTCTTCACATACTTTCCTATACAGTCTTTCCTACATAAAGGTTTTTCAGTCACTTCAACTCTCTCCCCCTTTGACATCAATGGCAAAGGATAACACTTACAATACCAACAAGCACTTCCTTTCTCTCCACTACTTTCACTTTCTTGCACTCTCCCCCTTAGGGTCATAAGATATGCTCCATCTGACTGCACCAACCAATAGTATCACTACCTACTCCCCTTGAGAGCTATCCTTCAATAGCAGTCTAGGACTAAGAATGTATCTTGAAATGCTTCCCAGACAGATACACTCACTTATGCATCTAACTAAAGGAAGGAGGGGCAATAACCCCTAGTTTCTGCCTGAGATACTCAAAAGTATCTTTAGGAAGAGCCTTTGTAAAGATATCTGCAACTTGGTCCTTAGTAGGCACATACTCTAATTTCACCTCATTCTCTACAACCTTCTCTCTTAGGAAGTGACACCGGATGTAAACATGTTTTTTTCTTGAATGCATTACCAGATTCTTTAAAATGTTGATAGCACTTATATTATCACATAAAATAGGAATAGGTTCCTTATGTGATACTTTGTTATCCTTCAATGTCTTCTTCATCCATAACAGTCACAAACATGTTTTTCCAGATTCTTCAAGATTTCACATAATTTCATTCATGCTAACCCTCAGATTTGCACATGTTTCAATGTCAAACAAATTGAACACCTAGGTAATGTTAGTCTTTCTCTTAGCAATTTGACGATGTGAATTTTTTCACATTTTAACAATGTTAAGCCTTTCATCTTTAATTTCTTTTGTTTGTGTGTCTGTTTTTGGGCAAAAACCATTGTTTGGTCTTTTTTTCATTGTAAATTAAATATTCATTGAAATTTAAAAAAAATTACATATTTAGAAACTAGACTCCATTCTACAAATATTAAAAAAAGAAAAAAATGATTTTCAATTACTTTTCAAAATTTATAGGGGTAGCACGGCCAAAATTCTATTTTTTAGGATGTGTCCACTTTGAAAATTAGTAATAAATCAAATATTCATAAAAAAATCAGAAAAATTGGGCATAAACTACATGCTATTAGCTAATTTCTCACTAAAGCAATTTTAAAAATACCAAAAAAAAGTTGACCTTTTGAGGGAGCCACAAAACATGCTATGTTATGTTTTTTTGACAAAAACAACACCAATTTCTGTGGCTCCCTCTTTTGAACCCCTTAATCTATGCCATTTTTTTTAAAAAATAGTAGTTTAGAAAGTAGACTCGGAGCACTATGAACATTGTTTTGGTTGCATCTCCAAATTTTGAGTGTAACTATGCTCAATTTCTCATCCAAGGCTAGTATTTTCTGATTTCAGAAAAAAAAGTGGCCACTTAAGACCCTTTTTTGGCCCCCCATCTTCTTGCACTTACCCATCAATTGTACATTAAAATATTAAACCCTCAAAGCAATTCCAATCTTCAAACTCTTATAATGTAAACATATGAAGAATTAATGTAAACGTATCCAAACACATAAGAACACCAAATTTACATCAAAAACCCAAGAAGGGAAAAAACACGGTGAGGATTAACTCACATTTATATGAATAGCAACACCGAAACAAATATTATCACTTCCAAGGGATCATTGCCCAGAAGAAAGGCTCACTGCCAAGGGATCACTGCCCAGAAGAAAGGCTCACTACCAAGGGCTCACTACCCAGAAGGACTCACTATCCAGAAGAGAGAAGAATATAAAAGGACTATTATAGAGAGAATCACTATCTCAAATCAATAGTCGAAATCCACCACTGCAATTTCTTGCAATTTGTAACCTTTGGCTCATTGCCTCTAGTAACTTCAAGCACACTAAAATGTAGAGACCTTCTGCTCATTGCATTCGAGAGTCAAGCATTTAAGCTCACACTTAATTCATCACCCATGATTCACATTCACATCATCTTCTTTGCATGTCTCTGGACTCAACTTCATCTTGCATTTATACCATCCACAACCTAAAACAATCTCAATTAGGCTGGCCTTAATGAAATGTGTGCACCTTAAACATGCAACACCAAATAGCTCGACGCCAAACACTTCTGCGGTCGAAAGAAGTGAAATTTGACCATGCCAACAGTTAACTAGGATTTAAATCTGTATCAGCACACTACTTATCACATCCACAAACCATGAGGTACCTTTGTAAATAATGCTAGTAGATCAGGTTGGCCAAACTTGAACTAACATAGCAAGAAATCACCTCCACGCTTCTCCAAGTCCAAAACCATCATGTAGACCACAAAGAAACATTCTACAACATCCACACATCTTTCCACAATATTCAGTATCATCATAATATTTTGTAACACCACCGCAACCATTTGAAACGAAGAATGTCATCACTTTGTACATCAAGATGCACTACCACTGAACACCAACACAAGAACTAAATTTTTGGAGCAACCCAACACTAGAAACTTCAAGGGAAAGTGAATATAGATAGTATAAGCACATTCCCAGATCCACAGGACAAGAAACATCAATGTGGAGAAATGCAGAGCAATCTCATTTCTCCTAGACAACTTTCTACACAGGCATACACTTTGTCAAACATATCTTCCAGTACCAGACAATCCAGAATTTGAAACTCTGGATATAACACATTTGAACACCTCAAATCAATACTTCCAAACTACATAGGTATATCTTCAACTATGAAGAAATACAGAGCAAAACATTGATCACACCTTTGTCACACTACACACCTTTTTATTCAAATTTTCTCAAAAGCACTTTGAACCCAAGTGAACTACCTACGAGAGGTTGACATCAATGACAACACTAGAAAGTTTTCAACAATCTCCCCCTTTGTCATTGATGGCAACACCAACTTTCTAAAAAACCATCAAGACCTAAAGCAAACAATCAGCAGCTTAGTAGTGCTCCCCCTAACAGGAGCAGCTCTTACTCTTCACATACTTTCCTATACAGTCTTTCCTACATAAAGGTTTTTCAGTCACTTCAACTCTCTCCCCCTTTGACATCAATGGCAAAGGATAACACTTACAATACCAACAAGCACTTCCTTTCTCTCCACTACTTTCACTTTCTTGCACTCTCCCCCTTAGGGTCATAAGATATGCTCCATCTGACTGCACCAACCAATAGTATCACTACCTACTCCCCTTGAGAGCTATCCTTCAATAGCAGTCTAGGACTAAGAATGTATCTTGAAATGCTTCCCAGACAGATACACTCACTTATGCATCTAACTAAAGGAAGGAGGGGCAATAACCCCTAGTTTCTGCCTGAGATACTCAAAAGTATCTTTAGGAAGAGCCTTTGTAAAGATATCTGCAACTTGGTCCTTAGTAGGCACATACTCTAATTTCACCTCATTCTCTACAACCTTCTCTCTTAGGAAGTGACACCGGATGTAAACATGTTTTTTTCTTGAATGCATTACCAGATTCTTTAAAATGTTGATAGCACTTATATTATCACATAAAATAGGAATAGGTTCCTTATGTGATACTTTGTTATCCTTCAATGTCTTCTTCATCCATAACACTTGTGTGTAGCAAGATGCTGTTGCAATGTACTCTACCTCTGCAGTAGAATTTTGCACTCTTCACAATTGTGGTGGTATTTTTTAGATTTGACTTCTATTTTTTTATAGAGTTTTAGTTTTCTTAGTGATCTTGTTGTGTGGTTCTTAGTTTTAGAACTTTGATGGTTCATAAATTTGGTATATGGACTTCTTTTCAGGTCATACTATTTGTACCAATGCTTCCTTGGTTTTTCTTGGAGTGAGCTATGTATCTAGTTTTTGTTCCTATATACTAGACAAATGTAGTAGCTAGCCCATGCATTTTGGTGAGATAGAACACATACCATATAGATACTCTTGTATTCTTATTTATGGAGGAAAAATTCTACCTTATTCATATGATCAGAGTTCTTGATACTATTGGCACTTATATTTTTGACTACTGGATTATTGCCTTATTACAATATTTTGTTGTGATTTCACCATATATGTATTGGTTGAGTAGTGTTGTTGGAGTCACTTGTACAGATTGATTTGCCATCCATACCTTTGACTATCATAGTATTTCCTTGTGTGGCATATGTACCTTATTCAAGTAGTGTCATTGGGGTCACTCGCGTAGATTTGTGTCTCGGTCCTAACCTTCATCCTAATTTTAGTGGAGGGTCTTCAATTTTAGTAGTGTATTAGTTGTTCTTTGGTAGTTATTTGTAGCTTTTTTGTGCTTCATTTAAGTTTTTCATGTTTCTAATCTTTTTGGGACAATTTTTGGAAGCTTCTTTGTCCTTCTCTTGTTTTATATTCTATGGGGGATATCTATTGTATCTTTGTGATGGAAGTAGTCCATGGTGGGTCATGTTGAGTCCTCCTTCCCTCCTTCACCTTTTCATGTTTTTCTTTGCATGTTTTGTCTCTTTAAGGGAGGAGTTCTTTCCTATGGTTTTTTTTTTCTTCATTTGTGAGAGATTGTTTTGTACATGGGTAACTTATCCGGCCTTATACTTGGGACCCATCTTTACATCATTGCATTTTTGTCCTCCCTATGTTGCACTTAAAGGGCGTGTTGGTGTGAAAAGGGTTATTCCCTAACTGATTCCCTTCTAGCATCTATTTAGACTTAGTTGTTTACTTAGGGTACTTTTAGGGTACACATAAGATACTTATCTCTTTGTGTCTCATGTCATATGATTATGAAACTTGTCATTATCTTATGTTGTCCTATGTCTCACCTTGGCCTATATAACCAAGGCTTCTCTGTACTATTACACAACATTTTCTATTGCATCTTTTGTATATATGGTTATTCTATCATGTTAATCTTCTTTAGTTCTCGTGATTACATCTTAAGCATCTTAATCTTGGGATAGATACCTCCATAGCTAATTGTGAGAACCTAAAAATTCATAAGCCAATGCTAATTACTGAATTGAAGCAATTGTATTCACAAATGAGGTAGATATAAATAGGAGAAATTGGGTACTCGATTCTCCACAATATAGGGATAGGTGGCGAGTAACCATCCATGAGAATAGTGCAACTATCCATGAGAATAGCATGAGGTGTCCATTGAGTTGACACATCTCCTAAATGACTAACCACTTTGACATAGTCAAAGAGCATGTGTGGAATTCACCTAACTATGATTAAGTTAGTATAAACGACTTAGGATAAGTGTTTGTACACCAACACCCCCCCTTAATCATAGCTTAGGTGAGTTTATGAAAGATGGGTCCTAGCTATGATCCTGATGAGGTACCCATGTACAAATGTATCTCTCAAAATGTACAGAAAGATAGAAAACCTAGTGGGAAAAAACTACCCCCCAAAAGAGAGAAAAAGAGAAGGATTTAAGACCTTCTGAAAAGATGTCCCTTGATGATTGGAACATTATGATGAATAACTCTGAAGCATGTCAGTTGTAAACTCTGCTGATGATGGACTAGTGTCTGCTAGAATCAACAAATCTCCAAGAACTGTAGATTGAGATAATAGATACAAGATGCTACATGAGTGAACATTTAAACACTACTTGATGATGTACTCAAAGTTAACCAAACACTGTGAAGTTGATAATACAGATAGTACTATGGTTAGGAGTACTAGAACCTCAAACTATGATCCATTGAATTAATCCCCCATACGAGAGATCAAGATTAAAAGGAAGGTTCATGAGGCCTTCTAAAAAGAAGTTTCTACTTCATTGAAAAAAGCATTAGCATAACATCATAGTCCACCCTTAATCCTAAGAGAATATGAGCAGACAAACTGAGATTGAGAGTGTACAAATAATGTAGAGATGTACAAGGTGTGCTACAAGAGACACTCACATGAGGTGAGAATCACAAATCTATGATGTGATGGTATAGCCCCCCATTACACTTTATAATTTAGTGTATGTACAATAATTTCTCAAATTTCCTCCATGTGGAACACACATTTCAGTTTTGCGGCACTTTATGTGAGTGCATTTACAAACTTTATTTGCTATTGAGTTCAAAGAAGATGCATGAATATAGAAGCTGTTTGTGTACCAATGTTGATGTTGAACTGCGGCTAATGACTCCATAGATGCTAGTATCATGAGTATTTAGGAACATTAACTAAATTTGAGATGCAATCTGATGCAAGATTCAGGTTCATTTACCATAGGCTCTTGATGCAAGATATGAACTGATGAGAATCTATTGCAAGATTATAGATCATTTACCATAGGCTCTCAAAAAATGTTTGAAGGATCATTTGATCCACCTTTTTTATCAATGAAGAATCATTTGATCCACCTATTTCTCAATCAAGGATCATTCGATCCACTTGTTTCTCAATCAAGGATCATTTGATCCACCTTCTTTTAACTGCAACCTCATTAAGTGAATTTAGGTGACATAATCCTCTATTTAGAGTTTAGATTTGATCATACTTATTAAACTATCTAGATGAGTTGTAATTGCAAAGTTAGAAGTACGAAAAGAGTAAATAGAGAAAATAACTCGATGATACCCCCTTGCTTTGTTCTCCCCCTACTTTGAGTATTTTTTATTTCCCCCCTTTTGTTTATGGCACTTTATTTTAGTGCATATATTTTCTTACAAAAAAGAGATGAAAAGAGCACTTTATAACTTAGAGCTAAATCATCATGTACAAATTTACACAAAAAATTGGCATAAACAAATTTTTTGGAACAAAATATTTTTAGAGAGAATATAGAGATAGTTCCCCACCTAAAGCATAATTTTAAATGTTTAAAAAACAATGCCTATTTGAAAGCATAGTTTTAAATGCCTATCAAAACAAAATTAAGGAAAAAATAGTTGAGGCCCAAATTAGGGCAAACTTAGGGCAAAAATCCCCAAATGAAGTAGGAGCGAATTAGGGTATGGAGGCTAAGAAATTAGAAATGGAAACTTGTTGAAGGAACAAAAACAAAGTTATTAGGTTTAGTGTGTCCTAAAACATGATAAGGTGGTAGACACTTAAGTGAGTATAAAACATAATGTGATAAATTTAGGGTATGTAATTTTTGGCATTAAAATTGCACCCAACATAATTAGTGGGGTCTATGGTATTGCTTTTACTAGGGACTATGTGGAGCCAAAAAAGACCCTTGCAAGATTCTTTTGAGCTATTATAGGTGGTATTTTTGGCCCATGGTTTAATCCCCTTTGTATTGTAATACTGTTTGAAAGTTTCCTCTAGTAGTGTTCCTATAACTAGTATACCTATATTTTAAAAAATATATCTAAAGTATGCCGAGAGATATCCTTCTCGAGGTGCCTTTTTTTTAATCAATTTACTACACATAGATGGAAATAAGCACCTCGATAAGGATATCTCTCAGGGTACTTTAGATATATTTTTAAAAATATAGGTATACTAGTAGCATCCAAAGCACAATCATAATTCTAACTATATTATCTACCCTATTAAGAATTATTATTATATAATATAATATTATAACATAGGTTAGATATATTATTATAAAATATTATATAATAATTATAATTATATATTATAATATATATCTCGACATATTTTATACTAAACTAACCCTAAAATGAAGGTTAGATTTAGAATTATGGTTTTGTTTAGGTAAATTGGTTTATGATATAAGGCTTATAAATAGGGTTAGATATAGGTTTAGGATTATAAATCAATGCTAAGTGTAATCATCTGATTATGGTTAGACTTAGTTTTAGGGTTAGATTGAGGGTTATGATTACAATTAGGATTTGGGGTAGGGTTAGAACCAAGGTTAGATTAGAATTAGGGTTTTGTTTATGAATATAGTTAAGTTTAAGGTTATAACCCTAATTCTAATCATAATTCTAACCCTACTTATAACCCTAACCCTATTTCTACCCCTAGATCTACTTAAACCTAATTCTAACCCAAACCCTAATTCTATCTCTAACCATAATTGTATTGATAATCTTAATTTTATGCTCAACCCTAACCTTATTTTTTGTTAATTATATTTGTAACAATAAATCTAACGCTATCCCTAAAAGTAACTGTAACCCTAACCTTAATTGTATCCCTAATATTAACCATAATTCTATGTATAATTCTAACCTTGATTCTAACAAAAACATAATTCTAACCCAACCCTAAACCTAACCCTAACATTCAAGCCAATACTAACCCTAATTCTAACCCCAACCATAACCCTAATTCTAACCTAAACCCTAACCCTAATTCTAACACTAATTCTAACTGTAACCATAATTCTAACCCTAATAATAACGCTAATTATATTCCTAACCTTAATTCTAACCCTAATTGTATCCTTGACTTGTAATTCAATCCAAATTGTAACTATAACCCTAACCTTAATCTTGACAATAATGCTAACCTTAGCTCCAATTCTAACCCTAACCCTAATTCTAACTTAAACCCTAACCCTAACCCTAATTCTAACCATATCCTAACCCTAACCTTAATCCTGATAGTAATGCTAACCCTAACTCTAATTCTAACCCTAACTCTAGTTCTAACCATAATTCTAACACTGACGACAACCATCATTCTAACCCTAATTCTAACCCTAAGCCTAATTCTATCCCAAGCCTAAAACTAACCTTATTTTTAATTCTAATTCTAAATTGAACATGAACCCTAACCCTAATTATAGCCCTAACCTCTAATTTAAACTGAAATTACAACTATAACCCTAACCCTAACGTTAATCCTGATAGTAATTCTAACCCTAACCCTAATTCTACCCCTAGATCTACTTAACCTTAATTCTATTCATAATTCTAACCCTAATTCTATTCATAATTCTAACCCTCACCATAAACTTGATTCTAACATTGATTTGATTCATAATTGTAACCCTAATTCTATTCATAAATTTAATTCTAACACTGATCTGAACCCTAACCCTAACCCTAAGTGGAGCCCTAACCTCTAATTTAAACTGAAATTGTAACTATAACCCTAACCCTAATGTTAATCCTGATAGTAATTCTAACCCTAGAACCCTAATTATACCCCTAGATCTACTTAACCTTAATTCTATTCATAATCCATAGCCTCACCATAAACTTGATTCTAACACTGATTTGATTCATAATTCTAGCCCTAATTCTATTCATAAATTTAATTCTAACACTGATCCAAACCCTAACCCTGACCTTATTTCTCTCCCTAACCCTAATTATGACCCTAACCCTAACCCTACTTTTGACCCCAATTCTCATTCTAATTCTCACCCTATTTTTAACTATAATCTTAAACATAGCTCTAATTTAAACCCTAACTCTAACCCTAATGGTGACCATAATTCAAACCCTAACCCTAACCTTAATACTAACCTTTAACCCTAATTGTAATCGTAATTCTAGCTCTAACCATAATCCTAACTCTAATTCTAACACTAACCCTAACCCTATTTCTAACTCTAATTTTAGCCTTAACCCTAATTTTCAGACTAACCTTGACCTTAATTCTAATTCTCAACCTAACCTTAACCCTTATTATAGCCAAAATATTTAATTATAAATAAATCTTATAATTAAATACATTCCACTATGGTATTTTAAGATGATAAACAAACCCATTTAATACAATAATTAAATCCATTACTCCTACTTTAATAGAACATAATAAATAAAATCAAAACCTCACTTACATTAAAATTTAATAAAAACTTTAAACTAAAATAAATCATAGAAATAATAATAATGAAGATTAAAATTAAAGAAATATTTATTTCTAAACTTAATCATATACCACTATGAGTACAACTTATTAAAAGGTAACAATTAAAATTTAAAAATAATAATTATAAAACATCTTAACTCCACTAAAAGTCCTTGGCTACATTTTAGGAGTTAATAAAGCAATTTACTATTACTATTTTAAACTTGCATAAAACATATCATAAAAAAATTTCTATCCCATTTATCTTTTTATTTTCTCTTAATTGTTTTGGCTAATGTAGGAGAGGATGTACAAATTTCAATCTTCTCATGGTTTTTGCCTCTTCTCTTTTTTTTTTTCTAAGTTTCTATTGAGATTTTGTGGGTTATAGTCAATGCTTTTGGCTACTTGATTTTTTGAATATTTTTGTTTTGCAATTTGGTCTACATGGTCTACATGGTCTACATGTAGGTTAACAGAATAGAGAATAAGCAACTTAGAGGGAAACAAATTAGTTATATATATTTTATGGTATGAAGTCTAGATTTATGGAGATCAAGAAGAGGAGGTTTAAACTAATAGGGAACATCCATTTTGGAGACTTGTACTTTTAGATTATAAGAATAAATATATATTTTCTTTGTTATATATAGTTATATATATATATATATATATATATATATATATATATATATATCAATATCAATGAATATATAAATTAAATCTACTAAATCTAAAATAATTTTTTTTTTAATAAAATAAGTTGTCTTCTTATACTTTGTGTTTAACTACTAACTTTATTTATTCCTACTCAAATAACTAAATATTAATTAAAAAAAACAATTCTATTAGTTTAAGTTACCAATTAAATAGAAAAACAATTAATCAAATCCATAAAATAAAGCACTATAATTTTATCCATAACTTAATCACTAATTTAATTATGAAAAATTAACTAATTTAAAAAAAAACTAATAATAATAAAATTGAAATATATATAGAATTAAATAAAATCAAGTGGTAGTTGAACTTTAACATTAAATAACTAGAACTTGATGTTATCTTTAAGACAATGTCAAAATAGAAACAACTATTGCAACTGTCACTTTAAGAATAGAAAAAGATATATTTTTATAATTGTAACTGATTTATATCCATTCTATTTAGATTTTATAGATTATAAAAACAATTATAACTATTATTAATCAATAAGTTAAATTAAAACTACCAAACATGGATCCAATGGTTTCCACTCTTTAAAAAAGAATTCTTAAAAAACCTTAGGATTTAAGCCACAACAAAATTCTTATGAATTTATCCCCAAAAAAATAGAAAAAAGTGTGCACTTACAAAATCATCTTTCATTTCCTAAAAATCCATCTTTTATTTAGTAAGAAATTAACTCAGATGGTAGTGTGAAGGTTGAAAGCTTTAAATATGGCGAAGTCTATGCAGAGGATGGAAGTGCAATGCTAAGCTTGAGATATTTCCTGTGTTGGTTCTCTTTTTTGGCATTTATTTGGACAAGTGCAATGCTAAGCTTGAGATATTTCATGTGTTGGTTCTTTTTTTCTGGCATTTATTTGGACAGTAAAAAAAATTGGCTCTAGATCTATATATGTAGAAGTGAAATTTTAATTAATTTTTAATTCCAAACTCTCAAAATATAGAATGCCACAAGATCTGTATATGTAGAGGTGAAATTTTAATTAATTTTTAATTCCAAACTCTCAAAATAGAGAATGCCACAATAAATATGTAGAGAATGCCACAATAAATATGTCAGTAAAATGCCAAGAATAAGAAATATATTTAATGTCAATTGAAACTCTTGTAGGTGATTTTTATTTTATTTTTTCTTGTTTTTAGAATGGAATCTTATAAAACTTCACACGGAAATGTTTGAGCTCTCCAACTCCCATACTGTAGGAACACTTCTGGGCATAAATACTTGCACATGGAATAGGGTTTAGCTTAAGTGATAAATATCCTAATGTATTATAACTAGATGAGTTAACACAATATAGGAGTATTATTTTTGGGGGCTTTTATTCAAATGATTTCCAATGTAAAATCCCTTGTTATCAAGGCTTAAATTTGACAGTCGACCTTACTTGTCAAGCAATTTTTTATGACAATTATCTATTCAATGGTGCCCTTCAAATACTATGACATGCCTTAGTATAAGTAAATCATATAAAAATCAAATATATAAATCATCAGAATCATATATAAATTTTGATAGTTTATCCAAAATTTCTCCTTTCATATGATACAACTATACAACTTTGTTATATTATGAGTGTACCATATTTTTTGTTGTTGTTAGTATTATTTCTCTTTGCATATGCTTATTGGTAGTATTTCTCTTCATTTGGTATCAAATCTAGAGATTAGGCCGGTCTTTGAGAGAAAATTCATATTGGCTCTTTGATAAAAATTTCTTGAGTTGGATATCTACATAGGTGAATCTCATTGTGAAGGAAAATGGAAATAAATTAAAGTATGGTGATAGAGAAATTTAGTGGCCATAACTTTGAGTTATGGAAGCTTAATATGAAAGATCTTCTTCTGAAAATAGACAAGTGGGTTTTTATTTCAAGAAACAAGCACTTGGGTATGATTAGAAGACTAGACAAAGATTTATAAGAAGGTGAAGATTTTGGTTCAAATGTGCCTTTCAAATTCAATGTTGTTGAATGACTTAGGAGAAGCTAACATAAAGGAATTATAGAATAAGATAAGGTTTTTGTATCAAAAAGTTCCCTAGTAAACAAACTTTTTCTTTGAAAAATGGTGTATTATGTTACAATCTTTATGATAGAGGATTTGAATGTTTTCGACTCTATGGTAGGTGAATTAGCCTTGATTGATATTAAATTTGATGAAGTAAATATATGTATTATATTGTTATGTTATGGTCATCTATAGTACATCATCTAAATTAAACCTTGAGGAGGTAGTCACATCCTTGTTATTAGAAGAAATTAGGCCAAAACTTATAGAGGATAAAACAAAGAATGCCTTCATTGTGAGAGGTTGTTCCCAAGAGAGAGAAAGAATAAGGTAGAGGATAAATAACCAAAGTCTAAAGGTAAATCCAAATCTCCAAAAAAACTTCTGAAAAAATTTTGGAACTATAATAAAACGTTGAATTTTTAAAAGGTAGTGTAAATTTAAAGGGGATAAAAATATAAGACATATGAACTCCACTTCCACAAAAACAAAGACCTACACTAAGAGGTGGAGGATGTATACCAAACATCTTCAAGTACAAACTCATGTCATGATACACGGTTTACTAATTTGAGTGCTTCTTTTCATATGCTTCCTAACAAGGAATGATTTTGTGAATATAAATATTATAATGGAGATGATTTCTCATTAAGAGAAAACTCTTCATAAAAAATAATAGGGTGTGGAAGAGTTGAAGGTTAAAACACTCCCAGTTCTACATTTTCTAGGGTTAGCTATAAATTCTACATTCTACATTTTTAACTAAAATGAGTGATGCAGACGCTGCAAGTAAATAATAACAAATACAATTGAAAGATTGTTCAGGAAGCAATTGTGTTAAAAAAAATATACTCTATAACACTATTCAATCTTGAACAAGCACAGATGTGATATCTTTATTGTTCTAGACATTAGAACCCACATGTTGCATATGAAGAAGAGAATGCTATGGTATAAGAATATGAGAAATATTGGAGAGAAAGTTCTTGAAGAGAAATTCCTTTGAGATTGCACCGATGTGATATCTTTATTGTTCTAGACATTGGAACCCATATGTTGCATATGAAGAAGAGAATGTTATGGTATAAGAAGATGAGAAATATTGAAGAGAAAGTTCTTGAAGAGAGATCCCTGTGAGATTTTCACACTAATGGCATGACTGAAGGAATTCTTTATTGCTCATTAGATTTTTGTTTTTGTGAACATTGTGGTACATTGCAAATTGAATTTACACCTAGTGTTACAAGAGAAGATGCTTTGTGTTTTTTTTGTTTTTGTGAACATTGTAGTACATTGCAAATTGAATTTCCACCTAGTGTTAGAAGAGAAGATGTTTTTTACAATTAAATATTGGTATGAAATTTTAAATTTACAAGAGGGTTATGAAATTCATACAGAATTAACCCAAACACTACTACTGTTTATTATGTATTTAGGCTTTCCTGTAAAATTGACAGCTGTCCCTCCCTAACTAGTACATCCTCTTCAAGTTTCTCTACTCGCATTGCAAGCGCTTCCACTTCACCAGTAAGTTTCATGTTTTGCCAGGTAAGTTGTTCTGCATCTTGCTGAAAAGCATGCCTTTCTTCCGAAACTTTTGGTATCTCTCCTCTTAACAATGTCAGTTCTTTGAGACATTCTTGTAAGTCAACTTGTAAACTTCTAATGGTATGCTCCTTGCTCACAAGCTGTTGATAAAATAGATCATAGCATTAGTGCTCATGATCTGTACAAAACATAATGTTCTTCAATAGTAAATATAACTCTGCTTGACATCCTAAATATAAACAATTAAAAGTATGTCTAACACATACCAGAAGCTCCAACTCTTTTTCTTTCTGGTTTGAGCTTTCAATGTTACTTGTCAAAACCTCTTGATTCCTTACCAGAGTTGCAAACTCTTCCTGAAGTAGTTCTAGATCAGCCTCCTTGGAACATAATTTTTCCCGTAGAATTTTAAAAAGTAAAGTCTCGGCTTTAAGTTCTTGTTGTAGTTGGTTAAACCCCTCCTCGCTCTGAAATAGCAATTAAGAATGTTAGTTGATAGCAAAAGCATGTCAATGCACAATCTTTACAAGTACAACCCCTGATCATATTTACGAATCCAAAAGTTATGCTAAAAGTACCCCCCAAACTCTAAGAACAATATTTGAATAGAAAATTTGCATGAGAATAGAGATAGAGGAACAGGGACAAAGGGAAGGGCAACCAAGGCCTAGGGACACTAACGGAAAAAAAAAATCATCAATGCAAAGTAGGCAAATCAAGGAAGTTTTCTTTAGTGACCCCAAACTTGTAGAGGAAAGGAAACTAGATTGCATGATACAAATGAATTCTTATTGCAGTACAACAGATACTAGTTCTTTGAGTCAATATAATGTTGCATACTTGAACAAAGCAATCTGAATAGCAAAACTTCCATATTAATGTTATAGAGAACATCCAAGTTCAGAACCCTTAAGTCCATCCATGGAAAATGGGCAGAAAAAAAGAATAAAGGAGAGTCATCTGAGAGAACCATGTAGAATCTCCCTCTTATTTGCATGCCACATGAAGAAATTAGCTGGTGTTTATATTTCACTAATTTAATCCAAACACTGATGTAAAGTGAGTTACGAGGATAATCATAAGGTGGATGGAAAGGTTTCTAGAATGTTTTCAAGAAAACATCCATTTCATCTTAATAAGAAAAATTGCTAAACTAAATTTGAATTTAAGAAAAACAATGGAATATGAAATGAAGATTTGGCTGTTTAAAATCACATAAGAAGATATTTAAATATGTCCTTTCAGAAGAGAAACTGTCCAATTTAATGTGCTCACTAAAAAACTGTTATCTTCTTATCTCCCTAAGGCTGGATAAAAATGAAAAACCTCAAAATAAAAAAAAAAATCCAGTTACCTCTATATGCTGTTGCTCCTGTTGATCCACATCTTGCTTGAGATATTCGTTACAAGATATATGAGATTTTTCTTTCAAGATTTCATTTTGCATCCATACACTTTTCTTCCAAGAATCAACCTTTCTTCTTAAACTCTGTACCATCATGTCCAATTCCAGGGCATGATCTGATTCTTGTCCAGTTGCTAACATACTCTTTGAACTTTCCCCTTCATGAATTTCACAGGTATCAAAAGTAGACAAGTTCCTTTTAATATAATCCAGCAACTTGAAAGAAACATGAACATTCTCATCCAGCAGTGGGAATGCCTGAGCTTGCAGTCCATCAAGGCGATCCCAAAGTTCTTGATCAAGTTTGATCAACCCAATTCCAGTAACTTTCTCTTTGCTTCGCACCCTCTCCAGAAGGCTGTTGTTTTCGTGCTTCAGAGCATCAGCTTCCCACCTGCAATTCTCTAAATCCTTGCGCAAGGCTTGTTCTACACCAACTAATCGGAGTTGTTCCTTTTGTAGCTGGGTGATACAATCATCTTTGTCTTGTATCTCAATGTCTAATCCTCCCCTCAATCCAGCAATTGTTCTTTCCTGATCTGTACATAGTCGCTGCAATCTGACAACTGATTTCTGTAACTCAGAATTTTCCCTTTCTTTTTTCCTGTAGCTCCTCTTGTTTGCTGACAGGGATTCCCTTAACTGCATAATCTCATTCTCCGCATCTATTAATTTCATTCTCAAATTATCCATACATTGCTGAGATTCCCTCACCTGAGTTTTTGCCTCGTTATTTAAAGAAGAAACTTCTCTCAACAATGTTACATTTTGCTCTGCCAAATCTCTGACCCTCTCTCTCGTCCTCCTCTCCTCAGGCCTAATTTTCTCGAGCATAGAAGCCCATTCACTAGACTGCCTATCTTTCTCCTTTTCTAATGTTCTTTGCAGATCATTCTTCACCATCAAACTTAGAGATTCGGTTGGTGAAGATCTTTCTCTCTTGCGCCTCTGAATTTCTGAAGAAACCATAAGTGCTAAGTTCCCTTTTTCTTCAAATACTTTTCTGAGTGGAAATAACCTCCGCATCGCTGCAACACTAGCAACCACCTGTAAAAAATAAAATTCCGTCATATTCCAGCTAAAACTAAGTTAAATTTTAACAAACTTGTTTTGATAATGGTAAGCAGATTTTTGAAAAGGTCCAGACCCTTGTACAAAAGAGATATAAAACAATGAATTGGGCAAAACTATAAAGAACAAACACAAGATTCATATAGCACAAGGGGCACTATAACAGCAGACTAACAAGAGGCAGAAACCCCAAAAAAACCACCAACCTAAATTCAGGGTTGTTTGAAGCCAAATTGCTCCAAAAATTTTTGAGTGAATTAACAAACTTGTTAATGTGTATTAAGTTCTTCAAAATTTGAGCTAGGGTGTGTAAATGTGTGGCTCAAACCGGCTCGAAATGCAGCTACAAGATACAAGCTAAGAATTTTCAAAATTTAGCAGATGTTTAGAGATATAGCTAAATAAGCCCTACTCTACTTCTTACCAATAAAATCCACAGAATCCAAGGAACCGCGTTAAAACAAGCCTCTAAAACCATCTCCATGTTTAACTGTTAAGCTCTAACAATATTACGAATACGAAAGTCTGATTGATTTTCAAAGTAGAGGTGAAATCTTTAAATGTTTACTTAAACCGGTACAAATTTAAACTAAACCGAAGCTATGCCATAAGAATGTTCAAAGCTCCTGAAATTCCTCAATACATATTTAGAAACAAATGATTATAGAAGGTTCTTACCGCTGTCTCAATTCAAATTCCCAAAAATTTTGCAGAGTTTTTCGCAATAAAAACGGCAAGTCGGAAATCAGAAAAAATCAAAATTACAAATCCAAAAAATCAATAAGACATCAGGAAAAATAAAATCTACCAGGACACCAAAATCTAACTCGAGCTGAAGATTTTTTTTCTCAAGCATTCGTCTGCTTACCAAATTCCGCCGTTTTTTAAGAAACTTTTTGCAAAATCTGTCCTAAATCTTGCTAGAATATCCTGGAATATGTGCGGAATTTGCAGGTCTGAGCTTGTAGCAGCAGGAATTTTTAGTAAATGAAATTGGATTATTGGATTTTTTTGAATTTGTAATTTTAGAAAAATAATTAGGAAGAAAAAATCACAAATTTGAAAAATTGTTACTAATTTATGTAAAAGTCTTAGAAATTCATTTTAATTTTATAATATATATATTTTTTAATCCAATAGAGAAATGATTATGAGATTTATTATATGTCAAAAGTATTGTGAATGGTAAGTATAATTTGAATTCATATTAAGTCATTTTAATTGTTATTTTACATGTATAAGTTATTTCTATCTATTATTACAACACAATTATTATTTCAAAATATTATTTTATTAATGTTCATATAAGCAATTTGAAAGTTGTTTACCATCATAACAAGAACTGCAAGGCAGCAGTAGTCCCTGCCAAATGGGTGTGGGTGGCTTTAAAGTCCAATAAAAGCACAATTCAAATAAGCCTCTACAGCACAATATAGAAGTTACAATTCAAATACTTTGCCTACATGGCATTGAGACCATTGTGAATGTATCTTGTTAGGGATATCTACGAAAAGCCAGACAAATTAGGGAGCTATAATCCTACAATGGTAAAATAAATCAGAGTGATAATGCACCAGGAACATTCATCAATACTCTTCACTATGTGGCAGGGCTACATGGAAATTCAAAGAAGTGAACCACTTTGTTCAAAGAAAATTCAAAATTCAAAATTCACATGCATGTTTATCATGTAAATGCAAGCCATGGCAGTCTACATGGAAATGCTCGATCAAGAAATTTTCAAATTATTGAGACAAAAAAAAATGTGTAAGTAGAATCCTTGGCCATTTTCAAAATATTGAAAACAAGAAAAATGTGTGGGCAGAATAGTTGGCCATTTCACTCATTTTTACATGTTCACAGAAATTATGTCAATTTTAAAAATATGCTAATTTTAGATTAGCAATTTAATCCTACATAAATTCAGTTGTGTGAAGGTCATTTCCAGTGAGGTCATTCTGCAAATTCATTGCCTGGAGCTACTTGAATTGTCAGTTTTAAGGACAAAATGCACGAGGAGATCACATATCATTTTAGACACCGTGTAGTTTTAAGGACAAAATGCACGAGGAGATCACATATCATTTTAGACACCGTGTACTTCAAATCAAACCAAATACATTTTCCAGCAAACATTCCATTAATCACTTTGTTTGCTCTAACCAGAAGTCCTTGAATCAGTTTCTGACTAGGCTTCAATAGTTTCCTAATTCTTAATTGTATAAGGCATGTGTTAGTGCTAAATAATTTTATTGATAGGAAGTATTGTAAAGGCATGTGTTATGCTAAATATTTTAATTGATAGGATTTGTGCAGCAATACCACCTGTATTTGCTGCAGAATAATTGAAATGACAATTCAGAAAATGATCTATATGCTGCAACGAGCCTAGAAGCTTTCATGTTTGCATCATGTTTAACTTTGTAACTTAAGAGTACATGTCAAGAATAAACGATCTAATTCTAACTAATGCTGCAACCAACCTATAAGCTTCATGTTTGCATCATATTTATCTTTACAACTTAAGTTATCTTTACAACTTAAGAGTACATGTCAAGAATAAGCGATGTAATTTTAAGTAGTTTGATGGTACATGTGGTTATTAGAAAAACACAACCCTGAACCTAATCAAGTTTTGGCCAGAGGAATTAGAGATGGTGGCCTATACAAGCGACTTGTTGATCTAGTCAAGTAGGTATGGCAAGATACCATGGATGGAGGAGTGTCCTATCTTTAAGTTTCTAAATCTATTGTGGAATCGTTGATTGATTCCATACATGCAGCTAATGGGAGTACTGAAAACAACCATGCAAAATTATTGCCAAAGGATTTTCTCGGAAATAGGAAATTGACCTTGATAAGGCTCGTTCCAATTGTAAAAGCATTTTCTAAGAAAGAGGATGTTGACTTTGTTGAGGTTTTTGATTTAGATAATTAGGTTGAAAACATTTTGACAAAGCCCCTATCAAAAGGGAAGTTTGAACTACGGAGAGAATTTTGGGTTGACGTAAAACACCTTGCAAAGATAGGAGTTTGGGTTTCTCAGATGGTCTCTTGGTGGCGCAGTGATTAGAATAAATCAAACCCCAATTTTAGTGATTATTCTGTCTCTTGGGTGCTAGAAAAACAGACCCTATTTTTAGTCTTTGTAGTTGTTGTTTTAGGCACATATTTTGTTCTTAAGTTTAAGCGCTTTAACCAGTTTATTTAACTCTTTGAGGCACTGATTTGAGATTATTCTTAGGCACTGCTGCTTTATTCTGGAAGGGCAGCAGTTTTCTGCTTTATTCTGAGTGAACAGTGGACATATTTTTAATTTTCTACTTTATAATGGTCTGGTAGCAGTCATATATTTTTATGAGTTTTCTTTCGGATAAAGACATCTAAAATTAAGACATTGTTTTTTTTCACCCAAGTTGGAGTCTACTTAGAACCCTGGGCACTCACTAGTTTGTAACTTTAACTGCACAGAAAAAATTCAAAATAATAATAATTTTCAAACAGCAAGTTATCTATTTCAGTATTGTATTATTTTTTGTACTATCAGAAGATTTGTGTTTGCAGGTTAACATTACTGGTTGTAGTTTTGATTGAAGTTTCACCTAGACAGTTTAGATCATTCCTAGGATGCAGACATATCATGTGCTGAATTATATAAACAATGTAAAACTATCTTACCAATCAACAAATTTTAGGTCAAGGAGCCCACTCAATGTTTCATGCATGTAAGCTTACTAATCTTACTAGAAGTCACAAATCAACCAACACTACAATACAATTAACTCAACAAGGCAAGGGCATCCAAATTCATTAGTTGCTCCTTTGCTTAAGGAGTAATGGAGAAAATGACATAGAGAAATAAAGGATATAAATAATATTTGATAAGGTTTTCTGAAACAAAAATTCAATTACTAAGGCATTTCAGGGTTGCGTTGAACAGAAACTACATCCACAGAATAGCTCTTTCTCTGTGGAATAAATGCATGCTCTATATTTGCACTACCATTCTCGGCTATATTTCGGTTGAGAAAAGAAGTTATTGTTTAAATGTATACAAATTTGTAATCAAAGGCCAGTCATAGGAACTACAAGAGGCTTGTTAATTGGTCAAAACAAAGGAGTTTCAAGAATCTTCCGTGCCACAACAGATGGTATCAAACATTCAATTCAAATTACAGTAAGTGATAGTTTCCATTATTACTCAGTGGACTAAGGGAAGAACATTTGCATCAAACATGCTCAAACATGCTCAGAGAAATTATGAAATCTATAGTAAATAGATAAAAAAGTTAAAACTCATCCAAGCAGAGCTGATGCTTCTATCGAAACTAATCAGGGGCTATAGGAGCTTATGCAAAGAAAAGTTGTTGAAAGGAACCCTTTCACCTGCTTAGATACATGGATACCTACCACATACATCCATGAACTGTTTATTCAATGATACACTATGATCACCTACATATATGCATAGATGTCTAAAAAGAAATTATTGACTTTTGCATATCAGCAGATTGTATCAATTCACTTTGGTAAAAACTGCAATGACAACTAGGAAAATTAATGATATACCAGACTAGATTGGCATGGATTGGAGTCTTGTTGTCCCCATCAGTACACGTTCACTTTCAGATTGAGAATGGCCTGCAACACTTGTGGGATGTTCTAGATGCTCTGATTGAATTGCCACTTGTTTTCTTCTTAAATATCATCTACTTCAACAGTCAAAAATCAATTTTGGCTAATAAAAACAGGACAAATATTTACCACTTTTTATTGTGAATGAAGTGTAAAATTGAGTGTTTGACCATTGAAGTGGATGATATTTAAGTAGAATGCTTGTTTTCCAGCACCCAGAACTCTGCTAGTATGATCTATAAACAATGACTTTGCAGGAGTATAGAATGCTGTCTGTGGCACTTGAGATCCAAAACCATTCCACCAAAGCATGCCAAGAGTAGGAGATGGGAGATTGGGTTGCCCTTCAGGATCTCTCTCCTCTTTACAGTCTGCACCTTGCATGATTATATTTTTTGAATACACGGTCAAAACGTGTTCCGTATTATCACTTCTTCCGTCTGAGAATTTCCCCTATTTTCATTCCAAACCTATGCTCGATCAACCCTAATTGAACTCAGACAGTCTTCCAAAATGCACTGTTTCCCAACGTACAAGTCTTATATACTACATATAAGATCTGCTCTCAGACCTAACCCTGTACTGCAGCTTTCAAATGGCAGAAACGTGTCAACTCCATGCTAAAACGAAGGCATCCTCCAAAAAGATCTGAAACATCATTAATACCTGGAGTCATGCACAACACGGCCTTGGCACATTCAACTCTTTACGTAGCAACTGCAACACTACACCAAACTTCATAAAACCTTTTTCATGCAATCCTGTCCAAATGGAAAAGGAAAAGGGTATTTGAGCCTCAAAAACATCTTAACCCACATCTTTTCCAGTTCAGGCTTCAATAAGAAACTAAAGTGGCTATAATCAACAATGCAAAATTAGAATAGTCTTCAGGTTCTAAATATATCTTAATATAAAAGAAGCACCCATCAATTGAAAAAGAGAATCTTAACAGGAAGATAAGCAGCTAATCATAATAATGCAAGAGGAAGTAGAGTACTAAAACTATATAAGTAAAACAAACGTTAACAACTAGAAAGGTTGTTAAGAACATTAAAGGCATTACATCCTAACACTTCAATATCAAATGACTTAAAGCTCTTAAAAGTAGATGAATGTAGATAAAGCTATAAGTAATATAAATCTGATTCAAGATATACATGTATGACATGTTGGTCAATTTACAATAACAGATGAGGTATTTCTCTTTTGCCATTGAGATGCCTGCACTTATAGACTTTTTGTGCATAATGAATAAGGGAAAACACCTTAAGCCTGTTTCTTGTTAAATAGAATGTCCATGTAAAACAACAAACATAATTTCATCCAATTGACCTTGCAAACACTAGAGGGGCTATCTCACAATATTCGGTCCTAAATTTGGGACAGCAATAAAAAATTTCATGTTACTTTCGTTTGAAGATTTTGTAGAACGAAGGTATTATTTTATTAATTGTGAAACAATAAAATAAAACCTTTGTTTGAAGATTATCTTCCAAGGAAGGTAATATTTTATTATTATTATTTTTTAAAGACTAAAATCATATTCTCCTATTATTTCTACGGACAGACAGCTTTCCACCACAGTATTTTGGAAGCTCCACCAACTTGCCACTTGTCTTCTCTTGAAGGTGTCCATGTAGGTTCAATGTCAACAAGGTCATATTCATGCATTTTTAGCTAGGTATTTTTCATCTACCCCTGTGAATATTTCAGTTTTTGACTTCAATGTTTTTTGTCAGAATTGTAATATGGTTTCAATATTTCTTTATCAAAATTTTGAAACTTTTTTATGTGAATTTACAAACCCTAAATGAGAATTTAAAACTCTAAAATATCATTTTAAATCCATTTTATGTTACTTTCCAAATCCTAATAGGAGAATTTGAAACCCTAAAACATCATTTTAAACCCTATTATGTGAATTTTCAAACCCCTATACATCATTTTGAAACCCTAAAATGTGAAAACTAAAACCCTAAACATCTATTTTGGAACCCTAAAGTGTGGATGTCAAACCCTAAGTTGTAAATTTGAAATCTTAAAATGTGGATGCCAAGGGTAGAACAATGTTTTCTTTAATATTTTTTTGAACTAAGGGTAAGTGAAGGATCAAGGAATGATCCCAACTTCAAATAAGTTTGCACACCATATGTTGATATGTAATTGTCTTAATCCATCTACCAAAATGGACCCAAAACTAAATGAGAATTGGCATGAGTTTGCAAATATCACCATTATTGGAGTTTGAGAACAAAAATTCTTGATTTATTCTTTAAATATGCTCCAAAACATGTGGTGGTGAGAAGGATTTCAAGACTATATTATACATAACCTAGCATAATGTAGAGTAGATGTTGAAGTTGGATTTCAATAGAGGGGAATTACTAATGATGTTCACTCCATTCAGCATGCTCACCACAACACCTTCCTTGCTTTAAGTTAAAATTGACTATTTCCCTACTTGAAAAGATATGGAATGCTTATTTTTTCCCATTGGATTAGAGAACATCTTCAAAACTCCTTTGATGCTAACCTATGTTATTGCAAGTTTAAGGTTAAATAGTGAATTTTTTCAAACCATAGTACTATGAATTTATTTTTCATTTCTTACATGAAACTCATGAACAAGTTTACCATATAACATATTTTTTCCCATCACATAAAACCTACTCACAATTAAAATAAATCACAAATACCCTTACATAAGATGTCATCCTAATTAAACATATACATCTATAAAATGGGACTATTTTATTAGATCTTATAACAAAAATTGGAACATATATTTTCTTAGTAACTTTTATTCCTCCTTTGAAATGAAAATTGAAGGAAAATAGATGTCACATTGAATCATTTTTTATATAGCTCTTAACACTTTTATAGTTTAATTTTCTATTATTTAAAAGTTATATGAATTAAGTAAAAGATTTATATGGGGCTCATTCATTATTTTGATAATATAATTGTATTTTAAAATTTGATATAAAAATTATAGACAATTCATTTTAGAAACATTTATAATTATATATAGATAATTTTGTTAAATCAAAATTTGATATCTCAACTATTTTTTGTTATTAAAAATAAAATTATTTAAAATAGTACAACTTTTCTTGAAAAATATTATATAAAATAATATTCTTGAAACAAATAATTCACCTTCCTTTATTTTAGTTTCTTTAAAATTTGTAAATTTCATGATTTTGTAATGAAGAATTTAAATTAAAGTGAAAAAATTAAATTTATGATTTTTTATTATAACTTTATATGTACTCTGGAAGGAAAACAACAACACTCTATAATGATTCATAGTAGAATCAAATATGTTTATCAATTTATCAATATGATATTTTGATAGAATAATTTTTTGTATTCATTTACAAATGTTCTTAGTTGAACATAAACTCAATGTTATAGATTGTTAATACTTTCATTATGAAATAATAGCAATTGCTAAGTACTTTCCTTTCTAGTATTGTAATAATAGTATTATAGATTGTCCATACTTTTATTATAAATCAACAATTGCCATGTACTTTCCTTTCTAGTATTGTAATAATAGTATTTGTTGGCTAGTCAATAGATGAGTTATGACATAGCCACAAGGTAATAGTTTGAGATCAAATATACTTACAAGCCATATGCATTGCAATTTTACTAGGTGAATGAAGATTAAATTTGTAAGGGCTAACCTTGACTCCAAGTTTCACTCATACTAGGCACAACTATGACTAGTATAATTGAAGCTAAGTTTGTTCCTTAGAACTTATTTTTGATATAGATAAGTTGCTAGCACGGGAGCAGAACCCAATAACAAAAGCCAAACGACAGCAGAACAGGCCTAGGGCCACCAACATCTGACAAACAACCAATTAACAGTACATCAAAATTACCAAAACATTAAACAAGTCTTAAATGAGTCTTTAATAATATAAAGCAAGAACCACCTAGCTAATAAGAGATTTCCAATCATCAGAAACCATATTGACTAAATTCTCCTGATCCTCCAGTAGAGAATCCACAATCTTCTTTTGGTCCACCTGCAAAATAGAAAAGGCAGTAGCAACATTGTAGGAAGAGCTCAGAACCAGCTTAACCAGAGTCTTGACTTTGTTCTCCATCACAGACAGGCAAGATTTAACTTCAGCTAGCTCCATTTCAAGTTTCTTGTTATCCATATCCCTTCTGGCACTCATAACTTCCTTGTTGGGGGTTTCCTGCACCTCAGTATCTTCATTATTAGTTTTGTAGAATGAGTTGTTCATTGAAGAAAAGTGGCTTGCACCCTCCTAGTCATGCATAGGGGTGGTTTTGGTTCCCTTTATATCAGGTACTTGCACAGTGTCTTCCCGATCAGAAGCAGTGGAATAATCAACAATCTTTATTCCCTAAGGCAAACCTCTCGCCAATCTAGAGGGTCTCCTTATGCCCGGTCTTCTAACAGAGCCAGTCTTTCCCCTAGCAATTTCTTTAACAAACATCACCTCTTCCCTCCCTTAAATCCTCTGTTGTTTAAAAGTTTCTTCAACATCTTTCCTTTAACCCCCTTCACTACATTTCTTTTTACCACTCTTGTTTTGTGCAGGAATCCCTCCCTTACATTTTTTGTTATCCTGCATGGGCTTTCTATTTTTTAGGTTACACAAGCCTTCAACAACCATAGCATGAGACTGGACTTGGGAGGTCTCAAGGGTTTGTCGAGGAATACGGCTGCCCGAGATATCCTTCAAAAACGAAGTAGCTTTTGACATCGACAGGCTAGACAAAGGACCAGAGGGGCTACTCATGGGGAGGTTAGATGGGGAGGTGGGCTGAGAGGCCAACGGAATGGTAGGCTTCCCAAATCTCACACATAGGGGAATTTTATCTTCGGTATCTTCACTAGAGCTATCCTCCACAGGCTGAGCAGCGGGGGTTTTAGTCAGACACAGAGCCAAATGGTATTTATACATTTGAAATATTAGGCCTTGGTGTAAGGGCAAAGTCATCCCCTCAGGGTCCTCTTCACATGATTTTTTGGTGTGCATTATAGAGGCTTCAAGGCTAGATAGCAGCAAGGAGGGGAAATTTACCAACATTTTGTGGTGAAAATGATTTAAGAAGGCAAAATGATAATGGTAGAACACCCTATATCTACCCTCAAGAGTAAAATATTTCATTATCAAAAAACATACCCGGTTCTACGGAGAGACTAGACTCTCACGTTCAAAGCCTCCCTAGAGACGAACTTGTTTCTCCCCCTCTTTATAGAACAGTTTCATGCCCTCCATGTCTAGGACATGATTTTGCTTGCTAAGTCTGTTCCCCAAACATGTCAAACCAATTGCAGCAGCAATGGAGTCCTCAGAGACAATGTATTGGACTCCGCCAACTTTCACCATATGACTCCCATCCCAAGATTCAAAAAATTAGGTTGATATATTTTTGTCATAGCCATTTAGAGATTCAAGGAAAGTAGTAACTCCTCCCTCATACGCTATACTCTAGACTTGCTGGTCCTCTTTGAATTCATTACAATTCATTGGCTCCATTCTGACTTTATTCCCCCCATTTTCCTATACCTCCAGAGCACAAATTTAGAACCCCAAATGCAAACAGAAGCAAATTCCCCATAGAAAAAGCTATCACAGAGACTAGGAAGAAGCTGAGCAAGTAATCTAGAAGTGCATAGAAAAAGAAACTTTGGTTTCTTTTTCATCCTATGCACACTAATCCAGAACCCAAGCGCATTCGGATAATAAATACCGCTAGGACCCGATTCGTGTGAGCCCCTCGAAGCTAGTCCATTAAGTAGAGGTTGACAAGACCTTTTACAACTATTCTTCTGCCAAACATGATTTATAATGATTTTTTTTCCTATACACATAATATTCAGTCTACCACATCATCACTATAGAGTGAGTAGGACTCCTTCTATCATCTTCCAAGCCACGTCCTCCCTTTATCCTAGGAAGGCACAAGAAAACACAGTGCCAGGCAATAAAATTAATCATACCATTCATCATGAGGGGTTAAGGGCCTCCTTCTGAATACAATTATTGATGGTCCTGGGCAGATTATCCAATTCCCTCCAACATCTTAGGGGGTTAACATTAATCCCCAAATTTGCCATAAGGTCCACGACCTTATTTCCTTCCCTGTATATATGTGTCATTTCTTTTCCTTCAAACTTTAAGAGAAGACCCTTTATATCTTTGATAACATCCTCTATCTGCCAACCAACACTACCATTTCTTTTCCTTCGAACTTTAAGTATTGATGAGCAAATGATTTTTTAGTGAAGAGTCTTCATATATTGATTAATTATTTTTTAGTTTGATAATAAATAATTTTATGGTAGTTGGTGGTAGTAGTTTGGTTTTTGGAGTTGGGGTTTTGGTGCATAAGAGGTTTTACTTTCTTTTTCTAGTGTATGGTTTTTTTCTTTTGCCTTTTTTGGCTATGGGGCTTGATAGAGGACCAGTAGATGGCTCTTTGATATCTTTTTAGGAGGCTCTCAATCAAGGGGATCCCTCTCCTTCAAATCGTGGTCATGGTTTGAATGGTTAGAACACTATTTTATTTGGTGTCCCACACATTTCCAAGATGAATGGATGCCTTGAGTGGAGTCAGGAAAGGTTGATCTTAATGATCCAGTCGAAATCTGTGGAGGAATATGTGGCTTATTTAGTAAAGCATGCCCTTTATTTGTAAGTTTATGGGGATTTGAGTCTCTTTGCCCTTCATCGATTCCTGGACACAAAGTACCTAGAATCCTGAAGGTGACATGGAGGTAATGCTAGTAGCGAATAATTACTTTCTCGTGGTGTTTTCAAACTTGTCAGATCACAATAAGGATTTTGAGGGGGGTCATACTTTCATAATTAGGTTGGGCTTTTTATTAAGCCCTGGCATGTAAGATTTAATCTGGCAGAGGAGCTTCCTTCTATGGTCTCAGTGTGGGTTCAACTTCCTTGGTTCTCAAGATTGAATTCTGGATGAATGGAATTTTACATATGGTTGCATTGCTTCTAGGCAAGTTGGTAGGTCCTTCGCATTAGACGTTGGATAAAAAGCTAATTTATTTTACTCGCATTTGTATGGAAATTGATTTAAACAATCCTTTCCTAGATTCTCTAGAAATTTGGTTAGGTTCTTCCTCCTGGACTCAACAGTTATATTATGAGGCTCTCCCTGTTGAACATAATGGGGTGCTGAGAGGGGGGATGAATCAGCACACTTAAAAACTTTAGCCAAACATTCACAGATAAAATTGAACAACTTTGAGAACATGAAAGAAAACATGCAAATCAGGAGTCAACACATAACACTAGTATTTTTACATGGAAACCCCTAAAACAAAGAAAAACCATGGTGAGGATTATCTCACAATATAATATGCTCATTGCAAATATTATTACAACATTGTTTTAGGGCTTCAACCCAAGGAAGCTACCACTCCCTAATTTACAACTTTGATTTAGGGTTAATAAGACAAGGAATCTACTACTCCCTGAATACTTAGCTCACTACTATTACAATGATAATATAGAAATGAGAACTACTAGGGAAAAACACATTTGTTGTATGCTGATGGTGTAGTCTACTTGTTCTTGTTTAATATCTGCCTTTAAACTAATTCTGCACATTTCATATCTTCAACTGCTCTTCTATCATTCTACATACCTTCCTTCATTTTCAAATGAATTATATATTCTATATATACCCTCCACAAGATCTTGAAACATTGATTAGGTTAGCAACAAGAGTAATATTTACAAATTGTACAACGTGTAGCTAATCACTAGTCAGCCATAACACATGTGAAATGATAGTAAATTTTCTTGTGGACCTCAGGGCCTTGTGAAAAACATCAAGACACACCTTTCCACATCTTTCAGACTTTGAGAAACTAGTTAGGAGCCTCCACATGCACTAGGTACTTAACCAGTCAGATTATATTGCTTAACACTGTCAACTATTCATCTTTCAACAACCGGGGAGAAGCCAAAACCTCAATGCAGACCAAGGATTCAATCATACACCAACTCAAAAACATCCATACACCTTGCCAGAGGGGTATCATACCAAACTTTGCATCCACAAGATAGGAAATATATCAATCTATAGAGAACAGGGTCTTCTAGACCATATGTGATCCTTCACAATCCAAAATATGTTGTAGTGAAATATAGGGCCTGAAACCTTTTGAGAATATCCAAAGACATCAATGTATGCAACTCATCAGATCCACACACCTTTCTATGGAGTTTTTGAAGGAATTCAAAAATGGCTTAAGTATTTGCAGTTCCAGAAGATAGCTATATTTGAATTCTACTTGCAGACAAGAATGCTTGATGCGGTACGAGAGAACAAATAATATCTTCATGTGGACCATACCTTCAATGTATTGTGGGCCATGTAGAATCTCCACATAAGCTCTGATGATAGAAATATATATGTTTCATCTTCTGAAGAACTTAACTTGTATATGCAAGCTCTAGAATATAGTGTGATACCTCTGCCTTTTGAGTAAAGTCTTTGCAGACCACAAAAAACACTTGAAACTTCATCATATCATATAACATACTGACCTTAGTCATTCCTTAGAACCGCATGACAAACAAATCTCTTTTGGAGGAATGCAGAGCATTCGATTGTCTCTCTAATACTGCTTTGCTCTATCTGGGTGAAGGCCGATGTACTAACCCTTATAACTTTTCATACTGAGTAAGTGAGAGGCTGAAACCTTCGATATACTGTGTCAATGCATATTAGAGGCTACCATTAGAACCACGTGGCCAAATATTTATTTGCGAAGAAATGTAAACCAATTTAAGTTGACTTTGTCTTGAGAATGTGCACTGTGAATGCCTTAGACACTTTTCAACTTCTTACCCTTGAGTGTGGTACTCCCAGTGGATGAGATGTGTATACAAAAATCATGTTGGGATATGAGAGTTTGCCTCCACATCATGTTAATAAAAACTGACCCATACTTAGATTGTTTCTTCTTCTCCCTAACTGGTTTGTCTTGACCATACTGACTCCTTTGTACATGTCTTGTCTATACATTTCCATTTGATATGTTGACACCAATGTATGCTATGTTGACATCAATAACAACACGTATGGCCAACAATCTCCCCCTTTGTCAAATTGATGGCAACATATGCTCCCCTTAGACTCTCTCCCCCTTTGACATCAAGGACAAAGGGATTGATAACCTTTGTATCAATCCAAAACTATGTGTACTTCCCATTTCAAAAAGATATCTATACTAAGCTCCCCCTTACTATATGATTTAGTTTAAAAAATTGTACCCTTGAAAACAAAAATGGAACTACCACTCTACTTATTATCTCCGTAATCAAAATTATTCTATCTACCTTAACAACTCATTTGGATGGCAATATGGCTTTGTAGATTACCTTGAGTTGTTAGACAATTAAAGTCCAGATAGTACATTCTGAGGTAAGCCTGTAGTTTTGACAATCACTTTCCATGCACATTTCTTCCGCTTCCTCTAAGTTGCTTGGGGGCTTCATCTTTTGATCTGCCTTTTCTACCTTCCCTAACAGACCAGACATTAAGGCTAGTCTCAAATTCACTGCCTCTCTTAACTGATCAAACTGCTTCTTTATGTGTTCTCTTTGATCCGATAGTTGGGATAGTTGTGCATGAATATTTTCAATTTGTGCCCTTGTTGCACCCATCTTGTCCTTTGACAAGTCATATACTTCAGCCACCTTAGAAATTTGTGACTCAATGGAGTCCATTTGAGCTTTGATCTACTTGGTGGAGTTTGGCCAATTTAGTTTGAACAGGTACAAGGTTTTGGCCTTCTCAATACAAGCTTTAAATTTCTTCATATTTTCTTTGAGCTTGTTGTGTACATTAGCACAATTATCATTCATATTTGCCATTCTTTTGTCCTTAATCCTTCGTGCTACCTCTTTTTCTACTTTTTTCTCTATCAAGGATGAATGATCCTTAAAGGAATCCATTAGAAGCTTGAGCTTTTGTTCCAGAGACAATGAGGGATCAATGGTTACCTCTGGTAACCCCTCTTGTCCAACCTTCAAAACCTCCTCTATTAGTATGGATTTCTTTAGATTTTCTTGTAGAAACTTTTTCCTTGTAGAGGCATGCAATATGTCTCCAAGATGCAACTTGTGTATGGGAGATATGCTTGTTAGAACAAGTTGCCCTTCATTTGTTGGAACTTGTAGCAAATGAGGAGTTACAACTAGCTGAAATTGAATTTGCAAGTTTAATAATTTTGAAAGAGAGCTAGTTGAACCTTGATCAGTTTCCTCTTCCTTGTCTTGACTTCTCTTCCGAGTCTTTTGTCTATCTGTGTCTAGATCTTCATGTTGCTTTGAAGTCTTTGAATCAACCTATGAGTCTTGCACATTTACCTGTTCATCCACCAATTCAGTGTTTTTTGGAACAATCTATTCATTTTGCATATTTGCTTGAGGAGTTGAATCAACACTCAAGTCATTTCCTTTTTCAATCTATTCTTCTTTTTCCAGAGGTGATGCCATAGGATGATGAGGTGAATATGATGGTGAGACATGTGATTGTTCTATATCTTTTACTTCTCTTACTTCACCAAGGACCCTTTGGGTAACTTCTTCAGTTTCTTTCATGATTTGTTCAATGTACTCCTTTTTATTTTGTATGAGAGTGTCTACTCTATGCTTGGTCATAAGCTCTTGAGCTTGCCTTTGGATCAACTTTTATTTTTCTTCCTTAGAAAGAGAAGCACTAGCTTTATTCAGAACATCTTGTCTAAGTTTTTCATCAAGTGTCACAACCTCATCTCTATCCAGGTTCTCAAGGTTTTCTGAAGGTTTTCTAAAGGTTTTCCAATGCTTTAACCAAAATTTCTTCTAAAAACTTATTGTACCTCATCATATACATAACAACAACTTTTTCAATGATGGCTTCCTTCTCAGGTTAGGATTTAGGATGGAGTACCATTCTTTCATCAAATAAACCATGATAAACAATTGCATTGTAGACTGCTTCTAGAAACATAGGAGGATCCTGAGAGTCATTCTTCTTTTTCTTTTTGGGAGGAGGAGAGATTGGTTCCTCTTCTTCCACTTCTTCTTCTTCACTTGTTTCTACATCTTGTTTCTTGTTTCTCTTGGCTTTCACTTTGACTCTTGAACCCCCCCCCCCCCCCCCCTTTTTTTGTTGTTTCTTAGAAATCACTTCTTCATCTTTATCACTTTCAATTTCTTCCAAAATGGTTTCTTTCTTCTCTTCTAAAGGTTTTCTCTTAGGTTTTGTCTGTGTTTGCTTTCCAAAAACTTGTTTAGTGAGAGTTGTCTTTTTAGGGATGTTTGATTGAGGAATGATGGCAGTTGATTGGGAGGTAGTTCTACTAGATCTTCTTGGTGTGGAATATTCAAAAGTGAGAGACATAGCCTGTTATGTAGTACTTTGAGCATCAAAACCTCTAGGTGGAATACCTACCCTCTTGAACAATTTTTCTTTATTCTTCTCTACCTCTTCCTTTGCCCTTCTCTTGATCAACTTGCCCTGAATTTCTTCACTGGTTCCAAATCTTTCACCTCTAGGGTCTTTTGTCAAACTTAGCAGAATTTCTGCATATGCTTTAACTTCCTCATCAAACACTTCATAAGTAATCTTGGGAATCCATGAAGCTCTAGGCTCAACTGATGTCATATAACAACAATCTTTTTCCACAAGAAATGTTATTTCATCTTTGTATTTCTGAACCAAATCAAAGGAAATTCTTTCCCTTTTATGCATTTCACTTTGGAAATTTTTTAAGAATCCCCAAAAAATAGTTTTGTAATTTTGTGAATCAAAGCTTCTTATGTATTCTTTTATTTGTGCTGCTACTAGTCTGTCTTATTGCCATATCTTCCCTTTAAACCTTGGTAACTCATTCATGAAATGGAATGCCAAATAGATGATCAATGAGCTATATTTGAATTGATATCCTATCTCATTGGTTTTTCTTAGATTTTCTAGCAGTTGTTGTTTCATTACTTCACACAAATCAAAATCCTTGCCTTCTTTAGCCATTAGATAGGTAGTATGTATGGCAATGGCAGTGGCGGATCCCTCTCTATTAGAGTAATATACATTGTAGGAAATTCCCATTGCCGCATACCTTACACTGGGATCAATAATGTCATTAATTGTTAATTCTCTTTTATCAAATTTAGCTCCAGTTAATTCCATGACCTTTTCATTTTTAATTGATTTTGATTTTGGTATGGGTCTAGTAGAGAATAATCCTATGACAGCCCTGATGGCTTCTTTAGTTATTTGATGGGGTTTGTCTAGGTATATGAATTCATCATGTATCTTGCTTAGAATATATCTAATCCAATCATGCTCATTTTGAAACTCTGGAAAATCTTTCCAAAAATCTAATCATTTTATTCTAATGTTGGCATACTTAGGCTTATAGTGGGTTTTGTCATCATCCAATAGGTCAAGCCTTAGGGATTTGAATTTCTCATGATTTATTTCTTCAAGTTTTGCATAATGCTCCACTATCATCAACTTCCATTGCCTTGTATGGATATTTCTTGAATTTTGGTTGGGGTTACTCAGTAATGTTGATCAATTGAGGAGTAAATGATGTAGCCATGATGACAATTTCACTAATCTAAGGTTTTAACTAGAAAGATGAAGAATACTTAGATATGTGGTGATGAATCTTGCTCAATTTACTTGCTGAGTGCCTTCAGTTCTCCTTTAGCTCTTCATAATTTTTTTCTTCGCTCAAATGTGATAAAATTATCAAGTATCACTTATATACAATTCACCAAATAATTCTCTTCCGCATTAATTGCAGTTCTTGTTTTGACCTAATTTGCTTTTATCATATGCAGGACCTTGTAAACCTTCTGCATTCCTCCATAGATTATTCAAATGCTCTAGAATTTTTGTTAAGATCATCTACATGTTGAATTCTTTCATTGTTCTGAAGAGAGGATGACAAATTTTCACAATCAACTCCCCCTGAGTCAGTGTAACTTCTTGGTGGAAAACCTTATCATTGCAAACCCTAAAATCTTCTACATTTTGCTGCATTTAGAGTTTTTTCTCTGGAATTTTCACTAGGCTTCTTTAATCTTTTAATCCTATCATTCTGATGCCAGTATAGATCCATATGCTGAAAATTTAGCATATGGCATGTTCAAGGGTTTGAAAGTTTTAGTATTGAAATTCCCCCTGACCTAAGGTTTTGTCTTTTAATTATTGGAGGACACACCCGCATCAGGTAGGGTTCTGGAAATATCACTAACTTCCTTCTTCTTCCATACTTTGTTCATTTCCACTTTTTGCTAAGCAACATCAATGGGTTTCACTTTCTTTCCATAATTCCTTGTTTGATTGCACTCATGACAGGTGCACTTTGTTTGATGAGCATTTCCACTTCTTCTTGCCTTTGATCTATAGTTAGTTGCTTTGTGGCCAAACTTATTACAAGTATAATAGTATGCATAGAATGATTGAGCATTATCCCTATTATACCTTGGCATTTTGCTTCTGCACTCATTTTCTCTATGTCCCATCTTATTGCATGCATAACACCTAATAGAGTTATGGCTCATCTTTCTTCTACATTCAGTAGCTCTATGACCAACTTTATTACAAGAGTAACATCTTAAGGAATCTTGATTCATCTTGTTTCTACAATCCACATCTTTATGACCAAACTTATTGCAAGTAAAACATTTACCATTGAAGCCTTGAAAGTACTTGATGTGAGATGGTTGCTTTGTAGTTCGAGGAGGCTTTAAATTCTTCCTCACATTCTCCCTTTATCTTTGGATAGGAGTGAGTTGATCTTCCCTTGTGACTCGATAAGTTTTTCCTTTAGGTTCTTTAGTAAAGGCTTCTTCCTTCTTGATTTTAGACTTTCCTCCTAAATGAAAGTTATCATATAAGTTTGTAGAGGTATTGATCATAGGAATTTTTCCCTTTTCAAAACCAAGACTAGTTTTTTCTTTTACCGACTTTTGAGAGCTTATTATTTCATCAAAAATTGATGCAGAGCGAGCAATAGATCGTGGAAAACTATTTTAACAGTCGACAGTTAACCAGCCACTAACATACATTTTTTGCGTATGTTTTTCCATCGACAAAATCCATCCCATCGGCCAAACTAAAACTCCTCATGCCGATATGAGTATTTTGCTTTAGGTGAACCTCTGAATCCATCGCTTTATTGAACCGGCATTATCTCTGAACCTATCGCTACTCGCCGTACCCTTGAACCTCGGAACCATTGAACCATTAGCCCATTGAACCGTTGAACCGATTCAACGAATGGTTCAACTGTCGCTAGCTCTTTAGCACTATCTCTATCATCGAATGGTTGAACCAAATGGTCGGTTGAACCATTGAACCAGTTCAAAGGTTCAATCAAACACTTAACTGATTCAAATTTTCCTTCAAAGCTTCACTTAACTTCTTGCAAGCATTTGTCGAGCCAAAATGAACCCAATTTACTTGTGAACCATTGAACCTTTCGTCAAAGGTTCAAACAAAGACTTTACCTCTGATTTCAATCAACTGTGGAACCCGACAGACTACCTGCTAACTCCGTTGAACCAAAAATCCATTGAATCTTTGAAAATGGTTCAAACATAGAAATTTTAATTATCTGCGACGCTACTATGCATGACTAAAACCCACACGGCTTCACCAAACTGATTCTCCATAAACATATGAATTTCCTAACTTTCACAACCTAGCACATGAGGATGCTAGGGTTCATCTCAGCATGCTGCGAAACTCGATCCTGCGAAAACAAAATGCACAGAAAAAAAATAGAAAACCTAATCTAATATATATAGCTATTCCACCGATTATGGAGTAATCAACTGGTGGAATGGATTAAAGAACCCATCTCGGTTGTAAACCAGAAAATTGACTACACAAGGAAATCAAACATAAAACAGGATCTTCTTTTATTGCTTCCAGAAATGAAATACAAATATCTGATTTCACAGTTCTAGAACTTTTCTACACACTATTACTTTGATTCCTATCTCTCTCTATAACAATTCCAACCGATCTCTCCAATCGATCTAAACTGAGCTATTTATCTACTTACCAACAATAGTACAGACTTGATTCCCAGCGGCTGGGAGAGATAACCCACTAACAAACTTCTAACAAACTAACAACCTTATCATGATAGATCGACAAGTGTCCTAGGGACTTACAAACAGAAACCAAATTTTAAACACCAAGACAAGTCTGGTCAAACAAACCTTATTACAAAATATATAAAATGCATAAGACTCTAATCTTCTTGGGGTGCTCCTACACCATACTCCCCATGAGGAGAAATCTCAAGTCCACTTGAGATGAGAGTTTGAAGATTTGCACCCTGTTTGATGATCTGTTCTTCATTCATCCAAACTGCATCGGAATCAGGTTTCCCTTGCCAAGCTACCAAGTACTCCATGTACTCTTTGTTCCTGGTCTTCTTTGCCATTCTGGAATCTAAAATCTTCTGTAACATTGGTGGATCATGCTTAGGAATATCATCTTCTACTATGCCCTATAATGGTTCCTATTTGACATCTGCAGAATGTTTGTATGGAGTCAAATCACATACATTGAAAATAGGTGACAATCCAAGATCAGAAGGAAGTCGGATGTCATAAGCATTCTGTCCACATTTCTTCAAAATCTGACATGGTCCAATCTTCCTCTGCATGAGCTTAGTATATTTTCCTTTTGGGAGTCTTTCCTTCTTCAAATTAACCCATACCAAATCTCCAACAGCAAACTGGACATCTCTCTTCTTTTTATTAGCATATTCTTTGTATTTCAAAGTAGTTTGCTGGAGTTGGGTCTTGACTTGATCATGCACCTCTTTGATTGCTGCTGCAAAAGCTTCTCCATCTACACTAATAGACTCTCCTGTAGGTATATCTCTTAATTCCAAAATACCTCTAGGATGGATACCATATACTACCTAAAAAGGTGACTTTCCTGTACTCCTATTGATGGTGTCATTATAAGAAAATTCTGCCTGTGAGAGGATGTTATCCCACTTTTCTCCATGCTACCATGTTAGACACCTTAGCAAATTTCCCATTGAACGGTTAACCACTTCAGTCTGTCCATTAGTTTGAGGATGATAAGTTGATGAGAAGGACAAATTGGTACCAAGCTTCTTCCAAAGAGTCCTTTAAAAATGACCAATTTTACTTAATTTTGCATGGAAAGAAATGTGCCATTTTACTGAATTTGTCTACTACCACAAAAACACTATCATATCCCTTCCTTGTTCTAGGTAAACCCAACACAAAATCCATGCTTATGCTTTCCCATGGTCTAGAAGGAATGGGTAATGGCTGATATAAACCTGCATTAGTAGATCTTCCTTTTGCCTTCTGACAGATCACACATGTCTCCACAAATTTTCTGACATCTGACTATAGCTTTGGCCAAAAGTAATGCCTCTTCACCAGATCAAGAGTCTTATCCAGACCAAAATGTCCTGCCATGGCTCCACAATGTTTCTCCCTAATTATGTTCAGTCTCATAGAACACAGTGGGATACACAACTGTCCTCCTTTGAACAATAATGCATCCTGTATCAGAAATTCAAAATACTCAACATGATATTTATCTCCAAAAGAAGTACACATGTTGTAGATCTCTCCAAAGTCTTCATCAACATCATATATAGTCTTTAAGGAATCAATCCCAACACTTTCCAATTGAATCTAATTTACGGTGAGAGCTCTCCTGCTCAAAGCATCTGCTACCTTATTCTTGACCCCTTTCTTGTGCTTGAGTGTGAAAGTGAAAGCTTGTAAAGTTTCCACCCACTTCATGTGTTGATGGTTCAGCTTTTCTTGGCTGTTTATGAAACTAAGGGCCTGATTATCTGTAAACACTATGAATTCTTTTGGCATCAAGTAATGCCTCCACTTTTTGAGTGACTGGACTAGAGCATACATCTCCAAATCATAGGATGAGTATCTCTTCTTAGCATCATTTAGTTTCTCACTGAAAAATGCAATAGGCCTCCCTTCTTGACTGAGTACTGCTCCAATTACCATGTGACTTGCATCACATTCTACCTGAAAAATCTTATTGAAATCAGGAAGTGCAAGGACTGGTTGTTGTGCCACCTTCTTCTTCAATGTCTCAAACGAATCATCTACTTTTGTTGTCCAAGCAAACCTGCACTTCCGTCCTCCTTTTATGGTGTCAAGCATGGGTGCACAGACATGACTAAACCCTCTTATAAACTTCCTATAGAAGGTTGCTAACCCATGGAAACTTCTGACATCATTCCTGGTTCTAGGAGTTGGCCAAGACAATATGGCACTTACCTTCTCTTGATTCAGTTTGCCGTGTGAGATGACAAAACCCAAGTAGATGATCTCCTCCTGCATGAATAAACACTTGTCCAAGTTGATCATTAACTGCTCGTCATGTAACCTTTTGAGGACCAGGTCTATATGTTTGAGGTGTTCTTCCCTTGTATTACTGAATATCAGAATGTCATCGAGATATACTATGACAAATTTACTCATAAATTCTCTCAAGACCTCATTCATCAACCTCATAAAGGTACTAGGAGCATTGGATAAACCAAAAGGCATGACCTTCCACTCATACAACCCTTCATTGGTTTTAAATGCCATTTTCCATTCATCCCCTAGCCTAATCCTGATATGATGATAGCCACTTTTTAAATCTATTTTTGTGAAATATTTGGCACCTCCTAAACAATCAAGCAAATCCTCTATCCTAGTTATGGGGAACCTATACCTGATTGTGATCTTGTTAATAGCCCTTGAATCAGTGCAAAGCCTCCAGGTGCTTTCTTTCTTTGGTGCTAGTACAACTGGTACTGCACATGGACTTAAACTCTTGCCAATTAGGCCTGTCTCCAACAATTCCTCAATCTGCCTTGCTACCTCTACATTTTGTTCTGGTGTAAGCTTGTATGCTGCCTTGTTTGGAAGTGTAGATCCTGGGATTAGATCTATGCAATGACTGATGTCCCTTAGAGGTGGTAGGGACCTTGGCATTCCATCAGAGATGATGCCTTTGTATTTGTCTAATAATTCTTGGACAGCAAGGTCTATGAACCTTTGCCTCTTCTCCCCCTTGACTTCTTGTTGCTGTTCCTTATCCACTTTTAGGCATGGAATTAGAGCATATGCAACTGCTCCTTCTTCTGCTATCTGTGTCATAAACTGTTTGCCTTCTACCATCATCACCTTGACTTCTTTCCCTTTTGAATCTACCTCCTTCTCCATTAATGGTAGTAACTCTATCTTCTCACCATCCTTGGTGATTGAATAGGTGTTTCTAACTCTATCATGTTGGCCTTTCAAATCGTATTGCCATGGTCTTCCAAGTAGGAGATGGCAAGCATCCATCTGAGCTATGTCAAACAATAATCTGTCCTTGTATGGTACAATTTAAAACTCCACCCAAGCCTGTTCTTCCACAACTATTTGTTGACCCTGAGTGAGCCATGAGATCTTGTATGGACAGGGATGTGGTAGCCTTCTAAGCTTAATCTTTTCTATCATTTCAATAGACACAAAATTTTCAGTAGATCCAGAGTCAATCAGAACTTTACATACCTTTCCTCCTATCTTGCAAGTAGTTTTGAAAAGAGATTTTCTTTGTGGGGGTTCTCTGTCAGGTACCTTCATAGTGGCCATTACTCTCCTGATCATCAAAGCTTCTCCTGTCTCCGGATACCCATATCTGATAGTATCATTCACACTTTGATAAGTGTTGGAGCTTGTTGCACTTTGACAATCAGATTCTTGGATCAGATTTGTCCTCCTTTCTCCCCCTGAATGTGTTGCTTTTTCTGGACATCTACTGGCTATGTGGCCTTCCTGATTGTAATTGTAACATCTGATAGCTCCTCTGCCCTAAGATCTCCCTTTGAATGGTGGTCTTCTGCCCCTAAAATTTCCTTTTTGATCATAACTTCCCTTTTGAGTTTGACTGTTGTCTCCTTTGCTACTCTCTTGATTGGTTTCACCTTGGAATCCAAATCCATTTCCTCTACCTCTGAAAGGACTTCTTCCTCCTCTTTGCTGTCTTCCTCTTCCTCTATTGTTCTTCTCTTGCCTTCTCTTTAGTTTCTCTTCCACCTTGAGTGCTAATTTTTAGCACTTCTGAACTGTATCTGGATTATGCAGATTTAGGTCTTCTTGGATGGCAAATCTCAACCCATTGAGATACCTAGCTACCTTCTCTTCCTAATTCTCCTTCACCTTTGTCTTGAGACATAGTTTCATGAACTCTTCAGTGTATGCACTGACATCTAACTCCTTCTACTTTAGATTTTGTCTCCTCTTATGTAATTGGATGTTGTAATCCAATGGAACATACGCTTCCTTTACTAAAACCATCATCTTCTTCCACGTAGTAACTCTGTTATTTCCTTCTTTCACCCTGTCATCTTGGATGAAATTCCACCAGGTTAGTGCAGCTCCTTTCATTTTGGATTGAGCTATCTTCACTCTTTGGTGGTCTGGTATTTCCTCTGTTTCAAAGAAATTGTTCAAGGAGTCTATCCACTCCATCACTGAATCAGGTTCCATTTTTCTTGCAAACACTGGCAGGTCTATTTTCATATCCATGGTCCTTCGCTCCATAGATTTGAGGGCATTAAGTAAGGGTCTCTGGTCTACATGAACCTCTATCTCTTCCTACCTAGGGATATCCTCTTCATCCCTATCTTCTCATTCACCAGAATCTTTTCCCCTTCTGACTCTGTCCCTCAATTTTTCCAACTCATCTTTCAATGCCTGATTCTGAGCACTAATTGCTTTGTTCTCTACAATCTACTTCTTTACCAGGACAGCTAATTCAGCATTGGTCATCCTTGTTGGGTACTCTTCTGACCCTTCTCCTTCTGACATTTTGTTGTCTTCTTCTTCCCAAAAGATACAACCTTTGCTCTCATACCACTATGATGCAGAGCGGGCAGCGGATCGTGGAAAACTGTTTTAACAGTCGGTAGTTAACCAGCCACTAACATACATTTTCTGCATATGTTTTTCCATCGACAAAATCCATCCCATCGGCCAAACTAAAACTCCTCACGCCGATATGAGTATTTTGCTTGAGGTAAACCTCTGAATCCATCACTTTATTAAACCAACGCTATCTCTGAACCTATCACTGCTTGCCGTACCCTTGAACCTTAGAACCATTGAACTATCAGCTGGCTGAACCGTTGAACCGATTCAATGAATGGTTCAACTGTTGCTAGCTCTTTGGCACTGTCTCTATCGCCGAATGGTTGAACCAAATAGTCGGTTGAACCATTGAACCCTTTGAACCGTTGAACCGGTTCAAAGGTTCAATCAAACACTTAACCGATTCAAAACTTCCTTCGAAGCTTCACTTAACTTCTTGCAAGCATTTGTTGAGCCAAAATGAACCCGATTTACTTGCGAACTGTTGAATCTTTCGTCAAAGGTTCAAACAAAGACTTTTCCTCTAATTTCAATCAACTACGGAACCCGACAGACTACCTGCTAACTCCGTTGAACCGAAAATCCATTGAATCTTTGAAAACGGTTCAAACATAGAAATTTTAATTATCTGCGATGCCACTATGCATGACTAAAACCTATGCGGCTTCACCAAACTGATTCTCCATAAACATATAGATTCCCTAACTTTCACAACCTAGCACATGAGGATGTTAGGGTTCATCTCAGCATGTTGCGAAACTCCATCCTGCAAAAACAAAATGCACAAAAACAAAATAGAAAACCTAATCTAATATATACATCCATTCCACTGATTACGAAGTAATCAACCAGTGGAATGGAATAAAGAACCCATCTCGGTTGCAAACCAGAAAATTGACTACACAAGGAAATCGAACATAAAACATGATCTTCTTTTATTGCTTCCAGAAATGAAATACAAATATCTTATTTCATAGTTCTAGAACTTTTCTACACACTATTTCTTTGATTCCTATCTCTCTATAACAATTTCAACCGATCTCTCCAATCGATCTGAACTGAGCTATTTATCTACTTACCAACAGTAGTACAGACTTGATTCCCAATGGCTGGGAGATAATTCCAAGCGGCTGGGAGAGATAACCCACTAACAAACTTCTAACAAACTAACAACCTTATCATGATAGATCGACAAGTGTCCTAGGGACTTACAAATAGAAACTGAATTTCAAACACCAAGACAAGTCTGGTCAAACAGACCTTATTACAAAATATATAAAATGCATAAGACTCTAGTCTTCTTGGGGTGCTCCTGCACCAAGAATATTAGTTCCTCTTTCTATTTTTAGTCGCTTGTCAATCTATTCATTTACCTTTTCCAGTTCCTTCCTTAGAGTGACAACTTCCTCTTCAAGTTTTAAACATTTAGTTGATTCCTCATTGAGCTTGATATTTAAGAAATCTTCAATCCTTTTTCCTTCTTCAACCATGACCTTTAAATTTGAGATAATGTCTTCAGCCTCCTTGAGCTTGTCACTTCCTTTATATCCTTCTATCAGAGTTTTGAGTTTGTCCACTACTTCTTTTGATTCTTTGGCCTTTGCCTTCAATTTGTCAATTGTTTCTTTTGCCTTTTCGAGCATGTCTTCATAGTCCAAGTTTAGTTCTTTTGCTTCCTCTAGATCATTGAGAGTTGTCTTGACTTCTTCTTCAAGGTCTACTTCATTTTCAAGATCAGGTTTAGGTACAAATACATCATTGTCCAACACTTCAGATTCCATGTGTTCAAGTGGAGGATCTACCTCAACGGTCAAGCTTCTTAGAGGTACTCGGCTCTAATACTAATTGTCGAACACAATGGGGTGTTGAGAGGGGGGGGGGGGGGTGAATCAACACACTTAAAAACTTTAGCCAAACGTTTACTGATAAAACTGAACAACTTTGAGAACATGGAAGAAAACATGCAATTCAGGAGTCAACACATAACACTAGTATTTTTGCATGGAAAATCCTAAAATAGGGAAAAACCACAGTGAGGATTAGCTCACAATATAATATGCTCATTGCAAAGATTATTACAACATTATTTTAGGGCTTCAACCCAAGGAAGCTACTACTCCTTGATTTACAACTTTGATTTAGGGTTGTAACCCAAGGAAGTTACTACTCCCTGAATACTTAAAGCTCACTGCTATTACAATGATAATATAGAAATGCGGACTGCTAGGGAAAAATGATGGAGAATGATTGTCATTGATGTCAAAAAGGTCTTGCAGGTTTGCATTGTGTTGGTTTTGATAGGAATTGTTCATGTTCATATTCATGGTTTGAATTGATCAGGATATCTTTAAGATTGTCTCAGAATGGATTCTCATGTTTAGTGTGTCTCAGAATGGATTCTCATATTTGATCTTGTTTATGAAAGAAGGAAAATTCAAGAGGTTGATGTAGGTTGAGGTTATGCTTCAAATGATAAGATTACTTGGTTCCCTGATTTTCATGGTATTGATATTTGAAATAATTGTCAGGAGTTTGTTTCAGATATTTCATCATTAGGAGTTTGGCATCACAAGTTTGGGTGTTATTGTTGTAGGATGTTTCAAGTTTTTAAGAAAAGATTCTTGTTCAGGAAAGAGTTACCTTGGTTATACTTTTTCAGAATCTTAAGATGTCATGCTTCAGAGAAGTAAGTGCAAAGAGTTGTTATGCTTCATCTTCAAAGGACAAATTTGACAATGTCACTATGGCTATGTGGCTATATATGACTATGCACATTTATGGATATAAGGATATAAGGTGATTTTTATTCCTTAAGAAATTATATAGAGTTGACAAGTTGCAGTATAGAGTTGACAAATGGTAGTGTGCTAAGCTATGTAAGCTTCTGAAGTGTTTTGAATTTCCTAAATTCTAACACATTATCTATTTTTCTACCTATCATATAACATATACCTTTATCTATTCTTTCGGTGACTTGTTATTACAAGTCATATCACTTATGTTGACCTTTTGGAGGGGTTCGGGGTCATGTATATGACCGGGCAACTAAGGATGTTTACCTATGTTTCAAAGTTCCTTTATAAAGTTTGAGCGCCAAATGTGGAGTGGGCGGGCTTTCAAAGTCTTTAATTTTAAATTTCTTTCACCGCCAAAAGCAAAATGGGCACATAGGTTAAAGGAGAGCATGGGGTATGTTTTAAACTTAGAAACTTTCAAAGTTTTTATTTAGCTCGATTTTCTTAAGGAATTCCAAATGCCACGATGCATTTTTCAAGGGAGAAATCAATGATTTAAATGTTTTAAAACAAAGGCATCATAGTTATTAAAGTTTCTAAAATGCCAATCCCTAAGCCTTTGATGGCTTTAATTCTTTTTAGAAACTTGTTTAAATACTAAGTGGTCGGCCCCTAAAAATGGAGAGTTTTTTTTGTGGTGATAAGTTTTTTTAAAAAAAAATAAAATTAGAAATTGATTTTTCTAATTTAACAACTCTAATTTTTTTTTTTGGAGGATATTGGAAGATAGAAAAGAGATAACATCAAAATTTTTGAGGAGGATTTTTTTAAGAAAAATTGGTGAATTCTTTATTCTTGAAGGACATGAAAGGTCATAAGAAGATGTTTTTGAATAATTTGGAAAATGTTTTTTTAAGATATTATTTTTGTGAGCAGGGCATTGGATGCAGATTTTTAGTTTTGAAAATGATATTTTTGCAAATTGAAAATATTGTTTTAATCCAAAGAGAGATTGAAGATTCTCTTGCAGATTGAGAAGAAGAAGAAGCTCAAGGGTTTTGAATGTAAAAGCTTGGAAGTTTTTAAGGAGATTTTTTACAGATGATTTGTTTTGAGATGTGGAATATGAAGATTTATTTTCTTTGCAGATTGGAGGATACAAAAAGGAGATTCAAGATGAAAATTGAAAAGAAAATGTTTTTATTTTGTAGAAATGTAATTTGTTGCAGGATAAAAAGAGGATACAAGAAGAGTTTTTATTTTACAGGGCACTGATTAATATTATTGAAGATTTTTTTTGTATAGATAAATTGTTTATGCAGATGTCAAGGGTCAGAAGGTGAAATTGACACAAAAATAAAGAAGAAGCTTTTGAAGAGAAGAGGAATATCAAAAGTCTTTTTATTTACAATAATCTTTCAGGTGCATTGATGCAACCTTATAAATAGACAGAGATGAAACATACAGTGGTATGAAGTGTTGTTGAAAATCAAGCAGTGTTGTTGAGAATCAAGCAGTGTTGTTGAGAATCAAGCAGTGTTGGTGTTGTAGAGTTGATCATGATACAGGATTGAAATATCTAAGTTTGTATATGATTTGGGAATGGTCATTTAACAGACACATGACAGAGAATAAATGTTATGTATTGAAACAGAGAAACCCTCTGAATTTGTGTTTTCAGTTTGTTCTGTAATAGGGGTTGGTGCTCCTTGAAGCTGGTGCTTCTAAATAGTATGCTAGTGAGGCTTGTAGGTCAGTGAGACCTCAATAGTCAGTGAGACATAATATTCAGCCAGTGAGGCTTTGTAAGATGTTTTCAAAGTTAAGCCAGTGAGGCACTTCATGAGTGGTTTTTCTACCCAAAGAGGGTTTTCCACTCCAGTAATTCTTATGTTAATGATATGCTTCTATGTGTGTTTTTGCTTCTATGTTAAGATTTATCTCTATGTGGTCCTGCTCATAATTTTCACTATCAAACTTGTACATATATGTGTAATAGTTTATTGATGACTTTCTCTTTTTGAGTCTTGTAAATCAAAAGTTATAATAAGTTGCAAAAAATCTACACAACACTGATTCACCCCCCCTCTCAGTGTTGTCCAAACTCCTACAAAAAACACATCTGTTGTATGCTAATGGTGCAGTTTGCTTGTTCTTGTTTAATATTTGCCTTTAAACTGATTTTGCATATTTCATATCATCAACTTCTCTTCTATAATTCTACTTACTTTCCTTCATTTCCAAATGAATTATATCTTCTATATATACCCTTTGCAAGATCTTGAAACATTGATTAGGTCGGCAACAAGAGTAATACAAAGTGTAATGTTTAGCTAATAACCAGTCGACCATAACACATGTGAAATGATAGAAACGTTTGTTGTGGACCTCAAGGCCATGTGAAAAACATCAAGACACACCTTTCCACATCTTTCAGACTTGGAGAAATTGGTTAGGAGCCTCTACATGCACTAGGTATTTAACTAGTCAGATCATACTACTTAACAATGTCAACTATTCATCTTTTAACTGCCAAGGAGAAGCCAAAACCTCAATGTGGACCAAGGATTCAATCATACACCAAATTAAAAACATCCATACACCTTTCTAGAAGGGTATCATACCAAACTATGCATCCACAAGATAGGAAATATATCAATATGTAGAGAACAGGGTCTTCGGGACCATATGTGATCCTTCACAATCTAAAATATGAAGTTGTGGTGAAGTATAGAGCCTGAAATCTTTTGAGAATGTATAAAGACATCAATCTATGCAACTCATCAAATTCAAACACCTTTTTATGGATTTTTCAGAGGAATTCAAAAATGGCTTAAGTATTTACAGTTCTGCAAGACAGTTATATCTGAATTCTACTTGCAAACAGGAATGCTTGATGCGGTACTGGAGAATAAAGAATATCTTCATGTGGATCATACCTGATGTATTATGGACCATGTAGAATCTTTGCATAAGCTTTGATAATAGAAATATATAAGTTTCACATTCTGAAGAACTTAACGTGTGTCTGCAGGCTTTGAAATACAGTGTGATGCCTTTGTCTTTTGAGTAAAGTCTTTGCAGACCATAGAAACACTTGAAACTTCATCATATCATATAACATACAAACCTTAGTCATTCCTTAGAACTACATGGTAATAATATCTCTTCTAGAGGAATGCAGAGCATTCCATTATCTCCCTAATATTTCTCTATTGCAAGTATGTGCTAATAAGTGTTGTCATTGATGTCAACAATCTTATGTTGTCATTGGTGTCAACTATGTCTTATGACGAGGTTGTTGTTGTTTGATTCATTTGATTTAATAAATGTGGTTTGGTTTCTTTGTAGAGGTGCTAAATATGTTGAGGATATGCTAATGTTGTTAGGTTTCCATGTGCTTTTGAGAAAATTTGATTAATTATGGAAACAACGTGTTGAAGAAGTCTTTTGGCTTACAGAGTAATGTTTGAGCTTTTTCTCCACATTTCTTTTGCATTGGAGATCTAAGTGTGTGTCGTGGATATGTTGTTTAGAAGTGTTTAAATATGCTAAATTTAGAATTTGGTGCTCCGGATCATTGTGCAGTAAAAGTTGTGTTTACCAGTTCAAAGAACAGTGTTTGACAGTGGTTGTAGTATGTCTAGGAGAAAGTATTTTGCTCCGCATTTATTCGCAGAGTGGTTTCAAGTGTTTTGGTTCTAGTTGTGTGTTTATGAGGTCCTTATCTATCTTTAATCTAGAAGGTTTGAGATTTGATGCTTCGAAAAGTGATTTCTTATGTAGAAGAGTTTGACGATGTTGTTTGTAAGCAGAATGTGAACTTTCCTTAGGTGAAAGTTGTTGTGGTTGAATTTGTTGGTCTTTAGGTAACTTCAAGATGTTCATGGATGTTTCTAGATTTGTTAAAGCTTTATGTAAGATCCTCAAGGTGTGTTTACCTTTGAGGAAGTGTGTGCTTAGAAGTTCATAGTGTTAACACAAGTTTAGTCAACTTAGTTGTTAACACTAATTGCAGTTATGCTTCATTGATTGTGAAAATGTGATGAAGTGTGTAAGAGTGGATTTAGGTCCATTCTAAGGCATGGTGTGTTCTGCATTCATTCATTTCCTCTAGGGGAAAGTTTTGGTCTAGACCTAATTTGAATTTTATGAGTGAAGATGTGTTGCTAACCTTAGAGATTGATTTCAAGGTTGAGTGCGGTATAAATAAGTGTCAATAGTTCATGTGTGGGTGTGAGCATGGTGGATATGATGTGCATGATGTGCATTTGATTGAGGCAGCAATAGATTTCATGTGTTAGACTACTAGATTCAATGAGAAGGTGTCTACTATTTTTCGGTGATGTTGCAAAGGTGTTGTTGGTTTTGTGATGGATATTGAGCTTCATTGGAACTGAACTCCATGCATAGGTTAGATGCAATTATATCAGTTCAAATCCTAGCAATGAGATACTCTTCTCTTCTATCTTTCTTTCTCAATGGGTAGTGAGTCCACTTGGATAGTGAGTCGCCTGGAGTGGGCATTCTCTCTTTGGCAGTGAGCCTTTTGTAATTCAATATTACTACTACATTATATTGTGAGCTAATCCTCACCGTGGTTTCTCCCTTGTAGGATTTTCCACATAAAAATTTTGTGTTCTCTTGTGTGTGGTGTTGTTATGATTCAGTTTCTATTATTTGCTTTTCATGCTTAATCATCATAACATGTTTAAAGGATTAAGGTGGATTTGAATGTTTGTGAGGGTTTAAAATTTAAAGATACAACTAATTCTCCACCCCCCTCTCAGTTGTCTTGTGCATTCAACAATTGGTATCAGAGAAAGTTTCCTTTGAAGAAAGCTTAATAGATTGAGGTAGATCAAGGATGTCGTACAAGAAGCAAATTCCCTTGTTTGATGGATCAGACTATGCACTCTGGAAGGTAAGAATGGAAGCCTTTCTAGTTGCTCTTGGTTATGAGGTTTCAAAATGCATCAAGCCTAATTACACTATAGCTCAAAATAATATATATACTGAATAAGAAATCAAAGCCACTGAAATAGATGGTAAGGCAAAACATACTCTCCTAAGTGGACTTACAAATTCTGAGTTGGTGAAAGTTATGAATTTGAAGACTACTAATGAGATTTGGAAAAAGTTGGAAAGTATTTATGGAGGAGATGATAAGGTCAAACAATCTAAAATACAGAATTTGAAGCTCGCTTTTGAGACCATGCAAATGTCTAAAGATGAAAATATTACAAGTTACTTATAGAAGGTGGATGAAGTTTTCAATAGCATCAAAGGACTTGGCAGAAGTATAGATGATAACGAAGTGATATTTAAGGTACTCAGATCTCTTCCTAAAGCTTACAGTCATAAGGTTTCTATCATTGAAGAATTATAGATTTTGAATCTGTTTACCAAAGATCAGTTGCTTGGAACCCTAACTACTTTTGAAATAAGAAATTTTGGCACAACTAGTGGAATTGCAAAGAATGAGACTACCTTTAAAGCTAGCAAATCAGAGAAGATTGTAGAATCAAATATGGAAGACCTTGATAAGGTGGAAGATAACTTTGTGAGAAGGATGAAAAAGGGCACTAGAAAGTTTAGTGGTAAGTTTCCTTTTAAATGTTTTAGTAGTGGAAAGATAGGTCATTATGCTTCAAGATGTCCAGACAAAGCTCTAAGAATTTAGAATAGGGAAAACAAAGGTAAGATTATTAAGAAAAGTTACTATGTTAGAGAAGATGCAAGTATATCTGATGATGAATCTACTTATGAGGATGATAATGGTAATGAATGCTTATTCATAGCCCTAAGAGATGAAACTGTCTCTACTAACTCTAGAATATGTGTGAAGAAAAAGGGTCCGGAAGTAGGTACTAACCCTGAAGGCACTGTAATGTCTACTCTTCATGCTAGGAGTGAAAAGGATGACTAGTTCATTGACAGTGGATGCTCAAATCATATGACAGGTGATAAGAGTAAGTTTGTTAAACTTGAAAATTTTGATGGTGTGTAGTAAGGTTTGGTGGTGATGAAGTTACTAAGATTTGTTGAAAAGGTTCAATTAGTTTTGATGGAAAGAATAACACTGATGATGTTCTTTATGTCAAAGGCTTAAAGTATAATATCTTGAGTGTTGGACAGATGTGTAGCAAGTGTTACAAGCTTATGTTTCAGGATGATGGCTGTGAGATCAGATGTGCATGATGTGCATTTGATTGAGGCAGCAATAGATTTCATGTGTTAGACTACTAGATTCAATGAGAAGGTGTCTACTATTTTTCGGTGATGTTGCAAAGGTGTTGTTGGTTTTGTGATGGATATTGAGCTTCATTGGAACTGAACTCCATGCATAGGTTAGATGCAATTATATCAGTTCAAATCCTAGCAATGAGATACTCTTCTCTTCTATCTTTCTTTCTCAATGGGTAGTGAGTCCACTTGGATAGTGAGTCGCCTAGAGTGGGCATTCTCTCTTTGGCAGTGAGCCTTTTGTAATTCAATATTACTACTACATTATATTGTGAGCTAATCCTCACCGTGGTTTCTCCCTTGTAGGATTTTCCACATAAAAATTTTGTGTTCTCTTGTGTGTGGTGTTGTTATGATTCAGTTTCTATTATTTGCTTTTCATGCTTAATCATCATAACATGTTTAAAGGATTAAGGTGGATTTGAATGTTTGTGATGGTTTAAAATTTAAAGATACAACTAATTCTCCACCCCCCTCTCAGTTGTCTTGTGCATTCAACAATTGGTATCAGAGAAAGTTTCCTTTGAAGAAAGCTTAATAGATTGAGGTAGATCAAGGATGTCGTACAAGAAGCAAATTCCCTTGTTTGATGGATCAGACTATGCACTCTGGAAGGTAAGAATGGAAGCCTTTCTAGTTGCTCTTGGTTATGAGGTTTCAAAATGCATCAAGCCTAATTACACTATAGCTCAAAATAATATATATACTGAATAAGAAATCAAAGCCACTGAAATAGATGGTAAGGCAAAACATACTCTCCTAAGTGGACTTACAAATTCTGAGTTGGTGAAAGTTATGAATTTGAAGACTACTAATGAGATTTGGAAAAAGTTGGAAAGTATTTATGGAGGAGATGATAAGGTCAAACAATCTAAAATACAGAATTTGAAGCTCGCTTTTGAGACCATGCAAATGTCTAAAGATGAAAATATTACAAGTTACTTATAGAAGGTGGATGAAGTTTTCAATAGCATCAAAGGACTTGGCAGAAGTATAGATGATAACGAAGTGATATTTAAGGTACTCAGATCTCTTCCTAAAGCTTACAGTCATAAGGTTTCTATCATTGAAGAATTATAGATTTTGAATCTGTTTACCAAAGATCAGTTGCTTGGAACCCTAACTACTTTTGAAATAAGAAATTTTGGCACAACTAGTGGAATTGCAAAGAATGAGACTACCTTTAAAGCTAGCAAATCAGAGAAGATTGTAGAATCAAATATGGAAGACCTTGATAAGGTGGAAGATAACTTTGTGAGAAGGATGAAAAAGGGCACTAGAAAGTTTAGTGGTAAGTTTCCTTTTAAATGTTTTAGTAGTGGAAAGATAGGTCATTATGCTTCAAGATGTCCAGACAAAGCTCTAAGAATTTAGAATAGGGAAAACAAAGGTAAGATTATTAAGAAAAGTTACTATGTTAGAGAAGATGCAAGTATATCTGATGATGAATCTACTTATGAGGATGATAATGGTAATGAATGCTTATTCATAGCCCTAAGAGATGAAACCGTCTCTACTAACTCTAGAATATGTGTGAAGAAAAAGGGTCCGGAAGTAGGTACTAACCCTGAAGGCACTGTAATGTCTACTCTTCATGCTAGGAGTGAAAAGGATGACTAGTTCATTGACAGTGGATGCTCAAATCATATGACAGGTGATAAGAGTAAGTTTGTTAAACTTGAAAATTTTGATGGTGTGTAGTAAGGTTTGGTGGTGATGAAGTTACTAAGATTTGTTGAAAAGGTTCAATTAGTTTTGATGGAAAGAATAACACTGATGATGTTCTTTATGTCAAAGGCTTAAAGTATAATATCTTGAGTGTTGGACAGATGTGTAGCAAGTGTTACAATCTTATGTTTTAGGATGATGGCTGTGATATCAGAAAAAGCTTCAAAATAATAATTACTGCTGGAAAGAGGACAGGTGGAAATGTTTATCATCTCAAAGGTGGTGTTAGTTATTGCCTTATGACTCCTAGATCAGTGAGGGTTGGCTATGGCATAGAATATTGTGTCACATCAATTTTGATAGCATGGTAAGGATAAGTTCAGCTCAAGTTGTCAGAGATTTGCCAAAGATTACAAAGCCCATCAATGTTGTTTGTAAGGAATGTCAAATTGGAAAGCAAACAAGAAGAAGCTTCAAAGTCAAGGATCAATCATCTAATAGACTATTGGAATTGGTACATACAGATCTTTGTGGTCCTACAAAAGTAAGGAGTTTTCAAGGTGATAGGTATTTTATGTTATTTATTGATGATTGCTCTAGAATGACATGGGTTACTTTTCTTAAAGAAAAATCAAAAGCCCTAGATAAGTTTAAAGCATTTAAAGCAATATTTGAAAATGAAATGGGTATGAAGATCAAATGTTTGAGGTCTAAAATAGGTGAAGAATTTACTTCTAATGCTCATTTAACATGTTTTGTGAGAATCATGGGATAAAGAGGCATTAATCTACTCCTAGGACTCCTCAGTAGAATGGAGTAGTTGAAAGGAAGAACATGACTATTCAAGAAGTTGCAAGGACAATGATAAAAGAAGCAAACCTACCAAAAGTCTACTAGAGAGAAGTAAGTCATAATGTTCTCTACATACAAAATAGATTTCAAGTGAAAGCAAATGACACAAAGACTCCCTATGAGCTATGGTATGGAAGGATTCCTACTAATAAATATTTCAAAGTCTTTGAAAGAAAATGTTATATAACAAGAGATGAAGATCTAGGAAAGTTTGATGCAAGATGCGATGAAGGCATTTTACTTGGATACTCTAACAAAAGCAAGGCTTACTGGTGCTATAACAAGAAGCTAAGAAAGATTGTTGAGAGTGTGAATGTGAAGGTTGATGAAGACATATAGAAGATTTCAAAGGCAAATGATTATGAATCAAATGAGTCTTCTTCCAGTGAAGAAGAAGAAAAAGCTAAACAAAAGGAAGAGCAAGTTGAAGAGGAAGAAGCTTTGGTGAAGACTCCTAAAACTCGCAAGTATGTGTGGAAGGATCATTTTGAAGACCAAATCATTGGTGATAAGAGCAAAGGTGTATTGACAAGAAGTAGAGCTACTGAAGAATAGGTAAATCTATGCTTACTTTCTAAAGTTAAACCTAAAATAGTGGTTGAGACATGCAAGGATGAGAATTGGATCAAGGCAATGGAAGAAGAACTAATACAGATTGAGAAAAAATAGACTTGGAAACTTGTCCCCAGACCAAAGAACAAAAATGTGGTTGAAACTAAGTGGGTATTCCAGAACAAATTGAATGAGAATGGAGAAGGAGTAAGAAATAAGGCAAGACTTGTATGTAAAGTCTACTCACAAGTGGAAGGAATAGACTATGAGGAAATGTATGCTCTACTGGCAAGAATGGAGGCCATTAGGATGTTTTTAGCTTTTACAACACATATGGATTTCAAAGTATATCAAATGGATGTGAAGTCTACTTTGTTGAATGGGGAACTAAAAGAGGAAGTGTATATAGAGTAACTAGAAGGATTTTAGTTGTTAGATAAGCCAGATATGGTTTACAGGTTGAAGAAGGCATTATATGGATTGAAGCAAGCTTCCAGAGCTTGGTATGCAAGGTTAGATAGGTACTTATTACAACAAAGATTCAATAAAGGCTCCACAAATAGCAAATTGTACATCAAAGTAAGTGGAGATCAAACTATGATTGTGGAAGTGTATGTAGATGACATGATTTTTGGTGGAAATGAAGGCATGTGTAAGAGATTTGTAGATGAGATGCATAAAGAGTTTGAAATGTCAATGTTTGGGGAAATGAATTTCTTTCTTGGCTTACAAATCAACCAGACATATAAAGGAATTTTAATTTCTCAGTCCAAGTATGTAAAATAGTTGTTAAAGAAGTTTGGGATGGAAGATTCTAAACCAATTTGTACCCCTATGGCTACTGGTTGTAAGTTGAGTAAGAATAATGAATCTCTGAAGGCTAATCAAAGCAAGTACATATCAATGATTAGAGGATTACTGTATCTGACTACTACTAGACCAGACATTATGCATGTAGTTTGTCTTGTGGCTATATTTTATGCACATCCTAGAGAGTCATGCATGTTATGGTAGTTAAGAGGATATTCATTGGAAGGGAACTCTTGATAATGGCTTGTGGTATCCAAAAGATACTAACTTTACTCTAAGTGCTTATACATATGCAGATTGGGCTGGTTGTGTTGACGATAGGAAAAGTACAAGCAGTGGTGCATTCTTTCTTGGATGCAGGTTGGTGTCTTGGCTAAGTAAGAAACAAGATTCAGTGTCTTTATCTACTATAGTGGAAGAGTATATTGTTGTAGCATCATGTTTCACATAGGTGTTATGGAGGAGACAAACCTTGAAGGATATCAAAGTTGTGTATGATGAACCAATTCCCATCTTTTGTGATAATACAAATGCCATCAACATTTCAAAGAATCTAATGATGCATTCAAGGAGAAAGCATATTTCAATCAGGTATCACGTTATGAGAGATAATGTTGCAGGGAATGAGGTAAAACTTGATTATGTGCCTTTAAAGGATAAGGTTGCTAACATATTTACTAAGGCCCTTCCTAAGGATACATTTGAGTATCTCTAGGAGAAGTTAGGAGTTATTGCCCCTCCTTTGAACTAGATGCATAAGGAGATGCATCAGTCCAGTGTGCTTCAATATTCATTCTTTTATGGATGGATGGTGAAGGCTACCTCTCAGGGGGAGAAGGTAGTGGCATTGATGATTGTTGCAGTCAGGAGGAGTATTCAGAGTAGTAGAGAATAGTGCAAGTATGTGTAGTATCATAAAATCTAGAGTTGTGTCACCCTTTGCCATTGATGTCAAAGGGGGAGAGAGGGAGCATTAAAAGGGAAAGTAAGATGTGTAAAAGAAAGGGGGAGTGTAAGAAAGTAAAGAATATTGGTGTAGAGTTGTCTCTTGATGGTTTTTCACATCATGTGTTTCCATCAATTACAAAGGGGGAGATTGTTGCAAGTATGTGCTAATCGGTGTTGTCACTGATGTCAACAAGATTGTGTTGTCATTAGTGTCAACTGTGTCTTCTGATGAGGTGGTTGTTGTTTGATTCAACTTCTTTGCTAAAGGTGGTTTGGTTTCTTTGTAGAGGTGTTGAAGATATTGAGGAAATGCTTATGTTGTTAGGTTTCCAAGTGCTTTTGAGAAATTTTGATTAATTATGGAAATAGTGTGTTGAAGAAGCCTTCTGGCTTACAGAGTATTGTTCGAGTTTTTTCTCTACATTTCTTTGTGTTGGAGATTTGATTGTGTGGATTGGATATGTTTTTAGAAGTGTTTGAAGATGATAAATCTAGAATTTGGTTCTCCGGATCATCATGCAGTAAAAGTTGTGTTCACCAGTTCAAAGAACAGTGTTTAACACTTGTTGCAGTGTGTCTGGGAGAAAGTGTTTTTCTCCACATTTCTCCATAGAGAGGTTTCAGGGGTTATAGTTCTAGTTGTGTTATTATGAGGTCCTTATCTATCTTAAATCTAGAAGGTTTGAGATTTGATGCTCCAAAAAGTGATTTCTTGTGTAGCAGAGTTCGATAATATTGTTTGTAAGTAGAATGTGAACTTTCTTCAGGTGAAAGTTGTTGCGGTTGAATTTGTTGGTCTTCAAGGAACTTCAAGATGTTCATGGATGTTTCTAGATTGTGTTAAATCTTGTGTAAGTTCCTCAAGGTGTGTATACCTTTGAGGAAGCATGTGCTTAGAAGTTCATAGTGTTAACACAAGCTTCGCTGACTTGGTTGTTTACACTAATTGTGGTTATGCTTTGATGATTGTGAAAGCATGATGAAGCATGTAAGAGTGGATTTAGGTTCATGCTAAGGTGTAGTATGGTCTTCATTCATTCCTTTCCTCCATGGGAATGTTTAGGTCTAGACCTAATTTGAATTTTATGAGCGAAGATGTGTTGCCAAACTTGGAGCTTGATTTCAAGGTTGAGGCTGGTATAAATAAGTGTCAAGAGTTCATGTGTGTGTGCGAAAATTGGGGATATGATGTGTGTGATGTGAATTTGATCAAGGTAGCAAGAGCTTTCATGTGTTAGACTACTATATGTAGTAAGCAGAAGGTGTCTACTATTTTTCGATGATGCTGCGAAGGTGTTGCTAGTTTTGTGATGGATATTGAGCTTCATTAGAACTAAACTCCATGCATAGGTTAGATGCAATTATATCAGTTCAAATCCTAGCAGTGAGCCACTCTTCTCTTCTATGCTTCTTTCTCAGTGGGCAGTGAGCCCACTTGGACAGTGAGTGCCTTGTAGTGAGCATTATATCTTTAGCAGTGAGCATTTTGTAATTCAGTATTTCCACTACATTATATTGTGAGCTAATCCTCACGGTGGTTTTTCTCTTTTATTGTTTTCCATGTAAAAATATGGTGTTCTCTTGTGTGTGGTATTGTTATGATTTAGTTTTTGTTATTTTCTTTTCATTCTTAATCATCGTAACATGTCTAAAGGATTAATGTGGATCTGAATGTTTCTGAGGGTTTGAAATTTAAAGATACAACTAATTCACCCCCCTCTCAATTATCTTGCGTATTCAACATGTTTTGCTCTGTCTAGGTGAAGGTTGATGTACTAAACCTTGTAACTTTTCATGCTGAGTAAGTGAGAGGTTGAAACCTTGGATATATCATGTCAATGCATGCCAGAGGCTACCATTAGAACAACATGGACAAATCTTTCTTTGTGGAGAAATGCAGACAAATTTAAGTTGACTTTGTCTTGAGAATGTTCACTGTGAATGCTTTAGACACTTTTCAACTTCTTACCCTTGAGTGTGGTACTCCCAATGGATGAGATGTGAATGTGTGTATGCAAGAATCATACTGGGATATGAGTGTTTTCCTCCACATCATGTTCAAAACCAAAACTGATACATACTTAGATTGTTTCTTCTTCTCCCTAACTGGTTTGTCTTGACCATACTGACTCCTTCTTTGTACAAGTCTTGTCTATACATTTCCATCTAATATGTTGACATCAATGACAACACATATGCCCAACACTCTCTTTCTGGTGCCATATCTATCATGAGTATGGGCATTTGCAAAAGAAGTGCCCTAGAATTAACCGTGTAGGAACCCAACCTGATAAGCCTCCTCAGTTTGCTCCTAGGATGGATAAGGGGAAAGCCCCGACAGTAGTAGAAGTGATAGATAAGGAGGGGTTTATTCCAGTAAAGCCCTATAATAAAGGTAGAGGATAGAAGAGAACTCTCAAAGATAGGCACAATTATGCTTTGTTCAACCATTTTGATGCACTAGATGCAGAAATCTAGTAGGGGTTAACCATAGACGATTTGTGTGAAGGGATAAGGCCAATGAGGTTGGCTCAGGAAGGCTCAAAAGATGATGAATTTTTTGACAACATTCATGAGGTGGTTGTAGGTTCATAGATGGAAACAAATCAGGATCTAGTGGTGCCAGCTGAGGTAGAGGTAGTAGAGGCTAGATTGAATTAGAAGCTCCCTTGTCTACCTTCGACAAAGACAATTCTTTCTCCTCAAGTTGGTAGCATTGCCCAGCCCCCTCTTGGGATCTAACAAAAGAATATCAAAAAGGATGCTCGGGAGCTACCCCCAAAGTTTGGTAGGAAGAAAGATCAAGACAAAGTTAAGTTGATAGGTGAGAATTTGGTGGAATCAGGGCCAGTTAAAACCATTTATTCTCACTTTGTTGCTTCTCATAGATGATAGTACTTTCATAGAATGTATGAGGGCTGAACATGTTGCAACTATGTGCAGCTACTACAATTAGTGTTGTCATTGATGTCAACATGTTAGTCTGGTGTTGTCATTACTGTCAATTGGTTGAGCAGAGATAAGGTTAAAGGTTGGCTTCAAAGAGTAAAGATACATTGATCCAGAAAGTGTTAACCAGACATAAGGAGACTATGATGCAGAATAGTTTGATTGGTAATTTTGTGAGAGCATTTGATCCTCTTCCCTACAAGCTAATTTTTCCTTCATAGAAGACCACTGTACAAGAAGATTTGATCTGATAAGAAGATATGTTATGAAATTCAGCTAAGTGTATGTCTACTAAACTAAGCCACAAAATTTTGGTAATTTGGTCCGCATTAGTCTGCTATTGAAGATCTTGCTCTATGGTTCTAGCATATGGTTAGTGATCATTGGACACATCTAAATCCAGAATTTTGCTTATTTATGATCTCTGGTGTGAAAGATGTGAGCAACATAAGTCCAAACTAACAAAGTATAGTTGTTTCTGGAGGAGAGCATGTAAGTAAATGGATCCACATTTCTCTGACATGAAATATCTTTATTTGTGGTTGTAAGGTATTGATAGTGAATATTCAAAGAGTCCAAATCCAATGTTTAGGTCCTAAAGTTCTCCAGAATGAGAGTTAGTGTTGACAGAGTATCACACTCTGTATAGATAGTGCTTTGATAGTGCCAATGATGATTTGAGATACTCCACATTTTATCACAAGTGAATGGTTTTCTATGTAGATTTGAGGCTAAGATAATGAATGCCTGTAGCATGCATATTCAAAGTTTTAAGCAATTTGGAGGTCTGTATAGAGTTTTGTGAAATGATAGATAGCTTATATTGTTGATGTCATGCTAGTGGAGCCGACCTGAAGGTGTTGATGTTGTGTAGAGGGTAAATATTCTTTGTGGAGTTAAGTGGGAGCTATTTTAGGTCCATGTCGACCTATCTAAAATTTTGAATCTTGGCGCGAAGTGTGTGTGAAGGTTTGGGGCCGACAAGTTCTATATGGCATTCTTTGCATGTTACATCCAATTAGGCTGACCTAATTGATGTTGTAAAAGAAGTATATATATATATGAAGGATTGTTTTCAATGTTGTGTTAAAAGTTATGTGTAGTGAAGTGATTTGTTTGGTGTGATTAGTGTCTTTGGACTGAGTAAATGCAGAGTATGTTGATAACTGAGAGGGGGGGGGGGTGAATCAGTTATCCTAATTATTTCTTCTTTTAAACTTTCTTATTAATTGAATCAAACAAACAAACATTACCATGAAATGAGAAACACATGACACAGTATTTTTGACGTGGAAACCCGGTTAAGGGAGAAAACCACGGGGTGATTAACCCAAAGATTATTCTCTGTTAGAAGAATAAGGAATTACAAAATGGCACTTGCCAATTAGGGCTCATTGCCCGAGCACACTGCTCACAAAGAGGCACACTGCCTACAAGGAGACACACTGTCTACAAAAGAATGTTATACAATACTTGAACTGATTGGAAGCATCTTCATATGCTGGAGTTCAGTTCCAGTTAGGCTCAGTATACTGATCTGCTGCACTTCATCTTTCCTCTGTTCTTTATTCTGCTATCTTTTCACATACCGGATCTTTCTTACTGCTTCTGCTCTGCTCTGTATTTATTCACATACACCTTCACACCATTACAATTTTCACAACTAAATCCATCCTCTATATATATCCGCACTAGTGATTTCATTATCTTTCTAGTCGGCACCCGGAATAATCTATCTTCTCATAAACTCTGTTCTGTCGGCTGAATCCTTGCATATCAAGTAATGCGGATCAAGCATATACTTGTAGATATCATTAATCATGTCGGCCAAACATGATTCATGCCTTCACAACCTTTACCATCAACAGTAACACAACCAAAAAATAGTCTGATACTCTGTCAGTCAGTTCTTCCTCTGTTCTCATTGTCTCTCAGGAATCCGGTACTCAACTATTCATATCTTTTTCTTTGTTCATCACCGGAGGCTAAATCCTTGGAATATACTACTCAAGGTAGTCCTCTTGACTTCCCCAAATCCGCACTGCACCAAGACACTTCCTCTGAGAGATCCGGACCAATCTGTCAAACCTTGCCACATGCTCTGTTCTTGTTCACCGGACCACAACAATCTTCATTCTGACTTCCGGTAGAGACACACCATGACTTGCGGATATGTGGGATGACCTTTGTTGCCATCAATGACAACAACCATGAATCCATATAGTGTCTCTTGCCAACAATCTCCCCCTTTGGCATTGATGGCAACACTTAGTGAAAAATGACTAAGTGTTTACACTATGCTCCCCCTTGGCTGATGCTCTATCTTTATATACAATTTCTGGAACTCCCCCTTAGTTGGATTCCTCATTTTTCACTGCTCCTCACTCCCCCTTTGACATCAATGGCAAAGGGTAGGGTCCGCACACCAAAATTTTCAAAAATTTTCTATACATAGCCGCATATTTACATACTCACATATACTAAAGAATGTCTGCAAAAGATGTCTTCAGTTGGATCAGTTCTGTAGCCCAACTTTGCTTCATTCTATCCAAAATTGAAATGTGACCACTCAACAAAAATGCAAATGCATCTACCCTTTTTAGATCTTTCGGATCACTTGTCTGGGCTGTGATTTGAGCTTCTGCTATGGCCTCATGCATGGCCTCTAGCTTAGGGACAATTAACCCCCTGAGCTCACTCAACCTGCTTATTCTATTTTTCCTTTCCTTCTCCAATTTCTTGATTTCACTCAAGACTGCAATAGTCTGACATTCTTGATTTGTTATAGAGGAAGAAAGAGGATCAAAACTTTGAGACAAGCTGAGTAGTGTGTCCTCTTGCTCTTTTATTTTCTTCTCAATGTCCACTGTTACCTTGGACCAGGAGATACAAAATTTGTATATTTCACCGCCATCCTTAAGAGCATTTTCTAAGCTCTTTATCCCAATGTTCATGTTTCTCCTATCATTAATGATCAAACCCTAAACCTCGGAGAACCTTTTATCCAAAAACTCCTTCCGGACCTTTTCTTCAGCTGATTTTTCTAGAGATTCAAAATGTGTACTAACACTGCTGACTAAGGTTTTGAGATTACCGGAAGAGGAGGCTGTGGGATCCTTCTAAAAAGATGGCATGATCTTTTCCAGCACTCTAGATGCTACCTCCATAAGCTCACAGTCTTCCATGTGAGATTTCAGTAGTTTCTCTTTGACTTTCTCATTTGCAAATGAGGCTATTTTCATTGTTTGTACCGGTGACAAAGAGTCAAAATCTAATGGTCCTTTTAGCAGGTTCGGTTCATCAATTTCTATAGTGGCTTTTGTCAAGAATTCTTGAACAGTTTGTGCAGTGTCTCTTGCTGGAGACAGATGTTTCTTCTCTTCTGCAGTTTTGTCCTTTGGAATCTTTTCTCCTTCCTTACTCTTGCCACTTTCAGTTGTGGTTTTCTCTGTTGGGATCTTCTCTTTCTCTGCATCCTTGGTGCTGTTAACCTCTTTTTCTTTAACTGCTGCTTCTTTCTCCTGTAGTTTCTCTTCTTCTTGGGATCCGGAGACTGTAGGGGAAACCGGAGGAGAGATGTTAGTCTGTTCAAGGGCCACTTCTTTCGGAGCAGATGATTCCAAGTCCACAGCTGTTTCTACACCTAAGTCCTCTACAACAGGAAGATTAAACCTTTTGAAGGTTTTCCGGAGAATCTCTTCAGTGTCCTTGGCTACCTTGTCGGTCTCACCAAGCATAAGCTGATTCATCCTTGCTTTGCTCCTGAATTCATCCTTGCAGTCTTTGAATACCATGTTCATTGTTTTGTGATCAATTGAAGGATATAGCTGAATAGCTATCTGTTCCCTAATCTCAAGGTCTTTTGCCATGGCATTGTTCTTTCTTATCTCTAATTCCATCTCTAGACTCTTTGGGATTTCAGAGATAATCTCAATAAAAGCTTTATTGTAGATGTTCAAGTACCTTATTATAGCTTCTTGCAGGATCTTTTGATCTGCCTCATTGTAGTCATCATAGAATTCAGCCACCGGTTGAAGGTTCCCATCCGTAGTGACTGATTTGACTACACTGTCTAGAGACAGAGTGGGCTTTTCAGCAAATTCCTCTGCCATTTCTTCCTTGTCTTGGCCTGTGGAGGGTTTCCCGGATCCTTTCTTCTTCTGCTTCTTTATTTCTTTTACTCCCTCATCTGACTCAGTTTCCTCTTCATCCTTTTGGCTTTCATAAGCCCTTGTGGCTTTTGTCTTAGATCTTTTACCGGATGCCTGGACTTCTGGTTTTGAACTTTTGGTTGTGGGAGGTGCAGATCTTTTTGATGATCTGGTCCGGGTGGAAGTTTCAACCGGAACACTTTCTTTACTTTTCTTTTCTTCCTCAGCCTTTCTCCTCTTTTCTCGGCTGGCATCAAGTGCCTCTTTTGAGATGCCTAGGCCTTGAGCAATATGCTCTACTTCTTTTCTCACCTTCCTCTTTATTTCAGGTTCCCTGAGTTCTACATGTATCTTTACACTCAGCTCCTCAAAGGTTCCAAACCTTTCTACCTTTGGATCTTTGGGCTGACTTAACATGTGTTGAACATGCAACTCCACTATTTGTTCATCCACTTCATACCCCATGGGCATGATCCAGACAGTCCTTGGCTCCACTGCCTCCATTAGGCACTGATCAGTGTCCACCATAAAGCACACTGAGTCTTTGTATTTTTCAACAAGAGACTAGGGAATTCTTTCTCTTGCTTGCATCATGCTTTGGAGGTTTTTGAAGTATCCCCATAGGGCTATATTTCTTGCTTTGGCATCCCCAAGCCCATGTAGATAGTCTCTTATTTGGACTGCAACAGGTTTGTCATTCTGCCATGCCCATCCACTTGATCTGGGTAGCTCATTCATGAAGTAGAAGAATAGACATAATATAAGAGTACCATACTTAAAGGAATTCTTCTTGTCCTTCTTGATTTTCTGTATATTTTCCATTAATTGGCTTAAGAGCAGTTCACAGAGATCATATTCTGCATTCTTCCTTAGCATTTCATAGGCAGTATACACTGCAGTTCCGGATACAGAATTCTCCCTGCTGGCGTGATAGATCTTGTATCCTATTATCATGGATGCATACTTGATATCCGGATCTGAAATATCTTCAATGGTCATTGCCCTCTTATCAAATTTTGATCCGGTGGCCTCAGTTACAATGTTGTTCTTGACAGATTTGAGAATAGGTATCCCTCCGGAAGAGTATAGACCAGTTACTGCCCTAATTGCCTCTTTTGTGATTTTGTAGGGTCTATCCAGCCATAGGAAGTTGTCATGCATTCTGCTCAATACATATCGGACCCATTCTTCTTCTTCAAAGCAGGGGAAATGAATGAATTGATCAAACTGTTTCTTCTGGATACCCTTGTACTCTGGTTTAAGCTCAAAAGCATTGTCTATCAGTTGTTTGTGATAGAGATCTCTCAATTTGAATTCCCCGAATTCCTCAATGCTTGCATGTATGTAAACCCTAATGTCTTCTGTGTGTAAAACTCCATGAGGAACACTGGAAAATGCTCCTAAGGGATCTACCTCCAATGACTTGTATGGATGTTTCTTAAATTCAAGTCGGGGCCTATCTGAGATTTTTACTATATTTGGAGTAGCCATTTCTTCAAAAGATTTGTAGCAAGATATCGAAAGTGGAAAATACCTTTTGCGTCTTCGGTTGCACGGAGTGGCCGGATTGATTTCTGTATGTAATGACTTCGGTAGGAGATCTTTGGTGAACTTGATGAATTTTGTTGCAGAGCTCCGCTTTTCACTTCTTCTTGGATGTGGAATGATCAAGTGATTGTTGAGAAATCCTTTATATCGTTTCGCAAACCCTAATATCTGTTTGCAATAAATGCTCCACCTATATTATTCTGGTTTGCCTTATCCGGATAGCTTGGAGTATCCCAGATCAGTTCTGATCTATGAACATCATGCGGATCTTTCAATCATGAGTAAATCGAGATGACACATTACAAGAACATCCCAAACATTCTGTCCAGTCCGCAGAGCAAAATAATGTACTTCCAGATCTCTCCAGACCCTTTTGTAGTCCTCTGTCATTCCGGAGCATCTCCCGGAATAGGTCTTACTTGATCGATCACAACTTCTTTGAATCTTCATGCGGACCTCTGAAATCTTGTCTGGATCATCTCAGGACTTATATCTTCAAACCTTTTACTCCGCATCTTGTATCACATCCAGCGCCACTTGATTGGCTGGGGGAACAGGATTTTCTTTGAGTCTCCCCCTGAGCAAGAGCTCACTTTTTAATTTCCAGAAGAAATATCAGCACCAGAGTCTGGTGCGGATCCAACCTCTACATTCTCTGAACTTTTCTTCACCCAAATCTTGTTCATCTAATTCCTAACTTCATCCGCATTCATCTTTTGTTTACCCTTGTCTTGATTCTGATTATACACCGGACCTCTTTTGTCCTGATTCTTGCTTCTACAGACTTTAGCATTATGACCGGACCTATTACAGATTTGGCAAATAACATTTCTTTGCATATTTGACTGATAACCTCTTGATCTGCATTGATTAGCCATATGACCTACTCTATTGCATGTAAAACATCTACCATTGAATGATTTGTTTACTTGCATATTTCTGCATTCATGAGACTTGTGTCCATACCTTTTGCAGTTAAAGCACTATCCGGAGAAGGATGGATTAGTTTGATTCATCCTTTTTCTGCACTGATTAGCTTTGTGACCAAAGTGATTGCAGCTGTGGTAGTATCCATTGAAAGATGGATATCTTTGAGCATTGGGCTGTCTTACCGGAGGTCTTCTAGGCCTATTCCTTGGATTTTCTGATCCAAAATTCTTTTAACCGGATCCGGAGCTTTCTCCTTTCTCATATCCCAAACCATACTTGTCATCTGTCCTCTTTTGACTTCCAAGAAGTACTTCAAGTTGGGCAGAACTTATCTTGAATTTTTCTTTATATTCATTTGTTGTTTGAAGATCTCTTTTGAGAGAGACAATTTGATCCTCAAGTTTTTCTTCATTATCTTTGGCATCTTCAAGATCATATTCAAGATGTCTGATAATCCTATCCATCTGGTGGCATTCTTCTGATTTCTCTTTAAGAGATTGTCTTAGATTGTCTTCAGCTTTTCTTTTTTCTTCAATCTCTTGAGTAAACTTTATAGTTCCTGATTCCATTTCATGTCTTAACATAATGACTTCTTTTGATAATTTTTCACATAACTTGGTTTTCTCAGTCAATTCTTCATCTGTATTGCTTTCTTCACTTTGTCTTGCCAATTGTTGGAGCAGCTCCTTTCTCTTTTTCATAGAGAGACTTAATTTGTCCTTTAATTCTCTCATGAATTCATCAGCCTGTTTGAGTCTTTCCTTTAATTCATTGACTTCAGAATTTGACTGTTCAAGATCCTCAAGGGCAGTCTTGAGTTGCTCCCTTAAACCATATGCATCCATTTGAACTCCCAGATCTTCCTCAAGCTGTTAGGCTCTATTAGAAGGAACCTTGCTCTGATACCAATTGTTGATAACTGAGAGGGGGGGTGAATCAGTTATCCTAATTATTTCTTCTTTTAAACTTTCTTATTAATTGAATCAAACAAACAAACATTACCATGAAATGAGAAACACATGACACAGTATTTTTGACGTGGAAACCCGGTTAAGGGAGAAAACCACGGGGTGATTAACCCAAAGATTATTCTCTGTTAGAAGAATAAGGAATTACAAAATGGCACTTGCCAATTAGGGCTCACTGCCCGAGCACACTGTTCACAAAGAGGCACACTGCCTACAAGGAGACACACTATCTACAAAAGAATGTTATACAATACTTGAACTGATTGGAAGCATCTTCATATGCTGGAGTTCAGTTCTGGTTAGGCTCAGTATACTGATCTGCTGCACTTCATCTTTCCTCTGTTCTTTATTCTGCTATCTTTTCACATACCGGATCTTTCTTACTGCTTCTGCTCTGCTCTGTATTTATTCGTATACACCTTCACACCATTACAATTTTCACAACTAAATCCATCCTCTATATATATCTGCACTAGTGATTTCATTATCTTTCTAGTCGGCACCTGGAATAATCTATCTTCTCACAAACTCTGTTTTGTCAGCTGAATCCTTGCATATCAAGTAATGTGGATCAAGCATATACTTGTAGATATCATTAATCATGTCAGCCAAACATGATTCATGCCTTCACAACCTTTACCATCAACAGTAACACAACCGAAAAATAGTCTGATACTCTGTCAGTCAGTTCTTCCTCTGTTCTCATTGTCTCTCAGGAATCCGGTACTCAACTATTCATATCTTTTTCTTTGTTCATCACCGGAGGCTAAATCCTTGGAATATACTACTCAAGGTAGTCCTCTTGACTTCCCCAAATCCGCACTGCACCAAGACACTTCCTCTGAGAGATCCGGACCAATCTGTTGGACCTTGCCACATGCTCTGTTCTTGTTCACCGGACCACAACAATCTTCATTCTGACTTCCGGTAGAGACACACCATGACTTGCGGATATGTGGGATGACCTTTGTTGCCATCAATGACAACAACCATGAATCCATATAGTGTCTCTTGCCAACAGAGTAGTGCAGTCTGGTGTTTTAGAATAGTGTGATAAGTATTGTTTTGTACTTTGAGCTTCATTGGAACTGTACTTCATGTATGTGTTAGATGCAATTGTAAACAGTTCAATCCTAGCAGTGAGCCACCCATTCTCTTCTATCTCTTTCTTTCAAGATAATGAGTCCTTTGGTAGTGAGCCACATGCAGTGAGCCACATGTAGTGAGCATTCTTGGACAGTGAGTCCACCAATTGTATCAACCTTAATTGGTTACCTTATTAATATATATTGTGAGCTAATCCTCAATGTGGTTTTTCCTATTTTGGGTTTTCCACGTAAAAATCCTAGTGTTCATGTGTTATAATTTGTGGCTGCATATCTTATGCTTAATTTCCTTTATTACAATTGAATATGCTAAATGGATTAAAATGTTTGATATGTAAATGGTTTAAGAGAATACTGATTCACCCCCCTCTCAGTATTCTAGGTATTCAACAATTAGTACCAGAGCCAAGTCCTTTGGAAAAAAGCCTAACCGCTCAAGGAAGATCTTGGAATTTGAACACATGGCTACTAGACGATTTCCTACTCCTCCAGAAAAGATTCCTGCTGCTAATTGCATTGGAGAAAACTACATACTTAATAAAGCTAGAGAACTTAATGTTGCTCTTGAAGATCTTGAAAGGACTGAAGGTAAAATCAGAGATCTAAAGGAAGTGTTATGTTGGAAAATGTCCCCTTGCGGGCTTTTCCCTCCTAAGGTTTAGCTTCTGGGTCCTTTAGAATGCATTTAGGTCATCTTGCATGTTAATGGTGTCTCCCGATGCGAAAACCCTAAAGTTTCATGGCAAATGGGACCTAGGATGTGTGCTTAAAATAAATCCTACCTGAAATAGTGGGGAGCACTTGGGTGTCTGCACCCTAGTCCTACCTTATTTTAGGTCAGGACCTATTTTTAGGTGTCAATTTTATGACTATTATTAGGTCCTATGCCAACATCTCAAGTTTGAATTACGAAATTCTTAGCGAAAATGTTTGTAGTTGCATATATAAGCATGATTAGTGATTCATTTATAAACTAGATGGACATTGTGAACTTGTGGCTTATGTGAAAGTCATTCAAGGTATTCACTGTCTTGTAGAGTAGTATTTCGTGTTGTTATTGTGTTTGTATTTGCAGATTTGGCATCCATCTCCTCATGGCATGAAGAGCATCTTCCTTCCATGAGATCTTCACTACAAGGTGATATCAATTGTATTTTCTATCATTATCATTTGGATTTTTCCTCTATCCCACAGGGATATGCACTCTTTATCTGACAATGGTGTTCGGAAGACTTGAATGTCTCTCTGGAGCTTGACTGAGGCAAGCCTCTAAACACCACAACGCCCAACCCACTTTTCTATGATTACAGGTTATAGGTTTTAGAAGTGAAAGAAGTGGAGTTGTACGAGAGTAGTGTAGAGTGTCAGAATTGTAGTTCTGAGAAGAAAACTAGGGCTTGCACTTGGGTACCTGCTCATTAGTCCTCTAGATTTTGAAGCGGTGAAATCTCTGTGACAATGGGAATAGGTTGCAGACATTCTTTAGAGATCCTAACAAAAGTAGGTACATTGGACTAGGGCACCCGCTCATTAGTCCCTGACTTTTCTGCACATCGAACTTCAAAATCTGGTATGTATTTGGTTGTCATTTTATATCTCTATGTGCGATCATTTTCCATAATTTATTTGTTTCTTTACAATTTCACAAAATTAGGGTTTTAAGCATAATTGGATTTAATTGAGCAACAAATTTACACAATTCCAATCTTCCCCTAGGTTCCAAGTGATAGGAGATCTGTAGTAGAGTTCTCTACTCAGTTGAATGTCCTTGAATGTTTAGTGGTGAAAGGAGGATGAACACCCTTAAAATCATCAACTTCCTCACTTTTTCTATTAAACATTTTGGTGAACCCATGTTTTTAATAAATTTTGCACCTTTCTGAGTGTTGTACTTTAGATTTTCATTTATTCAATTCATCATTTTCATATTGCATTTGAAAATCTAAAAAAAATTGAAATTTTTTGAAAAATTTCAAAAATTTTGCATTCTAGGGTTCGAATTTTCACATACTTTGCATTAATTTAGTTGAATTTTATTTAATTTCTGATTTTTACATTAGATATGAATTTTATTTTTCATTTAATTCATAATTTTCATATTGTATTTGGAAATCTACAAAAAAATTGAAAATCTACAAAAAAAATTGGCATTTTTAGTTTGCATTTGAATTAATTTTCAATTAATTTTTGATTTTTGCATTAGATATGAAATTAATTTTTCATTTAATTCATAATTTTCTTATTGCATTTCAAAATCTATAAAAAAAAATTGAAAATTTTGAAAAATTTGAAAAAAATTGACATTTTTAGCTTGCATTTGAATTAATTTCTGATTTTTGCATTAGCTCTGAAAGTCATTTTCATTTAATTCATAATTTTCATACTGCATTTGAAAATCTACAAAAAAAATTGAAAAATTTGAAAAAATTTGGCTTTTTAGCTTGCATTTTGACATAATTTGAATTAATTTTCATTTAATTTCTGATTTTTAAATTAGATCTGACCTAAATTACAAAAAATCATCTTTATTTATCATTTTCATATTCAATTTGAAAATTTACACAAAAAAAAATTGAAATTTTTTTAAAAATTTGAAAAAATTAGCATTTTAGGCTTGTATTTTAAAATAATTTGCATTTAATTTCATTTAATTTCTGATATTTTCTTTAGATCTGATTTAAAGTACAGAAATTAATCATTTGCATTGCATTTTTCCTATTAAAATTGCTAGGGTTTGTTGGAAATTTCAAAATTTTCTTATAACCTAGTAATTCCAAAAGCTAGGGTTTGTAGTTACAATATTGTTTTAGATTTTACTACTCATCTTAGACACCCATTCAAATCTTATTTTTCATGTAGTGTTGCATATTAGTGTTTTTTTGCATTCATATTTCAAAACTTTGCATTTACACTATTCAATTTCAACAAAAACTAGCCATTTTTCATTGATTTTCACTAGATTTTGACTTGTCATCCCTAGAGAATTGCATTAAAGGCATGTTGTGAAGGATATTGTTACATTATTGGACTGATATTAGACATATTATTTTCTTCCCCTCATCAATTTCCTTACAACACCTCTTCTTTCATTCATTTGCATTGAAAAAAGTTGAAAAATCAAACATTTTAGGTCATAAATATACATAGTTTTGCATTTATTTTTGTGCATCTATCATGGATACTTTTTGCTATTCATCTTTGGAAGATTTGTTTGTATACATCATATACAATGATAATTTTTCCAAATTTACTCAAGAATATCCTCAAGTCTTAAAACAAATTGCATATATCTATGATGTTGACATTTCTGTGTGCACCACATATGAAATCCTTTGTTATATATATATATATATATATATATATATATATATATATATATATATATATATATATATATATATATATATATATATATATATATATAATTTTGATAGTTTCACAAATCTCATGGGAATGTATCCTTCGATATTAGATGATCTCACTAAATTCATAGATAACAATAAGTATGTTGCATCATTTAGTAGTGATGACTTCAATATGTTAGACAAAGCCTTAGATGACTTTATCTCCATTGAACATTCCACTATGCCTCCTATTGTTAATACATGTGATAATAACTTTGTTTTACCTTATGATATTTCTCCCAAAGTTGACACTTTGATGCAATAAGATGAATTCATAGACACATCCCTAAAAATCATACCACCATATCTTCATTCCAATGCTCTCTTTGGACAAGATGAAGCATTAGTGAATGCAGACCTCTCACCATCTCTTTATTCCAGTACTCTCTCTGGCCAAGATGAGGTATTGGTGAATAAAGAACCCCTTCCAACAAAGAACATTCCATGGATAGATAATGAGCATTCATATAACAAAAATTCTCTTCCTACCATATTGCATGAAGCCTCTATGGATCATCCTATAGACCTTCTTCCTTTAGTTGAATATTCAAGTACTTTGGGCATCATTAAGGAAGTGAAGATCCTTGATCTCCCTCCTTTGGTTAAATGTTCAAGTCACTTGGACATCACTAAGGATGTGAAAACTATAGATACCTCTCCTTTGGTTTCATATTTTGGGAACATCAGTAAAGAAACAAACATTAATAATCATCCTCACAACACCTTACCTTCCCTTCATTCCTATGCTCTCTCTTCAAAAGATGCAGCACTAATGGATGAGGAAAGGTCTCTCACATCAAATCCCTTATTGATGGATGTCAAGATCACTAAAAAAAAATCACTTGTTCCACCTCCTAAGAGGATAGCAAATAAGTGTGTTTCACCCTCCCTAAACCACACTCGTTGTAGCACCTATTATAGTTGCTCTCAAGGGTGGCCTCCTTAATATAAATGTTATTAACATTGTCTTATATCAGGTAAGTATTTCTAACGCTTTACCTCCATGTTGTGTTCCCCCGTGATGTGTTATGTGTTGTTTAGGCCTCTTGGGATGATCCTTGATTCTCTTGTAAGGTCAAGGATACTGAGAGACCGCCTCTTTTGTGACCTTCTTCTATTTGTATCATCATTCTTCTGTATTGCTTCTCCTCTATTTTCATTGTTGTGTGTTGTGTCTTATGGACATAGCGTTGCGGTTGGTGACTTGGGGGCACCCTCCTACATGACTGTCCCTAAGGAACTTGATTCTCCTCTCTTGATTTATTGTTTACCTTCCTCTTGTAGTTCTATCTAGCTGGCAGATGATGAAAAACATATTATACTGATACGGACCTAGTGTCCCTTCAATGAGAAATCAAACAATGGACCTGGTCCATATATGACGACAGGGTTGGAATATATTTTATCCAACGCTTGGCTAGTAGAATCACTCTGTGTGATCTTGATGTTGTCTTATTGCACTAAGAAACCATAACAATACATCTACTCCATGAACTATGTTTATCTTTGAATCTCATCTTGGTTACACTCGATTTTGAGATTTCTATGGTATAGCCCCATGGTTATACTCAATCTTCAAATCCATAGTATAACCTTAGCTCTCTATGTGATTGATCAAATGCATTGTTGTTTATCATGATTATATGGATGCTAACATTTTTTCTTGTAGGAAATTATGTGTTTGTGGGAACATTTTGTGATCGTAAAGTACATGTCACCTTTGGGGGGCATGGGCTTTGTGAGAGCTTGTGTTCCCTTGTGTGTTTTCTTCCTACCTTAACATGTTTGATATTGCTACATGATATCAACCACCTTAAGGTGGGGGCATATATAAGGTAAGTTGTCTAATTTAGATGCTAGCAAAGTGTGTTTGTGAATCTTGGAATCTATTGCAATCACTTAAGCCCTCTGTGGAGGTGGGATATCTTGTATATCCTTTTATCTTAAGCCCTCTGTAGGGGCGGAGATTGTGTATTTCTCAAGGAGATTGCACATCCTATCATTTTCTAAAAGTCCATTGCGGAAGCGCGGACTGGATTTGAGACTATCTTAACCCTTAAGCATGTCTTAATCAATTGTTGTGGCGAAGCCCAATCATCGATGTGTGCCTGTAATGTGCCTGAGATGGTGATGAACCTAGAAATAGGTACACTCCATCACTTGTCTGTTGTGTTTTCTCCGTGTCTTCCATGTGTGTGTATGGCATGTTTGTTCCCAAGCATAATCTATGGACTAGTGGCGATGAGTCCCTCCTATGCTTTGGGATTTTTATGGCATGCTTTATTTGTATGGCATGTTTGTTCTCAAGTATAGTCTTATAGATTGGTGATGATGAGTCTCTCTTACACTCTGAGATTTGTTTTGTGTGTCTATTACCTCATATGCAGTCTAAAGACTAGTGGTGATGAGTCCTTCCTACATTATGGGTGGTGTGTTTACTTTCCTTTCACTTGCATTTGTATTTCATATATGAGAAAAAGAAAAAAGAAATAATCACTACATTCACTGTATTCACTGTGATTTGTGTGTCTTCAAGGCTATCTTCTTTGTGTTTTGTGTGACTGTAACTGTCTTCTCTATGTTTTGTGTGCTTATTAATGTCTTCATTGTGATTGGCATGTCTTCTCCATGCTTGGTGTGTTTGCTGTGTTTGTTGACCATGCTTTAATGCATGTATTGGCCTTGTGTTTATACATACATTAAAGTGGGGGCTAAATGTTATATCAAAAAATGTTCCCTTGGGGGCTTTTCCCTCCTAAGGTTTAGCTTTTGGGTCCTTTAGAATGCATTTAGGTCATCTTGCATGTTAATGGTGACTCCTGATGAGAAAAAACTAAAGTTTCATGGCAAATGGGACCTAGGGGGTGTTCTTAACATAAATCCTACCTGAAATAGGGGGGATGACTTAGGTGCCTGTGCCCTAGTCTTGCCCTATGTTAGGTCAGGACCTATTTTGGGTGTCAGTTTTATGACCATTATTAGGTCCTATGCTGACATCTCAAGTTTGATTTGTGAAATTCTTAGCAGGAATGTTTGTAGTTGCATATAACCACAATTAGTGATTCATTTGTAGACTATATGGACATTGTGAACTTGTGGCTTATGTGAAAGTGATTCAAGGTATTCATTATGTTGCAGAGCAGTATTTCATGTTGTTATTGTGTTTGTATTTGTAGATTTGGCATCCATCTCCTCATGGCATGAAGAGCATCTTCCTTCCATGAGATCTTCACTACAAGGTGGTATCAATTGTAATCATTTATCATTTGGATTTTTCCTCTATCCCACAAGGATACGCAATCTTTATCTAACAATGGCATTCAGAAGACTTGAATATCTCTTCGAGGCTTGACTGAGGCAAGCATCTAAACACCACAACCCCCAACCCACTCTTCTATGATTACAGGTTATAAGTTTCAGAAGCAAAAGAAGTGGAGTTACAGGAGAGCAGTGTAGACTGTCAAAATTGCAGATCTAAGAAGAAAACTAGGGCTTGGACTTGGGTGCCTAATCATTAGTGCTTTGGATTCCAAAGTGGTGAAATCTCTGTGATAGCGGGAATAGATTGCAGACATTCTTTAGAGATCCTAACAAAAGTAGGTACACTGGACTAGGGTACCCACTCATTAGTCCCTGACTTTTCCACACATCAAACTTCAAAATTTGGTATGTATTTGGTTGTCATTTGATATCTCTATGTATGATCATTTTCATTAATTTATCCATTTGTTTATGATTTCATGAAATTAAGGTTTTAAGCATAATTGGACTTAATTGAGCAACAAATTTACACAATTCCAATCTTCCCCTATGTTCCAAGTGATAGGAGATCTCTAGTAGAATTCTCTACTCAGTTGAAAGTCCTTGAATGTTTAGTGGTGAAAGGAGGATCAACACAAACCCTTAAAATCATCAACTTCCTCACTTTTTCCATTAAACAAGAAGATGCCAAGGAAGCAAATGATTGCATCAAAATTTGAAAGAGCAAATTAAAAAGTTTAAAGAAAAGCACAAGGAAGTCAGTGATCAATTGAAGCAAGCAAATGATTCTATCAATGGTCTGAAAGTGCAAGCTAAGGAAAAGACAAGAATTAAGGAATGTCTTAATGCAGTAGTGAAAACAAAATCAAAATAATGTGCAAGGTTTGAACAGGAAGTTGTAAATATGAGATTCGATCTAGTGAAGGCAAGGATGTATGAAGACAAGTTTAAGATGACCTCTGCAAAGCTTGATGAAATGATTGCAAATCAGAAAGGTCCAAATAATAAAAAGGGTCTAGGATTTGAAAGAGGTGAAAGTTCAAAATCATATCATAATTCAAATCAGAGGATCAATGGAAAGCAAATTCAGAATCAAAATAATAAAGCTAGAAGAGCTCCAGTTAGATAACCAAATTCTTAGAGGTATCCATCTTTCAATGGTTCTTGTCATTTTTGCAATAAGTATGGACACAAAGCAATAGAATGTAGAAGTAGAAGGAATCAAAATGTTCCATCTTTCTCTGGTCAATGCTTTACATGCAATAAAGTTGGTCATAGAGTTGCTGAATGCAGAAGTAAAGTGAGTCAGAACTCTATTAAGTGTTATGCATGCAATAAGATGGGACATAGAGAAAATAAGTGCAGAAGAAAAATACCAAGGTATAATAGGAATAATGCTCAACCATTTTATGGATACTGCTATACATGTAATAAGTTTGGCCACAAAGTAGCTAACTACAGATCAAAGCCAAGAAGAAGTGGAAATACTTAGCAAGACATGTGCAACTGTTCTGAGTGCTATGAAGGAAGATAGCCTCAAAGGTATAATAAACCCATTGATGTTGCTCCTCAAAAGAAGGAAATGGATAAGATCTAGATAATGAAGGATGTAACAGAGGTTAAGGATGAGGCTATACCAGCATTCAGTGCAGATGTTCCCTTCGGGAACTAAGATTAGAGCTTTGGCTCAGGGGGAGATTTAATGAAAATCTTTCACCCCTACCAAAGGAATGGTGCTGATGCCTCAGCATGAAGATATAAGTTGAATATTGACATGCTTGATCCATTAGTGAAGTCTGCGGTGGAAAATTCCTAATGCAAAAGTTTGCAGAGTATTTGAAGGTTATTGTGTATACAAAGAAAGGTTTGAGAGATTTATTGTTTGAAGAATTAAATGTGAATTAAATCAGATCTAAAAGGGTCTTATAAGGGATTTTACTTAGCAAAATCATTCACAAAAGCATTTGAAGAGAAGATCAAGAGCTGAGCTAAGCAAAAGTAGAGATCAAGGCAATTCAAAGTTTATTGCATCCAAACCCTAGTCTAGCAAAAGCAAAGAAAAGGTATTTTCTGGTTTGCCCTATTTCACTATGTAATGTGCATTGAAGTTTTGAATTCACTCATAACGGATTAACCACAAGTCGTAGAGGTTACTGAGCACCCACGTCCTAAATTCAAGAAACGCCCCTTCAAATCCATGGAAAGGGATGCAGATGCCGCTTTCTCAGATATACCATATGGTGTTCTATACACAGAAGATGTAAGAATGTATATACATATAAAGGTGGAAAAATATAACCATGCAAAACTAGTAGATATTTGGGTTAATGAGTTAAAAGAAGACAATTTTGATTTGAAGCATGAATACAGTGCCTTGACTGAGAAAAGGTTGGATGTTTGGAACGATTTTCCCAATTTGTGTTACGAAGATGCATGGGCAAGGTTTGTATTGAGCCACACTAATAATAAATTCAAGTGGCTAGACCTTCCACACATAATAAACAAGGAATCCATTAGGGATGTAATAGGGTTGTGCTCCACCAGAGTTGTTTCGACACTTAAATCTATTAAAAATAATGTTGTGATGAAACTCACAGGAGCCAAACTTGATAAAAGAGATTTTACTGTGACTGATATTGAAGATTCGACAGAGAAATATGCATCTATGATGATAGGTTACAGAATCTACTTCACAAACAGGGAAAATTCTATCTCAGCTACTGTAATTTACACTGCATATGAGATGGTAAAAAAGGGTATAGATTATGACCTATGTGAGCTACTAAAACAACAATTAATCAAAAACTTGCAGAAGACAAAGGATTCAAAATATCCTTTCAAATTTGGTACTTTAGTCATTTGTTTACTATTTTATTTCCTCAAGGAATTTATGGGTGCACAAAACATTATGTGGTTAGGACACATTCTGGTAACCACCCAGATCAGAGACCGTTTGAAAAGAATTGGGAACATTCAAGCTCAAAATGTTGCACTCTGGGGTTACTTTGAAATATTTCAGGAGAAGATGAATGCTAGGGAAAGGATCCCTATGAAATTTGTGGATAAATACAAAGATGATATACTCTTTATGGTAAGCAAAGATGGATGCTACATGGATGCAGTAGAACATACGACAATTTGGATTCTAGAGATGGGATATGAAGTGTCTAAAGATATCCTTGTAGCTCTTGCAGAACTAATGTTGAGCAAGCCGAAGGACACCTCTAAAGAAAGAATTGGGACTTATAAAGAAAAATCTATTGAGGTGCTCCTTAAGCACAAAGAGAGAGATTAAGAATAATGTTGAAGAAATGAAGTCTAGAGTTGAGGAGATATTGGCACAAAAGGGCCCTACGGAGATATCCAAGGGTTAATCTCAATCACCAAGTATTAGAAGGTCAACAAAGACTTCTAACCCCTCTGCTGCTACTTCTCCTAATACGTCCAGAGCCATGCCTGCAACCAGTCTTGAGAAGAATGAAGCAATCAATGTTTTTGAACCTGCAAAGAAGAGAATAGTAAAGGGAAAAGTAGTAAGAAAGGGTTATGTGACACATGATGTCTCTGAGGAAGAAGAGGAAGAAGAGGAAGAAGAAGAAAGACCCAAGCTGATCCGAAAGAAAAGAGGAGTCATATCCAGTGAAAAAGGCCAAACTTATGGAAAAAGAAAGAAAAGAAAGGAAGGTGAAGTTGCAACAAATAATACTATAACTGAGTATGGCAATTTGAAGCAAGTAGCCGAGTTGTATGATGAGAGATCAACAAAAGATAAGTCAATAATTGAGACAACCATCATCAAGTATATGGATGCATTTAATGTTGGATTAATAGAAATAATTGACAAGCTACCTGATAGTCTTGTTGATGTAATGACAAAGAGAAGAGATGATGTCATGAATAAGGACATGGAAATGAAGAATAAAGCATTTGAGAAGGTTTGTCCTATAATTTCTAGACAAGACAAGGTTGAGGCTATACAAAGTTTAGCCGAGGAATTCAGAACAAAAGAAGACTATATACCTTAATGTCAAATGATAAGGATGAAATAGAAAGGTTGAAAAAGGACACATTGTAAATAACTACAAATTTTCTTAAGGAACTATAGATTTCTATAGTTGAAGAATGGTCTTCTGAAGATGGAAAGGATAAAAACCAAATTGGGGAAATAAAGAAGAAGGTGAAACTAGTGTAAAACAATATATGTTGAATGAGTAGTCACCATCAACAGAAACCAATGCAGAAGATCTGAATATGGTTGATCCTCTGGAGAACACAAAAATTGCTAATGAGTAGAAGGAATCTCCAAAAGAAAAGATACATGGAGATAAGGGAGAGCAAAGAGAGGTTAGTGCAGATCAAGTTGCAAACACTATGGATGATACCTATATTTTAGAGAATGCTGGAGAAGAGGAAGCACATGATGGAAACCATCCTCCAGAGACCTCAAATTCTAGATTGTTATCTCAAGAGGAGGAGAAGGATATTGTTGGTGAAACCTCTAGAGTTTCTCCGATAGACTCTATCAAAGAATTTTTGGTGAAACAAAGACAATCTCTACAAGTGTAATCCTTGGATGGATAGATTAACTTGTCCATCATATCACCTTTGCAAAATCTATAGTTGGGGATAGTTTTTCAAGAGTTTGTGCAAGAAGAAATCCTACAGTCTCATTTAGAAGGAAATGAGCTTATGGAAGAGGCAATGGAAATATTTGAAAAGATATTGCTTGATACTAAGAGAGATGTGTCTCTGGCCCCTGCATTGCAAATGAAGAAACTAATGAAGGCTATCAACAATCAATTTGAGTCTTTTGAAGAAGCAACTAAGAAGAAATAGATAATAAGAGGTTAGTCGAATTAAAAAATAAGTGCTCCAAGACACACATTTTGTTAGACAATAGTATAAAGAGTATTCACAATGATTTAAGTGATACCAATACTTTATATAAGTTTTGTTTATCTTGGCCCATAACCATCAAATAAATAAAAGACAAAATTTAAGACCTTGAGATACAATTGCTAAAAATCTCTAGCACCTATGATCCCTTGAAAGATGCAAATGGAGATCTAAGAGAAAACATAGAGAAGACTCATGCCTTAATAAAGAAATTGTAGAGTCAAAAGGAGTCAATAAAAGATCAAATGGGTCAAATGAGAGGGATAGTAAGCTTTAAAATGGCTTCTTTGATTGGTATGTTAAAAGAAGCTAACAAAGTTGGAAAGATGACTGATGCCCCTGCAACAGAAGATAAAGCAGAAGAATTACTCTTGTAGATAAATAGACAGATACATATACTATACTTTGTAGAGGTGCATTGGGACTCAGCTATGATCCAGATGAAGAATATCTACAAAGATATCTTTCCTACAAGTTAATATGTTTCTTATTTGTTGATCTCTCGTACATATGCGGATGGTTAGAAGGAAACAATTTTGATATTTTGGTATAGAAATAAAATAGTAAGGGTGAGTGCCATGTAAAGTAAAGTTAAAGAAGATTTTGGTTTAGAAATATTCCCTTTTCCATTAATGTCAAAGGGGAGGGAAAACAATGTGAAAAAGGAGATCAAGATGTTTAAAAGAAAGAGGGAGAGCAAACTTGTGGTAGAGTTCTATCTTGATGATTTTTCACATCATATGTTGCCATCAATGACAAAGGGGGAGATTGTTGCAAGTATGTGTAGCTACTGCAATTAGTGTTATCATTGATGTCAACATGTTAGTCTAGTGTTGTCATTAGTGTCAATTGTATGAGCAGAAATAAGTTTAAAGGTTGGCTTCAAAGAGTAAAGATATAGTGATCCGGAAAGTGTTAACTAGACATAAGGAGACTATGATGCATATTAGTTTTATTAGTAATTTTCCAAGGGGGATTGATCCTCTTCCTTACAAGTTGATTTTATCCTTCATAAAAGACCATTTTGGAAGAAGATTTGATCTAGTAAGAAGATATGTTATGAAATTTAACTAAGTGTCTGTCTAGAAAATTAAGCTACAGAATTCTGATAATTTGGTCTGCATTAGTCCACTATTGAAGATTTTGCTCTATGGTTCTGGCATATGGTTATTGATCATTGGATACATCTAAATCCAAAAATTTTCTTACTTATGATCTCTGGTGTGAAAGATGTGAACAATAGAAGTCTAGACTAACAGAGTACAGTTGTTTCTGGAGCAGAACATGTAAGTAAATGGATCCTCATTGCTTCGGCATAAAATATCTTTCTTTATGGTTGTAAGGTGTTAATAGTGAATATTCTGAGAGCCCAAATCCAAATTTTCAAGTCTTGAAGTTCTTCAGAATTAGTGTTAGTGTTGACAGAGTATCGTACTCTGTATAGACAGTGCTTTGATAGTGCCAGTGATGATTTGAGATACTCTGCATTTCACCACAAGTGAATGGTTTGCTATGTATATTTGAGGCTAAGATAATGAATATATATCTAAGTTTTAAGTAATTTAGAGGTCCACATATAGTTTTGTGAAATGACAAATAGCTTATATTGTTGATGTCTTTCCAATGGAGCTGACTTGAAGGTGTTAATGTTGTGCGAAGGGTAAATATGCTTTGTGAAGTTAAGTGGGAGCTATTTTAGGTCCATGACAACCTATATCAAAGTTTAAATCTTGGCGCAAAGCATGTGTGTGAAGGTTTGGGGTCGACAAGTTCTATATGACATGCCTTGCACATTACATCCAATTAGGCCAACCTAATTGATGTTGTAAAAGAAGCAGATATATATGAAGGATTGTTTTTGATGTTGTATTAAAAGTGATGTGTAGTGAAGTGATATGTGTGATGTGATTGGTGCCTTTGGATTGAGTAAATGTAGATAAGTGCAGTCTGGTGTTTGAGAATAGTGTGATGAGTATTGTTTTGTACTTTGAGCTTCATTGGAACTATACTTCATGCATGTGTTAGATGTTGAAATATTCAGGACAACTGAGAAGGGGGGTGAATCAGTTGTCACAAGAAAAAAAGTTTACTTCAAATGAACATCAAATCATCAACTACTTAATTACTGATAATTAGATTTAACCATGAAAGTGTGAAACCATAGACTTAATCATAATCACACATTCAACACAGTAGACACCAAATTTTTACGTGGAAAACCCTAAGAGGGAAAAACCATGGTGGGTGTTAGCCCATAGAAATATATATGTTATATCAATATTGGAAAACAAAGGCTCACTACCTATGGGGCTCACTGCCCAAAATGCTCACTGCAAAGATCGACTCACTACCAGAGGGTGGCTCACTACCAAAAGTTGGTGAACTAACTTGGTAGCATCTACTCCATGCTTGAGTTCAATTCCATTGAAGCATAATATAACTTCTTTGCTCTACTCTTTTACACCTTTGCACTTATCTCTTCATTTTCACACACTACTTCCTTTTTCGCAATTACATTACAAGTCTTAATACAATTCATCAACCTTGGAATGTACATCAAGGTCAGCAATACATTCATCAACCATTGGAACAATCTCCAAGGTCGGCATTACAAAAACTTACACATAGAAATAGGTCTAGCCCTAATACAAAAATTTGCTGAGGAAAAGATGTAAAGATGTATGTGGATCACGTTGCACCTTAGTTGGGACTCAAATGTAATCCTTCATGCCATGACACACTTCTACAATCTTCAATGCATCTTCACAATCAGTGAAAACAACCAAGTCGACCAAGACTGGTGTTCACACTAAGTCTTTTAGGAACAGTCTTCAACCACAATCCAGATTTCTCTTTACAGACCAATCCAAAGGTAGGAACATGATCACGAGATATCCATAAGCACACTATAATCACTAGGAACATTCGTACAACTTCTAACCACTTTATCCATGATATTCTTCAATCCGGAGCACATGAGCTTAACTGTCATCGACTGCCATAAAATAAAAATCACTTGCGGACCACCAAACCATGAACCATTAGAGTTGAAGGCACTTATCATCATTACAAACTTAATTCCAAAATCACGGACTGTAGAACATCAATGCGAAGAAATGCAAAGCAGAATACATTCTCCCTATCACCAAAGAATACACAGAAAAAGTAGATTTTACTTTGATGAACATATCTTCCCTAAATCTAAATATGCAGAGAGCTCAAACTCAAAATATAACATCTTTAGACATGACTTTAAATAACTTTCAAACCATAGGCAAAGATATTCATTCTTCAAGAAATGTAGAGCAATCTTCTAGATTGTTCTTCTAAATACAATACATTGTTTCCACTCCAACACACTATTTCCACTGGAGGAGCTAATTTTCTCAATATCCTCAACATAAGGATCACTTACATAAGTAGATACAAAGCATCTCACTCCTTACAAGAAAGGAACAAAATAAGAGCACAGTTGACACCAATGACAACATAGATATGTTGACATCAATGACAACACCTATTAGGCACATACTTGCAACAATCTCCTCCTTTGTCATTGATGGAAACATATGATGTGAAAAACTGTTAAAACCATCAAGACAAGATTTTCCCCCTTTATTTTTACACATCTATACCCTTTCTTTTCTAAGTTTTTCACATGATTTCTTTCCCCCTTTGACATCAATGGCAAAGGGCACATACTTGCATACAACTGCTCTGATCAAGCTGGAATTTCTTCTGTCATCTGCTCTGCAATACATATTTTTATCAAGAACTTATATTAGCAACTTCTACCTATTAACCTTGAGAGGTAGCTTTTATTGGCCTAGGTAAAATAATAACTTCTTTAGTCACTTTTCCGCTTTCATTCCACTTATTTCTGAAAACCTCCTTCATTCTAAATACATTCTTGTCTGCAGACATAGGGACATGTTCCCAAGTCTTATTCTTCTTAGTGTGTTCTTCTGCAACCCTTGTTCTTGTTAGTTACCAATGATTTGATCTTCAGTGCGATGCTCTTGCATAGATCCTATGGATCTTAGAAGTCCTTGAACCAGAGCTTCTTCATCCTGCACTTTCTTTCCTTTTTCTTCATTGCTTCATGAAGACTCAACTGGTTCATATCCATTCGCCTCAGAGTTCATTAGGTACTATCAATCATCATGAAAACTTGCTCAGTACTGGGAGCAATTCTATTCTAACAACCTGAGCTTTTTGCATAATTCTTCTTTTATCCTTCACAATCACAGTCTCAATCCTGACTTAGACTTTTCCTGTTGATTCTTGACCTTGTTGTTAGGGTTAGGGAAGATCTAAGAAATAAACACTAACAATTATATGTAGATTAAATAACCTAAATATAACAATGAGGAATAACACAAAAGAGATCAACACAAAAATTTAATTTGTTCACCCGATATGGTCTACATCCACAGAAACTCAGCCATCCAATCATTTTATTATCCAGTGCAAAATAGATTACAATCTTGCGAATACATCACTATACCATACATCCCAGCTGCTTATAACAAGCTTTTCAGAAGCTTCTAGAATTAGGGTTTTGCAATGTCATTTTTCTTTTGTTGGTTAACAAAATTAACAACTGACTCCGATCATGCAAAAAAAGAGGGAAATTTTTTTTCTTGGGGGCTACACCTCCGAACCCCTACTTCTCGAGGGTTGCCGCCCCCGAACTCCCACTCGGGGCTTGGCCTGACCCCGAACCCTAGCGAGGATACATAACTTGTGTACAGTACTTGCATGATCAGTCGCTACATACCAACAATCTCCCACTTGGAGATTGATCAGGCTCCACACCAAACACTTGTCTCTTTATGCTAGGTGATTAGCATCAATCTTTTAGTAGGGGAGGAAAGATTTTCAATATGACTCCCCCTAAGCCAGAGCCCGTAATTTACTTCCTAGAGGAAATATTTGCACCAGAAGTTGGTGTGAATCCATCCTTGACCTTATTTTCATCCTTCTTAATCCAAACCTTGCTCATTTCCTTTTTGATTTCTCCAAGATCCACCTTGTCTTTCCCCTTATCTTCTCTCTACTCTGTTTTCTTCTCATCTGCAAGATAGTTTATTTTCACATTCTTGCTTCTACAGGATACTGCAATATGTCCAGGTCTATTGCAATTGTAGCAAACAATATTCTTCTTTTCTTGATTCCTTCTATTTATTGGATTCATCATTGATCTACATTGGTTAGCCATATGCCCAAATCTGTTGCATGCAAAGCACTTTCCATTGAAAGATTGACCATTCCTTACCAAACTTCTACATACATATGATTTATGCCCAATTTTCTTGAAATTGTAGCATTGACCAAAAAATGATGAAACATTTTGATTCATTTTGCTTCTACACTGAGTAGATTTGTGACCAAATTTGCTACATGAATGACAATAGCCATTGAAAGATGGATACCTTTGAGCATTTGGTTGTCTGATCAGTGGGCTTCTTGATTTAATCTTTTGATCTTGAATCTGTTTACCTTTGTCCTTGACCTCAGTATTCTTCCCTTGACCTATTTTAAAATTTTCACCTTTTTCAATTCTCACATTATTTTTGTTATCGGGGTTTTCCTGACTTACCATAGCCATTAGTCTATCAAGTCTAGTAGCACTCTCACTGATTTTGTCATGTTGAACCCATGAATGTTTCAGGTTAGCTTTCAAATTCTCAAATTCCTCTTCAAGCTTTATGCAATATTTAGTCTTGCCTTTCAGACTTTCCTCAATTTTCATTTTCTCTTTATTTGCTAACCTCAATTCTTCACTATTCTCTTGAAGTCTCTACTAGATTTTCTTTATTTGCTTTCTTAATTCTTTGATGTAATCATTTGCTTCTGATATGTTTTATTTTAAGTCCATGTTTTCTTCTTTAGGTTTCTCAAGGTTTTCAAGAGCAATTTTGGATTCTTCACTATCAGTGGACAGATATTCATCTTGAGAGGAATTTATAATGTTGTAGGCTTCGGTCACTGATTTAGATTCAGCATTGGCAATCAAACACCAATTCATTTGTTCTTTTACTTCATACTGGCAATCTTTCTTCATTTTCTTCTCTTCAATAACATCTTCTCCTTTGGTAAATGCTTTATTCCTTTTTGCATTGTTAGGAAGCCTATTTGAGTTTGATGCATGATTATTAATTTCTAAATACTTTTGTATGTCTTCATCAACCCTAACATTTGCACTCTCAATAATCTTTTTCAATCATTTATTGTAACATCGGTAGGTCTTACTCTTAGTATAGTATCCAAGGAAAGTTCCTTCTTCATACTTAGCATTAGACTTTCTTAGCTCTTCTTCTATTTTGATATAACATTTTCTTCCAAAAAATTTAAAATATTTTACCGAAGGTATTCTTCCATACCACAATTCGTATGGAGTTTTAGTATCATTACTTTTGACTTGAACTTTGTTTTGAATGTAGACACCAATATGTATAGCTTCTTGAACAAACTTGCTCTTTATTTCCATCACTCTATTCTCTTTGGATAGCTGTCTTTTTATTCCATGAGTCTCACACAACATATTGAATTTTTTAGAGGTAAACTCTTCTCCTTTGTTAGACTTTGGGCATTTGATTTTCATATTTAATTCATTTTCAACCATTGTTTTGAAGGCTTTAAATGTATCCAGAGATTGTGATCTTTCTTTGAGAAAACTAACCCAAGTGATTCTAGAATAATCATCGACAAAGAACATAAAGTACATTTCATCTTGGAGACTTTTTACTCTTGTAGGTCCACAAAGGTTTGTATGAACCAATTCCATCAGTTCAGTTGAGGATCTTTCTTCATCATGTAAACTTCCTCTTGCTTGCTTCTCAACTTGACATTTCTTGCAGGTGATGTTAAAATGTATCCTTTCTAGCAGATCTTTCACAACTTGAGCTAAGCTTATCCTTACCAGGTCATTAGGATTGATGTGACATAATTTCCTATGCCAAAGCCAACTTTCATGATTCTGACTTATAAAGTAGATAATGTCATCTTCTCTAAGATGATATAGATTCCCTTCTATCCTTTTTCCACTAGCTATTACAGCTCCAAATTTATCTCTAATTTCAAAGGCGTCATTCTGAAATATGAAGTTGTATCCTTCTCCGCACATTTGTCCAATGCTCAGGAGATTTTCTCTTAGGCTTTCAATATAGAGAACATCTTTAGTATGTTGTCTTCCATCAAAACTAATTAAACCTTTTCCACATATTTTAGCAGTACCGTCATCTCCAAATCTAACTAATCCTTCTTCATTCTTCACAAAATCAATAAACTTACCTTTATCACCAGTCATATGATTTGAGAAGCTACTATCAATAACCCAATAGTTCCTTATATCTTCATTGCCAGTACTTGCCTTTGGATCAAAACTTTCATCATCTTTGCAATTGTCATCCTTTGAATTAAGACAATAGTCATCATCTTCATCTTCTTCAACATCATAAAATATTTTCTTGGACTTTTTGTGTTTGCCTTCTTCATCATAAATTTTTAGTTTCTTTTTTAACATCTGGAAGCATAGTGACTAGCTTTACAACACTTGGAACAATTAAAAGATAATTCATCCTTGTGTGACATCCTGAATCAACCTCAAGTTCTTAGTCTTTCTTCTGAGGAACCTTGCTTTGATACTAATTGTTTAAATACTTAGGACAACTGAGAGGGGGGGAGGTGAATTAGTTATCACAAGAAAAAAACTTTACTTCAAATGAACATCAAACCATCAACTACTTAATTATTGATAATCACATTTAACCATGAAAGTGTGAAACCATAGACTTAATCACAATCACACATTTAAACACAGTAGACACCAAGTTTTTACATGGAAAACCCTAAAAGGGAAAACTACGATGGGTGTTAGCCCATAGAAATACATATGTTATATCAATACTAGAAAATAGAGACTCACTACCTACAGGGATCACTGCCTAAAATGCTCACTGCAAAGATCAGCTAACTAGCAGAGGGTGGCTCATTGCTAAGGGGTGGCTCCTTGCCAAGGGGTGGCTCACTGCCAAGGGGTGGCCCACTACCAAAAGATGGTGAACTGATTTGGTAGCATCTACTCTATGCTTGAGTTCAATTCCATTGAAGCACAATATAACTTCTCTCCTCTACTCTTTTACACCTTCGTACTTATCTCTTCATTTTTGCACACTACTCCCTTTTTCACAATTACATTACAAGTCTATAAAAGTAATCAACCTTGGAATGTACATCAAGGTCGGCAATACATTCATCAACCATTGGAACAATCTCCAAGGTCAGCATTACAAAAACTTACATAGAAATAGGTCTAGACCTAATACAAAAATTTGCTAAGGAAAAGATGTAAAGATGTATGCAGATCACATCACACCTTAGTTGGGACTCAAATACAATCCCTCATGCCACAAAATGCTTCTACAATCTTCAATGCATCTCCACAATTAGTAAAAACAACCAAGTCGGCCAAGTCTGGTGTTCACACTAAGTCTTTTAGGAACAATCTTCAACCACGATCAAGATTTATCTCTGTAGACTAATCCGAAGATAGGAACATGATTAGGAGACATCCACAAGCACATTGTAATCACCAAGAACATCTGCACAACCTCTAACCACTTTATCCATGAGATTCTTCAATTCAGAGCACATGAGCTTAATTGTCATCAACTGCCATAAAAGAAAAATTGTTTGTAGACCACCAAACCATGAACCATTAGAGTTGAAGGCACTTATCATCATTACAAACTTAATTCTAGAACCACAGAATGTAGAACATCAATGCAGAGAAATGCAGAGTAGAATACATTCTCCCTTTCACCAGAGAATACCCAGAAAAAGTAGTTTTTACTCTGATGAACATATCTTACCCAAATCTTTATAGGGAGAGCTCAAACTTGAAACATAACATCTTCAGACATGACTTTAAATAGATTTCAAACTACAGGAAAAGATATTCATTCTTCAATAAATGTGGAGCAAACTTCTGGACTGTTCTTTTGAATACAATATATTGTTTCCACTACAACACACTATTTCCACCAGAGGAGTTAGTTTTCTCAATATCCTCCACATCAGGATCACTTACATAAGTAGATACAAAGCATCTCACTCCTTACAAGAAAGTAGCACAATAAGAGCACAGTTGACACCAATGATAACACAGATATGTTGACATCAATGATAACATTGATTAGGCACATACTTGCAACATTAGATGCAATTGTAAATAGTTCAATCTTGGTAGTGAGCCACCCATTCTCCTCTATCTCTTTCTTTCAAGACAATGAGTCCTTTGGCAATGAGCCACATGCAGTAAGCATTCTTGGATAGTGAGTCCACTAATTGTATCAACCTTAACCGATTGCCTTACTAATATATATTGTTACATGAGCTAATCCTCACCGTAGTTTTTCTCATTTTGGGTTTTCCACATAAAAATCTTAGTGTTCATGTGTTATGATTTGTGGCTACATATTTTATGCTTAATTTCCTTTAATACAATTGAATATGCTAAATGGATTAAAATGTTTGATGCGTAAATGGTTTAAGAGAATACCAATTCACTCCCCCTCTCAATATTCTAGGTGCTCAATAGAACAACATCCCTAGACAAAAGGTTGTTCATGAGTTGATTCATGTTCATTCTCCTGATTTGGTCTTCATTCAGGAATCAAAGTTGTCAGTGGAAGGTATGTCCAACATAGTAGCTATTTTATGGGTTAGAGGTCAGTGGCAGTATATAGGGGCCCAAGGCAGTGTTGGTGGAGTTGTTTTCTTATGGGACCCGCGCAAGGTTTCTCCTCTCTAGTGGGTCTCGAGTAGATACTCTATGTTGGTGGTTGCGACTAGTTATGAATTTGGTGAAGCTATTTTTTTCACCAATATTTATGCCTTGGTTGATGCTCAGGGAAATTCCTCTGTCTAGTCTCACATTGGGTATATTATATCCTTAGCCCCTTTCTTTCCTTGGATTATGAATAGGGATTTTAATGTGATTGTTAGTTTGGATGAGAAGAAGGGGTGTTTAGACAGATTGTATCCTTCTTCCTTAATGTTTAGAAATAATATTTATGGCCTTAATCTCATGGATGTTAAGCCTTACAATGGTTTATTTACATGGAGCAACAAAAGATGTGAGGTAGATTATATCTCTGAAAGGTTGGACAAGTTTTTGGTTTCTAGTTTCTGGATTGACAACAATTGGGCTATGAGTTCAGATATTCTAGATTGGTGGGGATCAAACCATTGACCTATTAAACTTTCAACCTCTTTGTTTGGAACAACTAAGAATCCTTCCTTTAAGTTTCAGCTAATGTGGCTCAGGGACCCTTCTCTTCAAGATTTTATGGTTGGTTCGTGGAATGAAGGAAAGTCAGGTTATGGTACTGCTATATACTCTTTTGTTAAAAGGTTGCAGTATGTGAAGTTTCAACATAAGAAGTAGAATAGACATTATTTTTGTAACATATTCTAGGATAAGGCAGTTACTCAATCTCAGGTGGATCATATTACCCGCTAGATTAGGGATTTGGGACTCACTATGGAGAGACTTTGAGATGAAACAAAAACTATGAAGACACTGGTAGAATGGGAATTACATGAGGAAATTTTTTGGAAGCAAAAGGCGAGGATTTATTGGCTACATGAAGGAGATAGAAATACCTCTTTCTTTCACAATACTATCAAAGACAGGAGACATGGGAGTGAGATTTCTTCCTTGGTGTCTTCCCAAGGGGTTCTACTTTCCTCTGGCTGGGAGATTTCTACAGAGGCTACTCAGTTCTTCTCAACTTTGTTTACAGAGGACTCTCCCTCAATAGTTCTTGAGAAGAATAAAGTTTTGGAGTGTATCCCTTCTTTGGTGACTAATGATATGAATGAGGTTATCTTCAGTCCCATTTCCATGATTGAGTTGGAGAGGGTAGTGTTTCACATGAAAAGGGGAAGGCCCCTGGACTGGATGGATTTCCAATTGATTTCTTTCAGGAATTTTGGGAGATTATCAAATTTGATCTTCTTGAGGTAATTCAAGAGTCACAGAGAAATAAAAAAATTTGAAAGCTTTGAATGCTACTTTCCTAGTTCTTATTCCTAAGACTATTGGCACTGACTCGCCGAATCTCTTTAGGCTAATTGCTCTGTGTAACATTGTTTATAAGATTATCACAAAGTTGATTACGGAATGGCTTAAACGTTGGCTCAATGGGCTGATCTCAAAGGAGTATGATGAATTTGTGGCTAGAAGGCAAATTCATGATGGGGTTGTTGTGGCAACATAGGTTATTCATTCCATGGCAATTTCCAAGGAGAAAGCAATGTTCATTAAGCTGGATATGGACAAATATTATGATAGAGTTAAATGGAATTTTCTCCATAAAGTCTAGTTGGCGTTTGGATTTGGGAATGATTGGGTTGATTGGATTATGAGTTGTATTATGTTGACTTCTTTCTTTGTTCTTATCAATAGTGAGCCTACTGCATTGTTTGGTACTACTCAGGGCCTTAGGCAGGGGGACCCACTATCATTGTACTTGTTTATCCTCTTGGCTGAAGTATTGGGGAGACTCATAAAGTCTCATGTGGGTCAGGGGTTGATTCATGGCTGGACTTGGGGCAACATTTTGCCTCCTCACTCTCATTTACAATTTGTTGATGACATGACTTTGATGGGTTTAGCTAAGGTCAATGAGGCAGTTCACTTTCTAGGAAGGCTCTAGATACATATTATGTGAGCAAGAAAAATTAGGTTAGGATGATCAAACAATGTAAATAAAACCTAATCCTACCACCTTCAAAGAATCCATCTAAATGACACAAGAATGAAAACAAATGGAAGCAAATCACTTAAAGAATTGATTCCTTGGTTGGATTTATGGATTGCTTCTCAATTGCGAACAATCATAGATGCTAAAGCTACCATGACAATGGATGAAATGCTCAAAATGCTCAATGGATGCTAATGGAAGTGTTATGCTTGAGATGATACTCTAGACGCTATATGGTGAGATGATGATAATGAGAATGAGTGGGTGTATATATAGTACTCAATAAAAATTGATCGATGGTGGAGAAGAAAAGATAGTTTGAACGGTTGAGATAAATTCATGATCATATGTAAATGTGCACAAGACAAGTGTCCTTGAAGCTTACATTTTTTAAATGATTTAGTTGGACTTTGTTAGATAAAGATAAGATAAATCCTCTTAAAATAGAATGCTTTTCTATTTTAAAGATATGATGACAAGGATAATTGCTTTTTAGAACCAATTAAATCATTATTTTCCCTTGGTTTAAGATAGGACCTATCTTGTACACATAGAAGAAAGTGAAATGATAAGATGATGATAAAGAAAAATGCTATTTTTAGAAGATTAGAAGAAACTTAGTCATAAATTAAATAAATAAATTTATTTAATTTATGCTCATGATGAGAAAATAAATAAATAAAATTTAGATTTTATTTATTTATAGAAGAACTAAATTAAATAAATATATAAATTCATTTAATATAAAGAGGATGGAGTGATAATTAAATAATTAAAAATTATTTAGTTATAGATAGAGGAAAATAGAAGAAAAATAGATAATAAAATAGATGAACAATTAATTTAAATAAATATAAATTTATTTAATTAATAGAAGAAATAGATGGTTTAAGAGAAAATAGACAAATTTTTCAAATGTGTTAGACAAATGTAGATGATGAATAATGCAATTTTTTCAATAATGATAACTAGGTCAATTTTGGGTGTCTACGTTTTGCCCCTCTTTGAGACAATGTTCATTAGAACATTGTTTCAAAGAAAATGTGATACGATACGTTGCTTTCGAAAAATAGATTTTGCCCCAGTGACACTAGATGATGATGCCCCCTCGAGAGGAAACACCAGGCAATTGGGAAAAGGCTAGGTTGACTCGTGAATAGATGACAAGATGAAGATAAACTAAGTTGACAAGAAGAAATTAGGGATCAAAAGGGATGGAACTGAAGAAATTAGGGCCTTGCTTAGAAGAAAGGGGGTTAGTGTTTGACACTATATAAACAAGTGCAAGAGATCAATCCTTGTCATTTGCTTCATTTGTGCTTTTGTGGTTTTGAATTTGAGAGCTCTGAGCTTTGAGTGTTGTGAGGTTGGTTCAGCACGAGCTGAGGCTGAGTACTATAGAGGCTTATATTTCAGTGCAGTACCTGTTGATCAAAGACAACCCAGCTTTCTTAGCAGATCAGGATAGTCAAGGAGGATGGGAGGTTCATGATCAGTTTCTTCAGTCATGGGGCCTCTAGTACAGAGGGGTATAGGTGGAACAAGCAGGGACTAGAGTGAGGCTTCCTCAGGGAGTGCCACCCATGCTAGACCTGGTACATAGTCTGCTTGTGTATATATTGTATCATTATGAGGCCTACGAGCCTAATGCCCATTTTGATAAGCTCTTTGTATATCTATGAGACACACATTGTATATTGACCTTTATATATATATGAGATGAATATTCATGATGTGTTATGTGTTTATGATTTTTCATGCTATGGATATGGATGCATTTATGATATATGGATGCACATGTTTAATGATTAGGTAAGGGATGTTTATGTTTATGCATATAATAATAAATAGATGGTAACTTGTGTAATGAAAATATGTCATGATATATGTTATGTAAATGTGATGGAAATGATAGGCGATACTATATTATATATGATAATGATGGATAATGCAAATGGTATATGTCTAACACATTTGTTTTGGCAGAATGAGAAGAATGAAGATGATAACGAGATGATGAAGAAAACCAATGATCAATTCTCATGAGTGCTATTGTGTTATTGCAGGATGGATGGATGGATGGAGATAGCTTTAATGATTGCCACAAAGTTATGAGATTTGCAATCCTTATGTTTGAAATAGTATATAGATAGTATGTGTCATGCCCACATTTCCCATGTGGTCACAACACGCAACACACATGTCATGTCCACATTTGTCATATGGTCATGACACAAAATATCAAAAAAAATCCACGCATCCCTAGAAACCCCCTCATACACATCAGCGTGCAAGGTGGTAATATGCATAAGGCATAAACATGTCAATCAATTGTAGGGTAATGCGATCACATGTGCATTCCCCAATGTGATGAAAGCCAACTAAGGGGGTCAATGTGATGCGAGAAGCGTCGCCATTAGGGTTAAGATCAAATGATCAAACCCTAAGTTTACCTAGGTGAGTGAAAGGATTTCGACACGAGTCTAAATCAAAAGACTAACTCAAATGCATAAATGAGTGAAATAACAGTTTAATTAAAATTAACAAGTTTGTGGGAATGATAAATTCAACTCTACGCAAGGTTTAATTCTCTAAGGAAAGTTAACCCAGAATTCTAGAAAATCTGGCAGCATAACGCCTCTCGGACGTGAATAGGGTTTATTCTATTAGCAAAAAATTAATCAAATGTTTCCTAGGTTTGCTAAGTTGGATTAAACGACATAAAAAATTAAATAATTAATGCACAAGGATTAATAAATTTAAACATCCAAATTGCAAGAAATAAAATAATAACCTCTATAGTTAAGTGACCACATGGGATTAATTAAAAATAATCGATTAAAATTAAATACTTTTTCAATAGTTAAACTAGGAAGGAAATTAAATAGAATAAATAAGTCCCACTTCAATTTAATTAAATTAAAACAATATATTTTCCCTTGGATCAAAATACTAAACTTAAATGATCCCATTTAAATAATTAACTAGAATACTTCTTCCTACCCTCTAGTAATAGAAATAACAACTAGTAAATTTTATCTTTACTAAATAATTAACACACCCACAATTAAATTTTACCTAAATCCCCTCTTCAAATAAAATAACAAAAGGGTTAACACAAAAGGAGAGGGAAAATTAAATAAAAGCAATTTTAAAATGCAAAGCCCTAAAAGCCTCACAATAAAATAATATTATCCTTATGGGAAAAATAGAAAGCCCTAACCTTATTCTCTAAGCTATCATTTTCTTTTCTCTTTGGTTTTCCTCTCCTCTTTTCTCATTTCTCTTCTATGTTGCTTTTGTGTTGCAGGTTTTTGGAGAGGGCCTCCATGGATTCCTCCCACGAAGGTATACCCATTTTGTATATACTTGTGGGTGTTTTTTTTTTTAGTATATATATATAGATATATATGTTGTCTCTATAACATATCTACATCTCTGGTTTTATATACCAGTATATATATATATATATATATATATATATATATATATATATGTATATGTATGTATGTATATATATATATATGTATGTATATATATATATACATACATATATATATACATACATACATATGTATATATATATATATATCTAGTGAATATCTTCCTTGCTATCTCTATAACATATCTACATCTCTGGTTTTATATACCAATATATATATATATATATATATGATAAAAGATAAGTTGCAGGTATAAAGAGCAAGGCCAAAAGCCAAATGACAATGGAGAAGTTTGTAACGGCCAAAGGAGGTAAGCGGCGCTACCGCCCTGGTGACCCACGCCATAGCACCATAGTTACTTGGTTTTGGGGGGGAGGGGGGACCACCCATGCACTCCCCACCGTATGGTGGGGAGTGGGTGTGGGATCCATCCCCCACCTGCTGTTATTATAAAAAAAAGAACTGTCAGGGGGTGGCGGCCAGGCCGTTGCCCCCAACCTACTATTTCGCTGCTAAAAAAAACTTTAAACTCCCGAAACTTCGTTCAACATTTATGTGAACCGAAACTGAGGTTAGGGTTTCGCACAAGCTTAAGTCTATCCAATTTCTTTACTTTGTTTAAACATTTATTCATTATATATATATACAATGTTTACTCACAGTTTCTTCAAAAAAAATATAACACTTTCTAGCATATTAAATATGTAAAATATATATATGTATTTATATACTTTCTCCTAAACAAATGTATATGAAATTTAATAATACAACTACTACTCAAGGGGAAGAACATATATTTTTTTTTTAAAAGAGTAGACTAGATGATTACAAACCCATTAAATATATCCTTTTTTTTTTAACACAGCAAACATTTCTTTTATTTTCTCGAAGGAAACAAGTGAGACTTCTAATAAATTTGAGCACACATTTTCTTTTCTTTTCCAAACATTATCACAATTCCCTTAAAAAGAAAACTAGCAACTTATTTATTTTATATTTTTGGAAACATAACGAACTAAAAATCAAATTTCAACATTTACTTACAACAAATATAAAATTTTACATGCTATATTTTTTTTTCTTTGCACATTTTCTCAAGCACATGAAACAAAACAGCAACTTTATTTATATTTCCAACTTCCATAAAACTAATTACAACTCAAATTATAACATGTAACTTTACAAAATAAGAGAGGAACTATCTTCTCTCTTTACAACAACACAACTACTAATATGCCAAACTTGATCATAGCTCTCTTAAGAGCCAAAATGACAACTTAAGGAGAAACAATCTTTTCTTCTAAACTCCATAGCTTCAAATAACCTGCAATAAATACATAGAAAGGGGGAAAAAACCAATAAAACCACTCTCCTCCCTACTATAGACTCACTCATGAGTCACCCCCGAGCTTGGAGGTCATCCTCACACAAGGAACACACACTCCACTTCACAATAAAAACACTCAAACACAAAAGCAAGAAGACTCCCATGGCTTGCACAAAACAAAACTCACCAAAAATGAGTTTAATGGGGTAGGGGAGTGGACATGACTCAACTCAAGAGTGTCACTCCAAATATCTCCCAAAACTAAATTTCCACAAGGCCTCAAGCCTTCACACAAATACCATTTTTTCACAAGATTTTTCCATGGCTCTCAAGCCCTTCAAAATATGCTCATTTTCTCATCTTGCCCTCAAGGCTAAAATACCACAAAAACTAGGATGTGACCTCTAGGAGGTTCACTCCTCCCCCACCCCACACATGTTGAGCATTTTCTCCAAGTGGAGAGGCTCTCACAACACCCATAAAAATCCCCACAACACAATATGAAAACACAACACACAAGCATCACACATGAAATGAAAATACATAAGGAAAGACATTAGCCTTGAATCCTACCTTTAATAGCCCAAAAGGAAGATAGTTGAGAAGAGACCTTCCAACTTCACCTCCAAATGAACCTTCAAATGAGCCTCCAAATGAGCCTCCAAAGTCCTCTAACTCTCTCCCCAAAATTTAATAGAAATGAAAATTCCAAAAAAATTCAACAACCCCCTTCCTCTCTTCAAGAGGGATTAAAATAGGCTCTTCTCATGAGCCTTGAGGAATGGGGAGGTGACACATGTCACCCTTCACTCCTCCACATAACCACTTGCAAGCTTTATGGAATGTGGTGGTGACACATGTCACTCACCCATTCCACCAAGTCTTGTCTCCTCCACCTATGCTCTCTCACACATGTGGGAGAGAAAAGTGGAGCCAAAGAAGGAGTGGGTACTACAAGTGCCCCAATCATCTCCTCCTATGAAATCCCACACAACTCCAAGGTACCCTCGCCAATTGTGGGAGAGGCTTGGAGTCGAGTCCTCCACAATTTAGGGGTCTTAAAGACTCCCCCAACCTTGGAAACAGAAGTGGATGAGGTTGAGTGTTTGACCCACCCTTTCACTCCTTCCCAAACTTCCATTTTTGTCACTTTACTTCAAGTGACCAAATGGGAGTTTACCTAAGGTTATAGACAAGCTCAAAAGGTCCCTAGACCCTAGGGGTATAACCTAGGGTCACTTTTAACCCATTTTGAGCACCATAGGGTGAGAAAATCACATAAAAATGGGTCACAAAATAAAAATTCAAAAATAAAAATCAAATGAACATTACACCTTTACAACACCAAATACAATCAAATATAAAAGGGGTAGACCTAACCCAAACAACATCACACATTAACATTACAAAATTTCGTCACACAGAACATAGTTGATCCTGGTTACTCTTGGAACTAGATCGGCTTTACATGGGAATTCACAAAATGTGTGGGATAATCTCTGATTATCCGTGGCTTAGTTAGAACACTTGCACACTTAAACAAAATATTAATCCAAGATGTATATCATAACCAAAGCAATGTAAAACATACACTCACATCATCGCATGATCATATAAAACATCATAAAATCACATCATAATTAAATTCATAATTTGCATTTCAATAATCCATCTCAAAATAACATCACATAATAAATCCATCACATAATCACATAACTAGTATCTCAATAACATCATAATGCAAATCATATGTCAAATCATCGTCAATAATCGAAATCAACATCTAGTCTCATCACAATCATGCAAAACATAATAAATCAAAGGTAAAAGCATATAGTCTAATAGTCCTACATATTGGGATCAATAGTTCCCAAAAGTCTAAAATGTGTCTCCATCAGTACTATAAAATGATCAAAGTAAGCGAGTGAAAAGGTAGGCCTCATAGTATGCACCAAGGTATAAAAGACCAGGGTGTCATGTATCCAATGCATACAACATAATACAATCTTGTCTAACATATGAGGTCAATATGTTGATCCAACATACACAAATATATGAATATCAGCTACTTTTCCAAGATGGACTTTTGACTCTGCAAACAAAGGTTTGAACTCACCTCCACTAGACATAATGAAACCTTGTGGGTTATATGTATGAGAAATAGTCTTAGCATAAAATAGTCTTAGTGCATAGGAGACTGTTTAGCTTCTCAAATGCAAAAGATATTACTATGCAAGATGCTAATCCCAACACGTACAAGATACCATTAGGCATAGTAGGAGAATAAGATCATCCCACAAACACAACATATGAAAGCCAATGACCATGCCCTAGTCTATACTTCATCTCAACATACCAAGATATGATAGATCAAGGTAGTCTCGATTAGGTATAGAAGGGGACAAAAGATAAATTAGAAGATAAACCAAAGACACAGCCATCATGTTCTCTTGCCAAATTTAAATGCTCTTGGATGGATTGGATAGCACCTTGTTATGAGGAAAGATATATCATGTTGAAGGCTAAAGATGATTTTCTTGAGATAGATTCAGCGGATATTGGCTTAAGGCATGGTGGACAAATAACTATTAGCTTAGCTTTTGATTTTAGTACGCCCTTGAGTTATCAAGTCATGCATAGTTTGGTTCCTACTTGAGGTAGCCAAAAAGAAGGTGGAAGATAGAGAAGATGATAGAGGGATGGAAGAATGGATCGTTGGTGCTTGCGTACTGGATACTTCCTTCATATTCCAGACTGCCTACATACCTTGTATCCACGGGATCAAAGCACCACACGATGATGATGAAACATGATGAATATGTAGTTCTGGGTTTATTGATGATGTGGGAGGTATGATGATAGAAGAAAGTGTGATGAAAGACAAGAGAGAATGATCAAAAGAAAGATGGATGATGAAAGAAGGGGTATTGCCTTATGCCTGAATCTAGGTATTTCCTTCGTACAACAGACTACCTACATACCCTATATCTACGAGATCAAGGCATTTAACAATAGAAATGATATGTAGTTCTTGTTTATTATGATATGGTGATGATGAGGGATTAGTGATGAATAGGATCGATATGATTTGATTTCTTGATACATTGGATTAGAATAGATTATGAATGAATGTGATCAATTACAAGGAGTGATTTGATGGATTGATTTTATTGCTTGGAGTTTTTGTTGGATATTTGATTTTTTTTAGATTTTTTAGAATATTTTAAGGTGTTAATGTATTTACAAAGCATTTATAGTTTTGAGGAATGTTACAAAATATTTGACAATGATGCTCTGAAGATTCACTTCAAAACGAGGTGCAAGTAGGTGCCCCTAGTGCAGGATGGACTTATTATGAGATGATCATGGGTTAGTTGATAACCTAGATGGTTTAGTATAAGGTGGAATAACATATTGACTCCAATAGTTTCTAGCCATGGTAGCATGCAAAGATGGATAGATCTTATTAGGGATAAGTAACATTATTATGGGAAAGGTATAGCAGATTATGATGTGGATTATGTAGGAGAGACTAGTGGATTATGATATGGATTATGTAGAATAATTGCGAAGTGGATTATAGAGATAAACGAATACAACATAGATGGTGGGAGCTAGCCCTTTACACACAGCACCTATTTTCCAAGTTTTCACTATGGTACATATCCAGGGCACCTATTTACCAGGTTTTTACCATAGGACGAATGATTTTTCTTTACTATTTTGAAATTTTTTTTAATAGATACTCTGAGGATTAAGCATAAAATTTCTTGAGATGGACATTATTGATGGGTTCATCCAAGGGAATGCCTTCTAGTGTTGATAATTTGTATGCTTTGGATCCATAGACTGCTGTGATTATGAATGGTCCAAGCCAATTTGATTCAAACTTGCCTTTTTTGTCATGATCCTATTGATTCTTTTGATTTTCCTTTAGGACAAGGTCACCTACTTGAAACCTTCTCTCTCTAATTTTCTTGTTATAGCTGCAATGAAGATGATTTTGATATACTTGGAGATGATTTAGGGCTTCTAGACGTCTTTCATCAAGTAATTCAAGGTCACTCAATCTAGATTTTTTGTATTCTTCATAAGAGACAATGTGTTGCAAGGAAACTTTCAATGAGGGGATCTCAACCTCAATGGGTAGAATGGCTTCAGCTCCATAAACCAAAGAGTAAGGTGTAGCACCAGTTGGAGTTCTGACACTAGTTTGGTAACCCCACAATGTTGGATTAAGCTGTAAGTACTAGTCATGACCAGCTTCATTGACTATTTTCTTAAGGATCTTGATGATAGTCTTGTTTGAAGATCATCTTGGCCATTGCTCTAAAGGTAGTATGGTGTAGTGAATCTGTGTTGGATATGGAACTTATGACACAAATCTCATACTTCTTGGTTCTTGAATGGGCGGCCGTTGTCAGTGATTATGGCTTGAGGAACACCATATCGGTAGATGATATAATGAAGGATGAATTTGGATATCTACTTACCAGTGATGTATGTCATGGGTATAGCTTCCACCCACTTCATGAAATACTTAGTGGCTGTAATGATAAATTTGTGACCATTAGAAGATGATAGGTGAATTTTCCCTATGAGGTCAAGTCCCCATTATGAGAATGGCCATGGAGTTATGAGGGGTTGTAGTTCATGCATTGGAGCGTGTATAAGACCACCATATTGTTGACACTATAGACATCTCTTGGCAAATTGTTGTCCATCTTTCTCCATTGTTGGCCAATAGTAACCTACTCTCAAGCATTTTTAGTAAGATTAGGGCGAGCGGAATGTGATCCACAGACACCGTCATGTACCTCGCATAAGGCAGTTTTAGCTTCATCCAAGTCGAGACATCTAAGTAAGATATCATCAAGGCTCTTTCAATATAGGGTATCTCCAATGATAGTGTAGCGATCGAGGCTCAGCGTATGAATGTTTTGCATTGGGAGTTTGAGAAGTGTAAAGGGAAGGTTTGGTTGCAAAGGTATTTGTATATATCCTCATACCAAGGTGAATTGGGACCAACAACTTCACATACCAGCTTGGATTAAGGTACTTCAAATATTGGGATCAAAAGCTATTCTACTAGAAACTCATATTTATATGCATTGTTGGGCATGTCTAGAAGAGAACCAATCATTGCCATGGCATTTGCTGATTTGTTATTGATCCTAGGAATCTGTTCAAATGTGATCTTGGAAAAGTAGTTCTTGAAATCATCAACCATTATCTTGTAAGGAATAATCTTTTTCATCCTTTGTTTGGTACTCATCCAAGAGTTGTTTAATTATGAGCTGTGAGTCTCCAAAGACTTGTTGTTGTTTGATGTTCCATTGTACTGCCATGCGCAATCCTATGATCAATGCTTCATATTCTGCAATGTTATTTGTACAAGGAAAAGCTATCCTGTATGCTTTAGGTATACAATCTCCTTGTGGGGTGATGATCAATATGCCCACTCCAGACCCATGCTGTGTGAATGAACCATCAAAATATAGTTGCATAATTGTTGAAGGATGTAAGTTGAATAAATCTTCATTAGGGAATTCTGTACGAATTGGATGAATATTTGTTATGGGTGCTTCTACTAGTTGATCAGCTATTACTTGTCCTTTTATTGTTTTTTGATCAATAAACTCTATGTCAAATTCACTGAGAATCATTACCCATTTAGCTAATCTTCCTGTGAGCACTGCTTTTGACAACAGATACTTGAGTGGGTCAAAGTTGGATATGAGCTTAGTTCTCTGATTTAGCATATAATGCCGTAACTTTTGGGAAGCAAACACTATTGCCAAGCATGCTTTCTCCATTGACGAATAGTTGAGCTCATAACCTACCAAGGTTTTGCTGATGTAGTAGATGGCTTATCCTTTTCCTAGATTATCATGTTGAGCTAGTAAAGCACCTAGAGTTGTTGTTGTTGTGGAGATGTATAGTAACAATGATTTATTAGGTACAAGGTGTACCAACACTGGAGGAGTTACTAGATATTCTTGATTTGATCAAAAGCTTGCTGGTACTTATCATCCCATTTAAAAGATTCTCCTTTACAGAGTAAATGTTGAAAAGGATGACATTTTTCTGCTGACCATGCTATAAATATGTGGATGGATTGCAACTTACCTTGAAGACTGGGTAAGTGCAAGAAGATGGGGGGCCAAAAAGGGGTCTTAAGTGGCCACTTTTTTTCTGAAATCAGGAAATACTGGCCTTGGATGAGAAATTGAGCATAGTTACACTCAAAATTTGGAGATGCAACCAAAACAATGTTCATAGTGCTCCGAGTCTACTTTCTAAACTACTATTTTTTTAAAAAAAATGGCATAGATTAAGGGGTTCAAAAGAGGGAACCACATAAATTGGTGTTGTTTCTGTCAAAAAAACATAACATAGCATGTTTTGTGGCTCCCTCAAAAGGTCAACTTTTTTTTGGTATTTTTAAAATCACATTAGTGAGAAATTAGCTAATAGCATGTAGTTTATGCCTGATTTTTGTGATAATTTTTTTATGAATATTTGATTTTTTACTAATTTTCAAAGTGGACACATCCTAAAAAATAGAATTTTGGCCGTGCTACCCCTTTAAATTTTGAAAACTAATTGAAAATTATTTTTTTATTTTTTTAATATTTGTAGAATGGAGTCTAGTTTCTAAATATGTAATTTTTTTGAAATTTCAATGAATAGTTAATTTACAATGAAAAAAAGACCAAACAGTGGTTTTTGCCCAAAAACAGACATACAAACAAAATAAATTAAAGATGAAAGACTTAACATTGTTAAAATGTGAAAAAAATCACATCGTCAAATAGCTAAGAGAAAGCCTAACATTACCTAGGTGTTCGATTTGTTTGACCTTGAAACACATGCAAATCTGAGGGTTAGCACGAACGAAATTATGTGAAATCTTGAAGAATATGGAAAAACACGTCTGTAACTGTTCAAAAGGCCCTCCAAGCCTTTGGGTTGGAAATCCAAAGCAAATCCCAAGCCCAAGGCTTGGGATTCCCAAAGCATGACATAATGCGAGCGCGTTATGTTTTGCTTTGCATTTTTCCTTTTCCACAAGTTTGTTGTTTGTCATGTTTGACATAACGCGAGCGCGTTATAATGCGCTCGCGTTATGTTCCCCTTAAATTTTTTTCTATTCAAGTCTATTAATCATGTATGTATGTATGTATCTATCTATGCTTATATTAATGTATGTATGTATGTATGTATGTATGTATGTATATATCTATGTATCTATGTATGCCTATATGTATGTTTGTATCTATGTATGCCTATATTTATGTATGTATAGTGTCGAGGGTAGAGGAGGGTAGAGATGGGAGTGAGCCAGATATGGGAGGAGAGGGGTGGATATGGATTGAGTGATTAAGGTTTAAGGTTGAGGGTTGAATGTTAGGGATAGGATTTAGAGTTTAGGGATAAGCGATTAGAGTTTAGGACCTTGAGGGATTAGGGTTTAGGGTTGAGGCTTTAGGGATAGCATTTAGGGTTAAGGGTCAAGGGATTAGGTTTAAGGTAGAGTGTTGAGGGTAGAGGGATTAGGGATAGGGTTTAGGATTGAAAGTTTAGGGTTGAGGGATTAGGGTTTAAGGTATAGTTTAGTAGTTCTTGTGGATAGAGCCAGTAAACAATGGGAGATTATTTGCCTATTTCATAACAATATACCTTCCCTAAGTGCGGGGTGGACAGCAAGAAACATAGATGTACCCCAATGCAAATTTTTTCTCATAATGATCATCCTTCTGATTTCAACTGTAAATTACTCACTGTGGATGTACCATACACAAAGCTTTTCTCATAGGGTTCAAGGTATAGTGTCGAGGGTTGAGGGTTTATTGATAGTGTTTAGGGTTGAGGGTTTAGGTTTTAGGGTTGATGGATTAGGGTTTAAGGTATAGACTTGAGGGTTTAGGGTTTAGGGATAAGGTTTAGGGTTGACAGATTAGCATTTAATGTCGAGGTTAGGGTTAGAGTGTCGAGGGTAGAGGGATTAGGTATAGGGTTTAGGGTTGAAGGTTTAAGGATTGAGGGTTGAGGCTTTAGGGATGAGGGTTTAAGGCTTCAGATAGAGTGTCAAGTGTTGAGGGTGTAGGGATAGGGTTTAAGTTTTAACAGTTAAGGGTTGAGGGATAGGGATTAGGGTTTAAGGTATAGTGTTGAGGTTTGATGGTTTAGGGATAGGGTTTAGGTTTGAGGAATTAGGGTTTAGGGTTGATGAATTAGGGTTTAATGTTGAGAGTGGAGGGTTGAGGGTTGAAGTTGAGGGATAGGGTTAATGGTCAAGGGATTGGGGTTAAATAAGAGTGTCGAGGGTAGAGGGATTAGGGATAGGGTTTAGGGTTGAAGGTTTAATGATTTAGGGTTGAGGCTTTAGGGATGACGGTTAAGGGATTAGAATTTAAGATATAGTGTCGAGTGTCAAGCGTGTAGGGATAGGTTTTAGGGTTCAAGTTTTAAGGGTTAAGGGTCGAGGGATCAGAGTTAAGGGTTGAGGGATTAGGGTTTGATGTTGAGGGTTGAGTACATTGAGGTTCGAGGGTTAAGGGTTTCAGGATAGAGTTGAGGGTTGAGGGATTAGGGTTAAGGGATAGGGTTGGAGGGTTTAGGGATAAGGGATTAGGGTTTAAGGTATAGTATCGAGCCTGTTGAGGGTCTAGGAATAAGGATAGCAATTAGGGTTTAGCAATAGGGATAGCATTTAGGGTTTAGGGATGAGGGATTAGAGTTGAGGGATGACAGATTAGGGTTGAGGGTTGAGGGATTAGGGTTTAGGGATAAGGCTTAGGGTTGAGGGTTGAGGGATTAGGGTTTAAGGTATAGTGTTGAGGGTTTAGGGATAGGGTATAGGGTTGAGGGATTAGAGTGAAGGGTTGAGGGATTAGGATTTGACGTTGAGGGTTGAGGCTTGAGGCATTAGGGTTTAGGGTCTAGGGATAGGGTTGAGGGTCAAGGGATTAGAGTTAAGGGTTAAGGGATTAGGGTTTGACGTTGAGGGTTGAGGGTTGAGGCTCGAGGGTCAAGGGTTTAGGGATAGGGTTGAGGGTCGAGATATTAGGGTTAAAGTAGAGTGTGGAGGGTATAAGGAATAGGGATAGGGTTGGAGGGTTTAGGGATAAGGGATTAGGGTTTAAGGTATAGTATCGAGTCGGTTGACGGTTTAGGAATAGGGATAGCATTTAGGGTTTAGGGATGAGGGATTAGAGTTGAGGGATGACGGATTAGGGTTGAGGGTTGAGGGATTAGGGTTTAGGGATAAGCTTTAGGGTTGAGGGTTAAGGGATTAGGGTTTAAGGTATAGTGTTGAGGGTTTAGGGATAGGATTTAGGGTTGAGGGATTAGAGTGAAGGGTTGAGGGATTAGGATTTGGCATTGAGGGTTGAGGGTTGAGGCTTTAGGCTTTAGGCTTTAGGGATAGGGTTGAGGGTCGAGGGATCAAAGTTAAGGGTTGAGGGATTAGGGTTTGATGTTGAAGGTTGAGGGTTGAGCTTCGAGGGTCAAGGGTTTAGGGATAGGGTTGAGGGTCGAGGGATTAGGGTTAAAGTAGAGTGTGGAGGGTATAAGGATTAGGGATAGGGTTGGAGGGTTTACGGATTAGGGATTAGGGTTTAAAGTATAGTATCAAGTTTGTTGAGGGTTTAGGAATAGGGATAGCATTTGGGGTTTAGGGATGAGGGATTAGAGTTGAGGGATGATGGATTAGGGTTGAGGGTTGAGGGATTAGGGTTTAGGGATAAGGTTTAGGGTTGAGGGATTAGGGTTTAAGGTATAGTGTTGAGGGTTTAGGGTTAAGGGATTAGAGTGAAGGGTTGAGGGATTAGGATTTGATGTTGAGGGTTGAGGCTTTAGGGTTTAGGGTTTAGGGATAGGGTTGAGGGTTGAGGGATCAGAGTTAAGGGTTGAGGGATTAGGGTTTGATGTTGAGGGTTGAGGGTTGAGGTTTGAGGGTCAAGGGTTTAGAGATAGGGTTGAGGGTCGAGGGATTATGATTAAAGTAGAGTGTGGAGGGTATAAGGATTAGGGATAGGGTTGGAGGGTTTAGGGATTAGGGTTTAAGGTATAGTATCAAGTCTATTGAGGGTTTAGGAATAGAGATAGCATTTAGGGTTTAGGGATGAGGGATTAGAATTGAGGGATGATAGATTAGGGTTGAGGGATTAGGGTTTAAGGTATAGTGTTGAGGGTTTAGGGATAGGGTTTAGGGTTGAGGGATTAGAGTGAAGGGTTGAGGGATTAGGATTTGATGTTGAGGGTTTAGGTTTTAGGGTTTATGGATAGGGTTGAGGGTTGATGGATCAGAGTTAAGGGTTGAGAGATTAGGGTTTGACGATGAGGGTTGAGGGTAGAGGTTCAAGGGTCAAGGGTTTAGGGATAGGGTTGAGGGTTGAGGGATTAGGGTTAAAGTAGAGTGTGGAGGGTATAAGGATTAGGGATAGGATTGGAGGGTTTAGGGATAAGGGATTAGGGTTTAAGGTATAGTATCAAGTCAGTTGAGGGTTTAGGAATAGGGATAGCATTTAGGGTTTAGGGATGAGGGATTAGAGTTTAGGGATGACAGATTAGGGTTGAGGGATGAGGGATTAGGGTTTAGGGATAAGGTTTAGGGTTTAGGGTTGAGGGATTAGGGTTTAAGGTATAGTGTTGAGGGTTTAGGGATACGGTTTAGGGTTGAGAGATTAGGATTTGACATTGAGGGTTGAGGATTTAGGGTTTAGGGTTTAGGGATAGGGTTGAGGGTCGAGGGATCAGAGTTAAGGGTTAAGGGATTAGGTTTGACGTTGAGGGTTAAGGGTTGAGGTTTGCGGGTCAAGGGTTTAGGGATAGGGTTGAGGGTCGATGGATTAGGGTTAAAGTAGAGTGTGGAGGGCATAAGGATTAGGGGTAGGGTTGGAGGGTTTAGGGATTAGGGATTAGGGTTTAAGGTATAGTATCAAGTCTGTTGAGTGTTTAGGAATAGGGATAGCATTTAGGGTTTAGGGATGAGGGATTAGAGTTGAGGGATGACGGATTAGGGTTAAGGGTTGAGGGATTAGGGTTTAGGGATAATGTTTAGGGTTGAGGGTTGAGGGATTAGGGTTTAATGTATAGTGTTGTCAGTTTAGGGATAGGGTTTAGGGTTGAGGGATTAGAGTGAAGGGTTGAGGGATTAGGATTTGATGTTAAGGGTTGAGGCTTGAGGCTTTAGGGTTTAGGGTTTAGGGATAGGGTTGAGGGTTGAGGGATCAGAGTTAAGGGTTGAGGGATTAGGGTTTGACGTTGAGGGTTGAGGTTTGAGGTTTGAGGGTCAAGGGTTTAGGGATAGGGTTGAGGGTCAAGGGATTTGGGTTAAAGTAGAGTGTGGAGGGTATAAGGATTAGGGATAGGGTTGGAGGGTTTAGGGATTAAGGATTAGGGTTTAAGGTATAGTATCGAGTCTATTGAGGGTTTAGGAATAGGGATAGCATTTAGGGTTTAGGGATGAGGGATTAGAGTTGAGGGATGATGGATTAGGGTTGACGGTTGAGGGATTAGGGTTTAGGGATAAGGTTTAAGGTTGAGGGTTGAGAGATTAGGGTTTAAGGTATAGTGTTGAGGGTTTAGGGATAGGGTTTGGGGTTGAGGGATTAGAGTGAAGGGTTGACGGATTAGGATTTGACATTGAGGGGTAAGGCTTGAGGCTTTAGGGTTTAGGGTTTAGGGATAGGGTTGAGGGTTGAGGGATCAGAGTTAAGGGTTGAGGGATTAGGGTTTGACGTTGAGGGTAGAGGGTTGAGGTTTGAGGGTCAAGGGTTTAGGGATAGGGTTGAGGGTCGAGGGATTAGGGTTAAAGTAGAGTGTGGAGGGTATAATGATTAGGGATAGGGTTGGAGGGTTTAGGGATTACAGATTAGGGTTTAAGGTATAGTATTGAGTCTGTTGAGGGTTTAGGAATAGGGATATCATTTAGGGTTTAGGGATGACGGATTAGAGTTGAGGGATGACGGATTAGGGTTGAGGGTTGAGGGATTAGGGTTTAAGGTATAGTGTTGAGGGTTTAGGGATAGGGTTTAAGGTTGAGGGATTAGAGTGAAGGGTTGAGGGATTAGGATTTGACATTGAGAGTTGAGGCTTGAGGCTTTAGGGTTTGGGGTTTACGGATAGGGTTGAGGGTTGAGGGATTAGGGTTAAAGTAGAGTGTGGAGGGTATAAGGATTAGGGATAGGGTTGGAGGGTTTACGGATTAGGGATTAGGGTTTAAGGTATAGTATCAAGTCTGTTGAGGGTTTAGGAATAGGGATAGCATTTAGGGTTTAGGGATGAGGGATTAGAGTTGAGGGATGACGGATTAGGGTTGAGGGTCGAGGGATTAGGGTTGAGGGATTAGGGTTTAAGGTATAGTGTTGAGGGTTTATGGATAGGGTTTAGGGTTGAGGGATTAGAGTGAAGGGTTGAGGGATTAGGATTTGACATTAAGGGTTTAGGGTTTAGAGATAGGATTGAGGGTTGAGGGATCAGAGTTAAGGGTTGAGGGATTAGGGTTTGATGTTGAGGGTTGAGGGTTGAGGTTCGAGGGTCAAGAGTTTAGGGATAAGTTTGAGGGTCGAGGGATTAGGGTTAAAGTAGAGTGTGGAGGGTATAAGGATTAGGGATAGGGTTGGAGGGTTTAGGGATTAGGGATTAGGGTTTAAGGTATAGTATCGAGTCTGTTGAGGGTTTAGGAATAGAGATAGCATTTAGGGTTTAGGGATGAGGGATTAGAGTTGAGGGATGACAAATTAGGGTTGAGGGTTGAGGGATAGGGTTTAAGGTATAGTGTTGAGGGTTTAGGGATAGGGTTTAGGGTTGAGGGATTAGAATGAAGGGTTGAGGGATTAGGATTTGATGTTGATGGTTGAGGCTTTAGGGTTTAGGGTTTAGGGATAGGGGTGAGGGTCGAGGGATCAGAGTTAAGGGTTAAGGGATTAGGGTTTGACATTGAGGGTTGAGGGTTAAGGTTCAAGGGTCAAGGGTTTAGGGATAAGGTTGAGGGTCAAGGGATTAGGGTTAAAGTAGAGTGTGGAGGGTATAAGGATTAGGGATAGGGTTGGAGGGTTGAGGGATTAGGGTTGAAGGTATAGTGTTGAGGGTTTCTGTTGTCAAATGTAGATTTATGGGTTCGATTATATTGATTGCCTCTCTAGTTTTGGGGTGTGGATGTTTTGGAATCAATCAGAAAGTCTTCAGGAGACTTTGTGGAAGTTGATTGGCAATCACTTGATAGAACCCCTGCTATTTATGCTTGGATAAGGATTTGTCACAAACTAGAACTTCTGCTTCCAAAGAAGATCTGTCTTTCTTCCTCGATGGGCATTTTCTATCAAGAACTTGATTATGAGGGCTTGCCCCTTCATTGTTATGCCTATCATATGGTGGAGCATCTGGCAAGCTCTTGCAGGAAACAGGAAAAGTTCTCCCTCAAAAACCTTGTGGTCATTCAAGTCTGAAGGGGAAGGTTTGGAAATAGAAATGCACAAGATGTGATCAATCTATAGCAGGACAAAATGTGAGTACGTTATAACATGCTCATGTTTTGTCTTGCTATAGAAATGGTAAAAAATTGTTGACCCTTGTGATCCAGGCCCACATGCTCTATTTTCATACTGATTCTGCGCATGCTCCAACAAAAAAGAAGTGCTTTCATGTTGTTGGGAAGTTGACATGCACATTTGACACATTGTACCACCTTTACATGAACTTTCCACCACCTTTTCTGCTTTGCCAACTTGAGAAGGAGGAAATAACATAGTTTTCACACCAAGTTTGATATATATCTATTCAAGTTTCAATTTTTGTAGTGTTACAATGTTAATTGTGATTCAATTTTAGGAATTTAACATTATAGATTGGTTAATAGTATTGTTGTTGGTACTTATATTTGAGTGTTATTCAATTTAATATTGAAAAGGAAGCAAGTGGTGAAAAACTCAAATTGTTGAGGAGTTTGATGCAAGAAGAAAAAAACACTACATAATTGGCTACTCTCTCCATTCGAATCTTCATTTTTTAGGTATGTCAAGTCTTTACATGCATGTTATTTACATTTTGCTTAATTCGGATTGAATTACTTTATCATGCTTTATCATACATGTTTAAAATAGACAATTCCCAATCAAGAAAGCAACCTACAATCTCACATGATGCCATGTATATTTTCTACACTTGGGCTCTTTAATAATTATGTGTAATAAACGGACCTTAACATACCATGATGTCAAACTATACAAGAATAAATCCTTACAATATAATAAAAATACAATCCCACTATTATCTTGTATTCATTTCTTAGGAAGTAATATTGGTCTCTTTATCATGCTATAGACAAATTCTCCATCATGCCAAGGAAACGATCAAGAATTAAACTAACACAGGAAGAGATAGAAGCTAAGAATGCAAAGAAAGTAGTGGCTATGAGGGAACTTCGTGAGAAGAGGAAATTGGACACGATAAATGAAGACATACCAATTGAAGAGGAACCACAACCATCACAAAGAGATATGGTATTGGCGGCACAAAGAGAATGAATGCAAAAACTTCGTGCTACGAGAGATTTGAATACCATAGTTGGAGACACGTCCTCTACCGCAAGTCAACATATAGGGACACCATCTACCACATCTCAAGTTGAGGTTACATCATCACTCACATGTGATGAAGGAGGTACGCCATCGTTCCCACCTCAACCTCAAGGTATATCATCTATTTCATCTTCGATTGAAGGTATGCCATCTAGCCCATCTCATTTAAATATTGATGAAATTCCTAATGTTGAGATGAATTTACCTAGCTCAACACCACCTAGAATTTTGCATAGAAAGCCAAAGTATTTGATTGGAATTGATGAGAATATTTTGCAGCCAATGGAAGGTAAGATTCCAAAACGCACTTGTAGAAGATATGCTCATAAGATTTGGAGATTGTTCTTTGAAAAGTTAAATGAGACTGCAAGATGTCAACTATTCATTGAAATGATGTGAAGTATAAAGTATAGGTCCATCATGAAGATTCTTGGGTTGAGAACATCAGAGGCTTCAAGTGAAAAATCTATTGTCAAGAATCTAATGAGTGCATATGAGAGTGTGGGTAACACCTCACGCACAAAAGCTAGTAATGCAACATGGCGTGTGATTACATCGACTATAGTAAGTAGTCAAATGAGGAAAGCTCATCTCATTAGAAAGACGAGTCAAGAATTGAGAATTAATAGGAAAACTTTATCAAGAGCCATTGGAAGACACCAAAGAATTGAGGACACTAATGCTAATGAATTATGGGCGTTCTCGGGGAGACTACCACGAAAAGATAAACCAATTGTTGAAGCATTGAGATCACTAATTGAAGACTTTTGGAAGAATTACACAAGGGTATCTCCGAATCAAAGGGATGTGGTAAGAAGGAGAATCGGTAGTCAGAACCGTGAGCCACATCCAAAGCATTTTTTTTATGAGACTCAAACACAGTTTTATGGTAAATTTCTAGAGAAGTATCCTCAAATTAAAATTTGTCAAAGATATTTTGAAATGCTAAAACCTTTCTATGTCAAGATAAATCACACACGCACTACTTGTTGTAGATTACATATTGAATTTTCTAACCATTTTGATGCTTATAGGTCTATATGTTTAGATATGCATACTAACAATGTTTTACAGGGTTGTGCCATATGTGCCCCACCAACATCTTCAAGAGACTTCATATCAAGAATTTTATGTGAAAGAAAGGAAGGTCAAATATTATACAAGAAATTATGCTTGGATGGCACATGTCATCGTTGCGGTGGCTTGCAACATTTGCCAATATGTGAACATATGGAAAGAACACATGCTGTTGGAAATGAACTAGTAGAGTTTGGCAAGTATAAAATAGTGGCATACAATACAAAAGATGGTAAAGAAGCAAAGAGGTGTGAATTGGTTATTGAAAAGATTCTAATGTATCAATTTATGCCTATATTTCGTGACAGCATAGTGTATGAGTATGCAAGACATGCCCATAGAGCTCGATGGTTGGACTTGCAATTCAAGTTATGCAAGGACACATTTCCAGTTGGTAGCATTGTTTCAGTCATCGACTTTGCAAATAACTACAATCTACAGCCACAGCGTGAGGTGCAATCACAATATTACAACTCCACACAGGTTTCTATATTTGTGCACATTGCATTCATTCATGTGAATGATAGTACAAAGGATGATAGAAAGATCATAAGGGAGTATAATTTCTATATTAGTGATGATCACACGCATTCTACGGAGTTCGTGCAAGGTTGCTTTCAGGTGTTCTACAATGATTTGGCTAGAAGGGGCATATCGTTCAGTCAACATATCATATGGTCAGATAACTGTGCGTCACAATTCAAGAACTCATAGAATTTCTATTAGCTGAGTAGGAGGCATAATTTTACAGGTATTCATCATATGTGAAACTTTTGTGAGGCCGGGCATGGAAAGGGGGAGCATGATGGTGCAGGAGCATGTATCAAAAGAGTCATAGCATGAGAAGAGTTAAAGTATAAAGACAATACAAAGTTGACAGATGCAAAATTGATTGTCGAGTGGTGTAATGCTTCCATGGGTCCAGGTAATGAAGGTAAGTCTTCAGTTTGTAGATTTTTTTGGTTGATAGATGATACTAACATTGCACCATATGAGGACTGTTGTACACTGACAAGATCAAATGAGATGCACTCTTTCTGAAGCTCAATTGCAGGTTCATGGAGTATCCATACACGAAAGATGTCATGCTTTTGTTCTTCCTGTACAATTCAAGTCTAGGATGAGTGCGAGTCAAAGGAGTGGGTTGACGAATGGCAGTTAAGTTATCCTAGCCCACTTGACACATATCGACCCCCGACGGCACTGGAACTAACATAGATGGAATCATCAGTTGACTTTCACCACATATTAGATTTAGTTCAACCAAGTAATATAGGGCACGTATATGTATCTAATTTCATCTAGTTCAACCAGGTAATGTCATCTTACTTTGTAGTGTTTTTGTAATGTTGACTAATTTCATCTAATTTTCTACACATATCAATGTAGGGCACGTATATGCAGTTATTGCAGATGAAGATAATGAAGAGGGAACAGATTATTACTTATGTCATTGTGTTGAGGCCAAAAATAAATTGGAGGCCCCTATTACAGATGGAGAAAACAAAACATCGAATACTCTACAGGCTCAGTGGTTATTACTAGAACATGGCTTAGAAGGTACCCACATAAGAGTGTTAATGTTTGGCTATTTTAGGACTTTGACACACATAGGAAGATTCTTCATTACTCAAACCTTGTCATGGCATCCAATGTTCATTTGATAAAGTATCGGGGTAGACCTTTGAACAAAATCTTGTGGAAGGTGCGTGAGTCTGACCATGAAGCAATACTTGACATAATAAATAGTAGAGCAAACCTAAATGGTTCATTGGCTTAATTTGTAAGTATTCACATTGATTTTGTAAAGTCATGTTACAATGAGTTGTAAGTATGCACATTAATTTATAAGGTTTATCTTTTTTTAATTTCCTACTGCATTTATACACATATACACATTTTTACATCATCATGTTATGCATTTTTTGTGTCCCACTCTTGATGCGACCAAACTGACTATTCTAATGCATCTGGATGGGTATATTTACGCTAGGCATGGTCCTATTTTTCACCCAAACATGTCGAAACAATCTGAGCTACATTGTACCGACGATATCCTTGAAGAGTCCAAAGTGCAAAAATGCAGCAATCTTTGATGAGATGTTACTTGAAAACTGTGTCACTTAGAAACATTTCATTTGAGGCAACGTGATCATGTAGAGTGCCTCTACAATAACATCTCTCAGTTTTTTATATCTCTGAGGCATTTGCCCGTGGTGAAAGGTTTTCTGCTGCCCCAAAAATCGTCAGAAGGAGGTAGTGTAAAGTTGCAAAGGGGTATAACTTTCGTCCTGCTCATGATGTGACCAAAATGACTATTCCAACACATCTGAATGGGTACATTTACACTAGGCATGGTCTTGTTTTTCACCCAAACATGTTGAAACAGTCTGAGCTACATTGTACCAATGATATCCCTGAAGAGTCCAAAGTGCAAAAAGGCAACAATCTTTGACAAGATATTACTCAAAAACTGTGTCACTTAGAAACATTTTGTCTAAGGCAACATGATCATCTAGAGTGCCTCTACAATAACCTCTCTCAGTTTTTTATATCTCTGAGGTATTTGCCTATGGTGAAAGGTTTTCTGCTGTCCCAAAAATCACCAGGAGGCAATGTAAAGTTGCAAAGGGGTGTAACTTTCATCCTGCTCCTGATGTGACCAAGCTAACTATTCCAACATGTTTGGATGGGTACATTTACGCTAGGCATGGTCCTTTTTTTCACCCAAACATGTCAAAACAGTCCGAGCTACATTGTACCAACGATATCCCTAAAGAGTCCAAAGTGCAAAAAGGCAGTAATCTTTGATGAGATGTTACTCAAAAACTGTCACTTAGAAACATTCTGTCTGAGGAAACATGATCACGTAGAGTACCTCTACAATAACCTCTCTCATTTTTTTATATCTCTGAAGCATGTGCCTGTGATGAAAGGTTTTCTACTGCCCCAAAAATCGTCAGAAGGAGGTAGTGTAATGTTGCAAAGGGGTGTAACTTTTGTCCTGCTCCTGATGTGACCAAACTGACTATTCCAACGCATCTGGATGGGTACATTTACGCTAGGAATGGTCCTTTTTTTCACCCAAACATGTCGAAACAGTCCGAACTACATTGTACCAACGATATCCCTGAAGAGTCCAAAGTGCAAAAAGGTAGCAATCTTTGACAAGATGTTACTTGAAAACCATGTCACTTAGAAATATTCTGTCTAAGGAAACACGATCACGTAGAGTGTCTCTACAATAACCTCTCTCAGTTTTTGATTTCTCTGAGGCATTTGCCTGTGGTGAAAGGTTTTCTGCTGCCCCAAAAATCGTTAGAAGGAGGCAGTGTAAAGTTGCAAAGGGGTGTAACTTTCTTCCTGCTCCTGATGTGACCAAACTGACTATTCTAACATGTCCAAATGGGTACATTTACGCTAGGCATGGTCTTTTTTTTCACCCAAACATGTCGAAACATTCTGAGATACATTGTACCGATGATATCCCTGAAGAGTTTAAAATGTAAAAAGGCAGCAATCTTTGATGAGATGTTACTCGAAAACCATGTCACTTAGAAATATTCCATCTAAGGCCATGCGATCATGTAGAGTGCTTCTACAATAACCTCTCTCAGTTTTTTATATCTCTAAGGCATTTTCCAGTGGTGAAAGGTTTTTTGTTGCCCCAAAAATCGTCAGAAGGAGGCAGTTTAAAGTCATAAAGGGGTGTAACTTTTGTCCTGCTCCTGATGTGACCAAACTGACTGCTCCAACGTATTCGGATGGGTACATTTACACTAGATATAGTCCTATTTTTTACCCAAACATGTCGAAACAGTCTGAGCTACATTGTATTGACGATATCCCTAAAGAGTCTAAAGTGCAAAAAGGAAGAAATCTTTGGCGAGATGTTTCTCAAAAACCATGTCACTTAAAAATATTCTGTTTGAGGCAACATGATCACGTAGAGTGTGTTAGGTCTCAAAAATACAGGTTGCAAATCCTAAGAGGATGCCAGGCTCTATGTTTGGATTTGCAACGTTTTTGAACTAACTTGACGAAATCAACCTTCAAGGTTTGATGATTTCCTACACTTTAGGTCCTGCTACACCTAGGTGGGTGAACCTTGAAATATTAAAGCAGTCTGAGTGTGGATGAGTGGACTAACTATATCTATCTACAATGGCATAGGATGTAGAATAGATGAAACAGCTAACTAATTAATTCTATGTGTAATGTTTAATAAGTGATTGGCAGAAATTGTATAAGCAATATCAAGGTAAAAGGTTTTAATTAATGAGTTGAATGAGACTAGTGCCTTGTTGGGTAACAGAGTCAATTTGAAGGACTAAGACCAGGAGTTTCTTAATGGTAATAATTCTAGTTATTTGGCACAGTTTTGGTTTATAGCTTGTATAAACGTGCAAGTAAATGACTGACAGACTCTTCTTGATAATCCAACCAAATAAAATCAGATATCTTATAATTCACCAGAAGGTATTTTAATCCTTACTTGAAGGAACCAAATGAAATGAATGGACAAGATTAACAGATAATATTTTACTGGAGATAGAATGGCAATCCTAATTATATGGCTCTACTTAGTAATCCCAACTTACTACTTCCAGGCTACTATGAATAAATCAGAAGGGTTTAATTCCTCAGATGGACACCAACCAAATTAATCACACAGATACAGCAAATGTGTATTGACAGATTAAATATATACTTGATATCTTAATCTGAATAACAGGGAAATGCAGAAATGGAGACAGCCACACAATTGAATAATTTCAACAAATAACTGATACCAAAGTAGAAATACTAAATCAGAGAACTTCAAACTTCTTCTTCAAATAAAATATGCAACATAGTCATTTTGGAATATTGTATATTATGTGTATGTGGATATCTTCTACTGCTGATGATTTTTCAGCATCGATTGTTTAAACTTATATAGATATTTTCATGAAGAGATACAACTCTTCAATAAGTCTCTTGGGAATTTAACCAACATAAACAATAATTACATAAGCTTAATTAGGCTCTATTTAGCCATAAATAGACTTTTGCCAGATGATCTAAATACTCCTGCTCACGGTGAGAATCAGTAAGATCAACTGCACTCCTGGTGATTATATCAAGGGTGACCATTTCCTCCAATTGTTTTCCCGACGCTATGTAATGTCATATTTTAAGTGGGCAAGACCATCGGCATGACTTCCTTCATCACCAAGGTTTTTAGATCTCTCTGCGATATAGCGAGTCCCACCGATATGATTTGCTTATCGGGAAGATTGAGACTATCGGGATAATAAAATATTGCTCTCCCGATCTTTATTGTCTCGCCGATAGTCATCTTCATGTATGGACTTTTATCTTTGTCGGAATGACATTCACTATCGGGATAGCTTTCTCAAGATATCCCGATCCAAATCATCTCCCCGATGACCCTATTCATATCCTTCATCGGGCAAAGTTTAGTAAAGTGTCACCGACACCTTTTGATCACCGTGACTTGTGAATCGGCAAGACCTGGCTCTTTTGTTCCAATATGTCAAGTTATCCCGATAGAGGTGTATCGCTGTGAGTCTCACCGATGGCTTTCTTATCGCCAAGACTCTTAATCATCGGAGGCTTACTTGTTTTCTATCCCGATAGCTTATCTCTCGCTGATGGCTATTTGTTTCGTTACCCCCACATGCTGTTCGGTGAAACTCTTGCCGAAATGCTTTATCGGTATGATATATACCATCGGGGCATCTTTTAAAAAGTCATCTGATAGATATCTGTCATACCGATCGGTATGACCACTTACCTTTCTTGCCGATGTAAAGTCATCAGTATTACTTACTCCATCGGCGACTTCCACAATTCGTCTTCCGATCTCTATTTTCACGCCGATGGTTGTTTTCAAACGATTCCTTGTGTATCGGTGTAAGCAACACAACCTCTTACCGATGGATTGATTTTGATGAAATTTGGCACTGCTCATCCATAGACATCTCGTGAGATACAAAAAAAATTTATTATGGTCTTTTTTGGGATATTCTTTAGGATTTATTCAAATATGATGGAGTAAGGAGATAGTAAAAATTTCAAATTTTTACTGTGCTAACAGAGTGCCTCTACAATAACCTCTCTCAGTTTTTATATCTCTGAGACATTTGCCTATGGTGAAAGGTTTTCTGCTGCCCTAAAAATCGTTAGAAAGAGGCAGTGTATTAAGTCAAGATGAAAGCCTATTCACTTTAGGTGCCAATCTCAAGTTGCACAATCATGAATGGGTGCCTAGAGCAATAAGGCGCTACATCATGGTTCTAGGACCTTGAAATGGCACCCAAGCATGTAGGAGGAATTTTGAAGGAGCCAGAATGTTTTTAAAACTCTAAGGAACTAGTCCAAAGACTCTATGGCACCATCTTGATACCATTGAGTCAACTTTGGAACTCAAACATATTGAAACAAGGTCTAGGAAGCTAGGCACCATCTCTTGCTAGTTCAACCTCTCAGATGCGCCAACACTGGAAAGACCCTTAATGAGTGCCTAAGTTTTAATTGATCTTGTGATTGAAAGTTTGGTGATGTATTGGTGTAAGATGATCTTCAGTTGAAGCAATCTAAGTTCCAAGAAGGGTTTAGAAGTTATCAACCTCTTCACTAAGTTAGGTGCACTTTACAAGCTCTCTTACCCAAGAGTTGCACCTCATTAAGACAAGGCACATCTTAACCTCCGGGACTTTTCCAAAGAAGTGCTTCAGTTTATTAGCACCTTTGGACCTTGTTTTGCATTCTGAAAGAGAAGGTGCACTTTGGAGGCATTTCTAACCCAGATTGACACCAGGTATAGTCATCTCTCTGGAGCATTACAATGTGTTTTAAAATGAAGGATGACATTTCATAAGTTGGGGAATTGATCACTGAAGACCTTGGAGTGTTTGAATTACTCTAATCAAGAAGGCACATTTCCATGGAGTAGCATACTCTAGATAGCACCTAATGCCATCAAGGTGCAATTCCCCCCTCACTTTCGTACCTATCATCAAGAAGGGGCATTGGGCATTCCTTGAATAGTTCTGAGCATTTGAAGTTCGTGAAATCACCAAGGAATGTTGGGCGCCATGTGTATCCTCAACAAGCTTGAGTTTGCGCCTAGACAAGTTAGCACTTATTCATGTTTTAACTTCCCTCTTGAAGTGCCTAACTTGGGAAAAAGTTATCTTTTTGTTAGTCAAGTGTTTGATGTGTTTTGGAGACTCCAAAAGACTTCCTCTTGCTAGGCACTTTTCTTGGCAACTACAACCTTCAACTGGTGCCTAGATCCTGAAGAAAAACACTTGCAAGTGTGGGCGCACTTTCCTTGTGATGGAGCATCAAACTGGTGCCTAGAAATCATAATGCATGAAGTGAGCACCTAGGATCCTATTGGTCCAATAGGTGGTTTTGGGATCCGTGTCAAGTCATTGGATTAGGTTGCCAACTTAGAATGATTTTCCTGCACTTAGACTTCAAGGTGCCAAAACTAGTAGGAAAATATTTGGGGGGAAACCATGCTGATAAAAGTTGGGTAAATTTAACCTCCGAGCCTGATTAGGCTCCATATAACAAAAATATTTATATCATGTCCCTTTGCTTTATGAAACAAGCAGTATGTGTCAAGTCATAGGGATAATACTATGGTCCTTAGAAATTTCTCTGTGACTTTTGATAAGATTATCTACTATTATGTGGATGCTTGATAGTATTATCCCGATCCATTGGACTAGTGTGGCTATGAGGTTGGAAAGTGTTGTAACCTCCATCCTTTAAACTTCTCCACCTTGTTATGGGTTGTTTTGAGTATTTTCACTTGCTTTCTCTTCGAGAATATTTTCTAATGATACATGATGTGTCATAGATCATTCAACTTGATAAACAACATGGAGGGATCCTCATGCCTCCTATACTTCTTGCAAGTTTATTTATAGATAGCTCACATCATTGCCCATCTAGGTGGTCATTTCCCTAAATATTATGATAAGATAATCTTGTTAATGAACTTTGGATTGAATGAAAATCAACATGCTTTGTCTTGACTAGAATAATTGGGATGGACAAAAATCTATTGATTCTAGGTTGGGTTGTTAAAGGTCAAGAAGTTTTGGTGTCTAATGCCCTCTAAATCTAAATATTCAAAATCATAGTGGTTCAATAAGTTACAACAAATAGTCAGGTAGACAATAGACTATAAGGAACAAGGACTACACATGAATCCAAAACAACACCAGTCAATAAGGACATCACAAGTAACTCAACATCACTTCGAGAGGTGTTCACAAAAACAAAGGGGAGAACACAACTAGAGAATGCTAGACTGTAGTAGGGATGAGTGTCTGATGCGGAGCACACAGTGGAAGCATAGAATTATCAACTTTTGAACCTTCAAACTCACTATTGGCGAGACAACATACCATTGGTGAGCTTAAAATTTCATCGGCTGATAGGCCGATGCCATCATGACTCCGTTTGATTTCACTTCTGACAAACATCCCAGAATTGACTCTTATCGGTCAGACAGACCGCTATCGGTGACTTTATATCCTTTCACACCGATGTATTTGTCACTCTGATATGAGACTCTAAGTCCCTCACCTATCTCAAAAACTCTTCTGCCAACACACCGATCTCACCAATGACAACCTTCGGACCACACCCGTCGATGAGACTCCAAACATCAGTGAACTCTAATCTCATTGGGCTGATACACTGATGGATTTTGACTATCAGTGTCACCCCCTTCATCGGTGAAGCTCTCAATTGCTCTTCTGATGCACCGATGGGATTATCTTTTGATACACCAATGTCTTTAACTTTGAACCACACTCATCAGCAAGATAGACCACTATCGGCGAAGCCTAACCAAGGTTTGCCGATACGCTGATATGACCAACTCTTCACGTCGATACAAGGTTCTTTTGAAGGCAAAGGGCGCCTAGGCTTATGGGGCTCGATTTGATGTATTTATTGAAAGCTCAAGGTGAATTGATGCTTATTGAAAATGCCACTTAGTCCTTCATTTGCATTCTAGGCACCATTTCCTATTGACTTATATACTCCTCCTCATGCCAGGGTGCCATAATGAAGTGGTTTAGACAATAGGTGCGCTTCATTTACTAGAGGCTTGTTCTCCTTCCACCTTAGGTGCACTTTTATGGTGGAATAGGTGTCAATGGGTGCCTTGTCTTAAATGAATGCTCTCTCTAAGTTGGGCACCCTTTTGAGGCTTTATGAGTTGCAAATTGCGTCTTAACCCTTCATGCTTGTTGCTCAATGTTTGAATGTTTAAGAAAGTCTCCTTTAGGCACTCATCTTAATGACTTTTTCTCAAGGCGCAATCATCCTAATGACTTGGATATTCATCCTAGTGTTTTAGGATATCAGGCTACCAGACTTAGTCATTTTTAGGATCTCAAACATAAAGAATAACATGATGATTCATTTTTTTGTATTGCATATAGTTGACATTCTATGCTACTCATAAAGAATATTAATATTTTCTGTTCAACATGATGATTCATTTTTTTTTAAATACAACTTTTATCTTTTAGTTCCAAAATGAGGTTTAGGTGATACTTGAATAACAATAGCTAGCTTATTGGATCAACAAACATCCTATGTAATACAATTGGACTTTAAATATTTGAAGTAGCCATCTACAAACATCTATTCAAACATGGATTTATAATGCAAGTATGGACGCCATCAATAAAAAAGATTTGTATTAACCAAATATCTATATAGGCATACATCAATATTTGTCGATATAAGTATAACATATATAGAAATAGCCATATAGGCTTACAAGAATGCCATATAAGCATACAATGTCAACTGTATACAATACAAATTATATGTCCACAAATGCCATATAGGCATACAACAAAAGAACATAATAAAAAATCATTCCCCTCTGGCTGGTGAAGAGAATAGATCATGGGAAGCCTTTGATCTTCTAGGGGATGGAGACGCACATGTGGGTGGTCTACTACGAACCCAAGGGCTACTCCTCGTATTTAGTTCTTCCTGCATCTTTAGCTGTTACAATAAAAAGTATAGACATTAATATATATAAATTACATGTTATAAAAAATGAAACATTTAACAAAATAATCACTTACCGCTAACATATAATCTGTCTCCTCACTTGCCTCAGTAGCAGGAATAGGCCCTGGTGATGTCATGTCCTATAGAAACCATCCAGATAGAAATTAAACTTCAAATCAATAATCTTTTGATTTTTCAAAAGTAAACAACTATAACAATGAATGTAAATTAAAATTTACTAATCTACCTCATACCCTTGTCAATGCCATGGAGCTATGAATCGTAGAGGCCACACCATGCTCCATTGCCCTCTGAACATGGGGAGGTGTCTCCGCAGCCTGCATCATTTGGAAATAAAACAACATTATTCAATTACAAAAACTATAATAGTGATGCAAATCATGGCTCCTAACATACTCACACATTCATCTAAACATGGAAGTACACACAATAAAGCACACAAGTCACATACAAAAATCTAGTAAGTACAATTCATTCATTAAACTATTTATTTTATTACCTCCGTAAAGCTTTGAAGTCCACCACCGCCGGCAGGTGTTGCTGTGAAATCTACAATATTAACCTATTCAACATCCAAAATCAGATATTAGAATACCATTCATATAACGATGCTATTCACATGTAATATTTATAATTGTTTACTAGTTACATACCCCGACAGTAGATGATCTAGTATAAAATGTAGGTGGCGAACCACTGAAAACTGCATCGATGCTATGACCCTGAAATTTCATTAAAATCATCAATTTAAATTAGTTAATCTTGCATTTCAAAAATGAAATTTAATAAATTAAATTTAATAAACTTGCTAATATTTACCTGAGTATCAAGGCTGAAAGTCTCACTCAGGAGGGTATCTGTCATCACCATCTGCTTAGTTGCAGATGTAGCCTATGCACCTGTGTCCTGACTATCCATGGGGTCATAACCACAAGCTGACCTGCAAGTCTGACAAGTATGGGGTGGGACCCTACCCCTTGCACTATCTCCCAACCCACTCTGTGCTGCAGGACCGGCATGCTCTATGATGCTCTGGGTCAAGGCACTAATGGACTGAAGTGTATCGACCTCAACACTCTCCTTCACAATGGAAGGGATAGAAACATGCTTGTGGGCTGGTCTGCTGATTACTCGTCTCATTACCCGTTGTGGGTCAAGACGTGCCCCTGGTCTATCTTGTGCTGACCCCCCACCTCTACCCTAGAAGTCCTACATATCAAAATAGTTTGGCACTTTATTGAGGACAAACTCATAGTAGAGTTTCCTCAAAAAGTATTACGGGACCTCATTATTATTGCATGGAGGATGGTCAAAAACCATCCACCACCTCTGCCCAAAATTGTCCCTTATCGCTTGGTTGTTGCACCAATGGATAGGGAACCTCTTGCATGTAATGGGTGGAGGTTGATTTGTTTGTGGGTTTGTAAAAATTGAACACAAGTCTAATTTTGTGATTTGTAATTTTTTCACATCTTGGTATGATAGCTTGTCTACATAATAATCTCTAAACTCTCTCCTCTTATCCGTCCAACTAGTTATTTGCTTGCTAATTGAATCTACATTTGATAACATAGATTCAAGAGATTCAGCAAGCGTGGACCTATGCAAGGTTGAAGTGGAAGGATCTTTCAACCTTGCAATTATATCTTCAATTTATTTTTTGTTGTTTTCAATTTGCCCCATTATATTTTCTTGTGTTCCAGGGGCATGTCGAGGAATGGATGGAGGAGGTTGTTGTTCTGTAGGTATTTCCTCCTTAGGATTTTGTGGATTTTGAGTAGGAGGAGGAGGAGGAGGATGTGCATTAACATTTCTTGACAATTAACGAAATATACATAAAAAATCAACTCAAACCTACCAATTTAGAAACAAATTCAAACAAAAAAACAAATATAACTCACTCCTTTGGCGTGCTCGACGTCGTGGCGGCATTTTGGTGATGAATCGATAAAGTTTTTGTGTTGAATTGAATTTTGCAAAATGCAAACGCACTTTCTAGGGTTTGTAGGCCGCAAGCATAGAGGAGAAGAAGAAATGAAATGAGATAGAAACCTTTTTTTATTTATAGCAAGTCAAAATGTGCTCGCGTTATAACGCGAGCATGTTATGGCTTGGTTTTGATGAGCCTTAGGCTCGTCATTACCAAGCAATAATGCGAGCGCATTATAACGCGCTCGCGTTTTGTATTATTTTTTTTTTTAAAATAATTTGGCCACTTTTTGGCCCCCCATCTTTTTGCACTTACCCGACTGTGGAGTTGTTTTAGGTTGACTAAAGGAGGCATGTCCATTATGGCTTTTACTTTCTTAGGATCTACCTCAATACCTCTTCTTGATACTATATAGCCCAATAGATTTCCTTATGTTACACCAAACACACATTTCTTTGGATTTAATCGAACATGATATTTCTCTAATCTGTTAAATATTTGTTCCAACACTTTCAAGTGATCTTCTCAAGTTTTAGATTTTCCCAGGATATCATCCACATAGTCTTCCATTATGGTATGGAAAAGGTCATGGAAGATTACTATCATTGCTCATTGATATGTTTCTCTGGCATTTTTAAGACCAAATGACATCACTCTCCAACTATAAGTACCCCACAGGCACATGAAAGCTGTTTTGTGCTGATCTTTGGGAGCAATTAAAATATGATTGTACCCTGAAAAACCATCCATTAATGATAGCATTTCATCTCCAGCTGTGAGATCTACAATGATATCAATATTTGGCAATGAAAAGTCATCTTTTGGACATTCTTTGTTTAGATATTTGAAGTCTGTACAAGGACGGATGCTTCCATCTAGTTTTGATATTGGCACAAGATTCGACACCCACTCAGGATAATCAATGGGTCTTATGAATTTGGCATCTAAAAGTTTCTGAATTTCCACCTTGACTAAAAAAGCTACTTGAGGATACATCTTTCAAAGTTTCTACTTCATTGGCTTGGCATCTGGATATATTGCTAAGCGATGTACCACAAGTGATGGATCCAATCTTGGCATATCTACATAGGTCCATGTAAAATTAATTGTGTTTCATGAAGAATGCCATGAAATCTTCTTTTTCTTTCTCTGATAATGATGCGGCCATATGTATGATATTAGGATTATGTTCTGTACCAAGATTTACTTCCTGAGATTTCTCAATTAGCAAAGGTGATTGTTCCTAATATTCCCTCAAAGGAAGGTCAAGTCCTCCATCCTTAGGTGCCTCAGAGAGGGTTTCACCATCAAATACATCCTTTATTTTTACTTTTTCTCGATCAAGAGGCACCTTGCAATTTTCACCTAAAGACCTTTTATTTTATTTTTTGTTCATTTCACTTTTGTGACTAGAGGCCTTGACACTTCCCCCAAAGTATGCTAATTGAGGTAAATCCATTTTGTAGCCCACCTTATGACCTCCAAGTGGAAGACCTATTCTTAGTCCCAAGAATTATGCTAGAGCTTCATTATTTTGAAATGTATCCAATACGGGTGCCCCCTATTGGTCCTAATCGACGAAGTCAAGATATATGAGAGGTAACTCAAATGATGAGGGTTGGGAAATAGAGGTTGTGAATGAGATTATGAAAATGGATAGATCATGAAATAGTTCGGTGAGGTGAAGGGAAGAGTCATCGATGGTATCTAGATTAGAAGTCTCTTCTGCAGGGAAAGCTTCAGCTACCATTTCGAGAATACATTTGATGTCTTTAGAAGGCAGGTCCTCCTATCCATACCATAGACCTTTCCTATTAAACTTCTTGGTTACAGTGGTTAGTTCTGTAGGTCCTTTCTCATGTAGTCCTAGACCACCTTGTCCTTTGTATCCCATGTTTTTGATAATGCAAAAACCATTGTTGTAATGCTCCACTTTAAGTTTTTTTAATCATTTTCATCATAGAAAATTCAGGAATCATGTCTTTGATGTCTTCGTCATCTAGTAGCCCTGATTTTATAAACACTGTAGGAGGATATTTGATAATTGTTTGAGATGATGATGCTTTAGATGCTGATGGTTTTCCATATGTCTTTGGGGATAGAGGCAATGTTCTGACACAACAGGATTCTTGCAATCTATATTCACCAAATCCTTTGTCCTTGTACTTGATTTCTATGTTAGGGATGGCTTTGCTTGAATATGCTTTGTTGAGATCGGTAGGGTCAACATAGGAAGTGGATGGATATGCTTCAGTGTTGATAGGTATACGATTAGAAGTTTGATACTTATCTTGATATGCACAACATAACTCAAAAGGATTGGGATCTGCAGGAAAGGTAATCTCAGCTCCATTATGAGGGAATTTGAGGCATTGATGGTAAGTTGATGGCACAACTTTCATGGCATGGATCCAAGGACGACCAAGGATGATGTTATATGGCAATTCAATGTCAAGGACTTGGCAATGAGTATCTGTAGTGACTAGACCAACCATGAAAAGAAAAATTATGATCCCTTCTAATTCTCTTTCAGCATCATCATATGCTTTTTGATGTATCAATTTTATCCTCAGAATATCCCAATAATTTTACTAATCTTAAAGAACAAATATTTAGACCCGCTTCACCATCTATTAGGATTTGTTTAATGTGGCATTGAATAACGAAGACTTCAATATGGATGGCTTCATTATGAGATGAACTAAGTGGTGATAGGTCTTGGTCAAAAAAGGTTAAGCAATATGGGGATGTAATGCTTGCTACCATGGCTTGAAACTATGTAGTGTCTATGTTATTGGGGACTGATGATTCTTGCAATGCTTGGTCAAGGATAGCTTTATGTACGGGGGATATGCATAGCAGTTTCAGAATAGAGATATGCATGTGAGTTTTGCCTAGGTGATCAAGGATATTGTATCCCATAGTCGGTCTTGTAATGGGTGGTGCATCTTGGATCGACACACAACCACGACGAGTGGTAACAACACTCAAACTCTTTTGCAGCTTGGATATGAATAGGTTCTTTTGCTTTTATGCAGATGGTCGATATGCGAGCATGGTCAATGCGGCCAATGGTGGATGACTCATATGTGTATTGGACATTTCTCCCTAAAGAAGAGGCACTTGCTTTATCATGAGCAGGGAAAGGATCTTTGAAAGTGTCAAGATCATAGTTTGATGTTTGTTTAGGTTGTTCTAAACTGACTAGGCCTTGATCAATCAGGTTTTGAATGTGATGTTTCAGTTTCATGGATCCAGCATTGTTATGTCCTTTCACCCTATGGTATTCACAATATTCATTATCCTTGTACCAATTGGGCTTGAATTGAGGTTCTTCATATGGTTTCACTTCTGGTAAAATAATAGCTCTGGATTGAAGAAGTTTATTCAAAACAACCTCAATAGGCTCTGCCAAAGGAGTGAACTTGCATCTTGGTGGTGGATTTGCTTGAATTTGATCTCTTGGGAGGAATGGTGTATTTCTATTTGTAGTGCTTCTGTCCGCAGCTTGAATATTCACAGGAGCTTTCATAGTTTGGACATGTTTTGCATAGATATAATGCCATCATTGACAACATGTTTGTTCTTGTTCTAGAAATGAGATTTGTCATTTGAAGATTGCGGGTTGTCTTTAAAGATTTTGATCACACCTTTGGCAATTAAGGCTTTCTCAATATTTGTTCCCTTGGACATAATTTCATCAAATGAAGTGGCACTTTGTAATTATAGTTGGAATGAAAGTTCTGGATTGAGATTTTGAACAAAGATATCCACTTGTTGTTTTTCAGGCATTTGCCAAGGAAGTTTGCTAGCCATGTTGCACCATCATTGTAAAAAGAATACAAATGTCTCACCATTGTGTTGTTTGTTTGTGACAAGATCATTCATGGGGATCTCATTTTTAATGTTGAATGCAAAGTGTGAAAAGAATTTTTCAGCCAATTCACTAAATGTTTTGATCCCCAGAGGAAGATGAGAAAACCATTCGATAGCTTGTCCCCCTAAACTGCAAGGGAATAGATGCAAGAGATATGTGTTATCATAGGCAACGTCTAGACAAGCAACATAGAAAGCTCTAAGATGATCATGAGGATCTCCTTTCCCTTTGTATTTTTTAAATTGAGGCACTTCAAAATGTGGAGGAAAAGGTGTCATTTGCAATGATCTATCGAATGGATAAGGACACACTTCATCGAATGAATATGTTTTCTTGCTACAACCCAATTGAATATTGTTCACGTCTTATCATAATTTTAGAAATTCTTTAGGAGTAAACATTTGTGATTGCTGTTGTATGTGACTTTGATGGCTTGGATGCGGTATATGGTATTGTGGGTTTGGCTTTGGGTTATATTGTGGTTGGGTGTTGTAGGATTAGATGTATGTGTTATGCCCTTAACTACCAGGAGGCGGAGGAACAAATGAATGTGCGGACGTATTGAAGTTGGATCGAAATGTCACATGTGAACCATGGGATGGATTGACATAGGTTACATGCGAAATAGAATGGTGTGGAGCTTGGGAAATAATCAATGGAATTTGGATCTGAGGGTTTGGGTTAACATAAGATATGTATGGAGCTTGAGATATGGTAGACGGATTTTGGACATTAGCAGATGGGTTGTTATATGATACGTATGTACCAATAGATGGATTAGATTGTAGTGGGGCAGATGCATTTGTCAATGGAGGTTGGGATACAAAAGATGGATTGGTAGATCGATTGGCTTGGAATTGTGCTTGTGAGACAATGAGCGGATTAACATAAGAAGCTTGGGTATTGGAAGGCTGTGATCTAAATAAAAGTTGGTCAAGCAGAGAAGGATTAGTGTTGGAAGGATTGAGGTCAATGAGGGGAGTATCTAAATTGGTTTGGTGTGAGGTTATGGTATTTATGGAGGAAGATACATTAGATGGTTGGGATGGTTCAACATGCAACACATTGGTAATTGACACTTACAACACTTGAGGTGTTTGGACTATGGTTGTAGTACTTTGTGTGGCATGGGGCACATTAGAAATAGGCACATTTTGAGTAGAGCTTGCAAGCATTTGTGAAATTGGCATTGCATTTTGAATTGCAAGTTGAGAAGCTAAGGAATCATGCATTTCGGCAATGACGATTGCTTGTATGAGAGGTTGCTTGGTAACAGGAGTATGAAAGGGAGGGAATTGAGCCAAGGATAGTGACACAACCTTAGATGGTGTGGTTGTGGGCTTAGTGGACATGGTAGTAATAGCAGCGAGAGTGAAATTTGAAGGTGCTTTTTGGATAGTGGATAAATCAAAGTCACTTGGCAGCAAAGTTCTGCCTTTGAGAAAATTCACAAGTATTGTTTGTAATGCCCTTCCAAGGAACCCAGAGGATAACACAACTAAACTTATAAAAAGGACAATTTTTTTTTGAAACAAAAGAAATAACAACAATCATATATTTATTCATAACATTTCAATTAAGCTTTATCCTCTAGGATTCCACAGCTGCATTATTATGAAATAAAACAAGATCTAACCAACATTATGAATTAACTAACAACCACAGTTCATTCTAAGTCTAATTGCATTAGATGAATAAACACATACAATTCCATATTATATCATCAAAAAAGTAAGCATCAAGATCTTGCACATAGGATCACAAGTACATAAACAAGTTCCTTTACAAGAGAGTACAAGATTACATTATTTACAATATCGCTATCTAGATTACATTGGCATACATACATCAAGATAACAGTGCATGATTCAACTGATATACAAGACTAGAACATGATCATAAGTATCTACCTCCTCAAGCTAGAACAAGATCTAAAATCTGCCACACAAGGTACATCCTTCTTGCACATGAACAATAGCAAGGGAAACTAATGGAGATAAAAGCACAACCACCCGACCATGTGGAACCCTAAGGTCCACCCCCCATGCTAGGAGATAACAATAAGGTCCCACTAAGAAAACATACAAGAAGTCAATAGGCTAACAAGTGCAAGGACTATACATGACTCCAATACAACACTGGTTGATATGAACACCACAAGCAACTCAACAAACACTTCCAGAGGCAAATACACAATGAAAGAGGAAAACACAATTAGGGAATACTAGGCTATAGTAGGGATGAGTGTCATCACATGGTCCTAACATGGGTTACTTTGACAGTCTCTAGCTAGATGTCGGTCCCCATCCATGGGTTACGCTGACAGTCTCTCGCTAGGTGCTGACCCCCATCTATGGTTACCCTGACAGTCTCTTACTAGACACTAGCCCCATAGGGTGACACATGCGGAACCAACATTCCTTTCGTGAGGAAAAGGGAGTTGATTTTACCAACCACTGCCTTCTCATCCCATCCTTAGCTTGAATGAGCACTACAAGTATGGGTGAGGCATCCAATTATCTTAATTAGTGTGAAAACTACCCAACCCTCTAAATTTATTATTAAGTTGTCACTGGATTAACAACTTCCAATGGGTTACCCTGACAAGCTACTTTGGGTGCCGGCCCCACATTAAAAGCCACTCCCCCTTCACTGCATCTAAATTCTCAAAGCCTAAAACAAAACCCAAGCATGAACTATCACATTTATCATTGTGATACATTTACAATAGAAAATATACATCATTTCACATCACACAAAGCAAGGCATTATCCATCTTGCATAATCATCATAACCACATGAATAGGTACACTGAGCAAGGCATTATCCATCTTGCACATGTACCATACCAACATGAATAGGAGGAAACATTCTAGAATAGCAATTTTCTCAACTCACATGATGCACACATAGCCAACTCCCACACAATCACACCCTCCTAGGCCTCTAGAATCATCTTCCCCAAATGACACAAACACTTGACACCACTAAACACAATAGTCAAGCATCACATTCACTCTCAAATGCAAAACATAAACTACAATCCTTCATCAATATGTCATATACAATACCACAAATGCAACATATGATATAATGCACCAATTATGGGTCTTAAAGAATGTAACATTAATCCAATTATGATCAATCATCTAACAATTATAAAGTGAATCTATCACATCAATACAGAACTATAACTTTCTAATCACCAGTAGTAGTTATAATATGATCATAAGATATAATTGTCCACAAGCAACAATATTTTAACTAATAATTCTCAAGACTTATTTTAATTTCATTTAATTGAAATGATTGTGAACAACATGTAAATAACCCTAAGGTATACAAATTAAACACAACAATTATTTACACTATTTACACTGATGTAGATTTCATTAATAATCTAGACAATTTTGTAAATACTATTAAATATAACTGTATAAGCAAGGCTAAAAGCCTATAATAATAGAATGCTATAAATATCTTACACTAGTTAGAATCACAAGATACAGTACCTGAAGCTACAATGAAAGAACCTTGTTCTAAGGTTAGCTTGAGAGGAAAGGAATACAGAACAACAAAACATTCCTATAAATCTAACATCTTCATCAAATCTACCTCACTTTTAACACATGCATAAGATAGGATTAGCACAAAATGAATTTGTTGAGAAGGCTTTAGAAGCTACCAACAATGCAAAATGTGAAGGCATAGACAAGGCACGCAGACTGATTAGTAGAATGCCTCAAAGAGAGTCATATGATGGAAAACAATGATCGTAGGATATGTACAAAATGAATTTGTTGAAAAATCTCAGAGAAACCTAGTTCAAAAATATAGATTTATTGGTGACGCAACTAACTGTTTTAACAGAGACGAAATGGGTGAGAGGTAGACAGTCACAAAATATTCATATCTCAAAAATGACAAACTGGGTATGGCTAATTTTCAGATATGATTTAGATATCTAGTTGTACACCATATATAAAACAATTAGAGAAACCCAATTCATAAAAATAAAGTTATGGATAACATAATAGACTGCTAAAATAGAGATGAAATGGGTGAGAGGTAAACAGTCACAAAATATTAATATCTCAAAAATAACAAACTGGGTATGGCTAATTTTTGGATATGATTTAGATATCCAAGCCATGCACCCTATATAAAAAAATTAGAGAAATCTAGATCGTAAAAATAAAGTTATGGCTACCGCAATACAGTGCTAAAATAGAGACGAAATGGGTGAGAGGTAGACAGTCACTTCAATTGGTGATTCCCAGAAATGCAATGATACAGACATGCACAATTAGATCTGATAACAAGGCTTCTAATATCTCAAGCAAATTACATGTACAACCTAGGCTAGGCAAGGACAATATCTGTTGGGTTCTCATTTAGGTTTCCCTAGCCATGCCTACTTATGGTGTATAGCTCTAGGAACTTGGGGCACAAGCTCCCTCTTACAGTGTACTCACTTCTCAGGCACACCAAGTTCCAAGTCCTCATGACACATAGATCTTGAGGTACTTTGCTATCTCTACCATAAGCTAGGAAAATGTGAGACGACTATCAGAGGCATAATCACCTGTCCTCTTGTATCAATAGATAGAGGGTTTTGGCTACTACACAAAGGTTGCTAGTATGGGCATCCGTTCAGGTGGTTACACATGCGGCGATTCGCTCTGTTATGGAGGCTTCCTAGCTTGAAGAGGTTAAGCTCAACAAGGTTTTGGGGGAAACTTTTGTCGATGTAACACAATAGCACCCATTGCTTATGGCTTTTGCCACAAACACATTTTTTATATAGCAGTTTGGAGGAGCTTGGCTTTAGCTTATTACCACTTAGGTCATCCCCTTCTCACACCGGGAAGACAAACCCTCTAAAGATAATAACAAGTTCTCTTGCACCCAAGATCTATTTGATAGGCAAGGGGAGAAGATATTTTTGTTATTAAATTTGGGTTACACACATACACAACAAGCAATCAAGAAGATGAAACAAACAGTGGTTCCTTCTAAACACCAAATCCAAATGTTCTTAAATTAGTGATAAAAATGATATGTCTTGGACCGATCGATGCTGCAACAAATGGATTAGTAGTTTTAAAGCCTCCTTTCTTTGACAAACAGATAAGATGTTGCACATAAAGATGATTAGATGCCAAAAAAATCAAGCAGAAATAAGACTTAGCCAAATGCGTATCAAAAAGACCAACTGCAATGATCTGGGTTACAATTGCACATGAAATAAAGCCAGATGCAAAAATTTACCGACCAATTGAGTATGAATTTAAGCCAAATGCGATGGTCTGTGATTCATTTGCGGTCGAATTTGAATGATTGCACATGACCTACAAAATAGAAACCCTAACTGACCAGATGTGACTGAAAAAACTAGATGCAACACTCTGCTGTGCAATTGCGCTGAAAATACAACCAAATGCAAAATTCAAAGGATCAATTGCGCTCTGTTTTCAACCAATTGTGGTGATTTGTGATGCGATTGTGATTTTCTGTGGAATAATTACGCTCAAAACCCTGCAAAAATTAACTTCACAAAAACAACTATATAAAAAAGATGTTAAATCAAGGACGTGGGTCCCACTGGGTGTGCCAGAATGTGTGAGTAGAAAAAATGAGGTTAGGATGATCAAACAATGTAAATCAAACCTAATCCTACCACCTTCAAAGAATCCATCTAAATGACACAAGAATGCAAACAAATGAAAGAAAATCACTTAGAGCATTGATTCCTTGGTTAGATTTGTGGATTGCTTCTCAATTACGAACAATCATAGATGCTAAAGCTGCCATGACGATGGATGAAATGCTCAAAATGCTCAATGGATGCTAATGGAAGTGTTATGCTTGAGATAATACTTCGGATGCTATATGGTGAGATGATGATAATGAGAATGAGTGGGTGTATATATAGCACTCAATAAAAGTTGATCAATGGCGGAGAAGAAAAGATAGTTTGAATGGTTGAGATAAATTCATGATCATAAGTGAATGTGCACAAGACAAGTGTCCTTGAACCTTACATTTATTAAATGATTTAGTTGGACTTTGTTAGATAAAAATAAGATAGATCCTCGTAAAATAGAATACTTTTCTATTTTTTAAGATATGATGACAAGGATAATTGCTTTTTAGAACCAATTAAATCATTTTTTTCCCTTGGTTTAAGATAGGACCTATCTTGTACACATAGAAGAAAGTGAAATGATAAGATGATGATAAAGAAAAATGCTATTTTTAGAAGATTAGAAGAAAAGTCATAAATTAAATAAATGAATTTATTTAATTTATGCTCGTGATGAGAAAATAAATAAATAAAATACAGATTTTATTTATTTATAGAAGAACTAAATTAAATAAATATATAAATTCATTTAATTTAAAGAGGATGGAAAGATAATTAAATAATTAAAAATTATTTAATTATAGATAGAGGAAAATAGAAGAAAAATAGATAATAAAATAGATGAACAATTAATTTAAATAAATACAAATTTATTTAATTAATAGAAGAAATAGATGGTTTAAGAGAAAATAGACAAATTATTCAAATGTGTTAGATAAATGCAGATGATGAATAATGCAATATTTTCAATAATGATAACTAGGTCAATTATAAGTGTCTACATGTATAATTTGGCTACCGTAGTTCAAAGGATTAATGAACATAGGTGTTCGATCTTCTTCTTTAATACTCCTCATCTTATTAGGAACAAAATTTTAGGGATTCTCATATTCCAGATTGGGGCTCTCCCTCTTGTTTATCTTGGTATCCCCATCAATTTGGCTCTTTGTCTAGAGTATTTTGGTAGGATATTCTAGACAAATTTTAGAAGAGGGTTACTCATTGGACTTGCAAATGGTTGTCCTCACCTGCGAGAGTGACTTTATTAAAGTCTATGGTTCAAGCTTTCCCCATTTATCGGTGCTTTGTCTAGGGGGCTCCCTCTAGCTTTATTAACAAATTTGAAGCTCTTACTAGACAATTCTTATGGGCTGGTAATTTGGATTCTTCTAAGTGGAGTCTTGTCAAGTGGGATTTTATTTGTAGACCAAAACAAGATTAGGGTCCTGCTCTTCGGTAGGCTACTGTTACTGGTCAGGGCTTGGCTGCCAAGTTGTATTGGAGGTGGTGTACTTGTCAGGATCAAGATTGGGCCAGGATCCTTAACTATAAATATTTGGGGGGTGGAAGATGTTAAGGTTCCTAGACTCTACCTCTCTAGGAAGAGATCTATAATATGGAGTACTCTTAAAAGGGGAGCCAATTTAATTAAGTAGGGGTTGTTTTGGATTTGTAATAAGGGGTATGAGGCCCTATTTTGGTATGATTCTTGGGATAGGCACCTGCCTATATTGTCGATGTACCCACACTTGCAACCCTTGTGCAACATCTTTCTTGATGCTTGGTGGTGTCGTGTGGAGGATTTCAAAGATGTTCAATGGTTGGGGCAAGTGGAGGTTTGTAGATGGAAACCTGTGGTTGATTAGCTACCAAGAGGCTACTGGTGCATTGGGGGAAGATAGATAAGATTCTAGATGGCAGAGTTGGTAGTTCTCTCAGTGAGAGAGATGCCCTTGCCTAGAGTCCTAATCCGAAAGGGGAGTATTCTATTGCCTCTAGATATCATGAGCTGGATAGACAAAATTTTGGGGATATGGGCTCTCCTTGGTGGAAGTTAGTGTGGAATAAGTTTGGATGGCAAAAATGTAATTACTTCCTTTGGTTGGTTTCTCAGAATCATTTCCTCACTTGGGATAACTTGTAGAAAAGGGGTTTTCAAGGTCCTAGTTGCTTCGTATGCAATGGTGGTGAGGAGTGTCAGGCCCATTTGTTTTTTTAGTGTCCCTTAGCCCACGAGATCTAACATCTTTGGTGGGATGCTTGGAGGTAGGCATGTGTTCATGCTTCCTCTTTGGTTAACTTTTGGAGAAGTTTGGGTAGGCCCCCGGCTAAGGCTTCTTTTTTGTAGGTGGCTTGGAATATTGGTCATTCTTTTATCTTGTGGCACCTTTGGCTTGAAAGGAATCAGAGGATCTTCTAGGGGAGGAAGTTGGAGGTTCAACAGGTGTGGTAGAGGATTCTTAGTATGCTTTAAGAGACCTCAGTAGCTAAATGTGATCTTTCTTCTAAGTTGGACATTAGAGAGTTGTAGGTGGTGCATAATTTGAGTTCATTTGTTGGAAGCACTTGCTCTTCTTGGGCTAGGACAAGGGGTCATTCTAAGAGTAAGATTCAGAGAGATGGTAGGTGCTCTCCTCCTCCAGGAATTTTTAAGATTAATATGGAGGCTCTTCTAGGGGGAATCCTAGACATGTTGGGATTGCTAGATTAGGAAGGGATAGCTTTGGTGTTATCTTGTTTTTCTTTTCTATCTATAAGGGGCATCAAACTAATAATCTTATGGAGGCTCTAGCTATTCTCTATGCTTTGTAAAGACAACATGCTTTGGGATGGTGCAAGATTATCTATGAGTCTAATTCCCAGATTGTGGGTGGTTTGGTATGCAATGGCATTTGGCATTAGTGGTTCGACAGATCCTTCAATTGAGTCACTTGATGGACCTTCGATTGAGTCACTCGATGGACTTTGGTTAGTTGAAGTCCCTTCTTGGGGCTTTGGGGTTGGGGATGTGCTCTTAGTTATGGTTTGGTTAGTTCTGGTGTTGGTGCTTTGTTCTAGACTCATGTGCTCTTGGTTATGATTTGGTTAGTTGTGGTGTTGGTGCTTTGTTCTAGACTCTTGTTGTTTTTTGGGGGTAGGCTGCCCTCCTCTTATTAATAAATTTTTACCCCTCTTTAAAAAAAAATAATAATAATTTTATGGTAGTTGAACTTGATTATATAATTTTATAATAAATATATGTTAAATATTTATGGCCAATTTAATTGATTTTTGTTTGAATATTGATTTATTAGTTGATCTTGCATCTATTCCATTTGAATGTGGTAAGCCTCCATACTCAGATATATTAATTTTTTTTTGACATAATTAGATTATTAACATTTGTTAAACTTCCAAAATTGAAAAACAATAGTAGTGAACCAATGTATAACAATGTACTATTATTAATCAACTCAAAAAATTTATGATTTATTTATTTTATTTTTTTAATGTTGAAATTTTAATAGAATTGATAAAAAAAAAAGATTATTTGTTTCAAATTTTATTCACACATAGTGACATTGTATTTACCTTGAAACTATTGTAATATAAATTGCAATATTGTATTATTATTAGAAATTGCTATAATATATGATGTCAATAAATATATTAATAAAATTATATTATATGATATTATTATATAATTATAATACTATATAATATGAACATAATATAATTATATCTATATTGATTTTTATGATCAATGTTAATATTCATATCAATATTAATTAATATATTATTACAATTACATTACAATTATTTAATTTTGTAAGGATAAAACCTTTACAAGATATACTCTTGTCAAAAAAAAAGAATTTGTTACAACATATGTACATCTCATTAGGTTAATTAAATTTTAAATTGTTTTTGTTTTTAAACAATTAATTATGAATTGTTAGAAAAACTAAATTGATACCTTTTGTTTTCAAAAAAATATAGTCTTGAAAATTTATATTATAAACACCAGCATCTCCACTCAATATCCTTATTAAAAAAAAATTCATAATACATAAATATATTTTAAATTTTAAATTTATTAAAATTTAAAAACAAAAATAATATTTATTGTGCCATACATATATTGTTCAAAAATTCTATCCTTTGATTCCATCACAGGTGCAAAATACTATTATAACATAAAAATATATAAGATATATCACTTATCATTGAATGTTACCAACGTAATTTTGAATTCATGTATTTGCCTTTACAGATCTTAATGTTCATTTGCCTTTACAGATCTTAATGTTCATTTGCTCCATCCGCTTTGTATTAAAATTATTCGCTAATTTCATAATCTGGACTGGCAGTATTCAGTGCAGCCGGAGCATCATAATCGACTTTCCCTCTCAAAACGCTTCAATAAGATTTTTTCCATCTCTCTTCCTTAGAAAGTTCCTGATGATTTTAGTTTCCATTTATTAATATTAGAAAGTTTCCAAATGATTTTATAATTTTTCATTTTTCTTTATTAGAAAGTTTCCACATGAATTTAGAAGTAGTTTTGTTTCTATTTTAAATTTCTGCTTAAGTAAACATTCAAAATATATTGAAATAAAGATCCATGTACACTAATTTTTGTATTTATATTTATTTCTTCAGGAATTAAAATCTGAAAATACTGAAAATTTCCATACACACCTCATAGATAGATATATCTCATATTTTACAGATTTAAATGGTTAAACTACAGCATTATATAAAATATAACAAAAGGTGACCTCAAGTGACGAGGAAACCATTATTATTATTCACTAGAGCTCCACTCAAAAATGTAAAAAGATGAAGCAGTGATGAAAAAACACAACACCATCCTCCTATTGTAGCAACAGTGATTGCCCCAGCTGCGTTGCTCAACACTAATTTCCTGTCCACTGAAATTCAAACCAAACTTATGATGAATGGTTTAAACTTAAACATAACAGTTTCACATACCTGCAATTCGGTGGAGCTATGCATAGATTTAAAATCATCTTGAATGTACAAGATATAATACCTGCAAGCAACAAAATCAACAAATCATTGACATGCTCTAAAAATAATTGTGACCTAATATCAATACATATGTGATTTTACCAACACATTTTGGAAAATCAATCTCACTTATTATCATACAAAATCAACAACAAATTCTAATTTCTTATGCTGCACAGAGGAGAAAATCAGCAGCTGAAAATTTCCTATTGGCTTTAATCTCACCAATAGAATGGCACTTCTAGATCTTCCTCTATATGTGCAATATCAATCTATTATCATTGAAAATCAATGGCAAAATCTAATTTTTATTTTGATCAATACAAGTGTGAGGGCTCTCCCTTTTTTTTTTTTCTAATTTCTCAGGCTACACAGATATAGAAAAACGGAGAAAATGAGCTGAAAATTTCCTCTATATATATACATGGATAGTTGACTGAATTAGATAAAAATTCAATTTGTGCATCGCTCATCAGCACACCTACATATTCATATTCCTCTACAATCTCCATTTCAACGTCACCATTCATGGCTATCCTACTTCACAACAAACTGAAGTAGCAAACGAATATGGTGACGTTGAAATGAGAGATGTAGAGACAATATGACTTGTAACGTTGAAATCCTAAGAAATTTAAGCCAAATGCTGGTGGAGGATGGTTGAAATTTAAGGCGTATGACGATATACGAGGGTTGAAGAAATTCTGCTACAAGTTTAAAAGCCAGCCACAGTAGGAATATTAATTCAATAAAATAGGGGTGGGTCTTGAGGCTTGAGTGGAATAGAATTGGATTCGGAAATTGATTGAAATACCATTTTGATGTCTTGGGGGATTAGCAATTATATAGAATGTGTATTTCTATTTAATTATATAGAATGTGTATTTCTATATCCTTTCTCAAATTTGCAATTTCTATTTTGCAATTTCTATTTTGGAATTTCTTTTGTATCTTCAATATTTACACAACTCTGCAAGATAAGAGATCAAGCACAATGGATGGATGTACAATGGGTTGGATACTCAAGAGTGTGTTAGAGGTGGGTATATATAGGATTTTCCACTATGTGGGAAGTACTGACAACAAATGTGGGATAAGGAAATGTAGTACACATGGTTAGTACATCTTTACCGAACATGAAAAATACAACCACAATTATCAAATACATGAATGCATATTATATACCTAAGTAGATACCTACTTATGCACAGAGGAGATTAAATCTACCCAAATAGATACCTATCCATATAAGATTGTCATATCATATCCTAGATGCATAATATGGAATAAAATATATAATTAAATTCAAAAAATAAACTACATCAACAACCTCGAAGAAGAGAAGTATAAACCATCCCCCTATTCCCCCATACAAGAAATAAAAACCCCTCCAAGAGAGGGAGAAGAGATGGGAAAGACTATGCAACCCCACATTTAAATCTATTTTGAGCACCCAATCCATTATACATAGATCCATTAGAAAAACTTAAATGGTATTAGAAGATTGTGAACTAGATATAACAATATATTTATGTGTATATGTATTTTATTAGAATAACCTAAACTAAACCCTATAGAGTGCTTGTTTCCCTTTAAACATTTTTTTAAAAATAAATAACATTCATACCACAACACAATGATTTACATGGGAAAACCGTTTGGGAGAGAAACCCCACACTCTAAACTTAGCTCAATATATTATTCATAAATTTTAACAAGATTACAATATACTTGCAAATAAATATTTCATAAGATTATCACCAATCATAGATTTGGAGGCAACTTAACAACATCTATAAGACTCTCACACTCAACCTCCATCTCAAGCACCTAATATATAGGTAGGAGATATAATACATGAAACCATCAAATGGTAATTACAAAACCACAAGCTAAAACCACCCAAAAGTGGCACCCAAATATTAGGGTTCCATTATCTCCAAAAAAAGACACTTTATGATGTGTCATAACATGCATCATAAGTTGGTCAAGACATGTAACTCCCCCTTACATCTCTTTTATGTGTGTGACACATTTTTATATTTTTCAATATGAGAGGCCCAACTTACGGAGGCCATAAATTTGATCTGGATGCTAATTGGGCCCTTTCTTTTTAATTGAAGAGGTCAAACTGATCTACTTTCTAATTGAAGATATCAAAGTTATCTACACACTAGGAACTTCCAAAGACATTTCCAAACAACCTAAAATTTTTATTTTGGCCAAAAACTAAGTCTAGAGCCCAAAAATTGAGTTTATTCAATTTTATAACTGAAAAATTACAATTTTCATAATTTCAAGGTTGAGACACCTTTCCTAAAAGGATCCACCCTACTCCTATGAAAATGACCAATGATATGAAAATGGTAAATACATGTGTATAACAATTGTATGAGGATGTGTGCATGAGTAAGCATAATAAATGTTTAATTTGGGTGAATATATTAGAATGCATGTTTGTATGGATAATGTGGGGGATAAATAAATATGAATGTGTATTAAAAGTAGTAGTAAGATGGAACAGACAAAATTTCTCACAATATTGCACCCATTCTCTCAAAATAGAAATAAAACTAAATGAGAATGACATAAGATTACAAAAATGTCACTATTATGAAGACGAAATCTTTATTTTATTTAAAAACATTTATTATTGATATTTTCTAAGTTTATTTTACCTTTTCATATATAACTCTCTTATTAAAAGGAAAATAAGTCATTTTTTATTGATATTAAATTCATAATCATCATCTTAAATAGTTGGATATTTATTCTTAGAGTTAAGAGGAAAGAATTGGAAATTATTAGAGCCTAAATTTTAGGATGAATTTTCATTTTTTCTTAAAAATATATATAATTTATTGCTTATTTTGTATTATATCTTTCCTTTTTTTTTTTTCTTTTTTTTTCATAACTGGGGGACCTCATCCCCTAGGAAGGACACTTCAAACCCGCGAGCTCATTGGCCCAGTGAAGGCGTAAAGCCTTGCGAGCTCATTGGCCCAGCGGGGATTTGAACTCTGGTGGCCGCCACTACAATCGAGCGACTTAACCACCGAACCATGCCATCATCAGCTATTTTATATTATATCTTTAATAGATTGGGGTAAAATTATTTTTTTGGTTGTGTTATGGAAAGCAGGGCTTAAATTTGACAGTTGTATAGCTGTATTTAAAGATTTTAGCTGTAAAATACAATAAAAATAAATATTTGACTATATTGATATACAAACAATGTATTTTTAAAACTGAAAAAAAAAAACAATAAATATGAAAATCTGAATATATATATAATATCCCAAATTTTTTAGATTTGTTTTTTAATAGAATACATCCCAAATTTTTAGATTTTTTTTTATGAATATAATTATATATTAATTTTAAATTATATAATATATTTTTTTTCCATTTATTTTTAAATTTTTTAATAGAACTTCTATTATTTATGAAAAATTTTCCCAAATAGATTTATTTTTTATAGAATATATTCATTCTAATTTTTTGCTTTTATTTTTAAATTTTTTAATAGGAACTTCTATTATTTAAGAAATAGATTTGTTTTTTATAGAATATATTCATTCTAAATTTCTAATTTTTTGTTTTTTTCTATAAAATATTTTATTTATCTTGGTAAAGTATTCACAGATTTGGGTTTTTTGACTTGCATTTAAAAAAATTAATTGTCACGTGAGAGGCAATATTGAAGACTAAACTGTAGGAAAAAAATTCCTTGACAGTTAAGATGGACTGTCAAATTTAAGCCACGATGGGAAGACATGCCCTATTTTGCATTTATACTTTTATTTAATATAGTGGAACACTAGAAGTTACATAGTGAGTGATTAAAACTTTTAACCACGCCAATTGGACACATAGCGTGTCTACATATAGAATCACATCATAGTAATGATGATTATTTAGACTAAAGTGATGTAGGGAGGATTGGTTTAATATTCATTGCTATCTCATATAGAATCACATCATTACTAAATATCCAAGACAAGTTTATAATTTCTCTTATGATTGGATGTGATAAGTTTTTAAAATATTTTTCATAAATATATAATTAGTTATAGTTTTTATAGTTGACTTTTTAAAAATATAAAAAAAATAATTTTTTGGGTCACCTAACATGGTAAAAAAAAAGTAGAAATTCATTCTTTTTAAAAAATTATATGTAATGAAGCCTATTATGTGACATCATTTGGATTTGAAAAATAATAAATAGTTTGAATCTTATGAAAGATAATATGTATATCCACGTTAAATTTAGATGTAATGTATGTAGAAAATTAATATTAATTATCTATTAAAAGAGACATATATTATATTTTTAGAAATGTGATAGTTTCAAACCCTTTTCATTTTATTAAAGTTTATTTAACAAGTTTTAGGACTTCTACTTTCCTTAAGCCAAGGTACCTAATCCCAATTTTTTTTTTTATGGAATCGTTTCCATCAACATGCCACTATTTGGCCTATCATGATCTTTCACTTACATGTCTATCCAATTTCATATGGTTAATAGTTATTGTAAAGTTCTTATGTGTATTTGAAAATAATCATCAATGTTAGTAAATTATCATTGTTGTAAAATTCTTAAAACACTATGAAAACACCTAAAAATTTACACAAATACCTATAACCCCATTGGAAAAGTAATGCATTCAATAGATTTAAAAATATGAATATGTAATTCTTTACCATCAATAGCTTTAAGGGGACAAACACGTAGATTTTAGGCTCATCTTCTTGCCCACGAGATTTTGAAAATGTCTCTCGCTCCTCTTCCTGCCCATGAGATTTTGAAAATGTCTCCCTCACCTCTTCCTACCCACGAGCCATTTGTCACAAGTTTGCAGGGTTCATCTGTTGCTGGAATGTTGTTTATTACAGGGACATCCTCTATTGTTATTGCTATTGGTGACCTGTCTGTGATAGAGGGTTTTTATGTTGTTGATGCACCATCTGCAAGAGAGGGTTTTTCTATTGATGGTGTGTGGTCTACGTCTAGGGTTTCTATTGTTGGTGCACCATTCACAACTGGGGCTACTATTTTTATTGTATCATCTATGACATGAGGTTTTTCTATTGCTAGGTTACTTGATTTTTCTGTTCTTGTGGTGCATTCTACTATTTTTGGGTTCTACTTCTACAGATCCAAAGGTTGGCTCTTTTGCTAATGTTGTTCATGCTGGAGACTCTTTGATGACAACCCAACTAGCTCTACAGACTAAAATAAGAACACAAGGGAAACATAGCACAATAACAACAATAGTATTAAGTTTCTAAAGGTTGTTCAATCGACCCTTTTGTGGCAAGAACATAGATAAACCTCATTCATTCACATGAACAACAAACATAAAGTTCTCTAACAATATAATGTTAATGGAATCCGTTCAACATTCGACTACAAGACATACATAAAGACTCTTACATTAGATGGTCACCAGTTCGAGCACGCACACCAACTAAATATTCACTAATCAGAGAATTAATACTCTTTTACATAATCTATTGTTCTAGACTTTCTCATAGTCTGATTCCTCTCTCCTACCATCGATCTCCTCACTCGCCCTCTCTATGATGTCCACTCCTTTCAAGACTGCTCAAGGGTCATTTTTTTCTACTAACTATTTCCCTTACAAGCCATTGTAGTAGTTTCCACTGCTACTCTTGCTGGTGACAAGAACTACCTTCCTCCAATAAAAAAAAAGATCCATCTTCTTTAGTTATCAAAGGCTTTGATGGAACAACCAATAACTATTCTTTGAACCAACATCATAAACAAACTCAAAAAAAAAACAAATTAGCTCATAACCAAAATTTTGATGGGGAATGATGCCCCTACAGCAGGCTCCCCAGGTGGGAGAAAATTTGAGTTCCATCTCAAATGATGGAACTGTCTTTTTTTCACTTCTTCCAATTGTGTTATGTTCTCATCTCTTCAACCTCTCCATGTTTATATTGGTTTTCTTTGAGTTTCGTAGTTTGCTTTCTTTTTTTCCTCTTTCTTCTTGTATTTGCTCCTTATTTCTTTCTCAGTTGCAAGATGCCAAAACTTTGTCTCTCGTTCAAAGGTGTCATTAATATTGTCCATTTCCGCATCTTTTGTTCCTTGTGTGTGCTTCATTATTTTTTCCTTCCTCTTAGGTTCTCTTTTTAGTTCTTCACTCACTCTTACTCTCAATTTGGCTAAAAAACACTCTTGAACTTCATTCATATCAATTCCAAGTAGCTTATTTTCCTGATTTGGTTCATTGTCTAACCTGTGATATGAAGCTTCCTTAATTCTCTCCTCATTAGTCACTTCTGCAAGTGCTTCTTTTTGTACTTCCTCCTCTCTCCATTCTTTCTTGTTTTCTTTCACGTGTTCTCCACAATAAGAACTTTCTTCACCTCTTCTAGTGCATGTTGCTCACTTGGCAACTCTTTGCTATCCAAACCTCTTTCATCTTCTATTTTCAAGGCATTCATATTCCGCCCTCTTCTTTTCTTAACAATCATCTTCACAGGCCACTTCAACTTCTTTTTCATTAGCTAATACCAACCGTATTCTTGGCTTTTTTCCTCAAGCCACTACTTACACTTCTCTAAATCGCTTCTCAACTCTACTATTTCTTTATCCCACTCTACATTTCACTTCTCCACATTCAGCTTCATTTTGTCTCTCCTCTTGAGGCTCTCTTTTATGGCATACTAATGCATCTTTTATCTCTCTTCTTGGCTTCGTGATATGTCACCTTGGGCTTCTCTCCTTTTTCTCTGCCCAGTCTTTTGGTACCCATGTTCTTTTTAACTTATCAAACCCCACATCTAGATCTTGTGGCTCTAATACCAAAATGATGACAACCCAACTAGCTAAAGACCAAAACAAGAACATAGGGGAAACAGAGGATAATAACAACAACAATATTAAGTTTTTGAAGGTTGTTTAATCAACCCTTTTGTGGTAGGAACATAGACAAACATGTTGAATGCACAAGACAACTAAAAGGGGGGGTGAATCAGTTGTATCAAAAACTTTAAACCTTCACAAACTTAATCATATCCACATCAATTCACTTAAGCCTTAATTTTGTTATGAAGATTAAACATGAAAAAAAAAATAATATAAACTTAATCACTTTAATACCATGCACAAGAGAACACCAGATTTTTATGTGGGAAACCCTAAAAGGGAAAAACTACGATGAGGGTTAGCTCACAATATATAGTAGTATTAATACCGAATTACAAAGAGGCTCACTTCCAAAGGGATCACTATCCAAAGAAGGCTCACTGCCAAGAAGAGCTCACTACCAAGAAGGGCTCACTGCCATGAACTGATATAATAGCATCTACCACATGCCTGAGTTCAGTTCCATTGAAGCACAATTTATATCACCTTTGCAGCCTTACAACACACACATCCTCATCTCCATATCACACATCTACACACAAATCCTTTACACCTATTTATATCAATAATCAACCTTGAAACATACATCAAGGTTGGCAACACATTCTACAACCTTTGGAATAGTCTCCAAGGTCAGCAAACATACACAATTCAAATTAGGTCTGGACCTAAACAGTCTTGTGAAGGAACGAGATGAAAGAAGAACTTTTCTCAACTTATTTTTGACCTAAATACATCTTCACACACTTCAACATGCTTCCTGATTCCACGAAGGACATCCACAATTACTTTTAGCTTCCAAGTCGGCTAGACTTGTGCAAACACCAAGAACACTTAGGCACAGGCTTCCATGATCACAATCATAACTTGTGGACTAGGCACAATTCTTAAAAATATTCTAGAAACATCCACAAACAACTTAAAGTCACCTAAGATCCAACAAAATCATCTGAAATACATTTTCGCCTAACAAAGGTTCACTATCTTCTCACAAACAACACTGTCAAACTCTGCTACATAGTATCTTGCTTTGGAGCACCAAATCATGAATCCTTTGGTATGAAGATAGATAAGGACCTTATAAACATATATCTAGAACTATAACACCTAAAACCATTCTACAGAGAAATACGGAGAAAAATACATTCTCCCAGACACCTCTGCACAACTCAGAAACTTTGTCAATTACAATCTTCAAACTAGTGAACATAGCTTCCACTGCATAGCGATCTAGACCATCAAACTCTGGATTTAGCATCTTCAAACACTTCTCTAAAACATATCCAAATCTCACACTCTGGTCTTTAACACAGAAGAAATGCAGAGCAAGAACTCAGACAATATCCTGTAAGCCAGAATACTCTACAACACACTATTTCCACTAGAGAGAAAATTTTCTCAAAAGCACTTGGAAACCCAAAAATAGAAACAATATGCTAACATCATCAACACCTTTATAAGGCATTCAAATCACTTTATCATGATAACTCAATGAAGCAAAAATCAACAATATCAAAAGACACATTTGACACCAATGACAACACAAGCATGTTGACATCAATGACAACACCGGTTAGCACATACTTGCTTGATAATCTCCCCTTTGTCATTGATGGCAACATATGATGTAAAAAACCATCATGACACAATTCTACTTTGATCTCATTCTCCCCCTTTCTTTTATACTCTTACTCTCCTCTTTTTCACATGAATTCTCTCTCCCCCTTTGACATCAATGGCAAAGGGTGACACATCTTCTTCAATCTTTCTCCCCCTAAGTATGATATTGCATGTACTTGCACTATTCTTAACTGCTCTGAATACTTCCTTCTAAATACAACACTCTTTAGTGTCACTACCTACTCCCCCTGATAGGTAACCTCCATCATCAGTCTAGAAAAGAATGACTCTTGAATCACACTGGACTGATGCACTTCCTTATGCATCTAGTTCAACAAAGGAGGGGCAATAACCCCTAACTTCTCCCAGAGATACTCAAATGTATCCTTAGGAAGAGCCTTGGTGAATATGTCAGCAACCTACTCTTTTATAGATACATACTCAAGCTTCACTTCTTTCTCTACAACCTTCTCTCTCAAAAAGTGATACCTAATAGAAATATGCTTTGTCCCTGATTGCATCACTGGGTTCTCTGAAATCTTAATGACACTGGTATTATCACAAAAGATAGGAATTAGATCCTCATACACAACTTGAATATCCTTCAAGGTTTGTCTCATCCATAGCACTTGTGTACAACATGATGTTGTTGCAATATACTATGCCTCTGCAGTGGATAAGAACACTGAATCCTGCTTCATGTTTTTCTATGACATAGCTCTATCTCCAAGGAAGAACACACCACCGCTTGTAATTTTCCTATCATCTACACATCCGACCCAATCCGCATCTGTGTAGGCACTTAGGTTGAATTCATTATTCTTAGGATACCACAAACCATCATTTGGAGTGCCCTTCAAATACCTGAATATTCTCTTTACTATCATGACATGTGACTCTCTAGGATTTGCTTGAAATCTTACCATAAGACAAACTGCATGCATGATATTTGGTCTGGTACCAGTTAGATATAATAGTCCTCCAATCATTGATCTATATTTTCTTTGGTTAGCCTTAGGGGATTCATCATCTTTGCTCAACTTGTAGCCAGTTGTCATGGGAGTACAAACTGGTTTAGATTCTTCCATTCCAAACTTCTTCAACAACTCCTTGACATACTTTTATTCTGAAATGAAAATGCCCTTATTTATCTAATTAATTTGCAGCTCAAGAAAGAAATTTATCTCTCCACGCATTGACATTTCAAACTCTTTTTGCACTTCAACTGCAATGTTCTTACATATGAACCTTCATTTCCACCAAAGATTATATCATCAACATGGACCTCAATAATTAGGATTTGATCTTTTCTCACCTTGATGTACAAATTGTTGTCTGCAAACCCTTTACTAAATCCCTGTTGTAATAAATACATGTCTAGCCTAGCATACCAAGCTCTAGGAGCTCTTGCTTCAGTCCATATAATGCCTTCTTCCATGTACATACCATATCAGGTTTTTCTAATAACTGAAACCCATCTGGTTTCTCTAGATAAACTTCTTCCAATTCACCATTCAGAAAAGCAGACTTTACATCCATTTGATATACTTTGAAATCCTTATGTGTTGCATAAGCCAGAAATAACTTGATAGCCTCCATTCTTGCCATCGGAGCATAAGTTTCTTCATAATCTATTCCTTCCACTTGTGAGTAGCCTTTGCATACAAGTCTGGCTTTGTTTCTTACCACTTCTCCATTCTCATTCAACTTATTCCTAAAAACCCACATTTTTCCAATCACATTCTTATCTGCAGGCCTAGGGACAAGTTCCCAAGTTTTGTTCTTTTCAATTTGCATCAATTCTTCTTCCATTGCCTTGACCCAATGTTCATATTTATATACTTTAGAGACAGTCTTAGGTTCAACCTTTGAAATTAAATAGAGATTTACCTGTTCTTCTGCAACTCTTCTTCTTGTCAGAACTCCTTTGTTTTTGTAACCAATGATTTGATCCTCTAAGTGATTCTTTTGCATATACTTGGGGGTTTTAGGAACTCTTTTCAAAGCTTCTTATTCATCAATCTGAACTTCCTTGTCTTTGACTTCTTCAACTGTTTCTATATCAGTAGACTCATCTAACTCATACCCATCATGCTCTGATATTTTCTGAATATCTTCATCTACCTTTACATTTGCACTTTCAATAATCTTCCTCAACCTTTTGTTGTAGAAGTGGTAGGATTTTCTCTTAGTAGAGTACCCAAGGAATATGCCTTCATCACATCTAGCATCAAACTTTCCCAACTCTTCATCTCTTCTGATATAGCATTTACTCCCAAAAACTTTGAAATACTTGACAGTAGGAGTTCTTCCATACCACAACTCATAAGGTGTCTTTGTCCCATTTGCTTTGACTTGCACTTTGTTTTGAATGTAGACAGCAGTATGAATAGATTCTTTCCAATATACTTTTGGAAGGTCAGCTTCTTTGATCATTGTTCTGGCAGCTTCCTGAATTGTTCTATTCTTCCTTTCAACTACTCCATTTTGCTGAGGAGTTCTAGGGCAGACAATTGTCTCTTTATTCCATATTCTTCACAAAAAGCATTGAATTCATTTGAAGTAAACTCACCGCCTCTGTTAGACCTCAAACAATTGATTCTCAAATCCATTTCATTTTCAACCATTACTTTAAATGCCTTGAACTTGTCTAGGCTTCTGATTTCTCTCTAAGAAAAGTAACCCAAGTCATTCTTGAATAATCATCAATAAACAACATGAAATGCCTATCACCTTGTAGACTTCTTATTCTTGTAGGACCACACAAGTCTATATGCACCAACTCTAACAAACCGGTAGAGATTTGTTCTTTGCTCTTGAAACTTGTCTTTGTTTTCTTCCCAAATTGAAATTCTTTGCAAATGGCATTAGCAGGCTTCACAATCTTAGGCAGGTCTCTTACAGCTTGATCTAAGCTTATTCTCACCAAATTATCAAAGTTAATATGACACATTCTCCTATGCCATAACCAACTTTCATTTGTCTAAACCAACAAACAACAATTGTCAATACCTTTCAAATGATAAACATTACCATGAGTCTTCTTACCAGCAACAATTATTGTTCTGGAGATTTTCCTTATCTCACATCCATTGTCCTTAAACATTAGATTGTATCCTTTGTTACACATCTATCCAACACTTAGAAGATTATGATTTAAGACTTTGACATAAAGAACATCATCTGTATTATATTTTCCATCAAAAGTAATTGACCCTTTTCCACAAATCTTATTAGTTGCACCATCACCAAATCTAACTAGTCCTCCATCATACTTTTCCAATTTGACAAACTTACTCTTATCTCTTATCATGTGATTTGAACATCCGCTATCAATGACACATTCATCCTTTTCCTTTCTAGCATGAAATGCAGACATCTATTTCTTTTCTTCTAGACTTCCATCCTTCACACAACTTGCAAGGTTAGTAGAAATGGGTTCTTCTTTTAAAGCAATAAACAAGCATTCACTAGCATGACCATCATCAAAATCAGATTCATCATCAGTTACACGTTCATCATCTTTGACAAAGTACCTTTTCTTTATCATCTTACCTCTACCTTCTTTGTTCTTGATCTTTAAAGTTATATCAGGACATCTTGGAGCATAATGTCCAATATTACTACAACTGAAACATTTGAAAGGTAACTTACCTCTGAATTTTTTGGTTCCCTTCTTTATTCTATTAACAAAATTTGCCTCAATCTCATCAAAGTCTTCTCATCTGATTCCACAACATACTTATCTGACCTAGCAAATTTTGCATCTTGGCTTTCTTGATAGATTCATCGCCTTCATAGATACTCTTCAATGTTTCCCAGATCTCATGTGCAGTTTCCAAATCCAAAACTTTTGCCATTTTAGTATTAGATAGAGCATTCAATAGGGCATTTCTAGCCTTGCCATTATTCTCATAATCCCTTATCTCACTTGCAGTCTCTGAACCATCTTTAGGTATAGTGTATTTCTTTTCAACCATTCTCCACACATTATAACTAAGAGAAATAAGATAAATTTACATTCATACCTTCCAGAAGGCATAGTTAGTTCCATCAAACTAAGGAATGTCTTTCCTATGCACCATCACAGATCTACCTCAAGTTGTTAGGCTTTCTTCCAAGGAACCCTCACTCTGATACCAATTATTGAATGCACAAGACAACTAAGAAAAGGGGTGAATCAGTTGTATTAAAAACTTTAAACCTTCACAAACTTAATCACATCCACATCAATTCACTTAAGCCTTAATTCTGTTATGAAGATTAAACATGAAAAAAAAATAACAGAAACTTAATCACTTCAACACCATGCACAAGAGAACACCACATTTTACATGGAAAACCTTAAAAAGGAAAAATCACGGTGAGGATTAGTTCACAATATATAGTGGTATCAATACCAAATTACAAAGAGGCTCACTGCCAAAGGGCTCACTACCCAAGGACTCACTATCCAAAGAAGGCTCACTACCAAGAAGGGCTCACTTCCAAGAAGGGCTCACTGCCAAGAAGGGTTCATTGCCATGAACTGATACAATAACATCTACCACATGCCCGATTTTAGTTCCAATGAAGCACAATTTATATCACCTTCTCAGCCTTACAACACACACATCCTCATATCCATATCACACATCTACACATGAATCCTTTACACCTATTTATATCAATCATAAACCTTGAAACATACATCAATGTCGGCAACACATTCTACAACCTTTGGAATAGTCTCCAAGGTTAGCAAACATACACAATTCAAATTAGGTCTGGACCTAAATAGTCTTGCAAAGGAAAGAGATGAAAGAAGAACATTTCTCAGCTTAGTTTGCACCTAAATACATCTTCACATGCTTCAACACACTTCCTCAATCCATGAAGCACATCCACAATTAGTGTTAGCATCCAAGTTAGCTAGACTTGTGCAAACACCAAGAACACTTAGGTACAGGCTTCTACGAACACAATCATAACTTGCGGACCAGACTAATAGTGCTTTAACACATTTTGGAAACATCCATGAACAACTTCAAGTCACCTGAGAGCCAGCAAAATCATCCATAATATTTTTTCAGCTGAGGAAGGTTCACTGTCTGCTCACAAACAACACTATGGAACTCTGCTACACAATATCTTTCTTTCTAGAGAACCAAATCATGAATCCTTTGGAATGAATATAGCTAAGGACCTTGTAAACATATGTCCAAAACCACAACACCTGAAACCATTCTACGGAGAAATGCAGAGCAAAATACTTTCTCCCAAACACCTTTGCATAACTCAGAAACTATGTCAATTACAATCTTCAAACTGGTGAACATAGCTTCCACTGCACATAGCAATCCAGACCATCAAACTCTAGAATTAGCATCTTCAAATACTCCTCTAAAACATATCCAAATCTCATACTCCAATCTTCAACACAGAAGAAATGCGAAGAAAGAACTCAGATAGTATCTTGCAAGCCAAAATACTCTGCAAACACATTGTTTCCATTGGAGAGAAAATTTTCTCAAAAGCACTTGGAAACCTAGCAATAGAAACAATATACTAACATCATCAACACCTTTATAAGGCATTCAAATCACTTTATCATGATAACTCAATCAAGCAACAATCAGCAATATAAGAAGACACAATTGACACCAATGACAACACAAGCATGTTGATATCAATGACAACACCGGTTAGTACATACTTGCAACAAAACCTTAGTCATTCATATAAACAACAAAAAAAAGTTCTCCAATAGTATAATGTTAACAGAATTTGTTCAATATTTGATTACAAGACATATAGCAAGACTCTTACTTTCGATGGTCACCAGTTCGACCATACACACCAACTCAATATTCACTAATCAGAGAATTAATACTCTTTTACATAATATGTTGTTCTAGACTTTCTCATAGTCACATTCCTCTCTCCTACTATAAATCTGCTCACTCCCCCTCTCTACGATGTTCACTCCTTTCAAGACTACTCAGGGGTCATTTTCTTCTGCTAACTATTTCTCTTGTAGGTTGTTCTGGCAGTTTCAACCTCTACTCCCACTGGCGACAGGAACTACCTTCCTCCAATAAAAACTGACTCCATCTTTTTCAGTTATCAAAGGATTCGATGGAACAACCAATAACCATTCTTCAAACCAACATCATAAACAAATTGAAACAAAAAAAACTAATTAGCTCATAACCAAAATTTCAATGGGGAATTATGGGCCCCTACATCACTCTTCTCCTCAAAAGAAAGTTGTCCCTACTACTATTTGTGCTACTCTTGTGACTAGGAGTAAGGTGAAACCTTCTTCTATACCTCCCCTTGTTGTGATTTTACAGGATGAAGTGTTAAAACATGGTGATTTTTTTTCTCAGAAGGGTTTGATATGTAGATTTGATAGACTCTAGCCATAACTCCAGGATCTATACATTTGGATTTCTAAGCAGTGGTACCCTCTTACAAATGGGAAAATTAAAGTTTACCCATGTGGTAAAGGATTCTTTGTAGTCACATTTAATTTATTCTATAATCGAAATGCTCTTTTTGTTGATCGCTCTAGGTTTTGGAGAAAACATGAACTCCTGCTAAAGCCTTAGCTTTCAACTTTTAACCCATCACTGAATCTTTCTATTAGCTACCATTTTGGATTCATCTACCAAATTTACCTCTTCATTTTTGGTGTGAATATGGCTATAAAGGCATTGGTAACTTGGTGGGTCATTTTATCATGGTGGATCAAGCTCGTACTTTCTTCTCTCACACCACATATGCTTGTATATAGTGGAATTGGATTTGTTTATGCCTCTCTCAACAAAGGTTGTTTTACAAGTTGTTGATCTCTCTTGGTGTTAGCCCTTGGATTATGAAGGTATCTCATTCTATTGCCGATGGTTCTTTGATAAGATTCATTTGGCATTGGAATACCCCTTCTTGAAGGCCTCACATTCTTCATATTGGTGGAAGAATGCTCTTATAGGAATACCTTACAGTGGATGTTGTTAATGATGATTATGTCTTAGATGCTCTTGAGCCTCCTGCTAATGTTAGGAAGGAGACCCCTTCCCCAATCTTGATGCCTATTACTACTTCAACTCTTGGTGATGGCCATGAACCATTTGTTACAAGTTTACAAGGTTTTTTTGTTGCTAGGATGCTATCTATTCTAGGTACCTCCCCTACTAGTGCTAGTATTTGTGAGACATCTATGACTAGTGCTACTACTATTGGTGCACCATTTGTGGATAGGGCTATTGTTATTGTGGTATCTTCTTCCTCTCCCAGGCTCCACCCCCTTCTGAGGATTTGGTGAGAATCTTGCCTCCTACATCTCATGTTTCTACGGATGGAGATAATGATGTTTCTTGACTGTTGTCCAAAGAAGCAAGAAAGGTCTTCCAAAGCATGTTTCTTAGACCCACACTCAGGCCAAGGGTGTACAACTTGTTAGATTAGGTTATGCTATTGTATTGTCTTTTGTTGTAGTTGTTGTTCAGCCTTGCTATAGCTTTGCCTTTCAGGCTCTGTTGTCTGACTATTGTTTATGATCATTTTGGGCATGTCTTGCCTAACCTTAGGGAAATTATTGTATAGGGTCAGGACCCTTGTTTCCCACTTTTCTTTGTTGGCCAGTTTGGGTCTTTTTTTGTGTTTCCCTAGGGGCTATTTTGTAAAGGGATCATCACCCTTGTTTGCTTTTTATCTTAATAAAAAACAATACTAGAAGGTTCCTAATTTAGTGATGTTACTAGATTGTAAATAATTTAACTATTAGAAGGGTCCTGCAAGAAGTAAAACATCATAATGACCAACTTAAATACCACACACATTCATAGTTAAAAATAGATTATATTTAAGTCCACCACCACATACAAGTTTTATAGATACAAATTAATTATTGTTAGGAATGATATTAAGGTTATTATTTCATAGAGGGGGCTATCTAAATGAATTTAGTTAGTGTTGTTGATAACTTTTAAGAAATTTTGATAATTAGGTAGTTTAATTGATTATATGGTAGTAGTTCATGTTAAAAGATTTAGAAACTAATATTTCCTGATTTTTTTTTTTAGTAATAACTAATGTTAAAAAGTGTCCATACTAATAATACTATGTGAAAAAAAACTAAACTAATGAGAAAATTTTCTACTCCAATTCCAATTACAATCGAAAACTTAAAAAAAAGGAGTCTTCTATAAATAAAGACTCCTAATTTCTAAAGATTCTTATTTATCTTATAACATATTTTTCCCATCACATAAAACCTACCCACAATAGCAATAAATCATAAATACCCTTACATAAGATGTCATCTTGATTAAACATATACATCTATAAAGTGGGACTATTTTATTAGATCTTTAAAAAAATTGGAAAAGATAATTCTTTAGTGACTTTTATTCCTCCTTTGAAATGAAAAATGAAGGAAAAGAGATGTTAGATTAAATCATTTTTTATATCGCATAACACTTTTATAGTTTAATGTTTTATTATTTAAATTTTATATGAATTAAGTAAAAGATTTCTACGAGGCTCATTTATTATTTTGATAATACCAATGCATTTTAAAATATGATATAAAAATTATAAACAATTAATTTTAAAAACATATATAATTATATATAGATAATTTTGTTAAATCAAAATTTGATATCTGAACTATTTTCTCTTATTAAAAATAAAATTATTTAAAATAGTACAGATTTTCTTGAAAAATATTATATGAAATAATATTCTTGAAGCAAATAATTCACCTTCCTTTATTTTGATATCGTGTGTTGGGTAGGCATAAGTTTGGGGAGATCAGATCCCCTTGCTGGAAGTTTGTTTGGAATAATTTTGGGTGGCCTAAATGTAACTTTTTCCTTCGATTTATTGCTTGAAATCAATGCCTCACTTGGGATAATCTGTGAAAGAGGGGATTTCTCGATCCTTCTATTTGCTTCCTCTATTATAGGAGTGAGGATACCCTTTCTCATTTTCTTTTTCAGTGTCTCCTGGCTAGGGAGATATGCTTCTTCATAAATTGGATTGGTAGCTTTTTGTAAGGAAAAAAAAAAGGATAAATACAAATGCTTATTATCTTAAGACTTATGCTATGTGCATAGGAGCCAAGTGCAATCCTAGTATAAAGGAACAAAACAATTTAGTGTGTGCCTAGACTATTTTCAAATTACACCCAGTGCTAATATTTGTGTTTGCACACAAGATTAGAGGGTATGCACAAGAAGGTTAGTTGCATAGAGTTAAACTAACAAACAAGAAGCATAATTTAACTTTATACATTTAAAATAAATAAAAATGTAATATTATTACTTACAAGTTATAGTTGAGTAACCCTTCTTGATTATCTCTCTATAATTGTAAATATATTGGAACTAAGTGTATATAAAATAATAAAAGAAATTTTAAAATAATAAACAGCAATGATTACTTTTAAAGCTCACATACAAAATAAAAATTTTAAATTTACATGGCCAAGGAATGTATAATAAGTAACAAAGTCCATACATGGGAATATTTGCATTCCCATACCGGCCCTTGAGAAAGAATATTGGCCTTTTCCATGTGGATAAAATGTAGTTACGCATCTAGTACTTGAATCATAATTAAATCACAACACTCACAAAGATAGGGGATGGACAACTGCATTTCATTAGTAAGGTACCACTATATGATATCATTGTCACTATTATGAGATGGAAGGGATCGAATGGAACTATCTAGATAACACAAACCAATTTAACACACATTCCTACCTCTACTAGTTCATCAATAAAATAGATGCAAGTGAGCGCTTGATAAATACTTGCCAAATGGCATTCCTTGATATCATATCAAAACTATGTCTCAATGAGGTCTAGTCTCTTATTGTATGTCATACAATGGCTCCTTGAGAAAAAAATTCTAGTAACTAACCACAGGAACCACATCAATTCTAATATAGTGTCTATGTCCATGGGCCTCTTGGATTTTGGTGAAGAAAAGGCACCATGGAGAATATAATGATCAAGAAACACCTGCTTGAAGGCCTTAATAACAACTTACAAGACACGATTCTTGGTTTGGAGTTTCCCATGTTGGACGATAATTCGCAAGAGGCAAATAGATCTTCATAGGTGTTGTGGAAGCTATTTGTTATTGCCATCAATATTCAGTTGGAAAATAGAAGGAAGTGGAAGGCTATGAAGGCATTGGAGTTTCTGAAGCAAGCTATGGGCCTCAACCACAATATTGGCATCAAATGGAAACAAATCCTTTTATAGTCTACGATGTTGGGCAACCTAATTTTTGGTCTACAGGATTATTTGTGAGTCTGACTCCTAGATTGTTATTAATATGTTGAATGAGTAGGTTGTGGAAGGCATATAGTGGTAGCTTATGTCGGTGATTGGATAGATTCTCCATTTGAGTCATTCGATGGATTTTGTCTCCTTTGTCTATGTCCCTAGGGAGTGGAACAGAGTGGCTGATTGTTTGGCTAAGTGGGCCTCCAATCATATGGGGGATTGGAATGTTAGGGAGTGGGATTGATTTATTTAATTAATGTGAATTTGAAGATTGAAAGAGGATAAATTAATTAAATAATTAAAATTATTTAATTTAGAAGAATAAAAACTGTATGAGGAAAATCAAGTTCAATAGATCAAGCATATATATCAAAATTCAACCCTACAACCTTCAAGAAATGGATCAAAAAAATAACTTATAATTCAATGGAAATCAAACAAAGAACAAAATCACCTAGATTGTATGTATTCCTTGGCTTTTTATGGATTGCTCTTCGAATTGCATAACCATTGTTGCAACAAGCGTGGATAGGTGACATGCTCAAAGATATGATATGTGTTCAATGATGCGAAGTACTCAAAGCACTGTATGAATGCCCAAAGCTAAATGATCGAAGAGGATTTGTGAATAGGGGAATGGATGTATTTATAGGTTTTACGGGAAGATCGATCAACAGTGGAGATAAATCAATGATATCAATGGTTGAGATAAATTGAGAAGACATGAAGGAACATGCACACATGTGTCCATGTAAAAAGATGTTTTATTGAGTTAATTGTTTTCTAGATAAAAATAAGATTGATTTCATAAAATTAGAATGTTTTTTTCTATTTTATGAGTTGATTGATAAAAATAATGATTTAAAGCTAATTAACTCAACTTTTATTTTGTCTTTTGACATGTTTTGAATAAAATTAAATAATAAATTATTTAATTTGTTTGCATGGAAGAAAAAGATTATTTTTAGAAGATTTGAAGATAATTGAAAAATAAATAAATAAATTTATTTAATTTATTTTGCATGATAGAGGAATAAATGAGATATAAATAAAATATTGATTTTATTTATTTTTAGAAGAATAATTAGCTAATTAAATAATTAAAATTATTTAATTATGGATAATAGAAATTTGAAGTGGTGAATTAATTAAATAATTGATTTATTTAATTAATGTGGATTTGAAGATTGAAAGAGAATAATTTGATTAAATAATTAAAATTATTTAATTTAGAAGAAAAAGTGGTGAATTTGATGAAATTAATTAAATAAATAGGATTTATTCAATTAATATTAGATTTAGGGGAATTAGGAGAAATTGATGAAAATAATTAAATTATTTAATTAGCATTGGATGCAAGTGATTTAGAAGAATCTGGTGTATGCAAGGTGAATTATGCAAAGGTCATTTTAGGTGTCTATAGATAGAAGTAGTTCCACAAGTGCAAACAATGATCAAGGTTAACTTTAGATAATTAGTTATCTTCATGAATGTTGACATAAAATGCTTCACATTAAATTTGATGTTATTAGGGATAATGGCCAACAAGGATGAGTTCTGACCACTTCCTTCAACATCATCAACTATCTACTACTTTTCCTACAACAATCCAATCACAAAAAATCTCATCTAATACAAAAGTTAATTAATGTTCATTTATTATTTTTGGTGATGTGGAGAGTCACAATGTAAATGGCTTCCATTCTACATCAGCAAGTCACACTTCTAGGCCCATTGCTGCATTTTTTTACTCAAATATCATAAATTACTATGTTGTATAGTGTGTTGAGCCTCATAGAGTATCTAGATGGATTGCTTCATTTTTTTTACATCGCCTCCAATACTTTTTCAACTTTGGCTTTCTACTCATATTAAATCCACCTTGAATGACTTTTCTCTACACTCCTTTACTTCGTACTCTTCTCTATTATTTTCCCTCGCTTTCTATTTGCAATTATTCCATCGTAACAGTGCACATGGCTAACGAGATTAAAAACATTTGCATCTTCCTTCCTCCACTAAAATGGGAACCTATGGAAAGGAGTCTCTATGACATTGGGAAACTGGGGCACGTTTTTTGCATCAACTACCTACATATTGAGTTTACAATTAGAAATATCATTGGAGAACCATTTCTCAGAGCCTTCTCCTGAGCATTGATGTTCTCTAACGTGGCCTAGATTTTTCGTTCTAATATTATGGATCTAGTACAAGATGTGGATTTCATTGAAATTGTTGGATTTGAATAGTCCATGAATACCTAATCAACACTAAGATGTTGAAGTGCACCATGGAGGATTACAACATGCTTTCTAGAGAAGCACCAGTTGGTGGTATTTTTCATTTGAGTTTCTTCATTCCTAATTGGCTGTGATATATACTTTCCAAGCTATTCAAAAGGGACTAAGATTGGGTTGTACAAGTACACTAAATGGTGCGGTAGAAGATCATCACTTCCAACACATGCCTGGGTTACATTCCAAAGCTAGAGAAATGTTTTGCTGTTATTCAATTTCTATGAATGCATGCTCCTGGTGAGGCTCTATGACCACTGGCCTTGGACTTGCCAGCTCTGCCCGCTACTCTACCACCTCCTACTAAAATATGTGATTCCTTCCCCAAGTGAAGGTTCATTCTATTTAGGATACATGTTTTTTTTAAATAAAAAGGTGATGGAAAACCAGACATTATATTAATTTAAAGAACATAATTACTGTATCCCTAAAAATACTAGGAATCTAGCATCCGTTATGTCACAACAAAAAACTATCCAAAAAACATAAACGGACGAGATACACCTTCGCGACCAAAAAACAAGCAAAACATTGTCATCCCCTGTAGCAAACAACTCCAAAAAGGAGTCATGAAGAACTTGGTAAATATCCTTGTACATGTGTAGAAAACCACCAAAACCAAACGCAAAAGAGGAAAACAGAGGGCTGGTTGCATATGTTGTTGATGGCAAATTGAGATTGTGAGCAGTCAATCTCAAATATTTAATTCAGGTCAAATATTTGATTTAGGATACATTGTTTTTTGATAAGTTTTTATGTATATTATATCTTCCAGGCTCATGTGTACTAGGCTAGATTGGGCCTCTACATTACAAATATTTTGTATAAATTTTTACTACAGCCTATTCTTTGCCTATAAAAAAATTGTGTTTTTGAACTCTTTTCTTTTCAATACAGTATGGTGTTTTACACCTTCAAAAAAACCTCACGTGAAAAATGAAATAAGTTATTTGCGTAATCTAAAAATACAGTAGTAATAAAAGTTTTAATAAATTGAATGTAATTTATGGTCTAGTTTTTTTTCAATATTAATTTAATATGATAAAAATTAGATATTTAAATGAGGCACTACTAATTTTTTTTTAGAAATACAAAAAATAAATGTCATTCAAGCCTATGAAAAAATATGTATATGTTCCCTCCAAACTTTAGAATTAAGTAAAGAATAAATCAGCATATGTGACACATATATTTAAATATTTTTCATAAATAAATAATAAGTTATGATTTTTTATAGTGACATTTTTAAAATTTTATAAAATAAATATGAAATTCATTCTTTTTTTTTTAAAATACAGTTAATAAAGTATATAATGTGACACATTTTTGGATTTCAAAAGAATAAATAATTTGAAAGTTATGAAAGATAATGTATATTAATGAGAAATTTAGGTGTAATATATGTAGAAAACTAATATTAATTACCTATTACAATTACAATGAAACATATGCTATATTCGTAGAATTGTGATATTTTCATATACAAACCCTTTTCATTTTATTAAATTTGGTTACAAATATTCTTAAGGATGAAGTTGTGGAAAATTTGAAGATAACTAAATGAGAGGTTTTAAAAAGTTTGTTTAGTAAGTTTTAGGCTTCTACTTAGGTACTTAAGCCCAATATTTTTTATGGAATTGATATTTGAGCTATAAATATTAACACTTTTTAAATCCAACTCTAAATTTAAGTTTAAATGTTAGCACTTTTCCATCTAGATATCACTATTTGGCCCATCATCACCTTTCAGTCACCCATCTATCCAAGTTCATCTGGTTAATACTTATTGTAAACTTCTTAGGTATCTTTAAAAATCATCATCAATGTTAATAAAGTATGATACCTTCAAATTTGCTTCTTTCTCATAAACTCATCTAAAATCTCCAAGATTTTCACAGTTGTAAAATTCTTAAAACACTATGAAAACACCTAAAAATATTTGATAGACACAAACACCTATAACCCTATTGGTAAAGTAATATATATAATAGATCTAAGAAATATGAATATGTAATGCTTGATCAACAATACTAGATGGGTAACTAAAACTGATGGTTAAGAAGAGCAAGAAAATGAGTGGGAAAATGAGAAAAAGGATAGCACACAATGGGGTTGTAGTTTCAGACAGTGATGATGATGGCAAGGATGATGAGGGTGATTAGGGTGAATCATATTTTGTCACAAATGTGTTGAAATTAAGGAACACTGAGAGGGGGGGTGAATCAGTGTTCTGTAAAACTTATTACTTTGTTCCTTTATTAATTTACCACATACATCCAAAAGAAAGAAGCATGAACATAAGAATAGAAACAACAAGATCACAACACATGAACACTAGGATTTTTACGTGGAAACCTGGTTAAGGGAAAAACCACGGTGGGGGTTAACCCACAAGAATTTATACTTTGTTAAAAGTATTATAAATGGGGAAGGCACATGCCTTCGGGCACACTGCCCAAAGCTCACTGTTCAAAGGAGGCTCACTGCCTACAAATCAATTACAAAAGTTCACTTGAATGTTTGAACTGAAGAAAAGCATCTAACTATGCAAAATTACAGTTTCGATTAAGCTCAATACACTGACTTCACACACTTCATCTCTTTCTACCCTACTTTACTGTTCTATCATAATCTGAGAATCATATCTCTACTTCTCACTTGATACTACCACCCTTCGCACTTCTCACCTCATATTCACACCTCCATATGTCAAAATGCTCGCATCCATCGAGTATATATATCCGCAAAATGAAATTGCATCAACTGCAGTCGACCTCAAGAAAACTTAAAGACTTTTTCAATATCACTGTTCTGTCGGCTAAATCCATGTACAAACATCAATGCGAACCAAAACCTATGTATTCAAGTCATCACACATGTTGGCCAATACTACTGGATCTCATACATCACTCAATCAATCACTTCTCTCAATCTACACAAGGATCAAACACCAAGCCGCCTTGTTCTTCATTGGACTGAACTATCTAACCAAAACCCAATACTCAGAAGCTTGAAACTTCCAATACCTTCATCACTGAAGGCTAAATATTTGGATTTAGGTAGCTCTGACATCCCTTAACATCCCCTTAGATCCACAACACAACATGATTACCTATGGAGATATGTGGACCAAAATGTTGAACCCTGTCATATGCTCTATTCCTGTCTATCCAGACTTAGAGAAATCTACAATCTAACTTTCGGTATGATCAAATGATACAATGCAGATGTGTAAGATAGGTTTAGTTGCCATTAATGACAACACCTAACATGCCTAGCAGTGTCTCTTGCCAACAATCTCCCCCTTTGGCATTGATGGCAACACTTAGTGAAAAATGACTAAGTGTTAGAACAGCTCCCCCTTACTAAGTACACTTGTGATTCCCAATGCTCCCCCTTAGCTAAATTCCTCATTTTTCACTACTTTCCTCTCTCCCTTTGACATCAATAGCAAAGGTCGAGGTCCGGATCCAAAAATTCACACAAGACTCTATACATACTTCTACATATATACAAATAATCCTTATGTCTTATCTACATAAACTTAAACACATCACCAAAAATGTTCTTCAATAGTGCCAACTCACTGTCCCAACTTTTCTTCATGCCATCCAAAATAGAAATATGACCACTGAATAAGAATGCTTGTGACTCTGCCTTTTACAGATTAGTGGGATCACTTGTCAGAGCAGTAGCTTGAGCTTCTGTCAATGCATTGAACATTGTTTCTAACTTAGGGAGAATCAGTCCCCAGAGTTCACACATCCTTGCCACAATGATTTCTTTTTCCTTCACAAATTTCTTTATTTCATCAATCAAGTTAACTACTTGACATTCTGGACTTGCTGCAGATACTGTCAAAGGATTAAAGGATTGAGATACATTTGACAATTTTTTCTCGGACTCCTTTATTTTATTCTCAATGTCTTCTACAACTTTTGACCAAGATAGACAGAATTTGTATACATCTCCTCCTTCAGTGAGGGCATTTTGAATACTCTTTACACTAGTATTCAACATAATTCTATTATTGGCAATTATTCTTTTTAGTTCACTAAATCTTTTATCATTAAATTCATTCTGGATTTTGACTTCTACTAACTTTTCAAAAGACTCAAAGTGAGTACTTACAGAGTTTATCAGACTCTTCAACTGACCGGAGGGGGATACTGATGAATCCTTCTGAAATGTAGGCATGATTCTCTCCAAAATGTCAGATGCAAGACCAAGCAACTCACTATCTTCTATATGAAACTTCAGGATTTCCTCTCTGGCCTTAGCTTGTGCAAAAGAGGCCAACTTCATCTTCTGTACTGGAGAAAGAGTATAAAAATTGATTGGACCTTGTATTATATCTGGATCTTCTGCAACTTGTTTGTCTTTCTCCAAAATTTCTTTCACTACTTATGTAGTGTCTCTTACCCAATATGATGTTTCAGTTTTATGCTCATTAGGGCTTGGATCTTCTCCCTTCCCAGAGTCAACCACATTGTCTTGCTTATCATTTTCACCTTTTTTCTCTGCATCATTAGCAATGTCTTCTGTATTCTTTTCTAGAGGATTTTGTGTATTCTTAGTAGTAGTATCAACATCATTTTTATCAAATTCCTCAACGTCCGGAATGGAGGAATCAATTTCATCATTAGCTTCTTCTTCTTGACCTTCCTTGTCCTTAACCTCTTCAACTTTCTGTTCCTTATTCTTCTCAGAATCACTTTTAGTGGGATCATTTATTTCCATATTCATTTCTATATTTGCCTCACAAGATTGGTCTAGAGGAATTTGAGTATCCTCTGTACCATCATTATCTTCCTTCATAATCTCTTCATCTCCTTTGTTAGATATTTCCTTTTCTAGAATAGAGAAGTCATCTACCTCAACTTATTGCTCATTTTCCTTCAACTCTTCTTCATTTGGAAGGGATGTATCATTAGCATTGGGTTCCTCAGTGACCACATAAAACCTATTCTTGTCTAGGGCTTTCCTCATAATTTTCTCTATTTCCTTGACTACTTCATCAATATCTCCAAGCATTAGTTTATTCATCCTGATTTTGCTTCTGAATTCATCTTTAACTTCTTTGAAGATTTTATTGGCTTCCTTCTCAGAGATTACCGGACATAAACTAGACAATACATGTTCTCTTAGTTCCAAATCTTTTTCTTTGGTAGCTTCTTTTCTCATCTCCATAATGTCACTTAGACTCTTAGGGATTTCAGATAAAATTTTCACAAGTGCTCTGTTGAATGTGTTCAAGTACTTAATAGTAGCATCCTCCAAAATTATTTTGTTGGCTTTATCAAAGTTGTCATAATATTTTGTTATGGGCTTCAAATTCCCATGAACAGTTATTGCACTCACAATATCTTCAACTAATAGGGTAGATTTTTTAGTCTTTAATCTTTTGCTTACCCTTACACTTTCAGAGGGCTTGTCTTGGGCAACCCTTGATGCTTCTTCTTTCTTTGACTTTGTACTTCCGAAGGGCTTCTCTTTAGATTCTTTAACAGCCTTAGTGCCTGAGGCCTTCAACTCTTTAACCTCATCATCTAAATCAGTCTTTTCTTCATCCTCCTTCTCCACACTGACATATGACCTTTTGGCCATTAATTTAGTTCTTTTTCCTTCCTTACCAGTAGGTTTTTCTTTGAATTTCTCTACATCGGAGGTTGTACCAGAACTCCTAATAGTCCTTGCTTTAGAAGTGGATTCCACTGGAACACTTCCCTATTTTCTGTCATGCTTCTCCTTCTCATCTTTCTCTATCCTTTCCCTATTTTGTCTCATAGCTTCTTTTGTTATGTCGATGCTTTCTGCATACATTTCAACTTGCCTTTGAATCTTTCTCTTAGATTCAGGTTTCTAGAGCTCAACATGCAGTTTCACACTAAGTTTAGCATGTACGTACCAAATCTCTCAACAGAGGTATCTTTTGATTTGCTCAGAAGCTGTTGAGCATACATATTCAATACTTGCTCATCAACTTCATACCCCATGGGCATGATCCACATAGTTCTTGGTTTAATTCCTTCCATTAAACACCGATCTGTATCCACCATAAAACAGACTATATCCTTGTATTTTTCAACCACATACGTAGGGATTCTTTCCCTTGATTGCATCATGTTCTGAAAATTTTTGAAATATCCCCAAAGAGCAGTCCTTTGGGCATTGGAGTCACCAATCTTATTCAAGTGCTCTCTTATTTGTATGGTAACAGTCTCATCACTGGTCCAACACATGCTTTTCTTGCCAAGTAACTCATTGATGAAATAGAAGAATGAACATAATACCAATGTACCATACTTGAATGTATTCTTCTTGTCCTTTTTTATCTTGTTCAGGTTTTCCATTAGCTGGTTCTGCAGCAGCTCACACAAGCCATAGTCAGGATTCTCTCTCAACATCTGATAAGCTACATAGATAGCTGTACCTGATATAAAATTCTCCCTGCTGGAATGATATATCTTGTATCCAATCACCATTGATGCAAATTTGACATCCAGATTAGTGATGTCATTTATTGTCATTGCCATTTTGTCAAACCTTGAACTGGTAGCATCAATTACAGTTTGATTCTTTATTGACTTCAATATTGGCAGTCCACCGGATGAGTTCAACCCTGTCATGGCCTTGATGGTGTCCTTGGTGATCTCGAAGGGTTTCATTAACTACATAAACTCATCATGCATCTGACTCAGTACATACCAGACCCACTCATCTTCATCGAATGATGGAAACCCTATAATCTGAATGGAATGTTTATCTTGTATTGCCTTATACTTGGGTTTAAATCTGGGAACTTCATCCCTCAGATGATTCTTGAACAAATCTACTAACTTCAAGTCCCCAAACTCATCTCTGCTGGCATGAATATAAGCCCTAATATCTTCAATGTGCAACACACCATACGAAACACTTGAAAAGACACCTAACAGATCGACCTCTATTGATTTGTGTGGATGCTTCTTAAACTTTGGCCTAGGTCGCTCATTGATATTCACAACCAGAGGTGTAGCCATTTCAAAAAGATCACAAGTTTAAAGCTTCGCAGAAAAATACCTTTTTCTCCACGGGATTAGGGTTAGCTGATGAATTCACTTGTCACACTTTGAATCTTTGAAATCTCAGCTCAAGTGCTCTTCTTCTTGTTCTCTTCAAATGCAAAGTGATTCAAATGTTGAATGAATGACTTTTTATGCTCCACAAAACCTAATTCACCATTGTAATAGATGCTCTACCCTAATACATTTGGTTACACTATTTCTGCATATAATCAATCTTCAATTGCTCTGCAATCATTCGCATTAGCTTCTTTTCTTCCAGAATTTGCTTCAACAGATCTGTAATAGGCTTCGTTATCTTCATTGATCATGCCAGATTCAAGCACCCACTTATTGGGAGGGGGAATTAGATTGTCAATGCAGTTCCCCCTAAGCTAGAGCTCTTGATTCAATTCCCAGAGGAATTATCAGCACCAGATTTTGGTGCAGACCCATTGACAACATTTATTTCACCTTTCTTCACCCATTTTTTATTCATTTCATTATGGATCTCATTCGCATCAACTTTTCCCTTGCCTTTGTCTAACTTCTGCTCTATTTTTTCTTTACCTACCTATGAGTTCTCCTTTTTGCTTCTACAAAATTTAGCAATGTGTCTAGATTTGTTGCAGTTGAAACACACAATCTCATTTTTCTAATAATTACATGTTGGAGTAGGTTTAGATCTGCATTGCATTGCAATATGCCCAAACTTATTGCAAGTAAAACATCTTCCATTGAGTACTTGTTTGTTCTTAAGAGGATTCCTTGATCCACTTCTGCATTCCTTAGCCTTATGAACTATCTTTTTGTAATTAAAGCATTGACCAAAGAAGGATGGTGCATTTTGATTCACTTTACTTCTGCATTGATTAACTCTATGACCATACTTATTACATTTGAAACAATTGACATTGAAAGATGGATACCTTTGAGCATTAGGTTGTCTTACCAGAGGTCTTCTAGGATTCCTTCTTGCTTCAAGATTTCTTTGACTAGATCTAGAGCTTTCACCTTTCTCAAATCCCAGACCATGCTTATCATCTGCCTTCTTCTGACTATCAAGAAATACCTCAAGTTTAGCTGAGCTTATCTTGAATTTCTCTTTATATTCATTTGCAACTTCTAGATCATGTTTGAGAATGATAATTTGTCTTTCAAGTTGATCCTCATTATCCCTAGTTTCATGTAGATCAGATTCTAGATGACCAATTATTCTATCTAATTTGTAGCACTCTTCTGTACTTTCTTTAAGAGATTGATTCAGTTTTTCCCCAGTGTTCTTCCTTTCCTTAATTTCCTTGGTTAATCTCATCACCTCGGATTCCATCTCATGTTTTAGAACAACAACTTCTTTTGCTAGCTTCTCACATTCCTTTGTCTTCTCCTTTAGGGCCTCATCCATGTCATTGTCTTCATTTTGATTTGCTAGCTGATGAAGTAGCTCCCTCCTCTTTTCATTAGATTTGCCCAATTGTCCTTTTAAGGTCTCAATGAAATCTTCAACATCTTTAAGGTTCTTTTGTAGATCTTTAATTTCTGTTTTGGACAGGTCAAGATCATCTAAGGCTACTTGAATTTGTTGATTGATACCATCGAAATGCTTGAATGAACCCATTGAAAACACCTTCCCAAATCTTCCTCAAGTTGTTAAACTTCTTCTAAGGAACTTAGCTCTAATACCAATTGTTAAAATTAATTTACCACATACATCCAAAAGAAAGAAGCATGAACATAAGAATAGAAACAACAAGATCACAACACATGAACACCAAGATTTTTACATGGAAACTCGGTTAAGGGAAAAACCATGGTGGGGGTTAACCCACAAGAATTTATACTCTGTTAAAAGTATTACAAATGGGGAAGGCACATGCCATCAAGCACACTGCCCAGAGCTCACTGCTCAAAGGAGGCTCACTGCCTACAAATCAATTACAAAAGTTCACTAGAATGTTTGAACTAAAGAAAAGCATCTAACTATGCAAAATTACAGTTTCGGTTAAGCTCAGTACACTGACTTCACACACTTCATCTCTTTATGCCCTACTTTACTGTTCTGTCATGATTTGAGGATTAGATCTCTACTTCACACTTGATACTACCACCCTTCATACTTCTCACCTCATATTCGCACCTCCATATGTCAAAATGCTTGCATCCATTGAGTATATATATCCGCAACATGAAATTGCATCAACTGCAGTCAGCCTCAAGAAAACTTAAAGACTTTTTCAATATCACTGTTCTATCAGCTGAATCCATGTACAAACATCAATGTGGACCAAACCCTATGTATTCAAGTCATCACACATGTCAGCCAACACTACTGGATCTCATATATCACTCAACCAATCACTTCTCTCAATCCGCACAAGGATCAAACACCAAGTTGTACTGTTCTTCACTAGACTAAACTGTCTAACCAAAACCTGATACTCAGATGCTTGAAACTTCTAATCCCTTCATCACCGGAGGCTAAATATTTGGATTTAGGTATCCCTGACATCCCTTAACATCCCCTTAGATCCGCAGCAAAACATGATTACCTGTGGAGATATGTGGACCAAAATGCTGAACCCTGTCATATGCTCTGTTCCTGTCTATCCGGACTTAGACAAATCTGCAATCTGACTTCCAATATGATCAAATGATACAATGCGGATGTGTAAGATACATTCAGTTGCCATCAATGACAACACCTGACATGCCTAGCAGTGTCTCTTGCCAACAAGATGAATGGGGTGACTCCTATGTCTAAGATGAAGATGTGTGTCACCTCAACCTATGGCTGAAGGCTTTCCAAAGTGCAAATTGAGCCCCTAAATCTCAACACAATCTATCTCCCATGGATCTTAGGTTACTAAACATGGAGGCCTCACGTATTTTAGATAATGGTGGTAAGGGAGGTCTTGCCCAGGGCCTGTTAAAGGGTTTTTGCTTCCCAAAACTATGTCCTTTACTCCTGAAGTGTCTCCCATTTTAGGAGAGTGTTTGAGGGATGCCAAGGAGGTGTTTGCTTCTCCTGATGAACCTATAATGTTGTGTTTGGATGAGGCGAGATGCTCTCCCATTGTTTCATCACCTATGGTGGGGATTCCAGTGGGATCTTCTAGTGGCAACAACATGGAGGGTATAGCCATTCATGCCTCCCCCTCTCCTGCTCATGTTCCCTTAGTCTCGATGGTTCAGGGCTATGACTGGATGCTTAAGATCCTAGATGCACTTGTCGACAAATCTTTGTTCAAGCTAAAGAATGCATTGCTTGGAAAATTTCTAGGGTCCAGGCCCAATGTGGATTCTATTAGAAACTAGTTCAAGAGAAAGTGGAGCTTTCTAGGTCTCATTTCAATGCTAGTGAATGGGTTCTTCCTTGTAGTTTTCTCACTCCTTGAATATTGTACTCATATACTCTTAGAGGGACCATGGTTTTTAGGAAATTCTAGGCTCGTGGCATATATGTTTTGATCCTATGCATAAATACATAAGGAATGTCACAATTTGGGTTAGGCTCCTTGGCCTACCACTTGAGTATTAGTATGAAGAGATTTGGGCTCGAATAGCCTGTTCCTTTCGACAACTAAATGTTGTTGACAATGTGACCAAAAATTAAAAACATTTTTTGTTAGCTAGGTTTTGTATCAACATGGTTATGGATAAGGTACTCCCTCATTCAATCACTATTTCTTCAAAGCTTGGTAGGTGGGAGCAATAGATCATTTTTTAGGACTCCTTGGTTTTTTGCAAACATTGCTTCATAGTGTACCATGCTTCTCATGGATGTGGCTCTACCAAAGGAAAATTTCTTAAACCTAAGGAGGACATGGGTGGTCCTATGATGACTGATTTGGGCCCCCAGGGTTGGGAAGCAGAAGTCTCTCTTCTAGAGAAGACAAATGTAGAAAATTAGCACTCTAAGTCCCTCAATAAGGAAAAAAAGAGGACTCTCACCTTAGATACATGTTTAAATCCAAGATCTAATCTTCCAAAGTTCTTTGAAAATATCTAGCTTTAATCTGCCTTGAGTAGTGGCTTTGTCCAACTTGTTTCTAATTGCCCTTATTGCTAGTCTTTTCCTAGTTTCTAGTTTTTATGTTGTCCCTCCTATTTGTTCCTAGAATGGTTTTAGCCTTCTTTTTAGCTTTATAGTTCTGGATATCCTGAGTGGTGTAAAAGGGTGGGGCCCTTTTAAAACCTCTTTATCCAATTCATATCTCTAATCAAAAGCATTAAACAATACTAGAAGAGTCATATTTTAGCGATGTTAGTAGTTTGTAAATAATTTAACTACTAGAAGGGTCCTATTGATGTTTGTTTTTCGACAAGTCAACAATAGAGTAAAATACAGAGTATCTAACTCTCTCTTGAGCAAAGCCTCTCGAATGCTGAACAAAGTGATCAAACAAGATGACTCCAAGGTTCCTTTTCTTATGATTTTGTAAGGGATAGCTCAGTGACTTAGTACGATTCTGCTGGTAAACACAAAGGGACTTACACAATTGTTTGACAACTTGTTGATTCAACAAAAGAGGTGGACACCACAAATATCTAAGTACATATGATATGGCAATGAAGTACTTGATCCTAGTTCTAACCAAATCGATAAAAGAAAAGGTAAAAGATGTAAGGTGTAGTGAAAACTAATCTAATCCTAGATGCAAGGATGATTACTGTTCAAGTGAAATCAAACCAAATCTTGCTTCGCCAAATTAGACAACTACACAAGATTGGTGCAATCTTCTAAGGTTGTACAAGATATTTAAATCACTTATGCTCATGAAAGATTCAACAAACATAGGGATCAAAGTTAAGCTCAATTTTGTTCAGACCAACCATACACTGCAATTTGTAAGCCACAAACCACAAATGGTATGAACATAAAGATTTCACCACAAACAATAATAAAGCCTTCCACCAACTAACATAAAACTTTAAAGAAAACTTAATCTAATCTTAATACTCGCTTGAAGAAATCCAAACCATGCAACACTTAGAAACATATAGAGTCACCAAACAATGAGTCTTATATTATTTCAGAGAGCTCTTGCAACAACTTTTAGAGTCTTCAATCATACAAATGAGAGCAAAAGGAGCCCTTTTATAGACCTCAAAAATGTATGAAGGGTCAAGATCGATCGGCAAAGCCAATGGACCAAATCATGCCACATCACAAGTAGTTATAACAAACTTCTAATTTTAGTAAATGAAAAAGGCAATGAAGGCACACTTTCCAAGAAGATAAGGATGACACATCACTAGCCTATGAGGAGTCTCCATGTGAATATCCATCACTAGAAGTTTGACATTCAATGAATCTAGACACTATCTATTTGGCATCATCTAAAGGTACACTTGGGGTGTTTTTAGTGGTTCCTTCAGCTTCAAGTACATCATCTGAATAGAGGCCAAGTGTCCTCTCCCAATCAATCATCCTTTCTTTGTTGGTGCCTAGGTGGATAGCAAGTGAGAAAATAGTATCAAGCTTCTCATTAGAAACATCATCCTCTTGGAAGTAGAAAGCTTGGACTTGTTCTTTCATATTATCAAGAGTCATCTCTCCAAATGTATTACATATCTTTATTAAGAATGCATGTACCCCATCTTGAATCCTTTGAAGTACACTCCTTACTCTTGACATATCTGTTTCTATTTTATCAAGTAACTGCCCTTTATTGCGAAAGCAATAATACCAAGAAGAGAAATCATATGTCCTACCTTCTTCAATCACTTTAGCATGTATCAAATCATCAACTGAGGTCTCCATCAAGCTCTTCAAATGTGGTAAGTATTGTTCCTTGATAGCCTTGAATTCAGCATAAACTTTCAACAATGCAAGTACCCTTTCTTTAAGATCACCGATCTTATCATACACTTGCATGATATCTTCCAGGTGTTTATATGTAGCTTCCTTTGATCTTTTCATCCAATCTCTCATCCTGTGAGATGAAGACTTCAACTCCTCAAGATGTACAACTGTTTCTAGAGGAAGAAGAGATGGAGGTGTAGAAACCCTATCCTGTTGACGAATAGGATGAACCAGGTGCTGAATATACTGTTCTAAGGCTTGACACCTTTGCTCAGCTTTAATTCTACCTTGTATTTCTTGCCTTATGATAGTTCAAGCATTATCAATTGAATCCTGAAGTTCTTCTTCTACTTGCATTCCAGTTAATGGACCCAAATTGATTGTATTGATGTCATAATCATCAGGCGTTATATCTTCTATATTCTTCTCAAGCCTTGGAACTGCTACATGAAATTTCCTCACACCCACTTCATCTTTAGTGATCTTTGAAAGAATAGTTGCTTTCTTCTTTGGTTTTTCACTAGATAAATCTAGAAGTAACTCATCAACTAGAATAGGAGGATATTTCTCAACTTTGTAATTTTCCCTGATTCTATCCTGTAGCCACTCCGGCAATGATGAAAGATCCTATAACTGTTGTATTTGCTTTCCCTGTACAGGTAATGAATCTTCTTCAGCTTCATCCTTGTCATCAGTGTTAGCTTCATCAATGATCTCAGTATCATGTGGACTTGAAGGCACTTCTTCAAATGGTGCTTTTGGAACTGCATCCTCAACATGCACCACTATATCTTGATTCAGTGGAGTATCTCTTGGTTGTCTAGATGAAGCAGTTTCAATACTTATCCTCTTCTTTTTCTTTCTTGATTCTCCTTGTGTAGATTCAAGTTGTTTTCTTTTCTTTGCTTGACTTGAATCTCTTTCATTGTCCTTACTCCGTAAACTTCTGCCAGGTGCACTATGTTGTTCCTGCTGTTCTACTTCTCCCATTTGGATGTAAGTGAGTTTCTTTCCTTCATCTATCAATGCTTGTACTTGCTCTTTTAGTTGTTCCTCAGTGATAGCAATAATAGGCTCTATCAATCGTTCATCATCAACCTTTTCTCTATCAACCTAGTTGATATCATAAGGTAGGTTCTGGATCTTATTGTACTCATTACCTAAAAGAGTTCTTTCATTATCTAACTGATCAAGAATCCTTAATACCTTAGTAGCCCTCACTAGATCCCATTTCAATCTTGAACACTTTTATATCCTGACATCATTATCATCAATAGCATTAGCCCAATGATCCTCAAGCTGCTCAATATGCCTGTAGGAAGAATATGACTGCTTAATAGCTCCATGTGGATCAAAGTTCTCCCTCCTTGAATCATGAGGATGTAAATGATATGCCTGAAGCTTGACCTCTGAGTGCTCAGCTACTTGAAGTGATGGACAGGAGTAATATCTGCCAAGCTGGAGAGGAAACTGAACTCCGACTTTCTTTCTTGCCCTTTGCATTTTATGAAACTCTAACAACTGCCTTGAAACCTCTAGCAACACCACCCTGTTGGTAGGATATCTTGGCAATCTGTATGGAAAGGATGTGAAACCCTGAATTCTGATATAGGTAAACTTGTCATACTTGATGTAGTACCTTCCATACTATTTGATGAAGTTTCTACCAGCACCTGCTAGTCTTCTATGCAATTCTCCTTGCAATTTTCTCACTATGAACATAGTGAAGGCATCATTGAACCTCTTGTAATGACTGATGTTCTTCAAGTGGAGCTACAGATAACACTGATGTGAAAGAATCTGTCCAGGCTTTGTACCTACTTCTCCTTTAGATGTTAATCCTTTATAAACCACATTTCTTGCTAGGATGTAAACAAGATAGGAAGTCATGAAGAATGACTTTGTTCCATCAAACCTTTCAAACTGCTCATCAAGGCAATCGCTTATAAGGCCAGCCCAGTCAACCATCTTATTCTTTGTAAACACATGATCAAAATAGGTATACATCTATCCTTCGAAAGTAGATGATTGAGGCCTACCTGTTACTCGATTCAAGAACATGATGAAGTAACTTATCTCCTGTTTGAAGTCTGCCTTGTGAAACTTTGGATCCTCAGAGTTGTATATCTTGATTGATGAATCAGTCATCCACTTCTTTCTCACTTCTTGCATGTAGTGCTTGGGGTTTCCTTCAAAAGTACATTGATCAATTGTAGGACAAATGAACACTCCCTTTCGGCTTGGGATGTTGAAGATCTCCTAGATGGCTTCTCTTTGCAGATAGGGGAGAATAGTACCATCTTTAGTTATAATCTGTCTCTTCTGTTTGTCATAATGTTGAATACATTCCAACACTAACTCAGTACTAGACAAGGTAGGTGGGAAGCATGCTTCTTGTACAATTCCACTATTGGCAATGGCCTTGATGTCTTCATTCCTTGTGATGGTGTGCAAGAGGTCCTTCACCTCCTCCAAGTTGACGTGTCCCATGTTGGTGTCTCCCATGCTCTTCCAATGAGTTTCAAGCTTGGAATCAGGTATGTTAGACTTGGCATCCATCTTGATCATCACTTGCCTCTCCTTTGCTATCATGCCCATTTATCTACAAGACAAGACTTGAATAAGTGACTTGAAATGATAGATTTTACCCTCATAAACCTGATTTTTAGATGATAAAATCATCATAATATGCAAAATTAAATAAATAAATAAAGGCAATTTTATGAAATGAAAAGTGACTAAAACATACCTTGTTCCAAATTTCTGTTCTAGAAAATATAGATTTCTAGATTTAATGATAAAAATCAGTAGAAAATGGTAGAAATTAGAAGTAATATATCAGAAATCAGTCTTCTAAAATGCAGGTCTACCCTTAATAAAATCTGCTCCTTCTCCAAAAAATTCACTCCTCCCTTGAAACATTCATTGCTCTCTTTAGAAAAATTCACTCCTTTGTAGATTGCAATGTGAGTTATGACAAATGAAGAGGAGTGCTCATGTTATATAGTGGTCTTGCTAGTATTAAATACTAGTTGGCTAAGGGGGTCAGCCTTAATTAGAAATTTAATATAGTTCTCTAAATGAAAACCTTTTGGTGTCAAAATAAGTAAAAAGTCATGTAGAAAGTGCCCAAAACGATAGTTTTGCATAAGAAGAGAGCCTAAAGTTTTCTTACTAAGTCTTAATTGTTTTAGCAATCTTGACATAGGGTGCTTCATCAGGGGAAGACTAGAAGGGTATCCTAGTCTAGGCACCAAAAGGTTTTCGAGGATCCACACCAGGGCACCAAAACTTTATACTTATCTTTCATGCTTTATAATCCTTTTCTCCCTTCAAGGTGCTACAAATTTCTCAATCATTTCTCTGTCTTCAAGGTGCCAAAACACATTTCTCAACCCACTCACTTACTAGGCACCAATATGGATGCACTTAGTGGGCAAGAAGGGCACCCAAACCTTAATTCTCACCTTCCTATGACCTTCAAGGCGCTCATAGCTGACATCTCTCCAAAGGCACCCATACTAGTGAATTCTGATCCCCTTGAGACTAGGCAGATTTCATGGTTACTAGGAGATCATAAGGGCGCCAAATTTAATTGATGGAATCATGAGGTGCACCAAGGAGTTCATAAGGGTGCCAAAAGGTTTTCAAATTCCCCAAGGAATGCGCCCAAACCTTAATTCGATACAAGCTTGTCTATTTTAGAGATTTGACATAGGGCGTTCGCCATGAACTCATTTTGAATCGTGACCATTTAAAGGGTTTCTAACCTTAGGCACTTATTCAGAATAGTTTCAAACTCAAAAACACTCTAGAGCGCTCATAACCATTTCTATTTCAAAAATTCGAATGGTGATACTTTTTCAAACAAAGGCACCAAAAGTTAGTAAATGGAGTCATGAAGTGCGCCAAGGAATCCATGTTTAGTTTAAACCCCTTTAGAACCTATCAACACTAGGAGTCGAGATGAAACACTTTGCTTTCCTTCCATATGACAATGTTATTTAACTCCTCCACAGGGCGCCAAAATCTTATTGACTCACTTCTTCACTCTTCTAGGCACCAAAACATGGTGATTTGAATTTAAGGCGCTTAAAGTGAGGAATCTGGACATACAGGGCACCCTTTAGTCTTGGTCCATTTGAAGGTTCTTGATTCTAGGTGCTCAATATTGGAGGCATAGTTCTAACTCATTCATCCTTTAGGCACTTCAAACTTCCCAACCACTCTAGAGATCCTTCTAGGTGCCTAAACTCATCTTGATAATCAGCTCTTCCCTTAGGCGCTCTCTGGAGGCTATTTGAACAAGGAAGGGCACTTTATGCTTGGATGAAGCTTGCTTCATTCTTTGGAGTTCTTAACACTTACAAAATTTCAAGATATATTCCTTGATGATGAAAGGCCACCTAGGTGCTAGGCGCCTAACCTCTAGAATCCTCATAAATGCACCAAATTTATGAAGTTAATGGCCAAGAGCGCCCAAACCTATGACTTACCTCCTATGACCTTAAAGGCACTCATTGGAGACTCTTGCCTAGGTGCCAAAGTTGAGGTTCTTCCCTTAAGGAGCCATTGCTTGAAGATTTTAAATCCTTATCTTAACATCTTCTTGATAACGTTTTCTTCACCCAAATTTAGTCATTCCTTATGGTGCTGGGGTTAATGATTTTGATTTCTCCTTTCTTTGGTTAAAATTTTCTTCTTAAACTCATCAACCCTTCTCCTTGATAAGGGTGTTGTAGATAGGATTTTTGTATCTCCTTGAAATACCAAGGTAAGTGCAAGAAGATGGGGGGCCAAAAAGGGGTCTTAAGTGGCCACTTTTTTTTTGAAATTAGGAAATACTGGCCTTGGATGAGAAATTGAGCATAGTTACATTCAAAATTTGGAGATGCAACCAAAACAATGTTCGTAGTACTCCGAGTCTACCTTCTAAACTACTATTTTTTTAAAAAAATGGCATAGATTAAGGGGTTCAAAAGAGGGAGCCACAGAAATTGGTGTTGTTTCTGTCAAAAAACATAACATAGCATGTTTTGTGGCTCCCTCAAAAGGTCAACTTTTTTTTGGTATTTTTAAAATCACTTCAGTGAGAAATTAGCTAATAGCATGTAGTTTATGCCCAATTTTTCTGATAAATTTTTTATGAATATTTGATTTTTAACTAATTTTCAAAGTGGACACATCCTAAAAAACATAATTTTGGCCGTGCTACCCCTATAAATTTTGAAAAATAATTGAAAATCATTTTTTTCTTTTTTTAATATTTGTAGAATGGAGTCTAGTTTCTAAATATGTAATTTTTTTGAAATTTCAATGAATAGTTAATTTACAATGAAAAAAAGACCAAACAGTGGTTTTTGCCCAAAAACGGACACAAACAAAAGAAATTAAAGATGAAAGGCTTAACATTGTTAAAATGTGAAAAAAAATCACATCGTTAAATAGCTAAGAGAAAGCCTGACATTACCCAGGTGTTCGATTTGTTTGACCTTGAAACACGTGCAAATCTGAGGGCTAGCACGAACGAAATTATGTGAAATCTTGAAGAATATGGAAAAACACGTCTGTGACTGTTCAAAAGGCACTCCAAGCCTTTGGGTTGGAAATCCAAAGCAAATCCCAAGCCCAAGGCTTGGGATTCCCAAAGCAAAACATAACACGAGTGCGTTATAATGCGCTCGCCTTATGTTTTGCTTTGCATTTTTCCTTTTCTGCAAGTCTATTGTTTGTCATGTTTGACATAACGCGAGCACGTTATAACGCGGTCGCGTTACGTTCCCCTTAAATTTTTTTCTGTTCAAGTCTATTAATCATGTATGTATGTATGTATGTATGCCTATATGTATGTATGTATGTATGTATGTATGTATATATCTATGTATCTATGTATGCCTATATGTATGTATGTATCTATGTATGCCTATATTTATGTATGTATAGTGTCGAGGGCAGAGGAGGGTAGAGATGGGAGTGAGCCAGATAGGGGAGGAGAGGGGTGGATAAGGATTGAGTGATTAAGGTTTAAGATTGAGGGTTGAGCGTTTAGAGATAGGATTTAGAGTTTAGGGATAAGCGATTAGAGTTTAGGACCTTGAGGGATTAGGGTTTAGGGTTAAGGCTTTAGGGATAGCGTTTAGGGTTAAGGGTCGAGGGATTAGGTTTAAGGTAGAGTGTTGAGGGTAGAGGGATTAGGGATAGGGTTTAGGGTTGAAAGTTAGGGTTGAGGGATTAGGGTTTAAGGTATAGTTTAGTAGTTCTTGTGGATAGAGCCAGTAAAAAATGGGAGATTATTTGCCTGTTTCATAACAATATACCTTCCCTAAGCGCGGGGTGGACAGCAAGAAACATAGATGTACCCCAATGCAAATGTTTTCTCATAATGATCATCCTTCTGATTTCAACTGTTAATTACTCACTGTGGATGTACCATACGCAAAGCTTTTCCCATAGGGTTTAAGGTATAGTGTCGAGGGTTGAGGGTTTATTGATAGTGTTTAGGGTTGAGGGTTGAGGGATTAGGTTTTAGGGTTGATGGATTAGGGTTTAAGGTATAGTGTCGAGGGTTGAGGGTTTAGGGATAGGGTTTAGTGTTGACGGATTAGCATTTAATGTCGAGGTTATGGTTAGAGTGTCGAGGGTAGAGGGATTAGGTATAGGGTTTAGGGTTGAAGGTTTAAGGATTGAGGGTTGAGGCTTTAGGGATGAGGGTTTAAGGCTTAAGATATAGTGTCAAGTGTTGAGGGTGTAGGGATAGGGTTTAAGTTTTAAGGGTTAAGGGTTGAGGGATAGGGATTAGGGTTTAAGGTATAGTGTTGAGGTTTGATGGTTTAGGGATAGGGTTTAGGTTTGATGGATTAGGGTTTAGGGTTGATGAATTAGGGTTTAATGTTGAGAGTTGAGGGTTGAGGGTTGAGATTGAGGGATAGGGTTAATGGTCAAGGGATTAGGGTTAAATAAGAGTGTCGAGGGTAGAGGGATTAGGGATAGGGTTTAGGGTTGAAGGTTTAATGATTTAGGGTTGAGGCTTTAGGGATGAGGGTTAAGGGATTAGGGTTTAAGATATAGTGTCGAGTGTCGAGCGTGTAGGGATAGGTTTTAGGGTTCAAGTTTTAAGGGTTAAGGGTTGAGGGATTAGAATTAAGGGTTGAGGGATTAGAGTTTGACGTTGTGGGTTGAGTACATTCAGGTTCGAGGGTTAAGGGTTTTGAGATAGGGTTGAGGGTCAAAGGATTAGGGTTAAGGGATAGGGTTGGAGGGTTTAGGGATAAGGGATTAGGGTTTAAGGTATAGTATCGAGCCAGTTGAGGGTCTAGGAATAGGGATAGCATTTAGGGTTTAGGAATAGGGATAGCATTTAGGGTTTAGGGATGAGGGATTAGAGTTGACGGATGACGGATTAGAGTTGAGGGTTAAGGGATTAGGGTTTAGGGATAAGGTTTAGGGTTGAGGGTTGATGGATTAGGGTTTAAGGTATAGTGTTGAGGGTTTAGGGATAGGGTTTAGGGTTGATGGATTAGAGTGAAGGGTTGAGGGATTAGGATTTGACGTTGAGGGTTAAGGGTTGAGGCTTTAGGGTTTAGGGTTTAGGGATAGGGTTGAGGGATTAGGGTTTGACATTGAGGGTTGAGGGTTGAGGTTCGAGGGTCAAGGGTTTAGGGATAGGGTTGAGGGTCGAGGGATTAGGGTTAAAGTAGAGTGTGGAGGGTATAAGGATTAGGGATAGGGTTGGAGGGTTGAGGGATTAGGGTTTTAGGTATAGTGTTGAGGATTTCTGTCATCAAATGTAGATTTATGGGTTCGATTATATTGATTACCTCTCCAGTTTTGGGGTGTGGATGTTTTGGAATCAATCAGGAAGTCTTCGGGAGACTTTGTGGAAGTGGATTGGCAATCGCTTGACAGAACCCCTGCTATTTATGCTTGGATAAGGATTTATCACAAACTAGAACTTCTACTTCCAAAGAAGATCTGTCTTTCTTCCTCGATGGGCATTTTCTATCAAGAACTTGATTATGAGGGCTTTCCCCTTAATTGTTATGCCTATCATATGGTGGAGCATCTGGCATGCTCTTGCAGGAAACAGGAAAAGTTCTCCCTCAAAAACCTTGTGGTCATTCAAGTCTGAAGGGGAAGGTTTGGAAAGAGAAATGCACAAGATGTGATCAATCTATAGCAGGACAAAACACGAGAACGTTATAACGCGCTCGCGTTTTGTATTACTATAGAAATGGTAAAACGTGTTGACCCTCGTGATTCAGGCCCACATGCTCTATTTTCATACTGATTCTATGCGTGCTCTGATAAAAAAGAAGTGCTTTCATGCTGTTGGGAAGTTCACATGCACATTTGATACATTGTACCACCTTTGCATGATCTTTCCACCACTTTTTCTACTTTGCCAACTTGAGAAGGAGGAAATAACATAGTTTTCACACCAAGTTTGATATATATCTATTCAAGTTTCAATTTTTGTAGTGTTGCAATGTTAATTGTGATTCAATTTTAGGAATTTAACATTATAGATTGGTTAATAGTATTGTTGTTAGTAAATATTTTTGAGTGTTATTCAATTTAACATTGAAAAGGAAGCAAGTGGTGAAAAACTCAAATTGTTGAGGAGGATGGGTGCAAAAATATGGGGGGCCAAAAAGTGGCCTAATTCTTAAAACTTTTTAAAAAGCCATAACGCGATCGCGTTATAGCGCGCTCGCGTTATGGCTTGGTGTTGCCGATCCAAAGCACCAAACCATAACGCACTCACGCTATAACACGAGCGCATTATAACGTGAGTATAACTCACTCACGTTATAACGTGAGCACGTTATTGTTTTCTTTGCATTTTTTCTTTTTTGTAAAAGTTTGCCCAATGTTTAAGGGTTGAGGGTTTAATGGTTGAAGGATTAGGGTTTAAGGCATACTATCGAGGGTAGAAGGTTTAGAGTTGAAGGTTTAAGGGATGAGGGTTGAGGATTTAGGGATGAGGGTTAAGGGATTAGGGTTTAAGGTATAGTGTCGAGGGTAGAGGGTTTAGGGTTTAAGGTTTAAGAGTTGAGGGGTGAGGCTTTAGGGATAGGGTTTAGGGTTTAAGTTATAGTGTCGAGGGTTGAGGATTTAGGGATAGGGTTTAGGATTTAAGTTTTAAGGGTTGAGGATTTAGGGATAGGGTTTAGGGTTTAAGGTTAAATGAGAGACCTAGATGGCTAAGGACGGATGGAGAGGTAGACAAGGAGTGACTGAGAAACTTAAAGAGGGGAGAGGTAGAGGTGAGGGGGAGATAGAAGTGAGAGATAGAGAGGTGAGGAGAGAGATAGAATAAAATGAGAGAGTGAAGTTGACAACTTGAGGGAAAGATGGGTAAGGAGGAGGGAGACAGGTGGAGAGGAATGGAAATATCTAGAGAGCCTTGAGAGATATACAAGTGAGAGACCTACAACTGAGGGAGAGAGGGGTGAGAGAGATAGAGGAAAGATGGGAGCGAGGCAGATAGGGGAGGAGAGGGGTGGATAAGGGTTGAGGGTTTAAGGGTCACGGGTTTAGGGTTTAAGGGTTGAGGGTTTACGGGTTGAGGTATTAAGGGTCTAAGGGTTGAGGGATTAGGGTTTAAGGTATAGTGTCGAGGGTTGAAGCCTAATCCCTCAACCCTTGACACTATACCTTAAACCCCAAGGTTGAGGGATTAGGGTTTTAAGGTATTGTGTCAAGGGTTGAGGGATTAGGGTTCAACACTCGACACTATACCTTAGACCCTAATCCCTCAACCCTTAGACCCTTAATACCTCAACCCTTAAACCCTCAACCCTTAAACCCTAAAGCCTTAAACCCTTAACCCTTATCCACCCCTCTCCTCCCCTATCTGCCTCACCCCTATCTCTCCCTTATCTCTCTCACCCCTCTCTCCCTAGGTTGTAGGTCTCCCACTTGTATATGTCTCAGGGCTCTCTAGATATTTCCCTTCCTCTCCACCTCTCTCCCTCCTCCTTACCCATCTTTCCCTCAAGTTGTCAACTTCACTCTCTCATTTTATTCTATCTCTCGCCTCACCTCTCTATCTCTCACCTCTATCTCCCACTCACCTCTCTACCTCTCCCCTCTCTAGGTATCCCAGTTATTCCTTGTCTGCCTCTTCATCTGTCCTTAGTCATCTAGGTGTCTCACTTAACCTAAACACTAAACCCTCTCCCTAAGGCCTCAACCCTCAATCCTTAAACCTTAAATCCTAAACCCTCTACCCTCAACACTATACCTTATACCCTAATCCCTTAACCCTCAGCCCTAAAGCCTCAACCCTCAACCCTTAAACCTTCAACCATAAACCTTGTCTCTAAACCCTCTACACTCAACACTATGCCTTAAACCCTAATCCCTCAACTCTTAAACCCTTAATCCCTCAAACCTTAAACCCTTAAACCCTATATACCCTTTACACTTAATCTTGGACACTCAACCTTGAACATTATCCCTCAACCTTCAAACCTCTACCCTCTACCCTAAACCCTAAACCCTAATCCCTCAACCCTCAATCCTCAACCCTAATCCCTCAACCCTCAACCCTAATTTTGATTTTCTTCCATTGATTCAACATCATTGTTGTTTTCCCCATCAGAAACCAATTCATTCAACAACTTGCTGCCCATTGGTTGACTTGAATTGCATATTCTGTTAGAAAAAAGGGCATCTTTTATTTGTATCAATGTTGGTATTCATAAGCTGAATAACATTGATATTTTTCACACAACTTATTCTTTGAAATATCTTAACCTTAAAATATGACTTGGATATGTACTTGAACACAACAAAATCTCTAATCTCCAACCCATGATGATTCAAAAAATTTTCCCAACCCTGCCTAAATTCTAGTTTATTTATTGTATAACCTGAACCCTAATCCCTCATCCCTAAACCCTAAACACTATCCCTATTCCTAAACCCTCAACTCTCAACATTAAACCCTAATCCATCAACCCTAAACCCTAATCCCTCAACCGTAAACCCTATCCCTAAACCCTCAACCCTCAACACTATCCCTAAACCCTCAACCCTAAACCCTATCCCTAAACCCTCAACCCTAAACCCTATCCCTAAACCCTAAATCTATGTTTCTTGTTGTCCACCCCGTACTTAGGGGAGGTATATTGTTATGAAATAGGCAAATAATCTCCCATTGTTTACTGGCTCACGTTTTGTCCTGCTATAGATTGATCCATTAATATTTGTGCCTATCTCACCTTTGATAGCACCTTTACAATATCTCACCTCTAGTTCTATTAGCTCATGTTCTATATCTCACTTATCTCTCCACCTCACCTCTCTACCTCTCCCCTCTCTGTCTCTCAGTCACTCCTTGTCTACCTCAACCCTAAACCCTCGACCCTCAACCCTATCCCTAAACCCTCAACCCTCGAACCTTAACCCTCAATGTCAAAACCTAATCCCTCAGCCCTTAACTCTGATCCCTCGACCCTCAATGCTATCCCTAAACCCTAAACCTTAAAGCCTCAACCCTCAACCCTCAATATTAAATCCTAATCCCTTAACCCTTCACTCTAATCCCTCAACCCTAAACCCTATCCCTAAACCCTCAACACTATACCTTAAACCCTAATCCCTCAACCCTCAACCCTAATCCGTCATCCCTCAACTCTAATCCCTCATCCCTAAACCCTAAACGCTATCCCTATTCCTAGATCCTCAATGGGCTCAATACTATACCTTAAACCCTAATCCCTTATCCCTAAACCCTCCAACCCTATCCTAAAACCCTTAACCCTTGAACCTCAATGTACTCAACCCTCAATGTCAAACCCTAATCCCTCAACCCTTAACTTTGATCCCTCGACCCTCAATCCTATCCCTAAACCCTAAACCCTAAAGCCTCAACCCTCAACCCTCAATGTCAAATCATAATCCCTCAACCCTTCACTCTAATCCCTCAACCCTAAACCCTATCCCTAAACCCTCAACACTATACCTTAAACCCTAATCCCTCAACCCTCAACCCTAAACCTTATCCCTAAACCCTAATCCCTCAACCCTTAACCCTAATCCATCATCCCTCAACTCTAATCCCTCATCCCTAAACCCTAAATGCTATCCCTATTCCTAGACCCTCAACGGGCTCGATACTATACCTTAAACCCTAATCCCTTATCCCTAAACCCTCCAACCTTATCCGTAATCCGTATACCCTTGACACTCTACTTTAACCCTAATCCCTCGACCCTCAACCCTATCCCTTGACCCTTAACCCTCGAACCTCAATGTACTCAACCCTCAATGTCAAACCCTAATCCCTCAACCCTTAACTCTGATCCCTCGACCCTTAACCCTTAAAACTTGAATCCTAAACCCTCAACCCTCAACCCTCAACTCTCAACATTAAACCCTAATTCATCAACCCTAAACCCTAATCCCTCAAACCTAAACCCTATCCCTAAACCATCAACCCTCAACACTATACCTTAAACCCTAATCCCTATCCCTTAACCCTTAAAACTTAAACCCTATCCCTATACGCTCAACACTTGACACTATAACTTAAGCCTTAAACCCTCATCCATAAAGCCTCAACCCTCAATCCTTAAACCTTCAACCCTAAACCCTATCCCTAATCCCTCTACCCTCGACACTCTAACCCTAACCTTGATATTAAACACTAATCCGTCAACCCTAAACCCTCAACCCTCAACACTATACCTTCAACCCTAATCCATCAACCCTAAAACCTAATCCATCAACCCTCAACCCTAAACACTATAAATAAACCCTCAACCCTTGACACTATACCTTAAACCCTAATCCCTCAACCCTCAACCCTAATCCCTCATCCCTAAACCCTAAACTCTATCCCTATTCCTAAACCCTCAACCCTCGACACTATACCTTAAACCCTAATCCCTTATCCCTAAACCCTAAACACTATCCCTCAACCCTTAACCCTTAAAAATTAAACCCTAAAACCTATCCATAAACCCTCGATGCTCAACACTATATTTTAAACCCCAATCCCTTAACCCTCAGCCCTAAAGCCTCAACCCTCAATCGTTAAACCTTCAACCCTAAACCCTATCCCTAATCCCTCTACCCTCAACACTCTACTTTAACCCTAATCCCTTGACCATCAACCCTATCCCTAAACCCTCAACCCTCAACTCTCAACATTAAACCCTAATCCATCAACTCTAAACCCTAATCTGTCAACCCTAAACCCTAATCCCTCAACCCTAAACCCTATCCCTAAACCCTCAACCCTCAACACTATACCTTAAACCATAATCCCTCAATCCTAAACCCTAACCCCTCAACCCTAAACCCTAAACCCTATCCCTAAACCCAACAAAACTGCTTTTCCTTATGTTAGGTTGTTAAACCCATCATTTTTTACACTCTTCTCTTAAAGATATTTGAGTTGCAAGAATATGTCAGAAAAATGGCTATGAACTTTTTTAATGTTAGTAATGTTATATGGCATGTTTTTCTGGCCCATCTGGGTTCATTATGCCAATAGGTGTACACACTATGAGAAAAGCTTTGCGTATGGTACATCCACAGTGAGTAATTAACAGTTAAAATCAGAAGGATGATCATTATGAGAAAAGCTTTGCATTGGGGTACATCTATGTTTCTTGCTGTCCACCCCACACCTAGGGGAGGTATATTGTTATGAAACAGACAAATAATCTCCCATTGTTTACTGGCTCTATCCACAAGAACTACTAAACTATACCTTAAACCCTATCCCTAATCCCTCTACCCTCAACACTCTACCTTAACCCTAATCCCTCGACCCTTAACCCTAAACGTTATCCCTAAAGCCTTAACCCTAAACCCTAATCCCTCAAGGTCCTAAACTCTAATCCCTTATCCCTAAACTCTAAATCCTATCCCTAAATGCTTAACCCTTAACCTTAAACCTTAATCACTCAATCCTTATCCACCCCTCTCCTCCCCTATCTAGCTCACTCCCATCTCTACCCTCCTCTACCCTCGACACTATACATACATACATATAGGCATACATAGATACATACATACATATAGGCATACATAGATACATACATACATACATATAGGCATACATACATACATGATTAATAGCCTTAAACATAAAAAAATTTAAGTTGAACATAATGCGCTCGCATTATTTAAAACATGAAAAACAACACAAACTTTTGTGGAAAAGGAAAAATGCAAAGAAAAGAATAATGCGAGCGTGTTATGTCTTGCTTTGGGAATCCCAAGCCTTGGGCTTGGGATTTGCTTTGGATTTCCAACCCAAAGGCTTGGAGTGCCTTTTGAACAGTAACAGACGTGTTTTTCTATATTCTTCAAGATTTTACATAATTTCATTCGTGCTAACCCTCAGATTTGCACGTGTTTCAAGGTCAAACAAATCAAACACCTGGGTAATGTTAGGCTTTCTCTCAGCTATCTGATGATGTAATTTTTTTCACATTTTAACAATGTTAAGCCTTTCATCTTTAATTTCTTTTGTTTGTATGTCTATTTTTGGGCAAAAACCATTGTTTGGTCTTTTTTTCATTGTAAATTAACTATTCATTGAAATCTCAAAAAAATTACATATTTAGAAACTAGACTCCATTCTACAAATATTAAAAAAAGAAAAAAATGATTTTCGATTAGTTTTCAAAATTTATAGGGGTAGCACGGCCAAAATTCTATTTTTTAGGATGTGTCCAGTTTGAAAATTAGTAAAAAATCAAATGTTCATCAAAAAATTATCAGAAAAATTGGGCATAAACTAAATGCTATTAGCTAATTTCTCACCAAAGCGATTTTAAAAATACCAAAAAAAAGTTGACCTTTTGAGGGAGCCACAAAACATGCTATGTTATGTTTTTTTGACAGAAACAACACCAATTTCTATGGTTCCCTCTTTTGAACCCCTTAATCTATGCCATTTTCAAAAAAAAATAGTAGTTTAGAAAGTAGACTCGGAGCACTACGAACATTGTTTTGGTTGCATCTCCAAATTTTGAGTGTAACTATGCTCAATTTCTCATCCAAGGCCAGTATTTCCTGATTTCAGAAAAAAAGTGGCCACTTAAGACCCCTTTTTGGCCCCCCATCTTTTTGCACTTACCCAAGAGTTTGATGCAAGAAGAAAAAACACTACATAATTGGCTACTCTCTCCATTTGAATCTTCATTTTTTAGGTATGTCAAGTCTTTACATGCATGTTCTTTACATTTTTCTTAATTTAGATTGAATTACTCTATCATGCTTTATCATACATGTTTAAAATAGACACATTCCCAATCAAGAAAGCAGCCTACAATCTCACATGATGCCATGTATATTTTCTACACTTGGGCTCTTTAATAATTATGTGTAATAAACAGACCTTAACATACCATGATGTCAAACTATACAAGAATAAATCCTTACAACATAATAAAAATACAATCCCACTATTATCTTGTATTCATTTCTTAGGAAGTAATATTGGTCTCTTTATCATGCTACAAACAAACTCTCTGTCATGCTGAGGAAATGATCAAGAATTAAACCAACACAGGAAGAGATAGAAGCTAAGAATGCAAAGAAAGCAGTGGCTATGAGGGAACTTCGTGAGAAGAGAAAATTTTACACGATAAATGAAGACATACCAATTGAAGAGGAACCACAACCATCACAAAGAGATATAGTATTGGCGGCACAAAGAGAACGAATGCAAAAACTTCATGCTACGAGAGATTTGAATACCATAGTTGGAGACACGACCTCTACCACAAGTCAACATGTAGGGACACCATCTACCACATCTCAAGTTAAGAGTACATCATCACTCACATGTGATGAAAGAGGTATGCCATCATTCCCACCTCAACCTCAAGGTATGTCATCTATTCCATCTTCGATCGAAGGTATGCCATCTAGCCCATCTCATTTAAATATTGATGAAATTCCTAATGTTGAAATGAATTTACCTAACTTAACACCACCTAGAATTTTGCATAGAAAGCCAAAGTATTTGATTGAAATTGATGAGAATATTTTGCAACCAATGGAAGGTAAGATTCCAAAATGCACTTGTAGAATATATGCTCATAAGATTTGGAGATTGTTCTTTGAAAAGTTAAATGAGACTGCAAGATGTCAACTATTCATTGAAATGATGCGAAGTATAAAGTATAGGTCCGTCATGAAGATTCTTGGGTTGAGAACATCAGAGGCTTCAAGTGAAAAATCTATTGTCAAGAATCTAATGAGTTCGTATGAGAGTGTGGGTAACACTTCACGCATAAAAGATAGTAATGCAACACGGCGTGTGACTACATCGACTATAGTAAGTAGTCAAACAAGGAAAGATCATCTCATTAGAAAGATGAGTCAAGAATTGAGAATTAATAGGAAAACTTTATCAAGAGCCATTGGAAGACACCAAAGAATTAAGGATACTAATGCCAATGAATTATGGGCGTTCTCGGGGAGACTACCATGAAAAGATAAATCAATTGTTGAAGCATTGAGATCACTAATTGAAGACTTTTGGAAGAATTACACAAGGGTATCTCTGAATCAAAGGGATGTGGTAAGAAGGAGAATTGGTAGTCAGAACCGTGAGCCACATCCAAAGCATTTTTTGGATGAGACTCAAACACAGTTTTATGGTAAATTTCTAGAGAAGTATCCTCAAATTAAAAATTTTCAAAGATATTTTGAAATGCTAAAACCTTTCTATGTCAAGATAAATCACACATGCACTACTTGTTGTTGTAGATTACATATTGAATTTTCTAACCATTTTGATGCTTATAGGTCTATATGTTTAGATATGCATACTAACAATGTTTTCCATGGTTGTGCCATATGTGCCCCACCAACATCTTCAAGAGACTTCATATCAAAAATTTTATGTGAAAGAGAGGAAGGTCAAATATTCTACAAGAAATTATGCTTGGATGGCACATGTCATCATTGCGGTGGCTTGCAACATTTGCCAATATGTGAACATATGGAAATAACACATGCAGTTGGAAACGAACTAGTAGAGTTTGGAAAGTATAAAACAGTGGCATACAATACAAAAGATGGTAAAGAAGCAAAGAGGTGTGAATTGGTTATTGAAAAGATTCCAGTGTATCAGTTTATGCCTATATTTCGTGACAGCATAGTGTATGAGTATGCAAGACATGCCCATAGAGCTCGATGGTTGGACTTACAATTCAAGTTATGCAATGACACATTTCTAGTTGGTAGCATTGTTTCAGTCGTCAACTTTCCAGAGAACTACAGTCTACAGCCACAGTGTGAGGTGCAATCACAATATTACAACTCCACACAGGTTTCTATATTTGTGCACATCGCATTCATTCATGCGAATGATAGTACAGAGGATGACAGAAAGATCATAAGGGAGTATAATTTCTATATTAGTGATGATCGTACGCATTCTATAGAGTTCGTGCAAGGTTGCTTTCAGGTGTTCTACAATGATTTGGCTAGAAGGGGCATATCGTTCAGTCAGCATATCATATGGTTGGATAACTATGCGTCACAATTCAAGAACTCACAGAATTTCTATTGGCTGAATAGGAGGCATAATTTTATAGGTATTTAGCATATGTGGAACTTTTCTGAGGTCAGGCATGGAAAGGGGGGCATGATGGTGCAGGAGCATGTATCAAAAGAGCCATAGCATGAGAAGAGTTAAAGTATAAAGACAATGCAAAGTTGACAGATGCAAAATCAATTGTCAAGTGGTGTAATGCTTCCATGGGTCCAGGTAATGAAGGTAAGTCTTCAGTTCATAGATTTTTTTGGTTGATATATGATACTAACATTGCACCATATGAGGACTATTGTACACTGACAAGATCAAATGAGATGCACTATTTCAGAAGCTCAATTGCAGGTTCATGGAGTATCCATACGTGAAAGATGTCATGCTTTTGTTCTTCCTGTACAATTCAAGTCTGGGATGAGTGCGAGTCAAAGGAGTGGGTTGACGAATGGCAGTTAAGTTATCTTAGCCCACTTGACACGTATCGACCCCCGACGAGACTGGAACTAACACAGATGGAATCATCAGTTGACTTTGACCACATATCAGATTTAGTTCAACCAGGTAATATAGGGCACGTATATGCATCTAATTTCATTTAGTTTAACCAGGTAATGTCATCTTACTTTGTAGTGTTTTTGTAATGTTGACTAATTTCATCTAATTTGCTACACATATTAATCTAGGGCACGTATAAGCAGTTATTGCAGATGATGATAATGAAGAGGGAATAGATTATTACTTATGTCATTGTGTTGAGGCCAAAAAGAAATTGGAGGCCCCTGTTACAGATGGAGAAAACATCGAATACCCTATAGGATCAGTGGTTATTACTGGAACATGGCTTAGAAGGCACCCACATAAGAGTGTTAATGTTTGGTTGTTTTAGGACTTTGACACGCATCAGAAGATTCTTCATTACTCGAACCTTGTCGTGGCATCCAATGTTCATTTGATAAAGTATCAGGGTAGACCTTTGAACAAAATCTTGTGGAAGGTGCATGAGTCTGACCATGAAGCAATACTTGACACAATAAAGAGTAGAGCAGACCTGGATGGTTCATTGGATTAATTTGTAAGTATTCACATTGATTTTGTAAAGTCATGTTACATTGAGTTGTAAGTATGCACATTAATTTGTAAGGTTTGTCTTTTTTTAATTTCCTGCTGCATTTATACACATATACACATTTTTACATCATCATGTTATGCATTTTTAGTGTCCTGCTCCTGATGTGAACAAACTAACTATTCCAACGCATTGGGATGGGTATATTTACGCTAGGCATGGTCCTATTTTTCACCCAAACATGTCGAAACAATCTGAGCTACATTGTACTGACAATATCCCTAAAGAGTCCAAAGTGCAAAAAGGTAGCAATCTTTGATGAGATGTTAATCAAAAACCGTGTCACTTAGAAATATTTTGTCTAAGGCAACGTGATCACGTAGAGTGCTTCTACAATAACCTCTCTCAGTTTTTTATATCTCTGAGGCATTTGCCCGTGGTGAAAGGTTTTCTGCTGCCCCAAAAATTGTCAAAAGGAGGCAGTGTAAAGTTACAAAGGGGTGTAACTTTTGTCCTACTCCTGATGTGACCAAAATGACTGTTCCAACGCATCCATATGGGTACATTTACGCTAGGCATGTTACTATTTTTCACCCAAACATGTCAAAACAGTCCGAGCTACATTGTACCGATGATATCCCTAAAGAGTCCAAAGTGCAAAAAGGCAGCAATCTTTGACGAGATGTTACTCGAAAACTATGTCACTTAGAAACATTTCTTTTGAGGAAACGTGATCATGTAGAGTGTTTCTACAATAACCTCTCTTAGTTTTTTATATCTCTGAGGCATTTGCCCATGGTGAAAGGTTTTCTGCTGCCCCAAAAATTGTCAAAAGGAGGTAGTGTAAAGTTGCAAAGGGGTGTAACTTTCGTCCTGTTCCTGATGTGACCAAACTGACTGCTCCAATGCATCTGGATGGGTACATTTACGCTAGGCATGGTCCTATTTTTCACCCAAACATGTCGAAACAGTCCGAGCTACATTGTATCGACGATATCCCTGAAGAGTCCAAAGTGCAAAAAGGTAGCAATCTTTGACGAGATGTTACTCAAAAACTGTGTCACTTAGAAACATTTCATCTGAGATAACGTGATCATGTAGATTGATTCTACAATAACCTCTCTCAGTTTTTTATATCTCTGAGGCATTTGCCCATGGTGAAAGGTTTTCTACTGCCCCAAAAATCGTCAGAAGGAGGCAGTGTAAAGTTGCAAAGGGGTGTAACTTTCGTCCTGCTCCTGATGTGACCAAACTGACTATTCCAACACGTCTGGATGGGTACATTTACGCTAGGTATGGTCCTATTTTTCACCCAAACATGTCTAAACAGTCTGAGCTACATTGTACCGACGATATCCTTGAAGAGTCCAAAGTGCAAAAAGGCAACAATCTTTGACGAGATGTTACTCAAAAACCATGTCACTTAGAAACATTCTGTCTAAGGCAACATGATCATGTAGAGTGCTTCTACAATAACCTCTCTCTGTTTTTTATATCTCTGAGGCATTTGCCCGTGGTGAAAGGTTTTCTACTGCCCCAAAAATCGTCAGAAGGAGGCAGTGTAAAGTTGCAAAGGGGTGTAACTTTCATCTTGCTCCTGATGTGACCAAACTGACTATTCCAACGCGTCTGGATGGGTACATTTACACTAGGCATGGTCCTATTTTTCACCCAAACTTGTTGAAACAGTCCAAGCTACGTTGTACCGACGATATCCCTAAAGAGTCTAAAGTGCAAAAAGATAGCAATATTTGATGAGATGTTACTCAAAAACTATGTCACTTAGAAACATTCTGTCTAAGGCAACGCGATCACATAGAGTGCCTCTACAATAACCTCTCTCAGTTTTTTATATCTCTGAGACATTTGCCCGTGGTGAAAGGTTTTGTGCTTCCCCAAAAATTATCAGAAGGAGGCAGTGTATTAAGTCAAGATGAAAGCCTATTCACTCTAGGCACCAATCTCAAGTTGCACAATCATGAATGGGCGCCTAGAGCAATAAAGTGCTACATCATGGTTCCAGGACCTTGAAATGACACCCAAGCATGTAGGAGGAATTTTCAAGGAGCCAGAATGTTTTTGAAACTCTAAGGAACTAGCCAAAGACTCTATGGCACCATCTTGATACCATTGAGTTAACTTTGGAAGTCAAACATATTGAAACAAGGTCTAGGAAGCTAGGCGCCATATCTTGCCAGTTCAACCTCTCAGATACGCCACATTGGAAAGACTCTTAATGAGCGCCTAAGTTTGAATTGATCTTGTGATTGAAAGTTTGGTGATGTATTGGTGCAAGATGATCTTCAGTTGAAGCAATCTAAGTTCTAGGAAGGGTTTAGAAGTTATCAACCTCTTCACTAAGTTAGGCGCACTTTACAAGCTTTCTTACCCAAGAGTTGCACCTCATTAAGACAAGGTGCATCTTAACCTCCGGGACTTTTCCAAAGAAGCGCTTCGGTTTATTAGCACCTTTGGACCTTATTTTGCATTCTGAAAGAGAAGGTGCACTTTGGAGGCATTTCTAACCTAGATTGACGCCTAGGTATAGTCATCTCTCTGGAGCATTACAATGTGTTTTAAAATGAAGGAGGACATTTCATAACTTGGGGAATTGATCACTAAAGACCTTAGAGTGTTTGAATTACTGTAAGCAAGAAGGTGCATTTCCATGGAGTAGCATACTCTAGATAGCACCTAATGCCATCAAGGCACAATTCCACCCTCACTTTGGTGCCTATCATCAAGAAGGGGCATTGGGCATTCCTTGAATAGTTCTGAGCGTTTGAAGTTCATGAAATCACCAAGGAATGTTGGGCGCCATGTGTATCCTCAACAAGCTTGAGTTTGTGCCTAGACAAGTTGGTGCTTATTCATGTTTTAACTTCCCTCTTGAAGTGCCTAACTTGGGAAAAAGTTATCTTGTTATTCAAGTGTTTGATGTGTTTTGGAGACTCTAAAAGACTTCCTCTTGCTAGGCGCTCTTCTTGGCAACTACAACCTTCAACTGGTGCCTAGATCCTGAAGAACAACACTTGCAAGTGTGGGCACACTTTCCTTGTGATGGAGCATCAAACTGGAGCCTAGAAATCATAATGCATGAAGTGAGCACCTAGGATCCTATTGGTCCAATAGGTGGTTTTGGGATCCATGTCAAGTCATTGGATTAGGTTGCCAACTCAGAATGATTTTCATGCACTTAGACTTCAAGGCGCCAAAACTAGTAGGAAAATATTTGGGGGGAAACCACGCTGATAAAAGTTGGGTAAATTTAACATCTAAGTCTGATTAGGCTCCATATAACAACAATATTTATATCATGTCCCTTTGCTTTATGAAACAAGCAGTATGTGTCAAGTCATAGGGATAACACTATGGTCCTTAGAAATTTCTTTGTGACTTTTGATAAGAATATCTACTATTATGTGGATGCTTGATAGTATTATCCTGATCCATTGGACTAGTGTGGCTATGAGGTTGGAAAGTGTTGCAACCTCCATCCTTTAAACTTCTCCACCTTGTTATGGCTTGTTTTGAGTATTTTCACTTGCTTTCTCTTTGAGAATATTTTCTAATGATACATGATGTGTCATAGATCATTCAACTTGATAAACAACATGGAGGGATTCTCATGCCTCCTATACTTCTTGCAAGTTTCTTTATAGATAGCTCACATCATTGTCCATCTAGGTCGTCATTTCCCTAAATATTATGATAAGATAATCATGTTAATGAACTTTGGATTAAATGAGAATCAACATGCTTTGTCTTGACTAGAATAGTTGGGATGGACAAAAATCTATTGATTCTAGGTTGGGTTGTTAAAGCTCAAGAAGTTTTGGTGTCTAATGCCCTCTAAATCTAAATATTCAAAATCATAGTGGTTCAATAAGTTACAACAAACAGTCAGGTAGACAATAGACTATAAGGAAGAAGGACTACACATGAATCCAAAACAACACTAGTTAATAAGGACATCACAAGTAACTCAACATTACTTCCAGAGGAATTCACAAAAACAAAGGGGAGAGCACAACTAGAGAATGCTAGACTATAGTAGGGATGAGTGTCTGATGCAGAGCACACAGTGGAAGCATAGAATTATCAACTTTTGAACCTTCGAACTCACTATTGGTGAGACAACATACCATCGGCGAGCTTAAAATTTCATCGGCCGATAGGCCGATGCCACCATGACTCCATTTGATTTCACTTCTGACAAACATCCCATCATTGACTCTTATCAGTCAGACAGACTACTATCGGTGACTTTATATCCTATCACACTGATGTCTTTGTCACTCCGATACGAGACTCTAAGTCCCTCACCTATCGGTAGGACTTAATACCATCGGCAAACTCAAAAACTCTTCTGCCAACACACCGATCTCACCAATGACAACCTTCAGACCACACCCATCGATGAGACTCCAAACATCGATGAACTTTAATCTCGTTGGGCCAATACACCAATGGATTTTGACTATCAGTGTGACCCCCTTCATCGGCGAAGTTCTCAACTGCTCTTCCGATGCACCGATGGGATTATCTTCTGATACACTGATGTCTTCGACTTCGAACCACACTCATTGGCAAGATAGACCAATATTGGTGAAGCCTAACCAAGGTCTGTCGATACGACCAACTCTTGACATCGATACAAGGTTCTTCTAAAGGAAAAGGGTGCCTAGGCTTATGGGGCTCAATTTGATGTATTTATTGAAAGCTCAAGGTGAATTGATGCTTTAAAAAAATGCCACTTAGTCCTTCATTTGCATTCTAGGCACCATTTGCTATTGACTTATATACTCCTCCTCATGCTAGGGTGCCATAATGAAGTGGTTTAGACAATAGGTGCACTTCACTTACTAGAGGCTTGTTCTCCTTCCACCTTAGGTGCACTTTTATGGTGGAACAGGTGTCAATGGGCGCCTTGTCTTAAATGAATGCTCTCTCTAAGTTGGGTACCCTTTTGAGGCTTTATGAGTTGCAAATTGCGCCTTAACCCTTCATGCTTATTGCTCAATGTTTGAATGTTTAAGAAAGTCTCCTTTAGGTGCTCATCTTAATGACTTTTTCTCAAGGCGCAATCATCCTAATGACTTGTATATTCATCCTAGTGTTTCAGGATATCAGGCTACCAGACTTAGTCATTTTCAGGATCTCAAACATAAAGAATAACATTATAATTCATTTTTTTGTATTGCATATAGTTGACATTCTATGCTACTCATAAAGAATATTAATATTTTCTGTTCAACATGATGATTCATTTTTTTTTTAAATACAACTTTTATCTTTTAGTTCTAAAACAAGGTTTAGGTGATACTTGAATAACAATAGCTAGCTTATTGGATCAACAAACATCCTATGTAATACAATTGGACTTTAAATATTTGAAGTAGCCATCTACAAATATCCATTCAAACGTGGATTTATAATGCAAGTATGGACGCTATCAATAAAAAAGATTTGTATTAACCAAATATCCATATAGGCATACATCAATAACTGTCAATATAAGTATAACATATATACAAAATAGCCATATAGGCTTACAAGAATGCCATATAGGCATACAATGTCAACTATATACAATACAAAATATATGTCCACAAATGCCATATAGGCATACAACAAAGGAACACAATAAAAAGTCATTCCCCTCTGGCTGGTGAAGAAAATAGATCATGGGCAGCCTTTGATCTTCTAGGGGATGGAGACGTGCATGTGGGTGGTCTACTACGAACCCGAGGGCTACTCCTCCTATTTAGTTCTTCCTGCATCTTTAACTGTTACAATAAAAAGTATAGACATTAATATATAGAAATTACATGTTATAAAAAATGAAATATTTAACAAAATAATCACTTACCGCTAACATATAATCTGTCTCCTCACTTGCCTCAGTAGCAGGAACAGGCCCTTGTGATGTCATGTCCTATAGAAACCATCCAGATAGAAATTAAACTTCAAATCAATAATCTTTTGATTTTTCAAAAATAGACAACTATAACAATGAATGTAAATTGAAATTTACTAATCTACCTCATACCCATGTCAATGCCATGGAGCTATGAATCGCAGAGGCCACACTATGCTCCATTGCCCTCTGAACATGGGGAGGTGTCTCCACAGCCTGCATCATCTAGAAATAAAACATTATTCAATTATGAAAACTATAATAGTGATGCAAATCATGGCTCCTAACATACACACACGTTCATCTAAACATGGAAGTACACACAATAAAGCACACAAGTCACATACAAAAATCTAGTAAGTATAATTCATTCATTAAACTATTTATTTTATTACCTCCGTAAAGCTTTGAAGTCCACGACCACTGGCAGGTGTTGCCATGAAATGTACAATATTAACCTATTCAACATCCAAAATCAGATATTAGAATACCATTCATATAACAATGCTATTCACATGTAATATTTATAATTGTTTACTAGTTACATACCCCGATAGTAGATGATCTAGTGTAAAATGCAGGTGGCAAACCACTGAAAACTGCATCGACGCTATGACCCTTAAATTTTATTAAAATCATTAATTTAAATTAGTTAATCTTGCATTTCAAAAATGAAATTTAATAAATTAAATTCAATAAACTTGCTAACATTTACCTGAGTATCAAGGCCGAAAGTCTCACTCAGGAGGGTATCTATCATCACCATCTGCTCAGCTACAGATGTAGCCTATGCACCTGCATCCTGACTATCCATGGGGTCATAACCACAAGCTAACCCGCAAGTCTGACAAGTGTGGGGTGGGACCCTACTCCTCGCACTATCTCCCAACCCACTCTGTGCTGCAGGACCAGCATGCTCTATGATGCTCTGGGTCAAGGCACTAATGGACTGAAGTATATTGACCTCAACACTCTCCTTCACAATGGAAGGGATAGAAACATGCTCGTGGGCTGGTCTGCTGATTACTCGTCTCACTACCCGTTGTGGGTCAAGACGTGCCCCTGGTCTATCTTGTGCTGACCCCCCACCTCTACTCTGGAAGTCTCGCATATCAAAATAGTTTGAAACTTTATTGAGGACAAACTCGCAGTAGAGTTTCCTCAAAAAGTATTGCGGGACCTCATTATTATTGCATGGAGGATGGTCAAAAACCATCCACCACCTTTGCCCAAAATTGTCCCTTATTGCTTGGTTGTTGCACCAATGGATAGGGAACCTCTTGCATGTAATGGGTGGAGGTTGATTTGTTTGTGGGTTTGTGAAAATTGAACACAAGTCTAATTTTGTGATTTGTAATTTTTTCACATCTTGGTATGACAGCTTGTCTGCATAATAATCTCTAAACTCTCTCCTCTTATCCGTCCAACCAGTTATTTGCTTGCTAATGGAATCTACATTTGATAACAAAGATTCAAGAGATTCAGCAAGCGTGGACCTATGCAAGGTTGAAGTGGAAGGATCTTTCAACCTTGCAATTATATCTTCAATTTCTTTTTTGTTGTTTTCAATTTGCCCCATTATATTTTCTTGTGTTCTAGGGGCATGTCGAGGAATGGATGGAGGAGGTTCTTCCACAAGTATTTCCTGCTCAGGATTTTGTGGATTTTGAGGAGGAGGAGGAGGAGGTGCATTAACATTTCCTGACAATTCACAAAATATACATCAAAAAACAACTCAAACCTACCTATTTAGAAGCAAATTCAAACAAAAAATAAAATAAAACTCACTCCTTTGGCGTGCTCAACGTCGTGGCGGCATTTTGGTGATGAATTAGCAAGATTTTGGTGTTGAATTATCTTTTCCAAAAAGCGAGCGCGCTTCCTAGGGTTTGCAAGCTACGGGGATAGAGGAGAAAAACTGAAATGAAATGAAATGAAATGAAATGACTAGCCTTTTTTTTTAATTTATAGTAGTTAATAACGCGCTTGCGTTATAACGCGAGCGTGTTATGGTTTGGTTTTGATGAGCCTTAGGCTCATCATTACCAACCCATAATGCGAGCGCGTTATAACGCGCTCGCGTTATGTATTATTTTTTTTTAAAACCATTTGGCCACTTTTTGGCCCCCCATATTTTTGCACTTACCCACCACTAAAAACTCACCTTATCCTTCCATTTGAAGAGTGCTCTAGATCAAAGATCTTGGATCTTCTAAAAACTTACTTTAAAGATGTTAAAGTTAACACTTTTAGTTAACAATTTCATTCTCCCCTTGAAACTTGCCTAAACTTGTAACAAACCTTCCCTCCAAGCGCATTGGATCAACATCTTTAACTCCTCTAAGACCAACGCATTAGATAAGGATATTGGGATCTTCTTGTGATTAGCGTATTTGATAAGAACTTTGAGTTCTTCTTGGGGAGCTTAATATACCTTTAGCGCAGCAGATTGAGATTCAGGTTTCTCTTTTAATATTAACACATAAACTCAAGCCTACTTTCCCCTTAGATGGCACATTGGATTGAAATTCTAAGCTCTTGATAGCATTGGCGCAGCAGAGAGAACTTCCATGCTCTTCTATAAGGATCAGTGCATTAGATTGGACATTTGAGTTCCTCATCATACTCCTCTATAAGGGCGCAGTGGTTGGAGGTTTTGAATCCTCATCACAAAAACTTACCATTCTTTGGCGCAGCAGATAAGAAAATAGAATCCTCTTAATAGTACTCTTAGAAGGTAGAGCACTAGATGATGATCTTGGAATCCTTTAAGGCTTAGCACATTAGATTAAGATGTTAGGATCTTCTTAAAAGGTTCTTCTTGAGGACTTAAACCCTTTTCTCTTGACAACACCTCACAAGATCAGCTTATCAACCAGATGAAGCTATTAGATCAGGAATCAAAAGACAAAGATGCATCATGCAATCCCCCTCACAACTCAAAACAAGATCAAAAGCAAAACTCTGAAAGACTCGATTTAACCTAAGACTCCAAGAGGGGGGGTCCCTATTCTCAATGGGGGCGATGTGTGATTTGGTCACAACATCTAGTGACTCCACTAGAGGAATGTTCCTGAACATTTCTAAAATAAGAATTCAAATCCAACTCAAAAATGTCAAATCATTTTCTTCAACTTATCAACCAGTCAAAAATGAACTCAAAAAGGAACAAGAATATTAAATTGGATCAAGACACTAACTATGGTGATGTATGATTAAAGTTTCAATTAAATCAGCTTCTTAAATGTTCCAAAGATAAACAAAAATCAAGTTTCAACATATCCATGTACACCCATACACCAGATCAAATAAACACTACTACCTAATCAAAGAATCAAAGCCAATTGCCAGCGCGACTATCCATATTTGAGTTTTGAAGTGCAAGCACTTGAGTTCATTGCCATCCCTTAGAAGCCAAGATCATCTAAGTTAACCTGTCTCAAGCTAGGTAAATTCATGAAAGCGGATGGATAGATGAATATGTACATATGGATGAAATGGGCAAATATGTAATGACATTGAATGGAGCGACATCAGAATAGGGTATGATATGGAAATGATCAAAAAATGGAATGACACGAAAGGGGTGAACTGAGACAGGGAGTCTCTACCATGATGCCTATTTGCCAGGTTTTCATCATGGTACTTATCCAAGGCACCACCAAAGGTGGTTTTCACCAGTGGACGAAATTTTTCTCTTTACTATTTTCATTTTTTCTTTTTTTTCTTTTTTTTTGACAAACCATTACACATGACACCTGTTTGCCAGGTTTTCACCATGGTAATGAATAGGCGGAACTCCAGAGTCTGATTCTATAGATAACACCCTGGTCCAAACACAACCATGTCAAGTTGTGGCACTTACTGATGTTGGTGAGAAACAACAAAACAATACGGTGAATGGAAACAGAAATGGAAGTAGTGGATTATGATGTGGATAAAACAAGTAGATGAAAAGATATTCAGACATAAACCAGATAAGTAGTGGGATATGCTGAAGAATGGAAAGGTAGTGGAAATGGGTGACATATAGTGGAACGAAATGAAGTGGAATCACAATCAACTTCTATTCGTATCAACCTAAACTTCGAAGCTTGCAAGTGGAAAGCGATATATATAATGGGGAACGGGAATGACAATAAATGAAATGGTAACTTCATGTCCCACAAGAACTTTGGAATTTTCTTATTTTGATTTTATTTCTTGGGATGAAGTAATTTGATTATTTTAGATGGAATGGAAATGGAATGGAATGGATGAAAATGGGCTTACTAGATGTGGAAGCCTCTTTGGATTCAGCTTAATGTACCCAAAACTTCATTCTTTATGCATTTCTTTATAGCTTTTGAACATGCCTTGCTTAGGATTCTAGTATTTGTACCATGAGGTATAGAGATCTATAAATTTTCATGAATTTCTTTGTTTGATGGGTAAGCATCCAAATATTTATTTTATGGAAATATGGAGAATGGACGAATGGATTGCAAGCTTCTTTGTTCAGACGACATTCACATTCATTGACCATGATGAGGAAACGGGTGAATGGATGAGGAAAATAAGGTAATGTAATTTGGGAAATGGAGGTAAAATGGAGGATGGAATAAGATGGATGAAAATGAAATGAAGTGACGGAATGACGCACAACAGAAGATATGGATAGTTACATGCCTTGATACTTTACATGATAACGAAGGCGAAGTGAACATATATAATAGGTGGATAATGGAGGATTTAGATGAAGTGAATAGGAACACCAACATCTTGACCTTGTCTTATATGTAGTGGATAAGGTCATTTGGAAAAGAATTTGGCATGGAAATACTCCAAATGATTCATAAGGACTTCAACTTATCCTTTTGGAGTATGCAGCAAACAACAAGACCATATAGATGATTCAAACATTAGACTCAAATTTATTATGCATTAGAAGCGGAAAAGTGGATGGAAACTTTACTTCTTTCAAATGAAATGGATGGAGGCTATATTGTATTATGAGGTGGAGATGATAAGCGGAATGATGGATGGAAGCATACAGAATGCTTATTATGGAGAGAAATGGAAACATGAATTATTTTGAGATTTTCACTTGATCCAGGCTCACAAAGAATTTCCTAGCAACTTCAGGATCATTAAGATGTGTAAAGTATAAAACCTCAAAATACTTCACTCAATACCAAACAACTGACTCATCTCCCAAGAGCAAGCAATCATGCTATCTGACACTAGCGATGGAATCCATGGGAAATCCATCAATCATGACTCAAGTTTCTCAAAGGAACAAATAAGAATTCATAAATTTTTTAGATTTGGCATTTTAAAACATTATGACCAAAGATAATAGTGTCAAGATACAATAGATGATTAGTGTCCCAATCAAGTCCAGAATTCATCTCGCCAATAAATTGAAAACTATGATCCTTCAATTCTAAGAATTTCATGAATAAATATTTAAGAAATGAGCTAACATATTCCAGTGAAATCGTACCAAATGCCTGCATAAGATTCGTCATCTCCGCATGAGTTAAGAACCCTCAAAACAACAAACTTAAATCAAAACAACTAAACTACTGAAAGCAAGAAAATCTTGAGTCAAGTGACATCAAGACCAGCAAAACCTAATCTAAGAAAGAAAAATAGCATAAAGGAAATCCTATTCTAACTATGTATAAACCATCCCCACAGGGAACTCATGGTTGGAAGTAGTGCTTCAGGAACTGCCCATTGACGGGTAATGGGATATCTTCTCCGGTCAATGTTTTCAGCTTGAAAGCATTTTCTCCCAGGATCTCAGTAATTTGGTATGGGCCTTTCCAAAGATAATCAAATTTGTCATGATCTCCTCGTCTTTCATGTGCTTTATCCCAATATAAGACCAAATCAGAAATTCTAAAAGACTTCACTCTTGCTTGACGATCAAACCAACACTTGACCACCCCTTGATGCCTCATAAATTTATCCAAGGCAATGTTACGCTTTTCCTCTAGATGCAACAGTTGTGACAATCTTGTCTATACTCTCTCATCTTCATCTAAGTATTCTTGTATGAACTGCAAGGTTGGATCCTTAATTGTATCAGGAAGATGTGATTCTGTTCATAAACTAAGTGATATGGAGAAGTACCCAGAGAAGACTTGACATGAGTTCTGTTTGTCCAAAGAGCAAACTTTAGTTGCATGTGCCAATCTCTCAGATTCTTAATTTAGCTAAGCGATTACCCTGCAGATAATAATTCGATGAGAATTTGAGAGTTATTCCATACTCAAAGGCCCAATTGGAAAATCTCAGTGATGAAAAAGTAGGACCATTGTTGCACACCAGGGCATTGGGACAAACAAACCTGGTAATTATGTTGTCTTCCAAAAATTTAATCACTACCTCAGAAGTGCAAAACTTCAAGGCATGGGCTTCTGACCATCTGGTACAGTAATCAGTCACAGTTAGGATATACTTGTGTTGTGCAGAAGAAGGTGGGTTTATCATACCAATGAAATCAAGTCCCCACTTGGTGAAAGGTCTAAACTCAATAATGGGCTGTAAAGGCATCACTGGATTCCTTTCCCATGAAGCTACTACTTGACAGGTGTGACAAGTCTTAATGTGCTGATGAGCATCTTGAAATAGTTTTGGCCAATAATAACCTGCTCTCAGTATTTGATTAGTTGTTGTCAATTCACCACCATAACAAGTTCCAAACTTATCCTGAAACTGTTCCATAATCTTTTTAGCTTCACTTCTTCCAACACACCTCAAGTAGATTCCCTCATGATTTTGTCTAAATAGAACTAACCCTTGCAACATGAAATGTTTGCTTCTGTACCTTAGTGCTCTTCTCTGAGTTGGGCTCATGTAATCTGGACATTTCTGAGACAGTAAGTAATAAACAATATCATCATACCACTCATCTGGGGATACTGCCTCAAGTACATACACTTATTGAACCAATCCAGGACCTTCAACTGCTATGGTCTATGTAAGCGCTTGTCCTCGGACTAGCTTCATCGGCTAAATTTCAATGTCGTATTCTTGGATAATGGCAACCCACCTGCCTCTTCTCTCACCCAATTCATTCTGCATTAATAATGTTTTGACCACGGCATCCGGAACTATTACATATATTCTACTTTGCATGATATAATGTCTGAATTTCTTGATGGCCTTCACCAAAGCATACGCTTGTTTCTCAACTCCAGGATATCTTAACTCAACATCTTCAAAGGGAGCACTCATAAATGCGATTGGGTGCTCATCCTTACCATTTGTCCTTTGGGTCAGGATTCCTGTGCAAGTGTGATCTAATGCAAAAGAATACAAATAAAAGGGTTTCAAATAATTTGGGCTGATGAGAACAGGAGCACTAGCGATTGCCTACTTAATCTCTTCCAATGCTCTTTTTGCTTGCAGAGTCCATTCTATCTTTGCATCCTTCTTCAACATATCATTCAAGGGCTTGACGATCTCGGCAAACCCAGTAATAAACTTCCTTACAAAACTAATCTTGCTAAAGAAAGACTTCAATTCCTTTTTACTTGCAGGCATGCCAACTCTTTTGATGGCCTCCACTCGGTCAGGGTCGATGGAGATTCCATGTTCTGATAAAACGTGACCCGGGAGCTTTCCTTTTGTTACCCTGAAAATTCAATTCTTCAGATTCAAGGAGATCCCATATGTTCTACAAGCTTCAAAGACTTTCCTTAGATGATCCACATGATTTGCTCTTATTTTTTAGAACACAGTGAGATCATCCATGTAGATGATGATACACTTGCCAATTGTATCTCTAAAGGCGATGTCCATGGCCCTTTGAAAAGTTGCTCCTGCATTAATCAAGCTGAAAGGCATCCTTCTGTATGCATACATTCCCCATTTAGTGGTGAAAGCAGTCTTTAACCGATCTTCTTCTCCAACCATGACCTGATTATATCCTGAATACCCGTCCAGAAAGGACATCATCTGTGACCCATTTACGATTTGAAGCACTTTGTCAAGTGAAGGCAAAGGATAATTGTCCTTTTCTAATGCCTAGTTGAGATTTCTGAAGTCAACACACAATCTTATTTCCCCATTCTTTTTCCTGACTGGGACTAGATTGGCGACCCACATCGAGTGTCTTATCAGAAAGATTATCCTAGCTTGTAGTAGCTTCTTCACTTCTTGATAGATGAGAGGCTCTAATAAAGGATTAACTAGCCTCTGCCTTTGTCGGAATGGTTGGCTCCCTAGCTTGAGAGGAATGGTATGTGTAATAATGGATGTGTCATACATTTTAAGATCATCATACCCCCAAGCGATAACATCCTGAAACTCTCTCATGCTATTGAGAATATTTTCTCTTTCTTCAGGTGTACAGACTTTCCCTATGAAGATGTTTTTTACCTCTTGATCTATTCCCAGATTAACTGCTTCACACTTATTCCCATCTTCACTATGGTACTAAAGGGTGCTCAACTTATCTGAGTCGAAAAGCCTTTCTAGTTCAATCATGCCCTTTGGAATAGTGTTGTTCTTTAAGTTCATGATCCCATCTAGATCAAACTCAACTTCTGCTTCACTTTCATCGATGACTTGGGCAGTGAATATAACTGAATTAGTCAAGAAGTCTAGTATGTGCTTATCATCATCAAATACCTAACAATTTGTAATATTGTTTGGCACTGATGGAACTGATGTCAGCTCAACAGTGAACTTCTTTAACCCTTCCATGGCTAAAGGCTCTAGGGAACTTGCAGCTTGGGCTAGTGCATTGGCTACTTGATTTGTTGACCTGTAAATTGCCTTAATATTGAATGCCTTGAAATCCTTGATGAGATCCCAGACCTAGTTTCTGTATTTCTTCAACCTCTTATCATGGCATACATATTGTTTTCTAACTTGCCTGACAACTACCTCTGAATCCCCAAACACATGCAAAATCTTGACTTTCTTTTTGATGGCAAGGAGCAATCCATGCACTAAAGATTCATATTCGACGACATTATTTGTACAAGAAAACTGCAGTCTTAATGCTGACAGATAAGCTTCTCCCATTGGACTGATCAATTCGAAACCAGCTCTTGATCCTTGTTTGGATTTTGATCCGTCACACCTTAAAGTCCACACCTAGTTAGTTTCTTGATTCAACACTTTACTATCTTCATTTACTTCTCCAAACTCAACTTGAGTACATCCTTGAGCTGATGCTGATGTGCTTGCTTCATCCATAAAGACTGCATCCAGAATAGGTTCTTTTAACTTCAATGTTTTCGGAATCTCTAGGCCCATCGCTTCTGGAATTCTTTTATGGACTTGTTCTAGAGCTACCCCACACATGGCACAGGAGAACTCAGAATGGAAGGCATTATGAATCCTGCACTAGTTAGGTAACAGTAGATCTTGAACATATGCATGACTTCCTAATTCCACTCCTTGCTTCACATGCTTCATAAATTTTTTTTGGAAATTTTCAAACATGCCTTCTCCTTCCTCATCTGACGTTGTATCATGATCACTTTCTATGAGTGCTTCTATTGGATTGTGCAGCATTAAAATCTCTTCAACTTTAGGCTTATAAACACCTAGATCTATTTCTACAAAGAGGATTTCGTTATCTTTACTGTACTCTGTAATCATCAACTTCAGGCGTGGAGTGCTATCTATTCTGATCTGGTTCGGCAGCCCCTTCCACAAAAGCCACATATGCGAGAAATCAGTAGAAACGTATCCATTTAGCTTCCTTAACCAATCTCTGCTTAGCAGCATTCCATATCCTTCAAGTATGTCCACCACAAAAATGTCAATGTAATGCTGAATCCTGGGATCAATAGCCAACTGCATGTGAATATTATGCAATTCTCCCACAATTGGGACTTCAGTCTTATCCAACTGAGTAACTTTCTTGGATGTCTATTTTGGAATGAGACTGAGTTTCTTACAAACACCCAACGGCATCACATTGCTTGAAGCTCCTGAATCCTTTAAGCAATTATGCTACAGCTTTCCAAATATTTTGACTGATAGCAAGAATGGGGGTTGTTCATCTTTCCCCTGATAAAAGACTACTGACTTCTTCTTTAGAGCACTATACTTATCATTCACTAATTCTAGATTAATTCGTAAATCTTGGCTCTTTGATGTATTACTATTTTCTGCAGGTTCTTCCTTCACTTCAATTTGCTTAGTATTTGTCATGCTAGATGAATCTTGTGCAACAAAAACTACATTCATCTATCCCTATGGATGAGGTGGCCTCCCTTGAGCTACATTCATATTCTAGCCCACATTTTCTCTAGGTGCATGGGAAGTAGATGGGTTCAATGATCCTATAGAGACTTGCACATTTTGATTCCCACCTTTTACAGTAGTATCATCAACGCTTCTCAAGAAGGCTTCCCTTATCTCAGGTACCCTGATCAACTCCGTCAGAGGTAAGTTAAGCTTGATTTTCTTGAGTTCCTCCACAACATATTGGCTTAACCTTTTCAAATCATCTTTGGGAACTTCCTTCCTGATTGGATCAATCCTTGGAGAAGCATTCTGTTGCTGAGTATCTTGTGCTGGAACAACTTTCTAGGTTGGATTCCTCTGTCTATACTCAGGTGAATCTCTTGGATAACTCGGATTGTTACTTGCATTAGGATTTGGCAGAGTTTGCAAGTTATTCAGAGGGGTCGATGTAGTAACAGGATCTTGTGCCCGGTAATTCCGCTGATAGACCCTTTGCGGTGCATTTCTAGAAGATTGCTGGAAATCCTGTACTTCATCATCTACCTCTTGAGTTTTGAAATCACCATCGAATGGAGGAGGATTATATGCATCATCAACATGCCCGTTTATAGATGCTGGCAGAAACCTTCCATTATACTCTGACATATCATATTCCATCATGGGCAGAAAAGTGAAATCTTCAATAATTAAGGCTTGATCATACCTTATTGTCGGCACGATTTCATATCCAGTGACAGGAGGGTTTTCAGGTGCCTTTGTACCATGCATTTCTTGTTGGAAGATGTCCGCAACTATCTTAAATTCAGGACATTGGCGTTCTAAATGTTGATTAGTATTATGCAATCTACACCAGGTGGATAATGTAGCTTCCGCTAAGAAAACTTCATTTGCTAGCTTTGGGTCAGACGCTGGTGGATTATCAAGCAGAGAAGGTACACTTCTATTGTTAGGTGCAGTGTTCCAAGTTCTATTTTGTCTTTGAAAACCTTGATTGTTTCCTCTGAAGCCCTGATTATACCCCTGATTGTATCCTTGATTACCACCCTGGTTTCCCTGATAGCTCCTCTGTAGATAATTATTCTGGTTTCTCAAGTGTGTGACTTCAGTAGATAACTTCTTCACTTGATCAATTATCTCCTTCATTTCATCTTTCTCTTCCTGAGTCTTTGCAGAAGATGACAATCCTTGCAAATATACTAGCTTTGTAGGTGCAACTTGTGAAATTGGAGCTCCAAGATGCAAGACTAGCTGATTGGCCGGAGCGGGGACAGGAACTGGGTTCATCACCAGCATGTGTTGAGCCAATGCTTGGTTGATTCCTTGGATTTGATTAGGCATTTCCACATGCCCTAAGTGATTAAGTGGTCCATGAGTGTTCATGCCCAAAGTAGTGTTTACCTTGACAGCTTTGGCATATGCTCCAATCAGGGTGGTGGGTGGTGCCGTTGCTCTCTTCACAAACATGGAAGTAAGGCAATCTAAGGCGGCATAATAAATCTCCTTAGCCATTTCTTCAGTGATGTCATATGGTCCTTGTAATCTGGAATATGCTTTGTGGAACCTATGATTAAAAGTAGCAATAGGCTTGTGTTCTTGCCTCCTCACTTCAATGAATTGCTTATAGAGTTCTACTAGAGTGATGGGGACTCTAAACTTCTCCAAGAAAGCATTTTTCAATTGTTCCCAACTAGTGATAGACTCAGCCAGTAGGTTGACATACCAAAAGGTAGCATCTCCTTCAAGAGAGTATGGAAATAACTGGCATGCTATGTCCTCATGCACGATCCCCCAATTTATCAAGGTGCCTTCAAAGATCTTGATGTGTTCTTCAGCTATCCTGTTTGGATCGTTGAAATGGAATTTCGAACAGAAGTGTTTAGGATTCTTGAGCATGTCATGGTAGTTCGTGAAAGTCCCAAGAGGTGAAACATTTGCCAAAGGCCAAGCTTGTGTTGGTGTTGTCATTTGAACATTGGGTTGTTGTCCTGGACCTATTTTGGTGGCTCCTAGCTGAAGTGGAGTCCCTGGGGTGGTTGCTTGAGTATTACTAGGTTGAGCAACTCCCTGCTTTTGATTATGCAAAGGTGGAGTCTGGAACAAATTTGAAATATCACCCCCACTTGGAGACCCTTCACCTGATGAAGTTGCCTTCTTTCCCTTCTTTAACTTAAGGGGAAACTCCAACTCGGTGAACTCCTTAGATGCTCCTGGTGTAGACCTTAGAATCCTTTGGTGCCTCTCCGGCGAGAAAGAACAAATTCGCTCCAGGATGTTCTTTCTTCTTCCTCAATAAAACAACTTGATGTGTAGCCCTCCTTCTAGTGCAAAAAATGTTGATGTTTGTTTTTCGACAAGTCAACAATAGAGTAAAATACAAAGTATCTAACTCTCTCTTGAGAAAAGCCTCTTGAATGCTGAACAAAGTGATCAAACAAGATGACTCCAAGGTTCATTTTCTTATGATTTTGTAAGGGATAGCTCAATGACTTAGTACAATTCTGCTGGTAAACACAAAGGGACTTACACAATTGTTCAACAAGTTGTTGATTCAATGAAAGAGGTGGACACTGGAATATCTAAGTACGTATGATATGGAAATGAAGTACTTGATCCCAATTCTAACCAAATCGATAAAAGAAAAGGTAAAAGATGTAAGGTGTAGTGAAAACTAATCTAATCCTAGATGCAAGGATGATTACTGTTCAAGTGAAATCAAACCAAATCTTGCTTCACCAAATTAGACAACTACACAAGATTGGTGCAATCTTCTAAGGTTGTACAAGATATTTAAATCAATTATGCTCATGAAAGATTCAACAAACATAGGGATCAAAGTTAAGCTCAATTTTGTTTAGACCAACCATACACTGCAATTTGCAAGCCACAAACCACAAATAGTACGAACATAAAGATTTCACCACAAACAATAATAAAGCCTTCCACCAACTAACATAAAACTTTAAAGAAAACTTAATCTAATCTTAATACTTGCTTGAAGAAATCCAAACCATGCAACACTTAGAAACATATATAGAGTCACCAAACAATGAGTCTTATATTATTTCAGAGAGCTCTTGCAACAATTTTCAGAGTCTTCAATCATACAAATGAGAGCAAAAGGAGCCCTTTTATAGACCTCAAAAATGTATGAAGCATCAAGATCGATCGGCAAAGCCAATGGACAAGATCATGCCAAATCACAAGTAGTTATAACAAACTTCTAATTTTAATCAATGAAAGAGGCAATGAAGGTACGCTTTCCAAGAAGATAAGGATTACACATCACTAGCCTATGAGGAGTCTCCATGTGAATATCCATCACTAGAAGTTTGACATTCAATGAATCTAGACACTATCTGTTTGACATCATCCAAAGGTACACTTGGGATGTTTTTAGTGGTTCCTTCAGCTTCAAGTACATCATTTTAATAGAGGCCAAGTGTCTTCTCCCAATCAATCATCCTTGCTTTGTTGGTGCCTAGGTGGACAGTAAGTGAGAAAATACTATCAAGCTTCTCATCAGAAACATCATCCTCTTGGAAGTAGAAAGCTTGGACTTATTCTTTCATATTATCAAGAGTCATCTCTCCAAATGGATTACATATCTTTATTAAGGATGCATGTACCCCATCTTGAATCCTTTGAAGTACACTCCTTACTCTTGACATATCCGTTTCTACTTTATCAAGTAACTGTCCTTTATTGCGAAAGCGATAATACCAAGAAGAGAAATCATATGTCCTACCTTCTTCAATCACTCAGCATGTATCAAATCATCAACTGAGGTCTCCATCAAGCTCTTCAAATGTGGTAAGTATTGTTCCTTGATAGCCTTGAATTCAGCATAAACTTTCAACAATGCAAGTACCCTTTCTTTAAGATCGTCGATCTTATCTTACACTTGCATGATATCTTCCAAGTGTTTATATGTAGCTTCCTTTGATCTTTTCATCCAATCTCTCATCCTGTGAGATGAAGACTTCAACTCCTCAAGATGTACAATTGTTTATGCAGGAAGAAGAGATGGAGATGTAGAAACCATGTCCTGTTGATGAATAGGATGAACCAGGTGCTGAATATACTATTCTAAGGCTTGACACCTTTGCTCAGCTTTAATTCTACCTTGTGTTTCTTGCCTTATGATATCTTGAGCATTATCAATTGAACCCTGAAGTTCTTCTTCTACATGCATTCTAGTCAATGGACCCAAATTGATTGTATTGATGTCATAATCATCAGGTGTTATATCTTCTATATTCTTCTCAAGCCTTAGAACTGCTACATGAACTTTCCTCACACCCGCTTCATCTTTAGTGATCTTTGAAAGAATAGTTATTTTCTTCTTTGGTTTTTCACTAAACAAATCTAGAAGTAACTCATCAACTAGAATAGGAGGATATTTCTCAACTTCGTAATTTTCCCTGATTCTATCCTGCAGCCACTCCGACAATGATGAAAGATCCTGTAACTGTTGGATTTACTTTCCCTGTACAGGTAATGAATCTTCTTTAGCTTCATCCTTGTATTCAGTGTTAGCTTCATCAATGATCTCAGTATCATGTGGACTTGAAGGCACTTCTTCAAATGGAGCTTCTGGAACTGCATCCTCAACATGCACTACTATTTCTTTATTCAGTGGAGTATCTCCTGGTTGTCTAGACGAAGCAGTTTCAATACTTATACTCTTATTTTTCTTGCATGATTCTCCTTGTGCGGATTCAAGTTGTTTTATTTTCTTTGCTTGACTTGAATCTCTTTCATTGTCCTTACTCCGTGAACTTCTGCCAGGTGCACTATGTTGTTCCTGCTGTTCTACTTCTCCCATCTGGATGTAAGTGAGTTTCTTTCCTTCATCTATCAATGCTTGTACTTGCTCTTTTACGTGTTCCTCAGTGATAAAAATAATAGGCTCTATCAATCTTTTATCATCAACCTTTTCTCTATCAGCCCAATTGATATCATAAGGTAGGTTCCGGATCTTATTGTACTCATTACCTAAAAGAGTTCTTTCATTATCTAACTGATCAAGAATCCTTAATATCTTAGTAGCCCTCACTAGATCCCATTTCAATCTTGAACACTTTTGCATCCTACCATCATCATCATCAATAGCACTAGCCCAATGATCCTCAAGCTGCTCAATATGCCTGTAGGAAGAATATGACTTCTTAATAGCTCCATCTGGATCAAAGTTCTCCCTCCTTGAATCATGAGGATGCAAATGATATGCCTAAAGCTCGACCTCTGAGTGCTCAGCTGCCTGAAGTGATGGACATGAGTAATATCTGCCAAGCTCGAGAGGAAACTAAACTCTGGCTTTCTTTCTTGCCCTTTGCATTTTATGAAACTCTAACAACTGCCTTGAAACCTCTAGCAACACCATCCTATTGGTAGGATATCTTGGCAATCTGTATTGAAAGGATGTGAAACTCTGAAATCTAATATAGGTAAACTTGTCATACTGGATGTAGTACCTTCCATACTGTTCAATGAAGTTTCTAGTAGCACCTGTTAGTCTTCTATGCAATTCTCCTCACAATTTTCTCACTATGAACATAGAGAAGGCATCATTGAACCTCTTGTAATGATTGATGTTATTCAAGTGGAGTTGAGGATAACACTGATGTGAAAGAATCTGTCCAGGCTTTGTGCCTACTTCTCCTTTAGATGTTAATCCTTTATAAACCACATTTCTTGCTAGGATGTAAACAAGATAGGAAGTCATGAAGAATGACTTTGTTTCATCAAACCTTTCAAACTGCTCATCAAGGCAATGGCTTATAAGGCCAGCCCAGTCAACCATCTTATTCTTTGTAAACACATGATCAAAATAGGTATACATCCATCCTTTGAAAGTAGATGATTGAGGCCTACCTGTTACTCGATTCAGGAACATGATGAAGTAACTTATCTCCTGTTTGAAGTCTACCTTGTGAAACTTTGGATCCTCAGAGTTGTATATCTTGATTGATGAATTAGTCATCCACTTCTTTCTCACTTCTTGCATGTAGTGCTTGGGGTTGCCTTCAAAAGTACATTGAGCAGTTGTAGGACAAATGAACACTCCCTTTCGGCTTGGGATGTTGAAGATCTCCTGGATGGCTTCTCTTTACAGATAGGCAAGAATAGTCTCTTCTTTAGCTATAATCTATCTCTTCTGTTTGTCATAATGCTGAATACATTCCAACACTAACTCAGTGCTAGGCAATGTAGGTGGGAAGCATGTTGCTTGTACAATTCCACTCTTCGCAATGGCCTTGATGTCTTTATTCCTTGTGTTGGCGAGAAAGAGGTCCTTCACCTCCTCCAAGTTGACGTGTCCCATGTTGGTGTCTCCCACACTCTTCCAATGAGTTTCAAGCTTGGAATCAGGTACGTTAGACTTGGCATCCATTTTGATCATCACTTGCCTCTCTTTTGCTGTCATGCCCATTTATCTACAAGACAAGACTTGAATAAGTGACTTGAAATGATAGATTTTACCCTCATAAACCTAATTTTTAGATGATAAAATCATGATAATCTACAAAATTAAATAAATAAATAAAGGCAATTTTATGAAATGAAAAGTGACTAAAACATACCTTGTTCCAAATTTCTGTTCTAGAAAATACATATTTCTGGATTTAATGATAAAAATCGGTAGAAAATGGTAGAAATTAGAAGTAAAATATCAAAAATCAATCTTCTAAAATGCAGGTCTGCCTTTAATAAAATCTACTCCTTCTCCAAAAAATTCACTCCTCCCTTGAAAAATTCGCTGCTCTCTTTAGAAAAATTTGCTCCTTTGTAGATTGCAATGTGAGTTATGACAAATGAAGAGGAGCGCTCATGTTATATAGTGGTCTTGCTAGTATTAAATGCTGGTCGGCTAAGGGGGTCGGCCTTAATTAGACATTTAATATAGTTCTCTAAATCAAAACCTTTTGGCATCAAAATAAGTAAAAAGTCATGTAGAAAGCACCCAAAATGATAGTTTTGCATAAGAAGAGTGCCTAAAGTTTTCTTACTAAGTCTTAATTGTTTTAGCAATCTTGACATAGGGCGCTTCATCAGGGGAAGACTTGAAGGGTATCCTAGTCTAGGCACCAAAAGGTTTTCAAGGATCCACACCAAGGCGCGAAAACTTTATACTTGTCTTTCATGCTTTATAATCATTTTCTCCCTTCAAGGCGCTACAAATTTCTCAATCATTTCTCTGTCTTCAAGGTCCCAAAACACATTCCTCAACCCACTCACTTACTAGGCGCCAATATGGATGCACTTAGTGGGCAAGAAGAGCGCCCAAACCTTAATTCTCACCTTCCTATGACCTTCAAGGTGCTTATAGCTGACATCTCTCCAAAGGTGCCCATACTAGTGAATTCTGATCCCCTTGAGACTAGGCAGATTTCATGGTTACTATGACATCATAAGGGTACCAAATTTAATTGATGGAATCATGAGGTGCGCCAAGGAGTTCATAAGGGCACCAAAAGGTTTTCAGATTCCCCAAGGAATGCGCCCAAACCTTAATTTGATACAAGCTTGTCTATTTTAGAAATTTGACATAGGGCGCTCACCATGAACACATTTTGAATTGTGACCATTTAAAGGGTTTCTAACCTTAGTCGCTTATTCAGAATAGTTTCAAACTCAAAAACACTCTAGAGTGCTCATAACCATTTCTATTTCAGAAATTCAAATGGTGATACTTTTTCAAACAAAGGCACCAAAAGTTAGTAAATGGAGTCATGAAGTGCGCCAAGGAGTCCATGTTTAGTTTAAACCCCTTTAGAACCTATCAACACTAGGAGCCGAGATGAAACACTTTGCTTTCCTTCCATATGACAATGCTATTTAACTCCTCCACAAGGCGCCAAAATCTTATTAACTCACTTCTTCACTCTTCTAGGCGTCAAAACCTGGTGATTTGAATTTAAGGTGCTTAAAGTGAGGAATCTAGACATACAGGGCGCCCTTTAGTCTTGGTCCATTTGAAGGTTCTTGATTCTAGGCGCTCACTATTGGAGGCATAGTTCTAACTCATTCATCCTTTAGGTGCTTCAAACTTCTCAACCACTCTAGAGATCCTTCTAGGTGCCTAAACTCATATTGATAATCAGCTCTTCCCTTAGGCGCTCTCTGGAGGCTATTTGAACAAGGGAGGGCACTTTATGCTTGGATGAAGCTTGCTTCATTCTTTGGAGTTCTTAACACTTACAAATTTCAAGATATATTCCTTGATGATGAAAGGCCACCTAGGTGCTAGGCACCTAAACTCTAGAATCCTCATAAAGGTGCCAAATTTATGAAGTTAATGGCCAAGAGCACCCAAACCTATGACTTACCTCCTATGACCTTCAAGGCGCTCATTGGAGACTCTTGCCTAGGCGCCAAAGTTGAGGTTCTTCCCTTAAGGAGCAATTGCTTGAAGATTTTAAATCCTTATCTTAACATCTTCTTGATAACCTTTTCTTCACCCAAATTTAGTCTTTCCTTATGGCACTGGGGTTAATGATTTTGATTTCTCCTTGCTTTGGTTAAAACTTGCTTCTTAAACTCATCAACCCTTCTCCTTGATAAGGGTGCTCTATATAGGATTTTTGAATCTCCTTGAAATACCACTAAAAATTCACCTTATCCTTCCATTTGAAGAGCGCTCTAGATCAAAGATCTTGGATCTTCTTAAAACTTGCTTTAAAGATGTTAAAGTTGGCACTTTTAGTTAACAATTTCATCCTCCCCTTGAAACTTGCCTAAACTTGTAACAAACCTTCCCTCCAAGCGCATTGGATCAACATCTTTGACTCCTCTAAGACCAACACATTAGATAAGGATATTGGGATCTTCTTGTGATTAGCGTATTTGATAAGAACTTTGAGTTCTTCTTGGGGAACTTAATATACCTTTAGTGTAGCAGATTGAGATTCAGGTTTCTCTTTCAATATTAACACATAAACTCAAGCCTACTTTCCCCCTAGATGACGCATTGGATTGAAATTCCAAGCTCTTGATAGCATTGGCGCAGCAGAGAGAACTTCCATGCTCTTCTATAAGGATCAGCACATTGGATTGGACATTTGAGTTCCTCATCATACTCCTCTATAAGGGCGCAGAGGTTGGAGGTTTTGAATTCTCATCACAAAAACTTACCATTCTTTGGCACAGCAGTTAAGAAAATAGAATCCTCTTAATAGCACTCTTAGAAGGTAGAGCACTAGATGATGATCTTGGAATCCTTTAAGGCTTAGCACATTAGATTAAGATGTTGGGATCTTCTTAAAAGGTTCTTCTTGAGGACTTAAACCCTTTTCGCTTGACAACACCTCATAAGATCAGCTTATCAACCAGATGAAGCTATTAGATCAGGAATCAAAAGACAAAGATGCATCATGTAATCCCCCTCACAACTCAAAACAAGATCAAAAGCAAAACTCTAAAAGACTCGATTTAACCTAAGACTCCAAGAGGGGGGGGTCCCTATTCCCAATGGAGGCGATGTGTGATTTGGTCACAACAGGTCCTTCGAGAGTTAAAACTTCATGATGTCTAATTTAAATACCACACACATTTGTAGTTAAAAATAGATTATATATAAGTCCAACACAACATCCAAGTCTTATATACCAAATCATTATTGTGAGGAATGGTATTAAGGTTATGGTTTCAGAGAGGGGACTACCTAAACAATTGGTGTTGTTGATAATTTTTACTAAATCCTAATATTTAGATGACTTAATTGATTATATGGTAGTAGTTCATGTTAAAAAATTGGAAGCTAATAATTCATTAAAAATGAGCAATAATTGATGCTAAAAAATTACAGATACTAGTAATACCATGTGAAAGAAAACCTAAACTAAGGAGAAAATTTTCTAGTCCAATTTCAAAGACAAACTAGTAATCTAAAATCTTTTAAACAAGAAATTGTAAAAAAATTAGAGTCCAGATTTCCAAAGATTCTTATTTATCTTATAACATATTGATGTAGACCAGGAATCCTCCTTCCGCTACAAACACACTCTTACAAATCCAATATACAAACACATATTTGCCCAAATTCAAACTCCAACTCAATAAATGATTGCAACAATGTGATTTAATTTATTCACTACAATAAGCAAAACTTGCATTACAATTTCTTTACAAATCTTGGCCGGCAATGGCCTTTCTCTACACAAAGTCACTTCCTCTGGTTTTCATTTTGCAAACTCTCTGCCTCTTCAAATGTTCTTCTCCCTTTCTTAGCCACTCCAACACACTAAATCGACCCTCCTTTACTACATCTGGCAGCTTCTATTCAATGTTATGTTATTTATTCACTTATCAATGAAAGTTCTACCTTAGTTTATGGCAGCTAAACCCACACCAATCGATCTTTTTCTCTTTTATTATCTGCTATTCCTTTTTCTTGTGTGGTGTTTCATTCCTTTGTCTTCTATGCTAGAGTCTCTTGTCTGGCCGAGCTCCTCTGTATTTTTCCTCTCCTTTCCACGCTCCACGCACCTCTACTATAATCTTCTCTTGTTTTTTCTTTTATTTATTATCTCTCTTTCACCGATGAGGGGTGCTAACATGGCATCAAATGCCCCTACTTCACTGTAGTTTCCCTTCCTCCCTTTGCCGCCACAGGTACCACTCTTTCCTATTTTTGTTCTTTTTTATTTCCTCTACAGACCGCCCCTTAGCACTCCCTCTCCCGTTTATTGTATTTGTTTTGAATAAAATAGAAATATAAATGGAATTTGAGGCAATTCTTCTCATGGAGAAAAAAATTAAGAAGTTTGATATTCTTCTAACTTGGTCCATTTCCAAACTACGACCTGATTAGAAGATCAACCGTCAGTCTCTAAGGTTGCTCAGAAGTTTGGTGCTGAGGACAACTCTCATTACTTGCAATCAAAGGTAATGCATCATCCATAATAGCAGCACCATTTAGCATAGTAACCATAAGAATACCATGACCCGGCAATCAACAAACGAAACATGTCTTTTCCTGAACATCAATGCCCACAGAAGATTTTGTTGTCACACTACAACAAATAAGTAAAGAAGTATGTGCAATATTGAAACATAAGAGAGGCAACTTCCACTCATTTCCATAACTTATGTCACAAGGCCATACTAGATCTAGTTTTCTGAACATGTTCTTACTAAATGTTAGCAATTTTGGATTGGCTTTTCCATCTATATCATGACACGAGCAAACAGTGCTTATTATTATTTTTTTAAATCTGCTTTCCATCCAATTGCCAAAATTTGTGCATATTCTTCTGAAGAAAGCAACCCTTTATATGCATCATTGAGAGTTGAATCTTGCACCTTTTCCAGATGCAAATACCAAAAGTGGACCTTTCAAACAGTGTCATTTGCGTAACAATTATTTTAATAAAAGCAACTTGTTATGTACCGAAACTCAAATCCGTGCAAAAATAAACCTGATGTGTTGAATGTTCCTACAGTCGAGAGATGCCAACCAAGACCCCTCACACACCAAAATTGAAAGAAACACACTGAAAATCTTTTTGGGTGATGTCAATCACCAATTCACCCAGGATGCTCCTGCATCAGATACGTCGGGCAGAAATATTTTGTGAGTAAGACTCACAAAATAGAGTGGAGTAATAGAACTACTCATTTAGGGTGTAAACAACATGCAGCAAATTCCATCATTGATCTAGGCATAGAAAACTTCTTCCGCCTATTCCAGTACGTTGGAAAAAGTACCGTCCTCCTCCAGCAATTGTATGCTGACTTTATTTTCCCACATCATCCGTCCTCCTTGGCCAAAGGCTCTCTCTCCTTCTCCTCCAAATCCTCACTCCTCTCTTCTCCTCCTTCGCCTTCATGGGACTTATCCCACCACAGACCGACCACTTCCACCAAAATCCACCTGTAGCATCCTCCACAATTTCTGTAAGCAAATATGTAGTGTCTACACACAAATCTACAACTACTATTTCATCTTCTATAACAACATCCTCTTCTACTCATACTATGGAAAAATGATCACAAGTGAAATCAAAATGTTCATGATTTACCTCTTTTTCCTTTGCTAGTACATCATCTTCTTTGTCCTTCACTGTGACAATAACTCATCTTTGTCTTCACTTTTTGCTGTAACTTCCTTGTACTCCATTGCTACCATCTCAATCTCCTCATTCTTGCTACCCACCTCTACATCTTCAACTGTTGTTGTACATAACTCTTCATCTTCCTCTTCTTTATTCTTTTCCTTCATGCCTTCTTCTTGACATGTCTTCATTGTAACCTCATCCCTCACAATCTCTTCATGCTACAATGCTTCCAATCTGTCCACTCTCATAGTTATATCTGTCATCATCATGAAAATTTTTCTCTCTTGATATTGTCTCCGGCCCTCCCATAACACAGGTTTCCTTACGAATATCCTCATGCTGCTACAATCTTCCACACATCACACTCTTCACATTCTGCAATTCTTCGCAGTTTTCTAGATCTCATTTGTTCAAGACTCCTCTCTACTTGCAACAATTTTTTGATCTCTCCACAACCACTTCACTCTTTCCTTCTACCTGCAAGTCCTGGCATAGGCTACCTCACATTCGACGCTCTACCTATGCATTCAGAACCTCCAACTCTGATACCATATGATGTAGACTGGGAATCCTCCTTCCACTACAAACACACTCTTACAAATCCAATATACAAACACATATTTTCCCAAATTGAAACTCCAACTCAATAAATGATTGGAACAACTTGATTGAATTTATTCACTACAATAAGCAAAACTTGCATTACCTTGGCCGGCAATGGCCTTTCTCTACACAAAGTTGCTTCCTCTATTGTTCACTCTACAAACTCTCTACCTCTTCAAATGTTGTTCTCCCATTCTCAGCCACTCCCACACACTAAATCAACCCTCCTTGACTACATCTGGTGACTTCTATCCAATGCTATGTTCTTTATTCACTTATCAATGAAATTTCATCCTTAGTTTGAGGCGGCTAAACCCACACCAATCAATCTTTTTCTCTTTTATGGTCTGCTATTCCTTTTTCATGTGTGGTGTTTCATTCCTTTGTCTTCTATGCTAGAGTCTCCCATCTGGCCAAGCTCTTCTGTATTCTTCCTCTCCTTTCCATACTCCACATACCTCTGTTATAATCTTCTCTGGTTTTTTCTTTTATTTATTGTATCTCCTTCTTCACCGATGAGGGATGCTAACATGGCATCAAATGCCCCTTCTTCACTATAGTTTCCCTTCCTCCCTTTGCCGCCACACGTACCACTCTTTCCTATTTTTGTTCTTTTTTATTTCCTCTACAGAGTGCCCCTTAGCACTCCCTCTCCCGTTTATTGTATTCGTTTTGAATAAAATAGAAAAATAAATGGAATTTGAGGCAATGCTTGTCATGGAGAAAGAAATTAAGAAGTTTGATATTCTTCTAACTTGGTCCATTTCCAAACTGCAACTAGATTAGAAGATCAATCGTCGGTCTCTAAGGTTGCTAGGAAGTTTGAGGTTGAGGATAAATCTCATTACTTGCAATCAAAAGCAATGCACCATCCATAATAACAACACCATTTAGCATAGTAACCATAAGAATATCATGACCTGCCAATCAACAAATGAAACGTGTCTTTTCCTCAACATCAATGCCCACAGAAGATTTTGTTGTCACACTGCAACAAATAAGTAAAGAAGTATGTGCAATATTGAAACATAAGGGAAACAACTTCCACTCATTTCCATAACATATGTCACAAGGCCATACTAGATCTAGTTTTTTTAACATGTTCTTACTAAATGTTAGCAATTTTGGATTGACTTTTCAATCTATATCATGACACGAGCAAGCAGTGCTTATTATTATTTTTTTTAAATCCGCTTTCCCTCTAATTGCCAAAAATTGTGCATATTCTTATGAAGAAAGAAACCCTTTTTATGAATCAATGAGAGTTGTATCTTGCACTTTTTCCAAATGCAAATACCAAAAGTGGACCTTTCAAATAGTGTTGTTTGCAGAACAATTGTTTTAATGAAAACAACTTGTTATGTACCAAATCCGTGCAAAAATAATCCCGATGTGCTGAATGTTCTTGCAGTTGAGAGAGATGCTAACGAAGACACCCGGGATGCTCCTGCATCACATATTTTTCTTGTTCACATAAAACCTATGCTCCATCAAAATAAATCATAAATACCCTCATATAAGATTTCATTCAAATTAAACATATGCATCTATCAAGTAGGTTTAGTTAGGCATGAGAAGTTTAATTTTTAAACCATAAAACCTTATACTCTTGTCAAAAAAGAATTTGTTACAACATATGTACATTTCATTAAGCTAACTAAATTTAAATGATATATTTTTTTAACAATTGAAGATATACTCTTGTCAAAAAAGAATTGGCTCAAGTTTGGAAGTTTGGTGTTAAGGAAATGTTTCTAGATAATTTTAGTTTCCATTTATTTATCTCAAAAAAAATTAAGACACAAATTCATGAATATCATAATTGGAATTTAGAGGTACTTTCCCTTTCAAAAAGCCTCACTAAGATTTTTCCAATTTTTCTTTCTTACAGGGGATTTTAATTTCCATTTATTAATATTATAAAGTTTCCAAATGATTTGAGGATTTTTCTATTTTCAGAGATGAATTAGGAACATTAATTCAATAAAATCTTTGAATATTAATTCAAATACCCCATTTTGATATCTCGGGAGATTAGCAATTAGCAATTATATGTGTATCTTATTTCTCCGAGAAAATTTATCCCATAACCTTTCTCATATTTCTGAAAACAATATTTTTTTTTATTCAGGGGTAAACGCTTTTGACCGGAGCTATGAACCGGTTACAATTATCAGGTGGGCAGGGGGGAGACTGGACCTTATGACCATCTTTACCGCAAGAGAATTACTTAGCCAATCAAGCCAGGGCCCCTGCCCATTTGTGAAAACAATATTATTATTGAACTAATTTATAATTATATTTGAATAATAATATAATTATTTATTAATTAATAATATTATTATAATTATGATTTAGCCTAAGGTTTTTCTCTCCCCAAACTCTTTCTAGGTGCATCACGGTTTCGGGGGCGGTGCTGATTGCATGCTTAATTCGTAGAGCACAATGGTTGAGAAAGGCAAGAGCCGCAGAGAAGAGGTCGTGACGAGGGAGTACTTTTAAGAAAATAGCTCCAAAGGTCGTAAAGGAAATCAAGGAGTTTGCCCAGATTATTTTAGGATTTTTCTGTTTCTTTTTATTAGAAAAGAATAATTAATTGGAACTTTCCATATTTAGTTCATAATAATTAAAATATGAGCAATTAGAATAAGAGATAAAAGATAATAGTCAACTAAATTAAATTATTCATAATTTGTTTTTAAATATTATTTGTTCAAAAAATTTATATAAACTTTATAAAAGGTTAATATTTATTTAAGATAAAAAAATAAATACTTTATTAATTATAATAGTTGAGAAAGGCTAAGTTGTGACAAGGAGTACACAAGTGTCATGGCTTATTTGCTAAACTTTAAGCCCAAAGATATAATTTTTTTATAAATAGATTGAATGTGCCTTGGCTTCTATGAAACTACCATCCACTTTTTCTATCTGTATTTTTTTTAATTCTTTATACATATTATTAATGTATTTAAATAATTACTAATATTGCTTAATATTTTATATTAGAATTATTGTTATAATAAAATAATATAATGGTGAAATTTGTATATATGTACTATTTTCATTTAGTTTTGTATCTATTTTTACAAAATATTTTAATACATGTTAAATTAACTAGTGCAAACTTCAGGAGTCAAAAATCAAAATTAAATATTCAAATTTGGTTGATATTAAATTATAAAATCAATATAATTATTTACCTATATTTGTTAAGTTAGGTATGAGAAGCTTAAGTTTTCAAAAAAAAAAATCTTAAACATATGTACATCTCATTAGGTTAATTAAATTTAATCAATATATTTTTTTTTAACAATTCAAGAATTTGCTACAATATATGTACATCTCACTAGGTTAATTAAATTTTAAATGGTATAATTTTTAAACAATTAATGAATTGTTAGAAAAACCAAATTTATATCTTTTGATTTCAAAAAATAATTTCATAATACATTAATATATTTTAAATTTAAAATTTATTAAAATTTAAAAACAAAAGATAATATTTATTCTGCCATTGTTAAAAAATTCTATACTTTAATTCCATCATGGTGCATAACTTGCAGATTATTTTAGTTTCCATTTATTAATGTTAGAAAGTTTCCAAATTAATTTAGGATTTTTCTATTTCTCTTTATTAGAAAAGTAACTTCTATTTCTATTAAAGTTTCCATGATTTTGGTTTTCATTTATTAATATTAGAAAGTTTCCACGGTCAGAATAATTATTTGGAACTTTCCATATTTTAATTCATAATAGTTAAAAATATGAGCAGAATAAGAATTAAAAGATAATAGTCATTTTAATTAAATTATTCATAATTTATTTTTAAATATTAATTTGTTCAAAACAATTTATATATAAAAGATTAATATTTGTTGAACATAATAAATACATTAAAATTTTAAATACTTTATTAATTATAACTGTTTATTTTAAAATTTTACTAAACATTTAAAAAATACTGAAATAATAGTCCATCTACACTATTTTTTAATTTATATTTATTTTTTCCTAATCAAAAGATAAGAATTAAAATCTGAAAAAACTGAAAATTTCCTATACACCTCACGTAAGATTTTTACAGATTTAAATGGTTAAATTACAACATTATATACAAAAAGATGACCTCCTGAGATATATATATTTATATTTTTTACAAATTTAAATGGTTAAATTACAACATTATATACAAGATATAGAAGATATAGTGAAAGGTGACCTCCAATGATTATTCACTACGGCTCCCTCAAAAATGATGAAGCAGTGATGAAAAAACAGTGATGGCCCCAACTGCTTGCCACTGAAATTAAAAAAACAAAATTTATAATGAATGGTTTAACAGTACAAAATTTATGATGAATGTTTTAAACTTAAACATAATAGTTAAACATAATAGTTTCACATACCTGCATGCATAAAGATATAACACCTGCAAGTAACAAAATCAACAAATCATTGAGATGCTCTTAAAAAAAAAACTGTACTTCAATACTTCAACTCTTTATACAATTCCTAGAGCTTAGTAAATGCTCATGGGTAGGATTTCTCACCTGTGGTTTTAATGACCAAGAAAACACATTTTGGAAAATGTTGAGCACAAAGCCTCCTCTATATCATCTTCTTCTCTATATCTGCAATATCAATCTCACAAATTATCATAAAGCCAAAATCTAATTTCTAAGGCATAAAAAACAAAGAAAATGAGGTGAAATTTTCCTACATACATTGCTAGTTTGCTCAAGCGAAGCATCACCTCATCCATCTCGGCATCTCCCATGACTTCGTCCATCTCCGCATAAATAAAAACATCTTCATATCTGCAATATCAATTCTAACTTATTAGAAGGCTACACAAATATAAAAACAAAGCTTTATAATTAGAAAAAATTCATCTAAAACTTTCCTACATACATGGATAGTTGGCTGAATTGCAGCATCACCTCATCCATCTCTGCTTCTCCCATCACCTCGTCCATATCAATATTTTCAATATCTGCCATTTCAACGTCACCATATTGCTCTGCAATCGCCATTTCAACGTCACTAATCATTTCTACTTCACAAGAAACTTAAGCCAAATCGCTTCACAAGAAATGCCGATGGAGGATGGTTCAAATTTAAGTTGAAGAAACTGGTACATGTTTAAAAGCCTCGGCCGCATGAAAATTTTCTAAAACAGCAGCTGATAATGCGCAATTAGCCCCAGCTGATAATTAGGTCTAAATCAGCAGCTGATAATGCGCAATCAGCCCCAGCTGATAATTAGGTCTAGAGGATTTAGTGGATTTGGATATGAATTCAAATATCCGATTTTTTATGTCTTGGGGGATTAGCAATTATGTGTGTATTTGCAATTCTCCCAAGAAAATCTATCCCATAGCCTTCCTCATATTTCTGAGAAAATTATTATAACATTAATTATAGGATATTTCACAATTGCATATCTTCTCTTAATCTAGAGTGTTGAAAGAGATAATAGTAAGACACTTGGATTTGGTGCACTAAAATGAGTATCAAATTAGCATTCTAAGGGTTTGTCTTCTATTTTGAATCTTGTATATTCTTAAGAGGTTGATTAAAGCACAATGCCCTTGTAACTTCAATTGTACAGCAACTTATTGGAGGTATTTTACATTACCACCTATCCCATTGATTGATAGAAGAAGCAAAGTAGAACAATGAAGATAAGTGACCAGAAGAGAAGAAATCTAAGATTAGTCTAGGATGAGTTCAAAGATGCAAGACTATTTCGTAGTCATGAATTTGTACCAAACTTGTGAATCTATCTTGTGATAGGATAAATATCAAGAACATAGTCACATGTTGATATTAGATAGGGAAATTGCATTTCCCATGGAAAATTTGTAAAATATTTAAAGTCTTCATTGGGTCAACACCATTCCTTTATCATGAAGCTAAGTACTCATGTCCTAATTTATTTCATAATTATAGCATGTACACTTGTCAAATGATTTGACTCTAGCTACAAATGTTTAGTATAAGTTGACATATGTGTAAGATTTGGTACAACATGCTTTGATATTATGTATGATATGCTAATGGGGCAAATTAACTCAAAATATTGATCCCAAGAGTAACCACAATAGTAAAATCTCAAAGGCAATCAAAGATTACAAAATGCAATATAATAGCTATTCAAAAATAAAGGAGCCAATATAATGATATGAGATGAAATATCCTCAATATTTACACCACTCTACAAGATAAGAGATCAAGTACAGTGGATGGATGTACAATGCATTGGATACTCAGGAGTGAGCTAGAAGTGGGTATGTATAGGGTTTTCCACTATGTGGGAAGTATTGAAAGCAAATGTGGGATAAGGAGATGTAGTACAGTTGTTTAGTACATCTCAACCAAACATGAAAAATACAACCATAATTATTAAATATAGGAATGCATAATAATACCTAAGTAGATACCTACTTATGCACAAAGGAAGTAACACATACCAAAATAAATACCTACCCATGTAAGATTGTCATAGCCTATATGCATAATATACAATAAAGTATATAATTCAATTCAAAAAATAAATTACATCAACACCCTCTATTAGAAAAACTTACATGGTATTAGAGGATTGTGAACTAGATATTACAATATACTTATGTGTATATGTATTTTATTAGATTAACCTAAGATAAACCCTATAGAGTGCCTATTTCCCTTGAAACATATTGTTGACTTTGTTCAATCTTATATGACCTATAACCCTTATAGGTTTATCATTTATTTTCATATTCTATATTAACAAACTAGGTAAAGTACTATAATGAAAGCATATGCAAATAGTGAACAAATCTAATTTATTGATTAAAGTTGCATGAGATTAACCATTCAAATTACATGGAGAAGCCTTTGAGAACATATATCAACAAATTACAATTACCAATCACATATAAGAGACATTAGCATTAGAATTTATGTGGAGAAACCCTTTTGGGAATAACTCTACAAGCAAAAAAATCTTTGAGCTTGTATTAATCAAATTATAAACATTGTTACATCGTACAATCTACCCAACTCCTTATTCTCGCAACATTTCAGAAGCATAATAGTACTCATACCTACAAAATACATTAAACATCTATCTAATGCATCTAATTTATAAATATCCAAGGAAATAAAGTCACAAGTAGTTTCCCAAAACCTATACATAACAAAACCATGGTATTGAAAATAATCGAGTGCCCTCAATGACCAAATTCATCAATGCATTCAAGATATACCTCATAAATATGGAATCTTTGACCCATGAAGAAAGTTGGTACACATTCCAAATTCTATCTCTCTAAAATTGAGTGGCCAACTAATGTGGATATGGCCCATCATAAAAATATTCTCTACTCTTCACAAAAAGAAACTCCCTAGAAGCTAGGAGAGAAAAAGTCAATTTACATTCAAGAATGGAAAACATAACTCATCTCACAAACAAAGTGACACTAAACATTGTTCAAAGTGTTTACCTTCTTTATCATGACCTTACAATTCTTAATCATCTCACAAACAAAGTGATACTAAACATATATTTTCAGCATGAAATTTAAACAAATAGAACTTTTACTATTTGAACTAATCCTCACAACCATGCCATCAAAACTAATACTTGAGCACAACCTATACAACCAAATCACCTCTTTATAGGCATGTATAGCAGCCATGTACTCTACTTTTGTATTAGACAAAGCAACTATGTGTTGAACCATATTCATCCAATTGTTAACTCCTCTAAATATAGAAAACATATAACCACTTATTAACCTCATGTTGTCTAAATCACTAGGCTAATCCAAATTAACATTTGATCCTTGTATATCTAACATCTTTCCCACATTATTAGTCCCATGATAACATAAACAATCATTATGTAAGTTCCTAATTGTTATATTTAATAATGAAATATAATAATAAATCTACCTAGAACCCAAACAACATTATGATGTCATATTTTCAAAATAAAAATAGAAGACAAGATAGATAAAGTTCTAATAGTTGTATTAATTAATCATAATGAAGCAAATTACTACATATATGTGCTCTTAAATGTATTAGCAAAGATGACAAGTTTTCTAAATAGGTTAAGTAAGCTTCAATGAACTAGAGGAAAACTCATCGTGTAGGAGTATTTGTGTTAGGATAACTCATCTTGATGAGAGAGATGTTGCATTTAAATATTTTCAATCAAGGAGTTAAATGAGGTAAATGTGGCATGTGCTCACATTAATCAAGGAGATCAAATGTGCTCTTCTTTACTAATTTACCTAAGTAAATATATAGAAATTACCTAAGTAAACTTAAATACCTAGGGAAATAAATAATTAATTCCACCAAAAACCTCCTTGAGTGTATCCTAGGGAAAAAGAAAATGAGTCCCAACAAAATTTTCCATATAAGGTACTCAAGTATAATCTAATACAGCCCTGAGGTACAAAGAGAAAGAGTGTACCCCCAAGAGAAGAGAAAGGGAAAAATTGTAGGAAAAACATCATACCAAGAAGAGGAAGATAGGGGGCTAGATGCCCCCACAGAATTCATAGTGTCCTACACCCTAAGAGGATCTTGAAGATGAACATATGTGCTATGTATAAAGGGTTTGGTGAAAATGTCTACAATTTTCTCTAATGTAGGATAGTACCAAAAATCTACTATCGACTCCTAAATAAGTTCTCTAATATAGTACATATGGATTTCAATATTCTTAGCTCTCTAATGGTGAATCAAATTATTAGAGATTGCATAACACTTTGATTATCATGTAGTAGATGATCAATGGTATCTAATAGGTGATACCAAACTCTATGGGGATGTGTTGAAGCTAGATTGCCTAAATATAGAAGCATTCACAACCCTCCTATACTCTACCTCTATAGATGAAAGAGAAATATCATGTTTCTTCTTGCTCAACCAACAAATACAATGAATTCTAAGATGAAAACTATAGGCAAATGTGTACTTGAGATTCTAAAAATCGCTAGGCCAATTATAATCTATGTATCCTACCAATTTTGTATAAAAACCTATGACATAGTGTATCCCATATGAATGTGACCCCTATATATAGTGCAATATATACTTGGAAGCTTTCCAATGAATCTCATGAGGTTCTTTCATAAATTAACAGACCATACCAACAACATAGGAAATGTTAGGAAAAGTGTGTGTGAGGTATATGATACTCCCCACAAGTTTTTGATACAAGGTAGAATAAATATGAGCATTTGAACAATGAGCCTCCAACTTGACTCTTGATAGAAAGATAATTGATGTGATATTTTGATTAACCATCTAAAATTGTGAGAGTAGATCAAGAGTGTACTTTGATTGAGAAATACTTATCCTAAAGTTAGTCTGACTGATCTCAATCCAAAGGAAGTATTGTAGCAAGATTCCCAAGTCTATTCTAGATAATGTATCTTGTAAAGAAAATTAAATGGAGATAATGAGAGACGATGAACTTCCTATGATGATATGATCATCAATGTACAATACCAAAAGGGGAAGCTCATCATCTTCGTACAAGATATAGATAGTTGGGTTGGACTGACATTAAGTGAAGCTAACAAAAAGAAGGATTTCCTAAGCTTACAAATCAATGAAGAATTTTCAATGAACCTGTGTGGTTGTTCCATGTATATTTCCTTCTATAGATCACCATCAAGAAAGGAACTCTTCACATCCATCTAGTATACTAACCAATAGTGAGCATATGTAATGGCTAGAGTGAGTTGGATGGAATTCATTTTAGTGATAGGTACAAATCTCTCGGTGTAGTCTATGGCTTCTACTTTTGAAAATCCTTTTGTAACAAGTCATGTTTTATATATGTCAAAAGTTCCATCGAATGCATACTTGGATTGATATACATGCTTACATCAAACTACTTTATTACCCTTAGGGACAGAGACTAGATCCCAAGTGTGATTGCTAATTAAGTGTATATCTTCCTCCATTATTGAATCTCATCCAGCAATACCTTCTTCTTCTTCTTGAAATCATTATGGATCAAAAGGTTGGGTTATGTATGCATCAAGCATATCCTAATACTATGATTGTGTTCTCTTAATATCGAACAAATCCCCAACTAATACATACATGTTTCCTATAAAGTCTAATGGGCCCAAAGTGGAAGAGTAGTTGTATTGAGAGTATGCCTATGTGTTGGAGAAACTTAACTGGAGGGTGTAGGAAGATAATTTGATTCCTTTATCTCAAAATTTGAATCATTATCAAGATGATATCCTTGTGTGGAGGATGAATCAAAAGTGTCAATAGTAGGGGAAGGAGTTTCCTCAAACTTAACACTTTGAGCAACAATCACATTATGATTATCAAAATCTAGAAGCCAATAACCTTTGACCCCATCAAGATAACCAGTAAATACACAAGGTGTACTTTGAAGTTCCATGGCCTTACATTTTTCTAAAGGTATGTCAACCCAAGCTCAAGATCAAAAACTCTTAGGTTATTAACTAATCATTTATGACTACTCCAGAACTCATGAGGAGTGATTCCTTCCAAGGCTTTTATACGAAGTGTAGTTTTGTAGGTAGTTAGCACATTTATTGCCTCAACCCAAAATTTTGGTGCCAATGGTTGTGACTGTATCATGTAATTTTTCATTTCTTTCAAGGATCTATTCTTCCATTCATTTTAATTCATTCTATTATATCATGAAGATTAATCCCTTCAATAGAATAGAAGTCCTCAAAATGATTGTTGGTGTAGACACCTAAAATTGGCTTGCTTCGCAAACTAATTTTCCATATCTCTACACCCTCATTATTCCTCCCATTAATTAAATAAATTCATTTTATTTAATTAATTTATCCCTCATTGTCTACCTTGACCATTTACCCATTCCTTGTGATAAATTAATTCATTTAATTTATCACTTTTACCTCACAACTATATCCTCATTTGATTAAATAAATATTCACAATATTTATTTAGTTAAATTCTCTTTTTCCTTAATCCTCATTAATTAGATACATCATGCTTATCTAATTAATCTAGCCTACTAATTGACCTACCCTAAGCTACCCTAGCCTACCTATCCCCTAGACCTAGGTTAATTAAGCTAAACACTCAATTAACCTTGCTTATCCCCTTCTTCCGTGCACCTTTGAATAAAAATCAATCTTTTATTCAAAGGGTCAAATCCCCCTTAGCCCTCATTTATCACTCTCTTACACATGTAAGAGTACCATCTTCACATCTCCACATAAAAGTGAATTAAAAATTCACTTGTCATGTCCCCTCTTCCCAAAATGAGTCTTTTATTCATTTTAATCCTCCACACCTTTCCCCATGTGAATTTAAAATTCACTTTTAATGAGAGCCCTCCAATCCCATTGACCAAGTTTCAACCCTTGATCTCCCTCATCCACTCTCCTTGTGACACTTGTCACAAGGCTATGAACCCAATTCTAACCCTAACTCTCATTGATTCCTAGCCCTTGATCTCACCTTCTAATCCTGACCCTCCATTCTCATTCCCAAAACTCTATAAATGAAACCCTCTCCAAGCCATTTTAGAGAGACTCCTTCATGCATCAAATCTCTACCAAAATCACTCTAAAATCTCCTTCATCCCACTATCATAATGTCAAAATCTTGCCTCAATCCCATCTAATCTATCCATCCACTTGTCTCTCATCTACATTTGTGTTGAAAAGCTTTGAGCAATCCACATTAGTCACACTGATCATGGGAACAATCTTGAGGAGCTCTTGGGTGCATCTCCTTCCCGCATGGATTCGTGAGGTTTCAATGAAGGTATAATCGTTTTGTTTATGCATTAGATTAGTTTTATCTTCATTTTGATTTCACTTATCATAGTTGGCATATTCCTTTTCATTGTCATTGTGAAGGATCTTAATGTGCTTACCTATCTATTTCTCAACAAAAGCCTCAAATTTTTGAAACTTTCCATACATTTCATTCTTCTTGTAAAGAAAATAGCCATTATGAAGCATGATAAATTATCATTGAAAGTGAGTAGATACCAATATTTACTAAATGATAAACTAGGAAAGGCACACACAAAATCACTGTGAATTAACTCAAGGGGTTTTGAAGCTCTCATAGTTTTTCCTTTTGTAACATGTCTTCTCATATTACTCGAAGTAACTCAAGAATTTACAAGAAGTAAATAAACTTGGTAAATATGAGAGAGAATTTTTTTAATATAAATCATTTGCATAATCACAACAAATAAAATACAACTTTCTATATAATTTCAAGCTTGAAATCACAACATAATCAAGGATAGAATCATAGTGAAATCCATTCACTTTTCATTTACAATACATAAACTGCACTTCGCATAAAGAATAGTTTTACCTCATAAATTTGACTATCAAAGTTATAACATGGAATACATTGAATCATGAATATTGATATTTGCCTTCATAAGTCTCGACTTGTCTTCTGCTTGGGAGGGAGAGTATCATCCGAGTGATTTGCCTCCAACAATAGACTGGTGGTCCCCCACACACCTTCCTTCCTGGAAGTGGCCCTACCCTTGACGAAGAGTATAAATATATGGAACCAATAGGTTTTTAACATCTGAGTCTCTAGTGTTGTGTCCTACATAACCAATACAGTTATACAACTATAGACTCCTTCTAACTCAGTATGATAATACTGGATGGTTATCTAATTCTAGAGCACAGTGAATTGACTAATGCATGTAGAGATAGATGCATTACTTTTGCCAAAGATTTAATATAATTAAATGTTTTGCAATGAACGTAGTCATGAGTTCACCACCTCTGGCTCAACTTGGAGACTATCTCATCCTACAGTTTGACTTTCTTAATTTAGTAACTCTAGACACAAACTTGTCTCTACCGTAATCAATTCTAGTCAATCTAACTTGGAACTAATCCTTAATCTAGGATATACATGCTATATAAAGGTAACTTAGGTATTTCTAACCTTTTAGAGAGTCCCTCTTTGCGTACTTGCAATTTCTAGGGTCTATGACCTCCTGTCATTCTACTCTCTGGCTCAAATATCAAACATCCTTGTGCAATGTAACAAGTTTCAACTCACTGCTGAACAGGATACCCTAATTTTTAAAAACTGGGATGCCATCCCAAAAATGGAGGATATGGACTAGGAAATTAGCAAGATGAGAGAAGAATTCAATACCAGGATTCAGTATCTTGAGGAAAAAATCATTGAGGTGAATAATAACCTGGAAAAGATCTACAATATTAGAAAACTCACTATCCAGAATAGTCTTAATGGGATGCGTGTGCTGACTAAGAAGATTAAAGAACTTAGAAAGGACCAGCTCAAGGATTTCAACACCGAGGATATTTTGAATAAGGAAAATCAGGGTAAAGATGATGAAATGAATAACATAGGAAAACAGGTGGTTGGTGATGATACAGGTGGACCTTCAACTTGAACCAGAGGAAGAAACAAGAAATAGTTTGAAGTGGAGAGGAAAGAGCTTTTGGACTTCACAAAGATGCATGAGGCCTTTTACCAATAGGAAATTGAAGTAGCAGAAACTCTAAAAAAGATGAACTAATTTCTTGTTTTAGTTTATTTGGACTCTTGTAGCTACTCTTTTATGCTAATGTTTTGGTTGTAGCTTCTTGTTAGCTGATGGTTGGCTTACATCTTTTTGTATGCATCTTTTTGTGAAGGGTTTTAGGGTCCCCTTTTAAAACCTGTTTGACCACTTTAATCAAAAACAAGTTTTGAATCTATCATAGAATCATTTTAAATTTGTTAAAGCACTATTTAGACTATTTATGTCTTACTCTATGGTTTACTCGATCTTTTTCTGTTGACCAATAAGTGTGAAAACAATGTCATATCCAACATAAAGGTTATAAGTTTTCTAAACCCTTCAAGTTATGATTCTAGGTTTTCCTTCTCTAACCCAATGCATGGAAATATATATATCCTTGTTTTCCAAGGATAATAACATAAATATAACTAAACATGAGAACAAATACCTCTAGTCTTCCCTAGACCACTTGGCATTGTTCGAATTCACATTTCACATAATATGAATAAACATAGTATATGAGGTATATCCCCATCCATATAATACCTTAATGAATACTTTATTTTCTCAAAACTATTCTATTGACTAAGTTCAATCTATAAACCCTAATAGGATTGAATCATAAAAGACAATAAAATACTTTTGACCACCTGGTCATCTTATGTCCACTGATATTCAACATAAGTTAATTTATGAACTCATATATAACCTCCTTTGTTTAAGTGTCACATAATCCTTTATCAAAAATCTTGAGTACGTCAATCATGTGGGCTAAGTTTTGAATCTCCCAACATACTCAACTTGGTATAAATCATGTCAAGAATACCCAACACTGGGTTAACTTTGTCCTCTATGAAAATGACACTAAAATAAGTTCTATTGAACATATAATAAGAACTATTACCTCCCATCTCCTAGTGTTCTTGTAGCTTGATTCGGTTTACTAGTTTCAATCTTGAAACATAGGGAAAATTAATTGTGTCTCCTATTCTCTTTCTCAAGATAGTTTTTATTTTAGTAGTGGTTGTTATTTCAAGGGGATATCTAGGTTTTCGCTTTTTAGTTTACTCATTCCTCTGAATAATATTCTAATTTGACAAGAAGATATCTATTTCACATAAGAAATCTAATCCCATGATGTATCATTGTCATTTCAAAATCATAATAATATTATCTCTCCCAATCTTTGTTGGGAAAAATAGTAATATATGCTCTAAGGGTAAGAATATATCTATGGATTTATCCTGGATATTCACTTTGGATTTAATCAATCCTTGACAAGATGAGTCTATAAAACCATTATCTCATTTCAGGTATAATTCACACCATGTTTTATTATCTTTCAACTCTAAAAGGATTTTGAGTCATGAATTATAAAATAACGAACTAGACCTAATGGTCTCTTTTTGTATACCAATTCTAGCTATGAAAAGATATAACTTATGCTCAATATCCTTGTATTTAACAAATATACTTTTAATAAACAAGAATCCATATATCTTAATAAATAAAGCATCTTTAATACCATCCTCTCTTAAAAGATAAACTATGCTTGTAGCATAAAATCTAATGCTATAGCTCAATGATGTATTAGTGACACAATGTTGCTCATATATATACACCAAAACCCACGCCTAGCCAAGCTCTCTATAGGCTCATTGATTTTATTTCATGAGCTACAGGAAAGATTTCATGGAAATGTTGCTTTTAATGGCACCAAGCTCAATGTTTTGGTTTCGACCTATCTATCTGTATAATGGCACTGTCTCTAGAACATGAAATTTACTAGTAAGGTAGAATGCATGATTTATTGCATATTGGTGGAAAATCCCCATTGATTACGACACCAAAACATACTATTAGCTTCCATTCATATTTTTCTTTATTTGAAACAATTTATAAGTTCCAAACTCATTCTAGTTCCTGTGTATGAGGATATTGTATATTATATGCATAGACTCGTAGTGATACATTGTTCTCTAATACTAGGTGTTGGGCTCACATGAACATTATCCACTATGAATCTTGTTGCATTATTATTTCTAACCAGACCTCATTTATACAGTTGTCCATACTCCAAAAATATTGTGCCTACGTAGTTAAATCTACACAAGTATTCTATGTCTATAAATTATCAAATAATCACATGCATATAACAAAGGTTACAAGAGGTAATCGTACCTCTATTCTATGCTATTATAACCTTCACAGAACGAACTGTGTTCTTCTCAAGTTTGTTGTATCAATGGTGCTTCTGTGGAGATCACAAAGCTTGATATCGTAACTTATAATCATGCCCTACTTATAAAGATCTAGATCTATATATATATATATATATATATATATATATATATATATATATATATATATATATATATATATATATATATTAAATGGTATGCCCTTTTGTTTAAGCTTCTTGTATCATGGATTGCACCATAAGAAGTTCATAGAATGTTGCTGAGAACAAATGACAAGTTTGGAACTTTGCTCCTTAGAAAATCCATTCATGAGCGCACTATATTCTTTACATATGAAATTTGTGTTTACTTCATGATCAAATTTCCCTTAAAATTGTCTGTCAGTAGCCTCTTGAAATTATGGATAAACAAACTCCTTTTGAAGACACGCATATGAAGAAGATTAATGGTCATCAAAGACCTCTATGGAATCGGTTAACACCACTACTCCCTCTCAAACCTCGATTAATAAGGTAGAGAAGGTGCATAAAGGAATCCCACAAAGGTTTTGAAGTAGTGTGGATAATGGTTTTTTAAGAACCACTCCCCAATCGAATTCAAAGCTCTTCCACTCCCTCTCCATATCATCATGGAGTAAGGGGTCAAGCTACACATCTTAAGGAAAGTGGTTTGCACTCAAATGCAAGCATACCACATTCTCTTGAGAGATCTCATTAATTTAGTATAAGTTAAACTTATACATCACATTAACATAAATTAAATATATAAACATATATATTTGTAATTTTTGCATATACGATGTTTACTAATGTCATTATTAGTCATTTGACAAGATGTGTGAATGGGGTCAAGGTATTCTCCCCCTCACAATCTTGTGTATACATAAAAAAACATATAAATGGGATAACATAATGGTATTTCAAATAGAAATTACCAAAATGAGATAGTTAAACCACTAATAATATTTTCTCTTGAATATAACTATATTCATATCAATCAAGGAATAATGACTATCGATCATTTCCATGTCGATGGTTGAACTACCTGACTTGGTCTATGACAAAACATAAACTTATTAGGTCTTTTGACAAATCAATGATTGTCGAATCAACACCAAACTTAAACTGGTTGGGGTCGAACACAACTTACCAACTTGATGATGATTCACTGATATAAAGGCATAGGACTAAGATGACAACAACTATTATTTCCCATACATCTATTCACTTCTCTCATATGATGCTCTCCCTCTCTTTCTCTAAGGGAAAAAACTTGTTTCTTGAGTTCAACATGCAATTACCCATCTGGTATTAGTGTATTGTTGGTCAGTTCATAATCCTTACAAAATCATAACATTTCAAAATCATATAATCACATGTCAATTCTATTCATATAAACATAATCTCATGAAATCATTGATTTTTCCTGACATTTTCACTAAATGTCAAATCATTAAATCATGTGTAATCATCTACTTAATTACTTAAAAGTAAAAAGTAAAACGTAGTCAGAATTATGGATGTGACATATCTCCCCCCATGAGATTCATCATCCTTGATGATCCAATGTATCCAAGACAATACTAAGATAAATAATTTTGTTCAATTTCTAAAAGCATAAATAATTGAGAAAATCTTTTCTATAAAATCATGGTAAACTTCCCATGTGATATTACCTTCTGCATATTGGTCCCACTGTCCCTTGCACTAAGTAATCTCTTTGTTACACAAGTGAAGCTTGCAAACTTCAAGCATTTTAAGAAGCTTGATTGTGACCACTCCTGGGTCTTGTACTTGTAAAACATTCTAAGAATATAATTGTCATTTGTTATATACTTTTCAAATATGAATCATAAAAAGCATTACGCCTCCTAGAAAAATATGGTAATAGAATGATTATGTAATCAACTAAATTGATAACTGAACAAAACTTCGAAGAGTCCTTCATATCTAGGAACTAGTTTTGAAGACTTTCCAAACTTTTATATAACTTTTCTACCTATCATTAACTTTTGCCAATCTTTTCTGATCAGCTTGATTTGTTCATCCATTCCTGACAACATTTTTGGACTAATTCTAATCTTATCTTCTAGCTTATCTCAGTTTATAGGAATTTGGCATCTTCTTCCATCCAATGCTTCTAATGGAGTCATCTTGATAGAAGAATTGTATATGTCATTATAAGCAAACTCCACAAGATGTGGATATTCTTTCTACTTGTATTTCTATTCCATGCAATACATTCACAATAAATCTTCTAAAACTTGAGTTACCCTCTCTATCTAACCATATGTCTCAGAGTGATAAGTTGAGTTATATTGAGTTGAGTTCATAGCACTGAAGGCAAATCTTGCCAAATTCATGGCATCATACATGTATCTCTATCAAAGATAATCTTCTCAGGAACTCTATGCAATCTAAACTCTTATTGCACAAACTTACAAACTAAAACTGGTACTTCATCCTTTATATTCCCAGGTATAAAGTGAGTTGCCTTGGTGAGTCTATCTACAACTACTAGAATAGTATTATGCATGTTTCTAGACATAGGAAGACCTTACACAAAGTCCATGCTAATGATCTACCACTTCCACTCTTGGAATATCATACAAATACAAAATTCCTATAGGATTCTTATGTTTATCCTTGACTCTCTAGTACTCTAGGCAACATGCTATAAATCTTGTAGCATCACTGTTCATTCCTTTCTAGTAATAAAGAGATTTCAAATTGACTAGGAGTTTAGTTACTCTTGGGTGACCTGATTATGGTTTGAAATGAATTTCCTTCCACACAAGGTTTCTTAATTCTATAAAGTTAGGGACATACCAAGTGTATTCCTCTATAATTTATTTCCCTACACAATCCATCAGAGGTCCATCCAAGACATGATAGAGGTGAACATTGCATAAAACATAGTGAACAACCAAAATGTTCTAGTTGTTATGTCTTAAAATGTTACCCTAAGACTTTTACATCCGAAGTTTAGCTCCTAGGTCCCTTAGATTTATTAATGCATGTTTAAAATGTATCCCAGAGAAAAATCCCCTAAAACCCATGTCAAATTGGGCTTAGGGGTGCATCTTGAGTTTAATCAAGCCCCAAAATAGGCCCCTAGACTTGGGTACACGCATCCTAGTCCAGACCTATTTTATCAAGACCCAAATTTTGGATGTCAGCTTGTGACTATTAAAAAGGTTTCCCTTGTCAACATCTCAAGTTTGAATTATGAAAGTTTAGCACAAATGCATATTTAAGTAGATTATTGACTTCATTTTAACTAGAGATGGATAATATGAACTTGTGATCTTATGCTAAGGATATTCAAGTCTTTCATTATGTTACAGAGTAGTATTGTGTTGTGTTTGTATGTGTTTATTACAGATTTGGCTTCATCAATCCTCTCCTCATGATTTGAAGGCTCTTCATCTCCGTGAGGGTTCACACCTACTAAGGTGATATCTATTTGTGTTTCAATCAATATATTTCATCAATTACCTTTTCCTTTACCCTACAAGGGCACACACTCTATCTAACAATGATGTTGGAAGGTTTGAATGCCATTCCAGGGTTTGACCAAGGCAAGCTCTTAAACACCACAACCCCCAACCTCTCTCTTGTGATTGCAGGTTACAGGTGTAGGATCTTATAGAGAGGAGTTGCAAGAGATCAGAGTAGAGGATAGAGATTGGGATATTCAGAGAAGTGCAGAAAATAGCCCTAGTTGGACACAGCCACCCACCCCATTGTCCTCAAGTTTTGCATCACTGGAATCTTGGAGCAAGTTACAGTCTGAAGCATATTTTGGTTCCAAGCCCTCAAAAAAAGTGCTACATCAAACATAGGTGCCCACCCTAGTGTCCCCAAAGTTTCATCTTTCCAGAATCCTAATCGTGGTATGTTTCTAATCTGCATTTAGTGCCTTCCTATGCAAGCATTTGTTGGGTTTCATCTGTTTGTTTACAATTTTACATAATTAGGGTTTGAGGCCTAATTGGATTAGGTTTTGACTAAATTATCAATCTATTCTATCTTTCCTATCATCTCATAGTGACATCATACTTGTAGTTGAGTCCTCTATCATTCGTAGTGACTTAGCTCAGTCTATGTCATGAATGTATGTGTGAAAGAAAGGTTTGATTGAATTTATTTAACATACATTTTTTGTTGCAAGTATGGGCCTAACTGGTGTTGTCATTGATGTCAACATACTCCTGTTGCATTAATGATAAGGATTGGATGAGCTGTGTGCTAAGGATATTGAGAAAATTAGTCTCAATTAGGAACAAGAGAAGAACAGGGAAGACAACAAAGTAAAAGTCCAAGATAGGATGAGCATCAAAAGTTTTGGTTTAAAGGGTTTGTAGATATATGTCTTAAGGTGGTCTAGTAGAGATTTTAGAGGTCCGCATGAAGATCTGAAGAAGTTGTGGTTGTTCAAGTAAAACCGGTTCTAATAGGTGTTCAGTGGTGACAGATTGAGACAGACAAGTCCGGTGAGATCTGGAAATACAGTATCATGTTCTGTAGATTTGAGGGAGTGCTGAGGAAGTCTTTGTGGAGTGTCAACTAGATTGGTTCGTGGTTAAAAGGTTCGTAAGCATCAATTCCTTTGTGACAGTGATGATAGACTATGTTCTTGAGGTTCCAGATGAAGGAGAGAAGGATTTCAGTAAGCAGATGAAGTGTGGATGTTCTTGGTGATTTAGGCAAGCTTGTGGTGGTCTTTGGATTGTGTCTAGTTCTTGTTGGTGGTCCTCATTGAAGTTGGAGTTTGCATTTGAAGAACAATTTTTGGATGATGGTATTCTTCCTGAGACAGGCTGACCGGATGAGTTATACATCTTGCAGATGTTATTATGGATGTTTGCCGACTTAGATGATCATTCCTAAGTTGATGTCTTGTATAAAGAAGGGATTGCGAAGTCATTTCAAAAGTGTCCTTATGGAGATGAGTATGTGGTAAGGAGGAGGAGAGAAAAAGGCAAAGCAGAAGTATTGAGCTTAATGGAATTGATTCAAGCATGATGAAGATGCTATTTTCCAGTTCAAGTAGGTGATACTTATTTCTTTGTAGACAGTGTGTCTCTTGTAGGCTGTGAGCCTCTTGTGAACAGTGTGCTCAGGCAGTGAGCCCTAATTGGCATGTGCCATTTGTTCTTTCTATTCTTCTAACAGAGAATACATTCTTGGGTTAATCACCCCATGGTTTTTCCCTTAACTGGGTTTTCCACATCAAAATCTTGGTGTCTCATGTGTTGATATATTTCCGCTCTTAATTTGTTGCATTGTATGTTCATGATTAATTAATTATTATGCTACTGAATTGTTGAGTGGAGTTAAGTGGGAAATTGGAAGAATGTTTTGCACAACTGATTCACCCCCCCTCTCAGTTGTGTGCCCTTAAATCTAACAATTGGTATCAGAGCCAAGTTCCTCTGAAAAGAGCTTAACTGCCTGAGGAGATCCAGGATGTCATCCTACAAGAAGGATAGCCCAAAGTTTGATGGAACCAACTTTAATCTCTGGAAAGGTCGCATGAAATGTCACTTGCAATGTATGGGAATGGTGAACTGGACCATGGCTACAGTACAGTATGTACCTCCACAGGGTGGTCTGAAAACCCAAAATGAAATCACAGATCCTGAAAACAATCTGCGGACTATAGAGGCTCTTCTAAGTGCATTATCTGATTTAGAACTCTCAAATGTTATCGACCTACCAACTGCTTATGAGATTTGGAAAAAACTGGAACTTCTGCATGAAGGAGATCAGTATGTTAAATGTGCAAGGTTACAGAGTCTGAAAGGGAAATTTGAAAATCTGAAGATGAGAGATGATGAAAATATTACCACTTTTATGCCAAGAGTGAATGAGCTGGTTTGTGGAATTAGAAATGCTGGTGGAGTCTTGGATGAGAATGAAATTGTTGGCAAAATTCTCAGATCCCTACCTGCTTCTTACAAAATCAAGGCTACTGCCATTGAAGAATTCAGAGCCCATACAACTGTCACAAGAGATCCATTGGCTGGGAAATTGGCTACATTTGAAATGATAGAGTTTGGAGAGGAACCCCCAAAGACTGAATCTGCATTCAAAGCCAGTGCCTTTGTAAAAGGTAAACAAAGGTTTGATCCAGGAGAGAACTCCTCAAGGAAACTATCATGGTATGAAAAAGCAAGAAAAGACCTGGAAGAAGAAGAAGCTGAAGCTGCTCACCTTGAAGCTCTTATTGCAAAAAGACTGCCAAGAGGATCTGGTAAGTATGAAGGAAAATTACCTTTTAAGTGTTTTAACTGCAATAAGATTGGTCATTTTTCCTCAAGGTGTCTGGAAAGATTTTCAAGGCCAAATTCTAACAAATCAAGATTCCAAAAGAATTGTTACTATGCCCATGAAGGAGATGATGAAGGAGTAACTAATGATGAATCAGAAATAGGAGACAAATCTGGAAGTGACTGGGTGTTCATTGCCATCAAGGAAGAAGATCCAATGCCCTCTGAATCTGTCAATCATAAAGTTGTAGAAAGAGCTCTGGCTGCCCAAGTTGAAGAAAAGGATGATTGGGTCATTGACAATGGATGCTTTCACCATATGATAGGTGACAAGAATAAGTTTATAGATTTGGAAAGGTATGAAGGAGGAGTAGTAAAATTTGGTGATAATTCAGCTGGTAGAATCAAAGGTAGAGGAACTATTTCTTTTGATGGAAAGAACAAGACCGGTAATGTTCTATATGTTGAAGGGTTGAAGCACAATCTTCTTAGTGTTGGGCAGTTGGTAGACAAGGGCTATGATCTCCAATTCAAGAATGGAAAGTGCAAGATCTTTGAAAGTTTTGGAACAAAGATTGCATCTGGTACCCAAACTAAAGGTAATATCTTCCACTTGGTTGGTACTGGTAAAAGTTACTTATTTGTTCAAGTTGATCAGAGTTGGTTATGGCATAGGAGGATGTGTCATGTGAATTTTGATAATATCATCAAGATAAGAAATACTCAGGCTGTTAGATATCTTCCAAAATTAGTAAAACCTACTAGCTTTTGCAAAGAATGTCAGTTGGGTAAGCTAAGCAGAGTCACATTCAAAAGTAAGGAACTATCTTCTACTGGATTATTGGACTTAGTTCATACTAATCTCTATGGTTTGGCAAGAATTAGGAGTATACAAGGTGATAGATACTTTATGTTGCTAATTGATGAGTATTCCCGGATGATGTGGGTAACCTTTCTAAAGGAGAAATCAGAAGCACTTGAGAAATTCAAAATATTCAAAGCCATGGTAGAGAATGAAACTGGATCAAAATTAAAATGTTTGAGGTCTGATAGAGGTGGAGAATTCACATCTGGAGAGTTCATAGATTTTTGTGAGAAACATGGAATAAAGAGACAGTTGTCTGCTCCTAGGACTCCACAGCAGAATGGAGTAGTTGAGAGAAAGAACCGAACCATCCAGGACCATGATGATGCAAGCAAATGTTCCTTAGATCTATTAGAGAGAAGCTATCAGCACTGCAGTCTACACTCCCAATCGAATTCAAATTAAAAGCAATACCGGTAAGACTCCTTATGAACTTTGGTTTAGCATCACTCCCACTGTGAGGTATTTCAGAGTTTTTGGTAGCAAATGTTACATTAAAAGGGATGAAGATCTAGGAAAGTTTGATGCTAGAAGTGATGAAGGAATATTCTTAGGTTACTCTACTCAAAGCAAAGCATACCAGTGTTATAACAAGAGATTGAGAAAGATTATAGAAAGTACAAATGTGAATGTTGATGAAGGAATTGAAAAACCCTCTAGGTTTTATGAGTATGATGAAGATGATTAGAATGGTGCTCTGATTCAAGGTACCCAAGCCTCTTCTGAGAAACAGAGTCAAACTGATCCGGTAAGTCAGGAAGAATAGATAAGTTTCAATGAGCTTGATCAAGAGTTAGAAGTGCAAGAAACTCCCAAAGTTCCAAGGTATGTAAGACTGAACCACTCTGAAGATTAGATCATAGGAGACAAAAGCAAAGGTGTACAAACAAGAAGAAGAATTGCTCAAGATTCAGATGAGTATTGTCTGATTTCAAAGATTGAACCTAAAACAGTGAATGAAGCCTGCAATGATGAAAATTGGTCTAAAGCTATGGAGGAAGAACTAATGCAAATTGAGAAAAATCACACTTGGGATCTTGTTCCCAGACCTAGAAACAAGAATGTAATTGGAACCAAATGGGTCTTTCGGAACAAACTAAATGAAGTTGGTGAAGTAATCAGAAATAAAGCCAGACTGGTCTGCAAAGGATATTCTCAAATAGGAGTTGATTTTGAAGAAACTTTTGCTCCGGTGGAAAGAATTGAAGCAATTAGATTATTTATTGCATTTGCTACTTTCAAGGATTTCAAGGTGTATCAGATGGATGTCAAGTCTGCCTTCATGAATGGTGACTTGGAAGAAGTGTACATTGAGTAGCCGGATGGATTTCAGTTGTCTGATCATGGTGATATGGTCTGCAAGTTGAAGAAGGCACTGTATGGGTTGAAGCAAGCCCCAAGAGCCTAGTATGAAAGATTGGACAAGCATCTTTTGAAGATTGGTTTCAACAAAGGTACTGCTGATAGTAACTTATATTTCAAAATTAATTATGAAAACATCTTGATTGTTGAAGTATTTGTTGATGATATCATTTTTGGAGGAAGAGATAGTATGTGTAAAAATTTTGCAAATCAAATGAAAAGTGAGTTTGAGATGTCCATGCTTGGTGAAATGAATTTCTTCTTGGTCTGCAAATCACTCAAACAAAGAAAGGAATATTCATTTCTCAGACCAAATATGTGAAAGAATTGTTGAAGAAATTTGAGATGGAAGATTCAAAGCCAATGAATACTCCCATGGCAACTGGATGTAAATTGAGCAAAGATGATGACTCTCCTAAGGAAGATCAAACTAAGTATAGGTTAATGATTGGAGGACTGTTATATCTCACTCAAACTAGACCAGACATTATGCAAGTTGTTGGTCTTGTTGCTAGATTCCAAGCTGATCCTAGAGAATCTCATGTCATGGCAATCAAAAGAATTTTTAGATATCTAAAGGGGATAGTTGAGTATGGTCTATGGTATCCTAGAGATCATGATTTTTCTCTTCATGCTTATACAAATGCTAATTGGGCAGGTGATGTGGATGACCGGAAGAGTACCAGTGGTGGAGCATTCTTTTTGGGGAAGAGATTGGTTTCTTGGCTAAACAAGAAATAAGAGGCAATATCTCTATCTACAACTGAAGTAGAATATATTGCAGTAGCAGGTAGTTGCACTCAAGTTTTGTGGATGAAGTAGATGCTAAGAGATATCAAAGTGGAGTATAACGAACCTATCATAATCTTCTGTGATAATTCAAGTGCAATAAATATATCGAAGAATCTGGTGTTGCATTCAAAGACTAAACACATATCCATCAAGTTTCACTTTTTGAGAGAGCAAGTGAACAAGAATGAAGTTAGATTGGAGTTTATACCCTCCAAGGATCAGATTGCAGACATCTTTACTAAACCTCTACCTAAGGACTCTTTTGAGTATCTCAGGGAGAAGTTAGGGGTTATTGCCCCTCTGGTGATGAACTAAGGTGCACTGTGGTGCATCAGTCCGGTGGATATCACAGTCATATCCTATGATCCAGATTGATGATGGGGAGCTACTACTTAGGGGGAGCAGCAGGTATGATTCTGAAGTATTGGAATTGCAAGTATGTGCCCTTTGCCATTGATGTCAAAGGGGGAGAGAAGACATGTGAAAAATAAATGGTTACTAATCAAAGGGGGAGAAGTAAAAGGAGAGAAGACATGTGAATGGTTGTTGCTGATAGGGGGAGCTGTGACAGTAAGGGGAAGTTTTTGTCTTGATAAAATAGTTTTTCACATCATATGTTACCATCAATGACAAAGGGGGAGATTGTTGTAAGTATGGGCCTAACCAATGTTATCATTGATGTCAACATACTCCTGTTGCAATAATGATAAGGATTGGATGAGCTGTGTGCTGAGGATATTGAGAAAATTAGTCTCAATCAGGAACAAGAGAAGAACAAGGAAGACATCAAGGTAAAAGTCCAAGATAGGATGAGCATTAGAAGTTGTGGTTTAAAGGTTTTGTAGATATGTGTCTTAAGGTGGTCCAGTAGAGATTTCAGAGGTCCGCATGAAGATCTAAAGAAGTTGTGGTTGTTCAAGTAAAACTGGTTCTGGCAGGTGTTCAGTGGTGACAGAGTGAGACAGACAGGTCCGGTGAGATCCAGAAATGCAGTATCATGTTATGTGGATTTGAGGGAGTGCTGAGGAAGTCTTTGTGGAGTGTCAACTGGATTGGTTCATGGTTAAAAGGTTCGCAAGCATCAATTCCTTTGTGACAGTGATGACATACTGTGTTCTTGAGGTTCTAGATGAAGGAGAGAAGGATTTCAGTAAGCAGATGAAGTGTGGATGTTCTTGGTGATTCAAGCAAGCTTGTGGTGGTCTTTGGATCATGTCCAGTTCTTGTTGGTGGTCTGCATTGAAGTTGGAGTTTGCATTTGAAGAACAATTTCTAGATGATGGTGTTCTTCCTGAGACAGGCCGACCGAATGAGTTATACATCTTGCGGATGTTATTATGGATGTTTGCTGACTTAGATGATCATTCCTAAGTTGATGTCTTGTATAAAGAAGGGATTGCGAAGTCATTTCAAAAGTGTCCTTGTGGAGATGAGTATGTGGTAAGGAGGAGGAGAGCAAAAGGCAGAGTAGAAGTATTGAGCTTAATGGAACTGATTCAAGCATGATGAAGATGCTATTTTCCAGTTCAAGTAGGTGATATTTATTTCTTTGTGGACAGTGTGTCTCTTGTAGGCGGTGAGCCTCTTGTGAGAAGTGTGCTCGTCTAGTGAGCCCTAATTGGCATGTGCCATTTGTTCTTTCTATTCTTCTAATAGAGAATACATTCTTGGGTTAATCACCCCGTGGTTTTTCCCTTAACCGGGTTTTCCATGTCAAAATCTTGGTGTCTCATGTGTTGATATGTTTCCGCTCTTAATTTGTTGCATTGTATGTTCATGATTAATTAATTATTATGCTGCTGAATTGTTGAGTGGGGTTAAGTGGGAAATTGGAAGAAAGTTTTGCACAATGGATTCACCCCCCCCCCTCTCAATTGTGTGCCCTTAAATCTAACATATTTATCATCCCCACTTTTCATAAATAAACATTTTGGTGAACCTGTGTTTTTCTAAACATTGCCTCTTGCTAAGTGTTGTAAACTAGACATACATTCATACATATCATATTCATCATCCTACGTTCAAAAATCTTGCATACATTTGAAAATTTTGAAAAAATTAAGCATCCTAGGCTTGCATTAATGCATAGTTTGCACTATTTTTATTACATTTTATTTAAATCATTTAAATTTCTGATATATACGTCAGGTCTAAGATAAATTACAACAACTCGTCATTTCATAATCATTTACCTTGCATTTACATACTTTATTTGCTAGGGTTTTGCTTAAAATTTTGTATTTTTCTCATAACCTAATAATTTCAAAAGCTAGAGTTTGTAGCTAAAATCTTGTTTCAAATTTTACTAGTCATTTAAAACACTCTTTAAAATCTGATTTGGACTTAGTGTTTCATCATAATGTGTTTTTACACTTACATTTCAAATTTTACATTTACACATTGTGTGTTTCAACAAAAAGACGCATATTCATTCATCTTTCCTTAACAATTGACTTGCATTGGGCATTGTAGGATCTTTGAATCCTTTTCACATCTGATATGAGTTATTTTTCACATTAAATCTGATTAGATTATGTTCATTAATCATTTTGCATATTTTCATGGCTTAATTTCACTATTAGGGTTTCAAAACTCATTGCATTTTAATTACATTTTGGCTAATCTTTCATCTAGCATTGCAAGATTGGTGTGTTGTGACAAATTGTGCTACATTATTAGACTGATTAAGGGATATTAAGTTGCTGCACCTTGTCACCCTTTTAGTTTCTTTAAATCTTTTGTGCATCCACATTGAAAAAGTGAAAAAAATGAACATTTTAGGTGCATAAACAAGGATAAATTGTTGTTATTTCATTGCATTCATTCTAAATCTCAGATCTTGCACCCATATTCAAGTATATATTCATTTGTCATTTGAAAACTTTGCATTGTGTGAAAACTGGCATATTTTAATTACACGTTGTGTATTTCAACACTAGGTGTTCATACACCTTTTTCACATCTTTTTGATAAATCTGTAAAATCATTAACTTTGCCTTGTGTAGTACTCTTTCCTCCTACCACTATGTTTGTTGTGGACTCTGCATGTCTTTTAGTACCCATTTCCCTCAAACAAGTGCTTGGGTGTGAAATAGACTCACATCTAGGGTGTATTAAGTATCATTGAACTTTGCATGAGTTGTCTTACTAGATCTTATTGTATATTTATAATATGAGACATTTCATTATGGCATCTCCATCTCATTGCTCTTTCATATCTTTACATGCATATATCAAAAACTTTGATAATTTCTACAAATTTCTGAATATGAATCCTCAAGTTCTCACTTATATACAAGCTATGTATCATAAGGATATATTTAAATGCTCTTCATTTGAAATCATTGATTATGTATCTAATTTTGACAACTTCATAGCTTTCATGAATACATACCCTTTGGTAGTAGAAGATCTAAAAAAGTACATTTCCATGAATACTATTGAGAATGATGAGGGTGAAAGCTCTTCTTCTCTCAATGCTTTGGAACTAATATCTAAAATATATGATGATGATGATGATTCTATAAGTTATCCTACTCCTCCTATAGTTAAATGTTCAAGAACCTTGGATGAGAAGACCAGGGAAAGCTCTACTTTGGTTGTAAATTTAAGTCCTTTAGACATTTCTAATGATACGATCACCACCAATCTCCTTAACAACATTGTACCTTCCCTTAACCCTGATGCTCTCCCTTCAAAAGTAGAAGCATTGATGGATGGAAAAAGGTATCTCGCATTAAATCCTTTAGGGATAGATGTTGGGTATAATCGAGAGGAAAACAATATTAATTCAATATCATTAATAGACTTATCCCACTCACTAAGGGGATAATGGATAAGTTTACTAATGTCCCTAAGATGATTGTGTGAGGGGCACCTAATCCACCTTCTTGTGTAAATCTAGTGATTACGGTTCAAGGTGATCCACAACCACCTCAACCCCCAAATTATATTCTAAACTATGCAAGACAAATCACTCAAAGAAGTCAAGGTATTCAAAATGTGTTGTAGCATCCCATGATTGCTCACACCTACAACACTTGTAATAACAAGAAAAGTAAGCTTGAGCATCACATGTGCATTTCTCTCTTCCATCTTCTCAACCTATGCTCCCTCCACCACCTCGTATTACTCATAAAAGTGGTCAAGAATATGATCCTGTGAATAGCTTCACGCTACTCCAGCTAAGATCTCTCTTTGGAATTTAATACAAACATCACCTACATACCATGGAATGCTCCAAGAAGCTTTACAAAAGGTGATTATACCACCCGATATTAAGACAAATGATGTAGCAGCTCTATTAGATTATATGCATGTGACAAAAAATGGATATTCTGCTTCAACAACATGAAATACCATCAATTAAAGTTGAAGACAAATATGATCCACTTATAATCTTTGTCACAGTAGATAAAAATTTGATAAAGCAAGTTATGATTGACAATGGATTGGCTCTTAATGTTTGTGGCATTAACTTACTACACAAAATCAAGATTGACAAATCTTTAATCAAACCAGATAGGCTTATCATTCATGTCTTTGATAATGTTGGTAGACAATCCTTGGGTACCATAACTATACTTGTAAAGGTTGGACCTGTGACATTATCTACCATTTTTCTTGTCATGCCTGGTTCACTTTCATATAATATGATTCTTAGAAGACCATGGATTCATGCCATGGGGGCAGTTCCATCTACCCTTCATCAGTCAATAAAGTTTATTTATCAAAACAAGCTCTACACCATTGAAGCCAATCCTGAATCAAATAGTTGTTTACATATTGAAATGCAAAAACAATATAACAATCATAAGAGCCTAAACAACTTACAGGTTGATTCATCAATACCTCTTGCCATAGATAGTGTTGTGAAAGACTCTAAACCATCAAATGCACTTTTTGGTGATGATTGGGCTTCATTAGATTTTACGCAGGCTCCTTTATGGGGGACTATAAACTTAATAACTCTGACACATGAAAAGTTGCATCAATCTCATCTAAGCAATCTTTGGAAACACCTAAGAAACCTAAAGTCTCCTTGGTAGAAAACAAAGACAATACTCTTACTTATACTACAAACTATGAGACTTATGAGGCCTCACCATCCTCTAAAGAAATGGACTCTCTATATGGTCGTGGATTTTAGATTTTGTACAAAAAATGTGACTATGCAAGTAATGGTTGTGGTGTAAATCAACAAGGAATCAGTGTACCTTTACAGTTGCTAGAATTAACTACATAGCCGGTATTGCATACCATTCTTTGAATACCACCAAAGCCTATCTTCATCCTAAACTTAATGCTAGTACAATATCAACAAGACCAAAATTGCATGCGAGATATCCTGAGTTGATAGACAAGGATTGTCCACTAGGAAATTGTGATAGGTGAAATTTGCAATGCAAAGAATAAACAAAAGCAAATGAAAAACAATACAATGTACCTCCCTTTGTACAAACAAATTTCCCTTCACTGATCGAGCTTATTGAAGTGCACCCTACTTCAATTGATTGCTCTTTGCTTTCTTGATTATGTGGATTGCTCAACTAAATAGCATAACTTTGTGATATGAGGATAATGATATCCAGGATGATTTCATCAGAGTAAAGTTGTATGAAGATTAGAGAGGATTAGATGGTTTGGAGAACATTTTATTTATAGACCCTCAAGGATGAAGATCAACGGTTGTGGATGATCTAAGAGATCAATGGCTAAGAATGGTTGAGAGGATGTGCACAAATGAGAGAGTGACAGGTCTCCTTGTCCTCTCATGCATCAGGGGAGTTAATAGAATTGATTGGAGAGTTGACTAAGTTGATTGCTTAGATGACTGAATTGATTGGGTAGTTAACTAAGTTGATTGACTAGATGACTGAATTGACTAACCTATTAACTGATTTGATTGATTTATTTAACTAATTTGATTGATTAGTTATCTAAACTGATTGAGAGTGAAATATGGATGAGAGGGAATAATAGAAAATTAAATAGATAAATTATTTAATTTCATGGACATGGATAAAGAAATAAAATATTAAATTTTATTTATTTTGAAGAAATAAAATACCAGCTTTAATTAAACAAGCAATTTAAATTTATTTAATTAATATGTGGAGGAAAATTGATTTAATTAAATAATCAAAATTATTTAATTAAATATGGAGGAATAAATTGATTTAATTAAATAATCAGGATTATTTAATTAGCATGGGGGATAAATTTGATTTAATTAAATAATTAAAATTATTTAATTAATATGGAGGATAAATTGATGGTGATCGATAGATGAACTTAATCAAATAATTAAGAATGATTTATTAATGAAGTATGATAGATGAAAGCCTGATCTAGGAACAAGTCAATTTTAGGTGTCTACATTTTGCCTCTCTTTGTGATGGTTTTGCAAAGTAACATCATTTCAAAGAAGTTTAAAACGTAGTGCTATGTTGGATAGAAGCATATTTTGGTTTAGAAGAACAAGATGATTGGATTAGAAATTATGATGCCCCAGTCGGGTAGAAGAAGTACCTAGTAGATTAATTAATAGTTTGAATGATGTCCCCTCGAGAGGACAGACAAATTGGAAGAATACGGGTGTGCTCTTGAAATGATAGATGTGAAGATGAGAGGGAGATAGAAGATGAAGAACATAGAGAAAAATGAAGAAGATAAAAGGATGGATGATAGAATGGTGGTTTTATGAGTAGTTATGCTAACTTGAGTAGAGCAATCTCATAGTTTGATATAGCACTAGACATTATGCACCAAGGTATAAGGGCCATGGTGATGATGTGTCATGTGCACCCAACATAATACAACTTTGTTGAGCCGTATGAGGAAGGATACTTAGAGAATTAAAGTCCTAATGCACAGAAGGTATGATATGACCTTAGATGCAAAGGATAATGCTCTAACATACACAAGATATGAATATTAGCTATAAAGATATGGATTTGATACAAATGCAAGATAAAATGATGACACACACAAGCAAGCAAGCATGCATGCACAAATGATACAAAAACAAACAAGGTATTGCCCCTGTCAAGCTATAAACCAATGATTGATGGATTGATTGATTTAGTTATGATGATGATAGTGTTGTCATTGTGGGGAATGATATATCCCTAGATCAACACAAGGATGTGGGAATGATGTATCCCATTGATGATTGATTGATGATGATGATGATGATAGTGTTGTCATTGTGGGGAACGATATATCCCTAGATCAACACAATGATGTGGGAACAATATATCCCATTGATGGTTGATTGATTGATTTGGTTTACGACAAGATTAGGATCAAGACCAAAGGATGTGATTGGATGATTTGGCTAGATTGATTGACTAGATTGGTATGGATTAAGGATGACTTGCATTTGGTTTATTGCTTGGATTTTTTTGAATATTGGAGTTTTTTTGTATGTTTGGGATTTTTTTATTATTTTTGGGATATTTTTAAGATTTTTTCAGTGTTTTTGGATATTTTTGAGATTTTTTATTGTTTTTGGATATTTTCAAGATTTTTTATTGTTTTTGGATATTTTTGTGATTTTTTATTATTTTTGGATATTTTGAGATATTTTTATTGCTTTTAGATATTTTTGTGATTTTTTATTATTTTTAGATATATTTTGTGATTTTTGATTGTTTTTGGATATTTTTGGGATATTTTTATTGTTTTTGGATATATTTGTGTTATGGGATGGCATTGTATTGCAATTTGGATAGCCTTGTTGCTAGATACCAATGACAAGGGAAAACTAAGTCTAGATGCAAGGAGGAAAATGGGATGAGATAAGTGGACCAAAGGATGGGTGATAACAAATGGGATGGAAGACACAATAATGGGATGGATAAAAGGGTAGGTGATAGTGTGTGGGATGGAAAGCTCATGATAAAGGGATGGAGAAATAGATAGCCAATAGAGGATGGAATGGATGTATGTTTCATATGTGAGCTAGGATGTGCTCTCCAAAGACTATGTCGCATAGGAATAACATGCCCCATTCTAGGTAGTATGTTTAGGATTTTACATGATAAAACTTAGGACAAGAGGATGATTGAATTGGTTGGAAAGGATGAGGTATATCAAGAGATTTTCTAAAGTATTTTTCAACATTTTTCCCCTATGTCATTATCAAGATCAAAAAGGAGGAAGGGAGGATGGATGGATAGATGGGATATGTATGTGGATAAAATGGCTAAGGATGGTAAGATAGGATTTGATACGATGAGGTAGATAGGAAGGAAATGATAGGTTAGATGAGACAACATGCCCCCAAGTGTAAGACACATAGACAGTCAAACTACACATGACACCTGTTTCCCAAGTTTTCATCATGGTACTTATCCAACGCGCCTATTTACCAAGTTTTCACCATTCGATGAAGGGATTTCTCTTTATAGGTAAAAGCACAAAGCTATGTCACACTTTTATAAAGGAAACGGCCAACGTTGATCCAACTTTTAAACTTGAATCACTAAAATGTGACATATATGTTTTGAATTTTGAAATGATGTAGACTAATAAAATATTTATTTATTAGTATATTTTATGTTTGTATTTTTTTATAAAAATTTAAAAATTATTTGAATATAGTTTTTAATAAATTGACACTATAATTTAGTTGCTAATAAAATGCTAAAAAATGAAGTTACATGAGACGTCAATCTTTATATAGTAATTTTTTTTTCTTCAATTTTTTTGTGTATTTCTAACTTGAAACTTTAGTGCATGGATATATTTTTTTCCAATTTTGATAAATATATATTTTTAGATAAATAATAAAATGTGCATCTATTAAAATGTAGTTATTTCCATTCGACGTCAACTTTCATATTAACTATTTATCTAAAATAGAAAAAAATTATACCATCTTGATATAGATTCTTTTATCTAGTGCATCATATTTTTTTCAAATTTTTTTAATAAGTTTTACCATTTTTCCTTGACATGGTAATTGACCTAATGTTTTGTGCTGATAACCTACTTTTAGTAAAAATAGAAAGGAAAATATAAATAATAATTAAACTATATATATATATTTGAAAACTAAACTTATAGATCTACAAAAGGGTATTTTTATATTTTTTTAAAATGTTATTTACACGAGTAGAAGTTGTTGAAATATCAAGTTTTTCAAATAATTTTATTTTTTTGGTAAATTGGCCTCATAGTGGTGCTACATATGCATTTAGCCAACAATTTTAGTTGGAAAAGTTGTGGACATATCTAACTTAACTAGAATGAATCTTACAAGATCATATGTTTGACCAAAATTGATTTTTAGTTAGAAATACTTAAATTCACTTGTGTTGATAAGCCCGCTGAAAGTGTGACACGACTTTGTGCTTTTACCCTTACTATTTTGATTTTTTTCTTTTTTTTCTTTTTTTTTCTTTTTTTCTGGAATACTTGGATGGAATAGGTGGATATGGATAAGAAGGACTCAAGCATCTAGTTCTAAGAAAGGTGATAGTCCCATTTACAAATGGATGATGCACATGGACCATGTCAAATGTCATTATGCTCATAGATGTTGGTAAGGGATTGCATGAGAGGGAGGTGAAGTAGGTAGATAATGGATTATGATGTTGATTATGTATGGAAAGATTATGCAAGGATGGATGGGAGATAGTGGATTATGATGTGGATTATGGATGGAAGAATAGTGGATTATGATGTGGATATGGAAAAGCATGGACCATAGGGATATGATGGGTGAAATATGCAAGATAATGGATTAAAGATGGGGAGATGAAGGTTTGTGTCCGGATAAGGTACCATTAACCTTGTAAATCCTAATATTGTATTTATTCTATTTATTATATGTAATTTGCAATTATCCATGAGGTGATGTACTAGTTTCACTAGCAAAGGTAATTTTGGAGTCATTCGAAGTTATTACGGAGTGACTTTTACTATTGGCAAATATAAAAACTCATGGTAAATGAGAATTGGTGTGCTCCCTTGAGGAATATACTATTTTTAGCATGTATGACAATTGTCATAATGTTTGGTGAGTGAATCTATGATAGATGCAAGTTGTCATAAGATAATGTGATTCTATGATGCATATGATGGATATGTTAGTTGTATATTTGCTATATTTAGCCCAAGGTTCCTATCTTGGAAAGATACTCTTTTGTTGGAATCTATGATAGTTATGACGCGTCATAAGATGCTATAAGAGGCTAGATTTAGTCTTGGACACCCAACTTTTGCATGGCTATTTTTGGACAAGTGGAAGGTGCTTGTAAGATGGCATTTAGTATTTGTATCTTGGGGAATCTCATGAGAGAGAAGGTGAACGCCTAAGATGAGTTAGAAAATGTTTCTATAAGTATTTGCCATGTATTAGTTGCTGCAATATAGATTTTAGGTACTCATGTGCTGTCAGAATGCTGTTGGATTGAAGACTAGTGGAGAGAGTTGAAGTGTTGTTGTATTATAAATCATTTTCAGATTAATACAAACATTGGGCCTCTTTCATATGTGGAGGTTTTTACCCGAAAGGGTTTTCTCCATGTTAAACATTGTGTTATGTGTTCATATTTCTGATTTTGCATTTCTATGAAGCATAGTTTTGTTTCTGTGTTACAATCTCCATTAATAACACATAGTTAAATATTACAGAAATTTATATTGAATCAGATTTCCATTGAAGTAGTGTTGCTTTCATTTCTAATATCAGAGCCTAGCAAGCTTTGACTCTTCGGTGGTAGTGTGGACGTTGTAGCTGCAGTGGGAGATTTGGTTGTGTTTGTTTTGCAAATCTTGTGTTGTTATTATGGTTGCATCCACCTCTCATTTGGACATTGAGAAGTTCAATGGAATGGGGTATGAGTTGTGGAAGCTGAAAATGGAAGATTTGTTGGAAGAAAGAAACTAATGGTTGGTTGTCTAAAAAGAGAAGAAACCCGACGATGTCTCTCAAGATGAGTGGGATAGACTAGATAAGAAGGCATGGGGAACCATTCGGTTGTGTCTTTTAGACTCTGTCTTGTTAAATGTTGCAAAGGAGGAGACTGCATACAAATTGTGGAATCGGTTGGGTGAGATCTACCAAGCCAAGAGTATGGTAAATAAACTTTATTTAAAAAGGAAGTTGTTTTCTTTGAAAATGAAAGAGTGTGAGTCAATTGTAGAGCATTTAAATTCTTTTAATTTGTTGGTGAGTTAGCTTGATTTAGTAGATGTTGAAGTTAGTGATTAAGATAAATGTATCTTACTTCTTTATTCTTTACCTGAGTCTTGGGAGAATGTTATTCTTTCTATCACTGCTAACCTTGCGGATCCAAAGTTGGATGCTTTTGTTTCAGTGCTACTGTCATAGGAATTGAGGAAGAAGAGTTCGGATAGTTCAGGGGATGCTCTCAATGTCAAGGGAAGGTCTAAGGAAAGGGGACCAAAAGGAGATCAAAAAAGGGGCTAAGGACAAGTCCAAGGGCCGGTCTACGACACCTGGTAAAAAGAACAAAGTTAAGTGTTGGAATTGCGGTAAAATGGGACATGTGAAGGAGTGCAGAAACTAAAAGAAACAATGGGAGAGTGCTTCGGATAAGTCCTTGAATGCAAGTGAAGAAGTTTTACTTTCTGCATGTAATCTTGTTTCTAATGATCACTAGTTGGTTGACTCAAGGTGCTCGTTTCATATGACCCTGCATAAATAATGGTTCTCCACATATGAAGAATATGATGGAGGTAATATCTACCTTGGTGACAACTCTACATATCTGATTGTCAGGAAAGGAAAGGTATTGTTGTGTTTTAGTGATGGGAGGATTAAAACCCTCCCTAGTGTTTTGCATGTTCCTGGACTAGCTAGAAATCTAATTTCAGATTCAAAGTTGAATGATTTGGGAATGCATGTGACATTTGACAAGCATGGTTGCAGATTGGTGAGAGGGAACTTGGTGGTAGCAAAGGGGAAGAGATTGGGAAACCTATTCAAGATTGAAGCCACTTCAGTTTGTAATGTCTCCTATGTATTTGAGGCTACTACTGAAAATACATGTATGTTGTGGCACCGTAGATTGGGCCACACAAGCAATAATGTACTAAAAACTATTAAGAATAAAAATTTGTTGGATGGTTTCTCTTATTCTGATGAGCACGTTGATTTCTGTGAGCATTGTGTTTTTGGTAAACAAAACAGAAAATTATTTCCTTTAGGAAGCAATAGAGCAAAAGAGAAATTAGAAATTATTCATACGGATGTGTTTGGACCTGTGGATAATGAATCTATTGGAAAATTTCGTTATTTTGTCACCTTCATTAATGATGTATCCAAATTTACATGGATTTATTTTATGAAACATAAATCTAAAGTTCTCACTAAGTTTAACGAATTCAAAGTCTTAGTAGAGAACCAATCAGATTTAAAGATAAAAATATTAATATCTGACAATAGAGGGGAATATTGCTCTAAGGAATTTGATGAGTTTTGCAAGCATGCAGGTATAATCAGGCAAAAGACAACTCCGTATACACCACAATAGAATGGTGTTGCAGAAAGGATGAACAGAACAATTATGGAAAGAGCCAGAAGTATGCTTAGTGATGTATAGTTGGATAAATGTTTTTGGGCAGAGACTGTGTGTACTACTTGCTACTTGATAAATAGATCTCCTTGTAAGGCTCTTGATTCAACACCTTATGAAGTGTGCACAGGTAAGAAACCTTCTGTTTCACATTTAAGGGTTTTTGGTTGTGAGGCTTTTGTTCATGTGCCTAAGGAAAAGCAATCTAAGTTGGATGCAAAGGCTAAAAAGTGTAGATTCATTGGGTACGGTGATAATGTGAAAGGTTATAAGATTTGGAATCCACTAACCCACAAAATTATGTTTTCTAGAGATGTTATTTTTAGAGAACTTAGATCTATTTCTGAACCGGAGCAGCCAAAAGAAAAAGATGAAAAGGTAAAAAAGGTGCACTTTGATTTAGAGCAGCAAGATGCACCTTAGGAAGAACAAAATGATGGATTAGGGGGTGAAGAAGAAGAAGAAGATTTGAGTAGTTCTGATGGAGATGAATTTGTTGTGATAGAAGAAGTTGGTACAGATGATCATGCATAAGAACAAGTAGAGTCTCTTACTCCACCCTGATGCAGAGGCATCCACACTATAACCTTAACATACAGCATGGATGTCCGCAACCCATCATCATCATCATCATCCTCATCATCATGTTTTCCTTAACACTGTCAGCATCATCACATTTACTGTCGCCGACCGATATCCTCCTGATGACAAGCCTTCGCCCTTTCGCATGTCAACAGCATCATCACATTCGGTAGCATCATCATGTTCGGCAAGCGCGAACATCCTCCTGACGTCCACTGTTCATCTCACTGACAACTTCGACCTTCACTATCTTCAGCATCATGATGTTCAACATCATGTTAATCAGCAGGATAAAGAACATCCGGTTCCTCCCATTTGTCCTGATGATGACAAACCTTAACTCCAAGCACCGTCCCCTCGATGCTTACGTCACCCCGATATCCTGATGACGTATATCCTGATGATGATGACGTCACATGCAGCTCCTCAATATCCTGCTGCTCTAAAATATCCTGATGACGTATATCCTGATGATGATGACGTCATATCCTGCTGTTGGCCAAACTTAACTTTTTCAGCCCGCGATCAACCTGATCTTCTACCTTATGCCGATACGCTCCTCCTCGGCAACTCCTGATGATGATCACCCCGACGCACTTTCACTTCATGCACTCGACTGCATCATGTTCATCTCCACTTATCCGGATGACGATGCCCGAAGCGACTGCAGGATATTCACCAAATTATCCTGATGATGCCGTTTTGACAAACTTCCAGCCTTAGCGGATTTTCACCGTTTTGATCCGCCGAACCTCCTGGGATGACTTGATCCACTTCCAGGGTGATCTTCCAAATTCTATCAGCTCGACCTAGCACATGCCCATGCTAGGGTCTTCAACATCTCTCGACGGCGATCCTGCACACCTGCATGCAAACAAACTAACTAACTCCTAACCTACTGTACATAACCATTCCACCGATTCGACGAATCAACCGGTGGAATGGATCAGCGAATCCATGAAACCACCAAAACAGCAAATCGATTAAACAATGGAATTCAACAGAGGATGAACAATAACAGGATCTCTTTATTGATTTCAACAGATGCTATTACAATACTCTGTCTCTCTCTCACAAAGTCTGATCGATGATATGCAATACCAACTGATCCTCATGCTTAAATAGATTTTCCTTCGAGTACTACTGACCCGACTCCAAGCAGCTGGGAAATCTCTCCAGGCGGCTGGGAGATCCAACCGGTCCTACAGCATGACAGCTATTCTAAGAAACTAACTAAAAATAGTAAATCATGATCAGCATGACCTTATTACATGCATTTGGTCTTATCAGACCTTCTTGAAAACATAAACAAGACTCAAACTAACTAACTGCCTCATGAAGGCCAGCTGTCAGGTAGGTGCTCCTGCACCACACCCTTGAGGAGATCCACAAGACAATGAAATCTAGATGATAGGTATAGCCCACCAGATTTATGTTGTGTATATGCTTTATCGAGTACTAATGATGAACCTAGATCCTACAAGGAAGCTATTTCTGTAGATGATAGTGAGTCTTGGCAGCTAGCCATACAAGAGGAGATGATGGCTTTAGACTCTTGTAATACTTGGGATCTTGTTCATTTTCCCAAAGGAAGAAAGGTCATAGGTTGTAAGTGGGTCTTCAAGAAGTTTGGAACAGATGGGTCATTGGAGAAGTACAAGGCTAGACTGGTAGCCAAGGGCTACTCCCAAAGAGAGGGAGTTGATTTTGGTGAGATATTCTCTCCTGTTGCTAAATTGACTTCTATTAGATTTCTCTTATCCATTGTTGCAGCTTATGATTAGGAGATTGAGCAAATGGATGTTAAGACTACATTCTTACATGGAGATCTTGAAGAAGAAATTTATATGCAACAGCCTACAGGTTTTGAGGTAAAAGGAAAAGAACATTGGGTTTGCAGGTTAAAGTGGTCTCTTTAAGGTCTGAAACAGTCCCCTAGAATGTGGTATCAAAATTTTGACTCATTTGTTTTGAAATTGGGTTTTGTTAGAAACGAGGAGGATCATTGTGTTTACATTTATTGTGTTGATGATTTTATACTTGTTATTACTTTGTATGTTGATGACATGTTTTTCTGCAATACTAAGGGCATGATCAGTGAGCTTAAGGCCCAACTTTCAGGTGCATTTGAGATGAAGGATCTTGGTGCTGCAAGGTATATTTTGGGAATGGAGATTAGGAGGGACAGAGTTAATAGAAAACTTTGGTTGTCACAAAGTAAGTATGTGAATACTATTTTGTAGAGGTTTAGTTTGTAGGACTATAACCTAGTTAGAGTTCCTTTACCCATTGGTACTAAGCTTTCATTAGATATGTGTCCAAAGACTGAGGATGATATTGAGGATATGTCTAATGTGCCATATGCTAGTGTTGTAGGGAGTTTGATGTATGCAACAGTTTGCACTAGACCAGATATTGCCCAAGCAGTGGAAGTTTTGAGCAGATTTATGTCTAACCCTGGTAGACAGCATTGGAACTATGCAAAGAGGGTGTTTAAATATCTTGCACGTACTCCTAATCATTGTTTGGTTTATTCTGGTACTAATAGTTCTGATAAATCTTTGGACATACAGGGTTATGTTGATGTAGAGTAGGCAGGTGACTTGGATAGTCAAAGGTCCACTAGTGGCTATGTGTTTACTCTGTTTGGAGGTGCAGTGAGTTGGATGAGTAAGAGGCAACCCACAGTTGCTTTGTCCACTACAAAAGCAGAGTATATGGCTACTACTTATGTCTCTAAGGAGGTAGTTTGGTTGAGGAGACTGTGTACAGGTATTGGTTTTGATTGTAGGAACATTCAGATTGGTTGTGATAGCCAGAGTGCTATCTGTTTGGCCAAGAATCCCATGTATCATGCTCAGACTAAGCATGTTGATGTTCAGTATCACTTTGTTCAAGAGTTGGTTGCAAATGGAGAGATTGAGCTAAAGAAGATAGACATTCAGGAGAATGTTGCAGATACATTCACTAAGCTTATGAGCACAAAGAAGTTCATGTGGTCCAGAGAGGCAATGGGCCTTGTTTCTAGTGGTTGATTATTTTCATTTGATTTCCTATGGGTTGATTTACAATGTATAATGTCAAGTGGGAGAATGTTGGGATAAGGTGCCATTAACCTTGTAAATCCAAATATTGTATTTATTCTATTTATTATATGTAATTTGTAATTATCCATGAGGAGATGTACTAGTTTCACTGGCAGGGGTAATTTTGGAGTCACCGGAAGTTATTATGGAGTGACTTTTACTATTGGCAAATGTAAAAACTCATGGTAAATGAGGATAGACATCCTCCCTTGAGGAATATACTATTTTTCGCATGTATGACAACTGTCATAATGTTTGATGAGTGAATCTATGACATCTATAAGTTGTCATAAGATTCTATGATTCTATGATGCATATGACGGATATGTTAGTTGTAAATTTGCTATATTTAGCCCAAGGTTTCTATCTTGGAAAGATACTCTTTTTCTGGAATCTATGATGGTTATGATGTGTCATAAGATCTTGTAAGAGGCTAGATTTAGTCTTGGGCACCCAACCTTTGCATGGCTATTTTTGGACAAGTGGAAGGTGCTTATAAGATGGCATTTAATATTTGTATGTTGGGGAATCTTATGAGAGAGAAGGTGAACATCTAAGATGAGTTATAAAATGTTTCTATAAGTAGTTACCATGTATTAGTTGCTGCAATATAGATTTTAGGTACTCATGTGCTGCCGAAATGTTGTCAGATTAAATACTGGTGGAGAGAGTTGAAGTGTTGTTGTATTGTAAATCATTTCCATATTAATACAAACATTGGGCCTCTTTCCTGTGTGGAGTTTTTTACCCAAAAGGGTTTTCTCCATGTTAAACATTGTGTTATGTGTTCATATTTCTAATTTTGCATTTATGTGAAGCATAGTGTTGTTTCTTCATTACAATCTCTATTAATAACACACAGTTAAAGATTGCAGAAATTTATATTGAATTAGATTTCCATTGAAGTAGTGTTGCTTTCATTTCTAACAGTTTGTGGAAATGTTGTGGAATGGAAAGGAACCAAGGCCAATGGTTGCACACACCGAATGGGATTTTGAAGCTTTTGATTAGAAGGAGGTGTAGGAAGTAATGGACTTGTTTTCGTGGGGGATGGTCGATGTAGGAATTTAGGTACCCACATAGACTTAGGATTTTTATGATTTTTGAATTGGGATTTATAGGGTGAAGGAATTTGGGATTTTTGGATGAACTGAGATTTTTGGGATTTGTGGGATGAAGGAACTTGAGATTTTTGGATGAAATGGGATCTTTTGTATATTTAGGATGTGGATGCTTCATTTGACTTGATTTCTTCTTGCTTAGGGACCCAAACCATTTTATTTTTAGACTTTTCTTGTGAAAGTAAGGGCTTGGATTTGGTGGTGAGGTGAAATGTTAAGATAAGGAAATGGATGTTCTTGAGGTATGGGTGGATATAGATAGGGGTTAACAATGGCAAAAATGGGATACGTTGTTGTAGGGTAACATGATTGGTGATTGGATTAGGTTGGGTTAGATGCTCTTGAGGCATGGATTGATATAGATAGGGGTTAACAATGGAAGAAGTGGGATAGGTTGATGTAGGGGTAACATAATGTGTGGTTGGTTGGTATGAAGTTAAGGGGGATGACACATAAGATTGAGGAGGGTCTTCGGTGATAAGATGTGCTAAGGGCATTTGGAGCACTTTATATTTTTCCTTATTGATAGGATCCAATTTGTTATAGTCATGTTTAAGTTTTTGCATCGATGTCTCAAGAGTACTAAGAGATGTGTATGATGAAGTTTGGTATGATAGTGACATGCGTTGGATTGAGGGATGGGATCCATATAGGCATTTAAGTTCCTCTATGTCTGCATGATCTGGGTATGATTAGGATATTGGTTGAATTGGAGATGCAGGGAAGTTTAACCTAGGCTTATTGATTATCAAGACCATTTTGACAAGTGATGGATTAGATGGGGCTCAAGAATGGGATTATAATTATGATGATGAGATGGGTGAAATTAATTGGATTATGGATAGATTAGGATTATGGTGTGGATGATTTGGAATGATGCCCCCTTGAGAGGATGGGCAGGGGTGAAAGATAGGGTAGCCTATCAAAATGAAATGATGTGGATAGTGATTATGAAGATGTGGATAGGACAAGTAGGATGATGAGGGTTTGGATTACGATGAAGATGAATTGGCTTAGGATAAATTTGATGACAAGAATGTTTAGGATGATGTGGAATGTGTTATTATGTTGAGAGCTTGACATAGGCAATATTCAAACAGAATATTTCACATGTACATGCAAGAATTACACACACAAGACACAATGGCAAGTTTGTATTTCAAGATTGATTTGTATGATTATGAAGACACTTGAAGACACATCAACAAGCCTAATATTAATCAAGTGGGTATGGCCAATAGGTCTTAGTCTAGGATACACAAGTGGTCTAGGGATGTCCCCAATATACTCAAGGTACAGGGCACCCAATTCTATGAAATGAAAGTGAAATAATGCCACACAACTAGGAGAAAGGGGTAACCCACCCTTTACCTTCACTTCCCCAAGGTATAAATTTCTTGGGGGCTTATCCCTAATGACAATATTTCAACTTCTAATAGGTGCGTCTTTCGATTCACTCCTCACTATTTATACTTTGTTAGAACACAAGAGTTGAGGTCGTCCCTTGGAGTGGTGTGTCTCCAAAAAGGACTCCTAAGAAGGGTGACAAAAGTAAATAAAGTGGGTGCTTTTGATCTTAAAGATCACCTTGTGGTGCAAGGAGAGAGCATAGACACACACTTGACTCACACTCACAAATGTTAATTGACCCTTAGAAATGGAAATGTATTTGTGAAGATGAATGGATTAAGGGATGTTTCTAATTCTCAAGATCACACAAAGTGCATGAGAAGAGCATACACACCCTAAATTGCACTCAAATCCACCAAAAAAAGAAAGCACAAGTTCTTTTAAAACCCAAAGCCAAATGTGAGAATTACGACACAAGTTTATTTTAAGCCCAATGTCAAAGTGTGATTGCAAACAATGGTTCGTTTTAAGCCCAAATCAAAATGTGATTGCAAACAAGGTTTTTTGATAAATGAAAAGACACAAGTTGGATTGTGTTCACCTATATCTGATGCTAAATCTGATGCAAATGTTCTGCAATGCCTTATGTCCTTGTAGATTCCACCAAAACAAAAAAAATAACAAAAAAACTTGCAAACCCACTTGTTAGGTGAAAAATGAGTAATCTAGAAAATTTCTAAGAAAAATGATTAGTTACAGAAAAATGGATATGATTATCAAATTCTACATGAAATTCTATGTCATTTCAAAAAAAAACCATCAAATGTCGTTAAGAAATACAAAAGTTATGGCGATTTGAAGTTATCAAAGAAAGGTTGACTTTGACTAATTACACCTAAGAAATTTGACCAAATTTGTTGATGAAATTTTTACCACTGAAAAGTACATCAAAACAGCTTTCCAATGACTATATTTTGTGATTCTGATATGGTTTTCCCAAGTTGTGCAAAAAGGAAAAAAATGCCCTATTTTGGCATGTAGAGGGCACGAGAAGTAGTCTGGTTGTTTAGCTAACAGCTAATGGTTAAACTATTTTCTAGTCACATTGATAGTTTAATGCTAGTAGTTAATCCTGGTGTTTAAGGTTGTAGCTAATCCCTTGGTCTAAAATATGACCAAGGGCTAAACAACAAAAAAAAAAATTAAAAAAAGAGCTCGTTTGGTTTTTTTTGGCATTAGGTTTTGTGAAAGTTGTTTTTGTATTATTTTTGGCAGTAGTTTAATTAAATTTTTGTTTTGTTTTATTTTGACTCGTTTATGTGTTTGGTGCCTGCTTATGCAAGGATGAGGGTTTTAGCAGGCAGCAGGGGTTGTGTATAGGGTAGGCTGGGCAGCAAGGGGTGGGGAGAAGGGTTGGCGGGGTAAGGAGAGTGCAGGAGGTGGGGAGAAGAGAGGCACAGAGGGATTGGGGTAGAGAATGGTAGAGTAGAGGGATGCAGAGGGGTGGGAGTGGTGTGGAGAAGCTGCACCATGCGATGGAGGAGGGGTGTCGAAGGAGCGGGGTAAGGGTTCTTAAGGGTGGCAAGGTCAGGGGTTTATGGACTAGGCGGGATGCAGGGTGCTTAGGGGTGGTGGGGTTGGGGGTTTATGGGTTGGGCGGGATGCAGGGTGCTTAGGGGTAGTAGGGCCGGGGGTTTATGGGTTGAGTGGGAGGGTGGTTTGGTGGGAAGGGCAACGGGTGAGGGTTACAGGGTGAGTGGGGGCTAGGGAGCATTGGTAGAAGGGGGTGAGTGGGAGGCGGCTAAGGGGCCTGCAAACAATTTTAATTGAAACTTAAATAAAACCTAAAGTTTTTTGTTGTTTGCCACGAGCTTTGAATTTCCTTATTATTGACTTTTTGTGTTAATTTTGAAACTAAGTGTACAGACCTATGGCCTGCCTAAGCAAGTGGTCATATGGGTCCGTATAGATCCGTACAGTACAACCTGTGCAAGGGGCAGAAAATTAAAAAAACAAAAATTTACAATAACATAAATATAGGGTATTATATGTCAATTTTTACCTGCGAGGCCTCCTGGACTCAACAGTGAGCTTAGTTTTCACGTAGGAGCCAACCTATAAAACTTGATCACTAAAACTTAACAAAATAAATGATGTGAGATCGACAAATCAAAATACATAAACAAGGGAATGCATGAACAAGCTAACGACGAGAGTTAGACTACCGAGCGTGCCAAAATGTGATAGGTGAAATTTGCAATGCAAAGAATAAATGAAAGCAAATGAAAAAGAATATAATGTACCTCCCTTTGCACAAACAAATTTGCCTTCACTGATCGAGCTTATTGAAGTGCGCCCTACTTCGATTGATTGCTCTTTAATCTTTTGATTATGTGGATTGCTCAACTAAATAGCATAACTTTGTGATATGAGGATGATGATATCCAAGATGATTTCAGCAAAGTAAAGTTGTATGAAGATTAGAGAGGATTCGATGGTTTGGAGAACGTTTTATTTATAGACCCTTAGGGATGAAGATCAACGGTTGTGGATGATCTAAGAGATCAATGGATAAGAATGGTTGAGAGGATATGCACAAATGAGAGTGACAAGTTTCCTTGTCCTCTCATGCATCAGGTGAGTTAACAGAATTAATTGGAGAGTTGACTGAGTTGATTGCTCAGATGACTAAATCAATCAAATCAGTTAATAGGTTAGTCAATTTAGTCATCTAATCAATCAACTTAGTTAACTACCAAATCAATTTTGTTAACTCCCCTGATGCATGAGAAGACAAGGACACTTGTCACTCTCTCATTTGTGCACATCCTCTCAACCATTCTTATCCATTGATCTCTCAGATCATCTATAACCGTTGATCTTCATCCCTGAAGGTCTATAAATAAAACATTCTCCAAACCATCTAATCTTCTCTAATCTTCATACAACATTACTCTACTGAAATCATCCTGGATATCATCATCCTCATATCACAAAGTTATGTTTTTTAGTTGAGCAATCCACATAATCAAAAGAGAAAAGAGCAATCGATTGAAGTAGGGTGCACTTCAATAAGCTCGATCAGTGAAGGCAAATATGTTTGTGTAAAGGGAGGTACATTGTATTGATTTTGATGTATCTCTCATTTATGTTTGCACAAACAATACAATACACACATATTATATAAATGAGAGATACATCAAAATCAATACAATGTACCTCCCTTTGCACAAAGAAATTTGCCTTCACTGATCGAGCTTATTGAAGTGCACCCTACTTCAATTGATTGTTCTTTGCTCTTTTGATTATGTGGATTGCTCAACTAAATAGCATAACTTTGTAATATGAGGATGATGATATCTAGGATGATTTTAGCAGATTAATGTTGTATTCATAAATATTAGAGAGGATTAGATGGTTTGGAGAACATTTTATTTATAGACCCTCAGGGATGAAGATCAATAGTTGTGGATGATCTGAGAGATCAATGGCTAAGAATGGTTGAGAGGATGTGCACAAATGAGAGTGTGACAAGTGTCCTTGTCCTCTCATGCATTAGGGGAGTTAATTGAATTGATTGGAGAGATGATTGAGTTGATTGCTCGGATGATTGAATTGATTGGGTAGTTAACAAAGTTGATTGACTAGATGACTGAATTTACTAACCAGTTAACTGATTTGATTGATTTAGTTAACTAATTTGATTGATTAGTTATCTAAATTGATTGAAAGTGAAATATGGATGAGAGGGAATAATAGAAAATTAAATAAATAAATTATTTAATTTCATGCACATGGATAAATAAATAAAATATTAAATTTTATTTATTTTGAAGAAATAGAATATTATCTTTAATTAAATAAACAATTTAAATTTATTTAATTAATATGTGGAGGAAATTTGATTTAATTAAATAATCAGAATTATTTAATTAAATATAGAGGAATAAATTGATTTAATTAAATAATCAGGATTATATAATTAACATGGGGGATAAATTTGATTTAATTAAATAATTAAGATTATTTAATTAATATGGAGGATAGATTGATGGTGATCAATAGATGAACTTAATCAAACAATTAAGAATTATTTAATTAATGAAGTATGATAGATGAAAGCCTGATCTAGGAATGGATCAATTTTAGGTGTCTATGGAAATATCCCATTGAATCAGGTAACTATTTCTCCCTCTTCAAGCCGCACTCATTGTATAACCTATTCTAGTTGCTCTCAAGGGTGGCCTCCTCCTAGATATATATGTTGTTAGAATTGTGAGTTGTGTTCCCCCGTGTTGTGCAATGTGTTATTTCTAGGTCTCTTTCGATGACCCTTGATACTCTTGTAAGGTCAAGGATACAAGGAGACCACCTCTGTTGTGAGCATTCTTCTATTTATATCATCATTCTTCTATTATTCCTCTCCTCTATTTTATTGTTGTGTGCCGTGTCTTAGGGGCATAACATTGCATAGGGTGTTTTGGAGGCATCCTCCTACGTGGTATTCCTAAAGTACTTGTTACCTCTTTGTTCCCCCTTGGCCCAAATAGCCATCATGAGTTTGATTTCTATTTTGAAAGGTTAGAATCTTGTTTCACAAGTTGGCTCATCAGAAAGTAGGTCTTTCTTCTTATCTTTTCATTCATGTAAAGTAATCCTTAAGCTCTTAATCATAATTATAACAAGGTAAATTTTAAGTTTGTCATACATACATGTATTAAAAAGATTTCCTATTATTGTAGAGTCGTGTGTGTTATGAGTTGAAAAGGTCAAAATGTACTCATTCTCTATGGAGGTAATCATATTCAAAAGAGAAACTGAGTCTAGTTAAGATTTTGAAGTGTTTTGGTTAAGTTAGATCGTGAGTCTAGGGTTAGGTTTCTTTTCCATGTTATGACTACTGTGCAGGATGGAAGCATGAAAGCAGTTGTTTCCTATTGCATGGTAGAGAAAGGGAAGAAAGAGAAGTTGTATGATCTATTTATAGTATTCTTAAGGATTCAAATATCTTCAGAAGCTCAGGTTTTACATGGGAATGTGCTCACAAGGACTATGAAGAGGTTGTCTTGAAGTAGTCAAAGGCCTTTGTGAACCCTAATAAGAGATAGCAAAGACAAGGTGAATGGTGTAAAGCTCTTAGGATATGAAGAGACAGTAAGCATGCAGGGTTTTATGAGAAAGATCATGCAAAGATCTATGAAAACAAGAGAAAGCATTATATATTCATGTTCTCATATTAAGGAAAAGTTTAAGAGACAAAGGTACCTACAGAGATTTAGTGATTAGTGCACGAAAGAGGTCTGCTCTATGTCATTGTCTTGGAAGACCATGAAGAACCATTTTGTGATCTTCTGAATGTCTACATGTGCAAAAAACTAAGAATGTGGAGTCATGTATTATACCCTTACAAGATAAGTGCAAGTTTTGTTTCTCTTTTAGTTCATGCATGGAATGGTTCATTTGGCTACTTGAGATCAAACTCTGTTAGTCAAGAATGCATAGTGGTGAGGTCTCATAGGGTCGTCAATGGTTTGACAGATCCTTTAATAGGTGAAAGGAGACCTCTACATGAATAGTGAAGGGTCTCTGATCAAAACAAGAAGGCACACAAGGTTTATTAAAGATTCTTACAATTGTAAAATAGTTTATGAGGGGTTTAAGGTCTATCAAAGCATGTGTAATATACATGGGAGAATGGGGTTTTCTATAGAGGTGTTTAAACCTTGATAGAGGTCTGTGATGACCTAGAAAAAGTATAAAGAGGTGTGAAGACAATCAAGTTTCATTTCAAGAAGAAGACAGATATTAGCATGAGTTGTGTCTATGACAAACCCTAGAGGTGTAGCATAGCAAGAGGAAGAACAATCAACTCGAACAGTAGAAAGTACTATCATGACAATGAGCAGGAGCAGTAGTCCATGAATCAAGAGAAGCCTATAGGTTGAGAAGGACTGTCAAGAGGAATTAAGAGGCATGTTATCCATGAAAACCATGTTAGGGTCTGATTATGATGCAAGGAAGACTAGTTTTGATAGTGAGTTTAGTTCATATGAAAAAGATATAGTCTATGTCAAGTGTAAAAGTCCCTCCATAATAACCTCTCTCAACTTGACATAATAACGCAAAATATGTATTTTGACAACATTATGTTGAACACAAATGAGGCATTAAATGCACTAATGCATTTGTTGTTAGAATAGTCAAACAACTGAGTTGATAAAAATTGAGAGAGGTTATTGTGGAGGAAACTAGTATCTAGCTCTAGGTCCAAACAAAATATTCCTAGGGGTCACAAACTCTAAGAAATGCTCTATGAAAGTTTCAATAGTTATTTGTTCTTATGTCTCTTAAGAGACTTTGCCAGAACTGTGTAGGTTGGAAGGATTGAGACACTTGGGGAATAAAATGAGGCCTCCTCTACCATTCACAAACCCATCTCAATGTGTTGGCACTATAAATTTAGTCACGTGAGGTGAAGAACATAAAATATGACTCCTTGAAACATTACACAAAATGTCACTGAGGCATTTTACAAGAATGCATTCATTATTAGCATAGTCAAATAGTTTTGAGTTAATAAAAAATGAGAGTGGTTCTTATGGAGGCAATTGACATGTAGTTGTAGGTCTAAACAAAATATTTGTAGGTGTCACAAATTTCAACAACCATTGTATCAACATTTGGTAGTTTTTTCTCTTATGTCTCTTAAACTTGACTTTCCTAGAACCATGTAGGATTGAAGGATTGAGACACTTGGGAAATCAAATGAGGCCTTCTCTAGCATTCAACCACCCACCCTGACATGTTTCCACTATCATTTCAATCCCATGATTTAAAGAACATAAACTATGACTCCTGACAACATTACAATAAATACCACTGAAGCAATTTGCAAGATTGCATTCATTTTCGGCATGGTAATCCATGAAAAACATTGGCATTGGAAAGTCCTTTTGGATACCAAATCTTTAGTTCAAATTTTTTTTTAAAAAGGACATGACCTGATTTCCAAAAGAATCAGAGAAAAGCACATCAAACTTAGATACATCATTACTATAACCTCCCCACACCATTATATCATCTCTATCCACCATAGGGATGGGCCAATTGTTAAGCTTCAATTGGAGAACATCACAAGCCTTCTTCAACTCTAGAAAAGGAGGCAAAAGGTATCTCCATTTTAAAGAAGAAACACCCTCCTCCCATTAGTCCCTAACCATAACTCCCATATTGTCTTCAAAATGTGATACCAAAGGCCTTAATCTATAAATGTCTTGCAAGGCTTTATCTTCTAAAAAACTATTTGTCCAAAATTTTATTTTATCCCCTCTCCCTAGTTTCCATTTCATATCAAGGGATATTAGCTTGCAATAGATTCTTATGAAATTCTATATATTAGATCCATGAGGGAGAGAATCTACTTCCTTGAAAATCTCATATACCATAGAAGGAAGATATTTGGATTGCAGGACCTTGCTACAAAACCTTTCTTTCTCCTCATATATCCTCTAGCATAGTTTTGATCCTAGTATTTTGTTCATCTTTTTGTATTGTTTGAACCCTAATCTACCCATATTCTTAGCCTTATAAACATCATCCCATTTCCCCAAGCTATAGTTATGAGAATTCTCACTACCACACCAAATGAAATTTCTTTGCATCTCCTCTAGACCTTTAGCATGTTTTACTAGGAATCTAAAAAATATACATGGTGTATATTGGGATTGTGGCCAAAGATGCCATGATTAAAGTAATTCTATCAGCTAATGAAATCCATTAGCCTTTCCATGATGCCAATCTTCCATGAACTCTATTAATAACATTCTTCCATTCTAACTCTGAACTCTTTCTATCTACAAGGGGCATCCCCAAATATTTTATTAGTCACTTGTCAAGCTCAAAACCAAGAATCCTTTGAACCTCCAATCCTTTTTGGCATCTATCCTTTTAAAATAAAATTCTTTGTTTGCGAGAATTCACCTTTTGTCCAGCTACCAACTCGTATTGCATTAGAATTTTCTTGATAGATTTGGCTTCTCTTGCAATGGATTCTCTAGATAGAAGAGTGTCATCAAAGAATTGCAAGTGAGAAACATTCACCCTTTTAAAGACCTGAAGCCCTTTTAAATTATCTCTCTCCATTTCGTTATTTAGGGATCTATCAAGAACCTCAACTACAATGAGGAATAAAAAAGGGGTGAGTGGATCACCTTGTCGTAATCCCCTTTTGTCTTAAAAGAAATTAGTTGGGGAACCATTAATAAGCAAAGCATATAAGACTGAAGATATACAATTATATACCCAGTTACACAAATCTTCACAAAATCCAAACTTTCGCATAACTTTGATCAAGAAATCCCATGAGATTCTGTCATAAGCTTCATTCATGTCAAATTTAATGACCATACCTTCTTTTTTCTTCAATTTCATTGAGTGAAATAGTCTCATGCATTATGATGATGCCATTCATAATATGTTTATCCTTTAGAAATCCACTTTGCTCTTTAGAAATAATCCTCTCCAAGAATTTCTTAATCTTGACCCATGGCCTTAGAAACAATTTTATATATTGTATTACACAAGGCAATCGATCTCAATTCATCAAAAAAATTGGAGCATTAACTTTAGGGATCAAGGAAACATCTATGGCATTCCAAGCTTTTAAAACTACTTTTCTACCTATACACTCCTTAGTTTCCTTCTAGACATCTCCCGCCACTACCTCCCAATACTTTGAAAAAAATCTTCCTAAAAACTGTCTGGTCCTCAAGCCTTCCGAGCCTCCAAAGAGAAGGTTGCATTGTAGATCTCTTCCACTGAGAAAGGAATCATAAGTATCTCATTATGCACTCCCATAATTAGACAAGGGATATTCCTTAATAATTTCTCTTACACTTCATTATCTTCCTACGTGGTTGAGTCAAATAGTTCTTTAAAGAATTTCATACCTTCCATTCTAATGGCCTCTGTATCTTCAACAACATTTCCTAAAGGCAATTCAATATTGACTGTCTTATTAATCTGTCTCCTTATATTTGTTGCCAACTAAAAAAATTAGTGTTACCATCCCCCTCCTTCAACCATTTGACTCTAGATTTTTTATGCTAGTAGATCTCTTCCATCCTCAAAATTTTGTTTAGGAATTCCAAGCTTCTTAGTTCCTCAGTTAATCTGTTGATTGGACTATTAGCGTCTACCTTTTACAAATTTGGTTACACCTTGTTTTTTCTTTCGAATATGTTACCCATTATGTCCCTATTCCAAACCTTAGATTATCTTTCCACTTCAACCATTTTTTTCTAAAGAATGAATCTTTTACATCCTTTAATATCTACCTTCCACCACTTTATCAATGAATCTTTGAAATTAGAATGTTCATAAAAAAATTCTTCCATTTTAAAAGTATATACTCAAGACTTTTTGCCTTTATTCATTGTTAATTCCACTAGCCAATGATCCAAGCCACCATAATGCACTACCCTAGAACAAAGGAATATAGACGACAGTAACTAGTCTGAAGAGACTAGGAATTTATCTAATCTACACAAGATATTTTCATCCCCTCTTCTCCTATGATTCCAAGTTAACCACCCAAATTTTAGAACAATGTCTAGCTCTGCTAATGCTACCTCCCCACACAAATTTCTAAAATCCATAGTACCAATAGAAAAGGATGCTTTGCCACCTTGCTTTTCCTCCAGACATAGGATGGCATTGAAATCACCACCGATAACCCAATTATCTACTATGTTAAAATGCTTGAAATCTTTTAATTCATCCCAAACCCTTGCTTGTTCACTATTGGTGTTAGACCTCTAAACATTTGTAACAAAAAATGACTCATTTCCCACAAATCCTTAAACCTAAAAGTAATAAAATTTGGGGTCTAGAACACAAGCATACATGTGAATCTATTTCTATTCCAAAGGACCTCAAGACCACCAGCCAAGCCATCTATGTTAGCCATTCCTCCATATCCTATGAAGAACCTCCTTAACTCCATCCTTAGCCATCTTGGTCTATTGATTCAAAACAATATTAGGAATCTCTTTTCAAAGAGCTACTTCAAATGGTGACACTTTTCTAGGGCATTCAAGTTGGAGATATTCAAGCTAATGATTTTCCTTATTTCTTAGTGCTAGGGAGGCTCTTGCCTCTTAATTTGATAAATTTCCTCATAGAAGCCTAAGTACTATTTCCCAAATCCTCCAATGCCTTCATCTTTTCCTTTCTGACATTTGTTTTCCTCCCTTTACAATTGCTCTTTGTTAGCAGGTCAGGTTTTAGAACAGGTATCGGGACAGGGGTACCAAAAGAAACTGGAGAAAGACTTCACTTTTAGAAAAGGCATGAGACAAAGAGGAAAAGTCATGACACTTCAAATAAGATACATATAAACTTATGAAATAGAATATAGAAAGAAGAAAGTATTTGTAATGAAGCAACTGGAGCAGAGAATAGACCTGCCTAGTTAGTATTTTGTATATACATATATAGTTATTGTAGACACCCAAAAATAACATAAACTCTTATTTTGCCTTGTCGATCATACTTTTGTGTATTTCGTCCAATTTCCCTTATTTAATTAAATAATATTAATTATTTAATTAAAGATAATTATTCTTCTAAATCAAATTATTTCTCCTATCTCTAAAATTAATTAAATAATATTAATTATTTAATTAATCAAACTATTTCTTCGAAATAAATAATTTAATTTAATTTAATTATTCTATCTATCTATCTCTCAATAATTAAATAAATAATATTTAATTATTCTCTCAATTATTTCCTCTCATTATTAAATGATATAAAAATTATTTAATTATCTACCTCTCATCCTCTCAAGTTAAATACATAAATCAAAATTTATTTAACACATCTTCTCAAATTAAATAAAGTAACTCAAATTTATTTCTAATCTCACGTTGATTTTTAAAATCTTTTCTTTTATTTCCTCTAAATCATTTTTAAATCTTTTCTTTTATTTCCTCCAAATCCTTTTTAAATCTTTCTTATATTTCCTCCAAATCTTATCTTATTTATTTCCTCACATATTTGAATGATAAAAAATCAAAATCCTAAATATGTGGTTTTTAATCTCATTCAAATCTCCACCTTGAAAAAAAAAAGTAACTTTGAGTTAATAAATCAATTCCCTTGATTTTCTTAGTCATCTCATCTCAATCCCTTGATTTATGCATGCAACTCCTTGATTTTTCTCTTGGCTTGTTGTCTCATCAATTTTGAACCGTTGATCATAATTCCAATCCTTTTCAATCTTAGCCATTCATTATTTTCCAAGAGAACTATACAAGAGCGTGTATCCCAAGCTATTGGACATCAGATCATTTTACAGCCTTACTCTGTCGTTTCAATTCTCAATCTTTGAAGAATTTTATCACTTGATCTTTTAAAGCACTCCATCATTCAAGTCAGCTTGTTATGCAAATCTGAGAGCAATTCCATATCATGAAGATCATGATATTTGAACAATAAAGCTTTGGTTTGATTGTTCATATAGTTACATTCATAGTTTTTATTATCTTTCTCTATTGTGCGTACATTAGATCTGTATTTGATTTATATTCATGTTAATGTATTATTGATTGAAGTACATTTCTAGTGTTACAGTTATATACAAAATATCTAAATTAATAGTTGGATTTTATAATTTATGTGTGTGGTTATGACTATCTTCTAATGTATATGATGTATAATTGTTTATTATTTATGATCAGACTTATTCTAGTACCGTGTCTTCTGGGATATAATTAAGACTATACAAGAAGTATCAGGATACAAGTCTCTAAACTATACCAAGCCCAAATTCTCTTGCTAACATTGGTTCCATTGCCGATACCCTGGAAAGAATAGTAAAATAAATTAGACTTGTCTGGAAGAGAGGAGAGAACAACAGAATAAAACCTTCATCAGACCCTAAGGCCACCTCTATGAGAAGGGGGTAGGCCATTAGGGGATGATAAATGTAAAGGGGGGAGGACCTTGGAGGTCCTTGTAATGACATGATTGTTCAGAAAATTCTTTTGAAAGATGATATAGGAAGGAAAGAAATCTAGAACAAATGCATATATGGGGATAAGAAAATCTAAAGTAGGGAGAGAGATATCAGAAATCATTCAATTAGGAATAGAAATGAACATGGAGGAAAGAAGACGAAAGCAGACCTAGGAAAGGGAAGAAAGATACCAAAAAAGGGAGAAGGAAAGAAAGGAAATAGAACAAGTGGAAAGAATGGTAGAAAAATCTTAAAGAAATGTGGGTAGCATGCTAAGAAGGGTGTCGTTGAGCATGCCAACATGGGTGCAGCTGAAATTAAGAGAGGAGGACAAAAACCAGAAGTCGTTAATACCACAACTAAACATAAGGATGAGCCACTGAAACTAGACCCAGAGGATTTGTTAAGTAAACTAAACATCATTAGTAATAAAGAGACACAATTAAGATCGAAACAGTATAAGGAATAGATGTCACCTCCAGACTAGGAGTCACCCCTTGAGCCAGTCATATCATATATAGGAACCAACAAAGAGATAGAAGGAAGCAAGAAAAGAGAATTTTGGACAATTCATATAGTCAATTAGGATATTTTAAATAGTAAACATTCAGTTGGGTGGGAAACCATAGGAGGGAGAAGTGAAGGTGAAAGAACAATAGAAGAAATTAAAAATAGTCACATATTAGGAAACAAAGGTAGAGATACTACTAGTCCGAAGGAAAAGTCATCAGACAAAGAAGATATGGCCACATCAAAGAAAATGCAAGTCCTCAAAAGAGATACCAACAATGCTGCAAAACATGTATTTCTATTATAGACCATCCGGTGGAGTCAGAATGAGAAAAGAGACATCATAAAATTATTTGACTTTATTAGCTCATTAAGAGAAGAAGCGTTAAAGTGGTACAGGAAGATGTACCCCTAGAACTTCCAATAGAAGGAGTGAGAAAATTGAGGGAATTGTCCCAGAGAGATGATGAGTCTATCTTAGAATTTGGTAAAAGATTCAAAGAAGTGGTTAGGTGATTAGATGAACCACTAAATGATAAACAAAAGAGAGATTGGTTCCTATCAGCAATAGTCTCATAATTAAGGATGGCCCTAGATGGTAGAAGTTTCAATTAATATTTAGATTTGGTCACACTAGCATGTCAGATAGAGGGGTAATCCTAGAGAAAAATAGAAGGAGAAAAAGAAAATAGGAAAATGGAGAGACTGCAACTAGAAATGGACAAACTATGGTTGATGCAAGAACTGATGAAAAGAGAGATTGACCCACAAAGGCCTAGTATTTGGTGCTCCTATTGTGGCAGAGAAGGCCACCTTTAGAATGACTGTCTAATAGAAATAGGAGAAAAGAGATCAAATTCCCTAAGAGTGGACCTCCACCCCATTAAAAAACCAAATTCAGTATACTGTGGGGTATGCTAAGAATGGGATAGACATGAAACTTCAAAATGCCCATTCAATAAGTTCTGAATAAATGAAGAACCAGATCATGACCAAGAGATGGCCTATGTAAAAGGCTTGGCAGAAAGACTGTTGTATGCACCGGATCATGGCTATCGGGCCCCATCGTGACAAAGAAGTGTCAATGCTATTTAGGGACCAAGAAGCTACAATGATAATGGACCGTTCTGAGGAGGAAGAGGCCATGGAAGAGGAAGAGGTAGGTGAGTGGATGCAACTTTCTTTAATCATGGAAAATTGAGACAGTATGCCATAGAATGATGGGGGAAAAGAAGAAACAACGTAGATTTTGTGGTGAAGAGGACCATGATGCATTTAATTGTGAGAAGGCCTGATAGCACTATGATGCACAGAACCAAAAAGACAAACAGACCAATTTTAGATCCACAAGAGGGGCTAGGATCCTTCAGAAGACACCCAAGGAGTCAGAAGAAGGAAAGAAATAATGCAAGAAAACTGGGAAATTTGATAGATACATGACAGAAGAAGATTCCATCGAAAGTGAATACCATACTGACTCAAGAACTAGGAACTAGAGTAATGTTGTAGTAGTAACTCAGAAGGGCACAGATATAGGGAAACCAACCTGAGAAACCTTAGAAGAAGAGAGCAGTTCTGAGAAAGAGGATGAATTTTATCCCACTAAGGAACAACATGACCAGATTGTTGAACAAACCAAGTGGATTCTGGAACAAGAAGAGGAAAGGGAGAAACTAGAACAAAGCTACTTTATAGAACAAGAAGTAAAAATCCTCAAACAATTTGTAAAAGTAGCAAGTCAACAAGATGTTATCACTAAACTAATCCAACTTAGTAAATATTGGAATAAAAGAAATCTACCTCAAGTAAGGATAGTAGGGAGGCATTAGAAGTTAAGACCAATCATGATTGAACTCCAAATCATACAAAATAAAATTCCCAAGGTTATGATTGACTTAGGGTCGGATGTCAATCTGATTCCCAAAAGAATATGGGAGCAGATGGGAAAAGCCCCACTAGAACCAACTCCTTATAGCATTAGTCTAGAAGATGGTACCGGAATGAAGACTCTGGAAACATGGAAAAATGTGGAGGTAAATGTGAAAGGAGTAAAATAATCAATTAACTTTGAAGTAGTACCTTTGAAAGAAACCTTTGATTCATTTGATGCCCTCCTAGGACTAAGATGATTTGTGGACTTTAAAGGGATCATTGATGCCAGAAAGGAGGAGATTTCATTTGTCGATAATAAAAGGGTGGTCCATATACCCCTAGGGAGGAAGGCGTGGGAAGCCTATGTGGAAGAAGTTAATATAGAGGATTATGAAAGAATAATTAACACCATCACTATACCGGGAGAAGAAATTCCAGAAGAACCCAACTCGAAAGAGGAACTAGAAATAGAGAGTACTAATGATAGTACAAACATCGAGGAAGTACTAGATGCTTGGATACAAAACAACCAAGAATTGTACTCCTGGAGACTTTTTGGCTCCCAGAGGATATTCATGATTAAGAAAAAAAATAAGAACAGAACAATGTAGGACAAGACATGCATGGCACAACAGAAATAGAGGAGGAAAACAACATACAAGACCGACGAATAGTCTGTCTAGTTTCTCAAAATCCCCAGACCAAACTTCCAAAATATTTCAGAATAGGGGAATTACAGCAATATCTAAATCAAATTAAGGAAACAATTTTGAATGAAGTAGGTAGAATGATTAGAATACGGCTTACCCTTACTTGCACTACAGCATGTTGGTATAACACCCATAAACAAACTATAAGAAATTGGGAAATCTTAAAAATTTTGATTTCAGCAAGATTCTTACCAGAGGTAGGAGAATACGAAGACATTCCCTTTACAAAGGTGATATTCAACCTGAGAGACACTTCGAGATATGCCAATACTATTGGGAGGAGAACTATGAGTATGATGACTAGTTGTATATTCAATTATTCTACTAGACCCTATGTTTGGTAGTTGGAACTAGGTACATAGATCAAGAAAAGTGAGTAGAAACCAGTACATGGGAAGAATTAACTAAGGATTTCATCCAGACTTTCTCATTCTTCAATAAGAATATACAAATACAAATTGCATTGGGAAGAATAAAACAAATTATTTTTAGTCCCATTGAAGAACAAGAAATACCAGCACTAAAGGCCCATTCCACACTGGCGGAAGAAGATGATGTATATATATTTAAGGATTGGATGAAATGGGAGGATTCTAGACTAAAGAAACATCATTGCAAAATACAAGATGAGGAAGAAGAACCAATACCGAAAATCGAGATCAGTCAAGGAGAAAGACAAATAGAAGAAATCAAGGAACCAAAAGAAAATACTATAATGAACCTCTCAAGATCAAAGAGACTAACATTGCAACCGAGAGTGATCCCAAGTTAGCAAAGATAGGAGATTACTGGGATGAAAAAGTAGTAGCACAAATGATTGAAACTCTAATAGAGTTCCAAGACTTATTTCCCAAAAACTTTATAGAAATGAAAGGAAATAAAGAAGTAGGTGTACTGAAAATACAATTGAAGGAGGGTACCAAACTGCTTTGGAAAACACCATATAGATTAAATCCAAACATGAAAAAGAAATTGAAAATAGAAATAGACAAAATGTTGGCCACAAGGATCATCAAACTAGTAGAAGACACAGAATGGATAAGTCCCATGGTGGTATGGAACAAGAAAATAGGAGAAATTTAGGTATGCATTGACTTTAGGGAACTAAATAAAGCATGCATACATGATCCATTTCATACCATGTTTACAGAAGAAATATTGGAATTAATGGCAGGAAAATAAATTTATTCATTCATAGATGGGCTCTCCGGATACCATCAGGTAAATATCCACGAAGAAGATCAACCCAAAACCACTTTTGCAACTGAATGAGGATCATACATGTACACAGTTATGTTGTTCAAGTTGAAGAATGCACCGATAATATTCAGTCTAATAATGATTAACACATTTAAAGATTCCATCCATGATTTCCTGGAAGTATACTTAGACAATTAGACGGTTTATGGGTTAATAAAGGATCACATTCAGGTCCTTTGGATGATGCTAAACTGATGCAGAAGCATGCAAATTTCATTAAACCTAAAGAAGTGCACATTTGTAGTACCTTATGGAACCCTTTTGGGACATATCATATGCAAAGAAGGATTAATAGTGGACCCTATGAAGATAGTCTTAATTCAAAACTTACCACTGCCAAGAAATGCTCTGGAAGTCAAGACATTCTTAGGATATACCAAATATCATAGGAAATTTATCAAAGGATATGCCAAAATGGAAGCCCCCTTAGAGGATCTATTGAAGAAAAAGGTGGGACAAAACATTGAATGGACAAGGGAGGCCCAACAGGATTTTGATACATAAACAAAAAATCACAGAAGCACCCATACTCATCTTCCTGAATTGGAATAATCTATTTTACATGCATGTGGATGCCTCTGGGATAGCTATAGGGGCAATCCTAACTCAACCAAAAGGCAATAAGGATCATCTGATAGCCTTTGCTAGTAGGAATATATCAACAGCCAAGAAAAACTACACTACCACCGAAAGAGAGGAATTGGACATGGTCTATGCGTTAAAAAAATACCAGCACTACCTACTATCCACACCATTCATCTTTTTCACACACCATGAACCTCTAAAATATTTGTTAAAAAAACTAGCAAATCATGGTCGAATATCAAGATGGCTACTATTGTTTCAAGAATTTGATTTCAAAATAATGGTGAAACTTGGGAAAAACAACCAAGGCCCAGACTATCTATCAAGACTTAAAACAAGGGATGAACTACACATATATGGGGAAGAACTACCCAGAATACACTTATTCTAGATAACAGCAGTACTAGAAGAACTAGAAAGTATTGCAATCTTATTATCAATCAGAGAATTTCTAGAAAATCTCTAGAAGAAATTACAACTATCACAAAAGCAAAAAGAGTTAAAACTCTAGCCAAAGATGAAAAAGAAAGGAGTAGGATATCTCGACATAAAAACTCTCACATCACCGAAGAGCCAAGGCAAGACCTAGCACAAGCACAAGCAATGAAATTACAAACTAAGCATAGAATTGATAAAGAGATAACTGAGGATCCGAAAGATACAGAGGCTATATGAAAGAAGACTAAGAAATTAACCCATAAAATAAGGAAAAATCCTTAGATAAGGCCAACCCTGGACAAATCAAAAAAGCACCACACAAAGAGACAATAGAACCTGGGGATGTTAATCAAAGAAAGAAAAAATATGTTTGGAAGAGGGTTCTAGGAAGAATAAATAGAACATTAATAAGAGTAATCTTGAAGACAATCTAGTAGAAACCAAAATGAAGGGACCAGGAAAAGACAATTGCCTATCACAACATACTACCAAACTAAGTTCGATGTCTTAAGGACAAGACATCATTTTAAAAGGGGAGATGATGTTAGCAGGTTAGGTTCTAGAACAAGTACTGGAACAGGGGTACCGAAAGAAACTGGAGAAAGACTTCACTTTCGGAAAAGGCATGAGACAAAGAGGAAAAGTCATGACACTTCAAATAAGATACATATATAAACATATGAAATAGAATATAGAAAGAAGAAAGGGTTTGTAATGAAGCAATCACAACAGAGAATAGACCTGCCCAATTAGTATTCTGAATATACATATATAGTTATATACAAAATACCTAAATTAATAGTTGGATTCTATAGTTTATGTGTGTGGGTATGACTATCTTCTAATGTATATGATGTTTAATTGTTCATTATTGATGATCAGACTTATTCTAGTACTGTATCCTCCAAGGTATAAATAAGACTACACAAGAAGTATCAGGATACAGGTCTCTGGACTGTACCAAGCGCAGATTCTCTTGCTAACACTCCCCCTAGCATCTATATGAGTAGTTCTTTTAGGTCCTCGTTCCTTCTTTCCCTTCTAGTTGTGATACTCCAATCTTCCAAATTCCCCTTATTCTCCATAACATTCACCACCACCTCAGTATTGCTCCAATAATTTCTTGAATCCTCTACATTTTTTGGATTTTAATTTATCGAGCTTGATTCCCATATCTTCCCTAGCTCTAAACCAGAATCCTTAGTATAATTGGACCCTACTTCCTTGAGAAATGTTCAATCTAGAGAAGGAGGGGTCTCAGGATGGATTTCGTTTCCTTTTTCTTTTTCATACTGAATCGGCGGCCTTCATCCATCTTCTCCGCTTCCACCTCCTTCTACTCCTCTTGAACCAATTTATCATTACTCTGTTATTTACAATCCCTTGCTAGATGTCCAATTTTCCAACACCTGAAACACCTGATGAGTAAACATTCATAATCCAATTCTTGGATCCACTCTCCCAAAACTAAGAACATCTTAATAGAGTGTTTGATAAGTTTACTCAGATTGATCTTTACACAAATTCTAGCATAACTAGACAATTGATTACCCCCAGTCACACTAGAAAAAAATATATATTCTCCAAGTGTATCATTGATATTTTGAATATTTTTTCTCACCATAATTCCGAGGGAAGTATTTACATTCTTATCCACAGTGGAGCATCCTAAATTAACTCTAAATGAGCATCAAATCTTGGAGTCCAAGCATGAATATAAAAACTTGCATTCCCCATAAACCACGACTCTCCTTTAAGGACTGAGTCCCTATCATATTCTGATTGAAAGATAATTTGTAGAAACCCTAAAGATAAGAAGCTAACTTCTAGCTTAGGGCAATCCCATTTTTAGTTTATCCATGTCTTATTATCTCCATCAACAACCAAATTCCAATGAATTTCATTATAACCACATTATTCATCATCCTTTCTACCTTCAAATTAAAAAACTCATCTAGAATGCAGATACTTGGGACATCTTTATCATCCTCTATATTAAGATTTCCTATAGTAAATCTTCTACCCTTTACTTCAGATTTAAACTACTCAATTTCTATTTTTTTAAATCTTCCCCTTTGAGGCATACACATCCTTCTCACTTGCCACCAGTGAGGGGGTTACTAGCTTTGCTCTCTGCTTCTCACCATTATCCTTCTTGTGTTCCTTCTCCTTTCGTTCATCCCCATTTATGCACAATTCACCTTTTTTTGCAAATTTCACCCATTTTTTGTGATAATATTTTAACATAAAAATAATATTTTATCTAACCATTTTTTATATAGCATAACATTTTTATAAAAAAAATTATTATTTAAAACTTATATGAATTGGTCTGGTCTGGTTGAAACTTAATTTCGACAGAGCATCAAAGGGTAACCCAGGTCAGGCGGGAGGGGGAGCAGTGATTAGAGACGATAAGGGAATTGTCACGGGCATCTATGCAGGGAACCTTGGAATCCAATTTAACAATTTTGCTCAAGCCTATGCGGCCTACAAAGGAATATGTCTGGCTAAATACCTAGGTATCAAAAACCTTGTCATAGAAGGGGACTCAAAAAACATATTAGACTTGATCAAAGCTAAAATTGTTCCTAGTTGGAACATAAAGGATTTAATAAACCTAAGCATTGAAGATCTTAGATATATGGACAAGGTGAAAGTGCAACACATCTATACAGAAGAGAATATGAGAGTTGACGAGATAGCGATTATAGGATGCATTATCAATGACCACATTACATGGAAGAGGGGTGATGACATCCCTAATAACATCTCCAACTTCATTAATAATGACTAAAGGCCACAATTTAAATGTTCAAAATGCTCAGATGGAGCGACAGACTATTCACACGTACCAGAGTACTCATGGAAAGGATCCCAATCATTTCCAATTATGCATCAAGTTTGCAATTGAATTGAGAATTTTTATTCAATTCTTGACTATTATCTTTACCAATAACAAAGTGCATTGCAGAGACAAAGCTAATTACAGGCTCAAGGTGGGAGGTGATCCAAACCAAATGGAACTGACCCAGTATGAAAGACTAAAGGAAAATGGTGAGCTGTGGGCAAATCTTCAGAGAGGAGACTTCACCCCTTACATTAAAGCTATGAATGGATATGATACTCTTCTGTCGAGAGAGTTTACAAATTCTTGGAAAGCAGGGCAAGTCTATGTTAGAGGGATAACATTCAGAGTCTCTGGAGATTTAATTGCTAAAGCCACAGGGCTTAAGCTGGAAGGGGTGAGAATAGCAAAAAGAGTCAAAGTAACTACAAAGAGGATATATTGAAGTTCCTCTAGGAGGAAGAGTCGATCACTAGATTACATAATGGTTTCAACCGTGAAGATTTACCTAGCATCTGTAGCGAAGTGGCGGAGGTCATCATGAGATACATCACGCTAGAAGGTAGGTTTAAAAGATTTCATGGTTATCTTTTTCCCCTGTTGAATCATTTTCGTCATAATATCAAAATCAACTTTCCCTTCTAGTTGTTTACCTCTCTTGAAGACTATGTTCAGAAAGTCCTTCTTGGTGAAAAACTTCTCTCATTGCACCAGAGTCTTATTTACACCCTCTTTAAGTTTGAATTGGCTCAAACCCCTACTTTAGGGTTTCAACCGAGGATTTACAACCCTCAACTCATTAAAAACGTTCTTGACACTGTTGGTAAGAATAATGAGGAGGATTCCCCTGGCAGTGGTGAGGAATCCCAAAGGAAAAACACTACTTCTGATAAGGGTTCTAGGGGGGAGAGCTCCAAGGGAAAGATTATCTCTAACAAGGGTTTGCAAACTAGGAAATAGGCTGGGTAGGGGAAGGGTATAGAGAAAGAGGGAGCCTCTGCTCCTCATGTTCAATCCTCTCACATGAATAGTGAAAACACTAAGGCTCCTACTCAGACTGTAATAGTGAAAATGGGTAAGATGGTTCTGTGCAGTATGAGCATCCCCCAATCGACCCAATCTCCACATGAGAAAGAGCAAAAAATGAAACCCTAGGATAGGAACTTCAAGAGGTCAATGGAGGAGGTGTCCCCGGGGATAAAGGGAGAGAAGAAAGTTTATAAAACCAAGAATAGAGGAAAGGTTATCTCTGATGATAGTACTGATGAAGAAGTTTTCATTCTAGACATTGATACTGATACTGAACTGGATGAGAAAGAGGACACCTTCAATGGCAGAGGGAAGAGTCCTATTCAAAAGGAAAAGGGTAAGAATATTCTTGAGGGCCCCAAACGGCCCAACCTAGTCATCTCCCAAGACTCCCCCAGCAAGAGGATAAAGAAGACTTTGGATAACACTAAGGAGAACCAGAATTCTGAGTGCAATCACTATACTAAACTCATGGACAGAGTTGCCACTCTGTACCAAGTGATGGATCTCCAAAACCAGGTTCTCAAATGGCAGCTTGCCCAACTCCATCATGCTAGGAAGAAAATTCAACAGCTTGAAGCCATCACCAACTGGACGCTGAGGACTGGCCCAAGGAAAGCAATGATGTGCTATGGGAGCAAGTTGAAAAGATGGCTTCTAAATTTGAAAAATGGGAAAGGATTAAGGACGAAATTGGCCAAATTAAGGTGACCCAGGAAAACTTGAATAAGAAAGTGTCTAATCTTGTCGATTACAGTAGGGAAATAGTAAAGAACTTGGCCGCTACTCTATATGTGCTGAAGGAGGAGTTGGAAAGAAGAAAAATAGTGCCTGAGGGAGCTGCGGGTAAGGAGAAACAAATGATCAAGAAACAGGGGAAAGCGATGCAGCCTAAGGACAACACCAGCAAGGGAAAATGGGAGGATACTCAGAGCCCAGATTGAGGTGAGAGGTAAGCGGATGGTTCAGGTGCAACAGGATCGTGACGAAGAGGAGATCACCTTCTTAGAGAAGCTGGAGTTCCTAAGCAAAGAGTGGCATGCTATAAGCAGTCTTAAAATGGTGGCCAGACAGTAGGCTTGTCATTTTCTAGTTCTTCCTATTTTGGCTAGCCCTGCTGACCCATCCGTCTCTTTTGTTGGGTTCTAGTTGTTCTCTTGTTTTACATCTTGTAAAACCTGTTCTTTTTTGCCTTTTGGGCCTCTGTATATGGGTTCAAGCCCTTTCCCAATTACTTTAATCAAAACTAAGCAAAAGATTTTTATGGGGCTTATTTATTATTTTGATAATATCAATATATTTTAACTAGTATAGATATCTTAAATAAATCTATGTAAAAAAATGCCCAGAAATATCAATTTCAAGTTATTTTATTTACTTTACATTATAACTATTTTATATCAATGTATACATAAAAAATAAAAATAAAAAAGTGTTTCAGTTATAATTAACAAATAAAAATTATTTCAAATTAGCAAATCAAAATACAAATTAAAAATATAGTAAATTAACAAATCAAAATATTCTCTTTCTTAACCATAAACTTTTTTTAAAAATGATTAACCTTTAAATTTAAATATTTTTATAAAGTAATGAAGATTCAAACTTATAAAATTATGGATTAGTTTAATTATAAATTATTTCTAACACTACTTAACAAAATTACACACCCTTTCCTTTTATACAAAATAATATTTTCTTTTCTAACATTTTGTTAGTTTAATTTTGTGACTTTCTTGTTACATTTTGAAAAGAAGAATGATAATTATTCAAAGCTCACTATTGATTTTACTGCTTATTTTAGATTTATAATATACTTATTATTATTACACTTTGAAATAAGAATAATAATTATTGAAAGCTCTCTACAACATATCTTTGTTTTAGTTTTATAATATGTTTATTATTAAATATTAATATTTTGACATTTAATTGACTGTCAAACTTAAAGTAAAAGGTAACATTTTTTTCTAACACACTCAGGCCATCACACTCTGGACCCCTTGTTGCCATTGTAGAATGCCTCTGGGCATTAAAAATTGATATGAAAATTATAAACAATTAATTTTAAAAATATTTATAATTTTATATAGATAATTTTGTTAAATCAAAATTTGATATTTAAATTATTTTTTATTAAAAAAAATTATTTAAAATAGTAAAAAATGTCTTTCAAAAATATTATACAAGATAATATTCTTGAAGCAAATAATTCACCTTTCTTTATTTTAATTTTTTTTTAAGTTATAAATTTCATGATTTTGTAATAAAGATTTTAAATTAAAGTGAAAAAATTAAATTTATGATTTTTTTATTATAACTTTTTATTTTTACTCTAGGAAGGCAAACAATGGTATTCTATAATGTTTCATAGTAGAATCAACTATGTTTATCAATTTATCAATCTAGTAATTTGATAGAATAATTTTTTGTATTCTTTATAAGATTACAAATGCTCTTAGTTGAACATAAGCTTATTGTTATATATTGTTAAATACTTTTTACACTTTATTATAAAATAATAACAATTGCCATTTGTAATATTGTAATAATAGTATTTGTTGGCTGGTCAATGGATGAGTTATGACATAGGGGTCTAGGGTAGGTCATGACATAGTGGTCACCTAGGCAGATAGTAGTTTGAGATCAACATATTCTTACAAGCCATATGTATTGCAATTTTATTAGGTAAATGAAGATTAAATTTGTACACAAACCTTGACTCCAAGTTTGATTCATACTAGGCACAACTATGACAAGTATAGTTGAAGTTGAATTTGTTCCACACAACAAATATTTGTTAAATATTGACGAGCAAATGATTTGTGAGTAAAGAGCCTTCATAGATTGATTAATTGATTTTGAGTTTGATAATAAATACTTTTAGCATAGTAGAAGTTGATTTTATTTTTAATAATAAATATATATTAAATATTTATAGCCAATTTGATTGATTATTATATGATATTGATTGATTAGTTGATCTATGATTTGTTAAACCGTCATATTTATATAAATATAAATACAATATAATTATATTTATATTATTTTTATAATGGATAATTCAACATAAATATTAATATATTAATTATATTATTAGCAAATCAATGTACAACAATGTACTATTATTAGTCAACCAAAAGTTTTTTTTTTTAATTTCACGTTCAAATTTTAATAGAAATGGCAAAAAAAAAAAAAAAAAAAATTATTTGTTTCAAATTTTATTATCACATAGTGGCATAGTATTTACCTTGAAAATATTGACACACTATAATCAAGTTTCCCTCTCAAAACATCTCAATAGGGTTTTTCCATTTATCTTTATTAGAAAATTTCCAAATGATTTTAATTTCCATTTATTAATATAATCACTCTGATCATATTTCAACGAAATTCATGAATATCACCTTCTGTTTCTATCTGAAGTTTCAAAATATCACCTGCATCTGATGATAGTTAAAAGAAAATCAGCTGAAAATTCACGTGAATCGCACCAGGCTGCCACCAGCAGCTGATAATGTGGACCGAGCAATCAGGGTTGAATTAGGAACATTAATTCAATAAAATCTGGGACCTGGGTAGGAATAGAAAAACACTTTGGATTTGGATATTAATTCAAATATCCCATTTTGATGTCTTGGGGGATTAGCAATTATATGCCTATCTTAATTCTAGCAAGCCTTGGAAAATTTATCCCATAGCCTATCTCATATTTCTGAAAATTTTATTATTATTGAAATAATTTATAATTATATTTGAATAATCATATAATTATTTATTAATTAATATTATTATTATAATTATAACTTTAATTGTATTTATATAATTATTAATATTATTTAATATTTTATATTAGAATTATTGTTATAAAATAATATAATGGTGAAATTTATATATATGTACTATGTTTATTTAGTTTTGTATCTATTTTTATAAAGTATTCTAATATATGTATATGCTAACAAATATCCTAATACATACATGTAGTAGTTATCTATCCTATCTTGATCTAGTTATTTTTTAATCCCAAGGTCAGGGTTGCAGTCAAAAATCAAATTTAAATTTCAAATTTGGTTGATTGGCCCCCTTTTATCTTTCTTGCCTAAAGGAGACTAAATAGATGTTTGTGAAATTTGATGTCATGTGCTAATATTTAAAGACTTACAACATTTATTATAGGATATTTCACAATTGCATGTCTTCTCTCAACCTAGAGCGTTGAAAGAGAAATAATAGCAAGACACTTGGATTTGGTGCACTAAAATGAGTATCAAATTAGCATTCTAGGGGTTTGTCTTCTATTTTTAATCTTGTATATTCTTAAGAGGTTGATTGAAGCACAATGCCCTTGCAACTTCAATTGTACAACAATGTATTGAAGGTATTTTAAATTACCACCTATCCCATTCATAGATAGAAGAAGAAAAGTAGAAGAAGAGAAGTAGTCCAAAATTATTCTAGGATGAGTTCAAAGATAGGGGACTAGTTTGTAGTCATGGATTTGTACCAAACTTGTGAATCTATCTTGTGATAGGACGAAGATCAAGCACATAATCACATGTTGATATCAAATAGAGAAATTGCATTTCCCATGGAAAATTTGCAAAATATTTAGAGTTATTATTGAGTCAACACCATTCCTCTATCATGAAGCTAAGTACTCATGTCCTCATCTATTTCAGAATTATAGCATGTACACCTATCAAATGATCTAACTCTAGCTACAAATGTTTAGTATAAGTTGACATATGTGTAAGATTTGGTACAACATGCTCTGATACTATGTATGATGTAATGCCCCATCTGTTACACTGGAGCATTGAACACAAATACACACAATCGACTATAATTGATTAAACCAACTCACATAAATTAATTATGAAAAGCATGTACTTTGCTATAGGTAACATCGACTAAACCTAGAATCATTATTTTATCTTAGAACTTTAGTTATTAAGGTAAATGCTTTAATACATTGTGGCATAATTTCAATATGAATGCATAGAATAGATTAATCATAGCATGTACATCGTCAGAGTAGAATAGCTAAGTTTACCTGTGCCTATTACAAACCAATCATAGTTGTAACACTGATCATGCAAGATCTATTTTATCAAGAGAGAATGAAAATGAATCTATTTGACAAACTTCACATTTGATTGGTACTAAGTAAGAAACTCATTACACAAAATCTTTAACATAAGTTCATTGAATTAATGTAAGATAACATTTTAGCTATAGAGGAGGATGGCATCATACACCTTAAGGATATAATTTAAACATACAACTTCTCTCTTATACTTTCAAGATATAAATATATATCCATCAGTAGTCCATGAAGCGATAAGAAGATATGATTAACCATTTATCTCTTAACATAAAATCTAATTCTAATTAACATCACCCTTTTATTAACTCAATAAATTAGAAAAGTAATTATTGAAAGGTTATATATCTCAAAACCTAAATCAAGAATATTAACTTACGTGTAAACATAGGAATAAAATTATACATTTAAATACCTTTGGATTCTTTTTTCTTTACCTTACGCCATACCAGAATAATGTTCCTTGGTTTGGTACCTATACCCTTATAATGTCACATTTTTTGCACACTAGATCAAATAATTAAACCTTCGAAAAGACATAATCTGATCTAATATCAAAAGTGTAATTGGAAAGATCAAGACCTAAGGGGGTAGACCTATGCCTCGGGGGCTCATCAAGGATGGCTTTGCCTATGTACATGCAGAGGCTTCATAGTTTGATAACTTGAACTTCCAACCACAAGGTTGACTTAAATACAATGATACATGAAGGCAATAATACTATGACGGAAACAAAACTCTTTCTGCAACAACTTTCTCAACAACAAAACCAAAAAACTAACAAACAAGATTGCAACACAAGGGAACAATAAGTATTATTATTCTTCTTTCAAATCAAAATATAATCTGCAATAAATCTACACATTTTCATGGCCTTTAGGATCTGTCATATTCACAGGAACACTCTTTTCCATCTCACTCTCCTCTATTTACCATATTAGACTTCATTTCTTCAGCCTCAATGTAAGACTCTTATCTGCAACTCAAGTGCTCACCATCTATCCCTTCCTCTTTTAAGAGGTCGATTCCCTTCATTCAATGCCAATGGATTGTGAGATGATTTGCAACATTCTTCACCCCAAACATCCTCTTTATTTCTATGTACTTTCTCTTAGCTTCTATTTCCTGGCACTATCCTCTAACATCAATTTGCAAGTCTTTTATGAGCCTCCAAGTGAGGCGCTTCAACTTTTGATGATATCTTTTCCAAAAAAGATGCTAATCGTTGGGCTTCTCTTTTATTCCCTCCACATATGTGCTATCTATATTCTTTCTTCCAATCCCCTTCCTTGGTTCACTATACGCTTCCTCTAAGTTGTGGTACATTGAATAGTCAATATCACATGACCAAATATCTACTACCAAGCCATGGTTTATGCATTTGGCTTATGAATGCAAAAAATAAAATCATGTTATCACTTATGTCAAACATTTCAACAACTACATCTGCTATAGAAATAAGGATATCTACTTCACATGTAAAATTTGTAGGATTTTTGGTATAGGAATGCACAATACTAATGGTTGCATTGTATTTCCCTTTGTAGCTATGCCTCTTTTGGAGGTTGGAGATTCCTTTGAAGGCTGCACGTGTCACTTTGAAGTCTTTATTTGATTGCACAATGAAAGGATGCAATTATTTCATTGGTGATTGCACTAAAACCTTCTACAACTGCATAATCCTTCCTCTTCCTATGCCATTAACTTGACTGAAAATAGCTATACTGACTTTGTGGAGTGGCTTATGCCATTTTGATGTATGCTACCTTCTCAAACAAATGAGCTCTCTTAAAACATTGTATAATATTCCTTTTGGTTTCACCATCGATAACTTTGGTTTGACCAAAACAAAAGATAGGAAACAATGGGTAGCCTATCTCAAAGGCCACATGAACAAATCCACACCTCATTTTCAAAATTGAAAGCTCTGTACCATGCTCCATATAAAATATTTCTCAAATGCCACTAGGATCAACAATGCAACTATAACGAGAATTCAGATTTTTAACAAAGTTCTTCCAAGTAGCAGGTACCAATCCCATCCAAGACCATATGTGTCTTACCAGCGGTATGTAGAAGACAACACTACCTACAAGAACTTTGATCTTAGGTAGGGACATATAACCGATGTGATTGCACAGGGCTACAATGCCAATTGGTAAAACTGAATGTGGTTCTACAACAAGCACATAGGCTCAGTTAGAATCAAAAGCCTTCATATCCTCTGCGATCAAAGTAACTGTAAAATAAATAATACTATGGTAGCATATAAATCTGGCTAATGTATGTCCCCACTTGTAGGCTAAAGTCAAGAACACCATGGTGAAATCCAAAACTTGTTTCAAACACATTGGCTCTAGTCCATCCAATGCACTATTGAGAGTAAAATATATCTGCACTTTGGCAACTCAACTCATACACCAAACTTCAATGACTTCAACAAAACCATCAGCAAGAAAATTGACACAAAAACTGAAGAAAGATATCTATTACGACAACACTTCCACTATAACTCTTAGACAGACACATGAAAAAAATCAACTTCGCTTGATCTGAATCACATAAGCAAAACCACTACCAAGAAATGTCATAAGAATTCGAAACAAACAAACAAAACTAAAAAATCAAACTTGCATTTTTTTGTTTTTGTTGATGCAGATCACCAATTCACCCAAGATGCTCCTACATTAGACACGCCGTGTAGAACGTTTGTGAGCATAGGCTCACAAATGGGAGTTGAGTAGTTGAACTACCCTTTCAATTTGCAACCAACCTGTAGTGAACTTTATTGATATGAAATGTGCACATGGTCATTTCTTCTTTCTCTTTTTCCAACACCTCGCAAGCACAAGCATCATCCTCCTCCCACAACTCCAATCACCACTTTTCTCTCCACTCATGGATTTACATCCACCATGTATCATCCTCCTCTGCCAAATTATTTATCCTCTCCTCTCCTCCTTCATGGGATCCACCCCACCATCAACTAACCACCTCCACCAAAATCTTTCACCATCCACATCACTATCTACAACAAAATCTACATCTACAACTCCATGGAAATTAAAGATTTCCATGTGCTTTTCATCATACTCTCTAACCCTCATCATAGAAGACAAAGAGAAATCAACATCATCACAAAATACAGGAATATTTACCTCTGCTGTGACATCATCCTCATCACCATCAACTATGACTTTTCCTTCTTTACCCTTTGTTGGAACAGTGATCTTTTCTATCCATTCTTCTTCTATCACCAACATCTTCAACAACAAATCATATTCATCATTGGCATCTAATGCAACCTCTTCGCATTCCATCACCGCATTTTCAACCTCCTCATTCTCACTACCCACCTCTACATCTTCATCTTCTAGTACACTTGCATCCTCTTCCTTATCTGCATCATGCTTGACTAATTCACCATGCTGCCATGCTTCCAATCTGCTCAGTCTCTTCTCTAATCTCTCATATATACCTGCCATCATCTCAAGAGTATTTCACTCTTAATACTACCTCCAACCTTCCCATATCACGAGCTTTCTAAAGTATATCCACATCTCATCTACTGCTACAATCTCACCTCAATCCACAATCCACATCACACTCTCAATCTTTTCGTGGCTTCAAGCTCTCTCACTACTCAGGACTTTTCCTGCCTGCAACAACCCTCACATGAGATTCTCCTCTACTGCCTTCTTTCTCTTCTCTCCTCGTAGGTCCTGATGGATCCTCTCCATGCTTGAGATCCCCTGCTCTAATACCATATGATGCAAATAGAACTCTTTCTGCAAACAACATTCCTAACAACAAAACCAAAAAACTCAATGAACAAGATTGCAACACAAGGGAACACTAAGTATTATTATTATTCTTTCAAATCAAAATGCAATCTACAATATATCTACACATTTTCATGGCCTTTAGGATCTCTCATATTCACAAGAACTCTCTTTTCCATCTCACTCTCCTCTCTTTATCGTAGCAGACTTCATTTCTTCAACCTCAATGTAAGACACTTATTTGCAACTTAGGTGCTCACCATGTATACCTTTCTCTTTTAAGAGGTTGACTCCCTTCATTTGGTGCCAATGGGCTATGAGGTGATTTGCAGTAGCCTTCATCCCAAATGTGCTCTTTATTTTTGCACACTTCTTCTTAGCTTCTGCTTCCTAGCACTATCCTCCAACATCAATTTGCAAGTCTTTTATGAGCCTCCAAGGGAGGTGCTTCAACTTCTGATGATATCTTTTCCAAAATAGATGCTAACTGTTGGGCTTCTCTTTTATTCCCTCCACATATGTCCAATCTATATTCATGTTTCCAATCCTCTTCCTTAGTTCACTATATAGTTCCTCTAAGTCATGGCACATTGAATAGTCAATATCACATGACCATATATCTTCTGCTATAGAAATAAGGCTATCGGCTTCACATGTAATATCTACATGATTTTTGGTATAGGAATGCACAATAATAATGGTTGCATTGTATTTCCCTCTATAACTACACCTCTTTTGGAGGCTAGAGATTCATTTGAAGGTTGCATGTTGGGAATTAAGGTGTCTCAACCTTTACAAATTCCTAATGTTGTATTTATTTATCCCATGTTGAGTCTGCATAGTCAGCACCTTGTGTACATGCAGCAGGCTAAATTTTGGTGACTTTGGCAGCTGCGATTTCCCCCTTGAATAATTAACAGGGGTTTGGGGGCAACGCCCCCAAGACGGGGTCAAGGGGCGGAGCCCCTTGCGAGGTCCAGGGGCAGTGCCCTGTTAATGTTAAAGAAGGATGCAAGATGACTAGAGGATCTATGGTGCTTGCTAAGGGTACTAAAAGAGGTACTCTGTTTCAACTAGAAACATGTATTTCACAATGCAATAGTTCTTCTGACTCAAGGAAGAGGGAAACAGTCACTTCATACCCACCATCTGAATGAGCAGTGAAGAAATCTATTGTTTCTAATCTTGATGGTTGTAATCATGCATTGGAAGTTAAACTTCCTACTGAAAAGATAATACTATGGCATAAGAGATTTGGCCACATTGGTGAGAAGGGTCTGCATACCCTAAAAAATAAGAACCTCATTAAGGGGTCAGATGATTGTAATCTTGAGTTCAACTTTTGTGAACATTGTATTTATGGAAAACAAAACCGTGTTCAGTTTTACTCAAGTTCTCATAAGTCTTCTGGTGTGTTGGACCTTATTCATTCTGATGTGTTTGGTCCTATTAATGTTCCTTCATTATCAAAATCTATATACTTTGTATCTTTTATAGATGATTACAGTAGAAGGACATGGATTTATTTTCTCATAAGCAAATCTGAAATCTATAGCAAGTTTAAGAAGTTTAAAGCCTTTGCTGAAAATTAGACTGGTAAAAAGATTAAATGTTTGAGAACTGACAACGGTGGTGAGTTCTGTTCTACAGAATTCGATAAGTATTGCAAGGAACTTGGGATTGAAAGGTATAAGACAACTCCCTACACCCCGCAGCAAAATGGAGTTGTAGAGAGGATGAACAGGACACTAATGGAGAAGGCTAGGAGTATGCTTAGTGGAGCTGGCCTAGAACAAAAGTTTTGGGCTGAAGCTGTTGCCATTGCTTGCTATCTGGTAAATAGATCTCCTACATCAATTCTTGTTGGAAAGACACCCATGGAGGTGTGGTCTGGTAGAAAGCCTTTAGTAAGGCATCTTCCTGGTTTTGGTTGTGAGGCATATGCACATGTGCCTAGGGAGAAGTGGTCAAAGTTGGAGAACAAAGCTGTTAAGTGTATCTTCATCGGCTATGGTTTTGGTGTGAAAGGATACAAGCTTTGGGACCCCGTGGCTGAAAAAGTGTTGTATAGCAAAAGTGTCATCTTCAGAGAGCTTACACCTTCTTCCACTATTTTGCAGCCAAAAGAAAAAGAAAAGAAAGAAGATGTTGTTCAGTTTCCTCTCACCCCTGAGAAGACTGAATAGAAAGACAATGTTGGACTTGATGATGAGGAGAGCTCTAGGAGCTCTGAAAGCTTAGATGAAGAAGTTGAACCTCAACCTCAGCTCTTGAGGAGGTCTACACGGATAAGAAAGCAACCTGAAAGGTTTGGTTTTACATTGCTTGATTCTAGTTGTGCTTTTGCTTTGGTTACTAATAGTGATGAACCTAGAACTGTATCAAAGGCTATGGACATGAAAGATGCAGGTTCTTGGAAGGAGGCCATGGACGATGAAATGGCTTCTTTGGAAAAGAATCAAACTTGGGACTTGATGCCTTTGCCTCCTGGATGGAAACCCGTTGGATGCAAATGGGTGTTCAAGAAGAAATTTGGTGTAGATGGCAGTGTTGAGAAGTATAAGGCTAGATTGGTTGTGAAGGGGTATTCACAAGTGGAGGGTATAGATTATGGTGAGATCTTCTCTCCCATTGCAAAGCTGACATCCATTTGATTCCTGTTGTCTCTCGCAGCAGCTTATGAATTTGAGGTAGAACAGATGGATGTGAAGATAGCCTTCCTTCATGGTGACTTGGAGGAAGAAATCTACATGTCACAGCCAGAGCATTACATGGTGAAAGGTAAAGAAAATTTGGTTTGCAAACTTAAAAGTCTTTGTATGGTTTGAAGCAATCCCCTAGGAGATGGTACTTGAAATTTGATGCCTTTGTGTTGTCAATTAGATTTGTGAGATCGAAATCAGATCACTGTGTGTATTATAAGTTTGATGGTGATCATATTCTCATTGTTGCATTGTATGTTGATGATATGTTGCTCATTGGGAAGGGTAAGAATATGATTTCTGATTTTAAATCTCAGTTGTCAGCTCAGTTTGAAATGAAAGATTTAGGGGCAGCCAGGTACATTCTAGGAATGGAAATCAAAAGGGACAGAACCAATAGAAAACTTTGGTTAAGCCAGAGTAAGTATGTGAAGACCGTGTTGGACAGGTTCAGCATGGTAGATTGTAGACCATTGTGTGTTCCCATTTCTTTGGGGACAAAGTTGTTTGTTGAAGATTGTCCAAAATCTCCTAGTGAGGTGGAGGACATGAGCAGAGTACCTTATGCTAGTGTTGTTGGTAGTTTGATGTATGCTATGGTCTGCACAAGACCAGACATTGCCCAAGCAGTGGGAGTCCTTAGTTGATTTATGGCTAATCCTGGACGAGTTCATTGGGATGCAGTTAAGCGAGTGTTCAAATATTTGAGGGGTACTTCCAAGTATTCCATTTGCTATCATGGTAATGTTTCAGGACCTCCACATTCTATTGATATTCATGGATTTGTGGATTCAGATTGGGCAGGTGACATTGACAGCAGGAGATCCACCAGTGCTTGTGTTTACACTGTTTGGTGGTGCTATTAGTTGGATGAGTAAGAGACAACCTATTGTTGCTTTGTCCACGATAGAAGCTGAGTATATGGCAACAACTCATGCTTGTAAGGAAGCCATTTGGCTTAAGAGATTGTGTTCAGATATTGGTGTTGATGCAATTCAGATCACGATCAGTTGTGACAGTCAGAGTGCAATTTGCCTTGTGAAGGATCCAACTTTCCATGCTAGAACAAACCACATTGATGTTCAGTTTCATTTCCTACGAGACATGGTTGAGGATGGAAAGGTAAATTTGGAGAAGGTAGATACTTTGAAGAATGTTGCAGATGCATTGATGAAACCAGTGGGAACAGAGAAGTTTAGATGGTGTTCAGAGTCTATGGGCCTCTTGGCCCCTAGCAGTTAAATCTTGTCATTGATTTTGGTCCTTGCAAGGTGTTCAACAAGTGGGAGAATGTTGGGAATTAAGGTGTCTCAATTCCTAATGTTGTATTTATTTATCCCATGTTGAGTCTGCATAGTCGACACCTTGTGTACATGCAGCAGGATAAATTTTGGTGACTTTGGTAGCCGCGGTTTCCCCCTTGAATAATTAACAGGGGTTTGGGGGCAGCGTCCCCAAAACGAGGTCAAGGGGCAGAGCCCCTTGCGGGGTCCAAGGACAGTGCCCTGTTAATGTTAAAGAAGGATGCAAGATGACTAGAGGATCTATGGTACTTTTATTTAATGACAAGTGTCAGTGAGTATCTTTTCATGAGAGAAGGGCATCTTTGGGCGGTCAAGGGAGGTTATGACATGTTGTAAGATAATATGCTATTTATAGCATGTGTATGACAAATTCTCTTATAGCTGTAAGTTGTAACCGCTATGACAGATTCTATGATAGTTGTAAGGTGCATAAGAGCATCTGTCATAGCCTATTTTGGGACAAGGCACCAACATTGGAATGGGATGTTTGACAAGTGTCCTTAGGCATGGGTTTTGGGGCATGAGTCCAAGATGGACACCCATCTCTAGAAGGTTCCATATTTGCCTTGTATTTCCTATTTAAACAGGTGCTTACAGATGGAGTTTGTATCACAGGTTTACAACTACTGTTATGCTGCCGGATTGACTCTAGACACGAGTGTCGAAGACCATTGAAGCTTGCATTGCAAGTGTATTGTAAACATTCTTTCAGATTTGTTAATACATTGCACAGGTTTCTGAGTGTGGGATTTTTCACCCGATAAGGGTTTTCCCCACCGTAAATCTTTGTCTCTCTTCTTCTGTCTACTTTTTGGTTCTTGTGTTTTGCTGCAATATCTCATGTTAATGGTTTAACACTACTATAATAGTTAGGATAAATTTGAATTTTCATAGGCCTCTCCTCATTAGATTAGTGTAGGAAGCATTTTCCGCACACCTAGCTTCTTTTCACATGCGTCACTTGGAAGTCTTTCTTTGATTGCATAATGAAAGGATGCATTTATTTCATTAGTGATTACATTAAAACCTTCTACAACTACATAATCCTTCCTCTTCCTACGCCATTAACTTGACCAAAAATAGCTATACTGACTTTATGGAGTGGCTTGTGCCATTTTGGAGTATGCTACCTTCTCAAACAAATGAGCTCTCTTAGAACCTTGTATAATATTCCTTTTGGTTTCACCATTGATAACTTTGGTCTGACAAAAGAAAAAGATAGGAAACAATGGGTAGCCTATCTCAAAGGCCACATGAACAAATCCATTCCTCATTTTCAAAATAGCAACCTCTATATCATGTTCTATATAAAATATTTCTCAAATGCCACCAGGAACAACAATGCAACTATAACTAGAATTCAAATTTTTAATAAAGTTCTTTTGAGTAGCAGGTACCAATCCCATCCAAGACCATATATGTCTTAGCAGTGGTATGTAGAAGAGAACACTACATGCAAGAGCTTTGATCTTAGGCAGGGGCATATAACTGGTGTGATTGCACAGGGCTACAATGTCAATTGGTAAAACTGAATGTGGTTCTATAGAAAGCACATAGGCTCGGTTAGAATCAAAAGCCTTCATATCCTCTATGATCAAAGTAACTGGAAAGTAACCAGCACTATGGTAGCATATAAATCTGGCTAATGTATGTCCCAATTTGTAGGCTAAAGTCAAGAACTCCACAATGAAATCCAGAACTTGTTTCCAACACATTGGCTCTAGTCCATCCAATACACTGTTTAGATTAAAATATATCTACACTTGGCAACTCAACTCATACACCAATCTCCAATGACTACAAGAAAACCATGGGTAGGAAAATTGACACAAAATTGAAGAAAGATATCTATTGTGACAACACTTCTGCTATAACTCTTAGACGGAAAAAAATCAACTTCGCTTGATGTGAAACGCATAAGTGAAACCACTACCAAGAAATGTCATAAGAAGTTGAAACAAACAAACAAAACTAAAAAAATTAAACTTGCATTTTTTTTCGGTTGATGCGGATCGTCGATTCACCTAGGATGCTCCTGCATCATACTAGTTCAAACTAGATTCATGACAAGAATTCTAGGTACTCTTTTCTAATTCAAAGAAAGGATGAAATATCTTATGTGTAAGGTTACTTGACATAAGTTGATTTCTAGCTAGGTTATCACATAACAAAAGTTCTAAAGAGAACAAGTTGACTAATATTTTTAGACCTTAGCCTTGATACTTATGATATAATTGACATAAATATGACCATAATAGCTTCCAAAGGAACTAACATAAGTCTTCATAGTTATAAACAAATCCTATTTAAACAACACAAACCATTGTATTTGTGTAAACATTAGACTCCCAAAACAAGAACAAACCAACCCATGTTTTTTGAAACTTAAGGAGTCAAAATTCCACAAGTATAACCTTGATGAAATAAACTAGAATTAAGGATACATCTTGAATCATCCCTAAGGGTTCATTATCTCGAGACATTTTTTAAAAATAAAAGGGAGTAAAAATTTATTAATCAAGAAACCAAACATATAAATCAAGAAGAACAGAGGCCCCTAGAACCAACAAAGGGGGAAAAAACACCAACCAACCAACAACCAGAAAAAAAAAAAAAAAAAAAAAAAGAGCCCCACAAAAGGCTTCCAGCTAGCCAGTCAAATCCTCCTGAATAAGATGATCCAAAGTATCAAAATAATCAGGGGGAAAATGCCTCCAATCACTAACATCCCACTCTCCCATTTGCTCTAAGGCCAACTTTGCCAAGCAATCAGCCACTTTGTTCCACTCCCTAGGAATGTGAACAAAGGAAACAGAGTCCAAGAATGAGCTCAGACAAAGAATTTTTTTGACCATAGAAGCTAAATGCCAATTCACCTTATCACATCTCCTCTCATTTAACATGTTTATCACAACCTATGAATTAGCCTCACAAATAACCCTATGCCACCCCAAAGCACACCCTCTTTCCAAAGCATAAAGGAGAGCAAGGGCTTCCATATAATTGTTGGTATGTTGACCCTTATAAATAGGGAAGAAGAAGAGAGCAGCATCAGAATAATTTCTCCCTATTCTGCCAATCCCTGCATGTCCAGGATTTCCTGTATAAGAACCATTAGTATTAATCTTAAAAACCCCAAGAGGCGAGGAAGACCAACTCCCCATCCTTTGAACCTTTCTCAAAAGATGCCCAAGTATTATAGACAAAACAAAGCATAGGCCAATATCCAAAAGACTTAAATTTCAAGCTACCTCTAAGTCCCCAGGGTCTGAAGGAGCTGACACACTACACTTAGCAGAAAGAGTCTCTTGGATCATACCAATTATCCACTGCCAAACTTGTAGGACAGCCAACTTGGATCCCTAAAAAAATTTATAATTTCTTTCAAGCCATATTTGCCATATAATGAAAGGACCAATATCCCAAGCTACCTGGAGAAAAGTTGCCTTAGCTGGGGGTCTCCCCAAAGATCTCCAACACTCAAGCAAAGAGGAGGCATGAAGACAATCCTATTTCCAATCCCCCCACCAAAAGTGTGAGATCTCTCGAGCAAAGGAACACTAAAAAAAATTGAGTGCACCCTTCTTCACTGCTACCACAGAGAACACAAATGGAAGGCCCCTGAAATCCTCATTTTCTAAGATTTTCCCAAGTAACGTAATGATTACAAGAAACCAACCAAAGAAAACAATTGCATTTAGGCCAGGCAAAATTATTCCACACATTCTTCCACCAAGTGATACTATCTCCCCCATACTTCTGCCTATCCAACTCCTAATATCTCGAGGCAACCAAGTACATACCCTTCAGATCAAGGCTCCAAGCCAGAACATCCCACTCCCTCAGAGAGCTACAAGCTCTACTAGCAAGAATATGAGCTAACTCTTCTCAGTCCTCAACTAAGCCTCCCAGTAGCCACTCGTGTGGCCCTTTCCATCTAGAAACCTCAACTTGCCTTAAGATTTAAACTAATTTAAAACTTTCAACCTGACTCCAACTTGCATCACAAAATATATTATAAAGTGCCTGCAAATGCAGGTACCTGGATAAGATTGGAGGACAACCATCCCAAGAATCATGCTAGAACAAAGCTTTAGATCCCCTATTACATATCCAGAAAATTCCTTCCTTGATTAAGTTAGCACCCCCTTTTAAGAGTGCCCTGGATCATAGAACCCCTACTAGAGAGACAATATCTAGGAACATCAGCACTCACCACCTCTCCCAAGTATTTCAAAGGAGAATCCTAGCCCAGATTTGACCCTGATTAAGGCACCATCTCCAATAAAGTTTAGTTGTTAATGTCTGCCCGAAGAGACGTGTTTGGCGAAGACTAAGACCCCCCTCTTACTTTAGCCTACAGATAGAATCCCACTTGACCAAACTCCACTTCACAGATTCCAAGTTACTAGCCCATAAAAATTGTCTAGAAAGGGCATCAAAATCCTTAATGAAATTAGAGGGAGCATCCAGAACAAAGCACCTATAAATAGGCAAAGATTAAATTACTGACTTTAGTAACATCACCCGCCCAGCAAATGAGATCCGTCGACAAGTCCAATGACTGACCTTCATGCAAAATTTATCAATAATATTCTACCAGAATCCCCTTGGTAAAGAGCCAACAAAGAGAGGAATACCAAGATAAACAAAAGGAAGAGACCCAATTTGGAACCTAAGAATCTGAGCAATTCTAACCTGATTAGGTTGAGGGGTATTATAGAAGAAGATAGAAGACTTATCCTCATTAAGTCATTGACCCAAAGCTGCCAAATAAATATCTAACACCCTTCTTAAGTTAGTTGCTTCCATGACTTTGGCAAGACCCATTAGAGCAGTGTCATCCACAAACTGTAAATGAGATATAGGAGGCAAACCATTGCCCAGTCTCCATCCCTGAATCAAACCTTGCCTCACATGATATTTAATAACACAACCCAATCCATTAGCCATTATCATAAACAAACAGGGAGATAAGGGATTGCCCTGATGAGGGCCCCTAGAAGCACCAAACAGATTTGAAGACTCACTATTAATTAGAACAGAGAAAGAAGTGGATGCGACACAACTCATGACCCAACTGACCTAGTCAACTCCAAACCCAAATGCTAGAAGGGCCTTATGAAGGAAAGCCCACTTGACACGGTCATAAGCTTTAGCCATGGCCAACTTGATGAACATCACTTTCTCTCCGGAAGCAGCCATGGAGTGAATAGTCTTTGCTACAATAACCACCCCATCTAGAATTTGTCTGCCAGCAACAAAACCATCTTGCTCCTTAGAGATCAACTCCTAAAGCCATGGCTTGAGCCTTTCTGCAATCAACTTGGTGATAATCTTATAAACCACATTACAGAGAGCAATGGGTCTAAAGAGATCCAATGAATTAGCCCTTCTTTCTTGGGTATAAGGGAAAGGAAGGTAGAATTCATGGCTCTCAATATTTGTTTGCTCCTGTACGACTCCTGAACCACCTCCAATAGATCATACTTGACAATCTCCTAGAATTCCTTAAAGAATTCTATTGGGAATCCATCCGTCCCAATGGATTTCCCTTTTTTCATCTAAAAAACTATATGCTCCAACTTAGCAAGGGATATAGGGAAGATAAAAGTCTCATTCATAGCATTCAAGACCAATGAAAGAATATAGTCTAGAACAAGATTTTCTTCCTCAACCCATCTGGAGAATCTTTAGAGAATAAAGAAGAGAAGTATTGGGAATCCTCCTTCAAAATCTCTTTGGAAGAAGAAACATGAGACCCATTAGAAGTCATAAGAGAAGTAATCACATTACCACACCTCCTGTCTTTAACAGAGTTATGGAAGAAAGATGTATTTCTATCTCCTTCCTGAAGCCATTCAATACACACTTTTGTTTCCAAAAAAATTCCTCACGCAACTCCCATTCAGCAAGACCCTTAATAGCCTCAGTTCCCTTTCTAAGAAGCCCCTCAATGAGACCAAACTCTCTAATTTGGTGAGTGATGACATCTAAGCGAGATTGGGTAGTAGCCTTAGCATGAATGTTGTTCCCAAAACTTTGCATGTTCTACTTCTTAAGCTAAAATTTCACATACTAAAGTTTCTTCACAAAGGGGTACATCACAGTACCATAAGTAGGTTCACCTTTGCACCACCAATCGACCATAAGATCCTGCAGAGAGGGATCATGGAGCCACATAAGCTGAAACTTAAAGGCTAGCTTCTTAGAAACACCAAACTGCAACACGTTTAGTTTAATAGACCAATGGTCTAACCCCTTCTAGTCCAAAATATCTATACTGGTAACCCAATTATCTCCAACCCAATAACTAGAAACCAAGAACCTATCTAATCTTTTAGAGATAGACTCCCCACCACATCTCTTGTTACTCCAAGTGAACAAGTCGTTGAAGGGCTTTATGTCCACTAGATTTAAATTAAGAATATTCTCTCTAAATAAACTAGAAGAAGGCTCTACCTTTCTTATACCCCCTACTTTTCAGCTAGACTGGTAATAGCGTTAAAGTCACCTATCATAATCTAGGGAAACAAGGGGGCTAAGAATCGAACAAGCTGAAGATACAACCATAACCTTTCTCTTCCAACAAGATCAATAGGAGCGTACACATTAGTGAGGAGAATAGTTTCACTAGACTCCAAGCTAGATGCCACCAAAGAGATAGAGGATCTATTGGAGAACCACCACAGTGGAGAGACCTTGTGTGGATCCCATAAACAAGCTAAACCACCTGCACTACCATGAGCCCCAATACACTGACACTGACCTCTCACCCATAATCTTCGACACTCGTGTCTAGAGTCAATGGTGCTCAATTTTTCTCCAAGTTGGATCTTCATTCTGGGTATCACCAAATTTGGGTTCATGAGGATGATATCCCTAAAACATCTTTCTGCACACATGATGGCCACTATGAGTTTTTGGGCATGCCATTTGGCCTCACTAATGCTCCTTCAACATTCTAGGAATTGATGAATAAAATATTTTGGCCATACTTGCAGAAATTCATTCTGGTCTTCTTCAATGATATCCATCTATAGTAAAACATGGGCTGAGCATCTCCAACATCTGGATCTCGCACTACAACTGCTCTCTAATCATCATCTTTGTGCAAAATAGTCTAAATGTGTTTTTGGCCAGGAGGAAGTGGAGTATCTTAGGCATATTGTTTCAGCCCAAGGGGTTCGAGTGGATCCTGCAAAAATAGATGCTATGAAAAATTGGCCGCATCCTCAAACACTCAAGAGCCTCTATGGTTTTTTGGGGCTGATTGGGTACTACCGCAAGTTTGTCAAGGATTATGGGAAGATTGCAGCTCCATTAACAACCCTGTTAAAAAAGGATCCTTTTACCTAGACACATGTTGTTGAGTGTGCATTTGAAAAACTGAAACTAGCTATGTGCACTACACCTATTCTAGCTATGCCAGATTTTTCCAAGACCTTCACTATTGAGAGTGATGCTTGCAGTAATGGACTTGGTGTTGTTCTCCTTCAAGAGGAACGTCCCATTGCATTCACTAGCAAAGCCCTTTCTAGTAAGAATTTAGTACTCGCTACATATGAGAAGGAAATGATGGTTATTTTGCATGCAGTACAGAAGTGGCAGCCATACCTACTAGGGAATCATTTTTGCATCAAGACTGATCATCAGAGTTTGAAATATTTCCTAGAACAATGGGTCTCCACCCCAGCACAATAGAAGTGGGTCAGCAAACTCATGGGTTATGACTATGAGATCACTTACAAGAAGGGTAAGGACAATATTGTGGTGGATGCTCTTTCTCGCACATTTGATGACCAAGGTTCTCTTTTATCTATTTCTATGCCTATTCCAAACTGGTTGGAATCTATCTAGCAGGGCTATGTCAATGACTCATCATTATCTCAAATCATTCAACAGTTGGCCAATAACCCTTCTGTTATCTCGCATTACTCTTGGGATGGTGCTTCTCTTCGATACAAGGGTCAACTAGTGCTTCCCCAGAGCACAGATCTTCAGCAGGCTATCTTCTATGAACTCCATGCTTCTCCATTAGCGGGACACTCTAGGTTCCTCAAAACTTATGAGCAGGCACGGCGTAACTTCTTTTGGAAGGGAATGAAAAGGGAAATTCAACATATGGTGGTTGAATGTGATACCTACCAATGTAACAATGGTGAAATGACACTCCTTCTAGGATTGCTCGAACCCTTGCCCATCCCTACATGGATTTGGACAGATATTTCTATGGATTTCATTGAGGGGCTCCCTAAATCTAGAGGGAAGATAGTGATCTTGGTTGTGGTTGATCACCTCTCCAAATATAGTCATTTTTGTGCCCTCATCCATCCCTATACTACTTCCTCTATCGCACAAATTTTCATGGACCAGATCTTCGATCTTCATTTCCATTGTCTCAAATCATGATGCAACTTTGGATAGAACTATTTCACCATATTGGCACCAAACTAAAAATGAGTTCTGGGTATCACCCACAAACAGATGGTCGACTGAAATTATCAATAAATGTTTGGAAACTTATCTTCGTTGCTTCACCTTTGAACAACAACATCAGTGGGCAAAGTGGCTTCCTCTAGCTAAATGGTGGTACAATACCTCCTACCACACTGCATCTAAAATGACTCCATATGAAGTAGTCTATGGTCAGGCATCACCAGTGCTCCTTCCATACACCCCCAGTAGTTCTCCAATTTAGGCAGTCGACATGGTTCTCCAAACTTGGGATCAAATTCTTCCCATCTTGCTGGAAAATCTTCACATGGCCAAAAATTGAATGAAACAAGAAGCTGATCAGCATTGTTCTGAGTGCACTTTTCAAGTAGGTGATATGTTTATTCTTCGTTTATAGCCATATAAGCAATCATCCCTGAAACTCAAAGGGCATCATAAGCTGGCTCCAAAGTTCTATGGGCCATATAAGGTTCTTCACAAGATTGGGTCAGTTGCTTATAAATTGGAGCTTCCTCCTTCTTCCCGCATTCATCCAGTGTTTCATGTCTCTTGTCTAAAGAAAGTTCTTGGCACCAACGTCGGAGCATAAATAGTTTTACCAAAACTAGATAATGAAGGATCCATCATTTTGGAGCTAGAGGCAATCCTCAATAGGTGCACTCATCAGCTTCGCTCCTGATCCATCACAGAGGTATTAATCCAATGGCACAGAATGCAACCAGAGGATGCTACATGGGAACCACTCCTTCATATTCAACAACAATTTCCACATCTTAAGCTTTGAGGACAAAGCTTTTCTAAGAGGGAGGGGATGTTAGGAACGCATGTTTAATCCTTCTCTTTACTTTATTAGTATATTACATTTTGACTCATATGCTTTGTAAGTCATCCTGTGAGTATATTGTATTATCCCACATTCATGGGAAGTAATAGTTGTTTAGATTAGACTTAGTATATAAGTACATGTTGAGGCCAATGAAGGCATTCACGAATTTATTGTATTGATCTTGCTCAAAGTAGGTTGCCCCCTCGAAGTGGCCTACGATCAATAAATTCCTTCTGCGTTCTGCTATTTTTGTTATTTCGTGTATTTTTCATTATATTGTTATAGGAGGTTCCTCTCATTCCCTTATCAGCCTTGGGGGTTGACCGAGGAGGCCTATTAACTAGAGGCCCTATTGGAAAGAGCTTAGGTCATTTCTTCTACAAGTGCCCATATTCATGGTAGATTCGACATCAAAATGGGAGGGCTTTATAGTCAAGCTGTTGAGTCCATGAAGAATCTCCTAAACAAATTTCTATAGAATATGGCAAAGGATTGTTCAAATCAATTTCAACACAAACTCAAGCATAAGAAATTACCCTTTTGTCCAGCATTTGTTGCAAAGGACCCATTGGCTTGCCTAGAAGCAGTGCAACCATATGAAGAATATCATTTCTCTAAAATTCAAGCAGGAACCAAGGGAGCTGCACCCAGACAGGGACTCTAGAAGGAAGCTCCTCAGCCAAATTAAAACCATGTCAGGGTTTTATGAACAGGCCCACTTGATTATAAAAGTATGGACCTCCTTCGAAAGCTTTATTGCTATCTGTCACGCTTGAAAACACTACAACAAAATAGTTGTTGGCTGCTAACATCACCTCCATATCTCCTTCTAGATTCCAAGTACTCCTAGCCCACGATTTTAGAAAAGGGAGAGAAACCCTAACCCTAATAAATTTTCTTATAACAACATGATTCATCAGATATGCGACGCCCTCCTCCATAGAATACAGTTGAATCACCAAGATTGGCCTTTCTTGGCTTCACTCAAGACAACTGTTAACCTTCGGGAGACAAAACCCTCCTTGTTTAGCAAAATCTTCACCATGCAAGTCAACCCAAGGGTTTGACGTTGAAGGAGTAACACCCTTTAAAGCCTCTCTAAAAGAAGCTTTGAAAATGACACCCATCTCCATTGGGATCCCTACAACCAATAGAGGGCTCAAAACAACCCCTACACCAGAGCACACCAACAAAACCACTAGGAAAAACACTGGTAAAAAATTGACTGAAAAAAGCACCGATCTCAAAACCTCAAACCAAGAACAAAAAGAATCCCGAAAACCCTAACATAGAAAATAGTCCCCCCACCTAGAATAACAAAAAATATCAAGATTGCACCAACATTCAAAGCCTGCCCCATGAAGGCAGAGAAAAGGTCGTGCAAGCACACTAGGGTAGACCCCTATGCGGCCTACAAATGGTGCCTTCCTCAGCACGACCTCCATAGCGCTCCATCGAGAAATTTCCATTATCTTAGGACTTTCAACCATTATAGTCCTAAATTCAAATCAAGTACTTATCTTAAAACAAAGCATTACTAGCATTTAGAGTAAACATAACCCTAAAACCTATCGATTAGCTAAACTTATATATCCGAAACATAATCAATAAAAGTATTATTACTCTTTCATTATAAAGATCATTGTTCTAAGTCAATCAATAGCATATGCAAAACTAAAGATAAGATATTGTTTCAATATTAACAATGAAATTTGTTATTCTATATGTATTCTATGATTATCTAAGACCAAGATGAACTCAATGATAATTTAAACTAGTCTAGTTACTAAGGTTATTATTATCAAACCAATTATCTCTTTCACGAAATAACAACTAATACAAATATTATACATTTATCTATAAATTCAAGGTAAAAATCATAATCAAATAAATGTAAGATAATATAGATAAATTCTTCTTATATAAACTTGATAAAATCATATTAAATATATAATTTCATAATTTTTCTCTTTAAACATTATAAGTTCTTGAATATATTTACAAGATAATTTTATAAATACAATTCCTATTCTCTTTAATAAAAGTGGATAGAATCTTCTATTTATATAAGACAAATTCTATTTAAAACAAAATAATTTTTTTATTTTCCTTTAAATAAACAAGATAATATTTGTTCTGTATAGGAACAAAATAATTTCTCTTTTATAAAGAAATCAAATTTATATTTAATTTTTTTGAAATAAATTTGTATTTAATAGATTAAAAGAGTAATTCCAAAAAGATACAATCTAAGGAAATAAGATATAAGGAGAAAGAAAAGGGATAACATAAAAGACTAATTTTCATATTGAAATGATTCTATAAGAATCAAGGAGATATAGTTATTAAATAAAAAAGATTTATGAGAATTCGTTATCTTTTAGAATATAAGAGTAAACATAATGAAGTGAAAGAAATCATTATGCTCATGCGCCAATTAAGGTAGTAATGGAAATATCCAAGCTATAGAACATAGTTCTGGTTGCATGTGTGAGAGCTGAGACCATAAACTATGCATTGTATAATCACGCAAAGAGATGCCAATAAACATTAAGACTTTGCCAAAAAATTTAGTTGGAAAAGTTTTGGTTGACGTGCATGCAATTTACAAGCATAGATTAGGCAAACATTAAACCGAAATGTGGACTTTGGAAGGAAGATTTCAAGATAAACATAATTCAATTTGTTGAAAAAGATTAAAAGAACTACTAAAAAATTTAATGAGATGGAATGAATGGTTTTGCATTAAAAAGCGTTTCAAAAAAAAAAATAAATACGATAGATATCGTGATGAAACATGTCAGTAGTAAAACACCAAGCTAGAGTTAGGCCGATTACTTTCTATCTACATAAAAAGGTAGAAATATCATGACAAACTCATTGAATCAAAACTTACAAATATTTATTTTCCTTTGTTTGTAATGTTCATAGCGAACCCTCTATTCATGGTTGGATTGAAAGATAAACCAGATGTGAGGATAGAAGGGAAAGCTTTCCGAGCATGCATGCAAATTTTGGATGACCACGAGAGATTAAACATAGTCTAATGGGATCGGCTAAACATACAAAATAGATTTCACTACTTTTGCATGGTCCCAATTCAATACGGCATCGCATAAATTTAGATTGGTGTAAAGATAAAGAAAATCAACTAAATGAAATTGTGGAAATACATGAAGCTTTGCATGATAATACAAAAGATTTGATAAGGGTTGGAAATTAACAAACGGTGTAATCTACAGAAATTAGACGATTACAATGTTTTTTAAGGTTCACTAAATAAGAATTTTCTATAACGATTTGATGTAGCTAAAGGAAAAGAACATAAACAGAGCCAAAAATCTAAGGGTTCGACCTATATCGAAAAATATTATCTACTATAAAAGCACCACTAAACACGAGTATGAGGAGCTTCTCCATGGATTGCAAGACAGTAAAGGAATCTAGGAAACCATGGATTGCAAGACAATAAAGGAATCTAGGAAACAATTCTAGGAATCTGTTAGATCTATGGAGGGATATAGAAAACCTATGCCTAGAAATAAATAATTACTCTCATGTAACTGTAGAGTTAAAACTCTACAGTTTTATATTCATAATTTTTATATAGTTTTGAATAAGTTTGATACTTTGAGGCATGTTAGGGCTAGGCAAAACAAGTAAGACTCTCGGAGCCACAGAACGTGACAAGTGGCACAGTGGTGCTCTTTTAAGGGACTCACCAAAGAAAAACTCTCCCGATGAGTGTGAAGGCACCACGTGGCATAACGAGTGGGTTGCTGAGCCTAAAAGGTAAAAAGGATCAATAGTCATTTTGGTAAAGTCTTTTTGAAGAAGTTGCAGAATGCGACAGGTGTCCCCACCATGTGTAATTTGATAAGTACCTCAGGAGGAAGTAGAAGATGTCACTTGTCAGTTGCCGCATTTTGTTTTGAAGTTCCTTTTGCAAGTCTCTGAGTCTCTGCGGAATGTGCCAAGTGTCAGTACCGCTCTCATTTAAGAGGTCATTTTGATAAAGTTCTGTGGAAGGAGCATCATGCTACCATGTGTCCTAATGTGAAGGTCACAGAGCTTGTCGCGTGTTCGTATGGCGTCATTGGTAGGGTCTATTTTTGTTAAGTGATAAATGTTGTGAGAGTCTGCCATGTGTCAGGGTGGGGCCCAAGACTCTTGATAGACATGAAGAAGCCACGAAGAATGACAAGTGTTGGCACCGTGCTCATTTGAAGAGTCTTTTGGTGAAGTTTTTGGGTATTGAGCATGAACCCACCACGTACCCCTTTTTGAGCATTTATTGAGAGTCATGGGCGCCATCTATCCCAATGACATACATGATTAGACTCTTCATTTAAGTGGTCATTTCTATTGCGTCATTGGCCGAAGCTACAGCTGTTGACTCAGCAAAAAGGTGGGAGAATTTTTGAGCTCGCAAAATCATTTGTAATGGTGCGAATGAACTGAGACTCAAGATCCTAAGAAGATTGTGGCACAAGGGTCTGATAGAAAATCATAATAGTTAACTGGAGTTGTAGATTGTAAGGTGGTTAGGATCTTAATGGTCATGGGGGAGCTTTGAGCTTCATTTTGTGCTATAAATAGTAAAGTCTGGTTAGGAAGAAATATTCATAATTTGAGATATCAAAGAGTATTTTAGCTGCTGGATCAAAAACATATATTTTTCCTTAACAGGTGCCTCTCAGGAGGGATCGAATATTGTAATCTATGCATTTTACCTTATGTACTTTGTTCTCCTGCCCATCAATGAAGAGAGAGTGATGTTATGTGCATATTATGGTGTATTTTTGGATCTTGTCTTTACTTTTTGTGTTAATCCTTTGATGAATCAGATACACATATTATGTTATTGTTAATCATGCTTTATGCTCTTTAGCTTTATCAAGAAATTTTACAAGTTAATCATTGTGTTTTTAATCTAAATCTTGACACAATTTCGGTACATCACCTTAGCTATAGTTTAAGGGTTCTTTATAATCTTGTTTTTTTCTTCCCTTTACATCAAAGCCCATAGAGAAGAACCAGTTTCTTTAAATTTTGGAGGTCATTTCAAGAATTGATCCCACATTCTTGAAGTTTCCCATTATTGTTGATTACTTGCAAATTTAAACATCAACAATTTTTGGCACACCCGGTGGGACAATCTTTACAAATTCTTGATTAGAATCACATGAGTCGGCCTCCTATAAGGGGTCAGAGTTGTGGACCAACTACACGAGCAAGAGTTGCTACTAACCAGGGACTCTTGTTACCACCATTGGTAACTACTCTATGAAGAAGAGCTAATCAGAAAAAATATCTCAGGGATACAAATGGGTAACCAAGCTCCACCTCAAAATTTTGTTAACTAGAACAATGGTAGCCCACTCATACTTCCAGGACCTCTAGATACATGGGACCCTATTCCTTCCAATGCCTTAAAAGCATTACCAAAATTTTTAGGAGAGGATTTCAAGACCCCAGTTGAACACCTACAGGATGTGGCTGATGTATGCATGATACATTATATTATAGAGTAAAACATGGCTATGAGGCTGCTAGCTACTTCTTTTAAAGGGAGAGCTCTTGATTGGTATCGATCATTACCTCCAAACTCTATCGTGAGTTGGGATCAACTGGGAGATGCACTATTTGAGAGGTTTAGTGAGAAGGGAGATAGATCCTCTCTTTTACAACAACTGATCACCATACAAAGGGTGCTCCAAGAAGCCATAACCAATTTCAATACTAGATTCCAGAAGACTTGGTAAAGAATCTCAGTTGCTGCTAGACCCTTGGGAGGTATGGGAATCATCTTCTACCTTAAGGCTTTTAATTATGATATTTTAGTTATGATTCAGTCCTTAGGTGGACAAACCTTTCTTGCAGCATATGAGTTAGCTGTTAGGGTAGAGAATAGTCTAATAGATGCTGGGAAATTGCCCCTGAGACCTCCCATGTCCATGTTCACTGAATTATCAATTCCCATTCAAGAAGAGGCCCCTAGTGTTTCATCAGTTTTGTTTCCATGTATACTTTTCCTACACCACAAAGACCCATAACTCTGGCATCATATTCTTCTCCATCTGAAATAGATGACGTTAAAAATTGTTTACACCTAAAAATGACACGACTCTGTCTAAATAAATATTCTTAATATTTATTTTAGTTTAATTCCTCTATCAATAAATAAACAAATCAATTTATTTATCTGATTCACATTCCTCCACAAAATTAGATAAAATCTTTTATTTAATTAAATCCTTCATATTCCTCCAAATTAAATAAATTCATTTATTTAATTAAAATCCTCCAAGTTCTTCAAAATTAAATAAAACCAAATTATTTAATTAATTCTTCCAAAATTCCTCTAAATTAAATAATATCAAATTATTTAATTACCTCTTCTAAATTATAAAGTCATTCTAAATTAAATAATGTCCAATTATTTAATTAGCTCTTCTAAACTTAACATCCTCTATATTTAAATAAATCAAAACATTTATTTAGATTATCTATTTCCTCTTGAAAATATATTAACACCAAAATTAATCCATGCAAATCCATGTGCACACTTAATTAAATATTTTAATATTTAATTAGTTGTTCCCTCATCCACATGTCTTATTTATCCTCTAGTTCCCATTAGTTAACTCATAAATCAAATATGTTAACTAGTTAGTGTTTTCTATTAACTAGACAATCAAATCAGTTAACTCTTCAATCTATCTCTGTTAACCCCCCTGTTGCATGAAAGAGTAGGACACTTATCCTCTTCTGATTCGTACACATCCTCTCAAGTTTCCTCAACCGTTGATCTTCTTATTCATTCTATACCGTTGATCTTCTTTCTCACAAGTCTATAAGTACAACTCCTATTCCTACATTTCAATCATCCAAGCTTTTAGTACTTACTCTGCAGAATTCACAGTGCGCCTTTGGCACCCAACACCATATCCATAGCTTGTGATCACCCTTTTTATTGTATTGAAGCTCCTCTTCATTACAAGAACTATCATAGTCGTTTCTCTATTGTCATCTTGAAGAACAAAGCAAGGAAGTGTCCTTTCTAAGGGCTTCATTCACACGAAAGATCAATTGAGATGAGGCGAACAATGGAAGCCGCGAAGTAACAAGGTTTGCAAGGTTTGTTCTTTGTATTGAATATTGATTATTGCAATTTCTATTGAGTTATTCAGTTATTATTATTCATTGATATTATTAACACATTTTCCTATAACAAAAGTATCCTTAGAACCTTTTCTAATGAAATTATCAACCTTAAAAGGCAACAAAGTTCATATCAAAAACATCTATATCAGGGATTTCAAGGGAATAGACATCCATATCAGCCAAACCATACCAAGGGTCACAAAGACCAAACTTTTCACAGCTATCTAATTAGCTTGTCCATGTACCCACACCATTAAAAACTATCCCAGCTAATCTAGGGAGGGAATTGGTTCTCGAACAAAATAATATAGCAGAAGAGGTAAATGCATGGTGCTTTCCCTATAATAATGCACATATGCCCAAATATTACCCCAGGGGTAATTTACAACAAAAGGTAGAAGAACAAAAAGAATGGGAAACCAGGCTGCTTCATCATATGAAAGATTCTCATACCAATCACCTGGTGTTCAAAATGCACCAATAGTAGCTCAAATGCAAGGCATGTCCATAGAGCAGGAAGGGGAAATTTCCCCAAAACATGCACTATTCTCATGGATAGAGGAGGAAGAATCAATGTTCATCAATGAAGCATCAACTTCCAAGAAACCTCTGGTTCAGTCAGATTATTATACTAGGTCAAAGAGGAGGAGGATAGAAACACCAAAGTCATCCCCAATGAAATGACTGAACTAAGAAAGGGACCTTTAGTCCAAGCTTCCTATATTCCCACATCAAGACAGGATATCTCAATGATAACTCAAAGTCAAGGAGTTTCTAATCCAGTGGTGGAAAGGACAAGGTATCCTTATTATCCCAAAGTGCAATCACTAGGACCCATGACTATGGTGGACTAGTTGAAAAGGGCTCCTGCTAATGTATCTTTATGGGATATGTTAGCTATTCCTTAACAAAAGGTGCTACTGTAAGAAGCTTTGGGGTGTCAAAATGAACCTAAGACTACTGGCACAAAGAAGAGCACAACAGACAAAGGAAAGGACCCATCTAAAGCACCTCAGTCATAATAGGGGTCAGTTCTGGTGAATGCCAAAGAAGAGGTGAGTAAGATTAAGCCTAACACCTTTTATTTGACCTGAAAAGTAGGAAAGAAGCTAAGTACTACACAATTCTATGATAGACTTAGGAGCAAGCACCACAGTTATGCCTAAATAGATAGAAGATGCTTTAAAGATACAATATGAGCCATTAGCCAAAGGGGTGATGCAGTTAGATGGGAAATTAGTCTAGACCATAGGCATTATTAAACAACTGCCCTTACAATTGTATACCTACCCAAATATAATTGTACTACAAGATGTGGTGGTCATTCACATTCCCCATGTCTTTGATTTATGCCTATCTAGAGATTTCACAGCTAAAATTAGAGGATACATGTCTTTAGACTAGTCACATCTAATTCTAAGGACTAAATATGGTTCAAACATGAAAGTACTATTTGAACCTCTGTGTAAAGAACATATTACTGATGAAGCAACATCTATGTCTGAAGCATCTCATGCTATGATCAATAGAGAGGAAAGAGTCTTGGTGGAAGAGATAGGAGAATGGACTGCAGATGATGGAAAGGAAGAAGATAATAATTACCTATCATGTATAATGCAGGGTGATCCTTTTGGAAATTATGACTCCACCAGCTTGAGGACTGTGTCATTTTTTATGAAGACCAAGAAATACACAAAGTAATGAATCAACCAAAGGAAGAAGAGGGTCTTAATGAAGACTCTAAGATTTGGACTCTAAATTTTGATGGAGCTAGAAGCAAGAATGGTGCTGGAGTAGGCATTTTTCTTCACCAAAATGAGAAAAGGTCCTCAGACCTCTATGCTTCCATTTTTCCTGCACCAATAATGAAGCTGAAATGAATCTCTATTGCATGGTCTGATTCTTGCTAAAAAGAAAGGGGTAAAAAATCTGAGAGTCTTGGGTGATTCAGAATTGGTAGTAAAACATATCAGAGAAATAGCTGATGTAAAAAAATGTGAGAATGAGATCATATTGCCACCAAATATGGGACCTAATTGAAGATTTTGATGCCTTTAATATAGAAGTCATACCAAGATCTCATAATACTGAAGCAGACAAAATGGCCTAGATCAGATCTCAGTTTGACCCAACCAAAGATCTATTGGTAAATGAAGGGGCATTCAAGGTTATCATCCGCCCTACCATTATTGATAATGGAGATAATTGGCAAGTCTTTGATAGTGATCTTCAGATCCTTTTATTCCTACAGCAGTTTGGGGAATTCATGGATCAATTGCAACCTAAAATTGAAGAGGCACATGGTGACCAAATAATGCAGTTAAAATCAAATAAGCTCCCAAGAGGATTGATAACTCTAGAGAATCTTTTTGATCCTAATGATGTAAGGATAGACAAAAGGAAGTTTGTAGCAAGAAAAGATGATTACTCAGAGATTGAGGTCAGCAATGGAAGAAAGTTGAAACTAGGCAATGTCACTACTCAGGAAGAAAGAGATAGACTGATATCTCTATGTAACAAATATGATAGAGTAATTGCATGGACTTATGAAGATCTTCATGGTTACAATAGAGATATAGTCCTGCATACTAATGAGCTCACTGAAGGATCAAAACTTGTGCATCAGAAATAGAGACCAGTAAACCCCAAGATTGAGTCTCTCATGGTGGAGGAACTCCAGAAGCTGTTAGAATCTAAGATAATTTTCCCAATCAAACACTCAACATGGGTGTCCAATTTAGTGCCTGTGAGGAAGAAAAATGAAGAAATTAGACTTTGTGTAGACTTCAGAGACCGAAATAAAGCCTCATTAAAAGATCACTATCCACTTCCTTCAATGGAGCAAATTTTACAGACTATGGCTGGTGCTGAAAGGTTTTCTCTACTGGATGGTTTTTCAAGTTACAATCATATTTGGTTGGCCAATGAAGATCAATACAAGACTGCTTTCACCACTAAGTGGGGAACCTTTGCATATGCTAAGATTCCTTTTGGACTTTCAAATGTTGGGGTAACCTTTCAATGTGCTATGGATATAGCATTCAATGGGTTGATAAATAAGATTATTCTAATCTATTTGGATGATCTAACTATGTTCACAAAAACTGCTAAGGACCACTTTGATCATCTAGAGGCTATTTTTCAAAGATGTCAAGAATTTGGGATTTCTCTAAACCCTAAAAAATGTGTGTTTGGAGTGCCTCAAGTGAAATTACTAGGGCACATAGTCTCAAAATATGGAATCTCTATAGATCCAGATAGAGTTAAAGCACTAATGGATTTGTCCTTAGTGCAGTCTTTCTTGGGAAAGATCAACTTTGTTAGTAGGTTCAAATCTAACTCTGCAAGATCAATTAGACCCATCACTCTAATGTTGAAGAAGGATCTAAGTTTTAAATGGATAGTTGAAGGCAGACAAGCTTTTGAGAATATCAAGAAAGCAATCTCTACTGCCCTAGTGCTGCGTAATCCAGATTTTTTCAAAGACTTCATAATGTATGTCTATGGGGGAGAATATAGTATAGTAGTCATCTTAACTCAGAAAGATCAAGTGGAAGAAGGAGAGCATCCCATTGCCTTCTTTTCGAAGACTCTGCGAGAATATGAATCCAGGTACAATTTTGTTGAAAAGCAAGCATATGCCATAGTCAAAGGATTGAAAATGTTCAGACACTTAGTAACAGGAAATAAGATTTTGATATTAGTAGCCCATTCAAGTGTCAGAGAATTCATTATGGAAGGAGAAATCACTAAAAAAAGAGCCAATTGGATAACCAAGATTCTAGAGTATGATGTGGAGGTAAAGCCCACTAAATTGATAAGGGGAAGAGGTCTTTGCCAATATATTGCTCAAGACTCAGAGCCATCAACAATGGAATAAAAGGATGAGATAGTACTGACAGTGCAAGAGGGAGATCTAGGCTCTTGGGTTAGTGATAGGACACATTTCATGGAGACTAGTCAACTCCCTAGTCTGCTCTCCCCTGAAAAGAGTAGATATATAGACAGCAAGGATCCAATTTTATCTTGATTAATCATGTCCTTTTCCAAAGGAATTTTGATGGAATCCTACTCAGGTGTGTGGAAAAAGATGAAGCTCATAGAATCTTGCATGAATTGCATCATGGGACATCGGGAGGAAATTTTTCCATAAAAACTACTACCATTAAGATTACCCAGGCAAGATACTATTGGCCCTCAAAGTTTTATGATTGCCATAAAATGGTCAATGATTGTCAAACATGTCAGTTTTATGTAGGAAAGAGGAGGAATGCAGCCTTACCTTTAAGTCCCATAGTGATAGAAGAGCCTTTTTCCCATTGGGGTCTAGATTTTATAAGGATGATTAATTCAGTTTCAAATTCAGGACATAAGTGGATTCTCATTGCCACAGATTATTTCACTAGATGGAGTGAAGTTGTCCCATTGAAAGAAGTAGTGAGAATGTTATTCTGGATTTTCTTGAAGAGATAACTACCAGGTTTGGGCCCCCTCGCACTATTATATCTAATAATGCTAAGGCATTTTAGGGTCAAGGATATCTAAGTTTGCTTTAAGTGAAGACTTCATCAAATTATTATCCATAAGGGAATGGCTTAGCTGAGTCAACAAATAAGAATTTGATCAAAGTCATTAAAAGAATGGGAACCAAGCATCAGAAAGAGTGGCATAAGCATTTGAAGACAACCTTATGGGCTGATAGCATCACACAAAAGCAGGTGATTAAAGTTTCTCCTTATGAATTAGTATATGGGAAAAGTGCAGTAATGCCCCTATCAATAGAGATTTCGGCCTTGCAGTTGATCAAACAAACTGAAATAGAAGAAAATGGTCTAATGGAAGTAAGGCTCACAAAATTATTAGAACTTCAAGAGAAAAGGGAATTGGCATTCGAGTCCTTGATGAACCATTAGTAGACTGTTAAAACCTAGTTTGATCAAAATGCTTCCGAACCAGGATTTGAAGTTGGGTGTTGGGTCTTAAAATGGGATGAAAGAGCCTCAAAGCCAGGATGTCACAGAAAGTTTGATTCACTATGGATGGGCCCCTTTAAGATTACTACCTATAAGCAGTGCAATGCATATGAATTGGAGACTATGGAAGGAGAGCCGTTAGAGATTCCTATCAATGGGATCTTTCTTAAACACTTCACATAAAAGCTGATTATGCTTCCTGTATTATAGTTAGCATAGTTTCCCTTTCATTATGTTTTTTGTTTCTTTTTCCAGCTCCTTTCAATAAGTGTTCTTTGAACACATATCTGCAGCTAAAACTCCAAAGATCTTCTAAGTGTCCTTTATGTTAGTACCATTGATAAAGACTCGGAAATATAGGATGATAGCTAATAATTTTAAAGAATGGAGTATTAATGACAGGTCACTACAAGATTTGTTCTAGATTTAAAGGATCTAGTTAACCGCCATTTGGGCACATGCTTTTAGAGACATTAATATGAAATGATGGCTTCATTAATATGATCATATTAATTCCAAGGTTTGCAAGGTTTGTTCTTTGTATTGAATCTTGATTATTGCAATTTCTATTGAGTTATTGGGTTATTATTAATCATTGATATTATATCCACTTTTTCCCATAACATTTCACATTCCTCCACAAAATTAAATAAAATCATTTATTTAATTAAATCATTCATATTCCTTCAAAATAAATAAATTCATTTATTTTATTAAAATCCTCCAAGTTCTTCAAAATTAAATAAAACCAAATTATTTAATTAATTCTTCAAAAATTCCATGCAAATCCATGTGCACACTTAATTAAATATTTTAATATTTAATTAGTTGTTCCCTCACTCACATGTCTTAGTTATCCTCTAGTTCCCATTAGTTAACTCATAAATCAAATATGTTAACTAGTTGGTCTTTTCTGTTAACTAGACAATCAAATCAGTTAACTCTTCAATCTATTTCTGTTAACTCCCTTGTTGCATGAAGGAGTAGGACACTTGTCCTCTTCTGATTCATGCACATCCTCTCAAGTTTCCTCAACCATTTATCTTCTTATTCATTCTATATAGTTGATCTTCTCTCTCACAAGTCTATAAGTACAACCCCTATTCCTCCATTTCAATCATCCAAGCTTTTAGTACACTTACTCTGCAGAATTCATAGCGCGCCTTTGGCACCCAACACCATATCCATAGTTTACGATCACCCTTTTTATTGTATTGAAGCTCCTCTTCATTACAAGAACTATCATAGCCGTTTCTCTATTGTCATCTTGAAGGACAAAGCAAGGAAGTGTGCTTTCTGAGGGCTTCATTCACACAAAATATCAATTGAGATTAGGTGAACAATGGAAGCCGTGAAGTAACAAGGTTTGCAAGGTTTGTTCTTTGTATTGAATCTTGATTATTGTAATTTCTATTGAGTTATTGGGTTATTATTAATCATTGATATTATATCCACATTTTTCCATAACATTTTTGGTGCCCACCGTGGGGCCTTGCTCCAATTCAACCTCAAAACTGAGTTTTTGTGCATTAGGTTATGTACACAGGAAGATTCTGTGCATCTGTTCATTTCTAACACACATTTGATCTCTGTTTGAATGCATCTGGAGATTTGGTGCATCTACTCACTCAGACTGCGCTTCTATGCTCTGTAATCACACATTTATCCAAACTATGCATTTGTTCTCTGATTCTGCGCTTTTATGCTCTATAACTGTGCATTCATAATTCTGTTCATCTGTGTTCTATTTTTTGGCAAGAGACATTGCTAGGACTCATTAGTGTTGTCATTGATGGAAACAAAATATATTCCACATATCCGCAGTACATAATATGCTTATACCGGAAGTCAGATTGAAGATTGTTTTGGTCCGATGGACAAGAATAGAGTACGTAACGTGGTCTGAAAATTAGGTCCAGATCTCTCAGATAGTGTAACTCAATAAGTTGCGGACTTGGACAAGTCAAGAGGGGTATCATGACTATTGTATTCCAGAGATTTAGCCTCCAGTGATAAAGCATGAAAAAGATATGAGCATCTGACTATTGGGTTCCAGTCATGCAGAGCAGATAGAGGAAGAATGGACCAACAAAGTATCAAACTTCAATCCAGATGTGTAAAAGGTGTTGATCAAGAAATTTGTGGCAGTATACATTATTGGCCGACATGATTAATGACTTCTATGCCTAATTTTTTGATGTACATCACTAATCAAGCATGGATTCAGCTGACAGATCAACAACTTACAAATATCTCAAGCATTCATGTTACCGACTAAGAAGTTGAAGGAAATTCTTAATGCGGATATATATATCTGATAGATTCAAGCTTGTGAAGATATAGAAAACTAATGTGAAGAAATAAAATGTGAAGAAAAGCAAGGATAAGTGTGTAAACAGCAATTCAAGTCTGGAATATGACAAAATAGCAACATTGAGCAAAGGAAGAATCAAGTGCATCAGATCAGTATATTGTGCCTAATCGGAACTGAACTCTTGCATATGTAGATGCTTCTCATCAGTTCAAACACTTGGATATCCTCTGTAAGTTCTATAGACAATGAGTCTCTTGTAGGCAGTGTGCCTCTTGTGAGCAGTGTGCTCGGGCAATGAGCCCTAATTGGCAAGTGTCATTTTGTACTCCTTTATTCTTTTAACAAAGAATACAATCTTGGGTTAGTCACCCCATGGTTTTTCCCTTAACAAGGTTTCCACGTAAAAATCCTTGTGTTATGTGTTAATTTTATTTTTGTTCTTATGGTTGCATATGCTTTCATGTTCTGACATATCACTGAATATTAAGATAACAAAATTAGGAAATTTTGAGATAACTGATTCACCCCCCCTCTCAGTTATCTACCTTGTTTCCAACCCTATTTCTATGCATCTATCCTCTATAGCTGCGCATTTGTTCTGACGGTGATTTTGGAGTTATTTCTTGTGATTTCGCCAACGCTAACATTTGTCCTAGGAATATTCTTAGATCTGCTTGCAAGTTAGGGGCTGGTTAGCCATATAGTTTCATTTGTTAACTCATCTCTAGATCTAATTAGCCAAAGGAAAGTAATTGAATTGTTCATGCAAATCTCATTTAGCTCTAACTAGCAGGATTGTAATTTGATCTTGTTGCATCAACAACTCAAACATAGTCCCTACTAGAAAGATATAAAATCGAACCATTGCTATCTTGCTTCTTTCAAAGTTAACAAATCTTGTGTGTTCCCAAGTAGATTAACTCATTTAGTCTTTTTCATTTTAACTAGGGGAAAAGATCCATTATCTTCTGTGTTTTCAGAATGATAGTAGGCCTATGCTCTCCCCTTTCTTGGGTGACTAGAATGCCAAACCTATCATTTTGCATGTTTAACCATTAGAGAGGCCTGCCCTTGGATATCCTTCCATCCAAGTGGGAATGACCTTAAGTGGTAACAAGTTAAAGCCAAGCTCTACCTAGCCACTATAAATAAATTGTGCTTGAGGTGAAAGCTTCATGCAACGAGTGCTGATTAGTTATACCGATAGCTAACCTCCCCCAAAACCCTCCAAGGTGCAACCCTTGAAGGCTGGGAGACTCCATAATGGAGAGTAGTGCTACCTCATGTATAACCACTCGAATGGTTGCCCTTACTACTTATCCATTGTTTTAGAAGCCAAAACCCACTATAAGCTAATGCTAAAAAGAGCGATTATCATCTTCCTAAGATGACTCACATTCTTATGATTCAATAGTAGAGATAACAGGGAAATCCTAAGGATTACGAGCCTTGGGAACCTGGAACTTGGTGTACAAGAGAAGTTTGTGCACTTGTAAGGAGGAGCCTATGTCCCAAGTTCCTAAGTTATCCACTCTTAATAGCGTAGCTGGTGTAAAAACCAAGTGAGAATTTAGTTTATATTGCCCTTGCCATCTTAGGATTTGTACTTGCTTTTAGTCAAAAATCTAAAAAAAAATCAAAAAAACCATGAAAATATTCTTTGTGTTTGCTATGTTTTTCTTTCCATAGTTGAAAAATCAAATAAAAAAGACCAACTTTCAACCAAAGAAAATCAAAAACATCGAAAAACATGCCAAAAACATTGAAAAATTAGTCAAAACTGCTAAAAAACACAGAGCTGTGCATATATACCTACCTGCTATGCATTTGTCATTTTCTACAGTGCATCAATTTCTATTGCACATACATTTTGACTTGTTGCGCTTTTGTTAAACCTTATTGTGCATCTGTCATTTACCAATCCTACGCATTTGTCCTATTCTACTGTGCATTTACCCTCTGTAACTACGCATTTGTTTCTGTGCATCCATCACAATGAGCACTTTGATGCCTTTTGAGAGAAAATTTTCAACCTTTCTGAATACCCATTTCAACCTTGTTTCATTTTTCTAGATCAGATTTAATGTGCAGTCACTTCTCACATCTTTTTTTCGTGTCATACCCTCTTTTCCATTAGACATCTCGCCAAAACACTTCACCAATCTTCCCAAAATCAAACCAAGTATTAAAACCAAGTTAGTGCAAAGCAATTCTAGATCATATCAAACTCAAAACAAACCTATTAAGTCTCCACTATCAAGGATATATCATCCTTCTCTCTCAGAACTTCACTAGTGGCTTGTGCAAAAACTAGTCTATATCAAGTAATTAGATTCCAATCATCCTTACTTTTGGCTATAGTTTTGTATCAACCAACTTGTTTGACACCATTGGTCTAAGGAAACCCTTGTTCAAACCTTATCACCACAAGTATCCCCTTCACCGCAACCTCCTAGTGCACCTTGTCAAACCTTCCAATCTCACACCACCCCATCCCAATTCACTTGGCATGGTCATAACTAGATCCCAAAAACAAAAACAACTTGAAATGGTGAGTACATCTGACAAGATTACCCCATCCCCTCATGACAATGATGAGGAATTTTCTCATGAGGACATTCTAGAAGCTCAACAAGACCAAAAGTTCCAACGTATGATGGACAAATTGCTCAAACAAGACCCTAGCAAATTCTTTCTTTACCTAGCGACACAAGGATCCAAACTCCCCAAAGACTTTGACATTAGCGCATTAAAGGAAACCGAAGAAGAAAGAATCCTTGAGGAAAGCACACGAGAGGAAAGAACCATGGACAAAGGCAAAACAACCATTGACTCTACAACCCCTCTAGGCTCATTGACTCAACAAATCCAAGCCTTGCAGTAATAGCTTGTTGACAATCAAACCTAAACACCAACAAAACACTATTCTCTAGAGGATATCTCACCATATCCCTTTGACAAGACCTTGATCATGATACCTTTCCCCTCAAAGTTTGAGGTACTAAAATTTGATAAATATTGCGAAAAGGGTGATCCAAGAGATCACATCAGAGAATTTAGTGCAGCATGCCTTGAAGTCACCCACAATGACACCTACCTCATGAGACTATTCCCAAGGAGCTTGGGAGGACAAGCTATGGAGTGGTTCTCTCGACTACCTCCCAGCATTTGAACCTTTAACGAACTAGTGGATAGGTTTGTCATACACTTCTCCTACAACATTGAGCATGACATCTCATTTTTGAAGAGAACTTGTGTCTCAAATTACTACTTGAACCTCTTAGTTGAACCTATGCATTGAACCTCTTCGTTGAACTTATTCTTTGAACCATCGCTGTGACGAAGTACTATCGGCAGGACCGTGTTGAAGACCATTGGCATCGGTGAGACAAGGGCCGTCGGAATAAGCATCGAAGGTTTGTCCGATGCTGAGTGTCACCCCGATGGAAGCATTCAACCGTCGGCACGACAAGGCCTATCGGCCAAACTTTGTGGAGTTACTCCGACAGGAGTAGTCACTCCGACGAAGGTTACAGGTTGGTCGTCGGCGAGACAAGGCCTATCATCCAAGCTATGTGGAGTTACTCCGACAGGAGTAGTCACTCCGATGGCGTATGTCTATCGGCAAGAGAATACCCGTCGGCATAGCCTAAAGGTGTTGGGCCGATGTACTGCGGACATCCCGATGGAAGTTTTATTGGTATCGGTGAGACAAACCACTGTCGGAGTGAGGGCTAGATCTTTTGCCGATGGAGAGTGTCATACCGATGGTAACCTTGGTGATCGGGGAGACAATGCTCATCGGTGGGAGGTAAAGTCTGAGGGCCGATGGGAGTTGTTATGCCGATGGACTTGGAGGCTTGGTATTTTCGGCAACAAAATTGCCGACAATACTCTTTCGTCTGTTGGCGGTTATAAACTGCAAAGTCCTTTGCAACTTGGTACATGTGGGACTAAACGCCTCACTGAAATGTGAACCGTTGCGACAGTTAGATAGCAGCGACGTCTGAGAAATTTGTTCTATCAGTTAGGGCAGAAGTGTGTAACGACTTTTTTGTTCTTGCACACTGGAAATAGAATGATAAGTCTACAGGTGTCGTTGGTATTATGAGGATGAGACTTGAATAAAGGTTCGTTCTGTAAATGTACAGTGGAGTGAACTGTGTATGAAGTCGAGAATCAAACACTAGAGCAAGAAGCTGAGTTCTTTATTGTAACTGTATATCTTACTGCAATAAAGATTGTTTTCTTGTGGTGGTGGGTTTTTTACCCGTAAGGGTTTTCCCACGTAATTCTGTGTGCCTGTGTTTGAAATATTGTCTATTTTGGTTTCTCTCATGTACTTATCTGTGTTATTTAGTTTTTAAAAGTGACTTGTCTGCATCGTCCCCTTGGAATTAACATTAGGGAAGCTGTCTTCCGCACCTGTGCTTTCCTTACAAGTGGTATCAGAGCCTAGCCCGTTGTGTTATCCTTGTCGGTAGTTTGGGTTTTTTGTGTTAATTCTGTTGTGTGGGAGTTCTGTAGAGAGTCATTTTTAAATTAAATAGAGATGGCAAGTACGTCAGACAAAATAGACATTGAGAAATTCAATGGCACAAACTTTGAGTTGTGGAAACTTACAGTTGAAGACATGTTAGTCTATAGAGATCTTTGGGTTGCTGTGTCTGGAGTTCAACCTACAGGCATGAAGCAAGAAGATTGGGATCTGATATGCAGAAAAGCCAAAGGACTGATAAGACTGAGTTTATCTGACTCTGTTCTATTGAACATCCATGAGGAGAAGTCTGCAAGTGATTTGTGGAAAAAGTTGAATAATATTTATCAGGGCAAGTCCTTGGTAAATAAACTTTTCCTCAGAAAGAAATTGTATTCTCTGAAGATGGATGAAGGTGCATCTGTAGCAGAACATCTGAGTGCATTCAATACGATTGTTGCTCAGCTAACATCTATAGGTGTAAAAATAGAAGAGGAAGATCGCTGTATGCTTCTGTTATGTTCCTTACCTGACTCATGGGACCATCTGGTGATGGCTATTGGAAGTACAACAACTAAGTTTTCTCAGGAAACTGTTGTTGCCTCTTTGTTGTCTGAAGAGATGTAGAGGAAATCTTCTGGAATGGCCAAAGAGGCTCTATCAGTTCATGGTAGATCAAAGGAAAGAGGCAAGAAGAAGGACAAGAAGTCTAAGTCCAAATCAGAGGGGAAATCAAAATCTCCTGGCAAGAAGTCCAAGGTGAAGTGCTGGAATTGTGGGCAGAAAGGTCATGTCAAGAAAGACTGCAAAGAGGAGAAAAAGAAGAAGAAGAACTTCTCTGACTCTGAGTCTTCACACAGTGATGCTGATGCTTTCATTGCTGCTCTGGAAACACCTGCCTCTAAAGATGTTTGGCTGATTGATTCAGGAGCATCTTTTCATATGACATCTCATAGAGAGTGGTTCACGAAGTATGAACCCTATGCTGGTGGCAAGGTGTTCCTGGCTAGTGATTCAACGCTAGAAATTGTTGGCCGAGGTCGAGTCAGAATCCAGTTCCCAGATGGCAGAATAAAGGGAATGAATGGAGTTCTTCATATACCAGGTCTGGCTCGAAATTTACTTTCTGTTAGTAAGCTTAATGATGTTGGAGTGCAAGTTACCTTTGTGAATGGTGGCTGTAAGATGACTAGAGGTTCTATTGTTCTGGCAAAAGGTGAACGCATTGGAACTCTGTATAGGTTAGATGCTAAACCAGTGTGCTGTAATAATGTCTCTGCAAAATCTGAAAAAGCTACTATTGTAACACATGACGTAAATTCTATGGAAGTTAAACTTCCTGAAGAGAAAACAATGCTCTGGCATCATAGACTTGGTCACATAGGTGAGAAAGGTTTAAAAACCTTGAAAAACAAAAATCTGGTAGATGGGCTAATTGATTGTAATCTGGAGTTTGATTTCTGCGAACATTGTATATATGGAAAGCAAAACCGTGTTTCATTTTACTCTAGTTCTCATAAATCTTCTGGTGTTCTGGACTATGTGCATTCTGATGTTTTTGGTCCAGTTGATGTTCCTTCTTTATCTAAGTCAAGATACTACGTATCATTTATTGATGATTATTCGAGAAGAGCATTTGTATATTTTTTGAAAAATAAATCAGAAGTGTACAGTCGATTTAAAGAATTTAAAACTCTTGTGGAAAATCAGACTGGTAGAAAACTAAAATGCTTGAGAACAGATAACGGTGGTGAATATTGCAATGCGGATTTTGATAAGTATTGTGTAGACCATGGAATTAAAAGGCATAAAACTACACCTTATACTCCACAACAGAATGGAGTTGCTGAAAGGTTAAATCGATCGTTGATGGAGAAAGCAAGAAGTATGTTGAGTTATGCTGGTCTTGAACAGAAGTTCTGGGCTGAGGCAGTTGCTACAGCTTGTTACTTGCTGAATCGTTCTCCTACATCAACATTGGTTGATAAGACACCTATGGAAGCATGGTCTGGTAAGAAGCCCTCTCTAAGACATATTCGAGTCTTTGGCCACATATGCTCATATTCCTGAAGTTAAAAGATCTAAGTTGGATAACAAGGCAGTTAAATGTATCTTTGTTGGCTATGGAGTCGGTATTAAAGGATACAAGCTTTGGAATCCTGAAACTGAAAAGGTAATCTACAGCAGGAATGTAATTTTTAGAGAGCTGAAACCATTGGTTGTTGATCCTCAGCCAGAAAAGATAGAAGAAAAGAAAGAAAAGAGTGTTGTGAATGTTCCTCTGACCCCTATAAAAGAGGAACAACAAGCACCAAGTGTAGATGATTCAGATGAGAGTTCAAGTAGCTCCGAAGATTCTAATCCAGAGCAAGAACCTGAACCTGCACCTCAACCTTTGAGGAGATCTACACGTGAAAGAAGACAACCAGATAGGTATGGATTTTCAGTACTTGATTCAACTTGTGCCTATGCTTTACTTACTGATATTGATGAACCTAGGACTGTGAAAGAAGCTATTAGTGTACCTAATTCAGATTCTTGGTTGGAAGCCATGCATAGTGAAATGACATCATTGGAGAAGAATGGAACCTGGGATCTGGTGCCCTTGCCTGAAGGAAGAAAACCTGTAGGCTGTAAGTGGGTATTTAAGAAGAAATATGGTCCAGATGGTAGTATTGAGAAGTACAAGGCAAGACTGGTTGCTAAGGGGTATTCCCAAAAGGAAGGTATTGATTATGGAGAAATTTTTTCTCCTGTAGATAAGCTGACATCCATTAGATTTCTGTTGTCACTTGCAGCAGCATATGATTTTGAAATTGAGCAGATGGATGTGACAACAACGTTTCTTCATGGAGACCTTGAAGAAGAAATTTATATGTCCCAGCCAGAGCATTTTGTGGAAAAAGGTAAAGAACATCTGGTATGTAAACTTAAAAAGTCTCTTTATGGTTTGAAACAGTCTCCCAGAATGTGGTATCAAAAGTTTGATACGTATGTTTTATCCTTGGGGTATGTGAGATCTAAATCTGATCATTGTGTCTATTATAAAACTAAAGGTGATCGAATTCTTATAATTGCACTATATGTGGATGACATGTTGTTCATTGGCAATGGTAAGGGGATGATCTCAGAGTTAAAATCTCAGTTGTCCTTGAAATTTGAAATGAAAAATCTGGGGGCAGCAAAGTACATTCTGGGAATGGAGATCAAAAGGGACAGATCTAAGAGAAAAATTTGGCTCAGCCAGAGGAAGTATATTACCAATGTTCTTGATAAGTTTCATATGTCTGATTCTAAACAATTAGTTGTTCCAGTTTTGCAGGGAACGAAATTATCTGTTGAAGATTGTCCAGAATCTTCAAATGAAATTGGTGACATGAAGAGAGTACCTTATGCAAGTGCTGTTGGCAGTTTAATGTATGCAATGGTCTGTACCAGACCAGACATTGCCCAAGCAGTGGGAGTTTTGAGCCGGTTTATGGCGAATCCAGGCAGATCACATTGGGATGCTGTGAAAAGAGTTATGAGGTATTTGAAGGGAACTTCTGACTATGCTATTTGTTATCATGGAAACTCAGAAGGGTCTAAGAGATCTATCAGTATTCAAGGATATGTTGATTCTGATTGGGCAGGGGACATTGACAGTCAGAGATCCACCAGTGGATACGTGTTCACGTTACATGGTGGTGCTATCAGTTGGATGAGCAAGCGACAGGCTGTAGTCACTTTGTCCACAACAGAGGCAGAGTACATGGCAGCCACTCGTGCATGCCAAGAAGCTGTTTGGTTGAAGAGGTTGTGTTCTAATGTTGGTTTTAATGCAGGGCAAATACAAATTCATTGTGACAGTCAAAGTGCCATATGTTTGGCAAAGAATCCTACATTTCATGCTAGGACAAAACATATTGATGTCCAATATCACTTTGTTCGTGATATGGTGGAAGACAGGAAGGTGAAGCTAGAAAAAGTTGACACTTTGGAAAATGTTGCTGATGCCTTAACTAAACCAGTGAACATAGCCAAGTTCAAATGGTGCTCAGATGAAATGGGTCTTCGGGCCCATAGTTCTCACTAATCAAATGAGGACTAAGAGGTAGCAATAATGTCTTCGACAAGTGGGAGATTGAAGAGAACTTGTGTCTCAAATTACTACTTGAACCTCTTAGTTGAACCTATGCATTGAACCTATTCGTTGAACTTATTCTTTGAACCATCGCTGTGACGAAGTACTATCGGCAGGACCGTGTTGAAGACCATTGGCATCGGTGAGACAAGGGCCGTCGGAATAAGCATCGAAGGTTTGTCCGATGCTGAGTGTCACCCCGATGGAAGCATTCAACCGTCGGCACGACAAGGCCTATCGTCCAAACTTTGTGGAGTTACTCCGACAGGAGTAGTCACTCCGACGAAGGTTACAGGTTGGTCGTCGGTGAGACAAGGCCTATTGGCCAAGCTATGTGGAGTTACTCCGACAGGAGTAGTCACTCCGATGGCGTATGTCTATCGGCAAGAGAATACCCATTGGCATAGCCTAAAGGTGTTGGGCCGATGTACTGCGGACATCCCGATGGAAGTTTTATTGGTATCGGTGAGACAAACCACTGTCGGAGCGAGGGCTAGATCTTTTGCCGATGGAGAGTGTCATACCGATGGTAACCTTGGTGATCGGGGAGATAATGCTCATCGGTGGGAGGTAAAGTCTGAGGGCCGATGGGAGTTGTTATGCCGATGGACTTGGAGGCTTGGTATTGTCGGCAACAAAATTGCCGACAATACTCTTTCGTCTGTTGGCGGTTATAAACTGCAAAGTCCTTTGCAACTTGGTACATGTGGGACTAAACGCCTCACTGAAATGTGAACCGTTGCGACGGTTAGATAGCAGCGACGTCTGAGAAATTTGTTCTATCAGTTAGGGCAGAAGTGTGTAATGACTTTTTTGTTCTTGCACACTGGAAATAGAATGATAAGTCTACAGGTGTCGTTGGTATTATGAGGATGAGACTTGAATAAAGGTTCGTTCTGTAAATGTACAGTGGAGTGAACTATGTATGAAGTCGAGAATCAAACACCAGAGCAAGAAGCTAAGTTCTTTATTGTAACTGTATATCTTACTGCAATAAAGATTGTTTTCTTGTGGTGGTGGATTTTTTACCCGTAAGGGTTTTCCCACGTAATTCTGTGTGCCTGTGTTCGAAATATTGTCTATTTTGGTTTCTCTCATGTACTTATCTGTGTTATTTAGTTTTTAAAAGTGACTTGTCTGCATCGTCCCCTTGGAATTAACATTAGGGAAGCTGTCTTCCGCACCTGTGCTTTCCTTACAATTTTTAGATCTTTGTAACACTAAACAAAAGAGTGGAGAATCCTTCACCTCTTTCTTACAAAGATGGAGACAATTGGCAAGCAAATGTACACATCAAATACCAAAAAAAACAAATGTTGGAAATGCTTGTCCACAACTTCAACACTGACCTCAGCTACCAAATTCAAATACAATGCCTTGCTTCTTTTAGAAAGGTCATTGAGATGTGTTTACTCATTCAAAAGGTGTTGATAGAGAAAGGTCAAATCAAACTTTACGAGGACACTCCTAGTGCAAATGTCAACATAGATAAACCACGATTTTGGACTAAGAATAAAAATTTTGTGAATGATAGGGTGGTTGATGCCAAAAATGTGGCACCAAAGCAACCAATTTTCACTTTAACAAGCCCACAAAACAACCCCCAACAAAACAAACCACAAAACACCGAATCATAGTCTACAAACTATCAACCTAGGAGAAAATTCACACCTCTAAGAGAAACATTGGAAACCAACCTACGGAAGCTACTATCAAATAAACTCATAACACTTCCAGTGGCACAGGATTATGAACCAAAGGTCAAACCTCCTTGGTGGAATGACAGTGACTTCTGTGAATTTCACTAAAATAAGGGACACAAAACCAATGATTGTATAGCACTCAAACACACCATTCAAAATTTGTTGGACCAGAAAAAGGTATCACTTGAAGGGCATGCCTCTAATGATGATCACTTAGCATTCAAGAATCTGGTTCCCAATTATGAGTAGGGAGGGTCTTCCAAACAAAACAATAGTGGAACCATCAATGCCAATTATACAAATATAGCATTTTACTCTGTGGTTAACCACATTTGAGAGAGTGATTCACATATCAATGTAACCACTATAAATAAAACCCCTGGTTGTAATGTGACCACTCATGGTGGAAAGGTTACTCTTAAAGGAGTCTCGTCCAATCCATCCTCTCCATCCAACTAGTACAATGTCCTAGACCAACTTCACAAGACACCCGCACACATCTCCATCTTGGAACTTCTGTGTTTGTCCCTGTCCCATAGAGCCATCCTTGACCAAGCTCTTTCTGAAACCACCATTCCAACAAACCTTGCCAAAGAGTAGTTTCAGACCATGGTAGGTCATATTACCACACCTCATTTCCTATCATTCACTGAAAAGGATGATATGTCCCTCACCCAACCTCATAATGCATCTCTCCACATAGAATCCTTCATCTACAAGCACAAAATAAAAAGGGTTCTAATCAATGGAGGAGCCAATTTAAATATTTGCACCTTAAAGCTAATCCTTGCATCAGGGTTTTTAGAGAATGCTATCGATCCTAAAAATAAAATCACCATCAAAGCTTATGATGAAGAAGAAAGAACTTCAAAGGGAACTATTGTTTTGCCTATCAGAGTGGGACCTATAGTAAAGGATGTAGTGTGCCAAGTCCTTGATATGGAGCTTGCATATAACATTCTCCTTGGGAGACCTTGGATACATGTAATGAAAGCAATACCATCAACCTATCACCAATGTATCAAGTTCCCCCATGAAGGCCAAGAAATCACCATCCAAGGTGATTCCAATCCATTTCAATATTGCAACTCTGTACAATCTAAACTTTAAGTGGTGATTCCCCATAACCGTGCCTCTACTTCATCTTCATCCCTTGTTGACCCAACTTCACTCCCTTCCACATCAAAGGCACCCCAATCTAACTTCCAGGTCAAAGACAAGGGTCTTGGTGAATACACAATTGCACAATCCTTTTGCTTATCACAGCTCCCTATCTCCCCCAGATCTTATGGAAAGCCTTCCATGAGCAAGCCCAAGGCATTAGCAACTACTAAAGGTCTGTTTGTCAAATGGGGAAGCCTTGAAGATGAGAGTGATGAAAAACACATCCTACAATGGTTATATAAGGATGAAGATTGTCTACCTAAGCAATAAGACCCTCACTCCATGGTACAAACTGAACAATATGGTCAAGGATTCTCAATATTACAAAGAATGGGGTATGAAGGTCATGGGCCCATCGAATTGAGAAAGGAAGGTATCACTAAACCTACCCAACCTCATACATTAACAACCTGAGACACTACGGGGCTAGGCTACACTGACAAAGAAAAGACCAAGGGACTAGATAAGCATAAATGCCAACAACCAGAAACATCTGCTACTAACCTAGTAAATCAAATTCACCGACTACAAGGATGGAGTGAGATGGACTCCAATGAATATGAATGGGATAGTCTCTCTAAGCTATCTTGTGATGAAAAAGACATAGATGTGGTCCATGAGTATGACCCGACCCATGCAACTAATGAGAGACAAAGTCCAAGGGCTAGACCTCTAGAGTTTGACCTGCATAATAATGATAGTGAGATTCGTGAGGAAAGAATGATACCGCACTTGACAAATCAACTTGTGGAGAGTACCATTGCAGGCATTGTCCATGCTTATAATAACCACCTTGCTGGTAAACATATTTGTTTCTCGTAAATAACCTTCTTGAGTAACTCTGTTTCTCTCTTGGATCAACAACAAACTATTCACAATAATTGAAGAATCACATAACAATGTTGATTCCTCTCTGCGTTTGAGAGGGGCAGCTCCCTCGTATGATGGGGGTATATTGATTTTCTGGGATTATAAGAACAAAACAAATTGAATAATGAAAACTAATAAAGAAATGAGAAATAATCTTATCGATTCAAGTTCCACACATTCAAGTTAAGATACCAAAAAATTGACATGATAATCTTTTCCACATATAATGTTTAAAGGAAAGCAAATGGTTATCATCAATGAGACATAAGAATATTAACAACAACACATGAGATTGAATTGAACACACATCCAAAACATTTCTCTATTGCTTTCTTGCTTGAATAGTACTATTCGAGTCCTTCATACAATGCCTTGTGAAAAAGTGGAACCCCTTTGATTGAATTACAAAGCTGTATAGATAGGTGAGGCTAGTAACCACTTAAGGTAACTACCTTAACCACTTTTGTAAATACTTAGAATAAATAACTTTCTAAGTATACCAACTTGAAATAAATAACTTTCTTTTCATGAAAATAGTTACTTAGAGTAACTACCCAACTTTGGTACTTAGAATAACTACCTTGTGAGAAAGAGTTAGGATAAACCTAACTTTACAATAAAAAGAGATGGAGACTCGAATAGGAAAAACTCAATCATGAAGATTATTTACAAAACAAGCCAAAATCATGACTTGAGCCACACACAAACACATCAAAAATGGGAACTATACAATATACAACAATGCATTTATTCCATGCTTGTCGAAGGTGTCATTGATGGAGTTGCTGATTTTGGATACTGATTATGTTGACCGGATTCTTTTTCTTTGAACATTCTGAAAAGTTTGATAGATGGAGTAACAGATTTCCCCTTAGGAATTAGGATGTTAGCTATCCTCATCTTCTAGGTCTTCAGGTTCCTGTAGATGTTGCTCAACTCTTACACCATACTCGGTATTTGGGAAACATAAATCTTCAAAGAAGTATAGATATCAATCAATTTGTCCATTGTATTTTCATTAAAGACTTCTCTGTTGAAGAGTTGTTGATCAACCATGTTCTAAAAATTATTTTGAATCACTTGTGAGTCTGCCATCAATGATGAACTTGGGAGGATGGTGGTGAGCTGATTCTGGAGTTTTACACACAGTTGATCACAAGCAAGTATAAGCTTTTCTTGCTCTGTTGAAACTTGGTCGATGGTTACCAATTTCCAACTTATGCTTTCCAACCATATTTCCAAGTAGTTCTCCTCTGTATTAGGTAAGATCTTCTCTACTATAAGGATGTTGACATCAATCTCCATCATCTTTGTGAAATCCTTCATGATATCCTTCCAAGCTGCTTCTTCTTCCCTGACACTTTTCAAGTCTTTTTCAATGGCCTCCTTTTTTATTAAGGCCTCATCATGAATAGCTTTTGCCTTAACAAAGAAATCGGATGCAATGGACTTGACTTTCTCCACCCAACTTTCGATCACTTTTCCATAAACTTGATATTTTTGAAGATTATCAATAACACCTCTTTCAACTTCTCCTTCTGGGCTCGATATGATTAATTGGTGATCAACATTGAGTGGCATGGTAGAAGTGTCAATTATGGACTTCAGGTAGGAAGGCAAATTATGCACTTATTGTTTCAGTTAATCCTTAGATTGCTTCTCTTTCTTGGTCCTTTCTACTAACTTTGTGGCTACTACATTGAAGTTCTATATGTCAACCTCATGAGTGGATGGACCCATATCGATCCTTGTGTTGATCATGATGTTAGTCATAAACAAACATAGAATAAAAGTTACACAAAAACCTTTACTCATCTTGAAAGATACTATGAATTCAAGGAATTCATGATCCCAAGTCTCCGTGGATTAGGTCTTAATCAACTGATGTTACTCAGTAGTTGATGTGTGTTGTTGTTTCCATTTTGGGACCTTACGTTTATTGATAATCAAGATTCAGTTTCTGTAAAGATGCTACATAGAAAGTTACTCTACACAGTATATTTCCTTATATGACATACTTACATTCATATCTTTGCATGATATTTACCAATATACATGCTTTAACTCAAATATGCTATGGATTTACAGTTTTCTATGAGATGTCTGCATATTTCATGTATTTTGCTTCTGATTGTCAACTGTTTGCAATTATGATGGTGAATTATTCTGAAATTAAAAGAAATGTAAAGTAAAACTTCAAATTATGATGAATCTTCAGCTATTGATCCACATACACACTTGATACTATCATTCAAGAGAAGAAATCAAACCATATGTTCACCAGGATGTTCCACAACTAGATATAGTTGATGCAAACTTCAGAGGATGGTGGATGAAGACAATACATGCTAACTGATGAGTACTCCAAGGGACGCAGAAAATCAAAGCATATATCAGGAATTCAGACATAGATTACTCATAATTGACGAAGATTTGTAATCAAAATGCTCTTCTCTTTTATTAAGTATGCAAAAGACATGTACATATACAACAACTTTGAAATGAGCCCTGAGATTTTAGCGAACAAATTTCAATTAAGTTTTGAATGAATAAAATGAGGCATCCTTGCACCTTTTATAGAATAAGATGAGTGAGCCATTACAAACTGATCAACAATCAAGATTTATCTATGAAGATCTATGGTGATCAGTCTTCTTTGACTTTGTCAACATTATCATGTGGCACAAGTTGCCAGCTAGCAACCATCTAAATTGCTTATTTTCTTTGAGTACCAGATACTGATATTTGCTTTATGATGTATCTTCATCTATTTATCAGATTCATTCTCTTCATCCTCGTTGTTAGGAGCATCAGGATCATCGCTCACCGTATCTTCACTATCATGATGACCATGACCCTGTATATGAGCCTGCATAATCATCCTGACATTTTCATACAATTGTACTATCTTCTCTATTTCCCCGCCATCTAGAGTTTTTGCTTTGATGACAGCATGCTTATGTATTTGATATTTACCTCAGAGATTTTCTAACTTATTTCTCCTATTGCTAGATGTTTCATTGTAATTCTCCACCTTGACCTTGATCCTCATGATCTTATCCATAGTTTCTTCCGTCAGGTGGTTTAGGGGATCATATGCTACTAGTTGGAAGTTGTTGTGTAAGGCTTTGATGGAAAACTCCTCATCTTGATTTTCTATCTTTCCTTCTACCTTCCCTTCCAGTGTTTCCAAAACTTCTGCCTCAAAAGACATCATATCATGCAGCTTCATACTGATATCCCTTAGTTTACTGTTGCATCTTTTAAGTACATCACATTCAAATTGGATGTCTTTGTACCACATATCTACCAATAGTGCATTATTGTTATTCAATACCTGATTGTTTATGAGTATTTGAGGATTGATCCTCTTTATTTCATCTAGAATAGTCAATGTCTTCTCTAATTGAAAAGACCTCTTCCCGATCTCCATCTGCAATTTATCAACCTTTTTCCTGGAGATGCCTAGGGAATTCCACCTCTTCAAAGAGGCTTTTACTATTTCCTCTGCTCCATCAAATGTGGATGACATCCACTACCTTAATATGGATGACTCATGTTTTATGAGATCCAATTTATTTACCTCATCCTGAGAAATGGCAGTCAATGGGACTGCATGATCACTCGATGTATCCTCAGGGTTAATTAACCCTTTTATGTAAGTATGTAACTAAGCAATGTGCTCTTTGTGTTGTTTATTTTTCTCCTTTTCCCTTTTCACCCTCTGGGTTAATGAATCGATTATATCTGTTCCTTCCTGACCCTCCTGATCTTCATTAGCAAACCCAAAATCAACTGTGCTAATTTGGAATTCTTCCAGAGTGATTTTACCTTTTTCTTTATCCACAGTAGGGAGTGCTACCTGTGCCATCCTCCTACCTATTATAGGGTCTCTTCTTATTGCTGAAGTTATTCTAGCCTTCCTCTTAGGCTTTATGAGTGTTTCTAAAAATAATGTCGACACATCAAATTCCTGTGCCTCTAAACCTGATTCTATGCCAATTTCCTTCTCTAGCCATTGAGGAATTTGATCCTTTGATTGTTGGTCTCCCTCATCATCATGACGATCACCCTAATCTCTGGTATCCACCATCATGTTCAGTGGGGAGGGTGATCTTCTTATCTCTTCCTCATGATGCTCTTCATGAGAGTGATCTTTGGGTATATCCTCCTATTGAGGAACTTCCTTTTCTAAAGGGTGATCCTACTGATCATCTACATGTTTATCTTGATCTTGATCTTGATCTTTTACCTCCTCCATGGGTATCTCATCCACCTTAGCATTTTCCTCTTCCTGAGGCATGTTAATAGCTGTGGATGTTATTTCATCTATCTTAGGCTCGTCTACCTGATCCACAATTATAATCTACTCTGCACTTGTGGTAATTACCTCCTGAGCTTTGTGATCTCTAGGACCTGATATTTCTTTATGTTCCTTGTCCTTTGGTGGGACTTCTACTTCTTTGGGTTCTTCAGATAATTCTTTTTGTTGTTGACCCATATCTGGAGCTTTGCTCTCCACTTCTTTCTATTTGAGCTCTTCAATATTTCTTGCTCTCTCAGGTGCACTTGCCACATCCCTAGGATTTACATCCTCTACATATGTCAAATCTATGGCTGCAAGACTTGTCACCCGATCAATTAATGTATCTAACCCTATTTGCTGTGCAACTTTCTCTGGGCTCTTTTCCTTTTCTGATCCCACTTGCTTCATCTCCGGTGATATTGTTTGGACTGATGGGGTCCCATGTGGAGTTATCCAGGTACTAGCAGTAAGGGTTTCCATTCTTTGTGAAGCTACATCCTTCACCACCTCATCATCAGATAGGTCAACTATCTCATCTAATGAGACTAGACCACTTTGAATTGTCTTAGAGGCTTCTTTCACTTGTTCTTCTTCTTGTTCAGTTTTAAACTTTACATTGGTGGGAAGTGGAACGTTATGCTGCAGTTCCTTATTGAATAATTCCCTGCCTACTTCTTTTAGCATTATAGGGGTTTGTCTTATCTCACCTCTCATTGAAGTTCTTGGCTTCTTAGGTGTAGTGGCTATCATCGAAGGTGCTTTTCTTTTTCTGGTGAGAGGTTCAACATTCTCTTCTTCTTCCAGCTCCTCATCAAGAGGAATATCCTCTTCTATTTGCCTATGTGAGGCTTGACCCTCCTCATATGTTTGGGTACTTGGTGCAACTGGCCCCTGGATCTTTTTAGCCTTTTGTTTATCCATAGGAGGCTGTGATGATGATGCTGATGCTTGTTCTAATCCTGATGCACCTTCAACTAGCCTTATTATTCTTTCAATTATAATTCCATTTGGTTCAACATCAATCTTCTTACCTCGTGGAGGTCTCTTGCTTTTCTCAGGAGGTGGAACTCTCTCTCCTTTAGTCTTTCTTTTCTCAATTAGGAAATCATCATATTCATCTTCAGAAATTTCTTGTCTTTTCTTCTTATTATCCACTGTGATGGAAACCCCTCTCTTCTTTAATGTATCTATTTGTCCATTGACCCATGCTTGGGTCAGCTACAATGTCCTACTTGTGAATGGATCTAAGGAGATGTCCTCCTGTATGGTGAGATCTGGTGCAGAGATGGTATCATTGTATATCTTTTTCTCCTCATATTCATCAGCCATTATCCTTCCATCATCTTTTTTCAATTGCACAGGGATGGAAATGCAATCAAAAGTCTTGATCTGATTGAGTGTTAGCCTTTGATATCTTCTTCTTCAAGATTCAGCCTCATCTTCACAATCTGCCCAGAAGTCCTCAAGATGTCTTCGATGGATGGGCTTCCCCATGATCCTTTGCATCCTTCCGTATGGATCATATGATCTTGTCAATGGAAAGGGCTAGAAATTCATCATAGTTAGACTAGCTATGGCCTTCTTTATACTCTCAGAATCTGGGCACATATACCAGCCCATTGTAACTGGAAACAATACTGGTGGAAGTTTGTTGTTCGCCTTATAAGCATTCAGTATTGTAGAGATTTGTCTTAAAAATTCCATCAAGACAACAACATTAGTAGGGTACCTTGGGAGCATGAGAGGCTCCCCCTCAAAGCCTTCAATCCTAATATAACTGACAGTGGCAAATTGAATAAACCAAGCTCCATGCCTGTATATTACTTCCTGAGCTTACATGCTCAGTCTTTTAGTTCTATCCTCCTCCATTGTTCTCACCAAATGCATAGAAAATGCATCATTTACCAGTTTGTAATCTTGGAGGTAATTCATTCTTTGTAGCTGGGGATGATGATCCCATATATGTGCATCATTTGTTATGCCACCAATTCTCCCTTCTGTAGTCAATGCATCAAATGTACCCTTGTAGGCACATGAATAGACTATGTATGAGGTCATATAAAAAGAATAATCTGGACCTCCTAAGTTCATCAGCTGCTCATCCAGAGCATCACTTATCATCTTGGCCCACATGGGCTTGTTATCTGTGTAAAGGCACATAAGGATGATTGCATACATCCAGTCCTTGAAATTTCTAGCAGTTGGCTGGCCTGTCACTCTGCTGAGCAGGGCTATCATGTACTGGTATTCATCATCAAAGTCAAATTTATATAAATGAACTGGAAGTTTAGCCGCTACAGGGTAAGGACTATTCTTTGCCCTCCATTGGTACATTTTCTTCCTAACAGCCTTCTTGTTAATCTCATATTCTGCTTCCGATTTCTTCAAATCTATGTTGGCAACCTTCTTGCCCAATGGCAAACTGAAAGTAGCAGCAAGACCCTTGATAGATAGATCAACATACACTCTGGCATGCTTCTCCACCCTCCTTGTTTGTGGGTTATAATTTCTTGCACACTCAATGACCAACTCCAGAATTTCTATGGAAGAAGGGAAACTGGCTGCATTCCACATTCCAGATATGAAAATTGCATCCAACAAGGTGCTGTTACTCTTTTCATCACCCATTTTAGCTGACCATGCTGCCAGATCGGTATTTCCCTGGTGTGTGTCTGTGATTGCACCATATTTAAACTGGACACCCTCAGGTTGAGCAAACATGGGCTTGAGAAACTCTGCCTTTGACTTAGCCAACCGATTGTCTGCCATAGATGCCTGTAATTGACAACACTGGTCTTACAATTGATATCTTATAAGCATGCATATATGTTATACCTTCATTATTCATCATGCGTATTATATTCTTTCAATATTTCACTTATCCTAATATGCGTAATTTAGAACTTCAAACTAGTAAATAGCATGATACCTGGATACGCAAAACATGACAACAAGAGGGTTTCAATTACTCACCCGATGTGCTTATCCTCTTGATTTATATTAATGATTGTTCGAAAGTGATCTTGATACCGATGGTAATCACATGCTCTATCTCGCTGTAAGCTATGTGCGTCTGGATGCAGTTCGTATGAGGTTCGGAAGCTCAGCTCTCTGTAAAAACTGGTTTATTGAAAGGTGAGTGTAAAATGACTCGATAATTTCACATTTAACTTGCTCCTTAGGGTAAAATTAGGGCAAATCTGGATGAATTGATTAAAACCATGGATTCCCGCTATGAGAACTCAGGATCCTGCCAGGTGTATGTATCAGGTTTGTAATCGGTGGGAACCACCTACCACATCTATGTGCATTTAATGTTATGGCGGCAAGGCGCGGGATGATTTTTGCAGGACAGGATGATATTCAAATATCGGGTGATATTCAGGAATATGATCCTCGCAAAATATATGATGTAAAAAAAATGACCCACTGTCGAAATATCATGGTGACATCATCGTCATGTTTATTTCTTCGTCTACCGGGTTTGGATGATGTCATCAGGATATTGGTTTGGGGTGATATTTTACGACAGGACGATATTCAAATATTGGGGTGATATCCAAATATCGGGTGATATTCAAGAATATGATCCTCGGAAAATATATGATGTTGTTTGACGGGTAAATATCGTTATCACATAAAGTTGACGTCTAGATGTTTGGAGCAAATGATTTTATCGGGTGATAATATTGGATCAGGATGATCTTTTATAAGATGACTGATATTAAGAAATATGTTCCTCTCCTCGGAATATCAAGTTTGACCTGATCTTTGACTCATCATAACTTTTGTTCCTTAAGGAATATCAGGGTGATCCAAAAGGCAAACCTGCATGAAATTTTGTACTCTTTCCAACCATGAGGTTATTGATATGAAATATGGAATTCGACAAATTTACCTCATGATGATGACATACCCAGCCCTCTTATGCAGGATCATCTGCATGACTTACTTTTACCAGCCCGCTAGAAAGCAAAAAAAAAAAACACAAGCCAAGCCAAGCAAACGTTGGGTCCCTGTTTTGTCAAGTCAAAATGGGGTGTGTTGTGTAACCACACAACACCTTGTCATAACAAAATCTGCAGGAGTAGCTTCATTTACATTTTTCTCAGAGATGGGCCGAGCTATCTCGAGGCACATATTTCCTGAATTCGAATTGGTCTTTATTCTTGAAGCCACCTTGATCTTTTTCAGCTTCTCAAATCTCCTGAAAAGATCAGATACTGTGTTGAATTTAGGAACCACTAACTCTTCTACCTTTCTTTTCTTCAACAGAATTTGTTCCAACCATGGGAGGGAAAGGTTTTCTGAGAGCTCATGTACATCGCTTTGTCAGAGATTTTGTTGTTCAGGTATTGGTGAGGTCACCTTCTCTTCAACTGGTTCTGTTTGACATACTGGATCTTTTGAAGAAGAAGTTTCATAACTGAAGTAGGATGTTGTTCTTCATGATGAGGGGATTCAACGAAGATTGAAGATGACGTGGTTGGTATGCCTTCATCAAACCTTGAATCAAATAGGACTTCTTCTCATTCTTCCTCTTCTCTTGAAGTAGAGCCTACTTATTTATCCCTTGACCTTGATTTCTTCTTTTTTGTCTGGGTTCATCTCCGCAAGTGTTTTGGAGATTACTTCTTCTCAAAGGATCTTCATCTCCACCACTTCCTTGAGTTTTCTGATGAGAAAGAATATCCATAACTAGTGTATGAGAAGGAACTGATGAAGTGGAACTGTCTTGGTGATCACTTCTTCCTCTCGGTGTCTCTTTCCTACTTGTCGGTCTTGTAGCAGTCATCTAAGCTATCTTCTTCATGATCCAAGCTTCTGACTTCTTGATTACAAAACTGGTTCTCTCTTTGACATCTCTAACCTCTGGATCTACCCAATTAATAGCAAGAAGAGGTTGAGCCTGGATTTCTTCAAAATAGAAGGGATCAATCATATCTGATTCATCATCTTTAATACCTTCAATGACCCATTCCATCTTGAAATCATGAATTTGCTTCAGGCTGAACCTTGTCCAATCTCTTTTTCTGACTTTGAATTCATCTTCACAGTCTTCCCAAAAGTCTTCAAGATTGGGGAAATGAAGATACCCAGGACCAAGCTTCAAATTGTCCTTGACATAATCTTTCTTATCAAAAGGGGAACCTCATCTGATATGTATACAAGTTGATCATAGATAGAGCCTTTTCCATATTTTCTACCCTTGAGCTAGACTCACATCTGTAATAACTGAGGCAAATAGGGAAGGCAACTCCTTTGTTCTTCCTATCTCTGCATTTCTTTTGAATAGGCACCAATTGTCTACAATGCTCGATTAGGATAAGCTTATTGTCCACATATCTTGGCAACTTAGAAGGATAGTCATCGAATCCTCCTACTCAAAGGTAGGTGAATCTTGGATGAAGTAACTACCATATTTCTTTATCAATAGTGTGGCCTCTTTTGATATCCTGATAACTGTATTCCCTTGAAGTAGCCTTACTGCTAGCATTGTGAAAGCATCATTCACTCATCTAAAAAATACAAAACTTTACTCTAATTGTAGTTGCTTGTAGCAGTCATATACCTGTGTCTCTTGATTCAGAACACCAGTGGTACTTAAACCTAGCCATGATCTCAAATTAGTGATTACATATACCAAGTAGGATGACATGTGGAAGCGTTGGCTTATCTTGAAGTAGACCAACTGATCATGTATGCAATAACTGATAAGATGGCCCCAATCAACAAACTGTTTCCTAACTAATATGATCATGATGAAAAGATACATCCACATCTCAAACTCAGCTGAGTCTAGGCTACTTGTCAATCTGTGGAGTAGGGCAATCAAATAGAAGATCTCTTTGATGAAAAGAGAGCAATGAAGTGTCTTGGGAAGATGAGATTGCCCACCTCTTGGTTTCACAATCCATTCTTTAGCCAAGTTGTTTAAACATTTGCTTCTATTGTCACTGAAATATTTGTAGGCTTTTTGCTTATCAACACAAATGAATTTCTCTTTGTATGGCAGCTAGAGAATGATGGTGATAGAAATCCCATCGAGCTTGGCCATCAGGTGCCCATCAATAGTTATGATCTCTCTAGCTTCAGGATTGTATCTCTTCGCACATTCTATCACCAACTCCGTGTTGGCAAGATACACTATATGGATTCATGGTTGTTGTCATTGATGGCAACAAAGGTCATCCCACATATCCGCAAGTCATGATGTGTCTCTACCGGAAGTCAGAATAAAGAATGTTGTGGTCCGGTGAACAAGAACAGAGCATGTGGCAAGGTCCGACAGATTGATCCGGATCTCTCAGAGGAAGTGTCTTGGTGCAGTGCGGATTTGGGGAAGTCAAGAGGACTACCTTGAGTGGTATATTCCAAGGATTTAGCCTCCGGTGATGGACAAAGAAAAAGATATGAATAGTTGAGTACCGGATTCCTGAGAGACAGTGAAAACAGAGGAAGAACTGACTGACAGAGTATCAGACTACTTTCCGGATGTGTTACTATTGATGATAGAGGTTGTGAAGGCATGAATCATGTTTGGCCGACATGATTAATGATATCTACAAGTATATGCTTGATCCACATTGCTTGGTGAGGAAGGATTCAGCCGACAGAACAAGAGTTTGTAAGAAACTAGACTGTTCCGGATGCCGACTAGAAAGGTGATGAAATTACTTGTGCGGATATATATAGAGGATGGATTTAGTTGTGAAGGGAGTAATGGTGTGAAGATATATGCGAAGAAGTACAGAACAGAGCAGAAGTAGCAAGAAAGATCCGATATGTGAAAGGATAGCAGAATAAAGAACAGAGGAAAGATGAAGTGCAGCAGAACAGTGTACTGAGCCTAACCGGAACTGAACTCCAGCATATGCAGATGCTTCCAATCAGTTCAAGACTATGATTCTTATCACTTTGTAGATAGTGTGTCTTCTTGTAGGCAGTGGGCCTCTTGTGAGCAGTGTGCTCGGGTAGTGAGCCCTAATTGGCAAGTGCCATTTTGTAATTTCCTATTCTTCTAACAGAGAATAATTTTGGGTTAATCACCCCATGGTTTTCTCCCTTAACAGGGTTTCCACGTCAAAAATACTGTGTTATGTGTTTCTTATTTCATGGTAATGTTTGTGTTTGATTCAATGCTGCATCAATTAATAAGAAACTCCAATAAGGGAAATAATTAGGATAACTGATTCACCCCCCCTCTCAGTTATCAACAATTGGTATCAGAGCCAAGTTCCTCCTAATAGAGCCTAACAACTTGAGGAAGATCTGGGAACTCAAATGGATGCATATGGTTTAAGGGAGCAACTCAAGACTGCCCTTGAGGATCTTGAACAGTCAAATTCTGAAGTCAATGAATTAAAAGAAAGACTCAAACAGGCTGATGAATTCATGAGAGAATTAAAAGACAAATTAAGTCTCTCTATGAAAAAGAGAAAGGAGCTGCTCCAACAGTTGGCAAGACAAAGTGAAGAAAGCAATACAAATGAAGAATTGACTGAGCAAACCAAGTTATGTGAAAAGTTATCAAAAGAAGTCATTATGTTAAGACATGAAATGGAATCAGGAACTATAAAGTTTACTCAAGAGATTGAAGAAAAAAGAAAGGCTGAAGACAATCTAAGACAATCTCTTAAAGAAAAATCAGAAGAATGCCATCAGATGGACAGGATTATCAGACATCTTGAATCTGATCTTGAAGATGCCAAAGATAATGAAGAAAAACTTGAGGATCAAATTGCCTCTCTCAAAAGAGACCTTCAAACAGCAAATGAATATAAAGAGAAATTCAAGATAAGTTCTGCTCAACTTGAAGTTCTTCTTGGAAGTCAAAAGAGGACAGATGACAAGTATGGTTTGGGATATGAGAAAGGAGAAAGCTCCGGATCCGGTCAGAAGAATCTTGGATCAAAAAATCCAAGGAGCAGGCCTAGAAGACCTCCGGTAAGACAGCCAAATGCTCAAAGATATCCATCCTTCAATGGATACTGCCACAGCTGCAACCACTTTGGTCACAAAGCTAATCAGTGCAGAATGAGAATGAATCAGATTAATTCATCCTTCTCCGGACAGTGCTTCAACTGCAAAAGATCAAGAGGATATCAGTCAAATATGCAAGGAAATGTTATTTGCCAAATCTGCAATAGGAACGGTCATAATGCTAAAGTCTTCAGAAACAAGTATCAGGACAAAAGAGGTCCGGTGTATAATCAGAATCAAGACAAGGGTAAACAAAAGATGAATGCGGATGAAGTTAGGAATCAGATGAGCAAGATTTGGGTGAAGAAAAGTTCAGAGAATGTAGAGGTTGGATCCGCACCAGACTCTGGTGCTGATATTTCTTCTGGAAATTAAAAAGTGAGCTCAGGCTCAGGGGGAGACTCAAAGAAAATCCTGTTCCCCCAGCCAAACAAGTGGTGCCGGATGTGGCACAAGATGCGGATTAAAGGGTTTGTAGATATGAGTCTTGAGATGCTTCAGTCAAGTTTTTAGAGGTCCGCATGGAGTTATGAAGAAGCTGTGATCGATCAAATAAGACCTGATCAGGGAGATGCTCCGGTATGACAAAGGATTACAAAAAGGTCCGGAGAGATCCGGAAGTGCACTATCTCGTTCTGCGGATTGGACAGAGTGTTTAGGATGTTCTTGTAATATGTTACCTCGATTTATTCATGATTGAAAGATCCGGATGATATTCGCAGATCAGGACTAATCCGGGATACTCCAAGCTATCCAGACAAGGCAAACTGGAATAATGTAGGTGAAGCATTTATTGCAGACAGATATTAGGGTTCGCGGAGCAATATAAGGGATTTCTCAAAAGTCAATTGCTCATTCTGCACTCAAGAAGAAGCGAATAGTGGAGCTCTGCAACAAGATTCATCAAGCACACCAAGGATCTCCTGCCGAAGTCATTGCATAAAGAAATCAATCCAATCACTCCGTGCAAATCGAAGGCGCATAAGGTATTCTCCGTTTTTCATTACCTCACTGCAAATCTTTGAAGAATGGCTACTCCAAATATAGTTAAGATCTCTGATAGACCTCGCCCCTCATTCAAGAAACATCCTTACAAATCATTGGAGGTAGATCCACTAGGAGCCTTCTCTAGTGTTCCTCATGGTGTATTGCATACGGAAGATATTAGGGTTTACATCCATGCGAATCTTGAAGACTTTGGAGAATCAAAACTGATGGATATCTATCACAAACAATTGATAGATGACTCCTTTGAGATCAAACCTCAGTATAAAGCCATCCAGGACAAACACTTTGCACAGTGCATTCATTTCCCCTGTTTTGAAGAAGATGAATGGGTCCGGTATGTACTAAGTAGAGTACATGACAACTTCCTATGGTTGAACCAGCCCTTCAAGATCACCAAAGATGCAATTAGGGCTGTAACCGGTCTGCACTCATTCGGTGGTTTACCTGTTGTCAAGTCTGTCAAAAATCAGACAGTTAGTGATGCAACCAGATCCAAGTTTGACAAGAGAGCTATGACAGTTGATGACATCACTGAACCGGATGTCAAATTTGCAGCTATGATAATTGGTTACAAAATCTATCATTCCAGTAGGGAAAATTCAGTACCGGGAACTACAATCTACACAGCTTATCAAATGTTAAAGGAGAATGCAGACTATGACTTGTGTGAGCTTCTTGTGAACCAACTCTTTGAAAATCTGCAGAAGATCAAGAAGGACAAGAAAAACTCCTTCAAGTATGGCAATCTGATCCTTTGTCTCTTCTTTTACTACATGAATGAGCTTCCCGGATCCAGTGGATGGGTATGGCAAAATGACAGACCGGTTGCCATCCAAATCAGAGACTATTTGCATGAACTTGGGGATGCCAAAGCAAGAAATACAGCTCTATGGGGATACTTCAAGAACTTCCAAAGCATGATGCATGCAAGAGAAAGAATACCCCAATCCCTTGTAGAAAAGTACAAAGACACAGTATGCTTCATGGTTGAAACAGATCAGTGTCTAATGGAGGCAGTAGAGCCAAGGACTGTTTGGATCATGCCCATGGGGTATGAAGTGGATGAACAGATAGTAGAGCTGCATGTTCAACACATGCTAAGCCAGCCCAAAGATCCTAAGGCAGAAAGGTTCGGAACCTTTGAGGAACCGAGTGTAAAAATACATGTAGAACTCAGGGAACCGGAGATAAAGAGGAAGGTAAGAAAAGAAGTTGAGCATATTGCTCAAGGCCTAGGAATCTCAAAAGAGGCACTTGATGCCAGCCGGGAAAAGAGGAGGAAGGCTGAGGAAGAAGAGAAAAGTAAAGAAAGTGTTCCGGTTGAAACTCCCACCCGGACCAGATCATCAAAAAGATCTGCACCTCCCACAACCAAAAGTTCAAAACCGGAAGTCCAGGCATCCGGTAAAAGATCCAAGACAAAAGCCACAAGGGCTTATAAAAGCCAAAAGGATGAAGAGGAAACAGAGTCAGATGAGGGAGTAAAAGAAATAAAGAAGCAGAAGAAGAAAGGATCCGGTTAACCCTCCTCAGGACAAGACAAGGATGAAACGGCAGAGGTATCTGTTGAAAAGCCCACTCTGTCTCTAGAGAATGTAATCAAGTCGGTCACGGTGGATGGAAACCTTCAACCAATGACTGAATCTTATGATGACTTCAGTGAGGCTGACCAAAAGACTCTGCAGGAAGCCACAGTCAAATATCTGAACATATACAATAAGGCTTTCATTGAGATCATATCTCTTATTCCTAAAAGCCTAGAAAAGGAATTAGAAATAAGAAAAAACAATGCTCATGCAAAAGATCTTGAGATCCGGGAGCAGATAGCTATTCAGCTATATCCTCAAATTGATCCCAAGACAATGAACATAATCTTCAAGGACTGCAAAGATGAGTTCAGAAGTAAAGCCAGGATGAATCAACTCATGCTTGGTGAGACTGACAAAGTGGCCCAAGAGACAGAAGAGATCCTCCGGAAGGCCTTCAAAAGGTTCAATCTTCCTGTTGTAGAGGACTTAGGTACAGAAACAGCTGAGGACTTGGAACCCTCTGCTCCAGAAGAAGTGGCCTATGAACAAGCTAGCATCTCTCCTCCAGTTTCCCCTACAGTCTCCGGATCCAAAGAAGAAGAGAAATTACAGGAGAAGAAAGCAGTGGTGAAAGACAAAGAGGTTGACAGTTCCAAGACTGCAGAAGAAAAGAAACATCTGTCTCCGGCAAGAGACACTGCACAAACTGTTCAACAATTTTTGAGCAAAGAAACTTTAGAGATTGATGAACCGGAGCTTCTAAAAGGCCCATTCGACTTTGACTCTCTCTCTCCGGTACAAACAATGAAGATAGCTTCATTTGCAAATGCCAAGGCAAATGAAAAACTCCTGAAGTCTCATATGGAAGACTGTGAGTTGATAGAGGCTGCTTCCGGAGTACTTGTAAAGATTATGCCATCAATCCAGATAGATCCGACAGCCTCCTCTTCCGATAATCTAAAAACCTTAGTTAGCAGTGTTGATACACATTTTGATTCTCTAGAAAAATCAGCTGAAGAAAAGGTCCGGAAGGAATTTTTGGATAAAAGATTTTCAGAAGTATTAGAATTAATCTCTAAAGATAGGAAGATTGTGAGCATTGGAATAAAGAGCTTAGAGAATGCTCTTAAGGATGGCGGTGACATCTACAAATTTTGTATATCCTGGTCAAAGGCAACAGCAGCAATTGATAAGAAAATAAAAGAGGAACAGGACAAGCTACAAAGCTTATCTCAAAGTTTTGATCCTCTCTCTTCCTCCATAATAAATCAAGAATGTCAGACTATTGCAGTCTTGAATGAAATAAAGAATCTTGAGAAGGAAAGGAAGAACATCACTAACCGGATGGGAGAACTTAGAAGGATTATAATCCCTAAGTTGGAAACTATGCATGAGGCCATCAGTGATGCTCAGACCACCGCCCAAACAAAAGATCCGACAGATCTCAAGCGGGCAGAAGCTTTTGCATTTTTGTTGAGTGGTCACATTTCAATTTTGGATAGAATGAAGCAAAGTTGGGCTACAGAAATGATCCAATTGCAGACATCCTTTGCAGACATTCTTCAGTATATGTGAGTATGTAAATATGCGGCTATGTATAGAAAATTTTTGAAAATTTTGATATGCAGACCCTACCCTTTGCCATTGATGTCAAAGGGGGAGTGAGGAGCAGTGAAAAATGAGGAATCCAATTAAGGGGGAGTTCTAAAAATTGTATATAAAGACAGAGCATCAGCAAAGGGGGAGCATAGTGTAAACACTTAGTCATTTTTCACTAAGTGTTGCCATCAATGCCAAAGGGGGAGATTGTTGGCAAGAGACACTATATGGATTCATGGTTGTTGTCATTGATGGCAACAAAGGTCATCCCACATATCCGCAAGTCATGATGTGTCTCTACCGGAAGTCAGAATAAAGAATGTTGTGGTCCGGTGAACAAGAACAGAGCATGTGGCAAGGTCCGACAGATTGATCCAGATCTCTCAGAGGAAGTGTCTTGGTGCAGTGCGGATTTGGGGAAGTCAAGAGGACTACCTTGAGTGGTATATTCCAAGGATTTAGCCTCCGGTGATGGACAAAGAAAAAGATATGAATAGTTGAGTACCGGATTCCTGAGAGACAGTGAAAACAGAGGAAGAACTGACTGACAGAGTATCAGACTACTTTCCGGATGTGTTACTATTGATGATAGAGGTTGTGAAGGCATGAATCATGTTTGGCCGACATGATTAATGATATCTACAAGTATATGCTTGATCCGCATTGCTTGGTGAGGAAGGATTCAGCCGACAGAACAAGAGTTTGTAAGAAACTAGACTGTTCCGGATGCCGACTAGAAAGGTGATGAAATTACTTGTGCGGATATATATAGAGGATGGATTTAGTTGTGAAGGGAGTAATGGTGTGAAGATATATGCGAAGAAGTACAGAACAGAGCAGAAGTAGCAAGAAAGATCCGATATGTGAAAGGATAGCAGAATAAAGAACAGAGGAAAGATGAAGTGCAGCAGAACAGTGTACTGAGCCTAACCGGAACTGAACTCCAGCATATGCAGATGCTTCCAATCAGTTCAAGACTATGATTCTTATCACTTTGTAGATAGTGTGTCTTCTTGTAGGCAGTAGGCCTCTTGTGAGCAGTGTGCTCGGGCAGTGAGCCCTAATTGGCAAGTGCCATTTTGTAATTTCCTATTCTTCTAACAGAGAATAATTTTGGGTTAATCACCCCGTGGTTTTCTCCCTTAACAGGGTTTCCACGTCAAAAATACTGTGTTATGTGTTTCTTATTTCATGGTAATGTTTGTGTTTGATTCAATGCTGCATCAATTAATAAGAAACTCCAATAAGGGAAATAATTAGGATAACTGATTCACCCCCCCCCCCTCTCAGTTATCAACACTCTGGGCACTGGACTGCTATAGGAAAGCATGTTGCATTCACTAGGCCACTTTTTGCTATTCTTCGGGACAACTTTGACCGATCTCCTTCCATTAGTGATGTTCAGATGTCTTGCAGGTTAATGTGCCCCATTTTAGTGTCAAAAACCTCTGGTAGCATAGTGTCAATCATTGGAGCATATTCATAGTCTTGAGATTTGTACTTCATGATGAGGCTTTTTGCAAGTTTTACACTGAAGTTCCCTCTTGCACCTGCTTGAAAGTCCCTAAGACCTTTTTAGCAAATCAACTTTGTGAGCAATTTATTTGTGAGGAGGCTGTCAGATTGAGATGAGTAACAAATGACAAGAACATTTCTTAATATCTTTTTAGCATATCACCTATTTTACAACCATTGCATTCCATTTGACAACATTTTTCTGAGGCAAACTATCAAACAGTTCATGAGCCTTTGTGTATACTTCCATGTTTTGCATGTGTGCCTTACTAGACTAGTTGCAACTAAGACTCTATACAAAAATCTACTTCAGATTATGCTTTGTTAGATGTCCATACCCTATTTCAAAAACTCCCATTTTGATATGGGCTAGGAAAAGATTGGCTGGCAGCGATCATGGAGTCTGGTTTTGCATCTGCAAATTACATAAATGCTAGAAAGTTTCTAAAGCCTTTTTCAACAAAAACCATTTTGTGCATATCAGTTTTGTGTGTATCCTACATGCATTGCATTTCATGAACCTTGTCCATGCTTAGACATTATGCATACATGTCTGCCAGTGCATTTTGAACTAAAATATTTGACAAAAATACTAGTTCAACTTAGGTGCGCAGGTTGTGGAACTATAGCTTTACACCAGCTAATGCATTTTCTTGAAAATTTCTAAACCATTTTCAATAAATCTCTTTATGTGTATATTATGCAATCATTGTATTCCATGTCATGACAAATCTTTGAAGCCGCCTATAAATGGCTTGTGTGCCTTACCTCGCCTTCCACAGTTTGCATATACATTTATCAGGGCACTTGTAACTTACAATATCTGACAAAAACCTCCATTTTTCATGTTTTGAGGATGCTCAAATTATTTTCAGAGGCTATCATCTTGGTGCAGAATGAGAAGAATGTTGGTATAAATAGCAAAGATGGCTTCAAAATAGCTAATTGCATTTAACTTGAAAGTTTATAAAACCTCGTGAGCAACCATAGCACTTTAAACCGTGATATGTTTGATATTTTATATGCACATGCCCATCATGGCATTGCAACCACAATATGCATCAGAAATTCACTTTCAACTATACTTTGGTGGATACTCAAACCCTCCTATGATATATGCCATAAGCTGGGAGTGAGAGAATGCTGGCAAAGGTTATGGAATCTAGTTTTAAACTCGCTAGTTGTAGTCATTTTGAAGGTTTTTGAAGCCTTTTCAACACATCCATTTTGTTCATATCCTACAATCTTTGCATGCCATGAGACTGCATTTCTTTGAGGTGCAACGTCAGACTATTCCTATGCATTGTCTATGTTTCCCATTTTGTAGAAATACATGTCTTCCAGAGCATTTCTAATTACAATATTTTGAATCATGCTTTGATGGAGGTTCGATTCACTGTGTTAAAGCTTTCATATTGGCACGAGCTTAGAGGATGATGACAACTTTGAGGCTTTTTGCCTAATCCATGCCCTGTCTAAACTTCTCCATTTGCATGGATGTGGAGAAAAATTAGTTTTTGCGTCAACTTCTTGGTCTGTTATAACCACCTCCTTTCTCTACGTCGGTATTGGCATCTTTTTTAGTGCAACATCATCGTGGAGTATTCACTAGTAGTTTAAGAGAATCTTGAAACTTCATCGGGGGAATTAATAAGTTTTGAAAACCTTTTAATATGCCGATGAGCTTTTTTTGGGAGTTTAAACAACTTTCAAAACCTTTTAAAATGTCCAAAATAATGGATTTTGGGTTTTTAGATGAGTTTTATAATTTCTTCCATGTACCGATATTGTATATGTTGGGTATTTGTGTAGGTTTTAAAACTTTGTGAAGTCTTCGACAAACATTACACACATTGTGTTTATGAAGCATTTCCTTTTAGAATTATGGAGGCTCGTAGTCACAACAAAAAATCTTATATATTTTTTTATTTTTGACATTGCCTTGTAACTAAAAATGTTTCTATTGACATTCTTGGTAGCCCATGGCCATGTATATGCCTCCATGACATATTCTAGTTGAGCGATCATGCATCTTCATAGTACAGTGATAACTTTATTTCACATACCTTTGTTACTCTGAAGAACGATTTTAAAAATGTGACTGAAGGGTGAGTTCGAACTTCATCATTTAACTTCTAACTTGGAGCGGTGAATTTAAAATGCTAAGTGCTTGAAATTATTTCTAAAAACTTCACAAAATCCACTTGACAAATCCTCCTAACCTGAAAAACAAAGATATATTCATAAATTTTGACAAATTTGATAATTTTGCGTGAAGTCTTGCCATGTTGTCAATGATGATTTCACGAGGCATCCTTGCCAGACCTTTTTGCTTCATCCTTTGTAAAACACGTAATTTAATCATTTTTGCAAATTATCGATGAAAAATTAGAAGCTTAGAGTCTCCCAAACTGTGAGACATTTTGATCTACAAATTTCCCTACATCAGATGAAATGGAGTCTCGAATATAGTCATGAAATGATTTTGCACCATCTATCACAGATTTCATGATTTTAATTATTTTCATAGAAAACAACAAACTTGATAAGTACAACTGAGAACCTGAGTGAAATAATGAGTGACCCTCCTCTAAAATGATGTTATCATACAAAGTTCAATGCAGGGAAGCAGATTATGACATCTCGGAAATAATTTATTTGGAGGACTCACATGGAAAAATGTGACACTGATGATTTGGAATCGAAAGATGACTCTAGCGAAAAGGGTTTAATGCATGATTAGGTTTATCATTTGGACACAAAAAGTTTAAATTATGAATTGCAGAAATAGGGTCAACACACCTTAACTCCTCCATCTTGACCATCAATATCCTCAAACCAGACCAACCCAATGACCCTCTACCACTAGTGCATCTGGAAATCATAGATTGGGACTTGCAAGACACTACCCCTAAGCTAGATACCTTCCAAAATGATGAAGCCATCATAGACTTTCTAGAGCTTAGGGAACATATACCCGCAGGGGATCAAGGGTTGGCTATAGAACTCAACGACAGGGATTATTTTGGAGAGATTGCCAAGCCTTTCAGTCTCAAAAATGTAAAAATGAAAAATAGATCTAACGATGAAAACCACTCTACGGCAATGTTAGATCATGAAAATAGTAAAAATATGAAAGATGTATCTAATAGTGAAAACCCCTCTGGGGTGCCAAAGGATGAAAGGCTTGATCCTCTTCCTAATCTAACACATCAGGAGAGGTCCTTAATCTTGATAGAACCAACATAACAGATCAACATCAGTTCAGGCAACAATCCAAGGATGATCCATATGGCACAATCATTAACTACCCAAGAAAAACCAAAGTTCACAGAATTCTTCAAAGGAAATAAATCAACTTTGCTTGGTCATATGTAGATATGCCAAGGCTAGATCCAAATCTCATAATGCATCCCTTGTCACTAGCTCCAAGAGCTAAGCCAGTTAAGCAGAAACTCAGGAAGATGCACCCGTAGGTTGCCCTCATGGTAAAAGAAGAACTGAAGAAACTACTAGATGTCAGGTTCATCAAACCAATAGACTATCCTAAGTGGATTTCCAATATAGTGCCTATCACCAAACCAGATGGAAGAGTTTGACTGTGTAATGACTTCAGGGACCTAAATAAAGCTTGTCCAAAAGATGATTTCCCTTTGCCAAACATTGACATTATTGTAGATCTCACGGCAGGGCACACTATGTTGTCGCTAATGGATGGTTTCTCAGGATACAACCAGATCAAAATTGCACCTGAGGACCAACACAAGACCGCATTCACATGTCCATGGGGCACCTATTGTTGGTGTGTCATGCCATTTGGATTGAAAAATGTAGGGGCAACATATCAGAGAGCTATGACCACAATCTTCCACGACATGATGCACACCATAATGGAAGACTATGTGGATGACATCTTGCCGAAATCACTCACAAGAGATGGACACCTGGCAGTATTGTACAAAATCTTCACAAGATTGGAGCAGTTCAATGTGCACCTCAACCCAAAGAAGTGCGTATTCGGAGTCACATCTGGCAAGCTTCTAGGATACATTGTGTGTGCAAATGGAATCGAAGTAGACCCAGCTAAGGTGAAGGCTATCATGGAAATGCCACCTCCCAAAAATATCAGTCAACTAAAGTCTCTACAGGGTAAACTGTAATCTATCATAAGGTTCATTTCTCAATTGGCAGACAAGTGCCACCCATTCACGCACCTCCTAGATAAGAACATTCCTTTCAAATGGAATGATTCATGTGAATAGGCATTTCAACAGTTAAAGGAATATCTCATGAAACCACCTGTATTGATGCCACCAATCCAGGGTAAGCCTCTGCTACTTTATATCTCCACCACACCAACAGCTCTGGGAGCTCTCCTTGTACAACAAAATCATGAAGGGAAAGAACAAGCAATTTATTACATCAGTAGAACATTGGTTGGTTATGATCTACAATACACGCCAATTGAAAGAGCGTGCCATGTTGTGGTCTTCACTTTGCAAAAATGGAGACATTACATGCTCTCACATTCCATCAAGCTAGTAGCAAAAATTGATCCACTAAAGTATTTTCTTAACAAATCTGCCCTTACAGGTAGATTGTCCAAATGGGTCATGCTTCTCAGTGAGTTTGACATTGAGTATGTAGACAGGCACGCAATAAAGGGTCAAGTACTTGTAAATCAGCTGGCAGATGCACCTTTAACAGATGATAACCCTTTGAGCTTCAAATTTCCAGACGAGTCCATCTTTCACATAACAAAAACAACAACAACCTAGAAACTCTACTTCAATGGCTCCTATACTCAACATGGGTCCAAGGCAGGTATCATGTTGATCACACCTAATGGTGACACCATTCCAAAATAGTACAAACTACTCTTTCCTTGTACTAACAATGTGGTAGAGTATGAAGCCTTAGTCATTGGCATCAAGCTAGCAGTTGAATGGAACATCATAGAACTTCAAGTGTATGGTGACTCACAACTAGTCATCAACCAAGTAAATGACGACTACCAAACAAAGGATGAGAAGTTAATACCATACAAACGAATGGTAGATGACTTCAAAGAATACTTTGTTGAGATCTCTTTTTAGCAGATACCAAGGATAGAGAATAAAGCAGTAGACGCCATGGCAATGATTGCATCTCTCCTCGACATCCCTGACAACAGTCACATTATGAGTTCTTGGTAGAGCCAGTCTCCCATCCTACATATGACTCTCCCAACTCCCATGTCATTTGCCACATTGTAGGATCTGATTCTCCCCTATACGGAAAAGTATTTGCCTATCTTAAATAGAACACCCTACCTCCTAATCTCTCAAATAACCAAAAATGAACCTTCATTCACCAAGCATCCTGTTATGCCATTATCACCAACACCTTATATCAGCAAGGTCTCAATGGCACTCTCCTTAGGTGTCTCGATAGCAAGGAATATCAAACTACCCTGAGCGAAGTGCACTACGGTATATGCAGGACCCACTCTAGTGATCCTACCCTAGCCAAGAAACTCATACACATGGGATACTACTGGCCAACTATGGAAAAAGATTCCTATCATTTTGTAAAGAAGTGCAAGAAGTGCTAAATCCATGGGAACCTGATACATGCACCAGCACAGGAGCTGCAGCCTTTAACGACTCCTTGGCCTTTCTGTCATTGGGGACTCGACTTAGTGGGCAAGATCCACCCTCCATCATCCAACGGCCATAAATTCATAATAACCACCACTGAGTACTTTACAAAGTGGATTGAAGTCGTACCCCTCGCTAATGTCACAGGTAAACAGATTGCCTCTTTTATCCTGAACTACATCATTTGCCACTATGGTATCCATTTTTCCATTATCACAGATAATGGGCGGCCATTCAAAAATCAAGATATCAAAGAACTGTGTGACAAATTCAACATCCAACACCACTTTTCCACCCTGTATTATCCCCAAGGAAATGGCCAGGCAGAGGCATCAAATAAGACAATCTTAAAAATCCTAAAAAAGACTGTCAATGATATCAGTCATGATTGGCACGTCCAATTGAATCCTGCATTGTGGGCCTACTATACAAGTATCCGCACACCCATAGGTGCAACACCATACTCCCTAGTCTATGGATCTGAAGCCATCTTGCCCATTGAAGTCAAGATCCCATCCTTGTGAGTATCATTAAAAGGCCTCACAACAGATGAAGAGTATAGAGTATCCAAAATTCAAGAATTAGAGCTGCTGGAAGAAAGAAGGCAACAGGCCTTTAAACATCTCAAGGATTATCAACAAAGGATGTCTAGAAGTTATAACCACAGAGTCCGTCCAAGGGTATTCAATATTGGTGATCTAGTGCTTAAGGAAAATCCCCACAATCAGTAGGACAGAGAAAAGAAAGGTAAGTTTGAACCCAACTGGCTTGGTCCCTATGTCATCATTGCAACCTATGGGTCAAGTGCTTATCAATTGGCTACATCAGAAGGTGAACTATTTGATGATCCCATCAACAACATGCATCTTTGCAAGTTCCACACTTAAACCCCAATGCAAGGGAGTCAAAATTGAAAAAAAAATTGAAAAACAACAAAAAAATAAAAAAATAGAAAATCAACAAAAAAATCATCCTTTGGTAAAAACCTAGCAAACAGGTGCCTTGGATAGGTACCATGATGAAAACCTGGTAAATAGGCATCTTGTGTACTTTTAACTTTTGTGGAAATAAAAACAAGAGGTGAAAACCTGGTAAACATGTGCTACTTGTGATCAACTGTATTCTCCATTTTTTCCAACCTTGTTCCTCATTCATACCTCCTAACAATATCCACCTGATCACATCAGTATACCTTCCATGGCTTGTTGTTCACTCATCCTTATCACCTTCTGCCGTCAGGCTGCCTATCCGCACTTGCGTCCATTGTGTCATCCATCTTGAGCCAATCCATTGACCCGTTGTCGAACTACATTGCCTCTGACCTGTCACATAGGCAAGGCCATCTTGTATCGATGTGCCCCCAAGGCTCCAGTCCACTCCTTTTCCATCCGTTCCATACCCCTTTTCACCCATCCACTAATTCATCTACATTTGCACCAGTTCCCATCGCCTAGGTCCTAGGTTCACAAAAGTTTGTCACCCCGAACTACATTGCCTCTGCATCGTTACGTAGGCAAGGCCATCTATCAATGTGCCCCCAAGGCACTAGGTCAGTCCCGTAGGGCCCGTTTCTTCATATCTGTTTGTCAGTTCATCCATAATAAGTTGATCATTTATCAGATTGGGAGCAAGTCCTCGACCTGGTTACAGAATTAGATTCTTGAATTCCACATGCTCTAAGAGGACACTAATAAGGATTATAATACCTTTCACTAGACACACATGCACAACAAAGCATGCTTCCAAGCAAAAATCTTGGCGCAAGACATCAACCTATCCACAACAAAGAAAACACGTGCCTAAACACTTAAAATGATTTTATCTAAATTACGGCAAGAAGACACATCTAATGCAAGAATGTTATGTGAGCAGGTTAAGTTATAGAGTCTTGATGTTTGTTATTATGTCTTTCTATGCTACTCGAGGATGTCAAAAAGTAGAGATTCTATGATGGGGGCATAATCATTTTCATTGTCTGTTGTTTGTGGATCAATCTTTAGTAATGTGACAACTTTTGTCTAATGACATGATTAGAAAAAGATCATCGAGGACTTCAGAGGTCAATCCTTGTCTGTTGAAATGCAAGAAATACTTAGGTCATCTAGATTTAATTTTGACTAGATGCTTGTATTAACTTGCTATATCAAAATCCATGTAAGTAATACACAGGTCATCTCAGTTTAATTATACCTAGATGCTTGTATTTTCTTACAACATTTTAAAACACAAAAATACCAAAAATCACCCAATGATGAAACAAGCACTTCAAAATACTTGCAGTATCAAGATGACATATATCTACATCCATAATGCATCCATAAATACATCCATTTACATTTCGCATACCATCCATCAATAAAGATTTGGTTCGCAGTGTCAGTGTTTACAAAAGCTTGTGAGTCCTTCTGTCGAGTCATTCTTCTATCAAAATTCTGTTTCTGTCTCTCCTTGTGTCTCCTATCACATCTTTTCTACTTTGATTGTGTACACTTGGAAATATCAAAAACATGGTAATCATCTTACATTAAATGAAATAGTCATTAACTTGATTAAATCATTTACATACATATAGCTGCATAAGTAAAACATATCATTGCATTTAACCAGAAAACATCAAAAAAACATAGCTATAATCATAATGTCTACATTAGATCATCATAGAATGTAAGCATATAGATGTATACATATAGGTGCATTTAAATCATCCATATACATTTGTGTCATCATAACATAGATGCATACATAATATCCCATTAGAAAAATATCAAACACATAGCATATAAACATAACAAGTACAATGCATCCATGAATAAGAAACATACATGTAGGTCGTAAGCTGCATCATCATATAAATAATAAAAGTGTCCAAGTGTACAATGTCAATCTGTCTTCAATGAGTCACATCATAAAAGGGTCTATACATACATACAAAATGATAATGATACATGTCTCGGTCACTATGCAAAAATACAAGTGATATATACATATAGCAGGCTATCCATGAGCCATCAAAATAATGTATGTACAAGTACAAAATCTGTCCAAGAAGCAACTACCCCTATTATCATGGGGCACTGCTACCAGCAATGTCCCCTCCTCCTCCATTGTGGCCTAACCCAGACTATTGTGGGCCCATGACTGATGCTCTCGAGCATGATCCACCTATCCTCTATGAAGCCTCTAACTGGCTCCTATAACTAGGTGCCCTGTGATTAGCTGGCACCGGACCGTGATACAAACCTTTGTAATACGGGGTCTATGCCTGAGCTCCGGCTAGCTCTCCTGACACCTGTGTAACTTGGGTCTGGGCCTGTGTCACTAGTGAAACTAGAAAAGCTATGGCTGCGTCTGTACCCAAGGCAACTATAGCCACATCCCTCTCTGCTATCAAGGACTGCACCCTAGCCAGTGCTAAGTCTCTCTCCCCTATCAATCCCTATACCCTGGCCAAGGTGGCATCTTGTTCTATGGTGATGCCGAAAATAACTCCTACGTCTCCATCTCTCTGGGCCTCTGCAGCTCTCAACTATGCTCTAAGTTGTCTCACCTACCCTTGAAGCATGCTCACTGCATCTCCCTGTGCCTGCTGTTGTAGGTCAGGCTACACCTAAACCTGCGGTCCCTATGGGGCCGCTACCTGTGGAACCTCCTGAAGTGGAACCTGTTGTTGTACCACCTGATGAAGTGGAACCTACTATAGCACCTGTTGTGGCACCTGCTATGCATCTTGTTGGGGTGGGGCCTGTCCCACCATCGACCGCTGTCTCAGCCTCCCATCTCCTCCATCATCCCCTCCTTGGCCCCCTCTTCCACCACCTCTACCATCTCCTCAACCTACGCCATCTCCTCCTCCTCCTCCTCCTCTCCATCTACCTCCATCACCCTCCTCCTCTTACTCCACCTCCTCTAGATGAGGATCTAACTCCCCCGGTCCTGAATATCTACAGAACAGGTGGGCTACGAACCAATCCTCGTAGTCTTGAGTCATGCCTGCATCCACAACCTCTCGCCTCATCAGCCATACCTGATAAGGTATCTACAAAAAGTCTATCCTGGCTTCCTCATAGGAAGCCATAGGTCCCCGCTGCCACCGCTCTACATAGGTCCTCGTAAACAAGGCCTGCCCCTATGGCTGACCCTGAGTCCTCCCAAACTACCTCAGCACTCAGGTGACTATCTGTCACTCCAGTATGTGTGGTGTCCTGTCGATCAACCACCATGTCTGAAAAACATAGGGGAGCTCATCGTCCTCATCATCCTAGACCTCACAATCTATGTAAGGTCGCCAAACCACACCATCCATGTTGTCCAACGCATGATGGCAGTACTCTAGCTTCCCTAGCCTATGATGGGAAACTACACCTGCATATCCATAAGAGTAGGGCTCTCCTGGCTTCCTGGAAAACACACAAATCAGTCGAGTCATGGCAATATGCTCCCATGCCCAGAACTATAGCAAGGAAATGACTGCCAACAAGATGGCTGCTCCATGATACACTACCTGATGCATGTCATGATACAGATGAGCTAGCACACAGACACCCCAGGCAAAATGGGTGCCCTCGGTCACCATCCTCTCCAATGTCCTACCCCAGCCAATTGAGAACCCATGAGATCGCCTATCGAGGCATACCACACCCTCGATCAGTCCTGACACAATCCCTGGAAAGTAGTCATAATAATTGTGTATGTCCTACCAAGAGATCAATATCCCCCAAAGCCCGGGATCATCGAAGACTCGCTGACACTCCTCTAGTCCGGCGTCACGCTATGACTCATACTCCACAAGCTCACCTACTATAGGTAGGTGCAGTATCTTGTAGACATCCTCCAAAGTAATGGTGATCTCACCAGTGGGAAGATAGAACGTCGCATCCTCACTATGGAAGTGTTCCACCACAACAGTCAGTAAACTGAGGTTCACACAAACTTCGAGCATGAAGCAAACGTACTCCAAACCCATAGCACCGAGCACCAACCGGTCAACCTCTGTAAGCATGTATTGTCACAACATCGGCAAGGGAAACTGCTCCTGTGACATCAGCGTATCTGAAATATCCTCCTGCAATCAAGTAAAGCAAAGCGTCAACCATAATTGTATCAAATAAAACCAGCTCAACTATCAATCTTATCAACCTCAGTTAGAATATCAAATTGATCCAAACAAGTATATCATCTCTTGTCTAGATTCTATCAATCTCAAAAAAAATTTATCGATTGTCGTATTGATCAAAATGCCAATCAAGTCAATTTTGCTAAGTAACTGACTATCCTAAGGAAAATGCACCATACAGGTGGTAAATACGCCTTTTCATAGTAAATGCGCCGATCCAGGACATATGCGCTGAAACTTTGAGCATATGTGCAATTCTAGAACAAATTCACAGCAACAACTAATGAATGCACCTATAAAACATATGCGCAGCTACGAATAACGCATGCACAACTACCTAATAGATGCGTGGACTTGCATAACAAATGCGCAGAATAGATAAATGTGTCATAACATGACATAAATGCGCATATCTAAGATAAAAGCATCGTTTTGTATAACAGATGCGCCAAAACACAGTTCTACGCATTCATTCAGAGAACTTTTGCTATCATTTATTGCCTTAATAAATGACCTAGCATTTATTGCCCTAATAAATGACCCTAGGCTAGAAATTTTGAACTACGTACCGGGAGTCCTGCCTCTGCTAGCCGTCTGAACCATTGGACCCTCTCGAACCGGTGCTTCTCGTGTGGAAGATCTATCGCTGTGCTGACTGCTCTAGCTCCTGCACTCTGCAAACTCTCCTAGAAGCTCTCACCAAATGACAAGTGTTAAAATGACTAGGATTGTGGACCCTACTTCTATTTATAGACTTGCAACCCTAACTGGCTGTGTGGTGTCCTAACCTATTCTTTGCACCCTTTCTCTGCCATTTTCTTAAACCGTAACCTATTTTCTTCACCCTAACCTAACTATTCAACCTTCCTCATCATGAGATTGTCCCTCTCACGCCCTCAACCTTTCCTTCTTGTCCAATCACTTGAGGGGGTATCATGTCATCATAACCTATACCAAGGGCAAATTGGGGCATGTATCATTATCTAAAAATCTTATTCTTTGAAACAACGTGATAAAAAACATTGCATCAAAGAGGGGCAAAATGTATACACCTAAAATGACACGACTCTGTCTAAATAAATATTCTTAATATTTATTTTAGTTTAATTCCTCTATCAATAAATAAACCAATCAATTTATTTATCTGATTCACATTCCTCCACAAAATTAAATAAAATCCTTTATTTAATTAAATCCTTCATATTCCTCCAAATTAAATAAATTCATTTATTTAATTAAAATCCTCCAAGTTCTTCAAAATTAAATAAAACCAAATTATTTAATTAATTCTTCCAAAATTCCTCTAAATTAAATAATATCAAATTATTTAATTACCTCTTCTAAATTCTAAAGTCATTCTAAATTAAATAATGTCCAATTATTTAATTAGCTCTTCTAAACTTAACATCCTCTATATTTAAATAAATCAAAACATTTATTTAGATTATCTATTTCCTCTTAAAATGGATTAGCACCAAAATTAATCTATGCAAATCCATGTGCACACTTAATTAAATATTTTAATATTTAATTAGTTGTTCCCTCACCCACGTCTTATTTATCCTCTAGTTCCCATTAGTTAACTCATAAATCAAATTTGTTAACTAGTTAGACTTTTCTGTTAGCTAGACAATCAAATCAGTTAACTCTTCAATCTATTTTTGTTAACTCCCCTATTGCATGAAGGATTAGGACACTTGTCCTCTTCTGATTCACACACATCCTCTCAAGTTTCCTCAACCGTTGATCTTCTTATTCATTCTATACCATTGATCTTCTCTCTCACAAGTCTATAAGTACAACCCCTATTCCTCCATTTCAATCATCCAAGCTTTTGGTACACTTACTCTGCAGAATTCACAGTGCGCCTTTGGCACCCAACACAATATCCATAGCTTGTGATCACCCTTTTTATTGTATTGAAGCTTCTCTTCATTACAAGAACTATCATAGTCATTTCTCTATTGTCATCTTGAAGAACAAAGCAAGGAAGTGCACTTTCTAAGGGCTTCATTCACATGAAAGATCAATTGAGATTAGGTCAACAATGGAAACCGTGCAGTAACAAGATTTGCAAGGTTTGTTCTTCGTATTCAATGTTGATTATTTCAATTTCTATAGAGTTATTCGGTTATTATTAATCATTGATATTATATCCACATTTTCCCATAACAAAAGTATCCTTAGAACCTTTTCTAATGAAATTATCAACCTTAAAAGGCAGCAAACTTCATATCAAAAACTTCCATATCAGCCCAACCAGTACCAAGGGTCACAGAGACCAAACTTTTCACAGCCATCTAATTAGCTTGTCCCTGTACCCACACCATTAAAAACTATCCCAGCTAATCCAGGGAGGGAATTGGTTCCTGAACAAAATAATATAGCAAAAGAGGTAAACACATGGTGCTTTCCCTGTAATAATGCACATAGGCCCAAATATTGCCCCAGGGGTAATTTACAACAGAAGGTAGCAGAACAAAAAGAATGGGAAACCAGGTTGCTCCATCATCTGAAAGATTCTCATACCAATCACCTAGTGTTCAAAATGTAACAATAGTAGCTCAAATGTAGGGCATGTCCATAAAGCAGGAAGGGGAAATTTCCCTAGAACATGCACTATTCTCATGGATAGAGGAGGAAGAATCAATGTTCATCAATGAAGCATTAACTTCCAAGAAACCTATGGCTCAGTCAAATTATTATACTAGGTCAAAGAGGGGGATGATAGAAACACTAGAGTCATCCCCAATGAAATGACTGAACTAAGAAAGGGACCTTCAATTCAAGCTTCCTATATTCCCACATCAAAACAGGATACCTCAATGACGACTCAAAGTCAGGGAGTTTCTAATCCAGTGGTGGAAAGGACAAGGTATCCTTATTATCCCAAAGTGAAATCACTAGGACCCATGAATGTGGTGGAATAGTTGAAAAGGGCTCCTACTAATGTATCTTTATGGGATATGTTAGCTATTCTTGAACAAAAGGTGCTACTGCAAGAAGCTTTGGGGTGTCAAAATGAACCTAAGACTGCTGGCACAAAGGAGAGCACAAGAGACAAAGGAAAAGACCCATCTAAAGCACCTCAGTCATAATAGGGGTCAACTCTGGTGAATGTCAAAAAAGAGGTGAGTAAGATTAAGCCTAACCCCTTTTATTTGACCTTAATAGTAGGAAAGAAGCTAAGTACTACACAATTCTATGATAGACTCAAGAGCAAGCACCATAGTTATTCCTAAATACATAGCAGATGCTTTAAAGATACAATATGAGCCATTAGCCAAAGGGGTGATGCAGTTAGATGGGAAATCAGTCTAGACCATAGGCATTATTAAACAACTGCCCTTACAATTGTATACCTACCCAAATATAATTGTACTACAAGATGTGGTGATCATTGACATTCCCCCTATCTTTGATTTATGTGAAAGGAAGCAAGGTACACAGAACACACTTCCTACACTAATCAAATGAGGGAAGTAGAGTGTAAATTCTTTCAAATCCTTAATATTACAGTGTTATCAACCCAATAACAGAGATATTGCAGCAAACAACATACACATAGAATGACACAGAAGAAGACAGAGACAAGATTTAACATGGGGAAAACCCTTTCAGGAGAAAAACCCCACACTCCAAAACCTGCACAATGTATTAACAAATCTAAATGTTGTTTACAATACACTTGCAATACAAGCTCTCAAGAGTCTTCGACACTCGTATCTAGAGGTATTCTGGTAGCATAACAGTACCTGTTAATCACATAATGCAACTCCTCCTCAAAGCACTTGTTTATATAGAAAATATAAGGAAAAATTGCCTCTATCTTGGAATGGGCGTCCAACTTGGCCTCATGGCCCAGAACCCATGCCTATGGACCCTTCATCAACATTGTAAGATACTTCTAACACTTGTCCACACACCCCATCCTAAATAGGTTGCCTATTTCCAAAATGGGCTATGACAGATGCTCTTACGACTCTTACAATTGTCATAGAATCTGTCATAGCTGTCATAACTTACAGTTGTAAGAGAATCTGTCATACACATGCTATAAATAGTATATTCTCTTACAACATGTCATAGTCTACTTTGGGGCACCCAAAGATGCCTTTTTCAAAGATGCTCTTCGACACATGTCTTCACCTATCATAGAATCTACTATTTCTGACTCTTACATGTCATAACTTCATCATAGGAATCTGTCATGACCGTTTCAGTCAAAATTCCTTACACAACATCTAAGATGCTGACACATGGTAAAATATTCCTACCACAAAGTGGGATGCCTATCTCCTCATGTGAGGACAAAATTACAAGTTGTCATCTTCCATGTAGGATGACACATCACCATGTCACATCCCACAAGATGACAATATGAATTTACAATTTAATTTACAACATAGGCAATAAATAAAGAAATACAATAAAAATAATATAAGGAATTACCAAGGTTGAGACACCTTAATTGCCAACATCCTCCCACTTGTCGAACACCTTGTAAGAGCTAATAGAATTAACAAGATTTAACTGCTATAGGCCGAGAGGCCCATAGACTCCAAACACCATCTGAACTTCTCTATGCCCACTAGCTTCGTCAATGCATCCGCAACATTCTTCAAAGTATCTACCTTCTCCAAATTTACCTTCCCATCCTCTACCATGTCTCGCACGAAGTGAAACTGTACATCAATATGCTTTGTTCTAGCATGGAAAGTTTGATTCATTGCAAGGCAAATCACACTCTGACTATCACAACAAATCATAATATGTCCTACATCAACACCAATATCTGAACACAATCTCTTAAGCCAAATGGCTTCCTTGCAAGCATGAGTTGCTACCATGTACTCAGCTTCTATTATGGACAAAGCAACCACAGGCTGTCGCTTACTCATCCAACTAATAGCACCACCAAACATAGTGAACACATAAGCACTAGTGGATCTCCTGCTGTCAATATCACCCGCCCAATCAGAATCCACAAATCCATGAATATAAACTGAATGCGGAGGTCCTGTAACATTACCATGATAGTATATGGAATGCTCAGAAGTACCCCTCAAATATCTAAACACTAGCTTAACTGCATCCCAATGTACTCATCCAGGATTAGCCATAAATCGACTAAGGACTCCCACTGCTTGGGCAATGTCTGGTCTTGTGCAGACCATAGCATACATCAAACTGCCAATAGCACTAGCATAAGGTACTCTACTCATGTCCTCCACCTCACTAGGAGATTTTGGACAATCATTAATAGACAACTTTGTCCCTAAAGAAACAAGAACACACAATGGTCTACAATCTACCATGCTAAACCTATCCAACACGGTCTTCACATACTTACTCTAGCTTAACCAAAGTTTTTTGTTAGTTCTGTCTCTTCTGATTTCCATTCCTAGAATGTACCTAGCTGCCCCTAAATCTTTCATTTCAAACTATGCTACCAACTGATACTTAAAAATAGAAATCATATTCTTACCCTTCCCAATCAACAACATTTCATCAACATATAATGCAACAATGAGAACATGATCACCATCAAATTTATAATACACACAGTGATTCAATTTTGATCTCACAAATCCAATTAACAACACAAAGGCATCAAATTTTAAGTACCACATCCTAGGAGATTGCTTCAAACCATACAAAGACTTTTTCAACTTGCAAACCAAATTTTCTTTACCTTTCACTATGTAATGCTCTGGCTGTGACATGTAAATCTCTTCCTCCAAATCACCCTGAAGGAAAGTTGTTTTCACATCCATCTGTTCTACCTCTAAGTCATAAACAACTACAAGAGATAACAGAAATCAAATGGATGTCAAGTTTACAACGAGAGAGAAAATTTCACCATAATCAATTCCCTCCACTTGTGAGTACACCTTCGTAACCAGTCTAGCCTTGTACTTTTCAACACTGCCATCTACACCAAATTTCTTCTTGAACACCCATTTGCATCCAAAAAGTTTCCATCCTTCAGGAAAAGGCACCACGTCCCATGTTTTATTCTTTTCTAAAGAAGCCATCTCATCTTCCATGGCCTCCTTCCAGGAACCTACATCTTTCATACCCATAGCCTCTGACACAATTCTAGGTTCATTAGTGTTATCAAGTAAAGCAAAAGCACAACTAGAATCAAGTAATGAATAACCAAACCTATTAGGTTGCTTTCTTATTCATGTAGACCTCCTCAATGGCTGAGGTTGAGGTTCTACTTCTTCTTCTGAGCTTTCAGAGCTGCTAGAGCTCTCCTCATCATCAGGTCTCACTAGGTATGTCTATTTAGTCTTCTCAGGGGTAGAAGGAAACTAAACCACATCCTCTTTCTTTTCTGTCTGTTCTGGCTGTAGAACAATGGAAGATGGTGTTAGCTCTCTGAAGATAACATTTCTTCTATACAACACCTTTTCAGCCACAGGATCCCAAATCTTGTATCCTTTCACACCGACACCATAGCCAATGAAGATACACTTAACAACCTTGTTCTCCAATTTAGACCATTTCTCCCTAGGCACATGTGCATATGCCTCACAACCAAAAATATGAAGATGTCTAACTGACGGATTCTTACCAGACCACACCTCCATAGGTGTTTTACCAACAAGAGCTGATGTAGGAGATCTGTTTACCAGATAACAAGTAGTGTCTACAGCTTCAGCCAAAACTTTTGTTCAAGGCTTGTTCAACTAAGCATATTCCTAGCCTTCTCCATCAGGGTCTAGTTCATCCTCTCTGAAACTCCATTTTGTTGTGGAGTATAAGGAGTTGTGTTATGTCTTTCAATCCCTTGCTCTTTACATAACTTCTCAAACTCTACCTAACAAAACTCACCATCATTATTAGTTCTCAAACACTTAATCTTTTTACTAGTCTGATTCTCAACAAAAGCCTTAAACTCTTTGAACTGACTAAAGACTTTAGATTTGCTTCTGAGAAAATAAACCCATGTCCTTCTACTGTAATCATCTATGAAAGATACAAAATATACATATTTAGAAATTGAAGGAACATTAATAGGACCAAACACATCAGAATGAATAAGATCCAATACACCAGAAGACTTGTGAGAACTAGAGTAAAACTGAACACGGTTTTGCCTTCCATAAATGCAATGTTTGCAAAAGTTGAACTCGAGGTTGCAATCATTTAACCCCTCAATGAGGTTTTTATTTTTTAGGGTACGCAAACCATTCTCACCAATGTGGCCATATCTCAAATGCCATAACATAGTCTTTTCAATAGGAAGCTTAACTTCCAAAGCATGTGCACTACCATCAGAACTAGTTACAACAGATTCTTCACTACTCGTTTAGATGGTGGGGATGAAGTGACTGCAGCTCTTTTCTTCGAGTCAAAAGAACTATTGCACTATGAAGTGCATGCCTCCAACTGAAATAGAGTACCTCTCCGAGTACCCTTAGCAAGCACCATAGATCCTCTAGTCATCTTGCATCCATCCTTTGAAAAGACAACTTGCACACCTACATCATTCAACATACTTACAAAAAGAAGGTTTCGTGCTAGGCCTGGGATGTGCATAACCCTAGTGATCCCCTTCACTCATCCATCAGAGAATCGGATTGATACTCTTCCACGACCAACAATCTTCAGATGAGAATCATCACCGAGGTACACTCTTCCACCATCAAACTCTTCATATTTTGTAAACCAGTCTCTATGCGAGGTCATGTGGAATGATGCACCAGAATCAATCAACTACACATCATCAGATGCATGGGTGGCCAAGGCTGCGATGAAGGCATCACCATTATCTTGTGACTTGTCAGAATCTGAATCAGGAGCATTCATCTTCTTCTTTTTCTTCTCCTCTTTGCATTCCTTTCGGAAATGCCTGGTTTTACCACAGTTCCAATAGAGAGCCTTGGACTTTCCAGGAGATTTGGATCTCCCACGATATTTGGATCTGCCCTTCTCAGCTTTCTTGTCCTTCTTTTTCCCTTTCTCCTTGGGTCTTCCATGAACCGCAAGAGCCTCTTTGGCTACCTCAGAAGACTTTCTCCGCATCTCTTCAGATAACAGTGAAGATACCACTTCATCCATTGTGAAAGTGGATGTGGTGCTTCCAATAGCCATCACAAGATGATCCTACGAGTCCGGCAAAGAACAAAGCAAGGTCATACAATGATCCTCCTCCTCCATCTTTACACCAATTGATGTTAATTGAGCAATTAACATGTTAAATGCATTCAGGTGATCTACAATAGATCCTCCATCCTCCATCTTCAGAGAATACTTCTTTCTCAGAAAAAGTTTGTTCACCAGGGATTTAGCCTAATAAACATCACCCAACTTCTTCCAAAGGTCTTTTGTGCTCTTCTCCTCATGGACATTTAACAGGACAAAATCAGCTAAATTAAGTCTTATGAGACCCTTAGCCTTTCGATCTTTGAGATCCCAATAGATTGTGCCATAGCAGCTAGTTTTGCACTAGATACAGTTTCCCATAGGTCACAATATACAAGTAGGTCTTCCATCTTGAGTTTCCACAACTTGAAATTAGTGCCATTAAATTTCTCCACCTCTATTCTTCTGGATGTGCCTACCATCTCCTTCCTACAACAAGATACAGAATACTCTGCATAGGACTCCCACTCAAACTAAGATCAGCTAAAGAAAAACCCTTACCCAACAACTAGGACCAAAGGTGATCAAGCTCTAATACCAACTAAAAGGAAGCAATGTACGTGGAACACACTTCCTACACTAATCAAATGAGGGAAGTAGAGTGAAAATTCTTTCAAATCCTTACAATTACAATGTTATCAACCCAATAATAGAGATATTGCAGCAAACAACATACACATAGAATGACACAGAAGAAGAGAGAGACAAGATTTAATGTGGGGAAAACCCTTTTGGGAGAAAAACCCCACACTCCAAAACCTGCACAATGTACTAACAAATCTAAATATTGTTTACAATACACTTGCAATGCAAGCTCTCAGGAGTCTTTGACACTCATATCTGGAGGTATTCCGATAGCATAATAGTACCTATCAATCACATAATGCAACTCCTCCTCAAAGCACCTATTTATATAGAAAATACAAGGCAAAATTGCCTCTATCTTGGAATGGGCATCCAACTTGGCCTCATGGCCCAAAACCCATGCCTATGGACCCTTGGTCAACATTGTAAGATGCTTCTAACACTTGTCCACACACCCCATCCCAAAGAGGTAACCTATTTCCAAAATGGTCTATGACAAATGCTCTTATAACTCTTATGACCGTCATAGAATCTGTCATAGCTGTCATAACTTACAGCTGTAAGAGAATCTATCATACACAGGCTATAAATAACATATTCTCTTACAACATGTCATAGTCCACCTTGGGGCACCCAAAGATGCCTTTTTCAAAAATGCTCTTCGACACATGTTTTCACCTGTCATAGAGTCTCCTATTTCTGACTCTTACATGTCATAACTTCGTCATAGGAATCTGTCATGATCGTTTTGGTCAAAATTGCCTTACACAACATCCAAGATGCCGACACATGGAAAAATATTCCTACCACAAAGTGGGAGGCCTATCTCCTCATGAGGACAAAATTACAAGTTGTCATCTTCCATGTAGGATGACACATCATCGTGCCACATCCCACAAGATGACAATATGAATTTACAATTTAATTTACACCATAGGCAATAAATAAATAAATACAATGAAAATAATAAAAGGAATTACCAAGGTTGAGACACCTTAATTCCCAACATTATGCCTATCTAGAGATTTCACAGCTAAAATTGGAGGATACATGTCTTTAGACTGGTCACATCTAATTCTAAGGAGTAAATATGGTTTGAAGATGAAAGTATTGTCGGAACCTCTGTGTAAAGAACATATTACTGATGAAGCAACATCTATGTTTGAAGCATCTCATGTTATGATCAATAGAGAGGAAAGGGTCTTGGTGGAAAAGATAGGAGAATGGACTGCAGATGATGGAAAGGAAGAAGATAATAATTACCTATCATGTATAATGCAGGGTGATCCTTTTGGAAATTATGACTCTAGCGGCTTGAGAACTATGTCATTTTTTATGAAGACTGAGAAATACCCAAAGTAATGAATCAACCAAAGGAAGAAGAGGGTCCTGATGAAGACTCTAAGATTTGGACTCTAAATTTTGATGGAGCTAGAAGCAAGAATGGTGTTGGAGTAGGCATTTTCTTTCACCAAAAGGAGAAAAGGTCTGCAGAGCTCTGCGCTTCTGTTTTTCCTGCACCAATAATGAAGTTGAATATGAATCTCTAGTGCATGGTCTGATTCTTCCTAAAAAGAAAGGGATAAAAAATCTGAGAGTCTTGGGTGATTTAGAATTGGTAGTAAAACAGATTAGAGAAATACCTGATGCAAAAAATGTAAGAATGAGATCATATCACCACCAAATATGGGACCTAATTGAAGATTTTGATGCCTTCAATATAGAAGTCATACCAAGATCTTAGAATACTGAAGCAGACAGAATGGCCTAGATCAGATCTCAGTTTGACCCAACCAAAGATCTATTGGTAAATGAAGGGGCATTCAAGGTTATCATCTACCCTGCCATTCCTGATAATGGAGACAATTGGCAAGTCTTTGATAGCGATCTTCAGATCCTTTTATTCCTACAGTAGTTTGGGGAATTCGCGGATCAATTACAACCTAAAATTGAAGAGGCATATGGTGACCAAATAATGCAGTTAAAATCAAATAAGCTCCCAAGAGGATTGATAACTCTGGAGAATCTTTTTGATCCTGATGATGTAAGGCTAGACAAGAGGAAGTTTGTAGCAAGAAAAGATGATTACTTAGAGATTGAGGTCAGCAATGGAAGAAAGCTAAAAGTAGGCAATGTCACTACTCAGGAAGAAAGAGATAGACTGATATTTCTATGTAACAAATATGACAGAGTAATTACATGGACTTATGAAGATCTTCATGGTTACAATAGAGATATAGTCCAGCATACTAATGAGCTCACTGAAGAATCAAAACTTGTGCATCAGAAACAGAGACCAGTAAATCCCAAGATTGAGTCTCTCATGGTGGAGGAACTCCAGAAGCTGTTAGAATTTAAGATAATTTTTCCAATCAAACACTCAACATGGGTGTCCAATTTAGTGCCTGTGAGGAAGAAAAATGAAGAAACCAAACTCTGTGCAGACTTCAGAGACCTAAATAAAGCCTCATTAAAAGATCACTATCCACTTCCTTCAATGGAGCAAATTTTATAGACTGTGGCTAGTGTTGAAAGGTTTTTTCTACTAGATGGTTTTTCAGGTTACAATCAAATTTAGTTGGCCAATGAAGATCAATACAAGATTGCTTTCACCACTAAGTGTGGAACCTTTGCGTATGCTAAGATGCCTTTTTGACTTTCAAATGTTGGGGCAACCTTTCAATGTGCTAAGGATATAGCATTCAATGGGTTGATAAATAAGATTAATCTAATCTATTTGGATGATCTAACTGTGTTCACAAAAACTACTAAGGACCACTTTGATCATCTAGAGGCTATTTTTCAAAGATGTCAAGAATTTAGGATTTCTCTAAACCCTAAGAAATGTGTATTTAGAGTGCCTCAAGTGAAATTACTAGGGCACATAGTCTCAAAATATGAAATCTCTATAGATCCAGATAGAGTTAAACCACTAATGGATTTCTCCTTACCTGTGAATAAGAAAGCAGTGTAGTCTTTCTTGGGAAAGATCAACTTTGTCAGTAGGTTCATATCTAATTTTGCAAGATCAATTAGACCCATCACTCTAATGTTGAAGAAGGATCTAGGTTTTAAATGGATAGCCAAAGGCAGGCAGGATTTTGAGAATATCAAGAAAGCAATCTGCACTACCCCAGTGCTGCGTAATCCATATTTTTCCAAAGACTTTATAATGTATGTCTATGAGGGAGACTATAGTATAGTAGTTGTCTTAAGTCAAAAAGATCAATTGGAAGAAGGAGAGCATCCCATTGTCATCTTTTCCAAGACTCTATAGGAATATGAATCCAGGTACAATTTTGTTGAAAAGCAAGCATATGCCATAGTCAAAGGATTGAAAATGTTCAGACACTTAGTAACAGCAAATAAGATTTTGATATTAGTAGCCCATTCAAGTGTCAGAGAATTCATTCTAGAAGGAGAAATCACTAAAAAAAGAGCCAATTGGATAACCAAGATTCTAGAGTATGATGTGGAGGTAAAGCCCACTAAATTGATAAGGGGAAGAGGTCTTTGCCAATATATTGCTCAAGACTCAAAGCCATCAACAATGGAATAAAAAGATGAGATAGTACTGAGAGTGCAAGAGGGAGATCTAGGCTCTTGGGTTAGTGATAGGACACATTTCATGGAGACTGGTTGACTCCCTAGTCTTCTCTCCCCTGAAAAGAGAAGATACTATAGACAAGAAGGATCCAATTTTATCTTGATTAATCATGTCCTTTTCTGAAGGAATTTTGATGGAATCCTACTCAGGTATGTGGAAAAAGATGAAGCTCATAGAATCTTGCATGAATTGCATCATGGGACATTGGTAGGACATTTTTCCACAAAAACTACTACCATTAAGATTACCCAAGCAGGATACTATTGGCCCTCAATGTTTTATGATTGCCATAAAATGGTCAAGGATTGTCAGACATGTCAGTTTTATGTAGGAAAGAGGAGGAATGTAGCCTTAGCTTTAAGTCCCATAGTGATAGAAGAGCCTTTTTCCCAGTGGGGTATGGATTTTATAAGGATGATTAATTCAGTTTCAAATTCAGGACATAAGTGGATCTTCACTGCCACAGATTATTTCACTAGATGGAGTGAAGTTGTCCCATTGAAAGAAGCCATTGAGAATGTTATTTTGGATTTTCTTGAAGAGATAACTACCAGGTTTGGACCCCCTTGCACTATTATATCTGATAATGCTAAGGCATTTTAGGGTCAAGGATATCTAAGTTTGCTTTAAGAAATGGCATTTATTTGAAGACTTCATCAAATTATTTTCCATAAGGGAATGGCTTAGCTAAGTCAACAAATAAGAATTTGATCAGACTCATTAAAAGAATGGGAACAAAGCATCAAAAAGAGTGGCATAAGCATTTGAAGGCAATCTTATGGGCTAATAGCATCACACCAAAGCAGGTGATTAAAGTTTCTCCTTATGAATTAGTAAATGGGAAAAGTGCAATAATGCCCTTATCAATAGAGATTCCGGCCTTGCAATTGATCAAACAAACTGAAATAGAAGAAAATAGTCTGATGGAAGTAAGGCTCACAGAATTATTGGAACTTAAAGAGAAAAGGGAATTGGCATTCAAGTCCTTGATGAACCGTCAGCAGATTGTTAAAACCTGGTTTGATCAAAATGCTTCCGAACTAGGATTTGAGGTTGGGTGTTGGGTCTTAAAATGGGATGAAAGAGCCTCAAAGTCAGGATGTCACGGAAAGTTTGATTCACTATGGATGGGCCCCTTTTAAATTACTACCTATAAGTAGTGCAATGTGTATGAATTGGAGACTATGGAAGGAGAGTTGTTAGAGATTCTTGTCAATGGGATCTTTCTTAAACACTTCACATAAAAGTTGTTCATGCTTCATGTATTATAGTTAGCATAGTTTCCCTTCCATTATGTTTTTTGTTTCTTTTTCTAGCTCCTTTCAATAAGTGTTCTTTGAACACATGTCCACAGCTAAAACTCCAAAGATCTTCTAAGTGTCCTTTCTGTTAGTACTGTTGATAAAGACTCAGAAATATAGGATGATAGCAAATAATTTTAAAGAATGGAGTATTAATGACAAGTCACTATAAGATTTGTTCTAGATTTAAAGGATCTAGTTAACCGCCATTTGGGCACATGCTTTTAGAGTCATTAATATGAAATGATGGCTTCATTAATATGATCATATTAATTCCTGCTATTTGAACTAAATATTTTAAAAGGAGATCTCTACTCCTCATTGTCATGTTAGTGTGACAGAATTTCTTGCAAGAGTCTAGCCTTTCTAAATTCTTGAGCGAGAGTGTGGCCTAGGTAAGAAATTGTAGAAATGGTAGAGGGAGGGCAATCTTCAAAAGGTGACAAGGAAAAGGGGCTTTTCAAATTGCCTAGTAAGTGAAAGAAGGGTAGACCGTACGCCGCAGCTAAGGCGTGGCCTAGGATTAACATTCCAAGAACTAGAGTTTTCGATGAAAGTAAAGTTGCAGATTCTTCTCAGGTTCTAGACTATGCGAATGGCATATTTGATCCCAGAATTTCCAAAAATTTGAAGACCCTAAGAGAAGGGGTGCATGAAAGACTTATCATCCAGGTGAAATAGGGTAAAATTAAATCTTTTGGTATGAGGATTTAGAGCTCCAGTTTGGCCCAATTCATGGTTTTGTTTGTCCATTCTTATCCAGAGCTAATTCGTTTGTGTGCAACTAACTTTGATGCCTCTACTAGGACTATTCAAAACAAAAATGTCTAGGTTCACATCTATGCATAGGCTATCCATGATATGTTAGGGTTATCATATGACCCAAATGCTAGTTTTTATGACATACATAAAATGTAAAGTGTTTGGCATCAGGTGGAAACCAAGCGAAGTTTCTTAAATCGGGAGCTTCATCTTGATGAGGACAATACTAAGATGCCATCACTTCCCCTTACTCATCATTTTCTGACTTTACATGTACAAGATGCTCGCTCAATGTTGGCCTTCAGCTTTGGCCAGGATGAAGATGCCAATGTATATGATTGGCAATTCGGGGCTATTTTCTGCCTCAAGAAGGTGACATGGACAAAAGAGTATAAATTTTATTTCATGAAGCACATTGCTTATGCATTGTGCTACCAATTGACCAATTTCAAGACTACATGGACTTTTAGGTATTCCTCATACCTTTTCCATTTGATTTTATATCAGAATTACCAGCTATTCTTGCAGCATATGCACTTGAATCTGTATGATTTAGAGGTGGACCCTTAGAAAGGAATTCTCATGTCCGCATGAACACACATATTGTCTGAAACCACCAATCTGTTGGCCCACAATTGCAGACATGATTAATTTCAAGGTCAACTTGTCAATTTCTGATACAAGCGCCAGAGTTAATGAATGCACGGGAGGTGGTTAGTCCATGTCACGAATCCCACAGGGAACACTGACCATATGCCAACAAACTCCCCCCCCAACGTTACCCAGGGGGATTCGAACCCGTGACCTTTCACTTTGATACCAATGAGGAATAGTGAAAAATGTAGAATCCAGCTAAGGGGGAGCTCCGTTAAAAGTGTACATAAGACAGGGCATCAGCCAAGGGGGAGTTTTCTATGACACTTAGTCATTTTTCACTAAGTGTTGCCATCAATGCCAAAGGGGGAGATTGTTGGCAAGAGACACTATGTGGCTTCATGAGTGTTGTCATTAATGGCAACAAAGTCTATTCCACACATCTGCAGCACATAGTATGCCTATACTAGAAGTCAGATTGAAGAGTGTTTTGGTCCGGTGAACAAGAATAGAGCATGCAGCAAGGTCTGACAATCAGGTCTGGATCTCCCAGATGGTGTAACTCAGCAGGTTGTGGACTTGGAGAAGTCAAGAGGAGTACCATGACTACTACATTCCAGAGATTGTGCCTCTGGTGATGAAAGAGTGAAAAGGTATGAGCATCTAAGTGTTAGGTTCTTAACAAGCAGAGTAGATTAAGGAAGAACTGACCAACAAAGCATTAGACTCTAATTTAGATGAGAAATTGATGGTGATTAAGCTACTTGAAGGATCACACATGGTCAGCCAACATGATTGATGACTTCTATGTCTATGTTTTTGACACACATCACATATTAAACATGGAATTAGCCGACAGATCAGTGTTTTGTAAATATCTTGAGTATTTCGGTTGCCGACTAGAAAGATGTTAAAATCCTTGGTGCGGATATATATACTAGATGGATTTCAATATGAAGGTGTGTGTATGGAATAATAATGTGCGAGCAAAGGTAGAGATAAGTGTGAAAGCAGCAATACAAGTCCAGTATGTGACAGAATAGCAGTACTAAAGTAGAGGAAGAATGAAATGCAGTAGATCAGTATATTGAGCCTAACTGGAACTAAACCTCAGCATATGTGGATGCCTCTCATCAGTTCAAATACTTGGTTACCTTCCATAAACCTTGTAGATAGTGAGTCTCTTGTAGGTAGTGTGCCTCTGAGCAGTGTGCTCAAGCAGTGAGCCCTAATTGGCAAGTGCCATTTTGTACTTCTTATTCTTTTAACAGAGAATACAATCTTGGGTTAGTCACCCCGTGGTTTTTCCCCTAACAAGGTTTCCCACATAAAATCATTGTGTTATGTGTGTTGATTTTATTTTTGCCCTCATGGTTATGTATGCTTATATGTTTTGATGCTACACTAATTGTTAAAGAAGAAAAGAAAGTTAAAATATTTAAGATAACTGATTCACCCCCCCTCTCAGTTATCTACCTTGTTTCCAACACAATCCTTATGAGTTTGTTGAGTGTTTTATGGCTCGCCTCATTGAGCAATTGGATCCAAAAGAGGTTAAGGATAGAATGACTGATAGGGTTAAGGGGCTTATAATAAACTTATGGGTCCCCTGTGATTACTTTTTTGGGGCACATTTTACTATGATCAGGGTCCATGGTTTTGGGTTGGAGTCTTTTATGCTCCCAAAGGTTCTAACAACTAGGGTCTTAGCCCTAGAAATGGCCTGTCAATTATCCATAATTGATAATGAGTTCGGATCAAAAAAGAAGAAGGCTTTTTATGATGTTCCTTGGAATAAGGGTGGTATCAAAGTGATGAGGAGAGAATTAGAATATCTTTTGCAGAAGAAATTAGCAAATTATGGACTGGCCATAGTTCAGAACCCATGGAAGTATGACCCTGATGGTTTCTTGCCTTCCTGGCTCCTTAGTAACAAAGTTTATGCTACTTTCACACATGAAATCCATCTGTTCTTTGATCAAAGGAGGTCACCACAAATAGATACTCCTGAGCTTTATGTTGAGATAAGTGATATACCTAGTGAACAGCCTAAGTCCTGGGAAACATTCTACACTCCAATCAAGGATAACGATCCTAAGAAGAAAATGACTCATAGTTTGAGGTAGGCTCTAGTGAAAAGAGGATGGAGTGATGACAAGATTGATGCATACTAGAGGTATAGGAAAGAAATTGTTGAGTTAGAGAGAGGTTTTGAATAGGCTGCTTCAGATGAGAAATGGGAAAATTTGTGAGACGAAGCACACATGACCCCAGTCACTAGTCCAAATAAAGGTAATATTCTAGGACATCAAAAGTTAGAAAAAGAGGAAGTGGAGTCAAACCCAAAGTTAACCATTTGGCCACAATCACTCAGCACTATCGAGCAACAAAAGGTTTCACAGCCACCTCATGAGGGCCAATCAGCTTCGGCATCTGGGGACCTCAGAGTGGCAATCCCACAAGAGATTAAAGTTACAGAATCATTAGTCTCATCACATCAGGTACTGACAAAGGAAACAAAGGAAGACCCAGTAGGTAGACTCCTTAAGAGGAAACATAAATTAGTTTTAGGAAAAGAGGAGGAAGAGGAAGAAGTTGTAGATTTTTCACAAGCACAGATTTTAGGAACTGTGGCGGCCCCATAGGTGAGTCTTTCTTTACCTTCTTATTTTTTTCATTCTTCTTCAACCTCGGGGATGGCTACCCAAATGTCCCATGCTTCCATGTCTCATGCCACCTCAGTTGTACATTTACAATCTTTGTCACCCCTTCCTAGTGCCACATCTTTTGCTACTACCCAAACTTTGAGTTTACCATTCTTTTCCCCATCAGTGCCTAGGAGGGATATACTACCAAAAGACTCAAGTCAGCAAATGATGACCATTCCCTATGGTCTACCTCAAGGCTTCCCTTTTGCAAGTGGTCTAATTACTTCCCCTTCTGCTTTTCAAAGCTAATCAGAGGCAGCTAAGAAAGCAAGAGAGGCAAGAAAAGAAAAGAAAAGAGTAAAAGAGGGCAGAGCCCACATGAATCCCAATGTGGTAAAGCCCCTTGAATAGATGTCAGATCAATTTTTTATCCTGTCCAGTGTTCTTTAACTATAGCCCACATGAATCCCAATATGGTAAAGCCCCTTGAATAGATGCAGCCAGAAGACTACACCATGAATACTGTGGCAATGGACTTGACTCAATTTAGGCCACAAGATAAAGTTGAACTGATGAATGAAACTTCAATTGCAGTGACCACAGATTACCTCAAGGTCTCTAAGAAGTTGCAGAAAGTAGAGACAAAATTGACTCAAACTAAGGCTACAATGAGCCAACTCTTTGAAGAAATAAAAGCCAAGGACCTGGAGATTGATCAAATGAACAAGGATATTAAGACTGTAGTGTCTACGGAGGTTTTTCAAGCTTCACATTTAAAGGTAACTAGACTACAGTCTGAGTTAACAGAAGCCAAAACTTCAATAGGTGTACTAGAACAGGAGAAGGTTCTCTTGGGGAAGAAGTATAATGATAAGGCTTAGGAGGTCACCTAGTTGCAATAGAATATCAAAACTGAGAAAGATCAAAGTAGCATGTTATAGACCCAGTATTTGGCTAAGTAGGAAAAAGTCAAGCAATTGAATGTGGAGCTCACCCAACAGTCTTGAAATGTTGGGGTGTTAGCAATAGTAAAGGAGCTTTACATTTCTTCCTAGAAAAGGATCTCTAATGATGTATCTCGGTTGAACCCAGCACTTAAGTTCCTTCTAAATGGATAGCAGCTATGCGAAAAGGTGGAGTCTTTTGTCAAAGAAATTTTATCCTCGGTATCTATAAAGGTTTTAGATTCCCAACTTTTGCTTCAAAAGTTTTATGATGCCTCTGATGAGATTTTGCAGGCGGCGGGGATAAGTGATAGAATGCTAGCAGCAGAGAAAGTGAATGAAATTTTGAGTTGTCAAAAAGCTGCTACTAAATGTAAAACCTTATTGAATCTGTTAAAGCTAGGGGTCAAAGGAATTAAGGGACACATTAAGAACCTGGTCCAGTTAGGACTCCCCTCACCATTCCAAGATAGCAACACAACCTTGATGGAGGATCAGATAAAGGCTCTAGTACTGATTAAACAAAATAACCAAATGGTTTTTTAGACTTTGAGTGATTCATCCAGTGTTGTTGAGGTAGAATTAGTTTTGCTTCTGATGGCTCAGTTGGAATTTCAATTGCATGTTGTGGTTCAAAGTTTGTAGACTTTTTCTCATAAGGAAATAATTGAATTAGATCTCACTTTCCAAGCCCTCCAAAAAAGAAAATGTCTGATGGATGCAGGATGGTCTGATTACCAAGTTGCCTTATAGAAACTTTGAAAGTCTCGGCTGGAGATAAAATTTTGGTTTTGTTTCTTTTTGCAAAAGATTTTGGGTTCTCTCTATGCATACACAGAGTCCCTATGAGTCGCCAATAACTGTAGAGTTAAAACTCTACATGTTTAATATTGATAATTTTTATATAGTTTTGAATCATTTTGATACTTTGAGGCATGTCGTGGCTAGGAAAAACAAGTAAGAGTCTCAGAGTCGTAGAATGTGACAAGTGGCACAGTGGCGCTCTTTTAAGGGACTCACAAAAGAAAAACTCTCCCGATGAGTGCAAAGGTGCCATGTGGCATAACAAGTGGGTCATTGAGCCTAAAAGGTAAAAAGGATCAATAGTCATTTTGGTAAAGTCTTATTGAAGAGTTTGTAGAATGCGACAGGTGTCCCCACCATGTGTGATTTGATAAGTACCTCAGAATGAAGTGAAAGATGCCACTTGTTAGTTGTTGTGTTTTGTTTTGAAGTTCCTTTTGCAAGTCTCCATAGAATGTGCCAAGTGTTAGCACCACACTCATTTAAGAGGTCATTTCGATAAAGTTATGTGGAAGGAGCATCATGCTACCATGTGTCCTAGTGTGAAGGTCGCGGAGCTTGCCGTGTGTTCGTATGGCGTCATTGGTAGGGTCTCTTTTTGTTAAGTGATAAATGTTGCAAGTGTCTTCCATGTGTCAGGGTGGGGTCCAAGACTCTTGATAGACATGAAGAAGCCATGGAGAATGATAAGTGTTAGTACCGCACTCATTTGAAGAGTCTTTTGGTGAAGTTTTTGGGTATTGAGTGTGAAGCTGCCACATACTCATTTTTGAGCCTTTATTGAGAGTCACAGAAGGTGCCATCTATCCCAACAGTATAGGTGGTTAGACTCTTCATTTAAGTGGTCATTTCTGTTGTGCCATTGGCCAAAGCTACAATTGTCAACTCAACGAAAAGGTGGGAGAATTTTTTAGCTCGCAGAATCGGTTGTAACGGTGTGGATGAACTGGGACTCAAGATCCTGAGAAGATTGTGGCATGGGGGTCTGATAGAAAATCACAGCAGTTAAATGGAGTTGCAGATTTGAAGGTGGTTAGGATCTTAATGGCCACGAGAGAGCTTTGAGCTTCATTTTGTGCTATAAATAGTAAAGTTTGGTTAGGAAGAGATATTCAAGATTTTGAGATATCAGAGAGTATTTTAGCTGTTGGATCAGAAACATATCTTTTGCCTTAACATGTGCCTCTCAAGAGGGATCAAATATTGTAATCTGTGCATTTTGCCTTATGTACTTTGTTCTCATGCCCATCAATGAAGAGAGAGTGGTGGTCTATGCATATTATGGTGTTTTTCTGGATCTTGTCTTTATTTTTTGTGTTAAGCCTTTGATGAATCGAATACATAGATTCTGTTATTGTTAATCATGCTTTATGCTCTTTAGCTTTATCAATAAATTTTACAAGTTAATCATTGTGTTGTTAATCTAAATCTTGACACAATTTCAGTGCATTGCCTTAGATATAGTTTAAGGGTTCTTTATAATATTATTTATTTCTTCCCTTTACATCAAAGCCCATAGAGAAGAACTAACTTCTTTAAAATTTAGAGGTCATTTCAAGAATCAATCCCACATTCTTGAAGTTTCCCATTGTTGGTAATTATTTGCAAATTTAAACATCAATAGTAACTCTAGTTTGGAGTCAACACAAAATAAATTATCTAATAACATGCATTTAAACCTTCATTTCTAATTGAAAAAATGCCTAAAGAAATTCAATTTCTTGAAAAGTAAGGAAGTTTGAAAGAATGCCTCAAAGAAAAAGATATCTCATGGAATTCTGTTAGGATTAGATTTGATGCAAAGTCTTTTGAAACTTTTAAGCAATTCATGGGTAGATGTTAAGCTGAATCTTCAATCTTTGCTAGTGACCTACCATTTGAAATGCTTCCAAGAAAACTCATTCAAGTAATCGCCATCTCTTTTCTCCAAAATCAACAAGTAAGCTAATGTAATGTTGGTAATCCTGCCCACATCGGCTAAAACAATGATATTATCATCCCCCCTCCAAAATCATGTTCACTCTCCTTCCCTGATCCTTATCCTCTTACTAAAGCATAATAAAGTAGAATAAATCACAAAAACACAATTATCCTTTCTCTTTTAAAACTCTTTACTTGCTTTTATTTAAAAATCAAATCTTTAATAAACAAATCATAATATTCTTTCTTTGAAATCCTTTGTGTGTTTTAAAACTTTATAGCATATATTCTTTTTTAATAAAACCAAAAGTATATCCACATATTCTAATCAATTCATTAAGCATGGATAAATAGTGTCAATTAAAGCAATAGCTTTAAAGTATACACTTGTAGATTAGAAAGAAAGTTATAAATTTAATTTTTATAATTGCATATTAAAAATAATTAAATGCATAGAACATAATCACATAATTTTAAATTTAAACATACTCAAAACATTGTTCAACACTATAACTTGAAATCACATAAAACAATCTTGAAACATAATATAAATACATCAAGATATGAGATACACATTTCAACAAAACCGTATTATAAAAATCTAATACGTGATTCGATAACACGAATAAAATCTATACTCCTAGTTCTAACTAATTCATTATTTAATCCATATCCAAAATATTCTTGAAAAAGTCCTAACAAAAAAAAACATCAATACATCTATCTTTGGAGTTTTTTAGATAGGGTTTAGGTGGTCTTACATATGATCTACTAATGGGAAAAACAAACTCAAAATATTGATGCCAAAAGTAACCACAATAGCAAAAGCACAAAGATAATCAAAGATTGAAAAATGAAATATAATTACTATTCAAAAATAAAGGATCCAATATAATAAGATAAGAGATCAGTACAATGGATGGATGTACAATGGATTGGATACTCAAGAGTGAGCTAGAGGTGGGTATATATAGGATTTTCCACTATGTGGGAGGTATTGACAACAAATGTGGAATAATGAGATGTAGTACACATGTTTGGTACATCTCAACCAAACATGAAAAATACAACCACAATTATTAAATACATAAATGCATATTACATACCTAACTAGATACCTACATATGCACAAAGGAGATAACACCTACCCAAATAGATACCTCCCCATGTAATATTGTCATAGCCTAGATGCATATGCAATAAAGTATATAATTAAATTCAAAAAATAAACTACATCAACACCCTTGAAAGAAGAGAAGTATAAACCTTCCCCTCTTCCAACATACAAGAAAGAAAAAAATCCCTCCAAGAGAGGAAGAAGAGATAGGAAGAACTATGCAACCCAACATCTAACTCCATCTTGAGAACCCAATCCATTATACATCCATCCATTTGCTAAACTTACATGGTATTAGAAGTGTAGACACCCTAAAATGACCAAGTCTTCGAATCACTTGCATTTTCATCTAATCTGTCGCATCACCTGCATTTTCAATGTTAATTAAATAATCTAATTATTTAATTAATTTCATCAAATTCTTCTAGATTACATATTTTTAACATTAATTAAATAAATCCTCTTTATTTAATTAATTTCATTAAATTCCTCTGTATTCTTCCAAACTTAAATAATTTTTATTATTTAATTAAATCATTATCCTCTTTCAAATTTCAAGTCCACATTAATTAAATAAATCCAATTATTTAATTAATTCATCACAAATTCTCTCTTATCTACAATTAAATAATTTGCATTATTTAATTAAATCAATTCTTCTTCCAAATTTAAATAACTCATGCAAATTTATTTAAATTATCTCAATCCTCTAAAAATAAATAAAATCAAGTATTTTATTTATCATCTTCATATCTTATCTATTCTTCAAAATCATGCACAATCAATTAAATAAATTTATTTATTTAATTTCAATTATCTTTCCAAATCCTCTAAAAATATCATGTTAACTCTCGTGCACAATCAGTCATATTTTTAGAACTCTAAAAAAGGCAAATCTAAAGTTAAGTTAATTTGCTTTAATTTATCTTGTTTTCATCAACTCATGAATTAGAAGAAAAAGCATTCTAATTTATGAAATCAAATCTATCTTTATCAAAAAGCAATTATCTTAATAAAAATACCTTTTTGGAGTGACACATGTTGTGTGCACATTCAGCATGAGTTATTTGATTTATCTCAATCATTCATTATATGGATTTATTTCATCTATTGATCGATCATGTTTGAAACCTATATAAACCCCCCTCATCTCCTTCACAAATCTCTCTTCGATCACTTATTCTCAGGCATCCTTTAATAGTGCTTTGAGCATACATCTCATCGTTGAGCACCTTATGATCTTTTGACATCAATCTTTTGAGCACAAATACCCCTACATCCACTTGTTGCAAACATGGTTTCGCAACATTATTGAGCAATCTACATATCTACAAAGAGAAAAATACAATCTAGGTGAAGTCTTTCTTGTTTTATTTGATTTATTCATTGATATTGGCTTTTCACTTAGATCGATCTCTTTATGTTATGGGTTATTGAGTTATTATTTTCATTGTTGTGATTTTATCATTCGACTTCTCAATTTTCCTCATACACAAGAAGATTGTGAACTAGATATTACAATATATTTATGTGTATATGTAATTTATTAGAATGACCTAAACCAAATCCTATAAAGTGCTTATTTCTATTTAAACATATTGTTGATCTTGTTCAATATAATATAACCTATAATCCTTATAGGTTTATCATATGTTTTCATATTTTCTATTAACAAACTAATTAAAGTGCAATAATGAAAGAAAATCACAAGTAGTTTCCCAAAACCTATACATAACAAAACCATGGTCTTGAAAATAATCCAGTACCCTCAATGACCAAATTCATCAATGCATTCAAGATATACCTCATTGTTAGTATGCACACCTGACAACTGAGAGGGGGGTGAATCAGTTGTACATTAAAACATTAAGCCTTCAATATAATTTCGAACTCTTATTATGCACTAGTAGAATGTAAACATATTAAGCAACAAAGCAGACACATCCAAACACATAAGACCACCATATTTACGTGGAAACCCCAAGAAGGGAGAAACCACAGTGACATCGGATTAGCTCACATATATATGAATAGCAACACTGAATACAAGTAGGCTCACTGCCAAGGGCTCACTACCCAGAAGAAAGGCTCACTGTCCAGAAGAGAGAAGAATAAAAGAGGACCATTTCAAAGAGATTCACTATGTCAAGGCAATAGGAGAAATCTACCATTGCAACTTTATGCCATCTGCAACCTTTAGCTCACTACCTCCAGCAACTTCAAGCAAACTGAAATGTAGACACCTTCTGCTCACTGCATCCAGGAGCCATAAACATTTAAGCTCACACTCAATTCACCACCCTTGATCACATTCACATGTTCTTCTCTACCTTGCTCCACTCAAACTTCATCTTGCAGTTATACCATCCATGACCTAAAACAATGTCGATTAGGTCGGTCTTAATGAAATGTGTGCACCTCAAATGTGCAAAACCGAAATAGGTCAACACCAAACACTTCCATGGTGGAAATAAGTGAAGGTGGACCATGCCAAGGGTTAACTAGGACCCAAATCTATATCACCATGCTACTCATCACATCCATAATCCATGAGGTACCTCTGCAAATAGTGCTAGAAAGCCAGGTCAACCAAACCTGAACTAACACTACCAGTGACCGCGTACATGCCTCTCCAAGTCCAAAAAATCATGCAGACCACAAAGAAATATTACACAACATCTACACATCTTTCCATAATATTTCAGAATCATCAAAATCTTCTACAACACTACTGCAACCACCTGAAACAAAGAATGTCTTCATTCTGCACATCAGGATGCACTGCTACTAAACTCCAACACAAGAATTGAGTTTATGGAGCAACCCAACACTAGAAATTTCAAGAGAAAGTAGATACATATAATATAAGCATGTTCCCAAATCTAGAGAAATTTGGAGCAACCTTAGTTTTCCCAAACAACCTTCTTCACAGGTAGACACTCTGTCAAAACTCATCTTCCACTGGCGAATGATCCATAACCTAAAACTTTGGATACAACACCTCTCATCATCACTTCCAAACTGCATAAGCATATCTTCAATTATGAATAAATTTGGAGCACAACACTAACCATACTTGTCACACTACACACCTTTTTATTCAAATTTTCTCAAAAGCACTTGGAAACCAAGTGAACCATCTACTAGAGGTTGACATCAATGACAACACCAGTAAGCTTCCAAAAATCTCCCCCTTTGTCATTGATGTCAATACCAACTTTCTGGAAAACCATCAACAACAAAAGTAATCAATTAGTAGCTCTACAACCAGTAGTACTCCTCCTAATTGGAGAAACTCTTACTCTTCACACTTTTTACCCTTGCTTCACACACTTTCCTATACTATGGTTTTTTAGCCACTCTAACTCTCTCCCCCTTTGGCATCAATGGAAAAGGGAAACACTTGCAACACTAGCAAGCACCTACTCTCACTCCACTTCTTTCACTTTTCTGCACTCTCCCGCTTAGGGGCATAAAATAGGGTCCATCTGACTGCAGCAACTAGTGGAACTACTACATACTCCCCCTGAGAGGTAGCTTTCAACATCAGTCTAGGACTAAGAATGTATCTTGAAATGCTTCCTAGATAGATGCACACACTTATACATCTCATTAAAAGGAGGGGCAATAACCCCTAACTTTTGTCAAAGATACTCAAAAGTATCCTTAGGAAGAGCCTCTGTAAAAATAACTGCAACTTGATCCTTAGTAGGCACATATTCCAATTTCATCTCATTCTCTGTAACCTTCTCTCTTAGGAAGTGATACTAGATTGAAATATGCTTTATTCTTGAATGCATTACTAGATTCTTTAAAATGCTGATAGCACTTGTATTATCACAGAAGATAGGAATAGGTTCATCATGTGATACTTTGATATCCTTCAATGTCTACTTTATCCACAACACCTGTGTGTAGCAAGATGCTACTGCAATGAACTCTACCTCTGCAGTAGATAATGACATCAAATCTTGCTTCTTACTCAACCATGAGACTATTATACTTCCAAGAATGAAAGCACCAGCACTTGTGTTTCTTCTATCATCTATACATCTTGCCCATTCTGCATCTCTATATGCACTCAAAGAGAAACTAGTATCCTTGGGATACCTGTTACTTATATGTACCTTTTGGCCCAAATAGTTCACATGGTGTTCATTAAAGTCTTTTATGAGGTCTCTTTCTATGAAAAGGTTAAGTCCTTTTAGTCTTAATTTGGATGCGTTGAGTTTCAAGTTTTTTAACACATTAAATCAAGCTTTTCAATTTATATATGTGACTAGAAGGTTCATTTCCTTGTCAAGTGGCATTTTGTGTAGAGGTCTTAGAAGCTTTCATTGTGTTTCATCTTCAAAGGGTCTTAAAAGGTCTTTCATTTCATTGTGTTTCATTGTGTGCAAGATGTACTCTAAAACCTTAAAGTTTCTTGTACTCTTTTTGGGAGGGAGTTTTCATTTTTAGAACATAGTCATTTCCAAGATAAGCTTTAGGTCTAACTTAAGTTTTTGGAGTCATATGTCACGTTTTAGGGTTTTAAGACTAATATGTGCAAGTGTCCAAATGTATGGGAGGAGCATACTAGCTGGTTGTAGATCTAGTAGCCATGACAACAAAGGAAAGTCATGAGGCACACATATTAGGGAGTTTTTCAAGTGCATAAGTAAGAAAAAACTCAAGAAATCATGCACAATCAATGAAAGATACAGTGTTGTATGGAATTATGATCTCAGAAGAAAGAACAACATTTATGCCAAGAAGGAACAATGGACATCTTTGTTCATAGGGAAATCATCTCCATCCATAGAGCAATCATTGTCCAAGGGGAAGTCACATTCAACAGAGAGCAGTCATCTTTGAGAAGCAGTCAATATGAGGATAGTCTATGAAATGACATTACAAGCCCAGTTTTGACAAAGACAAAATGAGGGGATGTATCTTACATGGAGGTAGATTATGAACAAAACCAAATAGAGGAGCAGTCTTGAAAGGTGCATCAGAGGGTCTGTGACAATCAAAAAAATGATGAAGATAGGGTAGGGTTTTGTTATGAAGATCATGCAACAATATGCATCATTAAAGATGCATGAGGATAGCATGCATAAGCAAACAGAGATAAAGAAGGGACAGTAGTCATGAAATCTGATCCAATATGTAATAGCGGTTAATACTATCACAGAGGTCTGCCAATGAATGAATAGAGACCTTGTAGGGTTATGAGGAGTAAGGTAATAGTGGACAGTGGAAAAGAGAAGTTATGATAAAAAAATCAGTCATAAGGGACAGTATAAACTTGTGTGGCAATTAAACTTCTATAGAGCAGTGATAAACATGTGAGATTTTTATGCAAAGGAGCACCAATCTCTTGAAGAGATAGTCAGGCATGAGAAAGGAACAATCCTATGACTATTTTGAGCAATCTTAAATTAGGAAACTATCATCAGAAACATTTTTTTTTTAAGTTTTGCAAAAGGTAGCATTGAGAGTAAATGTGGAAGTGATACACAGAGTTGGAGCAATAGTTTGGAAGAAGTTTTGAGGATGGTCTATAGCAGTGTCTTAGGGTTTACAAACCCTTAACAAAGTAGTCGCAACAGTCTTTAAGAGGATTGTGCATAACAATGTTGAAGAAAGGACTTATGGATGCAATTTTAAATGTTTTGATGAAAGGAACAATGTATAAGGAAGCCCAAGGGACTGATAGCAGTAGAGGAGGTCTTTAAAGAACAGAGGTATTTTTTTAATACGCAGCAGAGTGAATGGAACAGTTGGTCTAATGGCTGTTACAAAGTTAGAAAAGCAAATATGAACCTGACTATTGTGAATGGTTATCTCATTTTTTTGTATCCCTATTGACTGTATTGAACAGTCATCTAGAGAATGATGTGTATTTGGCATGAGAAAATTTCATGAAGATTGTTAGTAGTTGGCATGAAAGGCATTCAGTAGCAACCCAAGCATGTTTCAATCAATGTGGCAGTCAACAACAAATATTGAGCAGTCACCAATGTATGACTTTCTAAGGCTTTGCCAAATCATTTTGAAGCTTGTAACAGTATATGGGAAGCATGATAGTCATTCATAGGAGGTGTTATGATTGCAAGGACTCAATGAGGACAACTTGACAATAGATGTTGAGTGACTGATGTCAAGAGCAATGTCAATGAAATGAAGACAATCAGTTTTGATGAACAACACTGGAGAGGTATAAGATAGCAGCATACATGCACAAAATAACATGAGACAATGATAAGATAGTAGCAGTTAAAAGAATAACAGCAATCACCTCTGCTAAATAGCAATCACTTGTGAGGAGGATTCAATGTTGAAAGGGTAGTCAAGGCCAGTCAACCAAAGGATTGTTAGGGAAGATATATATTGGGATTTGAAATCCTATTAGTTGTTTGATATATGACAGTCTCCAAAATAGTGAAAACAATGAGAAAGACACAGAGTGAATACACTCATAAAGTCAGTGGTCAAACCTCAAGGGACAGTCATCTAAATGTGTGGAGAGCATGCAAAGTGGCAGTAACTGTACCTCAAGGAAAAATCAAGTTAGCTATTAAACAATGCAAATGAGATTAAAACCCTAATACCTTTAAGAAATACAACCTAAGTGATTCAAACAACATGCAACATAAACGAGATCACCTAGATGTTTTGATTTCTTGGTTCGATTATGGATTGTTGATTGCTCATGTTTTTGCAGCACAATGACGAGATGAGATTGATAAGAAGATAGATAGGTACAGGTTGATGGATGAGAGATTGAGGAGAAAATTCGGCAAAGTGACGATGCTTCAAAGATTCATCCATGCAAATGGCATGAAAATGAGTGAATTTATAGATTTTTGAGAAAATGGAAGGATAAACCTTCCAATTTGCAAATGATAGTGAAATGAAAAGTTACTTTGTGCAACTTGAAAAAGGAAATAGAAAGTGGAAGAGTCCACTCAAGAGATAATATAGAAGGTGAGTGAAATGAGTGGAGTGATGAGTGGAGAAGAAATTGGAAAGTCGAAGAGATAACTCAAGAGGTAATTAGAGTCATCTCGAGAGACAGAGATGGAAGGTGGACTTAATAATTTAAATAATTTAATATTATTTAAATTATAAGGAAATGTGAGGAGTGATAAATTAAATAAAATAAAATATTCATTTTATTTAACTTAAGGAGAAAGTGGATTAAATAAATAAATAAAATTTATTTATTTAATAATGTGAGGGATATGATGAATTAAATAAGTGTTATATTTATTTAATTTAATTGGAGGAAGATGTTAGGTTAGGTGACGATATGGGGTGCCTAGGGCAAAAATGCTAGAAGATGTTCTAACTGATGTAATGTTGCGACAAGTGGACATTTTTGGGTGTCTACATTTTGCCCCTCTTTGAGATGATGTTCGAGATAATGAGATTTATGTCGAGCAACATCATTTCAAAGAAGCTAAGGTATGGATAGAAGAAAAAGATGATGAAGGAAAGATAGGATGAGGATGGAATAATAGGATGATGATGATGAGGATGACCCCTCGAGAGGATAGGCGAGTTGAATAAACACGGGTAGGCTCTCGAAATAAAATGGATTGGTCAAGGAAGAAAGATGAGGAAATGGATAGAAGAAAGGAAGGATGTGTTATGTTGCAATGAAAGTGAGAAACCATATGTTTGATATAGCATGAGACATTATGCACCAGGGTATAAGGACCAAGGTGACAATGTGTCTCATGCCCCAGCATAATACAACCTTGTCTAGGATACAAGATATGAATATTAGCTAGGAAGATATAGATGCAAATGCAAAAAATGATAACACACACAAGCAAGCAAGCAAGCATGCACAAATGGTACAAAAACAAACAAGGTATTGCGCTTGTCAAGCTGTAAACCAATGATTGATTACTGATTGATGATGATGATAGTGTTTTCATTGCAGGGAATGATCTATCCCTAGATCAACACAAGGAGGATGGATTGATTGGTTAATTGATTGATTTGGTTTACAACAAAGCTAGGATCAAGACCAAGGATGTGATCGGATAATTTGGAAAGCTTGATCAACTTGATTGGTATGGATTAAAAATTGACTTGCATTTAAGTTTATTGGATGGATGATGAGATTGGAAGAAGTGATTGATGATTTGAAGAAGATTGATTGATGAAGATTGATTACAAGAATTGTTTTGCAAGATTGATTGGAAGAATTGATTTGAAAGATTGATGAATTGATGAAGATAGATGATAGAAGAAGATGATGAGAGAAGAAAGAGGAATATCATCTTGTGCCTGAATCTGGGCACTTCCTTCGTACTCCAGACTGCCTACATACCCTGTATCCATGGGAACAAGGCACGTAACAATAGAGATGAGATGTAGTTCTGATTTTGTGATTTATTGATTGTGATGATGATGGATTTGATTTTTGTTGATTGATTGGATTGATTGATTGATATATGATGTTGATGTGATTTTGATTGTTTGAGAGATTGGCTTGATTTGAGTTTGATGATTGAATTTGATTTCGTGACTAAATTAATGATTTGATTGCTTGGATTTGTTTTTGATGATTTGATTTGATTTGACGTGATGGATTGATGATTCAAGGAAGTGATTTGATTTGATTGGATCAGAAGAAATGATTTGATTGGATCAGAAGAAATGATTTGATTGGATTGGGTGGTTTGAATGATTTGATTGGTTTTGATGATTGATTGATTGTTTGGATTTTTGTTTGATTTTATGATTTTTTTTGTATTTTGGGAATATTTAATTTTTTTTGTATTATTTTTTAAGGACATTATACAATATTTATTAGATTTTTTAGGACTTTTTATGATTTTTTTGGATTTTTTCAAGTCTTTTTACGATTTGTTTTTGGATTTTGATGTTTTGAACATCAATGGATTTACAACTTTGGTAGCCTTTGTGCTAGATACTAGTGACGAGGGAGGAAACCAAGTCCAAGTGCAAGAAAGGATATAGGATGGATTAAGATGAATGGATAAAAGGATGGGCGGTAAGGGATGGAAAGGAAGACTCGTGATAAATGATTGGATAAGAGGATAGGTGACATTGGATATATGCAGAATAGAGCTAGGATGTGATCTCAAAGACTATGTCACATAGGAAATAACATGCCCCATTCTAGATAGTATGCCTGGGATTTTTCATGACAAAGCTTAAGACGATAGGATAGTGATAGGATTGGGCTGATGACAATGGGATTATAACAGGATGACAGGATGGATTGGAAGGGATAAGGTATACCAAGAGTTTTTCCAAGGCATGTTTCAACATTTTGCCCCCAATCTTTATCAAGATCAAAAGAGGTAGGATGAATGAATGGACTCCATAGGATAGGTATATGCAGGTGTAATGGATAAGGTTAATAGGATGGTAGTATGATAAGATATGATAGGATGGAAAATGATAGTGCGGATGAGACAAGGTGCCCCCAAGTGTAGGTGACATAGAAGATCAACTTACGCATGATGCTTGTTTGCCAGGTTTTCATCATGGTACTTATCGAGGGTGCCTGTTTGCTAGGTTTTCACCATTGGACGAAGGGATTTCTCTTTACTTTTTTTTTCATTTTTTTTTTAATTTTTGACTAGGAAGGGGGGATATGGATGAAAGGGACTCGAGTGTCTAGTTCCATGAAAGGTGATAGTCCCGCTAGATGGATGTCATTGCAATGGACCATGTCAAAGTATGTTCATCAGATGTTGGTAAGGGATTGCATGAAAGATGGATTAGGTAGATAGTGGATTATGAAAGGTGTGATAGTGGATTATGATGTGGATTATGGAGGGTAGCTAATGGATTATGATGTTGATAAGGTATGGAAGATGGACAGAAGGCTTATGCAAAAGCATGGACCATAGGGAAGTGATGGGTAAGATGTGCAGGATAATAGTTGAAGGATGGAGAGATGGAGGTTGATGGAATTATTGCAGGATGGAATAGAACCATGACCAACGGCTGCACACACCATGATAAATGTTGAATCTTTTGGGTGGATGGTGGTGTAGGAAGCAATGGTATTGTTTGCTTAGGAGATGGTCGATTTAGGCATTTAGGGACCCACATAGACTTAGCATTTTTATAATTCTTGCTTTTCATGTGGGATGGAAGATTTTGCGGCTTTTGGATGGAATGGATGGAAGGAGATGGTTGGGATTCTTGAGAGGTAGATGCCTCATTTGACTTGATGGATTGCTTCTTAGGGACCCACACCTTTTTAATATTTTCTTTCAGGTGGGTGGATGTATGCAGCTTTAGAGATGGATTTGAAGTAGTTAATTGCTACTTAGGGACCCATACCATTTTAGTTTTTGACTTTTCTTGTGGAGGTATGGGTTTGGCTTGCTTTTTAGATGGATTTTGCTTTGAATTTTTGCATTTGTGCCCTAATCCATTTGGATTTTTAGGATTTTTGGCTTTATGAGTGTAGGCATCCAATTTTTTTCTTTTGAATCCCATGGGGTGGATGGAAGGAGAGGAAGCTTCATGTTTAGACAATATGTGCATTTGTTGGTCATGATTGGGATTTTGAGAGGATTTATGGAAGGATGGATAAGGTGTCAGAAGTAGTGGAGGTAGATTCGATGGAGGGATGTTAGGAGTTGGAAGAAGCGGAGGCAACGTGGATGGAAACAGGTGTATGGTCACATGCTTTTGCAATTTGTAGGATGAGGGAGGTGAAATGGTGACATATGACTTAGGTGTATGATAGGATGTGCAATGGAAAGCGATGGACTTAGGAGGGATGGAGGAATTACCAACAATGTTATATTGTTGACCTTGAGGTGTGTATCCAAGGCCAAATGAGCGCGGAGGGGACATCAACATGGATTGGCTCCAAAATACCTTGTTCAAGAGGGCCTAAACCCTTACCTTGATAATTCATGTTTTGGAGAATGCGATGGACAATGGGACTAGGTGTAGGTGAAACACTAGACACTGGATAAAGGTTGTTGGTGTTCTAAGGAGGAACACTCATGGATAAAGATGGATAGACTAATAGGACATGATGGTGGAGTTGCAATAGGATCGATAGTGGGTGATGGAGGATCATTAGGATCTTTCTTAAGTGCATTATGATCCAAGGTATATGTTTGATCTTCTATGCTTATGTGTTCTTGGGAGGCACATGTCTCATTATGAGAAGTAGACATTGTCTCATTACGGTTAGATGGAGGATGGATTGGAGCAATTTGGATGTCTTTCTCATGGATGGGTATGGGATCATGAATAAGATTAAGGTGCCCATGGATAGTTTCTTCATAGATAATATCATCTTGATCATGGAAGAGATAAATATTATGGAAGGGTAGCATAGATGGAATGTAAGGGATTTGATCCTGACTCGGATTAGGGATTAATGTTTCCACATACTTAGGATCATGCTCTTGATAGACCTCTTGGGTGGCTTGGGTGGCAATATAAGGCTCTTGGATGAGTTTGATGGGTTCTTGATATTCATCCATAAGGGAGTATGATGGACTTTGACTTAGGCTCATGATAGGAGGCTCTATGATAAGGTCGATGGCTTGTGGTTCACATGATGTGGAAGGCTCGTTGCTAGGTACTAAGATAGGTTTTTGACATAGAGACAAGTTGTTCCTAGCTAGTAGCCATTGGATCACATCCTTTGCTAAGGTATGGGTAGATGGACAATATAACAGATGGATGGTAAGGGTAGATGGTGTGGTAGGCTTAAAATTAGGGCTTTGATTGGATGGAGGAAAAATGGGATTTGGCATATTAAGATTTGGATTGGATGGAGGAATAATGGGATTGGATAAATGAGGACTTGCACTAGGTTGGGATGATTTGGCATGCTTACGAATGCTTTGTATATACATGTTGTAGAGGAGTGGCATAAATATGGGGCATACATTTTTATTATGACCTTTAATCCTATGGTATGCACAATAGTCATTTTCATTGTAGATACTTTACTCACATGGTTTGACTTCAGGAAGTTCAATGAGTTTTACTTCAAGCACCCCTTGTAAAATCCACTCAACATTTTCATTTGGTGGAGGGTCGGAGTAACATGGTGATGAAGGTAATGAAGTGCTTGACAAATTAGAAGGTGGAGGGATCAATGGACTAGGAATGGGATCACATGATGATGTCAAGACAGGACTAGTAAGCTCATGTGTTGGCATGTGATCGAGTAATGAAGGTGACTCACATGATGATTGCTCTAGGTTCATGTCTCCCTCGTCAAGGACTATTAAGTCTTGTAGCATGGGCTGACTTAAGGATACTAGATTTATGTACAACAAAGAGTCATTTAGACTTGAGTCAAAGGTTATTAGATCTTGTTGCTCTGGTGGACTTAAGTCTATTAGGTTTTGCTGCAAAAGTGGACTTGGGTTCACTTGGTTTATGTACAAGGGGCCACTTGGACTTGCATGTTCATGTTTTGGGGGCCATTGATAGTCTTGTGAATGGGTTTGATGATGAGATGAAATGGTAGGATGTGTAGGTAAAAGATCATGGGGTATGGGTTGTTTTGGATAATGGTAGATGTTGGAAGAAGTAGGGCATAGTGATGTGGCATTGTTATGGGAAGATGTGAGATAAGGTGATGTGGAAGTGTTATGGAAGGATGTGAGATAAGGTGATGTGATATTGTTATAGAAAGATCTAGGATGAGGTGATGTGGTAGTGACTTGGAATGCAGATGGAGTAGATTGATAAGGAATGGGATAAGATGATGTGCAATTGTTATGATATGTGGGTAGACTAGATTGGTGTGAAACAGAATGGGATGCCACATAGGAATGAAGTGGAATTCGTTGTTGTTGATTGGATAAGGGATGATTATGTACTTGTTGGCTTTGTAATTGGCAAGTAGCTATGAGGTAGTGGATTTGTGCTATGAGGTGTGGCATTTGCGGGGATTGGCTTTTTTGAAGTCCTTGGATTATGTGGATACGTTGAATCATATGTTGGCTTAAGGGTGATCGGCTTGTTTGAACTTCATGAAGTATGTCAATGATCTCTTGTGCCACATCCTCTAAGGTCGGCATGGTGTAAGATGGTATGGATTGGATTAGAAAGATGATGAATGTGGATTGGACTTATGCGACAAAGTTGAGATTCTTGGATTGAGTGGTTTTCTTGATTGATTGATTGGATTGGTTTGGTCAATTAATTGGATTTGCTTGATCAGTTGGTTGATTGGAGAAGATTATCTCCCAAGAGATAGACTCATGAACTCAAGGGTAGAAAAGGTTGGTTGATAATGTTGATATGATCAAATGCTAGATAAGGACCAAAGCCAAAGGACAAGGTTGGTTGATTAGATCGATGTTGGATAGCTAATGTAGAGTCTCAAAAAGGATGTAGGGCTCAAGAAGTCCAATGATATGATATGGTCAAACTAGATGGGATGGTGTAGAATGATGAGGTTAGATGACTTGGGTCGATCAGAATAAGGTTGATTAGATGACCAGAATGATAGGATGACAAGGATGATCTGATTTGGAAGGATTGGATGAAATGTAATGATTGGGATATGTGTTAAGACAAGTGGATTGAGGATGACGTGGCAATATCAAACACAAGATCTCACATACACATGCATGCACATCAAGCACAATGATCAGTCTGTACACCCTAGGCTAGGCAAGAATAGTATCTGTTGGGTTCCCACTTGGTTTTACCCATCTGCACCTACTTATGGTGTATAGCTCCAAGAACTTGGGGCACGGGCTCCCCCTTATAGTGCACTCACTTCTCAGGCACACCAAGTTCCAAGTCCACAAGGCTCGCAAACCTTATGATACTTTGCTATCTTTGCCATAAGATGCAAAAATGTGGGATGGCTAGCAGAGATTCCTCTTGTACCAATAGATAGGGGTTTTTTGGCCACTAAAACATGGTTTTTAGTTCAGATTTCTGTTTGAGTGGCTATATGTGCGGCAGTGCTACTCTCTGTTATGGAGTCTCCCAACCTTCAAGGGTTGCACCTTGGAGAGTTTTGGGGGAGGTTGGTTGTTGGTATAGAAGAACAACACCCTTCAATTGTGACTTTCATCACAAATGAATTATTTATATAGCAGCTTGGAATGGTCTGGCTTTGACCTATTTTCGCTTGGGTCATATCCCTTCTCACAATGGGAAGGCAAGCCCTCTAGAGTCGACAATGATTTCTCATGCACCCTAGATCTGTTAGTTAGGTAGGGGGAGAGGATACTTTCATTTCCAAATTAGGTAACACACAGACTCAGCAGGTAAGAAAAGAAATGAAAATTAGGCACAGAGTAGACAGTGTTAATTTTAATGCACCAAACTGAAGTGTGCCTACTCTAGTGATAAAAAGATTGTTCTTTGACCGCTCGAACCTACAAGAAACATGTGAGTAGTTTTAATCTGCCTTTCTGTGAAAAATGATTAGGACAAGCTACACAGATAAATTATTAGTTTCCAACGAAAAATGATAGATTTAAGCTTGACAAGATAGCTGAACTCTGAGTGAAAAAATAGTTGATAAAATGCTAAAATTACCTGATCAAACCTTCTCCATTGTGAATTTCACAGAATTACCTTTCCGGCGAGTCCTCCCGTGCACGATTTTGACCCCATATGCAAAAGTTATGGCTAAAAGAAAACAAATATCCCCCTTTGGCATGAAGAAGAGAACATGTTTGACTAGAGTTGACTTTTTGTTGACCAGTTTGCCTTTTTAATGTTTTGTGGTTTGCAAGAGTTGTCTTTGTCACATGTGCATTGTGGTTACCATTTTGTGTTGGCTTGTTTTGAATTAACTACACCCCATTTCGATAAAAAGTTAAAATTCAACCCCAAAACCAAAATCTTAAGTCATGATACTATATGTTAAAACCCTAAATGTTTAAGGTCAAAAAATCAAAAGTCATACATTAAAATAGTAAGTCAAAAGGCTGACTGTCATGGTTCGAAGGCCAACCAAAGGGCCGAATAGAGGAAACGAATGCTGACCTTACACATTTAACTTACCTTTCAACCTAACTTACCTATCATAGTTTGTGATGTCGACTCAAAACTTAACTTACCTTTCAACCTAGCTTTTTGGTGAACCTTTCAACTTAGGTTTTATTTGTAATGACAACAGCTGGATTTCGAGGAGGTGACAGCTAAATCAATGGCAGAAGATGGTGGAGGTCGCAGTTTTGATTTGTTTGGATCAAAAGGAGCCTTTAGATAAGAACGTAGATAGAGACTTTAGACCCTTAGGATTTTAGACCCTTAGAATGGTGAAGTTAGAGAGTTGAGAGGGTGTTGTAAGCTAACCTAGGGGTTTCAACTTAGTTGAAAGTAGCTGGCAAGGTCATGGGCATGGTCACGGAGGACAAGATCGTGGACAAGGTCACAGACAGGAAGGTAGAGGACAAGGTCACGAAGAGAACAAGGTCGAAGTCGGATGGTAGATGGCGGACCTAGGGTGTGGTCATCGAAGAATGAAATATATAGTAGTGGCGACCAGGTCGTAGTGGTGTCGAATTAGATACTAGAGGAGGCGACTGATTTCAAAGAGTTGTGACTTAAAGGCTTTGAGGGTCTGCTGAAATTCTCTATACAAAATCTGAGGGCTTGGCGAGTCTTTGGAGACCAACCACAGTGAGAGGGTGATAGGATTCTGAATTGAGTGACCTAGGTATGAAGATTTAAGTAACGACAAGTAGAAATGGTGATAACGTCAATTGAACCAACAAAGTAGCGATGGGAATTAGGTAGGCGAATGCAAGTTGACAGGGGCTTGGTAAGGTCAACAGAGGCCTCAATACCATAGTCAACACAATAGAATCTTGATAAAACCTGCAAATCACAACTAATATGTTATCATGCAAAATCAAACCCTCATAGAGATCAAATGGCAGGTCTTTGTTGTACGAATCTGTACAGATCCATACAGTACGGCTACCAAATTAAAAAATTTCAAATTTTTACAAAAATTTACAGTGATGAAATATATGTAAATTTATAGTTGATTTTCATGGAAATGGCATCCTCAACATGATGGCGCTGTCAAGCTTAGCCCAAAAGATAGCCTACAACAGATCCACTTCAAAACTTGCAAAAGAGGGTTAGGTGAAAACACAAATTTTTATACAAATCTGCAAAAAAGATCAAACGAAGTGAGTCCCACCGAGCATGCCATTTTGTACCTCAGGGAAAAATCAAGTTAGCATATTAAAAAAATGCGAACAAGATTAAAACCCTAATACCTTAAAGAAATACAACCTAAGTGATTGAAACAACATGCAACATAAACGAGATCGCCTAGATGTTTTGATTCCTTGGTTCAATTATGGATTGTTGATTGCTCATGTTTTTGCAGCACAATAATGAGATGAGATTGATAAGAAGATAGATAGGTAGAGGTTGATGGATGAGAGATTGAGAAGAAATTTCAGTAGAGTTACGGTGCTTCAAAGATTCATCCATGCAAATGGCATGAAAATGAGTGAATTTATAGATTTTTTGAGAAAATGGAAGGATAAACCTTCCAATTTGCAAATGATAGTGAAATGGAAAGTTACTTTGTGCAACTTGAAAAAGGAAATAGAAAGTGGAAGAGTCCACTCAAGAGATAATTTAGAAGGTGAGTGAAATGAGTGGAGTGATGAGTGGAGAAGAAATTGGAAAGTGGAAGAGATAACTCAAGAGGTAATTAGAGTCATCTCGAGAGACAAAGATGGAAGGTGGACTTAATAATTTAAATAATTTAATATAATTAAAATAATAAGGAAATGTGAGGAGTGATAAATTAAATAAAATAAAATATTCATTTTATTTAACTTAAGAAGAAAGTGGATTAAATAAACAAATAAAATTTATTTATTTAATAATGTGAGGGATAGGATGAATTAAATAAATGTTATATTTATTTAATTTAATTGGAGGAAGATGTTAGGTTAGGTGACGATATGGGGTGCCTAGGGCAAAAATGCTAGAAGATGTTCTAACTAATGTAACGTCGCGACAAGTGGGCATTTTTAGGTGTCTACAGTAACAGCATGCAAGACACTTTGAAGACTATGAGGAAACCATAAACAAGCTAAAATAGTCAAGTATGACTATAATACAGTCCAAAAAAAATAGTGAGAATGGAGTGACTTATGGACAACAATGTAAAGAGTTTTGTGTTGGAACAGTGATCTTAACATGAAGCTTGCTTAGTCTAGGGTATATTACTATGAAGCCTTAGACTCTTCATAATCTCCAAGGAGTTTCTAAGAGTCTTATCTCTGATATAAGAAGAAAAGTCTGGTCATAGGTCTTTACATCTACATTTGACATACTCAATCATTGATCTACATATGGTGAGAAGAGTCAGACAGTGAGGTGAGAAAGATGAGACAAACCTAAACAGTATAGTATTAGCACGAATTGAAAAGAGCATGATAGTCACATAACAATCATGAACCTCATAGAAGCTCCTTATAATGCAAGAGGAATAGATCTTTGAAGACCATGAGCATTCAAGTTATAGTAGGTGTCAAGGACTGATTAATGAATAGTCAAGGTTGTTAATGAACATCAGCAAATAGATAATAGCAGCAACTAGTTTTTGAAAGACTGTCAAATCAGGGGTACTCTCTTAGAGGTGCTATGTCAAATATGAGGTCTAAAACTCAAAGGAAAGTCTCATAGACCTTGACATAGGTTTGAATGTATAGAACAAGCCATTGAAGCAGCAGTCATCCTAACAATGAACACATTCATGCAATGATAAAGGATATATAAACAATCCTATATAGTATCTATTATGCGATACCATTGAGATTGTCTCAAAAGACAAAGATCTATACATGGACATGTAGACAAGGAAATGGTCATCAATGGGCAGTTTGGAAATAGTTACAAGCCCTAGGAGCTCTCCCATGCTTTCCTACCTAGCACACATGTCCTAAAAGCATTCATGAGGAGGTTTGAACAATTTTGAGGAGTTTGATAGGCAGTTAGAGCACTAGCCAAGCATCTAGCGGTAGATTGAGGGTATTTAGGAATCATTTTGAAGACCTCACAAGTATCCAAGGGCAATTAGAACACATGTCAATGATATAGGAGCCTTTTTCAGTAGCTGGAGTGCATTTTAAGGAATTGGAAAAGGTCAACCACATTCTCCTCAACGCCTACCAAGGACTCTCCAAGAAGTCAAAACATGAAAGACTCTTTTTGGGCGCCTAGGTGAGGGTTTGACCATCTTTTTTGAAGGAAATGTATTAATTTTTCATAATGGTAGCCCTATAATATCTCCTAGGTGTTGAGGAAGAGATATAGGCTTTGTTTTGTCTAGTTTTAAGGGAGTTCTTTCTTGTTTTTTGGAGCACTGGAAGCAGAAAAATAGAGCATTGTAACTCAGAAAACTAGTTTTCTACTCATTCTTGGAGCCATGTATTGTAACCTATGAAGGTTCTTCTAGCAAAGAAGTGAGCATTGTAACTATTTTCAGGCCTGTATATTGTTTACGAATGTTGTGATCAATAAAGACAAGCTATTTTTACCTTCTCAAAGTTGTTTCATTGTGCAAGCTCTAAAGTGGTTGATGTAATCTTGTGGTGATACTTCTTTCCCTTCATTTCTGTCCCATTTTCATTGCCTTTTATGCAGAAATATGTACTTTTGCAGGTCATTGCTTGTGTTTAACAAGCTAAGGGTAAAGTTTAACTTAAGAAAACATTTCTAGTTCCTTCTAAATATTGTCCTAGATATCAAACCTGGCCATGAAATACTTATGCAAGAGTCATGAAATGTTGGGTTGTGTATGTTAAATTTTAATTTGTTGATCATATTGTGTTCATTTAAACAAGTGCAAGTCAAAAATCATTTGGTGCATCACCTTAGGAAGAAATAGGTTCATCTTCATATTTCCTTCTTACACTTTTCCTCAACAAAGCTTTAGTTTAGTTAGTTTAGGTGAAATTACCAAGAGAACCAGCTAACTCTATAGGTTAAATCTGACAACCTAAGCCCACAATCAGGAGATTTATCCCATGTTTCATCAATAGGATGAGTCTTGCAACTCAGTAAGGGTGCACTATTTGGTGATAATAGTTTTTGGCACGCCCAGTGGGACTGATTGGACTATTACAGTCCATAAGTTCTTTATTCATTGTTGATAGTTAGTGTGTATATCAGCAATACCAACCTTTGGAGGCAATATCTCACACACCTGGTGACTCTACAACTTTCAAATCTACTAGTTCAAGCAGTCCAAGTGTTTAAAGGAATACCTAGAATCAATTTTGGTGATTTCCATGCTCTTTTCTCTCATGGAAATCCTTCAAATCATATGGTGACTCTACTGGTATGTACAGAAATTTCTAAATCAGACTTGGTTTTCTTGTTTTAAGATATTTCAATGGATTTCCAAACTATTCAAATGCTTTAGACATGACAAACTATTATGGGAATAATGTTCCATCACCTTCATTTTGTCAAAGTATAGTTCTTTCTCCTTATCACCAGCCATATCAGATTGAAAACCCTACTGATTTTATCCCAAATAACTCTGTCACAGCAAGATACCAGCATGTTCATCATGCTTGCCACCCACCCACCCCTGTCTAGCCTTCATGGCAGCCTACATATGCTTATGGTTAATATCAGGAAGGCTTTTTTGTTTGTGACTAGCATATCTGCCCTCCTGATCAAGTTCAAAGTGTCAATGATATGAGTATCAAAGATATTGTTTTGAAAATTCAAAGAAAGTTGGATGAGGTTGATAGAGAACAAGAATATTGCCAACAATAGGAAAGACTTGCTTACCAAGCATATTTACATCAGCAAGAAGTAGAGGCACAAGTGAAGTATGAAGAAGAGTGTCTGGTTAGACAGGTTGTAGAAAAGGAAGAACATGTGAAACAACTACTTGCCCAAATCCAAAAGATGGAAACCCAATCAGTTTCCCGCATTCCAAATTTCAAACCAGCCCCTCACAAAACTATATATCAACCTGTGAAAGAAAAGATTCTTGAGTTCAAAATTCCTAGTTTCAAGCAAGAAAAATCTCTTGAATTCTCAAGCAAGCTTGCACAAATGAAAAATCAGTTTAGTATTCCTCTTGAGCAGTCCCCTCCAAAACTCATCCAGCCTCAAGAAACCCAACAAACTTGCCAATTTCCTCTACAACCTAAATCCTCTTGTCCTAGCACTATTTAATTATTCTCAGGAGGACCAATTGTATGGAAAGCTAGTTGTTTTGATAGACAAGAGAAAGAGTCTTTTGAAGCAAAAGGGGAACTAACTATTGTGCAAGAGCCTATATGTGAAAAATAAAATGGAGAATCAAACTTTTTACAAAGAGGTAAACATGAGAATGAGACTCTAAAGTATGAAGTAGGAAAAGAAATTGTTGCTGGTTGTCTGATAGTTCCAGCTAATTATGTATGTGAAGAGGGTAGTGATTCAATTCCAACATTGAATCCTTTACTTTTTGACTCATTTGAATGTTTTTCTCATGCTTTTGATGAGATGCATGAAAACATGGTGCAAAAGTTGCATGATGAAAGCCTTCAATTGCAGAGGCAGCATTTGCCAACTTCATTGACTCTTGAAGATGAAGAGAATGAAAAGAAAGAAGAAGAGTATGACCAGTTACAATAGCAAGATCTAAGTCAAATGGGTAAGGATGATAGTGAAGAATTGGTTTTTTTATTCGATCAACTTCCTTGTTTTTTTGACGAAGGTGAAAGAGGCTAGACAACTCTCTAAATGACAAAGACATCTCTTTGAATAAACTACTTCATAAAGATGGAAAGGTTTTAAGTTGGATAGAAGAGTTTCCATCCCACATGGAGGAAGAGCAAGAAAGTATATCATTGTCTACAATAACAAATGGCATGAAGTATCTTGAGGATTATTGAGGCCCTTGATGAATTGTTGGCCCACATAGGGAATGAGTATGTGAATGAAGTTCTAACTCATCAGGAAGAAATTTTTTGGGAAAAACTAGAACACTCATGCTCAAACCTTTATAGTGAGATAGCAACTCCTAATGGAGAAAGTCATGAGAAGCATGAATTGGAGGTGGACATAAATCTATTTCCAAGTGAATCACAAGATCTAGAGAAGCCCAAATAGCAGAGTGATAAGGTACTAAAGCGTCAGCATGGAGTTAAAACTTTTGGTTTGAATGTGGACTTGTTAATAGGTTGTCCTATCTGATATCTATCTCAGTTGGAACATAATAAGGAGGAGTCATTACATGACATGCATGATCCAAAGAACAAAATAAAGCATGAAAAAGAGCAGGATCAGCCAATTAGTCCATCACTTCAAGGTAGCTATGTTTTCAGTTCATTTGGATGGGTAAACAGTTTTGTTTTTGTTCTTGATGAAGTGTTTCAGGAGTTCAATGAATGTTCATTCTTCCTTCATATCTTGTTAGCTACTCATAAACATGGGCAACATCCTCAATTGATCAGGAAAGGGAGTTATTTCAAGGAATCATTTAGTAGTTTTGTTTAGCTAGCCTTTTCTTTTGCTTAGTTTAGGTTAGTAGGTCAGTTGTTGTAATTTGTTTTTCCTCTAAGTGCAGATGCACAAATAGTTGTTGTCTTTTGGTAGTTGTTTTCGGTAGTCTTGTGTCTAGTTTTGGTTTTGAAGGTGCTAGCAGCAGTGTTGTGAGGTCTAATTTTAGTTTGTTTCATGTCTCTTATGACTCTATGCCCAATGGATATACAAGGCTACTGGTCTTTCAGTTTTAGCAAGCAAAACTCAAGCAGATGTTACCAAAAATGTTACTTATTTGTGCCTTTTGGCCCAAATAGTTCACATGGTGTTCTTTAAAATCTTTTATGAGGTCTCTCTCTATGAAAAGGTTAAGTCCTTTTAGTCTTAATTTGGATGTGTTGAGTTTCAAGTTTTTTAACACATTAAATCAAGCTTTTCAATTTATATATGTGACTAGAAGGTTCATTTCCTTGTTAAGTGGCATTTTATTTAGAGGTCTTAGAAGCTTTCCTTGTGTTTCATCTTCAAAGGGTCTTAAAAGGTCTTTCAAGTATAAATGACATATCAAAATTCCTTTATTGCGTAATGTCAAGTGTGCAAGAGGTACTCTAAAAGCTTAAAGTTTCCTGTACTCTTTTTCAGAGGGAGTTTTCCCTTTTAAAACATAGTCATTTCCAAGATAAGATTTAGGTCTAACTTGAGTTTTTGGGGGTCATATGTCAACTTTTAGGGTTTTAAGACTAATATGTGTAGGTGTCCAAATGTATGGGAGGAGCATACTAGATACTTGTAGATCTAGTAGCCATGACAACAAAGGAAAGTCATGAGGCACACGTATTAGGGAGTTTTTCAAGTGCATAAGTAAGGAAAAACTCAAGAAATCATGCACAATCAATGAAAGATACAGTGTTGTATAGAATTATGATCTCAGAAGAAAGAACAAAAAAAATTATGCCAATAAGGAACAACAGACATCTCTATTCATAGGGAAGTCATCTCCATCCATAGAGCAATCATTGTCCAAGGGGCAGTCATATTCAACAAAGAGCAGTCATCTCTAAGAAGCAGTCAATATGAGGAGAGTCTATGAAATGACATTACAAGCCCAGGTTTGGCAAAGACAAAATGAGGGGATGCATCTTACATGGAGGCAAATTATGCATAAAACCAAATAGAGGAGTAGCCTTGAAAGGTGCAACAGATGGTCTATGACAATTAGAAAAATGATGAAGACAATGTAGGGTTTTGTTATGAAGATCATGCAACAATATGCATCATTATAGATGCATGAGGATAGAATGCATAAGCAAACAGAGATAAACAAGGGATAGCAGTCATGCAATCTGATCCAATATGTAACAGCAGTTAATACTATCACAGAGGTCTGCCAATGAATGAGGGTTGTGAGGAGTACAGTAATAGTGGACAATGGAAAAGAGAAGTTATGATAAAAAATCAGTCATAAGGGATAGTATAATCTTGTGTGGCAATTAAACTCTATAGAGTAGTGATAAACCTATGAGAGTTTTATGCAAAGCAGCACCAATCTCTTGAAGAGATAGTCATGCATGAGAAAGGAACAATCCTATGACTGTTTTGAGTAGTCTTAAATTAGGAAACTGTCATCAGAAATATTTTTATTAAGTTTTGCAAAAGGTAGCATTAAGAGTAAATGTGGAAGTGATACACAGAGGTGGAGCAATAGGCTGGAAGAACTTTTGAGGATGGACTATAGTAGTGTCTTAGGGTTTACAAACCCCTAACAAAGTAGTCACAACAGTCTTTAAGAGGATTGTGCATAACAATTTTGAAGAAAGGACTTATGGATGCAATTTTCAATGTTGGGATGAAAGGAACAATGTATAAGGAAGCCCAAGGGACTGATAGCAGCAGTGGAGGTCTTTAAAGCACATAGGTGTATTTTTGAATAGGTGGCAAGGTGAATGGAATAGTTGGTCTAATGCATGTTACAAGGTCAAAAAAGCAAATATGAACCTGACTGTTGTGAATGGTTATCTCATTGTTTTTGTATCCCTATTGACTGTATCGAACAGTCATCTAGAGAATGATGTGTTTTTGGCATGAGAAAATTTCATTAAGATAGTTAGTAGTTGGCACGAAAGGCAGTCAGTAGTAGCCCAAGCATGTTTCAATCCATATGGCAGTCAACAACAAACAGTGAGCAGTCACCAATGCATGACTGTCTAAGGCTTTGCCAAATCATTTAAAAGCTTGTAATAGTATATGGGAAGCATGATAGTCATTCATAGGAGGTGTTAACATTAAAAGGACTCAATGAGGACAACTTGACAATAGATGTTGAGTGATTGATGTCAAGAGCAATATCAATGAAATGAAGACAATCAGTTTTGATGAACACTGCATAGGTATAAGATAGCAGCATACATGCACAAAATAACATGAGACAATGATAAGATAGTGGCAGTTAAAACAATAATACCAATCACCTCTGCTAAATAGCATTCACTTGTGAGGAGGATTCAATGTTGAAAGGGTAGTCAAGGCCAGTCAACCAAAGGATTGTTAGGGAAGATATATATTGGGATTTCAAATCCTATTAGCTATTTTATATATGACAGTCTCCAAAACAGTGAAAATATTGAGAAAGACACAGAGTGAATACACTCATAAAGTCAGTGGTCAGACCTCAAGGGATAGTCATCTAAATGTGTGGAGAGCATGTAGAGTGGCAGTAACAGCATGCAAGAGATTTTGAAGACTAAGAGGAAACCATAAACAAGCTAAAATAGTCAAGTATGATTGTAATAGAGTCCAAAAAAAATAGTGAGAATGGAGTGACTTATGGACAACAATGTAAAGAGGTTTGTGTTGGAATAGTGATCTTAACATGAAGCATGCTTAGTCTAGGGTATATTACTATGAAGCCTTAGACTCTTCATAATTTCCAAGGAGTTGCTAAGAGTCTTATCTCTGATATAAGAAGAAAAGTCATGTCATAGGGCTCTGCATAAGCATTTGACATACTCAATCATTGATCTACATATGGTGAGAAGAGTCAGACAGTGAGGTGAGAAAGATGACACAAACCTAAATAGTACAGTACTAGCATGAAGTGAAAAGAGCATGGCAGTCACATAACAATCATGAACCTCATAGAAGCTCCTTATAATGCAAGAGGAACAGATCTTTGAAGACCATGAGCATTCAAGTTATAGTAGGTGTTGAGGACTGATTAATTAACAGTTAGGGTTGTTAATGAAGAGTAGCAAATAGATAATGGGAGCGACTAGTTTTTGAAAGATTTCAAATCAGGGGTACTCTCTTATAGGTGCTATGTCAAATATGATGTCTAAAACTCAAAGGAAAGTCTCATAGACCTTGACATAGGTTCGAATGTATAGAACAAGCCATTGAAGTAGCAATCATCCTAACAATGAACAGATTCATGCAGTGATAAAGGATATATAAACAATCCTATACATTGTCTATTATGAGATACCATTGAGATGTCTCAGAAGACAAAGGTCTATACATGGACATGCAAACAAGGAAGTGGTCATCAATGGGTAGTTTGAAAATAGTTACAAGCCCTAGGAGTCCTCCCATGCTTTCCTAAGGAATTTGACTTCTAACAAACATCTAGCACACCTGTCCTAGAAGCATTCATGAGGAGGTTTGAACAATTTTGAGGAGTTTGATGGGCAATATCCAAGGGCAATTAGAACACATGCCAATGATATAGGAGCCTTTTTAGTAGTTGGAGCAGGTTTCAAGGAATTGGAAAATGTCAACCACCTTCTCCTTAACACCTACCAAGGACTCTCCATGAAGTCAAAACATGAAAGACTCCTTTTGGGCACCTAGGTGAGGGTTTGACCACCTTTTTTGAAGGAAATGTATTGATTTTTCATAATGGTAGCCCTATAATATCTCCTAGGGGTTGAGGAAGAGATATAGGCTTTGTTTTGTCTAGTTTTAAGGGAGTTCTTTCTTATTTTTTGGAGCGCTAGAAGCAAAAAAACAAAGCATTGTAACTTAGAAAACTAGTTTTCTACTCATTCTTCGAGCCATGTATTGTAACCTATGAAGGTTCTTTCTAGCAAAGAAGTGAGCATTGTAACTATTTTCAGACCTGTATGTTGTTTACGAACATTGTGATCAACAAAGAGAAGTTGTTTTTACCTTCTCAAATCTGTTTCATTATGCAAGCTCCAAAGTGGTTGATGTAATCTTATGGTGATGCTTCTTCCCCTTGATTTTTGTCTCGTTTTCATTGCCTTTTATGCAAAAATATGTACTTTTTTAGGTCATTGCTTCTGTTTAACCAACTAATGGCAAAGTTTAAGTTGAGAAAACATTTCTACTTCCTTCTAAATGCTGTCCTAGATATCAAACCTGACCATGAAATACTTATGCAAGAGTCATGAAATGTTGGGTTGTGTATGCTAAAGTTTAAGTTGTTCATCATATTGTGTTCATTTAAACAAGTGCAAGTCAAAAATCATTTGGTGCATCACCTTAGGAAGAAATAGGTTCATCTTCATATTTCCTCCTTACTCTTTTCCTCAACAAACCTTTAGTTTAGTCAGTTTAGGTGAAGTTACCAAGAGAACCAGCTCACTCTGGAGGTTAACTCCCACAACCTGAGCCCACAATCAGGGGAGTTATCCCATGTTTCATCAATTGGCTAAGTCTTGCAACTCAGTAAGGGTGCACTATTTGGTGATAACAATACCATAGGCCAAAATCCAAAGTGCCTTTTAAGTATCTAAATATCCTTTTTACTGCTATAACATGTGATTCTCTAGGATCTTCTTGAAATCTAGCCACAAGGCAAACTACATGCATGATATCTAATCTAGTAGTAGTTAGGTATAACAGTCAACCAATCATTGATCTATACATGCTCTGATTAGCCTTAGGAGATTCATCATTTTTTCTTAACTTACAACTAGTAACCATGGGAGTACATACCAGTTTGGAATCCTCCATTCCAAACTTCCTCAACATTTCCTTAACATACTTTGACTGTTAAATGAAAATGCCTTTTTTAATTGACTGATTTGTAATCCAAGAAAGAAATTCATTTCCCCACACATTGACATTTAAAATTATTTATGCATCTCTTCTACAAATATCTTGCACATACCTTCATTTCCTCTAAAGATTATATCATCAACATATACCTCCATAATCAAGATTTGATCTTCTTCAACTTTGAAGTACAAATTGCTATCTGTAGTACCTTTTTGAATCCTTGTTGTAGCAGGTATCTATCCAATCTTGCATATCAAGCTCTTGGAGCATGTCTGAGTCCATACAGTTTCTTCTTCAATTTCCAGACCATATTTGGATTGTTTGATAACTAACATCCTTCCAGTTGTTTAATGTATACCTCTTCTTCCAACTCTCCATTCAAGAATATAGATTTCACATCCATCTAATAAACTTTGAAGTCCTTATGAGTTGCAAAGGCCAAGAACATTCTAATGGCCTCCATTCCTATCACCAAAGCATATGTTTCCTCAAAATCTATTCCTTCCACTTGTGAGTAGCCTTTACACACAAGTCTGGCCTTATTTCTGACTACTTCTCTACTCTCATTCAATTTGTTCTGGGCACCCATTTAGTTCCTATCGCATTTTGTTTGTTGGTCTTGGGATAATTTCCCAAGTCTGATTCTTCTCGATCTGCATCAATTCTTCTTCCATAGCTTTGATCCAGTGTTCATCTTTGCATGCATCATTTACTATTTTGGGTTCTATTTTAGATAATAAGCACAAATTTACCTATTCATTTTCCATAGCAATTTTTCTTCTTGTCAATACACCTTTGTTCTTATCTCCAATGTGTTGTAAGTATGTACCTAACTGGTGTTGTCATTGATGTCAACATGTCAATGTTGTCATTAGTGCCAACTGTGCGCTTGTTTTGATGATTTCTTGTAATGAATTAGATGCTTTGTATTTTCCTATGTAAGTGTTGGAAATCTTGATATTAAGGATATTGAGAAAATTTGCTCCTCTGATAGAAACAGTATGTTGTAGAATATCTTTGTCTATTGAAGAATGGTCCAATAGATTGCTTCACATTTCCTATAGAATGAATATCTTTGTCTGTGGATTGGAAGTTAATTATAGGCATGTCTTAAGATGCTATACTCCAATTATGAGCCTTCGATATGAAGATTTGAGTGAGTTACGTTCACCAGAGTAAAAGCTACTTTTTCTAAGTATTCACTAGTGACAGGGAGAATGTAGTATGCTCTGCATTCCTCTGCATTGAAGTATTTTAATCTGCAGTTCTCGAGTTAAGTCTGATATGATATGATGTGCCTTCAACTTTAATGGTTCATGATTTAGTGGTCTACAAGCGATCTTTTCCTTATGACAATAGCTGATAGTGTTGTTTATGAGCTCTAATTTGAAGAATATTTTTGGCAAAGTGGTTAAAGGTTGTGCGGTTATTCCTGATGATTTCAATGTGCTTGTGGATGTCTCTTGATCATGTTCCTACCTTTGGATTGGTCCACAAAGAGAAATTTGGATCAAAGATAAAGATTGTTCTTGAAAGTCTTAATGTGAACACCAGTCTTAGCTGACTTGGTTGCTTTCACTAATTACAGAGATGCATTGAAGATTGTAGTAGCATGTTGGGGCATGGAAGATTGTATTTTAGTCCTAGCTAAGGTGTTGCATGATCCGCATACATCATTACATACTTCCCTTAGCAAATTTTTTATTAGGTCCAGACCTATTTTCTATGAATGTTTGTAATGCCGACCTTGGAGATTGCTCCAACGGTTGATAAATGTAATGCTAACCTTGATGTACATTCCAAGGTTGATGAGTTGTATAAAAACATGTAATGTAGTTGCAAAAAGTATGGAAGTGCAAAAATGAAAAGATAAGTGTGAAGGTGTAAAAGAGTAGAGCAGAGGAGATATATTGCGCTTCAATGGAACTAAACTTAGGCATGGAGTAGATGCTATCAAATCAGTTCACCAATCTTGGTAGTGAGCCAACCCTTGGCAGTGAGTTGATCTTGGTAGTGAGCCTAAACATTTGCCAGTGAGCATTTTGGATAGTGAGCCCTAAGGCAGTGAGCCTTTGGTTTTCGATATTGTTATAACTTATATATTTCTATGGGCTAACACCCACCGTGGTTTTTCCCTTATAGGGTTTTCCATGTAAAAATCTGGTGTCTCATGTGTTGATTGTGTTGTTGTGTTAAGTTTTTTTAATTCATGCTTTCATTGTTAAATTTGAATAACATTAATCAAGTGTTTGATGAGTTAATGCCCATAAGAGGTTAAAGTTTTGGAGATAACTGATTCACCCCCCCACTCTCAGTTGTCTAGTGCATTTCGACAATTGGTATCAGAGAAAGGTTCCTTGGAAGAAGCTTAACAACTTGAGGAAGATCTGGAAAGGTGTACACATGGTAGCTAGAAGATATTTCACTAAAGCCTCATATGAAAGCAATGATGAATTATTACCTGCTCTTGAAGATCTTGAAAAATCTGAAGCTCAAGTCAGGGATCTGAAGGATAACATACAAGAAGCTAATGAATACATTCTAAAGCTAAAAGAACAAGTCAAAAAGATCAAAGAAAAATACAAGGAGGTTAGTGAACAATTGATATTAACCAATGAAACCTTGGATGATTTGAAAGTCAAAGTTGTAGAAAGAGCTAAAGCAGAAGAAGATCTGAATTTGTTGGTAAAAAGCAAGCTAGAAGAATGTTCAAAACTTGAAATAGAAGTTGCGGGCCTAAAATTAGATTTAGAGAAGGCTAAGAGCTATGAAGAAAAGTTCAAAATAAACTCTGAAAATCTTGAGGAATTGATTGAAAGTCAGAAGAGTCCAGATGACAAGCAAGGCTTGGGATTTGAAAAAGGAGAAAGTTCAAAATTAGGCCAAGCAAACACTGAGTTTAAGCAAAATAAAGGAAACCAATTCTAGAATCAGAAAAGAAGACCTAGAAGACCTCTGGTCAGTCAACCAAATGCTCAAAGGTACTCATCCTTCAATTGGCATTATTTTAATTGTGATAAGTTTTGTCATAAGGCTACTCAATGTAGGAGTAGAATGAATCAAAATGTTCCATCATTCTCTGGTCAGTGTTTTAATTGCAAGAAAATTGGTCATAAAGCAAATGAATGTAGAAGTGTGATAAGGAATGGCTTTTACAATGCAAGGAATACTCAACCCTTCAATGACATATGGCTAATCAATGCAGATCTAGAACAAATCCAATCAATAGAAGGAATCAAGGACAAAGGAATGTGGTATGCTACAATTGCAATAAGTTTGGACATGTTGCAAGATTCTGCAGAAGCAAGAATGAGAAAAGAGACTATCCTACAGAGAAGAGGAAAACAAAGTAAAGAGAAGATAAAGGCAAGAAAAAGATTGATCCAAGGGAAATCAAGAAGGAAATGAGCAAGGTTTGGATTTAGAAGGATGTAAATGAGGTCATAAATGAATCCAAATCAATTTCTGGTGTAGATGCTTCCTCTAGGAAGTAAATTGGGAGCTTTGGCTCAAGGGGAGCATTACTGAAAATTGTAATCCCCTAGCCAAATAGTCAGTACTAGGATCCGGCATGAAGATGTAATGTGAAGCTTCATATGACAGATCTTTTGAAAGAAATTCTAGAAGAAAAGGTTCTAGTGCAGAGCATTGCAGAGCAAATCTAATCAATTGTGCTTGACAGTGAAGAGTTTTGACAGCTTTTGGGTGCAAGATCATGGAAAGATCCAGAACAATTATTACTACTAGTAAGAAGACCAGAGGTAACATTTACCAATTAAGAGGAACTAATGATTATTGTTTATTGGCCTAGATAGATGAGAGTTGGTTGTGGCATAGAAGGATGTGTCATATCAATTTTGACAATTTGGTGAAGATAAGTTATGCACTAGTTGTAAGAGATCTGCCTAAACTTGTGAAGCCAGCCAACACCATTTGCAAGGAGTGTCAATTTGGGAAACAAACAAAAACAAATTTTAAAAGCAAAGAACAATTCTTTGCTAGATTGTTGGATCTAGTACATATAGACTTGTGTGGTCCCACAAGAATAAGAAGTTTGCAAGGTGACAAGTATTTTATGTTGCTTATTGATGACTATTCTAGAATGACTTGGGTCACTTTTTTAAAAGAAAAATCTAAAGCTCTAGACAAGTTCAAAATTTTCAAGGCAATGGTTGAGAATGAGTTAGAGTTGAGAATCAAATGCTTAAGGTCTAATAGAGGAGGACTCCTCAGAAAAATAGAGTTGTTGAAAGGAAAAATAGAACAGTTCAAGAAGCTGCCAGGACTATGCTAAAGGAAGCTGGCCTACCAAAAGTATATTGGAGAGAAGCCATACATACTGCTATGTACATCCTAAACAAAGTTCAAGTGAAAGGTAATAGTTCTAAAACTCCTTTTGAATTATGATATGGAAGGGCTCCTATAGTGAAGTATTTTCAAGTTTTTGGAAGCAAATGTTATATCAAAAGAGATGAAGAACTAGGCAAGTTTGATGCTAGATGTGATGAAGGAAGTTTTCTTGGTTACTCCACCAAGAGTAAGGCTTACCGGTGCTACAATAAGAGACTGAATAAGATTGTTGAGAGTGGTAATGTGAAGGTAGATGAAAGAAAGGAAAGAATATCATATCTGAGTTGCTATGAACCAAATGAACCTGTGATTATAGCAAATGAAGAAAAAGTTGAGCAAGAAGATAGTCAGGATGACAAAGAGGCTCCGGAAAATGATGTTAAGACTCCCAGGCATGTAAGGATTAATCATTCTAAAGATCAGATTATAGGTGACAAAAACAAAGGTGTGCTAACAAGGAAAAGAGCTGCAAAAGAACAAGTGAATTACTATTTTCTTTCAAAAGTTGAACCAAAAACTATGAATGAAGCTTGCAATGATGAAAATTAGGTAAAAGCCATGGAAGAAGAATTGATGCAGATTGAGAAAAATCAAACTTGGGAATTGGTTCCTAGACCTGTTGATAAGAATGTCATTGGAACTAAATGGGTTTTTAAAAAGAAGCTGAATGAAAATGAATAAGTTGTAAGAAACAAAGCAAGATTGGTATGCAAAGGATACTCTCAAGTTGAAGGAATAAATTTTGAAGAGACCTATGCCATTGTGGCAAGAATTGAAGCAATTAGAATTTTTTTGGCATTTGCAGCATTCAAAGACTTCAAAGTGTATTAGATGGATGTTAACTCTACATTCTTGAATGGTGAATTGGAAGAAGAGGTCTACATTGAGCAACTAGAAGGATTTCAATTATCAAAACAAGGTGATATGGTGTGTAGATTGAAGAAGGCCTTATATGGACTGAAACAAGCACCCAGAGCCTAGTATGCATGGTTAGACAAGTATTGTTGCAATTAGGGTTTAGTAAAGGCACTGTTGGCATCAATATGTATTTCAAAATTAATGATAATTAGATCCTGATTGTTGTAGTCTTTGTTTATGACGTTATCTTTGGAGGCAATGAAGGTATGTGCATGAATTTTGCAGGTGAAATGCAAAATAAGTTTGAGATGTCTATGTTTGGTGAAATGAATTTCTTTCTGGGTCTGTAAATTAATCAATCAGGTAAAGGAATATTCATATCTCAGTCTAAGTATGTGAAAGAGTTGTTGAAGAAGTTTGGGATGGAAGACTCTAAACTGGTATGTACTCCCATGGTGACTGGCTACAAGTTGAGCAAAATTGATGAATCACCCAAGACTGATCAGAAAAGGTACGTATCCATGATTGGAGGATTGCTTTATCTAACTCAAACTAGACCTAATATTATGCATGTAGTTTGTCTTGTTGCAAGATTTCAAGCAGATCCAAGAGAGTCACATGTGATGGAAGTAAAGAGAATCTTAAGATATTTAAAAGGCACATCAGATCATGGCTTATGATATCCAAAGGATAATGATTTCACTCTCAGTGCTTATATAGATGCTGATTGGGCCAGAGATGTTGATGACAGGAAGAGTACAAGTGGAAGTGCTTTCTTTTTGGGTAATAGATTGGTTTCATGGCTGAGCAAGAAGCAAGATTCAATCTCTTTGTCAATTGTAGAAGCAGAGTATATTGTAGCAACATGTTGTACTCAAGTGCTATGGATGAAGCAGAAATTGAAGGACATAGGAGTTGTGTATGAAGATCCAGTTGCAATCTTCTGTGACAATATAGGTGCTATAAACATTTCAAAGAATTTAGTGATGCATTCAAGAACAAAGCATATATCTTTAAGATATCACTTTTTGAGAGAAAAAATGATAGAGAATGAAGTAAAATTGGAATATGTGTCCACAAAGGATCAAATTGCTGATATTTTCACTAAGCCTTTGCCTAAGGATACTTTTGAGTATCTCAGAGAAAAGTTAGGGGTCATTACCCCTCCTGGTCTGAACTAAGATGCATAAGAATGCATCAGTCTAGAAGTGTTCAAAGTCTCATTTTTTATCTGGATTGATGTTTTGAGAGCTACCTCTCAGGGGAGTAGCTAGATGTTATCGGTATAAGTTCCTGATAAAGAAAGTATTGATAACAGAGAAGGTTTAGTTGGATCAGAGAAATAGAATGCAAGTATGTGCCCTTTGCCATTGATGTCAAAGAGGGAGAGAAATCATGTGAAAAACATAGAGAAGAAAGAGTGCAGATGTGTAAAGAGAAAGGGGGAAATCTTGTCTTGATGGCCTTTATAGTTTTTCACATCATATGTTGCCATAAATGACAAAGGGGGAGATGTTGCAAGTATGTGCCTAAATGGTGTTGTCATTGATGTCAACATATCAGTGTTGTCATTGGTGCCAATTGTGCACTTGTTTTGATGCTTGCTTGTAATGAGTTAGATTCTTTGTATTTGCCTATGTTAGTGTTGGAAATCTTGATCTTTAGGGTAAATTTTGATTCGTTTAATGTTTAGTGTTGTTAGATGTTTGAATCCTCCTTTCACCCTATACATTCAAGGATCTAGGGTCGAGTGGCAATTCACTATCATACCCTAGGTTGCTGTGAGATGTAGGGAAACTTGGATTAGGATGTTTAATTATTAATTTTCCTTCTTTTATGTTTAATTGACCACTAAAGCCTTAATTTCAAATACGACTATAAACAGAAGAATAACAAAAAAAGCTCTTGCAGAGGGAGGAAAAATATCAAATTACAGAGTACCTATTTTCAAGGATCCAAGGCAGAAAAGTTGGGGACAAAAGAGCGGGTGCCCAAGTCCAATACCCTACTTTTTGTTTGGATTTGGAAACTCAGTCTACAACTCTTCCCTGCTATTCTGGAGATTTTCCTGATACAGAAGTTGGAGGACTAATGAGCGGGCACCCAAGTCCAGGGTGTTGTTTTTCCTTCTATTCTACAATTCTGATACTTCAAGATGCCTTCCTGCAACTTCACTTTGTCCAGCTCCACAACCTGTAACCTACAATCATGAAAACTTTGGGAGGGGGTTGTGGTGTTTCGAGGCTTGCCTCAGTCAAGCCCTGTAGGACACTTAAGTCTCTGAACACCATTGTCAAATAGAGAGTGCGTGCCTAGGGAGGCAAAGGCAAAAATCCAAATGAAATAATGATGAAAACACAATATGATGTCACCTTGTAGTGAAGCTCTCATGGGAGGAAGATGCTCTTCATTCCATGAGGAAACGGATGCTCAAATCTGCAAATACAAACACATAAACCACACAAGTCTGCTCTTGCAACACAATGAAAGCCTTGAATCACCTTAAGAACACAATAGCTTGCTAGTAATCATCTAGTTGAAATCTAGTTTACAAATGAATGCCTAAACATGCTTTTATATGCAACTACAAACACTCCCGCCAAGATTTTTGTAATTCAAACTTACCGTGTCGGCATAGGACCCAAATAACTGTCATAAACTGACACCCAAAAATTGGGACTACCCCAAAATAGGGCAAGACTAGGGCACGGGTGCCCAAGTCCTTTCCCCCTATTTTGGAAAGGGTAAAGCTCAAGGGGTCCTCCTAGGTCCCATTTGTCACATTACCTAGGGCTCATTCCATCGGTATGCCAAATTATGAAGTAAGATGTCCTAAATGCATGCAAAAGACCTGGGAGCTAAACCTTATGAGGGAAAAGCCCCCAAGAGGACATTTTTTGACATTACACCTGATATTAAGGATATTGAGAAAATTTTATCCTCTAGTAGAAACAGTATGTTGTAGAATATCTTTGTCTATAGAAGAATAGTCCAACAAATTGCTTCACATTTCCTGTAGAATGAATATCTTTGTCTGTGGATTGGAAGTTATTTATAGGCATGTCTTAAGATACTATATTCCAAGTTTGAGCCTCCGATATGAAGATTTGAGTGAGTTATGTTCACCAGAGTAAAAGCTACTTTTTCTAAGTATTCACTAGTGATAGGGAGAATGTATTATTCTCCGCATTCATCTGCATTGAAGTATTTTGATCTGTGGTTCTCGAGTTAAGTCTAAGATGATGTTATGTGCCTTCAACTTTAATGCTTCATGATTTGGTGGTCCACAAGTGATCTTTTCCTTATGATAGTAGCTAACAGTGTTGTTTATGAGCTCCGATTTGAAGAATCTTTTTGACAGAGTGGTTAAAGGTTGTGTGGTTGTTCCTGAGATTTCAATGTGCTTGTGGATGTCTCCTGATCATGTTCCTACCTTTGCATTGGTCTGCAAAGAGAAATTTGGATTGAAGATAAAGACTATTCTTGAAAGTCTTAATATGAACACTAGTCTTAGCTGACTTGGTTGCTTTCACTAATTGCGGAGATGCATTGAAGATTGTAGTAGTATGTTGTGGCATGGAAGATGGTGTTTGAGTCCCAGCCAAGGTGTTATGTGATCCGCATACATCATTACATCCTTCCCTTAGTAAATTTTTGTATTAGGTCCAAACCTATTTTCTATTGAATGTTTGTAATGTCGACCTTGGAGATTGCTCCAATAGTTGATGAATGTAATGCCGACCTTGATGTACATTTCAGGGTTAATGAGTTGTATAAAAACATGTAATGTAGTTGTGAAAAGTGTGGAAGTGCGAAAATGAAAAGATAAGTGCGAAGGTGTAAAAGAGTAGAGCTCAGGCATGGAGTAGATGTTATCAAATCATTTCACCAATCTTGGCAGTGAGCCAACCCTTGGCAATGAGTCTAAACATTTGCAGTGAGCATTTTGGGCAGTGAGCCTCTAGTTTTTGGTATTGTTATAGTTTATATATTTCTATGGGCTAACACCCACCATGGATTTTCCCTTATAGGGTTTTCCACGTAAAAATTTGGTGTCTCATGTACTGATTGTGTTGTGTTAATTTTTTCAATTCATGCTTTCATTGTTAAATCTGAATAATAGCAATCAAGTGTTTGATGAGTTAATGTTTATAAGAGGTTAAAGTTTTGGAGACAACTGATTCACCCCCTCCCTCAGTTGTGTAGTGCATTTCAACACAATGATCTGATCTTCAGAATGATTCTTCTGCACATACTTGGGAGTCTTAGGAATCCTTTTCGGAGCATCTTCTTCATAAACTTGCATCTACTTTTCCTTTTCTTCTACTCTTTCTTCTTCTCTGCAAGGGATCTAATCAGATTCATTTCCTTCTATCATCACTAATCTTTGATGTGGTTCTTCATCTACTTTGACATTTGCACTTTCAACTAACTTCTTTAGCCTCTTGTTATAGCACTTGTAAGCCTTGCTCTTTGTAGAATATCCAAGGAAGATTCCTTCATCTGATCTTGTATCAAACTTTCCCAAGTTTTCTTCATCTATCCTAATGTACCACTTGCTTCCAAAGAATCTAAAGTATTTTATAGTAGGAGTTCTTCCATACCATAGTTCATATGGAGTCTTTGAACTGTTGACCCTTGCAAGCACTCTGTTTTGTATGTATACTGTAGTGTGAATGGCTTCTCTAGTGGAATATATATCTGGTAGATTTTCTTCTTTCAACATTATCCTTTTTTCTTCTTGAACCATCCTATTCTTCCTTTCCACAACTCCATTCTGCTGAGGAGTCCTAGGAGCTGACATATGCCTTTTTATTCCATGATATTCACAAAAACAATTAAACTCGTTGGAGGTGAACTCACCACCTCTGTTAGACCTCAAGCACTTTCAATTTTCAAATCTATTTCATTTTCAACCATAACTTTAAATGTTTTAAACTTATCTAGAGCTTTTGATTTTTCTTTGAGAAAGGTTACCCAAGTCATTCTGGAGTAATCATCAATTAACAACATGAAATACATATCACCTTGAAAGCTTCGTATTCTTGTGGGTCCACATACATCTGTATGTACCAACTCCAATGGTCATGTGGTAGAATACTCTTTGATTTTGAAATTCTTCCTTGTTTGCTTCCCAATCTGACATTCCTTGCAAATTGTCTTGATAGGCTTTGTAATTCTTGGCAGATCTCTCACAACTTGAGTAGAGATGACTCTCACTAGGCTATCAAAATTGATGTGACACATTCTTCTATGCCATATCCAACTTTCATTGATTTGAGTCATAAAGCACATACCATTAGCACATTTGAGCTGATATACATTTCCTTTTGTCCTTGTTCCTGTAGCAACTAGAGTTCTAGAGATTTCTTTTTTGATTTCATAGCCACCATCCTGAAACACAAGGTTATATCCTTTGCTAAACATTTTTCCTAAACTTAGAAGATTATGCCGAAGTCCTTTGACATAGAGAACATCATCTATATTTTTCTTGCCATCAAAATGAATTGAACCTTTTCTACAGATCTTAGCAGATGCATCATCTCCGAACTTAACAAAACCTCCATCAAACTTCTCAAGCCTAAAAAACTTATTCTTATCACCTGTCATATGATTTGAACATCCACTATCAATTATCCAGTAGTTTTCCTCTTCTCTTGCATGAAAAGTAGTTACCAAGGCTCCTTTGATATTGTGCCAGGCTATTTCCAAAGCAATTTCCTTCATATATCTTTTTGAGTGAGTAGAATTGGTTCCAACATTCAAAGCCATGAATAAGTATTCATCACTTTCATCATCCAGATAGTCAGACTCATCATCAAATATGCTAGCATCTTCTTTAACATAATAACTCCTCTTGATTAATTTACCTTTGTTGTCCTTATATTTGTCATTTGAAATTTTGACTAGACATTTTGAAGCATAATGACCTATCTTTCCATAGCTGAAACATTTGAAGGGTAACTTACCTTTGTATTTTCCAGAGCCCTTTTTCAATCTGCTTACAAATTTTGCTTCTACTTTATCAAAATCATCTGAATCTGACTCATTATTCTTTTCTATTTTGCTAACCTTAAAAGCAGTCTCTTTTCTTGAGTCATCTTGACCAAACTCTCTTAATTCAAAAGTAGTTAAAGTACCAAACAATTGATCCCTAGTATAATTATCCAAATTTTGAACTTCTTCAATAGCAAAAAATTTAGCACTATAAGATTTTGGAAGAGTTCTTAGTACCTTCTTTACCACTTCAGCTTCCTCCAACTTTCCACCAAGACCATTGATGGAATTGACAACTTCATCTACTCTTTACATGTAGCTTTCAATATTTTCATCCTCTAACATCTTTAGGGTTTCAAACTTGGTCTTCAAATTCTACATCTTTGCTTGCTTGACCTTGTCATCTCCTTCATAGATACTTTCCAGCTTCTTCCACATCTCATGAGCAGTTTTGTAGCTCATTAAATTCACTAATTCTGAATTATAAAGACTATTTAGAAGAGCACTCATTGCCTTGCCATTGTTCTTATAGTCTTTAATCTCATCATCATCCTTTGGACCATTAGTAGGTATAGTATAATTTTCTCAACTAACTTCCATATGCCATACCCTAATGAGACAAGAAAACTTTCCAACCTGATCTTCTAGAAAGCATAATTTGATCCATCAAACAAGGGAATCTCAATACCTTTCTTGTACGCCATTTGGATCTACCTAAAGAAGTTAAGCTTCTTCAAGGAACCTTGCTCTAATACCAATTGATATGTCAACTGAGAGGGGGGTGAATTAGTTGTACATTAAAACATTAATCCCTCGATACAATTTCAAACTCTTATTATGAACTAGCAAAATGTAAACATATGAAGAAACAATGCAAACACATCCAAACACATAAGAACACCAAATTTACATGGAAAACCCATGAAGGGAAAAACCATGGTGAGGATTAGCTCACATATATATGAATAGCAGCACCGAATATAAGTAGGCTCACTGCCAAGGGCTCACTTCCCAAAAGAAAGGCTCACTGCCAAAAGGACTCACTGTCCAAAAGAGAGAAGAATAGAAGAGGACTCTTATAGAGATATTCACTATCTCAAGGCAACAGGGGAAATCCACCACTACAACTTTATTCCATCTACAACCTATGGCTCACTGCCTCCAACAACTTCAAGCAGACTAAAATGTAGACACCTTCTGCTCACTGCATCCAAGAGTCATAAACATTTAAGCTCACACTCAATTCACCACCCTCGATCACATTCACATTTTCTTCTCTACATTGCTCCACTCAAATGTCATCTTGCATGTATACTATCCATGACCTAAAACAATCTTAATTAGGTTGGTCTTAATGAAAAGTGTGCACCTCAAGTGTGCAACACCGAAATAGGTCAGCACCAAACACTTCTGTGGTGGAAAGAAGTGAAGGTGGACCATGCCAAGGGTTAACTAGGACCCAAATCTATATCACCATGCTGCTCATCACATCCACAATCCATGAGGTACCTCCATAATCCATGAGGTACCTCCACAATCCATGAGGTACCTCCACAGATAGCGCTAGCAAGCTAGGTTGGCCAAATTTGAACTAACACTGCAAGTGACCACATACACGCCTCTCCAAGTCTAAAAACATCATGCAGACCACAAATAAATATTACATAGCATCCACACATCTTTCTAGAATATTCCAGCATCATCAAAATCTTCTGCAACACTGTCGCAACCACTTGAAACAAAGAATGTCTTCATTCTACACATCAGGATACACTGCTACTAAACTCCAACACAAAAACTAAGTTTACGGAGCAACCCAACACTAGAAACTCCAAGGGACAGTAGATACAAACAATATAAGCATGTTCCCAGATCCACAGGACAAGAAACCTCAATGAGGAGAAATGCAGAGCAATCTCATTTTTCTCAGACAACCTTCTTCACAAGCAGACACTCTGTCAAAACTCATCTTCCACTGCCGCATGATCCAGAACCTAAAACTTTGGATATAACACCTCTAAACACCTCTGATCATCACTTCCAAACTACATAAGCATATCTTCAATTATGAATAAATGCAGAGCACAACACTAACCATACCTCTGTCACACTGCACACCTTTTTATTCAAATTTTCTCAAAAGCACTTGGAAACCAAGTGAGCCATCTGTTAGAGGTCAACATCAATGACAACACTGGAAAGCTTCCAACACTCATAAATATGGCATCTTTGACCCATGAAGAAGTTTGGTACACATTCCAAATTCTAGCTCTCTAAAACTGAGTAGCCAACTAATGTGGATATGACCCATCATAAAAAATTTCTCTACTCTTCACAAAAAGTAGCTCCCTAGCACCTAGAAGAGATAAAGTCAATTTACATTCAAGATTGGTAACTATAACTCCCACTATTGACCTACCAACTATAGTTTCCCTTATAAATGCCATTACAACAATATTCAAGATTCCCAAGAGAATAATAATAAAATATTATCTGTCAACACCTCATGGGCATCCAAGTACCCATTCCAAGAGTGTTGGAGACATAAAAATATTACACATAGATTGCAAGGTTAATATCAGACCTTATCCCATCATTCTACCACTTGATATTATACATTGTAATGACATAAACAAGAAACATAAAATCAATCAAACTTACAGAACAAGATAAGGCACATGGTCTTCTTGCACTAGCAAAACTTATTTATGCTCACTAGTTTCTAGGAAAATCTAAAGCATTGTTCAAAGTGTTTACCTTTGTTATCATGACCTTACCATTCTTAATAATCTAAAAAACAAAGTGATACTAAACATATATTTTCAGCATGAAATTCAAACAAATAGAACTTTCACTATATGAGTTGATCCTCACAACCCAGTAATCAAAACTAATACTTGAGCACAACCTATATAGTCAAATATCCTCCTTATACACATGTATAGTAGCCATTTACTCTACTTTTGTATTAGACAAAGCAACTATGTGTTGCCCCATATTCATCCAACTGACAACTCCTCTAAATAAAGAAAACATATAACCACTCATGGACATCCTATTATCTAAATCACTAGCCCAATCCAAGTTAACATTTGATCTGTGTATGTATAACACCTTGCCCACATTATCAATCCCATGATAACATAAACAATCATTAGCTAAGCTCATAATTGTTAGATTTGATAATCAAATATTATAATAAATCTCCCTAGAACCAAAACATCATTGCAATGACATAATTTCAAAATCAAAATAGAAGACAAGATAGATAGAGTTCTAATAGCTATATCAATTAATCATAATGAAGGAAATTACTATATATATGTGCTCTAGAATGCATCAGCGAAGATGACAAGTTTTATAGGTACGTTGAGTAAGCCTTAGTGAACTAGAGGACAACTCATCATGTAGGAGTATTGGTTTTAAGATAACTCATCTTGATGAGGGAGATGTGGCATATAAATATTGTCAATCAAGAAGTTAAATGAGGTAGAGGTGGCATGTGCTCACATCAATCAAAGAGATCACATGTGCTCTTGTTTCCTAATTTATCTAAGTAAATAAATATAAATTACCTAAGTGAACTTAAATACATGATGCAATAAATAATTAATTACACCAACAACCTCTTTGTGTGTATCTTAGGAAAAAAGAAAATGAGCTCAACAAGATAAGCCATATAAGGTACTCATGTACAAACTAATGTATCCTGTAGGTCAAAGAGAAAGAATATACTCTCTAGGAGAAGATAAAGAGAAAACTTGTATGAAAAACATCATCCCAAGAAGAAGAATATGGGGGAATAGATATCCCCCCATAATTGATAGTGTCGTACACCCCAAGAAGAGCATGAAGATGGACATATGTGCTCTTTATAAAGGGTTTGGTAAAAATGTCTATAATTTGCTCTAATGTAGGATAGTAATAAAAATCTATGATCTACTCCTAAATAAGATCTCTAATGTAGTGCATATGGATCTCAATATGCTTAGCTCTCTAACAATGAACCAAATTATTAGAGATTGCATAACACTTTAATTATCATAGTAGATGATCAATGGTAGCTAATAGGTGATATCAAACTCTATAAGGATGTGCTAAAGCTAGATTGCCTTTATAGCAGTATTCACAACCTCCTATACTCTACCTTTATATATGAGATAAAAATAACATGTTACTTCTTGCTCAATCAACAAATATAGCTAAATCTAAGATGAAAACTATATCCAGATGTGAACTTGAGATTCTAAAAATTGCCAAGCTAGTTATAATTTGTGTCCTACCAAGTTTGTATATCAACCTACTACATAGTGTATCCCATATGAATGTCACCCCTATATATAGTGCAATATACATTTGGCATCTTTCTAATGAATCTCATGAGGTTCTTGGATAAATTAAGTGACCATGCCAAAAACATAGGAAATGTTAGGAAAAGTGTGTGTGAGGTATAAGAGACTCCCCATAAGTTGTTGATACAAGGTAGAATAAATAGGAGAAATTGAACAATGAGCCTCCAACTTGACTCTTGATAGAAAGAGAATCGAAGTGATATTTCAAGTAGCCTATAAAATTGTGAGAGTATGTTTAATAGAAAAAGGGGGATGAGGTTGATTTTAAGGGTTTGTGTTGATCCTCCTTTCACCACTAAACATTCAAGGACATTCAACTGAGTAGAGAACTCTACTGTAGATCTCCTGTCACTTGGAACATAGGGGAAGATTGGAATTGTGTGATTTTTTTGTTTAATTAAGTCCAATTATGCTCAAAACCCTAATTTCATGAAATCATAAATAAATGGACAAATTACGGAAAATGATCACATACAGAGATATCAAATGACAACCAAATACATACCAGATTTGAAGTTTGGTGTGCAAAAAAGTCAAGGACTAATGAGCGAGTGCCCTAGTCTAGTGTACCTGCTTTTGTCAGGATCTCTGAATAATGTCTACAACATGTTCCCGTTGTCACAGAGATTTTACCGCTTTGGAATTTAGAGGACTAATGAGCGGGTGCCCAAGTCCAAGCCCTAGTTTTCTTCTTAGATTTGCAATTCTGATAGTCTACACTACTCTCCTGCAACTCCACTTCTTTTTCTTCCACAACCTGTAACCTGCAATCATAGAAAAGTGGGTTGGGGGTTGTGGTGTTTAGAGGCTTGCCTCAGTTAAGCCCCGAAGAGACATTCAAGTCTTCCAAACACCGTTTTCAGATAAAGAGTGCATATCCCTATGGGATAGAGGCAAAATTCAAATGATAAATGATAGAAAACACAATTGATATCACCTTGTAGTGTAGATCTCATGGAAGGAAGATGCTCTTCATGCCATGAGGAGATGGAGTCAAATCTACAATCACAAACACAATAACAACAAAGTACTGCTCTGCAACACAATGAATGCCTTGAATCACTTTCACAAAATTACAATGTTCATCTAGTTTCCATCTCTAGTTTACAAATGAATCACTAATCATGCTTATATATGCAACTACAGACATTCCCGCTAAGAATTTTGTAATTCAAACTTGAGATGTCAGCATAGTACCTAATAATGGTCACAAAACCAACACCCAAAAATAGGTCCTGACCCAAAATAGGGTAGGACTAGGGCGCGGGTGCCCAAGTCCTCCCCCCCTATTTCAAGTAGGATTTATGCTAAGCACACCCCCTAAGTCCCATTTACCATGAAACTTTAGGGTTTTCTCATCGGGAGTCACCATTAACATGCAAGATGACCAAAATGCATTCTAAAGGACCCGAGAGCTAGACCTTAAGAGGGAAAAGCCCCCAAGGGGACATTTTATGACGTAACATTTAGCCCCCACTTTAATGTATGTATAAATGCAAGGCCAATACATGCATTAAAGTATGGTCAACAAGCACGGTAAACACACCAAGCACGAAGAAGACACGCCAATCACGATGAAGACAGTAATAGGCACATAAAACACGGAGAAGACAATTACAGTCACGCAATACATGGAGAATACAACATTGAAGACATGCAAAACATAGTGAACACAATGAATGCAGTGATTATTTCTTTTTCTTTTTCTCACATATAAAATGTAGATGCAAGTGCAAGGAAAGCAAATACACTACCCATAATGCAGGAAGGACTCATCACCACTGATCTTTAAACTGTATATGGGGCAATAGACATACAAAACAAATCTCAAAGGGTAGGAGGGACTTGTCACCACCAGTCTTTAAAACTGCACTTGAGAACAAATACGCCATACAAATCAAGAACGCTATACAAATCCCAAAGCATAGGAGGGACTCATCACCACAGGTCTTTAAACTATGCTTGGGAACAAACACGCCACACACACACATGGAATACATGGAGAAAACATGGAAGACAAGAAATGGAGTGTACATATTTCTAGGTTCATCTCTATCTCAGGCACATTATAGGCACACACCGATGATTGGGCTTCACCACAATAATCACCGAAGACATGCTTAAGGGTTAGGATAGTCTCAAATCCACTCCCCACCTGCTCAGAGGACTTTTGAAAATGACAGGATTGTGCAATCTCCTTGAGAAATACACCATCCCCGCCTCACACAGAGGGCTTAAAATAAAAAAGATATGCATGATATCTAGCCTCTGTAGAGGGGTTAAGTGATTGCAGTAGATTTCAAGCTTTACAAACACACTTTTCTAGCATCTAAATCAGACATCTTACTTTATATATGCCCCCACCTTAAGGTGGTTAATATCATGTACCAATATCAAGCACGTTAAGGTAGGAAGAAAACACACAAGGGAACATGATCTCTCACAAGGCCCATATGTTGGTTTTACGGCAGACAACTGAGAGGGGGGGTTCAATCAGTTGTCACAAAACTTTCTTTTCTTTAAGCACTTAAATCCTTCTTGTGTTTTAACAGCATAATAATAATTCAATCATGGAAGCACAATATAATAATTCAAGAGCAGAAACACATTAACACATATGACACCAAGATTTTAACGTGGAAAACCTGGTTAAGGGAAAAACCACGAGGTGACTAACCCAAGATTGTATTCTCTGTTAAAAGAATAAGAAGAACAAAATGGCACTTGCCAATTAGGGCTCACTATCCGAGCACACTGCTCACAAGAGGCCCACTGCCTATAAGAGACACATTGTCTACATAATGATAATATAAATATTACATACTTGAACTGGAAATTAGCATCTTCACCATGCTTGAGATAGTTCCATTTAAGCTCAATATTTCTGCTCTGCTTTTTAAGCTCAATATTTCTGCTCTGCTTTTCACTCGTCTCCTTTCTACCACAGTCATCTTCACCAAGGATGCTTTGAAATGGCTTCACAACTCTTATTTATATAAGACATCAACTTTGGGATGATCATCAAAGTTGGCACAATACATACTTTATTTTATTACAGAGAAAATACACAAATACAACTTGATTTGTTACAAGATCTTCATGTGTATCACCACACTGTTAGCCACACATATCTAGGACTTCAATCTTCTTAGAGGAACACGCTATGCTTCATAGAATATCTTTAAGATCATTTGCAAGATGTGTAAAACATCTGGTTGGCCAAGATTAGGAAGAACATCATCATCTAAAAGTAAATCTTCAATTACGAGCTCAAACTTCAATGCGGGCCGCCAACACAAACTGGACACAATCTAGAGACCCCCACAAGCTTTCCTGAATCACCAAGAACATCCACACCACTTCTGCTCACTAAGATCATTTGCATCTTCATCCGAAACCTCAAGAACATAGTTTGTCATCACTATCACATTAGAATAAATGCTTGCGGACCTCCAGACCATGAACCAATTGGGTTGTCAATTCACATTGGCTTCCTAAACACTCTACCAAATCCGCAGAGAAAGATATTGTATTTTTGGATCTCACCGGACCTATTTGTGTCACTCTGTCACCTCTAAACAGCTGCCAGAACCGGTTTAACTCATATGGCCATAACTTCTTCAAATCTTCATGCGAACCTCTCAAATCTTGATTAGATCATCTTTAGACACATATCTATAAACCCTTTGATGCACATCCTATGATCTTCAACTTAGCTAGGATCTTCACTTCATAGAGCTTCACTGTCTTCACTATTCTTTTCTATTTCTGATAGGACTAATTTTCTCAATATCCTCAGCACACAGCTCATCCAATCCTTGTCATCAATGCAATAGGAGTATGTTGACATCAATGACAACACTGGTTAAGCCCATACTTGCAACAATCTCCCCCTTTGTCATTGATGGCAACATATGATGTGAAATACTATTTTAATCATCAAGACAAGGACTTTACCTCACTAACATAGCTCCCCCTATCAACAGCAATTGCTCCCCCTTTGATTAGCAACCAATTTTGTATTTCACATTTCTTCTCTCCCCCTTTGACATCAATGGCAAAGGGCACATACTTGCATCAATCAAAATCATACAGACTACTCCCCCTGAGTAGCAGCTTCCTATCATTAATCCAAACCACAAGATATGACTGTGAGATCCACCAGACTGATGCACATCAGTGCATCTTAATTCAGAGCCAGAGGGGTAATGACCCCTAAGTTCTCCCTAAGAAACTCAAAAGAGTCCTTAGGTAGAGGTTTAGTAAAAATGTCTACAATCTGATTCTTAGAGGGCACAAACTCCAGTCTGACTTCACTCTTGTTCACCTGCTCTCTCAAAAAGTGAAATTTAATGGCTATATGTTTTGTCTTTGAATGCAACACTAGATTTTTTGATATATTTATTGCACTTGAGTTATCACAGAAGATTGTGATAGGTTCCTCATACTCCACTATGATGTCTCTTAGCATTTGCTTCATCCACAATACTTGAGTACAACTACCTATTGCTGCAATATATTTTGCTTCTGAAGTGGACAGAGATATTGCCTCTTGTTTCTTGCTTAGCCAAGAAACCAATATTTTCCCCAAAAAGAATGCACCACCACTAGTACTCTTCCAATCATCCACATCTCCTACCCAATCCGCATCTGTATATGCATGAAGAGAGAAATCATGATCCTTAGGATACCATACACCATACTCAACTGTTCCCTTTAGATATCTAAGAATTCTCTTGATTGTCATGACATGAGATTCTCTAGGGTTAGCTTGGAATCTGGCAACAAGACCAACAGCATTCATAATGTCAGGTCTAGTTTGAGTAAGATACAGTAGTCCTCCAATCATTGACCTGTACTTTTTCTAACCAGCCTTAGGAGATTCATCATCTTTACTTAGTTTACGTTTTGTTGCCATGGGAGTATTCATTGGTTTTGAATCTTCCATCCAAATTTCTTCAACAATTCTTTCACATATTTGGTCTAAGATATGAAGATTCCTTTCTTTGTTTGAGTGATTTGCAGACCCAAGAAGAAATTCATTTTCCCAAACATAGACATCTCAAATTCACTTTTCATTTGATTTGCAAAAGTCTTGCACATACTATCTCTTCCTCCAAAAATGATATCATCAACAAATGCTTCAACAATCAAGATATTTTCATGTTCAATCTTGAAGTATAAGTTACTATTAGCAGTACCTTTCTTGAAGCCAATCTTCAAAAGATTATCCAGTCTTTCATACCAGGCTCTTGGGGCTTGTTTGAGTCCATATAGTGCTTTCTTCAACTTGTAGACCATATCACCATGATCAAACAACTAAAATCCATCTGGTTGCTCAATGTATACTTCTTCTTCCAAGTCACCATTCAGGAAGGCAGACTTGACATCCATCTAATACACTTTCAAATCCTTGAAGGCAGCAAAAGCAAGAAATAATCTGACTGCTTCAATTCTTGCTACCGAAGCAAAAGTTTCTTCAAAATCAACTCCTTCTACTTGAGAATAACCCTTGCAGACCAATCTGGCTTTGTTTTTGACTACTTCACCATCTTCATTTAGTTTGTTCCGAAAGACCCATTTGGTTCCAATCACATTTTTGTTTCTAGGTTTGGGAACAAGATCCCAAGTGTGATTTTTCTCAATCTGCATCAACTCTTCCTCCATTGCTTTGGCATAGCTTTCATCATTGCATGCTTCACTTATTGTTTTTGGTTCAATCTTTGAAAACAGACAATACTTTTCTTAATCTTGAGAAATTTTTCTTCTTGTTTGAACACCTTTACTTCTATCACCTATGATCTGGTCTTCAAAATGATTCAATCTTACATACCTAAGGGTTTTGGGAATTTCTTGCACTTCTATTTATTGGACAGGTTCATTCAAGCTCATCTCTTCTTCCTGTATTTCAGGATTCTCCAGATCAGAAGGGACTTGAACTTCTTGAACCAAAACATCATTATGATCATCTTCTTCATATTCATAAAATCTTGAAGGTTTTTCAATGCCTTCATCAACTTTCACATTTGTACTTTCTATTATCTTTCTCAATCTCTTGTTATAACACTGGTATGCTTTGCTTTGAGTAGAATAACCCAAGAAGATTCCTTCATCACTTCTAGCATCAAATTTTCCAAGGTCTTCATCTCTTTTAATGTAACATTTGCTACCAAAGACTCTGAAATACTTCACAGTAGGAGTAATGCCAAACCAAAGTTCATAAGGGGTCTTACCAGTATTGCTTCTAATTTGTACTCGATTAAGTGTATAGATAGCAGTGCTTACAGTTTCTCTCTAGTAGATCTGAGGAACATTTGCCTCCATCATCATGGTTCTAGATGCTTCTTGGATGGTCTGGTTCTTCCTCTCTACTACTCCATTCTGTTGTGGAGTCCTTGGAGCAGATAACGGTCTTTTTATCCCATGTTTCTCACAGAATTCTATGAACTCTCTGGATGTGAATTCTCCACCTCTATCAGACCTAAGACATTTTATGTTTATCCCAGTTTCATTCTCTACCATAGCCTTGAATATTTTGAATTTCTCAAGAGCCTCAGATTTCTCTTTCAGGAAATTCACCCACATCATCTGGGAGTAGTCATCAATTAGTAACATGAAATATCTATCACCTTGGAAACTCCTGATTCTTGCCGGTCCACATAGATCAATATGTACTAAGTCCAACAATCCAGTAGAAGATTGTTCCTTACTTTTGACTATGACTCTGCTTTGCTTACCCAACTGACAATCTTTGCACAAACTGTTAGTAGGTTTCACCAGTCTTGGAATATCTCTTACGGCCTGAGTATTGCTTATCTTGATGATGTTATCAAAATTTACATGACACATTCTCCTATGCCACAACCAACTTTGATCAATTTGAACAAATAAACAACTTTTGCTAGTACCAACCAAGTGGAAGATGTTACCTTTTGTTTGAGTACCGGATGCAATCTTTGTTCTAGAACTTTCAAAGATTTTACATTTTCTATTTTCGAATCGGAGATCATAGCCTATGTCCACCAATTGCCCAACACTGAGAAGATTGTGCTTCAGGCCTTCAACATATAGTACATCACTGGTTATATTCTTTCCATCAAAAGAAATAGTTCCTTTGCCTCTGATACTGCTAGCAGAATTATCACCAAATTTTACAACTCCTTCATATCTTTCCAGATCTATGAACTTATTTTTTTCACCAATCATATAGTGGGAGCATCCACTGTCAATTACCCATTCATCCTTTTCTTCAACTTGAGCAGCCAGAGCTCTTTCTGCCTGTTTATGATTGACAGATTCAGTGGTCATTGGATCTTCTTCCTTGATGGCAATAAACACCCAGTCACTTCCAGATTTGTTTCCTATCTCTGATTCATCATCTGTTACTCCTTCATCGTCATCATCTTCATGAACATAATAACATTTCTTTTGGATTCTTGATCTATTTGGATTTGTCCTTGAAAATCTTTCCAGACACCTCAAAGCAAAATGACCAATCTTGTTACAGTTGAAACATTTGAAGGGCAATTTTCCTTCATACTTGCCAGATCCTCTTGGCTGTCTTTTTGCAATAAGGGCTTCAAGCTAAGAAGCTTCTACCTCATCTTCTTCTAGATCTTTTCTTGCTTTTTCATACCAAGATAGTTTCTTTGAGTAGTTCTCTCCTAGATCATACCTTTGTTTACCTTTTACAGAGGCACTAGCTTTAAATGCAGATTCAGTCTTGGGGGTGCATCTCCAAACTCAGCCAATTCAAATGCAGCCAATTTTCCAACCAATTGATCTCTTGTGATATTTGATAAAGATTTGAATTCTTCAATAGTAGCGACCTTGTGTTTGTAAGCAGGAGGTAGGGATCTGAGAACTTTGGCAACAATCTCATCTTCATCCAAGGTTCCACCAGCACACCTAATGCCACAAACAAGCTCATTTACTTTTGGCATAAATGTAGTGATATTCTCATCTTTAGGTTTTTTAATTTTCCTTCCAAACTTTGTAGCTTGGCACATTTAACATATTTGTCTCCTTCATGCAGAAGTTCCAACTTTGCCCAAATCTCATATGTGGTTTTTAAACCCATAACATTTGTCAGCTCTGAATCAGATAAGGCACTTAGTAGGGCTTCTTTAGCTTGATGATTATCTTCAGCATCTCTAATTTCATCTACATTTGTCAAACCATTCTTTGGAGCAACATACTTCTTGGAAGTTATGATCCAATATTGCATTCCCATACATTGCAAGTGACATTCCATGAGACTTTTCCAAAGAGTGTAATTAGTTCCATCAAACCTTAGACTATCCTTCTTGTAGGAAGACATCCTAGATCTCCTCAAGCGATTAAGCTCCTTTTAAAGGAACTTGGCTCTGATACCAATTGTTGGTTTTACGGTAGACAACTGAGAGGGGGGTCAATCAGTTGTCACAAAACTTTCTTTTCTTTAAGCACTTAAATCCTTCTTGTGTTTCAATAGCATAATAATAATTCAATCATGGAAGCACAATATAATAATTCAAGAGCATAAACACATTAACACATATGACACCAAGATTTTAACTTGGAAAACCTGGTTAAGAAAAACCACGGGGTGACTAACCCAAGATTGTATTCTCTGTTAAAAGAATAAGAAGAACAAAATGGCACTTGCCAATTAGGGCTCACTGCCCGAGCACACTGCTCACAAGAGGCCCACTGCCTATAAGAGACACATTGTCTATAGAATGATAATATAAATATTACATACTTGAACTAGAAATTAGCATCTTCACCATGCTTGAGATAGTTCCATTTAAGCTCAATACTTCTGCTCTGCTTTTCGCTCTTCTCCTTTCTACCACACTCTCATCTTCAACAAGGATGCTTTGAAATGGCTTCACAACTCTTATTTATACAAGACATCGACTTTGGGATATCATCAAAGTCAGCACAATACATACTTTATTTTATTACAGAGCAAATACACAAATACAACTTGATTTGTTACAAGATCTTCATGCATATCACCACACTATCGGCCACACATATCTGGGACTTCAATCTTCTTAGAGGAACATGCCATTCTTCGTAGAATATCTTCAAGATTACCCGCAAGATGTGTAAAACATCTGGTTGGCCAAGATTAGGAAGAACATCATCATCCAGAAGTAAATCTTCAATTACGAGCTCAAACTTTAATGCGGACCACCAACATGAACTGGACACAATCTAGAGACCCCCACAAGCTTTCCTAAATCACCAAGAACATCCACACCACTTCTACTCACTAAAATCATTCACATCTTCATCTAGAACCTCAAGAACACAGTCTGTCATCACTGTCACATTAGAATAAATGCTTGCGGACCTCCAGACCATGAACCAATTGGGTTGTCAATTCAAATTGGCTTCCTAAACACTCTACCAAATCTGCAGAGAAAGATATTGTATTTTCGGATCTCATCGAACCTATTTGTGTCACTTTGTCACCTCTGAACAGCTGCCAGAACTAGTTTAACTCATATGGCCATAACTTCTTCAAATCTTCATGCAGACCTCTCAAATCTTGACTGGATCATCTTTAGACACATATCTACAAACCCTTTGATGCGCATCCTCTAATCTTCAACTTAGCCGAGATCTTCACTTCATAGAGCTTCGTTGTCTCACTATTCTTTTCTATTTCTGATAGGACTAATTTTCTCAATATCCTTAGCACACAGCTCATCCAATCCTTGTCATCAATGCAATGGGAGTATGTTAACATCAATGACAACACCGATTAGGTCCATACTTGCAACACCATACCCCTTGGAGGTGACATGTTCTTTATGATTGCCAAATGTTCCCACAACACACAATTTCTTGCAAGAAAAGGTGTTAGCATCCTTATAATCATGATAAACAACAATACATATGATCATTCACATAGAGAGCCAAGGTTATACTACGGATTCAAAGACTAAGTATAACTGAGGCGGTATCTATAGAAATCTCAAAACTGAGTGTAACTAAGGTGAGATTCAAAGATAAGCAAAATGCACGGAGTAGCAATATTGTTATGGTTTGTAAGTGATTCTACTAGCCAAGCGTTGGCTAATATATGTATATACCAACCCCATCGTCATGTATGGACTAGGAACATTTTTTTATTTCTCGCTGAAGGTACACTTGGTTTTTATCAGTATAATTTGTTTTTCGTCTTCCGCCTGCTAGATAGAAGCACTAGAGGAAAGTAAACAATAAATCAAGAGAGGAGCAACAAGTGCCTTAGGGACAGTCATGTAGGAAGGTGCCCCCAAGTCACCAACTACAACGCTGTGTCCATAAGACACAACACAACAATGAAAATAGAGGAGAAGCAATATAGAAGAATGATGATACAAATAGAAGGTCACAATAGAGGCGGTCTTCTGATATCCTTGACCTTATGAGAGAGTCAAGGGTCATCCCAAGAGGCCTAAACAACATGTAACACATTACGGGGGAAACACAACACAAAGGTAAAGGGATAGAAATACTTACCTATAGGGACAACCTAATTAAAGGTTATCAATGATCAAATCATCATCTTCCCACTCCCGAATGTTAGAGGAAAGTGGGACATAAGGTATCATAGCCCAACTCTTATTCTTGTCTTCAAGTTGTCCATTCTTAAGGTCTTGGTTTGATTCAATGTTAGGTGGGATGTTTTCTTGTTGAGGTGTGTTTCATTGGGAAAATTCTTGTCGTCTCCTCCTTTCTCTTGCTTGTCTATTTCTTCTTGTCTTACCACTTATCTCTTTTAAAATGGTGTCTTGTTCTTTGACAAGTTTTTATGTTTCAGAGGAGGAAGCACCATGATCAAATCTAATTTGTCTTGGTGGAATGTTTTGCTCTCGACGAATACCTCCCGATCCTTGTAAGGATGGCGGGGGAGGAACCTCAGCATAGGGTCCTTTTCCTTTTGGTCTAGGATGCTCTTCAAATTTGGGTTGTTCATCTTTTATTGTTTCTTGAATAGAAGGATCAGCCACTTGATGTAATAATTGTGTTCTGTAGTTTCTATAGCTCAAGAAGCTAAAATCTATCCATGGCTCTGGTTCCACTTCAAATCATTCCCAAAAGTAATCAAGGCTAAAGTGTTATCTTGTAACCAAAGGTTTATACCTATTGTAAGGGATAGTATGCACTTGTCCATTCAAAGGAAATTTTACACAATTATTAAGTGTTGAAGGGACATCTTTCATAGCCTTTAACCATGGGTGTCCTAATTTTATGTGAAAAAGGTTAGATATGGAGACAACATCAAACAATTGTTCTATAGATTTCTCAAATATAGTAACCAATAAAGATATATTCCCAGAAGTGTTTATAAAGGTTCCCTTATGTGTCTTAATCATCATGTCCGAAGGGTCATAAAAGCCTTGTATCAATCCATGTGAATAGAGGAACTCTTCTGTTGCCAAATTAGTCATACAATTAGGATCAATAAGGGTTCCATCCATAGGATTTCCCATTATCTTCATAGTGATATAAAGAGGTCCTTCAATGTCTCCAATTATTCTATCATGAGGTGTAAACACAATTACAGGTTTAGGGACCTTTCTTTTCATGTGAGGCCTAGGAGGGAACCTAGTGTTATTGTTGCAATTAGAAGCCATGTGTATATGTTTCAAATCAATGTGAAATCAGATTTTTAAAAGTTTTGCAAGTGACAAATGCAAAACTATATGTGAAAATGCCCTAAAATGCTTGATTTTTTAACTTTTTTCAATGCAAATAAGTGAAAGAAAAGGTGTTGTAAGGAAATTGATCAGGGGAAGAAAATAATATGTCTAATATCAGTCCAATAAAGTAATAATATCCTTCACAACACACCTTTAGTGCAAATCTACAATGATGACAAGTCAAAACCTAGTGAAAATACACTAAAATATGCAACTTTTCACAAATTTTCAATGCAAAGGTCCAATAAAAAGGGTGTTGTAAAGAATTTTAGGAGGGGAAGAAGATTATAACCCTGATAATAGCCATATAATACAGAAAAATCCTTCACAACATACTTGTGATGCAATTCTAGAGAGACAATAAGGCCAAATCTAGTGAAAATGCAAGGTTTTCAGACCCTAGGCATGAAATTTCGCAAGAAAACCACTATGATGCAATACTACAATTAGAAATAAGTCATAATCAGTGTTTTAAAAGGGTGGTAAATTTTGAAACAAGATTTTGACTACAAACCCTAGCTAATGCAAAACTAAGTTATATGGAAAAATGCACAATTTCAAGCAATTTTTATGAATTTAAGCATAAGAATGCAATGTAAATGAATGGTGAATGAAAAATTTATGTATTTTAAATTAGATCTAATGATAATGACAAAAATTTATTGAAATTAAATGCCAACTAATTCAAATTATTTGAAAATGCAAGCTAAAAATTTAAATTTTTCAAAGTTTTTCAATTTTTTTGTAATTTTTCAAATGCAATAAGATGAACAATGAATTGAATGAATGAAATGAATGTAAATCTAAAGTACAACACTCATAAAGGTGCAAAATTTATTAAAAACATGGGTTCACCAAAATTTTTAATAGAAAAAAGGGGGATGAGGTTGATTTTAAGGGTTTGTGTTGATCCTCCTTTCACCACTAAACATTCAAGGGCATTCAACCGAGTAGAGAACTCTACTACAAATCTCCTGTCACTTGGAACATAGGAGAATATTGGAATTGTGTGATTTTATTGTTTAATTAAGTCCAAGTATGCTCAAAACCCTAATTTCATGAAATCTTAAACAAAGGGACAAATTACGAAAAATGATCGCATATAGAGATATCAAATGACAACCAAATACATACTAGATTTCAAAGTTTGATGTGAAAAAAAGTCAAGGACTAATGAGCGAGTGCCCTAGTCCAATGTACCTTCTTCTGTCATGATCTCTGAATAATTTCTACAACTTGTTCCCGTTGTTATAGAGATTTCACCGCTTCGAAATCCGGAGGACTAATGAGCAGGCGCCCAAGTCCAAGCCCTAGTTTTCTTCTCAGATCTGCAATTCTGACAGTCTGCACTTCTCTTCTACAACTCCACTTCTTTTGCTTCTACAACCTGTAACCTGCAATCATATAAAAGTGGGTTGGGGGTTGTAGTGTTTAGAGGCTTGCCTCAGTCAAGCTCCGAGGTAAAAGCACAAAGTTGTGTCACACTTTTAGCCAACTTATCAGCACAAGTGAATTTAAGTATTTCTAACTAAAAATCAATTTTGGTCAAACATATGATCTTGTAAACTTAATTCTAACTAAGTTAGATATGTCCACAACTTTTCCAACTAAAATTGTTGGCTAAATGCATATGTAGCACCACAATGAGGCCAATTTACCAAAAAAATAAAATTATTTGAAAAACTTGATATTTCAACAACTTCTACTCTTGTAAATAACTTTTTTTTAAAATATAAAAATACACTTTTGTAGATCTATAAGTTTAGTTTTCAAATATATATATATATATATAACTTAAAATCAATTTTGGTCAAACATATGATCTTGTAAACTTCATTCTAATTAAGTTAGATATGTCCACAACTTTTCCAACTAAAATTGTCGGCTAAGTGCATATGTAGCACCACAATGAGGCCAATTTACCAAAAAAATAAAATTATTTGAAAAACTTGATATTTCAACAACTTCTACTCTTGTAAATAACATTTTTTTTAAAATATAAAAATACCCTTTTGTAGATTTATAAGTTTAGTTTTCAAATATATATAGTTTAATTATTATTTATATTTTCTTTTTTATTTTTACTAAAAGTAGGTTATCAGCACAAAACATTAGGTCAATTACCATGTCAAGGAAAAATAGTAAAACTTATTTAAAAAAATTGAAAAAAAATTATGCACTAGATAAAAGAATCTCTATCAAGATAGTATAATTTTTTTTGTATTTTAGATAAATTGTTAATATGAAAGTTGACGTGGAATGGAAACAACTATGTTTTAATACACGCACATTTTAATATTTTTTAAAAATATATATTTATCAAAATTAGAAAAAAATATATATATGCACTAAAGTTTCAAGTTATAAATACACAAAAAAATTGAAGAAAAAAAAATAAAATTTACTATATAAAGATTGACGTCTCATGTAACTTCATTTTTTAACATTTTATCAGCAACTAAATTATAGTATCAGTTTATTAAAAACTATATTCAAATAATTTTTTAATTTTTTCAAAAAAATGTAAAGATAAAATATACTAAAAATAAATATTTTATTAGTTTACATCATTTCAAAATTCAAAACATATATGTGACTTTTTAGTGATTCAAGTTTAAAAGTTGGATCAGTGTTGGTTGTTTCTTTTATAAAAGTGTGACACAGGTGGAGAGACATTCAAGGCTTCCAAACATCGTTGTTAGATAAAGAGTGCGTATCCCTGTGGGATAGAGGCAAAATTCAAATGATAAATGATAGAAAACATAATTGATATCACCTTGTAGTGTAGATCTCATGGAAGGAAGATGCTCTTCATGCCATGAGGAGATGGAGCCAAATCTGCAATCACAAACACAATAACAACAAAGTATTGCTCTGCAACATAATGAATGCCTTGAATCACTTTCACAAAATCACAATGCTCATCTAGTTTCCATCTCTAGTTTACAAATGAATCACTAATCATGCTTATATATGCAACTACAAACATTCCCACTAAGAATTTTGTAATTCAAACTTGAGATGTCGGCATAGGACCTAATAACGGTCACAAAACTGACACCCAAAAATAGGTCCTGACCTAAAATAGGGAAGGACTAGGGCATGAGCGCCCAAGTCCTCCCCCCTATTTCAAGAAGGATTTATGCTAAACACACCCCCTAGGTCCCATTTGTCATGAAACTTCAGGGTTTTCTCATCGGGAGTCACTGTTAACATGCAAGATGACCAAACTGCATTCTAAAGAACCCAAGAGCTAAACCTTAAGAGGGAAAAGCCCCCAAGGTGACATTTTATGATGTAACAGAGTAGATCAAGAGTGTACTTTGATTGAGAAATACTTATCCTAAAATTAGTCTGAGTGATCTCAATCCAAAGGAAGTAATGTAACAATCCCAAGTCTATCCTAAAGAATGTATCTTGTAGAGAAAATGGAATGGAGATAATGAGAGATGAAGAACTTCTTATGATGATAAGGTCATCAATGTACAACACCAAAAGGGGAAGCTCATCATCTTGGTACAAGATATAGATAGTTGGGTTGGAGTGACATTGAGTGAAGGTGACAATAAGAAGGATTTCCTAAGCCTACAAACCAAGGAAGAATCTTTAATGAACCCGTGTGGTTGTTCCATGTATATTTCCTCCTATAGATCACCATTAAGAAAGGAACTCTTCACATCTATCTAGTATACCAACCAATAGTGATAATCTACAATGGCTAGAGTGAGTTGGATGGAATTCATTCTGGTGATAGGTGCAAATCTCTTAATGTAGTCTATGCCTTATAATTTTGAAAATCTTTTTGTAACAAGTCATGCTTTGTATTTTTCAAAAGTTACATCTACTACATACTTGGATTTAAATACCCGCTTACATGAAACCACTTTACTTCCCATAGGAAGAGGGACTAGATCCCAAGTGTTAGGAATTGCATGTAGAAGATATCAATTAAATGCAAATAAAGATTAAACAGAGGAATGAAAATACACAGAAATAATAAAAGTGAGAGATAATTTTTAACGTGGTTCACCCAAACTCGAGCTACATCCACTAATAGAGAGTCCAATATCATTATCTAGCAAATTGAACCAATTACAACTAGCAATCATTGCAACTCAATACCTCTGCAAATGCTACAATACAATATCAATGGAAACCCTAATCCTTAGCCATTTTTATCAAGACTTATGTCAGTTACAAAATAGGGTTTTTTTATGTCAGCCAATAGAAAAATAACTCCCAACACCTTTATAAAATAATAGGCAATTTTTGCTTCGGGGGTGTTGCCCCCGAGCCCCTGGCGGAGGGTGCTGTCCCCGAATCCCTGGCTGAGGGTGCTACCCCCAATAGCCCCCGCTGGGGGTGTTGCCCCCAGACCCCCACCATGGGCTCCACCCCCAGGCCCCCGTCAAGGGGGTCATCCCCTGGGCCCCACAAGAGGGGCTCCGCCCCCTTCTGACTCCCCTGTTAAATGATTTGGGAGGAAACCGCACTGATAAAAGTGGGGAAAATTTAACCTTTGAGTCTGATTAGGCTCCATATAACAACAATCTCCCACTTGGAGAATGATCATACTTTGCACCATATCATCTCCCACTTGGAAACTGGTCATAACACTGCTAACCCTATAGCTCCCACTGGAAATAAGCACCTTGGACCCTGTTGTTCTGATTTTATTATTTTCAGTCTTGAAGACCAACCGAAGTTGAACATGATCTCAGCTTCTCCCTTATCACTACCTTCGTAAACATAGCTACTAGATTTTCATCTGTATGTATCTTTTCCAGCCTTAATTATCCATCATCCAACACTGACCAGATGAAGTGATACCTTAGTTGTATGTGTTTGGTCTTTAAATGTAAGGCAGAATTCTTTGCAAGATGTATGGCACTCTGGATGTCCGTAAACAAATAATTGTTATCCTATTGTTTGCCCAATGCTTCCATGAAAGATTGTAGCCATATCATCTTCTTGCTTGCCTCTGTTGCAGCTACATACTCTACCTCCGTGGTGGATAAAGCAACCACCTTTTGCAACCTAGAGATCCAACTCACTGTTGTCCCACCTACAATAAAGACATAACCTATAGTACTTCACCTGGTATCAATATCCCCTGCCAAATCTGAGTCCACATAGCCTGCTAAATCAGTATTAGAGCCCCCAAAACATAAATGTTTATTGGATATACCTCTCAAATATCTAAGAATCTATTTTACTGTATTCCAATGCTCCAATTCAGGATTACTCATATACCTACTTACGACTCCTACAACATGTGCAATATCCGGTCTCGTGCATACCATGGCATACATTAATCTTCCTATAGCTAAAGCATATGGTACCTTGGATAGTTTTTCTTCCTCCTCTTGTGTCTTTGGACACATCTCCTTAGTCAATTTCAAATGACTAGGCAAAGGTGTACTAATAGCTTTTGCATTCTCCATATGGAATCTCTACAACACCTTTTCAACATAATCAGCTTGAGATAGAGTCAATTTTCTATTCTTCCTATCTCTGCAAATTTTCATACCAAGGATTTGTTTTGTTGCCCCCAAATCCTTCATAGCAAATGATTGTGCTTACTACTATTTTAACTCACTTATGTGATCCATGTTAAACCCTGCTAAAAGCATGTCATCAACATATAAACATAAAATAATGTAGTTGTCATTATCCAACCTCTTAAAATAAACACAATGGTCAGAATTACGTCAGCTGTAGGTTTGCTCAGCCATAAAACTATCAAATTTTAAGTACCATTACTGAGGTGCTTGTTTCACGCCATATAAACTCTTTTTTAATCTGCACACCAGTTTCTCCTTAACTTTGAGCTCAAATCCTTGGCCCGCTATTCCATATATATCTCCTCCTCTAAATCACCATGGAGAAAGGCAATTTTCACATCTAGCTATTCCAAATGCAAATCTTCACCAGCCACAACACTTAAAACAGTACGAATAGAATTCATTTTAACAACTGGAGAAAAATCTCATCAAAATCAATGTCATTTTTCTATACAAATCATTTTATAACTAACCTAGATTTAAATCTTTTCTTACCTCCATCTTCCTCTTTAAGCCTATAAACCTGTTTGTTTGGTAAAGCCTTTTTACCTATAGGCAACTTACATAATTCCCAAGTCAGATTTTTTAGCAAGGAGTCCATTTCTTCTTTCATTGCAAGCTCCCACTGAACCTTTCTATCCACCTGCATAGCTTCATCATACCCTTCCAGTTCACTAGCATCTATTAACAAAATAGAATACAAAGAGGGAGAAAACCTTTCCAGAGGTCTACTTAGCCTTGTTGACTATCTAACATTCACTAGAGTTTGCGGTATTTCTTGTTGTTGTTGCAGAGCATGAGGAACCACTAGAACATCACTATTTGGAGTATCCAACACCATATAATCCTTTTCTTTCTTCTCATGCTGGTACAATTGATCCCTGTACAACACCTTCTCATTGAATCAGCATCCCTGCTTCTCACAATTTTTAAATTTTCAACATCCCAAAGCCTATAACCAAATTTATCAATGCCATATCCAACAAAGATACACTTTTTTGATTTTGCATCCAGCTTGATTCTATTTTTAGAATCTACATGTGCAAATGATTCACATCTAAAGGTTTTGAGAAAAGAATAACTCACCTTCTTACATGTCCATGATTCCTCTGGAATACCTCAGCCCAAAGGAACTGAAGGACCTTTGTTAATTAAATTTACAATGGTGTTGACAGCCTCTTCCCACATGTTTAAAGGTAGGTCAGCATGCAATCTCATGTTCCTTGCACGCTCCATTATTTTCCTATTCATGCACTCAGCCACTCCATTCTCCTGTGGAGTCCCTAGAACCATTTTCTGCCTACGAATTCCATTAAAGGAATAATAATCCTCAAATTCTTTGCTACAATACTCACCACCATTATCAAATCTAAGACATTTTAATCTTTTACCTCTCTCATTCTCAACCAAGCTTCTCCATTTCTTAAATGTTTCAAATACATTAGATTTATGCCTAAGGAAATAAATCCAAACCTTCCTAGTTACATCATCTATGAATGTAACATAATACCGAGAGCCATTGAGAGAAGATACCTGAGCTAGTCCCCATACATCTGTATGCACAAGGTCCAACTTTTCATCTTTCTTTCGCTTCCCATCCTTGAGAAAACTAACTCTCTTTTGTTTTCCATACACACAACTTTCACAGAAATCCATATTACATTTCAGACCCAGTAAAACTTTCTTGGAATGAAGTACCTTCATACCTTTTTGACTCATATGCCCAAGTCTGTTATGCCATAGTGTTGTCTCAGAACCTGCAACAACTATTTTAGTCTCTTCCTGCGAAATCGCAACAACTATGCATGAACCTTTTTTTTTTCTATGCAACAACTAAATATAACAATGCAACCTTCATCACCTAGCTACCCTGCTGAAATTAAATTCCTACTCAGCATTGGAATGTGCCTTACCTCTTGTAGTATATGATGATTCTCATTCTGCAACTTAATGTTGATTCTTCCCTTTCCAACAATCTGACAGGGTTCGTTATCACCCAAATAAACCAGCTCAAAATCCCCTTGGACATAATCAAGAAAATAACTTCTATGGGACGTAGCATGAAATGAGGCCCCTAAATCTAAAACCCATGAATCATCAGCATTATCTAAGGAAAGAATCAAAGCATCATCTTTAGACTTATTACTTACCACATTTGTCTCCTTATTGCCTTCTTATTTGTCTCCTTTATTCTTTTGAGACCAGTAATCTTTCTTTAGATGACCTGGTTTCCCACAGTACCAACAATCCTTCTATCCTCTGGATTGGGACCTCTTGTCCTTTGATTTTCCTCATAACTTCCCATGACCTCCAGAACCTTTTTCCTCTCTCCTTTGATCTGCCCCTACTTTCTATATTCAAAACACTACCTAAAGTGGATCAACCTAAGCTTTTCCGCTGCGTTTCCTCGCTAAGGATAACACCAACAACATCATCAAATTTCAAAGTATTTGAACTAGAGATAGAGTTAATTACAGCCATTAGCAAGCTATTCCAGCTTTCTGGCAAAGAACATAAAACTAAGAGAGCCCTCACCTCTTCATCAAATTTCACTTTTACAAAAGTTAACTGACTGGTAATCATATTAAACTCATTTAAATGATCTGTCATAGATCCACCTTCAATTATTTTTAGATTAAACAAATGCTTCATGAGAAATACCTTATTTGAGGCTGGGGGTTTTTCATACAATTTAGCCAAATCTTTCATCAGTTCATATGTTGACTTTGCTTCTGTTATATTGAATGCCACAGATGGTGTCAGGTATAACCAAATGGTTCCCAATGCCTTTTTGTCTAGAAGTACCTAATCCTCATCAGTCATTCTTGCTAGTTTATTGGCTATTCCTTCCAATGGCCTCCATAAATCCTTCTTATAGAGATAATCCTCCATCAGCATCTTCCATAACTGATAGTTTTGCCATTTGAATTTATCTAGCTTCAATTTACCCTCGTCTACCATTGCTCCCACTTAACCGTGAGACTCCCACTCAACCATGAGACCTTCCTGCAGACGATAATCAAACACAACCCACTATGATACCACTTGTTAGGAATTGCATGCAAAAGATATCACTTAAATGCAAATAAAGATTAAACAGAGGAATGAAAATACATGGAAATAATAACAACGAGAGACAATTTTTAACGTGGTTCACCCAAACTCAGGCTACATCCACCAACAAAGAGTCCAATATTATTATCTAGCAAATCAAACCAATTACAACCAACAATCCTTGCAACTCAATACCGCTGCAAATGCTATAATACAATATCAATGAAAACCCTAACCCTTAGCCAATTTTATCAATACTTATGTCAGTTACAAAATAGGGTTTTTTTTATGTCGGCCAGTAGAAAAATAACTCCCAACACCTTTATAAAATAATAGGCAATTTTTGCTTCAGGGGTGCTACCCCCAGTAGCCCACGCTAGGGGCGTTGCCCCCAGGCCCCTGTTGTGGGCTCTATTGGAAACAATGTAGATAACTGAGAGGGGATGAATCAGTTATCTTAAAACTTTTCTTCCTTTTTATTTTCTTTTCTTATTTTAGCAATTAGTGCAATATCAAAACATGAGAGCATAACCAAACATTGTTGAGTACTTGTGACTCAGATTACAAGCATCGGCGAGAGCTGTGTTTTGTCTCAGCGGTTTAGTCTCAGCAAGCACATTGTTCAGTGGTTTGTTCTTTGCATCGATGAGACGGTGTGTTGTGTTACTCTGACAGTTGGACATCGGCCTGATAGGCTCTATCGGCGCTAATTCGATGTTTCCTACCGATGGTCTAGAGTCTCACCGATCGGTTCAATGGTTCATTGGTTCAACCTGATCGGGCTAAGTGTAGCCATCGACTTTGCCTTGGATTGTTTCTCCGACCATTTGTGTCTGCCCGATGGTGATTTGTTCCTACGATGCGCTATCGGTGAAACGGGGTTCTTCGGCAAAGTTTTGTGTTCTCTCTCTGATTGCCTTGTGTTACTCCAATAAACTATTGAAGGTTGGTGTCGACAAGACCTCTTCGATCGATGCAGTGTTGAGACATCACTCTGACTATTATGTGTGTTACCAATGGAGGTTTGATATTGGCAAGACTAATGCTATCAGCCTTAGGTGGAATTCTTACACTGATGAGCTTGGTCTGTCCGATGGAGTTTGGCATCGGCAGAAGGAATGTTGTCAGAGAAGAAGGATGAAGTCACACCGAAGGCCTTGGTCTCTCCAATGGTTCGTTATTGTTTGACCAGCTGGGGTCGTCGGTGGCAAAAGCACCGACGATAGACTTACCATGTGTTTGTGCATATATGTTGTTGCTGTGTTTGTCAACTGATGCATGTGGGACTATTGAATATGAACGGTTGCGAATGGTTAAGAACAAACTGTCAACCAGAAGTTGTAACGATCTGAGGAAGGTGAACCGAATGTTCTCTTCTGTAATGTGACATGTTAAACGCATTGTAACATAGGAGTGTGTGTGAGAGGGGAGTGAGAACAAAGTTCGGGTGTAGGGTGATGTCCTGTACTGTATGCTATCTATGGCATGATAACAGTATGAAGGACTAACCTGAGTGCTGGAGAACTTTTATGCAGGGTTATGCTATCAATTATTCTTCTAGAGGAGCAAGATGTAAATCTTCATGAAAGGCTTAGTGCCAGATTTGTATTGTAACTATATTTTCTATTGCTAAATAATACAATGGCGATCTGGGCTTTTGGAGTGTGGGGTTTTTTACCCGTAAGGGTTTTCCCCACGTAAATCTGTGTCTTCTATTTTGTCTTTCATGTTTAATATTTTTGCTGTTGAAATTAGATCTTGTCGCTTGTATTTCTTCTAAGGGTCAATGTTGGAAATGTTCTATGTTTGTTTCTGCTTTGTGGCATAGTTGTGCGTGTTTTTTGAAGTGAATGAAAAGATTTTAAATCTGTCGAAGACACCATTGTTCTTAGAAATACGTTCTAAGATGCTCTCATTTCCTTTCAAGTGGTATTAGAGCCTTCTTCTGGAATCTACTTTGTTGCTCACATATGTACGTTTGTGTGTTGCATGTGTTTGCATGTAAGAGTTTCTAGTGTATAAGGTCTGGGTATTCCTTCTGTGATGATTTCTTAGTGTGACAGGCTTGAGGAAATCTGAAGGAATCATCTAATGTTTGATCCTTATTTTGAGTGAAGTCTAGCAGTTGATCTTGTTTTCTATTTTAGCAGTGCTTGAAGGATTGTGAAGATGAAGAGACTGGAGTTGGTCATGATGTGGCCTGAGGCTCTTAGTTGACAGTGTATAATCCTATTGCATGGGGTGGATTATGCATTGTGGTTGTGTCTTTGCAATAACCTTCATATTGGGTGTCTGTGTGAGAGGTTTCCTTGTGATATGAAGAAGTTTGTGTTGTTGCTCAGCCATGAAGAAATGTGCTTATGCTGGATATTTGTTCCTAGCATTGGAAAGAATTGTTTTTGTTGCCCTAGTTGCATAAAGGCTATGGAGTTGATCATTGGATGGTCTGAGAGCTTCTATAATAGCCTGATTCTCTCAGATGCATGTGCATGTTGGTGGTTGAGGAATTGGTCTACAAGTGGGCCTGAAGTTCTTGAACTGTTGTTTCCTTAAATGGATATTCTATACTTGCATGACTCAGAATCATGTTCCTTGGTTTTGCGGGGTTTCATAGTTTTTCCTAAAATCTATGGTTATGCATATTCATGATGGTCCATTTTTCTGGTTTAACTGTTATGGAGTTTATGTTGTAGACTTTTGAGTCATCCAGATGTGAAGTGGAGTGGATGTGCATGGGTGTTTTTCAAACATAGTGGTTTTGCAGGTTTTACATGGTCAAGAGAAAAACTTGTGGTTTTTTGAAGCTACAGTTAAGCTATTTTCTAGACCCTATTTTTGGGGTGTTGCTGGATGAGATAGTTGTAGTCTTGTGGGAGTGTTGGTACATGATAAGTCACTCAGCATTTTTGTGGTGATACTAGATTCCTTGACTATGGTGCTCAGGTTGTGGACTGATTTGGCAAATCGGATTGTAAGTAATCTGGTGTTTTTTGTCATGTTGTCTACATGGTTATTTACCTCTTGAGATCTTAGTTTTGCAGTTTTCAATGCGATAGTGAGTTTGTGTGGTGCATTGATTGGATCTATGAGTTATGTAGTTTTGTGGGCTGGCCACCTATTAAGCTACAGTGAGATGATTCAGATATGGACTGTCTATATTCATAAGATCGTTCAATGTTTATGCAGACTTGTTAGCTAGCCTTATTTGTGGTCACTTGTGCATTGGTGTGATTGCATTGGGATAAAAGGGTGGATAATGTAAAGTACCTGAATAGACAGTTATCTATAGCATGTGTATCATGATGTCATGTATAGCTTGGATACACAGTTCAGTGTAAGCTTTTGACAGTGATGTTATATTTTCTTGATATGGAGATCTTGGTGCCATTTGGTTTTTTATTGATGTGTTAATATGTGGACCTAGAAGATTTTCAGATGAGAAGATGTTTGGTCATGTTGCTTGGAAAGCTCAGTTGCCACAATTTAGTGGGAGCTTTAGCAATGACTACAGTTTCATCACTTAGTGATGGATGATCTTCTTTAGTGTTGCAGATGTTACTAGGAGGAGCTCTTAGATCCTGTTGCTGCAAAAGGGTTCTTTCGCATCTGCAGGGGCACTATTTAAGGATGTGTAACATCTTGGAATCATGGATGATTCATGAAATCCTTGGCTGAGGTGTTGGTGGTGCTTGACAGGTGATGTTGGTTTAGAGTTTGGTTTGTTTCATGTCATGGTATTCTCTTGTTTTAAGCATTTGAGTTTTGGCATGATACATTGCTCTTGAGACCATGGTTATGTTCACCTAAAGCATGGAATCTCCAAAGGGGGATGGTAAGATCATGATGTCATGATAAGTTCCTGATTCAGATGATTGGAGCTTTGACAATGGTCTGGTAACTTCTCTATGTTTGGGTACATTTATTATTTGCTTGATTACTCCATAGTGGTGTAGTGATGCAGGTGGAGTTTAGCATGAGGTGAAGGTACTCATGGATACATAGAGAATAAGGTGAGACTGTGTATGTTGTGCTTAATCAGAGTTTGTAGCAGGAAGTTCAAGGAGTCTTTACCTTGGTTGAATGTGAATTCAACAAAAGATCTAGAGGAGATTGTTCTTGGAGAAAGTCTTTGGGACTTAGATATCTAGGAAGAACATTCTCATTCCCCACTCTTGGTCTACTCGACAAGTTTCACTTGAGAGGTATTGCCCATTGTTTCTCTCAGGTGCTTTATGATTTCTTTCATAGATATGGATCTTGAACTGCTTATATATGGTTCTGGAGGATTCATTGTGAGAGATGGATAGCATGATTAATCTCCTTGTGCATTTGAGTTTAAGATATTATTCATTGATGAGAACAGTTAGGAGATGGTTTTATGGGCTGATTTCCTAAAATGGGAAATGGATTAGTTTGATCTTCTTTAGATTGAGAAGCTTACATCTATGTTGATTTCTTATTTGATCTCTTGAGATTGAATGTTTGTTTGGGTGTTGTTATGCTATTCTCTTTGGGGTGTTTTGAAGGAGATCATACTTGACATAGTTGGCATTCAAAGGTGTATGTAGAAGGATTGTCTACAGGTATATGATGTGCAGTGTTTCTCTTGGTCTCAGTTATTTTTCTGATGGTGTGTTTCACATTACTTTGGTTTGAGGTTTTGTTCGGAGCTATTGTGATCAATAGTTTGTGGTCATGTGCTTTCACTTATGTTCTTGGGTGATAGCATGAAGGTTTTGTTATCTCTTTCATTATTGGGTGTGAAGAACTTGAGAGATTTCTGGACTGGTATTGAGATGTACAAGTTATTGATTTACAGATTTTGCATATCATGGTGGATGTTTCCTTGGTACTACATGATGTTTACACTTACAATGTGATGCTATTGGTGGACTTTGTATGCCATGATCTTTTTCAGATTTGCATTACCCATGCAGTGGGAGTTCTTGGATGTGTTTAGTCTTCTTCGACTAGTTGACACATAGAGCTTGTATTTGTAGTTGATGGGTGCATATGTAGGTGACATGAGTCTGCTGATGTTCATACCTTCAAGGTATGAGTGATTGGATGTTTTAGCACTGGCTGTGTGTGCTATTTTCAGTCACGTGGGTTTTGTTCAGTTGGATGGGTGTAGTTAGTTTCTGATTGTTGTTCTAGCTGATGTTCTATCTTGTTTTTGGAGGATGTTTTCATGGCTGTGTTCTGGAAGCTTTGAAGTTGGTTATGTTGGAGCTTCTGTGTAGCTTGTGAGCACAGTGGAGTGGAGGCAGTATCAACTTTGGCTCTGTGCGTTGATGGTTTCCTGTAATTCCTTCGTCAAGTGGGAGAATGTTGAGTACTTGTGACTCAGATTACAGGCATCAGTGAGAGTTGTGTTTTGTCTCAGCGTGCACATTGTTCAGTGGTTTGTTCTTTGCATCAGCAAGATAGTGTGTTGTATTACTTTGATAGTTGGACATCGGCCTAACAAGCTCTATCGGCGCTGCTTCGATGTTTCCTACTGATGGTCTGGAGTCTCACCAATCGGTTCAATGGTTCATTGGTTCAACCTGATCGGGCTGAGTGTAGCCATTGGCTTTGCCTTGGTTTGTTTCTCTAACTATTTGTGTCTGCCTGATGGTGATTTGTTCCTACGATGCGCTATCAGTGAAACGGGGTTCTTCGGTGAAGTTTTGTATTCTCTCTGATTGTCTTGCGTTACTCCGATAAACTGTTGAAGGTTAGCATCAGCAAGACCTCTTCGATCGGTGCAGTGTTGAGATGTCACTCTGACTATTATGTGTGTTACTGATGGAGGTTTGATATCAGCAGGACTAATGCTATCGGCCTTAGGTGGAATTCTTACACCGATGAGCTTGGTCTATCCGATGGAGTTTGGCATTGGCAGAAGGAATGTTGTCAACGAAGAAGGATGAAGTCGCACCGAAGGCCTTGGTCTCTCCGATGGTTCGTTGTTGTTTGACCAGCTGGGGTCGTCGGCGGCAAAAGCGCCAATGATAGACTTACCGTGTGTTCGTGCATATATGTTGTTGATGTGTTTGTCAATTGATGCATGTGGGACTATTGAATACGAATGGTAGTGAATGGTTAAGAACGAACTATCGACCGGAAATTGTAACAGTCTGAGGAAGGCGAACCGAATGTTCTCTTCTATAATGTGACATGTTAAATGCATTGTAACATAGGAGTGTGTGTGAGAGGGGAGTGAGAACAGAGTTTAGGTGTAGGGTGATGTCCTGTACTGTATGCTATCTATGGCATGATAATAGTATGAAGGACTAACCCGAGTGCTGGAGAACTTTTGTGCAGGGTTATGTTGTCAGTTATTCTTCCAAAGGAGTAAGATGTAAATGTTCATGAAAGGCTTAGTGCCAGATTTGTATTGTAACTATATTTTCTATTGTTGAATGGTGATCTGGGCTTTTGGAGTGTGGGGTTTTTTACGCGTAAGGGTTTTCCCCACGTAAATCTGGGTCTTTAGTTATGTCTTTCATGTTTAATATTTATGTTGTTGAAATTAGATCTTGTTGCTTGTATTTCTTCTAAGGGTCAATGTTGGAAATGTTCTATGTTTGTTTCCGCTTTGTGGATAGTTGTGCGTGTTTTTTGAAGCAAATGAAAAGATTTTAAATCTGTCGAAGACACCACTGTTCTTAGAAATACGTTATGAGATGCTCTCATTTCCTTTCAAACATAAGAGAAGAAATGAAATTGACACACATAACACAAGGATTTTAACATGGAAACCTTGTTAAGGGAAAAACCACGAGGTGACTAACCCAAGATTGTATTCTCTGTTAAAAGAATAAAGGAGTAGAAATGGCACTTGCCAGTTAGGGCTCACTGCCCAAGTACACTGCTCACAAGAGGCACACTGTCTACAAAACTTACAGAAGATATCCAAGTATTTGAACTGATGAAAAGCATCTACATATGCAAGAGTTTAGTTCTAGTTAGGCACAATATACTGATCTGGTGCATTTCTTTCTTCCTCTACTCAGTGTTGCTATTTTGTCACATTCCAAACTTGAATTGCTGTCCACACACTTATCTCTACTTTTCTTCACACCTTTCTCCTTTAACCAATGTCACACACACTCTCACAAGCTTGAATCTATCAGATATATATATCTGCATTAAGAATTTTCTTCAACTTCTTATTCGGCAATAAGAACACTTGAGATATTTGCAAGTTATTGATTTGTCCGCTGAATCCATGCTTGATTAATGATGCGCATCAAAAACTTAGGCATAGAAGATTTTACTCATGTTAGCCAATAATGTATAATGCCACAAATTTCTTGATCAACACCTTTTACACATCAGGAATGAAATCTGATACTCTGTCGATTAGTTCTTCCTCTGTCTGCTCTACCTAACTGGAACCCAACACTCAGATGCTCATATCTTTTTCATGCTTTATCACCAGAGGCTAAATCTTTGGAATACAATAGTCATGATACCCCTCTTGACTTGTCTACGTCCGCAACTTACTGAGTTACACCATCTAAGAGATTCGGACTTGATTGTTAGACCATGTTACATACTTTGTTCTTGTCCACTGGACCAAAACAATCTTCAATCTGACTTCCAGTATAGGCATATTATGTACTGCGGATGTGTGGGATAGATTTTGTTGCCATCAATGACAACACTAATGAGTCCTAGCAGTGTCTCTTGCCAACAATCTCCCCCTTTGGCATTGATGGCAATACTTAGTGAAAAATGACTAAGTGTCGCAGTAACTCCCCATTTGCTTGTGCTCTATTTCTTTACATTGCTTTACTGGAGCTCCCCCTTTGCTAGATTCCTCATTTTTCACTACTCTTCACTCCCCCTTTGGCATCAATGGCAAAGGGTGGGAACCGCTTACAAAATTGTGCAAAAACTATTATATACATGGCCGCATATGTACATACAAATCATATGTTATACTTACATATACTTAAGTATATCCGCAAAGGTTGTCTTCAACTGTACAAACCCTGTGGACCAACTCCTCTTCATTCTATCCAAAATGGAGATGTGTCCACTTAACAAAAATGCATATGCTTCTGCCCTCTTCAAATCTGTTGGATCACTAGTCTGAGCTGTACTTTGTGCATCTATCAAGGCATCATGCATTGCCTCTAACTTAGGGAGGATTATTCCCCTAAGTTCACCCATTCTATCCATCAGATTCCTCTTCTCCTTAACTAGTTTCTTTATCTCATTTATGATAACAACTGCTTGACATTCTTGGTTTACCATAGAGATGGTAAGAGGATCAAAATTCTGGGACAAGCTTAACAACTTTTCTTCTTGTTCTTTCATCTTCTTTTCAATGTCCACTGAAACTTTAGGCCAAGATAAACAAAATTTATATATATCTCCTCCATCCTTAAGGGCATTTTCAATGCTCTTTATTCCAATGTCTAAGGTTTTTCTGTCATTGTTAATTAGTCCTTGTACCTCACTGAACCTTTTTTCAGAGAACTCTTTTCAGACCTTAGTTTCTGCCAATTTTTTAAGAGATTCAAAGTGAGAGTTGACAAAATTAACCAAGTTTTTCAAGTTACCTCAGAAATGTCATAGAGAAAGAAACCTGTGGTGGTCTCTTTAGTAGTCATAGAGAAAGAAACACCTTTCATTTTGTGTGAAACAGGAGTAGGGCAAGCTTCCTCAGAAACGGCCAGATCAAGGGGGTCGAGATTGGCAGGAACCTCACAACTAGGAGTCTGAATTGGCTTAGGCAGCTCCAAAGCAAGATGAAAATTATATAAACAAAGGATAAGACCTTGCTAAAAACCCTCTAAAAATCATGTCCCTTTGCACCAAGGTCTTATCCTTTGTTTATATAATTTTCATCTTTCTTTGGAGCCGCCTAAGCCAATTCAGACTCCTAGTTGTGAGGTCCTGCCAATCCTGACCCCCTTGATCCGGCCGTTTTTGAGGAACCTTGCCCTACCCTTGTTTCACACAAAATGAAAGGCATTTCTTTCACTATGACCACTGAGGAGACCACCACGGTGAAGGATACTCATACTTTTGGTCAACACATAAATTTTTAGAAAAATAATGTGTATTTCTTCAACACTCAGAATGATCTCCAGAGAAAAATTATTAACATAATCAGTTGTGCTGAGGCTAATCTTCTTGTTGTCTTTCTTGGCCTTCCTCTAACTATTAAAGAGGTCTCTCCAGGATTTTGGAATGGAATTTTGGAATGAACTCAAAAGAAGTTGATTGGTTGGAAGGGGAAGCTCCTGAGTAGTGCTGGTAAATTACAGCTCTTACGAGCTTCTCTTCAAGGTATTCCTACTTATTTTCTATCTCTTTTTAAAATGCCTAGGTTTATTGCTGACAAATTGGAGAAGATCCAAAAAAATTTCTATGGACAGGTGTGGAAGATAAAAAGAGAATGTCTCTGGTTAGTTGGGAGAAAGTCTGCCTTCCCAAATCTCATGGGGGTCTTAATATTAGATCTATAAGAAATATGAATAAAGCCCTCCTTACCAAAATTAACTGGAATCTAGTCCATAGCCATAAAGAATGGTTGGCCATTATGTAAGCTAAGTATTTGCATGGGACTGACAATCTTAGTTTCCTTTATCAGGAGGGGCTTCCTCAGGGCTCTGTTATTTGGAACAAAATGTTGAAGTCTAGAAGCTTACTCAAACAAGGGCTTAGGTGGGAATTGGGGAATGGTAATTCTATAAATTTTTGGGAGCACACTTGGGTTGTTGATAAGACCCTTGCTGCTCATGGGGATTATGGGATTGTTGTTGGCATTGCCAAACAGTTTTTTAGGTCAAAAAATTGTCATTATATTCATATTGAGAATGGTATCAGACTTTGGAAAAATCTTCTTGATTGTTGTGCTCATCGCCCTGAGTTTATTCCTATGATGAGTTCTATTCAACAAATGTTGCTGGGTGTCAGAATCCCTCTCTTTCCTAGGGAAGATGAGTTGTTTTGGTGGCCTGATAAGAGAGGTTGTTTTTCAATTAACTCTGCTTACCATTTGTTGATCCCTGATGTTCATAAAAATGAGCTTTGGAGGAAAGTTTGGAATTATAAGCTTATTCCTAAAGTTAATATGTTTTGGTGGGCTATTGTTCATAATAAAATTTTAACCCAAGATAATTTGCAGAGGAGGGGATTCACCCTGGTGAATAGGTGTTTCTTTTGCCTTAAGGAGGAGGAAATTGTTTCTCATTTAATTCTTCATTGTGATTTTGTCATGGATTTGGAGTACAATTTTGTAGAACTTTGGCATTCAATGGGTTTGTAATCTTGATATTAGGGAAGTCATTTCTAATTGGTGTCCTACTTTTTCACATCCTTGGCTTGTGGAGCTTTGGAACCAAACTCTTCCCTTCCTTGGTTGGACGTTATGGAAGGAACGGAATAATAGAATATATAGGGAAGCTGTCAAGGACTCCTCTCAAGTCTTTCAATCTCTCTCTAAGCTCCTAATTGAAAGTGTTGTTAGCTCCCACATCAAAACTACTGATAAACCTCTTACTCGAGAGGAAGAACAAATTGCAGTCAATTGGAGAATTCTTAACCAAATTCTAGCATATGATAACTCTAAACAGATTCAGAGATTAAATACTAGATGGATCCCTCTGAGGCCTCATTGGTTCAAACTTAACTTTGATGGAGCTTCTAAGTCTAATGGTAAGGCTAGTGGTGGTGGGATTATCAGGGATGACAAAGGGGGCCTGGTTGCTGCCTATGCTGGTGGGATAGGTATTCAAAGTAATAATTATGCTGAAGCCTCTACTCTCTTATAGGGGATGAAATTGGCTATTTCTCTTGACATTCTACATTTGCATATCCAAGGGGATTCAAAACTGATCATTGATGCAATTACTAATGCGTCGGCATGTGGGTGAAGACTCAAGGATATTATTGTGGATATCCAAATCCTAGTCCAGAGGATCTCTGAGTGGAACTTTCTCATATTTATAGAGAGGTGATGGGGTCACTGATGCTCTTGCTGATTATCGTCAACAATTTACGAATTGGCGATGTTGGTGCCAATTTAAAAATATTCCTACTAATATAAGGGAACTGATTCAAAAAGAGATGACTTGTCAAGGATGACTCATCATAGAGAGGGTGCTAGCTTGTTTAGTCAATTTTTTTGGTCGTTGATGATGTGTATTTTAAAGTACGGGCTCTATTGTACTTCTTTGTATAATGTCATTTCCACATTATATATTACTCGTGTTAAGGTGAGTTGGTTATATGGTAATCATAGGAAATTAATGATTATCATTTTCAAGCATGGGAAGGGTTGGCATCATTTGGAGTTTGGGAAGTCACTCCTGAATAATGATGACTCCTGCAGCCTCATTTACTATTTCATTATTCCTTCCCAAGCTGTTAGAATTACCTTCCACAAATACTCTATGAATTCTCAGCTCTATGTTTTCTATGTCTTGGAGAGAAAGGAGAGAATGGGGGGAGACAGGATTCGTACAGAGCTAATTTCCTGCTGTGAATTCAAGGATAATGTTGTGGTTTGGCATTATTGCAAGGAAGGTGGCATTAGCCCTTTTCTGGAGTGCCTGAATGGGTTTGATGAAAATTTGTCTGTGTAATTTGCCCGTTCCTGGCAAAATCGCAGAGTTACCGTAGGAAGAATTGGTTTTGAAATCTCTGAGTAAGTCATTGCCATGGAGACTAATCTTTCTACTAAGGGTACTAAGTTGCAAAGGAAGGCGAAGGTGGCTCATCATTTAAAGCAGAAGCTTTTTTTGGGGAAAGGAGAGGAATTAGTTCCCTACCAGGGAGGGTTTGAACGGGCCAAGCTGCAGAGTCGTGGGATGAGATGTGCTTTCTTCTCATGAAATACTTCACATTGGAGGGTCAGTTTACCAGGTTTTACAATTATCACCTCCCTCTGCTTAATCATTTCAGGTGTAATGCTCTTATTAGTTTCCCTTTCTACTTAATGTCATCCCTTGAACACTTTGTTTTTAGGGATAAAGCTAAGATGGATAAAAAACCCTCTAAAAAGCTTGTCCCTTTGCACCAAGGTCTTATCCTTTGTTTATATAATTTTCATCTTTCTTTGGAGCTTCCTAAGCCAATTTAGACTCCTATTTGTGAGGTTCTTACCAATCCCGACCCCCTTGATCTGGCCATTTCTGAGGAACCTTGCCCTACCCCTGTTTCACACAAAATGAAAGGGGTTTCTTTCTCTATGACCATTGAGGAGACCACCACGGTGAAAGATACTCATACTCTGGCCTATAAAGGGAGTGTGAAAAGTAAGAAGAGAAAACTCAGGGAGTTGGATGAGGATATTATGGGGGACTCTGTGGGGACCCATAAGAATCTGAGCAGTGACCCTGTGGGACCTAGTAATAAACACAAAGCTAATTTGTCTGCTAAAGATAAGAAGGAGGGCTTCTCTTCTGGGGTAAGGAGGTCAGGTAGGATTGCTGGTAAGCTTACCCCGCAAGCTAAACTGATTGACTACTCTGAAAGTGCTTCTAATGCCTCCACTCAAGGGGATGATCAACTGAATTCCAAAGACATTGATGTTCAAGAGATCTCTGAAGATGATGCGGGTAAGAATGAAAGGAAATAGGTTGATGATTCGGGAGGTGCTGACAGTGATCCTATGGATAATGCTAGTGAAGGGGAGAGGATGATCATGGAGGAGGTTGGTGAGGAGACTGAGGAAGGGGATGACCACAGGCATGATCTTGCTATCCTGAGGGGTCATGTGGATGATCTGGAGCAAAAGGTTTCTTCTATGGGAGAGCTCATAAGTAGTGTGCTCAGTCGTATGGCGATGCTTAACCTCTCTCTGTTACAAGAACTTGGGACTTGTGCTAATGAAGAGGAGGAGAAGAAATTCAAGAAACTTGATGAATTTGTTGAATTTATGGCTAAAGGCTGGGAGAATGTATCTCCTTAGTTCTATTACTTTTTATGTTGTCTATCTACTGCTACTTACTATCTATTGTTTATAGGTTGTATATGCTGTTTATGTTGTAGTTGGTCTGGTGACTCTTTTTTTGCTTGAGCCTCTGTGGTCTCTTTTTGTCTTAATGTAAGGGTTTGGCCCCTAGTTTTTCCCGACTTATATAATCAAAAACAAATATAAGGATTCACATAAGGTAAATGACAAATTTACACACTGATTCCATGAATTTAACATAAACACAACACAAAGTCAACACAAAGTTATAATGGTATGATCTTAAATCAATTGTCAACACAAGACATGATTAAGGTGGGAAAACCATAGTAGTGGTTGAGATACATTCCTCCCATTAATTTCACCTCTCATTCATCAAAGTAAAGAACAAAACTCATTTTATCCTATAGTAGTGAATGAAGAAAACCTCTTTGAATTTTTCATATTGCAAGCCTTGATAAATCAATGTTTAAATTTCAACTCAATGTGGATCCTAAAGGAAGCTAGATGGTGGAAATGCTTCCTACACTATTTTATGAGGAGAGAAGTTCAAAGAAACTATGAGCAAACAATCTCAAAACAATAACACAACAATGTACAATAACATAACACAAATTATATCTTGGGAAAACCCTTTAGGGAAAAACCTAAGAGAAAAAGTGTCAGTTTATTTATGTATAATTTAGTAACAATATGTTTACAATACAATATTTAAAGAACATCCACTCTCATGCATAAGCACCAACTATATCTAGAGAAATTTCAATAGCATAACCTTCCTAGAAATACAAGTGATACAATCTCCATCCCAAACACTAAATAAGTAGAGTAAGCCTAGACCACAAACCATAAGTGGTGTTACAAAACCATGGGCCAAGATTCTATGGGCTAAACATGGCATGTAGATATAGGGCTCAAAATCCAATACCCCTCCATGATGGGAAACTTGCTAAAAATAAGATGTAACTCCCATGTCATGAATTTATCATAATCCACCACCAAATTTGGGCACTCCACTTTGGACTCATTATCTCCATTGAAAGATACTATATGACACGTCATCCTTACGCATCATAAGTTGGTCAAACATTCATAGTCCACCATGTAACATCCCTTTTACATTCTCTTACATGTATCATAGAATCTCTTACATCTTACACATCTTAGAATGTCATAAATGCTCTTGCACATCTTGCATGACATAGATGTTCTTACATACAAGTCATATCACAAAATACACATGCATAAATGCCACCTCAAATGGGATGCCTTTTCTATGTGGGCATAATAAAATAAATACAAATAAATTAAATAATGGAACATTAGGATTGCAAGGTGCATGACACCTATCCCAAAATTCTCCCACTTGTCATATACCTTACAAGAGTAAAAAGGGAAACACCAACAATCTGTGAACTATCTACTAAGGTCCATAAGGGCCATATACTTTTTACAACATATAAATTTCTCTATGCTTGACAAACACTTTTCTAACATTTACCAAAGTGTTAGTCAACTTTCTCTAGTACAACCCTCCCATCCTCCACCATGTCATGAGAAAAATGATATTGAACATCAATATGCTTTGTTCACGCATGAAAAGTTGGGTTCTTGGATAAACTTATGAAACTATAACTATCACAACCAATCTACATTATTCCCTAACTTAGCCTAACATTCAAACACAACCTATGAAGCTAGACTACCTCTTGAGAGGCATGAGTAACTACCATGTACTCTACATATGTAGTGAAAACATAAACCACAACCTATATCTTGTTCATCCAACTTATTGCACCACCAAATAGGATAAAAGCATAGCCATTGGTTGACCTCCTACTATCAACAACTCTTGCCTAATTTGAGTCCATAAACCCATGAATCTCAATTGAGTGCTTTAGGTGATCCAAAACATCAGCAACATTGCTACATGCATGCTTCAAGTTTATGTCTTGATAACAAATAGAGTACTCTAGATTATCCCACAAATATTTGAAGACTCTCTTCATTGATACCCAATGATCCTTACCAAGATTAGCCATGAACTAACTCATGACTCCCATCACTTGGGTGATTTCTAGTTTGGTGGAGACTAAGGCTCTCGACCACACTAGCATAAAGAAGAGATCTTGTGTCCTTTATCTCACTAGGTGTCGATGAACACTACTCAACTGATAACTTTATTTTTATTGAAACAGGAACACTCATTGATTTACAATCTACCATGTTGAACCATTGAAAAATAGAGTCAACATACTTCCTTTGTGTCAACTAAAGTTTTATTTTATCTATATCCCATTTGACCTCCATCCCTAAGATAAACTTAGCAACCTTGAACTCCATTTCAAACTATAAAGAAACCGAAGATTTCAAGTATGTAATCATGCCCCTTAAGAATGTTACCAAATATCAACATATCAACAACATATAGAGCGATAACAATAAAATGATCACCATCCTACTTATAATAAACATAGTGATTAAATTTGTACCCCATAAATCCCAACCTTAATACATAAGAATAAAACTTTTGATACCACATTCTAGGTGACTATTTAAGACCGTAAAGAGATTTCTTTAATTTACTGACTAATGATTCATTAACATTTACTATGTAGTGCTCAAGTTGTGTCATGTAGATCTTTTTGTCCAAATTTCCATGTATAAAAGTTGTCTTCACATCCATCTACTCAACCTCAAGTTCAAATGCCATAGTAATAGCGAACAAGAATCTAATGGACAGGATCTTTGCAACTATAGAAAAGCTCTTGCCAAAATTTATTCCCTCATCCTAGGAATATCCCTTAGCAACCAACCTTACTTTGTACTTCTCCACCTACCTCTTGAACTAAACTTCTTGAAAACCCATTTACAACCAACAAGTTTCCAACCCTTAGGCAACTAAACTAGATCTCATCTACTATTCTTATTTAGTGTAGCCATCTACTCATCCATGGCCATCTTCTAAGATTCATTGTCATTCATTTCCATTCCCTCTTGTACAATTTTACACTCATTGGTCTCAGTAGATAAATAAAAAATACATTTAAAATTAGGTGAGCTATACCTCTCTAGTTGTCTCCTTTATTGAGTGGATCTCCTCACAAGTCAAGGTGGAGGTTCTTCATCTAGTATTTTAGAGATCTTAGTACTATCCTCCTTATTTGGTCTACCCTAAACCTTTGGTTTAGTCTCAGAAGAAACCTCCTTAGTCTTTGGCTATAGGTGCACTACTAACTTCACAATCTCCTTTGGTTTCTCAACTATAGGAGAAGGCCTAGTCTCTTTGAAGATCACATTCTAATTGTAAAAAAAATAGTCACAGGATCCCAAAGCTTTTCTCACTACACATTGTCACTACAGTCAATGAAAATACATTTAATGGCTTTGAAGTCCAACTTAGGCCTCTTCTCCTTAGGCAAATGAACATATGCTTTGCAAGAAAAAAATATACATGTTGAAAGTGAGGATTGCCCATCTAAACCTCCATTAGATTTTTTTCAAAAAGCGTTGATGTAGGAGATTTATTAATTAGATAACATAGGGTACTAATTGCTTTTATCCAAATTTTTTATTCAAATTGGCTCCATTAAGCATACTCCTAGATCTTTCCATCAATGTCCCATTCATCCTATCCACAACTCCATTTTTTTGAGGGGTGTATGGAGTTGTCATGTGCTGCACAATACCATTTTACTTATATAATCTATCAAACTTTGTAGAAAAAAATTCTATGCAATTGTCTATTCTTAACACCTTGATTTTCCTTTATGTCTGGTTCTCCACAAGGGCCTTAAACTCCTTGAAGTGACTAAAGACCCTAGATTTATGATTCAAAAAATAGACCCATGTCCTCTTGAAGAAATCATTAATAAAGGAAACATAATACAAGTATTTTATAAGTGAAGGTACATCAATTGTACAAAAAACATCACTATAAATAAGATCCAAAATCCCTACCAATTTATCAAGGCTTAAATAAAACTGAACACAAATTTTCTTTCAATATATACAATGTTCATAAAAGTCAAAATCAAGGGAATAATCAATCAACCACTCTACAAGATTTTTATTTTTCAAGGCTATAAGGCATCTCTCTCAAATGTGGCCCATGTGCTCATGCCACAACGTAATGTTCTAACTAACTTTCTCTCAAAGGTAAAAGCATGACTAAGAACCCACACTACATGTCTAAGTGAACTAGAGTTGGACAATGGAGGTTCTATTGTCAAAGGTGTCAAAGGTGAAGATGCTATAGATCTCTTCACTAAGGTACAACATAACTATTACATTGTATATCCATACTAGCATCAATGTGAAAAAGAGTTTGAATCTAAACTCCCTCCATAACACCATAGAACCATGAACCATCTTACACCCTTCCTTTCCAAAGACTATCTACACACCCACATAATTCATATTGCTAGCAAATAATAGGTTCTATGTCAAAAATGGGAGGTATAAAACTCATGAGATTTCTTTGATTCTCCAATCAAAGAATTTGATCTTGACTGTACTATGTCCATGAATATTGAGGAAAGAGTTATCTCTGAGGTAAACTTTTCCATCACTAAAACTCTTGTAGTTAGAAAACCATTCCATGTGAGGAGTCATGTGGAAAGAAGCTCCAAAGTTGATAATCCATGCACCCTCTTATGCATGCACAACCAAGGTGCAATAAATATATCATAAGTATCATCTTGAGAAGACTTGGATTAGAATCATCATATTTTTTGTTGTCATATTTCTTCTTCTTCTTGAAGTCTTTCTTTATGTGGCCTATTTTTCAATAGTTCCAATATTTGACTTTGGACCTACTAGAGGAGTTAGATCTACCTCTATACTTAGATTTCTAATCCTTTTTCTTTTATTGCCCTTTTATTTTTCTTTCAATCTTCTATGAAGAACCAATGCATCTTTAAAAGAATCCAAAGTCTTCCATCTCATCTCCTCTAAGAGAATAGCACACACCACCTCTTCAAGTGTAAGCTTGGTGGCTATACTACTAATTTCCATCACCAAGTTGTCCCAAGAATATGACATAGAACCCAATAATGCAATGCACCAATCTTCATTATCCATTTACACACTAATGGATTTAAACTATGTCACAATGGTGTTGAAAGTATTTAGATGTTTCAAAAAGGAGTCACCATCACCCATCTTCAGAGAATAAAGATTATTCCATAGAAAGATATTTAGCTTGGCAAAGGTTACCCAACTTCTTCCATAGTGATTTCATGGTGGCCTCCAAAGAACTGAGTCCACCAAATAGAGCCTAATTAGGATTCTATCTCTCTAATCCAACACCTCCCATTCTTCCCTAAACTAGACATTAAGTGGTATTCAAGACTCTAAAGCATGTGTAGTGTCTATGTGTGTTGTTGAAAGAGCTTCTTAGTTTTCTATAATTTTGTGGATTCCAATTTATTTTCTTCTTTAGATTTAAGTTGTTTTTTTCATACCTTGGAGTGTAAGTTTGAGTATTTCACCAGGGATAATAGTAGGGGGGTGCTGACAAACAACAATAATTCTATAACTAATTATGTTTATTCTTCTCCATCCTCACTTATAAAACTTGTAATAAACTTTTTAGTATTTTAATCAGGGTTAATTGTAATATTGAGCTGGAGTAGTCAAGGCCTGAAAATACTAAAATAGAAAAGAAAAAGTTGAAGGGTCTCCATACTCTATACAATGGATCATTATCAAACAATAAGATGATCACTTAGCCCTATATTGTAGTATGCAAAGATATACCTCATAGAACAAGTTAGAGGTTAGTTTTTCTTAGTAATTTGAAGATTTTGTACTAAATTCCCTTTTAATGACATAAAAAGTTGGGATGGTGTTACTTGTTCTTGAGAGAAAAGATGCTTTGTAGGTTTTGATGACCCAAACACAAAAGATATATACAAGAGGTATATGAGACATTGAGGTTGTGGCTATTCTTTAGGGTACCACTTTGTCATTAGATGTTGAATGGAATCCATTGAATATAAATTATAGTCTAAAACAAGGAATGTTGCCTTTTTGGACGAGAAGGGTAATCTATAAAGAGAATTGAGAAGATTGAATTTGAAAATTCTATGAAGTATTTTTCAAGAATATCAAGATGGTAATTCACAATATGGTAGTTAAAATAGTGTTAAATTGGAAATTTTAGAAATGTCATTTTACAAGGAACACCAACTTGATTGTATATGAAGATCAATAGGAGGAGACAAAAAATGCTCTGCATATGTCATTATCACTTGGTCTTAGGTTCAAAACCCACTCAACATAGATATAACATTTTTTATGCTTTTAATAACAAAAGAACCATAGGTCACAAGTGGAGATAATTTAAATAAAAAGGAAGGTGAGTTTCAAGTGAGTGTGAGACCATGATGGGATAAATAGTGGCAATGGTGAAAAATTACATGAAAGTGTTAACCAAGATCATGAAACTTTTTTAGGCTTAAATTTTCAAATTTTTTGGCTTGGTAAGTCAAATCAAAATGGTTATCCATTTTTACAAAACAAATATTTGTTTTGTTAAAAAAGAGATATCCATTTCTTATTTAAAATCTACCCCTAAAAATTGCCTCTAGATTGCATTAGAATTAAGCTTGAGAGTTTGAAAGCTATCTTTTCCATGCAAATCATAGGTTGGGAGGTCTACATGGACTTTCCTTGACTTCACCCTTGATGTTGACTGACTATTTGTATTCAAATTTAATAAAATGAAAAGGGCATATATGAGAAACTTGTAGGATTCATATATGCCTCATTATAATTTCAATATTAATTATTATTAATTTTCTATATACACTATATGTGTATTCTTGATAGATATACATATTGAAAATGACCATAACCTTCAAATCAGTTATCCTTTTTTAAATATGAAAGATGTGTCACATTTTAAGCTTCATTGGGCATAGATAATTTTAAAAAAATAAATTTCATATTTTTGACCAAGCTAGGTTGGCCTTAATTTTATTTTTTAATTTTTTAAAAAGGTACTAAAAAATTCATAAATAGTTTATTTATTTTAAGAAAATCACAAGCCATGTTTATGGGTAATAAAAATATGCACCACATCTACTCATGTGTCCTTTACTTATATCCAGAGTTTGAATAAAAAATATTTTTTTTCTCATACTTAGGTTGGCCAGAATGACAGCTATTAATCCATAAAACTACATTCAATTTCCTACAACTTTTCTATTACCTTTTTTTAGATTGTGTAGACAATCCTTCAATTTTTCACATGAAGTTACTTAAGTCTACTTTTTACATTTATACTGTCACTTAAAGGTATTGTTTGCCTTGTCATGATCTTGCATTTGCTCTTGCTCATAAGCGAAGGATAATATAAATATAGTGTGTCTATGGTGCTTATTAAATTTACATGAAATTTCAATTTTAATATTGACAAGTGCTATAGAGCAACTAGAGTTCTCACCTAAATATTGTAGTGTGGCTTGTAAGAAGCACATGTGGTTTAGGGGAGGATGTTGATAGGGGCTACTAACCATACAAAAAATTTTGCCCAACCTTGATAGCTTAAAGAGTTGCAAAATGTTTTCCAAGTGTGTATATCTAATAATGATTGCATTCCTTGAGACAGCAACTCATTAAATTATGATTATCATACTCAAACATTTTTTCAAAACCGAGGACAACTAAAATTCATGCCCCAACCATTGAATGTTGATCTACATAAATCTTGTTATCATATGTACACACACTAGGATTATAGTGTCAAAGGTTGATGAGCTAGCTTTACACTAACTGTTTAAATTTTCTTTGAAATCCCTAAGGCTCTTTAAACATATCTTTACATTCTTTACATCCTCGAGACCATATAATTTGTATGCCTATTGAATACTTGACAGTAAGCTATCAACATGTGCCATTAGATCATTTTCTAAAAGGATAATGTTCTACAAGAATAAAAATTAGGATCACATATAAACTACATAATCTATAGATGAACTAGAGAAGAACACCCACATACATTAAACTTATGAAAGTCGTTGTTGAAGATTACCGCATTGAAGTGAATATAGAAGCATAAATTTGGCAATATCCAAATACTTAAAATATTAGAAATTTCACAAAAAAAGGTTGGAGATTTTTTTATTTCCAAGACAAATCAAATTCATTAACATCAGGCACAATAATTTTCATTTCAATTTTTAGTTTCCAGATGCACATCTTTCTCCTTCAACAAGTTTCTCCTTTACATGATTCTGTAGAAAATGAATATTGCTTGCAATTTTCCTTTTCAATTTTTCTTGCCTTACTTATTTTTAGGAAATTCAAAAAGTACTCAAGAGTTTACCAATTATAGACCAAACAACTATCTCTAGTCATTGTTTTGATGAATCTTTTAAACTTACTTGTACTTGGTCACTCAAGAAGAGAAGAATGATTTTAAACATTATATTTTAGAAACTACCATTCCTTGTTCCACTTAAACACCTTGGGTAAGAATATCAAGGGATGAAATAAATCGTAATAAGTTAATTTTCATAAGACCCACCTTATAAGAAGGGAAAGTTAGTCAATCTCAAAAGCTTCACATTTTCCTAGCCATCCTCCTTTTTAAATGTGAATACTATTTGATTTTGTTTTGTATTTGTTTTTTTATAGATAAGTTTCTACCATGGGGTAGCACCCTTCGCATTAAAATAGAAAATTCAAATTATGTAGACTTCCCCTAGGAAGTTCATCTAGTTAGCAGCAGGGACCTTCTTCGGCTTGTGATGAATGAGAAAGAGAAGGGCATTAGAGACGTTGAATCACCCTGCCTTCTTACTCTTTGCAACTCATGATTGTAGTGTACTAATACTATATTGGCATGTCCTTCCACTAATTCTTGTCATTTGTAATGATTTCCTCCCCTGGCTGGTTGCAGGCCCAATTTGCAAGATAATCAACGGTGCGATTACCTTCACGATAGACATGATTGACTACCACGTTGTCCATTTCGTCCATCAATGGCCAAATGGACTCAATAACATTTTTAATTTCTAGTTTGTGATTCTCTTGCATTTGATGATGTTTATGCAGATCACAGAATCCCCCTCGATATATATGTATCTGTTAAGTGTTCTTTTTTGCATAATGACAGTCTTGTGAGAAGCGTTGTGAATTCAACTTCATTGTTAGTTCCTTTCTATAGTTTTTTTGAGATTGCCTAGATCATTTCCCCTTTATCATCCCTGATTATGACTCCTACACTTGAGTCTCTCGGATTCCCTTTTGCGACGCTGTCAAAATTTATTTTTAGCCTACCCATTGGCAGAGGGTGCCATTTGATAGTAGCCCATTTTTGCTTTTCTCTGTCTATTTTTCCGGTTCATATTGGTTCTATGGAACCTACAAGTCAGACCAATGTTTCATTATGTCCCTATTATGTTTTGTATTTGTTTTGTTATTATCCCATTTTGGGGATATTGTCTAGGGCGAAGTCTTCAATTGAAATGCCTTAAATATTACCATGTTTATAAAATATTTGAATTCTTTTAGACATGTTAAAGTAGAGGCTATATACCCACATGACTTGCCTTTAAGATTGTCTATTTAACACTCTACGATGTGGATCTGTATGGAAAAGAGGGATGCAAATTGTTAAGACAAATTATACTATTTAATTACTAGGTAAAATTAAGTGAGGGTTTAAAATTTTAGGTAAGAATCTCTAAAATAATTTTATTGTTTATAAATGCTTGATTTTGGGATAATATTCACTATATACATCCCTAGTGTAGATAAATAGAGATGTTCACTTCACAATTATTAGGTTCATAACTGTAGAGATTTGGTTTAAATAATTATGGGTTGGTTTGAGCAGAATGGGGAAAGATGCTTTTCGGTAGTTATCAAGTGGAAGAGGTTCAAAAGGAAATCAAAAAGTTCCTCTGGTTAGATGGTAAAGGCAATAAGAAGTTGCATGCAATTAGGTGGGAAGTATGTTGCATGGATAAATAGATGGGTGGTCTTGGCCTAAAAAATCTGAAGTAGTAGTGCACACCCCTTGCTGCTAAATGGGTGTGCAAAGCCCTAACAGGTGATGAACCATGGAAAATTCTAGTAAGTAAAATTGGCTACACCAAAGAAAGCCAAATCCTAGAAGTACTTGCCCCTCTGTGACTTAGTCTTTGGTAGATTTCCAATATCCCCTGCTAGGTCCAAGGTATTTAGAAGTATTTGGAAAGCTTGGGAGGTCTATAAAATTGATATAATTAAGAATTGCCAAATTGAGGAAGACCTGAATAAAATCTTCTTGTCAAGATCTATCTGGTGGAATGTGCATCGTAATAACAAATCCTTGGCAATGCTTCAAGGGTGCTCTACCAGAGTGTGGAATTATAAAGGCCTTTCTTCTTTCCAAACGGTAGTAAATAATGGCCAACTGGAAAGTTGGGAGACTCTCAAGAGGGAGTATGACTTACCTCAAACTCAAAAAAGAACCTATGACTTGATTAAAAAAAACATGGTAATACCTATTACTAAGAATTCTGTTGATTTTAATAATGTGGAGGATTGTGATTGGTTGAAAGATAACTCCTTGTCAAAACTAAAAGCAAAAGACATCTACAGAATCCTTGGCAAGCCTCCAGGTATTGCTGCTACCTTAAATCAAGGGTGGAAGGTGAACTTGAACACCAAGCAATGGAATCAAATTTTCAGTCACAACTGGAATAGTACTATAGAACCCAAAAAAGCAACATTCAAGTGGATGTTGTTGATGCAAAGGCTACCTAATGTGGCCTCTAACAAAAACCCCCTTATTTGCAACATTTGTAAAAAGTCTGATACCATAATGCATATGTTTTTTGAGTGTTTTTTTGCTAAAGAGATTTGGAATATGTTTAAAATTGATCTTAATGACAATTAAAAAAATGGAAATCATCATGGGAAAGCTAAAGATATCAAGATCTAATAATTTGCTTTGGCTCATTTTATCAACAGAAATCATGTGGTATACATGGAAAGCTAGGAAAAAAGAAACCTACCAAGGCTGTAGAAGGGATCTTACTGAGTCATTTAGAAGACTCACACTCCATTCTATGTATATGCAGGTATCCATCACCATATAGATTTCTAAAGAGAAGTTCAAGATGTTGATGGAAGAAGGGAAGACCGAAATAAATAAACAAGAAGTGGCATTCACGAAATAGTGGTTGTACCATAGGGAGAACAACAATCCTAAAAAAAGTAGATTCATGAATAGCAAAGATGCAACTCACAAAAGGATTGGAACCAATAGGAAGGAAAAAGAAGACTAAAAGAGCTCACCTCAACAAACCTTTTTTGTATTATGGCATATATCTGTAAGCTTAATAGCATTTTTTATAAAAAGATACATTCAAAAGCTTCTCTAAAAGCAAGTAACACCGATGTAATACCCCTATGCGAATAAACAGAAGTCCCTAATTTAGACAGTGATGTAAAAAAGTCATGTACATCATTTTTTTGTATACTATAGTGAATATAAAAAAAAGAATGGGGAAAGATCAAGTTCTCCTAAACATTTTCTTTTATTATTTGTGAGTTTTACCTCATTGTGATCTCTTTTAACTTGCTTTCCATTTTGTTATGTTCTGCTAGCTTTTAAGTCACTAGTGCATGAAGTGGGAGAAATGACAATGTGTGGGCTAGAAAATCTGTAAGTAATTAGGAACAAGTTTTAAAAATGTTAAATACACTTTGGGATCATTTACATGGAAGATTGAGTCTATCTTATTCTTGATAGAATGGGGAATCTCGTAACCACAAAAATTAAGAATTCTCTATACAAGGTACAATGTGTCTCTAGGGGAGTAACAAGGGTGAAGTTTATAAGTATAATAATGTGTATATAACTACATATTAAAGAGGACTACATGAATTCTTAGAGAGCCTTTTCTAAGAAAAATAAATGCCTTAAACAATTATTTAGAATTTCTATTTAAATATGAGAATATTTTCCCTATTGTATGAATTTGTTTAGATTTGTCCATGGAAGAATTTTCTCTTCTTATCTAGTTAATATTTTGATTTGTGTTTCACCATACTTTCCCTTTTTCCATTTAACCTATTGGGACCTTTATTCTAGGAGTTGATTCATTTTTGTACATTATTTCCCTCATTGATTATGGAAATAATGGACTTATGCTCTTCTTTTAGAAGTTCTAACTTAACATTGCTAATTTGTGTTAGTTTTATCTACCAAATATTTGATTGTCCATTACTTTTCTAAACCACATAACAATTTTTCAATCACTAGTAATTTTAAGCATGCTTAAATTATGCTTCTAATTCTTTGGGACATTGATGTATAAAAATCCAATAAGGGCACCATTTTTGTAACTTTATTCATGTTGAGCACCCAATAATATTCTTGTTTTCATATCTACGAGCATACATAACTAATAAATTGTCTTGTGGAATATTGAGGAAAGTGTTCATGTATGTGACTATAAAGTTATTTGATCTTTTTTATAGTTTCTTTTTGTGGTGGGTAATCATGTCACCTAGTTGCAGTTCATCTTCATATCAAAACATTAATGATGATTAGACTAGCATTTTTTAATATTAAAATTTCTTTACAATTCTAATCTATATTAGATATATGATGTAGATGCATTTTAGATGGTTAGCAATTTGTACATTTTTAATGTTTGTATTTAATTACTTTTGATATTTAAAAAACATTTTTGTAGATAAATGTTTAGTCATTTAGAATGTTCGCTTGCATTTTGTTACAAGTATTTGGTTGGATTGCATTGGTTGAATCCATGATTGTAGACTTATGATATTTCAAATCTTATACTAAAATTGCCTTCTCAAGTAAGACTTGGTAGACAACTTTGTTTATGCACTCTTTGATGTTGACTTTATAGCGATGAATTGTGTTAATGCCAAGAACTTACTTCAATTCCTTAACATGTTTTACTTGTATCTATTTGTGGACAAGAAGACAAGATTTACCTATATATTCACACACTCATACACAAGATTGTTGAAGCCAGTTGAAACCAATGTATTAGTTGTAGTATGGACTAAGATAACAAAGATAAAAAATGAAGTTGGTTGGATTAACAATACTAACTTTTTATGAAGCTAATAATATATTTCCAAACAAAGAAAAAAAATCTTCTATTACACATCATTTGTAACCAAGATTGAGTATGTAAATAAAATAATAAATATTCTGTTACACACTATTTTTTCTTGAGGTTGAGTATTTACTAGCCATCTCATACGACTTCCCTTGATAATGTCCTAATTGATATCACAACCAAAGTGGTTCCAACTATTCTTTCTGTACAACTCACCAACTAAAAAGACAAAACAAGTTATATACCCTAGTGAACTCCTTTAATAGAGACCAAGATCTCTATATACACAGCAACATAACAAGTCACTAGGAGACATGCAATCTTCCCTCATTTTAGGGGTATAAATAGTCCATTTTGTAGCATAATCTCACTAAAATGTGAATCCTTCCCATTGCAAACAACCCTAGAAAAGACCAAAGTTAGCAACAAAAAACTAATTGATCAACATTATACACAAGCCAATGCTTCCATCATGATCTCCACTATTGTTTTCACATATTTGTTATATTTATTTCTCTAAACCATGAAATCTTTACTAGATCATATCCATTGTAATCCTTAGCATTGGAATGAAACAAAATTAGCCCAAATGAAATAATTTACATGCAAAAAAAATTGTAGAGAAAAGAAGTCAAGCAATTGCTCTCCTATTGTGGCACAAGTTGGGACAAAATAGAGCTCAAAAGAGAGTAGAGATGGATGCCTTTCATATCCCACCTTAAAATGAAATATTAAACCAAAAAAATTTAAAATTTAAGCTCAAAATAGATCAATGCTACACCATAAATGAGCTCTACCATAATTTTTCTTGTGATGACTGCAAAGTGTGTGATCGAGACAACCACACACTATAGATGTGTTAGTTTTTTCTCCACCAATGAAAAATACAAATAATACAACAAACCACCTCAACTATAAAAATTCCTTGGTTTCAAATTATATGATAGGCATCTAAAGAGCATTGGTAAACCTAATACATATAAGCTTGCAAATTTGTAAGTAGCTAAATATGTTGCTAATTTCTTTTGAGAAATGTACATCTACAATTTATTAGTTTATACCACTCAGATTAAACATGGTGCTATATACATTATTTATTTGGTTGTTTAGTATTTATTTAAACTTGGTGCTCTACCACCTTCCTTTTTTTGGTGCAGGTGATTCTTTTTTTCTCTTTTATTGAGGGACATTTTTCAAAATTGTTTAAAGTTAGCTTGGTTTGGATAACTCAACAAGAGTTTCAAGGTGATGGATAAGATTAAGAGCTAGATTAAGAATGTCTTTACCAATGTTGTTTATTGGTTTGATACTATGGCAAAACTCAATGGTGATGGCATCATCCAAGTAACTATTACTACTCTCTTTTCATTTTGCTTATAGTTTATGTTAATGTAAAAGATAAATTAAGCTTGCACTCCTCTATAGTATTGTTATAAATTTGTATTATAATTACTCAATGTGAATAGTAATTAGAAATCCAAATCTTAACTTCTTTGCCTCAATGGAATAAGTTGTCCTAAGCTCTAGTAACAAAAATAATCAAGATTAATTGATAGAATATAAAAACTAGAAATTATTTCCAAGCATGGACATTTCTTTCCAAATTACCTTTTCCTATTTATGTAATGTAATAAGTGTTTTCCTTCTATATATTTTTTAGTGGCTAAGTTCTTTAGTACAAAGAAATGGGGTATGTAACTAGACTAGTCAAGTGGTTTTCATAATGCACATTTCACACAACTTATATGCTTTCCTCATCTTCCACACACCTACATTTATATTAGATTCTATGGTAGTATGGAGTATCAAATGTAATGGTGTCATTTCCTATTTAAGATTGGCATTTTCACTTTTGTGAGTGTCTTAGCATCCATATGTGGTTTTGATTGTTAATTAAATAATCAAACACTTACAATGTTAGGCATCAATGAACTATTTGTATAGATACACCATACTTTTCATGGTTAAGGATTTGGACACTTCTATTGTTAATTTAGTAATGCCATAAATCTTTATTCTCTTTGTTAGAAATGAAGGTAAACAACTATCAATGAAAATGTAATATAGATATTTAACTGTGTAGAACCAAAATGGAGATGGATGAAATCAACACAAAGAAATAACAAAAAAAAAGATTAAACACATAACACAATATTTATGTGGAGAAACCTTTTTAGGAAAAAACTCCACACAAGAAGAGATGCATCAGTCTGTATTAACTTCAATAGAGTTTACAATACAACACTAACAATCTCCTCTTAGGTCTTCAATCTTGCAGTGCCTATAATACACATCCACAACTGTAATACAATATCCTCTTAAAGGAGTGTTACCTTCTAGGGAAAAAAACCCTAACATAACCTCTAGCATGAGATCTGTGACCTAATGATGAACAATTCAGATTGACTACGAAATTAAAATATTTTATAGGATAATTTTCTAACGGGTGACAGTAGTGGGGGGGAAGCTGCCCCACACCCCCTATCGAGTATAAGGATCCAAAGTGTGGATAAAACAAGATCGCTACTAGGTGAATACTTCATCCCTTATGAATGATTTACAAATAATATTAGGAGTAATTAAATACATAGAATTTACAAGGTTGATGGCACCTTAATCCTAACACTCTTCACCTTGGTTATGTGCCATGGCAATGATATTCAAAGATAGAAAATACATGGTACATTAACATGGAAAATAAAGACCAGTGATTGTGATCCTCTTCTCTAGGTTGACCCTCAAGGGAAAACCTTAAGGGAAACATTAAATGCATTTTAGTTTTGCATGAGTTTAGTATGACCTCCTATGGGATTTTCTCATGTCATCAATAGCAAATATGTTTTTTATATTTTATATGTTGATGTGAAGTATTTCTCTAAATGCCCTTCATCTATCTATAATAATGATGATAATGTTGTTGATAACTGAGAGGGGGGGTGAATCAGTTATCTTAATTACTTCAACTTTCTGATCTTCCTTAACAATTAATGCAGCATCAAATCATATAAGCAAACATAACCATGAAATGGAAATAACATCAATACACATGACATAATGATTTTGATGTGGAAACCCCTGTTAAGGGAAAAAACCACGGGGTGATTAACCCAAGATTGTATTCTTTGTTAAAAATGGCACTTGCTAATTAGGGCTCACTGCCCGAGCACACTGCTCACAAGAGGCTCACTGCCTACAATAGTTTATACAAGGAAACTAGATACTTGATCTGATGAGAAGCATCCACATATGCTGAAGTTTAGTTCCGGTTAGGTTCAATACACTGATCTGCTGCACTTCATTCTTCCTCTTCTTGGTGCTGTTGTCCTATCACATATCAGACCTGCCTTACTACTTCCACACTACTCTTCTGCTTTTATTCGCACACCTCAACACCACACACACCTTCATACTGAAATCAATCTGGTATATATATCCGCACCAAGGATTTCATCCACTTTCTAGTCAGCATCCAGAATACTTACTATTTTCCCAAACTCTTGGTCTGTCAACTGAATCCTTGCTTATCAAGTGATGTGTATCAAAGAGATGCTTATAGAAGTCATTAATCATGTCAGCCAATCATGAATGATACCTTAAGAAACTTGATCACCATCAATAACTCATCTGGATTAAGGTCTGATGCTCTGTCGGTCAATTCTTCCTCTGTCAACTCTGCCAAACAGGAACCCAACACTTAGGTGCTCATATCTTTTCACTCTTTCATCACCGGAGGCTCAATCTCTGGAATGTATCAGTCAAGGTACACCTCTTGACTTCCCCAAGTTCGCACTTTACTAAGATACTTCCTCTGAGAGATCGAGACCTGACTGTGGGACCTTGCCACATGCTCTATTCTTGCTTACCGGACCACAACACTCTTCAATCTGACTTCTGGTCTAGGCACACCATGTCCTGTGGATGTGTGGGATGAACTTTTTTGCCATCAATGACAACAATCATGAAGCCACAATGTGTCTCTTGCCAACAATCTCCCCGTTTAGCATTGATGGCAACACTTAGTGAAAAATGACTAAGTGTTATACTACACTCCCCCTTGGTTGATGCTCTGTTCTAATGTACACTTTACCAGAGCTCCCCCTTAGCTAGATTCCACATTTTTCACTATTCCTCACTCCCCCTTTGACATCAATGGCAAAGGGTAGGGTCCGCACACCAAAATTTCCAAAAATAGTCTATACATATCCACATAAGTATATATACAAGTTGTACTTACATATACTTAAGTATATCTGCAAAAGTATTCTTCAACTGTACAACTTCTATCACCCAACTCTGCTTCATCCTATCCAAAATTGAGATGTGACCACTCAATAGGAATGCAAACACTTCTGCCTTCTTAAGATCTGTCGGATCATTGGTCTGGGCTGTGGCCTGAGCATCAGTTAGGGCCTCATGCATGGCCTCTAACTTAGGGATAATGATCCCTCTAAGTTCACCCATCTGGCTTATTATGTTCTTCCTTTCCTTCTCAAGTTTCTTTATTGCATTTGTGACTGCAATAGTCTAACACTCTTTATTTACTATGGAAGAGGAGAGAGGATCAAAACTTTGAGACAAACTTAGCAGTTTATCCTCTTGCTCTTTTACTTTCTTCTCAATATCTTTGGTCACTTTAGGCTAGGATAAACAAAATTTATAGATATTTCCACCATCTTTAAGAGAATTTTCTAAGCTCTTTATACCAATATCCATAACTCTCCTATCATTGGTTATTAGACCTTGTACTTCAGAGAATCTCTTTCCCAAAAACTCCTTCCGGACCTTTTCTTCTGCTGACTTCTCTAAGGAATCAAAATGCGTATTAACAGAATTTACAAGAGACTTTAGATTACCGGATGTGGAGGCTGAAGAATCCTTATGGAAGGATGGCATAATCTTCTCCAATACACCGGATGCAGCTTCTATGAGCTCACAGTCTTCCATGTGAGACTTCAGAAGTTTTTCTTTTGCCTTTGCTTGAGTGAAGGATGCTAGCTTCATGGTTTGCACCAGAGAGAGGGAATCAAAATTGAATGGACCTTGAAGAAGTTCTAGTTCATCAAATTCAATCATCTCTTTGGTTAAGAAATCTTTGACTGCTTCTACTGTGTCTCTTGCGGTGACAAGGTTTTCTCCCCTTCTACAGCCTTAGCACTGTCATCTGTGGTCTTTTCTGTTTGACCTTCTTCACTTCCCTTTACTTGTTCTTCTTGACTGATGCTCTCTTCTTTTCTTTCTTCTTCATGAACTTCATCTTCCGGAGTAGATGAATCTAAGTCTTTAGCTTTCTCTTCACTTGTCTCCTTTGCCTCTTCTGCCATTATCTCAGTAGATTCTTCTTTGTCATCCATGGCCAAGGGATCATCACGTAAGTCCTCTATAATAGGCATATTGAATCTTTTGTATGCATTCCGGAGGATGTCTTCTATTTCTTTAGCCACCTTGTCAATTTCTCCAAGCATAAGCTGATTCATCCTAGCTTTGCTCTAGAACTCATCCTTGCAATCTTTGAAGATCATATTCTTTTGCTTAGGAGTGAAGGAAGGATAGAGCTGAATGGCTATCTATTCTCAGATCTCCATATCCTTTGCTTTAGCATTATTCTTTCTGATTTCAAGTTCCTTCTCAAGGCTTTTAGGAATTAGAGATATGATTTCGATGAAAGCTTTGTTGTAGATATTCAGATACCTGACTGTGGCATCTTGCAGGATCTTCTAGTCAGCTTCACTATGTTCATCATAGAATTCTGTTAATGTTTTCAGGTTTCCATCCACAGTAATTGCCTTGATGATATCATCAAGAGTAGGCTTCTCAACACTTTTATGTGTCTTTTCTTCTTCCTTGTCTAGACTGGTAGATGATTCACCAGATGTCTTCTTTTTCTTCTTCATTTTCTTTACTTCCTCATCTGATTCTATCTCTTCATCATCTTTAAGGCTTGTGTATGATCTTGTAGCCTTTGTCTTTGTTCTCTTTTCTCCTTTACCAGATGATTTTGCTTCCAGTTTTGATGCCTTTGAGCTCTTAGCAGTGGCAGATGCAGAGCTTTTAGAGGATCTGGTCCGAGAGGGGGCTTCTACCGGAGCACTTTCTTTTGCTACCTCTTCCTTTTCTTTTTCTATCCTTTCCATCTTTTCTCTATGTGCATCAAGTGCCTTTTTTGAGATGCCATACCTTTTGGCAACATTCTCTACTTCTTTTCTCACTTTTCTCTTCATCTCCGGTTGTCTTAGTTCCACATGAATCTTTACACTCAATTCTTTAAAGGTTCCAAACCTTTCTGCCTTGGGATCCTTGGGTTGACTTAGCATGTGTTGAACATGCAACTCTACAATTTTCTCATCCACTTCATACCCAATTGGCATGATCCATATTGTTCTTGGTTCCACTGCCTCCATTAGGCATTGATCAATGTCTACCATAAAAGCACATTGTATCCTTGTATTTTTCAACTAGGGATTGGGGAATTCTTTCTCTAGTCTACATCATGCTTTGGAAGTTTTTGAAATAACCCCACAGTGTAGTGTTTTGAGCCTTGGCATCACCAAGCCCATGCAAGTAATCTCTGATTTGAATTGCAACAGGTCTATCATTTTACCATACCCAACCACTGGATCCGAGCAGCTCATTCATAAAGTAGAAGAATAAACACAGTATCAGCCCACCATACTTGAAGGAGTTCTTCTTGTCCTTCTTGATCTTTTGTAGGTTTTCCATCAGTTGGCTCAGAAGGAGTTCACAAAGATCATAATCTGCATTCTTTCTCAACATTTCATAAGCAGTGTAGATTGATGTTCTGGATATAGAGTTTTCTCTGTTGGAGTGATATATCTTGTAGCCAATAATCATGGAGGCAAACTTGATGTCCGGATCTGTGATATGCTCAACTGTCATTGCTCTTTTATCAAATTTAGATTGGGTAGCCTCACTCACAGTTTGGTTTTTGACTAATTTTAGAGTAGGTAGCCCACCGGATGAGTGCAATCCAGTTATTGCCCTAATTGCTTCCTTGGTTATCTTGAATGGCCTCATCAACCACATAAAGTTGTCATGCATTCTGCTCAAAACATACCAGACTCAATCATCTTCAGTAAAATAGGGGAAATGAATGCACTGTCCAAAATGTTTATCCCGAATGGCCTTATACTGAGGTTTTAGTTCAAATGATTCATCTATCAGTTCCTTGTGGTAGATATCCATTAGCTTGGATTCACCAAATTCTTCAATGTTTGCATGAATGTAAACCCTAACATCTTCTACATGCAGAATTCCATGTGGAATGCTAGAAAATGCACCTAGAGGATCAATTTCTAGGGATTTATAGGGATGTTTTCTAAATTTAGGGCACGGCCTATCAGTAATCTTCACCACATTCGGGGTAGCCATCTTTCAAAGATTCACAGAGAGATTTTCAAGAGTAGAAAATACCTTTTATGCTTCTACGATATGAACCAAATTAGATTGCTGGATGAATCGACTTCTATAGTTGATCTTTGATGGGCTTGAGGCAATTTGTTACAGAGCTCCTTTTCTCTTCTTCTCGAATGTAAAATGAGCAAATGTTCAATAAGAGAACCCTTATATTTCTCTACAAACCCTAATTTCATGTTGCAATAAATGTGTAACTTAAGTCATTCTGGTTTGCCTTGTTCTCCTTGTTATGAGAAAAATCTTTTCCGGATTACTGAGAAGCATTTAGAGTTATTCTTGGTGATGATTGACAATCTATCTTCCTTTCTCCAAACATTTCATCTATCCACAGATCAAGATTCCTTAGTTTGAATCATATCGAGTCTAATTGTGAAAGACCTACTTCTTATCGGATGACTATTAAATGAATTAATCTCAAATGATTAACCTCTTCAAATTCCTTGCGGATCTTTCATATCTTCCCTAAGGGTTATTTAGATGTTTCTCTGAGAGCCCTTTTAGTCCTCAACCTTCCATGTGCCAATTTCAGGCACCAATTGACTGGCTGGGGGAAAATATTTTCTTTTGTGACTCCCCCTAAGCCAGAGCTCATCTATTTAGATTTCGGAAGGAATATCAGCACCAGATTCTGGTGCAGATCCATCCCCATCATTTTCTATACTTATCTTCACCCAAATCTTGTTCATTTCCCTTTGAACTTCATCCGCATTCATTTTTCCTTTTCCTTTGTCTTGGTTTTGATTATGATGCACCAGACCCTTTTTGTCCTGATTCTTGCTTCTGCAGAATTTGGCAATATGACCGAATCTATTGCAATTGTAGCAAACAATATTTCTTTGCATATTTGACTGATATCCTCTTGATCTACACTGATTAGCCATATGTCCCATTCTATTGCATGTAAAACGTCTACCATTGAATGAATTGTTCATTTGCATATTTATGCATTCATGAGTTTTGTGACCATACCTTTTGCAATTAAAGCACTGTCCAGATAAGAATGAATTAATCTGATTCATTCTTCTTCTGCACTGATTTGCTTTATGACCAAAGTTATTGCAATTGTGGCAGTATCCATTGAAGGAAGGATATCTTTGAGCATTTGGTTGCCTTACTGGAGGTCTTCTAGGCCTATTTCTTGGATTTTCTGATCTGGAGTTCTTCTGACTGGATCCAGAGCTTTCACCTTTTTCATACCCCAAGCCTTGCTTGTCATCTACCCTCTTTTGGCTTTGAAGAAGAACTTCAAGTTGGGCAAAGCTTATCTTGAATTTCTCTTTGTATTCATTTGTTGTTTGAAGATCCTTTTTAAGAGTGTCAATCTGATTCTCAAGTTGTTCTTCATTATCCCTAGCTTCTTCAAGATCAAATTCAAGATGCCTGATTATTCTATCCATTTTGTGGCAGTCTTCTAATTTCTCTTTGAGAGATTGTCTTAGATCATCTTTAGTTTTTCTTTTCTCTTCAATTTCTTGGGTAAATTTCATAACTCCTGATTCCATTTCATGTCTTACCATAATGACCTCTTTTGATAACTTTTCACATAAATTGGTTTTCTCCTTCAGATCTTCATATGTATTATTGTCTTCACCTTGACTTGCCAATTGCTGAAGTAGATCCTTTCTCTTTTTCATAGAGATACTCAGTTTCCCTTTTAGTTCATTTATGAAATCATCAGCCTGTTTGAGTCTTTCCTTCAATTCATTGACTTTAGAGTTAGATTGCTCAAGATCATCTAGGGCTGACTAAAGTTGTTCCCTCATACCATACACATCCATTTGAATTCACAGATCTTCCTCAAGCTGTTAGGCTCTATTTGGAGGAACTTAGCTCTGATACCAATTGTTGATAACTGAGAGGGGGGGTAAATCAGTTATCTTAATTACTTCAACTTTCTGATCTTCCTTAACAATTAATGCAGCATCAAATCATATAAGAAAACATAACCATGAAATGGAAATAACATCAATACACATGACACAATAATTTTGACATGGAAAACCCTGTTAAGGGGAAAAACCACAGGGTGATTAACCCAAGATTGTATTCTCTGTTAAAAGAATAAGATAGTATAAAATGGCACTTGCTAATTAGGGCTCACTACCCAAGCACACTACTCACAAGAGGCTCACTGCCTACAATAGTTTATACAAGGAAACTAGATACTTGAACTGATGAGAAGCATCCACATATGCTAAGGTTTGGTTCTAGTTAGGTTCAATACATTGATCTGCTGCACTTCATTCTTCCTCTTCTTGGTGCTACTGTCCTGTCACATATCGGACCTGCCTTACTACTTCCACACCACTCTTCTGCTTTTATTCACACACCTTCATACCAAAATCAATCTGGTATATATATCTGCACCAAGGATTTCATCCACTTTCTAGTCGGCATCCAGAATACTTACTATTTTCCCAAACTCTTGGTCTGTCGGCTAAATCCTTGTTTATCAAGTGATGCATATCAAAGAGATGCTTATAGAAGTCATCAATCATGTCAGCCAATCATGAATGATACCTTAAGAAACTTGATCACCATCAATAACTCATCCGGATTAAGGTCTGATGCTCTGCCGGTCAATTCTTCCTCTGTCAACTCTGCCAAACAGGAACCCAACACTTAGGTGCTCATATCTTTTCCCTCTTTCATCACCAGAGGCTCAATCTCTAAAATGTATCAGTCAAGGTACACCTCTTGACTTCCCCAAGTCTGCACTTTACTAAGATACTTCCTCTGAGAGATCCGGACCTGACTATCGGATCTTGCCACATGCTCTATTCTTGCTTACTAGACCACAACACTCCTTAATCTGACTTCCGGTATAGGCACACCATGTCCTATGGATGTGTGAGATGAACTTTGTTGCCATCAATGACAACAATCATGAAGCCACAATGTGTCTCTTGCCAACAAATGCTTTTTACATGGTTGATCATTTTTGTGAATTTGTTTATAAGTTAGTGTTGGTGGGTGAATGTTTCTCATTCATAATATAAAAATAAAATGGCCATGTTGGTTAAGTTTTTCATTTTTTGTGAAATCTTTGGTACCTGAGGGCTTAGCTATGAAACTATGCATTCATATTCAATGTAATTTTTTTAAAGACTGGTTGTGGCTTGTGAAAAATCACTTCTCTTTCTTTTCTCTAAAAAATAGCTATGTATGTCTCCTTCTGAGTATGTCGATGAGTCCAAGGCTCAACCTAAAATGGAGATGCAAATTTAAAGAAAAGACTTGGAGAAATTTGAGTATTCAAATTTGGAGGTCAAAAGATGATGCAAATGCTCAGTTACTAGCATGGAAAATCTTACATAACAAACTACCTATGGGAGATAGATTGAGATGTATGATAATTCAACTAGTTAAATGCCATTTATGTTAGCATAATAAAAACTTGAAACAAATTTTTAGGCATTGTTCATTGACCAAAAAAATGGAATGCCATTTTCAATCATTTACCTGCTATTTTTGAACATTGTTTGAGTTGTGTTATCTCTTGGATTTGCACCATATGTTGAAGTGCTTTTGCTGCAACAATCTATTGAAACATTAGAGTGATTTCTAGGTGTGGGACCTTGCAAAGGAAATCAAACCTCTAGAGAAGGCTGGTTCCTTCCTCTGAATATGAAATTTAGAATAGACTAAGACTAAACCTAATCTAATCACCGTTGGGGAAAAGAGGGAGAAGGAGAAACTAAAAATAGAAAATGTGATACACCAGGTTTGAATGTAGGCTCTCAAATCAACTACTTATGCACAAAATAATACCAAGCAATAGACCAACATACACAATTCAGAAAACACCTGCAAAGGTAAGAGAAGCTAATTGAAATCGAAATGGAAATAAGTATTCACAAATGGATACTCAAACAAAAATATTACACAGAGCATAAGAAGTGCATGAAAAGGTAAAATTTTATTATTTTTTATCAAAGAGGCAAGGTTACAGCTGATACAAGATGTGGTTTTTTAGACCAACCACCAACAATAATACATTTGGTTTCATGCTTATATAGCATTTTACATTGAGGCACAATCACCTACTGCCATAAATTTGCCCCATGGGACTGTCAGAAGACATTTCTACAAAGGGAATGTCTAGATACATCTATTTTATCTTTGACATAAATGTAGAAAAATATCTTCTTTGAAGTAGCTGAAACAAATATCTGAATTGAAATTTTGCATCTGCTTCACTACCTGCAACAATAAATGTGCAACAACTACCTCTAGATGGACAAGATATTTGATCTTTGAATCTGGCACGTATTCTGCTTTATCAACAAAATTTATTTTCTATGAATAATGGTCAACCTCTATTTTTCTCTCTTTCCCTTTGATTTTGGAGATTATGGAAGTTGCTAGAGGTCAAGCCTTGGGCATTCAACCTTCTACCTTCCAAGAGAAAAGGAAGAAGGAATAAGAAAGCCCAGCCTCCCGATTCCTGCTTTACTTAGAAAAATATATGAGTTCAGCGGACTTTGGGCATCAGGCCTTCTTCCTGTTAGCTTTTACAAGAAAGAAGGAAGAAGGGGAAACCCCCAAGCCATGCTTCCTAAATGACTTAGCCACTTTACAAAGTTTCAGCGAAAGTTGGGCTTTGGGCCTTCCATCTTCCACTAAAAGGAAGGAGGAAGAAAGAAGGTCCAACCCTTGGTGCCTGGAACACTTAGAGAATTTTTAAAACCTAACGGACATGGCCACATGGCATCATTTTGCATTAGCATCCTCTGCATCTTATTTCATTTTGCCGCCATTGCCTAATGTGCTTTACCTTGGAACATTTGCAAATGGCAGAGATCAGGCCTTGGGCCTTCCATCTTCGGGCTTCCAAAAGAAAATAAGAAACCCCCGAAGTCCACCACCTGAAACACTTAGAACTATTTCCAAAGGGAAAGAACTAGAGCTTGGACTTCGGTCCTTCTACCTACCACCTTCCACCTGCCACCTTCCAGTAGAAGAAAAGGAAAAGAGGAAACCCCCGAGCTTTGGCATTGGAAATACTTAGACAGATTACAAAGGAATAAAACGGAGTTTAGAGCTGATAAGGATGGCATGATGAAGGGGAGAACTTTGAACTCTAAAACTCTGAAAATGCTAAAAACACAAAGAAAACTCAAGATTTTTGGACTTAGTCGATTGTGGGGGGTTTTCCTTGCATTCCTAAAGGGAAAAACACTTAGAGATTTTATGGGTTTGGGCTATTTGGATGGGGAGAAAAATAGGACAACATTTTGGTGACTTCTTAGGGGTGTTTTCCTGCTAAATAAAAAAATCTAGTGGCCTTAAGCATTCATTGGGCATAGAGTCAAAAAGGCCTGAAGTATACTAGGAACAACTGAAACCTTGTCTCAAAACAACACCAAACAAAAGGAAAATAATGCCTACATTCTCCTAATGAGAGTACATCATATGCAACAACACTTAGGGAAAAAGAAAACTAAAATAGAAATAAAACCTACAGTATATACAAAATCTCAGGCCAACCTTAGAAGTAAGGTTTGAGATGAATCCCATTGACTGAGATCAGTAGAACTTCACCATCCAACTCTAAAAGATTGAAAGTGTTATTTTTAAAAATGAGGGTTTGTGGATGAGGTTGATAGTTTAATTTAGATCCTCCTTTCACTAAATACATTCAAGGATATTAAACTGAGTTGAATCACAACTTTTGCAAGAGGACTCAACTAAAGGTTTGGTGTCACTTGGAATAACAAGGAAATTTGGAATTTGTTGATTAATTTATTAAATCTTAGTCTGATTAAGCCTAAAACCCTAATTATGCAAAATCATAAACAAACGGATGAAACCTGACAAATGCTTGCACAGGAAGATACTAGATGGAGATTAGATACATACTAGATTTTAGATTTCAGAAGGCAAAAACTTTGGCGACAAAAGAGCGGGTGCCCTTGTCTAGTGTAGTACTTTTTCTAAAGGCTTTGGGATAAAATGTGCTTCATACTACAACCACTTCAGAATTCCTAATAGTGCTATATTGAGGGATAAAAGAGCAGGCACCCTTGTCCTTTTAGGGATATTTTCCATCATTTTCTTCAGATCTAGAATCATCCTGCTCTGCTCTGATCTCCTACAACTCCTCTCTACAAGATCCAATACCTGCCACCTACAATCACAAGAGAGGGGTTGGGGGTTGTGGTGTTTAGGAGCTTGCCTCAGTCAAGCCCCGGAATGGCATTCAAGCCTTCTAACACCATTGTCAGAGAGAGTGTGTGTCCTTGTAGAACAGAGGCAAAAGCAAATGATATGATGAATTGATTGAAAACGCAAAGTAGATGTCACCTTGGAGATGAAGCTCTCATGGGGAGATAGAGATCTTTCACGCCATGAGGAGATGGATTGATGAAGACAAATCTGCAACAAACAAGTACAAACACAACACAATACTGCTTTGCAACACAATGAAAGCCTTGAGTATCCTTAGCATAAGATCACAAGTTCACATTATCCATCTAGTTATAAAATGAAGTCCTAAACATGTTTATATATGTTGTAATGCCCCTTGCTTTTGACTTGTGATAGATGATATTTTCATGTTTCCTATGACAGTTCTGGTATAGTTGATAGTCTTATACTACATATTTCCAGTTTCGAGACATTTGGACTAGTATGTTATGGCTTATGTCCTCATATTTCCTATGACAGTCCTGGTATAGTTGATAGTCTTATATTGCATATTTACAGTTTCGAGACATTTGGACTAGTATGTTATGGTTTATGTTCTCCTTGATCATGATGGACATATCTGATGATTATAGACTAATGTTATTCTGAGTTTAATGTGCTATTTGATTATGATTATGATGCATTATTGGTAATGAATGTAGTTATTTGATGATGTGTTTACATGAATGGAATAGTGTCGCATTACTCGTGTCCAAGTACCCTGCCACGCTGTGACTTCCGTTCATTATGTCTATGATTACATGTTTATATATATATATATATATGTGTGTGTGTGTGTGTGTGTGTGTGTGTGTGTGTGCACAACCTTGTCATTTGTTGCAGGATGCAGGTACCGGGCATCGACTCCACCTGAACTACTAGGTCTGAGCGTGCCCTAGCCAATGGAGTTGTTGAATTGGAGTTAACATAAGGTTCCCTACTCAGTCAACATCCTCAAAAGGATGAGTTCTCAGTATTATAACCTGTCGTTACCGTCAGTTGGATTGATTGTCGTTATATTGTCGTCATGTCCTATAGCTTTACATGGGGGTCAGGTATCATCCTGTAAGCTTGGTTCATCCAATTTACGTGTTGATTTAAGTTTGGTTAGTACTTTATTAAAAATAAGGTTAAAATTAAGCTAACATTAAATAGACATGTGCTAGGGAAATTGTGTGTTGTGAGTATTTATAAACGATTTAATTGTTTGATTAATTGGTAAAAGTAACAAGAATTAGTAAATAAATAAATAAAATTAAATAAATGATTAAATGAAATATTAAATTACAGTTGTAAGCGGATTAAATTAAATGCATAAGTGAATAAACAACTATAATGTTGATAAAATAAATTTATAGTAATAATGATAATATCCCAAGGTTAAAAGAAAAAAATAATATTACCGGGTGCCATCAATTACAAATTGGAGGTTAGGAATTTTTTGATTTGGGTTAAACTTTTGAACCTCACGAGAATGTGGGTTGGGGAAAAGAGAGGAATGTTTTGTTTTGCATTTACTCGAGGAGTTCATCTGTGTTTTGGGAAAATGGGTTGTCGAGAAGAGGGGTTGTTCCTGCATTTATCTGGGAAGTGAGTCATGTTTTTGGGGAAGAAAGGAAAAGATTTCTAAGAAGAGGAAGGTTTGAAGAAATTTGAGAAGGAGAAAGTAGCTACAAGAATCAACAGGGCAACTTTTGAATATTTTGACCGGGTACCTTATTTTACAGATTAATGTTTACCTTTGCAAATTCATCATTAATTTTAATAAGGGTGACTAGAGTGTAGGATTAAATTTGGAAATTTAGCTGTTATAGTTTTGCTTACAGATGTTTAATGCCATTCATTAAACCTTATTTATAAGTTCCATTTAGTATTTGTTATTTTGTTGTTCCTTCCATTGTCATGAGCATCGATCTATAGCCACCTGTATCAGTTAGAGTTGTTAAGGTCCCATGTCAGAGTTTCCTAAATCTGATGGTCTTGGGGAGTAGAATCTCTAAACTCTAAATACGTGCTTAATCCAACTTTGATAAGCACTGTGCATTGTCTTGTCCCTCTTACGTCTTCTCAAATTCTAGGGAATTCCAATTCAACTGAAAGATCCTGAAGGGCTGGAAAGTCCAACAAATCTAGTTGGAAGTCAATTCTAGTATTAGGTTTGCAAAGCTCAACATTGCATACCTTAGGAATCTGGTTATTGAAAAACCTAAAATAAAAAGGTGGAAAATAAATTATGTATTGTGAGTTTGTTGCAAAATTCAAAATCAGAGATGCCTTACCATAACTTGAATTTTTTTGCAAGATTTTGGAGTCCAATGAATCAAGTATAATTTGTTGAGATAAGGTTTGTTAAGAGTAAAAACAAATGCCAATCATTGTGGCTGTAGGATATTGAGCACTCAGTATAGATAAATCAGGATTCAAACCTGTAAATCTCCATATTGAAAACTCTTAATACTTACTTCCTACCATTAATCATATTCTTTGAATGGTGGTCCTCATAGCCATCTGAGCCTTACTGAGGGAACCCTAATCTCTATCTGTGGATTACCTATTTAAACCTGCCTATACTCTAAACTACCAATTCGTCTTGTCGTATGGCACTGCGAATCTTGTGAGTTATGCCAGATAACAATCTTTTACCTGTAGGTTGGCGGCCTTGGGTAGTCCGCACTGCAGCAAACATATAAGAATTGCGACCCTATCAACCGATCGCTTCATCATAGGATGTGGCTTAAATACTTCAACGGATATTCCAACTTTAGAGCAGAGATTGTGCATCTAAATCATTTTTGTGAGAAGTCAATCTGAGACTGGTCGTTCTCCCATTAACAGCAATTCGGCCTTGGCATCATCATGCGATGGTCCCGTAAAGAACCTTTCCGTCACCCAACAATTAGATCCATTTTGTTGCCTCTCCTGCAATCATGGTATTAAGCAATACGGCCCTGTAGTGGGGGAATTGGCAAATTAAGTTCCTCAGTTTATTCGACCTGCATAGAATGTATTAAGTTGCTCATTTAATTCGTGTAGACACATATTGGTTATGTCCCAACAATCTTATGTAACAAATTAGCATTACCTGATCAAACCTTCCTTCCTGACGCAAGCTGGGGGCACGCTGGCAAATGTGGATGTGATATTCTGCCAAAGTCGACCCTTTCTGTTAGCATGGAACTGCAAACATTGCATACCTTATATGCCATTTTTCCTGTCTCCCTTACTCTTCCGTCGCTGGACCTTTCTCCGGGGCTGTGCGCCATGAGTACAGACGTTATTTCAAAAACTCCTTATCATTTCCATTAAACTCTTTTATCACTAGGTTTTATGGAGGATCGATTTCATAGGGCCTTTCTAAGTGTGGGACAGTCTGAATTTTAGGAAGTATGTGCCTTCTGTACTTGATAGGATTGTTAGAGTTGGTCAAGAAACCTGTAGGTTTCTATTAATCTTTTTTAGAAGAATTTCTTATAAGGTTGGAAAGGAATGAGGTTTCAGATTAGAATGTTTCCATTCAATCTTTAGATGAAAAATTAGGGTATGTAACCTGTATAAAGTGCATTTGTTATATTAGAAATGTTTTTAGTTGTAATACAAAGAGGACTATGATTTAATATTGTTTTAGTTCAAATATTTTATTGACCCATTTATAAATAACTAAATTATAGGAGGTTGTTATGATATTAGGTCTTAGAGTCTTACTTGAATTTTGTTAGTATTTGGATATTAGTTCAAATCAATACAAGTTGAATATTATAATTATTTACATGATACATTTAGGTCAAGTTTGAAGTTTGTGGGAATTTAAATTAGTAGATTATTGAATTTCCATGAAATGTGGTGGACATAAATCGTAATGAAATGATATAATTTTATAATTTTAATGAGGTGATTTGTCAATAAGGTATAACACTAATTATTTTAATGACCTTGGATGAAAGATATTTGTTGTCAAATGATCTGTGGAAATTTTATTAATTATTATTATTATTATTGATTGTTATGTTGGTCTCGTGATTTATTTAAATTGAGTTAACAAAATTTATATGATCAAATTATTGAATTTAGAATGTAAATGGATTGTGATAATGAAAGACGATGTATTAGATTGGATAAATGAAATTTAATGCAGTTTTGAACTCTATAAATGACTTGTTGAATTTGATCCTTCTTTTTTGTATAGATATATATATGCTTTAATTATTCGGGAATGTAGTGGAAGTCAAACCAATAATACTTGATCCATAGGTAATTGCAATGGATGTTATGTAGAAGTAATTACAATTGTTCTTTTCACCCTTAAGTTAAATAGGTTATTATGAGTTTTAAGGGTTTATTATGGTTACCAATAAATAGGAACCTCCGCTAGATTTGAATTTAGAATCACATTGCTATTATTTGATTTATAACACAGACAATAGTGGCCTACCTTAGTTAGGTAAATAATATTTGTGTCTTGTGAATCAACTAAATAACGGTTTTAATAAATATTTACTCGCAGTTATTTTAATGTAACTGTAGATTTATTCTTAACGCGAAATACAATCAACGACACACTATGTTTTAGTATTTAATATAATAGTTTCCTTTGCAAATTAAATATGGAATAATGCTATTATTAACTTTAGGGTTGGGATTTAAATTGCCGTAGATATTTACCCAATTTTCATGTATTATAGGTTTATAGCTATACATTTCGATAGGTAATTATACCTCTACCCTCGTATTTTAATTAAATCTAAGATAATATTAGGGAGCCTCAAACTGGAAAAAAAGTTTATACCAGAGGAATTTAAATATTCCGTTACAATGAGAAGTATAGTTATATTGTGTTATGTCTTATAGGATGTAACTAAATATATATGTATATATGGCCAATAATCTTATTACAAGCTATGTGTGAATGTGATAATGTTAGATTACTTAATGGACATTATTAACTGAAACCTAATATAATCAATTAGTGTTTAAGATAAACATAAATTATGGTTCTAAATGGCTTCTTGTTGAGTACTATTTATTTATATGATAGGGTCATGAAACTTGAATTGTGGAAAGTGAATTAGATAAGTCATCATGGTCCCTATGCTATTACATCTACCTGAGTGGTTAGTTCCAGAGGCATAGCGTATAACGTTTGTCCTCATGTACATGGTATGTTGAGAAGGCCTCATGGTGTGATAATTAAGTTCTTCATGGATGTTGCAATCATTTACTTGTTTTGAGTATGTTATAAGATATCGTGTTGGTTAAGACCATGGGGACACTTGTCATCTGTAAAGAAGAAATTTCTCATGTGTTACTTCATTTGGATGCCATGGATAATGTATTGAGAGTATGTCCTTGTGATTATGCCCTAGTTTACAAGAGGGTTGATGCCTTGCAATGTGTATGCCAAGTTTATTGTTACGATGTTTTGTGCATGGCTTGATGGGTGGGGTTTCCTAGGTACAGATAGGGGAGTGGCTTCCAATGTGGGGCCGGCACCTAAAGTGGCTTGTTTAGGGTAACCCATTGGGAGTTGTTAATCCAGTGATAACTTAATAATAAATTTAGAGGGTTGGATAGTTTTCACACTAATCAAGATAATTGAATGCCTCACTCATGCCTATAGTGCTCGTCCAGGCTAAGGATGAGATGAGAAGGCCGTGGTTGGCAAAATTAACTTCCTAATCCTCATGAAAGCAATGTTGATTCCGCATGTGTCACCCTATGGGGCCGACGTCTAGTGAGAGACTGTCAAGGTAACCATAGATGGGGGCCGGCGCCTAGCGAGAGACTGTTAGGGTAACCCATGGATGGGGGCCGGCGTCTAGCTAGAGGCTGTCAGGGTAACCCATGTTAGGACCATGCGATGACACTCTCCTTACTATAGCCTAGCATTCCCTAGTTGTACTCTCCCCAGTTGTTAAGTGTTTGCCTCTGGGAGTACTGTTGTGTCATTTGTGATATTGACTTGATGTTGGAGTCATGTGTTGTCTTATAGTCTACTATCTACTTGACTGTATGTTGTAGTGGGAACCTTATGTTAACTCCTAGCTCGGGGGGTGGACATTAGGGTTCCACATGGTCGGGTGGAAGAGATTTATCCATTGGTTTTTCCCTTGCCGTTGTTTGAGAACAAGGAGGATATACCTTATGTATCAGACATCAGATCTTGTACCTGTTATTATGCTCTTGTACTGGCCTGTGTATCAGTGATTCATAATGTATGTATTCAAATGTAATCAGGATGATGATAATGTAAACTACAAGATGATGTACTCATTTGTATGGACTAGAATATGTACATGTAATCTTGATCAAGTTGATTATCTAACTGATGTCATGAAATGGAGATGTATGTGTATTAATCATTAGTGCAATAGAATTAGAAAGATCCGCTGATGTTTGTTATTAATATATGTTAAACTATGTTGATCAATTTATCAAGTAATGCAACCATGGGACCTTGGAAGACAAGTTGTTGTTAATGATGTGTGTTGATTTGCCAAACATTACTTTGTTATCTTATACAAAAAAAAAATTTGCATTGCATAGCATAGATGTGTTGTTTTCTTAGGTGTCCATGGTGGGGCACTACATATGCATTCCCGCTAAACATTCACAATTCAAATTGAATAGGCCAACAAAGGGAGACCTTTTAATGGTCACTTTACTGACACTTAAGATTTGGGCCTCGACAAATAGGGCAAGACAAGGGCATGAGCACCCTTGTCCAGGGGCCTATTTTAGGGCTAGATTAAGCTCAAGAGGGTCCCCTTAGTCCCATTTGACATGGGTTTTGGGGGATTTTGCTCTGGGATTCATTTTTAACATGCATGATTAAATCTAAGGGACTTGGGAGCTAAACTTAGGAGGTAAAAGTCCTAGGGGAACATTTTACCACATAACCAAAAGCATTGGCTTACTTGCAATTGGTGATGGCATATGTCCCACTCCAAAGTCCATCAAACTTAGTGTGGCCTCTAGGTTTGGCTCTGTCAACATCCTATTGTAGAATAAGATCACCTTCCTTGAAAAACTGATCCTTGGCCTTCCTGTCAAAGTATTTCTTGGTCTACTTCTGGTTTTCTTCTAATGTAGCCATGGCTAACTATAGTTCTTATAACTTAGTTAATTCAACCATCCTCACAAACCTAGCATATTCTCTTTCCAGTTCTAGTTGTTGAGCCAATTCTAATGAAGGAAGCTCCAAAGATAAGGGCAATCTAGCCTCTCTTCCATACACAAGAACAAAAGGAGAGTTACCAATGGCTCTTTTATAGGTGATCCTATCAGCCCAGAGAGCCAATCTAATTTTATTATGCCATTGTCTCTGATTTATTTCCATGGTCCTCTTCAGGATTCTGATCAGTTTCTTATTAGTAGATTCAGCTAAACCATTACCTTGAGGGTACTAGTTAGATGAAGTCTTCAAGAACACATTATATTTCAAAGTCCAATCAGCTATCTTAAAACCAGTAAAAGCTCTTGCATTATTAGAGATGATAGTGTGGGGAGATCCAAACCTTGTCATGATTTCTTCTAAGAAATCCATGATTGCTGAATTTGGAGCCTCTCTGAGTGGGACTGCTTCAACCCACTTGGTGATGTAGTCTGTTGTAGTTAGAACCCATTTGTGGTCAACACTAGATGTAGGGTTGATCATGCCAATAAAATCCAGGCCCCATTATGAGAAAGGCTAATATGCCTGAATAGGATGAAGTGGAAGGGTTGCCAATCTTTTCTTCCCAGCAAAGAGAGCACACTCTTTGCATTTTCTTACCCATACATGGGCATCATCAAACAATGTGAGCCAAAAATAACATGCCCTCATTATCTTCATTGTTGTAACTCTTGCAGAGAAGTGGCCTCTAGGTAGACCAGCATGAAACTCACTAAGTAATCTATCAATCTAGTTTTCTTCAATGCATCTCAACAAGACTCCATCCAGATTCTTTTTAAAGAGAACCCCATCCAACAAAGCATAAGGAATGGATTGCAACCTACAATATCTTCTCTTAGTTCTATCTAATCCATAAGGATACTCTCGAGTAGATAGGAACCTAGCCATGTATGTTGTCCAGGAACTTACAGCTATTGGTTCAACTATAGGTTCTACCTCATTCAAGTGATAGGATGAGTTCACTTCATCCACAATAATTTGAGCTAACTATTCACATAATCCTTTGGCCCTATTCAACTTAGTGGCTTTGATAGTAACATCATTATCTAGGATCTTAGTGACCCAGCTTGCTCTCTTTTCACTGATTTCTATTCCCATTATGTCGTCTCTCACACTAGGATGAGAAACTAATACTTTGATATGGTTATTTGCTAGCATATATCTAAACTCTTTCAATGTTCTTATAGTGGAAAAAACTTGTTTGTCCATGGGACCATACCTATCCTCATAGTCCTTCAATGTTTGATTGAAGAAGGTCAGGGGTTGCTCCATACCTTGGTCATTTTGTTGCATCAGAACAACTACAATACTACTCTCTCCTCCATGGGCATAAAGGACAAAGTCCTTCTCATTATTAGGGTTCATGAGGGTAGGATCTTGGGCAATTTCTTCCTTTATATTCTCAAAGCCATCCTTCCCTTCCTTGGTCCACCTAAAAACAACATCCTTTTTAAGCATTAGGGTTAGTGGTTTGACCAAAATAGCATAATTATGAATGAATTTCCTAACAAAATTAATCTGCCCTAGAAATGACTACAAATCTTTCTTATGAACAGGCAGAGGAAGAGAAAGAAGAGCTAAAGTTCTTTCTGGATCTATGGACATATCATATTTGGACACTAAATGGCCTACAAGCTTACCCTAAGAGATAGTAAAAATACATTTTTTGGGGTTCAGAGACACCCCAAATTCTCTACATCTTTCAAAAACTTTCTCCAAATGCTCCATCTGATTTTCTCCTCTTTTGGAAAAGATTGTGATATCATCTAGATAAATCAGGATTAACTTGTTTATGAAGCCCTTGAATGCAATGTACATTACCCTCTAAAATGTGGCACCAACATTAGAGAGCCCAAATGGCATTTTTGCATATGCCATGGTTCTCCACTTAGTGGTGAAAGCCATCTTGATTCTATCCTCTTCCCTTACAAAAATCTAGTTATAACCAGAAAAACCATCAAGCAATGAGAATCTTTCTGCTCTTGCAACGGTCTGCAAGATTTGTTCCATGGACGATAGAGGGTAATAATCCTTTCAGGAAGCACGATTTAGATCACGAAAGTCCACACATAGCCTTATCTCACCATTTTTCTTCCTCACTAGCACTAAGTTAGCTACCAAGGTGGAATACTTGATGGGAAAAATAATTCTGGCCTATGATGTTTTGGGCAACATTAGGGTTGAAACCCTTTAGGTCCTCATAATTCCATGCAAAAACATCACTTTATTTCTGAGAAAGGTGAATAAAATTTTGTTGTTCATCATCATAACATACCTTTCCTAGCAATAACTCCTTGTCCTCTGTGATAGAAACATTTTGATAGTCCTCCTTTTTAAACATGATGTTTTTCTTCTCACCCTTGAATTCATCATCATGGATGAAAATAGCCTTAAGCATGACCAAACCCTTCGGCAACTTATTTGTTTTCAATTGCATAATCTGATCTCCATATCCTTCTTGCAGCCTGGACTATGCAATTGATGATAACCCAACTTCATTTTGGATGAAATTTACAATTTGTTCATTATTGTCAAAAATCTGCTAGTTCACATCATTATCAGGGATTGAGGGTCTAACCACTATCTTGACATGCTGACCAGGGCCTTGAAAGAGGTCTATGGGGGGAGAAAATTGAGCACCAATTCTTGCCAATTGGTCTGCCTCAACATTTAATTTCCTTGGGATCACCTGTAGGTTGAGAGCATCAAAACTTTCAAATAGATCCCAAACTCTATGTCTGTAAGCTCTTAGGAGTTGATTTTTCATTGCACATCTTTCCCTAACCTGGTTGACCACCAACTCAATGTCTCCAAAGATCTCTAGATATTTGATCTACTTCTTTTCAGCAATCAACAAGCCATGTACCAATGCTTCATACTCTACAACATTATTTGTGCAAGAAAAATGTAGCCTATGAGCAAAATGTAGCTTCTTACTAGTTAGAGAGATCTATAAGACTTCTACACTAGCTCCATTTCTGCTCTTTACACCATTAAAGAATATTTTCCATGGGCTATTAGAATTATCATCTGATTTTAGTATAGAAGGGATAGAGGAAATCCCCTCATGAACAATGTAGGTGTTGCAAGTATGTGCTTAACCGGTGTTGTCATTGATGTCAACATATCTGTGTTGTCATTAGTGTCAACTATACTCTTGTTTTGATGCTTGATTGTAATGAGTTAGATGCTTTGTATTTTCCTATGTAAGTGTTGGAGATCTTGATATTGAGGATATTGAGAAAATTTGCTCCTCCGGTGGAAATAGTGTATTGCAGAGTATCTTTCTCTACAGAAAAATAGTCCAACAGATTGCTCCACATTTCTTCTAGAGTGAATATCTTTATCTCTAGATTTGAATTTATTTAGACACATGTCTAGAGATGCTATGTTCCAAGTTTGAGCCTCAAGTATGAAGATTTGGGTGAGTTATGTTCACCAGAGTGAAAATTATTTTTTCTGTATGTTTGGTGGTGACACGGAGAAAGTATTATGCTCCACATTCCTCCGCATTGAAGTATTTTGGTCTACAGTTCTAGAGTTAAGTTTGAGATGATGTTATGTGCCCTCAACTCCAATGGTTCATGATTCATGATTTGGTGGTATGCAAGCAATCTTTTCTTTATGACAGTGGCTGACAGTGTTGTTTAAGTACCCTGGTTTGAAGAATCTTCTTGACAAATAGGTTAGAAGTTGTGTGGATGTTCTTGGTGATTACAATGTGCTTGTGGATGTCTCTTGATCGTGTTCCTACCTTTGTATTGGTCCACAAAGAGAATTTTGGATCATGGATGAAGACTATTCTTAGAAGACTTAGTGTTAACACCTATCTTAGCTGACCTAGTTGTTTTCACTAATTGCATAGATGCTTTGAAGATTGTAGTAGCGTGTTGTGACATGGAAGATTATATTTGAGTCCCAACTAAGGTGTAGTCTAATCTGCATACATCTTTACATCTTTCCCTTATCAAATTTTGTATTAGGTCCAGACCTATTTTTATGTATGACTGTAATGCTGACCTTGGAGATTGTTCCAACAGTTGATGAATGTAATGCTAACCTTGATGTTTATTCCAAGGTTGATGAGTTGTATAAAAACATGTAATGTAGTTGCAAAAAAGGTATCAAGGCAAAATTGTGAAGATAAGTGAGAAGTGTAAGAAGAGCAGAGCAAGAAAGAAGTATTGTGCTTCAATGGAACTAAACTCAGGCATGAAGTAGATGCTATCAAATTAGTTCACAAATCCCTGGCAATGAGCTGATCTTTGCAGTGACCATTTTTGGGCAGTGAGCCTCTATTTTTTGGTATTGTTATAGCATATATATTTTTGTGGGCTAACACCCACCATGATTTTCCCTTATAGGGTTTTCCACGTAAAAATCTGGTGTCTCATGTGTTGAATATGTTATTGTGTTAAACTTCATGTTTCATGTTGTCATGGTTAAATCATAATAACAGTGATTGAACATTTGATATATTGATAAGAGGTTAAAGTTTTGTGACAACTGATTCACCCCCCCTCTCAGTTGTCCAGTGCATATTAATAGTTGGTATTAGAGCTGGTTCCTTAGAAGAAAGCTTAACCGCTTGAGGAAGATCCAGGATGTCTTACAGGAAGGAAGCTCCGCAGTTTGATGGAACAAATTATGCTCTCTAGAAGGTACGAATCAAAATCCATCTCCTTTGTCTTGGTTATAAAGTGTGGAAAGTGACAGAGACAAAGTATACCTTGCCTCAGAATGGTTTGCAAACTGAAGATGAAGTCAAATAATATGAGTTAAATATAAAAGCTAGAGATGCTCTGTTAAGTGCATTGTCTAACACTAAGTTGATAAAAGTCATGGATCTAGAATCTGCTCATGAAGTCTGGGAAAATCTGGAAAAACTGTATGAAGGAGATGATTGTGTAAAGAGTGTCAAACTACAGGGCTTGAAAGCGTGATATGAAGGTTTAAAAATGAATGAAGATGAAAACATAATTTCCTTTATGCAAAGGTTGATGAACTTGTCACTGGAATCAAAGGCATGGGAGGAACTATTGATGAGAAGAAATTTGTGATGAAAATTCTTAGGTCACTACCTAAATCCTACACTCACATGGTAACTGCAATTGAAGAAATAATAACAATGCAAGATGTCACTAAGGATCAGTTCTTTGGAAAGCTTAGAGCCTTTGAGATGAGAGAGTTTGGTGATGCCCCACCGAAGGTTGAAACTGCTTTCAAAGCAAGTACTTCTGAAAAGATATCCAGAGTAGAAAAGTACAAGGTGGAACCTGATGATGAGCTTGATGAAATTGAAGCTAACTTTGTTGATAGACTACAAAGAGGTTCCGGTAAGTTCAAAGGCAAATTACCTTTCAAATACTTTACATGTGGTAAGGTTGGTCACTATGTTTCTAGGTGTCCTAAGAGAATTGAAAGAAATAGAAAAAGATTTGAGAGTAGACCTAAGGTTCCAAATAAATGCTACTATGTTAAAGATCTTGATGATGAAGGTGTGACAAATGATGAATCTGATGATGCTAGTACTAGTGCAAATGAATGCTTGTTTATTGTGTCTACTAATCTTGCTAGATGTGTGAAGGAAGAAAAACAAGTGGAAGAAAGTGCCTTGGTTGTTCAGGTTGAAAAAGATAAGGATGAATGGGTTGTTAACAATGGATGCTCACATCACATGACTGGTGACAAAAGTAAGTTTGTAAGTTTAGAAAAGTATGATGGTGGACTGGTTAGGTTTGGATATGATACAACTGGTAAGATTTGTGGAAGAGGATCTATTTCTTTTAATGGAAAGCACAATACTAATGATGTTTTGTATGTGAAAGGTTCAAAGCACAATCTTTTGAGTGTTGGTCAGATGTGTGACAAAGGTTATGAACTAAGATTCAAGGACAATGGATGCAAGATCATGGAAAGCTCCGGAACTGTGATTGCTACTGGTAAAAAGACCAAAGGTAATATTTATCATTTGAAAGGAACTAATAATTATTGTTTATTAGCTTAGATTGATGAAAGTTGGTTGTGGCATAGAAGGATGTGTCATATAAATTTTGACAACTTGGTAAAGATAAGTTATGTTCAGGCTATAAGAGATCTACCTAAGCTTGTGAAGCCTGCTAACACCATTTGCAAAGAATGTCAATTTGGGAAACAAACAAGAACAAGTTTCAAAAGAAAAGAACAATTCTCTGTTGGATTGTTGGAACTGATTCATACAGTTCTGTGTGGTCCCACAAGAACAAGAAGTCTTCAAGGAGACATGTATTTTATGTTGCTTATTGATGATTACTCCAGGATGATTTGGGTCACATTTCTAAAAGACAAATCAGAAGCCCTAGACAAGTTCAAAACCTTCATGGCAATGGTTGAGAATGAGTTAGAATTTAGGATCAAATGCTTGAGGTCAGATAGAGGAGGTGAGTTTACATCAAATGAATTCAATATTTTCTGTGAAGAACAAGGGATAAAAAGATAATTGTCTACACCCAGAACTCCTCAGCAGAATGGAGTTGTTGAAAGGAAAAACAAGATAGTTCAAGAGGCTGCTAGGACTATGTTGAAGGAAGCTAACCTACCAGAAGTGTGCTGGATAGAAGCTATACATACTACTGTGTACATCATAAACAAAGTTCAAGTTAAAGGTAACAATGCTAAAACTCCTTATGAATTATGGTATGGAAGAGCTCCTACAGTGAGATATTTCAAAGTTTTTGGTGGCAAATGTTATATTAGAAGAGAAGATCTAGACAAGTTTGATGCTAGGTGTGATGAAGGAATCTTCCTTGGATACTCTACCAAGAGTAAGGCCTACCAGTGCTACAATAAGAGATTGAAGTAGATCATTGAGAGTGCTAATGTGAAAGTTGATGAAGACAAGGAAAGAATATTAGATATGAGTGGTTATGAATCAGATGAACCTGCTGCTATAACAAATAAAGAAAAAGTTGAACAAGAAGATAGTCAAGATGAAGAAGAAAAGGATCTAGAAAGTGCTGCTAAAACTCCCAAGTATGTAAGAATTAATCATTCTGAAAATCAGATTATAGGTGACAGAAACAAAGGGGTGTTGACAAGGAAAAGAGTTGCAGAAGAACAAGTGAATTACTATTTGCTTTCAAAGGTTGAACCAAAAAATGTAAATGAAGCTTGCAATGATGAAAATTGGGTAACAGAAATGGAGGAAGAACTGATGCAGATAGAGAAGAATCAAACTTGGGAATTGGTTCCAAGACCTCCTGATAAGAATCTGTTTGGCACCAAATGGGTTTTCAGAAACAAGATGAATGAGAATGGAGAAGTAGTAAGAAACAAAGCAAGATTGGTATGCAAAGAATACTCTCAGGTTGAAGGGATAGATTTTGAGGAGACCTATGCTCCTGTGGCAAGAATTGAATTAGTTAGAATGTTTTTAGCTTTTGTAGCATTCAAAGATTTCAAGGTGTATCAGATGGATGTTAAGTCTGCATTCTTGAATGGTGCGTTGGAAGAAGAGGTCTACATTGAGCAACTGGAAGGGTTTCAATTATCACAACAAGGTGATATGGTGTGTAGATTGAAGAAGGCCTTGTATGGATTGAAGAAAGCCCCTAGAGACTGGTATGCAAGGCTAGACAAGTATTTGTTGCAATTAGAATTCAGTAAAGGCATTACTAACAACAATTTGTATTTCAAAATCAATGATAATAAGATCCTAATTGTTGTAGTCTTTGTTGATGACATTATCTTTGGAGGCAATGAATGTATGTGCATGAAGTTTGTAGGTGAAATTCAAAATGAGTTTGAGATGTCTATGTTTGGTGAAATAAATTTCTTTTTTGGTCTACAAATTAATCAAGTAGATATATGAATCTTCATATCTCAGTCTAAGTATGTGAAAGAGTTGTTGAAGAAGTTTGGGATGGAAGACTCTAAACCGGTATGTACTCCCATGGTGACTGCTGCAAATTAAGAAAAACTAATGAATCACCCAAGACTGATCAGAAAAGGTATAGATCGATGATTGGAGGATTGTTTTATCTAACTCAAACCTGACATGATATAATGCATGTAGTTTTTCTTGTTGCAAGATTTCAAGCAAATCCAAGAGAGTCACATGTGATGGCGGTTAAGAGAATCTTGAGGTATTTAAAAGGCACACCAGATCATGGCTTATGGTATCCAAAGGATAATGATTTCACTCTTAGTGCTTATATAGACGTTGATTGGGCCGGAGATGGTGATGATAGAAAAAGTACAAGTGGAGGTGTGTCATGCCTACTTTTTTCATGCGGTTATAACACGCATTACACATGTGTCATGTCCACATGCGACATGTGATCATGATATGAACTATCAAAAAATTTCTCTTGCTACTTGATTAAAATTTCTACCTCAAGTCAAATGTTTAGTTATGGATGAGACATCATAGTCATAAAATATGTAAATTTTTAGATCTAATTTTCTTATAGGTTCATTTGTTTAGTTATGGATGTTACATCATATTCATAAAAATTGTAACTCCAAATTAGAACCTATTGTTAGGATTAAGGTGCCATCAACCTTGTAAATCCTATGTAATTTATTATTCTTATTATTGTTTGTAAATCACCCACAAGGGATGAAAGGTTTCACCAGCAGAGATCTTGTTTCAGTCGCATGTTTATATCTGGTCCTCGGCACTAATTCTTTCACGACCGAGGTCGCAAGGGGGTTTCTCCCTTGTGAGGGATCTGGGGGGATCATCCCCTTGGGGGGGTTTGGGGGCCATGCGCACTAGTGGGGGCTTGGGGCCGGAGTCAAATTTTATTTATATTTTATCATTGTAAATCTGGATTGTTTGTCGTTAGGTCACAGATCTGATGGTCGATATTATGTCGGTTCTCTTGCCCTGGAAGGCAACCCTATTTTATAAGGATTTTTCTGGTACATTTTTATTAGAGTTGAGAGTAACAGGTGCCACTGGATTGAAGACTGAAGAAGAGAAAGTTCATGTAAATTTGTAATCTCATATTTGAAGACAATACAACTTGGAGCCTCTTTTCTTGGTGGAATTTTTTACCTGAAAGGGTTTTCTCCATGTTACATATTGTGTTATGTGTTTAGTTCTTAATGCATTTTATTTTTGTGTAGTGGGTTTTATTTATGTTGCAATATCCATTGATTCTACATTGTTTAGAGGACATAAATAAGGTTTGAATCGGATTTTCATTGTGTGGTTTGCACCTTCATTTCTAACACCTATTTCTAGAACACTTTTGGGGTAGAGGTGTAGGGCTAAAGGTCTTTAATATACTTTAACCGTAAAAGTAATTGATGTGTCCATTCTAACAATTTTATACCAAACATAATAAAACTGTCACTTACAATATTAATAGAAAAATATACAAGCTCTTTTAAATTTAGGTTAGTAACCAAAAAACTAGATCAAAGTAACAAGAATTAGGCATAAAATTCCCTAAAATTTAGGGCCGCATTATTTAAAATGAAAGAAAAAAAAGATAATACTCAATATTATATGTTAGATAAAAAAATTTCATACAAAATAAAAAAGGCATTTGAATAAGATGTTGATATTCTAATTAATTACAAAAACACCTAAATCAAAATTTAAAATACAAAACAAGAAGTTTTACAAAGAGTCCCATACACCTGCCTATATAAACAATTTATTCACTATTTTATTGATGAACCAAGGGCACTTTAAAACAAAAAAAAAACTCAGTTGTAAGCCTTAATGATGATCATATATAAATAAAAAACTCAATGGACAATTGTTGGCATTAATTTCACCCACTGTATCGATCAAAAGACATTTCCTGTAGAAGCTTCTCACCTGCTCCCACTGACTTCTCACCTACTCCCACCAACCACAGACCTGCAGAAAGACCATGTGCATTGAATGGAGAAACATGTGTTTTGACTGTATTCCTAGAGTCTAGATTGTTCTAAAGCCCTCTATAAATAGAGGCAAATGTAATGGGTTAATTATCAAGCAATTGCAATTGCCTCGATCACCAAGCATTGGATGTTTGGTTAAGTTGTGTGTTTTAATATTCTGTGCTTGTTGCACCAAGCCTTCATTTGGTATCAGAGTCAGTTTATTTGAATGATAAATCTTGAGTCTTTATAGCTGTTGTTAAGGTTGTGAGTTCTGTGTTGGCTGTGAGTGAGCACACAGTGATACATACTGTAGTTTAAAGATCTGTTATTTGCAGCAGAGGTCTCCAGAGTCTAGCAGAGGCGTTGAAGAGAAGAGGAGGTTGCACTCACTGTTTGGGATGATGTGTGCAGACATGTTGTGTGAAGACCTGTGTGTGAAAGATTTCAAATTACTTCCCTGTGTTGTGTGCAGAGGCGTGTAGACCAAGTGAGGAGGCATGCAGGGCAGTAACTAGTCCCATTCAAGGGAGCGATTCAAAGGAGAGTTGAAATCTGGGCGCCAAGATTGAAACCATCACCGGAACAAGGAGGAGCCGTAGCTCTTGAGGAAGTGAATTCTAGTTTTCTGCTGAACCGCCAATTTAAGGGTGATGCCAAGAAAAGAGTTCGAAGGTCTTCGAAAGAGTGTCATTTGAAAGTTTGTTAAGCCACTGCTGAGGAGGCCACCAATTTGAGTTTTGCAAGAATCACTGCAGATCAAAGACTAAGGCGCAGATCTGGAGATTGCATCCACTAAAGTATCTGAAGAAAGTCGCTACAGGAAGAAAGGAGGCTGATCTGGAGGTTAACAAAGAAGCTGCCATAAATCAAGTTGGGGAAGATTTTGATCGCCCAAGAGTTAGCTCCAAATAGAGGAATAAATGCGGACCGCTGTAGAAGTCAAAGTAGGAGCTGGCAAAGTGATCACTGAATGTGGTAAAGTCTACAGACAAGACAGAGGAAATTGTTGTATGTTTAGAACAAGCAGAAAGCGTGGGAATCTGCCGCTCAAAGAAGGAGATTCTTGGCTAGTGAATGAAGCCGCTGAAAAGAGGTCGTTGAATATAGCTTACAAAAGCCATAGGAGAATTGCCTGGCTGCAGCCAGTAAAAGGGAAATTATTGTTAGAATCGTAGTCAACAAAAGAAGATAGATCGCAGTTGTAATGGGGTCGCTGCTGTAGATTTAGAGATCGCCGCTGCTGAAGTGTCTGGAGATGTTTGATGTGAAAGAAGAGTCTTAGTTGCTGCCTATACATTGTGTGAGTCTAGAGAAAACACCAATCAGAGGAGGTAAATAATATCATTGTTAAAGTTGAAAAGCTGTGTATTGTGGAAGACAAGCCGCAGCCTTGGAGATATTGTAATCATAGATCTGAAGTTGCCGCTAAAGTGCCACTAAGGAAAGTGGAGGAGAATTTGGAGCGATAGGAATGAGTAGCTGATGTTTTCAGTTCAAAGTTTGCTGACCAATGAAGAGCCGTAGCTCTTTGCCATCAAAAGAAGAAATCCGTGTGTTAAGATTTCTGCAGCGAAAGCTACTATTATTGCCAAGAGGAGGCCATCACCCAAGATTGAAAATTACTCAGCCAAGGGAGTCGCAGCATACAAGAAAGGGTTTGTAGAAAAAGAATATAGGCCGCAGCTTGACCAAGAGTGATCAAAAGAGGAGGATCGTTGTTCAAAGATGCCGCAGCTATCCAAGAGGTTAGATATCATCGAAGTTGAAAGTTTAAATCCATGAAAGGAGATTGTTGAAAAAAAGGCCGTTGAAGCATAGTCTTGTGAGCGAGAGAGGGAATGTTGGTGTTATGAAGGTCAAAGGAAGGATTACAGATCTATCGAGAGCAGAGCTGGGAGCTGTCTGATAAGGAAGTTGTCGTCGCCTGAAGCTGCTGAAAGGAGATCAGCCAAGTCAAAAGTTCGCATACAATTTTAGAGAGTGAAATATTATGTAGAAAAACATTCTTAAAATCTGTAGAACAAAGAAGTGTTGATAAAAGAGATCAGAAGGTCAGAGGAGGATACAGAAGGATAGGTGTTGGAAGTTGTAAAACAAGTTGAGTGAAATTGTCAATGTATAAGGAAATAATATGGTTGAATGCCGCAGCATTTTGTATTTGTGTAAGCCATGTATGAAGTCAGAAGAAGAAATTGAAGTTAGGATCCCTGAGCACCAGTAGTGTGACTCTATGGGAGGTGTTGAGGAAAGAAACGTAATCACACCTGAACCTATGATGGACTGGTGACAAGAAGGCCAGAGCTCATGGATAGAGCATCCCTATAGCAAAATGGGATTTCCTAGGTTCAATCCATAAAATTTGAAGATTGAAGATGCTGAAGCATCAATGGAAAAGGTCAAGAAAGTAATTGAAATTTGTGGTCAAAATTAAGGGGGAGAATGTTGGCATTAATTTCACCCACTATATCAGTCAAAAGACATTTCCTATAGAAGCTTCTCACCTGCTCCCACTAACTTCTCACCTACTCCCACCAACCACAGACCTATAGAAAGACCATGTGCGTTGAATGGAGAAACATGTGTTTTGAGGTCCCATTGAAGTTTATGAGATAGGGTGAAGGGAGTAATTGATGTGTAATGCTTTTGGTGTTTGTGCCTTGTTACTATTGACTTATAAGTTACTTTGATTTTCACTATTTTTATTAGCAATGATATCTTATTTTTCCATTGAGTTGTTCGCAATGTGCTTTGCCTTGGCATTTAGATTTTGACTATGGGTGCATATGTTATGACTTTATTCGTTGAACCCTCAGTATGGTGTTTCACTTACTTTTGCTTATGTTATATAGATGTGATTATTATTGGCTAGGTATTGATCATTGTAGATGATTCTTATTGTATGTGATGCTAATTGATTTGTATATATTGTACCACATTGGGTGTTTATGCTATGGTTTAACTATTTTATATAGTGCAGGTATGCTTGATGTTTCACTTGAGTGTGTAGGTACCAGGTTTCCCCAATGGTGGTTATATTGGAGATGTTCGTATTTGGGTAAACATGTTTGTTAAGCCTAGTTATCTCACTCGATTTGAATATGAGATGATCCTTGCATATCCCTATGTGTTTTTAGACTCAAAATAATGGCAATTTGGGATTCTATTTGTTGTGTGCAAACCCATAAATTGAATGGTCGTTTATGTGTGTTTGTGTTATCTTAACATTTTGCATTTTAATTATGCCTAAATGCATTTTTATTATATTACAAATATTTAATATTTCGTAATGATGGAGAAAATGATTGTCGTTCAGATAAATAATTACTTTATTATTTATTCCGCATGGAAAAAATTATCCACCTTTAATTGTTCTTTGAAAAGAAAATTATTATGGTGTAAGTCAAATATATATCCTTGCCATTTTAGATCATGTATATTATTGTTAGAAAAATATTGTCTTCATTTGAGAATTAGAAATAGATTGTTAGTAAGAAAGGAAAGGAAGGATGTTAGTATTTAAATTATGCAAAGGAAATCCTTTATTGCACTTTATTTTAAAAATAATTTCCATATTGAATTTTAAAATAAAAGAAAAGAAAAGGGCTTCTTGGAGGATAAAAGGAAAATAGACTTAGTTTTCTTAATAATTCATTTGCTCTCTCTCTCAAACACTCTTCATGCTCTTTGGAAAGAAAATTAGAAAGGATTGAAAAGAGTGAATTATTGATTGTTTGAGTTTGAGATTGAATTGGTGGATGCTTGTGATTTCTTGTTGGAAGTTTAGGTGCGTGTAGCAAAAGAATTGCATTCAAGAACTCCTCCATTTTCTTTGTTTCAAAACTTTCTTGGAAGGTATTTATCCTCCTTTACATTTGTTTAAATTTTTAATTTCTCCATTGCCATACCACATTAGGTGGTTTGATCATGGCTTCCTTTTGAAGGAATTGAGTTATTTTAGATTTTATGTTATTTGCATGTCTTAGTTTAGAATTTAAATTATGAAAATATGCCAAAAAGAGCCAAAACCATGGCAAACTTTTATAAAAAATCTCTTTTCCAATTTTGAGTGGAGATTATGATTGTTGTGCATAATTGTGATAAGAGGGTATAATTAGATTTTAGAGATTTTATTTATTTTTAAAATTGAAAAAAATCCAAGGTTGCAAACAACCCATTAATGGCCAATTTGGGGATTTATGGTTATTTTTGCATTTGAAAGGAATATAAAATTTGCATTTTAGGCCAAAATTGAATGAATTAAATTGTGGGAAGAATAGTCTCCCTTATGACTTGTAATATTACATCTTTTGACATTGTGTTGCAAAATTTGTTGCATTATTTTCTGTGCCATGCCTAATTTGTAAATTTGGAGTGTTGGACGTATAAGTTGAGGTATAGGGTAAGAAATGGCTCTCACCATGTGCCACGATACAAAGTGATCGTTGGAAATAGTGAGTGGAGAGTTTTAAACAAGTTAAACCATAATCACATTGGGGTAAAATAAAACATGTAAATAATATATCTATACAAAATGGTGATGTTAGATACTAGATCTATTTTTTATCGTAAAGGACATGCACAACTCTAGGAGTTGGTGAATGCCAAAGTATTCCTCATGTGAGGATAACTTTTCTACTCAAAATATACGAGGTTGTTGAGCCATCATAATGACACTCCTTTTCTTACTACTATGACACTCTTCCTTCCCTATTGTTGAAGATATTGTAATTGATGTGTGTTGTTATCTCTGCTAATTAATTGTGAATTGTGATGCCTAATTCATACTTGTAAGTGTGGTGTATTATGTATATATTTGATTAGCGGGTGTGAAGCCTTCCCTCCCTTGTATGGCATGAGTGTGTAGTCTACCTATGTGACCATCTCCTAAGATAGTGGGGTGGACTTGAGGGTACCACATGGTTGGGTGGTGTTGAACCATCGTTGGGGACTTGTGGTTCCTCATGAGGAGATTGTATTCACATGCAAGGCATGGATCTCATAATTGTTGTAATTTCCCATTTGTGTTGATTTGAATAAAAATATATAATTAAGGATGTTGGTGTCCTCTTTTTTAATCTTGTATCATTTATTGATCCTCCATGATTGAAGAATTGTAAACCACCCACACAAGTGGTGACAAACCTATTATTGGTTTAGCACAATTTGACATTAGTGTCGAACATGCATGGAATTTTGAATGGATTTTATCATTTTGGGATGTATGAGGGTTAAAAGGAATTAGTGTACTTACTTTTTCATATGGATAAAATGAACATGCTTCTTAGTGAAATACACATTGTTAAATTGTTGGTGAAATAAATCAATTTCGTTCTTGTTTTGGTGGACTCCCTAGGTGGCTTGTCGCAAGTTAATTTCACCTCATCATGTTACGAGTTAATTTGGATTTGGTTTAGTTTTGGAGTGTGGTTAGCTCTCCTACTTCTCTCCTTTCTTTTTGTCTTTGAGTAAGTTTTCTTTGTTGTCATTTTTTTGCCTTAGTGTGGAATGAGCATTCATCAAGTGTGAGTGTTTGTGATTGTGCAAGTTAGAGAGGCTTGTATCAATTATTTTAAACCTTTATGGTTAATAGTGCTCCTAAGATATTAAAATTTAGTTGTGGAGTCCTTGCCCAACCTTGGAGAAAAATATTGGCCTTGAATAGTGTAAAATTTTCACTTTCAGATGCCTAGCAAGGATAATTGTGCCCTAGAAGGACTACAATACCCCAGATGGATCGGAGCACCTAGGTGGGACTACAACACCCAATAAGGACACCTAAGGAATGGAAATAGAGTCTAGGTTGGGCATTTGAGTCCTCTCTAGCATTGTGGTCTTATCCTACATGGATGTTCGTGGTTCATTAGACAATAAATACTTCCCAACCTTTTTTGGGGAAACTTTGTATATGAAAGTTGTTCCCCTTAACCTCTTGAGTCTCCCATATGCTCACTTTGTTTTTACATGATGTATTTTAGGATATAATCCTACTTTTACATCAGGGAACACGTTGGAGCATTCAGTGACCTAGTTAGTCTTCTGTTGGCACCACCGTGCATGGGGCATTGGTGGTGGTATCTTATGGGTGTCATATTACTTGAATGTGACACTTTGTGGTTGTGTTGTGTGTAGTTGACTTATGTTGTCTCTTTCAAAAAATTGGCTCGTTCTATTTTGAGCTAATACCTTGCACAAAGGCTCGAGACATTACACAATGTCATGGCAGAGATAAATGTTGGTATGAGGTTGACCTCCCACCTCAACCTAGTGGGATACACTACTTAGAACATCAAATGTCTCAATGGTAAAATAGACAATAGCAATCTTACATCTCATCCACACCAAAAAGTGGTAAATATTTGTCCTATTTTGTTGGCCATAATTTAGTTTTGATTTTTCAACTATTTGATTTTTAAGAATAGATGGTAGGCTAAAGATTATCATTTCCACAAGACTTGAGCTCAACAAATTCCCTATGATCACATTCCTTGACACCCATAATGCTCTCTAGTTTATCAAACTTGTGCTTGACAACACAAGGCATGCTCTATTTTTGGCTATAATTTTATAATGTAGGTCGGGCATGGAAGCAAGCTAGGATTCATAAACTATTATTAATATTCAATTGATGGATGATCCCCAAATCATAAATTGTAAATCAACACTATAGTAGAGGGTATTCTTCTTTCAATTTCACACATCACATAAAAATCATAGAAACATTGAACATTACCAAGACTAAGACATTTCAATGTTTTGAAGGATAGGCTATATGGTATCAAAATAAGTAGATATCTATCATATTTTCAATCAACGTTCTATAAGGGCCCATAGAGCCTATTCCTTATTTGTAGGGTATACAATAGAAATGACCCAAAGATAAATAATTAGACAATGGTATTCACGCACAAATCCATTCTCTTTCTTCTATTTCTATATATCTAAAAGGATAATATCAAAAAAAATCCTACACCATCTATTCCTGAGGCAACCAATTCATATCCTATATGAATGACAATTAATTTATCAAACAAAAAATGACTTGTTTGATCTATACATTTTTAGTTATAAAATTTCTAGGTTGTTCCTCCAAATACTATAGCTAAAATAAAAGATAAAAATGATTTTATTACCACATAGGTTTATCAAATTATCTAAAACATGCATGTGTTGAATGTTACATTTGGGTTTATTGGAATATAGCTATGAATTAGAGAATACAAAACCACGATAAGAAATAACTATATAAAATGATAATAAATTGATAGAAACACAAATTTTTTGGGGTGGGGGACCTGGCTCAATTGGCGATAGCTTCCTGTGGTAGGCACGAGGTCACGAGGTCCAGTCTCCCCCACCTACATGGTACTAGAGGGCATGTCACGCCAATGACATCGATCACGTTAAAAAGTTTACCAGGCATGCACTGAGGTTATAGGGCCCGATTCTTGCAGTCTAAAAAACATTTGATAGAAACACAAATCAATAGAAGAGTTTTGATTTGTTAAGCAATTATCACTCCAAATAATAGACCCAATACAACATAGGCACTAACAAAGATTCACAAAACCATACAAAGGCATAAATAACAATGGATTGATTTTACATACCAAAAAGTTGCTTCTTACGAACCCTGGTGGCCTTTGTTGGGTAGAACCAAACAATAGTGACAACCCAACACAATAATATGATTCATTCCACACTCAAACCTTTAGCTCCAACTACTCATACACCCCTACTAACTATTTTTTCTTGGTGTGTGACCACTTGTCCTGCATGTTTTCAGTGTGAGACAACTTTTTAGGCATGTGACAACATTTTCAACATTTTTTTAGGCTTGAAATCCTATTGGAAAAAGAATATTGGATAATTATATAAGGATACAAAATATTTTCATATTGAAATTTCAAATTTATATTATTTTATTTCTTTAAAACACACTTTTTCTAATTTATTTTATTTAGGTTATAGCTGAATTGGGTAGATAAATTAGAATATTACATTCTAATTTAAGAAAGTAATTGCAAAGAGATTAGGTACTTAGCTTGTGGAATGATAAAGATAAAACCTAAGACATAATAGATTCCAGTTGCTTAGGTATGGAAAAATAGGAAATATGGATATGCTCACTACCTAGATTTATATGTAGAACTATAACTCATTATAGGTTGATCCTATGCTATCGGTTAATTCTACATGATGAGTATCTACTTTGGAACCTGCAGATCTGGTCTAGGTGAATGTGTGTGTCTACTAATTGATTCACCTTGAGCTTTGTTGATTGTTAAGGATTGATGGCATTTAACTTTTTTTTGGTATTTTTAAAATTGCTTCAATGAAAAATTAGCTAACAACATGTAGTTTATGCCTGATTTTTCTGATAATTTTTTAATGAATATTTGATTTTTTATTAATTTCAAAGTGGGCACATCCTAAAAAACAGAATTTTGGTCGTGCTACCCCTGTAAATTTTGAAAATTAATTGAAATTATTTTTTTTAATATGTGTAGAATGGAGTCTAGTTTATAAAAATGTAATTTATTTGAAATTTCAATGAATGGTTAATTTATAATGAAAAAAAAGACTAAATAATGGTTTTTGCCCAAAAACAGACACACAAAGAAAAGAAATTAAAGATGAAAGGCTTAACATTGTCAAAATGTGAAAAAAACTCACATCGTTAAATAGCTAAGAGAAAGCTTAAAATTACCTAGGTGTTTGATTTGTTTAACCTTGAAACACGTGCAAATCTAAGGATTAGCATGAACAAAATTATGTGAAATCTTGTAGAATTTGCAAAAACACATTTGTGGATGTTGGGAAGGCACTCCAAGCCTTTGGGTTGGAAATCCAAAGAAAATCCCAATCCTAAGGCTTGGGATTCCCAAAGCACAACATAACATGAGCGCATTATAACGTGCTCGCGTTGTGTTGTGCTTTTTTCCCTTTTTTGCATGTTTGTCGGTGTTTGCCCAGTTCAACATAACACGAGTATGTTATAACATGCTCGCATTATGTCTTCCTTTAAATGATTTATGTTCAAGTTTCATAAGTATGTTTGATGGATGTATATATGTATGCTTGTAGGTATGTATGTATGATTGTATGTATGTACATGTATGCATGCTCGTATGTATGTATGTATGTATGTACATGTATGTATGTATGTAAGTGTTTTGGGTTTAGGGTATATAAGGACCTGAGCCTGTATAGTTTTTAGGGTTGAGGGTTGAGGGATTAGGGCTTAAGTAATAGGTAGACGGTAGAGGGTAGAGGTTAGAGGGTTGAGGGTTACAGTTGAGGGTTAATATTCAGGTTGTTGAGTGTATACGATTAAGTGTGTAAGGCATGGGATTAGGGTTTAGGATATTGGGTTTAGGGTTTACGATATGGATCGAGGGTATATAAGGCATAGGGTGACTTGGGTTGAGAGCACGTATGGTTTAGGTCTAATTTAAGTATAGGGTTGAGGCACAATATTCAGGGTTTAGGGTATAAGGGTGAGGTTATATGGTATAGGGATGAGGGTTTGTGGGTGTAAGCTTCAGGGTTTAAGGTATAGGGTTGAGGATTGAGGGATTAGGGATTAAGTATATGATTGAGGGTATAGGGTTGAGGGTTTAGGGATAAGTTTTAGAGTTTAAGGTTTAAGGGTTGAGGGTTGAGGGATAGGGTTTAGGGTTTAGGGTTAAGATATTAGGGTTTAAGGTATAGTGTCTTAGGTTTAGGGTTTAGGAAAAGGGATAGCATTTAGGGTTTAGGGATGAGGGATTAGGGTTGAGGGTTGAGGGATTAGGGTTGAGGATTGAGGGATTAGGGTTTAAGGTATAGTGTTGAGGGTTGAGGGTTTAGGGATAGGGTTTAGGATTTAGGGTTGAGGGATTAGGGTTTAGGGTTAAGGGATTAGGGTTTAAGGTATAGTGTTGAGGGTTGAAGGTTTAGGGATAGCATTTAGGGTTGAGGGATTAGGGTTTAGGGTTGACAGATTAGGGTTTAATGTTGAGAGTTGAGGGTTGAGGGTTGAGGGTTGAGGATTTCAAGATAGGGTTGATGGTCAAGGGATTAGGGTTAAAGTAGAGTGTTGAGGGTAGAGGGATTAGGGATAGGGTTTAGGGTTGAAGGTTTAAGAATTGAGGGTTGAGGCTTTAGGGCTAAGGGTTAAGGGATTACGGTTTCAGATATAGTGTCGAGCATCGAGGGTTTAGGGATAGGTTTTAGGGTTTAAGTTTTAAGGGTTAAGGATTTAGGGATAGGGTTTAGGGTTTAGGGATAAGGGATTAGGGTTTAAGGTATAATGTTGAGGGTTGAGGGTTTAGGAATAGGGATAGCATTTAGGGTTTAGGGATGAGGGATTAGGGTTGAGGGTTGAGGGATTAGGGTTGAGGGTTGAGGGATTAGGGTTTAAGGTATAGTGTCGAGGGTTGAGGGTTTAGTGATGGGGTTTAGGGTTGAGGGATTAGGGTTTAAGGTATAGTGTTGAGGGTTGAGGGTTTAGGGATAGGGTTTAGGGTTGAGGGATTAGGGTTTAGGGTTGACGGATTAGGGTTTAATGTTGAGAGTTGAGGATTGAGGGTTGAGGGTTGAGGGTTTAAGGATAGGGGTTATGGTCAAGGGATTAGGGTTAAAGTAGAGTATTGAGGGTAGAGGGATTAGGGATAGGTTTTAGGGTTGAAGGCTTAAGGATTGAGGCTTGAGGCTTTAGGGATGAGGGTTAAGGGATTAGAGTTTAAGATATAGTGTCGAGTGTCGATGGTGTAGCGATAGGTTTTAGGGTTTAAGTTTTAAGGGTTAAGGGTTGAGGGATAGGGATTAGGGTTTAGGGATAAGGGATTAGGGTTTAAGGTATCATGTCAAGGGTTGAGGGTTTAGGAATACCTAGGATATCGTTTAGGGTTTAGGGATTAGGGTTGAGGGTTGAGGGATTAGAGTTTAGGGTTTAGGGTCGAGGGATTAGGGTTTAAGGTATAGTGTTGAGGGTTTAGGGATAGGGTTTAGTGTTGAGTGATTAGGGTTTAGGGTTGACGGATTAGGGTTTGACATTGAGGGTTGAGGGTTTAGGGTTGAGGGTTGAGGGATGAGGGTTAAAGTAGAGTGTTGAGGATATAGGGATTAGGGATAGGGTTTAGAGTTGAAGGTTTAAGGATTAAGGGTTGAGGCTTTAGGGCTAAGGGTTAAGGGATTAGGGTTTAAGATATAGTGTCAAGTGTCGATGGTTTAGGGATAGGTTTTAGGGTTTAAGTTCTAAGGGTTAAGGGTTGAGGGATAGGGTTTAGGGTTTAGGGATAAGGGATTAGGGTTTAAGGTATAGTGTTGAGGGTTTAGGAATAGGGATAAAGTTTAGGGTTTAGGGATGAGGGATTAGGGTTGAGGGTTGAGGGATTAGGGTTTAAGGTATAGTGTCGAGGGTTGAGGGTTGAGGGTTGATGGTTGAGGGATTAGGGTTTAGGGATTAGGGTTTAAGGTATAGTGTTGAGGGTTGAGGATTTAGGGATAGGGTTTAGGGTTGAGGGATTAGGGTTTAGAGTTGACAGATTAGGGTTTAATGTTGAGAGTTGAGGGTTGAGGGTTTAGGGAAAGGATTGATGGTCAAGGGATTATTGTTAAAGTAGAGTGTCAAGGGTAGAGGGATTAGGGATAGGGTTTAGAGTTGAAGGTTTAAGGATTGAGGGTTGAGGCTTTAGGGATGAGGGTTAAGGGATTAGGGTTTAAGATATAGTGTCAAGTGTCGAGGGTGTAGGGATAGGTTTTAGGGTTTAAGTTTTAGGGATTAAGGGTTGAGGGATAGGGATTAGAGTTTAGGGATAAGAGATTAGGATTTTATGTATAGTGTCGAGGGTTGAGGGTTTAGGAATAGGGATACCGTTTAGGGTTTAGGGATGAGAGATTAGGGTTGAGGGTTAAGAGATTAGGGCTGAGGGTTCAGGAATTAGGGTTTAGGGATAAGGTTTAGGGTTTAGGGTTGAGGGAATAGGGTTTAAGGTATAGTGTTAAGGGTTTAGGGATAAGGTTTAGGGTTGACGGATTAGGGTTTAGGGTTGACGGATTAGGGTTTAATATTGAGGGTTTAGGGTTTAGGGATAGGGTCGAGGGTCGAGGGATTAGGGTTAAAGTAAGTGTCGAGGGTATAGGGATTAGGGATAGAGTTTAGGGTTTAAGGTTTAAGGATTGATAGTTGAGGGATTAGGGACAAGGCAATGAGTTGTTTGAAAAGATGCCTCCAAGAATATGGTCTCATGATGATGTCCTTGTCTATGCATCTGATTGTCATGACATTCCATGAGACCACATTTCTTTGAGGCATTTTTTCAAATAACTATATTGTAATTGAAATTTTGTCATCTATCAACATCTAGTTATTAGTTATGTAATGTATAGTAATGCTTTGAGTTTGAAAGATGTGCAATGAAATGTAACCAACGATATGATTATAAAATACAAAAATCTAGTAAGTACAATTCATTCATTAAATTGTTTATTTTATTACCTCCATGAAGCTTCAAAGTCCACGACCACTAGTAGGTGTTGCCGTGAAATCTCTAATATTAACCTATTCAACATCCAAAATTAGATATTAGAATACCATTCATATAACGATGCTATTCACATGTAATATTTATAATTGTTTACTAGTTACATACCCCGACAGTAGATGATGTAGAGTAATATGCAGGTGGAGTACCATTGAAAACTGCATCAACACTATGACCCTGAAATTTCATTAAAACCATCAAACTAAATTAGTTAATCTTGCATTTCAAAAATGAAATTTAATAAATTAAATTCAATGAACTTGCTAAGATTTACTTGAGTATCAACGCCGAAAGCCTCACTCAAGAGGGCATCTGTCATCACCATCTGCTCAGCTACAGATGTAGCCTACACACCTGCATCACAACTATCAGTGGTGTCATAACCACATGCTGACCCGCAACCCTGACAAGTATGGGGTGGAACCCTACTCAAACTCTCCCCTGGCCCATGTTGTGCTGTAGGACTAGCATGTTGTATGATGCTCTAGGTCAAGGCACTAATGGACTGAAGTGTCTCAACCTCAACACTCTCCTTCACAATGGAAGGGATAGAAACATGCTCATGGGCTGGTCTAGTGAGTGCTCGTCTTGCTGGCTACTATGGGTAAACACATGCCCCTAGTCTATCTTGTGCTGACCCCCCACCTCTACCCTAGAACTCCCACATATCAAAATAATTTGGCACTTTATTTTTGACAAACTCATAGTAGAGTTTCCTCAAACAATATCGTGGGACCTCATTATTGTTGCATGGAGGATGGTCAAAAACCATCCACCACCTCTGCGTAAAATTGTCCCTTATCGCTTGGTTGTTGTACTAATGGAAAGGGAACCTCTTGCATGTAAGGGGTAGAGGTTGATTTGTTCGTGGGTTTGTGAAAATAGAACACAAGTCCATTTTTGTAATTTGTTCATTTTTAACTTGTTCATATGACAACTTGTCTACATAATACTCTCTAAATTCTCTCCTCTTTTATGTCCAACCAGTGATTTTCTTGCTAATTGAATCTACATTTGATAACATAGATTCAAGGGATTGAGCAAATGTAGATCTATGCAAGGTTGAAGTTGCAGGTTCTTTCAACCTTGCAATTATTTCCTCAATTGGCTTCTTATTATTTTCAATTTGCCCCATTATATTTTCTTGTGTTCCAGGGGCATATTCAAGAATAAATGGAGGTGTTTGTGGTTGGGGTTCTTCTTCAGTAGGTATTTGTTGTTGGTGATGGAGGATTTTGTGCATTTTCAGGAGGAGGAGGAGGAGGTGCATTATTAACTCCTGTAAATTAAAGAAATTTACACCAAAAACTATTTTAACCTACCTATTTAGCAACAAATTCACATAAGAAAACAAATAGAACTTACTTCTTCAATTTCCTGACATCGTGGTGGCATTTTGATGATGAATCGGTGAGAAATAGCTGACGATTGGATGTTGGACAACGTGAACACACTCTATCCTCTCTCTAAGCCATGGGTTTCTTGTAAATGTTGGCAAGAGACACTGCTACGCATGACAGGTGTTGTCATTGATGGCAACTAAGTCTATCTTACACACCCACATTACATAATTTGTTCATACCGGAAGTCAGAGTGAAGATTTGTCTAAGTCCAGGTAATCAAAAATAGAGCATGTGACAGGGTCCAGTATCTTGGTCTGAATCTCTTCGGTGGTAAATCACAGTGTGCTGCAAATCTGAGGGAGTGATAAGGATTGTCATGACTATCTAAATCTAGAAATTTAGCCTCTAGTGATTAAGGATTCAAAAGTTATAAGCATCTAAGTATTGAGTTCCAGTTAGTCAATACAGTCAGAAGAAGAACATGCCGACCTAGTATTTGATCTTGGTCTAGATGAAGAAAAGTTGTTGGTTAAGCAATTTGTGATAATCAATGGTATTGATCGACATGATTGATGATTTGAGAACACAAGTTTTTGGTTTGCATTGTTGATTGTGCATGGATTCAGCTGACAAAGCAGTGCTCTTAATAAATGTTCTAAGTTTTCTTGAATCTGACTACAGTTGATTGAATTTCTTGATGCAGATATATATAGCCAATGGATTTGAGTGTTTTGTAGTATAATTGCGATGTGACAATTAAGCAAGTGCAAAAAAGGTAGAAATAATTGCAAAGGTGAAGATCTAAGCTTGGATCATGATAGAGTAGTGAAGTAGGGTAGAGGAAGATGAAGTGTGCAAAGTTAGTATACTGAGCTCAACTGGAACTATAATCTTGCATTGTCAAATGCTATTTCTCAGTTCAGTTCATTTCAATGAACTTGTAATTAATCCTGTAGGCAGTGAGCCTCTCGGAGTAATGAGCTCTGGGCAGTGCGCCTTGAAGGCATGTGCCTTCCCCATTTGTAATACTTTTAATAGAGTATAAATTCTTGTGGGTTAACCCCCACCATGGTTTTTCCCTTAACTAGGTTTCCACGTAAAAATCCTGTTGTTCATGTGTTGTGATCTTGTTGTTTCAGTTCTTATGTTCATGATTCTTTCTTTTGGATGTATGTAATAAATTAATAAAGGAACAAAGTAACAAGTTTTGCAGAACACTGATTCACCCCCCCTCTCAGTGTTCCTTAATTTCAACAATTGGTATCAGAGCAAGGTTCCTTGTAAGAAGTTTAATAGCTTGAGGAAGATCTGGGAAGGTGTTGTAATGGGTTCATCTAAATATTCTGATGGCATCAGTGAACAACTTCAACTTGCTTTAGAAGATCTTGATCAGTCCAGAGCAGAAGTCAAAGAACTACAAGAGAACCTTAAAGATGCTAAGGATTTCATTCAGACTTTAGAAGGTCAACTGAGCAAATCTAATGAAAAGAGAAGGGAGCTACTTCATCAGCTAGCAAATTAGAATGAAGGCAATAACATGGATGAGGCCTTGAAGGAGAAGACAAAGGAATGTGAAAAGTTAGCAAAAGAAGTTGTTGTCCTAAAACATGAAATGAAATCCGAGGTGATGAGACTAACCAAGGAAATTGGGGAAAGGAAGAAGACTGAGGAAAAATTGAATCAATCTCTGAAAGAAAGAATAGAAGAATGCTGCAGATTGGATAGGATAATTGGCCATCTAGAATCTGATCTATAAGAAACCAGAACAATGAGGAAGAACTTGAAAGACAAATTGTCATTCTCAAACATGACCTAGAAGTTGCAAATGAATATAAAGAGAAATTCAAGATAAGCTCAACTAAACTTGAAGTGTTGCTTGATAGTCAGAAGATGGCAGATGATAAGCATGGTCTAGGATTTGAGAAAGGTGGAAGCTCTAGATCCGGTCAAAGAAATCCTTAAGCAAGAAATCAAGGAAGGAAACCTAGAAGGCCTCCGGTAAGACAGCCTAATGCTCAAAGGTATCCATCTTTCAATGGCAATTGTTTCAAATGCAATAAGTATGGTCATAGAGCTAATCAATGCAGAAGTAAAGTAAATCAAAATGCATTATCTTTCTCTGGTCAATGCTTTAATTGCAAAAAGATAGGTCATAAGGCTGAGGAATGCAGAAGTGGATCAAGGAATCCTCTTGAGAATAAACAAGTGTTCAATGGAAGATGTTTTACTTGCAATAACTTTGGGCATATTGCAATGCAATGCAAATCTAAACCTGCTCCAACATGTAATTGTCAAAGAAACAAGATTGTATGTTTCAATTGCAACAAATCCAGACATATTGCTAAATTTTATAGAAGCAAAAAGGTGAACTCACAGATAGGAAAAATAGAACAAAAGATGGACAAAGGCAAGGAAAAAATAGATGTTAATGAGATTCAGAATGAATGAACAAAACTTGGGTGAAGAAAGGTGCAAAAAATTAAGGTGATGGATCCGCACCGGAATCTGGTGATGATAATTCCTCTGGGAATTGAATCAGGAGCTCTGGCTCAGGGGGAACTGCATTGAAAATCTAATTTCCCCTGCCAGTAAGTGGGTGCCTAAATCTAGCATGATGAATGAAGATAAAGAAGCCTATTGTAGATCTGTTGAAGCAAACTTTGGAAGAGAAGAAGATAATATGATTGATTGCGGAGCAATTGAAGATCGACTATATGCAGAAACAATGTAACCGGATGTATTAAGGCAGAGCATTTATTACAATGGAAAATTAGGTTTTGCAGAGCATAAAAGGTCATTCATTCATCATTTGAATCACTTTGCATTTGAAGAAAACAAGAAGAAGAGAGCTTGATCTGAGATTTCAAAGATTCGAAGTGCGACAGGCGAATTCATCAGCTAACCCTAATCGGTGAAACAAGGTATTCTCTATGAAACTTTTTGAATTTGCAATCTCTGGAAATGGCTACACCTCTGGTTGTGAACATCACTGAGCAACCTAGGCTAAAGTTTAAAAAGCATCCCTTCAAGTCCACCCAAATTGATCCAATGGGAGCATTTTCTGGGGTCCCATATGGAGTTCTTCACACATAAGACATTAGGGCTTACATTCACGCACCTCTAGAGGAGCATGGAGACTCAAGGATTGTTGATCTATTCATGAAACATTTAAAAGGTGATGATTTTGAGCTCAAACTAGAATACAAAGCCCTGGAAGACAAGAAGTTCATACAATTTGTTGAGTTTCTAACTTTCACAAAGGATGAGTGGGTCCGGTATGTCTTGAGCCATATCCATGATGAGTTTCTATGGTTGAATCATACATTCAAGATCACAAAAGATGCAATAAGGGAAGTTACAGGATTGAACTCAATTGGTACTCTACCTCAGCTGAAGGCTGTGAAGAATCAAGAAGTCACAAAGGTAACCGAATCGAAATTCAACAAGAGAGCTATGACTATAAATGACATAGAAGATCATGGGGTCAGATTCGCATCAATGGTGTTAAGATACAGGATATATTACTCCAGCAAAGAAAATTTGGTTTCTGGAAAATCCATCTATACTGCATATCAGATGGTGAAAGAAAATGCAGACTATGATCTCTGTGAACTATTGCTAAACCAGCTCATGGAGAACCTAAGCAAGATAAAGAAGGACAAAAAGTACTCATTCAAATATGATACATTGATTCTGTGTCTCTTCTTTTATTTATTGAGTGAACTTTCAGGAAACAAAAATTTAATCTAGTCAAATGACAAACCGGTAGCAGTCCAAATTAGGAATCATTTGAGTTTTTTGGGTACTTATGATGCACAAAAGACTGCACTATGGGGATTCTTTAAAAACTTCCAGAGTATGATGCAGGCTAGGGATAGAATACCTAGGTCTGTGGTTAAGAAATACAAGGATACCATCTATTTCATGGTTATAGTTGATCAATGCAAAATGGAAGCAGTAGAGCCCAGAGTTGTGTGGATCATGCCCATGGGGTATGAAGTGGATGGGAGTGTGTTGAAACTATATGCACAACATTTGTTAAGTCATCCTAGAGATCCAGCTGAAGAAAGATTTGGAACTTATGAAGAAATTTCACAAAAATTGCGTCTTGAATTCAAGGCTCCTGAAATCAATAGGAAAGTAAGAAAAGAAGTTGAGCAGTTGGCCCAGAATCTAGGCCTTAGTAAGGAAGTTGTGAGGCAATTCAGGGAAAGAACATAAAAGGCTGAGAAGGAGAAGCAGGATAGGGAACAGGAAAGTGTTTCGGCAGAACCTTTTTCCAAATCAAGGTCTACTAGGAGTACTAGTTCAACCTCCGGTGCATCCCCTTCTCTTGTTGCAGAGATATCCAAAGAAAAATCTACCGGTAAGGAAAGAAAAAGAATAAATGCAATGGCCAAGAGGTCATATGGTAGTGTGGAGAAGGAAGATGAAGAAGAAACTGACTCAGATTATGAGGTCAAAGAGTTGAAGGCATCAGGCACTAAAGCTGCTAAAGTGTCTAAGGAGAAGCCCTCTGAAAGCAAAAAGCAAAGTAAAAGGCATAAGTCAGAGGTTGATGTTGTGAAGCCTACTCCTTCTATGAAAAGCATCATCAAGTCAATCACTGAAGATGGTAATCTAAAGCCATTAACTAAATTTTATAATCATTACAGTGATGATGACAAGAGACTTTTAGAGGATGCCACTGTGAAGTACCTGAATGTATTCAATAGAGATCTAGTGGAAATTTTGGCAGAAATCCCTAAGAGTTTAAGAGACATTATGGAAATAAGAAAAGAAGATGCAAAAGCAAAAGATCTGGAGCTAAGGGAACATGTATTGTCTAGTTTGTGTCTGGTGATCTCTAGAAAAGAAGCAAACAAAATTTTCAAAGAAGTCAAGAATAAATTCAGAAGCAAGACAAGGATGAATAAGCTGATGATTGGAGATATTGATGAAGTTGTCCAATAAACAAAGCAGATTTTAAAGAAATCACTGGACAAGAACAAGTTTTATGTGGTTACAAAAAAATTGGTTAATACTAAGGATGCATCAATTCTGAATGATAAAGAGCAGCAGAAAAATAAGCAACAAACTGGAGTAGATGATGACTCCATTCTGGAGAAGAAGCGTTGAATAAAGAAGATGAATAAATGATGGAAGAAGAACAAGTAAAAGAAATTGATGATGGGATTGATTCCTCAATTCTGAATGTTGAAGAATTGAAGATCAATGAGCAGCAAACTGAGATAGATGACTCCTCTATTCTGGAAGAGGAAGCAATAAACAAAGAAGATGAAAAGATGACAGATCAAACTGATGGTGCAGGAGGTATTCAAACTCCTTTGGATTAATCAGGCAAAGAAGATATAGAGATGAATGTTGAAACAGATGCTCAAACTGAAGATGATTCATTGAAGAATAAAGAGCATGAAACAGAAGAAGCTAAGGATCAAGAAGCAGAAAAGGCCAAGGACAAAAATGAAAAAGAAGAAGATATTGCAAAGGTTGATGAAGAGCCCAAGCAGGACAATCTGGTTGACAGTACCGATAAGGATCAAATAGATACATCAACATCTTGGGCAAGAGACACTGCAGAAGTAGTGAAAGAAATTTTGGAAAATGATAAACTAGTTGCAGAAGAGTTGAAAGGTCCAATCAATTTGGACAGTCTTCCACCAATTCAGAAGATAAAGTGGGCTCTCACAAGCTAAGGCCAGAGAAGATATTTTAAAGTCTCGCATAGAAGACAGTGAACTACTTGGTCTAGCATCAAGGATTTTGGAGAAAATCATGCCAACTTACCAGAAGGACTCATCAACATCCCCCTCCGGTCAGTTAAAGAATTTGATAAACTCTGTAAGTACTTATTTTGAATCTCTTGAAAAGTCTGTAGAGGTAAAGGTTCAAAATGAATTCAATGGTAAAAGATTTGGTACTCTAAAAGGGATGATTGGAGTAGATAGAATTGTGCTAGATACCAGTGTAAAGAGTATTCAAAATGCTCTTACAAAAGGAGGAAATATATATAAATTTTGCTTATCTTGTCCTAAAGTTATAGAGGATATTGAAGATAAAATAAAGGAGTCTAAGCAAAAACTATCAAATGTATCCAAATCTTTTGATCCTTTGACAACATCTGTGGCAAACAAGAAGTGTTAGGCAATCAACTTGATTGAAGGAATAAATAAATTGATAAAAGAAAAGGGGAGCATTGAGGCAAGGATGAGTGAGCTCCAGTGACTAATTTCCCCCAAAATGGAAGCAATGTTCAATGCCTTGACCGAAGCCCAAGCTACCGCTCAGTCAAGTGACCCCACTGATCTGCGGAAGGCAAAGTCGCAAGCATTTCTATTTAGTGGCCACATCTCAATTTTGAATAGTATGAAGAAGAACTGGGATAGTGAGCTGGCACTATTGAAAAACATTTTTGGTGATATACTTAAGTTTATGTAAATAGGACTTAAGGATTGTTTGTACATATGCGGCTTGGTATATAGAATTTTTGTGTAAATTCTATTTTACGGGTCCCACGCTTTGCCATTGATGTCAAATGGGGAGTGAAGAGTAGTGAAAAATGAGGAATCCAACAAAGGGGGAGCACTGGAGAATAGTGAAAAGCATAAGTGTACAAAGTAAGGGGGAGTTGTTTCGACACTTAGTTATTTTTCACTAAATGAGCATGCCATCAATGCCAAAGGGGGAGATTCTTGGCAAGAGACATTGCTATGCATGACAAGTATTGTCATTGATGGTAACTAAATCTATCTTGCACATCCACATTACATAATTTGTTCATACTGGAAGTCATAGTGAAGATTTGTCTAAGTCCAGGTAGTCAAAAACAGAGCATGTGATAGGGTCCAGTATCTTGGTCAGGATCTCTCCGGTGGTAAATCACAGTGTGATGATCTAAGGGAGTGATAAGGATTGTGAGGACTATCTAAATCTAGAAATTTAGCCTCTGATGATGAAGGATTCAAAAGTTATAAGCATCTGAGTATCGAGTTCCAATTAGTCCATACAATCAAAAGAAGAACAGGCCGACCTAGTATTTGATCTTGGTCCGGATGAAGAAAAGTTGTTGGTTAAGCAATTTGTGATAATCAGTGGTATTGGCCGACATGATTGATGGTTTGAGAACACAAGTTTTTAGTCTGCGTTGTTGATTGTGCATGGATTCAACTGACAGAGCAGAGCTCTTAATAAATGTTCTAAGTTTTCTTGAAGCCGACTACAGTTGATTGAATTTCTTGATACGAATATATATAGCTAATGAATTCGAGTGTTTTGCAGTATAATTGCGATGTGACAATTGAGCAAGTGCAAAAAAGGCAGAAAAAAGTGTGAAGGTGAAGATCTAAGCTCGGATCATGATAGAGTAGTGAAGCAGGGTAGAGGAAGATGAAGCGTGCAAAGTTAGTATACTGAGCTCAATCGGAACTGTAATCTTGCATTGTCAGATGTTATTTCTCAATTCAAACATTTCAGTGAAATTTTGTAACTAATCCTGTAGGCAGTGAGCCTCTTGGAGCAGTGAGCTCTGGGCAATGCACCTTGAAGGCATGTGCCTTCCCCATTTGTAATACTTTAATAGAGTATAAATTCTTGTGGGTTAACCCCCACCGTGGTTTTTCCCTTAACCGGGTTTCCACGTAAAAATCTTGGTGTTCATGTGTTGTGATCTTGTTGTTTCAGTTCTTATGTTCATGATTCTTTCTTTTAGATGTAAGTAATAAATCAATAAAGGAACAAAGTAACAAGTTTTGCAGAACACTGATTCACCCCCCCTCTCAGTGTTCCTTAATTTCAATAGTAAAATGCTGTCAAATTATGAAATGAAATGTTGTTTTTTATATAGCAAACCATAATGCGCTCATGTTATAATGTGAGCACGTTATGGCTTGGTGTTAGGCCCGGCAACACCAAGCCACAACACGAACACGTTATAACGTGCTCACGTTATGTCTAAAACTTTTTTTTAAAGTTGGCCACTTTTTGGCCCCCCAACTTTTTGCACCCGCCCATTATGAAAAATGTATTAGAATGAGTTTGGGTATGGATAGAGTAGGGTCAAATATATGAGAACAAGTGTAAATGGAGAGGGGTGACAAATTGGGGGAATGAGCCCAAGTTTAAACAAAAGTGTGCCATTTGTCGATAAGATGGTATTAAGGCATTCTATCAAAATGAGCCCAAAACTAAATGTGAATTGGCATGGGCATACAAATTTCATTAATATTAAGGCATTTAAATATCAATACATAACAATTAATTGCATGAAACAAGTACCATGTTAGCTCATAATGGGTATGGAATAGGTAAGATTCAGTAAAAGTTGAATTTATATATTTAAATTTCAAAGATCAATTTCGTGTGATGGGAGATTGCTCCTACACGTCGTGGAATTGACCTGAAATAGGAAAGATCTAATGGGAGCATGTGTTGACATGGGTGTAATAGAAGGTTGATTATGTAAAATGTATTAGAATGAGTGTGGGTATGGATAGAGTAAGGTCAAATATATGAGAACAAGTGTAAATGGAGAGGGGTGACAAATTGGGGAATAAGCCCAAGTTTTAACAAAAGTGTGCCATTTGTTGATAAGATGGTATTAAGTCATTCCATCAAAATGAGCCCAAAACTAAATGTGAATTGGCAGGGGTATAAAAATTTCATCATTACAATTGTATTCCTTTTAAAATAATAAGGTTGTATTTTTAATATTGTAGGGTAAAAAGTATTCTTAGAATTAATTTAGTTGTATAATTTAGGGAATGATAAGATAATTAGACATTCAATTAATGTGTAAAGATTTGAGACATTAAGACAAGTAAATAGAAATGTAAATTGAGAGGGATTAGGGATTACTTTGGATTACAACAAAAGCCTATAAACTATAAACTAATATTTAATCAAGGTCAAAGGCCTAAGAGGATTAAAATGTGAAAATGTTAAAGGATTGAGATTGGATTGTGTATTATTTTTAATTATAATATATTAAAATAGATAGAGCAGAGGTTAAACATTTTCCAAAATGCATAAGAAAAATAATTGGTTTCAACACACTATATAGCAAGATGATTTTAACTATAAAAGCAAAAAATGAACATCATATAACTAACTTTTGAAATAAAATACAATAGAATGATATATACTAATTATTATGTAGTCTTATTAATATTGGTTCCATCCAATTTAACATAATTTATTAAAATTACATTTTTTAAATTAAAAATAGAATAAATCAATTATTATAGTATATTGTTTCCTACATGCAATAAATAGAAAAGAAAATCTTATTCAAACCCTCCTTTTCTTTATGGATGTCATCCACAAATTCATTTTTGCAACGCCATTTGGGAGCACGAGCGTTGTGGCTTCATTTTGAACCTTTCAACTTCACAGACCAAAGACCCTTTGACTAACCAATTTTGACTTATTTTTTATTGAGAAATATCTCAATTTAACATTTAGTAGTTCATAAATATTAGATGTTTCTTTTCGTTAGGAATTAAAGATTGAAAGGTATTTACTCTACCAAACTTGTAATATTATAATGTCATAGTCAACAAAATTTAATTTTTGATAAATTTTTTAAATCACATTCATCTTCACCAATCCATATAACACTTGACTTATTTTTGAATTATAATGAGAGTAGGTAGTTTACTAAGGACCATTCTACTCCCTCTAGGAAAAAAGAGCTTTATCAAATTTTCTTTTCCTATTTTAAATCCATGGCATTATTGAAGGTAATCGCCACGTTGGTTTTTTTATTATAATGCCCCCACCAATATTTTGGTATGGGCATGTCTTATCCGAGTAATTCCTTGAATATGGATGCATAATATAGATGTGGGGTAGGGTTAGGTTCTCCTTACCAACTCCCTCACAAAGGACAAATTATTAGATAGGCTGAAAATATTATGGGTTGACCATCATTTTCTTTCTTTTCACCTTCAAATAAAAAAGATACTTCTTTTTTTCTTAAAAGTAAAGGACCTCACGTTTTAAAAAACTTATTATTATATTTATATTTGTGTACAGAGGTGCTTTATAGGGGTACTAAAATATAGAGTATTATTTCATACACGTGTATATAAAAACCAAAACACTTTATTTCCTTTTACTTTTGTTGTTGGTCTTTGGGTGCTGCTTATGTCATGAATATGTATATAAAAACCAAAACACTCTCTTTCCTTTAACTTTAGTTGTTAGTCTTTGGGCGCTGCTTTGGTTTTGTTACATTAGAGTCGTGGTTGCTACTTATTCTTTATTTATTGTAATCTTTGCTTTGTTTACTATATATAAAAAACACAACAATTGTATTTACAAAAAAATAAAATTATAAAATAACTCATAAATAAATAAAAATAACTTAAAAAAATAAACATTATAAATAAAATAAAATAATTCTTAAATAGTTCTAAAGTAAAATAAAACTAGTATATATATTTTAAATGCTAGAGAGATATATTTTGAAGTTATTTTATTTTATTGAGTGCTTCTGGATTAAACTGTGCTGGAGTTTTTTTCCCCTCAACGTTTCGAATCACACTCTCATCAGGAGAACAGAGAAAATAGAACAATTGAGATACAATTGCAGACCAAGCTCAATAAAAAGTGGGAGAAGGGTGGTGCGGAGCCCAATGGGAGAAAAGGGAAAAAAAGGAAGAGAGAAGGAACAAGGAATACAAAATAGAAACTATTTTATTTACTTTGAATTTTACATTAGAACTATTTTATTTACCATATACATAGAAACATTTGTTATACTTCGAAAAGGAGAAAAATGATGACTATGTAAAGTTCTTTATTCATGACAACTTATCTTTGTTTTTACAACTCCTTATTTTGGATTTATATTATGTTTATTATGAAATATTAATATTTTGACATATAAATGGCTGTAAATTTAAGATATATATTATGTTTATTTTTAAATATTAAGATTTTGAAATATAAATTTAAGATAAAAGGTAAAAGTTTTTGTTAACATACTCATGCTATTACACTCCACTCCTTTGCTATTGTAGAATGCCTCTCCACATTAATAATTGTTAAATAAATAAAATAACTACAAAATAAAATAATTCTTAAATAATTTTAAAGTAAAATAAAATAAATCTTAAGTAAATAAGGATATTTCAAATAAGTAAAAATATTTAGAAAATGTCAAGTATTTAAGGAAATATTTAGAAAATATTTGAAATTAGTTTTAACCATGAAAATGTTGAAGTATTTAAAAATAAATTAGAAAATAAAATAACTACAAAATAAAATAATTCTTAAATAATTTTAAAGTAAAATAAAATAAATCTTAAGTAAATAAGGACATTTTTTAGATACATGTATTTAAGATATTTATACTTATTTAAGATAAGTATAAATTTATGTTTAATGTTTGAAATTAGTTTTAATCATAAAAATGTCAAGTATTTAAGAAAATATTTAGAAAATAAAATAACAACAAAATAAAATAATTCTTAAATAATTTTAAAGTAAAATAAAATAAATCTTAAATAATTAGGGGTATTTTTTAGATAGACGGCTTTAAGATATTTATATTGGTTTATATAATTATGTATAAAAAAAATCTGATATTAAATGGTTAGAGAGATTTTTGTTTTTGGGATTAGTTTGTATGAGTATGTTGGGTAAAATGAGAAATTTTCTTAAGAGGAGTTTACATTTAGATAGCTCTTTATTTTTGACTTTTTTTATGACATTTAGTTGTTTAAGGGTGAAAAATATATATTTAAAAGATAATGTTTTCCTAAGGGTTAATATTTCTTTCTTATGTGATGATTATATTAAATAAACTAGATTTTATATGATATTTATAAAATTATAAAAATTAAAATCTAATTTAATTTAGTAAATCAAAAATTGAAAATATTTAAGCTTTAGAAGAAAATATAGAAATAAGGGATGGAAATATGTTTGAATTAGAATAGATGTTGAAATTAGGTTTAGGAAGGTTACATGATCATCCCTGTGATTTTAGCAAATTTTGAGGACTTTGATTTTATGGGCACTCATTTTTAGGTGTCAAGTGCTCATGTCTAGGTACAGGTACTCATGTCCTTAGCTTTGAATCCTTTGCAACTTTCAAAATTTGCTTGCCTCTTTTTTTATGCTTCTCATGTTAGCACAATCTTCACATCAACCTCCAATACTAAGATATTGGTAGAAAAAGTTTAAGGGGTAGAAAAATGGTTGCGTACTAAGGGAAAATGCCCCAATCTATTGGTGTAAAATTATTTTTGCACATTTGCATAAGTTTATTATGGAGAATATTTTTAGGATATTATTTCCTTTATTGTACTTGAGAGCTCTGATACCATGTTAGAGTCACTCAAGGACTCACAGGAGCCGGGATCATCTACAGGAAATATTCATTAGGTATTTGTGGTGGACTTGATTTTGTAACCATCACTTGTACATATTTGTTTGTTATTTTCTCTCTTTTGGAGGGGAGTTTTCTCCCACTAGGTTTTTCTCCTTTTCTTCGGTTATGAGAGATCTTTGTTTGTAAATGGGTACTTGATTAGGCCTTGTTGCTAGGATCCATATTCATCTTTGTCTTTCCTTTTAGCTTGTGTGTAACCTCCCTAAGTTGCACTTATGGGGCATGTTGGTGTAAAATTATATTTACACTTTTGCATAAGTTTTTTATGAAAGATTTATTAAGATATTATTTCCTTTATTGTACTTGAGAGCTCTATGACATGTGTCATAAGCTTTCCTTTTCCACTTTGTCTATTCTTGGCAAGTGTGGTTGTATTTATTTGTATTATTCATTTGTGAATAATCAATGCACATGAAGTATTGTTCGCAATTTGTCCTCTATTTTTTTCTTGTGTAGCAAGCTCTCTTTGTAGAAGATTTCCTATAGATGATCCTGGCTCCTTGAGTCCTTGAGTGACTCTAACACAATCAGTCCCTTATTTAGCTCTAGGGGGTAGAAAAAATGGTTAGGTGCTAAGGAAAAATGCCCCAATCAGTCCCTTATTTGGGTTGTTCTAACCAACACAGTAACACAAAATATTAGAGTGTGAGAGGTCCTAAGTAAGGTGTTTAGAGTGGTGTGTGCAAAGATTTAGTTCCTAATAGTTGAAACTCTAAGAAGATCTCTACAATAAAATGGTGTGTCCAAGTGTATGAACAAAGGGTAGGAGATAGAGATGTCACCAAGATATGCAAAGAAAAAATGCTAGGATGAGAGAAAAGGATTTAGATCTAAGATAGAAAGATGATTGAAAACATTTTTTTGCAATTAAGGAGGTTAGGACATCAATGGAAGGAAAAACTAGGAGAAGGTAATAAAGATGACAAGGAGATGCTATGCCATGAAAAATAATGGAATGGGAGAGGGATTTTAATGGTAACATGGTGTATGATGTGTTGGTCATGCCCCCCAAAATACAAATTTTATGCCTTCATCATTTCCTTGGTTCCCTACATAATCCATCACATATTACTGATCTTTAACTTCTCTAATGGGCCCTATAAGTCTTTGTACTTCATGCCTTGTTGTCTACCTCTATTGGGTCCTTAACTTGCCATTTGGTTTGATTTTGTAATTTAGGTGTATGTGTTCATGTTTACAAGTTCTAACTCTATGTTATAGTTGGGTAGATTTATAGTGTTAATTTGTATTTTGTAATATGGAAATTAACCCTACAACCTCACAATCCCTTTACATGGTAGGTTGTAAAGTCTATTTGCACTTTACAATTTGCATGATGTAAATTATAAACTACACTTATACTCTACACCCCATTCCCTACCATCACTTTCACTTTTAGATTGATGCTCCTCGATTGCAACTTGTAAACTACCCGCTCATCCCTGCACAACACCCAAGATCTTATCAAGCGTAGGTTGTGGAGTGTAATTGCACTTTGCAAGCTACAATGTGCACTCCATGCCCTACCCTTGCCATCACTTTGCTTTCAAACTTGTGCCTCCTTAGTGTAGAATGCAAATCCACTTTTGGTCCATGTTCCTCACTTTATCCACATACCCATGTTTATATTTTACATGCAAAATGCAAAATGTATCCTAGTCCTTACACCCCACTTCATTTTTAATGACTAACTTATTGTAGTGCCCCTCCGTTTGCACCTTGGATGTATAGGTGAACTGATCAAGGCGCATGAAGATGAAGGTAAAATAATAGGAATAATTAAGGTAAGGTAAACAATTTCAATGTTGTACAGTATTGATAGATGTTTCATCCATGCGTGGTTTCATATGATAGTTAAGGTGTTTTATTGATAATCTCCATTGCGACACTGATAATGCAGGCTTTGACATTGTTTTGCATTCCAATGATTAAGATGTTGATCTTACTACAATTGTTATATGTTAGAATGGATCTCATGGACTGATTCTGTTAGATTTATTTGTTATGATGGTACTTCTGAGACTTATTCAATTTCATGCACGTATATGTTTAGTGTATAGTTCTAATCAGATAATGAGGTAGATTCGATTTGGTTATGATTATGTGTTATCTAATCTAGATTGAGATGATGTGGAGAGGACGATGTCGCATCACTTGCTTGTGAGTACCCTGTGATGTTGTGATTCCTTTTTTACCTAGTGTCATCTTATATGTATCTATACATGCTTGACTGTGTCATTTGTTGCAGGATGTAGGTATCTGGCATCGACTCCACCTGAATTAACAGGTCTGAGCGTGCCCTGAACCCAATGGATAAGTTGTTTCAGAGATAACTTAAGGTCCCACATCCCAAGTCATCATCCTCGATCAGGATGCACGACATGTCTAGTTCAACCTATCAATTCTGTCAGTATGTCAGGTCTTGCAATTGATTTATATTTGATGGAGCTTGTTGGTTAAGTGTGTTTTGGCCTGGCTTGTGAACATGTTTGATTTGGCTTATGTTGTATGCCTAGATTTCATTATATAGTCATACTAATATTTGATCCACTATAATATTTAATAGGGTTATATAATATTCTTATTATTATTATTTAATAAGAATAAATTGGTAATTGATAATTACCTAGTTCAAAATAATTATTTAAAGTTGTTTGAATATGAATTATTTTATTATTGTTATTAAATGGATTGATTTGGGGGTATTTATAGATTTAAATAAGTTTTTTTAGTATCTTAATATTTTAATGTTTTATTATTATGATGCTCAAATACTTTAATTCTGCAATATTTATTTTAGTTTGGGGAAGAACATTTCATTAGGAGGAAGAGAAGTAGGTTGTTGAAGGGACGTCATTAATGATCATTAGTATCTTCAATCACATTTCATAGTCAATTTTTCTGCTAAATCATTCACATGACTTACAGTTCAAATCTGTGCAGCAAGTTCAGTGTCACACTTTGGGAAATTAGTTCTGCATGCACGTAGGTATGCCAAAACAATGTGTCCCATCGTTTAGGGTTTAATATCATGAAGTTTCCAAGTAAAGAGTTGTATAATGATTCATTTTATTATTACATTGACATAATTTATTAAGTTAATTATAATGCATATGCTCAAGATAGATAAATTATGTTTGATGCATTTGATTTATTTCAATCGATATGTGTAATATTCAGTTGTTAATAAATTTAATTTAAATTGTTATTGAATTTATTATAATTTCTTAATAATGATTTGTCAAGCTGGGAATTGGATTAATAGGTTGGAATTAGATGTATAAACATTGTAATTAGTATTTGATTTATAAGAATTTGTAATTGATATTACCTATGCATTTGTTTAGCTTGAAGGTTATATTTGCATGTAATTGATGATTGATTTAATATAATAGATAGAATTAATATTTATTAAATTAGACCTAGGTTTTATGAATTCTTGTGGAGATATAACTTGAATTTAGTTGTTAATATGATTTAATGTAAATAGATATGGCAAAATAATTAGGGTAGGTGAAATTTAATCTAGTTTGATTGATTTGGTAAAGATCTTTTCATAATGATTTTGTTAAGTTGAAATTAGATTTATAAGCTTGGAATTAGGTTAAGCAACAATGTATTTGAAAATTTAGACTTATAAGTAAAACTTATAGGTAACTGGATAACTAAGAGATGAATTGCTCTTGTAAGAAAAATTTATGTTGTCAATGAGTTGATTAGTTGAATTTGCTTATTGCAAGCAAAATTTTCATGTGAGTTGGTCTATGTGTAAATTGTCAAGTTTAGGTTCCAGAGGCATAAGGTAATATGATTTGATGGCATGTATTCTATTCATAGGTGTCATGTAATGAAGATGTTGTAAGAGCATGATGCCTTTTGTCTATGTATGTGGGTCTTGGTAAACAATAATGTGAGATGATGTATATACTGTGTTGTGAATATATTATGATGGGTTTAAATCTTCTCCAAGAAAGTGTTGATATCAAGTTTGTGTACAGTATTGTAATGGGGAGATCTTGGAAATAGTAATGTGAAATTATTTTGTTCATGGTTGAGATTTGAGTGCAAGATGATCCATACCTTGCTCTGGATATGTGAGATTGTTTGACTGAAAGTTTTGGGACAATGATGTGCAGGTTGGTCATTGTGATTATGTTTTGTATGCAAGAAGGTAAATGCCTTGCATTGTTTATGTTTGCTTATCATTAAGATAGTGATTGTCTTGCTTGATGGTTAGGGTTTCTAGATGCAGGTAGGGGAGTGGCTTTCAATGTGGGGCCGGCGCCCAAAGTGGCTGTCAGGATAAGCCATTGAAAGTTGTTAAATAAGTGAAAACCTAAAAATGAACCGGGGGGAAAAGGGTAAATCACACATTAATAAGATAATTGGATTTCCTCTCCCATGCCTGTAGTGCTCGTTTAGACTAAGGATGGGTAGAGAAGGCCTGGTTGGCAAGATCAACTTCCTTGTCCTCACGAAAGGAAGGTTGATTCCGCATGAGTCACCCTATGGGGCAAACGCCTAGTGAGAGGCTGTCAGGATAACCCATGTTAGGACCGTGCGATGACACTCTCCCTACTGCAGCCTAGTATTCCCTAGTTGTATTCTCCCCATTTGTCGTGTGTTGCCTCTGGAAGTGATATTGAGTTGCTTGTGATGTTGTCATGTGTTGTAATAGAGTCATGTTTAGTCCTTGTTTTTGTTAGGCAATTGTCTACCGGACTGTTTGATGTTTTGGGACCCTATGTTATCTCCTAGCACGAGGGGTGGACCTTAGGGTTCCACATGGTCGGGTGGATGTGCTTTATCTCCATTGGTTTTTCCTTGCCATTATTCATGTGCAAGAAGGCTGCACCTCCTGTAGCGGATTCAGATCTTGTACCAGTCTATAAAGACAGTTATTTATGCTCATGTACTATCATGTGTATCAGATTATTCATAATGTATGTAATCTAATGTAATCAACAGTTGATGATGTAAACAATGTAATATTGTATCCTCATGTGTATGGAAAAACTGTAGTTGTACTTGTTCTGAATGATTATTTATCTGATGTCATGGAAATGTATATGGTTATTCATTTAATGCAATAGATACAGAATGAATTACTATTGTCAGTTGATACATGACGTATGAGAGAACATGATAGTAGTTTTGTCAGTAATGCAGCCATGGAACCCTGGAAGAACGTTACTTAGTATAGAAATGTTAAATGTTACTTTACTATCTCTTTAAAAAAAAAAAATTGTCCTATTTGTTTAGTGTAATTGTGTTGTTCTCTAGAGTTTCATGGTGGGGCGTTACACTTATCTTGCCCCTTTGGATATTACAAATTGCAAACATGCTACCCAAGCTCGCAATGCTACAATACACTTATTTGGCAGACTTGAACATTGACTTTGTAAATGTAAATTGCGCTCACTCCATGCAACTTGTGTTTTAAAAAATAACTCTAGACACATATTGACAAGCATTGAATTCCCTCATATGGATATGATTAAGCTTGGGAAGGTGTTCAAGGAACATGTAGGTATATGTGGACCCCTTAGAAGCATTGATTCATGTACAGATCCATGTGATTGATGATGCAATAGACACGTGTGACCTAAAATATAATTGATTGAAATACCCCTTTGTGGACCTACAACTAGTTTGTTCTTGCTTGAATTAAGATTATTTTCATGCCCACATGCAAGTACACTTCCTTGCTTACAAAACATACTAATGTTGACATTTGGGTTGACTGTAAATGGCCACTGTGACTCCACCTTGTTACTAAGGAAATCATCTAGATTGTATAAATATCAAAGAAAGAAGAAGAAAAAGGGATTGGTCTTTGAGCCATTTGATGTACATGGTCTTCATATAGATAATTCTAGGGGATCAATTATTGTAAGCTTGGTTTGAGATTGATGTATTTATTTTATTTGTGAACTTGGAGAAGGGATAATCAAGTGGATTTCTCTCCACATTCTAGGTGTCTCCATGATGGACTAATGTGTTAGAACACAAGAATACACTGAGAGGGGGGGGGTGAATCAGTATATACCAAAACTTATTCTAATTTAACTTTGTCAACCAAATCTTCTAACTACCTTAAATAGATGATCAACAAATTAAATAATTTAAAGCACAACACATAAGCACACAACCACAACACTAGATTTATGTGGAAAACACAGGAAGGGAAAATCCATAGTGAACAAGCTGCTTGGATCTATTGTCCAAATCCAGCCTCACAAATAAAGATAAAAATAGGTTACAACAAGTTTTAGGGGCCGTTGATGTATAGAATTATGCAGGTTCTAGCACCAACATGGGTAGCTTCAAGAATGTGGGATTGACTCTTAAAGCAACCTCTAGATTTTTCAAGAAGCTGGCTCTTCCTTTTCTAATGGGGTTTTGGGAAAAAGGGCAAAAAAAATAAGATTACAGATACAATATGAAACTAAACTGCTGCTATGGCGATGTGTTGGATTTATTACCTAACCAGTAGCATAGTGTCAAATCCTATAAGATTAACTGGAAAACCAAAGAGCAGAATGCATGATCAATAACCCACTTTATAAATCAAATTCAACAGAGGCAAAGAAACAGAGAGAAAGAAGCAAGATAAAGAGACACATTTAGATTTGCACAGAACACCACACTCTCTTTATTTGAGGAAGAACAAATTTACAGAGGCAAAGATTTGTACAAAATAAAATATTACAACCCTCATGATAAGGCATTACTAAAGCAAAATATATCTCTGTCTGTTGCTTGAAAATCTCTGATCTCTATAGAACTCTCTGGAACTCTCTGGGATCTAAGTATTTATAACCCAAAACCCTTTGAAAATCTCTCAACTACCTCAGAAAATATCTGCAACTGCCAATCCTACAAAATCTAGATCTGGCAACTGTGACTGGTAATCGCAACTGGCTGTTCCATTTCTTCCATAGCTGGAAAATGCAACCATCTCCATATCTTTGGCCAGCAGCATGAAAACTTCTCACTCATTCTCCTTTCCATGGTTTTTGTAGAAGTCTCACGCAGAAGCTTCCCGTGAAAAATAAAAGCAAAGGTTTCATTATTTTTAGGGTTGCATCTTCTTTTTAACTGTGGGAGTCAAATAAGAGTCTTTGTGGCTTTAAAAGAGACTCTAATATCTAATATTAAATAAATCTAAGCCATATCAGAGGGGCTCACATGTTAGATAAGACTTAACATTATAATAATAATATTCATCTCCCCCTTTGAAGGTTCACATGACTCTTTTGATGCATTTCATGAGTTTTATAAAAATTAAAACAAAAGCTTTATCTTGCATCCGCTTGATCCATGTGATGCATAGGCACTTATTTGAGGGAAAACTCTCCTTTCTGCCTTGCAAATGCCCATCACTGTGCCATGTGGCAACCTCCACTTCCTTTGTCTTTTGACCCCTGAGCCGTTGATCGAGTCTTTGCATCAATAGTTGCATTCAGAACCCTAGATCCTTCTATGTAAAAATTAATGTAGTGGTAGCCATGATTGTTGCAACGGTGGCTTGAGACTCTGTGATGGCCATGGCTACATCTGCTACAGGCCACACCATTATTCTTCACATTGTACCTTGACTTATATATGATGCCTTACTTCAAGAATGGCAACATAGTTTTCTTAATAGTTGCCTTCTGAGTTACTTTATCCACCATCACTATGAAAAGGCCATGTGTCTCAGTAGAGACCATACTGATTCAAATGACTGCATCTAATATGCCATAGGCTACACCATCCCTTGTGAAATATGCCTTGCTCTATTTATAAACAACGCCATCACATCTCATGGCTGGTATCTTCTTTGTATGGCTTTGCGCCATTTTATTAGATATTAGAGTGCTTATATCAAAAACAAGTGCTATGTTACACAATGGGTGCGCGACTTCTTCTGTGATTCCATTTTGATTGAAGTATCTGCTTCAAACATTTGCAGTGATCATTTTGAATGGTTACACCATCATATATGCCAAGCGCCCTTCGGTTTGATGCTTACGCCAAGCTTCATGCTTGAATCGAGTGGTACTTTGGTTTGAATGGAGGGTTTACCTCATTTAATTCACACTATGATAATGGTTGCCATTATATAGTGAGCTTGTACCTTTAGTTAAAGTGCCTTATATTCAAAAAATCATGCCATTTTAATGGACTGCACTATGTATTAGAATGCTTACACAATCAATTTGGACCGCACCCTTCAACAACAGATGATGCCTTTGATATAGAAGTTGCATTGATCTTCAAACTTGAGCACCTATCTCTTGCTGGGCAGCGTGCCTTATATCTAGCTGAAATGGCTCCATACTTTGGATCTAGATAGCATCTCATAATGGAATGGTGGTGTATCATGATCCAAACTCACTTGTGTTAGAGTGGCACCATTATTCTTGCTACCTGAATGCCTTTATCTTAATGATGGTGGCTAGCTTCATTCTTTATGCTGAGGTCGCACTTTCTTTCTGCCTGACCTTTTCCCCATTGATGATTATGGTTCATTTGAATGCATATCCTATCTATATTTCTCCATACTATGTGCCACTCTCTCTTAAATCCTGCGTCCTAATTTTCACTTGCTATGGCTTTATTGAAAATGCCCCACTTCTTTGAAACATCTTCTCTTCATCTGAGTGCCTGACTCCTATCAAAGTTGAGATAGATACCTTGTGTGTGCCATGATGAAGTGGCTGAGTCCATTCATGGGTTTGTATAGAAACTCTTCTTGGCTGAGTGTTTCCATACTGTGGCGGCTGCAATTCATTGTTCCTTTGGGAATATAAGCTGAGCCTTTATTATAAGGTTGCACCATAATCTTATTTGTGGCTTTGTTCTTGATATGGCCTACATTATATCATGTGTGCCACGGTATGTCTCCTCATATTGATATGCCTGTGATTTCATTTGATAGCACCATGAAACGAATGTGCAACCCTCTATCTGAAGCTTGTATTTCACTCTGCCTTCACCATGTTGGAGCTAAGTCTTTATTTGAAATGAGTGACTGCCTACCTCATTGACATTTTGGCTCCACAATGACAATGATGTTAAAAAATTGCTAAACTTATTAGATAGCTGCACAGATATTGATAAGCTGAGTATTATTGAGCTTGTACCTCTTTTTTGTTGAGACTTCATTCATATGTTGTGTATTGGGCTTCAATCATGATGGACGAGTCTTCCAAAGATACTAATGCTTCATGAGAGATTGTACCTCTTTTTGAGATACTATGTCCTTTAATCTTACTGAATCCTCATTGAACAATAACAGAAACAAGAATCTAAAAACAAAGCCAACATCACAACTAATCTTACATGAATCAAAATTTTGAAATAGTGTGCAAAAATTGCACAAGAGGGGCTACTACCCAAGGGTGGACAAACTCCCTAAAAGATACAATCCAATAACACTTACATAATCACACTTAATAGATCTCACTGATCAACCACCTCCACAACACCTCACTCTATCACAAACCTTCACTTTCTCTACATAGTGAACACTACTACCTTCAACACACCTTCACACACATACTCACTCACTTCCACACTTACACACACATCCTTGTACACTCACACACACTCTTTCTTTCCACACAAAACAAGATATTTTATTATACCTTCTACAAATTAAAAAATCTTTCTCTTATGTCGACCAATCACGAAGCATGTAATCATGAAACATGCAATGGCCATACCAAGTCAGCATCCAAAAGATGTAGAAATCCAAAGCAATTCAAAACAGGTGATAACCAGTACCTATTCTTTCTTAACACATTCTTCCAAGTTGGTGCACACTTCAAAACATTTGGCAGGATCATCAAAACACATGAAGTCAGCCCAACGCACACTTATCCTTTCATGAAACAACTCCAGACCAAAGGAGGTACCAGAGAGACAAATTAGCATCATGCAGATCATTTCACAAGCAACGTGAGATTTCCACAAACCTTCTCAAGCATTCCTTTCTTTGAAATATATATTTTCTTTCTGGCATAGACAAACAGATACTAAACCTGGCATCACTTACAAACACTGGACACACAGTCTTGAGATAGATCATTGAAAAACCAACTTACGGTGCACTTTAACACCTGAAAATTGAAATAAACAATCATACTAAGTATATGAAATAATCCTCCAAATATCAAAGACAAAAGATGAATTATGATGAAATGCAGTGGCTTTTGCTTTCTTCTCCAATCAACCCTAATCAACAAATTGATATATCTTTGTTCTGCTAACATTGGAGAACCTCTACGGTACAACTTATCAACTAAAACTTGAATATAACAATCTTCTCAACTCTATCTGACCATCCTTCAAACTTCATGACCTCATCTTCAAAAGGAGAAATGCGGAGCAGTTCTCTAACACATCTTGACTGTAACCATCCTAAACTTCTATATTCACTCCACTAGCTCTTAGAATCTTCTGCGGTAACTTCCAAGCTCTGAAATCAGGAACATACAAACTTCACACTTGTCTCTATCTAAATCCCAAACCATAAGGCCGTACCTTCAAATGTAGATGAATGCAGAGCATTCTCCCGAGCTTCTTCTATACAAACTCTAGTGTCTTAGACTTCCTAAATCTTTCTTTTAAAACTGAAGCAATGCTTTTCCATAGGAAACAATAAATACAACATTTACCACATCAGAGACTTCATTCTCAACATCATACACAACAATCACAACTTTTTAAACTCAATAAGAATCTTCATGTTAGCACATTCTTCTGCTCACAACTTTCACTTCTGCAGGAACTTCAAAAGATAGGGTGCAACTATGTACAGATGATACTAATCCAATCAGCATACATAGTACATGACTTTCATCATCTTATCCTTCTCTTCACAACTTTGATCCATCTCTGATCTCCTTAGCATATACTCATCACTTTGCCACAATCTTCTTTTGTCATCACCAACACTGATCAGCTCACCATATCAACACATTATGCTACTGCTGACATCACCTTTGTTAACTTCACTACCAACTTTCTTCATTACAACACTATTGACATCAATGACAACACAAATGCAACATAATGTATTTCATAAATTTATGAGTGTGCCTCATGATTCCTCATGTCACATTTTTGGCATGATGTATTAAGGATTTTCTAGTGTTGTAGCATCATAAGTCATTGCAAAGAATTTGTAATTGGCTCTTCATTAATACACATGGATTATATTTTGAGTTATTGTGGATTTATAAGCATGGCTAAATGCATGATAAATCTTGATTCATGTGTTACACTGAAACAAAAAGATGTAATGTAATTCTCCTTTTGGTTTATGCAAATTCTTACACTCTTCTCTTCTCTTTGTTCATAATTTGATAGGCTTCAGTCTTGATAGCTAGTGGGTTAATCCTTCATTTTAAAATATTTCTCATTTGGTTCATCCTTGTAGTTTAGGAGTAGATGTAAGTTTCATCCATTGACATGATTCAACATTATAACTTGTCAAAATTTTAGGTAAGCCCAAGTTAAAACATATTTAGAGAATCATGCTAATGGTCTCCAAGTTGCATATGTGGTTGTAATGTTAAGGGGATTCATGAACAGTGATATGAACTCAAGCTAAAACCTATTTACATAATCACATGCAAATGGTCTCAAAGTTACACTTGTGCTTGTAATGTAAGGGGATTCATGAATGGTGATACTCATTATTTCATATATCATTAGTTGTGTTGGTAGATACATTAACACTTGCCAATCACGAACACTTGGAGTAAAAACTACTTAAGACGGTGAAGCTACTTTATTAAAAAAATATCTATAGGCTGTACACTTTACAAGTTTTGTACTTTTGGGGTTTTGAAGAATTTACAAAACTAAAAATAATATGCTTTAAAAGAACTAAAATTGGAAATAAGTGTGGACTCAATCAAATAAAGTTTATAGAGTTCAATTAACCCCACATTGAGAATAATTTTTAGAATTTGTAAGTGGGGACCAATGATCAAACTTGTAGGCTGTAAGGGAGCATTCAAAAAAAATATTACATGTCTAACATAAGAAAAGGTGTAATACTAAGTACAATTGAGACACAAAATTCAAATCTACAATTGTATTTATTTTCTCAAATTATAAAGCTCAAAGTCTTTTGTATTCCGAGATAATCTCAATCAAAATTTCTAAAAGTCTTTTTCAATAGTTTATTTCCCAAATATATAGACATTTCTCATAACCATAAGATGGTTATGAAAATAAAATAATAGTTCCAAACTTATACGTTCCTTTTGAGTCATTAGAAATATTAATATTGAAACATTATAACATAAATATTATATTACAATATTACTTTTCAACCAAAATTTGACATGTATTTAAGTGTCACAAGTTTTAATTAATGAGTTCCTTAATGTTGATTATCTCTAGCGATGATCTTCTTTCTCTATATTTTGATTTCTTTATTGGTATAAGTTGAATCTGTCTAGCACTAATTTAACTATTTCTTGATCTAGGCTATCACAATATCTATAGTGCATGCATCTAGCTATGTAAATATCTAACATCTTAGAAAGTACTTCATAATAATCAATTCTTTTAAACATACTCACACAAAGTTTTTAGTTTCATGAGCTTGTAAATTGATGCAACATTGAATCCCAACTCTTTAGATGATTCATCTTTTATCACCGTTTCCAATTGCTCTCCCAAGGTGTCTACTAAGTTGATTGAATATTGTTCATTACAAAATTTGCTTAGAATCTGTTGTGCCCTGCATAGATGCCCCATTTTTCCAAATGGGGACCACCTCTTTTTGCTTTGTCTTGGAGTCTCAACCCTTTCCTCCTTATGATGATGAGAAAGTGAATTGGTGCTTAGAATGCAGGATTTCTTCCAAATTTAGGTATTTGGTGTTGGTGTAATTAAATATTTAATTACACTTTAATAAGTTTACTTAGGGCTTATTTATAGTCTTAGGTTATTATTAAGTCATATTAGGTTTTTATTTAACTTGCAAATATAAAAAGCAAGTTGTCACATGTAATTCTTAATATTTTTAATTAATTCATCCATTATTGTGCAAATTATTTCTCTTTGCTTTTTTCTCTTGTGGAAGGTAAATCTTAGGTTTTACAAGTGATCTTTGTGGCTTGAGTTAATTATCAACTTCAACATGGTATCAAAGTTGATCTGTAATCCCCTTCTCATATTTGGAGACAAATTTAAGCAAGAGCCATTTGCTGGGTGTGTTTCTATGTAAAACAGAGTATTCCATTGGATTTAGAGCACCTAGAAAAGGCAGATTTGTCTTTTGCTTGGTTGAATTTGGTCTCAGGAGGCCAGATCTATGAGGGTTTTAGTAGGTTCTTTTTTTTTAGATCTGGAGGTGAACAACAGTTTTGGAGCATTTTTGGCCAAAATCGTTGTCACCAATGCGCTCAGAAGGGCTAAAAACCCTAGAATTGCCTATTCATTCACAAAAAGCGGAGACTGAAAAAAATCTCTATAATTTTTTGAGGATGTATCCTTTTATCTAATGGTCAGAAGGGTGCTTCCGCATCCTTTTATCCAGTGGTCTGAAGGATGCTTCCGCATCCTTTTATCTAGTGGTCCGAAGGGTGCTTCCGCATCCTTTTATCTAGCGGTCTGAAGGGTGCTTCCGTCATTTTATCCAGTGATCCAAAGGGTGCTTCTGCAGGGTGCTTCATTTTATCCAGCAATCCTCCATCTTGCCCTCTTCTACATGCCCTGATGGAGGAATTTCACGAAAACTGTCATAACTTTCACATTTGGAGTCAGTTTTTCACAAACGAAATATTGCCAGAAAGTTGGTTCTACACACTTTCTGATGATATGATCATTTTTTTTTTTTGGATACTTTTTTTTCTATTTGAAGTCAAGGCATCTTTTTTAGCTTTCGAGCTCTGTTCTTGCACCCAGAATCTCCATTTTTGAAAATGAATAGACGTTGGAAAGGTTACAACAAGCTCTACATAGCCATCTATTTAATTTTTTCAGATTCAGCCCTAGGTATATTTTAATCAGTTTGTCAATTTTATGGCTTCTATGTCTCCTGGAAAGGTTTTGTTTGCTTTAATAGGCTTCTGTTATCAGCATAAATCTATTTGCATGTTTTGATCTGTAATCATCTGAAGAGATGGAATTCTACCATCAACATAAATCTAATTGCAGATATTGTGGAAGTAATCAACACGAGAAAGAGATGTCTCCTCATTTCTCACATCATCTTTTTGAAATTCTTGCTTCGATTACTTCTCCTCCTGATGAGATCATTGCTCCACCATCACCTAGTGCTACTTCAGAGTTCAGTGTTGCATCATCATTGGCTTCTAGTGATTATGTGTAGTAGGTCAATATTAGTCTTCTTGATCCACCTCATTGGGATTCCTATCTTGCAGACATATCATCTCTTTTTGTGGAGTCTCACATTACTAATTTGGAGGACACATTTGAGGGTTTATCTCTCTTGTTTGATGCTATCTTAGGTGGCTTCGCATCACCACCTTCATCTTCTATGTTTCTATATGCAGTTCAAATCATATGTTTTCCTGGTTCTTCTTCTCTAATTGGGCAGAAGAAGAGGTATAGATCAATGATTGGGGGACTGTTTTATCTGACTTATACCAGACCTGATATTATGAATGCAATTGGCCTTGTTGCTAGATTTCAAGATGATCCTAGAGAATCTCATGTTGTAGATGTCAAAAGAATTTTTAGATATCTGAAGGGAACATCTGACTATGGCTTATGGTATCCTAAGGGTGATGATTTCACTCTTCATGCATATACAGATTTTGATTGGGCAGGAGATGTGGATGATAGGAAGAGTACTAGTGGAGGTGCATTTTTCTTGGGAAAGAGATTGGTTTCTTGGTTGAGTAAAAAGTAGGAGGCAATATCTCTGTCTACTGTAGAGGCAAAGTACATAGAAACAACAAGTAATTGTACTCAAGTTTTATGGATGAAGCAAATGTTGAAGGATATTAGAGTTGTGTTTGAAGAACCTATTACAATCTTTTGTGATAATTCAAGTGCAATAAACATTTCAAAGAATCTAGTATTGCACACAAAGAAAAAGCATATATCCATCAAGTTTTACTTTTTGAGAGAGAAGGTAAATGAGAATGAAGTCAAGTTGGAGTTTGTCTCTTCAAAGGATCAGATTGCAAATATCTTCACTAAGCCTCTACCTAAGGATACTTTTGAGTATCTCAGAGTGATGCTAGGGGTTATTACCCCTCTTGTTCATAACTAAGGTGCATTAGTCCGGTGGAATTCACAGTCATATCTTGTGATCCGGATTGGTGTTTAGGGGATACTACTCAGGGGGAGTAGTCAGTATGTTATTTCTGGAGTTTAGCTTGGAAACAAAAGGAGGAAAGATGATTACAAATATGTGCCCTTTGCCATTGATGTCAACGGGGGAGAGAAGTCATGTGAAAAACTTGGAAGTGAGTAGTTGCTGGTGAAAGGGGGGGCAGTGAAGAAAATAGTTCTAGGTGTGATAAGAGAAAGGGTAGAAGTTCTTGTCTTGATAATTGAATCATTTTTTCACATCATATGTTGCCATCAATGACAAAGGGGGAGATTGTTGCAAATATGTGCCTAATCAGTGTTTTCATTGATGTCAACATATCATTGTTGTCATTAGTGTCAATTGTACCTATTTAGAAGACCTGTATGTTGAGGATATTGAGAAAATTAGCTCCTCTGAAAGAGACAAGTGAGTTACATATCTATTTGTAAAAGATAGTGAAGACAGTGCAGTTTAGTGAAGACAATTGCTCCACATTCCTAGTGAGATGAAGACTAGAGTCTATGGACCCAAGGGTTGTGTAGAGGATAGTCTGAAGTTGCTCTAGTCAAGATTTGGGAGGTCTGCATGAAGGATTAATGAAGTTATGGCCATCTGAGTAGAACTGGGTTCTGCAGCTGTTCAGAGGTGACAGAGTGACAAAAATATGGTCCGGATTGATCCGCAATGAGATATTATTATCTGCAGATCTAGAGGTATGTTTGGGATGTTAGTGTGTATCCTCAACTCAAGTGGTTCATGGTTTGGAGGTCCGTAAGCAATCTTTCTAGTGTGACAGTCATGATAGTTGGTGTTCTTGAGTTCCCAGATAAAGGTGCAAGTGTTTCTGGTGATCTGAGGTGGTGCGGTTGTTTCTATTGATTTCATTGTGCTTTGTTGTGGTCTCTGGATTGTGTGCCTATTGTGTTGGTGATTCGCATTGAGGTTTGAGCTTGTGGTTGAAGATTTGTCCTTGGATGTTGCTATTCTTTCCAGTCTTGGTCGATCGGATGCTTTGTGCATGTTGCGGATGATCTAAGAAAGGTTCTATGAAGTATGGCATGTTGTTCGAGGAAGATTTGGGTCCCATCTATGTTTGGCCGACAGTATAGTGATTCACATTAAGTCAGATGTCTATAGTGCTGATCTTGATGTTTATTCTAAGGTTGATGAAGCATATAAATATGTGTGGTTGAGTTGTGGAAATGTATCCTTGTGCGAAAATGACAAAATCCTAAGAAAGGAGGAAAGGCAGAGTAGAGAGGAGGAAGACCAGAAGAGGAAGACTAGTAAAGTATGAGGAGATAGAGAAGAAGTGTTTGGGGGTAGAGCAGAAGTGTTGTGTGCATCAATGGAACTGATCTTGGCATAAAGAAGATGTAATTTTCTAGTTCAATCTTTCTGTGATAAACTTATAAATATTTCTATAGGTAGTGAGCCTCTGGGAGCAGTGAGCTCTGGGTAGTGCACCCTGAAGGCATGTGCCTTCCCCATTTTCTATTCTTTTAACAGAGAATAAATCTTGTGGGTTAACCCCCACCGTGGTTTTTCCCTTAACCGGGTTTCCACGTAAAAATCCTGGTGTTATGTGTGTTGATTTTATTTTTTCTCATGTGTTGTCGATTCATGCTTTCATGGTTATATCATTCATCTATTAATAAGTGGTAAAGAAGTTTAAGTTACAGCAAAGGATAAAAGTTTTGTGACAACTGATTCACCCCCCTCTCAGATATCTGCCCTAATTTCAACACTTATGTCATATTTTCTTACATATAATGAATGAGTGGGAACACAAGTTGATGTATCTAGAACTCCCTAGAGATTATTCTAAGCATTATCACCCAGGCTTCTTATGCAATGTTTGAAAATCACTTTGTTAACCCACTGTTGAAGAAACTAGGAGTAGATAGGCCAAGGTTAGCTGATGACATAATGAAGTTTATAAGACCCAAGTTGCATATAGATCTTGAAGAAGGTTTGACACACAATTGGGGAGATTGATTATTTTTCAAGGATTAAAGTATTCTCAAGATGTTTGGGTTTATTTTCCCTCATGAGTTGCCTCATACAATATCTCCAATAATTGCATTTTTAGAAGCAGTGAGACAAATGTACCTAGGTAATAAGTTTCATTTCAAATATCATCAAAGGTGTAGATCCCTTCCTCCTTTAGTAGTATTTGAAGATTTTACAATTGAAGGGAAAGGTACATTTGATCAAGTTGTGTCATACATGGACAAAATGGGAATGTATTTGGGTTAGGGAGGCCCTATGACCTTGATAAATTTATTGATAAAAGGAGCAAAAGTATAGGTAGACCAAGGTTTAACATGTGTATGATGAAGCAAAGAATTTAGTAAGAAGTTTTAGAAATAAAATAAAGAAGAGAATCTAAAAAGAGAACAATGGTTAAGAGTTTAATTATTAGAAAGTAAAAGGAATTTAATTAACCCAATGTATCCAAGAGTTCTTCCTTTAATTACTAACCCTATATTGAGAATGAATGCACTTTTGAAAGATGTGAAGACTTATGCCAAAAATCTTGATGAATATAATACACCATGAGAAAGGATACAATCTAAGGAAACAAATCTGATGAAGATCCATTTTTATAAATAATTGAAGTAAGATCTTGTAGAGAACCATCTCCTACAACATGAATTACAAATCAACCATATAAAGGGCTTGAATCTTCAATAATCCATATTGATCCACCCCCTTGGTTGACTATGCTAAAATAGAAGTCATTGGAGAACATGTACCCTTGCCTAATTTGTTTTATCCATATTAGCTCTCCCTAGCATTAAGGAGCGTGAGAATTGATCATCCCAGGAATTGATGCACTATTAGAAAAATATGCCACTAATATAGACATTGAAGATCTTTGAATGAGGGCTTGCAAAGAGTTTCTACAGATGACCAATTTAAAGAAACTCTTGAGTTTAGGAGCTTTACTATGATGATTAATATCAAAGAAAAATAAGCTCACAAAAGAAAGGCCACCCTAATAGATGAATACCAAGATATTGCAAAAAGGAAAGGAGGAGATTAGTAAAAGCTAGTGGCTACCTTTTACTACCTAGTTGGGATATCGTTGAGGCCATGGTTTTTTATAAAATCAAAAGAAGGTAAAATGATCTAGAATTGTTTCAAAGCTAAGAGGATGTAGTTAAATTTATCTGAAGATTAGGTTTCAATCCAAATTTACAAACCCTTGCTATATGGGCAATCATCCCTACACATATCAAGCCTCCTATTCATCATGTTTATCAACAACTAGCGGAGCAATTAATGATTAAAGAGTTGGTGGTGTATCAACAACAAATGCAACAAGTTTAGCAATTCACACTACCCAATCTAACCAAGCTAACATCAAGAAATTTTAGGAGGATTTTTACAAAATAAAAATTGAGAACTTGAAGGTAAGGAATGAGTTAGTGAATTTCAGTGAAAACCATAACAAGATAAAATAACAATTGCAAGTTGCAATGTCAGAGGTTCCTCCTTCAACTCATATGCCTTAGTTGACAACCCTTGTTGAGGGAAGGACAAAATTAGAGAAGAAAGTAAATGAACTAGTGATTTCATTGCATAACACTCAAGTAGAAAAGGAAGTTGTTAGTTCAAAATTGAAAGAGATAATTCATAATTTTTTTACCATAGAGTCTAGTTGATTTTTAGATCATGCAATGACTTATGGGATATTTTTAATAAAACCAATTTAAAGAAGTTAGTGAACTTCCTAGAGTAGAAGGATGATTTGCGGAGGTAAGAAACAAACGGCTTCCTTGAGTGTACCTAATGGATCATATATTTATCAAAATAAAATATACTAAGCCTATGGATTTCCCTAAGATCATGAAAACACACATGAAGTGTGAAATTTTATTCGATACTACTTTACTCATTGAAAAAAAGTGAAGTGTTTAGAGGGATAAATTAAGTGAGTTCCAAGGCTTGGTTAAATTCAAGTTACCAAATATTAAGGATGAAGGGGGAGGTCTTAAATATTTAAAGGTATGGAAAGGTGATTTCATGTCTCTACCATCTATTTGTAGACTCTCTTCTCTAAGATGAGCAACTAAATTTTGCCAAGTTTAATGAAATACTTGATATTCAAAGGTTTGATATTAGAGAAAAGTAAATACATTAATCAAGGAAAGTAGAGTAATATTGGATATTATATGGGAAAATAATATGCCAATGCATACATAATTGTTATGTTGGCCTTCCAAATGATTAGGAATGAGATCATTGGAATAAAATATACACCTCATTAACATGTTCTTTATTCATTTATCCAGGCTTTAGAGATAACTTATGATGTCCTATTAGATTAGAAAGAAGTTAGGAATTGTCAAGCATGCAACAAGATAGTTGTAGCACTTAAGTACTTTTGGATACATTATTAGATAAATGTTGAAAATATGTACAAAAAATAGAAGTGGCATCAAAATAGGGTTGATGTACCATATATAAAGGTTTTAAAATGTAGTACCTTCTCTTAAACTCATCCATTCAATATAAAAGTGATCTTCAAGTTATGGTTGGAAGTATTGTGCATAGTCTCTAAGCATTTCCTCAAAGCTTCTTTCCTAAGATTTTTAAAACACAAGTGGATCCAACTCTTCCAAATCTTCTAACATTAAGAAATCTAATCTTGCAAATATCAAGAGAGGCATTGAAGAAGTTAGAGAGAAGCTAAGTGAGTTGTAACTGGATTCCATGTCCCTCATAAAGTTGTTTGAGAATATGGAAATGGATGTCATGGAGAGCACTTGTCATCTCAAATGATAAGAGATCAGTTGGATGTTGTGAAGAAATTCACTAGGGTTAGTGTAGCCAAGGAGTATTAGGCATGCCTCACTTAAATCATGTGAAAAAACCTAAGAAACTTATGCAAGAAATTTGCCACCATATGCAAATCACTCCTTGAGGAGAAAAGACAAATTTTTTTGTTGTAATTGTCATGGGATTATCGTAACCATTTTTGTAGCAAGAAGATACCTGTATTCCAAAGATGTAATGTGATTAGGACAAGTTTTGATCACCAGAGTGAGATGATCAATGTCCTCTTGCTATAAGTGAGAGCTATCTTCCTTCTTTTAGTTTTATCTTTTTTCTATCTTAGGTATTGTAGTGTTGTTCACTTTAGAGTTGAAGTCTAGGGAGTTTAGTATTATATGCCTTTTTAATGAAATTTTTTGTTTCAAATAAAGATTGTATTTTTTTTAAAATTAATATATGATAAGTTTTTTGCATATATTTCTTCATTACTAGCACAATGTTTCAAGAAATCTACATATCTATGAGAACACTTTTATTGCCTTGTTGTTGTGATTGATTGGTTGTCTATCATAGTAGGTGTAAAATCCTTTTGGTTTTGTAATTTGGTAATTTTTTGGAATTATTAAAATGGACCATATATATTTTCAAACACAATGTAGTATTAATTTAGGTAATCAATTTATTTATGAAAAATATTTAATTAAACACAATGCTAATTCTAGAATATGAAACTCAATTATTAAATAAGAAAAAGTTTACATCATTATCACCAACTTTCAAATATTACATTTGAGATCAAAAATCAAGTAATACTTATTTGAGATAAACTTAGGAAATAGCTCCACACCCTCTAGAAGAACAATGGTAAGACCTTGTAACTATGACATACTCTAGGGGGAACCTATGTAATCAAACACAAAACATGCCCATGCACCACACTAATGTCCATGTATCACAACATTGATTAGGATATTCCCGAGTGTACTCTATACTCTGTTGGGTCCCAAAATAGCTTACTTGAATCCCTAGAACAATGTTCAATCTCCTAAGCCAGGGATGCCATTTAAGAGATGGAAAGAGGTTCATCAATAGGATAAAGATGATTAAGGGCCAATGAACAGGAGTGGGACTTGACTCCTCTACACTTTAAGCTCAACTTAGACTCTGGAGGATATTCCAAAGGGGTATACCTTGACAGGTATTGACTTCAAAACTAGATGAACAACTAAAATTATGAACAACCAAACCCAAATCATTGCCTTGGCCCCAAAGACTATCACTGGACCAAGAAACAATTAGTTGTCACAAAACCCCTATATAGTTGATGAAAGCAATCCTACAAAACTAGGATGTCCATGGAACTACTATTGTGTTTAACATTTGATGGACTATTTTTAATTTTTAATGTTTGGGTGATCACATGCTTTCTTAGACAGTGCCTATCTGCTAGGCTACAGAGTCTCATGTTCAACAAAAGAAAAACAACTACCAAGAAATATACAGTTGCCTACTTGAAGAATCAAGTGCATAAAGATAGATATTAAATCAAGAGAATGCTTATTTATCCAACACCATACAATGTGTTTCCAAATGCAATATTGAAATGACCATTTATAAAGATTGAAAATGGATTAGGAACGTCACATTCACTCAAATCAGATTTTACAATCATACTACTAAATGTAGCAAGAGAAATCCTAACTGCGATTAAGATTTTTTGAAAGAACACTTACAACAGTGGAGAAAACACTAATTTAATACAATCATTACAATATAGGTATCATACATTTCATAGCTGTATTCTAAAGAATAGAAACTACAAATTGATCTTTTCTTTAACTACCTCTGAATCTCTGCACCTGTGGAGAAAACTATCAAAAAATGACCAACCCATAAAACATCAGAAACATATGCATATATAGTGTTCAACTCATTTGGCAATTCAAAGCACTGCACCCCAATCATCACGTACAACCATGCCTCATTAAAATCAGGCCCATGGCCCTATCAAAAAATCTACAGAATTGGAAGCATGCCCTACCCTGAAAAGTCTGAAAATGGCAGAAGAAGATTGCTTGCACTATTTTTATCCCTGGAGAAATAATGAGGGAAGGTTCAAATTCATCCTATGACACATGCAACATCTACTTTGTCCTCCAAGTGTACTGGGGCATTGAAAACATTCACTGTGTCAACTACTTGAAGGGCCTTGTTCTGCAGAACATTAATAACTTTGCATTTTTTATACTGCACTCATGGCACAAATTCAGGAAAATCATGCCCCTCAAAGCTTTTACAACACTTTAAAAGTGTTGTCCAAGTTTCATCTACACATGCCCTCTTGAATCTATTGTGCCTGAAGAATTAATTTTTTTTACTTGATTATCTTCATTTTGACCTTTGTTGGGCCATTTGAACTCTGGTTCTATCTTTCTGCACACTGGGCATCTTCCTTTTGCTTTGTCAGCAAACTATGTTCAGTAAGTTGTTTAGTTAGTGAACTATTAAGTTTGTGAACTACCAATTTCTTTGGCAGACATTCTTTGCTTCATTTTTCTTTTATTTGCTTTATTGATGAAATCACCCCAAGGTGAACTATTCTTTCTTTATCCCTTTTTCCTTTATTTGCAAATTTTCCTTTTCACTTGTTGCTTCTTACTTGACCTTTTCTCCCTTACTCAATTCTTTCCTTTTACCTTTATCGATGAATTTGTCCCGCGACAAACCAGGTTGTCGGCGAACCTAACCGATCATGAACCAAGCCTTTTACCAATAAAGACTTGCCTTAATATTTTTCTTTGATATCTTCTTTATTGGGGAGTTTCTCATTCGATGAACCCTTTGTCGACGAAACCAAGAGTTCACAAACCATAGGGTTCGCCGACCAAGACTTTAACATTTCCTTTCTTTACTTAGAAAACTTTTTCCCCTTTGAACATTTTTTCCTTCACCACAACTCCATCACCTTCCCTTTGTTTATGTTCATTGTTGGCAAAATCCTTCAATGACGAACCTTTCCTCACTTACCTTTTCCTTTGTTGCGGCCTTCCCTCCTTTAGTCAGTGTTTTGCCCTTTTGGCGAAATGTCTCCTCGATGAACCTAACAACCAGGGAACCAAACAAATCACGAAATCATTCCATTGCTGACGAAGACATCACCCTTCCTTTATGCTTCCTTAGAAAAATTTCCATTTGCCTTAGAAAATTTTATGCCTTCCCTTGGTCTCCTTATTGCCGACGAAGTTGCCGTCGGTGAAACCAACAGTTCGCAAACCAAAAAATTTTCGAAGAAGACATAAAAAATTCAAACCTTATTTCTTTCCTTCCTCATGCCACTTTATCGAAAAATTGACAAATCAGTGAAATCATGAACCTGCAAACCTAGTCAGTGAAATAACCAGTTCGCGAAATTGTCGATTTGCCAACAAGGGCTTCAAATGAACCAATTTTTCACAAGGAAGAAAACAAAGTCAAGGGGAAACATTACTTAGAAATTTTTTGAATGAAAGCCATGAAAAATATCTCAGATCAAATCTAAATAGTGGGTTTTGACTGCAAAGGGAAAGTGGGAAAGTTGATGGATTTTTGGGGCAATAATATGCATGTTTGGGAGCTAATTTTTTTAGGTCCCAACATACCCTAAGTTGGATGCATTCTACATGCTCCTTCTCCTATGCCCATAGCCTACCTACCAAACCACCTTCCAAGAGTGACCAAAAATTAACATGTCCTTTTACAATCATTCCATGGGTTTATATATTATAACCCAAAGGGTGGCTTCCAATCATCACACTCATCCATTACATCATTACAATTGTTAATTCTATTTGCACTCTTCCTATAAGAATTCTCTCGAATTCTCTAAGATATGAGTCTTTTATTTTATAAGTTTCCTTTTAACCTTTTAGCTTCTTTTTTAACTTGAAAGTAACTCCTTTTCATCCTTGTTTTACATATCTTTTTTTAATTAAATAAATTGCTATTTTATTCTCTGGTAAAGTTTTATAAAATTTATTTATTTCTTTTCATGGAAAAAAGTTCGCATAATAGGTTTGACATATGGGATGTTGTGGATTATTAATAGATTTCTATGGATTTGTATGCAAAACATGTTTTGTCTTATTCTAAGATTGTAATCTCTTAAAGGGAATAACGAATTACATTTAAGCCATCTGGGCAATAAGGATTTACGTCTTGTTTGCATTAGCTTTATAATTTTGACTCTCTCTCCAAAGGAAGAACACACTAGTCCTAAGTAGTGATTGATCATACTCTTGTTATAAATGAAGGTGAACAACTATAGAATGGAAATTTGATTTCAACTATTTTAACTATTAATCCAATGCAAAACCAAATGGAGATTATAGGAAATCAAATCAACAATATAAAGAAATAAAGGAACAGAAGAACTAAACACATAACACAGTATTTACGTGGAGAAACCCTTTCAAGAAAAAACTCCACACAAGAAGAGATGCACCAATCTGTATTAATTTCAATAGAGTTTACAATACATCACTAACAACCTCCTCTTCAATCTTCAATCCAACAACACTTGTTTTTAGTCTCAACTCTCTACTCCACCATAGCTGTAATATAATGCCTTCATTAAAAGAGTGTTGCTTTCTAGGGAAAAAACCCTAACATAACTTCTACTGTCAAATCTGTGACCTAATGATGAAGGGTCTAGGTTGACTACAAAATTATAATATTTTACAAGGTAATTTTCTAAAAATTTCTCTTTGGGGTGCTTCCCTCGAACCCTCACCAGGGGGAGCTCCAATAATTGTTACCACCCCTAGACCCCCTGGTGACACTAGTGGGAGGCAAGCCCCCACACACCCCCATCATGTACTGAGATCTAAAACAGGCTAAAACAAGAATGTTGCTCTTCCCTTATGAAAATTTACAAACAATAATAGGAGTAATTAATTACATAGGATTTACAAAGTTGATGGCACCTTAATCCTAACATCCTCCCACTTGACATCATTCATTGTAAATTAATCTGTATGAAAACATAAAATAATTAAACACTAGGAACGAGGCCCATGGCCTCCCTACACCATGTAAACTTCTCTATGCTCACAGGTTTAGTACGTGAATCTATAACATTCTCCTGAGTGTCAATCTACTTCATGTCAATTTGTCCATTAACAATCAATTCACGAACAAAGTGGTACTGAACATCCACATGCTTTGTTTGTGCATGATACATATGATTCTTGGCCAAACATATCACACTCTGGCTATCACAACCAATCTAAATAGTCCTACAATCAAAACCAATACTTGCATACAATCTCTATAACCAAATTGCCTCCTTAGAAACATGGGTAGCTGCTATGAAGGGTGAAAAACAGATATGCAAACATAAACCAAAGAGGAACATAAAACAAATACAAATCACCTCCTTTGCACAAATGAATTGCCCACACCGATCGAGCGAATTGAAATGCACCCTATTCCAATTGATTGCTCTTTGCTTTTCTTGATATGTGGATTGCTCAATTAATTAACATAACTTTGAGATGATATTGATTCGATCTAGAATGATTTCTGCAGAGTAATGTTGTATGAAGATCAAAGAGAGATTAACATGGAGAATGAGGTTCAATTTATAGACTCTCAGGGATGAAGATAAACGGTTGTGGATGATTTGAGAGATCAATGGCTAAGAATGGTTGAGAGGATGTGCGCGAATGAGAAGAGGACAAGTTTCTTGCCCCTCTCATGCATCAAGGGAGTTAACATAATAGATTGAGGAGTTGACTGAATAGATTGATCAGTGAACTGAGTTGATTGATCAGTGAACTGAATTGATTGCTTAGTTGACTAAGTTGATTGCTTAGTGAACTAAATTGATTGATTAGTTGATTGAATTGATTGATCAGTGAACTAAATTGATTGCTTAGTTGACTGAGTTGATTGATCAGTGAACTAAATTGATTGCTTAGTTGACTGAGTTGACTGATGAGTCGGCTCTTTTGATTGACTGTTAATTGATTATAATTGCAGGAATTTATGGTGGGTGAGGATAAATGGGAAATTAAATAAATAATTATTTAATTTCACGTGCACATGGGATAATTGAATTAAATATTAATTTTAATTCAATTTGGAGGAAATAGATTAATTAAATAAACAATTTGGATTTATTTATTTAAAATTGAAGGGAAATTGATTTAATTAAATAATTAGAATTATTTAATCAAATATGGAGGAATAAATTGGATTAATTAAATAATCAGGGTTATTTAATTAATGTGGAAGAATAAATTGGAATTACTTAATTATTAGGGAGGAATAAATTGATTTAATTAAATAATTAGGGTTATTTAATTAACATGGAGGAATACATGAAATGGCGGAAGCAGAGCCAGGAGCAGAGGTGCGCAAGGAGTATTTAGTACAGGAGATTGTTAGCAAGCTAGTGAAAGATGGGATACTGTTAGCAGAGGATTTGGGCAACAGTGACATTAAGCAACTGGTGGCTACACTCTGGGAGAAGGTGGATGTCATCAAGCATCGAAAGGAGTAGGGCACTGTTAGGAACACTGGATCTCCTCTCTCAGTCACTTTCTCCACTGTTTCACCTGCTGCGATGGCTCACATGATGGGCATCTTTAGGCAATGCAATAATTCCTCAAATCCTTACCATGTTTGTTCCAATTATTGCAAAGAATGGATCCTCTCCCTCGATCCTTTGGTAGACCTAGGGTTTGTCTCAGCTTGGGCATCAACGCCCATTAAGTCCTTGGGCCCCTCTGCTAGTTCCTCCACTCGATCCATGCACTTCTTGGCATTTAGGTGATTGTAGGGTGGATTTGTCCACTGAACCTATTGATTACCATATTTCTGATAAGAGAGTAAGAAAAGTCTCCTTAGATATGGGATCTAGAGCTTTGATTTTTAGATCAGTGGGGCATCGACCTTCGGTTACTGATTTCTTGGCCTGGTGCAAGCGCTGGTGGGATAAACTATCTCCCCCTTCCATGGAATTGCTGGATTATGGTTTCTTTTTGGTCATCTTTCAAAATGCTGAGGATTGCAGGTTTGTCTAGGACAATGGACCATGGTTTTTTGGTAGAACAAGATTATTTATGACTCCATAGGCTCCTTGCTTTGATCCTGCAAATTTCCAAATTCCTTCCATCCCAATTTGGGTGCGCCTTTACAATCTGCCTTTGGTTTTGCAGAACCCTTCTCAAATCAAATCCTTTGTCAACCAATTCGGCACCTTCATTAAATTTAAGGGGCGGAGCCCAGAAGGTTCACCAGAGTTTGTGCTCTGATTGATATTTCTAGGCCTTTGCCTCATATGATCCGTAGCAATTCATCCCTTGGATCCTGGACACAATACATTAATTTTGAAGGGCTTCCCGAGAGATGCTTTAGGTGCTTTCAACTTGGACACAAGATTGTTGGTTGTCATTCCAAAATCAGCAATGACCAGTGGTGCGTCAGTCTGAAGAAATGGGTTCTCAAGGAAGGCATTCCTAATGCAGATTTTGTTTGGAGAAATCATGGCATGTCCATGAATCATCACTCTTCGTCATTCCCAGAAGCTGGGGCTGATGAGCAGTTTGAAAACTTCCCCCCCATCTAGTGGAGTTGAGGTTGCACATAACTAGCGAGAGGACAGAGATAAGTAGTCATTTTTAGGGACCACAAGGAACGTGGAGCAAGGGCTGCTTCGTTCTAATGATCAAGTGGATCTGATAGTTGAAATGGATGGTTCAAAACTTCACTTCATTCCCTTCACTGTTGGAAGGGACTCAAATTTGGTTAAGGTTGGCAAGCGTAGGGGAGGGAAAATTGAAGCTTAGAATTTGAGAGTAGATGCCCAAATCACAATTGATGAGGGCAATCAGTGGAAGATGGAAGAACTTCTCACGAGAAGCAAAAGTAAACAAAGGAAAGGTCGATTTTGAGACTCTCATGGTAGATTTTTTGGTCTTTTTTCTATGGATGTCTTTTCCTCTATTTCCTTCCGTCTCTTCTATCTTTTCTGCTCCCTGTATTAGGGTCTGAAGCATTCTTATTTTTTTGACCTTTTATGTTATATGGGAGTGGGCCCAAAACCCACATCTTATGCAGCAAAAAAAAATTAACACAGAGGAATAAATTAATGTGATCAAACTTAATCAAATAATTAAGAATTATTTGATTAATTTGAAGTATGGCAGGTGCACGTATGATCTAGAAATAGATCAATTTTAGGTGTCTACAACTGCCATGTAATCTGCTTCAGTGGTTGACAATGCAACTGTATGTTGCCTCTTACTCATTCAGCTCATTGCTCCTCCAAATAGAGTAAATACATACCCACTTATGGACCTTCGACTGTTTAAGTCACCTACCCAACCTACATCAACATAACCATGTATGTCAAATGTCTTTTCCACATTGTTAGTACTAGAATAAACCAAACAGTAATCAGAAGTACCATCCAAATATCTAAATACCCTCTTTGCATAATTCCAATGTTGTCTGGCAGTGTTAGACATAAACCTGCTTAAACTCCCACTACTTGGGCAATAGTGCAAACCATTGCACACATCAAACTTCCTACAACGCTAGCATATGACACCTTATACATATCCTCTAAATCATCTTCATTCTTATGACACATATCTAATGAAAGCTTAGTACCAACCGACAAAGGAATTCTAACTAGATTGCAATCTTGCATACTAAATTTATTCAGAATAGTATTAACATACTTACTTTGCGATAACCAAAGCTCTTTATGTTTACCCGATTTCTTTTGATCTCCATTCCTAGAATATACCTGACTACTCTCAGATCCTTCATCTCAAATGCACTTGAAAGTTAATCTTTCAGCTCACTAATCATACCCTTGGTATTACTAAAAAATAACATATCATCCACATACAAGGCAATAATCAGTATATGATCATCAATACATCTAATATATACACAATGCTCTTCTTCACTTCTAATAAACCCCAATTTCAAAACAAATGAGTCAAACTTCTAGTACCACATTCAGGATGATTGTTTTAAACTATAAAGAGACATTTTAAACTTGCATACCTAGTGTTCCTTCCCTTTTACCTCAAAATCTGTAGGTTGTTGCATGTAAATTTCCTCTTCTAAGTCTCTGTGCAAAAAAAAATGTTTTAACATCCATTTGCTCAATCTCAAAATCATTATCTATAACAATAGATAACATAAATCTAATTGAGGATAATTTAGCAACAGGAGAGAAAATTTCACCGAAATCAACTCCCGCTCTCTGGGAGTAGCCCCTGGCTACTAGTCTAGTCTTGTACTTATCTAATGAACCATTTTCTCCAAACTTCTTCTTGAAGACCCACTTACATCTGAAGGCCTTTCTACCTTTGGGTAAATGCACAAGATCCCAGGTGTCATACGAGTCTAATGTTATCATCTCCTCCAACATGGTCTATTGCCAAGACTCACTATGAATTAAATCTATAGCCTCCTTGTAAGATCTAGGTTCATCATCAGTAATTAACAAATCAAATATACAACAAAATCTCGTGGGCTATTTCTATCAACTGGATTCCATTGTCTTGTGGATCTTCTAGGAATAGGAGTAAGGGGCTCTTCTTATTCTTGAGCTTGCTCAACTTCTTCTTGGTTATCTTCCCCAACTTCTTTAGTTTTCTCAGTAACCTCACCTGAACCCTCTTCTTCTTCATCTTCATCCTCTTCATCCCCAAATCCATCTCTCTATTCTTTCAAAGGTGCATCTTCCTACTTAATCTCAAAGTGCACTCTCCTTTCCTTATCTTTTTCTCTTAGCTAATTAGAATTTGAAATAACTCTAAATTCTCTGAAAAATGACATCTCTAGAATAGATAATTCTATGGGTTAGTGGATTCCAAAGCTTATAACCTTTAACATTATTGATACACATCAGATTTCCACAGTCCATAATGAAATGTAGTAATGCTTCAGGATTTAACATTATTACCATATCCAATGAAAATTTACTTTCACCTTTTAGATCCAACTTAGATCATTTTTCTTTAGGCACATGAACATAAGCCTCACAGCCAAATATCCTTAAATGTGAAACAAAAGGTTTCTTACCTATCCACACTTCATAAGGAGTTGTTTCAAGAGCCTTTCAAGGAGACCTGTTCAACAGGTAACAAGCAGTACTCATAGTGTCTTCCCAAAAACATATATCCAACTGTGAACCACTTAGCATACTTCTAGCTCTTTCCATGATTGTTTGATTCATCCTTTCTGTCACTCCATTCTTTTGTGGAGTATATGGAGTAGTCTTCTATCTAATAATTCATGCATGCTTACATAATTCATCAAATTCCCTAGAATAGTATTCCCCCCCATTGTCAAATCTCAAAACCTTTATTTTACAGTCTGATTGCTTTTCAACTAAGGCTTTAAATTCCTTAAACTTAGTGAATACTTCAGATTTATGTCACATAAAATAAATATAGGTATATATCGAGACATCATCAATGAAAGAAACAAAATATCTAGATTTTCCAATTGATTCAACATCTGCATGACCAAATACATACAAATGAAAATGTTCCAATTTATTCTTAGATTTATAACTACATGAAGAAAATGGATTTTTATTCTATTTGCCAAACACACAACGTTCACATAAATCAAAACTCTCATCAAAATAAGATAAATCGTCTAAATTTTTTTATTCAAAATGGTTTTTAAACCAATTTCACTTATGTGGCCCAATCTACAGTGCCATAACATATAAATATTTTTAGATTTTTCAGTTACATTCGTAGAGTTATAAATAGTAGTGGGTTCTAACTTAAATAGAGTCCCCTTCCTTGTCCCTCTCACTATCACCAAACTCCCTCTTACCAATTTGCAACCATGCTTATCAAATGTTACATGCATTCCAACATCATTCAACTTAGAAACTGAAATCAAATTCCTAGCCAAACCTAGAATATGCAAAACACTAGGGAGGGTTTTCATCCTCCCATCACTGAAACACAACTATACTTTGCCCCGGCCAATGATAGGATATGAATTTTTGTCACCAAGGTATACTTTACCTCCATCATACTTCTTGTGTGTGGAAAACCATTCTCTATGAGGAGCCATATGATAGGAGCAACCTGAGTCAATCAACCACTGTTCGTTCGACATAACATTGCAAGAAGAAATCAAAACATCATCACTTGAATTTGAGGACTTCTCTATGGAGGAATCAAACTGCTTCTTTTTATTCTAGCATTCATTCTTCACATGTCCCCTCTTTCCGTATTTCCAACACTTCACTCTAATCTTTTTCTTGGGGGTCTTAGATTTGCCCTTAGAACTATCCTTGGGTTCCTTCTGATCTTCCTTTTATCCTCTTTCCTTAGACCTTCCCCTGACATGGAGTGCATACTTTGAACTATCCATAGCCTTCATTCTCATTTATTTTTCCAACAGTGTCACAACAAGAGAATCCAACTTGGGATCTTCAAGGTTAGCAGTGATAGAAAGAATGAAATTCTCCCAAGACTTAGGTAAAGAACAAAGAAGCATAATGCACTTATCTTCTTCCTCAACTTTAACATCTACAAAGGCTAATTGACTCAAAATCAAATTAAATGAATTTAAATGCTTTGCAATAGATTCACCTTCCTTCATTTTCAGAGAAAACAACTTCCATTTTAAATAAATTTTCTTTATTAGACTTTTGGATTGGTTGATCTCACCAAACCATTTCCATAATGCAAATGTGGTCTTTTCTTCAGAGACATTCAGTAGGAGAAAATCTGCAAGATATGACCGAATAATATCTTGTGCCATTTTATCCATCTTTTCCCACTCATCTTGACTAATTGCATCGGATTTCTTTTGTTTTGTCACAACCAACAATTGATCTCTTCATTTTCAACTTCCACAGCTCATAACTTGTTCCATTGAATTTGTCAATGTTCAATTAGGACGAGGATGCAACCATGGCTTCTACACAAAATATGCAAAATAAATTCAACCATAACTCCCACTATATCTCAAAAAACCTTCACATTTCCACCCAGGACACAAATTTGGCTAGGCTTTGATACCAAATGTTAGAAATGAAGGCGAACAACTATAGAATGGAAATATGATTTCAACTATTATAACTATTAATCTAGTGTAGAACTAAATGGAGAATATAGGAAATCAAATCAACAATACAAAGAAATAAAGGAACAAAAGAACTGAACACTTAACATAGTGTTTACGTAGAGAAACCCTTTCAAGAAAAAAATCCACACAAGAAGAGATGCACTAGTCTGCATCAATTTCAATAGAGTTTACAATACATCACTAACAACCTCCTCTTCAATATTTAATCCACCAACACCTATTTTTTAGTCTCAACTCTCTACTCCACCACAATTGTAATACAATGCCTTCATTAAAAGAGTGTTGCCTTTTAGGGAAAAAACCCTAAAATAACTTCTACCATTAGATATGTGACCTAATGATGAACGGTCTAGATTGACTACGAAATTATAATATTTTACAAGGCAATTGTTTACAAATTTCTCTTCTAGGGTGCTACCCCCAAAACCCTGCTAGAGGGAGCAAGCCCCCCACATACCCCCATCAGGTACTGGGATCCAAATGTAGTTGAAACAAGACCATTGCTTGGTGAATATACCCTCCCTTATGGAAATTTACAAACAACATTAGGAGCAATCAATTACATATGATTTACAAGATTAATGGCACCTTAATCCTAACAACTCTAAATCAAAGAATATTTTACATATGCAAATTATATTGTTAGGAAACTACAAATCATTCTAAAGGAGATAAAGAATCAATACACTAATCTCATTGTAGAAATTATTTATTAAAAAAACATTTGTTAGTTGAAAAGTTATAATGTGTTCAAAGATATTTAGTACACTAGAATCATAAAGATTGGCATGGAAATGTATTAGTGATAAATAATAAGATCATTTAATGCCATCAAGGTTTAATCTTTGTTTTTTGTGAGTTTCATCATTTTGTATTTCAAAAGATTTGAGGGGAAAACCCTCCCAAGCCTTGAGGAGCTTAAAGAGTAGAGGAGGTTGTACATACCCCTATTGATTGACCCAAATAGCTTGTGATTTGATTATATGGATCACTTGATTTTAAGTTGACTTATATCCTTGGGATTAAGCTTTCAATGTGCATCCTTTAGAATTATAAAAAAACATTTGCACTAACATCTTGCAAATTAGATTTTGAATTCCCTGTGTTTAGAGTTGCCCCAACTTATAAAGCAGGTTACCTTAAAAGTATGTTCCCTTCCTGCGAGGCAAGTATCAAATCATGAATTTTTTCTTTGTTTCCTTAAGGTGGACATTGTAGAGGATGTGTGACAGTGACTAAGCCTATCATTTAAAAGGTATTAGCATTTTCAACTACTTCCATGTGTGCAAAGCATTTTAATTGAGAATTGGCAATAAAAGATTGGCATTGCTATTTAAAAAATTCCTAGAGGTGTCTTTCTATTCCCTCAACGAAGGTTTTTTTCTAAGCATGGCTTTAGGGGTAGTTTGGAAATGTAGTAGCACGATGGAAACAAATGGGATCCTTTACATGACAAAGTGATCTGAGATAGATATTTGAAGAAAACATTTGCCACTTTTTATTTGTTAAGAGGATTTTGGGGCAAGAAGGCATTGCAAATACAAGGGCCTTTAGGTCTCGTGCCACAATTGTAGTAGATTTCAGGGAAAAACTTCTCATAGATTGTAGGCCCTGTTGTTTTGGATTGAATACTCTAAATAATGCTTCTAGAACTATAATATTTTCTAGTTGGGGACAACTTAGACGAGGAAAATGTGTAACAATAGGATGCTTTTGTAATTAGCTCAGATGAAGAAGTTTAGGCTATATGAGAGAAAATTCAAGCAATTTTTTTTAACAAAACAAGGATATTGGAGCTTATTTGTAAGGACTTAGAATTATGTGTAGATGAGTTGCATGTAATCCACATAGAGGGTTGTTGTAATGTGCCATACCTATTGGTTCTTTTTAAGAATCTTAATAGTGTAATTTTTATTAATTTGTGTTCTTTCAGACTAGACAAAAGATGCAGAAGGGGTTTTAGTTTTCTTGAGATGTGTTTGTTTTGCCAGATTTCATAGAAAATATAACATGCAAGTGAAACCTAGAAAAAGTACCATAGATATGAATGAAATAACAGATACCCAGATCATATAATAACATATAATGAATTTCTATAACATACCCATATGGAAATATGCAACTTCATAGTTATGTTGTTGTCAGACTAGCAACTAGGTAGTATAGACAATCCTCCAAATCACTCCAAATCACAGAGAGTGTGCAATACAAAGATATATCAGCTGATATGTCCCTAGACACCTAGTTTGAAGTAGGAAGAAGTCACATAAAGTATGAAATGATAGGTTCAAGATGACCCATGTCCTCCCTAGAATGTACGGCCTGGATGATATGGAATAACAATAGATAATAACATCCAAACCTCCTTGAAATAACCTGTATTTGATCTGCACACAATGGCTGAAGTTATGCGACCAAGATAGTGGGAAATACGAGTGCAAACAACACCAAAAACCCCACAAAATGTAGTACGGCTTGCTTAGAAGATGTATGGCTAGTAAGGGGAGGAAAATACAGTCCACAACTCCCTTCTTTCTCAACTCAAATCTGCATCACAATTCTATTCTCCAAATTTGCATATAAACACCACAATCTGCAAGTATGTATCATGTAGTTCCATAAACCCTCATCACATGAACTCCATTGAAGCACAACTGCGAATATTAGATGCATCCGCTTTAAAGCACCTTTGGATGATATTGCACATCTGTAGAATGTTGTTACTGATGGAGGTTTTCATCTCCAAAAGCCTTATGGGATCAACCCTTCAAACCCTCACACAAACCGTAGCAGAGCAAATTAGCAAGCAATATCATAAACTCAAGCATATCAAATGAACTCACTTTTTCCTCTTTTAATTGCTCTCCAAGAGGGGCATTGGCTTTGAGAGGGAATATTTCATTTTTAAAAACACTTTATCCCTCCCTAGAGATGGGCGCCCAAGTCCTCTAAGTGACCCCTTTTAAAATATAACTTTAATACATGTCACTTGCTTTATATTTATAAAGCCCCAACAATTAAATATTAATAACCTTCGGACTTTAAAATAATTGCCAAGATGAACTCATAATCTAGAGTTCTATAGCTCGCCAGAAAGGTCTCAACGAGATGAATCCATCCCACCTCTGACAATCTCGAAACAACACTGTTCCTGAACTTACTAAAAATAACAAGTATGGGCAATCAGTAAACAAAGCCAACTCTGAAAGTGCCAATTGGATCCAATGAACTCAAACCACATCTACACCACTGAATAACCCATCGAAGGCCAATCCAAACATGGTTCCCTAACCACAATTGCCAGTCTACGGGAACCCACTGATAGACTAACTCTGACTAGAGAAAGGGGACATTACAATTGTGTGTCTCCAATATTTTTATGTTGCCTTCTCTACCTTGCAAGGCTCAGTGCATTCAAAAAAGAGGCTATACCTAGAAATTGAGGTGTACGTAGGTACACAAGGGATAATGAAGCAAAGGGTGAAATGAGAGAGGAAGGTGGTCATCCTTGGGAAATTGAGTGTGCAGGGAAGGGCCTATTCACTTCTAGTAGTCATAAGTTGGGTAAGGATTTGACTACTTTGTAATTGATCTTCTTTGTGGGTTGTTGGGAGGTGCTTAGTTTCACTATTTTTATTTTTTGTCCAGGCTTGGGTTAGTGTAGGTAAACAATGTTTAATGGTATAATTTGATGCTTAGTATGATTGGGTTTGTAGTTTTTTGCTCTAGAGTGGTAGGGTGACATAGGTTACTTTTGGTTTAGATGGGTGGTGTAGATGTCCAACAAGTTTGATTTTTGGTATCTATTATATAAAAACTGATTATATTTTATAAATGAACCCTCAACTTAACAATAAAAAGAACTATCATTATGTCTGTCAATTTTAAAATAGAATAAACAAAGCAAAATTATTATTAAAGTCAAAGGGCCCTTGGTCTATTGGTGAAGTTGAAAGGTTCTAAATGAGCCCACCAAGGATCAAGTCTTGTTGAGTGCAAGGCCCCCGACACCACAAGGGATGAGGTCGGGATCGTACCCCAGGTGAATTTAGCAGAATGGATACCCCTCAGTCCTAAGGCATGTGCTCTCGAATTGGGTATAAAAAACGAATTTGTGGATGACCTCCATAATTTTTTTTTAATTAAATTGTAACAATTAAAAAAATTAGAAGTAGAAACAAAGTTGAACAATATTTCATTTTAATATGGTATTTTGACCATATAATCTAATAAATTTATTTATTTTGATGTTAACACCACATCTTTGCTCTTTTTTAAATAGATTACAACATAATAATGTAATAAATTTATTTATTTTGATGGAAACACGACATCTTTGCTCTTTTTAAAATAGATTACAACATAATAAGTTAGCATACCCACTTGGTGAAATCACTACATTTTTATAACAATTAATTAAAAGTTCACATTCAATGTAGCTCCTCTTTTTAAACTATCTAATCATAATTAAAGATTAAATATGATTAATAGTTATAAATAAAAACAAAGTTAATATGATTTCATTCCAATATAATATTTTCACTACAATTTAATAACATTTTTAAAATTTCAAATTTTTTAATTATAATTATTAAAAATACAAAAGAAATCCAAATTACATATAATTGTCTTTTTAAATAGAATTTAATTTCAAATAATAAAATTTAACAAACAATATAATTAATAAAAAATATAAACATATAATTATTATCCTAATAAGTGACAAGTATTCATCACTGTCCTGTTGAAATGACTAAAACAACATAAGATAAAACAAATCCCATGAAAATAAAAAAATAATGAATTGTAGTTGTGGACCGTGAAAGCCTACCATCCAAAAGCTTTAAACAAAGAATACTTAGCACAGCCGCCTTACCTCAATGTCACCGGACATGGTTTGCTTTCAGATTTACAGCAGTTAATTAACACAAAAAGAAATCCCATTAAAACAAATATAATAAAGGCGACGAAAAGACCCTGAGAAAAAAGTAGGCAACGAAAAGACTGTGTAAAAAAAAAAAGAACAGAAACCAAGGCAGGACGCTTTCTTACATAGCGGGCAGCAAAATGGCCTTTAAATATTCTCCAGTGCTCAGATATAAAGTGTCCCTGGTAACGATAACTGCAGATAAATTCTCTAATCTGAAGAAGATCATGACTGTTTGCTCAGCGTCAACCTGAGCACTTTTTCTGCCATTTTTGCAGCCAATTGTTTTAGCTGTTATGTTAATGTGCTGTCATTTTTCAGGGCTTCGGATCAGCCTGAAAATCAATCACTGCAGCTATTTATTGGTATAGAGAAAAGATTAACATGGAATTGACATAGCTCGGTTGTAAAAGTTTTTCTGGGTTTATCGCAAGCATCATATGAGAATACCCATTTGATTTTTATTTATTTTGGGTCGACATTTGTTGATTTACATGGAGGAGGAAGGAGCTCAGGCTGTGAGTACAGAGTCTCAGAATGGTCAGCAACAGGATTCGCAACTGCCATCTACAGAAGCAGATGGACGCGGGAAGCATCGCAAGCAAGTGGAACTGAACAGATTGAATCAGGAGATTCGGTATCTGGAGGTTAGTTTAAAGCTTAGTTTTACCTTATTTTAGTTTTTTGTTTGAGTTTTATGGAAAGTTTTGAGGATATTATGATTAAAAGAGGTACTGAATTTATGGTTTTGGCTAGAATTGGAGGTTACTTTTAGGACCATGCCAAGTGGGGTTTCAGAATTTATCTAATGCAGGGTACCCAGTATGATGGATACTGATGTTTTTGAATGATGAAAGTATATCAATCGCTTTCGTTGATGGTTTGTGTAGGGATGTTGGGAAGTAATGTGTGTTAGTGGTATTGAACTTGTGACCACCTAAGTGGTATTGTAGTTTTTTTGAGCTGGTGAAAAGCAGGGCTAAAATCCTGCCCCGGGTTTATCAGGATACCCTGGTTCAGTGTGTGGCTTTGATTAATCCTTACTGGAAGTATGCCATCTAATTCTAGAGGAATCACCCAAATCTCACAAACAGCAAAAGCTGGAGAGATTCACCTCTGTAGGCCCACCAAGTTTGTTTTCCCCAATTGAGCAGCACCAATTGTCATTAGAGCGGATTCACTCATCAGGACTTACCAAGTGTCTTGTTCTTCTATGGAATGAAACACACGAGCAACCATGGTGCATGTGCTACCACTTGATCATGGCCCTATTTCATTGTAGGTCTGATGCATTTTGTGCGCAAGTAGCAGAATGAGATGGATAGTCGTCCAGTTGTATATATTAGCCATTATATTTGTCTCCTGTGGTGTTATAGACTATGTAGTTTATTTTGAGAAAAAAATTAAATCTATGGGAATTCATTTCCACGTTGAGTGACAAGGAGAACTACTAGATCAACCTTTTCGGCATTGGGCCCTTTGGTGTATGTTGCTTTGTGCAGGTAACTGTGATGACTCAACTTTTGCATCTAATTCCAGAGGATTTGCCTGAACCTTGCGGACAGTATAAGTGAAATAATCTCATGTCTGTAGACCCACAAAATTATTTTCCATACACAATTGAGCATTGGCTAGTACCAAACCAACTTGCCAGCTCAGCTTATTAACTCATTAGGGTTTGCCCAATGCAAGTCTTGTTTCTCTTTTGGAAATCAAACTCATGGCCTCTCAAGTTGCATATGCTAAGGTTGTGTGGGTAAGTAGTGAAACAAGACGGATAATTGTGCACTTTTATGTTATACTTAGTAGATATATCTTGTATGGCATTATGGACTATGCAGTTTCGTTTGAGAAAGCATACCAAACTATGGGATTTCAAATTTTCAATCACATGATGACAGACAAAAGTAACCACTAGTTCAACTTTATTTGACATTGAACCCAGGGGTCTATGTAGTATTGTAAAGAAAAAAGAAATTATATTAATGGCCCCAAACGGCAAAAGTAGCTCAATGGACTCTAAAGTACATCCCCCACCAATGGGAGGGAGACAAAAGTGAGTTCCAACCTTTAAAAAGAAACAAGAGTCTACAAGTTAGAATGTACAAATTTAACAAAAAAAGAACCAAGTGACTCTATGTGAAGTGAGTTTATCGTCACCAATGCTTGAACGTTAGCTACTGATGATTGAGTTATATGGCTTAACATTTTTTACTGTGTCGTGCTATATTTTGAAGTAACATGGCACTCTTGTGAATTAACTTTAGCATGTGTGGTTGCAAAATGAAAATTTCTGCTTTCTAACCATCATTTCAGACCTCTCTAGCTGTTGAACTTTAGAGGGAATATGATTTCATTGTACCTATTTACAAGAAAGCTAGTTACTAGACCGGTTGACTCTTCTGGAGGGTTTTTAGAAACTAAATTCTTGACATTTGATTGACAATGGGGGTTATTGAGTAGATAATCCCAAATTTGCTTTGCTTTATATCAGGGGCTCATAATCACAGGCAAAACAAACAGTGCATGCTAACCGTAGTTTCATTTTGGTTGATTTTGTGCATAAAATTTAGTAATTTTTACAGGACCACTTAGGAAATATTGTCTGCTAACTACAAAACCAACCTTGTTATCAATTTTGGTTATATAATTGTTAAATTCGGGCCACAAGACATTGTTCTTGTTGTTAAATTAGTAGTTGAAATGTGAACTAGCTTTGTATCTTCATACTGTATGCGAGTCCTGCTTGAGAGGTTTTTTGACTTATTTGACTTTATAAGCTATCAAACTGATCTTAGCCACTTTTAATCAGAAGCGGAAATATGAAAATTTCGAGGGTTTATCTAATATAACCTTGGTTCTTTGAAATGCTTTAGTCATGGTCATTTTGATGTGTTCTAGTTTTCATTTGGAACTCGTACTGTAGTATCCAAAGTCTCATTGGGATTCCTGCATATGGCCTTGGTTGGCAGGAGTGTGGAATCTTACATTTGTCACTTTTCAAGAGATTTTACCTTTTCGGGACATTAAATGAAACTGAAGTCAATTCCAGTTAGGATATTCCATCTCTTAATTGCTATTTTTATTTGGTTAAATTTATGGGGGTTGGCAATAGGGGCCCTGCACCTAAAAAACACATGAGAAAGTCTCGGAAGTCAGTTCAGCATTGTATGGCATGTCAAAAAAGAAAAACTAACAACTACCCAAACAATGTATTCAGGTAACTGACCATCAAAACAAAAGAGTTTCTAGGACCAGGCAGACATACTGGCAACCTAAAAGCATTAAAAAAAAAACTGAAAGACAGAGAAATCCCCAGGGGCAATCAACAACCTACAACTCCCTTGCCAAAGTCCGCAATGTCCTGGCTTGCACCCTTCTTACAAAGAGCAGAAAACTCCTGTTCCGAAGTAGGGGGTGTCATTTCCTGCAGCACCAACTCCTCGTGAACTTCTGGAGAGCTCTTTTGATAGGCACCTGTCTCCTTGCTTAACCTGCACTAGAGAGGGGGAGAGTGCCTCAGAGGATTCCGCCAGCTAGGGAGGATGATGCATAATGGTTTCATAGGCAACCTGGGGGTGGGGGCATTGCCTTTGATATGATTCAAGAAGCCATCTGGGATGAACTTCCTAGAAAGCCATCAGAGATTACCTTTAAGGGATGCACATAATCAAAGAGGTCTTTTATTGATTGCTTCCATGCCTCTAAATTTGCCTCCAAAAGATTCATCTTTGCCTTTAGGTCAGCCGTAGAACCCTCAATACCACCATGCATTTAGCTCCTACATCCTGTACATGCAGCAGAACTTAGTGAAGGAGTTCAAATGCCTTTCCACATGACATCTGCAAAAAAATCTCATGAAGCTCTGAAGCTGGGTGTTTGTGTGACAAAATTTCCTTTCCTATGACTGAGCAGACAGATTTCAGGGCTTTTTAGTCAGAGATGCTAATGCTTCCTTTAAATCTTTGTTTGAAAAAAAGCTGCTGGGGATAATTGGGAGCCATGGATGAATACTGTTGATCAAGCAGAATTGCTTCAAGCAACACAGATGGTAAACAGAACTAACACACCCAAAAGAGAGATGGTGGGAGAGAAATGCAATGAATTGGGACAGTGTTTTACATTAAATCAATCATTAGGAGAGCCTTGAGCTTGATGAAGACCACCTCAAGCAATAAATGATTGCAGTGCTTGGTGTATGTAAAAGAGGTTTCCACTACTTGCAGAGAAACATAAAACCTTAAGATGTCTTGTTAAGTTGGGCACTTCTATTTAAACATAGGGTATTGCCATAGGTGGGGGATATGAGGAAGGATCTAGGGGCAAGCCTTCCCTATGATGATGTCCTTGAGGCCCTTTCAGGATAATTGAGAGTGCAATTTTTAATCCTAGATGGTCTAATCCAAGGAAGGCTAAGTAGTCTGCTGCATTACTGCCCTCTCGATAGCAAAGAAGCGAGTGCAACTTAAAATTTGCAACTGGTACCCTGCGCTCACTAAGAATTGAATCCAATTGCCAGTTCATGTAGCCTCCTTTTGTGAATCACCTTCCACAATCAGTTTTTCCAGTTTGAGATCCTCCATGTTTCTAAATTTCTAATAGCTTCAGCCCTCTTGCTAGAAACAATGCTAAGATTAACTGAGAAGGCACTCAGACAAGAGCCTGCAGAATTTTTGATTAAACCACCTGGTCCAGGTAGACCCAGATTGCCATGGAATTCACCATTGAAATTTAGCTTCTTAAATCCCACTGAGGCAGCTTGCCACCTTGCTTCACTTCGATTCCCTTTACTATGACTTACCATTGGTGCTCTCATAATTTCTAGCTAACCTTGGTTTCAATGCTATATTGGGACCAAAATATGTCTATATTTGCTATTATGCTGTCAATTAAATTTGCTTATAACTCATGTCTTGTTTTTATTCACTGTTCAGAGTTTTATAGATTTGAATGTTTACTTGGGAAGTGAAATTATCGAACCAAGCTGAACCCTTATAAACAGAAGTACAGTTTTTCTACTTTTCTAACATTTCCTTTGTATGGTATTACATCTGGCAGATTGGAGTATTGCGAAGATTTAAATTTTTAAAATTAAGTTTTCATTTGGTCAATTTTGTGGACTTTCTGGTTCCTATTTTTTTTCTTAGTATGGCAGTTGCATTAGAATGATCAAATTTCTTCCATTGGTAGCACAATATCGAAAAATATGTCAAAATAATTGCTGATTCAAAGGCAGCTCATGACAGTTTAATCCTTTTCCTATGTTTCAATAAGAAAATTGTCTTTTCTACAACAAATTATTTATCTAAGTTATTGGTATGGGCTCGGGTATGGGGGTTCATCATTTTTTTGGACCTTGGGGGTATGGTATGGTTTGGGTATGTCTATAAAAAAATATAAAAATTGCAGACAAAATAAACAAAATTAACCATAATATTAATGTTATATGCAGAGATTAACAAAAATATAACAAAACACAAATGATAATTCAAAATATGAAATGAGTCATCACATATGATATACCACATTGGTTTGTATTATCCATGCAAAAAAGGAGCACATTCAGTGTTAGTAGTCAACTTCAAGAACCACGTGAATAAATTGTCATATTGATCTCTTCATTGAGAGCATCCAAATCAGCAAATGGTTCATTAGAACTAAACAGTAGGACTAGCAGCTGTTTAGTTGTGTCCTTTATATGTTATTAATAATTATCAATGTTCTATGAAAAACTAAGCAAAAGCATAATAAAACACTACTGATAATTTATAATTCAAAATATTAAATGATTCATGACATATGATATATCACATATTTATATCACCTTTTCAGAAAGGAAATTATTCAATGGTCATAGTCAAATTGAACAGCCAGAGGAATAAATTGTCATATTGCTTTGCTTTTCATCAAGAGCATGCTAATCAGCAAGTGGTTCATTAGATTCAGACAGTAGGACTAACAGCATTTTAGTTGTGTTTTTTCAATGTTTTTTTAATTTTTTTTTTTAATATTTGGCATTTTTAATTTATTTTTATTATGAATGTCATACCTGGACAGCACTGCTTTCTCATTACATTTTACTTAATTATGATAGTCATGGTAGTGAGAATAATACAAAAAGGTGGGATGAGGTTGTTGATGATGTTTTCTTGACAACAACAACATTAGAATAAAACACCAAGTGCTCTATCCTCTCTTGAACAAAGCGTCTTGAATGCTAAATTATGTGATCAAACAAGAACGCTCCAAGGTTCTTTGTACGTGATTTGCAACGGATAGCCTCGGTGGTGTGATGTGATTTGCTGGTAATCACAAAGGGACTTACGCTGAATATGCTCCTTACTTCATTCAACTATGTACTCTTTCCTTGTGAAATGGAACTTCTGATCAACTATGAAAAGAAAAGGCAAAAGGCAAGAGTTTAAGAAGCTAATCTAAGGACAATGAAGTGATGGATGATGTCAAGATAGACAAATTCCTCATATAACCCAACTCCGCTTCGCCATGAGGACCAACAACTACACAAAGTTTGGTGCAATCTTCTAAGGTACTTCAAAGATTTTCAAATTGCAAAGCATTCATCCAAACACCCACAGCTGGCGCAGCTTGAACAATCTTCACAACCGAACTAAGACATATAAAGGTTCAGGGTAACTTTGCAAAGTGAGTTGCCATCGACAATCCACCAAAAGTATGAACCATTAAGGAATTCATCAAATATCTTAACATATTAGCATCACATCAATGAACTTCTAATCTAACTCTACTTGGAAACATTTCTCAATCACATCCAAGAAATTAGAAACCATGTTAACATTCCGCAACCACACAAAATCACCATGCAACAACCAACAATGAGCTTGTATTGATCTTGGAAGTATTTTGACAACAATTTCAAAGTCTCTTTAATGACTTTAAGAAGTCTCCTCTACTCTACTCCTACAAAACTCTAATTCTAATCTCTAATCTCCCATGTATCTCTAATGATCTTCTAATTCTAATAATCATGTCTTTTACAAATGAGAGAAGTGAGCCTTTTATAGACTCCAGAAATTACATGAAGGGCCAGGATTGATTTGACAATCAACGGCCGAGATCGAGACAACAAGGCAGTTTGTTACAAAATTTGCTATTTTTAGAACATGAAAGAGGCAATGAAGGCACGTTTCCCAATGTGATAAGCATCTCTGGAGCATCTTTATGGTGGGCCCTCTTACATGGCAAAATGCTATTGGCTTGATGATGTGTACGTGCCACCTCAGCATCTTTGAATGAACTAGTGTGATTCACTTCATGTTCATTTTACTTAGAATATTTTCTTCTTGTTGTCTTGATGTAACTCATGGATCGCTTTGATGATCATGCACATCTCTCATCTGGTGATGTTGTGCCTGTGTAGGATCATGCCTCCGGACAGTTGCATGGACTCATGGAGTAGACTAGTGTCTGATGAGAGTTCTTCTTGTCTGGCACATGATATGTGAGCTTCTGGATGATGACCTCCTTCAAGATGTGCTTGGTAAAGTGACAACCTTCCACTGATTCTCGCCTCGAATGGATGATGCTCTTGATGATGAACTACACTTGTAACCTTGATCATCTTAGACTAGCTCCCCTCCGCATGGTGTTGATGTCTTCCTCATCCAGACATACGAAGTCTTCGAAGTAAGATAAACTTGATGTTGGAGCTCTCCTCCATGTGGTGATGATGACAAGTTTGAGCAACGTTCCTCAGCCTTCCAAACTTCTCTTGTATGAGCTCTCGCCATTCACCTCCTTGGATCCCCCATCACCTACAAGAAGAAAAACATCAAATTAAGACTTGATATAAAGGATTTTCAATAACAAATTACATTATCTTATGCATGTGGGATCAAAAAATGGCATTTCAAAGCATCCATCACTTGTCAAAATCAAATTTGAAAGTTACACTTTGAATTTACTTGACAATTCACCTCTGTGCCTAGGCGGGTTTAGATGTGATAGGTGGAGAATGTGTTGTGGACAAGACCTTGTCCGGATGAAGGGCTCAAGGCCGCCTAGCATGGGCGGGTTTGAGGGAGGTGTGAGGATTTTTCATGACCTAGACAATTTTTGGCTTGGTTTTGGTAATTTAAGAGCTCCTTCGCTTGCTTCCTTGATAATACAACCTCCTTGCATGAGATGGAAATCCTTAGAAGGATGGGCGAATTTGAAGACAGGTTATGGAGTGTGTGATGTGGATATCCATGTTCTAGGCTCTAGGCCGCCCAAGCTGAGCGGCTTTGGAAGGGGTGAGTGGAATATGCATTGTGGAGGACATGTAGTCCAAGCAGAGGGGTCAAAGCCGCCTAGGAAGGGCAGGCTGGAAGATGACCTTTGGATTTTTCAACTTAAAACAACTTTGCACTTGCTCATTTCACCTTTGACATGTTCATCTTCGTTATTACATTGATTTATACTTGCAAATTTATGGTTTTCACCCCTAAGCGGCTTTAGGAGTGTTGTTTGGAGGATGTCATGTGGAAGGAGATGAAGTTATCCAGACATAGAGCTCAAGGCCGCCTAGCATGGGCGGGTTTGGAGATGTAGTGTGGATTTTCAACATTTGAGAACTTCTCATCTTTGATCTTGACTCTAACCTCTCCTTAGCATCATCTTGATCAAACAAACTTAGCAATTTATGTTATCCCTCATGAGGCCGCCCAGGTAGGGCGGGTTGAGAGGTGATGCATGGATTTTTCTTTGAAATGCACTTGATTCTATCTAACTTGCAAACTTCCATTGGAATTTCATCATATCCTAGTGTCTTGTGCAAGAAAACCTTGAAAACTTGACCACTTTCCTTCTTGGGCGGATTTGAGGGTTCTGTCTAGACAAGTACATGTGCATGACGTTGAATCCATGGCCTTGTGCCAAGGCCGCCCAGTCTGGGCGGGTTTGGAGGTGAGGCATGGAATTTCTTGCCTTAGTCAAATTTTGGATTCTTTGAATGGAAGTATATTGAAAATATGTTTAAATATTGATCAATATACTTCCAGGATGTTTGAGATAGGTCTTGGATCCATAGGATTTAGCATGCAAATTCTAGATTTATGAGGATCCACCAGATTTCAGACTTAGTCATTTTTTCAGGATTTTCAGAATATCAGACTTAGTCATTTTCAGGGTCTCAGTGACATGGATCAGGATGAAGGCATATAGACCTCTTGGCAAGAAATTGTCGGTACATGGGCAAATCTACACTTCCAAATCTACAAACTCAAGAAAAACCTAAACCCTAAAGCAAGCAAAAGCCAGAAAGCGAAAAAAATAGGGGGTCCCCATTTGCAATGGGGCGATGTGTGATTACATCACAACAGAGGTACCCTCTACCCAGACCAGTATTAGTACCAGAAAGTTACTAATATGGTTACTGGGTCCTCTAGGGCAGTACTCGGTAATGTAATTATTTACTAGATAAAGAGCAATTGTGGTGTTATTTTTAGACAGGGTCATACATTCAATGATTTACATGGTGAATAATTCCTCGTATGATTGATAAGTTCCAAACAAGGTTTTATTTCTAAAACATAGCATCAAAGGTGCAAAGGATAGAAAGTGTTTTTGTGAGTCTTATCCCTAAAACATAGCATCAAAGATGTGAACTTCAACAAAATGTTTTTGGGTGTTATATTTTTTTACCCTAAAAATGGCTTAACTACAAGTTTGGAAGGGATTACTTGACCTACAAGTGTGGAGTGTGTTTACCCTCCGATTTGATAATTGAATACTTACAATAATGAACATAATTAACAATGCATACCAGATAGAGGAGTAAAAGTATACCTTTATTCGCACATGAAAGTGTTACAGAAGTAGACAAGAGATGGTTGGCCAAGAATCATAGTCGATCAGACTAGATCATCCTACCTTCCTTGATGATACAAAGACTATTTAAAATACCCGACGGTTGCCAAGAGGAACACAACCGTCGACTAATCGACTCCGACTAACTAACTCTTATAACTACCCGAAAGCCAACAAACAATGAATACATAGTTGGATAACACATTATCATTTACAATAAACAACATTATATAATGACTACATCATCCTCCCCAAAAGAAAAAGTCGTCTTCTAGGCGACAAGGAAAATAAGTAAGCATCAAGTAACATTAGGTAAGGTGTTCCAAACTGGTGATGACGCTACGGACGAAGAACTTGTATGCAAACTTGGAAGATTACACGGAGTAGAAGTAGAACCAACACCTCCAAAACATATGCCAGTAAATGAAAAATACTGAGGACCGACCAACCAAGGGACCCCATCTGATTGCACACTGGAGGCTGAGAATGTTGTACTCGAATCAATCACGAAACCAAGATAGTACTACAAGCATCTTAGAAGCATTTTGATCATGAAAAGATTGTTTAGTGTCCAAAAATATGCCATGAATGTACATTCATTTAATTCACCAACCAACAAGAATGATTCTTTGTTTCTGCCTGGAAGAGCTAATGACAAAAGGTGGTCAAGTATATGAGAAAATCCATTGATTATTGCAACAGGATTACTTAGAAAAAATTGTACAACTGAATCATTTGAATCTTGAACCCCAACAATGAGTTTGGTGGGGGCCTAGGGCAACGCCTCTAGTGGGGTTGAGGGGCAGTGCCCTTCGTGGGGTCTGGGGACAATGTCCCTGGCGCGTTCCTTGTCGCGATACATGGTGGGGTTAAGGGGTGGAGCCCCTGCCGCTAAGCCCAAATGAAAACCTTAAAATCCACACAGACCTTCATGGCGCACACCATTTTTTCTCTCCAATACCATATTGTGGATTGTAGAAAAAGTATACCTGAAACTTGTATGATTGGCAGTAGATGTTGTTCTGTCACCCGAGAATTAAATCATATTGCTGTAATTAAGAACTGTACGGACGAGAATTGTAGAAATTGTTTGAGTGATGGATGTTCAGATTGTATGGTAGGTGCTACAGGGAGATACACATAAAATCTGTGTAGGAGTCCGACAGGGTTCATAGAGTAGTTCTTCCGTACGGTGGATAGGTTTGTATATTGTACAGTGAAGGAAAATGTCATTGATCGTACAGTGAAGAGGAATATTGCTAATTATATGGTGAAGAAGAATGTTGGTCGTATGGCGGGGTCTGTAGCAGAGCGTATGGTGAGGGAGTTTGGAGTAGACCATATGGCGTAGGAGTTTAGAGCAGACTGTACGGCGGGAGGAAATGGAATTGCAGCAGGATGTACGGTAGAACTAAAGGCAGTAGACCGTACAACAAGAAGGGATGCAGCCGACTATACGGTGGGAAGGAGTGCAAGTCGTACAATAGGAATAAAGACAACAAACCATATGGTGGAAAGTGACTCAAACCGTACAATGCGAAGTGATAAATCAAGCCGTACAGTGGGCAAAATTAAGGTAGGACGTATGGTGTAAAATGATAAATCAAGTTGTACCATAGACACAGTCAGATCAGGTCGTATAGTAGACACAATCGGTGGTCATACGGTCAAAGTAAACTTTTTAACTTTTTTCCTTTTGTCATAATTTTGCTGGGAAGTTGATTTGACTTGACAACAAGTATTCGTATGCTCCAGATGAAATATTTTACTATTAGTACTCTGAGACGTATTGTCATTAATTTTGTGAGCTTCGGTAAAGTCGGGTGCCTTTGTTGGAACTGTCGTCTTTTGCAAACCGTGGACTGCGTCCCACACACATAAACTGTCAAACTTTTCAAAATCGTTTTTCATATGTTGCTCTTCATTGAGAGCTGTAGCTTCAAGAAAATTACAAGTCGACGAAAATACCTCATAGTCCTCCATTTGCCAGTGAAATAGGCTGCGGTGAGAATTTGTTTCATCCTCTGAGCATGATTGAATTCTAGAATCCCTTCGTAGTTTAGCTCTATCAGACTCAGATCATGCTTCTCTGTCCATTCTTTTTCGGAGTCCGAATCTGACGAATTGGAGGAAGCTGCTTCCTCACTGATTGCTTGATTTTTCAAATTGATTATATACTTCTGACCTTTGTTTTCAATGGAGATTGTTTTTTTTCCATATGTGGTCGACTTTGGCTGCTACCAGCGATCCTCGACCCAACAATGCGTCGTATGCCTTCTGCCGTAATGAAATGACCACAAAATTCAACATAAATACTTGGGTTCTGATAATTACCTTTTGGCCCTTTAAAACACCAAGTACCTTAATACGTTGTTGATCTGCACCTATCAGTTGAAAAGTTGGGGGCCAGAGAGTCGGCTTACCCAAACTTCTCTAGGTATCTTCCGAAAGTACATTCACACCAGACCCACCATCCACAATTGTATTGGTGAGATTCCTTCCAAGGATTTCCATACTTACCACCATTGGTTTCTTTTTTGTGCTAATTGTTAATAACATGGGATCAATTACTTGGTCTCTCGATAGTGGAGGTTCAGTTATTGGATCTTCATTCTCGCCAGATTCCAATTGGGCCGTAGCATGCACCATCTCATTCTTCCTTGATACAATATTAGTCATAACATTTCGAACTTTGGGAATACTTTGTAATAAATCCGCTTTTAATTGGTACGGTAGCTTGAAGTACTTGTCGTGCAATATTTTTCTCGAATTGTAATTAATTTGTTACCGTACTTGTGTTTGCATTATAGTGGCGTTGTTTGTACGTGGGTCCGAGTACATAGCCTTCTTTGCTTGGGCTCAAGTAACAGCCTGTACTTCATTTTGCCTTTCAACATCAATCATGTTGATGCTGGCCTTTTGCTTCGGACATCCAGTGTCTTCATGGTCTCCAGGGCCACACCATTTGCACAATAATTGTACTTTGTCCTGCTTGTTTTGGTAGTCTCTCGCAAAGTGTCCCCATTTGTTACATTGTCGACACTGTATGATTGGACGTCCTTTGGGGTCATACTGTATTTGACTTCGACCTCCTCTTTGATTTTGATAACCACTTGGAGATGTGTTCTGTTGCTTCGATGGAGTGGACTACTCTCCTCGTGTGAAGAGTACTTGGGTGCTCCTGGTCTTCAAGTTATACGGGCACTCTTCTATCGAATGACCCATAACCTGGCAAATCTCACAAAACAATTTTCTGGGATAGTTACCTTTGGTGTGACCTTCACTTTTGCACTCAGTACACCAGAGTTAAGTGGATTCTTTGCTGGTTTCTTTCTCCGCCTTCAATTCTTTCATCATCTGGAGCATGTCCCTTTGGCGACTAGCAATGAATGCAATTCTAGGCCAATAGTCAAGGAGCGATATCGATTTGCTTTGCAAATGCGATTCAATGACCTAGCAATAATGTTTGTAGGTAGTGACCAGGATGAATACCTTTTAGATTTGCTTACAAATGTGTATGTTTGAAACATACACAAATTCTCCAATTCAATCCCACTTGCAACCCTCGAACGGAATTGTCAAAGCAAGAGGCGAAGGTTCTTCTCCTCACCTCTCGTGTAAAGAGCAAAGAGGGTTTTCATACTCCTAGTTCTCAGATTCAGCCAAAGGTTTTCGTCCTTAGATGAAAACTCGAAAGCAAAGTTCACAAAGAATGCAAATAACTTGATATCGGATGCTAAAATGAAGATTGGCGGCTTATTGATATACCCATTCAAAATGGGCCCTTGGGTCCTAAATTTCCCTCCAAGTATTTAAAAATAGTAAATACTCATTTAATTTTTATTATTTTTTATATATATTTTTAATTTTTTTAAATTTAATTTTTTTTTTAGTGTTTAAAAACACTTTTTATTTTAATATTATTTATAACTTTAATCCGGGAAAAGGGACATGATAGTCCTTCCTTCCTTCCCCAAATTGCTTGCTCTCAAGCAATTGTAGATTTGGATAATAAAAATCTCCACTCCTTCCCATGTAGTGTCCTCAAGTGGAAGATTCTTTCAATGTACCAAGTACTCTGTTATGATTTGTTCTTCAACCTTCTCTCCCTCATGTCTATGATAGCTTCGGATACCAAGATCACTTTGCCCTCATCATCAAGTGGTGATGGCTCTAAAGGAGTGACATGTTGTCCAAGGACCTTTTTGAGGCATGAAATATGAAATACATTGTGAATTTTGTTGCTCTCCAACATATCTAACTCATAGGCAATCTCTCCGATCCTCCGCAAAATCTTGTAAGGCCCATAAAAATGTGGCTTAAGCTTTTCAGCTCCACTTCCCTTGAGAGAAGATTGCCTATAGGGCTGCAATCTCAAAAATACCATATCTCCCATCTCAAAAGTCTCTTCCAAACAATGGTGATTTGCATATATCTTTTGCAGATTTTGGGTTTGCTGTAGGTTCTCTTTAAGTGCATTCAAAATATCTTGACTTTGCTGAACCAAATCCCTTGCTCCTGGTACTTTGCTATTGGAAATGATCAAACCACAAAAGATAATGCATCATATCTATACAATGCTTTGAAAAGAGTCATACCTATGGACATATGACTTGTAGAGTTGTAGCAATACTCTCCAAGATAAAGCCACTTAACCCATGCTGTTTGCTGCCCTGTAACATAATTTCTCAAATATTCCTCAATCCATTTGTTTACAATCTCGTTTGTCCATCCTTTTGAGGTTGATAGGTTAGTGCCTGGAGTCAACTTTGTACCTGTCAATTGAAAAAGCTCTTGCCAAAACAAAGTAAGGAACCTGTTGTGACTTTTTTACAACACCCCATTGCAAATGGGGTCCCCCTCTTCTTTTTGACTGGGTTCTAGTTTTGCTCTGTTTCTCCGTTTCTTGCTCAGTTTCCACTTGACTAGGAATGAGTTACCAAGCAATTAGCTCGTAGGATATGGGAGGTAGTGAAAAGGGAGTCAATTTTCCTGAAGATGTGTGAAACCCTAAATCCATTTCCTTAGGCAAATCTGGCTAGTCCATGGCAGGAGTCCATCATTCCATAGAAAAGGTTCAAATCCTTCGCTCTCAACATAAGATTCCGTGATGAATAAGGTTATCCTGTTCCAAGACTCCAGTCTAGAAGTCCTGGTCCAGAGGTCTCTATTCAAAGTTCTTGTCCAGGGTCTCTGTTCAAAGTTCCATCTCGATTCCTGTTCCAAAGTTCTAAATTCAAAGTCCAGAATGCACCGAGACTTGTCATTCCTTGCCAGAACTCATTAATTCCCGACTGAGAAATGGGAAAATTCCAAAGATAACTTCAGGAATTCCATAACAAATTAGGCAGTTCCTCATCAAAAGGTGGAAATCCTTGTTCAGATATCAAGAAGCCCCATCAGGATTGACTAGATTTCCAGACTGGACAGGAAATTCCACAACCCAGGACATGAAGTCCAATACCTAGTGAAATTTGTGACTTGGAATATTTTTAGGAATCGTTCCCAAGTAAAAATCCATAACCCTTGGAAAAATGCGCCCTTGACCTGGAAGGAATTCCACAACTTCAAAATCCAGAACCCTTGGAAAAATGCGCCCCTGGCCTGGAAGGAATTCCACAACTTCAAAATTCCAGAACAACTTCAAAAGTGTAAAATTCCGTGAGGGAATAGAATATGCGACTGGGATGAGGAAATTCAGTTAGGAAAAATCCTCAATGTGAAAAATCCACAGCGTTGTGAACAAGGAAGAATTTCGGACATCGCAAAATCTGCGCCAACACTTAAGTGCGCCCTAGGACAAGGAAGAATTCCAAACAAAAACAAAATCCACAACGTAGTGAAATCCGCGACACGAGGAAAGGTGCGACAAGGATAAGGAATCCTTGACCTAGTCAAAATTGCCACTGGGAAGAAAAAATCCAAAGGAAGGTGACAATTCTGACCAAGATAAAAAAATCCTTGATCCCATGGAAATTGCGCTCTAGGAGGAAATTCCACGATCACATGGAATGTTCGCCAAAGATAAGAGGAAATCCTTGAGGTAATGGAAAATGCGATTGGGAGGAAGGAATCCACAAACTAGTAAAAAGTGCGACAAGGATTGGTTTATCCACAACATTTTGAAGTTTGTGAAGTAGAAAATCCAAGAGACTATCATAAGTGCGACTTGGAGTTTTTCCACGACTCTATGAAAAGTGCGACATGGAATTTTCCATGACCACTTCTAAATGTGCGACCAAGATAAAGGAGTCCATGTCAAAGTGAATGTTGCAACTAGGATGAAGAAATCCAAGATAAGGAAGAAATTGCATTCCAGAGGTGAAAACTCCAAGACCTCCCTAGAAATGTGCCTTGACTTGGAAGAATTCCTTGATAAAATTTTATCAATCGTTGTCAAAATCTCATCATTGCTTGATGAGAATTCTTGAATTCCCGACTCTGAACATGAAAATTCCAAGACATTAAGAAAATTGCGACAAAGGAATTTCAAGAGAAAATCCGGATGGACATGGTGTTGTGACGTTTTCACAACATTGCCCCATTGCAAATAGGGACCCCTTTTTTTGAGCTCCAGTGCTTTGCTTTGAGTCTTGGATGTGTAGGAGTCCAGGACAACACTGAGAGGGGGGGGGGCGAATCAGTGTTGTATTAGTTTTCAAACATTTTACAACTTTTTGCAAGCTTTCTAAATAGAAAGGAATACATTAATGATCTGTTGAGTTTATATGCACAAGACTTACAATAACAGATGTAAACAAAAACATGATCAAACCATTAATGTGCACACACACAGAAGAAATCAATGAGAAGCATGACACAAGCTTTTTACCGAGTGGAAAACCCTCAGGGGTAGAAAAACCACTCATGAAGTACCTCACTGGCTTAACTTTAAAAACTTCTTACAAAGCCTCACTGGCTGAATATTATGTCTCACTGACAATTGAGAGGTTTCACTGACCTACAAGCCTCACTGGCAACAATGTTTAGAAGCATCAACTTCAAGGAGCACCAACCCCTAATTCAGAACAATCTGAAAACAAGAACTCAGAGGGTTTCTCTGTTTCAATACAAATCACTTCTTGTGTCTGTCATATCACCATACTTCTCAACAACTCAAATCACATACAAAACTAATCATCTGCATTTTCTCTTCAAGAGGATATTCAAAACATATTCAACCCTACATGCGGATCCACACAACAACACACCTATCAATCCATCTGCCAAGCCAATATATACAAGATGACTATTCATATTTTGTCTTCACTCCACAACTGTTTCAATCCTTGATATTCTTGCATTTGCAAATACGGTCTCTTCAAATTCTCTGTCCTGCAAATCTATTTTAGTGAGCATAAAACCTTTCATATTCTGAAAAACAAATTCAATGATTTTCAATATCTTATTTTTGCCCTCATATCTGTAAATGTCTTCCATTTAACCCATTCAATTCCCTGTGGGAATCTCTATTCTTCAAAATATATCTTCAAAAACAATGCATCTTATATAGTCACCTGCAAAAATAAAAGAACATATATCTAATCCCCAAAACCTTTCACATTCTCCAAATCACAAAACAATTTTGCATTATCCTCTTTTTCAAAACCTCTTGATCTTCTCTGCAAAGAAACACATTTCCAAACTCTTGATCTTCTCTGCAAAAACACATTCCTTGATTGCAAAACAAAAAAAACAAATATTCTTTAAATTCTTTAATTTCATTCTTGAATTCTCTTTGTTTTCTCCAATAAAAAATTATCTTCAATAATATCTTCATCAAACCTTTCAATGCCTTGTAAATAAAATAAAATATTTGAGCAACTTCATCTTCCATCTCTGCATCAAATTTCTTTCAATCTGAAAAACTTTGATATTCTTCAAGAATTCATTCTCTGTAAAAGACTTAAAAAAAAAATAATCTGCCCAATAAAAAATTTCCTCCATTTGAAATTCATTTCTCAAAAAGACATTATCTTCAATAAAAAAAACTTCTATCTTCAAGGTCTCTTCAAATGGAAACAAATCAGTTTTTTTTATATTGCCTTTTTAAAATCTGCCTTAAGAAAGAAGCTAAAAATTAGCTTTAATATTTCCTTTTTCAAAGATTAAAATTAGAAAAAAAACTTTTTTCCTTCCTTCAAATTCGTGCCCACACACATTTTAAATTTTGCATAAAAAAATCACCTTATTTTAATTGTCATAAAATTATGACATGGAGGCCGATCAACTTAAAGTTTCTAATAAAAAATAAAGCCATAAATGGCTTGTTAATCAAGCTTTCTTCTCTAATAAAGACCGAAGCATATATGCAAATTAATAAGGACTGATTTTTATGTTATAAATGGCCCATTTAAATACTCTCTATTGGCCTTTTTAAATAAAGCACATTCAATACAAATTCTCCACTAAGAGTCTTGAATGAATCGGGCTCCCATTACAAGCTTCAATCCATTTTATAAATAAATGGAAATCTTCAATTTATTCAGGCTCCAAATTGACTTTCAATGCATTTTTTTAAAAATAAATGGAGATCTTTTTATAAGAGCATTCGATGCCTTAATTTAAATCCATTACCTTGACCACTGGTGACAATTCATATGATAGGTAGATTAAGGAATTTTGCTATGACACTTAAACAAAAAAACCTTCCTTTGATACTTATGTGAGCATCAATGTCTTAGCAACAACAATTTATGCAATCAAACCAATCAAACAAATCTTGTGGATATAAAAAGATGATCAATCAACTCATGATGATGATCTCATAAACATGAACTAATATCACTCCTCATAACTCCTGCCGATCTTGATGTCCAACATCCATGATAACCTGATATGAAGATCATTCCTTATTGCAGAGAATGCCAAACAACAAACACCTCAAAAATGCAATCATACACCTAGATATCAAATCATGATGAAGACTACTGTGTTTCACTAAGATCAAATGACCAAGTCATTACCACTGCATATCATGTCATCTGTACCAACCATACTGAACAAGCTGTGATATGATAATGGACTTACCTCCTCATTAGTGACCCTCAGATGTTCACTAATATCAACCCAAGATCCTGCAAGACCTTTTTGTCATCAATGACAACCTGTCACCATCAGGATGATGTCTTAGGATTATTTCATGGATGTCGGTGGTGTGTGAATGACAACTTCATGTTCTGGACTTGAACAAAACTCAACAAGTAGTAAGCTTGAACCAGGGCGCAATTCAGGGGTCTGACTATCACCAAAATGCGCCTTAATCTAGGAGGTTTTCATCATTATAATCACTCCAAATTGTGGCGCCTTGCTAGAAAATGATTGTTTGATCCTCAACATGGTTCAAACTTAGGAAATTTTGTAAGAAAATGTCCTGAAAACTCTAGGCGCAAATTTGCACCTGTAGAATCACTAAAATGCGCCTAGGATTGTTGGAGGAAAAAACATCATTTAGAGACCCAATATTGCGCCTAAGGATGAGATATGAAGTGTTTAACTTAGAAAATTTTGAAAATCACCAAGAGTATCAAGGCGCATTTCTGCCTCTGTACTTGACCAAAAGTGCGCCTAGAGTTAGAGTCTGAGAAATCAATGGCAAATGTGTGTTTGAAGACTTATTGAAGGTCCAAACTTAGTCAAAATTGCTTCAAGGTAGGTGCATTTCAACACCTGTAGAAGTCAAAATGTGCGCCTAGTCAAGACATGCTTGATTCCATGAACTTTGAGGAAGTTTTAAGTATCAAGACTCCTCCATGGCTATCTCTGATGATTGGAATCCTCAAAACTTGAAGAATTCACCCCTCAAACCAAGGCGCAATTTTACTCCTGAAGAATCACCAAAGTGCGCCTAGGCCTGTTGGAGGAGGAAAAGCATCATCCAAAGTCATCAATTTGTGCCTAGAGATCAATATGAAGTGTTATGACTTAGAAAATTCTTTAGAAAACGCTAGAGGAAGTGAAGGCGCATTTGGGCCTTTGAACAACCTCTAAGGTGCGCCTAAGATAGAAGCCCGCAAAATCAGCATTGTCAATCATATAATTGCGCCTAAATGGTGGTTTAAAGACCCCAGACTTAGAAATTTTCAAAGAGCTATGCTTAAGATAGCTACGCACAGCTTCACACCTGTAGAGACCCAAATGTGCGCCTTTGATAAACTTGGATTGAAGCTATATATTATGGTGGCGCCTTAGTAGGATAAAGCTCCTTTGGCTATCTCTAGTGATTGAAATCTATAAACGCCTGTCTATAACTAGGCGCAAATTCACACCTGGAGAATCATCAAAATGCATCAAAATGCATCAAAATGCACCTTCCAAAAGAAGGGCTTAAAACCATGAAATTGGATGTTAACTTGAAGCAAAAGTCCTCTAAACGCTTATACACACTTGAAACCATTAAGTTGAGCAAATTCACTCATTCAAGATGAGGCGCAACTTTGCTCTTGAATAGTTACCTTATGGCGCCTTGGAAGTATTGTGGTTGTAAACATGAGAATGAGTGCCAGTGATGAAGTAGTGTTCTCCTGAGAGTTTAAACATGTGTGTGAAACCATTAGAACTCCAAAAAACTAGCCCAAGTAGCTAGGCGCATATTCTCACTTCTATAGACCAATTTTGGCGCCTAGCATTGAATCACCTTTCATCAATCAAGCCTAAGAGGAAAACATGTTTAACTCTACAAATGTTGAGGGTATTGAGTTTGATAGGTTCCTAAGGAGCACACACAAGTCCTTGAGTCCATAAAAAGTTGAAACAAACACCTGTCAAATCAAGGCGCACTTTTGCACCTGGACAACCCTAAATGTGCGCCTCAAGTATAAAGGCATGAATCAATGATGAGGAGGCGTTACTATGTCAAAATTGAACATTTTTAAGTATCCACAAGGGTTTGAAGCTATAAATTTGCACTAGGGATTCTAGGCGCACTTTCACCTCTCTGCAAACCAAAATCTGTGCCTAGAATAGTAATGATGTTGAACATGCTAGAAATTGCTTAGGATGATTCCTATGTGCTATGAAATTGAATGTTTATCAATGGTTTAATGGTTGCTTTCTTTGTGTTGCAGGAGGATTGATGGAGCTAAAGAGTCATACAAGGAGCAAGCGCTTGGAACCATCTTCAAGCATCAATCATCGAGCAAGAGGCAAACATTATAAGAAGATTCACTCCTAGCAAGAGATCACTTCAAGTTCATCATGCCAGTACACTTAATCATCTGCATCATAGAAGACATTCATCCATTAGACTTAAAGCTCTTCCTGAATTTTCAGTCTTTGAGAGAAGTCTCCGACTCCATGTTATGAAGGGAGCACCATCATCTACACTACTCTCTATGAAGAAGCATCCAAAGAAGATCAGCATATATCCTGCAAGGAGAAGAATTATCATAGAGTTAGGCAAATGAGCAACATGTATCATACACATCCGACGTACAAAAGACACAAGGCAAAATCAGCAAGGATACATCCCCAAACATTCAAGTTCATCAAAGTAATCACATTCGAAGACATCACATAGATGATGCAATTTGGGAATATGCCCAAAAGCAAATTGAATAAATTGTTGGAATCCATAAGAGTTGCTGAGGTGCCACCTATGTGGCATGCGCATTATCCTCACTAATCAAATGTTGCCACATCATCCTTGTCTAAGTACATTGTACCTGCATGCACAAACAAGAGGATAAGGGCGCTCTAAGGGGGAGGTCTTCCAACTCATCATCTTTATCACCTTGGGAAGTGTGTCATCATTCCTTCTTTTCTATGTACAAAATACTAAAAAATAGGCATAGTTGCCTTGTTGTAAAGATCTGGGCCGTCCATTTCACAGATTGATCTCGGCCGTCGGTTGTATTCTGGAAAACTATATAAAGGCCTTGTTGCCTCATTTGTAAGGGTTAGTCAATTATTTATTTCCCAATAGAGTAGAGGAGTAGAGTAGTGTTGATGTGTTTTTCTTGCACATGCAAACTCAGAATAAAATACTAAGTATTCTATCCTCTCTTGAACAAAGTCTCTCGAATGCTAAACAATGTGATCAATCGAGACGACTCCAAGGTTCCTGATTCGTGTTTTGCGATGGATAGACTCAATTGTTGATGTGATCATGCTGGTAATCACAAAGGGACTTACTTTGAATGTGCTCCTTACTCCACTCAAACATGTACTTCTTTCCTTGTGAAATGGAACTTCTAACTGTCTATGAAATAAAATGAAAAAGGCAAGGGTTGAGAAAGCTAATCTAAGGACAATGAAGTCTGGATGATGTTTCAATAGACAAACTCCTTGAACCAAGCCTTGCTTTGCCATGAGAGCAACAACTACACGAAGCTAGTGCAATCTCCAAAGGGAAATGAAGGATTTTCAAACTGTAAACATGCATCCAAATACCCACAGCTGGCGCAACTTGAATGAACATCCACAATCGAACTAAAGCACATGAAGGTTCAGACTAACTTTGCACTATGAATTGCAAGCCGCAAGTCACAATAAGTATGAACATAAAGGAATTCATCAAATATCTCAACATAAATCCATCATATCAATGAACTTCTAATCTAATTCTACTTTACTTGGAAACATCCCTCCATCACATCCAAGAAATTAGAAACCATGTTAACCTTCCGCAACCACACAAAATCACCATGAAACAACCAACAATGAGCTTGTATTGATCTTGGAAGTATTTTGACAACAATTTCAAAGTCTCTTCAATGACTTTAAGAAGTCTCCTCTACTCTACTCCTACTTGATCTCTACTTCTAATCTCTAATCTCCTATATCCTCCTGATATCCCCTTTTTTCAAATGAGAGAAGTGAGCCTTATATAGAACTCAAGAATTGCAATGAATGGCTCAGATTGATTTAGCAATCAACGGCCGAGATTGAGACAACAAGGCAATTTGTTACAAAATTTACTATTTTTAGAACATGAAAGAGGCAATGAAGGCACAATTTCCAATGTGATAAGCATCTTTGGAGTATCTTTATGATGGGCCCTCTTGAATGAATGACATGGCTGAATGCGATTGGCCTGATGATATGTACGTGCCACCTCAGCATCTTCAAACAAACTAGTCTGGTTCACCTCATGTTCACTTTACTTGGAATATTTTCTTCTTGTTGTCTTGATGCAACTCATGGATCGCTTTGATGATCATGCTCATCTCTCATCTTGTGATGTTGTTGTGCTTGTACAGGATTATGCCTCTGGATAGTCGCATAGACTCATGGCGTAGACTAATGCCTGATGAGAGTTCTTCTTGTCTGGCACATGATATGTGAGCTTTTGGATGATGACCTCCTTCAAGATGTGCATGGTGAAGTGACAACCTTCCACTGATGCTCGCCTCGAATGGATGATGCTCTTGATGATGAACTACACTTGTAACCTTGATCATCTTAGACAAACTCCCCTTTGCATGGCATTGATGTCTTCCTCATCCATACATACGAAGTCTTTGAACTAGATGTTGGAGCTCTCCTCCATGTGGTGATGATGACAAACCTTAACAATTTTCTTCCATCTTCCAAACTTCTCATGTATGAACTTTCGCCATTCACCTCCTCGAACCTCCATCACCTGCAAGAAGAAACACCTCAAATTAAGACTCGATATAAAGGATTTTCAATAACAAATTACATTCATCTTATGCATGTGGGATCAAAAAATGACATTCCAAAGCATCCATCACTTGTCAAAATCAAATTTGAAAGTTACACTTTGAATTCACTTGACAACTCACCTCTTTCTCTAGCCTACCTGCTTGAGCGGGTTTAAAGGTCATGTCTGAACTGTGGAACGTGAAATTCCATGCTTGAGTGTCTAGGCCGACCTTCTTGGGTGGGTTTAGAGGTGATAGGCGGAGAGTGTCTTGTGAATGACATGACATTATCCAGGCAAAGTGCTCAAGACCGCCTAGCATGGGTGGGTTTGGAGGGTGTGTGTGGACAAATTCATGTGGAAGGTAACATTGTCCATGTGAGGGGTCTAAAGCCGCCTAGGAAGGGCAGGCTGGAGGATGACCTTTGGATTTCTCAACTTAAACAACTTTGCACTTGTTCATTTCACCTTTGACATGTTCATCTTCATTATTTCCATTGATTTTACTTGCAAATTGTATTGTCTACATCCCTGGGCGGTTCTGGAGATGTTGTCTGGAGAATGCATTGTGTCAGGTGACAATCCACAAGGACCTCTTGAGGCCGCCTAAGTAGGGCGGCTTTAGAGGTGACCCTTGTATTTTTCCTCAAAATGCCTCAAAAAACATTCAAACCTATGAACTTCCATCAAATCTTTATGATCTCATTGTACTTCAACTCAAAACATTGCAAACTTGATAGGTCTTCTCCTTGAGTGGGTTTAAGGTTGATGTCTGGAGAGTGTGTTGTGCAAGAGATGAAGTTGTCCAAGCATAGAGGTCAAGGCCGCCCAGGAAGGGTGGGCTAGGAGGTGGTGATTGGTTTTTCAACATTTAGGAACTTCTTACCTTTGAACTTGACTATCTCCTCTCCTTTGTACCATCTTGATCAAACAAACTTAGCAATTTATGTTAGCAAATTTAGGAAGAGACTCTCAAAATTCTCTAAGAGTACTTGAAAATTGTTGTAAATATTTCTCAAGATTAATGCAATGACATTGGAGCATTGGAGCTTGGTGCTAAGTGTTGTCTTGTGGAATAACAAGGTTTCTTGTATCTTGATGAAATGGAGAGATGTTTCTAAGTAGATTAGAAGTAGAGTAGTAGTAGCTCATTGATGTAATGCATGTATGTATTGAATATTTGATCAACTCCTAGCTCATGCTTTTGACATCCATCGGTGGTGGAGTGTTGTGTAAAGCTAGTCTGAGCATCATCACAATTTGCTTAAGTTCGATTGTGGATGCTTGTTTGAGCTACGCCGTCCAATGGGTGCTTATATGAGCTTTCATGATTTGAAAACCATTCGCTAACCCTAGGAGATTGCACCTACTCCATTTAGTTGTAGGCATTCTTGGCAAAATGGAGTTAGGTTCATTGACGAGTTTGTCTATTCATGCATTATCATTGCCTCATTGACCTTAGATTAGTTTCTCTAAACCCTTATCTTTTTTCCTTTTCTTTACTTCGTGCATACATCATCCACACTGAAAGGAGAAATAAGCCAATTGAAGCAAGAAGAAGTCTACGTAAGTCCCTTTGAGGAAACAACAATATCACATCATACCAATTGAGGCTATCTTATGAGCAAGTTGAAAACCAACGTACTGGAACCTTGGAGATAACCCACTGGATCACATTGTTTAGCTTTTGGGTATCTTTGTTCAAGAGAGGATAGATTACCTTAGTAATTTATTCTGAGTTTGCATGTGCATAAAAAACACATCAACACATGGGATATGCGCTCTTGGATAAGGAAGATTCCACGATGAGCAAAAATTCCCGACGCTCCTCAATATGCGCTCTTGGACAAGGAAGATTCCACGACGAGCAAAAATCCCCGACCCTCCTCAATGTGCGCTCTTGGATAAGGAAAGTCCAAGACTGACCAAAATCCCCGACTTAAGGTCCTTAAGGCAGTGGCCGACCTTAGTAACTGTTTGGAATAAAAGATCTTAAAAAAAGTGTTTTAAAACTTATCTAAGTCGGCCAGGTCGGCCTTAATGCAAGTATTTAAACATTCAAAATGCTCCCTTATATCCAAGTTGGCCTTATGAAGAGGAATTCGCATGGGTATATATAGAGGCACTTGAAATTTCAAATCAAAACAAATTCAAGAGCAGATTTCATCCCTCAAAAGCAGAATTCATCCTTCAAGGGCAGGATTTGCCACTATTTGGGAGCAGATTTCAAACCTAAGGGCAAATTTTTTCAGAAAAAAGCAGCATTTTCTGTAGAAAAGGGCAGATTTCTCCATTTGAAGAGCAGATTCCTTCAAAACAACAGCAGAATTGTTAGAAAAATCAGAAATTCATTTTTCATCAAAATCATCAAAAATCCGGAAGGGAAGGTCTGATTTTTGTAGGTAAAAGGCAGATTTGCACAAGGGTTTGTTGTTTTTGGATGTGTTCTTGGATTATTAATCTTTCTTGTCAAAATGTTTGGGAGTGCAAAAAATTTAGTCCCACATGCATAAATTGACTGAATTTATTTCTCATTCTGGGATTAAATCCTCTTTGCCTATCCTTGCTCTTACCTTTTGATCTTACCCTTTGTTTTTTCCTTATTTTCGTAGGTGCATGGCAAGTGCCAAGGCCGGTTCCTCACAACTGATGCGGGCGTCCTCAAGGGATCACCTCCAGAATCCAGGATCGTTTCAAAATGGAAGAATGTTGGTGACACAAACATCAGTCCTGCAAGCATGGAAGAAATCAAGAAGCGGATGTACGGAACAAAGGGACACCCTCCATCAAAGCTCGCGATGAAGCTGGTCTGAAGCGGGATTGTGCCAGCCGCATGCTTCCCTGCCATACCTTGCTCCGAGTTGATCGTGGAATGTTCTATGCATTATGATCCTGAGCGCTGAAGGATTATTGGCCCCGATGACAAGGTGATAGCCTACTTTTCCAAGGAAAGGATTGCTGAAGCCTTCAACATCCCGACCTATGATCCCATCGTCTACAAAAGCAAGGAGGAGGCACTCGATATATTTCAAGGTGATCCTAGAACTTGCCTGGGAGTTATCAACAACTCATGGATGGAGAAGAGGAGGCCTCATCACTCCAAGCTGCCCAAAGGACACCTCAAATCAGACTTCAAAAAAATGTACGGAGACCTTGTTGTCCTACTGAACAGGATCATGGGATCTCCTCAGTCCTCCACTTTCGAGCCTTGGATGTTCTACTTCGTGGGAGAGATAACCTCCGGAGTGAAAATGATTGATTGGGCCCAACTTATCAGCGATAACATTGACGAGCAGTTCAGGAATCTTGAGGAATCAAAGACATTCTACATGAGTTCCTACGTCATCTACATGCTGGCAAGGAATTATAGATACAGAGGATTGTCATGGAAGGGACATGTCGGAAATGAAAGAGGACAAGTCAGGGTCTATGATTGTCACCTGCAGCTGCATCTCCAAAACATAGCTCATTTCAGGAGGTACAACGACGCATTTTCCATGCACATTACAAGAATGCTTCAAGGAGGCACTCATAGGAGACTGTCATCGGAGGCCATGCAGTTGGTCAAGAAGTACGGTTCCTGGTTCATCCAATTTCCAAAGTTTACTTACATCCTAATACAGGGATTCTCCGCTTTTCCATACAGACTTCCAAGATATCCTTCGAATAAGATGATCTTGCTAGAGTTGACAAGGCAACTTTCAGCCTACGATACAGTCCAGAAGAAGAAAAAGAAGGCTGGAATATCTTTCCCAATCCAGATTGGAGATGCCGTTGAGGTGTGTACATCCCTCCAAGCTGCGGAGAGGTCCAACGAGGAATTGCAGTTTTACAACCTGGTGACTCATAGTTCAAGAGCGAACTTTGATCTATTCAACATCACCTGGGTAGCTTGTGGAAGGAAGCATAGGCACAAGATAGACCTGGAGGATCATTGGGCAAATGTTGAGGACGATTTTGAGATAAAGAAAAGGATGTGCTCCCGGCTATCCTTGGAGGTGATCAAGACAACCAGTGTTTTCTCCATGCCGGATCAGGTCCAGGATGGAAGGCAGGTTCAACCTTTCTTTGAACATGAAAGGGATAGACCTCTTCCGGCGCTCAATTGGTTTGAACTAGAAGTCACTCACTTGGTTGAATTGATGGTGCCAGTACTGACAAGAACTAAGAGATGGATAAACCAGCAGACTGAGAGGTTGCAGAAGAAAGGAATCCGCCCAACTTATGACTTGATGGGAGACTTGGAATTGCATTCTTCTGACGAGGAAATGACTGAAGGATCACTTGAGAAGGATCAGGGAACAAGGAGACATGAGGCAAGGAACAGGTCAACCGATGATCCACCAACGAAAAGGGTAAAGGCTGTAAAGGAATCCGCCAGGAAGCCAGTGCAAGAAGAACAGAATGCCAGTAGGCCACACTCAACCAACACATCTTTCGTCCACCAGATCGATCTATTTCCAAAGGACAATGTGCAATCAATTGCTGAAGAAAGAGAGCTTGGGGAGGAGGAATCAATCCCAAGGGAGCCGGATAGAAACCACCAGGAGGAAGAAGTGATCCCGAATGATTAGAATGAGGAGAGTGATAGTGAATCCATGGAATCCATTCGAGGAGAGACTTCCACCCCGGTTATGGGGACTCCTATTCATTCCTCGCAAAATCCAAGGGCAGTCCGGATCGACGGCATACTTCATGACCTAGACCTGGAATTCCTAGATGAGGAATTCAATTCCGGTGAGATACTCGTACAACAAGGAAGTTAGGAACAACATGAGCCTCAGGAGGATAGCATTCCACCTGCAAGACCGGAATGGCTGTAGGACAAATTGAAGAACTCCATCATAGATTATAATCCATCCGTCGAGGTGGAGGACCTCTTGACCAGGATAGGCAAGCCTGTAGAGAAGAAAAAGGCAAAGAAGAACTCAAGGATCACCAGAGGAGAATCCGGGTCTCGACAGGTAGAGATTGCAGTTCCTAGGATGGACAAGGCTAGAGAAGACATTAATCCTGCGGAGTATGACGTAGTGACGGTCGATCTAGGACCAACTACGAAGAGGCAGGAATTGGAAGAGCTCAAGGATTCGGTAGTGGCCATCAAGGAAAGATTGAGGAAGGAAGAAGAAAAGAAGAATCAACTGAAGAAAGAGAACGAGGAATTGAAGTGTTATATCCAGCACCTCATGGGTCCATTGCAGTTGGCCCAAGGGATAACTACCCAACCCGTGAGCATTTCCAGGGATTCACTGGCCAAATTGGAGGTGATGAGATCGACTAGTCATGCGACAAAGGAGTGGATAGAGAATGTCTCGGAAAGAGCTCACAAGTTCGTGGAGGATCTCAGCCAGGTGTATGGGAGGGTTGGCGCCCTCATAGACAGGATTCAGACAGTTTTGGAGGCTTGTCAGGAATTCACTGGTGTCCGGGAGGAGACCATCCCAAGATTGAAGGCATTAATGAACACTCCAAAACAAGACTTGGTGAGGTACAAAGTAATACAAGCAAATCAGGCCTACGATTTCCTCAGCTGGTACTCCGCCTTGATCATGAAAAGGGACAACCTTGAGAAAATCGAAGGTGACACCACCTAGGCCCACATGATGTTGAGAGAAATCCAGGACAAGATCCTCGTCTCTGTGGAGGCATGGTTCGATTAGGAAATAGGGCAGGATGGAGTCATTGATATGGAGGATTTGAGAAGGAAGATGTAGAGCATATACTTCAAGGCTGCCTATCTTACCCAGGGGTCACATTTTGAGGATGCATCCACGTTCCTGATATTCATGAACAATATCCAGGATCTGAGAACGGATTGGGAGAACATCCTTGCTGCTTGCACCACCACCTTGTGGGTCATGGAATACAAATTGGAAAACATGCCTAGCATTCCCATGGAAGAACTGGAAGTTGTCCTGACCAGATTCGTGGAAGTTGAGACCAAGGAACAGGAAGAGGTGTCAGAGGACTAGACTCTGCCTTGCAGGAGGGGTCCCAGTCAGCCTGGGTGCCCAGGACAGGTGGCTCTCTCATTCGCCAGGAAGGGTGGCAGTCTTACCTTCCTCCTTACTAGGGTTTCCTGTGACCTAATTCTGGCGTGGATTCCAAGGAAATCTGATTTCCCCTCCCTTTTGTACTTTTGGCTGCCTATAAAAGGCCTGGGGTGCCTCATTTCAACTCTCTCTGACTCTCTCTCAATTCTATTCTCCATTCTTTCATCTTCCATCAAGAGCAGATAGCTAGTTAGCAGTTCATTCTTGTAGCACTCCATTTCTGGAGCAAGAATCTTTGAGGAACCAACAAGATTGTTGTAAAGGCATTTTCCAAATCAATATATGAACATTGTGGATTGGTGTTTATGGCATTCTTTGGATTATGACATGGTTTTCTGTTTTCTTTGAAGCAAATCTTAAGCTCCAAGTTCTAAAATTGTTTCATTTTTATTATCTTTCACTATTCCTTAGTTAGAGTGATTGAAAACATTATTGTTGATGCATGATTGAAACTTCTAGTTCATAACATTTGTGATCTGTGGCTTGCAAATCACAGTGTATGGTTGGCCTGAACTTATTTCAAGACTTAACTTTGGTTGTTCTTACATATCTCATTTCCATGTTCTATGTTGGAGTAGTCTGAAAATCATCACTTGCACCCCAGAAGATTGCACCATCTCTGCCTAAGTTGTTGCCTCATGATGAAGCTAAGTGTGGTTCCAGTTTCCATGGATCAATAGTGATTTTTTACATCAGTTAGATTTCTCAACCCTTTCTCTCTTTTTGCACTTTGTTTAGGTTTTCGTTAGGAATAGCCCATAGGAATCCTCACTGAGAAATCATTCCCTGTCTTGAAGTGTAACTTGGAATCCAAGCTTGTGCTCCTAGAAAGAAACAGTGAAGTCCAAGTCTTTCCTCCGAAAGAAGTAATAGAATCCAGACTTTTCCCTTCCCTCTGTGAAGATAACACTAAGAACAACTATGTAAGTCCCTTTGTGATTACCAGCGAATCACATCAATCCACTGAGTTTATCCCGCACTAGTCAAGACCTGACCCAAAAGGAACCTTGGAGTGCTCTTGTGTGATCATGTAGCTTAGCACCCGAGAGGCTTTTTCTCAAGAGAGGATACCCAGTGTTTTATTCTAATGTTGCTGCTGTCATAAAAACCACATCAACAGAACCTACTGTCCCTGTCATTCACAATGTTTCTAGGCAACCCATAGTCTAAACACCTCTCTAAGACTATTTGATGATATAGTCTTAGGTGGAAGCCAATTTATGATTGCCTTAATCTTCTCATCATCCACTCTAACTCCTTGGGCACTAATCTTATGCCCTAAATATAATATCTTTGTCAACCCGAACTCACATTTTGATGCCTTAGCAAAAAATGACTGTTGCTCTAGAATACCAAGCACCTCATCTATGTGGCTCAAATGATCCTCCCAAGTCTTGCTATAGATAAGTATATCATCAAAGAAAACCAACACAAACTTCCTCAATTGGTTAATGAATACCTGATTCATGCAAGATTGGAATGTGGCTGGTGCATTAGTCAAATTGAATGGCATGACCAAAAACTTGTAATGCCCATAGTGACATCTGAAGACTATCTTGTGGACATCCTCATCTCTCACCCTTATTTGATGATGCCTCGATCAAAGATCAATCTTGGAGAAGTATACCACTCTATGAAGCCCATATATCAACTCATCGATCTTGGGAATATGGTAGCAATTTTTTATTGTTTTCTTGTTGAGAGCTCTATAATCAATGCACACCCTCATGGTACCATCCTTCTTTTTGACCAGCATCACGGAAGAAGAAAATGGGTTAGAACTCGGTCTTATGTGTCCCATATCCAACAACTTCTTAATCGCCTTCTCAATCTCTTCCTTATGCCTCCTAGGATGACAATAAGGGGTAGTACTGACTGGCTAAAATTCTTCCTCTGATTCAATGACGTGCTAAAACCGTCTATCTAGTGGCAATCCTGGAGGAATATCGTTGAACACCATGCTATGCTTATCCAAAATGGATTGAATATCAACATGATAAGATTTCTCACTTGTGGATGAATGTATATCAGTAATGAAACATTGTGCTGCCCAAGCTACTTGGCCTCTACAAAAAGCTCTCTCCATCCTCTTGGTTGAAACAACCCCAAGAGCTCCATTGTATAGACCTCAAAGAACCACTTCCTTCCCTTTGGATTTGAACTTCAACTGCATTGTTTGATAATTTTGGGTAAACTCTCCAAGTGAATGTAACCATTGCACACCCAAAACTACATTTGTCTCACCAATGCCAACCACATAAAAATCATCGCATACTCTATGTCTCTCCAAAGTGATCTCAAGATGTTGAATCCTCTTGGTGCAAGGGATAGTGAATCCATCGGCAATAACATTAAATCCCTTAAAACTTTCTGTTTTCAGCCCCATCCTAGTCACCAATCCCTCATCAATGAAGTTGTGGGTAGCTCCACTATCAATCAACACTATCACTCTATGATCCTGCAAAAATCCTCGAACTCAAAAAGAATGGTACTTGGGTGCTCCAGAAAGAGTAGCAAGGGTGCCTCTCGTAGACTCTCCTTTTTCTTTGTCCTCATGCTCTATCTCATCAACTATAACTTCGGGATTAGGTTCTTCTGTTTCTAAATCCTCATCTGAAATAATCTCTATGTAGTGTGCATGTCCCTTTCCCAGGCATCTAGGTGCACGCTCCCATGGCTCTCTACAAGAAAAGCATAATTTCTTCTTTCGAAGCTCATTCTTGGAATCTTCAACTTTGCTTGGTTTTGGAGGTAGTGCCTTATGTTGAGAGAAACCCTTTTGAAAAGGCTTCTTCTGCTACCCTATTGGTAGAATATTGGAGTAAAATTTGTTCTTGGCCATTGAATTCTCCAAATTCAAAGCCCTCTTGATAGCATCCTGCAAAGACACTAGATCAAAAGCCTTAACCAAACCGTTGAGTGGTTCGATAGACCCTCTACAAATAAAACAATAAGCCTCTTTTTTGTCACATTTGGAACCATGACTGATACTCGTTGAAATTTTGCAAAATAATCCTCCATTGTACCAGTCTGTCTTAATTGGGCCAGCTCCCTGAAATGGATCTCTGGGTCTTTTGTGTCAAACCTATCCACGAGCCTCTGTGTAAATTAGCATAGGTAACAATATGGTTATGCCTTTGTGTAATCAACCCATGGTACCACCACTTGTGGGCTATGCCTTCCAAATGAAGGGTGGCAAATTTGATGGCTTCTTCCAGCATGGGGCTGAGTGAAAAGAATGTGTCCAACTTTTGGACCCAAGCATGTGCAGTACTTTTTCTTGAACCATCAAATGGAGGAAGAGTCAACTTACTGAACCTATGCTGCAAATCTTTATGGGGCTGATGTGTAGGAGGTCTTCTCTCAATTCTTGGCCCATTCCTTGTCTTGAAATTATGATAATTTGCAAATGTAATCTGATTTTTGATGTCTGGATCAAGACCTCGGTATTCATCCATGCAAACATTGATGTCATATGTTGCTGGATTTTGCTTCTCTTTTTTGGGTGGTGCCTCTACTCTGGGTAATAATGTTGGCTGAAATGGCCTATCTGCTGATCCAACTGATACCCTGGTATTGTTTGGGCCATTATTATTTGAAGTGCTTCCCTTACTTGTGGGAGTCTGAACTGGTCTGGTGGAATTCAAAGTGGCATTCATACTTTGCATTTGTTGCATCATTTGGGCTAACAGCTGATCTGTTTGCTCTTGATTCTTGATAAAAGTGTTAAACTTATCGTCATTGTTTTCCATGTGTTTCTTACCTTTGCCTCCTATTCTTGAATCCATGCCTGTGTCTTGTTGTGATGCCTCCAACTTTTTCTTCTCTTTCTAAAGCTCTCAGATCCCTTTGACTAAGCTACATGAAATCATTAGCTTAACTTGCAGGCTGGTAGGGTCTATGCTTTGATACCAGTGTAATGTCCCAGCTTATAATTTCTTTTGAATTTTCCTGATTTTTTTGTATTATTAGAATTTATGAAATAAAATGCAAAACTGAAACAATCTGGAAACTAAATGTTGTAAGAACAAAAAAGAATGACTGAAATTCCTTGTAATTAGACTATGTATTGACTGAAAAAATGTTTGGTAGAAGTTTAGATCATCAAACTGATTTTTCATTCAATGACAAATAGGTACAATGCTGTTTAGGCAGAACTGAACATAAGTTTCATAATTATAGAGACAAATTCCACTCACAATTTACCTAAATATAAGGGTACAATGTTGTGCATAGGGCAGATTGATAGTAGCAACGAAAGGAGGCTTGTATAGTCACCTTTGGCTGGCATAAACTTCCTAAATCTAGTGCGCCTCCACCCAGAGGATGAGTTGCAGCAGATAGGGTGTCAAGGATGGGCGATCAGCTAGTAGAGTGCCCCCAAATGAAGCAATTTGCAGTGTTGTTCTTGTGGCTGATCCCTTGTTGCTGGCACACTCCCTATAGGGTTGTTTTGTGCAATTCATAGCCCAAAATAATTTAGATCGGCCTATGAATGGATGGTTCACTGCATACAATATATGGCCCCAAACCCTAGCTCCAAAACCCTGCAATTAGTGGGGCGATCGGTCACCAACAATGGATGTGATCTCTGACTTTGCCCTTGGGAAATGGCTGCGATCTAGGATGAAAATCGAATTGCACAAGGAATATATGGACAACTGCTTTGATCAATTGTTGTAGTTAATGTTCCAATGACTAGCAATGAATGCAATTCTAGGCCACAGTCAAGGAGTGATATGGATTTGCTTTGCTAGTGTTTAAAAACACTTTTTATTTTAATATTATTTATAACTCTAATTCGGGACAATTCTAGGCCACAGTCAAGTAGCGATATGGATTTGCTTTGCTAGTGTTTAAAAACACTTTTTATTTTAATATTATTTATAACTCTAATTCGGGAAAAGGGACATGACAATAGGGCCCCTGGTGTTGACTTTGAGCTCCATGATGTCATCTTTATTGCTACAAGATGAAGAGATACAAGGTAGCATCATCTATGGGTCACCTCTAACCATGAGTTAATCAACTAAATTGTCCTTATCCATTTCTGATCAAGTTTCATCAACTTTTCAGAGTTATCTTAGGATAAATTCTCTAATGCCATGTTTGGCTCCATTGGAAGGGAGAACATTGCAAAGGAACACAACTATCTTATTTGATGCTTTGTGATCCTTTTTGGGCATATGTTAATGTTATCCTCTTCAAGACCCTGGGTATTGACTTTGACCCCCATCACATTATTATTGTTGCATCAAGGTGAATAGACACCAGATTGCAAAGTCGACATTTCATCTTTAAAACTATGAGTGAATCAACTGAATAACTGATTTATTCGAGTCATGCTTAAAGTTGACTGGAGAACTTGTCTCATGTCCAATCATTTGCAACTAATGAATTCTTAAGTGCCATATTGGGATGCATTGAAGGGGCCAACACTACAAAGCAACACAACTATTTTGTTTGATGCTCTTCTATATTATTACCACATTTTTATGTTGATTTGTGTCATAGAAGAAAAAATTGGCAAAATATTGCGATTACTTGTTATTAATTGAATCTTGGTCCTCAAGCCTGCTGTTCTGAACCACCAAATAGCATGGCAATCAAACCTAGGCTTTGGCCCCAAAATTGATTGTTAATTAGAAAAAATGCAAATAAAATGTGGGTAATTGGAAAAAAGACCATTTTTTATATGTATATTGTTCTGTTTTTGCTTTTCATATTGACACTCACAGGGCAGAAAAATAGAGCACATGGAGACTATGATTACTTTGCAAATTGATGCCGTTATTTTGTCAGATGAGTTAGTTTGCACCCCACCCCCAACATGGTATGGTATTTTGTAGGGTTTGCCTTATATGGTACAAATTAGGCAAGCATTCTTCATTCATTTTTTGGGACTTTCTTTTTTAGGTTTTAAAATTAAAATTTTTAGAGTTAGGTTTGTTAATCCTAATCCTTTTTTACATAATTTATAATCTCTTATCTGTAGGGTAGTTTTTCAAATTTTTAGTTGAATTATTTGAATATTTAAATCCTAATGAGGGTTTACTCTGAAAACATGTGCTACCCTAATATACATGGGTTCACAATGGCCCAATCTAAGTAAGATTTTAGGGCCAGCCCTTTGTTATCTTTCATTCCATCAGCTACTCTATCCTGACTCAATTAGACAACACATGTCTGACACTCCTTGCTGTTTGTTTGGCACTTGTTTTTTTTTCATTACTTAATTGTACACATTATTATTTTTGGTTTCAGATAACACTGTTTTGGAAAAAAGGGTTTTTTTGCAACAAAACAACACTTGTTTGGCACTTGTTATTGTTCAGTTTGCACTCATAATATTTTATTCATTTGGCACTTAATTTTTTGTTGCAAAAGGGGCTATAATTATATTTGGAGAGAACTAGGGATTGTATGGGATATCTCCAGGAGTCTTTAGGAAAAGTTTTAGATTTGAGAGTGACCTTGAAAACTTCTTTTTTGTGAGTTTACCAGTTTGTACAAGCAGAGAATTCCTGATCTACCATGGTGAACTCATCTCTACCGTGTCGATTGTGTCATTTATTGTGATGAATGGCAAAATACTATGGTGAATATGTGCTCACCCCATGGCGGAACTGTTGATTTCCTCAAAACAAGACATAATGTGGAATACAAAGGTTTTTCGTCATCTGGTTTTCCAATTTGTCTTTTGATCTTCCATTTTTTCATGGATGGGAGGATGGAAGAATGCCATATAATGCTTTCCTATGACTTGGGTGGGGTTGGCTCTCATTTTTATGGTGGTTTTAGTCCATTTCAAGACTGTTGCAAGTGTGTTTGTGAGTCTGTTCATGGTGAGAGCATAGTTGCAGGTGTTATTGGAGCTTCCATATTGTGGTTGTTGCTCATTGAAGCCATTGTGGTGTTATAAACATCTATACTCAAACTTTGCATAGTAGAATGGGGAGTGTTTTGCTCTCTACAGCTGGAGTTTTTCACCTGACAGTGGATTTTCTCTGGGGCAATTTGATATGCTCATGTTGTTCACGTTTCTTATATATTATTTCAGTTTGGTGAGATAATTTATGTTATTTCCTTGATATACATGTTGCTATGTTGATTTGACAACTAATAGAGGTGGTTTGTAGTGTGTATTGAGGGTTTGTTGAAGTCATTTATTGGATATTCATTTCTAATGTTAGTGTGAGGAATATCCTTCCTGTTTACGGATCATTCTGTGAGTGGTTGATAGATATTTTTCTCAGAACTATTCTTCAAATAGTGTCCAATTCAGCTCTTCTAAAACATGTCCTTTTAAAGCACTCAAGTGCTCCCACTATAATGAGGCCTTCCCATCAAGTTGGAACACTCCTATGTGTGCCTTTTCATCTGATGTTAACTCTTGAAGCCTAAAATACTTTTTCATACTTGCCAAGCCTCAACAGTGCTCCCTGAGTCTTGACCCATAAATTTAGGATGTGCTTGTGTCTTTAGATCCTTTATGAAGGGCACTTCTTCAATCCTTCCATCATGTCTCCTGGGAATATTCCCAAATAGATTATCCCAGGAAGTATAATTTCTTCTTCCCCTTGTCCCTATATTTCATTTTGATTCTGGTTTGCATTTCCATTCATTTGATTTTTCAAGGCCTCCTGGGCTCAAGATGAGCTTGTGTTGTTTCCAATATCCCCAAAACTCCTTGCAGAAGATCATCATTATGTGGAGGAGGAGGTGGTAGTAGGGGAGGTGGATTATTTTGGGGAACTCATTCCCCCTTCCTCCTCTACCTTCTCTACCACCATGACTACCTGAGCCATGTTGAATTTCTGAACATGTTCTTTGCCTCTTTTCTCTCTGCTATAAGAAAGAGAGAATATCAGTCTACTACCTTATTTATTCTCCCACAGAGGCCCAAGTGTTTAAGTCTCCAACTTATAAACCTGACTCCAATATCAAGTGTAAAGCCACCTCAATATCAGATCACATTATAAAAAAAAGTGTTGGATTAAGATGATATTACATGCTCATCAAGCTCTTACATACCGTAACATCATGACTCTAACTTCTCTAACTTTTCTTTTGTTATTTGTTTTTCGGTTTGTAACTAGGTTCCTATAATCCAATAGTGAACCTTGTAATTGTTTAGTTTAATGCCATACTAAACTTATTAGGAAGGACTTGTTTCATGTGAAGACCTTAAGTCTGTACAGTCCTATGTAATATGACCTTTTTGTTTACAAGATTGTCTCATTATCATTCACTCACAACTTTCTTTGATTCACACCCTTATTTTAGTTAAGAACATAACTTGGAGGAACCCTAACGAGTCTCCAAGTTTCAAGTTCCATTAGTTTCATTATAATCAATCAATCTATTCCAATGATATGTATCTTCTTACTTATCCTTCAATCATAACAGTGATTCTTGGACTTCTTTATAACTAGATGTCTCCTTTTTCATTAAACTGTTCACATCCTCATAGGATAACTGTACAAGAGTGCCAAAAATATTCTGCCTAGTTGGGTTTATTTTAAATTAAGATCCACAAGGTAGATCTTTAGGTATGTATAGATCCAAGTGTACTCTAACAATTGATATTTGTTACTGTGAGCTATTAGACTATAATCAACTCCATATTATCACACAATCAAGATTACAGGATGATGTCTTCATTTTATGTGAAACCCCAAATAATATCAACCTTTATACCTTAACTTATCTATTGCAGTAACACAACTACATTCCTTGATTCTGTGATGACATATTATTCGTCAACTCTTTAAGTTCCCTCAAGTATGTTTCATATTTTACATGATAAGGTTCTTATCCAAGAATGAGTATCTCCTCTCCTATATTATGATACAAAAATTAACTGAGTAAAGTCTATAGTGAATTATGTTCTCATCTCAATTCATCTTTAAATGCAACTTGAAGAAATGATCACAAACCCATCAATAGACAATATTTCAATTATGAATAATGACATCTTAACAATCTTAGTCTTGGGTACAATTATAATATGTACAACTATGCTAAGAACTAGACTATCAATGCACACTCTTCATTTACAGTTTTTCCAAATGATCTCAACAATTTCTCTTTATTGCATTAGTTCCAATGTAATACACTTCATTTACATAATTGTACTAAGGTATGTATGCAACGTTCTTACATACCTCGTATGATGTAAGTTTAGATAATACAGTCTTACGAACATAATCAGGACATCTGTCAATTTTGTCACAGACAGATGATAAAAAATGATATCAATATGAACATCACAAGCATAACATAGACATCTGTGATTTCTGTTGGCAAGAGACACTATATGGATTCATGGTTGTTGTCATTGATGGCAACAAAGGTCATCCCACATATCCGCAAATCATGATGTGTCTCTACCGGAAGTCAGAATAAAGAATGTTGTGGTCCGGTGAAGAAGAACAGAGCATGTGGCAAGGTCCGACAGATTGGTCCGGATCTCTCAGAGGAAGTGTCTTGGTGCAGTGCGGATTTGGGGAAGTCAAGAGGACTACCTTGAGTGGTATATTCCAAGGATTTAGCCTCCGGTGATGGACAAGGAAAAAGATATGAATAGTTGAGTACCGGATTCCTGAGAGACAGTGAAAACAGAGGAAGAACTGACTGACAGAGTATCAGACTACTTTCCGGATGTGTTACTGTTGATGATAGAGGTTGTGAAGGCATGAATCATGTTTGGCCGACATTATTAATGATATCTACAAGTATATGCTTGATCCGCATTGCTTGGTGAGGAAGGATTCAGCCGACAGAACAAGAGTTTGTAAGAAACTAGACTGTTCCAGATGCCGACTAGAAAGGTGATGAAATTACTTGTGCGGATATATATAGAGGATGGATTTAGTTGTGAAGTGTGTGATGGTGTGAAGATATATGCGAATAAGTCCAGAACAGAGCAGAGGTAGCAAAAAGGATCCGGTATGTGAAAGATAGCAGAATAAAGAACAGAGGAAAGATGAAGTGCAGCAGATTAGTGTACTGAGCCTAACCGGAACTGAACTCCAGCATATGCAGATGCTTCCAATCAGTTCAAGACTGTGATTCTTATCACTTTGTAGACAGTGTGTCTTCTTGTAGGCAGTGGGCCTCTTGTGAGCAGTGTGCTCGGGCAGTGAGCCCTAATTGGCAAGTGCCATTTTGTAATTTCCTATTCTTCTAACAGAGAATAATTTTGGGTTAATCACCCCGTGGTTTTCTCCCTTAACAGGGTTTCCACGTCAAAAATACTGTGTCATGTGTTTCTTATTTCATGATTAATGTTTTTGTGTTTGATTCTATGCTGCATCAATTAAAAAGAAAGTTCAATAAGGGAAATAATTAGGATAACTGATTCACCCCCCCCCTCTCAGTTATCAACAATTTCATCAAGTTCTATATCATCCTCGTCTGCTAAAGTCAATTTCTAAGTTGTACAATACAGATCAAGATAGTAAAACTTAGTGACCTCAAATTTCTTGCTATCACTGCTACAGTTATCACAAAACTGGAGTCAGCACTGTTAGATCTTTCCACTTATGTATATCTCCTACAAAAAGGCTTCTGATAGTCTTCAACTGTCAACCCAGTGACCAACAACTGAATCTTTATCACATTTAGTGGGTAGTGGTGGAAAATGAGCCCAACCTAGAACCTTCACCCAATCTCCAATCCAAGGCCAAATATGTTAACACTTGCCACACTACCTCAAGGATCAACATGATAAACACCATTCTAACCAATGCATTTACTTTTTGAACACTGTGATCGAGCCAACTTAGCATGTCTGCAAAGTTGAACAATCTCCATGAATGCCATTCAGTGGCACTCAGGGATGGCAGTCAGACAGATTCTAAGTTGAAGATGCACCATCTTAGTTTAAAGATGTTCACTGATCAATGCATTTCACAACTATCACAAACCTAACCAATGTTCAGCACAAAATCATCCACACAGTCACACCAAAGTTAACACAATGTCCCATAGTAATCACATCATAGATTCATACAGTGAATAGAAGATCAAAAGATGGTTACCCTTCTCAGTGATCTCATGATCAAGTTTGCAGTACTATCATGACAGTCTTAGCACAATACATAGATCCCATTTCCTGAGAGTATTACTTATTCATTAATGTGCAACCAATTAAGTCTCACATACAACAAAGTTACAAACATATACTAAGTAATATAACTGGTCCACATTGTTATGTTTAAACTCGAGACAATCCTTCATTCCTTGGTTAGAATTTAGGGTAACCAGAACCTTTAACATAAAATCACAAACTATATACTTATAGACATAACCCTCAAGAATATCAACTTAGGGTTTCACAATAAGTTCAACCACTCCCAAATTGAAACATAAAGCTTCTTGAACTCCTCCATAGCTACAACATTAATATCATCCAGAGCTAACACAGAGAGCACATGCCTTAAGGAAATTCTCATGGTGAGGCTTATATCACATGAATATTGGGTTCAAGCTTTTGTTTCAACCCTTAGGAAGCAATACTAACATTAACAACTTATAATAATTTTCAAACCCTAGCTCTTGGTTACACGGTAACCTTCAATCAAGGGTTTACACAGTTAATTTCATACTGAAACTAAAGAAATCAAATACCAACACAGTAAAACAGTAACTTAAGAATCTCTGTAATAATCAACAATAAAATCAAGCCTTGTACATTTCAGTCAGAAAAATTGGTACTCAAGCTGTTTCAACTTTTTGGACACAAACACCTTAAAAAGGCAACAAACTTTCAACCCTTTTAAGACTAAAACCATAGTTCATTCTCAAGCTACAAGAATGTAAAAAAATTACTCTTTTTAACACACAATGAAATCCCTTCTTATGTATGCTTACTCAAATATCAAGTGATACAGATATAAACTTACCTGAGAGTGAAGAACTAAATCACAGAGCTACAACCTTGTTGTCTTTGCTTGGTTTGAGCTTTCAACCTTCTAAAGCTTACATCAAGATATCTCCTAACCAGAGGTCTATAGCCACAATTTCTACTATTAACTTTTCCTCTTCCAAAAGCCATCCCACAAAATTCCATAAATCTCCATATTTATAAAATATCCTATACCAAATAATCAGACTTCCTCCCATCATGCATAGCTAATGGGTGGTATAGAATAATGGTATTCAAATTGCCTATTGCATGGGAGATAGTGTAACAGGAAGCTCGACATGGCTTCACCATAGTCTCAGAGCTATTTTAACAAATGCAAAAATGACAAGCTATACTATGCTTTCCTTCTCCTTCTCCATGCAAAAACCAAACTCTAGTTACTATTTCCAACTTAAGTTAAAACCCTGGATTAGCAGTACTCTTGCCTTAACTGCCATCAGTATTTCATTTAATTTATGTCCTTTCTTCATGTAATTGCCACATACAATATTGCCAGCTTAATCCATTCAAATTAAATTGATGGTTCCCATCCTAATTTTTTTCCTCATATGAAAAAATATCAAAACCTCTTTGCATTGCAATATCATTTCCCACCTTATGTATGATTAGAGACTTAGGCCTTGAGATAATTTCAAAATTTAGGACCTTGAACCATAGATGGATACAAGTTAATTTTAGGACCTTAGGCTAAATAATGAACTCAGCTAAGTTACTGGTTTGCCTAGGGTTTCTGCAGGGTCCCGGTCCGATCTGCACCGGATCTGGATCTGGGTTCAGGGCAGGTGGGGATGTGTCCAGGGGATGCCAAAATGCCTGTGGGTTCATCCCGAACAGACTCAGGCAAAATCACTTTGAATCCAACAAAATTTTAAGGATTTCGCAGCGAACCTATGGCAGTTTGGCCATTTATTTTAGATATTTTATATTTTTTTAAATCTGCACATTGAGTGCATCACTGGTTTGTGGGTTTGGTCAAATAATCCTTCCCAGTTCCTAGCCACGACTTGCTGTTTCAGCCTGCATCATTAACCCAGTTGTGAAAATTTCATTGTCAGAAATATTGTATGGGATGGTGTACATGCAATCTAAGCTTGATGGAATGCATTCCAAGCTCCTTGAATTGAATCTGCACCTTTTATCTTTGGAAATGTGTGATGATGTGTATATTATTATTTTAATTTATTTTTATACTATGCCCATGTTTAATGTTTAATATTTATTATGTATATATCCAAATAGAGATGTTATGTAATACTTTTATTAATTTATATAGAAGCTTATCTCTTTTAAGTTTTGGAGCTTCAGCGACTTCTATATGAAAGTATTATATATATTGAAAATTTTAAACTGTTAATATATATATATTTTTAATTTATTAAGGAATGTAAGTTTAATTATAAATTATAGAAGTATTAAATATAGATATTTATTTATTTAGGAAAGGTTTTTTATGGTTTAAAATTTTAAATATAAACATTTTGAGAATATAAATGGGAATTTGGACTGAATGAAAGTTGTGTGTGTGTGTGTGTTTCTGGTTTTTATATGTTTTTGTATGGACAAACCCAAAACGAACCTGCAGCTAATTTTTTTTTTGACTGAAACCGCTTACCCGAACTAGTACCAATACATACCAAGATCAGTCATTTAGGAACACAGATTAGGATAATATCATAATAATATAACTCAATAGTGTCCCATCCCTTGGGCAAGTCATAACATAACAACTTACCATGGAACTATCAACATACCATTATCCCCCTAGCAATCAGCAATTCAAGTACATTAACATCATGGCATCAGTTCATAGCATGAAATCACAACACAATAACATATCAACATACAAGACATTCACATTATGATCACACTCAGTCACAGAACATCATCAAATGACAGGCGACCGGAGAAGTGTTGACCATGGTGGTCGTCCAAGTGTTGTGGCAAGTATACATCGTAACCTATTTGTATGTCCCCCATAAACCCACCACGCCTGTACCTGCAAGGCAGTCAAGACAAAAATATCCATCCCATTAAATCAAAACAAAAATAACATCATAACGAATAACTGTGATATCCAAATATTATAATCATTTTAACAATGCATCACCCATAACAACATTCAAAAATGACAAAATTCAAATGCAGTCCTGTTGTGACCAAATCACACATCACCCCATTAGGAATAGGGACCCCCCTTTTTGAGCTCTGTGCTTTCAATGAGTCTTCGATGAGATTTTAATGATGTCCTGGGTATCTTCCTCTGCCGATCCGGTAGTGATTTCCCCTTTCTATGATCATTGGTTCATGATTAAGAGGCAGATCAACTTGCAATGATGAAGAATTGTGATAAAATCCCATCTAGATAATGAGTTTTGAGGTCAATCCCGAAGAATGTTTGAGACCCTGAAAAGACTAAGCCTGGAGCCTGAAATCCTAAAAATCCTGAAAAAATGGCTAAGTCTGAAATCTGGTGAATCCTCCAAATTCTATATTTTGCATCTTAAATCCGGTGGATTCGGGACCTATCTCAAACATCCTGAAAGGTATATTGAAAAATATTTAAAGTATAAGAACTTATACTTAAATATATTTTTCAATATACCTTTACTCGCGCAATCCTGAAAAATGCCTGACAATTCCAGAGGATTCAAAAGACTGATCTAGTGCGACTGGATGACCAAGTGGCGCAAAATCTTGTCGCAAAATCACGAAGGAAAAGGCGCTTGAGCATGAGGATTTCAATCAATGATCTAATGCGCCCATCTACACCTTGATCTAATGCGAAAATGCTTGAGGATTTCGATCACCCATCTAATGCGCCACACAAAAGGGGAGAATAAAGTTTGATTGAGAGGAACTCAAACTACCTATCTAATGCGCCAAAATCTTGACGATTTCAATCCTCCATCCAATGCGCCACTCCCTTAAGCAAGTGAAAACTAAGTGCAAATTAAACCAATGTTGAAGAGGAGTCTTAGAGCTTCATCTAATGCGAAGTGTTGAGAGGAATCAAAAACTTCATCTAGTGCGAAATGATAAGAGGATTTAAAAACTTGATCCAAAGCGCCACACATGTCAAATGCTAGAAGGATTCCGATCCTTGATCTAATGCGCCTAGAGGGTTATGAAGAAAGATCATGCTATTTCAAAGAAGAAGACTTCACCATACCCATCCAATGCGAAATGCAAGACAAGAGGATTTCAATTCTTGATCCAAAGCGCTTGAGGGAGAAGGTAATTGCAATCTACAAGGAGATCATCAAGACCCCATCCAATGCACCAATCAAAGGAAGTTATGAACATTTAATGATTTTCACCTTGAAAAACGTGGAAATTGCATTTATTAAATAAAGATCAATCTAAATTAAATGTTTTTCACTATAATAAAGGAGGTCGGCCTAGGTAAGAGGTGAAGTTTTTTTAAAGCAAATTATATATATATACCTCATCTCCTTTTCATTTTTTATCATTTCAAAGAGCAGATTTGTTTTCCAAGAGCAGATTTGTCTTCAAGGAGCAGCAACAAGAAGGTTTTTAGAGAAGTATAAATTTGATTTTATCAAATTCAAGCAAGTGGTGGATCAAACTGCAAGGTATCCAATTCAAAGCAGCCTATCAAATAAGTCTGATCTGAATATTTTCTGATCTGATTTTCTTCTTTTTCCTTCATTAGATGCATCAAAATTGTTCAAGTATTGGTAAAATTCAAGAAGGATAAGTGGATTTTCATAGATTCCTTGAGTCTAGATAGCAATATTTCATAATTGTAAAGGAAAACTTCATAAATTTAATCCACTAAAATAGCTGAAGTGAAGTCTAGATTGTGTTTGCAATCACTTATTCGTGTCAAGTTTGCAGGATCATGGCAATGACTTCCAAGGAACGACAAGCGAAGATACGGATGGATGCCAAGGGGAAGATTCCCGAATCAAAGCTCGTCTCAAGGTGGACAAATGTAGGAGACACGAATATGGGCAACAGCAGCTTAGAAGATATCAAGTCAGTCCTTGAGGAACCTAATGGAGGTAGTCTTGCTCGAGCCATCATGAGGAGTGGAGCCATTGAAGCTGCTTGTTTTCCGCCAGCTTTGCCGTGTCCAGAGATGATCATTGAATGTGTCAAGAAATATGATGTAGATACAAGGCAAATTATAGCCAAAGATGGAACGATATTAGCTTATTTGCAAAAGGAGGCAGTTGAAGAAACTTTCAACATTCCAACTAAGGAGAGGAGGATCAATATCTCAATACAACAAGGTCAGCAGGAATATGATGTCGATTCAAAGACAAAATTGCAGGAGATAAGGAGAGAATGGATGGCCAATCCAGCTATGAAGTTCAATATGAATAATCCTCCACAGTTCCACAAGTCAGATTTTCATCCTGAAATTGGATACTTGATCATGTTTCTAAATAGAATGATAGGAATGCCTCAATCTGCTACCTTTCAGCCTTGGATGTACTCTTTCATCAAGTCAGTTCTCAAAGGGAAAATGATTGATTGGGCTGGACTTATCAGTCAGAGTATACATGAGCAGTTCATCAATTTTGCTAAGACCAAGACTTGTCATATGAGTTCCTATGTGGTGTACCTTCTCGCAAGAAATGAAGTCTACTCAGGTTTGACTAAAGAAGGAGAAGTCGGCATTGGGCCTAATAAATACCTATCACATCAGTGTTATCCTCAGTTGCACCTCAAGAGTATCAATCATTATACAAGGTTCAATGATGCATTTGCTATGTGTATAATGAAGAAACTAAGAGGAGAATTTCATAAAAGGTTGTCTAATGCAGCGAAAGAGTTCATTTCAGCATATGGACACTGGTATACTCAGCATGAAAGGTACACTTACTTAAGGATCCAAGGGTTTACATCATATCCATACAGATTGCCAAGATATCCAACCAACAGGATGGTGATGTTAGAGGTTACAAGGCAACTCCTAGAACTCATCAGGTTGCAAAAGTTGAAAAAAAAAGGAGGAATCCAGTTTCCACTTCTTCTTGGACAAAATCTGGAGTGTCCATCCTTATCAGCAGCTGAATATTTTGAGATAGAGCTACAGGCATATCATTTGCAAACTCATGGCACCAAGAGGCTTAACTTTGATCCTTTCCAAGTTTGCTGGAAATACAACAGAGAATTCAAGCATATCAAGCAGTTGGAAGACCACTGGGCCAGTGCCCAAGATGAAGATGATCTCCGAACACTTCAAAGTTCGAGACTCACCTGGGATTTAGTCAGAGCTTCCAAAGTTTTCAAGATTCCAGACCAGTTCACCGAAGATGATACTTTGTTAATAGATGAATTTGATAAGATAAAGGATTTGCCTTATACAGTTGATTGGTCAAAGAAGGATGTGTCCGAAGAAGAATTGATAAAGCCGGTCTTAGCCATGACACAAGTATGTATAAATCAACTATTGCAAGAGATGAGTGATGAAAGTCAAGTTCTCACTTACAATAAGATGGATGAAGGAGAACCAGGACAGCATAGTACACATAGCCAACCACAACATAGTGGGAATGATCAAAGTAATAATCCAGCTAGAAAGAGGAAAAGACCTAGTCAAGATCAAGGAGAATCAAGCCGAAGACCTCAAAAGAAGAATAATCCATCTGCTTCATCTAATCCACAAGAAGGTGCTTCAGTTGTTCAGAATCCAATACAAGAGATAGAAGTTATAGAAGAAGTTGCCTTGATTCCGTCAGAAGAGATTCAGTCAAACCCCACTGTCATAATGGAGGAGAATGATGATCTTGGTCAAGATGAAGTAGGTCAAGCAGAATCTGATGAGGAAGTAGCTCGTGTTCAACACAGTCAAGTTCAAGGACAGCGAGATCTTTCTGCTTTCCCACCTTGGTTGAGGCAAAGGATTGAAGAAAGTATAATTGTAGAAACTTATCAGCCTGCTCCAGTTGAGGAATTGCTTGTAAATGTACAAAAGAGTAATAAGAAGAAGAAAGCAACAGTCCTTTCCAAAATCACTCAAGATTCTGCTGGAAATAGAGAGGTACATATAGCTGTTCCTAGAATTGACAAGGAGTTGGAAAATATGACACCTGAGGATTACAATATGACTACTATTGGCATGGGTCCAATCACAAGGGAACAGGTAGAGGAGGAACTACAAGATTCAGTGAATAGTGTAAGAAGCATGTTGAAGCAAGAAAGAGAAGCAAGGATGAAGGTTGAACAGGATTTCAATACATTGAAGCATTACATCCAACAAGTCATGCAGCCCATTCAACAGAAGGAAGCTACTCCAATTCCTTCGTCTATTCTTCCACAAGAAACAGTATCCCAAGTTGAAAACATGAGAACTTCATCTCAAATGATGAAAGGATGGATAGAAAAGACAGAAGAGAAGGCCTATACTCACCTTGAAGAAATTGTGCAAGTGTATGATAGAGTCATTAAGCTTAAAGATCGAGTTCAAGCTTTATTACGAAATTGTGCTGAGTTCAAACCGATCAAAGAGCAATACATGCCACAGCTCAAGAGTTTAATGGAAGCTCCATTAGAAGATCTAATTCATGATAAGGTGATTGATAGAGATACTCCACATGACTTCATCACTTGGTATTTCTCCTTTCACAACAAGGGGCAACTGGTTGATAAAATTGAAGTAGATATGTCCAGAATAAGAAGTGTTCTTCTAAGAACAGAAAATCATATATACACTGCTTTGACAACAATTTGTAATCCTTATGGAAATGTTACTATTGAAAACATGAAGCAACAAGTTAAGGCATTCTACTTTCAATATGATGGACTTGATGAGGGTCAACTGGATAGTATATTCACACTTGCATATCGTCTTGGGGAAAATAAGTCTTGGATAAACGACTGGGAGAAGACACTTGGCGTCTATGAGTCAGATGTAGCAGTGGTAGAAGGATCCATTAATGCGGCGACAAGTGTACCAATGGAAGATATTGTTCAAATTGTGTTTAGATTCATTGTATCTCATAGTACTACTACATAGTAGGCACATGATGTGGCTTCCTTATCTTCTTGGGAAGCGTGCCTTTGTTCTCTCCTTCATAGCTTCTTTCAAGCATCCGAGAGGCTTTGCTCAAGAGAGAGTCAGATACTCAGTATTTTACTCTAATTGTTGACTCGTTGAAAAACAACCATCAACAAGTCCTTGAGGGGATATCATATCTCATCAAATATAACATCTCTTGATAAATGTTGGTACCCATATGAAACTTGATTTCTGTACCCTTTTTTTTGTCAAGATTGTTGCCAAATAATTCTCAAGTGGTGTCAATATGTTTGAACCCATAGTCTTCCCGGTCAGCTTGCAAATGTTTGTCTTGTCCTGCCCTTTTTTTCAAACAACTTTTGCAGGGGCAGGCTACTGTGATCATCAACAATTCTGAGCAAACAATGGATGGCCTTCAAAGAACAGCATGCAAATAAGAAAATGATGAAATTCCTGATTGATGGTGGATATACCCAAGGTATGGAATCTGGATCAGCAAGCTTCAAATCATGGCAATGAGATTTCCATTTGATCTTGAAAGGTGGCTGAGACATGCTGAAAGTGCGCTTAATATACAAGGGAGAACTTGGGCAAATTAGTCAAGTGGCACCATTTCCTAGTGGCATAGCCAGTCCAGAAACAAGCCAGAAGGTGACAGAGGCACTCACAAACTGTGCCAATTTGTTAAGGACGAGTTATTAAGTCTGATTGCCATTCTTGGGTGGCAAAGGCACATGAAAGTTTCAACAAGGATGTGGCAATTGGCTTAGTGATTGGTGCCTAGGACAAATGTGAATGTTTTGAGTTAAGTGGAGTGCCCTTCTGTGACAAGGAAGTGGCAATAGCATGATGAAAGTGTGCCCATGGAAGAAGAGGAAATGATCAAGGAGTTTGAGCATTGTTTCCAAGTGGCAAGGCCAGTAAAAAATAGTGCTAGAGATGGCAAGGCAGTTAGAGATCCACACCATATTAAAAAACATGAAAAGCATCCAAATTTGGCACTAAAATCAGGTGGCAGTGCCAGTCCAAAGTTCTGCCAAACAGTGGCAACATGATTAGTGAAATGCACTAGCAGCAAGGTGTTGGAAATGTTGTCATTGATGTCAAGAAGGTATTCATTATTGTTATCATTGATGAATAGACAAGATTGGAGGAAATAATTGTCATTGATGTCAAAGGCAAAGATAGGCCAAAGGCCATAAATCATCACACAAGAAAGATCATGGCCGACTACATCAACAAAACATTGGCAAATAAATAAATTTGTATTTATTTGTATTTATCTCATGTGGCCGACCCTAGATAAATAAGATATCTGCCCTTGGAAGTTTAAATAAAATAAATTGAATTTAATGCTGGCCGACTTGGGAATAAGTGCTGGCCAACCTTGAGGTTTAAATCAAATTAAAATAAATAAAATGCCAATGGGGCCGACCCCCTAGTCGAAGCGCTCCATATAAGACAAAATCGTCTCTTTTAAGAGTTGTTATGAAGTGGCATATGTTTAACAAGAGTTGCATCTTTTGGGATCGGTTATATCTCTAGAGAAAAGTCGCCCTCCTTAGAAGATATAAATCAAGTTTCCAAAAATGAAGAAGGTGAGTGAGTGGAAGTAAGAACAATGTAAATCATTCAAGTTTTCAACAGATCTGAAGATAAGAACTATATATGAAAAGAAGAATATATGCAGACTTGAAAAGGTGATCTATATGCAGAATTAAGAGAGAAATGTATGATACATGGTTTGAAATCAGATTTATGAAGAGCATGGTTTGAAATCAGATTTGTGAAGAGCATTGTTAGAAATCAGATTTGTGAAGGGTATTGTTTGAAATCAGATTTGAGAAGGAAAGCATTGCATTCAGACTTGTGAAAGAAAATCATTGAATCATCTACAAACCAAGTTGTAAAGAAAAGCATTTGTGTGATAATTATTGTACCATCTACAAGCAGAGTTGTGAAAGAAAGAGTACCTATAATCAGAGCTTTGTGAAGACACTATCATCCATTGAAGAATTTGAAGGTTGGTGCTTATCAAAATAAGAGATTGGTGTCTTTTGCTGAGTTGGTGCTAAGTTGTGGGGATTGGTGTCTCCAGTGGGTTGGTGCCTACAAATTCTACAAGTAGGGATTGGTGTCTCTAGTGGGTTGGTGCTCACAAAATCTACAAGTGGGGATTGGTGTCTCCAGTAGGTTGGTGCCTACAAAAGAAGGTTTATAAGAAAAACAATATTTTGCCATGGTTTTCTCCCCAAATGGTTTCCACGTAAATCGTGTATTCTTCCTATGTTGCTTAATTGTTTGATCTTGTGTGGTTGTTTTTATTGTGGTTGTTAAGTTTGAAAAAGTAAAAGATTGCCTTATATTGATTCACCCCCCCCCCCTCTCAGTATAAGCGTATGCTCATCACAAGGAAGAGGTTATTGTTTTCTGAAAGCATGCTTTTGAGTGGCAATTACCACCTAAAATGCCACCCACCTTATAACCCCTATCAGCCAGTACTGAAATCAGTGCTTAAGTTTAGCTTTAAAAGCAAAAAGCAGTTTGGAAAGGTTTAGTTCAGTGCCCATGAAAATTTGTTTTCTAGACTTGACCCATTGCAGCTCAAACAAGATCCTTTTCCTTCCATGGTTGCAGGTGTATTAGTCAATGTTCAATTCTCTGTGACAAGGGTTTTAGCTTCTCCAAGTAATGGCTGGGACAGTTTCAAGATAGTTTTACAAGTGCCTTTTGAGGTCATGGTGGTTAGAAGTTTTCATCACATCAAAGAAATGAATAGGCTCCTCATCCAGTTGCATAGTGACAAAAGACATTTGTGCTACAGTTTTTATTCAAATCCTAAGGAATGGTCATGTACTATGCCTTTTGAAGTCATCAACATGTACATCATGGCACACAAGTGGAAGACTTCATCAAATTTTCGCTAAGGTTGAAAGTCAAGTATCAGAGTGTCAAAATTGTCTAGAAGTGTTGGTCAAGTCAAGTTATGACTTTTTGACAAGTTTTATCGGCTTCAGGGAAAAGTTTGCCTAGTTTAAAAGATTCAATTAAATTTATAGGTCAAAGTTATTTTAGATTTTTGAAAATAACTTAAGTGGCAAAAGTTGTGATTTTTCCAGGGGGATAGAGATGAGCCTATTTTTAGGCCTTTGTATTTAATTATTTGTTTTAGGCTAAGTTACTGTTTCTTCAGGAAAATCCCTAGGGTACTGGTCTGGTACGGCCCGGGTCCTGGTCCTGGTCTGGTCCTCTCGGGGATTCGGCCAGGGTCCTGCTTTGGACCCGTGGGTCCTTTTGGGCCGAACCCAGGGAGAATCCAGCCAGAACCTTGGGCGAACCCAGAGGAAAATGCTGGGAAAAACACTTTTTTGGGCATTTTAATTTTTTTTTTTGTATTTTTAAAACATTTTAAGTGATTTTATGGTAATTTTTGTGTCTAGCGAAAAGGCAAATTTGTTTTTTCAAAGAAACATATCACTTTAAGAAAATCATGGTGTCCTTAATACTAAAGATGGTTCTAACTTCTGCTCAACATTCCTTATATAACTCGTCTCCCTTTAGTCCCAAGTGAATTTTTGGATGATTTCTATGTCTCTCATAAGAGGAATAAGAGAATTTGTAGCTGCTTCAGAACTTAACTAGATCCGTATCTATGTTGATATGAGCCTTGGAAAGCCTCTACCAGATAGAATTTTCTTGGAACAATGAGGGCCATTGAATGAGCAGTCCCATTGATTATCAGATTATCCCTTTCTGCTGTCAATTTTGTCATGCCATGGACATCTAGCAATGGTTTGCTGAAAACTATAAAAAGACAATCCAAACCCTTATAATTCCATGAATGCAGATGCACTAAAATGATAATTTGGAGGTATAGATTCCTCTATGACAGAGAAAGATGACAATCAGCATTCTCAGTCATTTTTAGTAGCATACGATCACATTCTTGAATGATAGAAGCATGCTGATATATAGTTTATTTCTTCATGCTTATTCTGCTGAACCCAAAGATGGTCATTAACGAGAGAATCTGGAAAAGAATCAAGGTTTATAGGGTGTTCCATATGAAACTTGTAATAACTAATATATATCATGACATTCGTGTTTGACTAATTGACATTGTAGTGTTTTTAATTTCTAATACTACTATGGTTTTGTTTATTATATGATCATATTCATGATGCTATGGTATTCTGAACTTAATTACTGCTGCAAATATGAATATATTTTTGATTTTTATATGTTTTTGTATGGACGAACCCAAAACGAAGCCACACCCAAATTTTTTTTTGACCGAACCCGTGAACCGAACCAGTACCAGAACTGGTAACTTAGGTTTTAGGAGTAGATTGCTTTAAAAGTTGTTTTATTTCTTCTTTTTAGTAGATAGGGATAGGATTGCTTTAGTGATACTTTTATGGGAATATTATATTAATATTTTATCCTTTAAAGTTGCCTCTTGAGAGCTTATATATAAGTGAGTTTGTTCGGGAATGAGATACACAAGTCAAACTTACAAACAAAAAATCTTATTGCTGTCAGTTGAAATCTTTTCATCCTAGTTGATAAGCTATACATCAGATTATGGGGGAAGAGGGCTTCCTGATCTTGCTTTTCAAATGCCTTATCAAGCACATTCAAGCGAAGATTCATCTTCACCAACAGTTTGATAACTTAGTAATATATTTGTAGGAAATCTACATCTAGATAAAGAATCATTTCACGTAATGGGTGACAATGCCCATGACAATGATCTAACTTCACTTCTAGTGTTGTGAGGAGCCACTATCGGTTTACCTTGGTGCTTTCAACTCGACATGATTTTCCATTAGGTTCAACGATTTTTTTTTCCAAAATTTCATGATGATGACACACATCATCCAAACAAGCGTATCTTAGCATTCACCACAACTTGTGGCATTCTAGGAGTGGCACATGAAGATGTTGTGGTCAAACTTTTTGTTAAGAGCCTGGTTGGAGCAACAGTAGAATGGTTGCATCATTTCACTGTAGGTTGTTTATGTGAATGGGGTATATTATCTAATTGGTTCCACATTAGGTCCTATTCACATTTGTCTAGTTAAGTTTATTTAGGGCATACTTAGGGCACACTTAGGTTAGTTATTTTTTTGTGTCTCAATTCATAAGATTAAGACACTTGTCATGATCTAATCTTGTCCTATGTTTCACCTTGGCCTATATAACCAAGGGTTTCTCATTGTAATATTCATGTACATAATGTATGCATATTTGCATCTTTTGATAGAATAGAATTATTTTTTCATGTTGGGTCTCTCTTGTGCTTTCATTGAAGCTCCTAGATCTTGGGTGGCTATCTCCATAGCAAAATCTTGCATGGTATAGAGCATTCTATACCAACTTTTACATGGTATCAGAGCTTGTGGGATTGTTTAATATTACTCTTTTGAGAGATCTAGGTTGCAAATCTTGGTCACTTTTGAAAAGTTGAGTATGCTCTTCTCTTGAATCGAATAATGAACTAGATAATTAGAAAAACTTGATAGAAATACTAGATTTGGGGAGGGTTTATTCTTTGTGGCTTTGTATTGCAGGTTGATTTGATCGATTCTTGGAGTAAATTTGAGCTCACCATTGAGTTCAAACTTCAGGGCGTCCAAGAAAGTCAGTTTAGCCTTTTGATGTGTCTAAATTTGACATTGGAGGCCAGATCTACAAGGGTTTGAAGTTGGGAGGTGGTTGCTAGATCTAGAAGGTAGCCATATTTTTGGAGCACTTCGGGTCAAATTTGACCCTGTCATTGCGTCCAAAAGGTCCATGAACCTATAGATCGACTGCCATTTTGTCAAATTTGGAAAAGAATTTATCCGTTGGCTAATTTTAGTATTCTGCAGATTAAATTTAAATTGTAGGGTAGTACCCTGTTGTCATAGGGTACCCGCTTGTGTAGGGGTACCTCTGTACTCGTAGCACACTTTGGGGGCGCCACATGTGTTGAGTTGTTTGTAGCTTCAATCAGATAACATATTTATTATAATCATATTAAGTATGAATATATAAGTAATATTAAATATTACTTATATATTCATACTTAATATATATAAGGTGTGTTAAAATAAATATCAATAGCATGATCGAATAATACATTACCAAAGTATAAACATAGTCTGCATTCTAAACGGCGATTAGTAATTGTTAACATCGGTGAAACCGACTTCATTAGATACGGTGACGAAGTCACACCTGTGATAGGCGTGACTCCTTAAGGAGTCACGTCTATCATAGATGTGACTCCTATAGTCACTAACATATATATATCATTGTCTTTACCCAGCAATACTATGGATTGACACAAAAATCGGAAGTGTTTGAGAAGTAGAAATTGCATCTGGAAAACAAAAGACAGTAATAAATTAAACTCTGCAATACAAATATCCAACCTTCAGATAATATCCAAACTTGATCTGAAAATTCATCATGGTATCAGAGCTAGGTTTAAGAAAAGATCTGATCAGGCTATGGGTAACCATTTTATGCGATTCAAACCCGGGTGTGTTCAGATTGTGGGTTTTCTTACCAAGAACAGTTGATTGGTTTGATTTGAGGAAGATGAGGAGTTTCACTGAATTGTCGCTCGCGGATAGCAATTCTTTCATTACAGGTAATCTGAAAATAGTGAGCTTGACACACAACAATGGCAACGGTGGTGACAACCCATACAATTTCAAGACCCAGTTCAATCCGGTTGTCACGATCGTCATCATGGTGCTGCTGAGCATCCTCTTCTTCATGGGGTTTTTCTCCATATACATCCGACGCTGCATCATGGAGGATGACGAAGCAGGCTCTTCTACATGGGGGAAGGTGTTTGGGAATTTCATGGCGTTGTCCACGCTAACCCCCCCGCGTGCCCCTATATGATGGAACCATGTGATGTGCCAAGGTATACGAGTTGTTTACGAATGGGCAAGTCCCGCGAGGTGACAACTCGGCTCCTTGGTGCAGGATATTTTCCGCGCTACGGGGACATGCAAAAGCGACCCAGAGGCTATGCGGAGGCTCTGTGGGCATCACAGTTGGAACATAATCGTCATTGGATGCACGTTCGGAACGGTCCCTTTACATTCCAATGTCGTGACCGGATACTAAGATACCTCGGGAGAGTACGCTGAGCTCTTGGGTCGCTTGAGACAGTTGCGGGAGGCCGAAGAGAGAGATGACGGAAAGTGAGGTAATTGCGAGCTCTCGACTCAGCCTTTCCGTTGTGACGCATTCAGACTTATAACTACTGTAAGGGATAGCTTGTAGGCAAGCTGCTCGATGCAGCAAGTCGACCTGACTTCAGCGTGTAGGCCGAGTTGCATAAGTTAATGCAGCAAAACCGAGTTGAGATTTGGGTGAGCTAGTCCTAGCTGGTCCATGTCTCAACATGGTATCATTGAGAATGGCGAAGCGACTTAGGGCCTGAAGCGGACGGTCATTGAGAACTTCCCGGTTTTCAGCTACAATCTGGTGAAGGGCCTCAAAGCGGAGGCCAAGGGTTCTGAGTGCGCTGTCTGTTTGAGCGACTTCAAGGGCCAAGGATATGACCCTGATGCCATTAGTTATGGAACACTGATCCATGGACTGTGCAAAGTGAATAAGATCAGTGATGCACTTAAACTTTTCAATGACATGGTTCATGAAAATTGCAATCCTGATCTCATTGTGTACAATGGTCTTCTCAATGGCCTGTTAAAGGTTGGAAAGTTAGAAGATGCATGTAAATTCTTTGAGATGATGGTGCAGTAGGGCATGGTGCCAAATTGCTTCTCTTACAATATCTTGATTAAATGGCCTAAGGCAAACACTTTGTATGTGCATACGCATTCATTGCTTCTCTACAAATTTTAAAGAATCGTAATGGCTATTTTTGTAGATTTTCGGTGCAATAGTTGCAAGAATATTAGGATGTTTGTGGCTAGCTATGCTGTGGGCAGGCCAGTTACACAAGCCTAAATGTGCTCCACCTGGAAGTTTTGGATTGCCTGTGATTGGTGAAACACACCAATTTGTTATAGATAGCAGATCCAAGACTCCTCATGTTTATGCAGAGAAAAGGAAGGCTAAGTATGGGCAGGATGTTTATACTACCCATCACATGAGCTACCCTACAATGATGTCTATAGACCCAGAAGTCTATAAATTCATATTGCAGAATGAAGGTAAATATTTTTTGAGCAACTATCTAAGGTCGGTCCGAAATCTGTTTGGTGAAGGGGCCATTGCCAGCACTTACGGCAACCTGCACAAGAGGATTCATAATGTAGTTTTGAGCTTCATTAACACAACAAAACTTAAGGAGTTTATCATGGCCGATGTTGAGTATATTATCAAGACAACCCTCAGCAACTGAGAGGGGCGGACTATCTATGTTGAAGACGAGTGCAAAATGAGTGAAATTTGATGGCTTATTCAAGAAAAGTAGGGCAGAAGCTGCCTACATGCTCTTTGATGAGTTGAAGAAGAAAAGAAATGTGTAGATGGAATCACATATAGCATAGTTATCTCATATTTCTGCAAGATGGGGAGAATCGAGGATTCTCTAAGTTTGTTAGAAGAAATGGAATCCAGAGGGCTGGTATCTGGGCTGGTATCTGATATGGTAACTATAACGTCACTGTTGATTGCACTTCATCTCTCTAGTAGACAGGACTGGGGACGTCAGCTTATGAAGCGAATTGGAGGTAGCAGTGTTGTCCCTAATATGATCAGGTGGAGTGTTGATATAGAGATAGATGGTGAAGAACAGGAGACACCTCAGGATATGGACATTTCTCCTGATCCGACTTCTGAGATTCAGAGGGAGTCTACTAAACCAGAAGAGGCCAGTGTTCCATGACCGAACAAAACATGTGGAAATCAAATACCATTACATTAGAGATATGGTATTAAGGAAAGCTATTCAACTGAGGTACATTTGCACTGATGATCAGATGGCTGATATTCTCACCAAGCCTCTCTCCAGAATGAAGTTTGTGCATTTTCGAGACAAGCTTGGAGTTGTGGAGAATGAAGCCCTTGCTGAGAGGGAGTCTCAGCATCAGTGATTTGTGTTATCTGATATAATGCATTTTTCTCTGAGACGGAGAAATTTGAGGTGAAAGCCCTTGTCAATCTCTGAGATGGAGATGTGTTTCTTTCCACCTTCTAGGAGTAGCTATGGTGGACGTCATGTTGAGTGACTCCATGACAATGTATTTTTTCACTAATGGGAGTAGCCATTGTGGGCTTCACGTTGAGAGACTCTGTGATGATTCTCTTGTACTTGTGTTTATCCACCCTTTGGGAGTAGCCACGGTGGACATCATGTTGAGAGACTCCATGACGACATCACGTTGAGTGACTCCGTGATGGGCACTTGTGCACATGTTTCCTTCCACACATGGAAGTAGCCATGGTGGACATCATGTTGAGTGATTCCATGATGAACTATTTCACAAATGGGTGTAGCCATTGTGGATGTCATGTTGAGAGACTCCATGACATGGATTCCTGAAAGGATACCTCCCTAGCTAAGAGTGAGTGTTAATGTTTGTAGCTTAGGGAGGTTACAGATTTCATGGCCTAATAGTTCTAGCGCTAGAGAAAACAATACATCCATTGGCCAACTCCCTCCTTATGCACTCCAATGACAATAGTTAGTGATAATAACTATTATTGATTATGGAAAACCGATTTGAGAAAGCAGTTGGTCAAATAAACTAAAGATAAACAAATTCATTCCATGAAATGGCACTTTTTGAAAGGGTAGTGGCTGATGGTAAGAAAGCAACCCTTCAAGGCACATAAGAACTCAAGGAAGACTTTGCTATAGCTCCCTATGTTGTTTCAGTTTAGGGCCAGCAATGATATCATGGATCAGCAGAAAACAATCTTCAGTTGCTCAGAGTTCTATAGAAGCCGAATATATTGCAGCTTCTATGGCTGCTAGAGAGGCAGTATGGCTTAGAAAACTGCTTGTGGGATTATTTGGTAAACCTCTGAAACCAACTATCATCCACTGTGACAATCAAAGCTGTATTAAGCTATCCGTGAATCCAATATTCCATGATAGATCTAAACATATTGAGTTTCCTCATCACTATGTGCGTGATATGGTGGAAAGGAATGTGATTCAGTTGGAGTATATCAGTACAGGAGATCAAACTGCAGATATTCTTACCAAACCACTCCTCAAGGTGAAAGTTGAATGCTTCAGGAAAAATCTTGGTATGATTGAAATGTAAAATTCTAATTGATTTGTACTAATATATTAAAGATGTTTAATGTGTAAACATCTTGTGTCATATGTGTGACTATGACATTATGGGCCTACCCATTCTGTGTTTATTTCTAAAAGGTGACGATCTTTTGGATAATCTACACTTGTACCTAACATTATAAGGTGACGATCTTATAATGTTCATTAGACTGATATCATGTGACTTGATATTGGTATGAATCATGGAGTTATCATGATTAAGTTATGGGAGACATTATGTGACTTAATGTCAGTGCACATACCATAACAGGGATATATATAAGGAGAATGCAATGTTCTCGAGTATAGTATATCCTTTAGTATCACGAGGTATGTGATGCTACGTATCACGAGATAGGTGATACTATATATCATGAGTTATGTGATATTAAATTACTTTGAATAATTCATTACAGATCAGATAATTGATAGTCACAAAGATTATTGTGATATTGTTATCTTCCCGAGCTAAGAGGGAGTGTTGAGTTGTTTGTAGCTTCGATCAGATAACGTATTTATTATAATTATATTAAGTATGAATATATAAGTAATATTAAATATTACTTATATATTCATACTTAATATATATAAGGTGTGTTAAAATAAATATCAATAGCATGATCGAATAATACATTACCAAAGTATAAACATAGTCTGCATTCTAAACGGCGATTAGTAATTGTTAACATCGGTGAAACCAACTTCATTAGATACGGTGACGAAGTCACACCTGTGATAGGCGTGACTCCTTGAGGAGTCACGTCTATCATAGATGTGACTCCTACAGTCACTAACATATATATATATATATCATTGTCTTTACCCAGCAATACTATGGATCGACACAAAAATCGGAAGTGTATGAGAAGTAGAAATTGCATCTGGAAAACAAAAGACAGTAATAAATTAAACTCTGCAATACAAATATCCAACCTTCAGATAATATCCAAACCTGATCTGAATATTCATCAACATGGAGTGGACAACCCCTCTATCGGCCCCACCACCTGTCGGGAACCAATAGTCGGTGACATCCAAAACTGCTTGATGGCCTTTAAATCCCAACAAAGTATATATTGGGGTATATTCCCCTCTGCAACGCTGAAAACCACTGTCAACGCCCATGAAACCATCTTTAGATACCAATCAACGGTTTCCTATGAGAATAAGGCAGTTTTGACCTTCTACGGAGTGGTTTCAAGATCTAGGAGGTGGTTTTTCAAAAACCATTGGTGGTTTCAGATTCCGAGGGCATATTCCATTGAATTGGGAGAATATTCCGTCATCGTTTGTTGACATCAACATGGCATCATGGTGACATCAACATGGCATCATGGTGACATCATTAGTTTTTCTTCCTCCCAGCCTACCTCCTCACCATTGTTTTATTTTTTTACTTGATCTTCAAACAACAATATCTTGGCCATATGGAGGTCCTTTTCATGGCAATTTTTTTTGAAATGGAGCATAATTTTGTGCTCTTCGTAGTGGTGGAGTTAATTTTCAGATTGGACTTTTGTTTTTTTTAGAATTTCAGTTTTCTCAGTGATCTTGCTATGTAATTCTCATTTTGGGAACTTTGACGGGCCATCACTTTTGCATATGGACTCCGTTTTGGGATAAGTTTTTTTTTTTTGAAAGTGTGTATTTTATCATGTGCTTCACAGTGGTGCAATCAGTCTTCTCTCATCTTCTAGCAGAATTGTATTTTCAACATGTGGTCTTTCTTGGACATTGTCAACATCTACTGAATGAACTTTTTGATTTGTAAATGCACTGAAATAAAGTACTTGAGTAATCCCACAATAATGAGTCCCACTTTTTGGCCAAGATGGACATTGATATCAGAAAACTTGATTTTCGTACCCTTTTTGGCCAAATGATCCTCAAGTGGTGTTAATATGTTCAAACCCATAATCTTCCTAGTGAGCTTGCAAATGTTTGTCTTGTCTTGATATTCTCTTCTAACAACTTTTGTAGGGATAGAGTATTGTGATCATCAACAAGTTTGAACAAACAAAGGATGACCTTTAAAGAACAACATGCAAGTATAAGAAAATGATGAAGTTCCTGATCTATGGTGGGTATAGCTAAGGTATGGAGTTTGGATCAATAAGCTTCAAATCACGGCAAGGAGATTTCCATTTGATCTTGAAAGGTGGTTGAGACATGTTGAAAGTGCACCTAACATACAAGGGAGAACTTGGGCAAATCAATCAAGTGGCGCCATTTCCTAATGGCATAGCTAGTCTGAAAACGTGTCAGAAGGTGACAGAGACACTCACAAACTATGTCAATTTGTTAAGGATGAGTTATAAAGTTTGATTGCTCGGGTGGCAAAGCCACATGAAAATTTTGACAAGGATGTGGCAATTGGCTTAGTGATTAGTGCCTAGGACAAATATGAAATGTTTCAAGTTAAGTGGAGTGCCCTTTTCAGTTGGCAAAACGTAGTCAAAATTGCGACGAGGAAGTGGCAGCAATGTGATGAATGTGTGCCCATGGAAGAAGAGGAAATGATCAAGGAGTTTGAGCACTATTTTCAAGTGGCAAGACCAGTCAAAAATGGCACAAGAGATGGCAAGGCAGTTAGTGATTTGTGCCATATTAAAAGACATGAAAAGCATCCAAATTTGGCACTAAAATTGGGTGGCAACGCCAGTCCAAACTTTCACTAAATAGTGGCAACATGATTAGTGAAATGAGCCAGCAGCAAGGAAGGGATTTTTATGTCATGAAAACACACTTTTGAGTGGCAACAGCCACCTAAAACTCCACCCACTTTATAACCCTTGTCACCTAGTACTAAAATTAGTGCTTTAGTTTTAAAAGCAAAAAACATCTGGAAAAGTGCAATTCAGCACCCATGAAAAAGTGTTTTCCAGACTTGACACATTGCAACTCAAACAAGATCCTTTTTCCTCCATGTTTGTAGGTATATCACTCAATGTTCAATTCTTTGTGACAAGGGTTTTAGCTTCTCCAAGTAATGGCTGGGATAGTTTCAAGATAGTTTTACAAGTGCCTTTTGAGGTCATGGTGGTTAGAAGTTTTTATCACATCAAAGAAATCATTAGGTTCAACATCTAGTTGTGCAGTGCCAAAAGACGTTTGTGCTACTTTTGTAATGTCCCTTTAAATTTTCCATATTTTTATTTAAATATAATAAACCCTAGTTCACAATTATAATAGTTTGCATGATTAGTATAGATATGAAATCCTTATGATTCAGAAATTTCTGCTAATTATTAATTCTATAAATCAGATTCAATACTCTGAAAATAGTTTAGAATGACCAAATTATCTCTTTCCAGCATCTGGTAAAACAATCCCTTTTTGCAGCTATTTATCTTCAATGAAATGCCTTTGAAATGTTTTCAAATCTGCCTGAATCAGGGGTTTTTGTCAACTAACTCAGCAATGAAATTAAGTTTTTCTGCCCTCTAATTTCTAACCTAGAGGGGTTTCATCCTCAGGTTGTTTGAACCACAGTCCACGTTCTGCAAGGAGTAATAATCAGGGATAAAATGTATTTACAATGATGCTCCTACTCCTTGCTTGGTCTCTCTTAAATACCTTTCTTCTCTAACAACCACAACTTTTCACATGCCCTTTGATCTTTAATTATAGTTTCACTTAATAATATAAATTAATTAATTCTTTTATTGGCTACCTTTTTACCTTGCGATTTCCTTTTCTTAGGAAAAAGGCTGCTATTAACTTTTGTTTTTGTCTTATAGCTGATTTTGTCTTGTAGTGGCCGTCTCCTTTCAAACTGCCTTGATAAAATAATATTTCTGTATTTCAAACTGAATTTACTAAAGCACACTTTGTAATCCCTGAATAGGATTACCAAATGATTTGGAGGGTTTAGGCTTAATTTAATTTTAAGGAGGGGGCATTACAACTTTTTTATACAAACCCTAAGGAATGATCATGTACTATGCCTTTTGAAGTCAACAACATGTTCATATGGTGCTCAAATGGAAGACTTAATCAACTTTTGTTAAGGTTGAAAGTCAAGTATTAGAGTGTCAAAATTGGCAAGAAGTGTTGGTCAAGTTAAGTTGTGAGTTTTTGACAAGTGTTATTGGCTCGAGAGAAAAGTTCGCCAATTTTAAAAGATTCAATCAAACTTGCGAGTCAAAGTTATTTTGGATTTTCGAAAATAACTCAAGTAGCAAAAGTTGCTATTTTTCTAGAGGGATAGAGATGAGCCTACTTTTAGGCCTTTGTATGTAATTATTTGTTTGAGGATTAGATTGCTTTAAACATTGTTTTATTTTCTCCTTTAGTAGATAGGGATAGGGTTTCTTTAAAGTGGCACTTTTATCAGAATATTATATTATTAGTTTATCCTTTAAAGCTGCCTCTTGAGATCTTATAAATAAGTGCCTTATGCACATAATTCATGATGATAGTTGATGCAAACTTATGTTGCAAAAATTGTCAGTGAAGTTACTGTATTTTCATGAAAGTTAATGAATATTGGTGGAAGTCAGGCTTATGCTGCAGAAGCTATTGTTTAGTCAAAGTCATTGTAATTGTGATTGCATATTTGTAATTTCTGGAAGAAAACTCAAATGTAGATTGTTTTGAGTCAAACTTTGTATTGGCAAAATTTGTTTATTTAAATTGTAGCTTTGAATGTAGTTTAATGATTTCCTTCATGAAATTGCGTGGTGTTCACTTGTCTAAATCTTTTTTGTTGATGTAGATTAATTGGTCTCTGATTTAGCCAACTCTGGACATTCATTTGTGTTTTTCCTTCAAATAGTTGTTTGCAATGAAATATTGGTCTTTGCTTTAGCCAGTTGGAAGTTGTCTTTGTTTGAGTTTGAATTAGTTTATCCTCCTTAAATCTGATTGTTGACGGTTTGGTGCTTGCATTTGGGGCAAAAACATAGTCAATTCGATAGTCACATTTAATGCAAAAACTGATTGAAATCCTGTACAATGTGCATACTTGTAAATTTTGTTTATAGTTTTAGGTTTTGGATCTCAAGGAGCTTCCCCTTCTAATTTGAAGAATAGTCCTACCATACGTGTTGTTCTGTTTGTCTTGTTTGGCAAGAGACAAATTAAAACGCTAACAATAACCACATGACAAATGGAAAGATCCTACAATCTCCAAGCCTTGGAGGCTTTTGAATACCACATCATCATACATTTGTGGCTTTTTGGATCTAACTTCTTCCTTTTCTCATCTAGAATATGAGCCCAAGCAATGCATTTGAAAACTTGAAAATGACAGATTGAGTGCTTTCTATGCCATTTCTCATATGGCGTAACATCTCACATGACTTTAGTAGACACCCGATTTAGAATATGGTTTGCACAATGTTCAACTTCCCCCTAAAATTTAACCGGTAATGCCTTGACTTGAAGCATACATCTTGCCATTTCGGTCAATGTCCTAGTATGATCATTGATAAATGTAAGAATGTACTTGTTTCCAAGTAGTGAAGGCTGGGTAGCATGGATTGGAATGAATAAAATCAAGTGGCTTGGGAGCTCTCCAAGCCTTTCCTTTGGGAAAACTTTCTCTGTGATGTTTCCCCAAAACACATCTTTTGCATACTCCTTCCCATGCCTCTAATAATGGTAGCCTTTCTACCATTTTTATTCATCCTATCAATTGTATACTTTAAAAATTGAGATGCCCTAGCCTCTCATTCCATAGTTGCCTATCTTGCTCTTGAAACTCGTGCAAAAGGTCCTTCACCTCTAAAATTTGTGTAAGACTTGTCTTTTTTGTCCAAGTATCCACTGCCATGATGCAAAAATTGTTGATATCCTTCACATCAAAAGTATCTGGCCAGGACTCTTACCATCTTTCCTTGTTTTTCTATTTGATATACAATATTACAAATAGTAGGCTCATCTCCAAATTTGTAAATGGTAAACACCATGTATGACACCATTATTTAGAATTACATATCCATTTCTGACAATGGGTAAGGAGGAATCATTTGCAATGAACACCTTATTCTCCTATGGGGAGCTAAGGGATGAGAAAAGAGATGCATTATTAGACATTATTTGAACAACTAGAATCAAGAATACACTCACATTGAAAAGTAGTAGTGTGAAGAGCGGTGTTGGCAATAAATGCATTATCTCCATCTTTGTTCTTTCCTTGCTATTCTTCATCCTTCTTTGCATATATAGCGTTGAATTCTCTTAGCTCTTGTAGTGCTGCATCTTTTTCTTTGTCTTCATCCTTCTTCCAACAACCAGCATAGACTGTGTCCATATTTCCTGCAATAGAACCCTGTTCCATAGCTTCTATGTCCTCTACCTCTCTCTTAAGCATAGGTGTTCTTCCATGGTTCTCTATCTTCTTCTTTACCTCTTCCTCTTCCAAAAGAGGCATGCTTCCTCTCACTTCCTTTTTTTGTCCTGCTGATATGAGCTTGTGGCTTATTCCCAATATGCCGAAGCCAAATGAGCTTCTCTTGCTCCTTAATTAGTATTTTACACAATTCATCAAAAGAAAGTTGAGATTTGAACATCACCTTATTTGAAATGAAGGAAGAGAGAGAGACATTCTATCACAATGTCCACTAGTTGCCAATCCTTCTTTTGATTGTCCACTCCACATTTGCCTAACTAATGTTGAATGTCTTTGATCTTTGATAGATAATTCTCTATCTTATCAAATTGTGTAAGATCAAGTCTAATTTAATAATTTGTAACCAGTGTTAGCCTTTTGTGTAATGACATTCTTTGAATTCAAGTTTTAAGTGTCATTAAAATAAATTATAAATTTATAATACACATTTGTAAACTACAAAATAATAGGGTAATGGTGGAATTTATTTGGTAACAAAGCCCAAGAGATTCAGTGGTATTAAACACCAAATTTGAGTTAACCTTTTTAGCCCTTTTGCTTGTGAGCATTCTTGGAGCATGTTTGAACATACACACTCCTAGAAATCCAACTACTTGAGTCGAGTGGAAGAAAGATTTGGTGATCATGCACCACAACCTTTTGCTTTGTCATAAAAAAGTTCAAGGTTAGAATTTATAATTTGAAATATATTTTAAGTTTTAATTCTTTGTTGTGATAAGTTCGAATTTCTTGCATATGAACTTATCCTAATGGTACTTATATATTTGTTATATAAGGAAACGTTGAAGAGGATAAATGATTTGATCTTATTCAGGTTGATCCTGAACTAGAATGGATCCCTGCTGATGATTAGCCAATGTGGATTTGGCCATTTTGGTGAGGCAATGACATCATTGGAACAAATGCAAGAGAACTAGAATGCGGGAGTTTCAACTTTGTATTTTGTGATTTTGTAGCCTTGTAGCATTTGCTTATATTAAATTGTAATTGATTCATTGAGAGTTGAAACAATTTTTATAAAATTTTGTTATTGAGATGAAATTACAAAATGAGTTTTCATGCATTATGTGTAGAAATTGGCATTGCTACCAAATAGAAAATCACAAAAACAATGACTTAGGATCAAAGTGACATAAGCTTGAATCAATAGTGAAAGGAACCGACAAGAGACAAAATAATTTGGGGAGAACCCCTTGATGCCCTTAGGCATGAGGGGGGTGCGCTTAGGCACCTTCAACTTTATAATAAGAATCAATGAATTGAATTGGATGAAATGATGAGAGGAATGCCCTCTATTTAATATTTATACATCGTTCTTGCACATGAAAATAGGATAGACTGACTTAGTCGAAGCACATATACACACATGCAAGCCACTTGACGCAAAAGAGCTTATTAACACATGTAGGCCACTTCACACAAGTGGCTCCACACACAAAGCACATGCCACCAAATTAAGATGATCATAACCTAAGGGTGAGTTGAAGTGAACATTATACACACTAATATTATGTTTATTTTGATCTCCATGTTGTGTTACACTATGTTTGGCATGAAATAACAAAATCAGTTTTTTGGGGCTAATTTTATGAATATAACATTGTTTTTGGTTTATAGTGTTTTTCTAAGTTTTTGCCTTTTGAAACTTAGTTAATTGAATTCCATTTGCACTTTTGCCATGCCATATCAATGCCATGTAAATGGAATGCTACTAGGATTTGTACAACAATAAATGTTTTGTTTGTGTTTATGTGTCATGTCCCCATTTTTGGGCTAAAATAATTAATAATATTATTTTAAGTTGGGCCTAGTAATTTCTAATCGAAGGACGAAAATCCTTGGCTGTTTTCTGAGGTTTAGGAGGATGAAAACCCTCTTAGACTTCCATCCTGGAGGTGAGGATGAAAACCATTGCTTTACAATTCCACAACAGGGATTGCATGGTGGACTGAATTGGAGGTTTGTGCACATTTTATAGGTCCGGGCAATCTAGATTTGCAAGCAAATATTTGGACATCATCAAGAGGATTCATCATTAGATGTTCCACATTCATTGTTACTGACTTGTCATCTATTTTTGGGCACTGGCATATTTCAGATATTTTGGGAGATCTACATTGTAAAAATTCAAAGTTATTCATATATGTTGGGGTTGTTGATATTAAATTTAGAGTTGTACCGGCGTATTGCCAAATTGCACCAGGGCGGGTTGATATTCATATATGTTGCATGTTACATTGAGGACAGGTTCTCCGAAGGTGCATGTTGTCGTGTTTAATAAGGGGGTGAAGATCTCTTTTAGGATCTTTTTTTTATATTGCATATCGTTTACAAATATTCAGCTCATATGAGCATCAACATGAGACCAATACAAGCTCTTTATGAGCAAACACACTAGAAATCACCTATGGAAGACCAAGAGTCACTACTTAGAAATCCTCTTTATTTAGAAACCACATCCGCATTAGAAGCGAACTAGGGAAGACCAAGAGTCACAACTTAGAATTCCACATTAGATGTCCCTATGGGGATTTGAACTTGGGTCTCCACAATGAGAACCCAACATTTTAACCAATGAAGTTCAATCCCTTGGACTCTTTTAGGATCTTGTCTATTATAATCTTATTTTTTAGATAATATCCGAATAGTGCTGTTGTTGCTGAGTTTTTAAATCATGTAACCCCCCCCAGGAAATATTGTAAAGTGTAAATAACACTATTTTTTTTATAGCTTAGTGTTTAGGGTTACTTTAGATCTCTGGAAGCTTCCCCTTATAATTTGAAGAGGGTTTTACCTCACATAATATTCCGGTTTGAGTTGTCTCGAAAGAGACAAATTAAAATGCTAACAAATTTAAATTGAATAACTTGAAGACAATTTTTTGTAAATTGTTTCGTCATGTCCACCCATGATCTGCAACCTGTGAATTGACAAATTTCACCTGCAAGATGATATTATGCTGCTACATTGTTGTTGTTGGAATATTCAGGCAGATTTGACCCACTGCTGATGGAATTCCAAACAAATTGTGGAATATTTGACCTGCATCAGCTGCCATGTTCTGGAATATTCAATTTTTATTTGTTCTTGTAGGGTGTCATGCACACTGTGTGTGACTTCTTGGATATTTTGCAGATAATTTCTCTCAGATGTTTCTCTGGGATCTTTCCCTTCTGACAGGACTAGGGTTTCCCCACTCTGGGTTGACCCCTCCTTTTTGCTCATCGGATAGTCTTTCAGTTTTTGTTTTGCTTTTAGTTATCTTTTAGTTTGCGGCTTCTTTGGAGCCTCTTTTTGGTTCCCTCTTGCTATTGTCTCTAGTTGTATTTCTGAGTCCCATTGACCTGTTTTGGTCATTTGTGGACATTAATATAATTTCTTATTTTCTTTCCTTATTTTTTCTGTTGTTTTGGTAGTTGTAGCAGTTAGCTACAACTAAAAAAGATCTCAAGTCAGCTATAGAGAGGATTATCGTGTTTATTCTTTTTAATTTGGAGTGTTTTAAAGTTTGTGGGTTCCTTAAAAGTTTTTTTTGAGGAGTCAAAGATGTCCTTTATTCCTGATGGGAAAACTACATGAATTCTTGAATGCAATGGGTCTGTGGGACACAGATCATTTCCAAGTTGTGTGGAAAAACTTATAATGGTATCTACACAGGGTGAAGGCCTATTTGGTGTAAACACTACGGAAAGGAATAGAAGCTTGTAGCATTGATGAGGAATAGCAAAGCTGTGAGGGAGAAACAAGAGGTGAAGGAAAAATACCTCCTTTAGCTCTCATGCTTCACCCTCAAATCCATTTGAAATGAGGTTGTGAACAGTCTTATGTCTAGAAGGGGGGGAGATAGAGAAATCATCTCATAAGAGGTGATTCGGTGACATTGGCACATACCACTTTTGGGCATGTTTGATGGGCAAGGCCAAAAGTTGGTAGATGCAATCATAGCAATGTATTTTTATGTGAACAAGATTTCATGTAGTGTGGCTCACTTCCTTCAGTATCAGGATATGATTTCTACCAGTAACAATGAACCTGTTGTGTACAGTCCAGACAAACAGTTTTTGAGAATCTTTATATTGCCTTCATTGATAAGGAGAAGGCATGCCTGGAGAATGAACTGGCACTATCAAGTTGACAGGGCCTGTTGTTGGGTGAAGTATTGTGATGGACGCTTGGATTAACGCACAAAACTGTCCACTTTGAATATAGCAGTAACTTTTAAAGCCGGCCCTCATTTCTTAAGGACAGTTTATTGTTTGTTGCAAGGGAACATGTAGTTATTAAAGGCAAGCAATTTATTGCCATTGAGGAGGTGGAGGTATCAAATATTGTCCAAGATATTAAATATGCAGTGTCAGTTTGCAAAGCAACTAGTTTGTTGTTTATGACAGAAATACAAGGATATATTTTGCATGCCATGTTGTGTGCATGCATTGAATAAAGTGTTTGTAATTATTAGCAAATCTGACTGTATCATCAGGCTTATTGAAAATGAAAGGAAAATTTATCTGTTCATAGGTACTCATCACCAGGCACAAGCCATTTATTGGAGATTTGCCATGAGGGAATTCCTCATCTTTTTTCCATGCTTCTTGATTCTCAAATGGGCAATATATTCCACTGAAATGTGTAATGCTCGGGCAGCTTGAAAGCAATCTTCATCAAGGGTTGTAATTTATGTGAGATTGTTGATAAGTTGATGTGAAATTTGTGGTTGATTCTGTGAGCCTATTTGTGAGATGAGTTGTGGATGTAGATGGGTCATGCTTGGAGGAAATTTAGGCAAGCATTGACTTAATGTGGGAGAACCAAAACATAAGACACAGGAGGGATCCTTCTATATATACCTCAATAAGAGCCAGCATACATGGTGGAAGAAATGATGTACATATGACTGCTAATGCATTGATTTCAAATGGTAAGATGACATTGTTACAAAGAAAGTCTCCCTTTGATAATAACAGTGATACTGATGACAAATGAGTTCTTTGCAGTGGTGAAGAATATTCATGGCATTCAAGAAGATGCATCTATTATCAAGAGACAATTTTTACAAGTTTTTCGTTGACATGCCATGTTTGATAAAATGAAAGTCCTATACGATAGGCATGATCAAAAGAACACAGTAAATTGGTTACAGCTTCATGTAGGGAATGACTCGTAGATATTAGCTATATTGGTTATTTTCACAAGTAGTCAGTTCTTCTGTTTGTGAGAGAAATTGGAGTACTTACAGTTTCATTCATTCATTGACGAGGAACCAGTTTGGGTCAAATAAGGCAAGGGACCATGTATACACTCATAATACCTATTCATTTTTGTTGGGCATATACCCCACATTCATGCACGGTCCTTCAGAAAACTGAGATCAATTTCCGATTAATGCAGATGTGTTATGCATGGACAATGATGAGGGTGAACTGAATGGCATCATTAAGTCTAGTTCCAGTTCCACTAAATACAAATGAGATAGAGGTCAAGATAAATAAATGTTTGGAGAGCCTGGATCAGCCAATGAGGGAGCCAGGCCCAATTTTGATGCATGAATTTAAACACTTTGTTCCCTTTGAATTTAAATGATTCCCTCTTCTACTTGAAAAAATATATCTTCACCATTCTTTAGTTCTCAATGTCAATCAAAACCTTTTCAATGTATATGCAAAAACAGCAAGCGCTCCCTGTAATATCATAGTTAGACACAGTTCATGCCTATCATAATCATATGATCAAGCAGCCATGAACTGCAACACACATCTTTCTCCATATGCATGTGCTTTATTGCAAAATTTGCATCAAACACGATTTTAATGGGGATCAATTGCAATTCTCTTAATTTGATTAGGGACCAAATGTAAGGCTTATAAATAAGAGTCAATTTAATTCAGACACATTGGTTGATCCTTAATGTGCTTCTCAACATTAAGTTTCAATGTAATGTCTTGTTTTCCCTACCTCTTTTTCCCTTGTGTGTTGTTTCCACTGAAGAATTTGTGGGCAAATAATTGGGTTTGGTTGTCAAATCTGAGGGATACATTTGTCTATATATGAAATTAAAATTTCAAATGTACAACTCAAGAAATTCAAGCTTACATACATGATATGCTGCAGGAAGTGAAAGAATCAAAATGATCAAGTTGTGTAGGGTCAACTTCTAACTAAACAATTTTTTAGGGCTTCTCGTATTGGAATGCTGTTCTGCTGCTGGATATAGAACCAGAGATTATTGCCAGAATTTATTGTTTAAAAGTTGATTATTTTGGATTCATGTTTTCAACTGGCTTGAGCATTAACTTTATCATGCATGCAGGAAGAATTAGAAGAACTGGATAAAACAGACAAAGCTACATCACCTTGCAAGGAGTATGTGATTCATGACCTACATGCTAGTTCTGATTCGGATTCCAGATGTACAGCTTTTACTTCAATTTGTAGTGTGAAATCATTGAATGATAAATTTTTGGTTTCTTATTGCAGAATGGTCCAGATGGTTGAGAGCACACCAGATCCTCTTCTTCCAATGTAAGAGCTTCTATTTCCATGAGCATTATGGCATTATATACAGCAATTCACTTATATGGGAAAATGGAAAATCTAAAAATACTTGTTTTCCCTGGAAGCTCACTCACAAAGATAATTGTGATTGATGAATATGGTAATTATTTTACTTTGTTTGCAGCACCAAAGGTCCAGCACTCCCAATATGGGATCGATGGTTTGAAGGACCAGTAGAGTCTGATTCCTGCAGATGTTGGATATTTTGAAGCTTACCTTAGTTTGGGTGTAGAGTCTGATTCCTGCAGATGGTGGATATTTGAAGCTTACCTAAGCTTGGACTCTGGAATTCCCTTCCATTTCTTTATGGAACTGTTACAGGAGATTTGTCTAATTGAGAGTTTATTTTGAGCATTGATTGAGACTTTCTTCCCTATGTCTCCCTCTCATTTCTTTACTCAGTTTTCTTGTGCCAAAAGATCAAGATAGTACCAGCTTGAGGCATTAATGTTGTCAGTGACATAAATTTCTTCCTTTTCATGCTCCCCTCGTGTAATATCAGGTATCTGAGAAAGAGCAATACAGGGAATCAAACTGTGGCCGAGTTGCCTCTTACTAATCAAATGGAAATTCATTGATATTATCAAACTGCTCTCATGTTCATCTTGTAGGGGGATATATTTCTATTAGCTTTATTGAACAAGCTGTAGCTGTTACACTGCAGAATGGCTTATTATATAAGCTGAATCAACAATACCTCCTTTTTCCTAGGAACAAGTCTATGACAACCTACAACCTATGCACAACCATGTGCTATCTTTAGCACAAGCAAAAACTACACCTCTACAATGCTTAACAATATCAAACCATTGCAGGCATTATTACAAACAAAGCTACATTAATTTAATACCTTCCCTCCCCACCCCCGTCTTAATGACTAAACCTGATTAAATCCTAAGCTTATCGCTAAACTTGAAAAACTTGTCTTTACCGAGTGGTTTGGTCATTATGTCAGCAATTTGCTATGTTGTAGGACAATAATAAAGACAACTGGCTTCATTATCAACCAACTGGCAGTTGTAATGGTGATGAACTTCAATATGCTTGGTTTTGGCATGGTAGATTGAGTTCTTTACCATTTTGAGAACATTTTGGTTGTCGAAAAAAAATGTTGTCATTATTGTTTGGTCAAGTTGAAGATCGACCAAAATCCTTTGTAACCACATTGCCTCACACCCTTTATTGATGACTACCTTGTATGTTGAAGCTTGCTCTGCTAGGAAATTACTCCTGAACCAAGAGCAAACAAATAACTTGTTATAGACTTCCTTGTATCAACTGATCCAGCCCAATCGGAATCAGTATATCCTACTAGCATGAAGTCAATAGATCTTTGATATAGAATGCAAAGTCAAGGGATCCTTTGACATAGTGAAGGGCTTGTTTTGCAGCTTGCCAATGTTCCTCGAGGTTGAGACATGAATTGAGAAAGAGAACTTGCTGCAAAACATAGATCCAGTTGGGTGGTAGTATGATAATCAAACTTCCTACCAATTGTCAATATATTGATTCATTGACCGATGGCAAATTATTGTTAGTTGAGAGCTTTATCTCAATTTCCCTAGGTGTAGATGTAGGATTACTTTCAATCATTCTATTTTTCTAAAAGAGCTTTGGCATACTTAGTTTGCGATACAAAGATTTTATGATTAGATTGCCAAAATTATACACCGAAACAATATTGAAGTAGGTCTAGATCTATTATTTCAAAAATAGAACAAATATTAGATTTCACTTGTTGAATTAAAATGACACTGCTTCTGGGGATGGCAAGATCATGAACATAGACAGTTAGGATCACTATGTCACCATCACTGATTTTGACATAGAGGGTGGGTTAAAAATAGTTTTTTCTGAAACCAAAATATCTAAGATACTCAATTTTTTTAAAATACTAGGCTTGAGGAGCTTGTTTAAGTCCATACAAGGACTTTACCAACCTGCAAACCAAATGTTCTTTTCCAAGAACCTGGAACGCTTGTGACTAAACCATGTAGACTTCCTCCTCCAAGTCTCTGTTCAAGAAGACACTTTTAATATCCATTTGATATACCTTTCATCCAATTTGAGCAGCAATGGAGATAGCCAGTTGAAAGGTTACCATCTTTGCAGTAGGGGCAAAGGTCTCTTCATAGTCTACGGCTTCCTTTTGTGGATATCCTTTGGCGAGATGATGGACTTTGTACTTGTCTAAAGAACCATTTGATTTACACTTGACTTTATAAATCCATTTACAACCAATGGATTTCTTCCAGGAACAATGTTGATAACATCCAAGTCTTGTTTTTCATCAAGGCATCATATTCCACCTTTATGGCAGCTTCCCTTCAAGATTTTCTTTGGCCTCTAAACTATGCTAGGCTCAAATAACTGTGAAAAAGTAGAAGTTAGAACAAAATTAACTTGCTTACCACCTTGCACAAGTTGTTCCCTGATCGCGTGGATTGGCCTTTCATTATCTTTGGCAATTCATCTTCTTGGACATTCTTCATCATGATATAGTGCCATTTCGGTCTCTTTTGTTGGCCCTCCTAATCTTGCTGTAAAGTCTGAGAATCACTTTCTTTGCCACTAGATTTCTGATCTTGCTGTGAAGATTGAGAATGCTCATTGTTTTCTCAACCAGATCCAACCTAGAATTCGACTTTGATGTTTCCTTTTTGATTTCAACACTAGAACTTGTTCCAGAATTAGGAACAATTACCCATACTCTACTGTATGTAGAATTACCATTAACTAAAAAGAATGGTATTTTCTCATCTACAACATCTCTATTAATCACAATTTTGTTTGTAGAGGCATTTGGTAGTTTGTAAGCTTTAAGTTGTTCATTGTAGCCAACGAACATATACTTTTTGCTTTTTGCTTCTAAATTATTTCCCTTCCTTAGGAATATGTGCAAAGGCAATACAACTTCATAAATCACTTACAGAAGGTTTTTTGCCTGAACATGATTCCTCAAGAGTGACATTCTGCAAGGATTTACAAGGACTTGTGTTAAGGATGTAGACTATTGTATTCACAACTTTTGCCCAGTACCAATATGACACATTCTGATAGTGCACCATGCACTTTTCCATCCCCATGTCTTTTTCCTCATTTCCATGACCCCATTTTGTTGTGGAGTGTATAGAGTAGTATACTCCCTATGCATAACTTCTTTTTTGTAGAATTCCTTGAGCTGTTTTGAAAGAAACTCACTTCCATTATTGGATCTAAGTGCTTTGACTTGTTTACTTGTTTTTCAAGCAAGAATTTCCAAGCTACAAAGTTAGATAAATATTCAGACTTATCTTCTAGAAAATAAACCCATGTTTTCCTAGAAAAATCATCAACGAATAGCATGAAATACTTGGCTCAGAACACTGTAGGTGTCTTCATAGTACCATGCAAATCAGCATGTACTAAATCTAAAACTCCTTTGGCTCGCCATGCCTTTCAAGTATCAAACAAGTGTCGATTTTGTTTGCCCATCTGACACCTTGTATACAAATTCTGACTTTCTTGAATGGATGGAATTCCATCCATCATATTAGTTTGATTGAGCACAAACAAATACCAATAATTAAGGCGATCATACCTCTCATGCCAAAGTACATTGGTACTTTCAACCATTGCTAGTGCATGTTTCTTTGTTGTTTTGTGATCAAGTTTTACAACCCCTTTTCACCAATTCCTATAGCAATCAACGTGTTATCTTGAAGAGTAGTTACCATACATTTGTTTTTGGTAGTATCACTTATAGAAAGTAGGTTTTTGTTCATGTCAACAATCACTTTGTTATCTTGAAGAGTAGTTACGATACAATTGTTTCCTTGAAACTTTACACAAACTATAGTTTTTAGTCTTCTCACTAACAGAAAGTAGGTTTTTGTTCATGTTAGGGACACATCGAACATTCATAAGTTTATAATTAACAACATTGTTCAATGTAACCCTAAAATCTCCACACCCTCTAACAAAATGATTCCAACCATCACCCAAAGAAATATATTCACTACTACTCTTGTCCTCAACAAAACTTACATACCAATCTTTGTGACATGTAGAGCGTTGGGGTGCTCGAGTAAGTAGACTAGTTCTGGGATGTTACAAATGCAAAATCATTTGTTGCTCCTTGTTCATCCTCAACAATGTTTGCATATCATGACCTCCTTTGGCCGCTTGCAAGATCTTTTGCTTCTAACAATCGTTTTTGAATTATCCCAACTCTTTACAATAGTAACACTTCCACTTGGATCTCTTTGATGAATTGCTGCCTTTTGAAAATTCATCCTATGTTACACCAAGTTTTTGGGACAGGGACGGCGGGACATGTTTCTGGCACAGATTTTTTTGGGAGGCCATTTTTTAGGGGACGTCTGTTAAAAAAAAAATAGGAAAAATTTAAAAATTATAGAAAATTTCAAATATTCATAGGATAGCATTGATAAGGCATTCGTCATATACATCATAGAACCTTAACACATAATATTAGATCTGAATTGAGATTTCATATGAAAGCGACAAACAAATTAACAAAATTTAATTGCTTTCATTGCCAATGTGCATATATATTACATAAAAATTACAATAAAATGCCCAAAGGTTGCAAGTTTCAACTTCAAAATGACAAAAATATAGAAAATAAGCAGCTGCCCCTAATCAACATCTGGTAACATTACATCAAAATTAGAGCTTGAGTTTGAGTCACTGCTACTATGAGAGATGCCTCATCCAATGGAACCCCAACCAATCCATCTTGTGTCTCCGTGTCATCAACTTGTGTGGTATCTTTGGGATCAACATCCCAACATGCAGTTGGAGTTTGACGATACTCAGGGGTCTGTCAATCTTGAAGTTGCAAGGCACTATGCACAATCATCAGCTTGTTTGATCGTCTAGAGGTAAGCCTATTCCTCTTGATTGATTGGATGGAGCTATATGTAGACCAATTCCTCTCTGCAACAAAGGAACTAGCAACCTGTGAAAGTAGATGAGTGGCAAGTATCCTCAACTGTGATGCATCCTTGCTATGCCATGTCCACCATCCAATAGGGTCGGTTTGAGCTAATGTAACTCTATCCGTCCTTGTCTCTGGTGTGCTAAGTTTTGGACCATGAAGATTCACAAAGGCTAGCCACTGTGTCTAAGTAAGGTAGACTCCTCCTCAGTATACATTTTTCGAAGGGCCTTCATGAGCCCTTCATTAGAGCGTAGGCTGCCATATGAAGTGGGGTGTTCATAGTGATCCATCGCTGCATCAGGGCCTAATATGCTCCTCATAAAATCCCAAACTAGCGTCCTTGCTATGAATGGCTTGCTTTATCTGCCCAACCATGCTATCAAATGTCTCATAAATCTCTCCAAGGCTAGGATAGTATAGTATATCTTATGACCTGCACAACAAGTGAGATGAAGGAGCAAACATATCTGCAAAGAATGAAAATAATTTACAAGTTAGAAACTTAAAAACAATAAAATATTAAAAACATAAATTTTATAATAGAATCAGCAATTCATTAGAAAACAATTTCTTACCTCACTGTGGACCACCAATCATTGTCGAGGATTTTTCGTTTCACACTTTTTCCTTCAATTCTGAATTAACCACCATTAATTGTAGAGGCTCCTACACCTCAATCATCCTCTCCAACAAAATAAAGTAGTTGGCATATCTGGTATCCACTGGCTTGAGGAATAATGGAATTCCTTCTTTGAACAAGTCCTAAACAAAGCAAGTGATGTGTGATGGTTGCAAATGAATATCTAAATGACTCTAGCTTCTGACACCACTATCTTCACCCAATCTATTTTCCCAATGTCTTTCCATGCGTGAACAAATGGGGTCCAAAAAATGTGCTTGTAAGCACCTCCACCATCAAGCCAGCTAACTTACACACACGGGCTGAATTAGTCACTACTTGTACAACATTAGAGGGCCCAACCTCTTCTATGGCATCCTTCAAAATTTGAAATTGAAAGTTTGCACCCTTCCTCCTCCCCAAACAATCAATAGCTCTAAGAAAATAAGAGCCAATTGAACATGTCTCAATGACATTGATGAGTGGCTGATGTCCAATATTTGTCTATCCATCCATGATGATAGAGCAACCATCCCTTATCCAAACTTGTTTGATCTCCTCCATCACTATACTCACCTTGGAATACTCCTCATCAAGGAGGGAGTGCATAGTTTATGTTCTCCAGTGATGGAAGGACCAACAACAAGTACATCTTTGAACATTTGTTTAAAATATGGAGAGCGTGCCACATGAAATGGTATGACATTGGCATTGTAAACTTTTGCAATAGAAGACTCAAGCACTTCTTGTGTTTGCATATTAAACATGTTTGCAACAGTAGTGGACCTTTTCTTTCCTCTTTGACTCTAAACATCTGTAGATTTGGTAGGCAATGACACACTAGACTTCCTAGACTCTATTGGCATTTCTTTATTTCTTGCATTACCCTCCATGTGCAACCTAGTCACCTCGACCTTCTTAGCTAGGGTTATTTTTTCATATGCTTTAACCGCTTCTCTAGTTATGCTCAAAAGATGAGATTAAACTCTTGTGTAGCTTCCCGTATAGTCCTTTTTGCACACATGACATAGCCATACTCTACTTCCCCCTAATTTTTTTTCTTGTCTATCTATGGCTGTTGCAAATTGTAAAAGAGGTTTTTTGGGATTAAATGGGCCCTGTTGTAATGTTCCGTTTTCTAGCTTGATCTTTTACAGTTGACCGTTGGCCTATTCCGGAGACCCGTAGGCTACTCGAAGGTTGAAATTGGGGTTTAATGTTTTGGTGGTTGCTTTTGTTCGTGGATTGTGGTTTGGTTGGCGGTTTCTTTCCGGGTTTGTTCTCCTTAGTCCCTGTTGGTTACGGCTATTTTTAGTAAGTTCAGGATTGGCACCAGAACGGGATTTTGAGAGTGGGGTTGGATTCGTTTTGTCAAGACCTTTCCAACGAGCTATAGATCATTGAATTCCGACTTCATCTTGGCCTCCGTTTTAAAGTTCGTAAATTAAACATTATTATTTAATATTAATGTTGTTTTAAAAGAGGGGACTTTAAGGGTGAGGTTGAAAAAGAGGATTATATTATTTTCCCTCTCATGTTTTATCCCATATGCAAGAGGATTTTAGAGACTCCCAGTTGGAAAAGTATAAAAGGAGGAAGAGTGCTCTCATTTCGGCATCCGAAATCTTGATAATGTTATGCTGCCGGATTGGCCTTGGGATTGCTTCGAGGAATGTATGCCTCCTAGCTTGGCATTGCTTCTCGCTTGAAAGATAGCGACTAGTGGTGAAATAGTCTAGTTTGTGAGTTTACATTGGGATTTGTGCATTGTAATCAACTTTTGGCTTTAGTTTAGTTTTGCATATTAGAGTTTTTTCCCGTATTGCATTTTTAGCTACAACAGATTTGTGTTTTATTCATAATTAAAAAAACAACAAAAATATTGTTTTGGGTATTCTCTTATTCTCATTGTCTGGTCAAGGCATCACTTTCCTCCAGTTTGGAGATTTTTTTGAGATAGCTATGATTTTTTAAAGGCAGATCGCCTTTTTTTGAAGGCCGTACCATCTGTTGATCCATTGGAATCTGTGCATAAATAATACATGGCATTTTGATCTGTTTTCAGTGTTCTATCCTAAGCGTCACCATTCTTAGGGAATATTGCATTTTGTTTCAAGTCAGTCGGACGAGTTATGAGGGAGATATGAGCATATGAGTAAATTCATAGGTTGCTGGTTTTAATTTAAAGGCGAATGAGCTTCATTTTGTAAACTGGCAGTAGTACTGGCAGTAATTCTCAATCTTGTTCAATTCTGATTTGTAATGCTCAACTCTACTTCCCGTATTTGCTTTTGTATTTACTTTACCTCCGCCCTATGGTAGCTACTTTCCCACTCCGGGATAGAAAGCACATTCTGGGTGTTGAGTACTTTCAGCATTACAGTTATTTCTTTCAAGCATTGTAATTTGTAATACTCCGCCATATGGTCGCCTCAACTCCATACTAGATTGGGTAGCACATACTTGGTGTCGAGTTCTCTTTCAGTACTTAGTGTAGAAGACCCTTTGACCATATGCTCACCATCATCGGCGCCATTCTTGGTTAGAGTTATTGCATAAGCATTTTGATTAAGATCCTCTGACCAATGCTCACACCTTGCCCACATCGGGATCCTGGTGTACATTCTGGTTAGAATTGCTTCAGCAACGTTTTGGTTTAGCTGCTAACCTTAACGGGTGCATTGGTTTGTAATTTGTAATTTGAAAAAACGAAAAAATTTGGCTCGGAATATTTCACCTGTGCATATATTTTCAAGATTTCAGAAGGGCATTCAAATGGGTTATTTGAACTAATTGTCCCTACAACACTCCCACTCTCAAAAGAGCCTCCAACATTACTTTTAATTCTACTACCATGGGCTCTTTGTTCAATTTGAATTTCTTCACCCTCACTACTGTCACTTCTGCTCATTGTTTTTTTTTTTTTGAAAATTCAAATGACAGCTACAAGTGCAAACATAGAACACAAACAAACAAAAAAACCCTCTTTAAGTATTTGAAACTTTGACAAAAACAAATAAAATGGAAAACAATTTGTTAGATTGAACAATAGATAGTGAACTTATCTCAAATGATGTAGATTTGGTCCTCGTTTGCCCTCTTCTCATTGCTATTCCCTTCTTTGAGTTGTTTTCTTATAGTTGTGCTCCTCCTTTCTTTTCCTCTTCACAATTTGTAAAATGGTAAAAATGAGTTCCTTTTTTGATTTTGGATGTTAATGTCTCTATTTAAGGTTTAGGTTTTGTCTAAAGGAATGTGGGGGTCGTCCCCATCCATTTCCTCCCATTTCTTGCCTCTTGTAACATCGTCCTGGAAACATTTCCGGAGGGGGGGGGAATAGGGACGTTTCCTACCTGTCCCTGAAATGTCCCCTGTAGGGGATGCATCCCCGGGGTACATAGGCTTCACCCAATGAACTAGTTGCTTTATTTAATATGCCTATGCTTCAAATGCACTCTTTGGTTGTTGCTTTTGATTGTTCCTGCCTTTGTTTCTTTTGTTAGAGAAGTGGTAACTTTTCAAAATCAAGCTCTTGAGTCTTTGCAGTCGAGTGCATGGACTCAACAGAGGAATCAAATGATGATGGCAATTGTGCATCATGACAGCAACCAGATTTTGATCATCTACTGGCTTTAATGGCTGCCAATTGATCATCGAGGCCCTTTAGATGCAAAAGATTGTTAGAAATAGAGCCTCCTCCATGCAACTTAGTGGAAAACAAAATATTTTTCAAATATAAAGCTCTACTAGCTTCTGATGCATGATATTTAGTTTTGAGATTTTCCCAAAATATAGTTGCATTAGTGGCACTTTGAACCTTTGGAACTAGCGCATCTACGATGAACAACTTTAGAAGCACTAAACCTTATGAGAATTGGGTAAAAACAATGTCTAGATTTCTACTATTTTAGGATGCTGCACTAGATTTTGGGTTTATGGAAACAATTAAATTGGAAGACTTGTTAGAGCTGGGACAAAACCAATTTACAAAGATATTTCAGACTCCACTATACACAATGTGGCAAACTTTCAAGAGAAAATCTTGAATGGTTTGAAAGATATCTATGTTCCACGGTGTTCAGGGATGGAGATGGTGGGATGGTAGGGGATGCGTTTTGGGATTTTTCAAGTGTAAAGCTCTCCTAGCTTCTGATGCCTAATATTTAGTTTTGAGATTTTCCCAAAGTGTAAGCTGCATTAGTGGCACTTCGAACCTCTGGAATCAGTGCATCTGCAACAGACAACTTTAGAAGCACTAAACTTCTGAGAATCGGGTAAAAGCAATGTCTAAATTCCTACCATTTTAGGACACTACACTAGATTCTGTGTTTACAAAAAAAAATTAAATTGGGAGACTTGTTAGAGCTGGAACAAAACCAATTTACAAGAATATTTTAGACTCCACTATACACAATGTGGCAAACTTTCAAGATAAGATTTTGAATGGTTTGAAAGATACCTATGTTCCATGGCATTTTGGGTTTGGGGACGGCAGGATGGCAAGGGATGCATTTTGGGGACAGCAGTCAGGGAGCTATTTTTTGGGGACGGCAGTATACTCAATTTTTCTAGAAGTTTAACCATACATAATATCAAAATTAAGACAGTGACAGCAGTATAGCAGCAATAAAAAATTATTAGCAATAAATATATCATGACAGCAGTGACATCAGTATATATCATGATTCCATGAAGATAGTGACAGCAGTATATATATCTTCTAGCCTTATATTTCCTCCTCGACACTTTGCACGAATCTGTGTTTTGTGGGTATGATCTGCCTCCTCAACAGAATGTGTGTACCAATTTATGGACTTCATTCCAACTTGAAAAGGAATGTCGCCACAACTTCTCCTCACCCTATATTTTCATGTGAACTACAAGCACAAAGCAAACACATCTAGATCAAGTTTTAATGGCATTTTTATGACAAAGCATAGTGCTCCCTCAAAAGAGGCATGGCCTAAAAGGTCAACCATGCATATATAATATTTTATTGTAGTCAAATTGCAATAGCAGATACCAATTCAGTTTTAAGTATTTGCAGCCGTCATCTACTAGGATTGCATGGCTAGTTTCAAATAAGCACAAATGAACTGAAATTCAAACATACATACATATTGATTAACTACAGGCATAAGACAATAAGAATTGCTTGGAGAATTAAAGGGTTACAGTCATCATCTAACTGACCTGCACGTCTGGGATGCCTTTTAAAACTGTTTTTTTTCATAAATTCATGTATTCGTTTTTGAAAACGTGTGAAATTCCCCTTTTCCATTCAGGATGCCTGGACATTCCTGGGACGGTTGAGGGATGTCTCAGATGTCCCTCGCCACCCCTGGGATGGTCAAATGTCTTGTTGATGTTTCCTAACGTTCTGTGCCGTTTTGTGGACATCCGAAAGTTTTGGGAAAAATGGATGCCCCCTGCCATCCCATTATTTTGTTGTCTCAGAAACACAATGGGGGATAGGGATGCCAATTTCAGGGCCGGGGATCCCAGTGGAGAATAGATGATAAGGCATTTATCGTATACATTATAGAACCTTATTACATAACATTAGAGCTGAATTGAAAATTCACTTAACACACAAATTAACAAAATCTCATTGCTGTCATTGCCAATGTGCATATATATTAATTTATATATTTACTAGTTTCTATAATTATATAACTTCAGATCTACGCAGATAAATATTAAAACAATTTGCATGAAAGGTTAAGAATGGAATTCAACACACAATAGCAGCTATACACATGCTTTTAGGCTTTTACAGATGCCTTATTCACAGTCTGCATTTGTTTATCTGAGTCTTTACAGACAATGTAGCAGCTGCAACATAGAAAACAACCATGTGGTTGTCTTCACCGCATGTAAATAACAGTAAATAGAAAACATTTAACATTATGTCAAAAACTGCTTTACGACTGTGCTCACAGCAGAACAAGAAATCCATTGAAATCATTCACAAAGGTTGAAGCTTGTTTTTCTAGCATAATCAGAAATGTTATGCTTTCCAATTATCATAAAAAAAATTGTATATTCCATTCTTTTCTATTTCCTATGTATGTATATCTTGCACCTCTCTTGAGATGTAACTACATTAAAAATTTGCATTTGGAAAGGTCAAAACTAAAAGTTAAAACTTAAAAATAAAACACGTGACAGCAGATGCATGCTCTTTTATTTAATGGCAAACAATAGATGGGTGGCTTTCCTCGAGTTTTCTTTAACAGGTTATCAAGAATATAAACTGCAGGCTCAGGTTCAGGTCTATAAAGCAATCAGAACTGAGTATACCAAAATTGTTTAATTTAAAAAAAAAAAATGTTTCCCATTCTTTTTCCACCGTACTGGGGATGTTACCTATTCTTTGGGTGTAGGGGACGTTTCTTACCTGTCTCCACATCTCTGAAATGTTTATAGTTGGGGATAGGGTCAAAAGACATAGAGTGTACATAGCTTATCATATAAGCTGGAGAATCAACAATACTTCCCACAAACAAAGCAATACCTACAACTTATGTACACCCATGTGCCATCTGTAGCATAAGCAAAATCTACACCTCTACAATACTCTAAAAACTGTAGGCATTATTACAAACAAGGTTACATTAATCTAATAGTTGCTTGTTCTGTATGAAAGATTCACTATTTGTTCAGAAGTTGGCATTTATCGTACAGCTTTATTTGCTTAAGGAGTCCCGATAATTCATCAATATTGCATTTCTCAAATTTTCATCCACTCTTAGTGAGAACTAGTTTGGAAGATGATTTCCACTAGTTATCATTAATGAATTAGTCGGTCTTTTTAAGAAAAATGAAAATATATTTTGCTTATATGAATTCTCGGAATATTTTGTGAAATTTTGTCAAATTTTGCCTATTTTGCTTATTGCTTTTCACATGTATTTGGGCTCCCATATTGAGGATCCATACGATGCTAATGATTTTTTGAAGTGCCAATTATCTCGTGCAATTTCAGTTTGAGAAAGCAGTAAAACTGTTGGAATATACAATGCTTGGTAATTATTTGTAAGTAAACTATTTGTGGCTTTTGTGAATGTTGCCTTGGGATGTGTTTAAATTTCTTTTTGTTCTACAGAATACTAGGACAATGAGATAATAACTGTCTAGACGCTTATTCACTCCCATCAACTAAGACAATGTTTCCTTCTATGTTAACAATGGCATGAAAAAATTGTCATGCAATTGTTTCAAGGCATTCAATTTTCATGTCATTAAAATCTAGGAAGTCATGCAAACTGGAGAACATTTACTGTTGGGCCAGATGTTTAAGAATATTCACTGACCATTGAGCATATGGCCATCAAAGTGAACACAGTTTAGGTTTGTTGAAGATGATATATAGATGGTAGAAGACTATATACAAATGATTACAATGTCTTTTTTAAAAATATGTGTGGTGTTTTTTATTTTGACATAGAACGAATAGCACAACTTTTGTCTTAGATATAGTAGGTTAGGAGCGAACTTTGATAATTAGTTTGAGATGATATCTTAGTACTCTTACATGCCAAGTGCTACAGAACTATTAAAGAATGCTAATTTTTGATGAAATGTAGTGCTCAAAATTCAACTTTTTTGAGGAATTATCCTTAAAAATCATATCATACAAACCACAACAAATCTGAGTGTTTGCCTCAGACCGAGTGACATTTGAAACTTTGTCCTTAAAAAGGATTTTCTCAACTATATTGTTTCTAGTGGTAAAATGAAATATTTTTTTCTCTTTTTATTCTTCACTAAATGCTTGTGGCCTAAGAACTCCAAAAGCTCAAAGGGTTATTGATCTTATGTTAAGATGAATAACTCTCCTCTATGTTAGTGACTGTCCTGGATCCTTTCCCTAACCATGCTAAAATTATTCAATTGCTTGAAATTCATAGGATCGCCTGCAATCAATGTCTTCTTTTCTTTCAAAACATCACCGATGTTTGAACTCTTGTTCTTACTCATCATTGTTTCATCATGTTTGGCTAGAGCAAAATCACCATGTGGTGCTCCACCTAATTCCAAAAAAAAAGAAAAATATATTAGCTTTTAAAATAAATAAATACAAGCCTCAACAAGTGATATACCAGATTTTTGAGTAAACTAGCATAAAAGGGCATTGCTTTACAATTAAAAGCAAGACATATAAAATCAGAAGAAAAACCAGGCATATGGTGGAAGGAGCTGAAGTTGACATAGATGAGTACGATGAAGGTAAGCTACACCTAAGAAGTAAAAGATCACTCACAAAGAGTAACAGCATCAAGCCATAAAGTATTTAAAAAAATAAGGTCGCTTGCAAAGTATAATCCAACAAGCCAACTACCATACAGATGGAGAGGAAGCACATGGGTCTACTGCTATTAAACAATGTTTGTATCTGAAAAAGAGACGGGATTTGAAAACATGTAACCCTACCAAGGAAAAGCTACTTTGCAAACAGTAATCTTGACATGAAAATGTCATTTGACAAAGTATAAATACCAAAACATTAATATAAGTTAATGGAAGGAGGGAAAGATAACAAAGATTTAAAAAATAAGGGAAGATCCACAAGGCAAAACAAAATTATTAATAAAAGATGATAGGAATAATCAAACAAATTTTAAATAAAAATTGAAACCCGCAAGGTTGCTAGATGATGTACAATAATATTAGAGAAGGGGAAATTGGATTAAGATGGTTCTAAAGTGTACATTGGTATAAGAGGAAAGGGGCTCATTGACGAGCCTTAACACTACACATTCGATAAGACAGTTCGTGTACATTAGTGTTAAAAGGAAGGGAGCTCACTGATACGCGCTTAACACCACTCATCCAAAGGTTTTACATTTGATTTGGCTAACGATAACTTGTAAGTTTAAGAAAAGAACATTAAGTTTGCGCTCTCCAAGAAAACAATAAGTTTGTGCTCTCCAAGTAGTGATTAATTTTCTGTAAGTTTTGTGCTGATCAAATTTCTAAACAATGTTTAGTCTCTTTCTAGAACCTTCTACCTATGTATTTTATTTAGAATTTAGGAAAAACAAAAAGGTTATATGTGTATTCGATGTGCCAAATGTAGAATGTAGACAACAATTACAAATTACAGAAAACTGACAAGAAAAACTATCTGTTGTACTGCCATATAATCCAGAGACATAAAAATAACAATCACAAGTTACTGGAAAATCACATATGTATAATTGAATAAAAAAATCTAAAAATCACAAACTCCTGGAAATTAACAAGAAACTATCTGATATACAACCATGTAGAGTTATTTTTAAACATCAAATGGTTTAAGAGTGGAAAGTAATTTTTTGTGAATAAAAAATATGGCAACTATTTACTTTTGCGTGTAGATGAATCTTAAAATTGTCAGTTTCATGTTTGAGTAGAGTGACATGTAGTTGAAGTTGATAATTTATAGACTCTGTCTGAAGGATATGAGAGTGGTGCTATGATGGGTCTAGGATCTCAGCTGCTACCAAAAACATAAACAGCATTCTCTTCTATTACCAACACATGCAGAAGAGCTTAAACGAATTGTAAATTTAACTTTGGTCCAAACAAAATCGATTAACAGTCAAAATTATTTGTATGTGCATCTGTAAGTGAAAAGATAGACTTTCAACTTGCACAGGGTTTAAATTGCAGGTCAAATCTCTTAAACGGACTGTTTACACGAGATTAAAACACAGTTAGGCTAGCCTGACCGTAAATAGCCGGTGCATTGACTACAACCAATGCACCAGTTGTTGACATGGGAGATCCGATGCCATGTAAACAACCGATGTGTTTTATTTAATTTCTTCTGGAAGGGTATCACTGCAGGTCAAATCTTTTAAAGAGTACTAGAGAAAGCTGATCACTTGCACCTCAAATCAGAGGCATTTCGATTGCTAATTTTTTAAATTTCTAACCAAGCTTTGAGATCCCAGTTATTGTCATAAAAGATGCAATAACATTTGAACATTCAACATCAGCATTTCAAAACCATTTAAGGCTAAACAAGTTAAGTCACTTAAACAAAACAATTCTACATAAAGATAAACCCGATTTAACAGAAGCTAATTCAAAACTCAAATCTTTAAATCAGATTAACTGACCTGCAAACCAGAGCAACAATCCGCAGAGAATAAGCACAAGGGGAATAAAATGCACAGAATGCTCAGCCTTAAACCTCGGTTGCTTCTTCTCATCCTCATCCGTTGATTGCACATACCTCGGCAAAATATCGAAAGCCGCTGCACTTGCGTTTTTCTTGATCGGAGGCGGCGACGCTGTGAAGCCGTCGAGCGATCGACTCAAGCTGCTCGATCTGTACATTTTCAAAGCCCGGAAGAATCGCAGAAGAGAGAAGGTGAAATCTGAAATCTTTTTGAGCTTGAAAGGCAATGAATTTACAGCTAAAGACTTTCTGTTTGGTTGGGGTTTTAATGAAGGATTCTGTTAGTAAAACGTGAAGTTGCGCGTGACGGCTCCTTCGCCTGCGCGTGAAGAAAACAGATTGGAGGAACTTGCGGGGTTTCGAACCCGCGGCAATGGGTTCGGGCGAGTTCTCACGCGCTGTCGGCTTCGTGCTCGTCCATGAGCACGTGCATGGATTTTTAGGAAGGGTGTCATCTCGTTGACTTTCCGATTTGCGTTTGTTTGCTTCGGCACGGAATTTTCACGGTCGCATTTGTCGCCTCAACTTCTGTTTTGCTCAATGGGGGATATGAATCATGATATATATTTTTATTATTGTGCTCTAGAGCAAGCGTACTATAACAAATATCTCATGAGGTTAGAAATTTTTAAATAAATTTAAAACTATAAAGACTGTTTTCGTGGATAAGTGTGATTTAAAGGTTGGATTTAGATATTGGATTTTTGTGGGATGTGATTCAAGTTGACTTAATAAGTATCCATTATTAATAATCACATGTTAGATTTAATTTTATTTTGACATAAATTTGATTGTCTTTTGTTTTGTTTATTTATAAATATGGTTTTGTGATATTTAGATGATAGGCTTTTATATGTGAGCATTATAGTGCTCAGAATTGTCTCACGCAGTAAAAAAAACTCACACTGGAAAATTTTCTAAACTCGTCGGTTGTTCCTATCGGCGTATTCCTTGAACCTCCTATGGGTGCAAGTGCTAGTTATAAATATCTAGAAAGGGTGTTTGTTATATCGCAAGGAGAAATGTTCTCTTAGGTCAATCCTTAGAAATGTGTACAAAAGTTTGAAGATAATAGACAAGGGCCCTAGAATGGTGTATGTAGATTTGTTACTCATTTTAAAACACCAAATTGAAATGTGTCACTATTGATTGCTCCCATAATGCTCTAGAATGGGAGAGGACTTGTGATTTTTTGTCTTAGGTCAATCCTTAGAAATGTGTACAAAAGTTTGAAGACAATAGACAAGGGCCCTAGAATGATGTATGTAGAACTGTTACTCCTTTTAAAACACCAAATTGAAATGTGTCACTATTGATTGCTCCCATAATGCTCTAGAATGGGAGAGGACTTGTGATTTTTTGTCTTAGGTCAATCCTTAGAAATGTGTACAAAAGTTTGAAGACAATAGACAAGGGCCCTAGAATGATGTATGTAGAACTGTTACTCCTTTTAAAACACCAAATTGAAATGTGTCACTATTGATTGCTCCCATAATGCTCTAGAATGGGAGAGGACTTGTGAATTTCAAATGATGATAGAATGAATGCATTGAATGCCTTTAAATACTAGCACATAACATCAAATTTTGCAAAATGTGTATTTAGTTGAGTCAAGGTGGACAAAATTAAGGGGACTAGTGAAAGTGTAAGAAAGTACAAATTTGAATAACTCAATTAGAGGTACATGTGATTAACCATTAAAACTGAAACAGAACATTGATATGCATGTATAATAGCAATAAGAAATCAACACACACACATGACATCGAATATACATGGAGAAACCCTGGCAAGAAAAAAGTCCACCACTAAAGAGATATTGAGCTTGTATTAATCAAGTAGAAACATGTATATTAATACATCTCATACAATCTTCTTCAATCTAATAGCATTCTGATAGCATGAGAGTACTTGCACAATAACCATCCCTCCACCATAAAGCAATACCATAGGCCCATACATGGTCTTAAGATGCCATGGTAAAAATTCTCACGACCCACTACACGAGAGTGGTCTCCAAAATAGAAAGTAACTCCTCACACATTGACACGTCATGGATTTCGTCATAATATGACATTAAGCTCACCTTCCCATTTTTAGGCACTCCATGAGAGCAATAATTGCATTATCATCATTTATTTTAAGAAAGATACTCCATAACTCAATCTTTGATCTCTTACAACAATATCTCACATAATTCAGAATAATAATAAATCAATATCCCTCAACTCATGGGTGTCCAAGTTACCCATTCCAAGGAAGTTGGAGAGACAACATTAGACATTAGGATTGCAATTTAATATCACACTATCCTAACAAGTTGGCTAAATTTTGAATTTGAATTTTATGAAGAAAAGGGCTGAGTCCACAACTAAGAGGTCGACCATGCGACTATAGAAATGACCCTAGGTGGATAAACAATCATATCCAAGTGACTAATGACTATATTAGAGTTGTAGAAGCAATGTGATCAAATGTATAGGTAAGGCATATGTATTGAAGTAGGTGTGTGTAAAGATAAGGTAGGGGCTAAGTGCATGAGAATGTGTGTATGGATGTTTAAAGGTCAATGGAATGAACCCAACTTCACACAAGATTGCACCATTTGTGGATATGTACATATATCAAGACATTTCCTCAAAATGGGCACAAACTAAATGGAAAATGGCATGGGTATGCAAATATCACATTACACTTTGCCCCCACTTTGAAGTGCACATGAATAATAAAATGATCATGTATCTCAAAGTATGTAGCACTCACAAACATGCTCACAAAGTAAATATTCAGACATCAAAGGATATAGAAGGGGTTCCATATAAAGGAATAGACCTTGCAAAGTGTCATCATGTAAGTATGTACTTTGGTATGCTTTCTTCATAAGAGTCTACAAAACAAAGAAAAAGTGTACAATGAGTAGCTTCTATCTCACAAGTGAAAACTAGGTACAAAATAGGAGCTTGCCATCTCTTTAGGAAATAGAAACAATAGGAAAATGAGTAAAGTTAAGAAATTTTGCTTGTTTGGAAGATGAAAATGGTGTCTTTGGCTTGATAGCCATAGGATGAGACAACACATGAAGTGCAAGTCATGTCATGTGATAATGCTCTATTTGGTCATTTGATGAGTCTATTGTAGTGCTTGTTACTACCTGAAAGCTCAATATATGAATGTTAGTAACAATATATGCCTCCCCTTCAATTGGTTGTATTCATAGAATGCAAGAAATTAGAGAGGACAAATAATACATGAAATGTAAATGTAATCTAAAGATAAGCATGTAAGCATATGAGTCATGTAAAGGAATAACAATGAGTACGTTGTATGATAAGCATGTGTAACATTTAAATGATAAGGTGCCATAAACATATCTGTACTAGAGAGATGATATAGGAGGTAATGTTGCCCCTAGTATGGGAAATATAAAATGGTGATGTGGCCCTCAATGATTGAAATCAGTCGTTTAAGTACATGAGGCACTAGAGCACTATATGCCCCTAATTTGGCATCCAACAACATGAGTACACAATAGTGTAGGTAAGGTAATAAGTCCCTAGTTGATGTACTTAGGAACAAGCTAATGTGTGGGGGAATGCATGATGCTCTTGGTTAATAAGGAACACATGGTAAGAATATGGCTATGAAAGCCTAGGATGTGATAAAGGGAAGACGTGACACCCACAAATGTAAGGATGTAATCATAAAGGTGCAAAGTATACGAAGAGAAGGGATGATGCCACCCCCAATGTAAGGATGTAGCATGGTAAGCTCAAGTGTGATGGGGGAAGGTATGATGCCCCCAAAGTAAGGATAAATGTTGAGAATATTGCAAGAGAAGTGCAAATGGTACAAAGGATATGCTCTAGGAGCATGATTTAGCAATTTAGGCTCAACAAGTGACACTAAAATTGAGATGTACCTATTTAGTCTCAATAATTGACTCTAAAAGTGTAATGTATTAATATAGGATACAAGTACAATCTCTAAATAAGCATGGTATAACAATGGAAGATAAATAAGTGACTTGAAAAGTGTAATGTATCAATATAGACTCAAAATGTAGGCTATAAATAAGCATGGTATAGCAATATGAGTTCAATAGGTAGTGGTCAGAAACATGGGTAGAAGCATAGAATGAGAAACAAGAAGCCAATATGGAAAGATGAAAAAGATAAAAGGGCAAAGGCCATAAAAGCAAAAAAAAAGTAAAACCAAGTGGGTAGTCAAGTGGAAATAAAATCAAAGGTAAAAGTAAAACAAAGACATAAAGAGGATGTAAATAGCAAAGGAAAATGGGAAACCAAAATTGTCCCCCATGTGGGGTAAAAGATGTATGAAAACAAATATAGAAGGTGAAACAAGAGTGAAAAGCACAACAAACAAGGCATAATAAAAAAGGTCAAAGCATAAAAAACAAATAGAAAAAATAGGAAAAATCAAAGAGGTAAATATAAAATCTAAGTTGTAGGTATATATGGATGTACACTATGGTGATGCTCATAAATCATTGAATAGTCTTTTTAGGTGCCCTCTTTGTCACTATAGGTGTTGGCTTATCCATGAGATCATCTTGTCCTAAAAATGGTCATCCAATTTATCTTCTTGTTCTTTTGTTTGTTGCTTTTCTTTGCTTGCCTTTTCACTTACATGTACATTTTTCTTGATATTTCTTCATGCTAGGTGTAAACACATGATCAATAGGTGTAACATTAGGCACTTCCTTTCTTACTCATTCTTGCTTTTTAACTTGTGGTTGTGGTGGAGTTGTAGGCATTTAATGCACCATAACCTCTTGCTTGGGTTTCCATATAGTATTTTGTGCATGAAATCTAGGTATTTGTATTATTTTCTTCTTTTGTACCCTTATTTTATTTTTGTTTGATATGCCCTTCATTTCTCGGTACATAAGTAATTTGTTCTTTGTAGGGATCAAAAGAAGGTATATATATATCAAACCCCTTATGTCTATTAACTATAGCTTGTGTAATTTGAAGTTCCTTTGGCTTTGGGAAATCCTTATCCAACCTCTTAAATTCTTTGTAATTTATCAAAATGCATATTGCATAAATCATGTATAGTATCATGTCTCTCATAAGGTACATCTTGTGCTTCCCTCACAAATGTATCCAATGTAAAATGACTAGCATTAGATATTGGCTTTTAACGAGTCCTTCCAATCTTTATAACTTCCCTTCATGTATAAATTTGACACATTAATGTAAAACAGAAGGGACAACTTACATTGCTAAATGCATGGCCTTCTAAGCAATACACCAAATCTATCGAAGGATGGTATCACATGACATAAAACTAGTAATTCTCTAGGTCCAACTCTTAATTGTAGGATAATACATCCCAATGTGTTGATTAACATGCCATTAGTCATCTTCAATGAAATTCAGGGATGTGTATACTCTTGATGCCTAATATGAGTATTAAACAATGCTTCTTTAGTACAAATGTTATATTGGCATGTTGGATCAATAAAGAAGTAGGTAGGTGATGAATGTTTAAATTTACCCAGTATGCATAATGGACTAGAGTAATGTTTTGTGGGTCCTCATAAAAAATGTAATCAATGGTCAAATAGGAGGAGAGGACAATGTAGTATTAGACTCAACATTTCCCACAAAAGATTGCTCAAGTGACATGTCTTCGTTTTCTACATTATCATCATTATTATCCATATTATGAGCTTCAACATTGTGTGAATGATGTTGAAATGGATTTGTATAAACTTGTAATATACAATTAGGGGGTGCAATTGATGGATTTTTTATTATTGTTAACCCCTTCAATTAACGCCTTCAACTTTGATTGTATTAGCATCGATGAGATCTTGTATCTTATGCTTAATATCTATACAAGTTTAAGTGTAATGACCTTTAACTCAATGATAGTTGCAAAATGCTTGTTCATTATATACTTTAGGAAGTGGTTTGTTAGGGTCTAATGGACAACTATGAGGGATTGTAAGTAAAATAACACTCAACAAACTTTGAGGCACATCATCCATAGATTCTTGAAGTTAAGTAAATTTCCTTAAAGAATTCAATTTAAATGAAGGAAAGGTGGTGTGAGCAACTTGAACATTTTCCTTCATATTATTACCTTTCAAAAACTTGTTTGCCTTATGATATTTTGAAGGGTAAGAGGCATTTTGATTTGAAGATCCATACTTAAAAGACATTATGTGCTAGGAATTTAGATTCTACAATTTTAACATGTGCACACAAATCAATAAAAGAAGCAAAACTATTCACATACACATTGTCTTGGATTGGTTTAAGTAGCCCCTTCATAAAGATGTTTGGCAATTCACGATCATGTAAGGGGGTGATCAATTTGGAATATAAAGATTGAAAACAAATGACATTATCACTAATGTGTTCATTTGATCCTTGGGCACACTTAAATAAACTGATGACTGTTACTCTAAGGCCCACGCTAACTTTAAATTGCTTAAGGAACACTTTAGTGATATTAACAAATGAATGTATAGACCCTTAAGGAATCCAAAAGAACCACTCAATGACATAATTTTTTAAAGTGCATGGAAATAGCTTCATTAATAACCTTATCCTCATAAAAAGTCTACACATGTAGTTCCGTATGATCTTACTGTTAGATCTAGGGCACACAACTGAGAGGGGGGGGGTGAATCAGTTGTGTAAAAACTTGCTTTTACTTCAAACACTTGATTCTTCTTTGTTAGTTAACAACATATCAATTAACCATTCATGAAAGCATAAAGCATAAAGCATAAACACCGGAGCAGATAAACATTAACACATTAGACACCAAGATTTTGACGTGGAAAACCCGGTTAATGGAAAAACCACGGGGTGATTAACCCAAGGATTATTCTCTATTAGAAGAATAAGAAAAATGGATGGCACATGCCAATCAGGGCTCACTGCATGAGCACACTGCTCACAAGGAGGCACACTGCCTACAAAGAGACACACTGTCTACAAAGTGATAAGAATCACAAACTTGAACTGGAGATTGACATCTTCACCATGTCTGGATCAGTTCCATTTAAGCCCGAGACACGCCTGCTCTGCCTTTCGCTCTCTCACTATGCCACACTCATCCACAACACTACACACTCCAAAATGAATTCACAAACCTTTATTTATACAAGACATTGACTTAGGAACAATCATCTAAGTCGGAAATCATCCACAACAACATTCACAAGTCAGCAATCATCCACAAGAACATTCGCAAGATGAATAACTCATTTGATCAGCCAGTCTGAACAAGAACATCTTCATCTGGAAGTATATCTCCAATTCCGGGCTCTAACACTGATGTGGACTGACAACACGACCTCAACATGATCCAAGGACCTTCACACGCTTGCCTGAATGACCAGGTACATCCACACTTCCTCCACTTACTAGAATTTTTTTCTTCTTCATCCAGAACTTCAAGAACACAATCTATCGCCACTGTCAAACTAAAACAGGTTCTTCCAGACCTCCAAACTATGTACAAACCGAGATGACACATCACAAGGTCATCTCAAACACTTCTTCCAATCCACAGAATAGGACAATGCACTTCCGGATCTCACCGGACCTTTTTGTAACACTCTATCACTCCAGAGCATCTTCCGGAACCAGTTTTATTTGATCAATCACAACTTCTTCATATCTTCATGCGGACCTCTAAAATATTAACTGGAACATCTCAAGACTCATATCTACAAGCCCTTTAATCTGCATCCTCTGATCCTCAACCTCTTGAGTACTTTGGCCTTCTTCTCATCACTGTTATTCACTGTTCCTGATTGAGACTAATTTTCTCAATATCCTCAGCACACAGCTCATCCAATCCTTCTCATCAATGCAATATGAGTATGTTGACATCAATGACAACACTGGTTAACCTCATACTTGCAACAATCTCCCCCTTTGTCATTGATGGCAACATATGATGTGAAAAACCATCAAGACAAAAACTTCTTCTTTTTGTCACAGCTCCCCCTATCAATAACAACTCTTCACATGTCTTCTCTTCCTTTACTGCTCCCCCTTTGATCATCAACCACTTGTTTTTCACATGTCTTCTCTCCCTCTTTGACATCAATGGCAAAGAGCTCATACTTGCAATTTCAACACACCAGAATCATACTGGCTGCTCCCCCTGAGTAGCAGCTCCCCATCACCAATCCGGATCACAAGATATGACTATGAAATCCACCGGACTGATGCACATCAGTGCATCCTAGTTCATCACTGGAGGGGCCATGACCCCTAACTTCTCCCTGAGATACTCAAAAGAGTCCTTGGTAAGAGGTTTAGTAAAGATATCTGCAATTTGATCCTTAGAGGGTACATACTCCAATTTGACTTCATCCTTGTTCACTTGTTCTCTCAGAAAGTGGAACTTGATAGATATGTGCTTGGTCGTAGAATGCAACACCGGATTCTTAGAAATATTTATTGCACTTGAATTATCACAGAAAATTGTGATAGGCTCCCCATATTCTACTTTAATGTCTCTTAACATCTGCTTCATCCATAAAATTTGAGTGCAACTACCTGCTGCAACAATGTATTCTGCTTCAGTTGTAGACAGAGATATTGCCTCTTGTTTCTTGCTTATCCAAGAAACCAACCTTTTTCCCAAAAAGAATGCTCCTCCACTTGTACTCTTCCTATCATCCACATCTCCTGCCCAATTTGCATCTGTATATGCATGAAGACAAAAGTCATGATCTCTGGGATACCATAGGCCATACTCAACTGTTCCTTTCAAGTACCTAAAAATTCTTTTGATTGCCATGACATGATATTCTCTGGGATCAGCCTGGAATCTTGCCACAAGACCAACAGCCTGCATTATATTTGGTCTAGTCTGAGTGAGATACAGTAATCCACCAATCATTGATCTGTACTTTGTCCGATCTATCTTAGGAGAGTCATCATCTTTGCTCAGCTTACATCCGGTAGCCATAGGAGTGTTCATAGGCTTTGAATCTTCCATTCCAAATTTCTTCAAAAGCTCTTTCACATATTTGGTCTGAGAAATGAAGATCCCTTTCTTTGTTTGAGTAATTTGCAGACCCAAGAAGAATTTTATTTCACCAAGCATAGACATCTCAAACTCACTTTTCATCTGATTTGCAAAAGTTTTATACATACTATCTCTTCCTCCAAAAATGATATCATCCACAAATACTTCAACAATCAAAATGTTTTCATTATCTATTTGGAAATATAGATTACTATCAGCAGTACCTTTGTTGAAACCAATCTTCAAAAGATGTTTGTCCAACCTCTCATTCTATGCTCTTGGGGCTTGCTTTAGACCATACAGTGCCTTCTTTAATTTGCAGACCATTCACCATGTTGTGATAATTGAAATCCATCCGGTTGTTCAATGTACACCTCTTCTTCTAAGTCACCATTCAGGAAGGCAGATTTGACATCCATCTGATACACTTTGAAATCTTTGAAGGCAACAAATGCAAGAAATAGTCTGACTACTTCAATTCTTGCCACCGGAGCAAAGGTTTCCTCAAAATCAATCCCTTCTATTTGAGAGTAGCCTTTGCAGACTAATCTGGCTTTATTTCTGATTACTTCACCAACTTCATTTAGTTTATTTCGGAAGACCCATTTGGTTCCAATCACATTCTTGTCTCTAGGTCTAGGAACAAGATCCCAAGTGTGATTTTTCTCAATTTGCATCAACTCTTCCTCCATTGCTTTGGTCCAATTTTCATCATTGCAAGCTTCATTTGTTGTCTTAGGTTCAATCTTTGAGATCGGACAACATTTATCTAAATTTTGAGCAATATTCCTCCTTGTTTGTACCCCTTTGCTTTTGTCACCTATGATATGATCTTCAGAGTGGTTTAGAGTTACATACCTTGGAACTTTGGGAGTTTCTTGTACTACTGTTTCTTGCTCAGGCTCATTTAGACAAACCTCTTCTTCTTGATTTACCAGATCAGTCTGAATCTGACTTTCAGAGGAGGTTTGAGCTCCTTGAACCAAAGAATCATTCTGATCATCTTCATCATATTCATAAAACCTTGAGGGCTTCTCAATTCCTTCATCAACCTTCACATTTTTACTTTCTATCATCTTTCTTAGTCTCTTATTGTAACACCGGTATGCTTTGCTTTGAGTAGAGTAACCCAAGAAAATTCCTTCATCACTTCTAGCATCAAACTTTCCTAGATCTTCATCTCTTTTGATGTAACATTTGCTACCAAATACTCTGAAATATCTCACAGTAGGAGTGATACCAAACCAAAGTTCATAAGGAGTCTTACTGGTATTGCTTCTGATTTGAACTTGATTGAGAGTGTAGACTGCAGTGCTGACAGCTTCTCTCCAAAACATCTGAGGAACATTTGCTTCCATCATCATTGTCTTGGAAGCTTCCTGGATGGTTCGGTTCTTTCTATCTACTACTCCATTCTGTTGTGGAGTCCTAGGAGCAGACAACTGTCTCTTTATACCATGCTTCTCACAAAAGTCTATGAATTCACCAGATGTGAATTCACCACCTCTATCAGACCTTAGACATTTCAGTTTCAATTTGGTTTGATTCTCTACCATAGCTTTGAAGATTTTGAACTTCTCAAGTGTTTCTGATTTCTCTTTTAGAAAGGTAACCCACATCATCTGGGAATGGTCATCAATTAGTAACATGAAATATCTATCACCTTGCATACTCTTGATTCTTGTTGGACCACATAGATCAGTATGAACTAATTCCAATAATCCAGTAGAGGATTGATCCTTGCTTTTGAAAGAGACTCTGCTCTGTTTACCTAGCTGACATTCTTTGCACAAACTATTTGTAGGTTTCACCAATTTTGGAAGATCTTTTACAACCTGAGTATTGCTTATCTTGATGATGTTATCAAAATTTACATGACACATTCTTCTATGCCATAACCAACTCTGATCAACTTGAACAAACAAACAACTTTTATTAGAGCCAACTAGATGGAAGATATTACCTTTTGTTTGAGTACCAGATGCAATCTCAGTTCTGGAACTTTCAAAGATCCTGCATCTTCCATTTTTGAACTGGAGATCATAACCTTTGTCTACCAACTATCCAACACTGAGAAGATTGTGCTGCAATCCTTCAACATACAGTACATTACCAGTTTTGCTCTTTCCATCAAAAGAAATAGTTCCCCTACCTCTGATTCTACCAGCAGAATTATCACCAAACTTTACCATTCCTCCTTCATACCTTTCCAAATCTAAGAACTTGTTCTTGTCACTTGTCATATGGTGAGAGCATCCACTGTCAATAACCCAATCATCCTTTTCTTCAACTTGGGCAGCCAAAGCTCTCTCTACAACCTTATGATTGACGGATTCAGAGGATATTGGATCTTCTTCCTTGATGGCAATAAACACCCATTCATTTCTGGATTTGTTTCCTATTTCTGATTCATCATCTGTTACTCCTTCATTATCATCTTCTTCATGAACATAATAACAGTTCTTTTGGAACCTCTGTCTATCAGAATTTGACCTTGCAGATCTTTCTGGACACTTTGAAGCAAAATGACCAATCTTATTGTAGTTGAAGCACTTAAAGGGTAATTTTCCTTCATACTTACCGGATCCTCTTGGCAGTCTCTTTGCAATGAGAGCTTCAAGATGAGCTATTTCTGCTTCTTCTTCTTCCATGTCTTTCCTTGCTTGATCATACCATGATAGCTTCCTTGAAGAGTTTTCTCCCAGATCAAATCTTTATTTGCCTTTCACATAGGCACTGGCTTTGAATGCAGATTCAGTCTTGGGGGGATCATCTCCAAACTCGGTCATTTCAAATGTAGCCAGTTTGCCAGCCAATTGTTCTCTTGTGACAGTTGTATGGGCTCTGAATTCATCAATGGAAGCAACCTTGATTTTGTAGGCAGCAGGAAGGGATCTGAGAATTTTGTAAACAATCTCATTTTCATCCAGAGTTCCACCAACATTCCTAATTCCACACACCAGCTCATTTACTCTTGGCATAAAGGTAGTGATGTTTTCATCATCTCTCATCTTCAATCTTTCAAATTTCCCTTTGAGACTTTGCAGCCTTGCACTCTTAACAAACTCATCTCCTTCATGCAGAAGTTCCAGTTTAGTCCAGATCTCATAGGCAGTTGGTAGGTCAATAACATTTGAGAGCTCTGAGTCAGTTAAAGTGCTTAGAAGAGCCTCTTTGGTCCGTAGATTGTTTTCAGCATCTGTGATTTCATTTAGAGTTGTCGGACCACCCTGTGGAGGTACATATGGTTTTGTGACCATGGTCAAGTATGCTTTTCCCATACACTCCAAGTGACATTTCATGCGACCCTTCCAAAGAGAGAAGTTGGTTCCATCAAACTTCGGACTATCCTTCTTATATGACGACATCCTGGATCTCCTTAAGTAGTTAAGCTCCTTTTAGAGGAACTTGGCTCTGATACCAATTGTTAGATCTAGGGCACACAACTGAGAGGGGGGGTGAATCAATTGTGTAAAAACTTGCTTTTACTTCAAACACTTGATTCTTCTTTGTTAGTTAACAACATATCGATTAACCATTCATGAAAGCATAAAGCATAAAGCATAAACACCGGAGCAGATAAACATCAACACATTAGACACCAAGATTTTGACGTGGAAAACCCGGTTAAGGGAAAAACCACGGGGTGATTAACCCAAGGATTATTCTCTATTAGAAGAATAAGAAAAATGGATGGCACATGCCAATCAGGGCTCACTGCCCGAGCACACTGCTCACAAGGAGGTACACTGCCTACAAAGAGACACACTGTCTACAAAGTGATAAGAATCACAAACTTGAACTGGACATTGACATCTTCACCATGTCTGGATCAGTTCCATTTAAGCCCGAGACACGTCTACTCTGCCTTTCGCTCTCTCGCTATGCCACACTCATCCACAACACTACACACTCTGAAATGAATTCACAAACCTTTATTTATATAAGGCATTGACTTAGGAACACTCATCTAAGTCGGCAATCATCCACAACAACATTTGCAAGTCAGCAATCATCCACAAGAACATTTGCAAGATGAATAACTCATCCGGTCGGCCAATTTGAACAAGAACATCTTCATCCGGAAGTATATCTCCAATTCCAGGCTCTAACACTGATGCGGACCAACAACACAACCTTAACATGATCCAAGGACCTTCACACGCTTGCCTGAATGACCAGGTACGTCCGCACTTCCTCCACTTACTAGAATTCTTTTCTTCTTCATCTGGAACTTCAAGAACACAGTCTATCGCCACTGTCAAACTAAAATAGGTTCTTCCGGACCTCCAAACTATGTACAAACCGAGATGACACATCACAAGGACATCTCAAACACTTCTTCCAATTCGCAGAATAGGACAATGCACTTCCGGATCTCACCGGACCTTTTTGTAACACTTTGTCACTCCGGAGCATCTTCTAGAACCGGTTCTATTTGATCGATCACAACTTCTTCATATCTTCATGCGGACCTCTGAAATATTAACTGGAACATCTCAAGACTCATATCTACAAGCCCTTTAATCCGCATCCTCTGATCCTCAACCTATTAAGTACTTTGGCCTTCTTCTCATCACTGTTCTTCATTGTTCCTGATTGAGACTAATTTTCTCAATATCCTCAGCACATAGCTCATCCAATCCTTCTCATCAATGCAATATGAATATGTTGACATCAATGACAACACTGGTTAACCTCATACTTGCAACACTTACATGGGTGTTGGGGTCACCTTTTCCATCATATATCAAAAATAGAGGTGCCACAAAACCCATAAGTAATTGATATGTCACAATATCAAAAGATAAGAGTGTATGTCTACCTCATCCTTAAATTCATCGTTATCTTCTCCATTTGGCTTTACATCCACTCTCTTTTCTACTTGATTTATTTTGTGAAATAGTGCATCTTATCCAACCCAATAATGGCAGCACTTGATTCACATTCCAACCTAATAATGTCAATGGTTTAAGTGAATTGCTAATATTATTAGGTTGTGATAATATTAGAAATCTAAGAATGTGTGTGCCCAAGCTAGTTCAATAATACTAGGTTGAGTACACATAATCTCTAACTGTCGAGGTTAGCTAGTTGTGCTAATATAAAAAAATGAGTAGCTAAAAGTACTAAAACAATTGGATGACCCCACCTTTTATAGTAGTAAGAGGTCTCAATCAAAGTAGGTTCAATTGAACTTGCTTATGTGGTACCATAGTTATAGCCTTTTCTTATCCTATCCATATGTTGCAAACTTTATTTGTCAAAATGGCTAACTTCACATCATATGTGTTGGGGTCAACTAAAATCACTTGAAGAAATGATTTTATGTGGAAGTAGCTCTCAAAATTAAAATTTCAAAAAATATGATATATATATATATATATATATTTTATTTATTTTATAAGCAAGATAGGTCCATTACAAAAAAGGCCTCTATTTGAGACATTGGAAAAAAAGAAAACTAGGTAAAAAAATTTCAAAAAATTGCATTGCACTCCACATTGATGTCCTTATTTCAATTAAAGAATATTCCATTTTGATAAATAGACAAAGAGAATTGTGTTACAATAAATTGAGGTCTAAATTTTTGTTATACCAATTAAAAAATAATAAATAAAATATTCAATAAAAATTATTAAAAAATATGTGCACAGTAGATATTGAAGTTGTTAAAATATGAAAAGATGATTAACCCAAAAAACTAGTGCAAAAGAATAAATATCTAAACCATGGATGCAAATGATACAAAATCAAAATAGCAACATAGATTTAGTCTCCAAGAGAGTAATGCAAATAACCCAACTAACCCTAGGAATATAGGAGTTAGGAAAAACCTAGGAATATAGGAAAAATAAATAACCCAACTAGGAAATAAAAAACCTACACTAACAGGAGTTAACAATATAATTCCAATATATATTGGAAAATTTTTATTTGTACTAAAAGTTATGTGTTATGGAAAATGTCACTCACTATCAAATAATAAAAAATAATACAAATAATGATGAAAACTAACAAAGTGATAGAAAATATTTTTTAATTTAAAAAATATAGATTGAATCTATAGAGAAAATGACACAAATCACTAGTTCATGTCATATTTAAATTATTGATGGTTTGTTTGATATAACTGATAGAATGTGTCGAATATTGAAAAACACAAAGTTTTTTGGCCCAATAAGGCTAAAAGTGAAACACACTAATGTGCTTTCCCCTGTGACAAATTAAATTTTACAAGATCTCTTGTTGTTAGGGTAATGGGCTCGAGGCTCTCTAGGTCATTCTTTTTCAAACATTCTTGTTAGAATTAGATGAGGATGCATGTGGGCAAGGCTATTGTTTGTCTGCAATCTAGAATGATCAAAGCTCTAATTGGTACTCATGATTGTTGAGATTGTCTAGTATCATTAATGTTCTCATCTACCCATAGTGATCAAACTTGTCGCCTCTTGGGCTCAAGGACTTCTACAAAATGAGGATTGCTTCTCATTTGGAGAGGCTAAACAATCAATTTGTTCATGTGTCTAGTAGTCTTTGTAATTAGGATATAGTGTTTGTACAAGGATTTTTCTAGACTAGGTTATGCTATTACAAAAAAATGTCTTGTAATTCAATTGTTGTGAGACAATCTAGTGTACTAAGAGGGTGCTGCCACTATAGGGTGTCCCACTTATGGTGTCCATCTTGATTTTTGTGTGAAATCACATATGTTTTAGAAAAAATAATGATTTAAGCCTTGAGGGGTTCCATCTAAAGGGGTTTAATTGAAGGGGGTTAGATAAAACCCCCTTAATCAAGCCCCCTTGAAAAGAACCCCAAGTCTTAAATCAAACCCTTGATCCAGTCTCCTCAACACCTATCAAAATGCTGACAAAAAACTAATTCTACTTCACCTTTTGGAGGATCAAATGAAGTCATTTAGAAATTCTATTTTGTAAATATGTAGCCTTAGTATAAGCTTTCCAAAAAGTATGATTTTGAATATATTTCATTGATTATTTATTTATTTTCTATTTTCTAGTGAACATAGGTTTTTCATGGAACATCAAGGTCTCTAATCCATACATGCGAAAAAATAAAAAAATAGAGAAAAACAATTCTAAAAAATATTTGTGCACTAGGTATTGATGTCCTTGTTTTGACAAAAAAAGAAGTTAATTTGGATACATATAGAAAAACGTATGTTGTATGGTATAAATCTATGTTTGAATTATAAATAATCTCACTTAAAAAATTAATTAAAAAAATATGCAACAAAAAATTATGAAAAAATATCTGTACACTAGATATTGGTGCTACAAATCTATGTTCAAAATTTTATAATTTTATCCTTTTTATAAAAAGAGTTATGATGTATGGTATAAACATCACTTTTTAAAAATACTGTTAACTATAAAAGCATAAGTTATTAAAAGTTACGTAAAAAAATTCAAAAAATATTTATTAAAATTAAAAAATACTTTTAGAATATACACATGAAATCTCAAAAATCACTAGTTCACATCATCTTCAAATTCATAACGATTTAGTTGCTATAGGTGTCAGAAAGTGAAAATTTGGTTCAAAATGCTGATTTCAATGTCCCATTTTGGCCAAAAAGTGGGACATAGTATTGCAGTCCTGATCACCCAAGAATTTTATTATATACATTTTTTGGATTTTTGATCTTTGAGTATGAGTATTCATCTTGTGCATGTAACATGATGGATGCTAGTAATTGTCTTATTGATGAAATTCCCCTTTGGTGATTGCACGATCTTGAGTTTTTGGCTTTTCTATAATAAATCAAGCTAATGATGATTATTTGCATTGGTTTGTCTCCTTCATATGAATTAGGCTTAGTTTTGGGACAAAATAAACCCATTTCTTTAATGCTTTAATCTTTAGTTGTTTCTTTGAAATCAAATACATTAGGAATTAGTTAATATTAATTTTAGTTCTTTTCTTGCTAATAAAGGCTTTTTTTTTTAATTTAATGAACTCCTTCATTCTTTTACAAGTATTTTTCATGCTTTCAAGTGAACATGCTAAGTGTATTTAACTAGATTAACATTGTTTCTTGTGTTTTTTATAACAAACTTCATCCCTTAATTTGAACTTTTAGATTCAATTAGACCCTTACAAAATAACATTTTATCAACAACTAAAGATATTCCTACATACCTAAGATCTAGTGAAATTGAACCTTGGGGAGATATTCTAGCCTCCTTTCAAGAGAGGAGGTATCTCTTGATTCCTCCTAACATTGGCTTGTGCCATTATGTGAGCCAACAAGATTGGCCTTGCCTTAGTTTCTCTGCAAGCATAAGAGTTTGATGAACACACGCTTATACTGAGACGACGGTGAATCAATATAAGCTAATGTTTTACTTTGTCAAATTAATACTCACAATAATATCAATCACACAACTTCAACATATAAGAACACAAGATTTACGTGGAAACCCTTTCGATAGAAAACCACAAAAAATGATTGCTTATATAAAATTCTCTTACAAACTTTGTAGGCACCAATCTACAGGAGACACCAATCCTCGTTAATATTTGTAGGCACCAACCTAACAAGAGACACCAATCTCTTTGGTATGAGGCACCAACCTCCAATACAATAAAATTTTTGCCTTCTTGAATAAAACTTCTTCAATGGATGATCAACATTTCACAACACTTTCAATAAAATTTGCAACTTTGCTTCACACATTTATTCTCCTTCACAAATATGCTTTTCTTTGAATGATTATCACATTTCAACTCACACTATCATTCTTCTTTATCATTCTGCTTATAGATGATATTACATTATCCACATATACATTCTTTCTCGAATCTGCTTATACTTCCCTTCACAAATCTACTTATAACATATTATTTCTCTCACAAATCTGCTCTTAGAAGATGCACCATATATGCTTTCTTTCACAAATCAACATATTGATAATATAGCATTTTCCACCAATGTTTTCCTTCAAAATAATTCTTCTCTAAGTCTACTTAAATTCACATAAATATCATTGCAATACTTGTATTAACCTCTACCTTCTGTTCCTTTTATACCTTGTCAAATGCCCAAGAGAGGCGTCTCAATGAAGAGGGGTAACTTCACTAAAAGAGGTGGTTGCTCAAAAAACAACGATCCACTTAAAGGGTCAGTCTTATCTATAATTTATTTTACTTAATAATAGGTCGACCAACAATCAAGCTTCAAATTAAAATATAACAAATGTATTTATTCTCTAATGTAGGTGCCACCAATTAGCAAGTCGGCCAATAATTAAATAATAAGTGTTCTTGATAAAAACCCAACACTGCCATACATATGAAGTTGGACAACAAGAATATAATGAAGATATAATTAATGCTTCTCACAAAGTTGACCAAGACTGATATTTAAAGGATGGCGATTTAGTGGCCTTTGGCCTTAACGATTTACCTCATTTTTCCTTTGACAACAATGACAATTTTCCAATAGAGCTTATTGAACTTGAGGTTGTTCTTGATTATCTAGGAGAATGCAAGAGGATTACAAGTTCCTAAAATGAGAAGCATGATTGATGCAGGAGCATCCAGGTCCACAGGCGATCTCTCATCAACCAGAAACATTTTCAGGTTTTTGTTTCTAGTTTTGGTTTGTTTCGTTTCTCTATGTTGGTTTCTAGTAGCTTGCTTTAGGGAAAAACTTTAGATGCACTTTGGTCAAATTGAGAACATCACTTTGTAGAAGGGAATAATGGGTACTTGCAGTTTCAATTTGGTGAAAATTGGGTGAAAATTGACCAAGTTATGAGCGATCAAAGTTTCAGTCCTAATCAGGAACAAAATCAAAACTTTTGGGTGTTTCTGGAACACATAAAAAGTTTAACAGGTTTAAGTCCTCAAAATCTCTAGTGGGTTTATATTTAGCTTCTTTTCAAGTGGGGTTTCCTTTTATCGGGAAAATCCACCTAGCCTGGAAATCCCTGACAGTTCCTATTTGGTGCTCAGTTCTACTTCATGTGGAAACCTCTAATGACAAGTTCTTTGTTAAGGAGATCGGCGTTTCAAGGTGTTCCTGGAACACTTGAAACACCCAATAGTTCCTATTCTACTTGATATGTCTGATGGGTGCATTCAACACGGCATATTTTTGTGGAGTTCCATATCATCACAGAGTTCCTAGTAGGGTGGAAAACCTCGATCACTTGGAACAGTTCCAAGTGCCTTCAAAAAATCTGATGAAGACTCCTTTTAAAAGAAAATGAAGAAATAAGGGGTTCTAGGAACATTAGAAATATCTGATAAGTTTCTTTTCATTATTAAAGCTTCAAAACAAAAGGTGACTTCAATAGAGATCGAGTGGTTCTTAACGGGGTGGAAATCCTCAACCAAATGAAACACTTGGCTTTTGGGTGACCAGTTAACCAGAATTTGCCAGTAAGGATACCATAATATAAAAGGAATGCCAAAGACATTCTAAGAAGATTCACACACAAAGTTTGGGTAATATGAATTACTCCAAGGAGTCAATTTGCGGACATGGATTTCAAAGATTTATATTGGTGTTGATCAATTGAATTATAAGATTTACAATATGCTGCTATATATTTTAATCACCAATGTGGCACTTTTGTGGATGACGATTGTTGGTGATTTAGTTTCTACAACCGCTGATCCTTATGTTAGGAAAGGTGTCTCAACCTTGCAATTGCAAAAGGTTACTATTCTTCCCAATTTTAGTCTTTCAAATACCATTTATCTTGAATAATGGTTTAGAACTTCAAAGTTTTCAAAAGGAGCTAAAAATGATAGGGCTTACTATTTTTAGTAGGTCTACATTTGAGCACAGATGGACCTATAATTTTCCCAAAAGCTATGGAAATGCAAAATAAACATCTTGGGTGAGTTTTGACCTAGGATCATACTTGGATTACAAGATATTAAAGTTTCCATTTTTGAAACTCCCCAAAAAGGTTTAAACTTAGGTTTGAGGCACTTAGAGGTCTCTAAATGCCCAAAACATTTTTGTAATCAATGAAGTGGGTTATAGCTTGATATGGCTTCACGAGCTTTCCAATGCATCAAATGGTTTGTCAATTAGATACCCAGATCAAAAGTTATGGCCTCTAGAAGTTGGGCCTCCCATTTTGGGAAATGTGAAAACATGTTGGACACTTAAAAGAGTTGTAAAGGGCAAAGTTACACATGTTGGTGTGTGATTTGGTACTTCACAAGGCATCATTGATTGAAGATAATTTGGGCACCACTTTTGGGTGGTTTTGGTTCATGGTTTTGTAATAATTGTTGACAATTTATTGTATTGTATCTCCTATATATCAAGAGCTTGAGATGGAGGTTGTGTGTGAGAGTGTTATAGATGTTGAGTTACCTCCTGATCTTTAGTTGGTTATACTCCTGTGAAAGCTTGCTTTGCAAGTATATTGTAATCATGTTGATTTCTGAATAATATATTTGGTGGCTTTTGGAGTGTGGGTTTTTTTTTCTCTCGAAAGGTTTTCCCAACGTAATTACTATGTTATCATATGATTGCTATTTAAATGGTTATTTATTTATAATTTCTGTAACTGTTGTAAAAATCTGAAAAGTTTTGCATATCCATCCTCTCAAGATTAGTGTAGGATGTTGTTCCACTAACTTAGCTTCCTTACAAGTGGTATGAGAGCTTGATCACCTTTCATTTCAGTTGTGGGTTGTGTTTTTTGAACTAATCTAGTTTTGAGTGGGAGCTTATGTAGAAGATACTTTGTGATCTTGTTACATGAATTTTTTGATGGCAAGCACATCAGGGAGAATAGAGGTAGAGAAGTTTACTGGTAACAATTTTGAGATGTGGAAGCTAAAGATGGAGGATCTGTTAATTGATCAAGATCTCTGGGATATTGTTGATGAGAATGTTTCAAGGCCTACATATGCTACTTTGGTTGCTTAATATGATGTTATGGACTGTAAAGCCAAGGGTCTAATCAGATTATGCTTATCAGACTCTATTTTAATAAATGTCTTTGTGGAATCCTCTGTGAAGAAACTATGGAAGAAAGTTGGTGAGATATATCAAGCCAAATCTTTAGTGAACAAGATTTTCTTGAGGAAGAAATTGTATTCCTTTAGAATGGAAAAGGGTGGTTGAATTTCAGACCACCTAGAAGCATTCAATATGTTGATGACTCAATTGCCTTCAGTTGGTGTAAAAATGGATGAGGAGTAGAGATGTCATATCTTGCTTTGTTCTTTGCCTGATTTGTGGGATTCTCTTGTTATGGCTATTGGGAGTACTTCTATAGTCTTGAAAGTTGAAGATGTTGTGGGTTCTTTGCTTTTTGAAGAGATGAGGAGGAAAGTGTCCATCGATGCCAAAGAAGCCCTAAATGTTCGTGGAAGACCTAAAGAGAAAGTTAAGAAGAGAGAGAAGCCTGACAAATCCAAGTCCAAGGGGAGATCCAAATCTCCTAGAAAGTCCAAAGTTATTTCCTAGAATTGAGGTAAGCTTGGACACTTTCATAAGGAGTGTAAAGAAGAAAAGAAGAAGAAGAAGAAATTTGGTTATGATTCTAAGTCCGAGAAGGAAGATGGTGATGTGTTCATTGTAACTTTGGCCACTCATGTAGGTAATGATGCATGGTTAATTGACTCAGGTGCATCTTTCCATATGATCTCTAATAGAGATTGGTTTTCTTAATATGAAGAATTTGATGGAGGTAAGTTGTATTTGGGTGATTATTCTCATTTAAATATTGTTGGTCATGGTAAAGTTAAAATTAGATTTCTTGATGGTAGAGTAAAAATGATTAATGGTGTGTTGCACATCTTGGATTAACACTAAATTTATTATCTATGAGCAAACTAATAGATGTAGGTGTGTAGGTAGTCTTTTCTGATACATGATGCAAGATGGTTAGAGGTGCTATGGTGATTTCTAGAAGTGCAATAGTACTTCTGTGAAAAGTAAATCTATGACTACTTCATTGGAAAAGGAGAGGGTTTTATTTTCAGTGGATGGTCATGGATTTTGGGTACCTAAGTGTGCTCTTTCTTCTGAATCAAAATTTCTTGCAAAGAAGACTATATTATGGCATCAAAGATTAGGCCACATAAGAGAAAATGGTCTAAGGACCTTAAAAAATAAAAACCTTGTTGAAGGGCTGACCGATTATAATGTTGATTTTGATTTTTGTGAGCATTGAATTTGTGGTAAACAAAACCATGTTCAGTTTTACTCGAGTTCTCATAAATCTTGTGGTGTATTGGATCTTATTCATTCTAATGTGTTTGGTCCTATAGATGTTCCTTCCATGGATAATTGCAAGAAGATGGGGAGCCAAAACGGGGTCTTAAGTGGCCACTTTTTTTTTTCCCTGAAATCAAGAAATACTAACCTTGGATGAGAAATTGAGCACAGTTACACTCAAAATTTGAAGATGCAACCAAAAAAATGATCGTAGTGCTCCGAGTCTACTTTCTAAACTACTAATTTTTAAAAAAAATGGTATAGATTAAGGGGTTCAAAACAGGGATCCACAAAAATTGGTATTGTTTCTGTCAAAAAAACATAATATAGTGTGTTTTGTGGCTCCCTCAAAAGGTTAACTTTTTTTTTAGTATTTTTAAAATCGCTTCAGTGAGAAATTAGCTAACATGTAGTTTATGTCTAATTTTTCTGATATTTTTTTAATGAGTATTTGATGTTTTACTAATTTTCAAAGTGGACACATCCTAAAAAATAGAATTTTTGTCGTGCTTCCCCTGTAAATTTTGAAAACTATTTTTTGTTTTTGTTTTAATGGTGTCTAGTTTATAAAAATGTAATTTATTTGAAATTTCAATGAACGGTTAATTTATAATGAAAAAAAGACTAAACACTGGTTTTTGCCCAAAAATAGACACACAAACAAAAGAAATTAAAGATGAAAGGTTTAACATTGTCAAAATGTGAAAAAAATTACATCGTTAAATATCTAAGAGAAAACCTAACATTACCCAGGTGTTTGATTTGTTCAACCTTGAAACACGTGCAAATATGAGGGTTAGCATGAACTCAATTATGTGAAATCTTGTAGAATTTGCAAAAACACATCTTTGGATGTTGGGAAGGCACTCCAAGCCTTTGGGTTGGAAATTGAAAGCAAATCCCAAGCCTAAGGCTTAGGATTCCCAAAGCAAAATATAACGCAAGCGCATTATAACGCGCTCATGTTATGGTGTGCATTTTTTCCTTTTTTGCATGTTTGCTGGTGTTTGCCCAGTTCGAAATAGCACGAGTGCGTTATAACGTGCTTGCGTTATGTCTCCCTTTGAATGATTTATGTTTAAGTTTCTTAAGTATGTTTGATGGATGTATATATGTATATATGTATGCTTGTAGGTATGTATGTGTATGTACATGTATGCATACTTGTATGTATGTATATATGTATGTGTGTATATATGTATGCATGTTTATATGTATGTATGTACATGTATGTATGCATGTCTGTATGTATGTATGTACATGCATGTATGTATGTAAGGGTTTTGGGTTTAGGGTATATAAGGACCCGAGCCCGTATAGTTTTTAGGGTTGAGGGTTGAGGGATTAGGGCTTAAGTAATAGGTAGAGGGTAAAGGTTAGAGGTTAGAGGGTTGAGGGTTACAGTTGAAGATTAATATTTAGCTTGTTGAGTGTATAAGATTAAGTGTGTAAGGCATGGGGATTAGGGTTTAGGATTGTAACGTTAGAAAATGTCCCCTTGGGGGCTTTTCCCTCATGAGTTTTAGCTCCTGGGTCTTTAGTATGCATTTAGGACATTTTAGTTCATATTTTAACACCTCGATGGAATGAGACCTACGTTCCATGGAAAATTGGGCCTAGGTGGACCCCTTGAGCTGTACCTTGCCCAAAATAAGGGGAGGACTTGGGTGCCCGTGCCCTAGTCTTGCCCTATTTTGGGGCAACCCCAATTTTTGGGTGTCAGTTTGTGACCGTTATTAGGTCCCTTGGCCGACACGGTAAGTTTGAATTACAAAAATCTTGGCGAGAGTGTTTGTAGTTGCATATATAAGCATGCTTAGGCATTCATTTGTAAACTAGAGATTTCAATTAGATAGCAATTGTGATGTTCAAGTGCTCTCAAGGAGATTCAAGGCTTCTATTCTGTTGCAAGAGTAGACTTGTGTGTTTTGTGTGTTGATATTTGTAGATTTCAGCATCAATTCCCTCATGGCATGAAGAGCATCTTCCTCCCATGAGAGCTTCACTACAAGGTGACATAATATTATGTTTTCATCATTGATTCCTTTGGTTTTTGCCTCTACCTCACAAGGGCACACACTCTTTATCTGACAACAGTATTTAGAGACTTAAGTGTCCTCTGGGGCTTGACTGAGCCAAGCCTCTAAACACCACAACCCCCAAACCAAGTCTTGTGATTGCATGTTACAGGTGTTGCATTTGGGAAAAGTGGAGTTGCAGGAAGGATTGGCAGGCATCAAGAATTTAGGATTTGAAGAAAAGAAGGACACAAGAGCACTTCCAGGACTTGGGCGCTCGCTCTAGTGTCCTCCACATCCAAGTTTTAGGAAATAGAAGTTACAGGGTTGATCAATGTTAGAAGGAGGTTTGGATCTCGCGAAGAAATTGGCACCTTGGACTTGGGCACCTGCTCCAGTGTCCCTGACTATTCTGCTTCAGAACCTTGAAAATAGGTATTCTGTGATTTGGTATTTTACTCCTGTTTGCAAGAGCTTTTCCTGTTATTCATCAATTTTTTGTCATATTTGCATAATTAGGGTTTTAATGGTTAATTGGGCATAAGAGAAGGAAAATTAATAATTAAATTCCCTAATCCAAGTTTCCTCACATTTGTAAGTGACCTAGGGTGTGATAGTGTTCGCCACTTGACTCTAGATCCTTCAATGTTTAGTGGAGAGGCGGATTTAAACATCTAAACACTAAAACATTAACAAATCCAATTTTCCTCTAAACAAGGATATTGGGTTTAGGGTTTATGATATGGATTAAGGGTATATAAGGCATAGGGTGACTTGGGTTGAGAGTGTATGGTTTAGGTTTAATTTAAGTATAGGGTTGAGGCACAATATTTGGGGTTTAGGGTATAAGGGTGAGGTTATAGGGTATAGGGATGAGGGTTTGTGGGTGTAGGATTCATGGTTTAAGGTATATGGTTGAGGATTGGGGGATTAGGGCTTAAGTATATGGTTGAGGGTATAGGGTTGAGGGTTTAGGGACAGGTTTAAGGTTTAAGGGTTGAGGGTTGAGGGATAGGGTTTAGGGTTTACGGGTAAGGGATTAGGCTTTAAGGTATAGTGTCGAGGGTTGAGGGTTTAGGAATAGGGATAGTGTTTAGGGTTTAGGGATGAGGGATTAGGGTTGACGGTTGAGGGATTAGGGTTGAGGGTTGAGGGATTAGGGTTTAAGGTATAGTGTTGAGGGTTAAGTATTTTAGGGATAAGGTTTAGGGTTGAGGGATTAGGGTTTAGGGTTGATGGATTAGGGTTTAAGGTTGAGGGTTGAGGGTTTAGTGATAGGGTTGAGGGTAGAGGGATTAGGGTTAGGGTAGAGTGTCGAGGGTAGAGGGATTAGGAATAGGGTTTAAGGTTGAAGGTTTAAGGATTGAGGGTTCAGGCTTTAGGGCTGAGGGTTAAGGGATTAGGGTTTAAGATATAGTGTCAAGCGTCGAGGGTTTATAGATAGGTTTTAGGGTTTAAGGTTTAAGGGTTAAGTGTTGAGGGATAGGGTTTAGGGATAAGGGATTAGGGTTTAAGGTATAGTGTTGAGGGTTGAGGGTTTAGGAATAGGGATAGCGTTTAAGGTTTAGGGATGAGGGATTAGGGTTGAGGATTGAGGGATTAGGGTTTCAGGAATAGTGATGAGGGTTGAGGGTTTAGGGATAGAGTTTATGGTTTAGGGTTAAGGGATTAGAGTTTAGGGTTGAGGGTTTAGGGTTGACAGATTAGGGTTTAGGGCTAGTGGATTAAGGTTTAAGGGTTTAGGGATAGGGTTGAGGGTTGAGGGATTAGGGTTAAGGTAGAGTATCAAGGGTAGAGGGATTAGGGTTTAAGGTTTAAGGGTTAAGGGTTGAGGGATAGGGTTTAGGGTTTAGGGATAAGGGATTAGGGTTTAACCTGTAAGGTTTAGGGTTGAGGGATTAAGGTTTAAGGTTGAGGGTTTAGGACCTTGAGGGATTAGGGTTGAGGGTCAAGGCTTTAGAGATAGTGTTTATGGTTGAGGAATTAGGGTTGAGGGTCGAGGGATTTGGGTTAAGGTAGAGTGTCGAGGGTAGAGGGATTAGGGATAGGATTTAGGGTTGAAGGTTTAAGAATTGAGGGTTGAGGCTTTTGTTGGGAATTAAGGTGTCTCAACCTTTGCAAATTCCTAATTTTGTATTTATTTATCCCATGTTGAGTTGGCATAGTCGGCACCTTGTGTACATGCAATAAGATAAATTTTGGTGACTTTGGCAGCCGCGGTTTCCCCCTTGAATAATTAATGGGGGTTTGGGGGAAGCACCCCAAGACGGGGTCAAGGGGCGGAGCCCCTTGTGGGGTCCAGGGGCAATGCCCCTGGCGCGCTCCTTGTCGCGGTACAGGGCGGGGTTGAGGGGCAGTGCCCCCGTGGGGGCTCGAGGGCAATGCCCCCGAAACCTCAATTGACTTTTATTTAATGACAAGTGTTGGTGAGTATCTTTGCACGAGAGAAAGGCATCTTTGGGCGGTCAAGGGAGGTTATGACAAGTTGTAAGAGGAATAAGATATTTTTAGTCAGTGTATGACAGATTCTCTACAGCTGTAAGTGCTGTCAGTTATGATAGAATCTATGACAGTTGTAAGGTGCGTAAGAGCATCTGTCATAGCTTATCTTGGGACAAGGCGCCCACATTGGGATGGGATGTTGGACATGTGTCCTTAGGCGTGGGTTTTGGGGCATGAGTCCAAGATGGACGCCCATCTATAGAAGGTCCCATATTTGCCTTGTAAACTCTATAAAAATAGGTGCTTGGATGGGAGATAAGTAGTGTGTTTTACATATACTATTATGCTGTTGAAATATCTCCAGATTCGACATTTGAAGACTCCTAAAAGAGCATTGGCTTTGAAACTGTATTGTAATCTATTATTGTTTACTGTAATACATTTGAGCTGTGTTTTGGAGTGGGGTTTTTCACCTGTAAGGGTTTTCCCCACGTATATATTGTTTCTCTCTCTTCTGTCTACTTTCTGTGTGTGTGTATTGCTGCAATATCTCTGTTAGATGTTCTATGTTGTTGTAGTTGTAAGAATTAAATTTAATTTACATACATCTCTCCTCATTAGATTAGTGTAGGAAGCGATTTCCGCACACCTAGTTTCCTTTCAGTTGGTATCAGTGCTTGGCCAGTTTTGGTCTTAGCTGTTGGGTAGGAGTTTTTTGAGCTGATCTTAAGTTGAGTAGGAGTTTGTGTAGAGTATTCTGATTTCTATTGCAACAAGGAGATGGCAAGCACATCAGGAAGGTTTGAAGTGGAGAAGTTCAATGGCAGTAGTTTTGACCTGTGGAAGCTCAAGATGGAAGACATGCTTGTTGACTGAGATCTTTGGGAAAGTGTTAATGGAACTAAACCAACAACAATGTCACAAGATGAGTGGGATCTCAAGGATCAGAAGGCTAAGGGTCTCATAAGACTTAGTCTTGCTGATTCTGTGTTGTTAAATTTCCATGAGGAGACTACTACAAAACTACTTTGGAAGAAGTTGGGGGATGTGTATCAAGCAAAATCCCTGGTTAATAAACTTTTTCTGAGAAAGAAGTTGTATTCTCTTCGAATGGAGGATAGAGGATCCGTTGTTGAACATACGAATGCTTTCAACATGCTGGTTGCACAATTGACATCTATTGGTGTAAAGATGGAGGAGGAGGATTGATGTATGACCTTGCTTTGTTTTTTGCCAGACTCACGGGATCATCTTGTCATGGCTATTGGAAGCACCACATCCACATTCAACATGGAAGAAGTGGTTTCTTCGTTGTTGTCTGAAGAAATGCGGAGAAAGTCTTCTGAGGTAGCCAAAGAGGCCCTTGCAGTTCATGGAAGACCCAAGGAGAAAGGGAAGAAGAAGGACAAGAAAGTTTAGAAAGGTAGATCCAAATCCCGTGGGAGATCCAAATCTCTTGGAAAGTCCAAGGCTCTTTGTTGGAACTATGACAAAACTAGGCATTTCCAAAAGGAATGCAAAGAGGAGGAGAAGAAGAAGAAAGCTCCTGATTCGGATTCTGATAAGTCACAAGATGACAATGATGCTTTCATCGCAGCCCTGGCAACCCATGCATCTGATGATGTGTGGCTAATTGACTCTGGTGCATCATTCCACATGACCTCGCATCGAGACTGGTTCACTAAGTATGAGGAGTTTGATGATGGAAAGGTGTATCTGGGTGACGACTCTCATCTAAAGATTGTTGGTCGTGGAAGAGTCTCTATCCGATTCCTTGATGGTCAAGTGAAGGGAATCTCTAGGTTATGCACATCCCAGGCTTAGCATGAAACCTGCTTTTTGTAAGTAGTTTGAATGATGCAGGTGTGTAGGTTGTCTTTTTGAAAGAAGGATGCAAGATGACTAGAGGAGCTATGGTGCTTGCTAAGGGTACTAGGAGAGGTACTTTGTTTTAACTGGAAGCATGCATTTCAAAATGCAATAGTTCTTCTGACTCAAGAAAGAGGGAAGCAATCACTTCATCCCCACCATCTGAACGAGCAGTGAAGAAATTTGTTATTTCTAGTCTTGATGGTTGTAATCGTGCATTAGAAGTTAAACTTCCTGCTGAAAAGACAATGTTATGGCATAAGAGATTTGGCCACATTGGTGAGAAGGGTCTGTGTACCCTAAAAAATAAGAACCTTGTTGAGGGGTTAGATGATTGTAATCTTGAGTTTGACTTTTGCGAACATTACATTTATGGAAAACAAAACCATGTTTAGTTTTACTCGAGTTCTCATAAGTCTTCTGGTGTGTTGGACCTTATCCATTCTGATGTGTTTGGTCCTATTAATGTTCCTTCGTTATCAAGGTCTGTATATTTTGTAACTTTTATAGATGATTACAGTAGAAGGGCATGGATTTATTTTCTCAGAAGCAAATCTGAAGTCTATAGCAAGTTTAAGGAGTTTAGGGCCTGTTGGTAATTCTTCTGAATCAGCATTAGGATTTGCCACTTCTAATGCACAGGCAGATTCAGCCAACTGAATACAGGAGGTTGCGTGAGCTCCTCCCCTTCACTTCTGGTTCTGCCGCACCAAGGGGGGTATCCCTATAACTCAAGATGTAACCTTGACTAGCTCAAAGATAGAAAGATCTAACTTGACAACAACATGCAGAATACTCTCATGTATGGACCAAGATCTGCATGATAGATCACAAGGCTGGCAACATTCTTGGACATGATGTCTGGTTGGGTATGACAGCATGCAAGGGGTTCCTAATCCTACTCCTACAACTAACAGGTGGAGGTATGAAATGGTTTGATATGAATTTGGATGCAAAGCTGGACATGGTGTATAACACAAGAACACAACATGATTGGTGCCTATCTAGGGCTTGGAGTCGGTAGACATACACCTGTGAATGATCAGCATGAATAGCTAAAACCGGATTTCAGGGGGATACACATGATATCTGCCTTACAGATATCTCCCAATGAAGAGTGTTAAGTTATCTCTACTTATGGCATCCCTACTGCAGTATACCCTTCCCAATGTTCAACCTGAAAACAGTTTAATCTTCCCCTTGAGCAGAGGTTAAAAGATCAGACATTCAACATAGGAATTCTATGCTCTAGAATCTAAACATTACGCAAATATCCAGATCCAGAAGAAGAATACATGCAATACTGGAGACAGAATTAACACAACACATGCTAAGACAGCATTACTCATATAAGATCAACCATGAAATCAGTGGATTCATGCCAAGTCCTACAACAGGAGATACATAAACTCACAAGTTAAACTGTACAGAGCAGCCAGATCAGCTGGTTTTGGATTACAGAGCCAAAAATCCTCAACTTTCAACAACCTTGAATGAATAACACCGTCTGCATTATATAGCAGGAGGGTGTATTCAGCATTAACTACCAGGTTGACCAAAAATCCCGCCAGATATACAGTATCATAAAAATGGCGCTCAAACATTAATGCAGCAGGTAGGGGAGGAGACAGGAAGATTTTTCGAGCCATGCGCCACCGCCTAGGGATCCAGATCTTCAACCGGGTACTAGATCAGCCCACGCCATCGCCCATACCTCTGCAACAATAGCCATTAATGGCGCACCAACCCGCGGCCTTGGGAAGAACATCAGACAGTTAATCGCAACCACTTCCCGCCGAGATTCATCATCATGATATTTCGAATATGCAGGATAACATTATCCCACATGCACCCCGCGATGACCTCTTTAACACTTTATATACTAGGTCATGAGCATATATGATGTCGGTGCTTTTGCTCCTGACGACACTAGTATAAGACTTCATCATCATCATCCTCCAGCAGCATGATATCCTGTTGCTCGAAATATCACCCTGACGTCAGCATCATATCGCAATACAACCGCATGATAATCGCCTTCACCTGCACAACCGGATCCATCGGAGGAACATCCTCCTGCTGAGCCTATACCAAAAGTCTGGCCGATGAACATCCTGATGACGTCATCATCATATCCTACTGACGTCATCATCATATCCGCCTACTGCGCACCTCCTCATATCCGGATGACGTCATCATCATGTTTGCAAATATCAGGGGATCTCCACAAGATGATCTATGTTAGAAATATGACCCCCCCCGGACCTTGATGACGTCATCATCATATCAACATCAGGATGATATTCGGAAGACAACCGGATATTTGGAAATATCATCCTGATGCACTAACATCATGCTGCACTGTAGCTCCGCTATAAGATCAGGGCGAAATATGAATATGATGATGCTTGAAAAGATCACCCCCACTAGATAATGCACGAAGCTGGCAAGCGGATATCTCCTTAATATCAGCATCATCATGACGCTGGAACAAACATACACCCGGGTGATATGAAAATATCACCCCCTCCTTCGGAAATATCATGATGCAGATAGGCAGAGAACCGGATATCACCCTGATATAAGGATGACGTCAGCATCATCAGGATGACAAAACAATCGAACAAGAAGTGATACAACATCATCAGGATGATATTGACTAAGATCATCCTGACGTTCAAAATATGATGACCCCAGTGAATATCGGGTCGCACTAAGAACTCTTCAACAACATCATCAGGATGATCATAACCAAGATCACCCGATGATAAAGATATCACCCCGGTGAAATATCATGAAGGCAGAAAATATGATGACCCTCGCAAGCAACACGGTGATAACTGGAAAAATGATGATGATGACGACGACCCTTAAGAAAAAGCAAGTCAGGTCGAACAACTTAGAGAATAACCCCTTCAGAATATCGGGGCAACATCATCATCATGTTTGGGCAAGGCGATAATGGAAGATCACCGGATACTCGAGAAATCACCCCCGCAAGCAAATCAGGGCGCACTGTAGCTCATCAGCATCATCAGGATAATAACCAAACATCACCCGATATTTCAATATGATGATGACGATGAGAAACCGGTCGACAGAGAACATGATGATGCTGACCTTCATCGGAACAAACATGATGATGATGACCTCCTCCTCAAGAAAATATGATGATGCAGCTGAAAAATACTGAGGAGGTCCAACACTTAGAGCATTTTTTGGATACTTAGGGAGAGCGCCTACATGAAAATTGCTCAAAAAACTGCCAGTCAATTCAGGCGCTAACAGGGCCTTTGCTGAAAATTAGACTGGTAAAAAGATTAAATGTTTGAGAACTGACAATGGTGGTGAGTTCTGTTCTATAGAATTCGATAAGTATTGCAAGGAGCTTGGGATTGAAAGACATAAGACAACTCCATACACCCCGCAACAAAATGGAGTTGCAGAGGATGAACATGACATTGATGGAGAAGGCTAGGAGTATGCTTAGTGGAGCTGGCCTAGAACAAAAGTTTTGGGTTGAAGCTGTTGCCACTACTTGTTATCTTGTTAATAGATCTCCTACATCAGCTCTTATTGGAAAGACACCCAAGGAGGTGTGGTCTAGTAGAAAGCCTTCAATAAGGCATCTTCGTGTTTTTGGTTGTGAGGCATATGCACATTTGCCTAGGGAGAAGCGGTCAAAATTAGAGAACAAGGCTGTTAAGTGTATCTTCATTGGCTATGGTGTTGGTGTGAAAGGATACAAGCTTTGGGACCCTGTGGCTAAAAAAGTGTTGTATAGAAGAAGTGTCATCTTCAGAGAGCTTACACCTTCTTCCACTGTTTTGCAGCTAGAAGAAATAGTAAAGAAAGAGGATGTTGTTCAGTTTCCTGCTACCCCTAAGAAGACTAGACAGAAAGACAATGTTGGACCTGATGATGAGGAGAGCTCTAGCAGCTCTGAAAGCTCAGATGAAGAAGCTAAACCTCAACCTCAACTCTTGAGGAGGTCTACATGGATAAGAAAGCAACCCGAAAGGTTTGGTTTTACATTGCTTGATTCTAGTTATGCTTATGCTTTGGTTACTAACAGTGATGAACCTAGAACTATATCAGAGGCTATGGACATGAAAGTTGCAGGTTCCTGGAAGGAGGCCATGGAGGATGAAATGGCTTCTTTGGAAAAGAATCAAACTTGGGACTTGGTGCCTTTGCCTCCTGGACGGAAACCCGTTGGATGCAAATGGGTGTTGAAGAAGAAATTTGGTGCAGATGGTAGTATTAAGAAGTATAAGGCCAGATTGGTTGCGAAGGGTATTCACAAGTGGAGGGTATAGATTATGGTGAGATCTTCTCTCCCGTTGCAAAGCTGACATCCATTCAATTCCTGTTGTCTCTCGCAGTAGCTTATGACTTTGAGGTAGAACAAATGGATGTGAAGACAACTTTCCTTCATGGTGACTTGGAGGAAAAAATCTACATGTCATATCCAGAGCATTACATGGTGAAAGGTAAAAAAAAATTTGGTTTGCAAACTTAAAAAGTCTTTGTATGGTTTGAAGCAATCCCCTAGGAGATGGTACTTGAAGTTTGATGCCTTTGTGTTGTCAGTTGGATTTGTGAGATTGAAATCAGATCACTGTGTGTATTATAAATTTGATGGTGATCGTATTCTCATTGTTGCACTATATGTTGATGATATATTGCTCATTAGGAAGGGTAAAACTATGATTTCTGATTTTAAATCTCAATTGTCAGCACAGTTTGAAACGAAAGATTTAGGGGCAGCTAGGTACATTCTAGGAATGGAAATCAGAAGAGACAGAACCAACATAAAACTTTGGTTAAGCCAGAGTAAGTATGTGAAGACTGTGTTGGACAGGTTCAGCATGGCAGATTGTAGACCATTGTGTGTTTCCATTTCCTTGGGGACAAAGTTATCTATTAAGGATTGTCCAAAATCTCCTAGTGAGGTGGAGGACATGAGAAGAGTACCTTATGCTAGTGCTGTTGGCGGTTTGATGTATGCTATGGTCTGTACAAGACCAGACATTTCCCAAGAAGTGGGAGTCCTTAGTCGATTTATGGCTAATCCTGGATGAGTTCATTGGGATGCAGTTAAGCGAGTGTTTAGATATTTGAGGGGTACTTTCAAGTATTCCATTTGCTATCATGGTAATGTTTTAGGACCTCCACATTCTATTGATATTTGTGGATTTGTGGATTCAGATTGGGCAGGTGACATTGACAGTAGGAGATCCACCAGTGCTTATGTGTTTACACTGTTTGGTGGTGCTATTAGTTGGATGAGTAAGCAACAACTTGTTGTTGCTTTGTCCATGACAGAAGTTGAGTATATGGCAGCAAATCAGGCTTGTAAGGAAGCCATTTGGTTTAAGAGATTGTGTTCAGATATTGGTGTTGATGCAGCTCAGATCACGATCAGTTGTGATAGTCAGAGTGCAATTTGCCTTGCAAAGAATCCAACTTTCCATGCTAGAACAAGGCACATTGATGTTCAGTATCACTTCGTACGAGACATGGTTGAGGATGGAAAGGTAAATTTGGAGAAGGTAGATACTTTGAAGAATGTTGCAGATGCATTGACGAAACCAGTGGGCACAGAAAAGTTCAGATGGTGTTCGGAGTCTATAGGCCTCTTGGCCCCTAGCAGTTAAATCTTGTCATTGTTTTCGGACCTTGCAAGGTGTTCGACAAGTGGGAGAATGTTGGGAATTAAGGTGTCTCAACCTTTACAAATTCCTAATGTTGTATTTTATTATCCCATGTTGAGTTGGCATAGTCGGCACCTTGTGTACATGCAGCAGGATAAATTTTGGTGACTTTGGGAGCTACGGTTTCCCCCTTGAATAATTAACGGGGGTTTGGTGACAACGCCCCCAAGACAGGATCAAGGGGTAGAGCCCCTTGCAGGGTCTAGGGGAAGCGCCCCTGGCGCGCTCCCTATCGCGGTAGAGGGTGGGGTTGAGGGGCAGCGCCCCCGTGGGGGCTCGGGGGAAACACCCCTGAAACCTCAATCGACTTTTATTTAATGACAAGTGTCGGTGAGTATCTTTGCACGAGAGAAAGGCATCTTTGGGCGGTCAAGGGAGGTTATGACAAGTTGTAAGAGGAATAAGATATTTTTAGTCAGTGTATGACAGATTCTCTTACAGCTGTAAGTGCTGTCAGTTATGATAGAATCTATGACAGTTGTAAGGTGCGTAAGAGCATCTGTCACAACCTATCTTGGGACATGGTGCCCACATTTGGATGGGATGTTGGACATGTGTCCTTAGACATGGGTTTTAGGGCATGAGTCCAAGATGGACGCCCATCTCTAGAAGGTCCCATATTTTCCTTGTAAACTCTATAAAAATAGGTGCTTGGATGGGAGATAAGTAGTGTGTTTTAGATGTACTGTTATGCTGCTGAAATATCTCCAGATTCAACATTCGAAGACTCCTGAAAGAGCATTGGCTCTGAAACTGTATTGTAATCTGTTATTGTTTACTGTAATACATTTGAGCTGTGTTTTGGAGTGTGGGGTTTTTCACCCGTAAGGGTTTTCCCCATGTATATCTTGTCTCTCTCTCCCTTCTGTCTACTTTCTGTGTGTATGTGTATTGCTACAATATCTCTGTTAGATGTTCTGTGTTGTTGTAGTTGTAAGAATTAAATTTAATTTGCATATCTCTCTCCTCATTAGATTAGTGTAGGAAGCAATTTCCGCACACCTAGCTTCCTTTCAGCTTTAGGGTGAGGGTTAAGGGATTAGGGTTTAAGATATAGTGTCAAGGGTTGAGGGTTTAGGGATAAGTTTTAGGGTTTAAGGTTTAAGAGCTAAGGGTTGAGGGATAGGGTTTAGGGTTTAGGGATAAGGGATTAGGGTTTAAGGTATAGTGTTGAGGGTTGAGGGTTTAGGAATAGGGATAGCGTTTAGGGTTTAGGGATGATGGATTAGGGTTGAGGGTTGAGGGATTAGGGTTTAGGTTTGATGGATTAGGGTTTAAGGTATAGTGGATAGGGTTGAGGGTTTATTGATAGGGTTTAGGGTTGACGAATTAGGGTTTAGGGTTGATGAATTAGGGTTTAAGGTTGAGGGTTTAGGGATAATGGTTGAGGGTCAAGGGATTAGGGTTAAGGTAGAGTGTCGAGGGTAGAGGGATTAGGGTTAAGGCAGAGTGTCGAGGGTAGAGGGATTAGGGTTTAACTTGTAAGGTTTATGGTTGAGGGATTAAGGTTTAAGGTTGAGGGTTGAGGGTTTAGGGATAGGGTTTAGAGTTTAGGGATAAGGTATTAGGGTTTAGGACCTTGAGGGATTAGGGTTTAGGGTTTAGGCTTTAGGGTTAGCATTTAGGGTCAAGGAATTAGGGTTGAGGGTCAAGGGATTAGGGTTAATGTAGAGTGTCAAGGGTAGAGGGATCAAGGATAGGGTTTAGGGTTGAAGGTTTAAGGATTGAGGGTTGAGGCTTTAGGGTGAGGGTTAAGGGATTAGGGTTTAAGATATAGTGTCGAGGGTTGAGGGTTTAGGGATGGGTTTTAGGGTTTAAGGTTTAAGAGTTAAGGGTTGAGGGATAGGGTTTATGGTTTAGGGATAAGGGATTGGGGTTTAACCTATAAGGTTTAGGGTTGAGGTATTTAGGTTTAAGGGTGAGGGTTGAGGGTTTAGGGATAGGGTTCAGAGTTTAGGGATAATGGATTAGGGTTTAGGACCTTGAGGGATTAGGGTTTAGGGTTAAGGCTTTAGGGATAACATTTAGGGTTGAGGGATTAGGGTTGAGGGTTTAGTGATAGGGTGTAGGGTTTAGGGTTGAGGGATTAGGGTTTAGGGTTCAGGGAATAGGGTTTAAGGTAAAGTGTTGAGGGTTTAGGATTTAAGGTTTAAGGATTGAGGGTTGAGACTTTAGGGTTTAGGGTTAAGTGAGACCTAGATGGCTAAGGACATATGGAGAGGTAGATAAGGAGTGACTGAGAGACATAGAGAGGGGAGAGGTAGAGAGGTGGGGGGAGAAATAAGTGAGATATAGAGAGGTGAGAGATATAACATGAGCTAATGGAACTAGTGATGAGAGATATTGTAAAGGTGCTATCAAAGGTGAGATAGGCACAAATATTTATAGGCACTCATTTCTATCATATTTTGCAATATATCTCACCTCTAGCTACTTGGCACTTCTTTTCCATGACAACCTGGTAGCACATTATAAAGAGACTACATTTAGTTAATTCACTTCATAAGTTTCAAAATAAAATACCTAGACCACTACAAAAAGAAGGATGATGATCCCTTGAATTATGCACATGCCAATCCCTCCACTTCTAAAGCATCAATCTACTGGTATTTGGATCAAGGAACCCTCAGTAACACATGAACTCTCTGAACTCCTTTTTGCTTTAGACACATACTTTTCTATGGATCAATCTATAGCAGGCCAAAATGCGCTCGCATTTTGGCTTGCTATACAAATGATAAAAAGGCCTGGACCCCCGTGATCCAGGCCCACATACTCTATTTTCTTTTGTTTATGCGCATGTTCTGATAAAAAAAGTGTTTTCATGCTGTTGGGAAGTTCACATGCACATTTTGCACATTCTACCACCTTTGCATGAACTTTCCACCACCTTTTTCTATTTTTCCAACTTAAGGAGGAAATAACATAGTTTTCACATCGAATTTGATATATATCAATTCAAGTTTCAGTTTTTGTAGTGTTGCAATGTTAATTGTGATTGAATTGTAGGAATTTAACATTATAGATTGGTTAATAGTATTGTTGTTACTAATTCTATTTGAGTGTTATTCAATTTAACTTTGAAAAGGAAGCAAGTGGTGAAATACTCAAATTGTTGAGGAGTTTGATGCAAGAAGAAAAAAAACACTACATAATTGGGTACTCTCTCCATTCAAATCTCCATTTTTTATGTATGTCAAGTCTTTACATGCACGTTCTTTACATTTTCCTTAATTCTATTTGATTTATTTTATCATGCTTTATCATACATGTTTATATCACTTGTATGGTTTACATATTTTGTGTTTATATCAGTCTCATTTTTTGATTTTATAGTTCATCTGCCTTGTCCATGCTTCCACATTTTGCATACATGTCTTACATTTTACATTTATAGTTCATCATAGTTCTTACTACCCAAAGAGCTTAGTCATCACACACAAATGTCCTTATAATAGACTATGTTTTAAATCAGTTCATGGTATGCATAATAAAAGATATCTCAAAGGTCAACATTAATTAAAATAGACACAATCATGATATCATTGTTAAGTCCCTTTGCATAATGAACCTTATAATACAAACTCATTAATGTCTATCTAATGAGATTCAACCTAGAGGACCTCATGCAAAATTCCATCATGTGTGTTTCCTTTAAACCTACATAGATAGCCTTAAGTGAAATCTCTAGATTTTATTACTCAAGAATCCATAAGGTCAACCTACAATCTCACATGGTGCCATGTATATTTTCTACACTCGGGATCTTTAATAAGTATGTGCAATAATGAATTAAATAGACCTTAACATACTGTGATGTCAAATTATACAAGAATAAATCCTTACAATATATAAATATACAATCCCTTAAGCATAATGAAATACTATTATCTTGTCATAACAAGTTAAAATACAAATGAATAGGTGACAAGATCATACATTTACTCTTCTACATGATGATTGTATGTACATTTTGTATGAAGGGTTGAATGACATATATTTCGGTTATTTGTATGGATTCATTTCTTAGGAAATAATATTTCTCTTTATCATGCTATAGATAAATTTTTCATCATGCCGAGGAAACGATCAAGAATTAAACCAACATAGGAAGAGATAGAAGCTAAGAATGCAAAGAAAGTAGTGGCTATGAGGGAACTTCGTGAGAAGAGGAAATTGGACACGATAAATGAAGACATGCCAATTGAAGAGGAACTACAACAATCAAAAAGAGATATGGTATTGGCAACACAAAGGGAACGAATGCAAAAACTTCCTGTTGTGAGAGATTTGAATACCGTAGTTGAAGACACGTCCTCTACCGCAAGTCAACATGTAGGGACACCATCTACTGCATCTCAAGTTGAGAGTACATCATCACTCACATGTGAGGAAGGAGGTATGCCATCGTTCCCATCTCAATCTCAAGGTATGTCATCTATTCCATCTTCGATTGAAGGTATGCCATCTAGCCCATCTCATTTAAATATTGATGAAATTCCTAATGTTGAGATGAATTTACCTATCTTAACACCACCTACAATTTTGCATAGAAAGCCAAAGTATTTGATTGATATTGATGAAAATATTTTGTAGCCAATGGAAGGTAAGATTCTAAAATGCACTTGTAGAAGATATGCTCATAAGATTTGGAGATTGTTCTTTGAAAAGTTAAATGAGACCGTAAGATGTCAACTATTCATTGAAATGATGTGAAGTATAAAGTATAGGTCCATCATGAAGATTATTGGGTTGAGAACATCAGAGGCTTCATGTGAAAAATCTATTGTTAAGAATCTAATGAATGCATATGAGAGTGTGGGTAACACCTCATGCACAAAAGATAGTAATGCAACATGACGTGTCATTACATCGACTATAGTAAGTAGTCAAATGAGGAAATATCGTCTCATTAGAAAGACGAGTCAAGCATTGAGAATTAATAGGAAAGCTTTATCAAGAGCCATTGGATGGCACCAAAGAATTGAGGACACCAATGCCAATGAATTATGGGCGTTCTCAGGGAAACCACCACAAAAAGATAAACTAATTGTTGAAGTATCGAGACCACTAATTGAAGAATTTTGGAAGAATTACACAAGGGTATCTCCGAATCAAAGGGATGTGGTAAGAAGGAGAATCGGTAGTCAGAACCATGAGCCACATCCAAAGCATTTTTTGGATATGACTCAAACACAATTTTTAGGTAAATTTCTAGAGATGTATCCTCAAATCAAAATTTCTCAAAGATATTTTGAAATGCTAAAACCTTTCTATGTCAAGATAAATCACACATGCACTACTTGTTGTTGTAAATTACATATTGAATTTTCTAACCATTTTGATGTTTATCGGTCTATATGTTTAGATTTGCATACTAACAATGTTATGCAGGATTGTGGAATACATGCCCCACCAACATCTTCAAGAGACTTCATATCAATAATTTTATGTGAAAGAGAGGAAGGTCAAATATTCTACAGGAAATTATGCTTGGATGACACATGTCAGCATTGCAGTGGCTTGCAACGTATGCCAATATGTGAACATATGGAAAGAACACATGCGGTTTGAAATGAACTAGTAGAGTTCAGAAAGTATAAAACAATGACATACAATACAAAAGATAGTAAAGAAGCAAAGAGGTGTGAATTGGTTATTCAAAAGGTTCTGGTGTATCAATTTATGTCTATATTTCGTGACAATATAGTGTATGAATATGCAAGACATGCCCATAGAGATCGATGGTTGGACTTGCAATTCAAGTCATACAAGGACACATTTCTAGTTGGTAGCATTGTTTCAGTCGTCAACTTTGTAGAGAACTACAATCTACAGCCATAGTGTGAGGTGTAATCAAAATATTACAACTCCACACACATTTCTATATTTGTGCACATCGCATTCATTCATGTGAATGATAGTACAGAGGATGACAAAAATATCATAAGGGAGTATCATTTTTATATTAGTGATGATTGCACACATTCTACCGAGTTTATGTAAGGTTTCTTTCAGGTGTTCTATAATGATTTGGCTAGAAGGGGCGTATCATTTAGTTAGCATATCATATGGTTGAATAACTATGCATCACAATTCAAGAACTCATAATTTCTATTGGCTGAGCAGGAGGCATAATATTACAGGTGTTCAGCATATGTGGATCTTTTGTGAGGCCGAGCATGGAAAGGGGGAGCATGATGGTGCATGAGCATGTATCAAAAGAGCCATAGCATGAGAAGAGTTAAAGTACAAAGACAATGTAAAGTTGACATATGCAAAATCAATCGTCGAGTGGTGTAATGCTTCGATGGGTCCAGGTAATGAAGGTAAGTCTTCGGTTCATATATTTTTTTGGTTGATAGATGATACTAACATTGCACCATATGAGGACTATTGTACATCAAAAGGATCAAGTGAGCTACACTCTTTCAGAAGCTCAATTGCAGGTTCATGGAGTATCCATATGCAGAAGATGACATGCTTTTGTTCTTCATGTACAATTCAAGCCTGGAATGAGTGCGAGTCAAAGGAGTGGGTTGATGAATGCCGGTTAAGTTATCTTAGCCCACTTGACATGTATTGACCCCTGACGACATTAGAATTGATGGAGATGGAATCATCAGTTGACTTTGACCACATATCTGATCTAGTTCAACCAGGTAATATATCTACTTGCATAGTTTTTGAAATTCCTAATGTTATCTTACTTTGTAGTGTTTTTGTAATGTTAACTAATTTCATCTAATTTGTTGCACATATCATTGTAGGGCATGTTTATGCAGTTATTGTAGATGAAAATAATGAAGAGGGAACAAATTACTACTTATGTTGTTGTGTTGAGGCCAAAAAGAAATTGAAGGCCCCAGTTACAGATGGAGAAAACATCGAATACCCTATAGGCTCAGTGGTTGTTACTGGAACATGGCTTAGAAGGTACCCACATAAGAATGTTAATGTTTGGCTATTTCAGGACTTTGACACACATCAAAAGATTCTTCATTACTCAAACCTTGTCGTGGCATCCAATGTTCATTTGATACAATTTCAGAGCATACCTTTGAACAAGACCTTGTGGAAGGTGTGTGAGTTTGACCACGAGGCAATACTTGACACAATAAAGAGTAGAGTAGACCCGGATGGTTCATTGGATTAATTTGTAAGTATTCACATTGATTTTGTAAAGTCATGTTACATTGATTTGTAAGTATGCATATTAATTTGTAAGTTTACATAGGTTTGTTCTTTTTTATTTGTTGCTACATTTTTACACATATACAGTGAATATTGTGATGAATATGTTTGTCATTTATGTCAAAGTGCTTGGATGTTAGTAATTGAGTAAGGAATGCATACTTGTACAGGTCTATTGGTTGTTTATTGTTTGATGATACCATTATGCTTTTAGGATATGTTGTTGGGTTTTGTGATATAAAGACACTTGCTTCTTCATAGAGTATGTGATGTGATGCACATAGTTGTATGAACTTAACAAGTAGTGGTATGAACTTGACAAGAAGTGGTATGAACTTGATTTGTTTGCTATGGTATAAATTTGATGTTTGCATCATCATCATGTTATGCTTCATGGGGTTAGATCTAGGTGATGGATGCAGTTGATCCTTATTGGTCTTAATCTTGTTCACTCATGTTTCACTCATGTCATAGGGTTTGGCTGTTAGTTCATAACATTCATGTTTATGATGTTACAATAGCAGGACATAGTTGCTTATGTCATTGGTTCATGCCATTGGATCATTGGATTTGGTTGTGGTTCTTCATCATAAGATGTCATGCTTTCAGGAGTTAGATTGGGTTGTGGTTCTTTTTCATGACATGAGTTTGTTCATGTCTTCATGCTTCTTTGTGCTCAATGTCTTCAGTGTTCTCAATGTCTTCATGTGTCAAAGATTTCTTCAGTGTCCTCATGATGTTGATGTTGATCACAAAATATGGTGTTAAGGTCATGTTGATGTTGATTGATGAGTTGTGGTTGTTGTTGGAAGTTTTGGAAGTCTAAAGGATGTCACAATGGCAGTGTTCATATCACAGCTGCAAAGGTTTAAACATTCAAAACTAGTTAGGGTTTTTAAGTTAAAGTTATTAGTTATGTTTTAAACCCTAAGAGAATTATCTTTAAAGACCTAGTTTGGTAAGTTTTGTTTCTATTATACTCTTTGTTTAATCTAAGTAATACCTTACACCCATACCAACGATATTGTACCGGTGATATCCCTGAAGAGTCCAAAGTGCAAAAATGCATCAATCTTTGACGAGCTATTAATCAGAAACCATGACACTTAGAAACATTCTATCTAAGGAAATGCAATCATGTAGAATCCCTCTACAATAACCTATCTCAATTTTTGATATCTTTGAGGCGTTTGCCCATGGTGAAAGGTTTTCTGCTGCCCCAAAAATCGTCAGGAGGCAGTGTAAAGTTACAAAGGGGTGTAACTTTCATCCTGCTCTTGATGCGACTAAACCAATGATTCCAACGCGTCTAGATGGGTACCTTTAGGCTAGGCATGGTCATGTTTTGCATCCAAACATACCGAAACAGTTCGAGCTACATTGTACCAGTGATATCCCTGAAGAGTCCAAAGTGCAAAAAAGAAACAATCTTTGACGAGCTATTACTCGAAAACCATGACACTTAGAAACATTCTGTCTAATGAAATATGATCATGTAGAACCCCTCTACAATAACCTCTCTTAGTTTTTGATATCTCTAAGGTGTTTGCCCATGGTGAAAGGTTTTCTGCTGCCCCAAAAATCATCAGAAGGAGGTAGTGTAAAGTTGCAAATGGGTGTGACTTTCATCCTACTCCTGATGAGACCAAAATGATAGTTCCAACGCGTCCAAATGGGTACATTTAGGCTAGGTATGGTCCTATTTTGCACCCAAACATGCCGAAACAGTTCGAGCTACATTGTACCAGTGATATCCTTGAAGAGTCTGAAGTGCAAAAAAACAAAAATCTTTGACAAGTTGTTACTCAGAAACCATGACACTTAGAAACATTCCATCTAAAGAAACATGATCACATAGAACCACTCTACAATAACCTCTCTTAGTTTTTTATATCTCTAAGGCATTTGCCTATGGTGACAAGTTTTCTGTTGCCCCAAAAATCGTTAGAAGGAGGTAGTGTAAAGTTGCAAAGGGGTGTAATTGTAGTCTTGCTACTGATGTGACCAAACTGACAGTTTCAATGCATCTAGATGGGTACATTTAGGCTAGGCATGGTCTTGTTTTGTACCCAAACATGCCGAAACAGTTCGAGCTACATTGTATCGACGATATCCCTGAAGAGTCCAAAGTGTAAAAAGGCAACAATCTTTGACGAGTTGTTACTCAAAAACCATGACACTTAGAAACATTCAATCTAAGGCTATGGGATCATGTAGGGTCCCTCTACAATAACCTCTCTCATTTTTTTATATCTTTGAGGCGTTTGCTCGTGGTGAAAGTTTTTCTGCTGCTCCAAAAATGGTCAGATGCATGCAATGTAAAGTTGCAAAGGGGTGTAGCTTTTGTTTTGCTCCTCATACGACCAAACTAACTATTCCAACACATTCAGATGGGTATGTTTAGGCTAGGCATAGTCCTGTTTCGCACCCAAACATGTTGAAACAGTCCAAGCTACATTGTACCTATTATATCCTCATACATTGCCTTTTCTATTACTGTTATAGTCTTGACATGTCCACATGCATCTTATGGTTGTTAACATACTTGTTCTAGTAGCCAACATAGTCATGGATGAACTGCTTGATCTTTTATCTTGGTTCACCTTGACTTTGTTCTCTAGTACTATCTTTGTAGGGTTTGTTTTAGTCCTTCAATGCATTGTTCCATTGTTGCAATCTTAGACCCCTATTAGGCTTGAAATAGACCTCTGTTAGGCTACTCTCCTAAACCTTAATATCATCTTCATGTTTTCATATCCATGTTGTTCAACCCTCATCTTCTTCCACCTTTAGGTCACTGTGTTATTAGGCTTGAACTTAGACTTATGTGATATTTGTTCAACCCTCTACACTTCATGGCTCTATCATTATGTAATGATCTACACTATCATTATGTAATGATCTGCATTGCACCTATCTTTCTTATCATATTTCATAGCAATCTTGCAAAGAGTTGGGGTAGTGGTATACAACCTTCTGCGAGATCATTATAATGTCGTAACAAGGCTTTCAATTAACAGGTTTTTGGGTAGGGAATTGCTTTATGGAATTAGAGTCAAATTAGTAAATGTGATGACATGATATATATTAACATGGTGAGATGAAAAGTATACATTTATAATAATAACCACATTATCAAAGGGATTGTCAATGACTTATGGAAGCCTATAGACCCAATGTTATGTTGCATACTCAAATTAGGTAAGACTCAATGTACTCTCATAACCTCACCTTATATGCAAGAGGAATTACATTTAATAACCACAATGGTCATCAGGTGCTCATAAGCATATGATTTTGACTATCTTATTCAAGACAACAAACATACTCTTTGCATCCCAATATGGTATAATAACAAGGAATTAAGAAATATTTTCAATTGAGCAACTCATAAAGAATATGGATCAGCATACCAAGGAGCAACCATAAGAACATCCTTTTGGAACATAGGGAATTGCAAATATCTATGTTACAACAATCAACCTCTTTTCAATATACCAACATGAGATATTTGTAGAGTATTATTTTGGTTATATGATGCACTCAAATTGGGCTAGCAAGACCAAATCATGGTATTATAATGCCTTTTGGTCACTGAAAAAAAAACAATAAGCACAAAGATGTTTCACAAGAGTTCAACAACATAGAATACAATAATTACAAAACTACTAAAAAAAGATGCATTGAAATAGCCAAAAAATATGGTTTCATTTATGTAAAATGGGATTGCTAGGGAAAACCATAGAAGGTGTTTTTATACATTTATTTCAGTCCCCATATAGTCCTCTACAACTAAAACTTAAGCATATACACTCAATAAAATCATTTTACAAGCTCTAACACAAGTCCTTCGTGAGTTTAATGGCCATAAAGACCAAGTTAAAATGAGTGTAGAGACCGTTTAGACACTCACAAGGTATGGGGGTGTCCCATGCTAAAATTATCATATAAATATTATTGCAATATCTCCTTGGTCACTTACAAAATTAGATAGAGTTGTTTGTGAAACTATGAGACATGATCCTTAGTGTTGTGCAAATGGCACATGATCCAAAGGGTTGTGTAAGATTTATAGGGTGTCTTTTGAATTGCACAAAATGATTCCTATCACTATGTGAATTATGCATGGTGCAAGGAACCATGAACTTTGTATTGGATCAAGTGGCATTGTTTAGGTGGCACATGATGCAAGGAATTATGCACGAAGTTGTACATTGCTATGTGAGTGACTAAGGCTAACATGCAAGCTTGTGCAATAGCATGCAGGTCATGATGTGAACAAAAAAACTTACTTTCTATTTATCCATTTAACTAATTTTCCTTTCTCTATTTTCTCGGGCATGTCTAGTTTTGAGAGACTAAAACTTTCAACCCAAAACTCAAATTCTCTTATCATCAATTGGGATGGATTCTTTGACAATTAAACTTTGAAACCTAGAGACATACAAAAATGATCTACACTGCACCTATCCATATTACATAATGATCAACAAAAATGATTTGTATTAACCAAATATCCATATAGGCATACATCAATATCTTTCGATAAAACTATAACGTATATACAAAATAGCCATATAGGCTTACAGGAATACCATATAGGCATACATTGTCAACTATATGCAATACAAAATATATGTCCACAAATGCCATAAAGGCATACAACAAAGGAACATAATAAAAAGTCATTCCCCTCTATCTAGTGAAGAGAATAAATCATGGGCAGCCTTTGATTTTTGAGAGGATGGAGACACGTATGAGGGTGGTCTACTACGAACTTGAGGGTTGCTCCTCCTATTTAATTGTTCATGGATTTGTAGCTATTACAATAAAAAGTATAGAAATTAATATATAGAAATTATATTATAAAAATAAAACATTTAACAAAATAATCACTTACCGCTATCTAAAAATCTATCTCCTCATTTGCCTCAGTACCAGGATTAGGCTGTGGCGATGTCATGTCCTATAGAAACCATCTAGATAGAAATTAAAACTCAAATCAACAATCATTTGATTTTTCAAAACTACACAACTATAACAACGAATGTAATTTGAAATTTACTAATTTGCCTCATACCCCCACCAAAGGCATGGAGCTATGAATTGCAGAGGACACACCAAGCTCCATTGCCCTATGAACTTCAGGAGGTGTCTCCACAGCCTGCATCATCTGAAAATAAAACATTGTTAGAATATATTAGGCTCATGATTCAAGATTCTAGTAACACCTCTTTGCAACTTAGAATGTCTTTGTTTTGACTCTATCCAAACATTTAGTGCCTATAACAGTCCTAAGTTTGTCCCAAACAACATTTCATCCTGCACAACTCCCTTTATGACAATGCCTCCAATGATTATGACAATCATAGCTCATAAATGACAAAGAATCTCCTTCGCCAACTTGGTCATGCATTCTTGTACAATCATAATCTAGTCATTATAGCACAATTTTCAGAAGTTGCATGAAGACTTCAAGGGTGCTTACTGTTGTAACAATCAAGGACTGTCATGTTCATGAGAAATTACATTAGTAACAATAGTGAGGGATGCCATGACAATCAAGTGGGTTATGGATGTTGTCATCATGATAGAATCCTAAGGTTTATTATTTTGTTATTCAAATATTGAAGATTCCATGTTGAAACCCTAGGGTATTGTTTGAGATTATTATCCATTTTGAAAATTTTGTCATATGCATGTGTGTGAATGTCAAGGTGGTGTAAATTTGAGTATTGTCTATATGGAATATGGATTAGAGCATTTGGTTGAAGTTTTTAGGCTGTCCTAACAATCTTGTTAGTGTAAGGAAGTACCAATCTATCATCCAAGAATGCAAACATGCCACATACATGATGGACTATACCACTACTAAGAAGGTTTTCCTTCAAGTCTTCCATATGGAAAATCGGTTACCATATGACTATTATGCCCAACAGTATAGTCATTAGTGACTGTCCATATTATGCTAGGTTCATATTTTAGGTTGCTAGGCAAGTTTTGAAGGACTGTCTTGATGTTCTTAAAGTTACACAGTGTGGTCATCAATGCAAACATGGTTATAAGCCTTTGAAATTGTCATTTCTCAATGCTGATCAATTATTTATGACTTATAAATAACACAATTATGTTTTCAAATTGAAAATCATATGCTATATATCCAGGGGATTGTCATCATGGGGGTTTTAGTATCTTCATGGGATTGATTATTGATCCAATGCTTGAGAATTTTCCCAATAAGACCTAACGTGCACGTTTCTTTCCATGACAATGGAAGAGGGTTTGCCACTCAGCAAGAACACACATCATTCATTTTACAAAAAGACTATTATACAAAAGAGTTACCCAACCACCTTGTGATAGTCATGTTACTAATTAGTTATAGCATTCATAGCATAGAAAATGGTCCAAGGCCCTATCACTGAGTTGAAGACGCTATCCTTGTGCAAACTTTAAAGGTGTTGCCATGCAAATGTTGCATAAGACTGTCATAGATAGGACTATCATAAAAATGGTTATACATTTTTTTGACCTCATGTTTTGCTAGATTATTATCATTTATTGTTTAGGGATTGTTCATATACCTAACTCATGGTCCTCTCATCACAAGAACAGTCTTGATAGCTGAATTAGTATGCAAAATACCATGTAGACTGGCCTAGAAGACTGTCACAAATAAATCAACAATAGGACTATCATAAGTTTAGAGGCATCCATGGCATCATTTCCATCTTCTTGTCATGGCATTCCATGAGACCATATATCTTTGAGGCATTTTTTCAAATAAATATATTGTAATTGAAATTTTGTCATCTATCAACATCTAGCTATTAGTTATGCAATGTCTAGTAATGCTTTGAGTTTGAAAGATGTGCAATGCAATGTAGTCAACGATATGAATATAAAATACAAAAATCTAGTAAGTACAATTCATTAGTTAAACTATTTATTTTATTACCTGAGTGAAGCTTTGAACTCCACCACCACTGGTAGTGTTGCCGTGAAATATTCAAGGTTAACCTATTCAACATCTAAAATCAGATATTAGAATACCATTCATATAACAATACTATTCACATGTAATATTTATAATTGTTTACTAGTTACATACCTTGGTAGTAGATGTCGTAGTGTAATATGCAAGTGGAGAATTGCTTAAAACTGCATTAATGCTATGACCTTGAAATTTCATTAAAATCATCAAACTAAATTAGTTAATCTTGCATTTCAAAAATGAAATTTAATAAATTAAATTCAATGAACTTACTAACATTTACCTGAGTATCAAGACCAAAAGTCTCAGTCAGGAGGGCATCTATCATCACCATTTGCTTAGCTGTAGATGTAGCCTGCGCACCTGCGTCTCAACTATCCGTGGGGTCATAACCACAGGCTGACCCGCAAGCCTGACAAGTATGGGGTGGAAACCTACTCCTTGAACTCTCCCCCAGCCCACGTTGTGCTATAGGACTGGCATGCTCTATGATGCTCTGGGTCAAGGCACTAATGGACTAAAGTGTCTTGACCTCAACACTCTCCTTCACAATGGAAGGGATAGACACGTGCTCATGGGCTGGTCTGGTGAGTGCTCATCTCGTTGGCCATTGTGGGTCAACACGTGCCCCTGGTCTATCCTATGCTGACCCCCATCTCTACTGTGGAACTCTTGCATATCAAAATAATTTGGCACTTTATTTTTGACAAACTCGTAATAGAGTTTCCTCAAAAAATATTGTGGAACCTCATTATTATTGCATGGAGGATGGTCAAAAACCATCCACCACCTTTACCCAAAATTGTCCCTTATCGCTTGGTTGTTGCACCAATGGATAGGGAACCTCTTGCATGTAAAGGGTAGAGGTTGATTTGTTCATGGGTTTGTGAAAATGGAACACAAGTCCAATTTTGTAATTTGTTCATTTTTAACTTGTTCATAGGACAACATGTTTGCATAGAAATCTCTAAATTCTCTCCTCTTTTCTGACCAACTAGAGATTTACATGCTAATTGAATCTACATTTGATAACATAGATTCAAGAGATTGAGCAAGCATGGATCAATGCAAGGTTGAAGTTGCAGGTTCTTTCAACCTTCCAATTATGTCCTCGAATTGTTTTTTATTATTTTTAATTTGCCCCATTATATTTTCTTGTGTTCCAAGGGCATATTGAGGAATGAATGGAGGTGTTTGTTGTCGAGGTTGTTCTTCAACAGGTATTTGCTATTTAGGTGATGGAGGATTTTATGAATTTTCAAGAGGAGGTGCATTATCAATTCCTGTAAATGAAAGAAATTTATATCAAAAAACTACTTAAACCTACCTACTTAGCAACAAATTCACACAAGAAATCAAATAGAGCTTACTCCTTCGGCCTCCCTAACATCGTGGCGGCATTTTGACGATGAATCGGTGACGAATTGTTGACGATATGCCCTTCAATAATGTGAGCGCACTCTCCTTTGTCTCCAAGCCACCGGTTTGCTATGAAATATAATGAAACTGTGAAATGAAATGCAGATTTTTTTTAAATAGCAGAGCATAGCGCGCTCACGTTATGGTTTGGTGTTGCCGAGCCTTAGGCTCAACATCATCAAGCCATAACACGAGTGCGATGTAACGCGCTCGTGTTATGGCTTAAATTTTTTTAAAAAATGTTGGCTACTTTTTGGCCCCCTAACTTTTTGTACCCGCCCCCATTGAAAATTCTACATATTTTGTTTCATTTATTTATGATTATAGTAGAAGGACATGGATACATTTTCAAAAGAGTAAATCTAAAGTTTTTAGTAAATTTAAAGAATTTAAAGCAATGGTTGAGTTGCAGACTAGAAAGAAAATAAAATGTTTTAGGACTGACAATGATAGTGAATTTTTCTCTAATGATTTTGATAGATTATGTAAAGATTGTGGCATTCAAAGACAAAAGACAACTCTGTATTCTCCATAATAGAATTGAGTTGTAGAAAGAATAAATATGACATTGATGGAGAAGGCTAGGACTATGGTTTGTTGGTGTGAACAGGGATGTTTCCTATCTGATTTTCCCCTTTGTAGTGTGAACAAGGAATATTGTCTAACTAGTTCCTAGTTAGGACTTATTCACACATGTTCACATGTTGACTAAGGTATTGTCACATTTAATATTTGTGGCACTAGTTGTCTCATGTCATAGCATTAAGTCACTTGTCATCTTACAAGTTTGTCTTACATGCATTTATTAGTTGTGTCTAGGTGCACTTATTATTTGTGTCATCTAGTTTTTTTCCCACTATGTCGGCCTTATGCCTTACCTCTCAACCTTGCCTATATAAGGAAGGTCTCTCATTGTCCACAATCAATTCAATTGTAGTCAAGCTTTGCATCTTGTAAATGTTATACATCATTATTCTTGACAATAAAGCATTGTTATTGCTTTTCTCTCTTGTTGTGGAAGGTTGTTATGATTCCAAGTGATCCTGGGTGTGCTTGAGTCCATTATTGACTCTTACATGGTATCAGAGCTACAAATCTGCAATTTCCTTCCCTCTTTTTCAAGAGTTTCTGCCAAGAGCTAATTTTTGGTGCAAAATGAACTATGCCATCATGATAAGAAGGCACCAAAACCTAGGGATTGCCTGTTCAAACACCAAAATCAAAGCAGTTTGATTTTTCACCATTTTTGGGGTTTGCAAATTTTCTTCATCAACGAATTTCTATACAATCCGTATGGATTGGTACCATACAGACCGTACAACTTCTACAGTCAGGGCGTACTCCCTACGTAATCTTCATCTAGCGGGTGAATTTTGTTTTTATTTTTTAGTTTTTTAAAATTATTCACCATAATTTTTTTTGTAGGTCCTTGCGTCAACAGAGTACAGACCCCATGCAAGGCAGGGTACTCGTAGGTATCAATGAGTAGTGTGGGGGTGCCATGTGGTGCAAGCCCCCCACATAATTCTTCAACTAGATAAATCCCTATTGTTGGTGACTAATTCTTTACCGACCAGCGAATCCTTGGAATATACCCTCAAAATTACCTTTAAACTACATTACCTCTTAGAAAGTAGTTTTGACAACCTGAATGACGGTTTCAACTCTTTGAAGGTGGTTTTCGAGATTCTATCAACAGTTTTGTGGTGAATAGAATATTTGGCAAGAAGGATTATGTTCCATCCCTGTACCTGCTAACGTCAGTAGGGCCTTTGCAATTTTGCCCCTCCTTCTATTGGATTTTTCATTTTGGTAGTCAAACTTTGAAGCCTCATATCTTGCTCATTTTTGCTCCATTCTTGAAGATTTTTTTTGATTTGGGCTATAATTTCGCAGGCTTCATAGTGGTACAATAAGATTTTGATTTTGGTATCTATTTTTTTCTAGAAATTGTAGATCTTCATTGCCGTTGCTGAGCAGTTCCCTTTTTGGAGCTTTCGGGGCTCCATTTGGGCTCCTACTATAACATTTTTTGGTGAATTCTTTTTAAAGTGCATAATTTTTTGAGTACTTCATAGATCTATAATTTGTTTAAACAAATTTTTCTTAGAAATTATACTTTCAGTTATAGCCTATTTTTGGCTTTTGCATTGTATTAAGATCAAAGACCACTTTGTTATTTTGGTTTGTGGCAATTGTAATTGCACTTAGTATAAAGTGCCATCATCATATTTTGTTGGGGGAGTTCTCTTGATTGAGTAAATTTGAAGGGGGGGTAATCTTGTGCTTTTCTTGGATTGAGTCTCTTGATTGGTCTTGTGTGTGACTAAAAGGAGTAATCGTGAATATCACAAAGCATCCCGCTGTAATTGAATTAAACAAAGGGAATTATAAGTCTTGGAGAGATGGTATGCTGACACATTTTAGATGGCTAAATCTTCTACCCTATCTCTATGAACTTGTTCCTCAACCTGAGTCATTTGATAAACTCATAGTATGGTATGAAATGAATGGTTATGTAGCAGGTTTTATTGGTCTCTTTATTGACTTTGACACATTGAGTACATTGACATGGATTTCTTCCCCTCATACTCGTTGGACCAAAATTTAGGAGATATATGGAGATCTTAATATTCCACTATTCCTAAAGGATCCTGTTATAGATTGTTTAAAACCTCTTGATATTTTTCTACCAAATGATTTTTAAATAGCTATGAAGCTTGATGAATGGGAAAAACTTGAATATCTCGATGACAAAGACTTCTCTTTATACTCCTCCTTTAGAGACTTCATGCACTCCAACATTAGCAAATATTTCAAATGTTCATACTAAGCCATCTTGTGTGGACACATCTTCATCACTTGTTTCTCCATCCGAGTCCAGTGTTTCTTCTTCCATGACTTCTAGTGATTCAGTGCAATAGGTTCACATTGATCTTCCTAATCCACCTCATTGGGATTTCTATTTATTAGACATTTCAGACTTGGAGGACACATTTGAGGGGTTCTCTCTCCTCTTTGATGATAGTCATAGCACAACTGTTGTCAACCCATATTTGTCTTTGGATATTGATTATTTTTAGTTTCCACTTGGTTTTGGATTGTCACTTTCATCAGTTAGGCCTAGAACTCTTGATTTGATTGTGGCATCTTTCAGCATTGACATGGAGACAAATGAACAATTTTCAGAGACATGAGACTTTTTCCCTCATCTCTTATTTTGGAGTTGTAGTTTCTTAGAGTGGATCATTTTATTCCCAAGGGGAGAAATGTTGTTTGTCAGTTTTGGATCCTCTTTGTTCTTCTTCTTCGAGCATTCACCATTAGCATAAGCACTACTTCATTCTAGGGAGGACATCTTGTCTCATTCTTTCTCTCTTATGGGGGGTTATTGATTGTATATTTGTGATGGATGATGTATTTGGGAGGTAATGAGTCCTTCTTCCATCAATTTATCACTTGTACATGTTTGTTTTTTCTCTTTTGGAGAGGGTTTTTTCCTACGAGTTTTTCTCCTTTACTCCGTTTGTGAGAGATCTTTTGTGCATGGGTACCTAACATGGCTTTGTAGCAGGGACCCATCTTTACATCTTTGCATTTGTCTACTTCTCCCTAAGTTACACTTAAGGGGGGGTGTTGGTGTGAACGGGGATGTTTCCTATCTGATTTGCCCCTTTGTAGTGTGAACAAGGAACATTATCTAGCTAGTTCCTAGTTAGGACCTATTCACACATGTTCACATGTTAAGTTGACTTAGGTAGTTGTCACATTTAATATTCATGGCACTAGTTGTCTCATGTCATAGCATTATGATACTTGTCATCTTACAAGTTTGTCTTACATGTATGCATTTATTAGTGGTGTCTAGGTGCATTTATTATTTGTGTCATCTAGTTTGTTTTTCCACTATGTCAGCCTTATGCCTTACCTCTCAACCTTGCCTATATAAGGAAGGTCTCTCATTGTACAAAATTAATTCAATTGTAGTCAATCTTTGCATCTTGTAAATGTTATGCATCATTATTCTTGACAATAAAGCTGAAATACTTATCAAATACTCATCCCACAAAGTTGTATATGAAAGACAATAAAAAACATGTTAAGAAGCCATATGATGAGAGGCTCTAGAATTAAGAAGCCATTTACCTGATCTAGAACTTGTACTTGCACAAAGTGCTTTACCTTTCTATTTGTGTTACATGCTTAGTGGTGCTGGTCTAGAACAAAGGTTTTGGGCTGAAGCTGTTGCCACTGCTTGCTACCTGATTAGCAGGTCTCCTACATTAACTCTTGTTGATAAAATGCCTATGGAGGCATGGTTGGGGCACAAGCCTTCAATGAAACATCTTAAAGTTTTTGGTTGCGAGGCATATGCACATATGCAGAAGGAGAAGTGAACAAAACTGGAGAACAAGGCTATGAAATGTATCTTCATCGAGTATAGTTATGGTGTGAAAGGATACAAGATTTGGGACCCTATTGCACAGAAGGTAATATATAGTAGAAGTGTTATTTTAAAAGAAACTAAGCCTTATTCTGTTAGATTGCAGCCAAAACAAAGTGAACACAAAGATGTGATTCAACTCCCTTTGATGCCTGAGAAAGTTGAATCGAGGCCCCTAGATAGACACAAAATTAAGGAGAGCTCATCTAGCTTTGAATCTTCAAAAGAGGAGGAAGAACCTCCACCTCAGCTTGTTCAAAGGTCTAAAAGGCATAGACAACCACCTGAAAAGTATTCACCTGATGAATGGAGATGTATCTTTTCTTTGAATACTAACATAGATGAAAGCAAATATGTAGAAGAGGCATTAGCTACGAATGATGCATAGTCCTGGAAGATTTCTATGGATGAAGAAATGACAGCTTTGACAAAGAATTATACATGGGACCTAATACCATTACCTGAAGGACCAAAACCTATTGGTTGCAAATGGGTGTTCAAGAAAAAGATTGGTTCGGATGGAGGTATTAATAAGTATAAAGTACGGTTGGTTGCGAAATGTTACTCTCAAATTGAGGGTATTAATTAAGATGAGATATTTTCTCATGTTGCAAAAATGACATCCATTATTAGATTCTTTCTTTCTATTGCTGCTGCTTATGATTTAGAGGTTAAGAAAATGGATGTGAAAATGACGTTCCTTCATGGTGATTTGGAGGAGGATATTTATATGACACAACCAGAGCACTATGTGGTGAAAGGTAAAAGTAATTTGGTTTGTAAATTGAAGAAATCTTTGTATGGCCTCAAACAAAGTCCTAGGATTTGGTACCTGAAATCTGATACATATGTGTTGAGTTTGGGATTTGAGCATTCTAAATCTGATCACCGTGTTTATTATAAATCTAATGGTGATCATTTCTTGTTTATTGCATTATATGTTGATGATATGTTATTTATTGGTAAAGAGAAATGATGATTTCAAAACTAAAGTCTCAACTTGTAGCTAAATTTGAAATGAAAGATCTTGGTGTAGCTAAACACATTCTTAGGATGGAAATAAGAAGAGATAGAGTGAACATATAACTATGGCTTGGCTAAAGTATCTCAATTCAATTTGATAGATATTTAACATGTAGGATTGTAGACCATTATGTGTTCCTTTTACAGTTAGAATGAAGTTATCTACTTCACAATGTTCAACATCCCCATTAGAGATAGAAGACATGAGCAGAGTGCCTTACCAGAGTGTAGTCAAAAGTTTGATGTATGCTATGGTCTGTACTAGACCAAAACTTGCCCAAGTAATGAGAGTTCTTTCCAAGTATATGTCTAATCCTGGTAGAGTTCATTGGGATGCAGTTAAAAGAGTCTTTAGATATTTGTGGGTACGTTAGAGTATTCCTTGTGTTATCATGGTAATTTGATAGGAGACACACATTCCATTGATATTCATGGTTATGTGGATTCAAACTGGGCAGGTGATGTTGATAGCAAGAAATCTACCAGTGCTTATGTATTTACTTTATTTGGTGGTACAATTAGTTGGATGAGTCAGCGACATGCTGTGGTTGCTTTGTCCACTACTAAAGCTGAGTATATGGAAGTTATTCATGCTTGTAAAGAAGCCATTTGGATCAAGAGATTGTGTTCAGATATTAGAATAAAACAAGGTGCAATGAGAATTTATTGTGATAGTTAGAGTGCGATCTACCTAGCTAAGATCTTGACATTTCATGCTAGGCCCAATCACATTGACGTACAATATCATTTTGTCAGATATATAGTTGAGGATGGTAGGGTGAATCTAGTTAAGGTAGAGACTTTGATGAATGTTGTAGATTCATTAACTAATTTTGTGAGCACAAAGAATTTTAGATGGTGTTCGGAGTCTATGGGCCTTTCGGCCCATAGCAATTAAATCATGGTGTTGATACCCTCTTTACTCTTGCAAGGTGTTTGACAAGTGGGAGAATGTTAGGAAACGTACATCTAAACCTTGCAATTATAGAAAGTTACTATTCTTCCCAATTTTGGTATTTTCGAATACTCTTTATCTTGAATAATTATTTGTCCAACTTTCAAAGTTTCCAAAAGGGGCTGAAACTGATAGGGCTTACTATTTTTAGTAAGTCTACGTTTGAGCACAGATGGACCTAAAAATTTCCCAAAACCTATGGAGCTCCAAAATAAACATCTTGGGTGAGTTTTGACCCAAGATCATACATGGATTGCAAGATATTAAAGTTTCCATTTTAAACTCTTAGAAAAGTTTCAAACTTAGGTTTGAGGCACTTAAAGGCCCCTAAATGCCTTAAAATTTGTTGTAAATGATGAAGTGGGCTATATCTTGATAGATCGCTTCATGAACTTTCCAACATATCAAACAGTTCATCAATCAGACACCTGGATCAAAAGTTATGGCCTTTAGAAGTTGGGCCTCCCATTTTGGGAAATGTGAAAATGTGTTGGACAATTAAAAGAGCTGTAAAGGGGAGAGTTACATGTGTTGGTGTGTGATTTGACACTTCACTAAGGCATCTTTGATTGGAGATAATTTGGGCGCCACTTTTGGGTGGTTTTGGCTCATGGTTTTGTAATTACCATTGACGGTTTATTGTGTTGTAGCTCCTATATATTAGAAGCTTGAGATGGAGGTTGTTTATGAGAGTCTTATAGACATTGAGTTGTCTTTGGAACTCTGGTTGGTTATACTCCTGTGAAAGCTTGCTCTACAAGTATATTGTAATCTTGTTGATTTTTGAATAATATATTGGGTTGCTTTTGGAGTGTAGGGTTTTTCTCCCAAAAGGATTTTCCCACGTAATTACTATGTTATGGTATGACTACTATTTATGTTTATTTTTGTATAATTTTTGTAACTATTGTAAAAATATGAAAAGTTTTGCATATCCCTCCTCTCAAGATTAGTGCAGGAAGTTGTTCTGCTACCTTAGCTTCCTTACACCTTGATGACAGTTTAACTTCTCAAGATGACAATATATAAGTAAAAATCATGTATTCTAAAGGTGGGGGGGGGGGTCTTTTGGTTGGCATGTATCACCCTTGTAAAGGAGTTTTCTCATTGCCCTAAGAGTTGGCCTAGAGTTGCATTGTTCTGAGAGTGGGCCTGGGAGTAGTCTTTGGAGAAGCATTGTAATAAGAAGAAGACTGTAATGTTTTGCATTTTGTATCCTTTAACATTGCACATAAATAAAATATTTTGAATTTGTTGTGATTATGGATATTGTTGTGATATAGAAATTTATGTTTATGAGTTGAATCAATTCAAATGAAATTGTATTGTTTACACTTCCGTTGTGTTGTTTGGCTGCAAGGTTGGGATGTTTTATAGGACCCCCTCACCTTGACTGCATCAATGACCTTCATATTCTTATCCAAAATCATGAAAGAGATAGCAATAAAGATCACCTTGAAGGACAAAGTTTATAAGACTATGTGAGTTGCTAAATCATGTTATCAATAGAAGTCTTCATGTTTTGTGTTTAACTAATTAAGTTGGGTTTACAAGTAGTCATAGAGTCAGTTGTAAAAAAAGAAAAATGAGAAAATCTACAACATAGAGGAGGAGAGTTAAACAAGAGAAAACAAACGAGACAGAAAAGAAATTAGGGTTAGATTAGAAACTCTTAGAAAACAAAAAAGCCATGACTTTAGGGTTTGGGGGAAAAAATATATAATATTGGATAAAAAACAATTTAGGGTAGAGGAGTAATAAAAAAAGATATCATGTGGGAATATATATTTATTTGGGAATTTTTTTATTGAGCATTTTTGTGGGCACATGAATAAATTTTATTCCCTCTACATATCCCTTTGTTTTTTTTGTCTTTTTGGAGTTTGGAAAAAAAAAAAAACCTTTTAGACTTGTGACTTTTGTTTTCTTTCCTTAATTTTAGAATTTGTCTCTTGTTAATACCTTTTTATATTATTGGAATTATTTAAGTGGTAATATTTATTTGTTGTCTAGGCCATTTAAGTATTTTAGTGGGATTATTATAGTAGCTAGGAAGACAAATATGTATGAAGGTCCACCTCTATAATTCCTTGATATCTTATTGAATATTGGCAAAGCCAATTCTAAATCCTCTAGGACTTGACACCTTCCAATTAAAGTATTATTGTAGTCCTTGCATTAGTTAATTGATAAGGCAAGTGACATGAGTCTATAATGTTCTAGTGAATGCATTTAACATGATTAAAGGGCAATTACTTAGAGGATATAGATTATGGTTCAAAGCCTGTAAATTATACTTAGAACTTAAATACTATGGTTGTGTAAATTGGGGATTTCTAGAATAGCAAGCCTTACTAGCAAGGGCTTAAGACCTGAGGTTGCAAATTTGGACTTTCCTATGTTAATTCTTACTAGTATGTCCAATTCTTTAGTACATCTAAGATTTCACTAGCTCTAAGTGGAATAGAGACACCCTCTAGGGGTTATTTAAGTCCATTATATTGTATAATCTCCATTAATGATATCCTTTTGGTAGCAATAGTCAAATTATAATTCTCTATGCTAGGTTTACAACATTTTTAGAGTCTCATTTTAAGAATTATTTGAATGCTTATGAGGTTACATTGGGGAAACTTGACCTCATCCCCATGATTCGAGTTTGAAGGAGTGGCTTTATCTCTAATGTCAACAAATAAGTTGGCGAAGAACAATTCAAGTAGCCCTCAAGTGGATCTTTTAGTTATATCATGATCTCTTGATAGTAAGCCATTGTGAGCTCCTAACTCACACTTATGTTAGTCTGGAACAAGGGCTTAAGTCTGATATCCTTGGTCAAACCCTTAGAAGTTGTTTGCAAAATGCTTTGGTATCTCATATATCGAAACTATTATATATGGATCTACAAAATAATGGTTGCTTGGGTTGAAAGCCATTAAGACTATTGATGTCGAGATCATATGTGGCAAGGTGGAACACCTATAACCCTTCTTTAACAACTGCAAAGGTTTCCCCTTGGGGCTCTGGGACCAATCAATTCTCCACATCACTTGATTGGTGACCTTCCCTATGTAGGTAAAAAAGAGACTTGAGCCCTACCATTTGATGATTGACCAACCACAGAGACATCGTCACTAAGCCTTGCCATCATCACTGCGGGCTTGAAACAACCATTGATCTCATTTTACATCAGATGATCCTCACAACTTGGAGATGGTAGAAGGCCTTACACTTCTTAAAGTTGCGATAGTCGTTAGTTTTCCACCTCACTCTAACATCATGTGGCCCTCATGGGGCTATTCTTAAATATCATCCACTTTAACAGTCAAAAGGTCAATTTTGACCAACAAAAATAAGACAAATATTTAGTATTTTTTATTGTGAATGAGGTGTAAAATTGCTATTGGTTGTTTGACCATTAAAATGGATGATATTTAAATAGAGTGCGCTCAAAGATCTCGAAACATGTATTATGCGTAAAAAAAAATCAAGCTCACGAGACCCACCATTGTGCTCTCCACCAAAGAGAGTCCCTTGTTACATTGACTATGCGTGCAAATGGAAGGGGTTTGGGACCCACCGCATGCTGACTCGGGGAAGAACTAGCCAATCGAAGAGTTTTCCTTGCAAGAATTGTTAGTGCTATCTAGGGCCCTCGAGAGTCTTGAGATGAATTCAAATTTGACAGTCCTTGCAATCCAAAGGATGTTTGGAGCTCTGACACCTTTGGAAGTTGCGAGAGTTGTCGATCGAATGGCATTTGGAGCTCCGATTCTCCTGTGCCCTCCAGGTTATTAATGATCCAAGTTTTGCTAGTTGAGCTTATCTACTTATATGATCATCTGGGCCAGCAATACATGGAAGCCAAATGAGACGATGACTCATGTCCCCATTGGCTACGCCAATATAGTGGACCTACTCCTCCATGTTGAGCTAGATTTATTTAGGCTGACACGGATTCTCAGCTCTTGATTAAACTTGGCACTTGGTCTTAAGAGTAAAGCTCTTCTCTGAATATTTATATGATTGATCTTTACTTCTGATCAAATAATGCATGATTTGTCAATGTCGTAAACAACTAATCTTGTTAAAAAATATTTGGTCTGATTTTTTTTTGGGTTGCCCAATGTTATAGATTATTACCTTAAATATATCACCTTATTATGTAATTTGGAATAATTTATATTTCAAATGATTCAAAATAAAGAGTTATAATGTTAGTAAGGTTTTCAATTTTAAAATTTGGGCTTTAAATTCATAGGCATAGAAATAATTTAGATTAATTTTGTGCTCACAGATTTGAACATCATCTTACACTTTATTCAATACATAAAGCCAACTTAAACATAATAAACCTAAAACATATTAAAAAAACATACATATACAATTTTCACAAAGTTGAACATTAAATTATAAGTTCACTTTGTGAGCAGTTCATTTATGATATGATTCCGGTGTTTTATGGACCAGTTAAGACTCAAACCTAGGACCTTCTTTTAGTTGTTGGGATGCTCCACCACTGAACTAGCAGGATCCTTTTATGGTTCAGGTGTGGTTCTTTTCTCCAACAAATATTGAATTGATTCTTGACATTCATAATATCAGTTGGACAGTTTGATATAAATTAAGCCTGAAATTAGTTGGGTTAGTTTTGATTTTGAGAGTTATATATTTAATTAGATAGAAAAGTTTGTATGTTGTTCAATTTATGTGCCTAGTTTAAAGTTGTCACATCCCCTTTCTTAGAGATTATAATTTACTTATTTTTTATGAATTATAATATTTAGATTACTATCAATTATTTTATAATGTTGTAAATTAAAATTAAAAAATTACAATAAAAATCAAAATAAAAACAATTATATACCAACAATTAAAATCAATTATATACTTTCATTTTTATTATTTCTAAATATTTATATCCTACATGCTTCACACATGTTTCAACAATGGATGTCCATGTAACAATGGAAAAAACTGCTTTCATGTGTGAGTCATCATTACACGGAAACTTGCTATTACATCCTTATTGCTTAACTTTTAGCTTTCAACAAATTATTGAAGACAAACAGGCTTACCGTGATTGCTTGAAAAATGGTACACTGCCAACATCTTTTTGTTACTGTGGAATTTGAGAGGATGCTGAGGGCTTGGAAATTTGTTTACTTTAGTAGTAACTGATTGAAAAATTAGAGGAGGAATTTAACCGCATAACATATGGTGTGTACTGATTTATAAAGAAACACAGGTGGGTAGGAAGGCCTCCAATGATCCATCCATATAACCATTAGCGAGGAAGATAAAAATAGTCCCTACCATAATACCGTCGTCGGTGATTAGAAAATAATTCAATGAAATTAAGTACAATTACCAACATTCATTTCCCACACAATATCATTATTCAGGTCCATCATTCTTGCTGAGGAAAAGTAGTAATTACCCCCTCCCTCTGCACAAAATATAATGGATTATAAACAGCACTAAACTAGGTTTGCTGTAGCATTGGATGTATTGCTTTAACTTCAGCGTTTTTAGTGAGACCTAACAGTATAAATGTATATAAAGTGATAAAACTTCAAGCAGCTTCAACTTCAGCAAGTCCTGGTGCTGAGTGTAGACGGATTTAGTGTCTCCTTAATTGTGAGATAACTCATAATGGCCAATGTAGAAATAGGAGAGATCAATTCGAATATACCTTTAATTTAAAATAGACCTAGCCCAGTTCTCACCAGTTCTCTCAATTTAGATTCGAATGCATCTAAGATCTTGTCCACTAGATTGGATCGAGGGTACCATCTTCACCTCAAATTTCAAATTGACTTTTTTCAAGGGTTGATAATTCTAAGAAATAATAGTTACTTGTTGATGGAGCACTAAAAGTTTAAATTTGTATGTCTATGATTGAATATTTAAAGATATCATCATAGGCCACTTTCATCAGATCAGATATTGATCAAAAGATCACATAAGAGCATCTCCTCTTATAGAATTCAACTCACACCAGTAATCAACTAGCATCAAACATCAACAATCAAGAAATTGACATTTATTGTATTTTTGCAAAGTTATTTTTTAGTTGGACCTTGCATCGTATCTCAACATGATCAATAATAAGAAATTAGCATCCATTGCCACCACTTTAACTCTTTTCCATTTCTACTAAATTTATTGGCCATGCCTAAAAATTGTAGATTTCATGCTTCTTTATTTGTTTCATCTCCTTGATTTGCCCTATATTTATAGCTGATTTGAAAATTCTTATGTTAGGGTTTTAGTTTATGGACTTTGGGTTTAATATTCATGCATATGTCTTGATTGTGAGGTCAATTATATGTAGCTCTTAAGTACAACTGTATATGTTGTAGTGACTCTTTGGGTTCAAATGTTGGTCAACTCAAAAGGCTTCATTAAATTAATCATTCTAGCCCTTTAGAAGTGCTCCATTCTCTTTCCATAGCCCTATTATGTTTTCATGCGTGATTGTGTTACAATGGTTTATATTGTGTGGTAGCCCTATCAATTACCCCTAGTCATAGCTTCATCTCCATTCAGGGTGGTATGGCTTGTATATCCCAATTCTTCTACTAATCCCTAAGCCATGCCTTGTCTAAATCAAATTTCCTTGGCACCAAAATTTATGTGCTTTGTCCGCCCTTTGCTCTTCGTGCTTTATTTCTATTTGAGCATTGACCTACTATTGCTCGTACTCATACAACTAAGAGCACATGTTAGTTGTTTCCCTTTGTTACTGCTACTCTCTTTTGTTTAACCTACCACTTATGGCATGTACCTGAGCTCCTACACCAAGGTCACCTTTTTGCTGGTAGATCATTCTCTTGTGTGACAGAAGGTGGCCTAATATATTCAATCCACATGTTCTTAGTGGCAGGCCCAAGTTTCCTTCATGGCCATCTTGTCTTTTCTCTTGAGCTTGTGTGCTAACAAATTCAAGGTTCCAAGTGTTGGCTTCCTATTCCAAATGGCAAAATGACAAATGAAAGGAAATTTGGAATCATAATAGACAATTTCCATATAACCCTATGAAAGATAAATATGCAAACAAGTATTCAGAAATCCATATGCAAAAGAATAGACAAACATACCATCAAGTTGACACAAGATGTACCCTGGGAAAACCCTCCATGATGGTTTAGTGAGCTCATGGTTTTGAGGGACATGGTTATGTAATACCACTTAGTGGCTTTGTGCAAGCTTATTTTCTATAAAAGCAAGCACATGAGTAGTTGTTGGGGTTGACTAGTTGACCAAGGCTTGTCATTAGTATTGAGATTCTCTTGTAGGTTGCATATGTGAGGAGAGGAAGCATGCATTGGGATGTGTGGTTACATGATTCTCATTTGTTTGTTCACATGGAGTGCAATTAGTGAACTTGATAATTCATAAGTATTCATGGAGGCTATGTATTGTAATCTTTGTTATCAAATTACTCTCCTTTATTTTAAGAGAATAATTTTCTTTTCAAATATAACTTATTTACTAGACTCTTTGCTTGGTAGATCTCACCTAGCTATTTTTATAGATCATATGTAGTTTTCTCTTCAGAAACATTCAATATGATAAAATTTGCTAGACAAAGCCAGATTGTTACCCATGCTTTCTTGTCCATCTTATCCCACTCATCTTGATCTATCTTGTTTGATTTCATTTCCTTGTTGTAAACCAGTGATCCCTCTCTTCAAGGAGATCCTCCATTTTCATCTTCCACAATACATAGCTAGTTCCATTGAACTTCTCAACGTCCAAACGAGATGAGAATGCAGCCATGACTTCTACACAGATTTGCAAAACAAATTCAATCAGAACTCCTACTACAGCTCATAAAACCTTCACACTTACATCCAAAAAGCAAAACTGGCCAAAAAAAGTGGTTGAGCTTAAATCACACTCTAAGCTTTGACTACTTAGGTGGAAGATGTGGACTTGTTCGTTTTCCAAGTCCGTTCCCATGCAAGAAGCAGTCACTGAACCGTTAATGTGTAAATTGAAACTCTATTCCTTCCAAAAGTTTGGTGGGTTCCCGTAAGTATTTGACTGCATAAAACAACATATTGCGTCTGTTGGAAAATGGTTGCTGCAAAGAAAAAAAGATATGGGTGTCCTCATGAGGTAGTCGTACCGTTTCACCGTATGCAACAAATAGGTTTCCAACCCAATCAATTTTCATTTGCCAGCGTGCTCTTGGCCTTTGCCAAAATGGGAGCTTTAGAACAGGGCATGGAAATCCATCAAAGCATAATGGAAGGGGGATTATTATTAGATATTACAGGTGGAAATGCTTTGGTAGACATGTATGCAAAAATGTGGAAGCATAGACAAGTCACGTGAACTGTTTGACCGAATGCCTTAAAGAAATGTAGTCTCATGGAATGCTATGATTGCAGGATATGCACAAAATGCATTTGTTGAAAAGGCTTTCGAAAATTTCAACCAAATGTAATTGGCAGGTGTAAAGCCAGACTCCACAACCTTTGCTTGCATCCTCCCTGCCTATGCCAAGATGGGAGCTTTGGAACAGGGTATGGACATCCATCACAGGATGAAGGATGGACAAATTTTGTCAGATGTTGTAGTTGCAACTGCCCTAGTAGACATGTATGCAAAATGTGGAAGCATAGGCAAGGCACGCGAACTATTTGATAGAATGCCTCAAAGAATTGTTTGACAAAATGCCATGATTGCAGGATATGCAAAATGTGGAAGCACAGACAAGGCACATGAACTATTTGACAGAATGCATTAAAGAAATGTGTTCTCATGGAATTCCCTTATTGTAGGATATTAACAAAATGGATTTGTTGAAAAGGCTTTAGAAACTTTCAACCAAATGTAATTGGCAGGTGTAAAGCTAGACTCCACAACCTTTGCCAGCATCCTCCCTGCCTATGCCAAGATGGGAGCTTTGGAACAGGGTATGGACATCCATCACAGGATGAAGGATGGACAAATTTTGTCAGATGTTGTAGTTGCAACTACCCTGGTAGACATGCATGCAAAATGTGGAAGCATAGGTAAGGTACACGAACTGTTTAATAGAATGCCTCAAAGAACTATTTGACAAAATGCCATGATTGCAATATATGCAAAATGTGGAAGCATAGACAAGGCACATGAACCATTTGACAGAATGCATTAAAGAAATGTGTTCTCATGGAACTCCCTAATCGTAGGATATTAACAAAATGGATTTGTTGAAAAGGATTTAGAAACTTTCAACCAAATGCAATGGGCAGGTGTAAAGCTAGACTCTACAACCTTTGCTAGCATCCTCCCAACTTATGCCAAATGGGAGCTTTGGAACATGGTATGGACATCCATCGAAGCATAAAGGATAGAGGAATTTTTTCAGAGTACCCTCTGGTAGACATGTATGTAAAATGTAGTTCCATATTCATAAAACCTACATATTTAACTTCTGGAGTAGTTTTGATACCATAATTGTAGATACAATTCACCATAGAAACCAGTAAGAATATGTCAGATTAAGGTAGTTGAGGAAGGTAAAGATGAGGTATATGCTTAGGTTTAAACTAGTGAAATAATATTTTGTGGATGTCCATTATGTGTGTGACTTGTGATGTTATTAAATTGTGACTACCATGGTTTTCTTGGATTGGTTCTATAACTTAGCTACAAAATTGCTTAGATGGTAGAAGCCTTGCACCAATCAAATGGGTTCAAGATCTACGAATGGCCACACACCTCACCAACACCCCTATGAAGTTGAAGACCTCATTGTAATGCTAGATAGGAGGAAAAGTAGGCATGATAATTGGATTGGCCTCCAAGCAAAGTCCTATGCACTATAATAATAAATTGGTAACACATGTTCCTACATTCTATGAATTAATGAATAACTCTAGTTGCAATAAAGATGAATGAATATTCTTTCTAAATTCATGATTCTAACCACAATTATATTTGATTGTTGCAATGAACTTTGTGATCTTTACCCAATATGTCTATAGGAGAAATGGGTAGAGATTGTTGAAGGACACCATCAAAGATGTGTAGTAGGAAGCATTAAGGATTGTTGAGTTGTAGTTGACAATCATCAAATTCTTGGTTAAGAATCAAGAGACTTGTTATTAATTTGTCTTAAGGCATTAAGTTGTAAAGTCTAGAGAACTATATAGGATATGTTAATAGTTAAATATTATAATACTTTGTGTAAACTACATGTGTAAAATTTGACCCATCACCTCATAGATAGAGTTAGTTTTTGAATACTATGATTCTAATGTGTGATATAAATTACTTAAAGGCTTGTATGAGCTTCCTAGAAGGCTTAATGAGTATATGTTCATTTTCATTAGGATATCATAGTGTTTTGTTGTCATTTGGTAAAGCTAATTATGAAACCTCTAAGGCTTGATACCTTCCTATTGAAGTATAGCTATATATTATTATTTGGGTTAATCTCTAAGACACATGACATGATTCTATAATGTTCTAGTGAATGAACCTAACTACCTATGTGTAATTGACCTTGAGTGAATGATCTAGACAAATAAAGCCATGGATGGTTAGAGGCTAAAGTACAAAGGTTATGTAATTGGGATTCCTAAATTTGGAGAGTAATTCTCTTATGTCATGTATGGGAGCTTTGAAATAGTGTATGGACATCCATCAAAGCATAAAGGATAGAGGAATTTTGTAAGATGTAGTTGTAACTGCTTTGGTCGATATCTATGCAAAATGGGGAAGCATAGATGCACGTGAATTGCCTGACAAACTGCCTCAAAGAAATGTGGTCTCATAAAATTCCATGATTGTAGGATATGCACAAAATGGATTTGTTGACAAGGCTTTAGAAACTTTCAAGAAAATAAAATTGGTAGTTGCAAAGCCAACATCCTCTCTGCTTGTGCCAAAATGGGAGCTTTGGAACTAGCTATGGACATCCATCAAAGCATAATGGAAGGGGGATTATTGTAAGATATTACAGTTGGAAATTCTCTGGGAGGCATTTATGGTAAATGTGGAAGCATAGACAAGGCACACAAACTGTTTGATAAAATACCTCAAAGAAATGTAGTGTCATAGAATGAGATGATTGTAGGATGTGCACAAAATGGATTTTGCAAGGATGCTCTCAAAATCTTAAAATTAAAGAAACACTTTGGAACATATCCTGACATTATAAGCTTTGCTTGTGTTCTATGTGCATGTAGCCATGCAGGTTTAGTGGACGAGATTTGTAAATATTTCAATCAAATGAGAAAACATTATTGCATTACACCTACAATTGATCATTATGTGTGTATGGTTGACCTTCTTGCCCATGCTGGCTATATTGAGAACACCCTAATTAAGATGCTATTTAAACTTGTAGTGGTTGTGTGGATGTGTTTTCTTGGCACTGCATGCAGATCACATATGAATATAGGCTTAGGAGTATTTTTAGCGACAATGCTTTTTTATTTGGATCCTTAAAATGTTGTGACTTATGTTCTTCTCTCAAATGTCCATGTAAAAGTGGGAAAGTGGTGTGAGATTCAAATGGTAAGGACATTGATGAAAGATAAAGGAATTTAAAAAATCCCTAGATGTAGTTGGATTGAAATCCATAAAATGGTACGTGATTTTTTTTAGGAGACAAATTGCATCCACAAACATAGGAGATCTATGCAAAGTTGGAGAAATTGGCTTGGGAGATGAAGGTAGTAGGGTATTTTATAGATTCAAGATATTTACTTAGTGATGTGGAAAAGGAGGAAAAACAAATGTTTGTCTACCAACATAGTGAAAATTTGGTAATTGTTTTTGGTTTGTTAGACACATCCCTTAGAACAACTATTAGAGTTGTGAAGAACCTTTGAGTATGTGTTGATTTCCACACTACAACAAAATTTATCTCCAAGATTGTTGCACAAGAAATTATCGTGAGGGATGCAAATTGTTTCCATCATTTTAATTTGAGAGAATCTTCTTGTGGAGATTATTGGTGAGGATAAATGAAGTGATCTAAAAAATAGGATCTCACTATAATAATGTACACCATGTTTTATGCCATACCTGCACTAATAATGAAGGAACAAGGTTTTATGTTTAGTTTTAAGGAAGTTTTTTGGTTTTATTTTTGTCTTGAGTTTTTAGCAATCTAGAATATGATGTTGGCTTCATAAAATTAGATGCATAGAGTGCAATGGAGATCACTACTTATATTCATTGTTGGGGTATCCATCTGTAGATACCTAAAAAGGTCTTCATCATCGAATCATCTCCCGACCTCCCTAAACATACCTATTTCCTTCCTAAACAATTAATTAAATTTTTATTTAATTAATTATCCCTCTATCACCCAATTTTTCATCATTCTATCTCCAACAATTGGATTAATTTTATTAATTCAATAGTTCAACTTTAGCCAATTAATTAAATAAATATGCAATATTTATTTGGTTAATTTCCCCCTTCTCACTAAAACCAATTAATTAGTTAAATCAGGTTTAACTAATTAATTCAGCCTATTAATTAACCTATCCCTACCCTAGGTAATTAAATAGTCATTATTTAATTGCCTACCCTAGCCTATATCATCCTAGCCTTAGGATTGATTTAAATCCTTATTTAATCAATCTTAACTTCTCACTAATCCATCTACTAATTTATTCTAGCCAGATTAATTAGGTTAACCATGCCAATTAACTTGGTCAAACCCTCATTGACACTTCTCCCCACATCCCATGAATAAAAAAATGATTTCCATGCCACATAAATCAATTTTTAATACACATTTGTCATAATCCTCATTAAATGCCTCTTACACCCCTTACACATGTCATACCTCATTAATATCCACTCTTCCCCAAAGGAATTTTAAATTCATTTTACCCTTCCCCATGTGAATTTTTAATTCACAAATAATCCACTGCACTCCACCTCATTTATGAACCCCTCTTCCCAAGATGAATTAAAAATTCATCTTTATTCCTAGCTCTTCATTTTCCAAGATGAAATCTAGGCCCTTCACATCATCTTCATCCTCCACCATTGATCTCTCAAATCAATTTCAACCGTTGGATCAAGATCTCTCAAAAATGCCTATAAATACAACATCCTCCAAGCCATTTGATCATCTGGTTTCTAAGTAATGTTACCATGCCAAAATATCCTTTGAGCTAAGCAATTTATTGAGTTGTATTTGTAAGCTTGAGAGTATTTCACATCTCCTTTGAGTATCTAGGGTACATCTTGGAGTATTTGGGTGCAAGCTCCTTCACCCTTATGGGATTGGGTCTTCATATCAAGGTATAATCTCTTGTTTTGCATGCATTTGGTTTATATTTTTACCTTGATTTGGATTTCCTAATCACATTGGCACGCTCGGTGGGACCCACAAGGTCTCTATCTAACCATTTTGTGTGATTTTTGTTGCTTTTTAGACATGCTTGCAGGTATTGGTGCTATCTTCCTTCGCAGTGGTGCCATTTTATCTCTGCAGTGGTACTATTTGCAGCTATATTAGCACTATTTTCACACGACACATCAAACTCCTTAGTCTAAAATCTTTGTTTCTTTTTCTTGTTTCTTGGTGTTTTAGTATCTATAGCTCTCAGTTTTGAAGGTTTTTACATAGAGGCAAGGGGAAACTATGGTGAAATTTTCTTAAGGATCAAACATGCGCTCTTGTTTTTATCTTGTTTTGGTTTTCACTCATTAGACTGTTTTATTGCTATATATTGTCCTTTGAATACCTAACAAGACTAACGAGACCCCTTTTTATGCAGTCTAACTCCGTGCTTGGTTAAGGAAACTTTTATTTTATAGGTCTGACCAGTTCAAACTCGTATCAACGCTTTTGACACCCAGAACGATGCTATTTACCCGCTAACAATCAGACTATTTGACCCTATCACAGAAGCGCAACTGTTTCCTTATTTTAGAGCTATTTTTTGTTTTGGCGCTATTAGTAGTCTGAAATAGTGCAATCCTAAGTGTTAGCGCATTTTGTATCATCCTATAGTGCCTTTTATGCACTCAGCGCTATCTTGTATTTAAGCGCTATCTGTATGTACTGGTAACACTATATTCTAGGGCTGTCAGGTTTTGTTCCAGGTTCTGTCAACAGCGCCATTTGCAGTCGACAGTGGCACCATTTAGTATCTATTTTAGCGCTATTTGCATAGGTTAACCTCAGTTTCTGTGCAGGGATTTAATGTTGTTTGCAGGTCATCACCATCTGTCCAAGACCATTATTTTGAGACCACTAACCAATTTTTTGCAGGGTTTTTTATTAGACAAACAAATGTTTCAATTGTTGCTTAAAAAGAACCCTCACATATTAGTGTAAATAACATCTCAATTGGTGCACTAAAATTGATCATTACTTTATCAAACAAACAACAAACAAACATCTTCATTGGTGCTCATAAAAAGAACTCTTGTGTGCCTTAGTGTAGAAAAACATTTGAATTTGGTGCTCTAAAATTAACAAGTACTTGCCAACAAATCTAGGAACATTTCAATTTTGGGCTTAAAAAGAACAAAAAAAGTGCATCATAACTCACTGGTCTAAAAGGAACCACAAATCTGCATTTTTCACTCATCTAAACAAGAAAACAAATTAATTGTATGAAGTGTTATGTGATAGTGTTTGTGTGGTAAAAGTGTATGCTCTTCCCTCGCACCATTGGTGATCTTGGGAATCAAAAAATTCTCACAACACTTGCATGAATCACCCCCAACATAATCCAAGAGCTAAAAAATGAACCTTGTTTAGTGTAACCCAAGCACAAAACATACGTATGCTCTCCCCTTGCATCCTTGTATGAACTTGGGGATTAAAAGTATTTTTGTGCTTGTGTTGCTTTTGTTAAACCCTTAGAGGGTCTGCCACCCTGCTTCGAAAGGTGGGAACGACCCAAGCAGCAACAAGCTAAAGCCAAGCTCTTTCGAGTTTATATATAAATAATGTGTTTGTGAGGAAAGTCACAAGCAACAGGTGTTGTTGTGTCATACCGATAGCCAACCTCCCCCAAAACCCTCCAAGGCATAGCCCTTGAAGGCTGGGAGACTCCATAATGGAGAGTAGTGCTGCTGCACATATGGCCACCTGAACGAATGCACTTACTATGAACCTTTGTTTTAGTGAGCCCAAAACCTTCTATTTGTTGATGCAAAAGGGTAACCCTTGAAGCGACCCTGATTCATGCGGTTCTTAGCTGAGGTAGCAGGGACAATCCTAAGGTTTGGTGGGGGGATGAGCCTTGGAAAACCTGGATCTTGGTATGCATGAGAAGTGAGTGCACTGTAAGGGGGAGCTGGTGCTACCAAGATCCTAGAGCTACCTGCTTTGAATAAGCGCAACTAGGGGATTCAACAAATATTGTCCTATCCTTGCCTTAGGTTGTACAAAGTGCTGGTTAAAAATATTTACATTTGTCACAAACAAATCTTTGGTTATTGTGTGCTACTGTGCTTGAAGTGCTTTCAAAAACTTTCCAAGAAACAACAAAAATTCATTCAATCAAACTTCATACCCATAAGAATCCAAATTTGTCATCAAATCCATCTTTTTCAGAGCCTTGACCAACACTGACCTATTTTAGTGCTATCTCTGTCTGTTTTTGGTGCCATTTCACTTGTGTTTTGGTGCTATTTATAGATTGACCTGCCTGAAACTAAGAAGAATTGCATTGTGATCTTTAGCATCTGCCTAGCCATTATCCATAATCACCTTCCCAAAAATCTGTCAATATCCCATCCATTTTATTCTAAATTTTCCAAGCATACCTTCATTTTGACCTTAGAGAATTAATCATTATCATTATCGGACCCCTTGCTATACCATAATCCACTCAATTCCGTATCTGCTCATCCTCATTAATCTTTGCATACCTTTTGGACCAAACAAACATCCTTGTTACAAGAAATCATTCCCAAAATCTTTTCGCTTCTCCCATCAAAAACATATCCAAAATCTTCTAGATCCAAACACCCATCAAAAAACCATCAACCAACATCCAAACCTCATCAGTCCTTGAGCTAAAGCTAGATTTGGATTTCATCCTTTGCATCATATTTTGCTTGAAGAGTCATTAGTCAACGTTTCAAGTAAAATAATCATCCTTCTTTGTGTAAGGTCATAAGTCTACCCCAAACAAAGAGAAACATCCATTTTTGCAACACAAAACTAGATCTTGCTTAAGCTTATTTGTTGACCTTCAAATCCTTTTCAAAAGCATCATCCTGATCTCTCATACCAAACATCTAGTTCATCTAAAGGTTTCACCCTCCAAATTAACATCAAAATCCTTTCCATCAAATCATCCTCAAGTAAACTCCATCTATCATCTATCATTTTGGTCCAAATTTTCGTAAAAATCAATATCATCTACTCATTCATCCTTAGATTGACACTTTTTTGAGACTCATCTCTTAGAGGTGAAAATCTATCCTTTATCACACTAGAATCATCCTTTCATCTTTTCCTTTACTCCATTCCATCACCACATCCTCTTTGGGTCCAACAAATCAATCCAAATTCTCTAAGGTCTCCATCCACCTTTCATCCACCTCAAAATCAAATCCATACACTTGCATGCCCATAACTAGATCACAACACAAGAAGAATCAAGCAATGGCAAACTTTGGACAACATATGGGCATAGGGATGCCTAACACCAATGACAACAACCTATCAATTGACTAAACATACAACATACCTTCAGTCCTTCAAATCCTGACATGTAGTCCCAATGAAAATCCCTTCCATTTCTTGCAACCACAACCACCACAACCACCCATCCAAAACATCACCACTATTAGCCAAGATGATCAAGATATCTTGAACTTTACACAAGACCTTGACAACATGGACATGATTGACAAATTCCTAAGGTCGGATCCAAATAGATATCTTGACTACCTCCTCAAAATTGGTGCCCAACCACCCCACAACATGACATCGTCCCAACCATCCATCTCTAACAACAATCCTACCATATCGTCTCAACCATCTACATCAGACACCCAACCTACCGTCTCTCAAACTTCAACTCCCACTGTATCTACTGCCCCCACAAACTCTAATGTTACCACATCTATGATTCCCACAAATGTCTCCAATCCTACCACCTCCCAACCTGTCATCACATCCACTAGCATAACTAATGTAAACTCTTTCATTCCGCAAATCACCTTGGGCATCCAAGGGAACCCCACGCATGAAAGTGCTTCCACAAGTGTGCCTCCACTTGACCCTCAAACCATAGCCTACATGAGACAATTCTTTTCACAACCACCTTACAACATAGCCAATCCATCCAACATCAACCCATCCAATATCAGCCTATCTAATCTCACATATCTACAAAATCCTGTAGCGTCATCAACACAACATAATCCCAATCCTCAAATACCTCCTCATATTCTCCAAAAAATCCATTCTTACCAATAATATCTCACACAACTCAACCAAAACACTGTAAGGAAAGCACAGGTGCGGAAAACAGCTTCCCTAATGTTAATTCCCAGGGGACAGTGTAGATCAGTCACTTTTTAAATTACAATAACACAGATGAATACACAAGAGAAACCAAAATAGACAATAGTTAGAACACAGACACACAGAATTACGTGGGAAAACCCTTACGGGTAAAAAAACCCACCACCACAAGAAAGCAATCTTTATTACAGTAAGATATACAGTTACAATAAAGAACTCAGCTTCTTGCTCAGGTGTTTGATTCTCGACATCATACACAGTTCATCTCCCTGTACATTTACAGAACGAACCTTTATTCAAGTCTCATCATCATAATACCAACGACACCTATAGACTTATCATTCTATTTCCAATCTGCAAGAACCAAAGTCGTTACAGACTTCTGCTCTAACTGATAGAACAAATTCCTCATACGTCGCTGCCATCTAACCGTCGCAACGGTTCACATTTCAGTGAGGCGTTTAGTCCCACATGTACCAAGTCGCAAAGGACTTTGCAGTTTATAACCGCCAACAGGCGAAAGAGTATTGTCAGCAATTTTGTTGCCGACAATACCAAGCCTCCAAGTCCATCGGCATAACAACTCCCATCGGCCCTCAGACTTCACCTCCCACCGATGAGCATTGTCTCCCCGATCACCAAGGTTACCATCGGTATGACATTCTCCATCGGCAAAAGATCTAGCCCTCGCTCTGACAGAGGTTTGTCTCACCGATACCAATAAAACTTCCATCAGGATGTCCGCAGTACATCGGCCCAACACCTTTAGCCGACGGGTATTCTCTTGCCGATAGACATACACCATCGGAGTGACTACTCCTGTCGGAGTAACTCTACAGAGTTTGGCCGATAGGCCTTGTCTTGCCGACGACCGTAACCTTCGTCGGAGTGACTACTCCTGTCGGAGTAACTCCACAAAGTTTGGCCGATAGGCTTTGTCTTGCCGACGACCGTAACCTTCGTCGGAGTGACTACTCCTGTCGGAGTAACTCCACAAAGTTTGGCCGATAGGCCTTGTCTTGCCGACGGTTGAATGCTTCCATCGGGGTGACACTCAGCATCGGACAAACCTTCGATGCTTATTCCGACGGCCCTTGTCTCACCGATGCCAATGGTCTTCAACACGGTCCTGCCGATAGTGCTTCGTCACAGCGATGCCGACATCGCATATCCTCAGACCAATGAACCAAGGAACAGTTGAACTAAAATTCATTGAACCTACCAAATGAACTCTAGAAAGGTTCAACAAAGAGGTTCAAAACATAGGTTCAACTAAGAGGTTCAAGTAGTAATTTGAGACACAAGTTCTCTTCAAACACCACCCCACAGTATCAAAACACGATCCCCCAAAATCTCCAACATCAAATCCTGCCCAATCTCCAACATCTCATCAATCAACAAACCTACAAACCACAACCACCACCAACCCTAGATCTAACAAGCATAGTACAAGCCTTGATTCAAAAGGTAGACGATATACAAACTAGGGGCAAGTGCAAACATTATTCTTTTGAGGATATTTGTCCCTATCCGTTTGATCGAACCCTGTACATGCCCCCTTTCCCCAAAATTTTTGAAATGCCTAAATTCGACAAGTACAAGGGAAAGGGAGACCTTAGGGATCATCTTAGAGAGTTCTACCTTGCTTGCTTAGAAGTCTCGAACAACGATACATATCTAATGAGACTGTTTCCAAGAAGCCTCAGTCGTCAAGCTGCTGAATGGTTTGCACATCTTCCCTCGGGCATTAGGTCTTTCCCTGAGCTCGTAGAAAAATTTGTCAATCATTTCTCCTATAATTTTGAACATGAAATATCCATGACAGATCTTTGCAATACAAAACAAAAGAGTGAAGAATCCTTCGCTTCCTTCTTGCAGAGGTGGAGAGGCTTAGCAAGCAAACTCCCTTGGCCAATTCCCGAGAAGCAATTAGTCACCATGTTTGTGACTAACCTAAAGCAAGAAATAGGGTTCCATCTACAAATCCTTTATGCATCTACCTTCGAAGAAGTTATTGACAAAGGTACTACCATAGAAAGGGCCCTTATAGCCAAGGGCTTGATCAAATTATATGACAACAAGCCCTACAACAACAACAACAAAGTCAATATCAATGTCCCCAATACAAACAACAACAACACGCAATCAAACGAAAAGTCACGCTTTTGGGGAAAGAACAAAAACACCTTGAATGATGGCATCACTGATGTAAAGGCTGTCCAACATGTACAAAATCAAACACCCTCAAGTATATATGCTGTCAATGTAAATACCCCAAAGGGGCAATCTAAACAAAACAAACCGCGAAGACAATTTACACCTCTAGGGGAACCAATCAACAATATCCTCGATAGATGTCTAAAGAAAGGTTTGGTAACTCTCCCACCTGTTAAGCCCCACTAAGAGAGTGAGCTCAAAGTTGCGTGGTACAATGAAAATGATTATTGCGACTACCACCGCATTGTGGGCCATAAGACGACTGATTGCATGAAATTAAAGCATTGTGTGCAAGACCTCATAGATCAGAATAAAGTCAATCTTGAGCAAAGCACCCAACCATCACCCAACGCTAATCTAGGACCTTACAAGGATCCACTACCCAATCATAACAAGGCCTCATCATCTAATCAAGCCTACAACATCACCCTACCTCCCGCATCCTATGACTCTATTGTAGGGTGAATAAAACCATTGTCTAACCATGTCAACACAATCACCATTCGGGCTCAAGCACCTGATTGCGCCATCACAACCCATCATGACCACATATCCATCCACATAGCCCCTACCATTGATCAAACACCCCCATACACATCAGACTCCCTACCCAATCGTCTAGTTGTGTGCCCATCACCTACCAATAAATACAACCTCCTAGAACATCTAGGAAAGACCCCTGCACAAATCTCCATACTTGAGCTGCTTCGCACGTCACCTCTCCATAAAGAAGTCCTTGACAAGGTACTCTTGGAAACCCAAGTTCCCGCCAACCTGAATGTGAATCAATTCCAAGCCATGGTGGGCCATATCACCTCGCCTCATCATCTCATCTTCTCAGAAAAGGATCTATCCACTTCTGAGAACTTACATAATGACACCTTGCACATCGAAGTCCACATCCACAAGCATATCATCAAGAGAGTCTTAATAGATGGTGGCTCCAGCCTAAACCTGTGCAGTTTTAAATTACTAAAACACTTGGGATACTCAGATGTAGTTGTAGACACCGTCAAATGCATAACAATCAAAGGGTATGATGACAGTGAACGACTATCTGAGGGTACTATCAAGCTACCTATCCAAGTGGGACAAAAGATAATGGAAACAAAATGTCAGGTCATTGATCTTGATCTCCCTTACTACATTCTTCTCGGCCGACCGTAGATCCATGCCATGCAAGCTGTCCCCTCTACATTCCATCAATGTCTAAAGTTCCCTCACAATGACATAGAAGTAACTATCTATGCCCACCCTCGCCCCTTCCAATACTGCAATTTCTTGGAAGGCCATGACCACACCTTCTGTTTGTATAACGAAGCTATCACAAAATCCAACCCCACAACATCCACTTCGTACATCGACCTTGCCAACATTGCCACCATTTCATCCCAAACACCTCCACTGTCCAAGGTCAAGATCAAGCTTAGTGACATGGGATGTGGGGAATACGACCTACATGGTACCTTTTGTGTAAGCACATTACCCAACCCCAAAATGTTCAGTGTCCCAAAGGAAGAAGAAGCCAATACAGTTGTCATCAGATATAAACTATCACCTACCTTTGAGAAGAAACATCTCCTTGATCAAGATGTGCTCGAAGACATATCATCATGGCTATATAAAGAAGAAGAAATGGAGTAAGAAGCTCCCACCATACCAACAAAAATCTATGGCAAAGGGTCAAAGATTATCAAAAACATGGGCTATAAAGGACAAGGTGGTATTGGCCTTCATGAACAAGGGATCATAGAACCAGTCCAAGCGACAAGAAATCCTTATACTCAAGGGTTAGAATATGGTCAACGACAACGTATCCTCACTATTGGCGAATGTATCCTAGCTGAGGTCGCTATGGTCTCCCTTGAAGTTGATAATGTCAATGAAATGGGCCATCAAGACTCCTTTAGTGACTTCATCGAATTCTTTGAATCATCCATATGTACCATATACACAGTCACCACCCTAACCTCTTCATCCAATTACTTACCCCTTGTATACCCAGATCTCATAGACTGGGACCAACAAGGACCTCCCATCTTCGACGTAGCACCAAATGATGAAGCAATCACTGAAATGATGGGGGTTAGAGATCACTTCCCCCTAGGACATCATAAAGCCAGATACGTTATGGAACTTGATATAGCTGCCTATTTCAGGGAGACAACCCCTACTTCCAGTCACAAAATTATAAAAATCAAACATGGATCTGATGGTGAAAACCGCTCCAGGGCAGTGTCAGATCCCAAAAAAGTAAAAATAAAGGACGTATCTCCTAGTGAAAACCTCCACAAGGCGCTAGGAGATCCTGAAATAGAGAAGGTATATCCCGACAGATCACCCGTCCTGGTGGAGCCAGCTCAAGAGATGAATCTTGGGATGGAAGAAGAGCCAAAAATCACCTTCAGGGCAGAATCTCTCAATGCAACAGAGCAGGAAAACTTCTTAGCCTTCTTCAAACATAGAAATCACAATTTTGCGTGGACTTATGTAGACATGCTAGGGCTTGATCCTGCTTTGGTCATCCATCACCTTGTAGTATAGCCTGATGCAAAACCAGTGAAATAGAAGCTAAGAAAAATGAACCCTCAGGTGGCCCTCCTAGTCAAAGTAGAATTGAAGAAACTACTGGATGTGGGGTTCATTCGATCAGTTGATTATCTCAAGTGGGTTTCCAACCTAGTACCAGTAGCTGAACCTAATGGCTGAATCTGTTGTTGCACCGACTTCTGAGACCTTAACAAAGCTTGCCCAAAGGATGACTTCCCTTTACCAAACATTGACACGATAATGGATCTTATGGCAGGACATGAGATGTTATCCCTAATGGATGAATTTTTAGGGTATAATCAAATCAAGATTGCAGAAGAGGACCAACATAAGACAACCTTTATATGCCCATGGGGGACATACTGTTGGGTTGGTAATGCCTTTTGTCCCGAAGAATGCCAGAGCCACATATCAACCAGCCATAACTGTCATCTTCCACGATCTTTTCCACCACATCATGGAAGACTATGTGGATGACTTGCTAGGAAAATCAAAGACAAGGGAGGAACACCTAGATGTATTAGCAAAGATCTTCGATCGACTGGAGCAATACAATGTTCGCTTGAATCCAAAGAAATGTGTCTTTGGGGTCACCTCTGGAAACTTTTGGGATACATAGTCTCCAGAAGGGGAATTGTGGTAGACACCACAAAATTCAAAGTCATCACTAAAATGCCTCCTTCGAAAACACTAAAATAGCTATGAAGTCTGCAAGGGAAACTCCAGTCCATTCATCGGTTTATTGCTCAACTTACCGATAAATGTCAACCTTTCCAGCATTTACTCATAAAGAATATAGCTTTTGTCTCAAACAATCAGTGTCAGGCTACCTTCAACCAGCTAAAAGAATACCTAGCTAATCCCCCTGTTCTGACTCCACCAAGGCAAGGAGATCCCCTCCTATTATACATCTCAGCAATAGAAACAACTATTGGGGCCTTATTAGCACAACACGATGAACAAGGGAAGGAAAGAGCCATATATTACATCAACCACACCTTGATATCCTATGAGCTAAACTATACACCAATTAAACGAGCATGTCTAGCCCTAGTCTTTACTTCACAAAAATTAAGACGCTACATGCTCAATTACAAAACTAAGCTCATTGCCAAGATCAATCCACTAAAATATCTACTAAATAGAGCAACTCTTACTGGGAGAATGGAAAAATGGGTCATGATCCTCAGTGAATTTGACATTGAATATACTGAGAGAAAGGCTATCAAAGGACAGGTTATCGCTGATCAACTGGCTGAAGTACCCATTCCTACAGAATATCCTACACTGGTAGAGTTCCCTGACGAAACCATCTTGACAATAGCACCTGCAATAGAAACATGGAAAATGTTCTTCAATGGGTCATATACACATAAAGGTTCGGGGGCAGGTGTCTTGTTTATTACCCCTCAAGGTGACACCATCCCCAAGTCATTCAAAATTACATTTCCATGTACCAACAATGTGGCAGAGTATGAGGCCCTTATCACAGGTCTCCAAATGGCACTAAAATGGAGAATTGAGAAGATAATAGTGTATGGAGACTCCCAACTGGTCATTCGACAAGTAAACAAGTATAAGACTAAGGATAATAAACTCCTGCCTTATAAAAAGATGGTCGATGACTTTAAAGACTATTTTGATGACATCCACTTTAAACAAATCCCAAGGCTAAACAAAAAAGCTGCAGACGCCATGGCAACCATCAGATCCCTTGTTGACATGAAGAAAGATAGCAAGAAGTGCGAGTTCCTAATAGAAGAGCTCCCTATTCTAGCATATGATGTTCCCCAATTGGAGATAGTGTCCAAAGTCATTGGTCCCTTATCCCCACGGTATCAAGAAACTTATCTATATCTCCACAATAACATTATCCCTCCTAACCTATCCACCTCACAACGAAAAACTTTCATCCGCTGAGCCTCCCGCTTCACTATTGTAGGAGATACCCTATACAAAAGGAGTCTTGATGGCACGCTTTTACAATGTTTAGACTCTAGGAAAGTTGAAGTGGCCCTACAAGAGGTACATGAAGGCATCTGTGGGGTACATTCAAGTGGACCTACTCTCGCTAAGAAGATCCTAAGGACCGGAACTATTGACCAACCATGGAACGAGACACCTATCGATTTGTAAAAAAATGCCTGCCATGTCAACAACATGGAGATCTCATTCATGCACCAGCACAAGAATTGCAACCAATCATGACGCTATGGCCTTTCTCACAATGGGGGTTTGACCTCGTAGAAAAAATCCATCCACCATCATCCAATGGCAATAAATTCATCATCACAGCTACCGAATACTTCACTAAGTGGGTGGAAGCAATACCACTCACCTTCACCACTGGAACACAGATATCCAAGTTCATCCTCCATTATATCATATGTCGTTATGGTATCCCTCATGCCATCATCACCGACAATGGAAAACCATTCAAGAACCAGGAAGTCTGTACTTTGTGTGAAAAATTCCAAATCCAACACCACTTCTCCACTCCATATTACCCTCAAGGAAATGGTCAAGCAGAAGCTTCAAATAAAACCATCCTCCGCATTCTTAAGAAGACAGTTAATGAAGCTAGCCATGACTGGCACCTCCAGCTCAATCCCACCCTATGGGTCTATTGCACAAGCATCCGTACCCCCATAGGAGCCACTCCATATTCCCTTGTATTTGGATCTGAAGCCATTTTACCTATTGAGGTTGAGCTCCCATCCTGAAGAGTATCTCTGCAAAATATAATCAATGATGAGGAATATTGAGTTGGAAGGTTGCATGAGCTAGAATTACTGGATGAGAAACATCTAGATGCATTGAACCACCTGCAGATCTATCAAAATCACCTCAGAAGAAGCTATCACAAGAAAATCAAGAACCAAAAATTTGAAGTAGTCGACCTTGTCCTTATGGAAAACTAGAAAAACTTGTAGGAGCACCCTAAGAAAGAAAAATTTGAGCCCAATTGACTAGGGCCTTATATCATCACAGCCAGCTATGGATCAGGAGCATACTAGCTTGCAACACCTGAGGGGCAGCCTCTGGATGAGCCTATGAACATTCTACACCTGAAGAAATTCTACGCATAACCCATCGAGTACCCCAAGCAAAAAAAAAAAAAAATCAAGAAAAAATTGAGTGCAATAAAGACTTCCAATGGTGAAAATCACTTCGGTGATGCCTTGGATTGGTACAGTGGTGAAAACTTGTCTCAGGCACCATGTGTAGTGGCCAGTTCCACCATCTCATAAGTCCTTTCTCCATCGCAAACACTCCACGCCAAAATCACCTTCCATGGCTTGGAATATGGAAACATCAATTACCCACCCTGCATCTCCCCACCCAAGGCTATCATCGCAGTATAAAGATCCTTGTAAGCTTCGTTTTGTACAAGTAAAAATCAAAAAATCCAAAAACAATAGAAAATCACAAAATCCAAAAACAATAGAAAATAAAAAAATCCAAAAATAATAGAAAATCACAAAATCCAAAAACAATAGAAAATTAAAAAAAATCCAAAAAACATCAAGAAAATCCAAAAATCAAAAAAATACCCCAAAACAGATCAATCGTATAAATACCTAAGAAAGATACAGTACCTGAATAAGCACCTTCTAGAACCAAATCAGCAAACCTATCACCCCCATGCAATTCTCACCTCATCACCCAAGTTCATCACAGATATCTTTTAAATCCTTTCTAACGATTCGCTGCAAATCACCCCCATGCATCGATCCATAACAGTACTCTCTGCAACTCGCAACCATCAACATTCATCAACCCTTAGCATCACACCCATCCTAAACCATTCCCACATCATCAAGTCTTGCCAGAACTACATATTCATCTCGCCTACATCTTGAAAGTACCTTTATCCCATGGACACAGGGTATGTAGGTAGTCTGGAATATGAAGGAATTATCTAGTACTCAAGTACATAAGATGCACCCATCCAACCTGTTTGGATGGTCCCCATTCACTAAGCTTGCTGGACCCAACAAATGATACACACACTAGGTATACGCTTGAAACATGGTCCCTAACGCAAAAATCATCCATCAACATACCAACTATAAGTCAACACATGGCCTGACCATACTTTTCTCCATCTTCCAAAAATTATTCAACAACATCCAACCGATTCGCGTCCTAGGATATATCGTTCCTACAATGGACAAGAATCTGTCATCCTATCAACACTAATCTTGGCAAGAGCACACAATGGCTATTTGTATCTTTTTGTTGGTCTTTTTGATTATTGATTTTTATCTCTTGTCTCGCTCTAGGTCAATTCCAAAGCTACCTTGCTCTCATCATATCATGGTCAGTAGAGGACAACACCTAGAGTGGACATGGTCAGTGCTTTTGTATGCTGTGCTTGTGGGTTGCTTTCATTGACTTCAGGGATAGTATTCATATATTGAAGCCGGGGTCAATTCTAGCATGCTGCGCCTCATTTACATATACAGGAAGCAATACCAAGTATATGTACTGTGAGTATCAATGGCTATGAGTCCCCTTCCTTGGCTAGACAAGGTTACACTACCTTGGAAATCCATGGCATCAACCTATTGTTTGTGGGTCTAGTCCATGCAATCATGGGATATATACATCAACACTTAGGTCATCTCATACCTTTGTGGAAGGCATCCTACATTTCTATAATAAATTAAGAAATGCTCTCAATTAATGTTATGCAACTACTGTTACTAGCTCAAATCATCCTGCTAATCATTTATTCAACTATACTATCTGGGCCTAGATTTCATAATCCCCTAGCTTAACCCCCCTCTCCCAATCCTCTCACTAATCCCACTCATCCAACTTATTCTCACCTAACACATCCTAAGCCAAAGTAAATCCACCCTCAATGATGTGGTGTCTTATGACCTAACAATTTCCTCATCTCCCACCCCACCCCCTCCCCAATCTAGCCACAACCAATCATATCCATACCCAATCCATCAACCCTTATCCTCTCCCCACCTATTCCCCTATCACTAAGCCCTACCGACCAGGGTTAAACAAAGAACATCATGTGTATCAAGACTTAATCATCTCATATATCATTTAGTTTACATATCATAATCATTTACTTTGCATTTCATAATCACTTAGGTGTATTTTATAATCATTTAGTTTGCATTTCATAATCACTTAGGTGCATTTTAGAATCATTTAGTTTGCATATCATAATCATTTACTTTGCATTTCATAATCACTTAGGTGCATATCATAAGCATTTACTTTGCATTTCATAATCACTTAGGTGCATTTTAGAATCATTTAGTTTGCATATCATAATCATTTACTTTGCATTTCATAATCACTTAGGTGTATTTTATAATCATTTAGTTTGCATTTCATAATCACTTAGGTGCATTTTATAATCATTTAGTTTGCATTCCATAATCATTTAATTTGCATTTCATAATCATTACATTGCATTTCATAATCATTTAGTCGCATAGCATAATCATTTAGTTACATTTCATAATCATTTAGTGTCATAATCATAATCATTTAGTTGCATTTCATAACCATCTAGTTGCATATTCATATTTCCATGCATAACATGTGTTTATTAAGATAAACATATATTTTCATTGCATTACATTTTAGATCCATAATAAATGTTTTTTACTCTGAATATTTATTTGCATTCTACATCATAGTCCATAAATCACAAACATGCATATATCAAAAAAAGTAAACCATCATTACATCTATCATATTACATCAATAGGTACATCCATAACATCAAAATAATACATCTCATAAACACAACACATTCATAGCATCTCATAAAATCATCACATCATCACAATATGCATAATCCATAAAGCATACTTCATCCATCAACATAAGCATCATCATAATCATATAAAAGCAACATAAACAAACATATAGGCATCAAAAAACATCATCTCATATATCATCATCGCAAAAATGTACATCGCTCATGTATATACATCAAAAAAACATATGTCATGATACAATGCCTCTAAGGGCCAAAATGATACAACTGTCAACCCTGAATAGTGGAGCGTCTCTCTAACTCAGTAGGGGATCTTGGTCGTGGTAGTGGTTGTGGTTGTGACTATGGTCTTGCCTATGGCTATGGCTACGACTGAACTTGTACCTGTGTAGCTTGCTACGGCACCTGTGATGGGGGACCCATCGGCTGTTGAACATACTGAACCGATCTAGATTTGTGTGACCTAGACATCCTACATCTACTGAGATGACTATAGATCGGTCCACGTTGCTCTGCAGGCACCACCGCCTGATAGGCACCCTGATAATAATCTACCTGTCCTCTAGCCTCTACCAGCTGTCCCTGTACCTGAGACAACTGTGTCTGCATTAGTGTCAAAACTAGGCCCATACCGGCACCCGAAGCCTGTAAACTAGCCACATATCCTCTGCCTACCGAGCTCTCAAAAGTCCAGCATCCTGCTCTCCCATCAAAATGGCTATCTCACCCTATGCCTAGACTAACTATGCTTGCAGTGCACCCACTTGTCCATCTGTACCATCTAATAGTGCAACCGTGCCTCGCAACTGCATTAACTCCGCATCACAACTCTATAAAGCCTCTTGCAGGCTGGCAACCTATCCCTGCAAGGTCTCAATCTTCTCCTCCTCTCCACTCCGAAGCTGCCAACGAGATGAAAACCCTCAAGGCTCTGAACCTCCACTTGCTATTGAAGTGCCCACCTCTAGACTAGAAGCTTGCTATCCTACTGCTACTGCTGTGATACCTGTGGTGGGGACAGAACATCTCTACCTATCCTCGACTGTCCCCCACGTTGTCGAAGTGCTCCTTGCCTTGGCACCTCTCTGATCTAAACCTGCTCAACAGGTACCTGCTGCACAGATACCCACTGTCGCACCTGCTATTGGGGCAACTACAAGCTACCACCTGCATGCCCCTCTCCCCTGAGCCCGACCTGTCCAGCTGCTGCTGCTACCAACACATCCATTGGCTCCCCATCTCCCCCAATCTCCCTCTCCTCCCCATCTCCTCCAACCTCCACAAGATAGTCTGCAATAATCTCCTCTCCCTCCTCTAAGAAATCATCTCCATCAGAATCCTCATCCCCATCCTCCTTTGACTCCTCATCCCCTGATGTTGCCGCCTCCTCTGGGGGGACTACCTCCTTTGTAGGGTCTGTGAACCGTGTAGGCTGCCATATCCACCACCATGTCTCATAGGTAGGAGTAGTGCCTGCATCTCTAACCTCACTCTGCCAATCCCACATCAACGGTTCCAAAGCTGTAAAATCCTCTAAGGCAACCTGGGGCTGTATGACTGGAGGCCAATAACAGGCATCTTGACGAGTCCATGCAAAAATCGCCATCGACTGCAGAACATCTTGTTGTAGCCCAAAATGCCACATAACTCGTGATGGTAGATACATATCAATAGTATGGTCCCCCCGATCTATCAGATAGCGCTACTAGAATGTGTACGGCATGTGAACATCATCATCTGGCTAGGGCTCCACTTCGATGTATGGTCGCCAAGTAACCCAAATGATGTCATCCAAAACCCGTCTCCAATATCAAACCTGCCCGGTGTATGTATACTTGGTATCTCAATACAAGAAAATAAAGGCCTCAAACTGACGACGATAGTACCCACATCTTGTCTGAGTGATCAAAATATGCTCCCAGATCCATACATGAAGCAAAGTAACTCTGGCTAATAGAGCTGAATCACGATGATAAACAACAGTATGCATCTCATGATAAATCTACACAAACATTGCCGGTCCCCAAGCATACATTGTCTCATGTCGGACCATCCCCTCAATGACCTCTCCCCATCCAACCAAAAATCCCCTGCCTCTCCTATCTAGCATCACTATGCCACTGACCAGTGCACACAGGAATAAAGCAAAGTGATCTACACCCGCCGCCAATGTCCCCTCATAGCTCATCTCCCTCCTATCTACTGACAAAACAATGTGATCGTGGTCAAATACTCTAACTAAGGCCCTCTGTCCCCTACTCGTGTCATATGTCACCCAATGACCATGAATCAGTATCTTGAGGATACGATAAACATCCTCAAGAGTGATGGTGATCTCACCAGTAGGAAGCAAAAATGAACAAGTCTCTGGCTGATACCGCTCTACAAAAGCCGTAATCAGAGCTCTATGAGCTTGCAACACTGGCATCGATGCAGCTGTCAAAAGCCCTAACCTCGCTAGTCGAGCTTGGGTGGCATCGTCGAAGTGATCAAATAACACCATCAGAGCCATCACGCGTCGCTCCCATGAGGACACTATAAATGACCTCGTATACTGCATCCATAGTTTTTTGGTCAAAAACCTACCTATATTTTTCCAAAATCCACCCTTTCTTCTACTATTGAAAGCCAAAAATATTTTGGTGCCACAACAGGCCCCATTTTATGCCATTTCTAATGATGGAGCCACCCACATTTCCACATGGTGCTAATCCACAAGATAGCACCGATGCACAACCCTTTTCATGCCATTCAATGGTGCCACCCTTCCATTTGGCGCCAATCTGACGAATGGCGCCACCCTTCCCGATAGCGCCGATATCAAGTATTGTGCTAGTCTTTCACATCTCACTAATCTTCAAGATAGCGTCATTACCCAACATAGCACTAATCTAAAAGATAGCGCTACCCTGCCTCCTATTTGGCACCAAAACGCCAAATCCTAAACCCTACATAACATTGGCTAATACAGGGGATGGCACCAAAACGATAAACATATGGCACCAATCCGTCCATGCTTTACCCTAGCGGATAGCGCCAATCCAGAGGATAGCGGTAATCTGCTCCCCTTTAGCACCGTGCGATCTTGCGATAGCACCAAAACTGCAATCCCAAATTCTTGAAGAAAAAAAATGTGATAAAATCAAAAAATGACAAAGCTAGGGTTAGGCCCTACCAGGGGTCCAACCTCCGGTGCCCAGCCATATGATCAGAAACGCTCAGAAATGTGTGTATCGTGGGAACCTGGGATTGTGGTCTGCCATCTTTGCTTTGCTCCTTCTCAAAACTCAATGTGTGCAAATGTGGCACCATTAGGGCCCACTATTCTAAATATAGTAAGCCATGTCATCCTTCTGCACACTTTTTCCCCTCCAGGGTGCAGATCACAACCTTTTTCCTCCGTGTTTCTTCCTGTCATCTTGTTTTTCCATCCTCTATCCAACTTTCACTCCCTTCACATCCTTTTGAGAGTTCGCCTGAAAAAAACTTCTTTATTTTTCACCGACCTCTCGAGGGGGTATCCCTCACCTATTCCATTCCTTCTTGGTAGCTGGGGCATATTTTTCTTTGACCTGACGCCACGTCAAAGAGGGGCAAATGTAGATACCTAAAAAGGTCTTCATCATCGAATCATCTCCCGACCTCCCTAAACATACCTATTTCCTTCCTAAACAATTAATTAAATTTTTATTTAATTAATTATCCCTCCATCACCCAATTTTTCATCATTCTATCTCCAACAATTGGATTAATTTTATTAATTCAATAGTTCAACTTTAGACAATTAATTAAATAAATATGCAATATTTATTTGGTTAATTTCCCCCTTCTCACTAAAACCAATTAATTAGTTAAATCAGGTTTAACTAATTAATTCAGCCTATTAATTAACCTATCTGTACCCTAGGTAATTAAATAGTCATTATTTAATTGCCTACCCTAGCCTATATCATCCTAGCCTTAGGATTGATTAAATAAATCCTTATTTAATCAATCTTAACTTCTTACTAATCCATCTACTAATTTATTCCAGCCAGATTAATTAGGTTAACCATGCCAATTAACTTGGTCAAACCCTCATTGACACTTCTCCCCACATCTCATGAATAAAAAAATGATTTCCATGCCACATAAATCAATTTTTAATACACATTTGTCATAATCCTCATTAAATGCCTCTTACACCCCTTACACATGTCATATCTCATTAATATCCACTGTTCCCCAAAGGAATTTTAAATTCATTTTACCCTTCCCCATGTGAATTTTTAATTCACAAATAATCCACTACACTCCACCTCATTTATGAACCCCTCTTCCCAAGATGAATTAAAAATTCATCTTTATTCCTAGCCCTCCATTTTCTAAGATGAAATCTAGGCCCTCCACATCATCTTCATCCTCCACCATTGATCTCTCAAATCAATTTCAACCGTTGGATCAAGATCTCTCCAAAATGCCTATAAATAGAACATCCTCCAAGCCATTTGATCATCTAGTTTCTAAGTAATATTACCATTCCAAAATATCCTTTGAGCTAAGCAATTTATTGAGTTGCATTTGTAAGCTTGAGAGCATTTGACATCTCCTTTGAGTATCTAGGGTACATCTTGGAGTATTTGGGTGCAAGCTCCTTCACCCTTATGGGATTGGGTCTTCATATCAAGGTATAATCTCTTGTTTTGCATGTATTTGGTTTATATTTTTACCCCGATTTGGATTTCCTAATCACACCATCAAAGACTTATTTTTATGATAACATGGATGTGTAATTGAACTGTTTTCATAAAACTATTGAAAATGGTAAAGCAAACACAGATTAAACCATTGTTGTAAATAATACAAGAACTATATTATATTTGTAGATAGAATCGATTACATTGAAATGAATTTTTAAAGCCTTACATTTTCCCATATGAAACCAACTAACCTATTTATAGGAATAACTCCCACCAAACTAACTATTGCTTTATTTACTAAGATTTATTTTAAACTGACCTATAACTTAACATTTGCATGTTAATTTATTTATTCATTTCTAAACTATGTAAAACCTTACTTATTCCAACACCCCCCTTTAAGGGTTTACATCCAATATTCCCCCCTTTATTACATTAACTTGAACAAAAGGTGGAAACTGTAAGAGTTGACCACAACAACCCTTCTGGAAACTTTGATGGATCGAGACTTACTCAACTATCAACCAATTTTCCTCGCTCACTTAGGAAACACCAAACTGAATTCCGTAGCGGATCTCCTAATTCTCAAACCTCCACATTACTTGTGAATCAAGACACACTCAACTATTCATAAGCAAATCATCAACCTCCACTGTGAATTGAGACTCACTCAATTATTCATAGTACAAATCATCAACCAACTGTAGATCAAGACTAACTCTAAAATCTACAGTAACACACCTTCATTTGTGGATTGAGACCAACTCCAAAATCCACAACCAAGTACTGTAATTCACTGTTAAGAACTACCAAGCCCCCCTCACTCCATGAAGGGATGCAAATGGTAAAGTTACTTCTCATGTAGTGAATCATCCTTGAGCAAGAAGCTAGCTTGGGATGATGAAGATCCTCCTATCTCCATTGCCTCCTATCTCCAATATGATCATGTTACACTTTATTCACCCGATCCTTTCAGTGCCTTGGAACCCCTTCCAGATGTAGCACATAGGGCCTGAAGAATACAAGCAATATGTGTGGCCATGACAACCTTATCATTCCAATAGTTTTGTATATTGTAAAAAAGATTTTTTACAAGTTTCAAACTATAGACATCTTTACAAAGCAACCAAACTTCTTGCCAAATCCCTTATTACTCCAATTACAATAGTTTCAAGAATACCAAAATTCCTTATCATTATATAAACAAAAGTAAATTCTTTAAATATTTTAAATACCCTTAAGAAAAAGATCGACTACTTATGCCTCCCTTCCACACTTTAATTTTTATAGGAAAAAATAAAACATCTTAAAACTTTTCTTTCTTCATTTTCCAAAAAGCAACCTAATAAGTTTTAAAAGCATCCCAAGCCTTTCCTTTGATTGAATCTTAAAATAAATAAAGCTCCTCGTGTACATGGAATTTTTATGGTGCATAAAATGTTTCCAACCACACACCTATTATTCCAAATAATGGATTTTTGCTCTTCTTCTTACCTCCATAGTTTTCTACATATTTTTCTTATAAATGAATAGTCAAACTCTTCAACAACCAAATACTAAACTTAAGCTGCTGTTAATTTTTGCAATTTCGTTGATTATATTTATAGGCTTTGCATACCTTTACCATTCTATTACATTGCATTTAGGTTCCTTATCAAAGGATGGCATGTATTCTCAGATAATTGAAAGGCTTCACATCCTTTTTCATGAAACTGAAACTCTTCTTTTCTTGTGATTTTTGTCAAATCTCTTTATACACTTTAAAGCATTCTCGCTTGGGTTTTCATTACCAAAAAAAATTTAATTGAAAATTTATCTTCCCTCGACATTAACATGTTCCACAAAACTCATGGCTTCATCATGGAGGTGGTTGAAATACAACTGTAAAGAGGCATAGGGCACATCAAGAACGAGGATTGAATTAGGCCAGTTGCCTCTGAGCATGCCTATAAGAAAATAACAAATTAGTGTGAGAGGAGAAGCAAGTTAAGTAAATATTATAGAATGACAGTGGCACCCATGACTTGAAATGACATCTCACAGCACAAAATCAGAGTGCTATTATATCTGTAACCAAAACAAACGCTTCTTCAGTCCATTTGCACAGGTATAAGATGAGAATGCTCTGATACCATATTGAAAATGGTAAAGCAAACATAGATTAAACCATTATTTTAAATAATATAGGAAACTATATTATATTTGTAGATAGAATCCATTACATTGAAATGGCTTTTTAAAGCTTATATTTTCCTATATGAAACCAAATAACCTATCTAGGGGAATAACTCCCAGGGCGGGTGCAAAAAGTTGGTGGGCCAAAAAGTGGCCAACTTTAAAAAACAAAGTTTTAGACATAACGTGAGCGCGTTATAACGCACTCACGTTATAATGTGCTCACATTATGGCTTGGTGATGCCGAGCCCAACAGCAAGCCATAACGTGAGCACATTATTGTTTGTTATATTAAAAAAAACTATGTTTCATTTCATAATTTGACAATATTTCATAGCAAATCCACGACATGGAGAGAAGATAGAGCACGCTCACGTTATCGAAGGCCATTTTGTCAACTATTTGTCGCCGATTCATTGTCAAAATGCTGTGACGAAGTTAGGGAGTTTGAAGGAGTAAGTTATATTTGCTTTCTTGTGTGAATTTTTCGCTAAATAGGTAGGTTAAAATAGTTTTTGATGTAAATTTATTTAATTTATAGGAATTGATAATGCACCTCCTCCTCCTCCTCCTGAAAATCCACAAAATCCTCCATCACCTAAACAACAAATACCTGCTGAAGAAGAACCCCAACAACAAACACCTCCATTCATTCCTCAATATGCCCCTGGAACACAAGAAAATATAATGGGGCAAATTGAAAATAATAATAAAAAAATTGAAGACATTATTGCAAGGTTGAAAGAACTTGCAACTTCAACCTTGCATAGATCCACGCTTGCTCAATCTCTTGAATCTATGTTACCAAATGTAGATTCAATTAGCAAGAAAATCTCTAGTTGGTTAAAAAAGAGGAGAGAATTTAGAGGGTTCTATGCAAATAAGTTGTCCTATGAACAAGTTAAAAATGAACAAATTACAAAATTGGACTTGTGTTCTATTTTCACATAACCACGAACAAATCAACCTCTACCCCTTACATGCAAGAGGTTCCCTATCCATTGGTGCAACAACCAAGTGATAAGGGACAATTTTGTGCAGAGGTGGTGGATGGTGTTTGACCATCCTCCATGGAACAATAATGAGGTCCCGCAATATTTTTTGAGGAAACTCTATTGCGAGTTTGTCAAAAATAAAGTGCCAAATTATTTTGATATGTGGGAGTTCCAGGGTAGAGGTGGGGGGTCAGCACAAGATAGACCATGGGCACGTGTTGACCCATAACAACCAGTGAGATGAGCACTCACCAGACCAACCCATGAGCATGTTTCTATCCCTTCCATTGTGAAGGAGAGTGTTGAGGTTGAGACACTTTAGTCCATTAGTGCCTTGACCTAGAGCATCATAGAGCATGCTAGTCCTGTAGCATAGTGTGGGCTAGGGGAGAGTTCAAGTAGGGTTCCAACCCATACTTGTTGGGATTGTGGCTCAGCATGTGGTTATGACCCCATAGATAGTCATGACGTAGGTGTGCAGGCTACATCTGTAGCTGAGCAGATGGTGATGACAGATGCCCTCCTGAGTGAGGCTTTCAGCCTTGATACTCAGGTAAATCTTAGCAAGTTCATTGAATTTAATTTATTAAATTTCATTTTTGAAATGCAAGATTAACTAATTTAGTTTGATGATTTTAATGAAATTTCAGGGTCATAGCGTTGATATAGTTTTGAGTGGTTCTCCACCTGCTTTTTACACTACATCATTTACTATCGAGGTATGTAACTAGTAAACAAATATAAATATTACATGTGAATAGCATCGTTATATGAATGGTATTCTAATATCTGATTTTGGATGTTGAATAGGTTAATATTGGAGATTTCACGGCAACGCCTGCCAGTGGTGGTGGACTTCAAAGCTTCATGGAGGTAATAAAATAAATAGTTTAATGAATGAATTGTACTTACTATATTTTGGTATTTTATATTCATATCGTTGATTACATTTCATTGCACATATTTCAAACTCAAAGCATTACTATACATTGCATAACTAATAACTAGATGTTGATAGATGACAACATTTTAATTACAATATAGTTATTTGAAAAAATGCCTCAAAGAAACGTGGTCTCATGGAATGCCATGACAAGCAGATGCATAGACAAGGACATCACCATGAGACCACATTTCTTTGAGGCATATTTTCAAACAGCTCACTGCCTTGTCTATGCTACCACATTTTATATCCATGTCTACCAAAGCTTATTGATCCACTCCACACTATTCTTTGACAAATTCTCTCTAATAAACTCATCCAATCACAACCAATTAGACCCCAGGACATGACACCAGAGAGGGGTATGAGCCTATGACATCTTATATAGCATATGATTGACTCCAACATCATCTGGGTCCCTCCTTTTTTGACTCTAAAATTTCCTATGATGGTAATGTCTTCACCATTTCTCATAGCCCATACCAACTAGTTGTTACCTTCAGACATTTCTCCTTAGATTTTTTTTGTCAATCCCTTTTGGTCCACCTCAACCTCATACCAATTCCCTCTTTCACCTTTACCTATCTTATGCCTCTAAATGCATTGTTGCCCCAATCCCACAACCTCTTTCTATTACTTCACCTACTCCACTAGCTATGCCCCTATCTTCCCCACCATATATCCACCTATAACTACTTCACCTTGCTTATTGACTTCTATCTCCCCTCTAACACCCCTCCAAGATAAATTAAAAGAAAAAGTGTAGGACATTTCCCCATCCACTTCTAATAGTAGGCCTAATAAACTTCCCCAACACTACACCCAACCTACTAACCAACCCATATCTACCCTACCAGATGTCCCAGACCTAGTTTGCCTCCAACCAAACCCCTGACAAACCTCAAGACTAAGAAAATGATAAGAAAATTTTAAAATAAGGTTTTTCTTCTCCTATCTATTATCTTTCATCCCTCATATTATCCCACAAACACTTGATATTCCTCCTTTCCGTAAACCCGTAAACTTACCTAATGTCTATGTGATTTCTAGTTTAGGCATTGACTTGTAAACCCACAAACTCTATCTTAGGCATTGTCCTACCTCCATGACTACCAAACAAACAAAAATTTGAGCAGAACCCTACCCCACCCTACGATAACCTAAACCTAAACTAACACCTTCACTTCCTCTTTGACTTTTAAACCTAAAATTTGATGCTACTATGGTCCCTCTTTTGTTGACCCTTATACTACACATTAGTCATGCATCTTTGTCTAATTCGTATATATGCATGTGACTTGTGTATACTTCCATGTTTAGGTGAACGTGTGTGTATGTTAGGAGCCATGACTTGCATCACTATTATATTTTTCGTAATTGAATAATGTTGTTTTATTTTTAGATGATGTAGGCTGCAGAGACACCTCCCAATGTTCATAGGGCAATGGAGCATGGTGTGTCCTTTGTGATTCATAGCTCCATGCCTTTGACAGGGGAATGAGGCAGATTAGTAAATTCAAATTACATGCATTTTTATATTTGTTTATTTTTGAAAAATCAAATGAGTATTGATTTGAAGTTTAATTTCTATCTGGATGGTTTCTATAGGACATGAGGAGACAGATTGAGGAAGGGGAATGAGGAAAGAGAGATCCTCACGTTATCAGGTTCAACCCCTTCCTCAATCAGCACAAAGACCATAGGATCTTAGAGGATTCATTTGTAGAGTTGAGATTGGAGTTATTCAAATATTATTCATGATGTACATTGTAATATGGCCACTTGTCTTTATGGTGGGTGGTTCATGGCTTATTGCATTCATTATCATTGATGATCTAGTTTTACTATTTGACCCCTTGTATAGCTTGGCTATGTAATGATGTTATCTTCAAGACTAATAACACAGGGACCTAAAGGTGGAAGAAGATGAGGGTTGAACAACATGTATATGACAACATGAAGATGATATTAAGGTTTAAGAGAGTAGCCTAACATAGGTTATTTCAAGCCTAATAGGGGTCTAAGATTGCAGTGATGGAACAATGCATTAAAGAAATTAAACAAACCTTACAGTGATAGTACTAGAGAACAAAGTGAAGGTGAACCAAGATAAAAGAACAAGAAGTTCATATATGATTGTTTTGACTACTAAAACAAGTATGTTAATAGCCATAAGATGCATGTTGATATGTGAAGACTATAACAGTTATAGCAAAGACAATGTGTGAGGATATCACCAGTACAATATAGCTCAGACTATTTCAGCATGTTTGGGTGCAAAACAAGACCATACCTAGCCTAAACGTACCCATCCTAACATGTTGGAACAATCGGTTTGGCCGTATAAGGAGCAGAATGAAATTTACACCCCTTTGCAACTTTACATTGCATGCATCTGACTATTTTTGGGGAAGCATAAAACTTTCACCATGGGCAAATGCTTCAGAGATATAAAAAACTAAGAGAGGTTATTTTAGAGGGACCCTACATGATCCTGTAGCCTCAGACAAATTTTTTCTAAGTGACACGGTTTTTGACTAACAACTCATCAAAGATTGTTGCCTTTTTGCACTTTGGACTCTTTAGGTATATCACCGGTACAATGTAGCTCGGACTATTTCAACATGTTTGGGTGTGAAACAGGACCATGCCTAGCCTAAACATACCCATCCGGATGAGTTGGAATAGTCAGTTTGGCCGCATCAGGAGCAGGATGAAAGTTACACCCCTTTGCAACTTTACACTACCTCCTTCTTGGTGCAGGAGCACCCTAGGTTTAAGAGGTTCAAAATTAGAATTTTGGTTTTGTTTGATGTTATTCTATGTAATAAGGTCATTTAAGACCCTCTTATGTGTGTTGGAGTCCTTATTAGGTTGCTAGGTGTGTTGGAGTGTCAAGTTGCACAAGTTGGCAAAAGTTGCAAAAACATGGAATATGAAGAGTCATAAGTTGTAAATGAGGGAATTTGAATGGTTGTAAGCTGAAAAGTTGGTTGAAAAACATTCAAAAATAGTTATAAATGTTTCAAAAAGGCTTGGTAAGGTCAAAGACATGGGGAGAGGGTGTGGTGGTTGAAATTTCAAAAGTTGAAACAATAAAAATACCTCTATTTTTTGTATTTCTGAACATTTCCTTGTTCTTTGATGTAGTATGGATCTCTATGATCCCATAATGACTCCAAATCAATTTTTTTTGGTAAATCTATGAATCTAGTTTCTTTTGGCATTGGTTTCATGCAATTTCATCAAGTTGCAATCAAGTGATGTCTATTTTACTAAAACAGGTCTGAAACCCTAGTAGGCCTAATTTGAGGGAAAATAGTCCAAATTTGAGGGTTTCCATACAAAATAACCTACCTTGATTTTGAGATATGTTAAATAAGGGCCAAATGGGTATTTTAATCAAGTTTTCTTTCTTGGATATCAGTTCTAGTTTGAACTTTATGGCCAAAAAACCCTATTTGCTGCTCCACTTCAAAACCTAGGCAAGAGTAGAACAGTCAAGTTTTGAACCTTTCCTTCCAAAGTAACCATATCTAATTTCTGCATATGTTGAATAAAGCCATAAGGGGTATCCAAATCTAGGTTTTTATTTTAGATATCAATTCTTCCTGGGAAGTTTTGCCCATTTTAGTCAATCTAAAGTACTACTAGGAGATTGAGGTCTAATGAATGAAAACCCACCATGTGAATGTTTAAAGATTGAAAATTTTCTTGTTTGAGGATTGTTTGGGGTTGTCCACCCCTATTTTACATCAAATTGGTATCAGAGCCTAAAAGGTTTGGGAAAAGAAGTTGAGAGCCCGAAGATTTGGGCAAGATAAGTTTTTGGGGTTTGTGTGTTGTCTTTTTGCAGGTTGAAACAAGAACCTGGATGCCAAAAGACTAGATAGTGAAGAAAGGAGGAAACCTAGGTGAGGTATCACAAAGACAAGAAGAAGAAAGGTGAAAGAGACTTTCTTGAGAAAGAAGAATGGAAGTGTTGAGAAGATTAGTCCGTGGGGACTTGTAAAGTAAGGAGGTACCAAGCAAGAAACAAGGGATGGGAAAAGAGAAAAGTGAGACAAAGAAGAAGGATGATAAGGTGAACCAAATTGATATTGAACAAGAGATAATAGACTTGAGGCAAGCCTTGGAAAAAATGGAAAAAGAATGAGAAAAAATGTAAGAAAGAATGGAACTTGAGATGTAGCAGTTGCTTGAGAGAGCAAACCAAGAACAAGGTTGGCATTTACCAATAAAGAAGAAGGTTACGTAGCCTATCAAGAAGATCATTTAGAGGAGAAGGAAAGAGGGGACAATAGAACCAGACATTAAAGAATCTTTGTTGATGATGGAAGAGCCTAAGCCATCTAAGGAGGAGGAGAAAGTAGATTTTGACACAATAATCAGACCTAGGATAGTCATAACAGCAATACACATTGATGAGTTTCCTTAGGACATATAGGACATGTTGAAGGGTAGTATAGACATTGTTGTTGATGAACCTACTAATTCATTGCCTCTAATGAGAAGGATCAGTTATCATTTACGGATGTTAGAGGACAAGGTTGAAATGGAGTGTATGGTGCAAGGAGACAAGGAGGAGACCTCAAGGTCTCAATATTTTATTTCTAATTTTTCATTGGACTATGTATGTGCAAGTTTGTTAGACAAGGAGATCAAACTCATTGATAAGAAGGCTCTTGAAAGAGATCAGATTCAGAGGATACCAAAACAAGAATACCTTACAAGGATGAAAGAAGACAAGGAGCTACAAAAGCAACCAAGTTCAAGCAATTTGAAGACACAAAGACAAAGTCCAAAGACATCAAGCCAATAGTATAGATGAATTGGAAGACCAGGAAGAAATAGCAAACTTGCACTCAAGGGGACTTGAGTTTCTTTTGCCTAGGGAGTATGGTGCAGGAGCACCCTAGGTATAGTAGGTTCAAAATTAGCATTTTAGTTTTATTTGATGTTCTTCCATGTAATAAGTCATTTAAGACTTTGTTATGTGTGTTGGAGTCCATAGTAGGTCGCTAGGTGTGTTGGAGTGTCAAGTTGTCAAAATTTGCAAAAACATGGAATATGAAGAGTCATAAGTTGTAAATGAGGGACCTCTCTCAGTTTTTGTATCTCATCAAAGATTGCTACCTTTTTACACTTTGGACTCTTCAGGGATATCGCTGGTACAATGTAGCTCAGACTATTTTGGCATGTTTAGGTGCAAAATAGGACCATTCCTAGCCTATGTAGCCATTTGGACACGTTGGAACAGTCAGTTTGGTCGCATCAAGAGTAGGATGAAAGTTAGACTTCCAAAACTTCCAACAACCACAACTCATCAATCAACATCAACATGACCTTAACACCATATTTTGTGATCAACATCAACACCATGAGGTGATGTAGAGTAGGGATGGATTATTCCAAAACAACCTCAATCAACTAATCTTTGAAACCCTAGAACATCACTTGGTGGGTTTTTCCTCACAAGCCTGCAATCCTTCTAGTAGCCTTTCAAACAAGTTTTTTCAATCATAACTTTCAGAGAAGACATGGTATACAAAATGCAAACATAGTTATAGATACCCATTTGGACACTTATAACCATATCAAAAGTATAGGGGTGGTTATTTTGTATGGAAGCCCTCAAATTTGGACTATCCTCGCTCAAATTAGGCCTAATTACATGAATATGCTAGGTAGCAACAAGGTTTTTGAACTCTAGGCTCTAAATCTCCACTCCAAGGCTTCAAACATGTCATATAGGGTTTGAATCATCAATTCCAAACAAGTAGAATAATTTCCCAAAATCTTTTCAACAAAACCCTAATCTTATTGGGTTCCTAGGTCTAATACATAAAGATATTAAGCTAGGGCAGCAACCTCACATGTGCCCAACTCCATTCTCTAGTCCTGCCAGTTTGAAGAATCAAAATATATGCTATCATGAGCCATTCCTAAAGGTTTCAGCCTTATCTAATAGTGGAAGGCCCTATTTTGCATTTTTGTTTGCTCACTGTTTACCCTAACTAGGTTTTTTGATAGTTTTGAACAATTTGGGAAGAAATTTCTCTAATTTGCTCAAATCTTAATGAAAATGAATAAGACCAAGTGCAACAAAAATTATATTCAATGTGTTTCCATTTACAAATGGTTTTAGACTGGTACAGGTCATTACAAGTCCATACCATCCACGGGAACATCTAAAAAAACATTCTAAAAATTGTAGAAAATAGTCTATAGTAAAATGGCCATAACTTCCTTGAAACCTAATGAAATCACGTGTAACCAACTACAATGGAAAGTAGATTCATCCTAAAATCATCCATAATTGTTTTGAGATCATCACATGATCATACAAATCCATACAATGCTAAAGAACAACAGAGAACGTTAGAAAAATGTAGAAAAAAAAGTTATTTTATTGCTTTCTCTTCAAAACTTCAACAACCAACTCATGGTCAATGATACAAGGAATTTTAAGGCATTTACAACTATCGCCCAATAGTTACAAACTAATGTTTCAAGTTCCAATGGTTTAACTTCAACTTGACACCAAAAATGCAAAAGTTGCTTTGTGCAACTTGACAACATTGACACTTTTTTGCAACAAGGTCCTCAAAGACTCAAACTGACCCCAAATGACTCAAACCAACTCAAAAACATATGAAATGGTTTTAAAAGACCTTATTACATACATTTGACTCAATCAATACAAAATTTCACTTTTGGATCCCTCTTGGAGGCATGACAACCTCGGTACCCCTACACCATGAGGACACTAAAGTTGATAAAGTTTTCCTATTAAGAAAATGAGCTTCCCTTAGCTTCAAGAAATATAAATATTCTATACTGACAAGGCCAACCATGTGAAGGTGGAAGATCATGTGGCCTCACCTAAGACCTAAGACACATGCATTCTAGTAGATGTAGAACACCTAAGACACCTATTGTATAGTATGTATCTAGATTTTATAGACATAGTAGACCTAAGACACCTAGTCTTTATACCTTATCGTAGTCTAGACCCAAGTCACCTAGACACCTAAATTATAGTTCTACCTAAGACACCTGTTATTGTAGACCTAGTTGACATATAGTACCTACCTAAGACACCTAGATTAAATTATACCTTATTCTAGTCTCTGGACAGGTAGTTGATATATAGTATCTACCTAGAAGACACCTAGATCATTCTAGATTATACCTTATTCTAGTCTCTAGACAGGTCGTTGACATATACTATCTACCTAAGACACCTAGATTAGATTAAATACCTTTTTTCTAGTCTCTATCTACCTAGTTGACATATAGTATATACCTAAGACACAAGTAGAGACACCTATTATCTAGTTAGAAACCAAGACACCTAGAGACACCTATATTTTATACATTACTCTTAGGATCAACTTCATCCATCACTTAGGTCTAACCCCATGAAGAATAACACGATGATGTAAAAATGTGTATATGTGTAAAAATGCAGCAGCAAATAAAAAAGATAAACCTATGTAAACTTACAAATTAATGTGCATACTTACAAGTCAATGTAACATGACTTTACAAAATCAATGTGAATACTTAAAATTAATCCAATGAATGATCCAGGTCTTCTCTACTCTTTATTGTGTCAAATATTGCCTCATGGTCAGACTCATGAACCTTCCACAAGATCTTGTTCAAAGGTCTACCCCTATATTGTATCAAATGAACATTGAATGCCATGACAAGGTTCAAGTAATGAAGAATCTTCTGATGCGTGTCAAATTCCTGAAATGGCCAAACATTAACACTCTTATGTGGGTACCTTCTAAGCTATGTTCTAGTAACAACCACTGAGCCTTTAGGGTATTCGATGTTTTCTCCATGTATAAATGGGGCCTCCAATTTTTTTTGGCCTCAACACAATAATAAAAGTAATAATTTGTTCCCTCTTCATTATCTTCATCTACAATAACTGCATATACATGCCCTACATTGATATGTGTAGAAAATTAGATTAAATTAGTCAACATTACAAAAACATTACAAAGTAAGATAACATTAGTAATTTCAAAAAATATGCAAATATATATATATATATATATTACCTCGTTGAACTAGATCTGATATGTGGTCAAAGTCAATTGATGATTCCATCTTTGTTAGATCTAGTACTGTCGGGGGTTGATACGTGTCAAGTGGGATAAGATAACTTAACTGCCATTCGTCAACCCACTCCTTTGACTCGTACTCATCCCAGGCTTGAATTGTACATGAAGAATAAAAGCATGCCATCTTCCATGTATGGATACTTCATGAACCTATAATTAAGCTTCTGAAAGAGTTTATCTCACTTGATCCTGTTAGTGTAGAACGATCCTCATATGGTGCAATGTTAGTATCATCTATCAACCAAAAAAATCTACGAACTGAAGACTTACCTTCATTACCTAGACCCATGGAAGCATTACACCACTCGATGATTCATTTTGCATCTATCAACTTTCCATTGTCTTTATACTTTAAATCTTCTCATGCTATGGCTCTTTTGATACATGCTCATGCACCATCATGCTCCCCCTTTCCATGCCCAACCTCACAAAAGTTCCACATATGCTAAACACCTGTAAAATTATGCCTCTTGCTCAGCCAATGGAAATTCCACGAGTTCTTGAATTGTGATGCATAGTTATTTGACCATATGATATGCTGACTAAATGATATGCCCCTTCTAGCCAAATCACTATAGAACACCTGAAAGCAACCTTGCACGAACTCCGTAGAATGCGTGCAATCATCACTAATATAGAAATGATACTCCCTTATGATCTTTCTGTCATCCTCTGTACTATCATTCGAATGAATGAATGCGATGTGCACAAATATAGAAACCTGTGTCAAGTTGTAATATTTTGGTTGCACCTCATGCTGTGGCTGTAGACTGTAGTTCTCTACAAAGTTGATGACTGAAACAATGCTACCAACTAGAAATGTGTCCTTGCATAACTTGAATTGTAAGTCCAACTATCGAGCTCTATGGGCATGTCTTGCATACTCATACACTATACTATCATGAAATATAGGCATAAACTAATACACTGGAATCTTTTCAATAACCAATTCACACCTCTTTATTTCTTTACCATCTTTTGTATTGTATGCCACTATTTTATACTTGCTAAACTCTATTATTTCATGTTCAACCGCATGTGTTCTTTCCATATATTCACATATTGGCATACGTTGCAAGCCACCGCAATGCTGACATGTGCCATCCAAGTATAATTTCCTGTAGAATATTTGTCCTTCCTCTTTTTCACATAAAATTCTTGATATGAAGTCTCTTGAAGATATTGGTGGGGCATGTATGCCACAATCATGCAAAACATTATTAGTATGCAAATCTAAACATATAGACCGATAAACAACAAAATGGTTAGAAAATTCAATATGTAATCTACAACAAGTAGTGTGTGTGTGATTTATCTTGACATATAAAGGTTTTAGCATTTGAAAATATCTTTAAAAAATTTTAATTTGAGGATACATCTCTAGAAATTTACCAAAAAATTGTGTTTGAGTCATATCTGAAAAATGCTTTAGATGTGGTTCATGGTTCTGACTACCGATTCTCCTTCTTACCACATCCCTTTGATTCAGAGATACCCTTGTGTAATTCTTCCAAAAGTCTTCAATTAGTGATCTCAATGCTTCATAAATTGGTTTATCTTTTTGTGGTAGTCTCTCTGAGAACGCCCATAATTCATTGGCATTGGTGTCCTCAATTCTTTGGCACCTTCCAATGGCTCTTGATAAAGTTTTCCTATTAATTCTCAATGCTTGACTCATCTTTCTAATGAGATGACCTTTCCTCATTTGACTACTTGCTATAGATGATGTAATCACATGCCGTGTTGTATTACTATCTTTTGTGCATGAGGTGTTACCCACACTCTCATATGCACTCATTAGATTCTTGACAATAGATTTTTCACTTGAAGCCTCTGATGTTCTCAACCCAAGAATCTTTATGATGGACCTATACTTTATACTTCGCATCATTTCAACAAATAGTTGACATCTTGTGGTCTCATTTAACTTTTCAAAGAATATTCTCCAAATCTTATGAGCATATCTTCTACAAGTGCATTTTGGAATCTTACCTTCCATTGGTTGCAAAATATTCTTATCAATATAAATCAAATACTTTATCTTTCTATGCAAAATTTAGCTGGTGTTAAGATAGGTAAATTCATCTCAACATTAGGAATTTCATCAATATTTAAATGAGATGGGCTAGATGGCATACCTTCGATCAAAGATGGAATAGATGACATACCTTGAGGTCGAGGTGGAAATGATGGAATACGTCCTTCATCACATGTGAGTGATGATGTACTCTCAACTTGAGATGCGGTAGATGGTGTCCCTACATGTTGAATTGTGGTAGAGGATGTGTCTCCAACTACAGTATTCAAATCTCTCATAGCATGAAGTTTTTGCATTCGTTCTCTTTGTGCCGCCAATACCATATCTCTTTTTGATGGTTGTAGTTCCTCTTCAATTGGCATGTCTTCATTTCTCGTGTCCAATTTCCTCTTCTCACAAAGTTCCCTCATAGTCATTGCTTTCTTTGCATTCTTAGCTTCTATATCTTCCTGTGTTGGTTTAATTCTTGATCGTTTCCTCAACATGACGGAGAATTTGTCTATAGCATGATAAAGAGACCAATATTAGTTCCTAAGAAATGAATCCATACAAATAACTAAAATATATGTCATTCAACCCTTCATAAAAAATGTACATACAATCATCATGTAGAAGAGTAAATGTCAACCAAAATAGGTACAAAGCATACAAAGCATTATTGTAGCCATACAAAGCATTATTGCAAAATGTTATTGCAGCCATACAAAGCATTATGGTACAAATTTTACTTTAGTCCTATGAGGATAAGGTAAAAGGAGAGTCACCTATTGAGGCTACAAGTGGAGAGTACATGGGACTTCATGTTGACTACAAGATTGAAGATGTGGGGGAGGCCTTGTTGCTAGTGGCATAAAACTACCTACACTTACTTGTGGATAGATATCATCTCTGGTGCAGGAGCACCTACCTGACAGCTGGCCTCCATGAGGCAGTTAGTTTGTTTTGAGTCTTGTTAATGTTTCCAAGAAGGTCTGATAAGACCAATGCATGTAATAAGGTCATGTTGACCATGCTTTACTATTTTTAGATAGTTTGTTAAGACAACTGTTATGCTGTAGGTCCGGTTGGATCTCCCAGCCGCCTGGAGAGATTTCCCAGCCGCTTGGAGTCGAGTGGTAGTACTTGCAGGAGATCCTATATATGCATGAGGATCAGTTGGTATTGCATATCATCGATCAGACTTTGCGAGAGAGAGACAGAGTATTGTAATAGCATCTGTTGAAATCAATAAAGAGATCCTGTTAGTGTTCATCCTCTGTTGAATTTCATTGTTTAATCGATTTGCTATTTTGGTGGTTTCATGGATCCGTTGATCCATTCCACCGGTTGATTCATCGAATTGGTGGAATGGTTATGTACAGTAGGTTAGGATTTAGTTTGTTTGTTTGCATGCAGGTGTGTAGGATCGTCGTCAAGAGGTGTTGAGAACCCTAGCATGGGTATGTGCTAGGTCGTGTTAGTTGTTAAAGTTTGGAAGATCACCCTGAGAGTAGATCGGGTCATCCCAGGAGGATCGGCGAATTGAAAATTCGCTAAGGTTGGAAAATTCGTTACAATGGCATCATCAGGATATTTTGGTGTATATCCTGCAGTCGCTTCGGGCATCATCCGAGTAAGCGGAGATGAGCATGATGCAGTCGGTTGCATAAAGTGAAAGTGCATTAGGGTGATTATCATCAGGTGTTGCCGAGGAGGAGCGTATCGGCATAAGGTAGAAGATCAGGTTGATCGCGGGCCGAAAATGTTAAGTTTGGCTGACAGCAGGATATTGAAGGAGTTGCATATGACATCATCATCATCAGGATATACGTCATCAAGATATTACGGAGCAGCAGGATATTGAGGAGCTGCATGTGACGTCATCGTCATCAGGATAATCATCATCAGGATATCGGGGTGACGTAAGCATCGAAGGAAGGGTGCATGAGGTTGTCATCATCAGGATATATGGGAGGAACCGGATGTTCTATATCCTGCTGATTAACATGATGTTGAACATCATGATGCTGAAGATAGTGAAGGTAGAGGTTGTCGGTGAGGTGAACAGTGAACGTCAGGAGGATGTTCGCGCTTGCCGAATATGATGATGCTGCCGATAGTCGGATATGATGATGCTGCTGACATGCGAAAGGGCGAAGGCTTGTCTGCAGGAGGATATCGGTCGGCAGAGTAAATATGATGATGCTGACAGTGTAAAGGGAAATATGATGATGATGATGAAGGGTTGCGGACATCCATGCTATATGTCAAGGTTTTAGTGTGGATGCCTCTGCATCATAGTGGTATCAGAGCTCAGCAAAAGGTCTGGGCTGTTGTGTGTTGATTCTGTCACCGAAAGGGCAGAGGTAGAGTTGATTCTGTCACCGAAAGGACAGAGGTAGAGGAGTGAGAGGTTGATAAAATGCCTCCGAAAGGTAGTGGTACTGCAAGGGAATTGCAGGAGATGAAGGAAAAACATGCCAAAGAGATGAGGAAGATGAAGGAGCTTGCTGAAGCACTTCAATCCAGGCTTGTAGCCCTAGAAAAGAACAAAAAGAGGGAAGTGGAAGACAGTGAATCTGAAGAAGATGAAGATGCTGTTGAAGAGTATGAAGAGGTAGCTGAAGATCTAGATGCTGAAGACCAAAAATTTGCAAAACTGTTAAAGGCAGTGCAGAGTGATAAACCTAAGGTAAAGGTTGATGTTTCCAAGTATAATGGAAGTTTGAATGAAGATGAGTTGCTAGATTGGATTGCTGCACTTGATAATCACTTTGAATGTGAAGATGTTGCTGAGGATCAGAAGGTAAAGATTGCAAAGACCAAGTTAGGAGGTCATGCTTTGGTATGGTGGGATTATGTACAATCTGAGAGAAGGAAACAAGGGAAGTCAAAGATCACTTCATGGGATAAAATGGTAGCAAGGATCAAAGGTAAATTCTTGCCTAGGGATTATGAAATTCAGATGTTTAAGAAACTGCAATTTTTAAGGCAGAAGGAAATGGATGTGAAGGCATATATTGAGGAGTTTTATAAGTTGAGTATGAGAGCTGGTCATCACGAGAATGAGGTAGAAAAGGTGGCTAGGTACTTGGCTGGTTTGAGATTGAACATACAGGATGAGTTAGTTTTAGCTAACCCTAAGAGTGTGGAGGATTGTTACCAAATGGCAATCAGGATTGAAGAAAAGATGAATAGGGGACAAGATAAGTCCATGAGAGGAAGAGGAAACAATATGAGGGGAAGAGGAGCAGCCCCTACAACAAGGCAAACCAATGAGGGTCAAGAAGACACTGGTAAAGGACAGGGACAGTCTGATTTCAGAGGTGGATGGAAAGGTAATAGAGGAAGGTTTGGAGGTGGTAGAGGTTCTACTACATTTTCAGGAAAATGTTACACCTGTGGTGAGTTTGGTCATCCATTTATCAAATGTCCAGAAAGCAAAGGTTCATCATCCAGAAATGATAGAACAAATGACAAGAGAGTACAACTTGTGCAAGAAGAGAAAGTAGAGCAAAGTGTGCAAAGTTCAAACACTTATCAAAGAGATAGGGAGCCTGACAATTATGCATATCCTGAGGACGGAGAAGCATTGATGCTAAGGAGAATTAGTTTGCAGGAATCAAAGGACATGATGCAAAGAAGAGCTCTTTTCAAGACCACATGCAAGAGCAGAGGTAAAGTGTGTAAGGTTGTCATTGATACTAGTTCAACAGACAACATGGTATCTCAGGAAATGGTGGATAAACTGAATTTGGAAAGGATTCCACACCAACACCCTTACAAGGCATCTTGGGTGAGTGATAGTCAATCACTTTTTGTCTATGAACAGGCATATGTGGATTTTCAGATTGGAGCATATCATGATAGAGTTTTGTGTGACATTTTGCCCATGGAATGTTGTCACCTACTGTTGGGTAGACCATGGCAATTTGATAGAAGGGTACTGTATGATGGGTATGCTAATACCTACACCATCAAGAAAGATGGGAAGACTATTAGGTTGATGCCATTGCAGGAAGATGCTGCAGTACAGGGGGCAGCCAAAATCATTTTAATGGGAAAGAAGGAATTGGTGCAGATGCCTATAGGAGCAGGCATAAAGGCAGTTGAGGACACTGCAGGGAAAGGAGTGGTTAAGGACAACAGGTTGAAGAAAGTTTTAGTTGTGACTGACAGAGGTCAGCAGCAGGTGCAGAAACAGGTTTGCACACAACAACTAGTTGAGAGGAATGACAAGGATGTTGTCATAGTTGGGACTATTGTTTGTCCTATAAAGGTTGAAAGGAAGATAGAGTTGAACATTGCAGAAGTTCAAGAGGCAGTTCAGATAGAGGTTCTGGTCAGACAACCTGACAAACCCAAGGTATGTGTGAGAAGGGCCTACATTGACAGGCATTAGGATTTACTTGCCAGAAAGCAAGTTACAGTTCAGAAGTCTTGGAGCAGCCAAGAGCCAGCAGAGGACAAAGCTGGAACAGGTCAGAACACTGACATGACAAAGTGTAAAGGTGGAGGACTTCCACAACCCAAACTCATGGGACATGAGTTCTTTTCTGTTGGGGAGTATGGTGCAGGAGCACCTACCTGACAGCTGGCCTCCATGAGGCAGTTAGTTTGTTTTGAGTCTTGTTAATGTTTCCAAGAAGGTCTGATAAGACCAATGCATGTAATAAGGTCATGTTGACCATGCTTTACTATTTTTAGATAGTTTGTTAAGACAACTGTTATGCTGTAGGTCCGGTTGGATCTCCTAGCCGCCTGGAGAGATTTCCCAGCCGCTTGGAGTCGAGTGGTAGTACTCGCAGGAGATCCTATATATGCATGAGGATCGGTTGGTATTGCATATCATCGATCAGACTTTGCGAGAGAGAGACAGAGTATTGTAATAGCATCTGTTGAAATCAATAAAGAGATCCTGTTAGTGTTCATCCTCTGTTGAATTTCATTGTTTAATCGATTTGCTGTTTTGGTGGTTTCATGGATCCATTGATCCATTCCACCGGTTGATTCGTCGAATCGGTGGAATGGTTATGTACAGTAGGTTAGGATTTAGTTTGTTTGTTTGCATGCAGGTGTGCAGGATTGTCGTCAAGAGGTGTTGAGAACCCTAGCATGGGTATGTGCTAGGTCGTGTTAGTTGTTAAAGTCTGGAAGATCACCCTGAGAGTAGATCGGGTCATCCCAGGAGGATCGGCGAATTGAAAATTTGCTAAGGTTGGAAAATTCGTTACAATGGCATCATCAGGATATTTCGGTGTATATCCTGCAGTCGCTTCGGGCGTCATCCGAGTAAGCGGAGATGAGCATGATGCAGTCGGTTGCATAAAGTGAAAGTGCATTAGGGTGATCATCATCAGGTGTTGTCGAGGAGGAGCGTATCGGCATAAGGTAGAAGATCGGGTTGATTGCGGGCCGAAAATGTTAAGTTTGGCCGACAGCAGGATATTGAAGGAGTTGCATATGATGTCATCATCATCAGGATATACGTCATCAGGATATTACGGAGCAGCAAGATATTGAGGAGCTGCATGTGACGTCATCGTCATCAGGATAATCGTCATCAGGATATCGGGGTGACGTAAGCATCGAAGGAAGGGTGCATGAGGTTGTCATCATCAGGATATATGGGAGGAACCGGATGTTCTATATCCTGCTGATTAACATGATGTTGAACATCATGATGCTGAAGATAGTGAAGGTAGAGGTTGTCGGTGAGGTGAACAGTGAACGTCAGGAGGATGTTCGCGCTTGCCGAATATGATGATGCTACCGATAGTCGGATATGATGATGCTGCTGACATGCGAAAGGGCGAAGGCTTGTCTGCAGGAGGATATCGGTCGGCAGAGTAAATATGATGATGCTGACATTGTAAAGGGAAATATGATGATGATGATGAAGGGTTGCGGACATCCATGCTGTATGTCAAGGTTTTAGTGTGGATGCCTCTGCATCAAGCTCCTCACACATGAAGATTCATATTGCAGCCATGGGATAGAATTTAGGACACATGATACACTTGATTTTCACTTGGAGACGTCTCGTGGGCTAGCACTTGTTGATAACCATCTAGTCATGAAAGGAGAGATGATTGAGATCGTGGGAGACATCACACTAGGGCATGCTTTGGATTAGTGTAGAGGGTGAAGAAGGGATATCAAGAGACAATTATTAAAGTCAAGGCTCATTAATATGGCAATGCCAAACTCAAGTAGATAATCATGTGCATAAGCTAAATTGCCATAAAGGCCACTATGAAGAAGGAGACAATCTGCTGTCATAACCAACACTTAGGATAATCATGAATAGGTACAAATGCCTTGATTAGGAGTGTTGTTGATCTTTGCAATGAGAATGAAGGTGAGGATGGGTGTTGCAGAAAGATATCCTAGATAAGTTCATCGCATGGAGACATGATTGCCATATTCAGATGTAAATAAGACTGTCCTAGCTATGAGGGTAGTCATAACAATCCTAACTATCTAAGACTATCACACATAGTTCTAGAGACAACCATTATTGTTGATCACTTCATACACATGATAATAACTTTATTCGTAAGGTTCTAAGAGGATTATTTTAGAGATTTTTCAATACAGACAAAAGGTGAAAGTTTGAAGAAGATTAACCAAGTGCTCATAAAGGATTGTTATGCCATAACTGATTTATTCAAAAGGATAGTCATATTCATGAAATTTGGATTGAAATTGATTTCATTTGAGGTGGTGCGATGGAGTTTAAATATTTTCAATAAGTTTCACATATGACTATCCTAACACTGTAAAACATTGAAACACACATGAAGGAAATCTAAATTGCTGAAATACATAGTTTGCAATTCATAGAGTAGTCCTAGGGATAGCCATCTAGGGTTATTGTGATTAGATAATTATGGAATGATGAAGCCATTATGACATGATGAATTATATGAATCATGAAGATAATGATGGAGATCCATGGAGAAAACCAAGGAGGACAAGATAAGACACCAAATTTGTGAAGTTGTCAATGGCAACAAATTTACCACCTAGCTGTCCTTAACTAATCCATGATTGCAAATGGATGTATTTTAGCTTCTATTGACTAAAAGTGACTTATTTATGATGAATATAATGATTGGAATTATTTCTTGTATGTCTAAGAAGTTGGAAACAAGTGGACATTATCTAGAGCTATCTTGGAAACATGAATATTTGGAGACATACCTAGGACTGTCATAAAAATCATTAGACTAATCTCTATAATTTAGGGTATTGAAAGGTATATAGTCGATCGAGGTAACCACCATCATGTACTAATGAAGGACAATTAGGAAATTTTGAAATATTATTGTGTCATGTGCATACAAATCATCATGAATAGGTGCATAAGGAATGTCCTAGCCCAAGACACTAAAGAGGTCTCCACATCCTCCAACATGAAGAATAATGTAGCATAGCATGGATCATGATTGGATTAAGCCTATTGGGATTTACTTGTATGATCTTGGAACCTATTCATTTGTATTTTAATTTGTTAATATGACAAGATAATAGTATTTCATTATGCTTAAGGGATTGTATATTTATATGTTGTAAGGGTTTAGTCTTGTATAGTTTGACATCACGATATATTAAGGTCTGTTTAATTCATTATTGCACATAATTATTAAAGAGCCCAAGTGTAGAAAATATACATGGCACCATGTGAGATTGTAGGCTGCTTTCTTGATCGTGATTGTGTCTATTTTAATTAATGTTGACCTTTGAGATATCTTTTATTATGCATACCATGAACTAATTTAAAACATAGTCTATTATATAAACACAAAATATGTATACATAGTCTTTTATTATGCATACCATACAAGTGATATAAACATGTATGTAAAGCATGATAAAGTAATTCAGATAGAATGAAGGAAAATATAAAGAACATGCATGTAAAGACTTGACATACCTAAAAAATGGAGATTCAAATGGAGAGAGTACCCAATTATGTAGTGTTTTTTTCTTCTTGCATCAAACTCCTCAACAATTTGAGTTTTTCACCACTTGCTTCCTTTTCAACATTAAATTGAATAACACACAAATAGAATTAGTAACAACAATACTATTAACCAATATATAATGTTATCACAATTAATGTTGCAACACTACAAAAATTGAAACTTGAAATGATATATATCAAGTTCGATGTGAAAACTATGTTATTTCCTCCTTAAGTTGGAAAAGTAGAAAAGGTGGTGGAAAGTTCATGCAAAGGTGGTAGAATGTGCAAAATGTGCATGTGAACTTCCCAACAACATGAAAACACTTTTTTTTTTGTCAGAACATGTGCATAAACAACATGAAAATAGAGTATGTGGGCCTGGATCACGGGGGTCTAGGCCTTTTTACCGTTTGTATAGCAAGCCAAAATGCAAGTGCATTATAATGTGAGAACATTTTGTCCTATTATAGATTGATCCATAGCAAAATATGTGTCTAAAGAAGAAAGAAGTTCACAGTGTGTTATTAAGGGTTCCTTGATCCAAATACCAGTAGATTGTGTTGATAACTGAGAGGGGGGGTGAATCAGTTATCCTAATTAATTCTTCTTTCTGAACTTTCTTATTAATCAATGCAGCATTAATTCAAACAAGCAGACATAACCATGAAAATGGAAGTACACATGACACAATATTTTTGACGTGGAAACCCTGTTAAGGGAGAAAACCATGGGGTGATTAACCCAAGATTGTATTCTCTGTTAGAAGAATAGAAAAACAAAATGGCACTTGCCAATTAGGGCTCACTGCTCGAGCACACTACTCACAGGGAGGCACACTGCCTACAAAGAGACACACTGCCTACAAAGAGACACACTGTCTACAAAAGGGTGTTATACAATACTTGAACTGATTGGGAGCATCTACATATGCTGAGGTTCAGTTCCGATTAGGCTCTGTACACTGAACTGCTGCACTTCATCTTTCCTCTTTTCTTATGTTGCTTTCCTTTCACATACCGGATCTTCCTTACTACTTCTACTCTATTCTTCTGCTTTTATTCGCACATCACCAATGACACCAACCACTTCACAACTAAATCCATCGTGTATATATATCCACACACATGATTTCATCATCTTTCTAGTCGGCACTCGGAATAGTCAATCTTTTCACAAACTCTAATCTGTCGGCTGAATCCTTGCACACCAAGTAATGCGGATCAAGCATATACTTGTAGAAGTCATCAATCATGTCGACCAAACATAACTTATGCCTTAAGAACCTTTTCCATCATCAGTAACACATCAAAAAAATAGTCTGATGTTCTGTTAGTCAGTTCTTCCTCTATTCACACTGTCACTCAGGAACCCACTACTCAAGTATTCATATCTTTTTCTTCATCTATCACTGAAAGCTAAATCCTTGGAATCTAACACTCAAGGTAGTTCTCTTGACTTCCCCAAATCCACACTTCACCAAGATACTTCCTCTGAGAGATTCAGACCTGTCTGTCAGACCTCGTCACATGCTCTGTTCTTGTTTACCGGACCACAACATTCTTCACTCTGACTTCCGGTGGAGACATACCATGTCTTGCGGATGTGTGGGATAAACTTTGTTACCATCAATGACAACAATCATGAATCCATATAGTGTCTCTTGCCAACAATCTCCCCCTTTGGCATTGATGGCAACACTTAGTGAAAAATGACTAAGTGTAGCACTATACTCCCCCTTGGCTAATGCTCTATCTCTATGTACATTTTCTGGAACTCCCCGTTAGTTGGATACCTCATTTTTCACTGCTCCTCACTCCCCCTTTGACATCAATGGAAAAGGGTAGGGTCCGCATACCAAAATTTTCAAAAACACTTCTATACTTAGCCGCATAAGTATTTGTACATGCTATACTTTACATAAACTGAAGAATATCTGCAAAAGTTGTCTTCAATTGAATGAATTCAGTAGCCCAACTTTGCTTCATTCTGTCCAAGATTGAGATGTGACCACTCAACAAAAACACAAAAAACACAAAAGCTTCTGCCCTCTTAAGATCTGTCAGATCATTAGTTTGGGTGGTAGTCTGAGCATCACTTATGGCCTCATGCATGGCCTCTAACTTAGGGATAATGATTCTTCTGAGTTTAGCCATCCGGCTAATTATGTTCTTCTTTTCCTTCTCAAAATTCTTTATTGCATTTGTGATTGCAATAGTCTGACACTCTTGATTTACTATGGAGGAAGAGAGAGGATCAAAACTTTGAGATAAACTTAGTAGTTTATCCTTTTGCTCTTTTATTTTCTTCTCAATTTCCACTGTTGCTTTAGACCAGGAAATACAAAATTTGTATACTTCTCCGCTATCTTTAAGAGCATTTTCTAGGCTCTTTGTCCCAATACCCATATTTCTCCTATCATTAAGGATCAAACTCTATACTTCAGAGAATCTTTTATCCAAAAACTCCTTTCGGACCTTTTCTTCAGCTGACTTCTCAAGAGAATCAAAATGTGTATTGACACTACTGACTAGAGTTTTGAGATTACCAGAAGAGGAGGCTGTGGGATCCTTCTGAAAAGATGGCATGATCTTTTCCAAAACTCCGGATGCTACCTCTATAAGCTCACAGTCTTCCATGTGAGATTTCAGTAGTTTCTCTTTGGCCTTCGCATTTGCAAATGAAGCTATCTTCATTGTTTGCACCAGAGATAGAGAATCAAAATCAAATGGCCCTTTTAATAGTACCGGTTCATCAATTTCCATAGTTGCTTTTGTCAAAAAGTCCTTGACTGATTCTACAGTGTCTCTTGCCAGAGACAGATTTTTCTTTCCTTCTGTAGTCACAGAACTATCTTTAGGAGTTTTCTCTCCTACATTCTTACCACTGGTAGTTGTGGTTTTCTCTGTTGAGGTCTTCTCTCCCTCTGCAACCTTGGTACTAGCATCTTCCTTTTCCTTAACCTCTACTTCTTTTTCTTGTATTCTTCCTTCTCCTTTAGATCCAGAGACTGTAGGGGAAGCCAGAGGAGAAATATTATTCTATTCAAGGGTCACCTCTTCCAGAGCAGAGGATTCCAAGTCCTTAGCTATTTCTGCACCGGTATCCATAACTTCTTCTGTTGTTTTCTCAGAAGGCTCTTCTGCAACATTTGTGGATGAGGGATCAGTACCCAAGTCCTCTACAATAGGTAGATTGAATCTTTTGAAGGTTTTCCGGAGAATCTCTTCAGTGTCCTTGGCTACCTTGTCAGTCTCACCAAGCATGAGCTGATTCATCCTTGCTTTGCTCCTGAACTCATCCTTACAATCTTTGAATACCATGTTCATTGTCTTGGGATTGATTGAAGGATATAGCTGAATAGCTATCTGTTCCTGGATCTCAAGGTCTTTTGCCATGGCGTTGTTCTTCCTTATTTCAAGCCTTTTCTCTAAGCTTTTGGGAATTAGAGAGATAATTTCAATAAAGGCTTTATTGTAGATGTTCAAAAACTTGATTGTGGCTTCCCCATAATCTGTTTATCTGCTTCATTATATTCATCATAGATTTCTATTAAGGCTTGCGGGTTCCCATCCACAGTGACTGCTTTCACTACATCATCTAAGGAGAGAGTGGGTTTTTCAACAAATTCCTCTTCCTTCTCTTCTTCTCCTTTATCGGTAGATTGTTCACTGGATGATTTCTTCTTCTTCTTAAGTTTCTTTATCTCTTCATCTGATTCGGTTTCCTCTTCATCTCTTTGACTGGCATAAGCCCTTGTGGCTTTTGTCTTTGATCTTTTCTCTCCTTTTCCGGATGCCTGGACTTCCGGTTTTGAGGTTTTTGAGCTTTTAGCTGTGACAGGTACAGATCTCTTAGATGATCTGGTTCGAGTTGAGGTTTCTACTGGAGCACTTTCCTTGCTTTTCTTTTTTGCCTCTTTCTTCTCTTCCTCTGCCTTTTGCCTCTTTTCCCTGTTGGCATCAAGTGCCTCCTTTGAGATGCCAAAGATTTTGGCAACATCTTCAACTTCTTTTCTCACTTTTCTCTTGATTTCTGGCTATCTGAGTTCCACATGAATCTTTACACTCAGCTCCTCAAAGGTGCCAAACCTTTCTGCCTTGGGATCTTTTGGTTGTTTCAGCATGTGTTCAATATGTAACTCAACAATTTTCTCATCGACTTCATACCCCATGGGCATGATCCATACAGTTCTTGGTTCTACTACCTCCATTAGGCACTAATTAGTCTCTACCATAAAATAGACTATGTCCTTGTATTTCTCAACAAGAGACTGGGGAATCCTTTCTCTTGCTTGCATCATGTTCTGAAAATTCTTGAAATATCCCCACAGAGCTGTATTTTGTGCTTGGTTATCACTGAGTCCATGCAAATAATCTCTGATTTGGACAGCTATTGGTCTATCATTTTCCCATACCCAGCCACTAGATCCGGGAAGCTCATTCATAAAGTAGAAGAATAAGCATATTATTAATCCACCATACTTGAATGAATTCTTTTTATCTTTCTTTATTTTCTACAGATTTTCCAAGAGCTTGTTCAAGAGAAGCTGACAAAGATCATAGTCTGCATCCTTTCTTAGCATCTCATAAGTGGAGTAGATGGAAGTTCCAGGTACAGAATTTTCCCTCCTGGAATGATATATTTTATATCCAATGATCATGGAGGCAAACTTGACATTCAAATTAGAGATGTCATCTACTGTCATTACTCTTTTGTCAAACTTGGATCCGGTGGCCTCACTTACAGTTTGATTCTTCACAGATTTAAGAACAGGAATCCCATTGGATGAGTGTAATCCGGTAACTGCCCTAATGGCATCTTTTGTGATTTTAAATGGTCCATTTAACCACATGAAGTTGTCATGTATTCTGCTCAAAACGTACCTGACCCATTCATCCTCAGTAAAATAGGGGAAATGTATGAATTGTGCAAAGTGCTTGTTCTGGAGGCCCTTGTATTGGGGTTTGAGCTCGAAAGCATCATCTATTAATTGTTTGTGATAGATGTCTCTTAGTTTGAATTCCCCAAACTCTTCAATGCTTGCATGTATGTAAACCCTAATGTCTTCTGTATGCAATACGCCATGTGGAACGTTGGAAAAGGCTCCTAGGGGATCTACCTCCAAGGACTTGTATGGATGTTTCTTAAATGTGGGGCGAGGTATCAAAAATCTTTACTATATTTGGAGTAGCCATCTTTCAAAAAGATTTGCAGAGAGATATTGAAAATGGGAAATACCCTTTGCGCCTTTCAGTTTCACGGAGTTGGCCTGATGATTTCTGGATGAAATGGTTTCTGCAAATGATCTTAGATGAGCCTTGAGGAGATTTGTTGTAGAGCTTCACTTTTCATTTCTTCTTGAATGCAGAATGAACAAGTGATTAATGAAAAAATGTTTATATTGCTCCGTAGACCCTAATGTCAGGTTGCAATAAATGATCAACCTAAGTTATTCTGGTTTGCCTTATTTAGATGACTTGAAGAACCGGATCAATCCTGATCTTTAACATCTTGCAAATCTTTCAAATCTTAACCACAGTATGTTTGGATGTTTACCTTATGATCCTATCAATCCGCAACTCTTCTTGTGCCAGTTTCGGCACCAATTGACTGGCCGGGGGAACAAGGTTTTCTTTGTGTCTCCCCCTGAGCCAGAGCTCATCATTTAATTTCTAGAAGGAATATTAGCACCAGAGTCTGGTGATCCATCCTCTACATTCTCTGTACTTTTCTTCACCCAAATCTTGTCCATCTCTCTTTTGACTTCATCCGCATTCACCTTTTGTTTACCCTTATCTTGATTCTGATTATGATATACTGGGCCCTTTTTGTCCTGATTTTTGTTTCTACAGAATTTTGCAATATGACCAGATCTATTGTAGATTTGGCAAACAACATTTCTTTCAATATTTGACTGATATCTTCTTGATCTGCATTGATTAGCCATATGACCTAGTCTATTGCATGCAAATCATCTACCATTGAATGATTTGTTCATTTGCATATTTCTGCATTCATGAGATTTGTGACCATACCTTTTGCAGTTAAAGCATTGTCTAGAGAAGGATGAATTAGTCTGACTCATTCTTTTTCTGTACTGATTAGCTTTATGACCAAAGTTATTACAGTTGTGGCAGTATCCATTGAAGGATGGATATCTTTGAGCATTAGGCTATCTTACCGGAGGTCTTCTAGGCCTGTTCCTTGGATTTTTTGATTCAAAATTCTTCTGACTGGATTCTAAGCTTTCTCCTTTCTCATATCCCAAACCACATTTGTCATCTACCTTCTTTTGACTTTCAAGAAGAACTTCAAGTTGAGCAGAACTTATCTTGAATTTCTCTTTATATTCATTTGCTGTTTGAAGATCCCTTTTGAGAGAGACAATTTGATCCTCAATTTTTTCTTCATTATTTTTAGTATCTTCAAGATTAGATTCAAGATGTCTGATAATTCTATCCATCTGGTGGCAATCTTCTGATTTCTCCTGGAGAGATTGTCTTAGATTATCTTCAGTTTTTCTTTTCTCTTCAATTTCTTGGGTAAACTTCATAACTCCTGATTCCATTTCATGTCTTACCATAATGATTTCTTTTGATAACTTTTCACATAACTTGGTTTTCTCATTCAGCTCTTCATTTGCATCATTTGCTTCACCTTGTCTTGCCAATTGCTGAAGTAGCTCCTTTCTCTTTTTCATAGAGAGACTTAATTTGTCTTTTAGTTCTCTCATGAAATCATCAGCCTGCTTGAGTCTTTCCTCCAATTCATTGACTTCAGAGTTTGACTGTTCAAGATCATCAATGGCAGTCTTGAGTTGCTCCCTTAAACCATATGCATCCATTTGGATTCCCAGATCTTCCTCAAGCTGTTAGACTCTGTTAGGAGGAACTTAGCTCTAATACCAATTGTTGATAACTGAGAGGGGGGGTGAATCAGTTATCCTAATTAATTCTTCTTTCTGAACTTTCTTATTAATCAATGCAACATTAATTCAAACAAGCAGACATAACCATGAAAATGGAAGTACACATGACACAATATTTTTGACATGGAAACCCTGTTAAGGGAGAAAACCACGGGGTGATTAACCCAAGATTGTATTCTCTATTAGAAGAATAGAAAAACAAAATGGCACTTGCCAATTAGGGCTCACTGCCCAAGCACACTGCTCACAGGGAGGCACACTACCTACAAAGAGACACACTATCTACAAAAGGGTGTTATACAATACTTGAACTAATTGGGAGCATCTACATATGCTGAGGTTCAGTTCCGGTTAGGCTCTGTACACTGATCTGCTGCACTTCATCTTTCCTCTTTTCTTATGTTGCTTTCCTTTCACATACCGGATCTTCCTTACTACTTCTACTCTGTTCTTCTACTTTTATTCACACATCACCAATGACACCAACCACTTCACAACTAAATCCATCGTGTATATATATCCGCACACATGATTTCATCATCTTTCTAATCGGCACCCAGAATAGTCAATCTTTTCACAAACTCTGATCTGTCGGCTGAATCCTTGCACACCAAGTAATGCGGATCAAGCATATACTTGTAGAAGTCATCAATCATGTCGGCCAAACATAACTTATGCTTTAAGAACCTTTTCCATCATCAGTAACACATCCAAAAAATAGTCTGATGTTTTGTCAGTCAGTTCTTCCTCTGTTCACACTGTCACTCAAGAACCCGGTACTCAAGTATTCATATCTTTTTCTTCATCTATCACCAGAGGCTAGATCCTTGGAATCTAACACTCAAGGTAGTCCTCTTGACTTCCCCAAAATCCACACTTCACCAAGATACTTCCTCTGAGAGATCCGGACCTGTCTGTCGGACCTCGTCACATGCTCTGTTCTTGTTTACCGGACCACAACATTCTTCACTCTGACTTCCAGTGGAGACATACCATGTCCTGCGGATGTGTGTGATGAACTTTGTTGCCATCAATGACAACAATCATGAATCCATATAGTGTCTCTTGCCAATAGATTGATGCTTCAAAAGTGGAGGGATTGCCATGTGCATAATTCAAGGGATCATCATCCTTCTTTTTGTAGTGGTCTAGGTATTTTATTTTGAAACTTATGAAGTGAATTAAATAAATGTACCATCTTTATAATGTGCCACTGAGTTGTCATGGCAAAAAAGTGCCAAGTAGTTAGAGGTGCAATATATTGCAAAATATGATAGAAATGAGTGCCTATAAATAGTCGTGCCTATCTCACCTTTGATAGCACCTTTGCAATACCTCTCACCTCTAGTTCCATTAGCTCATGTTCTATATCTCACCTCTCTATATCTCACTTATCTCTCCCCCTCACATATCTACCTCTCCCCTCTCTATGTCTCTTAGTCACTCCTTATCTACCTCTCCATCCATCCTTAGCCATCTAGGTCTCACTGAACCCTAAACCCTAAACCCTCAACCCTCAACCCTTAAACCTTAAATCCTAAACCCTCAACACTTTACCTTAAACCCTATTCCATCAACCCTAAACCCTAATCCCTCAACCCTAAACCCTACACCCTATCACTAAACCATTAACCATAATCCTTCTACCCCCAACACTCTACCTTAACCCTAATCCCTAAACCCTGAACCCTGAACCTTGAACCCTCAACTCTAATCCCTCAACCCTAATCCCTCATACCTAAACCCTAAATGCTATCCCTATTCCTAAACCCTCAACCCTAAACACTATACCTTAAACCTTAATCACTTAACCCTAAACCCTAAACCCTATCCCTCAACCCTTAACCCTTAAACCTTAAACCCTAAAACCTATCCCTAAAACCTCAACCCTTGACACTATATCTTAAACCTTAACCCATTAACCCTTAGCCCTAAAGCCTCAAACCTCAATCCTTAGACCTTCAACCCTAAACCCTATCCCTAATCCCTATACCCTTGACACTTTACTTTAACCCTAATCCCTCAACCCTCAACCCTCAACCCTCAACCCTCAACCCTCAACCATATCCCTAAACCCTCAATCCTCAACCCTCAACATTAAACCCTAATCTGTCAACCCTAAACCCTAATCCTTCAAACCCTAAACCCTAAACCCTATCCCTAAACCCTAATCCTTCAATCTTCAACCCTCAACCCTAATCCCTCATCCCTAAACCCTAAATGCTATCCCTATTCCTAAACCCTCAACCCTTGACACTATACCTTAAACCCTAATCCCTTATCCCTAAACCCTAAACCCTATCCCTCAACCCATAACCCTTAAACCTTAAACCCTAAAACCTCGACCCTCAACACTATATCTTAAACCCTAATCCCTTAACCCTCAGCACTAAAGCCTCAACCCTCAATCCTTAAACCTTCAACCCTAAAGCCTATCCCTAATCTCTCTACCCTTGACACTCTACTTTAACCCTAATCACTTGACCATCAACCCTATCCCTAAACCCTCAACCCTCAACCCTCAACATTAAACCCTAATCCGTTAACCCTAAACCCTAATCCCTCAACCCTTAACCCTATCCCTAAACCCTCAACCCTTGACACTATACGTTAAACCCTAATCCCTCAACCCTAAATCCTAAACCCTATCCCTAAACCCTAATCCCTCAACCCTCAACCCTCAACCCTAATCCCTCAACCCTCAACCCTAATCCCTCATCCCTAAACCTAAAATGCTATCCCTATTCCTAAAACATCAACCCTTGACACTATACCTTAAACCCTAGTCCATTATCCCTAAACCCTAATCCCTATCCCTCAACCCTTAACCCTTAAAACTTAAACCCTAAAACCTATCCCTAAACCCTCAATGCTCAACATTATATCTTAAACCCTAATCCATTAACCCTCATCCCTAAAGCCTCAACCCTCAATCTTTAAACCTTCAACCCTAAACCCTATCCCTAATCCCTCTACTCTCAACACTCTACTTTAACCCTAATCCCTTGACCATCAACCCTATCCCTAAACCCTTAACCCTTAACCCTCAACCCTCAACTCTCAACATTAAACCCTAATCCGTTAACCCTAAACCCTAATCCCTCAACCCTAAACCCTATCCCTAAACCCTCAACCCTCAACACTATACCTTAAACCCTAATCCCTCAACCCTGAACCGTAATCCCTCAACCATCAACCCTAAACCCTATCCCTAAACCCTCAACCCTCAACACTATACCTTAAACCCTAATCCCTCAACCATCAACCCTCAACTCTGATGGAACCATATAAAATTTATCATATCTTTGGTACTTTTGTCCCCAAGTTTGTGTCACTTGGTTAGAGGATTTCCAGGCTTAGGTTTTTTTTCCTAGAAGAAGTGCTCTGAATAAACAAAATTCATTAAAACTCTAAACCCTCATACTATGAAGTAATGTAATGGCCACATTTGGTATAATTCTTTAGTGATCGTTTGTTCCCTGTCACTGAGCTTTAAGTCTTTTCCTTGTGTCCTCCTGGAACATTGTTTTACCAACCCCTTGCTAAACAGTTACCGTCTATAGCCCACACCCAAAAAAGATTTATTCTAAGAAGAAATCGGCTCGATTGGCCACCTTTTTTCCTAGATGGCAAAAGATACTAAAAAATACATACATCAAGGTCTAGTCCTACTAATTCTTTCTTAATAGGTGGCAATAGTGGATTCGTTTATGCCAATCCACTAGCAATAAGATATTTATGAGATTATCTCCTGTGGAATTATGAAAAGGGTAACAACTGGTCAAAGACCATCCATTAAGGCAAGGAGGGGGGTCCCGGGCAATATAAAGTGATTTCTTTATAATTTTGACATTCCACCATACTTCACCAAAGGGCTTTTTTGGGCAATTGCGGAATAACAGAATCTTGACACGTGGCTTTCTGAATGATGGGACTACTACATTAAGGGAAAGGATTTGACATGTCATGAGACATGATCACTTTTTGAGAGTTGTCCTGTTTGAGTGCAGTGGATCTAATGGTCATTTGCCATTCCGTCGAGATCATATTTCTGGCCATATCCTTTGAGTGCAGAATTACAGATGCTATCTTAACTGCACTACAAAAGGGACATCTTCTCAGGATTACAGTTGGGGAAAGTTATCCAAATGGTAGTTCAACATTGAGAAAAGCAAGCAGTACCATCCTAATAGGAAAAAGGCCAAATCGACATCATTGAGTCAAGCCAGCTAAGACCATAATCAATGGCCCAGATTTAAAATTATGATAGAGGGATTTGTTTGTGTTGAATCTGATGAGGCTTCATTACAAGCATTAATTGCTTAGGCATGTGTATGGTCTCCATCGTCAGCACTATTAAGGAATTTACTAATAGAAAGATTTGGCTTATGCAAGCTTGACCTTTGGAAATTTGTGCCTCTACCAGGAATGACATTTCATCTGCTGTGTGATGAAATTTGATGTGATGACAGTGCCTAATTGAGGAAATCAAGACATCTAACCTGGCAAAGTCAATGCAAGAAGTGATGTTCTCAGTTATGCAGATTTATGACATCAAATCTTTATGTTCACTTATGGTAATCTTCAAAAGATTTCCATTTATGGAAAGAATGATTCAAAATGACTAGAATTTATTAGACCAAAGATGTGCGGATATATTCTTACATCCCAGAATTTCTATAAATACGCAGTTGTTGATGTTACACCTTATACTATTTGAAACATTCTAACAATATGGCTCTCCCCTGTTCATGTGTGTTTTGTTTGCTCCCCTGTTCTATCAGATTTTCTTCCTTGTTCTCATGGTTGTTAATTTGTTCTTACAAAATTGGAAAGACCTAGAATTCCTTCCTTTGGAATAGGTGGTGTAGGGAAAATTAAAGAAAAGCAGCATCATCCATTGATCCTTTGTGATTTCTTCTCTGGTCTCTTATGTCATCTGATGGTGGGTCCTGAGGGCTAATCTCCTTGCTCCAGTAGTTCCTTATTTCTGTGAGTTGGTAGATTCCCTTCTGGAGTAGAGAAGCTCCTCAGATTCCTCTACCCCTCCCTTACATCTAATTTTTCTAATAGAGCATTAACTTTAGGTGTAAGGAGACTGCCCACCAGAATGATACAGATAAGAGAAGAGAGGAGAATTTTTGTTGTTGCTACTGTTCTCTTGGCTTGGCTTCCAGCACTTTTGAAGCCAACTTGGTGTGGATTCCCCAAGTTTCTATGTGGTTGTGGAGGTTGGAGACCTCCTAACCATAAATGTGGAGTCCCACCCATGCATTCAAACCTGGAAATTGTGAAGGAGGTTCAGATTCCCTAGATCTCCTATCAATGTTGTTTCTTGCACATTTTCTCATTCTTTGGTACGTGGTTTGGAGAGGCAAAGTAGTGATTTCTCTCATTGAATACTTTGATGGTATTTGAAGAGTGTCTGGCTCCAATGACATCTGACAATGTATCAAACACCAAAATCGTGGCTCAGTTCCCCACCAAAAATAGCAGAGCATATAGTTGTGAAGTGGTTACACTGGCCTTCTTTCATAGCTTCATCTTTTGGTTATGAAAATTTATAACTTCTTTGTCTTGAAGCTTGAAGCTTGTTGCTCCCTTATTTTTATAAAAGGGAATTCAGGGCTTCTAAAAATTATTGGTTTGAGGTCATGTATCTAGACTTAGTTTGAAATATGGATCAATCTTGTTAAAGAGGAGTTGTAAATAGTTTGTTTTCTGCTAATAAATTAGTTGTCTATTTTCAAGTCTTCATTCTGAGTTACTTTTAGATTTCTTGATAGAGCTATTAAGGCTATGCTGTAAATTACTAAATAGTTTACTTTACAAATATTATTGAGTCTTGGAGTGTACTATCTCCTACTTCATGTATACAGTTCCACATTTATGAATATATATTTGGTAAAGGATCATCTTTATTCATCATCACAGTTATTTCAGTGCTGGCTTATTTTTCTTGTGGCATTGACTCAAGAAGTAATATAAAATAGCTACCAGAGAATATCAAATGTAGTATTGGTTTACAAGAATAACTAAGCATGGTTAACTCCAAAACTAGTAGAGTATCTTCAAGTTGTTATACCTTTATAGTAAATTGAGGTTCATTACATCATAGTCCTTTTAGTTTCTATCAGTTTCTTAACTCTATGGCCCTTGGATAGGCATTGATCTATTCATGAATACTATACTAAGCTTACACCCCTTTGATCATCCTCATCATATTTTAAAGTGAATCAAAATATTTTCCCTCCCAGCAATAGGCTTTTAGAGGTTAAGTTAATTTCTACATGTTCGTCTGCAAAGAGTAGGATTAAAGCTTAAGAATCTAGCCCATCTCTTTACTTTTTCAGACATTCTTCAAGCAATCTACAAGGAACATATTTGTGATAGGAATAGTTTTGTCAAGCCAATATTTTAGGGAAAGCCCATCCATTTAAGTAGAACATTGATTCCCTCCAAAAAGAAAATGTCAGCTAGAAGCATTATAAATAAGGAACACCCTCCTTGGTTTCACAAAGCCTAAAGTGTAGAGGAAAAAAGGGGATTGAGAACCCCCAAATTTCCTATTCATTGGCCAATCCCTCGAGGCGAATCAATTATTAAGAAGTGACTATTTTATAGATCTATTGTATTACCCTCAAGATCAGGTTGGGAATTTAAAACAACCAACAGATTGGAGACTCTACTGGGGACCCTTTTAAATAAAAGGAGATGTGTCTTATCCTAAAAGTATATATCCCCTTGAAAAAGTGCTAATATTTTATAGCTAAGGATAAAAAAAGCTTCTGTCCGTTTGAGCCACCCTCATGTTTGTTAGTCTATTGAAAAACAAAGATAGAACTATGTTTTATTCTAGAGGCCTTAGCTAGATTTAGCCCCTTGTGTGTTGAAGAGTTAGAAGTCAAATTGATTATGTTCCTTACAAGAAAATGATGGCAACTCTACTATATTTTTCCACTTACAATTGAGATAGATGCAGGTCTATTACATAAAGGTTTATGTACCAGAGTGTTCTATATAACCCTACTGTGAAATAGGATTTAGAAGTTGATTCTAAAGGGGAAGCGATATGCTTTCAAACTTTATTCCTCTATAAGCAGAGGTGGCGACTCTATGAGAGAAAAGATCTGGTGATGCAGTCTGGTGTTATTGATTTTTCATAAAATCAAAATGAAATTTATACCAGTAGCAAAAAATTATTTTAAGGTATTCTACAAAGCTTCAAAAAACTTTTCTAGAAGTTTAAAGATGTATACTCAACAATCACACTTCTTTTATCAAAGTGGATTTATCATGGAAAGATAGAAGGCTATTAACTTCAGTAATATTTGTGGGTTTCCAAACTATGTGCCTAATGAAGTTAGGGGTCAGATAACAAAGTTCAATAATGATAGATTCAAAACAGCTAGCAGCCATTTACAAGAATTTTGTGACTTAATGGGAGATTGTGAAATAGATCATGAAGATGTAATCATAAAGTTGTTTGTTCAAATTTTTAAAGGAGAAGTTAGATATTGGTTTGCATGTTTACCCAATCAGTTTATCTTTTCATGGCAAGATCTAAAGTCTACTTTCATGGAATAGTTTGGGGAAAGAAAAGATGTTGGTATATTGATTAAAGAACTCATGCAGATTGCGAAAGAAGATAAGGAATCAATCCCATCTTTCAATTTAAGATTTTCCAGAGCAGTGAGGGAAATTCCTAAAAATATTAGACCCACCGAGGCTATGTGTTTAATCATATATCTAGGTGCGTTCAGTGAAAAGGATAGTTATCGACTAAGAGATATGAACCCTACTACTATGATGCAAGCATATTCTTTGGCTATGAATATAGAAAATAATTTGAAACATACAAGGATAAAAGGTTGTGAGTTTGTGGAAAGTAGGTACAAAAGGAAGAATGGATCTATTTGTCCCCCCATTTACCAAAGGAGAGGTAAAATGAACAACTCAGATAAACCCATGTCAAATCAATCAATACATAGAACTCAGTGTACTGAAGGGGATAGGGATTATGATCAAAATAGAGGAGTTCAAAGTTTATGCAATCCTATTGCTCATTCCTTCCCTTATTATCAGAATAAAAGGAAATCCCCAGAACCTTACAAAGCAGCTTATATGAGATAATTGATACCCTAGTACATAAAGATACATCAGTTAAGAAGATTACTTTGACTTATGAACAAATGATAAGTTGTGAAAATATTTCCCCTATTTGTGAGGAGGTATATCTTATATCGAATAACTAGATTTCATCTCCTAGGGAAACTTGTCTTGAGTCTAAATATCAAGAGGGATTGATTCTTACTAATAATATAGAAAATAGTGAGCAGTTATTAGAATGCTCACACCAAAATGGTGGAAGCTCTAAGTCAGATGATGATGTAGGCTATCAGGGCAATAATATTGAAGAATGTGAAAATAAGATGCATATAAGAGACAACCCACTATATGATCTGAGCCTGTGAACTTATCAGCAAGAGAAGGTATGGAGCCTTATGAATAAATAAATAATCCACTCTTTGAAGAAAATCCCAAGGAAGCTAATGAACTAATATTAGTTCAACATGTAGAAGTACTTGGGGGAACAAATACTATACTAATAGATCAGTAGCTGAATTTCCATCCTAGTAATATTTCCCAATCCCATATTCACCATCAAGATGAATGGCCAGTTCAAAAAATAGAAAATAAAAATAGAGTATCAGATTTTAAGAGAGAAACTAAGTATGATTGTTTTAGATTTGACATTGACTTAGTAGAGTTTGAAAGCTCCCTCACTACTAACTATGAAGTAGATTATGATTGCTTTTATTTCCTAGATGTATGAAGAAGCAGAAACTAGAATATAGTAATCTTTTTAAATGGTTAGATAAAATTGAACTAGGTGCTAACTCTCTTTTTAATGGTAGTATGTTTCAAGTATCCATGGTTTAGAATAGTGGGGGAAACTCTAAAGAAAATGAAAATAAATGTCCAACAAGCTATCCAAGTATCCATGTCAAGAACAGGTTGGATTTCAATGAAGTTTTTATATGAAATCTAATGGAGTCATTGGAGAACAGAATGTTTGATAGAGGTAGGCTTGGTTTTTTCTCTGCATAATGGCCTGGGCCCATTATGTGCTTGGTTTGCTTCTCCAGATTTCTTCTATGATCTTGCTCTATTCAAAGTTGAACATGCCTCCCCAACTAGAGCCAATGATGGAACCATATAAAATTTATCATATCTCTAATACTTTTGTCCCTAGGGTTGTTTCACTTGGTTAGAGGATTTCAAAGCTTAGGTTTTTTTTACTAGAAGTGCTCTAAATCATACTATGAAGTAATGTAATGGCCACATTTGGTATAATTCTTTAGTGATCGTTTGTCCCCTATCACCGATCTTTAAGTCTTTTCCTTGTGTCCTCCAAGAATGTTGTTTTACTAGCCTCTCGCCAAATAGTTACCATGTACAACCCACACCCAGGAAAGCTTTATTCTAAGAAGAAATTGACCTGATTGGCCACCTTTTTTCCTAGATGCAAAAGATACTAAAAACTGTATACGTCAAGGTCCAATCCTACTAATTCTTTCTTGACAGGTGGCGATAGTGGATTCGTTTCCACCAATCTGCCAACAATAAGATATTTATGAGATTAGATCCTACGGAATTGCATAAAAGGTAACAACTGGTCGAAGACTGTCTAGGAAGGCAAGGAGGTGGGTCCCAAGCAATATAAAGTGATTTCTTTATAATTTTGACATTCCACCATACTTCACCAAAGGGCCTTTCTAGGCGATCATGGAATGATAGAATCTTGACATGTGGCTTTCTGAATGATGGGATTACTACATTAATGGAAAGGATTTGACGTGTCCTGAGACGTGCCGCTTTTCAAGAGTTTTTCTGTTTGAGTGCAGTGGATCTAACAGTCATCTGCCATTCCGCTGAGATCATATCTCTGGCCATATCCTTTGAGTGCAGAATTGCGGATGCTATCTTAACTACACCATAAAAGGGACATCTTCTCAGGATTATGGTTGGGGAAAGTTATCCAAGTGGCAGGTCATCATTGAGAGAAGCGAGCAGTACCATCCTAATATGAAAAAGGCCAAATAGGCACTATTGAGTCAAGCCAGCTAAGATCATAATCAACGGCCCAGATTTAAAATTATGACAGGGGGCTTTGTTGGTGCTGAATTTGATGAGGCTTCATTACAAGCATTAACTACTCAGGCATGTACAGGGTCTCCATCGCCACCACTACTAAGGAATTTACTAACAAAAAGATTTGGCTTATGCAAGCTCGACCTTTGAAAATCCATGCCTCTATCAGGAATGACATTTCATCTATTGTGTGATGAAATTTGATGTGATGACAGTGCCTAATTGAGGAAATCAAGACATCTGACCTAGCAAATTCAATGCAAGAAGTGATGTTCTTAGTTATGTAGAATTATGAGATCCAATCTTTCTGTTCACTTATGGTAATCTTCAAAATATTTCTATTTATGGTAGGAATGCTTTTGAATGACTGGAATTTATTAGACCAAAGATGTGTGGATGTATGCTTGCATCCCAAAATTTCTATAAATAGGCAGTTGCTAATGTTACCCCTTATACTGTTTGAAACATTTTGATAGTATGGCTCTCCCCTGTTCTTGTGTGTTCTATTTACTCCCCTGTTTTATCAGATTTTCTTCCTTGTTCTCATGGCTATTAATTTGTCCTTACAAAATTAGAAAGAACTAGAATTCCTTCCTTTGGAATAGGTGGTGTAGGGAAAATTAGAGAAAAGCAGCAGCATCCATTAAGCCTTTGTGATTTCTTCTCCAGTCTCTTATCTCATCTGACAGTGGGTCCTGAGGGCTAATCTCCATGCTCCAGTAGTTCCTTATTTATGTGAGTTGGCAGATTCCCTTCTAGAGTAGATCAAATTCCTCTACCCCTCCCTTACATCTAATTTTTCTAATAGAGCATTAACTTAAGCTGTAAGGAGACTTCCCACTAGGATGATACAGATAAGGGAAGAGAGAAGAATTGTTGCTATTGTTGTTGTTCTCTTGGATGGGCTTACAACAATTTTGAAGCCAACTTGGTGTGGATTCCCCAAGTTTCTGCATGGTTATGGAGGTTGGAAACCTCCTAACCATAAACGTGGAGTCCCACCCATGCATTCAAACTTGGAAATTGTGAAGGAGGTTTAGATTCCCTGGATCTCCTATCAATGTTCCTTGCACATTTTCTCATTCTTTGGTGTGTGGTTTGGAGTGGCAGAGCAGTGATTTATCTCATTAAATACTCTAAGGCTATTTGAGGAGTGGTTGGCTCCAATGGCATCTAACAATGCATTAAACATCAAAATCTTGGCTTCGTTCCCCACCAAAAATAGCAGAGCATACAGTTGTGAAGTGGTTACACTGGCCTCCGGGTGAGTGCAGGATCTTGATGGGCCAAACACTACCCATTAGTGGCAATGTAAATGTGAAAAATAGACTTAAGTAAGTTCATGTCAAAAATTGAATGAATCATCTACACAATCTAGAAAAATAATAGTGATAAAAGTTGTAACAAATTGAATGTAGTTTATGGGCTATTACTTTTTTCTTTGAAAATTTAAAAAATAGTTTGGTAAAAATTGGATATTTCAATGAAGCACTACTAAATTTTTTAGAAAAATATAAAAAGTATGTGTCATTCCATCCAACCTAAGTATGAGAAAAAGATATTATTTTTCCTCCATGATTTGGATTTAATTAGAGGGCACATGAGCTGATGTGACTCATATTTTTTTAAATTTTTTCAGTAAAAAAAAATTATTTATGAATATTTTTTTTAATTTTTTACTGTGGCTTTTTTAAAATATTAAAAATTAATTTTCCAACCAACCTAACTTGGTAAAAAATATATGAAAATTAAAAATATTAAATTTTAATGTATACCCAATAAATCATAGAATGTGACACATCTTTTGGATTTAAAAAAGGATAAATATGGTGAAAGTTATGGATGTTTTTCAATTTGTATATCTATTAGGAAATTAGACATAGTGTATGTATAAATTTAATAATAATTACATATTAAAATTATTATGAGGCATATTATACATTTTTATAATCTTAATAGCTTCCTCTATAAACCCTTTTTATTTGATTAAATTTAGTTGAAAAAAATCTCTTAGCTTCAAGGATGAAATTGTGAAAATTTTTAGGATAACACTAAATGGGTGGTTTTGCAAGTTTCTTTAGCAAGTTTTGGGATGCCCACTTGCCTAAATATGAGGTAGTCCCAAGGCATTTTTGGAGGGAATCCATATTTGGGTTAGAAATATTAACACCCTTTCCATCCAAATCTAAATATTAGTCTAAATGTTTGCACTTTTTAATCCAGCAAGGTTTTTCTCCATTGCCACTGTTTGGCCCATCATGATCTAGCATTCACCCCTTCTCTCGTAGCTTCATCTTTTGGTTATGAAAATTTGTAACTTGTTTTGTCGTGAAGCTTGAAGCTTGTTGCTCCCTTCTCTCTATAAAAGGGAATTCAAGGCTTGTGAAAATTATTGGTTCAAGGTCATGTTTCTAGACTTAGTCTGAAATATGGATCAATCTGGTTAAAGAGGAGTTGTAAATAGTTTGTTTTCTGCTAATAAATTAGTTGTCTATTTTCAAGTATTCATTCTAAGTTACTTTTAGATTTCTTGATAGATCTATTAAGGCTATTCTATAAAATACTAAATAGTTTACTCTACAAATCTTGTTGAGTCTTGGAGTGTACTATCTCCTACTTCATGTATACAATTCCACATTTATGAATATATATTTGGTTAAGGATCATCTTTATTCATCATCACAGTTTTTCCTATGCTGGCATATTTTTCTTGTGGCATTTACTCAAGTAGTAATATAAAATAGCTACCAGAGAATATCAAATGTAGTATTGGTTTACAGGGATAACTAAGCATGGTTAAGTCCAAAACTAGTAGAGTATCTTCAATGTAAGATGTTGTTATACCTTTACAGTCCTTTTAGTTTCTATCAGTTTCTTGACTCTATGGCCCTTGGATAGGCATTGATCTATTCATGAATACTATACTAAGCTTATACCCCTTTGATCATCCTCATCATATTTTAAAGTGAATCAAAATATTTTCTCTTCCAGCAATAGGCTTTTAGAGGTTAAGTTAATTTCTGCATGTTCCTCTGCAAAGAATAGGATTACAGCTTAAGAATCTAGCCCATCTCTTTACTTTATCAGACATTCTTCAAGCAATCTACAAGGAACATATCTATGATAGGAACAGTTTTATCGAGCCAATATTTTAGGGAAACCCCATCCATTTAAGTAGAAGACTGATTTCCTACAAAAAGATAATATCAGCTAGAAGCATTATAAATAAGGAACACCCTCCTTGGTTTCATAGAACCTAAAGCGTAGAGGAAAAAAGGGGATTGAGAACCCCCAAATTTCTTGTTCGTTGGCCAATCCCTTGAGGAAGATCATTTATTAAGAAGTGGGTATTTTATAGATTTACTATATTTCCCTCGAGATCAGGTTGGGAATTTAAAAAAAACCAACAAATCCTAATCCCTCATCCCTAAACCCTAAACGCTATCCCAATTCCTAAGACATCAACCCTCGACACTATACCTTAAACCCTAATCCCTTATCCCTAAACTCTAAACCCTATCCCTCAACCCTTAACCCTTAAAACTTAAACCCTGAAACCTATCCTTAAACCCTCAATGATCGAGACTATATCTTAAACCCTAATCCCTTAACCCTCAGCCCTAAAGCCTCAACCCTCAATCCTTAAACCTTCAACTCTAAACGCTATCTCTAATCCCTCTACCCTCGACACTCTACTTTAACCCTAATCCATTGACCATCAACCCTATCCCTAAACCCTAAACCCTCAACCCTCAACTCTCAACATTAAACCCTAATCTGTCAACCCTAAACCCTAATCCCTCAACCCTAAACCCTATCCATAAACCCTCAACCCTCAACACTATACCTTAAATGCTAATCCCTCAACCCTAAACTCTAAACCCTATCCCTAAACCCTCAACCTTCAACACTATACCTTAAACCCTAATCTGTCAACCCTCAACCCTAATCCCTGATCCTTAAATCCTAAATGCTATCCCTATTCCTAAACCCTCAACCCTTGACACTATACCTTAAACCCTAATCCCTTACCCCTAAACCCTAAACCCTATCCATCAACGCTTAACCTTTAAACCTTAAACCCTAAAACCTATCTCTAAACCCTCAACCCTATACCCTCAAACATATACTTAAGCCCTAATCCCTCAATCCTCAACCCTATACCTTAAACCTTGAATCCTACACCCACAAACCCTCATCCCTATACCCTATAACGTCACCCTTATACCCTAAACCCTAAATATTGTTCCTCAACCCTATACTTAAATTAAACCTAAACCATACATGCTCTCAACCCAAGTCACCCTACGCCTTATATACCCTCAATCCATATTGTAAACCCTAAACCCTAATCCCCATGCCTTACACACTTATCTTATACACTCAACAACCTTAATATTAACCCTCAAATGTAACCCTCAACCTTCTAACCTCTACCCTCTACCTATTACTTAAGCCCTAATCCCTCAACCCTCAATCCTCAACCCTAAAAACTATACAGGCTTAGGTCCTTATATACCCTAAACCCAAAATCCTTACATACATACATACATACATACATACATGTACATACATACATATGTACATACAAACATGCATACATATATACATACATACAAGCATGCATACATGTACATACATACATACAACCATACATACATACCTACAAGCATACATGTATACATATACACATATACACCTATATACATATATACATCCATCAAACATACTTATGAAACTTGAACATATATCATTCAAAGGAATACGTAATGCGAGCACGTTATAACATACTTGCGTTATGTCAAATTGGGCAAACAACGACAAACATGCAAAAAAAGAAAAAAAAAGCACAACATAACACGAGCGCGTTATAACGTGCTTGCGTTATATTTTGCTTTGGGAATCCCAAGCCTTAGACTTGGGATTTGATTTGGATTGCCAACCCAAAGGCTTGGAGTGCCTTCCCAACATCCACAGACGTGTTTTTGCAAATTCTACAAGATTTCACATAATTTTGTTCGTGCCAACCCTCAGATTTGCATGTGTTTCAAGGTCAAACAAATCAAACACCTGGGTAATGTTAGGCCTTCTCTTAGCTATTTAACGATGTAAGTTTTTTCATATTTTGACAATGTTAAGCCTTTCATCTTTAATTTCTTTTGTTTGTGTGTTTGTTTTGGGCAAAAACTAGTGTTTAGTCTTTTTTTCATTATAAATTAACCATTCATTGAAATTTCAAATAAATTACATTTTTATAAACTAGACTCCATTCTACACATATTAAAAAAAAATTCAATTATTTTTCAAAACTTATAGGGGTAGCATAGCCAAAATTCTATTTTTTAAGATGTGTCCAGTTTGAAAATTAGAAAAAAATCAAATATTAATTAAAAAACTATCAGAAAATCTGGCATAAATTACATGCTATTAGCTAATTTCTCACCGAAGCGATTTTAAAAATACCAAAAAAAGTTAACCTTTTGAGGGAGCCACAAAAGATGCTATGTTATGTTTTTTTTGAAGAAACAACACCAATTTTTGTGGCTCCCTATTTTGAACCCCTTAATCTATACCATTTTTTTATAAAAAATAGTAGTTTAGAAAGTAGACTCGGAGCACTACGATCATTATTTTGGTTGTATCTTCAAATTTTGAGTGTAAGTATGCTCAATTTCTCATACAAGGTTAGTATTTCCTGATTTCAGAAAAAAATAGCCACTCAAGACCCCTTTTTGGCCCCCCATCTTCTTGCACATACCCCCCAACAAACTAACTATTGATTTATTTGCTAACATTTATTTTAAACTAACCTATAAATTAGCATTTGCATGTTAATTTATTTATCACACCAAGAGGTAGCTTTATCGACAAATGACATTAGGGCAATTAAGATGCTCATATAATCATGGAAGTATTGTCATCAATTTAGTGGAACTGTCATGTAGCATTAAAGGGCAACCAATCAACCTTGTCAATAAAAGAGTAGAGTCTTGGCACCTAATAGGTCACCCATAGATAATAATACATGTTACCTCTAAGATAGTAATCAATGTCAATGAGCTTTTATAATACTCATAATATTGTCCTTAACAATGAACATCAGTCCTGGTAGCAATAAGGATATTCTCATCCCTCTTCAACTATCATTAACATTATAAGAGCTATTATAAAGAGCAAGGTATTGCTTAATCACATTAGCAGATATGCACGCATTTGAAGAAATTGGTCACGCAAACAAGTAAAAGTGAAGAATAAAGGTCCTTCAAGAAGAAAATAAACCCATGAGAGAATGCCATCACAAAATGAATTGCTCATATAAGAAAGAGAAGCTCATAGAATGTGAAAAATTTCAACAAAGAAGATATAAGCCCATTGAAACAAAACATCACATACTTGTAGCTATCCATCAATATGAGAGGAGTCTACCAATATATAGTTGCTTTTGGTTTTAATGAAAATCAACCCCACACCAAAATGAAAGCAGTTAGCTAACAATATCCTTACAAGTTGTAGAGCTAAATCCCTTCCTTCTATCTTCTTCCCTTTCATTGTCCTCCTTTCTTGTTTTCTGCTCTGTATTTTGATGTATTTTTACTACCCTCATTTGGGTGTTTTGCATGAATGACCAAGCCAAAGTATTTTCTTCAGTTCTAAAATGAAAACTATTTGTATACACCTAAAAATGACACGACTCTAACTAAATAAATAATTTAAATATTAATTTCATTCTAATTTCCTCTATCAATAAATAAATAAATCAATTTATTTATTTGATTCATATTTCTCCAAAAAATTAAATAAAATCATTTATTTAATTAAATCTTCCAGGTTCTTCTAAAATCATTCTAAATTAAATAATACCAAATTATTTAATTAGTTCTTCTAAATTCCAAAGTCTTCAAATCCATAAATATCAAATCATTCTCTACATTTAAATAAATCCAAATATTTATTTAAATTATCTATTTCCTCCAAAATTAAATTAATACCAAAAATAATTGAATTATCCATGTGCACACATGTAATTAAATATTTTAATATTTAATTAAGCTAAATATCTCCTCACGCACATGTCCTATTTATCCTCCAGTCAAATTAGTTAACTCTTCAATCAATTCACTTAACTAATTAGTCTATTCTGTTAACTAGTCATTCATCTCAGTTAATTCCTCAATCTATTTTGTTAACTCCCCTAATGCATACAGGAGCTTGGACACTTGTCCTCTCCCTATTTGTGCACATCCTCTCAAATTTCCTCAACCGTTGATCTTCTTATTCATTCTACACCATTGATCTTCTTTCTCACAAATCTATAAATACAACCCCTATTCCTCCATTTGAATCATCCAAGCTTTTTGTAAACGTACTTTGCAGGAATCATAGCACGCCTTTGGCAAAAATCACTCCTATTCCTCCATTTGAATCATCCAAGCTTTTTGTAAACTTACTTTGTAGGAATCATAGCACGCCTTTGGCACAAATCACTCCATAGCTTGAGATCAATTGTTGTACTATTATCACCATTATCATTTGTATTGAAGATCCTCTTCATTGCAAAACCTATCAACAACCGTTCTCCATTGTCATCTTGGAAAAAAGAAAGGAAGTGCACCTTCTAAGAGTTCTATTCATAAACAAGATCAATTCAAGATAGGCAACCAATGGAAGTCATGAAATAGAAAGGTTTGCAAGGTATTGTGTTCTCTATGTTTGATCTTATTTGTTTCCATTTCATTACGTTACTAGATTATATTGATGTATTGATATTGACCACGATTTCTCGTAACATTTTTAGTGCCCACTATGGGGACCTTGCCCCAATTTAACTTCAAAATTGAGTTTTTGTGTGTTAGAATCTGTACACAGGACATTTTTGCACATCCGTCACATTCTGCTATGCATCCATCACATTCTATTGTGCATCCATCACATTCTCTTACACATCCATCACATTCTGCTGCACATCTACTCATTGTTACTACACTTTTGTCAAATATGAACATCCATCACATTCTGCTGCGCATCCATCACATTCTACTGTGCATATGTCAGATCTGCACATCCACTCCCTATTTACGGTGCATACATTCTCTGTTACTACGCATCTATTTTTGCACATTCATTCACTGTATCCATGCATTTACTCTACTAGGGTTTTGAGCTTTTTCTAGGGAAATTTCTAACACTAACATCATTTGTAGGAATATTCTCAGATCCACCTTGTAGGCTAAGAGCTGGTCAGGCATATATTTGCATGGTTAACTCTCATCTAGATTTAAATAGCGAAAGAAGTAATTGAGCTTGTTCATGCAAATTTCACTTAGATCTAAATAGGAGGGAAGTAATTTGTATTTGTTACATCACAACTTGAACATAGTCCCAACTAGGAGGATTAAAATTGAACAATTGCTTTCAAAAGCTTTTTCAAAGTTAACAAATCTTGTGTGCCTGTTATAGTAACTCATTTCGTTTTTCTCTTTTTAAATAGGAGGAAAGAACCAATGTTTTCTGTGATTTTGGAATGATGATAGGACTATGCTCTCCCCTTAACTGGGTGAACAAAATGCAAGAATCATCATTTTGCATGTGTTTCATTTAGAGAGGCCTGCCCTTGGAATTCCTTCCTTCCAAGTGGGACAACCTTAAATGGTAATGAGCTAATGCCAATCTCTTCCAATCCACTATAAATAAACTGTGTTTGAGGTGAAAGTCTCAAGAAACAAGTGTGGATTACTTACTTCGACAACCCCACTCCCCATAAACCTCGCAAGGCGCAACCCTTGCAGACTGGGAGGCTTCATAACGGAGAGTAGTACTACTGCACGTGTAACCACTTGAACAGATGCCCGTACTACATATCCATTGTTTTTAAAAGCCAAAAACCCCTATCTACTAGTGCAAGAAGACAAAATATTATCTTTCAAAGATGCCTCACATACTTATGGTTCAATAGTAGAGATAACAGGGAAATCCTAAGGTTTGCAGCCTTGGGAACTTGGAACTTAGTGTACCAGAGAAGTTTGTGCACTTGTAAGGGGGAGCTCATGTCCCAAGTTCTTGAAGTTATCCACTTTGAATACGCGTAGCTAGAGAAATCCAATTCAAAATTTGGTATATATTGCCCTTGCCATCTTAGGATTTGTACTTACTTTTGTCAAAAATCTAAAAAAAATAAAAAAATCAAACAATCTTGAAAATATTCTTTGTGTGTGATGGGTCCTTGCCATATTCGAGAAACAAATCAAAAAGAGCAAACATTCAAAGCAAAGAACTCAAAAACATTAAAAATTGTGCCTTTTCCAAGTCAAAATTAGTCAAAATCAAGCAGAACAAACAGATTTGTGCATCTGCTTCATCCTGCTGTGCATTTGCTTCATCCTGCTATGCATCTGCTTTCTGTTGTGCTTTTACACGATTCTACCATGTTTTTACACATTTCTGTTGTGCATATACTTTTTTACTAGATCTAAGCTTTTGCTACTTGTAGCTACGCATCTATACTCTATTTTGGCGCATACACTTTTTACCAGATCTGCGCTTTTGTTTCCTATTTTTGTGCATTTACACTCTGTTCTTGCACATCTGCTCCTGCACATCTGTCACAGTGAGTACTTCCATATAGATTGTCAGAAAAATACCTACCTTTTTGAGCACCCATGTCAGTCTTGTATCAGTTTCTGAGGATATGACGAATCAATTAGAAGTACTTACTCAACAAATCCAAGCCTTACAACAACAAATGATGAACTTACCAAATGGATCTTCCATAAAATGATATTCACTAGAGGGCATATCTCCTTGTCCATTTGATAAAAGCTTGGCTAAGATACCTTTCCCTTATAGTTTTGATGTGCCCAAGTTTGACAAATATAGGGAAAAAGATGATCCACGTGAACCAAATCCCTCCCAACATGAGCATGCTAGTACTAGCCATGCCTCACACCAAGATCATACATCCTTAACCCGTCTTAATGATACTATTGACAAGGGAAACACCACCTTGAGTTTGAAATCATATACCACTCCATCTACTAATCCTCCATCACCATCCCATAGAATGCCTATCCCAAAGGATACTAGTCCTGCACCAACACCACCATTAAACTCCCCAAGCTCAAATCCAACCAAAGAATTCCTGAGTGATTTTCTCCAAAGACTATTCCAAAAATCCATGGAAAAAAGAAGAGCTATGGAAAAATCCAAACCCACCCATCCATTACCTCATTCATCTACCCATACACCTATGAAGGATGTGATCCAAGGGTTATTAGCAGAGAGTCAACCATGTCCCCAAGTTTCGGTCCTTGACCTTACCAAAGATCCTTCCAATGCCATGTCCAATCCTACAATCCCAGCATATAGTCCACAATCCCTTGAGCCTATTAAAGAATCTCCACCACTGAATCCAAGTCAAGATCCTTCATCCCTTCATGTGGATAACCCTCAAGAGCATATCACGCCTACTCACAATCCTATCACTTCTATTCAAGTAACCCAAGAGGTATGCCAAGAACATAATCCTAAGCATGTGAAAACATCAAGTCCTCATCCTAATCAAGATCAAATCACTTTCACTCCACCCATCCATAACCTATATCTTTTCTATAATCAAGATACTACCTTTGAAGAAGATATCCATGAACAACTTGATTCCATACCCATCCATGAGCAAGAAACCTCATTACCCCTATCCATCCTCCACCTAGTCCAATCCATGATCCAACAACACACACTTTCCTGGATGAGACAATTGCCTCCCAAGAGCACATAGATGATCAAATCAATAACTTAGATCTTAGTGAGCATAGTAATAATCAAGATCCTAATGATCCTTCACCATCCATTATTGACCATGCTGCAAATCCACCACCATATATCCTTGGTCTTACCACCTTCATCCACGAATGTTCCTCCTTAGGAAAGCAATAACCATTATCTACCACTTCACCTTCTCCATCAAATAATGAGATTGCATCTAGTGTCCAAATCACCCATAATCCCATTGTCCACTGCATACTCCAAAAAATGAACTATCAAGGTAATGGCTTAGGCCTTCACAAACAAGGTGTTTTGGAGCCTATCCATGTCAAAGTCCCTCCGCCCTCTTATGGCCTTGGTTATACTCCCCAAGAAAAGTAATCTCATGAAGTTGGTACTTCCTCCATGCCTTCTAAATCCACCAGTTCCCATCGCAAACTGTATCATGTACCAAAAACATATGTTGCCATTCCACCTCCATCATCCTACAAATGTCAAAAGCATGTGACCATACACCTTCCACCATCCAATTTACCTCTTCTCCTTCCAACTCCTATTATGCCTCCATCCACTTTGATTCCACTTCTCCCAATGCCAAATTCATCCATCTACACTTTTCCTCACATTTCGAATCATGACCGACAAATGCACTTATTGTCTAAACATGAAGCTTCCACTCATTCCACCAAACCTATGGGATTCAAAAATAAACACTGGGATGCCTCCTTTCATAAAATAAAAAATCCTAAAGGTCCTAATACCTTAGAAAATCATTTCAAAAAATGAAAGAAAAGCCCCTCTCAAAAGCTGCATACACCCACACACCTCAAAGCAAAAATGACAAAGGTGTGGGTCCCCAAGCAACAAGTATTAACCTCAGAAGCTGTACAAAAGCTGCATATACCCAAGCCCATAGCTTCACAAGCAAAGTCTAAAAGAAAAATGGTTTGGGTACCTAAGAAAAAAGCCATCAAGTTAAATGAGGCATCCACCTCTCAAGAATCCCGACTATACACTTTCTCCTTTTTCATAGAAAAGTCTCAAATCCTTCCATCCCACATGACAAGCAAAAATCAGAAAAATACTAAGTCTATGTGGATCCCTACGTGCCTAAATCACTCATCCACTAAGCAAACATCTCCATTGCTTCTACACCACCTTCCCATCATAAGCTTCAATTTTTATCATGGTATGTGCAACTGTTGGTCATGATTCCCTTCCATCCCACGACACTTCCACATATGTACATGTCCCCTTCCTTCCACTATTATCCTACATACCTTCCCCATCCTATTCATATGGTCCATACTTTTGCATAATCCCTCCCTCCATCCTTACATAAGTCTTCAATAATCCGCATCATAACCCACTATCGCACCTTCCATAATCCACTATCTATCTACTCCATCTTCCTTTCATGCGATCCTGACCAGCATCTATGAGCATGCAGACATTTGGCATGGTTCATGTGATGACATGCATCTCTAGTGGGACACTATCACATTCATGGAACCAGATGCTTGAGTCCCTCTCATTCGTATTCCACCTATCCTATCCAAATATTAAAAAAAAAAAAAGAAAAAGAGAAAAATAAAAAAAGTAAAGAAAAATCCTTTCATCCAATGGTGAAAACCTGGTAAACATGCCCCTTGGATAGGTACCATGATGAAAACCTCGTAAACAGGCGTTATGTGTAGGTTGATCTTCTATGACACTTACACTAGGGGGCACATTGTCTCATCCAACCTATCATTTCCAGCTTATTGTATCCATCCTTATCCATTACATACATATTCTTATCGAATCCATTCACCCTCCCTTCATCCTATTGATCTTGATAAAGATAAGGAGAAAAATGTTGAAACAAGCTTTGGACAACTCTTGATGTATCCAATACTTCCAAGCGTATCTTCCCATCATATCATTCCAATCATTGTCATGCTATATCCTAAGTCTAGTATCTTGAATAAGACATGTTATTCCTAAGCAACATAGTCCTTGGCGATCATATCCTGAATTCTCACATCCATCTTTCCTTCATGCATTTTTGATCCATTATCTCCTAATTTCCATCCTTCTACCTAACCATCCATATCCACTATAACCCATCCATCTACCTATCCATGGCGTTTCCTTGTCATCAGTATCTAGCATTAAGGCTATCCAAAATTATTATCCAATAGCATCCCAAAAGTATCAAAACCACCTAGCGATAACCTATCATGGCTTGATATTCTATCACCATTATCGCCTTACTACCTAAGGTTTATCCACTACCCTATCCATAGTGTCATCCTATCATAGGGTCCATCATCAGTATCTTATCACCCTGAACTACGTCGCCTCTGCATCATCACGTAGGCAAGGCCATCATTGATGGGCCCCTGAGGCTAATCATTTGTTCCATACCTTATCACCCATCATCTGGTCCATCTACATCCACACCATCTTTCCTCGCCTAGGTCTTAGGTCCACGCCCTGAACTATGTTGCCTCTGCATCGTCACGTAGGCAAGGCCATCATCAATGAGCCCCCAAGACACTAGGTTAGTCCCTTAGGGCCTGTTTCTTCATGTCTATTGTCCATTCTTCCATAATAAGTTGATCCTTTACCTGACTGGGGGCAAGTCCTCAACCTGGTTATGGAGTTGGATTCTGGAATGCCACATGTTCTAAGAGGATACCAATAAGGATTGTGGTACCTTTTCACTTGACACACACATGCAACAAAGCCCACTTCCAAGCAGAAGTTTTTGATGTACGACATCAACCTATCAAAAGCAAAGCAAGAAAAGGCCTAAACACTCCAAACGATTTTATCTAAATTATGGCAAAAAAAATATCTAATACAAGAAAGTTTGTTTTGATTGGTGGTGCCTTAAATTTTAAACTTTTGTTATCATGTTTCCTACATTCCTCAAGGATACCTAAAAACTAGAGATGCTATGATGGAGACATGATCATTTTCTTTGTTTGATGCTTGTGGGTTTTATCTTTAGTAATGTGAAACCTTGTCTAACGACATGATCAACATAATGATAATTAAGGACGTCAAAGGTCTAAACATGAAATAGGTGTAATCCTTGTCTGTTGATACACAAGAAATACTCAGGTCATCTTGGTTCAATTATACTTAGATACTTGTATTGACTTGCTAAATCAAAATCCATGTAAGCAATACTCAGGTCATCATGTTTAATTATACCTAGATGCTTGTACTTTCTTACAACATTTTAAAAACACAAAAAAAAATACAAAAAAAACACAAAAAAATAAAAATGCCCAATGATGAATCAAGCACTTCAAAATACTTGCAATATCAAGGTGACAAATATCTGCATCCATACACATCCAATTACATTTCATATACCATCCATAAAATAATGATTTTGTTCAAAGTGCCAATGTTTGCAAATAAAAGCTTGTCATTCCTTCATTCACGTTTCTTCTGTCAATCAAGTTTCTATCTATCATTGTATCTTTCATCAATTCTTCCATCAATTCATTCAAACCCTTATCCAATCAATCCAAGCAATGATCCAAATACAAGTCCATCCTTAATCCATACCAATCAAGTTAATCAATCTTGTCAAATTATCCAATCACAATCAATGGTCTTGATCCTAATCTTGTTGTAAACCAAATCGGTCAATCATTATTGACAGTGGGATGTATCTTTCCTACATATTTGTGTTGATCTAGGGATATATCATTCCCCGCAATGACAACACTATCGTCGTCAATCATTATCGATCAATCATCAGTTTACAACTAGACAGGGGCAATACTGTGTTTGTTCTTGTATCATTTGTGCATACTTGCTTGTTTGCTTATGTGTGTTATCAGTTTATCTTGCATAGCACGTCATTTAACTCTTTCATCCATCCCTTATCTTGCATCCTCCATTTCTTCACTCGTTTGTCCAGTCAACCTAACTGTTCAACCTTCTTCACCGTGAGATTGTCCGTCTCATGCCCTCGAAAGTTTTCTTCCCATCCAATCTCTTGAGGGGGCATCCTACCATCATTAAACATGTACTAGGGGCAAATTGGGGTATGTATCATTTATCAAAATTTTTTTTATTATTCTTTGAAGCAATGTGATAAAACACATTGTATCAAAGAGGGGCAAAATGTATACACCTAAAAATGACACGACTCTAACTAAATAAATATTTAAAATATTTATTTCATTCTAATTTCCTCTATCAATAAATAAATACATCAATTTATTTATTTGATTCATATTTCTCCAAAAAATTAAATAAAATCATTTATTTAATTAAATCATCCAAATTCTTCTAAAATCATTCTAAATTAATAATACCAAATTATTTAATTAATTCTTCTAAATTCCAAAGTCTTCAAATCCATAAATATCAAATCATTCTCTACATTTAAATAAATCCAAATATTTATTTAAATTATCTATTTCCTCCAAAATTGAATTAATACCAAAAATAATTCAATTATCCATGTGCACACATGTAATTAATATTTAATTAAGCTAAATATCTCCTCACCCACATGTCTTATTTATCCTCCAGTCAAATCAATTAACTCTTCAATCAATTCACTTAACTGATTAGTCTATTCTGTTAACTGGTCAGTCATCTCAGTTAACTCCTCAATCTATTCTGTTAACTTCCCTAATGCATAAAGGAGCTTGGACACTTGTCATCTTCCTACTCACGCACATCCTCTCAAATTTCCTCAACCATTGATCTTCTTTCTCACAAATCTATAAATACAACCCTTATTCCTTCATTTGAATCATCCAAGCTTTTTGTAAACTTACTCTGCAGGAATCACATTGCGTCTTTGGCACAAATCACTCCATAGCTTGAGATCAATTATCGTACTATTATCACCATTATCATTTGTATTGAAAATCCTCTTCATTGTAAAACCTATCAATAGCCGTTCTCCATTGTCATCTTGGAAAAAAGAAAGGAAGTGCACCTTCTGAGGGCTCTATTCATAAATGAGATCAATTTGAGATATGCGACGAATGGAAGTCACATAATAGAAAGGTTTGCAAGGTATTGTGCTCTTTGTGTTTGATCTTATTTGTTTCCATTTCATTGCGTTATTGGATTATATTGATATATTGATATTGACCATGATTTCCCATAACACTATCACTTTTTCATAAAGTTATGGATGCATGAACCACCCATCATGCAATTGTATTTTGTTTTTAATTTCCCAAACTTCATTCTCTACTATTGTTTCTTTATATTTAACATATATATATATATATATATATATATATATATATATATATATATATATATATATATATATATAAGAAATTAGTCTTTATAAATCTATTTAATCAAAAGAAGAAAATAAAAATGATTACATGGTGAAACCATGCATTTGAAAAGAATGTACATAGTAAGCAAAATTGAATATAGATGAACTAATCGTAAAACGTCATAACCACAATCAATATTCAAAGTAAAATGCACAATTAAGTCTACATATCCATGCTATGCAAATGCATAATGAAGCCATTCATTAATGCAGTATGTAATGATGCAATATGTATAAAACTACGTGAGTGTGTGTGCAATGGGTTTTCTATCTTGCCAACTCTATTTGGGTAGCTAGGACACTTCTACCTCAACCATGTTCTCATCTTCGACGTTCCTACATTCATTCGCACTCAGATTCTTATCAATAGGTTACTCCATAAAACCATAGCCGAAGCAGAGGAAGATATAAATCCCTAATCATAAACATAATAATCTATCATTATAACAACTTTGAAATTTATGCATTTTTAGAAATAATGACAAATTACCTTCACGCACATGTAATTATCCAATAGGAAAACAATCATAAGGTAATTTCCAATAGTCTCATCAATTATACTAAATTATAAATGCAAGCAAAAGGTCGAGTGTAGGGAAAATTCCATTTCACATTGTTTATGGTTATTGTTTGAGGGGTGTTGATGAATTGAGAGATAGTATAGATTTGGGCAAAAACAATGTTGTTGTAGAGGATTTTGCTGAGCATCTTCAAGGATTGTATAAAGAAGTAAATGAAAACTTTGAGAAGAGTGTCATAAAATACAAAGAAGATGATGATATGCGTAGAAGAGAGATTTTTTTTTAGGTAGGTGATTTGGTATTGGCACATTTGAGGAAAAAAGAATTCCCTTAAGGAACGTAAGACAAACTAAAGTAGAAAAAGATAGGCCCATGCAGAGTGTTGAGAAAGCTTTTATCTAGTGCATATAGAATTGAACTTCCAGCAGGTATAGATATATCTCCTATATTCAATGTTACTGATTTGTATAAGTATTACGAAGGGACAATTAGTGCACAAGCAGATACACATTAGATTTGTAGGGTGAACAAGGATGGACACATCAATTCCCTGAGAAGAAATTTGAAGAAGTAGACAAAGTGATAGATTCTTGAGTCATCAAAAGAACAAGGGGAAAAAATATAAGGATTATTTGGTCTCTTGGAAGGAAATATCATCTGATGAAGCCAGACTTGGTTAAGTATATAATTCCCATTCTAGACTTGCCTAAATGTTCATGAGTTGCACACTCATGGAACACTTCTCTTACTTGGCGTGTTTGATGTAGGAGGATCTCTAGGTTCACATACAATTATGTATCAACCAAAAACATCTTAGGTTCAATTTTTTGTTTCAGTTCAATTTTATTGTGTTTCTATTGGTTTCTATTCGTTTTTCTTGAGGAGAAGTTTTAGTTTCATTTTGAAAAGGTTGGAGTCCTTTGGAGGATTTATTGGCTTTGTATAAGTGTTTCAATGAACTTTCAAGTTCACGAGCTCTCTTGGTTGCCGAAAATACTTAAGGAATTTCTATGAATTAATTGTTTCAGGACATAGTTCAGTCTTTGGACATTACACTTCACCAAAAAACCTTCATCGACAAACTTTTCTTTGCATGAACTTGGCTAAGCCTTAGCAACAAATTATCTTTACTGTGCCTTTTGGTAAATTCAGGGTTCTTGAACTTTGTTATCTATGGAAAAGTAGCTTATCTTTAACAATCTTAAAAATTCATGAACTTTTAAGTTCATCGAATATATATGTCATGGGTTGAATTATTTTATGAAGTTCAACCAAATTCTTAGTTCCTATGCTCATAAACATGCCAATAGACCGATGAAGAATGTAAGGTGAACTCGTAGGTTCAAACATAGGTGGATTTGGTGAAATGTGAAATTTCATGGAATCACTTTCCCACAAAAATTTATTGAATGGGAGCATTCCATGGTTCATGGAAGGATTGAATTACCAATAGAGAAGATCAAAAAGTTCACTCAAATGTTTGGTTTACAAAAATGGAGTCAAAAAATTGAGTGTCCAAACACATTCTTAAGACAGAGTTAAGCATTGCAAGTACCGATTTGCAAACTCAAGGGAAGTTCAATGGGACACCATAGAGCCGATGTGTTGAAGTGAATTTTTATAATGATGTGTCAAAGTTTTTATAAGTTCTTGAACCAACAAGAATGTCGAAGAGTTCCTCGATTCATTTCTGTGCTAGATCAACGATGGAGGAGTCGATAGTGCACATGGAATGTTGAAGACAAAGGAGTTGATGGTAAGGAACTCAATTTACTGAAAGTAAATTTTGAGATTCATTGAAATATTAGTTCATCGAAAAGACATTCAAAGATGGTTTGAGAGTTCAATTAAAGACCGAATCATCGACGATGAAGAGTATGAGGTTCCCTTAAGTATTAATTCGCCAAAATGGTTCCAGAGAATGGTACAAGGGCTAGTTAATGTACTAAAAGTCTGAGTTTGTAAAATGTATTATTTTTTGGATTATTAAGCTTGAATTTGTATCTTGGTAATCTCAACTTGTGATGGTTCGGCTGCAACCGTCGAATTCAACTTCTTCAAGTCTATGTATAAAAGGAAAATCATTGTATTCTTTGGGGTTTTTTTCTTTAGCTGATTTAGATTGATGTTGGAGAAAAATAATTGCTTCAGAAAAAGAATTAACTAGATGTAAAGGTGAAAGCAATATACTCTTGAATTATTGAAGTGTTGCATACATAAATGAAGTAATTGAAATTTGTTGTTGTTGTTGTGATTGTGAATATTGTTGTCTAGGCTACTAAATTTTAAATTTTGGTAGTTTGATAAAACTTCTAGGTTTAGATTGCATTAGTGTATGAGGGAAGAGTTTAGTGAGAATGTAATCATCACACATATAATCAATAAAAAGTAGCATTAAATGACTAAGTGTACAAAATGGGGTTGCCTTTGCCATTATATAAACAGAATCATAAAGACATAAATGTAAGAGGAAAAGGGTGAGAAAAAATGTTGTAATAGAGAGTATTATGATATAAGTGACCTTCTTATAGCTAGAAGAGATATCATCTAACCTTGGAGCAATATTTTGTGGACGTGATGGAGAATGTGGGGCATGATAGGGATAAATTTGAGGTGGTAAGGGTTGAAGGAGAAATCCATACATATGAGGGTGAGAGGTAAGATCCATAGATGGTATGAAAGATAAGGAATAGGTTTGATAAAAAGACATAAGTAAGAGGTGGTGACTAGAGAGAAGTGTGAGAAGGTGGACATGAATTCAATGTGTTAGGAATGGGATAATATATGAAAGTGGTAGGAATCAATAAGGTATCTATTTCATGGGTCCATGTAGGAATGAATGGAGATATAATGAGAGATGGGATGAAAATTAGAGGTTTGATGAAGAGACAAGGATAGGGAAGTATGTATAGTGAAAGAACCTAGAAAGTTATAGAGGGTGGAACGTAAATTTATGAGGTAAGCGGAATGTGGAGTTGTGGGTATGAAAGTGGAGGAGTGGGATGGTATGAATGAGAGAAATTTAGGAAAGGAGAGGTGGAGGTAGTGTCAACCATTTTAATCTAAGAGGATTGAGGTTGTGGGAAAGCAAGAGGATAAATGATGGGCTCAATAGAAATTCAGAAAGTAGTTAAGGATACAATATTATTAGATGCACCTAAAGAAGTAGAAGAAGGAAAGAGATGTAGGAAGGGTGCATTGGCATGCACAATATGCCCTATATGTTTGGTAACATCTTTAATATTGAAGAGTTTGTGAACAAAAATATATCCAACCCATCAAAGATCCAATAAAAAAAGAAGTAAAGAGATGCAGGAAGGGTGCATTGACATGCTCAATGTAGCCTATATATTTGGTAAAATGTATATCTTGAAGAGTTTGTGAGAAACAAATGAGCCAATGTGTTAACGACCCTAGAAGCATCAATAGACTTAATAGCATGTTTTACTTATTACAATTGAGAAATGATCTTATGTCTTATTTGCATGATTTTTATGAGACACATGGGTGAAGTGATTGAAATAATCAGTAGTGAGAAGAAATCATTAATCTTGTTGAAAATAGTAGAAAGAGAGGGAATGTGATCCATGGAGGAGTTAAGATGTGCTATGGAAAAGTGGATAAGGACTAGGGATTGGAGCACATGATCAACAATGGGAATGAGACATGAACCAAAAAGTCAAAGGAATCAAGGTTCAATGTAGGATAAAATAAATGATTAGATCAAATAATAGGCGTGAAAATGGGTAAATGTAAAGTGAACCAAGAATGGATTAGGGAAGTAAATATTGGTCTTAAGGATTTTTAAGGAAGGCTTGCTAGAATTTAATATCGGAAGGGAATACAACATGTAAAGGAGAAGTAGAGGGATGGAGTGAAGTAGGGTAAGGTTGACTAGGTAATGGACAAGAATGTACCAAGGAATAACAACTAATGAAAGGGTCTAAATGGACAATTGTAGGGATGGAAAATCAGATGTAGTAGGAATCTAGGAGAAAGAAGTGACCAAAATGGAAGGTAAAATAGGTCAAAACGAAAGGATGGAATGGAATTGGTAAAAGGAAAATTGGGGTTAGTACAAACTAAAGTGATAAGAGAAGTAATGTGAAGGAGAAAATAGATGTAGAGATAAGAAAACTATGTGTTAGAGGGAGGATAGTAGGTGTAGAGGAATTCTAGGCTAATGAGGAAACAAAGGAGATTCATGAACTAATAGTGGATATTGACAAATTAGGCCTTAGTATAGGATGACAAAGTATTGTGAATATGAATTTGAGGTGTGTGAACACATAAATGAGAGATGATGGGGTGTAAAATTTAACATTTAAGGAATGTGAAGAGAATTAGTGAATAAATAACCTTTCAAAGTGTGGAAAAAAAGAAGTTTGCTAGTTTGAGATGCAAAAATAAAAAATTAATCATGTAAGTTGTGGGATTCCCTAAATGAAAGAATAAACTTGGAAACCCAAAGTGTTAATAAGTGTTTTGGGGGACACACTATAAAAAATGGGATGTAGTCTTTCAATCTACTAATCTAATTCAATTTAAATTTGAGATAAGATATTGATAAACAATAGGGTATTTAGATTCAACTTAGATATATCATATGAACTAATATAGCACAAAGGTAGAAATTGTATACTAGAAATTGACAGAAAAATGAGAAAGATAATGCATCCATAGAATGATAGAAGACTATTGTAGACTCAAGAAGCTAGAAACATGCTATATATGGAGGGTACTTGCAAAACTAGGAAATTGGAGGATGTTCTAAGACACTAGTGTTGGACTCAAACACTTAGGAAGGGAACCTACATTGACTAGGGGTGTATCTTTAGGACCTGATCATTGAAACATAATAGCTATGTTAGAACTAGGTGCTCATGTCCTCTAGTGATCTTGTAACATGAAATTTGTGCTAGGTTTCGGTGTACCCACCTCTCTTGGGTGCTCAAATGGGTCATATATGCTAAGTATGACACTCTTAGACTATAAATGATGCTTAATAGGACATTTACACTAGGATATGGTGTTCCTACCTTGAAATCAATTGTAAAACCACTACTATCGGACACATGCATTTCTAACAATAGTGTCTAGATAGATATAGAAATATACAAAATTCAGGGATGAATGAGAACGTATACTTTTCCTTGACTGAAATGCAAGACTCCCCATTATATTGATGAAAATCTTGTAATTTAAATCTTACTTCTTTGGATGAAGGATAAGAGGAATAGGGGTGACTATATAAGAAACTACCTTAGCCAATCTCCTAGATTTTATATTTCAACCTTTACTTCTAACCATATGAAAAAAATTGTTTCCTTTGGATGCCTAATTTCTAAGAGTGATGTAGTGTGTGTAGTTAATGATCCTATAATATGAAACCCTAGAATGAAAGCTTAACTAAGGTGGTGTGTGAGAGTTTTGTGGAAGGATTTATGGGCGATGATTGACAATGACTTAATTGGGAAGGGATTAATGGATCTGTACACATATTAGGGAGATAATATGGATGATAAGAAATACCTAAGATGGATTAGAGATTGTATGTAAGCAAATACAAGTAAAATAAAAGGATATACCATGGATGTGAAGGTTGCAAGAGTGGAATACTTGATGGATGAAGGCTCTATGCATGTAATTTGGAGGATATTCAATGCATGATCTCCTAAGTTATTGTAGTATGGATGTTATAGAAGAATTTTTTAATGGTGTGACAATAATAGAAACATAGTATCACTCAGAATCACATAGAAAAACTTAGTAGGCATAGTGATGATTTCTTTTATTTGTGTCCTTAGGAATAATTTACAATTAGAGGATTTTAGAATGGCATTAGGGTTAGGTTAATACATACTATTAAAATATAATGATTTCTAAATTATCTTAGATATATATGCTATATGTTGACATGTGTCTAGGACATCTTTGTTTTCGCACACGCAAGTGCCCATTTGGATTTTTGACTTAGGCTTTCAAGAATATGTTGTTGGAATGCCATAAAGCTTAATTTTAATAAGAGAGTTAGTTAATTATTCAAGAAAAGGCTTGAGAAGTGGAAAATGGGCCCTAAAGTACCAAATCTCCAATGTACCAAATCTCCAAAGTTAGGGCTAAACTTTCCTTTTTCTCTAGGAGGTGCATTTACATTGCATTGATTCTCATAAAGTACCAAATCTCCAACGTCAAATGAACGGTGTATAACACGCTCATTGTACGATCGTTGTATACTTTTCTGATGGGCCTTAAAATGTTCAAGAGCATTAATATGATGTTTGTCCAACATCTCAAGTTGTTGTAATCTCTCTTCTCTTTCCATGCCATCATCTATAACATCTCTCAAGGAGACGCTTAATGAAGGAATTTTGAGTTCTAAGGGCATTACCGCATCAACGCCATAAACAAGATTTTCCGGTTTGGTCCCAGTAGCCATACAAATGCTTGTTCTATAAGCCCATAATGCATAGGACAATTGAGTATGCCAGTCTTTATGATGCTTGTTAACAATTTTTTGTTGGCTTTGTCCTATAACCTTATTTGAAGCTTCTGCTTGGTTGTTTGATTGAGGGTAATAGGGCATAGAGAAGTGATGTTGAATATGATATTTTTTCAAAATTTTCTTGACATCCTTGTTCTTAAATGGCATGCCATTGTCAAAAATGAAGGAGAAAGGTATGCCAAATCGAGAGATAATGTTATCTTGTATGAATTGACAAACTAATTTAGCTATTATGGATCGTAAAGGGACAGGTTTGACCCACTTCATAAAGTAATCAGTAGCAGTGATTATAAAAGTATGTCCTTGAGAAGAAGGTGGAGATATTTTACTAATTAGATCCAAACCCCAAACAGAAAATGGCCAAGGTGAGACTTGGGCATGAAGTTCCTAGGCAGGTGCTCAGATTAAGTGTTGATGTTGTTGACATTGCAGGCACTTTTTGACATAAGTGAAGGAATCTTGTTCCATGTGTTGCTAATAATATCCCATACATATTAGTTTTTGTACTAGTTATTTGCCTCCAAAATGCCCTCCACAAGCACCCGAGTGAGCGTTTTCTAAAGCTATCAGAATCTCTCAATTATTTAAGCATCAGAGCAAAACACCATTATAACTTTGTCTATATAAAATGTCTGACAATATGATATAATCCATATATTACGTAAGTGAATGCGGACATTCTTAGATGTTGAATTAGGAATAGTTCCATCACGCAAATAATTGAATATATTGGAGGGCCATACATCTTGATTTATATTAGCCCATAGTTCTGAATTCACAATTATTGAATCATCTATAGCTGGGGTTTTGAGATTATGGATAATAAAGCTAAATTCACCAGGAGAATTGTCAGGGGATATAAGAGGAGCTATGCTTGCCATTGCATCCACATGTCGATTGTCTTTCCTGGGAATGGTATTTATTGAAAATGAGGTGAACAATTTTAATAGAGATAGAGCACGATCATGATATTGAGATAATTTGTCCTATTTAGCTTGAAATGATCCATTTATTTATCATACTATAAGCTGTGAATCGCCATATATAGTGAGGTTTTTGATGTTTAAAGCCAAAGATGCACAAAGTCTGACGATGAGAGCTTCATACTTGTCAATATTGTTCGTGCATGAAAAGTTGAGACAATAAGACATAGGGATTGACCTATCGGAAGGGGGTACCAATATATGATACCAACACCAAAGCTGCTTTGACATCTTGATCCATCAAAGTACAATTCCCATTTGTCTTCCTTATCAATGGTGAAGATTTGGTCAACAAGAAATGTATCCTCACTTTGTATAGTAAAAGGGGAAGGTGCTTCATCTAATATGGCTAGCTAATGCTTGTCCTTTAATTGCCTTCTAAGAAATAAACTTAAGATCAAATTCGGTTGACAACATAACCCATTTAGCAAGATGTCCTGACAAATCAATTTTAGTGAAAAGATGTTTTTGTTAGTGGAAATATTGTCAACAGTATAAACTACTAATAATCTAATAATCTCGCCGATGATGGCGTGGTTCAGTGGTTAAGTCGCTCGGTTGTAGTGGCGGCCACCAGAGTTCAAACCCCCGATGGGCCAACGAGCTCGCAAGGCTTTACGCCTTCACTGGGCCAAAGAGCTCGCGGGTTTGAAGTGTTCTTGCTAGGGGATGAGGTCCCCCATGTTGTGGCCTCACCGGTTCATTGCTCCGGGCAAAAGCATTCGTGTGGAGCCGGAGGGCGTGTCGCACCAGCGTCGCCGGTCACGTTAAAAAGTTTACCAGGCGCATTTTAAAAAAAAAAAAATAAAAAAATCTAATAATCTCAATGAAATATGATGCAAATCAAATAAACAAAGTAACATTACCTTGAAGTCTAATTTACCTCGGAGCTTTCGTTGTTGAATTGATCTTGTTTGAATGAGCTCTCAGAAGTGCACTTCCTCACTGTTTAAAGATGATAATACTTGAATGGCTATTGTTGGACAAATGCAATGGAGGATACCTACAATGTAACTATTATATGGATGAGAGATGGATGATTAAAGCCATGGTTGTATGGATATGAGGATAATGAGTAAAATGCAATGAGAAATATGGATGCTTTGCCAAAGGCATGCTGGAATTTTTGTAGAGTTACTTTGAAATAGCTTGTGGATGATAGAATGAGGGAATAAGATTCCTTATATAGGCCAAGGAGGAGCCAAATTCATGTGTCACAAGATCAATGGTGTAGACTTATTTTTGAGAGGTGTACGGTGAAGATTGAGTTGGTTGAGATAAGGGAGAAAAAGGGGGGAGATGTCCTCTCATCTTGACATGGAGGAGAAAAAGGTGTAACATGAGTCCATATGTCACAAGGCTCACAATGACCCAAGAGAGAAGGTCAAACAAGGATACATGATTATAGGGAGGTTGGAAAGAATATAGTGATTCATGAGACAAATGTCACAAAGTGCCCTTTGACCATGGTGACATGGAGAGACCACATCCACGTGAATAGGGATAGTTAGAGAGATAATAGGCCATGTGGGTGAGGGAAAATAAAATAATTAAATATTAATATATTTAATTACATGTGCACAATGTGGGGTGGATGTGTGAGGTGGATTTAGATGATGTGGAATTATGAATGAAGACTTTAGAATAGGATGATTTGGGATTAAATAAAATTATTATTTTTTAATTGAGGGGCGACATTAGAAGAATATGTTTAAATGACTTAATTAAATAAATTGATATTTATTTAATATTTGAAATATTAATGAAGAGAATTAGTGAATAAATAACCTTTCAAAGTGTGGAAAAAAAGATGTTTGCTAGTTTGAGATGCAAAAATAAAAAATTAATCATGTAAGTTGTGGGATTCCTGAAATGAAAGAATAAACTTGGAAACCCAAAGTGTTAATAAGTGTTTTGGTGGATACACTATCAAAAATGGGATGTAGTCTTTCAATCTACTAATCTAATTCAATTTAAATTTGAGATAAGATATTGATAAATAATAGGGTATTTAGATTCAACTTAGATATATCATATGAACTAATATAGCACAAAGGTAGAAATTGTATACTAGAAATTGACAGAAAAATGAGAAAGATAATGCATCCATAGAATGATAGAAGACTATTGTAGACTCAAGAAGCTAGAAACATGCTATGTATGGAGGGTACTTGCAAAACTAGGAAATTGGAGGATGTTCTAAGACACTAGTGTTGGACTCAAACACTTAGGAAGGGAACCTACATTGACTAGGGGTGTATCTTTAGGACCTGATCATTGAAACATAATAGCTATGTTAGAACTAGGTGCTCATGTCCTCTAGTGATATTATAACATGAAATTTGTGCTAGGCTTCGGTGTACCCACCTCTCTTGGGTGCTCAAATGGGTCATATATGCTAAGTATGACACTCTTAGACTATAAATGATGCTTAATAGGACATTTACACTAGGATATGGTGTTCCTACCTTGAAATCAATTGTAAAACCACTACTATAGGACACATGCATTTCTAACAATAGTGTCTAGATAGATATAGAAATATACAAAATTCAGGGATGAATGAGAAAGTATACTTTTCCTTGACTGAAATGCTAGACTCCCCATAATATTGATGAAAATCTTGTAATTTAAATCTTACTTCTTTGGATGAGGGATAAGAGGAATAGGGGTGACTATATAAGAAACTACCTTAGCCAATCTCCTAGATTTTATATTTCAACCTTTACTTCTAACCATATGAAAAAAATTGTTTCCTTTGGATGCCTAATTTCTAAGAGTGATGTAGTGTGTGTAGTTAATGATCCTATAATATGAAACCCTAGAATGAAAGCTTAACTAAGGTGGTGCGTGAGAGTTTTGTGGAAGGATTTATGGGTGATGATTGACAATGAATTGATTGGGAAGGGATTAATGGATCTGTACACATATTAGGGAGATAATATGGATGATAAGAAATACCTAAGATGGATTAGAGATTGTATGTAAGCAAATACAAGTAAAATAAAAGGATATACCATGGATGTGAAGGTTGCAAGAGTGGAATACTTGATGGATGAAGGCTCTATGCATGTAATTTGGAGGATATTCAATGCATGATCTCCTAAGTTATTGTAGTATGGATGTTATAGAAGAATTTTTTAATGGTGTGACAATAATAGAAACATAGTATCACTCAGAATCACATAGAAAAACTTAGTAGGCATAGTGATGATTTCTTTTATTTGCGTCCTTAGGAATAATTTACAATTAGAGGATTTTAGAATGGCATTAGGGTTAGGTTAATACATACTATTAAAATATAATGATTTCTAAATTATCTTAGATATATATGCTATATGTTGACATGTGTCTAGGACATCCTTGTTTTCACACACGCAAGTGTCCATTTGGATTTTTGATTTAGGCTTTCAAGAATATGTTGTTGGAATGACATAAAGCTTAATTTTAATAAGAGAGTTAGTTAATTATTCAAGAAAAGGCTTGAGAAGTGGAAAATGGGCCCTAAAGTACCAAATCTCCAAAGTTAGGGCTAAACTTTCCTTTTTCTCTAGGAGGTGCATTTACATTGCATTGATTCTCATAAAGTACCAAATCTCCAACGTCAAATGAACGGTGTATAACACGCTCATGGTACGATCGTTGTATACTTTTCTGATGGGCCTTAAAATGTTCAAGAGCATTAATATGATGTTTGTCCAACATCTCAAGTTGTTGTAATCTCTTTTCTCTTTCCATGTCATCATCTATAACATCTCTCAAGGAGACGCTTAATGAAGGAATTTTGAGTTCTAAGGGCATTACCGCGTCAGTGCCATAAACAAGATTTTCTGTGTTGGTCCCAGTAGCCATACAAATGCTTGTTCTATAAGCCCATAATGCATAGGACAATTGAGTATGCCAGTATTTATGATGCTTGTTAACAATTTTTTGTTGGCTTTGTCCTATAACCTTATTTGAAGCTTCTGCTTGGTTGTTTGATTGAGGGTAATAGGGCATAGAGAAGTGATGTTGAATATGATATTTTTCCAAAATTTTCTTGACATCCTTGTTCTTGAATGGCATGCCATTGTCAAAAATGAAAGAGAAAGGTATGCCAAATTGAGAGATAATGTTATCTTGTATGAATTGACAAACTAATTTAGCTGTTGTGGATCGTAAAGGGACAGGTTTGACCCACTTCATAAAGTAATCAGTAGCAGTGATTATAAAAGTATGTCCTTGAGAAGAAGGTGGAGATATTTTACTAATTAGATCCAAACCCCAAACAGAAAATGGCCAAGGTGAGACTTGGGCATGAAGTTCCTAGGTAGGTGCTCAGATTAAGTGTTGATGTTGTTGACATTGCAGGCACTTTTTGACATAAGTGAAGGAATCTTGTTCCATGTGTTGCCAATAATATCCCATACGTATTAGTTTTTGTACTAGTTATTTGCCTCCAAAATGCCCTCCACAAGCACCAGAGTGAGCTTTTTCTAAAGCTATCAGAATCTCTCAATTATTTAAGCATCAGAGAAAAACACCATTATAGCTTTGTCTATATAAAATGTCTGACAATATGATATAATCCATAATCTTACGTAAGTGAATGTGGACATTCTTAGATGTTGAATTAGGAATAGTTCCATCACACAAATAATTGAATATATCGGAGGCCCATACATCTTGATTTATATTAGTGCATAGTTCTGAATTCACAATTATAGAATCATCTACAGCTGGGGTTTTGAGATTATGGATAATAAAGCTAAATTCACGAGGAGAATTGTTAGGGGATATAAGAGGAGCTATGCTTGCCATTGCATCCACATGTCGATTGTCTTTCCTGGGAATGGTATCTATTGAAAATGAGGTGAACAATTTTAATAGAGATAGAGCACGATCATGATATTGAGATAATTTGTCCTATTTAGCTTGATATGATCCATTTATTTATCATACTATAAGCTGTGAATCACCATATATAGTGAGGTTTTTGATGTTTAAAGCCAAAGATGCACAAATTTTGATGATGATAGCTTCATACTTGTCAATATTGTTCATGCATGAAAAGTTGAGACAATAAGACATAGGGATTGACCTATCGGAAGGGGGTACCAATATATGATACCAACACCGAAGCTGCTTTGACATCTTGATCCATCAAAGTACAATTCCCATTTGTCTTCTTTATCAATGGCTAAGATTTGGTCAATAGGAAATGTATCCTCACTTTGTATAGTAAAAGGGGAAGGTGCTTCATCTAATATGGCTAGCTAATGCTTGTACTTTAATTGCCTTCTAAGAAATAAACTTAAGATCAAATTTGGTTGACAGCATAACCCATTTAGCAAGACGTCCCGACAAATCAATTTTAGTGAAAAGATGTTTTTGTTAGTGGAAATATTGTCAACAGTATAAACTACTAATAATCTAATAATCTCAATGAAATATGATGCAAATCAAATAAACAAAGTAACATTACCTTGAAGACTAATTTACCTTAGAGCTTTCATTGTTCACCTATCTTGAATTGATCTTGTTTGAATGAGCTCTCAGAAGTGCACTTCCTCACTGTTTAAAGATGATAATACTTGAATGGCTATTGTTGGACAAATGCAATGGAGGATACCTACAATGTAACTATTATATGGATGAGAGATGGATGATTAAAGCCATGGTTGTATGGATATGAGGATAATGAGTAACATGCAATGAGAATTATGGATGCTTTGCCAAAGGCATGCTGGAATTTTTGTAGAGTTACTTTGAAATAGCTCATGGATGATAGAATGAGGGAATAAGATTCCTTTTATAGGCCAAGGAGGAGCCAAATTCATGTGTCACAAGATCAATGGTGTAGACTTATTCTTGAGAGGTGTACGGTGAAGATTGAGTTGGTTGAGATGAGGGAGAAAAAGGGGGGAGATGTTCCTCTCATCTTGACATGGAGAAAAAGGTGTAACATGAGTCCATATGTCACAAGGCTCACAATGACCCAAGAGAGAAGGTCAAACAAGGATACATGATTATAGGGAGGTTGGAAAGAATATAGTGATTCATGAGACAAATGTCACAAAGTGCCCTTTGACCATGGTGACATGGAGAGACCACATCCACGTGAATAGGGATAGTTAGAGAGATAATAGGCCATGTGGGTGAGGGAAAATAAAATAATTAAATATTAATATATTTAATTACATGTGCACAATGTGAGGTGGATGTGTGAGGTGGATTTAGATGATGTGGAATTATGAATGAAGACTTTAGAATAGGATGATTTGGGATTAAATAAAATTATTATTTTTTAATTGAGGGACGACATTAGAAGAATATGTTTAAATGACTTAATTAAATAAATTGATATTTATTTAATATTTGAAATATTAATGATGATCCTGAATCAAATAGATAATTTTTTAAAATTTATTAAATGATAGAAGAATGGGAATTAAATAAATAATAAATATTTATTTAATTTGTCTTTGTAATTTTTAGGTGTATACATTTTGCCCCTCTTTGAGATAATGTGTTTTAACACGTTTCAAAGAATAAAAATTTTCTACAATTGACACATGCCCCAATATGCCCCTGGTAGAGATTGATGAAGATAGGATGCCCCCTTAGGAGATTGGATGGGAAGAAAGTGACGACAGGATGATGGACGTTCTCACGATGAGATAGTTTGAATGACAGGTTAGGGTGAAGAAAATGGAGGATTCAAGATAAGGGATGGATGAAAGAGTTAAATGACATGCTATGCAAGATAAATTGATAACACATACAAGCAAGCTAGCAAGTATGTACAAATGATACAAGAACAAACAAGGTATTGCCCTTGTCTAGCTGTAAACCAATGATTAATCGATAATGATTGATGATAGTGTTTTTCATTGTGAGGAACGATATATCCCTAGATCAACACAAAGATGATGATGATGATAAAAGTGTTATCATGGCGGGGAATGATATATCCCTAGAGCAACACAAGGATGATAGTTTCTGGTTTCAAAAAATGAACATGTCATATAAGACGACTAGTCTGGTTTCGACAATGTGACAAACTGTAAAAGATAATTGATATGATTGATGGATTGGTTTACAACAAGATTAGGATCAAGACTAGTGATTGTGATTAGATAATTTGACAAGATTGACTTACTCTGTTGGTATGGATTAAGGATGGACTTGCATTTGGATAATTGCTTTGAATTATCAATAGGATAAACTACTAATAATCCAATAATCTCAATAAAATATGATGCAAATCAAATAAACAAAGTAATATTACCTTGAAGACTAATTTACCTCAAAGCTTTCATTATTCGCCTATCTTGCATTGATCTTGTTTGAATGATTGGATTGATTTGAAGATTGGATTGCTGATGAATTGAATTGAAAAATTGATTAAAAGAAGTGATTTGAAAGATTGATGAAATGATTTGGATAAACGAATAACTTAGATCTTGAGACACTTGGAATTTTGATAATGATGAAATGATTATAATGAAATGGAATGCAATGGGATAAGTATGGATATGAATTCTTGTCATCTTCGATTGTGCGAGCATTTGAAGTACTGTATTTCATCATTGAGCTTTTAAAATGTTGTATGAAAATACAAGCATCTAGGTATAATTAAACCATGATGACCTAAGTATTACTTACATGGATTTTGATTTAGCAAGTTAATACAAGCATCTAAGTATAATTGAACCAACATGACCTGAGTATTGCTTGCGTATCAAAAGACAAGGATTAAACCTATTTCATGTTTAGACCTTTTGATGTCCTCAATGATCATTTAGTTGATCGTGTCGTTAAACAAGGCTTTCACATTACTAAAGATAAACCCACAAACAAAAGACAAAGTAAAAATGAGTATGCCCCCATCACAACTTCTCTAGTTTGAAACATCCTTGAGTAGCGTAGAAAGACATAATAACAAAAATCCTGATATAAGACTATTCAAAACAACCATTGAAAAACTTTCTTGCGCAAAAACATATTTTCTTGCAATAACTTGATAGAATCAGTTTGATGTCTTAGGTAGGCTAGGATTTGTTAAGCGTAGTCTCCCTGTCTTTTGTGTCAATATGATGCTGAAAACTGGCTTGCCATGTTGCTTTTTGTATAGTGATGAAATCACGATCCGATTGTTTTTACCCTCTGAACTTATAGGATTTAAGAACCCTACTCTCTAACTATGTCGAGGATTTGCCCCTAGTCAAGTAGAGGGTTGATTTATTATGGATCAACTGATGATGAAAAATGTGACAGGCCCTAAGGGACTGACCTAATGCCTTAGGGGCTCATTGCTAAATGGCCTTGCCTATATGACGATGTAGAGGAAATGTAGTTCGGAAGTAAATGATACTGAAAAACCAAAAAGAAATCAACTGATTGATAAAACAAAAACACAACTGACATACTCTCTTGCTGAAGAGGTTGCTCAGGGTAGACCAAGCCTTATTGTAGGAATGCTATATCCATTAAAGAATGTTGATCTAGGATAGATGGATTGTTGGAGTAGATGTGGCAATCGGTACGTGGACAAATGTATTGCTTTAGGAGTAGTCTTTTGTCTTCCAATATGATGTTGATGATTGTTTTTCTAGATTCTCGGAATGTTTTTGGGATTTTCTAGATTTTGCTAATGTTTTGATGTTTTTTGGTTTTTTTTAGGTAACAATTTGGATAGCCTAAATGCTAGATACCGATGACAAGGGAACATCATGGATAGGTAGATGGATGGGTGATAGTGGATAACAGATTAGACAAAAGGATGGGTAAGATGGGATGGGACGGATGGATAAGAGAATTTAGGATATGATCTCCAAGGACTATGTCACATAGGAATAACTTACCCTATTCTAGATGTAAGGCTTGGGATTTTGACATGACAAATATTATGAAAAAGGAGGATGATAGGATTGGTTTGAAAGGAGTGAGGTATGTCAAGAGATATCCGAAACATTTGTCAACATTGCACCCCTGATCTTTATCAAGATCAAAAGGAGGAAGAGAGGATGAAAGGATAACAATATGATAGGTAGCTAAAGGATGATAGGATGGTATGGTAAGATGGGATGGAAAATGATAGGGTCGATAAGATAATGTGTTTCCCAAGTGTACGTGACATAGAAGATCATCCTACACATGATGCCTGTTTGCCAGGTTTTTATCATGGCACTTATCCAAGGTGCCACCAAGAGTGGTTTTCACCGTTGGATGAAGGGATTTTTCTTTACTTTTTTTTTGAATATTCAGATAGGATAGGTAGAATATAGACGAGAGGGACTCAAGTGTCTAGTTCCATGAAAGGTGATAGTCCCGTTAGAGATGGATATCGTCGCATGGACCATGTCAAATGTGTTCATAGATGTTGGTAAGGGATTGCATGAGAGGGAGATGGGGTAGGTGGACAATGGATTATGATGTGGATTATGTATGGAAGGAATATGTAATGATTAATGAGAGATAGTGGATTATGATGTAGGTTATGGATTAAAGGATAATGGATTATGATGTAGATATGGAAAAGCATAGACCATAGGAATATGATGAGTGAAATATGTGGGATAATGGATGAAAGATGGGGAGATGGAAATATGTGGAAATGTTGTGGAAGGGAAAGGAACTGAGATCAACTGTTGCACACATCATGATAAACATTGAAGATTTTGATGTGGAAGTGGTGTAGGAAGCAATGACAATGTTTTCTTAGGAGATGGGTGACGTAGTAACTTAGGTACCCACATAAACTTAGTATTTTTATGATTTTTGTTTTGGTTGTAGGATTTTTGGAATTTTTGAATGGAATAGGTGGATATGGAAGGGGATGGTTGGGATTTTTGAGATGTGGATACTTCATTTGAATTTCTTTCTTTTTTCTTAGGTACCCAAACCATTTTAGTTTTGGACTTTTCTTGTGAAGGTATCATCTGGGTACTTTGCTTTGTTGCTTTGTATTTGGGCTTTAAAGCATAAGCATTTTTAGAATATCCTTCTCTACAGAAGGAGGTATCCACATTTTTATTTTTATATCCCATGGGGTTAGTGGAATGAGTGAAAGCTTCATGTTTAGACAATGTATGCATTTGTTGGTCATGATTGGGATTTTTAGGGGATTTATGATTGGAGGATTTATGGATAAATGGATAAGGGGATTGGATGATAGGAACATTAGATGTTGGGAGAAGTGGTGGTAAAGTGGATGGTGGGATAGTAGGAGTTGGAAGGAATGGAGGTAAAGTGGATGGTAGAAGGTGTATGGTCACATGCTTTTGGGGTTTGTAAGATAATAGAGGCGGAATGGTAATATATGTTTTGTGAATGTGAGGATTTACGGTGGAAAGTGGTGGACTTAGGAGGAATGGAGGAAGTCCCAACATCTTTAGATTGTTCACCTTGGGGTATGTAATCAAGGCCATATGACCAAGGAGGGACATTGACATGGATAGACTCCAAAATATCTTGTTCATGAAGGCCCAAGCCTTTACCTTAGTAATTCATGTTTTGGAGAATGTGATAAATAATTGGATTATGTGTGTTTTTGGAACTAGACATGAGTTCATTATTGGATGAATCAGGTGAAGTGGATAATGGTTGTTGTGTTCCTAAGGAAGAACACTCATGAATGAAAGTGGATAAACCAAGTGGATATGATGGTGGATTTGAAATGGGGAAGATGGTGGATGCGGGAGGCTCATTAGGATCTTGATTAGTATTGTGTTCACTTAGGTCCAAGTTATTTGTTTGATCTTCTATGTTTATGTGTTCTTGGGAGGCACATGTCTCATCATGACAAGTGGTAGTGGTTGGATCATGGATTGGTGAAGTTTCTTTTCTTTGAAGAAAGGCCATGAAATGGGGTGAATGCTCAAATAGGTCAACAAGACTTTCATTAGGTGGAGCATGTAGGTGTTGGGTGTCTTACTCATGAATGGTCATGGAGGTATGAATAGGATCAAGATTCTCATGGATAGGTTCTTGGTCATAGAGAAGATTATCATGGATAATGTGATAGTGAGATTGGGTAGGATGAATTGGTTTACTTGCTCATGGATAGTAACTTGATCATAGATAATATCTTGATCATAAAGGGGATTACGTGTGATATGGATGGGATCAATTTGTTCATGCATAGGTTCTTCATCAAAGATAATATATTGATCATATAAAAGATATAGGTTATGGATGGGTTGGATGGAGGTGCTTTGAACTTGATTTAAATAATGGGTTGATGTTTCCACATGCTCTAGATTATACTCTTGACTTAGACTCATGGTGGGAAATTCTTCAATAGGTTCAATGGATTGTGAACTACATGGTGGGATTGGAGAAATAGACATGACATTTGAAGGTTCTTGGATAGTTTCAAGGATATGGATTTGATGGCATGAGGGTGGTTTACTCCTTGCTAATAGCCATTGGATCACATCCTTCATGAGCATATGGATGGATGGATGGACAATATAAAGGATGGATAATAATGGTAGATGGCGTAGGCTTATGATTAAGGTTAGTATTGCTTGTGCTAGATAGAGGTGAAATTGTATGAGTGGATTTGGATGTCCTCATAGATTTTCTTTTTCTTTTAGATTTTCCAAAGAGTCTTTGGATAAAATCGTTCAAGGATTCTCTGGTTGATGGATTAGGGCTTGGAGTGTTTAATGGTTTAGGCTTTAAGTGCATTAGGAATTGGCTTAATGGATTAGGATTATATGATGGAGGTTCCATATTGATGGATGAATGATGGAAGCTAGTAGATGGATTGGTGTATGATTCCAAGCTTGAGGTGGGATTTCCCTTGTCTAGAGTATCAGTAAGATGACCTAAGGATTCTACAAAGTTTTCATCATTACTAGGATATACAAAGTTCCCATCATCACTAGGATCTACAAAGTTCTCATTAATATTAAATTTTAAGTCACCTAGGAGTATGTATGGTTTTGGAATTAGTCTAGGTTTGTTGATGATCACAACCATTTTAATGAACAGAGACTGGACTAGGTTGAACTTATTTTCCAAGTATAAACTAGAGCAAAAAGTGTACCCTGAACTGACAATATTTTTACCCCACAATGTACAGAATATGTCTCTATTTTGGATGCGCAACTTCAAAAGCGCAAATAAAGGGTCAAATGTGCACAACTCTGTGGGTCAAATGCGCAGATCTAGTGATTTTTGGATGCACAATATTGTGGTTTACATGTGCAGCTCTGTGCATCAAATGCGCAAAAAGATTATATTCACAGAAAAATGATTCAAATGTGTAGCAAAATTGGTTAAATGTGCAGCATGATTAAATGCATAGAAAAACTTGTTATATGCGCAGCAGAATGGTTTAAAATGCACATAATTGCATGTACCTAGTTTTCTAGTTCAGTTTGACAGTTTGATTTGCTTGGAACATTTTTCTAAGTTAATCTAAGGTTTGCAAAGCTAATTTTTGGTTTAAGTTATTGCTAGAAAACATACATAACAAAAGGTTTCCATGATTACTTGACAAAATTAAAAACAAAAAATTACAGTCCTAAGGATGGCAAAGACAATATTTGATGAATTCCAACTTGGGTTTCCCTAGCCACTTGCATAAAGGTTGGACAAATAGTACTTGATAGCATCGGCTCCCCTCCATGACACTCACTTGTCACGCATATCAAGTACAGTTCCTCTGAAGAGTTGAACTTTCTACCTCCACACTAGATGAGTGTATGATGTTGGATGGCTTTAGGGCTCCTACCTCCTGCATCACTAAATAGGGTTTTTGGGATTACTAGAACAAAGGGGTTTTAGTCAAGGCATACAATTGGGTGATTACACGTGCAGCCATTCGCTTCGTTAAGAAGGCTTCCCAACATGCAGAGGTTAGGCTCCACATGGTTTTGGAGGAAACATTGGTCGGTGCAATACAAAAACACCCGTCATTTGTAACTTTCATCACAAATGCAATTTATTTATAGTGACTTGGAGGTGGCTTAGCTTTATCCTGTTATCACTTAAGGTCATCCCACTTGGAAGGAAGGAATTCCAAGGGCATGCCTCTCTAAAGGTAATACATGAAAAATGATAGGTTTGGCATTTTGGTCACCTAGTTAAGGGTAGATCATAGGCCTGTTATCATTTTTCCAAACACGAAAGACAATGGTTCTTAACCCCCTAGTTAAAAGAAAATAACTAAATGATTTAAACCTACCAAGCACATTAAATCATAGCAAGATAGCAATAAAGCATAAAGAAATTGTTCAATTTTACCCCTAGGTTGGGACTATGTGAGATTTGAAATGCAAGCTGTATGCAAGATAACAAAATTACTCTTCCTACTTAGAAGCTAGATGGAATTTGTATGAACATGATATGATTACTTTCCCCTAATTAAAAATCTAAGTGAAGATTGTATACAAGATGATAAGATTACTCCCCTACTTAGAAAACTAGGTGCAAGCTGTATGAATATGATATGACCTTACTCCTTCCTAATTAATTCTAAGTGAGTTAAAAATGCAACTAAATGACTAAATCTAGCTCCTAGTACTTGCAAGTGAAAGTTAGTACAGAGAATTTCATGAAAACATTATAACTCTCTGTTATAAATTAGATGTGCAGATCTATAGTTCAAATGCGCAGAGAGCCTTATCATATGTGTAGGAAGACTTATCATATGCACATAAAGACTTATCATATGCACAGGAAGATATATCATATGTGTGGAAAGACTTATCATATGCATAGGAAGACTTATCATATGTGCAGGAAGATTTATCATATGCACAGAAAAACGTATCATATGCGCAGGAAGACTTATCATATGCGTGGAAAGGATTATCATATGCACAGGAAGACTTATCATATGCACAGAAAGACTTATCATATGCGCAAGATTGGTTATTTTACTCCTGTAGGCTCTATTTTTGGCATGGATGCACAGAACTGGAACCCGTATGTGCCGAAACGACTTGTTACGACTTCAAGTCCATCAAAAACTCAAATTTGATGTTTAAAATGGGATAGGGCCCCATGGTGGGCACCAAAAATGTTAGTGGAAATATTGTCAATAGTATAAACTACTAATAATCCAATAATCTCAATGAAATATGATGCAAATCAAATAAACAAAGTAATATTACCTTGAAGACTAATTTACCTCGGAGCTTTCCTTGTTTGCCTATCTTGTATTGATCTTGTTTGAATGATCTCTCAGAAGCGTACTTCCTTGCTGTTTAAAGATGACAATACTTGAATGGCTGTTGTTGGACAAATGCAATGGAGGATACCTACAATTCAACTATTATATGGATGAGAGATGGATGATTGAAGCCATGGTTGTATGTATATGAGGATAATGTGTAAAATGCAATGAGCAATATGGATGCTTTGCCAAAGGCACGCTGGAACTTTTGCAGAGTTACTTTGCAATAGCTTGTGGATGATAGAATGAGGGAATAAGCTTCCTTTTATAGGCCAAGGAGGAGCCAAATCCATGTGTCACAAGATCAATGGTGTAGACTTATTCTTGAGAGGTGTACAGTGAAGATTGAGTTGGTTGAGATGAGGGAGAAAAAGGGGGGAGATGTTCCTCTCATCTTGACATGGAGGAGAAAAAGGTGCAACATGAGTCCACATGTCACAAGGCTCACAATGACCCAAGAGAGAAGGTCAAACAAGGATACATGATTATAGGGAGGTTGGAAAGAATATAGTGATTCATGAGACAAGTGTCACAAAGTGCCTTTTGACCATGGTGACATGGAGAGACCACATCCACGTGAATAGGGATAGTTAGAGAGATAATAGACCATGTGGGTGAGGGAAAATAGAATAATTAAATATTAATATATTTAATTACATGTGCACAATGTGAGGTGGATGTGTGAGGTAGATTTAGATGATGTGGAATTATGAATGAAGACTTTAGAATAGGATGATTTGGGATTAAATAAGTTGATTATTATTTAATTGAGGGATGACATTAGAAGAATATGTTTAATTAACTTAATTAAATAAATTGATATTTATTTAATCTTTGGCATATTAATGATGATCATGAATCAAATAGATAAATTTGTTAAATTTATTAAATGATAGAAGAATGGGAATTAAATAAATAATAAATATTTATTTAATTTGTCTTTGCCATTTTTAGGTGTATACAGATTCAAAGGGTTGAATTTGACCATGACATATATTTTGGAATTTAAAAGGTAGTGTTTAAAATTTTGCGTTGCAAACACTAAAGATAAATAATGCTTCTCAATAATAGTGTATCACACTTCATAATCGAGCAAGGTTTGGCTAATATAATATACAACACATTCTTTTCCTTTAGTGTTATGTTGTGCTAACAAAGATGCCAGAGCATGTATAGATGCTAAGGTGTAAAGGATAAAAGGTTTACCACACACAATGGGCTATAAAATAGGAGGTTTCACAAGGTAACTTTTTAAGTCCTCCAAAGCCTTCTAACAATCTAAATTCCATTGAAATTTTGAATCCTTTTTTTGTAGTTGAATAAAAGGGTGAGTCCTACCCATGAGTTGAGAAACAAATCGGCAGATGGTTTGTATCTTCCCTTGCAAACTACAAAGTTGGGATACATTCTTAGGTGCTAGCATATTAACAATCACATCAATCTTTTTCGTATCTACTTCAATACCATGATTTGAAACTATAAACCCCAACAATTTTTCACTGTCTACACTAAATACAAATTTACATGGATTCAATTGCATGTTATACTTCTTTATTCGTTCACAGATCTGTCAGAGGGTCATGGCATGATCTCGATGATGAATAGACTTCACCAAGATGTCATCGACATAATCCTCTAATATATTATGCATATAGTCATGAAATATAAGGGTCATGGCACGTTGGTAGGTAGCTCCTGCATTCTTAAGTCTAAACGGCATGGCCACCCAACAAAAAGTTCCCCAAGGTGTTGTAAAAGTTGTTTTATATTGATCACGAGGGCTTATAAGGATTTGGTTATCTCCTAAAAATCCATCCATGAAGGAAAGTAATTCATGGCTAGCTATAGAATCAATAATCATATCAATGTTTAGGAGTGGAAAATCATCTTTTAGAGATGCCAGATTCAAATCTCTAAAGTTGGTACACATTCAAAGGCGGTCATCAGGTTTGGCGATAGCAACGACATTTGAAATCCATGGTGAATAATCAATAGAGCAGATAAAACTAACTTGCAAGAGCTTTTCTATCTCAACTTTTACAAGTAATGCAACTTTAGGATTCATTTGATGAATCTTTTATTTAAACGACTATACATCTAGTTTTAGCATGATGTTATGTGTCACAATCTAAGGATCAATACAAGGCATATCCAAATAATTCCAAGCGAATAATTTAGAAAATTTAGTTAATAACTAGGTCATTTCTTCTTTCTCTTCTGTACTCAAACAATCACCAATGGGAATAACTTTTTTAGTGTTGTCTTTCTCCATGAAGACGTCAATAGTCTTTCCATTAAGTAGAGTACTATGGTCTAGGAGATCAAGTGATTGTGGTAATTCTTTAGATTGATCTTCATATATCAAAGCATTACTTATCACACTAGTAGATTTTCCAAAATATGCATCATTATTCAGATAATAAGGCAATCCATGTTTATGATGGTAATAGGGAATATTGTCATAAGTAGCCAAAAATTCAATTATCACTTCATCAGTTGAAAACACATCTAAAGGGGTGTCTCCTAGAGGACAATTAGTGTCAATCATCTCAGGGAAAATCAAATTGAGCGTCGATATTGTATTCACATTAAGATTAGGATGCTAATGGGCTTTAGATTCCCTAAAAGGGTTATATCCAATACCACTCGAGTAATGTTGCGAAGCAGATTCTATAGGGACTCTAATTCCTTGCTAATTAATATTGCAACCCCTACCTACACAATCAAAATTTTTATAAAGGATTTAGAATCATCGACCATAAAGAGAATCCATTTCTTTGGAAGAAGGTGGGGCTTCATTGGTCTCATAATCTGTAGTATAATTAAGAGTATTATTTGAATTTGTAACTAAAGAGACCTTAGGTTTCACAATCAAACTCTAAGATAATATCGATGCAACATTTGATGTTTCAAGAACAGGATCACTAATTTTATATTCACCCAGGAAGGAGATGTAAAATCTAGTGAACCTCAATCGTCACCTAGAAATGCATTCGATTGTTTGGACTCTAGCACAACATTATTTGCAGCAAGAGAATCTGATGATTCAACATTCTAATTGCTTAAGATTTTGTGTTGAACAACTTGTTTTTGTGATTCAATTTGTAAACAAAGATCAGATTCAGGATCAACATGAATGGTGTGAAGCTTATCTTTATGAATAAATTTGATTAAACGATGAAGGGTAGAAGGGACTGCCCCTAGTGCATGAATCCATGGTCTTCCCAGAATCCTATTGTAAGACAAAGAACAAGGTAAGTGATGAATCAAGGTAGGCAAAGTTACAGGTCCAACTTGTAAGTTATAATGCCTACAGATTGTCTTCCAACATTATCAAAGCCACGAATAGTTATATTATCGGGTTTAATCAAAGATGTATCAACTTTAATCTTATGTAATAAGATGATGCCACAAACATTAAGAGCTAACCCATTATCAATCATAACTTGTTTAATCAATTTCTTGTTTATTGTAATGGAAATAATTAAGGGATGATAATAATTTTGAACTTCAAGAGATGGTAACTCATTTTGTTGAAATAGAATATTTGTTTTCATTGCATGCATACAATCGAGAGGAGATGCTACATTCTTAGGTTTAATAGCAATTGGCACAATCACCTTTTGTAAAGCTTCTTGGAGAATTCTATGGATACATGTAGGTGAAGTTTAAATGAGTTACCAAAGAGATATCTTAGCAGGAGTAGCACGAAGCTGCTCAACAAGATCATAATCTTGACCAACTTTTTATGTTAAATGAGGTGCTTGAGGAAGCATCGATTGAGATACTGGTAAAGATATTGGAATGCTTGATTGTTGGTTGTTTTGTTTGTAATTTTGAGTATTGTATGTATGAGCAACCATAGTAGAACTAGGTTGTTGTGAAGTTGGATATAATATTTGTTTAGCATAGTTGTCAATGTAATCAGGAGAATGAGAAGAAGATGAAGGGCCTCTGACAGTGAACACCGGTTTAGAAGGAGGTTGAGCTACATCTGAACACAAAGTGACCACTATTTTTAGTTTCATAGGCTCTTCTCTAGTTTTAGGAACATAAATTGCATTTACAAATTTTTGAAACAATGATGGTTTAAGAGTTGTAGTGGACTGTTCAATTGAGATAAAGTCATCAAGTGCTTCATCTAGCATATTGAAGTAATCACAACTATATGGCTCATCATACACATGAAAGTCTTGTAAAAAGTAATCTAACATTTTAACATGCTCAAATTCACCCAAGACTTGAATGTAAAAATGCTATAACATGAACTTTGTGAAAAGGTAATAAAATAACACTATGCAACACACAAAGTTGTAATTTTCAAATTCTTTTCAATGAAGGGATAAGAGAATCATTCAAGATTTAAATCATGCACTTTCATGAAAGAGGGTTTGCAATCTAAAGGTGTTTTAGGACATCAAACTAAATCAGATCTGAGTTGTGAAAAGATGCAAATTCTTTTAGAGTATGGGTTCACCAAAATGTTTAGGTTGTAAAAATGTGGAAGCAAGATAGATAATACAAGTCCTACACTTTCACACACACTAAAGCATTAGGAAAGAAAAGGGTGAGCTTAGGGATAAACTATAGATCTCCAATGTTCCCTTTTCTTGTTAATTGTGTCTATGTGACTGTTTGAAATCTAGTTTTACAAGCTAGTTTTTCTCTCTAACCTTGAAACCCTAATTTGCATATTAGACTGTAATAATTCAATTTATGACAAAGATATTGATGAAACAAACACAGAAATGTAGAGTAAACAATTTAGAGATAGCGTACCCATAAACTGAGGAGCTGTTGGACTAAGGTGCTAGTCACTGTGTCCCAAAAGTTTCTTGATGTTAGAATCTTCTACACTAGCTGCTTCACAATCTCTAGAGGTTTATAGATCTCAAAAAAATACCCAATTGGAATAACGTGCTTGTCACCGTGTCTCGAAGCTCTTGAAATCTTAAAATTTAAATTCCATCATGACTATGTCTATAACATGAACCTTCCTGCAACTCCCTTCCCCCAGATCTCAACAAATGCAACCTACACATACAAAAGGAGGAGAAAAATGTTTACGGCTATATAGGAGCTTGCCTCAGTCAAGCCCCGTTTTGGTGTTCCCACTTCAACAATAGCTAGAGATAAAGATTTGCAGATGTGTGTGCAAACCCTAACAAAGTGTATGCAGAAATATATCAAACCCTAGATGATGCAGGAGCATCCATGGTCAATGGCAATCCTCATCAACCAAAAAAAGAAAATATTTTAATTTCCTATAGTTTGGTAATTTGGAAGTTGGAAAATAAATGCAATATTAGGCCTAAATAATATATTAAATAAATTGGCCTTATTACAATATTGCAAAAATAATAATGTTGCAAAAATCTAGGAGTGGGAGATAGTTTAGGAGACAATTTTGGAGTGTAAAATTAATAAAGGCAATTTGGAGTGGAACATCAAAAGGCAATCTTGGGAGTGGATTTTGGGTAGTTGCGAGTGGAGACAACTCATTAAATTCCCTCAATTATAGCACGGTTAATTTGGATGCCCAAGTTGTGTGGCTTTTGTCTTTTTCCAAGTTTGGAGCTATTTTCTAGAAGTGGGAATTTGAGTTGTCACTTATTTTTAGCAAATTGTGGGAGTGGATTTTATTGACAAATTAGTATTATATTTCCATGATTTTTTTGAAAAGGATTCTCCCAATTTGGGTGTGGGAGTTGGAGGAGAGAGAAAATGGTGGTTGTGGAGTCATTATAAAAAAGGATTTTTGGCAAATTTTGAGGGAGGGTTTCTTGCAAATTTTTGGAGGAAGGAAAAAGAAGGTGTTGCTTTTCCTAGGAGGAGGTGAGAAGACATTTTATTTCAGGTTTTAAAAGTGTGCTATAGAAGAAAATGGATGATAGAATCCATGTTTGAATATCAATAAATTTGATTGTTGAATATTGTGGATTGGAGAGCAAATTTTACAATGTAGGAGGATGGTATGAAGAGGAAAGGAGTTTTGAGAGTAAGAAATATGTGAATGAGAAGGAATGAAAAAAAAAATGAAAAAAAAATGAGAGCATAAGGAAAGAGAGAGATTCTTGTATGAGAAGCCATGGAAGGCCAAATGTAATAAGTTTGTTTTTGTAGTGTTGTAGATTTATGTAATCTTTTTACAAGTTTGAATTCAATAAAATGAGTATTTGTGTTTGTTGCGTATTTGGAATTTGAGGGTTTGAGTTGTGTTGCATCATTTGGTATCAGAGCAGGTTGATCTTGAGTGTGCAGAGCATGCACCAAGACCGAGAGGAGTTTGTGAAGTAAATTGTTTTCCTATGTGTTGAAGTATGAGAAATTTTTGTAATTGCAGACAAAATTGATTTTGTGATATATATGTTCGCTGTCCTCCAGGAGAGATAAAATATGGGTAGAAGGTGTATAGACTTCTTCCAATGAGAGAAAGTGGGTAGAAAAGGTCTTGAATAGGTGCATCTCCCAGAGTCTTTGTAGGGTAGAGGAGAGTTAAATTTGTGTGAGATATGTTGGTTGTCCTCCGGCAGAGATAAAGCTGGGTAGAAGGTGTAGAGACTTCTTCCACTGAGAGAAAGTGAGTAGAAGAGGTATTGAAGAGTGCATCTTCCAGAGTTTTTGTTGGGTAGAGGATAGTTGTGGGTGAATTTTGTTGCAAGGAGGACCTGTAACTGCAGAGAGCATTGGCTCTAAAGTGTTTATGTGTGCAGGTTGCAAATATTGTAGATTGAGAGTGTGAACAAAATGTCTTTGAAGAAGAGGACAAGATGGGTCATGAAGAGAACTATAATGATTTCATATATAGAAAAGTGGGAAAGAAAGTTTACAGATAGTCTTAATGAAGAGTTGATAAGACTTCACGATAAAGTGGATCTATTAAAAGCTAAAATGAATAGAGGAAATGTTGACAATAAAAGGTGTGAGAAAGAATGTCATGAAAGTGACATGAAAGATAAAAAGAACATGATTGCAACTGAAACGTGTCTTTTCAAAGGCATGGATATGCTTATGGATGAGATTGTAATAAAGAAGGGTGATGATGAAAACCCTATTTTGGCTAACATTATTTTGTTTGTAGATAAGGAAGAAAGTAAAGATAAAGAAGTGGAACTCCTCGACGATAATGAAAAAGAAGAAAAGAATGAGTTTACAACAAGAACATGTCTATTAGAAGGCATAAATAGTGCGATAAAAGACATTGCAATAGAAGCTAAGATGATGGACTTTGAGGGTCCTATGTTTGATGAAGAATTTGGGGAAGATGAAAAAGATCTCCTACTCAAAGAGGAGATGAGAAAGATTGATATTTTATTTGAAGGGTAAATGTTAGATGAATGTGATAAGAGAATGGAGGAGATGTAGATGGAAGAAGATAAGCCCCATGATTATGCTGACATTATTTTGTTTGTAGATGATTCTTTGTGTGCAGGTAAGGAAGATAAAGATGAAGAGGTTGTAGAGGAAGCTACATGACAGATTTAGTGGAGGTGGTTGGTTAGTGGTGGGTTGGATCCCACAAAGAAGGAGAGGAGAGGGGAAATAATTTGGCAGAGGAAGACAATATTTGGTGGATGCAAATCTATGAGAGGAGAGAAGAATGAAGTGCATATTTGTTCGAGGAGAGTGAAGCTTGTTCTGGAAAGATGCTAGAAAAAGAGGAAAAAGAGAAGAATGAAGTGCAAAGGTTGGATCTAGTCAAGTGGCAGCAGTTCAAAGATACTCACTTGCAGGAGCTGCATTCTTTTCAACCAGAGGAGACTGATGTAGGAGCATCCACGGTCAATGGCAATCCTCATCAACCAAAAAAAAAAATATTTTAATTTCCTATAGTTTGGTAATTTGGAAGTTGGAAAATAAATGCAATATTAGGCCTAAATAATATATTAAATAAATTGGCCTTATTACAATATTGCAAAAATAATAATGTTGCAAAAATCTAGGAGTGGGAGATAGTTTAGGAGACAATTTTGGAGTGTAAAATTAATAAATGCAATTTGGAGTGGAAAATCAAAAGGCAATCTTGGGAGTGGATTTCTGGGGAGTTGTAAGTGGAGACAACTCATTAAATTCCCTCAATTATAGCATGGTTAATTTGGATGCCCAAGTTGTGTGGCTTTTGTCTTTTTCCAAGTTTGGAGCTATTTTCTAGGAGTGGGAATTTGAGTTGTCACTTATTTTTAGCAAATTGTGGGAGTGGATTTTATTGAGAAATTAATATTATTTTTCCATAATTTTTTTGAAAAGGATTCTCCCAATTTGGGTGTGGGAGTTGGAGGAGAGAGAAAACGGTGGTTGTGGAGTCATTATAAAAAAAGATTTTTGGCAAATTTTGAGGGAGGTTTTCTTGCAGATTTTTGGAGGAAGGAAAAAGGTGTTGCTTTTCCTGGGAGGAGGTGAGAAGACATTTTATTGCAGGTTTTAAAGGTGTGCTACAGAAGCAAATGGATGATAGAACCCATGTTTGAATATCAATAAATTTGATTGTTGAATATTGTAGATTGGAGAGCAAGTTTTACAATGTAGGAGGATGGTATGAAGAGGAAAGGAGTTTTGAGAGTAAGAAATATGTGAATGAGAAGGAATGGAAAAAAAATGAAAAAAAATGAGAGCATAAGGAAAGAGAGAGATTCTTGTATGAGAAGCCATGGAAGGCCAAATGTAATAAGTTTATTTTTGTAATGTTGTAGATTTATGTAATCTTTTTACAAGTTTGAATTCAATAAAATAAGTATTTGTGTTTGTTGCATATTTGGCATTTGAGGGTTTGAGTTGTACTGCATCACTAGATGTCTTAATCAAGGGAAGATCAACAACTTGCATCAACTCAATGAACAAACATAACTTCACCTCAAGGAGAAGCAATGAAGACTTGCATGAACAAGAAGGCGAATTGGCAGTGTCCGTGGAGGATCTCCAAACTCGATGTTGGAGGCTTCAACCCTTCTCTTGATCATGCAAAAGGTGTGCAAACCCTAAGAAGATAAAGATAGCCTCAAGATCTTGATTCCTAATCTCCATCGATTTTCTCCATGAAAGAAAATTTAAATGACTTAGAGAGATTGAACAACTTACTGATCTTCAATGGTAATTTTGACAGAGTTTTGGCATCAAGTTTGCATTAAAATTATTTGTGATGAAATGATTTTTAAATGTCTCTCTGTATCCAACTTTAGGAATTTCAAATTTCAAAATAAGATGTCAACATTGCACAAAAAGTGAAAATTTGAAAGTGGAAGCCTAGAATGCACGGCAAGAGCCGACATCCCTCCAAAACTCAAGACCCCGAGAAATAGGGTAGGACAAGGGTGCTAGCGCCCAAGTCCAAGCCCTGATTCCCCACTCAAGACTACTTTAAGGTGGTTAGGGGATCCCAAATCCAAGTTTTCTTTTCCCGTTCAGTCTTCAGTTATTCCAAAATGTGAGATTCTTCCAGTTAGACCTAGGTCAGTTAGGTTTTGGGAAGGTCTGTAAAACTAGGTTAAAGGTCACCAAAGGGAAGGAGCTAAACCATGGGGAAATTGTACCATTCCATACAGAAGGACAATTTTTGACATAACATATCCCATATCAAAAAAAGTAAAAATATGCAAGAAGGGTGCATTGACATGCTCAATGTAGCCTATATATTTTGTAAAATGTATAATCTTGAAGAGTTTGTGAGAAACAAATGACCCAATGTGTCAATGATCCTAGAAGCATCAATAGACTTAATAGCATCTTTTACTTATTACAATTGAGAAATGATCTTATGTCTTGTTCGCATGTTTTTTGGTGAAGTGATTGAAATAATCATCAGTGAGAAGAAATCATTAATCTTGTTGGAAATAGTAGAAAGAGAGGGAATGTGATCCATGAAGGAGTTCAGATGTGCTTTAGAAAAGTGGCTAAGGACTAGGGATTGGAGCACATGATCAGTAATGGGAACGAGACATGAACCAAAAAGACAAAGGAATAAAGGCTCAATGTAGGATAAAATAAATGATTAGGTCAAAGAATAGGTGTGAAAATGGGTAAATATAAAGTGAACCAAGAATGGATTAGGGAAGGAAATATTGGTCTTAAGGATTTTTAAGGAAGACTTGCTAGAATTTAATATGGGAAGGGAATACAACATGTAAAAGAGAAGTAGAGGGATGGAGTGAAGTAGGGTAAGGTTGACTAGGTAATGGACAAGAATGTACCAAGGAATAACAACTAATGGAAGGGAGTAAGTGGACAATTGTAGGGATGGAAAATAAGATGTAGTAAGAAACTAGGAGAAAGAAGTGATGAAAAGGGAAGGTAAAATAGGTCAAAGGAAAAGGATGGAAAGGAATTGGTAAAAGTAAAATTGGGGTTGGTACAAACTAAAGTGATGAGAAAAATAAGGTGAAGGAGAAAATAGATGTAGGGATAAGAAAACTACATGTTGGAAAAATGATAGTAGGTGTAGAGGAATTCAAGGCTAATGAGGAAACAAAGAAGATTCATGAACTAATGGTGGGTATTGTCAAATTAGGCCTTAGGATAGGATGAGAAAGTGTTGTGAATATGAATTAGAGATGTGTGAACATGTAAATGAGAGATGATGGATTGTATAATTTAACGTTTGAGGAAAATGAAGAGAATTAGTGAATAAATAACCCTTAAAAGTGTTGGAAAAAAAGAAGTTTTCTAGTTTGAGGTGCAAAAATAAAAAAAATAATCGTGTAAGTTGTGGGATTCCCTAAATGAAAGAATAAATTTGGAAACCAAAAGTGTTAATAAGTGTTTTGAGGGATACAATATCAAAAATGGGATGTAGTCTTTCAATGTACTAATCTAATTCAATTTAAATTTGAGATAAGCTATTGATAAACAATAGTTATTTAGATTCAACTTAGATATATCATATGAACTAATCTATCACAAAGGTAGAAATTGTAAACTAGAACTTGAAAGAAAAAGGAGAAAGACAATGCATCCATAGAATGATAGAAGACTATTGTAGACTCAAGAAGTAAAAAACATGTTATATATGGAGGGTGCTTACAAAACTAGGTAATTGGAGGATGTTCTAAGACACTAGTGTTGGACTCAAACACTTAGGAAGGGCACCTACATTGACTAGGGATGTATCTTTAGGACCTGAACATTGAAACATGATAGCTATGTTAGAACTAGAGTCATATATGCTAAGTATAACACTCTTAGACTATATATGATGCTTAATAGGACATTTGCACTAGGATATGGTGTTCCTACCTTGTAATCAATTGTAAAACCACTACTATAGGAGACTTATGCATTTCTAACAATAGTGTCTAGATAGATATAGAAATATACAAAATTTAGGGATGAATGAGCAAGTATATTTTTCCTTGACTAAAATGCTAGACTCCCCATAATATCAATGAAAATCTTGTAACTTAAATCTTACTTCATTGGATGAGGGATAAGAGGAATAGGGGTGACTATATGGGAAACTACCTTAGCTAATCTCCTAGATTTTATATTTCGACCTTTACATCTAACCATATGAAAAAAATTGTTTCCTTTGGATGCCTAATTTCTAAGAGTGATGTAGTGTGTGTAGTTGATGATCCTAGAATATGAAACTCTAGAATGAAAGATTAACTAAAGTGGTGTGTGAGAGTTTTGTGGAAGGATTTATGAGTGATGATTGACAATGAATTGATTGGGAAGGGATTAATGGACATGTACACACATTAGGGAGAGAATATGGATGATAAGAAACACCTAAGATGGATTAGAGATTGTACATAAGAAAATACAAGTCAAAATAAAAGGATATACCATGGATGTGAAGGTTGCAAGAGTGGAATACTTGATGGATGAAGATTCTATGCATGTAATTTGGAGGATATTCAATGCATGAGCTGTTGAGTTATTGTAGTATGGATGTTATAGAAGAAATTTTTACTGGTGTGACAATAATAAAAACACAGTATCACTTGGAATCACATAGAAAAATTTAATAGGTATAGTGATGATATCTTTTATTTACATCCTTAGGAATAATTTACAATTAGAGGGATTTTAGAGTGGCATTAGGGTTAGGTTAATATATACTATTAAAATATAATGATTTCCAAATTATCCTAGATATATATGCTATATGTTGACACGTGTCTATGACATCCTTGTTTTCACACATGCAAGTGTCCATTTGGATTTTTGACTTAAGATTTCAAGAATATATTTTTGGAATGACATAAAGCTTAATTTTAAAAAGAGAGTTAGTCAATTATTCAAGAAAAGGCTTGAGAAGTGGAAAATGGGCCCTAAAACACAAATAGGGGAATGTTCATTAGAAAGAGTGCAAAAACATAAGGTAAAAATTGCAAAGTAGGTAATTTCAAACCTTATAAAGAACTAGAATTTATTTTAATGCCAATACTTTGATGAATCTTAGGACCAAATGGTGCACCAATCAATAAATTATGATGATGTTCAACTATTTGAGTAGGATAAATAACATTAATAAGTTCATTGAAAAACACATTTATAATAACAAAGAGCTCGTTTTATCACTTATGTGTCATGATTAAAATTAGGTTGTTCATTATCATTAGTATCCATGGGACAAATATGAATCTTAATTGCTCAAGAATTAGATGAACACTTCTTCTAAGGGGAAATTGGAGTAATGGTGAGACTTCGACATTAACATAACACATGAATCCCAAAAGGATTAAAAGTGAGAAACTAAAGGTAAGTGGTTGATATAATTTCAAAAAATAACATTTTAGATATGAAAATCGGAGACCATAAATCAAAAGACAAACACTAAACTCCAAACCCTAAGGGATATAAGAATGGATAAGTTCACCAATTAAAAATAAAAAAATAAACAACTTTTTCTAATAAGGTTCTAGGCATAATCAATTAAATAACATTGATAAATAAATAACCTAAGATAATGAACTATGATTGTAGTTCTACCTCGAATATATTATTGAAATAATAGAGAATTTAAATAATTAAACAAGTGCCACGTAGTGGCCAGTACCTACCTTGTAGTGTTGTTATTATAGTATTTGTTTAGTTGTAATTTTTTTTGTTGATTAGCTATTGGTTGTATATAGTATTTGTTTTGTTGTAATTTCTTTGTTGATTAGGTATTGGTTGTATAGACAAATTGCATTCCAATAATTGAAAAATTAATTTTTGAAGAGTGTTGAAATGTCTTCCGTAAATAAAATTGAAATCTCAAAAATAATCTAATTTGGTAAAAATAAAATAGGACTAAAATATTTCCTAACTATAAAACTAAACTTTACAAAGTCTATTAAATAACACAAATATTTCCTTAAAATGTTATAATACTAATACTTTTATAATTTAAATGCATTAAGATATTATAAGTTTGAAGAATAAAGGACTAAAATATTTCCTAACTATAAAACTAAACTTTACAAAGTCTATTAAATAACACAAATATTTCCTTAAAATGTAATAATACTAATACTTTTATAATTTAAATGCATTAAAATATCGTAAGTTTGAAGAATAAAAAAAAATGTAATAACATGGCGAAATATTTTTTGTGATACTGTAGATTTTTAACTTTTGACTAAATAAAATTGAAATCCTATATTTTTAAATGAAGTGATGGCATGTTAGTAAAATCTTAAAAATATAATGTACTTGCTTATCGTATACTTTTCCCTTTTTTATTTGATTTGATAAAACCCTAATAAAATATAGTTATAAAATATTATTAAACATAAATAAAATAATAAGCAATATTTCTGCCAATTAGATTAAAGAAAAATAATTTTTAAATGTGTTATAATATTTGCATCTATACAATAGCAATAGCTAAATATTTTTTAAATAGAAAAACTATTTAATAATTTCTCATTGATTGCAAAAAGAATTATTAATAACTAGTTAAGATCATGCCTGCTTATAGTTTCCTTGGCATGTGGAGTGAATTTGATTTACAGCGTGAGAAAATTTTCAAAGCACTAAAATGTTCACATACAAAAGACTATCGGCTTAGGATTTGTTATTTGAAGCATTCAAAAACCCTAAAGATTTAAATGTCAAGATTAAAAACAAAAACCAAAGCCATCAAATATTAAAGTTTGATATTTTAAAACAAACAACACAATGTAACAACCCATGGATTGAAGATTTAATGATCAAGAAACTGTTGAGCCAATGAAGTAAATAACAACCACTGCACCGACCCAAATCAATTGAAAAACCTGCACAAGCACGAGGGAATAGATAAAATCTAATTTAATATATTATGAATTGTAAAAGAGTTATAGCAAAGATAATTCAATACTGCTCGATCAAGGGGCTAAAAGGCTCGTGAACTAAAAAACAATTTTAAAAAAATTCAACTTTTTTCGCAACACCTGCAAACCAAGATATCTCTATAAATGTACCAAAACCTGCATAACTTGGTAGATTGTTCTTGTCATAATTTTGATTTGGGAAATGTAGGGTATTTATAAAATTTTGGGGTAAAAGCGGTTTGGGTAGTTGAATGGTAATAGTTAGGTGAATTGCACAAGTTTTTAATATTTTCAATTTGTTTTTGATTATATAAGGTGGTTAAAACAAGGGGACAAACCCTTACATTACAACAAAAAGAAACCCTAGAGGATTAAGAACAAAAGAGCCTCAAAACAGTTACAGCATAACCCGCATAACCAACATAAACATCATAGATAGCATAACCAGTCTAAAGACAATAGATATAAAGTAGTAGAGAATAGACAGCATAACAGTAAACATAACTAAGGAGAAACATTCTCCCATCTTTTAGCCAGCAATTTAGTAAATTCATCCAACTTTTTGAAATTCTCCTCTTTTTCATCAGCAGCAGTAGTCCCAAGATCCTACAACATAGAAAGATTAAGCAACACTGACCACTTGAGCACATTGCTTATTATCTATTCCAGCTCCTCCACACGACCCCTTAGGACAACAATGTCATGCCTATGGCCATCACCTTCCTCTGTCTCATCACTAGCTTCCTCCACAACCATCCTCCCCCCTTCATCAGCATTGTCCTCAGAGTCACCGATAGCACCTCCTAAAACATCAGTCAGTTTATTTTCATTCTTTCTCTCAGCATCTTCAGAGATCTCTTGAACTTCAAGGTCTTTAGCATCATTCCCTTGAGTGGAGGCATCAGAAGCACTCTTTAAATAATCAATCAATTTAGCTTTTAGTGCAGGATTACCAGCAATCCTACCCGACCTCCTAACTCCAGAAGAGAAACCCTCCTTCTTTTCCTTAGTAGATTTACTGCCAGGTCCCACATGGGTACTGCTAATATTTTTAGGGGCCCCCACAGTGTCCCCCACAGTATCCTCTTTCATTTCCCTTATTTTCCTCTTCTTACTTTTCACACTCCCTTTAGAGGTCGGAGTGTGAGTAACAGTTACCATGGTGGTCTCCTCATTGGATAGAGAAAAAGAAACCCCTTTCAATTTATGAGAAACAGGGGAAGGGCAAGGCTCTTCAGAGATGACAGTATCTTCAGGGTTGGTAGAAATCTCACCACTATGGGTCTGGATAGGCTTAGGCAGCTCCAAAGCAAGATGAAAATTGTAAAGACAGAAGATAAGACCTTGGTGCAAGGGAACGGGTTTCTTGGAAGGTTTCTTAGCCAAATTTGCTTTAGCCCTAAAGATTGAATGTTCAAGAGATGATAGTAAATAGAAAGGGAAACTAATATGAGCATTGTACCTAAAATGATTAAGCAAAGGGAGGTGATAATTATAAAACCTAGTAAACTGACCCTCCAAAGTGAAGTATTTCATAAGGAGGAAGCACATTTCATCCCATGGCTTTGGCAGCTTGGACTGTTCAAACCCTCCCTGTTAGGGAACAAGTTCTTCTCCTTCCCCTAAGAACAACTTCTGGTTAGAATGGTCCACCACTTTCGCTTTCCTCTGCAGCTTGGTCCCCTTAGTAGACAGACCAGTCGCCATAGCAATGACTTTCTTAGAAATCTCAAACCCAATTCTCCCAACAATGACTCTATAGTTTTTCCAAGATCGAGCAAATTGCTCAAACAAATTTTCATCATAACCATTAAGGTGTTCTAGAAAAGGGCTGATACCACCTTCCTTACAGTAGTGCTAAACCACAGCATTGTCCTTGAATTCACAACAGGAAATTGGCTCCATTCGAATCCTATCTCCTCCCATTTTTGCCTTCCAAACAATAACGCAGAACCCCCAAAACCAGAAATTTGCAGAGTAATTGTGAAGGGTAAAAGTAATAGCTGGATACGGAATTATGATAATAAGGTTGCATGAATTATCTTTAATTAGAGCCACCTTTCGAAAAACCAATTGAAGCCTACCCTTCCCATGCTTGAACATAATAATCATGAAATCTCTATGATTATCAATTAAGGAACTCGCCTTAACACAAGGGAGCAATAATGCGGAAATGACATTGAACAAAGAAGTACAAAATAACTCATACTTCAAGATACTCATCAGCATCTCCCAAAAAAACTGACAGAACAATCTGTCTCTCTTAGAATGATGAGTCATCCTTGATTAGTCAGCTCCTTTTGAATCAAATCTGTTATGTTTAAAGGAATGTTATTAAATTGGTGCCAACATCGCTAATTTGAAAATTGTTGGCCATAGTTAGCAAGGGCATCTGCAACCCTATTTCCCTCTCTCTCTATATATGAGAGATATCAACTCTAGAGATCTGCTGCAGAAGGATCTGGATATCAACTATAATGTCTTTAAGTTTCCAACCACAAGTCGACACATTAGTAAATGTATCTATGATCAGTTTAGAATCCCCCTGAATATAGAATTGCTTAATATCAAGTGAAATAGCCAATTTCACTCCCCATAAAAGAGCAAAGGCTTCAGCATAACTGTTGCTTTGAAAACCTATCCCACCAGCATAGGCAGCAACCAGCCATCCTTTATCATCCCTGATAATCCCACCACCACTAGCCTTACCATCAGCCTTAGATGCCCCATCAAAGTTAAGTTTAAGCCAATGGGGCTTTGGGGGAATCCATCTGGTATTTAATCTCTACAACTGTTTGGAATTATCATGAGTCAGGATTTGGTGTAGAATTCTCCAACTTCTTGAGTAAGAGGTTTGTCCACAGTTTTGATGTGGGAGTTGATCACACTTTCCATGAGGATCTTTGAAAAAGATTGAAGGACTTGAGAGGAATCCCTAGTAGCTTCCCTAAATATTCTATTATTTCATTCATTCCATAAAGTCCAACCACGACAAGGCAGGGTTTGGTTCCAATGCTCAACAAGCCATGGATGAGAGAAAGTAGGGCACCAGTTAGCAATGACTTCCCTAACATCAGGATTACAAACCCATTGAATGCCAAAGTTACTTAAAATAGAATTCCAGATTTTCCTGGCAAAATCGCAGTGGAGGATTAAATGAGAGACTGTTTCCTCCTTCTCCAGGCACAAAAAAGACCTATTCACCAGAGTGAATCCCCTCCTCTGTAAATTATCCTGGGTTAAAATTTTGTTGTGAACATCAACCCACCAAAACGTATTAATTTTAGGGATAAGTTTATGATTCCAAACTTTCCTCCAAAGCTCATTTTTATGCACATCAGGGATCAACAGATGGTAAGTAGACTTAATAGAAAACTGACCTTTCTTATCTAGCCACCAATACAACTCATCTTCCCTAGGAAAGAGAGGAATTCTGACCCCCAGCATCAATTGTTGAATAGAACGCATCCTAGGAGTGAGCTCAGGGCGTTGAGCACAACAATCCAGAAGATTTTTCCAAAGCCTGATACTATTATAATGACAAACTTTGGACCCAAAAAACTGTTTAGCGATGCCATCAACAACTCCATAATCTCCTTGAGCATCAAGTGCCTTATCATTCATCCAAATGTCTTCCCAGAAGTTGATAGAATTACCATTCCCCAGTTTCCATCTAAGCTCTTGTTTGAGTAAACTTCTAGACTTCAGCATTTTATTCCAAATAACAAAGCCCTAAGGAAGCCCCTCCTGATGAAGGAAACTAAGGTTATCTATTCCATGGAGATACTTGGCTTGCATAATGTCTCTCCACTCTTTATGACTATGGACCAAATTCCAATTAATTTTGGAAAGGAGGGCTTTATTCATATTCCTGACAGATCTAATGTTAAGACCTCCATGAGATTTGGGAAGACAAACTTTCTCCCAACTGACCAAAGACATTCTTTGTTTATCTTCCACGCTTGTCCTTAGGAATTTTCTTTGGATCTGCTCTAGCTTGTCAGCAATAAACCTAGGCATTTTAAAAAGAGAAAGGAAATAAGTAGGAATACCTTGTAAAGAAGCTCGTAAAAGCTAAAGTTTACCAGCACCACTAAGAAGCTTCCCCTTCCAGCCAACCAACTTCTTTTGAGTTCTTTCCAGAATTCCATTCCAAAATCCCTAAGATACCTCTTTAACAGTGAGAGGAAGGCCAAGATAAATAGTAGGAAGGTCAGCCTCAGCACAACCAATAATATTAATGATTTTTCACTGGAGATCAGCCACAGTATTGAAAAAATACACATTGCTCTTTTGAAAATTTATGTATTGACCAGAGGCTTTGGCATAGTCATTTAAAATATTCTTCCAACTATGAGCTTCAACCACAGAAGAGATACCAAAGAGGATGGTATCATCCACAAACTGCTGCACAGACATAGAAGGGAGAGAAGAGGCAGGTTTGATACCCACAATTTCCTTAGAGGTAATCTTAGAATAAACATATCTCCCAAGGGCCTCAACCATCATGATAAACAAATATGGTGAAAGAGGATCCCCTTGTCTAATCCCCCTCAAGGAAGAGAAAAAACCCCTGGGAACTCCATTAACTAGAATAGAGAATTTCACAATAGAAATAGCCTCTCGAATGAGAAGGGATATTTTATCATTAAAACCAAACTTTTTAATGACTTTAAACAGGAACTTCCATGAAACTCTATCATAGGCCTTGGAGATATCTAGCTTTAGAACCATACCAGTGATCCTACTCTTATCCATAGAATGGATAGTTTCATGAGTGGAAATAACAACATCAAGAATTTGATGACCAGAGACAAAGCCTTTTTGAGAAGGGGAAATAATTTTATCCAAAAAAGTCTGAAACCTTAGGACAATCAGTTTAGTACACAACTTATTGATGGTATTACATAAGCTAATAGGTCTAAAATCAGAGAGATGCATAGGATTAGGCTTTTTAGGGACAAGAATAATAAAAGTATTGTTAATCTGCTTTAGAAGTTTACCAATTCTAAAGAAATCCTTAACAACAACAGTTACATCAAAGCCCACAATATCCCAATATTCCTAAAAGAATATTGGAGGAAAGCCATTAGTGCCAGGAGCTTTGAAAGGACCCATAGAAAATAAGACAGCATGAACCTCCTCCTCAGAAATTAGTTTTAACATTTCGATGTTGTCCTCTTCTGTAATCAATGAGGGGATTTTATCCAAGAACTGGTCTATAATCTGCCCATTGACAGCATTATCAACTTACTCTGACAGCAAATTTTGAAAAAACAACACAGCTTGATCCCCAATCTCACTGTCCTCAGTAATAATATTTCCATCCTCCAAACATAATTTAGAAATAGAATTAGCTTTCCTATGCTTCATGGCTGAAAGATGAAAAAAAGTAGTATTCTTATCCCCTTCTTTGAGCCACTGAACCCTGGATTTCTGTTTCCAGAAAATTTCTTCTTTGCTCATAAGATTCTTCCAGTCAAAAATCAGATTACTTTCCTCCTGGGTAATATCATCTGTAACAACTCCTTGAGCCATTAGCTGTTGAAGATCGGCTAATCTACCTGAGATAGTTTTCTTTTGGATAAACACATTGCCAAAACTATATTTGTTCCACCCATGAACTTCTTGTTTAATATGAAGGAGCTTCTTGACTAGCCGAAACATAGGAGTACCCTGAATGGGGTTTTGGCACTAATGAGCCACAAGATTTTTAAAATATTTATGTTTAATCCACATAGCTTCAAATCTGAAAGGGATGGGACCACACTTACGCTGCTCCTTCCAATTGAAGAGAATAGGACTATGATCAGACATGGTTCTAGATAAGGCCTTCAGACTCATATTATACTAGTTATCCCAATTGCTAGAAATAAGAAATCTGTCCAATTTAACTTGTATCATTTGATCTCCTCTTCTTTTGTTAGACTAGGTAAAGTTCTGATTCTGAAGCTCCACATCCAACAACCCAAAGGAATTGACAAATTCTGTAAAATCAAACATACTATCAGTATAATCTAGAATAGCTCCAAATTTGTCTGAAGGATATAAGGGAGTATTAAAGTCTCTAGCCAACATCCAAAGAGAACGAGGGGAGGTGGAAAGAGTATTACACAAATCTGTCCACAAGGTTTTCCTTAGGGCCCTAGTGTTTTGGGGCATAAATATTGATCAGGGACCAATTTAAAGAAGGCAGAGAGAAGTTAACAACCAAAAAATGCTTGCTAGAAGCAGCAAGAGAACCATGGATTTTAGCATCATTCCACATGGTAAAAATCCCTCCAGAGGCTCCCGTAGCTAGGCTAATACAGAAAGCAGCCTTGGGCCAAATTTTATTAGCTATCATCTTAAAGCTCTCCTCATTCATCTTAACTTCCTAAAGTAAAAGAATATCTATCTTATGATCCAAAATACAATTTTTCACTTCAAACTGTTTGGTGGGGCTATTGAAGCCCCTCAAGTTCCAAGAAAGAATTCTCATTTAGAAGATTTTTGAGATTGAATCTCTAGTGTTTTTTGCTTACCACTGGCAATCTCTCTTTGCTTTGTTTCTCTAAGAGCCGGTCTTCCTTGTCTAGAGTCTGTTCCAACATCAGTAGACTTTTTAGTCCTGTGATCCTTTTTCTTAGGGGTAATCCAATCATCTTGGTCATTACCACTACCACTAGGTCCAATTCCAGTGGGCAGGGAAGGAATAACTGCTTGATTCTCAAAAAATTCTTCCTCAGTGATCTCACCCATGGTTCTGTCTGGAACAGGAGAAGAATTCTACTTGGAGGATGGTTGGGAGGTCGCAACCCTGTTATTGTGAATCAATTTTGGGTGTTGGGCATTCTGTCCAATAGTAACCTGGGCCTCGATGCCCTTAACAACAGCCTCCATCGACTGGGATTGAATCTCACCCTCTTCCATCTAAGTATCTTGTTGATCAAGGTGCTGGTAGCCGTCCTCACCAGACTTCTGAGAACCTATCTCCATATCCTTCTCTATAGATTTTTCTGTAATAACATTTTCCTCATTACCCCCCATTCCCTGATTGTCAGGGATGTCTTCTTTGGATGAGTTATCATCGCCCTCTTTGTTAAGATCAGCATTGTCTCCCATTTGCTTCAACTTACAATGGGCATTAAATGGCCCTTCTTCTTACAAATCTGACAGAAAGTAGTAGCATTTTCATAGAGAATCAGTTGGGTCCAGATCTCGTATTTAGAGTTTAACTCTATGGACATGGGGAGGGTTTTGTGAATCTCCACATTAACACAGAATCTAGCATACACACAACAGGACTTAGCCTGAGTGGTGTTATTCGAGATCACATACTGACCAAAGGTATTACCAATAGCAGAAAATATCTTTTCGTCCCAATATTCCAAGGGAAACCCTGGGAGCCTCACCTAAACTGGGGCAGTCTGGTTCAAATCTGTACTAGGATCAAAGCCAGATTTCCAGGAACACAAAGCGAGCGAATGAGTGCCATAAAGCCACAACCCTTCCACCAGAACAGCTAACATATCCTCCCTACTTGTAAATTTAAATAAAAACAAACCTCTTGCCATAGCTATGATAGACACGTTGCCTTTGATCCTCCACCGATTAGACACCTAGTTCCGTACCATCTCAATATTAGGACGAAGAGAGAAAAACTTACCAACTAGGGCCAAATCCATGGCCGCCACTATTTCCTCAACCAAATCATTAGGTATTTCTAGAGCCATACCTTCCGTTGATTCCTTTTGAATTGGAACCCCAGAAGCGCCTTTAGGGGAGAGAATCTTCTTCCCTATCAAAACCCCTTTCCATCCCTTAGAAAGATCCTCACCTACCAAGGTTTGGTTACCAGAGGCACTGCCCAAGGTAGTAACCTCCATCATCAGAGAAAAAGAAAGCAGAAACCCTAAAAAACCCTAGAAAGCCATTGAAAGCAAATCGAAAGTAGAAACTCTCAATATCTTGTTTCCTATACCACAATGTTGTTCTTTGATCCTATGGTGACTTTTATTTGCTCCTTCCTATGGAATATGATCTTTCTATTTCTATCCTTTGGCACCTTTTATGAGTTTTCACCATTTGCCTCAATTTGTTATGAATAGGTTTTGATTTAGGTTTTTAGGTTTGTAAATAATAAATTAAATTCGTTAATTTCAATTTATTATTTACAATGGAATGATTTAATTAAATATAAGCAAAGTAACAAAATAGTCTTTAAACTCTTCACTATTGTTTTATAAAAAAATTATTAGGGTGTATATTTAATATAATAGGAAGTTGTTTCCTATGTATTAAATATTCAATATTCATATTTTCACTTAAAATTTAAATATAAATTTTCAAAATTAAATAATAAATATTTAAATAATATAATAATAATGATTATAATGATTAAAGAATTAATTAATATAATAATACTAATACTTTTATAATTTAAAATGCATTAAAATATTGTAAGTTTGAAGAATAAAATAAAAAAATGTAATAAATTTCATGATACTGTAGATGTTAAAGTTTTGACTAAATAAAAGTGAAATCCCTAAAATAATCTAATTACATAAAATAAAATGTGTAGAACCCTAAAAACTAAATTAAAATTAAATTACTTTTAGCTAATGAAGAAAAAAATTAATCGCCATCCATTTAGGCATGACTTAACTAGTGGGAGACAAAATTTATGTTCATAATTTGTTTATTTGCCACGTGCTCCCCTCAAACCACAATTCTCTCAGCATTTATAGTTTTTTGTTGCACTCTCCGACAATTCGCAGAGAAGAAGTCATTTTTTTTTGAACCAATGACAATATAGATAAATCATTTTTCAATAATTTTTTGTTAAAAATTTATCATATTGACATAGGAAAAGTACAAATTTAAATCAAATTTCCCTGACAAGAAAAATAATCCTTTCTTTTGATTAGTTTACAATCAATAGATTAATAACTAGATAAGTGTGAACTCATTGCAACATTGCAATAGTACCGGGGACTATTAAAGGTACTTTAACTCCAATCGAGATGTTGCAATGTGTAGTGAAAGATGCCTAATGAATCATTAGTGTGTAGAAAAATCGTTATATGTTTTGGACGAGTAAAGATTAAAAGAATAAATCATTATATGTTTTGGACGAGTAAAGAGTAAAAGAATCCTCTAAAAATCATGTTAAAACATTTATTCTCATCTTACTTGACATTTTCTTGAGACATCGGTTAGCTCGTAACGATAAACAACAATGTATTCGATGACTTACAAATTAACTCGAGGGAATAAAGTAGTTTTACCAACTTTAAGTCCCACATAATATCAACATTTGGTACCATTTTTCCAACTAAGGAAAAGTTGTAACTATCCTTCTTTCGTAGGGAAATAATTTCCAGTAAATTTATTCCTATGTTTTCAAATTATTATATTCTCATTGTCGACTTTGCCAACTGGTATGGGTTGGGTCATTGTTTACGGGCGTTTTTTAATTGATACTAGTCTTTACAAGTAGATTCTTTGTCCATCCTATCGTTTTCTTGGTGTTAAGGAAAATAAAATTTACTAGGCTTAGTCTATATAGATATATAGGGAGTTTGAGATTTGAATATTTAATAAGTGAGATGTGTGAAAATGTTAATAAAAAACAAGTGTAGTTAGTTTTAAGAGTTGATGAATTAAAAAAGATTGATGAAGAATTAAATTTGATAAGCTTTGAGATAAGAATAGTGAGTGATAGATTGTTGATCGTCTTGGGATCAAAATTTTATGATGATTTTGTGTAGGGACAAATTTAATAGTTTGAGACCAATCTATGACCATAAATTTGTCCTACACTTGCAAACTTGCCTTGTGTAATTTGTTGATTTCTATTCTTCAATTTGCCTATTCACCCTTCACTTTTTCTCTATGTTTCTTATATATTTGGGTGTTTGATAGCATTTAGAAATAACTTAAGAGCTATTGATTAGTCATAAGGAGTCTCATTCTCCTAAATCATCCCGTAGAAATTATACGATCATCGAAGAAAACAATCTTTAGTCATGCAAATACTCCTAGAATGTTTGTGTAGAACTATATTCCTTTTAATGCACCAATTGAAGCCTATAATGTGTTATGTACGTAGGGATATGATATTATAATGTACATAGGTGGACGGAGACATTGACATTTTGGCACTCTTTCTTTATGTTAGTTAGCTTGCATAAGTAATTATATTAGGTAATGAGTAGTTCTACATTGGGACTAAAGGTTTATCCCTCCATTATGCTATTAGGAGGTCTATAATACTATATAAAGGAGGTGAATATCATTCTAAGTGATATGTGAGGAGTATGATATTATGTTTTGGGATCTCTTGGAGATATAGCATGGAGTTGCTTCTTCCATTGGAAGTATTATATGGTGTTACCCTACCTCAAAGATTTATTCTATTTTCACATATATTGAATATTAGGGCATCTTGCCCCATGATCATCTTATTGCAAGTATTCTATAGTGACTCTCATCATAATGCCAATGATGTACAAATATAGCTCTCAATTTACTAGATGATTACAATGAGTTATCGAATTCCTTTACATACAAGGACATATCAACATATCACACAAACTTGTGTTTAATTTGTCTAGGCAAGAAGGGTAAAGGTGGGAAATTGGTCCCATTTGAATTTAAAAATTTAAAGTAGGGTAGGACAAGCTTACAACCACAAGGTCCACCTCATGACTACAAGGATGACCTCATGGCTAAAAACTAGTCCCATGATAGAAGATGGGCTAAATGTTAGTGGATAATGTGTGCATGAAAATCAATGCAAGCATAGGTGTAATAAATAAGTAGATAGGGAAAATGTATAAGGGTGTGGGAGTATATGAATGGGATTGAGTGGTAGGTGCAAAAGAACATTCATAATGAGGTAGATGGATAGCATAGGAAAATGGAGTTGACAATGCATGGAATTAAGCCAATTTCTGGTATGTCTATGTATCGAAATCTCACCTTAAAATAAATAAAAAGTAAATGGAAATGCTATGGGTATGCAAATTTCACAATTACATTTTTCTCTAACATTGAGGTGCACATGAATTATAGAATGACAATGCATCTAAATGGATGTAGCACTCACAAATGTGGACATTAAGTAATTTTTTGAGACACTCAAAGGATATTGCAATGGAGTCTTTTTATGCATATTTATGCTAGGGCCTTTGCCTACCATCCATCACATTAATCTAATGGAAGAAATGCGAAGGAATCTTAATATTGGTCAAGGTAATGTTGGCATGGCACCCAAGGTAGGACCTCTACAAGGTAAAATTTATTGGTATAAAAGCCTAGAACCAAAATCTTGAAAAATAAAGAAGATAGAACCCACTATGTAACTACACAAAAATCTTATAGAAAGTGATACTGAGCTATGCATAATATCATGACCAACATCATTACCAAAACTCCACTAAAAGTGAATACAGCCTCTCATGCACCATAACTTACTACTACATATTCTAATGAACAACTATATGTTGGAAACAAGGCAGATAACTGAGAGGGGGGGTGAATCAGTTATCTCAAAATTTCCTTCACTTTCTTTTCCTTTTGTTATCTTAATATTCAGTGTTGCATCAAAACATGAAAGCATACGTAATCATAAGAACAAAAATAAAATCAACACACATAACACAAGGATTTTTACGTGGAAACCCTGTTAAGGGAAAAACCATGGGGTGACTAACCCAAGATTGTATTCTCTGTTAAAAGAATAAATGAGTACAAAATGGCACTTACCAATTAGGGCTCACTGCCTAAGCACACTGCTCACAAGAGGCACACTACCTACAAGAGACTCACTGGTGCAGGAGCACATTCTCTGTAGTGCAGGATCATCTTTTCTTTTGTTGTCTCATAAGGCTCTTAAGCCATTTCATTTTGTAATAAGGGTCAATTTGGTCCCATGAATGTAATTGTGCAAGGCACACATGTAGTTTTGCTTGTATGACGGGTAAACCAACGGCTAACTGATTTGAAAATCAGTTTGCACGGTTGGAGGGGATAACTGCTGTCTCTACATCTTCTTTAGAGGCAGGTTGTATGCCACACGGAGCAGAGAGAGGAGTGTGTATTACAACAAGTTCTTTTTTTGATAACTGAATAAAGAGAGTTCTGGGTATGATCTGTGTTGATTTTCTTGGTTGTTCTTAGTGATTTGATATCTTTATCCTGATTTTGTAAATAGAACCCTAACCGGATGCTATCCGTCAATCCATAGTGACTCTGTAGTGTGCAGACGGTGTAAAACCCACGGTTCCACAGTGGCTGGTTCGTAACCTAGGAGTGGGGTTTTGATTCATACATGGAGGCCCTTTCCTCTGTCCACTGAAGCCCTGTATAGTAACAGTGGGATGGGGGAAAGACTTCGCACATTTGTTGTTGTTGAATTCTTACCCAGGAAGCCAGCGAACTCAGTCAAGTTCGACTAGACATCGTCATGTGGCTAGTCGGGAAATCGGAGTGAAATCGGATAGTTTTGATGTGGGATCAGATTGCTACAAGTGATCGAGGGTTTGATAAATGAAACGGCCTAATTCCGTTGTTCTGTCGAAGGGAATTCTGGTTCGGCGCCTCAGAACAGTTGGAGATCCATCGGCGTGAAAGGCACATACCATCATTGTTCGCATCGGGGAGAGAAACGACATCGGGCTAAGGAAAATATACTTAGCCGACGGTATAAAGTTTCACCGATCGGTGAGACATCCTCGGAGTATTGCCGATAAAGAGTATCGGCGTGAGGAACCTTGTCGGGGGAAGCCGAAGAAGTCACGGCGACCGTTAGAGTCCCGCCGATAGAAGTTCATCGGAAGGAGTTCGAGAAGTCTCAGCGACAAAGGACTCGTCGGAGTGAGATGAACCATCGGGACCACGAACCGGAGTCTTACCGAAGCAGGAGGTCTGGCCGATGTGCCTGACGATATCGGCGAGAGACAAGGTGTCGGCGTAGGTGAAAGAAGCTTCACCGAAGGAGAAAGTCTGGCCGACAAAGATTGGTCATCGGCGTGACGGAGTATATCGGCATAAGAAATTTCTCGTGGTCCGATAGAATGAGGTGTTGCCGATAGGCAACGAACCACTAAGGAGATATCGGTGAGAACTTGGCCATCGGGATAAAAGAATAAGGTTCGGCCGATAGTTCATGTCTTTCTGATAGCGAAGACATCCTTGACTTCGGCGAAACACTGGAGGACCTCTTGCCGATAGGGAAGATATAGTCAAATCTTCATCCGCTTCTGCTGGGCACTCTGCATCAAATTGGTATCAGAGCCAATATTCTGAATCACAGCCGTGTATGTCAGACGAAGAATTGGAGATAGAAACAGAGGCTAGCACAATGCCTCCCAAGACGATGAGTAAAGCAGCCATCCAGAAGATGGTGGAAGCAATGCTCGAAGAGAGACTGAAGGAAGAAAGATCCAAAGAGAAGGATGGAAGCACTTCTGAGTCAGAGGAGAATGAAGAAGGAGAAACTGGGGAGAATCCTCAAGGAGAAGGTATGACTGCTGATCAAAAGGCATTTCTGAATGCACTCAAGGGTCATGGAGATAGTGGTGATCCGAAACTGGATGTTCCCACGTTCAATGGGAAACTGGATGGAGATACTCTTGTGGACTGGATTGAAGCCATAAGTAATTACTTTGACTTCAAAGAGTATAGTGACAGTAAGAAAGTAAAGTTTGCAAAGACCAGACTGAGAGGTTCTGCATTGGTTTGGTGGAACTACACTCAATGTGAAAGGGAGAAGGTTGGAAAGAGTCCAATCACCAAGTGGAGCAGAATGGTGGCCATGCTGAGAGCCAAATTTCTACCATGTGATTATGATCTGCAGACTATCAGAAAGTTTAATCATCTTAGGCAGAAAGATATGGACGTAGCTACATACACTGAAGAATTCCACAGATTGAGCATGAGAGCCAATCACAGAGAAGAAGAAAAAGAGATGGTGGCCAGATACCTGGATGGACTGAGGTACAATATACAGGATGAGTTCAGTATGGTGGTTCCCAAGACTGTGGATGAATGTTTTCAGTTAGCCTCTAGGGCAGAGGATAAACTGAAAAGGAGAGGTGATCAAAATAACAGAGGAAGAGGTGGCAGGAACAATAGAGGAAGAGGTAATTTTGGCAGAGGACAGCCAAACAAAGGTGAAAGTTCTAGTCAACAAGAATCACGTTCTGATACAGAACAAAAAGGTGGTGGTTTCAGAGGTTGGAGAAGACCTAATGGCAGAGGAAGAGATGGTGGTGCAGGCAGAGGACGTGGAGTCTTCACTGGAAGATGTTACAACTGCAATCAAGTAGGCCACACTGCAAGTAAGTGCCCTGAGAAGGCGTCTAGCTCTCATGACGGTGGGAGAAGGAACCAACTATTGCAGGAGGATGATTGTCAAAGTGTAAACTCACCAATTGGTAGTGCTGCACCAGTGCTTGAAGGAGAGAATATGATGATTAAGAGGACCCTCGTGAAGATGCCATTGAAGCAGGAGCCCCCACAAAGGAAGAATCTCTTCAGAACCCAAGGAATAGCATATGGTAAGCTCTGTAAAATCATTGTTGATTCAGGTTCTACTGAAAATGTAGTGTCTACTGAAATGGTAGAAAAGTGTAGACTGAAAAGATTACCCCATCTTAATCCTCACAAAATATCTTGGTTGAATAAGAATCAGAACTATTTGGTGGAAGAACAAACTTGGGTAGAGTTTGAACTAGGTGATTATAGGGATAAGGTGCTATGTGAAATTATTCCTATGGATGCTTGTCACCTTCTTCTTGGATGACCTTGGCAGTATGATGTGAAGGCACTGCATGATGGTGAAAAGAATACATATATGATCACCAAGAATGGTAAGAAGTTTCAGATGGATCCCTTACCAGAGCAGGTTGGAGAGAAGAGCAATGACAACAGTGTCATGTTAGTGAGTGGCAAAGAGTTCCTACAACTCATGAAGGAGAAGGATACCCAAGGGTATGCACTGATGATGAAGCCTGTATCCAATCGGCAAAGCAAACAGCAGAAGGAGATCCCATTGGAAGTGCAACAATTACTGGATAAGTACCAAGATCTTGTGGTAGAGGATACTCCTAACTCCTTACCACCTATGAGGGACATAAGTCATCAGATTGACTTGATTCCTGGAGCCACATTACCCAACAAAACTGCCTACAAGTTGACACCACAGCAGAATGGAGAAGTAGGTAGACAGATTCAAGAACTTTTGGAGAAAGGTTTGATTAGGAAAAGTCTTAGTCCATGTGCAGTCCCTAGTGTACTTGCTCCTAAGAAAGATGGCAAATGGAGATTATGCACAGATTCAAGGGCTATCAATAAGATCACCATAAGGTATAGATTTCCTATGCCAAGAATTGAGGATCTGTTGGACTATCTTGGTGGTTCATGTTACTATTCCAAGATTGATTTGAAATCTGGTTATCACCAGATCAGAATAAGGCAGGGAGATGAATGGAAGACTGCTTTCAAAACAAATGAAGGTCTCTATGAGTGGCTTGTCATGCCATTTGGTCTCAGTAATGCTCCAAGCACCTTCATGCGGTTGATGAATGAGGTACTTGTAGAATTTATTGGAAAATTTGTTATTGTTTATCTTGATGACATATTGATTTTCAGCAGGACCAAAGAAGAGCATGTGAAGCATCTTGGACAGGTGTTAAAGAAATTGCATGAGAGTAAGTTGATGATCAACTTGGATAAATGTGATTTTATGAAAACTGAACTAGTGTATCTTGGATTTGTGATTTCCAATGGCTGTTTGAAAATGGATCCTACAAAAGTTGAGGCTATTCTCAATTGGCCTACTCCTAAGACAGTAGGAGATGTAAGAAGTTTTCATGGTTTGGCAACTTTTTACAGGAAGTTCATTAAAGGGTTTAGTCACATAAGTGCTCCTATTCTCAATACCATCAAGGGTGGAGTGAAGTGTAAATTTCAATGGACAAAACAAGCAGATGATAGTTTTGAACTGTTGAAACAGAAAGTGGCCGAGTTACCTACGTTGGTACTCCCTGATTTTGACAAAGTATTTGTTGTGGAATGTGATGCAAGCCAACAGGCTATAGGTGCTGTTCTTAGTCAGGAAGGACATCCAGTAGCATTCTTTTCAGAGAAGTTGAATGAGGCCAAACAGAGGTATTCTACCTATGACCTAGAGTTGTATGCAATGGTGCAAGCTCTAAAAAAATGGAGACATTATTTACTGCCAAAAGAGTTCATTGTTTTTACTGACAACCATGCTCTTAGCTTCCTAAATAGTCAAGAAAAGTTGAATCATAGGCACGTTAAGTGGATGGAACAATTGCAGGCCTATACCTTCACTATTAAGCATAAGAAAGGTGTTGCCAACAAAGTGGCAGATGCTTTGAGTAGAAGGATACTGGTCATACAGGAAGTACAAATGGAACATATGGGTCTAGAATGTCTAAAGGAGTTGTACAAGGATGATGCAGATTTCAAGGCTGCCTATGAAGTGTGTGCAAGTTTGGCTAACACTTTTCATGGCGAGTATTCTGATTTTGTGCTGCAAGAAGGGCTCCTATTTAAAGGTAGTTTGTTGTGTGTTCCTAAATGTTCAATGAGGGACAATATCGTCAAGGAGAAGCACAATGGAGCCTTAGGAGGACATTTTGGGTTGGACAAGACTTTGGAACAAGTCACCAGGTTCTATTATTGGCCCAAGGTACAGACAGATGTAAGGAGATATGTTGCAAGCTGTACCATATGTCAAAAGGCCAAGGGTATGTCTTCTAATGCTGGTTTGTACCAACCACTGCCCATTCCCACCAGACCTTGGGAAAGCATTAGTATGGACTTTGTGCTTGGTCTTCCTAGGACAGCAAGGGGTGTAGACAGTGTTTTTGTCATTGTGGATAGATTCAGTAAGATGGCTCATTTTGTGCCATGCAAATGCACAAATGATGCATCTCAGATTGCTGGTCTCTTTTTCAGAGAGGTGGTCAGAATTCATGGTTTACCCCTATCAATTGTTATTGATAGAGATTCCAAATTTGTTGGTCATTTTTGGAGGACCTTATGGAGAAAATTGGGCACTCAGTTGTCTTTTTCATCAGCCTACCATCCCCAGACTGATGGTCAGACTGAGGTTGTTAATAGGTCCTTGGGAAACCTTTTGCGATGCCTTACCAAACAGCATGGATTAGCATGGGATTTAGTGATCAGTCAAGCTGAATATGCTTATAATGATTCAAGAAACAGAAGTACTGGGAAAAGCCCTTTTGAAATAGTTTATGGTTTCCACCCAAGAGGACCACTTGAACTCAAAGACCTCCAAGGATGGGATAAAAGGAGTGCTCTAGGAGAAGACTTTGCTGCTACCATGAAAACAGTACATGATCAGGTCAAGCTTCAGTTGGAGAAAACTGTCTCCAAGTATAAGGATAGAGCAGATCTGAAGCGAAGGGAGGTACAGTTCCAGGTAGGAGATTTGGTGATGGCCTACCTCAGAAAGGAAAGATTACCTAAGGGGCAACCAACCAAATTGTTGATGAAGAAGATAGGACCTTGTAAGGTAGTGCATAAATTTGGTCCAAATGCATATGAAATAGAATTACCATCTGGCCTTGGTATCTCTCCCATTTTCAATGTTGCAGACCTGTTCCCTTTTAGACCTCCATTACATGCTGAAGATAACTCAGATGCTGTGATTGAAGATGAAGACTGGATCAAAGATTTACCTCCAAGTAAGCCTTTGCAATTGGAATGCATTTTGGATTCCAAAATTGTCAAGAAGACAAGAAAAGGGGTATACAAAGACTACTTGGTCAAGTGGCAGGATCTTCCTGATTCAGAGGCAACCTGGATGAGTGAAGCCGATATTCTAAAGCATGGGAAGACACTTCAGCAGTTAGCAACTCAAGGGACTTGAGTTTTTCCTGCAGGGGGAGTATGGTGCAGGAGCACATTCTCTGTAGTGCAGGATCATCTTTTCTTTTGTTGTCTCATAAGGCTCTTAAGCCATTTCATTTTGTAATAAGGGTCAATTTGGTCCCATGAATGTAATTGTGCAAGGCACACATGTAGTTTTGCTTGTATGACGGGTAAACCAACGGCTAACTGATTTGAAAATCAGTTTGCACGGTTGGAGGGGATAACTGCTGTCTCTACATCTTCTTTAGAGGCAGGTTGTATGTCACACGGAGCAGAGAGAGGAGTGTGTATTACAACAAGTTCTTTTTTTGATAACTGAATAAAGAGAGTTCTGGGTATGATCTGTGTTGATTTTCTTGGTTGTTCTTAGTGATTTGATATCTTTATCCTGATTTTGTAAATAGAACCCTAACCGGATGCTATCCGTCAATCCATAGTGACTCTGTAGTGTGCAGACGGTGTAAAACCCACGGTTCCACAGTGGCTAGTTCGTAACCTAGGAGTGGGGTTTTGATTCATACATGGAGGCCCTTTCCTCTGTCCACTGAAGCCCTGTATAGTAACAGTGGGATGGGGGAAAGACTTCGCACATTTGTTGTTGTTGAATTCTTACCCAGGAAGCCAGCGAACTCAGTCAAGTTCGACTAGACATCGTCATGTGGCTAGTCGGGAAATCGGAGTGAAATTGGATAGTTTTGATGTGGGATCAGATTGCTACAAGTGATCGAGGGTTTGATAAATGAAACGGCCTAATTCCGTTGTTCTGTCGAAGGGAATTCTGGTTCGGCGCCTCAGAACAGTTGGAGATCCATCGGCGTGAAAGGCACATACCATCATTGTTCGCATCGGGGAGAGAAACGACATCGGGCTAAGGAAAATATACTTAGCCGACGGTATAAAGTTTCACCGATCGGTGAGACATCCTCGGAGTATTGCCGATAAAGAGTATCGGCGTGAGGAACCTTGTCGGGGGAAGCCGAAGAAGTCACGGCGACCGTTAGAGTCCCGCCGATAGAAGTTCATCGGAAGGAGTTCGAGAAGTCTCAGCGACAAAGGACTCGTCGGAGTGAGATGAACCATCGGGACCACGAACCGGAGTCTTACCGAAGCAGGAGGTCTGGCCGATGTGCCTGACGATATTGGCGAGAGACAAGGTGTCGGCGTAGGTGAAAGAAGCTTCACCGAAGGAGAAAGTCTGGCCGACAAAGATTGGTCATCGGCGTGACGGAGTATATCGGCATAAGAAATTTCTCGTGGTCCGATAGAATGAGGTGTTGCCGATAGGCAACGAACCACTAAGGAGATATCGGTGAGAACTTGGCCATCGGGATAAAAGAATAAGGTTCGGCCGATAGTTCATGTCTTTCCGATAGCGAAGACATCCTTGACTTCGGTGAAACACTGGAGGACCTCTTGCCGATAGGGAAGATATAGTCAAATCTTCATCCGCTTCTGCTGGGCACTCTGCATCACTCACTGCCTACAGAACTTATAGAAGATAATCAAGTGTTTGAACTGATGTGAAGCATCTACAAATGCAAGAGTTTAGTTCTGGTTAGGCATAATATATTGATCTGATGCACTTCATTCTTCCTCTGTTCAAAGTTATTGTTCAGTCACATTCCGGACTTAAATTTCTATTCTCATACTTATCCCTACTTTTCTTCGCACCTTATTTCTTCATATCTTCACACTACACCACTACATGCTAGAATCCATCTATTATATATATCTGCATCAAGGATTCTCATCAACTTTCTAGTCGGCAACAAGAACACTCAAGATATTTGCAAGTTACTGAACTGTCAGTTGAATCCATGCTTGATTTGTGATGTGTATCAAAAACATAGGCATAGAAGTCATTAATCATGTCGGCCAACAATGTATAATCCCACAGATTGCTTGATCATGACCTTTTACACATCTGGATTTCAGTCTGATACTTTGCCGGTCAGTTCTTCCTCTGTCTGCTCTGTCTGATTGGAACCCAACACTCAGATGCTCATATCTTTTTCTTGATTTATCACCGAAGGCTAAATCTCTGGAGTACAGTAGTCATGATACCCCTCTTGACTTGTCCAAGTCTGCAACTTACTGAGTTACACTATCTGAGAGATCCGGACTTGATTGTCGGACCTTGTTACATACTCTGTTCTTGTTCACCGGACCAAAACATTCTTCAATATGACTTCTGGTGTATTGTGGATGTGTGGGATAGACTTTGTTGCCATCAATGACAACACTTATGAGGCCACACAATGTCTCTTGCCAACAATCTCCCCCTTTGGCATTGATGGCAACACTTAGTGAAAAATGGCTAGTGTCGCAGTAACTCCCCCTTGGCTAATGCTCTATCTTTTGCACTGTTTTACCGGAGCCCCCCCTTAGCTAGATTCCACATTTTTCACTACTCCTCACTCCCCCTTTGACATCAATGGCAAAGGACGGAATCTGTAGACCAAAATTTGTAAAAATTGTCCTATACATGGCCGCATAAGTATATATATGTTATACTTACATATACTTAAGTATATCCGCAAAAGTAGTCTTCAATTGTACAAACTCTGTGGCCCAGGTCCTCTTCATCCTGTCCAAAATGGAGATGTGACCACTCAACAAAAATGCATATGCGTCTGCCCTCTTTAAGTCTGTTCAATCACTAGTCTAGATTGTATTTTGTGCCTTTGTCAAGGCATCATGCATTGTTTCTAACTTAGGGATGATTATCCCTCTGAGCTCACCCATTCTATCCATTATGTTCTTTTTCTCCTTAACCAATTCTTTTATTTCATTTATTATGGCAATGGCTTGACATTCATGATTCACCAGAGAGGTAGTAAGGGGATCAAAATTCTGAGATAAACTTGACAGTTTTCCTTCTTGTTCTTTTACTTTCTTCTCAATGTCTTCTGTCACTTTGGGCCAAGATAAACATAATTTGTATATGTCCCCACCATCTTTAAGAGCATTTTCAAGGCTCTTTATTCCAATGTCTAGGGTCCTCCTATCATTAGCAATAAGTCCTTGCACTTCAGTGAATCTTTTTCCTAGAAACTCCTTTCAGAGCTTTGCTTTTGCTAATTTCTCTAGAGATTCAAAATGAGTGTTAACAAAATTTACTAAGTTTTTCAAGTTATCGGATGGTGAGGCCAAAGGATTCTTTTGATAGGATGGCATGATCTTCTCCAGCATCTCAGATGCAATCTCCAACAGTTCACAGTACTCCATGTGAAATTTCAAGAGTTTTTCTTTTGCTTTGGCTTGAGCAAAATATGCTATTTTCATTGTCTGAATTGGGGAGAGAGAGTCAAAATTAAGTGGTCCTTGAAATAGCTTAGCTTCATCTATCTCCATAATTTCTCTATTTAAGAAGTTCTTCACTGTCTCTGCAGTGTCTCTTACTGGTGATTGAGTCTTCTTTTCTTTTGGGATATCAGAATAGTCATCATTAGTCTTTTCTGCTTGTTCTTCTTCTTTTCCCTTAACCTTTTCTTCTTGAATCACCTTCTCCTCTCTTCTACCTTCTCCTTCAGCTTCAGAGTCTGGAATGTCTATAGTGGGATCCAGAGGAGAGACGTCACCTGTGTTTATTGCTTCATGAACTTCCTCTTTCGAAATAGAGGAATCTAAGTCCTCAGACTTCTCTTCATCTATTTTCTTTGATCCTTCTACATCCTTGTCAGAAGATTCTTTATTTAATCCTTCAACATCCATGGTAGAAGGTTCTTCATCTGTTTCCTCTACAATAGGAAGATTGAATCTCTTCAAAGCATTCCGGAAGATATCTTTAGTTTCACTTGCTACTTGGTCTGTTTCTCCAAGCATGAGTTTGTTCATTCTTGCCTTGCTCCGGAACTCATTCTTACACTCCTTGAAAATCATGTCCATTTGTTTTGGAGTGATGGAAGGATAAAGTTGTATTACTATCTGCTCTCAAATCTCTAGGTCTTTTGCCATTGCATTCTCTTTTCTCAGCTCAAGTACCTTTTCTAAGCTCTTAGGATCTAAAGATATAATTTCAATGAAGGCTTTATTGTAAATGTTTAAATACCTGATAGTAGCCTCTTCCAGAATTCTCTTGTCAGCATCACTGTATGCATCATAGAACTCAATCACCGGCTGCAGGTTCCCATCCACAATTACTGCCTTGATGATGTTATCAATGGAAAGAGTGGGCTTTTCAACAAATTCCTCTACCTTCTCTTCCTCATCTCTACTAGCAGAGAACTTCCCGGATGTTCTCTTCTTCTTCATTTTCTTGATTTCTTCATCTGATTCTATTTCTTCATCATCCTTATTGCTTGTATATGTTCTTGAGGCTTTGGTCTTCATTCTCTTTTCACTTTTGCCAGATGTCTTAACTTCCAGTTTAGAATCCTTTGAGCTTTTAGGAGTGACAGGTGCAGAGCTCTTGGAAGATCTAGTCCGGGAGGAGGCTTGTACTGGAATGTCTCCTTTCTTTGCTTCTTGTTTCTCTTTCTCAGCCTTCTTCATTTTCTATCTATTTGCATCTATAGCCTCCTTTGATAGGCCAAATCTTTTGGCAATTTCTTCAACTTCCCTTCTTACTTTCCTTTTTATCTCCGGCTGTCTTAACTCAACATGTATTTTTACACTTAGCTCTTGAAAGGTCCCAAACCTTTCTACTTCAGTGTCCTTGGGCTGGCTCAATAGATGTTGAATATGTAGCTCCAAGATTTTTTGATCGACTTCATATCCCATAGGCATTATCCACACAGTCCTTGGCTCAACTGCCTCCATTAGGCATTGATCAGTGTCGACCATAAAACAAACTGTGTCCTTGTATTTCTCAACTATGGATTGTGGAATTCTCTCTCTGGCTTGCATCATGCTCTGGAAGTTCTTGAAGTAACCCCAGAGAGCTATGTTTTGGGCTTGAGCATCACCAAGTCCATACATGTAATCTCTAATTTGAATTACAGCTGGCTTATAATTTTGTCAGACCCAACCATGTGATCTAGATAGCTCATTCATATAATAGAAGAACAAACAAATTATTAGGCTACCATATTTAAAGGAAATTTTCTTATCCTTTTTGATCTTCTGCAAGTTCTCCAACAACTGATTTAGAAGAAGCTCACATAGATCATAATCTACATCTTTCCTCAACATTTGATATGCTGCATAGATTGTTGTGCCAGACACAGAATTCTCCCTGCTCGAATGATAGATTTTGTAGCCGATTATCATTGAGGGAAACTTGACATCTGGATCTGTGATGTCATCTATGGTCATTGTTCTTTTATCAAATTTAGATCCAGTGGCTTCAATTACTATTTGATTCTTCACAGATTTAAGTGTAGGTAACCCACCGAATGAATGTAGTCCAGTCACTGCCCTGATGGCACCTTTAGTTATCTTGAAGGGCCTCATTAGCCACATGAAATTATCATGCATCCTGCTTAGAACATACCGAACCGAATCATCTTTTGCAAAACATGGAAAATATATGCAATGTCTGAAGTGTTTATCCCGGAGGGCCTTGAATTCAGATTTGAGTTGAAAATTTTCATCTATTAGCTGTTTGTGATAAATGTCCATTAATTTTGAGTCTCCAAATTCTTCAATGTTGGCATGGATATAAACCCTAATATACATGCAATACTCCGTGCAGAATGCTAGAAAATGCACCCAAAGGATCAAATTCTAGAGATTTATAAGGATGTTTCTTGAATTTAGGTCGTGGCCTATCAGAGATCTTAACAACCATTAGAGTAGCCATTTTGCAAGAGATTCAGAGAGAAATTTTCAAAATGGAAGTACCTTTTGACGCTTTAGGGTTTGAAGCAGGAGCCGGAACAAATCACTGGTTGAATTCATTTTTCAGTTGATCTTGAGTGAATTATAGAATTTTCTTTGCAGAGCTCTTCTATTCTTGTTCGTGAGTGCAAGTGTGTAAATAATGAGTGAGAGAATCCTTTTATCCTTGTACAAACCCTAATTTCCTTTTGTAATAAATGCACAACTTAAGTTATCCGGTTGCCCTGTTTTGAGAGAGATCTTCTTGAATCACTGCACCGAACTTAGAATCATTGTCAGTGAGGATTAACAACGTATCTTATTTTCTTTAGTCATGTCATGGGTCCATAGATCAAAGGATTTCAATTCTGAATCATACCGGATCTGTCTGTGAAATTCTGCTTTACCAGATAGCTGTCGGAACCGGATTAACTTGAGCAGTTATAAATCTTGCAAAACTCCATGTGGATCTTTCACATTTTGACTAAAGGTTATTTGTAGGTTTTTCTGAGAACCGTTTAATCCGTAGTGACAGATGTTTACTCAATGTGCCGAAATTAGGCACTAACTAACCGGGTGGGGGAAATTGTTTTTCTCTGTGACTCCCCTTGAGCCAAAGCTCACCTTTTTAGTTTCTGAAAGGGATATCAACACCGGATTCTGATGTGGATCCATTCCCAATATTTTTTGTACTCTTCTTTACCCAAATCTTACTCATCTCCTTTTGAACTTCATCCGCATTCACTTTACCTTTGCCCTTATCTTGTTTCTGATTATGTTCCACCAGACCTTTTCTATCTTGATTTCTGCTTCTGTAGAATTTGGCAATATGACTGGATCTATTGCAATTGTAACATACAACATTTCTTTGCTTATTTGATTGATATCCTCTTGATCTGCATTGACTATCCATATGTCCCATTCTATTGCATGCAAAGCATCTACCATTGAATGAATTGTTTATTTGCATATTTCTGTATTCATGAGATTTGTGACCATATCTTTACAATTGAAACATTGTTTGGAGAAGGATGGATTATTCTGATTCATTCTCCTCCTGTATTGAGTTGTTCTATGATCGAAATTGTTGCAATTGAAGCAGTATCCATTGAAGGATGGATATCTTTGGGCATTTGGTTGCCTTACTGGAGGTCTTCTAGGCCCATTTCTTTGATTTCTTGATCCAAAGTTCTTCTGACCGGATCTGGAGCTTTCACCTTTCTCATATCCCAAGCCACGCTTATCATCTACTCTCTTTTGGATTTCAAGAAGAACTTCAAGTTTGGCTAAGCTTATCTTGAATTTCTCTTTGTATTCATTTGTTGCTTGAAGATCTTGTTTAAGAGTGTCTATATAATTCTCAAGTTGTCCTTCATTGTCTCTAGCTTCTTCAAGATCAGATTCAAGATGCCTAATTATTCTATCCATTTTGTGGCAGTCCTCTATTTTCTCCTTGAGGGATTGTTTTAGATTATCTTCAATCTTTCTTTTTTTCTTCAATTTCTTGGGTGAATCTCATAACCCCTGATTCCACTTCATGCCTTACCATAATGACTTCTTTTGACAGCTTCTCACATAGCTTATTTTTCTCATCCAAATCTTCATTAGTATCATTGACTTCACTCTGATTGGCTAATTTTTGAAGTAGTTCCTTTCTCTTTTTTACAGAAATACTAAGTTTTTCTTTAAGCTCATTTATGAATTCATCAGCTTGTTTGAGTCTTTCTCTCAAATTATTGACTTCAGAGTGGGATTGTTCAAGATAATCTATGGCAGACTAAAGTTGTTCCTTCATACCATATGCATCCATTGAGATTCCTAGATCTTCCTTAAGTTGTTAGGCTTTGTTCAGAGGAACCTTTCTCTGATACCAATTGTTGGAAACAAGGCAGATAACTGAGAGGGGGGTGAATTAGTTATCTCAAAATTTCCTTAACTTTCTTTTCCTTTTGTTATCTTAATATTCAATGTTGCATCAAAACATGAAATCATATGTAATCATAAGAACAAAAATAAAATCAACACATATAACACAAGGATTTTTACGTGGAAACCTTGTTAAGGGAAAAACCATGGGGTGACTAACCCAAGATTGTATTCTCTGTTAAAAGAATAAAGGAGTACAAAATGGCACTTGCTAATTAGGGCTCACTACCCAAGCACACTGCTCACAAGAGGTACACTGCCTACAAGAGACTCACTATCTACAAAACTTACAGAATATAATCAAGTGTTGGAACTGATGTGAAGCATCTACAAATGCAAGAGTTCAGTTCTGATTAGGCACAATATACTGATCTGATGCACTTCATTCTTCCTCTTTTCAAAGTTGTTGTTCAGTCATATTCTGGACTTAAATTGATATTCTCATACTTATCCATGATTTTCTTCGCACTTTATTTCTTCATATCTTCACACCACACCACTACATGCTGGAATCCATATCTTCATTAGTATCATTGACTTCACTCTGATTGGCTAATTTTTGAAGTAGTTCCTTTCTCTTTTTTACAGAAATACTAAGTTTTTCTTTAAGCTCATTTATGAATTCATCAGCTTGTTTGAGTCTTTCTCTCAAATTATTGACTTCAGAGTGGGATTGTTCAATATCATCTATGGCAGACTAAAGTTGTTCCTTCATACCATATGCATCCATTGAGATTCCTAGATCTTCCTTAAGTTGTTAGGCTTTGTTCAGCGGAACCTTTCTCTGATACCAATTGTTGGAAACAAGGCAGATAACTGAGAGGGGGGTGAATTAGTTATCTCAAAATTTCCTTAACTTTCTTTTCGTTTTGTTATCTTAATATTCAGTGTTGCATCAAAACATGAAAGCATATGTAATCATAAGAACAAAAATAAAATCAACACATATAACACAAGGATTTTTACGTGGAAACCTTGTTAAGGGAAAAACCATGGGGTGACTAACCCAAGATTGTATTCTTTGTTAAAAGAATAAAGAAGTACAAAATGGCACTTGCCAATTAGGGCTCACTACCCAAGCACACTGCTCACAAGAGGTACACTGCCTACAAGAGACTCACTATCTACAAAACTTACAGAATATAATCAAGTGTTTGAACTGATGTGAAGCATCTACAAATGCAAGAGTTCAGTTTTGATTAGGCATAATATACTGATCTGATGCACTTCATTCTTCCTCTGTTCAAAGTTGTTGTTCAGTCATATTCTGGACTTAAATTGATATTCTCATACTTATCCATGATGTTCTTCGCACCTTATTTCTTCATATCTTCACACCACACCACTACATGCTAGAATCCATATGTTATATATATCCGCATCAAGGATTCTCATCAACTTTCTAGTCGACAACAATAACACTCAAGATATTTGTAAGTTACTGAACTGTCGGCTGAATCCATGCTTTATTTGTGATGTGTATAAAAAACATAGGCATAGAAGTCATTAATCATGTCGTCCAACAATGCATAATCCCACAGATTGCTTGATCATGACCTTTTACACATCCAGATTGAAGTCTGATACTCTGTCGGTTAGTTCTTCCTCTGTCTGCTCTGCCTGATTGGAACCCAACACTCAAATGCTCATATCTTTTTCTTGATTTATCACTGGAGGCTAAATCTCTAGAGTACAGTAGTCATGATACCCCTCTTGACTTGTCCAAGTTTGCAACTTACTGAGTTACACTATCTGAGAGATCCGGACCTGATTGTCAGACCTTGTTACATACTTTGTTCTTGTTCACCGGACCAAAACATTCTTCAATTTGACTTCCGATGAAGGCATATTATGTACTACGAATGTGTGGGATAGAATTTGTTGCCATCAATGACAACACTTATGAGGCCACATAGTGTCTCTTGCCAACACTATATTAGGTACTCTAAACCATCCTTTTATCTCACTACAATAAACATACCAATGTAATCAAGGTGACCAAAAAGAGGCCAACCAAATAGAATCCTCCTCAGATAATTTACAAGATCTGCACTCATGCAACATCTCAAAGGAGGAAAACATGGTCAGTGCTCCAATCTCAAATAACTAAAAAATAGATTCAACCCCACATCAGTAACATGCAGAATAAAAGTAATCAAGGAATAACATGTAGATTTCCAAGACTCAAACACTAGGATCAACACTAGACCAGATTTACCAAACACATCCACATAAAAGTAACCATAGATCATAAGAACCCAATAAGTAGCCTTTCAAATATGTAATTGTTTCCATCCAGAATACTCTAAGAGTTTGAACACAATCTTTACATAGAGCTACAAACCATATAAAACCTAAAAACCATCTCTCCCAGTAAATCTGAAACATTTAAACATCCAAACATTCACACCATATATGTCATTTGAAATAATGATGAAATATCATAGATCTACAAATCCATAGCTTTTTGAAATAGGAAAATTGTAAAACCTACATATCCAAAGTAACATGAATATGTAAAATGAGGAACCAGGTTGTTTAGGAGTGTCCAGATCATAGAAAGACCAACTCCACAACCCACACACAACTAGTGGCAAATCATCTAGTGCTTTCATGTAACCAAGGGATAAAACCAATAATCCAACAAAAGCACTCCATACTATAGTCCAAAAAGTAAATGTTCTTCCATGTGACTAGGGAACCTAAAGAAACCATCCAACATGGGTGCACATTCACTTCACATGACCACAAGGTAAAGGAATAAAACCACCAAACAAGAGGATACTAAAATATTGCAAAACTAGAGCTCCAGGTCACCACCCTATAAGGAACAAACACATGACTCACTCCATGAAAAATAAGATTCTCAACAATGAGCTTCCAATGCCCACCATAGATCCCATTGACAATATCCATCTGAAAGTTAGACACCATGGATTCTAATCTCATAGATTTACAAAACAATTCTAACATACAGAACATCTATTGCAGCCCAAAAACCTCCAACATTCTACAATTCCTTCCAATAGATTCATAAGCTTTACAAGATAAATTCAAAAATGGAGGAATATCCAAAACCAAATTACCATGATTCCATCACATGCAAGCAACATGCAAGTCCATGCAACTCACATGCAAGCACATGCAAGCAACATGCAAGTCCATGCAAGTACATGCAACTCACATGCAAGTAACATGCAAGTCCATACAATTACATGCAAATCACATGCAAGCCATGGAACAACCTTATGCTTTGATACCAATTGTTTGAATAAATGAACAATCTCTAATCCAATTGTTGATCATGAAATCACCAAAATATGATACCAATTGGTGAGATACAAGGCTTTGACTACTACAAAATAGAAATCTGAAAATTGTATGCAAATCTAAAACTAAGTTTGCTTAATCCTTGAAATACATTCAACTTCTTTATGGTGCTAAAATCAGCCACTTTAGCATTCTTGATAAAACCACCTTAGATAACTTATAACAACAATAACATCAACATAAGATAGCAGCAACAAAGAGGCATAAATCAACTACATAAGAATACAAGATCTCACAACACAAGGTAATAAAGGAACAAAATATCAAACACAATGTTTACATGGAGAAACCCTTGTGGGAAAAAACTCCACCAAGAAGAGAGGCCCAAGTTGTATCATCTTCAAAACAAGATTACAATACATTGACTTCCAATCTCCTCTTTAGTCTTCAATCCAATAGCACTTGTGTAAAAAAGAACTCTCTCACTCAAATTGTTACCTGCAAACAAGTTTTCCCATTCTCAAGTCTCAGATTTATACAAAATGAGTACCCACCAAATAAATTTGTGGGAGATAGATAAAATCCAATATTTCTATATTAGGATACTCCAATACCATCTTCTTATAGATTCACTTACGTGCCTGCCATAGGCATCTGTATTAGGGTAAAAAAAATTAGAGCTAAGATCATAAACATGAAAACATTAAACCCTAACAACACAATAGAGCACAAGATAGCATGAAAATCAAAATAAGAAAGCAAATGCAAACGGAATCTCCATGCTAAACTTAATTTATGTCCATTGCTCTTCTCAACCTTGCATAGGAATGCATGATTTCAAAGGTTGAATAAGGGAGGAATGTTGGTTGCTCATTTTTGCAGCATAACAAAAAGATGAATATGATAGAAGAAAATAGATAGTTGAATGATGCAAAGGCTCAATTGAGATTTCGACGGTGTAAAGACACTTGAAACTCAATGCATGAAAATGGCTTGGATGAGGATTAATTTATAGGCAAAAGCTGATGGGATTTGATGGTTAAGATTAAAAGTCAATTGTGTGATGTGTATGACTAGGATTAAAAGTGGATTTTAGTGCCTATGATGCACATTAGGTGGGGCTAAAAATAGGACATGAGTGGGAATCTCATAATTTAAATAATAAAATTGTTTAAATTATTTGTGCATGTGAAGAGTTGTAGTCATGTGACACTTGTTGCAATGTGGTAAAAGTGAGGGATGAGATATTAATATTTAATTTGAATTGTTTTGGGACATGTGAAGATGAATTAATTAAATAAAGGGGTTTATTTAATTAATTGGAAAGGTGATCAAGTGGGATTTATAAGTGGGATAAGTGGGAATAAGTAATTTAAATAATAAAATTATTTAAATCATGAGAGACAAGTGGCATTTAAATAAATATTTTAATTTATTTAAATTGGTTGATGGAGGAAAATGAGATTAAATAAATAAGATTTATTTAATTTGGTGCAAATGGAATTAAATAAATAAGATTTATTTAATTTGATCCAAGAAGAGGATAAATGGATGAGATGAATTAGTTAAATAAATATAATTTATTTAACTAATGGGAGTGATGGAAGGGGTCATGAAGGGGACCTAGGACAAAATATGTCGAAATGTAATGTCGTAAGAAATAGTCAAATTTAGGTGTCTACATTTTGCCCCTTTTTGAGATGATGTTCGAGATGATGAGATTTATGTCAAGTAACATAATTTCAAAGAAGCCAAGGTATGGATAGAAGATGAAAGAATAGGATGATGATGCCCCCTCAAGAGGATAGGTGGATTGGACAAACATAGGTAGGCTCTTGAAATGAAAGGGATTGGTCAAGGAAGAAAAATAAGGGAATGGAGAGAGGAAAGGGAAGGATGCGTTATGTTGCAATGAAAGTAAGCAACCATGATGTTTGATATAGCACTAGACATTATGCACCAAAGTATACAGACTAAGGTGATGATGTGTCTCATGCCCCAGCGTAATACAACCTTGTCTAGATACAAGATATGGATATTAGCTTGGAATGATTCAGATTTGATACAAATGCAAGATAAAATGATAACACACACAAGCAAACAAGTATGCATGCACAAGTAATTCAAAAACAAACAAGGTATTGCCCCTGTCAAGCTATAAACCAATGATTGATTGATGATGATAATGATTGACGATTGATAACGTTGTTGATGTGGGATTGATTTATCCCGAGAACAATGCAAGGATTGTGTTGTTGATATGGGAATGATATATCCTGAGAACAACACTAGGATTAGGAATGATAAATCCCATTAATGATGATGATTGATTGATTGATTTGGTTGATAGCAAGATTAGGATCAAGACCATTGATGCTATTGGATAATTTGGCAAGATTGATTGACTTGATTGGTATGGATTGGAGATTGATTTGCATTTGAGATTATTGCTTGGAATGATTGGATGATTGGATTGAGTTGATTAGAAGTGATTTGATTTGGAGGAATTTGATTGGATTTGAAGGAGATGATTTGAGAATTAGTTTTATTGCTCAGATTTTTGTTGAATATTTGATTTTTTTTGTATTTTTTGAAATGTTTGGATTTTTTTGTGTTTTTGGAATATTATGAATTTTTTGTGTTTTTGATTTTTTTGGAATTTTGGGAATATTTGATTTTTTGGATTTTGAAATATTTGATTTTTTTGGATTTTTGAAAATATTTAATTTTTTTTTGTATTTTTGAAATGTTTTGATTTTTTTGGATTTTTGAAATGTTTTGATTTTTTTTTTTTGAAATGTTTTGATTTGGATTTTTTGAAATGTTTTGAATTTTTTGGATTTTGAAATGTTTTATTTTTTGGATTCTTGAAATGTTTTGATTTTATTTTTTGAAATGTTTTGAGATGGTATTGGATGACAATTTTGATATCCTTTATGCTAGATACCAATGACAAGGAGGAGCCAAGTCTAGGTGCAAGATAGGATATAGGATGGATTTTGATGAATGGATAAAAGGATGGGTGATGGGGGTGGAATGGATGTATGCCTTATAAGGGAGCTAGGATGTGATCTCCAAAGACTATGTTGCATAGGAACAACATGCCCCATTTTAGGTGTGATACTTAGGATTTTTCATGACAAAGCTTATGACAATAGGAATGATAAGACAGATTGGTTTGGATAGGATGAGGTAGATCAAGAGATAACCAAAACATGTGTCAATAATTTTCCCCCAATCTTTATCAAGATCAAAAGGAGGAAGGGTAGATGGATGGATGCATAAGTGTATGGATAAGGATGGCAAGATAGGATAGAAAATGGTATGGAAATGGTAAGATATGATGGGAAATGATAGTGTGGATGAGACACTGTGCCCCCAAGTGTAAGTGACATAGAAGATCAACCTACACATGACACCTGTTTGCCAGGTTTTTATCATGGTACTTATCCAAGGTGCCACCATGGGTGTTTTTCACCTTTGGACGAAGGGATTTCTCTTTACTATTTTTGATTTTTTTTGTTTATGTTTTTTAAATTTTGATAGGAGAAGGGGAATATGAATACGAGGGACTCAAGTGTCTAGTTCCATGAATCCCTTACCAAAATCAATGAGCACAATGACTTGACATGGTCCATGCGACATTCCTCTCTAATGGGACTATCACCTTTCATGGAAGGGTAGATGGATGGATGGATGCATAAGTGTATGGATAAGGATGGCAAGATAGGATAGAAAATGGTATGGAAATGGTAAGATAGGATAGGAAATGATATTGTGGATGAGACACTGTGCCCCCAAGTGTAAGTGACATAGAAGATCAACCTACACATGACACCTGTTTGCCAGGTTTTCATCATGGTACTTATCCAAGGTGCCACCATGGGTGTTTTTCACCTTTGGACGAAGGGATTTCTCTTTACTATTTTTGATTTTTTTTGTTTATATTTTTTAAATTTTGATAGGAGAAGGGGAATATGAATACAAGGGACTCAAGTGTCTAGTTCCATGAAAGGTGATAGTCCCATTAGAGAGGAATGTCGCATGGACCATGTCAAGTCATTGTGCTCATCGATTTTGGTAAGGGATTGTATGAAAGTGAAATGGAGTAGGTAGATAGTGGATTATGTATGGATCATGCATGGATGGATAATGGATGGGGGAAAGTGATTTATGATGTGGATTATGTAGGGAAGAATAGTGGATTATGATGAGGATCATTTAGCATGTATGTAAAGATGGATGAAAGACTTATGCAAAAGCATGGACCATAGGAAGGTGATGGGGAAGATATGTAGGATAATAGGTGAAACATGGGGAGATGGAGGTATGTGGAGTTGTGGAATGGAAGGGAACCATGACCAATGGTTGTACACACCATGTTAAACATTTAATATTTTGATTGGAAGGTAGCATAGGAAGCAATGGAGATGTTTGCTTAGGAGATGGATGATGAAGTGCTTTAGGTACCCACATAGACTTAGTATTTTTATGATTTTTGTTTTGCTTGTGAGATTTTGGAATTTGAAACTTTTAAATGGAGTGGGACTTTTGGATGGAAGAGGATGGTTGGGATTTTTGTGATGTGGATGCCTCATTTGACTTGCTTTCTTTTTGCTTAGGTACCCATACCATTTTAGTTTTAGACTTTGCTTGGGAAGGTGTGGGCTTGTGTAGCCTTTTAGATGGATTTTTGAATGTACTTTGCTTTGACTTTTTGAATTGATGTCCTAAGGCATTAGGACCCTTAGGATTTTTGGATTTATGTGTGGAAGCATCCATTTTTTAATTTTTGAATCCCATGGGATGGGTGGAATGAGTGGAAGCTTCATGTTTAGACAATATGTGAATTTGTTAGTCATGATTAGGAATTTGGGGGAATGTGTAAATGGATGGATTTAGCATTGGGAGAAGTGGTGGTAAATTAGATGGAGGGATATTAGGAGTTGGAAGAAGTGGTGGTAAATTGGATGGTGGAAGATGTATGGTCACATGTTTTTGACATTTGTAGGATAATGGAGGTGGAATGGCAACATATATTTTAGGTATGTGATATGGTTTGTGATGGAAAGTGGTGGACTTAGGAGGAATGAAGGAATTACCAACATCTTTAGATTGTTTACCTTGGGGTGTATATCCAAGGCCTATGAGCGTGGAGGTACTTTGACATGGAATGGCTCCAAAATACCTTATTCATGAAGGCCTAAGCCTTTACTTTGATAGTTCATGTTTTGGAGTATGCGGTGGACAATGGGACTAGGTGCAATTTGGACACTAGACTTGAGTTCTTTATTTGATGGAGGAGGTGAAGTGATGGAAGACAATGGTTGTTGTTCCCCTAGGGGAGAACATTCATGGATGAAAGTGGATAGGCCAAGTGGATATGTTGGTGGATTTGACATGTGGTTGATAGTGGATGTGGAAGGATGATTAGGATCTTGATTATGTCCATGAAGATCCAAGCTATTGCTTTGATCTTCAATGTGTGCTTGGGAGGCATGTGTCTCATCATGACAAGTGGATGGTTGGGGATCATGGGTAGGTGGAATGATAAGCTTTGATCATGAAATTCATAAAGTTTGCCTAATAGGATCATCATGGTTTTCATGATCATAGATGGAACCTTGATCACAAATGGGAGAAGAAATAGGATTAAGTGTGCTATAAATGGGATAAATTTGCTCATGAATAGGGTCATGATCATAAATAATATCTTGATGAAAGAAAATATATAGGTCATGGATGAGTTGAACTTAGAGATGCTTTGATCTTGATTTGGATGAGGGCTTGATATTTCCACATGCTTAGGATTAAATCTTGACATAGCTCATGGTTTGCTTGCATGGAAGCGGATGACTCTTGGATGAGCTCTTGGTCAATAACATGAGAGGGCAATGAACTCATGGGAGGAAAATTTTCAATAGACTCGAGGGGTTGTGGACCACAAGATGGGGTTGAAGAAGTGGACATGGCATTCAAAGGTTATTTAATAGGTTCATTAATGGGTGCTTGACATGGGGATGGTTTATTCCTTGCGAGTAATCCTTGGAGAAAATTGACAAAGGATTCTTTGGTTGATGGATTAGAGCTTGGAAAGTTTGATGGTGGTGTTGGTGGAGGACTAATAGGCTTTGGGATAGGCATTCTATTGGATGGGGATGGAGGACTAGTAGATGGAGTGGTGTATGATTCCAAACTTAAGGTGGTATTTCCCTTGTCGAGAGTATCATTAGAGCTTGAGAATATTTGATCTTGTTTCAAGAGGTGGCTTAGGTTCATGTGTGCTTTTTGTGATGTAGATGGATATGACTATTGGTTGGCATGGAAAGAAGTGGGATAGGTTGATGTGTCATTGACTTGATAGGTGGGTGGATTTGGTTGGATTTGACAAGTGGCTATGAAGTTTTGGGCTTGGGCTAGGAGGTGTTGTATTTGAGGTGATTGCATTTGCTGAAATTTTTGAATGATGGCTTGGAATCTTTGTATGGTTTGTTGGTCTATGGGTTGAGGAATTTGGTGAAATGTTTGGATGAGGTCTTGTAGTTCTTGTGCTAGGATATTTTTCTCTAGTGTTGGGATGGAGTTACATGTGTGTGGAAGTCCTTGATTTTAGTTTGTTCCTCCAAGTATGCCTCAGAATCTACAAGATCCTCATCATCATTAGAAGCAAATTTTGGGTCACCTCAAAGTATGTATGGTTTTGGATTATCTTCATGACTAGGTGAAGGGGCTCCTTGAAGTATAACCTTGGGCTTTAGATTAGGTGCAAGATTGCTAAGGACAAGTACCATTGTGACAAAAGCTTGATCAGGATCAGGGTAATGATGAGGGATGATTATAATAGATAGAATGAAATTGATTAGATGAAGTCGATTAGGATGATTAGGGTATCTTGTCTTAGAGTGAATGCAATGGAAAGAATGTTTAGGAAGAAGTGTTTATGTGTTTGTGTTTATAGCTTGATTTGGCAATTTGCAAACAAAGGATCACACATGAATCACTCACGCAAGACACATAACCAAATTTGAATTTGAAAATAAAATGTTGTGATGATTAAGAAAGCACTTGAAGAAGACACATCAACAAGCCCTAGAACTAGTTAGATAGGTGTGGCCGATTAGGTCTTGCTCTAGGTTGCACAAGTTGACTAAGGAAATGAAATAAAAGTGAAATCCTACCACACAACTAGGAGAAAGGGGTAACCCACCCCTCACCTTCACTTCCCAAAGGTATAAAGTTCTTTGGGGCTTAGCCAAGAGTGACAAGATTCCAACTCCCAAGGAGGGTGTCTCTCAATTCACACCTCGGTTGAGGTCGTCCCTTGGAGTGGTGTGTCTCCAAGAAGGCCTCCTAAGAAGGGTATGACAAAAGCAAACCAAGTGAGGTGTTTTTAATCTCCAAGGTCACCTTGTGGTGCAAGGAGAGAGCACACACACACACACACACACTTGATTCACACTCACACTGGTTAATTGCCCTTAGAAAATAAGATGCGTGTAAACAAACAATACACACACTTGTTCTTTTTAGATCCCCAAGTCAAATGTGTAGGAAGACACTTGTTCATTTTAGACCTGATTTTTGATGTGTGATTGAAGACAAGATTATGTTTTAGAGCCCAAATACAAATGTGAAGACAAGCAGGATGTTCTTTTTAATGCCCAAATTGAAGTGTGTTTGCAAACAATGATTGATTGAAATGAAAAGAGATGAAAAATTAGAATGAAGGCACCCAAAAGTTTTCACTTTCCAATCTGCTGTGTGACTGATCCCAATGCTGTTCCAATGTTGTATGAACACCTACAAAATTAGAAAATGATATTATAATGTAGTAATAAAAAAATAAGCTCATCAGAAAATTAGAATTTCAGATACATGTTTTCAACATAGCCGAAATAGATTCGATTATTTGAAGATATTTTCGATTTGAAAACTAAAAAGTCAAAGAAGAAAATCCTACTAATTTTTTGAGAGCTTTCCAAAAATGTAAAGAAGTCAGAAAAATTCTTTGTTTTGCACCTACAAATGTAGATTTATGAAAAACCTACAGCAGACAAAGATCAGATTTTTTCACACATTATATGAACTTAAAATTAAATCTGTAAAGAATAGACCCCCATTACAATTTCAAGGGATTTCTAGAAATGTAATTTTTTTGAACAATACGCTGATTTGTGCACAGAAACATGATTTTAGAAAAAAATGTAAAATCATGATAACTCCTACAAAAACATTGATAAACACACGATTTTTCTACTGTAGCCTCCTGAGATGATGCACAAGCTACTATGAAAATATTGTAGAAAAATTCAAAGACATTTGAAATATATGATAAAATCTTTAAAACCTAGGGTATTTTCCAAAAATGACAAAAAACTACAACAAAAAATTAATAAAATCTGCAAAAAGCAAGCTAGATCAAAGGATTCACGTTGGGTTCACCAAATGTATTAGGGTAAAAAAAATTAAAGCTAAGATCATAAAAATGAAAGCATTAAACCCTAACAACACAATAAAGCACAAGATAGCATGAAAATCAAAATAAGAAAGCAAATGCAAACCGAATCACCATGCTAAACTTGATTTATCTCCATTGCTCTTCTCAACCCTGCATAGGAATGCATTATTTCGAAGGTTGAAGATGGGAGGAATGTTGTTTGCTCATTTTTGCTGCATAACAGAAGAAATGAAGATGATAGAAGAAAATAGACAGATGAATGATGCAAAGGCTCAATTGAGATTTCGACAGCGTAAAGATACTTGAAACTCAATGCATGAAAATGGCTTGGATAAGGATTAATTTATAGGCAAAAGCTGATGGGATTTGATCGTTAAGATTAAAAGTCAATTGTGTGATGTGTATGGCTAGGATTAAAAGTTGATTTTAGTGCCTATGATGCACATTAAGTGGGGCTAAAAATAGGATGTGAGTGGGAATCTCATAATTTAAATAATAAAATTATTTAAATTATTTGTGCATGTGAAGAGTTGTAGTCATGTGACACATGTTGCAATGTGGTAAAAGTGAGAGATGATGGATTAATATTTAATTTGAATTGTTTTGGGACATGTGAAGAGGAATTAATTAAATAAAGGGGTTTATTTAATTAATTGGAAAGGTGATCAAGTAGGATTTATAAGTGGGATAAGTGGGAATAAGTAATTTAAATAATAAAATTATTTAAATCATGAGAGACAAGTGGCATTTAAATAAATATTTTAATTTATTTAAATTGGTTGATGGAGAAAAATGAGATTAAATAAATAAGATTTATTTAATTTGGTGCAAATGGAGAACAAATGTAATTAAATAAATAAGATTTATTTAATTTGATGCAAGAAGAGGATAAATGGATGAGAGGAATTAGTTAAATAAATATAATTTATTTAACTAATGGGAGTGATGGAAGGTGTCATGAAGGGGACCTAGGACAAAATATGTCGAAATGCAATGTCATAAGATATAGTCAAATTTAAGTGTCTACAACATCTTCAAAAAATAGGCACCTAGAACCAATAATAGACAATTACAAGATAATAATTGTTGTCATATGTTGTCATAGAATCTCTTACACCTTATGATAGTTGTAAGTTGTCATAGATTCTCTTACAAACTCATGACACACGTCATAACAGCCAGAAATACATTTCCGTAAGATAGGCACCAAGATTCTCCACCTCACCTCATTTACTATTTACCAAGATTTCTTGAGCAGTAAAAGTAACTCTATAACAACATACAATAACTAATTAATTACTAAGGCTAGTAAATAATTATTTACCACACTAGTAAAGATAATTTGCTGCTGATGTTGAAACCTTCATCCCTTATGAACAAATTTACAAAATTAAGACCCTATCTCCAAGGATGTTGGAACTCTCCAAAAACCTTGGAACTTTCCAAGAATAGTGGAAATCATGCAATACGATTTACAAGGTTGATTCCACCTTAATCCCAACAATTTGTGTGATGTGGTGGGCACATTTTATTTGATTGGCTAGTGAAGAATGATAGAGAGTGTAGACTATGCTTTATTGCATGCTTTGCTAACTAATATATCTTATGATCCAACAACTTGTGGGAGTTGAAGGGAATTATAAGGTATGAGCTATTGCAATGTCAAGTTCATCTATTCAATTGACCTTCATCAAAAGTTGGAGATCCTATATGAGCTAAGCCAAGTTGTGATAAAGGAAGAACAAGTTCAAGAAGGTGGTTGGAGTTTTAATGGGATTGCTAAGGAGAGTGGATGCATTGGTGGCCTAAGTCAACATGGAAGAGTTTGTAGAGGGAAAATTATATTTGATGGAGTCATGTTCCATGATCTAAAGGTGACAATTGGTATTTTAATGGAGATTGACGATCCCATTTCCATGTGCATGAAACAAGATAGATATAAGTCCTTAAGGCATGGGTGACATTCCACCATTATGTTTGGCTCTAGAGACTAATCTATTTAGATATTGTAGGAGATTGATGTCTATGATTAAAGGAATATTTACCTTATTCTTGCATAGATTCTAATCTAGGAAATATTTACCCACTTGCACAAGAAAGATCAAATTTGATTGTGCATCTTATATATGTAGAGAATTCAATGCCTAAAAGAGGTAGTTGCAATAATGTAATAGAAAATCCAATGATAAATTTTAGAATTTTGACATGTGTCCTTATTATGTGGAGAAATCTTTTGATGTTGAATTTTATAGTTCATGCCATTGATTGTGGACTCTTTCTTGCCTCTTCTTTTTTTATCTTTATCTCTCTTCTTGGAGCTACAAAATTTAATGAGATCTTTTGAGCTAAGGAGGATTTTCTAGACAAATGCTAATCTAAAAACTTTAAGGGGGTGTAAGAGTAGATGACTTCACAAAAACAAAAAGGAAAATAAACAAATTTTTTAAATAGGGTCCTAGGGTAAATCATTTAAATAACATTGATAAGTAATGAGCTACAATTGTAGTTCTATCTATTAGTGTAGGTTTTTATTTTCCTAGTTGGGTTATTTATTTTTGTATATTCCTAGGCTTTTCCTACATATGTTATTAAGCTTTCTTAGGGTTAATTAAGTGAGTATTAGTGTGAGTGGGTGCAAGGTGTTGACATCCTCCATGGGAGTTACACTTGCCTATTTTAGGATATTGTGGTGGAATCTTCCCATTAGTTGTATTTGTCACCTCTCCCCTGTCACATAGTCTATTTATACTCACCTCCTAGCTTATATCTTTCATCTTGAATGCATTGTCTAGTTACTCTACCATTCTTTGCTTTGAGGTCTTAATGTAATTCTATTACATTGACATTTACATCTCTCAAAATCACTATTTTTTTTTATTTTGCATTTCAGTTTATGTAACTTTTAATCTCTCTTATAAAATTCCTAAGTTTTTCATCTTGTTCAATATTTCTAACATGGTAAATTAGAGTGTTTGTTTTGAGAGTTTTAAGTTCATAGATTTCTAATTGAGAAAATGATTTCTTTGTGAGTTCTTGTGAATCTTGTATGCTCTTCTCTTGTATTTTTTCTAACGATCTGGAGAATCAGAATGGATTTAATAAGACCCATTAACCCATTCATCTTGCATACATTTTTTTGTGAGATCAAGTTGATTGCAGTATTTTGGTTTATTAGAAGCATTTTTTGATGTTCCAACACATCCAGGAGGCTCGAGAAAGTCAGAAATGGCTTTTGTTTCATCAGATTTTGAGATCAGGTGATAAATTTATGAACGAGGGTTTCTTGCTCAGATCTAAAGGTTAGCTTATGTTCAGAACATTTTCAGGCCAAAAGGACCATTCCATTGCGTCCAAGAGGTCTTGCAGATGAATTTTTATGTATCATATGCCTAGTTTCGGTGCTAGGAGTCAGAAAGAGAAATTTTTTTGTTGGAAGGCCATTTTGGCCCCTCAACACGCAAATCCATGCATATTTGTGTAAATATTCTACAAAAGATTTCAAATATATATATGTATATATAATATATATATATTTTTGAAAAGGCCTAATGGCTTGTGCTTTAAAACACTTTCTTAAAGGGCTTTGACCCCACGTAGGAGCTTCAACCCCATGTAGGAGCCTTGACCCCTGCAATAGGTCACGACCCCCTTAAAGGTCCACAAACCCCCCTATTAGGGATTAGGGGTGTGGCCTTCAGCCCCCCATCTACCTTTTTTTGGCCTTTGGCCATTTAAAAAAAACATCTTTGCTATTCGATCTTTAAGCCATATGAACCCTTGATCAACTTGCAAAATTTGACCTGTGAAGACCATTGAAACTTCTTTTTCAGCCTATGTGTCCTTAGTTGGCCTTTGTGTCACTTTGAGCTGAGTTCTATCAATTTTCTAAAGTTAGGATTTTTCTATATCTAGTGCCTCCTCTAACTTTGGCGGATTCAGCCAAATCTAGCCCTTCACTATCTTATTTAGAGGTTTTCTAAAATTGGTCAAGGGTTAAATTTATATGGCAAGATCTAAACATGGTGGCACCCCTATTCTAGCGACAGTTTTACTAAATTTGGTAGAGGTTGATTTTTTCTACTCATACCCCCTCTCCGTTGATGATCTTAGATTCAAAGGCAAACTTTTGAGGCCCCATTCTAGGTCACTCTGGCTTTGATTCTTGAGAAATTGTTTTTATTTGGGCTATTTTATTGCACTCTACGTGATGGTGCTAATAGGTTTATGATTTCTATGCATGGTTTTTCCAAAAATTGTAGATTCTCACAGGTGACGCTACATAGTTCTCATTTTTGGAACTTTGGAGACTCATAATTTTCACATACAACCTCAGATTGAGGTAGTTCTTTTTTGAAAGTGGATAATTTTTTGAGTAGATCATAGTGGTGTTTTTAGTTTCACTTGGTTTTATTCTAGTAGTGTAATTTCAACATTCACCTATTTGTTGAGGATTTTGTAAAACATTGAGATCATGTACACTAAGTATTTATTGCTAGTGGCAATTGTAAACACACTAAATATAAAGTACCAAATCATTTTTGCTTGCGAGGTTCTTTGATTGAGTGAAAAGGGGGTTGTCTTGTGTGTGTTCTCTTCTTTTCAACACTTCATTTCTACATTTATTCATCCTGGATCAAACAATAGTGCCCATATTAACTCCTTACAACTACTTTGAGTGGAAATCATGCATGAAAATCTACTTAAGGAAAGCTAGATTGCATAGGATAACAATGGGACTAGAAACTGAACCTGCTAAAGATGAAGATAAGCCTAAGTGGTTTAACAAATTGATGAGGCCTATGGAACATTGTGTTTGTCTATTTCTCCTAGTTTTCTCTTTCACATTAAGTCTTTAAATTCACCAAATGAAATCTTGAAAAACTATAAACACTATTTGGCACAAAAGATTCAATGAGGCATCATATGTTATAAAATGAACTAATTAGTTTAAGTCCAAGCAGTTCTTCAACACAATTCAAGATTTTTTCACAAAATTGAAATCACTAAGGCTTTAGTGAATTGAAAAGAAAGATGAACAACTAGTTCTTGGTATTCTCTCTAAGCTAAGTTCAAAATATTGTGTATTTGTTTCTACCTTCTATTCTACTAAGGCTGCATTTGGTACATAACTCACCATGCCATCTTTGGATGACTTTGCTATCTCTCTCACACGAGAGTAGGATAAGCTAATCCAAATGGGAACTATAAAATCCTCCAAGTCACATGCCCTGGCTTCCAACAAGGCACAAAAGAATATCTATAGGACGAAGTAGTAACAATAAGGATAAGAAACAAAAGAATAGCAAGGAGAAGAAGGATCAGAAACCGGCTACCCTAAAAGCAGCTAATGAGACCCAATATTCTAATGGTGACAAGCCTAAGAAAGAGAAGGTCAAATGTACCTATTTTAAAAGACTCAGTCATGATGAACATAAATGTTTGAAGAAACAAATTGATCACTTGAATCATATTCTCAAGAAGAATAATATTCAGTGTTCCTGAATCTATAAAAAAGAGGTCTAATGAGGGGTCTAACAAGGTAAAGGATAACAACAAGAGGAAAGCAAAGGGAAAGGCCCTTGTAGTAGTTGCTTCACAACCATCCACTTAGGTTCTTGATTTTGGTGCTTCACACCACATGGATTCATCTAAGGAAGAACTTTCATCTTTGGAGTCATGTACTATGCCTTTTATTTTGATGGGTGATGACACTCTTACTGAGGTGTGTGGGAGAGGGTCTATTGATGTGGGAGATGGCACATTCTATAATTTTCTTTGTGTGCCCTCATTATTAGCTAACCTCCTCTCAGTATATCATATCACTCACATGGGTACATGCAAGTGGGTTGAGTTCACTTCTGATTTAGTGGTGATTCATGAGTTGCACATTGGTTCTATAGTTGCAGTTGGGAGAGCATATCATTAGTCACAGATATATTTGTTTTCTCACTTTGTTCCTAATCCTCCTTCGTCCATTTTTCTCACTCATTCAGATGATGTGAGTAGATTATGGCATGAGTGGTTTGGACATCTTAACTTCTGCTACTTGCAACAACTCAACTGGTAGAGCATGGTCACAGGGTTGCCTTCAGTTCAGTTTTCAGGTGGTGTTTTCAAAGGTTGCATTCTTAGTAATCATCCTAAGGAAAATTTTGACAAAAGTAAGGCATGGAGAGCTTCACAGATACTGGAGTTAGTTCATAGTGATTTGGCTGGTCCATTTCCTCATCCATGCTTCAGCAAGGGTGGATTTGTTCTAACTTCATTGATGACTTTTCCTGATATACTTTGGTGTACCTTCTCAAACAGAAGTCTAAGGTATTTGATCACTTTTAGGACTTCAAAATTTTTGTAGAGAATCAATCTAGGAAAGCCATCAAAGTTTTACGCATTGACAATGTTGGTGAATATGCCAACCATCATTTTGACTAGTTTTGCACTTTAGAGGGGATTGATCTATAACATTCAATTCCATACAGTCCTCAATAGAATGGTATGGTAGAATGAAAGAATAGGTCTTTGACGGAAATGGCTATCTTCATGAGTCACTCTAGATCTCTTACACCATAGTAGTGGGTAGAGGCCATTAACTGTGCTTGTTATATTGAGAACCATGTTCCTCACCGAACCTTGAAGAGAGTGACTTCTTTTGAATCTTGGAATGGTTAGAAACCATTAGTTAAGAACTTTTGAGTTTTTGGTTCTCTTGTATGGGACCACATTCTTGCAAATAAACATAAGGCCTTGTATCCACAAACTAGACCTTGCATAATTGTAGGCAATTTAGATGGTGTGAGGGGTTATCAGTTGCTCCACCCTACTACACATGAGTTGTTCATTGAGAGGAGTGTTTAGTTTGAGGAGGGATCTTCGAGCTCAACTCCTATCACTTATCCACCTCCTTCTACTATGACATTAGAGTCACTTGGGCTACATGACAGATATTCTAATGAGTTAGACTCACCTGAGTAGATTCTTGATGATGAGGAGTAGATTCTACCTCCACTTTTAATGTTGAGAGCGATTCAAAGGATTCACCTCATTGCTTTCCTGATCAGCATTCAAAGGGTGATGATTCTCCTCTTGGCTCTCTAACTTCTAGTCCACTTTAGGCTAGATAGACCTGTAGATTGTAGGTGATTGTGTTGGGGATCCATCAGATACTAGGCATACTTGTTCAAAATTCCAAGATGATCCACATGTCTTCATTTATACTGCCTTCGATCCACAATCCTTTTGAGAGGATTTTGGTATTCATGAGTGGGATATAGCTATGCAGGAGGAGTATAGTTCCTTGATGAGGAACCACACTTGGGATCTTGTCCCTATTCCTAAAGGAAGAAAACTTGTTTGATGTAAGTGGATCTATCAGACAAATTTTGTAATAAATGGGTCAGTTAATAAGCATAAGGCTCACCTAGTCACCAAAGAATTCTGCTAGGTTCTTAGGATTGACTGCTTTGAGACTTTTACACTAGTTACCAAAATGAACTCCATCTAACTCATTCTTTCCATTGCTACAACCAATCATTGGGAAGTACACCAGATGGATGTGAAGAATATTTTTCTTCATGGTGACCTTTAGGAGGAGATCTACATGGAGTAGCCACATGGTTTCATTTAGGATTCTTCACTTGTGGGATGCCTTTAGAAGTCTTTCTATGGCCTCAAATAGGCTCCTTAGGCCTGGTATGCCAAGATGCATTCCTTCCTTCTGATAGTTGGGTTCGCTTGGTACTATTTTGATCCCAGTCTCTATGTTTTCCATTAGGATGATTCTCTCTTATTTTTGGTCCTATATGTTGTTGACTTGTTGATCACAAGGAGTTCTTCATCCCCCATTGGGGTAGTCAAAACTACCCTTCATGACAAGTTTTTAATGATTGACTTGGGCTTGTTGCATTACTTTCTCGAGATTGAGATCTTCCAGTCTACTTCTGAGATCACACTCAAATAGTTCAAGTATGCTCTAGATGTGCTCTTGAGGTTTCATATGGCTGACTATAAGCCTGCTCCAATTTCCTTCCTTTCTAGAGTCAAACTTGGGGCTCAGTGTTCTTCACCATTTTTTGATATCACTTTGTACTGATAGCTTGTTGGGGGTTTCATTTATCTGAGTCATACGAGACTTGACATTTCATATGTTGTAGGTATGGTTTCTCAATTCATGTAGGAACCCCATGAGTTGCACTAAAAAGCAACCAAGCAAATCCTTCGCTACATTTAGGGTACTCAAAATTTTTGGATTCACTACATAGTGGGCCACATTGATCTTACTTGGTGGGCTGCACAGATTCAGATTGGGTAGGTGATTCTTAGGATCACAAGTCTACTTCAGGTTACATCTTCTCACTTGGTCTAGGTCATGTTTGTTGGTTGAGCAAGAAGTAGTATTCTAAATTTATCTATCTTCTATCGAGGCTAAGTTCGGGGGTTGTGCATGCCACCACTGAGGCCATCTGGCTTCAAAATCTTCTCATTGAGTTTAGTATCTAGATCAAATGGCCATTTGTCATATTTTATGACAACCAGAGTGCCATTTAGATACATAGGAATCTGGTCTATCATCAGTAAACTAAACACATTGAGGTACACATGCACATCTGTGAGCTCATCCATGGCCACGTTGTTGACCTTCGAGACTATCCAACTTTCAAGTAGGTTGCTGATATCTTCACCACACCCTTCACCAAAATCAAGTATCTTTATCTACGAGATTTTTTGGGGGTGCGGGAGGCTTCATCTTCTGGGAGTTTCTTAGTCCTCTCATTCAGAGTCTTAAATTTCTCCACTATGGGGGGTCTCTTCTCTCTCTTTTCTAGGGAGGCTTCTTCTCTTTGGGGGGATTTTCATGTACATGGGTACCTCATTAGTCTTCATTTTCCAAGACCCATATTTTCACCCACCTAAGTTGTGCTTAAGGGGGTGTTAGTGTAGGTTTTTATTTTCCTAGTTGGGTTATTTATTTTCCTATACTCCTAGGTTTTTCCTACACATGTTGTTAAGCTTTCTTAGGGTTAATTAAGTGAGTATTAGTGTGAGTGGGTGCAAGGTGTTGCCATCCTCCATGGGAGTTACACTTTCCTATTTTAGGCTATTGTGGTGGACTCTTCCCATTGGTCGTATTTTCCTCCTCTCCCCTCTCTCATAGTTTGTTTATACTCACCTCTTATCTTGTATTTTTCATATTGAATGCATTGTATAGTTACTTTGGCATTCTTTGCTTTGAGCTCTTAATGCAATTCGAACACATGGGCATTTGCATCTTTCAGAATAACCAATTTACTTTTATTTTGCATTTCAGTTTATGTAACATTTAATCTCTCTTATAAAGTTCATGAGTTTTTCATCTTGTTCAATATTTCTAACGCTATCTAGAATAAAGTGTTGAAATAATAAAGAATTAAAATAATAAAATAATTGTACTCAACTCTAATCTAGATGATGGAATGAGTAGTGAAAGTGACACAGGAGTATCCAGAGGTGTAGAGCAATCTTGCATCACTAAAGAACAATTTTATTTTTTCTATTTGTTTCAAATTTGGTTTTGTAGATACCCATTTGCTTGAATAATTATTCAAAACCTTCAAAGTTTCCAAAAATTCTAAGAATACTAGGACTTACTAGTTTTAGTAACCCTATATTAGAGAAATGGTTGGGTCCAAAATTTTCTGCAAGGATTTGGAATAGAAATATAAGCATTATTGGTAAATTTCAGCCCAAGATCATGTCTAAGATATTAAAGCTTTAGTTTTTGAGGTTCTCAAAAAAGGTTCTAGAATCAAATTTGAAGCACTTAGACATTCCTAAACGGCCCAAGAATTGGCCAAAAATCAAAATGTCCCTAAACAAGAATTTTGTGCTTCAATTTTTTGTGAGCTTTCCAATGCATCAAATAGTTTGTCAATCGGATGCCCAAATCAAAATTTATGGCCTCCGGATGTTGGGCCTCCCATTTATGAAAATGTAAAAACCTATCGGACATAGAAAATGGATGTTAAGGGATGCTACACATGTTCATGGGTATTTTGAAACGTCATAATACATATTTTATGGTATATAATTTGGGTGCTACTTTTGGGTGGTTTTAGCTCATGGTTTTGTAATGTTGTTTGACGGTTTCATATATTGTATCTCCTATATATTAGGTGCTTGAGATAGAGGTTGTGTGGGGGGAGTATGAAAGATGTTGAATTGTCTTTGGATCTCTAGTTGGAGATATTCTTATGGAATATTTATTTGCAAGTGTATTGTAATCTTGTTGAGATTTCTGAGTAATATATTGAGTGGCTTTATGAGGTGCAGTTTTCTCCTAAAAGGGTTTCCACATGTAAATCATTATGTTTGTGGTTTGATGCTTATAATTTGTTGTTGTGATTGTGTTGGGTGGAGTACACCCTCATCAAGTCATATCAGAGCAAGGGTTCATGAGAGTGTAGACAAATTGCCGACCATGAGGTAGTTTTCACTAGGACCTAAGGTTGTGGGTTTGTTGTAGAGATCAAAATGCCTCCATAAAGAAACCATGGTGGCAAAAATGCTTTGAAAAAAGAGGCTTTTAGAGCCATGCAAAGGCAAATCAATGCATTGCAAGAGGAGTTGCGAAGAGGGTTTGAGTCAAGAATAAGGGAAGAAAGTGAAGATGAAGCTAAATGAGAAGAGCTATTCAAGGAAGAACAAGATGATGTTGGAGATCCTACACAAGTTAGGTTATTAAGGACCATTTCAAAGATTGAAAAGAGGCTTAGGATTGAAGTCTCTACCTATTTTAGGGATCTGAATCTAGAAGAGCTTATTGATTGGATAAATGATATGGAGGAATATTTTGAGCATGAAGATGTGGATGATCCAGAATGGGTCAAATTTGCAAAAAATAAGTTGAAGGTACATGTCAATATTTGGTGGAAGGAGGTCTAGTTAGAGATAAATAGAAGAGAGAAAGGAAAGATTACCAGATGGGATTGGATGGTGGTGTTGACTTTTTCCCAGACTGGATGCTTATTCCCAGATTTCCCTACAAGGTAGCCATCAGTGATCAACAGGATCTCTGGGCCAGGGGGTCAACAGTATAGGAGATAGACTCTATATTTTATCTCCTCTTCTTCTTCAGGCTCTGCAAGCCTAGGGGGGTATTCCCTACTCAACATCCATGAGGATATGCATACAAGGCTGGGATGTTGACAGAAAGCAGATAGTCCTCCTGTAAGTAGACCAAAACTGAATGATAAGAGCAAAGGGGCTAGCTTTGGGCCTATTAGCAGTTGTAGACAGAGGACTGAGGATCCTAAACTAACACTAAAGTCCTAATGGTTGTTTTTAGATTTTGCTTTGGAGTTTAAGTGTGGATGCAAAGCTGGATATGGTTATAACACAAAACAAAGCATGATTGGTGCCTATCCAGGGCCTGGAGTCAGTAGACATACACCTGTGAATGATCAGCATGAACAACTAAAACTGGATTTCAAGGGGATGTGTGTGATACCTGCCTTACAGGCATCTCCCAATACAAAGTGTTAGGTTATCTCTACTTATGGTATCCCTACTGCAGTGTACCCTTCCCAATGTTCAACCTGAAAACAGTTTAATCTACCCCTTGAGTAGAAGTCAGAAGATCAGACAGTCAACATAGGAATTCTATGCTCTAGAATCTAAACATTACCAAACATCCAGATTCAGAAGAAGAATACATGCAATACTGGAGACAGAATTAACACAACACATGCCAAACAGCATTTCTCATATAAGTTTAATCATGAAATCAGTGGGTTCATGCCAAAAACAAACAACAAGAGATACATAAACTCATAGGTAAGCTGTACAGAGCAACCAGATCAGCTTGTTATGCATTACAGAGCCAAAATCATCAACTTTCAACAACCTTCAAATGAGCAAGACCACCTGCTTATAACAGCCAGGTAGGTGCTCAACAATAAATTACATGGTTGACCAAAATTTCGCCAGATACACAGTATCAGGAAAATGGCGCTCAAACACAACCAGATTGGCGCCCAAACTTGAATGCAGCAGGTAGGGGAGGAGACAGGAAGATTTCTCGAGCCCTGCGCTCCTGTCTGCTGATTGACACCTCCAGTCGGGTACAAGATCGACCCATGCCATCGCCCATACCTCTGCAACAATCGCCATTAATGGCGCACCAACCCGCGGCCTTGGGAAGATCATCAAATCTGCAATCGCAACCATTTCCCGCCGAGATTCATCATCATGATGTTTGAAAATGCAGGATAACAATATCCCACATGCACCCCGCGATGACCTCAAAAACACTTTATATACTAGGTCATGAGCACATATCATGTCGGTGCTTTTGCTCCTGACGACACTAGTATATAACCTCATCATCATCATCCTCCAGCAGCATGATATCCTATTGTTCGAAATATCACCCTGACGTCATCATGATATTTGAAATATACCCTTCATGATAATCGGCACAACCTGATCCTTCGGAGGAACATCCTCCTGCTGAGCTTATAACAAAAGTCTGGCTGATGAACATCCTGATGATATCATCATCATATACTGCTGACGTCATCATCATATCTGCCTACTGCGCACCTCCTCATATCCAGATGACGTCATCATCATGTTTGCAAATATCAGGAGGTCTCTTCAAGATGATCAGTTGTTAGAAATATAACCCCCACGGACCTTGATGACGTCATCATCATATTAACATCATCATGATATTCGGAAGACAACCGGATATTTGGAAATATCCTCCTGACGTTTAAGCATCAGGTTGCACTGTAGCTCCACTATAAGATCGGGGCGATAACTGAATATGATGATGCTGCTTGAAAAGATCACCCCCCGGAGATAATGCGCGAAGCCAGCAGGTGGATATCTCCTTGATATCAACATCATCATGATGTTCGAACAAACATATATCCGGGTGATATGAAAATATCACCCCCTTCCTTCGAGAATATCATGATGCAGATAGGCAGAAAAACAAATATCACCCTGATATACGGATGACGTCAGCATCATCAGGATGAGAAACAAAGAACAAGAAGTGATACAACATCATCAGGATGATATTGACTAAGATCATCCTGACGTTCAAAATATGATGACCCTAGTGAATATCGGGTCGCACTTAGAACTCTTCAACAACATCATCAGGATGATATTAACCAAGATCACCCGATGATAAAAATATCACCCCGGCGAAATATCATGAAGGCAGAAAATATGATGACCTCCACAAGCAGCAGGATGATAACTGGAAATATCATGATGATGACGACCCTTAGGAAAAAACAAGTCAGGTCGACAACTTAGAGAATAACCCCTTCACGATATCGGGGCAACATCGTCATCATGTTTGAGCAAGGTGATATTCGGAAGATCACCGGATACTTGAAAAATCACCCCCGCAAGCAACTGAGGGCGCACTGTAGCTCACCAGTATCATCAGGATAATAAGCAAATATCACCCGACAGTTGAAATATGATGATGACGATGAGAAAAACAAGCCGACGAAGAACATGCTGATGAAGATCATCATCGAAGACAATATGATGATGACGACCTCCTCCTCAGAAAAATATGATGCTGCAGTTGAAAAACGCTGAGGAGGTGCAACACTTAGAAAAATTGGGCAAGAAGATGAAGGCTTCAGATGAAGAAACCTCCTGATCATGACAAATCAACCCCAGGTCAAAATGAGTGCTAACAGGTGGACAAACTAAAGAAGAAGTTCATTCCTGTGGACTATGAGTTGGAGTTGTTGAAGAAGTTAGCAAGGTAAAAAGTCTTTTAAGGAGTACACAAAATATTTTTATGATTATTATTAGAATAGGCCATGTAGAGGCCAACAAGGAGAAGGTAGCCCATAACATTAATGGGTTGAGGCCAAGTATTCAAGAGGAGTTGAGCTAGATCAGAATGACCACCATAGAATATGCATACCAATTTTCTTTGAAGATGGAAGAGAAGTTGAATATAATATTTGAAAGAAAGCAAAGATGAAGAGGTCATGGTGGAAGGACTGGTGGGAGATCCTATGGAGGCTGAAATGAATATTAAAATAAAAGTGAAGAAGTAGGCACCAATCAAAATCAGAAAGGAGATAATGCCTATTGCCCTCATGACCAAAACAATGGCAAGCAAAGAGGAAGAGGAAGATAAAGACCTAGGAAAGGAACTAGAAGAGGAGGTTTCAGAGAAACTTGTTTCCAATGTGGAGAAGAAGGACATCAAGCCTACGAGTGTCCCCAACATCAAGGAAGGACAAATAGAAGACTTGAAGGTAATGCATGAGTTGTACATGTAGATGAAGATGCGTAGTCTGAACATTCTAAAGATACTAAAAGGGGAGAAACCCTAGTTGTTAAAAGAACCTTGTTAACTAAGGAAAAAGAGATAGATGAAAAGAAGAGTTTATCCTGAACAAGGTGCAAATGTGAAGGTAAGTGTTGTGATATTATTATTGACAGTGGAAGCATTGATAATCTTGTATCAAAGGAGATGGTTAACAAGTTGAAGTTGAGAAGGAGAAGGCATCCACATCCATATTGGATTACATGGTTGCAAAAGGACCATAGAGCTTTGGTCAATGAGTAGTGTTTAGTCAAGTTCAAGATTTGAGGCTACCATGATGAGGTGTTGTGTGACATCATACCGATGGATGCAGGTCATATGCTACTGGGATGGTTGTGGTAGTATGATAGACCTATGTTGTGAATGATGGCCATGCAAGCACCTATTCCCTAAGGAAGGATGAAGTTTGTCATAAGTTGAATCCCTTGAAGGAGGTGGAAGAAAAGGTATATAGTACTACCGAAATTTTCTTGGTAGATGGTAGGAAATTTTTGGATAGTATAAAGCGCAAGCATCATTACTTTGCATTGATCCCTAAGATTAGCCAGTAGAAATGTGAAGATGTACTAGTAGAAGTCTCAGCTCTATTGGAAGAATTTAAAGATATTGTCTCTAATAATGTACCTGAAGGTTTACGATTGGTGAGGAAGATAAGTCATCAAATGGATTTGATACCAGGAGCTAGTTTTCTAAATAAGGTAGCCCATAGAATGACTCTTGTAGAGAATGAAGAGTTGAACAAACAAGTTCACAAGCTATTAAGGAAAGGACTAATGAGGGAGAGCCTAAGTCCATGTGTGGTACCTGTAGTACTAGCACCAACAAAATATCCATGAGAGTGGAGAATGTGTACAGATTCTTGAGCCATCAACAAGATCACGATCAAGTGTGGATTTTCATTGCTAGAATGGATGACATAATGGATTGTCTAAGTGTAGCCAAGTACTTTACAAAGATTCATCTAAAGAGTATATATCACCATATCCAAATTAAAGAAGGATATGAATGGAAGACAACCTTCAAGATTAAGGAGAGAATGTACAAATGGTTAGTCATGCCATTTGGGCTAACCAATGCACTGAGCACATTCATGTGGCTCATGAACGAGGTACTAAAAGAGTTTTTGGATAAACTTTTCATTGTTTATTTAGATGATATTTTTATTTTCAATAAGACTTTGGAGGAACACTTGATGCATGTTTGAAAAGTTTTTGAGAAGTTGAGGGAAGAAAAGTTGTTGATTAATCTAAAGAAATGTAGTTTTGTGAAGAAGGATTTGGTATACCTAGGATTTGTTAGCTTAGTTAGGATCTTAAGATGGATCTAGAGAAAGTAAGGTCTATCTCAGCTGCTAAGTTTCTTAAGATGGATTTTATGAGCTTTCCAATGCATCAAACAACTTGTCAATCGGATGCTCGGATCAAAACTTATGGCCTTCAGAACTTGGGCCTCTCATATTTGAAAATGTAAAAACATGTTGGACATATAAAAGATATATTAAGGGAATCTACACGTGTTGATGAGTATTTTGACACATCATAAGATATCTGTTATTGGTAGATAATTTTGGTGCCACTTTTGGGTGGTTTTAGCTCATGGCTTTGTAATACCATTTGATAGTTTCATATATTGTATCTCCTATATATTAGGTGATTGAGATAGATGTTATGTGGGGGGACTATGATAGATGTTGAGTTGTCTTTAGATCTCTAGTTGGAGATATTCTTATGGAAGCTTGATTTGCAAGTTTATTGTAATCTTGTTGAGATTTCTGAATAATATATTGAGTTGCTTTTCAAGGTGGGGTTTTCTCTCGAAAGAGTTTTCCTATATAAATCATTGTGTTTGTGGTTTGAAGCTCATAATTTATTATTGTGAGTGTGTTGGGTGGAGTACGCCCTCATCAAGTGATATTAGAGTAAGGGTTCCTGAGTATGTAGATAGATCATTGACTATGAGGTAGTTTACACCAGGACCTGAGGTTGTGGGTTTGTTGTAGAGATCAAAATACCTCCATGAAGAAGCTGTGGTGGAAGAAATTATTTGACAGAAGAGGGTTTTAGAGCCCTACAAAGGCAAATTGATGCATTGCAAGAGGAGCTGCGAAATGGGTTTGAGCTGAGAATAAGAGAAGAAAGTGAAGATGAAGCTGAAGAAGAAGAGCTATTTGAGGAAGAACAAGATGATGTTCTAGATCTTGTGCAAGTTGTAACATGCCATATCATACTACTTGGAATTACTCACACAAATTACTAAGGAGTAAAAGAACATGATAAACATGAGTGAAATATACATTTTTTTTAATGCAATATTTCTTAGAAATAAAAGCATATCTTTTCTAAATATTTTTCAACCTTGAAATTTAATATATTCAAAGATAAATTATAATGATAAAATTTCATTTTACATTTACAAATACATTGCACTTGGAAAAGAATAATCTTACATCATAACATGAAATTTTAACATATTGAATACTATCTTTGGAATCTTGATAACTATTGTTTAAGTTTTAGTGAGTCTTCTGCTATAGAGGGAGAGCATTATCCAAGTGCTTTACCTCTAACCACAGACTAGTGGTCTGCCACACACCTTCCTTCCAGGAAGTGGCCCTACCCTTCATGAAGATTATAGACATATGGATCTAACAAGTTGCCATCTGATTCCTAGTGTTGTGCCCTGTGTAACTCAATCAACCATACAACTCTAGATGATCTTCTAGCTAAGTATGATCTTCCCGATAGGTTACACTATCTATACACTATGAATCGACTAATTCATGTAGAGACAAATGCATCACTTTGGCCAAAGTTTCTATATAAATAGTCATTTATAATAAATGTGCAGTTGTGTGTTCACACACCTCTAATTTGAGTTGAAGACTATCTCATCCTACAGTTTGGCTTATATAGATAGTATTTCTAGGCATAATTGTCTTGACTGAAATTCTCATAGTCAACTGACTTTACATTTAATGCCAAATCTAGAATATCCACTAGTATAAGTTTTTTGAAGAACTAACCTCTTAGAGGGTTCTTTGTGGCATTCTTCCACACATAAGAGTTTATGACTTCATGTCATTCTACTCATCAACTCAGGATTAAGCACTCTTGTTCTATAAGTCATATTCTGACTTCAACAAGATATCAATAGACTTTATCAAAAGCATCTTAGAGCTATCTATTCTATAATATCTTAGTCTGTGGTTTTTTTTGACTCTTATACTATTGACCACAAAATACAAAGGACTAATACAAAGTCATAGTCCTACTAGAGAGTTTTTAAGTTTATCTAAACCATTCTCTTTAACCCAAACTCAATGATGTATCAAAATACTCTAAGGAAAGTTTATCATATAGAGACAAAGACCTCTAGTCATTTTTAAACCACTTAAACATTTGTTGACTTTACATCTCTAAAGAATTATGTAAAACATAAATCATCAAGTATATCCTCATTACATAAAATATTAATGAATACTATCATTATTATATCTGATTTATGAAATAAGTCAATCTTTTTGTCTACAATAGTGATAATTCAATGTCTTTGAATCTCTTGATTTTCACAAGTTTATTGACCATTTGAAGATTATGGTCTCTCGTGTTTCATCCTAGAGTTAAAATAACAATACTATCTTGATGTGGTTTGTACATAAGATATGATATCACCTCTCTTTGTGTTTTGTCAATATCGATATCATATCTTTATTTCTAAAATAAAAGATTAGATATCACATAACCTTTGATAAATCATAATAACATTTATACTTAAAAGTATTAGAAACTAAAGACCTATCTCAATCTAACTTTCTATATTACTATAAGATTCACTAATAAAGTCTACATCAATTTAGTCTCAACCTCTAATGAATAGTTTGTATTATGATACTACTGAGATAGTAAAGAGATAAGACAACTATACACTAGGCTTCGAAATTTCTTCTAAACCTTAAAATCATCCAATATAAATAATACTCATTCATCTAAATATAAAAGACAAACACTAATACTGCAAGGCTACTATGGAAATGAAGGAACAAATAAAAGTATCTAATAGACAACCATTGGTAAGTAAACATGAATAAAATACTATCAACGTTTATGTATAATACCATACTTCCATTCGACCTACAACGAATACAAGTTTCTAAATACTAAACTCAACAATCCCCTAGTCTTTCAGCCTACATAGTTCAATAGCCTAAGATAGTATAAGAAAAATCTTCTATCCTATTGGCCTACAAACTAAGTATAGAAAAATAGACTTATAATCCTTGAAGGTCTTATATCTTAACAAATAATAAGATAACTATGTTATCTACATATTTTTACTAAAGAAACTATAATATAGAATGCAACCATGACTATTTCTAGTCTATTGTGCATAATATGATATTCTAAGTTCTCTCAAACTATGACTTCTACAGAATAAGAGAACATATTTCTGACTACAACACAATAATAATACACCAAATATAATTGCAAATGAAATGATGGTGTCATTATAAGGCATTCATACCTCTCAAGCCATCAATATTAGTGCTTGAGATTTCTCTATTTTATCCTCTAACTATGTAGACTCGACACCACATATTCCTTTGAGTTTTTCCCACTCTAAATCTCTGTGGGTTTCCTTATAAGATACCACTCACAATCCTTATCATAGTACTCATAAAAAGTCTGATATCATTTGAAGATATCCTCATTTGTGATTCGATGTACCTAACTCTTAATTATACCATTTCGTAAAAGACCTCCACACTCCACCTTCTTCCGGAGCCTAAGGCAGATTCTATGCCTAATAACATGCTTTGAGAGCATGCAACAAAGTGGAGTTATTGGTCCTTTATGACCACTCTCCCATACTCCTCCTTAAATTCTCCAACGACATGGAGATGGGAGTCTAGTACTCCATAATTACATGGAGAGGTTTTGGTTTCATAAATGCTATCATTCCATGATGCAAAAGAATCTCTTTGAAATAATATTGTAAGTATAACTTATAAATAATATTTAAATAAATAATAAAACATCATCATAGTGTAGCTATATACAATGTATCCTCTCGTTGATCCAAACACTTGGCAAAATACAAGAATGCAGTCGAGATATACTCCCCCTCTCTATTTTGCATAAACACAAACAAAATTAAATTATCAAATGAAAACTTATTGGAAAACACTGATAATGAATAGTTTTATCACTAATATTAATTAGTTATAACAATACTATAATTAAATCATGTAAAGAAGAATAACGACTATCGACTATATCCTATTGATGGTCATTTTATCTTATAGGGTTTTTTGATAAAAAAACCTAAGCCAAAAGATGTTGACAACAAATTGACGATTGTCAAATTGAAACCAACTTAGACCAAAAGAGATGAACTTAATCTACCAAACTTAATGAGGGTTCACTAATAGTACAACTACAAGACTTAGATGGAAATAACATGTCCATATCCATACGTCTATTCACTTCTCTCCAATGATACTCTCCCTCTCTTTCTTGGAGGGTGGAAAACTTGTTTTCCTTGTTACATCTTGTAATCAACCAAACTAGGATAATTGCATCATTAGTTACTTCATATATCTTATGAATAAATAATCATGACATCACATAATCACATGTCTAATTATATGCATATAAACTCAAACTCATAAAATCGTTGATTTATCCTAACATTTTCCTTAAACATCAAATCATTAAAACCATGCAAAATTATCTTCTTATGGCATACAAGTAAAAAGTAAAACATAGTCAAAAATTAGGGATGTGACACAAGTTAGGTCGTTGAGGGCCAATTCAAAGGTTGGAATGAGTCCTAGCATTGAAGTCTCTACCTATTCTAAGGATCTAAATCTGGAAGAGCTTATTGATTGGATAAATGATATGGTGGAATATTTTGAGTATGAAGATGAGGAGGAACTAGAACAGGTCAAGTTTGTAAAAATGAAGTTGAAGGGCCATGCCAGTATTTGGTAGAAGAAGGTCTAGTTAGAGAGAAATATAAGAGAGAAAGAAAAGATTAATAGATGGGATCGAATTGTTGATAAACTAAACAAGTAGTTAATTCCTTTGGACTATGAGTTGGAGTTGTTGAAGAAACTACAAGGATTAAGGAAAGGTAACAAGCTTGTTAAGGAGTACACAAAAGATTTTTATAAGATTATTATTAGAATAGTCCATGTAGAGGCCAACAAGGAGAAGGTAGCTTGTTACATTAATGGGTTAAGGCCAAGTATTCAAGAGGATATAAGACAGATCAGAATGACCACTATAGAAAATGCATACCAGTTTTATCTAAAGGTGGAAGAGAAGTTGAATAAAAGATTTAAAAGCAAGCAAAGAAGAAGAGGTCATGGAAGGACTGGTGGGAGATCCTATGGAGGTTGAAATGAATATCAAAAGAAAAGTGAAGAAGCAGGCACCAATTGAAATCAGAAAGGAGATAATGCCTACCATCCTCGTGACCAAAATAATGGAGACAAAAGAGGAAGACAAAGACCTAGGCAAGGACTTGGAAGAGTATGTTTCAGAGGAACCTATTGCCATTGTGGAGAAGAAGGACATTGATCCTATGAGTATCTCCAACATCAAGGAAGGACAAATAGAAGACCTGAAGGTAATGCATGAGTTGCACATGTAGATGAAGTTGTGTAGTCTGAGAATTCTAAAGATGCTAAAAGGAGAGAAACCCTAGTTGTTAGAAGAACCTTGTTAACTAAGCAGAAAGAATAGATTAGAGGAAGAGTTCATTCCGTACAAGGTGCAAATTAGAAGGTAAGTGTTGTGATATTATTATTGATAGTGAAAGCACTGATAATCTTGTCTTAGAGGAGATGGTTAACAAGTTGAAGTTGACAACGAGAAGACATCCACATTGATATTAGATTGAATGGTTGTAGAAGGACCATAGAGCTTTGGTCAATGAGTAGTGTTTAGGCATGTTCAAGATTGGAGACTACCATGATGAGGTGTTATGCGACATCATATCGATGGATGCATGTCATATGCTATTGGAAAGCCCATGCTAGTATGATAGGTGCATTATCCATGATGTCTATGCAAACACCTATTCCTTAACAAAGGATAGAGTTCGTCATAAGTTGAAGCCCTTGAAAGAGGTGGAAGAAAATGTATGTAGTACTGCCAGAATTTTCTTGGTAGATGGTAAGAATTTTTTTGATAGTATGAAGCACAAGCATCATTGATTTGCATTGATCCCTAAGATGAGCCCAAAGAAATGTGAAGGTGTACCAACAAAAGTCTTAGATCTATTGGAAGAACTTTAAGATATTGTCTCTAATAATGTACTCAGAGGTTTACCACCATGGAGGAAGATAAGTCATCAAATAGATTTGATACCATGAGCTAGTTTACTAAATAAGGCAACCCTTGAAAGTGTCAACATGAAGAGGTCGATAATGAGAAAGAAGGTGAGAAATATAGAGTTGGTCAAGTAATGAGAGAGGCTGAAAGAATGAAAAGTATAAGTTGTGAGTAAAAGACCGATGTGGAGAGGAGGCCGATGTGGCGATAGACAGTTGGGAGAATAGCCAGAGAGAAGAAAGTTGAATGTGGCCAAGGGTCATATAGCATAGATCAGAGATGTGGTAAAGGATGATAAGAGGCCAATAGATTAAGGTGTAGATGTGATATTGAATAGTTTTGTGATGTTTTGTAATAGAGGTAAAGTTGATAAATGAAATAAAAGATCAATCTCTTATGCATTAAATTTCTATATTTTATGGACAGCTCCTGTAGCTGGTGATGACTAAATCTGAATTCATGTAATTCATGTCTTGAATGTGTTGCATGTTAGTTCCTATCACCATTTTGACAGTAATCTGTAACATTCCTTTGGACAAAGGTAGAAAATTTGTTAAGAATTAGAGATAAGTGGATGACCATGCCATCAGATTGGCATCATTAATGAAGAACTGTGTAGGTGTTTAGAATGTGTGCTATCAGATTGGTATCAGAGTGAGGTTGGTCTTGAGTGCTAAGTAGATCACCAAAGAGAGGCAACTTAGCCAAAACTATGAGTGTGGGTGTGTAGCATCAAAAGACTGGGCAGAGTGAAAAAGAGAGAAGCCCTAGGTGAGGTGTCTGAAAGATGAAAGAAGATAGAATGGTGTAGAAGGAGATAAAGAAAGAGAGTCTCATGAAGAGAGACAAAAGAAAAGAAGGCAAAAGGATGACAGATGAAGAATTCAAAATAGAATTGGTAGAGTTGAGGAGAGATTTGATGTTGGTTAAATAATGGTATGAAGAACAAGACCAAGGATATTATTGGGTTTGGCCAATGAGTAAGAAAGTGAAATGGCCAGTAAATGAGATTATTGACAAGAGGAAAAGGCAGAGTATAAAAGCCTTAAGAAAAAAAGATAAGAAAGAAAAGAGTACCCATAGAGATTGGGACAGTAGAGAGTTTCCATTGGAGCAACATAGATCAGAAGAGGTCAAGAGAGTTCTCATTGAAGAGAACAAGAGAAAAGAGAAAGAGGAGAAGGTGTAGCAGATAGTACTTGAGAAGAAGAGAAATGGAGAAGGAAGAATGTCCATGAGGAGGGCATTGAAAGAGACATTGTGGTCCCTCATTTTATTTGCTAATGTTATGTATGCAGATTTGTATGCAGGTATAAAGAAAGTGATGCTGAAGGTTGAGGATGAGACCTTGAAGATGGTGAAAGTTGGAGCAAGAATAGCTCCTGAAGAAAGAATGAAAGATGTGAATGAAGAGAGATTGATGGTAGAAGAATGCCAAGAAGAGTTTGTAGCAGAGGAGCATTACAGAGTGCTTGAAAAAGAAGAGGAGATTGATGCTAGAAATGTCTAGTTTGATAAAGATGAAGAGGAAATCATAGAGTTTCATGATGCTTGTGAAGATGTTGCAATAGCAGCACAAGATGCTTATGAAGGAGAAAAGTTGAAAAGCCAAGAAGCCGAAGGTGGATGCAATTTGGGATAACAGGTCCTTACACAGAAGGATGAAGGTAAAATTGCTATTTTTGATCATGCATGTAGAAATGAGAGTATGGATAGGCAAGTTGATAAGGAAAATAAATTGGAGAATGTAAATGTGATTGAGGATCATGGATATGTATTGCCATGTTGGTAAAAGAAAAAGATGGATAAAAGGCAACAGTTGGGTTGTAAAGAAGTGAATGCCTTTGATTATGTTTATGCTAACAAGCAAGTGCAGAAAAAAGAGGAATGTGTAGATGAATAAGTGGTAGTATGATGGAAGGTTGAGTTGGCTAGCAAAGAGGCCTAGAGAAAATGATTGGAGAATGAAGACAGAACAAGTGAAGAGAAGCTCGAGAGCAGCAAATAGAGGACATCAGTCTAGTGACAAAGTGTAGGTGGTGAAGCAGGCAACAACAAACAAAGGTGTTGTAGAAAAGACAAAGGATTGGAGGCATGAAAAGGATAAAAAACTCCTAGAAACTGGAAGCATGATGAATCTAGTAGAAGATGGCAAGAAGAGAAGAAGCATACAGTGAAGTTGCAGCAAGAGAAGCCAAGTGTAGGCAAGGTAAGAGAAAAGAAATCTAATTTTTATAAAGCTTTGAATGAAATCCATGATAATGAGGAAAATATGAGAAGATTATTAGATGAAAAAGAGATAAGGAGGAATAAATATTTGAGAAGGCAAGAATGTAGGCAAAGGTAAATTGCAAGAAGTAGGTATGATAGAAGAGAGGAAAAGGGGAATAGAAGAGTTGTTTGGAGGAAGAAGACACCAGAGGTATGTGTCAAAGATGCAGATTTGAATGTGAGAATAGTTGCATATGAAGAGGATGATAGTGGAATAGCCATAGTTCTAGAAGAAGAAGACAAATGAAAGAAGAATGAAAGTAAGGAAGAAGATGGAGCAGCAAAAGAAAGCATAGAAGAAGATTTGTGGAAGCAACTGGCAGCCATTGAGCAAGAATGGGATGAAAAGATTAAAGGTGTGAGCATGTGTAGGACAATGGTGAAGATTGAAGACCATGATGCAAAAATGGTTGCAGAAATAAAGAATGAAGGTGATGCAGATTTGGAGTGTGAGATAATAAAAGATGAAGTTGAAAATGATGTGGTGTTGCAGCAATTGATCATGAAGGAAGAATGGTTGGAAGATATGATAGATGAATAGATGGTGGATGATATAGTAATGGTGAGTATCGACAATGCAATAGATGTTGTTATAATTTTTCTAGTTGATTATGACTTGTTTAATGCAAAGAGAATTCGAGATTGGGGATGGATTCTAAGTGATGTAAGCAGCCATGTAAGAGTAGCCCACAGTGTTGCACAAAAAGGTGGGAAGATTGAAACATATGAGCAAGAAAGATTATGGAAAAGGCAGAAGAAAATATTTGTTTAAGTTTGCAGAGGAACACATGTGCTGGAGCACATGATTTTTATCTCCTGGGGAGTTTGATGCAGGGGCATCCGATTGAAAAATTTGAAAATTATCATTGGCATTTGATTTTTGGTTTTTATGTGTGGGTCAAGTGACAGAAGCTGAGGAAGGAAGCTCCTATCGCCAAAGCGACAGGAACAATAATAATTATTTATTAGTTTCTTAAAAGTTGAAAAATTGGTGAAGGTGGTGACTATTACAAGAATAGCTATTTTGAGAAGGTGACAACCGTTATGAGTTAGTGGTGACAGAAGGAAGGTTTCCTTTTTCTAATTATAGAACAATGGTGATGGAGGAGTGGTGAGTATAGGCTACATGCATGAAGGAAATAGGTCGATGGCTAAGAATGGATAGTGTGCCAGTTCATGGCAGTAGCCGAGCATAATGCTGAGAGAGTGGATATAAGTGGTAGCATGTGGTAGTGCAGATCATGCATAATGCAGAAAGATAATGGTCAGTTGAAGAATAAGTGGTGGCGGCCAGAAATAGGCCAATAGACATTAGAAAAGGGAGAGAGGTAGTCGCTTGGAAAAAAAAGGTCATAAAACACAGGTATAGGCCGATTAATTAGAGAGGCCAAAAATAATGAAAGGAGACTGATATAGAAGAGAGTAAGCGGCAAGTTAAGAAAGAGGCTGAAAGGCCAAATAGAGTGCGGCATATATTTTGAAGAAGGTCGCATATGTGGGGAGAAGCGGCAGAAAACATAAAGGAGGCTGCATGTTTAGCAGAGAGGCCATAAAAGATAATAAGGAGAGGCTGATGCAGAGAAGAAGATTGAATGCCCAAGCAGAAAAGAGGGTCAAATAGACAGAAGTGGCAAGAGGAAATTGGTAGTCTGCATATGTTAATGTAGATCGAACCCTTGAAAACAGTCAACAGGAAGAGGTCGATAATGAGAAAGAAGGTGAGCAATACAGAGTTGGTCGAGTAATGAGAGAGGCTAAAAGAATGAAAAGGATAAGTTGCGAGTTAGAGACTGATGTGGAGAGGAGGCCGATGTGGCGATAGATAGTTGGGAGAATAGCCAGAGAGAAGAAAGACGAATGTGGCCAAGGGCCAAATAGCATAGATCAGAGAGGTGGTAAAGGTCGATAAGAGGCCAATAGATTAAAGTGTAGATGTGATATTGAATAGTTTTGTGATGTTTTGTAATAGAGGCAAAGTTGTAAATGAAATAAAAGATCAATCTCTTATGCATTAAATTTATGTATTTTGTGGATAGCTCCTATAGCTGGTGATGACTAAATCTGAATTCATGTAATTCCTGTCTTTAATGTGTTGCATGTTAGCTCATGTCACCATTTTGACAGTAAGCTGTAACAGTCCTTTGGGAAAAGGTAGAAAATTTGTTAAGAATCAGAAATAAGTGGATGACCATGCCATCATATTGGCATCAATAATGAAGAAGTGTGTAGGTGTTTAGAATATGTGCTATGAGAGTTCATTCCGTACAAGGTGCAAATTAGAAGGTAAGTTTTGTGATATTATCATTGATAGTGAAAGCACTGATAATTTTGTCTCAGAGGAGATGGTTAACAAGTTGAAGTTGACAACGAGAAGACATCCACATTGATATTAGATTGAATGGTTGCAGAAGGACCATAGAGCTTTGGTCAATGAGTAGTGTTTAGTCAAGTTCAAGATTGGAGACTACCATGATGAGGTGTTATGTGACATCATACCGATGGATGCATGTCATATGCTATTGGGAAGCCCATGCTAGTATGATAGGTGCATTGTCCATGATGTCCATGCAGACACCTATTCCCTAACAAAGGATAGAGTTTGTCATAATTTGAAGACATTAAAGGAGGTGGAAGAAAATGTATGTAGTACTGCCAGAATTTTCTTGGTAGATGGTAAGAATTTTTTTATGGTATGAAGCACAAGCATCATTGCTTTGCATTGATCCCTAAGATGAGCCAAGAGAAATGTGAAGGTGTACCAACAAAAGTCTTAGATCTATTGGAAGAATTTTAAGATATTGTCTCTAATAATGTACCTGAAGGTTTACCACCATGGAGGAAGATAAGTCATCAAATAGATTTGATACCAGGAGCCAATTTACTAAATAAGGTATCCCCTAGAATGACTCCTACATAGAACGAAGAGTTGAACAAAAAAGTTCACAAGATGTTAAGGAAAAGACTAAAAAGAGAGAGCCTAAGTCCATGTGTGGTACTTGCAGTACTAGCACCAAAGGGAGATGTATAGTGAAGAATGTGTATAGATTCTTGAGCCATCAACAAGATCATGATTAAGTACAAATTTCCATTGCCTAGAACAGATGACATGATGGATTGCCTAAGTGAAGCCAAGTACTTTACAAAGATTGATCTGAAGAGTGAATATCACTAGATTTAAATCAAAGAAGGAGATGAATGGAAGACATCCTTTAAGACTAAGGAGGGCCTATACAAATGGTTAGTCATGCCATTTGGGCTAACCAATGCACCAAGCACATTCATGCAACTCATGAATGAGGTACTTAAAGAGTTTTTGGGTAAACTTTTCATTGTTTATTCAGATGATATTTTGATTTTTAGTAAGACATTGGAGAAACACCTGATGTATGTTTGAAAAGTTTTTAAGAAGCTGAGGGAAGAAAAGTTATTGATTAATCTTAAGAAATGTAGTTTTGTGAAGAAGGAACTTTGGTGTAACTAGGATTTGTTATCTTAGCTATTGAGGGTCTTCAGATGGATCCAGAGAAAGTAAGGGCTATCTCAGCTACTAAGGGTCGCAAGATGGATTTTACAAGATTTTCAACGCATTAAATGGTTCGTCAATCAGATGCCCAGATCAAAATTTATGGCCTCCAAAAGTTGGGCCTCCTGTATTTGAAAATGTAAAAATATGTCAGACATAGAAAAGAGATGTTAAGGGAAGCTACACATGTTAATGAGTGTTTTGACACATCACAAGGCATCTTTTATTGGTAGATAATTTGGCCACCACTTTTGGGTGGTTTTAGCTTATGGTTTTGTAATGCCATTTGACAGTTTCATATATCGTATCTCCTAAATATTAGGTTCTTAAGGTAGAGGTTGTGTGGGGGAAGTATGATAGATGTTGAGTTGTCTTCAGATCTCTAGTTGGAGATATTCTTATGGAAGCTTTCTTTGCAAGTGTAGTGTAATCTTGTTGAGATTTCTGAATAATATATTGAATTGCTTTTCAAGGTGGGGTTTTCTCCCGAAAGGGTTTCCCCATGTAAATCATCATGTTTGTGATTTGAAGCTTATAATTTGTTGTTGTGAGTGTGTTGGGTGGAGTACACCTTCATCGGAAAGATGTATAGAAATGAATCATTGGTGATGTAGAAAAATTAGGTCTAGCTAGAGAAAAGCCTTGGAATATGTAAAATGACTATTTGTTTGTCTCGTTCACTTATGTGAGTATGAAAATGATTTATGTGATTAGGATTATGAATCTAACAGTTGGCAAATCTAAACTCTACTTTTGGAGATCTGAACTTGTTAATTGTGATATTTTTGCACATGCAAACAAAGCTCCATCCCAGTTTCTTGACTTACGATAACAATCTGGCAATGTTGTTAAACACCTTGGAGGAGATTGCTAACATAGGGTGACTCTTCCTTGGTCAAACCCCTAGGATATTGATTTAACGAAGTTTGGAAATGACTAAAAACAAGAAGAAATCATGCACAAATGTCTAGACATTGATGCAATCAAATGATGTGATATTGATGCTTTGATTATACTCCTTGAATGATGATGCAAGTAGGAATGAGAGCTTCTTGATCCTCCTAAATCTTTTGCATGATCAAAATGAATTACGGTTATTCCTTAAATACAACTCCAAAGGGTGCAAATGAAATATTTAGTGCTTCATATTAACACTCTATGGTTGCTTAGGAATGGGTCGACTTGACCCCAAATTTAAATTTAATTTTTTAAAAATTTAAATTTAATTTTATAAATTACAAACTTGTTTAATTCCATAATTGTAAATTTGTAATAATTCAATTTCATAATTACAAATTTAAACATAAATAAAAGTCAACAAAAAATAATGCCTAATTTCTGAAAAAAATTACAAATGAAATCAAGAAAATCTTGAATTATATAGAAACTTTTTAAGTAGAATTTGCACTTACTTATACTTTAATTAGTACATAAAAATTAAAAAATATAAATTTTCACCGTTAATAAATAGACCTAAATTAGCTATTAGTTACTTATAAGCTTTGGACAAGTAAAGATGAAAAAGTTTATTCTTACAGGTTGCTTTACGTTTTCTTGGAACATTGATTGACCCGTAAAGGAGGACAACAATGCTTTCACGTGAAATTCCCTATACCTTTCGTGACAGGTAATGTTTTACATCTTTTATCACTTCTAACTTTTTTTTTCTTGGGCGTCTAAGCATTATTGAAGACAAATAGTGACCCACCATATTGTTAAAGACTATTTATGCCCTTTAAAATCCAAAGCTTTCTTAAAAATCTCCGCAGAAGTGAGTTGAGGGCATAATTGGATAGTGTATCTTGCCGACACTCTTGTGTTTACTGTGGAGTTTGAGAGGATGTGGAAGTCTGGGAAATTATTACATTACTTTTGATTACAAATTTCTTACGAAGATTTTAAGCATATAGCAGTTGATGTGTAATGAATCTTTTCAAAAACGTGGGTGGGTACGAATGCCTGCCATGACCCATCCATAGAACGAGTTGCATGAAAAATTAAAATAGTCCTTTTCATACCACTGACGGTGATAGATTACAAAGTAATTCCATATATATAGTCTCACCAACTTTAAGGCCCCACATATATTAGCATTTGGTACCATTCTTCCGACTGAGGAAAAGTGGTAACTATACTTCTTTTGAACAGAAATAATTTCCGTAACTTTATTCCTATGTTTTCCAATTATTAATTTTTCATTGCCGACTTTGCCAACGACTATCGGGGCCATTGTTTATGGGCGTAATTACAAAATAAGTTTGTAAATTTGTACTAATTAATTTCATGATTACAAATTTGAACCTAGATAAAATACAAAGTAAACAAAAAATAATATCTAATTCCTTAAAAAAATTCAAATGAAATTGAGTTAAGCTTTAATTATATAATAAATTTTAAGTAAAACTTACACCATTTATACATTAATTATTACATAAATAAAAAATTAAAAAATATATAATTTTTACCATTAATAAATAAACCTAAATTAAATATTAGTTGCTTGTAAGCTTTGCACCATTAAAGGTGAAAAGAGTTTATTCTTACCTTAACGTTTTTCTTCAAACATTGGTTAGCCTGAAAGATACACAGCAATGCTTTCATGGGAAAGTCCATATACCTTCAACATTTTACATCTGTATCACTTGTATATTAAATAGTCTTTTTCATAATGCCGTCGGTGATACATTACAAAGTAATTCGATGGAATAAAGTACTCTTAATAATAATTAGTCCCAGATAATACCATTATATGGTACCATTCTTCCTGCTGAAGAAAAGTGGTAATTATCTTCTTTCCTTTGCATAATAGCCACAGGGAATATAAATACCACCCAGCTAAATATTACGTAAGATTTTAAATTGAATATGGGTTAATTGCATGTTAGTTTAAAACGATAACAATATATTATATTACATACAGTAGTTTGTTATTTATATATTTTATATTTTCAAACATTTTTTTAAAATGTACAAATTTATTTTAAAATGTTGTTCCCATTTAGACTGTGATAATTAAAGCCCAATCTTTAGATAATACCATCCTTCTGGACGAAAGGTTCCCTTCAAAAACTTTTTATGTTTTTATTTTTTTTATTTGTTTCAATTTACGGCAAGCTAGGTACGGGATTTAGGGATGTACGTCTCGCATTAAGGTTAAGGATAGCGTTAGCTTTGAGGGTAAGTAGTAATTGGTGACACCGACGGATATAAATGTATTTAGGGGCATCCTTTTTGTGAAGCAAACTTACTAGTAGCTCGTTATGATGTTCAGCGTAGAAGGAAGCCATTAAATAAATCTAAATGGCCAGTGAAAAAAAAGGGGAGATCATTTCGGGTAGTAGTAGCAGCTGTATAATTCAAGTGGATGATGAGGAGATGATGAATGAAGAGGATATACTCGATGTAGATTATGCTTGGATCTTCCGAGTGTCAAAGCCACTGCGAGATTCCGATCGTTTTTACAGTCCAAAACTTGTTTCCATCGGTCCTTTTCATTATGGGAAGAAGGAGCTGAAAGGCATGGAGAAATCCAAATCTGAGGCTGTTCGAAGGATGCAAAAGAGGATCCAGAGGTATGATCCACGCGCTTCTATCAAGTCATTTGTTGAAGAGCACGTACTGATCAAGGACAAGGAGATTAGGAAGTTCTATGGTGAACATATTCCCTTTCTTCCCATCAAATTAGCGTGGATGGTCGCGAGGGATGCATGTTTTCTTTTTGAATTTCTTGTTAATTATGTTCAATGGAGTAATGAGGCTAAGAGTCTTTTGAAAGAGGAAGTGACTGTCTTTTCATGGAAGTATGATGCAGTTTTTGACGTTGGTTATCAAAATCCCATGAGAGAAACACTTATGGATGATATACTTTTGCTTGAAAACCAAATACTTCTCTGGGTTTTGAAGGACCTCTTGAAATCCGAATGGGTTCTCCACAAGCCGCCAACCAAAAGTTGGACGAGTTAATGGAGTTGCTGCTAAAGCGTGCGGTCGGACAGGGAATTTTTATGTGGAATGACTACGATTCTCACAATATAAGTTGTCATGTCTTGGAAGTAGTCTACCACGGCATGGTCGGCAATAATGTTGACTCCTACAATGATGGGGAAGCACTAGAAATGCCGCCTTCGCCCAGTAGCATGCAGATCTGCTTTGAGAAAACCGTTGATTCAATGAAGACCATTTTTGGACGTTCGTGTAAGCTGTGTATGCGCTTTTCCTCTTCAAATAGGAGTCATGGAGAAGCTCAGCAAACGCTTTCTTCACCTCACAATCGCATGCAAATCTGGTTTAAAAAAGGAGTTGATTCAATGAGGGCCATTTGTGGTAAGATGTGTTTGGGCTTACACTCGTCAAATACGAGAGGCGAAGCGGTCAATCTGTTCTTCCTGAAGCCACCAACAGCATTAGAACTCACGCGTGCAGGAGTGAAGATCCATCCAGTGACCTTTGAAAATCGACCAAGAGAGGTAGGTTCAGGCATTCAATGGATACGATTTTATGAGAAAACATCAACCCTTTACTTACCACAAATGAAGGTAATGCTGCAATCAGATTCAGTCCTGAGAAACATGATTGCAATGGAAGTGAGCATAGAAGAAAGGTACCGGCCGAGACCAATGACCCAGTTTGTGATGTTTATGGATGAGCTGATAGATAGCGAGGAGGACGTTGCTGTGCTAAGGAAGGCAGAGGTTATTAAGAACTTCCTAGGAAGCAACCAACAAGTGGCGGACCTCTTCAACTCTCTCGCTAGATTACCACTGCTGAAGGGTGCAAAGTAATAGATGAGGCCAGAATAGGGTTGGATAGGTACATGAGAAGAAAGTACAAAATCCTTTGGAGTGAGTTCATAAGTGCTTATTTTTCCAAGCCATGGCTGGTTGCTGGTTCCATGGGTGCCGTGCTGCTACTTCTAATGACAGTGGTACAAGTGGGCTGTTTGTTTTTCACTTGCAACTCCTAGGTAGTCCCCCCCTGAAATCCATCTTTCTTCCTCTTTTCCTTTTCCATGGAGTTCACTTTCTTTAACGTCAAGAATTTCCAACAAATGTATTCAATTCTCATCATTGTTGACTTTGCCACCTGGTCTTGGTTGGACCTTTATTCATGGTCGCTAGGTAAAAGATTTGAACTTGTAGTTGGATCCGCAAACTTCTATAAATATTTTAATTAGAAAATATTACAGTTTATTTTACCATCGTATGGGATCTGGAATCATAAATAAGTATTAACAAATATAAACTACTAGTTGCATAAAATTTACACGCGACAAATTTGTCGATAAGTAATTTCTACTAAACTTGAAGCTGTCGATAAGTAATTTCTACTAAACTTGAAGCTTGCATTGGTAGAGTTTTTCTAGTTACTTTATTTGTAGAGGTAGATAGTTATTATAGCTATTTCAAACTTTGTCATATGAAGATGGATTTAAGCGGTTGTGTGATTGTCATGTTCTTTCTATAGACTTCAAAACCTCTGAATAAAGAAGATCTCTCTTCAAAAGAAAATATACATATTTGTTGTTTAAAAAGACATCAAACATTTCAACATGATTAGGTAGAGGATACCTAGCAAAATATATGTTGTTTATTATTCCTGTTGAACACAAATTAAAAATATTGTCTTTTTATTTTTGTACTCCACTATTGCATTATAAGATATCGTAAAATAATATCTATACAATATGCACTCATCACATGAAATAATCGTATCGATCCATAAGCATACTAATTGGAGAGTAAGATATCAAAGACATTGTATGGAAGAGTCAATGGATCCTTTAAGTGTACTTTTATGGTTACCATATTAACTCTAAAATGCATCAAATTGATCCATGAGAATGAAATACATTTTACTCTGGATATCATTACATTCATACCCCAAACAAGTGCCATATCAAATTAAAAAGGGTTTTCATGAGGCTTATTGAAGACAATTAGGAGAACAACTATGATTAGCCTAAGCTAAAGTATGAATGAAATAAAGTCTTGCAATACACAATTATTGAGTCTAGAGTCCTCCTTTCCAAATGGTGCAAATTATGAGTTTAAGTAACATTATTGTGAAGGAGTCAAGGCTTCATAAGTTGAATTTATAAGGATTTAATAAAAGAAAATTTGTGATACTTGATTGTGCTAAAAGGACAATAGTTGTAGGCAAGCCTCTTATTTCTTCCTAAGTACGATAATAAATTGTACTCAGTATAGAGTACTCCTTTCCAAATGGTGCTTGCCCTTCTAGAACCGAAAGGTTGAGTAGATTGATTTTAGAGCACTCTACTTAATTATTATACTCTTCAAGAGTGAAATAGTTAATAGCAATTATTGAAATGTTTATTTATAACAACATCTAAAATTATAAAGGTCTAATACTAACTCCTGAGTTTTTTTGTGGCATGATCAAGTTTCACAAGCAAAGTGTAGCAAGATACAAAGGTGGTGTAAAAGATGAAGGAAAATGAGATGCATGAATTAGTACGAACTATCATGTTCATAACATTATTGTACCTTTCTTCACAAATGTGGTTTGTATTGGTATTCTATTCACTATTTATTTAATTAAAAATATATTTTTAATTCTTCCTTCTAGAGGTGAGATTTTGAAGATGGATTTATCCTCTAATGAATGTTATAGGTGGATCTAATTTTACTACTAGAAAAAGATATAAACAAGCCAAACTACACCTTACAAACACATTAATTGTTGCTAAATTCATGGTCTCTATATTTGTATTGTCAATTAGATGGAAACAATTTGGGGTGGCTATCAATATCTAGCAGGATTTCTCATTCACAAGATTCAAAAGAATTAATTGTAGAACTCTTTGGATCCTTTTCATGAAGTTTATTAGATATAGGAAATTACTATGCTTATTTTAAATTGTACCCTACATAATGGATCTGAAATAGGAAGAAATTAATTATTTTTTTGTTATACCCTAATGTCAACAATCTCAAATAGTTACTTTACTAACAGACTAGTAAAAGCACCAAAAGTGCTATCGAATGGCTGATAGGCACAAATATTTATAGGCCTGTCGCTAAATAGTATATATTTATTTATTTTATTGTTTTAACTAAAAAGTCATTAAATGTAGTAGTTGGTGGACAAGGCTATAAATACTATAAGAAATTCAATAGTTTTTGTAGATAAAATAATGAAATGGTATTAGGTGAATAACCACATGAACTAAATCATGAATGAAACATTAGAGAACTAAATCATAAAGAAATCATATATTTAGTAATTGCAAGATCTTTTCATCTTGTAGAAAGCTCATGTTCCCCCTTTATGATTGCCTCATTATGCTATGTCTACAACTCATATAAAATCTTTAATACCATAAGAATTATAGATAGTCATGAAGACATAAAAATAACAGTAGAAACATGTATAATAACAACATGAAAATATATTAATGTTTTGAATGTAACTTTTAATAAATCACATTAGGATATCATATTAAAAAGTAAGCTATATAAAATAAGATCATGTCAAATATTTGATTTTATACTATTATAATTACATGGACACAATTGAAAGATAAATTATTATTGCAAGTACAAAGACCATAACATTATTTTTAACAATAGAATATTTATTTATGTAAATGAACAATAAATAAATTAAATATTTATTAGATTTTCTCTCAATGATCAACTTAGAGACAATGATTACAATCAATGCCCTTCATTTTTCCTATTCTTAACATAATCTACATTTTCTATCTTAATGTACCGTTCAAATTAGAATGGTGGTGATATTCTTAATGTTTTGAGAGATTTAATTCAAGAGGTAGTAGTGAATGTTAAACCATCCATCTCTACATCACTAATATTTATTGTAGCTCTTTCCAATGTTAATCCTTGTGACTTGTGTATTATTAATGCCCATGCTATTTTGAGAGGGATTTGTGTACAATTGCCTCTTGTAATTATACTCCTCAAAACATGATTCAAGCACAAACATGAATGAATCAACTTCTATATAGAACATGAACACTCTCCTTGCCTTAGGTGACCTCCAAGTCACTCTTTCTCTCATGGTAGAAACCAATTGAGTGGGGGCAAAACCTGAGGGTGGTTTTATTCTCATGGGAGAAGAACATCATGGAGAGAGGTCAACCAATCTTAGGGTCTATTGTGGATTGTAATGTTTCAATCCCTTTCTATGGTGGTTGTGGTTGAGATAATAATACGACCTGAAGGCTCACTAGTTATCAATATCATATTCAAGTTCACTAGGTTCTAGTTCCTACATGGATGTCAATTTTGATCGTTGACGATCATAGTGCATTGTAACCTATCCTCTGTGTCTTGAATGCATCGTTGTATTTGATTTCTTTGTTGAATTATCTTGAGAGCATGTTCTTTCTCTTCAACCATTTATTTTGTTTATGGTGGCCTAGGATGTCTTTTGTCTAATTCCTCAAGGATGACCCTAACCCACTCACCTCTAATTCCTGGGCACATTTGAATGCTTGGATAAGAGAGATTTGACTAGATTTGACCTTGTGTTTGACTTGAGTTAACTTTTATTAAGTCTTGGCTTAGTGATGTGATCTAAGGCCTTCTATGAATCTAATTGATTTTCTGATCTTTTGATGATATCAAGGATTTTTTATTGAGTTGACCTCATTAAGAAATTGATGGATTTGTGTACTTGTTTTATTTTGATGTTTTCTAATATTTTTTTGTTTTTTTGTATTTTTGGTATGGATGCAACTAGTATGTATGCAAAGCACTTTTTTATTATTTCTTAGTATTGAATAACAAAATGAATTAATTATCTATGAATTTATATATGAATGCACTTTAATATGAAATTACCTAATGCAATTTAAACTATTTTTGTGTTTTTCTAAAATGATTTTAGATCTAAACTATGAATTTGGAAGTCTTTGGAATGAAATTAATTAATGAATTATAATAAACTTGTTTAACAATGCTAATATACTCAACTTGAAATGAATCCTATAAGGGAAATTGTTACAACACAATTACTTTTTCTAAGAGAAAATCATGATTTATGTTGGGAAATGAGGTGTCTCAACCTTGCATATTTCTCGTAGCATTATTTTGTATTTAATATATTCCCACGGTCAATTATTATTTTTATTTAGCTCCAAAATAATGAAGGGGTGTTTGAATTCTTAATTGGCACTTTTGTCGCATGTTGGTGCCTTGAAAAGAGTAAGTGCACAAAGATGAGGGACCAAAATGGGGTCTTAAATTGCCAATTTTTTCTGAAATCAGGAAACATTGATGTTGGATGAGAAATTGAAGATAGCTACACTCAAAATTTGAAGATGGAACAAAAACAAGAGTTGTAGTGCTCCAAATCTAGTTTCTAAACTACTAATTTTTTTCCAAAAATGGCTGAGATTAAGGGGTTAAATAAGGTGAAGCACACAAATTGGTCCTGTTTTTCTCAAAAAAATATAACATAGCGTCTGGTGTGCTCCCCCTAAAATATTACCTTTTTTTAGTATTTCAATAATCGCTCAGTTGAGAAATTAGCTAACACCATGTAGTTTACCCCTGATTTTTCTGATAATTTTTTAATGAATAATTGATTTTTTAGTAATTTTTAAAGTGGACACATCCTCAAAAACATAAATTTGAGCATGCTCCCCCCCTAAAATGTTTGAAAACTAATTGAAAATAGATTTTTTTTAATACAGGTAGAATGGAGTCTAGCTTCTAAAAATGTAACTTATTTTAAATTTTGATGAATAGTTAAAAAAAGTCAAAAATACTAGACACTAGTTTTTGACAAAAAATGGATACACTAATAAAAGAAATTCAAGATAAAACCCTTAACGTACTCAAAATGTGAAAAAAATTATATGGTTAGATAGCTAACAAATAGCTTAAGATTATGGTGGTATCCATCCTGATGGGGAGCACACTCTAGATTATCTTCAGATTTTGCTAAAAACTGATAAAAACACATCAAAGAAAGCTGAGCATAACGCGAGTGCATTATAACGTGCTCGTGTTATGTGAAATCACATAATGCGAGTGCATTATAACATTCTCACGTTATGTGATTTCACATAATGTGAGCTCATTATAACATGCTCACGTTATGCTGAGCATAACTGGCAATACACATGCCAATTGCATTTGCTTGAAAGTTTCTAAAGCCTTTTCAACAAATCCATTTTTTACATATCTTGCAATCATTGCATTCCATTATAGAACATCTCTTTGAGGTGTTATGTCATACAATTGACATGCCTTGTCTATGCTTCCACACTTTACATACATATCTACAAGGGCATGTGCACTTCCTATCATCTCTCTCACTCTCTACTTCCCTCCCCTCTCTATGTCCTACCCTCTCTCTGAGTCTCTGCTTCCCTCCCCTCTCTACCTCTTACCTTCTCTCTCACTCTCTTCTTCCCTCCCTCTCTACCTTCTACCCTCTCTCTCACTCTCTACTTCCCTCCCCTATCTACCTCCTACTCTCTTTTTAAGTCTTTGCTTCCCTCACCTCTCTACCTCCTACCTTCTCTCTCACTCTCTTCTCCCCCCACTCTCTACCCTTACCCTCTCTCACACTTTCTACTTCCCTCCCCTATATACCTCCTACTCTCTCTCCTAGTCTCTGCTTCCCTTCCCTGTCTACCTCCTACCCTCTCTCTCTCTTCTTCCTTCCCCTGTCTACCTCCCACAGTCCTCTCCCACTCTCTGCTTCCCTCATGTCTCTACCTACTATCATCTATCTCACTCTCTACTTCCCTCCCCTCTCTACCTCTCCTCATTATTCTTCCCATCCAATTAAATTTCATAAATTATCTTGCTTCCATTTCATCATCCCAATTTATATCCTCATCCCTCTTTGCATGTACTAGTTTTCTTGTTTCCATATTCTTTGTTGACATGTGAGAGTCCAGAGGGAGGAAGAGGGAGAGAGGATGGAGATGGATGGGAGAGATAGGGGAGAGATAAGGCGATAAGGAGAGAGAGAGAGAGAGAGAGAGAGAGAGAGAGAGAGAGAGAGAGAGAGAGAGAGAGAGAGAGAGAGAGAGAGAGAGAGAGAGAGAGAGAGAGAGAGAGAGAGAGAGAGAGAGAGAGAGAGAGAGAGAGAGAGAGAGAGAGAGAGAGAGAGAGAGAGAGAGAGAGAGAGAGAGAGAGAGAGAGAGAGAGAGAGAGAGAGAGTCCTAGTTTTCTTGTTTTGGAGAGAGAGAGGGTTAGTCAGGTTTATGAGTTTAGGGTTGCTTAAGTTTAGGGTTTAGTGGAATTATTTAGGGTTTAAGGGTTTAGGGTTGCTCAGGTTTATGGTTCAGGGGTTAGATTTTAGGGGTATTATTTAGGGCTTAGAGGTTTTAGGAGAGAGAGGTTTAGGGTTTCTCAGGTTTAGGGGCATATTTAGGGTTGCTCAAACCTTTAAGGGAAATTATTTAGGATTTATAAGTTTCTAGGGTTGCTCAAGTTTTAGGGTTTAGGGGTTAGGGTTAAAGGGGAATTATTTTATAATTTCCCTCCAATCCTCCTAATCCTAATGCATTAGTCCACCCATCTCCTAATCCATCAATCCTTATCATCCATCCACCATATAACTCACTATCTAATCCACCATCAAACATTCTAAGCTCTAATCCATCAACCCATGAATGCCTAAAAATTTTTCTCCAAAGAGTCTTTACAAAATCCAAAAATAAAAGCAAAGATATGGAGCCATCCAAATCCACTGATCCAATTTCATCCCCCTCTAAGACTCCCAATTGTAATACATCTGGGCCTCCTATATCCATTCAATCGATCCTAATCCTAACCCCACAACATTTTCCATCATTATCCATCAACTATATGCATATCCTAGTCCATCAACCCATGAAGCCATGAAGGATGTGACCCAAGGTCTATTAGCAAAGAATCTGAGAACATCATGTACTTAAATTCATATCCTTGAGCCTAACAAAGAACCTCCTAATAACATGTATACCACTCCAACACCGTCATCCACTCCTATGTCAATCCATTTCATTGAAGAGTCTCCTACCATAAGTCCAAGTCAAACCCCATCATGTAGCCATGTTGTCATTTACATCTAAAGATTATTGATCTTGGATGCAAGAACCCATCACATCCATCTAAAAAACCCAATAGCTATACATTACTAGCCTAGTCCAAAGAATGTGGAAACACCAACCACCCATCCTAATCAAAATCTATATATTCCATCTAATCCCATCTTGGTTCCCTTACCATGTCGTGGTCAACCCCTCTATACATTGATCCCATCATTAATCCTCCAACATCACCTAGTGAACCCCCATCACCACCTCTTACTCCCCAATCCAATGAATATCAATGCATCCCCACTTATCCTATCCATATCTAATATTGTGCTATCTATGATGATCCTCCCTGTGATCAAGATATTATCTATGATCAGGATCTTATCCATGAGTAAGTAATCCACATCACTCCTATCCATCATCCCATTAGCCCTATCCATCATCTTGTGCTAGTCCTATTCATTATCCATCAATATCCCATGATGAGACATTTGGTCCCCAAGAAAACATAGACAATCAAACAAATAACTTGGATCCTATCAAATCACATCCCAATGAGTATAATGATTTAATCAAGGTCCAATAATTCTACATCTATTTCCCATTGATCCTCCATCATCCTCTATTGAACTATATGTTTAGGTGTTTAGCCTGGTTGCTCGAGTTTAGGGTTTAGGGGTTAGGGGCATTATTTGAGGTTTACATGAGTTTAGGGTTGCTCAAGTAGATAGGGTTTAGGGTTTAAGGTTAGGGTTTAGGGGAACTATTTAGGGTTTAGGGGTTTAGGGATGCTTGAGTTTAGGGTTTAGGGTTTAGGGGTTAAGGTTTAGGTTTTAGGGTTTACGGGTTAGGGGTTAGGGTTTAGGGTTTAGGGTTACTCGAGTATAGGGATTAGGGTTTAGGGTTTAGAGAGAGATAGAGCGAGGGGAGAAATAGAGATAGGGAGATAGAAGTTTAGGGTTGCTTCTAGATTTTATGGTTTAGGGGTTAGGGGTTTAGGGGTTTAGGGTTTCTCATTGTTAGGGGTTAGGGGTTAGGCTTTAGGGGCATTATTTAGGGTTTAGGGTTTATGGTTTAGGGGTTAGGGGTTAAGGTTTAGAGGTTTAGGTTTATGGTTTAGGTAGAGAGGAGAATAGGGAGATATAGATGAGATTGAGCCTAGGAGAGATATCTCTGTCTCCTCTCTCTCTCTCTATCTTGCTCTCTCTCTTTTGATCTCCTCTCTCTAACTCTACCTTTCTATCTCTCCCTACCTCACTATCTCACTCCCCCTCTCTATCACTCTACCAATCCCTCTACCTCAAATCTATCTCCCTATGTCTCTGGAAGTTGTATCTCTTGATCTCTTTCCCTATCTCTATCTCTCTAGTCATATGGATCCCTATCTCTTAATCTGTCCCTCGCTACCTCTCTCTCCTCTCTATCTCTCTCCCTATCCCTATACCTCTTTAAATCTCTCTTCCTATGTCTCTAGACATCTCTCCATCTCTTTCTCTATCTCTATCTATCCACATAACCCTATGTCTTAATATATCCCTCTCTACCTCTCTCTGTATTTCCCTTTCTTTATGTGAGAGCATGACATCCTAGACCATGATTTTGGCACCAACATTGAGAAGGTTATGATTCTTGCATGCATGAACCTTTGTGTTTTCATTCTTCCTAGAACGTGCTCGTGTTATGACGTGAGTGCATTCTAGGAAGCATGAAAAATGGTAAAAAAGCATGTGGGATCCGTGTTTTAGACCCCACATGACTTTTATTCCTACTTTTCATGCAGTATATCAGACAAGAAAATGTTTTTTGTGTTGTTTGACTTATTGAGAATCATTTTTATATCAATCAACCACCTTTTTTGTTTTTTCAATGTAGAAGAACTGATTTTGCATGTTTTTGGATTAAATTTGATTATTTAAACTGAAAGTTTCATGTTTCATGTGTGATATTGTTTCAAAGCTAATTACTATTGGTATATAGATTGAATTTGATGATATATGTTTATTTTTTCCATAAATTTCACTAATCCTATTCTAGAATTATATAGAATTCATAATCAAACTTGTGAAAAAGAAGAATTTGAGGATTTTGAAGTCATATTTTGGAGAATTGGTCAACTGCGATATCGAATTCAAAGGTATGTTCAACTTATGGCCATTTTAATTCACATATATATGTTCTTATGTTCTTTATGTCTTTATGTATTTATGTCTTTATGTTCTTTATGTTCTAAGATATATATGTGTCTAGGTATATCAATTAGTTCAGTCAAAGAGACTCCAAATTCATCATGTTTGCAACTTGTTTCGTCCCTTCATGCCTTCATTTCACCTATTTTCAACTATACAAGAGAAAAACAATATCAAATACTTCATAAAATAATTTTAGTGAACAATTGTTTGTCATACTCATATTCATGATCAATGGAGCCAAAATTGATTTTGGAAGACTCTTAATTTTTGCCCTAGGATGATATAGAAATCCATTTATTCCTTAATATGCATAATTTAATTCATTCAATAGAACCATGCAATGGCTTGAATCTTAGACTATCCTATGCCCCCTATTATGACAATCCTACTTATCTCTATTGATCATTTAGACATAATTGTTAGGTGTCCTTTTGATAACTTCTCCACGCATGTTTCATAGTATGAATTCTCTTGGAGAAGGTTGGTGGATGTGGAGACCTCTTTAGTGTCTTGGGCTAGGACATTCCTTATGCACCTATTCATGATGATTGTATGCACATGACACAACAATATTTCAAAATTTCCTAATTGTCCTTTGTTAGCACATGATGGTGTTTACCTTGATTGACTATATACCTTTCAATACCCTAAATTACAAAGATTAGGTTAATGATTTTTATGACAGTCCTAGGTGTGTCTCCAAATATTCATGTCTCCAAGATAGCTCTAGCTAATGTCTGTGCTTATTTTTGGAACTTATTAGACATGCAAGAAATAATTATGAGTATTATATTCATCATAAATATGTCACGTTTAATGAATAGAAGCCAAAATACATCCATTTGCAATCATGGATTAGTTAAGGACAGCTAGGTGGTAAATTTGTTGCCATTGGCAACTTCGCAAATTTCATGTCTTATCTTGTACTCCTTGGTTTTCTCTGTGGATCTCCATCGTTGTCTTCATGATCGTATAATTCATCATGTCATAGTGGCTTCATCATTCCATAATTATCTAATCACGATAACCCTAGATGGCTATCCCTAGGACTACTCTATGAATTGCACACTATGTATTTCAGCAATTTAGATTCCTTCATGTGTGTTTTAATGGTTTGCAGTGTTAGGACAATCACATGTGAAACTTATTGAACATAACTAAACTACATCACACCACCTCAAATGAAATCAAACTCAATCCTTGAATTTCATGAATAAGACTATCCTTTTGAATAAATTAGTTATGGCATGACAATCCTTTATGGGCACTTGGTCAATCTTCTTTAAACTTTCACCTTTTGTCTGTATTGAAAAATCTCTAAAATAATCCTCTTAGAACCTTACAAATAAAGTTATTATCATGTGCATGAAGTGATCAATAGTAATGGTTGTCTCTAGAACTAGGTGTGATAGCCTTAGATAGTTAGGATTGTTATGACTGCCCTCATAGCTGTGACAATCTTATTTGCATCTGAATATGATAGTCATGTCTCCATGCGATGAACTTGTCTAGGATATCTTTCTGCAACACCCATCCTCACCTTCATTCTCATTGCAAAGATCAACAACACTCTTGAGAAAGGCATTTGTACCTATTCATGATTATCCTACTTGTGTTGGTTATGACAACATATTGTCTCCTTCATAGTGGCCTTAATGGCAATTTAGCTTATGCACATGATTATCTACTTGAGTTTGGCATTGCCATATTAATGATCCTTGAATTCAATAATTGTCTCTTAATATCCCTTCTTCACCCTCTACACTAATCCAAAGCATAATTTTCTCACTACTATTCACAACATATTTCATGAGACTGTCTTCCTTTTTTCCATTGTTGTGACAATTAAGGCATGACTAGGGAGTAGCTAAATGACATCTCTTCTTAATTAAGATAGTCTTCTTCCTTGATTGACAATCTTGTAGGATCTCATGAGTCACTTGATCCATACTTCACAAGAATAATCTTGAGGTGTGGAGAGATTTATTCATAGATAGGGTATTGACAATTTGCTAAACAATTTCAAAATGTTGCTTAGGATAGTCCAAATCATAGAATTTTGATAGGATGCCTTTTGCAATAAATTTGAGATTGAGGCTATGGTTTTCTTCCAAATACCCTATATGCATCCCTCCCCTATACTAAAAACTAACTTCTTATTTACTCGAAATAGAAATTAGGGCACAAAACATACACAATATTGCCATTGTTTTGGCAATCCCATATAGACAAGAGACTTCATATAGACAAGAGACTTCAATGTAGATTGGATTGTATTTTGATTAACAATGTTGGTGAATAGTTATCATGTGCATAGTGGCAAACATTAGTCTCATGGATAATAATAGGTGATCTTCCCTTGATAAACCATCAAATGAAAGATTTATTATATCCCTATTGGTCCATATGCATTATCCTTACTTGTGTGTGTGCTTCACAACTCATTGGCAGCCTTGCCAATCCATTAGAGTATGGATGGTTATGAATATGTTTATTTATAACTATTATGGAAGAGATATGCATAACTGTCCCATCATTCTTAGTGATTTTGGTATGACAACCCTTTCCCTTACCTTCTAGTTGCCTTGATGATAATCCTTCTATAAAGTTTAACATCTTGTGAGACATGTTGGCTAATTCCCTGATGCCAAATAGGCTCAACTTGGGTAAATATCTCCTGACAATCATGAGGGTTAATGAAAGTCATCTAGCGACTATCCTATGGATGTTGGTAATTCTTTATTGTAACATGATAACATGATCACATAAATACCTACCAAGTGTAATGATTATGATTGGCATCTTGATGATAGAATGTGTGATTTTTAATCACATCATAATAGTCTATTAAACACTTAATACAATCCCCATCTTCATTTTGTAATAGGATTGGAGGTATAGGATGACATTCATAGAAGATTTGTTGACAGTCCAATGAGCCTTGTATAGTAGTTCTCATTTTAGAGCTCAGACAGATACTTTAATAGCATGCAATATATTTAGTCCTCATAATGATTATGATGTAGAGAAAGGGTATAAAATTATTGAACACAGTCAAACAACCACTCACAAGAACCCTTAGTCATTACTATTGGCTTTCCTTCTCAAACTGCCATTGATCCTTGTAGCCTTTCAAAAAGGAATTTTTGGACATAACTTTTGGAGTAGACTTGACATTCAGAAAGTGAGACCAATTTGAGATACCCTTTTGGCCACTACAACACATATCACAATTCAACAAACCCCAACTAACTTTTGAAACAACTTTACAAATTGGTTCATTACATAGAAAAGTTGTCATTAACAACATTGACAATAAATAGCAACTTTGACATCTTTTAACCAATTGACTCCAAACTTTCCACAATGACTCCAAATGATCATTCATGGCCCAAAATGACCTTATTCACATGAAACAACACAAAATAAGACAAAACCCAAAGTTTGAACATTTTGACCAAGAGGGTGTTCTTGCACCAGATTATCCTTACTAAAACAACATCTTGATGACCTCCCAGATCCACATTCCTTTTTTATTCATAATGATATTCTTCATAGTTAGGGTTTAAATAATTACCCATGCCCCATTTGAAATTACTCATAAAGGGATTCATTCAAGTCATGATTTTTGTCTTCACATGTCTTCCTCTAGACTTTGGGACATCGGTTATAACTTTTTTCATGGGTCAATAAAATGAACAACATAATAATTTTTCAGAAGTTACAAACCTTATGCATGTCTAGGACAACTTGGATATCATAAAAATGACTTTTTATCAAACCTACAATAGTCATGAACATGAAGAACAAGTTGCTGGTTTAGTTGAGAAAATGGGTATAAATCAAGCTAGTCTTTCACCACAAGGGGAGGTGCATGATATTTGTGCATTTGGATGAGTTCAAGAGTATTTTAGATACCTCCATGATACTATTCTAGCCTAGGAAATGCTCCCACATTAACATAAGAAAGAATTAAGGGTTTTCTCATGATCTTGATGTTGTCAATTCAAGGAATTTGAGTGCTTTTTGGGACAGTTTTTTGGTCTATCATATCTTTTAATGACTTTTGTCCTATTTATGCTTCAACTTTGATCATGGTCTATCATATCTTAATAAACAAGGACAGTGATGAATTTCATGAAATTGGAGCTCTTAAAGTGATGCAAATCACCAAACATGATAACTTATTTTGTATTTTTCATTGTGACCATTATTCATTGTCATTATAAAGATTCTAATTATCATTGCCTTATTCATCATGTTGAGCAAATGAGAAAAGACTCTAACACCAGAAGAGCATGAAGCTGAGAATGAGAGGAAAAGAGAAAGAATGAGGTGAATTCGGGAAAGTAGGAAATTATCAACCATACAAGAAGACATTCCACCATTGCCAATTGAAGAGGAACATGACACGTCTAATGAAGCTAAGAGAGAGATGGAATTGGTGGCACAAAGGGAACGAATGCAAAACCTTCATGCAATGAGGAAAGTCAATCTCCATGTTGGAGGCACTCCATCATCCACATGTCAAGTTGAAGGAACACCATCATTATATTCTCGAATTGGAGACACTCCATCTTTCATAGGTGAAGTAGAAGGTACATCTCCATTTTCTTCTCAAGTTGGTGGCACGCCATCATTCACACCTCAAGTTGAAGGTAGGTCATTTTCATCTTTTTCACCTCTAATTGAAGGTATGCCATCTATCCCATCTCAAGTAAATATTGAAGAAATTTCTAATGTTGAGTCTACTTTACCAATTAAAATGCCTCCTAGAATTTTGCATAAGAAGCCTAAGTTTTTAATTGATATTGATGAGAATATATTGAAGCCCATGCAGGATAAGATTCCCATGCACACATGCTAGAGATATGTAAATAAGATATGGAAATTATTCTTTGAGAATTTAAATAAAATTGGAAGATATCAACTCTTTGTTGAATTGATGAGAAATCTAAAATTTAGGCCCACTATGAAGATTCTTGGCCTAAGAACATTGAATCCCTCAAGTGAAAAATCAATTGTCAAGAATCTAATGAGTGCATATGAGAGTGTCGGTTCCACCTCATGCACTAAGGATAGTAATGTCACACGATGTGTCATTACATCAACAATAGTAAGCCAACAAACAAAAAAAGTTTGCCTCATTAGAAAGAGAAGTCAAGAATTGAAAATAAGTAGAAAAACTCTAATGAGAGCCGTTGGAAGACGTCAAAGAGTTGAGGACCCAAACACTAATGACTTGTGGGCATTCTCTTAGAGACTCCCATGGAAAGATAAAGTTGTTGAAGCTTTGAGATCAATAATTGAAGACTTTTGGAAGAATTACACAAGGGTATCTCCAAATCAAAGGGATGTGGTAAGAAGGAGAATCGGTAATCAAAACCACAAGCCACATCCAAAGCCTTTTTTGGATATGACTAAAACATAGTTTTTTGGTAAATTTCTAGAGATGTATCCTCAAATTAAAATTTCTCAAAGATATTTTGAAATGCTAACATATTGAATTTTCTAACCATTTTGATGTTTATTGGTCTATATGTTTAGATTTGCATACTAACAATGTTTTGCAGGATTGTGGCATACGTGCCCCACCAACTACTTCAAGAGACTTCATGTCAATAATTTTATATGATAGAGAGGAAGGTCAAATATTCTACAAAAAATTATGCTTGGATGGCACATGTCAGCATTGCGGTGACTTGCAACATATGCCAATATGTGAACATATGGAAAGAACACATGTGGTTGGAAACAAATTAATAGAGTTTGGCAAGTATAAAATGGTTGCATACAATACAAAAGATGGTAAAGAAGCAAAGAGATGTGAATATGTTATTCAAAAGATTCCAATGTATCAGTTTATGTCTATATTTTGTGACAGTATAGTGTATGAGTATGTAAGACATGCCCATAGAGCTCAATGGTTGGACTTGCAATTCAAGCTATGCAAGGACACATTTCTAGTTGGTAGCATGTTTCAGTCATCACCTTTGTAGAGAACTACAGTCTACAGCCATAGCGTGAGGTACAATCCCAATATTACAACTTGACACAGGTTTCTATATTTGTGCACATCGCATTCATGCATGTGAATGATAGTACAGAGGATGACAGAAAGATCATAAGGGAGTATCATTTTTATATAAGCGATGATCACACACATTCCATGGAGTTGGTGCAAGGTTGCTTTTAGTTGTTTTACAATGAATTTGGCTAGAAGGGGGGCATATCATTTAGTCAACATATCATATGGTCAGATAATTGTGCATCACAATTCAAGAACTTGAGAAATTTCTATTGGTTGAGCAAGAGGCATAATATTATAGGTGTTCAACATATGTGAAACTTTTGTGAGGCTGGGCATGGAAAGGGGGAGCATGATGGTGTAGAAGCATGTATCAAAAGAGCCATAGTACGAGAAGAGTTAAAGTATAAACACAATGCAAAGTTGACAGATGCAAAATCAATCATCAAGTGGTGTAATGCTTTGATGGGTCTAGGTAATGAGGGTAATTCTTCACTTCGTAGATTTTTTTGGTTGATAGATGATACTAACATTGCACCATATGAGGACTGTTGTACACTAACAGGATCAAGTGAGCTACACTCTTTCAGAAGCTCAATTGCAGATTCATGGAGTATCCATATGGGGAAGATGACATGCTTTTGTTCTTCATGTACAATTCAAGCTTGGAATGAGTGCGAGTCAAAGGAGTGGGTTGATGAATGGCGGTTAAGTTATCTTATCCCACTTAACACATATCGACCCCCAATAACATTGCAACTGATAGAGATAGAATTATCAGTTGACTTTGACCACATATCAGATCTAGTTCAACCAGGTAATATATCTTCTTGCACAGTTTTTGAAATTCCTAATGTTATCTTACTTTGTAGTATATTTGTAATGTTGACTAATTTCATCTAATTTGTTGCACATATCATTGTAGGGCATGTTTATGCAGTTACTACAGATGAAGATAATGAAGAGGGAATAGATTATTACTTGTGTCATTGTGTTGAGGCCAAAAAGAAATTGGAGTCCCCAGTTACAGATGGAGAAATTATAGAACACCCTACAGGCTCAATGGTTGTTACTAAAACATGGCTTAGAAGGTACCCACATAAGAGTGTTAATGTTTGGTTGTTTGAGGAATTTGACACACATCGAAAGAGTCTTCATTACTCGAACCTTGTCATTGCAACCAATGTTCATTTGATATAATATCAAGGTAGACCTTTGAACAAGACCTTGTGGAAGGTGCACGAGTCTGACCATGAGGCAATACTTGACACAATAAAGAGTAGAGAAGACCTAGATGGTTCGTTGGATTAATTTGTAAGTATGCATAAAAATTTCCTAGATGGTTACTTGTACTTTGTTTTGTATATAAACAGTAGTATGAATTTCTTCCCTCCAGTATATTTATGTTTAGTAAATTTTGCTTCTTGATACTTCTCACAGGAGGTCACAACTCCAGCTCATCCAACTACAGACAAAGAAACTAGAGAAAAGATAATGGAGATTGATCATCAGATGGTTGTAAGTGATCGATTACATATGTGATGTTATATATTTCATGTACATTTTCTATAGTAATGTGCATATTATTTGATTGTATTAACAGGTGGAGATGTATGAACTTGAACTATCAAAGAGGTGTACTCAACGACAGAGAGAGGATGAGTCACACATTGGCTCTCGATCTTCACGGTCAAGCAAGGGTCGTAGATTATTTCATAAAAGTCCATAGGAAAGTAGTTTTTCAGACATACTTTTATATGTTACTGATGTATATTTTTGGATATATGCCTGTATGGCTTTGTTTGGACATGCCTATATGGCTTTGTTTGGACATGCTTATATGGCTTTGTATGTAAACTAGATGTTATATGTTCATGACATTATGTATATGATAGTTTATATTAAATATTTAATATGACGATCAATTATCCTTACATGAATTTGGTTTTTGTCATGCCCACATTTTCCATGTGGTCACAACACATGTCACACGTGTCATAGCCACATCTGTCATGTGGTTATGACACGAACTATCAAAAATTTTCTCACGCATCCCTACAAACCCCCTCGCATGCGTAAGCATGCTCGGTGGTGTACGCTCAAGGTGAAAACACTACAGTTATCGGTGGGGTACAAGTACAATTGCGTGCAACCAGACGCAAGCAGTCTAACAAGGGGGTCTCCTTGATGCAGTTAACATCGCTACAAGGTTTATATTTTCGAGGTCCCTAACCCTAATTCTCAGCAGATTTTGACAGCATAATGCCTTATGGTGTAAGTGGGAATTACTCAACACTATACCACTTACGGGGTTCCCTGATAGATTAACAACTTCCCACGACACCTTGTTCCTACTAAACTAACTCGTGATCTCTCTATGGGGTTATTTTTCAGCAAAGCACATTTGTCTGCCTTCTTTCTCTTCTCCTGAAATATACTCCTACTTCGAACTTAGCATTCTCAACAAGACAGTTCATTTGCCCTCTCTTCCGTTTCTCTGGATCTTAATTTCGATTGTATTTCTATTGCACTCACCTTAACTATTTCTCTGAAGTTTTTGTTTGTTTATATTTCGGTCTCTCTCTCTTTTGGGTCTCTTCATTTTCTTTATGTTTATCCTATCCTTTCTTCATATTCTACATCAATCAGAGTTATCACTGTATCTACTTTTAACTTTATTCCTAACTTCCAGTTTATCCAGATCACATAAGATGGTTTACTACTTCGCTGGACTCGGTCTCTTGTTTCTTTTTTTTTTCTCCGATCTAGGTTTCACCGTTACGGTTGTATCCATTAAACTTGTTCCTAAGCAATTTAGCAGAAGGACCCATCAACTTAGTTCTCTTATCCCATGTGGGAAATGCCGCGCATTTTCTCCTCTGTGTTTTCCAATGTTAGTTTTTCTTCTTCTTACTCTCTTGCAGGTTTTCTTCTCTGGATGTTTACTAACTACAGTTGGGATTAAAATGGCCTCACATGGAATGTCTGTGATGGCTTCTTAACTTTATTTCCAGTGACCTTTTAAACAAGGTGACGTGTAATTTTTCTCTTCATTTTCCTGGTTATTAAATTTTGTTGATAGTTAAACTTCCGAGAAACTCTTCTAGGAATATTAAAGTATATTTCTTTATGCTCTCTTTAAGTTATAATTTTATTTTCTCTTGTCGTTGTAAGGAGAAAATGGCCTCTCTGATAACTTATATCAAATAATAATAATATTTGTTTGTATATATATATATATAGGGTTTTATAACTTTATATCTATATACAATTATCTTTATTGAAATGGTAATAGTACCATTATTTTTATTACTAGGATATTCTTTTATTACTACTACTCTTATTATTACTATTGTTATTATTATTAATGTTATTATTTTATTTTTATATTTATATGGACAATATTAAAACTTCCTTTTATAAAACCCATACAATTATGCTTCATTGAAGGGCTGAGCCCTATTTTTTCTTATATTATTTCCATGGTGCCCTAACCTCTTTGTTTCTTTTTTTTTTCTTTTGTGTTGCACTATACTCATGGCGGCGGCCATGGAGGGGGGGTCGGCCAGAGAGCACGCAGTGAGGGGGGTTTGTTTTTTTTGTAGAGGGTGAGGCGGAAAATTAGTGGTGGCATGAGCCACGTTGGGGCCGCGGACAGGGAGCACGGGGTGTGGCGGAGGTGCTGCGGCAGCGCAGAGGGCGTGGTGCTCGGGCCGCAGGTGGAGGTCTGGCGGAGGCGTGGCGGCAACAGCGGCTGCGAAGGGGAGTGGCGTGGGATGTGGGTGGGGGCTCTGCCCCCTCCCCACACCCTACTTTGTTTAAGGGCTTGCGGTGGGGTTTCAACCCCACCGCCCATGTAAATTTTTTTTTATATTTGTTTCTTATTTTTTTTGTTTAAAATTTCTTTATACTATTAAAAAAAAAAACAACTCCAAATAAGATAATATATATATATATATATATATATATATATATATATATATATATATATATATATATATATATATATATCTCACAACTACTCAACTACTCCCAGACACATTTCTTTCACACAGAATATAAAAAAATTACAGAGAATTAAAAAAAACAACTTAAGCTATTAAATAAAAACTCTATTTAATTGCCATCTATAATCTTGTTAATGTATATCTTTCTGAGAGAAATTTATAATTACAGGGAAGAAAAAAAAACTAAAGCTATTATAATACCATTCTCATGTAATGATTGAACATTTCGAATACAGAGAGCAAAATATAATTTTATCTAAATGTCATTTACAAACACCGTTCGGGTAAGGATTGAAATTTTAAATGCAAAGAATGAATTATAACATGTTTTTTTTTTTAAAACTATCATTTACAATTCCCTTAAAAATATATATACAGGAAAATTAATTCTAAATCTTTTAAACTGCCATTTACACTTTTATTAATAAACAACCTTCTGTCTTTTGTTCAAATTCCCATTTACAGGAAAATTAAATATAAATCTTTTAAACTGCCATTTAATAGACAACTTTTATTTTATTAATATACAGGGAAATTAAATATAAATCAAATTACAATATATAACAAGGCTAACTAACATCCATTCTTTCCTTCCGAACAAAACTATAAATAAAGTTTATCATTTTTGATCTAAATCAATAACAAATTTCAATACTAGAGATGAATTTATTCGTTTGTCTATTCATTGCAAGTTTCATATCTTAACACTAGCTTCATCAGGACTAATATAATTGAAGAATTAGACACAACAATAATACTAAAGGGAAGAATTTCTCTCTTTCCCCATACAATAATTCTTACAACCACAGAGGGAGAAAATCCCTCCACAATGAACTGAAATAGAATGATGCACAATGAACCAAACTCTTTCTATAGCAAGGATGAAATTCTTTCTTCCCTAAATACAACACTTCTCCAATTCCAACCTTGAGCTTCAAGAGGGAACCTGTGTATCAAAGACAAACAAAGAAGAAAACACCACTCATCTAGCTCTCCTCCCTACCGTAGACCCGCAAGAGGGTCACCCCCGAGCTAGGGAGACCATACTCACACCTAGGGAACTCAAGCAATCCACTTCACAACAGGGAACAACAACAAACCCAAAGCACACAAACACCCGTGGGTAAATTACACAACACGAAAACTCAACAACGGTGAGCTTCATAAGGGGCAGGAGAGTGGACACACTCGACTCCAGAGTGTCACCCTTACAGAGATTATAACCAACACAATTCTCTTGGCCTCAAACCAAGTTTGATCACAAAATTTCCCAAGGAATCTATATTTGACTCTCAAGTCAAAGAACCGGTCACAAATACAAGCCCTCAAGGCTTTCAACATCCCAAAAGAAGAAAACAGGTATGCACCCGAGGAGGATCACTCCTCCCCTACCCCAAACTTGATGAACATTTCTCCCAAGTGGGAGAAGTTCTATCAACAACCTGACAACAGATCCCACAGAAACAAATCTAAAACACAAACAAATAAACACCTTTCACACAATTTTTTATACAACATTTAGATATACGAAAGAAAGGTAAAACCAAACCAACCTTACAAAGCCCTTCTGGAATGAAACTGTTGTAGAGCTCCACTGAGATCTCTTCCAACCTTAGCCACCAACTCCCTCTTCCTTTCCTCACCTCAAGCTAACTTTCCTATTCTGGCAATGAAAATAAAACTCTCCAAAAAAATCAACTAACTCCCTTTCCTTCCAAAAATGGAATTCAAATAACCCAAAACCCTCTAGTTTAGAGGAATGGGGAGGTTGTTGGCAAGAGACACTATATGGATTCATGGTTGTTGTCATTGATGGCAACAAAGGTCATCCCACATATCCGCAAGTCATGATGTGTCTCTACCGGAAGTCAGAATAAAGAAAGTTGTGGTCCGGTGAAGAAGAACAGAGCATGTGGCAAGGTCCGACAGATTGGTCCGGACCTCTCAGAGGAAGTGTCTTGGTGCAGTGCGGATTTGGGGAAGTCAAGAGGACTACCTTTAGTAGTATATTCCAAGGATTTAGCCTCCGGTGATGGACAAGGAAAAAGATATGAATGGTTAAGTACCGGATTCCTGAGAGACAGTGAAAACAGAGGAAGAACTGACTGACAGAGTATCAGACTGCTTTCCGGATGGGTTACTATTGATGACAGAGGTTGTGAAGGCATGAATCATGTTTGGCCGACATGATTAATGATATCTACAAGTATATGCTTGATCCGCATTGCTTGGTGAGGAAGGATTCAGCCGACAGAATGAGAGTTTGTAAGAAACTAAGACTGTTCCGGATGCCGACTAGAAAGGTGATGAAACCACTTGTGCGGATATATATAGAGGATGGATTTAGTTGTGAAGTGTTGTGTGGGTGTGGAGAGATATGCGAATAAGTCCAGAGAAAGAGCAGAGGTAGCAAAAAGGATCCGGTATGTGAAAGATAGCAGAACAAAGAACAGAGGAAAGATGAAGTGCAGCAGATCAGTATACTGAGCCTAACCGGAACTGAACTCCAGCATATGCAGATGCTTCCAATCAGTTCAAGACTGTGATTATCATCACTTTGTAGACAGTGTGTCTTCTTGTAGGCAGTGGGCCTCTTGTGAGCAGTGTGCTCGGGCAGTGAGCCCTAATTGGCAAGTGCCATTTTTGTAATTTTTTATTCTTCTAACAGAGAATAATTCTTGGGTTAATCACCCCGTGGTTTTCTCCCTTAACAGGGTTTCCACGTCAAAAATACTGTGTCATGTGTTTCTTATTTCATGGTTAATGTTTTGTGTTTGATTTTATGCTGCTTCAATTAAAAGAAAAGTTCAATAAGGGAAATAATTAGGATAACTGATTCACCCCCCCTCTCAGTTATCAACAATTGGTATCAGAGCTAAGTTCCTCCTAATAGAGCCTAACAGCTTGAGGAAGATCTGGGATTTCAAATGGATGCATATGGTTTAAGGGAGCAACTCAAGACTGCCCTTGAGGATCTTGAACAGTCAAATTCTGAAGTCAGTGAATTAAAGGAAAGACTCAAACAGGCTGATGAATTCATGAGAGAACTAAAAGACAAATTAAGTCTCTCTATGAAAAAGAGAAAGGAGCTGCTTCAACAGTTGGCAAGACAAAGTGAAGAAAGCAATACAAATGAGGAATTGACTGAGCAAACCAAGTTATGTGAAAAGTTATCAAAAGAAGTCATTATGTTAAGACATGAAATGGAATCAGGAACTATAAAGTTTACTCAAGAGATTGAAGAAAAAAGAAAGGCTGAAGACAATCTAAGACAATCTCTTAAAGAAAAATCAGAAGAATGCCACCAGATGGACAGGATTATCAGACACCTTGAATCTGATCTTGAAGATGCCAAAGATAATGAAGGAAAACTTGAGGATCAAATTGCCTCTCTCAAAAGAGACCTTCAAACAGCAAATGAATATAAAGAGAAATTCAAGATAAGTTCTGCTCAACTTGAAGTTCTTCTTGGAAGTCAAAAGAGGACAGATGACAAGTATGGCTTGGGATATGAGAAAGGAGAAAGCTCCGGATCCGGTCAGAAGAATCTTGGATCAGAAAATCCAAGGAGCAGGCCTAGAAGACCTCCGGTAAGACAGCCAAATGCTCAAAGATATCCATCCTTCAATGGATACTGCCACAACTGCAACCACTTTGGTCACAAAGCTAATCAGTGCAGAATGAGAATGAATCAGAATAATTCATCCTTCTCCGGACAGTGCTTCAACTGCAAAAGGTATGGACACAAATCCCATGAATGCAGAATTATGCAAGTAAACAAATCATTCAAAGGTAGATGCTTCACATGCAATAGAATAGGTCATATGGCAAATCAATGCAGATCAAGAGGTTATCAGTCAAATATGCAAAGAAATGTTATTTGCCAAATCTGCAATAGGTCCGGTCATAATGCTAAAATCTGCAGAAACAAGAATCAGGACAAAAGAGGTCCGGTGTATAATCAGAATCAAGACAAGGGTAAACAAAAGATGAATGCGGATGAGGTTAGGAATCAGATGAGCAAGATTTGGGTGAAGAAAAGTTCAGAGAATGTAGAGGTTGGATCCGCACCAGACTCTGGTGCTGATATTTCTTCCGGAAATTAAAAGTGAGCTCTGGCTCAGGGGGAGACTCAAAGAAAATCTTGTTCCCCCAGCCAAACAAGTGGTGCCGGATGTGGCACAAGATGCGGATCAAAGGGTTTGTAGATATGAGTCTTGAGATACTTCAGTCAAGTTTTCAGAGGTCCGCATGGAGTTATGAAGAAGCTATGATCGATCAAATAAGACCTGTTCAGGGAAATGCTCCGGTATGATAAAGGATTACAAAAAGGTCCGGAAAGATCCGGAAATGCACTATCTTGTTCTGCGGATTGGACAGAGTGTTTGAGATGATCTTGTAATATGCCACCTCGATTTATTCATGATTGAAAGATCCGGATGATATCCACAGATCAGGACTAATCCGGGATACTCCAAGCTATCCAGACAAGGCAAACCGGAATGATGTAGGTGAAGCATTTATTGCAGACAGGTATTAGGGTTCGCGGAGCAATTTAAGGGATTTCTCAAAGGTCATTTGTTCATTCTGCACTCGAGAAGAAGCAAAAAGTGGAGCTCTGCAACAAGGTTCTTCAAGCACACCAAGGATCTCCTGCCGAAGCTATTGGATAAAGAAATCAATCCAACCACTCCGTGCAAACCGAAGGCGCATAAGGTATTCTCTGTTTTTCATTACCTCACTGCAAATCTTTGAAGAATGGCTACTCCAAACATAGTTAAGATCTCCGATAGACCTCGCCCCTCATTCAAGAAACATCCCTACAAATCATTGGAGGTTGACCCACTAGGAGCCTTCTCTAGTGTTCCTCACGGAGTTTTACACACCGAAGACATTAGGGTTTACATACATGCAAACATTGAGGAATTTGGGGAATTCAAATTAAGAGACCTCTATCACAAGCAGCTGATTGACAATGCTTTTGAGCTCAAACCAGAGTATAAGGATATTCAGAAGAAACAATTTAAGCAATTTATTCATTTCCCCTGTTTTGAAGAGGATGAATGGGTCCGGTATGTACTGAGCAGGATGCATGACAACTTTCTATGGCTAGATAGACCCTGCAAGATCACAAAAGAGGCAATTAGAGCAGTAACTGGCCTATACTCCTCCGGAGGAGTACCTATCCTCAAATCTGTCAAGAACAACATTGTAACTGAGGCCACCGGATCAAAATTTGACAAAAGGGCAATGACCATTGAAGACATCTCCGATCCGGATATCAAATATGCATCAATGATAATAGGATACAAGATCTACCACTCCAGCAGGGAGAATTCTGTATCCGGAACTGCAATATACACTGCTTATGAAATGTTAAGAAAGAATGCAGAATATGATCTCTGCGAACTACTACTAAGCCAATTAATGGAAAACATACAGAAAATCAAGAAGGATAAGAAGAATTCCTTTAAATATGGTACTCTTATTGTATGTCTATTCTTCTATTTCATGAATGAGCTACCCGGAACAAGTGGATGGGTATGGCAGAATGACAAACCTGTTGCAGTCCAGATAAGAGACTACTTGCATGGATTTGGGGATGCAAAAGCGAGAAATTCAGCTCTATGGGGTTACTTCAAAAACTTTCAGAGCATGATGCAAGCAAGAGAGAGAATTCCTCAATCTCTCATTGAGAAATACAAGGACTCAGTGTGCTTTATGGTTGACACTGATCAGTGCCTAATGGAGGCAGTGGAGCCAAGGACTGTCTGGATCATGCCCATGGGGTATGAAGTTGATGAACAGATAGTGGAGCTGCATGTTCAACACATGCTAAGTCAGCCCAAAGATCCTAAGGCAGAAAGGTTTGGAACCTTTGAGGAGCTGAGTGTAAAAATACATGTAGAACTCAGGGAACCTGAGATTAAAAGAAAGGTAAGAAAAGAAGTAGAGCACATTGCTCAAGGCCTAGGTATCTCAAAGGAGGCACTTGATGCCAGCCGGGAAAAGAGGAGGAAGGCCGAGGAAGAAGAGAAAAGCAAAGAAAGTGCTCCGGTTGGAGCTCCCACCCGGACCAGATCAACAAAGAGATCTGCACCTCCCTCAACCAAAAGTTCAAAACCGGAAGTCCAGGCATCCGGTAAGAGATCAAAGGCAAAAGCCACAAGGGCTTATGGAAGCCAAAAGGATGAAGAGGAAACAGAATCAGATGAGGGAGTAAGAGAAGTAAAGAAACAGAAAAAGAAAGGATCCGGTAAGCCCTCCACAGGCCAAGACAAGGAGGAAATGGCAGAGGTAACTGTTGAAAAGCCCACTCTGTCACTAGAGAGCATAATCAAGTCGGTCACGGTGGATGGAAACCTTCAACCAATGACTGAATCCTATGATGACTTCAGTGAGGCAGACCAAAAGACTCTGCAGGAAGCCACAGTTAAATATCTGAACATATACAATAAGGCTTTCATTGAGATCATATCTCTCATTCCTAAGAGCCTAGAGAAGGAAATGGAAGTAAGAAAGAATAATGCTCATGCCAAAGATCTTGAGATCCGGGAGCAGATAGCTATTCAGCTATATCCTCAAATTGATCCCAAGACAATGAACATTATCTTCAAGGACTGCAAAGATGAGTTCAGAAGCAAAGCCAGGATGAATCAACTCATGCTTGGTGAGACTGACAAAGTGGCTCAAGAAACAGAAGAGATCCTCCGGAAGGCCTTCAAAAGGTTCAATCTTCCTGTTGTAGAGGACTTAGGTGCAGAAACAGCTGTTGATCTGGAATCTTCTGTTCCGGAAGAAGTGAGCCCTGAACAGACAAGTGAGGACTTGGGACCCTCTGCTCCAGAAGAAGTGGCCCATGAACAAGTTAGCATCTCTCCTCCGGTTTCCCCTACAGTCTCCGGATCCAAAGAAGAAGAGCAATTACAGGAGAAGGAAGCAGTGGTGAAGGACAAAGAGGTTGACAGTTCTAAGACTGCAGAAGAGAAGAAACATCTGTCTCCGGCAAGAGACACTGCACAAACTGTTCAACAATTTTTGAGCAAAGAAACTCTAGAGATTGATGAACCGGAGCTTCTAAAAGGCCCATTTGATTTTGACTCTCTCTCTCCGGTACAAACAATGAAGATAGCTTCATTTGCAAATGCCAAGGCAAATGAAAAGCTCCTGAAGTCTCATATGGAAGACTGTGAGTTGATAGAGGCTGCTTCCGGAGTACTTGTGAAGATCATGCCATCAATCCAGATAGATCCGACAGCCTCCACTTCCGGTAATCTAAAAACCTTAGTCAGCAGTGTTGATACACATTTTGATTCTTTAGAAAAATCAGCTGAAGAAAAGGTCCGGAAGGAATTTTTGGATAAGAGATTTTCAGAGATATTAGAATTAATCTCTAAAGACAAAAAGATTGTAAGCATTGGAATAAAGAGCTTAGAGAATGCTCTTAAGGATGGCGGTGATATCTACAAATTTTGTATATCCTGGTCAAAGGCAACAGCAGCATTTGACAAGAAAATAAAAGAGGAACAGGATAAGCTACAAAGCTTATCTCAAAGTTTTGATCCTCTCTCTTCCTCTATAATAAATCAAGAATGTCAGACTATTGCAGTCTTGAACGAAATAAAGAATCTTGAGAAGGAAAGGAAGAACATCACCAACCGGATGGGAGAACTTAGAAGGATTATAATCCCTAAGTTGGAAACCATGCATGAGGCCATCAGTGATGCTAGGACCACCGCCCAAACAAAAGATCCGACAGATCTCAAGCGGGCAGAAGCGTTTGCATTTTTGTTAAGTGGTCACATTTCAATTTTGGATAGAATGAAGCAAAGTTGGGCTACCGAAATGATTCAATTACAGACATCCTTTGCAGACATTCTTCAATATATGTGAGTATGTAAATATGCGGCTAAGTATAAGAAATTTTTGAAAATTTTGATATGCGGACCCTACCCTTTGCCATTGATGTCAAAGGGGGAGTGAGGAGCAGTGAAAAATGAGGAATCCAACTAAGGGGGAGTTCCGAAAATTGTATATAAAGACAGAGCATCAGCAAAGGGGGAGCATAGTGAAAACACTTAGTCATTTTTCACTAAGTGTTGCCATCAATGCCAAAGGGGGAGATTGTTGGCAAGAGACACTATATGGATTCATGGTTGTTGTCATTGATGGCAACAAAGGTCATCCCACATATCCGCAAGTCATGATGTGTCTCTACCGGAAGTCAGAATAAAGAAAGTTGTGGTCCGGTGAAGAAGAACAGAGCATGTGGCAAGGTCCGACAGATTGGTCCGGACCTCTCAGAGGAAGTGTCTTGGTGCAGTGCGGATTTGGGGAAGTCAAGAGGACTACCTTTAGTAATATATTCCAAGGATTTAGCCTCCGGTGATGGACAAGGAAAAAGATATGAATGGTTAAGTACCGGATTCCTGAGAGACAGTGAAAACAGAGGAAGAACTGACTGACAGAGTATCAGACTGCTTTCCGGATGGGTTACTGTTGATGACAGAGGTTGTGAAGGCATGAATCATGTTTGGCCGACATGATTAATGATATCTACAAGTATATGCTTGATCCGCATTGCTTGGTGAGGAAGGATTCAGCCGACAGAATGAGAGTTTGTAAGAAACTAAGACTGTTCCGGATGCCGACTAGAAAGGTGATGAAACCACTTGTGCGGATATATATAGAGGATGGATTTAGTTGTGAAGTGTTGTGTGGGTGTGGAGAGATATGCGAATAAGTCCAGAGAAAGAGCAGAGGTAGCAAAAAGGATCCGGTATGTGAAAGATAGCAGAACAAAGAACAGAGGAAAGATGAAGTGCAGCAGATCAGTATACTGAGCTTAACCGGAACTGAACTCCAGCATATGCAGGTGCTTCCAATCAGTTCAAGACTGTGATTATCATCACTTTGTAGACAGTGTGTCTTCTTGTAGGCAGTGGGCCTCTTGTGAGCAGTGTGCTCGGGCAGTGAGCCCTAATTGGCAAGTGCCATTTTTGTAATTTTTTATTCTTCTAACAGAGAATAATTCTTGGGTTAATCACCCCGTGGTTTTCTCCCTTAACAGGGTTTCCACGTCAAAAATACTGTGTCATGTGTTTCTTATTTCATGGTTAATGTTTTGTGTTTGATTTTATGCTGCTTCAATTAAAAGAAAAGTTCAATAAGGGAAATAATTAGGATAACTGATTCACCCCCCCTCTCAGTTATCAACAGAGGTGACACTTGTCACCTCCTCACCCTTCCCAAAACCACTATTATGTCCCAAGCGATGAGTGTCGGCTTATGTCACTCACCCATCCCTAGAGTACTCCTTATCCCTCTCCTCATGTCATTTCTCTTACGCATGGGAGAAATAAAAGGAGTTAAAGGAGGAAAAGACAGGTGACCCATGCCTCTTCTCCCTTCCTTCAACATGGATGACCCCACAACACATGGGGAATCTCACTAATGGTGAGGGTGACTTCAAGTCAATCCCTCTATAATGGATGGGTTTGTAGTCATCTCTTACCTTGGGGATTGAAGAGGGATGGGGTGGGTGTTGGTAAAACCCATCATGTCCCCCCCATGCCTCCAATTTTCGCCACTTAACTTTAGGGGGTAGTTAAGATGACTTGATGGAGGTTACCCAAGGGTTACCCATGCCAAATGGGGCCCTGGACCCATGGGGTATAACCCAGGGTCAACTTTAACCCATTCTGGACAACCATGGTCAAGGTAAAGCACAAGAAAAGGCCTCCAAGATTTAAATAAAAGAAAAGAAATTCAAATTCAATCTTTTTACAACACAAATCATAAGTCAGTGTTACAAGAGGGTAGACCAACCCATTCGACCTTATGAAAGACCACATTACGACACCATATCAAACACAGAGTGATCTTGGTTCCTTGTGGAACTAGATCGGCTTAACAGGGAATAACAATAACAAGGTGCGGAATGATCTCTGAAATCTGTGGTTTGATTAGTAAATTCCTGCACACTAAATTGCAAGATCAGTTTCACATATAATCATCATAGCCGAAGCAACTTAAAAACATGCATTATCCTGACATAGTTCTAAATAGCATAAATGAAATCATATTACAATTTTCCATCATCACCTAATTAACTTTTCTGAAATGTAAACTTATCCAAACATCACCCAATTAGTTTTTCCGTAAACAAAATAAAGTTTAATAGTTTGACAAATCTGGGAACTACTATCCCACACATATAAAAAGTATCAATAACAGTAATGTAAATAGTCACAAGAACAGAAGTAAAAAGGTGGTCCTCACAGTTTTACATGTACCAATTGCATTTGCTCAAAAGTAAGGAATGCATAATTGTGCAGATCTATTGGTTGTCTATTATTTGATGATACCATTATGCTTTCAGGATATGTTGTTGGGTTTTGTGATATAAAGACACTTGATTCTTCATAGAGTATGTGATATGATGCATAGAGTTGTAGTACTTCAATATAATGTGTGAACTTGAATAGTGAAGATCTCACTCAAGCAATGGTATGAACTTGAGCAGTGAAGGCCTCATGTTTCATTTGATTTGTTTTCTATGGTATACATTTGGTGTTTACATCATCATAATGTTATGCTTCATGGGGTTAGATCTAAGTGATAGATGAAGTTGATCCTTAATGGTCTTAATCTAGCTCACTCATGTTCACTCATGTCATATCAAGATTGATGTCACAGGGTTTGGATGTTAGTTCATAACATTCATGTTTATCATGTTACAATAGTAGGACATAGTTTCTTATGTCATTGTTTCATGCCATTGGATCATTGGATTTGGTTGTTGTTCTTCATCATAACATGTCATGCTTTCAAGACTTGGATTGGGTTGTGGTTCTTCCTCATGACAGGAGTTTGTTTATGTTTTCATGCTTCTTTGTCCTCCATGTCTTCAGTGTTCTCAGTGTTTTTATGTGTCAAATATTTCCTCAGTGTCGTCATGATGTTGATGTTGATCACAAAATATGGTGTTAAGAACCTCAATCATTCAGGGCACAAGGCTACCAGCAAAGTCCCTTAAGATCCCTAAGACAGAAAAACTACCAAACTTTGATGGAGTAGTTCTTAGAATTCATGGCAATGGGAACATTTTGTTTCAACCTATAGGTGCATGTGGTGTCTATCCACAATAACCTCTCTTGGTTTTGGTCAACTCCAATCCCTTTGATTGTGCTGAAATCAAATGCATTCTTGCAAAATGCTTTAGTTTCATGCAATGGAAAAGGTGCCAGGAGTGACATTTTGCATTCCATAGCTCGTGGGGCCAAACGGACTTTGTATGCATTAGGGTGGGTGGGTAAATACCAAGGGAGGTCTCATTTCATGTACCAAGCACCCCAATTGTTCAGGGCAGTAGGGTACCAGCAAAGTCCCTTAAGATCCCTAAGACAAAAAACTGTGAAACTTTGACGAATTAGTTCTCAGAATTCGTGGCAACTAGGAACATTTTTTTTGGACCTACAAGTGCATGTGGGGTCCATCCATAGTAATCTCTCTTAGTTTTGGTCAAATCCTATCCATTTGACTGTGCCAAAATCAAAAGCATTCTTGCAAAATGCTTTAGTTTCATGCAGTAGAAAGGTGCTAGGAGTGACATTTTACATTCCATATATCGTGGGGCCGAACAGACTTCACCAACATGTTAGGGTGGGTGGGTAAATGCCAAGGGAGGTCTCATTTTGTGTGCTAAGTGCCCCATTCATTCGGGGTAGCAGGCTACCGACAAAATTCCTTAAGATCCCTAAGATGAAAAACTGCCAAACTTTGACAAATCAGTTCTTGGAATTCATGGTAGTTGGGAACATTTTGTTTGAACCTATAGGTACATGTGGGATCCATCCACAATAACCTTTGTCAATTTTTGTCAACTCCAATAAGTTTGACCGTACTGAAATCAAATGCATTCTTGCAAAATGCTTTAGTTTCATGTAGTGGAAAGGTGCTAGGAGTGACATTTTGCATTCTATAGCTTGTGGGGCTGAATGAACTTCACCAACATATTGGGGTGGGTGGGTAAATTCTAGCAAAGGTCTCATTTTATGTGCCAAGTGCCCCAGTTGTTCGGGGCAGCAGGCTACCGACAAAGTCCCTTGAGATCCCTAAGACGAAAAAAATGCCAAACTTTGATGAATCAATTCTTAGAATTTGTGGCAGCTGGGAACATTTTGTTTGGACCTACATGTACATGTGGTTTCCATCCACAATAACCTCTCTTGGTTTTGGTCAACTCCAATCTATTTGACCGTGCTGAAATGAAATGCATTCTTTCAAAATGCTTTAGTTTCATGCAGTGGAAAGGTGCTAGGAGTGATATTTTGCATTCCATAGCTCGTGGGGATGAACAGACTTCGCCAACACATCAAGGTGGGTGGGTAAATGCCAAGGGAGGTCTCATTTCATGTACCAAGCGCCCCAGTCGTTTGGGGCAGCAGGCTACCAGCAAAGTCCCTTAAGATCCCTAAGACAAAAAAATTGTCAAGCATTGATGGAGCAGTTCTCAGAATTCGTGGCAGCTGGGAATGATTCATTTGGACCTACAGGTGCATGTGGAATCCGTCCACAATAACCTCTCTCAGATTTGGTCAACTCCAATCCATTTGACCATGTTGAAATCAAATGCATTATTTTCAAAATGCTTTAGTTTCATGTAGCACAACCTTGTCAGGTGCCTTATTTTTTGATATGCTTGTCATGAGGCTGAACAAATTCTGCCAATGCATCGGGGTGGGTGGGTAAATTTTAGGGAAGGTCTCATTTCATGTGCCAAGCATCCTCAACCTCATTTTCATGCTGATTTCTTGAGTCATAGGGTCTCTAAGATGGCATAATGATAGTCTTTCATGATTGTGACAACATCAGATACTCTTTTGAAACCTTCTTTGAAACTGACTTCTCACATTCACCCAGTAACTTCACCTTTCTGACACATCATGGCCTTGATAAGAAGCAATTTAGCATGGTCATACATCTTTCAAGGAAATCCCCCCATGGATAACAACCTTATGATTTCATGATAGTCCCTTGATCATCCATGCTTTTGATTGTTTTGTGCCTCCTTGACTGTGTACAATGGTAGGGTTTGGAAAGATGGAAATTTGTTGTTAAAATTCATATCTTGATGGTATTGTGACCATGATCTCCTCATATGACATGAGAAGAGCTATTCCATAACCTTGTTGTCTCATAACCTTGTTGTCCCATAACCTTGATTATTATGATTAGAAGCATGGAAACAAACCCTACAAGAAACAAAGTAATGGTTAGATCTCAATATAATCATGAGATACCCAAGCATCTGTATTAGTCTAAATCATAAAATCTCTTCATTTATAAAGATTGATCTGAGGGTTTGGTGAGTTTCCATTGGCACCCAAATCCTAGGTCTTCATTAGAAATCCTTGAATGCTAATTATTGACATTATGCTTCTTTCTTATTAATTCTTACTAATTAGGATAATCATATAGAAATATATAGTATCTCATGTATTCTTACAAAATGCATATGGGAATTTTATCAAATGTTGTAGTTGCATTGAATGATGCCTCAAAAAATTGTGGTCTATTCAAATTTTGAAAAATGTTGTAGTTGCAATAGCCCTAGAAGACATGTATGCAAAATACAGAAGCATAGAGAAGGTGAGTGAACTATTTGACATGATGCCTCAAAGAAACATGTTTTCATGGAATGGTATGGTTGTAGGATATGCAAATAATGGAAGAGTGTTTCCATAACCTTGCTGTCCCATAACCTTTATTATTATGAATAGAAGCATGGAAACAAACCCTACAAGAAACAAAGCACTGATTGGATCTCAATATGATCATGAGATACCCAAGCATATGTATTAGTCTAAATCATAAAATCTCTTCATTTATAAAGATTGATCTAAGGATTTGGTGAGTTGCCATTGGTGCCCAAACCCTAGGTCTTCATTAGAAATCCTTGAATGCTAATTATTGCCATTATGCTTCTTTCTTATTAATTCTTACTAATTAGGGTAATCATATAGAAATATATAGTATCTCATGTATTATTACAAAATGCATATGGGAATTTTATCAAATGTTGTAGTTGCATTGAATGATACCTCAAAAAAATGTAGTCTATTGGAATTTTGAAAAAATGTTGTAGTTGCAACTACCCTAGAAGACATGTATGGAAAATATGGAAGAATAGAGAAGGTGAGTGAATTGTTTGACATGATGCCTCAAAGAAATGTGGTCTTATGGAATTTAGAAACTTTCAAGCAAAACCAATTGATCGGTGTAAAGCTAAAATCCACAACCTTTGACTACATCCTCTCTGCTAGTCCCAAACTAAGATCTTTGGAACACAATATATCGACATCCATCAAATCATAAAGGATATGGGAATTTGTAAGATGTTGTGGTTGCAACTGTCATAGGAGACATGTATGCAAAATGTGGAAGCATAGAAAAAGGCAAGTGGATTGTTTGGCATGATGCCTTAAAGAAATGGAATCTCATGGAATGCCATGATTGTAGGATATGCACAAAATGGTTTTTTTGATAAGGCATAAAGGATATGAGAATTTTGATAGATGTTGTAGTTGCAACTACCCTAGAAGACATATATGTAAAATGTGGAAGCATAGATAAGACAAGTGAATTGTTTGACATGATGCCTCAAATAAATGTGGTCTCATGGAATGCCATGATTGCAGGATATGCATAAAATGGATTTTTTGATAAGGATTTAGAAACATACAAGGAAAAGCAATTGACAGGTGTAAATGCCAAAATGGGATCTTTGGAATAGGGTATGGACATCCACCAAAATAGATTGTTTGGAAAAGCATATGAACAACCATCAAAGCATAAAGGAATAGGAAATTTATCACATGCTGTAATTTTGTAGCTGCCCTTGTAGACATGTATGCAAAGTGTGGAAACATAGACAAGACACGTGAACTATTTGGCATGATGCCCCAAAGAAATTTTGCCTCATTGAATGCAATGGTTGTAAGATATGAACAAAATGGATGTTTTGATAAGGCTTTATAAACTTTCAAGAAAATGTGATTGGCGGGTGTAAATCAAAATTCCACGACCTTAGCCAATATCCTCCTTGCCTATGCCAAAATGGACATCCATTAAAGGATAAAACATATGGGAATTTTGTTAGATGTTGTACTTGTAACTGCCCTTAGAGACATGTATGTAAAGTGTGGAAGCATAGACAAGACACATGAACTGTTTGGTATGATGCCTCAAAGAAATGTTGCCTCATGGAATGCAATGATTGCAAGATATGAACATTTAATGGATTTGGTGATAAGCCTTTAGCAAATTTCAAGAAAATGCAATTGGCGGGCATGTAAAGCCAAATTCTAAAAACCTTAGAACTAGTATCTTTGGAACACGATATAGACATCCATCAAAGCGTCAAGGATATAAGAATTTTGTCAAATGTTGTAGTTGTAAGTACCCTACAAGACATGTATGCAAAGTGTGGAAGCATATACAACGAATGTGAATTGTTTGACACAATGCCTCAAAGAAATGTTGTCTCATGGAATGCAATGATTGTAAGATATGCATGAAATCAATTTTTAATAAGGCTTTAAAAACTCTCAAGCAAATGCAAAAAAGTAAATTTCAACCAAACACAAATTTTGGCACATCTAAAACCAAATTGCACAACCTTATCTAACTTCCTCCTTGCCTATTCCAGAATGGGATTTGGGGAACATGGTGTGGACAACCATCAAAGCATAAATGATATAGGAATTTTATCACATGTATTTAAAGTGTGGAAGCATAGACAAGGCATGTGAACTATTTGAAATGATGCCTCAAAGAAATGCACGGTCCCATAGAATGCAATAGATTATTTGAAAATAATTTATAAGTTACTTTCAAGAAAATGCAATTGGCACATGTAAAGCCAAATTCCTGTAACGATAATTGATCATCATATTAAATATTCAATATAAACTGTTGTATACATAATGTAATGAACATAACATCTAGTTTACATACAAATCCATATAGGCATGTCCAAACAAAGCCATACATGCATATATACAAAAATATACATCGGTAACATACAAAAGTATGTACATACAAATCCATCTAGGTATACAAAAATGTCCCAAAAACTAGTTTCCTATGGACTTTTATGAAATAATCAGTGACCCTTGCTTGACTGTGAAGATGGAGAGCTAATCCATGACTCATCCTCTCTCTATCATCGAGTAGACCTCTTCAACCGTTCAAGTTCATGCAGCTCCACCTGTTAATACAATTAAATAATATGCACATTACTATAGAAAATGTACATGAAATATATAACATCACATATGTAATCGATCACTTACCACTATCTGATGATCACTCTCCATCATCTCTATCTTCTTTATCTGTAGTTGGACGGGCTGGAGTTGTGACCTCCTTTGAGAAGCATCAAGAAGCAAAATTGACTAAACATAAATATCATTTATGTACATCAAATGGCATGAGATAAAATAAGAAATACAAAATTATGACATTTTTCATGTTATTGGCTCATACCTCGATCAAAGGATTTGAAGACATCATGGTTGTAGTGATGCCTATCTACGTTGACTCACAAAGATGAGGAGTCTCCATTGTATTCAGCATCTGAAAATCAAGTTCAAGATTATTCAAACAAAATAAATACATAATATTATTTTAAAAATGAATAATGATTAGAAATGGTTAAAATTAACTCTGTAAAAGTGGTGGATTTGTGTCTAGGGAACAAAGGAAACCGTGGAGGTGTCGGTGACTATCAAAATCATCAAATTGTCACAAAATAATATTACCATTGACATATCTACAATAATTACGATCATGTTATAAATTACATACCTGTTGACTTTACCTCCTCTCATAACCCACCAATGGACAGTGAACAGAGGCAGGATGAAGACTCTGACCCTAGAATTTTATTATGCAAACAAATACATACATGTTATTTTTGACTTATAATATAGATAATCATATAAAATTAATAACAAATTTCAAATAACAATATATTAAATCAAGATGAAACTTGTAACAATTACCTGAGAGTCAATACCAAATGTAGTCTGTAAGAGATCATCAGTGAGAATAATCTGATTCAATATGAATGTATCCATCATTAGATGCTACTTTTGCGTCGTAGCATCCTACTGAGAGTCCTACCATGCATCCTGCTGAGTGTCCTACCATGCATCCTACGTCCCATAATCACACAGGTTCCCACTTGAACTACACAAATGTGGGGACACATGATGCCTATTGCTCTCACCCTCATCGACATAGGTAAGTCATCGGCATGTTGTGATAGAGTTTGGGTGAGAGTAGCCAATGAATGTAATGTCTCCACCTCAACACTTTCCTTCAAATTCGAAGGGAGTGACCTATATTTTTGCCTCAACAGAGGTATAGGCACAAGGTTTTCATTTCACTAAGCCTCAGGTCTATCTTGGGCAAAGCCACCACCTCTACCCTGGAACCTAGGAATGTCAAAATAATTGGTAATCTTGTTGAGGATGAACTCACAATGGAGTTTCCCCAAGAAATATTGTGGTACCTCATCATTGTTGCATGGGTGCTCATTGAAGACCATGTACCATCTATATCCCAAAAGTTTTTGGATATTTCTTCATTCCTACACCAATGAATAGAAAAACATTTGCAATTTTCTTCTAATCTTTGGTCGATTTTGGGATTAATAAAGTGTGCACATAATTGAGAATTTTTAATTTTTTCATTCTTGACTTGTTCATATGACAACTTGTCGCCATAATATTGCTGACACCTCTCCCTATAGTCTTGGAATTTGGTGATTTGTTTTTTTGCTGAATCAGTGTGGGAAACAATCTCCTCTAGTGACTTTGCAAGTGCCCTCCTACGGTCGGTGGTTCCACTTGGATTACTTAGCATTTGAATAATAATTTGAAGATGTTTATTTTTTTCTTCTATTATTTGTAGGTAGTTTTCTTGACTATACCTTACATTGTGAGGATGTGAAGGTGGGTTTGGAGGGTTTGGAGGGTTTTGGGGGTTGTTTTCACCCTCATTAGCTAGATTTGGGTTTTCTCTTGCCTCAAAAACTATAAATACAATATAAAAACTAATCAAACAATGTAAAATCCAAAAATTCTTCTAAAACTAACAAAAATTGATTAAACCCTACCTTCTTCAGCTGCTAGACCCTCCAAATTTGCTGCACGATGTCTTTGTTGGCGAGGTGGCATCGTGAAAATGACATTTTCTATCTTGCATGTGGTTGGATAGGCTTTCCTTTGACGCGCTTGTGCTTTCTTCTTAGGTTTTTGATATACAAAAGAGCTTTCTCGCGCTGAATGGAAGAAATGACATTGATTTGCACTTTTTATGTCAGAAAAAATGTTGTTAGGAAAGTTGTCTCAACCTTGTAACTTTGAAATATTGCTATTCTTCCCAATTTTGGTCTTTTTGGATACCCATTATCTTGGATAGTGGTCTGGAACTTTCAAAGTTTCCATAAGTCACCTGGAGAGCGAGAGATAGCAAGACTTACTATTTTTAGTAAGTTCTTTGTTTGAGCTCAGATTGACCTTGATTTTTTCCTAGAAGGTGCAGAATAGCTAAATGAACATCTCAGGTGAGTTTCATCTCAAGACCATATCTGGATTGTGAGATATTAAAGTTTCTATTTTTTTGAAACTGCCGAAAAAGTTCCAAACTCAATTTTTGGGTATCAAACCTTCTCTAAATAGCCTAAAAATTGTCGTAACCAATGAAGAAGGCTATATGGTGATAGAGAACTTCATGATCTTTCTGATGCATAAAACAATTCTTCAATCAGACACCCAGATCAAAAGTTATGGCCTCTGGAAGTTGGACCTTCGATTTTGGGAAATGCAAAAACATGTTGGACACATAAAAGAACTATAAAGGGGAGAGTTACACGTGGTGGTGTCTGGTTTGGCACATCATGAGGCATCTTTGATTTGGAGATAATTTAGGCACCACTTTTGGGTGGTTTTGGCTCATGGTTTTGTAATTACCATTGGTGGTGTGTTGTATTGTATCTCCTATATATCAAGAACTTGAGATGGAGGTTGTATGTAGAAACTTATAGATGTCGAATGACCTCCTAATTCTCTTGTTGGGTATACTCCTATAAAAGCTTTCTCTACAAGTATATTGTAATCTTTGTGATTTCTAAATAATATATTGGGCAGCTTTGGAGTGTGGGGTATTTTACCCGTAAGGGTTTTCTCCACGTATATCTTGTGTTGTGAATTTTGTGTTTGCATTTGGAAATTGTTATCATTTTCTGTTAATGTGCATCTTAATCTATAACTATAAAAGAAATTTGCATAAGTTTTTCCTCATTAGATCAGTGTAGGAAGTGTATTCCAGGTACCGTTCTTCCTTTCATTTGGTATCAGAGCCTAATCACCTTTGGTTCTAGTTGTTGGGTAGAGGGTTTTTTGAGTTGATCTTCATTTGAGTGGGAGCTTGTGCAGAGGATTTTGAAATCTTTGTTGCAGGTAAGAGATGGCGAGCACATCTAGGAGGTTTGAGATAGAAAAATTTAGTGGTAGTAATTTCGAGTTGTGGAAACTCAAAATGGAGGACATGCTTGTAGATCAGGATTTATGGGAAGCTGTATCTAGTATAAAACCAGCGGCAATGTCTCAAGAAGACTAGGATCTCAAAGATCAAAAAGCTAAGGGTTTGATAAGACTCTATTTGGCTGATTCAGTGGTCTTGAATATCCATGAAGAGAAGACTACAAAGGATCTTTGGAAGAAGCTTGGAGATGTTTATCAGGCTAAATCCCCAGTGAACAAGCTATTCCTACAAAAGAAATTGTATTCTCTAAATATGGAAGATGGAGGATCTGTCACTGATCACCTGAATACATTCAATATGCTTGTTGCCTAGTTGACTTCTATTGGTGTGAAGATGGAGGAGGAGGATCGATGTATGACATTACTATGTTCCTTACTAGATTTGTGGGACCACCTTGTTATGGCCATTGGGAATACCACTTCCACCTTCAAGATGGAAGATGTGGTTTCTTCGTTGTTGTCTAAAGAGATGAGGAGAAAGAATTCTAAATTAGATAAGGAGGCTCTTGCAGTTCGTGGTAGATCTAAAGAGAAGGGAAAGAAAAAGGATAAGAAGAAGGAAGAAAAAGGAAGATTCAAATTCCGTGGGAGATCTAAGTCTCCTGGAAAGTCCAAGGCCCTATGTTGGAACTGTGGCAAAACTGGTCACTTTTGCAAAGAGTGCAAGGAGGAGAAAAAGAAAAAGAAGAAGAATAATGATTCAAATTCTGACAAGTCCTCTCAGGATGAAGGAGAAGCATTTGTCGCTGCCTTGGCAATGCATGCATCTGAGGATGTGTAGCTTATTGACTCTGGTGCATCTTTTCACATGACTGCGCATCGAGACTGGTTTTCAAAGTATGAAGAATATGATGGTGGAAAGGTGTACTTGGGTGATGATTCTCACCTAGATATTGTTGGTCATGGAAGAGTCTTGATTTGATTCCATGATGGATGAGTAAAGGAAATCAATGGTGTTCTGCATATCTCTGGTTTGACACGAAACCTTCTTTCTGTAAGTAAATTGAATGATGTGGGTGTGCAAGTTGTTTTCTCGAATGGAGGATGCAAGATGACTAGAGGATCTATGGTGTTGGCTAAAGGTGTTCAGATTGGCACTCTGTTTCAGTTTGATGCATGTGCAGTATAGTGCAATAGTGCCTCTATTTTGAAGAAGAGAGCTTCAGAATCTTTATCCTCACCATTGGAACTAGCAGTGAAGAAGATAGTTGCTTCTACTTCCGATAGTAGTGCTTTCTGAGTACCTAAGGGTGTTCATTCTATGGAGATGAAACTTCCAGCTAAGAAGACAATGCTATGGTACCAAAGGCTTGGTCACATTGGTGAAAAGGGTTTAAGGACCCTGAAGAATAAAAACCTTGTTGAGGGTATGAATGATTGTAACCTTGAGTTCAATTTTTGTGAACATTGCATTTATGGAAAACAAAACCGTGTTCAGTTTTATTCTAGTTCTCACAAATCTTCTAAGGTGTTGGACTTGATTCATTCAAATGTGTTTGGTCCTATTAATGTTCCTTCGATTTCAAAATCTATTTACTTTGTTTCATTTATTGACAATTATAGTAGAAGGACATGGGTGTATTTCCTTAGAAGTAAATATGAAGTCTTTAATAGATTCAAAGAGTTCAAAGATCTTGTAGAGAATTAGAAGGATAGAAAGATTAAGTGTTTGAGGACTGACAACGGTGGTGAGTATTGTTCAACAGATTTTGACAATTTCTGTAAAGAACAGGGGATTGAGAGGCACAAGACAACTCCATATACCCCTCAACAGAATGGAGTTGTAGAAATGATTAATAGAATGTTGATGGAGAGGGAAAGAAGTATGCTAAGTGGAGCTGGTCTTGAACAAAAGTTTTGTGCTGAAGCTGTTGCTACCACTTGTTACCTAGTTAACAAGTCTCCTACATCAGCACTCATTGATAAGACACCTGTGGAGGCATGGTTTGGTAAAAAGCCTTCATTAAGATGAATTTTAATATTTGGTTGTGAGGCATATGCACATGTGCCTAAGGAGAAGAGGTCTAAGTTGGAGAACAAGGCTGTAAAATGTATCTTCATCAGTTATGGCATTGGTGTGAAAGGGTACAAGCTTTGGGATCCAGTAGCTAAGAGAGTTCTATACAGAAGAAGCGTGATCTTCAGAGAGATCAATCCTTCTTCTATCATCTTGCAGCCAGAGAAAGAAGAGAAGAAAGATTATGTGGTTTAGCTCCTCCCACCCCTAAGAAAGTTGAACCAAAAATATCTGTTGGACCTGATAATGAAGAGAGCTCTAGTAGCTCTAAAAGTTCAGGAGAAGATGAAGAACCTCAACCTCAACCTTTGAGGAGGTCCACGTGGATAAGGTAGCAACCTGATAGGTTTGGATATTCATTGCATGATTCCAGTTGTATTTTTGCTTTGATTTCTAACACTGATGAGCCTAGAATTGTAAAAGAGGCTATGGGTATGAAAGATGCAGGTTCTTGGAAGGAGGCCATGGAAGAGGAGATGGCTTCTTTGGAAAAGAATAATACTTGGGACTTGGTACCTTTGACTGAAGGATGAAAACCTGTTGGATGCAAATGGGTGTTTAAGAAGAAATTTGGTGTAGATGGTGTTGATAACTGAGAGGGGGGGGGGGTGAATTAGTTATCCTAATTATTTCTTCTTTTGAACTTTCTTATTAATCAAAGTAGCATTGAATCAAACATTACCATGAAATAAGAAACACATGACACAGTATTTTTGACGTGGAAACCTGGTTAAGGGAGAAAACCACGGGGTGATTAACCCAAAGATTATTCTCTGTTAAAAGAATAAGGAATTACAAAATGACACTTGCCAATTAGGGCTCACTGCCCGAGCACACTGCTCACAAAGAGGCACACTGCCTACAAGGAGACACACTGTCTACAAAAGAATGTTATACAATACTTGAATTGATTGGAAGCATCTACATATGCTGGAGTTCAGTTCCGGTTAGGCTCAGTATACTGATCTGCTGCACTTCATCTTTCCTCTGTTCTTTATTCTGCTATCTTTTCACATACCGGATCTTTCTTACTGCTTCTGCTCTGCTCTGTATTTATCCACATACACCTTCACATCATCACTCTTTTCACAACTAAATCCATCCTCTATATATATCCGCACTAGTGATTTCATTATCTTTCTAGTCGGCACCCGGAATAATCTATCTTCTCACAAACTCTGTTCTGTCGGCTGAATCCTTGCATATCAAGTAATGCGGATCAAGCATATACTTGTAGATATCATTAATCATGTCGGCCAAACATGATTCATGCCTTCACAACCTTTACCATCAACAGTAACACATCCGGAAAATAGTTTGATACTCTGTCAGTCAGTTCTTCCTCTGTTCTCACTGTCTCTCAGGAATCCGGTACTCAACTATTCATATCTTTTTCTTTGTTCATCACCGGAGGCTAAATCCTTGGAATATACTACTCAAGGTAGTCCTCTTGACTTCCCCAAATCCGCACTGCACCAAGACACTTCCTCTGAGAGATCCGGACCAATCTGTCGGACCTTGCCACATGCTCTGTTCTTGTTCACCGGACCACAACAATCTTCATTCTGACTTCCGGTAGAGACACACCATGACTTGCGGATATGTGGGATGACCTTTGTTGCCATCAATGACAACAACCATGAATCCATATAGTGTCTCTTGCCAACAATCTCCCCCTTTGGCATTGATGGCAATACTTAGTGAAAAATGACTAAGTGTTTACACTATGCTCCCCCTTGGCTGATGCTCTATCTTTATATACAATTTCCGGAACTCCCCCTTAGTTGGATTCCTCATTTTTCACTGCTCCTCACTCCCCCTTTGACATCAATGGCAAAGGGTAGGGTCTGCACACCAAAATTTTCAAAAATTTTCTATACATAGCCGCATATTTACATACTCACATATACTGAAGAATGTCTGCAAAAGATGTCTTCAGTTGGATCAGTTCTGTAGCCCAACTTTGCTTCATTCTATCCAAAATTGAAATGTGACCACTCAACAAAAATGCAAATGCATCTGCCCTTTTTAGATCTTTCGGATCACTTGTCTGGGCTGTGATTTGAGCTTCTGCTATGGCCTCATGCATGGCCTCTAGCTTAGGGACAATTAACCCCCTGAGCTCACTCAACCTGCTTATTCTATTTTTCCTTTCCTTCTCCAATTTCTTGATTTCACTCACGACTGCAATAGTCTGACATTCTTGATTTGTTATAGAGGAAGAAAGAGGATCAAAACTTTGAGACAAGCTGAGTAGTGTGTCCTCTTGCTCTTTTATCTTCTTCTCAATGTCCACTGTTACCTTGGACCAGGAGATACAAAATTTGTATATTTCACCGCCATCCTTAAGAGCATTTTCTAAGCTCTTTATCCCAATGTTCATGTTTCTCCTATCATTAATGATCAAACCCTGAACCTCGGAGAACCTTTTATCCAAAAACTCCTTCCGGACCTTTTCTTCAGCTGATTTTTCTAGAGATTCAAAATGTGTACTAACACTGCTGACTAAGGTTTTGAGATTACCGGAAGAGGAGGCTATGGGATCCTTCTGAAAAGATGGCATGATCTTTTCCAACACTCCAGATGCTACCTCCATAAGCTCACAGTCTTCCATGTGAGATTTCAGTAGTTTCTCTTTGACTTTCTCATTTGCAAATGAGGCTATTTTCATTGTTTGTACCGGTGACAAAGAGTCAAAATCTAATGGTCCTTTTAGTAGGTCCGGTTCATCAATTTCTATAGTGGCTTTTGTCAAGAATTCTTGAACAGTTTGTGCAGTGTCTCTTGCTGGAGACAGATGTTTCTTCTCTTCTGCAGTTTTGTCCTTTGGAATCTTTTCTCCTTCCTTACTCTTGCCACTTTCAGTTGTGGTTTTCTCTGTTGGGATCTTCTCTTTCTCTGCATCCTTGGTGCTGTCAACCTCTTTTTCTTTAACTACTGCTTCTTTCTCCTGTAGTTTCTCTTCTTCTTGGGATCCGGAGACTGTAGGGGAAACCGGAGGAGAGATGTTAGTCTGTTCAAGGGCCACTTCTTCCAGAGCAGATGATTCCAAGTCCACAGCTGTTTCTGCACCTAAGTCCTCTACAACAGGAAGATTAAACCTTTTGAAGGTTTTCCGGAGAATCTCTTCAGTGTCCTTGGCTACCTTGTCGGTCTCATCAAGCATAAGCTGATTCATCCTTGCTTTGCTCCTGAATTCATCCTTGCAGTCTTTGAATACCATGTTCATTGTTTTGTGATCAATTGAAGGATATAGCTGAATAGCTATCTGTTCCCTGATCTCAAGGTCTTTTGCCATGGCATTGTTCTTTCTTATCTCTAATTCCATCTCTAGACTCTTTAGGATTTCAGAGATAATCTCAATAAAAGCTTTATTGTAGATGTTCAAGTACCTTATTATAGCTTCTTGCAGGATCTTTTGATCTGCCTCATTGTAGTCATCATAGAATTCAGCCACCAGTTGAAGGTTCCCATCCGTAGTGACTGATTTGACTACACTGTCTAGAGACAGAGTGGGCTTTTCAGCAAATTCCTCTGCCATTTCTTCCTTGTCTTGGCCTGTGGAGGGTTTCCCAGATCCTTTCTTCTTCTGCTTCTTTATTTCTTTTACTCCCTCATCTGACTCAGTTTCCTCTTCATCCTTTTGGATTTCATAAGCCCTTGTGGCTTTTGTCTTAGATCTTTTATTGGATGCCTGGACTTCCAGTTTTGAACTTTTGGTTGTGGGAGGTGCAGATCTTTTTGATGATCTGGTCTGGGTGGAAGTTTCAACCGGAACACTTTCTTTACTTTTCTTTTCTTCCTCAGCCTTTCTCCTCTTTTCCCGGCTGGCATCAAGTGCCTCTTTTGAGATGCCTAGGCCTTGAGCAATATGCTCTACTTCTTTTCTCACCTTCCTCTTTATTTCAGGTTCCCTGAGTTCTACATGTATCTTTACACTCAGCTCCTCAAAGGTTCCAAACCTTTCTGCCTTTGGATCTTTGGGCTGACTTAGCATGTGTTGAACATGCAGCTCCACTATTTGTTCATCCACTTCATACCCCATGGGCATGATCCAGACAGTCCTTGGCTCCACTGCCTCCATTAGGCACTGATCAGTGTCCACCATAAAGCACACTGAGTCTTTGTATTTTTCAACAAGAGACTGGGGAATTCTTTCTCTTGCTTGCATCATGCTTTGGAGGTTTTTGAAGTATCCCCATAGGGCTGTATTTCTTGCTTTGGCATCCCCAAGCCCATGTAGATAGTCTCTTATTTGGACTGCAACAGGTTTGTCATTCTGCCATGCCCATCCACTTGATCCGGGCAGCTCATTCATGAAGTAGAAGAATAGACATAATATAAGAGTACCATACTTAAAGGAGTTCTTCTTGTCCTTGATTTTCTGTATATTTTCCATTAATTGGCTTAAGAGCAGTTCGCAGAGATCATATTCTGCATTCTTCCTTAGCATTTCATAGGCAGTATACACTGCAGTTCTGGATATAGAATTCTCCCTGCTGGCGTGATAGATCTTGTATCCTATTATCATGGATGCATACTTGATATCCGGATCCAAAATATCTTCAATGGTCATTGCCCTCTTATCAAATTTTGATCCGGTGGCCTCAGTTACAATGTTGTTCTTGATAGATTTGAGAATAGGTATCCCTCCGGAAGAGTATAGACCAGTTACTGCCCTAATTGCCTCTTTTGTGATTTTGTAGGGTCTATCCAGCCATAGGAAGTTGTCATGCATTCTGCTCAATACATATCAGACCCATTCTTCTTCTTCAAAGCAGGGGAAATGAATGAATTGATCAAACTGTTTCTTCTGGATACCCTTGTACTCTGGTTTAAGCTCAAAAGCATTGTCTATCAGTTGTTTGTGATAGAGATCTCTCAATTTGAATTCCCTGAATTCCTCAATGCTTGCATGTATGTAAACCCTAATGTCTTCTGTGTGTAAAACTCCATGAGGAACACTGGAAAATGCTCCTAAGGGATCTACCTCCAATGACTTGTATGGATGTTTCTTAAATTCAAGTCAGGGCCTATCTGAGATTTTTACTATATTTGGAGTAGCCATTTCTTCAAAAGATTTGTAGCAAGATATCGAAAGTGGAAAATACATTTTGCGTCTTCGGTTGCACGGAGTGGCCGGATTGATTTCTGTATGTAATGACTTCGGTAGGAGATCTTCGGTGAACTTGATGAATTTTGTTGCAGAGCTCCACTTTTTGCTTCTTCTTGGATGTGGAATGATCAAGTGATTGTTGAGAAATCCCTCATATCGTTTCGCAAACCCTAATATCTGTTTGCAATAAATGCTCCACCTATATTATTCTGGTTTGCCTTATCCGGATAGCTTGGAGTATCCTGGATCAGTTCTGATCTATGAACATCATGCGGATCTTTCAATCATGAATAAATCAAGATGACACATTACAAGAACATCCCAAACATTCTGTCCAGTCTGCAGAGCAAAATAATGTACTTCCGGATCTCTCCGGACCCTTTTGTAGTCCTCTGTCATTTCAGAGCATCTCCCGGAATAGGTCTTACTTGATCGATCACAACTTCTTTGCATCTTCATGCGGACCTCTGAAATCTTGTCTGGATCATCTCAGGACTTATATCTTCAAACCCTTTACTCCGCATCTTGTATCACATCCAGCACCACTTGATTGGCTGGGGGAACAGGATTTTCTTTGAGTCTTCCCCTGAGCCAAAGCTCACTTTTTAATTTCTGGAAGAAATATCAGCACCAGAGTCTGGTGCGGATCCAACCTCTACATTCTCTGAACTTTTCTTCACCCAAATCTTGTTCATCTGATTCCTAACTTCATCCACATTCATCTTTTGTTTACCCTTGTCTTGATTCTGATTATATACCGGACCTCTTTTGTCCTGATTCTTGCTTCTGCAGACTTTTGCATTATGACTGGACCTATTATAGATTTGGCAAATAACATTTCTTTGCATATTTGACTGATAACCTCTTGATATGCATTGATTAGCCATATGACCTACTCTATTGCATGCAAAGCATCTACCATTGAATGATTTGTTTATTTGCATATTTCTGCATTCATGAGACTTGTGTCCATACCTTTTGCAGTTAAAGCACTGTCTGGAGAAGGATGAATTAGTCTGATTCATTCTCTTTCTGCACTGATTAGCTTTGTGACCAAAGTGATTGCAGCTGTGGCAGTATCCATTGAAGGATGGATATCTTTGAGCATTGGGCTGTCTTACCGGAGGTCTTCTAGGCCTATTCCTTGGATTTTCTGATCCAAAATTCTTTTGACCGGATCCGGAGCTTTCTCCTTTCTCATATCCCAAACCATACTTGTCATCTGTCCTCTTTTGACTTCCAAGAAGTACTTCAAGTTGGGCAGAACTTATCTTGAATTTTTCTTTATATTCATTTGCTGTTTGAAGATCTCTTTTGAGAGAGACAATTTGATCCTCAAGTTTTTCTTCATTATCTTTGGCATCTTCAAGATCAGATTCAAGATGTCTAATAATCCTGTCCATCTGGTGGCATTCTTCTGATTTCTCTTTAAGAGATTGTCTTAGATTGTCTTCAGCTTTTCTTTTTTCTTCAATCTCTTGAGTAAACTTTATAGTTCCTGATTCCATTTCATGTCTTAACATAATGACTTCTTTTGATAACTTTTCACATAACTTGGTTTTCTCAATCAATTCTTCATTTGTATTGCTTTCTTCACTTTGTCTTGCCAACTGTTGGAGTAGCTCCTTTCTCTTTTTCATAGAGAGACTTAATTTGTCCTTTAATTCTCTCATGAATTCATCAGCCTGTTTGAGTCTTTCCTTTAATTCATTGACTTCAGAATTTGACTGTTCAAGATCCTCAAGGGCAGTCTTGAGTTGCTCCCTTAAACCATATGCATCCATTTGAACTCCCAGATCTTCCTCAAGCTGTTAGGCTCTATTAGGAGGAACCTTGCTCTGATACCAATTGTTGATAACTGAGAGGGGGGGGGTGAATCAGTTATCCTAATTATTTCTTCTTTTGAACTTTCTTATTAATCAAAGCAGCATTGAATCAAACATTACCATGAAATAAGAAACACATGACACAGTATTTTTGACGTGGAAACCCGGTTAAGGGAGAAAACCACGGGGTGATTAACCCAAAGATTATTCTTTGTTAAAAGAATAAGGAATTACAAAATGGCACTTGCCAATTAGGGCTCACTGCCCGAGCACACTGCTCACAAAGAGGCACACTGCCTACAAGGAGACACACTATCTACAAAAGAATGTTATACAATACTTGAACTGATTGGAAGCATCTACATATGCTGGAGCTCAGTTCTGGTTAGGCTCAGTATACTGATCTGCTGCACTTCATCTTTCCTCTGTTCTTTATTCTGCTATCTTTTCACATACCGGATCTTTCTTACTGCTTCTGCTCTGCTCTGTATTTATTCGCATACACCTTCACATCATCACTCTTTTCACAACTAAATCCATCCTCTATATATATCCGCACTAGTGATTTCATTATCTTTCTAGTCGGCACCCGGAATAATCTATCTTCTCACAAACTCTGTTCTGTTGGCTGAATCCTTGCATATCAAGTAATGCGGATCAAGCATATACTTGTAGATATCATTAATCATGTCGGCCAAACATGATTCATGCCTTCACAACCTTTACCATCAACAGTAACACATCCAGAAAATAGTCTGATACTCTGTCAGTCAGTTCTTCCTCTGTTCTCACTATCTCTCAGGAATCCGGTACTCAACTATTCATATCTTTTTCTTTGTTCATCACCGGAGGCTAAATCCTTGGAATATACTACTCAAGGTAGTCCTCTTGACTTCCCCAAATCTGCACTGCACCAAGACACTTCCTCTAAGAGATCCGGACCAATCTGTCAGACCTTGCCACATGCTCTGTTCTTGTTCACCGGACCACAACAATCTTCATTCTGACTTCCGGTAGAGACACACCATGACTTGCGGATATGTGGGATGACCTTTGTTGCCATCAATGACAACAACCATGAATCCATATAGTGTCTCTTGCCAAAAGATGGCAGTGTTGAGAAATATAAGGCTAGATTGGTTGCAAAGGGGTATTCTCAAGTGGAGGGAATTGACTATGGTGAGATTTTCTCTCCCGTTGCAAAGCTGTCATCTATTCGGTTCCTATTATCTCTTGTAGCAGCATATGATCTAGAAGTGGAACAAATGGATGTGAAGACAACATTCCTTCATGGTGATTTGGAGGAGGAAATCTATATGTCACAGCCAGAGCACTATGTGGTGAAAGGTAAAGAAAATATGGTTTGCAAGTTAAAAAAGTCTTTGTATGGTTTGAAACAGTCTCCTAGGATGTGGTACCAGAAGTTTGAGGCCTTTGTGTTGAGTATTGGATTTTAGAGATCAAAATCAGGTCATTGTGTTTACTATAAGGTTGACAATGATCACATTCTCATTATTGCATTGTATGTCGATGATATGTTACTCATTGGGAATGGTAAAAGTGTGATTTCTGATTTGATGTCTCAGTTGTCAGCATAGTTTGAGATGAAAAATCTGGGGGCAGCTTAGTACATTCTAGGAATGGAAATTAGAAGAGACAGAGCAAATAGAAAACTTTGGTTAGGCCAGAGTAAGTATATTAAGATTGTGTTGGAGAGATTCAACATGATGGATTGCAGACCTTTGACTGTTCCTATTATAATGGGGACAAAGTTATCTATTGAAGATTCTCCAAAGTCTACTTTTGAGATAGAGGATATGAGTAGAGTTCCTTATGCTAGTGCGGTTGGCATTTTGATGTATGCGATGGTCTGCACAAGACCAGACATTGCCCAAGCAGTGGGATTCCTTAGCTGATTTATGGCTAATCCTGGATGGGTACATTGGGATGTAGTGAAGAGAGTGTTCAGATATTTGCAAGGTAGTTTTGAGTATTCCTTATGTTATCATGGTTATCCTACAAGACCTCGGCATTCACTTTGTATTCGTGGATTTGTGGATTTAGATTGGGCAGGTGACATTGATAGCAGGAGATCCACCAGCGCTTACGTGTTCACTATGTTTGGTGGTGCTATTAGTTGGATGAGTAATCGGCAACCTGTGGTCGCTTTGTCCACTACTAAAGCTGAGTACATGGAAGCAACTCATGTTTGTAAAGAAGCCATTTGGCTTAAAAGACTGTGTTCTAATGTTGGGTTTGATGCAGGGAAAATTACTATTTGTTGTGATAGTCAAAGTGCCATATGTTTGGCAAAGATTCCTACTTTCCATGCAAGGACTAAGCATATTGATGTCTAGTACCATTTTGTTCATGACATGGTGGAGGATGGGAAGGTAAACTTAGAAAAAGTCAAAACTTTGATGAATGTTGCAGATTCCTTGACAAAACTTGTGAGCACAAAAAAGTTCAGATGGTGTTCAAAGTCTATGGGCCTCATAGCCCCTAGCAATTAAATCATGGTGTTACTACTTTTTCTCTTGCAAGGTGTTTGACAAGTGGGAGAATGTTAGGAAAGGTGTCTCCACCTTGCAACTTCGAAATGTTACTATTCTTCCTAGTTTTGGTCTTTTTGGATACCCATTATCTTGGTTAGCAGTCTGGAACTTTCAAAGTTTCTATAAGTCTCCTGGAGAGCGAGAAATACCGAGACTTACTATTTTTAGTAAGTTCTTCATTTGAGCTCAGATTGACCTCAAATTTTTTCTAGAGGGTGTGGAATGGCTAAATGAACATCTCAGGTGAGTTTCATCTTAAGATCATAGCTGGATTGTGAGATATTAAATTTTCTATTTTTTTGAAACTGTCAGAAAAGTTTTGAACTCAATTTTTGGGTATCAAACCTTCTCTAAACAGCCCAAAAATTGTCGTAACCAGAGAAGCAAGTTATATGGTGATAGAGCACTTCACAATCTTTCCAACACATAAAACAATTTGTCAATCAGACACTAGATCAAAAGTTATGGCCTCCAGAAGTTGGACCTTCGATTTTGGGAAATGCAAAAACATGTTGGACACATAAAAGAGATGTAAATGGGAGAGTTACACGTGGTGGTGTGTGGTTTGGCACATCATGAGGCATCTTTGATTGGAAGATAATTTAGGTGCCACTTTTGGGTGGTTTCAGCTCATGGTTTTGTAATTACTGTTGGCGGTGTGTTGTATTGTATCTCCTATATATCAAGAACTTGAGATGGAGGTTGTATGTAGAATCTTATAGATGTCGAATGGCCTCCTGAATCTCTAGTTGGGTATACTCTTGTAAAAGCTTACTCTGCAATTATATTGTAATCTTTGTGATTTCTAAATAATATATTGGGTGGCTTTTGAGTGGGGTTTTTTACCCATAAGGGTTTTCCCCACGTATATCTTGTGCTATGAGTTTTGTGTTTGCATTTGGAAATTGTTATCATTTTATGTTAATGTGCATCTTAATCTGTAACTGTAAAATAAATTTGTATAAGTTTTTCCTCATTAGATTAGTGTAGGAAGCATATTCCGTGTACCTTGCTTCCTTTCAAATGCAAGCACGTTATAATGCGCTCATGTTTTTCCTTGTTTTGGACCATGGTGGCAATGTTTTGGTCCCCCATCTTTATGTATTCATCCAAAATTGAAATATTAGTTGTCAAAAGATGCCCACATGGTAGTATATCATGGAAGGACTATTTTTAGCAATATTATGACATATTCTATGACAACTGTAAGGGTCAAAAATAGGGGAGAATATTTTAGACATGAGAGCTTATTTTTAGACTGAAATCTTGGCTGAAAAGTTAAGCACATGGTTTTGTAAAACCATAGATGGTCTCTTGTATAGCTAGAAGTCTATAAATTGGAGGCTTGAGGAGAAGTTTGTGAGAGAAGAGTTTTATGCAAGGTTATACTGTTAGTTTTTTCTCCAAAGGAGCAAGATGTAAATCTCCATGTTAATGCTTTGAGCCTGCAAGTGTATTGTAACAAGTTTGTTGTTGCAAATTAATACATAGGTTCGATGCTTTGGAGTGTGGAGTTTTTTACCTAAAAGGGTTTTCCCCACATATATTGATGTCTCTTCTATTCTATCTATCTTCTTCTATTCTTCTTCTTTTCATGTTCTTAAAGTGTTAATTTATATATCGTTATGCTACTAAAATTTATTTAGATCTGTAAGCTAGATTATATTTCCTCTAAGGGTTAATTGGGAAATCTACCATGTTTATTTCTACTTCAAGGGCATAGCAGTATGTGCTTGCATCAAGTTATTTAATATATGTTTAAGTAAAATATAGGATGTTGTAAGGTGCATGTTGGGTTCTTCTTTCCCTTTCAATCAGTATTAGAGCTACGATGGTTCCATGGTTGCATGAGATTGCATGTGTTGGTTCCATGGTGTTTAGAGTTCTAGGTATTTCTTCTGTTGTGATTTCTTAGTTTGGAAAGCTTGAGGGAATCTATAGGAAGCAATTGGTTGATTATTAATCCTTCTTTGAGTGGAAGTCTTGTAGTTGATCTTGTTTTTAGAGTACAATAGGCATTTGAAGGATGGAAAAGATAGAGTATAATGGAGTTGATCATGTGGTTACATTTAATATGATATTGATCTGGAGCTCCTATTTGATAGTATGTAATAACTATCATGCATGGTGGTTATGTTCTTTCATCCTATGGTCATTTGCAACAAAGTATTCATGTTGGGTGTTTGTTCTTGGCTCCTTGATCACATGGAGAAACTTGGGTTGTCATGACTATGGTTTGATGTGCTTATGTTGGGTGCTTGGTTTTAGTCCCTAGTATTGGAAGGCATTGTTTTGTTAACCTCAAATGCATGTAGGCTATGCAGTTGATCATTGAATGGTCTAAAAGCTTTTGGAACAGCCTAGCTCCTTCATATGCTTGTAGATGGTGGTTATGGAGTTGGCCTACAAGTGGGCCTAAAGTTCCTGGACCTCTACTTCATTTTGGTTGGTTGTGCTTGCATGTCTCACTTTCATATTGATTTGATCTGAGGGTTTTGTAGATTTTCTATTCAAAATCTATGGTTATGCTTATCTGTATTATTCCATTATTCTGGTTTAACTATTTTGGTGGTTTTCAGACTTGTTGGTCTTCCAGATGATAAGTGGATATGGATTTGCATGTATGTCAGTGACATGGTACTTTTGCAGGTTTAACATGGTTAATCAAAATTTGTAGTTTTGTAGATCTGTAGACAAACTATTTTTCAAATTATGATTCCTTGGGGGTGTTTATGGATGTAAGATAGTTGTAGGTTTGCATGTATGCTTCATGCATGGTGTGAGGAGGTTTGAAGCTTTCTCAGAGTGGAGATGTTGGTATGTGATTAGTCACTCATCATTTCTATAGTAAATACTTGATGGGTTCCTTGATTATGGTTACTCATATGTGGACTTGTTTGGCAAATCGAATCTAGTGATGATTTGGTGTTTGAGTCTTGAAGTCTACAGGTTGTCTTCTTTGATATCTCAATTTGCATGTTACTAATGTAATGATGATTTTGCATGTTACATTTGTTTTGGATCTTTGAGTTATGTATTTTTTGGATTAGCTACTCATTAACTACAGTGGGATGACTTGAATATGGGCTGTCTTTATCCATGAGATTGACTCGGTGTTTATGAAGACTTTGTTCTGTTGGCCTTGTCTGTGGTCACTTGTGGATTGGTGTGTTGCATTGGGATAAGAGGATGTATAATTAGAGTGCATGGATAGTCATTTATTGGGACTTATAGCATGATTATCATGATACCATACATGGTTTTATATGAGCTTTCAACAGTGATGGTTTAATCTTCTTGACTTTGAGATCCTAGTTCTACTTTATTCTTTTGTGTTGTTGGTATTGCACAGGTTACTTATTAGATTGTCTTAGAGCCATGGATGATTTTCATTGAGAGGATGGTTATCATAATGCCTTGATAATCTTAGTATCATAGTTTCAGTCAAAGCTTTGGTAGTGATGTAGATCTATCACTTAGTGATGGATGATCTTCTATAGTGGTTGTAGGTGTCATGGTAAGGGTTTTGGATTATGATTCTTATATGTTGTGAAATTATTTTGACATCTTGAGTTCCATTGTTAGAGGATAGTTATCTTCATGTGATTGGAGATGGTATTGTGCCATGATGGATTCTTATTTCTAAGATTAGAGTTTTGGCATGATGGTGCCCCTTTGGCACGATATGTTCATTGGAGAAGGTAGTGATCTCCTAGGAGGAGATGTTAGATCATGATGTCATGTGTGTTCCTAGATTTTACAGACATGCAGTGGGAGATTTGACAGTGGTCTGGTGAAGTTCTCTTTGGTTTTGAGTATTAATCATTTTCTTGAAGCTTCATGTAGGATGCATTTGATGTTAGCATGTACTAGTTGATGGATGCTCATCGATGCTAGAGAGACTTGAGGTGAGGCTAGTGATCTCTTGTTGTGGGGATCATGTCTTGGAATGGTGAAATTTCAGCAAAAAGATTGAGGAGCCTTCACTTGTTATGTACATGAGAGGAGATTGTTCTTGGAGAGAGTCTATGAGACTCGATGTATCTTAGTTGATCATTCTCATTCCCCAATCTTAGTTTACTCAATAGAAAATTATCTGATAGGTAAATTGCCCATGTTATTTCAGATTCATTTTGTTTTATGCTTTGATTTCTCATGGATGTGGATCTTGACCTATAGTTTCTAGTTCTGGAGGGTTCATTTGAGGAGTACTTGCAATGGTTATCTCCTTAGGTATATGGTTTTTTTTATGAGAAGTTTTGGAGATGTTAGTGGGTTGTATTTCTATTTTTGGAATGGATTTTTCTTTGAGTTTGATCTTCTTTGGTTAGAGAAGCTTACATCCATTTTTTGTTATATGAGATTAATATGTTTTGTTTGATCTTTTGAGATTGAACATTTGGGTGTTGGTAAGGCTTTTTAGTTGGGGTTTTGTGAAGGAGATCTTACTTGGCACAGCTTAGCACTTGGTGGTGTTGGCATAAAGACATGATATGGTTTGCAGTTTCTCTTTATGGTCTCATATTTCTTCCTAGAGGTTTTTATTCATCTAGTATGATCACTAGGTTTGTGGTCATCTATTGTTGTTGTACTTTATTGTTATTTTAGCAACAATATGTGTTCTTTTAATGTATATCATTTGAGATGTGGAGGACTTGGGAGAAGTGGAGGAGATCAATGGTGAGAGAGTGAGAAGAAAATTGTTTGTGGAAGTATGTTCTATTTTGCAATAGTTGGTTGTAGTTTACAGATCATTGTGATTGTTCTTTGTATTACATGATTTGATTATAAGCCACACTTTTTATGTAAGTTTTGATTGGTAGAATTTGTGTTGCTTTAGTTGGCATTGCTCATGTAGTTTGATTCCTAGGATGTATGTATACCTTTGGTAGATTTGTTTCATGGAAGATGGTAACTTTGAGCGGGACAATGGATTATACAAGGATGAGAGCTGTAGTATAGGCTGGATATATCATCTGTAGAAGTTTTATCAATGGTGTGTTTTTAGTTGGATGTAAACAACTAGCTGTGGTTGTTGTTCTATCTATTCTGGAGCATTCATGCTTGATCTTGTTTTGGAGGTGTTTTGACTTCAGAGTTATGTTCTGGTAATGGGTTTGAAGTTGGATAAATTGGTGTGTCTATGTGACATTTAGTGTTTCATCATGTTTTTGGAATTCTAGTCTTTGTTTTTGTGTTGGTGATCACTTGGAAGATGTTACATGTGCTTCTGTAAAGATCATGAGCATAGTGGAGTTTAGCTGAGATAGTATGGTAACCTTGGTTGTTCACAGATTGGTTGTGTATCCCCTGTCTCTTGCAAGGTATTCGACAAGTGGGAGAATGTTGTGAAATGAAATATTAGTTGTTAAAAGATACCCACATGGTAGTATATCATGAAAAAACTATTTTAGTGATATTATGATAGATTCTATGACAATATAAGGGTCAAAGATAGGGGAGTATTTTAGGCGTTGGAGCTTATTTTTAGACTAGAATCTTGGTTGAGAATTTAAGCACATGGTTTTGTAAAACCATAGATGGTTTCTTATATAGCCTGAAGTCTATAAATTGGAGGATTTTGGAGAAGTTTGTGAGAGGAGAGTTTTATGCAGGGTTATGCTGTCAATTTTTCCTCTAGAGGAGCAAGATGTAAATCTCCATGTTAAGGCTTTGAGCGTGCAAGTGTATTGTAATATGTTTGTTGTTGCAAATTAATACATTGGTTTGATGCTTTGGAGTGTGGGGTTTTTTACCTCAAAGGGTTTTCCCCATGTATATTGGTGTCTCTTCTCTTCTATCTATCTTCTTCTATTCTTCTTCTTTTCATGTTCTTAAAGTGTTAATTTATATGTCATTATGCTGCTGAAATTTATTTAGATTTGTAAGCTACATTATCTTTCCTCTAAGGGTTAATGAGATGGGAAATCAACTATATCTATTTCCACTTTATGGGCATAGTAGTATGTGCTTGCATCAAGTTATTAAATATATGTTTAAGTAAAATATAGGATGTTGTAAGCTACATGCTGGGTTCTTCTTTACCTTTCAATTCAATTAATATGAAAGCATACAAAACATGTATCCTTTGGCATATGATCCTAGCATATCCTTAGAAATCATTTGTGTGGCAACCTTTCCTCTCCTCTGCAGCAGTAGAGAAATCCTCTTGGTGGTAGGGATCGATGTGAAATTAATTGAAATTAGTAATTAGCATTTGAAAGAAATTGGGAATGAGATTTTGAAAGCTATGAAGCACATGGGCTTGGAAATTTGTGAGTGTAAAAATGCTAAATGAAGCCTTTGAAAGGGCACACAAGAGGGGAAATTGATTGAGAAGTTAACTCCTTTAATTGAAGAGTTAACAATTTTTACTAGGGAGTGAACTCTTGATTGATTGGATAGTGAACTAAGATTGATAGATTTTTGCAGAAAAAGAAATGGAGTCAGCATAAAATTGATTGAGAGAATAGTAGAACTGATTTGTAAGTTAGAATGGAGTGATTGGGGGTATTGACTTAGGAAAAGTTGATGATCAGTTAGGGAAGGTGACTCACGCAATTAGGGCTCAATTTAGAGAAAATTTTGGCCTGACCTAAAGAGGAAATCACATTTAAAAACATGTCTTGATCACTCATTTTGATAGGTGTGGTCACCCCTAGGGGAGATCATGGGTCACATAGGTCTAGGAATACCCAAATGAACAAGGAGATAAAAAACAAGCACAAAAACTAAAATTGTATGCAAAACCTATTGGAGTAGGTGTGTTGTACACCTTGCATAACATTGGTATTATTTCATTATGTAAAAAAAGTATTTATTTGTGGTGCATCATGTGATGTGTTTATCCACATTAAATATTTATTTGGACGCTACTTGTAATCATTGTATGTAACATTGTGTTAATTACTTTATTTGTAATTATTTGATTATTTGGGAAAAATTACTAACAATAATCAAATGTGGGGTCAATGGTTTTGGGGAAAATGGTATTACAATACCACATGTTGCATTTGTGTGAGCTTGTGTCTATAAAAGAAAACACACGGGTAGTTGTAGAGGTTGGTAGAGTGAATGTTTATTGCCTTTGTTTGGGTTTGTAGCTTCTCTAACAAGTTGGTTGTGTGAGGATTTGAAGCATGGAATGGGATGTATGGTTGTAACATGCTTGTTGACATGGATTGTAGGTAGAGAGAGCTTGATGTTTCAAAGGTTATCTCTACAAATGTATTGTTGAATTATTGTTGAATAATATATAAGAGATGCATGCTTTTGGAGGATGGGTTTTTCCCTCTATGAGGGTTTTCCTAGGGTATATCTTGTGTCACCATTGATGTTATGATTGTCTATATCATTTGTATGTGGATTTCTGGTTTATTGCATATTAAATCTCTTATTGGGTTATGAGTAATTAGTCTATATGGCTACATATTTCAAACATTTCGTATCAGAGCTTTGTTGTCATGATTTAGGAGGAAATCCCTATTTGATAACCCTAGCTATGAGTAATTTTTTTGTATAGTGGAATCCATGGCTTTGCAAGAAAGAATGAAGGCATTTTTAGGGTTACAAGGTTGTTTGTAGACTTGGGTTGTTGCAGATCTAGGGTTTGATGGAAATTTGGTTTGTGGGTTTTTGGTTTGGACTCTTTCTATGGAGGGTTTTGGAGGTCAGCTTTTGCAAGAAGCCTCCTCGGAAAAAATAGACCCTACCATTGGATATAGGAGGTCCTACAGGCTTAGAAAAAGATGAAATTCAACTATGTTTAGACACATGAAAATTTTTCTCTATTTTGCCCTAGATGGAATCTTATAAGGGGAATATTCCCTCCATGCATTGTTGTTGCAGGTCATCATCAAACTCTGTTGTCACAATCACAAGTTAGATATGGTCAGGTGATTTTCTTATTAAAAAAATTTGCATCCCCAAAGTCTGTATATCTTTATTATGAAAAAAAGAATTATAAATTGGGGGGGGGGGTTGTACCCCTACCCCTATGCAAACAAGGCTACAACAGGCCATCTAGCTTGGCAGGGTCATGGCGGCCATGTCAGCTGGCGGTAGGCTACTGGTGAGATCCAAGGCCTCGGTCGATAGGCATCTTGCTGATGGGCTCAAAGCCTGTTGTCCAATGGCCTAGCTGACTGGCGGGCCAGCTAGTAACCTTAGCCAAGCCCCTTAGGGGTATTAAATTTTATTTAAAAATTTAAACCATCAAACATTTCAAAAAAAAGATTAAACCTATTTTAATATACTTTTTGAATCTGTAATCTCTCTGCCACCTGAGCACCGCAAGGGCACGACCTAGGTGCCACAGGCAAGCCACCACCTAGCCACCCACCTACAACTGAAGAGCCATTAGGGCTTGGTCTATTAGCATAAATGGGCAAATTTTTACAGTAGGCATAACTTTTTCCCACGATGTCAAATTTTCAACTTCTTAAAGTCAATGAAAATCTCTATATGTGTACTACGCAGTGGTAATAAGGATTTTTCCAGATTTTTCCATTTTGATAGAGTTTATCTAGTAGGAAGCCAAATGTTCATTTTGAGCTTTGACCCAACATAACATGTGCATATGGAGTTAGATTTCAAACTTGTTATAGGCATTGGAAAGATATTTCTAATTACTATGTGGTGGTATAGGTTTGAAGATGTTATTCTAAGGTTTGTTTAATGTATATCATTTTGATCTCATTTTGGTCCCTTTAACTTTCGGTGGATTTGTGAGTCGATGGCAAATCAAATTTGGGATGATTTGGTGTTTGAGTCATTGCAGACTTACATGTGTATCTCTAATTATCCTTTATTGATAGTGTTATACATGTATTGTTGAGTTTGCATGTTGCATTGTGAGATCTACAGGTTGTATTTATGACTTGGATGTGGGTTTTCTATGCCCATAGATATTTCAGTGTTCATGCAAATTCTAATTTTTGGCTTGGTTTAGTCACATGTCACATCAGTTTGCTTATCATTATGAGATATAGAGAGAGATGGTATTACTTGATACAATCATGATATGGGACCTATATTTGTTGACTATATGGTACAATTGTGTGAGACTCGATGGGACTTTGGTACAGGTACATTGGGTGATGATCATGGTGTCATAGATGTTCCTTGTTTGGTTGGAACTTTGGCATGACACGATTGTTTTGTAGGTGTAGTTTTGGTGGTGTTGGATTGATGTTTGGTTTAAGGTTTTGTCCATCTTCTTGGTTTTAGAGATTATGGTTTACTCAACCTTTTCGGAGATGTTGTCGTAACAGTGGATTCTTTGATTATGTTGAGGCCATGGATGATCTTCATTTAGGAGATGGTTATCATGATGTCATGGATAGCTTGGTTATAGGTTTTAGTGGGAGATTTTGACAGATGGTTTGATGTTTATGTTGTTGCCATGTATAGCTTGGTATCACACTTCAGTGGGAGATTTAGTAGGATATAGTTATCTTCATGTGATTTGGAGATGTTGACATCTTGGTACCATGGAGGACTCTTGGAGTCTTTGGTTGAGGTGTTGTTTATGGTTTGTCAGTTTTGATAGGCAATCCTTGCCTATAGGATGGTTGGTATTGTGTCATGGTTTACTCTAGATTCTAGATTAGAGTGTTGGCTTGACACATGTTCTCATGAGAAGGATGTGTTCTTATGAGACATATATCTTCTTTTGAGGAGCTGATTAGATCATGATGTCATGATGTGTTCATAGGTTATGCAGACATGTAGTGAGAGCTTTGACTATGATCTTGATGTTTCTCTTGGTATTGGGTACATTGGTCATGTGCTTTGGAGATTCATGATGATGTGATTTTGCATTTGGAGTTTAGCATGGATTGATTATGGAGGTACTCATGGATACTTGGAGACTTAGGTGAGGCTTCAGTTCTCTTAGGGATCTTAATTGACTTTGTTGGAAGCCTATAGGCCAGAATGATTGGGACACTTGGTGCATGAAATGAAACCTCCCCTAGCATTTACCTACCCACCCCAACATGTTGGCATAGTCTATTTAGCCGCATGAGGTGTAGAATGTAAAACTTCACTCCTAGCACCTTTCCACTGCATGAAACTAAAGCATTTCAAAACATTGTGTTCCTTGCCACCATAGACAAATCAAATTGATTTAAAAAAATTAGGTAGGTATTTTTAGGTCAATCTGACATTCACCTATAAATGCAAATAAGAAATTTGTAGGTGTCACTATTTGATAGAACAATTGGTCCAATGTTTGACACCTTTTAAATTGTCTTAGGGCTCGTAAGAGATTGTCTCTGTCTGATGTAGCTGATAATGACCAAGAGGCTTCACCACCGAAAAGACACCTCCCCTAGCATTTACCTATCCACCCCAATGTGTTGGCATAGTTTGTTTGCCCCCATGAGGCACGAAATGCAAAATTCACTCATGTTGCAAGTTTGTAAGTTTGTTGAAGGGGGAATATATGTAAGAGGCTTCTTACTTGAATAACGAATGTTTTTTGTATCAAGTAGATGGACAATCCCAAGGATGTTTTCATAAAATAAAAAATCAAATTTAATTGTATCCTTCTTGCTATTGGAAAATTAATTGTAAAGAAAAAGTGTTGTACTTCGCTATTGATGAAAATTTTTTATAGTTGGTTCATGATCATGACTATCCTCATTTTTTATTTCATGATCATGACCATCCTCAACTTGTAGCATCATGAAGAGGTCTTAAATTTATATTTGTGACCTTCATAACAATTTATCATGTAATTGATGTATAACTATTATAGAGTAATGAATTAAATTATTATACAACAATGCTTAATAGAGAAGAATTGAATCTCTCGTACCATGCGTTGTTTAGTGCAAAAATATGTGAAACCACACTCAACAAAAAATGTGTTGAATAAGCATATAGATTAAAGATGGATTAAGATACAAACAATAGTAATCAATTAAAAATGTAAGTGGTATGTATAGTTAAAAGGAAAATTGTTAGTTCTTTAGGTCACCACCAAGCATTACACCTTTTATGGAGATGGTTGTCCTAGGATGTATGATAGTCCTTTTTATTCTGTAATGTTAATTTAAATGTGATTCTCAACTCACCATGTTCCTAATACATGGAAAATATAAGAATACCTTCTAGATGACTATGGTGATCAAAGAATGAAAGGACAAGTCACATGAACATGATAATTATATAGGGCAGCCAAGACATAATCCTCTTGCATTTTAGAACAGTCAACTACTTGTAGTTTTGTTTCATAACAATAACCTTTCAAATACTTCTTAGGACTTAATGATGAACCTACAAAACCCATAGTAAGACCCATGCATCACAAAACCACTATTATATGTTTGAATATTATCATTGATGTTGTTGTTGGAAACATGAGCATGTAGTATGCTATTTGTGTGTTGCAGTGTTGTCATTGATGTCAACATTGTATCTTGGTATAAAGACTTCGGTGCAGATCATTTCAGATCATTTTAGTTGATTCCAATATGCTTCAAGATGTCTATGAAAGACAATTTTGCAAGAAGGTTTGATCCGGTAAAGAGACTTGTGATGAAAATTGACTAACTGTCAATTCTGGTAACTCTATGTTACTGTGCATTCTATTTTTGGGTCCGCGGTGGTCCACAAATGAACTCTTTACTCTATGGTTCTAGTATATTGTTGTTGGTTGATAGAAGCATCTAATTCCAAAATTTTATTTGATTTTGACCTATGGTTTTGAAACTTTATGAATGACAAAAGTTCAGTATGGCAGAATACAGTCATTTCCTATACAGTACATGTGAGTAAGAGAGTCTCTATTTCTCCGCGGATTAGATTTTGGCTTTGCAGTTTTAAGGAGATGTTGACAGATGTCAATAGAGTGTGAATTCTAGTTGGCATGATGTTTCAAGGTACACGAATCTTAATATGGGCATATAGTTGAAGGATTTTTGTATTAGATCTTTAGTGGTACCGACCTAATAGATGTGAAGATATGTGAAAGTTAACTAAGCATTGTGGAGTTATGTGGGAGCTATTTTAGGTCCATGCCAACTTATTTCAAATTGTTTTAAGGATTCAATCTTGGTGCAAAGCATGTGTGGAAGGTTTTGAGCAGACAAGTTATATATTGTATATTTTGTATGTTACATTCAATTAGGATGACCTAATTGATGCTATGCTTGAAACGGATATATATGCTAGATCCTTTTTAGTGTTTTATATATAGAAAGATATGTATGTATGTGACTACTATTAGTGTAGTGTGAACTTACATTGTGAATGTTGAGTAGAAGATCAGAGTGATGTGATTGTAGAGGAAAGCAGATTGTAAGATCAGAATAAGATAAAGTGTGTAAAGATAGTTTATTAAGCTTCATTGGAACTGTATCTCATGCATATGTTAGATGTAATTGTAACAGTACACTCTAGGTGATGAGCCACAATCTTTCTTATATCTTTTTCTCAGTGGGTAGTGAGTCCACCTGCAGTAAGTAATTCTAAAAATATACTATAATTGGTTATAATATATTATGAGCTAATCCTCACCGTAGTTTTTCCCATTTTAGGTTTTCCACGTAAAAATCTTGGTGTTCATTTGTTATGTGTTGTTGTTACATGATTTATGTTTTATTTCATTTACTACAATTAAATCTACTATATGGATTGGATATTTAATATTTGAATAGTTTAAAAGAATATTGATTCCCCCCTCTCAATACTCAAGGTGTTCAACATTATGACTATCCTAAAATGAGGAATTAAGGCTACCCTTACCACTGTTATGACTGTCCCAAAAGTTTTACTAAGAATTAAGGTTGCCCTTACCACTGTTATGGAATGGTGTATAATAAACATATTATGAATCAAAACTTAACATGAAATCACATTTAATGGTTATCAATTCTTAGCACCAAATGTAAAGAAACATATGAAGGTTTGTAAGATGGAACCCTTATCATTAAAACTCAAAGTAACATAATGATATTATGGTCATAATCTCGTCATAGGATATGACAAAGATAAGTTTGATTTCATGATACAAAGATAAGCTTGATGCACAATTTGCAATTTTGTTTTCCATGAATGAAACCATAATAAAATATGATGAAACAATCTTTGAAGGAAGCCTTATGACTATGATGCATTAAGAATCGTGGCTACTCCCAAGATTGATAGAGGATATTTTGGCCAAGAATTCCACCGCTGGTACTATGAAACCTTCAAAACCTCAGGGACTGCAAGACAAATGAGAACATTTGTGATTTTGTTAAGACATGAAATACAACCTCAATCCAGAAAAGACCCTTCAAGATAACATAATGGCATGACCTATCAAGTGAATGAACAATCATCAAATTGAATCCAAAGGACATATCATATCAAATAAAAGAATTCAAATCATGACACACGAAACCACTTGAATTAGTTTGATCAAATCAACTCACCAATCACAACCCTGGGGAATATCCAAATGCATCAACAACCATGCTATTCAGTCATGAGCTCTATAATTAAATGAAGCTAATCAACCAAGATCAAGGAGCACATGTAAGAAGGTAAGAAAAATGTCAAAAGTATAGAAGGTGAAATGGGGATAGAAAATAAAATGTAATCAAATCACAAAACTTAATAACTATACACATAGCATACCTTTGTGTCATTCCATTGCTTCAACCTAATGAACCATGTGGATCCACTCTAGTCTTTATGTTGTCAAGTATTGCTTCATGGTCAGACTCATGAACGATCTACCCCCATATTTTATCAAATGAATATTTGATGCCACAACAAGGCTAGAATAATGAATAGTCTTCCTATGTGTGTCAAAGTCCTTGAACAACCACACATCAGACTTCTTCACTAGATACCTTCTAAGCCATGTTCCAGTAACAACCATCGATCCTATATGATACTCAATGCTTTCTCCATCTATGATAGGGGCTATCAATTTATTTTTTACCTTAACACAATGACATAAATAATAATCCATTACCTCATCATTATCTTCATCTGCAATAACTACATATACATGCCCTACATTAAATTACACAAGAAAGATTAAAATTCAATAAACAATAAAAAAAATGTTATTACATCAGAAAATGTCCCCTTGGGGGCTTTTCCCTCCTAAGGTTTAGCTCCCAAGTATTTAGAATGCATTTAGAGCATCTTTTTGACTCCCAATGAGAAAATCTTGAAGTCTTATGGCAAATAGGACCTAGGGGGTGCTATTTTAATGATCACTAAATAGAAACAAGGGGGTGGACTTGGGAACTAGCGCCCTAGTCCTGCCCTATTTTGGGTCTGCCCTAAATTTAAATGTCAGTTTAATGACCATTTTATTTAGGTCCTATGTTGACATCTCAAGTTTGAATTATGAAATTCTTAGTAGGAATGTTTGTAGTTGCATATATAAGCATGATTAGTGATTCATTTGTAAACTAGATGGCATTTTGAATTTACAAGCTTATGTGAAAGTGATTTAAAGCATTCATTGTGTTGTAGAGCAATATTTTGCATTTTTATTGTGTTTGTGATTACAGATTTGACTTTGGATCTCCTCATGGCATGAAGAGCATCTTCCTTCCATGAGATCTACACTTCAATGTGATGTCTATTGTATTTTAGATCATTTATCATTTGGATTTTTGCCTCTATCCCACCAGGATACACAATCTTATTTGACAACAGTGTTTAGAAGACTTGAATGTCTCTCTGGGGCTTGACTGAGGCAAGCCGCTAAACACCACAACCTCCTCCCACACTCCTTTGTGATTGCAAGTTACAAGTATAGAGTTTCGTAGAGTGGAGTTGTGGAAAGGGAGTGGCATACATCAAAGATTTGGGATTTGACAAACATAGGACTCTGGTGAACTTTTCAGGACTAGGGCGTTAGTCCCGGTGTCCTCCATTTTTCCTGAGGCAAAAATGGGAGATATAATGTAGATCAATGTTGGGAGAAGATTATGACTCCATGTCAAAAGTTGTACCTTGGACTAGGGCATTAGTCTCTGTGTCCCCAACTTTTCTATTTTTCAAACTTCAATAAATAGTGAGTTAAATATCTTTGTCCTTCACCTTGGTCTGAAGGGATTTCCTATAATTCGATAATTTACTTACTGTTTTGCATATTTAGGGATTAAATTGAAATTAAGATTTAAATTGAAATATTATTTGATACATCTGAGCTTCCACATCATTCTAAGTGGTAGCCTAATCTAATGGGTGAATGCTCCTACTAGTGGATATTCAACTCGGTTGATATACCCTTGAATGTTTGATGTGAAGGGAGGATTTGTTGCAAGTATGTACCTAATCGGTGTTGTCATTGATGTCAACATATCTTTGTTGTCATTGGTGTCAACTGTATCCTATTTTGTTATTTATTTATAAGCCTTATATGTTGAGGATATTGAGGAAATTAGCCTCTCGGAAAGAATCAAAAAGTAAACAATGAAGACAGTGAGTTAAAGAACAGTCCAGAAGATTGCGCCACATTTCTTGCTGACTGAAGATCTTTGTCTATGGATTGGAAGTTATTTAGAAGCATGAATGAAGATGCTAAATCCTAAGTTTGAGCCTTCAGTATGAAGATTTGAGTGAGTTACATTCACCAGAGTAAAACCTATTTTTTTTGATTAATCACCTATGCCTGAGAGAAAGTATTTTGCTATGCATTCCTCTGCATTAAAGTGTTTTTCTCTGCGGTTTTAGAGGGAAGTCTTTGACAATGATAAGTTCCTAAAATTACAATGGTTCATGTTTTGGTGGTCTGTAAGCTATCTTTCTCTTATGACAGTTGAAGACACTGAAGTTCATGTGCTCCGATGTGAAGAATCTCATGGATAAAGTAGTTTAAGTTTGTGTGGCTACTCTTAGTGATTTCAACATGCTTGTGGATACCTCATGATCATGTCCCTACTTTTACATTGGTCTGCATTAAGGAATTGAAATCATGTTTGAAGATTATTCCTAGATAACGTAACAAGTAACATGTCTTAGCCAACTTGGTTAATTCCAGTGATTGCGGAGATCCCTTGAAGATTATGGAAGCGTGTTGTGGTGTGGAAGATAGTATTTGAGTCCTAGATAAGGTGTGATGTGATCCGCATACATCTATACTACAAATCCTTAGCATAATTTTATATTAGGTCAAGACCTATTTTGTAAATGTTTGTAATGCCGACCTTGGAGATTATTCCAATGGTTGATGATTGTAGTGCCGACCTTGATCATTCCAAGGTTGATGAAGTGTATAAATACTTATAATTGAGTCATGGAAAAGGTGTCCTTGTGCGAAGATGGGAAGATAAGGAAAATAAGTGGAAAGGAAGAGTAGAGCAGAGGAACCATTGTGCTTCAATGTATTAATCTCAGACATGAAGAAGATGATGATCTTGGTAGTGAGCCTTCAGTAGGGTTTAACAACCTTCAAGGTTTAATAGCCCTTATTGTACTCTTTCTAGGATTAGGGTTGAGGTAGTGAGCCTGCTAGACCTAGCTGTACTTCAAGGGAGTGAGCCAATATGTTTTAGGCCCATAGAGTGACCAAGGTTGAACATCATTTTTACAAAGATTACAATATATTTTGAGAGCTAATCCTCTCCATGGTTTTTCCCCACCTTGGGGTTTTTCACATAAAAATTTGGTACTCTTTCTAGGTTTAGGGTTAAGGCAGTGAGCCTACTAGACCTAGCTGTACTTCAAGGGAGTGAGCAAATATGTTCTAGGCCCATAGAGTGACCAAGGTTGAACATCATTTTTACAAAGATTACAATATATTTTGAGAGCTAATCCTCTCCGTGGTTTTTCCCCACCTTGGGGTTTTTCACGTAAAAATTTGGTGGCTTGAGGAAGATCCAAAATGTCTTATAAGAAGGAAGCACCACATTTTGATGGGACGAATTATGCTCTTTGGAAGGCATGAATGAAAAGTTATCTTCTTTGTCTTGGTTACAAAGTATGAAAAGCTACAGAAACAAAATGCGCCTTGCCTCAAAATGGTTTGATGACTGAAGATGAAATCAAAGAATATGAAGTGGATTTTAAAGCAAAAGATGCTCTATTAAGTTCATTGAATGACTCGGTACTAACAAAAGTTGTGGATCTTGAAACTACAAATGAGGTATGGGAAAAGCTAAGAAATCTGTATAAAGGAGACGATTCTATGAAGGATGCCAAGCTACAAAGTCTAAAAGTGAAATATGAGAGTTTAAAGATGAATGAAGATGAAACATAATAGCCTTTATGCAATGAGTTGATGAACTTGTCACAGGGATAAAATGTATGGGGGGAACTCTCGGTGATAAGGAATTTGTGATGAAAATTCTCAAATCACTACCAAAGTCCTACAATCACAAGGTAGCTACAATTGAAGAATTTATGCAAGTAAAAGCTATTGACAGAGATCAGTTACTTGGTAAGCTTACTTCCTTTGAAATGAAATAATTTGGTGATGCCCTACCTAAAGTAGAGACTGCCTTCAAAGTAGTACTTCTGGGAAAACCTCCAGATCAGGAAAGTACAAGGTAGAATCTGATGATGAGTTTGATGAAATTGAAGCCAACTTTGTGGATAGATTGCAAAGAGGATCTGATAATTTTAAAGGTAAATTACATTTTAAATGTTTTTCTTGTGGTAAAGTACACCACTTTTCTTCCAGATGTCCTAAAAGAATTGAAAGAAATAGAAAAAGATATGAAAATAGGCCTAGGATCCAAAAGAAATGCTATTATGTTGAAGATTTTGATGATGATGGAGTATCATATAATGGTGAACCAGATAATGCTAGTACTTCTGGTAATGAATGTTTCTTTATTTCTATTAAGGAAGAACCTATGTCTACTAATCCTGCTAGCTGTGTGAAGGAAGAAAAACCAGTGGAAAGTGCTTTGGCTGCTCAAGTTGTTGAAGACAAACATGAATGGGTTATTGATAGTGGCTGCTCTCACCACATGACTGGTGACAAAAGTAAGTTTGTGATTTTGAAAAGATATGATAGTGGACTAGTTAGATTTGGAGATGATACAACTAGTAAGATTTATGGAAAGGGATCTTTTTTTTTTTTGGCAAGCATAATACTGAAGATGTCTTGTATGTGAAAGGATTAAAGCACAATCTTTTGAGTGTGGGTCAAATGTGTGACAAAGTTTATGATTTAAGCTTCAAGGACAATGGATGCAAGATCAGGGAAAGCTCCAAAACAATCATTGCAATTGGTAAGAAGACCAGAGGAAATATCTATCACTTGAAAGGAACTGATAACTATTGTTTGTTGGCTCAGACTGATGAAAGTTGGCTATGACATAGAAGGTTGTGTCACATAAATTTTGATAACATTATGAAGATAAGTACTACATAGGCTGTTAGAGATTTGCCTAAGCTTGTGAAGCTTGCTAATCCTATTTGCAAGGAGTGCCAACTTGGAAAACAAATAAAAACAAGTTTCAAAAGCAAGGACCAATCAGTTGATGTACTATTGGAACTAGTGCATATAGATTTGTGTGGACCTACCAGAGTAAGAAGCTTGCAAGGAGATGGGTATTTCATGTTGCTGATTGATGATTATTCTAGAATGACTTGGGTTACCTTTTTGAAAGACAAATTAGAAGCTCTAGAAAAGTTCAAAGCATTCAAGGCAATGGTTGAAAATGAGATGGATTTGAAGATCAAATGTTTAAGGTTTGATAGAGGAGGAGAGTTTACATCAAATGAAGTCAATTTTTTTCTGAACATGGGATAAAGAGATAGTTATCTACACCTAGAACTCCACATCAAAAATGGATTCGTTGAAAGGAAAAACATAACAATTCAAGAAGTTGCTAGAACCATGATGAAGGAAGATGATCTTCTAGAAGTATATTGGAGAGAGGCAATTCACACTACTATATATATCCTAAACAGAGTCCAAGTCAAAGGTAGCAATTCTAAGACTCCTTATGAAATGTGGTATGGTAAAGTTCCTACTATGAAATATCTCAAAGTTTTTGGTATCAAATGTTATATCCAAAGAGAAGAAGATCTAGGCAAGTTTGATGCTAGGTGTGATGAAGGAATCTTCCTGGGTTACTCCACCAAGAGCACTTGGCCTACCAGTGTTATAATAAGAGGCTAAATAAGATCACCAAGAATGCAAATGTCAAATTCTATGAAAGAAAGGAAAGCTCTCCAGAATCAAGTGGATATGAATCAAATAAACTAGATGCTTTAGAAATGGTGCAGCATGAAAACAACTCAGATGAAGAGGAACAAGCTCTAAAAAGTGCTACCAAAACACCAAGGTATGTAAAACTTAATCATTCTGAAGATCAAATCATAGGAGATAAGAGGAAAGGAATCTTGACCAGAAGAAGAGCTGCAAAAGAACAAGTAGATTTATGTCCGACTTCTAAGATTGAACCTAAGACTATGAATGAAGCTTGCAATGATGAGAATTGGGTAAAGGCTATGAAAGAAGAATTGATGCAGATAGAGAAGAATCAGACTTGGGATCTTGTTCCCAGACCGACAGATAAAAATTTAATTGGTACCAAGTGGGTTTTTAGAAACAAGATGAATGAGAATGGTGAAGTAGTAAGAAACAAAGCAAGGTTGTTATGCAAAGGATACTCTCAAGTTGAAGGAATAAATTTTGAGGAAACATTTGCACCAGTGGCAAGGATTGAAGCTATAAGAATTTTTTTAGGCATTTACAGCCTGTAAAGAGTTTAAGGTATATTGAACATCTGGAAGGATTCCATTCATCACATCAGGGTGACATGGTATGCAGATTGAAGAAGGCATTGTATGGGTTAAAACAAGCCCCCAGGGTCTAATATGCTAGGTTGGATAAGTATCTGATGTTGGGAATTAAGGTGTCTCAACCTTGGTAATTCTCTACATTTGTAATGTTTGTATTTATTATTCATTGCCTATGTTGTAAATAATTGGAAATTCCACTTTGTCATATTGTGGGATGTGGCACAGTGATGTGTCAATCCTACATGGATTATGACAACATGGTATTTCATCCTCACATGAGGAGATAGGCATCCCACTTAGTGGTAGGAATATTCTACCATGTGTCAACATCTTCTATGTTGTGTAAGGAATGTTTGACCGAAACGGTTATGACGGATTCCTATGATGAATCTATGACATGTAAGAGTCAAGAATAGAAGGTTGTAAGATAGGTAATGACATGTGTCATGAAGCATCTTTGAATGAGGCATATTTGGGCACCTGAAGGTGGAATATGATGTGTTGTAAGAGAATATACTATTTATAGCATGTTTATGATAGATTCTCTTATAGCTGTAAGTTGTAACTGCTATGACAGATTCTATGATGGTCGTAAGTGTTGTAAGAGCATCTGTCATAGCCCATTTTGGAAATAGGCGACCTCTTTGGAATGGGAGCTATGGACAAGTGTTATACACATTCTACAATGTTGACCAGGTGTCCCTAGGCGTGGGTTTTGGTCCAAGATGCCATATTGGATGCCCATTCCAAGAAAGGTCCAAAATTGCCTTGTATGTTCTATTTAAACAGGTGCTTGGAGATGGAGTTTGTATCATAGGTTTACAGGTACTGTTATGCTATCGGATTGACTCCAGACATGAGTGTTGAAGACCATTGAATCTTACATTGCAAGTGTATTGTAAACATTCTTTCAGATTTGTTAATACATTGTGCAGGTTTCTAAGTGTGGGGTTTTTCACCTGATAAGGGTTCTCCCCATAGTAAATCTCTGTCTCTCTTCTTCTGTCTTCTTTCTAGCTCTTTTGTTTTGCTATAATATCTCATGCTAATGGTTTAGAATTGCTGTAATAGTTAGGATAAATTTGAATTTGTATAGCCCTCTCCTCAATAGATTAGTGTAGGAAGCGTTTCCGCACACCTAGCTTACTTTCAGTTGGTATTAGAGCTTGATCACCTTTGGTCCTAGTTGTTGGGTAGGGATTTTTTGAGCTAATATTAGGTTGAGTGGGAGTCTATGTAGAGAAATCTTATTACAGCAAGGAGATGGCAGGCACATTAGGAAGGTTTGAAGTAGAGAAGTTCAATGGCAGTAATTTCGAGCTGTGGAAGCTCAAGATGGAAGACTTGTTAGTTGACCGAGACCTTTGGGATAGTGTGAATGGAACTAAACCAGCTGCAATGTCACACAATGACTAGGATCAAAAGGACCAGAATGCTAAGGGTCTCATAAGACTTAGTCTTGTCAATTCTATGTTGTTAAATGTCCATGAAGAGACCACTACGAAACTCCTTTGGAAGAAGTTGGGGGATGTGTATCAAGCCAAATCCCTTGTCAATAAAATTTTCCTAAGAAAGAAGTTGTATTCTCTTCGAATGGAGGGTGGAGGATCCGTGGCTAAGCATATGAATGCCTTTAACATGCTGGTTGCACAATCAACATCTATTGGTGTAAAGATGGAGGAGGAGGATCAGTGTATGACCCTGCTTTGTTCTCTGCTGGACTCATGGGATCATCTTGTCATGGCAATCGGAAGCACCACATCCACATTCAAAATGGAAGAGGTGGTTTCTTCGTTGTTATCTAAAGAAATGCAGAGAAAGTCTTTTGAGGCAGCTAAAGAAGCCCTTGCAGGTCGTGGAAGACCCAAGGAGAAAGGGAAGAAGAAGGACAAGAAAGCTGAGAAGAGTAGATCCAAATCTCCTAGAAAATCCAAGGCTCTTTGTTGGAACTGTGGCAAGACCAGGCATTTCTGAAAGGAATGCAAAGAGGAGAAGAAGAAAAAGAAGAAAGCTCTTGATTTAGATTCTAGCAAATCACAAGATGACGATGATGCCTTCATCGCAGCCCTAGCAACCCATGCATCTGATGATGTGTGGCTAATCGACTCTGGTTGCATCATTCCACATGACCTCGCATCGAGACTAGTTCACTAAGTATGAGCAGTTCGATGGTGGAAAGGTGTATCTGAGTGACGACTCTCATCTGAAGATCGTTGGTTGTGGAAGAATCTCTATCCAGTTCCCTAATGGTCAAGTAAAGGGGATCTCTGGGGTTATACACATCCCAGGCTTAGCAAGGAACCTGCTTTCTGTAAGTAGTTTGAATGATGCAGGCGTGTAGGTTGTCTTTTCAAAAGAAGGATGCAAGATGACTAGAGGATCTATGGTGCTTGCTAAGGGTACTCGGAGAGGTACTCTGTTTCAGCTGGAAGCATGTATTGCACAATACAATAGTTCTTTTGACTCAAGGAAGAGGGAAGCAATCACTTCATTCCCACCATCTGAATGAGCAGTGAAGAAATTTGTTGTTTCTAGTCCTGATGGTTGTAATTGTGCATTGGAAGTTAAACTTCCTACAGAAAAGACAATGTTATGGCATAAGAGATTTGGCCACATTGGTGAGAAGGGTTTGCGTACCCTAAAAAATAAGAACCTCGTTGAGGGGTTAGATGATTGTAATCTTGAGTTCAACTTTTGCGAACATTGCATTTATGGAAAACAAAACCATCTTCAGTTTTACTCAAGTTCTCATAAGTCTTTTGGTGTGCTGGACCTCATTCATTCTGATGTGTTTGGTCCTGTTAATGTTCCTTCATTATCAAAATCTATATACTTTGTATCTTTTATAGATGATTACAGTAGAAGGACATGGATTTATTTTCTCAGAAACAAATCTTAAGTCTATAGCAAGTTTAAGGAGTTTAAAGCCTTTGCCGAAAATTAGACAGGTAAAAAGATTAAATGTTTGAGAACTGACAATAGTGGTGAGTTCTGTTCTATAGAATTTGATAAGTATTGCAAGGAACTTGGGATTGAAAGATATAAGACAACTCCATACACACCGCAGAAAAATGGAGTTGCAGAGAGGATGAACAGGACATTGATGGAGAAGGCTAGGAGTATGCTTAGTGGAGTTGGTCTAGAACAAACATTTTGGGCTGAGGCTGTTGCCACTGCTTGCTATCTAGTAAACAGATCTCCTACATCATCTCTTGTTGGAAAGACACCTATGGAGGTGTGGTCTGGTAGAAAGCCTTCAGTAAGGCATCTTCATGTTTTTGGTTGTGAGGCATATGCACATGTGCCTAGGGAGAAGCGATCAAAGTTGGAAAACAAAGCTATTAAGTGTATCTTCATCAGCTATGGGGTTGGTGTGAAAGGATACAAGCTTTGGGATCCCGTGGCTGAAAAAGTGTTGTATAAAAGAAGTGTCATCTTCAGATAGCTTACACCTTCTTCCACTGTTTTACAGTGAGAAGAAAAAGAAAAGAAAGAGGATATTGTTCAGTTTCCTCTAACCCCTGAGAAGACTGAACAGAAAGACAATGTTGGACCTGATGATGAGGAGAGCTCTAGTAGCTCTGAAAGCTCAGAAGAAGAAGAAGTTGAACCTCAACCTTAGCTCTTGAGGAGGTCTACATAGATAAGGAAGCAACCTGAAAGGTTTGGTTTTACATTGCTTGATTCTAGTTGTGCTTATGCTTTGCTCACTAACAGTGATGAACCTAAAACTGTATCAGAGGCTTTGGATATGAAGGATGCAGGTTCCTGGAAGGAGGCCATGGAGGAAGAAATGGCTTCTTTGGAAAATAATCAAATTTGGGACTTGGTGCCTTTGCCTCCTAGATGGAAACCCGTTGGATGCAAATGGGTGTTCAAGAAGAAGATTGGTGTAGATGGCAGTGTTGAGAAGTCTAAGGCCAGATTGGTTGCAAAGGGGTATTCAAGGGTATAGATTATGGTGAGATCTTCTCTCCCATTGCAAAGATGACATCCATTTGATTCCTGTTGTCTCTTGCAATAGCTTATGACTTGGAGGTAGAACAGATGGATGTGAAGACAACTTTCCTTCATGGTGACTTGGAGGAGGAAATCTACATGTCACAGCCAGAGCATTACATGATAAAAGGTAACTAAAATTTGGTTTGCAAACTTAAGAAGTCTTTGTATGGTTTGAAGCAATCCCCTACGAGATGGTACATGAAGTTTGATGCCTTTGTGTTGTCAATTGGATTTGTTAGATCAAAATTGGATCACTATGTTTATTATAAGTTAGATGGTGATTGTATTCTCATTGTTGCACTGTATGTTGATGATATGTTGCTCATTGGGAAGGGTACGAACATGAATTCTGATTTTAATCTCAGTTGTCAGCTCAATTTGAAATGAAAGATTTAGGGGTAGCCAGGTACATTCTAGGAATGGAAATTAGAAGAGACAGAACTAATAGAAAACTTTGGTTAAGTCAGAGTAAGTATGTTAAGACCGTGTTGGACAGATTCAGCATGGGAGATTGTAGACCATTGTGTGTTCCCATTTCCTTGGGGACAAAGTTGCCTGTTGAGGATTGTCCAAAATCTCCTAGTGAGGTGGAGGGCATGAGCAGAGTACCTTATGCTAGTGCTGTTGGCAGTCTGAGGTATGCTATGGTCTGCACAAGACCAGACATTGCCCAAGCAGTGGGCGTCCTTAGTCAATTTATGGCTAATCCTGGACGAGTTCATTGGGATGTAGTTAAGCGAGTGTTCAGATATTTGAGGGGTACTTCCGAGTATTCCATTTGCTATCATGGTAATGTTTCAGGACCTCCACATTCTATTGATATTCGTGGATTTGTGGATTTAGATTGAGCAGGTGACATAGATAGCAGGAGATCCACTAGTGCTTATGTTTTTACATTGTTTGGTGGTGCTATTAGTTGGATGAGTAAGCGACAACTTGTTGTTGCTTTGTCCACAATAGAAGCTAAGTATATGGCAACAACTCATGCTTGTAAGGAAGCCATTTGGATTAAGAGATTGTGTTCTGATATTGGTGTTGATACGGGTCAGATCACGATCAGTTGTGATAGTCATAGTGCAATTTGCCTTGCAAAGAATCTAACTTTCCATGCTAGAACCAAGCACATTGATGTTCAGTTTCACTTCGTGAGGGATATGGTTGAGGATGGAAAGGTCAATTCAGAGAATGTAGATACTTTGAAGAATGTTGCAGATGCATTGATGAAGTCATTAAGCACAGAGAAGTTTAGATGGTGTTCGGAGTCTATGGGCCTCTCGGCCTATGGCAGTTAAATCCTATTTTTCTATTGGCTCTTACAAGGTGTTCGACAAGTGGGAGAATGTTGGGAATTAAGGTGTCTCAACCTTGGCAATTCTCTGCATTTGTAATGTTTATATTTATTATTCATTGCCTATGTTGTAAATAATTGGAAATTCCACTTTGTCATATTGTGCGATGTGGCACGGTGATGTGTCAATCCTACATGGATTATGACAACTTGGTATTTTGTCCTCACATGAGGAGATAGGCATCCCACTTAGTTGTAGGAATATTCTACCATGTGTCGACATCTTCTATGTTGTTTAAGGAATGTTTGACCGAAACGGTTATGATGGATTCCTATGACGAATCTATGACATGTAAGAGTTGAGAATAGAAGGTTGTAAGACAGGTAATGACATGTGTCATGAAGCATCTTTGAATGAGGCATATTTGGGCACCCCAAGGTGGAATATGATGTGTTGTAAGAGAATATGCTATTTATAGCATGTTTATGATAGATTCTCTTACAGCTGTAAGTTGTAACTGCTATGACAGATTCTATGACGATCGTAAGTGTCATAAGAGCATCTGTCATAGCCCATTTTGGAAATAGGTGACCTCTTTGGGATGGGAGCTGTGGACAAGTGTCAGACACATTCTACAATGTTGACCAGGTGTCCCTATGTGTGGGTTTTGGTCCAAGATACCATATTGGAGGCCCATTCCAAGAAAGGTCTAAAATTGCCTTGTATGTTTTATTTAAACAGGTGCTTGGAGATGGAGTTTGTATCACAGGTTTACAGGTACTATTATGCTACCGGGTTGACTCTAGACATGAGTGTCGAAGACCATTGAAGCTTGCATTGCAAGTGTATTGTAAACATTCTTTTAGATTTGTTAATACATTGTGCAGGTTTTTGAGTGTGGGGTTTTTCACCTGATAAGGGTTTTCCCCACCGTAAATCTCTATCTCTCTTCTTCTGTCTTCTTTCTGGCTCTTGTGTTTTTCTGTAATATCTCATGTTAATGGTTTAACATTGCTGTAATAGTTAGGATAAATTTGAATTTGCATAGCCCTCTCCTCAATAGATTAGTGTAGGAAGCGTTTCCGCACACCTAGCTTGCTTTCATCTAATACAGTTAGGATTCAACAAGGGTACTACCGACAACAATCTCTATTTCAAGATTAATAATGAACAAATCCTAATTATTGTAGTCTTTGTTGATGAGATTATCTTTGGAGGCAATGAAGGTATGTGCACAGTTTTTGCTGGAGAAATGTAAAGTGAATTTGAAATGTCCATGTTTGGTGAGATGAATTTCTTTTTAGGTTTGCAAATAAATCAATTAGATAGAGGTATCTTCATTTTTCAGTCTAAGTATGTGAAAGAGTTGTTAAAGAAGTTTGGGATGGAAGACTTTAAACTGATATATTCCCATGATAACCAGTTGTAAGTTGAGAAAAAATGATGATTCACCCATGGCAAATCAGAAAAGGTATAGATCTAGATTGGAGGGTTACTTTATCTGAGTCAAACCAGACCTGACATAATGCATGCAGTTTATCTTGTGGCAATATTTCAAGCAGAACCTAAGGAGTCACATGTGATGGCAACCAAGATAATTCTGAGATATTTGAAAAGCACAATGGATTATGGTTTGTGGTATCCAAAGGATAATGATTTCACTCTCAGTGTATACACTAATGTAGATTGGGCCAGAGGTATAGATGACAGAAAAAGTACAAGTGGAGGTGCATTATTTTTGGGAAAAAGGTTGGTATCTTGGATAAGAAAGAAACAAGATTTAATATCTATGTCCACTGCAAAAGCAAAATATATTACAGTAGCATGTAGTTGTACTCAAGTGTTGTGGATGAAGCAGACATTAAAGGACATCAAAGTTGTGTATGAAGATCCAATTGCAATATTTTGTGACATTATAAGTGCCATAAACATATCAAAGAATCTAGTAATGCACTCAGGGACAAAGCACATATCCATAATATATCACTTTCTAAGGGAAAAAGTGATAGAGAATAAAGTCAAGTTGGAATATGTATCTACAAAAGACCAGATTCTAGACATTTTCACCAAACCTCTACCTAAGGATACTTTTTTGTATCTCAGAGAAAAGTTAGGGGTTATTACCCCTTCTTCTCTAAGCTAAGATGCACAAGACTGTGTTAGTCTGGTGGTTCTTAGAGTTCCTTCTTCAGATATGGATTGATGCTTTTAAGGCTACTTCTCAGGGGGAGTAGTCAGAGAGTTTAGAAGAAAGATTGAATCAAAACAGAAAAGTGCAAGTATGTTCCCATTACCATTAATATCAAAGGGGGAGATAAGTCATGTGAAAAACTCAGAAAGAAAGAGTGCAGATGTGTAAAGAGATAGGGGAAGAATCTTGTCTTGATGGTTGTTGCAGTTTTTCACATCATATGTTGCCATCAATGACAAAGGGGGAGATTGTTGCAAGTATGTGCCTAATCGGTGTTGTCATTGATGTCAACATATCTTTGTTGTCATTAGTGTCAACTATATCCTATTTTGTTATTTGTTTAGAAGCCTTATATGTTGAGGATATTGAGAAAATTAGCCTCTCTAGAAGAATCAGAAAGTAAACAATGAAGACAGTGAGTTGAAGAATAGTCCAAAAGATTTCTTGGCATTTCTTGCTGACTAAAGATATTGGTCTGTAGATTGGAAGTTATTTAGAAGCATGGCCGAAGATACTAAATCCTAAGTTTGAGCCTCCGGTATGAATATTTGAGTGAGTTACATTCACCAGAGTAAAACATGCTTTTTCTTATTAATCACCTATTGATGCAGAGTCAATCTACACAAAGACCACAAAGGATCACAACCAAACAATTTGATGTAGAGGCAGATCTAAAACCAATGGGTGACAGTCCCAAAATCCAACTTCAATTGGCTGGGCATATTGATCTTTAACACACTAATTTGCTCCTTCACACACAACACCTTGTTACATGATAAAAGGGCTTCAAGACCTTGTTCTACAACTAGGGACAACATGACTTGAATGAACCTAGAGAGTATGAGACTATTTGAAACTCACTTGACATAAAGACAAAACAAGGAAACTTCAAGGACTTGACACAATGCTGCCTCCAATGAAAATGGTACAAAAGAATAAGACAGTCCTATGTGAGAGAATTTCAAACTTGAAACAACCAAAGTAATCCTTTCTCCAAGTCTGCACACCCACCAAAAACATCAATAAACATTTTTTCAAACCATGGATCAAGTTTTTCCAACATGGGTTAAGAGATTTAGTAGCAAAAAGAGAGAAAATCACTGTTTTTTTCTAGTTTCCTCCTATGGACTGGTTAAGAAATCTCTCAAACGCATGCATGAAACTTCACAAAACCAAAGCCAAACTAAAATATAGATCAAAACAGAATTTTCCTCAAGATTTGGGCGTTTTTCAATCGTTCCAAAAAAAGTTATCCCATTTTTAATGTCTGCTGCCAGCCCTAGCTAGGTTTTGGACAGTTTTCACCAAAATCGTTATAACTTCAACAAAAATAGATGAAATCTCCTGCAACCAACGCCATTTGAAAGAGGATTCAACAATATTTAACATGCAACTGGTTTCAATCCATTATAAAGGCAGTACAGGCCATACAAGAGCTAAAAATCTTGCTGCAACTATATAAAACCACAAAAACTGGGACAGTTTTGGCAAAATCTCAATAACTTTCTCAAAAATAAACGAAATGACCTCCAACCAACAGAATTGGATAGTTAGATCACCCCTCTATCACATAAAATAGGTTTCATGGCATAAACATTCCGTACAAATCCGTGGTACGGTCTGCAACAACAGCAAAATACAGAAAAACAGAATTTGGGACAGCAAAACAATGTTTTTTTCATTTCCTTATCTTAAACATCATAAAAAATCCTCCTTATTCGACCACCACTCCTTTTTTCAAGCATTTCAATTGTATATAATCTTTTACATTCCATTCCCATCATGGGAAGAGGCTCAAAATAGCCTAACTACTGATTTTTACTAAAAAACTAATTTTTTCTAAATATAGACTGTCATAACTTTTTATGACTATAGACTACTAACTCATTCTAAATCTCCACTACATGAAATGACTAAGGTAAACTCCACTAACTGACAATTCCTTTTAAGGCTTAAAACATGGAAATTTAATTGACTAACCTATAAAAACATTAAAACTTAAAGTCATCTTGCAAACTACCTATGACTACAAGACTGTCCTACCTAGGACTAATAACATAACCAAAAGATTCTTTTCGACATTTGGACATAGTCCAACTACAATCATGGCATTAAGCCTTATTACAACATGAAAAAGACCTTAGTGAACAAAATAAGACAACTTGAAAATCAAGTAGAATCTCGACATCTTGGTGCTCCTGCACCATACTCCCCGGCATGATGAAAACTCTTGTCCCAAGAGTTAGGGGATTTGCTCCAACCATTCGTCCATCTTGTTGGGATGTTCCTCTGAATGGTGATAGGGAACATGAACTCTCCAAGAGTTAGCTTCCTCCTTCTCCAACCTGCATGGCTCCTGTAAACAGTGTTAGAAACATAAAACCTGTTGTGGTGTCCTTGCCTAGGACCTTGCTGCTGCAATGCTTCAGCTCTTCTCAACTGGAGGTTCTAATTCATTTCTCCTTGGACTCTCTGCTGTTTGTTTTCCTTCTTCTGGCTCCTTATAGGACACTCAATGTCCCCTACCTTAACATAACTCAAGTCCCAAGCCTGTTGCTCTCTAGGACTGTCATCCACCTTACTCTGTTGCAACTGTTGCTGTTGTGTGCAATCACCCTGAACCTGGACATTCAACTTCAATTTCTCCCCAAAACAAATAGTAACCTGTTCCTTCTTCTCCTCACAAGGTAAAGGAATCAATTTGAATTGCTTACCATCTTTGTGCACTACATAGGTATTAGTATACCCATCATGAATAGTCCTTCTCAAATACTGCCATGGTCTACCCAAGATTACATGCCCACATGTCATAGGAATAACATCACACAAAACATAGTCCTGATATGGACCAATTGTGAAATCAACATAAGCCTTCTTAGTGACCATTACCTGTTGTTCTTGACTCACCCAAGTGACATGGTAAGGGCTAGGATGATCAAAAGTTTTCAATCCCAACTTATTCACCATTTCCCAAGAAACTAAGTTATCATGGGAACCTGAATCTACAATCAACTTGCATATCTTGCCATGGCTCAAACAATTAGTTCTAAAAATAGATACCTGTGGTGGTTGCTGCATCTTACCTCTTTCCACCATGAGCATCTCTCCATCCATCATTGGAGAGGCTGACGACATTTCTGGTTCTTCTGGCTTCTCCTCCTCTTGTGCCAAGTGAACCCTTCTGTCCTTGCTCCTATCATCCTTCTTAGGACATTTAAAAGATGTGTGTCCCACCTCATTGCAGTGATAACATCTGCCTATAAACACTCCTCTTCCAGATCCAAATCTACCTCTAGCTTTGAAATCTGCACTCTGTCCTTGTTTGAAATCAACACCTTGTCCTTGTGCCTTGCTCATGTCTTCTTGACTTTCACTAACTTGCTTTGTATTGAAATATCCTCTACCTCTAGAGGTATTGCCTCTGCCTCTGGCTGACTTATCTTGTCTCCTTTTCAGCTTCTCTTCCACTCTAACTGCCATTTGATAACAGTCTTCAACACTCCTTGGATTTGCCAACACTAGTTCATCCTGCATGTTAAATCTCAAACCACCAATATACCTAGCAACTTTTTGCACTTCAGTTTCATTTTGACCAGACCTTATACTCAGCTTATAAAACTCTTCAGTGTATGTCTTAACATCCATTTCTTTTTGCCTTAAACCTTGAAGCTTCTTAAACATTTGAACTTCATGATCTTTAGGCAAGAATTTACCTTTGATTTTTGCTACCATCTTGTCCCATGAGACAATCTTTGCCTTTCCTTGCTTTCTTCTCTCTGTCTGCTGATAATCCCACCATAACAAAGCATGACCTGTCAGCTTGGTCTTTGCAATCTTCACTTTCTGATCCTCAGGAACTTCTTCACACTCAAAGTGATTGTCCAATGCTGCAATCCAGTCTAATAACTCTTCATCATTTAGGCTTCCTCCATACTTTGGCACATCTATCTTCATCTTGTGTTTGCCATCTTTCACTGCCCTCAGCAACTTCACCATCCTCTGATCCTCAGGGTCTAACTCTTCTTCCACATCTTCATACTCAACTTCTTCTTCTTCTTCAGACTCAATCTCTTCACCTAGAGCCACTCCTCTTCTCTAATTTTGTTCTAGGGTAGCCATTCTTTCCTTAAGCTCCCTCAACTCTCTAGCATGCTTCTCTTTCAGGTCATTCATCTCTTGAGCCATGTTTCTTGCTCTTGGAGGCATCTTGATAAACTTCTTCTTCAACTCAACACTTCACAGACCTACTAACTGTGCTCTGATACCAATATGATGCAGAGTCAATCTACACAAAGACCACAAAGGATCACAACCAAACAATTTGATGTAGAGGCAGATCTAAAACCAATGGGTGACAGTCCCAAAATCCAACTTCAATTGGCTGGGCATATTGATCTTTAACACACTAATTTGCTCCTTCACACACAACACCTTGTTACATGATAAAAGGGCTTCAAGACCTTGTTCTACAACTAGGGACAACATGACTTGAATGAACCTAGGGAGTATGAGACTATTTGAAACTCACTTGACATAAAGACAAAACAAGGAAACTTCAAGGACTTGACACAATGCTGCCTCCAATGAAAATGGTACAAAAGAATAAGACAGTCCTATGTGAGAGCATTTCAAACTTGAAACAACCAAAGTAATCCTTTCTCCAAGTCTGCACACCCACCAAAAACATCAATAAACATTTTTTCAAACCATGGATCAAGTTTTTCCAACATGGGTTAAGAGATTTAGTAGCAAAAAGAGAGAAAATCACTGTTTTTTTCTAGTTTCCTCCTATGGACTGGTTAAGAAATCTCTCAAACGCATGCATGAAACTTCACAAAACCAAAGCCAAACTAAAATATAGATCAAAACAGAATTTTCCTCAAGATTTGGGCATTTTTCAGTCGTTCAAAAAAAAGTTATCCCATTTTTAATGTCTGCTGCCAGCCCTAGCTAGGTTTTGGACAGTTTTCACCAAAATTGTTATAACTTCAACAAAAATAGATGAAATCTCCTGCAACCAACGCCATTTGAAAGAGGATTCAACAATATTTAACATGCAACTGGTTTCAATCCATTATAAAGGCAGTACAGGCCATACAAGAGCTAAAAATCTTGCTGCAACTACATAAAACCACAAAAACTGGGACAGTTTTGGCAAAATCTCAATAACTTTCTCAAAAATAAACGAAATGACCTCCAACCAACGGCATTGGATAGTTAGATCACCCCTCTATCACATAAAATAGGTTTCATGGCATAAATATTCCGTACAAATCCGTGGTACGGTCTGCAACAACAGCAAAATACAGAAAAACAGAATTTGGGACAGCAAAACAATGTTTTTTTCATTTCCTTATCTTAAACATCATAAAAAATCCTCCTTATTCGACCACCACTCCTTTTTTCAAGCATTTCAATTGTATATAATCTTTTACATTCCATTCCCATCATGGGAAGAGGCTCAAAATAGCCTAACTACTGATTTTTACTAAAAAACTAATTTTTTCTAAATATAGACTGTCATAACTTTTTATGACTATAGACTACTAACTCATTCTAAATCTCCACTACATGAAATGACTAAGGTAAACTCCACTAACTGACAATTCCTTTTAAGGCTTAAAACATGGAAATTTAATTGACTAACCTATAAAAACATTAAAACTTAAAGTCATCTTGCAAACTACCTATGACTACAAGACTGTCCTACCTAGGACTAATAACATAACCAAAAGATTCTTTTCGACATTTGGACATAGTCCAACTACAATCATGGCATTAAGCCTTATTACAACATGAAAAAGACCTTAGTGAACAAAATAAGATAACTTGAAAATCAAGTAGAATCTCGACATCTTGGTGCTCCTGCACCACCTATGCCCGAGAGAAAGTATTTTGCTCTGCATTCCTCCACATTAAAGTGTTTTTCTCTGCAGTTCTAGAGGGAAGTCTAGGACAATGATAAGTTCCTAGAATTTCAATGGTTCATGTTTTGGTGGTCTGCAATCTATCTTTCTTTTATGACAGTTGAAGATAGTGAAGTTCATGTGCTCCAATGTGAAGAATCTCATGGATAAAGTGGTTTGAGTTTGTGTCGTTGCTCCTGGTGATTTCAACATGCTTGTGGATACCTCTTGATCATGTTCCTACCTTTACATTGGTCCACGTTAAGGAATTGAAATCGTGTTTGAGGATTATTCCCAGATAACATAACGAGTAACCAGTCTTTGTTGACTTGGTTAATTCTAGTGATTCCAGAGATCCCTTGAAGATTATGGAAGATCATGTTTGAGTCTTGGCTAAGGCATGCCATGATCCACATACATCTATACTAGAAATCCAAGTAGCATAATTTTGTATTTGTTCAAGACCTATTTTTTAAATGTTTGTAATGCCAACCTTGGAGATTGTTCCAATGGTTGATGATTGTAGTGCCGACCTTGATGATCATTCCAAGGTTGATGAAGTGTATAAATACTTGTAATTGAGTCAGGGAAAAGGTTTCCTTGTGCGAAGATGGGAAGATAAGGAAAAGAAATGGAAAGGTAGAGCAGAGTAGAGGAACCATTGTGCTTCAATGTATTAATATTAGACATGAAGAAGATGATGATCTTGGCAGTGAGCCTCTAGTAGGGTTTAACAACCCTCAGGGTTTAACAAGCCTTATTGTAATCTTTCTAGGTTTAGGGTTGAGGTAGTGATCCTACTAGACCTAGTTGTACTTCATGGCAGTGAGCCAATATGTTCTAGGCCCGTGGAGTGACCAAGCCTGAATATCATTTTTACAAAGATTGCAATATATTTTGAGAGCTAATCCTCTCTATGGTTTTTCCCCACCTTGGGGTTTTTCACGTAAAAATTTCTTGTCTCTTATGTTTAATGTTGCATCTGTGTTAAGTTTCTAATTTCATGCATTCATTGTTTAATCATAATAACTATGGACAAGTGATTAATGTTTAAATACATAAGTGTTTGAGTTTTTGAGACAACTAATTCATCCCCCTCTCAATTGTCCAACGCATTTCAACAAGATTTCCCTTTGAAACATATACCAAAACTAAACCCCTCCTTTTTACCCTTAAAAATTTTGGTGAACCCATGTTTTTGGACTCTTTGGCACCTTGTTGAGTGTTGTTTGATAGATATGCATTCATTCATTTTGTTGCATTTGAAAAACCACAAAAAAATTGACAAAATTTGAAAACTTTAAAAAAAATTTGCATTGTAGGGTTTGCATTTTCACATAAATTGCATTGATTTAGTTGTATTTCATTTAATTTCTGAATTTTGTGTTAAATCTGAAATTTATTTTTCATCATACACTTATTACATTCAAAAAATTACAAAAAAATGAAAATTTTGAAAATTTTGAAAAAATTGACATCCTAGGCTTGCATTTTAGCATAATTTGAATTAATTGGCATTTAATTTCATTAAATTTCTTTCATTTTCATTAGATCTGATTTAAATTATAGAAATTCATCATTTAGTATTCACTTGCATTGCATTTGCATGCTTAAATTGTCAAAAATTACTTGAAATTGTGCATTTTTTATAAAAACCTAGTTTTGCATTAGCTAGAGTTTGTAGTCAAAATGCTGTTTCACATTTTACTACCATTTCAAAACACTCATTAGGACTTATTTATAATTGTAGTGTTGCATCATAGTGGTTTCCCTACAAAATTTCACGTCTAGGGTTTGAAAACATTGCATTTTCACTAGATTTAGCCTTATTGTCTCTCTAGAATTGTGTCATACGTGTGTTGTGAAGGATTTTACTACACTAATTGACCAATATCATGGTTATAATATGCTAACCCTCCTCAAATTCCTTACAACACCCCTTCTACTAGGCATTTGCATTGTAAATTTGTAAAAATTTGCATATTTTAGCTATATTTTCACTAGGGTTTGACTTAGATTGGCACTATAGGTATGTTGTGACAGATTTTATGGAATTAGGAGGCTGATACTACTGTTATAATCTGCTATCCATCACAAATTTCCTCACAACACCCCTTCTCTTACTCATTTGCATTGAGAATTGGTGAAAACTCGCATATTTTAGCATATTTTCACTAGGTTTTGACTTATCGACTCTTTCAATTTACATTATAAGTGTGTTGTGGAGAATATTATTGTATAATTAGGATTTTATTAGGAATATCATATGCTTTCTCTCTTTAAACTATTCACAACACCTCTTCTTTCATTTTTTTGCATTAGAAAAAGTTAAAAAATCAAGCATTGTAGGCCATTTTCACATACAGTTTTACACTTGTTCCTTGCATAGGTTTTAAAAGGCTTTTAAATCTGATGGTACATTGATTTAAAAACATAAATTTGATAAATTTGAATTGGCCATTGATATTACAAGATATTTCATTAAGGCATCTTCATCTCATTGCTCTTTGGTATCTTTACATGCATATATCAAAAACTTTGAAAAGTTCTTCAAATTTGTTAATATGAATCCTCATGTTCTCACTTATATACAAGTTATGTATCACAAGGATATATTTAAATTATCTTCATTTGAAATCCTTGACTACGTATCTGATTTTGTCAACTTTACATCTCTCATAGATACATACCCTTCGGTAGTAGAAGATTTGACAAAACACATTGAGCATGATGAGTGTGAAAGCTCTCTTAATGCTTTGGAACTAATAGCTAAATTATATGAGGATGACAATGATGATGAATCCATAGATTATCCTACTTCTCTTATAGTTGAATATTCAAGAACCTTAGGTGAGAAGACTCTAGATAACTCTATTAATGATACAACACCTAACCTCCCTAACAACATTGTACCTTCATTTCATTCCAATGCTCTCCCTAGCCTAGATGTAGTGTTAGTGGATGAGAAAAGGTCTCTAACATTAAATCCTTTAGGGATAGATGTCAAGTATAATCAAGAGGAAAACAATGTTAATTCAATCTTCACTAATAGACATTATAAAAATATTCCTAAAATGATTGTGTGGGGGGCACCTAGTGTACTGTCTTGCTTAAAACTAGTGATTATGGTTCAAGGTAGACACCCCGATTGCATTTTCCACTATGCATAACAAATTACTCAAAGAAGTCAAGATGTTTAAAATGTGCCGCAACATCCCATTATTGCTCACACATACAACACCCATAATAACAAGCAAAGTAAGAAAGCACCGCATGTGCCTATCTCTCTTCCATGTTCTCAACCTATGCTCCCTCCACCACCTCATCTTACTCATAAAAGTGGTCAAGAATATGATCTTGTCGAATAGCTTTGCACTACTTCGGCTAAGATCTCTCTTTGGGATTTAATACAAACTTTGCCTACATACCATGGAATGCTCCAAGAAGCTTTACAAAAGGTAATTGTCCCACCTACTGCTAAGCCTAATGATGTAGCAGCTATATTGGATATTATGCATGTGACAAAAACATATATTCTCTTTCAATGACATGAATTACTATCACTTGAAGTTCAAAACCAATATGATATGCTTATAATATTTGTCACAATAGATACAAAGTTGATAAAGTGAGTTATGATAAACAATGGATCAGATCTTAATGTTTGTAGCATGGACTTACTACACAAATAAAGGCTGACACATCAAAAATCAAACTGGATAAATTTAGCATTCATGGCTTTGATAATTGTATACACCTAAAAATGACACGACTTTGTCTAAATAAATATTCTTAATATTTATTTCAGTTTAATTCCTCTATCATAAATAAACAAATCAATTTATTTATTTGATTCACATTCCTCCACAAAATTAAATAAAATCATTTATTTAATCAAATCCTTCACATTCCTCCAAATTAAATAAATTCATTTATTTAATTAAAATCCTCCAAATTCTTCTAAATTAAATAATACCAAATTATTTAATTAATTCTTTAAAAAATCCTCCAAATTAAATAATATCAAATTATTTAATTCACGTCTTGCAAATTCTAAAGTCATTCTAAATTAAATAATGTCCAATTATTTAATTAGTTCTTATAAACTTAACATCCTCTATATTTAAATAAATCAAAACATTTATTTAAATTATTCTATTTCCTCTTAAAAATGGATTAACACCAAAATTAATCCATTCAAATCCATGTGCACACTTAATTAAATATTTTAATATTTAAATAGTTGTTCCCTCACCCACATGTCCTATTTATCCTCTAGTTCCAATTAGTTAACTCATAAATCAAATCTGTTAACTAGTTAGTCAATTCTATTAACTGGACAATCTATTCAGTTAACTCTTCAATCTATTTATGTTAACTTCTCTAGTGCATGAAGGAGCAAGACACTTGTCCTCTTCCTATTCGTGCACATCCTCTCAAGTTTCCTCAACCGTTGATCTTCTTATTCATTCTACACCATCGATCTTCTCTCTCAGAAGTCTATAAGTACAACCCTATTCCTCCATTTCTATCATCTAAGCTTTTAGTAAACTTACTCTACAGAATTAATAGTGCGCCTTTGGCACCAACACCATTCCATAGCTTGCGATCACCCTTTTTATTGTATTGAAGCTCATCTTCATTACAAGAAGTATCAAAGCCATCTCTCTATTGTCATCTTGAAGAACAAAGCAAGGAAGTGTGCTTTCTAAGGGCTTCATTCACATACAAAGATCAATTGAGATTAGGTGAACAATGGAAGCCGTGAAGTAACAAGGTTTGCAAGGTTGTTTCTTTGTATTAAATCTTTTTTATTTGCAATTTCTATTGAGTTATTGGGCTGTTTATTAAATATTGATATATTATCCACATTTTCCTATAAAATTTCTACCTTCTTATCCAATATCTCGATGGGGCATCCTGTCAATAAACCTATACCAAGGGCAAACTGGGGCATGTATCATTATCAGGAAATCTTTTTCTTTGAAACAACGTGATAAAACACTTTGCATCAAAGAGGGGCAAAATGTATACACCTAAAAATGACACGACTTCATCTAAATAAATATTCTTAATATTTATTTTAGTTTAATTCCTTTATCGATAAATAAACAAATCAATTTATTTATTTGATTCACATTTCTCCACAAAATTAAATAAAATCATTTATTTAATTAAATCCTTCACATTCCTCCAAATTAAATAAATTCCTTTATTTAATTAAAGTCCTCCAAATTCTTCTAAATTAAATAATACCAAATTATTTAATTAATTCTTCTAAAATTCCTCCAAATTAAATAATATCAAATTTTTTAATTCACCTCTTCTAAATTCTAAAGTCATTCTAAATTAAATAATGTCTAATTATTTAATTAGTTCTTCTAAACTTAACATCCTCTATATTTAAATAAATCAAAACATTTATTTATATTATTCTATTTCCTTTTAAAAATGGATTAACACCAAAATTAATCCATGCAAATCCATGTGCACACTTAATTAAATACTTTAATATTTAATTAGTTGTTCCCTCGCCCACATGTCCTATTTATTCTCCAGTTCCAATTACTTAACTCATAAATTAAATTTATTAGTTAGTCAATTCTGTTAACTCTTCAATCTATTTCTGTTAACTCCTCTAGTGCATGAAGGAGCAGGACATTTGTCCTCTTCCGATTCGTACACATCCTCTCAAGTTTCCTCAACCATTGATCTTCTTATTCATTCTACACCGTCAATCTTCTCTATCAGAAGTCTATAAGTACAACCCTATTCCTCTATTTCTATCATCCAAGCTTTTAGTAAACTTACTCTGCAGAATTAACAACGTGCCTTTGGCACCAACACCATTCCATAGCTTGCAATCACCCTTTTTATTATATTGAAGCTCATCTTCATTACAAGAAGTATCATAGCCATCTCTCTATTGCCATCTTGAAGAACAAAGCAAGGAAGTGCACTTTCTAAGGGCTTCATTCACATATTCTAGCCATGATGTAACAAGGTTTGCAAGGTTGTTTCTTTGTATTAAATCTTTATTATTTGCAATTTCTATTGAGTTATTGGGTTGTTTATTAAATATTGATATATTATCCACATTTTCCCATAACAATAATCATAGTAGTATATTAGTAGGTACTATAACCTTACCTGTAAAGGTGGGTCCTGTGACTTTACCTACCCTCTTTCATGTCATGCCCGTCTTGCTTTCATATAATATGATTCTCAGTAGACCATGGATTCATGCCATGGGGACAGTTCCACCTACACTTCATAAATCAATAAAGTTAATCTATCAAAACAAGCTCCATACCATACACGCTGATGCTGAACTGGATAATTGTTCACATATTGAAATGCAAAAACAAGTTTACAATCATATGAGCTTAAACAATTTACAAGATGATTCATCAATGCCTCTTGCCACGGATAATGTTGTACAAGACTCTACACCATCAAATGCACTTTTTGGTAATGATTGGGGTTCATTAGATTTTAATTCTTGCAGTATAGGGGAATATAAACTTAATAACCCTGACAAATCATAAGTCACATCGATCTCATCCAAGCAGTTTTTTGAAACATCTAAGAGACCTAAAGCCTCCTTGGTAGAAAATAAAGACACTACTTTCACTTATACTACAAATTATGAGACCTATGAGGCTTCACCATCTTCTAAAGAACTGACATCCCTCTATGGTCAAGAATTTAAAATCCTTTATAATAATTGTGACTATGTCAGTAATGGATGTGGTGTTAATCAACAAGGGATTCAAGTACCTATAGAATCCACTTCAAGACACTATTCAAGTAGCATTGGATATAATCCTTTTAAAGAAAAAAAGAAAGCCTCTCATCATCCTAAACTTAATGTTAATGCAATATCAACAAGACCAAAGCAACATGTGAGATATCCTGGGCTAGAAAGCCACACTCTTTGTAGCAACTACTATAGTTTCTCTCAAGGGTGGCCTCTCCCCAGATATGTATGTTCTTAACATCGAATTCTATCAAGTAAGTAGTTTTAACCCTTTCTCTCTCATGTTGTGATCTCCCCATGATGTGTTATGTGTTGTTTAGGCCTCCTAGGATGACCCTTGATTCTCTTGTAAGGTCAAGGATACTGGGAGACCGCTTCTATTGTGACCCTTCTTCTATTTGTATCATCATTCTTCTATATTGCTTCTCCTCTATTTTCATTGTTGTGTGTTGTGTCCTATGGACATAGCATTGCAGTTGGTGACTTGGGGGCACCCTCCTTCATGGCTGTCCCTAAGGCACTTGTTTCTCTTCTCTTTATTTATTGTTTACCTTCTTCTAGTGGTTTTACCTAGTAGTCAGATGACAAAAAACATATTATACTGATATAGACCTAGTGTCCCTTTAGGGAGAAATTAAAATATGGACATAGTCCATACATAACAATGGGGTTGATATATATTATCTAACGCTTGGCTAGTAGAATCACTCCATGTGATATCTTGATGTTGTCTTATCACACTTACAAAACATAACAATATTGCTGCTTTGTGCACTTTGTCTATCTTGAATCTTGCTTTCCTCGACTTTCTATGTGAGTGATCATATGAATTGTTGTTTATCATGATTTTATGGATGCTAACACCTTTTCTTATAGGAAATTGTGTTTGTGGGAACATTTGGTGATCGTAAAGTACATGTCACCGCTAGGGGGCATGGTTTTTGCAAGAGCTTGTGTTCCCTTGTGTGTTTTCTTCCTACCTTAATGTGCTTAATATCGTTACATGATATCAACCACCTTAAGGTGGGGGCATATATAAGGTAAGCTATCTGATTTAGATGCTAGTAAAGTGTGTTTGTAAAAACTTGAATCTATTGCAATCATTTAAGCCCTATGTGGAGACAAGATATCGTGTATATCCTTTTATCTTGAGCCCTCTGCGAAGGCGGGGATTTTGTATTTCTCTAGGAGATTGCACATCCTGTCATTTTCTAAAAGTCCTTTGCAGAGGTGGGGAGTGGATTTGAGACTATCTTAAACCTTAAGTGTGTCTTTGCTAATTGTTTTGGCAAAGCCCAATCATTAGTGTGTGCCTATAATGTGCCTGAGATGGCTATGAACCTAGAAATATGTTTCTTCCATCGCTTTTCTACAGTGTTTTCTTTGTGTCTTCCATGTGTGTGTGTGTAAGGTGTGTTTGTTCCCAAGAATAGTTGAAAGACCGATGGTGATGAGTCCCTCCTATGCTTTGGGATTTGTTTGGTGTGCTTGATGTATATGGTGTGTTTGTTCTCAAGTGTAGTCTAAAGATTGGTGGTGATGAGTCCCTCTTGCACTCTAAGATTTGTATTAAGTTTATGTTGCCCTATATGTAGTCTAAAGACAGGTGGCGATGAGTCCCTCCTACATTATGGGTTGTGTGTTTACTTTCCTTGTACGTCCATTTGTATTTCATATATGAGAAAAATAAAAAGAAAATAATCACTGCATTCACTGTATTCAATGTGTTTTGCATGTATTCAATGCTCTCTTCTCCATGTTTTACATGACTGTAACTGTCTTCTTTGTGTTTTGTGTGCTTGTTACTATCTTCATTGTGTTTGGCGTGTTTTCACTGAGCTTGGCATGTATGTTGTGTTTCTTGACCTTACTTTAATTCATGTATTGACCTTGTGTTTATACATACATTAAAGTGGGGGCTAAATGTTACATCAAAAAATATCCCCTTGGAGGCTTTTCCCTCCTAAGGTTTAGCTCCCGGGTCTTTAGAATGCATTTAGAGCATCTTGCATGATAATTTTGACTCCCGATGAGAAAACCCTAAAGTCTTATGGCAAATATGATCTAGGGGTACTATTTTGATGATCAATGAATAGAAACAAGGGGGTGGACTTGGGCACTAGCACCCTAGTCCTGCCCTATTTTGGGACTACTCTAAATTTAAATGTCAGTTTTATGACCATTATTTAGGTCCTATGCTGACATCTCAAGTTTGGATTACGAAATTCTTAGTGGAAATGTTTGTAGTTGCATATATAAGCATGATTAGTGATTCATTTGTAAACTAGATAGCATTTTGAATTTACAAGCTTATGTAAAAGTGATTTAAGGCATTCATTGTGTTGCAGAGCAATATTTTGTGTTGTTATTATGTTTGTGATTGCAGATTTGACTCCATCTCCTCATGGCATGAAGAACATCTTCCTTCCATGAGATCTACACTTTAAGCTGATGTCTATTGTGTTTTCCATCATTTATCATTTGGATTTTTTCCTCTATCCCACCAGGATAAACACTCTTATCTGAATACGGTGTTCGGAAGACTTGAATATCTCTCTGGGGCTTGACTGAAGAAAGCCTCTAAACACCACAACCCCCTCCTACACTCCTTTGTGATTGCAGGTTACAAGTACCGAGTTTTGCAGAGTGCAGTTGTAGAAAGGGAGTAGCAGACATAAAAAATTCAAGATCTAACAAACAAAGGACTCCGGTGAAGATTCTAGGACTAGGGTATTAGTCCTTGTGTCCTCCATTTTTCCTGAGGTAGAAACGGGAAATATAGTAAAGATCGGTATCAGGAGAAGATTATGATTTTGTGTCAAAGATGTACTTTGGACTAGGGCGTTAGTCCCTGTGTCCCCTACTTTTCCACTTTTTGAACTTCAAAAAATAGTGAGTTAAATATCTATGTCCTTCACCTTAGTCTGAAAGGATTTTCTGTAATTTGATAATTTTCTTACTGTTTTACATATTTAGGGTTTTAAGTGAAATTGAGCATTAAATTGAAATATTGTTTTATACATCTAAGCTTCCACATCATTCCAAGTGGTATCCTAACCTGATAGGTAAATGCTCCTACTAGTGGAGATTCAACTCGGCTGATATGCCCTTGAATGTTTGGTGTGAAGGGAGGATTTGCCTTTGAATCATAAACCAAAACAAAACCCCTCCTTTTTACCCCTAAACAAATACTACATCATAATCTAAAATATATATTAATTTTCATTAACATATTACTTGGTTCAACTAGATCTGAAATATGGTCAAAGTCAATTGATGATTCCATCTGCATGAGTTTCAGTGCTCCTAGAAGTTGATACATGTGAAGTGGGATTTAAGATCTAGCACACCATTTATCAACCCATTCTTTTGACTCACACTCATTCCAATAAAAATGCATACATGATGGACAAAACACACCATCTTCATCAAGTAAATAGTCCATGAAGCTGCATTTGAGCTTCTAAAAGAGTGGAACTCACTTGATCCTATCACTGTACAATAATCTTCATATTTTTCAATGTTAGCTTCTTCTATCAACTAAAAAATCTATGAACTATAGACTTGTACCTTCACTACCTGGACCCATTGTAGAGTTGCACCATTTGATGATGGATGTTTCATTTGTCAACTTTGCATTGTCCTTGTACTTCAACTCTTCTCATGCCAAGGCTCTTTTAGTACATGCTCTAGCACTGCTCATCATGCTTCCTTTTTCTATCCTTGGACTATATGTTGAACACCATTGAATATATGCATCCTACTCAACCAATAGAACATTCATGAATTCTTAAATTTTGATGCGCAATTATCTAACCATATGATATGTTGATCAAGCATGATGTTTCTGCTACTCAAATGACCATAGAACATCTGAAAGCAACCTTGTACAAACTCCATAGAATGTGTGCAATCATCACTAATATAAAAATGATACTCCCTCAATATCTTTCTATCTTCCTCTATATTGTTGGGTACATGATTGAACGTTATATGCATAAATATAGCAACTTGAGTGGAGTAGTAGTACTATGATTGAACTTCATTATGTGGTTGTAGTGTATAATTCTCTACAAAGTCTACAATTGACATGATCATAGGAAGAGGAAATGTTTCCTTGCATAACTTGAATTGCATGTTCAACCATTGAGCTCTATGTGTATGTCTTGCATACTCATAAACTATCTTTTCTCAACACATAGGCATAAATGTAGATACTGGTATTTATTCACTCACCAATTCACACCTTTGTGTTTTTTTACCATCTTTTAGACTGTATGCCGCTATTTTATATTTTCCAAAAGGTACTAATTCATTTCCAATTGCCTATGCATTCTCCATGTCTACATAAGTTCTCAAGCATTGCAAACCACTGCAACTATCACATGTTCCATCCAAACATGATGCCTTATAAAACATTTGTCCATCTACTATTTCACAAAAATTCTTGAAATGAAACATCTTGTTGATTTAGGTGGAGCCTCTATCATATACTCCTGTAAAACATTGTTAGTATGCAAAGATACACATATTTTTTGATAAACATCATAACACATAGAAAATTCCATGTGAACTCTACAACAACAAGTTGTGCATGTGTGATTTATTTTGACATAAAAATAGGTTTTTCCATTTCAAAATACCTTTTGACTATTTTGAATTTAAGGATAAGTAGCTACAAATTTGAAAAAGAATTGTGTTTGAGTCAATCTAAAAATGGTTTGGATGTGGCTCACTATTTTGAAAATCAATTCTCCTTCTTACAACATCTCTTTTATTAAGAGATACTCTTGTTTTATTTCTCCAAAACTCCTCAATTAGGGATTTTAAGGCTTCAACTATGGCTTTATCTTTCCATAGGAGTCTACCAGAAAAAGCCCATAGTTGATTGATATTTGGGTCCTCAATTCTTTCACACCTCCCAATGGCTTTAATTAATGTTTTTCTATTCATCTTTAGTGCTTGACTTGTTTTTCTTATCAAGTGTGATTTATTTGTTTGATTACTCACAATAGTTGATGTAATGACACGTCGTGTAGCATTACTATCTTTGGTGCATGAGGTGGAACCAATTATTTGATATGTATTGATTAGATTTATTACAATAGATTTTTCACTATTACCACTTGATGTACTTAGGCAAAGAATCTTCATGATTGGCCTAAACTTAATATTTTTCATCATCTCAACATACAATTGACATCTTCTAGTTTCACTTATGTTTTCAAAAAATAGGTTCCATATCTTATTAACATTTCTTCTACAAGTACGTTTAGGAACATTATCAACCATTGGTTTTAGAATATTCTCATCAATTTCAATAAAAAACTTAGGCTTTTCTACGCAAAATTCTAGGAGGCGTTCTCAATGGAAAACTTGAATCACAAGACAAATTTTGGTCACTCAACACTCGATCAATTGGTGTATCATCTATATTCACATTTGCAAATGCATCATCATTTTCAATTGGTGATTGAACATTTTCTATAATATCAATTTGAGATGGAAAAGATGACATACCTTCAACTCCCAGATTCAATTTCTTACTTGCACAAATTTTTTCCATTCATTCCCTTTGTTTCTCCAAAGCTTTCTTTCTCTTGGATGCTTCATCATCCAAGAGAAAGTTGACCTTCATTTGTGGAGTTCAATTTCTTATTGTCACAAAGGTGTTCATTCATTCTCTTTTCTTTGCATTTTCAGCTTCACACTCCTTCAGTGTTAGAGTTTTTGGTCATTTCCTTGGAATTGTATTGAATTCTATAACAATCTAACACAATAGTGAAAAGAACACAAAAAAATTCTAATAAGTTATAAAGTTATAATAAAAAACATGCACAATTACAATGTTTTTTGTCAATGTAAGACAAAATACTAGTTAATTTGTTTAATCAAGTGTCGCAATCCCTCAAAACATGAAAAAAAAAATTCCAATATCAAATTTGAATTTAAAACATGTAATTGAAATCCTATATATAGAAACAAGAAAAAAAAAGTGCACCAATTTTGTCAACCAATGATAGGAGAACCTCAAAAGCATCAAAAGTCTCTTTCAATGTCACAAAAAGTGCAGAATAGAGAATAAAAGGGAGCATGTGCACTGAAAATCACATGATATTTCTTTTTTCAAGCTGTTAGTGATCATTTTATCTAGTTTAAAATACGCTTGTGTTATAACACGTGCACATTTTAAACTAGCTAAAATACTGACTAACATCCTATCTTCTACTCTCTCACAAACTCTCTTTCTCTCTTTCTTCTACTCCCTCCAAACTCTCTTTCTCTTTCTCCTTTAGAAAAATATGAAGGTTTTGTAGAGGATCTACTTCCGATGCTTCATGGGTTCTAGTGGTTCTTAGTAAGCATTAATAGATAGCATAGACATACCAGTGTGATCCTAAGAGGCACATTAGCCTTTTGGACCAACTCATTGGCACATGTGAAGAATTCATGGATTGAGAAACTTATATAGTATGGAGTGATGTTGGTCGTAGAATCCAATGAGATAGAAAGGTGCTCAATGAGGGACAAATTCATGGATGGGGAAACTTAGATAAGGGAATGCGTTATAATTTAGTGGTACTTAATGATTGGGGTACTCATAGCTCAATTAAAGTTGCTACAAAATCAACCCTTATAAGGCAAGTTTTAGGCCATATGGAACTTGATTTTCCTTACAACTCTAGAGATGATTGGTTGTGTTGTTTTTGTTGTTGCCTCTAGGTTTAGAGTCAAAGGATGGTTCCTTGCATTTTTAAGGACCAACCAAGAAATCATTACACTTGAGCCCTAACCTCTTGGATTATGACTAGAATGAGTTGTTCCAAATTTTCTAAATAGAATATAAGATGTGACCAAAGGGGTATACACTCAATTATTGGTTGCATAATATAAGGGATGAGACATCCCTTCAAAATGAACTAGGTTATAGGAAACTCTCTGGTGAACTAGTTTTGTTATACCTAGTTGTGCTTTCCAAGACTAGAACTTGGTGTGAATCCTACACCATGATGTGTGCAATAGAGGCATATTTTTATTGAAGTTCCATAGAGAATTCTTCATCAAGTATTGTTGGCTTATTTTTATTCCCCTACCTTGATTGTGCCTCATGCATAGTTAGTATGTGTGATGTTGCATGCACAAATCTTGTAGGTGTCTCTAGTGCATTGATGTATAAAGTTGAGATCCCTTATGCTTATTTTTCTTTGTCCTACTAATCAAAGAGGTGATGATCTCTTCATCCATCACATGTTCATAGATAAGAGTCATTACTATTTGATTTTGCATTGGTAACACCATCATGCTTGAATAATTGTATTAGACCATGTCATTGTTTCCTTAGCTCAATCTTCTTGGTGTGAAGCTTATGATCAAATATATGGCCCAGTTGTAGTCTTCTTTCATCTTGTAGAAGTGGAATTAGTAGTCCTCTAAAAGAGGATTCTCTTTTATTTTTTGGGTCACAAGTATCACCGCTAGCTTGTTTTCACACCTAGTGTTAGTTGCTAAGGCTAGTCTTGGAAATTGGAGGATCTTCCATAAGGTTGTGGAGAGCTTTGATTTCTAGTTGGCTTTAGTACAAGGAAAAATCTTTCCCACCTTGATATTGGAATTTTCCTACGAATAACTTCTCTACAAATCACCATTAGATTCTGAGGAGAGATTGGAGAGCATGTCCTAGAAGAAATAACTATATATTTGTTACGGTTAGTTGGCAGAAGATATCAATTAAATACAAATAAAGATTAGCCAAAGGAATGAAAATACATAGAAATAATAATAGTGAGAGATAATTTTAACATGGTTCACCTAAACTCAGGCTACATCCACCAACAAAGAGTCCAATATTATTATCCAGTAAATCAAATCAATTACAACCAACAATCTTTGCAACTCAATACCACTACAAATGCTACAATACAATATAAACGGTAACCCTAACCCTTAGCTATTTTTATCAAGACTTATGTTGGTTACAAAATAGGGTTTTTTTTTATGTTGGCCAATAGAAAAAGAACTCTCGACACCTTTATAAAATAATAAAAAATGTTTGAGCTTAGAATGTTAAATTTTTTTTTACTAAAATGTTAAAAAAATTGATCAGAATGTTAAAAAATTTGATTAGAATGTTAAAAACATTGATTAGAATGTTAAAAAAATTGATTAGAATGTTAAAAAAAATTATTAGAATGTTAAAAAATCTAATTAGAATGGATGGCGCAAGGGGCACTGCTCCTTGACCCCGTCTTGGGGGTGCTGCCCCAAACCCCCGTTAAATAATTTAGGGGGAAAATACATCGATAAAAGTGAGGAAAATTTAACCTCTGAGTCTGATTAGGCTCCATATAACAACAATATTTACATTTCAACACAAGTGAAAGGAGGAAATTGATATTAGACTCCTATAAATCATAACCTTTCTTAATGTTGGTGCCAAACTCATGGTCTAGGATGTCATGCTATCACATAAGATCTATTGTAACTATGCATGTAGTGCATCAAATATGTAATCAAGTGATGGTCTAAGAGAATCCCTAGACTCAAATCTCCATGTGGTTGGTGAAATATAACGTGTTTGTACTAGGAGTGACAAATGCAACCTTGTATTTAGATGGGAGAGTCTCTTTCTACCTATCCTCTCTCTCTCTCTCTATCTTTATCCTCCATCTCTCTCTCTCTATTTATATCCTCCCTCTATCTCTCTATCACTCCTCTATCTATCTATCTCTTTCTTTCTCTCTCCCTCTTTCTCTCTCTAACTCTATTTGCCTCTCTCTCTATATATATCTCTCCCTCTTTGTATTTCCCTCTCTATCGACCCCTTGGCATTTGAGGGAGAGAAATATAGAGATAGATAGGCAGATAGAGTTAGAGAGAGGGAGGATAGAGAAATAAATAGATAAAGAGAGAGATAGAGAGAGAGAGGGGAGGAGGGACAATAAGAGGGGTAGGGAGAGGGAGGGAGAGGGAGAGAGGGGGATATAAAGAGATGGAGAGATAGAGAGAGAAAATATAGAAAGATGGGTAGATAAAGAGATACAGAGGGATAGGTGGAGATAGAGACAGGGAGAGGGGGAGAGAGGGTGGTTGTGATAGACAAAGGGGTCTATAGAGGGAGAAAAATTGATAAAGAGGGAGATAGAGATAGAGATATAGAGAGGGGAGAGATAGGAAGATAGAGAGTGAGGGAGAGATAGAGAGAGAGAAAGATAAAGAGATAGAGAGGTCGAGAGGGATAGATAAAGAGATAGTATTATAGAGAGAGATAGAGATAGGGAAAGAGATGAAGAGATGTCTAGAGACATAGGGAGTGAGATTGAGAGGTAGGGGGAGGGGGAGAGAGATAGAGAGGTAGAGATAGAAAGATTAAGAGATGGGTATATGTGGAGAGATAGAGATAGTCAAAGAGATGAAGAGATGTCCAGACATAGGGAGAGAGATTGAGAGGTAGAGAGATGGGGAGAGAGTTAGAGAGAGGGAGAGAGAGAGGGAGGGGGAGAGAGATAGAGAGGGAGGGAGAGATATAAAGATGGAGTTAGAGAGAGGGGATTGATAGAGGGAGCAAGATAGAGAGGTAGATAGAGTTAGAGAGAGAGAGAGGTCGTCCATAGTGAAAACAAGATAGAGGGAGAGAGATATATATGCATATAAATACTTTTAACTACTTCAAAACATGCTCATATTATAATGCGAGCACATTTTTTTACCGCTTGGGGAAATTCCAACCCTAAGGGTTTGATTTGCCTTGGGCATCCAACCCAAAGGGTTGAAGGTACCTTTTGGATGTCAAAGACATGTTTTCAATAAAAGTTAGAAAATTCAACCAGATACCATGCATCCTCCCCATCAGGGTTACACATTTTTCAATGTCAATACAAAAAATGCCAGGACAACTTCAAGTTTTTTATTACCTTTCTAACCATGTATTTTTTTTTAAATCTGATAACATTAAGGATTTCATCTTCAATTTGTTTTGTTACATTTGTGTTCTTTTTTCGAAAAACCTATGTCTAGTATTTTTGGTGTCATTTTTTACATGTTTATCAAAATTTGAAATAAATTACATTTTTAGATACTAAACTCAATTTTATACACATTGAAAAATAATTTTTATTTTTGATTAGTTTTCAAAAAATTAGATGGGAGCACACTCAAATTTTTATTTTTCAAGATGTGTCCACTTTGAAAATTCATAAAAATTATATATTCATTAAAAAATTAATAGAAAAATTAGGCATAAACTACATGGTATTAGCTAATTTTCCACCAAAGTGATTTGTCAAATACTTTAAAAAAATCAACATTTTATGAGAAGCACACCAGACACTATGTTATATTTTTCTAACAAAAATAGGAGCATTTTGTGTGCTCCCCCTATTTGAACCTCTTAAACTACATTTTTAGAAAAAAATGTAGTTTAGAAACTAGATTCTAAGCACTACAAAGCTTGTTCTTATCACATTTTTGAGCGTGGCTATCTTTAATTTCTCATCCAAGATCAATTTTTACTGATTTCAGAAAAAAGAAAAAAAAAAAAGTGGCCACTTTTGATACCCTTTTGGTCCCCCCATTTCCATGCACTTACCTAGGGATAAGTGCTTGATTCACCAAAAATGCTAGAAGGGACTTGCGATTCCTTCCTATGATACCATGTTGGAGCATCAATATGAATGCAACATTAAATAAGACTTCCACAAATGAATATGAGCAAAATAACAAAGCCAATAACTACCAACAAAAAGAATAATGAAATGTAGAAAGAGGCCTTGCTTATAAAGGCAAGGTCGATGAGGTAAAATGGTAGGACTCCAAGTCTAATTACCCTTCAAAAGTGCATGACAGATGTAGAACACTTAAGACAAGTGTGAGGACATGTGTTGAGTCCACGAGGTGAAACAGAAGGGAATCCTATATCCTCTAGGTGAACTTAAACTAAGGCATGAATAGGTCCACTAGTCAAAAGAGAACTAGTTACATAATGCACCTTTTCACACTAACAGAACAAACTTTTTGTTTTATATTTAAAAGTTAAGAAGACTAGAAGAAGTGTATTGGGAGATCCTAGTTCACATTGTAATCTCATTTATAAAAAGAGGTTGAAAAGACTTAGTCTAAAGATAGAAGCGTAAATATCCATACCCATTGGGATGGACAAAAAGGTGTGTAGAGATTAAGTAAATAAAAGGTGCTAAGATAAATTTGGGGTTAATACATAATACATATATGAGATTATTATTAAATCAAATCTAATTCCTCTTTATGCTTTTTCTTAGTGTTAGTCCTTCTTCCATCACATGTTCATGTACTCATTTTCTTTTTTCTCTTTTGGAGAGGAGTTTTCTCCTAGTGGGTTTTCCTCCTTTTCTCCACTTTATGAGAGATTCTTGTTGTACATGGGTACCTTGTTGATAACTAAGAGGGGGGGTGAATCAATTATCTTAATTCTTTTAGCTTTCTGATCTTCCTTAACAGTTAATACAATATTAAATCAAATGAGCAAACATAATTATGAAATGGAAAGAACACCAATACACATGACACAGTATTTTTGATGTGGAAAACCTAGTTAAGGGAAAAACCATGGGGTGATTAACCCAAGATATTATTCTCTATTAGAAGAATAGAAGTAACAAGATGGCACCTGCCAATTAGGGCTCACTGCCCGAGCACACTGCTCACAAGAGGCTCACTGCCTACAAAAGACTCACTGTCTACAAGAAAGGAAGATAACATAATGTTTGAACTGATGAGAAGCATCCACACATGCTGAGGTTTAGTTCTGGTTAAGCTCAATAAATTGATCTGTGGCACTTCATTCTTACTCTTTCTTGATGTAGTTGTACTATCACATTCCAGACCTCTTCTACTATCTTCACTCTACTCTTCTAATTTTCTTTGCACCACACAACACACCACACACACCTTCACATCTAAATGAATCATGTACATATATCCGTAAAAGTGATTTCATCACCTTTCTATTCGGCATCCAAAATAGTCAATAATTTCCTCAAACTTTGATCTGTCGGCTGAATCCTTGCATACCAAGTAATGTGGATCAAGGATATACTTGTAGAAGTCATCAAACATGTCAGTCAATCATGAATGATACCTTAGGAATCTTTATTATCATCAACATCTCATTCACAATAACTTCTGATGCTCTGACTGTCAGTTCTTCCTCTGTCTGTTCTACCAGACCAGACCCCAGTACTTGGAAGCTTATATCTCTTCACTCTTTCAACACCAGAGGCTCAAACCCTGGAATCTATCAGTCAAGATACTCCTCTTAACTTTCCCAAGTCTACACTTTACAAGCGTACCTCCTTGAACAAATCCGGACCTGACTGTCAGACCTTCTATATGCTCTGTTCTTGCTTACTGGACCTATAAGCTCTTCAATCTGACTTTCGGTAGAGACACACCATATCCTACGGATGTGTGGGATGATCTTTGTTGCCATCAATGACAACAATCATGAAGCTCCAATCTCTTGCCAACAATCTCCCCCTTTGGCATTGATGGCAACACTTAGTGAAAAATGACTAAGTGTTATACTATACTCCCCCTTTGTTGATGCTTTCTTCTAATGTACACTTTACCGGAGCTCCCCCTTAGCTGGATTCCTCATTTTTCACTTCTCCTGACTCCCCCTTTGACATCAATGGCAAAGGGTAGGGTCCGCACACCAAAATTTTCAAAATTTCAACTATACTTAGCCGCATAAGTATATAGCATTCTTACATGTACTGAAGTATGTTTGCAAAAGTTGTCTTAAATTGGATGAATTCTATAGCCCAACTTTGCTTCATTCTGTCCAAAATTGATATATGACCGCTCAACAAGAATGCAAACACATCTGCCTTTTTTAGATCTGTCAGATCATTGGTCCGGTCTGTGATCTGAGCTTCTTTTATGGCCTCATGCATGGCCTCTAACTTAGGGACAATTATCCCTCTGAGGTCACCCAACCTACTGATTCTATTTTTCTTCTATTTTTCTTCTCTTTTTAATTTCATTCAAAACTGCAATCGTCTGACATTCTTGATTTATTATGGATGTGGTAAGTGGATCAAAATTTTGAGAAAGTTTTATTAGTTTGTCCTCCTGTTCTTTCACTTTCTTCTCAATCTCCACTGTTGTTTTAGACCAGGATATACAAAATTTGTATACATCTCCTCCATCCTTGAGAGCATTTTCCAAGCTTTTTATCCCAATACCCATAACTCTCTTATCATTTGATATTATCCCTTGCAGCTCAGAGAATCTCTTATCCAAAAACTCTTTCCTAACCTTCTCCTCGGTTGATTTCTCTAGAGAATCAAAATGTGTGCTAACACTATTGACTAGAGTTTTGAGATTACCGGAAGAGGAGGCTATAGGATCCTTTTGAAAAGATGGCATGATCTTTTCTAATACTCTGGATGCGGCTGCTATAAGCTCACAGTCTTCCATGTGAGACTTCAGGAGTTTTTCTTTGGCCTTTGCATTTACAAATGAAGCTATCTTCATTGTTTGTACCAAAGAAAGAGAGTCAAAATCAAATGGACCTTTTAGCAGTTTCGGTTCATCAATCTCCATAGTCTCTTTTGTCAAGAAGTCCTTGACAGATTCTGAAGTATCTCTTGCTGGAGACAGATTCTTCTTTTCTTCTATAGTCACAAAACTGTCTCTTGGAGCTTTCTCTCCTTCCACAACCTTTGTACTGTCATCTTCTTTTTCCTTCACCTCTGCTTCTTTCTCCTATATTCTTTCTTCTCCTTTGGATCCAGAGTCAGCAGGGGAAACTGGAGGAGTGATGTTTGTCTGTTCATGCACTTCCTTTTCTGGAATAGAGGATTCCAAGTCCTTATCCTTTTCTGTATCGGTGTCCATTACTTCTTCTGCCATTTTCTCAATGGACACTTCTGCAACATTTGTGGCTGAGGGATCAGTACCCAAGTCCTCTATAATTGGAATGTTGAATCTTTTGTATGCATTCCAGATGATCTCTTTTGTCTCTTTTGTAACTTTATCAGTCTCTCTAAGCATCAGTTGATTCATTCTTGCTTTGCTCCTGAACTCATCCTTGCAATCTTTGAAGATTAAATTCATTTACTTTGAATCGATTAAAGGATATAGCTGAATGGCTATTTGTTCCCAGATTTCTAGACCTTTGGCTTGGCCATTGTTCTTCCTCATTTCAAGTTTCTCCTCTAAACTTTTGGGAATTAGAGAGATGATTTCAATAAATGCCTTATTGTATGTGTTTAAATATTTGACTGTGGCTTCCTCCATAATCTTCTTATTTGCATCATTATATTCATCATAAAATTCTGTTATTGGTTGTAGATTACCATCCATGGTGACTGCTTTTACTACATCATTAATTGATAGAGTAGGTTTCTCATCAAACTCTTCTATTACTTCTTTAGCAGATGGTTCACCGGATGTTTTCCTTTTCTTCCTTACTTCCTTCACTTCCTCATCTAATTTGGTCTCTTCTTCATCCTTTTGACTTATATAAGACCTTGTGGCCTTCGTCTTAGTTCTTTTCTCTCCTTTGCCAGATGATTTTGTTTCCGGTTTTGATGTCCTTGAGCTTTTAGCAGTGGTAGGTGCAGAGCTCTTTGATGATCCAGTCCGGGTGGAAGATTTTACTGGAACACTTTCCTCACTTTTCTTTTCTGCCTTCTTCTTTTCTTCCTCAGCCCTTTCCATCTTATCCCTATTGGCATCAAGTGCCTCTTTTGAGATGCCAAAGCCTTTGGCAACTTCTTCAACTTCTTTTCTCACCTTCCTTTTGATCTCTAGCTACCTTAGCTCTATATGAATTTTCACACTTAGTTCTTCAAAGGTTCCAAATCTTTCTGCCTTTGGATTCTTTGGCTGACTGAGCATGTGTTGAACATGCAGCTCCACAATTTGTTCATCAACTTCATACCCCATAGGCATGACCCAGACTATCCTTGGCTCTACTGCCTCCATTAGGCATTGATCAGTATCTACCATAAAACAAACTGTGTCTTTGTATTTCTCAACCACTGATTTAGGGATTCTTTCTCTTGCTTGCATCATGCTCTAAAAATTCTTGATATAGCCCCAGAGAGCTGTATTTTGTGCCTTGGCATCATCAAGCACATGTATATAATCTATGATTTGAATAGCTACTGGTCCATCATTCTGCCATACCCAGCCACTGGATCCGGGAAGCTCATTCATGTAATAAAAGAATAGGCAGAGTATCAAGCCACCATACTTGAAGGAGTTCTTGTCCTTCTTTATCTTTTGCAGATTTTCTAAAAGTTGGGTTAGAAGAAGTTCACACAGATCATAGTCAACATTTTCTTTTAGCATCTGATAGGCTGTATAAACTGTAGTTCTCGATACTGAGTTTTCCCTACTAAAGTGATAAATCTTGTAACCAATTATCATAGATATAAATTTGACATCCGAATCAGTGATATCTTTAATTATCATAGCTCTCTTGTCAAATTTTGATCCGTTTGCATCACTTACTATCTGATTCTTGATAGATTTGAGAACAGGTATCCCACTGGATGAGTGCAAACCAGTTACTACCTTAATTACATCTTTGTTGATTTTAAATGGTCTATTCAACCATAAGAAATTGTCATGCACTCTGCTTAACACATACCAGACCCATTCATCTTCTTCAAAATAGGGGAAATGAATGCACTGTGCAAAATACTTCTCTCGGATGGCTTTATACTGAGGTTTGATCTTAAAAGAATCATCTATTAACTGCTTGTGATAGATATCCATTAACTTTGATTCACCAAATTCTTCAATGTTTGCATGAATGTAAACCTTAACATCTTCTACATGCAGAACCCCATGCGGAATGCTTGAAAAGGTGCCTAGGGGATCAACTTCTAGAGATTTATATGGATGCTTCTTAAATTTAGGACGAGGTCTATTAGAAATCTTCACAATATTTGGAGTAGCCATTTCCAAAAGGATTTTACTGAGAGATATTCAGCAATGAAAAATACCTTTTTCATTTCAAGAGTTCGCTGAAGAGCCAGATTTGATTAGTTGGATGAAACGATTTCAATGGCTAATCTTTGAGAGTTGAGACAATTTGATGCAGAGCTCCTTTTTCTTTTCTTCTTGAGTGCAAATGTGCAAATGATGAATGAATGAACTCTTTTATTTCTGAAAAGCCCAAATTTTCACCTTGCAATAAATACGCAACCTAATTCATTCTGCTTTGCCTTGTTTATCTTATTGGGAGACATAACCTTTCTGGATCACTGAGACAAACTTTAAAGTTATTCTTGGAGAATAGTGATAATCTATCTTCCTTTCACTAATCATTTGATCTATCCGCAGATCAAGATTCCATAGTTTGAATCCTATCGGGTTTAACTGTGAGAAACCTACTTCTCACCGGATGACTGAGGAACCAGATTAGTCCTCTACCTGTTTAAAACTTCTTGTGGATCTTTCATATCTTAATCATAATTTACTTGGATGTTTCTATGAGATCCCTTTAATCCATAATTTTCCTTGTGCCAATTCTGGCACCAATTGACTGGCTGGGCGATAATATTTTTCCTTGAGACTCCCCCTGAGCCAGAGCTCACTTTTTAGTTTTCGGAAGGAATATCAGCACTAGATTCTGGTGCGGATCCATCTCCTACATTTTTTGAGCTTTTCTTCACCTAGATCTTGTTCATCTCTCTTTGAACTTCATCTGCATTCATTTTTCTTTTGCCTTTGTCTTGATTCTGATTATGATGCACCGGACCCCTTTTGTCTTGATTCTTGTTTCTACAGAATTTGGCAATATGACCGGATCTATTGCAATTATAGCAAACAACATTTCTTTGCATATTTGATTGATATCCTTTTGATCTACATTGACTAGCCATATGTCTCATTCTATTGCATTCAAAGCATCTACCATTGAATGAATTGATTATTTGCATATATCTACATTCATGAGATTGTAGCCATACCTCTTGCAGTTAAAACACTTTCTGGAGAAGGATGTACTAGTCTAATTCATTCTTTTTCTGCACTGATTTGCTTTATGACCAAAGTTATTGCAGTTGTGGCAATATCCATTGAAAGATGGATATTTTTGAGAATTTGGTTGCCTTACCGGAGGTCTTCTAGGTCTGTTTCTTGGATTTTCAGATCTGGAGTTCTTCTGACCAGATCCAAAGCTTTCACCTTTATCATACCCTAGGTCATGCTTGTTATCAACCCTCTTTTGGCTTTCAAGAAGAATTTCAAGTTGAGCAGAGCTTACTTTGAATTTCTCTTTGTATTCATTTGCTGTTTGAAGATCCCTTTTGAGAGTGTCAATCTGAGTTTCAAGTTGTTCTTTTTCTTTAGCTTCTTCAATATCAGATTCTAGATGTCCAATTATTATATCCATATTGTGGCAGTCTTCAAATTTCTCCTTGAGAGATTGTCTTAGGCTATCTTCAATTTTTCTTTTCTCTTCAATTTCTTGGGTGAACTTCATGACTCCTGATTCCATTTCATGTCTTATCATAATGGTCTCTTTTGATAACTTTTCACATAACTTGGTTTTCTCCTTCAGATCTTCAGTTGTATCTTTGGCTTCACCTTGACTTGCCAATTGCTAAAGTAGATCCTTTCTCTTTTTCATAGAGAGACTTAGTTTCCCTCTTAGTTCATTTATGAAATCATCAGCCTGTTTGAGTCTTTGCTTTAATTCATTGACTTTAGAATTAGATTGCTCAAGATCATCCAGGGTAGACTGAAGTTGTTCCCTCATACCATACATATCCATTTGAATTCCCTGATCTTCCTCAAGCTGTTAAGCTCTGTTTGGAGGAACTTAGCTCTGATACCAATTGTTGATAACTGAGAGGGAGGGTGAATCAGTTATCTTAATTCTTTTAGCTTTATGATCTTCGTTAACAGTTAATGCAATATTAAATCAAATGAGCAAACATAATTATGAAATGGAAAGAACACCAATACATATGACACAGTATTTTTGACATGGAAAACTCAGTTAAGGGAAAAACCACAGGGTGATTAACCCAAGATATTATTCTATGTTAGAAGAATAGAAGTAACAAGATGGCACTTGCCAATTAGGGCTCACTACCCGAGCACACTGCTCACAAGAGGCTCACTGTCTATAAGAGATTCACTGTCTACAAGAAAGGAAGATAACACAATGTTTGAATTGATGAGAAGCATCCACACATGCTGAGGTTTAGTTCCGGTTAAGCTCAATAAACTGATCTGCTGCACTTCATTCTTACTCTTTCTTGATGCAGTTGTACTATCACATTCTAGACCTCTTCTACTTTTCTTTGCACCACACAACACACCACACACACCTTCACATCTAAATCAATCATGTATATATATCCGCAAAAGTGATTTCATCACCTTTCTAGTCGACATCTAGAATAGTCAATAATTTCCTCAAACTCTGATCTGTCAGTTGAATCCTTGCATACCAAGTAATGCGGATCAAGGATATACTTGTAGAAGTCATCAAACATGTTGGCCAATCATGAATGATACCTTAGGAATCTTTATTATCATCAACATCTCATTCAGAATAACTTCTGATGCTCTGACTGTTAGTTCTTCCTCTGTCTGTTCTACCAGACCAGACCCCAGTACTTAGAATCTTATATCTCTTCACTCTTTCAACACCGGAGGCTCAAACCCTGGAATCTATCAGTCAAGATACTCCTCTTGACTTTCCCAAGTCCACACTTTACAAGGGTACCTCCTTTAATAGATCCGGACCTGACTGTCGGACCTTCTATATGCTCTGTTCTTGCTTACCGGACCTGTAAGCTCTTCAACCTGACTTCTGGTAGAGACACACCATATCTTGTGGATGTGTGGGATGATCTTTGTTGCCATCAATGACAACAATCATGAAGCTCCAATGTGTCTCTTGCCAGCATACCTAACATGGCCTTGTAGGCGAGACCCATTCTTACATTAGTTGCATGTTTTTCATTTCTCTCTAAGTTGCACTAAGGGGGTTGTTCATGTAATTAAATATTTAATTACACTTTATTAAGTTTACTTAGGGCTAATTTTAGTCTTAGGTTATTCTTAAGTCATATTGGGGTTTTCTCTAACCTGCAAATATAAAAACAATTTCTCACATGTAATTCATTAATTCATCCAATATTGTGCAAATTTATCCTCTTTTTTTCTCTTGTAGAAGGTTAATCCTAGGTTTTGCAAGTGATCTTGTGGCTTGAGTTAATCAGTAACTTTCACATGGTATCAGAGCTCCAGATCTACAAGCCCCTTCTCAAATTTAGAGACTAATTTGAGCAAGAGTCATTTGTTGGGTGTGTTTCTATGTAAAATGGAGTATTCCATTAGATTCAGAATAGTCAAGATAATCAAATTAGCCTTTTATTTGGCTTGATTTGAGCTTCGTAGGCTAGATCTACAAGGGTTTTAGTGGGTGTTTTTTTTGGAGGATCAAGAGGAAAGCTAATTTTTGGAGAATTTTAGGCCAAATTTGACCTTTCCATCACACTTAGAAGGCCCAAAAATCTTATGATCAACTATCAAATCATCGAAATTGGCCTCAAGATCATCTGGGGCAAAAAAAATTTTCTAGGCAAGCTATATGCCCTATCCAACACGCAGTACGAGGTAATATATATATATATATGTTGAAAAAAAAGAATTAAAAAAATATATTATATTGAATTTTTTTAAATCATGTAGGTTTTAAATTGTTAAAACTTTTTTAAAAAGTTGAAAAATGATTTGATACCACTGCATAGAGTACTTGCGTAGGCCCTTGCACAGTGTCCTAGGGCTACACGCCCCATAGGGGCTACAGTCCCTTTTGGGGCTATGGACCCCCTTTAATTTTTTTTTCATTTTTTTAAAGAAAATAAAATATTTTTCAATAAATCTTTTTTAATGTTTTTTTTAATAACAAAAAAACAACATGAATTAAATTTTTTGTAATGTTTTTTTATTAAAAAATAAACATGCAATAAATCTATTGTTGTACCTGCATGCTATCTCGAGATCCATGCCTAGTCATTAGTGGCCTTTTTAGCATGGGCCCTATATTTGGTTGTTTACTCTAAATTTGGCAGAGGCTTATTTTTATTTGGCAACTAACTGCTTCTGGAGGTTTTATGAAATCTAGTAGTTTCATTACATCTAGTGAAGGTTTGCTAAATTTGGCAGAGATTTGTTTTTTCTCAAATCCACCCCTCACCATTGGCAGTTTCTATTTTGCACCGGGTCTTCAAATGATAATATCTTGGCCATATGGAGGACTTTTTCAGTGCAATCTTTTTTGAAAAGGGGTAGAATTTCCTAATCTTCACAGTGGTACAGATGATTTTTAGTTTGGTTTTCTAGTTTTTTCTAGATTTCTATTTTCTCAGTGTTGTTGTTGTGCAGTTCTCATTTTGGGATCTTCGACAGGCCATATCTTGGGTGTACAGACTCCTTTTTGGGTCCCATTATTTTTAAAGTGCATGATTTTCTATGTACTTCATCGTGGTTCTATCATTTTTCTATCATTCTATAGTAAAATTATATTTTCAACATGTGGTGTTTTTGGACATTATATGCTCTTGTTGTAAGCACTAGCTAAGTTGTAAACACACTAAAACTTGTCAAAAAATCAGTGTTACATACCATATATTTCTTGACACATTTTGATTGACATCGGTTCATATCTCAGATTGAGAGCCTATGGTTAACGATCCTCAATCTTGCATCAGATTCTCATTGGGTCACATCTCAATTTGATGGTCATTCATTATGGTTAATGTTCTTGAATCTTCATGGTACTTATTCCTATGGATCAATTTTAGTCGCATTTTGGCATTGATAGTTGCAGCTTCTTCATCTACTTTTTGGAGTTTGTTCACACTTTTGGGGGGTCATCAGACCTTCTCTCTTCTTCCTTTCTTATTGGGGGCATTCATGATTGTACTTTTGTGATGAATTTAGTTCTTGGGGGGTCTTAGTGTTAGTCCTTCTTCCATCACATGTTCATGTACTTGTTTTCTTTTCTCTCTTTTGGAGAGAAATTTTCTCCCACTCGATTTTTCTCCTTTTCTCCACTTTATGAGAAATTCTTGTTGTACATGGGTACCTAACATGGCCTTGTAGCCAAGACCCATTCTTGCACTAGTTGCATGTTTTTCTTTTCTCCCTAAGTTGCACTTAAGGAGGTGTTGGAGTAATTAAATATTTAATTACACTTTATTAAGTTTACTTAGGGCTAATTTTAGTCTTAGGTTATTCTTAAATCATATTAGGGTTTTCTCTAACTTGAAAATATAAAAGCAAGTTCTCACATGTAATTCATTAATCCAATTCATTAATTGCATCTAATATTGTATAAATTCATCCTCTTTGTTTTTTTCTCTTGTAGAAGGTTAATCCTAGGTTTTATAGGTGATCTTGGTGGCTTGAGTCAATTAGTGACTCTCACACTTTTGATATTGTTCTTGGTAGTCATTACCTTTATGTTCTAGGGATGTCATTTTTATTAGATTGTCTAACAAGTATAGATGGCTCAAGGATTGGATAGAGTACATAGTCAAAGGGTGCAAAAGAAAGGCTAAAATAGCTATGTTATGTTCTAATCAAGGAATTAAGTTAACTCATTAAACTAAGAACTTTGTAATAATTTTTCTTAAAGATAAGAAAGAAGTTGGATTAAAAATTTATTTGACTAACTCTAAATTGAAAGGGTTGGATGAATATTGACATTCTTTTAGGAAGTGTTCATAGAGCTAAGAGGGTTGCCACAGAGGAAAGAAGGTGGATTGTGAAATTCAACTTCTATTGGAATCCTCTCTACCTAGCATTAGGTTGTGTCTACAATCACTACTAAACAAAAAGGAGTTCAAGAGTCAACTTTAGGAGTAAGGTAGTGCTTCACCTTGTCAATCCCCTATAATGATGGTCCAAAAGAAAGATAGTTCTTAGTGAATGTGTACTCATTATAGAGCTTTTGATAAACTCATCATTAAGAATAGACATCCTCTACCCAAGATAGATGATTTGTTAGACAAAGTATGGTATGCTAGGTATTTTATTAAGTTGGATCTCAAGTCTAGTTATCATCAACTATGAATGAAAGGAAAAGACACTTGGAAGATTGCTTTCAAAATGAAGCAAGGTATTTATGAATGGTTATTATTGCTTCCTTTTGGTTTGAGTGTGTGCCTTTAACTTTATGAGACTGATTAATGATACATTTTAAGGGATTTATATCTATAGTTTGGTGGTAGTCTATCTAAATGACATTATGATTTCCAGTACAACTTGGGAAGAACATCTTGCCCATATTAAATGAGTCTTGGAAAGATCATAAAAACCAACTACTATATAATCTAAATAAATTTGAATTTGGCAAAGAATCATTAGTTTATTTAGGGCATGTGTGGAAGGAGAACTACTTGACTAGATTAGAAGCTAAAATTGAAGCAATTATAAGTTGGACTACACCAAAAAGTGCTATTGAAACTAGGATATTTGTAGGGGCTATATAATTTATGAGAAAGTTTATTCCTTCTTGTTCCCACATAGTTGCACCTTTACATCCAACTGCATCTAAGGGTAGCGAATTTGATTGGAGAAAATAACATGATAATACATTTGAAACACTAAAGTATACGATAATTCATGCTCTTATGCTTGTTGTTCCTGATATACAAAATCCATTTGAGATAGAAACAAATCTAGGTGAATATGTTATGGGCGTCTTGTTGATTCAATATGGTAAAAGTGTTTTTTTATCATTCATTGGTTTTTACTTCCATGGTTAGATGATATTCGATGCATGATAAGTAGTTGTATGTGTGCATTAGCTAAAAATTAAAAAAATGGAGACATCATTTGTTTGTTAATGAAAATATTTTGCACATTAATCACCAACCTCTATATTATTTACATGCAGAAGATAAATTATAAGTAGCAAGAAATTATAAATGGATGGGATTTCTTAAATAAATATTTAGTGAATAAATATAAAAAGGGGAACTAACAATTTTGTTACAAATATGTTTTCTAGGCCACCCATTTTAGCAATTGCTATGGTTTGCTATGGTAACTCATTTGGAGCATTTTACAAAATAGGCCAACAATGGAGAGAATGTACATGCTTAGATTGAATTTGGGCATAGAGATAAGATCATAAATAAAAACTAACAAAACAATGTAGGTGGGTGATCAATTGTAGTCATAGTAGTGACCTAGATAGGACTAGGACAACAATAATGTTCTCTAACAATGAGCACCTCAAAGTCAACATTTGAACAAAACAATCACAATTTTAACTTCGTGTGTGTGTGGGAGTTCTTCTAGGGCCTTTTGTAAATACTTGGTTTATTATGAAATATGCTTAGAATGTTGATGTTACTTTATAATGCTTTGATTTCTATAGATTCGATTAATGATTCTTTACATTCTTAAATAGATTCCAAAATGAATTAGGGTTTGTTCTTTTATAAAACACCTTATCGTGCAATTTAAAATATTTAGTTTTTTAGTTAGCTCATAAAACTAATTAGAAAGGAAGGGAACATGCTGAATTTTAAATTTAAAAATTGAAAGTTAGGGGTCATTTATGTGATATAGGTGAGTTCGGTATTATGCAAATTTCACTTCAGACAATGAATTAATAAAATTAGGATAGTCCATGGGTTCCTAAAAATGTGTGAAGATGAAATGAGATTAGAATCAAGGTAATTAGTAATAAGCTTCTGGCAAAACTGTGTTGCTTTTTTGTGTGTCAACGTTTCGGATCACACTCCATGATCCATCATCAGGACGAAAAAATGAGAATGAGAAAGAGTAAAATTGCAGAGAGAGAGCCATCCTTAAAAAGAGAGAGGGGGGTTTGTGGCACGGAGTACAAGATTGACATAAGGTAAAGGAACCAAAGAAAGAAATAGAAGTAATGAAACAAAACCACTAGAGTGAGAAAGATGAGACCAAAAATGCATGAAGGTGGCAGATAGGCTTAAACACGAAATATTTACATAGATCGATATTTATGTATAGGTATTACATTAAAAGGAACAAAATAAAGAGCTGAGACATAAGGATAAATAAAAAGAGATAAACAGTATAAAGATTATAATTAATCATATATATATATATAGTTAAAGCATAGTAATAATACTAGTAAAGGCCCAAATGCAAAACTAAAAGTAAGACTAGGAGAGAGAAAAAAAAGATATGTGCAAGTGAATAAGGGGTGTGTGTGAACAAAGAGAGACCAAACCTGAATCTAGGAGACAAAGGAAAGAGACAGAGAGAAAAATGGAGAAAACAAGACATAGCTAAAGGAGAGGGAAAACATATGAGGTGAAGGAAGGTGTGAAAAGTGAAAGTGAAACGAAAAGCAAGCACACATGGAGGAATAAGGGGAGATGAATAGTAGAAAAGCCCAAAATAAAAAGTAAATGCATAAGTATAAGAAAAGGTGTCAGTATATATATATATATATATATATATATATATATATATATATATATATATATATATATATATATATATATATATATATATATATATATATATATATATATATATATATATATATATACACAAATACATAACAAATTAGATAAAAAGAGGTATAAGAGATGGAAGTGAGACCAAAAGTTAGAGCTCACAAGATAGAAAGGCAAGAAGGAAAGAAAAGCAAAACACGAGGAGTAAATATGAAAAAAGAAAGGAAGAAGTATAAGAGAAAGAGTGAGAGCACCAAGGAGAAAAATAAGAAGGAAAGGAGGGGAAAAAAGAGAAAAGAAAAGAGAGAAAGGAAGAAGAGAAAGAACCCAAAAAGTTAGTAGGTAAGAAAGAGAAAGTAATCCGATGCTCAGAGTATGAGGGGGGGAAAGGTCTGGTGTGGGGATCAGATAGAGGATTAACTGAAAGGCGAGACAAGAGGAGAGGGGAGGGAAAAGAGGGAGAAGAAAAGAGAGGAGAGAGCGAGGCGAAAGGGAGAAGGAGTATAGGCGAAGACAACGCAGAGCAGGTGAAGGGAGAAGGGGGACCAGAGATGTTCAAGGGGAGGTGTGGAAAGTTTAGAGGGAGTTTAAAAGAGGACTCCAAGAGTGGCTTAAGTTCCACCCATCATCTCTATTCAGGTTAGTGGGGTTGTTTCTGATATAGATAGCCTCTTTAAGTTTCCTTTTAACATAGATACTCTATGTTAAAAGGAAACTTAAAGAGGCTATCTATATCAGAAACAACCCCACTAACCTGAATAGAGATGATGGGTGGAACTTAAGCCACTCTTGGAGTCCTCTTTTAAACTCCCTCTAAACTTTCCACACCTCCCCTTGAACATCTCTGGTCCCCCTTCTCCCTTCACCTGCTCTGCGTTGTCTTCGCCTATACTCCTTCTCCCTTTCGCCTCGCTCTCTCCTCTCTTTTCTTCTCCCTCTTTTCCCTCCCCTCTCCTCTTGTCTCGCCTTTCAGTTAATCCTCTATCTGATCCCCACACCAGACCTTTCCCCCCCTCATACTCTGAGCATCGGATTACTTTCTCTTTCTTACCTACTAACTTTTTGGGTTCTTTCTCTTCTTCCTTTCTCTCTTTTCTTTTCTCTTTTTTCCCCTCCTTTCCTTCTTATTTTTCTCCTTGGTGCTCTCACTCTTTCTCTTATACTTCTTCCTTTCTTTTTTCATATTTACTCCTCGTGTTTTGCTTTTCTTTCCTTCTTGCCTTTCTATCTTGTGAGCTCTAACTTTTGGTCTCACTTCCATCTCTTATACCTCTTTTTATCTAATTTGTTATGTATTTGTATATATATATATATATATATATATATATATATATATATATATATATATACTGACACCTTTTCTTATACTTATGCATTTACTTTTTATTTTGGGCTTTTCTACTATTCATCTCCCCTTATTCCTCCATGTGTGCTTGCTTTTCGTTTCACTTTCACTTTTCACACCTTCCTTCACCTCATATGTTTTCCCTCTCCTTTAGCTATGTCTTGTTTTCTCCATTTTTCTCTCTGTCTCTTTCCTTTGTCTCCTAGATTCAGGTTTGGTCTCTCTTTGTTCACACACACCCCTTATTCACTTGCACATATCTTTTTTTTTTCTCTCTCCTAGTCTTACTTTTAGTTTTGCATTTGGGCCTTTACTAGTATTATTACTATGCTTTAACTATATATATATATATATATATATATATATATATATATATATATATATATATATATATATATATATATATATATATGATTAATTATAATCTTTACACTGTTTATCTCTTTTTATTTATCCTTATGTCTCAGCTCTTTATTTTGTTCCTTTTAATGTAATACCTATACATAAATATAGATCTATGTAAATATTTCGTGTTTAAGCCTATCTGCCACCTTCATGCATTTTTGGTCTCATCTTTCTCACTCTAGTGGTTTTGTTTCATTACTTCTATTTCTTTCTTTGGTTCCTTTACCTTATGTCAATCTTGTACTCCGTGCCACAAACCCCCCTCTCTCTTTTTAAGGATGGCTCTCTCTCTACAATTTTACTCTTTCTCATTCTCATTTTTTCGTCCTGATGATGGATCATAGAGTGTGATCCGAAATGTTGACACACAAAAAAGCAACACAGTTTTGCCAGAAGCTTATTACTGATTATCATGGACTGTGGAAATATCATGTCTACTATCAAGGTAATTGCCATCTTCCAAAAAAATACACCATTTTATACACTATTTATTGCATTAAAAGCAAACCTTTCAAAATAGACCCAAAATGAATGGAAAAGTGAGAAGTTTGCCTATAAATTCTTTTATATGAAACCAGGTAGATGTACTCTAAACTCTTTAAAAGACACTCCAAACTCCTTGGAATGAATCTACACCTTAGAGATCCCAAAATTCGAGCTCCTTTTAGTGAAGGCCTTTTTGTAAATACTTAGGTAGTTTATAGATTGTATGGTTGATATTGAAAATTTGTATGCACCATCCTTGTGGGGGACTATTCACATTTTGTGGATGGAAATGTATGGTGAGTTTAAGGAAAACTTGAAATTAATGTATGAATCTACTTCATTAGTATAGTGGTTGATCCCATTATTTCGATAGTTAACCACCAGCAATATTTTCGGTGTGTCTTTACACCATCAATTAAACTTTGAGGCACTTTGTATTCCACTTTCAATCATCCGTAACGTTGTAGCTGTGTCTCCTTAAGACCTTCCGTAAACTTAACCTAACCTTTTGCCTTGGTTTTATCGACATTGTTCTCAAAATGTACAGCTATTAAACCAAAAAATGGATGGTCTCCATAAAAGCAATTGTATTTTTGGAGCACCATCGTCCTGAGTACAGATGCCTTTATGTACCTCCATAATTAACCGTATTCCATATTCAATCATACGTAACATTCTAGCTGTGTGTATTGTGAATTTTAATTAATTAATAAATACGGTCAAATGTGCATCGAGAGGGTTGGATAGACGTTGCCTGAACTTTTTAGCTACATTGCTTTTATCGACATTGTTCTGAAAGCATACAGCTATAAAATCAAAAAATGAATGGTGTCCATAAAAAACAATTGTATTTCTAGGGTACCACCGTCCTCAGTGATAGGTGCCTTTCATAAGTACTTGCTATGCAAAACCAAAGTTCAATTTATGCCCTTCACATACAATGCCTAAGATTCCTTTTCCGTGCAGCCCCTCTTAAAGAGTAGGAGTGGGTGAGTTTTACAGGTGAGGTTTAAGGATACGGTCATTGAAATAATGAATAAACAGTGTATTGGGCATTCAATCAACTTTTGTGAACGCAATAAAGATCAACTGGAGTTGGTTTCGCTTACGGTTGGAAGGAATGCATTACTTCAATGGTAATTACTAATTCGGTGCCCTAGTGTGAAGCAAACTTATTACTAGCTCGGCAAGCTATCATTGTAGAAGAAAGAAAGAAAATAAATCTAGATGTCAGAAGTCATAATCACTTTGTAGTCTTGATGCCAGAAGAGGAAAATATTATTTCCTAATTCCATGAATTGCAATCTTCTTTCTTGGAATGTCAGAGAGATCTCACTCCCTCATAGGAAGTTTAAAGTTAAAGTGGCTATTGATAAATGCTAATGTGATGTGGTCTTTCTTCAAGAAGTTAAATTAAATGGAGTTCATTTGAAGGCTGCTCTTTATAATGTTTGGAAAGATGCTACTTTCTTGCACACCTCTCACCAAGAAGGTCTATCATCATGGTTGGCTAAGTTTATCATTGACAAGGGTGAGGACCCTCCACACTATTGCATTTGGGCCCTCATTTTTATCAATGGTTAGACTATCTGCTTATGTTCTATCTATGCTTCCAACAATACTAAAGAAAGAATCAAACTTTGGGAATGGTTGTCTTCTAGCCTCCCAGTTGTTCACTAGATTTTAGGAGGAGACTTGAACATGGTGGAAAGTCACTCTAATCGTAGCTGGTTTAATTCTGCCAAACCCTGCAATGAAGAATTTGAAAAATGGACTTATTGTCGTAATTTTTTGGGAGTTATAGATGTCTTACATGATAAATACCCAAATCATATGGATAATTGGTTCACTTGGAATAATTGTAGATCTAATCTAGAATCAAAACTTAGCAGGCTAGACAGATTTTATATCTCCCACAACCTTCTTGTTTCCCCTCTTACATCTTGCTCGTTTATGCAAGTTCACTATACTACCACACTTTATGACCACTTCCCTATTTTATGTTCCATTTCCATTTCTCCTTCCCATCTATCATCCTATCCACTTCCTTTCAAATTGAACATTTCTCATTTAAAACACCCTAGTTGTGTGGCAGCCCTGGTGGGTATTTGGAATTTCATTTCTAAACCTCAAGGCAATGAATCTTGGATTGATTGGTGGTGCAATGCCCTTGCCCAATGTACTTCTTTTCTCCGCTCCTTTGGAAAAAGAAAAATTGGGCAGCGATGAAGAAAAGAAAAAACTCTTTAAGGAAAACTAGAACAGGATAGGAAAAGCTTGCAATTGACCCATCTAATATAATGATTCAAGCCTCTATTGCTTCCATCGAAATGCAATTACACAAATTAGACATTTATAGAGGGCAAGGAGATAGAATAAGGGTTAGAATCCAATGGATTAAAGTGAGGAATAGAAGTTCAAAATTCTTCTTTAACTACATGAATTATAAACATAAAAAGGAGAAAATTTCTACTATGTTCGATGATCAAGGCATTCTTCATTCAAACCCTCTTGAAATTAATTCAATCTTCAAGACGTTTTATGAAAATCTTTTTAAAGTAGATAATTGGGATGATATTCAAGAAGCCCTAGAAGATATTGTTAAAGGATGCATTCCTAATAAAATTGACCTGGGATATAGTACATACTTAGATTGGACTCTCTCCCTTGAAGATTTGGAGAGGGCTCTCTTTTCCATGCGTCATAATAAAAATCTAGAGTTTGGTGCCCTTCTAGTGGATTTTTTTCAAATAATGTGGCCTTATTTCAAAGATGATTTTTACCTTCTTTATCTAGATGCTCTTAAAAGAGGCTCTTTAGGTCCTATTATTAACAAGGGTCTTATTAAGTTTCTTCCTAAAGGGCGAGATGAAAATACTATATATGGCTGGCATCTAATTACTTTATTGAACAGAGATTTTTTCAGTGGCGAATATCGCAAATCGGCCAAGTCATAATTGGTGAATAAATCGCATCGAACAGGATGGTCAAATCGCCTGAATTTTACGTATTATCAGTCAAATGCATATCTATTTGCCATCAATTTATTTTATGAGAACCAACTTAGTAATATTTTCACCATAACAAACTACATGTTTCAAATGGGCTGACTAATATTTTCGCCTGGAATCTTGGAAGCAAGTACTAAATCACCTATATATTTGCCAATACTATTAAAACAACATTGTGTATTGGGACACATTTTGCCAACTCAATTAAATGGTCACTGCGCGTGAGGACCCATTTTGCCAACCCCATTAAAATGGTCACTACGCGTGAGGACCCATTTTGCCAATTAAAATTTACAAGTAGTTGATTATTAGGGGCCATTTCACCAATTTCCATGACACCTCCATGCTAATCATAGGGCCATATTCACCTTAGAAATTACAATGTATGTAGTCCATCAAGATTTGATTCACCGACACTTAAATATATTCCTTATATAATCATGCAGGATTTGCCAAATCTTTTTAATATACCATATAAAATTCTTGTAGAATTCGCCAAATATGGATTGATATAAATACAATCGAAACTCTGATTTATTCTTACACATTTTGTCTAGTTCTGAACTTGTGAGCTCTCGATTCAAATTTCAGAAGTTGGAGTTGGCCCCTTGAAGTTGATCGTAGGCAAAGTTACAAAATTAAAACATAGGCATTCCTGCAATAACAAATAGTAAGTCAGTGAAAACCTAAACTTAAAGGCGAGTAATCATTTCTTCATTGTATTAGTGTTTTAAGATTTCTTTATCTCTCTTCTATTCTTGATTCAATCTTAAAGAAGATATTTAGTAGGGAATGGGATCTATATGCTATGAGTATGTCCTTATTAAACAAGAAGACATTTTTTTTGTCTTTTATTCGAAGTGGGGGATCAAGATATTGAGCTACAAATGTGACAAGGGTAAGACTCCTCAGGGTGGTGAAGGGACTGGGAGGCCATCAAAATGCCGAAAAGGTGGAGTTAGTATACAGTCTTACTTTGGAATTGGCAATGTTTTTGATCCATCAAATGAAGATAGAGCTACACCATCAACTCTTGCACCAAATAATAATGAAGAAGCCATTCACAATACCTTATCACCACTAGAAGGTGGGATTTCCATTGAGTCAAATGAGGATGGCAATACTGTAAAAGATGTTCTAAGGGATACCCTCGTGAGCTAGAATGAGGATGGCAATACTGTAGAAGATGTTCCAAGGGATACCTTGGTTAGCCAGAATGAGAATGGCAATACTGCAGAAGATGTTCCAAGGGATACCCTGGTTAGCCAGAATGAGAATGGCAATACTGCAGAAGATGTTCCAAGGGATACCTCGGTTAGCCAGATTGACATAATTAACTTGGATGAAAAAGAAAATGCTAGCATTGTGGATGATGTTGGCAAGAAGAAAAGAAAAGGTAAATCAAAAGATTCAAACTGGGGCATGAATGGGAAATGTCAAGGAATTTTCAGCTTGATTCGATGTTAAAGTACCCATCTCTCGTTATCCTCCATCTCTCTAATCTCTACAAGGAGAAGCTCTATATCCACTGGAAGAGATTCTGCAGTTGGGATCACTAGAGGAGGGGCTGAAGTACTGGCTCTCAATGATAGCTACTGCTTCAACCTATTTATCTCTGTAACTGCCTGAGCATAATTAAGTTGCAGCTGATTGTAATCCTTTTGCAATTTTTTAGCAGTTGCTTCTACAAATTGTGCAGTCTGTACATTTAGGCTTGTAGCCTAAGGAGTAGGGGTATTAGATACTCTTTTTATTATTACATCCCCTATCATCTCTCCTAATTCAACCCTAGGGTTTTTATTTATTGGGGCTAGAGCCCATATTGCCAATATTTCAAATTTAGGGTTGAAGGCTGCACCAGAGAGGGCCTTTTCAATCTATTCTCTTGTCACATCTAAATCATCTCTGGTGATTGTATCAAATGCAATGGCATCTAATAGAGTCTAATGAGGGAGAAGTAGAATATTACTTTTTGCCACCTGTGCTCTCCCTTCCTTTGGAGTCATTACACTTATAGATTGATGTACTTCTTTTAGGTCCCTTTGAGTAATAGCATCATTGTCCTTTAGGTTTGATCCAACCTTGGCATCTTCAATTTTTTCTAAAATTCCTCACTCCTCACTTTCAAAACATAGCTCCTAAATTCAAGAGTGTTGATAAATTCATCATCCTCCATAAACTTGTCATAGGCCATCACCCTAACATCTTCAATATCAATAGTAGGGTTCCTCATTACTCTCACTACCCTATTCTCTGGGGATGAATAAGGTCTTAGTCTATCAGGTGAATGAGGGCTAGTTTCTTGTGCATGTTCCTCCTCCCCCTCTAGGTCAACCACCTTTATCTGCTCTGGGTTCTCCAAATCAATAATCTTGGCCCTTTTGGTAGGGGAGGGGCCAACTGATTCTGTCTTTATGTCATAGTCTCCACTTGAGCTGCCAGGCTCATAAGCATATCTCTATTCTCCTGTAGGGATAGACGTAATCAATTGTTCTGCATTATCAAGCATTTTCTCAATTCTCTTGATTAGGTCTTGCACTTCTGCAAATGCACTTGGATATGTAGGTTTCATGTTTTTCTTCATCTTCTCACTGGCCATGATAGTATGCCACTTGATCCTCAAGTGGTGGACATCATTCATTGTAAAACAATTTCTGGCAATGTCCTCATTGCAATCCACCTAATGAAAGTACTTGGGCCTTCCCTTGCTAACTCTGGTTTTGTTGATAAAGACCTCAGGGTCAAAATACCTTGGTTGTTCCAAATACATTCCAAAACATTACATAACTAAATAAATTTGGTCCAACCCACTCTTCAGGGATCAAGAAATCACAAAATTTGATGGAAGAAGGGAAGAATGAACCTTTCTTATGGTTCCTTAAGTGCTCCTTGTCAGAATCATTTAACTACCTTATAACTTCTAAAAATGCCACCCTCTTTGGCATATATTTGGGCAATATATGAGGTGCAATCTGGAATCCATAGACCCTTATGCAAGTAGTATGCTCATGATAGAACCAATCACCCCAATTGTGATCAATTCCAAGGTGGGGAGTCCTGTCCAGAGATTGTAAGAAATCCAATACATCAGGATGCAACCTTTCACCCTCTGGTTGCAAAAATCCAAGGATTCTCCTCACAAAATTTTCTTCAAAGATTCAACATAATCTATTGTGACACAGTGCATATCTAGCATACATGTCCATACTTGCATTGGCAGCATGTTCCCTTGAGGATTTGAAACCTTGACATGTAGATTCTAGTGCCACATCGCTGATAAAGGAAATAAGTATATATGGCACAACAAGGAGTACCATGTGAATTCAACATGGACATCTGGTTTAGACAAATTATTTTTGATCTTTGTCATCTGATCATGCATATGGTCAGCTAAGGTGGGATAATCATATGGTTCCTTGACATCTGGGTTTTGAATATCAATAGCCATCATCATCAAAGAAACATGCATTCTATCTGAAGCATCTCTTCCTAATACTTGACACAAACTATGATAGGTTCTGACAAAATATTCATTAAACATACTACAATGGAAAGGATCCTTCTCATCATCTGAAATCTTTACCAATTTCCCATCAACACCCCTTGGCCTGTGCTTTGCTAAGTTATATTCCTCGTAAGCTCATTTCATAGTCTGGTATTTTTTCTTGAAATCCATGAGGTCAATTTGTTTGCTAGCTGCAAGGTCCAAGTTGAATACAGTGGCAATGTATCTTTTGGTAAGCTTGATAAATTTTGAACCATTTCCAGCTATTACTATCCTAGTGGCTGGATCATACCTTAATGTTGTTGACCTAATTAAATCAAGCTTAAAGAAAACATTGGAACAAATGAGCTTGGCTAAATCATATCTCCAGGCATGACATATAGGGGCTTTATAGTTCATCCTCTTATGCCAATGCTCAAAGAGGATCCAACCTGGGATAGGTAATTTGGTGTCACGACAATTATAACAGTAGTCAAGAAATTTATCCTCCGATCTACCTAGGCCATGCAAATTCAAAGGTGTTCTAGCGGAACCAAGGAGTTGGATCGTAAGATCCTCATCTAATCTTTGTTTTGAAGTGGAAGACTAGCTTGGCTGACTCATTTTGTATTTATGAAGGTAGCTTAGGGTTTTTATGGTTAACAACGACCCTAAAAGCTTCAAAATTAACCTATAGTTGGAAAAACCAGGTACAGAGGAGGAACAATTACTTACTAGTTTTTGACACTTGCAGAAGCTTGAGATCACTTTTTCCTACTCGTTCTGATGATTTCTTCACTTTGAATGCAAGCGCACCCTTAATTCCTGAATTCCTACACAATTCTCTCTATTAATGAAGGTCGAGGTAGTCATTACTCAGTTTGAACTTCGTATCGCAAGCACTTGGAAATCTTTCTCTTTTGAAAGTTTGAATCTGGACCATTGATCTTTTCCTTATTCTAAAATCCATGGTCCTAATTGGCTGACTAGATTTGACAATCTTCGTCACCTTCTTTGAATAGTCTTCGTCTAATCAGGACAAACCAAGTCATTTGCACCTTTTTTTATAGATTTTGTCACCTTTTGTACAGGTTAGATATGTGGCAACACCTTGCAGCATAACAGCCTATGATGGACCACCTCTTATCTACCGCCTGCAGGTGCGCCTTAGCCTCCACATGCCTGCCTTTCATTCAATTTTCACTTCTCAAACAAGAGAATACCACGTGCCACCATATCACGACCGCGTAGCGCAGATTCTATCATGTGAGATACTCCTTGTGACAATGTGCAATTGTTGGATCAAGTCTTTAGTGGGATAGGATGCCATCTTAGATTTTTTGACATGTGTCGCTCTGTCGCAGTCGTGCAACGAATATTCTCTCCTGACAGATTCCTCATGCACTTTTGCATGACCATTAGATTTCACCCTTCGTACAGGTCATTTTACCAATGACAACAGGTAACCTCTAGATTAAGGGGGCGGTCAACTTACAAATATTAGGACATGAAGTCATGACTTAACTAACCGACAACCTACTCGCACATTAACTTGTCAAGCCATTTGATGTCTCCTTAAATTCTTCAACATTGGATGGCTAAAATTAAAACATCTTGTTGAGAAATTTCCCATGTGTCTTAATTAAATCTTTCATAGCTCACCCTTTAAGTCTCTTAGGTCTGCTTCAAAATATTTGCTAAAGTATTTAAAAAGTGGGCCCTGCTAGGTTAACCCATTCCCCACCAAGCGGTTAAGGACAAGATTGGGTATAAGGGGCCAGTAAACAACACAGTTTTGATGGCTTAGGTTTTAACTTAGACAACTAGTAACCAGAGGTAGCAAGTCAACATAAAATTACTCAGAGGGTTTCTCATATGATTTGTCAACCATTGATATTTGGAAATGTAACGGTTCAAGTGTTATTCTGGAGGCTTGAAGTCAACTACAACTATCCATAAAAAATTCATCGAACAATCGTCTGTTATATTATTTTGTGTTGACATCTTGCTTCAGATATAATAAATATGTTGACACTTGTCCCCGTTCTGGACACTTTATGAAGGAATTTCGATGTGTGTAAAATTTGTCCTAGAATAGAACAATATGACCCATTTGATATTTTTGCCACATTGTATGATTTTTTATTGACATAACAATTTATTTCACCAATTAAATTTTTATTGGTTTGAAACTATATTTAAATTCACCAATATTTTTTTATTGCTTTAAAAATTGGTTTAATTTGCCAATGAAAATATATTTTTTGGGTTGAAATTAGATTTTAATCGCTAGTAAAAATATTTTCTTATTTAGAAAACAGGGTTAATTCGCCCACAAAAATATTTTACTGGTTTGAAAATAGGTCTAAATTCGCTAATGAAAATATTTAATAGGTTTGAAAATAGGATTTAATCGCCAATGAAAATATTTTATTGGTTTTAAAAAAATTACAATTCGCCATGATTTTCCATAGACCTCTAGCGATTACAAAAGATTCGCCAAATAAGAATTTTTTTTTCCTGGAAAAATGAAAAAAATTGCCAATAAAATTAATATTTTTCTCAAGAAGTATACATGATTCGCTAGGTTTATACACCTTCTCTGAGTAGGGGGGGAGGGTTCTTAAAGTTATCCCTAGCATTAAACACTTCTTATGAGATTATTGCCAAAGCTTTGGCCATGAGAATCAAACCTAATGTTCAAGGAATTGTTAGACTTGAACAAACTGGTTTTCTTGGAGGCAGGTACATTCTTGATAGTCTAATCCTTGAATGGGAAACATGTGATTGGTCACAACAAACAGGTCAAAATTCTTTGCTGGTTAAATTGGACTTTGATAAGGCTTTTGATAGAATAAGGTGGCACTTTATCATCAAGATGCTTCAATGGCTTGGTTTCGGGCCCAAAATCTGTTCCCATATACCAATGCTTTCCAAAGATGCAAATGCTTAGGTTATAGTCAATAAAACTTTATTAGATTCCTTTCCCTTATAACATTCTATTAGACAAGGTTGTCCATTCTCACCCTTCCTATATGTTCTCACCGCCGATGCTCTAGGTTATATGCTACATAAGGCTAACTAGCTTGGGCTTATTCGGGGTATCTCCATTCCTCAAAATGGAGTGGTTATTAACTCTCATTTCACTAATGACAACCTTCTTTTTCTATAGAATTTTGAAACTAAATTAAATAATACTATGGAGATTTTGAACATTTACTACTCTATTTCAGGTTCTAAGCTTGCTCATCATAAAACAGAGTTTTTAATGATCCATATTAGTCCTATTCCACATTGGATTCCTAAGAATTGGAAAGAGATTAAACATGGTAAAATTACTCGCTATCTAGGCATTCCATTTGGGATAGGATTGTCTCTCACTGAAATGTTGACTTGGTATATTAATAAATTGAAAAACAAGCTATCCAATTAGGGTAACAGATTTTTGGCCTTGGCTGGAAAAGTTCAAGATGCCAATCATATTTTCATAGCATTTCATGTTTATATTTCATCATGTTGGATGACATAAAAAAGAGGCTATCATGAACTTCGAAAGATCATATTACAATACCTGTGGTCTAACTGGGAAGGAAAGACTAGCTTCAGGTCTAGTTCTTGGTTGCACTGTATACAACCCAAATGCAAGGGTTGTCTTTGATGCAGTCAAGGTCAGAGGGTCCAATGAGGGACTATCCAGCCTTGCAGCCTAATCAAATAACATCATGATCAAAATGGATATGCAAGGGAATCTAATATCTAATCAATGGAAAGATAAAGATATTCATGAACACTTAACACAAGATATATCCTAGGAAAACCCTAATAGAGAAAAACCCATCCTTCAAAGCTAATTCTTTATATATTATAACTTCAAATCAAATTACACATGCCTTAAGGGCTTTACAGATGCTAGGCTGCAGCCCAGGGATTATAATAGATTCATACAACAATATTCTTTCATGATTTCTTTCACCAACTTCTTGATTCTCTACTCGACAACTTATTTTATCTCTGCTTTGCACTCTGCTTCACTTCTACTTCTTCTTCAAATCCAAACACTTATGAATTTGCTTCATGTCTTTGCTTACTTGTTCATTTTGTTACCGATGTCTTGTAACAAATCTCTATCCTTCATTAAATTCTCCGTAGGCCTTCAAATCCTTATCAATTCAGCCTAATTGCAATGGCTAGTCAGGTAATGTGTAGACACATATAGGTTGGGCCTAAACATAAGGCATTGCTCTGTTGGTGCATAAAACTTCATGCAGATCTCCATGAAGGTCAGCCAGGTCCTATACTTCATTGAATAATGTTCCTTTACGCTCCACAAGTCATGGATTTACTCCGCAAGCCAATTAGACTTCACTGAACACTGTCGGCTCTGTTATGCAAAAATAGTCAATCTTTCGATAGTGATATCTCTCTGGAATAAAAGTCAAATGATCTAAATTCTTGATATGTTGTAACTAACTATGTCTACATATTAATTCCATATCTACAGTCTCTCGTACTCAAATGCGGTAAAATGTGGTATCTCCCAATTCACTATCTCAATACTCTATTTTCACTATCAACTATCTTAGTTATCTTGAATTCTTCTAGATGCTCCTACATCAGACTCTCAGGGTTATTTGAAAAGTGAGCCTCATCACTTGGATTTGTATTATGCCAAAATCAAATAGGTTCAGCGATCTATCTTCAGGTACTTGCAACTGCCTCAAGGTCGGTAGTCTGTTCAAGTCCATCCTACAAAACTGCCTCAAGTTTTTCTAAGTTCGGTGTTTTACTTGCAAGCCTTGCACTACCTCAATGATCGATGGTCTGAGCAAGTCTTCTCCACAAGCTGCCTCAAGATCAATTTCTGCTTCAATCAGGTAAGAGTCAATAAATACATACTTGCCTCCTCCAGAACAATTAGTTACTTTCTGATACATTCTTGAATTCTTCTCTGCAACTCTTTCTAAGTCTATGTTGCTATCACAATTTCTTCTGCACTCATCAAAATCTCATAGTTTCCTCTCTACATACACTTTCCCTTTACTCATCTATGTTTCTTTATCCATATTTACTTCACTCCAGTACACAAACTTTCTCCTTTGGTAGAATATCTTGTCATTTCTTCTTTCTCTGCCACATGAACTTCTCTTTTTTGTTATGTCTCACACTTATCCATACAAACTTTCTTTTGCACTATTTCAGATGATGATTATATAACAAAATTCTTCTCAAGATTAATACTTTACCTTCTTCTGGTTTCTCTATCAAATCTAATGTCTCAAAAGATTCCTCTTCCTCTGCATAAACTACCTCTATATCAACAGGCTCTTTTTCTTTTACATAAACTACATCTGTATCAACAGGCTCTTCTTCTTCTACATAAACTACCTCTGTATTTATTATTTCCTTTTTCTTATCTCTTCTTGTAATAGGTTCTTGTTGACATTTACTCCTTGATTCTTTTCTCCCCCAAACTTGAAAATAGGTTGCTCTGAATGGTCTTCTATCAAATCTTCTTTCAACTCTTATATATCCTTCACTGTGATAAGAATTATGACTCTTGTCATTTCTCCCTCTGTAGTTGGAATTTCTATCCTTATTCTGCTCTGCATAAGATCTTCTTTCCTTGCATCCTTCTCCAACATATGAACACTTCCATCTATACAACCTTCTAAACATACAAGTAACATGTTTCCACTTTGCTCCATCAGTCCATCCATAATCCATTTGCATATAATTTGTCATAGGCTTTCTTCTTCTCATCTTATTCCAATACATTTTTTTAGAATGATTCCTCAATCTACAAAACTTACAAGGATATTGATCCCAACACAATTCCTTCTCATGTCCATGTCTATTACAATGTAAACAATACATACCTCTTCTTCCTAGATTTGACTTGTTTGAATTTATAACAACATTTGTACCTCTGTCATAGCCAAGGCCTTTACTTCTAGATCTTTTTATTGGTTCAATAGGTTTTGTAATTCCTTGCTAATGCTTTCCCAATCCTCATCCTTCATATCCCATTTTCTACATGATTTGAAACCAATACCATCACCAACAACTATAGGCTCAGTCACACTGTCATCTTCTATTTCACTTTCTAAAGAAACTTCTGCATCATCACATAAATCATTAGTATCACAAGAAACATCACAAAGTTCAGGTTTAGATCTCAAACTTTCATTCTCTCTTCTGCAAGCTACAAGTGACTGCTTTAACTGATCTTTGTACTCTTTTAATTCTGAAATTTCACTTTTTTGTAAACTATTCTCCTTCTTCAATTCTTCCAAACTGTCTTCTAGATCTTTGTTCCTCTGTTCAACCTTATAAAACAGCTTAAACCCTTTGTGAGGCTGATTATTTACCTTCCTTATTTTGATCGTTATGCTTTTCAGTTGATGACATTATTAAACTTTTAGTGACTATGGTTTCATTATGCAGACTTGATTTTATCTCCTGATTATGATAGGAAATTGATTAGACATATATGATTCAATTTGATCATATTTGATGATATTTTGTGATTTGACATACGAGATATATTTGATGATGTTTTGTGATGTGATTCTAGTTATTTATGTGATGATGATTATCTGACATGTGATAGAAAAATGCAGTTTAATTCAGATTTATGTGATAGTTGATTATTGTTGTATTCGATGGCTTGAATTTAATTCCAGTTGCTTCAGCTATGACTACTCATGATATGATTGACACTTGATCGAGATGTGCAGGTTTTACACTCCCAAGCCATGGGAAACTGGAGGTAGAATTCACACTATGTTATTCCCTGTAAAACTGATCCATTCCCAAGAGGGATGAGGATCACATTTGAAATTGAATGTGATTTAAGTGCTTGATTTAATTTTTAATCATTTTGGCCTAGTACCCCTTTGTTCAATTTATTATATTAAGTGTTGTATAATTTTTATTTGACTTACACCACTTGGTATTTGTTTTTATTTTTGAGGCCATTTAAAGTGGATTTATGACCCCCTAGGTGAACCTTAGTGTCCCAAAAGTCACCCTAGGTGGTTACCCATGGGTTTAAGGTCAATTTTGACTAACTACCCTTGTATTAACTCACTTTTGGTCACTCTAAACTATGGCTTAGTCAAAATGACGAAATTTGAAATTAGGAAAGGTGGGAGATGAGTCATGCTTTGGGAAAGACTCATCTCCCTTCCCAAAGTATAGGAATCCTTTCCCAAGGAGGACTTGGGAGGTCTCCAAGACTCCCAAGTGTGTGGGATCTTCCTCCAAGACTCTCACACACGTGTGAGAGCATCTTGGAGGGAGATGGCTCTTTGAGAGAATAAGGGGATGCCATATGGCATCCCTTATCCTCTTGGAGGTTTGAGTAGGAATGCCACCTCACCACTTATCCTCTCACACATGTGTGAGAGCACAAGTGGATAAGGTGAGGATTGAGATGGAATTGAAGGTTCCTCTCCCTTGCAAGTGGCATTGGAGGAGGAAGGAGAAGGTGACAAGTGTCACCTTCCCATTCCTCAAGGCCAAAATGGATGGCCTATATTATCTCCTCTTATTGAGGAGTGGGGGGTTCTTGCATTTTGGGAGTTCTTTCTATCTTTGGTGCAATTTTTGGGGAAGTTACATAAATTCTTAAAGATTGGAAGTTTGGGAAAGCTTGGAGCTCATCACCAAACGTGCTTCCATTATAGGGATTTGAAGGTAAGCCTCATGAACTAAGTTTCTTCACCCTTGCTTATTTATTGTGTTGTGTTGTGTTCTTGGTTGTTTGTTGTTTCATTGTTTTTGTGTGGGATGGGAGTATGGTAAGAACACCTCCATTCAGAGGTAAAGCTCAACTTGTTTGGGTAGGGGAAAGGAACCTCCTTGAGGTCACTTCCATATTCTATTATTTATGCATTGAGGGATTTTACTTGTTGACGAGATTAATTGAATGGCAAGAGTGCCATGGAGATTCTTTTGTGGTTTTGTGGAGAGTAGCGATTTTAGAGATTTTTGGCTTGAGGCCATGAGATTGGTATTTTATCATTTGGGTGGCCTTTGAAGTAGAGGGGTTCATTCCCTACCTTCATCAAACTCATTTTCATGAGTAGAGTTATGTGTTTATCCTTGGGGTTGTTTTTGTGTTGTTGTGTTTGATTTTTTTTGTTGTGGAGTTGTTACACTTGTGTGATTCCCTACCTCCCTAGTTTGGGGGTGACCCACTTGCAGGTCAATGGTAGGGAGGAGGGCATTTTGAAGTGGCTGGGTTGTTCTTTTGTTGTGTTTTTATTGCAGACTATTATGGAGGAGATGGAGCTTTAGAGAAGCTCCTTTTTGGTGTTGCTTGGTCATTAGTATTTTATTGGCTTTTTTGAGCCATGGATATTTGGCCTTATTGTAAAAGTTGTTGTTATCTTTGCTCATGGAGTTGGCTGTCAAAAGTTTCATAATGCAGACAATCTCTTCATTTTATTTAAATGTTGTTTATTTCCTACCTTGTGTAGTTGGGAAGTTTGTGAAAGACATGAGAAAATACCCTTTTTGTTGTTGTCATGTTTCCTTTCAAAAAAAAATATACATGAGTGTTATTAAATAAATTTTCTTGCATAGAAGAAAGAAAGAGAAAAAATTAATTAATTTTTGTGATTATATTGATAGATGTATTATTAGTTACTATTGGAAAGAAATCAAAATTTAGATTAAAATGTATTTTCTACCTCATTGCTGCTTAAAAAAAAAATATAATGTATTTTGTGTATCTTACCTGTTTCAAAAGAAATATATGTTTCTGTTAGTATATGTTTCAAAAGAGGAGAGGTTAATACTCAGATATCTAATTATTATTCATAAATGAAATATTAGTATTCAAAAAAAAAATAGAGTTAAATCTGAAAGTTCATATTCTGTTGATTAAACTTGCTGGTAGAAAGTGTTTTTTGAGTATATATATTTAAATATATATATAGTTAAATCTGAAAGTTCATATTCTGTTGATTAAACTTGCTGGTAGAAAGTGGTTTTTGAGTATATATATATATATATCTTCTTTAATTTTAGTTGTTGCTCATTTCTTCCTTTAAAACTTCTACTGCTTATACACAGATTGTTTAAAAAAAAAGAGAGAAAGGAAACTAGAGTTTGACTACTTTCTGTATATATTGAATATATATATACACACATAAATTATATATATATAAATGTATATATAACAGTAGAAGAAACATACTCACTGTGTTTAATGAAAGGGGTAGAATGTATATATATCTGTATATACACACACACACACACACACATATATATATATATATACAAATAAAAATAACATATACATTTAATATTTAGTTTTTTTTAATGAAAAAAAAAGAGTGAGACCGTGGGTGGCGGCGTCACCCACATGTTGGTGCTCATTTTGGCCTGGAGATTGAGCTTGCTTGTTGGAGGGTTTCTTCTTTCAAACCCTAAGTGTTCTTGTCCATCGCCAAGACTATTGCCTATCGGCAAAGGATATTGTGGTTCCGCCGACGGCGTTGGTCATGCCGATGGGGGATGAGTTAAGTGTTCATCGGCGAGATTTAGCATATCGACAGAGGTCTTTTGCAGTTTGCCGATGGAGGGAAGTCACCCTGATGGGGAGTGCCATCGGAGTGAGATTGAGTATCGGGTCAACTTTGAAATGCTTGGCCGATGATGTTTTTCTTGCCGATCGGGAGACATCGCTGTAGCGTACTCTTTCTCTGGCCGATGATGGAGTTGATGGTGGTCTTCGGCGAGACTCGGCGTATCAGCGGGGAGACTTTTGGGTTGGCCAATGGTGTTGGTCACACCGACAGCGGAGTATGGAGTAGCGATTGGCGAGACAGTTGTCATCGGCGAGGGTTTTTTGGGAGCTGCCGATATGTGGATGTTTGGCCGATGTGATGTTATCGGCGTGGGTCACACCGACGAAGGGATGTTTTGAAGGTTATCGGGGTGACTTATGTTATCGGCAGAGGGGCTTGGTGTTGCTCTGATGGCCTTTCTCTGGCCGATGGGGAAATGTGTTTCTTTTGGTCATCGGTGAGAGTTGGTCTGTCGGTGGAGGTCTGGAGGGCTAGCCCGATGGTCTATGTCTGGCCGACGGAAGGGAGCGTAGTGTTGTATTAGCCAGACTGATGAGGTCGGCGAAGGATTCATGGGTTGGGCCGATGGTTTGTGTCACGGCGATGGGTTTTGACGAAGGCATGTGTGTTGAGCGCGGCAAAAGCGCTCGACACTTGGTATGTATGCGACTATGCTTTTAAAGCATCGAAGTTGTCTCCACACCATGCATGTGGGATTTTTCCCCTTGCATTATTTTTGAACCTGCGAAGGAGGTGTTTTGGCAGGAAACTTCTTTTTGACTGTAGTGACAGTTTTCTAGCGACCGCGGGTGGTTGAGGCCCTTAATGGCGACTGTAGCAGGAGTATGGGCGATGGTACAAGCGATCAGGCTGCCTGATTGAGAGTGAAGACTTCCAGATAGTGGTGCGTGGCTCGAGGCCCCCCTTTGTCTGCTGCATTTACATTTTCTGAGCGCCATTTCTTCTGAGGACTGTATCTGGCAGATTTTTTGTTATAATCATGTAATTAATTGCTGTGGTACACTCTCTGGCTTTTATAAGCAGACTGTGTTACCATTTTTCAGGTTGTTGAAAGTTGAACATTTTGGCTCTGTAACACAATACAGTTCGTTTTGGTTGCTCTGTACAGCTAAACCTGTGAGTTTATGTATCTCTTGTTGTACGTTTTGGCTTGAATCCACTGATTTCATGGTTAATCTTGTATGAATAATGCTATGTTTGCATGTGTTTTGTTAATTCTGTCTCCAGTATTGCATGTATCTTTCTTCTGAGTCTGGATATTTAAGCAATATTTGAGACTCTAGAACATAGAATTCCTATGTTGAATGTCTGATCTTTTAACTTCTGCTCAAGGGGTAGATTAAACTGTTTTCAGGTTGAACATTGGGAAGGGTATACTGCAGTAGGGATGCCATAAGTAGAGATAACTTAACACTCTGTGTTGGGAGATATCTATAAGGCAGGTATCATATTTATCCCCCTGAAATCCAGTTTTAGCTGTTCATGCTGATCATTCATAGGTGTATGTCTATTGACTCCAGGCCCTGGATAGGCACCAATCTTGCTTTGTGTTTGTGTTACAACCATGTCCAGCTTTGCATCCAAACTCAAAATCATAATCAAACTCTAAAACAACCATTAGGACATTAGAATTAGTTTTAGGATCCTCAGTCCTCTGTCTACAACTGCAAATAGGCCCAAAGCTAGCCCCTTTGCTCTTATCTTTCAGTTTTGGTCTACTTATAGGAGGACTTATCTGCTTTCTGACAGCATCCCAATCCTTGTATGCGTATCTCATGGATGTTGAGTAGGGAATACCCCCCTAGGTCTTGCAGAGCCTGAAGAAGAAGAGGAGATAAAATATAGAGTCTATCTCCTACACTGTTGGCCCCTGGCCCAGAGATCCTGTTGATCACTGATGGCTACCTTGTAGGGAAATCTGGGAATAAGCATCCAGTCTGGGAAAAAACCAACAGAAATTGGTGACTCCGCTGGGGAAATTGTGAAAGAACCCTGATTTACAAAAAGAAAACAGTTCCTAGTAATAGGTGGCAACTCCGAAGTAATCTCCCAACCGGTCAAAGTAAAATTTATATGCAGGGGAGAAGATCTCAACAAAATCCTTTATTTGAAGAGTTACCAGTAACAAGAAGAATGATGTACAGAAGAAAGGGAGCTGTCTCAGTCAGTCGTGAGGGTTCTCCCAGAAAAAATGATGATATGCAAGATAATCCAAGGTCTTCAGACAAGACAGTACCTTATTTTTCAAACAATGAGGCTGATATTCAGGGTGCATATGAGAGGCAACAGGGTGGTAACATGAGAATGAGGTCAGAGGTGTTCCAAGAACGCCCATTTCTAGACCCTAGTGAAAGGTTTGAAGAGGCCGAGTCTCTAAGGGATGATGAAGACGAAGATCAGGATGGCTACCTTGTAGGGAAATCTGGGAATAAGCATCCAGTCTGGGAAAAAACCAACAAAAATTGGTGACTCTACTGGGGAAATTGTGAAAGAACCCTGATTTACAAAAAGAAAACAGTTCCTAGTAATAGTTGGCGACTCCGAAGTAATCTCCCAACCGGTCAAAGTAAAATTTATATGCAGGGGAGAAGATCCCAACAAAATCCTTTATTTGAAGAGTTACTAGTAACAAGAAGAATGATGTACAGAAGAAAGGGAGCTGTCTCAGTCAGTCGTGAGGGTTCTCCCAGAAAAAATGATGATATGCAAGACAATCCAAGGTCTTCAGACAAGACAGTACCTTATTTTTCAAACAATGAGGCTGATATTCAGGGTGCATATGAGAGGCAACAGGGTGGTAACATGAGAATGAGGTCAGAGGTGTTCCAAGAACGCCCATTTCTAGACCCTAGTGAAAGGTTTGAAGAGGCCAAGTCTCTGAGGGATGATGAAGACGAAGATCAGAATATGATAAAACCATCCTCCTCTAGGCCCAGCGAGGAAGAACTAGCTGATGAAATTAGGAGCTTAAGGGCCGAGTTTGAATATCAGCAGGCAATATCAATCAGAGATGACTTGAGGAAGAAAGTGCAAGCTTTGAGGACTACCCAGAATAATTCAATTCCTACCCCTGAGAATGCAAATGTGCAGAGACATCAATAGAGAAATGAAGTGCAACATCAGCATAATGATGAGAGACAACATGTGAATGATGCTAGGATACCACTGAACAATGTAAGAAACCAGAATGCAAACAGAAATATTAATGTTAATCAGTTAAACAAACAGCCAATGCAGCTAGATAGATTCAGACAGCTGGTATTTGATGGTATTCCTGGGTATCCTAACCCCATTGATAAGCATCTGAGGCTGCAAGTGCCTAAATTTTTAGGAAACAACACTGTGTCAGGAGAAGATCATCTAAAAGCCTTTCAAAATGTCATGGATAACTTTGAGGTTGAACATGAGGATGTTTTCATGAAGTCATTCATGCAATCCTTAATAGATGAGGCAAGAGAATGGTATAAGAATCTGCCTGACCGGAGTATTTCATCATGGGATAATTTTAAAAGGATGTCCAAGGAGCAATATGGTGACAAAACTGACCCTAGCTTTTTTGTAAATGAGTTCACCAGTATCACTAAAGGGTCAAATGAGCAGGTTGCAGATTTTAATGCAAGATTTACTAAAGTGTTAAACAAATTGCCACATCACATGAGGCCAAATGAACCAATGTGCATAATATTGTATATCAATGCCTTTGATACAAAAACTACATATGGATTAAGAGATAAAGGTCCTGCTACTCTCAGGGATGCTTTCAGAATTGCAGTGAATATTGAAAACAACAGGAAAGGATCGGGCAAGACAAATAGAAGGGATGATATAAAAATTCTGCAGAATCCAAACAAGCCTCAGAACACTCAAGGTAATACATCTGCCCCTGAAGATAAGATAGACAAATTGACAAATGTTGTTAAGGACCTAATCTATAGATTAGCTAGAAGTGAAAAAGGGATAGGTCCTGATAGGCAAGTCTATCAAGGGCAGGAAAAGAGGCCATCATTGCATGATATGCCTTATAATACCAATTGGCATGATGGTAAACCTATATTCCCACGTAACAACACAAATCAAAGAGCTCAACATGTCAAAGAAACTCCTGATCCTCTAAAGAAAGCTGTAAATATTGTTGATGATGCTCCATGGTGTATAATTTGTCAGATGCCACATTCACAGTCACAGTGTATGATTGCTCAGTCCTTGTGTGATAATACTACATCTTGTAATGAATGCAATGAGCCACATTATGTGCAAGATGATGATGTAAATATGATGTCCATAAGCAATGGATACACTCTTTATGATGCTGATGAGAGTACAAATGATGGAACTCAGGGCTGCCAACAGTTTCCATATGATGAAGATGATGAAGTTAACTATGCCTATGCTCAGAACTCACACAATTTTCTGAGTAACTTACAACGACCTTCTGATGAGGAAATTAGGGCCTTCACAGCTACAGCAGTTGCTCAAGTTAAGAGCAACTACAATCTCAGAGGTAAAAATCAGGTAAGTAGCCCACATCAGCCAAAAGATGTTACTATAGGACAGCCAGTGCATGGTAATAAGGGGATGGAATTACAAAAAAGGCAGTGGGTTAATAATAAACAGAATTTCAGACATAGAACATGTCATGAATCCCAAGGACCAGAAAATAGAATCCCTCAGGCTGAAGATCAAGGTAAAGGTTCCCAAGACAAGAATGATGATCAGGGAACTATGAAAGTAAAAGCTAAATCAGTTCAGGATAAAAACAAGATTGTGGAGCAAGCTACAACTGTTATACAAAATTATGTTCCATTTGATATAGCTCAAGTCCTCTCCCAGGTAAAAGTCTCTGTTCCACTTATGGAACTCATGAAAGTGGAAGAAATCAAGAATATGACAGTATCCCTAATTTCAGGGGTGCCCTTTCAAGCTAAACAAAATGTTCAGATCCAGGGTGACAAGCATGTCATGTGTAATGAAGAAGATGAAGCTCCTGAAGTCTATTTAGGAGTGACTATGACAAAGTGTCCTTCACAAGTGGAACCATTTTATGTATCACTGGTTATAAATGGAAAAATAATCAGAAATTGTATGCTTGATTCTGGAGCATCTACAAATGTCATGCCTTTGGCCATCATGCAACAAGCTGGATTGAAAATTGACAAGGCATGTGGAAAATGTTATGCTATGGATGCCAGAGAGGTACTGGTTATTGGAATCATGAAGGATGTAGATTTCAAACTGGCAGCATTTCCTGAAAAGAGATATAAAATGAATATAACAGTGGTTGACATCAAGCCACAGTATGGTATGTTGTTGTCAAGAAGATGGGCAGCACTAATTGGTGGAAGTATGCAGCTGGACCTGTCATATGCCATGATTCCAATGAATGGCAGGGATGTTAAGCTAATCAGAGAACAAAGATCATCAGAGACAGTGGAAGACCAAGAAGCAGAGGAACAGATATGCTTTGTAAACACTGACTGTGATAACTTCAAGGTTGTCTCAGATGATAGAGAAGATAAAAAGAAAAATGTCTGCATTGAAGAATTGGATCAGCAGGGTTTGTGGACCATGTATTTTGATGGAGCTTGTGCAAAAGAAGGCTCTGGAGCTGGAGTTGTTTGTCTATCTCCAACTGGTAAGCTCCTCAAATTCTCTTTCTTGCCGAGGTTTGTTTGCACAAACAACATTGCAGAATATGAGGCTTTACTCTTAGGCCTAAATATTGCTCTCAAACATGGAATCAAAATGCTAAGAGTATTTGGGGATTCTGAGCTGATTGTATCCCAAATTAGAGATAGGTATGCTTCAAAAAATAAAAGGTTGAAACAATACAAGCATGCTGTTTGGGATACCATTGAACTATTTGATGCATTTTCAATAGACTGGGTAGAGAGGTCAAAGAATGTTATGGCTGATTTCTTAGCTAATGTTGCAATAAGGCCAGATGACATCACTCTGTCAGATGTTACAAATGTAGAAGTTAAAATTAGGCCTGCAGTACCAGAAAATATATGCAGTTGGCAAGTGTTTAATGATGATAGGGACTTGTTAAAATTTTTGCACTGCATAGATGAATATGAGAATCAAGAAATTGATTTCCAAGCTTTTGTAGAGACTATAGATGGAAAAGAAACTCTTGTGGGAAAAGAGATAATTCAATTGAAGACTAATAAAATCCCCAGAGGATTAGTAGCTTTGGAAAGAGCTTTTGACAGTAGAGATAAATTGGTCACAAGGACATCTCCCACAAATAAGGAAGATTTAGAAGAGATAAATTTGGGGACATCTCAGGCCCCTCAGAAGGTATACATTGGTAAACAGCTCAAACCACACATTAGGAGTATGCTGATTGCATTACTGAAAAAGTATAAACATGTTTTTGCTTGGTCATATGAGGACCTAAAAGCCTATAGGGAAGATTTATTCTAGCATGAGATCCCATTGAAGCCTGGAGCTAAGCCATTTAGACAAAGGAAAAGACCTATTAATCCTACCTTAGCTCCAAAGATGCAAGAAGAACTCAAAAGACTGAGGGAAGCTGGAATAATTGTGCCAATCAGGCATTCAACTTGGGTGTCTAACCTTGTCCCAGTCAGAAAAAAGAATGGTGATATTAGGCTTTGTGTTGACTTCAGGAACTTGAATGTATCCTCTTTAAAGGATAACTATCCACTGCCTAATATGGAAGTTATGTTGCAGAGAGTGACTGGTTGTGAACTCTTATCCATGATGGATGGATTTTCAGGTTATAATCAGGTGAAGGTAAAGGAATCAGAACAGTATAAGACTGCCTTCACCACTCCATGGGGAACTTATGTGTATGTTAGAATGCCCTTCGGACTAACCAATGCAGGTGCTACATTTCAAAGAGCAATGGATGTTGCTTTTGCAGGGTTGATTGATTCAATCCTGGCTGTATATCAGGATGACTTGACTGCTTACTCAAAGAAAGAAGAGCAGCATTATTTGCATCTGGAGCAGATTTTCATAAGAGCACTAGAGTATGGTATTTCTTTAAATCCAAAGAAGTGTGCCTTTGGGGTAGTTGAAGGAAAGCTCCTGGGACATATTGTTTCCAAGGATGGAGTCAGGATAGATCTAGAGAGTGGCTGCTATTGACAGAATTCAAATGCCAAAAACTGTAAAAGGAGTTTAGTCCTTCTTTGGACAGATAAATTTTGTTAGGAGATTTGTTCCCAACTTTGCAGAAACCACAAGGAACATTTCCAAGATGATGAAGAAGGATGCAACTGTCCACTGGGAAAGTGAAGCAATAGAATCATTTTAGAGTATCAAAGAGGCAATCAAGATGGCCCCTGTTCTTAAATCTCCTGATTTTTCTAGGCCATTCCAAGTATTTTCATTTGCTTCCTTTCATACTGTTGCTGCATGTTTGCTACAGAAAAACGAAGATGGTTTTGAACAGCCCATCGCTTTCTTCAGTATGTCCTTGTAGGCCTCTGAGTTGAAGTATGATATTATGGAAAAACAGGCATATGCACTAGTCAGAGCCATCAAAAGTTTCAGACCATACTTGGTAGGATCACATATAATTGCATATGTACCCCATGCAGCAGTCAAAGACATTTTCACTCAACAGGAAGTGACTGGAAGAAGGTGTAGATAGATAAACAAATTGCAGGAGTTCAACATAGAAATACAAATTACCAAGTTGGTAAGAGGGCAAGGATTAGCCAAGATGATGGCACAGTCAAATTTGGAAGCATGCCAAGTTAATGCTGTCCAAAATGAGAGTGTAGATGTATCAAGATCTGAATGGTATAAGGATATTATCTACTACTTGCAAAATCTGAATTGTCCTTCCCATTTCAGTGACAGTCAAAAGAGGACTTTGAAGTTACATGCAATCAGGTATGTTATTGTTCAAGGTGAGCTATACTGGAAAAACCCTGATGGTGTGCTGCTAAGATGTGTGGATGAGGATATGGCTAACAATGTTTTGATTGATATGCGTAAAGGATTGTGTGGTGGACATTATACTACCCAAACAACAGCTCATAAAATTCTCAGAGCAGGATATTGGTGGCCCACTCTCTTTTCAGATGCACAAAGGTTAGTGAGGAAGTGTGACCCTTGCCAAAGATTTTTAGGAAAGTTGAAATATGATGGTGCTTTACCCCTTAGGACTGTAACTGTGGATGCTCCATTTCAGCAATGGGGAATTGACTTCATAGGGGAAATTGCAGACAAATCGAGTGGGGGACACAGTTGGATTTTGGTGGCAACAGATTACTTTACCGAATGGATTGAGGCCATTCCAACTAAGAGAGCTACAAGTAAGGTGGTGACAGATTTCATGCTAGAAAATATTATCATCAGGTTTGAAGTACCATTCAAGATAGTCACTGATAATGCTATGTGCTTCAGATCAGGTGAATTTGTTGATTTTTGCAACAGGTATGGGATAAATCTATCATATACATCGCCATACCACCCACAAGGGAATGGTCAAGTAGAATCAAGCAATAAAAGCATCATGAAAATTATCAAGAGGATACTGGACAAGAACAAGAGAGCTTGGGACTCAAAATTAAAATTAGCAATATGGGCTGACAGAGTGACAGTAAAAAAGGCTATTAGAATGTCACCCTTTGAGCTAGTCTATGGTGCATCAGCCAGATTGCCCATAAACAATCTACTGCCAGTTTACGGATTCATTCAAGAAAATGATGAGGAGATTGAAGATTCCATGACAGAAAGAGTGAATCAGCTGGTTGCACTGGATGAAGACAGAAGGAAAGCCCACCAGATTAATCTCAAGAGACAACAAGATGTGAAATATCATTTTGATAGGAGAGCTATAAAAAGGAAGTTTCAACTCAATGATCTGGTGCTCATTTGGAATGCAAAAGGTCAAGAAAAGGGTAAACATGGTAAATTTGAACCCTTATGGATGGGCCCATATCAGATTTGCAGTGCTCATGGGGAGGATTCTTATTTCCTCCAAGCCCTAGATGGTGAAGTTCTGGAATTGCCTGTGCATGGCCAATTCCTTAAGTTCTATTTTGCATAGATGACTTGTCGCTGTGCACATTTGTAAAAACATGTATATAGTGTAAATGTCTTATGCAGTTCGTGCTTTTTGGTTTTTTGCCTGGTCTGCCCTGGAGATCTGGTTCTCGCTGCAGGTTTTCACCTGCACGTCCCCATTCGGAGCCAGTGTTGGTGCTCATTTTGGCCTGGAGATTGAGCTTGCTTGTTGGAGGGTTTCTTCTTTCAAACCCTAAGTGTTCTTGTCCATCGCCAAGACTATTGCCTATCGGCAAAGGATATTGTGGTTCTGCCGACGGCGTTGGTCATGCCGATGGGGGATGAGTTAAGTGTTCATCGGCGAGATTTAGCATATCGGCAGAGGTCTTTTGCAGTTTGCCGATGGAGGGAAGTCACCCCGATGGGGAGTGCCATCGGAGTGAGATTGAGTATCGGGTCAACTTTGAAATGCTTGGCCGATGATGTTTTTCTTGCCGATCGGGAGACATCGCTGTAGCGTACTCTTTCTCTGGCCGATGATGGAGTTGATGGTGGTCTTCGGCGAGACTCAGCGTATCGGCGGGGAGACTTTTGGGTTGGCCGATGGTGTTGGTCACACCGACAGCGGAGTATGGAGTAGCGATCGACGAGACAGTTGTCATCGGCGAAGGTTTTTTGGGAGCTGCCGATATGTGGATGTTTGGCCAATGTGATGTTATCGGCGTGGGTCACACCGACGAAGGGATGTTTTGAAGGTTATTGGGGTGACTTATGTTATCGGCGGAGGGGCTTGGTGTTGCTCCGATGGCCTTTCTCTGGCCAATGGGGAAATGTGTTTCTTTTGGTCATCGGTGAGAGTTGGTCTGTCGGTGGAGGTCTGGAGGGCTAGCCCGATGGTCTATGTCTGGCCGACGGAAGGGAGCGTAGTGTTGTATCGGCCAGACTGATGAGGTCGGCAAAAGATTCGTGGGTTGGGCCGATGGTTTGTGTCACGGCGATGGGTTTTGACGAAGGCATGTGTGTCGAGCGCAGCAAAAGCGCTCGACACTTGGTATGTATGCGACTATGCTTTTAAAGCGTCAAAGTTGTCTCCACACCATGCATGTGGGATTTTTCCCCTTGCATTATTTTTGAACCTGTGAAGGAGGCGTTTTGGCGGGAAACTTCTTTTTGACTGCAGCGACGGTTTTCTAGCGACTGTGGGTGGTTGAGGCCCTTAATGGCGACTGTAGCAAGAGTATGGGCGATGGTACAAGCGATCAGGCTGCCTGATTGAGAGTGAAGACTTCCAGATAGTGGCGCGTGTCTCGAGGCCCCCCTTTGTCTGCTGCATTTACATTTTCTGAGCACCATTCCTTCTGAGGACTGTATCTGGCAGATTTTTTGTTATAATCATGTAATTAATTACTGTGGTACACTCTCTGGCTATTATAAGCAGACTGTGTTACCATTTTTCAAGTTGTTGAAAGTTGAACATTTTGGCTCTGTAACACAATACAGTTCGTTTTGGTTGCTCTGTACAGCTAAACCTGTGAGTTTATGTATCTCTTGTTGTATGTTTTGGCTTGAATCCACTGATTTCATGGCTAATCTTGTATGAATAATGCTATGTTTGCATGTGTTTTGTTAATTCTGTCTCCAGTATTGCATGTATCTTTCTTCTGAGTCTGGATATTTAAGCAATATTTGAGACTCTAGAACATAGAATTCCTATGTTGAATGTCTGATCTTTTAACTTTTGCTCAAGGGGTAGATTAAACTGTTTTCAGGTTGAACATTGGGAAGGGTATACTGCAGTAGGGATGCCATAAGTAGAGATAACTTAACACTCTATGTTGGGAGATATCTGTAAGGCCGGTATCATATATATCCCCCTGAAATCTAGTTTTAGCTGTTCATGCTGATCACTCACAGGTGTATGTCTATTGACTCCAGGCCCTGGATAGGCACCAATCTTGCTTTGTGTTTGTGTTACAACCATGTCCAGCTTTGCATCCAAACTCAAAATCATAATCAAACTCTAAAACAACCATTAGGACATTAGAATTAGTTTTAGGATCCTCAGTCCTTTGTCTACAACTGCAAATAGGCCCAAAGCTAGCCCCTTTGCTCTTATCTTTCAGTTTTGGTCTACTTATAGGAGGACTTATCTGCTTTTTGACAACATCCCAATCCTTGTATGCGTATCTCATGGATGTTGAGTAGGGAATACCCCCCTAGGTCTTGCAGAGCCTGAAGAAGAAGAGGAGATAAAATATAGAGTCTATCTCCTACACTGTTGGCCCCTGGCCTAGAGATCCTGTTGATCACTGATGGCTACCTTGTAGGGAAATCTGGGAATAAGCATCTAGTCTGGGAAAAAACCAACACCACAAAAGTAAGATTTTGGAGGGTGTGGGGAGGAGGCTCTACCTCCACCCACACCTGCGTCCCCCAAAAGCCCTTTACACTGCAACCTCCCACCATTGGCTCTACAGACAATGACTTCAGGTGTGGGTGGAGGCAGAGCCTCCTCCCCACACCCTCCCAAACCCCTTGACACCACAACCTCCCATCGTTGGCTCCGCACACAACGACTTCCTTGTGGCACCATTTCTCCTTGTGACCCTTTGCATCTCACTACTCCCTTTCAGTACTCCACCTCCCTTTCAAACCTCCTTCAATGGTTCTCCTCAGTGGTGGCGGCGGCAGCCTTCCCTAAACCACTCTGCAATTTTTACAACATTTTTAACTCTTTCAACATTTTATATATATGGGTATAAAAAAAAGTAATGGTATTATTATTGCTGTGTATAGCTCTGTGAGAGGTAGTAGCAACTCTCCCATGGCCTCCACCCTTGTTCAAAAACCTAACTTGCAAAATCTGTGACAAAAAAAAAATAGGGGAGAATGAATGTGAGAAAGGATTAGGGCAACAAGGAAGAAAACAATAGAATACAAAATTAGGGTTCTCTTTTGAAAAACCAAGTGTTATTATAAGATTAGGGTTTTTACAATTTAGAAAATAACATCTTATTGTGAGTAGTGTGTGAGGATATTTGATTTTCATTTACTTTTAAAATCCTCTATTTTGTTTTGTCCTTATTTTAGTTCTTGTGCTCTTTAATTTTTATGTTATTTTAAATGAGGTTTTACTTTTTTTACTTTTATTACCTTGTGATTTCATTTTATTTTGGGAAATTAATTTTATTCGTATTGGAAGAAATTTTCCGTTGTTTTTTAAATTCATCCTTGTTGGGAGTTTTATTCTTTTATTTTCCCTTAGCAGGGTTTTTATCGTTTTAGTTATCTATTTTATTATTATTTTATGGGAAGAGTTATTTAGACTCTTCCCCCTTCTCTATTAATTATTCGAGTTAGTTATTAAATATAATACCATAATTATATTTAATAACGGACTCAATTTTCCTTTTGGATTTAATTGGCGACATATTATTATTTTACTATTTAATTTGAAAATTTTAATCTTTTACGCAAGGTTGATTTATTGACCTTGGTGGGATATTTAATTTGTTATTCTAAATTATTTTAAATTTGTTCTTAAGTTGACTTACTTATTCTTAAAATTTTATTTAATATCTTATTGATGTTTTATTTTAAAATTTATGTTGTGTTTATCGAAAACGCGTTATGCTGCCAGATTTTCCTAGATTTCTAGGGTTTAATTTCTATGTTAATTTATTAGCTTATTCCATCATCCCACTTAAATCATGCGACTGTCAATGCCATCATTATATTTAATCCTTATTTCATTTACATTCTGACCTATGTTAGAGTTAGGTCTTGAAGTTGGCGAAATCATCTTCACACCTAGGGAACTAAGGGTTCAGATTTAAATCAGTCTAACCCTAAAAGTGACACACTTCATGTCACATACCCCCTAGACGGCTTTCATCATCGTGGTTATGTTGACATGTTTACGCCTTATGCGTATTGCCATCGAGCATGCAGATGCATGCGAGGGGTTCCTAGGGATAGGTAGAAAAGTTTTTCGTATTTCATGTCATGACCACATGGCAAATGTGGACATGACACATGTGTTGTGTGTCATGACCGCATGGGAAATGTGGGCATGACATAGGGTTTCACACTTACTTCAACATTGTCTTCCTTCTTTACAGATTTGCCACCTTCTAATAGATTCGCAACCAGCCCAACAAATTCAAAATCAGCTCTGATACCACTTGATGTAGTCAAGGTCGAAGGGTCCAGTGAGGGACTGTCCAGCCTTGCAGCCTAATCAACTAACATCATGATCATAATGGATATGCAACAGAAGCTAATAGCTAATCAATAGAAAGATAAAGATATTCATGAACACTTAACAAAAGATATATCCTAGGAAAACCCTAACAGGAAAAAACATAACCTATAAATCTCATTCTTCATATATTATAACTTCAAATCAAATTACACATGCCTCAAGGGCTTTATAGATGATAGGCCATAGCCTAGGGATTACAATAGATTCACACAACAATATTCTTTCATGATTTCTTTCGTCAACTTCTTGATTCTCTGCTCGGCAACTTATTTTGTCTTTGTTCTGTGCACTCTGCTTCATTTTTGCTTCTTCTATGGATCCAAACACTTATGAATTTGCATCATGTCTTCAATTACTTGTTCATTTTGTCACTAGTGTCTTGTAACAAATATCTATCCTTCATCTATATCCTCCACAAGCCTTCAAATCCTTATCAAGTCGGCCTAATTGCAACGGCTAGTTAGGTAACATGTAGACACAGATATGTCGGGCCTAAACATAAGGCATTGCTCTGTTAGTGCATAAAAATTCATTTGGATCTACATGAAGGTCAGTTAGGTCCTATACTTCATTGAACAATATTCCTTTACGCTCTGCAAGTCACAAATTTACTCCACAAGCCAATTAGACTTCACTAAACACTATCGGCTCTATTCTACAAAAAATAGTTAATCTTCTGATAGCGATATCTCTTTTGAATCAAAGCCAAATGATCTAAATTCTTGATATGTTGTAACTGACTATGTTTAGATGTTAATTCTAGCTCCATAGTCTCTCATACTCAAATGCAGTAAAATGCAGTATCTCCCAATTCACTATCTCAATACTCATTTTTCACTGTCAACTATCTCAGCTACCTTGAATTATTCTGGATGCTCATGTATCAGTCTTGGTCTAATAGATCTAGAAATTCAAGGCCCATGCCTAGTAGCTAAGTGTATTATTAGAGCCGCTCAAGGTGATGAGCATTGGAAAATACTATTAAGAAATAGATTTGTAACAGTGGATGTTATAGGCAAATGGCAAAAGGTTCACTGGCTTGACAAAATACTCTTTGCTCAACATTTCCATATTAAAGCTTCTTTTCTAATGCAGTCAATCTGGAAGGCTTGGTAGAGAGTGTCATCTTCTCTCTTGGAGAGATTCTTTGCAACATGGATTCAACTTTTCTTCTTCCTCCATTTGGTGGAACAAACATGTTCAGTATCATGGGGAACCTCTAGCTATTACATTTCCTAAACCTATCATATATTTATTTAGAAAAGACATCAAAGAATTCAGGGATTTATGGGACTTTTCATTGATATAGTGACATTCTTGGACTATTATAAAAGATCAGTTTGGTCTAAGTGACAAATATCAATATTTTTTGGTCTTTGTGTAATCTCTTGTTCTTGTCATCAAACTTTGTACACCCCTATCTTGTAAATTTTACAAAGATTGGCATTTGTTATCTACCCATCACTTTTCTTTTTTCCCCCTAAAGGAAGTGTACTAACATCTCCTACCTTCTATCAATCTTTCATCCTAAACCTTAATGTTAAATGGAAATGCAAATTTACTAATAGATTATGGACCAAATTCAGTGCTCAAATCTGGAAAACTAAAGATGATGCTAATGATCAAATGCTTGCTTGGAATTGTTACATTTTAAATTGCTTGTCAGTGAGAGAATTAGATTCTTATCCATACAACCTATCAGATGCCACACTTGTCAAGTTGTTGAGTCTATTAAACACATTTTCTAGGATTGTACTATTGCTAAACAAATTTCGAATGCAGTGTTCACCTTTGTTCAAACTATTTTTGATCACCAATTGAACTGGAAAGAAGCTCTTTTTGGTTTTGGTCTTGTGAACAAAATTGTTTCTGATTCTGTGAGACATGTTTACTTTCACACATATGGAAAATAAGATGATCAACTATTTTTTCTAAATTCAATGCTCACTTGGCAATTGAAATTGCAAAGCTTTACTCTAACATCTATTTGCAAATTACGGCTCTTTATTCTCAGTTGAAGAGTTTGTTCAATAACAATCCCAGTGTTGTACTTCAGTTGGATTGGATCAAAGATCAACTTAGTAATCTCAAAGTTCACAGGAAGAAACTCCAATTACAGATCAACAATTTCTAATTATTTGATTTTTCAACTGTTTGGGGGAAGATCTTCATGTTCTTCAGCTCCAGTCAAGAACACATAATAATTTCAGTCATGGATTTTGTTCTCAAGGGGTTACAATGTTTGATGTTACATTTAATGGCTGCTGGCCATGTGTGACTATTTGTATGGTTAAAACTTTGTGCATTGTCAATTTGCTACGTTAAATTGTAGTTTGCTACTGTTAGCCTATGGCTAGAACTTTTTACAGTAGTCTTTGACTGCATTCTTGTATGTACATTGCTTTCTTCAATACAAAAAAAATAATGAAGGGCATAAAAAAGGTAGGTTCCTTGTGAGCTCTAATTACACACTTGTAAAAGTGTTCCCCAACCGTAACAAAAGGTGTACAATCATTTTTTGGGATCACACACTTTGGAAGACAGCCTCGAGATTCAATCCCCTAACCTATAAAGTATATGCATAGTCAAAATAAATGTGTTGTTACTCAATAGTCAAAGGTCAAGTTTGTCTAGTAAAAATAGGAAAAATATATACCACTTTTTGGTGTGGATGAGGTGTAAAATTGCTATTAACTATTTGATTATTTGACTATTAAAGCAGATGATGTTTAAGTAGAGGGAGAAACAACATCATATCTAAGACTAATATAATGTGGGACCAAAGATGAATATAATGTCACAACAAAACTCAAACTTGAGATCTTGTTTACATCAAATTAAAATTGAAACCTTGTTTGAGCTTAACATTAGTGTTACAATCTTGGGATGAACAATATACATCATTAGAAGAATGTAAGTTTCAAATAGAACCCAACCACCCTCATTGCCTTTGATTTTCCCTTCATGATGGAACTACATTGGTCTAATGAACAGCTGCTTCACTTCATCAGATAATTGTTGATGTGGATATTATTCACACACAACCAGAGATAAAATTCACTTGAACTATCTTATCTTGAAAAATATGGAGAATTATAAAAAAAAAGTTCTCAATTCCAAGTCTATGGTAATCAGGTCATGATTGTGTTGCACTCACTCAATGTTCAATGTGAAGCTATTTGTTCAAGGGGCCTTACGTGATTCAAATGTTCATTATTGGCTATTGTTACTTATTCTTTGCAAATAACCTCAAGTACTTCTAAAGAAATAGGTTCTTTGCAACTATTTATGACTTTCAAGTTAAACTTTGCATGAATTGCATAGAAACAAACTTTATATTTCAAACTTTATCAAAATCATCAAAGATCTTTAGCATTTCCATTTATTTACTAGAATCTTTAATAATTTCCTTTGGATGACTACGTTTTGGCTATTTATTTAAACTGTTGGTTAAAAAAGATAAAAGATAAGGTTAGAGACATGATATAAACAAATATGATGTTCTGCTACTCATGTGGACAAATTCTAATTACTTTGGACAATTCAGAAACAAATAAACTCTTATATTTTAATCTAGACCATTTCACAAATTCACATATAGAAATGCAATCTTCAAGGAAATATATTAAAAGAACACATAAATTGAATAACACTCTTGAATAGATGTTGAAATTCAATGTTTGTATTCACTGATATATGTTAGCCATTTCACATTTACAATATTTCATGACTTTAATTTTCTAAATACATCAACAATATCATCATAACTTAGAGACATTTTTACAGATATAGTAAGGAAACAGGATGTTCCACATATTCCTTGATATAGATAGGCAAATTCTTTCTCAACTCACTATGCTCAAAGTATTTTCCTCAACACTTCTCTTGCAAATTCTCTAGTAACTTTTCTATGTCAGCCGTGTGTAATAAAATATGTATATCAAAGATCTTTATATAGACTAAGATCCCCTGCTATGGTCACAAAACCATCAACAGTCCAAATTCAAAATATAATAGCAATGGTAGGTAAGGACGGGCCCATGATGTCAGCTGTCACTCCAAAATATCTTAGAAGAATATTCTTTCAAGCACAAATATTCGGTTTAGAATCTTATGAAATATTTGACTTTCACTTTGACCATTCCACTAGTACAAAATCATAATAGAATACAACATGAAACAAATAGTGAACAAGTATTCTAATTGTTGTCTCTAACGTCCTCTACTTCTATATCCCCTTTCTTCTTACTCATGTAGTGCATATACCTTTCAACCACAGTAGATATAGATGCATGACTTGTTCTTTGAGAAGCATCCTAGGTATATTGCTACATTTCCATAGTTGTCTTGTGCTATGCTTTCTCTATCCTCCCTTCTTTTATGATACTTTTTAATCTTTGCACTCAGTTCCATTATCCTCTCCATTACCTCTTCATCCAATTTATTCATCAGATCCTCAATGCATGACTGGAAGTTGTTCTTGAACTCTTTTATAGCTGTACCTACATCATATACCTGAACTTGGGGACATGGATGTTTAACCAAATGCTCCACTATATTTACATTTTTCTTTAACAAATCTTGAGCAGTCCTTTCTAACTCTTGCACATTGATAAGGCAAGGCCTAAGTATACCTTCTTCAAACTTCAGTTCCATCTTCCATTTAGGTATTTGAAACACAACTTGTAAAGTTATAACACCCTCATTAACAAAGGACTATGTATGTCTTTCCAGAGCATTGAGTTTCTTTAACTCATCCCTATTCTGCAATATTCTTGCTTGACATATTTGTATAATGTTAGCACAATTTTTTTTTCAGTCAATGTAATGTTCCAATTGCCAATTGCAATTTTTATTACTTCCTCTCCCTTTTGAATAAATGTCTTGACATAGTCTTCCAGCATGTTAGCTTCATGCTTTTTATTTTCTATTTCTCCTATTTGTTCCTTAGATAAAATAGTCAAATCAGAAGATAACTCTAGTAAACTCTGTGCCGAATCAAATATTCCCTGAATAAATTGCTGTAACTTCACAATTTGCCCCTTCAAATACCCTATTTTCTAATTATCCTTTCTCATTTTACTAGCAGTTAATTCGATCATCTCCTGTAATTCTTCAATATGTTGTTCTCTATTCACATGACCAAGATTCATGCTAATGACATTATACTCTTCCATTCCTATTTCTCCCTTTTCTTTGTTTTCTTGTGGAACTGCCATTTGCACAGCCCTTGTCCCTGAAGGATCTTTTTTTATTGCAGATGTATACACCTAAAAATCACATGACTTTGTCTAAATAAATATTCTTAATATTTATTTAAGTCTTATTCCTCTATCAATAAATAAACAAACAACTTTATTTATTTGATTCATATTCCTCCAACAATTAAATAAAATCATTTATTTAATTAAATCCCTAAATTCTTCTAATTCCTCCAACAAATTAAATAATACCAATTATTTAATTAGTTCTTCCAAAGTCATTCTAAATCAAAATAATACCAATTATTTAATTGTTTCTTCCAATAATACCTTCTCTAAATTTAAATAAATCAAATATTTATTTAAGTTGTCTATTTCTTCTAAATTGCGTTATCTTTAAATATAATTCAATCCTTATGCACATGCAATTGAATATTCTAAATATTTAATTAAGTAAAATATCTTTTCATCCTCATACAATTTCCATTCTTCTAGTTCTATTCTCTTAACTGATTAATTTATTCTTTTAATTGATTTATCTCTTCAGTTAATTCATTCTTTTATTTTATTAATTCCTCTCATACAAAATAGAGAAAGACATGTCTTCTTTCTATTCGCGCACATTCCTCAAGTATCATATACTGTTGATCTTCTCATTCTTTCTATACCGTTGATCTTCTTTCTCCCAAGTCTATAAATTGAACCCTATTCCTCCATTTCTTTCTTCCAGGCTTTAAGTAAACTTACTTTGCAGGTATCACAGTGCGCCTTTGGCACCAATTCCTTAATTGCTTGCAATCAACTCCTTACCATACAATTATAATTGTTGTGAAGCTCATCTTCATGGAGAAAACTATCATAGCTGTTCCCAATTGACAATCTTGAAAGAAAGCAAAGAAGTGCACTCTCTGAGGGCCCTATTTCATACATACAAGATCGATTGTGATAGGCAGCCAATGGAAGCTGAGAATTAAAGAGGTTTTCTTTGTATTGTTTCATTATTTGATTAGACCTTCTTTTGTTCATTATTTCATTGAGTTATTTGGATTATTTGATATTATTGATGGATCATTCTAATTTTTTGATAACATTTTTGGCACCCACCATGGGGCCTAGCCCCAATTTAACCTAAAAAATTGAGTTTTTGTGTTTTAGAAAGCTGTACACAGGAGGAAACTGCTCATCTGACACATCCTAACATGCATCTACTATCTGTTCTAGCGCATTCATTCTTCTGGTGCATACAGACTCTGTTCTGGTGCATATACCCTCTAATACGACGCATCCGTCAGTTTGGCGCATATATACTATTTTCTTGTGCTTTTGACCTCTGTCTTAGCACATATGTACTACGGCTCTTATGAGCTCTATTTCTGTGCATTCAAGCTCTGAAGCTATACATCTGATCTAGGCAGTGATTTTTAGGGTTTCCTTGAAGTTTTTGCTAACACTAATATCTTTTTATAGGAACTCTTGATCTGTTTGCAGGCTAGGTACTGGTTTAGAATCATATAGTTGCACTTGTTAACTCACACTTTGATTTCTAACAGGAAAGTAAATGGATGCTTATGCAAATCTCACATAGTCTTAACTAGGAAGGTGGTAATTGAATCTATCTTGCATATCATTGAATCATTGCTATATTGCTATCCTTCAAAGTTAACAAAATCATTACTATCTTGGTAAAACTGGACCATTTCTATCTTGTTATCACTTCAGAGTTAACAAATCACTGCTATCTGGGTAAAATTGAATTGCTATCTTGTTATCACTTCAAAGTTAACAAATTTTTGTGCTTGCCCAAGTAGATAGCTCATCTAGTTTTTTCTCATTTTAAACTAGGGAAAAAAAACCACTGTCTTTTGTGTTTTGGTAATGATGCCAGGCCTATGCTCTCCCCTATCTTGGGTGACCAAAATGCTAGACATATCATTTTCACATGTGTTTTTCCTTTCGAGGGGCATGCTCTTAGATACTATTCATCCAAGTAGGAACGACCCTAAGTGGTAACAGGCTAAATGCCAAGCCCTACCAATCCACTATAAATAAATTGTGTTTGCTTCAAACAACAAGTGCAGTTGTGTTATATCAACAGCCAACCTCCCTCAAAATCCTCCAAGGTGTAACCCTTGCAGGCTGGGAGACTCCATAATGGAGAGTAGTGTTGCCGCATGTATAACCACTCGAACAATTGCCTTCATTAAATACCTTTGTTTTAGTGGCCAAAAACCCCTATAAGCTAGTGTAGGGAAGGGCAATTATCAGCTCCCAAAGATGGCTCACCTAGAGATAGGGAGAATATAGTTTTATATTGTCCTTTGAAACCTAGGATTGTACTTATTTTCTTTTAGTACAAAAAGAGTAAAAAAAATCGCAAAAAATTAAAAAAACCATGAAAACATTCTTTATGTTTGCTGTGTCTTCTTGCCATAATTAAAGAAAATTAGATCAAAAGAGACCTTTTTGCAACCAAAGATATCAAAAACATCAAAAAAACTACCAAAAATTTGCAAAAACACTGAAAAAGCCAGAGCTGCACTTTTATTACTTTCTATTGCACATTTGTATCGACTTGTTGCGCATCTGTACCAACTTACTATGCTTTTACAACCTGTTATGACACATTTGAAATTTGCCACTATTGTGCATTTGTACCGACTTTTTGCGCATTTACTAGTTTATGCTACGCATCTGTTCCGGTGCATGCACAATAGTGAGTACTTCTTGTTAGATTCAGGGAAGACAATTGAGAGGGGGGTGAATCAGTTGTTCAAAACTTTCCTCTTATTAAACACTTGCATTCACTTAGTAGTATAACAATAAATCAAACATGAAACATAATGCATTTAATCAAGAGCAGAAACATATCAACTCATGAGACACCAAGATTTTAACGTGGAAAACCCGGTTAAGGGAAAAACCATGGGGTGACTAACCCAATATTGTATTCTTTGTTAGAAGAATAGAAAGAATGAAATGACACTTGCCAATTAGGGCACACTACCTTAGTACACTGCTCACAAGAGGCTCACTGCCTACAAGAGACTCACTGTCTACAAGAAAAGAAGGTAACAAGATACTTGAACTAATGAGATGCATCCACACATGCTGAAGTTTAGTTCTGGTTAAGCTCAATATACTAATCTGTTGTACTTCATTCTTACTCTCCTTAGGTGCTACTGTCCAGTCACATTCCAGACCTGTCTTACTGCCTTTTCAATGCTCTTCTACTTTTCTTCACACAATTCCAATCTCACAACACACACCTTCACATCTAAATCCATTTGGTATATATATCCGCACAAGTGATTTCAACACCTTTCTAGTTGGCATTCAGAATAGTCAATATTTTTCCAAACTTTAATTTGTCAGTTGAATCCTTGCTTACCAAGTGATGTGTATCAAAGAGATGCTTATAGAAGTCATCAATCATGTCAGCCAGATCACCATCAATATCTCATTTAGATTTAGGTCTGATGCTCTGCCATTCAGTTCTTCCTCTATCTACTCTGCCAATCAAGAACCCAACACTTAAGTGCTCATATCTCTTCACTCTTCTATCACTGGAGGCTAAATCCTTGGAATCTATCAGTCAAGGCACTCCTCTTGAATTCCCCAAATCTGTACTTTATTGAGATACTTCCTCTGAGAGATCTGGACCTGACTGTCAGACCTTGCTAGCTGCTCTGTTGTTGCTTACCGGACCACAACACTTCTTCAATCTAACTTCCAGTAAAGACACACCATGTCCTGTGGATGTGGTAGGAACTTTGTTGCCATCAATGACAACATTCATAAAGCCACATAGTGTCTCTTGTCAACAATCTCCCCCTTTGGCATTAATGGCAACACTTAGTGAAAAATGACTAAGTGTCACACTATACTCCCCCTTGGCTGATGCTCTATCCTTATGTACATTTTCTAGAGCTCCCCCTTCACTGGATTCCTCATTTTTCATTGCTTCTCACTCCCCCTTTGACATTAATGGCAAAGGGTGGGGTCCGTACACCAAAATTTTCAAAACTCAATCTATACTTAGTCACATAGGTATATCATCTGGTTATATTTTACATATACTTTAGTATATCTTCAAAAGTATTCTTCAATTGTACAACTTATGTCATCTAACTCAGTTTCATCCTATCCAAAACTGAGGTGTGACCACTCAATAGGAATGTAAAAGCTTCTGCCCTCTTTAGATCTATCGAATCACTGGTCTTGGTTGTGGTTTGAGCACCATTTAGGGCCTCATGCATGGCCTCTAACTTAGGGATAATTATTCCTCTAAGTTCACTCAACCTATTTATTCTATTTTTCTTCTCCTTCTCAAGCTTCTTAATTTCATTCAGGATTGCAATAGTTTGACATTCTTGATTTATTATGGACGTGGTAAGAGGATCAAAATTCTGAGATAGTTTTGTTAGTATATCCTCTTGTTCTGTCACTTTCTTCTCAATCTCCACTATTACTTTGGACCATGATAGACAAAATTTATACATTTCCCCGCCATCTTTAAGAGCATTTTTTAAGCTTTTTATCCCTATATCCATATTTCTTCTATCATTGGTTATTAGTCCTTGTACTTCACAGAATCTCTTTTCCAAGAACTCTTTCTAGACCTTATCTTTTGCTGACTTCTCTAGGGAATCAAAATGTGTGCTAACACTATTAACTAGAGATTTGACATTACCAGATGAAGAGGTTGAGGGATCCTTCTAAAAAGATGGCATGATCTTCTCCAATACACCGGATGCAGTTTCTATGAGCTTGCAGTCTTCCATGTGAGACTTCAGAAGTTTTTCTTTTGCCTTTGCTGAAGTAAAGGATGCTAGCTTCATGGTTTGAACTGGGGAGAGGGAGTCAAAATTGAACAATCCTTGAAGAAATTCTGGTTCATCAAATTTCATCATCTCCTTGGTTAAGAATGCCTTGACTATTTCTGCTATGTCTCTTGCTAGTGACAGGGTTTTCTCCCCTTCTGTAATCTTACCACTATCATCTGTGGCCTTCTTTGTTGGAGTTTTCTCTCCTTCTACAGCCTTACTACTATCATCTTCTTTTTCCTTCTCTGCTTCTTGACTGATCTTCTCTTCTACTCTTTCTTCTTCTTTGGATCAAGAGTCTACAGGGAAAACCAGAGGAGTGATGTTTTCTTGTTCATGGGTCTCCTCTTCTGGAGTAGAGGATTCTAAGTTCTTATCTTTCTCTTCACCTGTCTCCTTTACCTCTTCTACCACTATCTCAGTAGATTCTTCTTCAACATCTGTAGCAGAGGGATCATCACCTAAGTCCTCTATAATAGGAATGTTGAATCTTTTGTATGCATTCTAGAGGATCTCTTCTGTCTCTTTTCCTACTTTGTCAGTTTGTCTAAGCATAAGCTGATTCATTCTAGCTTTGCTCCGAAACTCATCCTTGCAATCTTTGAAGATCATTTTCATTTGCTTCAAAGTGATTGAAGGGTATAGTTGAATAGCTATCTGTTCTCGGATCTCAATATCCTTTGCCATAGCATTATTCTTTCTTGTTTCTAATTCCTTCTCTAGGCTTTTGGGAATAAGAGATATGATTTCAATAAAAGCCTTATTATAGATATTCAGATACCTAACTATGGGTTCTTGCAAGATCTTTTGGTCAGCTTCATTGTAATCATCATAGAATTCAGCCATTGGTTGAAGGTTCCCATCCACAGTAACTAATTTTATGATGTCATCAATGCATAGGGTAGGCTTCTCAACAAATTCTTTTGTTACTTCTTCAGTAGAGGGTTCACCGGATGTTTTCCTTTTCTTATTCATTTTCTTTACTTCCTCATCTGATTTTGTCTCTTCTTCATCCTTTTGGCTTGTGTAAGATCTTGTTGCCTTTTTCTTAGTTCTCTTCTCTCCTTTTTTGGAGGTCTGAGATTTTGGTTTTGAATCCTTTTAACCCTTGGAAGTGGCAGGTGTAGAGCTTTTGGTTGATTTGGTCTGGGAGGGGGCTTGTATCGGAGCACTTTCTTTTTCAGTTTCTTGCTTTTCTTTTTCTGCCCTTTCCATCTTTTCTTTGTTTGCATCAAGTGCCTCTTTTGAGATGCCATATCTTTTGGCAACATTCTCTACTTCTTTTCTCACTTTTCTCTTCATCTTCGATTGCCTTAGCTCCACATGAATCTTTACACTCAATTCTTCAAAGGTTCCAAACCTTTCTGCCTTGGGATCCTTGGGCTGACTTCGCATGTGCTAAACATGTAGCTCTACAATTTTCTCATCCACTTCATACCCCATTGGCATGATCCACATTGTTCTTGGTTCCACTGCATCCATTAAGCATTGATCAGTTTCTACCATAAAACATACTGTATCTTTATATTTTTCAACTAGGGATTGGGGAATTCTTTCTCTAGCCTGCATCATGCTTTGGAAGTTTTTGAAGTAACCCCATAATGTTGTGTTTTGTGCCTTGGCATCACCAAGCCCATGCAAGTAATCCCTGATTTGTATGTCAACCGGTCTATCATTTTGCCACATCCAGCCACTAGATCCTGGTAGCTTATTCATGTAGTAGAAGAATAGACATAGTATCAGCCCACCATACTTGAAAGAGTTCTTCTTGTCCTTCTTGATCTTTTGTAGATTTTCCATCAGTTGGCTCAGAAGGAGTTCACAAAGATCATAATCTACACTTTTTCTCAACATTTCATAGGTAGTGTAGATTGTTGTTCTGGATATAGAATTTTCTCTGCTGGAGTGATATATTTTGTAGCCAATAATCATGGAGGCAAACTTGATGTCTGGATCTGTGATATCCTCAACTATCATTGCTTTTTTATCAAATCTAGATCTGGTAGCCCCACTCACAGTCTGATTCTTGACAGATTTGAGAGTAGGTATCCCACCACACAAGTACAATCTGATAACTTCTGTAATGGCATCTTTTGTGATCTTGAATGGTCCATTCAACCACATGAAGTTATCATGCACCCTGCTCAAAACACATCGGACCCATTCATCTTCTGCAAAATAGGGGAAATGAATGTACTGTGCAAAATGCTTGTCCTAAATGGCTTTGTACTGAGGTTTTAGTTCAAATGATTCATCAATTAGCTGCTTGTGATATATATCCATCAACTTCGATTCCCCAAACTCATTAATATTCACATGAAATGCCCTAATGTTTTCAACATGCAAAATCCCACGTGGAATGCTGGAAAATGCACCTAGGGGATCAACTTCTAGGGATTTATAAGGATGTTTTCTAAATTTAGGGCATAGCCTATCAGTGATCTTCACCACATTTGGAGTAGTCATCTTCAAAAGATTTATAGAGAGATAATCAATAACATAAAATACCTTTCACGCTTCTAGGGTTTGCAGAGTGTACCAGATTGATTTGCTTGATGAATCGACTCCAACGGTTGATCTTTGAGAAATTTGAAATAATTTGTTGTAGAGCTCCTTTTCTTTTCTTATTGAATGCAAATGTGCAAATGACAAGTGAATGAACCCTTTTATTTCTGAGAAAAACCCTAATTTTACATTGCAATAAATGCATAACTCAAGTCATTCTGGTTGCCTTGTTCTCCTTATTCTTGAGAAAGATCTTTTCCGGATCACTGAGATATGTTTTGAGCTATTCTTGGTGATTATTAACAATCTATATTTCTTTTCTCAATCATTTGATCTCTTCGTAGATCAAGATTTCTCAATTTTGAATCATATCAGATCTAACTATGAAAATCCTATTCTTACCGGATGACTGTTGAACCGTATCAATCTTGGAAGAATAATCTTTTCAAAACTTCTTGCAGATCTTCCATATCTTCACCATGGCTTATTTAGATGTTTCTCTGAGAACCTTTTAATTTGCAACCTTTCATGTGCCAATTTCAAGCACCTATTGACTGGCTGGGGGAAAATGTTTTTCTTTTGCTACTCCCCCTGAGCTAGAGCTCATCTTTTTAGTTTTTCGAAGGGATATCAGCACCAGATTCTGGTGCAGATCCATCCCAAACATTCTCTGTTCTTTTCTTCACCCAAATCTTATTCATCTCCCTTTGAATTTCATCCGCATTCACTTTTCTTTTTCCTTTGTCTTGGTTTTGGTTATGATGCATTGGACCCTTTTTGTCTTGATTCTTACTTCTACAGAATTTGGCAATATGACTGGATCTATTGCAATTGTAGAAAATAACATTTCTTTGCATATTTGACTGATATCCTCTTGATCTACACTATCTAGCCATATGTCCCATTCTATTGCATGCAAAGAATCTACCATAGAATGAATTATTCATTTGCATATATCTACACTCAAGAGATTTTGTGACCATACCTTTTGCAATTAAAACACTATCTGGAGAAGAATGAATTAGTTTGATTCATTCTTTTTCTGCACTAATTTGCTTTATGACCAAAGTTATTGCAGTTGTGGCAGTATCCATTAAAAGACGGATATCTTTGAGCATTAGGTTCCTTTACCGGAGGTCTTCTAGGCCTGTTTCTTAGATTTTCTGATCTGGAGTTCTTTTGACCAAACTCAGAGCTTTCACCTTTTTCATACTCCAAGCCTTGTTTGTCATCTACCCTCTTTTGGCTTGTAGGAAGAACTTCAAGTTGAGCAGAGCTTATTTTGAATTTCTCTTTATATTCATTTGTTGTTTGAAGATCCCTTTTGAGAGTGTTAATCTAATTCTCAAGTTGTTCTTCATTATCTTTAGCCTCTTCAAGATAAGATTCTAGATGCTTGATTATTTTGTCCATGTTGTGGTAGTCTTCTGATTTCTCCTTGAGAATTTGTCTTAGATTATCTTCAATTTTTCTTTTCTCTTCAATTTCTTGGGTGAATTTCATAACCCCTAATTCCATTTCATGTCTTACCATAATGAATTCTTTTGATAGCTTTTCACATAACTTGTTTTTCTCATTCAGATCATCATTAGTGTTATTGGCTTCACTTTGACTTGCTAACTATTGAAGTAGTTCCTTTCTCTTTTTCATAGAGATACTCAGTTTCTCTTTTAGTTCATTGATGAAATCATTAGCTTGTCTGAGTCTTTCTTTTAGGTCATGTACTTCAGAATGAGACTTCTCAAGATCATTTAATGTAGACTGAAGTTGTTCCCTCATACCATATATATCCATCGAGATTCCTAGATCTTCCTCAAGCTATTAGGCTCTATTTGGAGGAACTTGGCTCTGATACCAATTGTTAGATTCAGGGTAGACAACTAAGAGGGGGGGTGAATCAGTTGTTCAAAACTTTCCTCTTATTAAACACTTGCATTCACTTAGCAGTATAACAATAAATCAAACATGAAACATAATGCATTTAATTAAGAGCAGAAACACATCATCTCATGAGACACCAAGATTTTAACGTGGAAAACCCGGTTAAGGGAAAAACCACAGGGTGACTAACCCAATATTGTATTCTCTATTAGAAGAATAGAAAGAATGAAATGGCACTTGCCAATTAGGGCTCATTGCCCGAGCACACTACTCACAAGAGGCTCACTACCTACAAGAGACTCACTGTCTACAAGAAAAGAAGGTAACAAGATACTTGAACTGATGAGATGCATCCACACATGCTGAAGTTTATTTTCGGTTAAGCCCAATATACTGATTTGTTGCACTTCATTCTTAGTCTCCTTAGGTGCTACTGTCCAATCACATTCTGGACCTGTCTTACTACCTTTTCACTGCTTTTCTACTTTTCTTCGCACAATTCCAATCTCACAACACACACCTTCACATATAAATCCATCTGGTATATATATCCGCATAAGTGATTTCAACACCTTTCTAGTCGGCATCTGGAATAGTCAATATTTTCTCAAACTTTAATCTGTCAGCTAAATCCTTGCTTACCAAGTGATGCGTATCAAGGAGATGCTTATAGAATTCATCAATCATGTTGGCCAATCATGAATGATACCTTAGGAAGTTTTCCGCATAAGTGATTTCAACACCTTTCTAGTCGGCATTTGGAATAGTCAATATTTTCTCAAACTTTAATCTGTCAGCTAAATCCTTGCTTACCAAGTGATGCGTATCAAGGAGATGCTTATAGAATTCATCAATCATGTTGGCCAATCATGAATGATACCTTAGGAAGTTTGATCACCATCAATATCTCATTCAGATTTAGGTCTGATGCTCTGCCATTCAGTTCTTCCTCTGTCTACTCTGCCAATCAGGAACCCAACACTCAAGTGCTCATATCTCTTCACTCTTCTATCACTGGAGGCTAAGTCCTTGGAATCTATCAGTCAAGGTACTCCTCTTGACTTCCCCAAATCTATACTTTATTGAGATACTTCCTCTGAGAGATCTAGACCTGACTGTCAGACCTTGCTAGCTGCTTTGTTCTTGCTTATCAGACCACAACACTTCTTTAACCTAATTTCCAGTAAAGACACACCATGTCCTACGGATGTGTGGGATGAACTTTGTTGCCATCAATAACAACATTCATAAAGCCACACAGTGTCTCTTGCCAACACTTCCACAGCCTTTGAGAAGAAAATTTTTCCATTTTTGAGTAGCCATTTTAGTCTTGTTCAGGATTCTAAGATCAGATTTCACCTTGCAGTCACTTTTTTCCATCCACTCCTTAGCATACCCTCTCTTTCGTCGGTCGTCTCATCCACTTTCTACTAAGTCTTCCTAAGCAAAGTCAAAGTATCCCATATCAGATTAGCATGGGCCCCTTTTTTGGATCATTTTGGATTCAAGTAACCCTAGTAATTCACAGAACTTTGCTAGTGGTATTGGTACACAATTAGTCCCTATATAGTAAGACAGGTATCGAGTACCCTTACTAGTGGCTATCATCTTGTATCGGTCGTCTTACCTGGAATCTTTGATTGAGAGAGTCCTTTGACTAAATCTTGTCATAAGTATCCTATCCACAACAGTCTCCACTGGCATCTTGCCAAAATCTCTAGTTTCATCCCACCGCATCCCATGTCACCTTGCATGGTTCTTACTAGATTTCAATACCAAAAAAAATTTGAAATGGATGGGTCATTTGACCGTATTGTCACCTCTCATGATAGTGATGAGGAAATATCTCATGAAGATTATCAAGGACAGCTCCAAGATCAGAAATTCCAATGCTTGCTAGAGAAAGTGCTCCATGAGGACCCTCACAAGTATTTTATTCATCTACAAATCTTGGACTTAAGCTCCCCACTGATTTTGATCTCAGCAAACTTAAAGAGACCATAGAGGATAATCATGAACACCCTACTAGTGAGGACAAAGGAAAGAAAGTCATAGACCCAAACACACCTATGGAAGAAATGAGGAAACAAATCAAGGGTCTAATGCAATAAATGATGGATCTCAAGATGGGTACAAACACTAAAACATACTCCTTGGAAGATATTGCACCATACCCTTTGATAGGAGTTTGAACATGGTATCGTTCCCCTTTCGATTTGAAGTTCCTAAGTTTGACAAATACAAAGGGAAAGGGGACCCTAGAGATCACATTAGGGAATTCAACACCGCATGCATGACAGTAGATCACAATGAGACTATTCCCTAGATCTCTAGGTAGTCAAGCCATGGAATGGTTCTCACAGCTTCCACCAGGCATCAAAACATTTGATGAGTTAGTCAACAAATTCATCACACACTTCTCGTACAATATTGAACATGAAATCTCCATGCTTGACCTATGCAATACCAAGCAAAAGAGTGGCAAATCATTCGCCTCCTTCCTACAAAGGTGGAAACCACTAGCAAGCAAATGCTCATATGATGTACCCGAGAAGCAATTAATGGAGATGTTTGTCCACAACCTCAACTTCGATCTAAGCTACCAAATCCAAATCCAATGCCCTACGTCATTTTCAAAGGTCATTGAAATGGGATATTGAGAAAGCTATGATCACCAAGGGGCAATCAAGTTATACAAGGACACACCTACCTCCAACTACATGACGGACAAATCAAAGTTTTGGACTAAGAATAAAAATGTCGTCAATGATGGAGTAGTTGATGCCAAGGGGGTGGCTCCCAAACAACAACCAATTATCACTCTCAAAGGAGAGGCAAGCAATGCTGCGCCCAACAAAAATTTCTCTTGGGAGCCAAGAACATGGTGCAACTCAAATCCCAGGCAAAAGTTCACACCGTTGGGTAAGTCCCAAAAATCTGCATTAAGGAAGCTATTGGCCAACAATGAAATCAATCTACTGCCAACAAGTGATTATGAACCTCAAATAAAACCTCACTATTGGAATGACACTGACTTTTGTGAGTATCATAGAGGAAGAGGACATACAACCAACAATTGTATCTACCTCAAACATGTTATTCAAGACATACTTGATCAAAATGAAGGACGTGCTCAACAACATACTTCTAATGAGACGCATGTGGCTTACAAAGATACACTTCTCAATCACAATAGGTCGTACTACAACAACAACAACAACAACAACAACAATAACAATGGCAACAACAACAACAACAACAACAATGGCAACAACGACAACTGCAACAGGCAAAATAAGAACAATGGTCAATACAATGCCAACTATGCCAATGTACCGTTTGATTATACGATCAACTATTTAACAGAGTGCACATCCCAAGTCAACGTGATCACTTCCAACCATCAATCAAGACCTAAGAAGAATGATTGCAGTATCATCACCCACAGTGGTAAGGTCACCTTGAACACTCTACCTCTAAGGTCATCGCATTCTCCATCTAACCCCCACACGTATAGTGTTATAGACCAACTACAGATGACTCTTGCCCACATTTCTATCTTAGAGTTGTTGCGTCTATCTCCTTCCCACAAGGAGATTCTCAATAAAGCCTTAGTGGAAACGACAGTACCCATGAACTTGGCCCAAGAGAAGTTTCAAGCCATGGTAGGAAATCTCACTTCCTCTAGTACCATATCATTTACCGAACAAGACAACCTCTCAGTGTCTCAGCCTCATAACACCCCCTTGCATATCGTTGCCTTCATCCATAAGTACCGCATCAAGAGGGTTCTCATTCATGGGGGTGCCGGTTTAAATATTTGCATGCTCAAGCTAGTACTTACATTGGGGTTCTCTGAAAATACAATTGATCTAAGGAAGAAGATTACTATCAAAGCCTATGATGAAGAGGAGAGAACTACCAAAGGAACAGTGGTTTTACCCATATAGATTGGACCAGTTATTAAGGATGTTGTTTGCCAAGTCCTTGACAGAGAGAGCCTACAACATCCTTCTAGGTAGACCATGGATTCATGCCATGAAGGCTATTCCCTGTACTTATCACCAATGCATAAAGTTTCCCCATAACGACAAACAGATCACCATCCAAGGTGACCCTAATCCCTTCCAACATTGCAATACTATCCGCTCCAAGCTAGATTGCATCATCCCTAACAATAGAGCCTATACATCCCCTATCCCATAGCATGACCATACCTCTAAAGCTTCCTCATCCAAGCCCAAAGAGCAGAAGATCATTATCAAAGAATCAGGAGTATGGGAGTACTCCATAGAGCATAGCCTCAATCTAGCCAAAATTCCTTTATCTCCAAGATCTTTTGGCTGACCCAAGCATTTTCCAAAGCCATCTGCTTCTCTTGCACCTCCCATAGCTCCCTTTGTAAAATGGGGGACCTTATCTGATGAAACTAAAGAGAGAGAGAGATGTTCTCCAATGGCTCTACACAGAAGAGGATGACACACCACAAGAACCACCTAGGCTCCCAATTAAACTCTATGGGCATGGTGAGACTATCTTGCATAGGATGGGCTACAAAGGACAAGGCCCTATCGGTCTAAGAAAAAAAGGCATAGTGGAACCCATCCAACCCTCTTTGTCCTCATTAACAAGAAATACAAGAGGACTAGGCTTCCAAGACAAAGGCAAGGCTAAGACAAATGCTTGTTTTTTAGAACATATTCATGCACTCCAAGATGACAGTGATATAGATTCCAACGAATATGAGTGGGAGGAACTCACAGAGTACTCCTACGAGGACAAGGGAGTTGATACCATTCAAACCTATAGCCCCTACCATGAGGGACAAATGCTGATGCAAAGACCATTAGAGTGTGATTTGCCAATTCTTGAGAGTACAATCTTCAAGGAAGGTTCGAGTTCTATCGCGATAAACAATTTGGAGAAAAGTATCACCCCAAATTCTATCCCTACCAATACTCCTCACATATCCATTCAACATATCAATGAATCAGATTCATCCTCTGACTCCATCCCCCTTGTGCATCCTGAACTTATCGACTAGGATCTACGAGGCACCCCGCAACTAGACATGTTCCAAAATGATGATGCCTATATTAACTACATGGAACTTAGGGACCACCTACCCCAAGGAGATCATAAAGCTGGCTTCACCATTGAACTAAATACCATGGCTTATTTTGAAGAGGGTGCCAAGCCTTCCAGTCACAAGAATATCAAAATCAAAATTGGATCTGATGGTGAAAACTGCTTTGCGATAGTATCAAATCCCAAAACAGTAAAAAGAAAGGACACATCCAATGGTGAAAACCCAACTGTGGCACTTGATGATGGAAGGCTTGACACTCTCCCCAATGACATGCACTAGGAGAAGTCTTAGATTGTCGTGGAACCTATAGAGCCGATCAAAATTGGAACAGAGGGACAACCTAAGATTATTCACTTTGCAAAGTCTCTAACTCCACCAGAAAAGACCAAGTTTGTACCATTCTTCAAGAAAAAGTGAGGCAACTTTTCTTGGTCATACACAAATATGCCTAGTCTAGACCCAAATTTGATCCTGCATTATCTTTGACTGGATCCAAGAGTGAAACCAGTCAAACAAAAGCTTATAAAGAAGCATCCGCACATAGCATTACTAGTCAAAGAAGAACTCAAGAAGATGTTGGATGTGGGGTTTATCACAGCAATAAACTATCCAGAGTGGATATCCAGCATTGTACCAATGTCTAAACCTAATGGCAGAGTTTGATTATGCAACGATTTTAGAGATCTAAACAAAGCTTGCCGTAAGGATGACTTTTTGTTGCCCAACATAGATATCATTGTTGACTTAACAGTAGGGCATACCATGTTGTCTCTCATGGATGGCTTCTCCGGATACAATCAGATCAGGATAGCACCAGAAGATCAACACAAGACAACTTTCACTTGTCCATGGGGCACTTTCTACTGGAATGTAATGCGATTTGGGCTAAAGAATACTGGGGCAACATATCAACGAGCCATGACCACTATATTCCATGATATGATGCATGTCACAATGGAGGACTATGTAGATGATATCCTTACAAAATCGCTCACAAGAGAATCACACATGGATATACTAGAGAAGGTCTTTCAGAGACTAGAGCAATTCAAGGTCAGACTGAACCCAAAGAAGTGTGTGTTTGGAGTCACCTCAGGCAAACTCCTAGGTTTCATCATCTCAGCTAATGGAATAGAGGTAGACCCTCCCAAGGTCAAGGCTATTATGAAAATGAACCACCTAAGAATATCACTCAATTGAGGTCCCTATAAGGCAAGCTACAATCTATTAGGCAGTTCATATCACAACTAGCAGACAAGTGGCAACCTTTTAGCCATCTCTTACATAAGAACATTCCATTTTGATGGGATGAGTAGTGTGAAGAAGCATTTGGCAAACTGAAGGAGTACCTTATGAATCCACCTATTCTCATGCCACCTATCCAAGGTAAGCCTCTATTACTCTACATATCTGCTATGCCAACAGCTCTTGGAGCCTTATTAGCACAACATGATTATGAAGACAAGGAAAGGGCCTTATACTACATTAGTCACAAATTGGTGGGCTATGAACTACAATACTCCCAGATAGAAAGATCGTGTCTTGCTGTGGTTTTTTCTTCCCAAAAACTATGCCATTACATGTTGGCACATTCAGTTAAGCTTACAGCAAAGATAGATCCACTCAAGTACCTATTAAGCAAAGCAACTCTTACAGGTTGCGTAGCCAAGTGGGTAATGCTATTAAGTGAGTATGACATTGAGTATGTAGAAAGAAAAGCTATCAAAGGTCAAATCATAGCATATCAATTAGCAGAGGCACCATTACAGGACAACACACCAATGACATTCGAGTTCCCAGATGAATCCATTTTTAATGTAGTAGCATACTCATGGAAACTCTATTTTGATGGCTCCTACACAAACCATGGATTGGGGGCAGGAATCTTGTTGGTCACTCCTCATGGCGACACCATACCAAAATCTTATCATTTTCTATTCCCATGTACAAACACCATAGCAGAATATGAAGCCTTGGTAGTTGACCTCAAACTAGTGGCATAATGGAAAATAAAAGAGCTACATGTCTATGGTGATTCCCAACTTGTGATCAATCAAGTCAACAATGATTATCAAACCAAAGATGAGAAGATTATCCCATACAAGTAGATGGTCGATGACTTTAAAGAGTACTTTGTGATCATTTCCTTTGAGTAGATACCTTGCATTGAGAACAAAGCAGTAGATGCCATGGTAACCATCGCCTCGCTCCTTGAGATCCTAGAGAATGAGTCACGGTATGAGTTCTTGGTGGAGTCAATTCGGCAACCAGCTTATGATCTTCCTAAAACCCATTGCATATTCCTACTAGTTGGTTCTGATTCACCTTGGTATGGTAAGATTTACACTTACCTCATGGATGACACCCTCCCACCTGACTTATCTTCAAACCAAAGTCAAACCTTCATTTGCCAAACCTCTTGATATACCATTATTGTCGATACCCTATACTACTAAGGCCTGGATGGTACTTTACTCTGTTGTTTAGAGCGAGAAGAATCTCAAACCGCCTTGTGAGATGTACACGAAGGGATTTGTGGAACACACTCTAGTGGTCCTTCTTTAGCTAAGAAACTCATGCATTTGGGATACTATTGGCCCAACATGGAAACTGATTCATATCAGCTCATGAAGAAGTGAAAGCAGTGCCAAATACATGGGAACCTAATACATGCACTAGCACAAGAGCTACAACTGCTAACGACACCTTAGCCATTTTGTCAATGGGGACTCGACCTCATGAGAAAAATTCACCCACCTTCATCCAATGGCCACAAATTCATAATAACTACCACATAGTACTTTACCAAGTGGATTGAAGCCATTCCCCTCACCACCGTCACAAGTAAACAGATCTCCTCATTCATCCTCAATTACCTCATCTACAGATATGGAATTCCCTCATCCATTATCACAGATAATGGAAGACCTTTCAAAAACTAAGATGTACAAGAACTTTGTGATAAATTCCAAATCCAACACCACTTTTCTACTCCCTATTATCCACAAGGCAATGGCCAAGCAGAAGCATCCAACAAAACTATTATGAAGATCCTCAAGAAAATATTCAATGATGTTGGCCGTGATTAGCACATTTAGCTGAATCCTGCTCTGTGGGCCTATCGAACCAGTATATGCACTCCCACAGGTGCTACCCCTTATGCCCTTGTCTATGGATTAGAAGCTATTTTTCTCATCAAGGTCAAGTTACCATCCCTAAGGGTGTCGTTAAAAGGTCTTATCATAGATGAAGACTACAGAGTTTCTAGACTTCAAGAACTAGAGCTGTTAGAAGAGAAGAGACAGAATGCATTCAACCATCTCAAAGCATATCAACAAAGAATGCCTTGAAGCTACAATCGCAGGGTCCATCCAAGGATATTCAATGTTGGTGATCTAGTTCTCAAAGAAAATCCCCGCAATCAGTAGGAGCGAGAAAAGAAAGGTAAGTTTGAGCCCAATTGGCTTGGTCCCTATGTCATCATCGTAGCCTATGGTTTAGGAGCATATCAGTTAGCAACATCAGAGGGTGAGTTGTTCGATGACTCAATCAATAGTATACATTTTTCCGATTCTATACCTAAGACAACCCCAATGTAAGGGGGGCAATATATAAAAAAAGCAAAAAAATAAAATAAAAAAAAGAATTTTTTTAAAAAAAAATAGAAAAGCAAGAAAAAAATCATCCTTTAGTGAAAACCTACCAAACAAGCACATTGGATAGGTTCCATGATGAAAACTTGGCAAACAAGCATCATGAGTGCTTTCTAGCTTCCTTGAAAATAAAAGCAAGTGGTGAAAACCTGGTAAACAGGCGTTACTCATGATAAACTACTTCCTCCATCTTTGGGAAACCAATCACCTATTTGTCCTTTCCTCCTACCACAAGTGTCTCATTCGATCCATATCTATTTCATAATAAAAAACCTAATGATAACCTATCATGGCTTGATACTCTATCTCCTTTGTGACCTTGTAAACCAAGGCCTTATCCAGTATCCTATCCATAGTGTCAGCCTAGCATAGCGTCTGTCATCAGTATCATAGGGTCAACCCTAAACTACGTTGCTTCTGCATTGTCACATAGGTAAGGCCATTAATCAATGCACCCCCAAGGCTTCCTTATCCATCCCGTATCTTGTCATCTTTCCTCTAGTCCATCCACATCCATGGTCCAAAGTCCTGAACTACGTTGCCTCTACGTCGTCACATAGGCAATGCCATTATCAATGTGCCCCCGAGGCACTAGGTCAATCCCTTAGGTTTTGTTTCCCCAGTAAGGATTGTGAAACCTTTGACCATACACAAGCGTGCACAAGCAAAGCCTGTTTCCAAGAAAAAAGTTGACGCAAGGCATTCAACCAATCCAAAGAAAAGCAAGAAGCAAAAGCAAACCGATCCAAACTGATTCTATCTAAATTATGGCAAGAAAGATACATCTAAATACAAGAATGTTTTTGTTTCAAATTACAGTTGTGTCTTAAGGTCCTTACTTTTTGTTATCTTGTCTCCTATGCTACTCAAGGATGCTAAAAGCTAGAGATGCTAGGATGGAGACATGATTCTTTTCTTTGTTTGCTACTTGTGGGTTTATCTTTAGTAATGTGAAGCCTTGTCTCAGGACATGATCAGCTCAATGATCATCGAGGACATCAAAGGTCTAACATGAATGGGGGCAACCCTTGTCTATTGATATGCAAGGAGTACTCAGGTCATCTCGATTTAATTATACCTAGATGCTTGTATTAGCTTGCCAAATCAAAATCTATGTAAGCAATGCTCAGGTTATCTCTATTCAATTATACCTAGATGCTTGCATTTTCTTACAACACTTCACAAACACACAAAAACAAAAAAGCCCGATGATGAAATAAGCACTTCAAGTTACTTGCAAAAATCAAGATGTCAAAAGCATTCGCATCCAGAAGCATCCATAAAGCATCCCTACTATATCCCATGCAACTAAGATCCAACAATGTAGAATATCAATACAAGTTAAAGCTTGTGAGTCTTTCTACCAAGTCAGTCTCCAATCGATCTTCTATCTATCATCATGTCATCTCTGTGTCAATTGAGTACATTTGGACATAGCAAAAACATAGCATAGGTTGCATCACATATCACATGAGATAGTCATTTACATGATTAAATCATTTGCATAACATAAATATGTGCATTAGATCATCCATATACATTAGCATCATACATAAATATCCACAAAAAATATCAAAAAAACATAGGTAAAGGCATGTAGAAGCATCACATACATTACATATCATATAGATTGCACATCACATAGCATCATGTAAATCATCTAAATATGCATTAGATAACATCCTATAGCATCATAAATCATCTAAGTTTGCATTAGATAAACATCACATAAACATAATCAAAATCTACATCACATGAGTACCATCATATAATAGAAATGCATCCATAACACATAAGTATAGAGAGTATCAAATAGCTGCATCCTCATAAAAATATCAAATAAAGTATGTCCAAATGTACAATACATCAAAGTCCACCAGGACTGTCTCTAAGTCAATATCATATACAGTGTATACATCTCAAAGATAATGATACATGTCTCAAAATACAAAAGTGGTACATATACATGTTCGGCTATCTGAGCCATCAAAAAGTATGTACGATGTAGCCAAAATCTGTCTAGGTGTCACCTAACCCTGCTGTGGTGAACCTCTACTCCCAGTACTATCCTCTGTGTCTCCTCCTCCACTAGCCCCAGATTGTGTGGGCCCATCATAGAGGCTCCTGACCATGATCCACCTGCTCTCTATGAAACCATGGATTGGATCCTGTAGGTTGAAGCCCTTTGATCAACGGGAATAGCACCATGGTATAATCCTCAATAGTACTATGTCTGAGCCTGCACTCTGGCAAGCTCACCCTATACCTGCGCTAATTGCTGCTACACCTGTGCAAATTGTGCCTGAGCCTGGGCAAGTTGTGCCTGTGCTTGCTATACCTGTCCAACCAGAAATGTGCTAGTGCCATTTTTCCTGAAGGCTGCCGTGGTTGTGTCTCTCTCTACTCGGATGGCTCGTATCCTAGCCTCTGCCATATCTCACTCCCTAGTGAGCCCTGAGATAATGCTTGCATCTGAATCCTGCCTAGCCTTGGCTATCCTAAGCTGTGCCCATGGCTGCCAAACCTGTCCTCTTAGCATGGCCATGGCTCTCTCTTGGACATCTAGCTATGTTGTATCTTGGGAGGGCTGTGCCTATCCCTGCCCCTGTGGTTGAGGCACCTACTATTGTACCACTTGCTATGGTGGTGGCATCTGTCCCTGCTGTGCAACTTGCAGTTGTACTACCTACTGAGCATGGGAGGATCCCTCCCTATACCTCCTCCTCTTCCTAGGTCTGCCTCCATCTCCTCCACCTCCATCTCCCCCATCTCCACCATCTCCCCCTCCATCTGCCCCGCCATCTCCCCCACCATCTCCCCCACCATCTCCTCCGCCTCTGCCTCCATCTCCACCATCTCCTCATTCTCCTCTCTTCCTCCTCCTCCTCCTCCTCTGGCTAGCCTTGCCCTCGTCATCTGAATCTACCTCATCTATGTGAGGAACCAGCTCTTTGGGCCCTGAGTACCTTGGAGAAGGGTGAGCAGCAAACCACTCCTCATAATCTAGAGTCATCCCTGCATCTGCTATCTCTCTCCTCATAGGCCATGTGATATAGGGAATCTATCAAAACTCTGCCACTACCTCGTCGTAGGATGCCACTAGGCCCCATCTAAACCTCTTTGCATGTGTCTATGCAAACAAAGCCTATCCCTGTGGTATGCCTTCTTTCCTCCCAAACGGCCTCTGAACCCAGCTCACAATCTACCCCTCTAGTATAAACTGTGTCCACCTAATGAGCCACCAAGTCTGAAAGTAGTATGGTAGCTCATCATCCTCATCGTCCCATAGCTCGCAATCCAGATATGGGTGCTAGACAACCCTATCTACATTGTCTAGCACATGCCTCCAGTACTCTAACTTCCCCAGTCTATGCTGGGAAATCACTCCTACGTATCCATAGCTATAGGTCTCTCCCCTCTGTCTCGAGAACACGCACATCAGTCTAGTAATGGTGATATGCTCCCACAACCAAAACTATAATAGCGAGACACCTGCTGATAGACTAGCACCCCTGTGGTATACCACCTGATGCATATTGTGGTATAGGTGTGCCAAAACATAGACACCCCATGCATAACGGGTGCCCTCTATGATCATCCTCTCCATAATCCATCCCCATCCAATTGGGAACCCATGAGATCTCCTATCAGGGCATACAACACCTCCGATCAATCCTGCAACTATCCCAAGGAAATAGTCATAGTAATCATGTATATCCTACCAGGAGATAACCTGATAGTCCTACATCTCACTATGCATCATACTCCATGAGCTCTCCCTATATTGGCAAGTGTAGTATCCTGTATACATCCTCCAGAGTCACCATCATCTCACCAATCAGGAAGTGAAAGGTCCCATTCTTGCTGTGAAACCTCTCCACTGCTGTAGTCAGTAAACCACGGTTCGCTCAAACCTCAGGCATAAAGCACACATAATCCAATCCCATCGCACCAAGCACCTCTCGATCTATCTCTATCAACATGTAGTGCTGCAACATCGGCAAGGGAAACTGCTCCCTCGACATCAGTGTATCTTATATGTCTTGCAAGCACGCAAAGCAAGGCATCAACCTAAAGCTGCAAGTACCATGCTCAACATATCTATAGAATCATATCGACTAACTTAACATATCCAATTGATCAAACCAACGCACTACATCTCTTGACTAGATTCCTGCAATCTCAGAGATAGCTTATTGATTGAAGCATCAAACAGGGGGCCAATCGAGTCGATTTTGTTAACTTAAACTGACTATCTATATCATATGCACCAAAATAGAAGGTACATGCACCATTTCACAACAAATGCGCCACTTCTATCATATGCACCACATCATTTTGTAAATGCGCCGCCCAATTGCATGCACCATCTCATACCATAAATGTGCTACCAAATAATGCATGCATAGGTTTCATGCATGCACCGCTTCATATCTTATATGCATTATAGATTGATAGATGAGTAGTTCCGCATGTCATATGTGCCAACTATGATCTTGCGCATTTGTTTTGCCTAATTTTACCTAGCATTTAATGCACTCAAAATCAACCTTGGGTGAAATTTTTTGAGATACATACCGAGGGTCCTACCTCTACTGGCTAGTCAAATCATCGTACTCACTCAAAGTGATACTCCTTGCATGGAATATCCATCCTACTATTGACTGCTCTATGCTCTGTGCTCTCCTAAGCTCTCAAAGACAATCCAACAAAAGCCAAGAGTGCAAATGACTTGTCTTGTGGACCCAGGTCCTATATATAGCATGCAAACCCTAAACTGGCTATGTGGTAACTATGACTACTTCTCGCACTTGTTTCTTCCCATTTCTAAGAAACGCATCCTCTTTTCTTCAAACGTAACCAAGTTTTCCCTTCTTCTTTGTGAGATTGTCCATCTCATGCCTTCTGCCTTCTTCCCATCCAACCTCCCGAGGGGGCATCCCACCATCATTAGACCTGTACCAAGGAAAAAACTGGGGCATGTATCATTATCAAAAACTTATTCTTTGAAACAATGTGATAAAACACATTGCATCAAAGAGGGGCAAAATGTATACACCTAAAAATGACACTACTTTGTTCAAATATTTATTCTTAATATTTATTTAAGTCTTATTCCTCTATCAATAAAAAAACAAACAAATTTATTTATTTGATTCATCTTCTTCCAACAATTAAATAAAATCATTTATTTAATTAAATCCCTAAATTCTTCTAATTCCTCCAACAAATTAAATAATACCAATTATTTAATTGTTTCTTCCAATAATATCTTCTCTAAATTTAAATAAATCAAATATTTATTTAAGTTGTCTATTTCTTCTAAATTGAGTTATCTCTAAATATAATTCAATCCTTGTGCACATGCAATTGAATATTCTAAGTATTTAATTGAGCAAAATATCTTCTCATCCTCATGCAATTTCTATTCTTCTAGTTCTATTCTCTTAACTGATTAATTTGTTCTTTTAATTGATTTATCTCCTCAGTTAACTCATTCTTCTATTTTATTAATTCCTCTCATGCAAAATAGAGAAAGACACATGTCTTCTTTCTATTCGTGCACATTCCTCAAGTATCCTATACCATTGATCTTCTCATTCTTTCTATACCATTGGTCTTCTTTCTCCCAAGTCTATAAATTGAGCCCTATTCCTCCATTTCATTCATCCAGGCTTTAAGTAAACTTACTCTGTAGAAATCACAGTGTGCCTTTGGCACAAATTCCTTCATTGCTTGAGATCAACTCCCTACCATACAATTATCATTGTTGTGAAGCTCATCTTCATGGAAAAAACTATCATAGCCATTCCCAATTGACAATCTTGAAAGAAAGCAAAGAAGTGCACTCTCTGAGGGCCCTATTTCATACATGCAAGATCAATTGTGATGGGCGACCAATGGAAGCTGAGAATTAAAGAGGTTTTCTTTGTATTGCTTCATTGTTGATTAAACTTTCTTTTGTTCATTATTTCATTGAGTTATTTGGATTATTTGATATTATTGATTGATCATTCCAATTTTCTGATAACAACAGACATTATTCTTGCTTTTCTTTTACCCCTTCTAGTAACCTCATTAGATAGTAGACTCTTAATGTCAATAAGCATTAGCTACATTGTTGACTCTTGTCTTACCTCTGACCCCACCCAAGATGGTATTTCCACACTGGCACATGTAGTTTTATCATTCATGACCTCATCCTAAGGTTCCTCTATTATGACTTCCTCTTGCTCTTGTTCTTCATGAGCTTCTTCCTCTTATTTGTCTACTTGTTCTTCTTGTTGTACATGTGCTTCTCATTGTTCCTAGTCTTCTTTCAATATTATGCTGGTGGCTTTTCTTGAAGAGGTTGTTCTTGAAGATGTTGTTGCTAAAGAATTTGTTGCTTTTCAACATTTTGTTGTTCTTCCATAGCAAATGTAGGCATTCTTTCTTGACTTGGTAAGCCTTCTCTTTGAGAAGCCGGTAGGTTATCCTTACCCTCATTTGCTTTCTCCTCTTCTTGATTTCTTAATATTTCCTTAGCTGCATCTTTGACTTCTTCCATTATGTTCTTTGGTACCAAGTTATCAAAGGGATCCACCATTTCTACATCTGCTATTGGTTGTGTATTAGCCTATTGTGATTCACTGACATCAAATGTTCCCAGCATGAGGTGAGATTTAGAAATTTGCCTATCTTCCTCCTCACTACTCATATCCAAGCTAGCATCACTACCTTCATCTTTACCTTCATCCTTATCATCCTATATATCATCTACATCTTCAATATTATCGACATCCACTATTTCTATATTATCTTTTGTGGGTGCTTGGACTATAGATGCCATTGCCACCATCTCCTTGGTCATTTCCTATTTGACCTGTATAAACCCATGTATCTTCTCTTGATGGGTTTGTGTTTCCAAAGGTGGTTGCTAAGGCGTTTGTACATGTACTGCAGGTGTTGATGCTTGTTGCGATAATACCGTTGCCTACACTAGAACCTGCTCTATTGTGATAGCTGCAGTAGATGTAGATGTCCCTCCTTTTGCTAACAGAAATGTTCCTAAAGGGATAGCCACTATTATCCCTAGTGCATGTGGGTCCATTATTGTGGCTCCCATGTTAGCCTTAGCTATTTTGGCCTCTACCACCCTCTTCTTTCTTCTCTGGAAATCATAAAAATTATCTTCACTCTCTAGGCTTCTCTTTTTACCTTTCTTCCCCTAGTAGGATACTGTTACTCCTTTAGCTTTTAATTCTTCTATCCTCTCCTTTATCCATATATTTGAATATGCTAATACTAAATTTGAGATATTGTCTAAGGAAGTCTCCTTAGGCTGATTCTAGTCTAGTTTAGTTAGAATTTCCTCAACAACCTTTTTACTATCATACCTTGTATGTAATGTATTCTCATCATCATCTCTAATCTCTTATGGTACCTCAATCATTCCCAATGTTCTTATTTGATCGAAGGTCAATCTCTGATGAGCCCTTCTTTTGACTTTGGCTTCACTATCACAATCAACCCAAAAATCTTCAATGTGAGGTTGATGTTTAAACTTCTTATCTATAAAGTTATTAATCCTCTAAAATGGATCAAACAGTCTAGCTAGATCAAAAGTTGGAAAACCATAATATAGCAACTCTACCTCTGAGGCTTTATCTATGTCTTCATTGACACATTGATATTTTCCAATAACAAAAGGAAATTTAATGTTACCCCTATTAAACTTGGCCTTATACATTGCATAAACATCCAATATCTGTCTTGTGAACTCCAATAACACTACCCTATCCAATGGGTACCTTGGTAACCTAAAGGTTTTCCTTTGAATCCCTCAGTTCTAATGTATGTAAAGGTAGAGAATTGTATATACCAAGTGAAGTGCAATGTGATTACATTCTTTTCTTCTTTAGACAACCTTTTATCTCTTTTTCCTATCAATATCCTTACTAAGTACATGGAAAACACATCATTTACCCTTATGTAATTATTCCCTACATTTTGTTCTTGTATGTCTGGGTAATGCTCATACACTAGTGTCTGCCATGGCCCACTTCCCAATGTACCTATCCTCTATATTCCATTCAATTGCATTTTGGTTGCACACAAATAGACAATATAAGATGACAAGAAAAACTTCTTTTATTTATTAAATCTCAAGACTTGTGCATAAATGGCGTTGCTAATAGCCAAATCCCAATGAACATCCCCTATTTCTTCTCTGATAAATTGTATCATAGAAAACATCCATGGTTCAAATGTAGTAGCCTTTGACAAACCCATTAATCTTCTTAGTAAAGTGATCATTATATATACATCCTTCTTGAAGTCCAACATATATAGATTCTTTGGAACCCTCGCAGCTACCTTTGGCTTCTTATCTAGAGAATATCATCTGTAGAATATTGCACTTTTACAAGATTCTTCATTTTTCTTAAAATCATCTTCATACTGTACCATATATATTTCCTTCATCTTCTCAGTGATCTTCAACCCAAAGGTCTCATCTATACTCTCGAAGGATAAATTTGCAAATACCACCCCATTGTGTAATACCTTCCTGGAGTTCCTATCATATCTCTGAATACATTCAATCACCAGGTCCCTAGCCTCCATTGCTAAAGGAAACCCTGCATCATTATACAATCTTACATCCCATATGTTCTTCATGGCCAGGGATGTGCCATATGCTCTTATCTCCTCGAACAGTTCCCCAAAATCAAAATCTCCAATTTCCATATCCATCACCCTTCCTCCTGAAGAGTAAATATTTGAATTATAACCTCTAACCGCAAATTCCTCTTTAACTCTTATGTCTTTCTTCTCATCTTTTCCTGCCATCTTCTCAATTTTCTTTCCCTTTCGTGACATCCTATCAAGATACACATTCCTTTTACAACCACGTCTATTTTTGTAACTAGGGTTTTTATCAACATTTACCATTTAATGTTTAACCCTACTGTCTTGTCTTTTCCCTCTTTTTTGAATTCAATATATCTACCCTACCACGATCAAGTTTCACAATGTATCACAATGATTAATTAAGTCTAAACCATTCTCATTATTCTATTGTAATCACTGTAAAATTACTATAATCAAATTTTATTAAATGCAAGTGAGATTATAGACACATACCTAAATTCACAACCGTTGACTTTAATAGAATTGACAAGAGATTTACTATTTGAATTCAACACAATTGCCTTGAAATCTCAATTCGCCTTTTAATCACACTTCTCCTTAGATCTGTAAAATGCTCTGCAATTGAACTCTAAATGCAATTATGAAGATTAATGCAATCAAAATTCTTTTTACTCTTTTGCAATTAGGTATTCTATAGTAGATATGAATTAAATAATATAGTTAATGTATAAAATTTGATTTACATTTTACTTTTTCCATTCTATGCATATTTTGAATTTTGTATACATTGGCTCTTTGCACTTCTACATTTTGTATATCATATACATGCACTTTTCACCTTTTGTATCTCATATACATGCACTTTTCACTAAAGCACACATGATAAGGCCTTATGCACTTTAGTATTTTCTCTTTTTTGAATATTATGTTTTGTATATCCTTATGTATATCTTATACAATCATCCCAATATACAAACACGAACTCTATTAGGTCAGGTTTATAGAACAAATTGGAATTAGTTTTAGGTCCGGTTTTGTATCTATGTCATTTGTATCACCCATTTGTATATTGCATTCATGCATCTCAAACATACAAATGTGGACCCCGCACACAATATACAATGTTCAAACCTTTAATCACATCAAGTTTTGCATATAATTCATTTGTATATTTTCATGTATACCATATACATGCGAATATACAAATATGCATGATGTTGACATTTCTAACCTCTATGATGCATAACTGCACTTTATTCATTATTTAATCCTAAGTTCAAGACCGCAAATGCATCTTTCACTTTTGTATTTCTAATACATGCACACTTAAAGTTTACAATGTTTAATTTTCCTAGTTCCATCTAGCTTTGTATATGTATTCCAGATACATGTGATTATACATACAATAATACATACAAATATGAGCATTCATTTTTCAATTTCTAAATTCAACTGAATCTTATCTTCGGGTCCAGATCTATATTTGTATCAAAAGCATATCAAAATCAATGTATTAATCATACAAATGAGATGACTCTGACTTTATACATTACTTTAAACTCATTTTTGACATTTGCCTATGTAGATTTTGTATTTGTATTTCTAATACATGTGTTGTAATATACAAATACAATTGCAATCTTCTACATTTATACAATTCTACACAAAACACCGTCAGGTCCTGACTCGCATAAGTATGTTCTCAACCATCAAGATGCAAATATGACAAGAGATTTAATATATGATGAATGTAATAACCCGATAGACCAAAAGCATAACAAATACATGCAAATGACAATGTATATCAGATACACATTGAGCAAACACAAATCCAACATTGACATTCCACCAAAACTGACATAACTCTTAAAATACGCAAAATTTTCAAATGGTTCAAAAGGAAACCCTAGCTAATTTTTTACGTAGATTTTATTGATAACAACCATCTATCACCAAGCATTGTACAACCCAAATTTAAATCATCCAAGACATTTTACCTATACCACCAAGCAAGCAGAACCCACACAAGACAAAAGCGAAAGCCACAATAGGGGTCTTTATTTTGCTAAAGGTTAAAATGGGGCATGTTGTGAGCATCACAACAACTAGCAACCAAATTTGGAAACTTAGGGAACAAGATGAAATAAATCATAAATTTCCAACTTCCTTATATGCAAGATGTTGCTCAATCACAGAAAAAATATATTCACTAACATCAATAGAAACTTTCAAAGGAATTTAAGTGTGTGCAATTGATTCATTCCCATTCTTTGGACTAAATTTAGAAAACAACTATTTGTATTAAACTACATAGGTGGATTTAACCTTCTATGCCAACATGGATAGAGCCTTGCTACCAATCAAACGTCCATAGCCTTGACAAGATTATCACTATAATCTCCCCAAATAGAGCCCCACTACCAGCAAGAAACCATATCCCTGGTGGATTTATCTAGTAGTCCTCATATTATTCAAGTGATTTCTTTTGATCATTCGTTATTTTTGTATTCATCATTAATACTTTTGATATTGCAATAAAGCTCATTCTTAACATATAGTAGAATCCTGTTCTTGATATGCAGGGTAGAGATTATAGTGGTAGCAAAGGCAAACCTTTAGATATTTCACTTAGTGGAAGTGTCCCCTATCCCCCAAACCTACTCCTAGAATCTTAAAGATGTGTATTCATATGATTCCTTGAATGTTTCAATTTGTTGCTGGTGAATAAACTCCTTCAAAGACCAAACAAACAAAATACATCTATAAAAGTCACAACTTATGCATAAATTTTAGATGGTTTTCTCAGTTCTATAAATTCCATTATTTTCTAAAGTTGTAGCCTGCTCTTGTATATATGCAAGTATGTGCCTAATTGGTGTTGTCATTGATGTCAACATATCTTTGTTGTCATTGGTGTCAACTGTATCTTATTCTATTAATTGCTTAGAAGCTTTGTATGTTGAGGATATTGAGATAATTAGCCTCTCTGAAAGAAACAAGTGAGTTACAGAGAAGTGCAGTATAGATAGTGAATTGTATGTTGAAGAACAGTCCAGTAAACTGCTCCATGTTTATTGCTTCTTGAAGATCGTGGTCTATAGATTGGAAGCAAGTTAGAGGTATGTCTGAGGATGCTACATTCTAGGTTTGAGCCCTCCACATGAAGACCTAAGTGATTTGTGTTCACCAGAGTGAAACCTATTTTTTCAGTGAGTTTAGTTGGGACAGGGAGAAAGTATTCTACTCCGCATTCCTCCGCATTAAAGTATTTTTCTTTGCGGTTCTAGAGGGAAGTCTGGGATGATGATAAGTGCCTACAATTGCAGTAGTTCATGTTTTGGTTGTCCACAAGTTATATTTCTTTTATGACAGTTGAAGACAATGAAGTTCATGTGTTCTGGTGAGAAGATTCCTATGGACAAAGTGGTTAAGATTTGTGCAGTTGCTCCTGATAATTATAACATGCTTGTAGATATCTCCTAATCATGTTCCCATCTTGATATTGGTCCACATTAAGGACTTGAGATCATGTTCAAAGATTGTTCCTAGATAGTGTAGCGTGCAACGAGTTTTATCGGACCTGGTTAATCCCAGTGATTGCAAAGATCTCTGGAAGTTTATGGAAGTGTGTTGTGGTGTGGAAGATCATGTTTGAATCCTAGCTAAGGTATGGTGTGATTTGCATTTCATTTCCCTCTCATAATGTTGTAATAGGTCAGGACCTATTTTGTAAATGTTTGTAATGCTGACCTTGGAGATTGTTCCAATGGTTGATGATTATGATGCTAACCTTGATGATCATTCCAAGGTTGTTCTGGTGTATAAATACTTGTAGTTGAGTCATGAAAAGTTGTCCTTAAGCAGAAATATAAATATAATAAGAAAGGTCCAAAAGGCAGAGTAGAGAAGAGGTAGAGGAAAGAAGAGGAAGAACAGAGTAGAGGTAGAGTAGAGCAAAGGAATGATTGTACTTTAGTTTAAAATATACAAAGGTGTTGATCATGACAGTGAGTCTAGCATTGAGCCGCTAGTAGGGTTTAACAACCCTTATTGTAATCTTGCTAGGTTTAGGGTTAAGGCAGTGAACCTACTAGACCTAGTTGTTCTTCATGGCAGTAATCCAGTATGTTTAGGCCCATTGAGTGACCAAGCATGAACATCATTATTTCAAGATTGCAATATATATTGAGAGCTAATCATCTCCGTTGTTTTCCCCCACCTTGGGGTTTTCCATGTAAAATCTGGTGTCTCCCATGTTTGATGATTGTATCTATGGTTAAGTTTATGATTTCATGCACTCATTGTTAAATCATAATAATTATGGATAAGTGATGAATGTTTAATTGAAAAATGTGTTTAAGTTTTTCAGATAACTGATTCACCCCTCTCTAAGTTGTCTGGCACATATCAACAATTGATATCGGTGCCAAGTTCCTCTGAAGGAAGTTTAACAACTTGAGGAAGATCTAAAATGTCTTACAAGAAGGAAGCACTGCATTTTGATGGAACAAACTATGTTCTCTGGAAGGCTCAGATGAAAATCCATCTTCTTTCTCTTGGTTACAAAGTATGGAAAGTTGCACAAATAGAATACACCATTCCTCAAAATGGTCTAACAACTAAAGATGAAATCAAAGATAATGAGATAGATATCAAGGCAAAGGATGCTTTGCTAAGCTCATTAATTGATTCAATATTGACAAAAGTTGTGGATCTTGAAACTGCAAAAAAGGTGTGGAAAAGTTGAAAAATCTATATGAAGGAGATGATTCTGTGAAGGAAGCCAAGCTACAAAGTCTGAAAGTGAAATATGAAAGTTTGAAGATGAATGATGATGAAAATATATCAGCATTTATGCAGAGTTGATGAACTTGTTATATAGATAAAAGCCATAAGTGGAACTCTCAACAAAAAGGAAGTTGTTATGAAAATTCTCATATCTCTGCCCAAGTCCTACTATCACAAGGTAGCCGCAATTGAAGAATTCATGCAAGTAAAAATGGTTGACATGGATCAATTGCTTGGTAAGCTTATGGCCTTTGAAATGAGAGAGTTTGGTGATGCTCTACCAAAAGTTGAGATAGCTTTCAAAGCCAGTACTCCTAGAAGTACTTCCAGATTAGAAAAGTATAAGGTAGAATCTGATGATGAGGTTGATGAAGTTGAAGCCAACTTCGTGGACAAATTGCAAAGAGCATCTGGTAAGTATAAAGGCAAATTACCTTTCAAATGTTTTTCTTGTGGCAAAGTAGGTCATTTGGCTTCCAGATGTCCTAAAAAAATTGAAAGAAATAGAAGAAGGTATGAGAGCTAGCCTAGGACCCAAAAGAAGTGTTATTATGTTGAGGACTTTGATGATGATGAAGAATTATTAGATAATGGTGAACTAGATAATGCTAATTCCTTTGGAAATGAATGCTTGTTCATTTTTATTAAGGAAGATCCCATGTCCACTAACTCTACTAGGTGTGTGAAGAAAGAAAAATTAGTGGAAAGTGCTTTGGCTGCTCAGGTCATTAGGGACAAAGATGAATGGGTTATTGATAGTGGTTGCTCTCACCACATGACTGGTGACAAAAGTAAGTTTGTGAGTTTGGAAAAATACGATGGTGGACTGGCTAGGTTTGGAGATGATACATCTAGTAATATCTGTGGGAAAGGATCTATCTCTTTTGATGGAAAGCATAATACTGAAGACATCTTGTATGTGAAAGGATTAAAGCACAATCTTTTGTGTCTGTGTCAGATGTGTGAAAAGGGTTATGATCTAAGCTTCAAGGACAATGGATGCAAGATCAGGGAAACCTCCAAAATAGTCATTGCAACTGGTAAGAAGACCAAATGTAATATCTATCACTTGAAAGGGACTGATAACTATTGCTTGTAGACTTAGAGTGATGAGAGTTAGTTATGGTATAGAAGGTTGTGTCACATAAATTTTGACAATGTTATGAAGATAAGTACTGCACAGGTTGTTAGAGATTTGCCTAAGCTTGTGAAGCCTACTAATCCTATTTACAAGGAGTATCAATTTGGGAAACAGACAAGAACAAGTTTCAAAAGCAAGGACCAATTAGTCAAAGGACTACTTGAGTTAGTGCATACAAATTTTTTTAGACCTACCAGAGTAAGAAGTTTGCAAGGAGATAGGTATTTCATGTTGCTTATTGATGATTATTCTAGAATGACTTGGGTCACCTTTTTGAGAGAAAAAGATGAAGATCTAGACATGTTCAAGGCATTTAACGTAATGGTTGAAAATGAGATGGATTTGAAAATCAAATGCTTGAGGTCTAATAGAGGAGGAGAATTTACATCAAATGAATTCAATTTCTTTTGTGAAGAACATGGAATAAAGAGACAACTATCTACACCTAGAACTCCACAAAAAAATGGAGTTGTTGAAAGGAAAAACAAAATAGTTCAAGAAGTTGCTAGAACCATGATGAAGGAAGCTGATCTTCCATAAGCATATTGGAGAGAGGCAATTCACACTGCTGTATACATTTTAAACAGAGTCCAAGTAAATGGTAACAGTTCTAAGACTCCTTATGAATTGTGGTATGGTAAAGTTCCTACTATGAAATATTTCAAATTTTTTGGTAGCAAATGTTATATCAAAAGAGAAGAAGATCTAGGCACGTTTGATGCTAGATATGATGAAGGAACCTTCCTTGGTTACTCCACCAAGAGCCAAGCCTATTGGTGCTATAATAAGAGGCTGAATAAGATCATTGAAAGTGCAAATGTTAAAGTTGATGAATGTAAGGAAAGGCCTTTAGAATCAGGTGAATATGAGTTAAATAATCTAGATGTTTTAGAAGTGGTGCAACATGAAGACAACTCAGATGAAGAACAAGCTCCAGTAAGTGCTACCAAAACTCCAAGATATGTAAGAATCAGTCATTTCTAAATATTAAATCATAGCATATAAGAGGAAAGGGGTCTTAACTAGAAGAAAAGATGCAAATAAATAAGTGAATTTCTGTCTGATTTCCAAGATTGAACCTAAAATTGTGGATGAGGCTTGCAAAGATGAGAATTGTATAAAGGCTATGAAAGAGGAATTGATGCAGATAGACAAGAATCAAACTTGGGATCTTGTTCCCAGACCAACAAATAAGAATGTAATTGGTACCAAATGGGTCTTTAGAAACAAGATGAATGAGAATGGTGAAGTTGTAAGAAACAAAGCAAGGTTGGTATGCAAAGGATACGCTCAAGTTGAAGGAATAGACTTTGAAGAAACCTTTGCTCTAGTGGCAAGGATTGAAGCAATAAGGATGTTTTTGGATTTTGTAGCATAGAAAGACTTCAAAGTCTATCAAATGGATGTGAAGTCTACTTTCTAAAATGGAGAGTTGGAAGAGGAAGTCTATATCGAACAACCAGAGGGATTTCAGTCATCAAATCAAGGTGACTTGGTATGTAGGTTGAAGAAAGCTTTGTATGGATTAAAACAAGCTCCCAACACATGGTATGCATGGTTGGACAGGTATTTGATATAGATAGGGTTCAGTAAAGGTACTACATATAGTAATCTCTACTTCAAAATCAATGATGAACAAATCCTGATTGTTGTAGTTTTTGTTGATGATATTATTTTTGGAGGAAATGAAGGTATGTGCTCAGTTTTTATTGGAGAAATGCAACTTGTGAATTTCAAATGTCTATGTTTGGAGAGATGAATTTCTTTTTAGGTCTGCAAATAAGTCAATCAGATAAAGGTATCTTCATTTCTCAATCTAAATATGTGAAAGAGTTGTTGAGAAAATTTGGGATGGAAGATGCTAAACCAGTTTGCACACCTATGATAACTGGTTGTAAGTTGAGTAAAGATGGTAACTCACCATTGATAGAGTAGAAAAGGTATAGATCTATGATTGGAGGATTATTTTATCTAACTCAAACCAGACCTGACATAATGCATGCAGTATGTCTTGTGGCAAGATTTCAGGTAGAGCCAAAGGAATCACATGTGATGGCAGTCAAGATAATTATGAGGTATTTAAAAGGTACAATGGATTATGGTTTGTGGTACCCTAAGGACTGTGACTTTACTCTCAATGCATATATTGATGCAGATTGGGCCGGAGATGTGGATGATAGCAAAAGTACAATTGGAGGTGCATTCTTCTTGGGAAAAAGATTAGTATCTTGGTTGAGCAAGAAATAGGATTCAATATCCCTATCTACTGTAGAAGCAGAATACATTGTAGCAGCATGCAGTTGCACTCAAGTGTTATGGATGAAGCAGACTTTGAAGGACATCAAAATTATGTATAAAGATCCCATTGAAATCTTTTGTGACAACAAAAGTGCCATAAACATATCAAAGAATCCAGTGATGCATTCAAGGACAAAGCACATATCTATTAGGTATCATTTTCTGAGAGAAAAATTGACAGAGAATGAAGTCAAGTTGGAGTATATTTCTACCAAGGATTAGATTGTAGACATTTTTACCAAGCCTCTACCTAAGGATACTTTTGAGTATCTCAAAGAAAAGTTAGGGGTCATCACCCCTCCTACTCTAAACTAAGATGCACAATGGTGCATCAGTCCTGAGGTGGTCAGAGGTCCAGATTGATGCTTTTTTAGGGCTACATCAAAGGGGGAATAGTCAGAGCAATAAAAGGAAAAAGGCATAACAATGTAGGTAGTAATCAGAGATGGTTGTTGATGTCAAGAGGATTATGAAGTTACCTCTCAGGGGAAGCAGGTAGATGATGCTGATATGAATTTCTGATAAAGAGAAATAAAATATTACAGTGTTGCTGACAGAGGAAACATTGCAATAGTAGCAAAATCCTAAGGTGAGAATTGACAAACCAAGAAGGAGAGAACTTCATATGAAGAACCAAAGTTGCAATTAGTGAAAGCATTAAGTAAGGGGGAGCAGTCAGTTGAAGAAAGTTTGGAAGAGAGATTGGATCGGAGCAGAAGAGTGCAAGTATGTGCCCCTTGCCATTGATGTCAAAAGGGGAGAGAAGTCATGTAAAAAAATTAGAATACAGATGTGCAAGAGGAAGAGGGAGAATTTTGGAGAAAGAAAGAGTGCAGGTGTGTAAAGAGAAAGGGGGAGAATCTTGTCTTGATGGATGGTGCAATTTTTCACATCATATGTTGCCATCAATGACAAAGGGGGAGATTGTTGCAAGTATGTACCTAATCAGTGTTGTCATTGATGTCAACATATCTTTATTGCCATTGGTGTCAATTGTATCTTATTCTATTACTTTCTTAGAAGCTTTGTATGTTGAGGATATTGTGAAAATTAGCCTCTCCAGAAGAAACAAGTGATTTACAAAGAAGTGCAGTACAGACAGCGAATTATATGTTGAAGAACAGTCTAGTAAATTGCTCCACATTTATTAATGCTTGAAGATCATGGTCTATAGATTGGAAGTAGGTTAGAGGTATGTCTAAGGATGCTACATTCTAGTTTTGAGCCCTCCACATGAACACCTAAGTGAGTTGTGTTCACCAAAGTGAAACCTATTTTTTTAGTGACTTTAGTTGAGATAAGGAGAAACTATTCTGCTCCACATTCCTCCACATTAAAGTATTTTACTCTACAATCCTAGAGGGAAGTCTGGCATGATGATAAGTGCCTAGAATTGTAGTGGTTCATGTTTTTGTGGTCTGCAAGCTATCTTTATTTTATGAAAGTTGAAGACACTGAAGTTCATGTGTTCCATTGAGAAGATTCCTATGGATAAAGTGATTAAGGTTTGTGCAGTTTCTCCTAATGATTATAGCGTGCTTGTGGATATCTCCTAATCATGTTCCCATCTTGATATTGGTTAGTGTTAAGGACTTGAGATCATGTTCTAAGATTCTTCCAAGATAGTGTAGCATGTAACCAATTCTGGTCGACCTGGTTAATCCCAGTGATTGCAGAGATCTATGGAAGTTTTTGGAAGTGTGTTGTGGCATGGAAGATCATGTTTGAGTCCCAGCTAAGGCACGACATGATCAACATTTCATTTCCCTCTCATAATGTTTTAATAGGTCAAGAGCTATTTTGTAAATGTTTATAATGCCGACCTTAGATATTGTTCCAATGGTTGATGGTTGTGATGTCAACCTTGATGATCATTCCAAGGTTGTTGTGGTGTATAAATACTTGTAGTCAAGTCATGAAAAGTTGTCCTTGAGCAGAGATAGAAATATATTAAGAAAGGTCCAAAAGGCAGAGTAGAGAAGAGGTAGAGGAAAGAAGAGGAAGAATAGAGAAGATGTAGAGTAGAGCAGAGGAATGATTGTACTTCAGTTGCAAATATAGAAAGGTGTTGATCATGACAATGAGTCTGGCATTGAGCTGCCAATAGCGTTTAACAGCCCTCAGAGTTTAGCAGCCCTTATTGTAATCTCTCTAGGTTTAGGGTTGAGGCAATGAGCCTTCTAGACCTAGTTGTTCTTCATGGCAGTAAACCAGTATGTTTAGGCTCGTGGAGTGACCAAACCTGAACATCATTATTTCAAGATTGCAATATATATTGAGAACTAATCCTCTCCATGGCTTTTCCCCACCTTGGGGTTTTCCACGTAAAATCTAGTGTCTCTTGTGTTTGATGATTGTATCTATGGTTAATTTTCTAATTTCATGCACTTATTGTTAAATCATAATAATTGTGGATAAGTGATGAATGTTTAATTGTAGAATGTGTTTAGGTTTTAGAGACAATTGATTCACTCCCCCTCCCTCTTAGTTGTAAAGTGCATATCAACAGTATATCCAAAATCAAAATGAAGATCCCCACAAACAAAGACACACCTAAAAAAACAAAACAAAACAAACAAACAACTGAACAAACAAACAAAAGAACACACCAAAACAAACCACAAGACTATACAATGTTTACAATATAGTACACAGTAAGACTCAACTCAATACTTTTAGGCCTGAAAGTAATGTTTAAGATATTGGCCATTAACAGGTAATGGAATATCTTCACCAGTTAAAATCTTCAACCTAAATGTGTTGTTCCCTATAATTTCAGTGATCTGGAGTGGACCTATTCACAACTTATCAAATTTCCCATGATTTCCCTTTTTCTCATGTGCTTTATCCCAACATAAGACTAAGTCTGATATTTTAAAAGTTTTAACTCTAGATATTTTATCAAACCATCTTTTAACTACTGCTTGATGTTTAGAAAACCTATATATGACTTGATTTCATTTCTCATCCAGGTGTAGCAATTGAACTAACCTGGCTTCTCTTTGATCATCAAAACCTAAGTAATCACTAGCAAACTTCCAGGTTGGGATTCTTAGATTGATAGGTAAAATTACATCTGTGCCATGTACCAAATGGTATGGTGAATTTCCTAACACTATCTTAAATTTTGTTCTATCTACCCACAAAGCATATTTCAATAAGGTATTCCATTCCCTAGGATTTTTGGCAATCAATTTTTTAATGATATCTAATAGAATATTATTAGTGGATTATGGTAACCCATTACCCTATGGATAATAATTTGATGAAAATTTTAAAATAGTACCATATTCAAAAGCTCAGTTTGAAAACTTTAAAGAAGAAAATGTAGGGCCGTTGCACATACCATTGCATAGGGTACTTTGAATTTGGTTATGATATTTTCATCCAAAATTTTAATGATGACCTCAGTGGTAGATAACTTACAGCAAGTAGCCTCTATCTATCTAGTGCAATAGTCTGTCACTATAAGGATGAACTTGTGTCCAACAGAAGATGAAGGGTTAATGACTCCAATGAAATCTAACCCCCATTGTGCAAATGGTCTAGTTTCTATCATAGCTTGCAACGGATGAGTCACATTTCTTCCCCTATCAATAGTGGTTTGACATATGTGGCAGCATCTAATGTGTTCTTTAGTGTCTTTAAACATGGTAGGCCAGTAGTACCCTGCCCTTAAGATCTTATGTGTGGTGGTCAAATGAGATCCATGAGCTATCCCATATTTATCATGTAATTCTAACATTACTTTATCATCTTACTCTTTATTCAAACATCTTAGATATATTCCCTCATGATTCTTTTTGAATAATATACCTCCCTGGATCATATATTTTTGGGCTTTCAACCTTAGTGCCCTTCTCTGGGAAGATTTCATGTGATTGTGATATTTTCTTGATATTAGGAATGAATTAAGATCATCATACCATCCACTTGTAGTACTAGTATTCATGACATATAATTGGTGAACAATCTTGGGATCTATATTATCTATGGTCTGAATAAGAGCTTGACCTCTAACCAATTTCATTGGAACAATTTCCAAATCAAATTCTTGTAGCATGGTGATCCATTTTTCTCTTTTGTCTCTTGGCTTGTTTTGCATTAGTAGCATTTTTACTGCAGCATCAGGCACAGTAGCTTTGACTTGACTTCTTAAAATGTAATGGCTAAACTTTTTTACTACCTTTATTAGGGAAAAAGATTGCCTTTTAGTGTCCAAGTATTTTAATTATGCACCTTTAAGGGGAGCACTCATAAACATTGTTGGATTTTCTTCATTTTCCTCACCCTTTTGTGTTAAGGATGCCATAAAGGAATGTTTAGATGCAAAAGAATAAATGAATAATGGTTTAGTATAATCCAGACTAGTCAATACTAGAGCATTGACAATAACTTCCTTTATATCTTTAAATGCTACTATGGCCACTGGTGTCCATTCTATCTGGGCATCTTTCTTAAGCATAGCATTCAAAGGCTATACTATTTTAGCAAAACCAGTGATAAATTTCCTCACAAATTTTATCTTACCAAAAAATGACTTTAGTTCCTCCTTACTAGTAGGCAACTGTAGCTTATTAATCCCTTCCACTCTATTTGGATCAATGTAAATCCCATTCTTAGAAATAATATGTCCTAGTAGTTTCCCTTTTGTCACCCCAAAGACACATTTATTTGGGTTCAGAGATATACCATACTTTTCTCATCTCTGCAATACTTTTCTCAAATCTTTTGCATGGTTAGACCTATCTTTAGAAAAAACTATTAGATCATCCATATAAATCACTATGCATTTTCCTACAAATCCATGAAAAGTAATATCCATGGCTCTTTGGAATGTATCCCCTTCATTGATTAAACCAAATGGCATTCTTCTATAGGCATAATTACCCCATTTACATGTCAAAGTGGTTTTCAACCTATCTTCTTTATCTGCCAAAACCTAATTATAACTAGAAAATCCATTTAGGAAAGACATCATCTTGGCACCATTAACTGCCTGCAAAACCTCATCCAAAGGTGGTAAAGGATAATTGTCTTTTTCTAACGCCTTATTAAGGTTTCTGAAGTCTACATAAAGCCTGATATCTCCATTCTTTTTTCTTACATGCACTAGATTAGCTACCCAAGTAGAATGTCTCACAATAAAAATTATCCTTGCAGATAACAATTTCTTGACCTCAAAGATCAATGGCTCTAATATGGCATTCACTGGTCTTTGTTTTTACCTAAATGGTTTTACTCCTGGTCTCAAGGGAATCACATGAGTTATGATAGATGTATCATACATATTAAGGTCCTCATATGTCCACACAATCACATGTTTATAAGCTTTTAACACATCAATTATATCATCTCTCAAATTAGTGGAACAAGTCTTACCAATCAATACATTTTGAGGATCTTTGTCAGTACCTAAGTTAAAAGGATCACACTTACCTCCTTCTATTTTAGGAAGATCTCTTTGTTTGACAACTCCATCAAAATAAAAAATCTTTTCTAACTCAATGACTCCTTTTGGTAAGGAGTTGATTTTCAGGTCAACAATATCCTCTTCATCCCAAGATATTTCTAGTCTATCCTGTTCATCAATTATCTGAGCTTCAAAAACATCATGAATTGTTATCAAATGAAGGATCTATTGGTCACCTTCAAATACCTAAAAATTTGATACATTATTAGGTATACTAGGAATAAACACTAGTTCTACTGCAAATTTCTTCAATCCTGACAAGGTTAATGGTTCGAGAGTGCTAGCTAAGATTGCTAAAGCATTTGCACATTGATTTACTTCTCTGGGAATATGTATAATATTGAATGGATAAAAAGATTCTATCAAATCCCAAACTATATGCTTGTAACTCACCATTTTCCAAAAAACGTAGGAATATAATTTTCTAACTTGCCTGACTACAAATTTAGAATTAGATAAAACTTGAATGACTCTCACCTTCTTCTTGATGGCCATTACTAATCCATGTACTAGTGCTTTGTACTCAGTTACATTGTTAGTATAGGGACACTGTAGTCTAAAAGATGCTAAAAATGACTTACCATTAGGATCAATAAGCTCTAGTCCTGCCACTACTCCCTATTTAGATTTTGATCCATCACATTTTAAAATCTACATGTCATTCTTGTTGTGTACTGGATTTTTTGTTTTTAAAGGTAGTACTTCTTTTACCTCAAGTTTTGCGGGAGCACATATATTCTTATGTAATTTTGTTTGCCCTATAGGTATTGTGACATTTTCTACAGGTTTATGTATTATCAAATGTTTATCAATTGTTGATCTTGTAGGATCAATTCAATCCTTTGGTATGGAACCAGCATTCTTATGTAATAACAACTTATGACTATCAACAGTAAGTCTAATTTCCTAGTTTTCACTTTGTGCCATGTATTTTCTATGTTGACATTTAATTATCACCCTACATATCCCACAATCTTCCTCAGAATGTGTAGTTTTATGAATTTTACACCATGCTTTACATAAAATATCTTGAATACAAGTCCCTTGTTGAATACATTTTCAAATTTCCTCATTCATGATTCATTTGAAACTACTCATAGTATTTTCTTCTTCATCAGAAGAATCATGACCAGACTCAATGAGCACGATGGTTCCCTTGTTAACATGTTTCTCTTCAAAATTGAAGACTAGGATTTCTTCTATCTGGACCCCCCTATTAGAGACTCTATACACACCAGGTTCTACTGAGGCATACAACACCTCATTTCTCTTGTTGTACTTAGTTATCATATGTTTCATCTTTGGTTCTACCTCAATCCTAATCTAGTTAGGAATGCCTCTCCAAGGTAACCACATGTGTGAAAATTATGTCGCCATATATCCATTTAGAGTTTGGACCAATCTCTACTCAACATCTCGTAATTCACATGAATATCTACTACCTGAATGTCAATATATTGTTGTACTCTATGATTAGAGGCTAATTGCATTTGAATATGCATCAACTCTCTTATCGCATTTACTTCAGATTTGCCTAGCTAAGGTACAACCTTGGCTGACTTAGTAGGTGTGAGTCCTAAAGTCCTACACACTCCTAATGACATGACATTAACAAAAGCTCTAGAATCTACCATGTAATTATGCAAGTTTTTTCCAAAAATTCTTAAGGTCAATAGGAAAGGAGGAGAAACCTTCTTTTCTGTGTACATCACTACATTAGTATTTGCAGGCTATTCAACACTCTTGTTCTTATCCTTAGTTTGTAAGTCTTTACTATGATTATCTGGACCTATTGAATTTTTTCTAGGACCTGATTCATCTAAGTATCCCATGAAAGCAGTTCTGACTCCTGGACTTCTCAATAATTCATACAGAGGTACATTAACTTTTATCTTCCTAATCTCTTTAGATAAATAACTCATCAATTTAGAAGCATCATTAGGTTCTGATTTACCTACCTAGACCTTCTGTGAGGCTAAAGTATCAGCACACTACTGATTTGATTTAGGAGGTAGAGGACTATTACTTGAATGCAAATCAAGTGGTGTATTGAAATTGTTTAGAGGTGTGGAAGTGTTAAAGGACTTTCAGATTTGTTGTTGCTCCTCAAATTGTACGTATGATTCCTTTGGGACTATTGAAATGCTTGGACCTCATCTGGTTGACCTTGCACTTCATTCTCAGTTTCAAAGGGAAACTATAAAGTTTCTAATACTAGAGCTGATTTAGGATATAGACTCTCTTGATAGTAAGATTCATCCTCTTCAAATTGATCTTCTTCCTCTCTTGATGAGAATGTAAAACTTTTTAGAACCATGGCCGACTTGAACATCTTGAGGGTACTATTTCGTTACCCTTAGGAACCAAGAATTTTGATGTAGGGCTCTATACCTCTACTTTGAAGATACTAGCCACGAAGTGAAATTGTGGACAATCGAGCTCGTCATGAGCACTTGTATTATGGATTTTGTACCAATTCTTAAGAGTTACATCTGCTACTTGCATCCTAGTAGGTGGTTTGGATTCTTAATTGTCTAGATTCTCAAATGGAGAAGCCATAGTACCATTATTTGGTCTTGTGTTCCACACTCTAGGAGGCCTAGGCTGGTTTGAATTTCTATTATCATTTCCATAGGCTTTATTGTCTTTATTATGGCCTCTATTATGTGATCCTTGTCCTTGGTTTTGATGAGTGTTATTTTGAGGATTTTGACCATAGAAACTATTATTCCTTAACCAAGTCATTTCAGTTGTTAACCTTCTCAAATGAGCAATAATTTCCTTTAACTCATCTTTGTCCTCTTGTGCTTTAGCTACATATGCATCTTGTGGAGCTTAAAAAAATGACTGACCATTGAACTAGTTATCACTTTAGCAACATTGCCCGTGTATGGAACTATAGTGTGAGTAGGGACCAGATTATATACTAGCATATGAGTAGGAACTGAATTGTACATTGGAGTATGATGTGTCAGAGCACCATTCAGTTGTTGCATTTGATTGGGAAATGTAGCATTTCCAAGTCTTACTAAAGGACCATAGCTTGTTTGTCTCATCTCTTGATTAATTTTCATTGCCTCTTTATAGGCTCCAGACAAGTTCATTACTACAAGTACCTGTTTCTTGACAAACATTACATTTAATGGATCCAAAGCAGCATAATACATTTCTAATATTGCATCATCAGTTATAGTGTAAGGAGCTACTAATTTGGAATAAGCCTTTTGAAAGTGATTATTAAATATAGTTATAAACTCTCCTTCACTTCTCTTAATCTCTGCTAGTCTATGATATAAAGATGCTGGTGTTGCAAGTATGAGGTGAGCCAGTGTTGTCATTAATGTCAACATACTCATATTGCATTGACAAGAAGGATTGGATGAGCTGTGTGCTGAGGATATTGAGAAAATTAGCCTCAGTTAGGAACAGTGAAGAACCGTGATGAGAAGAAGGCAAATGTATTGTATAGGTTGAGAACCGGAGGATGCGGATTAAAGGGTTTGTAGATATGAGTCTTGAGATGCTTCAGTTAAGATTTCAGAGGTCCGCATGAAGATCTGAAGGAGTTATGGCTGTCGGTGTAGAACCAGTTCCGGCAAGTATTCAGAGGTGACAGAGGATCACAAAAAGGTCCGGTGAGGTCCAGAACTGTATAATCCTAATCTACGGATTGGAAGGAGTCTTTGGGATGTCCTTGTGATGTGCCATCTCAAGTTGTGTATGATTTTGAGGTCCAGAAGTACCTCTTGCATTATGACAGTGGCGACAGACAGTGTTCTTGAAGTTCCGGATAAGGAAGAGAAGAGATTCCAGTAAGTAAAGAAAGTGCGGATGTACCTGGTCATTCAGGCAGGCTTGTGAAGGTTCTTGGATCATGTTGAGGTTGTGTTGTTGGTCCGCACTGATAGTAGAGCCCGGAATTGAAGTTATTCTTCTGGATGAAGTTCTTGCTCTGTTTAGCCGACCGGATGAGTTGTTCATCCTGCGAATGTTCTTGTGGTGGCCGACTGGATGTGTTATTCATCTTGCGGATACTCTTATGGTTGTTTGCTGACTTAGATGTTTGTTCCTAAGTCGATGTATTGTATAAATAACGGCTTGTGAGTTCATTTCAAAGTGTGGATTGTGTGGATGAGTGTGGCATAGCGAAGAGAAGTGCGAAAAGCAGAGCAGAGGTTTTTGGGCTTAAATGGAACTGATCCGGACATGGTAGAGATGTCATTCTCCAGTTCAAGATTGTGATTCTTATCACTTTGTAGATAGTGTGTCTCCTTGTAGGCAGTGGGCCTCTTTGTGAGCAGTGTGCTCGGGCAGTGAGCCCTAATTGGCAAGTGCCATTCTTTTTCTTATTCTTCTAACAGAGAATAATCCTTGGGTTAATCACCCCGTGGTTTTTCCCTTAACCAGGTTTTCCACGTCAAAATCTTGGTGTTTAATGTGTTGATATTTATCTGCTCTTGTTTTTATGTATTATGCTTTCATGGATGATTAATTGATATGCTGTTAACTAACAACGAAGAATCGAGTGTTTGAAAGAACAAGAAGTTTTATACAACTGATTCACCCCCCCTCTCAGTTGTATGCCTTAAATCCAACAATTGGTATCAGAGCCAAGTTCCTCTGAAAGGAGCTTAACCGCTTGAGGAGATCCAGGATGTCGTCATACAAGAAGGATAGTCCGAAGTTTGATGGAACCAACTTCACTCTCTGGAAAGGTCGCATGAAGTGTCACTTGGAATGTATGGGAAAAGCATACTTGGCTATGGTCTCAAAACCATATGTACCTACACAAGGTGGTCCGACAACTCTGAATGAAATCACAGATGTTGAAAATAATCTGCAGACCAAGGAAGCCCTACTAAGCGCATTGAATGATTCAGATCTCTCAAATGTTATTGACCTACCAACTGCATATGAGATCCTGACTAAACTGGAACTTCTGCATGAAGGAGATGAGTTTGTCAAAAGTGCAAGGTTGCAAAGTCTGAAAGGGAAATTTGAAAGATTGAAGATGAGAGATGATGAAAACATCACTACCTTTATGCCAAGAGTGAATGAGCTGGTATGTGGAATTAGAAATGCTGGTGGAACTCTAGATGAAAATGAGATTGTCTGCAAAATCCTAAGATCCCTTCCTGCTGCCTACAAAATCAAGGTTGCTGCCATTGATGAATTCAGAGCCCACACAACTGTCACAAGAGAACAACTGGCTGGCAAACTAGCTGCATTTGAAATGACTGAGTTTGGAGATGATCCTCCCAAGACTGAATCTTTTTTCAAATCTAGTGCCTATGTGAAAGGCAAACAGAGATTTGATCTGGGAGAAAACTCATCAAGGAAGATGTCATGGTATGATCAAGCAAGAAGAGACATGGAAGAAGAAGAAGCAGAAATAGCTCAACTTGAAGCCCTCATTGCAAAGAGACTGCCAAGAGGATCTGGTAAGTATGAAGGATAACTACCCTTTAAGTGTTTCAACTGCAATAAGATTGGTCATTTTGCTTCAAGATGTCCGGAAAGATCTGCAAGGTCTAATACTAACAGACAAAGGTTTCAAAAGAACTGCTATTATGTTCATGAAGAAGATGACAATGAAGGAGTAACAGATGATGAATCAGAACTAGAAAGCAAATCCGGAAATGAATGGGTGTTTATTGCCATCAAGGAAGAAGATTCAATATCCTCTGAATCTGTCAATCACAAGGTTGTGGAAAGAGCTTTGGCTGCTCAAGTGGAAGAAAAGGATGATTGGGTTATTGATAGTGGATGTTCTCACCATATGACTGGTGACAAGAATAAGTTCTTAGATTTGGAAAGGTATGAAGGAGGAATGGTAAAGTTTGGTGACAATTCTGCTGGCAGAATCAGAGGTAGGGGAACTATTTCCTTTGATGGAAAGAGCAAAACAGGTAATGTACTATATGTTGAAGGATTGAAGCACAATCTTCTCAGTGTTGGTCAGTTAGTGGACAAAGGCTATGATCTCTGGTTCAAGAATGAAAAATGCAGAATCTTTACAAGCTCCGGAACTGAAATTGCATCCGGTGCTCAAACAAAAGGTAATATCTTTCATCTGGTTGGTTCAAACAAAAGTTGTCTGTTTGCTCAAGTTGATCAGAGTTGGTTATGGCATAGAAGAATGTGTCATGTGAATTTTGATAACATCATCAAGATAAGCAATATTCAGGCTGTAAGAGACCTTCCAAAATTGGTGAAACCTACAAATAGTTTGTACAAAGAATGTAAGCTAGGTAAATAGAGCAGAGTCTCTTTCAAAAGCAAAGATCAGTCTTCTACCGGATTGTTGGAATTAGTACATACTGATCTCTATGGTCCGACAAGAATCAAGAGTCTGCAAGGTGATAGATATTTCATGTTGTTAATTGATGATCATTCCCGGATGATGTGGGTTACCTTTCTAAAAGAAAAATCAGAAGCATTTGAGAAGTTCAAAATCTTCAAAGCTATGGTAGAGAATCAAACCGGATTGAAACTAAAGTGTCTAAGGTCTGATAGAGGTGGTGAATTTACATCTGGTGAGTTCATTGACTTTTGTGAGAAGCAGGGTATAAGGAGACAATTGTCTGCTCCTAGGACTCCACAGCAGAATGGAGTAGTTGAAAGAAAGAACCGGACCATCCAGGAAGCTGCCAGGACAATGATGTTGGAAGAAAATGTTCCTCAGATGTTTTGGAAAGAAGCTATCAGCACTGTAGTCTACACTCTCAATCGAGTTCAAATCAGAAACAACACCGGTAAGACCCCCTATGAACTCTGGTTTGGCATCACTCCTACTGTGAAATATTTTAGAGTATTTGGTAGCAAGTGTTATATTAAAAGAGATGAAGATCTAGGAAAGTTTGATGCTAGAAGTGATGAAGGAATTTTCTTGGGCTACTCCACTCAAAGCAAAGCATACCGGTGTTACAATAAGAGATTGAGGAAGATGATAGAAAGCACCAATGTGAAAGTTGATGAAGGAATTGAGAAGCCTTCAAGATTTTATGAGTTTGATGAAGATGATCAAGATGGTGTTCAGGTTCAAGGGACTCAATCCCCTCCGGTAAGTCAGAATCAACTTGATCCAGTAAATCAGGAAGAAGAAATAGGTCAGAATGAACCTGATCAAGGAACAACAGTGCAGGATATTCCCAAAATTCCAAGGTATGTAAGACTAAACCACTCTGAAGATTAGATCATAGGTGACAGAAGCAAAGGTGTGCAAACTAGAAGGAATGTTGCTCAAAATCAGGATGAATGTTGTCTGATTTCAAAGATTGAACCTAAAACAGTAAATGAAACCTGCAATGATGAAAACTGGACTAAAGCAATGAAAGATAAATTAATGCAAATTGAGAAAAATTATACTTGGGATCTTGTTCCCAGACCTAGAGACAGGAATGTGATTGGAACCAAGTGGGTCTTCCGGAACAAACTGAATAAAGCTGGTGAAGTTATCAGAAACAAAGCTAGATTGGTCTGCAAAGGCTACTCTCAAATAGAAGGAATTGACTTTGAAGAGACCTTTGCTCCGGTGGCAAGAATTGAAGCAGTCAGATTATTTCTTGCATTTGCTGCCTTCAAAGACTTCAAGGTATATCAGATGGATGTCAAGTCTACTTTCCTAAATGGTGATCTGGAAGAAGAAGTTTACATTGAACAACCGGATGGATTTCAATTGTCTGATAATGATGATATGGTCTGCAAGTTGAAGAAAGCATTGTATGGACTAAAGCAAGCCCCAAGAGCATGGTATGAAAGGTTGGATAAGCATCTTGTGCAGATTGGATTCAACAAAGGTACTGCTGACAGTAACTTATATTTCAAAATTATTCATGAAAACATTTTGATTGTTGAAGTGTTTGTGGATGATATCATTTTTGGAGGAAGAGATAGTATGTGCAAAACTTTTGCAAATCAGATGAAAAGTGAGTTTGAAATGTCTATGCTTGGTGAAATGAATTTCTTCTTGGGCCTGCAAATTACTCAAACAAAGAAAGGAATCTTCATTTCTCAGACCAAATATGTGAAAGAATTGTTAAGGAAATATGGTATGGAAGATTCAAAACCAATGAACACTCCCATGGCAACCGGATGTAAGTTGAGCAAAGATGATGACTCCCCAAAGGCAGATCAGACAAAGTATAGATCAATGATTGGTGGATTGTTGTATCTCACTCAGACTAGACCAGATATAATGCAGGCTATTGGTCTTGTGGCAAGATTCCAGGCTGATCCTAGAGAATCTCATGTAATGGCAATCAAAAGAATTTTTAGGTACCTGAAAGGAACAGTTGAGTATGGTCTATGGTACCCTAGAGATCTGGATTTCTCTCTTCATGCTTACACAGATGCAGATTGGGCAGGAGATGTGGATGACCGGAAGAGCACTAGTGGTGGAGCATTCTTTTTGGGGAAGAGATTGGTTTCTTGGCTAAGCAAGAAACAAGATGCAATATCTCTGTCTACAACTGAAGCAGAATACATTGCAGCAGCAGGTAGTTGCACCAAATCTTATGGATGAAGCAGATGCTAAGAGACATTAAAGTTGAATATGAGGAGCCTATCACAATTTTCTGTGATAATTCAAGTGCAATTAATATTTCTAAGAATCCGGTATTGCATTCTAAGACTAAGCACATATCTATCAAGTTTCACTTTTTGAGAGAACAAGTGAACAAGGAAGAAGTCAGATTGGAGTATGTTCCCTCAAAGGATCAGATTGCAGATATCTTTACTAAACCTCTTCCCAAGGACTCTTTTGAATATCTCCGGGAGAAGTTAGGGGTCATGGCCCCTCCGGTGATGAACTAGGATGCACTGATGTGCATCAGTCTGGTGGATATCACAGTCATATCTTGTGATCCGGATTGATGATGGGGAGCTGCAACTAAGGGGGAGCAGCTGGTATGATTCTGATGTATGAGAATTGCAAGTATGAGCCCTTTGCCATTGATGTCAAAGGGGGAGAGAAGACATGTGAAAAACAAGTGGTTGATGATCAAAGGGGGAGCAGTAAAGGAAGAGAAGACATGTGAAAAGTTGTTGTTGATAGGGGGAGCTGTGACAGAAAGGAGAAGTTCTTGTCTTGATGGTTTTTCACATCATATGTTGCCATCAATGACAAAGGGGGAGATTGTTGCAAGTATGAGGTGAGCCAGTGTTGTCATTGATGTCAACATACTCATATTGCATTGACAAGAAGGATTGGATGAGCTGTGTGCTGAGGATATTGAGAAAATTAGCCTCAGTCAGGAACAGTGAAGAACCGTGATGAGAAGAAGGCAAATGTATTGTATAGGTTGAGAACCGGAGGATGCGGATTAAAGGGTTTGTAGATATGAGTCTTGAGATGCTTCAATTAAGATTTCAGAGGTCCGCATGAAGATCTGAAGGAGTTATGGCTGTCGGTGTAGAACCGGTTCCGGCAAGTATTCAGAGGTGACAGAGGATCACAAAAAGGTCTGGTGAGGTCTGAAACTGTATAATCCTAATCTGTGGATTGGAAGGAGTCTTTGGGATGTCCTTGTGATGTGCCATCTCAAGTTGTGTATGATTTGGAGGTCCGGAAGTACCTCTTGCATTATGACAGTGGCGACAGACAGTGTTCTTGAAGTTCCGGATAAGGAAGAGAAGAGATTCCAGTAAGTAAAGAAAGTGCGGATGTACCTGGTCATTCAGGCAGGGTTGTGAAGGTTCTTGGATCATGTTGAGGTTGTGTTGTTGGTCCGCACTGATAGTAGAGCCCGAAATTGAAGTTATTCTTCCAGATGAAGTTCTTGCTCTATTTAGCCGACCGGATGAGTTGTTCATCCTGCGAATATTCTTGTGGTGGCCGACCGGATGTGTTATTCATCTTGCGGATACTCTTATGGTTGTTTGCTAACTTAGATGTTTGTTCCTAAGTCGATGTCTTGTATAAATAACGGTTTGTGAGTTCATTTCGAAGTGTGGATTGTGTGGATGAGTGTGGCATAGCGAAGAGAAGTGCGAAAGGCAGAGCAGAGGTTTTTGGGCTTAAATAGAACTGATCTAGACATGGTAGAGATGTCATTCTCCAGTTCAAGATTGTGATTCTTATCACTTTGTAGACACTGTGTCTCCTTGTGGGCAGTGGGCCTCTTTGTGAGCAGTGTGCTTGGGTAGTGAGCCCTAATTGGCAAGTGCCATTCTTTTTCTTATTCTTCTAACAGAGAATAATCCTTGGGTTAATCACCCCGTGGTTTTTCCCTTAACCGGGTTTTCCACGTCAAAATCTTGGTGTTCAATGTGTTGATGTTTATCTGCTCTTGTGTTTATGTATTATGCTTTCATGGATGATTAATTGATATGCTGTTAACTAACAACAAAGAATCAAGTGTTTGAAAGAACAAGAAGTTTTATACAACTGATTCACCCCCCCTCTCAGTTGTATGCCTTAAATCCAACAGCTGGCTCTACTAGACCCCTAAACCTAGACATGAATGTCTATTCCATAACTTCCTATCTTGTGATATGAATATTGGGAAAATTGACATACCAACTATAAGCTTATTCATTGAAAGTGAAAGGAAATAACCTACATACCACATCTTCATGTGCTAACCTTGCCCTAAAACAAGTTTCTTTGAAGATCTTGATATGATTGGTGCAATCACTGTAGGAGGGTTCACAGAATGAATTTTCTGGACCGTGCAACAAGGGTAAACACAGCAGAAACAACTCAAAGAATTAGAACAAATGTAGATTCAGTCATTTAGTATATCAGAGAATTCAAATACAATCTGGCCAGCAACATGTGGGATTACAACTGGGCTCAAAGGCCTCATTACATACATGCGCAAGATAAAGCTTTGATGCTCCTTCGTACAAAATCTAACTATCGGATATTTATATGTCAATAGCTACTTTCCTAAGGATCTATTACATCAATATATATCATGTTTGGAACATTAGATTCCCCCGCATCGGCCACAAGAGATTTAGAATTCTGATGAAGAGGTGTAATGTGTGTTCTTGGATAGGTCAGACCTATTGACTTGAAAATCCTTCTCCAACGGATATAGTGAAGTACGGACCTATGTGGAAGGTCAGCCACAAACCAAGGAACATTGTAGAATGTATCACAAGGATCTACAAGTTGGCCAATGCTCCCAATCCTTCTCCTTCAGCTAATTACTCATGACTGTCAGAAAGCTCTACATTGGGAAAACAGAGGATTTTCTAATAGCGATAACTTTTTGGTAACTAGTCCAAATGATTTGAATTCTTGATATGATGAAGATGAATGAATGTAGATGCTAAGTCCATATCCTCAAGATGTGAAATGCAAAAATTGGACTACAAGATGAAACTACTTCTAACAGAACTACCTGAACTAAACTAGAAAATGAAAGAATTGAAATGCAACAAACTAAAATGTAAATGTTTTTGGTTGATGCAAGATTACTCTTGAACCAAGATATCTAGGGTCATTGAAAAAGTGAGTCCCTCACTTTGCTGGGGCTAGGGGAGAACCAAGACGGTCCACCTTAGCCTGAGAAATCCATGATGAATCTTCTTCCAGTCTACCTTTCCACTTCACAAGATATTCTTTGTATTGTCTTCCTCCATTGTTGTGTCCAACTCTGCTATCCAAAATGTCTTCAATTTGTTCTAGTGCTCTGTGTGGTAATTGCTTCTTTAGGTCTTCTTCCATGTTGTCACTGAACTCTACTTCATGATACTGGTAAAGATCTGCAATGTTGAAAATAGGTGATATATCCAAGGTCTCTAGTAATTCTACTTCATATGCATTTCCTGAATCAAATTTCCTGAGTATCTTACAAGGTCCAAACTTCTTCATCTTCAACTTATTATATGTCTCAAATGGAAATCTTTCTTTTCTCAAATACACCATGACATCATCTCCCTCTTCAAATTCCTTATGTCTTCTCTTTGCATCTGCCTTATCCTTATACTTGCTATTCATATCTTCCAAATGCTTCTTCACCTGATTATGCACTATTTTTATATGATCTACAAATTCTTCTACTTTTGCACTTCTCTTTTCCTCTGTGTTAATTTCTCTCAATTCTACAACTCCTCTAGAATGCACTCTGGTAACAATCTCAAAAGGTGTTCTTCTGGTGCTCCTATTCACTGAATTATTGTATGCAAACTCTGCTTGTGAAAGAATCAAATCCCAACTTTTGGCTTTCTCTCCAACCAAACATCTCAACAAGTTTCCCAAACTCCTATTCACTACCTCTGTCTGTCCATCTATCTGTGGATGAAAAGCTGAACTGAACTTCAAATCTATCTTTATCTTCTTCCAAAGTGTCCTCCAAAAGTATCCAACAAACTTTGTATCTCTGTCTGAAACTATACTCTTAGGTAATCCATGCAATCTCACAATCTCCTTGAAAAATAGATTAGCTACGTACACTGCATCAGTTGTCTTCTTACAAGCTATGAAATGAGCCATCTTTGAAAATCTATCAACCACTACAAATATAGAATCATCTCCTCTCTATGTCTTAGGTAATCCCATTACAAAATCCATACTTATGTCTTCCCAAGGTCTCTCCGGTACTGTCAAAGGTTTATACAAACCAGTGTTCTAACTACTCCCTTTTGCAACTTGACAAATTCTACAACTCTGCATAAATCTCCAAACATCCTTATGAATCTGAGGACAAAAGTAATTTTCACTTACCAAAGCCACTGTCTTATCAATTCCAAAATATCTTGCCAGTCCACCACTATGTTTTTCCTTGAATTGAAGAATATCTATGAGTGAGACACTAATTTTGCAGACCCTTGAAAAGCATGTAAGGAATTCAAGAAGATATGTTGTTCAAAGGAATTCAATAGCTACTTTCCTAAGGATCTATTACATCAATATATATCATGTTTGGAACATTAGATTCCCCCGCATCGGCCACAAGAGATTTAGAATTCTGATGAAGAGGTGTAATGTGTGTTCTTGGATAGGTCAGACCTATTGACTTGAAAATCCTTCTCCAACGGATATAGTGAAGTACGGACCTATGTGGAAGGTCAGCCACAAACCAAGGAACATTGTAGAATGTATCACAAGGATCTACAAGTTGGCCAATGCTCCCAATCCTTCTCCTTCAGCTAATTACTCATGACTGTCAGAAAGCTCTACATTGGGAAAACAGAGGATTTTCTAATAGCGATAACTTTTTGGTAACTAGTCCAAATGATTTGAATTCTTGATATGATGAAGATGAATGAATGTAGATGCTAAGTCCATATCCTCAAGATGTGAAATGCAAAAATTGGACTACAAGATGAAACTACTTCTAACAGAACTACCTGAACTAAACTAGAAAATGAAAGAATTGAAATGCAACAAACTAAAATGTAAATGTTTTTGGTTGATGCAAGATTACTCTTGAACCAAGATATCTAGGGTCATTGAAAAAGTGAGTCCCTCACTTTGCTGGGGCTAGGGGAGAACCAAGACGGTCCACCTTAGCCTGAGAAATCCATGATGAATCTTCTTCCAGTCTACCTTTCCACTTCACAAGATATTCTTTGTATTGTCTTCCTCCATTGTTGTGTCCAACTCTGCTATCCAAAATGTCTTCAATTTGTTCTAGTGCTCTGTGTGGTAATTGCTTCTTTAGGTCTTCTTCCATGTTGTCACTGAACTCTACTTCATGATACTGGTAAAGATCTGCAATGTTGAAAATAGGTGATATATCCAAGGTCTCTAGTAATTCTACTTCATATGCATTTCCTGAATCAAATTTCCTGAGTATCTTACAAGGTCCAAACTTCTTCATCTTCAACTTATTATATGTCTCAAATGGAAATCTTTCTTTTCTCAAATACACCATGACATCATCTCCCTCTTCAAATTCCTTATGTCTTCTCTTTGCATCTGCCTTATCCTTATACTTGCTATTCATATCTTCCAAATGCTTCTTCACCTGATTATGCACTATTTTTATATGATCTACAAATTCTTCTACTTTTGCACTTCTCTTTTCCTCTGTGTTAATTTCTCTCAATTCTACAACTCCTCTAGAATGCACTCTGGTAACAATCTCAAAAGGTGTTCTTCTGGTGCTCCTATTCACTGAATTATTGTATGCAAACTCTGCTTGTGAAAGAATCAAATCCCAACTTTTGGCTTTCTCTCCAACCAAACATCTCAACAAGTTTCCCAAACTCCTATTCACTACCTCTGTCTGTCCATCTATCTGTGGATGAAAAGCTGAACTGAACTTCAAATCTATCTTTATCTTCTTCCAAAGTGTCCTCCAAAAGTATCCAACAAACTTTGTATCTCTGTCTGAAACTATACTCTTAGGTAATCCATGCAATCTCACAATCTCCTTGAAAAATAGATTAGCTACGTACACTGCATCAGTTGTCTTCTTACAAGCTATGAAATGAGCCATCTTTGAAAATCTATCAACCACTACAAATATAGAATCATCTCCTCTCTATGTCTTAGGTAATCCCATTACAAAATCCATACTTATGTCTTCCCAAGGTCTCTCCGGTACTGTCAAAGGTTTATACAAACCAGTGTTCTAACTACTCCCTTTTGCAACTTGACAAATTCTACAACTCTGCATAAATCTCCAAACATCCTTATGAATCTGAGGACAAAAGTAATTTTCACTTACCAAAGCCACTGTCTTATCAATTCCAAAATATCTTGCCAGTCCACCACTATGTTTTTCCACTTACTTCCTTTGAACAACATATCTTCTTGAATTCCTTACATGCTTTTCAAGGGTCTGCAAAATTAGTGTCTCACTCATAGATATTCTTCAATTCATCAAAACCCAACACTTCAACTCTCATCTCTGTCAACAAGTTTCTTCTCCTACTCAAGGCATCATCAACTTTATTTAATTTTCCACTCCTATGCTTCAACAAAAAAGTATAACTCTGAATGAACTCTACCCATCTCATATGTCTCTGATTCAACTTACCTTGACTATTCAAATACTACAAAGCGTGATGATCTATATACAACACAAACTCCTTAGGCAAGAAATAATGTCTCCACTTCTTCAAGGCTTGAATTATGGCATAGAACTCTTGATCATAAACTAAATATATTCTCCTTGCATCATTCAACTTCTCACTGAAATATGCTATTGGTCTACCCTCTTGACTTAACACTGCTCCAATTACATTTCCACTTGCATCACAATCTACTTGAAATACCTTATTGAAATCTAGTAATGCCAAAATAGGTTGCTCTATCACTTTTGCTTCAACAACTCAAAACTTTTATCTGCTCCTGATGTCCACTTGAAATCCTTTTGGTCACCTCTCATTGTCTCTATCATAGGGTTACACATTGAACTGAAATTCCTATTGAACTTCTGGTAGAAACTAGCCAAACCATGAAATGATCTAACCTCTCCAATGCTCTTCGAGATTGGCCATTTAACAATTGCTTTCACTTTCTCAGGGTCCATCTTCAATCCTTCTGCAGAAATCATAGATCCCAAATATACCAACTCTTCTTTCATGAAACTATACTTCTTCATGTTTATCAACAATTTCTTTTCTCTCAATCTCTACAAAACTTGTCTAATATGCCACAAATGTTCTTCTTTTGCCTTATTAAAAATTAGAATATCATCCAAGTACACAATCACAAACTTACCCAAGAATTTCTTCAAGACTTCATTCATCAATCTCATGAAAGTACTCAGTGCATTTGTCAATCCAAAAGGCATCACTAACCACTCATACAATCCTTCATTTGTCTTAAAAGTAGTCTTCCATTCATCACCTTCTTTGATCCTAATCTGATGGTATCCACTCTTCAAATCTATCTTTGTGAAATATCTTGCTCCACTCAAACAATCCATGATATCATCCATCCTAGGTAAAGGAAATCTATATTTAACTATAATCTTGTTTATTGCTCTAGAATCAGTACACATTCTCCATTCTCCATCTTTCTTTGGTGCAAGCACAATAGGTACTGCACAAGGGATCAAACTTTCTCTGATCAAACCTTTTCTCAACAGCTCTTGTATCTGTCTATTCAATTATTCATTCTTTGCCGGTGTCATCTGGTGTGCTGCTATGTTAGGCAAACTTGCTCCCGATATAAGATCCATGTGATGACTGATACTCCTTATAGGTGGTAATCCTTCAAGTACATTATCTAATATGATGTCTTCATACTCTGTCAGCAACTTTCTTATCTACTCCAGCTATTCTTCTTTAGTCTCTTTCTTCAATGCTTCAGGCTTCTTAGGAATCAAGGCATAACACATATTCTCATGTCTCAAATCATCCATAAATTTTCTTGCCTCTACCAAATAGATTCTAGCATTCCCACATACTTCACTCTTAGGGTCATCCTCCAAAGGAATCAAAGTAATTCTCTTTCCATTTTCTATTATAGTATATTTATTCTTTCTCCCATCATGTATTGCTTTTCTATCATACTGCCAAGGTCTACCCAACAAGATATGACAAACATCCATAGGCATAATATCACACAAGACTTCATCATGATAAGATCCAATATGAAATTTTACCAAACATTGTTCACTCACCAGCACCTTATGATCATCTTGAATCCATGCTATCTGATAGGGCTTAGGGTGTTTCAATCTTTCCAACTTCAGCTTAGTCACCACTTCCTCTGAAACTAGGTTATCCTGAACCACCACTATCAATCACAACTTTAGAACACTTACCTCTAGATTTGCATCTTGTTCTGAATAGACTTTTCCTCTATGATGGTTCATCATTTGTCTCTATTTGAAATAGTGCTCTTCTCATCACCAATGATTCTCCTTTCTCTGGATTGCCAACTGAACTAGGTGATCCAATAGGTTCTTCAACATAGGCTGCTCTTCCACTATTTTCTGTCTTCTTGCTTGTACTACCCTAATTACATTCAAATGCTCTATGTCCTTCACCTTCACACTTGAAACAAGTACCTCTAAATGTTTTCTTATCAAATCCTCTTCCTTCTCTTCTATATCCATCATTCTGGTATGCACTAGGGTTTCCTCTCTGGTAAAAATTTCTGCCATCTCATCGGTAAGCATTGTTATCTCTACCATCCTTCTTCAACAGGTTGTCAAACTTGTTCTACTCCACAAATGATTTGTCATATCCAGTAAATGAGATCCCTCTCTAAAATTTACCTCCTCTACCTTTCTGTCTCTGGTCATGTTTCTTATTCAGCTTCTCTTCAACTTTCAGTGTAAATTGATATGTTTCGTCTAAAGAGGTCATCCTTACCAAGCTTAGTTCTTCTTAAATGTTCAATCTCAGTCCATTGATGTATCTAGCCACTTTCTCCTTTCTCACTTCAGTATGTCCTGTTCTTATAATTATTTTATGAAATTCTTTAGTGTACTCCTTCACAGATTTCTACTTTTGTCTCAAGTTTTGCAATCTCTTCAATAGCTCCAACTCATAGTCAGCAGGTATGAACTGATTGTTCAACTTTGTCACCATCTAGTCCCACTTTGTAATCTTTTCCTTTCCTCTTCTGTTTCCAACTAAATTTCTTTCCACCATATAGCAGCATGTCCTTTCAACTTTGTCTTCGCAAATTTCACCTTCTCTAGATCTTCAATTTCCTCATATTCAAAGTATTCTTCCGTGTCATTTATCCAATCAATCAACTCTTTCAGATTCAAATTACCAGTATAGTTTGGTACATCCACTCTAGGTCTTTTTCCAATCTTCAAAATAGCTTGCAACATCTTTACTTGATCTGATTCTTCTTTTTCATGACCTTCTAGGGTTTCGCCAGTTTGTTTAATAGATTGAAATTCTTCTTAATCATCACTTTCAATATTAGGTCTAAGTGTCAATCCTCTTCGCCTATCTTCCTCAACAACATCCAAATGAATTTGCATTGTTCTCATCAATTCCATCATCTCATCCATTCTATTAGCCATTGTACCAATAGGAGGAACTCTATGCGGTGACATCTTCCTAAGATCAAGTGAAAACTACCTCAGGTCGGCAATCAGGCTACAAGGAACAACTGCCTCTCAATGGACAATCGGTTGCACACAAGTAACCTGCCTCAGATCAGTGATCTACTTACAACAAGATCTTACGTAATCCGCTTCGCCAATTCACTCCAAATAATCAAACTTTCGCTCTAATACGACTTGGTGTAGTCACAATAGGAAGGTTCATAGAATGAACTATCCAGATTGTGCAGCAAGAGTAAACGCAACAGAAACAACTCAAAGAATTGGAACAAATACAGATTCACTCATTTAGTATATCAGAGAATTCAAATACAATCTAGCCTGCAACATGCGGGCTTACAACTGGGCTCAAAGGCCTGATTACATACATGTACAAGATAAAGCTTTGAAGCTCCTTCATACAAAATCTGACTATCAAATCTTTCTATGTCCATATCTACTTTCCTAAGGATCTATTACATCAATATATATCAAGTCTGAAACATTAGATTCCTCTGCATCCGCCACAAGAGATTTGGAATTCTAATGAAGAGGTGTAACATGTGTTCTTCGATAGGTTAGACCTATCGGCTTGAGAATCCTTCTCCAAAAGATACAGTGAAGTGCGAACCTATGAGGAAGGTCAGCCACAAACCAAGGAACATTGTACAATGTATCACAAAGATCTGCAAGTTAGCCAATGCTCCCAATCCTTCTCCTTCAGCTGACTACTCATGACTATTAGAAAGCTCTGCACTAAGAAAATAGAGGATCTTCTGATAGCGATAACTTTCTGGTAACTAGTCCAAATACATTGAATTCTTGATATGATGAAGATGAATGAATGTAGATGCTAAGTCCAGATCTGTAGGATGTGAAATGCCAAAATTGGACCACAAGCTGAAACTACTTCTGAATGAACTGCCTGAACTGAACTAGAAAATGAAAGAACTAAAATGCAACAAACTGAAATGCAAATGTTTTTGGTTGATGCAAGATTACTCTTGATCTAGGATGCTCCTGCATTAGTGATCTTCGGAATCTTAATTTAATTGATACTTAGGACATATTTTGTTTGGATGCTTTGGCATATCATGATATGCACCAAAGTGTATAGGTGAATCTACATTAAAAAATTCCATGACAGGACCTCTAGGTGGAATTAAACAAAAGTTTGGCTGATTATGAGGATTTAGACAAAAATTCAATGGTCTGAATGTAGAAATGTTAGGACTTACTATGTTAGGTAGAACCAAAGGTTAACTTGGACTTGGAGGAGTATGTGATGAACTCCCTGTGTGAAAGATTCTAGGACTTAAGATTAAAGAATTATTTATACCTTTTTGTCATTTGTTAGGTAATTGTGCAAAAATATCCCCTAGATTTGAGCTAGACCTGGTCATGGGACAAGTGTTCTTAGCCAATTTGTACAAAGCTTACTTTAAATCATATTAGGTCCTCCTTCTAGTGCCAAAAACTATTGATGTGGATGTTATTCACACACAACCAGAGATAAAATTCACTTGAACTTTGTCTTATCTAGAAGAATATGGATAATTATTAGAAAATAGTTCTCAATTCCAAGTCTATGGTAATTAGGTCATGATTGTGTTGGACACACTCAATGTTTAATGTGAAACTGTTTGTTCAAGGGGCATTACGTGATTTAAATGGTCATTATTGGCTATTGTTACTTATTCTTTGTATATAACCTCAAATACTTCTAAAGTAATAGATTCTTTGCAACTATTTACAACTTTCAAGTTAAACTTTACATGACTTGCATAGAAACAAACTTTATATTTCAAACTTTATGAAAATCACCAAAGATATTTAGCATTTCCATTTATTTACCAAAACCTTTAACAATTTCCTTTGGATGACTGTGTTTTGGCTATTTATTTAAACTATTGGTAAAAAAATAAAAGATAAGGTTAGAGACATGATCTAAACAAATATGATGTTCTGCTACTCACGTGGACAAATTTTGATTACTTTGGACAATTCAGAAACAAATAAACTCTTATATTTTAATCTAGATCATTTCACGAATTCACATATAGTATTGTAATCTTCAAGGAAATATATCAAAAGAACACATAAATTGAATAACACTCTAGAATAGATACAAAAATTTAATGTTTGTATTCAATGATATATGTTAGCCATTTCACATTTACAATATTTCATGACTTTAATTTTCTAAATACATCAACAATATCATTAGAACTTAGAGATGTTTTTACAAATATAGTAAGGAAATAGGATGTTCCACATATTCCTTACTACAGACACATGCAAATTCTGGTTCAACTCATTATGTTCAAAGTATTTTCCTCAATCACTTCTCTTGCAAATTCTCTAGTAACTTTGCTATGTTAGCCGTGTGTACTAAAATATATAGACTAAGACCCCATGCTATGGTCACAAAACCATCAATGGTCCAAATTCAAAATATAATATCAACGGTAGGTAAGGACTAGCCCATGGTTGTAGCGGTCACTCCAAAATATCTTAGAAGAATATTCTTTCAAGCATAAAGATTCCTTTTAGAATCTTTTGAAATATTTGACTTTCACTTTGACCATTCCACTAGTACCAAATCATAAAAGAATATAACATGAAACAAACAGTGAACAAGTATTCTAATCCCTATCCCTAGTGTCTTCTACCTGTATATCCCATTTCTTCTTACTCATGTAGTGTGCATACCTTTCAACCATGATGGATATAGATGCATGACTTGTTTTTTGATAAGCATCCAAGGTATACTGTTGCATTTCCACACTTGTCTTCAATACTTGTGCTCTACTTTCTATATCCTCCATTCTTTTATGATACTTTTTAATCTTTGCACTCAGTTCCATTATCCTCTCCATTACCTCTTCATCCAATTTATTCACCAGATCCTCAATGCATGAATGGAAGCAGTTCTTGAACTCCTTTATAGTCGTACCTACATCATATACTTGAACTTGTGGACATGGATGTTTAACCAAATGTTCCACTATCTTTACATGTAATTTTAACAAATCTTGAGTAGTCCTTTCTAACTCTTGCACATTGATAAGAAAAGGCCTAAGTATACCTTATTTGAACTTTAGTTCCATCTTCCATTTTGGTATTTGAAACACAACTTGGGTAAGTGCAAGAAGATGGGGGGCTAAAAAGGGGTCTTAAGTGGCCACTTTTTTTCTGAAATCAAGAAATGCTAGCCTTGGATGAGAAATTGAGCATAGTTACACTCAAAATTTGAAGATGCAACCAAAACAATGTTCATAGTGCTCTGAGTCTACTTTCTAAACTACTATTTTTTTTTTAAATGGCATAGATTAAGGGGTTCAAAAGAGGGAGCCACAGAAATTGGTGTTGTTTCTGTCAAAAAAATATAACATAAAATGTTTTGTGGCTCCCTTAAAAGGTCAACTTTTTTTTGGTATTTTTAAAATCACTTCAGTGAGAAATTAGCTAATAGCATGTAGTTTATGCCTGATTTTTCTGATAATTTTTTTGATGAATATTTGATTTTTTACTAATTTTCAAAGTGGACACATCCTAAAAAATAGAATTTTGGCCGTACTACCCCTATAAAGTTTGAAAACTAATTGAAAATCATTTTTTTCTTTTTTTAATATGTGTAGAATGGAGTCTAGTTTCTAAATATGTAATTTTTTTGAAATTTCAATGAATAGTTAATTTACAACGAAAAAAAGACCAAATAGTGGTTTTTGCCCAAAAACAGACACACAAACAAAAGAAATTAAAGATGAAAGGCTTAACATTGTTAAAATGTGAAAAAAATCACATCGTCAAATAGTTAAGAGAAAGCCTAACATTACCTAGGTGTTTGATTTGTTTGACCTTGAAACACGTGCAAATATGAGGGTTAGCATGAACAAAATTATGTGAAAGCTTCAAGAATATGGAAAAACACGTCTATGGATGTTGAAAAGGCATTCCAAGCCTTTGGATTGGAAATCCAAAGCAAATCCCAAGCTCAAGGCTTGGGATTCCCAAAGCAAAACATAATGTGAGCGCGTTATAATGCACTCGCGTTATTGTTTTCTTTGCATTTTCCCTTTTCCGCAAAATCTTGTGTTGTTTGTCATGTTTTAAATAACACGAGCATGTTATAACGTGCTCACGTTATGTTCGCCTTCAATTTATTTATGTTCAAGGTTATTAATCATGTATGTATGTATGTATACCTATATCTATGTATGCATCTATGTATGCCTATATGTATGTATGTATAGTGTCAAGGGTAGAGGAGGGTAGAGATAAGAGTGAGCTAGATAGAGGGGGAGAGGGGTGGATAAGGATTGAGTGATTAAGGTTTAAGGTTGAGGGTTGAGGGTTTAGGGATAGGATTTAGAGTTTAGGGATAAGGGATTAGAGTTTAGGACCTTGAGGGATTAGGGTTTAGGGTTGAGGCTTTAGGGATAGCATTTAGGGTTAAGGGTCGAGGGATTAGGGTTAAGGTAGAGTGTTGAGGGTAGAGGGATTAGGGATAGGGTTTAGGATTGAAATTTTAGGGTTGAGGAATTAGGGTTTAAGGTATAGTTTTGAGGGTTGAGGGTTTAGGGACAGTGTTTAGGATTTAAGTTTTAAGTGTTGAGGGTTGAGGATTTAGGGTAGGGTTTATGGTTTAGGGATAAGGGATTAGGGTTTATGGTTTAGGGATTAGGATACCATAAATTATAATTAGGGATTACGGTTTATGGTTTAGGGACTAGGGATTAGGGTTTAGGGTTAAGGGATTAGGGTTTAGGGTTTAGGGATGTACAATTAAGGGGTACCATAAATAAACTAGAATTTAGGAAGGGTTGGGAAAATTTTGTGAATCATCATGAGTTGGAGATTAGAGATTTTGTTGTGTTCAAGTACATAACCAAGTCATAATTTAAGGTTAAGATATTTCAAAGAACAGGGTGTGTGAAAAACATCAATGCTCTTCGGCTTATGAATACCAACATTGATATAGATAAAAGATGTCCTTCTAATATAGTATGCAATTCAAGTGAACTGATGGGCAACAAGTTGTCAAATGAGTTGGTTTAATGGGTGTGCCTCCTTCTTCAAGGCCCAGGTGGGCAGGAGTGGGATGTACAATTAAGGGGTACCATAAAAAAACTAGAATTTAGGCAAGGTTGGGAAATTTTTTTGAATCATCATGGGCTAGAGATTGGAGATTTCGTTGTGTTCAATTACATATCCAAGTCATATTTTAAGGTTAAGATATTTCAAAGAATAGGGTGTGTGAAAAATATCAATGCTTTTTAGCTTATGAATACCAACATTGATACAGATAAAAAATGCCCTTCTTCTAACAGAGGATGCAATTCAAGTCAACCAATGGACAGCAAGTTGCTAATCTTGAATTGGTTTCTGATGAAGAAAACAATGATGTTGTTGAAGCAATGGAAGAAAATCGAAATTGTAAGTCTAATTTAATTTATTTCAACTTTCAAAGCAGGCATTTGAATTGTAGCTTTACCTAGAGGATTTGTATAATAAAAACTCAATTATGTTACAAGCCTTTCTTTAAAGAACCCTGGACATTATGGACCCTATTATCTAGAAAAGCACATGACAGTGAACTCTGCCCCACCTTTCAAATCAGATATTTACCTTTTTATTCAATGAAAATGAAGTCACGGAATGTAAATTGACCATGCATACTAGTAAGATCAAATTCTCTGCCTTCTATTCTTATTACTCTTACTTTATTAAGAGAAGAGTGTAAAAAAGAATGGGTTTAATTGTAAGCGAACATAAGGCAAAGCAGTTTTGTTATTACATTTTTCTGAGGGATCTCTATTAGTCTAATATAATGCAGTCTTCTATAATATGAACATATACATTTGTGTGAATGCTAAGCTTTAATCTAGTAGAGTATTAAATCAATGCAATCAGCTATTTATTGGGTTAAAATAACTTAGTTTTTGTAATGGTTTGGGAATGCAGGAGTTGCCAAAAATAGGTGAATGTCCTCTAAAATTAACAAGAGAAAATTTTTTAGTAGTTCTTGTGGATAGAGCCAGTAAACAATGGGAGATTATTTGCCTGTTTCATAACAATATACCTCCCCTAAGTGTGGGGTGGAGAACAAGAAACATAGATGTACCCCAATGCAAAGCTTTTCTCATAATGATCATCCTTTTGATTTCAACTATTAATTACTCACTATGAATGTACCATATGCAAAGCTTTTCTCATAGTGTGTACACTTATTGGCATAATGAACCCTAGATGGGCTAGAAAAACATGCCATATAACATTACTAACATTAAAAAAGTTCATAGCCATTTTTCTGACATATTCTTGCAACTCAGATATCTTTAAGAGAAGAGTGTCAAAAATGATGGGTTTAACAACCTAACATAAGGCAAAGCAGTTTTGTTGGGTTTAAGGTATAGTGTTGAGGGTATAGGGATAGGGTTTAGGGTTGAGGGATTAGGGTTTAGGGTTGACGGATTAGGGTTTAATGTTGAGAGTTGAGGGTTGAGGGTTGAGGGTTTAGGGATAGGGATGATGGTCATAAGATTAGGGTTAAAGTAGAGTGTTGAGGGTAGAGGGATTAGGGATGGGGTTTAGGGTTGAAGGCTTAATGATTGAGGGTTGAGGCTTTAGGGCTAAGGGTTAAGGGATTGGGGTTTAAAATATAGTGTTGCGCATCGACAGTTTATGGATAGGTTTTAGGGTTTAATTTTTAATGGTTAAGGGTTGAGGGATAGGGTTAAGGGTTTAGGGATAAGGGATTAGGGTTTAAGGTATAGTGTCAAGGGTTGAGGGCTTAGGAATAGGGATAGCATTTAGGGTTTAGGGATGAGGGATTAGGATTGAGGGTTGAGGGATTAGGGTTGAGGGTTGAGGGATTAGGGTTTAAAGTATAGTGTCGAGGGTTTATTGATAGTGTTTAGGGTTGATGGATTAGGGTTTAAGGTATAGTGTTGAGGGTTGAGGGTTTAGGGATAGGGTTTAGGTTGATGGATTAGGGTTAGGGTTAACAGATTAGCATTTTATGTCGAGGTTAGGGTTAGAGTGTCAAAGGTAGAGGGATTAGGGATAGGGTTTAGGGTTGAAGGTTTAAGGATTGAGGGTTGAGGCTTTAGGGATGAAGGTTTAAGGCTTAAGATATAGTGTCAAGTATTGAGGGTGTAAGGATAGGGTTTAAGTTTTAAGGGTTAAGGGTTGAGGGATAGGGATTAGAGTTTAAGGTATAGTGTTGAGGGTTGATGGTTTAGGGATAGGGTTTAGGTTTGAGGGATTAGGGTTTAGGGTTGATGAATTAGGGTTTCATGTTGAGAGTTGAGGGTTAAGGGTTTAGGGTTTAGGGATAGGGTTGATGGTCAAGGGATTAGGGTTAAAGAAGAGTGTCGAGGGTAGAGGGATTAGGGATAGGGTTTAGGGTTGAAGGTTTAAGGATTTTGGATTGAGTCTTTAGGGATGAGGGTTAAGGGATTAGGGTTTAAGATATAGTGTTGAGCATGTAGGGATAGGTTTTTGGGTTCAAGTTTTAAGGGTTAAGGGTCAAGGGATCAGAGTTAAGGGTTGAGGGATTAGGGTTTGATGTCGAGGGTATAAGGGTTGAGGGATAGGGTTTATGATTTAGGGATAAGGGATTAGGGTTTAAGGTATAGTGTCGAGGGTTGAGGGTTTATTGATAGTGTTTAGGGTTGAGGGTTGAGGGATTAGGTTTTAGGGTTGATGGATTAGGGTTTAAGGTATAGTGTTGAGGGTTGAGAGTTTAGGGATAGGGTTTAGGGTTGACGGATTAGGGTTTAGGGTTGATGGTTAGAGTTTAATGTCAAGGTTAGGGTTAGAGTGTCAAGGGTAGAGGTATTAGGGATAGGGTTTAGGGTTGAATGTTTAAGGATTAAGGGTTGAGGCTTTAGAGATGAGGGTTTAAGGCTTAAGATATAGTGTCAAGACTTGAGGGTGTAGGGATAGGGTTTAAGTTTTAAGGGTAAAGGGTTAAGGGATAGGGATTAGGGTTTAAGGTATAGTGTTGAGGGTTGATGTTTTAGGGATAGGGTTTAGGTTTGAGGGATTAGGGTTTAGGGTTGATGAATTAGGGTTTAATGTTTAGAGTTTAGGGATGAGCGTTGAGGGTTAAGAGTTTAGAGATAGGGTTGATGGTCAAGGGATTAGGGTTAAAGAAGAGTGTAGAGGGTAGAGGGATTAGGGATAGGGTTTAGGGTTGAAGGTTTAAGGATTTAGTGTTAAGGCTTTAGAGATGAGGATTAAGGGATTAGGGTTTAAGATATAGTATCAAGTGTCGAGCGTGTAGGGATAGGTTTTAGGGTTCAAGTTTTAAGGGTTAAGGGTCGAGGGATCAGAGTTAAGGGTTGAGGGATTAGGGTTTGACATCGAGGGTATAAGGGTTGAGGGATAGGGTTTAGGGTTTAGGGATAAGGGATTAGGGTTTAAGGTATAGTGTCAAGGGTTGAGGGCTTAGTGATAGTGTTTAGGGTTGAGGGTTGAGGGATTAGGTTTTAGGATTGATGGATTAGGGTTTAAGGTATAGTGTTGAGGGTTGAGGGTTTAGGGATAGGGTTTAGGGTTGACGATTAGCATTTAATGTCGAGGTTAGGGTTAGAGTGTTGAGGGTAGAGGGATTAGGGATGGGGTTTAGGGTTGACAGTTTAAGGATTGAGGGTTGAGGCTTGAGGGATGAGGGTTTAAGGCTTAAGATATAGTTTCAATTGTTGAGGGTGTAGCGATATGGTTTAAGTTTTAAGGGTTAAAGGTTGAGGGATAGGGGTTAGGGTTTAAGGTATAGTGTTGAGGGTTGATGGTTTAGGGATAGAGTTTAGGTTTGAGGGATTAGGGTTTAGGGTTGATGAATTAGGGTTTAATGTTGAGAGTTGAGGGTTGAGGCTTGAGGCTTGAGGGTTGAGGTTGAGGGATAGGGTTAATGGTCAAGGGATTAGGGTTAAATAAGAGTGTCGAGGATAAGGGATTAGGGTTTAAGGTATAGTATCGAGTATGTTGAGGGTTTAGGAATAGCGATAGCATTTAGGGTTTAGGGATGAGGGATTAGAGTTGAGGGATGATGGATTAGGGTTGAGGGTTGAGGGATTAGGGTTTAGGGATAAGGTTTAGGGTTGAGGGATTAGGGTATAAGGTATAGTGTTGAGGGTTGAGAGTTTAGGGATAGGGTTTAGGGTTGACAGATTAGGGTTTAGGGTTGACGGTTAGAGTTTAATGTCAAGGTTAGGGTTAGAGTGTCGAGGGTAGAGGGATTAGGGATAGGGTTTAGGGTTGAAGGTTTAAGGATTGAGGGTTGAGGCTTTAGGGATGAGGGTTTAATGCTTAAGATAGTGTCAAGACTTGAGGGTGTAGGGATAGGGTTTAAGTTTTAAGGGTAAAGGGTTAAGGGATAGGGATTAGGGTTTAAGGTATAGTGTTAAGGGTTGATGTTTTAGGGATAGGGTTTAGGTTTGAGGGATTAGGGTTTAGGGTTGATGAATTAGGGTTTAATGTTGAGAGTTCAGGGTTGAGGGTTGAGGGTTGAGGGTTTAGGGATAGGGTTGATGGTCAAGGGATTAGGGTTAAAGAAGAGTTTAGAGGGTAGAGGGATTAGGGATAGGGTTTATGGTTGAAGGTTTAAGGATTTGGGGTTAAGGCTTTAGGGATGAGGGTTAAGGGATTAGGGTTTAAGATATAGCATCAAGTGTCAAGCATGTAGGGATAGGTTTTAGGGTTCAAGTTTTAAGGGTTAAGGGTCGAGGGATCACAATTAACGGTTACGGGATTAGCATTTGATGTCGAGGGTATAAGGGTTGAGGGATAGGGTTTAGGGTTTAGGGATAAGGGATTAGGTTTTAAGGTATAGTGTCGAGGGTTGAGGGTTTAGGAATAGGGATAGCATTTAGGGTTTAGGGATGAGGGATTAGGGTTGAGGGTTGAGGGATTAGGGTTGAGGGTTGATGGATTAGGGTTTAAGGTATAGTGTTGAGGGTTCAGGGATTAGGGATAAGGTTTAGGGTTGATAGATTAGGGTTTAGGGTTGATGGATTAACATTTAATGTCAAGGTTAGTGTTAGAGTGTCGAGGGTAGAGGGATTAGGGATAGGGTTTAGGGTTGAAGGTTTAAGGATTGAGGGTTGAGGCTTTAGGGATGATGGTTTAAGGCTTAAGATATAGTGTCAAGTGTTGAGGGTGTAAGGATAGGGTTTAAGTTAAGGGTTAAGAGTTAAGGGATAGGGATTAGGGTTTAAGGTATAGTGTTGAGGATTGATGGTTTAGGGATAGGGTTTAGGTTTGAGGGATTAGGGTTTAGGGTTGATGAATTAGGGTTTAATGTTGAGAGTTGAGGGTTGAGGGTTGAGGGTATAGGGATAGGGTTGATGGTCAAGGGATTAGGGTTAAAGAAGAGTGTCAAGGGTAGAGGGATTAGGGATAGGGTTTAGGGTTGAAGGTTTAAGGATTTAGGGTTAATGCTTTAGGGATGAGGGTTAAAGGATTAGGGTTTAAGATATAGTGTCGAGTGTCGAGCATGTAGGGATAGGTTTAGGGTTCAAGTTTTAAGGGTTAAGGGTCAACAGATTAGAGTTAAGGGTTGAGGGATTAGGGTTTTACGTCGAGGGTATAAGGATTAGGGATAGGGTTGGAGAGTTTAGGGATAAGGGATTAGGGTTTAAGGTATAGTATCGAGCCCATTGAGGGTTTAGGAATAAGGATAGCATTTAGGGTTTAGGGATAAGAGATTAGAGTTAAGGGATGATGGATTAGGGTTGAGGGTTGAGGGATTAGGGTTTAGGGTTAAGGGATTAGGGTTTAAGGTATGGTGTTGATGGTTTAGGGATATGGTTTAGGGTTGTGGGATTATGCTTTGACATTGAGGGTTGAGGGTTGAGGCTTTAGGCTTTAGGGTTTAGGGATAGGGCTGAGGGTCGAGGGATTAGAGTTAAGGGTTGAGGGATTAGGGTTTGACATTAAGGGTTGAGGGTTGAGGTTTGAGGGTTGAGGGTTTAGGGATAGGGTTGAGGGTTGAGGGATTAGGGTTAAATTAGAGTGTCAAGGGTACAATGATTAGGGATAGGGTTGGAGGGTTTAGGGATAAGGGATTAGGGTTTAAGGTATAGTATTGAGCCTGTTGAGGGTTTAGGAATAGGGATAGTGTTTAGGTTTTAGGGATAGGGTTTAGGGTTGAGGGATTCAAGTTAAGGGTTGAGGGATTAGGATTTGATTTTGAGGGTTGAGGGTCAAGGCTTTAGGGTTTAGGGATAGGGTTGAGGTTTGAGGGATCAGAATTAAGGGTTGAGGGATTAGGGTTTGCTATTGAAGGTTGAGTACATTGAGGTTTGAAGGTTGAGGGATTATGGTTAAAGTAGAGTGTCGAGGGTATAAGGATTAGGGATAGGGTTGGAGGGTTTAGGGATAAGGGATTAGGGTTTAAGTTATAGTATCGAGCCAGTTGAGGGTTTAGGAATAGGGATAGTGTTTAGGGTTTAGGGATGAGGGATTAGAGTTGAGGGTTGAGGGATAAGGTTTAGGGTTGAGGTAGACAAGGAATGACTGAGAGACATAGAGAGGGTAGAGGTAGAGAGGTGAGGGGGAGAGATAAGTGAGATATAGAACATGAGCTAATGGAACTAGAGGTGAGATATTGTAAAGGTGCTATCGAAGGTGAGATAGGCACAAATATTTATGGATCAATCTATAGTAGGACAAAATGCGAGCGCGTTATAACGCGCTCACATTTTGTCCTTCTATAGAAATGGTAAAAAAGTGTTGATCCCCATGTTCTAGGCCCACATGCTCTATTTTCATGCTAATTATGCGCATGCTCCGACAAAAAAGAAGATAACGCGCTCACATTTTGTCCTACTATAGAAATGGTAAAAAAGTGTTGATCCCCATGTTCTAGGCCCACATGCTCTATTTTCATGCTAATTATGCGCATGCTCCGACAAAAAAGAAGTGCTTTCATGCTGTTGGGAAGTTCACATGCAGGATTTTACACATTCTACCACCTTTGCATGATCTTTCCACCACCATTTATGCTTTTCCAACTTGAGAAGGAGGAAATAACATAGTTTTCACACCAAGTTTGATATATATCTATTCAATTTTCAATTTTTGTAGTGTTGCAATGTTAATTGTGATTCAATTTTAGGAATTTAACATTATAGATTGGTTAATAGTATTGTTGTTAGTAATTATATTTGAGTGTTATTTAATTTAACATTAAAAAGGAAGCAAATGGTGAAAAACTCAAATTGTTGAGGAGTTTGATGCAAGAAGGAAAAAAAAATAATTGGGTACTCTCTCCATTCGAATCTTCATTTTTTAGGTATGTCAAGTCTTTACATGCATGTTCTTTACATTTTCCTTAATTCTATTTGAATTACTTTATCATGTTTTATCATACATGATTAAAATAGACACATTCCCAATCAAGAAAGCAACCTACAATCTCATATGATGCCATGTATATTTTCTACACTTGGGCTCTTTAATAATTATGTGTAATAAACAGACCTTAACATACCATGATGTCAAACTATACAAGAATAAATCCTTACAACATAATAAAAATATATTCCCACTATTATCTTGTCATATTAACAAGTTAAAATACAAATGAATAGGTGCCAGGATCATACAAGTATGCACATGACATGATGATTTGTATGCACATATCTTGGGCTAGGACATTCCTTATGCACCTATTCATGATGATTTATACATGCACATGACACAACAATTGTTGTCTATTCCTTCACAAGCCACCCAAATCCTAGTATCCCTAGTACCAACAAAACACCTTCTCAATTCTAAATCCTAGTAGCCCTAGTAACAACAAACATGTCAAATTGGGTATGCCTTAACCTTTTCAAGCATGAAGTCCCATGTACTCTTTTCATGGCTGCAATAATTTTTTTTGTATGCTTTGTACCTATTTTGGTTGAGTGATATTTACTCTTTTACATGATGATTGTATGTGCATTTACTATGAAGGGTTGAATGACATATATTTTAGTTATTTGTATGGATTCATTTCTTAGGAACTAATATTGGTCTCTTTATCATGCTACAGACAAATTCTCCATCATGTCAAGGAAATGATCAAGAATTAAACCAACACAAGAAGAGATAGAAGCTAAGAATGCAAAGAAATCAGTGGCTATGAGGGAACTTCATGAGAAGAGGAAATTGGACATGATAAATGAAGACATGCCAATTGAAGAGGAACCACAACCATCACAAAGAGATATGGTATTGGCAGCACAAAGAATGAATGCAAAAACTTTGTGCTACGAGAGATTTGAATACCATAGTTGGAGACATGCCCTCTACCGCAAGTCGACATGTACGGACACCATCTACCACACCTCAAGTTGAGAGTACATCATCATGCACATGTGATGAAGGAGGTACGCCATCATTCCCACCTCAACCTCAAGGTATGTCATCTATTCCATCTTCGATTGAAGGTATGCCATATAGCCCATCTCATTTAAATATTGATGAAATTCCTAATGTTGAGATGAATTTATATAACTTAACACCACCTATAATTTTGCATATAAATCCAAGTATTTGATTGATATTGGTGAGAATATTTTGTAGCCAATGGAAGGTAAGATTCCAAAACACACTTGTAGAAGATATGCTTATAAAACTTGGAGATTGTTCTTTGAAAAGTTAAATGAGACTGCAAGATGTCAACTATTCCTTGAAATGATGCGAAGTATAAAGTATAGGTCCATCATGAAGATTCTTGGGTTGAGAACATTAGAGGCTTCAAGTGAAAAATCTATTGTCAATAATCTAATGAGTGCATATGAGAGTGTTGGTAACACGTCACACACAAAAGATAGTAATGCAACATGGCATGTGATTACATTGACTATAGTAAGTAGTCAAACGAGGAAAGCTCGTCTCATTAGAAAGATGAGTCAAGAATTAAGAATTAATAGGAAAACTTTATCAAGAGCCTTTGGAAGACACCAAAGAATTGAGGACACTAATGCCAATGAATTATGGGAATTCTCAAGGAGACTACCATGAAAAGATAAACCAATTGTTGAAGCATTGATATCACTAATTGAAGACTTTTGGAAGAATTACACAAGGGTATCTTCGAATCAAAGGGATGTGGTAAGAAGGAGAATTGATAGTCAAAACCGTGAGCCACATCCAAAGTATTTTTTGGATGAGACTCAAACACAGTTTTATGGTAAATTTCTAGAGAAGTATCTTCAAATTAAAATTTGTCAAAGATATTTTGAAATGCTAAAACCTTTCTATGTCAAGATAACTCACACACGCACTACTTGTTGTTGTAGATTACATATTGAATTTTCTAACCATTTTGATGTTTATAGGTCTATATGTTTAGATATGCATACTAACAATGTTTTGCAGGGTTGTGCCATACGTACCCCACCAACATCTTCAAGAGACTTCATGTCAAGAATTTTATCTAAAAGAGAGGAAGGTCAAATATTCTACAAGAAATTATGCTTGGATGGCACACATCATCATTGCGGTGGCTTGCAACATTTGCCAATATGTGAACATATGGAAAGAACACATGCGTTTGGAAATGAACTAGTAGAGTTTGGCAAGTATAAAACAGTGCCATACAATACAAAAGATGGTAAAGAAGCAAAGAGGTGTGAATTGGTTATTGAAAATATTCCATTGTATCAGTTTATGCCTATATTTTGTGATAGCATAGTGTATGAGTATGTAAGACATGCCCATAGAGCTTGATGGTTGGACTTGCAATTCAAGTTATGCAAGGACACATTTTTGGTTGGTAGCATTGTTTAAGTCATCAAATTTGCAAAGAACTACAGTCTACAGCCACAGCGTGAGGTGTAATCACAATATTACAACTCCACACAGGTTTCTATATTTGTGCACATCGCATTCATCCATGCAAATGATAGTATAGAGGATGACAGAAAGATCATAAGGGAGTATAATTTCTATATTAGTGATGATCGCACGCATTCTATGGAGTTTGTGCAAGGTTGCTTTTAGGTGTTCTAAAATGATTTGGCTAGAAGGGGCATATCATTTAGTCAACATATCATATGGTCTGATAACTGTGCGTCACAATTCAAGAACTCATGGAATTTCTATTGGCTAAGTAGGAGGCATAATTTTATAGGTATTCAACATATGTGGAACTTTTGTGAGGCTGAGCATGGAAAGGGGGAGCATGATGGTGCAAGAGAATGTATCAAAAGAGCCATAGCATGAGAAGAGTTAAAGTATAAAGACAATGCAAAGTTGACAGATACAAAATCAATTGTCAAGTGGTGTAATGCTTCTATGGGTCCAAGTAATGAAGGTAAGTGTTCAGTTCATAGATTTTTTTGGTTGATAGATGATACTAACATTGCACCATATGAGGACTGTTGTACACTGACATGATCAAATGAGATGCACTCTTTCAGAAGCTCAATTGCAGCTTCATCGAGTATCCATACGTGAAAGATGTCATGCTTTTGTTCTTCCTGTATAATTCAAACCTGGGATGAGTGCGAGTCAAAGGAGTGGGTTGATGAATGGCAGTTAAGTTATCTTAGCCCAATTGACATGTATTAACCCCCGACGGCACTGAAACTAACACAGATGGAATCATCAGTTGACTTTGACCACATATCAGATCTAGTTCAACCAGGTAATATATCTATTTGCATAGTTTTTGAAATTCCTAGTGTCATCTGACTTTGTAGTGTTTTTGTAATGTTGACTAATTTCATTTAATTTGCTACACATATCAATGTAGGGCATGTATATGCAGTTATTGCAAATGAAGATAATGAAGAGGGAACATATTATTACTTATGTCATTGTGTTGAGGCCAAAAATAAATTGAAGGCCCCAGTTACAGATGGAGAAAACATCGAATACCCTACAGGCTTAGTGGTTATTACTGAAACATGGTTTAGAAGGTACCCACATAAGAGTGTTATTGTTTGGCTGTTTCAAAACTTTGACATGCATCAGAAGATTCTTCATTACACAAACCTTGTCGTGGCATCTAATGTTCATTTGATATAGTATCAGGTTAGACCTTTGAACAAAATCTTGTGGAAGTTGCGTGAGTCTGACCATGAAGCAATACTTGACACAATAAAGAGTAGAGCATACCTGGATGGTTCATTGGATTAATTTGTGAGTATTCACATTGATTTTGTAAAGTCATGTTACATTGATTTGTAAGTATGCATATTGATTTGTAAGGTTTGTCTTTTTTTATTTCCTACTGCACTTTTACACATATACACATTTTAACATCATCATGTTATGCTTCATGGGGTTAGACCTAAGTGATGGATGAAGTTGATCCTGAGAATAATGTATAAAATCTAGGTAATGTATAAAATATAGGTGTCTCTAGGTGTCTTGGTTTCTAACTAGATAATAGGTGTCTCTAATTGTGATGTAGAGGCAATGGGATAGTTGGAGGATGGCAAACTAGACAAGGTTTCCTTATGCTCTAAAGCCCAAATTTCATGATCATTATACAAAAGTGGGAACAGTAGTTAGAGACTCTGAATTCTTCATGGAAAAGGTGATTTTAGATGCTATGGGACCCATTCCAATCATTGCCAAAGGAAGACCAAACTCAAGATTAACACTTCCTTCACAAACCCAGGAAATAGCTTATAACGCTAAAAAAAGAATAGTCCTAATAACTTTTGATACAGATCTTCAAACATAGAACTTGGACAATCAGTAGATACCCATTTGGACTCCCTATCACATATCCAAAACTGGGTATAGGTTGTTTTGGATGATATACCCTAACCTATAACTCCTCTCAATAACCTAGAGCCCCAATTAGGCCTAAAATACAAAGAGACCCCCCTTAAATTCACACACAAAACTCAACCAATGACTTGAGCACTTAGTATTCATGCCAAAACTATAAATTTTGTGGGTTTTATCATCCTACAATCTGTTGCTCCCAAAAATACCACTATGGTTCCTTCTTTATGTCTCTAAACATCACCTAACACATGGTTTTGTTAGGTTTCCTCAAAGAAAACTTCTTCTCCTTAGATTTCATGCCAAAAAATCATCATAGCATACTAGAACAGACCTACTACAACCCATTCCACTGATCAAAAGTAAATCAAATCAGTGGAATGGCCAAAAAATGCATGATTATTACCAAACCCCTAGATAAGGGTTTCTTAAACTATTTTTAGGAGAATGAGTCTTATTCTACTCTAGAATTGTTTCAAGATGCTAAAATAGATGCAAATGAATGTCAACTCACTCTAGTTTCATGTCACAACCATAGTCCTTCAGTTGCACTAATGGTGCAGGGGCACCTACGTTGTCATGCCTCCAAGAGGGGTCAAAAAATAAAATTTTGTTTTGATTGAGTCAATTGTATATAATAAGGTCTTCTAAGACCATTTCATTTCTTTTTAAGTCACTTTGGGTCATTTAGAGTTAGCTTGAGTCTTTGAGTCCTGTTGCAAAAAAATGTCAATGTTGTCAAGTTACATAAAGCAACTTTTGTATTTTTGGTGTCCTGCTCCTGATGTGACCAAATTGATAGTTCCAATGCATCTGGATGGGTACATTTAGGCTAGGCATGGTTTTTTTTTCACCCAAACATGTCGAAACAGTCTGAGCTACATTGTACTGACGATATCCCTAAAGAGTCCAAAGTATAAAAAGGCAGCAATCTTTGATGAGATGTTACTCAAAAACTGTGTCACTTAGAAACATTCCCTCTAAGGAAACATGATCATGTAGAGTGCCTCTACAATAACCTCTCTCATTTTTTTATATCTCTGAGGCATTTGCCCATGGTGAAAAGTTTTCTGCTGCCCCAAAAATCATCAGAAGGAGGTAGTGTAAAGTTGCAAAGGGGTGTAACTTTCGTCCTGCTCTTGATGCAACCAAACTAACTATTCCAACACGTCTGGATGGGTACATTTACACTAGGCATGGTCTTTTTTTTCACCCAAACATGTCGAAACAGTTTGAGCTACATTGTACCGATGATATCCCTAAAGAGTCCAAAGTGCAAAAAGGTAGCAATCTTTGATGAGATGTTACTCAAAAAATGTGTCACTTAGAAACATTCTGTCTAAGGCAACATGATCATGTAGAGTGCCTCTACAATAACCTCTTTCAATTTTTTATATCTCTGAGACATTTGCCTATGGTGAAAGGTTTTATGTTGCCCCAAAAATCATCAGAAAGACGCAATGTAAATTTGTAAAGGGGTATAACTTTCATCCTACTCCTGATACGACCAAACTGACTATTTCAATGCATTTGAATGGGTACATTTACACTAGGTATGGTCCTTTTTTCACCCAAACATGTCGAAACAGTCTGAGCTACATTGTACCGATGATATCCCTAAAGAGTCCAAAGTGCAAAAAGATAGCAATCTTTGATGAGATATTAATCAAAAACCATGTCACGTAGAAACATTCCATCTGAGGCAACATGATCATGTAGAGTGCCTCTACAATAACCTCTCTCAGTTTTTTATATCTCTGAGGTATTTTCCCGTGGTGAAAGGTTTTCTGCTGCCCCAAAAATCATCAGAAGGAGGCAGTGTAAAGTTGTAAAGGGGTGTAACTTTCATCTTGCTCCTGATGCGACCAAACTAACTTTCCAACACATTCAGATGGGTACATTTATGCTAGGAATGGTCCTATTTTTCTCCCAAACATGTCGAAATAGTCCGAGCTACATTGTACCGATGATATCCCTAAAGAGTCCAAAGTGCAAAAAGGCAACAATCTTTGACGAGATGTTACTTAAAATCCATGTCACTTAGAAACATTTCATCTAAGGCAACATGATCACGTAGAGTGCCTCTACAATAACCTCTCTCATTTTTTTATATCTCTGAGGCATTTGCCCTTGGTGAAAGGTTTTCTGCTACCCCAAAAATCGTCAGAAGGATGTAGTGTAAAGTTGCAAAGGGGTGTAACTATCGTTCTGCTCCATGATGCAAGTTTTAAGTTGATTTCCTCCAAGGCACCAATGTGAGGTTGTTTTGATGGCAAAGAGTGCCTTGATTCATGATGTTGAATCTCCTTCCTCCTAGGTGCCAAAATGGATAGTTTAGACAAGAAAAGGCGCCTTAGTATACTTAGCTCATTTCTTGGCAATTTGATGGTTTCAATCACTTTTTCAAACCTATAGGAGACCATTTTATACTTAGGCACTAGGTCTTAGGATTTAGAACATCTTCCTTCAAGGTGCCAAAATGAGGTTATTTAGACACAAAAGTGTGCCTCCATACAAGATGCTTATTCTCCTTTCACTTAGGTGCTCATTCATGATGATCCAAGTGACAATAGGTGCCTAGACTTCCTTTGGTAAGATTTAGTCATTTTGAAGGTTCTAACACTAGGTATTATAGTTGGAAGTGATTTGAAGTTCATTTTCCTCTAGGTGGAGACAAAAAAGGTGCTAGGATTCTTTTGACGATTTTCAAAGTCTTCCTAAGTTATATTATGTTATATTAACCCTTAGGCACAAATGGATGATCTAGGATGACTCTAGGCGCATATCCAAGGTGATATTTTTCTAGGCACAATCTTCACTAAGTTTAGACTTCACTTTACATCAAGGCGCCAAAATGGATAGTTTAGAGAGGCAAAAATGTGCCTAGAGGTATGATGCTCAGTTTGATGTGTTTGATGAACTTTGATAATCAAGATGAATTTCCTCCCTTAAGGCGCCCTCCTTTATACTTTGAAACATCCTCTCAATATCAAAGTGCAATTTTGAGGTTGTTTGGATGATGAAAGGTGCCTTGAGTTCTAGGCGGAGTTTTGAGGTTGTGTAAGTAGAGAAATGTGCCTAAGGTATTAAAGCAAATTTGTGCCTAAAACTGAAAATCCCTGAGGTATGACTTATGGAAGCCTATAGCCCCAATGTTATGTTGCATACTAAAATTAGGTAATACTCAATGTAATCTCATAACCACAATGGTCATCAAGTGCTCATAAGCATATGATTTTGACTATCTTATTCAAAACAACAAACATACTCTTTGCATCCCAATATGGTATAATAACAAGAAATTAAGAAATATGTTCAATTGACCAACTCATAAAGAATATGGATCAGCATACTCATTTGAATATTTTCAATTGAGCAACTCATAAAGAATATTAATATTTTCTATTCAACATAATGATTCATTTTTTTTTTTAAATACAACTTTCATCTTTTAGTTCCAAAATGAGGTTTAGGTGATACTTGAATAACAATAGCTAGCTTATTAGATCAACAAACATTTTATGTAATACAATTGGACTTTAAATATTTGAAGTAGCCATCTACAAATATCCATTCAAACGTGGATTTATAATGCAAGTATGGATGCCATCAATAAAAAAGATTTGTATTAACCAAATATCCATATAGGCATACATCAATATCTGTTGATATAAGTATAACATATATACAAAATAGCCATTTAGGCTTACAAGAATTCCATATAGGCATACAATGTCAACTATATATAATACAAAATATATGTCCACAAATGCCATATAGGCATACAACAAAGGAACAAAATAAAAAGTCACTCCCCTCTGGCTGGTGAAGAGAATAGATCATGGGCAGCCTTTGATCTTCTAGGGGATGGAGACGCACATGTGGGTGGTCTACTATGAACCTGAGGGCTGCTCCTCCTATTTAGTTCTTCCTGCATCTTTAGCTGTTACAATAAAAAGTATAGACATTAATATATAGACATTACATGTTATAAAAAATGAAACATTTAACAAAATAATCACTTACCGCTACCATATAATCTATCTCCTCACTTGCCTCAGTAGCAGGAATAGGCCATGGTGATGTCATGTCCTATAGAAACCATCTCGATATAAATTAAACTTCAAATCAATAATCTTTTGATTTTTTAAAAATAAACAACTATAACAATGAATGTAAATTGAAATCTACTAATCTGCCTCATACCCCTGTCAATGCCATGGAGTTATGAATCGCAGAGGTTACACCATGCTCCATTGCCCTATTGACATCGGGAGGTGTCTCCGCAGCCTACATCATCTGAAAATAAAATATCATTATTCAATTATGAAAACTATAATAGTGATGCAAATCATGGCTCCTAACATACACACATGTTCATCTAAACATGGAAATACACACAATAAAGCACACAAGTCACATACAAAAATCTAGTAAGTACAATTCATTCATTAAACTATTTATTTTATTACCTCCATGAAGCTTTGAAGTCCACCATCGCTGGTAGGTGTTGCCATGAAATCTCTAATATTAACCTATTCAACATCCAAAATTAGATATTAGAATACCATTCATATAACGATGCTATTCACATGTAATATTTATAATTGTTTACTAGTTACATACGCCGATAGTAGATGATCTAGTGTAATATGCAGGTGGAGAACCACTGAAAACTACATCAACGCTATGACTCTAGAATTTCATTAAAATCATCAAACTAAATTAGTTAATCTTGCATTTCAAAAATAAAATTTAATAAATTAAATTCAATAAACTTGCTAATATTTACCTGAGTATCAAGGCCGAAAGTCTCACTTAGGAGGGTATCTATCATCACCATCTGCTCGGCTGCAGATGTAGCCTGTGCACCTGCGTCCTGAATATCCATGGGGTCATAACCACAGGCTGACCCGCAAGTTTGACAAGCATGGGGTGGGACCCTACTCCTCACACTATTTCCCAACCCACTCTGTGCTACAGGACTGGCATGCTCTATGATGCTCTGGGTCAAGGCACTAATGGACTGAAGTGTATCGACCTCAACACTATCCTTCACAATGGAAGGGATAGAAACATGCTCATGGGCTAGTCTACTAATTACTCGTCTCACTGCCCACTGTGGGTCAACACGTGCCCCTGGTCTATCTTGTGTTGACCCCCCACCTCTACCCTGGAAGTCCGGCATATCAAAATAGTTTGGCACTTTATTGAGGACAAACTCACAGTAGAGTTTCCTCAAAAAGTATTGCGGGACCTCATTATTATTGCATGGAGGATGGTAAAAAACCATCCACCACCTCTACCCAAAATTGTCCCTTATCACTTGGAATGGGTGGAGGTTGATTTGTTTGTGGGTTTGTGAAAATTGAACACAAGTCTAATTTTGTAATTTGTAATTTTTTCACATCTTGGTATGACAACTTGTCTACATAATAGTCTCTAAACTCTCTCCTGTTGTCTGACCAACTAGATATTTGCTTGCTAATTGAATCTATGCTTGATAACATAGATTCAAAAGATTCAGCAAGCGTGGACCTATGCAAGGTTGAAGTGGAAGGATCTTTCAACCTTGCAATTATATCTTCAATTTCTTTTTTGTTGTTTTCAATTTGCCCCATTATATTTTCTTGTGTTCCAGGGGCATGTTGAGGAATGGATGGAGGAGGTTGTTGTTCCGTAGGTATTTCCTCCTCAGGATTTTGTGGATTTTGAGAAGGAGGAGGAGGAGGTGCATTAACATTTCCTAACAATTAATGAAATTTAAATAAAAAATCAACTCAAACCTACCTATTTAGAAACAAATTCAAACAAAAAAATAAATAAAACTCACTCCTTTGGCATGCTCAACGTCATGGCGGCATTTTGGCAATGAATTGGTAAGATTTTGGTGTTGAATTGACTTTTCCAAAACACTAGCGCGCTTCCTAGGGTTTGTAGGCTGCGGGTATAGAGGAGAAAAAAGAAATGAAATGAGATAGATAAGCTTTTTTTAAAAATTTATAATAAGTAATAATGTGCTCACGTTATAACGTGAGTGCGTTATGCATTAATTTTTTTTAATACAATTTGGCCACTTTTTGGCCCCCCATCTTTTTGCACTTACCCACTTGTAAAGTTATAACACCCTCATTAACCAATGACTGTGTATGTCCTTCCAGAGTATTGAGTTTCTTTAACTCATCCCTAATCTACAATATTCTTGCTTGACATCTTTGTATAATGTTAGCACAATTATTTTTATCAGTTAATGTAATGTTCCAATTTCCAATTGCAATTTTTATTACTTCTTCTCCGTTTTGAATAAATGTCTTGACATAGTCTGCCAGCATGTTAGCTTCATGCTTTTTATTTTCTATTTCTCCTATTTGTTCCTTAGATAAAATAGTCCAATCAGAAGATAATTTTGGTAAATTCTATGTAGGATCAAATATTCCTTGAATAAATTGTTGTAGCTGGACAATTTGCCCCTTCAAATACCCTATTGTTTGTTTATCCTTTCTCATTTTACTAGCAGTTAATTTGGTCATCTCCTATAATTCTTCAATATGTTGTTGCTTATTCACATGACCAAGATTAATGCTAATGACATTATACTCTTCCATTCCTATTTCTCCCTTTTCTTTATCTGCTTGTGGAACTGTCATTTGCACATTCCTTCTCCTTGAAGGATCTCTTTTTATTGTAGACATTATTATTGCTTTTCTTTTACCTCTTCTAGTGACTTCATTAGAGAGTAGACTCTTAATGTCAATAGGCATCAACTACAGTGCTGACTCTGGCCTTACCTCCAACCCCACCCAAGATGGTGTTTCCACACTGGCACCTACCATTTTATCATTCATGACCTCATCTTGAGGTTCCTCTATTATGACTTCCTCTTGCTCTTGTTCTTAATGATCTTCCTCTTCTTTTCCCTCTTGTTCTTCTTGTTGTTCATGTGTTTCTCATTGTTTTTGGTCTTGTTGTTGTGGTGGTGGCTATTATTGAAGAGGTTGTTGTTGAGGAATTTGCTGCTTTTCAACATTTTGTTGTTCTTCCATAGAAACTATAGGCATACTTTCTTGACTTGGTAAGCCTTCTCTTTTAGCTACCAGTAGGTTATCCTTACCTTCATTTTCTTTCTCTTCTTCTTGATTTCTTAATATTTCCTTAGCTACCTCTTTGACTTCTTCCATTATGTTTTTCGGTACCAAGTTATCAAAGGGATCCATCATTTCTACATCTGTTATTAGTTGTGTATCAGCCTGTTGTGATGCACCGACATCAAATGTTCCCAGCATGAGGTGAGATTTAGGAATTTTTCCTATCTTCCTCCTCCTCACTACTCATATCCGAGCTATCATCACTACCTTCATCTTTACCTTCATCCTTATCATCCTCAATATCATCTACATCTTCAATATTAGCCACATCCACTATTTCTATATTATCTTTTGTGGGTGCTTGGACCATAGATACCTTTGCCACCATCTCTTCAGTCATTTCCTATTTGACCTTTATAAACCACTATATCTTCTCTTGCTGGGTTGGTGTTTCCAAAGGTGGTTGTTGAGGCATTTGTATAGGTATTGCAGGTGTTGATGCTTGTTACGATAATATCATTGCCTAAACTAGAACCTACTCTGTTGTGATAGCTGTAGTAGATGTAGATGTCCCTCCTTTTGCTAACACAAATGTTCTTGAAGGGATAGCCACTGTTATCCCTAGTGCATATGGATCCATTATTGTGGTTCCCATGTTAGCCTTAGCTATTTTGGCCTCTACCACCTGCCTCTTTTTCCTCAAGAAATCATCAAAATTATCTTCACTCTCTAGGCTTCTCTTTTTACCTTTATTCCCCTGGTAGGTGACTATTACTCCTTTAGCTTTTAATTATTCTATCCTCTCCTTTATACATATATCTCAATATGCTAATACTAACTTTGAAATATTGTTTAAGGAAGTGTCCTCATGCTGATTCCAGTCTGGTTCAGTCATAATTTCCTCAGCAACCTTTTTACTATCATATCTTGTATGTAATGTATTCTCATCATCACCTCTAATCTCTTGTGGTACCTCAATCATTCTGAATGTTCTTATTTGACTAAGGGTCAATCTATGATGACCCCTTCTTTTGAATTTGGCTTCACTGTCACAATCAACCTAGAAATCTTCAATGTGAGGTTGATGTTTAAGCTTCTTATCTACAAAGTTATTAATCCTCTTAAATGGATAAAATGGTTTTGCTAGATCAAAAGTTGGAAAACCACAATACAACAACTCCACTTCTAAGGCTTTAGCTATGTCTTTATTGAAACATTGATATTTTCCACTAATAAAAGGAAATTTAATGTTACCCCTGTTAAACTTAGCCTTATACATTGCATAAAAATCCAATATCTTTCTTGTGAACTCCAACAACACTACCCTATCTAATGGGTACCTTGGTAACCTAAAAGGTTTTCCTTTGAACCCCTTAGTTCTAATGTATGTAAAGGTAGAGAACAGTATATACCAAGTGTTGTGTAATGTGATTGTATTCTTTGCTTCTTTAGACAAACTTTTATCTCTTTCTCCAGTCAATATCCTTACCAGGTACATGGAAAACACATCATTTACCCTTATATAATTCTTCCCTACATTTTGTTCTTGTATGTTTGGGTAATGCTCAAACACTAGTGTTTTCCCTAGCCCACTTCCCAATGTACCAATCCTCTATATTCCATTGAATTGGATTTTGCCTGCACACGAATAGACAATATAAGATGACATGAAAAACTTCTTTTGTTTATTAAATCTCAAGACTTGTGCATAAATGGCATTGCTAATAGCCAAAGCCCAACAAACATCCCCAATCTCTTCTCTGATAAATTGTATCATAGAAAACATCCATGTTTCAAATGTAGCAGCCTATACCAAATGCATTAATCTACTTAGTAAAGTGATCATTATATACACATTCTTCTTGAAGTCCAAGATGTATAGATTCTTTGGAACCCTTGCAGCTGCCTTTGGCTTCTTATCTGGAGAATACCATCCATAGAATATTGCACTTTTAAAGGATGCTTAATTTTTCTTAAAATCATCTTCATACTGTACTGTATCTATTTCCTTCATCTTCTTAATGATCCTCAAGCCAAAGGTCTTAGCTATACCCTCAACAAACAAATCTGCAAATACCATCCCATTATGTTTTACCTTCCTAGTGTTCATATCATATCTCTAAATACATTCAATCACTAGGTCCCTAGCCTCCATTGCTAATAGAAACCAAACAACATTATACAATCCTACATCCCATATGTTCTTCATGGCCAGGGATGCACCAGGCACTCTAATCTCTGCCAACGGTTCCCCAAAATCAAAATCTCCAATTTCTATATCCATTACCCTTCCTCATGAAGAGTAAATATTCGAATTATAACCTCTAACCGCAAATTCCTCTTTAACTCATGGGTCTTTCTTCTCAGCTTTTCTTATCATCTTCTCAATTTTCTTTCCCTTTGGCGGCATCCTATCAAGATACATATTCCTTTTACAACCACGTCTATTTTTATGAGGGTTTTCACCATATACATTTATTGTTTAATGTTTAACCCTACTATCTTGTCTTTTCCCTCTTTTTTGAATTCAATATATGTACCCCACCATGATCAAGTTTCACAATTTATCATAATGATTAATTAAGTTTAAACCATTCCTGTTGTTCTACTATAATCACTGTAAAATTATCATAATCAAATTTCATTAAATGCAAGTGAGATTTTACACACATACCTGAATTCACAACCGTTGACTTTAATAGCGTTGACAAGAGATTTACCATTTGAATTCAACACAATTGCCTTGAAATCTCAATTCACCATTGAATTGCACTTCGCCTTAGATTTGTAAAATGCTCTGCAATTGAACTCCGAAAGCAATTATGAAGATTAATGCAATCAAAATTCTTTTTACTCTTTTACAATTAGGTATTCTGTAGTAGATGTGCATTAAATGCTATAGTTAATGAATACAATTTGATTTGCATTTTCCTTTTTCCGTTCTATGCATATTTTGAATTTTGTATATGTTGGCTATTTGCACTTCTACATTTTGTATATTCTATACATGCACTTTTCACCTTTTGTATCTCATATACATGCACTTTTCACTAAAGCACACATGATAAGTCCTTATTCACTTTAGTATTTTCTCTCTCTTAATTTTTTGCATATTCTATTTTGTATATCCTTATGTATATCTTATACAATCATCCGAATATACAAATGCGAACTCTATCAGGTCGGGTTCATAGAACAAATTGGAATTAGTTTCAGGTCCGGTTTTGTATCTATATCATTTCTATCAACCTTTTGTATATTGCATTCATGCATCTCAAACATACAAATGTGGACCCCACACACAATATACAATGTTCAAACCTTTAATCACATTGTGTTTTGCATATAATTTATTTGTATATTTCCATGTATACCATATACATGTGAATATACAAATATGCATGATGTTGACTTTTCTAACCTTTGTTATGTGTAACTGCACTTTATTCATTATTTGATCCTGAGTTCAAGTCTGCAAATGCATCTTTCACTTTTGTATTTCTAATACATGAATATAAATGTACAAATGTAGACCCCACATAAAGTTTACAACGTTTATTTTTCCTAGTCGCGTCTGGATTTGTATATGTATTTTAGATACATGTGATTATGCATACAACAATACATACAAATATGAGCATTCACTTTTTCATTTTCTAAACTCAATTGAATCTTACCTTCGGGTCCAAATCTATATTTGTATCAAAAGCATATCAAAATCAATCTATTAATCAATGAGATGACTTTGAATTTATACATTACTTTGAACTCATTTTTGACATCCGCCTATGTATATTTTGTACTTGTATTTCTAATACACGTGTTGTAATATACAAATACAATTGCAAACTTCTACATTGATACAATTCTTCACAAAACACCTTTGGGTCCAGACTCGCATAAGTATGTTCTCAACCTTCAAGACACAAATATGACAAGAGATTTAATATATGGTGAATGCAATAACTTGACAAACCAAAATCATGACAGATACATGCAAATAACAATGTATATCAGATACTTGTTGACCAAACAAAAATCCAGTGTTGACGTTTCACAAAAACTGACATAACTCTTAAAATACATAAAATTTTCAAATGGTTCAAAAGGAAACCCTAGATAATTTTTTATGTAGATTTTATTGATAGAAACCATCTATCACAAAGCATTGTGCAACCCAAATTTCAAACATCCAAGACATTTTACCTATACCACTAAGCAATCAGAACCCACACAAGCCAAAAGCAAAAGCCACAACAGGGGTCCTCATTTTACTAAAGGTTAAAATTGGGCATGTTGTGAGCATCACAATAATAATCTTGGTTGATAAAAAGATATTTTTTAATAATAGGTTTACAATGGTCCCTATCCATATGAATGGATGAATATTCTAATTGACATGACCTCATCTCTTGATGACATAATTGATATGTATTTCCCACAACATCACATTGAATTCAACTTAATGTTGGAAGCTTGTGATGGCCTAACCTCAAATTCTAATGGATTTGGTTACGACCTAATTTCATTCATAATCTTAATGGAATATTGGACTTTAAATTATGACCTTAACCTTTTATATTAGGTCAACATTACAAGCATGACAATGTAATGTCAACATATGTCAATCCTGACCCAATGTTGCATGTATTACATTGAATTTAAGGCTATATTAGATTTAGGAAAAACAATATTTTTATTAGAAACTCTTCTATAGTATTATAATAATAAAACATTGAAAAGTATGATAAGAAGGTTTACAATAAAGACCTAGTTACTTGGCATGCATGATCCAAAACATGAAACATGTTCAAAAAACATAATCACTTGACTCTATATTAAAGACAATAAACTTAAGCATGGCCAACAATGATAGGAGGTGGTCGAAGGGGATCATCAGATTGTGGCACCATCCACTATGAGTTTTCATTAGTTAGGTCAAGATCCTCCCAACCATCCTACTTAACATGTGGCTCCTACATAACAATAGAGACAAGAACAACCTAGCCTAGCCATAGATTCATAGCCATGGTGATCCATAAAGAGTTGAAGCTATGCCTTAAGAATTTTACCAATTTACAAAGATCTCAACTTTGTCTAATAATACAAGATGAATTATGAATAAATAAACTACTAACAGATTTAATTCACCAATTATGAAGTTGTACCAATTAGTGAAATATAAATAAACATATGCATAAAATGGAGAACACACAACAAAATAAGGCATACACCAAATTACCAACTAAAGAAACTCTTGAGAGGAAGATAACTCTAGGAAGAGTGTGATTACTTGCCTCATGACACTATAATAATGAGTTTTACAAACATTTCAATACTAAAGTGAGTTGAAATGGAAAAAATAATAATATTTAGCTACTCCCAATGCCTAATTTGCCTCCACAATAGAAAAATTCAACTACAATGCTTGAAAAAATTGTTTGCCAACAAGAGCTCACCTTCAAGCCTTGAATGTCTATCCAAAACTTGTCAAAATGGACACCCCTTCACTTCCATGGCTAGTGGAAGGCCAAAAGATGCATCAAATATGAAACATTTGGACTTCCATCCTTTCAAAATTTGCTCATGTGTTGACGATGCAAATATTCTACTTATGATAGTTATATTTGTTGGTCTAGCGCTTATGCATTTGCCAAGGCATATCTACATTCACTACTCGGCAGAAGGGGTGAATGTGACAAAAACTACCCAACTCTTCAATTTGAAGTTAATAAACTAGTTTGAACTACAATGATAACTTTAAGAGAAGGACCCTAAAAATCTTATAAAATCCTAAGGAATCTTTCCTTTTTTGAAAAAAAATATTAATTTTGATTGGTAAATTTTCCTTCTTTTGAAAAAAATATTAATTTCACTGGTGAATTTATGTACATAACTAGCAATTTGTAAAACATCCTAGTGAATCCTAGTGAACACTAGCTATAAAAATTAATTACCATGTCAAATCCTTAAATAAAAAAGCATCTTTGTCAACACAATCCCACATATAAATTTTCTTTTTTCCTAAATCTAAACCAGGGGCTAGGGGCTAGCAGCCATCCATAAGGTCAAGGGGATAATGCCACCTTGTAAGGTTTGAGGGGGCAATGCCCCTTTATAGGGTCTGAGGACTAAACATTTTAAAAATATCACATGATAAAAATAAGACTCTAAAAGATCACACAAATGAATCTATACCTTATATTCCCCTATGATTGGACAACTGTGTTGTTATATGTAGCCTAATCAGACTTGGAGGTTAAATTTTCCCCACTTTTGTCGGTACATTTTCCCCCCAAATCAATTAATGGGGGAATTGGAAGGGGGCGGAAAGGCATCAACAACTATTTTTCTATTGACTGACATATAAAATACCCTTTTTTTTTTGTAACTGACATAAGTCTTGATAAAAAGGCTAAGGTTTAGGGTTTTCCATGGATATTATATTGTAGCATATTGCAATAGTATTGAGTTGCAAGAGATTGTTGGTTTAATTAGTTCTATTTGCTGTATTATAATATTGGACTCTCTATTGGTGGATGCAGCCCAAGTTTGGGTGAACCACGTTAAATTTGTCTCTCATTATTTTATTTTTGTGTATTTTTCATTCCTTTGTATAATCTTTATCTGCATTTAATTGATATCTTTTGCATGCTATTCCTAACAAGTGGTATTAGAGCGGGTTGTGTTCGATTATCATCAGCAGGAAGGTCTCGTAGTTGAGTGGGAGTCTCACGGTTGGGTGGGAGCAATGGTGGATGAGGGTAAATTTAAGGTAGATAAATTCAATGGGTGGAACTATTAGTTATAGAAGATGCAGATGGAGGATTATCTCTATCAGAAGGATTTATTGATTCCATTGGAAGGAAAAGCTGAGAAATCGGCAGCAATGACTGATGAGGATTGGGAACTTCTAGATAGAAAGGCATTGGGAAGCATTTATTTGTGCTTGGCACCATCATTGGCATTCAATATCTCAAAAGTGAAGATAACAACCGAATTGATGGAGACATTGACAAAGGTATATGAAAAGCCTTCTGCTTTAAATAAGGTATTTCTTATGAGGCATTTATTTAATATGAAAATGGTAGAAGGTGGATTGGTTACTAATCATCTAAATGAGTTTAACATAGTTACTAGTCAATTGACTTCTGTAAATGTAAATTTCAAAGAAGTTTGAGCTCTCTTGATATTATGTTCTTTGCCTGAAAGATAGAATAGTTTGGTAATGGTAGTTAGTAACTCTATTTCTGGTTTGAATATGCTGAAATTTGATGATGTTGTTGGTGTTATTTTGAGTGAGGAAATTCATAGGAAAAGTTCAGGTGGATCCACATCAAGCAATGTTTTGAATGCAAAAAGTAGGGGCAGATCAAAGGAGAGAGGAAAAGGTTTTGAAGTTCATGGGAACTCATGAGAAAAATCAAAGGACAAGAGGTCCCAATTCAGAGGAAACAAGGATTGCTGGTATTGTGGGAAACCGAGTCATCTGAAGAAATATTGTTGTTCTCAAAAGAATAAAAAAGGAGACAAACAAGAAGGCAATAAGGAGCCAAATGTGGTAAGTAATAAATCTAAAGATGATGCTTTAATTCTTTCCCTAGATAATGTTGATGATTCATGGGTTTTAGATTTTAGGGACTCATTTCATGCTACACCCCATAGAAATTATTTTCTTGATTATGTCCAAGGGGATTTTGGGCTAGTTTATTTGGGAGATAACGAACCCTATCAGATTGTTGGAAAGGGAAGAAATGAGATTAAGTTGCAGAATGAGAATCATTGGCTACTGCAAGAGGTAAGGCACATTCCAAGGTCGAGTAGGAATTTAATTTCAATAGAGTAGCTAGGTGATGAAGGTTGCATATTGTTACTTTCAATGAAAAAATTGGAAGGTTTCACGAGGTGCCTTAATAGTAGAAAAATGTGTGAATGTAGGCACCTTATATCCTTGTAAGGTCATATGGTTTCTTCTACTTTAGTTCTTGTAGAGAAAATTCAAACAGGTTCAGGAACAATTGTTGCGGGTTTGCAGACAGAGATTGAAACAGTTGCTGTGGGTTCTGAGACAGCATTGTGGCATAACAAACTTGGGCATATGAGTGAAAAAGGTATGAAGGTGCTTCATTCTAAGAAATTTTTACCAGGTTTGAAAAGTATTAATATGGATTTATGTGAAAGTTGTGTGTATGGTAAACAAAAGAGAGTTAGTTTTCCCAAGGATGGGAAGCAAAAGAAAGATAAAAAGTTGGAGCTTGTGCATATGGATGTATGGGGACTAGCTTAGGTATCTTCTCTTGGTGGCTCTCAGTATTATGTTACTTTCATAGATGATGCAACTAGGAAGGTTTGGATTTATTTTCTTAGGAAAAAATCTGATATATTTGAAACATTTAAGAAATGGAGAAGCTTGGTCAAGAATGAGGTGGGTAAAAGGTTAAAATGTCTCAGATCTAATAATGGTGGTGAGTATTGCAACAAAGAGTTTGAGGATTATTGTGCCTCTAATGATATTCATAGGCAAAATATAGTTCCAAGGACTCCATAGGATAATGGAGTGGTTGAGTGCATGAATAGGAAAATAATGGAGCATGCAAGGAGCTTGAGATTGCATATTGGGCTGCCTTTAAACATATGGGCAGAGGCTGTCAATATTGTTGTATATTTAATTAATAGAGGTCCTTCAGTTCCTTTGGGTTGTGGTATTTTAGAGGAAGCATGGATAGGTAAGAAGATGAATTATTCTTTTCTCAAAACCTTCAGATGTGAAGCATTTGCACATGTAGATTCTAAAAATACAACCAAGCTGGATGCAAAATAAAAAAAGTGTATCTTCATTGGATATGACATTGATGAATTTGGTTATAGGCTTTGAGATTTTGAAAATCTAAAATTTTTGAGAAGTAGGGATGTTGTATTCAACAAGAAGGTGATGTACAAAGATTAGTTACAACAACATAAGAAAACAAAAAAGGATTCTATGGTACTAGATGATACTCTAGATAGTGATGTTCCAGTGGTTCCTCATGCTCCACAACAACAACAAGAAATATCACAAACTGTAGTGAATGTTAGATGGTCAACAAGGCTAAGTAGACCCCATAAAAGGTTTTCTCCCTCTTTGTATTCTATTTTGTTAATAGATGCTGGTGAACCGGAAGGGTATGATGAAGCTATGCAAGTGGATACAAAGGTTCAATGAGAGCATGCAATGGAAGAAGAAATGGACTCTTTGTTGAAAAATTACACTTGGGAATTATGCAAGTTGCCTGCAGGAACAAAAGGCTTTACCAAACAAATGGGTTTATAGGCTAAAAGAGGAGGATGGTGGTAAGAACATATTTAAAACTAGGTTAGTTGTAAAAGGATTTGCATGGAAAAAGGGCATTGATTTTGATGAGATTTTTTCTCTAGTTGTTAAGATGACTTCTTTTCATATTATTTTAAGTATTATGGCTGCTAAAGATTTGCATTCAGAATAGCTATATGTGAAAACTGTCTTTCTCCATGGTTATTTGGAGGAGATATATATGGAACAACCACAAGGATTTGAGGTCAAAGGTAAGGAGAAATTGGTGTGCAGATTGAAAAAAGTTGATATAGCTTGAAACAAGCACCTCGGCAATGGTAGTTGAAATTTAATAATTTTATGGCTGAGCAAGGCTACAACCGGTGTAATTTTGACCATTGTGTTTATTTTAAGAGGTTGGATAATGACATCTACATTATTTTATGTTTATATGTTGATGACATGCTTGTAGCGGGGTCTGACATGGATCACATAAGTTATTTAAAATAGCAGTTAGCAAAATCATTTTCTATGAAGGATTTGGGGGAAGAAAAATAAATCCTTGGTATGAAAATTTGTAGAGATACACAACAGAAAATTGACTAGATATCTCAACCTGATTATGTTGAAAAGGTGTTGCAGAGATTCCATATGTAGAATGCAAAAGCTATTAGCACACCTTTGCCTAGTCATTTGAAATGACTAAGGAGATGTGTCCAAAGACACAAGAGGAGGAAGACAAAATGTCTAAGGTACCATATGGTTCAGCTATTGGAAGTTTAATGTACACCATGGTATGCACAAGACTGGATATTGTACATGCTGTAGGAGTTGTAAGTAGGTATATGAGTAATCCCAAATTGGAGCATTCGAATGCAGTAAAGTGAATTCTCAGGTATTTGAGAGGTACATCTGTAGACACCTAAAATTGGATTGCTCTGCAAACCAATTTTCCGTATCTCTGCACTCATCCACTCTCCCCATCTGCATATCCCTGGTGATCAATTAATTCACCTAATTAGTCCATTTAACCTTACAACCCTATCCTATCAATTAAATGAATATTCCTAATATTCATTTAGATTGATTTTCCCTAATCCCTATTAATGAGATAAATCCTATTTATCTGATTAACCTAGGCTTAAGTTAATTAAGAAAACACTTAATTAACCTTGTCTCCCACTCATCTACTAAACTGAATTTAATATTCAGTTGTCTCCCACTCATCTCCAATCACTAAATTTAATATTCAGTTGTCTCCCACTCATCTCCAATCACTGAATTTAATATTCAGTTGTTTCCCACTCATCATCCACTCACTGAATTTAATATTCAGTTATCCCCCACACTTCTCCACTCTTCCCCAAATGGGAATTATTAATTCACCCCTTAGGAATAAAAGATTCACTTTTATTCCTAGCCCTTGATCTGATAAGATGAATCCTGACCCTCCATCCTCATCTCCAAAATCCTATAAATAGGACCCCTCTCTAAGCCATTGGAGAGACTCCTTCATGCATCAGAACTCTGCCAAAATCTTGTCTCAATCCTCTCATCTCATCAAAACTCTACCCAAATCACTCTGGTCATCCCCTATCTCCATCCAAATCAATCATCAAATCCCTTATCTCCCATTCACATTGTGTTGTATGCATTGAGCAATCCACATTCTTCACATTTAGTCATTCTGATCACGGGAACAATCTGAGGAGCTACATGGCACATCTCCTTCCCGCATGGATTTGTGAGGTCTTCATGAAGGTATAATCGTGTATTTATGCATTAGATTAGTTTAAATCTTTCATTCAGATTTCATTGATCACATTGGCATGCCCAGTCTCGAATTTACTCGTCACTTTGTGAAGGTTTTATTGTCAGAATCTTTGTTTTCTAACCCTCTTTGTGGCAAGTTTTGCAAGTTTTGTGGGTGAGCTATTGCAGGTTGCGTCTGGGGTGAAAACCAACCTCACCATCGCGATCAGGACGTCAATTCCATGAATTTTGACTATAAAGTTTGATATTTTTTTGAAAATTTTTTAGGGGCCATAGGCCATACCATATGGATCTGTACTGTACAGATCCGTATCGTATGGATCCCATGACCCCTTGGGTATTCACCTCTAGTTTTTGTTGAAGGTTAACATCTATTATGAAGGTTTTGTCTTGCAGGTTTTAGGTGTTTATTTGCAGGTTTTAGGTGTTTATTTGCAGGTTTGGTCGACACCCCCACTACCTGTCGCCACCCACAACCTCCTGGTTGAAACTACCTAACCACCACCTTCCGCCACTCCTTATACCTCCCGTCACCACTAGTGGTGGTGACCTACACCTGTCGACCCTATCTAATCCCTCACTCCCTGCTCAGTCGACACCATACCTCCTCCCCTCCAGCGTTCCCCCACTCTGGACTCCTGCACCACCAAACTCCCCACTCTCTACTCTCCGCCCTGACCGCCACATCATCGCAGAGCCACCTCTCCATACCCCCGAGCTCCATTCTCCCTCCTGCCGCCTTTGGCCCTTTGGCCCTCTGATATCCCCTGCCCCTCCTCTGTCGAACCCTTCCCCGCCACTCCCCTCATCCATCCCCCAACTCCTCCCCCGCCTGCACCCATCCCCGTTGCCTCCCCTGCGACAACTCCTCACCCACCACTCCCACCTCTACGCATCTCCTTCCTCACCCACCACTTCTCTGCCTGCAGTGAAAACCCTATAACAAACCCTAACCACTGGTGCAAGGAGGGAAAGGGGCTTTTTCGTATATTTTTTTTATTTTTTTGCTAGGTTCTAGCCCCTGGTCATATCAGTGACCAGGGGCCTTTTTCAAATATAAATTACCAACAGTAAACCCTAATCGCCAACCAACTAACAACAGCATGTGACCAGTCTATCTCCTAACCACTACCAGTTATTGCAAATGGTCAAGCTTCTCTCTGGTGCTTTCTACACACCATAGGAGGCATTTTTTTTCAAACTCACATAACTTGGTCATACAGAGGTAAAATCATGCAAACAAGGACTCGTCGGAAAGAAGACTCCAAGTACTATGCAGTTGTGAGGTTTTTATTAGGTGATGGTACATTTTTCCCACCTTTTTTATCAGTCGAAGTCAAACTTGCATTTAAACTTCAAATCATCATATCTTTTGCAAATTTGATCAGTTTTCAGCGAATGTTTTTTTCAAATTGCATAGAATTTCATGTAGAATATGTTCATGCACTTATTTTTCTCATATTTGTTCATCTTTCATCAATTTTTGTCAGATTCTCAATTTTTGCATCACAGTCCCCTTGGCTAGTCTACTTGCCCTGTTTTCATTTTGTGACTTGCAGGTGATCATTCGGGACTGGAGCAACATCCAAGGTAGCATCTACATCAATTTGGATAGCAAGTTAATTAGGTGCATTCATTTTCATCCTATTATCTCTCAATCATTGCTTGCAAACACACTTTGATTTGGGCATAAAAATGAACATTGTTTGATCATCACACATTGAAATCGAGCTTAAAACAAATCAGTTTCTTCAATCACATCTTGAAATTGGGCTAAAAGGAACCATTGTTTGATGTGTTTTTTCATCACATTTCATTTTCTAAGGGCAATTAATCAACTGCGAGTGTGAATCAAGTGGGTGTGTGTATGCTCTCTCCTCGCACCGCAAGGTGATCTTGGAGATCAAAAACACCTCACTTGATTCGCTTTTGTCAACCCCTATCCTAGGAGGCCTGCTAGGGGATTTCATCACCCCTAGGGATGACCTCATCCGATGCTGAATCGAAAGACACCCTCTTTGAAATCAGAATCCTATCACTCTTGGCTAAGCCCCAAAGAACTTTCTACCTTTGGGAAGTGAAGGTGAAGGGTGGGTTACCCCATTCTCCTGGCTGGGTGACAGGATTTCCCTTTCAAATCATTAGTCAACCTCATTTAAACATTAACCAAACCTAACTAGTCATACCCCATCAAACTAGGCATTAGGGCATGTTGATTTGTCTTACACATGTGCTTGTTAATCATTATCATATTCTTCAAAATTCAAAATTCAAAATTGCTTGTGTCTTGTGTGTGTGATTTTTGTTTGTACATGTGATCATTTGCTAAACATTGTCAAATCAAACTAAACATCAGAAACATAAGACAAGTCCTTCCAACACAATCAAACCCAATCACTCATCTGTCCTAATCATCCTAATCACCTACCTTATCCACATCATCATCCAAATCATTCAATCTAATGTTATCCTAATCACTATCATCACCCTTAATCCAATTCATCAACATCATTCTAATCCCATCTCATCCAAATTAAATCCAAAATCCAACCAACATCAATCCATAATCTTCCAAACCATATTTCAAATCCAATCATCATCATAACCAAGCACTTGCCAAAAAAGGACTTAAGTTTTAACCACATGTGTGACATCATGTCAACCTTAGAGGACTTCCAAAAGCTCCTTCATATGCTTCACCACATGCATGCAAGCCAATCCCCTCTAGAGCATTGGACCTTTCAAAGCATTCAATAGTTGATTCAAATAGGTCGAACAAGCCAATCCTCACACATACAATACCTCGTGGAAGAAACCCAACACCTCTTGGCCACTTCCAAAGTCCAACAACCATCCTATCTCGCACCTATCCCATCATATCCATCTACACATCAAACCAATTCTGCATCAACTTACCCCACTTCACATCAACCAAATTCATCCACATGTCCTATCAACCCTTTCTCAACTTATCACAACCCCTATCTATATCAATCCATCTCACAACAATCACTATCATATGTAACCCCTCCATCATCATCACTTCAACACATTTACCAACATCAACAACAAACCATATCACAACAAGAAGTCCCAACACCATCCGAGCCTCAACAAATTCCACAGCAACTTTACATGTCATCATCTTCAACAACATATCAACCTCCATCACCCTCATATCAACCTTCAACCTCATATCTCATACCAACCTAATTTATCCCCCTATCATGTCAATGCCACATCAACAACTCAACCTTCACCCCAACATTATCCAATTTCTCATTCTAACATTCCAACATACCACCAAGCCCATCCATGAGACAACCAAGTGTCATCACAACAAGGACTAGTGAGCCCAAATCCACCTTTGCAACAAGAAGCACATGCAAGTCCAAGTGGTCCCTTGTACATAAATCCAATGAGTCCAAGTTATCCTAGGCAAGATCTAACCCTTGACAAGGGAGATACCAATCTAGAGTGCCCTCCAACACCATCATCCAGTCCAATACCTATCCTTGCACCCATCCACGAACCATCACCATCTAATCCTATCACCCACCCATCCAATCCTAATCCTAACCCCACATCAACCTCCATCATTATCCATCCATTACATTATTCTTCAACACATACACTCATGAAGGATGCCATCCATTGGCTCTTAGCAAGGAATCAAACACCCGCATGCAATCCAACATCCACCAAACCTCTTGAACAACCTCCTATCATAACTCAAGAACCATCCTGCAGCCCTATTCAAGAATCCATAAGTCAAGCACCTATCACATCCATCCAAACACCTATCATACCCATCCATGCACCCACCACATTTATCCAAGTCAATCCCACTTCCACCCAAGCACACAAGCTATATCAAGAAACAAATCCAAAGCATGTTGAAACATCAACCCCTTCTCCTAATCAAGATCTAACCATCCCATGTTATCCCATCCCTGATCCCCTCCCATCTATTGGTTAACTTATTGATCCCACACCTTCTTCTACCACCCCTTTACCATCCCCCATGAATCCTTTACCTCCATCTACCAATCCCATCCCAAATCCATCCCCTTATCCACTTGGCACAAGCACTTTCATCCGTGGTGACTTCCTTCCACCACCTATCTATCTCCTACAAATAATGGATTCGCGTCTTGTTTCCATAGCACCAAACATCCCATTGCATGTCGCATGCTCCAACACATGAACTATCAAGGAAAAGGCTTAGGCCTTCACAAACAAGGTATCTTGGAGCCCATTTAGATCACATTCCATCCATCCTCGCATGGCCTTGGCTATACATTTCAAGGCAAACACTCTACACAAGTTGATACCATCCATCCACCTTCCAAAATCCATTCATCCAATCCCAAACATGGTGCATCTTATTGCACTCCCAAATCTTATGTCGCCATCCCTCCATCATCCTACCATTTGCAAAATCATGTGACCATCCATCTCCCTCCATCCAATTTATGTCCACTCCTTCCAAATCCAAATATCCCTATCAAATCCACTCTACCTCCTATCCTACCAACTCCCAACATCCCTATCCACAAATCTTCTTATCCTCCCATCCTCCCAACTCCTAATATCCCAATCATCAAATCACTTCATCCATCTATCCAAAAATCCACTTTGTACCCATCCATCCATAAGTCCACTAAAATTCTGAATCAAGACCAACAAAAGCACACATCTTTCAAAAATGAAGCTTCCACCAAATCCATGGAATTCAAATACTTGAATGCCTCAACTCATAAAGCACAAAAGCCTAAGGGTATTATCCCTTCCAATCAACCTGAAAAATCAAAAAGGCTATCCAATCCCACACCATCAAAAGACAAAGCAAAAACAAAAATGGTGTGGGTCCCTAAACAAAGATCACTCAAATCTAATGAGGCATCCACATCCCATTCCAATCCAAAATCCCAAACATCCCGCTCCCCATCTAGAAATCCCCCAAAGTATAAATCTATTTGGGTCCCTAAAACCCTGAATCGACCATCCAAAAATCTCCCATCCTGATCCCCATTACTCCCAACTCCACATCCCAAGTACAAGCTTCCAAATACATCAAGATGTGTGCCACAACTGGTCTTGGTTCCCCTCCATCACTTGCAATTCCCACATACCCCCGTTTCTCCATCTTTCATCCACTATCCTACATATCTTCCTTGTCACATTCCTATGGTCCATGCTTTTGCATAGTCCACATCATAGTCCACATCATAATCCACATCAAATATCCATTATCCACCATCCATTCCATCTTCTCCTATCTACCAACATCCATTCAATCATCATCCAAAATGCTATCCAACATGGGACCATCTTCTCCTTGCTATGGAAACAAATGCTAGAGTCCCCCTTCCATCAAAAAAGTCAAAAAAGCCAAAAAGCAAACAAATCAGAAAATAAAAAAAATAGTAAAGAGAAAAAAATCCGTCCAATGGTGAAAACCACTCCTTGTGGCACCTTGGGCAAGTACCTTGATGAAAACCCCTTGTGGGCGTCATGCATAATCCCTTCTCCATCCATTTTGTATCCCTACACTTGGGGGCAAACTTGTATCCTTCAGCCACATCCATCGTCTCCTTGCACATCTTATCCACTGTCTTATCCTTATCCTATCATTCCCCATCCATTCTATCCACTCTATCTCCCACCTTAGATCTTGATAAAGACAAGGGGCAACATATCAACAACATTCTTTGGAGACCTCTTAACATACTTCCTTTGTCAGTATATCCTCCATCCATCTCCTACAAAGTCCACCCATTCACACATGAGCCCATCATGCAAAAAGTCTTTAGACATTGGGGCATATGATTCCTTGCAACCTAGCCCTTGGAGAAAATCCTCATCCTTATCTTCCATCTATCTCACATACATCCCTATCACTTGTCCATTCAGCCATCATGAATCAGCTATCCAATCCCCCATCCCAACCCCATCACCTTCACCTCTAGACTTGGTGTTCCCTTGTCATTGGTATCTAGCATAAAGGTTATCCACACGAAATCCAATGCAACCATCTCATAATAAACCATTCCTTTTCACAAAAATCCAAAAATCCAAAAAAAATCACAAAATAAAAAAATCCCCAAAAATAATAGAAAACACACAAAATTCCAAAAATAATCTATCCATCACACGAATAAAACTTGCTCCATCACACTCTCGCACCATCATCACATCTATCCTCAATAAGCTTGCACTAGATCCAAGCATCGCATCACCTATCAAAGCATTGTCCTTAATCAAAATCATCAACTATCAAATCAGCATCAATCAAAACTTGTCGCCATCACATCTTGAGCCACTTTTACAAAATCATCAAATCATCTATCAATCCCTGCCTTAGGATATATCTTTCCTACGATAGGCAGCATCTATCACATCATTATTCATCTTGGCAAAAGATACAATGGTTACTTGTTTGGTTCGTTGGTCTTTTAATTTGTGATTTTTATCTTTTGTCCTATTCGAAGATCACATCAAAGCTACCTTGATCTTATTATATCATGGTATGTGGCGAAAACATCTAGAATGGGGCATAGTCTTGCTTTTGTATGTTGTGCTTGTGGGTTGGTCTCATTACTCCAAGCTAGTATTCATATCTTGATTGATCATAGGGTTGGTTCTAGCATATTGATCTCCTTATGCATCTAAGGTTCATCATACCTTTTTTGTCCTAAGGGCTTATGCTATGAGTCCCCTTCCCTCGTCTTGACAAGGTTGTACTATCTTGGGCATGCATGAGATCATCCCTTTGTCTGTGTGTCTAGTCCATGCAAATGTTGGATAAACATCATCACCCTAGTCTTCTATACCTTGGTGAACATATCCACTTTTCTATATCAAACCTAGGATTGCTCAAATTCAGTTTCAGCACAATGATCATCCACCAATCATCTCTAAACATCATCATCCTTTCACCCCACCACTTATCCTCTGACCAGTTCTACCATGCTGTCCCATCCATTTCGAGAGCACAACCGTGTTCTCGCAACCCACCTATCCTCTCGAGGGGGCATCACCCTTACCAATTATCCCCAAACCTTACCTTATTCTTCCAAACCAAAATCCTTTTTCTATCCAATCCATCTCTATGTTCTAACTTCTTTGAAATGATGTTGCTTAGCTGCAACACCATCTCAAAGAGGGGCAAATGTAGACACCTAAAATTGGATTGCTCTACAAACCAATTTTCCGTATCTCTGCACTCATCCACTCTCCCCACCTGCATATCCTTGGCGATCAATTAATTCACCTAATTAGTCCATTTAACCTCACAACCCTATCCTATCAATTAAATGAATATTCCTAATATTCATTTAGATTGATTTTCCCTAATCCCTGTTAATGAGATAAATCCTATTTATCTGATTAACCTAGGCTTAAGTTAATTAAGAAACCACTTAATTAACATTGTCTCCCACTCATCTCCAATCACTAAATTTAATATTCAGTTGTCTCCCACTCATCTCCAATCACTGAATTTAATATTCAGTTGTCTCCCACTCATCATCCACTCACTGAATTTAATATTCAGTTGTCCCCCACATTTCTCCACTCTTCCCCAAATGGGAATTATTAATTCACCCCCTAGGAATAAAAGATTCACTTTTATTCCTAGCCCTTGATCTGATCAGATGAATCCTAACCCTCCATCCTCATCTCCAAAATCTATAAATAGGACCCCTCTCTAAGCCATTGGAGAGACTCCTTCATGCATCAGAACTCTGCCAAAATCTTGTCTCAATCCTCTCATCTCATCAGAACTCTGCCCAAATCACTCTGATAATCCCCTATCTCCATCCAAATCAGTCATCAAATCCCTTATCTCCCATTCACATTGTGTTGTATGCATTGAGCAATCCACATTCTCCATATTTAGTCATTCTAATCACGGGAACAATCTGAGGAGCTACATGGCTTATCTCCTTCCCGCATGGATTTGTGAGTCATTATGAAGGTATAATCATTTTGTTTATGCATTAGATTAGTTTCTACTTTCATTCTGATTTCATTGATTACAACATCCAATAAACATTTGTGTTTTGGGGGCTCTAATACTAATTTAGCTGGCTATGTGGACTTAGACTTGCTAGGAGATATTGATACTAGGTGCAGTACTACAGGTTATGTCTTCACTGTAGTTGGGACAATGGTGATTTGGATCTCAAGGTTGCAAAAGGTGGTTGCTTTATCCACTACGAAGGCAAAATATGTAGCTATAACAGAGGTAAGCAAGGAGATAATATGGCTATAATTTTTCATGGAAGAAATATGCAAACAACAAGTTAATAGTTATTTGTTTACGGATAGCTAGAGTGCCATACATCTTACAAACAAATCTATCTTGCATTCAAATACCAAACACATACAGCTGTAATATCACTTCATTCACTCAGTGTTGGAGGATGGACAATTAAGGCTAGAAAAGATACATACATATGACAATCCAACATATATGTTTATGAAGGCGGTGACAAGGGAGAATTTGAGCTCTTCTTCAGCTTTGGTTGGCCTTCAAGATTGAAAATAATAAAAATAGAACAACATGGTCCAGGGTACTTATTTCTAGTGGGAGCTATAGGGGAAATGGTGTTATGATCAGTCTCCAAGTGGGAGATGACATGGTGTGGAGTCTGATCAGTCTCCAAGTGGAAGATTGTTGTTATATGGAGCCTAATCAGACTCAGAGGTTAAATTTCCCCACTTTTATTAGGATGTGTTAGGGTAAAATCCAGTTTAATCAAATGAATAATATCAAACCCAAACATCAACAGAATAATGAAAACAAGAAAGATTGAATTAAATGAAGCAATGAACAATACAGTGCAAACCTCCCTTGAATCAAAGATTCTATTGTTTGCCTATTAAAACCGTCCTTTGCTGATGAAGTAGGCCCTCAGTGAGTGCACTCTTTTAGCTGTGTTGTAGGATGTCGATAGTAAATGGCTATGATAATGAAGATGCCAAGAAGATGAGCTTCGAAGCAACAATAGTGATCTCAAGCAAATAGTATTGGGGTGCCAAAGGCGCGTGGGTAGAATTCTGCAGAGTAACAATACAAATAGCCTGGATGAATAGAATGGGAGGATAAAGCTTCTTTTATAGACTCAGAAGAATGAGAATCAACAGTTGAGAGGAGATATGAAGATCAATGGCTGAGAATGGTTGAGGAATGTACAACCAGTAGAAATATGACAAGTGTCCCACCTCCATCATGAAAGAGGGGATTTGATAAAATTGATTAGAGAGTTAACTCCATTGACTAATTAGTTAACAAACTTGATTGATCAGTTAGAAGAGTGGATTATGGGATTGACTGAATTGATTGAGGGATTAACTCAATTGACTGGTTAGTTAACACTTTTGATTGATTAGTTAACTAACTTTTGATTTGAGAAGAAATAGGACATGTGGGTGAGGGAAAATAAGGTAATTAAATATTTAATATATTTAATTACATGTGCAACCCAATGAGGTGGACAAGGTGAGGTGGAAAAGGTGAGGTGTAAGTGTGAGGTGGATTTTTAGAATTTAGAACTTAGGATAGAGGAATTTGGATTAATTAAAAAATCTAGAATTATTTAATTGTGTAAGACAGAAGAATTTTAATTAAATAAATAGATTTTATTTAATTATGGAACAGTGAATCGATTAAATAAATTTAGAATATTTATTTAGTTGATAGAAGAATGGAATAAATATTTAGAATATTTATTTAGGATGATTCGTGTTATTTTTAGGCGTATACATTTTGCCCCTCTTTGATGCAATGCAGTTTACAGCGTTGCTTTAAAGAAGTCAATAGTCTGATAGTGATACATGCCCCAGTTTGCCCACTCAGGAGATTGGATGGGAAGGAGGCAGAAGGCGTGAGATGGACAATCTCATGAAGATGAAGGGAAGCTAGGTTAGAATGAAGAAATCGATTGAAGAAAGAGTCGAATGATATGTGATGCAAGATGGAATGATGACACACACAAGCAGGCAAGCAAGTATGCACAAATGACACAAGAACAAACAAGGTATTGCCCCTGTCGAGCAGTAAACCAACGATATACTGATAACAATATACGACAGTATTGTCATGGCGGGGAACGATATATCCCTAGACCAACATGGCAGGCATGTTGTCATGGAGGGGAATGATAGATCCCCAGAGCAACATGAAGGATAGTGTCTGGTTTCAAGAAATGAAGCATGTCGTGTAAGACGCATGTATTGGTCTGATTTCAACAATGCCACATCCTGTATAAGACAATTGATTGATTAACTGATCGAGTTGGTTTACGACCAGACAAGGATCAAGACCACTGATTGTGATTGTATTATTTGTGCAAGATTGACTTGACTTGATTGGTATGGATTAAGGATGGACCTTGCATATGGATCATTGCTCAGATTAACTGGAAAAGGATGAAAGATATGATGATAGATAGAAATCTGATTGATAGAAGAAAGACTCGATAGAAGGACTCACAAGCTTTTATTTGTATTGATACACTGCATTGTTGGATCTTTATTGCATGGGGTATGGTATGGATGTATAAATGGATATAGGATGGATGCTTTGCTATTGGAGTGCTTTATTTCATCATTGGGCATTTTTTTTTGGTACTTTTTTTGAAATGTTGTAAGTTAATACAAGCATCTAGGTATAATTGAACCGAGATGACCTGAGTACTGCTTACATGGATTTTCATGGAGCAAGTTAATACAAGCATCTAGTCAAAATTGAATCTAGATGACTTGAGTATTTCTTGCGTTTCAACAAACAAGGATTGCCCCCGTTCATGTTAGACCTTGGATGTCCTCGATGATCTTTTGCCGATCATGTCCTTAGAAAAGGCTTCACATTACTAAAGATTAATCCACAAACAACAAACAAAGAAAATAATCATGCCCCCATCATAGCATCTCTAGCTTTTGGCATCCTCGAGTAGCATAGAAAGGCATGATAGCATAAATCAAGACTCAATGTTTTTAACCATGTTTCCAATTCATAAAACATTTTTGCATTTAGATGTGTTTGTTTCTTGCCATAATTTTGAGTAAAAATCATGTAGAAGGCCTTGGGTGTTTTTCTGCTTTGCTTTGGATAGGTTAAATGCCTCGTGGCAAAATTTCTTCTTGAAGAGCAGGATTTGCTTGCACTTGCTTGCTTGGTGAGAGAATTCCACAATCCTTATTGGTGAGATGGACCTTAAGGGACTGACCTAGTGCCTCGGGGGCTCATTGCTAAATGGCCTTGATTACGTGACAACGCAAAGGCAATGTAGTTCGGGGTAAACCCTAATGGAACATGGATGGATTAGAAGAAAGACGACAAGAAAGGGGACGAATGGGACCGTGGGAGAAATAGGAGCCTCGAGGGCGCATTAGAATAATGGCCTTGCCTACGTGACGACGCAGAGGCAACGTAGTTCACGAACTTGGACTTTGATGGACCTAAGATATGGATCAGACAAGACATGATATGGAACAGATATGGATCAAACATGGAACAGATATGGATCTAATAAGACACGGTATGGAACAAATATGGGTCAGACATGGAGCAGATATGGATCAGACAAGACATGATATGGATTAGATAAGACATGATATGGAACAGATAAGACATGATATGGAATAGACATGGATCAGACATGGAATAGATATGGATCAGACAAGACACAATATGGAACAGACATAGATCAAATATGGAACATATGATACTAATGAAAAGAAAACACCATGGATAGGTAGATGTATGGGTGATAAAGGTACATATGGGGATGGGCAATTGTGGATAGAAGGAATGAAGGATGTGATCCCCAAGGACTATGTTGCATAGGAATAACATGCCCCATTGTAGGTAGAGTACATAGGATTTTTCATGACAATGCTTATGATGATATGAGGATAATGAAGGATTTGCATGGTTTGGAGGGATAAGGTATGTCAAGAGACATCTAAAACATTTGTCAACATTGTGCACCCAATATTTATCAAGACCAAAGAATAGAGGAAAGGAAGATTAGATGGATGGATGGGACAGTATAGGTATGCAATGGATAGAGGATAGGATAGGAAATGGTATGAAAGGAAACCGGTAGGAGAAAAGTGATATGCTGATGAGACAAGGTGCCCCCAAGTGTAGGTGACATGGAAGATCAACTTACACATGACACCTGTTTGCTAGGTTTTCATCATGGTACTTATCCAAGGCACCTGTTTGCCAAGTTTTCACCATTGGATGAAGGGATTTTTCTTTACTTTTTTTTTTTTCTTTTTTTTTTTTTGAAACATTTGGGTAGGAGAAGGTAGATATGGAAAGGAGAAACTCAAGCATCTAGCTCCCTGAAAGGTGAGAGTCCTACTAGATGGATGTTGTCGCATGGACTATGTCAAGTGTGCTCATAGATGTTGGTAAGGGAGTGCATGAAAGTGAGATATGAGTATGTAGATAGCGGGTTATGGAAGGTGCGATAGTGGATGATGGTGCAGAATACAAAAGGACTTATGCAAGGATGGAAGGAAGGTTTATGCAAAAGCATGGACCATAGGATGAGGGAGATATGTAGGATAGTAGTGGAGGGGAGGAGAGATGGAGTTATATAGAAGTGTTGTGGAATGGAAGGGAACCATGACCAATGGTTGCACATACTATGATAAACATTGAAGCTGATGATGGGAAGGTGGTGTAGGAAGCAATGGAGAGTTTTTCTTGGTGGATGAATGATATAGGCCTTTAGGGACCCACATAGACTTTGCATTGTTTTGATTTTTGTTTGTCATGTGGGATGGAAGGATTTGATACTTTTGGATGGAATTGGAGAAAGTGAATGGTTGGAATTCTTGAGAGGTGGATGCCTCATGTAACTTGAGGGCTTTTTTCTTAGGCATCCAAACCATTTTGTTTTTAGATAGTACTTGTGAAGGTATGGGTTTGGGTGTATGCAGCATTTGTGCAGCTTCTGAGATAATTATTTGTTGCTTGGGGACCCACACTTTTTTCAATTTGGCATTGAGGTGTGTGGGTGTATGCAGCTCTTGAGAAGGATGCTTCTTTGATTCTTGGATTTTGTATCCTAGGTCATGAGGACTCTTAGGATTTTTGACTTGATAGGTAGAGGCATCCAGATTTTTATGGTTGAATTCTCTCGAGATGGTGGAAGTGGAATTTGAGGAACTTCTGTGTTTAGACAACACATGCATTGGTTGGCCATGATTGGGATTGTTAGAAGATTTATAGATGGATGAATAAGGTGTTGGAAGAAGTGGTGGTAAAATGTATGGAGGGATATTAGGAGTTGGAAGTAGCGGAGGTAGAGTGGATGGTGGAAGGTGTATGGTCACATGCTTTTGACAATTGTAGGATGATGGAGGCAGAATGGCGACATACATTTTGGGGATATGATAGGGTTTGCGATGGAAAGTGGGAGATTTTGCAGGAGTGGAGGAAGTACCAACATCTTGAGATTGTTGACCTTGGGGTATGTATCCAAGGCCATATGAAGGAGGAGGAACATTGACATGGACGGGCCCCAAAATACCTTGTTCATGAAGGCCTAAGCCTTTACCTTGATAGTTCATACATTGGAGTATGCGGTGGACAGCGGGATTATGTGTAGGTGGAACATTAGACACAAGCTCTTTATTGGATGAAGAAGATGAGATAGAGGATACTGGTGGTTGGTGTTCTAAGGAGGAATACTCATGAATGAAGGTGGTAAGATCAAGGATATACGGTGGGGGATTTGCAGCATGGTCGATAATGGATGGTGGATGAGTATTTTTGGTTTGATCTTCTATGCTTTCTTGGGAGGCAAGTGTCTTATCAAGGGAAGTGGAAGTTGCTGGATCTTGGATAGGACTAGATGGGGCTATAGGCTCAGGACCATGGAACACATAAAGTGGGCTCAGAGGATCATCATGGTCTGCTTGATCATAGATAGGCTCTTCATCATAGATGGGATCTTGATCATAAATAGGATTTAGCATGATGGGATTAAGGTGCTCATGTACAGGTTCTTCACCAATGATAAGATCTTGATCATAGAAAAGATAAAGGTTATGCATGGGATGGAATTGGATTTCCTTCTCATGTATAGGTGTTGGGAGATGCATAGGATCAAGTGGCTCATAGAGAGGTTCATTATTATGGATATCATCTTGATCATGGAAAAGATACATGTTATGGATAGGTTGCAAGAAAGTGATTTGATCTGGACTTAGACTAGGGATTAATGTTTCCTCATGCTTAGGATTAGACTCTTGACATACCTCTTGGGTTGCTAGAATAGAAGTGGATAGCTCTTGGATAGCTTCTTGGTTGACAACATAGATGTTTGATGGATCGTGACTTTGGTTCATGGTAGGAGGTTCTTTGATAAGCTCAAGGGGTTGCGAATAACATGAAGGATTTTTAGTAAGGTCAAGGACTGGAATTTGGGGACATGGTTGACTCTCTACTAGTAGCCCTTAGATCACATCATTGGTAGGTGTATGGATGGGTGAATGAGGGGATTCAGCTTTCTCTCTAGTTTTTCTCCAGTTGTATAAATTTGGAAAAACTCTTTCCCACCACTCATCTGATTCTTTTTTGGTCATCCATTTAGAGTTTGAGGAACTAGATGGTGGTGTTGGTGTAGAATTGGTATGTTTTGGAATATGTGTCTTAGAAGGTGGCGAAGGAGGACTAGTAGATGGAGTGGTATACGATTTCCAACTGAAGGTGGTGCTTGCCTTGTCATGAGCATCATTAAGACGGGAAACAAATGTATGAGTTTGGGGTGAGGCGTAGCTAGTACTGGCACATTCGGCTTGCAAGATTGCCATTTCTTGTTGTAAGACTTGGATTTGTTGAGAAATTGTTATACACTCTTCAGGCAAGGGACCTGAGTTTATTTGCAATTGCAGATATTGGACTTTGAGTAAATGCTTCTAATTGGTTTGTCATCTTGACAGAAATTGGTAGAAGGCCAAAAAAAGCCTACTGTTTTGGATACGCAGCTTCAGAGGCACAATTTCAGGAGGTAAATGCATAGCAAGTCGAGGTAAATGCACAATTATGGCAGAGGATAAATGTGCAACTTTGGTTTCTTCGAATGATTTTGCAAAGTTTTTTTTGACACGTTTTTTGATGCTTTTTGGTTTCTTGGTTGCAAGTCAGTCTTTTGATCTGATTTTTCTCAATTATGGCAAGAAGACACAACAAACACAAAGATATTTTTATGGTTTTTTTTTTGTTTTTCGTTGTTGACTCTATTTGGACTAAGAGAAAAAAAAGTAAGTACAAAATCCTAGGCTCGAAATGGATTACAAGGGTTTTTGGCCACTAGAACAAGAGGTGTTTAATGAGGGCAACCGTTCGAGTGGTTGCACATGCGGAGGCACTACTCTCTATTATGGAGTCTCCTAGCCTCAAAGGGTTACGCCTTAGAGGGTTTTGGGGGAGGTTGGCCGTCGGTGTAACACAGCAGCACTCGTTGCAAGAGGTTTTCACCTCAAGCACATTTATTTTAAGTGGATTGGTAGGGCTTGGCTTTAGCCTGTTACCACTCAGGGTCATTCCCACTTGGACAAGCGTGCATCCAAGGGCAGGCCCCTCCTAAAGGTTAAACAAATAGAATGACAAGTCTGGCACTCTGATCACCCAGTAAAGGGGAGAGCATAAGCCTATTGTCATTCACAAGCACAAAATACACTGGTTAATCTAACCTAGTTAAAATTAGAAAAATTGAATGGGCTAATCTACTCAAGCATAGAACTTTGAAGTGATTTTAGCAAGATAGCATTGATTCAGTTTTAATCCTCATAGCACAAAATAGTTAACTTTGAAGTTTTGGTCCAACGAGATAGCAGTAGTTCAATTTTAACCCCAAAATCAATAGTGAATTCAGTTTTAATCCTCATAGCACAAAATAGTTAACTTTGAAGTTTTGGTCTCACGAGATAGCAGTAGTTCAATTTTAACCCCAAAATTAAAGGTGAGTTTAGTTTTAATCCCCGATAACAATAACTTGGAAAGTGTTGCAATGCAAGAAACAAATGATCCATTTACTGCTTTCCTAATTAGAGTTAGATTAAAATTGTATGCAAGTTGCATGAACAATGGGTTACTCCTTCCTAATTAAAACTAGATGAGAAATTGTATGCAAGTTGCATGAACAATGAGTTACTCCTTCCTAATTAGAACTAGATGAGAATTGTATGCAAGTTGCATGAACAATGGTTTACTCCTTCCTAATTAGAACTAGATGGAAATTGTATGCAAGTTGTTTTACTTTCCCCCTAGTTAATCTATGATATGTGTGTTAAGGAAAATAAAACTATCCAACTCTTAACCCTGTAGAAGATATATTAGAAGTTTCTTTTCTCTTTTCTTTGACAAGTGTGTAAGTCAAGCTGCACAAATAAATCATTAGTTTTCAAGAAAAAATGCTAGATTTAAGCTTGGAAAGATAGCTGAACTTTGACTATAAAAATAGCTGACAACATGATAAAATCACTTGATCAAACCTGCTCCATTGTGAAGTTCATGGAATTACCTTTCCAATGAGTGTTTATTTGCACGATTACGAGTTCGTATGCTCCTGTTATGGCAAAAAGAAAAAGATACCACCCTTATGGCATGTAGAAGAAGGTAGGATGGAGAATTGTTGGATAAAACAATGCACCCTATGGAAGCACCTTTCAGACCATTGGATAAAAGGATGCGGAAGCACCCTTCGAACCACTGGATAAAATGATGCACCTTGTAGGAGCACCCTTCGGACTGCTAGATAAAAGGATGCACCCTGCGAAAAAGCTATTAGGACAGTTGGGTAAAAGGATGCGGGAGCACCCTTTGGACCACTAGATAAAGCGATGCACCCTATGGATGCACCCTTTGGACCACTGGATAAAAGGATGCACCCTGCAGAAGCACTCTTCGGACTGCTGGATAAAAGGATGTACCCTACAAAAAAGCTCTTCGGACAGTTGGATAAAAGGATGCGAAAGCACCCTTCGGACCGCTGGATAAAGCGATGCACCCTGGGGAAGCACCCTTCGGACCGCTGGATAAAGCGATGCACCCTGCGGAAGCACCCTTTGGACCGCTGGATAAAAGGATGCACCCTGCAAAAAAAGTTCTTTGGACAGTTGGATAAAAGGATGCAGAAGCACCCTTCGGACCGCTGGATAAAGCGATGCACCCTGCGGAAGCACCCTTTGGACCACTGGATAAAAGGATGCACCCTCAAAAAAATCACAGAGATTTTTTTCAGTCTTTGATTTTTGTGAAATAACAGGTGATTCTAAGGTTTTCAACCCTTCTAAGCACGTTGGTGATGTCAGTTTCAGCCCAGGAGGTCACCTTTTGATAGATCCTTGCAAAACTCAACAATGGGGTTTAGAGAAACACAAATTTTTAATCAAATGAATAATATCAAACCCAAACATCAACAGAATAATGAAAACAAGAAAGATTGAATGAAATGAAGCAATGAACAATATAGTGCAAACCTCCCTTGAATCAAAGCTTCTATTGTTCGCCTATTAAAACCGTCCTTTGCTGATGAAGTAGGCCCTCAGTGAGTGCACTCTTTTAGCTGTGTTGTAGGATGTCGGTAGTTAATGGCTGTGATAATGAAGATGCCAAGAAGATGAGCTTCGAAGCAACAATGGTGATCTCAAGCAAATAGTATTGGGGTGCCAAAGGCACGTGGGTAGAATTCTATAGAGTAACAATACAAATAGCCTGGATGAATAGAATGGGAGGATGAAGCTTCTTTTATAGACTCAGAAGAATGAGAATCAACGGTTGAGAGGAGATATGAAGATCAATGGTTGAGAATGGTTGAGGAATGTGCAACCAGTAGAAATATGACAAGTGTCCCACCTCCATCATGAAAGAGGGGATTTGACAAAATTGATTAGAGAGTTAACTCCATTGACTGATCAGTTAACAAACTTGATTGATCAGTTAGAAGAGTGGATTATGGGATTGACTGAATTGATTGAGGGATTAACTCAATTGACCAGTTAGTTAACACTTTTGATTGATTAGTTGACTAACTTTTGATTTGAGAAGAAATAGGACATGTGGGTGAGGGAAAATAAGGTAATTAAATATTTAATATATTTAATTACATGTGCAACCCGATGAGGTGGACAAGGTGAGGTGGAAAAGGTGAGGTGTAAGTGTGAGGTGGATTTTTGGAATTTAGAACTTAGGATAGAGGAATTTGGATTAATTAAATAATTTAGAATTATTTAATTGTGTAAGACATTAGGAGAATTTTAATTAAATAAATAGATTTTATTTAATTATGGAACAGTGAATCGATTAAATAAATTTAGAATATTTATTTAGTTGATAGAAGAATGGAATAAATATTTAGAATATTTATTTAGGATGATTCATGTCATTTTTAGGTGTATACAGGATGTTTTTTACCCAAATCAATTAACAGGAGAATCGGGAGGAAGTGGAAGGGTGTCGACAATTATTTTTCTATTGACCGACATATAAAAACCCTATTTTTGTAACCTCAACATAAGTCTTTATAGAAAGGATAAGGGTTAGGGTTTTTCGTGGATATTGTGTTATAGCATATTGCATTGGTATTGAGTTACAAGAGGTTGTTGGTTATAATCAATTCTATCTGTTGGATTATAATATTAGATTCTCTATTGTTGGATGTAGCCTGAGTTTGGGTGAACCATGTTAAACCTATCTCTCGCTATTTTATTTCTATGTATTTTTCATTCCTTTGTTTAATCTTTATCTACATTTAATTGATATCTTTTGCATGCTATTCCTTACAAACTGATATTCCATTCCATAGAGTTATATGAACTTTTCTTTTTAAAATGTCTCTTCATTGCAGAATTTATTTTGGGTCATTGATCAATGTTTAATCAAACAACTTAAAAGAACTTTTAGGCCGAGGATACATTTTAAAAGATAATTACACATGACTCTATGAAATATAATATCAACCATCCAATCAATATGTAATTGCACAACATAAAATAAATTGTGTGTTGAGTAAATATTTTTCATGGCACGTGCTTGTAAACTTGAAGAATGAAATCAAAAACTAGTTTATATTGGAAATCAATGATGGGAAATAAAATCATAACCATCACATTTCTTATAAGAGCTCTAGATACTTCTACTTACTATTTACAAATAACAGGAGAGAAATATTAAGATAACAATCATCTAGGGTGGAGATTACCATACAGAGGAGTGATTGCTAAGGTGAATACCTATCACAAATTATAGACAATATCTTAAATTCTTATCACATAAACTTTAAAATAATGCTAGTATTAAAACTCTATGCTACTTGTATTCTTCATTATCATTAGATTTAGGGCCCTATATGCCCTATGTTTTAAAGGCTAAATAATAAAGGAGAGAAAGAGTCATGTTCACTATTTGTAAATCTAATTATATATAATATATAAGTGGAAAATCTTGCAAACTATTAATTTCAAATTGAAAATAGCCCTAAAAGTAATTGGGAGTTTATTAGTAATGGCAATATGGAACCAAAATTAATGGAAGTAATGTAATATTAATGGTGAATATGATTATTATTAATAATTATATTATATACTGCTAGAAAATTAGATCTAATCATGCATCAAATATTATGGCGAAAGAGGTGAGATTAAAGCTTTAATATAAAATGCTCAAGTGATTTAATTAAGACTAAACTAAAATTTTATAAAATGTGGTCATCTAGGCTACCTTATATAGCTTGTACTATTTTCCATAAGTTGAATTTCTAATTTCAACTATTCACCATTTGGTAAAAATTTACCACTCATAAAATATGTGGTTTGAAGCATTTCGAGATATTCCAATCTACCCTTCACACCTTCATCTACCTCAAGCCAACTACCCTTCACATTGAATCGCCAGAAAACACTATAAACAATAATATTGATCTTGAAATTAGAAACCTTAAATAAAATTGACAATATTCTTTACAAATTAGACCTCCCCAATTAGAGATTTTTTGGTTCCTAAAAGCTAACAATGCAAATAGCTAAGGGTGGAAGAGTCCCTCAACAAGTAACATGTGCCACTTCATTTTACACCAAAAAAAGCATGTAAACAAAACTTAACTTACTTGTTTCTCCATAGATCCAAATGATGAAACATGGAATTACTAGAAGCTACATTTAGAACATTTGTTTGTAGAATTAGAAAGATAATAATTGTATGACCTATCCTCCCATGAAGATTTAAGACCTCAATTTAGATATCTTGCCACTACAATGAGCATACATAGGAAATTCTTGTAATCCTTTGAGACCCAATACTTGCTTCCTTTTTGATGGAAGATTTATTTCCTATTGAATACAAATATGGGCTCCAAATACAACACCATAAACATTCACAGGATCTAAACCTACCAAAATCTCATCAGTAAATTTTTCAATGGAAAATTTCAGTGTACAATTCTTATTAGCAAGAAGTTGATTACCTCCGATTATCCAAGGGTGACCCTTGGCCTAAGTGGGACACTCAAAATGAGCATTTTTATCATTTTTGAATGTGTCAATTATTAAATCAAATAAATGGTCAAGAATTTAATGATGACATAAACTAATTAGTTGTTGCATTTTCTATGTAGATTCAAGTTGTAATTTTTTTGAACCTTAAGAAAAGATTATTTCCATCATTTTTTCCCATTAAATTTTAGTTCAAGTACTATTATTTTTATTGATTGACCTTTTCCCATATCACATATCTTTCAATACAAATAAAAAAATTCTATAATTTCTTGGAATAAGATCATTAACTCCAATTCCTAGTGCACAAATCTTTTTTTGGTAATTCTTTATTAAATAATTTTATTATTAGTTTTTGAATTAGTACTAACAAAAGTGTTAGACCTATACTTTTCCATAAACACATTTGTCTTGGCATATATATTGAAATTATTTTCTAATCGAAATAAAAACATCCACGTGAAGTGTAATGCACTTTTTTGGAGATTTTTCTAGCAATGTTTTTTATTTTTATTAGTGTCTTGAATAGAGGTCATTGTTTTTTCATAATAAAACTACATTCATTATAAAATTAAAATATATAAGTATTTGAAAAAATATAATACATATTATAATTTTTAGAAAGCTAACAATAAGGGATATATACTTACAAAATGAAATTTCCATATAAATTAATTTAATCCCCCAAAAACTAAAGTAAAATTATGTTTTTTAGCATTTTAACAAGTAGGGTGGAGACTTTGTCAAGGGCATTATTTAAGCCTAGGGGGTTCTATCCAAGGGTTTTTTTTATCTAAGAGGGTTTGATCTAATTCCCTTTTAAGAAAACCCTCTTAGATATAATTCCTTTGGGCTTAACTCATGCATTTTAAAAAAATACATGATTTTAGGAAAAAAAATAGGATTTCCCACAAGTGGGACGCACTGTTATGGAATCACCCCTAACCTAAAGTACTCAAGTGTATGTGCCTTGTATGGATGCTTGCATATATTTTGTTTCTGACATTCTACATTATCAATGATGTTTTGTATTAGCATCTAGTGTCTAATTATGTATTATGGGATGCATACATTGTGACTATTTAGTGTTTTAGCTTCATTATTTTAACTATGTAGTGTTTTAGCTTCATTGTTTTCACTATATCTATTTAGTGTAATTACTTGCCTCATGGCACCCTAATAATGAGTTTTACAAACATTTCAATATTACAATGAGTTGAAATGGAAAAAATAATAATATTTAGTTACTCCCAATACCTAATCTACCTCCACAATAGAAACATTCCACTATAATGCATGAAAAAATTGTTTGACAATAAGAGATTACCTTCTAACCTTGGATATATATCCAAAACCTCTCAAAACAAAATCCCCTTCAATTCCATGGCTTGTGGAAGGCTAAAAGATGTGTAAAATATGAAACATTTGGACTTCCATCCATTAAAATTTGTTCATGTGTTGAAGATGCAAATTTTCTAGTTTTGATAGTTATATTTGTTAGTCTAGTGATTATGCATTTGCTAAGGCATATCTACATTCACTACTTGGGAAAAGGGATAAATATGACAAAAACTACCTAACTCTTAAATTTGAAGTTAATACACTAATATGAACTGCAATGATAGTTTTAAGAAAAGGACCCTAAAAAATCTTATAAAATCCTAGCGAATCTTTCCTTTTTTTGAAAAAATATTAATTTCACTAGCAAATTTATATAGATAACTAGAAATCTATAAAAAATCCTAGCGAATCCTAGTGAACAATATCTATAAAAATTAATTACCATGCCAAATCCTTAAATAAAAAAGTATCATTCTTGACACAATCTCGAGCCATATAATTTTTCTTTTATCCTAATTCTAATGCAAGGGCTAGGGGTTGGCAATCATCCATAGGGTCAAGGGGGTGATGCCACCTTGTAAGGGTTGAGGGGGCAATGCCCCCTCATAGGGTCCAAGGATTGAACATTTTAAAAATATCACGTGATAAAAATAAGACTTTGAAAGATCACTTGAATGAATCTACACCTTATATTTCCCTATGATTAGATGATTGATATTTCATTCCATAGAGTTACATGAACTTTTCTTTTAAAATGTCTCTTTAGTGTAGAATTTATGTTGGGTCACTGACCAATGTTTAATAACACAACCCAAAAAAATTGGTAGGCTGAGGAGACATATTAAAAGACAAGTACACATAACTCTATGAAATATAATATCAACCATCCAATCAATACATAATCGTACAACTTAAAATAAATTGTGTGTTGAGTAAAGAATTTTCATGGCATGTGCTTGTAAACTTGCAGAATGAAATTAGAGCCTATTTTATATTGGAAATCAATGGTGGGGAATGAAATGAGAACCATCACATTTCTTATAAGCGCTCTATATACTCCTACTTACTATTTACATAGAACATGAGAGAAAGATTAAGATCTAACAATCATTTGGGGTGGAGTTAACAATACAAAAGAGCCATTGCCAAAGTCAATACCCATCACAAATTATAGACAAGATCTTAAGTTCTTATCACGTAAATGTTAAAATAATAGTACTATTAAAACTCTATGCTACATGTATTCTTCATTATCATTGGATTTAAGGCCCTATATGCCATAAATTTTAGAGGCTAATAAATAAAGGAGAGAAAGAGTCATGTTCACTACTTGAAAATCTAATTATATATAATTTATAAGTGGCAAATTTTACCAAATGTTAATTTTAAGTTAATATAGCCCTAAAAGTAAGTGGGAGTTTATTAGTAATGGCGATATGGCCCCAAAAGTAATGGAAGTAATGTAATATCAATGGTGAATATGATTATGATTAATAATTATATTATAAACTATTGGTGAATTAGATCGAATCATGCATCAAATATTCTGGCAAAATAGGTGAGCTTAAAGGTTTAATAAAAAATGCTCAAGTGATTTAATTGAGACTAAACTAAGATTTTATAAAAATGTGGCAATCCATGATGCCTTATAGCTTGTATTATTTTGCATAAGTTGAATTCCTGATTTGAACTATTCACCATTTGGCAAAAAATTTCTATTCAAAAAATTTGTGGTTTGAAGCATTTGGAGATATTCCAATCTACCCTTCACACCTTCATCTACCTCAAGCCAACTGCCCTTCACATTGAATCACCAGAAAATAATATAAACAACCATACTCATCTTGAAATAGGAACCTTAAACCAAATTGACAATATTCTTTACAAATTAGACCTCCCCAATCGGATAGTTTTTGGTTACCAAAAGCTAACAGTGCAAATAGCTAAGGGTGGAAGAATTCATCAACAAGGAACACATGTGCCACTTCATCTTACACCAAAAAAAGAATGTAAACAAAACTTAACTTACTTGTTTCTCCATGGACCCAAATGATGCAACATGGAATTACTAGAAGCTACATTTAGAACATTAGTTTGTAGAATTCGAAAGATAAAAGTACTACTACCTATCCTCCCATGAAGATTTAAGACCTCAAATGATATCTTTCCACTATAATGAGCATACATAAGAAATTCTTGTCATCCTTTGAGACCCAATACTTGGTTCCTTTTTGATAGAAAATTTCTTTCATATTGAATACAAATATGGCTCACATATACAACACCATAAATATTCATAGGATCTACACCTACCAAACTCTCATTAGCAAACTTTCAATGGAAAATTTCAATATACAGTTCTTATCAACAATAAGTTGATTACCTCCCTTTATCCAAGGGTGACCCTTGGCCTATGTGGGACACTCAAAATGAGCACTTTATCATTTTTTAATGTGTCAATTACATCAAACAAATGGTCAAGAATTTAATGATGATGTAGACTAATTAGCTGTAGCATTTTCTATGTAGATTCAAATTGTAATTTTTTGAATTTTGAAAAAATATTATTTCTATCATTTTCCCCAATAAATTTTAGTTCTTATTCAATTGATTTTATTGATTGATCTTCCCATATTAAAACAATGTGGAATTGAAAAGAAAGATGAACAATTGATTCACAATATTCTCTCTAAGCTATGTTCAAAATATTCTATGTTTGTTTCTACCTTATATGCTACTAAGGGTGCACTTGGTACTCAATTCACCATGCCATCTTTAGATGATTTTTCTATCTCTCTCACTTGAGAACAAGATAAGATAATATAGATGGGCACTCTTAAGTCCTCTAAGTCACATGCCTTTGCTGCCAACCAAGGCACAAAAGAATAGAAAGGACAAAGAAGTAACGACAAGAATAAGGATAAGAAACAAAAGAATAGCAAGGAGAAGATGGATCAGATACCAGTTGCTTCAAAAGCAACTAATGAGACCCAATCTTCCAATGGTGACATGCTTAAGAAAGAAAAGGTCCAATGTGCCTGCTATAAAAGGCTTGGTCATGAAGAACATAAGTTTTTGAAGAAGCAAATTGATCACTTGACACACATTATTGAGAATAATAATATCAGTGTTCTTGAGTATATCAAACACAGTTCAAATGAGGGGTCTAACAAGGCATAAGAAAATAGCAAGGGGAAAGGAAAGGACAAGGCCATTGTAGTAGTTGTTTCTCCACCATCCACTGGGGTTCTTGATTTGGGTGCTTCGAACCACATGTCTTCATCTAAAGAATAACTTGCATCTTTGGAGCTATGTACTATGCCTTCTATTTTAATGGGTGATGACACCCCTATTGAGGTGTGTGGGAGAGGGTCTATTGATGTGGGGGATGGAACATTCCATGATGTTCTTTATGTGCCCTCATTATCAACTAATCTCTTATCAGTATACTAGATCACTCACATAGGTTTAGGCAAGTAGGTTGAGTTCACTCTTGATTCAGTGGAGAATTGTGAGTTGCACAATGGTTCTACAGTTCCAGTTTGGAGAGTAGATCATCAATCACGACTTATCTATTTTATCACTTTATTCCTGATCCTCCTTCAACTATTTTTCTCACTCATTTTGATGATGTGAGTAAGTTATGGCATGAGAGGTTTGGCCATCTTAACTTCCACTAATTGCAGCAGCTCAACTGATAGAGCATGGTCATGGGGTTGCCTTCAGTTTAGTTTTTAGGTGGTGTTTGCCAAGGCTGCATTCGTGTTAAGCATCCTAAGGAAAATTTTGACAAAGATAAGGCATGGAGAGCTTCACAGATACTAGAGTTCGTTCACAGTGATTTGGATAGTCCATTTCAATATCCTTTTCTCAACAGGGATAGATATGTCCTAACATTCATTGTTGACTTTTCTTGCTATATTTAGGTGTACTTTGTCAAAGAAAAGTTAAACGTATTTGATCATTTTCGGGACTTCAAAACTTTTGTAGAGAAGCAATCTGGGAAATCCATCAAAGTTTTGTGCATTGATAATGGTGGCAAGTATATCAACCATCATTTTGAGTGGTTTAGCATTTCAAAGGGGATTGATTTGTAGCATTCAATTCCATACAATTGTTAATAGAATGGTGTTGCAAAATGGAAGAATAGGTCCTTGAAGGAAATGGTGAACTGCATGGTTTAGTCTAGATCTCTTGAACCATAGTGTTGGACAAAGGCCATTAATTGTGCTTGTTATATCTACAACTGTGTTCCTCACCAAGCCTTGAAGGGGGTAGTTTTTCTTAAGCTTGGAGTGGTTGAAAACCATCACTTAAGTACTTTCAAATTTTTGGTTCTCCTACATGGGCCCACATTCCTATAGAGAAATGCAAGGCCTTGGATCCATAGAGCAGGCCTTGCATATTTGTAGGCTATACTGATGGTGTGAAGGGTTATCTATTTCTCCACCCTACTACACATGAGTTGTTCATTGAGAGGAGTGTTCAGTTTGAGGAGGGCTCTTTGAACTCACTTTCTATCACTTCACCTCCTACATTGACACTGGAGCCACTTGGGCTACATGATAGATCTTTTGATGAGTCAGATTTACCTGAGTAGTCTTCTACCTCCACTCCAATGATAAGATAGATTTAGAGGATTCACCTCTTTCCTCTCCTAGTCATGATTCAAAGGGTGATGATTCTCCACATTCTCCCACTTCTGGTCCACTTTGGGCTAGATAGACTTTATAGTCTATAGATAATTAGGTTGGGGATCCATTAGACACTAGGCAGACTTGTTAACAATTCTAGGTTGCTCCACATGTCTTCATTATTACTACCTCAGATCCATGGTCATTTCACAAGGCTTTTGGTATTCATGAGTGGGATACAGGTATGCAAGAGGAGTATAGTTCCTTGATGAGGAACCACACTTGGGATCTTATCCCTCTTCCTAAGGGAAGAAAACTTGTTTGATGTATGTGGATCTGTCTAATAAAATTTAAAGTAGATCATCGGTTAGTTGATAAACATAAGCCTTACCTAATCTCCAAAGGATTCTCCTAGGTTCCTAGGATTGACTACTCTGAGACTTTTACGCTAGTTACCTAAAGGAATTCCATCTGACTTTTTATATTTCCATTGCTGTAGCCAATCATTGGGAAGTACACCAGATGGATGTGAAGAGTGCTTTTCTTCATGGTGACCTTCAAGAGGAGATCTACATGGAGCAACCACAAGGGTTCGTTTAAGATTCTTCACTTGTGTGCCATCTTTGGAAGTCCCTCTATGGCCTCAAATAGGCTCCTTAGGCATGGTATGCCAAGATGAACTCCTTCCTTCTGACAATTGGATTCACTTGGTTCCATTTTGATCCCAATGTCTATATTCTACAATAGGATGATTCACTCCTATTTCTGATTCTATATGTTGATGACTTGCTAATCACAGGGAGTTCTTCATCTACCATTGGGGCTATCAAAATTGCCTTTCATAACAGGTTTTTGATGGCTGACTTGGGCTTGTTGCATCACTTTCTTAGTATTGAGATCTTCCAATCTACTTCTAGGATCACCATTTCACAGTCCAATTATGCTCTAGATTTGCTCTCACAATTTCATATGGCTTACTTAAGCCTGCTCTGACTCCCTTCCTTTCTAGAGTCAAACTTGAGGCTCAATGTTCTTCACCATTTGTTGATGGCACTTTGTACTGACAACTTGTTGGGAGTCTCATTTATCTGACTCATACAAGACCCAACATTTCATATGATGTAGGCATGGTCTCTTGATTCATGCAGGAAACCCATGAGCTGCACTACAAAGCAACCAAGAAGATCCTTCACTACATTTAGGGTACTCATAGATTTTGGATTCACTGTGTAGCAGGCATTGATATTGACTTGGTGGGCTACATAGATTCAGATTGGGTAGGCAATTCTCAAGATCACAAGTCTACTTTAGGTTACAACTTCTCACTTGGTTCAGGTCTTGTTTGTTTGTCAAGAAAGAAGTAGTTTTCTATTGCTTTATCTTCTACTAAGGTCAAGTATCGAGGGCTATGAATACTACTACTAAGGCCATCTAGCTTCATAATCTTCTCATTGAGTTTGTTATCCAGATCAAATGACCATCAACCATATTTTGTGACAAATAGAGTACCATTCAGATCTCATAGAATCCAGTCCATCATCAGCGGACCAAACACATTGAGGTCCACATGCACTACATTAGGGAGCTCATCCATGGCCACATCATTAACCTTTGCTACTATCCAAATTCCAAGAAGGTTGCTGATATCTTCACAAAACCCTTCATTGAGAGTAAGTTCCTTCATTTGCGAGCTTTTTTGTGGTTGTGGGATGCTTCATCTTCTGGGGGCTTCATCCTCTCACTTGGAGTCCTGACTCTCTCTACTTTGAGGATTTCTTCTCTCTCTATTTGGGGGGGTATTTTCTCTCTTCTGGGGGCTTCTTGTCTTTTGGGGGGAATTTTATGTACATGGGTACCTCATCAGGCTTGATTTTCTAGGACCCATCTTTACATCAACCTAAGTTATACTTAAGGGGGGTGTTAGTGTAGGTTTTTATTTCCTAGTTGGGTTATTTATTTTCCCTTATTCCTAGGTTTTTCCTACACCTTTTATTAATCTTTCTTAGGTTAATAAAGCATGTCTTATTAGGTGAGTGGATTATGAGGTGTCACCTTCCTACATGTGAGCATCCATTAGCTATCTTAGGAAGATACTTTGCTATCTTTAGTTTGATAGATGGTTGCTCCTCATTGGTCGATGTTGCCACCTCCTCCCTCTCCCCAGTCTATATAAGCATGCTACTTGGCTTGTATTTTGTATCTCTTGCTTTCACATCCTCTTAATGTTATTTTCTTCTAGTATTTGCATTATTCTCAGAGATTGACTCTATGTTGCTATTTTGATATCGTATCATTTGCATTCATAGTTTAGATATCTATTTTTTTGCACTAGTTTTCTGGATTAATCATCCTTTTAGATTATAATAGAATGCTCTAGGATGATAATCAATTATTTGATATATGTGGATGACAAATTAAAGAATATCTTTCACTACTAGGACACAGTGTCAAATTTTGCAAAATATATTTTAGTACTATGACATAGTGTGAAATATCTTGGTTTGGTTCTTGTTGTTTGCAATGGGATTTTTTCCATCTATTGTTGTCTATGGTCATAAATGGAAGGTTCTTTTGGTTTTATGTGCACACACACACACACATATCTATGTGTGTGTGGATAGAAAAAATTGATCAGACTCATGAACAACATAATGAAATATTTAGTGTGTCCACATCATCGACCTGAAAGTAGATGTAAATTTGTTTAATTTTGGATGACATGGTGTGTCAAGTGGAGGGGTAAGGTTATGGTGACCCACTATGAAAAGAGGACATATTGCAAATTGAATTTTGAAGTAAACATGCTTTTAAAGGTATTCAATATGATATTAAATTAAACTGAAAATGTACTAAAAAAAAATTCAAACCATTAAAACATTTGTCATTCTATTTTCTACAATTACAAATTAGAAACTAAAATTTGTAACTTAAATTAAAGAGCCACATGATGCTCAAATATAATTTTGCACTTTCCAAAACCAATAAATGTGTTACAAAACATAGAAAATGACCATTAAGCTGTGTTAATAAACATTACTCATAAAGTAGATAAAGTGTTACAACAAACACCATTGAACACTAGTTTTGACATTTAGAATCCTTTGAATCTCTGTAGTACAAAGTTAAAGAAACAAAGAGCCTTTAGCATTGAACTAGACATTCCACCACAAAGTTAAAGAAATACAGAACCATCATGATTACAACGAGACACAAAATAAAACAACCTTACATTAATAACCACAAAGAGCAAAAGATGAAATAAAACCATTGTAAACCAAAAAAAAATCAATAGACATGGATAAAGAATAACCACATATGGATACAGAACCCTCATGACCAACCTAAAAACCAAAAGAACCTTCCATTTATGACTACAAAAAACAATAGATGGAAAAAGTCCCCATGCAAACAATAAAATATAAGTGAATGCCCATGGATAAACAATAACCCCAATTTAATACCGAACCTTCATCATTATAAACAATGAAAAAACCATAAGAACCTTCCATTACAATTACATACAGAAATAGATGGAAAAATCTCATTGCAAACAAAAAATATAAAATAATTGAATACCAATAGATAAACAATAACCCCATTTTAATACCAAACCCTCATGATTACAAATAGTGAGAAAACCATAAGAAGCATCCATTTATGATTACAAACAACAATAGATGGAAAAAATCCCATTGCAAACCCAAAAAATATAAAATAATTGAATACCCATGGATAAACAATAACCCCATTCTAATACTGAACCCTCATGATCACAAACAATGAGTAAACCATAAGAACCTTCCATTTATGATTATAGACAATAATAGATGAAAAAAATCCCATTGTAAACAAAAAAAAAAAATTGAATACCCATGGATAAACAACAACCCAATTTTAATACCGAACCCTCATGGTTACAAACAGTGAGAAAACTATAAGAACCTTCATTTATGATTATAGAAAGCAATAGATGGAAAAAATCCCATTGCAAACCCAAAAAATATAAAATAATTGAATACCCATGGATAAACAATATCCCCATTTTAATACCAAACCCTTATGATTACAAACAATGATTACAAATAGTCAAAAAACCATAAGAACCTTTTGTTTATGGTTACAGACAACAAATAGACAATAAAAATAATTATAATGCCCATAGACAAACAATAACCCCATTTTAACATTAAACCCTCATGAATACAACTAGATAAAAAATGAAAAGAACCTTCCATTTATGACTAGAGACAACAATCGATGGAAAAAATTCCATATAACAAAATACCCATACATAAACAATAAACCCATTTAAATACCAAAGCCCAATGATTACAACTAGACTGAAAATGAAAAAAACCTTACATTTATGACCATTGACAACAATATATGGAGGAAATCCCATTGCAAACATAAAAACAAACCGAGATATTGCATGTATAAACTATAGGACAAAAAAACCTAAAAAAACCAAATAAATCCTCTCTTTTTTTTGCTAGAAAGATCATTGCCTTAGTAGAATAAGATATCCTTACCACGGTCAAAGGATAAACAAGCAAAGCCATGAGCAAGAGGAGAAACTAGTGGATTCATCACCAAAGCTGGCCCTTTTGGAATCCCTAAACCAAATACCCATTAACAAACAATAACCCCATTCCAACACTGAACTGTCATGACTACAACTAGATAGAAAATGAAAAGAGCTAGATAGAAAAGGAAAAGATCCTTATGACCACAAACAACAATCCATGAAAAAAACCCATTTTGAAACACGAAATAGAAGTTAGTACCCATGCATAAATAATAATCCCATTTGAATACTGAATCCTAATGATTACAACTAGATGGAAAATGAAAAGAACATTCCATTTATGACCGCAAAAAGAAATATATGGTAGAAATTGTATTTAGAGCAAAAAAACCAAACCAAGATATTGCAAGTATAAACCATATGACAAAGAAATAGGAAAAACCAGATAAATCCTCTTTTTTTCAAGCTAGAGAGATCATTTCCTTAGAAGGATAAGATATCCTTACCAGGGTCGAAGAATAAACAAGTGAAGCCATGAGCGAAAGGAGAAACTAGTGGAGCTGTCGAGTCATCGAATGCATTGTTGTCTATCTTTACGAGCTAATAACAGTGTTGAAGAAAATGTAAAGTAAGATGAGAATAAGTGTTTATAGTGATTTTTAGAGGATTCTTTTACTTTTTACTCATCCAAAACATATAATGATTTATTCTTTTATTTTATTATGTACTCGTCCAAAACACATAACCACTTTTCTACATACAAATGATTCATTAGGCATCTTTCACTACACATTGTAACATCTCGATTGGAGTTAAAGTACCTATATTTAATTATTTAAATTCTTTTAATTATTTCAATAATTTATTAGAGATAGAACTACAATCATAACTCATTATCTTAGGGTATTTATTTATCAATGTTATTTAATTGATTTTCCCTATAATCTTAGTAGAAAAAAATTGTTTAGGTTTCTTTTTTAATTTGGTGAACTTATTTGCTCTTATACCCGCTTAGGGTTTTGTGTTTAGTGTTTGTTTTTTGATTTATGGTCTTTGATTTCCATTTCTAAAATGTTATTTTTTTGATATTATATCAGTCATTTACCTTTAGTTTCTCACTTTGAATCCTTCAGGGTTTCACGTGTTATGTTTATGGCAAAGTCTCACCATTATTCCAATTATCCCTTGAGAAAAAGTGTTCATCTAAATATTAGTATGGCTTCTCATTCAACCAATTAGGAGATTCATGTTTGTTCCATGGATTCTAATGATAATGAACAACCTAATTTTAATCATGACACATAAGTGAGACAAGAAGAGCCCTTTGTTATTACAAAAACATTTTTCTATGAACTTACTAATGTTATTTATCCTACTCAAATCATTGAACATCATCATAATTTATTGATTGGTGTACCATTTGGTCCTAAGCTTCATCAAGGTATCTCCATTAAATAAATTCTAGTTCTTTATAAGGTTTGAAATTACCTACTTAACAATTTTTACTTTTGCACTCATTCAAATGACCATTCCCCTAATTGTGTTTCAGGTCCCATTTTCCACATCTCAAGCTGTTTCTTGAATAGTTTACTAACTCTCTTATTAAAATTAAGCTTTATGTCATTCTAAAAACATATTCTTGAAATCTTACTTGTTAAAAATCCAAATGGACACTTGTGTGTGTGAAAACAAGGATGTCCTAGACACATGTCAACATCTAGCATATGTATCTATGATAATTTGGAAATCATTATATTTTAATAGTATATATTAACCCAACCCTAATGCCATTATAATATCCCTCTACTTGTAAATTAGTCCCAAGGATGCAAATAAAAGATATCATCACTATGCCTACTAAGTTTTTTTAGGTGATTCCAAGTGATACTATATTTTTATTATTGTCACACCATTAAATAATTTCTTATATAACATCCATACTACAATAACTTAGGAGCTCATGCATTGAATCTCCTCCAAATTGTATGCATAGAGCCTTCATCCATCAAGTATTCCACTATTGCAACCTTCACATCCATGGTATATCGTTTTATTTTCACTTGTATTTGCTTTCATACAATCTATGATCCATATTAGGTGTTTCTTATCATCCATATTCTCTCCCTAATGTATGTATACATATCTATTAATTCCTTTCCAATCATTTCATTGTCAATCATCACCCATAAATCCTTCCACAAAGCTCTCACATTCCACTTTAGTTAAGCTTGCATTCTAGGGCTTCATATTCTAGGATCACTACCTACACACACCACATCACTCTTATAAATTAGGCATCCAAAGGAAACAATTTTTTTTCATATGGTTAGAAGAAAAGGTTGAAATATAACATCTAGGAGATTGGCTAAGGTAGTTTCTCATATAGTCACCTTGTTCCTCTTATTCGTCATCCAAATAAGTAAGATTTAAATTACAAGATTTTCATTGATATTATGGGGAGTCTAGCATTTCAGTCAAGGGAAATATACTTTCTCATTCATCCCTAAAGTTTGTATATTTCTATATCTATCTAGACACTATTGTTAGAAATGCATAAGTGCCCTATAGTAGTGGTTGTACAATTGATTGCAAGGTAGGATCACCATATCATAGTACAAATGTCCTATTAAGCATCATATATAGTCTAAGAGTGTCATACTTAGCATATATGTCCCATTTGAGCACCCAAGATAGGTGGATACACCAAAACCTAGCACAAATTTCATGTCCTAAGATTTCTAGAGGACATGAGCACCTAGTTCTAACATAGCTATCATGTTTCAATGTTGAGGTCCTAAAGATTCACCCCTAGTCAATGTAGGTGTCCTTCCTGAGTGTTTGAGTCCAACATTAGTGTCTTAGAACATCCTCTAATTTCCTAGTTTTACAGGCACCCTCCATAGATAGCATGTTTCTAGCTTCTTGAGTCTACAATAGTCTTCTATCATTCTACCTATGCATTATCTTTCTTCTTTTTCTTTCAATTTCTAGTTTACATTTTATACCTTTTTGCTAGATTAATTCATATGATATATCTAAGTTGAATCTACATACCCTATTGTTTATCAATAACTTATCTCAAATTTAAATCATTAGATTAGTACATTGAAAAAATACATCCCATTTTTTATAGTGTCCCCCCAAAAACACTTATTAACACTATGGGTTTCCAAATTTATTCTTTCATTTAGTGAATCCCACAACTTACATGTTTTATTTCTTATTTTTGCATCTGAAACTAGCAAACTTCTTTTTTCTGACACTTTTAAAGGTTATGCATTCACTAATTCTCTTCACATTCCTCAAACCTTAAATTATACACCCCATCATCTCTCATTTACATGTTCACACACCTCATATTCATATTCACAACACTTTCTCATCCTAGATCCTAAGGCCTAATTTGACAATACCCACCATTAGCTCATGAATCTCCTTTGTTTCCTCGTTAGCCTAGAATTTCTCTACACCTATTATCCTTCTTCCAACACCTAGTTTTCTTATCCGTACATCTATTTTCTCCTCCATATTATTTCTCTCCTCACTTTAGTTTGTACTAACCCCAATTTTCCTTTTACCAATTCCTTTCCATCCTTTCCTTTTGACTTATTTTACCTTCCCTTTTAGTCACTTTTTCCTCCTAGTTTCCTACTACATCTTATTTTCCATCCCTACAATTTCCCAATTACTCCCTTTCGTTAGTTGTTATTCCTTGGTACATTCTTTTCCATTACCTAGTCAACCTTACCCTACTTCACTCCATCCCTCTACTTCTCCTTTACATGTTGTATACCCTTCCCATATTAAATTCTAGCAACCCTTCTTTAAAAATGCTTAAGACCAATATTTCCTTCCCTAATACATTTTTGGTTCACTTTATAATTACCCATTTCCACACCTATTCTTTGACCTAATCCTTTATTTTATCCTATGTTGACCCTTGTTTCCTTTATCTTTTTAGTTCATGTCTTGTCCCATTGTTGATCATGTGCTCCAATCCCTAGTCCTTATCCACTTTTCCATAGGACATCTTAACTCCTCCCTGGATCACATTCCCTCTCTTTCTACTACTTCCAACAATATTAATGATTTCTTCTCATTGATGATTATTTTAATCACTTCAAATATGTGGCTCACAAAAACATGCAAATAAGACATAAAATCATTTCTCAATTGTAATAAGTAAAGCATGCTATTAATTCTATTGATGCTTCTAGGTTCATTGACACATTGGGTCATTTGTTTCTCACTAACTATTCAATATTATACATTTTACAAAATATATAGGCTACATTGAGCATGTCAATGTACCCTTCCCACATCTCTTTACTTATTCTTTTGTTATGGGATCATTGATGGGTTGGATCAATTTGTGTTCAAAAACTCTTGAAGATTAAAGATGTTGCCAAACATATAGGTCATATTGTGCATGCGAATGCACCCTTCCTATATCTCTTTCCTTCTTCTACTTCTTTAGGTGCATCTAATAATATTGTATCCTCAACTACGTTCTCCATTTCTATTGAGCCCATCATTTATCCTATTGCTTTCCCACAACCTCAATCCTCTTAGATTAAAATGGTTGGCACTACCTCCACCTCTCCTTTCTTAATTTTCACTCATTCATACCATCCCATTCCTCTACTTTCATACCCACAACTCCACATTCCCCTCACCTCATAAATTTAGGTCCCACCCTCTATACCTTTCCCTTATTTCACTACCCATACTTCTCTATCCTTTCCTCTCTGTCTAACCTCTACTTTTTATCCCATCTCTCATTATAGCCCCATTCATTCCTGCATGGACCCATCAAATAGACACCTCATTGATTCCTACCACTTTCATATATTAGCCCATTCCTAACACATTGAATTCATGTCCATCCTCTCATGCTTCTCTCTAGTCACCACCTCTTACTTACCTTATGTATTTTCATCAAACCTCTTCCTTATCTCTTATACCATCTATGGATCTTATCTCTCACCCTCATATGTATGGATTTATCCTTCAACCCTTACCACCACCAATTTAGCCTTACCATGTCCCATATTCTCCATCACCTCCACAAAATATTGCTCCAAGGTTAGATGATATTCCTTCTAGCTATAAGGAGGTCACTTCTATCATAATAGTCTCTATTACTGTAAGGAAGCTAGGGTAGCGGAGAAACTTCCTACACTAATCTTGAGAGGAGGATAATGCAAATCTTTACAGATCTTTAATACTTACAAAAAATTAAACATAAATAAACATAAATTTCATGCATACCACAACAAATTGATTTATGTGGGGAAAACTCTTATGGGATAAAAACCCCACACTCCAAAATCTGCCCAATATATTATTCAGAAACCACAAAGATTACTGTATACTTGCAGAGAAAGCTTCTCATAGGAGTATCACCACCAGAGATCTAGAGACAACACAACCACTATTAGACTCTCAGAATACATCATGATACCGTAGTCATCATACAACGGCCTCATAAAATAGGGTTACCTTCTAGGGAAAGACAAACCAACAAAATATCTACCATCAGATCTAAAACCTAATAATGAATGGCCTAGCTTTACAATATATCATTAATTTAATGTATGTCGGTCATTTAATAGTCTTTGTTAACAAAAAAATGTTAACATACATCCCACTCCACCCCATGCTCCCATTGTATATTACACTATTAATGTAATTAGGAAATATATATAAATACATATATCCTATCAACAATAAACATTATATAATTGTTAGGTTGAGACACATTTTCCCAACAAATCTCCCACTTGTTGAACACCTTGCAAGAGCAACGAGAGGGAGTAAACATCATCTCTTAATTGCTAGGGGCCAAAAGGCCCACAGTATTTGAACACCATCTAAACATTTTTGTGCTCACATGCTTAGCTAAAGAATCAACAATATTCATCAAAGTTTCTCCCTTAACTAGCTTCACCGTGCCATCTTCGACCATATCTCTAACAAAATGATATTGTACATCAATGTGCTTAGTCCTGGCATGAAATGTTAGGTTCTTAATGTTGGTACCCATTTATGTTTAGGGTTTTAAGCTTGAACATTCATAGGTTTTCTCATTCAAACCCTAAAATTTCTGAGTCATAGGGCCTTGCGTTGTTTTTTCTATTTTAATGGTGACCTTTTGTGATGGGTTCCTGGTTATTATGTTTCACCCTCATGCTTTAGTGTTCATAGGTTAACCGACCCCCATACAATGCCTTACCACCTTTTCCCCATCACACTTGAGAAAATACTAAGTTTTAAAAACTGCTCTATGCATTGTAAAATCTATCGTATGTTTGTATATACAAGTGCAAATGCATGTTGGTAGGCCCCAAAATCTCAGTCGGCTTTCATAGGTGGGTGACTTTTTCAGCATGTTGGCAGGCCCCAAAATGTATGATATGAGATACCTATGTGGCATGTTTTCATAGGTGGGTGACTTTTTTAGCATGTTTTGATGCCATTGATCGCAACAATAGGAGAATATAATCAAAGGTTGTGTTTTAAACTTTTAGCGAAGGATTTTCTCATGCATATACAGTGGTATTCTTGGTAGGAAAATCATTTATGCATCTGCTATTGCATCTCTACGGTGGCTGCGAGTTGGTATGCCATTAATGGCAAGAATGCAAATAGAAAGGAGCCGAAGGGACATGTCAACTACCACATCCAAGTGGAAAATCTTCAAGTGGCAACATAGGGCTCGAGTTCAACTACTCCTCGCCATTGTCTTGCTTCTTCCTATTTTGTCTCCTGCATTAATTGATTTTGGGCGCCATTTTTGGTGCAATGTATCTAGTGATTTGGAACAACTCATGTAATTAATTTGTAGGGTATAGGTTCTTTCTTTATAAGCAAGTTGTGTGACTCATTTTTGGTGGTTGTTGAAAACTAGACAAATCTGGGTGCTATAATAAGATACAACTTCATTGGTGGCCTTGTTCTAGATATCTAGTGAGTTTATGAGTCTCATGTTGTATGTTTCATGCATAAATGTACTGGTTTCATGCTGTTTTATATGAGAAATACTTTGTTGCATGTGTTTAATCATTTGTCTCCAAGCTGTGGGCATGTTTTCTTTTGAATCAAGATAGCTAAGGGTTGTTAAGATTCAGGAATATAGTTTCTCTGTATTGAATGTTTAATCTCTTACCTTTGTTCAAGGAACAAATTAAATGTTTCAAGTTAATCATTGAGAAGGTATGTTGTAGCAGGGATATCCCTAAGTATGAATGACTAAGCACCTAATTTTTGGGAAGTATCTGTAAGGCAGACACTATTAAAATCCCCTTAAAATCTAGTTTGTGGTATGTGTTCATGCTGACCATTCGCATGTGTATGTCTATTGACTCTGGGCCCTGGATAGGCACCAATCTAGTCTTGTATTGAGGTTACACTCCAAGTCCTTGTTTTGCATCCAAATACAAAATCAAACTTAAAACTTCAAAACCAAACCATTAGGACCTTAGAAGTAGTTTTAGGACCAAAATCCTCTATCTCACAACTGAACATAGGCCCAAAGCTAGCCCCTTTGCACTTATCACACAGTTTTGGTCTACATACAGAAGGATTTATCTGCTTTGTGTCAACATCCCCTACTTTACAAGCACATCTTATGGATGTTGAATAGGGAATACCCCCCTAGGTTTTGCAAGCCTGAAGAAGAGGAGGAGATATTTATAGAGTCTATCTCCTGTACTGTTGGCCGCTAGCCCAGAGGTCCTGTTGATCATTGATGGCTACCTTGTAGGAATAACTGGGAGTAAGTATCCAGTCAGATTGATAACCAACAGATTTGGTGACTCTACTGGGGAGTTGGTGTAAGAACCCTGATAAAACTGATTCCTACTTGTAGGTGGCAACTCTGAGTAATCTCCCAACCAGTAAAGTAAAATTTATATGCAAGGGAGAAGATCCCAGCGTAACCCTTTGCTTGAAGAATTACCCAGAAGAATGATGTATAGGAAAAAGGGGGCTTTTCAAGCCGGTCAAGAGGGCTCTCTTAGCCCTAGAAACAATGATAATACCCATGACAATCTAGGATCTTCAGAGAGGATAGAACCTTATTTTTCAAACATGGAAGCTGAAATTCAAAATGTATATGAAAGACAACAAGGTGTTAATATGAGATTGAGATCAAAGGTGTTCCAGGAACATCCTTTCTTAGATCCCTCTAACAGATTTGAAGAAGTTGAATCCCCAAAGGATGATGATGATGATGACCAGAATGGAATGAGACCATCCTCTTCTATGCTTAAAGATGAACAATTAGCTGAAGAAATCAAAAGCTTAAGAGTAGAATTGGAATATTTACAAGCTGTAAAAATTAGAGATCACATGAGACAGAAGGTGCAAGCTCTGAGAACTACTCAATAAGATGCAGTCCCCACCCTTGATAATGCAAATGTCCTAAGAAATGAAGCTTAGGATCAACATAATGATCAGAGACAAAATGCAAATAATGTTAGGGTACCAATGAATAACACAAGAAATTAGAATGCAAATAGGAATGTTAATGTTAATCAGTTTGGTAGATAGCCAATGCAGCTAGACAGATTCAGGTAGGTTATTTTTTATGGTATTCCTGGTTACCCTAACCCCATTGACAAGCATGTAAGGCTTCAAGTGCCAAAGTTTTCAAGAAATAATATTGTGTCAGGGGAGGATCATTTAAAAGCTTTTCAAAATATTATGGACAACTTTGAGGTTGAACATGAGGATGTTTTTATGAAGTTGTTTATGCAATCCTTGGTTCATGAAGCTAGAGAATGGTATAAAGGTCTGCCTGACCAAAGTATCTCATCTTGGGATGATTTCAAAAAGATTTTTAAGGAGAAATATGATGACAAAACTGACCCAAGCTTTTTTGTAAATGAATTCACTAGTATCACTAAGGGGTCAAATGAGCAGGTTGCAAATTTCAATGCTAGATTCACTAAAGTGCTGAACAAATTGCCACCTCACATGAGACCTAATGAGCCAATGTGCATTGTGCTCTATATAAATGCTTTTGATGCCAAAACAGCATATGGATTAAGAGATAAGGGTCCAAATAGCCTCAAGGATGCTTTCAAGATTGCAACAAATATTGAAAAAAATAGGAAAGCATCAGGCAAGACAAATAGAAGAGATGATGTAAAAATCTTGCAGAATCCAAACAAGCCTCAAAGTACTCAAGGCAATGCATCTACTTCTAAGGATAAATTAGATAAATTGACAACTGTGGTTAAGGACCTAAGTTATAGACTTGCAAAAAATGAGAAGGGGATAGCTTCTGACAGGTAGGTTTACCAAAGACAGGAAAAGAGACCATCATTGCATGATATGCCATATAACACTAATTGGCATAATGGTAAACCCATTCTCCCACACAAAAACACTAATCAAAGAGCTCAACATGTAAAAGAGACTCCTGATCCCTTGAAGAAAGCTGTTAATATTGTTGATGACACCCCATGGTGCATAATATGTCAAATGCCTCATTCCTAGTCACAATGTATGATTGCTCAATCTCTATATGATAATGCTGTTGCTTGTGATGAGTACAATGAGCCACATTATATGCAGGATGACAATGTTAATATGTTGTCTGCAAATAGTGAGTATTCCTCTTATGATGCTAATGAATGCACAAGTTATGCAACTCAGGCTTGCCAATAGTTTTCAAGTGATAAGGAAAATGAGGATAGTTATGCTTATGCTCAAAACTCACATATGTTTCTGAATAATTTGAGAAGACCTTCTGATGAAGAAATTAGAGACCTCATAGCTACAGCAGTGGCCCAGGTCAAAAGTAATTACAATCTTAGAGGTAAAGCTCGGGTAAGTGATCCATGCCAACCACAAGAAACTTTGGTGAGCCAGCTAGTGCATGATCATAATGGGACTGAACCGCATAAGACGCATTGGAATAGTAACAAGAAGAATTTTAAGCAAAAAATAGGTCATGATCCTCAAAGACTAGAGAATAGAATTCCCCAGGTTGAGGATCAAAACAAAAATTCTCAGATCAAGAATGACAGTTAGGGAGCTATAAAAATCAAAGTTGGATCATCTCAAGATAAAAATAAAACCGTGGATCAGGCTATGACTGTTATACAAAATTATGCTCCATTTGATATAACTCAAGTCTTGTCCCAGATAAAAATCTCTATTCCATTGATGGAGCTGATGAAGGTGAATGAATTCAGAAAAAAAACATTGTCCTTAATTTTAGGAATAGCTTGCCAAGCTGATTAGAATGTTGAAACCCAAAGTAAGAAACAAGCCCTATGTGTTGAAGAAGATGAAATTCCTGAAGTATATCTTGGGGTGACCATCACAAAGTGTCCTTCACAAGTTGAACCATTTTATGTCTCCCTTGTTATTAATGGAAAAATAATTAGGAATTATATGCTTGACTCAGAAGCATCAACAAATATCATGCCTTTGGCCATCATGCAGCAAGCTTGATTGAAGATAGATAAGGCATGTGGAAAATGTTATGCAATGGATGCTAGAGAAGTACTAGTTATTGGAATTATGAAGGATGTGGATTTCACACTGGCAGCATATCTAGAAAAGGCATACAAAATGAATATAAAAGTTGTTGATATCAAGCCACAATATGGTATGCTGTTATCAAGAAGATGGGAAGCATTGATTTGTGGAAGTATGCAATTAGATCTGTCATATGCCATGATTCTAATGAATGGCAAAGATTTCAAACTGGTCAGAGAAAAAAGATCACTTGAAATAGTTGAAGATCAGGATATAGGAGAACACATTTTTTTTGTAGACATTGACTGTGAGAATTTCAGAGTTGTCTCAGATGATCAGGGGAGTAGAGAAAAGGGGCTTTGCATTCAAGAGATTGACCAACAGGGTTTGTGGATCATGTATTTTGATGGAGCTTGTGCAAAGGAAGGCTCTGGTGCTAGAGTTGTGTTTCTGTCTCCATTTGGTAAGCTCCTAAAATTTTCTTTCTTGCTAAGGTTTGCTTGCACAAATAATATTGCAGAATATGAGGCTCTGTTGCTAGGATTGAATGTTGCTCTGAAGCATGGGATCAAGATGCTCAAAGTATTTGGGGATTCAGAGTTAGTTGTTTCCCAAGTTAGAGATAAATATGTTTCTAAAAAGAAAAGGTTAATACAATATAAGCATGTTGTATGGGACACAATTGAATTGTTTGATGTATTTTCAATAATCTAGATAGAAAGATCAAAAAACATCATGGTAGATTTTCTAGCTAATGTGGCCATTAGGCTAGATGATATGACTTTGTCTGATGTTACAAATGTAGATGTTAAAATCAAACCTGCAGTACCAGATAATGTATGCAGCTAGTAGGTATTTGATGATGATAAGGATTTGCTGAGATTTCTACATTGCATTGATAAATATGAGAACCAAGTGGTGGATTTTCAAAACTTTGTAGAAGTTGTGGAAGGAAAAGAAACTCTCTTAGGGAAAGAAGTAATTCAGCTAAAGACAAATAAAATCCCTAGAGGGCCGGTTGCTTTAGAGAGAGCATTTGACAATAGGGACCAATTTGTTACAAAGGCATCTCTAACAAACAAGAATGACTTGGAGGAGATAAACCTAGGGACGCACTAGGCCCCCAAAAAGGTATACATTAGCAAATAGCTCAAGCCACACATCAGAACTATACTGATAGCATTATTGAAAAAATATAAGCATGCTTTTGCATGGTCATATGAGGACCTAAAATCTTATAGGGAGGATTTATTCCAACATGAGATCCCATTAAAGCCTAGAGCTAAGCCATTCAGACAAAAACAAAGGCCTATTAACCCAACCCTAGCTCCAAAAATGCAGCAAGAGCTTGTGAAGCTTAGGGAGGTTGGAATAATTGTGCCTATCAGACACTCAACATGGGTGTCCAACCTGGTCCCGGTTAGAAAGAAAAATAGTGACATAAGACTTTGTGTTGATTTCATAAATCTAAATGTGTCTTTTTTGAAAGATAATTATCCATTGCCTAACATGGAGGCTATGCTGCAAAGGGTAACTGGTTGTGATCTTTTATCCATGATGGATGGATTTTTAGGGTACAATCAGGTGAAGGTAAAAGAATCTAAACAATACAAGACTGCCTTCACCACTCCATGGGGAACCTATGTTTATGTGAGAATGCCATTTGGGCTAACAAATGCAAGTGCCACATTTTAGAGGGCTATGGATGTTGCTTTCATAGGATTAATTGACTCTATCTTGGTTGTGTATCAAGATGATTTGACAGCCTATTCAAAAAAGGAAGAGCAACATTGCATGCACCTAGAAAAAATCTTTATTAGAGCATTGGAATATGGCATCTCACTTAACCCAAGGAAATCTGCTTTTGGAGTAATTGAAGGAAAGCTATTGGGGCACATTGTTTCCAAGGATGGAGTTAGGATTGATCCTTAAAGGGTGGCTGCAATTGACAAAATTTAGATCCCTAGAATAGTGAAAGGTGTTCAGTCCTTCTTTAGACAAATTAATTTTGTTAGAAGATTTGTTCCTAACTTTGCAGAGACCACAAAAGATATCTCTAAAATGTTGAAGAAAGGTGCAACTGTCAAATGGAAGGATGAAGCAACTAAATAATTCCAAAACATCAAAGAGGCCATAAAGATGGCTCCTGTGCTAAAATCTCTTGATTTTTCTAAGCCTTTTTAGTTATTCTCATTTGCTTCTTTCCATACTATTGTTGCATGCTTACTATAGAAGAATGAGGAAGGTTTTGAACAACCTATAGCTTTTTTTAGTATGTCATTACATGCTACTGAATTGAAGTATGACATTATGGAGAAGTAGGCATATGCACTAGTTAGAGCAATCAAAGGCTTCAGGCCATATTTGGTAGGCTCTCGGATAATTGCATATGTGCCTCATGCAGCAGTCAAAGATATCTTTACTTAGCAGGAGGTAACTAGAAGAAGATGCAGATGGATAAATAAATTGCAAAAGTTCAACATTGAAATACAGATCACAAAATTGGTAAGAGGACAAGGTTTAGCAAAATTAATGACATAGTCAAATCTAGAGGCATGCCAAATGAATGTAGTGTATAATGAGGTCATAAATATGTCAGAATCTGAATGGTATAAGGACATAGTACATTATTTGCAAAATTTAAATTGTTCTTCCCATCTAAGTGACAATCAAAAGAGGACCTTGAAGCTACATGTTGTTAAATACATCATTGTTCAAGGAGAGCTGTATTGGAAAAATCCTGATGGCATATTACTCAGGTGTGTAGATGAAAAATAGGCCAAGGATATTTTAAGTGACATGCACAAAGGAGTGTGTGGTGGACATTACACTACCAAGACAACAACCCATAAAATTCTCAGAGTAGGTTATTGGTGGCCGACTCTTTTCTCAGATGCACAAAGAATAGTAAGAAAATATGAAGGTGCATTGCCCCTTAGGACTATAATTGTACAATCTCCATTTCAGCAATGGGGAATTGACTTTATAGGGGAGATCTTAGAAAAAGCAAGTGGGGGACACAGTTGGATTTTGGTTGCTACTGATTACTTCACTAAATGGATTGAGGCCACTCCAACTAAAAAAGCTACTAGTAGGGTGGTGATGGATTTTATTTTAGAACATATTGTTGTCAGATTTGGAGTACCAGCCAAAGTGGTCACAAATAATGCTATGTGCTTCACGTCTGGTGAATTTATTGATTTTTGCAATAATTATGGAATTGATTTGTCTCATACATCACCATACCATCCACAAGGAAATGGTCAAGCAGAGTCAAGCAACAAAAGTCTCATGGAAATCATCAAAAGGCTAATGGATGAAAACAAAAGGGCTTGGGATTCAAAGCTGAAAATGGCATTATGGGCTGACAGAGTGACAGTCAAGAAAGTGACTGGAAGGTCACCTTTTGAATTAGTATATGGTGCAGCCACTAGATTGCCTATGAATAACCTCCTACCAGTTTATAAATTCATACAAGAAAATATTGAGGAAATTGGGGACTCAATGACTCAAAGAATAAATCAGCTAGTTGCACTAGATGAAATCAGAAGGGAAGCATGGAAAATGAACATCAAGAAACAACAAAAAGTGAAGTATCTATTTGATAAAAGGGCTACAGAGAGGAGGTTTCAGATAGGTGACTTGGTCCTTATGTGGAATGCAAGGGGCCAGGATAAGGGTAAGAACAGAAAATTTGAGCCCTTATGGATTGGCCCATATCAAATTGGCAATATCCATGAAGATGATTCCTACTTTCTCTAGGCCCTCAATGGCGAACTACTAGAATTGCCTGTGCATGGTAAATTTCTTAAAGCCTTTCTCTCATAAGTGAATATTTTCTGTGCACACTGTAAACTAGATGTAAATGCTTTGTACATGCCTTGTATAGTTGGTCATTTTTTGAGTTTTGTCTTTTGTCTAGTCTACCCCAAAGTAGTCTGGTCCTCGCTATAGTCTTGCACCTGCATGTCCCCAATTGGAGCCTATATTGGTACCCATTTATGTTTAGGGTTTTAAGCTTGAACATTCACAAGTTTTCTCAATCAAACCCTAAAATTTTTGAGTCATAGGGCCTTGTGTTGTTTTTTCTATTTTAATGGTGACCTTTTGTGATGGGTTCCTAGTTATTACGTTTCACTCTAATGCTATAGTGTTCAAAGGTTGACCGGCCCCCATACAATGCCTTACCGCCTTTTCCCCATCGCACTCGAGAAAATGCTAAGTTTTAAAAACTATTCTATGCATTGTAAAATCTATCGTATGTTTGTATATACAAGTACAAATGCATGTTGGCGGGCCCCAAAATCTCAGACGGCTTTCAAAAATAGTGAAAAAAGGAGTTATATGCATTTCTAAATGCATATTGAGTTTGCATATACATTGGGGAAATCTGTTGCAGATTCCAGGTAGATTCTCTTAATGTATATCGAGTATGCTTGTATGTGTTTTGCTATTTATTCTGATATACAAGGCGAAGATAGATTGCGGCTTCCAAGGAATGTTCCAATCTAGTAGATAAAGTGTTGGGTCCACAGCTTGCATGTATATGGCATTGTATATGCCGATATACAAACATAGAGAGATATAAGGCTCGGATTTAAAGGTTTTTCAAATCCGGTGGGTAAAATGGTTAGGGTTCATTGTATGTATATCACATTTATATGATACGAGATGCAGGGAAATATACAAGTAAAGAGATGCAAGCTGAACCCGATTTGTTTTTCAAGGCGCTTCATAGTCATTTGAGTTCTGCCTTGCATGTATGTTGTGTTTGTATATGCACATATACAAGGCGATAGGTGCAAGAAGGTGGTCCAAGCCGGACCCGAATGGATTTTTAATTTGTTCTATGACAATTTGCGATCTGCCTTGTATGATAAGCAGTTGTATGCATGTGCAAAAGCTGGCATGCAAGGAGATTTCTGGCAGGACTCGATACATCGGTGAATACTCCCAAGGTCATTCCAATGGCCGATGGACATACAATTTCCTTTCAATGGAGGACAAATCAAGGGCTACCACGTGTCCGAGTATTGTTGTATGTATATGTTCTTGCATATGCAAAAGTTTTTTGAAGGCAAAAAGCAGGCGGTTGTATATGCATTTGAACACACATATACAAGGCGAAAAGGGCAAAATAGAGAAAGTGAAAAGTCAGCGATAGAGGCATGAGATGCCTATGTGGCACGTTTTCATAGGTGGGTGACTTTTTAGCATGTTTTGATGTCTTGATCACAGCAATAGGAGAATATAATCTATGGTTGTGTTTTAAACTTTCAGCAAAGGATTTTCTCATGCATATACAGTGGTATTCTTGGCGGGAAAATCGTTTATGTATCGCTATTGCGTCTCCATGGTGGCTGTGAGTTGGTATGCCATTAATGGCAGGAATGCAAATAGGAAGGAGCTGAAGGGACATGTCAGCTACCACATCCAAGTGGAAAATCTTCAAGCGGCGACACAAGGCTTGAGTTCAACTACTCCTCGCCATTATCCTGCTTCTTCCCATTTTGTCTCCTGCATTAATTGATTTTGGGCACCATTTTTGGTGCAATGTATCTGGTGATTTGGAGAAACTCATGTAATTAATTTGTGGGGTATAGGTTCTTGCTTTATAAGCAAGCTGTGTGACTCATTTTTGGTGGTTATTGAAAATTGGACAAATCTAGTTGTTGTAATAAGATACAACTTCATTGGTGGCCCTGTTCTGGATATCTAGTGAGTTTATGAGTCTCATGTTGTATGTTTCATGCATAAATGTACTAGTTTCATGCTATTTTATATGAGAAATGCTCTGTTGCATGTGTTTATACATTTGTCCCCAAGATGTGGGCATGTTTTCTTTTGAATCAAGATAGCTAAGGGTTGTTAAGATTCAAGAATATAGTTTCTCTGTATTGAATGTTTAATCTCTTACCTTTGTTCAAGGAACAAATTAAATGTTTCAAGTTAATCATTGAGAAGGTATGTTGCATCAGGGATATCCCTAAGTATGAATGACTAAGCACCTAATTTTTGGGAAGTATCTGTAAGCTAGACACTATTAAAATCCCCTTGAAATCCAGTTTGTGGTATGTGTTCATGCTAACCATTCACATGTGTATGTGTACTGACTCCGGGCCTTGGATAGGCACCAATCTAGTCTTGTATTGAGGTTACACTCTAGGTCCTTGTTTTGCATCCAAATACAAAGTCAAACTTAAAATTTCAAAACCAAACCATTAGGACCTTACAAGTAGTTTTAGGACCAAAATCCTCTATCTCACAACTAAACATAGGCCCAAAGCTAGCCCCTTTGCAGTTATCACACAATTTTGGTCTACATAAAGGAGGATTTATCTGCTTTGTGTCAACATCCCCCACTTTACAAGCATATCTTATGGATGTTGAATAGGGAATACCCCCCTAAGTTTTGCAGAGGCTGAAGAAGAGGAGGAGATATTTATAGAGTCTATCTCTTGTACTATTGGCCGCTGGCCCAGAGATCCTATTGATCATTGATGGCTACCTTGTAGGGATAACTAGGAGTAAGCATCTAGTCGAATTGATAAACAACACTTAGTTAGACAGATCACATTCTGATTGTGGTAATTAATTGTTACTACACCTTGTTTTATTCCAATATCTAAACATAGTCTCTTAAGCCAAATGGATTCTTTGCGAGCATGAGTAGCTATCATATACTCAACCTCAATAGTGGATAAAGAAACCATAGCCCATCACTTACTCATCCAACTAATTACACCACAAAATAAAGTAAACACATAAGCATTGGTGGATCGTCTACTATCAATATCACCTACGCAATCTAAATCCACATAACCATGAATATCAAGGGAAATATTATCTTCATTCAAATTACTATGATAACACAAGGAATACTCTAAGGTATCATGCAAATATTTGAAGACTCTTTTAAATGCATCCCAATGAACTCTACCAGGATTAGACATATATCTAGAAAGAACTCCCACTACTTGGGTAATGTCTAGTCTAGTAAAAACCATAGCATACATCAAACATCCAACTGCACTCTGGTATGGCATTCTACTCATCTCTTCCATATCTGAGGGAGATCTTGGACAATTTGAAATAGATAACTTTGTTCCAATTGAAAAGGGAACACACAATGGTCTATAGTCCTACATGTTAAACCTCTGTAAAATTGAAATGACATACTTACCATTGTCACATAGATTTGCACCCAATGTTGAAGGCTTTTAGGGCTCCAACAATCTAGTGAATTATTGAGATGACCTCTAGGTGTGGGACCCTATAGGGAGTTTAAATCTCCAAGGAAAGGTTGGTTCCTTTGTTGAATAATAAATTCAGCTATCCTAAGACTAAACCTAATCTATCTACCTATTCATGAAAAGAGGAAGAGGGAGTGAAAATAAAATTAAAAGGAGGTGATACACCAGGTTTGAATATAAAATCTCTCATAGAATTGAGAAAATACACAACATAATCAGATATAGTTGATATGTATACATAGATTTAATAGATCCTAGTAGAGGTAAGAAGAAAGGAATGGTTGAGAGGAACAAAATATTTAAAGATAAGCCATCCTTAGATTTACACAAAGTTAAAAACTAGCATAAAGAGGTGAGAATAACCATCATATATTCAATCAAAAGGCACAGTTACAATAGAGGAGGGCTATGTTTGAATACAGAATGAATAAGTATCCAACCCTTATTACATCTCTCAAAGATGCATATATAGCACTTGAGCACTTGACCTAAGTCAATTACAATAAATTTGCCCCTAGCCACTGGGTAGATATTTTGTGTCTTCAATGCCCTCTTGATCCACCCATCTGCAATAATCAATGTGAGGAAATATCTGATCTCATGAAGCTTTTACAACACTTTAAATATTTAAATAAATATTTGAAGCCTCCACGTTTAATTACAACTTTGCATTCTTGATTCGATCCCTGAATTTGAAACATTTCAGCCCTTGCACCACTCTGCATCTTAAAAGCCATATTTGGTAACCTATTCACGCCATTAGTTCATGAAATGGCTCCTTTTAAAAATGGACCATTGATGGAAGTTCATATGTAGTGGATTGACAACTATCGCATATTACAGATAGTCCCTGGCCTTCACTCTTTAAATCATGATGTGAAGGGAAGTCATGATGAAACCAAGAGAATACACCTGGCACTGCCTTTAAATCTTTCTGACCATTGCAAATGCCACTCCACTTAGTCCCAGTAGATAATAATTGTGACATGAAGGATGGTCGCGATGAGCCAAGAGGACACCACATGTCGTAACCACACTTACTAGTGGAGCCTTTGATTATGTTTTACCTCTGAGCCTCACATAAACAACACATGGAGGCCTCCATGGGGGAAGAGAAGAGTCTGCTTTTCCTTCGAGAGTCCATCGTATTTCACCCTTTTGAATAGAGCACCTAAGATACACATGTGATGCGAAGAACCTTTGCAAGGGACTATAGAGTTGACACCTAGTGGAGAATATTCCCTACTGATACCTCTACTCAATTCCCATCACAAATCAAGTTTTCTCATATTTTCCTTTTATGAAACTCGTGATGTATTGAGGTGCTACGATGAGCAAAGAATGTGACACATGGCATAGATCAGGGTGCCCAGCACATCTCGCTCTTTTCGTCCTCCCCCTTTGAGAGGAAATCATGAAGCAAAGAATGAATGCGATGCAATAGGAAATTAACACCCACATTGGAACCCCCTTCCCTTACCCCTATCTCACATTGCACATTGAATTGGGGCATCGAAGAAACAAACCTTGATGCATTGAAACATTGTGATGAAACAGAAAGTCACCACGTGTGCCCACTGAGACGGCCCATCACACATTACAATTTGCCACAGATTGGTAGAAAGTAAAACAAGACATGAAGGGGATTTGCAATGGAGAACTTAAGTGGGCATATGTGCGCATGCACAAAAGTTGTTCTTAAAAAGGGGACACCACTAGGAACACAACAAAGGGGACTCTAATAAAACAAGGCTTTACGAAATATTTAAAGCATGGGATGAAAAGGCTAATATTTTTTATTAAAGTAAAAGGAATCCTAACGCCAAAGACATAAGGTTTAAATTTAAATATTTCCTAGACATGAATTTTCAAATACTTCAAACCCTAGACCTCAAGTTTTTAGGCTTGTAGAGCCAGATACCTAAATGTTTTAACAAAACTTGAAGATGAATTGGTTGACTCTGTACAAAGGAAATAGAGTCAACATTTTGGTGACCTCTGAGGGATGTTTGTGTGCTAAACAAAATACTAGTGGCCTTAAGCATCCATTGGGAATGGTGTCTAAAAGTAGACTACAATAGGTCAAAAACTAAAACCTGCCTCCCAAAACACACCAAAAGGAAAAGGCTTGCATTCTCCTAATGACAATGTAGCCTATGTAGAAGCACTTATTGAAGGGAAAACTAAAATAAAAAATAAAACTAAAACAATATGTACTAGACCTCAAACCAATCTTAATGATAGGGTTTGAGGTGGATCCCATTCACTGATATCGGTAGAATTTCATCATCAACTTTGAAAGAATGAAGACGTTTGCCTACTTGCAGATGATGATGATATAAGGGCCACTCCAAAGTGTAGCAAACTTGGTGTGCCCTCCTGGTTTGGCTTGATCAGCATCCCATTTTAGAACCAAACCACCTATATTGAATGTCTGAACCTTGGCCTTTTTGTCAAAATACATTTTGGTGTGTTTTTGATGCTCTTCCAATGTATCCATGGCCGACTATCTTTATTCCTCTAATTTAGTCAATTTAGCCATTATGACAGATCTGGCATCTTCTCCTTCCAGCTCCAATTGATGAGCCAAATCTAATGCAGGAAGTTATGAAGATATAGGCAATCTAGCCTCTCTTCCATACACTAGAACAAAAGGGGAGTTCCCAGTGGCTCTCTTATATGTGATCCTATCTTCCCAAAGAGCTAATATGATCTTATTGTGCTATTGCCTCTATTTTGTTTCTATAGTCCCATTCAAAATTATGCTTAGGTTCTTGTTGGTGGACTCAGCCAACCCATTACCTTCAGGGTAATAATTGGATAATGTCTTTAAAAAGACATTATATTTAAGAGCCCAATCAACAATCCTAAAACCAATGAATGCTTTTGCATTATCAGAAATAATAGTGTTTAGGGTGAAAATGTGGAAGCAAGATATGAGGTCTAGGTCCCAACTTTCACTGACACTAAAACATTAGAGAAGCAAAGGACAAGTTTAGGGATAAACTACTAATTTCCAATCTTCTCTTTTCCTATATATTGTGTCTATGTGATTGCTTGAATTAGGTTTTACAAGTTAGTGTCTCTCTCTAACGCTAATACCCTAATTTTCAAATCAAACTACAATAATTGAGTTCTAGATACAGATAGAATTGAAATGATTATAGAAATGTAAAAAATAGATCAGAAACTGAGGAGCAAATGGACTAGGGCATTAGTCCATGTGTCCTGAAGATTTCTAAATGTCAAGATTTTCTGCATCAGCTTCTTCTCACTCTCTGAAGGTTTCTAGATCCTAGGAAAATCACCCAGTTGGACTATATAGGAGATTGCCTTAGTCAAGCCCCGTTTTCGGTATTCCTACCTCAACAATAGACAAAGATTAAGATTTATAGAAGTGTGTACAAACCTAACAAAGTGTATGTAGAAATATCAAACTCTAGATGTCACAATCAAGGGAAGATCAATGACTTGCATTAACTTAATGAACAAATACAACTTCACCTCAAGGAGATGAAAACAATGAAGACTTGCATGAACAAGAAGGTGAATCAACAATGTCTGCAAAGGATCTCCAATCTCGATGTTAGAGGCTTCAGCCCTTCTCTTGATCATGTGAAAGGTGTCTAAACCTTATGAAGAGCAAGATAGTCTCAAGATCTTGATTCCTAATCTCCATCTATTGTCTCCATGAAATAAAATTTAAAGAACTTCAAGAGCTTCAACAAATCATTGATCTTCAATGGCAATTTTGGTAGAGTTTGGGCATAAAGCTTGCATATAGATTGTGTGTAATAAAATGATTTTCAAATGTCTTCTTATATCTAACCTTATGAATTTCAAATTTCAAAATAAGATATCGACATCGTGTGAAAAAAAATTGAAAATGGAATCTCAGAATGCATGACAATAGCTGACATCCCTCTAAAATTCAGGAACCCAAGGATGCTAGCACCCAAGTCCAAGCCCTAATTTCCTACTCAGGATTGCCTCAAGGAGGTTAGGGGACCCCAAATTCAAGTTTACATTTCACTTCCAGTCTTTAGTTTTTCCAAAATATGACATTCTTCTAGTTAGACCTAAGTCAGTCAGGGTTCAGGAAAGTCTGTAATAAACTAGGATGAAAGGTCACCAAAGGGGAGGAGCTAAACCAAGGTAAATTGTACCATTCCATATAGGAGGACAATTTCTAACATAACATTTACCCCCCAATTTAGTGACCATATGACACTACATGCATATGCAACTAAAGGAAAGTAAATACATCAATCATGAAAAGGATACTGTAGAGGATGCCAAAGTATTGTCACACAAGAGAAAGAAGCCCCTAAGTCTATAATCCTGCAAGACCACAAAGTTAGGAACTGTAACCTACAAAGGAACACTTGTCAGAAAATTAAAATCAAATCAATCTACAACCACCACCAATAAGTCAGTTCAAAAACACTAAGGAGGTTGAGTGATAAGACATGATGAGGGAGGAAATCGAGGGAGATATATGCCCCCCCTTGTTTATGCTTGCTTAGTCTGAAAGGAGAAATAAGGAGATATCTACATGTGTCAATTTCAGGGGAACTTGATGAGAAATGTGTTGTGAGGATTGTTTGGAGAAACAACACCCAAACACAACACATTGGGTAAGATAAAGAGTGGAACCAAGATTCCAATGCAACAGATGGCATGAAAATTTGAGTTCGACAGCTCAAAATAAGGTCTCAAGAGTACAACCGTTCAATTTTGCACCTAGATAGTGATAGGAATTCTCATCCACTTACCATGTGTAAAGGGAGTTTTCACTTCTTCACTATTTATTGTTACTTGTCATTGTGTAGAGGAGAGAAGGAGAAGGAGAGAGAGAGAACGACGATGCCGACCCAACATCCATACCAACTTCTGTGACTAGACATGCTCTAAGCCTAAGTGGCAGAGAGACGTTTCGAGGCCAAGGTAGGGTCTCAATCCTTACTTTTGCTATCGTTTATCTTGTTTTGTTGAGATTTTATTGTTTTCCATGCCAACTAGGATAATCATGGACAAGGGTCCCCAACAAGGGCGCCTAAGTCCATTCAGGGTACCCAGGTCCTTCTAAAGTACCCTAGTCCACCTGGGGCACCCAAGTCCAAAAAGGATGAGGGCCCGAGGGGTAGGGTACTGACTGTTGTAGCAGATACTTAACTTCATTTTCACGTGGTTTACTAATTCGTTCTTTCACTATTTGTCGCGCAGGTCATTCTTATGATACGAGAGCATATAGGCAATCACCTGATGTTGCTACTTCATGATCACATCAGTACCATGTCTGATGGAGAGAAAGAGCACTTATAGGTAGTGGGTCTCTAGTGGGTATTTGACATGCCCACAATTAGATTTCATGCTAGTATGCTAATGGCACTGATGGAGAGGTGGAATGCAGATACTTATCCATTCCATCTACCTATAGGAGAGATGACAATTACACTAGAGGATGTCTATAGGATCCTGCACTTGCCTATATGTGGAGAGACAGTGAGGGTTGTAGAGCGTCACTCAGTGGCATATACACAAGAGAGCCAGATGTACTATCTAGGTTGCACAATCACTTAGGTAGAGCGAGGGCACATACAGCTTTGGCTACTAGATCAGGGATGCACCAACATCCCTCTAATTTAGAAGATTATGATTGTCATAGTAGCATTATTAGCAGCACTAGATAGATGATGCATCCAACTTCACGAGGGCCTTGTTCATACCATTGGGGCTATGGAGGAGCATCAGACAGTCTATGCATGGGGGCGTAGTATGCTTGTGCACCTCTACCACAATTTGGGACAGTATGTCCATTATGAGGCGCAGATCTGATGTGTTGCACATTACTACAGGTCTAGGCCTTTGAGCATATCATATGCACGCAGTCTATAGGCTTTCCTATAGAGCCAACCTTAACATATCCACAGGTCAACGCCTATCATCTTAGTAGATGCTGGAGACATGGTGATCTACTGTACTAGATGATTGTGTTTGATAGATTGCAGCCGAGTGATGTCATTTGGAGACCATATCGCAGCTATATAGCATGGTTGGGTCAGCGGAGATAGTTAGCGAGGATGCAGAGGGATTGGTTGATGGCCAGTTGCCTCGATCACATTATTTCATGGTTCTACTTTGATCAAGTAGCACAACAATTCAAACACTGACAGGATGTACCTATGATGCATTTGAGCTACATGTGCTCTTTGCACAGCATAGTCAAGGCGAACAACACCCGACGTCTGACATTAGTAGTTGTGGTAGTGAGTGATGATGACGGTCTAGAGGATGTAGAGCTGGTATCTATTGAAGACAATATCAAAGTTACTTGAGCATATCAAGTCTAGTGGTAGACAATGTGGCCCACTCCTATCTATCCACCTAGTCACCCTATAGGTGATCCTTGACCTTGGGCTAGTCACATGAGTGACATAGGGTTAGAGGATGATATTAGTGACTTCATAGGATATTATGATCTAGATGATGATGAGGATGATGATAATAGTGAGGAGGAGGTCCTATCATAGTACATCTTCAAGGTGAGACTGGGGCAAGACTAGCAAGAGGCAGACAACGATGAGGAGTCCAAGTCTCAGTCACAGTCGAGAGCTCGTGGTCCAGCTCCTGTGGATGTGAGGAGATCAAGATGGTATGAGTGAGGGGAGACTAGTAGTTGTGTGCCCTTAGCTATAGAGGTGGCTGTAGAGCTAGTCACACCATCAGCTATCCAAGATCCATCTTGGTACGATGGAGATCCAGGTAGGATGCTTGTTATGTTTAGATGTATTTATTTTTTATTATTTTCTTATGTTATCTATATGAGGTATTCATATTCATTTTATTTTCTTTTTGTAGTTGGGATAGATGCCTAGCACAACATGGTGAGTTGTGTCATACCAGAGATAGTTCCAGCTGATGTGGCCAAGTAGCAGGTACGAGCGGGATACTTGCCACAACCATCTGTGGAGCAGCATGTAGAGATCTTTATGCCTTTTGTAAGATATCAGTTATTAGTGGAGTCTATTATAGATCAGGCTATCCAGAGATCCAAGTGTGTAGAGGTGGTACATGATTAGGTAGCAGCTGCACCTACACCTAAGAGAGATTTGTCGCTAGCGAGATCTTACTTCCTGAGTTACGTCAGGTGAGAGATGACAGAAATAGGGCTCAGGAAAAGAGAGACTAGCATCAGTGGATGTACCAAGAGGCACACAACGAGGTGATAGTGCTGAGAGGAGAGATCAGGGGATTACAATCACAGAGTGTCTCTAGGAGTCATTCATGATCTGTAGCCACATATGGTCAAGCCTCTATCATGTCCATACCAAGAGGTCCTTGTTAAAATTAGGGCAGACAACTGAGAGGGGGGGTGAATCAGTTGTCACAAAACTTTTATCTTTTGCTATATTTAATCTTCTTTACCACTTATTAACATATTAAAGATATAACCATGAAAGCATGAATCAACAACACATGAGCAAAAACATAATCAACACACATAACACTAAGATTTTTATGTGGAAACCCGATTAAGGGGAAAACCACCATGGGGGTTAACCCACAAGATTTATTCTCTATTAAAAGAATAGAAAAATGGGAAGGCACTTGCCTTTAGGTGCACTGCCCAGAGCTCAATGCTCAAAAGAGGCTCACTACCTACAAAAACATTCACAAGATTAACACAGAAGGATTGAACTGAGAAACAACATCTTCTTCATGCCAAAGTATAGTTCCATTGAAGCTCACAACACCTCTGCTCTACCCCCAAACACTTCCTCTCTAAATCTTCATCTTCGCTCACATTCCCATATTTCCATGACTTCACAATACTTATTTATATGTGACATCAACTTTGGAATGACCATCAAAGTCAGCCTTACAATCATCTATCTAGAACATTCTCCAAGATAGGCATTACAAGAAATTACAATCACAAGACTTAAAATGCTACATGCGAACCATTACACTATCAACCAAACATAGCTAGGACTCAAATCTTCCTTGAACAACATGCCACACTTCATGTAGAACTCTTCTTAGATCATTTGCAACATACACCAAGCATCTGATTGGCCAAGACTAGAAAGAACAGCAACACCCAAGGAGAAATCTTCAACTACAAGCTCAATCTTTAATGCGGACCACCAACACAATAGGAACATGATCCAGAGACCACCACAAGCACAATGAAATCAACCAGAACAATCACACCACCTCAAATCACTAGAAACGCTTGCACCTTCATCTGGAAACTCAAGAACACTAACTATCATGACTGTCACACTAGAAAGATTACTTGTAGACCTCCAAACCACAAACCACTTGAGTTGAGGATACACACCAACATCCCAAACATACCTCTAGATCCGCATACCATAATATTCCCATGCGGAGAAATCCAGACCAAATTCCTATCACTCTATTGCCTCTGAACACTGCAAAACCCGATTCTACTCAAATGGCCATAACTTCATCAATCCTTCATGTGGACCTCTCAAATCTTAACTGGAGCAACTTCAAACAATCCTTTACAAAGCCCTTTGGTCCGTAGACTCTGATCTTTGTCTCACTTGGAATGCTGATCAATCTTCTTTACTAAACTTCACTGTTTCTGACAAAGAGATATGTTGACATCAATGACAACACATCATATGCACATATTTGCAACAATCTCCCCCTTTGTCATTCATGAAAACATATGATGTGAAAAACTAATTCAACCATCAAGACAATAACTTCTTCCCCTTTCTCTTATCACACCTGCAACCACTTTCTTCACTGCTCCCCCTTTCACCAACAACTACTTACTTCCAAGTTTTTCACATGACTTCTCTCCCCCTTTGACATCAATGGCAAAGGGCACATATTTGCAAACTAAACTTCAAACCTAACATACTAACTACTCCACTTGAGTAGCATCCTCTTAACACCAATCTAGATCACAAGATATGATTGTGAGTTCTAGCAAACTGATGCACATTAGTGCACCTTAGTTCTAGACATGAGGGGTAATAACCCCTAGCTTCACTCTAAGATACTCAAAAATATCCTTAGGTAGAGGCTTTGTGAAGATATCTGCAATCTAATCCTTTAAAGGAACAAACTCCAATCTGACTTCATTCTCATTTACCTTCTCTCTCAAAAAGTGAAACTTGATGGATATGTACTTTGTCTTTGAATAGAACACCGGATTCTTTGAGATGTTTATTGCACTTAAATTATCATAGAAGATTGTAACAAGCTCTTCAAACACAATTCTGATATCCTTCAACATTTGCCTCATCCATAAAACCTTAGTACAATTACTTGCTGATGCTATATACTCTACCTCTACAATAGACAGAGATATTGCTTCCTGCTTTTTGCTCAACCAAGAAACCAATCTTTTTCCTAAGAAAAATGCACCACCACTAGTACTTTTCTTGTCATCCACATCTCCTGCCCAATCAGCATCTGTATATGTATGAAGAGTGAAATCATCATCCTTAGGATACCATAAGCCATAATCAGATGTTCCCTTTAGATATCTAAAAATTCTTTTGACTGCTACAACATGAGATTCCCTAGGATTAGCTTGAAATATTAAAAAGCCAACTACATTCATAATATCAGGTCTGGTATGAGTTAGATAAAGCAGTCCTCCAATCATCAATCTATACCTTTTTTGAACTGCCTTAGGGGAATCATCATCTTTATTCCACTTGCATCCAGTTATCATAGGAGTGCTCACTAGTTTTGAATCCTTCATTCCAAACTTTTTAAACAACTCTTTTACATACTTGGACTGAGATATGAAGATGCCCTTATCTAACTTAATGATTTGCAGACCCAAGAAGAAATTCATTTCACCAAGCATGGACATCTCAAATTCACTTTGCATCTAATCAAAATTTTGTTTACACATGCTTTCATTTCCACCAAAGACAATAGCATCAACAAATACCTCAACAATCAAGATGTGTTCATGATCAATCTTGAAATAAAGATTACTGTCAGCAATGCCTTTGCTAAAACCTAACTTTAGCAAATACTTATCTAATCTTGCATACCAGGCTCTTGGAGCTTGTTTAAGTCCATACAATGCTTTCCTCAACCTGTAGATCATATCTCCTTGATCAAACAACTAGAATCCTTCCAGTTGCTCAATGTAGACTTCTTCCAAATCTCCATTCAGGAATGCTAACTTGACATCCATCTGGTAAACTTTGAAATCTTTTTAAGTAGCAAAGGCAAGAAATAATCCGACTGCTTCGATTCTTGCCAACAGAGAAAAAGTTTCTTCAAAATCAATTCCCTCTACCTGAGAATATCCTTTGCACACCAATCTTGCTTTATTTCTCACAACTTCACCATTTTCATTCAATTTATTTCAGAAGACCCATTTAATTCCAATCACAATTTTGTTTTCAGGTCTAGGAACAAGATCCCAAGTGTGATTCTTCTCAATTTGCATGAATTCTTCTTCCATTGCTTTTACCCAACTTTCATCATTACAAGCTTCATTCACTGATTTTGGTTCAATCTTTGAAATCAAACAATACTCTTCTTGTTCTTCAGCAATTTTTCTTCTACTTTGAACACCTTTATTTGTATCTCCTATAATCTAATCTTCTAAATGATTCAAACTTACATACCTGGGAGTTTTGGGATTTTCTTGAACTTCTGATTCTTGAACTTGTTCCTCAACATTTACACTAGCTTCTTGAACTTGCTTTCCTTTTTTGGACTTTCATTTTGATCATCTGATTCATATCCACAAGACTTGGAAGGTCTCTCCTTACTTTCATCAACCTTGACATTTGCACTTCCAACAAGCCTTTTCAATCTCTTGTTAAAGCACTAGTATGCCTTGCTTTGGTTAGAGTAACCCAGAAATATTCCTTCATCACACCTTGCATCAAACTTGCCTAGATCTTCATCTCTTTTGATATAGCATTTACTACCAAAAAATTTGAAGCATTTCATAGTAGGAGCATTACCAAACCATAGTTCATAAGGTGTTTCACTAGTATTACCTTTGATCTGCAGTTGGTTAAGAGTGTAGACAACAGTACTCACAGCCTCTCTCCAATAGACATGTGGAACATTTTCTTCCATAATCATGGTTCTAGTAGCCTCTTGAATAGTTCAGTTCTTTGTTTCCATAACTCCATTCTAGTAACGAGTCCTAGGAGTAGATAACTGTCTTCTTATTCCATGCTTTTCACAAAATGCATTAAACTCACAGGAGGTAAACTCTCTACCTCTGTCGGATCTCAAACACTTTATCTTCACACCAATCTCATTCTCCACCCTAGCCTTGAACACCTTGAATTTGTCAAGAGCCTCTTATTTCTCTCTCAAGAAAGTGACCCACATCATTTGAGAGTAATCATCAATCAACAACATAAAGTATCTGTCTCCTTGGAAACTCCTAACTCTGGCAGGACCACACAAATCAGTGTGCACAAGTTCCAACAATCCACTTGAAAATTGTTTTGTACTTTTGAATGTAGTTCTACTCTATTGCCCAATTGATATTCCTTACATATGCTATTTACAGGTTTCACAAGATTTGGAAGATCTCTCACAGCCTGAGTAGTACTTATCTTGACAATATTATCAAAGTTTACGTGACACATTCTCCTATGCCATAACCAACTCTGATCAATCTGAGCAATCAAACAACTTTTTCCAATACCACTTAAATGAAAGATATTACCTCTAGTTTGTGTACCAGGTGCAATCTCAGTTCTGAAGCTTTCCAAAATTTTGCATCTTTCATCCTTGAATCAGAGATCATACCCTTTGTCAACCAACTGTCACACACTGAGAAGATTATGCTTCAACCCTTCTACATACAAAACATCATTATTGTTATTCTTACCATCAAGTGAGATGGATCCTCTACCATGGATTCTACTAGCGGAATTATCCCCAAACTTCACAATTCTACCATCATATCTTTCCTAACTTACAGACTTACTTTTAGCACCAGTCATATGATGAGAACATCCACTGTTAATCACCCATTCATCATTTTCTTCAACCTAAGTAGCCAAGGCACTTTCCACATTCACACAGCTAGCAGATTCAGTAGGCACCGGATCTTCTTTGATAGCAATGAACACCCATTCATTTCCAAAGGTACTTCCCATATCAGATTCATCATCTGTGACTCCTTATTCAGTAGCTTCTTGGACATAGTAACACTTCTTTTGAACCCTAGGTCTATTAGGGTTTGGCTTTGAAACCCTCTCCGTACATCTTGAAGCAAAATGACCAATCTTATTGCAAGCAAAACATTTGAAAGGCAACTTTCTTTCATACTTACCGAATCCTCTTGGTAATCTTTTAGCAAAAAGGGCTTCAAGTTCTTCAAGCTCAGATTCATCTTCTTCAAGTTCCTTCCTTGCCTTCTCACATCTGGTTAGTCTTTTTGAAGAGCTTTCACCTGGATCAAATCTTTGCTTCCCAAAAACACTGGCCTTAAAAGCAGATTCTGATTTAGGAAGAGAATCACCAAATTCACTCATTTCAAATGCTAAAAGCTTGCCAACCAACTGATCCCTTGTGATAGTCCTTCAATCTCCTCAATACCAGCAACTCTATGCTTGTATGAAGCAGGTGAGGATCTAGGCACCTTGCCAACAATATATGATTCTTCCAGTTTTCCACCAACACATCTAATACTACACACAAGGTCATTCACCTTTTGCATGTAGGAAGTGATGTTTTCATCTTCACTCATCCTCAAACTTTCATATCTACCCTTCAGGCTCTGTAACTTAGCACATTTGACATATGCATCACCTTCATACAGAGTTTCCAACTTCTTCTAGATTTCATGAGCAGTTCTCAATTCCAAGACATTTGTCATTTCTATACCAGTCAGGGCACTCAACAATGCTTCCTTATCCCAAATTTTGTTTTTAGTGTCTTTTATTTCATCTGGAGTTGAAGGACCATTCTACGGAGGTTTATACTCATTCTTAGTTATCAACCAATAAGGATCACCCATGCATTGTAAATGACATTCCATGTGATTCTTCCAAAGAGAGTAATTTGTTCCATCAAATCTCAGACTGTCCTTCTTGTATGTCGACATCCTAGATCTCCTCAAGTAGTCAAGCTTCTTTTAGAGGAACTAGATCTGATACCAATTGTTGAAATTAGGCAGACAACTATGAGGGGGGTGAATCAGTTGTCACAAAACTTTTATCTTTTGCTACATTTAATCTTCTTTACCACTTATTAACAAATTAAAGATATAACCATGAAAGCACGAATCGACAACACATGAGAAAAAACATAATCAACACATATAACACCAAGATTTTTACGTGGAAACCCGGTTAAGGGAAAAACCATGGTGGGGGTTAACCCACAATATTTATTTTCTGTTAAAATAATAGAAAATTGGGAACGTACTTGCCTAGAAATAACAGTAACACCCAAAAGAGGCTCACTACCTACAGAAACATTCACAAGATTAACGTAGAAGGATTGAACTGAGAAACATCATCTTCTTGATGCCAAAGTACAGTTCCATTGAATCTCACAACTCTGCTCTACCCCCAAACACTTCCTCACTAAATCCGCATCTTCGCTCACATTCCCAGATTTCTATGACTTCACAACACTTGTTTATACATGACATCAACTTTGTAATGAACATCAAAGTCGGCCTTACAATCATCTATCTGGAACATTCTCCAAGATAAGAATTACAAGCAATTACAATCACAAGACTTAAAATGCTACATGCGAACCATTACACTATTGGCCAAACATAGATGGGACTCAAATCTTCCTCAAACAACATGCCACACTCCATATAACTCTTCTTAGATCATCCGCAACATGCACCAAGCATCTAGTCAGCCAAGACTAGAAATAATAGCAACACCCAAGGAGAAATCTTCAACTACAATCTCAATCTTTAATGTGGACCACCAACACAATAGGTACATGATCCAGAGACCACCACAAGCATAATGAAATCAACCAAAACAACCGCACCACCTCAAATCACCAGAAACACTTGCACCTTCATCTGGAAACTCAAGAACACTAACTATCATGACTATCATAGTAGAAAGATTGCTTGCAGACCTCCAAGCCATGAACCACTTGAGTTGAGGATACACACCAACATCTAAAACATACCTCCAGATCCGCAGACCATAATATTCCCATGCAGAGCAATGCAGACCAAATTCCTGTCACTCTGTTGCCTCTGAACACTGCAAAACCCGGTTCTACTCAAATGGCCATAACTTCATCAATTCTTCATGTGGACCTCTCAAATCTTAACTAAAGCAACTTTAGACAATCCTCTACAAAGCCCTTTGGTTCACAGACTCTGATCTTCATCTCACTGGGAATGTTGATCAATCTTCTTTACTAAACTTCACTATTTCTGACAAAGAGATATGTTAACATCAATGACAACACATCATATGCACATATTTGCAATAGTCCTGAGGGTACAAGTGACAAGGGTTCAGCTATGTGATGTATATGATTTACTACGACATCCCATTTTGATATACGGGATAGTCGACTAGGATGTATATGCAAACTAATGATAATATATATATATATGATATGTTTTCCTATTGCTATGTCTAGTGTTATCTAATCTATCACATGTGATTTATGTAAAATGCAACTAGTAATAAATGTTAAATGTTCATGAGGAAATGTGATTAATGCAAATATGATACTAAACAATTCTTTAGTAAAAGCACAATGATTAATAGATTTCCCACATAACTAATATTCTATGCTATTTGAAGTTAATACAAAAGTGATCTTAAGAGAGCATGTTTAACAAGATACTTTCTATGTTAAATGAATTAAGACAAAATAATCATATCTTGTCAAAATTAAAGCTAAACTAACAAATAATTTTTTTCTTTGTAAAGTATCATATAACATATAATCTTAAGCATAAAATTTCTTGAGGTGTGTATCATTAATAGGTTCTTTAAGCGGCATACCTTGTTCATTGGCTAACTTATACACTCCTGATTTGAAGGCTTCAGTAATGATATATGGTCTGAGCCAATTAGGGCTAAACTTTCCTTTTTTCTCTAGGAGGTGCATTTACATTGCATTGATTCTCATAAAGTACTAAGTCTCCAATGAATGAATGGTGTATAACATGTTCATTGTACGATTGTTGTATGATCTTCCGATATGTTATTCATCCATCATCTCAAGCTATTATAATCTCTTTTCTCTTTCCATATCATTGTTAATAACATCTCGCAAGGAGACTCTTAATGAAGCGATTTCGAGTTCCAAGGGCATTACTGCATCAACGCCATAAACAAGATTATATAGGGTAATTCCTATAGCCATATGAATGCTTGTTCTATAAGCCCATAATGCATAAGACAATTGAATATGCCAGTATTTTTTATGTTTATTAACAGTTTTGTGTAAAATCTATCCTATAACCTTGTTTGAAGCTTCTGCTTGGCCGTTTGACTAAGGATAATAAGGCGTAGACAAGTGATGTTGAATATGATATTTTTCTAGAAATTTCTTCACTTCCTTATTCTTGAATGGCATGCCATTGTTAGATACCAAGGAGGAAGGCATACCAAATCGAGAGATTATGTTATCTTGTATAAAGAGACAAATTATGTCAGCAGTCATGGATCATAATGGGATGACTTCGACCCACTTTGTGAAGTAATCCATAGCAGTGATAATAAATGTATGTCCTTTAGATGATGGTGGAGAAATTTTACCGATTAGATCCAAGCCCCAGATAGAAAATGACCAAGGTGACACTTGAGCACAAATCTCCTAGGTAGGTGCTTGGGTTAAATGTTGGTGTTGTTGACATTATGGACACTTCTTGACATAAGCAAAGGAATCTTGTTCCATGTGTTGCCAATAATATCCCATATGGATTAATTTTTTATACCAATGATTTTCCTCCAAAATGTCCTCCACAAGCACCAGAGTGAGCTTCTTCTAAAGCTATCAAAATCTCCAAATTACTAAGACATCAGAGGAGGATATCATTATAACTTCATCTGTATAAGACATTAGATAGTGTGCAACAAGTTTGTGTAGGCAAATGTGGGCATTCTTAGATGTTGAATTAGGGGTGGTTCGATTGCATAAGTAGTTGTATATTAGGGAGAACCATTTATCAGAGTTTATATCGTAGCAAAAGTCAAGACTTGCAACTACAACATCTTCTATGATTAGAGTTTTAAGATTATGAATTAAAAAGTGAATGCATCAAGAGAATTGTCAGGGGATATAAGGGAAGCTACACTTGCCATTGCATTTGCATGTCTATTGTCTTTACTTGGAATGGTATCAATTGAAACGGATTGAAAATACTTTAAAAAAGACAAGGAAAAATCATGATACTGAGATAATTTGTCTTGTTTAGCTTGATATGATCCATTTATTTGCCTTACAATGAGTTGTGAATCACCATATATAGTGAGGTTTTTTATGTTTAAAGCCAAGGCAGCACAAAGTCTTGCAATAAGAGCTTCAGAAGCTTAGGCAGTAAGACATAGGAATTGGCTTACCTACAAGGGGTACCAGTATGACACCATCACTGGAGCTGGTTTGACATCTTGATCCATCAAAATACAATTCCCATTTATCTTATGTATCAATAGCTAAGATTTGATCAGTGAGGAATGCCTCATGATTCTGTGTAGCAAAAGAAGAGGGTGCCTCAGCTAAATGGTTGGTTAATGCTTATCCTTTTATTAGTTTCTGAGATATAAATTTGAGATCAAATTTAGTTAACAACATAACCCATTTAGCAAGGCGATCGGAAAGATTTGTTTTAGTGAATAGATGTTTCAAAGGGTCAAATTTTGTTATTACATGTATCTCAGCGTTTAGGAGATAATGCCTAAGATTTTATGTTGCGAAGAGAAGAGCTAAAACATTGTTTCTCAATGATAGTATATCGCACTTCATAATCGAGCAATGTTTGGCTAATATAACATACAACACATTCCTTGCCTTCAGTATTATGCTGTGCTAATAAAATGACAAGAGCATTATTGTATGCAAAAGTGTAAAGTATAAAAGGTTTATCAGGAATAACAGGTTGTAAAATAGGAGGTTTAGCAAGATAACTTTTTAAGTCCTCAAAAGCCTCCTGACATTTTGAATTCCATTGAAATTTCAAATCCTTCTTCAGTAGTTGAGTAAAGGGGTGATTCCTATCTGTGAGTTGTGAAATAAATCAACTAATGGCATGTATCTTCCCTTGCAAACGATGAAGTTGAGATATGTTTTTAGGTGGTGGCATGTTAATGATCGCGTCAATCTTTTTCATATCTACTTCAATACCATGATTTGAAACTATGAATCCCAACAGTTCTCCACTGTCGACACCAAATACGCACTTACAGGGATTTAATCGCATGTTGTATTTCTTTATTCACTCAAAGATCTGTCGAAGAGTCATGGCGTGATCTTGGCAATGAATGGATTTCACCAAGATGTCATCAACATAGTCCTCTAAGATAGTATACATGTAATCATGAAAGTTAAGAGTCATGGCGCATTGGTAAGTTGCTCTGGCATTCTTAAGTCCAAACATCATGACTACCCAACAAAATGTACCCCAAGGGATTATAAAAGCAATTTTATATTGATCCTGAGGGTTTATAAAGATTTGATTATATCCTAAAAATCCATCCATGAAGGAAAGTAATTCATGGCCGGCTATTGACTCGACAATCATATCAATGTTAGGATGTGGGAAATCATCTTTCAAGGATACAAGGTTCAAATCTCTAAAATCGGTACACATGCAAATACGACCATCGGGTTTAGTGACAGCCACTATATTTGAGATCCAAGGTGAATAATCAATAGGGCAAATAAATCCAGCTTGTAAAAGATTTTCTATTTCAACCTTAACAAGTAACACGATCTTCGGATTAATCTTACAAATCTTTTGTTTAAACGGCTTAGCATTTGGTTTTAGTACAATATTATGTGTTACAATCTAAGGATCAATACCAGGCATATCCGAATAGTTCCAAGAAAATAATTCAGAGAATTCATGTAACAATTTTGTCATATCTTCTTTTTCTTCTTCACTTAAGCAATCACCTATAGGGATAACTTTTTCAATGTTATCTTTCTCTATGAAAACATCAATAGTCTTCCTATTAAGTAGAGTACCATGGTCTAGGAGATCAGGTGATTGTAGTAATTCTTCAAATTCTCCTTCAGGTTTCAGAGTAGTATTTATCATGCCCATAGATTTTCCAAAATATGTAGCACTATTCAAACGATAAGGCAATCCACGTTTATGATGGTAACGGGTAATATTGTCGTAAGCACCCAAGAATTCAATTATTGCTTCATCTAAAAAAAAGATGTCTAAGGGAATCTCTCTTGGAGGACAATTAGTGTCAATCATCTCAAGGAATATCAAGTTAAGCATGGATATTGTATTCACATTAAGAGTAGGACATTTATGAGCTTTAGATTCCCTAAAAGGGTTATATCCGATACCACTTGAGTAATGCAATGAAGTAGATTATATAGGTACATGAATCCCTTGTTGATTAATACCACAACCATTACCTACATAATCACAATTCCTATGAAGGATCTGAAATCCTCAACCATAGAGCAAAGCCATTGCTTTGGAAGAAGGTGCCAGGGCTTTATAAGTCTCATAGTCTATAGTGTAAGAGTATTATCTATATTTGTTAGTAAAGAGACTTTAGTATTTGAGCAATGAGATGAAATTGATGCAACACTTGATGTCTCAGGAGTGGAGTTGTTAATTTTGTACTCACCTATAGTGGGATATGAAAATCTAATGAACCCCAATCATCACCAAGAAATGCATTCGATTGCTTTGATTCTTGCACAAAATTTTCTATAGCAGGGGGGTTGATAAGTCAACCTTGAGATTGTTTAGGATCTTATGTTGAACAATTTGTTTTTGTGATTCAATGTGTAAACAAAGATCCGGTTCAAGATCAACATTAATAGTATGAAGTTTATCTTTATGAATAAACTTTATTGAATGGTGAAGGGTAGAAGGAACTGCCCTTGGTGCATGGATCCATGGTCTACCAAGAATCATGTTGTAAGATAAAGAACAAGGCATGACATGAATCAGAGTAGGTAGAGTTATAGGCCCAACTTGTATAGGTAAAGTTATAGTGCCTATAGATTGTCTTCCCACATTATCAAAGCCATAGGTACTTATCCTATCTAGTTTGATCAAAGATGTACATCAATTTTAATCTTATGCAATAGATTGATGCTACAAACATTAAGAGCTGATCTATTATCAATCATAACTTGTTTAATCATTTTCTTATTTATTGTAATGAATATAATCAAAGGATCATATTGATTTTGAACTTCAAGAGATGGCAACTCATGTTGTTGAAATAGAATGTCTATTTTTGTCGCATGCATACAATCGAGAAGAGATGCTACATCATTAGGTTTAACATCAAGTGGTACAATCACCTTTTGTAAAGCTTCTTAGAGCATTCCATAGTATGTAGGTGAAGTTCGTATTAGTTCCCCAAGAGATATCTTTGTAGGAGTAGCACGAAGCTACTCAACAAGATCATAATCTTGACCAACCTTATGCATTAAACAAGGTTCTTGAGGAAGCATAGGTTGAGAAGCTGGTAAAGATATCAGAATGCTTGATTCTTGTTTGCTTTATTTGTTATTCTAGTATTATAAGTATGAGCAACCACAATATGACTAGGTTGTTGTAGATTCTGATGTGTTATATGTTTAGCATAGTTATAAATGTAATCAGGAGGACGAGAAGAAGGTGAAGGACCTCTAACAGTGAGCACTAGTTTAGAAGGAGGTTGAATGACATCTGAACACAAAGTGACCACTATTTTCAGTTTCACGGGTTCTTCCTTAGTTTTAGGAACATAGATTGCATTTATAAATCTTCGAAACAACAATGATTTAAGAGTCATAGTGGAATGTTCAATTGAGATAAAGTCCTCAAGGGCTTCATCTAACATATTGAAATCATCACAACTAAACAGCTCATCATACACATGAAAGTCTTGTAAAAAGTAATCAAACATTTTAACATGCTCAAATTAACCCAAGACAAAAATGTAAAATGATTAAGCATAAACTTTGTGAAAATGTAATAGAATAACACCACACAACACACAGTTCCAATTTCAAACTCTTTTAATGAAAGGATTAAGAGAAATCACCAAATTTCAATGCACATACCTTCATAAAAGAGGGTTTGTGCTCTAACTATGTCTTAGGAGAGAAAACTAATTTAGATTTGAGTTTGTAAAGGATGCAAATTCTTTAGAGCACGGGTTCACCAAAATGTTTAGGGTGAAAATGTGGAAGCAAGATATGAGGTTCTAGGTCCCACACTTTCATTGACACTAAAACATTAGAGAAGCAAAGGACATGTCTAGGGATAAACTATTGATTTCTAATGTTCTCTTTTCCTGTATATTGTGTCTATGTGACTGCTTGAATTAGTTTTTACAAGCTAGTGTCTCTCTCTAACCCTAAAACCCTAATTTCCAAATCAAACTGCAATAACTGAGTTCCAGATACAAATAGAACTGAAAGGATTATAGAAATTTAAAGTAAATAGATCAGAAACTATGTACCTAGAAACTAAGGAGTCGATGGACTAGGGCGTTAGTCCCTATGTCCCGAAGATCTTTTAATGTCAGGATTTTCTACACCAGCTGCTTCTTACTCTCTGGAGGTTTCCAAATCCTGAGAAAATCACCTATTGGGACTAGGGCATTAGTTCCTATGTCCCGAAAGTCTCAGAATCATGAAATTCAAATTCTGTGATGATTGTGCCTGCAATATCAGTCTTCATGTCGGCCCTTTCCAGTGGATCTCGACAAATACAACCTGCACATGCAAAAGGAAGAGAAATATGGTTTGTGGCTATATAGGATCTTGCCTCAGTCAAGCTTCATTTTCAGTATTCCTACCTCAACAATAGCCAGAGATAAAGATTTGTAGAAGTGTGTGCAAACCTAAAAAAGTGTATGCAAAAATATCAAACCCTAGATGTCATAATCAAGGGAAGATCAATTACTTTCTTTAACTTAATTAACAAATACAAATTCACCTCAAGGAGATGAAAACAATGAAGACTTGCATGAACAAGAAGGTGAATCAACAATGTTCGTGAAGGATCTCCAAGCTTGATGTTGGAGGCTTCAACCCTTTTCCTGATCATGCAAAAGGTGTACAAGCCCTAGGAAGAGCAAGATAGTCTCAAGATCTTGATTCCTAATCTCCATGAAAGCAAATTCAAAGAACTTCAAGAGCTTCAACAAATCACTGATCTTCAATGGCAATTTTGGCATAAACATTATATAAAGATTGTGTGTGATAAAATAATTTTCAAATGTCTTTTTATATCTAACCTTAGGAATTTTAAATTTCAAAATAAGATGTTGACATTGCGAGAAAACAAAAATTTAAAAATGGAATCCCTGAATGCACAGCAATAGCCGACATCCCTCCAAAATTCAAGACCCTGGGAAATAGGGGAAGACAAGGGCGCTAGCGCCCAAGTCCAAGCCCTGATTTCCCACTCAGGACTGCCTCAAGGAGGTTAGTGGACCCCAAATTCAAGTTTACTTTTCACTTCCAATTTCAATTATTCAAAAATATGACATTCTTCTAGTTAGACCTAAGTCTGTCAGGGTTTAGGAAGGTTTGTAATAAACTAGGTTAAAATTTCACCAAAGGAGAGGAGCTAAACCATGGGAAATTGTACCATTCCATACAGGAGGATAATTTCTGACATAACAAATAGTATGAGGAGATCCAAACCTTGTCATGATTTCTTCCAAGAAATCCATGATAGATGACTCGGTGGCCTCCTTGAGTGGGACTTCTTCAACCCACCTTGTGAAGTAATCAATTGCAATCAAAACCCACTTGTGACCAGCACTAGAAGTGGGATTGATCATGCCAATAAAATCTAATGCCCACTATGAAAAGGGCTGATCAACCTGAATAGGGTGGAGTGGAAATGCTACCAATCTTTTCTTTTTGGCAAAGAGAGCACACTCTTTGCATTTTGTTACCCATGCATGGGCATCATTGAATAATGTGGGCCAAAAATAGCCTTCCCTCATTATTTTCATTGTTATAGCTCTAGCAGAGAAATGGCCACCAGCTGGGCTAGCATGAAACTCACCAAGGAGTCTATCAACTTGATCTTCTACTATGCATCTTAGTAAGAATCCATCTAGATTTCTTTTGAAGAGAATACCATCTATGAAAGTATAAGGGATAGACTACGGCCTGAAACGCCTTCTTTTGGTTATGTCCATCCCATAGGGATACTCACCAATGGATAGGAACTTAGCCATATCTACTATCCAAGAACTCATAACTGACGGTTCAGCTGTAGGCTCTTCCTCATTCAAATGGTAGGATGAATTCACTTCATCTACTGATGTCTGAGCTAGTTGTTCAGACAATCCTTTACATCTAATCAACTTACTGGCCTTGATGATCACATCATACTCTAGGATCTTGGTAACCAAGCTAGCTCTCTTTTCACTAATCTCAATCCCCATTATATAATCTGTCACACTAGGATGAGAAACTAAAACTTTAATATGGTTATTTACCAACATATATCTGAATTTCTTTAAAGCTCTAACAATGGCAAATACCCATTTATCCATGGGGATGTATCTAACCTCATAATCTTTCAAGGTCTGACTAAAGAAGGCCAAGAGATACTCCATTCCTTGCTCATTTTACTGCATCAAGACAACAACAATACTGTTCTCTCCTTCATGTGCATAAAGGACAAAATCCTTCTCATAATTTGGGTTCATGAGAGTAGGTTCCTAGGAAATCTCTTCCTTGATCCTCTCAAAACCATATTTCCCTTCTTTAGTCCATCTAAAGATTGCATCTTTCTTGATCATAAGGGTTAGAGGCTTCACCAAGCCAGCATAGTTAGGAATGAATTTTCTAACAAAGTTAATCTGCCCTAGAAAACACTATAAAGTTTTTTTGTGAGTAGGCAAGGGAAGAGAAAGCATAGTAGATGTTCTTTCAGGATTTATGGAGATCCCATCCTTAGACACTATGTGGCCTAGAAGTTTACCCTAAGCAACAACAAAAATACATTTTTTAGGGTAAGAGACACCCCAAACTCTTTGCATCTCTAGAAGACTTTCTTGAGATGCTCCATGTGATTTTCTCCCTTCTTGGAGAAGACTGTAATGTCATCGAGATAAATCAGGATGAACTTGTTTATAAAACCTTCGAAAGTAATATCCATTGCCCTTTGTGTGGCACTAGCATTAGACAGACCAAATGGCATCTTCACATATGCCATGGTTCCCCATTTGGTTGTGAATGTTGTCTTAAATCCATCTTCTTCTTTGACAAAAGTATGGTTGTAGCCAGAAAAACCATCTAATAATGAAAACTTCTCTGCCCTTGCAATAGTTTGCAAAATTTTATCCATAGAGGGCAAAGGGTAGTGATCTTTCAGAGAAGCACGATTTAGGTCTCTGAAGTCTACACAGAGCCGTATTTCTCCATTTTTCTTTCTTATCGGTACTAGGTTAGCCACCCAAGTGGAATACTTGATATGGAAGATAATCCTCACTTGTATGAGTTTAGCAAGCTCTTTTTTCACGAGTGGCTCAATTTTTGGATTAATAAGTCATTGCTTCTAGCGAACTAGCTTGGAATTAGGATCTTGATCAGTGGCATGCTGAGCCACATCCAGATTGAATCCTTTCAAGTCTTCATATGTCCATGTCAGGATGTCATCGTACTTCTGGGCAAGCTTTATGAACTCTTGCTCTTTTTCATTAGGGTGTTGCCACAATAATGGGTTATACTTTCTGGGACATCTTGATTTTTGCTGAAATCACATATTTTTATAAAATATAATAATTTAAGCCTTGAAAGGTTCCATTTAAAGGATTGTAATTGAATAGGGTTTGATCAAACCCCCTTGGATAGAAGCCCGCTAGTTTTAAACCATTCTTGTCATGGAGTTTCCTCTACACCTATCAAAAGCTAATAAAAAACCACTTTTGATTTACCTTTCGGGGGATCAAATGAATTCATTTAAAATTTTATGTTTCGTAAGTATGAAGTCCTTATAATAAGCTTCCCAAAAAGTATAATTTTAAATATATTTAATTTGATTATTATATTTATTTTTTATTTCTTGTGAATGTAGGTTTTTTAATGAACATCAAGGTCTTTGTTTCATACATATGAAAAAATAGGAAAATATAGAAAAAAATTCTAAAAAATATGTGTCCTCTTGGTATTGATGTCCTTATTCCAACAAAAAAAGATAAATTCTGATACATACAAAAAAAGTTATGCTCTACACAATACACCTATGTCTAAATTGTAATTGGTTTGACTTCAAAAGTTAATGAAAAGAAAAATATTCAATAAAAAATTATGAAACCAAATGCATCCTCTAGATATCATAGTTAAAAATCTAAATTAAAAAAAAAAAATAGAATTTTATCCTTCATAGAAAAAAGTTATGTTTTACACAGTACATGTCAGTCTTTAAAAATGTTGTTTATTATTAGAAACTAGTCATTGAAGGAGATGAAAAAGGAAATATAATTTGATTCCAAAAAGTTTTTAAAAAATATATTTAGAATCTACAGAGAAAATGTGACAAATTATTAGTTTACAACATCTTCAAATTCCTCACGGTTTAGCAACTATAGGTGTCCGAAAGTGAAGATTTTTTTCAAGATGTTCATTTCAATGTCAACTTTGGCCAAAAAGTGTAACCCACTATTGTCAGATCACCCGTTACTACATACGTTTCCCAGCATCAACTCCATGTTTTGAGTGACGGTTACCCTATGGTAATCTTCCTTTTTGAAGGTCATGTTATCTCTTTTGCCCCTAAACTCATCATCATAGTTGAAGATGGCCTCAAGAGTGACTAGACCCTTGGGAAGCTTGTTTGATTTGAGCTAGATTATCTGGTCACCATAACATTCCTGCAACCTAGGCTATGCTACAGAATAAAACTCTGATTCATTCTGAATGAAGATCGCAATCTGCTCATTGTTGTCAAAGACCTGCCAATGGATATCATTGTCAGGAATAGATGGTCTAACAAAAATCCTCACATGGTGATTGGGGCCTTGAAATAAGTCTGTGGATGGAGAAAATTGATCCCCCATCATTGCCAATTGATCAGCATCAACATTTAGTTTTCTTGGGATTACCTGCAGGTTGAGAGCATCAAAACTCTCAAACAAATCCCAAAATCAGTGTCTGTAAGCTCTTAGAAGTTGGTTTTTTGTTGCACATCCCTCTCTGACTTGGTGGAGCACTAATTCAGTATCACCACATATCTCGAAATGTTTGATTTTATTCTTTTCTGCTAACAATAGACCAAGGACCAATGCCTGATACTCTGTTACATTATTGGTGCATGAAAAATGCAACCTATGAACGAAATGTAGTTTCCTACCAATCGGAGAGACTAGCAAAACCCCTGCACCAACTCTATTTCTACTCTTTGCCCCATTAAAGAACATCTTCCATGGGCCATTGGAGTCATCATTTGCTTAAGTACCGAAGGGACTAAAGAATCCCCTTCATGGATAATGTAGTTGCCCAAGTTAGTTGCTTCAGTGGTGTCATAAGGATCAAAATCACTATGATCCCTTGCCCATTCATCAAGAAGTAGATTAGGGATAGGAAGAGGTGAAGGTTCTGCCTCGATAGACTCTGGTTCATGCACTTCCTTACCTTGAATCATAACATGCAGATTGACCAGGTTGTGGTCATAGCCCTCTACATGATAAATTAAAATTTGTTCAGCCTTGATGGTGAACCTTGTGCCATATCTGGTCCTCAGTAGCATATGAGACTAGTCGGAAGAAAGGTAGCCCCCTACCTTGGCTGTAAAGTCCCTTGACAAGAAGATGGCAAAGAAGGGAGGAATTAGTTCAATGACTAAAATGTCTTGTTTGATAGTCAGGTTGGGACATGCATGTAGAGTCAAGTCTAGTCCTTTGGTCACTCCTATGGTTTTTACAAAGGTGCCATCTAATTGTAATACTTTTGATGAAACAAAGGTATACTTGATGCCTAATGCATCTACTATTTTCTTGGGCATTAATGAAACACTAGCTCCTGAATCAATCATGCAATTATGTACCAAAAACTTGCCAATAATTAAGGACAAGTAGAAAGGAGATGGTTTCTTGGCTGTACTTACTTGCCCTACACTTGGTTGCACAAGACTGACAAGAGTCTTCTCTTTTTGTTTTGATAATGGGTCTAATACTGTTAACTCAGTAGGTGGGAAGTGGCTTAAGGCCTCTTGTAACAGATCCCTCTGAGAAGGGATTGACATTACTTCCCACTTAGAGACATTTATATTTGTTTTCTTCATCTGTTCCACAATAAAGTACTAAAATAATAGAGAATTTAAATAATAAAATAAAGGCACTAAGCTCTAATCTAGGTGATGGAATGTATAGTGAAAGATGTATAGAAATCAACCATTATTGTGCAGAAAAAATAGGTCTACCTAGAGAAAAGCCTTAGAGTCTATAAAATTACTATTTGTTTGCTTCGTTCACTTCCATGATTATCAAAGTCATTTACACAAGTATAGTTATGAATCTAACTTGTAAATATAAACTTTATTTTTGCATATGCAACCTTGTCAACTATGATTCTTCTAAACAAGCAAACACAATTTTTTTTTAGTATCTCGAGCAATAACAAACTAACAATATTATCAAAACACCTTGGAGGAGATTGCTAGGATAGGACGATTCTCCCATTGTCAAATGCCTAGGATATTGATTTACTAACTTTTGGAAATGATTATAAACAATAAGAAATCATGCACAAATGTCTAGATGTTAATGCAAGAAAATCATATGTAATCAATTGATATAATATTGATGCATTGATTATGTTCATTGAATGATGATGAAAATAGGAATGGAGCTTCTTGATTCTCTTAGATTTTTTGGATGATCAAAATGAATTAGGTTAGTCCTTAAATACAATTCTAAAGAGTCCAAAGGAAACATTTAGTGATTCACGTTAACACACTATGGTCACTTAGGAATGGCTTGACTAGGCCCAAATTTGAATTTAAATTTTAAAAGTTTAGGGTTAATTTTTGCAAATTATAGAATTAAATTTGTTTAGTTCAATAATTATGAATTTGTACTAGTTCAATTTCATAACTACAAATTTGAACATGGTGCAAAATAAAATCAAATTAAACTTAAATTATATATTAACTTTTACATAAAAATTTGCACCACTTATACATTAATCAATAAATTATAAAATATAAAATTTTCACCATTAATAAATGTATCTAAATTAATTATTATTTCGTTATAGTCTTTGAATGAGTAAAGATTAAAAGAGCTTATATTTAGCTTACTTTATGTTTTCGTCCAACATTGGTTAGCCCGTAAAGATTGATGGCCATACTTTCATGTGAAAGTCCCTATACCTTTCGTGACAACTAACATTTTACATCTTTCTTAGTTTTAACTCTCTTTTTTTACTTTTTCATTGGCTTCTTACCATCATCAAAGACAAATAGTAACCTACCATATTCTTAGGACTATTTATGCTCTTTAAATTCGAAAGCTTTCCACTCTACTTAAATATCATCCATTTCAATGGTCAAACAGTCAATAGTAACTTTACATTTCATTCATGCAATAAAAAGTGGTAAATATTTGTCTTATTTTTATTGGCCAAAATTGACCTTTGACTATTGAAGGAGATGATATTTAAGAATAGCCTTCCACTGTATAGCACTTGGTGTGTAGGAAGGCCTCCCATGATCCATTCATAGAACCAGTTGCAAGGAAAATTAAAATAGTCTTTTCCATAATACCGTCGGTGATAGAATAAAGTAGTTCAATGGTATAGAGTACTCTTACCAGTAAAGAGTCCCCACATAATATCAGTATTTGGGACCATCCTTCATGCTGAGGAAAAGTGATAATTATGCTCTTCCCTATGCAGGAAAGCTGCATGGGAGATAGACACTATGCAACTAAAATATCAAGTAGATTTGCAGGTTAAATATTAGTAAGTTGTTGAACATAGATTCTATATTTCCCATGATTTTAAAAAATTGTACAAATTTATTTTAAAACAATATGACGATTTAACTGTGCATCTACTTGATGGTTAAACCCGGCCCTTCACATCGTTTTTATGGACGAAATGTACCCTTCATAAGCTTTTTCAATTATATTTTTTTAATTATTTTTTTTTCAATTTTCGCATAAGGTTGGAATAATTGCTTTAAATTTCATGATAATTACTAATTAGTTAGACCGACGTCCGGATATAAATGTATGGTGAGGGGCCCTTGTTGTGAAGCAAAGTTATTACTATATCGTTGTGCTGTTCAGCGTAGAGGGAAGTTAGTAAATAAATCTAAATGGCCAGTGAAGAAATAGGAGAGATCAATTCAAGTGGGGTATGAGCAAATGATGAAAGAACAGGATATTCCCGACGTAAGTTCGGCTCGGATCTTGAGTGCCAAAGCCACTGCGAGCCTCCAACAATGGTTCCTACAGTCCACATCTTGTTTCTATTGGCCCTTTTCATTATGGGAAAGAGGAGCTGCAAGACATGGAAAAATCAAAATCTGAGGCAGTTCTTAGGATGCAAACCAATTGTGGACGTTGGTGTAAACCGTGTTTGCGCTTTCCCTTCCCAAATAGGAGCCCTAAAGAGATACTCCGTGTGAAGCTCCCAGGGAGTAGAGATCCTCCCAGTCTTGTATGATCCAGCTTGTACAGAATATCCAGCCTTTAAATTTATAAGATATGATGTGAAAACATCAACGCTTTACTTGCCACAAATGAGGTTAACACCGCAGTTAGATTCAGTAATGAGGAACATTATTGCAATGGAAGTGAGCATTAAATCAAGATATGATCCGAAACCAATGACACAGTTTGCCTTGCCTATGGCACTCTACTTAAATATCATCCACTTCAATGGTCAAACAAGTAATAGCAATTTTACACCTCATTCACTATAAAAAGTGGTAAATATTTGTCCTATTTTTATTGGTCAAAAGTGACCTTTGACCGTTGAAGTGGATGATATGGATGAGCTCACTGACAGCGAAGACGACGTTGCTGTGCTAAAGCAGGCAGAGGTGATTAACAACTTCCTCGGAAGCAACCAACAACTGGCAGACCTTTTCAATTCCATGGCTAAAGGGCTTAGCCGTTCTTTTGGCTGCAAAGTAATTGATGACGTCAGAAGAGGGCTGCATAACTACACGAGAAGAAAATACAAGATCCTGTGGAGTGAGTTCGTTAGTGCTTATTTTTCCAAGCCTTGGCTGGTTGCAGGTTCCATGGCTGCCGTGCTGCTACTTGTGATGACAGTGGCACAAGTGTTCTGTTTGTTTTTCACTTGCAACTCCTAGGTAGTCCTCTTGAAATCCATGTTTCTTCCACAAATGTTCTGTTTGTTCTTCACGTGCAACCCCAAGTCCTCTTGAAATCCCCCTCTTTTCCTTTTATTTGGAGGGCGAGAGTTTCGAAAAAATGTGTTCCTTGTTCTTCAATGATTCAATTCTCATCATTATTGATTTTACCACCACGTCTGGGCTGGGTCTTTATTCATGGTCGCTAGCTAAAAGTTATCTGAAGCTTGGGTAGTAGGACTTGGGTAGGAGTGCCCTTTCTTTTAAGGGCAAAGAGTATTTCAAGTTTTTCGATGATTAAATTCTCCTTGTTGACTCCCCGCCCTGCCCCTGCCTAGGTCGGGTCTTTATTCATGGCTTTTACATAAATTAGCATTTGTATTTTTAAGAAGTGTAATAAGCGTATTATAAAAAATTCAAGCAAATTTAAAATTTATTATTTTAAATAATGTAATATTTTTTAAATAATTATTTATTAATTTTAATGTTTATTAATTAATTAGTGATATAATAATATATTCATAATAAATTGAAGTACTATGTTTGTAATATTAATTTAAAATGAACTCAAGTCTTGTATATAGTTTGATTACAATTTTTAATTTGAAATGAAATTGAATAACATTTTATAATAGAAATTTGCACACATCTATCTATTAGTAGATGTTTTCAACATGTTTTTCAATATTAAAAGATGTTTTAAGAAAAAAATTCATGTTTGTTTTTAATAATTTTTTGTCTAATGTCATATCACATTTTTTTCTCTTTAAGGTTGTAAAAATGATAGATTGGGGTTATTCTTAAGGTCAAATTTGGCCAATAAAAATAAGAAAAATATTTATCACTTTTTAATGTGGATAAAGTGTAAAATTACTATTGATTGTTTAACTATTGAACCTAATGATGTTTAAATAGAATGGTAGATTAATAATATTTCATATTGTTGATTACATATATCAAAATTGCTTCCATATCCCCCAAAAGCAAAATGGCCTTTGTTGAGGTTGAGGGCTATTGATAAATCTAGCAAAGTAAGATCCCTAGAGACATAACAAAATGAGTTTAAAATTGTTGTTGTTGTTGTGCATTAAAATAGAATAAGCACAATGGAAATAAAATGCACAGAATGATCAGCCTTAAACTTCGATTGCTACTCCTCATTCTCATCTGTTAATTGTGCATACCTCGGTAGAAGATCGAAGGCCGCTGTACTTGTGTTTTTCTTGATCGGAGGCGGCGATGTTGTGAAGCTGTCGAGCGATGGACTCAATCTGCTCGATCTGTACATTTTCAAAGCCCGGAAAAATCACAGAAGAGAGATGGTGAAATCTGAAATCCTTTTGATCTTGAACGCAATGAATTTGCAGCTAAAGGCTTGCTATTTGGTTTTGAGGTTTTAAAAGAGGAGTCTGTTAGTGATCATGAAGTTGCGCGTAACGGCTCCTTCGCCTCCGCATTAAAAGAACAGATTGGAGGTTCTTGCGAGGTTTCGAACCCGCAGCTATGGGTTTGCGGGAAGTACTCACACGTTGTTGGTTTCTGGCGTGCATGGCTTTTGGGGCAGGCTGTCATCTCCTTGACTTTTTGGTGTCATCTTATTTGGTTGGGCATGGGATTCTGATGGTCGCATTTGTCCCTTCAAGTTATTTTTTGCTCATTTGGGGATATGATATATATATATATTTTATTTTAAGTGTTTCTTATGTGAGCAGTACATGATGGATTATATAGATGAATGGCCCAGATTAAAAAGACTACCATCAAAAACATATAAACTGTTGATTTTTTTAACAAAATATCATAAATGTTAAAAATACAAAATGTAATAAATGTTAAAAAAAAAAAAGTTCCTTTCACCTATTGATGTTTTGGTAGCTTCGGGAGGTAAGCCTAAAGTCATGACTCTTGGAATAGTCATGACTCTTAAAATCAATTGGATATATATAGCAGTAGATTCACCATCTAAAGGTGGTGAAGTAAGAAACAATTACATTCTGATTTCAAATTGACATGGTATCAGAGCCAAGTTGATCCAATAAACAATTTGTCAGGTTCTCTCCTTTATGTTTCAGGTGGAAGATGCACTGAAGGTGTGTGGATGACTATCACTACAGGAGAAGGAGACGGCTCCCTGTATGTGCTCTTGGACTTTGAGGGGCTTGGCAGTTTTGAGAGAAGCAAATAGGAACCTTAAGGATGTAGAGTCTACTTTCAGTTGCTTCCAGAGTGGGATCAATCTATTGGAGCAGGACAGAAAACTATTCAAGGGCCTATTTTACATTGCAATCAAGGATGTGGATGAATTCAATGTAATTGACCTTATCCAAGAATTCCAAGAGAAGATTTCTCAAATATGCAGCAAATCTCAGGAAAACTTCATATTAAAATTGTATGATGGGAAGTTCGAGATTACTACTATGGCTCCTTACAATCGGTCTGAATACTATCACGAGAGCTTAAAGGAATTGGCACAGACAATGTATGAAATAGATTCTTCTTATGATAGTGGTTCTATTTTCTTGAGAGACCTTAAGCTTATAATTGCTCAAATTGCAGTCAAGGATTGGTCTTCTATGGACTGTAAACATGTAGCCATCATAGTTGACATCATAAGGAGAAATCTCATGTATGCCGTCAATATGGGGTGTCTTTCTACCAGAAATTCAAATGAAGAAATGCAGGAGCTCGTGAACTTTGATATGCAGGTAGAAGTTCCTGATATGCCTCTTGTTGTTGGTAAGTCAGTGTTCATCCACATTCGAGATTCAGGCTTGAGTCTAGCACCTTCCAAGGAATTATCAACATCTAACTTTATTAGAGATTTGTTAGCTCAACTCAGGTTAAAACTAGAGGTTGTTTTAGCTAGGAAAGGAAGTAATGGTTATTCCTAGCATTCCATGTTGGAGAGTTTCCTTAGTGTAGTGGCATAGAGGAGGACTGATAGAGTTCACCAGTGGATAAGATCTAAAGTCGATTCAGAAGGTTTCTTATTCTAAAGTCGATCAGTTTCTTCGAAGAGGAGGGAGTCTGACAAACCAACAGAGGCAACCTTGGACAAGGAGGTCAGGAGGTTGATGTTAGTACTTGGAGCTTCAGAGGGAGTCACATCATCATGAAGGTTCCTTGCAGTGTATATTTCTCTAAGACGGAGAAATATGAGGTGAAAGCCCTTGTAGTGTATATTTCTCTGAGATGGAGAAATATGAGGTGAAAGCCCTTACAGTGTAATTTCTCTGAGACGGAGAAATATGAGGTGAAAGCCCTTGCAGTGTATATATCTCTGAGATGGAGAAATATGAGGTGAAAGCCCTTGTAGTGTATATTTCTCTGAGACAGAGAAATATGAGGTGAAAGCCCTTGTAGTGTATATTTCTCTGAGCTGAAGAAATATGAGGTGAAAGCCCTTGTAGTGTATATTTCTCTGAGACACAAATATGAGGTGCGAGCCCTTGTTCATCTCTGAGACTGAGATGGGATGTCATGTTGAGAGACTCCATGACAACATCACGTTAAGAAACTATGATCAATCCTTTGTACTTGTGTTTTTTCCACACATGGGAGTAGCCATGGTGGATATCATGTTGAGAGACTCCATGATGACATCACATTGAGAGACTCTGTGATGGGCACTTGTGCACATGTTTCCTTCCACACATGGGAGTAGCCATGGTGGACGTCATGTTGAGAGACTCCATGATAACATCACGTTGAGGGACTCCATGATGAATCCTTTATACTTGTGTTTTTTTTTACACATGGGAGTAGCCATGGTGGACATCATGTTGAGAGACTCCATGATGACATCACATTGAGAGACTCTGTGATGGGCACTTGTGCATATGTTTCCTTCCACACATGGGAGTAGCCATGGTGGACGTCATGTTGAGAGACTCCATGACAACATCACGTTGAGAGACTCCGCGATGAATCCTTTGTACTTGTGTATTTTTCACACATGTGAGTAGCCATGGTGGACATCATGTTGAGAAACTCCATAATGACATCACGTTGAGAGACTCCGTGATGGGCACTTGTGCACATGTTTCCTTCCACACATGGGAGTAGCGATGGTGGATGTCATGTTGAGTGACTCCATGATGATATCACATTGAGAAACTCCATAATGATATCTAGTGACTCGATGATGGCTTTTGGGGCAGGCTGTCATCTCCTTGACTTTTTGGTGTCATCTTATTTGGTTGGGCATGGGATTCTGATGGTTGCATTTGTCCCTTCAAGTTACGTTTTGCTCATTTGGGGATATGATATATGTATATATTTTTATTTTAAGTGTTTCTTATGTGAGCAGCACATGATGGATTATATAGATGAATGGCCCAGATTAAAAGGACTACTATCAAAAACATCTAGACCATTGATTTTTTTTATAAAATATCATAAATGTTAAAAATACAAAATGTAATAAATGTTAAAAAACCAAAAAAAGTTCCTTTCACCTGTGGATGTTTTGGTAGCTTCGGGAGGTAAGCCTAAAGTCATGACTGTTGGAATAGTCATGACTCTTAAAATCAATCAGATATATATAGCAGTAGATTCACCATCTAAAGGTGATGAAGTAAGAAACAATTACATTCTGATTTGAAATTAACATGGTATCAGAGCCAAGTTGATCCAATAAACAATTTGTCAGGCTCTCTTCTTGATGTTTTAGGTGGAAGATGCACAGATGGTGTGTGGATGACCATCACTAAAGGAGAAGGAGACGGGTCCCTATATGTGCTCTTGGACTTTGAGGGGCTTGGCAGTTTTGAGAGAAGCGAACAGGAACCTTAAGGATACAGAGTCTGCTTTCAGCTGCTTCCAGAATGGGATCAATCTATTGGAGCAGGACAAAAAACTATTCAAGGGCCTATTTTACATTGCAATCAAGGATGTGGATGAATCCGATGTAATTGACAGGTCATCCCACAATAATGGGTTACACGTTTTGGCCAAACTTGACATTGAAATCAATATTTTGAACTAACTCTTCACATTTTGACACCTATAGCCGCTAAACAATTAGGAATTTGAACATGATGTGAACTAGTGATTTGTGAGATTTTATTTGTAGATTCTAAATATATTTTTTTTAAAAAAATTGGAGTTAAATTGTAAATTTTTTTGTATCTCCTTTGATAACTAGTTTTTAATAGTAAACAACATTTTTTTAAAGTGATGTGTATTCCGTAGCACATAACATTTTTTCTACAAAGGATAAAATTCTAATTCTTTTTAATTTAGATTAGTAACACAGATATATAGTGTATGCATTTCATTTCATAATATTTTGTTGAATATATATTTTTTAATTAATTTTTTAAGTCAAACCAATTATAATTTAGACATAGGTGTATTCCGTAAAACATAACTTTTTCTGTATGTATCAAAGTTCAAATTTTTTTCTTTTGTTGAAACAAGGACATCAATACATAGTGCATAGATATTTTTTAGAATTTTTTTTCAATAATTTACTAATTTTTCATGTGTGTAGAATAGAGAACTTGATGTTTGGTGAAAACATACATTCACAAGAAATAAAAAATAAATATAATAATCAAATTAAATATATTTAAAAGGGTAAGTGCAGGAAGATGGGGGGCCAAAAAGGGGTCTTAAGTGGCCACTTTTTTTCTGAAATCACGAAATACTGGCCTTGGATGAGAAATTGAGCATAGTTACACTCAAAATTTGGAGATGCAACCAAAACAATGTTCGTAGTGCTCCGAGTCTACTTTCTAAACTACTATTATTTTTTGAAAATGGCATAGATTAAGGGGTTCAAAAGAGGGAGCCACAGAAATTGGTGTTGTTTCTGTCAAAAAAACATAACATAGCATGTTTTGTGGCTCCCTCAAAAGGTCAACTTTTTTTTGGTATTTTTAAAATCGCTTCGGTGAGAAATTAGCTAATAGCATGTAGTTTATGCCCAATTTTTCTGATAATTATTTGATGAATATTTGATTTTTTACTAATTTTCAAAGTGGACACATCCTAAAAAATAGAATTTTGGCCGTGCTACCCCTATAAATTTTGAAAAATAATCAAAAATCATTTTTTTCTTTTTTTAATATTTGTAGAATGGAGTCTAGTTTCTAAATATGTAATTTTTTTGAAATTTCAATGAATAGTTAATTTACAATGAAAAAAAGACCAAACAGTGGTTTTTGCCCAAAAACGGACACACAAACAAAAAAAATTAAAGATGAAAGGCTTAACATTGTTAAAATGTGAAAAAAATTACATCGTCAGATAGCTAAGAGAAAGCCTAACATTACCCAGGTGTTTGATTTGTTTGACCTTGAAACACGTGCAAATCTGAGGGTTAGCACGAACAAAATTATCTAAAATATTGAAGAATATGGAAAAACACGTCTGTTACTGTTCATAAGGCACTCCAAGCCTTTGGGTTGGAAATCCAAAGCAAATCCCAAGCCCAAGGCTTGGGATTCCCAAAGCAAGACATAGCGCGAGCGCGTTATAACGCGCTCTCGTTATAACGCGCTCGCGTTATTATTTTCTTTGCATTTTTCCTTTACAACAAAAGTTTGTGCTTTTTTTCATGTTTTAAATAACGCGAGCGCGTTATGTTAAACTTAAATTTTTTAATGTTTAAGGCTATTAATCATGTATGTAGGTATGCCTATATGTATGTATGTAGTATGTATGTATGCCTATATGTATGTATGTATCTATGTATGCCTATATGTATGTATGTATCTATGTATGCCTATATGTATGTATGTATAGTGTTGACGGTAGAGGAGGGTAGAGATGGGAGTGAGCCAGATAGGGGAGGAGAGGAATGGATAAGGATTGAGTGATTAAGGTTTAAGGTTAAGGGTTGAGCATTTAGGGATAGGATTTGGAGCTTAGGGATAAGGGATTAGAGTTTAGGACCTTGAGGGATTAGGGTTTAGGGTTGAGGCTTTAGGGATAGCATTTAGGGTTAAGGGCCGAGGGATTAGAGTTAAGGTAGACTGTTGAGGGTAGAGGGATTAGGGATAGGGTTTAGGGTTGAAAGTTTAGGGTTGAGGGATTAGTGTTTAAGGTATAGTTTAGTAGTTCTTGTGGATAGAGCCAGTAAACAATGGGAGATTATTTGCTTGTTTCATAACAATATACCTCCCCTAAGTGCGGGGTGCACAGCAAGAAACATAGATGTACCCCAATGCAAAGCTTTTCTCATAATGATCATCCTTCTGATTTCAACTGTTAATTACTCACTGTGGATGTACCATATGCAAAGCTTTTCTCATAGTGTGTACACCTATTGGCATAATGAACCCCAAATGGGCCAGAAAAACATGCCATATAACATTACTAACATTAAAAAAGTTCATAGCCATTTTTCTGACATATTCTTGCAACTCAAATATCTTTAAGAGAAGAGTGTCAAAAATGATGGGTTTAACAACCTAACATAAGGCAAAGTAGTTTTGTTGGGTTTAGGGATAGGGTTTAGGGTTTAGGGTTGAGGGATTAGGGTTTAGGGATTATGGTTTAAGGTATAGTGTTGAGGGTTGAGGGTTTAGGGATATGATTTAGGGTTGAGGGATTAGGGTTTAGGGTTGACGGATTAGGGTTTAGGGTTGATGGATTAGGGTTTAATGTTGAGAGTTGAGGGTTGAGGGTTGAGGGTTTAGGGATAGGGTTGATGGTCAAGGGATTAGGGTTAAAGTAGAGTGTTGAGGGTAGAGGGATTAGGGATAGGGTTTAGGGTTGAAGGTTTAACGATTGAGGGTTGAGGCTTTAGGGCTGAGGGTTAAGGGATTGGGGTTTAAAATATAGTGTTGAGCGTCGAGGGTTTATGGATAGGTTTTAGGGTTTAATTTTTAAGGGTTAAGGGTTGAGGGATAGTGTTTAGGGTTTAGGGATAAGGGATTAGGGTTTAAGGTATAGTGTCGAGGGTTGAGGGTTTAGGAATAGGGATAGAGTTTAGGGTTTAGGGATGAGGGATTAGGGTTGAGGGTTGAGGTATTAGGGTTGAGGGTTGAGGGATTAGGGTTTAAGGTATAGTTTCAAGGGTTGAGGGTTTATTAATAGTGTTTAGGGTTGAGGGTTAATGGATTAGGGTTTAATGTATAGTGTTGAGTGTTGAGGGTTTAGGGTTGACAGATTAGGGTTTAGGGTTGGCGGATTAGTGTTTAATGTCAAGGTTAGGGTTAGAGTGTCGAGGGTAAAGGGATTAGGGATAGGGTTTAGGGTTGAAGGTTTAAGAATTGAGGGTTGAGGCTTTAGGGATGAGGGTTTAAGGCTTAAGATATAGTGTCAAGTGTTGAGGGTATAGGGATAGGGTTTAAGTTTTAAGGGTTAAGGGATAGGGATTAGGGTTTAAGGTATAGTGTTGAGGGTTGATGGTTTAGGGATAGGGTTTAGGTTTGAGGGATTAGGGTTTATGGTTGATGAATTAGGGTTTAATGTTTAGAGTTGAGTGTTGAGGGTTGAGGGTTGAGGGTTGAGGTTGAGGTTGAGGGATAGGGTTAATGGTCAAGGGATTAGGGTTAAATAAGAGTGTCGAGGGTAGAGGGATTAGGGTTTAAGGTATAGTATTGAGCCTATTGAGGGTCTAGGAATAGGGATAGCATTTAGGGTTTAGGGATGAGGGATTCAAGTTGAGGGATGACAGATGACGGATTAGGGTAGAGGGTTGAGGGATTAGGGTTTAGGGACAAGGTTTAGGGTTAGGGTTGAGGGATTAGGGTTTAAGGTATAGTGTTGAGGGTTTAGGGATAGGGTTTAGGGTTGAGGGTTTAGGGTTTAGGGTTGAGGGATTATGGTTTAAGGTATAGTGTTGAGGGTTGAGGGTTTAGGGATAGGATTTAGAGTTGAGGGATTAGGGTTTAGGGTTGACAGATTAGGGTTTAGGGTTGACATATTAGGGTTTAATGTTGAGAGTTGAGGGTTTAGGGATAGGGTTGATGGTCAAGGGATTAGGGTTAAAGTAGAGTGTTGAGGGTAGAGGGATTAGGGATAGGGTTTAGGGTTGAAGGTTTAACGATTAAGGGTTGAGGCTTTAGGGCTAAGGGTTAAGGGATTGGGGTTTAAAATATAGTGTTGAGTGTCAAGGGTTTATGGATAGGTTTTAGGGTTTAATTTTTAAGGGTTAAGGCTTGAGGGATAGTCTTTAGGGTTTAGGGATAAGGGATTAAGGTTTAAGGTATAGTGTCAAGGGTTGAGGGTTTAGGAATAGGGATAGAGTTTAGGGTTTAGGGATGAGGGATTAGGGTTGAGGGTTGAGGTATTAGGGTTGAGGGTTGAGGGATTAGGGTTTAAAGTATAGTGTCAAGGGTTGAGGGTTTATTAATAGTGTTTAGGGTTGAGGGTTGATGGATTAGGGTTTAAGGTATAGTGTTGAGGGTTGAGGGTTGAGGGTTGATAGATTAGGGTTTAGCGTTGACAGATTAGTGTTTAATGTCAAGGTTAGGGTTAGAGTGTCAAGGGTAGAGGGATTAGAGATAGGGTTGAAGGTTGAAGGTTTAAGAATTGAGGGTTGAGGCTTTAGGGATGAGGGTTTAAGGCTTAAGATATAGTGTCAAGTGTTGAGGGTGTATGGATAGGGTTTAAGTTTTAAGGGTTAAGGGATAGAGATTAGGGTTTAAGGTATAGTGTTGAGGGTTGATGATTTAGGGATAGGGTTTAGGTTTGAGGGATTAGGGTTTACAGTTGATGAATTAGGGTTTAATGTTTAGAGTTGAGTGTTGAGGGTTGAGGGTTGACGGTTGAGGGTTGAGGTTGAGGGATAGGGTTAATGGTCAAGGGATTAGGGTTAAATAAGAGTGTCGAGGGTAGAGGGATTAGGGTTTAAGGTATAGTATTGAGCCTATTGAGGGTCTAGGAATAGGGATAGCATTTAGGGTTTAGGGATGAGGGATTAGAGTTGAGGGATGACGGATGACGGATTAGGGTTGAGGGTTGAGGGATTAGGGTTTAGGAATAAGGTTTAGGGTTCAGGTTGAGGGATTAGGGTTTAAAGTATAGTGTTGAGCATTTAGGGATAGGGTTTAGGGTTGAGGGATTAGAGTGAAGGGTTGAGGGATTAGGATTTGATGTTGAGGATTGAGGGTTTAGGGTTTAGGGTTAGGGTTGAGAGTTGAGGGATCAGAGTTAAGGGTTGAGGGATTAGGGTTTGACGTCGAGGGTTGAGGGTTGAGGTTTGAGGGTCAAGGGTTTAGGGATAGGGTTGAGGTTCAAGGGATTAGGGTTAAAGTAGAGTGTGGAGGGTGTAAAGATTAGGGATAGGGTTGGAGGGTTTAGGGATAAGGGATTAGGGTTTAAGGTATAGTATCGAGTCTGTTGAGGGTTTAGGAATAGGGATAGCATTTAGGGTTTAGGCATGAGGGATTAGAGTTGAGGGATGATGGATTAGGGTTGAGGGTTGAGGGATTAGGGTTTAGGGATAAGGTTTAGGGTTGAGGGTTGAGGGATTAGGGTTTAAGGTATAGTTTTGAGGGTTGAGGGTTTAGGATTAGAATTTAGGGTTGACAGATTAGCATTTAATGTCAAGGTTAGGGTTAGAGTGTCAAGGGTAGAGGGATTAGGGATAGGGTTTAGGGTTGAAGGTTTAAGGATTAAGGGCTGAGGCTTTAAGGATGAGGGTTTAAGGCTTAAGATATAGTGTCAAGTGTTGAGGGTGTAGGGATAGGGTTTAAGTTTTAAGGGTTAAGGGTTGAGGGATAGGGATTAGGGCTTAAGGTATAGTGTTGAGGGTTGATGGTTTAGGGATAGGGTTTAGGTTTGAGGGATTAGGGTTTAGGGTTGATGAATTGGGGTTTAATGTTGAGAGTTGAGGGTTGAGGTTGAGGGATAGGGTTAATGGTCAACGGATTAGGGTTAAATAAGAGTGTCAAGGGTAGAGGGATTAGGGTTTAAGGTATAGTATCGAGCCTGTTGAGGGTCTAGGAATAGGGATAGCATTTAGGGTTTAGGGATGAGGGATTAGAGTTAAGGGATGACAGATGATGGATTAGGGTTGAGGGTTGACGGATTAGGGTTTAGGGACAAGGTTTAGGGTTAGGGTTGAGGGATTAGGGTTTAAGGTATAGTGTTGAGGGTTTAGGGATAGGGTTTAGGGTTGAGGGATTAGAGTGAAGGGTTGAGGGATTAGGATTTGATATTGAGGGTTGAGGATTTAGTGTTTAGGGTTTAGGGTTAGGGTTGAGAGTTGAGGGATCAGAGTTAAGGGTTGAGGGATTAGGGTTTGATGTCGAGGGTTGAGGGTTGAGGTTCGAGGGTCAAGGGTTTAGGGATAGGGTTGAGGTTCAAGGGATTAGGGTTAAAGTAGAGTGTGGAGGGTGTAAGGATTAGAGATAGGGTTGGAGGGTTTAGGGATAAGGGATTAAGGTTTAAGGTATAGTATCGAGTCTATTGAGGGTTTACGAATAGGGATAGCATTTAGGGTTTAGGGATGAGGGATTAGAGTTGAGGGATGATGGATTAGGGTTGAGGGTTGAGGGATTAGGGTTCGGGGTTTAAGGGGGAGGTATATTGTTATGAAATAGGCAAATAATCTCCCATTGTTTACTGGCTCTATCCACAAGAACTACTAAACTATACCTTAAACCCTAATCCCTCAACCCTAAACTTTCAACCCTAAACCCTATCCCTAATCCCTCTACCCTCAACACTCTACCTTAACCCTAATCCCTCGACCCTTAACCCTAAACGCTATCCCTAAAGCCTCAACCCTAAACCCTAATCCCTCAAGGTCCTAAACTCTAATCCTTTATCCCTAAACTCTAAATCCTATCCCTAAATGCTCAACCCTTAACCTTAAACCTTAATCACTCAATCCTTATCCACCCCTCTCCTCCCCTATCTGGCTCACTCCCATCTCTACCCTCCTCTACCCTCGACACTATACATACATACATATAGGCATACATAGATACATACATACATATAGGCATACATACATACATACATACATACATACAGGCATACATACATACATGATTAATAGCCTTAAACATAAAAAAATTTAAGTTTAACATAACGCGCTCGCGTTATTTAAAACATGAAAAATAGCACAAACTTTGGTGGAGAAGGAAAAATGCAAAGAAAAGAATAACGCGAGCGCGTTATAATGCGCTCACGTTATAACGCGCTCGCGTTATAACACGATCGCGTTATGGCTTGGTTTTGATGAGCCTAAGGCTCGTCATTACCAAGCCATAACGTGAGCGCGTTATAACGCGAGCGCATTATAACGCGCTCGCGTTTTGACCTTTTTTTTTTTAAATTAATTTGGCCACTTTTTGGCCCCCCATCTTCTTGCACTTACCCAAAATTATATTTTTTGGGAAGCTTATAATAAGGACTACATACTTACAAAGCATAAATTTTAAATGAATTCATTTGATCCCTCAAAATATAAATCAAAATTGGTTTTTTATCAACATTTTGATAGGTGTAGAGGAGACTCCATTATAGGTATGGTTTAAAACTAGTGGGGTTCTATCCAAGGGGGTTTGAATCTAAGGGGGTTTGATCAAACCCTCTTCAATTAAAATCCTTTAAATTAAACCTTCCAAGGCCTAAATCATTATATTTTTTAAAAATATGTGATTTCAGCAAAAATCAAGATGTCCCAGAAAGTGTAACCCATTATTGTGGCAGCACCCTAACCTTATCCAAGAATTCTCAGAGAAGATTTCTCAAATATGCAGCAAATCTCATGAAAACTTCATATTAAAATTGTATGATGGGAAGTTCGAGATTACTGCTATGGCTCCTTACAATCGGTCTAAATACTATCACGAGAGCTTAAAGGAATTGGCAGAAACGATGTATGAAACAGATATTTCTTATGATAGTGGTTATATTTTCTTGAGAGACCTTAAGCTTATAATTTCTCAAATTGCAGCCAAGGATTGGTCTTCTATGGATGGTAAATGTGTAGCCATCATAGTTGACATCATAAGGAGAAATCTCATGTATGCCATCAATATGGGGTGTCTTTCTACCACAAATTCAAATGAAGAAATGTAGGAGCTCGTGAACTTTGATACGCAGGTAGAAGTTCCTAATATGCCTCTTGTTGTTGGTAAGTCAGCGTTCATCCACATTAAAGATTCAGGCTTGAGTCTAGCACCTTCCAAGGAATTATCAACATCTAGCTTTATTAGAGATTTGTTAGCTCAACTTAGGTTAAAACTAGAGGCTGTTTTAGCTAGGAAAGGAAGTAATGGTTATTCCTAGCATTCCATGTTGGAGAGGTTCCTTAGTGTAGTGGCACAGAGGAGGATTGATAGAGTTCACTAGTGGATAGGCTCTAAAGTTGATTTAGAAGGTTTCTTATTCTAAAGTTGATCAGTTTCTTCGAAGAGGAGGGAGTCTGACAAACCAACAGAGGCAACCTTGGATGAGGAGGTCAGGAGGTTGATGTTAGTACTTGGAGCTTCAGACAGAGTCACATCATCATGAAGGTTCCTTGCAGTGTATATTTCTCTGAGATGGAGAAATATGAGGTGAAAGCCCTTATAGTGTATATTTCTCTGAGATGGAGAAATATGAGGTGAAAGCCCTTGCAATGTAATTTCTTTGAGACAGAGAAATATGAGATGAAAGCCCTTGTAGTGTATATATCTCTGAGAAGGAGAAATATGAGGTGAAAGTCCTTGTAGTGTATATTTCTCTAAGATGGAGAAATATGAGGTGAAAGCCCTTGTAGTGTATATTTCTCTGAGACAGAGAAATATGAGGTGAAAGCCCTTATAGTGTATATTTCTCTGAGACAGAGAAATATGAGGTGCAAGCCCTTGTTCATCTCTAAGACTGAGATGGGACGTCATGTTGAGAGACTCCATGACAACATCACGTTGAGAGACTCTATGATCAATCCTTTGTACTTGTGTTTTTTCCACACATGGGAGTAGCCATGGCGGATGTCATGTTGAGAGACTCCATGACAACATCACATTGAGAGACTCCGTGATGGGCACTTGTGCACATGTTTCCTTCCACACATGGGAGTAGCCATGGTGGACGTCATGTTGAGAGACTCCATGACAACATAACGTTGAGGGACTCTGTAATGAATCCTTTATACTTGTGTTTTTTTTCACACATGGGAGTAGCCATGGTGGACGTCATGTTGAGAGACTCCATGATGACATCACATTGAGAGACTCTATGATGGGCACTTGTGCACATGTTTCCTTCCACACATGAGAGTAGCCATGGTGGACATTATGTTGAGAGACTCCATGACAACATCACATTAAGGGACTCCGTGATGAATCCTTTGTACTTGTGTTTTTTTCACACATGGGAGTAGCCATGGTGGACATCATGTTGAGAAACTCCATGACGACATCACGTTGAGAGACTCTGTGATGGGCACTTGTGCACATGTTTCCTTCCACACATGGGAGTAGCCATGGTGGATGTCATGTTGAGTGAGTCCATGATGATATCACATTGTGAAACTCCGTAATGAAGTATTTCACAAATGGGTGTAGCCATTGTGGATGTCATGTTGAGAGACTCCATGACATGGATATCTAGAAGGATACCTCCCTAGCTAAGAGGGAGTGTTGATGTTTTGGTAGCTTCGGAAGGTAAGCCTAAAGTCATGACTCTTGGATTAGTCATGACTCTTAAAATCAATCAGATATATATAGCAGTAGATTCACCATCCAAAGGTGATGAAGTAAGAAATAATTAGATTTTGATCTAAAATTTACATCACCTTTATCACTTTGGTGAATATAATGGAGCAAATAGATCTGTTCCCTCAGTGAAGTGGAGTGGCCTAGCGTGGGTTATCTACGATTGATAGGGCATCCTGACATAAGTAGATGATTGAAATATCATTGGCTGTTGATTTCGCTATCACCATTTTTGGTTCTTTGTTGATGTTTTTCCCTAAAAAGTCATGGAATCCATTCAGCACATAGTCCGTCGGTCTGTCGGCGAGAGAAAACGAAACTGAACTCAACAGGGTAATTTATAGATGCATTATCCACTTGTTTTTATTTATACATGTTTTAACTTTTATTAATGAACCAATCAAGGAAACCCACAATTGTAAGTTTCTTTAGCCAGGTGTCAAGCCACTATTGCAAATGGAAATAGAGAGCATGCATGTTGATCTCACAAATATGGGATTTGCGTGGAAATTATGTCGAGAGACAAACGCATATTTATCTGTTGTATACTCAATGAAGTTGGAAATTTAATTAGACATGACTTGAATTTGATGAATGTCCAGACGGGTAAGGTGCAATTCTTTCCACAACACTTGGAGTGCATTCCATAGAGCTTGGAGGAGCCAGTTAGTGTAATAGGTCTTTGACTAAATTAAGATGATTTTAGTTTAGTTTTTAATAAAATTTGTTTAAAACATTCACTTCCGGGAAGAAAAGGGATTCACTATACAGCCCAAATTTCCTATAATACACATGGACTTAATAAAATAAAATTAAAAAAAGTCCTATCTCAATTTTTCACTTTGCACCGAAAATATTTACAAGGGAAAATATTTATATAAAATATTTTTTTAATTAATTTATATAGGTTTTAATTTTTATTCAACTCATCACTGATTTTCAAAATCAAATCCTATCATATCTATGCCAACGTAGCCCCTTCCAATTTCACCCTACTGCATGTAATTATATATTTAATTAATTAATTTGAGAGATGCATTGAGGAGTGTTGAACTTGCAATGGATATGGTAACTCATTGAATGTTTGTGCAGTGTGGATAACAATTAGATGACTGTGACGGGAGAATGCATGTTTTTTGCATGATTAGAGAAAAAGAGGTGATTAGAGAATGATATTATATCATTTAATGAGAATACACCAATTAATAGTGGAAGGCAACAATTCCATAAAGGGTAACAATTAGAATGACAAGGTGCATCTCTCCTATGTGAGGTCATTTCTCTTGACAAGGAAGGGAATGGGATATATATATCACTTCTTAACAAGGCACATCAAAGGAATACCATAGAACATACACAACAGTTCTCATACAAGCAGAAAACATCATTACTAGAGCATTTGACTCAGAACTTGAAAGCCATTGTGATATTTGTATAATACAATTTCAGATCTGTAGGTCAGACATATATTCTAGTAACCATACAAGTATTATGCAATGAAAGAAATATTGTGAACATGTCAGCTTGAATCTATATAAGTAATCTATTACTATTTTCAATCCTCCATAATAGGAGTGAATGACAGATAAACTAAGGCTATGCAGTCGTGCCATACCCCCTAAGGTTAGCTTGGAGGCAATCTGGTCTACACCCCTTCCATACCCCTCATAAAGGCCAGTATGGAGGCCATGTATGACAACTTGAACCTGCCAAGCCCCCTTAGGGCCAATATGGAGGAATTAAACATGAGAATTTCCATGTCCCTGTTGTGATGTTCACAACACGCCCCATTTTGCTCCTTAGCAAAACGAGGACCCCTGCTGATGTTTTGTTTTTTGCTTCTGCTTGTGTTTTTCTGCTTTCTGGCGGTTTGGTAAAAATGAGTCAGGTGCATCATCATCATGAAGGTCAGGATGAGGTAGGTCATCATCATGAGGTCAGTTTGTCAAAGTTCATATTTTGTTTCTGTGACCTCATATTTAGAAAGAGCTTGAAAATCCATGCAGGTTTGCCTTTTACATCACCTGAAAATTCGTCCATATGTGGAAGTTATGAACAGTCAAAATTTTGGTCAAACCTGATAATCGCAAGTGATCATCATATTTTTATATCCTAAGTCATGTTTTCAAGGTCATCCTGATCTTGGTCTATCACCTGATAAAAATCATGTAGTCGCAACATCCGGACGTCAATCTTAGGTGATAGTGCCCTTTACCCGTCAAATGGCCTTATGCGCATCGTGAGCATCATGATTTTAGGAGGGTCATATTTTGAAACTCGGTTTTGCTGTATGAAGAACATCATCATCATATTTGAAACACCCCCCCGATAATATCCTGAGGTTCAAATATCCGGACGTCAACTTTAAGTCATAGTAAGTTTTCCCCGTCGAGCAGTCTTTTGTATCGCGAGCATCATGCTGATATTTTAACATTACCTGATATTATAATATCATGTTGATATTGTAAGATCACCCTAACTTAGAAAATCCAGCATCGGCATATTTGCATGCGCATGTTCAAATCCTATCGGAGGGTCATCATCCTCATATTTGCTGAAATTCGCTAAGATGATGATAACGTCTTCATATCCTCCTGATCTCCTTTTGCATGATCATGATGATCACCCTATCTTTTAAGGGAGGGTGATATTCCATTCCTCAAATAGCATGATCATATTTTTTAAAAAATATATCACCCTAGCGCTAACCTGATGATGACCTTAACTCATCCTCATGCTCCGAAGATGAAGTATCATGATGACATCATCATGATATTCGATGAGGAGGATCATCATATTTTTATCCTGTCATGTTGTCAAGATCATCATGATCTTGTTTGTCTACCAGATATTTCGTAAAGTCCTCCTACCGATGAAGTAAGACCTTTTACAAATATCCTGATGATCATCATCTTCACATTTCCCTTCGACAGGATATTTTCCAAAACAGGATCCGGTTAGCGAAACATCCTGATGACGTCATGTTCTAAGTTTAGCAAAGGCCCCGAATATCATGATGATGTCATCCCGATCTGATAAACGAAGAAGCAAATATCCTGATGATCATCATCTTCACATTTCCCTTCGGCAGGATATTTTCCAAAACATGATCCGGTTCGCGAATATGATGATGACGTCTTATTCTAAGTTCGACAAAAGCCCCAAATATCCTGATGATCATCATCATCCTGATCTTTCGAGAGGGTTACCTTGGCCGCAAAGGGGTCATATTACAAATCATCATCCTGATCATGCTCCTTAGGTGACCCGATATTACATTTATCCCTTGATCTTAACTAAATATGACGATGACGTCACCTTTTGCATTTTAATGAAGCCCGGATATGACGATGACGTCACCATCATTTTCCTTTCCTCAGCAGCAGGATCGTATCTCTTATCCTCCTATTTTCCTTCGACATGAAGATGATGATGATGTCGTTCTTTTCCCCAGTATGCAGAAGCGAATATCATGATAACATTATCTGGACCTTCGGAAGGGTGAGCATCATATTTCCAGAATATCATGATGGCGATGGTCACACCGATGGGCGGGAAATGAAGCAGTGGAATTTTAAACCATTTTTTGGCGCCTGTGGCATTCTCCCGGTCAGCGATAGTTGACCCGATGAATTTTGAGCAGTCTGAACACATTTTGGGTGCGTTTGAAGAGTATTCTGGATCCGTATTCTTGTCTTGCAGGCTTGCAGTTGAGGAAGCAGCTGGAGCTTCAACACAGTGACCTCATGGAGGAAGAAAATCTGATCTCATGAGCAGGAAGATAAAGATGAAGTGCTAAAAAATCAAGGCCATTCAAAGTGAAGGACAGAGTCGCAGTTGAAGGTATTACTACAACAGACAAACAGAAGTTATTGCCCAGCTGCCAGAACTTCTTAGAAGGGGCAATATTTCGCCCAGATTTGACACTGCTCAGAGATATTTTGAGGAGCTGGTTCACCTGTATTTATTGCTGTAACCAGGGGTTTGAACCAGAGGTTCAGTTAGGTTTTTGCTGTAGTGAGGACAATCAGAATGCCTTTATATTGTGCCTCCCTACACTGTAATACTTTACAACAGGGATTTTAGGAAAACACAGCAAGTTAGCTTGGCATAGTTTAGAAGTAGAAGAAGGAGGTCGCCTGTTTGTCTGCAGTAAGGTGCGCGTGGAATGTCTGGCTGCCTTACTGTATCTGTAAAGCTTGTAAGTTCTCTGTAGTATGATCAATGAAACTAAGAGTCATTCCTACATTGTAAATCATGTATGACTATTTGTTTCTAATACAATAGAATCTGGAGTTCTGCATCTATCTTCTGAGTGTTCTCCTGCTCTTCTTTGTGTTTTGAAATATCTTCTTTGAGAGCTTGCAATTTTAAATGTATGTTTGTGAAAATGCTCAGAACTTGCATTTAAGGTTTTTACTGTGGATTTGATCAAATTACTGTGGTATTTACATAGTGCATAACAGAAACAATTAGATCCTTCGGTAGATTAAATGAGGTATAGATTAGATCTTTCTAACTTTTCCCAACCCATCTGAAATATGTAGCTGAAAACGTAGAAATCTAAAGGAAATTGTCTCAAATTTGAAGAAGCATGCATAACAGAGCTATAACTAGACAGTTTTCATAAATAGATGAAGAAGAAAGCTGCAATAAATTCAAGAAAACCATCTAAAACTTGCAGCACAGTAACACTTTTATGCAAAGGAATGAAAAGTATTGACATATCTCATGACCTTTTTGCATATTCTTAGTCCAGTAAACCACCAAACAAACCTAAACTACGTAAGGCCCCTTGAACATTACAGCTTCACATTGACCAACTGAACTTGACCAACCGAACCATTGTAGACTTGGGATTAGTTGAATCTCAAATGATTCCTTCTTATCTTTCAAGTATAGTTTCAGTTCATTTCATGTGAATTTTAACTTATTGTTATGATTGCATCAAAACAATCATCAACAGTTTTCTGGCGCTAGAAGGAGGGCCTTCCTGAGTTAGGTTCCACTTCAAACTGGCTAACGACAGTAATAGAGTGACTAGGTCTAGATCCAGTTCAGGAGATATATTTGTGCGACTACCTGATACAAGGCGAAGTAAAAACCCTCTAATTTGGAATCCAAAAATATCGCAAGCAGGAAGTTCATCTGGAACACCTCCTGGGTCACCTTTTAACATCCGTAGTATTGTAAGTCCTGACAAATCACTATTCAGATCTTTAAATCTTGGTTCAGGCACTCCTGGGGGTCTCAATCCTCCTACAAATCCTAACCCACCAATCAATCCAGGTATTCCTGCAAGTTCAAGTCAAGCTCAAACACCTGCAATGGCTTATTTCGATGTCAATTCTCCCATATTCTTCAATGATTATCATGAGATGCCCAAAAATCTAGAAAAGATATGTCCCAAATACCAGTTGCATCAGGACCTAGAAGATCATATTAGAATATTTAAGGAAGCATGTTTTAGGGCTATGTTAGAGCACGAGGATGTTGTGTGTAGATTGTTTCCTTACACCTTTAATGAGCAGGCCTCTAGCTGGTACGTAAACTTACCCAATGGTTACATTTCTTCCTGGGCACTTATGGAAGAAGCATTTCTGTCAAGATTTAGAGGACCCATTGACCCTTGCGCTTTGTATCATAAATTGGCTGCTATAAAACGAGGTGAGGGAGAGCTAATTGATAATTTCAATGACAGATTTCAAAAGGCCTATTCTAGGCTGGTAGCCCCTTATACCATAGATGATGCTCCCTTGTTGGCTATGTAATATGCTGCCTTGGATCCTTTAACTGCCATTTTTGTCAAAAGAAAACCTGACATAGATTCAATATCCAAAGCCTATAAAGAGGCAGCCTCAGTGAACCAAGAAATGAGACATACAACTTATAGTCCATTTGTCAATGGAGGAAATTTTGGGGTGCAGAATCAGGCACACCCATGGAATGGAGTCCCTGTGCAGCATGCTCCACTAGAAAATCCGGTTCCTTCTTACACACCTGTGTATAATCCTACTCCAATCCAAGCTATAACTCCTTACACGGCTAGTACTTCCAATAACAGTCAAAATAATGGTCAGCCTTTCTTCCAACTTCCTAGGGATGTGACTGTGGCAAAAGCACAAGAGGATAGGGAAGAAATCAAAGAAATTACTGCACATTTGAAAAGATTAACAACCGAAGTGACACAGCTAAGAAATGAGAGCCTCTATGGAAGAAGCAACCAAAACTACAATCCACATCAAAATCACAACCAAGGCCAAAATCAGAATTATAGCCTCAATCAAAATCAGCAGTACAATCAGAACCAAAACTATAATCAGCATCAAGGCCCCAATCAGGGGCAACCAATGCAAAATAGGGGGCCAGTGATAGATAATAGGACCTGGGGCAATAATAACAAAAATTAGAATCAACCTAGGCCACCCAAGACATGGAACACTGGGCCCAACAACGGTACTCTGGCTTCTCCTTTTGAGAATACAGGTAATCATGGTGCAAAACAAATGACTAGCATACAAATGGCCAGTACATCACCCAGAAATTGGTGCAGATTTCATAATACCAATGCCCATGCTGAGCACGACTGTCCACAGTTCCACTTGGCAGCAAGTATTTTCAACGTAGATGTACAGCCTCCTACCTCTGAATTTCTCATTCCTAAGGGTAATGAGGTAGTACCCTCAGAATATGACACAGCATTAGTCTTAGAAACGTTTACCTTTGCAACTGCAGAAGAGAAAGAAGATGAATTGCTAGAGGATGAACCATACTGTTGTGAAAGTCTTTATCCTGAATCAGTCTTTGTGTTAAACGCTTTTCAGTTTCCTTTTGAATCTGAAAATGAGATATTAAATGAAACAGAAGAGGTGCAGGCCTTTCAACAGACAAATAAAAGCCACACCTACAATTTGAGGAACAACCCTAGGCTGGGAGGACCTTTCACCACTTCCACTCCTCCGAATAACATCAATACACCCCCAGATCAGAATGCTAGCAACAATCCTGCCATACTTAAAGCTAGTCAGCACACAAATAATGAAACAACAGTACAAAAGGACAAAACAAGTAAGACAGAAGCAATAGAGATAACAAGATTAATGGATTGCTTGTCAGAGGAAATAAAGAAAATTAAGGTCAGTATACCTCTAAATGAATTATTGAAGACCCCAGGGATCAGAAATGCTTTTTTAAAATCCCTGGATACATCCATAACAAACAAGGTGTCTGCTGATATAACTGTTCCTAATAGTGATTCACCACCTAAGGAGAAGGGTAAGAAAGTTGAGCAGCCTTCCAATACAAATGTGGTAATACATGTGGATAAGAGGGATACTCGACCTTTCTTGTTAACTGTCAGGTTGTGTGGGAAGAATATACACAATTGCATGGTAGATTCTGGTGCTTCAGCCAACGTAATGCCCTTAGGAATATGTAAAACTCTCGGGCTGACTCCCACCAAATCTGCCAAGGTTGTCACGCAGTTAGATAAGACCGAGGTTAGCGTGATAGGAGAACTCATGAACATTCAAGTGCAATTAGCGTCAGACCCTAGGGTAAGCCAAATCATTGACATTCAAGTAGTGGATATACCCGTAAATTATGGAATGTTGCTAAGTAGAGATTGGTCCAAGACATTAAACGGATATATGGCTACTGATTTTTCACACATGTGGTTACCGTGGAGAGGCATCCCAAACCAGATCAGAATAGAGGCAGAGCCCAGAATGAAACATATGATAACAGAGTATAATCGAACTAATGAAATATTATATGCTGCTGTTGAACCAGGTGTCTACAGAATTACCAACAATGGGATGCAGATTGAAGAGATCATGATGTTAAACATTAGAAAGAAGTGTGTCAGCAATAGAACGGCACTATTCATTGAGTCTGACAGAAATTCTTCAGATGAGGAAAACAATGCCATAGACAAATTTGGTCATGCCATTAGACGAGAGGTGGAAGAGTGCGTTACACACAATCTCCCAGTCCAATGCAAGTTATATAAAAATAGGTGTAGAGTCCATGATAGGCAACATTCTGAGGAGAATTGTGAAATATGCAAAGACATCATTGAATATGAATACAAAAGGTACATAGGAAGGGTAGAGTCACAAGAGGAAAATGAGCATCCTGAGCCAACACAGAGATATGTTCAGGATCATATAGATGCTTTGATTCCAGATTTAGGAAAAGAAATAGAGGACAAGGGTAGTTATCTTTCTGAGTTGCAAACTAAAAACACACATATGAAAGATAACCAAATGGAAAAACCCATGAATAAACGAGACAACACCCCACAGGCAAAAAAAGGGACACAGTATGCCAAGGTAAAAGATCAGAAAAGTAAAGATGGCATGTGGACGTTAAAATGTGATGGGTCCAAATCAAAACAGGGCGCAGGTGCGGGTATTGAACTCATAAATCCTCAAGGTAAATCACATTTGGCAGCATATAGATTACAATTTTCCTGCACTAACAATATTGCTGAATATGAGGCCCTAATTTTAGGACTTGTCATGGCCATCAAGAAAGGGGTAAAAACCATCAGAGTATTTTCAGACTCTGAATTAGTAGTCAGACAAGTGAGGAAACTATATGCCTGCAATTATAAGAAAATGATTAGTTACAGACATAGAGTATGGGGTTTAATGGATTCGTTTGATGCTTTTAACATAGAGCACATTCCTAGAGAGCTGAACCACAGGCCAGATGCGTTAGCAGTTGCTGCTAGTACATTAGAACCATTGGCACTGTCAGGATTAAGACAATTTGCTGTTGAGCTAGTTAACGTGCCCAGTATACCAGACAACGTTACACACTTTCAGGTATTTGGAGAGGATCAGCAAATCAATAATTTTCTGACTTGTAATGAGGCATTTGAGGCCCAAATCATTGATGAACAAGAAAGGCCTGAAGTAACATGGGACGAAGATGATATGATCAACTTAAAGAGCAACTTCTTACCAAAAGGAGTGATTGAATTAGAACATATCTTTGACTTCGACGGAATAATAAGACAGAAAGACTTACCCAAAACAGAAGGGGGTAGGTGTGATTTACATAACTTAGGGACTGAGCTAAATCCACAAAGTGTACTAATTGGAAAGGCTTGTTCTGAGAAAATCAGAAAAGAGGTTCTGGACGTTCTGAAAGAATATAAACTTGTCATAGCATGGACTTATGAAGACTTGAAAACATTTGATGAGTCCATCATAACTCACGTAATACCTTTAAGAAAAGAAGTCAAACCATTTAGGCAGAAACAGAGGCCTATAAATGCCATTCTAGAGCCTTTAATCTTTGAGGAGGTTAAAAAATTACTGTCCACTGGAATAATTTTCCCAGTCAGACATTCTGTCTGGGTAGCTAACTTGGTACTAGTGAGGAAGAAAAACGGAGACATCAGGTTGTGCGTAGACTTTAGAAATTTAAACAAGGCTTCTGAAAAGGATAATTATCCTTTGCCCCCAATAGATGAAGTACTGCAAGCAGTAAATGGCGCAAAGATGATGTCTTTTTTAGATGGTTTTTCAGGTTATAATCAGGTCTTAATTGATAGAGAAGATAGACTAAAAACCACCTTCACTTGCAAATGGGGAAATTATGCGTATAGAAGAATGCCTTTTGGTCTGATCAATGCAGGTGCCACTTTTCAGAGGGCCATGGATGTTGCATTTCGTGGATTATCAGGTAAGTGCATTGTTGTGTATATGGATGATTTAACTGTGTATTCCAAGGATGCATCCACCCGCGCTGAAGACCTCAGGAAAGTACTCAAGCGATGTGAAAGGTATGGGATTTCCCTTAATCCTAAGAAATGTATATTTGGCGTAACTGAAGGTAAATTATTAGGCCATGTCATTTCTGAAAATGGAATTTCAATTGATCCGGATAGAATAGAATCCATAAAAAATTTGCAAATACCAAACAGTAGGAAAGAGTTGAAATCATTTTTTGGTAAAATTAACTTTGTTTGGAAGTTTATAATAGGTTTTGCAGAGATTGTGCAGCCGTTGAATGCCATGTTGAAGAAAGATGCACAGATGGAATGGACGCCAGTGGCCAAAGCCGCATTTGAAGATATCAAGGAGGTAATTTCTAATGCCCCTGTATTGGCAAGTCTAGACTACACAAGCCCGTTTTACATCTACTCCTTCGCATCTTCTCATTCTGTCGCGGCTGCCTTGACACAGAAAGGTGAAAATAATGAAGAGAGGCCCATAGCATTTATGAGTGCACCTCTGAAGGATGCACAGCTGAGATATCTAGATATCGAAAGACAGACATTCGCATTAGTGAAGGCTGTGAAAAAATTTAGACACTATATTCTGCGCAGCCAGATTAAAGCCATAGTACCAGACGCAGCAGTAAAAATGTTGCTGATGCAAAATGAGCCTGGAGAAAAAAGAGCCAAATGGATCACCACACTGCAAGAATTTGACATGGAGATCATTCCCGCAAAGCTGGTCAGAGGGCAGGCGCTAGTGCAGACAATAGCAAACATGGATCCAAATCTGATAAAACAGCAATATGTATTGAATTCCCAAGACACATCAGGCTGGTATGATGATTTAAGCACCTTCCTGATAGTTGGAAAGTACCCAAGTAGGATGAAGGCTTCTCAGAGGAGAGCTTTGAAGATTAAGGCACAGAATTATATGGTGCAAGGAGGTCTTCTATTCAGGAAGAACCATGATGGAATTTACCTGAGATGCATAAACAGAACTGAAGCTGATAGAGTGTTGATAGAACTACATGACAAGTACGGAACCGGCCATGGTTCCCATTTAGCTACAACACACAAATTACTGAGGGCAGGCTATTACTGGCCCACTATGTTCAAAGATACTAAGAGTCACATCAGAAGTTGCCACACCTGTCAGACTGCAGCAGACAGAGGGAGAAATCCGGCCAATCTACTGCAACCCGTGATCGAATCCAGACCGTTTGCACAGTGGGGCTTGGATTTTATCGGAGTCATCAATCCCCCATCTTCTGCAGGACACAAATTTATATTGACGGTAACAGACTATTGTACAAGGTGGACTGAGGCCACCTGCTGCAAATTTTCCACAACTGAGGTAGTTATCAAGTTCCTTGAAGAAAACATTATCACTAGGTTTGGAACACCCTATTCATTGGTATGTGATAACGGCCCTGCTTTCTCTTCTTTAAAATTTTCTAAATGGGCATTTGAATATGGGATTGTTCTAAGGTTTTCTTCAAATTATTACCCTCAAGGTAATGGACTAGCTGAATCAACAAACAAAATTTTATTAGACATAATCAAGAGGTTAATTGCCAAAAGTCCTAGAGAGTGGAATACCCTGTTAAGATATGCATTATGGGTAGACAGGACCAAGTTTAAAACAGCTTTAGGTAGCACACCTTATCACTTAGTTTATGGGACTGATCCCATACTTCTGGTTAATCTGAGAATACCAACCTAGAAGTTTGCCCATGAATATCTAGGCTTTGATAACCATAGGGAAGCCAGAATAGTGCAAATGTTGCAACTAGAAGAGAAAAGAGGTCAAGCCCTCGAGAAGTTTGCCAAACACCAAGCGGTTGTTAAGAGGTGGTTTGACAAAAGAGCAAGAGTCAAGACATTTAGGATATCAGACTTAGTGTTGTGCTGGGACAAAGCACATGAAAAGAAAGGAAGCCATGGAAAATTCGATAAATTATGGCTAGGTCCATTACAAGTCTCAGAGATAATAGGAGATAACACCTTCAGACTTAAGACCTTGACTGGAGAAGATATGCCATTACTGCTTAATGGCCAGCATTTGAAACACTACTTCCAGGCTTGAAGGTCAGGATGAGGCAGCCCTTTTTTCTTAATGTAAAATGCTGTAGGTAATGTACAGTTCTTCTTTTGCTGTTTTCTTTTGGGTTGGCTATTTGTATAGTTTGTCTTCTGTTTGTTTTTTGCTTTTTATTTCTTTCTGTTTGTACAGCCTGTTTGTTTGGTTTTGTTTGTTGTCTCCTTAGCAGGGATCTTTATTTTACTTTAGAGTACTAAGGAGCAAAACTAGCAACCATTCAAAACAGTATGAAATTTAGGTATTCAAGTTAATCATTTGCAATTTACACATAACTTGTTACTGTCATGAATGTAGAGAGTTGTTCATCTTCTGAAGTTTTGTATTCAATAAATGTGATTGAGAATTCGAAGCAGGTTTCTCACGATGACACACCTAAAATCCTTGGGTTTGTTGAACATACCAGTGTAGATATTAGGTGAAAAATCAGAGGTCACCCTTGCTACCATTACAATTCTCAGCTTAATTTCAGCAGGTGTCCACTCCTTGCATCATGAAGTTACAAATTGCTATATCTTATGAAATCTTTTAAAATTAGAAAACAAAAAAAAAATAAATAAATGAATAAAGCGGATTATACTAAAAATCCAGATTAAGCCATCTAAGTAACTCTACCAGGGCTATGGACGCTCGCTGGCAGCAAGGCTCTATCCAGTCGGCTATGAGGGAATATCCTCACCTACGTAGGCTAATGTCAGTCACTGGTCTGTTCAACCGATCTTCAAGATGAGGATAATTAATCACGTGCACACAACTAAACTGAAAATGGAAATTCATGCATCTTTATTGAATACTTTGAGTCTCAAGCTGAATAGTAATGTGCAGGAAAGATAGTTGGGAGTTATGAGTTCATTTCATCTAGTTTCCTTGAACACTCTGAATTTAATTGTTTTGTTTTGGTTGCTAGTTGTTGTGATGTTCACAACATGCCCCATTTTGCTCCTTAGCAAAATGAGGACCCCTGCTGATGTTTTGTTTTTTGCTTCTGCTTGTGTTTTTCTGCTTTTTGGCGGTTTGGTAAAAATGAGTCAGGTGCATCATCATCATGAAGGTCAGGATGAGGTAGGTCATCATCATGAGGTCAATTTGTCAAAGTTCATATTTTGTTTCTGTGACCTCATATTTAGAAAGAGCTTGAAAATCCATGCAGGTTTGCCTTTTACATCACCTGAAAATTCGTCCATATGTGGAAGTTATGAACAGTCAAAATTTTGGTCAAACCTGATAATCGCAAGTGATCATCATATTTTTATATCCTAAGTCATGTTGTCAAGGTCATCCTGATCTTGGTCTATCACCCGATAAAAATCATGTAGTCGCAACATCCGGACGTCAATCTTAGGTGATAGTGCCCTTTACCCGTCAAATGGCCTTATGCGCATCGTGAGCATCATGATTTTAGGAGGGTCATATTTTGAAACTCGGTTTTGCTGTATGAAGAACATCATCATCATATTTGAAACACCCCCCCGATAATATCCTGAGGTTCAAATATCTGGACGTCAACTTTAAGTCATAGTAAGTTTTCCCCGTCGAGCAGTCTTTTGTATCGCGAGCATCATGCTGATATTTTAACATTACCTGATATTATAATATCATGCTGATATTGTAAGATCACCCTGACTTAGAAAATCCAGCATCGGCATATTTGCATGCGCATGTTCAAATCCTATTGGAGGGTCATCATCCTCATATTTGCTGAAATTCGCTAAGATGATGATAACGTCTTCATATCCTCCTGATCTCCTTTTGCATGATCATGATGATCACCCTATCTTTTAAGGGAGGGTGATATTCCATTCCTCAAACAGCATGATCATATTTTAAAAAAAATATATCACCCTAGCGCTAACCTGATGATGACCTTAACTCATCCTCATGCTCCGAAGACGAAGTATCATGATGACGTCATCATGATATTCGATGAGGAGGATCATCATATTTTTATCCTGTCATGTTGTCAAGATCATCATGATCTTGTTTGTCTACCAGATATTTCGTAAAGTCCTCCTACCGATGAAGTAAGACCTTTTGCAAATATCCTGATGATCATCATCTTCACATTTCCCTTCGACAGGATATTTTCCAAAACAGGATCCGGTTAGCGAAACATCCTGATGACGTCATGTTCTAAGTTTAGCAAAGGCCCCGAATATCATGATGACGTCATCCCGATCTGATAAACGAAGAAGCAAATATCCTGATGATCATCATCTTCACATTTCCCTTCGGCAGGATATTTTCCAAAACATGATCCGGTTCGCGAATATGATGATGACGTCTTATTCTAGGTTCGACAAAAGCCCCAAATATCCTGATGATCATCATCATCCTGATCTTTCAAGAGGGTTACCTTGGCCACAAAGGGGTCATATTACAAATCATCATCCTGATCATGCTCCTTAGGTGACCCGATATTACATTTATCCCTTGATCTTAACTAAATATGACGATGACGTCACCTTTTGCATTTTAATGAAGCCCGGATATGACGATGACGTCACCATCATTTTCCTTTCCTCAGCAGCAGGATCGTATCTCTTATCCTCCTATTTTCCTTCGACATGAAGATGATGATGATGTCGTTCTTTTCCCCAGTATGCAGAAGCGAATATCATGATAACATTATCTGGACCTTCGGAAGGGTGAGCATCATATTTCCAGAATATCATGATGGCGATGGTCACTCCGATGGGCGGGAAATGAAGCGGTGGAATTTTAAACCATTTTTTGGCGCCCGTGGCATTCTCCCGGTCAGCGATAGTTGACCCGATGAATTTTGAGCAGTCTGAATGCATTTTGGGCGCGTTTGAAGAGTATTCTGGATCCGATTTCCGCGATTTTGCGCAGTCACCTGGATTTAAATGATTATTTTAATTTCCTGCTGTTTATGTGATAAATGAACTACTTATTGCTTGTCTTGTCTTGCAGGCTTGCAGTTGAGGAAGCAGCTGGAGCTTCAACACAGTGACCTCATGGAGGAAGAAAATCTGATCTCATGAGCAGGAAGATAAAGATGAAGTGCTAAAAAGTCAAGGCCATTCAAAGTGAAGGACAGAGTCGTAGCTGAAGTTATTACTACAACAGACAAACAGAAGTTATTGCCCAGCTGCCAGAACTTCTTAGAAGGGGCAATATTTCGCCCAGATTTGACACTGCTCAGAGATATTTTGAGGAGCTGGTTCACCTGTATTTATTGCTGTAACCAGGGGTTTGAACCAGAGGTTCAGTTAGGTTTTTACTGTAGTGAGGACAATCATAATGCCTTTATATTGTGCCTCCCTACACTGTAATACTTTACAACAGGGATTTTAGGAAAACACAGCAAGTTAGCTTGGCATAGTTTAGAAGTAGAAGAAGGAGGTCGCCTGTTTGTCTGCAGTAAGGTGCGCGTGGAATGTCTGGCTGCCTTACTGTATCTGTAAAGCTTGTAAGTTCTCTGTAGTATGATCAATGAAACTAAGAGTCATTCCTACATTGTAAATCATGTATGACTATTTGTTTCTAATACAATAGAATCTGGAGTTCTGCATCTATCTTCTGAGTGTTCTCCTGCTCTTCTTTGTGTTTTGAAATATCTTCTTTGAGAGCTTGCAATTTTAAATGTATGTTTGTGAAAATGCTCAGAACTTGCATTTAAGGTTTTTACTGTGGATTTGATCAAATTACTGTGGTATTTACATAGTGCATAACAGAAACAATTAGATCCTTCGGTAGATTAAATGAGGTATAGATTAGATCTTTCTAACTTTTCCCAACCCATCTGGAATATTTAGCTGAAAACGTAGAAATCTAAAGGAAATTGTCTCAAATTTGAAGAAGCATGCATAACAGAGCTATAAGTAGACAGTTTTCATAAATAGATGAAGAAGAAAGCTACAATAAATTCAAGAAAACCATCTAAAACTTGCAGCACAGTAACACTTTTATGCAAAGGAATGAAAAGTATTGACATATCTCATGACCTTTTTGCATATTCTTAGTCCAGTAAACCACCAAACAAACCTAAACTACGTAAGGCCCCTTGAACATTACAGCTTCACATTGACCAACTGAACTTGACCAACCGAACCATTGTAGACTTGGGATTAGTTGAATCTCAAATGATTCCTTCTTATCTTTCAAGTATAGTTTCAGTTCATTTCATATGAATTTTAACTTATTGTTATGATTGCATCAAAACAATCATCAACAGTCCCTTATAAGGGCCGACATGGAGTCATCATGTACCAAAGAATATCATGTCTTCACTACTATAATGGAGTGGAATTCATGAATGTAACTTCATAACTATTTAGGGTGAAAATTGATGGTTTGTTTACTAGGGTAAATACTAACATTTCCCACTGCTAAACATAAGGGAGGTGACAAGGATTGAGCTTGGAACAAGCTTCTAATCACTTTGCCCCCCTTTTATGCTCGCGTGGTTGTAGAACCTAAGGCCCTAATCAAGATTTTATCAAGTGTTGTACTTTCAACCAAGCAGAACCCTAATTATGCCTCAAATCAACAATATATAGAAACTGATAAAGTATCTAATAAAAGTGATCACAGAAGTGCAGAGGAGGGGTTTCAGAGACACAGTACCCAAATTTTGAGGGCTACCTGGACTAGGGTGCCTGTTCCAATGTCCTGCAAATTTTTGAATAGATAAATCTTCTGTACAGGGTGTCTGGGACTATAAAATGGCTTCTAGATCTTGGAGAAAACAACTGGTTGGACTAGGGTGCCCGCTCCAATGTCTCAAAAGTCTTAAAAACTAAAAATCTAAAAGTTTGTCATGATTGTACCCACAATATCCTTCTTCCTCTAGCTTCTTTTCATCGAAACCTGTGAAACATGATCTGCACATACAAAAGAAGGAAATTGTTGCGGCTATATAGGAGCTTGCCTTAGTCAAGCCCCATTTTTGGTATTCCTACCTCAACAATAGCCAAAGGAAAAGATTTGTAGAAGTGTGTTCAAACCTAACAATGTCTGTATGTAGAAAAATCAAACCCTAGATGTTTCAATCAAGGGAAGATCAACAACTTGCTTTGCATCAATAAACACATACAACTTCACCTCAAGGAGATGAGATAAATGAAGACTTGCATGAACAAGAAGGTGAATCAACAATGTTTGTGGAGGATCTCCAAGCTTGCTATTGGAGGCTTCAACCCTTCTCCTAATCATGCAAAATGGTGTACAAACCCTAGGAAGAGCAAGATAGACTCAATATTTTGATTCCTAATCTTCATCCATGGTCTCCAAGATAGCAAATAAAGAATACTTCGAATAGCTTCAACAAGTCATTGGTCTTCAATGGCAATTGCAGTAGAGTTTTGGCATCAAGCTTGTATAAGAATTGTGTGTGATAAAATGAATTGCAAATGTCTTTTTATATATAGCTTTAGGGAATTCAAATTTTGAAATAATGTCTCGATATCGTGCGAAAACCAAGAATTTGAAAACAAAATCTCGAGGCACTCGGTAGGAACCAACACCTCACCAAAATTCAAAATCCCATGAAACCAGGGAGGAGTAGGGCATGGGTGCCCAAGTCCAAGCCCCCAATTCCAACTCAGATTTGCATTTTTGAGGGTCCAAGGGACCCTATTCTCAAATCTCTTTCTAGGTTCTATCAATCATTTACCTCAAAAGGTGAATAAACTACTTCTAGATTAAGTCAATCAAGGTTTCGGGAAAGCCAAAAAAGAAAAGGTTGACAGGTCACCAAGAGTGAGGAGCTAAACCAAGGGAAATTGTACCATTCCATACAGGAGGACAATTTCTGACATTACATTTAGCCCCCACTTTAGTGGCCATATGACACTACGTGCACATGCAACTAAAGGAAAGTAAATACATCAATCATGAAAAGGATACCCAAAAGGATACTGTAGAGGAAGCTGAATTGTTGTTGCTGAGAAGGAAGAAGCCCCCAAGTCGACAATCCTGCAAGACCACAAAGTCAAGAACCTCAACCTACAAAGGAACACTTGTTAAAGAAAATCATAAAGTCAAATCAACCTGCAACCACCACCAATGAGTCAGTGTCAAAGATGCTAAGTGGGTTAAGTCATGGAACATGGCGAGGGAAATCGAGGGAGATATATGCAGGTAAATGCACAAAGATGAGTCCACTTAATGTGGAAGTTTCAAACAGAAAAAACCCCAAAATCGGGTAAACCAAAATGGGATCTCACTTTTTATGAAATGAAATCCCATTATGCTTCAGGATCCTGAGCCAAAAGTGGGATCTCGTTTTCTAGAAACAGGATCCCGTTTTGAAACGGAATCTTGTTTCATAAAATTTGAATTTTTGACCCAATTTTTTCTATGGTTTTTGGGTTGGGAAAAAGGCTTGGGAACCCGACCCTTGGCTTTGGACCTAGTTTGACCTACAAGTTGAAGGTCCTATCAATGTCACAACAAAATAGTGACTTTGGGCATAGTCTAAAGGCCTTTTTGCAGAATTTTTTGATGAAATTAAAACCCATTATAGATGAGACAGTGTAGATTCCAAATATGTAATTTATTTACAATTGGATTATTTTTCTATTTTTCAATTAATTTATGATGAAATAGGGCCATAAACTTGAATTATCAAGGTTTTTTAATATTTTAATAACTTTTTATCAATATATTTTTTTATAAAAAAACGTATGAAAATGTACTTCAGGCTATTCGTTTTAATTTCAATTTTTTTTTCAAAAAATGATAAGTTTAGGTCATCTTATGTGTGACGTACATGACGATTTTTTAAAACACCAAAAATGGCCAATAAAAAATTAACAAAAAAAAATATCCAATAAAAGATTACAAAAAAATATGGAAAATGTGCTTCAGTGAGTTACAAATCTTTTCCCAAAAGGATTTAGAAAAATATGATTATTTAGGTCAAAATATTGATGACATACACGTGCATGGTATAGTAAAAAAAGATGACTTCTAAATAGTGGTTTTTAGAAACGCCTATTGAAAATCAATTTGTATCGTCTGGGTATTAAAAAAAATTACATATTTGGAAACTAGACTCCAAGTACTACATTTCATATTGACTGGCTTTTGTCAAGATTCCACCTTTAAGTGCTTCAAATTTTTAGGTCAAATGTGACAAATTCTAAAAATCAGGGAAAACACTTCAACTTTTTGTCCAAAAAGTGGACTCAACTTCTTACACACACCCATGCCCCCTTGTTTTTGCTTACTTAGTCCGAGAGTATAAACAAGGAGATATCCATGCATCGATTTCAAGGGAAATGTGTTGTGAGGGTTATTTGAAGGAACAACGCTCAATACAACACATTGTGTAAGAACAAGAGAGGAACCAAGATTCCAATGCAACAAACGGTGCTGAAATTAGAGTTCGATAGCTCACGAAAAGGGCTCCAAAGTGAAAGAGTGCACTTTTGCACCTAGTTAGGGATAGGATTTCTCACTCATTTACTTTATGTAAAAGGGAGTTGTCACTTACCACTTAACTCATTCTTGTTTCTTGTTATTACAGAGAGAGGAGAATAGGAGAACAACATGCCAAGCTGACATCCATACCATCCACCATGACTGGAGATGCTCCGAGCCCGAGTGGTGGAGAGATACTTTGAGGCTAAGGTAGGGTCCTGATTCCATCCTTCTATCATCTTTCATTGTGTTTTGCATTTTACATTTATCGATGCCTGTGCCACAGAGGGAAGGTGGACAGGGTTCCTAAGCAGGGGCACCTAAGTCCACCTAGGGCGCTAGAGTCTTTCTGGGGTGCCAGTGTCCCTCTGGGGTGCCCTAGTCTTCCTGGGGTGCCTTGGTCCACAGAGGACACAGGTCCTAGGCATAGGCACTCTATTCAGTTCTTGATAGCATATTTTGGTTTCTAGCGGGGATTTTGATACTCGTGCTTGCTTTCTTATCTACAGGATGTCCTTGAGATGCGTGAACACACAGGCGGTCATCTAATGGCACTTCTATGAGAGCGTGCTAGCACTTTGACAGCTGCAAAGAGAGAGAACTTACAGACGGTGGGCCTATGGTGGGTGTTTGATATGCCCACAATCAGATTCCATTGTGTGATGCTCATGGCACTGATGGAGAGATGGGATGCAAATACCTCCACCTTCCATTTACCGACTGGCGAGATTACCATCACACTAGAGGATGTCTTTAAGATCCTTTGACTTTCGATATGAGGAGAGACAGTGAGGGTTGTTGGACATCGCTCAGAGGAGTATACTCAGGAGAGTCGGTTATATTGCTTGGGTTGCACTGTTTCTCATGCAGAGTGAGGACATATTCAACTCCATTTACTGGAGCAAGGATGCAGAGACATTCCCTTACTACAGAGGATCATGATTGTCACAGTCACACTAGCCATCGCACCAGATGGACGAGGCACTCACCTTCATGGGGGTCTCATTCACATGAGCAGAGTGATGGAGGAGTATCAGAATATCTATGCATGGGGGCACAGTATGCTTGCGCACCTATATCGTGACTTGGGGTGATATGTCCACTACGAGATGCAGAGTCTGATAGTCTGCACATTGTACAGGTTTAGGCCTTTGAACACATCAGGTGCACATGATTGATGGGTTATCCCATAGAGGTAGTGTTCACACATCTGCGTGTCTATGTCTACCCACTAGTCAAGTGTTGAAGACACGGCAATCTGTTATACTAGAGAGTAGTATTTGACAGATTACATCCTGGTGACATCATCTGGAGACTGTATCATGGCTACATCATATGGCCTGGTGAGCAGAGGCAGTTAGCTTGGATGTAGAAGGATCAGCTGATGGTCGGTTGCCTTGATCATGCTGTATCTTGCTTCTACTTTGACAGGGTGGCATGATAGTTTGGATAGGTACAGGATGTTCCTGTAGTTTGTCTAAGCTATGCACATGCAAATCGAAGTGCAGTCAAAGCCAATATTGTCCAACGGATGACTATAGCAGACATACCACTTAGTGAGGACGAGGGTCCTAAGGATGCAGAGCCATTATCGGGCATAGATGATGTCAGGTGTACCTAAGCATATCAGACCTAGTAGCACACCGCACGACCTACACCTATCTTTCCACCCGGGCACCCTACAGGGGATGCCCGACCTTGGCTAGGTCACACTAGTGACACAGGGGTGGAGGAAAACATCAATGACTTTGCAGGATACTATGATCTCAAGGAGGGTATGGAGGAGGATGAGGATAAGTCCAAGGAGCTCCCATCAGAGTACGTCTTCAGGGCAAGATTGTGACAGAGCCAATAGGAGACAGACACTAACGAGGAGACCAGGTCGAGACCACGGTCCAGGGCTTGTGGTCCTGCTCCTGCAAATGATGCGAGGCCCAGTCAAACAAACCGAGGGGAGAGTAGTAGGCCTATGCCCCCAGGCACAGATTAGATAGTAGCACTCATTACACCGTCAGTGATCTAAGATCCATCCTGGCGAGATGGAGATCCAGGTACGGTTTGGTTTATTATTTTTATGCTTTGGATAGTTTCTTATTTATGATTTATATATGGGAGTCTAACATCTACCTCACCCTCTATCTTGCAGTTGGGATAGATGCATGGCAAGACTTTGTGAGTCGCGTCATAAGAGACATGTTACCGACAGATGCTTCAGTGTAGCAGGTGGAGGTAGATCATATGCCACAATCATCCGCTGGGTGACATACTGAGTTATTTATGCCTGTCGCTAGATACAAGACTACTACAGAGGCCATGTTAGAGCAGTCTGCACGAGAGAGAGAGAAGAGTTTCGACAGAGAGCTGAGCATGCCAAGGCTGAGCTTAGGACATAGCGAGAGCAGACAGTAGCGGTTCGTACATCAGGTGGAGAGCCAGCTATCAGCGAATTCTTTTTGTAGGAGTTCTAGCAGGCAAGAACTAATAGAGACAGTGCTCGAGCTGAGAGAGACAGATACCAGAGGATGTACTAGGAGGCACATGAGCAGATGATAGAGATGAGAGGTGAGATCAGGGGGTTATGATCGTGAAGTGTCTCTAGGAGTCATTTGCGATCCGTAGCCACACATGGTCAGGCTTTTGTCACTCGCATACCATGAGGGCCTAAGGGTACTGGCAATCGAGGCTTCGCTATGTGATTCCTAGACTTTAGGCTCTACGACATCCCATTTTGTTTTGAGGGATAGTTGATTCGGATGTATACATGAAATTGATATATATATATATATATATATATGATGTTTACTTCTTTTTATCTATGTGTAATGGCTTTTGATCTATCACATGTGATTTTTTGTAAAATGTAACTAGTGATGATGTCTAAATACTATAATTAATTCTATTGTGATATACTAAAAATTCTAAAAACAACATGTTGTAAAACACAACGATTAATTATTTTACACATAACTTTAACTTTCATGCTATAATCAATTAATGCAAAAGTGATCTAAGCAATTGGTACTTAACACGATACAACAATGACTAACTAAACAAAGATATAATGTAAAATGAATTAAGACAAAACAAGAATATCTTGTCGAAATTGAAGCTAATCTATGTGCTAAATTAGCTTAGGAACATTTAACATTAGATCTTTAAGCATAAAATCTTTTGAGGTGCGCCGCATTAATAGGTTCTTTAATGGGTGTACCTTGCTCATCATCTAATTTATATGCTCCGGAGCCAAAGGTTTCAGTGATGATATACGATCCAAGCCAATTAGGGTTGAACTTACCTTTTTCATTAGGCGGTGCATTTATATTGCGTTGGTTTTCATAAAGAACTAAGTCCCCAACATTAAATGAACGTTGTATGACTTGCGCATTATAGGCTCATTGTATTCCTTTTTAATAAGCCTTGAGATGTTCAAGAGCATTAATGCATCTTTCATCAAGCATCTCAAGTTGTTGTAACCTTTTCTCTCATTCTATGTCATCATCCATGATGTCTCTTAGGGAAATTCACAAGGAAGGAATTTCTAACTCCAAAGGCATTATTGCGTCTGCGCCATAGACAAGATTATACAGTGTGTTACCCGTAGCTATTCGAATACTTGTTCTGTAAGCCCATAAGGCATAGGATAATTCTGTATGCCAATCTTTTTTATGTTTATTAACAGTTTTCCTTAGAATCTATCTAATAACCTTGTTTGAAGCTTTTGCTTGGCCGTTGGATTGAGGGTAATAAGGTGTAGAGAAGCGATGTTGTATATGATATTTTTTGAGGAACTTTTCCACATCCTTGTTCTTAAATGGCATACCATTGTCTGAAACCAAGGAGGAAGGTATTCCAAATCAAGAAATTATGTTATCGTGTATGAATTGATAGATTACATCAGTGGTCATGGATCGCAAAGGGACTGCTTCGACCCGTTTTGTAAAATAATCAGTAGCAGTAATGATAAACGTATGTCTTTGAGAGGAGGTCAAGGAAATTTTACCAACGAGATCCAAGCCCCAGATAGAAAATGGCCAAGGTGACACCTGGTCATGAAGCTCTTGAGCAGGAGCATGGATTAGGTGTTTATGTTGTTGACACTGCAGTCATCTCTTGATGTAAGCGAAGGAATCTTGTTCCATATGCTACCAATAGTACCCAATATGTAACAATTTTTGCACCTACAATTTTCCACCAAAATGCCCTCCACAGGCACCAGAGTGAGCTTATTCTAAAGCTATCGAAATCTCTGCATTACTTAAACATTGGAGTAAAACACCATTATAACTTCGTCGATACAAGACATTCGATAATATAATGTATCACGCTGCTAGTTTGCATAAACAGAGTTAGGCATTCTTAGATGTCAAGTTTGAAATGGTTCCATCATGTAGATAGTTGAATATGTAGGAGAACCATTCATCAGTGTATGTATTACCACAAAGTTATGAATTCGCAACTATAGGGATTTCAATTATTGGAGTCTTTAGATTATGAACAACGAAGGTAAATTCCCCAGGAGAACCATTAGGGGATATAAGAGAAGCTGCACTCGCCATTATATCCACATGCTGGTTATCTTTCCTAAGAATGGTATCGATTGAATATGATTTGAATTGCTTTAAAAGGGATAATGTGAACTCTCGATACTGAGATAACTTATCATGTTTAGTTTGATACGATCCTGTTATTTGTTTAACAATTAACTGAGAATCACCATATATTGTAATGTTCTTGATGTCAAGAGCCAACGCTACACAAAGTCCAGTGATAAGGGCTTTGTATTCAGCTACATTATTTGTGCATAAGAAATCTAAGCAGTAAGATAAGGGGATCAGCTTACCAACAGGAGGTATTAATATAACACCAGCCCCGGAGCTCATTTGACATTTTGATCCATCGAAGTTGTTGTCTCTTAGATTTGTACCCTTGCTATAGTTATAAAACTTTAGCAATCTAGAGAAACATGGGAATGATCTCAAAGTGTGGGACCTTGCAAACTGAGATCAGACCTCCGGAGAAGGCCAGCTTCCTCATTCTAAGCCTATTACTTAGAGAAATGTAACTAAATCTAGTGCTAATGCTGGCATGGGAAATGGGGTAGAAGGAAAATAAAATGAAAGGGGATGATATACCAGATTTAAATGTGTTTGGTTGTAACTGAATCGACACAGTAATAATCTCACAACTGGAAAGACTTACACAGACTCATATTGATTCTAACAAAGGTCAAGATAGAATAATGAAGGAATGAAAGGGGCCGTTTTGTCCACAATACACAGCCTACACTAATCCAAAGAATAGACACAGTGCTAAAATCATAAAAGAGAGGCAAAATACCAGTTTATATTGATTATAGAGGCCAAGTAGCCATTACAAAATAGCCTAGAAGAACAACCAACAACAATACATCTATTTTACATGTATATATAGCATTTACATTTTTTACGTCAGTCAGTTACAATCAATTCGCCTATGGGCTCTATTAGAAAAATATTTGCGTCTGGAGGGACGTCCACCTACAAGAAGTTATGGCGTGAGATATCTAGAACAGGGATAGATGGAAGATAGTTTTAATCTTCAATGTGAGCTGCTGAATCATCGACCTACACTCATAAATGCCACAAATATATGTATTTGCATATGTCAAATTGGTTGCTGAAACATCCAGTCGATCAAACCTACAAGATGTGCATCAAATTTTAAAAGTGAAAATATCCTACTCAAAGCTCGTCAAATGAAAGAGGAGACAAAAACAAGCACTTTTGCCTTTTGAAGCATGTTGAAATTTGCCAGAATGAGGGAGATATGGGTGGTCAAAGTTATGGTCAAACTACATCTGTATATCGCTTTGCATCTATGCTTGTATATACAATTGCACCTGTACTTTACACTATTCACTTTTATGCATTCATGCAATCTCCCTCCTTTCACTTTTGGCATATTCAAATTGCTTGCTGATGTGATTGTATGTGCCCTTTGCATGTCTCTTTTTGTATATGCAAATGTACATACATACAAGTGCCAACATACAAAAATAGGGTTTAACGTTTGTTTCACCTTGATTTCCCCTTTGAAACGGTGGCTTGTATATACCATGACATGTGTCATCACTCCATTAGGTGCTGAATTGAACAAGGGACCCATTGCTGAACATTCGCCTCCTTATCAGCCATCGGAAAGACTTTGCATGAGTCACCGATAAGCATTGTTTCGCCAAAAAAACCCTTGTATGAGCCTTTGTATATGCAATTGTATATAAGTCACATATACATACAATAGGTGGACCCCAACCTTTTATAAAGCAAAATGAAAATAATATCAGGTCCGACCTTTGTATCTTACCCTTTTGTATGTTGCACCCTTTCGACCTTGTATATGTATTATACAACTGTAGACTTCAAATGATTATCTGCCATTTTTGATTGCCCAATCGAGTCCGGATTGTATGTATTCCCTTTGTGTATTACCTATGTATATTGCATATGAAATGCCAATATACAAATAAAAACCTACATACAAACATGTATTTGACCCTCTGCATGTGACCCTTGTATATGCCCTTTGTATATTCAAATATACAACGTGAACATGCATACATAGATGTATACAAATGCATCTGCCTTTATAAACTACATTGCATATTCCTTCGGGTCCCCCTTGTATCACAGGATTGTATATTGCCATTATATATAAGATTGTATGTGCAAAGATACAATCGCATATACATGCAATAGGTGGACCCGACCCTTTGTATCTGACCTTGTATATTGCCTTTGCATCTTTTCTTCTTTGCACATTGCCTTGTATGTGCGCTTTGTATATCTAATATACATTCACCTTTGCGTCCACCCTTGTATATTTGGATTCCATATACAAGGTCGATCCGATGTACATTCTCTTTTGTATCCCGCCTTTGTACATCTTGCCTTTGCATTATCGGCCATCGAAGGGACTATTAGTTGAGTTGCCGATAAGCATGTCATGCTAATGCCCTTGTGTATATGGCTTCTTGTATATCACCTTTGTATCTTGTCGATATACATTCTGCCTTTGCATCTTGGCGATGTACATTTCCTTTGTATATCACCCTTGTATCTTTGTCCTTTTTATGTGCAAACATACAATGGCAAATGTATATGCGAATATACATTGGAAAATGCATAAACAAATACTAAGCATGAAACTAAGAAATCCTTGCGATGGAAAATACTTGAAGCTAAAAGATTTCTAGGTTTTTTTTTTGGTTTTTTGGCAAGGATTCTCCTGGCGAGATTTTGGGATTTTTTGGTAAGGTAGAGAATGGATAATTGAAGGATTTAAGCTTTGTAGGGTCATCCTCTAAAGTATATTCAGGGAATATACAAGGTGAGCTATTTAACTCTGGACAGAGGAAAATAGGTCAACAGAAGTATAACTCCCATTTTTCATCTGCAGAGATTGTTAGAATCTGTTCATCAGGAAAAACATCAACATTTTGTATAGAAAAGGGTGAGGGAGCTTCAACTAACTAATCAGCTATCACTTGCCCTTTAATTCCTTTTGTGAAATGAACTTAAGATTGAATTTTGTTAACATAACCCATTTAGCAAGACGACCTAATAATTCTGTTCTTGCAAAGAAATGTTTCAAAGGGTCAAATTTCACCATGACGTGCACTTTAGCATTTAAGAGGTAATGTCTAAGCTTTTGAGTGGCAAACACTAAAGCTAGGCAATGCTTCTCTATGACTGTGTATCGCACTTCATAATCAAGCAAAGTACAACTATGTAATAGATAGCGCATTCTTTGCCTTTAGTATTATGTTGTGCTAACAAAGCTGCTAGGGCATTGTTAGATGCTAAAATGTATAACAGAAATGGTTTATTCAAAATAGTGGGTTGCAAAATAGGCGGATTAGCTAAGTAATCCTTTAGATCATTGAAAGCTTTCTGACATTTAGAGTTCCATTGGAAGTGAGAATCTTTCTTTAGTAGCTATGTAAAGGGGCGAGTCCTATCCGTGAGTTGTGAAACAAATCGACGAATGGCCTGTATCTTTCCCTACAAACTATGAAGTTGAGATATGTTCTTAGGTATTGGCATGTTAACAATTACATCTATCTTTTTTGTGTCAAATTCTATAGCTCGATTTGAAATGATAAATCCAAGTAACTTTCCACTATCCATGCCAAAAGCACACTTACGGGGATTCAATCACATATTATATTTTTGTATGCGCTCAAATATTTGTCAAAGATTTGTAACATGATCCTTACGATGGATAGATTTCGCTAGGATGTCGTCAACATAATCTTCTAGAATATTGTGCATATAGCCATGAAATATAAGAGTCATCGCACGTTGATAAGTAGCTCCTACATTCTTAAGTCCAAACGAAATGACTACCCAACAAAATGTACCCCAAGGTGTTATAAAGACTATTTTGTATTGATCAAGAGGATTTATAAGGATTTGATTATATCCTAAAAAATCCATCCATGAAAGATAGCAACTCATGTCCGGCTATGGAATCAACAATCATATCAATATTAGGCAGCATAAAATCATCTTTTAAAGATGCCAAGTTTAAATCTCAGAAATCTGTACACATTCTTATATGACCATCGGGTTTAGTGACGGCGACAATATTTGAGATCCACTAGGAGTAGTCAATAGGTTGAATAAAAATAACTTGTAGGAGTTTTTCTATTTTAGTTTTAACAAGCAAAGCAATCTTAGGATTCATCTTCTGAATCTTTTGTTTGAAAGGTTTAACATCTGGCTTCAACACCATATTATGTGTTACAATATGAGGATCTATACCAAGCATGTCTGAGTAATTCCAAGCAAACAATTTTGAGAATTCTTCCAACAATTTAGTCATTTCTTCTTTTTCTTCTGCATTTAAACAATCACCAATAGGGATAACGTTTTTAGGATTATCCTTATCCATAACAACATCAATAGTCTGTCTGTTAAGGAGAGTACTATGGTCAGGGGGATTGTAGGATTGTAATTGTTCTTCAAGTTCTTCATTATGTTCTACTGTAGCAGTTACTGTGCTAGTAGTCTTTCCAAACTATGCATCATTGTTCAAACAATAAGACAGGCCATGTTTGTGGTGATAATGAGGAATACCATCATACGCACCTAAGAATTCCATTATCACTTCATCCACCATAAACATATCTAATGGAAGTGATCCTAGAGGACAATTGGTGTCAATCATCTCAGGGAATATCAAACTAAGTGTTGATATTGTATTCATATTTACAGTAGGGCATTTACAGGCTTTGGATTCCTTAAAGGGATTGTATCCAATACCACTTGATTAATGTTGCGAAGTGGATTCTATAGGGACTTTGATTCCTTGTTGATTTATGCCACAACCATTACCTACATAGTCACAATTTTTATAAAGGATTCTATAGGGTCCAAATTGATAGTTTGTTTACCAGGGTAAATACTAACATTTCCCACTGCTAAACATAAGGGAGGTGACAAGGATCAAGCTTGGAATAAGCTTCTAATCACTTTGCCTACCTTTTATGCTTGTGTGGTTGTACAACCTAAGGCCCTAATCAAGATTTTATTAAGTGTTGTACTTTCAACCAAGAAAAACCCTAATTATGCCTCAAATCAACAATATACAGAAACTGGTAAAGTATCTAATAAAACTGATCATAGAAGTGTAGAAGAGGGGTTTCATAGACACAATATCTAGATTTTGAGGGCTACCTGGACTAGGGCACCCGCTCCAATGTCCTGCAAATTTTTGAACACAAAAATCTTCTGCACAGGGTGTCTGGGACTATAAAATGGCTTCCAGATCTCAGAGAAAACACCTGGTTGGACTAAGGCACCCGCTCCAATGTCCTGCAAGTCTCGTGTAATGCCCCGTCATGCAACCCTAGAGTGCTAGACTAAAAGTGCAAAATTTATAGAAATAATTTTTTTTTGAAAGCAAGATAGTGCAAGTAGTAACCAAACATATCATATTACACCGTATACACAATATTACTCTTCTAACAACTCTAGGGCAACATAACTGCATTAATGACAAAAAATAAAACTACAGAAGCAATAGCCATTACACTGCTAAAATAGATACAAATAACTTTTACTGTAATAGGATAGATTAATTACAGAGTCTCAGTATAGGATTACATGATTACAAGATTATAAGACCGATCATGTCGGTTTACAAAAGAATACATAAGAAAGCATACACCTCTGAAGGAGGAGAGCGAACTGGTTCTGGAACACCTCTACGCGGAACTTGAACCATATCTCCAAAAAGGACCAATGGATAGCTCTTACCACCCAACCATGTGGAACCCTGAGGCCCACCCCTCTGAGCTGGGAGATAACATAAGGTCCCAAAACGTCAAACAGTCAGGTAGACAATGCCTAACATGAACAAGGACTATTCATGGCACCATTACAACACATGACAACATCACAAGCAACTCAATATCACTTCCAAAGGCAACACATGACAAATGGGGAGAGTACAACTAGGGAATGCTAGGTTGTAGTAGGGAGAGCGTCATCGCATGGCCCTAACATGGGTTACCTTGACAGCCTCTAGCTAGACACCGGCCCCCATCCATGGGTTACCCTGACAGTCTCTCGCTAGGCGCCGACCCCCATCTATGGTTACCCTGATAGTCTCTCTCTAGACGCCAGCCCCATAGGGTGACACATGCAGAATCAACATTCCTTTCATGAGGACAAGGAAGTTGATTTTGCCAACCACGGCCTTCTCATCTCATCCTTAGCCTGAACGAGCACTACAGGCATGAGTGAGGCATCCAATTATCTTGATTAGTGTGAAAACTACCCAACCCTCTAAATGTATTATTAAGTTATCACTAGATTAACAACTTCCAATGGGTTACCCTGACAGCCACTTTGGGCACCGGCCCCACATTGGAAGCCACTCCCCTACCTGCACCTAGAAACCCTATCCATCAAACAAAACAACTATCATCATAGCAACAAATATACATAACAATGCAAGGCATCAACCATCTTGCAACCAATCACAACATAATAAATCACCAGAGAAAGGCATGGGTCCTCTTGCTCCAACATTTCAACCATAACAAGGTGTAATCCAGAGCAAGGCATGGGTCCTCTTGCTCCCAAAATCAATCCTTTACACAGACCAACATAGAATTTTAAAATGAGCTCAACACAATATGGAACCACAACCTTCAAGAAGAGCTCAACAACATGGATTCAAGGCATAACAATAGGACTAGATATACTGAGCAAGTCATTATCCCTCTTACACAGTCATGAAAATCATATAAACCATAAGCAGAGGGAATTCAACATCACATAAAACCAAAACATGCTCATTCTTCAACTAGAATGCAACAATGCAAGGATCAAACCCACAACTACCCCTACTGGCCTCTGGAATAAACTTTCACTAGACACCACTGAAACACAACAATCCCGACATTAACATTTACTCTTAAAAACACAACTCCTTCAAATAGACCAATCCAATAACATACCCTAAGTGCAATATATAATATGACATACAAACCATGGGTCTTCAAAGCAGTACCGTACTCATAAGATGCCCATGAATCAATACAACATTCACTTCAATTATTCTACTATTCCTTACAACAAGACGATATAAACAACAACATAATTTATTATATCAAATGGGATCCATGAATGTGGACTTCATTATGAATGCAAACGACAACTCATCCAAGTCCAAAACACTTATAACAAAGAGTTAGCACTTATTCTCAGCATTTAATTCACTACTAGGAAAAGTTAGCAATAACCATTACTCAACAAGACACTTGATGAGCAACGCTTAGAACTAAACTATCTAAAAGAGATCACAAATGATTCTATTCTTAATTTAATAACATGATAAGCATATCACTTTTAAACTAAGATGCGATACTCACTAAGAACCTCAAGACCCAAACCCTACATCCTACCTTATTTATGATAGCTAAAGTTCTCAAACAGGAGACATCATGTTCTTACAACATCAACACAATATATCAAGTCTTATTATCCTATGCCTCTGGAACACAAACCTTTATGACCTACACTCAAGCCCATTATGACCAATGGTACAACTTACACAAGATTCATTTACAATATACCAATTATTTAAAGCATAACCAAATACAATGTTTTACCTTGATCGCAATCCTTCTTATCAAATTTTAACTTAACAAAACCATTGTAACAAATCGTAAATAAATCAATTCCAACTAAATAAAAAAATGTCAACAATAAATATATCACCATATCGTCTTTCGTCTATTCACATTAACAAATAAATCGATACTATCTATTATATTAATCACTCATCAATTACATATAACCGTCAAGCTAAACAATGCATAGATAATATTAATTACAAATACTTATAACTTAAATGCTAATTACAACATTTATAATCCAACCCCATATATCATATATCTACTAACAAAACCATTATAATAGAATCAATGCCATATTACAGTAAATATGCGATCATATCGATTAGTTTAATAAACATTCGTATTAAACTATAACAACTACATTTCTTTTGTTTCATAAGTTAATATCTATATCATATATGTATACTCCAACAAACTCATCTACTAAATCATGTATCTTAACTATGCATGGATTCATATTTAATTTATAATTAATAAGTGATACCTATACAAATATCCATATGACAAATGTTTATATACATGTTCATGCACTTGTGTAGGTTATTCCTATCCTCAAGGTAAGATTTGGTCAATCAATCTTTAAATTTTGGACGGTTTATAAACAACACCACTCTGCCTTTGAGTAGCAGCCACACCATTTCCATTTCTTCAAGCAACGACTTCATAGACCACCACACTCAATTTGAAACACCTTTGTTATACATGGCTGGAGTCTCACCTAGAGGATGGAGTTTGACAGACTTAAGGAGTATGCACACCATATTAAATGGGTTATCTAGATTTGGATTATTGTCGATCAAGAATACTATGAAGATTTGGACAACCAAAGAACAAGACACCCAAAATATAAATTGACTAAATGAAGAGATAATAAGATGTTTAATACAATCTACTATAAGAATTGGGTCCTGAAGAATCTATGCAAAAGTGGGCAATTTTATATGATCCAAAGTCCATATTTATTTGAGACCTTAATGCACATAAGAAAAACATTTCCATCTAGATCTAATAGAAGGCAGAAGTAAGGAATACTCTAATGGACAAGGTACTTGAATTGTTTGACAAGGTTCAAAGATACTTACGTACACAAAGAACATCATTAGTTTATCTATTAGAGGATATGAACAAACTAACAGATCCTTAGCAAGATGACTTCGTAACCCCTTTTAAAAATAGATAAAAACCATCATTTCTAAGATCCAACACCAACATTTAGCAATTATAAGATTATATAGAAATCTTAATACTAATATATAGATAACATATGATTATATGCAAACCTTAATGCCAATATATATGGTGATTACTATCTTATAATTATAGGAAGATCTAATGTAAAAATCAAAAATATAATTCATGCTATGATGATCTAGGTTTATGACATGCAAATAAGGCAACAAATATGCTTCTTTCAAGATTTACATTGAAATGTTTGCTTTTCCAATTTCACAAGCAACAACCCTTAGAAAAACAACCTTTACATTTAATAAATAAAGGATACATATAATATCTAGAACGTACAATATTTACATTTAACCAATAAAGAAAAACATATAATATTTATATTTAATCAATAAAGAAAAACATATAAAATTTACATTTAATCAATAAAGAAAAACATATAATATTTATATTTAATTATTAAAGAAAACATGATACCTCAATCGCAATATCCCACTAATGGTAGAATCCTTGAATGAAAATCATAAAATGAGCCAGTCACCCCCACTCCATGAAGAGTTTTTAAAGAGAAAGAAAGGGTAACTTCCAACCCAAAACTAACTCGACCACCCAACTAATTCAACCACCCAACTAACTCAACCACCCTAAAAATCATTTTAAAAGTTACAAGGTTAAATCCCACACAAGAACATAATCATTTTATCACATAAAACTAAAAATAATATTTCTTAACATCATGGCCAATAGACCTTAGGGCCCCATGCCTAGGTCAGACATCACACAGAAAGACATAAAGTGGCTAAATGACCACCATCATCCATTGACATAATAATTCTACATGTACACTCAACAAGAAGTGTTAGTACAATATATAGCCAAAATATATCCATCATAAATAACATATTATCACAAATCCATTAGTAACCATAGTGTAATGCTGAATCAATACACTCTTGATCCAATTGTTAGGCTTCGTCAATTGGATGATAGGACTGTCTCCTCTCTACTCTAGGGTCTGGTTAGTGCGTTTACTAGTGTTTAGTGACCTTCCCTTAAATAAATCAATTTAATAGTAGTAATAAAATAATTCATATTCAAACAACTTTAAATAATTATTTGAACTAGGTAATTATCAATTACCAATTTAATCTTATTAAATATTAATAATAAGAATAAGAATATTATATGACCTTATTAATATTAAAGTGGGTCAAATATTAGTATGACTATATAATGAAATATAGGCATACAACATAACCCACTAAGTAGGACAGCCATCAAAACCCAAATCAAACATGTTCTCAAAAAGACCAAATCAAACATGTTCTCAAGTCAGGCCAAAATGCACTTATCTAACAAGCTCCATCAAATATAAATCAATTGCAAGACCGACATACTAACAGAACTGACAGGTTGACTAGACATGTCATGCATCCTGATTGAGGATAATGACTTGGGATGTGGGACCTTAAGTTATCTCTGAAACAACGTATCCATTGGGTTCAAGGCACACTCAGACCTATTAATTCAGGTGGAGTCGATGCCTGGTACCTGCATCCTACAACAAATGTCACGGTTAAGCATGTATAGATGCATATAAGCTAGCACTAGGTGGAAAAAGGAATCGCAACATCGTAGGGCGCTCACAAGTGAGTGATGTGACATCGTCCCTTCCACGTCATATCAATCTAGGTTAGCTCAACACATAATCATAATCTGGACAGAACGCTACACTTAACATATAGGTGCATGAAATCATAAGTGTCAGAAGTACCATCATAACAATTAAATCTAACAGAATCAGTCACATGAGATCCATTCTAATATATAACAATTGTAGTAAGATCGACATCTTAATCATTGGAATGCAAAACAATACCAAAGCCTGCATTATCAATGCCGCAATAGAGATTATCAATAAAACACATTAACTATCATATGAAACCACACATGGATGAAGCATCTATCTATATTCTACAACATCAATTGTTTACCTTACCTTGAATATTCCTGTTATTTTACTTTCACCTTCATGCACCTTGACCAGTTCACCTATACATCCAAGGTGAGAACGAAGGGGCAGTACATCTCAGAACCTAAAAATCCAAAAGTCTGCCATGACTATACCCGCAATATCCTTCTTCCTATAGCTTCTTTTCGCCAGAACCTGTGAAACATGATTTGCACATACAAAATAAAGAAATTGTTGTGTCTATATAGGAGCTTGCCTTAGTCAAGCCCCATTTTCGGTATTCCTACCTCAATAATAACCAAAGGAAAAGATTTGCAAAAGTGTGTGCAAACCTAACAATGTGTGTATGTAGAAAAATCAAACCCTAGATGTCTCAATCAAGGGAAGGTTAACAACTTGATTTGCATCAATAAACACATACAACTTCACCTCAAGGAGAGGAGATAAATGAAGACTTGCATGAACAAGAAGGTGAATTAGCAATGTTCGCGGAGGATCTCCAAGCTTACTATTTGGGGCTTCAACCCTTCTCCTGATCATGCAAAAGGGTGTACAAACCCTAGGAAGAGCAAGATAGACTCAAGATCTTGATTTCTAATCTTCATCCATGGTCTCCAAGATAGAAAATAAAGAATACATCGAATAGCTTCAACAAGTCACTAGTCTTCAATGGCAATTGCAGCAGAGTTTTGGCATCAAGCTTGCATAAGAATTGTGTGTGATAAAATGAATTGCAAATGTCTTTTTATATCTAGCTTTAAGCAATTCAAATTTTGAAATAACATCTTGATATCACATGAAAACTGAGAATTTGAAAACGGAATCTCGAGACACTCAGTAGGAACCAACACCCCACCAAAACTCAAAATCTCATGAAACCGTGGAGGACTAGGGCACAGATGCCCAAGTCCAAGCCCCCAATTCCAGCTTAGATCTGCATTTTTGGGGGTCCAAGGAACCCTATTCTCAAATCTCTTTCTAGATTCTATCAATCAGTTACCTCAAAAGGTGAATAAATTGCTCCTAGACTAAGTTAATTAGGGTTTTGGGAAGGCTGAAAAAGAAAAGGTTGAGAGGTAACCAAGAGTGAGGAGCTAAACCAAGGGAAATTGTACCATTCCATACAGGAAGACAATTTTTGACATTACAATAACAATGAGTTGTTAATTATAAGAGATAAGGCATGGATAAGGAACAAGACAAGTGCTCTATTAAGTACGCCACTTTGGTGGATGTCAAAGTCCTGCCACCAAAGCCAAGAGGGTGAAATTTCTACTCTTGGGCTTAGTTTGAGTGGCTGAGTCAAACCTATCATGTCCTTATCCCTATGTGTTGATAGTAATAGAAATATTGAAGTTGAATTCTGAATTTACTATATGCTTGGTTAACCCTTACAATGATATTCGTTTATGTTAGGGTATGCCGGTAGAAGATATCAATTAAATACAAATAAAGATTAAATAGAGGAATGAAAATACACAGAAATAATAACAATGAGAGACAAGTTTTTACCGTGGTTCACCCAAACTTGGGCTACATCCACCAATAGAGAGTCCAATATTATTATCTAGTAAATCAAACCGATTACAACCAGCAATCCTTGCAACTCAATACCATTACAAAGGCTACAATACAATATCAATAGAAACCCTAACCCTTAGCTGCTTTTATCAAGCTTTTTGTCAGTTACAAAAATAGGGTTTTTTTTTTTATATCAGCTCATGGAAATTTTTTCTGTAATGAAACAACTTGCACAATATCTGAATATAATAGTAAATATGCTGCAAGTATTTGATAATAATATGCCACTTCAAGGGGGCAACCTCCTAATCCACTTCGAGGGGGATACCTCCAACAGTCTTCAATGAGAACACAATACACAATATGATGATCTAATAAGACTCACTACCCCTATATATACCTATTTATGCCTAGGATATCACCTAGACCGACTTATATAGCCCTATAGAAGCCTTAGGCCGACCTAAACAACTAAATAACAATATAATAATGATAATATGACTTAATTAAGAGTTAAGATAGCCACAAGCCGACTATTCATAACCATATACACTATAGAAGTAAGGGCATAACATGCCCCCCACCTTTACAAAAGTGTTGTCCTCAACGCTGATCAATTGTGGTAGTTTCTTCATATAATCTTCATCATCCCATGTGGCAACTTCAATTAGAAGATATTTCCTTGATGTCCTCAGCTTATTCAAGTGTGTTTGGAAAATTAACTTCAGCTCCAAGATGTGTCTTCCCTTTGCATCTAGCTCTTGATGGTGATGAATGTGTTCTTCCTTTACTTGAACCTTTTGATGTGCCATAGAGGAAAAGGTGAGGAATAGTACATGGTACCCTTGCATTGGTTGAATAGCTTGACTAGGAAGTTCTTCTTCTTCTTTCACTTCTTCCTCTTCATGGCCTCCTCCTCCTCTTCCTCCTCCTCCTCCTCCTCCTCCTTCTTCTTCTTCTTCTTCTTCTTCTTCTTCTTCTTCTTTTTCTTCTTCTTCTGCTTCTTCTTCTGGTTCTTCTTCTTTTTCTTCTTCTTCTGGTTCTTCTTCTTCTTTGTCTACTGCTTCTTCTTCTTCTTCTTCTTCTTCTTCTTCTTCTTCTTCTTCTTCTGGTTCTTCTTCTTCTCCTTCTTTTGGTTCTTCTTCTTTTTCTTCTTTTTTTGCTTCTTCTTCTTCTAGTTCTTCTTCTTCTTTGTCTGCTACTTCTTCTTCTTCTGTTTCGTGGTGTTGTGACTGCTTATGTTTGGAAAGTATCTCCAAAATTTTCTCAATATCACATGACTTCACCAACCCTTTCATAAGTTCAAGTATATTTTCTTATTCTTTTTGATCAACATCCTCATTTTCCACCTCCTCCTTGCCTGGAGTTTTTCCCGGTGTGGTAACATTCTTTTTGCCTCTTGTTGCAGGCCTCGTCATGATGGAAACCAATATTTTTGAAATAAATCACACAAATGAAATGTAAATTTTCTAAAATTTTTAATGTAACTTACTAAGGCCAAGATACCACTTACCCAGAAAAAAATCCAAAAAATTAGTAAATTTGCTGCCTTGAGAGCGAATTTGTTGGAAACCCTAATTTTGCAATAACTCGCTTATTTTTTCTTTAATTCCTTTGAAATCTAGACTGTATCTTCTTTAATATGGTCTTCAAAAACCCTTTAAAAATATTTAAAAAATTCTCTAAAATCTGAAAGTTATGCTCTTCCCAAAATCGCCTCCAATGTTGAGAAAAAATCTTGCCTCTACGGTGCCAAGATCATGCTCTGATACCACTTGTAATGAAACAACTTGCACAATATCTGAATATAATAGTAAATATGCTGCAAATATTTGATAATAATATGCCACTTCGAGGGGGCAACCTCCTAATCCACTTCGAGGGGGATACCTCCAACAGTCTTCAATGAGAACACAATACACAATATGATGATCTAATAAGACTCACTACCCCTATATATACCTATTTATGCCTAGGATATCACCCAGGCTAACTTAGATAGCCCTATAGAAGCCTTAGGCTGACCTAAACAACTAAATAACAATATAATAATGATAATATGACTTAATTAAGAGTTAAGATAGCCACAAGCTGACTATTCATAACCATATACACTATAGAAGTAAGGGCATAACATTTTCTCAGTGCCTTTATAAAATAATAAAAATAGTGTGAGGTTTTGGGGGTGTTGCCCCCGAGCCTCCACGGGGGCGCTGCCCCTCGACCCTACCCTATATCGTGATAGGGAGTGCGCTAGGGGCACTGCCCCTAGACCCCACAAGGGGCGCTGCCCCTTGACCCCATCTTAGGGGTGCTGCCCCCAAACCCCTGCAAGGGGCGTTGCCCCTTGACCCCATAGGAATTTGGAGGGAAACTACACCGATAAAAGTGGGGTAAATTTAACCTCTGAGTTTGATTAGGCTCCATATAACAATAGTTTAGATGTATATATGCATGCACTTATGTTTTCTATGTGATGAATGCATGGATTATATTCAAGAACATAAGGAAGAAATAACCACCTGTAAGTCATCTTCCTAACCCTCATTTATCATAATTGTGATTGTAGGGTTTAATCTAGGGCAAATCTAGAAGGGAACATTACAAAACTGATAATTTAGGGTAAAATTAGCATTGTTCCTAGAAAGGGAAATTACAAATGGTATCAGAGCATCTTTCCTGCCATCCTGTGTATACTTTGTGACTTATGCACTCATGTGAATACTTGTGTATTATGTGTATTTGTTTGTATGCTTCATGCTTGATGTGTATACTTTAGTATTACGTATATGCATGTGTATACTTGGTGACCTTGGGATGGTGGACAGGTCCACAGTGTAGTATGGGATGCACCGAATCCCCTTTCCAATTGTCCAACCTAGTATACTTACATGTATTAATGCAACCCATGTGTATTCATTCCTTGTGACTTATGTGTATTCAAGTATGACTTTGTGTTTGAGTGTATACTCTATTACTTTGTATTTGTATTTGAGTGTATACTCTATGACTTTGTATCTGTATTTGAGTGTATACTCTATGACTTTGTATCTGTATTTGAGTGTACACTCTATGACCTTGTGTTTGTATTCAAGTGTATGCAAGTGTATGCTACATGATTATGTATTCAAGTGTATACTCTATGAATGTGTATTCAAGTGTATACTTTGTGACTATGTATTTGAGTGTATACTCCATGACTTTGTATACTCTATGACTTTGTATTCAAGTGCATACTTCATGACTATGTATTTGAGTGTATACTCCATGACTTTGTGTATTCAATAGTATACTTTATGACTTCATGTATATGTGTATTCAAGTGTTTACTCCATGGATTTTTATACTTTATGACTTTGTGTATACGTGTATTCAAGTGTTTACTCCGTGGCTTTGTATACTCTATGACTTTGTATGTACGTTTATTCAAGTGTTCACTCCATGACTTTATTCAAGTGTATACAATATGACTTTGTGTATTCAATTGTATACTTTATGACTTTGTTTATTCGAGTGTATACTCCATAACTTTGTATGTTTAAGTGTATACTACATGACTTATGTGTACTCCATGACTTATGTATGTTTAAATGCACACTTCATGACTTACTTGTATTCATATGTATACTTCATACTCATGTATTATGTGCATATACTTTGTGTGTTACATGTATGCTTCATGCCTTACATATTACATGTGTATACTATGTGAAATATGTGCATGCTTCATTGTGTATCGTGCACGCTATATATTATTGTATTACGTGCATATACTTGCGCATTACATACTATGTTCATGCTCAAATACTTTGTGTATCAAGTGTATGCTATATGTTTCTTGTATTATGTGTGTGTATTTTTGTATTGCATACTATGTTCATGCTTGAATACTTTGTGGTGCTTTGTGTATCAAGTGGTATGCTATATGTTTCTTGTATTATGTGCATATACTTGTGTATTACATATTGTGTTCATGCTTCATTTTACGAGCACTTATGTATATTTCATGTAATACATTTATGCTTCATACTCAGTGTATTACATGTATTTATGTGTATATTTTGCATTTTACGTATGTTTCATGTCTCATGTCTTACATGTATACTTTGTATATCACATATGCTTCATGTATTGTGTATATCGATGTGTGTAGATGTCAAGTCTATTTATCAAAATGCTTCTTGAAGCACTAACAAATTAACTTATGAAGAGTTGTAACTAGTGAAACGAACAAGTATGATTCCCTCAAAACTTGAGGTATAAAAAGGAGAAAACATTTCATTCTAGAATGACATCCAAAACATCATTGAGGAATTCAATTGAGAATAGAACCCTAAGTAATTTTATAGATAAATAAAATTAGTTCTTAAGAATAATAATGATGCAAGAAAGGATGAATCTCCAAATACGAAAAAAGCGACCTCTTGAATGTAGGACTTCCTTAACAATAAAATATAAAGGGAGAATCATGTCCTTGTGAAGAAACCATCAATAGGAAATAAATCTAAAGGTAAAGTATTATTCTCGAAAAAGATAGCCAAGAAGAGTAGTGACTCCTTCAAGAGACATATATTAAGGATAAATCAATTCATTCATCACTCATCTATTCATTTGGAAATCACAATCAAAATGTCAAAAGTTTCCTAAAGTATCATCTTGACCCAAGATGGTAGATCTATCAAAAGCTAGAAACAACATTTTGAGAGAATGCAATAAAGGCAACTCAATCTTTTAGGAAGCTCATTAAGAAAAAAAATTGTTCTACTCCTTTAAAACAAGATCAAATGTACAACCATATGATCTATCACACACTCATAGAGACAATGTCAATACATGGATCAAACTTGTAACCTACAAAACTAATCTAGTAAACTTATCTTATGAACCAAATTCACTTCTATATTATCTCATTTCTTTCATAAGTCTCTTCACAAGTTCTTTTCTGGATAAAAGTAACTCCACATTCAAAAAGATCAAAGACATCAGTATTTACATTAGATAAAATTGATATACATTAAGTTATACCAAATTGGTTACATAGGTCTCTTTTAATCACATTATGGGCCCCTAACCCACAAATCCTAGGATCAATTTTACCTCTTAAACTTGGGCAAAATTAATATTGTTGAACTAGATGGAATTAAACAATACTTTATCCTTATAGGAGGAGTGACAAGCTCCCATTATGGAAATTAGATGTATCAATCTATAAATTCAAACTCGACGAAGTGTCATGAGTGATAAAAGTTGCTATAAATACTAAGACTTTGGTACATCCAATAATTTATACTTGAGGATTATCTATAGAATACATATACTCAAAAGGTTATAATGTGTGGATATATGTTTAAAAATGTAGAGCTAAATGTTGCAAATACCTATAAAGATATTTTCGATTACACCCTCAATCTTGTCTCAAAGCCTATTTGAATGATTAGGTGAAATAAAATATACTTACTTCGAGTTGATGATATATGAAAAGGGTACAAACCATAGTAAAGGATCTTTTTATTCACTCCTAACGAAAGATGCAACAATTTTTATAGATTTCAACAAGGGGTAATAAAGGTTTTGTATCATTGCCTAGGATCCTTGTGGTGATGAGATGAGAGAAAACTTGTCCAACTCTTGGTTCTATTATTGAGAGATATTGGGAGATACAAGTATATGAACCAAAAGAATGTTAGACAATACATTATCCTCATACTTTAGAGAAGGTTATCAACCTTATGATCTTCAATGGCTATGTTGGCTGATGAATGGAGACAAATGTAGTAACTAGTTTTCAATGAGGATTGATTTGGAATGCTGATTATTTTAGAGTGTCCTAGTTTTGATTGCTTGAGGAAAAGCAATCTTGGGCAGGGTGGACTGTAATGTCCCGTACCATGTAAGGAAATTTATTAAAATAAAAACTAATTATGATATAGTCAACTTTCATAGTTTTAAAGAAGTCAATTTATATTTGTTATATGATAGACAACCTTCTCGTATAAGACAAAGAATCTATTACAAAGATGACTAATCCTTATCAACTAAGCATTCCACATATACATGACTTATTTGGATGAAGAAATAATGAGATATTATTTAAAGATAAGACAGACGATTTATGAAGAATGAAGTAGAGTGCTCTAAACATAATGTATAAGAAGTACATATCAATGTAAGTTCAAAAGAAGACAAAAAGAGGTGATTAGAGAATGATATTATATCATTTAATGAGAATACACTGATTAATATTGGAAGGCAGCGATTCCATAAAGGGTAATGATTAGAATGACAAGGTGCTTCTCTCCTATGTGAGGTCATTTCTCTTGACAAGGAAGGGAATGGTATATATATCAATTCTTAACAAGGCACAACAAAGGAGTACCATAGAACATACACAATAGTTTTCATATAAGCAGAAAACATCATTACTAGAGCATTTGACTCAGAAGTTGAATGCCATTGTGATATTTGTATAATACAATTTTAGATCTATAGGTCAGACATATATTCTAGTAACCATACTTATTATGCAATGAAACAAATATTGTGAACATGTCAGCTTGAATCTATATAAGTAATCTATTACTATTTTCAATCCTCCATCATAGGAGTGAATGATAGATAAATTGAGGCTATGCAGTCCTGCCATATCTCCCTAAGGCCAGCTTAGAGGCAATTTGGTCTACACCCCTGCCATACCCCCTGTAAGGGGCAGTATGGAGGCCATGTATGATAGCTTGAACCTGCCAAGCCCCCATAGGGCCAGTATGTAGGAACTGAACATGAGAACTACCATGCCCCCCATAAGGGCCAACATGGAGTCATCATGTACCAAAGAATATCATGTCTTCACTACTATAATGGAGTGGAATTCATGAATGTAACTTAATAACAATGAGTTGTTAATTATAAGAGATAAGGCATGGATAGGGAACAAGACAAGTGCTCTATTAAGTATGCCACTTTGGCGGATGTCAAAGTCCTGCCACTAAAGCCAAGAAGGCTAAAGTTCCACTCTTGGGCTTAGTATGAGTAGCTGAGTCAAACCTATCATGTCCTTATCCCTATGTGTTGATAGTAATAGAAATATTGAAATTGAATTATGAATTTACTATATGCTTGGTTAACCCTAACAATGATATTGGTTTATATGTATATATGCATGCACTTGTGTTTTCTATGTGATGAATGCATGGATTATATTCAAGAACATAAGGAAGAAATAACCACCTGTAAGTCATCTTCCTAACCCTAATTTATCATAATTGTGATTGTAGGGTTTAATCTAGGGTAAATCTAGAAGGGAACATTACAAAATTGATAATTTAGGGTAAAATTAGTATTGTTCCTAGAAGGGGACATTACACTTGGATATGCTTTACCTACCTGATTAAAATTTATGTGTCCCAAGCTTTGTGATCTTCTATTTATTTTATATATCATATATAATATCTAATACTTATTATTGTATACTATATTTTATATTATGTTAATTATTTAATATATTTTTAAAAACTAATTTAATATTAAAATCATAGATTTATATTTGATATTATATATTAAATATTGACATATATTTTTTATTTTATTGTCCATAAATATATTAGTATTAGTTTTTAATTGGTATAGTTTCGAGTACCAACATTTTTCTATAAATTATATAGTTGAAGTTTAGATGCTCAAATCGAGTATTTTCTTAGATATAGAGTAAACAATCACATAGTTAAATATATGGGGATTCCAAAATTACTATAAATTTTGTTAAACATGTATAGTGTAAGTGAGTGTCTAGTCAACAATTGGTGAGCAACATTAATAAAATTAAGGAAATTTTCATTTAAAAAAATTGGACCAAATTCAAATATTCTATAATAAGGATTGCTAACCAAATGACAAATTAGGGAGTCAAACTTGAAGCTAGATCACTTTGCATTGTAATTTTTATATTTTAATCAATATTATGAATTATATTATAAATTTATATGTGGTCATGATGCTCTTTGCAATGCACTTTTTCCCTATCAGAATTTAAATTTGGTATTGCCTTTGCAATATTTGTTTAAGTTGTATTTTAAATTGATAGATTTAGATCACATCTAGAAAGTAGAAATCAATACCAAATATGTGGGTTTATAACTTGGTCTCCTTTCTCTCCACCTTAAATCCAGTAGGAATGACCTTTAAAAGTTGCATGATAAATGGTTTCAACCATGGTGAAAAAAGGGTATTTTGCAAGTAATTGTTATCTTGATATTTTTATCATGATGTGAATGCCATGAAAAATACATATATGATACATAACATTACTACTTTAAATTTAGATAGGGAAATTTAAATTTTATTTCTCAGTTTTTCATTAGTATTTTATTTGTATAAATAGTTTATTTATTTTATGACAAATCCCAAACAAAAAAGTATTAATTAATGAAGTCCATTTATTTCCTAAGTATTGAACGAACTAGTGTTCACTAAAGGAGCTCAAATTACTAAACAATGTAAAGGTGTAGATTCATTCCCAAGAGCTTGGAGTGTATGTACATTGTCATGTATAAGAGATATTTGAGCCATTTTAGGAATTTTTACATATTTAATTTTAATTATTTTTTGTTGCTTTGGGATAAGGATTTTATTTGTTTCTATAAGGAATTATAGGTACAACAATGAGAATATTAGATGTGCTAACATTCAAACTTAAAACCTACTTGTGATTAGTGAGATTTTCCATCACTAAGACACTTGCCCTTTCATGATGGAAACTTTCAAATTCTATTAGATGTATTTCAATTCAACCACACCCTCTAAAATAATCCAACCATAGTTACCAGTTGTCAAGTAGGCAAAAAAGAGATCAAACAAAAGCCAATGAACAACAACAAAATAATCCAAACATGTTAAAACTCTACAAGATACTTGTAACAAATTTTACAATTTCTTATAAAAAATTATCAGTGTGCCCATTGAACCTATAGGTCCAATTGCTAGTTTATATATTTTAGCCGATAGCTCTCTTATAAGTAGGCTTTCACGTTGTCTAATGTCAGGAAATTTTTTAAACTCGTCAATTTTTCTCACGCCGGGAAAAAATCATGTCAGAAAAAGTCTCATGTTGTTGAAATGCCCCCCACTGGAGGTGGATACTCTAAAAATGGTTGAAAGAAAATAACTCAGGCTAGCATATCAAATTGCAAGATTTGAGGTGAGCTGAAGGGGAGCATGAATAGAAAACAAAAGAATTGCTTTCTAGAATTGATCCAAGGCCATGGAGGAAATCTTTTCTTTTAAAAGGTATTTGCATCACTTCTTTGTTGTTCTAGCACACAACTAAAATCTATTTGTTGCAATTTCATTAAGCACAGAAAACTGAAACCCCGTTACTGCCTTTTTAAATGTCCCAGGTCTAACATCTTAAGCTTGACCATAATCTCTCCATTGGGATCAACCAATATATGTTATCTTACTTCCAAAGGAACATGCTTCAACATCAGGAAACCATACTCTATGTGACTATTAATAAATCCCTTGCGCCCCTGAAGTTGCAAGTGCTAGTTATTATTGTGTATATATATATATATATATGTATGTATATGTATATATGTATATATGTATATATGTATATATGTATATATGTATATATATATATATGTATATATGTATATATATATATATATATACATATATACATACATATATACATATATATGAGAAAGGTCTCAATAGATAAGCATGTACCAATGATTGTTATGGTGCTGCCCCCATAGACCTTCATTTAAGTATATTGAAAGAATTAGTAATTGAGAAATAATATACTAGTAAAAATTTAATAAGGAACAAATACATGTGTAACTATACTTTTCACAAGTCACATTAAAGAAACATCCAATCATATGGTGACACATAAGGTAAGTTTCTTTAGGGGTGTTTATGAACAACTTGGTGAAGGCGTAGTTGATTTGGCTACATCATTGATACTCAGAATGCTAAACAATAGATTTAAACTTGGTGAAAGCATAGTTGATTTGGCTACATCATTGATACTTAGAACCCTAAACAATAGATTTAAGCTCTTAATTCAAATACAAAGATATGTTAATTTTTTTGTGAAAATCTAATGTATCATTTAAGAGCTTGACGTGCATCAAATTAGGGTGTGTGAGTACTGAGTCCTCTCCCCTAAAGTGTGATTCGAGGGATAAAATATGATTTGAAATGTTGATTTAGATTTTGAATCTTTTGGGATGTGATTTTGAGTTGGCATGATCATTTCAGTTACTTTATTTAATTAAAGAGTTATCATATTTAGTTTAGAATTATTTAAGAATTATTTTATTTTATTTACATTGTTTACTTTATTTTTATTTGATGATAAATTTTTATTTTTATTCACTTAAGAGTTATTTTATTTTTGATAAAGGGTAATAAGGTTTTGAAAGGGTTCCTACCCTCTTACATAAGCCAAGTGCCCCTCAAGCACCAAAAACGACATAAGGTTGAAATAAAATAGATACAAAACCCAACAACCCTACAAAATCAGATAGTCCTCAAACTCATTCTACAACCCTTCAATCCCTTCACCAAAAATTGAGGATGTAAGGTTGAAACTTTAGGAGGGCCTTTCTTCCTCTTCTGAACAAGTTTCCAGGAAATGTTACCATCCTCCACCACTAGGCAAGAAGCTGAAGGGGAAGATCTAACTTCCAATAGCTCATTATAAGGCTCGACCAATATCCCAAGAGGAGGCATAGGAAGGGAGGCAACCTTTGTAGCCAAAACGAAGATCTTAAAAGGTGAAAGAGAAGTGTCTTGAGTTAGACCAAATGAAGCTTTCTCGATACACACAAAAAGATCCAAAACAACAGCTAGAACACTTGGCGAAGGATCAATAGGAGCAAGTGCAACTAGAATAGAAGGATCTCCTGAACTAAGGATTTATTTATAATTTATTTTATTTACTCAAAAGTTATTTTTACTTTAGAAATATTTAAGAATTATTTTATTTTTATTAATGAAGAATTATTTTATTTACTTAGGAGTTATTTTATTTAATTGAATCATTTAATTTTACTTTAGAACTATTTAAGAATTATTTTAATTTATTTACTTCAAAGCTGTTTTATAGTTTTAGTTTTTGGTTATAGTTTTCTAAAAGTGAGTCTAAGAAGAAGTGGAAGGGTATAAAAAATGGGAGTATATATTTGAGAAAAAGAGAACCCAAGGGTTAGGCATGCTTATAGATGTTGTTTCATTGCTAGGTGAGAATTTCCACCAATGGAGTTAAGTGACCAGGTGAAGAAACAACATTTTAAAATTTTAGAATCTGGGTATATGCACAAATATGAGGGGCCAAAAAGTCACCACATGACTTTTTGGTCCCATAAAAGTCATAATGTAAGTGCGTTATAATGTACTCATGATATGGCTTGATATTATCGAGCCTAAGGCTCAGTAATACTGAGCCATAATGCTATCACATTTTATAAATACAAAACTCTCTATCTATCTCTCTCTCTCTCAAGCAGTCACCCTCCCTCCCTCCCTCTCCCTCTCTCTCTCTCTCCCTCTAGAGAGAGAGAGGGAGCAAGAGAGCTAGAGTGAGAGAGAGGGAGCAAGAGAGCCAGTGAGAGAGAGAGAGGGATAAAGAGAGCCAGAGAGAGAGGAGGGTGGGTTGCTTAGGTTTAGGGGCATTATTTAGGGTTTATGAGTTTAGCATTGCTCAAGTTTATGGTTTATGGTTTATGGTTTAGGGTTGCTCGGCTTGAGGGTTTAGGATTTCAAGAGAGATAAAGAGAGGGGACAGATAGATATTGGGAGAGATAGAGGAGACAGAGGGGAAAGATAGGGAGATAGAGTGTGAGGGACATATCCAGAGACATAAGGAGAGAGATTAAGAGGTAGAGGGACAATAGGGATAGGGAGATAGGGAGATATAGGTTTAGGCTTCCTTGGGTTTAGGGTTTAGGGGTTTGGGGTTTGGGGTTTAGGGTTTAGTGGTTTAGGGTTTCTCAAGTTTAGGGTTTAGTGTTTAGGGGTTAGGGGCATTATTTAGGTGTTAAGGTTTAAAGGTTTAGAGAGAGAGGACTGATAGGGATGTATAGAGGAGACCGAGGGGAGAGATAGGGAAATAAAGAGTGAGGGACATGGCTAGAGACATAGCTAGAGAGTTTGAGAGGTAAAGGGATGATACAGATATGGAGATTAGGGAGAGATAGGGAGATAGAGGTTTAGGGTTGCTTAGGTTTAGGGTTTAGGAGAGAGAGAGAGAGAGAGAGAGAGAGAGAGAGAGAGAGAGAGAGAGAGAGAGAGAGAGAGAGAGAGAGAGAGAGAGAGAGAGAGAGAGAGAGAGAGTTTCTTGGATTTAGTGTTTAGGGTTTAGGGTCATTATTTAGGGTTTATGAGTTTAGGGTTGCTCAAGTTTAGGGGTTAGGGGTTAGGGTTTAGGAGAATTATTTAGGATTTAGGGGTTTAGGGTTTAGGGTTTAGGGTTTAGAGAGAGATAGAGAGAGGGGGCCAATAGAGATTGGGAGAGATAGAGGAGACAGAAGGGAGATAGAGGTTTAGGGTTTAGGGGTTTAGGGTTTCTCAGGTTTATAGTTTACGAGTTAGGGGTTAGGATTTAGGGGCATTATTTATGGTAAGGGGTTAAGGTTTAGAGGTTTAGGGTTTAGAGAGAGATAGAGGACTAATAGGGAGTTATAGAGGAGAATGAGGGGAGACATAGGGAGATAGAGAGTGAGGGACATGGCTAGAGACATAGGGAGAGAGATTGAGAGGTAGAGGGACAATAAAGATAGAGAGATAGAGATTTAGGGTTGCTTGAGTTTAGGGTTTCTTGAGTTTAGGGTTGCATGTCAAAAGTAGTCTCTCCCTCTCTCTCTCTCCCTCCCTCCCTCCCTCCCTCTAGAAAGAGAGGGAGCAAGAGAGCCAGAGCGAGAGAGAGGGAGCAAGACAACTAGTGAGAGAGAGAGAGGGAGAAAGAGATCTAGAGAGAGATGTTTTAGTTCACCATAATGTGAGCATATTATAACATGCTCACATTATGTGAATTCACATAATGCTAGTGCGTTATGCTTTGGATTGGAAATTACCAAGCCTAAGGCTTGGATTTGTAGGCTTCCAACCCAAAGGCTTGAACTAAGTTTAGGTCATCCAAGGATATGTTTTTCCCAATTCTAACAAAAACCACATAATCTGGAGTATGCTCCCCATCAGGATTGCACTTTTTTCAATGAAAATTTAAAAAACATACCACCATAATCTTAAGCTCTTTGTTAGCTATCCAACAATATAATTTTTTTCATGTTTTGAGTATGTTAATGGTTTCATCTTTAATTTCTTTTGTTAGTGTATCTATTTTTTGTTAAAAACCAGTGTTTGATATTTTTGACTTTTTTTAACTATTCATCAAAATTTCAAATAAGTTACATTTTTAGAAACTAGACTCCATTCTACACATATTCAAATAATAATTTAATTATTTTTCAAAAATTTTAGGGTGGGGCATGCTCAATTTTCTATTTTTCAGGATATGTCCACTTTGAAAATTAGTAAAAAATCAATTTTCCATGAAAAAATTATCAAAAAATCAAGGATAAACTACATGGTGTTAGCTAATTTCTCACTAAAGCAATTTTTGAAATACTAAAAAAAAGTTAACATTTTAGTGTTGATAACTGAGAGGGGGGGGGTGAATCAGTTATCCTAATTATTTCCCTTATTGAACTTTCCTTTTAATTGAAGCAGCATAAAATCAAACACAAAACATTAACCATGAAATAAGAAACACATGACACAGTATTTTTGACGTGGAAACCCTGTTAAGGGAGAAAACCACGGGGTGATTAACCCAAGAATTATTCTCTGTTAGAAGAATAGGAAATTACAAAAATGGCACTTGCCAATTAGGGCTCACTGCCCGAGCACACTGCTCACAAGAGGCTCACTGCCTACAAGAAGACACACTGTCTTACAAAGTGATAAGAATCACAGTCTTGAACTGATTGGAAGCATCTGCATATGCTGGAGTTCAGTTCCGGTTAGGTTCAGTATACTGATCTGCTGCACTTCATCTTTCCTCTGTTCTTTAGTCTGCTATCCTTTCACATACCGGATCTTTCTTGCTACTTCTGCTCTACTCTGGACTTCTTCGCATATCCTTTCACACATTTTTCACACCCTTTACAACTAAATCCATCCTCTATATATATCCGCACAAGTAATTTCATCACCTTTCTAGTCGGCATCCGGAACAGTCTAGTTTCTTACAAACTTAGTTCTGTCGGCTGAATCCTTGCTCACCAAGCAATGCGGATCAAGCATATACTTGTAGATATCATCAATTATGTCGGCCAAACATTATTCATGCCTCCGCAACCTTTATCATCATCTGTAACACATCCGGAAAGTAGTCTGATACTCTGTCAGTCAGTTCTTCCTCTGTTTTCACTGTCTCTCAGGAATCCGGTACTCAACTATTCATATCTTTTTCCTTGTCCATCTCCGGAGGCTAAATCCTTGGAATATACCACTCAAGATAGTCCTCTTGACTTCCCCAGATCCGCACTGTACCAAGACACTTCCTCTGAGAGATCCGGACCAATCTGTCGGACCTTGCCACATGCTCTGTTCTTGTTCACCGGACCACAACAATCTTCAATCTGACTTCCGGTAGAGACATATCATGACTTGCGGATATGTGGGATGACCTTTGTTGCCATCAATGACAACAACCATGAATCCATATAGTGTCTCTTGCCAACAATCTCCCCCTTTGGCATTGATGGCAACACTTAGTGAAAAATGACTAAGTGTTTACACTATGCTCCCCCTTTGCTGATGCTCTGTCTTTATATACAATTTCCGGAACTCCCCCTGAGTTGGATTCCTCATTTTTCACTGCTCCTCACTCCCCCTTTGACATCAATGGCAAAGGGTAGGGTCCGCACACCAAAATTTTCAAAAATTTTCTATATATAGCCGCATATTTACATACTCACATATACTGCAGAATGTCTGCAAAGGATGTCTGCAGTTGAACCATTTCAGTAGCCCAACTTAGCTTCATTCTGTCCAAGATTGAAATGTGACCACTCAACAAAAATGCAAAAGCTTCTGCCCGCCTGAGATCTGTCAGATCTTTTGTATGGGCGGTGGTCTGGGCATCACTGATGGCCTCATGCATAGTTTCCAACTTAGGGACTATAATCCTTCTAAGTTCTCCCATCCGGTTGGTAATGTTCTTCCTCTCCTTCTCAAGATTCTTTATTTCATTCAAGACTGCAATAGTCTGACATTCTTGATTTATTATAGAGGAAGAGAGAGGATCAAAACTTTGAGATAAGCTTTGAAGCTTGTCCTGTTCCTCTTTTATTTTCTTGTCAATTGCTGCTGTTGCCTTTGACCAAGATATACAAAATTTGTAGATGTCACCGCCATCCTTAAGAGCATTTTCTAAGCTCTTTATTCCAATGCTTACAATCTTCCTATCCTTAGAGATTAATTCTAATATTTCAGAAAATCTCTTATCCAAAAATTCCTTCCGGACCTTTTCTTCAGCTGATTTTTCTAGAGAATTAAAATGTGTATCAATACTGCTGACTAAGGTTTTTAGATTACCGGAAGTGGAGGCTGTCGGATCTATCTGGATTGATGGCATGATCTTTACAAGTACTCCGGAAGCAGCCTCTATCAACTCACAGTCTTCCATATGAGACTTCAGGAGCTTTTCATTTGCCTTGGCATTTGCAAATGAAGCTATCTTCATTGTTTGTACCGGAGAGAGAGAGTCAAAATCAAATGGACCTTTTAGAAGCTCCGGTTCATCAATCTCTAGAGTTTCTTTGCTCAAAAATTGTTGAACAGTTTGTGCAGTGTCTCTTGCCGGAGACAGATGTTTCTTTTCTTCTGCAGTCTTAGAACTGTCAACCTCTTTGTCTGTCACCACTGCTTCCTTCTCCTGCAATTGCTCTTCTTCTTTGGATCTGGAGACTGTAGGGGAAACCGGAGGAGAGATGCTTGCTTGTTCATGGGCCACTTCTTCTGGAGCAGAGGGTCCCAAGTCCTCACTTGTCTGTTCAGGGCTCACTTCTTCCGGAACAGAAGATTCCAAATCAGCAGCTGTTTCTGCACCTAAGTCCTCTACAACAGGAAGATTGAACCTTTTGAAGGCCTTCCGGAGGATCTCTTCTGTCTCTTGTGCCACTTTTTCAGTCTCACCAAGCATGAGCTGATTCATCCTGGCTTTACTTCTGAACTCATCTTTGCAGTCCTTGAAGATCATGTTCATTGTCTTGGGATCAATTTGAGGATATAGCTGAATAGCTATCTGCTCCCGGATCTCAAGATCTTTGGCATGAGCATTATTCTTTCTTACTTCCATTTCCTTCTCTAGGCTTTTAGGAATGAGAGATATGATCTCAATGAAAGCCTTATTGTATGTGTTCAGATATTTAACTGTGGCTTCCTGCAGAGTCTTTTGGTCTGCCTCACTGAAGTCATTATAGGATTCAGTCATTGGTTGAAGGTTTCCATCCACCGTGACCGACTTGATTATGCTCTCTAGTGACAGAGTGGGCTTTTCAACAGTTACCTCTGCCATTTCATCCTTGTCTTGGCCTGTGGAGGGCTTACCGGATCCTTTCTTCTTCTGTTTCTTTACTTCTCTTACTTCCTCATCTGATTCTGTTTCCTCTTCATCCTTTTGGCTTTCATAAGCCCTTGATGCTTTTGTCTTGGATCTTTTACCGGATGCCTGGACTTCCGGTTTTGAGCTTTTGGTTGTGGAAGGTGCAGATCTCTTTGATGATCTGGTCCGGGTGGGGGTTTCAACCGGAGCACTTTCTTTGCTTTTCTCTTCTTCCTCAGCCTTTCTCCTCTTTTCCCGGCTGGCATCAAGTGCCTCTTTTGAGATGCCTAGGCCTTGAGCAATGTGCTCTACTTCTTTTCTCACTTTTCTCTTAATCTCAGGTTCCCTGAGTTCTACATGTAATTTCACACTCAGCTCCTCAAAGGTTCCAAACCTTTCTGCCTTAGGATCTTTGGGCTGACTTAGCATGTGTTGAACATGCAGCTCTACTATCTGTTCATCAACTTCATACCCCATGGGCATGATCCAGACAGTCCTTGGCTCCACTGCCTCCATTAGGCACTGATCAGTGTCAACCATAAAGCATACTGAGTCCTTGTATTTCTCAATGAGAGACTGGGGAATTCTCTCTCTTGCTTGCATCATGCTCTGAAAGTTTTTGAAGTATCCCCATAGAGCTGTATTTCTCGCTTTTGCATCCCCAAGTCCATGCAAATAGTCTCTTATCTGGACTGCAACAGGTTTGTCATTCTGCCATACCCATCCACTTGTTCCGGGTAGCTCATTCATGAAGTAAAAGAATAGACATACAATGAGAGTACCATACTTAAAGGAGTTCTTCTTATCTTTCTTGATTTTCTGTACATTTTCCATTAATTGGCTTAGTAGTAGTTCACAAAGATCAAAATCTGCATTCTTTCTTAGCATTTCATATGCTGTGTATATTGCAGTTCCGGATACAGAATTCTCCCTGCTGGAGTGATAGATCTTGTATCCTATTATCATTGATGCATATTTGATATCCGGATCCGAAATATCTTCAATGGTCATTGCCCTCTTATCATATTTTGATCCGGTGGCCTCAGTTACAACGTTGTTCTTGACAGATTTGAGGATAGGTACCCCCCGGAAGAGTATAGACCAGTTACTGCTCTAATTGCTTCTTTTGTGATCTTACAGGGTCTATCTAGCCAAAGGAAGTTGTCATGCATCCTGCTCAGTACATACCGGACCCATTCATCTTCTTCAAAGCTAGGGAAATGAATGAATTGCTCAAATTGTTTCTTCTGGATACCCTTATACTCTGGTTTGAGCTCAAAAGCATTGTCTATCAGTTGCTTGTGATAGAGGTCTCTTAATTTGAATTCCCCAAATTCCTCAATGTTTGCGTGTATGTAAACCCTAATATCTTCAGTATGTAAGACTCCGTGGGGAACACTAGAGAAGGCTCCTAGTGGATCTACCTCCAATGATTTGTAGGGATGTTTCTTGAATGAGGGGCGAGGTCTATCAGAGATCTTAACTATGTTTGGAGTAGCCATTCTTCAAAGATTTGCAGTGAGGCAATGAAAAACGAAGAATACCTTATGCACCTTCGGTTTGCACGGAGTGGTTGGATTGATTTCTTTATGCAATAGCTTCGGCAGGAGATCCTTGGTGTGCTTGATGAACCTTGTTGCAGAGCTCCACTATTCGCTTCTTCTCAAGTGTAGAATGAGCAGATAACTTTTGAGAAATCCCTTATATTGCTCCGCAAACCCTAATATCTGTCTGCAATAAATGCTTCACCTGCATTATTCCGGTTTACCATGTCTGGACAGCTTGGAGTATCCCGGATTAGTCCTGATCACTGAATATCATCCGGATCTTTAAATCATGAATAAATCTAGGTAACATATTACAAGAACATCCCAAACACTCTGTCCAATCCGCAAGACAAGATCGTGCACTTCAGGATCTCTCCGGACCTTTTTGTAATCCTTTATCATACCGGAGCACCTCCCTGAACAGGTCTAACTTAATCGAACACAGCTTCTTCATAACTCCATGCGGACCTCTGAAAACTTGACTGAAGCATCTCAGGACTTATATCTACAAACCCTTTAATCCGCATCTTGTGCCACATCCGGCACAACTTGTTTGGCTGGGGGAACAGAATCTTCTTTGAGTCTCCCCCTGAGCCTGAGCTCACTTTTTAATTTCCAGAAGAAGTATTAGCACCAGAATCTGGTGCGGATCCAACCTCTACATTCTCTGAGCTTTTCTTCACCCAAATCTTGCTCATCTGATTCCTAACTTCATCCGCATTCATCTTTTGTTTACCCTTGTCTTGATTCTGATTATACACCGGACCTCTTTTGTCCTGATTCTTGTTTCTGCAGACTTTAGCATTATGACCGGACCTATTGCAGATTTGGCAAATAACATTTCTTTGCATATTTAACTGATATCCCCTTGATCTGCATTGATTAGCCATATGACCTACTCTATTGCATGTAAAGCATCTACCTTTGAATGATTTGTTTACTTGCATAATTCTGCATTCATGGGATTTGTGTCCATACCTTTTGCAGTTGAAGCACTGTCCGGAGAAGGATGAATTAATCTGATTCATTCTCATTCTGCACTGATTAGCTTTGTGACCAAAATGGTTGCAGCTGTGGCAGTATCCATTGAAGGATGGATATTTTTGAGCATTTGGCTGTCTTACCGGAGGTCTTCTAGGCCTGCTCCTTGGATTTTCTGATCCAAGATTCCTCTGACCGGATCCGGAGCTTTCTCCTTTCTCATATCCCAAACCATACTTGTCATCAGTCCTCTTTTGACTTCCAAGAAGAACTTCAAGTTGAGCAGAACTTATCTTGAATTTCTCTTTATATTCATTTGCTGTTTGAAGATCTCTTTTGAGAGAGGTAATTTGATCCTCAAGTTTTTCTTCATTATCTTTGGCATCTTCAAGATCAGATTCAAGATGTCTGATAATCCTGTCCATCTGGTGGCATTCTTCTGATTTTTCCTTAAGAGATTGTCTTAGATTGTCTTCAGCCTTTCTTTTTTCTTCAATCTCTTGAGTGAACTTTATAGTTCCTGATTCCATTTCATGTCTTAACATAATGACTTCTTTTGATAACTTTTCACATAACTTGGTTTGCTCAGTCAATTCTTCATTTGTATTGCTTTCTTCACTTTGTCTTGCCAACTGTTGGAGCAGCTCCTTTCTCTTTTTCATAGAGAGACTTAATTTGTCTTTTAATTCCCTCATGAATTCATCAGCCTGTTTGAGTCTTTCTCTTAATTCACTAACTTCAGAATTTGACTGTTCAAGATCCTCAAGGGCAGTCTTGAGTTGCTCCTTTAAACCATATGCATCCATTTGAAATCCCAGATCTTCCTCAAGCTGTTAGGCTCTATTAGGAGGAACTTGGCTCTGATACCAATTGTTGATAACTGAGAGGGGGGGGGGTGAATCAGTTATCCTAATTATTTCCCTTATTGAACTTTCCTTTTAATTGAAGCAGCATAAAATCAAACACAAAACATTAACCATGAAATAAGAAACACATGACACAGTATTTTTGACGTGGAAACCCTGTTAAGGGAGAAAACCACGGGGTGATTAACCCAAGAATTATTCTCTGTTAGAAGAATAGGAAATTACAAAAATGGCACTTGCCAATTAGGGCTCACTGCCCGAGCACACTGCTCACAAGAGGCTCACTGCCTACAAGAAGACACACTGTCTTACAAAGTGATAAGAATCACAGTCTTGAACTGATTGGAAGCATCTGCATATGCTGGAGTTCAGTTCCGGTTAGGTTCAGTATACTGATCTGCTGCACTTCATCTTTCCTCTGTTCTTTAGTCTGCTATCCTTTCACATACCGGATCTTTCTTGCTACTTCTGCTCTACTCTGGACTTCTTCGCATATCCTTTCACACATTTTTCACACCCTTTACAACTAAATCCATCCTCTATATATATCCGCACAAGTAATTTCATCACCTTTCTAGTCGGCATCCGGAACAGTCTAGTTTCTTACAAACTTAGTTCTGTCGGCTGAATCCTTGCTCACCAAGCAATGCGGATCAAGCATATACTTGTAGATATCATCAATTATGTCGGCCAAACATTATTCATGCCTCCGCAACCTTTATCATCATCTGTAACACATCCGGAAAGTAGTCTGATACTCTGTCAGTCAGTTCTTCCTCTGTTTTCACTGTCTCTCAGGAATCCGGTACTCAACTATTCATATCTTTTTCCTTGTCCAACTCCGGAGGCTAAATCCTTGGAATATACCACTCAAGATAGTCCTCTTGACTTCCCCAGATCCGCACTGCACCAAGACACTTCCTCTGAGAGATCCGGACCAATCTGTCAGACCTTGCCACATGCTCTGTTCTTGTTCACCGGACCACAACAATCTTCAATCTGACTTCCGGTAGAGACATATCATGACTTGCGGATATGTGGGATGACCTTTGTTGCCATCAATGACAACAACCATGAATCCATATAGTGTCTCTTGCCAACATTTAGGGGGAGCACACTAGACGCTATGTTATGTTTTTTTTGAGAAAAACAAGACCAATTTGTGTGCTGCCCCTTTTTGAACCCCTTAATCTTGACCATTTTTGAAAAAAAAAATAGTAGTTTAGAAACTAGATTTAGAGCACTACGATTCTTGTTTTTGTTGTATCTTCAAATTTTGAGTGTAACTATCTTCAATTTCTCATCCAACATCAGTCTTTCCTTATTTTAGAAAAAAAGCATGGCATCTTAAGACCCCCTTTTGGTCCCTCATCTTTGTACACTTACCCATCTTGGGAATGTTTGTGCATCATGCTCATGTCCCAAGAAAATTCTTCAAGATTTTAGCATGTGTTCTTAGAATAAAAAGAAAGATAAGAATGTGATATAAAATTTGGCTAACCTCGGTGAAGTGGGAAAATAGGGCACGATTAGGCTCAAGTGGCCCTAAAATATGTTGTGGGAGAAAACATCAAAATGGGTCAAAACAAAATGTGAAATTGCGAGGATACACAATTTTCTACATTAGAATATGATATGCCACTTCTTTATTTTCAATTTTTTTTATCTCTATTATTTAAATAAGTTTTCATATTATGTTTCCAAGGAAGTTTTAAGTTCATATAGATTGCTATAAGTCACATATGTAAATCTGGATAACTACCATCACTAGTATTAAAAAAAGAGTGAGGAACTATTTTATTCACTTAAGAGGTTTTTTTTCTTTCTTACAATAATGTATTTCACTATAGACACTTGAAATTGACCATGTCACTTTTATCACCTTGTTGACGCCACCTTATGACACTTTGCAACACTATTGTCCTAAGAGTCTCGTTTACCATATCCCTTCCTCAAATTAATTAAATAAATTATATTTATTTAATTAATCCATTCCCTCCATCACCTAAATTAAATAGATTATATTTATTTAATTTATCCATTTTATCCCTTTTAGCCAAAATTAATTGAATAAATCTTATTTATTTAATTAATTTATCCTCCTATTATCCCCTCTCCAATAATAAATTATATAATTTAATTATTGAGAGTCACATGACTACCTTGTCCTTATCCTCATCCACTTGTCACAATCAATAAATGAGTGTCACAAAAATTAAATGAGTTTTTCATATCCACCATCCATTTCATACTACATCTCTCAATCCTAGCTATTCACATAAGGATAAGCCCTAGAAGCTTCCTTTGTTGCCCTAGAAATCCTTATCCTTGCCCTAATGTGCTCTCAACCAATTCTAACCATTGATTTAATCTTTTAATCCTATCCCTTCATTCATCATATCTAACCTCTATAAATTAAGCCTCAACCAAACCATTTGAACATCACATCTTTATACACCACCATGATGTCAAAATCATCCTAGCTCTTCCATTATCATCCATTATCATTATCTAGTTGTTATGCTGCAGAATTGAGAAACCAACATATCAACATCATTACCAAATATCATATGATTGATTATCATTTTCATTATATCTCTTAGTCCTTTGATCCCTAGATGAGGTGTTGTTCAAGTATGGAATAGGTACCTTCATGGTGTATTATTTCCTTATTTGATTCCATATTTCTACACATACATTTTTGGCATGCCTAGTGGGACCCACTTCCTTGATTTGACCCTTTTTGGGAAGAAGTTTCATCATTTTGCCTTGCAGGTTGCAGATCCATGCCTACGATTGTTAATCTGCACCTATGTTATGACTCTGCACCTCTGTTTGATGATCCTGAGCTCCTCTTTCTTGGATTAGCACCCTTGCAAGCTAAATTAGCACCATTGCATGCCAGATTAGTGCCTACGCTTGCGGGCCTCATTTATAGAATCTGACTATTAGGTTTTGTGTCTTTTCATTTCCAGTTTGTAGATCTGGTCTTATTACTACTTGAAAGTATGTTTTGTAGGGTTTTAATGTCATTTTAGGGTTCATTTTGTCCTCTGTCATAGATTAGCACCCTTGCTTCACAATTTAGTGCCTGTGCTTGTGGGCCTCATTTCTAGAATCTAACTTTTTAGTTTTTTGTGGTTTCATTTCTACATTTTGGATCTGGTCTTATTTTTTCCTGACAGTGTGTTTTGCAGGGTTTTATGTCATTTTAGGGTTCATTTTGGCCTTTGTTATAGATTAGTACCCTTGCCTTGTAGATTAGTGCCCTTTCTTTGTAGATCAATGCCCTTGCTTCACATATTAGCACCTTTGCTTGGGCAGGGTTTCTGACATTCTTGTTTGGTTTTCTAAAAACTAGACTTACTTTACATCAATTTTCCATAAGTAGTTTCTAGTTTCTGGTAGATTTGACCCTCTATTTTGTAGATCTAAGTTCACAACATGACTCTGTGCCCATGTTTCCTAGATTAGTGCCCTTACCGTGCAAATTAGAGCCCTTGCACTATAGATCAGTGCCCTTGCTTCACATATTAGCACCTTTTCTAGGAGGTATCACATTTTTAGTTTTCTGATTTCTAATTACCTCTAAATCCATCCCCTTAGCTATATTTTTGTGCTTTTGCTTGATTTTCATATTTTAGCTAAAATTTTGGGGTTGTTTTAGAGCTAACATATTTGTGTGCCTTGTTTACGCTTGTCAAATATCATATCTCAAACTACTAACAAGTTTGTTGTAGGTTTTCACTTGTCAAAGACATATCATTTGAAACTTTGTGGTTTCATTTGTATTTGCTTTGCTTGGTGGATTTGAGTGTGATCTAGAGTGTGTATGCTCTTCCCTTGCACTTAGTGTGATCTTGGGATTAAAAACATCCTTGAGCCACATTCAACTTTACACACACACACACACACACACACATCTTTTTATCTAAGGGTTAATGAATCTTATTTTATCGACCATGGGTTTGAATTAAGATTCATCATATTGATGTGCTTTAGGTAGTGTGATGAGACCTATTTGAACCAGTTTTCATAGGATAACTTCAATGGGTTCTCCCAAAAGATTAAATTTATGTCTTTGGGTTGAATCTTGTCATGGTTGTTCTCGAGGAGTTGAAAGGGTATTTTTAACTAGTTGTATATTGATAGGTGTTTGGGCATTTTGAATGTATTTGGCATCCACAACACCTTCATTGAAAACATTTTTATTCTTGGACCATTGGATTGTTGAGGATTGTCTTTGGTTTCTTTGAAAAATTTTACTCGACCTTTAGCAATAAGGGCCTTTTCGATGTTCATTCCCTTAGATATGATTTCCTCAAAATAATTTGCACATTGGCTTTGTGGATGAAAACCTATCTCTTGGTTTAGGTTTTGAATGAAAATATTGACCAATTGTTTCTCAGGAATAGGCCAAGGGAATTTGCTAGCCATATTCTACCAACATTGTAGGAATGAGATGAAATTTTCTCCATTACGTTGCTTGTTGTTACATAAATCGGTCACAGACACTTTATGTTCTATGTTGTAAGAGAAATGAATTACTAATTGCTGAACTAACTCATTGAAGGTCTTGATGGCTATTTGTAAGTGAGAAAACCATTCTATAGCTTTCCCTCTAAGACTATGGGGGAAGAAGTGCATAAGATATGTAACATTGTGGGCTACCTTGAGATAAGCAACATAGAATTCCCTAAGATGTTCTTTTGGATTCCCTTTGCCTTTGTATTTATCAAATTTAGGCATTTCAAAATTATGAGGAAAGGGGATCATAGGGATATATCTATCAAAAGGATAAGAGAAAACATCCTCGAAAGAGAAATTTTTCTTAGGGTGCCCTAGGTTGATATCATAGATTTGTTTTTGTAGATATGAAAATTCCTAACCCCATTTTGATGTAGTATTTCGAGGAGCTTGAAGACTTTGATAGTTTGACAATGGTCGTTGTGATATTAGAGGTGGATTGGTAAATGAATATCAATTGGATGTTTGAGGTTGTGACATAGATGGGGAATTAGTTATAGCTGCATATGAATAGGGGTTGGAAGTTTAGGGTTGTGAAGTGAGGAATGGATTAGTTACAGATGAATATGAATATCGGTTGGAAGTTTGGGGTTGTGATGAAATGAATGGATTAGAAACTTGAGATTGTGATGAGGGGAATGATAATGGCCTAGAAGCTTGGGGTTGTGAAGTGAAAGGAATATTAGGTTGAGTTATGGATGACATGGTTGGGTTAATTTGTGGGATAGATGATAGAACACTAGAAGTAAAAGGGGTCAAAGGATGTGGGCGGTTGGTAGAGAGGGTTAATGAATTGGTTAGTGAATGGCATGGAAGAAGTGTTAAAAGATGGTGGTGTAGTTGTGGTAGAAATGATAAGTGCTTAAGAATATTTACCGACCATTAAGCATATGGCCATCAAAGTGAACACATTTTAGGTCTATTGATGATGATATATAGATGGTAGAAGACTATATAGAAATGATTGCAATATCCTTTTTAAAATATGTGTGGTGTTTTTTGTTTTGACATAGAATGAATAAAACAACTTAATTATCCTTAAAATTCATATCATACAAACCACAACAAATCTTAGTGTTGGCCTCAGACTAAGTGACATTTGAAAATTTGTCCTTAAAAAGGATTTTCTCTAACTATATTGTTTGTACTGGTAAAATGAAATATTTTTTTCTCTTATTTATTCTTCACTGAATGCTTGTGGCCTAAGAATTCCAAAAGCTCAAAGGGTTATTGATCTTATGTTAAGATGAATAACTCTCCTCTATATTAGTGATCATCCTAGATCCTTTCCCGGACAATGCTAAAATTATTCGATTGCTTAAAATTCATAGGATCACCTGTAATGAATGTCTTCTTTTCTTTCAAAACATCACTGATGTTTGAACTCTTGCTCTTACTCATTATTATTTCATCATGTTTGGCTAGAGCAAAATCACCACGTGGTGCTCCACCTAATGCTATATATATATATATAAAAGCCAGCCTTGACAAGTCATATACCAGATTTTTGAGTAAACTAGCATAAAGGGCATTGCTTTACAACTATAAGCAAGACATATAAAATCACAAGAAAAACCAGACATATGGTGGGAGGAGCTGAAGTTAACGTAGATGAATATTATGAAGGTAAGTTGTGCTGAAAAGTAAAAGATCGCTTACAAAGAGTAACAACATCAAGACATAAAGTATTTAAAAAAATAAGGTCGCTTGCAAAGTATAACCCAACATGACAACTACCATACAAATGGAGAGGAAGCACATGGGTCTACTGCTATTAAACAATGTTTGTATCTGAAAAAGAGACTGTGATTTGAAAACATGTAACCCTACCAAGGAAAAGCTACTTTACAAACAGTAATCTTGACATGAAAAGGTCATTTGACAAAGTATAAATACAAAAACATTAATATAAGTTAATGGAAGGAGGGAAGATAACAAAGATTTAAAAAATAAGGGAAGACCCACAAGGCAAAACAAAATTATTAATAAAAGATGATAGGAATAATCAAACAAATTTTAAATAAAAATTGAAACCCGCAAGGTTGCTAGATGATGTACAATAATATTAGAGAAGGGGAAATTGGATTAAGATGGTTCTAAAGTGTACATTGGTATAAGAGGAAAGGGGCTCATTGATGAGCCTTAACACTACACATTCGATAAGACAGTTCGTGTACATTAGTGTTAAGAAGAAGGGAGCTCACTGATACGCTTAACACCACTCATCCAAAGGTTTTACATTTGATTTGGCTAACGATAACTTGTAAGTTTAAGAAAAGAACATTAAGTTTGTGCTCTCTAAGAAAACAATAAGTTTGTGCTCTCCAAGTAGTGATTAATTTTCTATAAGTTTTGTGCTGATCAAATTCTAAACAATGTTTAGTCTCTTTCTAGAACCTTCTACCTATGTATTTTATTTAGAATTTAGAAAAAAAAAGAAAGAAAGGTTATATGTGATTCGATGTGCTAAATGTAGAATGTAGATAATAATTACAAATTACAGAAAACTGAAAAGAAAAACTATCTGTTGTACTGCCATTTAATCCAGAGACATAAAAACAACAATCACAAGTTACTGGAAAATCACATATTTTTAATTGAATCTAAAAATCTAAAAATCACAAACTACTGGAAATTAACAAGAAACTATCTGATATACAACCATGTAGAGTTATTCTTAAACATCAACTGGTTTAAGAGTGGAAAGTAATTTTTTGTGAATAAAAAATAGGGCAACTATTTACTTTTGCGTGTAGATGAATCTTAAAATTGTCCGTTTCATGTTTGAGTAGAGCGACATGTAGTTGAAGTTGATAATTTATAGACTTTATCTGAAGGATATGAGAGTGGTGCTATGATGGGTCTAGGATCTCAGCTACTACCAAAAACATAAACAGCATTCTCTTCTATTACCAACACATGCAGAAGAGCTTAAACGAATTGTAAATTTAACTTTGGTCCAAACAAAATCGATTAACAGTCAAAATTATTTGTATGTGTATCTGTAAGTGAAAAGATAGACTTTCATTGCACAGGGTTTAAATTGCAGGTCAAATCTTTTAAACGGACTGTTTACACGAGATTAGAACACATTTAGGCTAGCCTGACCGTAAATAGCCGGTGCATTGACTACAACCAATGCACCAGTTGTTTACATGCCATGTAAACAACCGATGTGTTTTATTTAATCTCTTCTGGAAGGGTATCACTGCAGGTCAAATCTTTTAAAGAGTACTAGAGAAAGCTGATCACTTGCACCTCAAATCAGAGGCATTTCGATTGCTAATTTTTTAAATTTCTAACCAAGCTTTGAGATCCCAGTTATTGTCATAAAAGATGCAATAACATTTGAACATTCAACATCAGTATTTCAAAACCATTTAAGGCTAAACAAGTTAAGTCACTCAAACAAAACAATTCTACATAAAGATAAACCCGATTTAACAGAAGCTAATTCAAAACTCAAATCTTTAAACTAGATTAACTGACCTGCAAACCAGAGCAACAATCCGCAGAGAATAAGCACAAGGGGAATAAAATGCACAGAATGCTCAGCCTTAAACCTCGGTTGCTTCTTCTCATCCTCATCCGTTGATTGCACATACCTCGGCAAAATATCGAAAGCCGCTGCACTTGCGTTTTTCTTGATCGACTCAAGCTGCTCGATCTGTACATTTTCAAAGCCTGGAAGAATCGCAGAAGAGAGAAGGTGAAATCTGAAATCTGAAATCTTTTTGAGCTTGGAAGGCAATGAATTTACAGCTAAAGACTTTCTGTTTGGTTGGGGTTTTAATGGAGGATTCTGTTAGTGAAACGTGAAGTTGTGCGTGACGGCTCCTTCGCCGGCGCGTGAAGAAAACAGATTTGTCGCCTCAACTTCTGTTTTGCTCAATGGGGGATATGAATCATGATATATATTTTTATTATTCTGCTCTAGAGCAAGCGTACTATAACAAATATTAGAATTTTTTAAATACATATAAAGCTATAAAGAGTGTTTTCGTGGATAAGTGTGATTTAAAGGTTGGATTTAGATATTGAATCTTTGTGGGATATGATTCAAGTTGACTTAATAAGTATTCGTTATTAATAATCACATGTTAGATTTAATTTTATTTGGGCATTAAATTGATTTTCTTTTGCTTTGATTTTTTTATAAATATGGTTTCACGATATTTATAAATATTTAGAAAGGGTGGTTATTATATCGCAAGGAGACGTGTTCTCTTAGGTTAATTCTTAGAAATGTGTACAAAAGTTTGAAGACAATAGACAAGGGCCCTAGAATGATGTATGTAGATTTGTTATTACTCCTTTTAAAACACTAAATTGAAATGTGTTGCTATTGATTGCTCCCATACTGTTCTAAAATGGGAGAGGACTTGTGAATTTTTTTGTCTTAGGTCAATCCTTAGAAATGTGTACAAAAGTTTGAAGACAATAGACAAGGGCCCTAGAATGATGTATGTAGATTTGTTACTCCTTTTAAAACACCAAATTGAAATGTGTCGCTATTGATTGCTCCCATAATGCTCTAGAATGGGAGAGGACTTGTGAATTTTTGTCTTAGATCAATCCTTAGAAATGTGTACAAAAGTTTGGAAACCATAGACAAGGGCCCTAGAATGATGTATGTAGATTTGTTACTCCTTTCAAAACACCAAATTGAAATGTGTCTATTGATTGCTCCCATAATGCTCTAGAATGGGAGAGGACTTGTGAATTTTTGTGTTAGGTCAATCCTTAGAAATGTGTACAAAAGTTTGAAGACAATAGACAAGGGTCCTAGAATGATGTATGTAGATTTATTACTCCTTTTAAAACACCAAATTGAAATGTGTTTCTATTGATTGTTCCCATAATGCTCTAGTATGGGAGAGGACTTGTGAATTTTAGATGATGATAGAATGAATGCATTGAATGCCTTTAAATACTAGCACATAACATCAAATTTTGCAAAATGTGTATTTAGTTGACTCAAAGTGGACAAAATTAAGGGGGCTAGTGAAAGAGTAAAAAAATGTACAAATTTGATTAACTCAATTAGAGGTACATGTGATTAACCATTAAAACTGAAATAGAACATGGATAAACATGTATAATAGCAATAAGAAATCAAAAAACACAAATGATATCGAATATGCATGGTGATGCAGAGGCATCCACACTATATCATTCGCATATAGCATGAATGTCTACAGACCAACCTCATCATCATCATCTTCGCCATCATCATCATATTTCCTAAAGCCACCAACATCATCATATTTCGGCTTTACTCTGTCAGCATCATGTTTCTGAAACCCAACAGCATCATCATCATGTCCGACCAGCGCGAACATCCTCCTGACGTCCACTGTTCACCTCACCGACAATTTCCGTCTTCTCTACCTTCAACATCATCATGATGTTCAACAGGCGCAAACATCCTCCGGTTGCACTGTTCATCGGGCGCCAAGCTCTAGCGGCCTCATCATGATATTTAACATCACCGTCGTCAGCAGGATATTCAACATCCGGTTGCTCCAAATATCCTGATGACGACCTTCAACACCTTCCCTTCGACGCTCCGATAGCCGACGACACAAGCTTCAGCATCATGATATTCAACAGGATAACGAACATCCGGTTCTTCCCAATTATCCTGATGATGACAAACCCTAACTCCTCGCACCGTTCACTCGATGCTGACGTCACCCGATATCCTGATGACGTAGATCCTGATGACGATGACGTCACCCGCAGTTTCACAATATCCTGCTGCTCCGAAATGTCCTGATGACGTATGTCATGATGATGATGACGTCATATCCTGATGACCTTCTCAATACTTAGTCAGAAAAAACACAACTTCCACTCCCGCATCTACTCGCGATATGCGGATGTTTGGCATTCCCTATATGATGATCCTGATGCCGATACACTCCTCGGCTCCTCCTGCTGATGATCACCCCGACGAACCCACTCTTCATGAAATCGACATCATCATGCAGATCTCATCCACTTATCCGGATGATGATGTCCGAACTGTCTGCAGGATATTTGCAGAAATATCCTGATGATGCCGTTTCGGCAAACTTCTGCACTTAGCGAAATCTCTCTTCGCCGATCCACCAGGGATGACCCGATCCAACCTCAGGGTGATCTTCCAACTCCAGTTTATCGACTTGACCTAGCACATGAGGATGCTAGGCTTCTCAGCATCTGTCGACCGCGATCCTGTGCACCTGCATGCAAACAGAAAACAACCTAACATCTAACCTACTGTACATTGCCATTCCACCGATCAGATGAGTCAACCGGTGGAATGGATCAGTATATCCATGAAAACCTCTCAAACCAGCAATCGATTACAGGAAGGAGATCAAACAGAAAACAAAACAGGATCTTTATTGATTCACAGATGTAATACAATATGATGTTCTTCACACAGAACACTCAACCTACTCTGCGCAATACAATACTAGACTGCCGATCGATTCTCTACAATCAACCGATCCCATGCTTATAAAGATTTCAATATGAGTACTACTGACCCAACTCCAAGCGGCTGGGAACTCTCCAAGCGGCTGGGAGATCCCACCGAACATACATCATGCCAGCTGTTATAACTAACTAGCTAAAAATAGCAAAAGCCTGGTCAGCATGATCTTATCCTGATCAGCATGACCTTATTACATGCAAATGGTCTAACAGACCTTCTTGGAAACACAAACAAGACCTAAACTACTAACTGCCTTATCATGACCAACTGTCAGGTAGGTGCTCCTGCACCATACTCCCCAACAGAAAAGAACTCATGTCCCATGAGTTTAGTCTGTGGAAGTCTTCCACCTGTACACTTTGCTTTGTCAATCTGTTGACCTGCTCCAGCTTTATCGGCTGCTGTCTCTTGGCTGCTCCAAGACTTCTGAACTGTAACTTGCTTTCTGGCAAGTAAATCCTCATGCCTGTTGATGTAGGCCTTTCTCAGGGTATCTCTGTGTTTGTCAGATTGTCTGACCAGAACCTCTGGCTGAACTACCTCTTGAACTTCTGAAGTGTTCAAGTCTATCTTCCTTTCAACTCTCATAGGACAAACAATAGTCCCAACTATGACAACATCCTTGTCATTCTTCTGAACTGGTGGCTGTTTGCACCCCTGTTGCTGAACCTGCTGCTGACCTCTATCAGTCACAACTGAAACTGTCTTCAGCTTGTTGTCTGTAACAACTCCTTTCTCAGCAGTGTCCTGAACTGCCTTCATGCCTGCTCCTCTAGGCATCTGCATATACTCCTTCTTCCCCATTAAAATGATTTGAGCTGCCTTATGTGCTGCAGCTTTTGCCTGCAATGGCATCAACTTAATAGTCTTCCCATCCTTCTTGATGGTGTAGGTATTAGCATACCCATCATACAGTACCCTTCTATCAAATTGCCATGGTCTACCCAACAGTAGGTGACAACATTCCATAGGCAATATGTCACACAAAATTCTATCCTGATATGGTCCAATCTGGAAATCCACATATGCCTGTTCAGAGACAAAAAGTGATTGCCTATCACTCACCCAAGATGCCTTGTAAGGGTGTGGATGTGGAATCCTTTCCAGCTTCAGTTTATCAACCATCTCCTGAGATACCATGTTGTCTGTTGAACCAGTATCAATGACAACCTTACATACCTTACCTTTGCTCTTACATGTGGTTTTGAAAAGAGCTCTTCTTTGCATCATATCCTTTGATGCCTGCAACCTTGTTTTCCTTAACATCAGTGATTCTCCACTTTCTGGATATCCAACATTATCAGGTTCTCTGTTTGAACTCTGTGCACTTTCTTCTTTCTCTTCCTGCACAAGTTGTACTCTCTTGTCACTTGTTCTATCATTTCTGGATGATGAACCTTTGTTTTCTGGACATTTGAAAGATGGATGACCAAACTCTCCACAGGTGTAACACTTTCCTGAAAATGTAGTAGAACCTCTACCACCTCCAAACCTTCCTCTATTACCTTTCCATCCACCTCTGAAATCAGACTGTCCTTGTCCTTTACCAGTGTCTTCTTGAACCTCATTGGGTTGCTTTTGTGCAGGGGCTGCTCCTCTTCCCCTGTTGTGTCCTCTTCCTCTCATGGACTTATCATGTCCTCTATTCAGCTTTTCTTCAATCCTGATTGCCATTTGATAACAATCCTCCACATTCTTAGGGTTAGCTAACACTAACTCATCCTGTATGTTAAACCTCAAACCTGCCAAGTACCTAGCCACCTTTTCTACCTCATTCTCATGATGACCAGATCTCATACTCAACAGATAAAATTCCTCAGTATATGATTTCACATCCCTGTCTTTCTGCTTTAAAAATTGCAGCTTCTTAAACATCTGGATTTCATAATCCCTTGGCAAGAATTTACCCTTTATCCTTGCTACCATCTTATCCCAAGAAGTGATCTTAGACTTCCCTTGTTTCCTTCTCTCAGATTGTACATAATCCCACCATACCAAAGCATGACCTCCTAACTTGGTCTTTGCAATTTTTACCTTCTGATCCTCAGCAACATCTTCACATTCAAAGTGATTATCCAGTGCAGCAATCCAATCCAACAACTCATCTTCATTCAAGCTTCCAGTATACTTGGAAACATCAACCTTTACCTTAGGTTTTTCACTCTGCACTGCCTTTAACAGTTTTGCCAATCTCTGGTCTTCAGCATCCAGATCTTCAGCTACCTCTTCATACTCTTCAACAGTATCTGCCTCTTCTTCAGACTCACTGTCTTCCACTTCCCTCTTTTTGTTCTTTTCCAGGGCTGTCAGCCTGGCTTGAAGTGCTTCAGCAAGCTCCTTCATCTTCCTCATCTCTCTAGCATGTTTCTCCTTCATCTCCTGCAATTCCCTTGCAGTACCATTACCCTTAGGAGGCATTTTGTCAACCTCTCAATCACAACACACAACACACAATCAACTCTATCTCTACCTCTGCCCTTTCGGTGACAGAATCAACACACAACAGCCCAGACCTTTTGCTGGGCTCTGATACCACTATGATGCAGAGGCATCCACACTATATCATTCGCATATAGCATGAATGTCTACAGACCAACCTCATCATCATCATCTTCGCCATCATCATCATATTTCCTAAAGCCACCAACATCATCATATTTCGGCTTTACTCTGTCAGCATCATGTTTCCGAAACCCAACAGCATCATCATCATGTCCGACCAGCGCGAACATCCTCCTGACGTCCACTGTTCACCTCACCGACAATTTCCGTCTTCTCTACCTTCAACATCATCATGATGTTCAACAGGCGCAAACATCCTCCGGTTGCACTGTTCATCGGGCGCCAAGCTCTAGCGGCCTCATCATGATATTTAACATCACCGTCGTCAGCAGGATATTCAACATCCGGTTGCTCCAAATATCCTGATGACGACCTTCAACACCTTCCCTTCGACGCTCCGATAGCCGACGACACAAGCTTCAGCATCATGATATTCAACAGGATAACGAACATCCGGTTCTTCCCAATTATCCTGATGATGACAAACCCTAACTCCTCGCACCGTTCACTCGATGCTGACGTCACCCGATATCCTGATGACGTAGATCCTGATGACGATGACGTCACCCGCAGTTTCACAATATCCTGCTGCTCCGAAATGTCCTGATGACGTATGTCATGATGATGATGACGTCATATCCTGATGACCTTCTCAATACTTAGTCAGAAAAAACACAACTTCCACTCCCGCATCTACTCGCGATATGCGGATGTTTGGCATTCCCTATATGATGATCCTGATGCCGATACACTCCTCGGCTCCTCCTGCTGATGATCACCCCGACGAACCCACTCTTCATGAAATCGACATCATCATGCAGATCTCATCCACTTATCCGGATGATGATGTCCGAACTGTCTGCAGGATATTTGCAGAAATATCCTGATGATGCCGTTTCGGCAAACTTCTGCACTTAGCGAAATCTCTCTTCGCCGATCCACCAGGGATGACCCGATCCAACCTCAGGGTGATCTTCCAACTCCAGTTTATCGACTTGACCTAGCACATGAGGATGCTAGGCTTCTCAGCATCTGTCGACCGCGATCCTGTGCACCTGCATGCAAACAGAAAACAACCTAACATCTAACCTACTGTACATTGCCATTCCACCGATCAGATGAGTCAACCGGTGGAATGGATCAGTATATCCATGAAAACCTCTCAAACCAGCAATCGATTACAGGAAGGAGATCAAACAGAAAACAAAACAGGATCTTTATTGATTCACAGATGTAATACAATATGATGTTCTTCACACAGAACACTCAACCTACTCTGCGCAATACAATACTAGACTGCCGATCGATTCTCTACAATCAACCGATCCCATGCTTATAAAGATTTCAATATGAGTACTACTGACCCAACTCCAAGCGGCTGGGAACTCTCCAAGCGGCTGGGAGATCCCACCGAACATACATCATGCCAGCTGTTATAACTAACTAGCTAAAAATAGCAAAAGCCTGGTCAGCATGATCTTATCCTGATCAGCATGACCTTATTACATGCAAATGGTCTAACAGACCTTCTTGGAAACACAAACAAGACCTAAACTACTAACTGCCTTATCATGACCAACTGTCAGGTAGGTGCTCCTGCACCACATGGGGATACCCTTGCGAGAAAAAAAACTCCGCCACTAAAGAGACACTGAGCTTGTATTAATCAAGTAGAAACATGTATATTAATACATCTCATACAATCTTCTTCAATCTAATATCATTCTGATAGCGTGAGAGTACTTGCACAATAACCATCTCTCCACCATAAACAATACCATAGGCCCAAACATGGTCTCAAGATGCCATGGTAAAAATTCTCATGATCCACTACACGAGAGCAGTCTCCAAAATAGAAAGTAACTTAGGTCTCACACATTAACACATCATGGATTTCATCATAAGATGACATTAAGCTCACTTTCCCATTTTAGGCACTCCATGAGTGCAATAATTGCATTGTCATTATTTATTTTAAGAAAGATGCTCCATAACTCTTAATCTTTGATCTCTTACAACAATATCTCACATAATTCAGAATAATAATAGATCAATATCCCACAACTCCTCATGGGTGTCCAAGTTACCCATTCCAAGAAAGTTGGAGAGACAACATTAAACATTAGGATTGCAATTTAATATAACACTATCTTAACAAGTTGGTTAAATTTTGAATTTAAATTTTATGAAGGAAAGGGTTGAGTCCACAACTAAGAGGTTGACCATGCGACTATAGAAATAACCCTAGGTGGATAAACAATCATATCCAAGTGACTAATGACTATATTAGAGTTGTAGAAGCAATGTGATCAAATGTACAGGTAAGGCATATGTATTAGATTGTGTGTGTAGAGATAAGGTAGGGGCTAAGTGCATGGGAATGTGCGTATATGGATGTTTAAAGGTTAATGGAATGAACCCAACTTCACACAAGATTGCACCATTTGTGGATATGTATATATATCAAGACATTTCCTCAAAATGGGCACAAACTAAATGGAAAATGACATGGGTATGCAAATATCACATTACACTTTGCCCCCACTTTGAAGTGCATGTGAATAATAAAATGATTATGTATCTCAAAGTATGTAGCACTCGCAAACATGCTCACAAACATGCATGTAAAGTAAATATTCAGACATCAAAGGATACAAAAAGAGGTTCCATATTAAGGAATGGACTCTGCAAAGTGTCATCATGCAAGTATATCCTTTGGTATGCTTTCTTCATAAGAATCTACAAAATAAAGAAAAAGTGTACAATGAGTAGCTTCTATCTCACAAGTGAAAACTAGGTGCAAAATAGGAGCTTGTTATCTCTTTAAGAAATAGAAACAATAGGAAAATGAGTAAAGTTAGGAAATTTTGCTTGTTTGGAAGATGATAATGGTGTCTTTGGCTTAATAGCCATAGGATGAAACAACACATAAGTGCAAGGCACGTCATGTTAGAATGCTCTATCTAGTCATTTGATGAGTCTATTGTAGTGCTTGTTACTACCTAAAAGCTCAATACATGAATTTTAGTAACATTATATGCCTCCACTTCAATTGGTTGTATCCATAGAATGCAAGAAATTAGAGAGGAAAAATAATACATGAAATGTAAATGTAATCTAAAGATAAGAATGTAAGCATATGAGTCATGTAAATGAATAACAATGATGAATACATTATGTGATAAGCACGTGTAACATTTAAATGATAAGGTGCCATAAACATATATGTGCTAGAGATATGATATGGGATGTAATGTTGCCCCTAGCATGGGCAATATAAAATGGTGATGTGGCCCTCAATGACTGAAATCAGTCATTTAAGTACATGAGGCACTAGACCAGCATATGCCCCTAATTTGGCATCCAAGAGCATGCGCACACAATGGTGTAGGTAAGGCAATAAGTCCCTAGTGGACGTAGTTAGGAACAAGGTAATGTGTGGGGGAATGCATGATGCCCTTGGTTAATAAGGAACATATGGTAAGAATATGGCTATGAAATCCTAACATGTGATAAAGAGAAGACATGACACCCCAAATGTAAGGATGTAACCATGAAGGTGCAAAGTATACAGAGGGAAGGGATACTGCCAATTAGTGTAAGGGTGTAGGATGGTAAGCTCAAGTGTGATGGGGGAAGGCATGATGCCCCCAAAGTAAGGATAAATGCCAATGATATGGCAAGAGAAGTGCAAATGGAATAAAGGATATGCTCTAGGAGCATGATTTAGCAATGTAGGCTCAACAAGTGACGCTAAAATTGAGATGTACCTATTTAAGCTCAATAAATGACTCTAAAAGTGTAATGTATCAATATAGACTCAAAATGTAGGCTATAAATAAGCATGGTATAGGAATATGAGGATAATAGGTAGTGCGGAAACATGGGCAGAAACATAGAATGAGAAGCAAGAGGCCAATATGGAAAAACAAACATGATAAAAGGGCAAGGGACATAAAAGAAAAATATAAGTAAAGCCAAGTGGGTAGTCCAAGTGGAAATAAAAGCAAAGGTAAAAGTAAAACAAAGACATAAAGATGATGTAAATAAGAAAGGAAAATGGGAAACCCGAATTGCCCCCCATGTGGGGTAAAAGATGTATGAAAACAAATATAGAAGGTGAAACAAGAGTGAAAAGCACAAAAACAAGGCATAATAAAAAAGGTCAAAGCATAAAAACAAATAGGCCGAAAAATAGGAAAAATCAGAGGTAAATGTAAAATCTAAGTTGTAGATATATATGGATATACATTATGGTGATGCTCATAAATCATCAAACAATCTTTTTAGGTGCCCTCTTTATCACTATAGGTGTTGGCTTATCCATGAGATCATCTTTGTCCTAAAAATAGTCATCCAATAATCAATTTATCTTCTTGTTCTTTTATTTGTTGCTTTTCTTTGCTTTCCTTTTCAATTACATGTGTTTTTCTTCATATTTCTTCATGTTAGGTGTAAATACATGATCAATAGGTGTAACATTAGGCACTTCCTTACTCATTCTTGCATTTTAACTTGTGGTTATGGTGGAGTTATAGGCATTTAATGCACTATAACCTCTTTCTTTGATTTCCATATAGTATTTTGTGCATGAAATCCAGTTATTTGTATTATTTTCTTCTTTTGTACCCTTATTTTATTTTTGTTTTATTTGTTCTTTCTTTCTTGGTACATGATACATGAATAATTTGTTCTTCATAGGGATCATTAGAAGGTATGTATATATCAAACCCCTTATTTCTATTAACTATAGCTTGTGTAATTTGAAGTTCCTTTGGCTTTGGAAAATCTTTATCCAACCTCTTGAATTCTTTGTAATTTATCAAAATGCATATTGCATAAATCATGTATACTATCATGTCTCTCATAAGGTACATCTTGTGTTGCCCTCACAAATGTGTCCAATGTAAAATGACTAGCATTAGATATTGGATTTTAATGAGTCCTTTCCAGTCTTTATCACTTCCCTTCATGTACAAATTTCACATATTGATGTAAAACATGAGGGATAACTTTACATTTCTTAATGCATGTCCTTCCAAGCAATACACCAAATCTATCGAGAGATGGTATCACATGACATAAAACTAGTAACTCTCTATGTCTAACTCTTAATTGTAGGATAATACATCCCAATGTGTTGATTAAAATACCATTAGTCACCTTCAATGAAATTAAAAAATGTGCATACTCTTGATGCCTAATATGAGTATTCAACAATGCTTCTTTAGTACAAATTTTATATCGGCATGTTGGATCAATAAGGAAGTCTGTAGGTGATGAATGTTTGAATTTAGCCAATATGCATAATGGACCAGAGTAATGTTTTGTGGGGTCTCCTCATAAAAAATGTCATCAATGGTCAAATAGGAGGAGAGGACAATGTAGTATTAGACTCAACATTTCCCACAAAAGCTTGCTCAAGTGACATGTCCTCTTTTTCTACATTATCATCATTATTATCCATATTATGAGCTTTAACATTGTGTGAATGATGTCGAAATGGATTTGTATAAACTTGTAATTTACTATTAAGGGTTGCAATTGATGGATTTTTATTATTGTTAACCCCTTCAACTTTGATTATATTATTATCGACGAGATCTTGTACATTATGCTTAATATCTATGCAAGTTTAAGCATAATGCCCTTTAACTCAACGATAGTTGCAAAATGCTTGTTCATTATATGCTTTAGGAAGTGTTTTGTTAGGATCTAATGGACAAATGGGAGGGATTGTAAGTAAATTAACACTCAACAAACTTTGAAGCATATCCATAGATTCTTGAAGTTTAGTAAGTTTAAATGAAGGAAAGGTGGTGTGAGCAACTTGATGAACATTTTCCTTCATATTATTACCTTTCAAAAAGTTGTTTGCCTTATGATATTTTGAAGGGTAAGAAGCATTTTGATTTCAAGATCCATACTTAAAAGACATTGTGTGCTAGCAATTTAGATTCCATAGTTTTAACATGTGCACACAAATGAATAAAAAGAAGCAAAACTATTCAAATACGCATTGTCTTAGATTGGTTTAAGTAGCCCCTTCATAAAGATGTTTTGAAATTTAAGATCATGTAAGGGGGCGATCAGTTTGGAATATAAAGACTGAAAACAAATGACATTATCACTATTGTGTTCACTTGATCCTTGGGCACACTCAAATAAATTGATGACTGTTAATCTAAGGCCCATACTATAAATTGCTTAAGGAACACTTTAGTGAGATTATGAAATGAATGTATAGACCCTTAAGGAAGACAAAAGAACCACTGAATAACATAATCTTTTAAAGTGCATGGATATAGCTTCATTAATAACTTTCTCCTCATAAAAAGGTCCACATGGAGTTCCATATGATCTTACATGGGTGTTGGGGTCACCTTTTCCATCATATATTGAAAATAGAGGTGCCACAAAACCCATAAGTAATTGATAGGTGACAATATCAAAAGATAATAGTGTATCTCTACCTCATCCTTAAATTCATCATTATCTTCTCCATTTGGCTTTGCATCCACTCTCTTTTCTACTTGATTTATTTTGTGAAATAGTGCATCTTATCCAACCCAATAATGCTGGAGTAATTCACATTCCAATCTAATAATGTTAATGATTCAATTAAATTGCTAATGTTATCAAGTTGTGATAATATTAGAAATCTAAGAATATGTGTGCCTAAGCTGGTTCAATGAAACTAGGTTAAGCATACATAATCTCTAAGTGCCGACGTTAGCTAGTTGTGCTAATATAAAAAAATGAGTAGCTAAAAGTACTAAAACAATTGGTTGACCTCACCTTTTATAGTATTAAAAGGTTTCAATCAAAGTAGGTTCAATTGAACTTGCTTATGTGGCACCCTAGTTATAGCCTTTACTTATCCTATCCATATGTTGCAAACTTTATTTGTCAAAATGACTAACTTCACATCATATGTGCTGGGGTCAAGTAAAATCACTTGAAGAAATGATTTTATATGGAAGTAGCCCTCATAATTAACATTTCATTATATGTATGTATGTATATGTATGTATGTATGTATGTATGCATGCATGCATGTATGTATGTATGTATGTATGTGTATGTGTATGTGTATGTGTATAATAAGTAAGATAGGTCCATTACGAAAAAAGGCCTCTATTTGACACACTGGAAAGAAAGAAAACTAGGTAAAAAACTTTCAAAAAATTGCATTGCACTCCACATTGATGTCCATATTTCAATAAAAGAATATTCAATTTTGATAAATATACAAAGAGAAATGTGTTACGGTGAAATGAGTTCTAAATTTTTGTTATACCAATTAAAATAATAATAAATATAATATTCAATAAAAATTATTAAAAAATATGTGCACACTAGATATTGGAGTTAACAATATAATTCCAATATATATTGGAAAATTTTTATTTGTACTAAATGTTATGTGTTATGGTAAATGTCACTGACTATCAAATAATAGAAAAATAATACAAAAAATGATGAAAACTAATCAAAATGATAGAAAATATTTTTTAATTTTAAAAAATTATATATCTTGAATCCATAGAGAAAATGACATAGATCACTAGTTCATGTCATCTTTAAATTCTTGATAGTCTATTTGATATAATTGATAGAATTTGTTGAATATTGAAAAATGAGTGGGTGTAGAAAGATGGGGGACCAAAAAGTGGCCAAAACCACTTTTTGGTCCAAACAAGATATAACGTGAGCACATTATAATGCGAGCATGTTCTAATGCACTCACGTTAGGGCTCAGTAACTACTTGGTCACTACTGAGCATGCACTCACATTATTTCTTTATAGAAATAAAAACCATTACAATCTCTTTCTCCTTTATTTCAAATCTACATATAATTTTATGATAAAAGACAATTGAGCAACCAATAAGAAATTTTTTTAAGGTATTAACAGGGTCAAGCGACAAGATAGTGGGGAATTTAAGTCCATGTTAGATATACACCAATACTATAGTCAATACTGGAAGAAAAAAACACAGATAGAGAGATGGAGAGATAAATAGATAGAGAGGGGGAGAGGGACAAGGAAAGATAGAGATAGAGAGAGGGAGAAATAGAGGGATAGAGAGGGGAGAGTGGGGGAGAGATAGAGATGGAGAGATGGAGAGGGAGACAAAGAGATAAAGAGATAGAGAGAGGGAGAGATAAAGATAGAAATATATATATATATATATATATATATATATATATATATAGAGAGAGAGAGAGAGAGAGAGAGAGAGAGAGACACACACACACACACACACACACACATATATATATATATATATAGAGAGAGAGAGAGAGAGAGATGTTATGTCGTAAAATGTCCCCCTAGGACTTTTACCTCCTAAAGTTTAGCTCTCGGGTCCCTTAGATTTAATCATGCATGTTAGAAATGAATCTTGGGGCAAAATCCCCTAAAACCCATGTCAAATGGGACCCAGGGGTGAACCTTAAGCATAATTTGGACCCAAAATAGGCCCCTAGACCTGGGTGCCCCTGCCTATTGGGAATTAAGGTGTCTCAACCTTGGTAATTCCTTGCATTATTTTGATTGTATTTATTTATTAATTGCCTATGATATAAATTAATTGTAAATTCCATATTGTCATTTTGTGGGATGTGGCACAGTGATGTGTCATCCTATATGGATGATGACAACTTGTAATTTTGTCCTCACATGAGGAGATAGGCGTCTCACTTTGTGGTAGGAGAATTTTGCCATGTGTCGGCATCTTGGATGTTGTGTAAGGGAATATTGACCGTAACAATCATGACATATTCCTATGACGAAGTTATGACATGTAAGAGTCAGAAATAGAAGCTTGTAAGATAGGTGAAGACATGTGTCGATGAGCATCTTTGAAAAAGGCATCTTTGGGCGCCCCAAGGTGGACTATGACATGTTGTAAGAGAATATGTTATTTATAGCCTGTGTATGATAGATTCTCTTACAACTGTAAGTTATGACAGCTATGGCAGATTCTATGATGGTCGTAAGAGTCGTAAGAGCATCTATCATAGCCCATTTTGGAAATAGGCGACCTCTTTGGGATGGGAGCTATGGACAAGTGTCAGGAACATTCTACAATGTTGACTAAGTGTCCATAGGTGTGGGTTTTGCGCCATGAGGCCAAGTTGGATGCCCATTCCAAGATAGAGCCAATTTTGCCTTGTATATTCTATGTAAATAGGTGCTTTGAGGAGGAGTTGTATTACAGGTTTTATAGGTATTGTTATGCTACCGGATTGACTCTAGACATGAGTGTCGAAGATTATTGAAGCTTGCATTGTAAGTGTATTGTAAACCATATTCAATTTTGATATAATACATTGTGCAGGTTTCTGAGTGTGGGGTTTTTCACCCGGTAAAGGTTTTCCCCACCATATATCTTGTCTCTCTTCTTCTGTCTTCTTTCTGGTTCTATGTGTATTGCTGCTATATCTTTGTTATATGTTTCATGTTGCTGTAATTGTAAGGATTAAATTGAATTTGCATAGTTTTCCCCTCATTAGATTAGTGTAGGAAGCGATTTCTGCACACCTAGCTTCCTTTCAGTTGGTATCAGAGCTTGATCACCTTTGGTCCTAGTTGTTGGGTAGGGGTTTTTTGAGTTGATCTTAAGTTGAGTAGGAGCCTGTGCAGAGTATTATGAATCTCATTGCAGAAAGGAGATGACAGGCACATCCAAAAGGATAGAGGTGGAGATATTCAATGGCACTAATTTCGAGCTGTGGAAGCTCAAGATGGAAGACATGCTTGTAGACTGAGACCTCTGGGAAACTATCAGTGGCACAAAACCAGCTGTAATGTCACAAGATGATTGGGATCTAAAGGATCAGAAGGCTAAGGGTCTCATAAGACTTAGTCTTGCTGATTCTGTTTTGTTAAATGTCCATGAGGAGGCTACTGCAAACTTGCTTTGGAAGAAGTCAGGAGATGTGTATCAAGCCAAATCCCTGGTTAGAAAACTTTTTCTGAGAAAGAAGTTGTATTCTCTTTTAATGGAGGATAGAGGATCTGTTGTAGAACATATGAATGATTTTAACATGCTGGTTACACAATTGACATCCGTTGGTGTGAAGATGGAGGAGGAGGATTGGTGTATGACCCTGCTTTGTTCTCTGCCAGATTTGTGGGATCATCTTGTTATGGCTATTAGAAGCACCACATCCACATTCAAAATGGATGAAGTGGTTTCTTCGCTGTTATCCAAAGAGATGCGGAGAAAGTCTTCTGAGGTAGCTAAAGAGGCTCTTGCGGTTCGTGGAAGACCCAAGGAGAAAGGGAAAAGGAAGGACAAGAAAGCTGAGAAGGGTAGATCCAAATCCCGTGGGAGATCTAAATCTCCTAGAAAGTCCAAGGCTCTCTGTTGGAACTATGGTAAATTTGGGCATTTCTAAAAGGAATGCAAAGAGGAAAAGAAAAAGAAGAAGAAGAACCTAGATTTAGATTCTGACAAGTCACAAGATGATGGTGATGCCTTCATTGCAGCCCTGGCAACCCATGCATCTGATGATGTGTGGATGATTGATTCTAGTGAATCATTCCACATGACTTCACATCGAGACTAGTTCACTAAGTATGAGGAGTTCGATAGTGGAAAGGTGTACCTGGTTGACGACTCTCATATGAAGATTGTTGGTTGAGGAAGAGTCTCTATTCTATTCCCTGATGGATGATTGAAGGGGATCTCTGGGGTTATGCACATCCCAGGATTAGCATGGAACCTACTTTCTATAAGTATGTTGAATGATGCAGGTGTGCAGGCTGTCTTTTCGACAGAAGGATGCAAGATGACTAGAGGAGCTATGGTGCTTGCTAAGGGTACTAGGAGAGGTACTCTGTTTTAGCTGGAGGCATGCATTTCACAATGCAATAGTTCTTCTGACTCAAGGAAGAGGGCAACAGTCACTTCATCTCCACCATCTGAACGAGCAGTGAAGAAATCTGTTGTATCTAGTCCTGATGGTTGTAATCATGCCTTGGAAGTTAAACTTCTTGCTGAAAAGACAATGTTATGGCATAAGAGATTTGGCCACATTGGTGAGAAGGTTTTTAGAACCCTGAAAAATAAGAACCTCATTGAGGGGTTAGATGATTGTAACCTTGAGTTTGACTTTTGCGAACATTGCATATATGGAAAACAAAATCGTGTTCAGTTTTACTTGAGTTCTCATAAGTCTTCTGGTGTGTTGGACCTTATTCATTCTGATGTATTTGATCCTATTAATGTTTCTTCGTTATCAAAATCTGTATATTTTGTATCTTTCATATATGATTACAGTAGAAGGACATGGATTTATTTTCTCAGAAGCAAATCTGAAGTCTATAGTAAGTTTAAGGAGTTTAAAGTCTTTGCTCAAAATTAGATTGGTAAAAAGATTAAATGTTGAGAATTGACAACAGTGGTGAGTTCTGTTCTACAGAATTTGATAAATATTGCAAGGAACTTGGGATTGAAAGACATAAGACAACTCCATACACCCCACAACAAAATGGAGTTGCAGAGAAGATGAACATGACACTGATGGAGAAGGCTGGGAGTATGCTTAGTGGAGCTGGCCTAGAACAAAAGTTTTGGGCTGAAGCTGTTGTCACTGCTTGCTATCTGGTAAACAGATCTCCTACATAAGCTCTTGTTGGTAGGATACCCATGGAGGTGTGGTCTGCTAGAAAGCCTTCAATAAGGCATCTTTGTGTTTTTAGTTGTGAGGCATATGCACATGTGCCTAGGGAGAAGCAGTCAAAATTAGAGAACAAGGTTGTTAAGTGTATCTTCATTGGCTATGGTGTTGGTGTGAAGGGATACAAGCTTTGGGACCGTGTGGCTGAAAAAGTGTTGTATAGAAGAAGTGTCATCTTCAAAGAGCTTACACTTTCCACTATTTTATAGCCAGAAGAAAAAGAAAAGAAAGAGGATGTTGTTTAGTTTTCTGCTACCCCTGAGAAGACTGAACAGAAAGACAATGTTGGACCTGATGATGAGGAGAGCTCTAGTAGCTCTGGAAGCTCAGATGAAGAGGCCGAACCTCAACCTCAGCTCTTGGGAGGTCTACACAAATAAGAAAGCAACCTGAAAGGTTTGGTTATACATTGCTTGATTCTTGTTGTGCTTTTGCTTTGCTTACTAATAGTGATGAACCTAGAACTATGTCAGAGGCTTTGGACATGAAAGATGCAAGTTCCTGGAAGGAGGCCATGGAGGATGAAATGGCTTCTTTGGAAAAGAATCAAACTTGGGACTTGGTGCCTTTGCCTGCTGGACAGAAACCTGTTGGATGCAAATGGGTGTTCAAGAAGGAATTTGATGTAGATGGCAATGTTGAGAAGAATAAGGCCAGATTGGTTGCGAAGGGGTATTGACAAGTGGAGGGTATAGATTATGGTGAGATCTTCTCTCCCATTGTAAAGTTGACATCCATTTGATTCTTGTTATCTCTTGTAGTAGCTTATGACTTAGAGGTAGAACAGATGGATGTGAAGACAACTTTCCTTCATGGTGATTTGGAGGAAGAAATCTACATGTCACAGCTAGAGCATTACATGGTGAAAGGTAAAGAAAATTTGGTTTGCAAGTTAAAGAAGTCTTTGTATGGTTTGAAGCAGTCTCCTAGGAGGTGGTACTTGAAGTTTCATGCCTTTGTGTTGTCAATTAGATTTATGAGATCAAAATCAGATCACTGTGTGTACTATAAGTTTGATGGTGATCGTATTCTCATTGTTGCATTGTATGTTGATGATATGTTACTCATTGGGAAGGGTAAGAATATGATTTCTGATTTTAAATCTCAGTTGTCAGCACAGTTTTAAATGAAAGACTTAGGGGCAGCTAGGTACATTCTAGGAATGGAAATCAGAAGAGACAGAGCTAACATAAAACTTTTGTTAAGCCATAGTAAGTATGTGAAGACCATGTTGGACAGGTTCAACATGGCAGATTGTAGACCATTGTGTGTTCCTGTTTCTTTGGAGACAAAGTTGTCTGTTGAGGATTGTCCAAAATCTCCTAGTGAGGTGGAGGACATGGGCAGAGTACCTTATGCTAGTGCTATTGGCAGTTTGATGTATGCTATGGTTTGCACAAGACCAGACATTGCCCAAGTAGTGGGAGTCCTTAGTCGATTTATGGCTAATCTTGGATGGGTACATTGGGATGCAGTTAAGCGAGTGTTCAGATATTTGAGGGGTACTTCCGAGTATTCCATATGCTATCATGGTAATGTTACAGGACCTCCACATTCTGTTGATATTCATGGATTTGTGGATTCAGATTGGGTAGGTGACATTGACAATAGGAGATCCACCAGTGCTTATGTGTTTACACTTTTTGGTGGTGCTGTTAGTTGGATGACTAAGCGAAAAGCTGTGGTTGCTTTGTCCATGACAGAAGCTGAGTATATGATAGTAACTCATGCTTGTAAGGAAGCCATTTGGCTTAAGAGATTGTGTTAAGATATTGGTGTTGATATAGGTTATATTATGATTAGTTGTGACAGTCAGAGTGTGATTTGCCTTGCGAAGAATCTAACTTTCCATGCCAAAACAAAGCATATTGATGTACAGTTTCACTTTGTGCGAGACATGGTAGAGGATGGGAAGGTAAATTTGGAGAAGGTAGATACTTTGAAGAATGTTGCAGATGCATTGACGAAGCCAGTGAGCACAGAGAAGTTCAGATGGTGTTCGGAGTCTATGGGCCTCTCAGCCTATAGCAGTTAAATCCTATTTTTCTATTGGCTCTTACAAGGTGTTCGACAAGTGGGAGAATGTTGGGAAGTAAGGTGTCTTAACCTTGGTAATTCCTTGCATTATTTTGATTGTATTTATTTATTAATTGCCTATGATGTAAATTAATTGTAAATTCCATATTGTCATTTTGTGGGATGTGGCATGATGATGTGCCATCCTACATGGAAGATGACAATTTGTAATTTTGTCCTCACATGAGGAGATAGGCATCCCACTCTTTGGTAGGAGAATTTTGCCATGTGTCAGCATAATGGATGTTGTGTAAGGGAATATTGACCGTAACGGTCATGACATATTCCTATGACGAAGTTATGACATGTAAGAGTTAGAAATAGAAGCTTGTAAGACAGGGGAAGACATGTGTCGATGAGCATCTTTGAAAAAAACATCTTTGGGCACCCTAAGGTGGACTATGACATGTTGTAAGAGAATATGCTATTTATAGCCTGTGTATGACAGATTCTCTTACAACTGTAAGTTATGACAGCTATGACATATTCTATGACGGTCGTAAGAGTCGTAAGAGCATATGTCATAGCCCATTTTAGAAATAGGTGACCTCTTTGGGATGGGAGCTGTGGACAAGTGTCAGGAACATTCTACAATGTTGACCAAATGTCCATAGGCATGGGTTTTGGGTCATGAGGTCAAGTTCGACGCCCATTCCAAGATAGAGCTAATTTTGCCTTGTATATTCTATATAAACATGTGCTTTGAGGAGTTGTATTACAGGTTTTACAGGTATTGTTATGTTGCCGGATTGACTTCAAACACGAGTGTCGAAGACTATTGAAGCTTGCATTGCAAGTGTATTGTAAACCATATTCAGTTTTGATAATACATTGCACATGTTTCTGAGTGTGGGGTTTTTCACCCGATAAGGGTTTTCCCCACCGTATATCTTGTCTCTCTTCTTCTGTCTTCTTTCTGGTTCTATGTGTATTGCTGCTGTATCTTTGTTATATGTTTCATGTTGTTGTAATTGTAAGGATTAAATTGAATTTGCATAGTTCTCCCCTCATTAGATTAGTGTAGGAAGTGATTTCCACACACCTAGCTTCCTTTTAGTGCCCTTGTCCTGCCTTATTTTGTCAAGGTCCCATATTCATATGTCAGCTTATGACTGTTAAAAAGGGTTCTGGGTCGGCCTTGTTAATTTTAATTATGAAAGTTTAGCAAAAATGCATCTATAAACATGTTTAGGACTTCATTTGTAAACTAGAAGATGATTTTGAGCTTAAGGCAAACTTATGATCATAGAGCATCCAAGGCATTCGTTGTGTTGTAGAGAAGAATTGTGTTGTTGCAGATTTGTCTTCATGTTCTCATGGTGTGAAAGATCTTCATCTCCTTGAGAGCTACACCTCTGAGGTGATATCTATTTGTGATTCAATCTATCTACTTTATCATTATTTTTACCTCTGTCTACCAAAGACACACACACTCTATCTAACAACGGTGTTGGAATGCTTGAATTCCATTTCAGGGCTTGACTGAGGCAAGCTCCTAAACACCACAACCCCCAACCCCTCTCTTGTGATTGTAGGTTACAGGCGCAGGATATTGCAAAGTGGAGTTACAGAGGATCATTGCAGAGCATAAGGATTCCACATATGAAGAAAGCAACAGAAAATAACCCTAACTGGACAAGGGCGATCTCCCTTTTGTCCCTGAATTTATCATTGTCAGAAATCCCTGAGCATAGACAGTCTACAACATATTTGGCTCCTAACCTCCAGAAATTATGTCACATTGGAAAAGGGCGATCCCTTTTTTTCCTTGAAGTTTCCTCTTTCCAAAATTAAAATCCTGGTATGTTTCTAATATGTGTTTAGTGTCTTCCTATGTGAGCATTTATCAGGATTCGTCCGTTTGTTTACGATTTTGCATAATTAGAGTTTTAGGCCTAATCAGACTAGGGTTTAACAAATAATCAATTACATTCCAAATTTTATTATCATTCCAAGTGATAGCCAACTTGATAACTAAGTCCTCTTGCAAAAGTTGTGACTTGGCTCGGTTCAATGTCCTTGAATGTATGTAGTGAAAGGAGGATCGAATCTTGAAACCATCAACTAAATAATCAACCCACCTTCCCTCCCCTTTTTCTACATAACATTTTGGTGAACATGTGTTTTGCTGAATATTACATCTTCTTGAGTGTTGTACATAAGATTTGCATTCATACATTTCATATTCATCATCTTACATTTGAAAATCTCACAAATTTGAAAAAATCAAGCATCCCAAGGTTGCATTTAGGCATAGTTTGCACTATTTTCATTGTATTTCATCTAAATCATTTAAATTTTTGATATTTGCATCAGATCTTAGACAAATTACAACATTTCATCATTTCAAGATCTTTTTCCTTGCATTTTCATATCTCATTTGCTAGGGTTTTGCTTGAAATTTGCATTTTTCATATAACCTAGTCTTTGCAAAAGCTAGGGTTTGTAGTTAAAATCTTGTTTCAGATTTTACTACTCCTTTGAACACTCTTTCAAATCTAATTTTGGACTGTTGTGTTGCTGCATTGTGCATCTTTACATTTACATTGGCATCTTTAGTACATTTACATTGAAAAAAGAAAAAAAATGAGCATTTTAGGTGCATAAAAACAAGCATAGTTTTGCTTAGTTTCATTGCATTTGTCATAAATATCATTCATTTCAGATCTTGCACTCATTTTCAAACATACACTTAGTAGTCCTTTGAAAATTTAACATCATTTAACACTCTAGATAAAAAATTGGCATATTCGCTAAATTACACATTGTGTATTTCAACAACTATATCTTACTCTTTGGGTTTGTTCTAATAGTTTGTGTGTTGAGTGTTGTATGCTTTTACATGAGTTGTATAACCTTCTGCCCTAATAGAAACATCCCTCTAAGGAGAAGTCTTAGGGTAATGGGTTCTAGTGCCCCTGATACTAACGGTGTACAAACATCAGAAAATCCATTGAACACGTATTTTACAAAAGGAGAGACACAAACTTTGCAAGATATCATACATCCTTCAACTACAATGGAAGAGAAAACATTTCATGATGTTGAGGATCCTATTTATGTAATAACATATGTACCTGATGAGCTGATGAGCAAATAAACAAACTAGATAAAGAATTAGGGGATTTTCAAGCATTTGTGGAAAAAGAAAGGATAGTTGAAGAAGTTGTGCCTATTGTTCATAATATAAGAGAGTTGTTAAAAGGACAAGACGATGTTAACATGGTCCATGGTTTAGCATATATAGTGAATCATAATGTTATGCCTGTCATTGAATGTGCAAATGTTATTAACAATATGTCATCACCGATTCATACACAAGTATCAACACCTATACCGACTACTAGAGTTTCCACTTTCACATCAACAACTCTCACTACTAATGCACTAGTTTGTAGTAATGCTACCACTAGTATTGGAGTATCTAATGGTACAAATTCAAAGAATTAAAAGGATGTGGGATTCAACTATCAAAATCAACCACCTAGGGTGACTTCTTTTATGGATAATCACTCTCAACCACCTCTCCATACCACCTATTGTCAACCACCTTCCACTCACAATTATTCTCATCTACCTTTCATTACCACTCACAAATAATCACCTCAAAACTTCATAACCACAACTTCTAATTCTCAAAAAACATCTCCTAATCATACAATCTTAAATCAATTGTTGCAAGGCATGGGGTGTGTGCAAGAAGTTGAGTCCACTTTTTGGCCAAAAAGTGGGTGTTTTCCCTAATTTTTAGAATTTGTCACATTTCACCTTAAAATTTGAAGCACTTAGAGATGGAATCTTGGAAAAGGTCACTAATCATAAAATGTAGTGCTCGGAGTCTAGTTTCCAAATATGTAATTTATTTGAATACCCAGGTGATACAAATTGATTTTCAATAAGTATTTCTAAAAACCACTGTTTAAAAGTCACTTTTTTTTACTATATGATGCATGTGTACGTCATCCATATTTTGACCTAAATAATCATATTTTTCTAAATCCTTTTGGGAAAAGATTTATAACTCACTGAAGCACGTTTTCCATATTTTTTTGTAATTTTCTATTGAATATTTTTTTGTTAATTTTTTATTGGCCATATTTGGTGTTTTAAAAAATTGTTATGTATGTCACGCATAAGATGACCTAAACTTATCATTTTTTGAATTTTTTTTCAAATTGAAAAGAATTGTATGAAGTATGTTTCTGTACAATTTATTTTTCAAAAAATTATTTTAATAAAAAGTTATTAAAATACTAAAGAACCCTGATAATTCAAGTTTATGGACTTGTTTCATCAGAAATTAATTGAAAAATAGAAAAAATAATCCAATTGTAAAAAAAATTACATATTTGGAATCTACATTGTCTCATTGATAATGGGTTTTAATTTCATAAAAAAATTCTACAAAAAAGGCCTTCAAATATATGCCCAAAGTCACTATTTTGTTGTGACATTGATAGGACCTTCAACTTGCAGGTCAAACCAGGTCCAAAGCCTGGGTTCAGGTCCCCAACCCTTTTCTTGAACTGGTTGACAGATCATAAAAATTGGGTCAAAAATTCAAATTTTAAGATATGGGATCCCATTTCTAGAAAACGGGATCATGTTTCTAGAAAATAGGATCCCACTTTTGGCTCAGGGTCCTAAAGCAAAATAGGATCCCATTTCATAAAAAGTGAGATCATGTTTTGTTTTACCCAATTTCGGGTTTTTGCCTAAGTCTGAAACTTCCATCTTAAGTGGACTCAACTTTGTGCATTTACCCCATGACTTCTTTACAACAGAAAGTGACAAACTTGACCAATGCTTCTTCTCAACCTAGAATACCTACATATCATGCTCGTAATCCCCTATCCTATGCAATCTTAAGAACTCCTATGCCTAATAAGTTTGAGACTCGCCGCTTTGAGAAGTACAGTGGTAAAGGGGATCCTAATACTCATGTGGTAGCATTCATAACTATGTGTAGTGATTTATTCTTTGAAGAGGACTTATTAGCAAAACTCTTTCTGCGATCCCTCAAAGATACTGCCTTGGATTGGTTTTGCTCTTTACCTTTGAATTCAATAAATTCTTTCTCCCAGCTAGTTGATCAATTCTTACAATATTTTCAAGCAAACATTGGATTGTCAGTCTCATTGATTGATTTAGTTCATTGTAAGCAAGGTCTAAAAGAGTAGTTAACTAAGTACATCAATCGATATCAGGCTCTCTTTGCACAAATTCAATATTCTATTATAGATGAGGATGTTTAGAAGATATTCATTACCAATTTACAACCTAACATCCATGATAAAATCCTCTTGATGAAGTATAGCTCTTTTCAACATCTATGTACAACCCTTTGTGATTACCAACTCTCGTCTAGTCAGTATGAAAATAAAAACTCATCAGCTCAAGTCAGTCAGTTCACGACCGAACCTTCACAAAACAATTTTAAGAGGAATAACAAGAGTTTCATCAAGGTTAATGGACAACAGTTGAATAATTTTCAATCACAAGTGTCTGCTATTAGTAATCCCAAATGATCACCTTTCCAATTCAAACAACAACAATATCGACAGTTTACTCCATTATTTGAATCTCTTCAATCAATCATGAATCAAGCAGTAAGCAACAATCTTTTGAAGCTTCCTCCTATGAAACCACTTGATAGTAACATGATACAAGGGCCTAATTTTGATGCTAATGCTTTCTGTCAGTATCACCAATCGACAGGACATGACACTGAATGATGTATGTGCTTGAAACATGAAATTCATGATCTCATCAATTCGAACATAATACAAGTAATGGGAGTGAATGATGATGGGAATAAGCTGGCTGCCCCTCTGAATCATAATTTAGAGATATTTACAAATCCATTTCCTAAGCATAGCAACAACAATATGGTAGAGCAAAATACAATAGAGCAAGGAGATGACTACCTAGATTATGATGAAATAGTCAGCATGATAGAAGTGGATAAGGAGAAGATTGAAAACTCACCTCGTCCATGAGGAAAAGGTATCTATGCTGAGGTTCCTCCGCCATTATCCCTTCAAGGATCAATAGACAACCAAAATGCACTGGATACACAAATTGAACAACCACAACAAGATATGTTTGCCACGGTGGAAAACACCTCATTTCGATGTGAGAAGCTTAATAAGAAAGCAAAGGATCGAAAAAGAACAAGGCAACTATCATTAGTGGGAAATAGTAATGATTCTCCCCCTCACAAACAACAAAAGATTACAAATATACAGGGATTTGAGAAACAAGCACCGCATGACAATCCTGGAAGTAAGAATCAATCAGATACAAATTACTCACACTTTTTACAAAACTTGATGGAGCACCTTTCTAAGATGCTCACAAGTTTGAGCTCCTCTTAGCACCAGGTAAGTATTTCTAAGCCTGGTGGCCACCTTTGTCCTAGCATAGTTTGCTCATTTATGTGGCCTCCCCTCTTGTGTTGAGTTCCCCCGTGATGTGTTATGTGTTGTTTAGGCCTCTTGGGATTGGTGCAGGAGCACCAAGGGCTTAGAGCCCATGTGTATATAGTTTGCATGTTTTTGGTGTGATGCTTTTGTTTTTGAATTGGGAAGGCGCGGGAAGAAGTTGATGCTTTTACAAAGTGGGTCTATCGGAGTGAGAGAGCTCATCGGCCAAGCATTGAGAAACTATATTGACAGCCAGTGTCCCATCGATAAAGTAGGTCTTGCCAACGAAGACACTTATCAGCGTGAGATGCATATCAGGAGGAGGTATGAAGGTTAGGCCGAAGGAGAAAGTCCGACCGATGGAGTGTTCATCGGTGTAAAGGGAGTCATCGACAGAAGAAATGGATGTATAACTGACGATAGGAGGTCTCGCCGATAGCGAGGTAGATATGAGGCTTCGGTATGACATTGGGTATCGGAACACAAGAAGAAAGTTTGGCCGATAAGTTATGTCCTGCCGAAGGTTTAAGTCATTGTTTGACTTATCGGTGTGAGCCGCATTGTCGGAAGGTGGAGGAAAAGTCCCACCGATGATCTCAGTCACACCGATAAGCACGTAGAGGAAAGTCTTAATTGTTAAGGTATTTGGCGACGGTAAGAGTTGGTAAGAGGTCTAGCTGATGAAGTAGTTGGCGAAAAAGCTTTCATCGGAGTAACAAAAGTGTATCGGAAGAAGGGAATAATGTGTGGCCGATAACACATGCTTTGCCGATGGAGGTCAAATAGAGTCAAAGGTGATAACGGCCAAACAAACACTATCGGCCATTGAAGATTTAGACTTGCCGACTGAGTAAGGTCTTGCCGATAGGAAAACATATAGATGTTTCGGTGAGACATCTAGATTATCTTACCGATACTGGCGAAAAGGTGTAGGGGACACGTTGGTATGAGATTGGTCAGTAGTGAGACGTATGAAAGGTTTTCCGATGACAGTTATCTTGCCGATAGCACAGAGCTGAACCGGCAGTTGGAATACCGACAGTTCTGGTAGCTGAACCATCCTGTAATGGACATGAGCAACTACATAAAATGTAGCATTCTTTCTGTAAAAGAGTTCAACAGAAAAAAAAAAAAAACAAGAAAAAGATTTTGATTTGAGAAGCATCCTGATGTAAAGGCAATTTTTGAATAAAAATAAAATTCAGCAGTTCGATCAATTTGTGTATTTCTTTTCTGTTTTCAGTTTGCCATTCTGAAGTAAATTAGTCATTTCTGTTTCTGCAATTTTGTTCTCTTTTGCAAACCATGACTCTGTATTGATGATTCCTCAAGTTCCACTGTACAGTATGGAGGCCATCAAGCAGAGTCATGCTTTCTGTTTGTTTTTCTTTTGTAGGGTGGTCGGATTGCCAGCTAGAGGCAATGCATGCTAGTTCTAGGCGAGTTCAGTGAGGAGTCCGGCTAGATAAACAAGTAGGAAAATAGATTTGTAGGGGTGGAGAATAGAGAGAAAGAAAGTGAGCACCAAGCAGTCCAGACCCTTGAACAGAGTGAGAAGGGTGGGCAACGGGCTCCGAAAGTTATGTGCCATTGAGGCATCATCTTGGAAGCAGTGAGGACAAGGTATGTGTTCCACACCAAACAGTGAAATAGAGTTTTACATCTATGCAAAGAGTTGAGAAATTTGTTGACATTTTTGTGTAGAAAGATGTCTTTAGCACTTTGAATTGGTAGGAAGACTAGAGTTGTCAAACAATCTTGTACACTTACAGGATGCAGAGCAGGCAGCCTAGAGGCCTCCCTATCAGGGATGACCCTTGATACTCTTGTAAGGTCAAGGATACTACAAGACCGTCTCTGTTGTGACCATTTTCTATTTGTTTCATCATTCTTCTATATTGCTTCTCCTCTATTTTATTGTTGCATGTCATGCCTTAGGGGCATAGCGTTGTAATTGATGTCTGGGGGTATCCTCCTACATGGTATTCCTAAGGCACTTGTTCTCTTCTCTCTCTCTTTTATTGTTTACCTTATTCTAGTGATTCTACCTAGTCAGCAGATGACGAAAAAAAAACAACTAACTGATATGGACTATGTGTCCCTTCAACAAGCAATAAAAAATGGACCTAGTCCATACATGAAGATGGGGTTAATTTATATATCCGATGCTTTGCTAGTAGAATCACTCCATGTGATATTTGATGTAGTCTTATCTTTTCTAACAAACCATTGCAATACATCTTCTCCGTGCACTTTGTCTTGTCTTGTATCTCACCTTGTTGTTACACTCAGTTCTGAGGTGCCTGCAGTATAATGAAAGGAAGCTAGGTGTGCGGAAATGCTTCCTACACTAATCTATTGAGGAGAGGGCTATGCAAATTCAACTTTATCCTAACTATTACAGCGATGTTAAAGCATTAACATGAGATATTGCAGCAAAACACAAGAACCAGAAAGTAGACAGAAGAAGAGAGACAAAGATTTACGGTGGGGAAAACCCTTATTGGGTGAAAAACCCCACACTCAGAAACCTGCACAATGTATTAACAAATATGAAAGAATGTTTACAATACACTTGCAATGCAATCTTCAATGGTCTTCGACACTCGTGTCTAGAGTCAATCTGGTAGCATAACAGTACCTATAAACCTGTGATACAAACTCCATCTCCAAGCACCTGTTTAAATAGAACATACAAGGCAATTTTGGACCTTTCTTGGAATGGGCATCCAATATGGCATCTTGGACCAAAATCCATGCCTAGGGACACTTGGTCAACATTGTAGAATGTGTCTGACACTTGTCCACAATTCCCATCCCAAAGAGGTCGCCTATTTCCAAAATGGGCTATGACAGATGCTCTTACGACACTTACGACCATCATAGAATCTGTCATAGCGGTTACAACTTACAGTTGTAAGAGAATCTGTCATACACATGCTATAAATAGCATATTCTCTTACAACACATCATATTCCACCTTGGGGCGTCCAAATATGCCTTATTCAAAGATGCTTCATGACACATGTCATTACCTGTCTTACAACCTTCTATTCTCGACTCTTACATGTCATAGATTCGTCATAAGAATCTGTCATAACCGTTTCGGTCAAACATTCCTTACACAACATAGAAGATGCCAACACATGGTAGAATATTCCTACCACTAAGTGGGATGCCTATCTCCTCATGTGAGGACAAAATAACAAGTTGTCATAATCCATGTAGGATTGACACATCACCGTGCCACATCCCACAATATGACAAAGTGGAACTTCCAAATATTTACAACATAGGCAAATGAATAATAAATACAAACATTACAAATGTAGAGAATTACGAAGGTTGAGACACCTTAATTCCCAACATTCTCCCACTTGTCGAACACCTTGTAAGAGCCAATAGAAAACATGATTTAACTGCTATAGGCCGAGAGGCCCATAGACTCCGAACACCATCTAAACTTCTCTGTGCCCACTGGTTTTGTCAATGCATTTGCAACATTCTTCAAAGTATCTACCTTCTCCAAATTTACCTTTCCATCCTCAACCATGTCCCTCATGAAGTGAAACTAAACATCAATGTGCTTGGTTCTAGCATGGAAAGTTGGATTCTTTGCAAGGCAAATTGCACTCTAACTGTCACAATTGATCGTGATCTGACCTGCATCAACACCAATATCGGAACACAATCTCTTAAGCCAAATGGCTTCCTTACAAGCATGAGTTACTGCCATATACTTAGCTTCTGTCGTGGACAAAGCAACAACTGGTTGTTGCTTACTCATCCAACTAATAGCACCACCAAATAGTGTAAAAACATAAGCATTGGTGGATCTCCTGCTGTCAATGTCACCTGCCCAATCTGAATCCACAAATCCATGAATATCAACAGAATGCAGAGGTCCTGAAACATTACCATGATAGCAAATGGAATACTCAGAAGTACCCCTCAAATATCTTAACACTCTCTTAACTGCATCCCAATGAACCCGTTCAGGATTAGCCATAAATAGACTAAGGACTCCCACTGCTTGGGCAATGTCTGGTCTTGTGCAGACCATAGCATACATCAAACTGCCAACAACACTAGCATAAGGTACTCTGCTCATGTTCTCCACCTCACTAGGAGATTTTGGACAATCCTCAACAGACAACTTTATCCCCAAAGAAACGGGAACACACAATGGTCTACAATCTGCCATGCTGAATCTGTCCAACATGGTCTTCACATACTTACTCTAGCTTAACCAAAGTTTTTTGTTGGTTCTGTCTCTTCTGATTTCCATTCCTAGAATGTACCTGGCTGCCCCTAAATCTTTCATTTCAAACTGAGCTGACAACTGAGATTTAAATTCATAAATCATATTCTTACCCTTCCCAATGAGCAACATATCATCAACATACAGTGCAACAATGAGAATACGATCACGATCAAATTTATAATACACACAGTGATCCGATTTCGATCTCACAAATCTAATTGACAACACAAAGGCATCAAACTTCAAGTACCATCTCCTAGGGGATTGTTTCAAACCATACAAAGACTTCTTAAGTTTGTAAATCAAATTTTCTTTACCTTTCACCATGTAATGCTCTGGATGTGACATGGAGATCTCTTCCTCCAAGTCACCACGAAGGAAAGCTATCTTCACATCCATCTGTTCTACCTCCAAGTCATAAGTTGCTACGAGTGACAACAGGAATTGAATGGATGTCAACTTTGCAACAGGAGAGAAGATCTCACCATAATCTATACCCTCCACTTGTGAATACCCCTTCGCAACCAATCTGGCCTTATACTTCTCAATACTGCCATCTACACCAATCTTCTTCTTGAACACCTATGTGCATCCAACGGGTTTCCATCCAAGAGGCAAAGGCACCAAGTCCCAAGTTTGATTCTTTTCCAAAGAAGCCATTTCTTCCTCCATGGCCTCCTTCTAGGAACCTGCATCCTTCATATCCAAAGCCTTTGATACAGTTCTAGGTTCATCACTGTTAGTGATTAAAGCATAAGCACAACTAGAATCAAGCCATGTAAAACCAAATCTTTCAGGTTGCTTTCTTATCCATGTAGACCTCCTCAAGAGCTGAGGTTGAGGTTCAGCTTCTTCCTCTGAGCTTTCAGAGCTGCTAGAGCTCTCCCATCATTAGGTCCAACATTGTCTTTCTGTTCAGTCTTCTCGGGGGTGAGAGGAAACTGAACAACATCCTCTTTCTTTTCTTTTTCTTCTGGCTGCAAAATAGTGGAAGAAGGTGTAAGCTCTCTGAAGATGACACTTCTGCTATACAACACTTTTTCAGCCACGGGGTCCCAAAGCTTGTATCCTTTCACACCAACACCGTAGTCGATAAAGATACACTTAACAACTTTGTTCTCCAACTTTGACCGCTTCTTCCTAGGCACATGTGCATATGCCTCACAACCAAAAACATGAAGATGCCTTACTGAAGGCTTTCTACCAGATGACACCTCCATGGGTGTCTTTCCAACAAGAGCTGATGTAGGAGATCTGTTTACCAGATAGCAAGCTGTGGCAACAGCTTCAGCCCAAAACTTTTGTTCTAGACCAGCTCCACTAAGCATACTCCTAGCTTTCTCCATCAGTGTCCTGTTCATCCTCTCTGCAACTCCATTTTGCTGCAGAGTGTATGGAGTTGTCTTGTGCCTTTCAATCCCAAGTTCCTTGAAATACTTATCAAATTCTGTAGAACAAAACTCACCACCGTTGTCAGTTCTCAAACATTTAATCTTTTTACTAGTCTAATTTTTAGCAAAGGCTTTAAACTCCTTAAATCTGCTATAGACTTCAGATTTGCTTCTGACAAAATAAATCCATGTCCTTCTACTGTAATCATCTATAAAAGATACAAAGTATATAGATTTTGATAATGAAGGAACATTAATAGGACCAAACACATCAGAATGAATAAGGTCCAACACACCAGAAGACTTATGAGACCTCGAGTAAAACTAAACATGGTTTTGTTTTCCATAAACGCAATGTTCGTAAAAGTCAAAATCAAGATTACAATCATCTAACCCCTCAATGAGGTTCTTATTTTTCAAGGTACACAGACCCTTCTCACCAATGTGGCCAAATCTCTTATGCCATAAGATTGCCTTTTTTGTAGGAAGTTTAACTCCAATGCACGATTACAACCATCAAGACTAGAAACAACAGATTTCTTCATTGCTCGTTCAGATGGTGGGGATGAAGTGACTGATGCCCTCTTCCTTGAGTCAGAAGAACTATTGCATTGTGCAATGCATGCTTCCAACTGAAACAGAGTACCTCTCCGAGTACCCTTAGCAAGCACCATAGATCCTCTAGTCATCTTGCATCCTTCTTTCGAAAAAACAACCTGCACACCTGCATCATTCAAACTACTTACAGAAAGTAGGTTTCGTGCTAAGCCTGGGATGTGCATAACCCCAGAGATCCTCTTCACTCGACCATCAGGGAATCGGATAAAGACTCTTCCATGACAAACGATCTTCAGATGAGAGTCATCACCCAGATACACCTTTCCACCATCGAACTCCTCATACTTAGTGAACCAGTCTCGATGCGAGGTCATGTGGAATGATGCACCAGAGTCGATTAGCCACACATCATCAGATGCATGGGTTGCCAGGGCTGCGATGAAGGCATCACCGTCATCTTGTGATTTGTTAGAATCTGAATCAGGAGCTTTCTTCATTTTCTTCTTCTCCTCTTTACATTCCTTTCGAAAATGCCCGGTCTTGCCACAGTTCCAACAAAGAGCCTTGGACTTTCCAAGAGATTTGGATCTCCCACGGGATTTGGATCTACCCTTCTCAGCTTTCTTGTCCTTCTTCTTCCTTTTCTCCTTGGGTCTTCCTCGAACTGCAAGGGCCTCTTTAGTTGCCTCAGAAGACTTTCTCTACATCTCTTCAGACAACAGTGAAGAAACTATTTCTTCCATTTTGAATGTGGATGTGGTGCTTCCGATTGCCATGACAAGATGATTCCATGAGTCCGGTAGAGAACAAAGCAGGGTCATACACCGATCCTCCTCCTCCATCTTTACACCAATAGATGTTAATTGTGCAACCAACATATTAAAGGCATTCATATGCTCAGCCACGGATCCTCCGTTCTCCATTCGAAGATAATACAATTTCTTTCTAAGAAAAAGTTTATTGACTAGGGATTTGGCTTGATACACATCCCCCAACTTCTTCCAAAGGAGTTTTGCAGTAGTCTCCTCATGGACATTTAACAACACAGAATCAACAAGACTAAGTATTATGAGACCCTTAGCCTTCCGATCCTTGAGATCCCAATCAGCTTGTGTCATTGTAGTTGGTTTAGTTCTGTTCACACTTTCCCAAAGGTCTCGGTCAACTAACATGTCTTCCATTTTGAGCTTCCATAGCTCAAAATTACTGCTGTTGAACTTTTCTACTTCAAACCTTCCTGATGTGCCTGCCATCTCCTTGTTGCAATAAGATACAAAATGCTCTGCACAGACTCCCACTCAACCTAAGATTAGCTCAAAAAACCCCTACCCTACAACTAGGACCAAAGGTGATCAAGCTCTGATACCAACTAAAAGGAAGCTAGGTGTGCGGAAACACTTCCTACACTAATCTATTGAGGAAAGGGCTATGCAAATTCAACTTTATCCTAACTATTACAGTGATGTTAAAGCATTAACATGAGATATTGCAGCAAAACACAAGAACTAGAAAGTAGACAGAAGAAGAGAGACAAAGATTTACAGTGGGGAAAACCCTTATTGGGTGAAAAACCCCACACTCAGAAACCTGCACAATGTATTAACAAATCTAAAAGAATGTTTACAATACACTTGCAATGCAAGCTTCAATGGTATTCGACATTTGTGTCTGGAGTCAATCTGGCAGCATAACAATACTTGTAAACCTGTGATACAAACTCCATCTCCAAGCACTTGTTTAAATAGAACATACAAGGCAATTTTGGACCCTTCTTGGAATGGGCGTCCAATATGGCATCTTGGACCAAAACCCACACCTAGGGACACTTGGTCAACATTGTAGAATGTGTCTGACACTTGTCCACAACTCCCATCCCAAGAGGTCGACTATTTCCAAAATGGGCTATGACAGATGCTCTTACGACACTTATGACCGTCATCGAATCTGTCATAGCGGTTACAACTTACAGCTGTAAGAGAATCTGCCATACACATGCTATAAATAGCATATTCTCTTACAACACATCATATTCCACCTTGGGGCACCCAAATATGCCTTATTCAAAGATGCTTCATGACACATGTCATTTCCTGTCTTACAACCTTCTATTCTCGACTCTTACATGTCATAGATTCATCATAGGAATCCGTCATAACCGTTTCGGTCAAACATTCCTTACACAACATAGAAGATGTCGACACATGGTAGAATATTCCTACCACTAAGTGGGACGCCTATCTCCTCATGTGAGAACAAAATAACAAGTTGTCATAATCCACGTAGGATTGACACATCACCGTGCCACATCCCACAATATGACAAAGTGGAATTTCCAAATATTTACAACATAGGCAAATGAATAATAAATACAAACATTAAAAATGCAGAGAATTACGAAAGTTGAGACACTTTAATTCCCAACATATAAGACCAACGGTTATACTCAGGTTCGTACCCGTATGTGTAGCCTTGGTTTCTTTGATGTGATCTCATATATGATTCATGCATAGCTTTCATGTTGTGATATAGTTGTTATCTTAGAGTAAGATTTCTAACCTCTCTTGTTACCTTATCTTAGTATATCTTATCAATGTGTTGGTGGGAACATTCGATGATCGTAAGCACATGCCATCCTTGGGGGCATAGGCTTTGTGAAAGCTCTTGTTTCCTTGCATGTTTTCTCTTTACCTTAACGTGCTTGATATCAGTACACGACATCAACCACCTTAAGGTGGGGGCACATATAATGCTATCTATCTGATGATTTTGGTACTAATGAAGTGTGCTTGTATGCTCTCTCCATGAGGTGGGATTCTGTATCTCCACCACGAGTGCACATCCTTATATCAATTGCAATAAAAAAGCCCTCTCCGCGAGGTGAGATAGCGTATCTCTTAAGCTAGTGCATATCATTTTATATAAAATCCCTCATCGCGAAGTGGGTGTCTCTTGAGCTAGTGCACATCCTTTTATACAAAGTCCTCATCGGGAGGCGGGTTTGGATCTTGAGCTATCATCCCTTAAGCATGTTTTTGGTAGTTGTTGTGGCATAAGCCCAACCATCAGGTGTTCTTGTGGCGTGTTTGAGATGGTGGGACTTAGTAATAAGCCCCTACAAATGCCTTGTTTGTCATGTTTAAGATATATAGTATGTCTATGGAATGTGCTATACGACACTCGTGTCTTCCACATGTCTTCCATGTGTTTTCCCCTTGTGTAGTGTAAAGGGTGTGGCGATGAGTCCCCCCTACACTTGGGTTTTGTATGGCATGTTTTCCCCTTGTGTAGTGTAAAGGGTGTGTCAATGAGTCCCCCCTACACTAGGGTTTTGTATGCTGTGTTTTCCCCCTGTGTAGTGTAAAGGGTGTGGTGATGAGTCCCCCCTACACTTGGGTTTTGTATGGTGTATTTTCTTCCGGGCGTAGTGTAAAGGGTGTGGCAATGAGTCCCCCCTACATCTTGGAGTTTGTTTAATGTGCTTTTTAGATTTCATTTCATATATGAAAATGCTATATCATGTATTCATTGTGTTTTGCATGACTGCTCTCATGTCTACATCATGTTTTATGTGTCTTCAATACTATCTTCTCCATATTTTGCGTGCTTCTTACTATCTTCATTGTGTCTTGCATGTCTGTTCTAGTGCTTACCTAGGACTGGGGGCTAGAAATAGTCCCTCAATCTTTGTGTATGCCTTAGCTTCATGTTCTTGATGTGTTTTTGACCGTACTTTAATGCATGTATGGGTTATAAGATCATACATATATTAAAGTGGGGGCTAAATGTTATGTCGTAAAATGTTCCCCTGGGACTTTTACCTCCTAAAGTTTAGCTTCTGGGTCCCTTAGATTTAATCATGCATGTTAGAAATGAATCCGCAAAATCCCCCGAAACCCATGTCAAATGGGACCTAGAAGTGAACCTTAAGCATATATTGGACCCAAAATAGGCCCCTGGACTTGGGCGCCTGCGCCCTTGTCTTGCCCCATTTTGTTGGGGTCCCAAATTCATATGTCGACTTATGACCTTTGAAAAGGGTTCTAGGTTGGCCTTGTTATTTTGAATTACGAAAGTTTAGCGGGAATGCATATATAAACATGTTTAAGACTTAATTTGTAAACTAGAAGATAATTTTGAGCTTAAGGAAAACTTATGATCATAGAGCATTCAAGGCATTCATTGTGTTGCAGAGCAGAATTGTGTTGTTGTTGTGTTTGTTGTTGCAGATTTGGTTTCATCTTCTCATGGTGTGAAAGATTTTCATCTCCTTGAGAGCTACACCTCTGAGGTGATATCTATTTCTGATTCAATCTATCTACTTTATCATTGTTTTTGCCTCTGTCCACTAAGGACACACACTCTCTATCTAACAACAGTGTTGGAATGCTTGAATGCCATTGTAGGGCTTGACTAGGGAAAGCTCCTAAACACCACAACCCCCAACCCCTCTCTTGTGATTGCAGGTTATAGGTGCAGGATCTTATGGAGTGGAGTTGTAGAGGATCAATGCAGAGCATAAGGATTCCAGATTTGAAGAAATCAGTAGAAAAGAGCCCTAACTAGACAAGGGAGATCCCTCTTTTGTCCTTGAATTTATCACTGTCGAAAATCCCTGAGCAGAGATAGTCTACAACATATTTGGCTTCCGACCTCCAGAAATTGTGTCACATTGGACAAGGGCGATCCCTCTTTTGTCCCTGAAGTTTCCAATTTATGAAATTAAAATTCTTGTATGTTTCTAATATGTGTTTAGTGTCTTCCTGTGTGAGCATTTGTCAGGATTCATCCATTTGTTTACGATTTTGCATAATTAGGGTTTCAGGCCTAATCAGACTAAGGTTTAACAAATAATCAATTACATTCCAAATTTCCTTATCATTCCAAGTGACAACCAACCTGATAGCTAAGTCCTCTTGCAAAGTTGTGACTTGGCTCAATTCAATGTCCTTTAATGTATGTAGTGAAAGGAGGATCTAATCAAACCATCAACTAAACAATCAACCCATCTTCCATCCCCATTTTCTACATAAATATATATATATATATAAATAAATAAATAAATAAATAAATAAATAAATAAATAAATAAATATATATATATATATATATATAGAGAGAGAGAGAGAGAGAGTTTTTCTACCTATCCTCTATCTCTATCCTCTCTATATCTCTATCTCTCTACCCTCTATCTCTCTATCCTTCCTCTATCTTCCTATTAATTTTTATCTCTCCATCTTTCTCTCATTCTCTATCTCTCACTCCCCCCCTCTCTCTCTTGTATCTCTCTCTACTTACCTATCTCTATATCATTTGGCTATAGGTGTAAGTAAATGGCTGAAAGACAAACCCCAATTACATAAATTACATTTGTGCATATATATACCTTTGTGTCTCAATTCAACTCATATATTACTAAGGGCATAGATCTTCAGTCAAATCATTCCACATACATCTTGACCAAGCAAAATAGATTAGAATTAAACACATATCTTGATTAACATACAACTATAGAGAAAGATTGCACTTGCAAGAATATGAATTCTACCTAGGATCAATGAATAGGGGAGAAGATTTCATGGTGGATATACAAGTCAATCAAATTAAGACCAAGGTTACAAATCATGTGTATTCAATTTACTTTTAGCCGATGCTTGTAGGTTGCAACAATGATAGTCCATGCTCATAAATTGATGGGGAACACACAGCGGATACCACAGACTGATGCCCTAATTCCTTGCAGTCAAATGAGCCACCGATTCAGCTCTGTCGGCCAAGTTCCTCATCCTCCTTCCAATGCACCAGAGGCGTTTGCTGTTGATGAGACTTGCTTCATCGGTGAACACTCAAAACCTTTGGCCGATTCACCAAAAACGTTGTTGCACAGTTTTCCTCCTGCGAACCCTAGCACATGAAGATGCTAGGATGTTCTTACTGCGCGAAACCCTCGATCCGGATTATCTGCACTATCGAATAGGAAAAACAAAAGAAAGAACAAAATGAATACTGATACATTGAAGCCATTCCACTGATTTCGACAGAAATCTCACCAGTGGAATGCTTCACGGCGACATACAACAACAATGGAAAATACAGAATGAATGGAAATCTATAGTTGCATGATCTACAGTTACAGGAAACCAAAAACTAATTGACAGAACATAATTGCTTTATTTCTCCTAAGTACAGTCAATCACATTCGATCTGGTCACAAAAAATGATCATTAGTTCATATTTTTGGGCATTTAACAACTCGCCCTGAGTAATACCACACTAGCTCCAAGCGGCTGGGAGACAACTGACCAAAACTACCCTACTACCTTATTTTGGCATTATTGCTATTTTTATCATTATGTGATTACAACTTGACAAATGTCCCCTAAGTCACTTGGGACTTACAAAAGAACCTAGATACAAAATGAAAATGCATTGGTCAAAAGACCTTATTACAAAAGAAAACATGATTTTGTAGGTGCTCCTACACCATACTCCCTGGTGAAAGTTGTCTCAAGTCCTCTTAGAGACTAACTGCTACAAATCACCACCCTATGTTTTGATGTCTGCTTCTAGCATCCATGTAGCCTCTGAGTCTGGAAGTCCTTGCCATTTGACTAAGTGCTCGAAATATGTTTGATTTCTGGTCTTCTTGACTGTCCTGCTATCCAAAATACACTCCATCTTCAGTGGTTCCTTAGGTGGTAAATGTTGCACCCACTCTGTATTGTCTTGGACAGAATCGTCTGCATCTTCTCCTATATCAGGACTTTTATATAATGTCAGATCAGCAACATTGAAGATAGGTGAAATAGCAATATCATCAAGGAGTTCAACTTTGTAAGCATTAAAACCATATTTCTCCAGAATCTGACACGGTCCAATTTTCCTCATCATCAACTTGCTATGGCTGCCCTTGGGTAGTCGGTTCTTGCTGAGGTGAACCATGACCATATCTCCTATTTGGTACTGCACATCCCTTCTTCTGTGATCCACTCTAGCTTTGATCTTCTGACTGTTCTAGTGTAGAGTATCTCTAACTTGTTGATGGATCTCTTGCATAGCCTCTGCAAATGTATCAGCATGTCCACTCCTTTTGTCCATCCCTTGAACATCTCTCAATTCAAAAATTCCTCTAGGATGACTACCATAAATAACTTCAAAAGGACTTAGACCTGTACTTCTATTTGTAGAATAATTATAGGCATACTCTGCTTGTGGGAGAACCACATCCCAACTACTGCCATGTTCTTTTGTCAAACATCTCAGCAGATTGCCTAATGACTTATTCACAACCTCTGTTTGACCATCAGTCTGAGGATGATAGGCTAAACTAAAAGACAAATTGGTACCCAATCTTTTCCACAAGGTTCTCCAGAAATGTCCCACAAATTTGTTGTCTCTGTCAAATACAATACTCAAAGGTAATCCATGAATCTTGACAATTTCTTTAAAGAACAAACCTGCAATGTAACTAGCATCATTAGTGGTCTTACAAGGAATAAAGTGCACCATTTTGCTGAATCTATCTACCACAACAAACACATTGTCATAACCTATCTTTGTCTTGGGCAATCCCATCACAAAATCCATACTCAAACTTTCCCAAGGCCTGTTTGGTATGGGCAAATGTTGGTACAGTCCTGCATTGGTTGAGACTCCCTTTGCTCATTGGCAAATCATACAACTCTCAACAAACCTTCTGATATCAGATTGCATCCTTGGCCAAAAGTAAAACCTTCTTACAAGATCTAAGGTCTTATTAAGCTCAAAATGTCCTCCTAAACCACCACTATGTTTTTCCTTCACAATATTATCCCTCATTGAACACTTAGGGATACATAGTTGACTTCCCTTAAACAAAAGTCCATCCTGCAATGTGTAATCTAAAAAGTCACTATGAAAAGCATTGGCAAACTCACTGCATACCCTATAAATCTCCTTAAAATCATGGTCCTCTTCATACAACCCTTTGAGTGACTCAACACCCATACTTTGTAGCTGTACTTCTTGTACTGTCAACACCCTTCTGCTTAGAGCATCAACAACCTTATTGGTTATTCCTTTCTTATGTTTGATGATGAAGGTGTATGCTTGAAGACTTTCCATCCACTTCATGTGTCTATGCCTGAGCTTTTCCTGTCCATTCAAAAAACTGAGAGCATGATTGTCAGTGTATACAATAAATTCCTTAGGAAGCAACTAGTGCCTCCATTTTTTCAGAGCTTGTACCATAGCATACAACTCTAAATCATAAGAGGAGTATTTCCTCTTGGCTTCATTTAACTTTTCACTGAAGAAGGCTACTGGTCTGCCTTCTTGGCTCAATACTGCTCCTATGGCCAACCCACTTGCATCACATTCAATTGTGAAAACCTTATTGAAATAAGGTAACACTAAAATAGGGAATTTAGCAACTTTCTGTTTCAGACCTTCAAAACTCCTATCTGCTTCTCTTGTCCACACAAACTTCATCTTACCTCCACCCTTGATGGTCTCCAACATAGGTGCATAGATGTCACTGTAGTTCTTAATGAATTTCATGTAAAATGTGGCCAACCCATGGAAGCTTCTGACCTCTCCTACTATCCTGGGTGTAGGCCAATTCAAAATAGCTTCTACCTTGGAAGGATCCATTTTCAAATCACCCTTAGAGATGACAAAACCTAAGTACACCAATTCTTGTTTCATGAAGTCACACTTTTCCAAGTTTATCTATAATTTCTGATCTTGCAGCCTCTTCAAGACTATCTCCAGATGTTTCAAGTGCTCTTCCTTGCTCTTACTGAATACCAATATATCATCAAGGTAGACTACCACAAATTTTCCTATGAATTCCTGCAACACCTCATTCATCAGTCTCATAAATGTGCTAGGGGTGTTTGAAAGACCAAATGACATCACAAGCCACTCATACAACCCTTCATTGGTCTTAAAAGTTGTCTTCCACTCATCCCCTTCTCTTATCCTTATCTGATGGTACCCACTCTTCAAATCTATCTTAGAGAAATAGGTAGCACCTCCCAAACAATCCATTAGCTCTTCTATTCTAGGAATAGGAAACCTATACCTGATGGTTATCCTATTTATTGCCCTGGAATTAGTACACAATCTCCATTTCCCATCCTTCTTTGGGGCTAAAACAGTAGGTACTGCACATGGAATCAAACTCTTTCTTATTAACCCCTTGTCTAAAAGTTCTTGAACCTGCCTGGCTATCTCCTCATTCTGCTGAGGTGTCATCTTATATGTTGCCTTATTAGGAAGTATTGCTCCTGGTATGAGATCTATCTGATGGCTAATGTCTCTGATTGGTGGTAGGGAATCAGGTATATCCTTTACAATCACTCCTTTGTAACTCTCAAGCAAATCTCTGACCTCTTTAGACCCTACTCTCACACTTTCCTTCTTTTCCCCCTTAGGCTTCACAATCAAAGCAAAACCTACTCCATCACCTTCCTTTAGTGTATCCATGAATTCTTTTTCTCCTACCAACATTACACTAGACCCTACATGCTGTGGGTCCTCTTCTACCAATGACTGTATCGTATAAGTCGCACCATCCTTTTGGAATGAGTAAGCATTCTTTTCTCCATCATGATGAGCCTTTCTGTCAAACTGCCATGGTCTGCCTAACAAAAGATGGCAAGCATCCATTGGAAGGATGTCACACAAAATCTTGTCTCTATACCCCTTAATACTGAATTCTACCCATGCCTGTTCATTGATGAGTACGTGCTGCCCCTTGTTCAACCAACTAACTTTATATGGACTGCTATAGGGTATCTTTTCTAACTTCAACTTATTCACTACTTCCAAAGATATAATGTTATCAGTAGAACCAGAGTCAATAATGACTTTACAAACCTTATCTTGGATCTTGCAGTTGATTATGAACAAAGCCCTTCTTTGTGATAGTTCAACCTGCACTAGTTTCTTGAGTAGTGTCCTCTTGATCATTAGATTCTCTCCTATTTCTGATTTTAGATTCACTTCAGGGGATGTCACACTCCTTGCATCTTCTTGAATCAAAGTGGTTCTCTTCTCACCACCATGAGATGTTGAGGCCTTCTTTGGACACTTGTATGCCAGGTGCCCTATCTGATTGTAGTTATAACATCTCATATTGGAGAATTTGGATCCTCTACCTGATCCACTTGTCCCACCTTTTCCATTAGGCCTTCTTCCTCAGTAGCCTCCTTTGTTACTTGAGTCTCCAGCCTGCTCTTCTTGGATAGACTCACCACTAGGCCTCTAGTTAGGACTTCTTCCTCTAAAACTGCCTCTGCCTCTGAAATTCCTTCCACCTCTGCCTCTATTGTTCTGTTCACTCTTCCTCTTTATCTTTTCTTCAACCCTTAGGGCCATTTGGAAACACTTGTTCACTGTTTCTGGTGCTAAGATGCTGATCTCATCTTGGATGTTCATCCTTAGGCCATTTAAATACCTGGCCACCTTCTCTAACTCTTCTTCTTGTCTCTTTGACCTGAGACTGAGTTTATGAAACTCTTGTTTGTATGCATTTACATCAAGGTCTCTCTGTCTGAGGTTCTGCAATTTCTTATACATCTACACATCATAGTCCAGGGGTAAGAACTGTGCCTTGCGTTTGGTCTTCATCCTTTCCCAGGAGGTTATCATATTCTTCCCCTCCTTGTTCATAATTCCACCATGCAAGAACAGATCCTTGCAATCTTACCTTTGCCAACTTAATCCTCTTATCATCAGGGATTTCTTTATATTCAAAATGATTGTTCAATGCCTCAATCCAGTGAATCACCTCTTCAGCTTCCATACTTCCACTATACATAGGTAACCCATCTATGGTGTCCCTATTGACTGACTTTAATGCATTTAAAAATGCCCTCTGGTCTGCTGGTATCTCCTCTATCTTTTTATTGGTTTTGACAATTTCCGCATCGCCTTCATCACTGTCACTTTCATCTTCCCTCTCTTTGCCTTTGGACTGCTTGAACTCTCCCAACTTAGATGCAAGCATCTCCTCGATCAGCTTCTTAACGGCATCCTGTGACATACTTTTGGGAGGCATCCTCTCTGCCTCTATCTCGCTTTCTTTGTCTGACATAAACATTCACAGACAACACCCAAATACCAACACTCTTGCAAATCCTCAATTCAATTTGTTGCCCAAAATCTTTTTCCGGGCTCTGATACCAATATGATGGGGAGCGCACAGCGGATACCACAGACTGATGCCCTAATTCCTTGCAGTCAAATGAGTCACCGATTCATCTCCATCAGCAAGTTCCTCATCCTCCTTCCAATGCGCTGAAGGCGTTTGCCATTGATGAGACTTGCTCCGTCGATGAACACTCAAAACCTTTGGCTGATTCACCAAAAATGCTGTCGCACAGTTTTCCTCCTACGAACCCTAGCACATGAAGATGCTAGGATGTTCTTACTATGCGAAACCCTCGATCCGGATCATCTGCACTATCGAACAGGAAAAACAAAATAAAGAACAAAACGAATACTGATACATTGAAGCCATTCCACTGATTTCGACAGAAATCTCACCAGTGAATGCTTCATGGTGACATACGACAACAATGGGAAATGCAGAATGAATGGAAATCTATAGTTGCATGATCTACAGTTACAGGAAATAGAAAACTAATTAACATAACAGAATTGCTTTATTTCTCCTGAGTATAGTCAATCACATTCGAGCTGGTCACAAAAAATGATCATTCAGTTCATACTTCTGGGCATTTAACAACTCGCCCTAAGTAGTACCACACTAGCTCCAAGCGGCTGGGAGAACAATCCAAGCGGCTAGGAGACAACCGACCAAAACTACCCTACTACCTTATTTTGGCATTATTGCTATTTTTAGCATTATGTGATTACAACTTGACAAATGTCCCCTAAGTCACTTGGGACTTACAAAAGAACCTAGATACAAAATAAAAATGCATTGGTCAAAAGACCTTATTACAAAAGAAAACATGATTTTGTAGGTGCTCCTGCACCATAAATGAAAGTAGGTCAACCTAAGGATAATCTAGAAGCTTCTCCTTCTCTTTGTCCAAGGGCAAATTGATCTTCTATAAGAGTCTAAAGTGGCACTGTAGTTCAATGATGCATTCATAGGATACCTCCTATGCTTGAGCCATAGATGTTTGTACAAGGGCCGGGCTAGCTCTATCAATATCTTGAAAACTAATTGAACCTCTTTGATAAAAGAAGCTAAGGACCACATGTTGAATATAGTTTCTTCTTGGCTCTTCTCATTCACTAGCTCTAGAAATTTGGCTCTTCTCATTTACAAGGTTTAGATGATGTGGCCTCCATTTTGACCTTGCATTATGGTCTTCACAAGACCTTGATGTGGTCAAGGGAAGCCACTAACTATTTGAGCTCTTTAATTTGGTCCTTTAACCTCTTGATCTCCTCCTTTAATTCTTCTATTATATTCATTAAGTCAACCTCTTTTTCTCTTAGGCCCTTGAGTGTCTAGGCCTAGGTGTCCTCTTGATTATTTAGCTTTGTTAGCTCATAATATTGGATAGATGCATTTTCCTTTAGTGATCCTATTTCAATAGCCTTGAAACTAGTTTTAGCCTTTTCATGGCTCAATTATATGTCCAAGTTTTCCACTTGCTTTGATAATGCATTCTTGGTTGTTGCCTTAGTTACCATCTAGATTTTCCCTACTGCCAACTTTATTCATGCTTTAATCAATTTTGTTTTAACCTATAGGAGTTATTTTTTAGTTGCCTCTACCTATATATCTTCAGCTTCAATGGCTTTATCTACAACTGTGGTGACCTAGCCTTCTAATACCTTTATTTTCACTTCAAATGCTTTAAGTATGTATAGATTATCGAATTCTAAAGCACTTTTTGTAAAGGCTCAGTTAACTGAATATCTCTCTATCCCTATCTCTTTATCTCTGCCTCTCCCTCTCTATCTCTCTATATCTTTATCTCTCTATCTCTCTATCTCAAGACCTCTATCTCTTTGTCTCTATATCATCCCTCTCTCTTTATCTCTCTCCCTCTCTATCTCTATATCTCCCCCCCCCCTCTCTCTCCCTCTCTCTAACTCTATCTTTATATCTCTCCATCCCTCTATATCTCTCTCCTCCTCTATCTCTATCTCTCTCATTCTCTCTCTCTCTCTCTATCTCTCTCTTTCCCTCTATCTCTTTATATTTCTCTCACAATCTCTATATGTCTCTCTCCTTCTCCTCCATCTCTTTCCATATCTCTTGCTATCTCTTTATATATCTCCCTCTACCTCTCTATCTCTCTCTCCCCTCTCTCTCTCTCTATCTCTTTCTATCTAACCCTCTCCCTCTCCCTCTATCTATGTCTCCATCTCTCTATTTTAACTCATTTGAAATGTGAGTGTGTTTTTCATTGCTTTGGAAAATTCCAACCCTAAGGGTTGGACCTACCTTTTGGAAACCAAAGATGTGTTTTCAACAAAACATAGAAAATCAACAAAATCCTGAGCGTGCTCTCCATTAAAGGTTTACATGTTTTTCAATGTTAATACGAAAAAATGCCAGGATGACTTCAAGTTTTTAATTATCTTTTTAACCATGTATTTTTTTTCTAAAATATGATAACATTAAGGTTTCCATCTTCAATTTCTTTTGCTAATGTGTTTTTTTTTTCCAAAAATCTGTGTATAGTATTTTTGTTATCATTTTTTACACGTTTGTCAAAATTTGAAAAATACACTTTTATTTTCCATACTCTATTCTATACACATTGAATTTTTTATTTATTTTTGATTAGTTTTCAAAAAAATGAGGGGGGAGCATGCTCAAATTTTTATTTTTAAGGATGTGTCCACTTTGAAAATTCATAAAAAATCATATATTCATTAAAAAATTAACAAAAAATTTAGGCATAAATTACATGATGTTAGTTAATTTTCCATTGAAGTGATTTGTGAAATACTTACAAAAAATCAACATTCTAGGGGGAGCACACTAGATGCTATGTTATATTTTTTTGACAAAAACATGAGCACTTTGTGTGCTCCCCCTATTTGAACCTCTTAATCTCCACCTTTTTAAGAAAAAAATAATAATTTAGAAATTAGATTCTAAGCACTACAAATCTTGTTCTTATCACATATTCTAATTTTGAGCATGGCTATCTTCAATTTCTCATCCAAGATTAGTTTTTATTGATTTCAGAAAAAAGTGGCCACTTTTGACCCCCTTTTGGTCCCCCATTTCCATGCACATACCCAAACGCTAAGTTTTTTGGCCCAATATGGCTAAAAAGTAGGACACACTAATGTGCTTTCACCCCTTGACAAATTAAATGTGACAAGATCTCCTATTGTTAGGGTAATGGGCTCAAGGCTCTCTAGGTCTTTCTTTTTCAAATATTCTTGTTAGAATTAGATGAGGATGCACGTGGGCAAGGTTGTTGTTTTTCTCCAATCTAGAATGATCAAAGCTCTAATTGGTACTCAAGATTGTTTTAGATTGTCTAGTATCATTAATGTTCTCATCTGCCCATAGGGATCAAACTTGCTGCCTCTTGAGCTCAAGGACTTCTATAAAATGAGGACTGCTTCTCATTTGGAGAGGCTAAAAAATCAATTTGTTCATGTGTCTAGTAGTCTTTGTAATTAGGATATAGTGTTTGGGAAAGGATTTTTCTAGTCTAGGTTATGCTATTACAAAACTTTGTCTTGTAATTCAATTGTTGTGAGACAATCTAGTGTACTAAGAACTTTATTATATAAATAAGTTTTTGGATTTTTGATCTTTGAGTATGTGTATTCATCTTGTGCATGTAACATGATGGATGTTAGTACTTGTCTTATTGATCAAACTCCCCTTTGGTGATTGCACCATCTTGAGTTTCTGGCTTTGCAATAATAGATCAAGCTAAGGTTGATTATTTGCATTGTTTTTTCTCCTTCAAATGAATTAGGCTTAGTTTTGGGACAAAACAAGCCCATTTCTTTGATGCTTTAATCTTTTGTCGTTTCTTTGAAATAAAATAGATTAAGAATTAGTTATTTTTAGTTTTAGTTCTATTTCTTGCTAATAAAGGCTTATTTTTGCATTTAACGAACTCCTTCATTCCTTTACAAGTATTCTTCATGCTTTCAAGTGAACATGCTAAGTGGATTTAACCAAATACACATTATTTCTTGTGTGTTTATTTAACAAACTTCATCCCTTAATATGAGCTTTTACCTAGGCTTGGCCTTGTGCCACATTTTCTTATGGATTCAATTAGGCCTCTTATGAAATAACATTTCATCAACTAAAGTTAAATATTCCTACATAGCTAAGACCTAGTGAAATTGAACCATGGGGAGATCTTCTAGGCCCCCTTTTAAGATAGGAGGTGTCTCTTGACATTGGCTTGTGCCATTCCATGAGACAACAAGATTGACCTTGTCCTAGTGTCTCTACAAGCATAAGCGATCATTGAGCTTGAGGTTGTTCTTGATTCTCTAGGAGAGTGCAAGAGGATTACAAGTTCCTAGAATGAGAAGCATGATCTTCATATTTTTATCCAAAAATCATGAAGGCGATAGCAATACATCATCTTGAGGGACAAAGTTCATAAGATTATGTGAGTTGCTAAATCATGAACTATCAATAAAAGTCTTGATGTTTTGTGTTTAGCTAATTAAGTTGGGTCTACAAGTAGTCATAGAGTCAATTGTAAAGTTAGAACTATAATAGCTAGGAAGACAAATATGTATGAGGGTCCACCTCGATCACTCCTTGATATCTTATTGAATATTGGCAAAGTCAATCCTAAACTAACTAAGGCTTGACATCTTCCTGTTCAAGTATCATTGTAGTCATTGTATTAGTTCATTGATAAGGCAAGTGATATGAGTCTATAATGTTCTAGTGAATGTAGTTAACATGATCAAAGGCCATATAGATTGTGGTTCAAAGCCTATAAATTATACTAAGAACTTAAATACTATGGTTGTGTAAATTCGGGATTACTAGAATAGCAAGCCTTGCTGGCAAGGGATTAACACCTGTGGTTGCGAATTTGGTTTTTCCCTATGTTAAGATTTCTTACTACTATGTCTAATTCTTTAGTATCTAGGATTTTGCTAGCTCTAATTAGAATGGAGACACCCTCTAGGGATTGTCTAAGTCCATTATATTGTATAATTTCCATTAATGATATCCTTTTGATAGCAATAGTCAAATTATAATTCTCTATGCTAGGTTTATAACATTTTTAGAGTCTCATTTTTAGAATTGTTTGAATGCTTATAAGGTTACATTGGGGAAAATTGACCTCATCCCCATGATTCGAGTTTGAAGGAGTGGCTTTATCTCTAATGTCAACAAATAATTTGGCCAAGAACAATTCAAATATCCCTCAAATGGATCTTTTAGTTATATCATGATCTCTTGATAGTAAGCCATGGTGAGCTCCTAACTCACACTTATGTTAGTTTGCAACAAATGCTTAAGTCTTATATCCTTGGCCAAACCCTTAGAAGTTGTTTGCAAAATGCTTTGGTATCTCATATATCGAAACTATTATATATAGATCTACAAAATAATGGTTGCTTGGGTTGAAAGCCATTAAGAGTGTTGATGTCGAGATCATACGGGGCAAGGTGGAACCCCTATAACCCTTCTTTAACAACTGCAAAGGTTTCCCCTTGGGGCTATGGGGACGAATCAATTCTCCACATCACTTGATTGGTGACCTTCCCTGTGTAGGTTAAAAGGAGACCCACATCGTCACTAAGCCTTGCCATCATCACTACGAGCTTGAAACAACCATTGATCTCATTTTACATCAGCTGATCCTCACAACTTGGAGATGGTAGAAGGCCTTACACTTCTTAAAGTTGCGATAGTCGTTAGATTTTCCACCTCAGTCTAACATCATGTGGCCCTCATGGGTGTTAAGGCATGCATTGCGCGTAAAAAAAGTTGAGCTCACTAGACCCACCATTGTGCTCTCCACCAAAGAGAATCCCTTGTTACATTGACTATGCGTGCAAATGCTAGGGGTCTGGGAAGAACTTGCCAATCGTAGACTTTTCCTTGCAAGAATTGTTAGTGCTATCTAGGGCCCTCGAGAGTCTTGAGATCAATTCAGATTTGTCAGTCCTTGCAATCCAAAGGATGTTGGGAGCTCTGGCACCTTTGGAAGTTGCGAGAGTTGTTGATCGAATGGCATTCGGAGCCCCGATTCTCTTTGTGCCCTCCACGTTATTAATGATCCAATTTTTGCTCGTTGAGCTTATCTACTTATATGATCATCTAGGCCAGCAATAAATGGAAGCCAAATGAGACAATGACCTGTGTCCCCATTGGCCTCGCCAATATAGTGGACCTACTGCTCCATGTTGTGCTAGATTTGTTTAGGCTGACACGGGTTCTCAGCTCTTGATTAAACTTGGCAGTTGGTCTTAAGAGTAAAGCTCTTCCCTATGAATATTTATATGATTGATCTTTACTTCTGATCAAATAATGCATAATTTGTCAATGTCGTAATCAACTAATCTTGTTAAAAAAAAAATTGGTCTTATTTTTTAAGTACTTTAAATATATCACTCTATTATGTAATTTAGAATAATTTATATTTTAGTTGATTCAAAATAACCAGTCATAATGTCAGCAAGGTTTTGAATTTTAAAATTTGAGGTTTAAATTCATGAGCATAGAAATAATTTAGATTAATTTTGTCTGAACAGGTTGGTGAATGGAGGATCTGTGGATCTGATCAACTTATGGGGATGAGTGATAATAAGATTGAGGTACAACAAATTATGTCAATACACTATCTTACACTCTATTCAATACATAAAGACAACTTAAACATCATAAACCTAAAACATATTAAAACAAACATACATATACAATTTTCACAAAGTTGAACACTAAATTTACACCTACAACACCATAGGCGTTAAGTAGGTTGGAACTTTGACTAATGTGGCTCATTTCTCTTTGATGGCAATCTACTACTGAATTATAAAGTACACTTTGTGAGCAGTTCATTTATGATATGATTCCGGTGTGGCTCATTTTTAAGTAGGTTGGAACTTTGACTGATGTGGCTCATTTCTCTTTGATGACAATCCTACTACTGAATTATAAGTTCACTTTGTGAGCAGTTCATTTATGATATGATTCTGGTGTGGCTCATTTCTCTCACATTGCTCGGGGCTCCTAACTTGGGTTTGATACCACGTTAAACATTTTATGGACCAGCCAGCTAGGACTCTAACCTAGGACCTTCCTTTTGTTGATGGGGTGCTCTACCACTGAGCTAGCAATGCACTTTCTGACCGGTCCTTTTATGGTTCAGGTGTGTTTCTTTTCTCCAACAAATATTGAATTGATTCTTGGCATTCATAATATTAGTTGGACAGTTTGATATAAATCAGGCCTGAAATTAAGTTGGGTTAGTTTTGATTTTGAAAGTTATATATTTAATTAGATAGAAAAGTTTGTATGTTGTTCAATTTATGTGCCTAGTTTAAAGTTGTCACATCCCTTTCTTAGAGATTATAATTTACTTAGTTTTTATGAATTCTGATATTTAGATTATTATCAATTATTTTAAATGTTGTAAACTAAAATAAAAAATTACAATAAAAACCAAAATAAAAACAATTATCTACCCACCATTAAAATCAATTATATACTTTTCATTTTTATTATTTCTAAATTTTTATATCCTACTTCACACATGCTTCAACAATTGGTGTCCATGTAACAATGGAAAAAACTGCTTTCATGTGTGAGTCATCATTACACGGAAACTTGCTATTACATCCTTATAGCTTAACTTTTAGCTTTCAACAAATTATTGAAGACAAACAGGCCTACCATGATTGCTTGAAAAATGGTACACTGCCAACATCTTTTGTTTACTGTGGAATTTGAGAGAATGCCAAGGGCTTGGAAATTTCTACATAGTAGTAACTGATTGAAAATTTAGAGGAATTTAACCGTATAACATATGGTGTGTACTGATTTAAAAAGAAACACAGGTGGGTAGGAAGGCCTCCAATGATCCATCCATAGAACCATTAGCGAGGAAGATAAAAATAGTCCCTACCATAATACCGTCATTGGTGATTAGAAAATAATTCAATGAAATTAAGTACACTTACCAACATTAATTTCCCACACAATCAGTATTCAGGACCACCATTCTTGCTGAGGAAAAGTAGTAATTATCCCCCTCCCTCTGCACAAAAGTTGCATGGATTATAAACAGCACTAAACTAGGTTTTCTGTAGCATTGGATGGATTGCTTTAACTTCAGCGTTTTTAGTGAGACCTAAAAGTATAAATGTATATAAAGCGATAAAACTTCAAGCAGCCTCAACTTCAGCAAGTCCTGGTGCTGAGTGTAGATGCATTTAGTGTCTTCTTAATTGTGAAATAACTCATAATGGCCAATGTAGAAATAGGAGAGATCAATTCGAATAGACCTTTAATTTAAAATAGACCTGGCCTAGTTCTCAGCAGTTCTCTCATTTTAGATTCGATTGCATCTAAGATCTTCCTCAATTTTCAAATTGATCTTCTGTTCTTTTTTAAGGTTGACAATTCTAAGATATGATAGTTACAAGTGTTGATGTGGCACCAAAACGTTTAAATTTGTATGTCTAATGTTGAATATTTAAAGATATCATCATAAGACACTTTCATCAGATCAGATATTGATCAAAAGATCACACAAAAGCATCTCCCCTCATAGAATTCAACTCACATCAGTAATCAACTAGCATCAAACATCAACAATGAAGAAATTGGCATTTATTGTCATTTTTGCAAAGTTACTTTTTAGTTGGACCTTGCATCAGATCTCAACAAGATCAATAATCAGAAATTAGCATCCATTGGCACCACTTTAACTCTTTTCCATTTCTACTAAATCTATTGGCCATGCCTGAAAATTGTAGATTTCATGCCTCTTTATTTGTTTCACCTCTTGATTTGCCCTATATTTATAGCTGATTTGAGAATTCTTATGTTAGGGTTTTAGTTTATGGACTCAGGGTTAAATATTCATGCATATGTCTTGATTGTGAGGTCAATTGTATGTAGCTCTTAAGTACAACTGTATATGTTGTAGTGACTCTTGGTGCTCAAATGTTCGTCAATTCAAAATGCCTCATTAAATTGACCATTCTAGCCCTTTAGAAGTGCTACATTCTCTTGCTATAGCCCTGTTATGTTTTCATGTGTGATTGTGTTACAATGGTCTATATTGTGTGGTAGCCCTATCAATTACCTCTAGTCAGAGTTTCATCTCCATTCAGGGTGGTATGGCTTATATACCCTAATTCTTGTGCTAAACCCTAAACCATGCCATGCCTAGCCTAAATCAAATCCTTGGCACCAAAATTTATGTGCTTTGCCCGCCCTTTGTTATGTCCTTTGCTCTTCGTGCTTTATTTCTATTTGAGCACTGACCTACTATTGCTTGCACTCATACAACTAAGAGCACGTGTTAATTGTTTCCCTTTGTTCCTGCTAGTCTCATTGGTTTAACCTACCACTTACGACGTGTACCTGAGCTCCTGCACCAAGGTCACCTTTTTGCTGGTAGATCATTCTCTTGTGTGGCAAAAGGTGGTCTAATATATTCAATCCACATGTTCTTAGTGGCAGGCCTACGTTTCCTCCACGGCCATCTTGTCTTTTCTCCTGAGCTTGTGTGCTAACAAATTCAAGGCTCCAAGTGTTGGCTTCGCAAAATGACGAATGAAAGGAAATTTGCAGTCATAATAGACGATTTCCACATAACTCTATGAAAGATAAATATGCAAACAAGTATTTAGAAATCCATATGCAAAAGAGTAGACAAACATGACATCAAGTTGACACAAGATGTACCTGGGAAAACCCTTCATGATGGTTTAGTGAGCTCATGGTTTTGAGGGACATGGTTATGTAATACCACTTAGTGGTTTTGTGCAAGCTTATTTTCTATAAAAGCAAGCACATGAGTAGTTGTTTGAGTTGGCTAGTTGGCCAAGGCTTGTCATTAGTATTTAGATTCTTTTGTAGGTTGCATATGTAAGAAGAGGAAGTATGCATTGAGATGTGTGGTTACATGATTCTTATTTATTTGTTCACATGGAGTGCAATTAGTGAGCTTGATGATTTAGAAATATTCATGGAGGTTGTGTATTGTAATCTTTGTTATTGAATTACCCTCCTTCATTTTAAGAGAAAATAATTTTCTTTTCAAATATTATTTATTTACTAGACTCTTTGTTTGGTAGATCTCACCTAACTATTTCCATAGATCATATGTAGTTTTCTCTTCACAAACATTCAATAGGATAGAATTTGCTAGACAAAGCCGGATTGTTCCCCATGATTTCTTGTCCATCTTATCTCGCTCATCTTGATCTATCTTGTTTGATTTATTTTCCTTTGTTGTTGTCAACCACTGATCCCTCTCTTCAAGGAGATCCTCCATTTTCAAATTCTACAGTTCATAATTAGTTCTATTGAACTTCTCAATGTCCAAACGAGATGAGAATTCAGCCATGACTTTTACACACATTTGCAAACCAAATTCAATCAAAACTCCCACTATAGCTCAGAAAACCTTCACACTTCCACCCAAGAAACAAAATTGGTCAAGCTCTGATACCCAATATTAGCAATGAAGGTGTATAACTATAAAATAAAAATATGAATTCGGTTGTAAATATGATCATAACCAATATATAACCAAATGGAGATTGCAAGAAAGTAAATCAACAATATAGAAAAATATGATAGAGATCTAGAAAATAATGGTTGCTTAAGTTGAAAGCCATTAAGACTCTTGATGTCAAGATCATAAATGGCAAGGTGGAACCCCTAGAACCCTTCTTTAACAACTGCAAAGTGTATCCCCTTGGGACTCTAGGACCAATCAATCCTCCACGTCACTGGATTGCTGACCTTGCCTGTGTAGGTTTAAAAAAGAACCCGAGCCTTACCGTTTGATGACTCAATCACCAGTTGACCAATCACGGAGCCATCGTTACTAAGCCTTGCCATCATCACTACGGGCTTGAAACAACCATTGATCTCATTTTACATCAGATGACACTCACAACTTGGAGATGGTAGAATGGAAGTGGGATTATCGTCAGATATTACAGTTGGAAATGCTCTGGTAGACATGTATGCAAAATGTGGAAGCATAGACAAGGCACGTGAACTGTTTGACGGAATGCATTAAAGAAATGTGTTCTCATGGAATGCCCTATCGCAGGATATTAACAAAATGGATTTGTTGAAAAGGCTTTAGAAACTTTCAACCAAATGCAATGGGCAGGTGTAAAGCCAGAATCTACAACCTTTTGCCAGCATCTTCCCAACCTGTGCCAAATGGGAGCTTTGGAACAGGGTATGGACATCCATCAAAGCATAAAGGATAAAGGAATTTTGTCAGAGGTAGTTGCAACCGCCCTGCTGGACATGTATGCAAAATGTAGCTACATATTCATAAAACCTACATATTTAACTTGTAGCTGCCATTCACCATAATTGTAGCTACAATTCACCATAGAAACCAGTGAAGAATATGTGAGATTAAGGTAGTTGAGGAAGGTTTAGATGAGGTATATGCTTAGGTTTAAACTAGTGAAATAATATTTTGTGGATGTGCATTATGTGTGTGACTTGTGATGTTATTAAATTGTGACAACCATAGTTTTCTTGGATTGGTTCTAGAAATTAGCTACAAATTTGCTTAGATGGTAGAAGCCTTGCACCAATCAAATGCGTTCAAGACCTCTGAATGGCTACACATCTCACCAACATCCCTATGAAGTTGAAGACCTCATTGTAATGGTGGATAGGAAGAAAAGTAGGCATGATACTTGGATTGACCTCCAAGCAAAGTCCTGTGCACTCTAATAATAAATTGGTAACACATGTTCCTACATTCTATGAATTAGTAAATAACTCTAGTTGCAATAAAGGTGAATGAATATTATCTCTAAATTCATGAATCTAACCACAATTATATTTGACTGTTGTAATGAACTTGGTTGATCTTTGTTTATCCAATATGTCTATAGGAGAAAGGGGTAGAGATTGCTTAAGTACGCCAACAAAGATGTGTAGTAGGAAGCATTAAGGATTGTTGAGTTGTAGTTGACAATCATCAAATTCATGGTTAAGGATCAAGAGACTTGTTATTAATTTGTCTTAAGACATTAAGTTGTAAAGTCTAGAGAACTATATAGGATATTTTAATAGTTAAATATTATAATACTTTGTGTAAACTACTTGTGTAAAATTTGACCCATCACCTCATAGATAGAGTTAGTTTTTGAATACTATGATTCTAGTCTGTGATATAAATTACTTAAAGGCTTGTATGAACTTCCTAGAAGGCTTAATGAGTACATGTTCATTTTTATTAGGATATTATAGTGTTTTGTTGTCATTTGGTAGAGCTAACTATGAAACCTCTTAAGGCTTGATATCTTCCTATTGAAGTATTGCTTTATATTATTATTTGGGTTAATCTCTAAGACATGTGACATGATTCTATAATGCTCTAGTGAATGAACCTAACTACCTATGTGTAATTGACCTAGAGTGAATGATCTAGACAAATAAAGCCATGGATGGTTAGAGGCTAAAGTATAGAGGTTATGTAATTGGGATTCCTAAATTTGGCAAGTAATTATCTTATGTCATATGGGAGATTTGAAACAGTGGATGGACTCCATCAAAGCATAAAGGATAGAGGAATTTTGTAAGATGTAGTTGCATCTGCTTTGATAGATATCTATGCAAAATGTGGAAGCATAGAGGCACGTGAACTATTTGACAAAATGCCTCAAAGAAATGTGGTCTCACAAAATGCCATGATTGTAGGATATGCACAAAATGGATTTATTGACAAGGCTTTAGCAACTTTCAAGAAAATGAAATTAGTAGTTGTAAAGCCAACATCCTCCTTGCTTGTGCCAAAATGGGAGCTTTGGAACTGGCTATGGACATCCATCAAAGCATAATGGAAGGGGGATTATTATAAGATATTATAGTTGGAAATTCTCTGGTAGGCATTTATGGTAAATGTGGAAGCATAGACAAGGCACATGAACTGTTTGACAAAATACCTCGAAGAAATGCAGTGTCATAGAATGAGATGATTGTAGGATGTGCACAAAATGGATTTTGCAAGGATGCTCTCAAAATCTTAAAATTAATGAAGCACTTTGGAACATATCCTGACATTATAAGCTTTGCTTGTGTTCTATGTGCATGTAGCCATGTAGGTTTAGTGGATGAGGGTTGTACACATTTCAATCACATGAGAAACCATTATAAATATATATATATATATACAACATATATTTATATATATACATATATTACACACACACACACACACACACACACACACACATAGAGAGAGAGAGAGAGAGAGAGAGAGAGAGAGAGATCTAACTGTATACATGTGTATAAAAATCTACATATTGTCATGTATAGAAGCATATACAAGTGGGCAACCTAAAAAAATGAACACTATAAATAATTTGTGCATCTTTGTATAGTTGATGAAAAATGAGATGAACATATATAACTATACATATGTGTATAAAATCTACATATTGTCATGTGTAGAAGCATATACAAGTGCACAATCTAAAAACATGAACACTATAAATAATTTGTACATCATTATATAGTTGATGAAAAATGTGAAATTATATACAACTAGGCAAATATATGTAAATATACAATCTTTCAATAGTTAACGTGTACATTACAGAACTTGTTGTTTTCCACATTGGAAAATAAAAGTAGTTGAGAAATTAATAAATATGAAGATTAGGCATTTGATATCAATGAAATATAAAACTATGTCAAACATGTTAGCCAAGAGATGCACTTGACAAGTTCTGGAAACTGCAAAGGATATACTACATAGCACTTGGAGTAAAAATGAGAATAGACTACCTTGTGAAATGGACACATAGAGAATTTCTCCCTTATAGATTCATTTTTTATTAAATGTATGCATCATTGAATGAGAGTTGTTGAATTTGAATTTGAATTGTTACTATAAAATACTTTTAGTGCCATTAAAGTTGAATTTGAAAATTGTGTATGAATTTTGGGATGATTTGTTGGGAATTATGAAGTTGATTTATTTTCAAGTCTATTAGGGAGCCTTATAGTATTAAATGTTTGTGCAGGTACCTTTATTAATTGGAAGATGTCAGGTGGATGTGAGAGAAATAATAGAAAGATGTGAAGTTGATAGCCCATATATATGACACAAACTTGTATTTATATTAGCTTATGCACCAATAAGTGATCATGGGGATGTGTCATTAGAACCTATTTGGCTTATGTCTATTCTAAAAAAGGGTGGTTATTGTAAACATTTACACATGTAATTAATTTAAATAGTGTGTATTTTACTTTCAAAGAGTCCCCCAATTTCACCATGTTGTCTTGTATTGTAACTAAAGTGATATTTATTTTGTTCACTTTCAATGGTAAAGGTACATGTGTACTTCTAAACATGTATTGGTGCTTTAGATAAATTCTATCAGGCCTTTTATTTTCAAGTAATAGTTCTTGAAATAAATTTAATTGGGGGTTGTGCATGTCACACCATAATGACTATTGGGTGCAATAATCTATTCGGTCCTCTCCCCTATCTACTCTTATAGATATGAGGATTTTATAAGTACCGACTTAATCCCTTCAATTCCAAGATTTATTTAATAAATGCTCCCAAAGTATCTTATAAACCTAAAAATTATAAGAGTTTAGATTTTTACCTATTGCTTTAAGTACCAGATTTTACTAGCCAATATTCCTAAAGGATCTGTGGCCTTGATATTTACTAAAAAACTAACTTAATCAAATTTTAGTTCTAGATTTCACATGAGAGTGTCTCTATAACATCTTGAAAACCATAAAATCTCATTAAGATATATTATTTATCTTGATTTTTCACTCTAGATTTCAGAGACAACTATGTTGAAAACTTGGTCTAAACTAATATTTTTCTTTTGAATTGATTATAGATTACTAAAAATGTTATGCGTACAGTATGAGTTCAACCCTCTAGGCTATAACAACTTAGAGTCATGTCCATATCCAATTACAACCAACAGGAACAAAAGAGATCAACATGTCTAGTGAACCATTTGTCTAACAACAGAGTATACTCCTCGAAACATAAAACATATATGAACACTATCTTAACATTTGTACAAGATCAACAAATCATAAGAAATCGTAGGCACATCCCATATGGTAGGAAGTCTATGCCTTTACTGTGAACAACATTTTCCAAAATGAGCTCTTCTACTATAGATAAGATCAACATCCACCTACTCATACCTGCAACATTGTAGATATGTACTATACCATATCATTGCATGAGAAGCTTGTACTATAAACTACAAAACTCATTGTAGATAAAAAAAGATTGCAAGTCTTCAACTGTCTGGTACCAAAAGGCATGAATTATGAGCAAGCTTGTTAACTTATAACACATATCTAAGCCAAATATAATAGTAGATATGTAATCTAACAACCAAAAGGAGTTATTAACAATTGTTACTTCATGTTACCACTTTCACTATATTTGTCAATTGCACCAAGAGCACCGATGGGAGGTGTAGACACCTAAAAATGTCTTCTACCATCAAACCAACTCCCGACATCCCTAAACACATCAATTTCCCTTCTAACCAATTAATTAAATTTTTATTTAAATAATTATCCCTCCATTTCCCAAATTCACATCATTTTATCCCCAAAATTGAATTAATTTCATTAATTCAATAGTCCAAACCTTAGCCAATTGATTTAATAAATATGCAATATTTATTAAATCAATTTCCCCCTTTTTACTAAATCCAATTAATTAGTTAAAACTATGTTAATTAATTAATCCAACCTATTAATTGACCTATCCCTACCCTAGATAATTAAATAGCTATTATTTAATTGCCTACCCTAGCCTACCTCATCCTAGCCCTAGGATTAATTAAATAAAACCTATGTTTAATTAATCCTAACCTCTCATTTGGGTGGTCAAACCTTGTTTAACACCCTTCCCCACATCCTTGAAATAAAAAATTAAAATAAATCCACATAAGTCAATTTTTTATTTAAAAACGTCCCACATCACATTTAATTCCCCTTACCTCACCTATACTCATTTATTTCCACTTATCACCAAATAAATTTTTAATTCATTTACATTCCCCCATATGAATCTTTAATTCAAAAATAATCTTTCACACCCATGCTCATTTAATAACCCCTTTTCCCAAAATGAATAAACTATTCACTTTTATTCCTAGCCCTCCATTCATTCAAGATTTAATCTAGGCCCTCCACATCACTTTTATCCTCCACCATTGATCTTCCAAATCAATCTCCACCCTTGGATCAAAATCCCTTCCAAAAATCTATAAATAGAACCTCTCTCCACCCATTCTCACATCCAAGTTTTATGCAAAGTTATTATGCCAAAATATCAATTGAGCTAGTTTTAGTGAGTTGCAAATTTAGTTAGCATTTCACATTCAAATCTATTGTCTAGGGATTATCATGTCTTAGGAACTTGTTTTGGGTGCAAGGTTCCTCTCCCTTGATGAGATTGGGTCTACATTTGTGAAGGTATAACTTTGTGTTTTATGCATTTTGTTAAGTATTTTTACCTCATTTGTTTTCCTAATCTACACAAGGATCAATATCTAAGATGAATTTATTGTCTTTGACAACCTCAAGGTCAACATCAGGGGATAGGGTAGGTTCCTTCATCCTCATATCCTCAAGCAACTTGTCAAAAGTAATTTTTTTGTTATATCTTTCATGAAACCACTGTTTTACCATCTTGTCATCCATGGCTCTTGCATCATGCGGCCAAAAACTGGCTATAATAATCTCATATCTTTTTAGGATAGTTTGGGCACCATCAATCAGTTCTAGAAACTTCTCCTTAGATATCTCTAAGTTCATCTGTACTTGCACAAAAACATGATGGAAAGTGAGTCTTCTACAAGACTTAGTAAGCACTCTTCTTCTCCCTTGAAAGCAATCTTCATTTCTAAGTTTCCATAGAGCCCACAAAACTTTAGTAGACAGAATTAACCAAAAGTTGTTAGCAGCTTTGTCCAGGCCCATCACATAACCAAATAGATTCTCCTACCAATTAAAGATATTCTATGGATCCCAACCTTTAAGATCAAAAAGAAATAAAGACCATATAAGTTCATCCTCACTACAAATGTGAGGGCCATCATCTACTATCATCTCTCCAACCTCATTATTTTTCCTAGTCAGTAAATTCTTGTCTTCTACCATTGCCTCTGGTGTCTCATCACTTGGTAGTTCACCTTCAGAAGGTACAGATTCCCTAGCAACTTTATTTGCTTCAATTTGTTCTTTGATTTTTCCTAACACAAGTTCTTGGGCATTTTTTTCTTGCCTTGAAGATGGTCTCCATCATGGCTTAGGTCTACATTATTTTCCTTGTGATGTTTCAGGTTTTTAATTTTCTTTTGCATTTCTACTAGGTTAGTGGCCATTTTTTCCACTTCCATAGACCCTTTTTGAACCCTTCTTGCATAGTAGACCAATTCAAATTTTGGTTATCAATGGATTTGGGTTTTGCATTTACTTTCTCACCAATTCCTTGAGAATCCTTATTATTGATATCTTGACCACCACCCAAGTTAGAAGGGTTTTTAAATTTTTTGGGGCATTTCTTCTTAAGATGTCCATCTCTTTTACATAGAAAACAAGAATTTAACCCTCCTAGTAATTCAATATCACAAAATAAAGAGTTGCCCCCTAACAATATCAATTTTTTTGAGCACAACTGTACTAGGGCCCATTGAAATTAAAACCCTAGCATCTAAATGTCCTAGAGAAACCCTTATTTCCACCACTTGTAAGATGTTACCAATAGGTTGTAGGATTTGGGGGATAAAGTCCTGAAAACTATGGAGGTAGGTTCTTAATAGTAACCCACCGTGGAATAGTGGTAGCTAAAACCTCTTCATTATTTGATGCAGGAGCATCCACAGGTGTAAGGGCAATCTTGCATCACCCAAAAAGAAGTTAATTCAAAACCATTGTAGTTTTTCTCATTTCTTCCCATAATTAGTGTTTTTGGTTCCATAATATCCAGAATAATAATGTAGGACTTTCAGTTTTTCCAAAACTGCTAAAAATAGCGACCTGCCTATTTTAGAAAGTGTACCTGCTATTTTTAGAAAGTTTGCATTTGGGCATGTAACGAAGCAAAAAATTCCAGAAAGTTACATAATGGAAATATAAGACCTTTGGCGAAGGAATAAGGAAAAGACCATTTGTGAGCTGAAAGATATTAAAGTTTTTATTTTCTGAAAAGCCCCTAAAAATTTTTGGAACGAGATATGAGGCACTAAAACTTCTCATAATGTCCTGAAAAGTTGACAGAAATCTGTTTTCAAATTTTTGGCGTGATAGCTCACATCGCGAGCTTTCCGGTGCTTAAAATGATTCGTCAATCAGACACCCAGATCAAAAGTTATGCTTCTCGGAAGTTGACCTACTTTTGGAGGGAATTGCAAATTTCGAAATTCAGCTGGAGGCCACCAAAATTGCTATTTTATGACTATTTTGGGAACCCTGGGCGGTAGTAGAGTCAAAGGGGCCAGTGTGGAGTCAAGAATACGTGGGGAAAATAGAAACCCTAGCTGATTTGGGGTTACAGAAGGCTAAAGATTCTAGAGTCTTGAGGTTGGGGAAAGCTGTAATGTGTTGCAGCCAGTAGAGGTTTTATCCTCTGATTGTAATTGAGCTTCTGTAATGTAATGAGTTGCCCAGTTTAATAAAAGAAAGTTCTATTTTCTGTGTTCAATATCTATTATCGTGTGTTTTGTGATTTATCCCCTTCATCAAGTGGTATCAGAGCAAGGATTCCTGAGTGTGTAGACAGATTGCCGACCGTGAGGCAGTTTGCACCAGGACCTGAGGTTGTGGGTTTGTTGCGGAGACCAAGATGCCTCCACGAAGAAATTGTGTTGGGAGGAATGCTTTGATAGAAGAGGGTTTTAGAGCCCTATAAAGACAAATTGATGCATTGCAAGAGGAGCTACGAAGAGGGTTTGAGCTGAGGATGAGAGAAGAAAGTGAAGGTGAAGATGAAGAAGAGCTATCTGAGGAAGAACAAGAAGCTATCAGAGATCCTGCAGAAGTTAGGTTGTTGAGGGCCATTTCAAAGATCAGAAAGAGGCCCAGGATTGAAGTTTCTACATATTCTGGAGATTTGAATCCAGAACAGCTTATTGATTGGATCAATGACATGGAGGAGTATTTTGAGTATGAAGATGTGGAGGACCCAGATCGGGTTAAGTTTGCAAAAACAAAGTTGAAGGGCCATGCCAATATTTGGTGGAAGGAGGTCCAATTAGAGAGAAACAAAAGAGGAAAAGGAAAGATCTCCAGATGGGATTGGATGGTGGAGAAACTAAAGAAGAAGTTCATTCCTGTGGACTATGAGATGGAGTTGCTGAAGAAGCTGCAAGGACTGAAGCAAGGTAACAAGTCTGTTAAGGAGTATACAGAAGAGTTTTATAAAATTACTATTAGGACAGGCCATGCAGAGCCCAACTAGGAGAAGGTAGCCCGTTACATTAATGGGTTGAGGTCGAGTAGTCAAGAGGAGTTGAGCCTGGTCAGAATGACCACCATAGAAGATGCGTACCAATTTTCCCTGAAGGTGGAAGGGAAGCTGAATAAAATATTTGACATCAAGCAAAGGGGAAGAGGTCAAGGCAGAAGGACTGGTGGAAGACCCTATGGGGGCCGAAATGAAGATGCAAAGAAAAGTGAAGAAGCTGGCACCAGTCGAAATCAGAGAGGTGACAATACCTACCGCCCTCGTGACCAGAACAATGGTGAGCAAAGAGGAAGAGGAAGAGGCAGACCTGGGCAAGGACCTGGAAGAGGAGGTTTCAGAGGAACCTGTTTCAAATGTGGAGAAGAAGGGCATTGAGCATATGAATGTCTGCAACATCAAGGAAGGACAAATAGAAGACCTAAAGGTAATGCACGAGTTGCACATGTAGATGAAGATGCACATTCTGAGCATTCTGAACATGCTGAAAGTGGAGAAACCCTAGTTATCAGAAGAACCTTGCTGAATGAGGAGAAAGAACCCAATCAGAGGAAGAGTTTATTTTGCACAAGGTGCAAATGTGAGGGTAAGTGTTGTGATATTATTATTGACAGTGGAAGCACTAATAATCTTGTTTTAGAGGAGATGGTTGACAAATTGAAGTTGACAAGAAGAAAGCATCTGCATCCATATCGGATTGCATGGTTGCAGAAGGACCATAGAGCTTTGGTCAATGAGCAGTGTTTAGTGAAGTTTAAAATTGGTGACTACCATGATGAGGTGCTGTGTGATATCATACCAATGGATGCATGTCATATGCTGTTGGGGAGGCCGTGGCAGTATGATAGGAGCGCTATCCATGATGGCCGTGCAAACATATATTCCCTACAAAGGATGGAGTTTGTCATAAGTTGAAGCCCTTGAAGGAGGTGGAAGAAAAGGTATGTAGTACTGCTAGAATTTGCTTGGTAGATGGTAGGAAATTTTTGGAGGGTATGAAGCATGAGCATCATTGCTTTGCATTGATTCCTAAGATTAGTCAAGAGAAATGTGAAGATGTACTTGTAGAAGTTTCAGATATGTTGGAAGAGTTCCAGGACATTATCTCTGATAATGTACCAGAAGGTTTACCTCCAGTAAGGAAGATAAGTCATCAAATGGATTTGATACCAGAAGCTAGTTTGCCAAACAAGGCAGCCCATAGAATGATCCCTGCAGAGAATGAAGAGCTGAACATACAAGTTCATGAGTTGTTGAGAAAGGGATTGATAAGGGAGAGCCTAAGTCCATGTGCAATACCTACAGTACTAGCACCAAAGAAAGATGGAGAATGGAGGATGTGTACAGACTCTTGAGCCATCAATAAGATAACGATCAAGTATAAATTTCCATTGCCAAGAATGGATGACATCATGGACTGTTTGAGTGGAGCAAAGTACTTCACAAAAATTGACCTGAAGAGTGGGTATCACCAGATCCGTATCAGAGAAGGGGATGAATGGAAGACAACCTTCAAGACAAAGGAAGGTTTGTATGAGTGGTTAGTCATGCCATTTGGGCTAACCAATGCACCGAGCACATTCATGCAGCTCATGAACGAGGTACTAAAAGAATTTTTGGGAAGTTTTGTTATTGTTTATTTGGATGATATTTTGATTTTCAGTAAGACTTGGGATGAGAATTTGATGCATATCAGAAGAGTTCTAGAGAAGCTGAGGGAGGAGAAGTTGTTGATTAATCTGAAGAAATGCAGTTTTGCAAAGAAGGAGTTGGTATACCTGGGATTTGTTGTCTCAGAGGAAGGTGTTAAGATGGACCCAGAAAAAATAAGGGCTATCATTGAGTGGCCTACACCAAGGAGTGCAATGGACATAAGATCTTTTCATGGTTTGGCAAGTTTTTACAGAAAGTTTATCAGGAATTTCAGTAGCATTTGTGCACCCCTAACTGAAACAATGAGAGGGGATAGAAAAGAGTTTAGATGGACTAAAGGAGCCGACAAGAGCTTTGATACATTGAAGAAGAAAGTTGTAGAACAACCTGTTTTGGCACTTCCAGATTTCAATAAGGTATTTCAAGTAGATTGTGATGCTAGTGGTAGTGGTATAGGAGCTGTTTTGAGCCAAGAAGGTAAGCCCATTGCCTATTTTAGTGAGAAGCTTAATGATGCCAAGAAAAAGTATTATGTTTATGATTAGGAATTTTATGCAATAGTTCAGGCTTTGAAGAAATGGAGACATTATTTGTTGCCAAAAGAGTTTGTTTTATATACTGATCATCAGGCTTTGCAGTATATTAATAGTCAAGGGAAGTTGAACCAAAGGCACTTAAAATGGGTTGAGTTTTTGCAGAGTTATATCTTTGTTTTGAAGCACAAGAGTGGGAAGTCCAACAGAGTTGCAGATGCCTTGAGTAGAAGGCAAAATTTGTTGACAAAAATGAAGATAGAGGTTTTTAGGTTCGATGAGCTCAAAAGTTTGTATCCTGAAGATCTAGATTTTGTAGAGGCTTGGAAAGCTTGTCTGGAGCCTGTTACTTTGGACAGGACAAATGGTTGGATTTCATAATCCAAGACGGCATGCTGTTTAGAGGAAGCCAGTTGTGCATTTTGAGGAGTTCCATGAGAGAGAACCTGATTAAGGAGAAGCATAGTGGAGGATTGGCTGGACACTTTGGTCGAGATAAGACTATTTCTATTGTTGGTGAAAATTATTATTGGCCATAGCTGCATTAAACATATGAATTAAACATGGAACTACCCACATTCTAGAATTTCCTACTTAAAACCCTAGACTGCATGTTGTGATTTTTAAAAATGATAATGAATAAACCCATTTGGATCATCCTGCAATAGGATACATAGATACCTAATTTTTCCCCCAAACACTATTAATCCAATCATCAAAAAATTTCCTAGATAGAAGAGCATCAACATTCATTGTAGCGAAGAACACAACAACATTTTAAAGTCTTTTTTCTTCTTTATCAAGAGCAACATCCATTTCTAAATTAGGTTCTACTCTTAGAATGTTCTAGGGGGGAGGAGAGTTCTTACCTTCTTCTCTACTGGTTAGTTCACCTCTGGCTCCTCCATCTCCATTCTCCTTCACTTCAAACCTAGCAGCGGCCGATGCAACAATTTGTTCCTACCCTAAAGTCTCCCTGTAAGTTTTCCTATTTTCTATGCCTCTACTTTTTTCTACCCTATTTTCACTTTGGTCTATGGAAGTACTTCACTCCATAGTCTCATTAACTCTAGGAGCCATCAGTTATTACCCATTGGGAAAAGGAACTATAATCAATTCAAAATTTTGAAAAATCAAAAGACACAAAAAAGACACAACAAGGCCACCCAAAACTAGAAACAAATCACACAAAACATACAAAGAACCACAAAAAAAAACTAATGTAGCTAAGAGGACAAAAAGGATTCAACAAGCAAGGAGAGAGCACACCAGGTTAGGAAGTGGAAGAAGACCTTTCATCTCCCACCAAACCAAAGAGCACTCTCTCTAAATTAATATTTCATTTTTCAAAACACTTATATTATATATATCACATATTCTAGATAAGTGCCTCAAAATTGATAATTTAGATACACCCATCAAAATTAACATATCTAGTAACTAAAAGTTCATCACTTTATCATACTAAATTACTATAAGAAAAATAAGAATATTAAAATCAAATAATTTATATCTGTTAGTAGTTATTTATAATTCCAACTCCAACATGGATGGTAAAATAAACTATAACAACTTTTAATTAAATAATATTTTACGGAAGTTTGTAGACCCGACTACAATTTCATAAAATATAGAATCTTTTACCTAGAGACCATGTCTAGAATTTGATGGTCACCCCTACCTTTATATATATCTATATTTATGATGGTTTGGTAATTTAACTACCTTTCAGTTGATATTTAAAAAAAATATAAATTGTTAAGAACATTTTTGAGTGAATTTTAAATAATTTTATCAAGTGGGTATGTGCATGGAAATGGGGGACCAAAAGGAGTCATAAGTGGCCACTAAATTTTTGAAATTAGAAAAAAACTAATCTTGCATGAGAAATTGAAGATAGCCATGCTCAAAGTTAGAAGATTTGATTAGAACAAGTTTTGTAGTGCTCCGAGTCTAGTTTCAAAACTACTATTTTTTTCTAAAAATGGTGGAGATTAAGAGGTTCAAATAGGGGGAGCACACAAAGTGTTCCTATTTTTGTCAGAAAAAGATAACATAGTGTCTAGTGTGCTCCCCTAAAATGTCAACTTTTTTTAAGTATTAGACAAATCCCAATAGTGGAAAATTAGCTAACAACATGTAGTTTATGCCTATTTTTCTATTAATTTTTTTTATGAATATATGGATTTTTTATGAATCTTCAAAGTGGACACATCCTGAAAAATAAAAATTTGAGCGTGCTCCCCCCTATTTTTTTTGAAAACTACTCAAAAATCATTTTTTTCAATGTGTATAGAATTGAGTCTAGAATCTAAAAAAGTAATTTGTTTCAAATTTTGATAAATGTCTAAAAAATGACACCAAAAATACTAGACATAGGTTTTTTGATTAAAAAAGAACACATTAGCAAAATAACTTGAAAATGGAAACCTCAATGTTATCAGATTTTTGAAAAAATACATGGTTAGAAAGCTAATAAAAAACTTGAAGTTATCCTGACATTTTTTCATATTGATATTGAAAAACATGTAAACAATAAGGGGAACACACACAATATTTGGTTGAATTTTTGAATTTTTTATAAAATCACATCCTTGGCATCCAAAAGGTACCTCCAACCATTTGGGTTGGATGTCCAAGGCAAATCCAACCCTTAGGGTTGGATGTCCAAGGCAAATCCAACCATTAGGGTTAGAATTTCCCAAAGTAGGCAAAAATGTGAGTGTGTTAAAAAGTAATTAAAATAAATTTTATGCATATCTCTCTCTCCCTCTCTCTATCTTGTTTTCTTTATGGACCTCTCTATCTCCTATCTTCATCTCTTTATGTCCATTTGACTTCTTTTTCCACCTCCTCCCCTCTCTTTTTAACCTCCTAACCCTAGCTTTCCTAGTTTTCCTTTTCCTTTCTAATTTTCCTTTAGATCCCACCAATTTTTCCCTATTTTACTATTTTCCACCTCTCCACTCATCATTCTTCCCATCCAATTAACTTGAATCATTTTATCTTGTTTCCATTTAATCCTCCCAATTTATATCCTCATCCCTCTTTACATGTCCTATTTTTCTTGTTTCCATTTCCTTTGTCGATAAGGGAGAGGGAGAGGGAGAGGGAGGAAGAGGGAGAGAGGGGCAAGATGGAGGAGAGAGAGAAGGGAGAGAGAGATAGAGAGAGTCTTAGTTTTCTTGTTTGCATTTTCTTTGTCGATAAGGGAGAGGGAGGGAGAGGGAGAGAGGGAGGAGATAGAGGGGAGAGGTAGGGAGAGAGAGGAATGATAGGGGAGAGAGAGGTAAGAGATAGAAAGATAGGGAGAGATAGATAGGTAGAGATAGAAGAGACAGATAGGGAGATATAAGGAGATAGGGAGATAGAGAGAGATAGAGGAGACAAAGGGGAGAGATAGGGAGATATAGAAGTGAGGGAGATGTCCAAAGACATAGGGAGAGAGATTGAGAAGTAGAGGGATGATAGATATAGGGAGATAGGGGAGAGATAGGGAGATAGGGAGATAGAGGTTTAGGGTTGCTTGGGTTTAGGGTTTAGGGTTTGAGGGTTAGGTTTTATAGTTTAGAGGTTAGGGTTTTGGGTTTAGGGTTGAGGGAGAGATAGAGAGAGAAAGAGAGAGAAAGAGATAAAGAGAGATAGCTAGATAGAGAGAAAGAGAGAGGAGACAAAGGGGAGAGATAGGGAAATAGAGAGTGAGGGAGATATCTAGAGACATAGGGAGAGAGATTGAGAGGTAGAGGGATGATAGAGATAGAGATAAGGGAGACATAAGGAGATAGAGGTTTAGGGTTTCTCAAGTTTAGGGTTTAGGGGTTACAATTTAGGGGCATTATTTAGGGTTTAGTGTTTAGAGGTTTAGTGTTTAGGGGTTAGGGGTTAGTGTTTAGGGTTTAGGGGCATTATTTAGGGTTGCACTCAAGTTTAGGGTTTAAGGGTTAGGGTTTAGGGTTTAAGGTTTAGGGGTTTCAGGTTTAGAGAGAGTGATTGATAAGGAAATAGAGAGTGAGGGAGATGTCTAGAGATACAGGGAGAGAGATTGAGAGGTAGAGGGATGATAGAGATAGGGAGAGAGAGGAGAGATAGGGAGATAGAGGTTTAGGGTTGCTCAGGATTAAGGTTTAGGGGTCAGGGGCTAGGGGAATTATTTAGGGTTTAGGAGTTAGGGGTTAGGGGCATTATTTAGGGATTAGAGGTTTAGGGTTTAGGGTTTAGGTGTTAGGGTTTAGGGTTGAGGGGGTTAGGATTTAGAGAGAGAGGACCAATAGGGAGAGATAGAGGAGACAAAGGGGAGAGATAGGGAGATAGAGAGTGATGAAGATGTCTAGAGACATAGGGAGAGAGATTGAGAGGTAGATGTACACTAGAGATAGGGAGATAGATGTTTAGGGTTGCTCAAGTTTAGGGTTTAGGGGTTAGGATTAGGGTTTAGGGGAATTACTTAGAATTTATAGGTTAGTGTTTAGGGTTTAGGGGCATTATTTAGGGATTTGGGGTTTAGGGTTACTTAGGTTTAGGGTTCAGGGGTTTAGGGTTTAGAGAGAGAGACAGGACTGATAGGGAGAGATAGAGGAGACAAACGAGAGATATAGGGAGATAGAGAGTGAGGGAGATGTCCAGAGACATAGGGAGAGAGATTGAGAGGTAGAGGGATGGTAGAGATAGGGAGATAGGGGACAGATAGGGAGATATAGGTTTAGGGTTGCTTGGGTTTAGGGTTTAGGGTTTAGGGGTTAGGGTTTATGGTTTAGAGGCATTAAGACAATGGCATACAGTCTAAAAGATGCTAAAGAAGAAAAAATGTGTGAATTGGTTAGTGAATAAGTACTAGTATATGTCTTTATGCCTATTTTTCAAGAAAATATAGTTTATAACTATGTGAGGCATACACATAGAGCTCAATGGTTGGCCTTGCAAGTCAAGTTATGCAAGGACACATTTTCTCTTCATATGATTGTGTCAATTGTTGACTTTGTAGAGAATTATACACTACAACCATAGAATGAGGTTCAATCACAGTACTACAACTCCACTTAGGTTGCTATATTTATTCATATAGCATTCATTCATGCACTTGATAGTACAAAGGAAGATTGAAATATATTGAGAGAGTATCATTTTTCTATTAATGATGATTGCACACATTCTACAGGGTTTGTACAAGTTGCTTTTGGATGTTCTATGGTCATTTGAGTAGTAGGAACATCATGTTTGATCAACATATCATATGGTTAGATAATTGTGCATCACAATATACGAATTCATGAATGTTATATTAGTTGATTAGGATGCATATATTCAATGGTGTTCAACATATATGGAAATTCGCTGAGGCCAGGCATGGAAAAGGGGAGTATGATGCTATTGGAGCATGTATTAAAAGAGCCTTAGCATGAGAAGAGTTGAAGTACAAGGACAGTGCAAAGTTGATAGATGCAACATCCATCATCAAATGGTGAAACTCTACAATGGGTCCAGAAAATGAAGGTAAGTCTACAATTCGTAGATTCTTTTGGTTGATAGAAGAAGCTAACATTGCAAAATATGAAGATTGTTGTATAGTGAATAGGATCAAGTGCATTCCACTCTTTTAGAAGCTCAAATACAACTTCATGTACTATTTATTTGAGGCAGATGGTGTGTTATTATTCATCATGTATAGATTTTTCTTGGAATGATTGTGAGTCAAAAGAATGGGTCGATGAATGACATGCTAGATCTGTAAGCCCACTTTTGACGTATCAGCTTCTAGGAGAAGTACAACTTGTGTAAATAGAATCATTGATTGACTTTGACCATATTTCAAATCTAGCTGAACCAGGTAATATGTTAATTAAAATTATTATTTATTTTAGATTATGATGTATTTTTTTATCCTTTATTAAATTTTAATTTTTTCTTGTGTAATTTATTTTAGGGCATGTATATGTAGTTATTGTGGATGAAGATAATGATGAGGGAAATAGATTATTATTTATGTCATTGTGTTGAGGAAAAAAATAAATTGATAGCCCTTGTCATATATGGAGAAAATATTGAGTATCCTATAGGATTGGTGGTTATTACTAGAACATGGCTTAGAAGGTATCCAAGGAAGAAGTCTGATGTGTGGTTGTTAGAGGACTTTGAAATACATAGGAAGATTCTTCATTATTCTAACCTTGTTGTGACATCAAACATTCATTTGAAAAAATATAGGGGTAGACTATTGAATAGTAACTTTTGGGAAGTTCGCAAGTCTAACCATGAAGCAATACTTGACACCATAAAGGGTAGGGCAGATCCAGATGGTTCATTAGATTGAATTAGTGGAATTCAATAGAAAGGTGTGTTATTTTTCTTTGCTATCCTCATTTCACCTTCTATATTTTTTATATTTTTCTTACCTTCTTATATGTGCTCTTTGGCCTTGGTTGATTAACATTATTTCAATATAGAGCTCATGATTGAATGGCATGGTTGTTGATGCGTTTGGATATTCACCAGGTTCATAATTGGTGAGTTGTTTTGATCAAACTAAATCAAGTGGTTTGATTGAACTCATATTTTAAGGTTAAGATATTTCAAAGAATAGGGTGTGTGAAAAATATCACTGTGTTAGCAAGAAATATAGAGGGATAGTAGTCTAGAGATCTGGTCCTTAGTCAAGTATTTGTAGTCAGTTTATACCCTGGTCAAGTAGCTAGAGATTGATAGAAAAACATAAAGAATAACACAATAGAGTATCACATATAGATCATAATAACAATATGACATACAATTACCCAATACTGGTAGGTCTCCATATATCTATATCAATAGCAATCAAATGTCATACATCCATCCTCTGGTAGGTCTAAATCTCTGCCTCATCATCTACATACATGACTTCTGTGTCCTCTTTATATCAACATCTATCTCATATCATACTCTTATTCTTCTATACTATATCATCATATCCTATATCTATATATACTATATCTATTACATATAGGGATGTGTCTCCTATTAGCTTTAGCCTCTACATAGTGTGTGCCCTAGCTTCTAGTTGGATTTTCTTTATGCTCTACACCCTGCTAACATCATCGCCCCCTCAAAATTATGTCTTGTCCTCAAGACATTCCCTGCTCCAGTTGAAAATATTTCTTGAGTCTAGCACCATTGACATATCAAGCTGATAATTAGTCCTCCATGTTCTTCAGTCTGATTGCTCCAGAATCTACAATTGCTTCAATGAAGAACATTCCTAGCTACCTTGTCTTCAATTTTCCTTGCTTCTTAAACTTGCTGTCATATAGGAGCACTAAGTGACCTTCCTTGAATCTCTTATTCTTCATATTTCTACCATGCCAGGCCTTCTTTCTTTTCCTTTATAGGTTCATATTATATGATGCCATCAATTTTTCCTCATTCATTTTCTCTAGCTCTTCAATCCTTTGTGTGAGAGAGTCTTCTTCATTCAACTTGAGGGTCTAGGCTATGCAAAAATTTGGCAGTATGAATTGTACCAGTATTGTATCATCTATTTCATACACCAATTCATAGGGAGTGAGCTTAGTGGTTCTTTTGTAGGTTGTTTTGTATGCCCAGAGTACCGCAGGTACTTTTAGATCCCAATCTGTCTTGTTTCCATTATACATCTTTGCTAATGCTACCCCAATGATCTTATTCAAAGCTTCACTTGGTCCATTTTCTTATGGATGATATGGTGAACTCTTGTTATGTATTATCATGAAATTATCTAACAACTTTGAAATCATCTTATTTACAAATGTTTACCTTGATCACTAGTTATGCTCAACAAATAGCCAAACCTGGTAATTATATTCTCATAGATGAATTTGGTAGCAGTTTTTACTATGTAGTTTCTAGTTGGTTGTGCTTCAGCCCACTTAGTCAGGTATTCTACTTTGGTAATGATGAATCTAGCTTTTGACTACTTTGCTAGTGGGTCTATGGGTCCAATGAAGTCAATAGCCCATTTTTGAAAATGTATTTGTGCTAGAACTAGTCTTAGTGGCATTTCATCTTTTGCAGTAGGTCTCCTTGTTCTTTGACATACATCATAGTTCTTCAAATATCTCTTTCATCTTTGAAAAGTGTAGGCCACCATAATCCAGCTAGTTTGATTTTTTTTGTTGTCATGTCTTTGGCATTATGTCCTCCTGCTATCCCTTCATGTGCTTCCCTTATAATTTCTTCTCTTTCAAGTTCATATACTACCCTTCTGATGATGTCATCCTTTCCTCAAACATGTAGCTTACTTTCAATCATTGTATATGGAAAAGATTTTTGGATTATGTTTTGTATTTCTTGTGCTGACATCTTTGTTGGAGGTTCACCTGTAGCCAATAAGTATGCTATGCCTACTAGTCCTTCTGGTACCACATTCACTTTGAATAGACTTGCACCAGGTAGTTCTTCTTCATGTACCTCTAGATCTTTTCCTATCTCAATGGTAGTTCTTCTTATTGTAGTCAGTATTGCTTCAACTACAATCCCTAATGCATCAACATGAACATGGAATGTGTTGTTCCAGTATGGAAATATGGGTAGTGGTACTTCTGCTATCTTCTATTTTAAAGTGTCAAATGCCTTTTGATGCTGCTCATTCCAAGTAATGCTTTTGCCTTATTTTTTCTTCAATAGTTCTTCTATGGGTGCTGAGGTGGCTACATAACTCTTGATGAACTTCCAGTAGTAACCGGTATACCCTAGGAATGTTTTGACATTTGATGTGGTTTTTGGTGGTGGCAAGTTTTGAATAATGGGAACTTTTAGTGGATCAACCATCAATCCTTCTTTGCCTATTATATGACCTAGTAGTGTCCCAAATGGTATCGCAAAAGTACATTTCTTCAAGTTCAAGGAAATTTGCAAGCTTCTACACTTATTCAAAATCAACCTTAATGTCTATGTGTGATCTTTTACCATTCCAAATATAGTCCAATCATCCAAATGAACTTCTAGAAAATCATGTATTAACTCCTTGAATACATTGACCATGATTATATTGAATATTGTAGCTGCATTTTTCAATCCAAATGGAATAACAATATACATGAAAGATCCTAGTTCAAATGCAAATGTTGTTTTAGGTTGATCCTCCTCTCTAATTTTTTCTTGGTGATATCTAGACAATCCATCAATGAAGGAGTAGATTTCCCTATGAAGGATAAAATCTACAATGCAAAGACTAATGAAAGAAATTGAATTTAACACAATTATACCTTCCTTCACACACAAATTTCACCTCATCGATTGAGTGTAATTGGAATGCACCCAACTCCAATAGATATGCTCCTTTGATATGTTGTGGATATGTGGATTGCTTAATCAAAATAGCATAACTTTGATCTCCCAAAGTGGATGAATCAATGGCAATAGCATAAGTTTACGAAAATGAGAGATGGATGAGAGGTTGAGAAGTTTTATTTATAGATTTCCAGAAATGAAGATCGATGGTGGAGAATGATCAAAGAAATCAATGGCTAGAATTAGATGAGAGAATTTTAATGAATGAGAGAGTGAAAAGTGTCCTTGTCCTCTCATAAATTAGGGAGTCTAATAGATTTGTATGATGAGTTGACTGAATTGATTGATTCATTAACCAAATTGATTGGGCTATTAACAAAATTGATTGATTTGTTAACATAATAGATTAAGTCAATTGCTTTGATTAATTTGTTAATTGATTTGATTAGAGGAAATTACGGTGAGAGGGAAAAATAGAGAAATTAAATAAATAAATTATTTAATTTTATGTGTACATGGATAAATAAATAAAATATGAAATTTTATTTATTTGGAGGAAATAGAATATTTAATTAAATAAATAGTTTGAATTTATTTAATTAAAATGTGGAGGGAAATTAGCTTAATTAAACAATTAGAATGATTAAATTAATATGGAGGAATATGATGGAGATAGATGAATTATTTAATTAATATGGAAGAACAAAAATTGAACAATTAAGTGGGAAGTGATGCAAATGTGATGAAGTGACATGAAGAACACATTGGTGAATATTAGGTGTCTATATTTTGCCCCTCTTTGATACAGTGTCCCATAAGGTGGCATGGTGTCAAAGAAATAGAAAAAGATGCCTAGTTGGTGATTGGAATGGAGAACAAATGATGGAATGGAGAAGGGATAATCGATGCCCCCTCGAGAATTTGTTTTGGAAAAAAAATTCAAAAAAATTCTTGAAGGAAAGGGGATGATATGAAAACAATCAAATAGAAGTGAAAGATGAAAAATGGAAGACTAGGGGTAAAACAGGGTGATCTGGGGAGGTTTAAGAAGGCTAAGGATGAGAATGAGGGCACGATGGCCTATAAATAGTGGCAGGGGGCTATTTCTAGTCATTTGTCCATACAAGTTTAATAGACCTTTAGAGAGAAGAAAAGAAGAGAGAAATGGAAGACCAAGTTGTAATTCCTCATAATCGACATCGCGGTGAGTGTGTCAGATAGTTCCAGTGACCGATAGGAGCTAGTCGACTAGTGAGTACCTAATCTTGGGATTTTTTTAGGCTTTTGTAAAAGCACTCCTAAGGCACAAAATGGTGTTCCGATGGTGAAAAGTGGCATGGCTACTATGGTAAAGGCATGCTTGTGGGAATAGAGTTGCACCTGTGCACTCAATCGGAGCATTGGAGTGGGCAAAAATGATGCACCATTGTGAAATGGACGCCTGTGGTAGAAAAAGTACACATTTGAGAAACAAAGTGCTTTTGTGCCTTTGGCTAAAGGTGTGCTGAGGATGAAAAGGGGTACACTTTTGGCAAAAAGAGCACTGGGGGAAGAAAAGGCACACTTTTGTACAAAAGGCAAAAGTGACCAAAAATAGATAAGGACTTAATGTTATGAAAATTGACTTGGTGGAATTTTATGATGAGAAAGAGTGACCACAACTAATTTAGTCGTGGGTCAGGAGACCACAGATGATGAGATTATATCCATAGTTCATCAAGGAGACTGAGACTTCCTAGTGGTAATCAGGATGCTACTGATTGCGATAATGCCAAAGATCAGAGAGCACACAACGATGATGATAGCACTAATTAAGAGATGGCATAGTGAGTGGAGTGCATTCCTCCTCCTGACTGGGGAGATGAAATGATGCTAGAGAATGTATGGCGGATACTAAGGATACCTATACATGGATCCTTGGTATGATATGACTTACAGATGGGGACAACAACACTAGAGAGGCTCTTTGTAGATGATGACCTACCTATAGAGGGGACAAAAATAGACTTGAGATAGGTAGAGGGAGATGCCCAACTACCACTATTTATTGCAGGGTTGATTCTATATGTGTTGGTATCTGGGAGGAGGGCACTACACTTTGCCATTGGATGGGGGATGTGCTGGAATGGATGATGAATGAGGAGGTGTTTGCATGGGGCCCATGTGTATTGGCCCACTTATACAGGGACTTACACAGTTATGTTTATAGTAGGAGTTAGTATCTAGGATGTGGCATGAAATTGTTGCATGTATGGGCATGGGAGCACATAGCAGTGTTGAGACTAGTATGTGATTGGTGAGGAGTCTTGACCACCCCTATTTCTAGATGTATGCAGGAGTTCTACACTATAGGTTGGTAGGTGACATGGATTGCTAGAGGAGAGTTATGGATGAGATGGATATAGTGATATGGAGGCCATGTAGAGATTGTGAGGCCTAGGATGAGTATGTAGAGAAGCTAGCATATGTTTGACAGACGAGATATATTTTGGGCAGACGAATCACATTATGGAGAGATACATGCTAGATAGGGTATTGAGATAGTTTGAGGAGTAACCAATAGTCCCCATTCATGAGGCTACCTTCTTGAGGGTTTGATTGGACATAGGGACATGGGGAGAAACCTTGGATCCATAGGTGCTAGTAGTTGATTTTTAGGGATTATAGCCAGTGCCATGGGTGCCACCTGTAGGAGTTGTAGAGGATGCAGGGATGAGCCTAGAGTTTGATGCATGGTGGGTATCACATATTCTAGTGAGGCTCACCATCCCAGGTACACATATAAGATAGGTAGCAGAGCCTCTCATGCAGAGACAAGTTAGATAAAGGGTGGAGGGTGGTCATGCGGACATCTCTAGAGATGGAGAGGGAGAGGACAGGGGTTAGGTAGAGGATAAGATAGATATCCCTAGAGATGAGGAGGATCTAGAGACACTTAGAGCCTCCATGGATAGCTTGTAGATGAATGTGGATAAGTTATAAGGTGTGGTGACTACAGTGATAGCAGAGAGAGATAATGCCTTCTTGTAGATCCAAACTTTACATGGGCAGATACAAGCATTGCAATTATAGGTATAGGCACCTAGTAGGGATGGTGATGGTGATGGGGTATTATAGCAAGTGATGGCAGAGTGCAATGAGCTCAGGGTAGAGAGGGATGCATTAGTGACCTCTGCTTCACGTCTCCAGTAGGAGCATGACACCACACAGGGGATCATAGCAGGTGGAGGGATGCAATAGATGTTGGTGGATATGATGAGAGTCCAGGGAGAGTTGGTAGTGGTAAGACAAAAGGTAGAGTGCTATCGTACTCTATATCATAGTGTGGTTCTAGAAGACCAGAGAGCACCAAGTTTCAATACACAGAGTAGATTAGGGACTGCTAGATCTACTAGGTCAGGGTCTTTAGTGATGGGGCCTCCTAGGGTTATTGTAGCATAGACTCTACCACTGTTGAGGCCAATAGGGCAGATTGTAGGGTCACAGGAACCACACCCTCCTCCTCCTTTAGGGTCCATCCCACAACCTTCACCTTTGACACATTCAGAGGGAGGGAGTTCTTCATGAGATGATATGATGATTATGTATTTGATGCTATGGGTTGATATGTATTTTGGATACATAGACATTGTATTTGGCCATTTTTTAATATATATGATGATGTCGGTATTTTGATGGTGTTTATGATTGTGTTATGGTATTTTATTGATGATGTCATGATGATATGGTAGTATATGTTGATGTTATGTGATGATGTAGGTTTATGGATGTTTTATGTTATTTTTGCATGAGATGTTACGACTAAAGGTAATATATGGATGTATGATGCAAATGGATTAGAATAGATGATGACACCTTATTGATGGTGATGTATGTAGTGTAGATATGATGTGATGATATATGATGTATTTATTTATGGTATATATGGTGGCATAATTATAATGGTACTAATAATGGTAATAAATGATAATGATAATGAGAATAATAATGAAAATGAAAATGATAATGACAATGGTAATGATGGTAATGGTAATGGTAATATAATAGTAATGATAATATAATAGTAATGGAAATGATAATGATAATGGAAATGAAAATGATCATGGAAATGTTAATGATAATGGAAATGAAAATGATAATGATAATGGAAATGATACTAGAAATGGTAATGGTAAATGATGGTAATAGTAATGATAATGGAAATGATACTAGAAATGGTAATGGTAAATGACGATAATAGTAATGCTAATGAAAATGGAAATCTTAATGAAAATGATATTGTTAAGGAAATGATAATGATTTATAATGAAATTAATAATAATAAATGGCCATAACAAAGAAAATGAGGTTAAGAGAAAGATTTAGTTAGCATAGATAGAAAGCGGCAAATGTTAGGATGGAATGTTTAGGAAGAATGTGAAAAAGATGGATGGAAGAATGATGGATTTATCCTTGGGAGTAGTTATGCTGATATGAAGTAAAGAAATCCTTTATTTAATATAGAAAAATGGATATTATGCACCAAGTTATAAGGAACTAGGGTGACTTAATATCCTTTTCATGGACTTGATAATGCAAACAAAAGGATAATCTTATGCATGCCCAACATAATTCAATCTTGTCTAGACATGTGAGGAAGACAACTTAGAGCATGAATCCTTAGTGCACCAAAGTTATTGCATAGCCTTAAATGCAAATACACAACATAGTATGCAAAAAGCTATTCCTACACATGTATACAAGGTATCAATATTAACTAAAGTAATAAGAGTATCCACCAAACACAACACATGAAAATCAATGACTATGCCCCATTCTATGCCAATCAAAACACAACAAGATGTAGAAAAATATAGGCGGCCTTTGAATAAGCAATAGAAAGAGACAAAAGATAAATCAAACAAAAAAAGACCAACTAAGAAAACAACTGATCAGCCATCGTAATCTCTTACCCCAAAATGTGATTGATATTGAATGATGTCAGATACAGGAAAGGTCTATCCTATTGTAGGCATGAATCTCGATGATATCTCGATATGTTGAGGCAATAGGTACTTAGGTATTAGGGTGTTTCAAAAGGTGGTCTTACCTATGACTTTTTATAAAAGCTCTATGTTTTCAATGTGTAGTTTTCTTTGCTTGGGTATCAAGTGTAATGGGTGTGTATTTATTATGGGTGATGGATAGTGAAATTTATTATGGTTTGTGGTAGGTGACAAGTTTTTATTGTGAAGATGATAATGAATCCTCTTTAGGCCATCAAAGGTATATACCAAGAATGTCCCCAATTAGGTACAAGACTATTTATTATGGAATGATATAGGTGATACTTGTTATGAAAATTGATGAAGCCAGGATAACTATCGATTTCTATCAATTATCAAGCCATGATAGTGGGATAGGTGGATAAATGGGAAAGATAATATATGGTAATGGATGGGATGGGTGAGAAACTGATAGATGGTGGATAGTAACCTCTAAACATGGTGCATGTTTGTCAGGTTTTCACCATGGTACTTGCCCAAGGCACCACTGAAATGGTATTCACCATTGGACGAATTATGTCTACTTTTTTCTATATTTCTTTTTTTAAAGTATAGAACTGCTTGAAGTGAATGATGTTTATTGGTTCTTCAAGAGGCTAGCCCTCTGTTGTTGCAAGCTGGTAGGCACCTGATCCATATGTAGCTGTAACGATAAAAGTTCCTAGCCAGTTTGGTTCAAATTTGCCCTTTTTCTCTCATTCTTGAAGATTACATTGATTTTGTTTAAGGACAGGGTCATCAATTTCAAAAGGTCTTGACTTTATTGTTGTAACTCAGTCAAAGATGGTTCTAATATGCTTGAAGATGGTAAAGGGCATAAAGATGCCTTTCATCCAGGAGTTCTAATTCATGCAACCTTGATATACGATACTCTTCATTCATGAGATTCTATAGTGAAATCTGTAGAGAAGGGAGCTCAATCTCTATTGGTAAGATGGCTTCAAAACCAAAGACAAGTGAATATGGAGTGGCTCATGTAGGTGTATGAATGCTAGTATGGTATGCCCATTAGGTGGGATTTAGTTGTAGGTGCCAATCATGGCCAGTGTCGTTGATAGTCTTTTTCAAGATTTTTGGGATGGTTTTATTTGATGCCTTAGGTTGGCCATTACCTTGTGGGTAGTAGTGTTGGAATTGGTCTGGACAACTGAGAGGAGGGGTGAATCAATTGTCACACAATTTACACTTTTCTACCTTTAATCTTCTTTTACAACTTCTAATCAAATTAATGATATAAACATTAAAGCATGAATCAATGACACATGAACAGAAACATAAACAACACACTGACACCAAGATTTTGATGTGGAAACCTAGTTAAGGGAAAAACCATGGTTGGGGTTAATCCACAAAGATTATACTCTGTTAAAAGTATTACAAAGGGGAATGCACATGTATTTGGGCTCACTGCCCAGAGCTCACTGCTCAAAAGAAGGCTCACTGCCTATAGTAGGCTCACTACATATAGAAAGAAGATTACAATGAGTTTGAACTGATAATTAGCATCTATCAATGCAAGGATTCAGTTTTGATTAAGCACAAAATACTGACTTGATACATTTCATCTTCACTCTACCCTATTTATTGTTCTACTAACATCTAAACCTTAGATCTCTGCCTTTTTCGCACTTATTCCATAGTCGCATCACACACACACTCCAATCACTTAAACCCATTGGCTATATATATCCGCATCATGATATTCAATCACTTTTCAGTCAGCTTCAAGAGAACTTAGAACTTAGTTGAAGACTTTGGTCTATCGGCTAAATCCATACATAACTTGTAACGCAGACCAAAACTTGCATTCACAAATCATCTATCATGTCAGCCACTATCACTAATCATGACAAATCATCCAACTGACAACTTCCATTTATCCAGAACTAAGATCAATCACAAGGTCGGCCTGTTCTTCTACTGTCTACACTGTCAAACTGTAACCCTAAATTTAGATGCAAATAACTTTTGAATCCTTTATCACAGGAGGTTAAGATTCTAGATTTAGATTACTCTGACAATCCTTATGACTCCTTCAGATCTGCAACCTACTCTAATTTACCACCGGAGAGATCCAGACCAAGATACCAAACCCTGTCTCATGCTCTATCTTTGGCTACCCGGACTTACATAAATTCTTATTCTAACTTCCGGTATGAGAAAATTATTTTATGCAGATGAGTGGAATAGTCTTAGTTGCCATCAATGACAACACTTGTCATGCGAAGTAGTGTCTCTTGCCAACAATCTCCCCCTTTGGCATTGATGGCAACACTTAGTGAAAAATGACTAAGTGTTACTCATTTACTCCCCCTTACTTTACTCTTATGTTTGTTCACTGATTTTGGAGCTCCCCCTTTGCTGGATTCCTCATTTTTTACTATTTTTCACTCCCCCTTTGACATCAATGGCAAAGGATGGGGTTCGCAAGCCAAAAATTCTCAAAAATTCTGAATATAATGTCGCATATGTACAACCAATCCTTAAGTTATATTTACATGAACTTGAGGATATCCTGAAAACTACTTTTTAGTTGCTCAAGTTCAAAGGCCCAACTTCTTTTCATTCCATCCAAAATTGAGACGTGTCCACTCAGTAGAAATGTGTAAGCTTCTACCTTTGTCAGATCTGAAGGATCACTTGTCTGAACTGCAGTTTGAGCTTCTGATAGTGCATTAAACATTGTTTCTAGCTTGGGGGCAATCAATCCCTGGAGCTCACACATTCTCTTCATAATATTGCCTTTTTCTTTAACAAGCTTCTTTATTTCATCGATCAAGATGATTACTTGACACTCCTGATTTATAGGAGAAGCTGTTAGAGGATCAAAGTTTTGAGATAGATTTGACAGTTTTTGTTCTTGCTCCTTTATCTTTTTCTCAATATCCTCACTGACTTTGGGCCAGGATAGACAAAATTTGTATATATCACCTCCATCACTTCGAGCATTTTGAATACTCTTTATACTTCTAATGTCAGAAAATGCCCCCTTGGGGGCTTTTTTGTCATAAGGTTTAGCTCCTGGGTATTTAGCGTGCATTTAGGACATTTTAGTTCATATTTTAACACCCAGATGGAATGAGACTTGGGTAACATGACAAATGGGACCTAGGAGGACCCCTTGAGCTGTACCCTACATAAAATAGGGGGGAGGACTTGTGCGTCCGCGCCTTAGTCCTGCCCTATTTTGGGTCAGCCCCAATTTCTGGGTGTCAGTTAGTGACCGTTATTAGGTCCCTTTGCTGACACGGTAAGTTTGAATTTTAAATATCTTGGTGGGAGTTCTTGTAGATGCATATATAAGCATGCTTAGGCATTCATTTGTAAAGGAGATTCTAATTAGATGATCATTGTGAACTCTAAGTATTCTCAAGGTGATTCAAGGTCTTCTATTATGTTGCAAGAGCAGAATTGTATGTTTTGTGTGTTGATATTTGTAGAGTTGGGCATCAATCTGCTCATGGCATGAAGAGCATCTTCCTCCATGAGAGTTTCACTACAAGGTGACCTATCATTGTGTTTTTATCATTTATTCCTTTAGTTTTTGGCCTCTGCCTCACAAGGGCACACCCTCTTTATCTGACAATAGTGTTCAGAGACTTAAGTGTCATCCAGGGTTTGACTGAGACAAACCTCTAAACACCACAACCCCCAAACTAAGTCTTGTGATTACAGGTTACAGGTGTCGCATCCAGGAAAAGTGGAGTTGTAGAAAAGCTTGGAAGGCATCAGGGATTCAGGATCTGAAGAAAAGTTAGACAAAGGAGCACTTCCAGGACTAGGGTGCTCTCTCCAGTGTCCTCCACAGACAGATTCCAGAAAATAGAAGTTACAGGGTTGATCAGTGTCGGAAGGAGGTCTAGATTCCCTAAAAAAGTAGGTACTTGGACTTGGGCACCCGCTCCAGTGTCCTTGACTATTCCACCTCAGAACCCTGAAAATAGGTATTTTATAATTTGGTATTTTACTCCCGCCTACAAGGGCATTTTCTGTAATTCATTAATTTGTTGTCGTATTTGCATAATTGGGGTTTTAATGGTCAATTGGACATAGGAGAAGGAAAAATTGATAATTAATTCCCTAATCCAAATTTACCTACATCTAAAAGTGACTCTAGGGTATGATAGTGCTTGCCACACAAACCTAGATCCTTCAATGTTTAGTGGAGAGGCAGATTTTAACATCTAATAACAAAAGATTAACAAAATCCAATTTTACCCTAAACATTTTGGTGAACCTGTGTTTTTGATCTTAAATTGAAACTTGCTGATTGTTTTTCAATAGATTTGTTGTGATTTCATTCATTCATATAGGCATTTACTTTATTGCATTGAGAAAATTTCAAAAAAAAAAAAAAATGGAAAAATACAAAAAAATTGCATTGTTGGGCTTACTAAATTGTGTCATTTCTTCCTAAATTTTCCTAATTCATGATTTTTACATCAGATCTGATATAAACTATAGATAAATACAAAAATTCAAAAGTTTTCTTTGCATTTTCATCATTTAATTGCTAGGATTTTGTGGAAATTTTGACAATTTTATATAACCTAGTAATTCCAAAATCTAGGGTTTGTAGGCAAAATCTTTTATCAAAATTTTATACTGATTTTAGAGGCTCATTAAAATTTTAATTTGTCTATAGTCTTGCATTTTAGTGTGAATTTGCATTTAAATTTAAATTATTTGCATTTTCTTGCATTGAAAATTTCAATAAAAACTAGCAATTTTGGTGCATTTTCATTAAATTTGCATGGGAATTTTGCATGATTAAGCTTGAAAATAATTTTCAGATCTAAGAGTATGTAATTTACATAAAAAATCAGACTTCAAATAATTCACATAGCATTTTGTTCCAAAATCTCAAACCTAGGGCTTCAAAAACAACGATTTTCACTAATTTTGGCCTTATCGACTTCATAAACATGCACCATAGGTGTGTTGTGAAAGATATTTTTGCATAAATTTTCTATTATCAGGGTAATAATTTTCTTCCCCTCATAAAAATCTTCACAACACCCTTTTAACGGGCTCTTGTAGTGAAAATTTGGCGAAAAACTACACATTTTGGTAATTTTTGCTCTAGGGTTTGACCTAGTTTGCACTCCAAGAGTGTTGTGATCATTTTTATGGATTGAGGTGACTGATATTATTGATATTATTTTCTTTTCCTCTTAAAATTCCTTACAACACCTCTTTTGCTAAGTCTTGGAGTTGAAAAACCATGAAAAAGAGCCTATTTTTGCTATATTTTCACTAGGGTTTTACCTTAAGTGACATTGAAAGCGTGTTGTATTGGATATTTTAGCACCAAGAGGCTGTTATTTCTGATATTATTCACTTTCCATCATCATTTTCCTCACAACACCCTTTGTTATGCTCTCTTGCATTGAATTTTGGTGAAAAAAGTGCCTATTTTGACATATTTTCACTATAATCGACTTGGCATTATCTTAAATTTGCATCAAGAGTGCGTTGAGAGTGAAATTATTGCTGTTTTGGACTGATATAATACATATAACTTTCTTCTCTTAACCTAAATCCTCATAACACCCTTTGGGTCATTCATTTGCATTTGAAAAAGTACAAAAAATTAGGGATTTTAGGCTATTTTTGCTCTTGTCTTTTGCACCAATTTTGCAAAGATTTAAAAATATGATTTGGCATTGAGTTGAGAATATAAAAATGGCCTCTAATCATAATAACAACAATAGGTTCCCTCCTAGACCTTACATGAAAAGAAAAGCACATGAGCCTGAAATTGTCTTTTAACCTCATGATAAAACAACTGGAGACAAAGAAGGACCTCTTTACATCACTGTGAAAATAATGGGAAAACCTGTGGATGGAACTCTTATCGATCCTAATTGCATGACTAATGTTTCCACTGAGGAGTTCCTCTTTTCATATCAACTAATGTAAGGTTCTTATGACCTCTCGAGCATGATGATTAAGACACATACGGGAAACTTTATCAAGCCTTTGGGAAATATATTATTGTTAGTAACACTTTCTGGAAAGCATGTTGAACAATGGTTTGATGTCATCCCTATTTTTGACCTTTTTTGCATAAAATTGGGACATCCTTGGCGAAAAGAAATGAAAGCTATCCCTTCAACAATACACCATTGTCTAAAATTCCCTCTGGATGGCCATATAATCACTATCCCTCGCAACAAGTATAGGCCTTTGGGTCATAAAACACATTACAAGTTGAATTCCTTTTGGGATAAAAATTGAAACACCTAATACTCCTACACAAGAAATGACAAAAGAGAAACAACCCGCATGTGAAGAGCACTTTAGACTAAAAGGACAAGGTCCCTATGCTAAGGTTCTTCCCCTGAAATCCTTACAAGAATCAAGAGATCATTGTCAACAACAAAACCTTCCACCACGACAAATGAAGTTTGATTTCGGTGCTTCATCTTCTAATTTGCAAAAACCTATGAAAGAGCAAGGCCCTGTCTTACAAGAGATAAGTGGTCGAACAAAGAGAAATAGAAAAGCAAGAGAAAGAAGAAAACGAAGACAAGAATATGCTATAAACCTTGCCTCTCAACAAGAAAACATTAATCCCAACATTCAACCAAACAAACACAATCCTAATGATGAAAAACATGATGAACAAGATATGAATTTGGCTATGGTACCATATGTCCCACTATCCTCCATCATTAGGGATTGGGATGATGACAATGACGATTTGCTTATAGATAATTTCTAGCCTGACAGGGGCCCTACAGGGAAGTATCTCTAACCCTTTATCTCTTGTGATGTGCTTCCCCCATGATGTGTTATGTGTTGTTTAGGCCTCCTGGGATGACCTTAGATTCTCCTATAAGGTTCAAGATACCATGAGACTGCCTCTATTATGACCTTCTTCTATTTGTATCATCATTCTTCTATATTGCCTCTCTCTCTAATTTCATTGTTGTGTGTTGTGTCTTGCAGACATAGCATCATGGTTGGTGACTTGGGGGCACCCTCCTACGTGATTGTCCCTAAGACACTTGTTTCTCCTCTCTTATTTATTATTTCTCTTCCTCTAGTGTTTCCACCTAGCGGGCGGATGACGACAAACATTTATATTGATGCAGACCTAGTGTCCCTTTTGAGAGCAATAAAAAATGGACTTAGTTCCTAATATGACAATAGGGTTGTATATCTTATCCGACACTTGGCTAGTGGAAGAACTCGTGCTTTCTGCGTAGTAAATTTTATGATGTTTCTATTGCATTTACAAACCTTAAAATACTGCTGCTCTATGCACCTTTGTTTGCTTTTGAATCTAGCCTTGGCGGTACTTGATTCAGAGAGCTTCGTGATATAGCCCTACAATTATCCTCAAATTCCAAATCCGTTGTATAACCTTGGCTCTTTGTGTGGTTAATCATATGCATTGATGTTGTAGACACTAACATGTTTCTTGTAGGGATGTGTTTGTGGGAACATTTGGTGATCGTAAAGTACATGTCACCTCTGGGGGGCATGGGCTTTGCAAAAGTCGGTGTTCCCTTGTGTGTTTTATTCCTACCTTAATGTACTTGATATCGATGCATGATATCAACCACCTTAAGGTGGGGGCATATAAGGTAAGTTGTCTGTTATAGATGTTAACAAGGTGTTTGACCTCAGATGCATATACTTGTGCCCCAAAGTAGTCCATCGTGCATCCTGAGTTTATTTGCAATCAATCAATCAATCATGTAAGCCATCTATGGAGGCAGGATATCAAGCATATCCTTTTTCTTAAGCCCTTTGCAGAGGTAAGGATGGTGTATTTCTCAGAGCAGATTACATCATCCTGTCATTTTCAAAAGTCCTCTGCGGAGGCGGGGAGCAGTTCTGTGACTAACTCAACCCTTAAGTGTGTTTTTGATGATTGTTGTGGTGAAGCCCAATCATCGGTGTGTGCCTATAATGTGCCTGAGATGGTGATGAGCCTAGAAATAGGGAACACACCATCGCTTGTCTACCGTGTTTTCTCTGTGTCTTCAAAAGTGTGTGTGTTTTGGCGTGCTTCTTTTGTATGGCATGTTTGTTTCCCCATATGCATAGACCAACACCTTTGAGTAGTGCTTGATGCATTTTGGGAGGTTTTGCATGTATTGCATGTGTGTTGCCCCATATGTAGAGACCAACGCCTTTGAGTAGTGCTTCCTGCATTTTGGGAGGTTTGTTTACTTTCCAATACTTGCATTTGCATTTCATATATATGAGAAAAAGAAAAGAAAAGATATCATTTCCGTCTTCCATGCATTAATGTGTCTTTTATGCATTAATTGTCTGCTCCATGTTCTGCATGACTGTAACTGTCTTCTCCGTGTTTTGCGTGCCTATTGCTGTCTTCTATGTGATTGGTGTGTCTTCTTCGTGCTTGATGTCTTTATTTTCTTTGTGACCTTAATTTAATGCATGTATGGGCCTCACATTTATACATACATTAAAGTGGGGGCTAAATGTAACGTTAGAAAATGTCCCCTTGGGGGCTTTTCCCTCATAAGGTTTAGCTCCTGGGTCTTTAGCGTGCATTAGGACATTTTAGTTCATATTTTAACACCCTGATGGAATGAGACCTGGGTAACATGACAAATGGGACATAGGAGGACCCCTTGAGCTGTATCCTGCCCAAAATAGGGGGGAGGACTTGGGCGCCCGTGCCCTAGTCCTGCCCTATTTTAGGGCAGCCCCAATTTTTGGTGTCGGTTAGTGACTATTATTAGGTCCCTTTGCCGACATGGTAAGTTTGAATTTCAAATATCTTGGTGGGAGTGCTTGTAGATGCATATATAAGCATGATTAGGCATTCATTTGTAAAGGAGATTCCAATTAGATGATCATTGTGAACTCTAGGCATTCTCAAGGTGATTCAAGGTCTTCTATTGTGTTGCAAGAGCAGACTTTTATGTTTTGTGTGTTGATATTTGTAGATTTGGGCATCAATCTCCTCATGGCATGAAGAGCATCTTCCTCCATGAGAGATTCACTACAAGGTAACACATCATTGTGTTTTTATCAATTATTCCTTTGGTTTTTGGCCTCTACCTTACAAGGGCACTCCTTTATCTGACAACGGTGTTTGGAGACTTAAGTGTCCTCCAGGGTTTGACTGAGGCAAACCTCTAAACACCACAACCCCCAAACCAAGTCTTGTGATTGCAGGTTACAGGTGTCGCATCTGGGAAAAGTGGAGTTGCAGAAAATCTTGGAAGGCATTAGGGATTTAGGATCTGAAGAAAAGTCAGACAAAGGAGCACTTCCAGGACTAGGGTGCTCGCTCCACTATCCTCCACAGATAGATTATGGAAAACAGAAGTTACAGGGCTGATCTGTGTCGAAAGGAGGCCCAGATTCCCTAAAAAAGTAGGTACCTTGGACTTGGATGCCCACTCCAGTGTCCCTAACTGTTCTGGCTCGGAACCCTAAAACATGTATTCTGTAATTTGGTATTTTACTCATCTGCAAGAGTTTTTTCCGTAATTCATTAATTTGTTGTCGTATTTGTATAATTAGGGTTTTAATGGTCAATTGGACATAGGAGAAGGAAAAATTGATAATTAATTCCCTAATCCAAATTTCCCTACATCTGAAAGTGACTCTAGGGTATGATAGTGCTCGCCACTCGACCCTAGATCCTTCAATGTTTAGTGGAGAGGTGGATTTTAACATCTAACAACAAAAGATTAACAAAATCCAATTTTACCCTAAACAATACTAATACCAAGTATCCTCCTATCACACCCTATTAGGCTCTTTATTTCACTAAATTTCTTATCCAAAAATTCATTTCTAACTTTAGTCTCTAAAGACTTCTCAAAAGACTCAAAATGTGTACTTACTGAACTTACAAGATTCTTAAGATTTCTGGAAGGAGAGTCAGAAGGATTCTTCCAGAAGGTTGGCAATATCTTCTCCAATACTCTGGTTGTAAGACCTAGCAGCTCACTATCCTCAATATGAGATTTCATCATCTTTTCTCTTGCCTTTACTTGTGTGAAGGATGCTATCTTCATTACTTGAACTGGAGAGAGAGCATCTAGATTGATCAGTCCTTGAAACAACTCTGGTTCATCAAACTCAAGCATTTATTTACTCATAAAACTTTTCACTGCATCTGCAGTGTCTCTTGCCACCATTTCTGGACCACTTTCCTTTTCTTGAGTTTTTACAGTATCAAGATTATCAACATTTGCACCATCTTCTTCTACTTTATCTTCCTTACTTTTGACTTCTTCTTCTTCTTCACATTTCTTTGTGTTATCTGCAGCCAGATTCTTTTCTTTGACTTCACTATTTGCAATTTGTTCCTGAGGATCTTGTGTGGCAGCAGTATTCTCAACATTATCCTTCTTTCTGGATTGATTAGGAGAAGTTAGAGTTTCTCTTGCATCATCAGTTTGATCCACCATCTCTGTATCTTCTTTTTTTATTTATTCCTCTTCTGGAACATATGAGTCATCAAATTTAGTTTGTTGCTCATTAGTTTTCATCTTTTCAATATCTGAGATTGATGAATCAATACGATCATCAGTCTCCTCCTCAACAAATGGAAGATTGTGTCTCTTCAATGCACTTAGAAGTATTTCCTGAGTTTCTTTAACTATTTGGTCCAATTCTCCAAGCATCAGTTTGTTCATTCTCTTCTTGCTCCTGAATTCATCCTTCACTTCTTTGAATATCATATTCATTTGAACTTGAGTGATTTGAGGGCATAGTTTTATCAATACATGCTCTCTAAGCTCCATATCCTTGCTTTTTGCATTTTCTTTCCTCAACTCCAAAATGTTTGCAAGACTTGGAGGGATCTCATAAGTTATTTCAATCAGGGTCTTATTATAGATATTCAAATATCTAACAGTTGCTTCCTCTAACACCCTCTTATCTGTGTCACTGTATTCATCATAAAATTCAGTCATGGGTTTCAAATTTCCATCCATAGTGACTGATTTTATTATATTTTCCATGGAAATTGTGGGCTTCTCAGCATATGTATCTGTCTTTTGCCTTTTACTTTTCTTTTTGCCTCTAGAGGGCTTCTCCTTAGTCATCTTGGTAGCTTTTGTTCCAGAGGCTTTCAACTCCTTTACCTCAACATCTGAATCTATTTCTTCTTCATCAAATTTTGTGCTCTTATAGGTTATTGTGGCCTTTGTTTTCACTCTTTTTCCTTCTTTTCCAGATGATTTGCCTTCCAGTTTCTCAGGATTGGCAGATTTTGGAGAAATAGGGGCAATTGCAAAGCTCCTAGTAGACCTTGATGTAGAAGAGGGTTCTGCCAGAGCACTTCCTTGTTTCTTATCTTGTTTCTCTTTCTCAGCATTTTTAGTTCTTTCTCTGAATTGCCTAACAACTTCCCTTGTGAGACCTAGATTCTTGGCCAACTGCTCAACTTCTTTTCTTACTTTTCTTTTGGTTTCAGGTTCTCTGAGCTCAACCTGCAGTTTCAAAATTAACTCCTCATATGTCCCAAATATTTCAACTATTGTATCCTTTGGCTTGCTCGATATGTGTTCAGAATACATATTCAAAAGTTTCTCATCAACCTCATAGCCCATAGACATAATCCATATAGTTCTAGGTTCCACAACTTCCATTAGGCACTGATCAGTGTCAACCATAAAACATATCTCATCTTTGTATTTCTCCACAACTGATTTGGGAATTCTCTCCCTTGCATGCATCATACCCTGAAATTCTTAAGATATCCCAAGATTACTATTTTCTATGTTTTATAGTCACCAATGCTGTTTAGATGATCTCTGATCTGAATAGCAACTAGCTCATCATTAGTCCAATGTACACCTTTTACTCTGGGTACCTCATTTATAAAGTAGAAGAACAAGCATAGAACCAATGTACCATATTTAAAAGTGTTTTTCTTATCTTTCTTAATTTTGTTTAAGTTCTCAATCAGTTGATTCTGTAATAATTCACACAAATCATAATCTGCATTTTCCTTTAGTATCTTGTATGCAGCATATATGGCTATTCTAGAAACATAATTTTCCCTGCTGGAGTGATAAATCTTGTAGCCAATCACCATGGAAGCAAACTTAACATCTAGTTCTATAATGTCATTGATGGTCATTGCTCTCTTATGAAACTTCGCACCGGTTACATCAGTAACAGTTTGGTTTTTCACATATTTCAACATGGGTAATCCACCAGTTGAATTCAATCCAGTCACAATTCTGATAGCATCCTTGGTAATCTTGAATGGTTTTAGTAGCCATATGAATTCATCATGCATTCAGCTCAAAACATACTAGACCCACTCATCTTCATCAAATTTTGGAAACTTTATAATTTGAATAAAGTGTTTATCTTGTAGTGCCTTACACTTAGGTTTAAGTTTGTGGTTTTCATCCCTGAGATGATTCTCAAACAAGTCAACTTCAATTGATTTGTGAGGATGCTTCTTAAATTTGGGTCGGGACCTTTCAATAATGTCAACAATACGAGGAGTAGCCATCTCAACAAATTTTAGATCCAAAACTTTACAGAGAAGTACCTTTTTCTTTTGTAGGGTTAGGGTTGATCAATTGCTAGTTGAATTTGCTCTTCATGCTTCAATCTCTCAATTTGCAGCTCAGATGCTCTTCTTCTTGTTTCCTTCAAATGCAAAGTGGTTCAAATGCATGACCAAGTGACTTTTTATCCTTCGCAAAACCTAATTTGGCATTGTAATAAATGTGTTACCCTAACTTCATCCGGTTACTCTATTTCTCAAACAGTTCTTCATGAATCATTTCGTAAATTTCCATATCAACATCTTTTGTTCCAGAAATCCTTCCACAAGTTTTGAAACAATTCTAAATATCTTCTCTCATTGTGCCAGATCTAGACACCCATTTATTGGTTAGGGGATTTGATTTTCAATGTAGCTCCCCCTGAGCCAAAGCTCCAAATTCAATTCCTGAAGGAATTATTAGCACCGGATTCCAGTGAGGATTCATTACTATTGTTCTCAATTGTTTTGTTGACCCATATCTTGCTCATTTCATTCTAGATCTCATTCACATCAATTTTTATTTTCCCTTTGTCTTGTCTCTACTCATCCATTTTTTTGTTTACCGAACCTCTTCTTTCATTAATCCCACTTCTACAAAATCTTGCAGTATGACCAGATTTATTGCAATTAAAGCACACAACATTTCTTTGCTTATACACTTGATTTCTTCTTGATTTGCACTTATTAGCCATATGTCCAAATCCATTGCAAGAAAAATAGTAGTCGTTGAAAGAGTTGCCATTTCCTCTATTGTTAGAGTTATTTATTATCATACTTCTGCATTCATTTGATCTATGACCATACCTTTTACACTTGAAGCATTGTTTAGAGAGGGATGAACCATTTTGATTTGCTCTGCTTTTGCACTGAGTAGATTTATGACCAAATTTATTGCAATTAAAACAATTACCATTGAAGGATGGATATCTTTGAGCATTAGGTTATCTTATCAGAGGTCTTCTAGGTCTGTTTCTTCCATTCCTTAGTTAGAAATTTCCTTGTTTAGATCTAGAGCTTTCACCTTTCTCATATTCAAGACCATGCTTGTCATCAGCCTTTTTCTAACCTTCAAGCAGTTCTTCAAGTTTAGCTGAGCTTATCTTGAACTTCTCCTTGTATTCATTTGCAACTTCTAGGTCATGTCTGAGAGTGACAATTTGCTTTTCTAGTTCTCTCTCATTGTTTCTACTTTCTTGTAAATTAGACTCTAGAAGGCCAGCTATTCCATCTAACCTGCAACATTCTTCAGTTCTTTCTTTTAGATTTTGATTCAAGTCTTCTTCAGTTTTCTTCCTATCTTCAATTTCCTTGGTTAGCCTCATTACCCTGGATTCCATCTCATGTTTTAATATAATAACTTCTTTAGTTAACTTCTCACATTCTTTTGACTTCTCTTTCAGGGCCTTATCATTGCTATTGTCTTCATAATGATTCCCCAGTTGAAGAGGTTGCTCCTTTCTCTTTTCTTTGGATTTGCTCAAATTTTCTTTTCAAATCTCAATGAAGTCTTTAGCATTTTTAAGGTTTTCTTGTAGCTCACTGACTTCTACTCTGGACTACTGAAGATCTTCTAAAGTGAGATTAAGCTATCCTTGAAGGTTGTATTCATCCATTTTACTACCTTCCTAGATCTTCCTCAAGCTATTAAACTTTTTCAAAGGAACCTTGCTCTGATACCAATTGTTGGAATTGGTCCGGACAACTAAGAGGGGGGGTGAATCAATTGTCACACAATTTACACTTTTTTTCCTTTAATATTCTTTTACAATTTTTAATCAAATTAATGATATAAACATTAAAGCATGAATCAATGACACATGAGCAGAAACATAAACAACACACTTGACACCAAGATTTTGATGTGGAAACCTAGTTAAAGGAAAAACCACAGTGGGGGTTAACCCATAAAGATTATACTCTGTTAAAAGTATTACAAAGGGGAATGCACATGCATTTGGGCTCACTACCCAGAGCTCACTGCTCAAAAGAAGCCTCACTGCGTACAACAGGCTCACTGCCTACAGAAAGAAGATTACAATGAGTTTGAACTGATAATTAGCATCTATCAATGCAAGGATTCAGTTCCGATTAAGCACAAAATACTGACTTGATACACTTCATCTTCACTCTACCCTGTTTACTGTTCTGCTAACATCTAAACCTTAGATCTCTGCCTTTTTCGCACTTATTCCATAGTTCCATCACACACACTCCAATCACTTAAATCCATCGGCTATATATATCCGCATCATGATATTCAATCACTTTTCAGTCAGCTTCAAGAACACTTAGAACTTAGTTGAAGACTCTGCTCTGTTGACTAAATCCATGTATAACTCGTAACGTGGACGAAAACTTGCATTCACAAATCATCTATCATGTCGGCCACTATCACTGATCATCACAAATCATCCAACTGACAACTTCCATTTATCTGGAACTAAGATCAATCACAAGGTTGGCCTATTCTTCTACTGTCTGCACTGTCAAACTGTAACCCTATACTCAGATGCAAATAACTTTTGAATCCTTCATCACTAGAGGTTAAGATTCTGGATTTAGATTACCCTGACAATCCTTATGACTCCTTCAGATCTGTAACCTATTTTGATTTACCACCAGAGAGATCTGGACTAAGATACTGGACCCTGTCTCATGCTCTATCTTTGGCTACCTGGACTTAGATAAATTCTGATTCTGACTTCCGGTATGAGCAAATTATGTTATGCGGATGAGTGGAATAGTCTTAGTTGCCATCAATGACAACACCTGCCATGCAAAGCAGTGTCTCTTGCCAACATAGTAGGGGGTCAAAAAGTAGTGTTGGATGTGGAATTTATTGCAAAGGGACAAAACTTCTTGATTCTTAAAAGGTCTACCATTATCAGTGATGATGACAAATGGAATTCCATATTAGCAAATGATGTAGTGCAAGATAAACTTGGATATTTGGGTATTGGTAATGTAAGTGAGTGGAATTGCTTCAACCCACTTAGTGAAGTATTCAGTAGCACTGATGACACATTTGTGGCCATTGGATGATGAAGGGGTTATTTTACTAATGAGATCAGCCCCCACTACAAAAAAGGCCAAGGAGTTGTTATTGGCTACAATTCTTGAGATGACACATGAATGAGATCACCATGTTGTTGGCACTGTAAACATTTCTTGGCAACATGAAGGGCATCTTGTTCCATACTAGGCCAGTAGTATCCTATTCTCAACAACTTCTTTGTAAAGGTCGAACCAGTAGAATGTGCACCACAAATTGCCTCATGTACCTCATGTAAGGCAGTTTGGACTTCTTTCGAGTTGAGGTACTTGTAAGCACAAAAATCATGCACAACCTCCACGAGGACTACTATGATGATTCAAATCCTTGTCACGTACATGTAAGCATGAAATAAAATCCTTTAAGCTACGAGCCTCTTGATGACGTGTCCTTTTGTCTTGTCTTGTGTCATTTCTTCTTTGTCAATTTCCCTCTCTCCCCGTTTGCGACGCTTTTTGACACTTGTTATGACACTTGTCAACTTGCATATTCTAAGCTTTTGACCATGTTCCTAAGCCTTGTGAGTGTCATGTAGGTGAGTTTTCACCTTTTGCCTTTGTCTTTCGTTTAGTGCACCTCCTAGAAGCCTTCTAGAGGTCTCTTGATCTATCTCCCACTTTCAGTTTTCAGTTCCACTCAACCAATCCAAATCTCCCCCTATTATTTCTAGACCTCCCTTGGGAGATCCTGTAGATGCAAGTGGAGATTTGGATTCTTCCACATGACTGACTTGTTTCTTGATGCAGAACCCCTTCTTTTCTTCTCTTCTTGCATCTCCTAGCCTATTTTTCTATATCTGACCCTGTCCAGCCTGGATCTCCCCTGGACGACCCATGGTCGCCCAGGGGCGACCTTGTTTTTGCAACCACAGAAAAAAATTAGTTTCTCACTCATTTTTGCTTCATTTTTGCCCATTTTTCTTTCTATTTGCATGATTTTTGATCCCTAATATAGAGTTAACTATTTTATGTACCCACACATGATAAATTAGCTCTATTTGATCTCAAATTAACTCTTCAATCAATCTCATGCATTCCCTCACCTCCATTTCCTCTCCAGTGATAAGCTATCATTGCTTCATCACTCCCTAATCAGCTGAGTTCACTTGGTAATCAACCTTGTTAACTCTCCAATCAACCTTGTTAACTCATCAATCAATACCTTCTTCTAAACCTATAAATACCCCCCTCCCTCAAGCACAAAGGGAGGCAAATTCATTGTGCACATAGCTCTTGCCAGTTTTTGCTCTCCAACTTAGCATTCAAATGCTCTCACAAGATGAAGGTGCCTTTTGCTTTATTTGTTCAACCAAGAAACACTATGCTACTTCATTCTATGCCACTGTGCTCAATCTAAGCTCTCATTGAGATCATACAAGGTTCACCAAAAGCTTCTTTCTACTTCTTTGGGTCATTTTATTGTTAAGAGGATCACTCGCTGCCACAAAAGGATTCGAGGTTGCCTATTACAAGGATTATTGAGGGTAGTGGAGTCAACAAATCTTCATTTCTTCCAAGTTCCTTCACTATTTTTTCTTAATTCATAGTAATTAGAGAATCAAATTTGCTCTTGGGAATAGTAAAACATTGCTTTTTCCTTGATAATTAGATCTTGCATGTTAGATTAATCACTTTCATATTTCTAGATCTAGATTGTTAGAATAAGGATTTTCCCTTTTCTTTAGATTATTTTGCATTCAAAACACCAAAAACCCAAAAAACATAGGTTAACTTTGCATTGGAAAAGTCATATAGGATTGCATACATATTTCCTTTTCATAGATTAGAAGCACTTTTATTTCCAAAATACTCTAAAAAAATACCAAAAAATGTTTTGCATATCATTTAGTTTGCATGCATATAGAAACCCTAGAATAGACAAAATTGAAAACCCTTGATTCCATCACGAGGTAATCACAGTTAAATGATCAAGTCAAACCCTAGGTCAACAAAACCCTAGGTTAGAACCCTAGATCTGGTTAAGGTTAGTAATCACATATACACCTCTATCCTAATTCATGAATGTGTTTAGGAGTGAGAGGAGAGTGGGTGATGGCTATCCATGACAAGATCGAGGAGTTACATCTGCAACCACAACAAGAAATGTTTGTTCTACCACAATGAGACCCATTTGTCCTCTTGTTGTTAGAAGAAACTAGACAATTACAACTGTAACAAGAATTCCTTTGAGACATTGAAATTATAGAAGCCATCAATGAAAACAATCATTTACCCACATAGAGGTGGAATCTAAGGAATCCAAATAGAAGAAGAGAAAATAGTGACCCTTTGGGTCATAGGGTTATCTCAACTACAAAGACAATTGAATGAAACATACAACAAAATGCACAACAACAAAGGCCACAGAACTTGCCGACCCCTCTGCACGAAGTCCAGCTCTCCAATGAGCCAGACCCCTACCATGTCTCACCTCCTCTCGACTAGCTATTTCCATGTGAGAAAGAGTGACATGGCAGATCGCCCTGTGGCAAGGAGGGAAGGGTCTATGTGCGTGTCGAAATCTAACCCAACAGCCCTAGGCAACCAGAGTCATGATTTTGAGTGGACATATTTTGGTGAACCTAGCATGAAATTGTAAATCCTTCTAGGACAAGTGATTTTGCATTCCCATTTCAAACACTTCAAAAACACTTAAACACTTCAAAAACATTCTTTCATTGCTTTTCATAGTCACTTCAACTTCCATCATTTTCGCCATCATCCATTCCATTTATTCTGTAGTGTCTATGGTACCCCCAAATATGATGGAACTAGACTTAAACCAAGGAAACATTCTATCAACTGAACTAGAAACCCCTTCCTTTTAAAGGTATGTGCTACTACATCCTGATGCACCAATCACCAATTGTTATGACTATGAAGACTCTGATTATGAACAAGGTTCAAAAGAATCCAGGCGTTCGCTATCCTTCAATAACCCAGCTTGGGGAAATGACTCGGCCATACCAAATGCACCACATAAAGCTAGAAGGATAATGTTAGAAATACATCAACCTGAACAACCTTCCACAAGCACATCAAATGCTCACCTTGATAAAGAGGTTAAAAGGTTGGAAAAATGTCTGCAAGAAACCAAAGATGCTCAAGAAGCATTAAGAATCACCCTATAAGAAGAACAAAAAGAAAATTTTGCACATGAGGAAGCACTTCACTATGAAAATATTTGAAGAGAACATCCTAGAAATGAGGAAACCCCTAGAGCTACCACTCCTACTAATTTAATCGCAACTCTAGTGCAAAGATTCAGAATCCTGGAAGTAGAACAAGTTGCTCCAAAAAGAAGACTCAAGTCTTATGAGCAAGACCAAGGGTATCTCAAAACCCCCCTACCTCAATTATTATTTGTGACATGCTAGTAATGACACTTGTTTAAATGGGAATCCTCCTACTCAGAACAATCCAATGAATCTGACAATAAGTTATCAAAATCCACCCACAAGGTTATTACTAACAACCCCACAATCTAAAAGTACCTTTTTAGGAATGTATCTTGAATATTTGAAGGAACCTTTGGACCAAAACATAAGAAGTGTGCAACTACCTCGGCCATTACCAGATCTCATGAAGTTCAAAGGGGAAGGAGATCCAAACTCACACATTAAATCCTAAACCATAGCCATAAGAGAACTCCTCCCTTGGGATGGGGTTGTAGCAAAGATCTTTCCAAAAACTCTTGAAGGGATTGCTTTGGATTGGTACTATCGTCTCCCAGAAGCTTCAATCCATTCATTCAGATAATTAATTAGAGAGTTTTTCATGTCATTTGACATGAACAAACTCATCAAAATAGGGATCAAAGAATTCCTCACAATGAAACAAGAACCAAATGAATCTGTAGCAGACTTTGTCACCAGATGGAGACAAGTCCTCTATTCTTCAACTAGTGCTCCAAATATGGACCATCGAGAATTATGCGACCTCTTCTTACATGCCCTTAACAAAGACATGAGAGAAGATGTCCAAAAATTTCCATACAAATCCTACAAAGGGGCATTGGAAAGTGCTCTGAGAATTGACCAAGCCACCATCGATAGTGGCTAGAAAACCTATGACACCTATGAAAAACTTAGAGCATCCAAAGGAATAGAAAAGACTATAACTAATGCGCCTCAGGAGAAAGATGTCAATATCATAAAAAACAATCCTAGTAACAACACATGGTGACAAAAGGGAAATCAATGATCAAACTGACCTTCATATGACCCCAATACTTATTGTTGGTTCCACAAAACAAAGGGTCACGAAACAAAGACTTGTTATGGGTACAATAAAGCTATCTCTAAACTCGCGCTGGACCAACAAAAGAACTTCCTTAAACTTCTCCAATCCTAGAGAAAGGAGAAGGAACCTCAAATTAAGAAAGGAAAAGACAACCAAAACCATACCAATAACATAGAACTAGACTGATAAGCGTTCATGATCCATGAAGAGGAACAAACAAATTGAATGGAGAACGTCTTCTTGCAAGTGATAAACTTGTTGAGAGCCTCACCCTCACACCGCAAGACATCTCTAGAAGTATTAGAGGTGGGATGTTCCTCGTAGGAGGAATCACCTCCTCTTACGTTTGATATGGCCAAACTATCCCAAAGTGAAGGAAGTAGGAAAAAGGATTTGCCCCTACACATACAAATTCAAGTCAACGAGGTCACTATAAAAAGAGTGGTGGTGGACGAAGGATCGGCAGTAAATCTTTTGCCAATATCCATTCTACAAAGGATGGGATATAGCAAAACAAGGATCAAGCAACAAACTACCACATTAAGAATTTACGATAGTCATGACATCCAAACAATAAAAAAAATCAGCCTACCGCTCAATCTAATGGGAAAAATATCTCTATAGATTTCTATGTTATCAACCAAGAAACCAATTATAACATGATCCTCGGGAGACCTTGGATTCATGCCATGAAAGCCATTACCTCAACTTTATTCCAAGAAATACATTTCCATCATCTTGTAAAGGTCATCGTAGTCAAAGTAGACCCTAATCCTTTCAGTGTTTATAGAAAGGAAAAGGAAGAAAAAGACAAGAAGTTGAAAATACAAGAGAAATAGAAAGAGGAAACTCAGGATGTTCAAACAAGTGCGAGCACTCACAACATAACTTACCAAAGAATGGATGATCTTAGGGAATTCCCCTTTGATCGACATACCACTAAATCCCATGCACCATTCAGCTTAGCAGCCATTCCGTGTATCAATGATTAGGATATCAAAAATCTCTTGGTGGGAACAATCAAAATCGTCGAAGGAGATGAAAAAGAAGAAAGATGGAATTCCAGTTATGAGTTTGGAGAAGCATCTTGTAGACACCCAAAATTGTCCACCTTGTCACGACATTGCATCAATTAGAACATCTTCTAGAATCTTTGCCCTAGGTAACCCCTTCGCCATCCTAGCATTTCATTAAATAAATATGACATTTATTTAATTTATCTTGTCCCCTCACACTATTGAATAAATAAATTTTATGTATTTATTTACCCCTCTTTCCTCTTGAATTTAAATAAAATAAATATTTTATTTTATTTAAATTTATCACTTTATCCCCTTTCCTCTTACTATAAATAAATAATTTTATTTATTTATTTTAATCCTCACATGCATCATAAATTAAATAATTAAATAATTTAATTATGATTTTTCCCACCTTACCATTTCTATCTTACCTTACCTCTTGAGTTAACATGGCCCACCTTCCATTTTCAACTCAACTCATCACTCAACTCATTTCTCTCACTTTCTATTTCCCTCTCGAGTGAACTCTTCCACTTTCCAATTTCATCTCCCAAATCACTCACCTACTTTCCATTTCTTTTCTCAAGTTACACAAGGCAACTTTCCAATTCAATCATCAGTCACAAAATAGAAGTTTCTATCCTTCCATTCTCTCACACTTGCATATAAATTCACTCCATTTGCACAGATGAACTCTTTGCACCGTTACTCTGCCAAAATTCCACCTCATCCATCACCTACTTATCTTCTTCCATCAATCATCTTTCATCCATCAAATCTCAATTCAATCATTATGTAGCAGATCATGAGCAACTTACATTTCAAACAAGAAATTGTTCAACCCAGGTGATGTTGTTTTGATTTGCATGTCTTCATTTTGTCTTTGGGTTTGATTTCTTGAGTTTGGGTTGGATCTTGCTCTTCGTTTTGGTTTTGATCTTTGTTAATTTCTACCCAACACAAAATGGCACGCCAGACCATTCCAAGCCGCTATATAAATAATGTGTTTGTGACGAAAGACACAAATGACGAGTGTTGTTTTGCTACACCGATGAATGTTTTCCACAAAACTTGTAGAGCCTAATCTTTGCAGGATCAAAAGCCTCCTTAACAGAGCGAATCACCACATGTATAGCCAACCAAATGGAAACCCTAACTAAAAACCTTGTTATAGCAACCAAAAACCCATATCTGTTGGTACAAGAGGACAACTGATTAGGCCTTTGATAGCCATCCCACATTTTTGTGGCTCATAGCCAAGGTAGAAAGGTACCTCAAGATCTATGCATCTTGAGGACCTAGAACTTGGTGTGCTTGAGAAGTGAGTGCATTGTAAGGGGGAGCCTGTGACCCAAGTTCCTATAGCTATCCACTGTGAGTAGACGTGGTTGGGTAAAACCAAGTGGGAACCCAATAGGTACTATCCCTACCTAGCCTAGGTTGTTACAATGTTTGTGAGTGGCTTGTGTATGAGTGCCTGCCATCTTATTTGATTGCCATAAAATTGCCAAAAAAGCTATCAAATCCAAAATCCCTGTCGTAAAACAATCTCATCCTAACACTCATCCTAAGCCACATCATCCTATTCAGTCATCATTCTAATTTCATCCTAATCACTTTATCCTAACCATTACCCAATCAATTTCATCCACTTCATATCCCAATCACACCTTAATCATTTCACATCCTCACATCCTAATCTATCACTTCTAAACATGGACATGACATTCCAAAACAAAGCCTATGAGAATGATCCTTATGGCACCCTAAGAATGCTTGATACCCTTGAATGGCTATATAGAAAGGAACAAGTCCCTACACTACCACAACACCAACAATTCCCACAACATCAATCCATAAGCCAATACTAACATTCCCAAATCCAATCATCACACCCACCAATTCCATCTCATTCCTATGTGGCATCCCCTTTTGTTTCACACCAATCTAATCTATCTGCATTTAAAATCACTTCCACATCACCTAGTCCTATACCTTCTCATAATAATGCCACATCACCATACCCTACTTCTTCCAATATCTACCATTATCTACAACAACCCATACCCCAAGATGTTTTACCTACACATCCTACCATGTCATCTCTTCATCAAACACATTCATAGGACTATCAGTGGCCCCCACAAAATGAACATGCAAGTCTGAGTGGCTCTTTGTACATAGATCAAGTGAACCCAAGTCCACTCTTGCAACATGACCTAATAGACTTAAGTTCACCTATGCAACAAGACCTAATAACCTTTGAATCAAGTCTAAGTGACTCTTCGTACATAAACCAAGTATCCTTAAGTTAGCCTATACTACAAGGCTTAATAGTCTTTGATGAGGGAGACACCAACCTAGAGCAAGCATCCTATGAACATCCTCCATCACCATCTGATCACATGCCAACACATGAGCTTACTAGTCCCATTTTGACATCATCATGTGATCTCATTCCTAGTCTATTGACCCACCAACCATCTGATCCATCTAGTCCTATGTTGGCACCTCCATCTGATTCTACTCCTAATCTATCCAATCCTCCTATCCCTCCATCCAACCCTAACATTCCTCCATCCAATCCTAATCCATCTAGCCTCACTATCCCTCCATCCGATCCAAATCCTACTTCTAAGCCTACTATACCATCTACCCTTATTGTCCATCCACTATATTTTCCATCCACCCATACCCTAGCAAAAGATGTGATCCATTAGCTACTAGCTAGGAATAACTTGTCACCATGTCAAACACCTATCTTAACACCTAGTAAAGAGCCCTCCATTAACATGCTTATCTCTCCAACCACATCAGGTGAACCACAAGCCATCGACCTTATTGCAGAGCCTCCTATCATGGGCCTAAGTCAAAGTTCATCATACTCCCTTATGGATGAATACCAAGAACCCATCAAAATCATCCTAGAGCCTTCTACTGCTAGTCAAGCAACCTAAGAGGTATGTCAAGAGCATAATCTTAAGCATGTGGAAATATCGAGCCTTCATTCAAATCAAGATCAAATCCTTCCTATTCACCCCATCCATAACATTTACCTCTTCCATGATCAAGATGAAATTATTTATGAAGAAGCTATCCATGAGAACCTTGATCTTATCCATAATCCCAAACCCATTCTTGAGAAAGATATCCAAATTTCTCCTATCCATCCTCCATCTAACCCTAATGAGACAACATCTACTTCTTATAATGAGACATGTGCCTCCCAACAAAATATAGAAGATCAGATTAATACATCAGATCTTAGTGAACACTATGCTAATCAAGATCCTAATGATCCTTCTGCATCCACTATCAACTCCATTTCAAATCCACCATCATATCCACTTGATCTTACCACCTTTGTACATGAGTGTTCCTCCTTTGAACACCAATAGCCATTATCCATCATCTCACTTTCTCCACCGAATAAGGAACTCATGTCTAGTGTTCCACCTACACCTAGTCCCATTGTCGGTCACATCCTCGAAAACATGAACTATCAAGGTAAAGGCCTAGGCCTTCTTGATCAAGGCATTTTGGAGCCCATCCATGTCAAGGTCCCTTCATGCTCGTTTGGCCTTGGATACACACCTCAAGGTTAGTAATCTAATGATGTTGGTACTTCTGTCATCCCTCCTAAGTCCACCAATTCCTATCACAAATCCCATCATACACCCAGAACATATGTTTCCATTCCACCTCCATCCTCCTATAAATGTCAAAAGCATGTGACCATTCACCTCCCACCATCTACTTTGCCTCCGCTTCTCCCAACTCCTAACATCCCTCCCTTGAATCTACGTCTACTACTTCCAACACCTAATCCATCCATCCATAAATCATCTAAAAATCTCAATCATGACCAGCAAATGCACATATTATCTAAGCATGAAGCTTTCTCTCCTTCCATCCACCCCATGGGATTCAAAAATAAAAATTTGGATGCTTACGCTCATAAAACCAAAAATCCTAAGGGTTTGCATGCCTTAGGACACAAAAGCCAAGAATTAATGAAACATCCATCTTAAAAGGCATCCACACATCTCAAAGAAAAAATGAAAAAGGTGTGGGTCCCCAAGCAACAAGTAATTACCTCAAAAGTTGCACAAAAGCTGTATATATCAAGCCCATACCTCAAAAGGAAAAGATCACAACTAAATTAGTTTGGATCCCTAAGCAAAAAGAAGCAATCAAGTCTGATAAGGCATCCACCTCTCAAAAATCTCAATCATCCACTTTCTCCCCTTTCATCCATTCCATTCAAAAATATCATATTCCATCCCACATGAAAATCAAGAATCATAAAAACACTAAGTCCATGTGGGTCCCTAAAGCACTTTGTCGCCCATCTCTTAAGCAAACAACACCATTGCTTCCTACATCACCATCTACCCAAAAGATCCAATGTTTATCATGGTGTGTGCAACCATTGGTCATGGTTCCATTCCATCCCATGACAATTCCACATACCTCCATCTCCCCACCTTTCATTCACTATCCTACATATTTTCCTCATCACTTCCCTATGGTCCATGCTTTTGCATAAGCCCTCGATCCATAATTCCTACATAATTTACATCATAATCCACTATCACCCCAATCATAATCCACTATCCTTCCATCCATAATCCACCATCTACCTACTCTATCCATTTTCATGTAATCTCCCTTACCGACATCTATGAGCACACTTGACATGGTCCATGCAACAACATCCATCTAGTGGGACTATCATCTTTCATGGAGCTAGACACTTAAGTCCTCCTATCCATAATCCACCTTCTCCCAGCCAAAAAAAAAAAAAACCAAAAAAAAATTGAAAAAAAATAAAATAAAATAAAATAAAATAAAAAAAAAGCAAAAAAATTTTAAAAAAAGAAAAAAAATTAAAAATAAAAAAATCAATCCAATAGATAAAACCACTTCGGTGGCGCTTTGAGTTAGCGTCCAATGGTGAAAACCTGGCAAACAAGCACCCTGGATAAGTACCATGATGAAAACCTGGCAAACAGGCGTCATACGTAAGTTTGATCTTCTCTGTCACCTACACTTGGGGGTACCTTGTCTCATCCACCATATCATTTTCAACCTATCTTCCATATCCTATTCTACCATCTTTATCCATCCCCATACACTGACCTATCCCATTGCAGTCTATCCATCCTCCCTTCCTCCTTTTGACCTTGATAAAGATTGGGGGTAAAATGTTAAAACATGCTTTAGTTATCTCTTGATGTACTCCATCCTGTCGAAACCAATCCATCCTATTGTCCTATCATCATCCCATGGTCATAAGCCTAATCCTAGCATGAGTCCTATTGCCCTGAGCCTTGTCCTGAAAAATCCTAAGTATTACATCTAGAATGGGGTAGGTTATTCCTATGCGACATAGCCTTTGGAGATCACATCCTTTCTCTCTTATGCATGCATTTGATGTCAACAATCCCCTTATCCTTCCATTTATCATGAGTCATCTATCTCATCCACTATAGCCTATTCTTTTACCTATCTATCTATCATAAGCTTTCTATTCTATCACCCATCTTCCATCCATCTATTCCTCCATCATCCTTTGCACCTAGACTTGGTTTTCTCCCTTGTCATTGGTATCTAGCACAAAGGCTATACAAACTGTAAATCCATTTGACATCCCATAACATAGCAAAAATCCAAAAAATCGCAAAATGTCTTGAAAAATCCAAAAAATTGCAAAATGTCCTAAAAAATCCAAAAAATTGCAAAATGTCTTGAAAAAATCTAAAAATCATAAAATGTCCTGAAAAAATCCAAAAAAATTGCAAAAAGGCCTGCAAAAAAATCTAAAAAAATCATAAAAAGCCCTGAAAAAATCCAAAATTTTTTACAAAAAGCCTTGAAAAAATCCAAAAAATTATAAAAAACCCCTTAAAAAAATCCAAAAAATCGCAAAATGTCCTAAAAAAATACAAAAAAAAATTAAATATGCCCAAAAATACAAACAAAGATCTAAACAATCAATCAATCATCAAAATCAATCAAAGATCCAAACAATCAATCAATCATCAAAATCAATCAAATCATCCAATCATCGAATCCAATCACCGACATCACATTATCAAAATCAAATCAATCAATCAAAATCACATCAAAGCAAATCCAATCAAATCATCAAATCAAATCAACAATGAAATCAAATCAGCAATTAAATCATTCCTATCAACCAAATCATCAAGATCAAATCAAATCCCACCAAACCTATCAAATCAAAGAAAATCTATCAATCAATGAAAATCACATCAATCCACTCATCCCACCACCATCAATAAAACACCAATTAGAACTACATCTCATCTCTATCATTAGGTGCCTTGATCCTGTGGACACGGGTATGTAGGTAGTCTGGAGTATGAAGGAAGTGCTCAGATTCAAGCATAGGTGATATTCCTCTTTCTTCTCTCATCATTTTCTTCAATCATCTATCTTCATCAATTCATCAATCTCTCAAAACAATTCTTCCACTCAATCTTTATCAATCAATTCTTCCATTGCTTCTTCCATCCAAATCATCCATCCAATAAATCTCAAATGCAATTCATCATTTATCTATACCAATCAAATCAATCAAGCTTGTCAAATTATCCAATCACAATCAACGGTCTTGATCCTAATCTTGTAAACCTATTCATTTTTTAATCATCATCATCATCAATGGGATATATTGTTCCTACATCCTTGTGTTGATCTAGGGATACATCATTCCTTGCCATGACAACACTATCACTATCATCATCAATCAATCAGCAATCAATCATCAGTTTACAGCTTGACAGGGGCAATACCTTGTTTATTTTTGTATCATTTTTGCATTCTTGCTTGCTTGTGTGTGTTATCATTTTTATCTTGCATTTGCATCAAATCCGAATCACTCCCAGCTAATATTCATATCTTGTATCTAGACAAGGTTGTATTATGCTGGGGCATGAGACACATCGTCACCTTGGTGGATAACGTCTCGTGCTATATCAAACATATGATTGCTCACTTTCATTGCAGCATAATGCATCCTTCCTTTCTTCTATCCATTTCCTCATCTTTCTTCCTTGACCAATCCATTTCATTTCGAGAGCCTACCTGTGTTTGTCCAACCCACCTATCCTCTCGAGGGGGCATCATCATCTCATCCTCATCCTATCTTTCCCTCATCATCTTTTTCCTCTATCCATACCTTAGCTTCTTTGAAATGATGTTACTCGACACAAATCTCATCATCTCGAACATCATCTCAAAGAGGGACAAAATGTAGACACCCAAAATTGTCCACCTTGTCAAGACATTGCATCAGTTAGAACATCTTCTAGCATCTTTGCCCTAGGTAACCCCTTCGCCATCCTAGCATTTCATTAAATAAATATGACATTTATTTAATTTATCTTGTCCCCTCACACTATTGAATAAATAAATTTTATTTATTTATTTACTCCTCTTTCCTCTTGAATTTAAATAAAATAAATATTTTATTTTATTTAAATTTATCAGTTTATCCCCTTTCCTCTTAAAATAAATAAATAATTTTATTTATTTATTTTAATCCTCACATGCATCATAAATTAAATAATTTAATTATTTAATTATGATTTTGCCCACCTTACCATTTCTATCTTAACTTACCTCTCGAGTTAACATGGCCCACCTTCCATTTTCAACTCAACTCATTTCTCTCACTTTCTATTTCCCTCTCGAGTGAACTCTTCCACTTTCCAATTTCATCTCCCAAATCACTCACCTACTTTCCATTTCTTTTCCCAAGTTGCACAAGGCAACTTTCCAATTCAATCATTAGTCACAAAATGGAAGTTTCTATCCTTCCATTCTCTCACACTTGCATATAAATTCACCCATTTTCATGCTATTTGCATAATATGAACTCTCTGCACCATTACTCTGCCAAAATTCCACCTCATCCATCACCTACCTATCTTCTTCCATCAATCATCTTTCATCCATCAAATCTAAATTCAATCATTATGCTGTAGATCGTAAGCAACTTACATTTCAAACAAGAAATCGTTTAACCCAGGGGATGTTGTTTTGATTTGCATTTCTTCTTTTTGTCTTTGGGTTTGATTCCTTGAGTTTGGGTTGGATCTTGATCTTCATTTTGTTTTGATCTTTGTTAATTTCTACCCAACACACATCTCACTCACAGAACTATGAAAGCTTATGGACCCTACATTTTGACAGAGTTAGTTGCAAGACGGGGGTAGGAACGGGGATAATCTTGATGTCTTCTGAAGGAAAAATTCTCCCCTTTGCCTTCAGAGTAGATTACTTTTGCACTAAAAACATCACTGAATATGAAGCCCTATCCCTAGGAATCATGCTAGCCATGAGAATGGGAGTCAAAAAAATCTCTGCCTTCAAAGATTCTTAGTTGATAATCAACCAAGTTGCGAAAAATTATGAAACAAAATCCGAACGCTTGCGACCTTGTAAAGAGACCCTCAGGAAGTTAGTTTAATTCTTTGATTTCTTCTCCATCAAAGCCATACCTAGAGAAGAAAATCAGATAGTAGACTCAATGGCCACATCTGCCGCATGCACAATTGCAAAACTTAGAATATATTGTCTCAATGCATGGAGAGCCATTATTAGATGGCGAAGAATTACCAGATATCTTGAATTATGCCATGGGTCAAGAAGAATGACCAACCCGAGACTATGCTGAGAATGACGAAGCCATCCTGGAATATCTGCATGCATATGATGGACTTCCAAGAGTTCACCATAAAAAAGGATACCTACTCCTCCCTCATCCCGAGGACTACTTTGGAGACGAGAATGAAATCCTTCAGATTGAGGTGAACCCAGATTTACCAACTGCCCCTCAGAAGTTTGAAGGACACGCATCCCTAATAGGAGATACAATCAACATCAACGTTGGCACACCTGAAAAACCTAGGATGCGAAAATTAGGAGGAGAATTAAATGATGAAGAATTGGAAGAATAAACATAGTTCCTCATTGAATATTTTGATATATTTGCATGGGTATATTCAGACATGCTAGGGTTAGATCCAAAGGTTGTGGTGCACAATCTAGTGACGAAATTAGATGTGAAACCTGTGAAACAGAACCAAGACCCATAAAACCACAAGTAGCTGAAATGATGAAATAAGAACTAAAAAAGCTATTAAATGTCAGTTTCGTCAAACCAGTGGATTGTTCCAATTGGGTGTCAAACATTGCCCCAGTTTTGAAGAAAAATGGAAAGATTTGAAAATGTCTCGATTTTAGAGACATCAATCAAGCTTGCCCAAAAGATGACTTCCCTTTGCCATCCATTGATCAAATTGTTGATTCAATGACAGGTTATGAGGTTCTTTCTCTGATGGATGGGTTTTTAGGATATAACCAGATAAAGATTGTAGATGTTGACCAAAACAAAATGACATTCACTACCCCTTGGGGAACTTTTTATTATATAGTCATGCTGTTCGGGTTGAAGAACGCAAGAGCAACCTACCAAAGGGCAATGACACACATCTTCCATGATTATATACACAAGATAGTTGAAACTTATGTTGATGACCTCCTAGCCAAATTAGAACAAAGAGGGAAACATGTGGAAGATCTTCGCAAGATCTTCAATAGGCTCCGAGAATATAAAGTAAAGTTGAATCTTGAAAAATGTGTTTTTAGAGTCACGGCAGGAAAGTTGTTGGGATTCATCATCTCGTGAAGAGGCATAGATGTCAACCTAGCCAAGGTCAAAGTAGTCTTAAATACAACCCCACCAACAAGTGAGAGAATAGTAAGAGCCTTCTTAGGATAGCTAGGTGCAATCAAACGATTCATACTAGACATGACTTTCAAAATCCATCCAATCAATTAGTTATTGAAAAAACAAGTTGGTATTACCTAGACCATGGACTGTCAAAATGCATTTTAACAAGTAAAGAAATTCTTGTTAACCCCACCCACGTTGATGCCACCAAAACATGACAAACCCTCTATCTTATACTTCAGAGCCACCGATATTTCTATAGCATGCATCCTAGCTCAAGAGGATGAGGGTGGAAGAGAAAGAGCCATCTATTTCATAAGTCAAACCTTGTTGGAATATGAGAAGAATTACGCTCAAGCTGAGAAAGAGTTCCTGGCCATAGTCTTCGCAACCTGAAGGCTATGACACTACATATTGAACCAAGAAACTAAGGTTATGATACAATCCGAGCAATTGAGAACCTTTTTGAATCAACCCATGCTCTCAAGAAGATTCGGTTGATTCATAACCTTGTTGAGAAAATTTGAGCTAACCTATGTCAACCAAAAGGCAGTCAAAGGACATATAATAGCAGATTGGTTAGCAGATAATCTGGTTCCCCAAGGGGAACCTGTGATTGAAGATTTCCCTGATAAAGAGATTTACGTGATAGATCTCGAGAAATATGCTGCCTTGTATTGGTACCGAGACATTGTAAGCTATCTCGCAAATGAGACTTACTTGGAAAACATGACCCCTTTGGGAAAAAGATGATTATGCATCATGACCGCAAGATATGTTTTAATAGATGATGTGCTCTATCGAAGGGTTCTAGATGAAATGTTGCTTCGATGCGTTGATGAGGAAGAAGCACACATGATATTAGAAGAGTGTCATAGTGGAATCTATGGAGGACATTTTGGTGGTCATGCCATGACAAGAAAAATACATAGAATGGGATACTTATGGCCTTGTTTACAAGGGGATGCGATTAAATGAGTAAAGAGGTGTTTGAAATGTCAGGTTTACGCTCATGTTCACCATACACCAACAAGAGATTTGCAACCAATTGTCACTCCTTGGCCCTTCTCCACAGGGGATTGGATCTAGTAGGAAAGATATCTCCTACATCAATGGATGGACATCTGTTCATCATAATTGCAACAGAATATTTCACAAAATGGGTAGAGGCCATGCCTCTCGCCACAGTGTCAGGCACCGTAATTGCTAAATTCATATTAAACCAAATCATTTACCGGTTTGGAATCCCTCAAGTGATAGTGATAGATAATTCCTCATCCTTAAAAAATCCACAAGTAAGAGAGTTATTGGAGATATTTCACATCAATCACAACTCTCCTTCGGTCTATTACCCTCAAGGAAATGGACAAGCAGAGGCTACCAATAAGACTTTGAAGTCAATATTGGTTAAAAAGGTAAAAGACTTTAAAAGAGATTGGCATTTACAACTGTATCCAGCCCTATGGGCTTATAGAACAAGTGTCAGGACTCCAATGGAACCACCCCCTACATCCTTACTTTTGGGTCAGAGGCAGTGCTGCCATTAGAGGTACAGCTGCCTAGTCTGAGAGTGTCATTACATGGATTATTGGACAATGAAGAGTATAGGGAAATCAGGCTAGCTGGATTAGAAATGATGGATGAAACATGCCTAAGAGTCGTTCAAAGAAACGATTCTTATCTAATGAGAATGAAAAAGTAGTACAACAAGAAGGTCATCCCAAGACCCTTTCAAGTAGGAGACCTAGTGCTCAAGATAGACAATCTAATTGATAAAAGAGCTGGCGAATGATGAAAATTCAGACCCAATTTGATAGGTCCTTACATGGTTAAAGAAGATGTTAGAAATGGTTCTTATCTCTTGTGCACAATGGAAGGAGAGGAATTTGGTGAAACCATCAATGCCTTTCACCTCAAGAAATATTATGTCTAAAAAACCAAAAAAATCATAAAACATAAAAATACAAAAAAATTATAAAAATAAAAAATATCAAAAACAATTTGTTTCTTGCATTTTTGTATCATTCTGTTCATCTTGCATTATTGTTAGTGACTTGCTCTTGTGCTATTTCCTTTTCAGTAAGGAGTCTAATGTTGCCTAGATATACGTCATCCATTTAGGACCTAGAGATTCCTCATTTCCACAATTGATATTAACCCCCTTCATTCCCAATGATTCTAATCAAAACCTAGCTCTTAGCTTTACACTAATCCTAGTCTTAATGAGTCAAGATGTTAGATCTAAACAAAGTTAGTATTCAAACCTACAGTGTTCAAAGGAAGCTTACAAGTAGACCTTCCCAATTCTTCCCTAGTAGTCGAGAAGTCCAACCAGATTACAAAAACTTTAGGTGGCACTCAACTCCTTATCTTTCTTAGCCAAAAACATTAGAAAGATCAAAACTCTGAAGGAAGAAATCTATGATATGTGTGAATAAAAAAAAAATAGTGATCAAAATAAGAGTATTGAAAAAGTGAGAATTGAGAAATCAAAGTATCATATGCCAAAGTTCCAAAAGCATTCATATCTTGAAAAATCAAAATCCAAAAAAATGAGAAAAATCAAGTGAGGACAAATACAAAAAAAGTGAAAAAAAGCAAAAAAAAGAGAGATACAAAAAAAAAGAGAGTGAAAGAGAGAAAATTCTAAATGTCCAAAATCTTGGGTGGAGATCAGTCTAAGCTCGAAGCCTCAAGGATGACATTCTAACAGAGAAAGAGAGGTACAAAGAACACACATGCACAAGCTAAGCAAAACTAAAGAGTCTAGTAGTCTCTAGGATCATCTTCTATCTAGGGACCCTTGTTCTATCCCTTTTTTTCCTTTACCACGGGTCTACTTTGCTTTCCATCTAGGATCTAAGTCTAGTGAACACCTATAAAACTTGCTAATTGTCTGAAGTTGAAAGCTTATCAATTTGTCTTATCTATATGGGGATTAGTGTTTAGCCTTTAGTGAAGTCTAGAAATCAGAAGCGCTTCATATTCACTCCCACTCCCCACTTGAGTTTTTCTAAATATCTTACAACCTTGAATAGGTCTCTTATATCAGGACAACTCGCAATCCCTTGAATTGAAAATTGTTTTTTAAGAGCAGTCACATTGTTCGTTCCATATTGCATTCATGCCAAAAATCAGAAAAAGAGTATTAAAGCAATAAAAGTTAAATGTCATATCTCATGACATTCAGTAAGTGTAGAAGTTTCATTTCAGCATTTCTTGTGTTCTTGCATTATCATATTGTAAACTGTATATCATATATGTCATAAAAAAACTACAAAATTATGTCATTATTATGATACTTGCATTTGTTAGAAGAGTTGAAAAGGTCAAACATAATCAAAATGTTCCAAAAACTTCCAAGCATGCACAACAGATGAGTACATAATTTGATAAGAGGAAAACCATAAGAAGATAAAACTTTCATAGATATCTCCAAAGTTTACGTATACAAGAGTATCAAAGAGCTAAAGACAAAATGCTCTCAAAAGAGGTAGAGGCTCCCCATCCAAGGGGGCACCAGAAAGAAAACTAAGTCAAGGGTAGTTGCCTCCAACATAACCCTCATGACTTTGGCTCCTCTGTCTATGAGTACAGCTAGTCGCCCCATGAGACCTGTGAGAATGAGGTGCTCTACTTTGAGCATGTGACTGTGAAGGCCCCACCATGCTAGGATCACGCTGCCCAAAATTAAGGCGATTCATCTCTTGGAGTACTTGGTTCTCACCCTTAAGCATGTCAACCTGGGTCTTCTACTCTGAAGTTATCTGGCACCCATGGTAGACAGGGGAAAAAATATCAGTGTGTCACCCCGTAGCAGGGGGCACACCAGGATCATCTAAAATTCGATCATGAGTCATCCTAGTGAAGGGAGAAGCTAATCCAACATTGACCTCATGAACGAAGTCCCTCCACTCTCTGACATTGCCTAAAATAGCAAATCAAAATAAGACCAAAGTCAGTTCCACAAAAAAAGAGAAAGGACTGTAATGCCCCATCATGCAACCCTAGAGAGTTAAGTTAAACTATGCAATAAAATGAAGAATTTTTTTTAAAACAAGTAAAAGTATTAAATACCATATAAAGTAACAACTAATTACATCAATTTAATTATCCAACAACTAACCTCTCTAGGGAAACACAACTGCATTAAGGAAGATAAACATAGGTACACAACTCATCAAAATGTCCACTAAAAAAATTAATACATTATAGAGAACTTACATCTTTTTTTTTCATTAATGCTTACAAGTACAGAGAAGTTTCTAATACAGGATTACATAGATACAAGGTTTCCCTATCTGAATACAACAAAATTACGTAATGGGAATCATAAATATACAAAACTGGATCCATAAGGTACAATACAAGTCTTCAAATACAGATGCAGTACTAGAAACTGGAGAGACACATCTACTCCAAACATGAACCATGATGCCAAAGGACCAATGGAATATAGCTCAACCACCTGACCATGTGGAACCTTGAGGTCCACCCTCCCAGCTAGGAGATAACAATGAGGTCCCACAATGACAATAGTCAAGAAGATAGTAGGCTAAAGTGTGCAAGGACAACACATGACTCCAATACAACACGAATCAATAAGAAAATCACAAGTAACTTAAACAACACTCCTAGAGGCAACCACACTAGGGAATACTAGGCTATAGTAGGGGTGAGTATCATCGCATGGTCCTAACATGGGTTACCCTGATAGTCTCTAGCTAGACGCCGGCCCCCATCCATGGGTTACCCTAATAGTCTCTTGCTAAGTGCTAGCCCCCATCTATGGTTACCTTGATAGTCTCTCATTAGACGCCGACCCCATAGGGTGACACATGTGGAACCAACATTCCTTTCGTGAGGACAAGGAAGTTGATCTTGCCTACATACACATCCATATTAAGCAATTGTTCATAAGGTAGGCATAATCATTTGATAAAGACAAGAAAAACATTAATTCTTTACCTTTAGGCGTATCATGTGATATACTTATATCTAATCACAAATGTTTTAGAAATTTCATACAATTTAGAGAATTGCATTCACATGTAATCAAAGAAAAATACATCTCATATCTTATTTCCACTATGCTTTTGACTATTACCAACATACAAAGTACAATTCTCCGTAGAGTCCTCCCTTGAACATACTATCAGAGGTTCGAAATGAACATGATAGAAAAATCACTTAACACAAAATGGGGCCAACAAAAACAAACATTCGGAATAGCCAGCATAGAGATTGTAAAAATAATTGCAAACCCAAGTGGGAAAATAATCAAATCCAACTTTAAGTCACAGAGTGCCGGTAATTTCCAACAATAAATCAAGTAAAAAGAAAAGAGTTTTGGTGACCACTCCTATCATAAGAAAGTTCAAAGAAATAAAATTCATTGCTAACCCCAAACAACACATGAAACAACCATTAAAATTTCAAAACAACTAAATTATACAACAAATTCACATCATGATGTGACTAATTTTAGCCACATAAAGGGAGTATCCGCTACACAACACTCAAGGACACAAGGTCCAGAATGTGTTAGAGAATGTATACCAACACTCAAATGATTTAGTTAACTACATCCTTTTGTCTAAACAACTTTTATACAAGGATTTAAGGCAACACAGTCGCTACTTATATACAAACAACTTCTATCTTTAATGCAATACAATTTCCTTCTACTAAACTACAGAAATATGCAATTGCTCCCTTATACACGAAGATATAAAAGGAATATATGATATCACATACAGGAATAACTCAAACTTACATTATCACATTCCTGATCTCATAGGCCCAACACAAGCTCTCATTTGATCTCCTGCATACAGTTCTTACACGGGCATATATGATGATAACTTCCATAAATTACAACAATTCTTCCATAAGAGGTCATGATCATCTAGGGGTTAGCTATGGATTTTCAAGCAACCATGTAAAGATGTCGACATCACATAACCACATAACTCATGATGGATGATGCCACCAGATGATTAGATGCATTAACATGCAGGGAGAACATATTGTTAGATGTAACATCACATTTCCAGAGAAGAAGGAGAGGGAACATAGCAAACACATAAGTAACATAAAGCATTCATTTCTTAAAGAGCAAGTCTATAAACTTATCAACCTTCATACTAATGCATACAGGTGAGAGATACTATTACCAACTCACTAGAATGAGAAAATCATTTAACCTAGGGCAACAACAACAATCCAGAGGTCTCAGTGTTGCAACCTAGGATACAATTAATCTACAGAGTTTAAACACTAGGTCACATAATGGGTTCAACTGCAACCAGAGTACCTAGTGTTTAAACCTGGCTCTGATACCAAATGTAATGCCCCATCATGCAACCTTAGAGAGTTAGGTTAAACTATGCAATAAAATGCAGATTTTTTTTTTTAAACAAGTAAAAGTATTAAATACCCTATAAAGTAACAACTAATTACATCAATTTAATTATCCAACAACTAACCTCTCTAGGGAAACACAACTGCATTAAGGAAGATAAACATAGGTACACAACTCATCAAAATGTCCACTAAAAAAATTTAATACATTATAGAGAACTTACATATTTCTTTTTCATTAATGCTTACAAGACAGAGAAGTTCTTGATATAGTATTACATAGATACAAGGTTTCCCTATCTGAATACAATAAAATTATGTAATGGGAATCATAAATATACAAAATTGGATCCATAAGGTACAATACAAGTCTTCAAATACAGATGCAGTACTAGAAACTGGAGAGGCACATCTACTCCAAACACAAACCATGATGCCAAAGGACCAATGGAATATAGCTCAACCACCTGACCATGTGGAACCTTGAGGTCCACCCCCTGAGCTAGGAGATAACAATGAGGTCCCACAATGACAATAGTCAAGAAGATAGTAGGCTAAAGTGTGCAGGGACAACACATGACTCCAATACAACACGGATCAATAAGAAAATCACAAGTAATTTAAACAACACTCCTAGAGGCAACCACACTAGGGAATACTAGGCTACAGTAGGGGTGAGTGTCATCACATGGTCCTAACATGGGTTACCCTGATAGTCTCTAGCTAGACGCCGGCCCCCATCCATGGATTACCCTAACAGTCTCTCGCTAAGCGCCGGCCCCCATCTATGGTTACCCTGACAGTCTCTCATTAGATGCCGGCCCCATAGGGTGACACATGCGGAACCAACATTCCTTTCGTGAGGACAAGGAAGTTGATCTTGCCAACCAGGCCTTCTCATCCCATCCTTAGCCTGAACGAGCACTACAGGCATGGTTGAGGAATCCAATTATCTTAATTAGTGTGAAAACTACCCAACCCCTAGTTTTATTATTAGGTTATCACTTGATTACAAAACTCCCAATGGGTTACCCTGGCTAGCCTCTTTGGGCACCGGTCCCACATTGGAAGCCACTCCCCCTTCACTGCATCTAGATTCTCACAACCCATAACATAAAATAAGCATGAACTATCGCATTTCTCATCATGATACATTTACAACACAAAATATACATTGTTTCACATCACATAGAGCAAGGCATTACCCATCTTGCTTAATTACATGAATAGGTACACTGAGCAAGGCATTATCCATCTTGCACAGTCATCCTAACGACATGAATCCATAACAGAGAGGAGTCAACATTACATACAACCGATACATACTCAACCATTAGCAAGATTACATAATCACAAGAGTCATACACACGACTACCCCTCTTGGCCTCTGGAATAAACTTCCCAATGACACAGACACATGACCTCACTATAACACAATAGTCTCACCTTGACATTCACTCTCAAATGTACACCACCATCTAATAGACCAAACTAAGATTATTCAATAATAATTCAGTTACAACATTCATGCAACAATTCAAAACTCAAGTTAACATATGTACTAGCTTTTACACTCTCTAGAATTTATAAAGGAAATAATACCCTTATTTTTATCATTTAACAATACTAAACATTATTACATAGAAATCAATGCTAATTTAATATTTGATAACAAATGGTGATATATGCAAATATAAAGGTACAATTAATAAACTTAACCAATAATTTTAATGTCTTCAAAACTATTCCTATCTTGACTAACCATTTTAAACATAGCTAAAGATAATAATAATAATTCATGATGAAGTTAAAAGTGTTTTCATTTAACAAAAGAAATAACTTGAGACTATGGAATAAGTATAAATTCGAGACATCTTATCCTAATTAAGTTAGTAACTTATTTCCTTATAAGATTGATAATATATGCATCTCTGATTTTTCCAATATAAACATAAAAAAAAACAAAACATACTCTTACTACAAGATCATAATTTAATTTAAAAAAATTATTGATAACATTATCCTTCCTATCTAAATTAAATTCTTTTAAAGATATCATAGTAATTTCACATGCTTATTCCATAGAATCTTTCTAATTAAACAAAATATGATAAATTCTATATAAACTCATAAATATCTTGTCATACTTAGGAGATAAAACTATATATAATAACAATTTATTAAATAGATTCTATCTAAATAAATAACATTCCATTATAATATTAATTTCATTAATAATTAAAAATATACTCCCCTTTCCATTTATTAATCAATAAAATACTCCTCTTCCAAATGAGAAATTTAGAATGTAAATAGAAGATTCTAAAAGAATAAAAGAAACTACTTTTCATTCTAAGGAAAGCTACATATCATTATTATAGTCATTATAATTATAATAACTTACTCAAACCACTAAAACTTACATTAAATACATGTTAAACACTAATGCAGAATTCTTATTTCTAACTCCACACATACTAATTTATATCTTAACATATAAAATAACAATTTTAATACCTTACTTTCTATTCCAAAGACAATTCAATTTTAATTTCACTACCAATATTATTACTATTTCAATCTGTACAAAACTTTGGCTTTTTTCCTCATATATCTTATAAAAATTAAACACTTATATGCATTTACATTTTAAATTTGCAATTATTTTCTTTCATTTTGGTAACAAAATATAACTTAATTCATTATCCTTTTAGAATACTTTCTAACTTCTAATGATAGTAACTAATTCTATAAGGGAAAGAAAATGATTTAAATATACTATCTTAATGCTTAGCAAGTTTAAAGAAATATTTTAAGTTTTTAACTAATGCATCGTCATTTTTCCTTAGTTGCAATCTCAAATTTCTTTCAGGATACCATAAGAGAGATTTGTAAGGGGGTGTGTGATCTCTTCAACCTTGCTCCAGAGTAAGTAAGCATTTAAGCATTAATTTTGTTTTGTTCAATGTGGATTGAATTGTTTATCTCAATTTGATTTGTTGGGCTTATTCAATTTTTATTTTATTGCAAATAGGTTAGCATTTGGGATTATTTTGGATACACAAAACATGCTTGATGGATGACTTGAATAAGACACTTCAAGATTCTCAAATTTAGATGGACCAAGATGTGAGCTATTATTGAGAGATTAATCATATGCAACTAGGAAGGCACCTAATATCTTAACAGAAGAATGTGCACAAAATGGATTGATCGGCAAGTGACACAAGCAGGTATTCAATATGAGACCAAGTTGATCCACTGTGTTGATGCTATAGGAGGGTCATCTAGCATGCCAGGACACCATGATAATAACCAACTTGTTTATGAATGATTACAGAGTGATGGAAATTAGATCTCCACCCCATAGAATTGTTTTCCAGTTACTACGATTGCAGATTGAAAGAAATGGATGAAGAAGGCTTAGAGTATAAACATGGTATTGCTGCCCTCTCTTGAAATTTAAAACCTATAAATTATACTACTACTGTTTGCTTGTGCAAGGAAGATTTGGTGAGGATTCAATCTATTTAGAAGAATGCCATGGATAAAGAACTACAGGAAGACCTCAGATGCAGTAGGCGATAGGACAACTACCAGGCATGAAATGACAGATTTGAGGAACAATGCCCAAACTAACAAGCATGCAAAGATGATTAAAAGAACAGAAGAGAAAGAGAGAGATATTCCCACTTAGAGACACAACAATCACAAATAACATTGATTGAATTATTCAAAAGGCATACCTGGAATCTTATTCTTGAGCTTTAGAATTTCCTTCTCGTTGATTTCCTTTCTTTCCCCATTCTTCTTCTGCAAAAAATCTCCCCCTAAAATTTTCCATGAACCCCTTCAAATATTCCTACTATCATAAAAATAGCCAAAACCATAAATTCCATGCCATAACTCTCCCATTACTGGAATCCACTTCCTCAAAAATTAAATACATTAAATTTTCCACCACCAGAAAGATTCTTCCAATCTTATAATTTATAACCACTCATACGACAACTCACTATTAATAAAATTAAACTTATAAATACAATATAAAATAGTATCTAACAAAGAATATTTATTCATTTAATATGATATTAAATATTTATAATTTATCTATTATTACTATTAAAATTATTAATTAAATTTCTATCAAATATTTAATATTCCACAAAATTAATATTATTTATTTACAAAATAGATTAATAATCTCTATTAAATGAAACAATTAAACCAACAATAAGCAACTCAAAATTACATACCAAACATTTCCAATGACAACACTCAACAGAGACTCACAACCATGCTCCACATCGGCCAAACTGACAGAACCTAAGACTGAGAACTCATCCTTATTGAGAATGATAACAACTAGGGAACCTCATGTTATCTCCATTCCACAACTTCCATTGGTATGAAGGCATGCTCAGACCTACCAATTCAGGTGGAGTCGATGCCTGGTACCTACAACCTGCAGTAAACAAAAGTGTCGCAGACAAACATATATATATAATCATTCAAACAGGCACATAGTGATAGGGAATCACAGCGTAGTAGGGTACTCATTATGAGTAATACTACACTGTCCCTTCACAAGCATATCACAAATATCCACATTAAACAAGTTCATCAATAACTAAACAACCAGATAATACATAGTTAGATAGTTGCATAAATCACATAGTAAAACTAATCTATTTCCATAACTGTTCACAACATAAGAATAATGTACTAATCATAAAGTATCAATCGTAAACATCAATGAGTGACATCGACTACATCCTAACAGTAAGCCTACTATCACATGTCTAACATACCATAAGTATTCTAAGTATTTTACGTTCTTCTTCATGCTCCTTAACATGACCACCTGCTCATCCAAGGTGCGAATGGAGGGGTGTTACAAGGACAAAGGTAAACAAAAGAAAATAAATGAAAACTTACGTGGATCTCTAGGCTGCCAATCAAGGTCAAACTGATGCATCACCTCATATGAATGAGGAGGTTAAGTAATAACAGGAGGACCCTCGGGGATGTCAGGAACATCATCTGAATCATCAATGTCCTCGAAATCCTCATCCTCGAGAGGGGCCTCATTTTATGAATCATCACTATCTGGAATGTAGTCCTCGTCAGTGGACTTTGAGTCAACATTCACAATCAAGGATTAGGAAGGAGTTCCTCTCCCTCCCCTCTGTCCTCCTCTAGAGACCCTAGTAATGAAGATGACTAGAGTCAAAGGTGTCCAAATGACATTTCTCTATCTAATCTTGCCCATCTCCTGAATGGTCCTGTAACAAGTAGACACTGGGGGCAAGACCTCAGGGACATCCTTGCCAAACTATTATAAGACACGGTCCACCTGATGAGCCTCAACTTGACCATTACAGTCTGTAATCTCAGAAACCTCGCGACAGTACTCTCTAATCTCACCATCTCGAGCCCAATTCCCCTCCATGTCGTGATAAGGATTAAAGATCATATCCTCATCAGTAAGGGTAGAAACAATGGGTAAAGTAGCATCAAAGTGACCAACATGCACTCACCTCGCTTCTCTCGGTGACCAACTATCTGGAAGTGGAATGAGCTTCTGGTAGGGCTTCATGTGCTCAAATATCCATGTCATGATCAAAGAAGAGTGGCTAAAGGCTAGATTTCCTCACTGAGAGATCTAATAAAAATCTTTGTATACCATCACCAGTAGGTCAGGTCTACAAGCATAAACTATGCCCTCCTCTATCTCACGAATGATGGGTGCCCAACACCATCTTAGACAAGCCAAGGCCTTGTCTTCTGACAACCTTGAAGCAATCAAACCAATCAGAAACCAACTCAAGAGTGGGATATGGAGTTGTGGCATAGAGGTAAGCTGAACTCATGTCTAGTCCCTAGGGTGATTAACCCCCATGAATGTAGCCCAGGAAGCCTTGTCCTCGAAGGACTCGCTAACTGGAAGAAATAGAGGTTGTCCCCTCACAAGAACCCCAAGTATGCGGTACACATCATATAGAGTGATAGTCCACTCTCCTAAAATCTATGGGAACCTGAATGTGTTTCTTTCTACATCCCAGTAAGTCAAGATATCACAACATATGCAGGATATAGGATGAATCACAGGAACATGGCAAACTCTAGCAAGACCTGCCCTCTTCAGTATAGCACGATATCGGTACTTAGTGAAGAAAACATCCTTGAGAGCCATCCCTTCTCTCAGCAGGCATTCCATTGGATAAGCATGTCCTCCAAAATAAGAAGATAACTTTATATTAGATCTCATAAACCTATAAAAATCCCTAAAAAATCATAAAATTGCACAAAACCTAACACAAAAAAATCATATAAACCTTCAAAGCTGCAATCAACAGGTAGATTTAGTGACCAAATCATGTAAGATTAGAGTAAAATAAGTGTTAAACAACTTCAAATGTAGTAAAAAATCAGTCCAATAAGGTCACCCCCAGGTGACCCAAGTATTTTTTAGGATCTCCCATGGGCGACCCTACTACTTTTTAGGATCTCCATTGGGCGACCTTGTTGTCAAATAGGATCTCCCCCGGGCGACCCTGCCTGACAAAAGGGGTGACCCTAGGAGGGAATCCCTCATCTAAAAAACACTCTAAAAACCTCATTTGTCGACCAATTTTACAAAACGAAAGACCAATCCTACTCTAAACGACGAGACAAATGCAATGCAATAGAAAAAATCATAAAAAATGGACAATTTTAAGAGATTTTTCATAAATTTCAACCTAGGGTTTAGAGATGAGTTTTTCTCTAATTGCATACCTGATTCTTCATGGATGAAGAAGAGGCATCCATCTTTGCAATCCCCTCAATGATACCTTTCCAACGACTACTCACATGAATGATTCTGTCGCTGTTTCGCTCCGATCTCACAAATTGGCTTGCTTTGTCTACGCTTAGCTTAGTTTAATTTATACATTTTAGACTAGTTCTTTGCTTTTATGTATTCATTTCATACATTGTTTTGCGTGCCCTCATCCCTACAGATTCAAACCAACAAAGGAAAACAACTAGTTGAACTCAAATGATCCATGGTAAGTGTTAGCACTCATTCTGACCTGGAGCTGCATCATCATATTGTCTTCGATGATGGTCCGCATCATCATGTTCTCTGTCGCCTGGTTTTTCATCAGGATCATCATATTTCAATATCGGGTGATGTTTGGATATCATCCCGATCCTGCTGGTGAGCTACAATGTGCCTTGATTTTCTTGCGGAGGGTGATTTTTCAAATATCCGGTGATCTTCCAATTATCACCCTGCCCTTTTATGATGATGATGTCACCCCGATCTTCTGAAGGGGTTATTTTCTGAGTTGTTCGACCCGACCTATTCTGTTTTCTTAAGGGTCATCATCATCATGATCATATTTCTAGTTATCGCCGTGTTGCTTGCGAGGGTCATCACATTTTCTGCCTGCATGATCTTTCGCCGGGGTGATATTTTAACACCGGGTGATCTTTGTTAAGATCATCCTGATGATGTTGCTGTAAAGTTCTAAGTATGACCCGATTTTTATCGTGGTCATCATATTTTGGACGTCAGGATGATCTTAGTCAATATCATCCTGATGTTGTTGTATCACTTCATGTTCGTTGTTTTTTCATCCTGATGATGCTGGTATCAAGGAGGTATCCGCCTGTCGGCTTCGTGCATTATCTAGTGGGGGGTGATCTTTTCAAATATCTGGCATATTCTTCTATCACCCCGATCTTATAGTGGAGCTACAGTGCAGCATGATATTTGTGCATCAAGATGATATTTCCAAATATCCGGTTATCTTCCGAATATCATCCTGATGCCGACATGTGGTGGTGACGTCATCAAGGTCCGGGGGGTCATATTTCTAACATTACTCATCTTATGAAGATCCCCCAATGTTGCGGATATGATGATGACGTCATCAGGATGTTCATCGGCCAGACTTTTGGTATCGGCTAAGTAGGAGGATCCTCCTCCGATGGATCAGGTTGTGCCGATGAAGGCGATTATCATGCAGGTGATATTGCGATGATGATGCTGACGTCAGGGTGATTTTTCGAGCAACAAGATATCATGCTGCTGGAGGATGATGATGAAGTCTTATACTAGTGTCGTCAGGAACAAAAGCACCGACATCATATATGCTCGCGACCTAGTATATAAGGTGATGAAAAGGTCACCGCGGGGTGCATGTGGGATAATTGATATCCTGCATATTTGAAATATCATGACGATGTATCTTGGCGGGAAATGGTTGCGATCGACTGTTTGATGTTTTTCCCAAGGCCGCGGGTTGGTGTGCCATTAATGGCGATTGTTGCAGAGGTATGGGCGATGGCGTGGACGGATGCAGTACCTGATTGAAGATCTGGATCCCTAGGCGGCGGCGCAAGGCTCAAGATTTCTTCCGGTCTCCTCTCCCACCTGCTGCATTGAATGTTTGAGTGCCATTTTTTCTGATACTGTGTATCTGGCAGGATTTTTGGTCAACCATGTAATTAATTGCTGTGGTACACTACCTTGCTGTATATAGCAGGTTGTGTTGCTCATTTGAAGGTTGTTGAAAGTTGAAGATTTTTGGCTCTGTAATTCAAAACAAGCTGATCTGGTTGCTCTATATAGCTTAACCTGTGAGTCTATGTATCTCTTGTTGTATGTTTTGGCATGAACCCACTGATTTCATGATTAATCTTATATGAGAAATACTATCTTAGCATGTGTTTTGTTAATTCTGTCTCCAGTATTGCATGTATTCTTCTTCTGAATCTGGATATTTGGGTAATGTTTAGATTCTAGAGCATAGAATTCCTATGTTGAATGTCTGATCTTTTAATTTCTACTCAAGGGGTAGATTAAACTGTTTTCAGGTTGAACATTGGGAAGGGTATACTGCAGTAGGGATGCCATAAGTAGAGATAACTTAACACTCTTTATTGGGAGATATCTGTAAGGCATGTATCACATATATCCCCCTGAAATCCAGTTTTAGTTGTTCATGCTGATCATTCACAGGTGTATGTCTACTGACTCCAGGCCCTAGATAGGCACCAATCTTGCTTTGTGTTTGTGTTACAACCATATCCAGCTTTGCATCCAAACTTAAAGTCAAAATCTAAATCTAAAACAATCTTTAGGACATTAGAATTAGTTTTAGGATCCTCAGTCCTCTGTCTACAACTGCAAATAGGCCCAAAGCTAGCCCCTTTGCTCTTATCTTTCAGTTTTGGTCTACTCACAGGAGGACTTATCTGCTTTCTGTCAGCATCCCAGCCTTGTATGCATATCCTCATGGATGTTGAGTAGGGAATACCCCCCTAGGTCTTGCAGAGCCTGAAGAAGAAGAGGAGATAAAATATAGAGTCTATCTCCTATACTGTTGGCCCCTGGCCCAGAGGTCCTGTTGATCACTGATGGCTACCTTGTAGGGAAATCTAGGAATAAGCATCCAGTCTGGGAAAAAACCAACAGTAAGTTTGTCATTTTAGTTTTCATTAGTTGTTTTGATATATCTAAATGTTAGACTAATACTAGTTATTACAGGTACAAATAGTGGGAAAATCGACAATAGGTAAGGCCTAGTTCGGGAATGGTACCTACCTTTCCCTAAGGGGGCAAATATCTAAGCACCAAAATCATGCACAGCCTCCATGAGGACCCCTATGATGATTCAAATCCTTGTCACGTACATGTAAGCCTGAAATAAAATCATTTAAGTAGCGAGCCTCTTGATGATGTGTCCTTTTGTCTTGTCTTATGTTGTTTCTTCTTTATCGATTTCCCTCTCTCCCCATTTGTGATGCTTTTTGACACTTGTTGACTTGCGTCTTTTGAGCTTTCAACCATGTTCCTAAGCCTTGTGAGTGTCTTGTAGGTGAGTTTTCACCTTTCCCCTTTGTCTTTCATCTAGTGCACCTCCTAGATGGTTTCAGTTCCGCTCAACCAATACAAATATCCCCCTATTATTTCCAGATCTCCCCTAGGAGATCCTTCAAATGTAAGTGGGGATTTGGATTCTTCCACATGACTGACCTGTTTCTTGATGCAGAACCCCTTCTTTTCTTCTCTTCTTGTATCTCCTAGCCTGTTTTTCTATATTTGACCCTGTCTAGACCGGATCTCCCTCGGGAGACCTAGAGTCACCCCCCGGGTGACCCATGATCACCCAGGGGCAACCCTACTAACAAAAGGGGTAACCCTACCATTTTTACAGCTGTAGAAAAACTCAAGTTTCTCACTTGTTTTTGCTCTGTTTTTGCTCATTTTTCTTTCTATTTGCATGATTTTTGATCCCTAATATAGAGTTAACTATTTCATGCACCCACACATGCATAATTATCTCTATTTTATCTCAAATTAACTCTTCAATCAATATCATGCATTCCCTCACCTCCATTTCCTCTCGAGTGATAAGCTATCATTGCTTCATCACTCCCTAATCACCTGAGTTCACTGGGTAATCAACCTTGTTAACTCCCCAATCAACCTTCTTAACTCATCAATCAAATGAGTCAACTCTTCAATCAATTCCTTCTTCTAAACCTATAAATAACCCCCTCCCTCAAGTACAATGGGAGGCAAATTCATTGTGGACACAGCTCTTGCCAGTTTTTGCTCTCCAACTTAGCATTCAAATGCTCTCATAGGATGAAGGTACCTTTTACTTTATTTGTTCAACAAAGCAACACTACGCTACTTCATTCTATGCCATTGTGCTCAATCCAAGCTCTCATTGAGCTCATACAGGCTTCATCAAAAGCTTCTTTCTGCTTCTTTGGGTCATTTTGTTGTTAAGAGGATCACCCGCTGCCACAAAAGGATTTGAGGTTGCCTATTACAAGGATTACTGAGGGTAGTGGAGTCAACAAATCTTCATTTCTTCTAGGTACTTTCATTTTTTTTGCTTAATTCATAGTAATTAGAGAATCGAATTTGCTCTTGGGAACAGTAAAACATTACATTTTCCTTGATAATTAGATCTTGCATGTTATATTAATCTCTTTCATATTTCTAGATTTAGATTGTTAGAAGAAGCATTTTCCCTTTTCTTTAGATTAGTTTGCGTTAAAAACACCAAAAAACCAAAAAAATAGGTTAACTTTGCATTGGAAAAGTCATATAGGATTGCATACATATTTCCTTTTCATAGATTAGAAGCACTTTTATTTCCAAAGTACTCTAAAAAATACCAAAAAATGTTTTGCATATCATTTAGTTTGCATGCATATAGAAATTATAGAATAGACAAAATTGCAAACTCTTGACTCCATCATGAGGTAATCATAGTTAAACGATCAAGTCAAACCATAGGTCAACAAAACCCTAGGTCAAAACCCTAGATCTGGTTAAGGTTAGTAATCACACATACAACTCTATCATGATTCATGAATGTGTTTAGGAGTGAGAGGAGAGTAGGTGAGGGCTATCCGTGATGAGATTGAGGAGTTACATTTGCAAACACAACAAGAAACATTTGTTCTACTACAAGGAAACCCATTTGTCCTCTTGTTGTTAGAAGAAACTAGACAATTACAACTGCAATGAGAATTTCTTTGAGACATTGAAATAGTAGAAGCCATCAATGAAAACAATCATTTACCCACATAGAAGTGGAATCTAAGGAATCCAAATAGAAGAAGAGAAACTAGTGACCCTTCAGGTCATAGGGTTATCTCAACTACAACGATAATTGAATGGAACATACAAAAAAACACACAACAACAAAGGCCACATAACTTGCCGACCCCTCTCTGCAAAGTCCAGTTCTCCAACAAGCCAGACCCTCACCGTGTCTCACCTCCTCTCAAATGGCTACTTCCACATGAGTGAGAGTGACATGGTGGATCACTTCGTGGCAAGGAGGGAAGGGTCTGTGTGCATGCCGAATCTGACTTGACAGCCCCAGGCAACCAGAGTCACGATTTTGAGTGTACAGTACCTAAGAAGGGTACCTTGGAGACTCCTTCAATATAGTGTATCTCCTAAGATGGTAAAGTAGGATGAGCAGAAAATGAAGGTGTTTGATTGGTTAGTGGATAGGTTTGGTGGAAGGGATTGGTCATGAAGGTAGGCATAAATGTCTTGATAGCGAGGGGAAGTAGGTCCAACTATTTCACAGACAATTACAACATTTAGGATATCATATGCAAGGAGAAAGAGTTGTTCGACAAAAACTCACACCGTTGGCTATTGGTTGGCATGCCAATGAGGGAGACAATGGTTTCCATTACATTTTTAGTTTTGTTATTTAATTGAGGCACTTGTTCAAACTGAATCTTAGAAAAATACTTTTTAAGGCTATCAACTCTTTGCTTATAGGGAATTAACTTGTCATCCTTAGTTTGAAACTCATCATTAGCTTGTTTGATGACCAAAAGAGAATCTCCATATACATGTAATGTGTCAATCTTCTATTGAACAACCATTCTCAATCCTATAATCAGAGCTTCATACATAGCAATGGTATTAGTTCTTAGAAATGCAATCCTATATGCCTTAGGGATGCAATCACCTTGAGGGCTGATGAAGAGAATTCTCACTCCAGAACCATTAGAAGTGAACAATCCATCAAAGTACAATTTCCAATGTGTTGATGGAATCAATGAGCAGATGGATTCATTTAGGAACTATGAGATAAGTGGATGATTTGAATGAATAGGAGCATCTGTAAGCTGATCTGCTATAACCTATCCCTTGATAACTTTTCTATCCACATATTCTGTATCAAATTCACTAAGAATTATCACCCACTTTTCCATTCGTCCTATTAGTGTAGCCTTTGACAATAGATACCTCAGTGGATCTACCTTGGAAATGAGCACTTGGTGATTGAGCATATAATGTCTTAGTTTCTGGGAACTAAAGACAACCACTAGGCATGCTTTCTCCATGGGGGTATAATTAAGTTCATATCCTATTAAGGTTTGACTAATATAATATATAGATTTTTCTTTTCCTGATTCGTCATGTTGTGCTAGTAAAACCCCTAATGCTATTGATGCTGCTGAAATATACAAAAGTAGGGATTTGCCTTGAATAGGAGGCATAAGAATTGGAGGAGAAGCTAAATAGTCCTTTAATTTGTCAAAAGCTACCTGACATGAACCATCCCATTGGAATGTGACATTTTTATAGAGAAGATGCATAAAGGGATGATAGTTGTCTATAAGTTGAGCAATGAAACATCGAATGGCTTGAAGTTTCCCTTGTAAACTATGGAGCTGCTTTAGATTTTTTATAGGAGTCATGTCAACTATAGTTTTTACTTTAGCTAGATCCACTTCAATACCTCTCCTTGATACTGTATACCCTAATAATTTTCTAGAAGTGACACCAAACACACACTTTTTGGGATTGAGTTGGACTTGATATTGTTCTAGAAGATCAAATATTTTTTCTAAAACTTGGAGATGTTCTTTTCTTGTTGTTGACTTACCAAGGAGGTCATCCACATAGTCCTCCATAATTGTATGGAGCATATCATGAAAGATCATTGTCATTGCTCGCTAATAGGTTGTGCTAGCATTTTTGAGACCAAACAGCATGACTTACCAACAGTAGGTACTCCATGGACAATTGAAGGCTATTTTATGTTGATCTTCTTTGGTGATGTGGATTTGATTATAGCCTAAAAATCCATCCATAAGTGAGAGCATCTCATGTCCAACTGTGAGATATACAACAATTTCAATATTTGGTAACAAAAAATCATTTTTGGGACATGCTTTGTTTAGATCTTTAAAGTCATTGCAAATATGAATTCCCTCATTTGGTTTGGAAACTGGGACTATGTTTGATACCCATTTTGGATAGTCAATGGGTCAAATCAATCCTACTGCTAACAAATTTTCAAGTTTTATTTTTACCAGGAGTGTAATATGTGGGTACGTCTTTCTAAGTTTCTGCTTAACTGCTTTTGCATCAGGATATACTGTTAGATGATGCACCACTAAAGATGGGTCCAAACTAGGCATATTAGCATAAGACCATGAAAAATTGTGGGAATAGTTCTAAAAGAATGTAGTGAAATACTTTGTTTCCTCTAATGATAAAGACACAACTAAAAATGTGATTTTTGGGTCCTCTACTGTGCCCAAATTTAGCTCCAGCTATTTTTCTACCAACAATGGAGATTTTTCAAGATAAAGAGCATCATCAGGAATGCCAATTCCCCCATCCTCTAGAACCTCAAAGATGTTTTCACCATTGGATGCATTCTTTCTTTTTACTTTTTTTATGGTTTGATAGCACCATAAAGTGGTTTTCACTAGGGGACCTTTTTATTATATTACTTTTGTGACTGGGAAATTTGGCCTTCCTGTCGAAGTATGCTCTGGTGTTAAGCTCTATGATGAAACTAGATCTATGATCCCCTAAAGGAATGTGTCCTCATAAGCTCATGAGTTTTGTAAGTGCTTCATCATTTAGAATAGTATCTAGGATGGGAGGACCATGTTGTTCCCAATTGACCAGTTGGGGGTAGATGAGTGGTATGTCGATGGATGTGAATGAAATGGTAGAGGATAGGGTAAATATGGAAGAGTCTTGGAAGAGTTTAGCAATGTGTTTGAAATATTATTCATCGGTATCATCACCGGTGGTCTCCATAGCACGAAAAGCTTTGTCTACCTCACTGAGAATAAATTTGACACTTGTGAAGGTGGACTCAGCTACAAATCACTACCAAGTGAAGGTGGACTCAGCTACAAATCTTGTACTTAGGAGTTCTATAGAGGAATTGGATATAACTTAGTCTTTCTATCAAACCCTAGTTTAACAATGATCTTATTATAACAAAAGATGTATAATAAATCTCTAGAAACCAATTGGACAAGGTAGATCAGAAAGATGATATAACCTATGTCCCAGAAGAATAGGTGTCGGAGGACTATTTCAGGACTACCCAATTCCTGGTTGGAGGAATCTACCAAAACTGTAAACTAGAGATATGTTGAAGAGGCTATCCTGATGCCAAATCTAGGGTCTGAAAGGGAAGGAAGACTAGGGAACCACCACCCAAGTCTTGCACAAAGGAATATTCTATAACTATTGTTAGATCCCAAAACCTTAATCTTCATTCAATCTTCTTGTATCTTCATATTCTCAAGATCTAACTCTTGTAACCTACACACAAGAAGATAAGAAGGGGTTTGGGGGTTATGGTGTTTAGGGACTTGCCTGAGTCAAATCCTGGGATAGCATTCAATCTTCCCAACACTATTGTTTGATAGAGAGTGTGTGCCCTCACGGGGGTAGAGGTTGAAAACAATGATAATAATGATGAATCAAATGATGATAAACAACAATGATATCACCTATGTGATGATCCCTTAGAGAGATGAAGATCCTTCAACTTCCAAGGTGGATAGATCACAGCTTCATGCCTGTAACAAATGATGAGGTATAAATAACCTCATTTCTTTGATGGAACAAATAGCCCTTTTTGCATTGCCCAATTCATTAGCCTTGCCAATTTATTTATTTTTATAAGCAAAATTTATCTATTTTTAATAAAATGTTGTACAAATCTTTATTTCCTAAATTGATTGAAATTAGCTTTTAAATGTTGATATAATGGCATGTAGAGTTGGGTAATTATGCAGGTTATTGCATTGCCTACAAAAGAAGTGGACTTCATGCAACTAAGGATGAGTGTGCCAAAAGTTGGGGACACTAGAAATTTTAGGCGTGCATTAAATGAAGATTCTGTTTAAATTTTGTTATTTATGTGGTTACCCAAAAGACATTATGGCTCCACTCGCAGTCCTTTTTATGTTTTAAAAGACATCAGTAGTAAAGATTTTGTTTTTCAGTTATAAGACTTCTTCAAATGGCATTTTCCCGCCATCTAAAATTTAGGGGTTTTGAAGTAGTTTAGTTTTAATTGTTGCTCAAAACATGGATATAAATATATACTATGGATGAATGAAAAGTAATCCTTTAGTTTTTGAAATAATGAGAGCTATGTACTTGCAATTTTCTCCATGAATGCAAATAGTGTTGTTCTGAGAAATTTCTTTTAAAATATGGAGATCTGAATAGAGTTACCATGTTGCTATGGATATGATTGAATGTGACCTGAGTTAAAAATAAGTTTCAACCAAGAGCTGGCCACTCGCGGGATTGTAGGATAGATAAGTACTTTCATTTGTGTGGATGTTTTCATTCAGTTGAAGTTAGTTTATGTTTAGTTTTCTGTCATTAACCTGGAGGGTGTGTTGTTTAAAAGTTAAATTTTTGTGTACTACTATTTTAGAACTCTCTGTGTTGTTTAGAAATTTCTGGCGCATCTACCTTAGTTAAATTGTTATTTTCTGATAGTTAGAAGTTAGAATGTTTGTAGCATAAAAAATTGCATTTATGGATTTCTAGTATAGAATTTATAGGATTTCTAGTATATAATTTATATGCTTTCTAGTATAGAATTTATATGCTTTCTAGTATAGAGTTTTCTTGCTTTTTAGTATAAAAATTTGAATGCTTTCTGTAGAAGGATATAATTACTATTTCATTTCATGTGTTGTTTCAATCTTTTAACAGAACTAGAAAATTGTTTCTCAATTAGATATCCAATCTCCCTATTGCATACAACCTTAGACACTACCCCAGTTGATAAACTGATAATTTTCATCTAAAGTGTTAGGACCTTACGACAGCCTGTCAATAAACACATAATAAAAACACACAAATCTGCTCTATAATAACAATGAATGCTCTTGCTTGCTTGCCTTCAATATCATAAGTTATCTATCTCTATCTTTATTACAAATGAACTCAAAAACACACTTATATATGCTTTCCTGCTAATGATCATGAAATTAAACCAAAAGAGTTGACAAAGATAAACCTTTTTAAAGGTCCCAAGTCAACTTACAATTAATTTTGCCCTGACCAATCAAGAGGGACTTGGGTGGTGGCACCCAAGTCTTAGGGCTTATTTTTAGTTCAAGGTAAGATAAAACATGGGCCCCTTATTCCCAATTTACATTGGTTTTGAGAAAATTTGCATCAAGATGAACATTTAGAATGTATAATGTGATCACGAGGACCTAGGAGCTAAAAAAAGAAGGTAAAAATACATGTGGACACTTTTTACTCTGTAACATAACTTTAGAGCCATTATATGGAAATTTTATGCATTGATGGTATGTTGACGGGATGCCCTACATGGCATGGATCCATGGGCGTCCTAGAAGGATATTATTACAAGGAGTTTCCATTATTACAAAACCAACTTGAATGGGTAATTTTATAATACCCACAGACTCATGTTCAACATCATCATAGCCTTTGATAGTAGTACTTTCTATGATTCTATAACATTTTTAGAATATCCCAACTATCTTATTAATTTCAAAGTACAAAGATTGAGACCCAATCCACCATCTATAAGGACATTCTTTATTTTATGTTTGTGAATGAGTACTTCCAAATGGAGGGTGTTGTAATGTGAAAGGGTATCTGAAGGGAGATCTTTTTTAGTGAATACGAGATAATGTGGCGAGGATAAGTGTCCTACCATGGCTTGAAATTGATTGGTATCAATGTTATTAGGGACACATGACTCTTGGAGTGCTTTATCAAGGATTTGTTTATGTGTGGGGGAGATGCTGAGGAGCTCAAGGATGTATATTTGTATAGGAGTTTTATTCAAATGATCAAGAATGCTATACTGAGGTGATGGTTGCAAATTGGATGGGGCTCCTTGAAGGGTTATTTAACCTCAACGTGTGGTCAAAACACAATCAGATGTTTTTGGTACAATGGTGATTGTGGCAACTTGAAAATGGCATTCATCAATATGACCTACAACGGAGTCATAGGAAGTAGATGCATTGACATTGTCTGTGTTGTTGGAGCCCTTATTTTTCTTGTGGGTTTTACCATGGGTTGGGAAGGAATCTTGATATAAACCCAAATCTTCATTTGTTGTCTTTTGAGAGTGTCCTTCTACCACAATTTCTCCATGATCTATGAGGTCTTGGATGCAATTTTTGAGCTCCATGCAATTGGTTGTTTTATGTATGTTTACCTTGTGATACTCACAATATTCATTTTCATTGAACCATAGGTTTTGCACTTGATTTTCATCATGCCGCCTTATAGCAAGCAAGTTTATGACATTTGATTGCACCAATTTGCATAAGACGTATTCGATGGGTTCACCTAAAGGAGCGAATCATCATCTAAATGTAGATGTTTGTTTAGGTGGTCCCTTAGGAATGGTATTTTTTAATTTGGGGTTTGTGGGAATGAAGGTTTGGTATTTTGTGGATTTTGAATGTGTTTTACATCAATTACTCCATCATTCAAAATGTTCTTATTCTTGGCCCAAAAAAAGGTTTTTCATTAGTTTGATTGTTGTTTTTGTCTTCATTGTCTTTGTAAATCTTGACAAAACCTTTAGCTATGAGGGCTTTCTCAATAGTGACACCTTTGTCTATGATTTATTCAAACGTGTTCGCACATTGACGTTGCAAGTGAAAACCCATCTCTTGATTTAAGTTCTAAACAAATATGCTGACAAGTTATTTCTCAAGGATGGGACAAGAGAATTTACTAGAAAGGTTCCTCCAGTATTGAAGGAAGGCAGTGAAAGATTCTTCATTTCTTTTCTTGGTATTGCAAAGGTTTGTCATAGATACCTCATGTTTGATGTTATATGAAAAGTGTGCAATGAATTTATCAGCAAGTTCTTGAAATGTCTTAATGCCATGAGGTAAATGGGAGAACCATTCAATAGCCTGGCCTCTGAGACTACAGGGAAAGAGTTGCATGAGATAGGTATCATTGTAAGTGACTTCCATACATGCTATGTAAAATTATTCTAGATGGTCCCTAGGGTTACCTTTCCCTTTATATTTGTCAAACTTAGGTATATCAATGTTATGTGGAAATGGGATCATGACCAAGGATCTATCAAAAGGATAGGGACATATCTCTTCAAAAGAGTATTTCTTCTTTGAATATCCCATCATATCTTGTACCTTTTTCCTCAATTCATCAAATTCTTGGGCAATATTAGTGGGATGAGGTGGATTTGGATTGGCATTTGGAGGTTGTTGATTGAGAAATTGTTGGATGAAGGAATTTTGTTGTTGTGATGCGGTGGTGTTGGTAGTTTGGTAAGGATGGGAATTAAAGGGTGGAATGGAGACTTGGGGGTTCATATATGATGATGAGGTGGATATTTGAGAAATTTGGTGATGGATGAAGGATATTGATGATGAGTATTGGGAAGTTTGAGGATTTAGTGGAGTAATTGTGGTTGTAACTTTGGGGACGGGAATATGAGATGGATGGGTTTACTAATGTTTGTGTTGATGTGAATATGAGATGGAGGATTGTGAGTATCATATGAAAATGGATCTTATGGCTTAAGATTGGCAATATTATAGTCCAAGGGTAGTTGAGATCCACGTTTAGCCAACATGAGAAAGTATTTGTTAGGATTAGCTACAAGCATTCGATGTATAAGTTCCATGATTTCATCATCTTGCAAAAATTCATATAGGTGTGGGGAGATGACTTGATGATCTTGAGAACTTTGGCTTAAGATAGATGCATTTGGTGATGATGGTCGAGAGGGTTCTTTATGGTCACTTGGGATAAAGACATGAGGTGGCATCCCAACTTTCCAACTCCCATGTGAGGGATAGGTTTCTTTTGAATGTTGGAATACATAAGCTTTCTTACTTGTGACCTTGTGAGTGGCATTCAAAGAAAGGACTTGGGTAAAAGAAAATGAGATTAAACGATGTGGAAGATAAAAAAGAGAATGCAATTATGACTTGGGGTACTCCAATTATAGACTTTTCTATCTTGGGGATGATGTTTGGGATGAGGAATCAAAATGGCTTCAAGTACAAATCTAGATCTTAGGATTGATTATAGATGATGATACCTTTCACTACTTAGCAGAGATTAACACCTAAGCAAAAAAAGGGTGAGGATACTCTGTTTCCTACTTGAGGTAGACAATATCTCAAGCAAAATAGGGAGTAAGATAAGTATTCACTATCTCAAGAGCAATCAAGACTCCTAAGATAATTAAATCCACAAGATGGACCTAGCAGTACTTGAGCTTGACAAGATCTGAAGTGATATGCCAAGCTAAGGATGAAAAGATAATAAGATCTAGATTTTACAAGTTGGATTTTGGATTCAAGGATGACTTGGGATGTAGATTGATAGGATCAAAATGTTTGACTAGATTGAATCTCCCAAAGTTTTTGGAGGAACAAGTCCAAGTCTATGAGTAAAATGGAAGGAATGGTGAAATGGATGGATGGGTGAAATGGAGTTTGGAAAGAGGTACATGATATGGCAAGGTTTGTGTATGGAAAGGATTAATGAGGAAGAGGTTGATAGATCCCAAGTGTATGCTATGAACTCCTAAATAGTTTGACCCAATGCTATGAGTTTTCTAAACATTGATTTGTGAGAAAATTTTTACAAAAGTTTTGGATCAAGAGATTACTTGCATTGATGGCTGACACAAATTTGAAGGTATTAGTGACACAAAAGGTACTAGACCTTCACAGCTAACAAATGGATATTACTGGTATTTCACAAGAAAAAACATGCCAATCACTTGAGAACATTCCTAGATACTATTCAAGTAGGAATGTCATATCACGTGGACTCAATCAGGTGTGACTTTAACCCCCACTATTAGATAACGGTGATTTTGTTAGATTCAAGACAAACAACTGAGAGGGGGGTGTGAATCAGTTGTCCCAAAACTTTCTTCCTATTAATCACTTAAATCCTCTTTGTAATTCAGCAGTATAATAATAAATCAATCATGGAAACATAATGCAACAATTCAAGAGTAGAAAGACATTAATACATATGACACCAAGATTTTAAAGTGGAAAAATTGGTTAAGGGAAAAACCACAGGGTGGCTAAACCAAGATTGTATTCTCTATTAAAAGAATAACAAGAACAAAATGGCACATGCCAATTAGGGCTCACTGCCTGAGCACACTGCTCACAAGAGGCCCACTGCCTACATGAGACACATTGTCTACATAATGATAAATATTACATACTTGAACTGAAGAATAGCATCTTCACTATGCTTGAGTTAGTTCCATTTAAGCTCTGCTCTCTACCACACTCTCATCTCTGCCAAGATATATTTGAAATGACTTCACAACTTATTTATACAAGACAACGACTTAGGGATAATCATCCAAGTCGGTACACTTTATAGAGAAAATACAACTTCACTAATTACAAAAGACTTCATGTAGATCATCACACTGTTAGCCACATAGATCTGAGACTTCAATATTCTTTTAGGAACATGCCATGCTTCACAGAATATCTTCAAGATCATCTATAGGATGTGTAACTCATCTAGTCAGCCAGACTTAGGAAGAACAACATCTTCTGGAAGTAATTCTTCAATTACGAGCTCAATCTTCAATGCGGACCACCAACACAAATTGGACACAATACAAAGACCTCCAAAAGCTTTCCTGAATCACCAAGAACATCCACACTACTTTCGCTTACTCAAATCATTCTCTCCTTCATCTGGAACCTCAAGAACACAGTCTGTCATCACTGTCATATTGGAATAGATGCTTGCGAACCTCCAGACCATGAACCAATTAAGTTGTCAATTCACATTGACTTCCTAAACACTCCACCAAATCCACAGAACAAGATATTGCATTTCTGGATCTCACCGGACTTATCTGTGTCAATCTGTCACCTCTAAACATCTGCCAGAACTGGTTTTACTCAAGTGGCCATAACTTCTTCAAATATTCATGCGGACCTCTCAAATCTTTACTGGATCACCTTAGGACACATATCTACAAACCCTTTGATGCGCATCCTCTGATCTTCATCTTAGCTGGGATCTTTACCTTACTGTCTTCACTGTTCTTCTCTGTTCCTGATAGGGCTAATTTTCTCAATATCCTCCACATACAACTCATCCAATCCTTATCATTAATGCAACAGGAGTATGTTGACATCAATGACAACACCACTTAGGCCCATACTTGCAATAGATTTCCATCCCCTTGATATCATTTATCACTGCTTGGATAGGTAGGGAATGCAAGGCCTTGGACTACCTTACACCTCTTACTTTGGAGACAAAGTCTTGCAAAAGTGTATTCTATCTCAAACAATGATGGTAACAATGTGAGCCCTTCTCCTCCATACAGTTGTGATGCATTGAAGGATATTATGGTCGAAGGTCTTATATACATGAGGTACATGGGTCAAATCCATAAATGGGAGTGTCCTTGTCCACCCAAGTGCCAACCAACACAAGTCTTGGTGCACCAAGGGTCTTGGGGGTTTTTACAAGGGGAGAGAGAGTCCTTCCTTTGATGTGAGTCTTTCGATTCTCACAATGTTTATATCTCATGCTAGAACACATGGTTGAGGTCATCCCTAGGGGTGATGAAATCCCCTGGCAGGCCTCCTAAAGGGAAAGATAGATACTAATTGCTTTTGATCCCCAAGGTCGTACTAGGTGCAAGGGGAGAGCATACACAAGTTAGCTCCACCTTAGGTTTTAATCTAAAAATAAAAAGGAAGTGCAAGATTTTTGATCTCCAAGATCACATGAAGTGTGTGGAGAGACCATACATCTTAACAAATCCCAAAAAAACAACAAACAATTTTATTAACCAACTAAACTAATTTAGTGCCTAAATTAGTGAAAACCTAGAGTCTTTGACGAACAGGGCTGCAACAAACTCATTAGTAGTCTTAAAATGCAATCTTTGACAATCAAAATATGCTACACCAAAGAGTTAGTCTCAAAACCCAACAATTTGTTAGCCCACATAGTAAATTAACCAAAAGCACGCAAACACAATCAAAAGCATGCAAACATAATAAAAAGTGCGTGCAGACAAAGATAAAATAAAACTTAAAATAGAATGTTGATACCTGCTTTTACATTTTTGCCATAGGTACGCCAACATTAACCATAGGCACACAGACAGGGACCAAAGGTGTGCAGACAAAAACAATAGGCATGCTTTCACAAACATAGGCATAAGCCAAAGGCGTACTAATAGAGCCTAGGATGTGTTGATAGAGAATAAAGGTGCATGTTTATAGACCAAAGGTGCACTTACGTTACTGTGTTATAGAAACCTATCAAAAATAGAGAATCAGGTCTAGTAGAAAGCAAAATTCATTGGCAGGGGATGATCTAGAGGTTCTGATGGTCAGATCTAGGTCAAATAGAAGTCTCCAAATATCATGGAAATCAAAGGTGCACCATTGTGAACCATTGGTCATGTGCACCTAGAAATAGTACCTAAATCCTACAATGAATACTGTCTCAGACCTTGGAAAAACAAAATATCAGGTTATAGGATAGAGAGAGATCTAAAGGTTAGCCAACCACATAAAACAAAACTAGTTAAAAAACCTAAAAAATAACCACTAAAAAAACACAGATGTTATAATTAAGTCAGAAAACACATGTGCTTAGGAAGAAATTATAGGTGCACTGACAGAGACCAAAGGCACATCGACCTAAACCAAAGGCGCGTTGACTTAAACCGTAGGCTTGCTGTTGTAGCCAGAGGCATATTTATGCACCTATAACACTAAATATATGAAATTTATTCCAAAAAAGATAAATTAAAGGAACACGAGTCCTACTGGGTGTGCTAGAATGTGAAGGATAAAATCTGTAATGCAAAGACTAATGAAAGAAATTAAATTTAACACAATTATACCTTCCTTCACACACAAATTTGACCTCAATGATTGAGCATAATTGGAATGCACCCAACTCCAATAGATATTCTCCTTTGATACATCATGGATATGTGGACTGCTTAATCAATATAGCATAACTTTGATCTCCCAAATTGAATGAATCAATTGCAATGACATAAGTGTAACATCACATTTCATAATACCTAATAATTAACACAAGTATTCATCTTAAATAAGAATTAGAATACATCATGATTATCCAAATTAGATTTAAAAAAGAATGAATCATTATCATTTTAATAATTAAGCATGTTCTTCTAAACTAGAATATAATAAAACTTAAAATTACAATATTAAATTACATATCATTAGTGAATAACCTTCACTATGCATGTACAAAGCTAGGCTCAAGGCCCCAATTATCAAATTGTACAAAACAACTGACTATCAAGTCATTTAATGTATAGCACTATATCTGGAACATATGACATCTATCTTCATAAGCCTCAACTTGTCTCATGCTTCGGAAGGAGAGCATCATCTAGGTGCTTTTCCTCCAACCACAGACCAGCGGTCCCCCGCACAACTTCCTACCTGGAAGTGGCCCTACCCTTTGCAGAAGGTATATATATAAGGAACCATTAGGTTAGCCATCTGAGTATCTAGTGTTGTGTCCTTCATAATGCCTCTTGGTCACACAACTATAGATCCACTCTAATTATGTATGACACTACTGGAGAACATTATGCCATTTGGAGCACTATGGATTGACAATGCCTGCAGAGATGAATGCATTACTTTGGCCAAAGATTTACATACATAAACATTATGCAATGAACGTTGTCAAATGTCCACCACCTTGAATTGACTTATAACCTGTCATGTCCTACAGTAAACATAATTCGACCCTTCTTGGTCTAGAACAATTAAGTTCAAATCATCTTAGTCCATTCCTTGGACATTTGACTCTTGTCTTGAAACCCATTCTTAAGCTTCTTGTTGCTTAAGCAACCAGAAACTAGTGAGTCCACGTCACTTGTCCCGCATTTGTTTGAAAAAAATGGTTCACTTATGTTCTCAACACTTAACCATACTGAATTGGTGTTCACTTTGTTTACCTCTTTTCAAGGTTTACATTTTAGGTTATAGTGCCAATGGGTGAACTTGTAAAGACTCATAGAGTCAATTTCCTTTAACTAGATTCTCTCTTAAGAGACCTTGATTCCAAATTCTTAAAGAAGGAACTTAGCCATTTGAAAAGAAGGCATTCATGTACTATTACATAACATGATATATGGTGACAAGGTTCTAATTTTGTAAAAGAACATTTCAAGAATAATTTTCCCTTAAAAAGATATGACTCAAACCCATAGGAGTCAAAAGACAACAACATGTCCATAAGAGCCTTCTCATTTCCATGTGAAAACATTATAATATCAAAGTGCATTACATGCACAGATGAATCATTACATGCATTCGATGTTTTTCATCTTTCACTTCGAGGTGATAGTTTTGATGTTAAGAACAATGGCTTCAAATGAGAGTTTTCCATCAAGACTGGTACAGTCACCATCATAATATAGTTTGGCCTTATTTATTATCATAACTCTATAACTTAATATGGTTTGGCCTCTACCTGTTATCATAGGCAAGGCTCTAGTTATCGAGTGCATGAATCTATGCTCTCGGCTATCCAACCATTTAAAATATAGTCGCCCTAATGGGCTTTATAGTTTAAACAAATTTTAAGCCTTCGCAGCTGCCATCCAAACAATAAGAAGCATCATGACAAGTTCAAGGATCAAAAGCCGTTTGATAATAGTTGACAACCCTATATAGGTTTTAACATAGATGTGCAATGATATTATTAATCTACTAAACACAGTCATCATACAATGACATGATAAAATAAAAGTTTGAAAGGAGTTTAATTATTTGCCTTATGTAGCACACAGAAAGATTCATGTATGCAAATCACACATACTATATAATCAAAGTTGGCTGAGGGTTTAATATATACATTGTAGGGTATACGCGGCCTTAACAATGATAGTAATAATAGTTAACCACCATGATAATGCATAGAACATAACTTGTGATCACTATGTCTTTGTAAGCCATGGCATAATAGTAAGTATTATACACAAGTAGACACCATCAACACTCTATTATAAATGATAGAAGACTATATTAAAATATGGTTATCGAGTATAAAAAGGTTGAGCTACAACTCATACCTGAAACTAAAGCTTGTTTGAAGTAGTAGCTAAGCACTAAACACATGCAGTTTCTAAGCTCGACTCCATCGAGCTTTCGTTGTAGTGGCAATATCCCTGAATAAACTTTTCTATCTCTCCTGCTTGAGAGTCATGCCAAAGTATATCTAAAAAAATCACAATACAATACATGCTAGAAAAACAAAAGCTAAGTCTCTCTATCCCTAATTGGTATTAACCGATTCTTTGCATGTATGCAAAAACAAGAACCATCTTCGCTAAGCTTAAGCTCACCACCTTTCTATCTTCAATAGGTTCGGTTGATATATTGGCATGAGAATAGAATATGCTTTTTGATATGCACATGACAACTGAGAGGGGGATGAATCAGTTGTCCTAAAAACTCAAATACTTCTGCATTAAAACATTGAACACTTATCCACAATGATTAAGATTTAACCATGAAACCACAAAATTAAAACTTTAACCACATGTGTAGCAACAAACAAAAGAGACACCAAATTTATGTGGAAAACCCCAAGGTGGGGAAAAATCATGGAGAGGATTAGCTCTCAATATATATTGTAATCTTGAAATAATGATGATCAGGCTTGGTCACTCCACGGGCCTAATCATACTGACTCACTGTCATAAAGAACAACTAGGTCTAGCAGGCTCACTACCTCAACCCTAAACCTAGAAAGATTACAATAAGGGTTATTAAACACTACTGGTGTCTCACTACCAGGCTTACTATGACGATCAACACCTTTTTATATTTATCATTGAAGTACAATTTCTTCGCTATGCTCTGCCTCTTCTTTGCTCTTCCTCTTCTCTATTTTGCCTTTGGACCTTTTTTAGAATTTTATCATTTCCTCTCAAGGACAAATTTTCCTAGATTCATTTACAAGTATTTCTACATTACATCAACGTTGGAATGATCATCAAGGTTGGCATTACAATCATCAACCATTGGAACAATCTCCAAGGTCGGCATTACAAACATTTACAAAATAGGTCTTGACCTATTACAAAATTATGCAAGTGAGATGAAATAAAAATGCACGTGGGTCACGCCATGCCTTAGCTAGGACTTAAACATGATCTTCCACATTTCAACACACCTTCACAAACTTCAAGAGATCTCTGTAATCACTGGAATCAACTAGGTCGGCCTAGCTAGTTACACAACACACTAATCGGAAGTAATCTTTAAACACCTTCACAATTCTTCCATGCAGACCAATGTAATGACAAGAACATGATCAGGAGGTATCCACAAGCATGTTATAATCATTAGGAGCAACCGTACAACCCTTAGCCACTTTATCCATAGGAATCTTCTCATTGGAACACATGAACTTCTCTATCTTCAACTATCATAAAAGAAGGATAGCTTGTGGACCACCAAACCATGAACCACTACAATTGTAGGCACTAATGGTCATCATAGACTTCACTCTCAAACCACAGAGGAAATACTTTACTGTGGAGGAATGCAGAGCATATAACTTTCTCCCTGTCCCAACTGATCTTCCAGAAACGACAGACTTTACTCTGGTGAATGCAACTCTCTCAATTCTTCATACTAGAGGCTCAAACTCAGGATTCAACAAATTTAGACATCCATTTGAATAACTTCCAATATGTACAGCAAGATCTTCACCAAGATGGAAATGCGGAGCAGTCTACTAGGTTGTCCTTCAACATGCCACACACTATCTATTATGCACTTCACTGTAGCTTACTTGTTTCTTCCAGAGAGGCCAATTTTCTCAATATCCTCAACATGTAGAGCTTCCTAACATGTAATAGAATAAGATACAATTGACACCAATGACAACAAAGATATGTTGACATCAATGACAACACCACTTAGGCACATACTTGCAACAATCTCCCCCTTTGTCATTTATGGCAACATATGATGTGAAAAACTACAACAACCATCAAGACAAGATTCTCCCCCTTTTTATTTAAACATTAGCACTCTTCCTTTCTACAAGATTCTACCCCTTTCTCTTTACACCTCTACACTCTTTGTCTCTCTAATTTTTTCACATGACTTCTCTCCCCCTTTGACATCAATGGCAAAGGGCACATACTTGTACTCTTCTGCTTTAATCCAATCTCTCTTTAGAACTCTTTGACTACTCCCCCTCAGAAGTAGCCTTGAAAGGCATCAATCTAGACCTTTGAACACCTCTGGATTGATGCACTATTGTGCATCTTAGTTCATAGCAAGAGGGGTGATAACCCCTAATTTTTCTCTAAGAAACTCAAAAGTGTCCTTAGGCAGAGGCTTGGTAAAGATGTCTACAATCTGATCTTTGGTAGAAACATACTCTAACTTGACTTCATTTTATGTCACCTTTTCTCTTAGAAAATGATACCTAATTGATATGTGCTTTGTCCTTGAATGCATTACTGGATTCTTTGATATGTTGATGGCACTTGTATTATCACAAAAGATTGTAATTGGATCTTCATACACAACTCTAATGTCCTTCAAAGTCTACTTCATCCATAACACTTGAGTGCAGTTATATGTTACTACAATGTATTATGCTTTTGTAGTAGACAGAGATATTGAATCTTGTTTCTTGCTCAACCAAGATACCAACCTTTTTCCCAAGAAGAATGCACCTCCACTTGTGCTTTTCCTATTATCCATATCTTTAGCCCAATCTGCATCAGTGTATGCTCTAAGGGTAAAATCATTGTCCTTAGGGTACCACAAGTCATAATCCATTGTACCTTTTAAGTACCTCAGAACTCTCTTGATTGCCATCACATGAGATTCCTTAGGTTCTGCTTGAAAACTTGCTACAAGACATACTGCATGCATTATGTCAGGTCTAGTTTGAGTTAGATAAAGAGATCCTCTGATCATAGATCTATACTTTTTCTGATCTACCATGGGTGAGTTATCATCTTTACTCAACTTACAACCAGTAACCATAGGTGTGCAAACTGGTTTAGAGTCTTCCATCCCAAATTTATTGAACAGCTCTTTCACATACTTAGACTGAGAAATGAAAATACCTTTATCTGACTGGCTTATTTGTAGACCTAAGAAGAAGTTAATCTCTCCAAACATAGACATTTCAAATTCACTTTGCATTTCTCCAACAAAAACTAAGCACATACCTTCATTTCCCCCAAAAAATAATATCATCCACAAAGACTACAACAATTAGGATTTGTTCACCATTTATCTTGAAATAGAGATTGCTATCTGTAGTACCTTTACTAAAGCCTATCTATATCAGATACTTGTCCAACCATGCATACGATGCCCTGGGAGCTTGTTTTAATCCATACAAAGCCTTCTTCAATCTGCATGCCATGTCACCCTAATCTAATAACTAGAATCCTTTCAGTTGTTCAATATAGACTTCTTCCAAGTCTCCATTCAAGAAAGCAGACTTCACATCCATTTGGTAAACCTTGAAATCTTTGTAGGCAACAAAAGCCAAAAACATCCTTATTTCTTCCATCCTTACCATAGGGGCAAAAGTTTCTTCAAAGTCTATTCCTTCAACTTGAGCATATCCTTTGCATACCAATCTTGCTTTGTTTCTTACCACTTCACCATTCTCATTCAACTTATTTTTGAAGACCCACTTTGTCCCAATCACATTCTTATCTGCTAATCTAGGAACAAGATCCCAAGTCTGATTCTTCTCTATCTGCATTAATTCCTCTTCCATAGCCTTTACCTAGTTTTCATCTTTGCAGGCTTCATCCACAGTTTTAGGTTCAATCTTGGAGATTAGAAAAAAAATTACTTGCTCCTCTGCAACTTTTCTTCTGGTTAAGATCCCTTTGCTCTTATCTCCTATAATCTAATCTTCAGAATGATTGAGTCTTACATACCTTGGATTTCTAGTGACACTTTCTGGGGCTTGTTCTTCTTCATCTGAGCTATCTTCATGCTGCACCACTTCTGAAACCTCTGGTTCATCATATTCATATCCATTTAATTTCGAAGACCCTTCCTTACTTTCATCAACTTTGATATTTGCACTTTCAATGATCTTATTTAGCCTCTTATTATAGTACCAATATGCTTTACTCTTAGTGGAGTAACCAAGGAAGATTCCTTCATCACATCTAGCATCAAACTTGCCAAGTTCTTCTTCCCTTTTGATATAACATTTGCTACCAAAAACATTGAAATATTTCACAGTAAGAACTTTGCCATGCCACAATTCATAAGAAGTCTTAGAGCTATTACCTTTTACTTGGACTCTATTTAGGATGTACATAGCTATATGAATTACCTCTCTTCAATATGCTTCTGGTAGATCAACTTCCTTCATCATGGTTCTAGCAGCTTCTTGAACTGTTCTATTTTTCCTCTCAACAACTCCATTTTGTTGTGGAGTTCTAGTTGCAGATAGCTATCTTTTTATTCCATGTTCTTCACAAAAGAAATTGAATTCATTTGATGTAAAATCTCCTCCTTTATCAGACCTCAAGCATTTGATCTTCAAGTCCATCTCATTTTCAACCATTGCCTTAAAAGCCTTGAACTTATCTAGGGCTTCAGATTTTTCTTTCAAAAAGGTAACCCAAGTCATTCTAGAATAATCATCAATAAACAACATGAAGTACCTATCTCCTTACAAACTTCTAACTTTGGTAGGTCTGCACAAATCTGTATGCACTTGCTCAAGTAGTCCTTCAACTGATTGGTCCTTGCTTTTGAAACTTGTTCTTGTTTGCTTCCCAAATTAACACTCCTTGCAAATTTGGTTAGCAGGCTTCACAAGCCTAGGCAAATCTCTAACAGACTGTGTGTTACTTATCTTCATAATGTTATCAAAATTTTTGTGACACAACCTTCTATGCCATAGCCAACTTTCATTAGTCTGAGCCAACAAACAATAATTTTTAGTTCCTTTCAAGTGATAGCTATTACCTTTGGTCTTTTTACCTGTTACAATGACTATTTTGGAACTTTCCTTGATCTTGCATCCATTGTCCTTGAAGCTTAGATCATAGCCCCTTTCACACATCTGACCCACACTCAAAAGATTATGCTTTAATCCTTTCACATACAAGACATCTTCAGTATTATGCTTGCCATTAGAAGAAATAGATCCTTTTCCACAAATCTTACAAGATGTATCATCTCCAAATCTAACCAGTCCACCATCATATCTTTCCAAACTTACAAACTTACTTTTGTCCGCAGTCATGTGGTGAGAGCATCCACTATCAATAACCCATTCATCTTTGTCCTTAATAACAGGAGCATCAAAAGCACTTTCCACTAGTTTTTCTCCCTTTACATAGCTAGTAGAATTAGTAGACACAGGATCTTCCTTAATAGCAATAAACAAGCATTCATTTCTAGAATTACTGGCATTATCAGGTTCTCCATTAACTGATACTCCATTATCATCAAAATCTTCAACATAATAACACTTCTTTTGGGTCCTAGGTCTGTTATCATATCTTTTTCTATTTCTTTCAATTCTTTCAGGACATCTGGAAGCAAAATGACCTACTTTGCCAGAGGAGAAACATTTGAAAAGTAATTTGCCTTTATACTTACCAGATCCTCTTTGTAGTATATCCATGAAGTTGGATTCAACTTCATCAAACTCATCATCAGATGCTACCTTGTATTTTTCTGATCTGGAAGCACTTCTCGGAGTGCTAGCTTTGAAGGCTGGCTCAAATTTTGGTAGAGCATCACCAAACTATCTCATTTCAAAGGCAGTAAGATTACCAAGCAGCTGATCCCTGTCAATTGCTTTAACTTCCATGAATTCTTCAATTGTGGCTACTTTGTGACAATAGGCCTTGGGCAGGGATCTAAGAATTTTCATAACAACTTCTTGTTCTTCGAGAGTTCCTCCCATAGCTTTTATCCCTGTTATAAGTTCATCAACTCTTTGCATATAGGCTGAAATATTTTCATCATCATTCATCGTCAAACTTTCATATTTCACTTTCAAACTTTGTAACTTGTCTTCCTTCATAGAATCATCTCCTTCATACAGATTTTTCAACTTTTCCTATACCTTATTTGCAGTTTCAAGATCCACAACTTTCGTCAATATTGAGTCAGATAAAGAGTTTAGCAAAGCATCCTTTGCATTGACATCTATCTCATATTCTTTGATTTCATCTTTAGTCATCAAACCATTTTGAGGTATGGTGTATTCTATTTATGTAGCTTTCCATACTTTGTAACTAAGACTAAGAAGATAGATTTTCATCCGAGCCTTCCAGAGAACATAATTTGTTCCATCAAAATGTGGTGCTTCCTTCTTGAAAGATATTTTGGATCTTCCTCAAGCTATTAAACTTTCTTCTAAGGAACTTAGCTCTGATACCAATTATTGATATGCACTGGACAACTGAGAGGGGGGGTGAATTATTTGTCCTAAAAACTCAAATACTTCTACATTAAAACATTGAACACTTATCCGCAATGATTAAGATTTAACCATGAAACCAAAAAAAAAAAACTTTAACCACATGTGTAGCAACAAACAAAAGAGACACCAAATTTATGTGGAAAACCCCAAGGTGGGGAAAAACTGTGGAGAGGATTAGCTCTCAATATATATTGTAATCTTGAAATAATGATGATCAGGCTTGGTCACTCTATGGGCCTAATCATACTGACTCACTGTCATGAAGAACAACTAGGTCTAACAGGCTCACTGCCTCAACCCTAAACCTAGCAAGATTTCAATAAGGGCTATTAAACCCTACTGGCAGCTCACTACCAAGCTTACTACCACGATCAACACATTTTTATATTTATCATTGAAGTACAATTTCTTTGCTCTGCTCTGCCTCTTCTCTGCTCTTCCTCTTCTCTATTCTGCCTTTGGACCTTTCTTAGAATTTTATTATTTCCGCTCAAGGATAACTTTTCCTTGATTCATTTACAAGTATTTATACACTGCATCAACCTTGGAATGATCATCAAGATCGGCATTACAATCATCAACCATTGGAACAATATCCAAGGTCGGCATTACAAACATTAACAAAATAGGTCTTGACCTATTACAACATTATGCAAGGGAGATGAAATAAAAATGCACGTGGATCATGCCACGCCTTAGGTGGGACTTAAACATGATCTTCCACACTTCAACACGCCTTCACAATCTTCAAGAGTTCTCTGCAATCGCTGGAATCAACCAGGTTGGCCTAGCTGGTACACAACACACTAACCAAAAGTAATCTTCAAACACCTTCACAATTCCTCCATGCAGACCAATGTAATGATAGGAACATGATCAGGACGTATCCACAAGCACATTATAATCATCAGGAGCAACTACACAACCCTTAGCCTCTTTATCTATAGGAATCTTCTCACCAGAAGACATGAACTTCTCTGTCTTCAACTGTCATAAAATAAGGATAGCTTGCAGACCACCAAACCATGAACCACTACAATTGTAGGCACTAATGATTATCATAGACTTCACTCTTGAACCGCAGAGGAAAATACTTTATTATGAAGGAATGTGGAGCATATTACTTTCTCTCTATCCCAACTGATCTTCCAAAAAAGGCAGACTTTACTCTGGTGAATGCAAATCTCAATTCTTCATACCAGAGGCTCAAACTCAGGATTAGGCAACTTTAGACATCCCTTTGAATAACTTACAATTTGCATAGCAAGATCTTCACCTAGGGGGAAATATGAAGTAGTCTACTAGGTTGTTCTTCAACATGCCACATACTGTCTATTCTGTACTTCACTGTAGCTTACTTGTTTCTTCTGGAGATGCCAATTTTCTCAATATTCTCAACATACAGAGCTTCCTAACATGTAATAGAATAAGATACAGTTGACAGGAATGACAACAAAGATATGTTGACATCAATGATAACACCACTTAGGCACATACTTACAACAATACTCAGCCACCACTCTCCTTCCCACTCCTCGCGGGTGGTGACTTGCCGAGTGCCCCCATCAACACATAAAAACATTAGAATGAAAGAATAATGTAGTTATTAATCATAATAAGCCTCTTGAAGGGCTTAAACCAAATGTAACATATATAAATATACTTATACTCCCTCATATAAGGGTTAAGGATTATAATTATTTAAGTACTAATAGTATCAACACTATTAGATAAGGATACATTCTTATGATGTGATTACAAGGTCGAGCACTACTCCCCTAGAAAACATCATTCGTAGAAGGACATAAATATCTAGATAAAATAGTCACAATACATAATGCAGAAAATAAACATGGAACCAAAGGGTCCTCAACAACTTTTCCAAAATCGACAAACAACTTAAAAAGATGTTCTTGCAAACATCGTCATATCGACAAATCGGCATTAAAGATGTTGAGTAGAGTCTAGTTGACTAGTCAATAAGAGAAAATAAAAGACTAACATGGGAGACGTAACTTACCCTAATAGATAGGATTCAAAGGACAAATTCTGATAATCAGATGTCTGTTTAACCCCTTTTCTCAACATCTATCTCTTCCTCCTGGATGATACCCTCCTTCCATCTTCAAAGGATGATTACTTTCCTAATCAAACTCACCACCATAAATCTTGATTAGTGTATCATCATATGATTGATAAATCATAATAATTAAATAATCATTTCAACTTGAAATCTCACATCTAATTAGCATTAGTCAATTTCCTCATAAACATGATTAATTTGATATTTTCCACAAACATATTATCATTCAACTCTAGTTGATCATCCTGATTACCATGCAAAAGTAAGATTAAGCTAAATCATAAGTTGGGGATGTAATAAGAAGTTTACGAAAATGAGAGATGGATGAGAGGTTGAGAAGACATTTTATTTATAGATTTCCAGAAATGAAGATCGATGGTGGAGAATGATCAAAGAAATCAATAGCTGGAATTTGATGAGAGAATTTGAATGAATGAGAGAGTGACAAGTGTCCTTGTTCTCTCATAAATTAGGGATGCTAATAGATTTGATTGATGAGTTGAATGAATTGATTGATTAGTTAATTCGATTGATTGGGTTGTTAACAAAATTGATTGATTTGTTAATAAAATAGATTGAGGAGCCAATTGCTTTGATTGATCTGTTAACTAATTTGATTAGAGGAAATTATGGTGAGAGGGAAAAATAGGGAAATTAAATAAATGAATTATTTAATTTAATGTGCACATGGATAAATAAATAAAATATTAACTTTTATTTAATTGGGGGAAATGGAATATTTAATTAAATAAATAATTTGATTTTATTTAATTAAAGTGTGGAGGGAAATTAGCTTAATTAAATAATTAGAATTATTTAATTAATATGGAGGAATATGATGGAGATAGATGAATTATTTAATTAATATGGAAGAACGAAAATTGAACAATTAAGTGAGAAGTGATGCAAATGTGATTAAGTGACATGAAGAACGCATTGGTGAATATTAGGTGTCTACATTCCTTGCCAGCAACTGACTCCAAGATTTCCTCTATGAATGGTGTAGGGAAAGGATCATGACTACAAGCCTTATTCAAATCTCTATAGTCTCCACAGATCTTGATTTCTCCTATTTTCTTATTCTGTACTACCATTGGGCTGATCCACTCTACTTTAAATTTTTTCTTCATGTTTGGATTCATCCTGTATGACCTTTTCTTGATCAATTTATATCCTTCCTTCAACTAAGTTTTCATTGTTCCAGCTTCCTCTTTGATCCCATTCATCTTTGTGAGCTTTCTAGGAAACAAATCCTCATACTCAAATAAAATTTCTACTACTTGTGCCACTTCCTTCTCATCCCAACAGTCTCCTATTTTGGCTAGCTTAGGATCTCCTTCTTTGGAAATGTTTTCTTCCCTTAGCCGAATGGGCTTGTTATATTATTTTTCCTTGATATCTGTTGATTTCACTAGCTTTCTTTCCCCTTGTTCTATCCTAATTTCTGGTTCCTTCTTCTCTTCATCCTCCTATTGTGATGTTTTGTAGCATTTGTGTTTCTCTGGGTATGATTCTTTATCCATCCACTCTATGACTTTCCATATGCCTTCTATTATTTCCATTGGTGAGCTTTGTTCTGGTTTTGCCTTTTCTTCTTCCGCATCTTGTTGAAAAATGATCTCCTGGATTTTGATGAGTGTTGTGTGTATGTTATTGTCTAGATCAAGGAATGAGAAAGTGTGAATGAAGTCTTTTTGCACATTTCCCAATATCTAGTTTCTTTCATTTGTTCCTGATTTATGTACCATGTCTATGCAATTGGTGATAGTGTCCAATAAAAGAAATAGGTATACAATACCTCATTATATTCATTTATTTCTCTCCATACCATTGTACACATGGACAAATGCTCTTGCGATGAAATCTGACCTGAGTATTTGGGTATTATGTCATATTCTCATTCCTGTGACAAATATCTTGTCTTGACAAGTATTTTAAATACTGGCCATTGGTTGATTGTGTGTTTGTGTGTGTTCCACCAGTTTGTGGCATTGCATACCAATGTGTGGTGTGCAACTTGTAATATTATGTCTTCGTCTGAAAAAACTATCTCCATTTGTGCTAGGTATGTGTGTAGATTTTGAACTCCTAAAAACCTAGGCAACTTAATATGTGAAATCGCTTTCAGAATATGACTTACTCGATGAGATATTTGATCCATATCTTTGGTATCCTCCATAGATGTGTCACCTGTGATTTCTGGTGAGTTTTTATGAAGTGTAGAGGATTGCGATATGTCTTCCTCACCAATTCTGACCATGAATATCCTCTGGTAACCAAGCATTCTTTGTGTTTTTAGTTTTGATTCTTCTTGCATCTAGGCTTGTAGAACTTCCTCGCTATCTATGTTGTAGTGATCATATTCTATCTCCAATTCCTCTTCATAAAAATGCTCTTTTGTAGTCTCTTCTGCATCCAACCTTGAAATTATGTAGAGATTCTTTGCATTCTTATCACTGTCTTCAGTCTAATTGACTTCTTCTATGTATGCTTCCTCCATTGATGACCTTGAAGGAATGTTGATAGTCTTTTTATCATTAGCAAATGACAGATCTTCTTTCTAGGAATCTATGATACTGTTTGCATCCACAAACCATCTCAATCCTAAAGTGCATTGAAAGCTTCTCCTTGATCCTTCATGACTACAACAATAAAGTCTAAGACTAGTTTGAGCCCCATTAGGTTAAACTCTACTTGATTTCATGTTCCCATTGTCTGCATGTTAGATCTATCTACCAAAATGATGTTGTAGGTCATCTCTATTAGCTTAGGTCTTCCTAACTGCTCCCATAGCTTCTTTGTGATCATGTTGACATATGTTCCCAAATATATCATGACATTCTAGACTTTTCTATTATTGATGTGAACATCCACCATAAGTGGTTTCATCTTCTATTCTCTATCTATTCTCCCCATCCTCTAGAGTTGACTCTTTTGACCTTGCTCCTTATTCCAGCATTTAGAAAATTACTTTAGTTTCTCAATGAGTCTGTGTTGTTGTGTCAATTGGGCTAATCACTTAAGAGATTCTACTTCTCCTTTGGTGAAAAACTACTTGTATTTCTCCTCCTTTTCTTGCTCCTTCCTTATTGTTTGTTTGGCTTCCTTCACAACTTCCTGATGTTGTTTCTTAGAGGGAAAAAATTCTTCTTCCTCCTCACTATCTTCTTCCTCCTGACTATCTTCTTCCTCTGTTTCAATGCTATAATGCCTTCTGGTATTTGTTTGTTTTCTTGTCAAGACTGCATCTTTCTCCTTCCTTCTTCTTCTATCTTTTCTGGTATGTTTTGTCTTTCTTCTCTAGTGGTACTCTTCCTCTTCTATAGATTTAGTTGAAGACATGTTTGTTTCCTCCCTGCTATTCTTCTGACAAGTTCTTGCTCCTTGACCCTTAGGTTCCCTTCTTATGATCCTAGATTATTTTAGGTTTTGTAGCTCATCACTCTTAGATTTTGGTTGTGCATTCCAAAAGTATTGTTGTGCTCTCTCACAATTAAATAAATCATGCTCTGTGCTGCTACAAAATGAACACTGTGTTTTCCTTTTGGCCCAACATTCATTAGCAAAGTGTCCTAATTTACCATAATTGAAACATGTTGCATCCTCCCTCTTTTGACTTCTTCCATGATCTCTTCCTCCTCTGTAACCTCAAAATTTCTCTCTATCATTATTATTATAGCTATTCCCATAGGATGGACCGCTAGAGTTTGAATTTTGTATTGCATTGACATTCCTCTGATTTTTCCAATTTGGTTGTTTGTAGCCTTGATCCTATGAGTTTCTTTCTACATACGACATGTTGTTTCTCTCTATCGAGTTTGAGTACCATGTGTCATCTTCTTCATCAGCAAATTCTCTTTTCTTTCTGAAGTTTTGTGAAGGGCAGTCTAGTGTTTCAAGGTCATCCCATTCTCCACATAAACTGTAATATAATGAATTGACTCTTTTTGTTGTCTTCATTGTAGAAGATTGAATTTCACATTTTATCCTAGAGCATTCATTTCTCAAGTGGCCTTATCTTCTACAATATGAGCACCAAGTACTAGGTCTTTGTTTCTGTGTATTTTCCTCCTACTTGGCCAAAATCTCCTATCTCAACTTCAGCTGCTCCTATTCCAATTTAAGCTTCTCTAATTCTAGGTTTTCCTTCATCCTATCTTGTCTGCACCAAGATAGAGACTCTATCCAAAGGCTAGTGTCACTGCTTCTGCATATGTTTCAAATATTCTTCCAGCTATAGATGAACTTATTTCAGGGTTTATTTCTAAAATGAACCATTCTATCTTTTACTTTTTAGTCAGTGGTTCCTCCAATTTCCAAGTTGTCTCCTTGAATCTTTTATCAAAATCCTTTATTGGTTCTTTATCCAGTTGCATCAAATCTCTCATCACACTTACCCCTTCTGTTGGAACATCTAGAACTCCAAAATTCTCCATGAATAGCTTCTTGATACCATCCCATTCCTTATCACTACTTGGACATGTCTTCCTATACCACTTTAATGCTTCATTCTACAAGGTGCCTATGAAGTCAAACAACTTGATTTCATCTCTTCTTACTCCCTTCCAGTTCTAAATAGATGCCAAAACAAAAATGTGCTCTGCTGCTTTAGCAGTGTCCTTCTCAAATACAGGTAACTTGATAGGAATATCCATGATTGGTCTTGTCAAATTCTTTGGTACTCTATGGTAGGTTTCCTCTGGTCTACTCCTTCAGTTAGGCTATCTTCTATCAACTCACTTTCCTTTTCTTCCCTTATCTCTCTATAGTCAGATATCAAAGTACTCTTCTCCTAAAACTTCTGAGAAACTACTTTGGATCTCTTCTATTCTTTTTGCTTCCTTATTTTCTTGAATATCTTCCTTATCAACTAAAATTCTTTTGAATTTATATGGCACTCAGGGTGACTCAAGGTCTAGGGGTTGTGTCTCTTCATAGTGTCTCTTCAAATTAGGGGATACTCTTCCATCTATGAATGACATCCTAGCGACATCCAATGATGATTAAAATAACCTTCCAAAACCCTCAAAACTTCTCTCAATGTTTATTGCATCTTCTCCTCCTCTTATCTCCTTTATGCTTTAAAAAATTAGATCCTCTATATATTCATCATCTATCCTCAAAATTTCTAGTGTTAATTCATGTTTTCTAATAGTCTACAACATAAACCCTAATTTGCCTCTTTCTTATTTTTACCTTCCACATTCTTCTCTGGAAAGCACCCACAATGGTGTGCTCAACAACATCATCCATAACATGATCTATCTCTTCTCCTTCTAACCTCCTTTCTCTAGCAGCACCCACATTGGCATGCTCAGCAGCATCCTCCTTGATGCACTTGTCTTCTTTATTTCTGACAGGACCCTCCATGGCATGCTCCATGAATTCTTCCTCCATTCCTTCCACAACTTCTATTGTCCTCTCTTTTTCACTTTCTTGTGCCCTTTCCATCCTTCTATGATAACATTCTTGTCGCTCCTGATTCTGCTTCAATCTCTCTTCTCTTCTTATCTCCATTCAAGTCCTGATGTCTTCACTGATCTCCTTTTTCCTTTGCTTCTCCCCTTTCACCATGGGTTCTTTTGATTTGGTGTTCCATTACTCCTCTTATATCCCATGAAATCCTTGTTTGAAGAGTCATATAATTTGAAAGGTCCTTGCAGACCTTGTTAGAAATAGTCCAGACAATTGAGAGGGGGGGTGAATCAATTGTCCCTATATTTCAACTTTTAGAAACTTCTTTTAACCAGATTAATGATGATAACATTAAAGCATTAATCAACACATGAGCAGAAACAATATGAACACACAACACCAGAATTTTGACGTGGAAAACCCGGTCAAGGGAAAAACCACGATGGGGGTTAACCCACAAAAATGTGTACCCTGTTAAAAGTACTTAAGAAAATAGAAGGCACATGCCTTCGGGCACACTACCTAGAGCTCACTGCTCAAGAAAAGGATCACTGCCTAAAGAGAATTGTGATTAACACAAAGATAATGAACCAAGAAATAGTATCTATGTTCATGCCTGAATCAGTCCCCTTGAAGGCTCAAAAACTTTTGCTCTTATCCATAAACTCTTCTTCACTCCTTCGCTCCTCTTCTGCTCTGCTCTACTTCTGATCCTTTCTTTAATTTAACTCATTTGTTCAAGGATACTTTTCGACAACTCCTTAACAAGTATTTATATACTTCATCAACCTTGGAATAATCAACAATGCCGACTAATCTCAATTTGGATCTTCACACTATCGGCCAAATACAACTGAGACTTGAAACAACACACTACACTCCAGAGAATTGCTTTTAGAACATCCGCAACACACTTGAATCTTTCGGTCAGCCAGGACTGGGAAGAACAATGACACCAAGGAAGAAAATCTTTACCAACAAGCTCAAACTTCAATGTGGACCTCCAACGCATTAGCTACATGATCCAGAGATCTCCACAAGCATAATGAATTTAATAGAAACAACTGTACTCCTCCACATCACCAGAATCTCTTACACCTTCATTCAGAACCTCAAGAACACTATCTGCGATGACTGTCAAACTAGAAAGATTGCTTGCGGACCTCCAAACCATGAACCAATCCAGTTGAGGGAACACACCACCATTCCAGACATGCCTCTAGATCCATAGATCATAGAGTGCTAATATTGGACCAATCCAGACTAGGTTCTTGCCACTCTGTCAACACTGAACAACTGTAAGAGCTTGTTTTACTCAAAAGTCCACAACTTCACCAAAACTTTATGCGGACCTCCCAATTCTTAACTAGAGCAACCTCTTACAATCCTCTACATAGTTGTATGATCCGCATATATAAATTGTCTATAATTTTCTCAATATCCTCAACAATCCGGTCCTTTAGACAGAAAGCAATATAGGATACAGTTGACACCAATGGCAACAAGGATATGTTGACATCAATGACAACACCACTTTAGGTACATATTTGCAACAATCTCCCCCTTTGTTATTGATGGCAACATATGATGTGAAAAACTAAATTTAACCATCAAGATTGAAACTCTCCCCCTTTCCTTTTTGACTTCTACAATTTCTTCCTTTACAGCTCCCCCTTACACCAGCAACTAGTTTTTCACATGACATCTTTTCCCCTTTGACATCAATGGCAAAGGGCACATATTTTCTATCTTTTCTCCCTTTTACTTCAGACTGATCCCAAAATTTGCATACTGACTACTCCCCCTTTGAGTAGTACTTCCTTAACATCAATCCGGATCACATGATATGAATGTGAATTCCACTGGATTGATGCACCTTAGTGCAACTTAGTTCTGATGAGGAGGGGTAATGACCCCTAACTTCTCTTTGAGATACTCAAAAGTATCCTTGGGAAGAGGCTTAGTGAAAATATCCACAATCTGATCCTTCGATGACACAAACTCCAACTTGACTTCATTCTCATTTACCTTCTCTCTCAAGAAATGAAACTTGATGGATATATGCTTTGTCTTTGAATGCAACACCAGATTCTTTGAGATAATTATAGCACTTGAATTGTCATAGAAAATTATGATTGGGTCCTCAAACACAACTCTGATATCCTTTAGCATTTGCTTCATCCATAGAACTTGAGAACAATTATTTGCCGTTGCTATGTACTCTACCTCTGCAGTGGACAGAGAAATTGCCTCTTTCTTTTTACTCATCCAAGATACCAATCTTCTTCCTAGGAAGAATGCACCACCACTAGTACTTTTCCTATCATCAACATCTCCTGCCTAATCAACATCTGTATATGCATGAAGAGTGAAGTCATTGTCCTTTGGATACCACAATCCATAATCAATTGTCCCTTTGAGATACCTAAAAATTCTTTTGACTGCCATAACATGGGATTCTTTTGGATCAACTTGAAATCTAGCAACAAGTCCACTTGCATTCATGATGTCTCATCTGGTTTGAGTTAAATAAAGCAATCCTTCAATCATTGACCTATACCTTTTCTGATTTGCCTTGGGAGATTCATCATCTTTGCTCAACTTACGTCCGGTTGCCATAGGAGTACTTACTGGTTTTGAGTCTTCCATTCCAAACTTCTTCAATAATTCTTTCACATAATTGGACTGAGATATGAAGATACCTTTATCTGTTTGAACAATTTGCAGACCTAGGAAGAATTTCATCTCACCAAACATTGACATCTCAAACTCACTTTTCATCTGATCAACAAATGTTTTGCACATGCAATCATTTCCACCAAAAATGATATCATCAACAAAGACCTCAACAATTAGAATATCCTCATGATGAATCTTGAAGTATAGATTACTATCAGCAATTCCTTTTCTAAATCCTAGCTTAAGAAAACGCTTATCCAATCTGGCATACCAGGCTCTTGGAGCTTGCTTGAGACCATACAAGGCTTTTCTCACTCTACAAACCATATCTCCCTAATTAGACAACTGAAACCCTTCTGGATTTTCAATGTAGACTTCTTCCCCCAAATCTCCATTTAGAAATGTTGATTTGACATCCATCTGATAAACTTTAAAATCTTTGAAAGCAACAAAAGCAAGAAATAATCTGACTACCTCTATCCTTTCCACCAAAGCAAAAGTTTCTTCAAAATCAATTCCTTCCACTTGAGAGTAGCCTTTACATACCAACCTTGCCTTGTTTCTTACAACCTTACCCTCTTCATTCAACTTATTCTAGAAGACCCACTTAGTTCCAATCACATTTTTGTCCTCAGGTCTAGGAAAAAGATCCCAAGTGTGATTCTTTTCAATTTGCATCAATTCTTCCATTGCCTTCACCCAATTTTCATCATTGCAAGCTTCATTTACTGATTTAGGTTCAATCTTTGAAATCCAACAAATCTCGTCTTGATCTTCAGCAACTCTTCTCCTAGTTTGAACACATTTGCTTTTATCTCCAATGATTTGATCTTCAGGATGATTCATTCTTACATACCTCAGAGTTTTGGGAATGATTTGAACTTCTACTTCTTGAACTTGTTCTTCATCTTCTAAACTGATTTCTTGAGTTACTGGAGTTATCGGATCAATCTGAATCTGGGTTTGGATTTGAACTTGTCTTCCTTGATTTTGACTTTCATCTTGATCATCTAAATCATATCTGCAATACTTGGAGTGTCATTTACTTTCATCAACTTTAACATTAGCACTTTCAACAATCTTTTTCAATCTTTTGTTGATGCACCGGTAGGCCTTACTTTGAGTTGAGTATCTCAAAAATATTCCTTCATCACTTCTTGCTTCAAACTTGCTTAAATCCTCATTTCTTTTGATATATCATTTTCTACCAAAAACTCTAAAGTATCTCATAGTAGGAGGATGACCAAACCATAGTTCATAAGGAGTCTTACTAGAATTTCCTTTGATCTGAACCTAGTTAAGAGTATAGACAATAGTACTCACAGCTTCCCTCCAATAAACTTGAGGAACATTTGTTTCCATCATCATGGTCCTGGAAGCTTCTTGAATGGTCCAGTTCTTTCTTTCCATGACTCCATTTTGCTGAGGAGTCCTAGGAGTTGATAACTATCTTTTTATTCCATGTTTTCCACAGATAGCATCAAACTCACTGGAAGTGAATTCTCCACCTCTGTCAGATCTCAGACACTTCAATTTCCCACCAATCTCATTCTCAACCATCATCTTGAACACCTTAAACTTATCAAGAGTTTCTAATTTTTCTTTTAGGAAAGCTACCCACATCATTCGGGAGTAATCATTAATCAACAACATGAAATATCTCTCCTTGCACACTCCTAATTCTGGCAAGACCACAGAGATCAGTATGTACTAGTTACAATCTCTCACTTGAACCTTGTTGCTTCCTTTTGAAAGAAATTTTGCTTTGTTTACCCAATTGACATTCTCTACACATGCTATCCAGTTTCACAAGTCTTGGAAGATCTCTTACAGCTTGAGTGGAACTTATTTTGACAATGTTATCAAAATTCACATGACACATCCTCCTATGCCATAACCAACTTTGATCTATTTGAGCTATCAAACAACTTCTTCCTAAACTTCTTAAATGAAAGATGTTACCTTTGGTTTGAGTACCGGATGTGATTTCAGTAATAGAGCTTTCCAAGATTCTGCACTTCCATCCTTGAATCGGAGATCATAACCCTTGTCAACCAACTGTCCACCACTGAGAAGATTATGTTTCAGTCCTTCCACATATAGAACATCATTGGTGCTATTCTTACCATCAAAAGAGATGGATCCTCTACCATGAATTCTACTAGTTGAGTTGTCTCCAAATTTCACAAATCCTCCATAATTTTCAAAACTCACAAACCTACTCTTGTCACCAGTCATATGATGAGAGAATCCTCTATCAATCACCCATTCATCCTTTTCAATAACCTAAGTAGCCAAGGCTCTTTCCACATTTGCAAAGCTAGCAGATTTCGTAGATATTGGATCTTCTTCTTTAATAGCAATGAACACCCAATCATTTTCCCCGTACTCAGATTCATCATCTGTGACTCCTTCTTCTCCAGCTTCTTGGACATAGTAGCAATTATTCTAATTTCTGTATCTATTAGGGTTTGGTTTTGAAAACCTCTCTAGACATCTTGAAGCAAAATGACCAATCTTATTTCAAGCAAAACATTTGAGTGGCAACTTTCCTTCATACTTACCGGATCCTCTTGGCATCTGTTTGGCAATGAGAGCTTCAAGATCTGCAGTCTCATTTTCATCATCTTCAAGATCCTTCCTTGTTTTGATAAATCTGCTTGATTTTCTTGAAGAACCTTCACCCAGATCATATCTTTTCTTTCCATGCACACTGGCCTTGAATGTCGATTCAGATTTAGGAAGAGAGTCACCAAATTCACTTAATTCAAAAGCTGAGATTTTGCCAATCAAGTGTTCTCTTGTAACATTTGTAAAAGTCCTGATCTCTTCTATAGCAACAACCTTGTGGTTGTATGAATTGGGCAAAGATCTGAGCACTTTTTCCACAATTTTTTATTCTTCCAAAATTCTGCCAGCACACCTGATCCCACACACAAGTTCGTTTATCTTTTGCATGTAGATTGTGATGTTTTCATCTTCACTCATCCTTAGATTTTCAAAATTTCCTCTTAGAATTTGTAGTTTGGCACATTTGACATATTTATCTCCTTCATACAGATTCTCCAACTTCTTCCAAATTTCATGAGCAGTTTTCAATCCAAAAACATTTGTCATTTCTGAATTAGTCAAGGCGCTCAATAAGGCTTCTTTAGCTCGAAGGTTATTTTCAACATCCTTAAGTTCATCTAGAGTTGAAGGGTCTTTCTTCAGAGGTTCATACTTATCTTTGGTTATTAACCAATAGACATCACCCATGCACTATAAATGGCATTCCATGTGACTCTTCCAAATAGTGTAATTTGTTCCATCGAATCTTGGACTATCCTTCTTGTAGGTCGACATCCTGGATCTCCTCGAGGGGTTAAGCTCCCTTTCAGAGGAACTTGGCTTTGATACCAATTGTTAGAAATAGTCTGGACAACTAAGAGGGGGGGGGTGAATCAGTTGTCCCTATATTTCAACTTTTAGAAACTTCTTTTGAACCAGATTAATGATGATAACATTAAAGCATTAATCAACACATGAGCAGAAACAATATGAACACACAACACCAGAATTTTGACGTGGAAAAACCAGTCAAGGGAAAAACCACGGTGGGGGTTAACCCACAAAAATGCATACCCTGTTAAAAGTACTTAAGAAAATAGAAGGCACATGCCTTCGAGCGCACTGCCTAGAGCTCACTACACAAGAAAAGGCTCACTACCTAAAGAGAATTGTGATTAATACAGAGATAATGAACTAAGAAATAGTATCTATGTTCATGCCTGAATCGGTCCCCTTGAAGGCTCAAAAACTTCTGCTCTTATCCATAAACTCTTCTTCACTTCTTCACTCCTCTTCTGCTCTACTCTTCTTATGATCCTTTCTTTTAATTTAACTCATTTGTTCAAGGATACTTTTTGACAACTCCTTAACAAGTATTTATACACTTCATCAACCTTGGAATAATCAACAAGGTTGGCTATTCTCAATCTGGATCTTCACACTATCTGCCAAATACAACTAAGACTTGAATCAACACGCTACACTCTAGAGAATTGCTTTTAGAACATCCACAACACGCTTGAATCTTCTGGTCAGCTAGGACTGGGAAGAATAGCAACACCAAGGAAGAAAATCTTTACCAACAAGCTCAAACTTCAATGCAGACCTCCAATGCATCAGCTACAAGATCTAGAGACCTCCACAAGCTCAATGAATGCAACAAAAACAACCGCACTCCTCCACATGACCAGAATCTCTTACACCTTCATCTGGAACCTCAAGAACACTATCTGCCATGACTGTCAAACTAGAAAAATTGTTTGCAGGCCTCCAAACCATGAACCACTCGAGTTGAGGGAACACACCACCATTCCAAACATGCCTCTAGATCTGTAGATCATAGAGTGCTAATACCGGACCAATCCGGACCAACTTCTTGCCACTCTGTCAACACTAAACAACTACAAGAGCTTGTTCTACTCAGAAGTCCATAACTTCACCAAAAGTTTATGTGGATCTCCCAATTCTTAACTGGGGCAACCTCTTACAATCCTCTACATAGTTGTATAATCCGCATGTATAAATTGTCTATAATTTTCTCAATATCCTCAACAATCCAGTCCTCTATATAGACAGTAGTATAGGATATAATTGACACAAATGGCAACAAGAATATGTTGACATCAATGACAACACCACTTTAGGCACATATTTACAATAAACCCTACCCCCTTTCCACTCGCCATCCCCTTAAGTGTCTACCCCCTCTCATAGAGGTAGAAACTTAAGGAAACCTAAATTCCTCCACAAATTGAAAATTTTCTTTACTAATATAGCCTTCTTTTCTCTCTAAAACTCTGCGCTACTCCTTTGGATGTTTTTATTTTTCAATCTTTAACTACCTTCTTCCAGGTTCCTGGCAATGAAACCAAATGTTAGAAAGAAATATAGAGGGATACTGGTTTGGAGATTAGATCCTTAGTCAAGTCTTTGTAGTTAGTTTATACCCCAATTATGTAGCTAGAGATTGATATCAAAACATAAAGAATAACACAATAGAGTATCATATACATATAATAATAAAAATAAAACACATAATAACTTGATACTAGCATATCTCCATATATCTATATCAATAGCAATCAAATGTCATACATCCATCGTTCGACAGATCTAAGTCTCTACCTCATCATCTACATACATGACTTTGATGTCATCTTCATATCAACATCTATCTCATATCCTACTCCTATTCTCCTATGCTATATCATCATATCCTATATCTATATATACTATATCTATTACATATAGGGATGTGTCTCTTGTCAGCTTCGACCCCTGGATAGTATGTGAACTAGCTTCCAGTTGGCTTTGCTTTATGATTTGCACCATGCTAACAACTACTTTTCAGCTTATGAATACCAACATTGATACATATAACAAAGTATGTAGTTTAAGTCAACCAATGGGCATAAAGTTGTTGATTGAATTGGTTTTTTTCATGAGGAAAACAATGATCCTATTGAACCAATGGAATAAAATCAAAATTATAAGTCTTTAATTTAATTTATTTCAACTTTCAAAATAGGCATTTGAATTGTACCTTTACCAAAAGGATTGGTATAACAAAAAAATAGTTTTTGTAATGGTTTGAGAATACAGGAGTTCCCAAAAATAGGTGAATGTCCTCTTCAATTACCAAGTGAATGCCTTAATGAATGGGAGGTTAGTTGCCTTTTTCATGACCATAGACCTACCCTAAGTGTGGGGTGGGCACATTTTTCACGTCATAATAAGATCATGGAAGGAGACATTTGCATCTTTGAATAGGTGGATAGCAAGAAACATAGATTTATGTTTAGAGTTCATATATATGAAAAGATAAAAAGAAAGATCATCCTCAAAGAGAGGAGGGGTAAGGCTGGCCAAAGATAAAAGATAAAATTATACAAGAAAAGATCTTCATGAGTATTGTAATAGAGAGTGTAATAGGTAAAATTTGGATAGTTGGTTTTAATTAGTTTGTGTGTATCCTCCTTTCACCTTTTACATTCAAGGACTTTGGATTGAGAGACAATGCACTATCAGGTCCTTGCTCACTTAGGAATATATGGAAGATTGGATTAGGGTGATTTGATTGCCAATTATCCTTAATTATGCTCAATTGTATATCAAAACCCTAATTAGGCAAATACGACAGTAAATAGACAAATTATTCAGAATGCTGCTATAGAGAGATGTAAAGTCACAAATGAAAGTGCACCTATTTTTGAAGTTCAGGAAGCAGAATAGTTGGGAGCTAATGAGTGAGCACCCAAGTCCAATACCTATATTTTTCTCAGAATGTAGAAACAAGATCTGCAACCCATTCCTGTTGTACCAAAGATTTTCCCGTCATAGAAATTGGAGGACTAAAGAGTGGGCGCCCTAGTCTAGGGTGCTATTTTTAGCTCTGATCTACAAATATGACACTCTATGATACCTTCCTACAACTTCACTTTTCTTGTATCTCCAACCTGTAACCTGCAATCACAAAAACTTTGGGAGGGGGTTGTGGTGTTTAGAGGCTTGCCTCAATCAAGCACCGGAGAGACATTTAAGTCTTCTAAACACCATTGTTAGATAGAGAGTGCATACCCTTGTGAGGCAGAGGTAAAATCCAAATGATAAATGCTCAAAAACACAATTGATGTCACCTTGTAGTGAAGATCTCATGGAAGGAAGAAGCTCTTCATGCCATGAGGAGATGGATGCTCAAATTTGCAAACACAAAGACATAAAACAACACAAATCTGCTCTTCCACACAACAAATGCCTTGAATCACCTTTATGATGCCAAAATCACATGATCATAATCTAGTCTACAAATGAATGCCTAAACATGCTTTTATATGCAACTACAAACATTCCCTCCAAGAATTTCGTAATGCAAACTCATAGGACCTAAATAACGGTCACAAGATGACATTTAAAATTTGGGCCTGACCCAAAATAGGGTAGGGCATGGGTGCCCAAGTCCTCCCCCCTATTTTAGTCAGGGATTAGCTTCAAGGGATCCCTCTAGGTCCCATTTGTCATAAAACCCAGGGTTCATTTCATCAGGATGTCAAGATATGATGCAAGATGTCCTAAATGCACACTAAAGACTCGGGAGATAAACCTTAAGAGGGAAAAGCCCCCAAGGGGACATTTTTTGATGTTACATTTAGCCCCCACTTTAATGTATGTATAAATGTGAGGCCAATACAAGCATTAAAGTACAATCAACAAATAGAGCAAACACATCAAGCACAGAGAAGACACACCAATCACAGAGAAGACAACAACAAGGATGCAAAACATGGAGAAGATAGTTACAGTCATGCAAAACATAGAGAAGACAACACTGAAGACACGCAAAGCATAGTGAATACATTGAATGCATAGAAGATAGAGATGATTTATTTTCTTTTCTTTTTCTCATATAAATGAAATGCAAATACAAGTACTAGAAAATAAACACACCTCCCATAATGCAAGAAGCACTCATCGTGCTAGTCTTTAAATTGCATATATGGGGCAATGCACATGCAAGATAGGCCAAACCTCCCAAAATGCAGGAAGAACTCATTGCGTTGGTCTTTAGACTGCATATGGGGTAGCAGACACACCAAACAAATCAAGCATGCCAAACACACACACTTTGAAGACACAGAGAAAACACGACAGACAAGCAATGGAGTGTTTTCCTATTTCTAGGCTCATCACCATCTCAGGCACATTACAAGCACACATTGATGATTGGGATTCACCACAACAATCACCAAAAACATGCTTAAGGGTTGAGTTAGTCACAGACCCACTCCCTGCCTTCGTAGAGGACTTTTGAAAATGATAGGATGTGTAATCTGCTCTGAGAAATACACCATCCCCACCTCTGCAGAGGGCTTAAGATGATTGATTGATTGATTGATTAATTGATTGCAAACAAACTCAAAATGTAGGAAGCACTCATCATGCTAGTCTTTAAACTGCATCTAAGGACAAGCACATTGCTAACATCCACAACAGATAGCTTACCTTATATATGTCCCCACCTTAAGGTGGTTGATATCAGGTATTGATATCAAGCACATTAAGGTAGGAAGAAAACACACAAGGGAACACGAGCTCTTGCAAAGCCCATGCCCCCTAGAGGTGACATGTACTTTATGATTGCCAAATGTTCCCACAAACACATCCCTGCAAGAAACATGTTAGTGTTCACATAATCATGATAAACAACAATGCATATGAAATCTAAGGAATGCAAGATTCAAGATAGACAGTGCATGGAGAAGCAGTATTGTTATGGTTTGTAAATGAGATAGAATACCAGCAAAATCACTACATAGGAAGAATGGAGTGCTTCTACTAGCCAAGCGTCGGATAATATATTACAACCCCATCATCATTTTAGGAACTAAGTCCAATTTTTGATTTCTCATTAAAGGGACGCTAGGTCCACATCAATATAAATATTTTTTCATCATCCACCCACTAGATAGAAACACTAGAGGAAGGGAAACAATAAATAAGAGAGGAGAAACCAGTGTCTTAGGGATAGTCACGTAGGAGGGTGCCCCCAAGTCACCAACCGCAATGCTATGTCTGTAAGACACAAAACACAACAATGAAATCAAAGAGAGAGGAAATATAGAAGAATGATGATACAAATAGAAGAAGGTCAAAATAGAGGTAGTCAAATGGTATCCCTGACCTTACGAGAGAATTAGGGGTCATCCCAGGAGGCCTAAACAACACATAACACATCACAGGAGAAGGACATCACGAGAGAGATAAAGGGTTAGAAATACTTACCTGTAAGGACTGCCAAGCTAGCAGTTGTCCTCAAGCAAATCATCATCATCCTCCCACTCCCTAATGTTAGAGGAAAGTGGGACATAAGGTAACATAGCCCAATTCATGTCTTTGTCTTCAGGTTGCTCATTTGTAGGATCATCTTTGTTTGGTTCAATATTTGGATCAATGTTTTCTTATTGAGATGCAAGGTTTATGGCATAAGCTTGTCTTCTTCTCCTTCTTTCTCTTTCTTTTCTATTTCTTTTTCTCTTACCACTTATCTCTTGTAAGATAGGGCTTTGCTCTTTCATAGGTTTTTGCAATTTAGAAGAAGAAGAAGCACCAAGAGAAAATCTCATTTGTCTAGGTAGAATGTTTTGTAGTTGACAATGACCCCCTGATCCTTGTAAGGATGTCAGGGGAGGAACCTCAACATAGGGACCTTGTCCTTTTGGTCTAGGGTTCTCTTTAAATGTGGGTTTCTTGTCTTTTGTTATTTCTTGTATAGAAGGACCGGCCATTGGATGTAAGAGTTTTTCTTTGTAATTTCTATAGCTCAAGAAGTTAAAGTCTGTTCGTAGCTCTGGTTCCTTTTCAGATTTGTCCCAAAAGTAATCTAATGTGCAATGTTTTCTTGTAACCAAAGGTTTATACTTATTGCAGGATATAGTAAGCACTTGTCCATTGAAGGGAAATTTTACACAATTGTGAATTGTTGAGGGGATGAATTTCATAGAATTTAACCATGAATGTCCAAGTTTTATATGAAATAAATCAAAAACATGGACAACATCAAACCATTGTTCTACATGTTTCTCAAATATAGTTACCAACCATGATATCTTACACAAAGGGTTTACAAAGGTTCCCTTATGTGTTTTGATCACCATATCCGAAGGGTCATAAGATCCTTGCATCAAGTTTTGCACATAGAGGAATTCTTTAGTAGCTACATTAGTCATGCAATTAGGATCAACAATGGTTCCATCCACAGGGTTTCCCATTATTTTCACAGTGATGTAAAGAGGTCCTTTAGTGTCTCCAATTGTTCTATCATGAGGTGTAAACATAATTTCAGGTTCAGGGACCTTTCTTTTCATGTAAGGCCTAGGAGGGAACCTATTGTTGTTGTTGAAATTAGAAGCCATATGTATATGCTCAAATCAATGCAAGATTAGATTTTAGAAGTTTTCCAAAAGTATGCAAGAGACAAGTGCAAAACTATATGCAAAAATGACCTAAATGCTTGATTTTTTGTACTTTTTCAATACAAATAAATGAAAGAAAGGGAGTTGTAAGGATTTTGATCAGGGGCAGAAAATACTATGTCTATTCTCAGTCCAACACAACAATAATATCCTTCATAACACTCTTTTTATGCAAACCTAGGATGATGACTAGTCAAAAGCTAGTGAAAATCAGGGATAACTTTAAGAACCCCCCCCCCCCCCCCCCCCGGAGAAGGTGTATAAACCTGGTGAATTGTTTATACTTCCCGAGAAAAATATTAATTTTATTGGCAAATTTTTTCATTTTTTCGAGAAAAAAAATCTTATTTGGCGAATCTTTTGTAATCGCTAGAGGTCTATGGAAAATCCTGGTGAATTGTAATTTTTTTAAAACTAATAAAATATTTTCATTGGTGATTAAAACCTATTTTCAAACCAATAAAATATTTTTATTGGCAAATTAAAACCTATTTTCAAACCAGTAAAATATTTCTGAGGGTGAATTAAACCTATTTTCTAAAAAAGAAAATATTTTTGCTGGTGATTAAAATCTAATTTCAAACCAAAAAATATAATTTCATGGGCGAATTAAACCAATTTTCAAAGCAATAAAAAAAATCATTGGCAAATTTAAATATAGTTTCAAACCAAGAAAAATTAGTGTGGCAAAAAAATCATTTGTTCTATTCCGGGACAAATTTTACACATCAAAATTCCTTCATAAAGTGTCTGGAATGGGGACAAGTGTCAACATATTTATTATGTCTGAAGCAAGATGTCAGCACAAAATAATATAACAGACGACCGTTTGATGATTTTTTGATGGACAGTTGTAGTTACATTCTGGAAGAAAATATCTGAAACACTAGACTGGCAACTTCAAGCCTCTGGAATAACACTTGAACTGTTAGATTTCCAAATATCAACGGTTGACATTTCATATGAGAAACCCTCTGCGTAATCTTATGTTGACTTGCTACCTCTGGTTGCCAATTGTCTAAGTTGAAACCTGAGCCACCAAAACTATGTTGTTTACCAGCCCCTTATACCTAATCTTGTCAATCACCACTTGGTGGGGAATGGGTTAACCTAGCAGGCTAGTAGGGTCCACTTTTTAAATGCTTTAGAAAATATTTCAAAGCTGAAAGCAACCCTAAGAGACTTAAAGGGTGAGCTATTATAGATTTAATTAGGACACATGGGAAATTCCTCAGCAAGATGTTTTAATCTTAGCCATCCAATGTTGAAGAATTTAAGCAGACAGTGGATGGCTTGAGAAGTTAATATGCAAGTAGGTTATCGGTCAGTTAAGTTATGACTTCATGTCCTAATATTCGTAAGTTGACCAACCCCTTAATCTAGGATTCTAGATGTTACCTGCTGTCGTCGGTTGCAGGAAGGGCACATGAGGAATCTATCAGGAGAGAATATTCATTACGCAACTACGATAGAATGACACATGTCAAAGAATCTAAGATGGCATCCTATCCCACTAAAGACCCTACATCAACTAAAAGCTTGATCCAATAGTTGCGCATCATCGCAAGGAGAATCTCACAGGATGGAATCTGCACTGTGCGGTCATGACATGGCGACATGTGGCATTCTCTTGTTTGAGAAGTGAGAGGCCGACACATGGAGGCTAAGGCACGCTGGTGTGGGTTAAGTAAGAGGTGGGCCATCACAGGCTGTTACACTATGAGGTGCTACCACGCATCTGACCCGTACAAAAGATTAAAGACTTGATCCAACGGTTGTGCATCATCGCAAGGTGAATCTCACAAGATAGAATATGTGCTACATGGTCGTGACATGTGGTACTCTTGTTTGAGAAGTGAAAGGTAGGCATGTGGGGACTAAGGCGCACCGACGCAGGGTAGGTAAGAGGTGGGCTATTACAGGCTATTACGCTGCAAGGTGCTGCCACGTATCTGACCCGTACAAAAGGTGACATGTTTCGATTGGTGACGAAGATTGTCAAATCTAGTCAGCTAATCAGGACCATGGATTTTAGAATGTAAGGAAAAGATCAATGGCCCAGATTCAAACTTTCAAAAGAGAAAGATTTCCAAGTGCTTGCGGCACGAACTTCATTAATACAAAGAATTGTGCAAGAATTCAAGAATTAAGATATTCTCAAGAGTGCGACTGCATTTAGAGTGAAGAAATCATCAGAACGAGCATGAAAAAGTGATCTCAAGCTTCTGCAAGTGCTAAAAATCAGCAAGTAACTACTAACTGTTCTCCTTTGTGCCTAGTTTTTCCAACTATAAGGTTAATTCTTAAGCTTTTAGGGTCATTTTCAACCATAAAAACCCTAAGCTACCTTCAAAAAAGAAAAATGAGTCAGTCAGGCTAGCCTTCCACTTCAAAACAAAGCTTAGATGAGGATCTTATGATGTAACTCCCTGGTTCCGCTAGATCACCTTTGAAATTGCATGGCCCAGGCGGACCCAAGGATAAATTTCTTGACTACTGCTATAAATTCTAAGACACCATATTACCTGTCCCAGGTTGGATCCTCTTTGAGCATTGGCATAAGAGGATGAACTATAAGGCCCCTATCTATCATGCCTAGAGATATGATTTATCCAAGCTCATTTGTTCCAATGTTTTCCCCAACCCTGATTTAATTAGGTCAACAACATTAAGGTATGATCCAGCCACTAGGACAGTAATAGCTGGAAATGGTATAAAATTTATCAAGCTTACCAAAGAATACATTGCCATTGTATTCAACTTGGACCCTACAGCTAGCAAATAAATTGACCTCAGGGCTTTCAAGAAAAAAAACCAAATTGTGAAACGACATTATAGGGAATATACCTTACCAAAGCACATGCCAAGAGGTGTTGGTGGGAAATTGGTAAAGAATTCAAATGATGAGAAGGAGCTTTTTCATTGTAGTATGTTTAATGAATATTTTGTCAAAACCTATCACAGTTTGTGTCAAGTATTAGGCAGAGATGCTTCAGATAGAATGTCTATTTCTTTGATGATGATGGCTGTTGATATTCAGAACCCAGATGTCAAGGAACCATATGATTATGCCACTTTCATAGCTGACCATATGCATGATCAGATGACAAAGATAAAAAATAATTTGCCTAAACCAGATGTCCATGTTGAATTCACATGGTACTCCTTGTTGTGCCATATGTACTTATTTGCTTTATCAGGGATGTGGCACCAGAATCTACATTTCAAGGTTTCAGATGCTCAAGGGAACAAGCTACCAGTGCAAGTATGAACATGTATGCTAGATATGAACTGTGTCATAGCAGATTATGTCATCTTTGAAGAATATTTTGTGAGGAGAATCCTTGGATTTTTTGAGCTAGAGGTTGAAAGGTTGCATCCTGATGTATTGGATTTCTTACGACCTATGGACAGGACTCCCCACCTTGGAATTGATCACAATTGGGGTGATTGGTTCTATCATGAGCATACTACTTGCATAAGGGTCTATGGATGCCAGACTGTACCTCACATACTACCCAAATATGTGCCAAAGAGGGTGGCATTTTTAGAAGTTATAAGGTAGTTAAATGATTCTAACAAGGAGCACTTTAGGAACTGCAAGAAAGGTTCATTCTTCCCTTCTTCCATCAAATTTTGTGATTTCATGATCCCTGATAAGAGTGGGTTGGACCAAATTTATTTAGTTATGAAATGTTTTGGAATGTATTTTGAACAACCAAGGTATTTTGACCCTGAGGGCTTCATCAGCAAAACCAGAGCCACCAAGGGAAGGCTCAAGTACTTTCATCAGGTGGATTACAATGAGGACATTGCCAGGAATTGTTTTAGAATGAGTTATGTCCACCACTTGAGGATCAAGTGGGATACTATCATGGCCAATGAGAAGAGGAAGCAAAACATGAATCCTGCATATCCAGGTGCATTTGTAGAAGTGCAAAATCCAATCGAGAGAATTGAGAAAATGCTGGATAATGTAGAACAATTGATTGCCTTTACCCCTGCAGGAGAACAAAGATATGCTTATGAGCCTGGCAGCTCAAGTGGAGAGTATGAAGCAAAGAGGGAATCAATTGGCCCCTCCCTTGCCAAAAGGACCAAGATTATTGATTTGGAGAACCCAGAGCAAATAGAGGTGGTTGGCCTAGAAGGGGAGGAGGAACATGCACAAGAAACTGACTGTCATTCACTCGATAGATTGAGATTTTATTCATCCCCAGAGAATAGGACAGTGAGAGTAATGAGGAACCCTACTGTTGATATTGAAGATGTTAGGGTGATGGCCTGTGACAAGTTTATGGAGGATGATGAATTTGTCAACACTCCTGAATTTAGGAGCTATGTTTTGAAAGTGAGGAGTGAGGAATTTTAGAAGAAAATTAAAGATGCCAAGGCTGGAGTAGACCCAAAGGAGTATGATGATATTACTCAGAGGGTCCTAAAAGAAGTACATCAATCTATAAGTGCAATGACTCCAGAGGAAGGGAGAGCACTGGTGGCAAAAACTAATATTCTGCTTCTCCCTCACTGGACTCTATTAGATGCCATTGCATTTGATACAATCACAAGAGATGATTCAGATGTCACAAGGGAATAGATTGAAAAGGCCCTCTCTGGTGCAGCCTTCAACCCTAAATTCAAAACATTGGCAATATGGGCTCTAGCCCCAAACAACAAAAAGCCTAGGGTTCAATTAGGAGAACTAATAGGGGATGCAATAATAAAAAGAGTATTTGATACCCCTACTCCTCAGGTTGTAAGCCTAAATGTATAGAATGCACAATTTGTAGAAGCAACTGCTAACAAATTGCAAAAGGATTATAATCAACTGCAACTTGCTTATTCTAAGGTAGTTACAGAGATAAACATGTTGAAGTAGCAGCTGTCAATATTGGGAGCCAGTACTTCAGCCCCTCCTCTAGTGACCCCAACTGCAGAATCTCTTCCAGTGGATACAGAGCCTCTCCTTGTAGAGATTAGAGAGTTGAAGGAGGATAACAGGAGATTGAAGGAAGAAAAGGATAACAAGGTTAAAGAGGTGGTCATCAACTTGATCAAGAATAGGGTGACAAACATTTTGACTAGAGTTGAGGAAACTTGGAAATCCTACTCACAGTTGAGACCAGGCTATGCAAAGCATGAGTCTGACAAATAGAGACTATTGAGATTAAAAGAAAAGTGGTTACATAGAACTAAACAAGTCAAATAATTTCTGAGGTGTGCCAGGTATGATACCGATGGACCTCCTGACCTAATTTCGGTGTTTAACATGTTGAAGGATTTTCAGAATGTGGCCAGTTTCCAGTCAAAATTTGATTCAGTTGTGAAAGAGAGGTTATAGGGTTTTGAAAGGTTGGATGCTAAGTGGTCACCTCCCATCTTGGAGGGTGATGGTAAAATAAAAGACTTGGACAAGTGGATAAAGGAGCTGGTAGACACTATTTATCAATTAATTCCCACTTGTTGTGATGCAATTGCAAGTGATCCAACTATGCAAGTACTGAGCTCATTGTTGGAGAAACTACACACTCTTGAAAGGGGTTTTAATGTATTATGTAAACAAGTAAATACTATCCTGGATGCCAAGTATGTCAGCCATAATGGCAAGATTGTAGAAATACTTTCATTCCCTTGGCCGTCAGACGGGACATACGGTGAGTGGAAGGACAGATATGGAACTAAGGATTGACAAGCTTTTATTCTCTGTATCTATTTTGATGATTATTGTACTATTCATTTATTGAATATATTTGATCTGAGATGACTTTTGTTGAAATTAGAACAAAAAGAATTACTCCCTCTTTTTATAGTATTTATTATTAGTTAAAAGTTTAAAATTTATTGTATATAAAATTGGTCAGATCTTACACATCAATTTACAAATATTGTGCTCCTATTAATTCAAAATTGGTGACATGTGTCATGGATTGCATATGATGTACAACTACGTGGAACATAGCTTGGAAACACTATTAACTTATTAAGTATTATCTATATACTTATTACTTACGTCAAATCAAGCACAAATATTTGCATGTAGATTAAATTCACTTAAATTCACTTGAAAAGATATATCAAATCACTTAAATATTGGAACACTTGGAAAGATATCCAAACGCTTCAAAGCCCAGTGCCATTAATGAAGCTTGGTTCTATTTAATGGAGCCCAACGCCTCATAGTCATACCAAAGTTTGAAGCTAACTTATTTCTTAACAAAGAAAATGGATACACAAATTTGCCTTATAGCACTACGAAGGAAAATTACTTTCTTGGGTTACATAACAGACTCGAGGCTTAGAGCTATAACGAAGCCTCATAGAATTGTCTGTTTGCACTTCCTAGAGTTGGATGCCGTTAAAATGGTTCTTGGGAGGGACTTTTTAATAGATAGTAATAGATACCATGTGAATTCTGACATAGCCTCTTGGTTCTTGGCATCATTGCTAGACCTTGGAGATGTGAAGGCATAAATTCTCAAACTATTGCGAGAAATTTTCAAGGCAATGATTTTGAGGCAGTTGTTGGGTTAGAGATGGGTGTGGGGATTCCGCGGTCTTTTGACCTACCAATGGTGTTACTTGGGGGAGAGATGGTTTTGGGGATTCAACGGCTTCCCTTTCTATTGAACGTGACAAATGTGTTGGTGATTGTTTTGATGCAATCATAACAATAAGTTAAAATTCACATATAATGAATTGAAACTATACTTGAAAGATAAGAAGGAATCATTTAAGACTCAACTAATCCCAAGTCTACAATGGTTCGGTTGGTCAAGTTCAGTTGGTCAATGTGAAGCTATAATGTTCAAGGGGCCTTACGTAGTTTAGAGTTTCTTTGTGGTTTACTAGACTAAGATTATGCAAATGATCATGAGATATGTCAATACTTTCATTCCTTTGCACTAGAGTCTACCATGCAATTGTGTATATTCTTCCCACACAATCTAACAGTTAACAAGAAAGGGGGAGTATCCCTCTTATCCGCATGTATTACTACATTGGTATTGGAAGGCTACTCAAATTTCTTATTCTTCTCTTTAGGTGGTGAATCTCTATTAGGAATAGTTATATCAGCAGACACCTCGTTTGTCATGGATGTATCTAGGGATTTTATAAAAGCATTTCTGATCCCTGGGGTCTTTAATAATTCATTTAGAGGTATACTGACCTTAATTTTCTTTATTTCCTCTGACAAGTAACTGATTAACCTTGTTGTCTCTATTGCTTTAGTTTTACTTGTTTGATCCTTTTGTATTGCTGTTCCATTATCTGTGTGCTGATTAGCTTTAAGTGTGGCAGGATTGTTGCTAGCATTTTGATCTGGGGGTGTATTGATGTTATTCAGAGGAATGGAAGTGGTAAAAGGCCCTCCTGGCCTAGGGTTGTTCCTCAAATTGTAAGTATGGCTTTTATTTGTCTGTTGAAAGGCCTGCACCTCGTTTGTTTCATTTAATATCTCCTTTTCAGATTCAAAGGGAAACTGAAAAGCATTTAACACAAAGGATGATTTAGGATAAAGATTCTCACAATAGTATGGTTCATCTTCCAGCAATTCATCCTCTTTCTCTTCTGCAGTTGCAAAGGTAAACGTTTCTAAGACTAGTGCTGTGTCATATCCAGAGGGTACTACCTCATTACCCTTGGGAATGAGAAATTTAGAGGTAGGAGGTTGCACATCTATGTTGAAAATGCTAGCTGCCAAGTGGAACTGTGGACAATCGTGCTCAGCATGGGCATTGGTATTGTGAAATTTGCACCAATTTTTGGGTGCTGTACTGGCCATTTGTATGCTAGTCGTTTGTTTTGCATCATGATTATCTATATTCTCAAAAGGAGAAGCTAGAGTACCGTTGTTGGGCCCAGTTTTCCATGTCTTGGGTGGCCTAGGTTGATTCTGATTTCTGTTATTATTGCCCCAGGTCCTATTATCTATCACTGGCCCTCTATTTTGCATTGGTTGCCCCTGGCTGGGGCCTTGATACTAATTATAGTTTTGGTTCTGATTGTTTTGCTGATTTTGATTGAAACTATAGTTCTGATTTTGGCCTTGGTTGTGATTTTGATGTTGATTGTAGTTTTGGTTGCCTCTTCCATAGAGGTTCTCATTTCTTAGTTGTGTCACTTCTGTGGTTAACCTTTTCAAATGTGCAGTGATCTCTTTGATTTCTTCCCTATCCTCTTGTGCTTTTGCCATAGTTGTATCCCTAGGAGGTTGGAAGAAAGGCTGACCATTGTTTTGACTGTTATTGGAAGTGCTAGCCGTGTAAGGAGTTATAGCTTGGATTGGGGTAGGACTATACACAAGTGTGTAAGAAGGAACCGGATTTAATAGTGGAGTGTGTTGCATAGAGGTTCCATTCCATGGTTGCGCCTGATTCTGCACCCCAAAACTTCCTCCATTAACAAATGGGTCATAAGTTGCATGCCTCATCTCTTGGTTTACTAAGGCTGCCCCTTTATAGGCTTTGGATATTGAATCTATGTCAGGTTTTCTTTTGACAAACATGGCAGTTAAAGGATCCAAGGCAGCATAGTACATAGCCAACAAGGGATCATCATCTATGGTATAAGGGGCTACCAGCCTAGAATAGGCCTTTTGAAATCTGTCGTTGAAATTATCAATCAGCTCTCCCTCACCATGTTTTATAGCAGCCAATTTATGATACAAAGCACAAGGGTCAATGGGTCCCCTAAATCTTGACAGAAATGCTTCTTCCATAAGCGGCCAGGAAGAAATGTAACTGTTGGGCAAGTTTACATACCAGCTAGAGGCTTGCTCATTAAAGGTGTAGGGAAACAATCTACACACCACATCCTCGTGCTCTAACCTAGCTCTAAAACATGCTTCCTTAAATATTCTAATATGATCTTCTGGGTCCTGATGCAACTGGTATTTGGGACATATCTTTTCTAGATTTTTAGGCATCTCATGATAATCATTGAAGAGTATGGGAGAATTGACATCGAAATAAGCCATTGCAGGTGTTTGACCTTGACCTGAACTTGTAGGAATACCTGGATTGATTGGTGGATTAGGATTTACAAGAGGATTGAGACCTCCAGGAGTGCCTGAACTAAGATTTAAAGATCTGAACAGGGATCTGTCAGGACTCACAATACTACAGATGTTAAAAGGTGACCCAGGTGGTGTTCCAGATGAACTTCCAGCTTGCGATATTTTTGGATTCCAAATTAAAAGGTTCCTACCTCGCCTTGTATCAGGTAGTTGCACAAATATATCCTCTGAACCTGATTTAGACCTAGTCACTCTATTACTGTTATTAGCCAGTTTGAAATAAACTCTAACTTAGAAAGGCCCTCCTTCTAGCACCAAAAAACTGTTGGTGATTATTTTGATGCAATCATAACAATAAGTTAAAATTCACATATCATGAACTGAAACTATACTTGAAAGATAAGAAGGAATCATTTAAGACTCAACTAATCCCAAGTCTACAATGGTTTGTTTGGTCAAGTTCAGTTGGTCAATGTGAAGCTGTAATGTTCAAGGGGCCTTACGTAGTTTAGAGTTTCTTTGTGGTTTACTGGACTAAGATTATGCAAATGATCATGAGATATGTCAATACTTTCATTCCTTTGCATAAAAGTGTTACTAAGCTGTAAGTTTTAGATGGTTTTCTTGAATTATTGCAGCTTTGTCCTTTATACATTTATGAAAAAACTGTCTACCTTAAACTCTGTTATGCATGCTTCTTCAAATTTGAGACAATTTCCTTTAGATTTCTACATTTTCAGCTAAATATTTTAGATGGGTTGGGAAAAGTTAGAAAGATCTAATTTATACCTTATTTACTCTATCAAAGGATCTAATTATTCTGTTATGCACTATGTAAATACCACAGTAATTTGATCAAATCCACAGTAAAAACCTTAAATGCAAGTTCTGAGCATTTTCACAAACATACATTCAAAATTGCAAGCTCTCAAAGATAATATTTCAAAACACAAAGAAGAGCAGGAGAACACTCAGAAGATAGATGCAGAACTCCAGATTCTATTGTATTAGAAACAAATAGTCATACATGATTTACAATGTAGGAATGACTCTTAGTTTCATTGATCAAACTACAGAGAACTTACAAGCTTTACAGATACAGTAAGGAAGCCAGACATTCCACGCACACCTTACTGTAGACAAACAAGCGACCTCCTTCTTCTACTTCTAAACTAAACTAAGCTAACTTGCTATGTGTTTCTAAAAATCCTTGTTGTAAAGTATTACAGTGCAGAGAGGCACAATATAAAGACTTTCTGATTGTCCTCACTACAGCAAAAAAACCCTAACTAGACCCCTGGTTCAAACCCCTAGTTACAGCAATAATTCAGATGAACCAATCCTGAGCAGTGTCAAATCTGGGCGAAATATTGCCCCTTCTGAGAAGCTTTGGCAGCTCAGCAATAAATTCTATTTGTTTGTTGTAGTAGTACCTTCAGCTGCAACCATGTCCTGTATTTGAATGGCCTTGACTTCTTTGCACCTCGTCTTTACTTCCTGCTCCTGAGATCAAATTTTCTTCTCCCATGAGGTCACTGTGATCAAGTTCCAGCTGCTTCCTCAACTGCAAGCCTGCAAGACAAGACAAGCAATAAGTATTACATTTATCAAATAAACAGCAGGAAACTCAAAATACTGTTTCAATCAAGGTGACTGTGCAAAAATGTGGAAATCTGGCTCAGAAAACCCTCAAAATGCGCTCAAAATATACACAGATTGCCCAAAACCAAACGGGTCAACCATCGCTGACCAGAAAAATGCCACGGGCACCAAAAATGTGTTTTAAAATTCCCACCGCTTCATCCATTCCTGCCCATCAGCATGATAATCACCATCGGCGGATCCAAAAAATACTTGGGTGATGTTCGTTATTTGGCCGATGGCCTTTCTCGTTATTTCCTCCTTATTACTTTCCATCGGCATAAGTCTGTACTATCGGCGAGCCTCAAAATTCCTTCGTCGATCATTCTCTTCCATCGATGCTTCTTCGTTACTCTCCATCGGTGCGAGGTTTGCCTATCGGCAAGCCCAAAATTTCCTTCACCGATCACGTTTACTATGTCGATACCCTTGTATTGGCGAGAGTGTTGCTGATGTCTTATTGGCCTTCGTTTCCTTCTCATCAGTGATTGATTCACCATCGACGAACTCTAAATCTTCTTTGCCGATCATTATTGTTAGGCCGATGGCCCCCTTTGCTTTGTTATTTCTTCCATCGGCAAGAGAATCGCCATCGGCGAACTCACAAATTTCTTCGCTTATTTTCACTGTTTCATCGATGTCATTCGTCAGTGAGACTCTTACTGACAACCCTTCATATCATCCTCCTTACTTCCATCGCCTTGACCTTGCCCATTGGCAAAGGTCCAAACGCTTGCACCGATCTATATTGCTTGGCCGATGACCTCCCATCGGCGAGAGATTATACCATCGGTGGGCTCTAAACTTCTTCCGCCGATGACTTACCTTATACCAATGCTCTTTCGTTGTTCTCCATCGGCGTGAGATCACCCATCGGTGACTCACAAACTCCTCCTTCTGATGGCATTACCTCGGCAGATGGCCTTTATCGGCGTAAGTGCTGCCGATATCGCCCCCCCATGCTCTATCGACGAGAGCCCCTTATATCGGCGAAGGCCAGAAAAACTTGGCCGATGACTACCACTATACCAATAGCCCTTGGCTATCGGTGAGACCATACCCTTTGGCACGATGAATTCAAACTCGGCCAATGCTCTATGTTACGCCGATCACTATTATTTCAGCCACAGGCTTACCAAAGCCTTTGAACCTGAACTATTGAACCCTGCCACTATCGGCATGACTCCTGCTGATCTCCCTTTCGTTTATGCTTTATCGGTGAGAGATTCCACTTCAGTGGAACACTTCAAGGCCCCACTGATGGCAACTGTTATGCTGATAGCCCTTGTCTTGAACCCAAACCCCGAACTAATGAACCATCGAACCATTGAACCCCGCCACTATCGGCATGACTCCTGTCGATCTCCCTTTTGAACCCCGAACCATTAAACCATCGAACCATTGAACCCTGCCATAAGGTTCAAGCAAAAGGTTCAATGGGGCAGTTCAACGATACACAGCGACTGTTAAAAGAAAATGAACCCCACCAACTTCGAACCATTGAACCTTCTAAAAAGGTTCAAGCGGATGGTTCAACGTTGGAATATAGAATAACAGTCCGGCCTCCTTTATATTTTTGAACATGCCAAACCCTTTTGAACCCCGAACCATTGAACCATCGAACCAAGGTTCAATGCGCAAGTTCAACGCGTAGGTTCAAACCTGCGAAAAAACAATTCCAATGAATAAGTAATGGCGATTAAAGTGTTAGATGTATCTTTCTTCAAACAGACAGTTAAATGTAAGATACAGAGTGGAACCCAGACAAAATTGCCCACGACCCGGAACTACTAAGTATGAATTTTTTCGAAATTTAAAACGAATGCCAACAAGAAAAGAAGGCAAACAACTGACTGTTTATCATGCAAAACCTGATAGTACATTTTACCTAAATGATCATAACTTGCAAAATATTATGAATTTTAAGATGGTTCAAAAAGCAACCCTGGCTCATTTTTCACAAGGAATCCAACCATATTATGCAATGGTATTGAAAATGCAATTTTCTATATTTTAAACAAAGTTTGCAAATCTGACTCTCTTTTCCCTTTACCACTAGACAGAACAAACACAAGCAGAAGCAAAAAAAGCAAAGCAACAGCAGGGGTCCTCATTTTGCTGAGGAGCAAAATGGGGCGTGTTGTGAACATCACAACAACTAGCAACCAAACAGAACAACTAAATTCAGAGTGTTCAAGAAAAATCAATGAAATGAATTCATAACCTCCAACTATCCCTCCTGCAAATTGCTATTTAGCTTGAGACTTAAGGTATTCAATAAGGGTGCATGAATTTCTATTTTCAGTTTAATTGTGTGCACATGATTAATTATCCTCATCTTGAAGATCAGTTGAACAAACCAGTGACTGACATTAGCCTACGTCGGTGAGGATATTCCCTCATAGCCGACCGGATAGAGCCTTGCTGCCAACGAGCGTCTGTAGCCCTGGCAAGGTTATCGTTACAATTCTCCTAAGTAGAGCCCCACTGCCAGCGAGCGTCTATAGCCCCGGTAGAGTTACTTAGATGGCTTAATCCAGATTTTCAGTATAATCCATTTTATTTATTTATTTCTTTATTTTCTAATTTTGAAAGATTTCACAAGATATAGCAATTTGTAACTTCATGATGCAAGGAGTGGACACTTGCTGAAATTAAGCTGAGAATTGTAATGGTAGCAAGGGTAACCTCTAATTTTTCACCTAATATCTACACTGGTAGGTTCAACAAACCCAAGGATTTTAGGTGTGTCATCGTGAGAAACTTGCTTTGAATTCTCAATCACATTTATTGAACACAAAACTTCAAAAGACAAATAACTCTCTACATTCATGACAGTGACAAGTTATGTTGTAAATTGCAAATGGTTAATTTGAATATCCTGAATTTATATTGTTTTGAATGGTTGCTAATTTTGCTCCTTAATACTCTAAAGTAAAACAAAGATCCCTGCTGAGGAGACAACCCACAAACCAAACAAACAGGCTGTACACAAAGCAAAAAAGCAGAAAAACTGTACAAACAAAACAAAACAAACAGCAAGAAATAGAAAACAACAACATACAGAAGACAAACTGTACAAACAGCCAACCAAAAAAGAAAACAGCAAAAAAGAACTGTACATTACTTACAACACTTTACATCAAAATGGACTGCCCTTGACCTCAAGCCTGGAAGTAGTGTTTCAAATGCTGGCCATTAACTGGTAATGGCACATCTTCTCCAGTCAAGGTCTTAAGTCTGAATGTGTTATCTCCTATTATTTCTGATACTTGTAATGGACCCAGCCACAATTTATCAAATTTTCCATGGCTTCCTTTCTTTTCATGTGCTTTGTCCCAGCACAGCACTAAGTCTGATATCCTAAATGTTTTGACTTTTGCCCTTTTATCAAACCACGTCTTAACAACCACTTGGTGTTTGGCAAACTTCTCGATGGCTTGACCTCTTTTCTCATCTAGTTGTAGCATTTGTACTATTCTGGCTTCCCTATGGTTATCAAAGCCTAGATACTCATTAGCAAACTTCCAGGTTGGTATTCTCAGATTTACTGGAAGTATGGGATCAGTCCCATAAACTAAATGATAAGGTGTACTACCTAAAGCTGTTTTAAACTTGGTCCTATCTACCCATAATGCATATCTTAACAGGGTATTCCACTCTCTAGGACTTTTGGCAATTAACCTCTTGATTATATCTAATCAAATTTTGTTTGTTGATTCAGCCAGCCCATTACCTTGAGGGTAATAATTCAAAGAAAACCTTAAAATGATCCCATATTCAAATGCCCATTTAGAAAACTTTAAAGAAGAGAAAGCAGGGCCATTGTCACATACCAATGAATAGGGAATTCCAAACCTGGTGATGATGTTTTCTTCAAGAAACTTGATAACTACCTCAGTCATGGAAAATTTGCAGCAGGTGGCCTCAGTCCACCTTGTACAATAGTCTGTTACCGTCAGTATATATTTGTGTCCTGCAGAAGATGGGGGATTGATGACTCCAATAAAATCCAAGCCCCACTGTGCAAACGGTCTGGATTCGATCACAGGTTGTAGTGGATTGGCCTGATTTCTCCCCTTGTCTGCGGTAGTCTGATAGATGTGGCAACTTCTGATGTGACTCTTGGTGTCTTTGAACATTGTGGGCCAGTAATAGCCCACCCTCAGTATTTTGTGTGTTGTGGCTAAATGGGAACCATGGCCGGTTCCGTACTTGTCATGTAGTTCTGTCAACACTTTATTAGCTTTAGCTCTGTTTATGCATCTCAGATAAATTCGATCATGGTTCTTCCTGAATAGAAGACCTCCTTGCACCATATAATTTTGTGTCTTAATCTTCAAAGCTCTTCTCTGAGAAGCCTTCATCCTGTTTGGGTACTTTCCAGCTATCAAGAAGGTGTTAAATCATCATACCAGCCTGATGCGCTCTGGGAATTCAATACATATTGCTGTTTTATCAGATCTGGATCTGTATTTGCTATTTTCTGCACCAACGCCTGCCCTCTGACCAGCTTCATGGGAATAATTTCTATGTTGAATTCTTGCAGCGTGGTGATCCACTTGGCTTTTTTTTCTCCAGGCTCGTTTTGCATCAGCAACATCTTTACTGCTGTGTCTGGCACTATGGCTTTGACCTGGCTGCGTAGAATGTAGTGTCTAAATTTTTTAACAGCCTTTACTAATGCGGATGCCTGCCTCTCGGTGTCTAGATACCTCAGCTGTGCATCCTTCAGAGGCGCGATCATAAATGCTATGGGCCTCTCTTCATTGTTTTCACCTTTCTGTGTCAAGGCAACCGTGACTGAATGAGAAGATGCAAAGGAGTAGATGTAAAATGGGCTTGTGTAGTCTGGACTTGCCAATACAGGGGCATCAGAAATTGCCTCCTTAATATCTTCAAATGCGGCTCTGGCCATTGGCATCCATTCCATCTAGGCATCTTTCTTCAACATGGCATTTAACGGCTGCACGATCTCTGCAAAACCTGTTATAAACTTCCGAACAAAGTTAATTTTGCCAAAAAATGATTTCAACTCTTTCCTACTGTTTGGTATTTGCAAATTTTTTATGGATTCTATTCTATCTAGATCAATTGAAATTCCACCTTCAGAAATGACATGGCCTAATAATTTACCTTCAGTTACGCCAAATATACATTTCCTAGGATTAAGGGAAATCCCATACCTTTCACATTGTTTGAGTATTTTCCTGAGGTCTTCAGCGTGAGTGGATGCATCCTTGGAATACACAGTTAAATCGTCCATATACACAACAATGCACTTACCTGATAATCCACGGAATGCAATGTCCATGGCTCTCTGAAAAGTGGCACCTGCATTGATCAGACCAAAAGGCATTCTTCTATACGCATGATTTCCCCATTTACACGTGAAAGTGGTTTTTAATTTATCTTCTCTGTCAATTAAAACCTAGTTATAACCTGAAAAACCATCTAAAAAAGACATCATTCTCGCGCCATTTACTGCTTGCAGCACTTCGTCTATTGGGGGCAGAGGATAATTATCCTTTTCAGATGCCTTGTTTAAATTTCTAAAGTCTACGCATAACCTGATGTCTCCGTTTTTCTTCCTTATTGGTACTAAGTTAGCTACCTAGACAGAATGTCTGACTGGGAAAATTATTCTAGCAGACAGCAATTTTTTAACTTCCTCAAAGATTAGAGGCTCTAGAATGGCATTCACAGGTCTCTGTTTCTTCCTAAATGGTTTGACTTCTTTTCTCAAAGGTATTACGTGAGTTATGATGGACTCATCAAATGTTTGCAAGTCTTCATAAGTCCATGCTATGACGTGTTTATATTCTTTCAGAATGTCTAAAACTTCCTTTCTAATTTTCTCGGAGCAAACTTTCCCAATTAGTACATTTTGTGGATTTAGTTCTGTCCCTAAGTTATGTAAATCACACTTGCCCCCCTCTGTTTTGGGCAAGTCCTTTTGTCTCATTACTCCATCGAAATCAAAGATATGTTCTAATTCAATTACTCCTTTTGGTAAGAAGTTGCTTTTCAAGTTGATTATATCCTCTTCGTCCCATGTTACTTTAGGCCTTTCCTGCTCATCAATGATTTGAGCCTCAAATGCCTCATTACAAGTTAGAAAATCTATAATTTGTTGGTCCCCTCCAAATACCTGAAAGTGTGTAATGTTGTCTGGTATACTGGGCACGTTAACTAGCTCAACAGCAAATCGTCTCAATCCCGATAGTGTCAATGGTTCTAATGTACTAGCAGCAACTGCTAGCACATCTAGCCTGTGATTCAGCTCTCTGGGGATGTGCTCTATGTTAAAAGCATCAAACGAATCTGTTAAACCCCATACTCTATGTCTGTAACTAATCATTTTCTTGTAATTGCAGGCATATAGTTTCTTCACTTGTCTGACTACTAATTCAGAGTCTGAAAATACTCTGATGGCTTTCACCCTTTTCTTGATGGCCATGACAAGTCCTAAAATTAGGGCCTCGTATTCAGCAATATTGTTAGTGCAGGAAAATTGTAATCTATATGCTGCCAGATGTGATTTACCCTGAGGATCTATGAGTTCAACACCTGCACCTGCGCCCTGTTTTGATTTAGACCCATCACATTTTAACGTCCACATGCCCTCTTTACTTTTCTGACCTTTTATCTTAGCATGCATTGTCTCTTTTATTGCCTGTGGGGTGTTGTCCTGTTTATTCATGGGTTTTTCTGTTTGGTTAACTTGCATATGTGTGTTTTTAGTTTGCAACTCAGAAAGACAACTACTCTCGTCCATTATTTCTTTTACTAAATCTGGGATCAAGGTATCTATATTATCCTGAACATATTTCTGTGTTGGATCAGGATTCTCATTTTCCTCTTGTAACTCTACCTTTCCTATTAATTTTTTGTATTCATATTCAATGATGTATTTGCATATTTCACAACTTTCCTCAGAATGTTGCCTATCATGGACTCTACACCTATTTTTGTACAATTTATATTGGACTGGGAGATTGTGTTTAACGCACTCTTCCACCTCTAGTCTAATGGTATGACCAAATTTGTCTATTGCATTGTTTTCTTCATCTGAGGAATTTCCATCAGACTCAATGAATAATGCTGTCCTATTACTGACACATTTCTTTCTACTGTTTAACATCATGATCTCTTCAATCTGTACCCCATTTTTGGTAATTCTATAGACACCCGGTTCAACAACAGCATATAATATTTCATTAGTTCGATTATACTCTGTTATCATATGTTTCATTCTGGGTTCTGCCTCTATTCTGATCTGGTTTGGGATGCCTCTCCAGGGTAACCACATGTGTGAAAAGTCAGTGGCCATATATCCGTTTAATGTCTTGGACCAATCCCTACTTAACAACATTCCATAATTTACGGGTATATCCACTACTTGAATGTCAATGATTTGGCTTACCCTAGGGTCTGAAGCTAATTGTATTTGAATGTTCATGAGCTCTCCTATCACGCTAACCTCAGTCTTATCTAGTTGTGTGACAACCTTGGCAGATTTGGTGGGAGTCAGCCCGAGAGTTTTACATATTCCTAAGGGCATTACATTGGCTGAGGCACCAGAGTCTACCATGCAATTGTGTATATTCTTCCCACACAATCTAACAGTTAACAAGAAAGGGGGAGTATCCCTCTTATCCACATGTATTACTACATTGGTATTGGAAGGCTGCTCAACTTTCTTATTCTTCTCTTTAGGTGGTGAATCTCTATTAGGAACAGTTATATCAGCAGACACCTCGTTTGTCATGGATGTATCCAGGGATTTTATAAAAGCATTTCTGATCCCTGGGGTCTTCAATAATTCATTTAGAGGTATACTGACCTTAATTTTCTTTATTTCCTCTGACAAGTAACTGATTAACCTTGTTGTCTCTATTGCTTCAGTTTTACTTGTTTGATCCTTTTGTATTGCTGTTCCATTATCTGTGTGCTGATTAGCTTTAAGTGTGGCAGGATTGTTGCTAGCATTCTGATCTGGGGGTGTATTGATGTTATTCGGAGGAACGGAAGTGGTAAAAGGCCCTCCCGGCCTAGGGTTGTTCCTCAAATTGTAAGTATGGCTTTTATTTGTCTGTTGAAAGGCCTGCACCTCTTTTGTTTCATTTAATATCTCGTTTTCAGATTCAAAGGGAAACTGAAAAGCATTTAACACAAAGGCTGATTCAGGATAAAGATTCTCACAACAGTATGGTTCATCTTCCAGCAATTCATCCTCTTTCTCTTCTGCAGTTGCAAAGGTAAACATTTCTAAGACTAGTGCTGTGTCATATCCAGAGGGTACTACCTCATTACCCTTGGGAATGAGAAATTTAGAGGTAGGAGGTTGCACATCTATGTTGAAAATGCTAGCTGCCAAGTGGAACTGTGGACAGTCGTGCTCAGCATGGGCATTGGTATTGTGAAGTCTGCACCAATTTTTGGGTGCTGTACTGGCCATTTGTATGCTAGTCGTTTGTTTTGCATCATGATTATCTATATTCTCAAAAGGAGAAGCTAGAGTACCGTTGTTGGGCCCAGTGTTCCATGTCTTGGGTGGCCTAGGTTGATTCTGATTTCTGTTATTATTGCCCCAGGTCCTATTATCTATCATTGGCCCTCTGTTTTGCATTGGTTGCCCTTGGCTGGGGCCTTGATGCTGATTATAGTTTTGGTTCTGATTATTCTGCTGATTTTGATTAAAACTATAGTTCTGATTTTGGCCTTGGTTGTGATTTTGATGTTGATTGTAGTTTTGGTTGCCTCTTCCATAGAGGTTCTCATTTCTTAGTTGTGTCACTTCTGTGGTTAACCTTTTCAAATGTGCAGTGATCTCTTTGATTTCTTCCCTATCCTCTTGTGCTTTTGCCACAGTTATATCCCTAGGAGGCTGGAAGAAAGGCTGACCATTGTTTTAACTGTTATTGGAAGTGCTAGCCATGTAAGGAGTTATAGCTTGGATTGGGGTAGGACTATACACAAGTGTGTAAGAAGGAACTGGATTTAATAGTGGAGTGTGTTGCATAGAGGTTCCATTCCATGGTTGCGCCTGATTTTGCACCCCAAAACTTCCTCCATTAACAAATGGGTTATAAGTTGCATGCCTCATCTCTTGGTTTACTGAGGCTCCCTCTTTATAGGCTTTGGATATTGAATCTATGTCAGGTTTTCTTTTGACAAACATGGCAGTTAAAGGATCCAAGGCATCATAGTACATAGCCAACAAGGGATCATCATCTATGGTATAAGGGGCTACCAGCCTAGAATAGGCCTTTTGAAATCTATCGTTGAAATTATCAATCAGCTCTCCCTCACCACATTTTATAGCAGCCAATTTATGATACAAAGCACAAGGGTCAATGGGTCCCCTAAATCTTGACAGAAATGCTTCTTCCATAAGCAGCCAGGAAGAAATGTAACTGTTGGGCAAGTTTACATACCAGCTAGAGGCTTACTCATTAAAGGTGTAGGGAAACAATCTACACACCACATCCTCGTGCTCTAACCTAGCTCTAAAACATGCTTCCTTAAATATTCTAATATGATCTTCTGGGTCCTGATGCAACTGGTATTTGGGACATATATTTTCCAGATTTTTAGGCATCTCATGATAATCATTGAAGAGTATGGGAGAATTGACATCGAAATAAGCCATTGCAGGTGTTTGACCTTGACCTGAACTTGTAGGAATACCTGGATTGATTGGTGGATTAGGATTTACAGGAGGATTGAGACCTCTAGGAGTGCCTGAACCAAGATTTAAAGATCTGAACAGGGATCTGTCAGGACTCACAATACTACGGATGTTAAAAGGTGACCTCGGTGGTGTTCCAGATGAACTTCCAGCTTGCGATATTTTTGGATTCCAAATTAAAGGGTTCCTACCTCGCCTTGTATCAGGTAGTTGCACAAATATATCCTCTGAACCAGATTTAGACTTAGTCACTCTATTACTGTTATTAGCTAGTTTGAAATAAACTCTAACTCAGAAAGGCCCTCCTTCTAGTGCCAGAAAAATGTTGGTGATTATTTTGATGCAATCATAACAATAAGTTAAAATTCACATATAATGAACTGAAACTATACTTGAAAGATAAGAAGGAATCATTTAAGACTCAACTAATCCCAAGTCTACAATGGTTCGGTTGGTCAAGTTCAGTTGGTCAATGTGAAGCTGTAATGTTCAAGGGGCCTTACGTAGTTTAGAGTTTCTTTGTGGTTTACTGGACTAAGATTATGCAAATGATCATGAGATATGTCAATACTTTCATTCCTTTGCATAAAAGTGTTACTAAGCTGCAAGTTTTAGATGGTTTTCTTGAATTATTGCAGCTTTCTCCTTTATACATTTATGAAAAAACTGTCTACCTTAAACTTTGTTATGCATGCTTCTGCAAAGTTGAGACAATTTCCTTTAGATTTCTACGTTTTCAGCTAAATATTTCAGATGGGTTGGGAAAAGTTAGAAAGATCTAATCTATACCTTATTTACTTTAACGAAGGATCTAATTGTTCTGTTATGCACTATGTAAATACCACAGTAATTTGATCAAATCCATAGTAAAAACCTTAAATGCAAGTTCTGAGCATTTTCACAAACATACATTTAAAATTACAAGCTCTCAAAGATAATATTTCAAAACACAAAGAAGAGCAGGAGAACACTCAGAAGATAGATGCAGAACTCCAGGTTCTATTATATTAGAAACAAATAGTCATACATGATTTACAATGTAGGAATGACTCTTAGTTTCATTGATCAAACTACAGAGAACTTACAAGCTTTACAGATATAGTAAGGAAGCTAGACATTCCACGCACACCTTACTATAGACAAACAAGCGACCTCCTTCTTCTACTTCTAAACTAAACTAAGCTAACTTGCTGTGTGTTTCTAAAAATCCTTGTTGTAAAGTATTATAGTGCAAAGAGGCACAATATAAAGACTTTCTGATTGTCCTCACTACAGCAAAAAAACCCTAACTAGACCCCTGGTTCAAACCCCTGGTTACAGTAATAATTCAGATGAACCAATCCTGAGCAGTGTCAAATCTGGGCGAAATATTGCCCCTTCTGAGAAGCTTTGGCAGCTCAGCAATAACTTCTATTTGTTTGTTGTAGTAATACCTTCAGCTGCAACCATGTCCTCTATTTGAATGGCCTTGACTTCTTTGCACCTCGTCTTTACTTCCTGCTCCTGAGATCAGATTTTCTTCTCCCATGAGGTCACTGTGATCAAGTTCCAGCTGCTTCCTCAACTGCAAGCCTGCAAGACAAGACAAGCAATAAGTATTACATTTATCAAATAAACAGCAGGAAACTCAAAATATTGTTTAAATCAGGGTGACTGTGCAAAAATGTGGAAATCTGGCTCAGAAAACCCTCAAAATGCGCTCAAAATGTACACAGATTGCCCAAAACCAAACGGGTCAACCATCGCTGACCAGAAAAATGCCACGGGTGCCAAAAATGTGTTTTAAAATTCCCACCGCTTCATCCATTCCCGCCCATCGGCGTGATAATCGCCATCGGCGGATCCAAAAAATACTTGGGCGATGTTCGTTATTTGGCTGATGGCCTTTCTCGTTATTTCCTCCTTATTACTTTCCATCGGTGTAAGTCTGTACTATCAGTGAGCCTCAAAATTCCTTCGTCGATCATTCTCTTCCATCGATGCTTCTTCGTTGCTCTCCATCGGTGCGAGGTTTGCCGATCGGCAAGCCCAAAATTTCCTTCACCGATCGTGTTTACTATGCCAATACCCTTGTATTGGCGAGAGTGTTGCTGATGTCTTATTGGCCTTCGTTTCCTTCTCATCGGTGAGAGATTCACCATCAGAGAACTCTAAATCTTTTTTGCCAATCATTATTGTTAGGCCGATGGCCCCCTTTGCTTTGTTATTTCTTCCATCGGCAAGAGAATCACCATCGGCGAACTCACAAATTTCTTCGCCGATTTTCACTGTTTCATCGATGTCATACGTCGGTGAGACTCTTACCGACAACCCTTCATATCATCCTCCTTACTTCCATCGCCCTGACCTTGCCCATCGGCAAAGGTCCAAACGCTCGCACCGATCTATATTGCTTGGCCGATGACCTCCCATTGGCGAGAGATTATACCATCGGCGGGCTCTAAACTTCTTCCGCCGATGACTTACCTTATACCAACGCTCTTTCATTGTTCTCCATCGGTGTGAGATTGCCCATCGGTGACTCACAAACTCCTCCTTCCGATGGCATTACCTCGGCAGATGGCCTTTATCGGCGTAAGTGCTGCCGATATGGCCCCCCCATGCTCTATCGGCGAGAACCCCTTATATCGGTGAAGGCCAGAAAAACTTGGCCGATGACTACCACTATACCTATAGCCCTTGGCTATCGGCGAGACCATACCCTTCGGCACGATGAATTCAAACTCGACCGATGCTCTATGTTACGCCGATCACTATTGTTTCGGCCACAGGCTTACCAAAGCCTTTGAACCCGAACTATTGAACCCTGCCACTATCAGCATGACTCCTGCAGATCTCCCTTTCATTTATGCTTTATCGGTGAGAGATTCCACTTCGGTGGAACACTTCCAAGCCCCACCGATGGCAACTGTTATGCCGATAGCCCTTGTCTTGAACCCGAACCTCGAACTAATGAACCATCGAACCATTGAACCCCGCCACTATCAGCATGACTCCTGCCGATCTCCCTTTTGAACCTCGAACCATTGAACCATCGAACCATTGAACCCCGCCATAAGGTTCAAGTGAAAGGTTCAATGGGGCGGTTCAACGATACACAGCGATTGTTAAAAGAAAATGAACCCCGCCAACTTCGAACCATTGAACCTTCTAAAAAGGTTCAAGCGGATGGTTCAACGTTGGAATATAGAATAATAGTCCGCCCCCCTTTATATTTTTGAACATGCCAAACCCTTTTGAACCCCGAACCATTGAACCATCGAACCAAGGTTCAATGCGCAGGTTCAACGCGTAGGTTCAAACCTGCGAAAAAACACTTCCAATGAATAAGTAATGGCGATTAAAGTATTAGATGTATTTTTCTTCAAACAGACAGTTAAATGTAAGATACAGAGTGGAACCCAGACAAAATTGCCCACGACCCGAAACTACTAAGTATGAATTTTTTCAAAATTTAAAATGAATGCCAACAAGAAAAAAAGGCAAACAACTGACTGTTTATCATGCAAAATCTGATAGTACATTTTACCTAAATGATCATAACTTGCAAAATATGATGAATTTTAAGATGGTTCAAAAAGCAACCCTGGCTCATTTTTCACAAGGAATCCAACCATATTATGCAATGGTACTGAAAATGCAATTTTCTATATTTTTAACAAAGTTTGCAAATCTGACTCTCTTTTCCCTTTACCACCAGACAGAACAAACACAAGCAGAAGCAGAAAAAGCAAAGCAACAGTAGGGGTCCTCATTTTGCTGAGGAGCAAAATGGGGCGTGTTGTGAACATCACAACAAAATGGTGCTCTTGCCTACCACCATCACTGGGCCACCATCGGTCTAAATTTTTTAAGGTGCTCTTGAGCTCTCGTCATGGAGCCAAATGTGGAATGGGTGCTGCGCTTCGTAGACCTAGTGCAAACAGGAGATTTTTATGGTTTCCCTTAGCCAGTGGCCTAGTGTTTTGAACTTT